>OY977949.1:9835937-19835937 GCA_963854355.1 Epinotia brunnichana | reverse complement strand
TTTGCAATGAATAAGTAGGTAGTTTGCTAATATACATTAATAAATTTAACATATTTTTGATGTGTTTTTAGGGTTCCGTAGCCAAATGGCAAAAAACGGAACCCTTATAGATTCGTCATGTCTGTCCGTCTGTCTGTCTGTCTGTCTGTCCATCCGTATGTCACAGCCATTTTTTTTCCGAAACCATAAGAGCTATACTGTTTGAAACTTGGTATGTAGATGTATTCTTGTGAACCGCATTAGATTTTTACACAAAAATCGAAAAAAAACATTAAGTTTTAGGGGTCCCCATACTCAGAACTGAAACTCAAAAATGTTTTTTTCATCAAACCCATTACGTGTGTGGTATCAATGGATAGGTCTTCAAAAATGATATTAAGGTTTCTAATATCGTTTTTTTTTCTAAACTGAATAGTTTGCGCGAGAGACACTTAACCTGTACCCTGTAACTTCTAAAAATAAGAGAATGATAAAACTTAAAAAAAATATATGGTGTACATTGCCATGCAAACTTCCACCGAAAGTTGGTTTGAACGAGATCTAGTTAGTAGTTTTTTTTTAATACGTCATAAATCGTAAACCGCAATTTATTTTACGGAACCCTTCATGTGCGAGTCCGACTCGCACTTGGCCGCTTTTTTTAGTACTTAATCTAGTAATCAATATTCTGCCGCTGTATGTTTAGGGTAAAAACTCGCGACATCTCGCATTCTTGACAGCCAGCTGTCAAATATATGTAAACACAGCTTTACACATCTCTGGTAGATAGATCGTCGTGGTCGTTGTTTTTTAACCCCCGACGCAAAAAGAGGGGTAGGTATTATAAGTTTGACGTGACTGCGTGGCTGTGAATCATCGTATAGCTCCTAAACGAATGGACCGATTTAAATCCGGTTTTTTGCCCGAAAGCTGACGTGATCGAGGTGGTTTTTAACTACGTTTCATCAAAATCGGTTTAGCCGGTTTTGTGATACTGAACTTTGAAACGCAAATGTCGGGGGTTTTTCAACTTTTTCATTATTATGAACGGGAAAATGTTTATTATGTAAAAGAATCTCAATCTCTATACGCTCCAAATCCTGTGAATATCCATACACACTGGATACAACAAAACCTTGATCGGCTCCCGAGCTGAACAGTACATTATCTCGACACGTGTAGCGATTAACTCGCTAACTCACCCGGAGTTCGTATTCGGGATCGTGACTCAAATCTTATATCGTAGCTGCGTGCGTTACTACAGCGGGCGTTGGACAGATTAAAGTTTGTTGTAATCTATACATATACAGGGTAATTCAACGTATTCCAGCAGGCCCATTTTATTTAATCGTATGGCATATATTATTTTTGGCCTTTTTGAGTTTGTCACTTATTTAGTACCACCCAGGGGACACGTGCAGGGTTCTGGTAGGTAGCTCCTGCGGACGAGAGTGACAGTTCTCCCCCCTTTGTCAAGTGAGTGGGCAACTCGACTGTTAGAGGTTCTTAAGCCGCCCGAAGGCCTCTAACTCGGCTTAACGACTACTGTTATAGACAGCAACCGGGATCAACTGCTTAGCGTGCCTTCCAAAGCACGAAAGCGTCTCATTTATAGTAACCACTCAAACAGGCGGTCACCCATCCAAAGACTGACCCTGCCGTCTTTGCTTGACCTGCGTTATCGTTTCCGATACGCAGGCGCCGCCGGGCTATGAAAGCAGGCCCATCATGTAACGCATTGTACGCGCGTCAGGTAGATCTAAATGTCACTTTTGTATGGGTATATGACAGTTGAGTTGTTCTAACGCGCGTTCGAAAAATTACGTAGACACCCCTCTGTTAAAGGGCTATAGGGGAGGATAATAGACTTCTGAGACTATCAGACTTCGGAGGCTTCTTAGACCCCATAATACAAAAGTGAACCATTTTGGAGATAAATTACTAAGAATAGTTTTCTTATAAATATCATCAGCAAAATCAATAAAATCTCTTTATGATTACTAAAATTATATTGAAATAAAAATGTTTCTATATAAAATAAATGTAGTGCACGTACGCTATATGTGCCTAGAATTGCAAAATAAAACACAACACCAATAAAATGGACAATTCTCATTTCTTTCATAAAGTATATTAACCTTTCAAACCTGTATCATTCTGCACAAACGCTTTAAAACTTATCCTTCGGGAGCACAGTAGGTACAGGTGCACATAGAGTCTGTCTAATGAAAGTTGAGACTGCGATTTATTATAAACTTTTTAAATGGCAACTACAATTCAAATGTCAATTACGTCAAATGTCACTTTACTGTCGTGTCACTAGTGTCATTTGGAAAAAATATTGCGTTTTTCTTTAACGTTTTTGGTGTTAATTATGAACAAAAGTATTAAAAGTAATACGCGTCAGTTACTTTTTACCATGATTGGTAAATACAAAGAAAAACGAGACGAGCGGGAAGAGATTTTCGATAAGAAAGCAGCGTACTTACGTACGATATCGGATTTCGTAGGTTAGTATCCCATGATAAGTTTTGATACTTTATTTGCAACATATCTAAGAAAGCAACTGTTTCCTAAATACTTACGTATTGTCATTGTTTTTCTTTCAGCGGGTAATATGGAGCTTGTCGAAGGTGTGGAGGAAATTCAGAATGCCGTTCAGAGCTTGAAAGACCTGGAGCAAGATTCGTGTATAAGGAATCAAAATCAATACCTTGAAGAATTGTCGTCTCTTACCGGTAATTATTTCCATGAACAATCTTGGACAATTCGACTTAATCTTAATCTAAGCAAAGTGTTTACTGTGAATATTAAACAAAGTTATACCTACATAAGTTAATTACATAGAGAACATTTAACACTTACGAACAAATGTGTGTGCTCATCGCATAAATAAATGCCCTTATGGGAATTCAAACCTGGTACTTTCAGGTTTTTATAATGAGTGGCACAACCTGCTAGTCTAAAAAAGTCATCTATGTAACCACATACTTTCATTTTGTTTGTTGCAGAAGTTAGTGTCTCTACCCTCAAGAGAATAAAATATGAAGGTGGAATCAATAATAATGTTTGGAATACCCCAGGCAAAAAGAGGCCCCATAAGCCTACGGTGTCAAATTTAGATAGCTTCGACATAAACGCTATTAAAAATAAAATTACTGAATTTTATGCTGTCAAAAAGGAAGTACCAACACTGCGGAGCCTCCTGGTAGAGTTGCGGACTAGCATAAATTTCCTTGACTGCATTGAAACACTAAGGCGGATTTTAAAAGCAAACGGGTATGTGTTTCAAAAAAACAAGAATGAACGATATGTTCTAATGGAACGCTACGACATTGCTGCATGGAGGCATAGATTTCTTCGGGAGATTGCAGAGAAACGTGCAGCAGGAAAACAAATTGTGTATTTGGATGAAACCTATGTCCACAAAAACTACAAACCTAAAAAATCCCGGCGAGGGCCGGGAACAAGTGGTGCAGTTGAAAGCATTTCGTCTGGGAAAAGACACATTGTTGTGCACGCTGGGCATGAAAATGGTTTTGTCCCAAATGCTCTTCTAGTTTTCAGCACAAAATCTAAACTGGCTGATTACCACCATGACATGAACGCCGGCAACTCCAATAAATGGTTAGAAGAAAAACTCCTACCAAATTTAGACAAACCTAGTGTGGTTATTATGGATAATGCCAGTTACCACAGTGTTGTAAAGAATAAAGCCCCAACAACTCAAACAAATAAGCCCAAAATCAAAGAGTGGCTTACAGCTAATAATATTCACTATGAAGAATATCACAAGAAAGATGAATTGTTAGTACTTGTTGACAAATACAAGCCAGAGCCAGTGTATGAAGCCAATCACATACTTCAGCAACATGGCCATGAAGTTTTACGGCTGCCTCCATACCACTGCGATTTGAATCCTATCGAGCTAATATGGAGTCTAGCAAAAAGGAAAATTGCCAAGAAGAACATAGGGTTATCTGCACAAGACACAGAAAAACTGATCCATGAGTCTTTTGCAAGCATAACAGCAGATGATTGGAATAAAATGATCAATCACGTCATTAACGTTGAAAACCAATATAAAGACAGGGACAACATCAAAGAAGACATGATAGATAAATTTATTATTAGTGTGGGAAGTAGCAGCTCGACCACTTCGGAGGATTCAATGGAAGTTGAGATTTTAGAGAGTGAATTTAATTATTCTTCTTAAATATACAATAAGACAGTGAATCCTATGTAATTTAAGAAATTATGTACACTTGTACCTAAGGTGTACACCTTTTGAACTTGATAATAAACTTATCTTGTAAAACGAAGTTAAAGTTTTATTTCATATAACCTGTACTTTTTCCGCTATAACCTCACAAAAATGTGCAAATGGAATTACATAAAGCGAGACCCATGAAGTTAGCCTTACTTTCTAAAAAAACACCTTTTCTTAGACACATTATAGATTAATTACGTATAAGCATCTAATTACTTAATTTGTAATCTGTCTAAAGGTCTTTTATTTTACTGTTAGATGGTTGCAACAACTTGAATGGGATCAAGTTTTTAGGTCATATACACTATACTGGGATTTGGGATATTATCTTACCAACAATTTGGGCAATTTTGAAACTAATCTGTATAGACGTGGCTACACTAAGTAGTAAGACAATTATAATTTTTGTTCAAGTATCATTATCGTTCTTTCGCACTATACTCGGTGTTGCAATACGTCGATTTTTTAAATTTGCCGCTACTTTCTAGTCTCTACTTTCATTAGACAGACTCTAACGCATATAATATTTAATTTAGTTCGTGTCCGCACCGTTTAGTTGTTAAAGACAGTGGCGATAACGGAAATACAAATGGCCGCCGGGCAACTCCGAATTAATCCGCAGTGGTTGGTTTCAAATAAGCTGAGCTGTTGCCACTTCGAGCGGTCATTACTGATGTCTATCGCTGGAATCAGGTAGTTGCGGGCTGAGGGCCCAAATCTGCAATCGAGATCAATTGAGATTACGAAATTGTAAAGCGACATTGTAGTTTCCATATTTGTTTCTATGATGCTTTTACCTACATACCGTCTAGTTGGAATACGTAAGATTGTTTTTAGTTGTTGACGTTTAGTATAACGCATAACGCAGTGTCAAAATTAAGACCAGGTTTTCGATAACATTCTTTTGTTTTTCAACCAAAACCTAACAAGCATTTCTAAAGACAAATAGCTCGGGTTATTCGAAAGCCGGCATATCGTGAACTAATGGGCCAGGTTTCCATGTAAGCCAATTGTGTGCCGCTAATCTAATCGGTGCCGTGTAGAACGATATTTTCATATCGGGCCCATTACCTACGGTTACAATTGCCAAATGAAAAATACGCGGATTTCCTGTCGGCGGTAATCGCCGTGTAATCCATCAAGGGAAACGGTGGCACGCTTTGCTTAGGAAACGCGCCGTCGATGTCACGTTATTTACGAGGATTGTGACGGATGTGTGAACGGCTGCCGATGCTCAGATTACTTATCGTTACCGGTTGAAATTCAATTGTTTTTTTTTTTAATGATGCACACTTTCATTCAATCGTCACTAAAGCTTACATTGTAAATTTCAATTATCTAATGTAATTTTGAAATGTTATTTCAACTAGAACAACGGTTTTTTTTCTAATACTGTTTCAAATTACAGAGCTATCACTTTACTTACCTTTTCAATATTTCAACACAGTACTTTTAATTTTACGTAATGATTTACATTGTTATTTGTTCAATGACTGTAAATTGGACCTTTATTTTGCATCAAAACCAGCTTTTAAATGATTCGTTTTTGTAATTATTTCTACAGACAATGTAGCGATCTAGGTACAAAACAACATTGTTTTATTATAACTGGCGATAAAGCTGCACTACTCCACAGAGACCGGCGGTGTGACCTGCATAGGATATTTGAAGCAGTGGGGAGCTCAAAAATTATTGTTATACCCTCGAAACAGAGAACGTTGTTTGCTTAAACTATCCTTGACCAAAATAATTTGGCGCGATACGATCTTTGGAGCGTGCTCCGGTTTATTATAACTTTCTTCCTTTGAACTCCAGCTGTGCTCCACCATACCTGGCCAGTGTTGCCTCATGCGATAAAACAATTTACCCCAATGAAGCCATGTTTCCTTAGTACATTCACAGTCCGAAAAATGGCGAAAGTTTTCACAGGCTTACGAATCAGATTAGTCAAGGCAAAGAAGGAATTTTGCCCTAATTTGAAACAAAATCGCTTTGTTTGCTTTATTTGTAGTAAGCACGACAGGCAATCTTCATTTGGACAAATAATAGTGCGGTATTCATGGCAGTTAATTTGGGTTCAGTCGGTAATCGTAGCTTGTACGCTGAACATGAACGTGTTGATTTTTGCTTCATAATTTTTGGTTATTCGTAGGCGAAACAAAATACTCTTGTTTTATTTCGCCTTATAAGTATCTATTTATTTGTTGAGTTGAGTCTCCATTCAATAATACTTCAGCATAAAAAAACACGATGACTGGGGATCGATCAGATACTTACGTTTCACGTTCCAGTTTAAAATTGATATGTTTCGCGCCGGACTTGACACTTTAGCTTGATGCGGTTGGAAGCTAGCTCCTAAGCCATTCATATCAAAATAGAATGCACAACACATCATTAGTCGCTGATCTACTTCCTTATGTACCAGACGCAAACGAAAAGGTCCATCGAAATAAACATTAAATATAGTCAACACCGGCCAAGTGCGAGTCGGACTCGCGCACGAAGGGTTCCGTACCATTATCAATAAAACTATTTATTTTATTTTTCTTTTAGTATTTGTTGTTATAGCGGCAACAGAAATACATCATCTGTGAAAATTTCAGCTGGAACTATCACGGTATCAGTGAGATACAGCCTGGTGACAGACAGACGGACGGATGGACGGACGGACGGACGGACAGCGAAGTCTTAGTAATAGGGTCCCGTTTTACTCTTTGAGTACGGAACCCTAAAAAGTGCCAACCTTCTTCATTCTGATCTATGTCAATAAGTAGTGAAAAAAACGTAAACAAAGCATTAGGTTACTCCTGTCAGGTTGGGTGGTTCAGTTGTCGTGTCGCGGGCTAAACTGGTCGCGTGTGTTCGGATCTTGATTGCGCGCCCGAGTAATTATAGTTTTGCTTATTACTAGACCACTGCCTACTGATTAACCGGCGATTGCGTTCGCTTTGAACTCACCGCGAAATGAGGCAGTGGTTGAGACTTGTCTGTGTAGATTAGATTCACCGATCTCCACTATAGACGTGTTATTTTGATTATTTTCAGTGCAGAAAAAAAACTATTATCTTTTACCTGTGCTTCGATTCCAGGATGCGCTTCTGAAGTATTGAGGAAGGTTGTTATTTCATTGATACGTACACTCCCGCATGTGCTAAAGAATGATCAAATATGTGAAAGCGAGAATACACCAACTAATAAGGTTCCAGTCTATTCTCAATACTCGTACAAACCCCAACTCAGTTAACTGACCATCCTGTATTTATATTGAACCTTATTTCAATGCACATAAAGTACACGGAAGGTCAGTTAACTGTGTTGGCGATGCACACTGGGCTGAAAATCGGCTTTCATAGACATAGAAATCGAAGTTAACATTTTAAAGATTTTTTGCTTGAAATGGCTATAACTTGCCATTATTATGCTAAATTATGATCCTGGCGTGATTTGGCACGAAAACTTATGAGTTATAATTTTTTTCTGTAACAAATGTATGGAGATGGAACGAAAAAACTGGATATCTTGGGAACCGCAAAAAAAACACAAATATCCTTACAGCTGGTTATACTACTAATTATTCCTGATTTTTTGACATACTACATATTTCAGTAGTATGTGCGGTTTTTTTTTTTTAAATCGACGAAATTTTTCATACAATCGTCTTTAATAGACATAGAAATCGAAGTTAACATTTTAAAGATTTTTTGCTTGAAATGGCTATAACTTGCCATTATTATGCTAAATTATGATCCTGGCGTGATTTTGCACGAAAACTTATGTGAGTTATAATTTTTTTCTGTAACAAATGTATGGAGATGGAACGAAAAAACTGGATATCTTGGGAACCGCAAAAAAACACAAATATCCTTACAGCTGGTTATACTACTAATTATTCCTGATTTTTAGACATACTACATATTTCAGTGGTAGCTACGGTTTTTTTTTATCGAATAAAATTAAAAGTTAAAAAATATTGTAAGGTTATGCTATTATTTTTATACTTTAATTGTATTTATTATTTGTTTTTAAATGTTATGGTTGTTTTTTTTTATGTAATAAAATGAACTTAAAAAAAACACTGAAAATTTGATATACAATGCCCCATCCTTTATTGAAAAGGCGAAATATACATATTTCTGTCTTTTATTTTTAAAGTAAGACGACGGAGTTTAAAAAAAATAATTTAAAAATTCCGTCGTTTTTTTTTTAAATCCGTGAATATACCACTGAAACATGTAGTACGTCGAAAAATCAGGAATAATTAGAAGTATAACCGGCTGTAAGGATATTTGTGTTTTTTTTTACGGTTCCCAAGATATCCAGTTTTTTCGTTACAGCTCCATACATTTTTTTCGGGAAAAAATTATAACTCCTATGTTTTCGTGCCAAATCACGCCAGAATCATAATTTAGCATAATAATGGCAAGTTATAGCCATTTCAAGCAAAAAATCTTTAAAATGTTAACTTCGATTCCTATGTCTATTAAAGCCGATTGTATGAAAAATTTCGTCGATTTTTAAAAAAAAAACCGCATCTACCACTGAAATATGTTGTATGTCAAAAAATCAAGAATAATTATTAGTATAACTATCTGTAAGGATATTTGTGTTTTTTTTGCGGTTCCCGAGATATCCAGTTTTTTCGTTCCATCTCCATACATTTTTTACGGAAAAAAATTATAACTCATAAGTTATCATGCCAAATCACGCCAGGATCATAATTTAGCATAATAATGGCAAGTTATAGCCATTTCAAGCAAAAAATCTTTAATATGTTAACTTCGATTCCTATGTCTATGAAAGCCGATTTTCAGCCCAGTGTGCGATGGTACGTCAGTTAGCGCGTTACGGTATGGCATTCTTGATAGCTCCCAGGATATAATTTTGCAATTATCTTCTTCGTCGTTATACTCTTATCAGAGTGGTTGTGACCGTCATGTTGTGACTGGCTAGCTTTACCACTCGGTGCTTTTCTAAAAGCAATTATAATTCTACGATATTAACAAATTAATTAATAAATAAGAAAATGTATGACTCGCATCACAGTGTGATTTTCCTCTTATTCACATATTCTGTTTTACAAACTTTTCATGAACTCACCTGTAACCTTATCTAAGCATGTATCGATGTAATCTAATCTTGCAAGTCAATTTTCACCAGCTTACGTTTCTTGTATCGATTTGTGAGTTTGTAGGTATATTACGAGTATTAATTAATTTACTTTGCTGACTTTATATACAAGCAATCGTCACATTGTTTTTATATTCATATCGTTTGAATTAAAATAGAATTGAAAACCGTTATATACTCGTATTCAACCTGTAGAACAAAATCGAATACACCACCTAAACTCGTTCCGTAGCACACCGCTACGAGCTCTACACACAGCCTACGCCGTAGCCATGTTGCCCTCGCCATTTGAAAGGCATATCATACAAAACAATTCTTACTTCATTGTCATCCTGCGGGATTGGATGATGAAAAATGCATCGTCACCGAATATGAATCTGACAGCCGCAATGAAAGATAGCGGCCGCACGGCTCCGCACTCAAATATGCACGCTCCATGGCTACAGGCACCGACTACTGGCAAATATAAGAATTTACGTGAATTTTGATATGTGTAGGTAGAAATATAGGTTTAATAACTGTTGGCTTAACATTTGCTCTCAAACGATAATTTCGCCCCATAGTGCAGGTAAAGTAAAACTAAATGTGACAGTTTGGCGGCAAATTATGTACATCAATGAACCTTATAAGTAACTAGTTATCTTGGCACTAGAAATTAGGATCTGCCGAGTCCTACCAAAATGAAGGGGTCCTACCCACATGTCGCTGTTGAAGGTCGGTTGAAGAAAATGTGTTTCTTCTAACTCGACCAATTTTGGGTCTAAGTAACAATATAGGTTTCTCAGAATTACTGAGAGCAATCAGGATAACTATACCTATCAATCCCACATTTTGAGAAAGAACTCTCTCTCTTTTTTCAAGAATAACCCTTCTTATCTCGCAAAATATTGATCCTACAAGTATGGGTATGGTCTCATTCGATTCAGTTTAAAAAAATACATAGAATTACTTACCTGGTATTTAAAATGTGCATTTTATTTTTCATTTCCCCCCTGCGTATACACACCGATGGGGGTAGGAATCCTAAATGGTAGAACTGGGCAGATCCTCATTTATAATGCTAAGATAAAGTTATAAACAATGTTTCACAATGTACAGTCGGCCCATGAAAATGTTGAGCACTTTAGGACTTTATCGAATTAAATCACGATAAGAGAGTAAGTATAGGTAAGAGTGACGCGCGTGGTGAATAAATGTCAACCATTTAAATTTAGAACCCAATGTTATGACACTCATACAAAAGAGTATAGACTTGTCATGACATATCTCTGTCTCTGTTCTGCGATGTTGACAGACTGCAGTTATCAGGAAATTAGGAATAGATGTTTCACGACACAATGTCAAACTTGCAAGCCACAAATAAGGAGGTTAATTTCAACTAGTAACGTATGACTCCTCGTGGCGTTGTCAGTAATAGCTCGCTTTCTAATATTGAGGTCTTGAGTTCTAATCCCACACAAAGGTTCTTTTTGTTTATTTTTATTTTAAGTTTTGTAATTTTGCAATTGGTTTGGTATTAGAAAAATTATTATAACACGATTGTGAAAAATACTATTACTGATCTGAATTTGTGCCGGGTCCCGCGAATGCACATGCTTGTGGCTCGGATTATTGATATTATAATCTTTGACCTTAACCAGCCCATTATTATAGATAGGGGTCGGTTCCAGCGGTCGGCTGTAATTGTACTGTAATTGTGTGATCATGAATGCAAAAATAAATAAAATAAATGATAAAGAACTTTATAGATTTTTTTAGACGAGTCACTTTTTCGAAATTCAAAAGAATTTAAACTTTTTTGGATAAAATGCAGGCTCGCCAGTTCTACAGCTCACAGAACCACTAGTTATAGTTTGCATTCTTCAATTTTGTGGTTGACCCCAAATAATGGACACAAGTTTTTATTATTTGTACAAAAGAAAGAAAATCTTGAATAAGTATAAATGATTGAAGGATAATGGAATGCTGTCTTTCATTCAGGTAATTTATAGGTAAGACAGACTTTTATCTTTTTAGGGTTCCGTACTCAAAAAGTAAAACGGGACCCTATTACTAAGACTTCGCAGTCCGTCCGTCCTTCCGTCCGGCCGTCCGTCCGTCCGTCCGTCCGTCCGTCTGTCTGTCACCAGGCTGTATCTCAAGAATCGTGATAGCTACAGAGTTGAAATTTTCACAGATTATGTATTTCTGTTGCCGCTCAACAACAAATACTAAAAACAAAATAAAATATATTTTTAAGGGGTACTCCAATACAGCAAACGTGATTTTTTGCCGTTTTTATAGATAATGGTACGGAACCCTTCGTGCGCGAGTCCAACTCGCACTTGGCCGGTTTTTTTTCATATTACGTCGACTTATTTCAATATAAACACAATTTACTCAGGTTTGTTTAATTTTGCAGTTTTAAAGATTACTCGCGTCTGAGGACAATATAAAAAAAACTATTCGTTTAAATGATCCTGAAGGCGACGTCTACCTGCACAGGCGCAAATATTTGCAGTTATGTTATGTATGACGCACCTCTGTTTCCGAGCAAAAGGGCGTAGGCAGCTTATGTTTCCTGAGGATTTACGTTACTTATTCTAAAGAAGATTGAACTGTTTACCTGCGGTCTGGGAAGTGATTCCTATTTGCTTACTCCTCGCCCCGATACCCTTACGTATCGTTATCTATCTAAAAATCTGGAGGCCTATTAAGGCCATAGTTATTACGTGATGTATGGCAAGATAAATCATCCATCACGTTCTATCAAGCGGTGTAAGAAAGAGCCAAATGCTTTGCCTTGTTCATGTCACGCGATAAATGTAACCATCATAGGCCCGCTGTACTTTTCTAATAAGTACATAAGTAGTGAGACTCACGTACCTGAATAATGTAGTTCAATATAGCGATATTACTTCACTCTGTAATATTGATGACGTCAATGTAATAATCCCGTGCACTTTGTCACGTAAACAACACACAATAACGTATTGATGCCTCTAATGGAAGCTGACAGACTAATAACAATGCCGTATAATATAACGAGGTCGTAAAAGAAAATGCATTTCGTACGTCTGTCTATCTTGCTAATATAGTAATGTGTAAGTTCATTGCCTGAACTTTTATTAAGTCTATCGCAGATCTCTGCAATTCTCATGTTATTAAGATACGTGCTTGGGATCTTATTATGTGTATTACTTTAGTGTCGTATTGTACGTATTTAGTACGTTCATCGTTCTAATATTGTCGTGATCCTTTCTGACCGTATACTAAAGCGTCTTCACTAACTCAATGCTTAATAACATGCTAACATAGACGTAAGAAGTTAAAATAAAGTGTTGAGAAGTTTCGGCGACAACGCTACGTTAGCCTAAAGTATTCAACATTTTAAAAACGTAGCTAATCGATAAGTCAACGTGAAGCGCTCCCCAAACTGAGCTTACTCCGTTTTCCAATCAGCGTCTCCAGCCAAGTCTTGCGTTAGCATACGTACATACTGGAGCATGCATCGCCGTCACTGTATGCAAATGCAACAACAAGCTTGCAGCCGTATAGTCCGTCCCCACGGCGCGTCTGCGAGCAATACTGATTTCTGCATCCACACCTGACTATTCCCTACTGCCGATGAGCAATCCCTATTCAAACTCTATTTTGAGCTGCAAAATGTTGTCGTGCGCTTGTCTATATTAATTTTGCAACGCACATGGACGCGAGAGAGGTCTTAATCAATTTTGACGGGCACTTATCCAACTTAAATTGGTTGGGAGTTCAACTTTCTCTGTCCAGCCGCATTGCAATTAAAATTATATATTTAGGCCCATGCAAACCGCGTTTTTTTCCCTTCCCTCCATTTTTCCTTTTCCTTACTACCATGTTTATGTTTACAGTAGCAGATGGTAGTAGGGGAACGCGCGTCGACGGCGCGTGAATAAAATGCAGTCTGCATAGGCCCTAAGTCTCAAAAGATCAACTCTTTCACCGCTGCAGCAAAATCTATCTTAGCCACCGAATAACATTTCAACCTTTAATCTGATTCAGCCCTTGAAAAATACCAGAACCCGGAATAACATCGGCTTCTCGCAGAGAAGAAAGATACCCCAGAGACATCCGAAGTGGAAAACTAGTGAATTTATAAAGAGCACATATACTTTTGCGTTTCGTCAAGGTACCGTCGAAACTTGCATGGCTGAACAGACGACGGCGCCGTGAAAAATGTATTCTATCAGGCGGCAGCGTCGAGAGCGCAAATAGGAGAACAGTTTAAAAAGTCTGCCAAGAGGGAACTGGTCGCACTATGCTCGATTGCAAATTGACTATACATAAGTTAAAACGTCGCGCGACGTGTGCAACTGAGGGAGGAGTGATTTTCCAGTTTTCTAATGTGTATTTTAATTTAATTCGACATACTCGCACAATCGACTTATGAAAATTATTGTGAATACATACTTATGTATGACTTGCATAATATTTGATCGGTCTGCTCGATTGCGTCACGCTTTGTCCGTAGGTACGTCAGGTAGATCTAAATGTAATTTTTTGTATAGAAAAATATAATACGTTGGACGTACGTTTGAAACGTTATGTAATCACCACTCTAATACCTACTCGTAGGTACTTTGCTAGGTTTAATATTGATATATGGGTGATTCTACGAGCGTTCCAACCGCCGTCAGTCCGCTGCTCGCATTATTGTCAAAGTTCTTGCAGATTTGAATCCCCTTTCCCAATAAATTGGTAGTAGTCCTGGACTTGTTTCAAATACCTGAAGATGCCATGCCAGTTTTCCGGTACATTGACAATAATGCGAGCAGCGGACTGACGGCGGTTGGAACGCTCGTAGAATCACCCATATTAGCCCTGCCATAACGTGGCTGTCGTATGGATTGGACACCTTAACTGTATTAAATCTTACTATGTTTACATGGCTTTATAAGTAAACATCATTGCAAAGACTTTCATAGAAAACCAATTAAACTCGTGTTTAAATTATATACGTTTAAGACCAACCGAGTGTGCGTGAAGGCTGTTTCAAAAGTCGAACGTAAATTTCAAAGAGTCTCAGCTCTAGTAATGAACTGTATATCGAGCTTATCAGAAGGTCTTAGATAACTTATAGATAGTTCTTAGTCTGCCAAGTTCTTGTGGGCAAACTATTAGTTTCAAAGGTCCCAAAATTAACATGACTCCTGTCTATTGATATATACAGAGCAAATATTCGTTCTCCGATACGTGCCTAGGTTAGTCTCGACCTTTCTCGCCCTACAGACTTCATAGAAGCTGGACGACCCCAGAACGTGACCTGTCTTAAGAGTTAAACAGTACGTTATTTATAAAATATATGCCCCCACTTTCCCTACACATAAGCCTATTTATTTGGAAAACAGCCCGTCTCTCACTCAGAAAATGTTATCTCTGCAATAATAGTTATTTAAATGATAAATAAAAAATGTAGCATGAAAACCTTTTTGCTGCAATGCTATATTAATACTGGCCACCTAAACTCAATAAGTGTTATATTATTCAAAAAGTTCGTAATTTTTACGATGAATTTTTAGTACATTTGGTGTTAAAAATATTTTCTGTACATTTTCTGTTTTTATTTTATTTCTAGGCATACACTTTGTAGAATGACAGGTTATTATAAGAAAGTCTACGTTTTTTTGAAACATACATACATACATATAATCACGCCTCTTTCCCAGAGGGGTAGGCAGAGATCACGGATCTCCATTTGCTACGATCCTGATTCGACAAACCACTTTCGCTTCACTCACTTTCATAACATTTCTCATACATGCTCGTCGGTTTAGGGTACTTTTTTAAAACAATGTATTAAATATGCAACTTATTACCCTATCAGTGTTCACATTAACTTTGTATTGTAATATCATGAGTGCGATCTGTTTGCGTGGCGATGGGTGATTGTGTGTTATGAATATGAATGCCTGAGATACTGTGAGGCGATGGATGCTAGTCTGTCCACGGTTCCGATGTAATTAATTGTTTAATGTATTATTTGTCTAGTTTAGTTTTCATGACGCTTTGGATTTTCTGTTATGTCATGTTAAATATTTTTAGTAAATAAATCATGCTAAATTTATTCTAGTATCAACTAACAATTTGTTTCGTTTGTCCACAGATCATGTACGGGAATTTACGTGCGGCACCCTGTACTACAGAACATTCTTCATGGACACAAAAAGGGACACCCTATACGTTGGCGCTATGTAAGTTACTGACAATGTACAATGTATTATCGGTATAGTGGTCCGTTATAACTAACGGACCACTTACTTATTAATATAAGTAACTGTCAACAATTAAAATTAGCTTTCACTTAACCGCCGATTTGCCGATTGTACTTTATTTCTCAGACAGCCATTACTCGTTGAGAAGGTTCCAATGAACCCAAACAAAACCGGTACTATATCTTGTGTAGTTACCGAACTTTGGCTAAAAATGGTTTGCAATTTTCGAAGGACAACCTACATAGTTACATTATATAACAGTCAAAAAGTTATTTAACCTACATAAAAGCTTGACAAACACTGCCTTTGTTGACTATTGGGATAAGGAAAGACTTTTTAAGACTAATTTTATTATAATTAGAACGTTGATATCTTAAACCATATACCTACTAATGTATATACAGCGGCGCTAGCATCTGACCTCCTTTTTCTAACTCGCAAGTGCAGTGAGACAAGATTCGCTAAATTACATGTGAGCGACTCGGCAGCATGTTGTGCGAGCCGTAAAGTAGACATTCAAGTGACATTTCCATATATCCAATGTCATATAATGTATAGGTAACTCACCGGAGTCACTGAAAATGCTTCGTGATCGATCACGAACCGGGAGTCGGTTGAGGATGAACGTAAAATGATATCAAGATATCTGTTAAAATGGAAAGCACTCTTACATTTTCATTTCTATTTTAGGCATCGAAAGGTAGAATGACCTGTCAAAGATTGAAGTCTGGCAAACTATTTTTAAACAACCTTGTCGAAAGGTCACCATACTTTTGTGATTGCGCTTCAAAAAGAATGTTCTAATCGAATTACCTATCACCAAAGGAATAAATTATGCTAATGTACTTTTTAAAGTAATTATTCCGACTGAATCTGAGATTCAATTTTGAAAAGCCGAAATCAATTTAAGGTACATTTTGCTAAGAATCTATCATTTTTACACGAAACTATTTAACTTGTTAGCTGCCATGTACGTGTTACTGCCCAGGCTACTCAGAGCCCTGACATTTACAAATACCTTATTGCTTTACCCAGAGCAAACAAGCGCGGTTGAAATTGGGAGGGTCAGATTACATTGGTAATGCAATAATAACGGGTGATGTAGGTCAATCGTGTGTGTCACGAAGGTAATAAAGGCGTTTTTCCGCTGTAAACCGATCTTCTTTAAGCGTTTCATTATAGTTGAACCCGAGTTCGTAACGATCGCTTCAGGCCCCCAGCCAGCAATTTAAACTCGCCCGTAATAAGCATAGTTTCCATTTTTAAACGGATACACACTTATCATGCGGGTACCATTGGTTTACCATTGTTCAACATTGTTATGAGCATAATTACGGCAAAACTTCCGAAAGGATTTGGCGGATATGAACAATATATTTTCATTGTAATATTAGAGCACATGTTACAAATATTTCCTGTAGTTAATGAATAAGTAAATTATATCAATAATATGTATATACCCAAGCCCAAAAAGCACCTAACTAAACCGTACTCGTAGAAACAACCGCTACGCTGCCTACGCCGTAGGCAATTAACAATAATGTTGTGATTATTTTGAAACTTAATGCGTTTACCAACCGTTAAATCCCGACTATTGCGTTTAATTGGTGTTAATAATGAGGTTTATTAATATATGTGTCTTTCCCAGGGACCGCCTGTATCGACTTAACATGAACAACATCAGCGCATCCCATTGCGAAGTGAGTATTGCTTGTAAATGAGCCAGCCAACTTCAAATTGAACCTATTAGTTCAGTAAGAGGTTTCTAAATAAAATTGCATGAATTAAAGTGTCCCCGCTATGTAAATTAAAATGGAAATAGCTTAAACTTCACTATTATTCCAATGAGAAGTCAAACTTTGAGAATATTTTAGTGGAAATAGGTCTGGAACTATTACGTCAGCCTGAATGCCTAATAGACTTGTCAAAACTTTAATCCTTAAGACCGATATTTTTCCAACATAAATGCTTTTTACCTTTAAACAAAAGGTCAATTTCGTACTTCATAAGCCTCCTGTAATAACTATTATCATGTAAAAGAAGCAGTCGACCGCGAAAATATGCTTGAAACTTAAACTTTATGGACCTAATTTGTCTTATAAAAGCCCATCAATCAATTTTGTCCAAATCTTCTTTCATAAAGCCCTTGTAGTGCCTCAGTAAGTTAGTAAGATAATAAAATTCTGATGAGTTCTTTTGTTTGCAGCGAGATTCTATAAACCTGGAACCGAGCAACGTGGCGCAGTGCGTGTCTAAAGGGAAATCAGAGGTAAATATTAAATTTTTATGCTCTAAATCATGTAGTGTAATGTATTAATTAGAGCCTGCGTGGCGACGTTGCGGACTAGCACTATTTCCATCACGAGTTAATCCCGTTTTTAACATTGAGCGGCGAGCATATTTCACGGCGGGAGCTTAGAGGCGGCCGCCCCGCTATATTAAGGCCGTTAATTTTGATTTACAATCGCTGCGCAAAAGCAATATTTGTTTTATTTCCTAGCGGTTTAACCGCGTCTGGAAGTGGAGGATCGGGCGATTATTGCGAGTTGCCTCGCTACACGATCGACTAATTCGATAATGCCCACTGTGCGAACGATTCTAACGGTTGAGTGCGCAGCTGTATTTTCGTGAGCTCGTTCCATTTTTTTCGTCGATTTTTTCGGATAATCGCGTTAGGTATTCGATTGTTTGTGACATTTTTGTTTCAAATTACGGACTCGTTTTATAGGGGTTTGGTTAAGGAAAGTTATCTGCGGTAAAAATCGTGTCTAGCTATCGGTGGCGTTGAACGTAGGTATAATAAAGTATATTACTAATTTAGCCTACTCTTTGAATGAATGAATGAATGATTTATTTGATAAACACAACCACAACATTAAATACAAATGCTTAAAACTAGGAAAAAATAAAAAGAAGTACAATGTTGAGGGTGGTCTCAAAAAGGAGTCGACTCAGCATGTGTCGGAGCATGGAAAACCCCGACGCTGATTTTCAGTGAACCCTTTACACAAATTACATGACGCAAATAAAAGCAGATCTAAATACAAATATTACAGAAAGTGCAGTGCGCAGGTAGCTTGATTTTTAAAACAGCTTTCTCCAAAACCTATGGAAAATAGGCAAGCCAAGTCAAGTTTTTGAGTGCCATATTTTGAACTCTATGTAGGTAACTTGTGCCCACGTAGGTACACATACAGTTTAAAATAAGCTTTAAAATTTGAACAGTGCCATATTAAAATTAATAACCTGCCAACCTCGCCAAGAAACACGACTACTCAAACTCACCATATAACTTAACGTGCTCAATATATACGTACAGAGCTGAACATTTGTTTGCCCTGGTTACCTCCCCGTCGCAGTTATATCTAATAAGAAAGTCATAAAGCCCGCTACCAGAAATGGAATGTCTCATGCAAAATGTACATAAAGTCTCAAAGTAAGCAGTAAAACCCCGTGCGGCTCTAAATGATTCCCTCGCAAAAAGCAAAAAGTGCCACAAGCAAATTCACAAGTTTACTGCGACAACCGAATAGCCCGTGATAGAGAAACATACACCCGCCCAAATAAAAGGTCAAACTTTTACAATAGGGAAGAAAACCTATAGACCACATGCTACCTATTCCAACTCTTCCGAAGGCGAAAAAAGGAAATTTGTTTTATTAGTATCAAAGAGGGCCATAAAAAAGAAATATCCCTGAGTCTATCACCTCAATCGTCGAAGGAACGGCCACTCGTGAAGGCTATAATCAAAGTTTCTCGGTGTCGGCGAGTTTTCCTTTCTCTAAACACGATGTT
Source organism: Epinotia brunnichana (assembly GCA_963854355.1). Taxonomy (NCBI): domain Eukaryota; kingdom Metazoa; phylum Arthropoda; class Insecta; order Lepidoptera; family Tortricidae; genus Epinotia; species Epinotia brunnichana. The sequence continues at coordinate 19,816,536 of OY977949.1, read as the reverse complement.
GTAACACGAAAAAGGCTGGAAAAATGCCGTCGGCAAAATTCCACGAGGCTGCCGGCCGCTCGCTTGTTGTTTTAACTCCTCTCTTCTTTGTGACGCTATTAAGGAAAATTCACTAGCTGGGTAAATCAGAGAACTTGCGATTTTCGTATAAAGTATTCATGCCGCGGAATCTCGGCTCACTATGTGTTTTTACGCCGGGAACAGCCGCAATTTTTTATGTAACGCATTTTCCCGCCTTCATTGACGCTCCCGCGCGCCGTAATATGCAAATGTATTCGCTTGTCTTTGTCAATTACACTTACCGCGTGTCATAATACAAGGGCGGCTCTTGATCGCGTCACGAAACAAAGGAATCCATTACGTTTCCTGGTGATTAGTTTAATTGTACGGTTAAAGTAATAATATTGGATGCTTCCAAATAGCTTTTACCTGTTAAGGTAAAAGCTATTTGGAAGCTGCACGTAGTTGTAGCATCAACCGTATGTTTAATTGCATTAAGCGTGACAAGCTTAATCAACATGACACACGTCATTAGCGGAATCCAGCAATTTACATTTGAAACTCGTAGAAGCACTCCGTATTGATTGTGCCAGCGTAATAAATATCGGCAATGCAACTCGACGTTAAATTCCTTACAAAAGCCATTATAGAAAAATAATTCCCTTTCGGATTGCGCCACTCGATTTTTCCCAAGTAAAAATCTTATGGCGGAAAAAAGGCGAGAAAAGCAGGCCGTAAATCTACTTACGTTAGGAAGTGGCGAATAATTAACGAAATGGACCAATCGAAGGCATTAGTTCGGAGTGAAGTTATGCGAGCGTTCCCGGCTAAGTGCCGTTAAAAGAAACTTAGACGTGGGCCTAATTGTTCTCTGCTTAATTCTGATTGTTTCCGAGCGCAAAACAGTTCTGTTCACGTCAGTACAACGACTCTATGTTCCAAGTATATTAATCCGATAATTACTTGAGAACAATCTTTGTGGAACTTGCCCCACCAACTCTAGCGTACAAAGGAAAGTGTGGCCCGAACTTTTTATGAGGAAACAAAAGCCTCTCTATAATTGTTTACTCGCACATTTCTCTACGATACATATTTAGTTGCTTATTTCAAGTTTCTCTTGATGAGTAAGTTTAACCGTATAATATAAACATCTCAGTATAGAAGCAAATTTTTGTACTCAATAATGCTTTATGTGTATTCGGTTAACTCCGAAAATCGTGTTATTCCGAATGATCTACAGAAGTGAGTCTTATACAGCGTGGAAATCCAATACGAGCAAACCTTTAAATGGTGGTTAGTACAGGACCTAAGAAGCGTATTAATATAATTTTTGTCTAAAATTACAACGAAAAAGTTAACCATACAAAATAATTCAGCCCGCAATGTAACGTTAAATGTTCAAGTTAAGTCTCGTTGACAGTTAGGTACTAGGTACTTGTCACCACCAACACTCGGTTTTTTTCTTTTAATTCATTATAGTCTTTCAGTTAAGTGTAACTTAAAAAGTCCCGTTAATTACTGTTTACGCTACTAAACCCTTATTATTATATATTATTTGATATCGCTTGGTTTGGTAGAAATTATCGGATTAACCCGATTTTCGGAGATAGCCGAACGCACCTCACTTTTATTTTTAAATTAATAAATATTTATTGACAAAAATGTAAAGTTAGATACAATAGAAATTAAAAAATAAACAATATTAATGCTAATTTAATAGATTCCCGGGACGGCAGGTACCCGCCGGCGCAAATGTGCCCAATATGCTGGCCGCGTTACCCCGCTGCACCGCCAACGATATGTGCTGCACCAGATACGAGCCGGACCTGGGATCGCGACCTCTCTCCCGCAATCGTTGTCCTAATTTTTAACGAAAGTTTTTATTTAAAAACTTTCAATAGACCTATTTAGGTCTATTAACTATGTCATACGTTTTTGAATTGAATTGAAAACATGTATTTCAGGCAGAGCCCATAAAGTGTTAGTAGTGGTGTGTCTGTATAGTTCGACTTAACTTACAAAACTATTGTTAGTAAAAAACGGAGCTCACAAACACAGCATACGAATACTACCTACAGACATACCTAAAACTATAACCGGATGAGCAAAAAAATTATTGAATGGATTTAAAATTTAAAATTATCAATTGTATAGTAAAATGTCATTATAACAATTCAAATACGTTTAAAAATAAAATAACATAGATCACAGAATATGGAATAAGAAAATGTCAAAAAGATGGAATAAAAAAAAATCAATTAACACATTAAATTAAAATTATAGAAATTAAAAATTACGAAATTATAAACATGTCACCAGTTGAAATAAAGTGGTTTTACGTATAAATAAAGGTCCTAAGATATAGGTATAAGATATTCTAACTCTATTTGCTTCATGCATGTACTTGTGAATGATCAAAATATTATGTTAGTACTTACCTTACGTTAGTACGCATGCACGATGCATGAATACCTACTAAACTATCACCTACGTTAGATTGGATAGGGCCTACATTACTAAATAAGGGCCGCACGGACAGGCGGGTAATTAATTATTAAATATAATTTTCTAAGGTAACTAACCACTTACATATTAATTACGAGCCAAGTCGGAATACCAAAGTAATGTGGGTAATGTTCTTTGACGATTCAGTGAGAGACTTTACGATCGTCAACCAGGTGCTTCACTTACCTTTGTACTTACACGGTATTATACAATAAAATTTTCTATTTCAATTTCAAATGCCAGCAGTTTGGTCACGCCGCCAAGACGTGGAAGCAATCTGACCTCTGGATTTTACAAAAAGCCGAACGAACATAAAACGGGTGACCTTGAATGTCCTGCTAGAAAAATGGCCGAGCAACGTTACATAAACTCGATTGATTACGAAGGGGTCTAATTAAAGGACGTTTGTTTTGACTCTATTTATATGTACTTATAGATTTACTTATTTCACCTATTTTAATCACTAATTCGTCATATTTTAACGTCGTTCTAGTTAACACGTAGGCCGCAGCGCAAGCAATTATTCGTAAAAAAATATGTATTGCACTCAATTACTTAAACTTGCTCGACCTACTTAGTCTAACGCAATTTCAGATGCTGACACTGTAATTATGTATACCTAACGTAATTTTAATAGACGATTTTGATATGTATATACTTAATTTGTTTAATTTAAATAGATATAAGTTACTATGTTCTATATGCCAATTGTTTCTAAATGTACGATAATATAATATACCATTCTTTTGCACAAATTGCACTAATTAGTTTGTGTTTATTATCTTTGTCTGAGACACAGGATCATCCTAGTTCAGACGCATGTAATACCTAATGTATGTACTATGTATTAATACGCAAGCACTTTGTTAAAATTAGCAGTAAGGTTTTTCAATAAATTATTCTTTCTTATTCTTATTTGTAAGATGCTTGTAATTTACTATATTTTAGTATTTTGCTGTGGTCTTTATGAAGGTTTTAGCACATAGATTAAGTAGTAATGAAAGCAGCTGGTCTATTTCGTAACGCTTCGTAGTAGGTACGTACCTTAGGTAGATCGAACTCTCATTTTTGTTTAGAAAAATAACAGTTGAGTTGTTTTAATTTAACGCTCGTTCGAAAATTACGTGATCAACCCTCGGTCAGTTTATCTGGAAATCCATCATAAAGCTCAATTACAAAAATTTAAAATTCTTTTTTCACTCCTCTTGACTTAACAGAGAAAATTATTTATTATTTATTTATACAAAATTGTGGACGACGCGTGGCGCCGACGTGGTCGATGTGCGACAGGCCTGGGTTTGACCTTCGCGACCTCACAGTCACCTAACAAGGGGCGTTTAAAAACCGCGGCGGGCGAACCGCGCGTTTCAACCGCGGCGGGTGAACCGCGGCGGTTGAACCGCTCAGCGTGTTTTTAAACGGCCGTAACGCGCTCTGATAGCGCAGGTGCTCTAGGGGAGCACTAATCCCGCAGACTGAGCTGCACTGTTGAAGGATGGGGTGTGGGTGACGATAAAATAATACTTGGCGAAAAATAAATGAAACGGTATAATAAAATAATGAGACACAAACTACTGGTTAAACTTTCCCTATCACAATTTCCTACTTCCTATCACAATTTCCCTACTTCTTCCTTTCTTCTTCTTCCTAGGAGCTCCCACTGGTGGGGCTGAGCGAACACAATTTTATCCGGCGATTATAGCCTCTTTTATACCCCTAAGGCATTAAAAGTGGTGGGGATATAATTTTGAAGACCTCGCCCACTTTTACTATGGAAAAGCTAGTTTTTACGTTTTCCTGGTTTTCAGGGAAACCTTAAGGGTTTTTACATATTTTCCTTCAAAAGAACTATTTCTGAGCTATACATTACAATATCTACTAGTTTTCCTGCTTTTCCCGTTTAAATTGGGAAAGTCGATATTTACGTAAAATTATCAACTTTGGTAACATGAAATGGCTTTGCCAGGCTCCAGTGGCTTTAATTAACATTAATTATCAAAAGTGATTATACATACGTAAGGGCATTTACCTTACCTTCCTAACGATACCTCAATTGCTTTCGTACCTTATCTGGTTACGAAGATATGGCCGGGTGAGACCGTCAATTTTCACATTTATATTAACGTGGTAGCATAAGTTTGACTTTGCTCCCGTCTTTTTAGCCAATCAGAGAAATCAACCTGAACCTTGACCATTCTTGCACCATAATACGAGTATGCAATAAAACTCTATGCATACGTAGTGTACATTTTTATTTCACATTTTATGTAACTCTAGTTACCGATGTCCCTTGTTGACGGACTAGATCGGGATATAGTCTCAAGTTGGTTTCTTTACAAATAATTTGGCTGTCTCTCCCTCAATTATCAGGGGTTCTCCCTCTATCGATCTTTATGAAATAATTACTGGAGGTACCTGGTACCTTTATCTTTACTTTAAGCTATTTTCTTCGTCTGTACCTATTGTACTTAGGTCCTAAATAAATCACGCGCTTCTTATATGAGCCGTTTGCTTTAGGAACTTAATCTGGGCACAATTGCCGTCCTTATGTGAAGGAATTATAGTTACACGTCCTTTCTCTTCGTGACCCGTAGGCCTTATCGTTCATATACTATACAACACCCTTTCTCTTCGTGACCCGTAGGTCCTACATTTCACAAACTACATTCTGTCGCCCACAAAAATGATTCAAACATTTAATCATGACAAACAATTAAAAGATGCACACAAAAAATAAGATAACCCAGCTCAACATGGTGCTAGCTCATTTCATAATTTGACATTGACGTCAATTGATAAGAATGAATACTATGATCGTCAAACATAAAATAATTGGTATTAAAAAATATAAAACACAAAAATACCGAACAAACTGCCCAGCTTCGTGAATTCGTCCCTACAGTATATTGTGTATGAATAGAACTTCTGTACTGATTTATGGTGGCCGATACGGTGAGACTTTAGGATAATATTTTTAAACCTAATACGTCAGTAGAAGGTCGGATAAAACACCCAATAGCTAAAAATATAAAATACCTCGCGATGTTTGCATCTACATAAATAAATTAAAACTTGTGGAAGCAAGCAACACGAAAATCCAATTTTTCACCAATAAACGGGCTTCAAAAGGGCTTAAATCGAAATGTGGAAATTCATTTGTGGGTACCTACCGAGACGTGTGTCAGAATATCAGCGTGTGCTCTCGTAGTGACGTGAGGAAAATTAGTTCCAATCCGCCGCCGGCCGAGGCAATCTGGCCTTTAATAAACACGAGGTTTCACTTGGGACGCTAAAAACTGACGTTTCGAATACACCGTCGTCTGTGCTTGCGCTGACAGACGCAAATGGATTTCGATTCTAATGAATTTTGGATGCATGTGAATTAAAAACGTGAAACAGGAACAGCAATCGATTGATCATCTGAAAGTTATCCATATATGGAATTAATTATAATTTTCATCCTTCTGTAGCTTAAAGTAGGCCCTCCGTCTCCCCCTCGAGGGTGCTCGCCTTGTCGGGGCGGGGGGGGCTTAGTAACCGTGGACTGCTCACCCACGGCGAAGCTAAGAGGCACCCAGGGCCGGCTGGCCCGAGGAGGGCGCTCCTAGCCGGGCTTGCCTAAGCCCGCTTAGGATGCGTTGGGGAGGGACCGCAAAAGAAGAGTTCTCTCTATCTTCTGCGGCCGAGGTGGGATCGCAGGGGGAGAGGCGTGTTGGTATAACGGTGTGCCACTCTCCCTACCCCCTGCGAACTTGGCGGGGCCGTTCCGCTGAAACGGCATTGGTGGGACCGCAGAGGGAGAGGAATGCCGGTATAACGGTGCGCCGTTTTCCCTATCCTCTGCGGCCGAGACGTGGTCAGTGGCGGAACCGCAGATCTGATCCGCCACCGGGTGCTGGATTTCCCGCACCCATGATCTCCTCGTAGCGGACTCAGGGGGGGTCCGCTACTGAACAGGACCTGTGGAGATCGAGGAGGCAGGCGCGCCAAAACATCTGGCGTGCCTCGCGTGGAGGGCATCCGTGAAGGAGCCGCTTGTGGGCGGCTGCCGCCGGCGGGGTCGCGGATGTGTGCGCAAGCGTTCCCGTAACCTCACCACCAGGTGGCGAGGCTGCAAGTGGGGGGGGTTTTTAGTGGGTACACTGTGGGTCTCATTAGCCCATACGGGAGTCCCACATAACCACTCGGGTCACCCCCTGCATCCGGGTGGTATGCGTAAAGCATTTTCCCCCCTAAACAAAAAAAAAAAAACGCCCTCCGATCCCACGCAACCTCTTTACGGCTTTGTACGACCTAACATTAACTCTCCTTTTGAGTTGCTCTACGAGTTTAAATTTTCATTGTATGTTGTATTTAAACTTATTTCGATGTGCAATGTGCAAGTGATTGATTTAAACCATTTTTATTGCATTAAGCGCTTGTGTTTGTTGTTGCTATGTTGTTGATCCTTAATAATTAAATAATATAAATAAAATAAAATAAAATAAGCGATAATTTTCCTTTTGTATTTTACTACAAACATATCTGAGTTTTTTTTCTCAAAATATCAAAAACATTGAATTCTAAGCAACTTGTCCGTTATCAACAGCATTATTTCATCTCTTTGATTTGGTACCACACGATGACAGTGCAGCCAAACAGACAGACAAAACTTAAGACTTACATAGGTATACAACACAACTGTATCCTATGTTAGGACATAAGTAAAAGCAGAACCTTTGACTTTAATACATCACATTATTATTATTATCAATGTCAAAATTGTACATCTGTTGGCAGACGTTTACAAATGAAAATTCAAATTTCGTTCACGAATTGAAATAGTCTTTTTGACAATTAAAACGGTTATTATGATAAATAAATTCAATAAAATTGCTTACGGTTTTCTTTATCTTTGCTTATTTCGTAGTTATATTTATTGGAATGAAAACAAAATTCTGCTAGGTATACCTATCTGAAATCAGCTGAAATCGAAGTTTCGTTAGAATATTTATTAAGAAATCATACTATTACATTTTTTTTGTCTCTGCATCATCTTTTGTATACATAGAAAGAAAGAATGAAAGAAAGAAAGAAACATTTATTCGAGACAAACTACAGACCGCGTTTGTCACGAAACGGTTATATCTCTGCATTGCTGCCAGCAGTCGATAGAACCGTCGAATGACTTCACGTTGGATAACAAACAAAAAAATTATAAAAACATAGTTAAGCACGAGAAGGGACAATTAACGTAGTTAAAAATATAATATTGACCAGCGATTAATGATCGCAGTCATTTCTCTCCTGCGTGATCTGTTGCAGCACAGTAGCGCCATTGACACTGACAGGAGTGACAGCTGGCAGACAGGGGTCCTTCTTTTTTCAATTAAATCTAACATGTAATCAACAATAATATTTAAATAATCTACAATATGCTAAGTATAATTAATAACTTTTACTTAAATAACTGAAAAATCACTTGCCATGCAAGGATGAAAACCGACATGTATTTAGTCCATTCAAATATTATTTGTACCGCGTTTATGATGTACCTACATATATATGTATAGTTACACGTACATAAAGGTATATGCAACTTATCGATTATTTAAAAAAAACGAATGAGAAATCAATCCAGAAATTAGACATTAAATCCTGTGTTAAGTGACCTATGGGTTTCAGAATTTAATGTTTAAGTCTAAAACACTTGCGAAATTTAACAGTGATATACCTAATATTATATGGATTGGATACATTAACTTGTAAATTAATTAATAGATTTTTGACTTGTTAAAGTGCATTTGCGGCCTACTTGCAGAATAAAGATCATTTAGGTATTTCATTAATTTATTTAATCAGTCGACGTGATAGCTAAGTTATGACAGTTTATGTCACTGTTAAATCCCGACAATATACGGGGTATGGCCTGTTACAGGAGCAAACAATTTTGAAAAAGATGGCTCGGATTCAAAATTATTGAATTTGGAAAAAACGTTATTTAAAGTTGTGATCTCTGAGTAATTAAATTTGACATCACGATATCATAGCATGTAAGTCATTAAATATCTTAGCTTATGTCATAGTAATTATAGTGTCTTTGTTTTCCATTTTAAGGGTTCCGTACCAAAAAGGTAAAAAAGGAACCCTTATGGTGGACTTTGTCCGTCTGTCCGTCCGTCCGTCTGTCACAACGTTAAATATCTCAGGAACTACTTAAGCTATCAATTTGATATTTGGAACAACTGTTAAAAGGGTTAAGACACGCGTATGGAAAATGAAAAAATATATACATATACATTTTTATTTTCTGTTTAAATGACGAATATGAGGGGGGTTAAAAATCAAAGTCTAGTAAATAGATCAAGTGGGGCATCATATGAAAGGGCTTGAGTTGCACTTTCTAAAACCGTTTTTTTTTCTGCAGTGGTTAAATTTTGATTTATTAAGGAAAATGTAGAAAAAAATACCATTCCCCCCTTATCTCCGAAGTTTACGAAGCAAAAATTCTGAAATAATTACATATGATTAAGAGTAACATAAATAATACAGGAAAAATAAAACAATGTCTCTATCTATCAAATTTTTTTTATTTATCAAAAATAATGTCTTAATTAAATTTGTAATTTACTTTTTGTATGAAATTTTATATCTTCAAATTCCTATCAGATTATCGTTAAAGTCCCTTATTTAAAATAAAAAATAAATAATCGAAATCGGTACACGCGATAAAAAGCTATCGCTGATAAGCAAACATACTAGGTTGTAAGTTGTTAGTTCCAAAATGCAGAAGGCGCTTTGCATTGGTAACTTCTAAATACTATGAGCCGTTTAAGATTGTTCAAGAATGAATGGGGTCCTAACATGACGGGTATGGTGTATGAAAGTTTGTACGGAACCCTCGGTGCGCGAGACAGACTCGTAATTGACCGGTTTTTTTTATCATTAACACCATTTTTTTAACATTAACAAGATTCTTTGTATTTATAATAATATCGATAGTAGTTGGTAATTAGTCAAGTAAAGGTAATGCTGTTACTTTAATAAATACAGATATTTTTTTGTAGTTTTTTTTCTTAACCCTTTGAACGCCATTATTCACGTACTAAAGTGTCACTGAACGCCAACCTTTTTCCCATAAGAGAGTGACTATGAACCTTACATGAAAGACTGAAGGTTGCTTTGACAGCGGACTTCATACCGCCTACAGGGGTTCTTACTTCTTAGCGTGGTGGGCACGACAGCACGACCACTTTATAGGTTCTTGGCGTTCAAAGGGTTAAACCACTTGGAACTGATTACTGATTGACTTAATAATCCACCGTTTCATTATTTGCTCCTGTTACAGGCCCTACCCTGTATATGAGATAAATCGTTAAGTTATAAATAGGTAGATTGATAATATGTACTTATTTTATGTTCTTATGTCTATGCCTTTATGTTGCCATTGGTCCTCACCATGTCTAAGTTGCAGCACTACACCGCGTTTTCCAATGTTGAATTCTACCGACCTAATAGCAATATAGCTTCAAATGCAACTAATGCAAGCAACAACATAACGTTACTATTAAGCTCGACATTATGAGTATCACTGGAACTGCTTTATAGTTAATATTTAACCAATTGCATTCTAATGTAAATGCGTAGCCTAATTAATGGCACGCACATATACAATTATTTGCAGAACACAGTAATAGCACAGTGGAACAGTGTTTATCCACAATAACTCGCAATGCATATTTCTGACGTTCGGAATATTAATGCCCCCTTTAATATTTATGTTGTTCATGAATTTACATAATCATGGCTGTGAACACTCGGGCCACAGTAAATGTGTAGCAGTAGTAGGACATTATAATAACTTTCATCCCGTGGATTTAGGAAGAGTTGACTATGGGAGTAGGGTTGAAATGAACCTATCAACGGAATATCACATTTTCCCCTTATTTAAATCCCAAGAAGTCAGATTTTTCTAGTGGTAACCTCACCGACCTCTATACAACTCTATACGAAATCTCACCCCCAGCATGACTCCTTCCCTCCCCCACCATGTAATGCAGCTTTATATAGTAATACGTACACTGCTAAAAATGGTACTGACAATGAAATTTTATGTAATCCTGTGTTCTGACTTCATAATAATCAGCGTGAAGGCACGTACATGTGCCAACATCGGAAGTATCGGAACAGCGAAGAATCATCACTGCAATCACACCAAGCTTAGGTAAAGTAAGCAGATAACGGAGCACTTACCACAAAGTCACGAATATTGAAATTAGTGTTTCTCCAACTTTACCGTTCGAATAAATAAGTGAAATCGTTCGCGTTTATTTTTGTCAAGTCGAGCTACTGTTTGTATTTATTCTCCTGTGTTCATGCATACTTTCGCCAATAAACTATTATTCCAACGAATTTCGCCCGAGGTCCCAAATATGCACATCGATAATATTCCGTTGACGTTTTGTTGCATTGTGTTTTTCAATATTGAATCAATTTAAATTTGCGGCCACGTATGTTGTTTACGCTCGATTGTTAGTTATAAAGAGCTTCTTTGTTTTTGGTATTTTATTAAAATAATCCAATTTTCTTTGATATAAATTAACAATATTTCTATAAATTCTGATAATTATTCTGTTATCACTGTTATCAGTATATTAATGTAAAATTCAATGTATGATTTGTGTAACAAATAATGCATAACTTCGGATGGGAGGAGTAGCTTCTTCTAACACAAGTACAACTCGTCGATAATTTTCGTGACGTACTTAGTGGAACGAATTAAATTGTACTAATCTAAGTTCTTAACAACGTGACATTTATTTGGAAAATGCTCACCTATTAAATATTTCTTGATTTCTCGAAAAATGTGAACGGTTACAGAAGGGTTAGAGAAACTAAGTAGATTAACTTAACCAAGAGCCATGAGTAATGTTGTCGCGTACAAACTGATGTAAATATAATAAAATCATTTTATATGCCATACACGTACCTCCAAATACATAACAGAAATATACATAGGTATAGGTAGACCACAAGCGGTTATCTCTGAATACATTTACGGAATGTAGCTTGGTGAGAGAGTCGTAATAATTGAAAACCCCTCAAACGTCAATAAAGTCAAATCGCCATGTTTGCCATACTTCCAAAGCCGTCGAAAACAATAACTATTCACTAGACATGTGCGAAGATCTGTTTTCATAATTTATATTTGATATTGTACAAATCCCTTTTCTAGAACGTATTCACTTCTCTTTGTACAGTCAGCATCATATAGTTAGTAGCAGCCAAAGTAGCCAAATATTTCGGTAGGTACACGTCATTATTACTGTAAGAATAAGGGCGTATATCAAGTGACCGAATCCGATCCGTCAATTGAAAATAGACAAGACAAAATGACAGGTCACTTGATAAGACACGACATGTTCTTTAGAATATTATAGAAGGTAAAACCGAAGGATCAAGGGGTAGAGATCAAGGATCAAGCTTTGTACAACAACTAAAGTAAAAGCAAATGGCTTGTCTTACCGGGACCTAAAGAAATTAGCTGAGGACCGAGAGAACTGGCGCCTACTCCGCCGAAAAGAGTCAAGCTCTTAAATGTTGATGATGATGATGAAGGGCGTGTTACGATATATTTGGCTACTCTGGCTGCTACTAACTACCTATACGATGCTGACTGTTCTAGGCACAAGTAGAAGACAACGCCATTGTATTTCATTGTTAAGTGTAACCACGTTGTACTAACTACGCTGCAACTACTAATAAAAAGTTGCTAATACCGATATACTACGAGTTTGTTTTAATTTTAACCTTGCTACTTTAGCAATAGAGTCACTATTGGAGTAAAGTATTTATTACATGTCCTTTTCATTTCGAAGCATTTGTGGCACGTGAATAAAAATGGTTTTATTATACCGATAGGTCTTAAGGTAAGATCCGTTCTAGAAAAAAGATTCGGAAAGCTTAGCTCAAATATATTAAAATACAAATGTATAGCTTCGTACATGTTTGTCTGGTAGTGGATGTTCAACCTAAGTGTCTCGCAACTCCTTAGGTACTTTCGTTTCCATCATCATACTAAGAGTTCTGATGTAATCTTTGTATGATCGGACTAGTTATGTAACGATTCATTAAATATGTATTTGTTTCAGCACTTCGACTGCCGCAACCACGTGCGAGTGATCCAGCCGATGGGCGATGGGTCGCGCCTCTACGTGTGCGGCACCAACGCGCACAGCCCGAAGGACTGGGTGCTTTATGTGAGTACTCTTGGTTTAAGGCATAAGGCGTAACTGTGTGTTACTAACGAGCACTTGCAAAATCTTGCGAGGATGTTCAGACTGCCCTGAGCTGGTGAGTCAGGTGGTGCGTCTGCTAGTCCCCTCACTGCCGAAGTTAAATTTTCGCCCGCGTAACCGACTTTTGCTAGCTGCTCCAGAGGCGCGCACTGTAGCCACAGAATACTTAAGTAATAGTACCCGTAGCGCACAAAACCTCTCCGGTATGACGACTCTGAGCTCTACACTGCCTCGATGCGCTTCTTGCATCAGCACCAGATGTGGACGTCTTTGGAAGTCTGGGCAAAAGCCTCCCTCTTTTCCTTCCACGTACTTATGAAGGACACGGCGTCGCGGTAGACCTCGTCGGAGATGGCGAGACAAGCTTGAGGTATTTGACCAAGACTGGTGGGAGACTGCCCAGGATACGTGGAAGGAAATATTACATGTCTTAAATTTAATTTAATTTATATACTAGGTATGTGAACATTCATTCTTATCTTTAATGCCATAAAAGAGAGGGTGAGACTGAAAAGCCAAGATTTTAAATTTTCCTAAAAAGTTGAATTATCTACCCTTGCCTTTTTTATTCACGAACGAATAGTTAGTTAAATAATTTTGGCCCATCATGAGAGAAGATTATTGTTGACTTTGTCAGGAGTGTGAGATTGTGTGAGGAGCTGGTTCACAGATCCCTGCCTTGTGCGAGTTATCATTTTGTGAGGAAGTGTCAATGTTGTCTATGACGTATTTAACACAAATGACTATGGATAGAACAAAATGTTGTGTTTTGTCCCGTTCGATTTTTGAGCAAATGAAGATTTATAACTATTATCCACTTGTTTCAAATTAGATTGGTTGTATTTAATTGTATGACGTCTCAGGAGGACAAATAAAATAGTAAGAGTTTTAGAAATTACTCCTAATCCAATAATAAAACGAAACACTATGAAATCAAAACAAAGTAACACTAACAAACTCTTCATTATTTTGTATATGAAATATGTTTTAAATAGGTTAGGGTACAATGGAACTGACGTACCTAATCTTAAGTGATTAAATGTTCCTAAAACAAAAAAGAGAAAAAAAAAAGGGATATGCTTAGGAATAGGACAGTCGGATCTCGAGTGGCACTTGTTGTATTAACGGGACGTAACGTTGAATTATCTGCTTAACCCATTTGAGGCAAAGCAGTGCTATGCTACCTTTCCTACGCCGTAGCCCGCAGTAAGTATAATATTTTTTCTGTAATGAAGAAGTAGTGGAACATATGATTATTATTTTGGACCATTTACTACGGGTTAGTTGTGGGCTTAGGTCACATTGAAAGATTCGACCCGTCGGCCACTAACTTATTATTACCATTAAGACGCTACATAGGCTGTGCATACTCATTTTAAACTTGAAATATCTCGTATAATATTTGAAATATAAGTCCAGCATTTCGACTGACGATTACTGATCTTTTGTTTAAGGTGTGACAAAGATGAAAACATGATTGAAGACAAAAACCTCGATAGAATTATTTTTTGAAGTCAGCCCTTTTTTGGCAAGTAAACCTATTTTAAAGCTCAATGAGAAGGAATATCAAATCGGAATTTGTACTAAAAGTAGCGTAATAGTCGATACTTTGGCTCACAAAGATGAAATTTCAGTTACTAGTTTAGTTAATTGGCAAAACTGTTTAATACGATTTGGCGCATACGTTTTTATGGTTGAGTTACTCCTACCTCGTTCTGTACTCTTTTCGCGCGCGCAGGAACGCTAATCGCTGTCTCAGAACTTACTACCAATTCAGTTGACGCCCATCTTTCGTGGGTGCAACCTGTGTCGCTCGTATCGGCGTTAGTGAATTGCAGAAAATGTGTAATTATTGATATTTTTGATATAGTATAGACTATTCATTGTGAAATAAATTCCTAAACTAATTTGTGCTTTATGTTATGTCTATGAATCGGAATTATTTACGTTAACTTCGGCGGCAGCGTTGATGTTGAATAGTATGGAGGCGGACTCAATTTAATTTTATCAACAATTTTTGTTGTTTCAAACAGATGTTAGGCGTTTAACCTCCAGTGTTGTCTATAAGCTCCTTGCACTCAACCGTAGTTATTTATTCATAGACAAACTGGAGTCGGGTCCTAACGGTCATATCGTTCGATATCAACTAACGTGCGATATATTTGTACAGATTGTTTGAAATTGACATTTAATGTCGAATAAAACGTCATCTCGACTGATGGTAGAATAGAGGTTAAAGCAAATTGGTTTTTTTCAGAGATGTTCCAAATTTTTATCTATCCAAATATCATAAACCCTCCATGATGCGTTCAAGAACCGCACATTATGACCACCATAAAAATAAACTGTTTTGTTAGAACAAATTTCTTATCTGTGGAAATGTTATTATTACTAAATAATAACATCGATTTCGATAATATTATTTCATTCAAAGGCTAAGCTAACAAGAGTAGTCCCCGCAAGGGATTTGGTTTTAATTTGAGGTGCAGTAGTGACAGGACCTAAGAACACTGTATGCGTAATATCAGCCTTCGATCTTCTTTTGTTTCAGACTTATTCACGAAAATGTCAAAAAATCAAGGTAATTTTTAAACTGCTATTTTAGCTAAACCAAGCAAGCTAAAGTAACTAAATAAATTCAGAATTAAGGAGCATAAAATGGGGTTCATAATGCATATTTTTACAGACATTCATATACTTAAACTTCTTACTGAAACTTTTAAACGCGAAAATTACTTAATAAGCCACAGTTTTCAACTACGTATGCATTTAAAAATATTTTGAAAAATCATGGTGCGTCATGTCAAAAAAAAACATTTACGAACGTATGTTTACTATCTCATATCATATCAATAGAGTAGTAGTGGCAAATCAGTCTGTAGTAGGTATAACATCCTCTTTCGTTCATTATGAAATAATTAATCCCACAAAAGACATTCCATGTAAAAAAAAGGCCAAGTCTCGGAACTCTTCCACGGTAAAAAGTGGTGAGATATTGCGTAGAGCCAAGTCAGGCATACTTATTAATTTTTATTTGCTTGCTAAATAAAATTCTGCAACTTGGGAATCACACAACTTTACTGCATTTACAAATTGTTGCATACCTTAAACTATGTAAGTGTGATTGCCAAGTCACAAAACATCATTTAGCAAGCAAATAAAGATCAATACGAATGCCTGACTTGGCTCTACGAAATATCTCACCATTTTTTACTGTGGAAGAGTTCCGAGACTTGGCCTATTTTTTCCATGGAATGTTTTTATGGGATCTCATTTATCTTTGTAGGTTATCAACTTTGTATGGAAATGTTATTTTACCAACCGCAAATAACGTTTGTATAGTTTTGAGGGAAGCAATTGCAAAAGTAACTTTGTAATCGCATGTATTTGTATAGGATTACAAACTTACTTATGCAGTGTGTATATCTCTGAATCGTGACGGAAACTGCAATATTTTTAGGTTTTTATGAATGGATAGGCTAAAAACTAATTATGTTAAAAGTTTGGAGATTGTAGGTCTGCTAAAAGTACCTTAGAATTACGATGATCATTATAAGTGAGTCAGTGAGTATGTCAGTGACAAAACTAAGGATTTTTGACGGGCAATTGTTCCTAAACTAAAATTTCAAATTAAATGTTATTGAGAATATATGTAAGCCATATTATGCCCTATATGTTACTGAAAATTCAGGGTTCTGGCTTTAGTCAGTACGAAATTACAGGATGTTGAAAATGGCCTGAATAGCTTCGAGAAAAGGATAGAACGGCCGTGCCTCTTTGTTTTACTCGACGATTGACATTGATCAATATGATAGTATACAGAAATATATTTTATTAAAGAATAATATCACAATAACAGATAATAAAAACTTAAAACTAAATAAAAATAATGAAAATAACTATTAAGTATAAATATGATCAAAGACTAAATTTCCCCACCCCGCATCGCACCCGGCTCAAAGGTCCCCATGATGCCCGCAGCATTACCCCGCTGAACGGCGATGGAGACCTGCTGAATCAAGTACGACCCGGAGCGGGGGTCACAGCCCCTCTCGTGTAAGCGCCGGCCTAACTCTTTAAAAAGTCGGCGGGCCTCCGAGCCCCATGGTCCCGCGGTTTCTATGGCTACCGGTACAAAGTCGTACGCCGGCTCCAAGGCGGAGTATTTAGTGTGCTTCAACTTAGCAGCAGCCTCTGCTGCCAAGCCGGCACAACGTGAGGTCTGCCTTAAATGCGATGCTGCAAAAGTGCTTACGCAAGTAGCATCCCATAAAAGGCAGCGCCCCCTCCGCCATGGAACCAGCGTAAGGCCGTCCGGTCTTTTGCCGTCCTACGGCTGAGGCCCGGTGGCTCCAACAGGCACGGTATATTGGCCGAAACCATGGCTCGCCGAATGATTTCATTAATGGCGTGATGCCTCGGGAATCGTCCTGCACACCTTTGGCAGCTTAGGCCGGCCGTGGTGACCATTTTCACCCACCATTGCCCCGCAACGGCATCGATGGGCCTCGCACACTTTAGCACCCAACCTGAGGGCTGTCGCTATTCTAAGCGAGTTATTATCAAGAAAAGTGCCAAGTTGGGCTGATGGTATCGCGTGCAACCATGCTCCTGACTCCGGTTGCACGAGTGCCTTGAGGCGCGCCAGGTCGACACCTGAGGCATTGGTCAGTAAGGAGTCGTATGTTTGTTTGCTCCACAAATCGTCCCATTGCCTTTGGCTGGATGGGGCTTCAGGCCGCGTGTCGTTAGTAACTGTCGCCGCCCATCTTGCAAGCGCTTCTTGCAGGAATGGAACCGAGAAATTGCCACCATTGTGTGAAAAAATGTTAGTGACAAGGTCTGCTGTTCCATGAGCAGAAGCTAAAAATGCAATCAGGCCCACATCTTCAACACGGCGAATCCCCAGGCCGCCATACCGAATGGGGAGAGCTGCTTGAACCCACTGTATATCGGACATTTCTGTGTTTAATAGCAACTCAGCCGTCAATCTCAGTTCACGGTCTATGTCCCTCGCTTCATTAACGAATAACCACGATGGAGAAGTTCTGAGTAAATATGTCATTCTGGGTGTTGCGAAACAATTGCGTAATAATGTTAATGAAACGTGGGACGACAAATTCACCAAGTGGCTTCGTGCTGTTATGAGTGCTTGTTTTTTAATTTGTAGAGCTTCGCTGACACTATCGGTGAAAATGGGTGCACCTAATAAAGAAAAGGAGGATTTGTCGACAGATTTTATGCCCGGTAACAAAGTTTCTAGTTTTAATAACGTTGAATTTGCAATGGGCCCGCATGTTAAGAGCTCACACTTCTGTGGGTTTATTTCTAATCCCAATTTTTTTTAAAGCTGGAATGAGTTTTTTCAAATCTTCAAGTATCGTTTCCGGCCTACCACCGATGGTGCCATCGTCCAGGTACCAGATGTTTAGTGTGGAACTTAAATCAGAAATGGCTTTGTGTATAGCAAGACAGAAAATCAGAGGACCCAAGGGGTCGCCCTGTTGTGCTCCTACTTGTGACAAGATTAAATTTTCTTTAATATATAAGTTGGTTGTATCTGAATAACATTGATATAAAAAAGGGGAGAGGTGCGGCACAAGATCTAGTACCTCCTTCAGTATAGTGTCTCTCTCGGCGCAATTGAAAGCGTTTTTTAGATCGAGTTTGACTATGATATTATCTGTGTTTTCATGTATTAACGCGAAAGAACGAGTTGCATGTATAGCAGCTTCACAACCCTTAGCTGTGCCAAAGCCAACTTGCTTTGGCTGTAAGTACTTTGACATATCTTGCCGGGCGGCGTAGCAGCACAACTTAGCAGTAAGACGCCGGATTACACTGCCCACAGCGATTGGCCTTACGCCTCCATCCTTCTTCGATAGAGCGCACAAAGAAGCACCGTAGAGGTAGGATCTCACTTCTAAATTGAGCATACCTTTCAACAAGAAATTGCACAGTTTAGTAAGGGACTCTAATAATCGTGATCCGTTATTACCCGCAGACGTTGATGTGAGCTCTTTAAGGTGTTGTGGACGCAAACCGTCTAAACCAGACGCGGAGCCATTGTAAAATGAATGCAAGGCTTTGGCTACTTCAACGGGTGTCACCGTTAAGAAGACACTGTTTCGGTCTGGCTCTGGGGGAATACAAACCGTTCTAGATGGAGGTGGATGCTTCTCGCATAACGCGTTCAGAGTATCGTTGTCTAACGGTGCTAGTGAAGAGTCGGAGAGAAGCAGACGGACTGCACCCCTTAAATCACCTTCGTGGACTTTAGACTCTATGGTGCGATACTTCGAACTTGTTTTGCGGTTTAAGCACTCTTCTGGGAAATATAAACAAGAATTATCAACATTTTCTTTAACTTTAGTTGTCAACGACTTATTAGTTCTGCTCTCAGGGACCCTTAAAGATGAGAATGAAAAGGAAAGCAATGCAAACCAGTCGTCGACGTCATTAGTGCGCAAACAATTGTCTATGATGTCGCACAATTTTCCAGCAGCAAGGCAACGCGCTCCCTTAGGAATGTGATTCAATACGCGCACATTCGCTTTCAAAAAGGGCAAATCCTTAAAACTAGTTGCTGCCTGTTGTGTACCAGCAGCTGTAGTGCTCGGAGCCACCAGCGAAGCAGAGTTGCTGAACGCTGTAGGTGCAAAGCTTGGGATTTGTACGACATCCTTGTGAGCGCGGCTTATATGGATGTTGAGGCCTCTAGGTGTAATGTACAATCTGGATGATCCCGGGCAATGAGGGCACGGAGCTCGAGAGGGGCTGGTCATATTAGTGCTAAAGTAAACTACTAAGAATAACCAATAAAAATAGTATAAAAATCATTCAAGTTCACGAATAGTCACCTCACTTTGCACAGCGTCAAAATCGATTTCAATATAATGACCACAGTAAACAGCACTTAACACTGATTAAATAAAGCAATATACCTAATAAAACATAAGAAATGTAGACAATTGTAGAACCCCAAACATTGAGTGTTGCAAATAATTATGTTTGACAAAATATCAACAATCCAAATGTCATGTTGACGTGACGGGGACTTGGGGCACTTGGGGTGCTCAGGCACGCAGGCGGCGCGGCGGCAACAACAGTACTTTACTCTCTATGGCCGTATAGATATGAGGCAGCTGTTTTAGAGGCCGTCGAAAATCGGGATCCGATTCCCAAGATGTTATCCGCAAAGACATGTCTGACGGACGTCGTAGAACTGGGTAGCGTATCAAGTAAGGGAGTTGAAGCGGCGTTTTGGCATCATTCAGTGTTGGAAAGCAACAAATGGGGTTTAGATTGATTTGATACTTAGATTTAGAAGAAAATATTCGGCAAAACGAAATAAATTACTTGAAAATAAAATTGCGACATTCGCGTGACATTGACATCTCATCACTCATAGTATTGATATGATATGATATAGTAAACATACGTTCGTAAATGTTTTATTTTTGACATGACGCACCATGATTTCTCAAAATGTTTTTAAATGTATACGTAGGTGACAATTGTGGCTCATTAAGTAATTTTTTTTATAGTTGTGTCTCCGCGAGAAGTGGCAAAAAAATGAAACGAAAAAAAAACTATTTTTTTTCATCCAAGTTCAAGGATATGAATGTCTGTAAAAATATGCATTATGAACCCCATTTTATGATCCTTAATTCTGAATTTATTTAGTTACTCTCTCTTGCTTGGTTTAGCTAAAATAACAGTTTAAAAATTACCTTGATTTTTTGACATTTTCGTGAATAAGTCTGAAACAAAAGAAGATCGAAGGCTGATATTACGCATACAGTGTTCTTAGGTCCTGCCACTACTGCACCTCAAATTAAAACCAAATCCCTTGCGGGGGCCACTCTTGTTAGCTTAGCCTGCTAGACCCTTTCGAACGTCTCTGAAAAACAAAGAAATTTGATTTAACCTCTATTCTAATATCAGTCGAGATGACGTAGTTCGAAATGAATTGTCAATTTGCATACAAATTTGACAAATGTCGCACGTAAGTAGATATCGAACGATATGAATATGACAGTTGGATCCGACTCTAGTTTGTCTCTGAATTAAAAAAAAACAACGACAGCTGCCAGAAAACGACGCCGCGATGCCGGACATAATATGTGGCTCCTGAATGCATCATGGAGGCTTATGATATGTGGATAGATAAAATAGTGTATGTAATTAAATGTAACTGTACATAATTAGCATTAAACCCACACTCGTGTTTAATGCTCTTCATTATCTACAGTAGCATAAACTACTATAATGTCACTATTATTCCTTATAAAAATAACAAGCCGATTCCATGCCTTTGCGCTCAGCGTCCGAAAAATAGATGGATTGCGGGAACTCGGTGGCCGCGCAACGTGTTGGAACGGGGAAAGCCCCCGCGCGTTGCTCCGCCCATATCTAGGTACATAGTTATGCACGGTATCACCTTAACTACTTAGTGTTTCCAGTCACGTCATAATGAGGTTATAAATCTGGCGTTTTATCTATCGATGTATCCCAAACATCATTGATTATCGCCGTCGTATTACGTATACTTATTTGTATAGGAGAATTCATCGAAGACAACTCCAATAAAATCTGCTCTAGCAACAAACAGCTGTTTAGGTTCGATTCGACTTGAAAGTTTCTTTGGAAAGGATAACGATAATTCACTTTAAATTTAATAAGTATTAGCCTGAAGAGCGATACGGAGCTATTATCTAAAGTGCGGCCGCCACTTGAACTGATCCCAACGAGCTTTGGACACTCGCCAGCGACGCAACAGATCCCCAACAGGTCCCAAGTTCCCAACACATTTGTCCCGTGCACAAGAGCTAGACATTGTGAGTCTACGGTGTAGAATCCGCGCGAGTGCAGCTATAGATGCATCTGTGACTACCTCCCGCGCTCAAACGAGAACCACGACAAATTTCACGGGTAGTGACTCCAAACGATGCCATAAGACGAGCGCAGATTTTTCCTCCACGTCAGAGAAGAAATTTCTAACCGAACGACTCCGTTAAACCCCGCTTCCAATGATTTTACGTGTGAACGTATTTTTCCTTCATAAACATTTTAAAAATGGAGTCTCTCTAAGTATAAAGGCTCTGATGAATAGATATTGCTCTCGGACTACGTGAGTGCTTTATCATCCCCGATGCTGCGATAAGTAGACTTATTTCCATAAAATTATTTTAAAAGTCATAAAACGAGCTTTTTACAATAGGTATCGAAAGCAGACCGCAATAAATTTCCTCGTGCCTCGCACCTTCCCTGCACTTGACTTTCATATAATTTTATGATGTATCGGCGCCCGTTTTGACCCTTCACACATTTTATCGCTTTAAGACCTACAACAGTTTTATCTCATTGCAAATTTTCGGTTTAAATAGCCTTTATTATCCTTGGGGTGAGTTTATAGAGCATAAAACGTATCTTTAAAAGGGTTAGTGTATCCGGTTCGGCTTACTTCCTCCAGCCAGCTATCCACTCGCGATAAGAATACATTCTAATGACGACATTTTCAACGTTCTGCGACTCAATATGACGCCATGTATGTACAATACTACAATGTTAGTAAAAAATCTGAAAACGCACCTACAGTAACATCAATAAATAAAGAAATATATATTCCATTCCAACCCCAACACAATTAAATTAGCGGCAATAAAAGTGTAAATCGCACTTGCCTATTTGTGGCTATTATTGAATTTACGATAGATTTCAGCTCGATTTTCTCGGTGCCCACTATGATATATCCCGTGCCACATTTCAGCAATAGAGATAAATCCTATTATAAGTCAAAATTGAAAATATTACTCGGTGTGGGGGAGGGTTGTGTTCGTTTCGATACTTGCCGGGGCAGCCATTGTACAGAGCAGGCTGTCAAAACAGAGATGGCTGCCGATTCCGACGCGACGACGGATCCATCTTCATTCTACCATAGATCGGTTAAATTAATTCATAGTTATGTTAATTGACTACTGCCGTCCTCCCGGGTGCCGCCTTAAATATGTACTGCGGTGAGGGATATTTTTGTTCATAAAGTACAAAACTCACTGAGTGGTTGCTGGGTTTTATGATAAGTTAATTTTTAGGGTTCCGTACTCAAAGAGTAAAACTGGACCCTATTACTAAGACTCCGCTGTCCGTCCGTCCGTCCGTCCGTATGTCTGTCACCAGGCTGTATCTCACTGATACCGTGATAGTTCCTGCTAAAATTTTCACAGATGACGTATTTATGTTGCCGCTATAAATATAACAACAAATATTAGTAGTTTTTTTATAGATAAATGGTACGGAACCCTTCGTGCGCGAGTCCGACTCGCACTTGGCCGGTTTTTTTACTCATTATTACCGTTCTCGGATTAGCTTGAATAGCCACAAGAGGTTTCAACTGCGTCTGTACCCTCTGGCGCTGCTGTAACCATCTGATCATTATTAAATTGTTTTGTCATGTTGAAAGCGCGCATACAACAAAAGATTCTGTAAATTAGACATATTTGGAAATAGTGTTAGTGTTTATAAAAAACGAATCATCGACGTACTAACATCTAAGCACTAATTGTTAATATATTTAAACGATTCGATATGATAAATAAAATATGTTGTTATTGTTGACACCGGCAGTCCTTAAGACTAAAGGTGCTATCGTGCTATGAATGACCCTGAATGGCAAACACATGTTTTCTAATATGTGGTAAACGGTGTGGGTCACACATATTGTAATCATTAGTCATATAAGTATGCATAAGTACCCCTTGTAGTGGCTGTTTGTTTACCTAAATAAAAAAAAAGTTACATAGTATAAATTACTACTTGCAAAACTTGACGGACGACGTAAACTTGAACGTAGGTAAAGTCTTTCAAAATATACTATGAAGTAAGTATTAAAATTTTCGAAAGAGCAATCCTAGACAAATGTCATTTGCTTATCCATTAAGTCTCTTAAGTCTGTTATAAAATAAATACAGAGCTATTGTAGACTAAATCGTAAACTTTATTACACTTCAATTTTCTTAAATGCTACAAATGTAAAAACAATTCTCGGCAACTATTTGACTGAAATAGTTGGGTGGTATTAAGCAAACTGAGCGTGTCTAATCTGTGTTTTGAGTTATACGTTCACTCCCTCCCGAGAAGGGCGCGTCGTTTCAAAAATTGAGTGAAATCACATGTAGGTACGCAATTGGTACAAATGTCGTGGTCTAGCGTCCGGCTGCAAAAATGCTCATGTCGTATAATACCTAGGTACCCAATAATATAATTCATTGAAAGATGTGGTCTGAATAAGTGATTATGTATAATAATTGTAAATTTCATACAGAAAACTGTTTTAATTAGGGTTCCGTAGCCAAATGGCAAAAAACGGAACCCTTATAGATTCGTCATGTCTGCCTGTCTGTTTGTCCGTCCGTATGTCACAGCCACTTTTTTTTGAAACTATAATAGCTATACTGTTGAAACTTGGTAAGTAGATGTATTCTGTAAACCGCATTAAGATTTTTACACAAAAATAGAACCCCATACTTAAAACTGAAACTCAAAAATTATTTTTTTCATCAATCCCATACGTGTGTTATAGATACCCTGTGGATACCTAAAAATGAAATTGAGTTTGCTAACATAATTTTTTTCTAAACTGAATAGTTTGCGCGAGAGACACTTCCAATTTGGTAAAATGTGTGTGTGTGTCCCCCCCCCCCCCCCCTGTAACCTCTAAAATAAGAGAATGATAAAACTGAAAAAATATATGATGTACATTACCATGCAAACTTCCAACGAAAATTGGTTTGAACGAGATCTAGTAAGTAGTTTTTTAGGGTTCCGTACTCAACGAGTAAAACGGGACCCTATTACTAAGACTTCGCTATCCGTCCGTCCGTCCGTCCGTCTGTCTGTCGGTCACCAGGCTGTATCTCAAGAACCGTGATAGCTAGAGAGTTGAAATTTTCACACATTATGTATTTCTGCTGCCGATATAACAACAAATACTAAAAACAAAATATTTTTTTTAAGGGGGGCTCCCATACAACAAACGTGATTTTTTGCCGTTTTTATAGATAATGGTACCGAACCCTTCGTGCGCGACTCCAACTCGCACTTGGCCGGTTTTTTTACTACGTCATAAATCGTAAAAAGCAATTTATTTAACGGAACCCTTCACGTGCGAGTCCGACTCGCACTTGGCCGCTTTTTTTTAGGTTGTTACAGTTGTTGTAATAAATTTCTTAATACTTTATTGGCATCTCTTTTCAAGAGTGTCAGATGAATGTTTTATCTCACTGCAATTGAAGTTTACGCTGCACCGACAGACAGTTGAACTAGGCAATCTCTATTTCAGCTTAGGATATCAAAAGATGTCTCTCTACATCCTGTCCTGTCTGGGCACCAATATCAGCAAAAGTTGTATTGGAATATGAAATAGTTTTAATAGTAGTTTTACAGATAAAACTAAAAATGATTTGACACGACACTTTTGACGTAAGACATAAGTTACAACTTGTGTTCACTATAACCATTTTTTGACTTGTAGCTTATGGCATAACAATCAAGCGGTCGGACCCTGTATCACTAGCGGCGTAGACTGCCAAACCACCCGAGCGACTCATATTTGCTGCAACCACCAATATATCTGTTACAAATGGCTGTTCGCGATTGGACGGTTATTGGAAACAAATGATAGTGCTCTGCGGGTTACTGATATTACCTTTTTGTATTTTTTCGTCTCGGTGTAATGAATTTATTGTATACCATTTGTAAAATATGTGAGCGGAAGCGATAGGAAATTTAGTTGAATTTTCCATTTAATATTTCGTCAAGAAAATATAACTGTTTTATTAACATTGTCATAAGACTGCAATGTTTCAACACATTTTTTTTTATTTGGGTTGATAACCTATTTTAATATCCAAATGGCTGATGATCAAACCCAACTGAGCGCTAAAGATCTCACACTTCATCAGGCAGTGTTTTATTATTTTTTCAGTTCATTTGATCCCTGGAAGAGGAACAGATCGAAGCTTTCAGTTTAAGTGGAAACAATCAATAAGCTCGGCTTATCGCATTTTGTTCCAATAAGATAAATGCGCGAGTTTTAAATCTGCCGTACAAATCGTTGTATTGTCGGTAAAGGGGAAATAAACAAATGAATGATAGGGTGTTTTTGTTGCGTAGTATCCCATATATATCTTCCTTGTTAAATTCGTGCCTGTTTTGTGTCATTTTTCAGACTTCGTTGACTGATATAATAATAGAAAAATATAATAATAATAATAGATTTCCTGCCACGTTTGCGACTACTTCGGAATATTATTTAATAAGTATTGTTTGTTCTACAAATAAACTTCCAAGTTTAAAGCGCGTTCAGTATACTTACGTTCACATAACTACACATACTCTGCCAACTTTGGTGCTATACAAGTTAACATTTTCGATTCTTGCGCAGTAAAATCTATAGTTTTTCGTCGACCGTTTCCTGCCTAGTGAACTTGTAGGTAGGTACTACTTTTCGCCAAAATTACAGATTTGTTGTTCAGATACTTATAGAAGAATAGACACGTGAAGAAGGTTAATTGCCAAGAAATAATATTCACACCGCTAAAAAATACTGCTTAGTAAATAAGTACGTCTCAATCTCTGTAAATCCACTGTTTACATGCAACGTTAAATTCGCGAAATGCAACGGCAGCTAATCGTAAACTCTCTTTATGATCAATATGGCGTTGGCTTTGCAAACCACATAACAATTTTTGCACTCATAGAATTCACGTTAAAAGCAATGGAAAGTACTCGATGTTATTGAGTATTACTTTATACGGTTACTGCAGTTAACTTTTGTAATCTGCCATTTATTTGAGTGCAGATTGTCGGAAACAGTTAAGTACTTTAAACTGATCGATAAGTACCAAATGACGTAGATGTACAAATTGTACATCTGATTCGAGGCTCGCGATTTTAGAGCTGAACTTTGTAGAAGAGATTCATGCATTACAAGAGGCTAGAAACTAGAGTTCATAAAAATATAGTTTTGTTCGATTTCTAAATGCTGGGGACTGTTGCTTGGGAACTTGAAATTTGTTTTTTTATCCTAAAACCTATAGTAGTATATTCTTATACCAATTTTTTTATTTTTTATTTGTAATGACTAAGTCTATGCACCAGCAGCACATTAAACATATTCTAAAATGTTGCCCTTACAGCTTATTTCATATGGAACAGACTCTATTTTCGATATTGAACAATGGCGTATCTACAGTCAACTGACACGTTATAAAAAAATAATCCTCAATTGTACGAATATCTTACAAACAATAACTTTCAATGATTCCAATATTTCAAGCTACTCTCTAGCATTCAAACATTGTATACGGTTATCTAAAATCCACAGTCGTATTTCACAGGCAATACTGCCAGTCGAGTCGCAGGTGCAATACCTATCCCATTCGGAATTAGGAGCCAATATCGCGTACGCTTTACGACTGCTGCTTTGTACGCCCATTATAGTTTTATATCCCACAGTTTTAATGACAATTGGCGACTTCGTTAATCCTTTATACTCGCCGGGAATTGTAGTTGATAAATAAACAACATTGTATCGTTAGTAAAGTTCGCTTTGAAGGACTTACAAAGTTTTCAAAGTCTCCAACTTTCACACCTGCGGGGCTGTGCATACATAACTTACGTTTTTCGATCGCTAAAAAACCTCAATAAAACAAAACCAACATATTAGTTCTGGAAGTCGTTTAAATATGTATGTTGGGAGGCAGCCGCAGGTAAGCCCGGCCTGTACGAAACTTCCCCGTCATACTCGTATCTACCAACTAACAAAACTCTGCTTATTTCTATTTTGGGAATGCAGAATGAGCCAGTGTGTGCAAGTGATACGGGCTGTCAAAACTTGGTGTACTCTAACTTTGAGGGAATTCTGATTATGCAGACTTGCGTCTCTTGGGAACTTAGTATTTTAGACTAATGCTTAACTTTCTAACATAAAGATTGATCTACTGCGGGAACATTATAGAACTGTTTCAATATAGACTTTCAGACTTTTTTAGGTGAGTACAACCTGTTTTACAACATCAAAGATCAGTCAATCGTGAGGCGAAATGTTTCCATCTTAATAACGTCGATAAATACCCAGTTCATCTCTCGTTATTATAATCTTATCGCATACAGTAAGTATCTTAGACAACAAAGCAAAGCGTCGTCGTTATGAATTCTGATCGCTCCCCTGTTATTACTTATTAGCTGATAGTGACAAGGTTGTCAAAACTTTGTCGCTCCTAGCGATCTACAATTTGAGGTCCCTGCTGTGTTTGAAAGTTTAATTCTGTACACGGAATGACAGGCAACTCCTTGAATACACTGTAACAATTATCTAACTTCAATACGACTTCTATTTGCGATTGGTACGCTGTATAGACTTCGACTAATTATTAATTAGTCTTGTAATTCTGGAAATTGGGTTTCTCTCCTTACCCGTATTTAATCATATTATAATTAATGAAGAAAATTGCAACATTTGAATTCGTAATTATAGTACTATATCAAAACCACTTTCAGATGAATTTCCCAGAAGACTGTTTCGGTTTTATTTCGCTGTATATTCCTAAGAGCGGCTTCCTTGTCCGCAACACGACGGAATGACAGGCTAGAAGGACATCTTACGAATTCTGCTGAGTCTCTAGTGTAAAAATGGGCTATTTTGTGCCGGTTAAAAGTTTCACGAAATACCTAGTTAAGATTTAAAACGTGCCGGGTTACAAGCAATTACGTCTAAGGTTCGCGTAGCCGTTAATTTTGCCTTCATTGCAGCTAATGCAATTTATGGTGGATTCTACTTTTAGTTCGCGCTGCGTGTAATTAGGTTGCTTTTCGTTTATATTGTTCAAGGGAGTGGAGAAAATAACGTATTTTTATTCGTTTAATTAGAAAATACTTACCCACTCAATATAATTGATGATGATGACATTATTTTGTTAATACCTTTGTAAAAATACTTACAGCTTATATTTAAGAATCAAATTATTACATCATGTTTTAAACATGACAAAGAGGATAATAGCTCCTAGCTAGATTTCTTGTAACCTTTTATTATTTAAAAAAACCGTCCTGAGTGAAAATTACCTACACAAAATATTGGCAAAAACAAATAGGTAGACCGCGATCGCGATAACAACTCTCTATTATCCCGCCGCTCGCACAAAAACTGAATAAAATTTCCGTTGTTCAGCTTGCATATTGCAGCGGCTGCCTCCAAAGTTTCTTGCGCCTGATATACGTGTTCACAATGTATCGGGAAGCCATTGGCGTATTTCACGGCCGTATCTCCAGGTGCCAACTACGAGCATCTCATGCATGTCCGCTGTTTTATACATTGTGAAACTGTGCCGGTTTGAAATAGATTCCGCACGGCATATTTAGATTTGTTAGTTCTATATTGCTTATATAGGCTGTGCTTTTAAAATGTTCAATGTAATATTGGTTGATAACTCAGTTCATTATTTCACATTACTAAGTAACTAATAATATGTGGGGATCTTTAAAACCCGAATTTTGGTAACCTTATTTTATTGGTCATTGAGCCTTCGTTATTGTATCGATTTTTTTCTTTGTCTGCGACGTGTTAAATACTCAGTTGCTTTTACTTTATCGCAAACTTTGTAGTTTCCCGGCTCGAATAACAGAAGTGCAAGTATTCTGTAAGCGTAACTAATCTTAAAGTAAGCTTTCTTTTATTCGAAGTTTCAACTAAGGAAGTTAACTAACGGAAACAAGACAGACAGAGGGATTCGTATAATTTATTAGCTGTTTGTTTTTTGTTCGATCCTCCATTCGAATGTGGTATCGTTGAGAATATAGATAGGTATCGATGGAGTCGCAATAAAACCAGTAATGGAACGTTATTAAAATGCGAGCCCAACAAAGATGTAAATCCTGCAACCGTCAAGTTTTATTGAATGCCGCATCATTACGGCGTCAACGAACGCTCCGTTCCGTCGCTGAAAAGCTTTCTAGATGCTAATTTCGTAAATAAACAAAAGCAAAAGGCCTAATGAGGGGCGCTCGCGGGTCCTTCGACAAACTTTCTTCTTCTACAAGGGGAGCTCTTCCGTCCGATCCATTTGCTTGTTTATCCTGGACTTAGGTCGGCGCCCAAACGCAAGCGAAAATAATACAGCTCTAGTGAGTTTGAAAGTAAACGCCTGCTGCGGCTTTCAACGGGGTTTACAGTTAGCACTCGAGTTTACACTGTTTAGGACTACACGCGGCGAAGCGGTGTGCTTAGTGCCTAGGATCAGACAATGTTTTCGGACCTCAACCTCAAAGTTTAGGGAAACAAAATTGTAGTTTACTTATTTCGTAGTAAAAATACACTACGTATTCATACTTTCATAAAAATGCTCTTTAAGTTACGAAGTTAGTATAGTCGTGCTATCATTATCTTATTACAACATTGATATTAAATGTTTTGTTTTCTTCTGTTTCCTTACTTGATAAGTATATATAACGGCCTCCGTAGCCCAGTGGGTAGTGACTCTGCCTACGAAGCTGGAGGTCCCGGGTTCGAATCCCGGTCAGGGCATTTATTTGTGTGTTTATCACGAATATTTGTTCCTGAGTTATGGATGTTATATATGTATGTAAGTATCTATATGTATGTATCTATTATATATATCGTCGCCTAGTACCCACAACACAAGCCTTACTGAGCTTACCGTGGGCCTAGGTTGATTTGTGTAAGATTGTCCCGTAATATTTATTTATTTATTTTATTTATACATCATCATCGCCATTTACAAGTTACAACTATTTCAGGTTCAGATAATAACAAAAAAGCTTTTAGGTAATTAAATAGGTGATTTTGGTAATTTGATTTTTATTATTCGATTTCGGCAGTAGATACCTTATCATTTTACCAAGTTAAATATTGAACCATATGAAATAAGTGCTTGGACTTGCATTCACTTGTCCCTACACTCTGTCGTGTAGTCGTTACACGAACTTAATATCGTGAAAGGTCCCGGCTTCAAGTGCGAGTGCAAGGAATGAGGAAAGGCGCTTGTTTTCCCCGCAACGGCCGCGCACGTCTTGGCATGCCTAATTTAATCCTCAGCTTATTGAAATAAAAAAGACATAGGTTTTCGACAGGTGCCCGCCGAGGGGGCCGGGGGCCGGTCACAGGTGGCCCCGATGGTCGCAGCGTCGTTAAAATTTACATAAAGTCTCAATCCACGACGACGGCCCTGCCCACCCCCGCGTTTATGCTACATTTAGTAATTTTATGATAATTTCGAAAACCGTACCGCCACCCATCGCATTATACTAATAGAGGAATTCTCCGAGGACCGAACGATGCCGGAAAAATGTTCGACCGCCTCAAAATAATAAGTTTCGGTTAATAAATCGCGTTGAACGTGAAGCGGCCGTAAATTTTTGGAAAAATTAATAGCAGATGTGTTGTTGAGTCGAGCCCCAGGCGGGGGCCAGTTGGCTGCTACTGACTTTGAAACGCATAAATCCACTCGTTACGTTATGCTTTTTTACAACTGTTTTAGATTAATGGCGCATAAAATCGAAGTGTTCACGCGTAAAAATTCAAATATTTTTCCTGCTTCAGTGTCGCTTAGGGAAATTAGGTTGTCGAAGTTACCTTAGTAAAAATACTTTTTCCAGAAGGGAAGAACTTAGTAAAAATACAAATACAAATCGTTATAATACAGTTTAAAGTTGGTGTACAGTCAGGGGTATTAATAGGTATACGTACATAAATAGGGACGTAAATGTACACGCCTTTATGACATTGACAATAGAGTCCTGTACTGATATTTATGTCCTTATTTATGTACGTATATTAATACCCCTGACTGTTCAATATTATATATAAAAATAGACGGAAGCCTTTGTGAAAATAGGTTACTAAGCGATCGCCCCAGACGTTCCATTTTGTCTTTTATTTCTCAATAGAGAAATCAAATTGCAATCGGAACACAACAAAGGTAACGTCTAAGATGTGATCAGTGATCACGTAATAGAAATAAAGGTTGTTTTTTTGTTGCAGTCGAACCTGACTCACCTGCCCCGCCACGCACGGACTCCCGTGCCGGGCATCGGGATGGGAGTCGCTAAGTGCCCATACGACCCGGCGGACAACTCGACCGCCTTGTGGGTCGAGCGGGGAAACCCGGGCGACCTGCCCGCACTATACTCAGGCACCAACGCGGAGTTTACCAAGGCGGACACGGTCATATTCAGAACCGATCTGCATAATTTGACGACGGGGCGGCAAGAATTCGCGTTCAAGAGGACGCTCAAGTATGACTCCAAATGGCTTGACAGTAAGTGCATTTTAAAGTTATTTGCAACGGTCATCTGCGATCTGCATTTTATGCCCAAAGTTAAGTTTGAAAGATTGCAGTCATTCAGATTGTATAAAATCAGAATAACTTTTCAGTAATACACAATAAATATGTCGTTATGGACGTTGAATCAAATACAATAACTTTATAAAACATAGAAATGTTGTGTTAAAGCTACCTACCGCTTTATGTATACACGATCACGTTTATGTTTAATCGTATTAGTAAATAATCGAATGAGGGTTGATGTGTGCACAAAACAATAAATGCGTGACGCGGAGTAGTCCCTAGCGACGACCTAACATGAAGCACGCCTGATGGGGTTGGAAATATACTCGTATCAAAAATCAGGAACACTGCGTATATGAAACTGTACTTAATAAAGCCATGGCCCATAATAGTACTAAATAAATAAATTGATTGTTAATGACGAAGTCGTAACTTCATTTATATATATATAATATACTTGAAGGCCGGATAAGGATAGATCTAGAAAATTATAAAATGTTCGCATAGCGTGTGTTATACTCCTAATGTGTGTATGGACTAGGTACACACGTGAACATCTAGAATGGTAAAATAAAAACTAGATTGAAGAAATTGGTCCCACGAGCCTAAGGCGAGGGCACACTCATGGCCCTAAAAATTCTAAGCGTGCTCGCGCAGCGAGAAATACCAAATCTAACGATGCATATATACGGAAATAAACGTAAAAACAACTAAACACTGTTGTAGAAATTACTTATCACGCGGATATTTGTTTGCAATAAATGTCGACTTGCAACAATGAACAGTCGAAACCGAATAGTGAAAATTAAGTTTCCATTTCACTAAGGTAGCCTAATCGTTGCCCACCTGGCATTCGTGCCACAATAACGGAATAGAAATTACAACTCTACAAATTAGCTTTATTTCCATTAATGACGGTTAATAACAGTTTGTTCATGACACTCGTCCCTTTATTGGCAGTGTTTCAGAGATTACAGTAGCGTTTCCAATTAACAATGCCTCCGACAGATTTGTGAACGCTCTCATTTTCAACACCAATTTCGATTTTACTCGGTTTTTGTAAATTACCACTGCCATGACGTAGTGGAGTACTGCTTGCTTCTCTCATTTTCGAATAAAGTACAGTTATCTCGAGTTTTAAAATAGTTTTGAAATAATGTTTAACAATATAGGTAAGAATAGAAGCTTGTCGAAACATAATAAATAAACAACTTTTCGAAGACCATACGAAACCTGTCGTACATTTACCGGATTAATAGGGATGTAGACACAAAATAAAAGAACCAATAATTATGAATTATCTCGAAAAAGCATTAAATATACAAATGGAGAAAAAAGGAAAGCGTGGGATTAAATAATCACAAAGTTATTTAAGTGTCCAAAGGTTTAAAAGGGGGTAATATTCTGTCCCTTTTCCGCAAACGTACCTTCATATATAACGATTGTCATTTAGTACCTATGACGCTCATGGATCGTAACGTCACGATCCCCTAGCGTTGTCTCTCTCTAACAAGCAATATTAAAACGGTTGCAGCGTCGTAATTTTAGGATAACGGAATGGGATTTTCGTCACTAGGCATATTTTTTTGCCTTCTTTCTTTTGGAGTAATTATACATTTTTAGTCTACACCCCTATTTAGAACTAGGTCTAAACACACTATGTAGTTCATTCTCCCGTTTTCTTGGGACGTATAAAATGATGTCGACTTATTTTAATGAAATGCTAATATAAAGTAGCTCATTCAAAACATCAACTTTATGACTGTTATTACCATCTTTACTACATAATATACTTTGTGGAGCCCCCGCACCTGGTCACGTCTTATTTAAGACGACGTGCTGTATTTAATATTGCCGAGCAAATTTGCCTTCAAGAATAATAACTTTTAACCTCAGAGTAATATGACCGTAATCACCCATTAATGCAACCTGCAGATTGGATTTATATCCTTAATTCTGTTTGTTTATTATGTTTAGCGACATGACTCCGACATCTAATAATAGGGTAATTTCTCGGGAGATTTTTACAACAAACACCTGTTCAAAGTCAAACTACATGATATATGTATTTGCACAGTATTAGTTCTGGTATTCCAACGATGATGATAAAATTGATAAAACAATACCGAAAATCAAACTCCATTCGAGTCAGGTTCACATTTTTTGTTCTAACAAACAATGGCTAATATTTGGACATGCTATGAAATAACAATGATTGCGCAATCATCGCTACATTGGAATAACAATCCCATAAAAAAACATTCCATGTGAAAAATAGGCCAAGTCTCGAAACTCTTCCACCGTAAAAAGTTGTGAGATATTTCGTAGAGCCAAGTCAGGTATTCTTATTAATCTTTATTTGCTTGCTAAATTAAATTTACAACTTAGGGATCACACAACTTTACTGCAATTATTAATTTTTGCATACCTAAAACTGTGTAGTATTGTGTGATTGCCAAGTCACAGTGAATGTTATTGAAAATATATCTAAGCCATATTATGCCTTAAGTATATGTTAATGAAAATTCAGGGCTTTTGCCAGCACAAAATGTTGAAAATTGCTTCGAGAAAAGGATGGTACGGCCGTGCCTCTTCGTTTTGCTCGACTTGACGGGGGCACCGCCGAGCTCCCAGATATCGAATGGTTTAGGCTTCAATTGTAGCGTGTAGCTTGCGTATAATGAACTATAATCATGAGAAAACACTGTATATTGATAATCAAACCTCTATAAATTCTTGCCTATTGAGTGAATTTTACTAAAATATATTGTTAAAATGGATACAATCCCACGATCTATTTCGACCCTTCAGTAAAATTTCTAAAAATCGTCCATTGCCTGAGTTTACAAATAGGGACGTGATCCCCCCAAATTATCTAGTGGACTGAGTTCTGTGGTTTTGCATTAATGATTGATCGAGTGCTATCCCATTTTACACTTTTATTAAATTCGATATCTACATATTAACAATAGCGTATTAGACTTCGTCGACGAGACTCATTTTAATGCCTGTCATTTTAATATGATTTCAATATAATACACTGTGAACATTTAAATATATCACGACGTACAACATATGCATTAAACAAATAGCCGGGCTTTATTGGAACTATTAATTATGATGAAGCCAAATTTATCGCCGCAATAATTTTAAAAGATTAGCAGACGCTTGCGGAGTCTTTATTTAACTTTAATACGTTCTTGCAGTTGGTAAAGCATATTGTATTAGATCTAGTATCATTGAACAATGGGAATATAGAGATATTGTCTGGGAACGTGTGCTCATAATCCTGGACGCGTGGCGATTTCATTACAGCACCAGCTAATAAGCACTTATTAATGTCACCCACCGCCCCGTTTTCTATGACATAATTGACACCCACCGTTTCATCTAATATTTATTACACGTCGAAATAACAGCAATTTGATATTACAGCATTAACATGGGAACGGCGAGCGGCCGTCCGGAATACATAAAATCTGTTATTGTCTAAATTACAATGAGGTTATTATTGTAATTTGTTTAGCAAATTTCTCTACTAATTGTGGTGTTAAATTTGGAGCTAATCCAACTAGGTATCGGAACGGCACCACAATTTGCTGCCAATAATTCGAGGTAATCTACGGTCTATTACGTAAACCAATTATTGGTACCATTTGGCGAACGGATTGTATTTCTGCCACACTAACAAATTACGAGCTTTTAATTATTTCACGTCACATTCAGTATGTTTTGACATCATCATCTTACTCTTTTGACATTCTTTCGCCCCTTTCGTCCGGAACCCAAACAATTTTGTGTCACATCAATTCTAGAGAATAAATTAATTTTATTCCCTTTATCTCCAACAGTTAAAGTGTAGGCCAACTTGTTATTTCACTGTTATTATAGTTTTCACTCATGACACCTTGCAGTTCCTGCGGTCAGCGCTATGACTTATATTCCCAGCACCATTTTATTCCATTTTCAAAGAGTTGTAAACTAAAATTATTGTTTCATATCAAGTAACCATTTTTATTTATAAATTTTGATATTAAACCAATAGGTAGGACGTAACTGAAAGATCTAAAAGTTCCTCGATAAGTGGTGCATCTCCCCATACAGAGCTAATATAATAATTATTTTCTTTTGTTTCTAGAACCAAACTTCGTGGGATCGTTCGACGTGGGCGAATACGTGCTCTTCTTCTTCCGCGAGACCGCGGTGGAGTACATAAACTGCGGCAAGGCGGTGTACTCGCGGGTGGCGCGCGTCTGCAAGCGGGACACGGGCGGGAAGAACATCCTCAGCCAGAACTGGGCCACGTACCTCAAGGCGCGCCTCAACTGCAGCATTCCTGGGGAGTTCCCTTTCTATTTCAATGAAATACGTGAGTATAAATTGCAAAGATATCAATCGATTCGCATAATGGGCGTTGAAATTTAGTCACCAAGCCGGAAATATTCTTGCGTCGTCTCTTCTCTCCTATTCACGGCAGGGGCAGAACAGTAATTACAACTTCATTTAATATTTAAAATCGTCTTAATATTATGTCTCATTTAATAAAAACAAATAAAATTAAATAATAAATAACAGCGTTTCCATATCTACAAAGATATCCATTCTTGTATATTCAAAATTCTATCACCTACTCTAAAAGAGGATAAAAGAATAAAAAAAATATAACGTTAAAAAATACAAAACGTGCATTTGAAAATTGCGCAGGAAGTTAGGCATTTTCGTACAGTTTCGTAAAGTTTCCAAAAAGTTGGAAAAGTTCTAGAAAGTTTCACAAGAAATAAAGAAAATTTCCATTTGGAAATGGAAAGTTTCAATTCCCATGCAAAGGTAAGATAAATTTTCCTATGTTAAATTGCAGAAAAAATTCGTAATTTAGGAAACTTTCCGTCGGCACATCAGTAGTTATGCCTAGTAACGTGTAGGTAGTTTAGTTTCCTAACAAAGCTGGGGATGTAAACACCCTTACCTAATCCCTAACAGCGAGGGATTCTCAAGCAAACATTCAGTTCGGAACTCAAAAGTGGGTGATTCTAACAGTCTAGCCGATTCGTTTGGCGCCCGGGTCTTTCCAGACCGTGTTCATTCAATATTAACGGCGGCGCGCGAGCCCCGCCACGGTTTTTCACGCGGCGCGCTACATTCCCTGCATTACTCATGAGAATGTAATAGGAACACTCAAGTGCTCAGTATTTGCTATAGGTGTGTTATTTACATGTCCGTTCAAGCGCCATTAGCAGCGTTTACGGGAGCGTCGCGTAATCGCTCTTTTCGGTGGGGCTGTTTGTGCCACAGTCGGGTGCCTCTCTGAATCATGGCTACTCCTTGACGGGGTAAGCGTTAGAGGCTGAACTCGTGTCTGTGCTGTTTTCCTTTTGAAATTTCAATTTGTTTTCTGCAGCGACCATGCTTTGACTGAAGTTTGGTTTGGTGTTCATAAAATGTTATGAATTTTGAGTTCCCTTATATCAGGATCAATCTGTCTGGAAGAATTAATTTAAATTGGCTTGTGGCTGATCCGATTCAATATTAATTTATAGTTGATTATGTATATTTGTTACTGTTTCATCCTGTTTACCATACGATTAAATAAATATAAGTTAAATTTACTAATGTGTAAAGTTTGTTCATATATTTGATCAGTATTCTTTAAAAAAATCTTCAACCGAGAAAGTAATCAGAATGGTGTGTATCTAAATTATCTAAATCGTCTTTCATGTTCAACGTACAAAACATTAATATTAAGCAGGCACAATTACCTTAACTGCCTTCAAGCTAATTTTGTATTAAATATTTAATCCAGACAAATATACCTAAGACAATTTTCTCTTTGAAATTACAGTCAAACATTTGTTAATAATCACTGTTGACATTCATAATTCTAGACATAATTTAAATTGTCTCGACAACTTTTACTGACAGCGAAGTGTAAAGTTTGGCCCACAATTAAAGCAGTTTAATAGTTGAGTCGCCGCTGGCGCGACCCACTGACTAAACTATGAATAGATTATAGATCGCTACCGGTTGTTCTCAGGAACAGGTACTGTTTCAATTAAGCTATTATTATCATTCGTTTTTTAAGGCAACTTATCAGGCTACAAATTTGGAAATATCCCAGTTTCTATATGGGTTATTCACGCTCCGCAAAACAACAGACTTTGCCACAGCACTCTCTGCCTACTACGCCTATGCCCACTCGTGGTTCAGGTACGGCATTATTTTGTGGGGTGACAGTACAGATGCTCATGACCTATTTATAATGCAAAAAAATGCATACGTGTACTGGTGGGCATACGAAACCGGGATAGTTGCAGGCCCTATTTTACCAAACACGGCATATTAACCTTGCCCTGTATGTATATATTGGAATTATGTATATTTGTGCGGAAGAATATTCACCTGTTCAAGGAGCAACAAAATAAAAGACTAAAACATAAACTTATATTACCTGTCCCAAATCTTGAAATATTCCGAAATAGCCCTCAATATGCAGCAGTTAAATATTATAATCATCTCCCAAACTATTTAAAGGCAGAAGGAAAAGACACAACTAACGCAAAAAAGTTAAAATCATATCTGGCAAACAAAACATATTACACAGTAAAAGATTATTTTAGTGATAGATAATAAGAGCGAAAGTATTTTTTTTTGTTTTGATTTTATGATGTATACTATATTGAATTTAATTTAGATTTATATAAGCTATAGTGTGTTTTTGCTTTGTAAATTTAGATTTTCCTAATTTTACCTACACACACTAGCAAATGTAGGTAATTACTTAATAATTTAAGTTTGCTATGTACACCCGTCCAGGGTCCATGAGACACATACATATTGTAAGAACTTTTATTTTACCATGGTGCAATAAACGATTATGATTATGATTTTGAAATAAATACTGATTTAACTTACGGTGTAATTATCCAAAACTCTAGAGTGAAATAAAAACTGATTTGAGTTTCGGTGTTTGTAAGTGTCTTGAGTGAGAATTATCAAAACCAGGATCTGTTTTGGTCATTTTTTTCGTTCTCTGGTCTAAAACTTAACATTGAAGTTACTAAAATATTGTATAATATTGCCTTAAATAGACAAACTTAGACATAGCTTTTGTGATGTCAAATACAAAGTACAACGAATAGCTATGTTGAATTGTATTTATTTTCTTTGAACTTGTTCGCAAACTTCTTGCTATTTCGCTAGAACCGTACATTCGCTTAGAGCGATTAATGTATAATTATTATTTTCGGTGGCTAAACAAGCATCGTCGTTTCTAAGAAACTTTCTAAGAAATTTGTAACAGGTTTAAATGTTGTTGGCTGGTAAATCCATACACAGATGTAACTTCTCATTTAACTTTTTTGGGGCTGATATTCAAGAACAAAACCAACCCAAAATCTTAATGCAGTTTGTTAGCTATAGTCGCTATACTGTGCTAATATTTATTTCGAAGACTCAAATTATACACAACTTTCAGGAACAATATAAACATTATTGGTGTTTTAGTTTATGTATGACTGACATTTCTGTTTCGTTTCGCAGAGAGCATCTACAAAGTCCCCGGCGACGACAGCCGCTTCTACGGCGTGTTCACCACTGCATCCACCGGCCTGATGGGCTCTGCCATCTGCACGTTCACCATCGGCGACATTCAGAAGGCCTTCGAGGGCAAGTTCAAAGAGCAGGCCACATCCAGCTCGGCATGGCTGCCTGTCATCAGTAGCCGGGTGCCCGAGCCCCGGCCAGGCACGTGCGTGAATGATACGTCGTCACTGCCCGATACAGTACTCAATTTTATCAGGTACTTATACGCAGGTTTTTAAAGATAACTTGCCCTGTATTACAAAGAATGCAGCCGTGGCATAAAATTAAACCTGTGCCCATCCCAAAATTCCTTCCATATACTGGTGAAAGAAATTATAAATAAGAAATCAGTTTGTACGTAGAGGGTGATCTGCGAATCTACTCAACCGATTTCATCAATTCGTTCGTCAATAGATAGAACCGTAGAATGACTAAATGCAGTTTATATCCTATTTAATACGAGAACTTCTAGTGCAACGAGTGCTTACCCGCAAGCACGGGTTATTGTAATTTAGATAATTACATTTTATTTAGTTGTTCATTAAAGTTAGAATATGGCGCAAAATCCATTAATATGATTGACTTTGTCTCTGCACAGGTAATGATTATGCAAAGGCAAGACTGAAACAATTTAGCAGTACCTACTCTTACAAAATGTACCTATGTACTGTTAAAAAACTTCTCTAGCTGTTTACTATGTACATAATTGCTAACAAAAAGCCTTTGTTCAACAAGTACACACGCGCACTTAGAATGTTTAGTTGCCACGGATGGCGAACTTTACAACGACTATTAATTAATTTGCAAAAATGTCGGGCGCCGGCGAGCGGGAAAAAACAAAAGCCACCGTTATTGTAACCGAGAGTCGGACGTAAACAAAGTTGAAAATCGTCACTTAAAAACCTGGAACACGAGTGTCGCCGGTCTCAGCCATGCCAGAATTCCACGCTCATTGAAATCTACAGACACTTTTATCTGACGACACGTCCTGTTAATTATCCGACGCTCTCACCCCGAGAGCGTTCAATTATTTTTTTTCCCACTTTTTCACGATCCTCATGTGGAAACGTCGAGATTTTAACACTCCACCTGAACCAGTCTGGTGAAAAATAATTTATAAAATTTTTATTCATGCGAGTGAGAGTTTTAATTAAATGAATGAGTATTTTTGTTGTTAACGGTGTAGTAAAGGCTTTTATCAGATGACATTTGCGTCGTGCGACACTGTGATTGTCTGGCGTCGGGGGTCGATTCTGATACAATGTTTATCGATGAGGTTGCTTCCGTTCGCGACTCAGCTTTGTTGTACACACCTGACTTCTGTGCGGTGAAATTATCAACGAGGGCACACCATAGACACAATGTTGCGAAACACTTCCCGAGAGCTCAATTCAATGCAAATAGATATTGCAGTTTCTTGTGGCGGCTGATTTCAAAGGTTTTCAGCTCTATACAACGCACATGTCTTCGGACTATCAATGGCATAAACAAAGGCGAGATGCATGTTGTATTTTGATATCTTAGGACTTCTTGCATTTCCGTCGAAGTGATAAAGAGTAGCCTCACCACTTTCGTTATTGAATTGTTAATAATAATGTTGACTAATAGCGCACTTTGTTTCACTAGGTCACACCCACTGATGGACACAGCGGTCTCACACGAAAACGAGAAGCCTATTTACTACAAGAGGGACTTGTTCTTCACGCGTCTGGTCGTGGACCGGGTCAAGGTCGACATGATGGGCCACCAACTTGACTACACCGTGTACTATGCTGGCACAAGTAAGTACTTAAGTAGTCATACATATCTAATTAGTGGAACTCAGGATGAACGGAGACGTATAAAGGCATACGTGAGTAATAAAGACATTTGTCCTTTTCTTTCATATCCAACTTTGTAGTAGGCCCCAAAGACTATTCGCTCTGCGATCGTTTTTGAACTTGTACACACGTATTACGTTGGTACTACCTGTGCCCTCATTATGTTGACCATAATTGAGGAATAGTTTCAAATATCCGGATAATGAAGATAATTTATATGACTGTTAATTTAGTAAGTGCAAGGTTACGTGGAACTGAAACAATATAAAACCAATTTTCATAACCATTACAAACAAAGAGCGTCGGCCAATGACTGTATAAATCTATTAACAGTAGCATAGTTGGAATGAAACCAATTATACTTCCGCGCAATTACCCCGCATATATGGCAAACGTCACGGAACGAACTCCGGCCAATCCCGAGCACGGCACAATCAGGCATTCCAAAAGGAGCAGCCAGTGGGAACAATAAGTCTGCATTCACTGCCACGGATATTTCATAAAAGCATACGAATTAAAAAAACGGCAACGCAGAGGGAAATTAAAAAGTGGAGGCGAAAGTGACTCAAAGGCCATAATTCGTCTAGCACGTGACGGCTGGACGTTTGGATTCCCGTCTGGATGCCATTCGGGCCGCACCATGCACCCGGCTATGAAACAGGGGATTTAGTTGAAAACGTGAAAAACCGATTAAAACATGATTGTTCGTTGTAAAGTACCGGACGTTTTTCCAAATTTTTGACAGCTTTTCAATTTATTGACTAAAAGCTTGGACGTAAGCTGTTTGTGTGCAGTCGCGATAAACGTAGAATTGGTACATTGCGCTGTGCCTATTGGCACCTACACGGAATAACAAACCATCTTTATTCCGTGGGCACCTACCTGAGCGATAAAAAGTTAAATTAGGTCTGGCCGAATCGAATTCACAGAATGCAGTTGTTACTAGTTCAGGATTCAGCCATAGAAGCCTTTCAGTTGGATGATTTCAAAATTCCTGATTAATATTCAACAACCGTAATTCTTGTTGCATTAATACAGAAAGCTAGCTCGTAGCTCAACTAGCAAACTCACTCCTATAATGTGATGTAAACTGGGCATAAACTGAGTGGAAACATTATGCCCTGCACTCGCGCGGTGGTCGGCGCGGCTCGCCGGCCGCCCCGCGCTGGCCGCA
This sequence comes from Epinotia brunnichana, assembly GCA_963854355.1. Classification (NCBI taxonomy): domain Eukaryota; kingdom Metazoa; phylum Arthropoda; class Insecta; order Lepidoptera; family Tortricidae; genus Epinotia; species Epinotia brunnichana. Next base: position 19,773,815 of record OY977949.1, on the reverse strand, counting down.
TCGAGGCCTCGTCACACTGCACAAGCCGCATAAATTCCACACGCCACTCCAAACAACGCCTCCAAGTGGTAATTTTCGCCCATGTTGTTGCAATTTTCACCAATTTCCCCTGGAAAATCGCTCCAACCCGAGCGCCTTCCCGTAACACTGCAGAGTGGATTAAACTCACGTAGATATCTAACGAAGGGGGGGTTCGTTTACGGAACAACTTTTCCAAAAGGAGAGCTACGTTTGAGTTGGCGTTTGAAATGCTTGTGTGTAGAATATTAAATTGTTTAAACGTTCCCTTTGACGTTCCCTCCCGTGCTATAGCCACGTACCGTAATAATTACTTTAACTTATCTACACAATGTTACGATACAGCATCGCTTCCTCATTCCGAATGCCCCCCTTCATTACTCTGCCTCCGACAATAGTGTTTAATGTATTAGCCACGGGCGCAGTGCAATAAATAATCCTGTGTATTTAAACCGCAACGAGAAAAGAAAAAGTAAAACCCCGAAAACTCGATGTTCTCGTACTTTACGCCGCTATTATTTACACTCGAGCGCAAAATAAGTTGCACGAAATTCCGGCCGTCACAAAGAGCTCGAGGCGTCCCGTGAAAAAGGACAGTTTACTCTTTCAATAAAGAGTACGCCCGTGCACTAGCGTCTGCGAGTATATTGCCTCCCCGCTTAGCCTATTTTGAGTGCTTACCGCGTTATAATATGCATTAAACTGCACCGGCAGAGGCGGAAAGTTGCCGCGGCGCTCGAGGTGCTACCAGACAATGAGAAACGACTGCGTGATGCTTCTGCATTGCGGCCTGCGAGCTGCGTCGCGCGGCGCACGGGCGGGCGCGGGCGGGTGACGCGCCCTTCTCCTTTGATTCCGTTTGTTTTATCACGCCTAAATCACTGTTGCTACAACTTTGAAACGTCCTCGTCTCCCCGCTCGATAAAAGTTTGACAACATCTGTCTTGTGCACACTGAGTCACGTGTTTGCCAATGAAAGGGAACCGAGGTATCAAAGACGTTAAGAGTATTTAGAAGTTAAGGAAGTTAATTAAATTCCCGAGTTAGACGTCAACGCCGAGACTCTTTAGTATCAAGGGCGCCTTTGTCAACAATTGAAGAACATATTAATGTTTGCATATCGCGCGAATACAGACCCTAGAACAAAGTGTTGTGTTTATGCACACCTATCAACATTTAAATAGATACTCGAAATGTAATTATGAAGCGCTCCTCGCCAAATGTATGTCACGGCGCTTCGCGATAACATTCATTATGTAACTCCTGGATATTAAATACTTATTTACTTACTACATTATCAACTTCTCACACATGAGTATTTTAAATAGCTTTTATGTTTCCTCCCGTTGGAAGCGATACAATTTATGGCCTACGACGGGTGGAGTGAACTTTTCAAATGGCGAAACAATTTCCCAAATCGGTCGCGCAGTTTCCTGAATTACCTCGCATAAACAAACGAACTTTCAAACTATATGGCTTGTACGTAATAGCCTTTAGATACCGGATCTTCTAAAGGGAAGATGTTACTTAATAACTAACTTGGAACTCTATGGTGAATTATAAATTAAAACTTAAAATTGTGTTGGCAATTCAGAGAAATAATTTACAATCAATCCCATTTCATTCTCAATTATTCACAATAACTTCTTCTTACACTTATACTAAGATCACATTCACCTATGACTCTAGCGTCGATTGCTGACGTAAATAAAGGGGAATAAGAATATTTCTGTACATTTTAGGCTGGTAATCACGACATTTGACCTACTATGCAAAGAAATCTAAATATGCCCAAGGATTTCTTACACTGGCTGCTACGGTCTGTGATACAGTTTACAAATCAATCAACGCTGCTGTCGCTGCGAACATATATACAAGAACAACGTCAGCACAAGCTCCCAGCAATTAGCCACAAGAAATCAAATTGCAGACACGCGCTACGCTTTGATATGTGCCTCGCTGCTGGGCTACTATTAAAAACGATTTAAAATTCACAGTCGGCTTAACGGTCCAGTCCGCACAGTTGGAAAATTCATAGCTATTTGATGACATAATTATAGAAGCTCAAAGTCGTCAAACGCTATGTCCTTTGATGTTTTGAAATGTAGTTACCGGCGTTTGGAAGCAGTCGGCTGTTTATGTTGGGCGTGCGTTCCCCCAGCGCCTGATTTTGTTATATGGACAACAAATATTTGCAATAACCTACCCGTGTAGGGCATTATGTTATGGCCGGTGTTTGATGTAAATGTGGTGCTTGCTCGATAACGCTCAAATTATGGACAATGCGCTGACCCGATTTTAAAGTACCTGCTTACCGCATCGACTATAAAATTAGGTGTTACCAGTTAACCTGCGCCATTTTGTACTACATAGTAGTTATTTAAATAAGTATGCTACTTTGTTACATATTCCGCGGTCCATAATATTTATTTACGAGGAAAGTGCTTGCCGCAAAGTTAGCACTCGCAATATTTCTGCTCTACAGCCTAAGCGCTTAAAGTTCGAAATATTTATACCGCCATTGAAGTAATGTAAGCGATAATTCACAAAATAAGTTACCATGCATAGATCATAACGATACAGTTAGGATACTGGCGCTTGTAAGTATCGGAAACCCATTTGGCTAAGTGCATGAAGTCCAAGTTTTGCCATAAACATGAAATGCGGACCGCGCAAAATGATATGCTAAGGTATAGCTGAGGTATCGCACCGTCCAAAATATGTACACAGGCTTACACGGCAATTGATGGTATCGTTCTCAGTTTGTGCATAACTTGTGGGCAAGGGCGAACTTCTGCGAACATTTCGGGAGAAAATGTAGTCCGACCACGGCCCGGCCTCTAATGGAACCGCTACAACTCTTTATTTATGCGAATGTCTTTATCTGATTATTTTCTATATAATTGTTATGAATATACCAAGTACAGGGTTACCAGTTTTGCTACTATACGTACAGTGCAACGTTGAGATTTATTTAAAAAATTGTCAATGGAACAAGTGTCACATATCAAATATCATAATTGAAAAAAAAATATGATGAGCAGTTTAAGATAAATTGATAGTTTCTTCAAAGACTCGTTCTGAGTGTTATTCTCACGAGACCGGCTACTCTGAGCTCCATTGACGTGCATGCCGCCGCAGGACCAAACTGAACAATATTTATCGCCCAACAACGATACAATGCTCCGAAACGGAATTTCCAAGTAATTTATAGTTTGTAACACCTTTAGCTTCTCCGTACTGCGAGCCTTTATCGCTCCAGCACATAAAAGGTATGATGTAACGCAAGCACCTGAATTCATGTAAAAGTTTTGTGATGATAACTCACGTAACATCATTATTTGCCGACCGCACCATCATTATTATTGATAGCTTGCTTTTAGCGTGGTAACTAAATCCGTGTTACCCTTTTAACCCTTTAGGATTTCAATTTCCAGACTTCATTAAGGTGAACTCTACAAAATATCATGTTATTAGGTTTTAACCGTTCAACCTCCTAGTTTACGTGGCAGTGGACCAGTTATTACTAACGTGCCCAGATTTTAATGATCTGTTTATATGACCGAAATAATTATAATTCGCAAACAAGTGCCATAAGTTTCAATTTCGTAGCAGGAAATGAAATCCTGTTTTGGCACATGATTCCCGGGGCAATTTACAAAACGATCGCGCCTTCACACAAACACAAGCAATTAGTTATGCCCGTAATTAGCATTCGAATCGCGTCCTACGAAAATAAACATTGATTTTTTATTCCCCCAAAACTGGAGGGAGGCCGCGGTCCCGCGCGGGTCTGCGAATACTAATGTGTTCAGTTTGGAACGCTTATTAGCGCCCCGCTAACGGCGCCCATCGTTTTTTGCATAAAACATCTCATCAAAGGATTGCTTAGGACCCACAGTATATTGAATATCAAAAGGTGCGCCAACGAGAAAGTTTCGGGAGGAGGGCGCGGCCGCGGCATCCCTAATGCTGGCCACCGAGAAAGCCTTCTTTAAAAATACACCTTTGGAACGTGTTTGGAATAACCGTCTCGCATCGCAAATATAACATTTATGGGATAAATAACCTGAGAGTCATTTGTTTTGATATTTCACCATAATACAATTCGTTATTGAATTTCTCTTTTGGAATTGTGGGAGAAAAATAATATATCGTGAAAAGGTTTTTTTCTTCTTCCAGTGCCTCGTTTTCAAAATAGAAAATGAACACCAATTTGTCTCTTGGAGCGTATGGAGTGATTACACTCGAATCACCCCTATAATATTATCGATTACGGATTATTGATATACCCTCTTTATCCCTGTAACAAAAGTCCTCCAAACAATTGAAGAAGAGCTTCATGGGACCATTAAGCGTTACCAAAACTTTAACCAACTAATGGTAGAGAGTTGTGTCACGGAAGTACAGACAATTATTCATATCGATTGGAGACATACCTACATTTCAAACGGGTCAGGGAGCGCCAGGCCTATCCATTTGATAGTCACATAAAATTTCGAGCGACGAATCTCGTAAAAGTGGGCCGAGTGTTCGTAGGCGAACGTTAAAAAGCCGCGCTTCTCGATTTACGGCGCCTATAAAATACATATTGCGATTCGTGATAAAACGTCCCTGCCGAATTCGCTCCAACTGCTAATCGCGGAATTTATCCAACCCCACTTACAATAACGAATAAATTTCTAACGATCTTCATTTTGCCCGCACGATTTTCTATTACGTTTGATATGTTCGAGTTATGAGAAAACCGAAGATAAGGGAAAACCATGAGAACCAATCAAGTTTCGGGTGTGTCGTAAAATTGAGAAACTACGTACTAACGGTATGGTTAAGTCAGCAAGATTTACATGGACACCCTTCGTTTTGTAAATATTATGACCAATCTAAAATTAGGATATTTACTCTAAAGCCTATTTTTAGAAGTCAAGGATAAATCTATATACATATATAAAGTTACTTAAGACAAAAATCGATGAATACTAAAATATATTATATCGTCGAGGAAAAAGAGGTTGGTAATCCACGTCTATTCGTGTCGGAACGGCAACATAAAGCCGCGCAAAAAGTCATAGCGATCGGTAACAGGTAAATCTATCTAAACGTTAAACGCGGGCCTTGTATGAAAAGCAATAAAGAGGTTACAGCTACTTTGTGTTTGGGAATTTATACCACTTGGAGGAATAAAACTTATATTGTTCGGGGATCGCAAAAAAAGTTTTCACTTAGGCCTGTCGAAGCGAAATCTTTATTGGATTGCGGGATTATTTCTTTTGAGACGGCTTTCTGGGGCCCCCCGTGCCCGCTTGCGTGGAAAATATGAAAAGATAATTAAATAATTTTGTTTACGCCTTCTCGTATTTGTTCGATATTCATCCGTTCTTAATTCGATTTAATTCACTTCTTACGAAGGCTTTTCTTTATGAAGATCGAAATGTCTTGATGTTGTTTTTGTTTTTATGTATGTAAAGATTGGGATGAAAATTATAGGATTCAGAAACACATACGTCGTAGGCTTCGATTAGTAATCTAAGTCAATATTTAGGAAGGTAACACCAAATTCTCCAGCACACCTTTCAAGTCGCCTACTCTGCTCAGACTTTTCTAGCTGTGTGTACAGTCGCCATCACATACATCGGAGCAAACAAGCACGTCACAAACATCGGAACACACCTCTATTTTCAAGGCATTAGGGTGCATGTGCCGATATTTTAGAACACCTATAGTGTACCTATGTATGTGATGGCGACTGTACCTAATTATTTTCAGTGTGATGCTTATTTTCACATTTTATAACACTATTATTTTTTTAAAGTAGGTACTTATATTTATTTAAGTACCAATATTAATTTGATTCATTCAGTTATTCCAAGTTTCCGCCAAGGAAAAGTAATTTAATATTAATTATGAAGTGGCACATACGACTTGAAGTTACTCATTATAACGTTTTATCGCACATACTTATTTTCGCCATCAGTGTTTCACCTCTACCTGCACATGCAACTGTTTTATACATACATAAGTAATCCTTTGTTTTGTTGTACGCACAAACCACGTTCTTGTGAAATTCGTCAGCCTCCCAACCAACAGCCCCACAGTGGGATTGTTTAATTATTTCGCTCAGCCCGGCCGTGATCAGAAAATTAATGACCACTAGGAGCAACCGCCTCGACGCCAGAGATCGTATGTTCGTGTCACTGTTTCAATGTTAGTAATTAGCTTCGCTGGCAGGCCGCGACCTGATTAGCCGACGGACGGAACCAATCTATCATTCAATACCCCTGGAATATTAATAAGGTAATCAAACGTTAAACGTAAACTATCGACTTTAAGTTCCCGAATTTCGGCGGTTTACCTTTAGTATCTTTAATTTGTGTTTTCAAATCCAAGTCACTTCACGCAAATTGACATAAAATAAGATTAATTTCTCCGTCACGTCATAACAAAGCGTGCATAATAGTACATTGTGATACAAGTGAGCTATGTTGATAGATAATTACTACAGAGGCGGGATTGATAAGAGAGCCGACGATGTAATTATTAAGCCCACGCTTGTCATACGACGTTTTTCAACAGATTTGAACATCCTTTTCATAAGATGAATTTTTTTTAGGCTCCCAAATTATTTTCTTTAGTTATTTAGGTACCTACCTATATCAACAGGTTTTTATGTATTGTGCATCGCCAATAATGTCCAGTGGCGTCAATTCAATTTATCACTTTTCTATTCACCGCGAGTCAACATTTTTGGGAATAACCAATCACGCATTAACAATATTTACAAATATTTGGGAAATTACCTAACCTATAATAGCGCGCAACAACTTTTTTTTGTGAAGATCGCGCAGTGAGATTTAGTCGCTTTAACGCAGCTGTTAAACCGACTCAATCTCTAAACAGCCAATACAAAATAAAATACATATTATCGTATTCTATACAAATTCGTGCAAAATGTTATCAAAAGTATACAGTTTTACTAAATTAAACGTTTCTATATAATATCCAATAAAAAATTATCAATTAATTCGAAATTAATATTGAATTTGTTTGGTCGAGTAAGAATCCATTGCAAAGTTTTTTTCTTTTTTATACTGTTCAACCTGGTTAGTTTAAGAATGCACCGTATTGACATATAAGTACACCTTGCTGCAAGGTGCGAACGTGTCTTAATCAGGATATAACTATGAAACACGAGTGCCGTAATGTTATAAAACACGCGTGTTTAATACCCAGGATTATGAGCCTAAAAGCGACGTAATAAGAGGCACGTTACTAGCAAATGTGTTGAAAAATCAATTACTACTACTACGCTGAGACGAGTCAATTGCCCGTTTTGTTATGGCAGATATTAATTACAGATGTACACGAGACTAATCAACTTGCCTAAAAATATTTTAGTTCATATTAGATGGGAAAATATGTTCAATAAACTAAGCTATAGGGGATTTTTACGTACATTTTCATGCTTGTTTGAAAACTTATGAGTATAATATGAGCATGAATAGCGGGGATTATACAAATGATATTCCGTAATAAGCTTTAATAAAGGCTTAACCTAATAGCACACTTAATCACATCCACCAAACCTGCACCTGTTCCATTCAATAAATACCCATTATATTACGAGCCCCAATATTAGTAGTAACCCATTACACTCCACGTCTTAAGGCTTTAACGTGTACCAGGGTGGTACCATAAACAGATTCCGCGCGCCTCCCGGCTTGCAGACAAGTTTGGTGAATGCTTTCCCGTGTTCGCTATTATCGTATCAACCAAATACTTGTGTGTCAATGCGTAAAAGCACTTTGTAAACTTGTCTAATATACACCGACGGGCGTGAATGTGCTCGGATAGATGTCATGTCGGACGAGAAAGCAAATTCAGTGCTTCCGGGTTCCATAAATGCGAAAGGGTGGTAGTTATTTTCTTTTCTGTGACTTTGAAGGTCGTATTTTTTCTTAAAACTAAAAGACAATTTAAACGTAACACTTATTTTCCAAAAGCTTCCCTAAATTATAAAACAATGCAACAGCTTTGGTGAGGCATTGGTCTAATAATTTTATTCGCATTTCCCGGAAGCACATGCATTGCCCTAAGTATTTACTTATAAGTATAGAATACGTACAAGGTGGACTGATGACCTGGTAAAGGTCGCGGGAGTCCACTGGATGCGGGTGGCGCAGGACCGGCCATTGTGGCACTCTTTGGGGGAGGCCTATGTCCAGCAGTGGACGTCTTTCGGCTGATATGGTGATGATGATGATGATGATGATAGAATACGTAGTATAAATACTTAGCTATTCATTATTCAATTCAATTCAAATTATTTATTTCAGATCATGTCCATGGTGTTAGTACTAGTATACATTTGCTTATCCTAAGTTAGTTAAATCGAATAAATCTAATAATATAATATATTATAATTTACTTTCAAAACAAAGTTTTAACCGACTTCAATTCAGTACCTACTCCGCCAAGCCACATAAACATTTCCACATTTTTTTTTTCAAATTTACCACATGAACTGATTTCCGACAGCAAATGCGTTGATTTTTAGACCAATAAACCAAATCGCTGTATGTGGGCCGATAATCAAGCTCAAGGGCTCAAGGATCTCAAAATTACCTTTGGCACTTCATTGTTTGCTATTTCAACGGAATCATATCAGAATCTGTGACGTACTTATATAGTTTGAAGTACATCATTGAGAAGTTCCACAAGCCATCTGTGGTCTTCATCATCACTTCCACCATCACCAAATTTATGATTTCCGGGTGTAAATACACGAGTTATAATAGAAAATACCGAAATTACTACACGCGTGCCTAATATATTTGAGGAGTTCCCTCAATTCCTCATGGTTCCCATCATCCAACTGGGGTTTTGAAAACAATGGGACCAATCTGGAAGCACTTTCAATTAAAAAAAAAATTATACGAATCCGTTCATAAATGACGGAGTTCTGAGGTAACAAAAATTAAAAAAAAAAAAAATCCGAATTGAGAACCTCTTCCTTTTTTTTGAAGTCGGTTAAAACAGAGCCTCTCGTGTGCACCGAGTCCCAGTGCTTCCACCGAGCATTATGCACCACCAAGCGCGATACATATGTGTACCTAAATACCTGGGAATATCTAAAATAGAATTATATTTTATTGTTCGTTCATATTCTCTAACCAATGGGCGTAACTTTACTTTGCTAAAAGCAAAAACTTGACATCCTCGTTTAGGTACAGCAAGGTGCGTATTATGTATACGCAAACGTCGTGACAGCCCTTTCCGCCCTTCGCTCCCCACCCGGGACATAATTTACCGCCACCTACTTGTTTGTGTCAATCAAAGCCTCCGTGATACCTAATGGACTCTCGTCACCTCACTAGTCAAACATACCACTCTCACATTTCACTGGCAGCGTATTGTGATCATGTTATGTCACTTAGTTTTGCAGTAAATTATGCATGTAATAATGCACTTTAATTATGATTAATTTTTAATTATTTTATTTACGAAATCCATTATACCGAATTCGTTTAGTGAAAATAGCATTTGAATTGTGAGTTTAACAATCAAATAGTGCCAGTTTTTGATAAGACACTTGGACACAAAGTGAGGATTGTCTCCCGTTAAAGATAAGCGTCTCGCTGACACAACCTTTTGCGCCAATAATACAAATAACGGCAACTCAGCACTCTTATTAGGCACGATCAGCATCGGTACGCATTACCATTCATATGGAACAACGGGCTTAATACAATTACTGGTGTATAGCAGGGCAACTATAACTTAACAAACACAATAACAATGCGAGGCTTTGCCGCCGTTCCGTCTGAGGCGGCCGGCATCCGAGCCCGGGTCCGCATACGTACCTATACCTACTATTACGCGTAACCCGGTTAGGTAATTTCGGTACATGCCTGTAATCCAATTAGCTATTAAGATTCGTGGGCCGAATATTAATTCGCTCGTGATTCGGCCTCTTTTAAAGGAGACTGCGGGCCGAACCTTATTATGGTCAGAAATGTTTCAAAGAAGGCGAGCTCTTGTCGCTCATATTGTGCCAATGCCGATTGTATTTGTTGGCGAACTTTTTGGCGTTATTTTGTTGAGAAGCACGATTGGAAACAATGGTCGGCATTTTATAAAGGTCTGCATTTCTTTGAATAAACCTGCATGTCTATTAAGTAAGGCAGTAACTTTATGATTGATGTGAATTCTCTATTGAAACTCGTGATTTTATTAAGGCCTATTTAAAGCAATTGAAATGTTTATGTAAATATTTTTTTTCACATGAGCGAAACGGGTGACCTAAGGTTGCTAACAACGCTTTCGTGACTATTGTTGGAACAACTAACGAGTCAATTTAATTGGCGGCTTTATTTTGACGTGCCCTTATAATTCACCCGGTAGTTAGGGAAGTGGAGAAATGAATACTATTCGGATTCGTGACTCGTCGTGTTTGTGTCGACCCTTACGTTAAAGGTCGTCAAACTACGTCGAAAGTTGATTAAACCGTGAAGGTGAAGTTTTAAATGGAGGCAGGGATACGGTACCATTAAATTTAGGACCGTGTTGAGTGGCTCATTGTTCTGAATAACATTTGGGTTCACTTATTTTATACGGTTCGGAAACAATGCATCAGAACATCGTAATTAAAGAAAAAAACTTCAAATGTAACCAATTCCTCCACTACTGATATCCGGATCCTTTTATATAAATCCATGTCCACAACCATAATATACGGCTGTTAACTATTAACCACCGGAAAGACGGCTTTTGGTTTTTTTACTCGTTACAACCCAAAAACCTGAAATCAAATAGACTTTCCTTTACTTATAAACTCTATCTCTATGTATAATTTAAGATACCTTCCAAGAATAGCATTAACTACAAAATTAATGATCCTCTCATATTTCCACCAAAACATCTGTTATTTTATAAGCCCCTTCAAGCTAAAGGGAGATATTTACTTAATCTGTCCCTAATGTAATGGACCTTGACATTTTCTTTGAAAACGTTGTAAGCTAACACAATATATTCCTTTCAGTCACAACATCAAAGTAAAGCTATGCCTAACCGTAACCTTACACGTCAGACACATTACCAAGTATCTACTGCTTGAATAATCGAAGAAACATCTTCCACAATTACTATATCCCAATTTAAAGGGTTAGTGTAGTCAGCTGTGCTCGTGAAAACTCGTATCGAGATATAAACTGCGGGTTTTATGTTGGTTTCCTTTTTCTTATACCGAAGCTAAGTACGCTAACACAATATTACTTTTGTTATAGATGAAGGGAAAATTCACAAGATAGTTCAATGGACCCGAAACGGCGATAGCCAATCTGTTCTGCTGGATATTTTCGACGTTACGCCTGGAGAACCCATTCAGGTAACTAATATCATAACATTTTTTTAGCCTGGTATCTTTCGGGATTTATGCCAACTATTATACTGCGTGGAATGAATGGAATGGTCTCTTAATAGTTATTGCGTAAGTTTTATAAGAATCTCATAATAGAAACATTTTGTTTGATATTTGGGTGGTATGGATCGGGCAGCACAACTGGTCTATTAAATTTTATAGGACAGTAACGTAGCAGTAATCTAGTATCGGTATTGGTAACGTGGCCCATTTCTCTTGCCGTAAGTAGTCGTTCTCGAGTCATGAACTTAAATGCAAATGGTTATAAGCTTAGATTTGCGCTTTATGAGATACTTTGATTTTATGTATAAGATCTTACTTGCACTACAGCTCTGGATTGTTTAATTGTTGGGAAGTAGAATTAAGTGATTAATTAATTGATATTAGAAAACTAAACATTTCACTGTCCAGTAGAGTAGAAATGACACTCACGCTTCAAGTACATACGTAGAGATTGCTCGTAGCTATAATATAGAGAACTTGTGGTCGGAATTTATTCCAGCTGGTAAATTGCGTAACGCTTCACTAAAGCTACGTTAAGTAGTTTTTTAGGGTTCCGTACTCAAAGAGTAAAACGGGACCCTATTACTGAGACTCCGCTGTCCGTCCGTCTGTCTGTCACCAGGCTGTATCTCACTGATACCGTGATAGTTCCAGCTGAAATTTTCACAGATGATGTATTTCTGTTGCCGCTATAACAACAAATACTAAAAACACAGAATAAAATAGTTTTTATAGATTATGGTACGGAACCCTTAGTGCGCGAGTCCGACTCGCATTTGGCCGGTTTTTTGTCTGACATCATGTTTTGTACGGAAAATGACAGTTGAATTGTACTAACGCTCGTTCGAAAAGTTACGCAGTGCCTCAAATACGTCGTAGACTATCTTTAAGCTTTAGGAGATGTAACACATGATTGTTGCAGGCGATGGCCCTCTCCCGCGCCCACGGCTCCCTGTTTGCCGCTTCAGACCGTCGCGTGCTCCAGCTGCGGCTGGCGTTGTGCGCGCGCCGATACGATGCCTGCGTTAGGTGCGCACGCGATCCCTATTGTGGTTGGGACCGTGATGCCGCCGTCTGCAGGGAATACACACCTGGGTAAATATTATAACAAATAAAACTTTCAGTTGTACCTCTTGCAATACTTGAAAAATATTATTGTAACTTATACTTCCTTTTCCAAACCCATCTGAATGCCGTCAGGTGAAAGCCTCCTGTATTACATCAGAGGAGGAAGTATAAAGACTGACGATGATGAGATAATAACATGACTAAAATAAGAAACTCTCTTTTAAAAAACTTCTTATCTTTGCACCTTTGTCGAAGGCTTTACATTGGTTATGTGTTGCATGTTTTACAACTCAATAAAAAAGAGAGAGAAATTCGTCAACAGGATGTAGAGAACTTTGCGTACCCGTAAAAAAATCTCACATTCCCGAGATAACATGCATGTTTTCCGCCCTTCAAAAGGTCCCTTTGCAAAAAGATCACATTCTTCGTTGTTCTTTTTTTTTCAATTTTGATGGACATGGTTTTTTTTGTTCAATTGTAATACTACTCACACCAAGTATTCTTTTGATTTATGACCCCACTTTTCATAACCATAGTGCGCATTTTTGGTCAGCTATTTAACATACGGATTCCTGGCAACATAGAGATTAAGCGGGTCTCGGGCGCTCACACGAATTCAACATAGGGATTCCCTATTCCCAACCGAAATAAAGACTCTTCCACTTTCTTTCAAGCTACGATCCTGATTGAACAGAAATAAACGTACTTCAAAGATCAAGTTAACCATTTTTTTCTCACATAGGTTAATACAAGACGTGGCCAACGAAACAGCAGACATCTGCGACTCGTCCATCGCGCGCAAGAGCGTATCGGCGACATGGGGCCAGAGTCTTCACCTCGGCAGCTTCATCAAGATGCCGGAGGTGCTGCAGCCACGAGCCATCACTTGGTACCACTACTCCAGGGAGAAGGGACGACATCCGATAACGTTCAAGTAAGTGCGATAGAATCGCTCTACTATGCCGTTTGGTAAAGGATGAAGTGCTTCAATAACAAGGCGATCGTGGTTCATTTATTTTCTACTTTCGTAGTACCCGCTCACGCAGCGACGTATAGAGTCACTTTATATAGAAGCGACGTTTATAGTATAATGTCAACGGCAGACCAATGCGTTATAAGGCTTTTCGTAGCGTCGTAATGCGTAGTGTAGGTACTAAATCAACCATAATATCCGAAGAAAATGCGTCTAGCACTTTGAGCTGCGATATCGCGCCATGCAATGCGAAAAGCTAAAACTTAAAATGTTTGTTATACAGGGCGTACTACAACTTTGCCACATGTAGGGAAACTACCTTAAATACTGTAGATATACCTACAGTATTTAATTAATTCCTATCTACAGTATTTAAGGTACATTCCCTCCATGTGACAAAGTTCTGGGACAGGTATAAAGTTCGGATCCACAGATTCCCCAGTAAACCCCAACACACAAGTAATGAATGCATTTTACGTACGAATTTCCTCACCGACGGCTCAGCGTCAAAACAAATCGTTAAATAAACTGTACTTTAATTAAATGCAACCCTAAACCTCCGCTATCTTTCGTTTGCTTACGAACAGAAAATTATTCTGAAAACACTTGAACTGAACACGCGTCTAACAACATTAATTAAAGTGTTTCCAAATCTGCTGCTATCGCACTTCCGCGGCAATTACGATGCAAAGGGAACGTTGCGGTTCGTGCAATTGATATTGGGGCTATTATATTTAATTGACTCCGAAATCGGGCGGTTTGCCCGGTCTGTTACAACCAAGAAAATAATGACCAGTCGATCCTTTTTGAGTTTATTTACGTACCGTATTGAGGCATCATCAGTAAGAATATCAGACCGGAAATTTTACCCTGTAAATTCGATGCGCTTCGTCAGATTTCACTCGGTCCGTTTTATAGTAACATGAGTGAAGGCGGTGCTTTACATCATATACAGTGTGTGCCTCGTCTATATAAAACGCAACACCGTCCCTCGTATTTTCACACTCGCTGCGGCGATCACATGCATCTAAATGCTTCATAAAACACTTAAGAGCAATCAAAACCGGATTACTTCGTATGAAACCCCGATACAAAATGTGCCCGTTTTTATTGCTAGGTATTGAGACCTTAAACTTGTCCATGAATATTAATCCATGCTACGTATTTTCAGCAAACCGGAGAAGTACATAGAGACGTCTGAACACGGGCTTCTGATCGTCTCGGTGAGCGAGAGTGACGCGGGCCGCTACGACTGCTGGCTCGGCGGCTCGCTTCTCTGCTCATACAACATCACCGTAGACATCCACAGGTATTTTTTTTAAACTTTTGAAGTTTCCCAAGCCAGGGAGCGCTACCGCGAAACGAAAACGTAGTTCGTTTGTGTATCGCCTCTCGGTCGCTCGAATAAGCAAGTGTTCGTTTCGATTTGCTTTATTGTTCAAAGTACCTATAAGTCATCATCATCATCATATCAGCCGAAAGACGTCCACTGCTGGACATAGGCCTCTCCCAAAGAGTGCCACAATGATCTATAAGTAGTTTTCTTATATTTCTTACATATTGTCAATTAATTAATTTATTAATCAGCCAATGTTATCATATGTTTCGTAGATTGAAATGTCTTAGTAGGTAGAAAGAAAAAATCGATCGACGTATCTTAGGGGATGTCCCCAGTTTATTTAACAGCAACGTAAGAAGTAGTGCAAATATTGCATCGACAAACAAGCAAACAACCTAATGTTGAAGATTTAACTTTTAATAAAAAAAGGTTATCGACATCAAGAATAAATATGTGGAGTTTGTAAAAATGTGTATCTTTTTTCAGATGTTCGCCTCCGGAGAAGAGTAACGAGTATCAAAAGATTTATTCTAATTGGTGCCACGAGTTTGAGAAGTATAAATCTGCCATGAAGACATGGGAACGAAAGCAGGAGGTAAGAAACTGACAAATAGATTTAAGACTTTAACCGACACTTGTACAAAGTTAAACATTTCAATATTTATTCATATATCTGTGACTCGGCTGCGGGACCTATGTTGTTTTTCCCTGTTGTGCCCTAAAGGAGGACGGGGTACGCTTTGGTACCTAATCCCAAGATTTACCGTAGCGTTGTATGATAGCGACTGCCACCTGACGTTCCAACCCAGAGGGAAAACTATAGGAACTAAACTAAATTATAGGGATTAGACTTTTTTCCCTGATTTACGATGTTTTCCCTGACCAAAAAGCTACTGTTAAGTATGTGCACTCCACGATATGCAGACTAAAGTAACTTTTGTTTTCCGTTCCAGCAATGCGCGAGGCTGAACGACTCGAATCAGAACACACACCCGAACGAGATCGTGTGATAGCTTCTGAACATCGCCTATCTCATGTTTCAATCGGTGAACTACTACGCGGGGGCCATTCCAGTGCCCTACGTGTCTGCCGGCCTCGGCCACTTCATCCTGTCGTGAGTGCCCCTAGTGCCCCTAGTGACCACTAGTGACCACTAGTGCCCGTAGTGACTAGTGACTAACACCACTAGTGACCCAACCAAGTGACTCCCTCTAGCTTTTGTAAAAACATTTTGAAATTAACGTTAAGGACAGTGCCCGCTACACAGCCGGTAACATGAGAAGGTGATTAGACACTCGAAATTTATATGGACACTTTATCATTATTAAAATTAAATCGAATGAGGCGCGTCGCGCTACAATTGTTGGAAATGGATTGTAAAAAGATTTAAGTAGAGATCAGAATTCTCATTATTATAAGTATGCTTTGTTCGTTGGATAAGAGAATAGGAAATTGTTACATTACGAAAATGGAATTAATTTTGATAATTGCCTACTTGTATAAGTATTATGCAATTATATTTATTGACTGCTAGCTGCCGTTCAATGATGTAGTGGATATTCAGAGTATTTATTATTATTTGTGTCCTTAGATCCGTGTAGTTAATTTATAGCTTGATTAATACTAGATTATTTGAAATAGTGACGTGTATGGTCGTCGGTTGATTTTTTTGCAGGCTCGTAGGTAGCTTTGAGTAAATAAATACCTAATAAAACAGGAAATAAACAGTGAGGCCTAGTTTTCAACTATAAAAGAATAAGCAAAATACGAGCTTGTACATTATATTGTCGATCGATACTTGGGGCGGCTTGTTACAAGCCACCCGTTGTCGTAAAAATGGCGCTGACATACTTAAATGCAACGCAAATGCTATATTTTACCATGTTTACTTATTCGGAGTAGGTAGGTATGTGTTTAAACCAGCTCGCCTTGCAACGTCTATAAGCATGTGAGTAACACTCTATGTAATTTATGGTATCGAAAAGTGTCATGGTCAAGGTGTTTGTACGAAATTGAAAATCCATCGCAATCCAACGTGGCTTAACGCTTTACGTAGCTGATGCGTTGCATAGTCGGTGGACAGTGGCTATTGAAATGCAAAGTAAACGAAATGAGTACAGGTGCAGTATTACCCTAGTTATTTAAAAAGAACGTTTTATTTGCGGTTCGAACAGTACCTTCGTCCTTTTTAAATGGCAGGGTGCGCACGGGACCGACGCGCTAGCTTCAAATCTCTGAGGGTTGTGGGAGGGTTCGCCTCATTATTTTTCCCCTATTTTGTGTAAATAGTTACCTAATTTGGTTCGACTGTATTTAATATAAGTGTACGTACGTATAGTATGCACGTCCCTAAATGTAATGAATGAGTATAATTTAAGCCTGTGATATATAAGAAACATGTTTAGAAAGTAACTTTAATGTATTGATCGGGTAATTAAGTAAATCGCTGTTGTCACATTATTTCGTTTTCGTCATAGATGTGTTTCAGGGTAATTGTTTTAATGACTTAAAGTTTTGATGTGACTGTAATTGATTTAAATTATTTAACGACATTGTTTAACTACAGGTTAGCCAACATTCAAATAACAATATTAGTGTTATTATTCCACAGTAGCTTAGCTTATACCTACATATTATATTATATCGATATGCAGCAATAATTCAGATACTAAATGTCAACAAAGTTTTTTCTGATATTTACGGATCAAAGATTAATATTAGAAGTAATTTAATATGACGTAGACGGTGTTTTAAGAATTTATCTCTGCATATTTTTGTACAAAAGTCGATCCTAACCAGTAACGAGTAAACGTTAGTGTTTGCGATGAGACAGAGGGTGATAAGTTTGGTCTCTGTTTTCCACTTTTAGGTACCTACATTCTGCATGGGTGAATGTTCCATGTTCGAAACAAATTAAGACTTGCAGAAAATATTTTTAGGGAAGTAATAATGACTTGTGTCGACTTTTAATCAAATCAGAAGATTTTTGAAGATAAGAGAGACTCAAATACTCAAAACTGGCACCTATCCCAACGCTGCTATTCGCCGTAAAATGTGACCGACAGCGACATAGAGCTGTGAAACATGCCTACGCAACTGTTTCGTGCTCATCGCAAGCCCTGACGCCTGCTCCAGCGCGGCACTATGTGAGCCGCGAGTATCATCCTCACTACTACTTATTGGGACTTTAGTCACCATATCAAACATTTACTGTACCTACCTAAGAGCTTGTATATATTTAACAATCATCTTATCATTGTTTTAACATAGGTAGCGGTGGATTACAAATTTACAAACGAATTGCATTTTATAAAGTGATATCATACATATTTTTTCTAGAGATATATTGAAGGAATGCCATGGTTAAGGTTTGTTCCGCTGCCACGTTGACATAGCGAGTAGAATAATAGTACCACTGCCATTACAATCGCTTCTAGGTTTACTTGACTCTCATGCTCATTCCTGTCGGATCTTTGCGTTCACACGACATGAAATAGTAGGTAGAAAAGAGTAAGTGTAGTAGAAACAAATTCTAAATAGTAGACATAGAAGAGTACGCATTGAAGGGTGAACTGATGTTGATTCGCATTTGTTCTGGGGCGCGTTGTTTTAACCGCATTTCGATGAAATATTTAGTTTAAAACGGTATTAATAAAAATGACAGCTAAAATATTCTAATCCAGATTCAGTTTACTCGTTTTATTAACAACTTCCTTCAAGTAAACTAGAGACAATTTTTGAAGTTTTTTTTGTCTAGGTAACAAATCTACGTAAAGGAGCTATTTTATTCATCTATTCTATTTTGTTGTTGAAACAACTCGCCCTTCATAATTTTATACCAAGAGTATTATATTATATTTCTTAATTTATGATGCGAACATTTTTGCCAACTAAGGCTATCCGATTTTTAAGCTTTTCAAAGCAGAAATCAGTAACCGCTGTAGACTTATAGACTCATAGGTGCTTCGACATGTAACGTTTAATTTTGCAAATACTTTATAATATATTTCGGACTTTTCTCATATCATGTACATACATAAATCGAAATAGATATAAAGAATCTTAAAAATATCTGAGCTTCGTCGTTTATTATATTAGCTAAGATTCGATACTTAAGTATTTAGTGGTTACTCAAACTACGACGCCCCCGCGGGTGTCTTGCGCAATAATTATAACTAATTACTATTATCTGTACTAATCGAGTAGGTAGCTCTGTAAATTTCACATGTTACTATACTGTATTAAGTTAAAATTCAAATGTAGTGTTAAGATTTTATATAATAAATCTATGAAATGTATCTCTCATGTTTGAAGTTTTATTCCTGACACCGCTTTGATTGATACTGTGTGCCGACAGGAGTGTAAACGTCGCTGGCTATCATAATAAAAGCTAAGAGAGATTGTTTAAAATAGTGTCAATTCATCACGTGACATACGGGGTTGACGTTTTCGTCATAACAGGAGGGGCGGCCCCTCGCGGCTCGCTGGGCGCTCGCTCGTCGCTCGGCGACCGGCCGGAGGGCCGTAAAAAGTAAGGGGGCATAATTATATAGTGCCACTAAACTAATTTCACGATACATTGCCAACAAAATCTGTGCTTGGCACCGCCTCGCCTGCCGAAATGTGATTTTTCATAACGAATCGCTTGATTACTACTGTTGGGTGTTATTTCCTTCGAATTGCTAATCACACCCTTGGCGGGACGTTTGAAATTGGTTTCGATATTGATGAATAACTGATGAAGGAAATGAAGTCGGGCTGACCTTAAACTTATTTTGAGGTTTAGTTGCGTGCTCGTAATTCTGTTCGTTAGTTCCCTAAAACAAAATGACGTCAACACGTTGTTGGGGAATGAGTTATGGAAAAATAATAAAGGTTATAGAAAAGTTATTGCAGCATGGTTTAATTTGACAGGTTTTACACAACCTTTACCATAATTTTACACCATTCGTTTTAATCGGGATAGTACATAAAATACACTCGTGAAGTTTTTTGAACGAATGAGTGAAGCGAACAAAACAGCGAAAAGTTCAGGAAAATATAAACACGATTCGATTGTCAAGGTATTATCAGAGGGTATGTTCCGATGTTTTTGAGCGCCCTGATGTTGTGTGTGAGTCTGATAAGTAAATTTAATAATGACTGCTGGCGTGTTTGTTAAATTAATTTTTTGATAGGTTCCTAGTTACGATAAAATACTACACTAGTAATGGTACTAAAACAGTATTTAGTCATTCAAACTACAGCCCTACTGGATTACATTATGCAATCAGCAGTTTACTACACCCAACGCACCACCTCACACGAGTACAATCTCACATCCAAATTTACGAAGCAATTGCATTGTAAGCGAGGACTACCGCTTGACAAGTTAGGAGTAGTTTGTCTCAGAAAGCGGTCCGAAGATTGCATTCCAGATTGCATCATAAACCGGCAGGAGGATTTGTCAAACGCCCGCCTAACTTTGTCCCATACAGTGGGAGTAGGACAACAATATTGCAGTAAGTACGCTGAATTCATTATTGTACGTGTCGTTCACTAACGTCTGCATTGTAAATTGTAACTTTAGATACAATATGGAATGAATGGTGGGGTTGGACTTATGTTATATGCAGCACGTAAAAACAAAAGCTTAAGCTACGTGTCTAGAACATCATCCTGAATCCAGGGACTTTTCGGTAAATCGAGAAAAAAGTGTAGCACTACGTTTAAATTGGTTACTTTCTTAAAAAAGTCAGTTAGTCAGTAAGGTACTTAGATTATCAAAAAATATTGAACACGGATCTTTTTTGTCAATCAATCAAAAAATTATGAAGATATAGCCCGTTAAAGTTCTGTGTGACGTCACATTACGGTACATTTTGTAGAATAATGTGACCGTCACGCGGAATACCTACATATTGTTTACCCAGGAAAGTACCCAATGGGGAATGGATGAAAATTTTAGAAATGCCTGATAATTTTTTTGGTGATAGGAATAACCTTCCTTAGCACCAGAAAAAAGTTGCAGACTTGTCAGCTGCGTCAATTATTTTTGAAAAATATAAACAGTTTCCTCACTTACGTTTTGTAGTTAGGACGGCGAATGAGACACTTTCCTTGATCCGTCTCACATTACAAAAAATATTTTAAATATCTGACCCTGGTAATGACCAATATAGCTGCTGCAGCTGTCAATAACATTGCCAGTGTCAGTTTACCACGGATTTTTATGATATTTTTATGTAATATGAGACGGATCAAGGAAATTGTCTCATTCGCCGTCCTAACCACAAAACGTAAGTGAGGAAACTGTTTATATTTTTCAAAAATAAATGACGCATCTGAAAAGTCTGCAACTTTTTTCTGTTGCTAAGGAAGGTTATTCCTATCACCAAAAAAAAAATCAGGCGTTTCTAAAATTTTCATTCATTCCCCATTGCAACTTTCCTGTAACATTCGGGTTATTCCCACCTGTTACCACCAATTTGTTACCAGTGGTAACAGCTGGGATTTTTTCCCCATCTTTTACCACTAAAGTACTCGGTGGTAACTACTGGGAATATTTTCCCCATCTATTAACAACTAAAGTACTCGGTAGTAACTACCGGAAAAAAAACCCAGCTGTTACCACTGGTAACAAATTGGTGGTAACAGATGGGAATAACCCTAACATTCTATGATTTTTAGGGTTCCGTACTCAAAGAGTAAAACGGGACCCTATTACTAAGACTCCACTGTCCGTCCGTCCGTATGTCTGTCACCAGGCTGTATCTCACTGATAACGTGATAGTTCCAGTTGAAATTTTCACAAATGATGTATTTCTGTTGCCGCTATAACAACAAATACTAAAAACAGAATAAAATAAATAAATATTTTTATTGATAATGGCACGGAACCCTTCGTGCGCGAGTCTGACTCGCACTTGGCCGGTTTTTTTTTCTTAACTTCGCTGCAAGGTTTATATACAGTTATTTATATTCTTGTATTTAGATGTAGGGTAAGCATATGCGGTCCAAAATGGTCCAATACTACAGAAGTACTTTGCTAAACTAAATCACCGAACTACCTCAGATACTTCTGAGAACGAATGTAATAACTACAACATCAAACCTAATAACGTAGCTTTTGGTGTACGTCGAATCTCAATAAACTCGACAACCGATTGCTGTCAGTGTGCTATCAGTTTATTAACTAACTCGCAAAACAGAATTTTTATACAAATTGAAAGAAAAAATTATGAAGATGTAAATAAATCACACTCTTTCTTACCCCTTATTACTAAATATATTACCCGCAATGTCACTTATGAAGTCAACCACTATTTCATAACACATAATTCATTACTAATAACAAAGGGGACAGTAAAGAATAGCGCGAAATTTCTTGTGTTGAAATACTGTGGAGCATGTAATGGCCATTTCACGCCGCCCGCCGCGAGCGGACTTCGTCTCCATTTAATAATTACGGCTAGGGAAGAACTATTACCGCAGTGCGAATGGAACATACAGTAGCGCATTTTTGCAAAAAAGTCTGTAGGTGTCATGTTGGGACTCCAAAAATGCGTTTAAAAATACACATTTCGATATAGGTAATACTATCATCAGCGCGGGGCCGATCGCTGGAGGTACATAATAATAAAAGACCGGCCAAGTGCGAGTCGGGCTCGCGCACGAAGGGTTCCGTACCATTATCTATAAAAAACTATTTCTTTCGGTGTTTTTAGTATTTGTTGTTATAGCGGCAACAGAAATACATCATCTGTGAAAATTTCAGCTGGAACTATCACGGTATCAGTGAGATACATCCTGGTGACAGACAGACGGACGGACGGACGGACGGACTGACAGCGGAGTCTTAGTAATAGGGTCCCGTTTTACTCTTTGAGTACGGAACCCTAAAACAGGCCACGGAAACCAGTATAGTCCAGTGCTCCTGCAATGCCACAAACCGTCTGAAGTGGCGCGGCATAGCTAAAGCAGCGGCCATTGGCAAGAGGCACAACACCCATGGAGACACACCGAGGATCTACACCATAAACGACTGAGAAGAAGAAGAAGAATAAGTTTGAGGATCAGTCAGGAATTATTCTCAGAGTACCACCTGCTATGTAATACGATTCACGACAATCACAACCAATATGAGCGATCCGAATCGCTAAAGTAATAGTCCAGGCAATGAACTGACAACTTGTATGGAAATAATGTCAAATTTGGAAATAATTTATAATAGCTGATTTTTTCTTTGTAATGGATATATTATCAATGAAATAGTTACCTAGCGACAAAATCCAACAATATTTCAGACATCAAAAAAATTATAACTTAACTAGCTTTTGAAAAGTCAGAAAAAATATTAATAAATGGTTTTATCTTTATTTTGATTCATTCACATTTGTTCTATAATATTCGAGATAAATAATAAAAAAAAAATTCATGCTTTATTTAAATCTATTTAAATACTTCCGGATGGAAAGTTTGTTGGATTCTTGAATAACGCATCTTGGAATAATGTTTTAAAATGATATAAAGAAAAAAAAACGCTATTATAAATTAATGTTTTTCAAAACCGTATTTTGCCTGGAGTATAAGTGGCAGTGGGCGGGGCACATTACACGTAGAACCGATGGCCGTTGGGTCGGAAAGGATCTCGAGTGGCGACCACGTAGGCGCGGCGTGGGTAGGCCAGCCCCCCCACAAGGTGGACTGATGACCTGGTAAAGGTCGCGGGTGTCCGCTGGATGCGGGTGGCGCAGGACCGGTCACTTTAGCACTCTTTGGGGGAGGCCTATGTCCAGCAGTGGACGTCTTTCGGCTGATATGATGATGATGATGACAACCAATCTTGAATAGGTATCTGACTCGTGTTTAGTTTATCTTGACCCCCGCAATTCATAATAACTATATGCGTAATCGAGAGTCAACGGACTAATAAGGTCGGCTTGGGTAAGTGGTTTACCTTGTAGCATTTTGAATACAAGGAAACCACGAAATTTCTATGCTGATTCTATCATGTCTACTGTGACTGTACCATGTTAAAAGTAGCATGATTACCCACTCGAATATACACCTTAGTGAATTGACTTAAGGTCTTCGCAATAACTCTATAATATACGGGCTAGACGGGGGGTAGCGTACCTACTGTAATTATAGTTTCTGCAAAGCTTACCCTGCCGACGTAGTATATCAGTAATTACGTTGTAGTCCAAACAACTAGGTATATGCAATGCACAAGGTAACGTTGTAATTAGCCACGATGGCGATGCAAGTATGAAAATAGAAATTTATTTTCTTACATTCTTATTCTTAGATCCAACGACACGGCAATGGAAGGACATTAGATTCCTATATTTAGGCTTCTTTTGTTTTCAAACTGCGCTGCGTGCTGCTACTCCGTGCCGTAGCTCGTAGGGTAAGTTTTCCTGTAGGCGACAAGTGTGCGAAGACATTGGACGCCTTAAATATGTATTACGTGCTAAAGAGTTGTTCAGCCATGAACATTAAAATACCTTATTATTTAGACTACACATTATCACAATGTTGATTTAGCGTTTGGTACAAAAGCATTTCACTGGTCAACTTTTCAAATTCAAATTCAAATCATTTTATTATCATGACGCAATTAATGAGATATTTGTGGACGCTTCGTTTTCAAAGCCAGTTCACTACATGTTGCAGCCAACTTACAAACTGTTAAAAAACTACCCCTTGCTTTTTCACTATTTCCTGTGCAAATTACCCCTTCAAACCTCAATCATTTAATCTGCTCAAAATTAGGAGATTTGAACTCCAAACTAAGAGACGTGTAAAAACCGTCTTCTGCTTCGTCCTTTAAATTTACGGTGCTGGTACGCTCCTGAAAGTTCTCGATTTACGAGGACACTAATTCCAGCTACTTACGTAAAACTACGTCTAATTCCAGGCCCCAAGCGCGGTGCTGGCTGGGCTGCTTTTTGCATCCATTACTGAGTATTATGAGAGATGCCGTCTTCGTGAGGTCACTGAAACCGCGGGTTTTGGGAGTTAGGATAAGCTAGGAAAAGCTGTGAAACGTTGTCGCTTTAGTGTGAGAGAAAAACACCTCAATTTAAACATTTAAAACGTTTTAAATGCTTCTCTAGTTTTCACTATACCCTATTCCATATAAGATAGAAAAATGTGCGTTAATCGTCATGCTATTTTAAGGAAAACCATTTTGAAACGCAAAATCTTTGCATTATTAGGTTTGGAAGGTACTAAATGATCGAAATGCGTAAAACTAGATCAATATTTCCCTTTGATATCCTAGATAAACAAAGGAACGTAGACGAATTATTCGGTTAAAATTCTAATGTTAACTGGGATGAGGTACAGTTGCCACTCAATAGTGTGAGTATGAAATTGTATCTTGTGATGTTGCCCATTAGAGGCATATTAAATTGCTTGCCCTGACATGATAAGACGTTGTTGATATTGATGTTGATATTGTGAGGGTAGAAATAGGCCTTGGTATGTATTTACAGCCAACACAGTCGCCGACACGACACTCACGCTAACAGCACGCGTTGCCATAAAGAAATCCTTGGTCTTGCAATAAAATATCATCCTTAACGTGCCCACGAGTACCTATTTTTTGTCAATGGAAAATTTAAACTAACTCTAAAGATGTTACACATACCTAAAAATTCGCATCGCAGTTGAGTGATTTTGCACTCATCTCTGATACCGTAAAGCGTCAGAAAATTCAAATCACTATAAGTGGTAATAAATAATGAATATGGTATTTTACTAAAACGACTCGACTATAAATAAAACACCGCTTTGGTACCGAATTTCGCGAGCTCACTGATTGTATTCGCTTGCTACTGACAGACAATGTCATAGAGCAGCTCTAGCAGACAGTTATTACTCCATTAAGGTTCATTTAATGCAACTAAACACTTAACCTTATTAACCTAGTTCTCAGAAATCTCTGACGTCACCAGAATCGCACCCTCGAGCAAACATCAGGCGAACTGGCGAGGAGCGGTCAGGTCAGGCGTAATCCTTTATTACTACGTGGGATGAGCGGTGTCCCACTCGTAAGCGCATTACCCGAATTAACAATTAGTCATGCCTGCGTCTGCCTGCGAAGTTTGCGCAAATTTACATAACAATAAAGCCGGGGGTTCGAACGGTTATGGCGATTTTTAAATTAATTGGATCGCGTACCGTGGAAAATTCCTAATCCCCCGCACGCTGGTTGCGGTCAGCGTCGTGCGAGCGCACTGCTGACGCAGTGGTGTTCTTTTTCGACTTTTTAGAATGGCAAATAGAATAATAGTATTTTTCAACACACCTGCTCGTAAAGTAGGTCTTATTACAGCGTATTTACACTGATAATGCAGAATATTACCCATGCCGTGCCTTTTACATTACATTATCGCACTAGTGCCTTTTCATTACATATTATTTTAAATATTAGCAAAATAATGCAGAATATTACCCATGCCGTGACTTTTACATTACATTATCGCACTAGTGCCTTTTCATTACATATCTTTTAACATTTTAATTTTTTTTTTTTTCCTCGCAAATGTGTTGAAAAACGTCGTATGAAACACGTGAGCATTGGTCATTACACTTCTCGTCTCCATTAAGCCTTCGCCTTCGGCTCAGGCTTAAAAACCGACTCGAGTGTATTGACCAACTTAGCACACTTGTATCATAATGTACTATTATACAATAGTTACACAATTAGGGTTCTTAAAGTCGAGTACCGTGTTTAGGCCACGAGGTTTGCCGAGTGGCCTAAGTAAGGTACGAGACGACGTACGACTAATATCTAAGCGACGTTATATTGCTCAAATTCATTATAGTTCAGTAAAGGCGCCACGTGATTGGTCGAATTTATTACAACTGTTGACAATTAAAGTCGACGAGTACAAAAAAATTAAAATATGGTATCGATATATAAGTTGTTATACAAAATATAAATAATATCCATGTGACGGAACAGTTGATTTATAAGTCCACAAGCCTAGGCCCCCGACTTCGGTCGTGTAAACCCTCATAGAAACTTCTAATTTCCATCCCCAATTTCATCCTCTTAGGGGATGATTTCTGAGGTTCTAATTTCTATATTTTAATTATGTTTGTAAACTATCCCTGCGCTACGCCAAATTTAATCCAAATTCGTTCTGCTGTTTTTGCGTGTCTGAGTAACCAACATCCAAACTTTCACATTTATAATATTAGTAGGATTATTAGTAACACCTCATCAAATACCAGTGAAAAATACTCCTGAAAAAGAAGAAAAATAGCCATGCTGTACTGTGAGATTGTTCCTTAATATAATTTGACCTTAACTTGTTTCGGAGATCAGACTTACACTGGTCTGTCTATTACGAAGCAGTCGGTCAGCTTTGTTAATAGCCGCTTGTCCACTTGGATTACGATTAAAGTGTGTTAGTAGTCATCATAATAGGCTAAACAAGTCCCCAACAACAAATCAATTTTGGTAAAATGGTAACTCCCAATGGCATTCTTCATAAACGTTAAACGTAGAACAAACATAATTTAGCTAAAATGCCGTTTAAATTCGTTTGTCTTTTATCTGTCACTTTGACATTTGTGCCCATAAGAAAGGGACAAAACACGTTTTATTTATCAGAGGCATTTTGAGTTTAATGATTAAGGGGGTATGTTTTCGACTACTGACTTTAACCCTAAGGGACTTTGATTTTATTGCCATAAGATCTCGTATTTGTCACACTGCCGTCTCATCCGTGTTTTTAGGGTTCCGTAGCCAAATGGCAAAAAACGGAACCCTTATAGATTCGTCATGTCTGTCTGTCTGTCTGTCTGTCCGTCCGTATGTCACAGCCACTTTTTTCCGAAACTATAAGAGCTATACTGTTGAAACTTGGTAAGTAGATGTATTCTGTGAACCGCATTAAGATTTTCACACAAACATCGAAAAAAAACATTGAGTTTTAAGGGTCCCCATACACAGAACTGAAACTCAAAAAAAAAAAAAATATCAAACCCATACGTGTGGGGTACCTATGGATAGGTCTTTAAAAATGATATTAAGGTTTCAAACATCATTTTTTTCTAAACTGAATAGTTTGCGCGAGAGAAACTTTCAAAGTGGTAAAATGTGTCCCCCCCCCTGCAACTTCTAAAATAAGAGAATGATAAAACTAAAAAAAAAATATGATGTACATTACCATGCAAACTTCCACCGAAAATTGGTTTGAACGAGATCTAGTTAGTAGTTTTTTTTTAAAACGTCATAAATCGTACGCCGCAATTTATTTTACGGAACCCTTCATGTGCGAGTCCGAATCGCACTTGGCCGCTTTTTTTAAATATGTAGTACATTAGTGTACCTACACAAACACATGTTTAGCCACGCAAACCACCTTTGCGTATTTACAATTATACCCCCTTACTCATAAAACGTAAGAGATCTCTGTTAACGAAATTGTGTTTTGTCCCTTTTTTACAAAGACAAATGTCAAAGCTTTAGTTCAAATAGGTTTGATAGACATTTATATATGATACCAAATAGTGTGTATACCTTTGTTACAAAAGCGTCAGAAAGTCGAACGGACACAACGGAACCGCTGAACACGCGTGCTTGAAGCAACGTTCATCGATGCAACTCGTTCAGTGAATTAGCGAAGCTGCGAGCGATATAATGGCCGGCGATAAAAGAGCGACTAAAGCGGAAACGGACCAAGAACAAAGAACTTCAAATTGTAGCATTGTGCGCTAACAACGGCCGGGAAAGCGACGCGTCCGCGAAGAATAGAGTCATTTGCCTTTAACAACATTAGCAGGCCTGACCCTCATGCCATCAGTTTTTGTTTGTTAATCTACAGAAAAGGGCGTAACTCATTTTGTCAACTCGTAATTTAATTTCGCCTGAACCCCACCAACACGCGGCTTGCAGACCCGCTTGTCCATTTGTATTCGCTGTTTACACGCAGATTTTCATAATAAAAGGCACCAGAATTAATTGACGATGACGTTTAATTGTACGTGAAATTAATTGTTACTTACAACAACGCCAAATCTGCACTGGCCTTATGATAAATTAGATCGTAAATTTCCAATTGCAGAAACGCGCCGTCCCATCGTTACCCGAAACTTTAATATCCCCTTGCAATATAAAACCCACCGACCTCCCGGGCAAAGGTGACGGCACGCTTTTAGAAATGCTTAAAATGCAATTTTACAGGAGTACTTTTATTTATGGCCCCCCAAAAATGTAAAATGCAAACGTTTTATTGCGGGGCTCTGCAAAAATACGAAGAACAAACAATGTCCCTGTTATCCCAAGACGGGGGATGTCAGAACATATTTGCCCGCGTTTACCGGCCGCGTGGGGCGGAACACGTCTTAAGTAGGCACCAAGGGCAGGTAAGGGCGCGCAGCCGCCAGGCCTCGGGTCGAGACTTAAACTGCCGTAAGGATTTAAAAAAACTTCATTAGCCTAATCGCATCAAACCGAATGTAAACAGACTTAATCTTAGACCCTTTTAAACAAATGAAGATTCAAATCAACGATAAACTTGATTAGTTGGGCCAACAAAAAGATTTCATTTTGATAATCAACGCATATTGTTGCAGAGATTTATTACATTTGCATCGGGATCCGTCGTCGACCTCTCGTTCAATACAGCGGCGGGAGATTGGAGAAAGTCTAGTGTTAAATGATTTAGCCATGCTCGGAATAAATTGAATGGTGCTAATTAGGATTGTTCATTTTTTTTCTTAAGTGCTAATTCGAAAACCATTTCGAGATATGAGGTATTCAAACAGTTTCCGACATTTACTTCACCAAAATAATGGATGATTAAAGATATTTCAGCATATATCCGTGTGACCTTTGTTTGACCTTCCGTGGACCTCCCTGTTGGCTGAATCAGAAAAGACTTCGGTCATTAAAAAAGAAACACTTATCGAACCTGTGGTATTTATCCGTCACCGTCAAGCTTCTGTCAAGCAAGTCACTATAAAATAAACTGTGAGACGAGAGACGATATTTAAATATCTTTAATTTAATGGACGACATGGAAAATTACATGAAATGTTATTTTCCAACGTGTAAAAACGACTCCAGAAATAGCTCCAAAACGATAGTTCGCATCCGGGAAGACTTGCGTGAAAGGTGGTGTCGTGAAGCCAATGTGGCGTATTATCAGTGTTATACACAATACTGCTGCGAGGATCACTTCGACGTAAGTACAAAAAACCACATGCATTCAATTCATTCAGTTTTAAAAATATAAATTTTGTAAATACAGAAAGGATATCAGACTAAAAGCTAGCTTTATGGGAAGGTTCAGTAACAGAGTACATACATACACGCCTGTGTTATGTATGTGCCCTCAAAAGGGGTAGGCAGAGCATGTGACAGTATTTACACATATGTTTAAGATTTTCCTAATATATTTTGTTTCTTAGCTTATTTACATAACTTTTCATATTGCAGCCTGAACAAGCTTTGACAAATATCAACTTTAAAGCTGAAAAAAAACAACCGAAATTGAAACCTACAGCAAAGCTAAGAAATGTTGGAGCTGCTTTACAGGAAGAGGTATTATTCATGCAAATTTCCATAAAATTGTATTGTTATGTTGCATTGTTTGCTAGGCAGAAAGACGGCAGGGTTCAGAGTGGCAACCGCATACTGGAAGACACAGCATGGGCAGGCCTCCAACAAGGAGGACCGACAATCTGGTTAAGATTGCAGTGAACCGTGGATGCGAGTGGCACACTATCCTATATTGTTGAAATCCTTGGGGGAGGCCTTTGTCCAGCAGTGGACATCTTTTGGCTGAAATGATGATGACGATTGTATTGTTTGTATTATCAAAATAAAACATTTCAGGTGTCTAGTGGATTACAACCGGATGAATCTGAATTAGCAAAATTGTTATTACTCTCTGAACCGGAACCTAAGAAAAGGAAATGTGACCAATTAAATAGTCCCAGTGTGTCAGGTGTAATTTCTTCCCATCCGTTTAAGGTAAGGTACTAAGATAATACATAAACTCTGGTACTCTGTCACAGACTTTTGGAATAACTTATGCCAACTTTCAATTTAACATGTATGAGTAGGTATTATAACACACACAGTTTTATGGGCTCAGCCTGAGAATAAATGATTTATTATTATTATTTAATTTTAACCTATGCTAAGTAGGAGTACATTTATGGTACAGAGTCTTTCCTGGTATCAATATCTAAGAGAGGAGCATAGAAGTTTTATTTTTATTTAACTGGTTAGTA
This sequence comes from Epinotia brunnichana, assembly GCA_963854355.1. NCBI lineage: Eukaryota > Metazoa > Arthropoda > Insecta > Lepidoptera > Tortricidae > Epinotia > Epinotia brunnichana. The sequence goes on along the minus strand of OY977949.1, from coordinate 19,742,756 downwards.
GTAGACGAAGAGCCATGTGTGAGTCAAAAGAAAATTTATAGATTTGAAGCAGTTTAATGTTATTTTCTGCATGATATATTATGTATGTGTATGTATTGTTCAGTATATTTATAAAAAAAAAAATAATTTTCAGGTACAAGTTGCAGTTCAAGCTGTTGTTACCATGGTGGACAAGTCAACAAACACAAAATTTAAGACCAGCAACCTTGGGTCTATGGCAGCTGACAAAGTACAATCTTCACAACAGAGTTCTTCAACACCAGTGTTTTCTGATCCAGATTCTCCATCATTGTTTGGTTTTACGTCAGAATCAGAAGGACTGGAATCATTTGCCAGAAAAAAACATGACGCAAGGAAAATGAACTTAGAAAAAATTTTCAACAGACCAAAAATGTATTTAGGGTTACCAAAACAATTCAGTCGGTGGCTGATTGATCTCGTAGTTGAAAAATCACCATCAAAAATAGACTCATTGTGCATTATAGCTACTTTGTTAAAAATGAAACAAAATGATACTATTGTGAGAATAAGTGACGAACTTGAGATATCCCGCACAAAATTATCAACAATGATTCTAAATGGTATTGAATCACTTGGTTCTTTTTTTCAAAATTTTATTCTCTCACCACAGGCAATGACAATAAAGAGAAACCTTCCTTTAGTATTTAAAATCAGATACTCCAATGTTACGATTATTATAGATTGTTTTGAAATACAGATTTCCAAACCTTCACATACACTAAGACAGTCTCAGTCTTGGTCTCAATATAAAGGTTGTAATTCTGTTAAATATCTTATTGGATGTACCCCTGATGGGTTAATAAGTTTCATTTCAAAAGGTGTAGGTGGGAGAATTTCGGACAAGGCTTTTGTAGAGAAAAGTAATTTACTAGAGACTTTGCCACCTAATGCTGTAGTTTTAGCTGATAGGGGTTTTAAAGAAATTGAATGTTTATTGAATGCTCGCGGAATGAAATTGCTTAGGCCTCCAAGTGTGTTTAGTGGAGTAAAGCAGACTGCAGAAGAAACTTTGAAGAGTAAAGTAATAGCCAGTTTAACGCATTCACTGCCACCGACGCGTATGTGCGTTCCAGTGACTTTCACCGTGTGCCATCGACGCACAGACGCGTTCGTAATTACGTAAAGTGCATTACATAAAGTACATTTTAAAAAGTGTGGCACCTGGCGAATGCCCAGGAAAAGGAGGTGGCAGTGAATGCGTTAAGAATACATGTCGAACGAGCAATCAGACGTGTGAGGGAATTCGCAATTTTAAAACCACATTCTGTAGTTCACTACAAATATGTACCCTATTTAGATGAAATCGTCCTTATTGCTTGCGGTCTAATAAACTTGCAAGATGAGATAATAAAGAGTAGTTAAATAAAACATGTTTATATTTTTGTTAATAATGAATGTAGAATGTACTTACTTAATTTTATTTTAATACGCGAGTAAAAGCTCAGCTATATTTTTGACTATATTAAATCAAAAATGTAACTGAGTTGATTCTGATACCTACATTATCTCTCATAGAAGTTTATATGGACAAGGTTTCTGGCTAACTGTACCTACATTTCACTAAAATTCTGCCAATGCTGAGAGTCTGCATTTTAAAAACCTATCCTAAGATAAGCAATGAATAAAGAGAATGTTGAAAATAAAACATGTTATTTAATTCAGAGCACTTTTTATTAATTTTGTAAAAATATATGTTTCCCAAAACTGTTCTGCATGTTTAATAATGGTATTTATGTAGCATGCATCAAACGTTTCCCATACCAAGTTAACATTCCTTGTTACTTCGAAACATGGGTCAGCAACACAAAACAGAGCCTTTTTCTTACCACATGCAAGCATTTGGCATTGTAGTTGGGTTTTAAATTTATTTTGAATTTTCCCATCCTTAATGTATGTAGAAACTGCTTTTTTAGTCGTTGGGCATTTTACTTCCACAACAAAAGCTTCAGCAACACCATCAGGAGAAGCTCCCAATAATCCGTTGATTAATACAAAACCTGATTTTCTAATATTTGTACACAACTTATCTTCAACTACTTTCAACACTTCTGCTTCTAGTTTTCTGCCACGCTGAATTTGCTTTGTCTCCGGGACTTTGTATCCACCCAGTATTTGTTGCACTAATGAACCATCAGTTTGACAGTGAGCAGCTTCATGCAGCTTGGATGCTGTTAACCGTGCCTGGCGTATGTTGTGCCAAAATTTACAGTCATTTTGACCTTCAGTCTTCTCGTTTATACTTTTTATGACATTACCATCAATAGTTTCATCTAAAAACGTTTTAAAATTCGTAAAGTCATGTGTTACTTTTTTTTCAACAAATGTCAGGATTAAATCAAACATGTTCATATTTTGGTCTCTAGGCATTTCTGTGTTGTACTTTATTATTAATGAATTTTTGATATCTCTCTTCTGACATTCTTCATAGAATGCTGCCAAAATGGAAGGATCTTTTGGAGCCAGTTTTGGTTTTTTGGCTTTCGGGAAAATATCTTTGCTCGAGACATGTTCTGTACGAGCAGTTGACAGCGTTGGCTTCTTCCAATAACATTCAGTTGATGTTGATGCCGGTTCGGAACTCTTTTTGACCAGCCAGAAGAGAAGTAACAGAGAGTGTTTACAACCACCTGAACACAAAATTTATTTAAAAGTAGATATAAAAGTTCACTGGGTTCTTCCAGTATCCTACAAACACATAAGTAGGTAAGGTCAACCAGGGTAAATGCATTGTGTATGAAACACAATGCATTTACCCTGTAAAAGGGTCAAGTAGAGTTTTTTTACAATTTTATCTGGAACAAGTCAAACATTCTGTCCATTTAGCTAACTCTAATATGTGTGATCTATTCCAGCTGAAATTGTTAAATAATAAAGTAAGTTTCTGTCAAAAATTTCATTTTTGGTACAAGCTTTTATGGGCGACTGTACTTTTCTGTATGCCATCATCATCTACTCATGTAGACGATTCTAACGAGCCCAAACTCAGCGGGGTTACATCGGTTAAATACTGAATTCCCATGGCCACCTTCTGTCTCCATCATCAGATCAGCTCGATGATGCCATAATATTGAATTGTCATCCAAACTATACTAATACCCAAAATTTCATCTCAATCGGATAACGGCAAGTGACTGAAAAATTGATTTCAAATTTTGACGGACAACTTACATACTTATATACTTACATACGAACAGAGGGCCTACCGCGAAACAAATTTCGTTTTCGTTCGTGTATCTCCGTCTCTGTCGCTCGAACTAGCAAGTGCAACAGAGACGGAGATACACGAACGAAAACGAATATCGTTTCGCGGTAGGCCCTCAGGTCAAGTTAATATAAAGCTTGTAAAAACCGGCCAAGTGCGAGTTGGACTCGCACACGAAGGGTTCCTTACTACTTATTGCCGGGATTGATAAGACACTGAATTAAAGAATTTGTTCAAACAAACATTTTAGAAAAATAATGTACTAGGTACCTGCTGCAGCGGCACAGTCTTCGCAAGTTGAGTCTAAAACAACATCATCAGTTTCATTTATTTTGCAAATCACAGTATAAGGTTTGTTGTTAACTCTGTGCTCAGGTACTACTCGGGCCTTAACTTGGCATTCGCTACCTTTTCTACAAACTTGCACGTACCCCACAGCAGTATCTAAATAGGAATCACGTGATGACCTGAAATAATAAAAACAGATAATACCTAGCCTGTAATTTGTAGGTATTAGGGCATGGCAATTTTGACACTGTCCGCGTAGTATCCGTTGAATGACATTGCTGCGTTGAACAAAGAGTACTATATATATACTGAGATAGAGACATCAGTCGCCAGTACTGACTAGCGACATCTAGTGGTATACGATAGGACTACTCCGGATGTATACATATTTATGCGCTACTTACTGTATACATATATATGCCACTGTGTACCTGTATACTTACAGCTATTACTATACTTGTACAATTGATGAAAATTTTGGTTTTTGATGAGAGAATGGATTAAATTAGATGAAAATTAAACCTCGTAGGTTTAATTTTCATCTAACTTAACCCAATCTCACGGTAACTTATGGGGAATAGAGGGATCGTGTAGGTAAATAAAATTAAATTGTAAGTTAATTTCGTCTATTTTCTTATGCTTAATCACGTAAGAACGTACATACAAGTGACATTGTTTACGATCTATGTGCACAGTTTGCAATTTTAAATATAATCTTATTCTTAAAAAACGCGTCATTCTTGGTTGCTTTCATGTGGTGTGTTAATAGCATCTCTGTCTTTATTATATTTCTAATAACATATGCGGGTAAACTTAAAATGGGCTTTTCAATGTAGATTCTTTCTTGTAATGTTACCCAAGAATATTGCTTTATCTACTACTTGTAAGCATACATTTAAAAATATACAAGCTGGTATAACATTAGGCAAATATAATCTAACACATTTAGTTTTAGTAGCATCAAGTAGCAGATTGACAATGGTAAACCAACTTTGACCAGGTGCCATTAACTCTGCTATAGTCATTGAATTTCTAACAAACATACTTATTCCTAGATTATTAACGATGACTGACAATTTGTATATACCGGTACGTACGTTTAAGATAAAACAGCAATAGGTACAGGAAGCCAACAATGTTTTTAAACGGAAGCATAATAACTAGGTAATTAATATACACGACAGCGGGAGACAAAATACATCACTTACACGGCTATAGCAAGACGGCGCGCGAACTCTCAATTTTTCTCGCACTATCCGCCGAGTGCGACAAAAATCGAGAGCTCGCGCGCCGTCTTGTGACAGGTAGCCGTGCAGCACGGTTAGCACAAGACGGCGCGCGAACTGTGTCGCGGCGAGATAGACTGTCTCTCTCTTTCTAATTGGAACATTTAGAAATGCTTGAAATGAATAATTTAACTTTTTTTAACAGACAGCCACTGACATATATTCTTGAATCGTTTTTTTATCAAAATCTAGGTACAATAATGTTAGGTATCTTCAATGTAGGAAAAATCAATCTCCTGCTCACCGCTTTGAATGTTTTCACTAGTTTTAAATAAATCCCTCATTCATTTAAATAGACTAGAGCAATCATCGTCCTCACAATCGGACCCTGGAGAATGCCTGCCCGTTCAATTATTAAATAATAGTGAAGCAAATGCTGTCTCAAAACCGACTGGGGATGGACTAATATTCCTCCATCCATAACGATTTAATGCAATGCTTTTTAAAAAGTAAATATTCAACATACTTTTCTCCAATATGCAAAAATAGGACGTGAAGTTACTGTCGAGCAAATTTAAAAAGTTAAAAGTCATTACTGCACGGCTATCATGAGACGGTCGCGCCATACTCTCGAGCTATCTCACTATCCGTCTCTTTCTAAGTGGTCTAATAAGAAAGAGACGGATAGTGCGAGAGAGCTCGAGAGTATGTCGCGGCCGTCTTGTGATAGCCGTGCTTACAGTTTTAGCGGCCAGCACGGCTCAAGACGGGATGATACTGTTAAGTACAATATCCCTTACCAATATCTTGAATTAACACAGCGATTGTCTCCTTTTTTATGCTTAGAGAACAAAATGTGTAAGCCACCGGCTGTTTATGATTTCGCAACACTCCTCTGATGATGAAGACTAAGGCATGATCACATATTTTTCGTTCCGTTGTTTTTCCGTCTGACACGAATCCCGATATTCTATCCTTACGGTGACTGTAATCAAAGTGAGGGGTAATGCTAATTTCATCGAATAATAACGTGCACAATTTTATTTATCGTCTGTTGTCATTTTCTAAAATTTTTTGGCAATACTTGAAACCACTTTTTGTTTAATCCGGCTCTTATTAAGAGTGTCACCAACACCATCGAACAACTTTTTAGAAATCTGTAGCATTTGGGTCCATTTTTGTAAATGGTCGGAGCCATTTTTTTTCTTGTTCAGTGAACCGTCTCGTCTGGCCATTTTCTTTTTTGGTGCTTCTCGGAACTGCATTACCATGAAAATTGCTGACAGGCATGTAATTTTTTTTAACGTATCTTTTTGAGACGGGTTTTTTTCGGGTCACTTTCTGTAGTACTATTTTTAAGTGGTTGCCATTCTTGAAAATGATTTCTGAAATTCATAAATGGGGTAGTTGTTAGTTGGAATTGACCAAAGTAGCAATGCAAAGAACCCACCGTATATAAAAATAAAATTGCATGCTTACCAGCAGTAGGCGCTTTTTTAGTTATATTAACAGTAGCAGCGTCCTGAGCGGGTACTGCCGGTTCATATGGCTCTATTGACGTTGAAGGCAAGACGTTCAGCTCGAAATCCTGAAGCAATACAAGGAATGAGTAAGAATATTTCATGATCAGAAATGTGTAAAATTTCCAAGATGTATACTTGAGATTATTTGAGTTGGCTGAACTGCATCAAAGTTAGTCCATTTAAAAAGCAACTCTACCGTCCAAAGTAGAAGATTCTTACATTATCAATAATTCCAACCTATCCGCACCGTCCCCATCCTATCCGTATCCTATCAGCGTGGGGGCTTAATAGGTAGGCACTGCCCATTCGCAAGCTTTTATGAGCAAGGATCGACTAATTGGATAGATGAATGCCTAAGCCAGTCAGTAATAGTACATTTCTCAAAAATGGCCCGCAAAGTGAACATAACTCGCTACATATTGGAAGGTAAAGTGTATAGTTTAAGGCCAGATCAAAATAAAAAAATAAAAAACATTGCAGGCCGCCTGGAATGTTACATATGAATTACTTTATTTGTCGAGTACCAAACTTTTTAAAAAGTAGAAACTGGCATATAAAAGACAGCACAGGTCGTATTCAGCCAAATCAAGTCGTATTTTTCTGTTGCAAATGCGACATTTTTGTATGTGTCATAAAAAGATTGCGTTTTTCGGTGAAAAAATACACTTGCGATTATGTTTAAAAAAAAATATGACGTTTCATTTTATGTAATTTGCAGTATCCTCAATTTGTATTTAATAATAACGCTTGATTTCAATTTAGTCTTTTTTATTACCCCATTTTTGAGAAAAGCACTATATTAGCCTCAGCCGGAATGGCAATTGCAGGCTTCGTATTATAATTAAACGGGCTCGCAAGCTCGTCCGTTTAAACAAAATACTCAGCCTGCAATTGCCTCCTTCCCGGCCACGGCAATAATGTACTATTTATTATATGTTACAAAAGGTGGTGCATTCGATTTTATTTTTTTATATATTGTAGGATTTGGATGGAACGAGATATATATATCGCGGGGCCTCATTGGCAGCTACAAATGCTCGAAATTTTGGGGATTTTTTTGGTTTCTCGCTCATAATTTCTATATGGTGTACCCTTGCGAAAAGTTACTTTGCAGCAAAATAAATAACATAATGTTTTGCGTTAAATAAGTAGCAGTGGCGGAGCGCCCATACAAGCCAATTCCCACCGGCTTGCCTAAAATTTATTTTTAGACAAGCCTACTCTAAAGGCCTCCACACACCGGTCGCGTGCGCGGGCCCGCGCACGCGACCGGTGTGTGGAGGCCTTTAACACTTTCATAACTTTTTTCTTCCGGGTTGCCCATCGAAAATTATCACGCGCCGCCACTGGTAAGTAGTACCAAAACTTAATATTCAGATACCTGCCTTTTTTACAAACATTTATGTTTTTAATTTCTATAAAATCCGAATCGACAATAACATCGAAATATCTTTCAAAAAATCCAACTGCATTTTTACAAATATCGTCGGGTGACAAGCAAAAGTCACTACCAAAACTGTCACTGCTCTTCAAAACCTCGTATCTCGGTACGTATTCGATATCGAGATACGAATTTTAATTTAAGTAGGTATTTGTTAGTTAGTGAGTTTTGCTTGTCACCCGACGATATTACCTATAGCGCTATAACATATGTCACTCCTACGATTAAGAGGAATCCAACGACACCTTATCATCATCATAATCATATCAGCCGAAAGACGTCCACTGCTGGACATAGGCCTCCCCCAAAGCGTGCCACAATGACCGGTCCTGCGCCACCCGCATCCAGCGGACTCCCGCGACTTTTACCAGGTCATCAGTCCACTTTGTGCGGGGCCTACGGGTACGTGGTCTCCTCTCGAGAAATCAATTATTAAATTATATTGTATTGCAGTCTGGGGCAGCGCTGGTAAGACAGCACTTCTTGCCCTTGAACGCTCGCAACGTGCAGTTATCAAGGTAATGAGTAATTACGAGAAAACCTTTTCACTTTCCCACTCTTTATCACAAAACAGGTCTTCTTAGAGTTAGGCAGTTGTTTATCACGAATACTGTCGTTCGAGTCCACAGAAGTACTGTAAAGTCGCCGCTTATATATATACTACATCATGAGTAGACGCATATACAGGGTGTATTATTCAAGCGGGGCAGTGAGGACAAATCCGAAACTGTAAGAGATACGGAAATTTGCTCTTAGGAGTCACGAGACCGAATTTAGAAAAAAAAATCTGCATTCAAAGATTTTGAAAAAAGCCTCATTCACGGCCAGGAATCATACCCGGTCAAATTTGTCAAAAAATCAGAGTTCTTTTTTGCGTGAATAAATAGTGCTGGTTATGAGAAACAATTGATGCTAAGGAACCCTCTATCTAAGATCACAGGAAAATGCCTAATTTCATAGTTTAATGTACAGTCGCGATCAGATATATCGGAGCGGCCAAGGTGTCCAAATATTTAGTTCTGAGCAAGACTAAATTTCAATAAATTCTGCAGACTACATAATGCCATTTATATCATAACTACTACAATGCCATAAACATCTAAGCACGCTGTTTTTCAATAATTTATTTGCATACGACCTGCCGAATATATCTGATCGCTCAAACTGTCAAAACGTATCTATAAACGTAGCAATCAGGGCGATCACAAAGATCTGAACATCCATGTTTTAGTAATTTTAGTATACAGGTACATTTTAATTGATTGTTTGCTGATGTATATCAGTGTGAATTTAAATTCTAGTATAGTAAAATATACCTACTTACTAAAACAACAACTTCGTATGGTAAAGGTTATAAGTCATTATTAGTCATAGAGGTAGATGGGCAAAACATTATTATTTTATTTTTCACCCGACTTCAAAAAAGAAGGAGGTTCTCAATTCGTCTGTTTTTTTTATGTGTGTATGTTACGCGGTATCCCGGTAATTTATTAAAACGATATGAAAAAAAAATTCTGTGTTCGAAAGCATATACTTCCAGATTGGTCCCGTTGTCACCAAAATCCAGTTCTGATGATGGGATCCTGGAGAAATCGAGGGAACTCTTCAAATTTTATAGGCAAACTTGAAGCAATTTGGCTACTGATTTGAAGTCGGTTAAAACTTTGTTTTAAAAGTACAATTATGTAGTCGTTGACAGCCCTCACTATCGGCGACGCGGCGAGTGAGCCAATTCATTTTCACCGTTCGTACACAGACTTAACGTTCCCTTTGGCTTGCGCTGGAGTCGACGACGTCAGAGGGCCATAAATCATAGTGTTTTTGCTAAGAAAGAAGCGGCTTTTGTGAAGATCAAAGGAGTGTCCCTTCTGTACCTGTACTATTACTTATTCTGTGCTAATGAGGAGGTCCATTTCCGTACATTAAACTATGAAATTCGGCATTTTCCTGTGATCGTAGGTACAGGGTTCCTTAGCAACAATTGCTCCTCATAACCAGCACTATTTATTTAGGCAAAAAAACTAACTCTGATTTTTTGACACATTTGACCGGGTTCGATTCTCGGCCATGAATGAGGCTCTTTTCAAAATCTTTGAATGCAGTTTTTATTTTTTCTAAAATCGGACTCGTGACTCCTAAATAAGAGCAAATTTCCATATCTCTTATAGTTTCGGACTTGCCCTCACTGCCCCGCTTGATTAGTACATCCTGTATAGTGTCCCCAGTCCCCACTCCCTCAGTCAACTCGGAGCCAAACGCTCCGCATTCTTCATTCACCCCTTTGTCTATAACGCTAGTGCCTGTAAAGGCTGTGACATAAAAAAATGCACCATACGCAAAGTTAAGTCCACTCTAAAGAAATGGTTTGCTACACTGTCGTATAAATTCGGAGAAATTTTTACGTCCCTGCACCTAAGGTATATACGTTTGTAATAACTTAACCTTTCACTTTGTCACGTTCATGTCGTGCTCCTTGTGACGTGTCGTGTCTAAAGTGATTTGTTAACCGACTCAGAGGGTCCCAAGTCCCAAGATACAGACTCAGCCTAGTTTGGAGCCCAACGGATAATTTCTGTATAATTTGTAATCATGTGCTTGATTGTCTAATAAATTATGCTTATTCTTTTCTTATTTAAGTTTAGCGATTCAGAGGGCTATATCGGGTGGTGTCCCCTTGTTTTGCCGACATAGGTACTTTTCATCGAATATAATTACATCGACAACGATCCACGCGGACGGAGTCGCGGGCAGAAGCTAGTGCATGACATAAAAAACCGGCCAAGTGCGAGTCTGAGTCGCGCACGAAGGGTTCCGTACCATTATCAATAAAAATATTTATTTTATTTTGTTTTTAGTATTTGTTGTTATAGCGGCAACAGAAATACATCATCTGTACAAATTTCAACTGGATCTATCACGGTATCAGTGAGATAAAGCCTGGTGACAGACAGACGGACGGGCGGACAGCGGAGTCTTAGTAATAGGGTCCCGTTTTACTCTTTGAGTACGGAACCCTAAAAATGTACACATGGTCTCCCGCGATACAGGCCGAGCCTAGTGCGGGGGACCCCTGGTAAAACTGAAAATTCAAATGTCATGCACCAAATTCTATAAATTTAATGTTTTGTTTACAATAAAGACTTTTTTATCTTTAAAAAAAATCTATACCTATAATCATCGAACCTGCTATAAAAATTTCACGGGAATCGGTTGAAGAATGAATAGAATCGGTAGAATTGTGACTTGTAAAAGTGCCATTGCGGCCTACTTGCAGAATAAAATTAATGATTTCAATAATGCGACCTGTAGAGAAGAACAGCTTGACGACCGGATATACAAACGCATTTTCGCCCACAAACCGAAACGGAGAACTTCGTTTGCTTCGCTCGCTCGTTCAATTATTGAACCTGGTCACAACATTTCACAAGAATCGGTAGAGAAATGCGAGCTGTAGGGGAAGGAGAACAGCCGGACAGACGCCGGACATACGAAACAGTTTTTGCCCAACGTGAACCAGGGAACTTCGTTTGCTTAGCTCGCTCTCGCTTTGCTAGCTCGTTGAATTATACATATACATAACGTTTGACCTAGGTACAGTCGCCATCACATACATCGGAGCAAACCAGCAGCTTACAAACATCGGAACATAAGTACCTCTATTTTCAAGGCATTAGGGTGCATGTGCCGATATTTTTGAACACCTGTACCTATGCACAGTCTGTTTTTTGACCCAAAAGTGTGACATCCTCTATTTATTAGACAAATATAGTGCTTGTATCGTTACAAATGCGAGACGAGATGTCTCGTAGGCCGATTTTCAATATTTATTCTGACAGATTTTTTTAAGTTTGTGTTTGTCACGAATGGAAAACGAAAATTAATTCCTATAAAAAAACTATGGCCAGTTCATCGTTTAACGTGGCATTGTTTTATGTGGCAATTGAATGCGCATATTTATCCGATTTCACTTGCTCTTAAATTTGAACAGACTCGTCGCAAAAAATATCTCATTTTTGGTTTTTATTTTTTATTTCCATTTCTAGATCGAAGTAGAATCTCTGGATGTGTGGGATAGATTCCTTATAATTGGTAGTATAACGTCTATTTTTTTACATTCTACATACGCGGATGTGTGGCGACTGTACTCAAGTAGGTACTTATTATTGTTATTACTGTCTACCTTAAACAATTGACTTGTAACTATGGTGTTATCAAAAAATTATTGTATTGTATACAGGTGTATAATTATCTACAGATATATGTAATGTCAAATTCAAACTCGCGGGAATTTGATCAAATCTATCGAAATAAAGATATATACTTGGTACAGAGCGGATGTAAAGAAATGTAACACTTACCAGTAGATGGTAGGCTTGTTGACTTCAGGATCCATGAATTCAGTTTTACATTTCACACTGGAAAGGACTGCCATTGGGTTCTGCCGCACGAGACGTTTCTGCTTAGTAAACATTTACAGTGAATAAATACATATAGGGGTATGTCCTTGACCCGGGTATGTCCTTAAACTACGGCCAAGACCACCGGGGGATGGGCAGCAGCATCCCTGGAGTTCGGTGGAAATACTGCGATCGCCAACCCGCACGCCAGGCGTGGCGATTATGGCATATACCCCTCAATCTTTGGGGGAGGCCTATGTCCAGCAGTGGACGTCTTTCGGCTGATAAATGTTCTTGTTGTAAATACATATTATGTAGCGAGTGTAGCGACACGCATTATAAACTTAATGTTCGCCACTGTAGCCGAGCGGTAGGTAAGGCTCAAAGTGTTTGTGGCATACTTTCGAATTGGAGGTCATGGATTCGAACCACAGCTTGAAACACTAGGTTTTAATAAACTAGTAGTACCGCAGACGGATGGACGGGCAGACGGACATGGTGAAACTTTCTAGTTGACTACGGAACCCTAAAAACGTAATAGTGAGTGAAAAAAGTGAAGGAAAACACTGTGTGGAATCCGGTCGCTTTCGTAAAACTAGTGCCTACGCCAAATCTTGGAAGAAGTGCCAAAGCAAACCCCAGTCTCTATTAGGTTAGAACCGGGAAAATGCTAGGACGTTGATAATATTTATAGATGTTACATTTTTAAATCAATTAAGGAAAATGAAACACGTATGTACTTACTTCTTGATGTGGAAGGCAAATTGGATTTAAGGACTGTCGTTTCAGTATCAAGAAGAACACTTGGTAATTTCTGCCATAGGCTCCGCAGTGAGGATCTGAAAAATACCTATTAATAATTTATTATATCTATATGTTTTTACCATATCTCGGGACCGTGGGGTCCCGGACTTTTGGAAGGCATGCGTATAAAGCCGAAACCAACAGCGCAGAGGCCCTTTAAAACAAAAATAATCTAAAGCGAGGGATTCCAATGGCGGATACCATATCCGAGCGCACAACATAATACAACTGGTGATGGTCCCCGCCCGGTGCAAAGACTATTGCAGTGTACCCACAGATGTATGAATATAAGGAGATCGGACATGGCGGCCGATTTGTATAGAGTGAGCCTGTCGCAAGTACATTAACCCACACAACGCCCAAGTAATTAACAAGACAAAGCAAGACTCTTCGGAAAAGACTTTCTCGCCATACACGCTTTCAAATCCTTTTTAATCCCCTGGGGGATGAGTAAAAAAAACCGGCCCAGTGCGAGTTGGACTCGCGCACGAAGGGTTCCGTACCATTATCTATATAAAACCGGCCCAGTGCGAGTTGGACTCGCGCACGAAGGGTCCCGTACCATTATCTATAAAAAAACCGGCCCAGTGCGAGTTGGACTCGCGCACGAAGGGTTCCGTACCATTATCTATAAAAAACCGGCCCAGTGCGAGTTGGACTCAAGCACGAAGGGTCCCGTACCATTATCTATAAAAAACCGGCCCAGTGCGAGTTGGACTCGCGCACGAAGGGTCCCGTACCATTATCTATAAAAAAACCGGCCCAGTGCGAGTTGGACTCGCGCACGAAGGGTTCCGTACCATTATCTATAAAAAACCGGCCCAGTGCGAGTTGGACTCGCGCACGAAGGGTTCCGTACCATTATCTATAAAAAACCGGCCCAGTGCGAGTTGGACTCGCGCACGAAGGATTCCGTACCATTATCTATAAAAAACCGGCCAAGTGCGAGTTGGACTCGCGCACGAAGGGTTCCGTACCATTATCTATAAACACAGCAAAAAAATCACGTTTGTTGTATGGGAGGGGGACTTAATAAAATATTTTATTTTGTTTTTAGTATTTGTTGTTATAGCGGCAACAGAAATACATAATCTGTGAAAATTTCAACTCTCTAGCTATCACGGTTCTTGAGATACAGCCTGGTGACAGACAGACGGACGGACGGACGGACGGACAGGGAAGTTTAGTAATAGGGTTCCGTTTTACTCTTTGAGTACGTTGTTGTTATAGCGGCAACCGAAATACATCATCTGTGAAAATGTCAACTGTCTACTAACTACCACGGTAATTGAGATACAGCCTGGTGACAGACGGACAGACAGACAGACAGACGGACAGCGGAGTCTTAGTAATAGGGTCCCGTTTTACTCTTTGAGTACGGAACCCTAAAAAGCTGGACTTTGACTGGACGACTTTCTGGATGGCTATAGGCAATTTGCCTGCATTCTTTGCAATACGCGGGCAAAGCCGCGCGGACAGCTCGTCTACGCGTGCATGCATACTTAATATACTAATCTACTTATACAAAGCCACAAGTCCCCGGACATCACATAGATGGGTAATCTCTGGAACCAATGGAATGGACCGATTTCAAAAAATCTTTCACCTGTGTGTAGTATGGACGTGGGTTTGCCTGCGTTCTTTAAGCCACGCGGACATCAAAGTTCTATGTAAGTATTTATTTACCCTGCTCACAAAATTTCATTTGCTCGTAGAACCGTTGGCCGTTCGGGCGGAAAGGTTCTCGAGTGGCGACCACGTACCGGAAGGAGCAGCGTGGGTCTTCCCACAAGGTGAACTGATGACCTGGTAAAGGTCGCGAGAGTCCGCTGGATGCGGGTAGCGCAGGACCGGTCATTGAGGCACGCTTTGGGGAAGACATATATGTCAAGCAGTGAACATCTTTCGGCTGATATGATGATGATGATGACAAAATTTCACGAGAGTCGGTTTAGAAAGACGACCTGTAGAGGAAAGCAGCTGGACAAACGGACATACGAAAGCAGCTGGACAAACGGACATACGAAAGAATTTTGGCACAAGCTGCAGCAAAGAAACTCGTGGGAGCGGAGCGTGCACTCAACTTGACAACGCTCAATAAAGTCCATATTTAATTCCTTCATTCTGTCTTCATCAGTTCAGGCGGTGGTCAAGCGGTGGTCGTGGGTTTGAATCCCGGCTAATAACAATCACATTTTCGGAACTTATGTACGGAATATTTAAGTAGGTAACGTAAACTTTTCGGTGAAGGAAACCATCGTGAGGAAATCGGTTTAATCCCATTAAGGTCTAGTTTTCCCTATGTGGGTTGGAAGGTCAGATGGCAGTCGCTTTCTTAAAACTAGTGCCTACCTTATCTATCTCCTTTTTTGAAGTCGGTTAAAAATACACTACGTACACACAAGTTTCAGAATTACGAGTAGCAAAAGTGTAAAACATTCAAAGAAGATTCCATAGTGTTAGGACTTTGCGGCTTAACTAGAAAAGATTAAACGAACGTACGGTACGGCACAAAAAATAACTAGTATTTCAGCTTTGCCTTCCAATTTAATATTTTAAGATAAGAGCAAAATGGTAAAATTTATGCTCAAAACACCAAAAAAGCAAAGCGGCTTTTCCCTACAAAACTAAAAATTATTGAAATTACCATTTTCCAGAAACCAGCGCCAGCTGAAAGCTATACAAATATGCTATAAACTCTTGCTAACATTGTGATTTAATAATTAGATGTATATTCGACCGCTTTAGCATAAAAAAAGTCCAAAATCGGGTAAACATTATAAAAGTTAGTGGCACAAAAGTACAAAACCGACAGTAGGTAAGTTGGCGGAAATTGCCACCCGTTCCCGCTTTAGAAAAATGAAAATTAAACAGAAACTATGCAATTTCTGAATGCAAATGTGATATTAGGTATATATATTATGAAAGCTGTATTGCTATTCAATATATGTATTAATACTCCAAAGAAATTTGACAAAACTGAATGAAATATACACAATTTATTCAGCTTTCATATGATATGATACCCCACATGCATGGTTTGGATGTAATTGACAGTTTTCCAAACGCGGCCGCGGCGATTTTGATAAAGTTGTTACTGAGGAGACCGACTCCTTAGACATTGTATAAATATTTCAGAATGTGTGCGATGTGCATCTTCGATCATGTAATGGGTATTCTAAATCGATGCATGTAACTGACTAGCTGCCTGCCCGGCTTCGTCCGCGTATAGCAAAATAGGCAGGCAAACCCTGTAGGATAACATATAGCCTACTAGTTTCTGCCCGCGAATCCGTCCGCGTGGAACTCATTTATATCGTAGCTCCATACAATTTTCCCTCCCTCCCCGCCATTTCATCCCCTTAAAGGATGATTTTCGGGATAAAACCTATCCTATATCCTTCCCGGATTCAAACTATCTCCATACCAAATTTTATCTCAATGGGTTCAGTGGTTTAAGCGTGAAGAGGTCACACACAGATCGACAGACAGACAGACGTACAGACAGACGGACGGACGGACGGACGGACGGACGGACTGACTGACTGACTGACTGACTGACTGACTGACTGACTGACGGACGGACGGACGGACGGACGGACGGACGGACGGACAGACGGACGGACGGACGGACGGACGGACGGACGGACAGACGAGCATACGAACAGACGGACAGAAGGACAGACGGATAGACGGACAGATGGAGAGACGGACAGACGTACAGACGGGCAGACGGACAGACGGACAGACGGGCAGACGGGCAGACGGACAGACATACAGACAGACATACAGACATACATACAGACAGACAGACAAACATACAGACAGACAGACAGACAGTCAGACAGACAGATATCGTATTTTATAATATTAGTATGGATACTATGGATATGTCAGATTCTCACGGGAGTTTTCTATATAAAATTAGTGTACATGTTTTTACGCAGTAAAATAATAAAAACCAACTTAGAAAAGTCAAAACACCCCCCATATTTTCATTTCAAAGTTCAATATCTCAAATGCTAAAATTGGTGCTATAAGAACAACAAACTCGGCAGCTGCACTGTTCCCTCTGAACGCTGAACCTCGCAGCGCACACTGGAACTCTATGAGCGACATCGATAAGAATACATATATACGTACCAGTGTGTAACCGCCATACGATAAATAAATATCTCAAATACGGATGAACTGATTTTGTTGAAACGGTAGCTAAGAACCATCTCCATCACGTTAGCTTTCGGATAAAAAAATCGCATTCAAATAGGTCCATTCGTTTAGGAGCTACGAAGCCACAGACAGACACACAGATACACAGACATGTCAATGTAACAAGTGGTCTGTGTAACAAAATGAACCAACGGCAAGCTGTGTTTGGCATTTAAACTCAATAGGTATACTAGATAGGGTTGGGGGTTGAAGTTGCACCACGTCCGTAGGAATTACCCACACGCTAACCTACACGTGACCCCTGGGCGGTGCTAAAAGTGCTACAACCGTCTTTTCGAAGATCTCACGGTTCTAATACAATGATTTGCCATACAATAAATAATAATACCTATTGAGTTTAAATGCCAAAAATCAAGGTACAGTCGCCATCACATACATCGGAGCAAACAAGCACGTCACAAACATCGGAACACACCTCTATTTTCAAGGCATTAGGGTGCATGTGCCGATATTTTTGAACACCTATTGTGTACCTATGTATGTGATGGCGACTGTACAATCAACCAATTTGATTCCTAGGCCATCATAGAACCTTGCCGTTGTCAATGCTATGTCAATACGGGTTACTAGGATTATTGCGTCGCTATGTAGCAGTTAAAGTGACAGGGTTCTACGGTGGCTTAGGAATCAAATTGGTTGACCGTACCTTGATTTTTTTCTCTGAAACGTATTAAAATATTGAATAGCAATGTTAGAATGAATTGTAGGTACTTAGCATATTTTATCACTTATCAGCTTTCATTGACAAATTCAGAAATTGCAACGTTTGGGTATGATTTAGATCTTTCTAAATTGGGAGTGGGTGGCAATTTCCCCCCAGTGCTGTCGGTTTTGTACTTTTGTGGGTCAGAGTATAGCAAAAGGGGCCCGTTTTTTGGACTTAGATAATTTTTGTTAACAATTTTTTTTTCTTATTTTTGCTACTTTTTTGATTAAAACTTTAAATGATACATTAAATTAAGCATCTTTTAATGATTACAATTTTTTAATTAACTTGCCCGTTTCAGAACTAGAGCGGTTCAAAGTTGCGAGTTCGGCCATAGGATTACTACGGAGCCAGGGACTTATTTTACCAGTATAACCTCTATTTTTTATAACTGAATCATATCGTCGGGTGACAAGCAAAACTCACTAACTAACAAATACCTACTTAAATCAAAGGTCGTATCTCGATATCTACTACGTACCGAGATACGAGGTTTTAAGGAGCAGTGACAGTTTTGGTAGTGACTTTTGCTTGTCACCCGACGATATATAACATGCTAAAATGAGCATCTTTTAGGTGTTGAAGTTTTCGGGGGGGGTCAAAAAGTAGCCGAAAAAACCTCGCGTGATTTGTGCACAAGCCCTTGGTGGTCGCCGAACCGCTTCGCACGGCTCCCGTGCTTTGTCACAGCGGGCGAGGGCTGCTCTCTCTCCGCGCCTCCGGCTTTTTGTATTCACTCTAGGGGTAGGACAGACAAGACCACGTGGATAGTTGGGTGCTCTGATTCGGATCATAACTCATAGGTAAAACTATGGCAGAATACCATAACTTTGAACCACTCTAGTTTGTAAACGTTCAAGTTAATGAAAAAACTATATGAATTAAATATGTTAATTTTAGCATGTTCTATATGATTCAGTAATAAAAAAACAGAGGTTATACTGGTTAAAAAATTTCATCGTAAATTCGCCTTAGATATCCTATGGCCGAACTCGCAACTTTGAAACTTTGAACCGATCTAGTTCTTAAACGGGCAAGTTAATCAAAAAAATTGTAATCAATAAAATAGGCTTATTTTAATGTATTTTTTAAAGTTCTAATCAAAAAAGTAGCAAAAATGTGAAATATCTTTTTGTAAACAAGAATTTTTTAAGTCCTAAAACCGGGCCCCTTTTGGTATACCCCAACCCTTTTGTGTCACTAACTCCTATATTGTTATTTTCTACCCGATTTTGTATTTTTTACCACGTAGATACAGCCAGTGGCCACTCCGTGATTTCGTCGCGCCGCTACAATTACAAGCTGGCACTACCGGCCCCGGCCGATACAGCGCTGATACGGCACGCATGCTATCGCAGCGAGTTGCATGCGATAAAACGGGATGGCTACGTTTAGGCTCGTTCGGCATACCTAAACATGGGATTTGGTAACAGAGAGCCTTCTGTACGTAGTACTATTATTTATTATGTGGTATAGCCTAAAGGTTACCTCGAAATAACATTAGTACATAACTAGTTAGTTGATATTTAGGTTACCTGTTTATTGTTTACACAAGGAATCCTCAAATCATTAAGGAGTTGACAAAACGCTTGCCTATGACTCGCCGAACAGCAAACGTCCATCCATTGCTACGGTGCTGTTTGCTAACCACATCGGGCATGATAATATAAAAATTGTGTAAGTAGCTGTAAATTGTATAAACGACATCGCTGCCTTTTTTGAATCCGCAATTTAATAACAAGATCTTAAAAAAACAGACTGCAGGAAATCAAATCAGAAAGATTTGAATCAAAATTTCAAAATGTCAAAAATATATGAAAATTACTTTGTGACGTTCCATTCCATTCAGTCGAGCAAAAGTATAACGTTCAAATTGCAGTAAAATAAAATATTATTAAGAAATCAAACATTTTTACAGCATATTTTTAATTTGGGGGTTATTTCGTATTGTTACATATCTTGTAACAATTTTATTTTGTGTTTCAATAATTTGGCATCGAACATCTTTTAAATGATTCAGCGTGAAATGGAGTACAGGTTGGCAAGCTGGGGCGCTATCATGAAAATAGAAAGTCGAAACTCACAATATTTCTCTCTCTGTCGCTTGAATATGCAAGTGTGACAGAGATAGAGACAGACGAACGAACGATCGAAGCGTTTCATAGTAGCCGCTCTGTGGAGCTACTACGAAAATCGAAGGTCGAAACTTGCAACATCTCCTTCTCTGTCACTAGAATCAAGTGCGACCGAGAAGGAGATATTGCGAATTTCGACTGACGATTTTTGTAATAGCGCCGCTGTCAAAGTGTACCATTGTAAAAAAGTATCTAGTGTTGCCTTAGTAGGCTTACCTGATAGTTTTAAACAAGCAACTGAAACATTTATTTAGAAGGAGAATAATTTTGAAATTATTATAAATTAATAATAGTAAACTATGAGCCTAACTGAAGTTCAAATAGTCTAATTGTTAAGAATTATCGAAAGTGGCACCATCTAGTCCTATAGGACGGGAAATTTAACAACGCTTTTATAGCCCATACAAGACGCGTTGTATGAGACTGATAACACCCTGGCGTTGAAGCTTGCGTGACGTGTGAATGGCTCAAACAAACTATGTACAGTCAGCAGCAGAAGTAGCTAAGCGGGCCGGGTGTCCAAAATAACCTACAAAAGCTCTTAATTTCTTAAGAATAAAGTCGTGTGCAGGTCATTTTGAACACCCGGCCCGCTTAGCTACTTCTGCTGCTGGCTGTACCTACTTCGATTCCACACATAAATCCGGCACTGACATCACAAGCTTCCACGAACCTAAGTACGCTAGCCAAATCAAACAACCCGTACATACACTGGCGGAGGCATGCAGAAATTTGGCCACATCTAAGCACCACCACCACATCATGTTACTTACATTAATATTTTTGCTCCTCTGATTTCAGCTAAATTATGGTTGGAGTTTGACGCAACATACTCCATTAAAGCCCCGTTATCCAATTTAGGAAGATTTCTCGAATCGGCTTTAACAAATTCGTTGTTCATTCTTGAAAATATTTGTTTTCAAAAAATTCAAAATTGACCGAAATTGCAAAAATGAGAAATGAACACTGTAGAATGACAATGATGACATTGACAGATGTCTACTAACCATCGATTGACATTTAATACTTTTTTTTCTATACATATTGGGTGTGTGCTATACATAGATTCAGCCACTACATGTAATTTACGAGAAGTCGTATCTCATATTTTCAAAAAATTATAAAAAATAAACGAAGCGATGAATTGCTAAAATATTGAAATTAGTTTCTTGAATTACTCTATATTTTCGAAAAATAAAATAAAAATGGGGGGTTAAAAAAAATGAACAATCCTAATTCGGTTAATTCTCGATGAGCGAAGCAATCTTTGTGAATAGGGAACATTACTGCAATGTTCTGCTGCCAGAGGCAGCACTACCACTAATAGTAAACCAGTATAGGAATATAGGGATTCACACATACGTACACAATTGATTGTCAAATGAGTGACAAGGATGCTTGCATAGACAATACCGCAAGTGGGAACGAGATACAATGTCAACGCTGCTAGTATCGCCACCTAAGAAGAATTTTGCGTAATGTTCCCTAATAACTTAATGCCATTTTTATAAAAATAAGAAGGCACTTTACTCTTCACAGCCAGGGCACATACTGGAAAAACCTAAAAAGATAAAACTCGATTTTTTTTTACATCCGCGGATTTCGAGATTAAAAAAAAACGATTGTCAAGCACGTAATCTAGTCCGCGGCGCTTGGTCATGTATCTCAGTTTACTTATCGTCTAAGATATATTTACTCGAACTCAAGTTAGCTAAAACATTTTCCTTCAGGCTGGCATTTGAAGAGTCTCTACAATATTTGTATCAATATTGTAAACAAACACACAAAACCCTAAATAATCTATTTTGTGTATATGTAAACCCTAAAAAGGATCTTGCAAAACTAAAACGCGAAATCCTGACGTATTATTTATTTAAGGAGATGTGCTAACAACGCGCGGATTGTTCTTGACGCGGCTACTTTGAACGGGTAAACGCGCATTACCCTGGTCTACAAATCATAGCCTGTTTTGACACACCTTACCACTAACATCTAGTTTATCTTGGCACTGAGCTTCATAACATCTGCAAGGACTCTGAGGCCAGATTTAGAGTGGTTATTATGAGCGTTGTAGATGAGTGTTGTGAATATCAAGCCTTGCAGTCGCGGCGCTCGCCCCGACTCTTGAAGGATCCTGATGCGAAATTTTTATAATAAGCTTCGCCGAGATTACACCTTGTATACATCTATTTTTAACGCGACGGGCGGAGGTGGGACATTTTTATTGCCCCTGAGCTCTAGATTAGTTTTGTTCCGTGAATTTGATGCATATACAATGAGCTCGATTATTCAACGCCCTGCGCAACTTGCATCCTATTGTACTATGAATATGAAATGACGCCATATGACGACTTACGTCTTACATTTGTATGCAGCACCCTCATGCGTGAGCCAGCGGACACTTTGGTGATTTTATCTTTAGTCGTTAGGGACTTTAGTTCGTTTTAAATAATAAATTATGTTTATGACTTTATGTTTTAGTATGAATGAAGTTCATAATGAAGGTGCATGCACTGATGAATGTTGTATTATTAGATATATCCTCAAAAATAAGCAGTGTTAATATATACGAGTAGGTACAACGGAGTGTTACATCATATTTATTTAGAGACAATATCCCTAACTTCGCTTCAAAATCAAAACTACTCTCGAGGAAAATATTTATAATCGATGCAGCAATCATCGTATCCAATACTTGCACGTATTTTGCAGGTACAACAGCCACCAAATGTGAATATTCCCGAGCAACAACAACAATGTGAAGTGGCACCAGGCCCCTAAGGGTGCGCCTAGATAGCCTAGCCTAGATATAGCCTGTCTAGATAAGTTGAAGCCTAAGAATGTAAATGTAAATAGGTAGTCGAATAAAGGAAAGGTCTGCGTTACCAGGAAGGGTGTTATAAAGAAAACAAAGTATTAGTTTTAAAATTTAAGATCATTTATTGATTTATTGGTTTATTTGATTTGTTGTTTGATATTCGATTGGATTAATATTTGAATGATTTGCTATTTGTTTGTTTGTTTAAATATTTTAAACAAAGTATTTATTTAATAGTTAGTATTACTAATCTCCACTTATAATAAATCTCTAAATTAAAAAAAGAATCAGCCAGTTTGAAACTAAGCTTTGCGCGGTTCGAATGTTCTCAGCATCCCATGAACGGAAAAATATGAAACATTTTATATAGGTACATTATTATTCTAGCTGCAACTTAGGATAGTTTTTATCCGACTGCGACAGTTAATTAATTTTCCGAAATATACGACTTCATTTAATTTTTCATTTATTTTTATTGAAATCAAACGCTGCTCCAACTGTCAGCTATAAGAACCGTCAAATTTTCGTCAAAATGGCGGAATTGCTTTGCCTTTCACTTATTAATAATTTAAATCCCGTCTACGATAGACCTTTACGAGACAAATGCTAAAATATAAACCATAAAAAAATATTCGATTCTGATATGAGAACTTATATGCGCAAATGTCGTTTTATGTCGTAATTTCAATAAATGAAATCAACAAATTTGAACAATATAATTAACACGAATTTGTTTTTTTTGAATGACAATGGCACGCGCTCGGCGCATTCAGCCAAAGTACCTGCGGCGCTACCACGAAAACCGATACTGTCACTCGAGTATGGTTAGTGCGATAGAGATAGAGATACCCGAATATTTTCGAATTCCGAAGTTCGTGGTTATAGCTCAGGAATCGAAAATATGGTAAATAATCATAATGTATTTTCTCGAAAAAGAATTTAAAATAAATATAGTCAAATGGAGAAAAAAACAAAGCAAGAGGTTATATAGGTAATGATTAAGTTATAAGAGTCCAAAGTTTTAAGAGGGGGTATGTTCTGTCCCTTTTCCGCAAAACGCACCTTCATATGAAACGATTGTTTTTTACTATGACGCTCGAGTATATTGACGTCACAGTCCCTAATCGTTTTCTCACTCTAACAAGCGACATTAAAACGGATGTAGCTTCATAATTTTTTGAGATATTTGAATGGGAGTTTCATTATCTTCTATCTATCTATACATAATAAATGCCTATGTCCTGACTGACTTATTCACACAATCACTCACTCACTCACTCATCAACGCACAGCCGAAACTACTAATCTTAGAGAGTTGATTTTTGCACAGTATGTTGCTTTTATAACGTGGGCTAGGGATAAAAAGGGATTTTTGAAAATTCTACCCCTAAGGGGGTAAAATGGGGGTGCAAAGTTTGTATGGGAGAACCTTTTTTTTTTGAGCTATAGACTTAAACTTTGTAGAAAAATTAGTTATTAGAATACAAATGAAACACTTTCAGCGTTTTGGAAAATTCCACCCCTACGGGGGTAAAATAGGGGTGCAAGGTTTGTATGGGGGAAACATTTTTTTTTTAAATAGAGACTTAAAACTTTGTAGAAAGATTAGTCATCAGAATACAAATTAAGTACTTTCAGCGTTTTAGAAAATTCTACCCCTAAAAATAGGGGTGCAAAGTTTGTATGTGGGAAACTATTTTTTTTAGCTAGAGTCCTAAAACTTTGTAGAAAGATTATTTAAATACAAAGAAAGTACTTCCAGCGTTTTGGAAAATTTCACCCCTAAGGGGGTAAAATAGGGTGCAAAGTTTGTATGGGAAAAACATATTTTTTTTAATAGAGACTTAAAATTTTGACGAAAAATTACTTATTAGAACATGAAAAATACTACATTCGGCGTTTTACAAAAATCATTCCCTAAGGGGGTTAAAAAAGGGTGCAAGGTTTGTATGGGGAAATTTTTTTTCTGAGCTAGACACTTAAAACTTTGTAGAAAGATTACTTATAAAAATACAAAAAAAAAGACCTTCAGCGTTTTGAAAAAATCTATCCCTAAGGGGGATAAAAAGGGGTGCAAAGTTTTTATCAGGGAAAGTTTATGTTTTTGAGTTAGAGACTTGAAACTTTGTAGAAAGATTACTTATTAAAATACAAAAAAAGAACACAAATCGTTTTAGAAAATTTCACCCCTAATAGGGTTAAAAAGGAGAGCAAGCTTTGCATGGGCAACACTTTTTTTTGAGTTAGACTTAAAACTTTGCAAAAAGATGACTTATTAGAATACTAAAAAAGAACTTTCAGCGTTTTAGAAAACTCCATCCCTAAGGGGATCCTTAAGATTCTTAAGAAGGGTAGCCAGTGTTGTGTGGGAAAAACTTTTTTTTTTACTAGACTTAAAACTATTCAAAATGTTACTTATTAAAATTAACTAAATAAAGTACTTTCAGAGTTTTAGAAAATTCCACCCCTAAGGGGGTTAAGAAAGCTTTGTATGGGCAACACTTTTTTTGAGCTAGAGACTTAAAAGTTTACGAAAAAAAATCTTTCAGCGATTAGAAAAATTCAACCTCTAAGGGGGTTTAAAAGGGGGTTCAAATTTTAAATGGCGAGCAATAAAATTTTAAAGTGTGAGTAAGAGATTTTTAACTTCGGTCTTATTCTGTACGTTAAAAGACTACAAAACTGATTTCAGAGTTTTTCCAAATTCATCCCCTAAGAGTGTTAAAATTGGTTCAAAGTTTGAGTATTTCAAGGCATTTTTAAAGTATGAGATTTTTAACTTTGGTTTTAGACTGTTTGTTCACAAACTAGAAAATGAACATCAACTTTTATTTTAATTATCCCCTAAAAGAGGGTTCAAATTTTGTATTGAAAGAAATCATTTTCTAAGACGATAAAAAGTTCTACGCGGACGAAGTCGCGGGCAACAGCTAGTATTTAATATTTATTTGTTGGTCTAGATATTAAACTGTAGTATTTATTTGATAAATAGTATTATTAGCATTTGGTTGGTATTTTAAATCAAATAATGAGTAATTGATAATCTTTCATATAAAAGCAAAATCGAAACTTTTATTATTATATCAAATAAGGATAGTTAAACCCTTATTTGATGCTCGACTCGCTTCCTGGGCATAATGTGGTTGGGAAAAGTCAGTCGAGCTTCCGGAAAAACCTCCACGCCTTTAGTGACACATCATTCTAACTAATTAAGGTACACAACTTAATTAGTTTCTTATAAAACTTCTTAAAACGATAGTATTTTACAAGGATGTACTTTGTGCATATAGTTTCTCGAGTTAAACATGTTTAATCGAATACAATTCACAAGACATTGTTCCTTAGGAAAACAATTACACACACACACGATAAAAGTAGGTACTATCAATAATACACCAGTACTGAAGGTTGAATACTCCTTGACACCACAAAGGAATCGAACCCTTGTTGCATTACTTGATAAGGTTCTCTATTACTTTAGATACGAGGGTCGAACTCGTATCTCATTACTCTTATTCAGTATCATAACTTTATTACTTTTAAACAGAGTTCTTTATTTATTTCTTTCACTGATACAATAGACCACCTTAACTGGTCACAATAGGAGTGTTTACAACCACAATATTATCCTCGTATACACCCACAGTTATAAAACCCACAATACAATCTGGTCGTGTTTATTTGGCTTATTCCGTCAAGTACAGAGATTTCTATAATAATATCCTTTATTAACTGGGCAGTGCAATTACTGTGATCTTTAGTAATTAACTCCGAATAAACACGAATCCCAAAAACCACTGCTGTAGGTACTTAGCTTTCAATTATTGCGTAGACTGCCGACCACTGATGTTACAATCTAATTAATAGGTTTCACATAGTATAGACTTGTCGAACACTCTTCTTTGACAATCTTATACAATTATCATTGATATAATACTCGTATATGTAAACACTATCAACACAATCAGATGTACACGCTCCTCCCGTCAATTATCAAGTGAAGTCTTCCCCATCGGTTGACATCTTGAGACGGCCAACCGTTCCATCATTATTACAAACATTACTATAACTTATAAATATTAAGTTCCAACTCTAATTATAGTGACGTAAGGGTTCTCGAACTGCATGGTCATCCTTGGTGCATCTCTGCAGACGCCGGCGCCGCTCTCTCCTTCAGACGACGCTATTGTTCTAATAGTTACCAACATGTGCAACACAGATTGGCGTGCAGCATAGTCCTCTGTCTGGAATAAACATTTAACAACCGTAGGCCATTGTATGGGATAAAAGACATTAGCTCTGTGTAACAGAACTCCAAATAAAGTGTGTGTTTTGACCAAAGACTCTATGCATACTCGTATTGTATCGATTTCCATTGAAATCGTTCACAGCTCTAAGGCAATAACTCGCCTTTTTCGTGACAAGTACGGCCATAAACTATGATATTTTGTTGTCTTAAAATGGTATTCATTCCAATGTTTTTGTTTCGTTAATACTGAGTATTTGACTACTAAACTAGGTAAACCATGTTACCATCTCACCCCCCTCTCTGGAGTAAGCTAAAACCGTAGATTTTCGCTTTCTTCACTAAAAAGTGATTACTAGGTTCCCGAAATACGCTCTCTGAAACTATATTTAGTTATCAAAGTTAACAAAATATTGCTAATCATAATATTAGCCAGGTCAGATACCAGTATATTATCATCTAATAAAATTGTGTATACCTTTATAGTAAAATTTTAACGCTTGCGCTAAAGGTTCTTGATGGGTACCTGGGTTGTAAATGACAGTCGGACGGACATAAGTATAGGTTCCGTTTTTTTCCGTACCACGTACAATACTTAACTTATGCGAAACATTTCGTGTTTAGGAAGACAAGAGCTTAATACTATAAGCATAAGGTACTCTTGGAAAAGCAACTTTCTTGTACATTAATATTCTGTTGCAACAAGGAGTGATCTCTCTGTAATAAATATATTTGTTATTAAATAAAAAGTGGTCTAGTATTTACATTTGTATGTATCGTTTGCTGAAGTCAACGATCTGGGCTCCTACGAAACCTCATATAAGTTTGTTTTGATATGATGTGATGATGAACATTTACCACGCAGTCTTACGACCGGGTTTATATGTTTGTTTCCACACAGTCCAGCGGACCGGGATTATATATAGTTCCACACAGTCCTAAGACCGGGATTATATATGTAGTTCCACTCAGTCCTAAAACCGGGATTATATGAATATATGTACCGCACAGTTTAATACCGGGTTTATATATATATTTCCACAAGATATACCGCTCAGTCTTAAACCGGGTTTATATGTAGTAAATACCGCTCAGTTTAATACCGGGTTTATATGAATATATGTACCGCACAGTCTAATACCGGGTTTATATATATTTTTCCACAAGATATACCGCTCAGTCTTAAACTGGGTTTATATGTAGTAAATACCGCTCAGTTTAATACCGGGTTTATATGAATATATGTACCGCACAGTCTAATACCGGGTTTATATATATTTTTCCACAAGATATACCGCTCAGTCTTAAACTGGGTTTATATGTAGTAAATACCGCTCAGTTTAATACCGGGTTTATATGAATATATGTACCGCACAGTCTAATACCGGGTTTATATATATTTTTCCACAAGATATACCGCTCAGTCTTAAACCGGGTTTATATGTAGTAAATACCGCTCAGTTTAATACCGGGTTTATATAAATATATGTACCGCACAGTCTAATACCGGGTTTATATATATATATATATATTTCCACTTATGGTAATATTATACACACTTAATCTGTAGTACTTCATCTCCGAAAATCATTTTCCATCTCGGAAAATCATGCTTCACCTCTGAAAATCGTCAAACACCTCTGAAATCCGTACATCACACACAAGGTTGAAATTCATTCTTCATCTTTGAAGTTCATACAGCACAAGTCTGGCCAGACTTTCAAACAAAATACCTTATATTCTTTCATCACATCAAAATCCATCCAAGGTATTCGTAATTCAGTACAACTACCCAAATCACCTGTAACGTCGTTAAAAATCTCACTGCTGTACGTAGAATAATATACGAACCATTGACTATTGGTCAATATTTCAACTTCTCACCTGTATAATTAATTACCTTCAACTTAAATCTATACAAATTATATATTATATAAAAATAATACCATGAACGATGACATCTGCTTTCCTCAGCATGTTCATAAAGACCACAAAGCGTTCATTGTATTGTAAGTTAATAGTTAAGCAATTAAATCAAATTGCTTTAATTATAAATATGTAAGTATGTATAACTTTGATCATCGGGCGTGTCTATTTTACGCTTAATACCACTTATATAACAAAATTTATAACTACAATTTATCAAACACATAATTGGACTCGCTACCATATAGTCAAAATCAGTTCAATTCAGCCCGTTATTGTCCAATACAATATCAAATCCAATAAGATATTGTACTGTTAGAAATACAAAATTCTTATTTAAGTACATCTTATTATCTCACCATATCCAACTTGAATATAAAGTTAAACCACTTGTCTCCCCAACCCAAACATTAACGGATATATAACGTTCCGTATATATTAATTCACTAATGGATTAAAATTCACTTGATTGCGAATTTCAAGCTTCTTCCCACTTGGAACCAACTCATTATTTTAGTAACCGCTCTGTTCACGCCACAGCCGTTTAGTCGACCTGGGTCTACGATTGGGTTTTCTTTTATCACCACGCGTATCGTGCGAACTCATACGTTGAAGTTGCTCTTGTGACTTGTAATTACCATTATTTACTCGATTAATAGTACTGTTATGACTGTTACACCTAACATTGAGGTCAATTTTAGCTAGAAATTCAAATGCTGTATTAAAATTTGCTTCGTTATTGCTGGTAAACCACAATTGCTGCACATGCTCTGAGTAATGCCTCATAAGCCAAATAACTAGTATCTTTTCTTCGATTGGAATCGTTAGTGAGCTAACGACTTCCATCTGAGTAGCAAAATGTTCGCTCATATCTAAATCACCATATGGATTATAAGACCCATTCATTAAATTGTACAATGCTGTTTGTTGTCGCTGTTCACTCCAGTATATACGTCTGAACTCGTTCTCAAACTCATCCAACGTTCGCCAATACCTACTTCGAAATTCCATCATTGTACGAGCCGATTTTGGTAAACACTCCATTGCAATATCAAAAATTCTATCATGTGCGTTGAAAAGGTTTATATATCTACGAAACCATGTAATAAACTTCATCGGATTAGGATCCTCCCTGCCTTTAAAATAAGGTTTAGCTATATCGGGCTGCATAACGTAAACATTTTGTCTAACACTACTCGGGTCCGTCTGTAACACCGGAACTCTAGGTATCTCTGTCATATCTACATACGTATCAATTCGCTTAGACAGCGTGTCAAACTTTTCTTGCACCATTTTGAAACCACGTTGCTGGTTCGCTTTAAACTCCGCACTAGTCTGCTCTACATTACTATCCGTCGTAACAATTAATTGACTATCTTCGCCTCGATAACGTCCACTTCGAAATTTACTCCGCCCTGACATTACTACTAAGTAAACACAAAAAACTATTCCACTATTTCAATGCGCTTTAGTAAACGAGTGCAAGAGTTCCTATAATAAACACAATATTCACGATCTAAAGATAATTGGTCAAAACACACACACAAGATTAGAATTATGTAATTAAAAAAAACGGTACAATGTCTCGGAACCGTCATGCGATAAACTTGTTTCATATAATTTTATCGGTACCTATATATTATTTACAATACAAAGGATATCCAAAGCACCCCTCTCAGATCATACGAATAATCATCATTATCATCATATCAGCCGAAAGACGTTCACTGCTGGACAAAGGCATCCCCCAAAGAGTGCCACAATGGCCGGTCCTGCGCCACCCGCATCCAGCGGACTCGCGATACGAATAATGTTATGTATTAATTAAAATTGTAAGCAATTATTTAATTATAATTTAAACCTCCCCTCTCAGACCTTTCGATTATTTAGAACTTACCATACGTTTGCAATATAGCTTTAAATATAACTTTATAACACAATAAATAAGCAGTGATCGTCATAATGGCAAATAATTATTAGTTTCCTACGTTGTGTATTTTTTTTAATGTCCAAGTTCTTTTTACTAGTTGTGTATTATTTATTAAAACACAAAGTCTAGAATCCTGGTCACGGCACCACGTGAAGTGGCACCAGGCCCCTAAGGGTGCGCCTAGATAGCCTAGCCTAGATATAGCCTGTCTAGATAAGTTGAAGCCTAAGAATGTAAATGTAAATAGGTAGTCGAATAAAGGAAAGGTCTGCGTTACCAGGAAGGGTGTTATAAAGAAAACAAAGTATTAGTTTTAAAATTTAAGATCATTTATTGATTTATTGGTTTATTTGATTTGTTGTTTGATATTCGATTGGATTAATATTTGAATGATTTGCTATTTGTTTGTTTGTTTAAATATTTTAAACAAAGTATTTATTTAATAGTTAGTATTACTAATATTTAATATTTATTTGTTGGTCTAGATATTAAACTGTAGTATTTATTTGATAAATAGTATTATTAGCATTTGGTTGGTATTTTAAATCAAATAATGAGTAATTGATAATCTTTCATATAAAAGCAAAATCGAAACTTTTATTATTATATCAAATAAGGATAGTTAAACCCTTATTTGATGCTCGACTCGCTTCCTGGGCATAATGTGGTTGGGAAAAGTCAGTCGAGCTTCCGGAAAAACCTCCACGCCTTTAGTGACACATCATTCTAACTAATTAAGGTACACAACTTAATTAGTTTCTTATAAAACTTCTTAAAACGATAGTATTTTACAAGGATGTACTTTGTGCATATAGTTTCTCGAGTTAAACATGTTTAATCGAATACAATTCACAAGACATTGTTCCTTAGGAAAACAATTACACACACACACGATAAAAGTAGGTACTATCAATAATACACCAGTACTGAAGGTTGAATACTCCTTGACACCACAAAGGAATCGAACCCTTGTTGCATTACTTGATAAGGTTCTCTATTACTTTAGATACGAGGGTCGAACTCGTATCTCATTACTCTTATTCAGTATCATAACTTTATTACTTTTGAACAGAGTTCTTTATTTATTTCTTTCACTGATACAATAGACCACCTTAACTGGTCACAATAGGAGTGTTTACAACCACAATATTATCCTCGTATACACCCACAGTTATAAAACCCACAATACAATCTGGTCGTGTTTATTTGGCTTATTCCGTCAAGTACAGAGATTTCTATAATAATATCCTTTATTAACTGGGCAGTGCAATTACTGTGATCTTTAGTAATTAACTCCGAATAAACACGAATCCCAAAAACCACTGCTGTAGGTACTTAGCTTTCAATTATTGCGTAGACTGCCGACCACTGATGTTACAATCTAATTAATAGGTTTCACATAGTATAGACTTGTCGAACACTCTTCTTTGACAATCTTATACAATTATCATTGATATAATACTCGTATATGTAAACACTATCAACACAATCAGATGTACACGCTCCTCCCGTCAATTATCAAGTGAAGTCTTCCCCATCGGTTGACATCTTGAGACGGCCAACCGTTCCATCATTATTACAAACATTACTATAACTTATAAATATTAAGTTCCAACTCTAATTATAGTGACGTAAGGGTTCTCGAACTGCATGGTCATCCTTGGTGCATCTCTGCAGACGCCGGCGCCGCTCTCTCCTTCAGACGACGCTATTGTTCTAATAGTTACCAACATGTGCAACACAGATTGGCGTGCAGCATAGTCCTCTGTCTGGAATAAACATTTAACAACCGTAGGCCATTGTATGGGATAAAAGACATTAGCTCTGTGTAACAGAACTCCAAATAAAGTGTGTGTTTTGACCAAAGACTCTATGCATACTCGTATTGTATCGATTTCCATTGAAATCGTTCACAGCTCTAAGGCAATAACTCGCCTTTTTCGTGACAAGTACGGCCATAAACTATGATATTTTGTTGTCTTAAAATGGTATTCATTCCAATGTTTTTGTTTCGTTAATACTGAGTATTTGACTACTAAACTAGGTAAACCATGTTACCATCTCAAATGCAAGCGCAATTTGTATAACAATCGGCCAATATAATGGCCTCAAATAAAAATAGCAATCACATAGATAATAAAGTTCAATAGAGCCATTTAATTTTCCCGCAAAAAGCCGAGAGCTATTTTGAAATTCTGAGAACATCGAAATTACGCTGCTATGTAGTGACATTCTGTATCGAAAGGCGGACAAAGGAGAGAATATGAACATGTGCAAAAAATATCTGGCGTATGCATTTGGGAATTTCGCGTGACAGAAAATTTAATACGAGGGGAGTCTAATATTAAACCTCGGGGAACCATCACTTTTAATATTTGGCCGGCTCCTAGAGGGCTCCTAAATTATTTACCAAATGGAAAGGTAATGGCCGCGGACGAGTGCGAATGAACGTATGCAAATATTATAACCGTGTATTGCTGCCATAAAGCGCGTCGGCCCACACTAAATCGGCATAATGAAGAATTCGCGGCCGCCTAACTCACACATTCAAGCCGAAATGGAAATATTCGCCGCTGCAAAAGTGAATTTGTTTGTTCCCTGGGCAACGCGTGAATTATGAGTTTCTATATATACTATGTATGGCAACCTGAATTATACACAATCCGGATAATTGTAGCATTGCTAACGTTTTTACTCAGTATTAGGACGCAAGTATTTTACACAAAATCTTTACAGCGTGTGGTAAAATGCACTAAAAGGTTTCCATGAAACAGCTAGCATGACCCATTCATGTCTGTTTGAAAAAAAAAGCACCATTTTGTTATTTAAAACAGCAAAAAAACTTGTCCGATAAAGTTTGTAAACATTAAGTTGGCAACTACTTTCAGTACCTATTTACTCTATTTTATCACGACTCAAACTCCAAACTCCTGTGTTCCCGAATTCGTATCAGATCAAAAAAAACTTTCAGTTAAACACCAAAGGTAAACAACCTCTGTTTTTTTTAATCACCCAGCCGATTCCCATGCCGACCGTAATCCAGATTGCTTGGAAAAACTCAATTGAATATATATTAGGCGAGCAAAATTGAATTGTATAACGATTGGACTGTTTTGTCTTTGGCACTGTGATTTATCGGGAAAAATCGCGATTAATTCGTACACGTGTCCGCGTTTAGAGCAGGGTTGAATCGGGTAGGGGTGAAGGGGTGAAGTCACGGGCCATAAAGAGTCACGCATCGCGGCCCGGCTGGCTAATGGCGGTGCGCCAGGCTGCAGTCGGAGCGAACGGAACAGACGCCATCTCTTTGTTACTTAATTAACTAGCAACACTCTCAAAAGCCTCTTAAATGGCTAAGCCGGGGTTGGGTAAGGAATTATACCCGCTGTAGAAGTTATTCTTCCTTCGTTTAAAAAAGTTAATAGAACATTGGTAAAGCTGATGCAAAAGTGAACTTTAACACATTTTAGAAGTAATCATATTTTGTTGGAGGTTATTTACATATGGGTAGGTGCAGTCTAGCTGGACGGAGAGAAAGACAAACGAAGAAGTTTTAAGGATGGTAGATGAGAAAAGATGTTTGCTAGGATGTATTAGAAATAGGAGAGGCAAGATGGTGGGCCAACTGATACGGCACGACAGTTTCTTCCTAAACATCCTGGAGGGTAAAATTGAAGGCAAGAGAGGCAGGCCTAGGCTAACATATTTTAGCGAAATAAAAGATAAAGCTGATGTCGAGTCATATGAGGAAGTCAAGAGGCTGGCAATGGACAGAGAAAAGTGGCGGTTACTCCACCGACAAGAGCAAGGCTCTTAAGTAATGATGATCATGATGAGGTACAGTCTCAGTCGGTTTGCGGATCAGTTTGTAAGGATATTCAATACGTACAAAACATAGACGTTTATTCAATCATTCTTAGATATACATATTTTTAAAATCTTTCTAAAGTTGTCGTTTTAGGCCTGAATCACACTGACGCAGGCTGTGGTGACGGTAATAGTAAACTTGAGAGGTGACAACGATTTGTCATCATGTGATCATTAAGATACCACAGTGACGATATGATCTTCTATTACCCATAACACAAGCCTCATTGAGCTTACTATGGGGCTACTCCGATTTGTTTAAGATTGTCCCCTAATACATACATACATATAATCACGCCTCTTTCCCAGAGGTGTAGGCAGAGATCACGGATCTCCATTTGCTACGATCCTGACAAACCACTTTCGCTTCACTCACTTTCATAACATTTCTCATACATGCTCGTCGGTTTAGGGTACTTTTGACCTGGCCTTTCTGTAAGATTTCTCCAATTTGATCGGAGAAAGTTCGCCTAGGTCTTCCCCTTCCAACTTGCCCTTCCACTCTTTTATATACACTCTCTTCGTTAATCTTCTTTCATCCATCCTCTCTACATGCCCAAACCACCTTAACATACCCTTCTCAATGTCCGTGACTAATATCTCCATCCATTCCACACTTATCTTTTATCACACTGTTTCTGACTCTACCACTCAATTTCACTCCACACATACTTCTCAACGCTCTCATTTCTACTGCATTCACTCGACTTTGATGTCTTTTTTGCCACACCCAACTTTCGCTACCATACATAAGTGTGGGCACCAACACTCCCCTAATATTTATAAATATTGATTTATTCTGTAAATTGTTACACTTCCTAGTACCGATGAGCTATAAACGCCGTCGCACCGCGAACCGTGAGCGACGACGGTGCAATTTTCCGTATCTCCATCATCATATCTTATGCATAACTTGCTGCATGGACGGATAAATAAAGAGGACTGCCAATGCCTGTTAAAGTCGCGCTCCTTCAAAATAAAGCTTTGTGACTCGGCCACGACATTGCGCGAATTACGGCGCGGCAAGCGTTTTATCTGTTCATTGCGCGGTCGAGACGCGCAACGCACTGTGGTTAGTTGGGATCACACGCAATGAATTAGAAAAACCGCTGCCACTGCCGCCGCCGCGCATGTCGTGGCCGGTAGGTGGCATCACTTTAGATAGGTCTCTGTCATCAATGTGTCATTAATTTCAATTAGCACTTATAGTTTCAAAAGCCCAATATGTAGATGGCGGTAGTCAGATAAGTAGAAATCCAAGTGTCATGCGAAATGAATGATCATTATTCCTTTTAGCTAAGATTATATCCCGGTATCTAATACTCCCATGCAACACCGTTAAGCTACAGCTTCATCATATTTGGTGAAAGTGCGAGGTATCGATTCCCGTACCTCTCGCAGATCGGTGGCATTTGATTCTGAAGGAACGCGATTTTGTGCATTGGCAGTTCTCTTGACATACTCGTCCATGCTTTCCGTGCAGAAAACAAGACCGTGCGCCGTGCAATTGGGTTACTAGTTGCGGAAGTAAAGGTGCATTATGATATAAAGTAGGTGAGGATAATTTAGGATTGCTGTTAAAGTGAATGAATTTTGTTACGATTTTGAACAGTTTTAAATGTAAATGTTAACCAAGGCTCCCAAGATCCACCTTTAAAAACTCGCAGTTATGGTTTTCCAAACTTCAAATTTTGTGAGCACATGCGTTTATGGTCACAAGCAAACGTGCATTTCAGTGTTTACTCAAGCGCACTGCCATTTTGTAATAGTAGTTTATGTACATAATGAGGGGCATTAAACACGAGTGTGGGTTTATGGAACGACCCGAAGGCGAGTTTCATAACAACATCACACAAGTGTTTCAATGCCTAATTATGTACAGTTACATACACTATTTTATCTACCCACATGTTATAAATCCTCAATTATGTGTTCGGGAACCATTTGAATAACCGCCATTGCACCGACATGGCCGACTAGATTTCAAATCATGACCAACTACATCTTGCTGCACGACCTCATCGATTGTCGATGCTATTATGATTTTTCATACATTATAATAACACTGGCACAGATAAAACGCTGATGTTACGTTACTGGTTGCAATTATGGTGGTCGTTATATATTGTTTCCGAACACATTCTAGAGGATTTATGATATGGGTGTATATAAAAAAAATACAGGTTGATGTGTCATGTGAAAATGTTGCACGTTTTATTATTTAAGAATTAAGAATTTTTATTCATTCACACATAGGTTAACAGTATGACACCAAATCACTTATGTGGTACCTACAAAATACATAACATAACTAAAGATATTTATAAACACTTTATGCGAAATTCAAAACATACGGTAACGATTATAACACGATAAACAAAAACTAAAATAAACTCATACACAACTTCAACAAGAAACATGTCCAAGTTTAAATCGTAACACTATTATGCGATAAGAATGCTAATACTTTTCTACAGAACACACCAATACTGTCAACAAATATGTCTATACCGTCGGCTTCCTGTATTATATTTCAACCTTTACATAACATCGGAAATTGACAAAAAAAAACACAACTTTAGTCAGTAGTTTTAGTGAAATTAGGTGGTTAATCTGTTTAACATCCAAATTTAGGTACCTAAATAATGTTATTTTAAATTTATTCAAGTATTTTTACGACACTTAATTGAACTGAAGTAAAAGTCCCCTAATAAGGCCCACTGTATGTATACCTAACTAAAAGTTTAGAATAACGAAAAAAAATTTAGAATAACGAACCGATTTATAAATATCATGATATTAGCTGATATAAATAATCTCACACATGTGTTTTTTTTTTCTTATTTTAAAAGTTGTTGTCGTTTTATAGCAATTTTTCATTTCAGCTATCAATTTGGGATAGGTTCAATATTTTATTAAATCAATTTAATTAAAAAGTGTATTTGACGACTAGTTTAAGGCCCAAAATGGTCCGATAGCATAATTTTTTAAATAGGTTTTATTCTGTTCTAACGCAAATAACATTGGGTAAAGTTTTTTTTTAATATTTTGTTTATTAAATAAATAATTAGCAGTCCAATGAATGGCTGTAATTATTTTACAAGGCTTTGAAATTAAGGTGGGCCCCATCTTTGGCGACGGTAGGTACCTACCTCACGTCAGGAATATCTGCAGACGACGAAAGTGAATATTACTGCTATCGAACTCTAGGAATATATACGTATTTTTTTATATCTGATGAGCAACAAAATACCTAATAATGTTTGAAGTCGGCAACTATTTATTTATAATATGGTCGTCAATTATTTTTAAATTGCCTTAACCCTTTTGCCAATCCTTAAAAACCCAAGCATACAACAAAGTAATAACGAGTCATTTTCGGAAATTAATTCAATTTAAATTTTACACGAGATCCAATACAAAACAGAAGCGTGCCGCCATTAAACCTACAGCAAATAAAGTATGCAAAGAGAAAATATTGTTGTGCATTTCTTCCGCCACAAGCTCGTAAAACTTCCGAGCACGTAACGGCAACAATGAATACAAATTCAAAATATTATTGATTAATAAATTATAGAAATCAAATTAAAGAACGGAATGTGATTTCGTCACGGTACCGTCTCATTTGTTTTCATGATTGATTACCTACTAGCATACGTTTAACCTCGAAAAATTAAAATCGTAGGTTTACTTTAGAGATTCTGGAAATAAAATAAATTTAGTAGGTAAAGACAATGTAACGTTTTGTATAGAACGCTCACCAATTTTAATAACTTCTTTAGTGTATGCAATTAGTATTTTTTTTTATTTTGGTATGCAGTAGAACCTTTAGAAATAAGTAACGTGAATTTACAAGAAGTACTCAACCAGTAACGCCAGTAAAAATCCACGAAAGCAGTAACCTCGTCGACGAACACACGTTTATGTCGAATCATAAGGTTAACATCCCCCAACAAAGACAAGGAGTCAGCCCATTTTACTTTTACGTTTTATTCAAATGAAAGCTTCCGTCTCAGCCAGTCATAAAGACGTAGGTAAATAAAGAAAGGTACCAGGAACACATAAACTGACGGTGCTGACTTGTTAAAATTCTGCGCGGGGCCGTTGAACAGGATGCAACCGCACAATATGGCACTAATATTATACAGAACTGTGCATTAGATTATTTGTAGCTGTGTAGGTGAATAGGGCCTAAAACAATATTGAAGTTTCAAAATGTGACAAGTCTCTTGCGGGCGTAGCATGTTTGCCATTTTAATGATAAATGCCTTGAAATAATGATATCACTTATCGTTGTGGATAAGACATCTGTCACTCTCGCACTCGCATACTTGTCAGAACGGGACGGATAAGCGATCCAAATCCAAAGCGGGATCCAAAGCGATAAGTTTAGTGATAAAATCGCAACCATGCTAAGCCCCCAGCATGACATGTATCTGTCTTTCAGAGTTAAAATAATAGAGACGTGACACTAGAGCGAGCGCCATCCTAGAGACATCCTCTTCTGGCAATTTAGAATTATTATGGTACACCACAAGGGTTTTGGAATAAGCGTCTAAAGGCTCATTCCAAAACCCTACAAATCAACTGTAATTTTAACCTTCAAGAATTGGAATGCACTACGCTACCAAAAAAAAATTTAGTAGTAAGGCGAAGAAAATCGCTTTTAAATAAAAGTAGGTTTGTGTGCCTGTACACTGAAGCGTCCCACGGTGCATGATATAGAGATTATAGAGAAGACACCGTTAGACATAAGGAGAAGAAATCCCTCTTAGGGATAAGCTCGCATTTGTA
The DNA here is from genome assembly GCA_963854355.1 of Epinotia brunnichana. Lineage (NCBI taxonomy): Eukaryota > Metazoa > Arthropoda > Insecta > Lepidoptera > Tortricidae > Epinotia > Epinotia brunnichana. The sequence goes on along the minus strand of OY977949.1, from coordinate 19,703,202 downwards.
CATGTGTTATCTGTTCTTGTAATAATTGTTCTGCTGAGGGGTAATCACGTAACGTTTTGGACTTGCGTTAGGACAATTTAACTGTAATTTTTCCATATAAAAATTGATATTTAGATAGGTCTAAATATCAATTTTTATATGGAAAAATGACAGTTAAATTGCCGCCCCCTTGTAAATTGTATGCGTAACGCATTGTATGTACGTTAGGTAGGCCTAACGTACATACAATGCGTTACGTGAATACGTGATTGACCTTCCATGTACACTAAAGAATTTACATACATACATACATAAACGTAATGTTAGTTTGTAGGTTTTTAAAAAAATAACAAAATATTTTGTATTTGATAATGATAACAATTCGATTCCAATATAATAAGATTAAAACGACTTAATAAGCTTCCAAAGACATCACAAAGCTAATAAGAAACGGATTGATATTGTTTTCAATCTCGTCTCAGATCAGATTTAATGCTCAGCGATGGGCAACGATCGTGTCGGTCTGGGGGAGCCAGCAACCATGACCCTAGCCCATTGCTGTATTTCTCGAGATATACGTACCGATTTAACTTTATACAACTCGTTAATTATACTCTAATTATAGTCTGCAGTGTTAGTAATGGGTTTCTGTAATTATACCACTAAAGGTGCTCTTAACGTACGAAAATAGAAGGTACATTTGGTACCTACAGTGAAAAGTTACCCCTTCCTGCATAAAAGTCATTAAGCAGAGGAGGATACCGCACTTATTTGCTGGGACTAATCATGACATGTTAAATATGATATCCCTAAACATTTTAAACTCAAAATAATAAAAGTCTCATCATCATATCAGCCGAAAAACGTCCACTACTAGACATATGCCTCCCCAAAGAGTGCCACAATGACCGGTCCTGCGCCACCCGCATCCAGCGGACTCCCACGACCTTTACCAGGTCCACCTTTTCATATTCATATTAATTTATTGCTTCATGTGGTTTACAATAGGTTTAAGTTTAGCGATAAAATTAAATAATATGTTAGGTATATCAATAAAAATCTGATTTCTGATTCGAAGGGCTATATCGGTTACCTTGGTTCTGCTTCGGATAGCCTCATTTCTGATGCAATCACGCAGAGAAACTGCCAGCATAGCCCTCTCCATAGCCCTTGTGAATTTTAGCCTAAGCCTCACGGTGAGGCCCTCACCGCCCCCTTTCTTCCTTTGGGTATCATACTCGTAAAAGTCGACTACGGGATCGGGTTGAGGTTTGTTGTGGACATTGGCGGCAGCATGTCTCTGTAATATCACTTTTTCTCCGTCTGTAAACCCGCAATTGCTAGAAGTGACACAGAAAATTAAAATGTATGGGTTCTGCCAACCCTTCTTGGGAACAGCAGGTCGATCACGTAACGCATTGTAACGCGTCAGGTTCAATCTATGTAAACGTCACTTTAGTATGGAAAAATGACTATAATCTATCAGAATAATTTTGAACATTATACGATACGGCTAGCTCGAGAGAGCGTTAAGTCAATTATATACCGAAATCAAAGAAATCGTAACTGAAAATACACTCAAGAAATCGAAAAAATCATGAAAGAAATCGTAATGAAATGACACATAAATCGAATGACAATGTGGAATACCTTACCGTCAATTACTGCAATATTGCTTGCCTTAAAAAACTTTAATTTTATGTCCGTTAGCGGGAGAATAATCCGAGCGATTGCCGCATAAAAAAATATTTGGGAGAAAATTTCACTTTTTCGGGGCAGGAAAATTCTGTATCGAAGGCCAGAATTTCTGTATTTTACATATTCCTGTGGGTCGATCACGTAACTTTTCTTACGCGCGTCTGTAAGGTCTAAATATCAATTTTATATGGAAAAATGACAGTTAGATTGTGATTTTACTGTCAGACGCGCGTACAATGCGTTACGTGATCGACCTACTGAAATACGAAAGAATTAACAGCATTGATCAGCAGCAAAGCCGATATTAACCATAATCCTGCCCATGCCAATGCAATTACCACAGCCTGAATTATTCCAAGCTCATCTATATTAAACCATTAGGCAATAGGTAGTGATTAAACACATCAACCACATAAGGAATGCCTGTAGGTCTGTCTGCAGTCGGATTGTGCCCTACGCCGCGTGGGTAGATTATGGTCAAGACAAGATGCTGCGGTGTAGATATATCATATCCAGTATTACAACTACCCAACTGTGTTTTATAATTTAGTGACCGTTGCTAGCGACATCTAGACATGTCGTGATCAACTGCTCCTAGTGGCCAGTTTCGGAACTAATTTGACATGTCGTATATCGCAGTTGCGAAGTTTCTAAGCTTAGATGTGTAAGTTGCGCCTTGCGGCAATTGGACTTCGGTCCCCAGACAGAAAGGACGCCTAAAGGAGAACAATCCGTACGGAATCTCGTCCTCACTAAACGTTATTTGATACCTTCTTACAGTGAGGTAAGTATAATCAATGATGTAATATAAAAAACCGGCCAAGTGCGAGTCGGACTCGCGCACGAAGGGTTCCGTACCATTATCAATAAAAATATTTATTTTATTTTGTTTTTAGTATTTGTTGTTATAGCGGCAACAGAAATACATAATCTGTGAAAATTTCAACTCTCTAGCTATCACGGTTCTTGAGATACAGCATGGTGACAGACAGACGGACGGACGGACGGACGGACAGCAAAGTCTTAGTAATAGAGTCCTGTTTTACTCTTTGAGTACGGAACCCTAAAAAGAGGTAGATAGGCTACCACAAATGGCACACTAAAATTGAGTCAATGCACCAACTTGCTTCAGTTTCGCGACTTTCGCGTCGTCAATGGATATTATGTAAACGTGTCTCCGCTGTCAGATGTGCCTGGCCATTTTTAAACAGGGAATTTCGTATAGACAACATATCGACCTCTTTTTAGGGTTCCGTAGCCAAATGGCAAAAAACGGAACCCTTATAGATTCGTCATGTCCGTCCGTCTGTATGTCTGTCTGTCCGTCCGTATGTCACAGCCACTTTTTTCCGAAACTATAAGAGCTATACTGTTGAAACTTGGTAAGTAGATGTATTCTGTGAATCGCATTAAGATTTTCACACAAAAATCGAAAAAAAACATTAAGTTTTAGGGGTCCCCATACTCAGAACTGAAACTCAAAAAAAATTTTTTCATCAAACCCATACGTGTGGGGTATTTATGGATAGGTCTTTAAAAATGATATTGAGGTTTCTAACATCATTTTTTTTAAACTGAATAGTTTGCGCGAGAGACACTTCCAAAGTGGTAAAATGTGTGCCCCCCCCCCCTGTAACTTCTAAAATAAGAGAATGATAAAACTAAAAAAAATATATGATGTACATTACCATGTAAACTTCCACCGAAAATTGGTTTGAACGAGATCTAATAAGTAGTTTTTTTTAATACGTCATAAATCGTAAACCGCAATTTATTTCACGGAACCCTTCATGTGCGAGTCCGACTCGCACTTGGCCGCTTTTTTTTATACTACATCATTAAGTATAAGTATTGTTGTAGTAAAAATTAATTATTCGTTCTGCAAATACGCCACGAGGGCAATTTTACATGTCAAACAATAATTAACAATACCAATAAAATAAACCGGCCAAGTGCGAGTTGGACTCGCGCACGAAGGGTTCCGTACCATTATCTATAAAAACGGCAAAAATATCACGTTTGTTGTATGGGAGCCCCCCTTGAAAATATATTTTATTTTGTTTTTAGTATTTGTTGTTACAGCGGCAACAGAAATACATAATTTGTGATAATTTCAACTCTCTAGCTATCACGGTTCTTGAGATACAGCCTGGTGACTGACAGACGGACGGACGGACGGACGGATGGACGGACGGACAGCGAAGTCTTAGTAATAGGGTCCCGTTTCACTCTTTGAGTACGGAACCCTAATAAAAAAGATTAGGTACTCTTACCTACAACAATAATAATTTTGAAGTAGCAGGTTAACAGAGCTAAATGTCACTAAATGAAAACAAAATTACAATAGGTATATTATCCATTGAATTAGATATAAGGTAATTAACAAGAAGTTTATGAAATTAATTTAATATCTTAGAGATAAGGTCTCTGAGCGTCCAGATACAATTAATAATAATTAAAAAAACGTACACAGAATTAAAAAAAACTCGATGGATGATTACCATCCATGATCATTACAAATTTTTGTTTCATAATAAACTTCCATAGGTACTTAATAAATTAAAAATAATAAATAAAAAATAAAATATCTTTATTTCAGAACATTCCATTCCATACAATATAATATAGTCAAGGTTTCTTAATTAACTACTGATTTCCAGAAAAACATCAACAGAGCAATAGGTACATAATGTGTGAAAATGTCAAGAGAATGTCTAGGTAGGCATCTTAATTAATAATTTTAACCCAGGTACTCAGGATGGAACCGTCTGATCTATCAGCGATGACCTTCAGTATCCTGTTGTCGCTGCGTCGGATGCGGCTTAGGATAGTTGCAACTCGCTTTCGCCTTATCGCATAAAAGTCGTCGGTACGCGCCTCGGCAAACATCCCTGACGCGCTACAAAACCGTGGCAACCTCAATAGGATTCTGAAGGCATCATTATACTGGATCCGAAGAGCATTATAGGCCTTCAGCGTGTAGCTGACCCATAGGCTACCTGTGTAGAATACTTGACAGAAGGCCTTAAAAAGGGTGATTTTAACTTGTTTTGAGCAACGGGCAAACCTACGGGCCAACATATTGCTTCTGACCGCTAACGCTCTCCGTTCCCTCTCCAAATCGAGGTCGTCCTTGAGGTCCTCTGTCAAATAGTGCCCAAGGTATTTAAACTGTGAAACCCTCTGTAGGTAAATACCGTTCAAAACTATAGAGGTTAGTTCAAAATTAAATAAATAAAAAATCTGCTTGATTAGATTAGATAAGTTTAAAGCATTCTGATATTTTTTGTGTGGTGTAAAGAAGGGATCCCCTTCGTTGGCATTTTTTTTAGACTATTATAGTTTCGCATAATTGATTTGGCATAATTTGTATTGGCATAATATTTAGTACTGCCGCATGGTAAGAATGGTAACTTCACATGACACACACTCTTACTTTACTAATACACATTATGTATATTTATTAGTCATATAATTATTGGTTATATCTGTCATTAACCATAATCTCAGTTTTCTAAATGAATTTCTAAATGAAATTGAACAACAAAATATTAGGTTAGGTAAGGTTAGGTTACATTATTATGATCGTATGGTATCCAGGCGCGAAGCGCCTAAACAACGCAGAATAGGGGGTCCGCGAAGCGGAGCTCCGTCAACCTTACCTTTGTTCCTTGTATTGTTCCAAGTATTGTCCTAAAAAATAGTCATTTGTACACGACAATTTTTTAGGACAATACTATTATTATGCCTGTTGTAATGATGCCAAGTAATTATTATGACTTTTTGTCTTTATGCTATCTGATGGTAGTCTTTGTGATGATTATGCTTTCTATGTTTAGGCTTTTTAATTTTATGCCTAAAAAAATCATGCCATAAGATGATTAGGCTTAACGCTAATTCGGCTAAAAAAATATATGCGTAACTCTATTATTACAAATGATTTTATGCGATCCAACAGAGAACCTGTAAATAAACCGATTGTGTAATGTCATGTTGTGAATCCGTCTTTTATTTTGGGGGAACAACTTTTCATGTCTCAGAGGTGGGGATGTTTCACTCACATAACAATACTTTGATTTTATACCTTAGCTTGTTTACCATTTCTAGCATTGAAAAAAGCCACGCATCGAGAACTTGCTTAGTTAAGTCGATGTACTGAACAACAATTTCTACTGTGACTGCGAACACCGAGCTAGCACAGCCATCTGTGGCTAGAATAGTGTTGTACTACCACACCTGAACACCCACATGAGCCGTAACTTAACCGCGTGTACGAGACATGTAGATGCAGATTATATAGCCATTAAACTAAGTTATAATATGGTCTTAACTCACACAATACCGACACACTACCAGCAGAGATTCACACAAAATACTGCATACAATTACTAAGTAGTATTTAGAGGATATTTCTTAGTCTTTTTTTTTGTAACAAGACTGGTATTAAACCGACTGTTAAAAATAAATTGAGTTTATTCTTAAACTGACCGTGCGGCTCCCGCCCACGTTGCAGGATAAAATATAACCTAAGTCCATCCGGAAAATCTATTCCATACACTAATGATCGAACGTCTGAAATCGAAAAAGTAGTTCTGGTTATTTCCCTGTACATACAAATTTGCAATGCTATGATCTCAGTCTTTTTATTATACGTATTAAAATAAATTGAATTTATTGTAGACTCCACCATGTTGCGTGCTATCTCAATCAGTGTTGGTCAGCAACGGCGGCGCATCGTTCAGCGACCGCAGCCGTCTGGCGACCCACCAGCGACATGTATTATTGGAATGCTATTGCATGCATGCGTGTTGCAGCATTGCGGCTTGGACGAGATTTCGTACTTGTAGCGCGAAGGACGTAAACTTAACATTTAACATCAAGACAATTATGCAATGTAAATTGTAGTTTGTTTCCTTCAATTATCTCGTTATTAGAGGTACAAGCTTAAGGCGACGTGAGCTCCAAAAACAGATTTTTAAGAAATCGTAGCTCTTGTTTGGAGTATAAAACGGCTGCCCTAAATTTAATTAGCAATCTTGAGGCCGTTCTCGAGGGAAATCAGCTATTCGAATCCTGAGATTTTGACTTTCGCTCGATAGCAAAAAATCACAAACATAGGTCTAAAATACACTTTAAAAAATCGTAACAAATTATGCACAACAGCTAAAACATATTAAAATTGGTTTTAAAAATCGGCAATGTCATGTTTGAGGGAAATCAGCTATTGCTTTTTTATTTATTAAAACGCACAAAGAAATAAAATTAAAAAACATGATATCCGCGCTTCCAAACACGCACTTCCATCTCTCTCAAGCTTATGCTCAGTGAGAGGGAGAGAAGACCACGTACGTCCCCTTAACACTTTCACTGCCAAAAACAATCCTGATTTATGTTTACAGTGAGAAATCCTGGTACACAACGGCTTCGTTCATAATATGGTTATGATATAGTAGGTTCCAAAACCGCACTTCTTACAAAAAGTGCGAATTGTATGACCGGAACAGTTTTTAATAAACTTCCAGATGAATAAAAAAATTACCACCAAAGCCTTTTAAAAAAGAGTTGTTTGACTGGCTGGTGAAACAGTGTTTTTATAGTATAAAGGACGTTTTACAAAGCTAGTATAGTATATTATAATTTATAAGATATATAATGTAAGTAGAATAATTATAAGATATATAAGTAGTAAAATTAGCATAATAGACCTAAGTCTAAAATTGTACGCCTTTGTGAGGCATGTGGAGAACATACACCATTTATATAACAGCTGTATAAACCCATAATTATTTTGAATTTTTAACCCGTTTAGCGCGCGCCTACGCCATAGTCCCTTTCCGCTACATACGAGGAAAACCACGGGATCGGCTACGCGCTGCCAGGAACCGCCCACCGAGCGCCTACCCCGTAGAAGATTTCCACTACTTATCGGAAAAAGCCACGGGGTCGGCCACGAGCGTAGCGCGTAGCGATTACTGGCAGTGTCTGTGTTAATAGTGTACTTTCAGTACCAGCAGGTGGAGGATCACGTAACGCATTGTACGAACGTCGGGTAGGTCTAAATATCACTTTTTATATGGAAACTTGACAGTTAAATTGTACCGACGCCCGTTCGGAATGTAACGTGATTACCCCTCAGGATTAGTTACCCGCTAGCTAGGCACTCAGGGCACTCTGCTCGTTTGCACTTTCCTTTACATACGGTTTTCCTTAAGTTATCGGCTACCAGCGTAGCGCTACGAAATCATTGGTAGTGAATATGTCTTACAATGTTCGTAAGTGGCCAATTTCAAAATTGTCTAGCATCTGTAACTTCACACCCTATTTTTGGTACAACCTGTATAATTGGTTCACAATTATAATCAAACAACATTTTGCTGTTAAAATGAAGCTACGTACTAACCTAGCATGAACTATAGAATATTGACAGACGAAAGCAAGGCAAACATATACTACAGTGATAAGAGTCTTTATTTTCCACTACACATTGCGGGCTGCATTAAAAGTATTCCGAAATGTTTGCTAATTCCCGACAGAAAAGAACAATCGCGGCACATGAGTGCTATGTGTTGTGCATTAAGGTGGGCGCGGGTTGAAGCCATGAGTGACTGACAAATTGTACGCTGAGGAATGTCTTTTGGATGAAAATCCGACTGAGTCACATCACACGTTGAAAAATGTCATGCCTATACAAGAAAAACAATACCAATGTCAATTTGACAACATTTCATTTTTTCAAGTGGGCAATTTTACGATTTATTTCGCTAGAAAATGATTTTTTTAGCGGCGCGTGGTTTTTTTATTTCTCCCTAAATAGTAATTTTCATTCAGAAATATCAAATTGAAAAGTACGTCACGTTACGGCTCTGTATGGCAGCTTGCACACCTTTCATATGACAGTCGTAGTATTGACGTCACACACGGCTTAAACACATTTATACAATTTCGCGATTTTCAACGGGTGAGAAATTAAATCTGAAAACTACTTTATTACGTTCAGGTAACATAATTACTGAAATGGTTTTCGAATTAGGCATCATTACATAATTTGAAATGTTGTCAATTCTTAAATCACGAAGGAACAATACAATTCTTAACGGATATGTATTCAACGATTATTTTCAGACGATTCGCATTGAAACGGTTTAATACGTAGAAAACATTCAAATCTCCCAAATATTTTCCCAAACTGAAAATCAACCACATGTTTGCAATTTTTTTTTTTTTTATTTAAATAGTTCAACATTTATTTTATTCTATTCAATATTCCAGCCGGAACTGTGCGAGGTAGCGGTGCGGTATGCGAGGAAAAAATCCAACAATAACAAGCTTCAGTTATATTATAGGTAGTATAGTGTTAGTGTACCACTTTATTTGTTATGGTTACATATCCCATGTCACAATTTCACAAGCTTTTTGATTACATGACATTGACATAGTTTTATTATTGTGTTGTGTAATTTTGACATTTTGTTATCGACTAGACATTTGCATGCCTGTATGTGGGCTGAATACACTGTGCAGTGAAATTTTATTGACATCTACATTATATAATACCGTATTGTGGCAAAGAAATGATATTGATTGATTGATTAATCCACCATCACCATAAATTCATCGAGTGTTCTGGAAAATATATCACAACTTTCTTTCTCCAGTGGCCATAGTAACAAGGTCAATATCCGATGTTTTTGTGAAGATACTTTATGCACCCGTGACTTGAATTATTTTTGGCTACAATACAAAAACGCTGCCTCTTGTGCCTCTTGCCGCGACCTGAAGCAGTAGAGTAGAGCAGTAGTAATCCAACATGAGCCGGGCTTTCCACCTCAGCTTTGTACATTAACTTCCTTTATACACCTGCATTTAAAGACAACGTATTGTTTTATTTCAATTCTTTCTCGCATATTGTAGTCTAAGTCGCGTTTTAAACAAGTGCAGTACCTACTCGTAATTGTAATTCCAGTGAATGGTTCGTTTTATCCTTTAGCAAGAAGATTTTATTAGGTCGAAGCCTTTGTGTATCTGTCCGTCTGTAGCACCGTGTAATGTCAGACAGTGTTGTTAAGTAAGAGTTTTCTAAGTGTATTTTTTTTTAGTTTGGCTGCAGCTAGTAAACACTGTTAAAGGTGATTTGGATGTTTTATAGGTGTTTTTAGGGGTTTTTAAGCTCTGTTTTATACCATAGACTTAGTCCTGCGACATAATTTATTTCAGTGTAGTTGCTGCAAAACAAAATATATTTGTGAGTTTTTTTTTACCAGTATAAAGTAAGGATTTATACATTTGAAAATTGGGGTTTTTGTATCACTTTAATAGGTTCGTGTGCCTCAACTTTTTTTCTCATCCTTAAGTTTCTTGTTTTTATTTTTATCGTCCTTACCGATAAGTTTTAAAACTCAAAGTTATTTCTTCATACTTTCTAACTTTTCTTAACAGAGACGGCTCGTGTTAGCCATCCCTGTTACCGATGACGTACATCTTTTATTAATGAAATCGTATAATAGTTATTCTACTTACTTTTACTCCCTAACGGTCGTGTTTTTGGTCATCGCCACTCGTTGGGAATTACCTATCCGCACGTGTATCAAACAACATATTAAATTTTTTAAAGGTTAAATTTTGACTGTCATTAAATCTCATTCTCGCACAGTGTGCGGGAATTTTGGCCGGAAATACATTCCCGCACAGGCTGGCTCCGCCCGGCACCCCCATGCTGGCATAGACGACTTCCCGTGTTATGTTGAGTTAACGTTTGCGCATAACAATGTTCCGGCGGACGTTACTCTCGTTTCCATTTGCGTCTGATGACTGGTGCTATCTGCTCTGGCCCCTTATCTGAGCTTAGTCCAGTCAATGAAGCGCGTTTTCCTAAATATGTTAAATTATACAATTGAACGTGCAATAGAACCACGCACGTAGAACCGATGGCCGTTGGGGCGGAAAGGTTTTCGAGTGGCGACCACGTACCGGAAGGCGAGGCGTGGGTAGGCCCCCCACAAGGTGGACTAATGACCTGGTAAAGGTCGCGGGAGTCCGCTGGATGCGGGTGGCGCAGGACCGGCCATTGTGGCACTCTTTGGGGGGGGGGGGGGAGGGCTATGTCCAGCAGTGGACGTCTTTCGGCTGATATGATGATGATGATACAATTGAATGTTGAAGTCGTTTGTTAGTGAGCAAAAGTCTTAGACTTCCATTAATTCCATGAATACTTAGTCAGCAATGATGACACATTGTGTAAGAAAACTAGGTACCTACTGGTACCTAAAGGTTGCGGGAGTCCGCTGGATGCGGGTGGCGCAGGAGCGGTCATTGTAGCACTCTTTGGCGGAGGCCTATGTTCAGCAGTGGACGTCTTTCGGGTGATATGATGAAGAAAACTAGAGCAGCCTAATACGAAATCTTTCGCGGCTACGAGATGCTGTGAGTCTAATTGACACCATTGGCTACGCGTGAGGGCCAGAGCCGGTTCTTTCAGCCGTCGGTAAATCATGAGTTACTTTACATCGTTAGGAAATAAGCCGTTTCTTTACGCAATTACAGCTACAGATAAAGTGAGAAAAGTCTTTATAATATTGACTTAAGATTGAACTTCACTACCTGAGGGAAAGGTTTTTCCCTGTACTTATATAGCGACCTGATTACGAATCCTAGACTTCTCTAGCATATTTGTGTACAAATATGTTACCACCCGCATCACGTTAAATCGGGGAACACGGCAAAATTCCGAAGACTTATTATTTGTCCGAAACCATCAAGATTCCGAAATTTCAAAATATCGAACGCCGTTTTCCGTTAAACGAACATTTAGATTTTGATGCAATTGAAAATAAGGTTAGGTTAGGTTAGTATTATATAATATCCCGGAAAATCAAAAGTTGCTTCAGCAGGACATGGATTTCGGAATTATGAATCTCGGAATAAAATATGGTTTCGGACAAATTACTCTTCGGAATTAACTATGTAGTGTATCTACCCGTTAAATCGACGACGTACCGAATTAGTATTCTGCTTGTCTTGAATAATAAAAATAAAATATACCGTTTCCAACCCCCTCATTGATTAGACTGCCCCTTGCCCCTGCCCATCTGACGGCCGTCATCGCCCAATGTTTACAGTGGGAGATAAGCGTGGTCAATCTCGTGATGCCCCTTACAGGAAGCACCACGGGACGGTGGATGTGGAGATGACTTTATTGTGTACCAATTTTTTTTATTTTCTTATTTTTATGATGCTGAGACGACGAAAATAAAATAACTTTTTTATAACTCTACCTACTCAAATTAAATAAATAAATATTAGTGTACGATCTTACACAAATCTTACTCAATAAGGCTTGTGTTAGGGGAACTAGTCAATGGTATATTTATTAGATATAAATACTTAAATATGTACATCCAAGACTCAGAAATAAATATTCATGCTCATCACACAAAAAATTTCACTTATCGGACCTAGGACCTTCATATTCGTAGGCCGCGTTACTTACCCAGTAGGCTAACCGGTCGCTAAATGGATACATACCTAGTTTGATAGTAGACTGCACATATTTAAATACAAAATCGGATGCAAAACAATGGTTTTAGACACCTTCATCTTCGTAGGCCGCGTCACTTACCCAGTAGGCTAACCGGTCGCTAAATGGATACATACCTAGTTTGATAGTAGACTGCACATATTTAAATACAAAATCGGATGCAAAACAATGGTTTTAGACACCTTCATCTTCGTAGGCCGCGTCACTTACCCAGTAGACTATTAACCGATCGCTAAATGGATACATACCTAGTTTGGTAGTAGACTGCACATAAATAAAAAATCGGATGCAAAACAATGGTTGTAGACGGGGTCAATTTCGTTAGACATGCCACTATGTAGATACTTACTCGTATCAAAAGACAATAATATCCAGGTCCAAGTACCTGTTTAAACAAACAATTAACTTCGACTTTTTTAGTCCAAATTCGAAGGGCAGCCGGAACCTTTGCTAAACTCACCTACCTATATCGAATCCGGGACAAGAGTACATAAACCTAGTACACCAAGAACCTAAGTACTAATCAAATCCAAGGCTCGATATAGACTTTCACTGCCAGGAGCCCGCCTAGTTGGCGCCTACGCCGTAATCACTTTCCGCCACTTACGAGGAAAACCACGGGGTCGGCTACGAGCGTAGCGCGTAGTGATTATTAGCAGTGAATGCTTTAAATTTAAAAATCTAAATAGGTATTACCGAACACTAGAATTACAATGATGTTTATATTTAATTATGTTTGTATAGTTATTCGTATATTTACTAACAGTACCTACCTAATTAATATAAATATTGACACTTATAACTCGGGTGAACTTAATTGCTTATTTCTGTCGTAATTATTAATTACAATGTATTGGTATTGCACATTACACAATCAATTACATGAATTAAAAATTCATCATCAATGAAATTCGCTTATCAGTTAATACATTGAGCGTATTACATTAATCTTTGCCCAAAATATCGTGATGGCCGATTTTAAATCGTACTATTACAATCAGATTAATGAACTGAATACATTAAGGTGGTTCGATTGCCATACAAAACGTTATTTGACATTCGCAGGCCAACGGCGTGATATTTTAAGAAACTTATGTAACAAACATTCATAAATTGGCTTCCCATTTGCGCCAAATTCCCCCTTTCCTAGAATAAACTTGTATAAACTAGAATAATTTGAGAAATTGGTTTGGGACGTGATATTTTGGGAAAACTAGTTGTGTGTCAAATAACGCGTTGTATGGCAATCGAACCACCTTAAGTATGATGCGCCAATGCGGAGTTCTTATCTACTTACAGTTACGTGCTAATTAACTTGGTAGAGATAATGTGTGGACTTAATACGTCAGATTGTGAAAATTTAATGTTATTTGATTACTTTTGAAATCCGAAAATTTTCGTAGTTACCTTCTTCCCTTATCCTATAAACTATCGCTATGAAATGCCAGATACGATATTTTTACTCATAACATACTGGCTTATGGCCGTGACTTCCTCCGCATGAACTCCCACATTAACTTCCACCGCCAAGTTCATCCCCTTACAAAAAGTATTCTATATTTTTATCCAGGTTGTAAATTGACAGCGTACCTAACTTCATAAAATTCCGTTCAATTGTTTCTAATTAATTATGTATCCAAAAGTAAATTCTTATTTTTTAACGAGAGAACGAAGAGAGAAACTGCTTCAGTTTGGGCCAAAATTCTTTCGTATGTCCGTTTGTCCAGCTGTTCTCCTCTACTGGTCTCATTTCTCAAACGAATCTCGTAAAATTTTGAGAGCACGTTCAATAATTATTTAGATTTTTTTAGCGATTAAAATGTTCGTTATTTTCATATTTTTTAAAGACGGGCTTGCAACAAGTTGCCTGTTCTACAGCTCTCTGTGAACTGCCGCTAATATAATATTAGTAAGATTTTGAAACGTTAGAAAACTCAAGAGTCATCTCCATTGTTCCTTCTACCTTGTGCCCACGGAAACGACTCTCCGGGCAGTAATGGTTGACCTAGGTCGGCTCCTTGCAGCCATTACTCATTGGAATTATACCGCCTAAGTGGTGTTTCGGGTCGCGCGGTCATGCGTGCCCGATACAAGATTTACTGTTGCCAGATTGCGTTTTCCTGTAAAGATTTACTGTTGAATTTTGAAAAATTTGAATTATGGATTTCTTTGCAAATTTCGTCCAAGTACACGAATACCTTAAGGGTCGCCAGGTCGCTCAGCTCTCCATACAAACGTAGTTTTTATAAACTATGGCATCCGCCATGTCTAGGTCGAAAACAAGTTTCTGTTGCTAGAATTTGAGTCAACCGTCCTAGGGACTCTTAAAAGGATTCCACTTTTATAAATCAGTTCTCACTTAGGTAATTATTTTCATTGATGTTTCCTGTGGTCCAAGGTACATTTCTAATATGCGTCGTTTCCATTTTCATAGAACAACACACCGTCACAGTAATAATTAATTGACTTGTTACAGTCGCCATCACATACATAGGTACACTATAGGTGTTCAAAAATATCGGCACATGCACCCTGATGACTTGAAAATAGAGGTGTGCTCCGATGTTTGTGACGTGCTTGTTTGCTCCGATGTATGTGATGGCGACTGTACGTTTAAATATATGCACATTTTAAAAGTATTTTTACGAAAATGGAAGCAAATGTTAGATATTTCGTTACCATGCACCATTTTAAGCAACCAATTATCCTACTCAGCGTCGAGTGAGTCGGACAAGTGCAAGTCGAGGCCCGTCGCTCGGGGCCTCGACTTGCACTTGTCCCCGAACTTAGCTCCTTCCTGCGTCTAAATTATACAACGCCCCTGTCGTGCACAACTGCCCAGACTTTGATGCACCATCACGTCTCTCTCACACGATACTAAACAGAAAGCGATGGGTAATAGGTACTTATTTATCGTGAAAGGATACTGACGCTCGTCCAGAAGAGCTCTTTAGAAGTGGGTCAGCGTAAACAATTGCAGCTATGTGCGATTCACAACAACCACACAACCTGACTCAATTCGTCACACCACTCGTCTCTAATATAACCTGAACGCTGAGCTTCGTATCAGCAATGCGTAAACGTGGGTTAGATTTACATTAGCTGATCTGAGGAGAGCATTCAGTAATCGTTGTGAATTAATAGCAGTCCAGGCGAGAGTGGCTCGATGTAGTTGAACCACTTGAATTAATGTGACTATTGATTATTTAAATAAATAAAATAAATAAATATTTGGGGACAATCTTACACAAATCAACCTAGTCCCAAACTAAGCAATGCTTGTACCTACTATGGGTACTAGACGAAGATAAACATACTTATATATAGATAAATGAATACTTAAATACATAGAAAACATCCATGACTCAGGAACAAATATTCGTGCTCATCACACGAATAAATGCCCTTACCGGGATTCAAACCCAGGACGTCTTGCTTCGTAGCCAGCGTCACTACCAACTAGGCTAAAGCGGTCGTCAAAAAGCTTGCGAATTTTCTGGTGAAAGAGACATCTCATACTCTGCAATTGCTTTACAAGTGACATGTGTAAATTTAGTCACACACACATTGTTTATTTCACTGAACAGTGATAGAAGCCGTAAAAAAAAAGTGTGAGTCGGACGTACCCACCGAGGGTTCCGTACAAAATGACAAATGTATAGTTTTCAGATTTTTCCCTGTTGTACTTGTAGTATAAGACGATATTACTTGTTCATTTTTCTACTCGTCGACTTTAATCTTTGAATTAAGATTTCGTACACGAAACCAAGATCACATACTTTTTAATCCTGGAGCTCCACGAGCTCGTCACGAACTCGTATGGTTTCATAAGATAACCGCCAGCAGTCATCTTATGAATCCAGGACCTGTATAAGATAACTGTGAAGACATCAACGCGCAAAATTACTAAGCTGCTGCGCTTCATTTCAGCAGGGCGATTTTCAATAGATACCAAGTTTGTTTAATAAATTATTATTTCCGTTGACTCGTAGAAAAAAGTATTGTATACAATAGTTATATAATTAGCTTTTTAAGTCTCGTACCTTAATTAGGCTACTCAGCAAGCTTCGTGGTTCTCGACTTAAAAAGCATCCATTATATAACGATTGCATAAACTACTATTATATAGTTCTAGGTCAACGGAAAGTGCCCTATAAATTTTGATTCTCTTGATAGTGTCGAAATATACGTTTTTAGCAGCATAAACGGCCGTATAGGCATAGGGTTATTTATACAAATATTTATTTATTTAAGTAGGCAAGGTAACAAAATGTTACCTTGCCTACTTAAATAATACTTAAATAGGTTGTCTATCTTTTTGTTCCTGATCTCCACTCAATTGCTCAAAGGTTAACTGGAAGAGATCCCTTACCCATAAGTTCACCTTTGTACCGATTTTACCTATTTTTGTCTGTATTTACACTATTTACCTGTGTCTTGTGTACAATAAAGTATTTACATACATACATACATACATATATATTTTGACGACCGGTAATCACGTAACGTTTTGAACGCGCGTTAGAACAATTTAACTGTCATTTTTCCATATAAAAAGTGACATTAAGATCTACCTGACGCGCGTACACTGCGTTACGTGATCGACCTGCTGTTAGCCTATAGTGGGTAGTAAGGTCCTGGGTTCGAGTCCCGGTAAGGGCAAATATTTGTGTGATGAGCATGAATACCTATTTGTTTCTGAGTCTTGGATGTTTTCTATGTATTTAGTAGTTATATATATTAAATACTAGCGACCCGCCCCTGCTTCGCACGGGTTTATGTGCATAATACATGCATGTATGGATTTTATATTACATATAAACCTTCCTCTTCAATCACTCTATCTATTAAAAAAAACCGCATCAAAATCCGTTGCGTAGTTTTAAAAATCTACGCATACATAGGGACAGACAGACAGACAGACAGACAAACAGACAGCGGGAAGCGACTTTGTTTTTGTATGAGATCATGCAGCTAAATATTACACTGAGATCATGATCTTAACTGCACATTATGGGTACGGACAGGAACCTGACCGTTAAGGGCACTTCAAGCCCACCACGCTAATCAGCTCAAAAATAATGAAGAGTAGAAGTTATAACTTATATCAATTTATTTTATTACTTTTTCTACTCGTCGACTTTAATCTTTGAATTAAGATTTCGTACACGAAACTAAGATCACATACTTTTTAATCCTGGAGCTCCACGAGCTCGTCACGAACTCGTATGGTTTCATAAATCATAAGATAACCGCCAGCAGTCATCTTATGAATCCAGGAGCTGTATAAGATAACTGTGAAGACATCAACGCGCAAATATACTTAGGTGCTGCGCTTCATTTCAGCAGGGCGATTTTCAATAGATACCAAGTTTGTTTAATAAATTATTATTTCCGTTGACTCGTAGACAAAAGTATTGTATACAATAGTTATATAATTAGCTTCTTAAGTCTCGTACCTTAATTAGGCCACTCAGCAAGCTTCGTGGCCTAAACGTGGTACTCGACTTAAAAGGTATACATTATATATGACGATTGCATAAACTACTATAAGTTCACACTGCCAATAATATGAAAATTAATGACAACCAGTCACTGTGGTTTTACACAGCAATCCACTATCATTAGCAAAGAACACGTTTGGATGCGTTCCCCGGGGATCCCTAAATATCCTGCGGCGCGTCTTTGGTGTCCGAGACATTAGCGAAGTAAACTTGAGGCTTAGTTAGACGCAGAGCTGTACAGGGATAGTTGATCGTATTTATAAGTTTGCGGGTCATACAAACAGTGTTTAAAACAAAATTCGTCCTTCCTGCACGGCTATCACAAGACGGCGCGCGAGCTCTCTCGATT
Organism: Epinotia brunnichana; assembly: GCA_963854355.1. Taxonomy (NCBI): domain Eukaryota; kingdom Metazoa; phylum Arthropoda; class Insecta; order Lepidoptera; family Tortricidae; genus Epinotia; species Epinotia brunnichana. The sequence continues at coordinate 19,685,138 of OY977949.1, read as the reverse complement.
TTTCTTGCACTGTCCGTCTCTCTCTTATTAGAAAACGTAGACTTTTAAATAATCACAACTCATGGTTATCCTATTTTTAGGCCATTCTCAGAAATGTATACCATATAATAATACCGCTGTGTGTAACACTTTTTTTAAACCACCCTTGTTTTATCTTCGTCGAGCGACCTAGTAATACATCTATTTATACTTCTAGAATTGAACACAATTTGAATTGACGGAATACCCTTGTTTTACCGACAAACGTTTCATAGAATGAATGTTTCAACGAAAACATTTTTTTTTCCGAAATAGTAAAATTTTTTTGTGATACTCGTAGTTATAAAACAAACCTAACCTAACCTAATGGGTTCTACACAATGACCTTTTAGCTGTACCTAAAAAGTTAACGGTTTCTGAGTAACAACAATTCGATGAAATGAAAATTCGCCGAAACAATGCATTCGGTGAAACGTTTGTCGGTGTAATAAGGGGATCCCCACTAGTCCTTATTTGACTTAATAGTATTAGCTAGTCAGATAGAACTGTTATCTCAACCCCGTCATAAACCGTGTATGCGCAAAGTTCACGTCATCAGTTCACGGGCCGATAACCGGATGCCATCCCTTCATCCCTGAACTTAAACCCTTTGCTAATCTGGCCGCTGGAGACCGCATGCGTGCTCCGGGGTAATGAATGATGATAAATTGTACTGTCAGTAGTATTAGTAACGAGGCGAGGATGTTGGGAGGGAGGATCGCTGGGCGCTAACGATTTAGTGAGTCTTAGCAGATGTAAAATAGTGAAACATTCGCTGCGATTCCGTTTGACTTAATTGTCAGAAGAGGATATACCTAAGATTCTTATCTCAGTAGGTCAATCACGTAAACGTGATTAGCTCTCTTAGGGGTAATCGCGTAACGTTCCGAACGCGCCTCGGTACAATTTAACTGTCAATTTTCGATATAAAAAGTGACATTAAGACCTACCTGACGCGCGTACAATGCGTTACGTGATCGACCTTCTGGTATACCTACTGCTTTTGTTTCTTGTCAGCCTAATAAAAGACTGAGATATTGTAGTAGTTGACATGGCCATGTGAAGACCCGTGGAAACGAATTCTGACGTGACACTACGACAGAGTTTATATAGACATCATTGATCATTTGTCTATGATTCAATAAGAGTGGCACGTCCAACTTACTTTTAACAAGCTGTTATAAATGAAAGACGTGCGCTTGCGTTGAACCCGTTTAATGCACTGCTTTGGCATACCCCTACATTTGTCTATTTATAGCGCTAACTAACCTAACACAAGCCTACATACCGCCATATTTACACGATCTGTCAACTTCAGCTTCGATCCGTTAGAAAAATTCGATATGACACGCTGCAGAAGTTGACAGTTTGTTATCCCGAGTCGGGCTGGTTGCCACAGTTGTAAAATACACGTTGCAATAGTCAAGGGCCAATTTCAGGAACGCACTTAAACGTGTTCAATGTTAATTAGATTTGCATTGTCTCACTGAACCAGTGAGCTTCATCTTAGGCCACAGGGGTCACGTAACGTTTTGAACTTACGTTAGGACAACTCAACCGTCAATTTTCCATATAACAAGTTACATTTAGATCTACCTGACGCGCGTACAATGCGTTACGTGATGACCTGCTGGCGTCGCTTACCAGATGAGAGTCTCACAGTGGTTCCTTAAGGCCTCACCACACCAGTCACCGGCGCGGGTCGGGCGCGGGCCCGCGCCAGTTGTAAAACATTGAAACTACACCTCAAACACACATCGAACGCGGGCTCGCGGGCCCGCGGCGGGCTCGCGTTCGATGTGTGTTTGAAGTGTAGTTTCAATGTTTTACAACTTGCGCGGGCCCGCGCCCGACCCGCGCACGACCCGCGCCCGACCCGCGCCCGCGACCGGTGTGCCTCAACCTTTTCAAGATCGTTACCCCCGTAGCCTATTAGGGAACAGATTTGACCTCCAATTGAAATAACGGCTAAACGCTAAAACCTCACGTCTAATATTCATCAATTTTGTGATACCAACTCGCTTACCCCCGAAGAATAGCTGTTTTACCCCCAGGTTGGGAACCGATAAGGGTCATGCAATCACAATCACAGGTTAAATAGTGCCTAATTTAAAAAATACTGTGCGGCGCACTTTCTGACTTATGTCATGCGCGCTATACATAATAATACTCCGCTTAACATTAGACATTATGCTTGTTTGTAACCATCGTGGTATAAACAATGTGGTTAAAGTGTGGTTAAAATGGTTTTAGGTTAGCAATCCTGTTATGCATCTATCTGTTGCACGTCGTTGTTAGGAAGCTCCCTGGAACTTGGCTGCAGGAAATTAATACTTTATTACAATTCAATCAAACTGTAGTGGAGTTCACGAGATTTTAATGCACCGGCTAATCGTGTCCGACTGAAAGGAAAATAATATCAGAGGTTCTTTTTTAGGGTTCTGTACTCAAAGAGAAAAACGGGACCCTATTACTAAGACTCCGCTGTCCGTCCGTTCGTCCGTCCGTCCGTCTGTCTGTCACCAGGCTGTATCTCACTGATACCGTGATAATTCCAGCTGAAATTTTCACAGATGGTGTATTTCTGTTGCCGCTATAACAATAAATACTAAAAACAGAATAAAATAGTTTTATATAGATAATGGTACGGAACCGTTCGTGCGCGAGTCCGACTCGCACTTGGCCGGTTTTTTTATATTTTGCATTCCAGTTGCTAGCAACTGCAATGTGTGTTGTATCGCATGGCTGTTTATAAATATTCCAACTATAGTACCATTTTTATGTTATAAAAAAATTGGAATGATTAAAAAAGAAGTAAGTACTGTACTGAAGTAAAAGTTCCCTACAACTGTTTTTTTTTTATTATATTGGAATGTTAGTTGTCAAGTCTGATTAACCTCCTGACGTCAAACACGGTAGGTGCCCTGTTAAACTGCCTTTAAACCTTCACACATTTTGCAATAGCACAGTCATGCAGCATGCGACATTTCCATCCTCAATGCGCGAGCACACCCAATTTTTATTTTAAGATGGCAATCTGTCTGAGGAGGGTCTTTCAAATTTGTTCACAATGAAAAAGTTAACTCGTTCTAAGCGAAGTTTAAAAAGCTTTTCTGTACCTTTATCTAATGGAAAAGAGTTGTTTAAACAACTCGAAAACAATATACTGTCAGCTGGGGTTCCGAAGTGTTCAGGTACAGTTGTATAATTGTTATAAAAAGGTAAACAAAATAAATTTAGACTTTTAGGAGGGGACCACCCATAAATAAAAGATTTAGAAAATCAGAACGGTTTTTTGCCGATTATTTTTACTAAATGTAATGTTTATTTACGTCAACGTTTCGATCATTTTCCAGATAGTCTCTTTTAGTAAAAAAATATGTGTGAAAATCGTGAATGTTTATATGAGTAAATGGTTTTTTGGCCATTTACATACACCATGTATGAAATAAATAACTGAAAACCGGATCATCAACCTGAATCGACGATTTCAATATCCGTTTTTCATGCCCAATCTAAAAATTGCATCTTACATGATGACGTTATGAGATGGAAAGTTGAAAAATAATAAGAATCGATCCAACTGATATAAATTGTATAAAAGCTTAGAGTGCGTTCTCTAAAAGCTTCAGATAGGTAGGTAAATACAGGCAAATACAATCCCAATTGAATATCAATACGTGAAGTAGTGCCGAAATTGAGCTGTGAAGTTCGTTCCGACACCAATTACTCAATAATCAATCATTGATTTCCGCACGCAGAAATAAAGCCAAATCAGTAACCGCGACAGTTAATGAGCTCCGTTTATTGTGAATAATACTTTAAAGTTTGCTGAAAACGTTACAATCAGCTCCGTCATTTGGTTTTTTGCTTGCATGTACAACAATGGATATTTATTCCACTGAAGGGTTGGTTTAATGTACTTACAAATTGATTGGCTCATTCATCCACGGACGTATCATTTTTTTACTGAGGCTTTCTGTTGTGAAGTGACATTAAAATAAACGAGCATTTAAAGAGAATATAAAATGAGAGGACGTATAAACAGTTTCGATATTGACTACCGGTAGGTATTAAAGTGGCGGCCATTAATATAATCAGACGGGTTTATTGCAAAATGTTATAACTGCATTGGCATTCATTGTTGAAAATAATGAATATAAAAGTTCGTTGTCAAACTTGTTTATTAAAATTAAATGTTTGTCGACCCAATTTTATTCATATTATTGTTTGTATTTTCGTTATACATGAATGCTTTTAGTTTTAAATATCAAAAATCTGAAGTAACACAGCATTAACTTCATATGATAATATTTAAAACATCTAAAATTGATGTAGGTTTCAGGATTTTTTTTTGTTTTGTTTAATGGGATCATTTAACATGAAAGTTTTGGATCAATTGCTTCACAACCAACTGAGAGACTCTCTAAGTGATTATAGAATAATCGTAACATGCAGACATGCATGTTATTAATGAAAGGCGAAGCAGATGAAGTGCTCACTATCTGTTATTTTTATATTTACTTAGTTACCTATATCGACTACACAAATTGCAAATTACACCCAACAGCGACACGTCGCAATAATAAATCGCAACAGACCAGACACCATCAAAAAGCGTTATGTCCGGTAAGTGTTTGGGGGGTTTGATTGATGTTTTAAACTCTGTCGCGTGATGCTGCTAAATCCGGATGAAAACTTTAAAACGCCTGCTATATATTCACAAAAAATTCCATATTTACTTTTCATGTTGCTAGTGTAACTTGACCTAAGCACTCGTAACAGCCTGTGCATAATCAGAAGCCGAATTTAATCTGGCGTGCCTTGGACGAGGTTTTCGGGAAAGTGTTGCGAATTATCGCTGCAATGAGATTCGCAATTGCTGGCCGCATGGTGACAATCGAACCAATATAAGTCTGACCTCCAAATACGCAACGTTGTAACGAATTTCTGGGTCAGTTTTTACTAGGCTAGCTCAATTACAAATGCAAGGGTTCATGAATAGATGTCCTGTACATTTTAACCGAGCGGCCGGCCTCCCGTAATTGCAGTAACAAGGGTGCTCTAACGTTATTTAGTCCCGTGGCATTAACGTCCCGCCGCTGCCACGTTCGCGACACTCCTTGCATTTAATTATATTTATTTTTCAATCTACGCTTTTGTTCTGTTTTTGAATCTCGCATTTGTTTTTAACTCAATCAGCGGACCTTTTGGATACCTACGTTAATTTGTCACGTATTAAAATTTTTGGGTTGCGATTTATTTGGCAAGCGACAAGGGGGCATGTTTTGAAAACCAGTTGTTATATATTATGTACGATTGTTTAAACTTCCGTGTTGTTTACCACAATAAAACTTCAGTGGAAATTGTACACCTTCGATATATTCAAAAAAAATCACACATATACAAATATCCGATTTGACTATATTAGATCGAACAAAAAATGTCGTTAGCTAGTTTCTCGTTGTAACAGTGACATCTAGCGGCAAATCTTAAAACTAAACATTCTCAATAACATCTTATGTGATCATTATAAACCAACATGCCATTAGCTAGTTTGCGGCCGTTACAGCGACATCTAGCGGCAAATCTTAACATACCGCCCACCAAGGACAAAATGTCCTTCCTTTTAGAAGGGCCGCCCACCGTGATCATTCTCACCAGGGATATTTATATTTTAAACACATGCAAATATAAATACTTAACTAGACACGGGTAATATGCATAATTTAGATGTAGGACGTTTAATTATGGATTTTCCACATTTTAATGACACAACTCTGGTCAGATCGTCTGAACCAGGATACTTTTGGACGATTCTACCAAAGAGCCATTTGGTTGGTGGCAGATCATCTTCCTTTATCAGAACGACGTCACCAACTTCTGGCTCAGGAGTTTTGAAAGCCCATTTATACCGGTGAAGAAGATGAACTAAGTATTCGCTAGACCATCTGCGCCAAAAGCATTGCAGCATCCTCTGAGTTAATTGCTATCGCTTTAACGAGCTGAGAGTCGAATCTTCATAGTTTACTTCTGGTATTGATATTAGAGGCTCTCCCACCAGGAAGTGACCGGGAGTTAATGGATTTGGGTCATTAGGCAACATTGAAATCGGTCGAGAATTTAAACAAGCCTCAACTTGACTAAGAAGTGTAGCCATCTCTTCATATGTTAAAGTCGACTCTCCGATGACTCGCTTTATGTGAAATTTTGTGGACTTGATACCCGCTTCCCATAATCCACCAAAATTGGGCAATCGAGGGGGTATAAAATGCCACGTTGTTCCTTTTGTTGCCAAAGCTTCAGCTATTTCTTGAACAATGGCAGATTTTTGCGACCGAAATAAGTCTTTTAGCTCTCTGGAAGCACCCACGAAGTTTGTACCGTTGTCGCTATACAGTTCGGAGCAATGGCCACGACGCGACACGAATCGCTTGAATGTCTCGAGAAACCCTCGTGAAGTTAAGTCGCTAACAACATCTATATGCACCGCCTTTGTCACCATGCATACGAACAGACATATATATCCCTTATAGGCCTTGTGACCTCGGCCTTTGGATGTTCTTAAATAAATAGGCCCAGCATAGTCTACACCGCTCCGAGAAAAGGGTCTAGCTGGGGTAATTCTGACTCGCGGTAAAGAACCCATCATTTGATTTTGGGTACTTGCCTTATTTCTCACACATGCAATACATTTGTGTACACAATGTTTTACTAGGTTCTTTACGCCGATGATGCAATATGACGCCCGTAAGTAATTAAGCATTAATTGTCCTCCGCCATGCAAGGTTTTTTCGTGCGCATCGGCTACTAATAACCGTGACAAGGGTGAATTATGCGAAAGCAAAATTGGATGCTTAACATCCTCTATTTCGTCCGAATGTGCCAGTCTGCCCCCCACTCTAAGCACTCTACTGGCGTCTAAAAATGGAGTGAACGACCAAATTTTTGATGATTTAGTTTTTATGCAGCCATGTTTCTCAATTTCAGATAATTCTGGTTTAAATTCATTCTTTTGAGCTATTTTAATACAGGTGGTTAAAGATTCGTTTAATTCAGCTGCGCTTAAATGTTAACTCAAATGTCCTAAACTTATACTTCTTATCCTGAGAAATCTCCTGCAATAAGCTACTACTCTTATTAATTTTCCAAGCGACGAGTATTTATTCAGTACGCATTCCTCTACTGTACAGTAAGTATGATGGGATTTTATGGATTGTTCAAGGTGTGTTTTGTTGTCCGTTGGCTTGGTATACGAGATAACCTTGTGTTGTAAGAATTGAGGACCACATTGCCACAACGAATTACCGATCAGATCTGCTGGAGTAACACCGCGAGAAGCACAATCTGCGGGATTCTCCTTTGTGGAAACATGAGACCATTGACAGGGTTCAACATGGCATAAAATTTCGGAGACTCTGTTGGCAACGAATGTCTTCCAATTGCTGGGGTGTTTGTTTAACCATGCAAGAACGACCGTAGAATCGGTCCAGGCTCGCATGTTACACTTTGAAATATTTAACACTATTGACACCTCCGTTAATAATTTAGAAAGCAATACCGCACCGCATAATTCTAATCGCGGTATGCTAACTTGTCTTACTGGAGCTACTCTGGTTTTGGCTGTAATCAGCTGAACTGTAATATTGCCTGATGAGCTGATTACCCGAAGATAAACTACAGCAGCAAACGCCAAGTTAGAAGCATCAGAAAACCCATGCAATTCAACGCGGTCATCACCTTCTTGCGTGTTGAGCCATCGAGGAATTTTAAATCCAGATAGCTGACCCAATTCCTCGCGGTAACTATACCAGTCCTGTAATATCTCATTTGTGGGCTCTTCGTCCCATCCTGTCCCCGCTATCCATAAACGCTGTATAAATAATTTTGCTTTAATAGCGCATGGTGCAATCCAACCCAAAGGGTCGAATAGGCGTGCTACGTCGGAGATAATTTTTCTTTTTGTTACAGGAGCAGATACAGGCGGCAGTGTGACCGAGTATTGAAATTCGTCCTTCTGCTTATGCCAGATAAGTCCTAAAATTTTTACAATATTATCTACTTTCATTTCCAGTGTCCTTTCAACCACTTCACCTTTCTCATATTGATCTATACTTTTTTTGTAATTCTTCACTATTACTTGCCCACTTTTGTAGTGTAAAACCTCCTTTCGTAAGCAGAGTCTTCATTTCTTTGTAAAGTTCTATACCCTCTTTGACCGTTTCACATCCTGTCATTAAGTCGTCCATATAGAATCCACGAGCAACTCTCTTTGCTGCCGCTGGGTGCTCGGTTGAATTATCAATGGCGACTTGATTAAGGGCTTTAACAGCTAGATATGGTGCTGATGCGGTTCCGAATGTAACCGTTAACAATTTATAGTCCTTTATTTCCTCTTCTTGATTGTCTCTCCATACAATACGTTGGCAGTCAACGTCTTGATTAGTTACTCTCACCATGCGATACATCTTCACAATATCTGCAATCAGACATACGGGATATATTCTCCATTGCATAATAAGGTGACGTAACTCAAGCTGTAGCGTAGGTCCAACCATCAAAGCGTCGTTTAAGGATGTACCGTTTTCATTTTTACAGGAGGCGTCGAACACCACCCTAACTTTACTTGTTGATTTGTCTTCCCGGATAACTGCGTGATGCGGTAAGTACACAGACTGATCTACACTTTCTTCAGATGCGGCAACAGGTGCCATGTGGTTTAGATATAAGTATTCCTTTACAACTGCCGTATATTTTTCTTTAAAGGTTTTATCTTTAGCAAATTTCCTCTCCAGTGATTTAAACCTCCTAATAGCAATTTCCCTTGAATTTCCTCCTTTACAGGGCGGGTTTTCGTCACGAAATGGCAACTTGACCACATACCTGCCGAGCTCATCTCTTTTCGTCGTAGCTGCAAAGATATCTTCACATCGCTGTTCTTCTGTCGTCAGTATCTTTTTAGAGTTTAATAAAGGTTCTGATTCCATCTCCCAAAACCGTTTTATTATTTCATTATCCGTGTCAAACTGTGTATGTAATACAATTTTCCTTTCGTTGGGACCTGCGGAGCCCACCTGTCCTGATAAAATCCACCCTAAACATGTACTTTGCGCTATCGGAGTTCCAATGGGACCTTTCTTTACACCCTCTTTCAATATCTGCGCATATACTTCTGCTCCCAGCAAAATATCAATTTTGCTAGGAGTATCGTAATCAGGGTCTGCCAAAATGAGTTGTTTCAAATCTACCCATCCCGTCGCACTAACTCTGTGCGCGGGGAGATACGTTGTGATATTTGGTAACACGTATGCATTTAATTCCATTTCGAAGTCTTGATCAATCAAAGATTAAATTTTTAAGGTTACCATGTATCTTGATGTTACTGATGTTTGTTCTCCGCCTAAACCCGATATTATTCCCTTCGCAGGAACCTTCTTTAGACCTAATCCTTGTGCAGTAGCCTCTGTGACAAAAGAGGCCTGGGAGCCTTGATCCAACAAGGCCCTGTAAACTTGAAATTGACCTGTCTTGGACTGTGCCTTTACGAGAGCCGTGGCCAATAGGACTTGGTGATTAACCTTGCCTTTCGCAAACAAAGTTACCTGTGCCGAATGTGACGCGATATCATGAGGTGAACTACCAGACGGTGCATCTGCTTCGCAACTTTCCTCAGAGGACACTGCAACTGCTTGATCTACGTTCCCAAAATGAGCAGTTGAAGTTTGAACACCCTTCGGATGAAGCAAGGAATGATGCCGTTTATTGCAAATGCGACAATTCATGGTTTTTTGGCAGAATCGTACTGAATGATTGGATCCTAAACAATTATAGCAAATGCGATTATTTGTGACAAATTCGTGTCTTTTTTCAAAATCCTCTGCAGCATTTTTTTTACAAAAACATAATTTATGATTGTCACTACAAAATTCACACACAAAATTAGCAGAATCGTTAACATAGAATGATTTAGCCGTATTTGTATTCAAAGTAGACAACCTACCATATACATTTCTCCCTTTATTTTCAGGCTCAAGAAACTCTAGAGCTCGATATCTACTAGTCAAAAAATTCTTGAATTCTATGAATGTGGGCAAATCATTTGGACTCACATTTGACGTAACACTTAACTCCCATTGCTTGCGAGACTCAGGATCCAATTTTGAAGATAACAAATAGATAACAATAATGTCCCAAGTAGACACATCGATCCCCAAATTACTCAACGCGCTCAAGCAATCGGAAGACGTGTCCAGCAGTTCCTTTAAGTAGCTTGCTGATTCAGAATTAGCGTTTCGCTGACCTAATAATCGTTTTAAAATACTATATGATAGATATTTTTTATTACTATATCGGTCTTCCAACTGCCTCCAGCATGCCGCGTAATTTGCCTCCGTTACCGGTGTGTACCTGATTAGTTGTTCAGCTTCTCCGGTCAAGTATCCCTTAAGATAATGCAATTTTTGTACGTTATCTAGTGAATTATTGTTGTGAATTAAGGAAACAAATAAATCTCGAAATGTTATCCATTCAGTATACTTGCCGGAAAAGCTCGGTATACTTATCTTTGGGAGACGGATATGACTTTGTTCTCCATTCATGACATTACATTCAATTGATTTGCTTACACTTTCTGTATGGAATTTCACCAAAATAGCCTTCAATTCGCATTTATATTCCATATAAACTTCTTGTGTTGTATTATACACATCATTTTTGATATACTCTTTTGACTTTAACAAAGTTTTATCTACTGTTTGCAAAAGTTCTTTGTCACCGACTCTAAATTCTGACCACATCTGTTCTAACAATTCTAACCTTCCTTCAACATAAATCTGTGTAATTCTTTCTTTTGGTGATTTTTTAAAGTTCACGCTTGCCTTGGAAATACGTGCAGAAATCTCTTCCTGATAAGATATTAATGACTCCATAGTGAACACAAAATATTTACTTAACCGTGCACTTACAATTTTAAGAAAGCAATTACTAAACTACAATTTAAGGTTCACAACAATACCTCACTGATATACTTTGAAAAATTCCAAGTCCAACTAAACTCTCTAAAAAATTACAAGTGTTTAGAACTTCTGGGGAAAATCGGGCATGGATTCCCCGTATCTTTTGTTTTACTAAAACTATTCTAAGTCCTAAATTTAATATTAGTGATTTTTCTAAGTTACTGTTAATATACTCAAGAAATAATTAAAGTCCCAAATTCACTAGACGTTAAGGTTCAAACTTGCTTGACACTGAATTATATTCTTCAAAGTTTTAATCTTCAACAACTGTAGGTTCAATTTTGCATACAATAATAAACTAAGAGTACTCACGGTTTGCACTTCACTCAACTGAATGTAAACAACACTGATGACGTAGGAGCTCCTTCTTCGTTGTCCTCTCCTGACGGCCGCGTCACCTTCGCCGCGCCGCCTGTGACTCAGCTTGGCAACCGCTAGATGGTGCCACAGTACGCTGCTTCACTGTACTATATATATTTTTCTTCCTTCGTGTCCCTCTGGACAGCGATCCACTGCCACTATGGGAACGAAACGAAGATGGCTCCTCCACTCACTGACATTAGTGGCAACCAGCGCCAAACTGTCCGATTCGATGGACCATGTTTAAACTTCCGTGTTGTTTACCACAATAAAACTTCAGTGGAAATTGTACACCTTCGATATATTCAAAAAAAATCACACACATACAAATATCCGATTTGGCTATATTAGATCGAACAAAAAATGTCGTTAGCTAGTTTCTCGTTGTAACAGTGACATCTAGCGGCAAATCTTAAAACTAAACATTCTCAATAACATCTTATGTGATCATTATAAACCAACATGCCATTAGCTAGTTTGCGGCCGTTACAGCGACATCTAGCGGCAAATCTTAACAACGATTGAACTTTGTCACTTTTATGCAGCACATATGAAGAAAGTTATATTTGTCACCTATCTAACTTGTGAAATACTTATATGTATAAGAATTCGCTGTTTTGACAAATTAAGACACCATTTCAGGTCATGTGGCGAGGCCCTTGCACACAGAGTGGGCAGTTTTATTTGGAGACGCACACGATTATGATTTCCTAAGGCGGTTATCGCACTACCGCCGCATTCCGCTGCGGTATGCGGAGACGCGTACAAATTTCGACGCACGGAGGTGCGGTGCAGTGTGGTACCACGTGTGCGAAAGTTATATTCAAACTGAGGTACTTGCATACAACGAGAAAACCGACGCCCCGCACACGGATGGTGATGCGGTAGCAGTGTGATAAACGCCTAAGAGTGGCTCTGTGAAACGACTCCAGTTGCTTTTGAAAATATATAATTCAGTGAGCATCTCGTTCTAATTACAATAGCAATAATGTTAATTCAGCCCCAGCTAATATAGTCAATTCCATAATAACAGTATTGTATGTAGGTAAAATTAGAACCGGTGCGCCTGAAAATGATAGTCAACATTAGGGTGTCGGTGCCGACGAATGTTGACAAATAGCGTGGAGGCGTAATGCATATCAGTCGATTCATTACCGGCAACGGCCCGGAACCCAACTTCAAAACGAGTTTATGACGTTTTGAAAAGATACTTGATTCGTCTTGATTCACGTGCTCCCTTTTCCGTAAGTGCTTAGTCAAATGTGTTTGAAAGCGACGCACTGATATTGAATTGAGTTGGTATTAAATGAAAATGGGATTTTGAGTTGCATAATGGATGCACCGGAATCGATTGCGGCCGTGCCGTGCCATTGCGCCGACATGAATCATTGCCAGTTTCGTTTTTAATTGAGCATTCACAAAGCCTGATTAGCAAGTGGCGGAGTCATGACGTCGTAGAGATGAGAAAAGACCGTGACTCGAAATTCTAAATTCCTATTGATTAAAAACGACAAACATTTAAAGTTCCAAAACTTTTTCCAGCTAACTTATAACTTGGATCTGTTCAAGGCGGGTAGGCACTAGCTATGTAATGCATGTAACTTATAACTTGGATCTGTTCAAGGCGGGTAGGCACTAGCTATGTAATGCATGTAACTTATAACTTGGATCTGTTCAAGGCGGGTAGGCACTAGCTATGTAATGCATGTAACTTATAACTTGGATCTGTTCAAGGCGGGTAGGCACTAGCTATGTAATGCATGTAACTTATAACTTGGATCTGTTCAAGGTGGGTATGCACTAGCTATGTAATGCATGTAACGTATAATTTGGATCTGTTCAAGGCGGGTAGGCACTAGCTATATAATGCATGTAACTTATAACTTGGATCTGTTCAAGGCGGGTAGGCACTAGCTATGTAATGCATGTAACTTATAACTTGGATCTGTTCAAGGCGGGTAAGCACTAGCTATGTAATGCATGTAACTTATAACTTGGATCTGTTCAAGGCGGGTAGGCACTAGCTATGTAATGCATGTAACTTATAACTTGGATCTGTTCAAGGCGGGTAGGCACTAGCTATGTAATGCATGTAACACACTCGACTTCATCATCACTTACAGAGAGACAGTGGTTAAATGCTTGCCCCCCACAAGGTGGACTGATGACCAGGCCCCGTAGCATGGATGGCGTCATCACGCGATAAGTGATAGGATAAGCGCGTCGTCTCATTCTATGGAACGGTGTCAGCCAGGGACGGCAGCTCTATCCTATCACTTACCGCGTGATAAGGCCATCCATGCTATCCGTCCTGGTAAAGGTCGCGGGAGTCCGCTGGATGCGGGTGGCGCAGGACCGGCCATTGTGGCACTCTTTGGGAGAGGCCTATGTCCAGCAGTGGACGTCTTTCGGCTGATAAGATGATGATGGTGATGATGAAGTAGGTACTCGTATTACATTTTTCCAAATCATTGGTCACTAGGTAGGCACCTACCTACCTAGTGACCACTACTACTAGGAGTACCTACTCTCGCAACGACTAGCGGCTACAATCTCGCTAGCTCACTACGATCCAGTTATACTTCATAGGAGTTACGTTGGTGGCATCATCTTCATTAGACTATCCGAAAATGTAAATCCAAATCAATCGAATAAGCCCGACAGTTCGCCGCGGCAGCGGAACAGGGGTCTAATTCACATAACATTTTGAACTCATCCATGACCCCATAGTTAGCATAATTTGAACCCGATTCCTATAACATCTATGCTTAATTAGAGGCACAGTTATAATGGTCATGTGTGGTGGTGTCCTCGGTAAGCGATGCGAATAACCCAGCCGACAGCCGCCGGCTGAGTCTGCCAATCACACTAGATCGATGGCGTTTTGTGTAAACTACAGTAAGCCCCAGCTTACTGCGATAATCTTCCCCGCGACAACGCTGGCACGCACGCACACTTGTAGCGAAATTAATTTAAATGTTAATTGCTGTTATTATCAACGATCCTAAGTCTATAAGTCGATTTGCGTTTCAATTTCTCCATACAACATTCAAAATTCCACTTAACATTAACTGAACTTGAATTGAGAGAGACCGCTGTTCAAAAAACAGTTCCCAAGTATTAACGGCTTTAAAGCAATCAAGTCATGAGCGATTATCAACTACTTAATCAAAGTTAACGATGGCGTGAGAGACTATTTGGTCGGGGCGCATCAAACGGCAGACAGCTCGCGTAATAGGCGATGTAAAAGAATTTAACCTCCTAATGGACATCCTTTTAACACATTAATAGGTTTTAAAATTCGTCTAAAGCGGCGGTGAGGGAGCACAGCGTTAATGCAAAATGTGGCTTAGTCTGTCCTCTCGTGCGGCGAGCGGCCGGGCCGGTGCCCAGGGGCTCTGAGGACTTTGGAAATTTAAACGTTTAACTGTTTCTATTACTCTTCAGCTAAAAAGATACGGAGTAAAAGAGACGGATCGTGTTTTTGAATTTCGTAATTTGTAGTGCCTACGTGCGGTTGCGGCTGCCAGTCGCGGAGTCGCCAGGGAATTGAAATCCTACTCCATTATTTTACCACTATTTTGTTTGTATTACTAAGTATTTTTATAACTGACGGAAATAGCCGGCTCCGCACTCTAAGAACGCCGTGTGAGACACTTTTTCACAGAGAATAATTTTTCCGAATCCTGACTTGTACTAATGAGATTCAAAATGTATGTAAACATGAGTTTCCGTCAAGAATTTAACTTTTGGTGCAAGCTTTTATTGCTAACTTTACTTTTCTGTATACCGTCATCAACTACTCATTGAGACGAATCTAACGAGCCCAAACTCAACGGGGTTACGTCGGTTAAGTACTGAATTCCAATGGCCAGCCTATCTCCATCATCAGATCAGCTCGATGGTACCATAGTATTGAATTGTCATCCAAACTATACTTGTACCCAAAATTTCAGCTCAATCGGTTGAGGTTAACTGGTTCAAAATTCAAACACACTAACAAACTACAAATAAACGAACAGGTGAAGTTAAATAAAAGCTTGTAAAATACCTAGATTTTTGATAACAAAAAGGTGACAGATAACCTGAGTATATCATATTGATTTTGTCAACCTACAGTGACCCCGTTATATTCGATATATCATTTGTAGTTAAAATGGAATTAATCACTCCCTACTTCAATAGGGGCGTAGACTCAAAATTTATTATTACTCCAAAAGAAAAAAGGCAAAAAAATATGCCTAGTGACGAAAATCCCATTCAGATATCTCAAAAAATTACAAAGCTACAACCGTTTTAATATTGCTTGTTAGAGAGAGAAAACGCTAGGGGATCGTGACATCACGATCCACGAGCGTCATAGTAAATGACAATCGTTTCATATGAAGGTGCGTTTTGCGGAAAAGGGACAGAACATACCCCCTCTTAAAACTTAGGACACTTTGTGATTATTTAACCTCTTGCGATGTTTTTTCTCCATTTGACTACATTTTTATAACTTTTTCGAGAAAATGCAACATTATTGATTATTTTATTTAGTGTCTACACCCCTATTGTACGTATTGAGGTACCTTACTTAATCTATATCTATACTAATCATAATACTAAAGTGGGAAATATAATTAAACTTATTTAAAATGCGATTTTCATTCGTGAAATCCATATAAAAGAAAACGTCGTATATACCTAGGTAACTGTCGTAATATAAAGGAATCAATTTCCAATCACGACGTTTCTACTGGATGGGTGCATTCTCAAGTGACCGATCCCTCGTAGCCCATTCAAAGCTGCCGGGCTAGATAAACACAGGATTGATATCGGAGAAGCCAGGACAGCGACGCATGATCCTATAGTTCGATCCTCCGAGCTCTCAACACGACCCAAACGTACAGCATGCAACTGTATTCCTCAAGCTGTAAATCAATTAAGTGCCTTACGCCTCAGGATTTAAAGGCGTTCATGGCACTCGTCAACTAACATACACAAGTTGAGCTCTGTACATATCTGCGCAAAATGAAGTGAGTGCATCAACCGCCATTCGGCCGTATGTACGGCCCTCGACATCCCGATATCACTCTTGGCAGAGATCTCGAGCTCAACTCCGTATGGAGAGGAACAAGTATCGAGTTAACCTCGAGAGGAGGGTAATGTGAACTAACGCATACTTGATCGCCCGCCCGACTAGCGCCCGAATTCGATTAATGTTTGAGCTCGTAGCCACTCGCTCTGATTCGAGTTGACTGCGACTAATCGAAACTCGAACGGGTCTTGCCAATTTAAAATATCTAAATCCCCGTTAGGTTTTCACTTGTAAACGTACGAGTAATTCTGTTTGGTGCGTTGACTCTCACCTCACAGTATAAATGGACTCAGTTAAATTAGGTTATCTTTACTCATGTTAAAGTAATTATAATAATAATCCGACATGGCGTATCTAAAGTTCTTCTTTGCTATAACTTAACCTCTATGATGCAATTATTCTGATCGAAGATTCAGATAATTGGTTATGAAAAGCAAGGGAACGGATAAACATAATAATTATTTAGACTTCGAATTTTAAACTTATTAGCTACCTAGAGCGAGTCCAGGGTTCGACATGTTAGGTACCTTTAAATTACACAACCATAGTCCAAGTGCTATTAGCATGTATGAACTTAAAGACCGGCAAAATAATAACACAAATTTAAATAATTCGTATAAAATCACAAATATAAAAATCGGTATGAAACGAATGAGTTTACTTTTGGACAATAGTTTTTTTTTTTAAGTAAGTACCTAAGTGTTTTATTTGTAAACATAGGTAATTAGTAATTACAGTGGTTGTCTTTTTTTTACAGTTTCACTATGTTTTGCCAATAGGCGTACAAAAACTTTGAGCTTAATCTATACAACTAATAAAACTGAAGAGGGTCGAAAGTCTGTACATGGAATGGATTCGAAAAAAAAATTGGCTAGGGATACTTAGAATCGACAACAGAACACGATCCAACAGTTTTTAGAATTTTTGTCTGTTTGTCTGTTTATCTGTTTGTCTGTTTATGTGACTGCGCATCACGTGAAAACGGCTGAACCGATTTAGATGAAATTTAGTATAGAGATAGTTTGAGTCCTAGGAAAGGACATAGGATAGTTTTTATCCTATCATATAGTGAAAGTTTGTATCGAGCTACGATATAAACGTGTTCTACGCGGACGAAGTCGCAGGCAGAAGCTAGTACTAAATAAGTACCTTATACCTACTATAATGCATACAAAAATTCAGGTGCCTTTGTACAAACTATAATTATATAGTAAGGTCAGCAACGGAAGTTAAACAATCTGTGATAAAAAGTTATATAGATAGATGAATGTATTAGTGCATGTCCGGTCTTAAGAATGTCAATGAAATATGTCAAATATGATTATAAAAAAAATTTAAAAATATTATTGAAAGAATCAAAGAAATGTCAATCTATTTTATCATTAATATAATCTGAAATGGAATAATAACATATGTCATTAAAATCTTTCTTAACTCTAACATATTTAATGACTTCATGTTATATATATAAGGTAAAGTTGGGGTAAGTCATAAGTCATTTATTTATAATATTATAAATATTACATGTCATCGTTTGTTAGTGTGTGCATGTGTTGGTAGTGGACTATAGTTGTGTAGTTTTACGGTACATGGTTGGTACACGAACAGCCGCTGTGCTATCCAAAAATTATGAATTAAATTAAATTGTCATTTATTTCAGATTTTGTATCCATATGTTTACACATTTAATTAAATAGTACTAAGTTCATTAAAACATAATCAATATAAAATAAAATAAACTAGTCAATTTTTAATTTAGAATAAATTACCATCAAAAATTACATATCGGTGTTATTAACATTAATGGACATTAATGTTAGGGACATTAGTCCCTGGGCGACCGAGCTCTGCTCGGGTGAAAATGGAGAAAATACAGAGAAAACGAATTTTCCCGGACATGAGACATATCTAGATCGATTTCTCGCCCCCGTAAACCCATGTACCTATTCCAAATTTCATCGAAATCGTTAGAGCCGTTTCCGAGAACGTGATTGCAAATATATATATATACAAATATTGCTCGTTTAATAATATAGGATAGGATAGTATTTTACATCTAGTGTTAGTACTTACATTACGATATGGTATGAAGCTTAGTGCAGTGGTTTAGGTAAGCCCCATCCCACCTGCCTGCAAACATTGCTAGGATGCTGTTGGTGCTGGCCCTCACCCTGCTAACTAGCGAGGCGGCTCGCTTGCGCATGATGGCAAAGAAGCTATCGACGCGCGCCTCCGCGAACATTACACACCCTAAATGCATTGTTGTTCTGCACTCATAAGGCGCTGTAGGTACTGCTTTTGCATATAGTCCGCCCACAGGCTAAGTACCCGTGTAGAAGGACGTGCAAAATGCTCTGAATAATGTCAGCTTTACATCAGTAGAGCAACGGGCAAACCTGCGGACAACCATATTCGCTCTAACAGCCAGCGCCCTGCGCTCCCATTAAATGTCGGCACCATCCTTGAAGTTAGAGGAAATAATGTGCCCAAGGTATAAATTGGGATACCATTTATAATGGACTATTGTTCAGTTTTAACGTGGGACCCACTAACCTTTTTCCTCTGACTCCAAAAACCATCATCTCATTCTTGGTGGAGTTGTATTTGAGACCGTGAGCGATGGCGCATCGCTCACACAGATCGCTATGAGTTTAACGAGACCTCACAGCGACGCGCTCAGCAACACCATGTCGTCCGCGTAGCTAATGTTGTTAACGTACACGCCTTGCACGTGGCAGCCGACATGAGTGTTGTCGAGCTCTACAATTAGATAATTGACGTATCGATTGAAGAGCTTCGGTGAGGTTAACCCCCCCAGCCTCACCCCGCACTCAAATTTATACGGATCCAACAGATCCCCCGCCCATCGAACGCTGTTGACTTGTCCTCTCCACTATAACTTGAAAAGGGATATGAGCTCCAGCAGTACTTTCATATCATATACTAGCTTTCTCTACATGAGATCATAGCAGGACAGGTCAAAAGCCATCGACAGGTCGAGAAACCACGCATACATAGGTATCTCTTTCTCTGTTGTAGCCCGGCTAGCCGGCGGGTTAAAAATATACAATAAAATATAATAATAAAATAAAGCGGAACTATGTACAGAAAGGGTTCAACTTATTCAGTCAGTACGGAGCTGTAGATATGAAAAGAAAGGTCACTGGCCTGAATAGGGTATAGGATCCGTAATTAAGACGGTAGAAACCGAAGTCCTCAGGCTTTCAAATACACTCGAAGTTTTCAGGCAGGTCGGCTCCAAATCTCGATGCAGCGTGCAGCGCAGGCGAAGCCCGCTGGTCAGTAGCAGCCGCCAGAAGACACCTTAGCCATGCATAAAGGGCTGGAAACAATCCTTTTCCTTAGCACATGTTCAAACCCCATTCGAGCCTCATAAGGGTTAGGCCAGTGACGGCTAAATGAGGCTTGGATTGGGTTTAACAAACATTACATACACAACACAGAATTAACAAACAATACATACCTGCATAAGTGGCAGCCCTTATATGTATGTATGAACTATGAGTACTGTACAGAATTTACAAGCAGTAGTTATTTCAAGAAATAATAGCAATCATCGATATTTATAACAAACCAAATATGTAGTCAATGAATTGCGCAAGCAAGAGAAAATTTTCCTCGAATAAAACAAAACACGGCCGTGAAAAATTCAATTTTTCTTTTATAACCGGCCAGCGCGCTGGCGGCCGCGCGGTGAAGGTTTTGCCGTGTTACAGTACCCCGCGCGCCCAGGAGAATTTTCCATAATTGATAATTAAGGAAAATTCAGCAAGTAGTAATTAAACCTAATTATAATACTAACATAATATTTACAATTTCAAATATTTAATATGCCACCTACCAATAGCACGTCCATTATGATCAGCCAGTTCATATTCAAGGGGTGACAACTTTTTTAACACTATACACTTGACAAATTTAGGAGCTAATTTAACAGTAAAATATTTACCAGCATCACTTAACTGATAATTACGACGCCAAAAAATGTCAGTAGCAGCCGCCAGAAGACAACTTAGACATGCATAAAGGGCTGGAATCAATCCTTTTCCTTAGCACAGGTTCAAACCCCATTCGAGCCTCATAAGGGTTAGGCCAGTGACGGCTAAATGAGGCTTGGGTTGGGTTTAACAAACATTACATACACAACACAGAATTAAAAAACAATACATACCTGCATAAGTGGCAGCCCTTATATGTATGTATGAACTATGAGTACTGTACAAAATTTACAAGCAGTAGTTATTTCAAGAAATAATAGCAATCATCGATATTTATAACAAACCAAATACCTATGTAGTCAATGAATTGCGCAAGCAAGAGAAAATTTTCCTCGAATAAAACAATACACGGCCGTGAAAAATTCCATTTTTCTTTTATAACCGGCCAGCGCGCTGGCGGCCGCGCGGTGAAGGTTTTGCCGTGTTACACTGTAAATAATACCTTCCAGTCTGCTTTAAACACAGTTTTGCGCTTTCAGTCAACAGCATGCACGGGTCTAAACCTAAACTGATACTCATGCAACTGTATGTACCTGTCTGACTGTGTATTAAGCAGCCGGTGAAAAAAAAAAGTAACTAGACAATGTTCTTTCCGTGGACCGTTCATACTAGTATTATTTGTTATTCCTCAATGAAGATGGTGGTGAATTTTTTATAGTTTTTATTTAGTTTATGAATTAAATTAATGAGGATGAGTATTAGTATAAATTTAATTTTAATGCTTCATCATCATCATCATCATATCAGCCGAAAGACGTCCACTGCTGGACATGGGCATGCCCCAAAGAGTGCCTCAATGGCCGGTCCTGCGCCACCCGCATCCAGCGGACTCCCGCGACCTTTACCAGGTCATCAGTCCACCTTGCCTGCATTTTAATGCTTACAACGACTCTATAGCTCACTTTAGCCTTACCGTGCTAAAAATTATCCGATGCCTGATCAGAAGTTGATTCATTTAGAACAATTCTTCAGCCAACGTTTTTCAAATATACTGATTGTATGTCAAAAACCTGCTGTCGTGTCAAAATTGACCCATTCCCAAAATGGTTTACGATCAGTTCTTCTTTAACGTGTATACAGTATATTCGCTCCCTACTCTCCTTTACCAAGTTATCCACGTCGTCATGCTAACAAAATAGATCCAGTTTTAAGGTTCCATATCCAAAATGGAACCCTTATAGTTTTTTTAATGTTGGATCCATCATGCTTTTAAACCGGGTAACGCAGTGGTCCAGGCGGGCGCGCCGCACGGGCCGACGCGGCCGAACACAGGCCCAATTAGAAGCCACGCCGAACCATCGCGCAACACCTAACTCCATTAAAAAGGTTCCCACTCGGCTTACGAGCATAGCCCTAGGAACGTCATTGCAGATTTTTTATTGAATACAAATAAGTGAGCCCATGAGTCATCTGACGACAAAAAGCTCTGATAAAGTCTCTCTAGCCTAGCACATTCAAGGCATAACTCACGTAAGAGTCATGCCAAAAAATAGTAGCACACGAAGCGTTGATTGGCCTCAAATGGGAAATACCACCTTTACCTGCACTGGAATTACACAGTAAGTCGCTGTTCTATGGCATAGTTCGTTGAATGATCAGCGTTACATGGAAAGGCCTGAGAAACTATTGCAATTTTCATCCTCTTCAATATAAGCCTATAAGGATAAAAAAATTGTGTTCAATGACTGGCCCTTCCGGGGAATATTCCTGATTGCTATGGGCTCATCGGGAATTAAGAACGAATTTATAGAACTTCTTAATTCTCTCCAAAAAGTCCAACAAGTCACTGAACGTATTGAGTGTATAAGTTCCTTAGTCTAAGGTACTCCCTTCCCCTCATTTAAAAACACTCGTAACGCAACAAGTCTTACATTATTTTCAGTGCTCTTTAAATATGATAATAGTAAACTCTACTTTGCTCCCCAAGGGGATTGTCTGAGGCACGCCGAATGTTAATATTCGTGGTAAACGGATTAACATACGATATGCGGACCTACCCTTTAGGGAATTAAATTATTTACATACGTAAAGAATTGCGCTGAGTGCTTTAGTTTTTCGGTTCTATCCTGCTTTTAGTGTTAACAGCGGACATTTTTTATATTTAAATATTTATTGACAGAGGTCCGGTACCATAAAGAACCGTTAGACATGACGGTAAGTAAATGCAAAATTGTGCAAGTTAGCTAGGCCATTTCAACATTTAGTATCGCTTATGGTAGAATAAAAGAGGTCAAATCAAGTCATTTCCAACTACGTATCTTACCTACATCCCACAAATGTTGCCATTGACTGACATCTCACATACAATGAAGAAGTTCTGTTAATGTACGCTTAATATTTAAAAAAAATGTTAGCTAGTATAACTAATTTATTTGGGGTAAAATACAATTACAATAAGTAGTTTAACGTAAATACTGATTGAATAACGCACGTTAGTGAAGTAATGCAATTTACTCGGGTAATTTACTTTCACACAGTGGCAACACACTGTCAGTGTGACTGTCAGTCCGCCATTTTTAAGATGCTGATAGCGTAGGCAAAATACGCTGACGTTACAAGCTGTCACGAGAAAGACTTACCTATAGTTATTTGTTATACAAGGGTGGAAAGTTGTATTTTACCTGCGAGTGTTCATTTGAAACACGAGCTAGCGAAAGGATTCTATGATTGACCACGAGCGAAGCGAATGGTTCAAAAATAGAATCCTGAGCGTAGCGAATGTTTCAACACACGAGACGTAAAATAACTTTTCACCCGTGTATAACACAAATCTTTTCACCTCACTACAGCGAGGAAAATAAGAAGAAAGGTAAAAAAAAGTTTAAAAAAGAGTAAAAAAAAAAGTAAAAAAAAGTTAAAAAAAAAATAAAAAAAAATGGTAAAAAAAGTAAAAAAAATATATGTCACATAAAATATACAAAAAAAGCGGCCAAGTGCGATGACGTATTAAAAAAATAGTATTTTTCAGAATCGTGTTATAATAGAGAGCTGTTTAGTCGAGTACCGTGTTTAGGCCACGAAGCTTGATGAGTGGCCTTAGTAAGGTACGAGATTAAAAAGCTTGATTATAACACTATTGTGAACAATACTTTTTGTACGAGTTCATTAAAATTAATTTTCTACGAGTCAACTGAACTAATTAAACAAACTCGATACTGTTGAAACGAAGTGCAGCCTATCGCTCGTACGCTCGTTGATATCTTAAAAGACATCAACGATCGTACGACATCAACGAGTAAACTCAATAATCAAAGCGATTCTATTGGTCCAATTCATTACAGTTCGGTAAAGCAGCCACGTGATTGGTCGTTTTTTTTTAGTTCTATTTTCAAATTTTTTTCGGTTGTCTAGAGCGTATCGAAACAGTTATTTCGGTTGTTTCGGAAATAACAGACTATTCAACGATGAAAAGAGTGACGTTGCAGTATTCTCTATGAAATCTTAATACACATATTTTAATCGTCGAGTACAAAAAATTGTTTTATTCTACCATGGAATCGCTATGCTTTACAGTCAGCAGCAGAAGTTGCTAAGCGGCCCTAGTCCTCAAAATGATCTACACACGGACTCTAATGTCGAGGGAATAAGCATCTATGTAGGTCATTTTGAGCGTGTTATTTTGCTTAGCTACTTCTGATGCTGACTGTACTTTGTACTTTACCGAGAGCAGACTATATTCGTCTACGCCGATCAGCAAGCGCGCATTTAAGAGCCCGTTCACGTGCACACTAGCGCCACTGGTAAACAATTGTGATTATTTGAATTTAACGATAGATATTTAAAAAAGTAGGCCACTAAACACTGTATTTTGTATTTAAGTACCTTGTGAATACTTACTTACCACATAATGAATTTGATCTGATTTGTTTGTGTCGTGTGATTGTGTACTAACATTTGTGATCGTTAAGTTACAATTCGTCTTAGTTACAAATTTAACTGCTCAACCGATTCAGTCGAAATTTTGATTGAAGATAATTTGGAGTACAAGAGGTTTTTCCTGGAACTAAATCAGGTGAATACCCCTAGGTGTAGACTAAGATTTTTTACGATGCCATTCGAACCAGTTTTTGGAGAGGAACAAATGTGTGTATAGCAACTACAATATAAAGAACATACACCCAATTTAATTATTTGATAAATATTGACCTCAAAACTCTTCATACTAATTGACTTAAAAGTTAAAAGTATGACGTCACAAATTCACAATCCGTTATTTGTACTAATCGTTGTATGCAAAATCAAGTAAATTGCTGTTTCAGTCGCGAAATACTTCGTTTAGGTCCATAGTTGCGATACAATTTTGTTTCTATAAAACCGTAAGGACTCTACTTATTGGTAGCTTTAAATATACTCTTGGATATTAAAGAATGCATATTTTGTCAAAACTTTCAAGGTTCACATTTTTTTATGACTTTAACTATATTTTATAATGTATACTTTATAACAGACATTTAGCAACACTACGTTATCAATTTTAACATGAGTCTACACACCTAGGTATATGTATTAGTCAAGTATCCAACATCCCTCCCCCCACGCCACGGTCAAAAATATATGGAAAGTCATTATTCACAAGAACCAACATCTACGTTAAATTAACATTTCCTCTCGACCTAGTTATATAGAAAAGGATATGAAATCAAGAAAAATGCCAATCACCAGTAAAAAAGTTCCAAGCAATTCTGCACATTCGTCCTCCGCAGTCGTTTCGGTCTACTGGAGAGAGTCGCGTTATCGAATAAATTAGTCATAAGGCGGGTAAATTTAATTAGTGCGATAATTGCCGCGGTATCGCTAAGGCCGCTTGTTTTCATAAAAAAACCCTTGTTTTCACCAAGAAACCCTTCATTCGATTACCACGCGAACTAACTGAACGTTAGTTAGAGATTAAAGCACTAATTGTAGGGAACGTTGCCTGATAATAATGGAAAAGGAAAGTGTTTGGATTATTTAATAGCGCGGGTGCGTAGGAACTTCTGTAAACTAAAGGTTTGTTACAAACCATCGACAATCGTAAATTACCTACGTGTGTTAAAATCTGATTTTATGTAAGACTTGTATGTATGTATTATCCTTGGAATCATTACTCATAGAGCATAATCTGAATGTCTGTCTATTTGGACAGGACTGGCTTCCCACGAGGCAGCTTGACCCATCTGATTGTATGGAAAATTTGACAGCTTTCTTTGGGATTCCCAAAATCCCAATCCCTCGTCCTCCTTTTGAAATCCCTAATGCCATGCATGCAATTATTGTTATTATTAATGTAACACTATGAATTTCAATTGTATGTAGGTACTCTGCTGACATGTAAAATATTGTAAGTATATTATAAATAAATAGCTGTATCTGTATCAGTTAAGTATGGTTGACACAACCCATCCTAAGGATTCAATAATATTACATTATCATTGCATGAATGAATAGTCAGAGAGGGCTGTAATAAATAACCCTGTCTTTGCTGTTATCACTCGTGCAAGAATGCATTCGCTGAGGGTTCCAATGCTTAATAATAAACCATTCTCAACTTACGCCACAGCCAACTCCATGTATATTGACGCCGGGATTCGTAATAACAACGTGTATCCGGAGGTCTGATATCCTCTGGTCAACCTGAGCTTAGGCAGCTACACTGTTATAATTAACTACCCAGTAATAGGATGTCCGACTATCAGAATACCATAGCGAAATGTACATTTTCTAATTTTATTATGCGTCAACTTTACCAGGCCAAAAAAGAGAATTATGTGTATGAAGTTCATGTATCTATCCAAATATCATAAACCCTCCATGATGCGTTCAAGAACCGCACATTATGGCCACAATAAAAATAGACTGTTTTGTTAGAAGAAATATCTTATCTGTTTGTTTTTTTTTTGTTTTTTGTTTTTAAAAGGTCTTTATTTGTCATTAAAACAAGTACAATGTAAGAACACTATCACATAGACTTACACACGAAAAACTAAAATTAAAAGCTACTTTATACAGGCTAGTTTTCGCCTTTGAAAGCTGGTTGCAATGATAAAAAGATTCTGATTATTACATAAAGAAACTGATTACATATGTTATAAATATTAAAAAATATACCTAAGGGTATTTATTTAATGTGGCCCATTGTATTGGGTGCACTTTTTGCATTAAGACTTATTAATATAATTTTAAACAGAACACAAACTAAAATTAGGTATATCTATTTATATTAAGTAAATACATGATACCGCTTATTGCGGGTAACACAAAATATTGAACACACCAGTGCTTAGCCGTAGGCAACATGAATACAATTTAACTAAACTAGTTAATAGTAAGCGAGTGAGCTACCTTGCCTCCCGCGCGGCCGCGCCACGCAGGCCGTGACGGGGCGACGCGGGTTGCGAGACAGGTCATTCGAATGTTTGCTCCTACCCGCCGCATGCGCAGAGACCAGTGTGACGTCAGTCGGAGGAAACAAATAATAGTGCTGGGGTAAACGGTAAGTGCCATATCCGTCGATATATTTAAGATCAGAAGTCGTCTTATTGGAAATATTTGAAACCAAGATATTTTTATGATGTTTACATTTATCGAAGAACTTGAGTGTTAAGGTGATTATGAACTTACGTAACAATGGAATATTTTCGGAAATATGTAATTTTTTTAAGGTTCGTTTTGAATGGAGTATCATACGCAATTTTCACAGCTTTGTTTTGGATTGTCTGCAATAGTTCATAATTAGTTAAGCAGGTACTACTCCATACGGGGCATGCATATGTAAGACAAGGCCTGACAAGAGTGGTGTAAATCCTGAGTTTCGTTCGAGGACTGAGGTTGCACCTACGGTTTAATACAGGACTAAGTGCACCAAGAGCTTGTGCACCTGTGACACGCAGCTTGCATATATGCTTGGTCCAATTGAGTTTACTGTCCATGATAACGCCCAGGTAACGGACTGCGCTGCTCCAAGGGATCGCATGACCAGAAATTTTTAGTTTCTTGTCAGGGGGTTTACGCTGACGAGTAAACATTATCGCTTCAGTCTTTGCCTCATTGAGTTTGAGTTTCCACTTGGTAAAGTATGAGTGAAGCAGATCCAGGGACAACTGGAGGCGATTGATAATGAGGTTAGTGTCATTCGATGACGTATAGGATGCGGTATCATCAGCAAAACAGGCCAGATGGGTCCGTGTTTGTATGGGAACGTCGTTAATATATGTAAGGAATAAATAGGGGCCGAGGATGGATCCTTGGGGCACGCCAGCAGGCACTAGCTGCCTTATAGATTTGTTATCGCCTATGTGAACACAGAAGGTACGGTTCTTGATGTATGATTGCACAAGTTTTACTAAATGCATTGGTATTTTAAGAGTGATCAGCTTGTGTAGGAGGCCTTCGTGCCACACAGTGTCGAAAGCCTTTTCGATATCCAGCAAAATCATTCCTGACGATTGTTTTAGGTTAAGATGGTGAGAAATATGCTCTGACACTCGGACCAGTTGCTGGGCTGTGGAATGCGAGTCGCGAAATCCAAACTGCTCGTTGATAAGTAGGTGTTTGGATGCTGCAGCTAATCTAACATAGATAACCTTTTCAAAAAGTTTGCCTAGAGAGGGAAGTAAGCTAATAGGTCGATAACTGCTTGGTAAGGTATCATCTTTGCCTGGTTTCTTTAAAGCAATTACTTTAGCCGTTTTCCAGGATGAGGGGAAATAACCAAGAAACAAGCAAGCATTGAATATTTTGGTAAGTAAGACAATTGCTTTCTGCGGAAGGTTTTTTATCATTAAATTATTAATTCCATCTTCCCCAGGAGATTTACGCAGTTTTAGTTTGCTAATGTACTTTGTTATTTCGTGTGGTCGCGTTGGGTGATTAAGGTCCAAGATGGTGTAATCATTAGTCATTTTTGTAGAACTTTCTATTTCTAGGTCAAGATTGGGGCTAGACCAGTTAGTAGTAAGATTCATGTTATTACGAAAAGAACTAGCGAGCGCATTGCATTGCTCATCGACAGTTGCAGTTAAAGTCGTGTCGTTTAGTTTCAAGGGGGGAATCGTGCTGGATTTGGGCCTGATTGTTTTGATCAGACGCCAGATGTCTGATCTGGGATTGTCAACTTTATCTAGCCTGTGGTTCCATTCTCGGTCACGGTGTTTGCGAATTTCAATTTGTATTTGTACTTGTAGGTAGTTAATGTTAGATCGTATGCGCCTTTTACCATCGTGGTTGTTACAGATTTGTTGAGCTCGACGTAAGTAATTTTTGTGTCTTATAAGTTTTTTTATGTACTGTGGAAGTTTAATCATATTGTCTGCTTGGATGCCAACCGGAATATGATCATCTCGAGCCTTAATGATACAGTTTTCCAAGTTGTCAACGGCTGCATTGATTTCAATTGCAGATTTGAATGTCCGGGCGCAGAGAAAAATATTTTCATTCAACGAGGAGCGAAAGCCCTTCCAGTTTGCGCGGTGATACTGAAACTGTTTCACTGTTTTGCGAATGATCGTTCCACCAACTTCAAAGTATAGGGGTAGGTGATTTGAAGAGAGGGCAGTTAGAGTTTGTATATCAGATACATCTTTTGTTTTATTTATAAGGACCAGATCAGGTTTAGAGGGACAAAGATCAACACGATAGTTGACTTGACTGGGCTTATCCGGTGATAGAATGGAATAATCGTTCGCGAGCA
Source organism: Epinotia brunnichana (assembly GCA_963854355.1). Taxonomy (NCBI): domain Eukaryota; kingdom Metazoa; phylum Arthropoda; class Insecta; order Lepidoptera; family Tortricidae; genus Epinotia; species Epinotia brunnichana. The sequence continues at coordinate 19,655,978 of OY977949.1, read as the reverse complement.
TATGCCGAAACAAGCTCCTGCCACGAGTATTAGTGTAGCTACTACGCCAGTACTCGTGGTTAGCATTAAAGTCTCCCATAATGATGACTCGTGGGCCTAGGCTAAACAAAATATCTAAGTCATAGTGCAGTAATGGTAGGTTTGGTGATTGGTAAGCAGACACCATGATATGATCATGCCCAGAAATGTTTATTTGGATGCCTATCGCTTCGATATGTTGGGTATTATTTATTTTAATAACAGAATTTGGAATGTTATCACGAACCATAATGGCTACACCCTGACCCTTCCCATTGTGATATTTATCTTGTCTGTACATGACAAAACCTGGGGTCAATAATGTAGTACGTGGGCTTATCTTGGTTTCACATATAGCTATTACATCAACGGATAAGGCACTCACCGCAAGTTCCAGAAGTTCATCAAGTTTAGTACGGATTCCATCGGAGTTCCATGACAGGAGGCGTAGTACATTTGAATTAAGAGATGTAGCGGCCTAACTGTGTTAGGACAAGCATGACCTTATCAATGGGAGATAAGCACTGGGTGAACTGATGTTTGACGTTTTTTATAGCCGTTAGGATATCCAGGATCTCGGAGGTGGTGTCGTCATTAACATATGTGTTCTCAGGAGCAACCTTCGGTGCTTCAGTAACGGTTATCTTCGGATTCTTCACGGTTTGATAGTTGGCGTCGTCACTAAGAACACGCGTCGTATTTGGTGCTTCAGTAACGGTTGTCTTCGAATTTCTCACGACTTGCGCTAAGGTTCCGCTTTGGGCCACCGTGGTCTGGTTGATGACTGGTGTTGCATTACGAGGTAGGCGAGGAATTTGTCGCTGCTTTTGCTCATTCAGTTTCTTTTGCTGGATACGTTCTAGGATCTCGTTACTATCAGAATACCATAGCGAAATGTACATTTTCTAATTTTATTATGCGTCAACTTTACCAGGCCAAAAAAGAGAATTATGTGTATGAAGTTCATGTATCTATCCAAATATCATAAACCCTCCATGATGCGTTCAAGAACCGCACATTATGGCCACAATAAAAATAGACTGTTTTGTTAGAAGAAATATCTTATCTGTGAAAATGTTATTATTGCTAAATAATAACATCGATTTCGATACTATTATTTCATTCAAATTTCGAACATATCTGAAATCAAAGAAATTTGATTTGACCTCTATTCTAATATCAGTCGAGATGACGTTTAGTTCAAAATGAATTGTCAATTTGCATACAAATTTGACAAATGTCGCACGTAAGTAAGATATCGAACGATATGACAGTTGGATCCGACTCAAGTTTGTCTCTGAATTAAGAAAAAACTATGACAGCTGCCAGAAAACAACGCCGGTCATAATATGCGGCTCCTGAATGCATCGTGGAGGCTTATGATATGTGGATAGATAAAGTAGTGTATGTAACTGTACATAATTAGGCATTAAGACACCAGTGTGATGTTATTATGAAACCCCCACTCGTGTTTAATGCCCTTCATTATCTACAGTCACATAAACTACTATTAGATCCTACCACAGAACAGTATAAGCAACGCTACGTTATAATTAAAAATGAAAATAATAAAATATTTTGACTTTGTAGTTTTTCCTAGAAACGGCCAATTTTCAAGTTGATGGTAGTACCGAGCTACTAAGGGTGGGTTGCACGAAACTGTCTGTAATCCTAAGCGGTGTTTGTTAATATCTGAATGTGTGGAAAGTGACAAGTTGCTATTCGATGACAGCTGCCGGCGCCATATTTAACGTGGGTCGGTCTGTAATCGAAAGTTGGTGCAACCAGAAAACCTCGAGAAATAAAATTAGCAACATCATCAAATGTGCAAGCACTTTTCAACCAATAAAGAGGTACCTATTTTATAATGGCGCCATTACGTGCTGATGAAATAAACGAACATTATTTTCACCGACTACATAGTAGCCTTAATTAAAAAGTTTCCTTATACTGTTGTCCCGAGCATAAAATACCTACATTTCGGAGAGCTAATATTATTGGCGGCACGTCAAAACGTGTGCCCCTACTAGGCTAGGGGTGTGACGCTCGTCTTTGTATGAATTATGGTTCATTCATGAATTACTGCCATTAAGGACAAATGGAAAATTGACAAATTGAAACTAGAGGTCGAATCTAAATATGTAATGTCAATTTGAAAATCCTCGTCATAGAAAACTGTTCAACCTGAATAATGCTAAAATTTTATTACGTCCTAAAAGTAAAATTTACATAACTACCTACTTGCTATAGGTCGAAAGAAATACGTCCATATAGAACTACGTACACTCCAAGAATATGACCAATCGGAAATACGTCACATATGGAACTACGTACACTCCAAGAATATGACCAATCGGAAATACGTCACATATGGAACTACGTACACTCCAAGAATATGACCAATCGGAAATACGTCACATATGAATTTTGTACAAAATAGTCGACTTTTATATTCAATCATCATCCTCCTACCGTTATTATTCCCGGTTGTGCCCCTAAAGAAGCCCGGGGTCCGCTTTGACACCTAATCCCAAGATTTGGCATAGGCACTAGTTTTACGAAAGCGACTGCCATCTGACCTTCCAACCCAAAGGGAAAACTAGACCTTATTGGGATTAGACCGGTTTCCTCACGATGTTTTTCTTCACCGAAAAGCTAACGGTAAATATTCCGTACGTAAGTTCCGAAAAACTCATTAGTACGAGCCGGGAGTCGAACCCACGACCGCCGCTTGACAGCCGCATGCCTGAACCACTAGGCTACCGTAGCTTGACTTTCATATTCAATATTGATATTTATTTTATCCGGTTCGAAGGACCACTTTGTTTACACCGTTACTATGCACTCACTTAGTTACCAATCAATTTAGACGACAAGACGGCTCTGTCCTAAGGTATTTGAATCGAACAACCGTTATCTAGTTTATACTAGGGACAGCGCCATCTAGCGGTCCACAAAAGCTTAATCGTCTTGAACACTTAAACAACATTCACTTTGCACCTATTTAAATATGAACCTATTTCATACTGGACAAAATCCCACCTGGGCTAGATAAATTATGTTTAAACAGAAAATATTGGTCATTAAAAAGAATATACACAATCACATTTTCACCAAATTCAGACACAAAGTGCCCATGTCATACACTAGTGGAACGTCGAGGACTAGTACGTTTACCTTATGTGTACAGTCGCCATCACATACATCGATACCCTGTGGTGTTCAAAAATATCGGAACATGCACCCTAATGCCTTGAAAATAGAGTTGTGTTCTGATGTTTGTGAGTTGCTTGTTTGCTCCGATGTATGTGATGGCGACTGTACAATTTTAGTGATAACAAAAAGCTCTGGAAATTGTTAACTTATTTGATCCATTAGTAGAGTTTAAAAACCTGATCCATTGAAGGCCCAAGATGAGTAGCGTGTCTCGGATTTTCGCTATGTAGCAGAAAAAATCTGTTACGGGCTACGACGCAACATGCGTAGCGTTTTTGTGTCTCGAATAGATTGTTGTCCAAATTTTTATGTTTTCTGTCTAGATATTTGAAACTATAGAAACCATTTAGCTAACAAAATTAGTAGATATTACACTTAATTTTTATTACTATGGGTGAGAATGTGGTCATTAAACTGGCAAGCCTTACCTTAACCCTTTCACTGCTAAGCTATGCTACATTGTGCTACGCTACCCCGTAGCAATGTGTTTTGTTTCTACAATACAGCTGAAATTTTCTGTCTTTCAATGTAACGCTGTGTTCAAATTTGTTTCCGAGTCTTGGGTATTTTCTACGCAATTAAGTATTTATTTATCCATATAAGCATGTATATCTTCGTCTAGTATCCATAACACAAGCCTATTTGAGCTTACGTTGGAACTAGATCGATTTGTGTAAGATTATCCTCTAATATTACTAGTGGCTCTGTCAGCTGTAAAAAAACACAGCGCTGTCTTTCGATAAACTGAATTTACAAAAAAATCGAGAATCAGTTGAGAAATGCGACCTGTAAAGGAGAACAGCCGGACAGCGGACAGCCGGACATTCGAAAGAATTTTTGCCCAAGCTGAAACGGAGAACTTCGTTCGCTTCGCTCGCTCGTTTAACCAAAACCGAACCTGCATAACGTAGCTGAATATTCTCCATTTTATGTGTAATCGCAATATATATAAATCCGTATATTTTCTTTTAATTAGTCATATCGACGAGGCAGCCCTGCCTAGACACGAGTGGAGTCTACACTCGCGCCCGTGAACTCGCCGTCACTCGCGAGTGCATCACACTTGATACTTGTATCAATCATTTATATTTATTATTTATTTTTGATAGAAGGTGTATGACCTGCTAGGCAGTGTGGGGACTACAAGTTCATTGGTTCATTCCCTCTATGTGCAGTGGGGCGTTAACGCTTACAAGACGTTATTAGAAGGATCGAACGTACGTGATGAATACAAAACCAGATTATATTGACTACGTACTGTACATACGTACTATAGGTATCGCTATGCTAGGAGTGCACACGCACACGTAGTACCTAGGTACTAAGTATGCTACGGCGTAGCACGTATCACAATTTTCCTCTATTTAACTAAACGAGTCCGTAGACCCGTGACGCATGACGTGGGTCTTTGTGAATTTTAAATGAGCTAGCACATGCAGCATCATGGCATCATGCAGCACGACGCGAAAGTCATATTCATATCATAATATTATGCACTTAATTAAATTCCGAATAAAATAAAAGAGTGAGAGGATCCAAAGTTTTAAAGCTCTTCTCTCTCTTTCTCTCTTATCTTATCTTATCTAGGTGAGGGCCCTTTCGGATGCACTTCGACCCAGTGGGATCTTTTGTGCATTTGCCCTCTCCTTTATACCTGCTCCCAGGCTTGCTCCATCATTTCCACAAAGCGGATGATGCAGTTCGCCGGGAGCACCTTGAATTCCTTTGGTTGCGGGTAACCGTTACCAAAGTAGTTCATTCTTTGTCTGGCAAGGGCATGACATTCACACAATAAGTGTTCCATAGTCTCATCCTCCTCGCCACACATTCTACAGTCTAAACTATCAGATAGTCCCATCTTGGCCAAGAGATCCTTGACCCCGAAGTGACCTGTGAACACCCCAGATATAATTCTGAGTTGCTTCCTACTGGATTTCCAGAGTTTTCTGGTCCAGCCCGAGTCCACTCCTTCTATGAAGAGCTTAGAGTGCCTTAAGCCAGCCTCATTCCTCCACTCGTGTTGGTGTTTGGTTTTGGCGTAGGCTTTAAAGGCCGATATTATGGTCCCCTGCGAGAGTCCCACAAATGGTTCTGGACCTACAAAGTGATTTGTAGAGCCCCCTCTTGCAAGCTCATCTGCTCTTTCGTTGCCGATGAAGCCCTTGTGCCCTGGTATCCAAACTAGTTGCACCTTATTGTGCCTTCCAAGTCTGTTTAGTGCTTGGACGCCATTATAAATTAGTCTAGAGTCCACTTTCGGCGCCGTGAGCGCTTTAAGGGCCGCTTGACTGTCACTGAGTATATAGATAGTCCGCCCTTTGGTTCGCCTGTCTATATTCTCCTGTACACAAGCAATTATGGCGTATGTCTCCGCTTGGAAGACAGTTGTCAAACTACCCATGCTTACACTACTACTATAGTCATTTGCATAAATGCCTGCTCCCGTACCGGATCCCATTTTTGATTCGTCCGTGTACCATATACTGTCTTCGATACCAGACTTTGGTGTTTCTAGACCTTCGGCCCACTCAGCCCTGGTTGGAACTTTTGTTGTGTAGTTCCTGTGGAATACATACTTGGGTAGCATTTTGTCGCTTCCCATGTTTGTTATTCTGTCTAAGAAACCATCAGTCTCCATGTTTGTGTGCTTAGTTTTCGGCTTGCTATCGCTCCACAGTCCAAGAGTTCTTAATCTGTAGAGCGATTTGCGCGCCTCTGACTTAATCACCATGTGAAGTGGCGGTAGGTCCAGTAGGACTTCTAGCGCCGCTGTAGGCGTGGTACGAAACGCCCCTGTTATAGCCATGCATGCCGTTCTCTGCACCTTTCTCAGGGCCTCTCTGCATGTGCTAACTCACAAATATTTTGGTATATTCCGTCTTTCCTATGGACACATCGAAAGTCTTAATATATGAGTAGGTTATACAGTGCCTTTGTTTCCATGACTTCAGAAATTCAGAACATTATTATGTTGTAGGAAAGTCAATTTTTTTTCCGTGTTTTTCCCCTAAACTCGAGCAAGTATCTCGACCCCTCGATCCGCGTTTTCAAAAACGTATCACCGTTAACTCTATAATCCGAGGCAAGTTTATTAAACGTCAGCGGCACGCGGCGCGACTGAGATGAAACAATGTGCCGCCCGCGAGAGCGACGGAAACGGCCCGCGGAACGCGCGTGAAACGCCTTTGAGCAACTCCTGAAATAGCTATTTTGACATGCGAATGTCGTCCCGATTCTTAATTCATACCCGCGGTAAACTTGGTTAGTTAATACTGATAAGGGCACTTATGTGTTATAAACTGGGGTGCAATTCCATTTTCACCTCAGCAGCTCGAACAAGCATATTTTGCTGCGTGAAAACAGTGAGCAAAATGCGATTTTGCTCACTCCGTGAGTCAAAGTAGCTTTTTAATTTTGATATCGAGCACTGGTGACACATCATTGTGTTACCTACGTTATGTAAGTACGTAGATGTCGATTGAAACAAACGCTGGCGTAAAAGCCTAGCGATATATTTTTTAACGTGACGATGTTCTCACTGCTGAGGTGAAAAGTTGTATGTATCACACGAGAGCAAAGATATTTGCATCTCGTGCCTTTGAGTCCCTCACTACGCTGAAGATTCTAATTTTGAATCACTCGCTACGCTCGTGATTCAAATATAGAATCTTTCGCTTGCTCGGGACTCAACATCATCACTCGCAGCAAAAATCTACTTTGCTCTCTTGTTGAACAAATAACTATTGTCTAATTGTCAGAGGAGATATCGCTTTTGTTTCTTTTCTTTTATCTAGATGTTGAGAGGGGCGATAACCTCTATGTCATAGCGAGAACGCGCCACATTTTGGTTAGACACGATTAGAACAAACAGGAGTAAGGACTAATCTGAGGTTAAATGTCAAAATTATATGGATTAATCTCGGGATAAATTAAATTGGTCAAATTGATAGCCGTCACAATTTATTTTGTAATTTGATAAAAGTGTCTTGCGAATGCTATTTTTTACACGATTGCCAAACGAAAGTGGAATGTAATTTGTTTTGTCTTATCAAAACGACCATTTAATCTGAATTAATTATCTTTTTTGCATTATCTTTCCTTAGGCACGTGAAAAACGTTATCTTTCTTTTTTCACGTAAGTATATGCCTGATGAAATATGCCTATATAAGGAGGTGTCAGAAAAAAATACGAAAGCCATCTTGTAGTTATCACACGATAAACGCCACTAACATGCAACCGCTGGAATACCACATGGTGTGGTTTATATCGTTTATAGCTGTGCATAAAATTATGCGTTCATGTCACGTATCTATCTGCAAGTAAGGTGTCATCGCTCGTCATTCTCGCTTCTTTTATTTTTTAGTAGCGCTAATTCTTATGGCGTGTCCGCTGCGCCAAAAAACTAACAAAACATGTTACCAAAACATGGTACAAAACATGTTCAGGTACAGTTGCACGTCCATTGCAAAACACTGAAAACACGGCGCAGCGGACGCCGCTTAAGAATCAAAGTTAATTTTATTTAAAAAGAATGCTGCTGCTAATTACTTAAAATAAATAAATTACGTAGAATACATGTTGCAATGAACTGAGTTAACAAGAATCGGACTTAGATAAATGCCTTGAGCTCCTAAGCCGGGTAATCTTCTAATTTATAAAGTTTTAAATTGAATCTTGTTCAAAAGTCGTTTAACAATGCACCTGCTTTTTCGCACCTTCGTGCTACTAATTTCCAGTTTTTGACACAAAGCTCCTCCGGCTTGTATTTATCTCATAAATTTCTTTGTCAGATGCTATAATTTCTGGTTGCCTCGCTTAAAGAGCTTGCGAGATTTAAAAATCTTTAAAAAGCAAAAATGTGGTAAAGCGTGATGTTTTTATTCCGAGTAGTTCTAGTATACGTTTTATCGATACAATACATTTTCGAAAGCGTTTGCGTTTTGTTTCAATTTGTATAACTATATGGCAACACGAACAGCGCCTCTGGTGGTAACTATTAGGAACTACGCGTTGCCATACAAATTGAAACTAAACGCAAACGCGTTCGAAACGTATTGTATCGATAAAACATATAGGAGTCTGTAACTAGAGCTACAGTAATGTAAGAATTATTTATTTTGACTGTTGTCAACTAGGTAGATAGGTACCTTATTTATTTATCATGTCATGTCATGGGTCTCTGCGACTGTGATTATAACAGGTTGATTAACTAATCGATGCGGCAGCACTGTCATGACAAGGTTATAAGTACTTACTTGAAATCTCAGAGTTTTCAAATATCGGCCCATCATAAAAAATAAATAAATAAAAATAAAAATTGTTTATTAAAACAAAAGCTTTCTACAGTACAGCTTATCCTGCGGCCCCACACTAGGCTATGCCTGACACGTGGTGGCCAGATTCAGATAATACAAGTTACAATTTCTGTACAAGTTACAGTATAGGTCGGAGTGGGGCACGTCATCGTAAATTGAATGATCTATATCTATCTGTGTATATCATCGTGCAAGATTTAGATCATTCAATATCACGATTTTTTCTATGGACATAACCAAAGTTAGAGGCTGCAGAGCCTTAAATTTTGGTTGAACTCATAACGGCTTTTCCTCTTATGTACTTATGTTATGTAAAGTACACATACACATATACACGCCTGTTTTCTCCGAAGGAGTAGGCAGAGCACATTAATTTTTATTTTATACTATAGATCTATGTAAGTACCTAAAAAAAACCTTAGCATATTTATCATCAATTGATCCTTTTTCATTATGCCTTTATTTAAGCTTAATTAAATATAACAAAAATGCATTGCGAAGTCCTGTACATGAAGATATATCGACGGGCAACGCGTGTTTAAAAAATCAGCGGTACATGGGATTGCACTCACCTTCGTCGGACCCCTGCTTTGCGGTCCACACGACAGATTTTTAAATTTTCATTTCCAAGTGAGGGGGAAAGGGGAGAAAGTTAAAAAAAGCGGCCAAGTGCGAATCGGACTCGCACATGAAGGGTTCCGTTAAATAAATTGCTTTTTACGATTTATGACGTATTAAAAAAAAACTACTTACTAGATCTCGTTCAAACCAATTTTCGTTGAAAGTTTTCATAGTAATGTACATCATATATTTTTTTTAGATTTATCATTCTCTTATTTTAGAAGTTACAGGGGGGGGGGGGGACACACATTTTACCACTTTGGAAGTGTCTCTCGCGCAAACTATTCATTTTAGAAAAAAATTATGTTAAAAACCTCAATATCATTTTTGAAGACCTATCCATAGATAACCCCACACGTATGGGTTTGATGAAAAAAAAATTTGAGTTTCAGTTCTTAGTGTGGGGAACCCCAAAATTATTTGTTTTTTTTTATATTTTCGTGTGAAAATCTTAATGCGGTTTACAGAATACATCTACTTACCAAGTTTCAACAGTATAGCTCTTATAGTTTCGGAAAAAAGTGGCTGTGACATACGGACGGACAGACAGACAGACATGACGAATCTATAAGGGTTCCGTTTTTTGCCATTTGGCTACGGAACCCTAAAAACCTATACCTACCTAACAATTTTGCACCTTTAACCTTGTCACTTCCTAAGTCATTATCTTCCTCTTAGCGTATTGTAAGTACGAATAGGAAACCCTTTGAAATACTTTTAAGGATAAACAAGTTAATGTGATGTAATTCCTGTAAATTTCAATTGTAAACTATATATGTCGGCGGCAATCGTAAAATCCGGCAGATCACGAAATTCCTAGGCATATCGTGAAACGCCGCCATTTCATTTGGCTAATAGTTGACAGGCATATCATGATCTGCCTGATAAAAAATACGGCAGATCGATTAGAGCAACGCATTCGTCGATATTCCTAGCTCTATACCGGGCACATCGTAAAAATCCGGCAGATCACGAAATTCCAAGGCATATCGTGAAACGCCGGCATTTCAGATTTGGCTAAAAGTTGACTAGGCATATCATGATGTGCCTGATAAAAAATACGGTAGATTGACTTAGTGGCAAAACCGACTCGGATCGCGGAAAGGTTAGAAGACGTCTTTGAGGTTATTTTTTTTATAAAACAGCGGAAAAAGTGGTTTGCAAACCCTACTTACGTATAACAGCGAGCATTGAACGATATGGCGGCGTTTCATGATATGCCTAGGAATTTCATGATCTGCCTAAACGTCACTGGTGGGTGTTACTTAGCCAGATCATGAAATGGCGGCCTTTCATGATATGCCTAGGAATTTCATGATCTGCCTAAACGTCATTAGACAAATCGTTAAACGTTAAGTTTTGAACGATATGGCGGATGTCATTTCGCCAAATCATGAAATGGCGGCGTTTTACGATATGCCTAGGAATTTCGTGATCTGCCGGATTTTACCATCGGCCGCCGACATATACAAGTAGTTTGCAATCGAAAACCGAATCAGAAAAAATATACGAATCAAGCAATATACCTACCTGTGACCTATAGTTGCAGAACAACATTCTTTTGCGCGAACTTATAGTACAGTTTCTGAGTAAAATCCCATTACCTTAAGGCGAGGCCGGTTCACGATCTGACGAAAAGATTGATTTTAGAGCTTCCAGTGTGAAGAAATCATAAAGAATTCTACTACAGAAAAATTAATGTAGACTGTAAAAGAAACAAAGAAAGACAATAACCGAACATAATATTAAAAAATGGCTTAATAACTCTGTAAAAAATCTTATATATCACCATAAAAATAAACTTTAATGTTCGAGATTTGGGACGGGACTATCTATGTTTTTTTTAATAAAAAGGATAGCTCTTTTATTGTTCTAAAACAATAAACGGATAGAATTTTAATAAATTGTCCAGTATTCCAAAAATCAATTAATATGTACTAAAAAGTGAATACACCCCCGAACGCGCACTTCCATCTCGCTCACGCTTATGCTCAGTGAGAGGGAGAGAAGATCGTGAACCGGCCTCGCCATAAGAAATGTTTTAAAATTACCAAGTACCTAGCTATAGAAATTTCTCGTCGTTTCATTACGATGCGTACCTACCTAAGAGATGTAATATTGGATCAATGGGTGGAGCATTCTAAAATTTCAATTTTCAGTTTTGTTTATTTGTGTTGGACTACTATTTTGGCAAAATCAGAAAATAGGAAACAAAACTTCGCCGCTGCATTTAATTGGCTTTTGGTAGAACAACGATGCATGGTACATCGTTGCCTCTATTTCCTCTATAATTCGACCTCGTATTAACTCTTTTACCGTGTCCTGCAATGTGAACTTTAACACTTGTAGGATAGAGTATAATTTTCTAGTGTTTATTTGGTTAAGGTAAGCGATTGTGAGGGCAAGTTGTTTAGAATTTCGGGTTAATCATGTTTGGTCAACCGAGCGGTAACAAGCGAGCGGGAGACGCAGCATGTCCTAGCCCGGAGACAGCCAATCAAATCTCTTTGTTTCCAACCGATTCGGCATACACTGATAAATATTCAACGATTTATCAATCGAATCGTCGACTGCAATGCGGTAGAAATGGCTTAACTACGCATTGATTCTGACTGAGTCGAAATAAGTCATTAATTGAAACAGAAAAATTGTAGGGTCGTTTCGCCGGTTAGCGACCACTTAGCCGAGTTGCTCACTTTAGATTAGTAAATGTATACCTATTCAATGTACACACATAATATATGGTATTCGTATAGGTTCAGAGTATAGTCAAGTTTTGAAACCTACAATAAAATATAGCACTTTCATCCATAGATTAGGAAAAAATATGGAAAAGGTTTCAAAATAGCGAATTCGCTGGATAGCGACTGTTTGCGCCGATGCCGGTGGTGTTATTCGCTCGACGACTTTAAATAAAACTTCGATAAAAGTTTGACTGTAATATAATTTACAATTATATAGGCTCTGATTAAAAGCAAGGAGAGTGTGGCCGTTTAGATAGTTACAGAAGTGGTTGTATATTTGTTATGTGAAAGTAAGTGACCAGCGAGATCTCTAGTTGGTTTAGGTAGGGATAAACCTACACATGTGTAGCACCATGATTGGCGCATTCAAAGCCCCCCTCATACAAACCGTGCCTGACGGGCGCGTTTTGCTACTGCTAATGAAATAGATACCTATAATTAAGTTTATACACAAAAAAGAGTTGCGTTCGCAACATACTCCCCGGCGTTGAGAGACTCAATACAATAAATAAAGAAGAAATTAATTTAAATTAAAAAATAAAAGAATCAAGAAGAGGGGAGAGGGCACAAGTTGTTGAAAGCGCGTCGGATGATGCCCTTCTTCGTCATTATGTCGGCGACCCTTGTGACGTTGTCCGTGCCCGGGTAGACCTTCGTGACGCGACCCAGCAGCCATAGCAGAGGAGGTAGCCCGCGATCTTTGACCAGGACTAGTGTGCCGGTCTGCAGTTGGTCCGATGACGTTTGCCACTTGGTTTTCTGCTGGAGGAGAGTGACATACTCATTAGAGAAACGGCTCCAGAAATGCTGCTTGAGTTTTTCAACTCTTTGGAACCTCTCAAGTCGTGAGATGTTTGCTTCAGTCAGAGGTTCCTGCGGCACTGACAGGAGCGAGCGTCCAATAAGGAAATGAGAAGGTGCTAGGTAAGTTAGATCTGAAGGATCAGTAGATAGAGGTGTTAAGGGTCTGGAATTAAGAATACCTTCTATCTGAATCAGGCATGTGTTCATCTCTTCATAAGTTAAGTGTGTGAGAGAGAGAATACGTTTGAGATGATGTTTTGTAGATTTTACAGCGGCTTCCCAGAGTCCGCCAAAGTGCGGAGAATATGCTGGGCTGAATTTAAAGTTAATGCTTTTTTCTGCCATACCTGACTGCAACATGTCGTGGTTATTTTTTAAGAATGTACCGAGTTCGTTTGACGCCCCAACAAACGAAGTTCCATTGTCGGAGTAAAGAGTTTGAGGCTTGCCCCGACGACTCATGAAACGGTGAAGAGCAGCAAAAAAGCACCTCGTGGTAAGACTCGTTACTAGCTCCAAGTGAAGAGCCTTGACTGAAAGACATACGAAAACTAAAATATATGATTTCATGGTTCGGCTACCCCTCCCCTTCCGATCAGCTATCAGCACTGGTCCGGCGTAATCCATTCCCGTATGTAAATAGGGGTATTCAAGCTGTGTGCGGTCTGTGGGTAGATTGCCCATTGCCATTTGAAGAGGTTTAGCCTTGAACCTGATGCAACGAACACAATTATGAACAATCTTACGAGCTAAATCTCTTCCACCAAGAGGATAGTATGTTTGCCGTATACTCGCAAGTAATAGCTGTGGTGGAGCATGTAATAAGGTCAGGTGTTGCGTTTCAAAAATAAGTTTGGTCAAGTGATGTCTACTGCACAATAAAATGGGATGTTTAATGTTATAACTATAGTTGGCATTATTAAGACGACCACCGACTCTTATTAAGTTATGTGTATCTAAGAAAGGGGTCAACGAAAGTAATCGAGTTTTTGGTGGTAACGGTTTGCCAGCTAATAAGAGTTTATATTCTTCAGGAAACATTTCCTGTTGTGCAATTTGTAACAATTTACTTTTAGATGATTTTATCTCTGTGTATGTTAAGTGTGAAGTTATTTTATTAGTCTTGTTTTTGCAGTTGTATATAAATCTGTGAACATATGCCATTATTCTTATTAATCTCGTAAGTTTTGAGTTATTAGCCATAAGCTTAGTTATAGGATTTTCATCTATGTGTGTATGTATGTTTGTATGTATGTTTGTATGTAGTGAAGTTTCTGGCAGGTCAACAGTAAGTGTGTTAGGTGTTGGAGGAAACTGAATGAGTGGATGATGTAAGTATTCTGGTCCAGTCCACCATAATGTGGATGTGCTGATATCGTCAGCCTTCATACCTCGTGACACAAGATCTGATGGGTTAAGCTTTGAGGGTACATAGTTCCACGTTTGTCCGCGAGTACTTTCTTGAATTTCATTCACACGGTTACGAACAAATTGTTTAAGACGGTTGGATGACCCTGCCAGCCAGCCCAACACGATCATGGAATCAGACCAAAAGTAACTATGATCAACCTTCACGGTCAGTGATGAAGTGACCTTTGTCCAGAGCCTTGCGCCAAGCAAGGCGCCACAAAGCTCCAACCGAGGAAGAGTGGACGATTTGAGTGGAGCTACCTTGTTCTTTGATGCTATAAGACGTACGCAAACTGCTCCGCTCCCGTCCACAGTCCTAACATAGACACATGTGCCATATGCACGCTCGGACGCATCTGTGAAAACGTGAAGTTGAATTTCTGATGGTGAGTCGTTAAATACCCAACGATCTATTTGAAGTGTGTTTAATTTGGAAAGTGACAACGCAAAATAAATAAATTCATTGTTGATGTCTGTTGGTAGCTCGTCGTCCCACTCACATTTAAGAAGCCAAAGCTTTTGTAATATGAATTTGGCTTGTACTACACATGGACCGACAAGGCCTAAAGGATCGAAGACCTGACTGACAACAGATAAGATGTTTCTTTTTGTTATTTTATCTGGAATTTGAATGTCGATAGAAAATTGCAACTTATCTATTTTTGATTGCCAATATAATCCCAGTGTCTTGCAGGGCGACGTGCTGTCAAGATTAAGTGCCTTGTTGTCGCCTTTTTTATGGTCGAGAATCGAGTTCAGCAATTCAGGACAGTTTGACTGCCATTTGCATAAGTTGAACTTTGCTGACTCTAATGTGGCACTAACTTCCTTACTTATTTCAATTAACGAGTGAGTGGAGTCGCTGCCGCTAAGAAAATCGTCTACGTAAAAGTCGTGCTGTATTGCGCGTTTGACTCTGGCATCCTCGCATTGATCAGCGAGTGAAATAAGGCATTTTGTCGCTAAGTAAGGACCAGACGCCGTTCCGTACGATATCGTATTTAGTGTATCCGGTTCGAAGGACCAATGTTTGCGCCGATGCATGTGGTGTTATTCGCTCGACGACTTTAAATAAAACTTCGATAAAAGTTTGACTGTAATATAATTTACAATTATATAGGCTCTGATTAAAAGCAAGGAGAGTGTGGCCGTTTAGATAGTTACAGAAGTGGTTGTATATTTGTTATGTGAAAGTAAGTGACCAGCGAGATCTCTAGTTGGTTTAGGTAGGGATAAACCTACACATGTGTAGCACCATGATTGGCGCATTCAAAGCCCCCCTCATACAAACCGTGCCTGACGGGCGCGTTTTGCTACTGCTAATGAAATAGATACCTATAATTAAGTTTATACACAAAAAAGAGTTGCGTTCGCAACAGCGACCGCTTTAGTCGGTTTGCGACCACCTGTTAGCTAGTTGGCGACCACTCTTGCAAATAGTGTTTAAGTAGTTAATAAAACGATTTATCATCATCATCATCATATCAGTCGAAAGACGTCCACTGCTAGACATAGGCCTCCCCCAAAGAGTGCCACAATGACTGGTTTTGCGCCACCCGCATCCAGCCGATTCCTGCGATATTTACTAGGTCATCAGTCCACCTTGTGGGGGTCTATCCACTCAGCGCCTCCCGGTACGTGGTCGCCATTCGAGAACCTTTCCGCCCCAGCGGCCATCGGTTCTCCGTGCAATATGCCCCGCCCACTGCCACTTAACTTTAGCGATTCGGATGGCTATATCGGTTACCTACCTTGGTTATGTTGCGGATAGCCTCATTTCTGATGCGACCAAGCATATAAACTCCCAGCATAGCCCTCTCCATTGCCCTTTGGGTGACTTTGAGCCTTCTTATGAGGCCCATAGTAAGCGACCACGTTTCAGTGCCATACGTCATCACTGGCAACACACACTGGTCAAAGACTCTCGCCTTGAGACACTGCGGAATATTGGACGAAAAGCCATAGCGTAGCTTCCCGAACGCTACCCAGACGAGTAGGATTCGACGATCGACCTCTTTCTCAAAGTTTGACCTACCTAACTGCCCTTATTCAATTCAATTCAATCGTTTTATTTCAGACCATGTGATCCATATACTGTTAGTAACAAAATAAACTTAAAACTATGTTAGCAATTATTATAATACATAAAAAAAAAAAGAACTGCGGTACTACTTGACATACGTCAAAGTAGTTCTGACCCGCTCGATCCAGTGCCACAATATGTTGCAATTAAATCTACCAGCCAATACCTTCAGAATGCCATTTTGACTTTCCCTGACGCGACCCATCAGCGACGTGGTTTTCTTTCGCATTATGGCGTGAAAATCGTCCGTGCGTCCTTATACCACTACAAATAGGAGTGTAGACTAACCATTTATTATTACTCCAAAAAAAAGAAGGCAAAATATTAAGCCTAAGTGACGAAAATCCCATTCATATATCTCCAAAAATACGAAGCTACAACCGTTTTAATATTGCTTGTTAGAGAGAGAAAACGCTAGTGGATCGTGACGTCACAATCCCCGAGCGGCATAGTAAATGACAATCATTTCATATGCTGAAGGTGCGTTTTGCGGAAAAGGGATAGAATATACCCCCTCTTAAAACTTTGGATACTATAACTTTGTAATTACTTAATCCCCTGCTCTTTTTTTTCCTCCATTTGACATTACATTTAATTCTTTTTCGAGAAAATTCATCATTATATGTCATTTTATTTAGTGTTACTCTTCTAAATCTACTTTACATTGCTGTGTCAATGAAGAATAGAATCGAAAAAAGCGCGCCATCTCGCTCACACCATGGTGCTATTATATATATTGCTATTACAGTCACACATGTCATTCATAGTAGGTATCTAAATGCCACCTTTTTACAAGCTTTTATTTAACTTTTAGATTATATTCTACTTACACTAGCGTCTGCCCACGACTCCGTCCGCGTGGAAATCGTTTATATCGTAGCTCCATACAAACTTTCACCCGCTTAGGGGATTATTTCGGGGATAAAAACTATCCTAGGTATGTCTCTTCCCGGGACTCAAACTATCTCCATACCAAATTTCATCAAAATCGGTCCATCGGTTTAAGCGTGAAGAGATAACAGCCAGACAGACATACACACTTTCGAATTTATAACATAACCATCTCATATAAATTGTGTATTATTATATAATATAATATATAATTATATATTATTATATACAATGGACATAGCATGGATTGGCGCGGCTTAAATACCGACTCAATTGGCTAGCCAAGCTAAATATCGCGGGTGCCGCATAAGAATCCATAAGGAAAGAAAAAGAAAACGATGTGGTCGCTATCCGACTTCTTTGGTAATTATGTATTTGGGTACGCGACCACCCCATTATATTTAAATCTATTTTTAAATATGCCGAATTTCAACGAAATTATTACAACAGCTAAATCATTTAAACGATCAATTAACCAATTTCAGCATAATAATAAAATTAAGTGACGTAACTAAAGTTTTCGCGCCAACTGTCGCGTTATTTTTTTCACAGATTCACTGCACGTCAACACTCCACGGAAGCAATGTGTGAATTGAGGTTATTTTTTCTTGCTTTGGATTGAGCTTTCGGTTTTAAATTGTATATATTCTTATTCTGATACTATTCAAGAATAGTTAATAAGTTATTCTTTTTCTGTTGGGTTTGTAGAAATGTTAATATCTTTAATTGAAGCAGCCTAGTCCGTCAAGTGGTCGCTAACCGGTGGTGGTCGCGTTACCGGCGAAACGACCCTACCTCATTATAAGTGTACGACCGCAGATTTCCATCGATCCGATCTGGGGACCGATTTTTGACTTTCGAGCGCTCGAATCTTTCACTCGAAAATTGACAAAAATTACGAAATGCTCTTTTGAAATAGCGATAGAAAATTGAAAAGCGAGTGATATTGACCACTCGTATTCAATTATATCGGTAAAAAGTTAGTGCCTGCAATTTTGACACTAAAATCGTATTTACTTTTATTTAATTTTCGAGCGCTCGAAAGTCAAAAATCGGCCCCCTGCGGCGCTACCACGAACTTCGAATCTCGAACTTCGTATATCTCCGTCTCTGTCGCTCGAATGCCATAAACCATAAGTGCGATAGAGACGGAGATAAACGTTCAAGATTCTCGAAGTTCGTGGTTATAGCTCTGAATACCTACTCGTACGTTGCTATGAGATCGCATTGTGTCATTAAAACTCGAAATGTTATAGGGACGTGTTCATAGAATTTATTATTAGAATTAGTAGACAGGGGTTTAAACTTGATGATTGTTTGAGCTTGATGTTTGAGCTAACAACACAAAAATTACTGGTGAATAAAATTAAAAATGCCCTCTGTTATAAGTCGGTGGATTTATAAACGACTTGAGCTCGATTTCTAATACGTATTTACGCAAGTAAGTACCTAATTGTCTTAAGTATACTAATGGTTTTAAGACTTGCAGGAAAGTTGCCATCAAACATATTTAGTACAAAGTTAATTCACACATAATTAAATCAAAATGTAGTTTCATCATCCCTAATAACATCAGCTCACTGAACAGACTACGATAATTAAGAAATAAATTTCATAATATACCTACTCACTTATTTGCACTCGAAAACGCCTACTCAAAAGTGACAGACAAACTAACACAGCGTACACCGCGAATTGAATCTGAATAGTTGAATACATTGTCGGCATAACTAAAGAGGTTGTCAGTGTTGTTGCAGACCGTAGGCCCAGACACCATTTTACGTTGGCCTCCCTTGCACCGTACCGTTGGTCAGTTGTGAGGGGTCATGACATAGCACGCAGGGGTCTCTTAATGTTTGCTATCCATTAGCATTGGGTTGTTCCAGGCGAGTGGTTGAGTGACAGTCCCCTGTGCTGTCGGTGGATGCACTGCGGGGCCTTCACACAACAAACAACAAAAGCGATATCTATTTAGCCACTTTACTGTGATCGTAATCATATTATCCGCCTGTCATTTAGGTTATTCAGAAATTAATAAATTAAATAATCGCTACACTAGGTATACAACACTATCTTGTGTTTATTATTATTTTTGACGGCAGGTTTAGCTTAGTGGGGTAGTGACGCTGCCTACGAATCTGAGGGTCCTGGGTTCGAATCCAATAAGGGCAAATATTTGTGTGTATAATTATTTATTTCTGAGTCTTGCTTGTTGTCTATGTATGTATGTAAGTACTTATTAATGTATATCTATTAAAAATATGTCGTCGTCTAGTAATCATAATACGCCAGCCTATTTGAGCTTACTATACTCGTAATTAGTAAAAACAATGACGCGTAGTTGCAGTATCCAATAGGCAACCGGATGGCTCGCGGCGTTTGAGCTCCCGAAGTGTTGTGAAACCGCCCTGTGCAACTTGAACTGAGCCAACTTGTGCAACTTGAACTGAGCCAACGTGTGCAACTTGAACTGAGCCAACTGGGGCGGAAATAGGAGGGGGGGGGGGGTGAAAAAAAAATGTTTTTTCATACATTTTGGAATTACATACGGAAATAGGAAAATGTATGAAAGCCATCCAGTTGCCTCTTGGATACTGCAACAACGCGTCATTCCTATATGATATATGTGGCTAGTTCGATTTGTGTAATATCATCCCCAATTTTTTTTTTATTTATTTAATTGTGCCTCAGCAAACCAGTACCTATACCTCAGTAAACTTCATAATATTAGTAAAATAATACAATTTTGTAATCACGTATGATTATGAGTTGTGATATATGCACTGCGATAAACTTATCTATTGTACTTGCTAATTGACAGAACAGAAGTCAATTAATTAATTAAAAAAGTCGGACAAGTGCGAGTCTGACTCGCCCACCGACAGTTCCGTTCTGTATGTCTATATGAAAAACGAACAATGATTATGCCGTGTAAATCGGCAATTTGCACTATTATGCGGATGAGCGGTGCGGAGGTGGATGACAAGGTTACGCCGTAGAATTAATTTAAAGGAAAAAAAACCAAATAGATATGTTAATTTTTAAGAGCTGAAACTGCTTACCTTGATCTTTCTTTGGGTGTGCAGTTAGCTCTTGGAGCGGACGGGCGGAATCAAATATCTCGGCGTGTAGGGATCCGTGTAGATGGACGTAGTCCGGTCAAAAACTCAAACACTGAAGTCCTCAGCGCGAAGGAACCCGTGCATAAGCGTGTATACGTCAGGCGAAGCACAAAACACGAATTTTGTCCACAAATAATCATTTAAACATACAGCGGTGAAAAATATTATGTGGAGACCGGACGAAGGAAAATTATTGATTGACAGAAGTCTTATTTTTCTTTTTGACGTATGCGGTGTTTAAGGAAGGAGGCCAAAAGGGAGTTTGCTCTGACGGCGTAACCAAACAAATTTTTTGTAGTCGGTAAACTTTATTAACATTTAGGAATATATTTTTTAACTTTTTTAAAGATGTTACAAATTAACGGCCGTATCTTTCTAGTGCGTTGACTTTGAAGTTTGATTTTTTTACAGCTTCAAGTGATTGCATACGAAGAATAGGTATTTGACATCATTTTCTGAGAAAAAGAGTCTTGATAGACAGACGCACAACGAGGAGATCCTATAAAAGTTATTTAGTTACGTCCTTATGAGCTACGGAATTCTAAAAAAGATTAGCTGATTTTAAAATCAATTAATCAAATCAAATCTCGACGTAATCTAACCTTAATATCGAAACCCGTCCTATATAAAAGTTAAGCGCAATTATTAAGTAGTGCTTGCTGTGCGATCCTGAAATCATGAAGCTGTTACTGGTTATCGGTCTCCTGGTAGTAGCCGCATATGCGGAGGCAACTACCACCGCTTTTGGGTACCTGACGAGGTATGGTGTGCCTCGTCTGGAACAGATGAAGGCGGCTGAGGAGGCGTACAACAACATCCCGGTAGAGTCAAGGATCGTGGGTGGCTCTGCATCGGCCCTCGGCCAGTTTCCTTACCAAGTAAGTTCTGAGGAATGCGTCATTTGGATCTATGTAACTAACGTCCTTACGAGGAGCATTCCACGGAAAAGTCCACCGTTGTCCCGTACGAACACGAATTTTCAGAAATCTTCTTTTAAATGATGTACCTACATAACGACATATCATGTTATTAATAGTTTTCAGAAAAAAACGAAATTACCGAATTTTGGAGCAAATTTTGGTGCAAAGTATTCTGGAATTTCTTTTTCTGCGACAATAGAGTCAAATCATGGTTAATTATGCAATTATAATAATTCCAATTAAAATTGCATAGATAACTTTATAGACAGAGATATACACGCGTTTGTACGGGACAGTTCTTGGAATGCCCCACAAACGTTACGCAATCAAGACGCATCTTAAATTTTTCAAATATCCTCATGATATCTTTGTAACTAATTGTATGTATTTAAATATTCAAAGATTCAAATCGTTTATTTGTAAACATAGGTTGTCAGGGTGTTACAGTAAAAAAATGTATAAGTAAGTATGTATGTAATAAGTAAGTTTATATTGTATGCATTATGTATGTACCTATTTACATTAATGTAATTAATTGATTTGTGTTTCCATTCGAGTCTCAGTATTTAGGATCCTGCACCACTAAAGTTTCTGTTTAGCCCAATGGTTGACTAGTAGAGAATGCCTGAAGGCATTAAGTCCGTCAATTGTACTTTTATTTTTATATTTGTGCAATAAAGTTTAAATAAATAAATTAAACAGTTTTATAACGCTTTAGTTTAAAAGTACTCTGATCTGATGGATGACCAACGAATGTGGAGAATAGAGAACTTGCATCTTAATATTTTATTACGAAAAACAAAAGTATAATCCAGCAACTTTTGTATGATATCTCTACGTATATCCGCATCGATTGAGTGCAATTTATTCGAAATTGAAGTCCCATGCAAGTTCCCTATTGCTGTTGAGAAGAATTATGTTAGTGCAGAATTGCATATACGAGTTCTGGCCCCGTAGCATGGATGGCGTGGCGTTATCACGCGATAAGTGATAGGATAAGCGCGTCGTCTCGTTCAATCGAACGGTGTGAGCCAGGGACGGATGCTCTATCCTGTCACGTATCGCGTTATAAGGCCATCCATGCTACGGGGCCTGATCACTGAGAATTAAATTTACCCCTCACTGCCTCGGAAAGCCGTCTTTTATCCTTTAAAACCAGTGAGCAAAAACGCATTTTATACACTAGTGGGCAAAGTAATTTGACCTTGGAGCGTATCTCATGAACCGTGGTAGTTAGACAGTTGACATTTTTACAGAAGATGTATTTATGTTGCCGCTATAACAACAAATACTAAAGAACAGAATAAAATAAATATAAAAAGGGGGCTCCCAATCCCATACAAAAAAACTTTTCAGAATCGCTTGTTGCCTTCATCAGGCGCTGGGTCTCAAAATGTATGGGAAAACTAAAATCCGACTCGCACTTACCCAAAATTAAAAAAAAATGGTTATTTGTTATATTTTTTTTTACACAAGGGTGCAAATTTATCATTTAAATTAAATAAAGTTGTTTTGCATGTTACACTTTCCTCGCTACAGAGTGAGGTGAAAAGTTTTATGTTACACACGGGTGCAAATGTATTTTACTTCTCGTGTGTTGAAACACTCGCTACGCTCAGGATTCTATTTTAGAACCACTCGCTTCGCTTGTGGTTCAACTATAGAAACTTTTCGCTTGCTCGTGTCCAACTTGGCACCCTTATAAATAACAATTGCTGTGCCCTGCTTAGCCCTCTTGGCAATACGGGTATGAATTTATGTTATACATGTATGAGTTCAGTATAATCACAGTTATGTATTTATGTACGCAGGCTGGCCTGCTCATAGACCTCGTCGGCTTCACCGGCCAAGCCGTCTGCGGAGCCGTCCTCGTCAGCAACCAGCGCCTGGTGACAGCTGCCCACTGTTGGAGCGACGGCGTCAACCAGGCCTGGCGCTTCACCGTGATCCTGGGAACTGTGCAGTTGTTCACAGGGGGCACCAGACTGGAGACTAGTGTGGTCGTGCCACACCCCAACTGGTTCCCTCAACTCATTCGTAACGACATTGCTGTGATTTACACGCCGTCTGCGGTTGCTACTTCAGGTGTGTACTGGCAAATGTATCTTAGACTGAAGTGTAGTCCGGAAATGATGTTTAACTCATTTCTTAGTTGATCTGGAGTTAATAAGTGGATATTGAACTTGCCATGTTGAACGTTGGTGATCGTCTCTAATAATGTCTCTTGTATATGTTCTCTTGTATTTCTTTTGTATGTACTAGCCAATATTTACCACATTTTTCGTACCACCTGGATACAAACCTATTCATGACGGTCTACCAGTACTTGCCCGTACGAGCGTGCGGTACAAGCATGGTATGCTATCGACTATCGGCCTCATTTACGAGTATAGACGCATGTCTTGGCTTCTTTTTTCTCAGTTGACTTGTATGCAATATTATCTTTTCCATTTCATATACCTAAACGCCTGATTTCAGCAACCATCGCCCCCATCGCGTTACCTTCCGGAGCCCAGCTGAACGAAAACTTCGCTGGTGAAATCGCCACCGCCTCCGGTTTTGGGTTAACCACTGATGGTAAGCGTATTTTCAAGTATATACAAAAACAGGAGATGGATAGCATGAAAGTTAAAAGCACGGCAATTGGGGAAGAGTATCTCAAACTACAACGTGGGCACATCGGCTCTTATGCTGATGACACTGCAATTGTGTTTTATGGAGAATCCTGGGAGTCAGTGTTCAAGAATGCAGAATCTGGCCTCTGTAAAGTCACTGCATGGCTTAGAAATAACCTCCTTACGCTTAATGTCAGCAAAACTAATTATATATGTTTCTCTAAACATGTTAGTACGCAACCTAATGTTAACTTAAAGCTTAAAATACATACCTGTAACCAACATGACCCTCCACCTTGTAAATGTATAGAATTAGAAAAGGTTAAATTTACCAAATACTTAGGTGTACTCCTGGATCAGCGCCTTTGCGCACTCATCTTGAAAACGTGAACAACAAAATCAGAAAACTGAACTGGATCTTTAAGAAATTTATATATATCACCACGAAAGAACTAATTAATCAACTTTATATAACATTAGCTCAACCCGTCATGAGCTACTGCATCACTGTATGGGGTGGAGCAGCCAAAACCAAATTCTTGGAGGTCGAGCGAGGGCAACGCTGCCTGCTCAAGGACTCAAAACCATACAGGTTTCCTACAAAGGAACTTTATCAAATAAGTGACCAACTATCTATGAGGAAGCTGTATGTTTTGAGTGCAACACTTAGGCTACACAAAACCCTAGATTTCAACCCTCCCTTAGAAACACGACGGCGTAAAAAACCCGTCGCCCCCGAATATAACTGTAAATCCATGTTTGCTAAAAGGCAGTATAAAGCGCAATCGGCATATATCTACAATAAGGTGCATAATATAATCAACATACATCAACTATTATTAAATAAATGTATGACTGAACTCAAATCACCCACACTCACACACACACACACACACACACATACACACACACACATACACACACACACATACACACGCTTACCTTTAATATAGTATTTGTATTATTTTTCACTTAAATTAGGCTAAAACCCTAAATATAAGATTAACCTCTAGAATCTAGATGTAAGTTTCCTACCTACTTACCAGCTATGGAAGAGCGGGGCATCCTAACACAGGTATACTTACCTAAAAGGAAGTCCCAATCACTGCAGGCATTGTAACGTGTTTTTTAAAAGGAAATAAACAATTTTTCATTTTCATTTTCATTTTTCATTTTCAGTATCGCGATCCGTGCAAATTTTGAGACCAACATTTTTAGGGTAAAAATGTTGTTCTCAAATGATAAAACGGGACCCTATTACTAAAACTCCGCTGTCCGTCTGTCTGTCCGTCTGTCACCATGAACCGTGATAATTAGACAGTTTAAATTTTCACACATGATGTTTTTCTGTTGCCGCTATAACAACAAATAGTAAAAAGACAAAAATACTAAGAGGATAAATAAATAGTAAATAGAGGTGCATTCACGGGGTGTTGCATATGCACAATAAGGTCGTGTTTATAGACACTCGAAGCGTTCGACGATGCAAGACGCAGACCGTCAAGTATGCAGACGCTCACGCCTGTTCATTATCGTTAATTATAGACTTCTACTGTTTTTATTCACTGTTCTGTTCACCTTGATTCCAGGCGGTTCCCTTACCACCAGCCAGTTCCTCAGCCACGTGACCCTGAATGTGATCACCAACAGTGTGTGTTCTTACGGCTTCCCTCTGGTTATCCAGCCATCTAACATCTGCACTAGCGGGATTGGAGGCGTGGGTACCTGCAGTGGAGACTCTGGGGGTCCTTTGGCTGTGCAGAGGAACGGACAACCTGTTCTGGTGAGTGAAGATAAAAATATTTATCTCCAAGTACTTAGTATCAAATTCTTCTACATTAATCTTTCGCCGTAGAAGCAAACTCTTCAGGAACTTCTGTAGGGCTACCCCTACATCTACATGCACGAGGGGATATACTGTTTATCGATAAAATAAAGTATTCATCTCCTTCTAGAAAGTATAATAATTGATCTGGGTGGAATGTTGATGGAACAGTTCAAAGGGCTTCTCCTTCCTTGGGCGAGCATGCTCTGTACGAATCGGAGTAATTCTAGACAAAGGACAGGTCAAGAGTACCTAGTTTTTTTTACGTAAATGATGAATTTTGGCCATGTTTCAAGTTCGTAGCGTAGCAAATCAAAATATTGTGGTCTGTCTACGCCTTTCTTTGACCAAAAAGGTTGCACTACTTATGCTTTGAGTAGTAGGTAGAGTAACTGGCGTGGCATATCTAGTTAATACCATAGGGATGTTTACGTGTTTGTCTTCATTGGCTACGTTTTTTCTTGTCTACGAAGCTGGAGGTCCCGGGTTCGAATCCCGGTCAGGGCATTTATTTATCACGAATATTTGTTTCTGAGTTATGGATGTTACATATGTATATAAGTATCTATTTGTGTTTATCTATTATATATATCGTCGCCTAGTACCCACAACACAAGCCTTATTGAGCTTACCGTGGGCCTAGGTTGATTTGTGTAAGATTGTCCCGTAATATTTATTTTTTATTTTTATTTATTTTATTTTTCTTCAGGTTGGCATCACGTCTTTCGGCTCTGCCCTCGGCTGCGAGCTGGTCTTCCCCGCCGCCTTCGCCAGGGTAACGTCTTTCATTGACTTCATCAACCAGCACCTGTGAACTTTGTGATGCTGAACATTCGACTCATTATGCGCCAGAAATATATTTTAAGTTATACGTTTTTCAGACTGTTTTTTATACCCGTTCGATCCTTATCCACCCATCAGGGGCCCTAGCACACTAGGTTTTATGTCGGCGAAAATGTAGGTCACGTAGGAAAACGCGACATAAAACCTAGTGTGCTAGAGCCACAGATACGTTCCTAATTGACTTGCATGCTCATTGCTTACTAAAGAAGTTACAGATGACTAGAAGTAAGTAGTTAGGTAAGGGAGGGAGATGACTGAACCGACTGTCAACTGAGCATTCGGCGCGCATTACTAAATTGGTATAAGTTGCATTCGGAATTCAGTCCGTCTATTTCAATTCAACCATAATACCTACTCGATATTCGTAATTAGCGAAGAACCAATATATATACATGTTTCGACACAGATAAGAATATCTACGTAAGATTAAGCAGAACCTCGTCGAGAGACTTAGCACTAACGGCTTACCACGGCTATGTGTCTTCTATACTCAGCTACGGCTTGATTATCTGGGGTAACTCCGTAGAGGTCCAAAATGTATTCTTGGTCCAGAAAAAATGCGTAAGAGCCGTGTGTAATACCCACTATTTAGAACCATGCAGGCCCTTATTTAAAGCAATTAAAGTCTTACCACCTCCATGCTTGTACATTAAACAAATGTGCATCTTTGTGAGAGAACACCCTGAATATTTTGACAAACATATCACCTTCTATCCTAGATCGACTAGGCATGGAGGCAAATTATTCTTACCACGCTCTAGAGTCAAGCTTCATGAAGACAATTCATACTGTATGGCTATCCGAGTCTATAATAATTTACCCAAATCCATTAAAGTATGCCCTACAAATTGGTTTAAAGGAATGCTTACTGAATGGCTGCTAGATAAATGCTTTTATTCTGTCAAAGACTATCTTGCCTACAAGCCAAATATCTAGGACTATTTTTTTTTTTTTTTTATGTTATACTGTTTACCTTCTATTTAGACTTAATTATTCTCATCGCTTTGACTTTAAATATTTTAATAAAAATATATATTTATATTGTATTTAATATTATGTTTCTGAATGCTACTAATTTAGCTTATTATAATCATCTTAATATTCTGCAAAAAGCGTTAAATTATTTTAATATTGTGAAATTGTTAATTTGCATGCCTTTTCTGGTAGAACATAAGCAACACTGTAATAATTTTGTCATCTTATGCAACTATGTTCTCGCAATAAATAATTGATTGATCGATTGATTGATAGATTCGGAACAAATTAATTTTGCTATTAAGTTCCTTATCAAAATATGAGAATGGATTATTTAATTTCACCCTTATCAAAAGCGTATATCAATATTCTGCTTTAACAGTGATTCCTAATAGTAGGTATTCATGTATATTTGAATTCTCCATGAAAAAAAACCTACGTTCCCCTATATGAATATTCACTACGTTCGTAATGTAAAGTCAGAGGAATTTAAAAAAAAATATAACACTGTGTAAAATCAGGTCAATTTAATAATGTTTAATGGACATAGTTATTTTATTTAAATCTTGGATATAAGAATAAGAATAACTTTATTACACAAAAGACACTGTTATACATAACAGGAAAGCGATATCTGGTGAGTCCCAAACTAGGCAGAGCCTGTATCTTGGAACTCATGGAGTTATCAGTTACACTGTGATCTATAATTATAATGAGACACGTGATAGAAGTTGTGTTATAAAAAAAGAAAGTTCAAAAATGATGACAAACATTATTTTTAAATATTAAACCGAAAACGTATATATATTTATGCTTAAATTCTAATACTTCCTCAGTTACTTATATAATTACCTATCTAAAAGTAAGCCCATACAAAAACAACACTAAGTCTTTTTACAAACACAGCATAATTTAGCCACCGCCAACTTTCTGAATTACACTAAAAAAAAAATTTTTTAATCTTCCACGTTCATCCTTTTAGTTAGACTATTACCAGATCCGCGGTTTTTTGACGGATGGCAATTACCGACTGCCTGGTGCCTCAGGGTTTAATTAATTCATACGCCTGTTTTTTTTCACGTAAATTCTTCCGTGCCTATGTGGTCGTTACTTATTCAATTCAATTCAATTCAATTTATTTAATTTCTAAGATAACATTGATCTCATTGTTGTTAGTATAAGCTTTAAAAAATGTTAGTACTTGAAAAATAAGTTAGATTTGACATTTAATATTATTTCATTAATTACAGGACAACACACATGATCATCTATCATTATTGCATCGATATACATGTTTATCAGGCACTGAACATATTGCCATCATCACATCGTTTGAGATATTGTTGAAATCATTTAAAGTTACCGATCCATCCATACTAATATTATAAATGCGAAAGTGTGTCTGTCTGTCTGTCTGTCTGTCTGTCTGTCTGTCTGTCTGTCTGTTACCTCTTCACGCCTAAACCGCTGAACCGATTTAGATGAAATTTGGTATAGAGATAGTTTGAGTCCCGGGAAAGGACATAGGGTAGTTTTGAAAATTTGGATAAATCCCATGGAGACGAAATTTGGTATAGTAGGAGTCCCAGGGAAGCACAATGCATAGTTTTTATCCCGAAAATCAGCTCCTGAGGGGGGTGACATTAGGCGTGAAAATGTTGATGGAACCCATTTAGATGAAATTTGGTATAGAGATAGTTAGAGTCCTAGGGAAGGAAATAGAATATTTTTTATTTCGGAAATCATCCCCTAAGCGGGTGAAATGGGGGTGAAAATTTGGATGAACTCATTTAGATGAAATTTAGTTTAGAGATAGTTTAAGTCTTGGGAAAGGGCATAGGATAGTTTCAATTCCGGGAATCACCCCCTAAGGGAGTGAAATGGAGGATGAAACTTTTGATGGAACCCCTTTAAATGAAATTTGGTATAGAGATAGTTTAAGTCTCGGAGAATGAAAGCGGATAGTTTTTATCCCGAAAATAGTTCCCAAGGTAATGAAATAGGGGGTGAAAATTTGGATTAAATGGATTAGTAAGAGTCCCAGGGAAGATGCATAGTTTTTATTTTGAAAATCATCTCCTGAGGGGGTTCTTAAAACTTTGTAGAAACATTACTTATTTGAGTACAAACAAAGTGCTTTCAGCGTTTTGGAAAATTCCACCCCTAAGAGGGTTAAAAAGGGCTGCAAAGTTTATATGGGGAAACTCTTTTTGGGATAGGAGCTTAACAGTTTGTAGGACGATTAGTTATTGAAATACAAAAAAAAGGATATTCAGCGTTTTAGTAAATTCCACTCCTAAGGAGGTTAAAAGTGAGTGCAACATTTGTGTGGAGGAAACATTTTTTTAGCCGATTTACAATTTTGTAGAATGCTTACTAATTAAAAATAAAATTAAATACTTTCAGCATTTTAGAAACTTCGATCTTTAGGGGTTTATAAGAACGTTTGAATGAAGAAAATATTTTTTTAGCGAGGGACTTAAAACTTATTACAATAAAAATCAAGTACTTTTAGCGTTTTTAAAAATTCGACCCCAAATGAGAATAAAAAGGGGTGCAAGGTTCGTATGGGAAACCCATTTTTTGAGCTAGAGACTTGATATTTTGTAGAAAAAATACTTATTACAATAAAAAAACTTAGTGTTTTCTTTTAAATTTTTCCCCGAAAAGCGTTAATTCAAAGTTTGTATGCAGACTATCAGAGCAAGAAAATTTTTAAGTATGAGAATTGTAACTTCGATCTTAGTATGTTTGTTAAAAGACTACAAAATTCATTTCAGCGTTTTTTGAAATTCATCCCCTAAAAGGTATTATAAGGGTGTTCAAAGTTTGTATGGAGAGCAAAACATTTTTAAAGTAAGGGATTTGTAACTTCAGTTTTAGACTGTTTACTACAAGACTACAAAGCTAATTTCAATGATTTTAAAAATTAATTCCTTAAACAAACATTTAGACGATAACATGTTCTACGCGGACGAAGTCGCGGGCAACAGCTAGTTTGGTATATAAATACTTTAAGTCCTGTGAAACGACATTGAATAGGTTTAATCCCGTAAATCATCCCCTAAGGGGGTGAAATGAGGGGGTGAAAATTTGGAGGTAACCAATTTTGATGAAATTTGGTTTGGAGATAGTTTAAATCCTAGAAAAGGACATAGGATAGTTTTTATCCTGGAAATCATCCCCTAAGGGGGTGAAATAAGGGGTGAAAATTCGGATGGAACCCATTTGAATACAATTTGGTTTAGAGATAGTTTGAGTCCTGGGAAAGGACATAGGGTAGTTTTTATCCCGGAAATCCACCCCTAAGGGGATGAAATTGGGGGTGAAAATTTGTATGGAGCTACTTAAACCGCTGCACCGATTTGGATGAAATTTGGCATTTAAATAGTTTGAGTCCCGGGGAAGGACAAAGGATAGGTTTGTACCCGTAAATCATCCCCTAAGGGGGTGAAATGAGGGGGTGAAAATTTGGAGGTAACCAATTTTGATGAAATTTGGTTTGGAGATAGTTTAAATCCTAGGAAAGGACATAGGATAGTATTTATTTCGGAAGCCATCCCCTAAGGGGGTGAAATAAGGGGTGAAAATTCGGATGGAACCCATTTGAATACAATTTGGTTTAGATATAGTTTGAGTCCTGGAAAAGGACATATAGGGTAGTTTTTATCCCGGAAATCCACCCCTAAGGGGATGAAACTGGGGTTGAAAATTTGTATGGTGCTACTTAACCGCTGCACCGATTTGGATGAAACATAGGACTGTTTTAATTCCGGAAATCACCCCTAAGGAGGTGAAATGGGAGGTTGAACTTTGGATGGAACCCGTTTAGATGAAATTTGGTATAGAGATAGTTTGATTCCCGGAGAATGACATTAGATAGTTTTGAAAATTTGGATAAATCCCATGGAGACGAAATTTGGTATAGTAGGAGTCCCAGGGAAGCACAATGCATAGTTTTTATCCCGAAAATCAGCTCCTGAGGGGGTGACATTAGGCGTGAAAATGTTGATGGAACCCATTTAGATGAAATTTGGTATAGAGATAGTTAGAGTCCTAGGGAAGGAAATAGAGTATTTTTTATTTCGGAAATCATCCCCTAAGCGGGTGAAATGGGGGTGAAAATTTGGATGAACTCATTTAGATGAAATTTAGTTTAGAGATAGTTTAAGTCTTGGGAAAGGGCATAGGATAGTTTCAATTCCGGGAATCACCCCCTAAGGGAGTGAAATGGAGGATGAAACTTTTGATGGAACCCCTTTAAATGAAATTTGGTATAGAGATAGTTTAAGTCTCGGAGAATGAAAGCGGATAGTTTTTATCCCGAAAATAGTTCCCAAGGTAATGAAATAGGGGGTGAAAATTTGGATTAAATGGATTAGTAAGAGTCCCAGGGAAGATGCATAGTTTTTATCCCGAAAATCATCTCCTGAGGGGGTTCTTAAAACTTTGTAGAAACATTACTTATTTGAGTACAAACAAAGTGCTTTCAGCGTTTTGGAAAATTCCACCCCTAAGAGGGTTAAAAAGGGCTGCAAAGTTTATATGGGGAAACTCTTTTTGGGATAGGAGCTTAAAAGTTTGTAGGACGATTAATTATTGAAATACAAAAAAAAAGGATATTCAGCGTTTTAGTAAATTCCACTCCTAAGGGGGTTAAAAGTGGGTGCAACATTTGTGTGGAGGAAACATTTTTTTAGCCGATTTCCAATTTTGTAGAATGCTTACTAATTAAAAATAAAATTAAATACTTTCAGCATTTTAGAAACTTCGATCTTTAGGGGTTTATAAGAACGTTTGAATGAAGAAAAAATTTTTTTAGCGAGGGACTTAAAACTTTGTTGAAAGATTACTTATTACAATAAAAATCAAGTACTTTTAGCGTTTTGGAAAATTCGACCCCTAATGAGAATAAAAAGGGGTGCAAGGTTCGTATGGGAAACCCATTTTTTGAGCTAGAGACTTGATATTTTGTAGAAAAAATACTTATTACAATAAAAAAAACTTATTGTTTTCTTTTAAATTTTTCCCCGAAAAGCGTTAATTCAAAGGTTCAAAGTTTGTATGCAGACTATCAGAGCAAGAAAATTTTTAAGTATGAGAATTGTAACTTCGATCTTAGTATGTTTGTTAAAAGACTACAAAATTCATTTCAGCGTTTTTTGAAATTCATCCCCTAAAAGGTATTATAAGGGTGTTCAAAGTTTGTATGGAGAGCAAAACATTTTTAAAGTAAGGGATTTGTAACTTCAGTTTTAGACTGTTTACTACAAGACTACAAAGCTAATTTCAATGATTTTAAAAATTAATTCCTTAAACAAACATTTAGACGATAACATGTTCTACGCGGACGAAGTCGCGGGCAACAGCTAGTTTGGTATATAAATACTTTAAGTCCTGTGAAACGACATTGAATAGGTTTAATCCCGTAAATCATCCCCTAAGGGGGTGAAATGAGGGGGTGAAAATTTGGAGGTAACCAATTTTGATGAAATTTGGTTTGGAGATAGTTTAAATCCTAGAAAAGGACATAGGATAGTTTTTATCCTGGAAATCATCCCCTAAGGGGGTGAAATAAGGGGTGAAAATTCGGATGGAACCCATTTGAATACAATTTGGTTTAGAGATAGTTTGAGTCCTGGGAAAGGACATAGGGTAGTTTTTATCCCGGAAATCCACCCCTAAGGGGATGAAATTGGGGGTGAAAATTTGTATGGAGCTACTTAAACCGCTGCACCGATTTGGATGAAATTTGGCATTTAAATAGTTTGAGTCCCGGGGAAGGACAAAGGATAGGTTTGTACCCGTAAATCATCCCCTAAGGGGGTGAAATGAGGGGGTGAAAATTTGGAGGTAACCAATTTTGATGAAATTTGGTTTGGAGATAGTTTAAATCCTAGGAAAGGACATAGGATAGTATTTATTTCGGAAGCCATCCCCTAAGGGGGTGAAATAAGGGGTGAAAATTCGGATGGAACCCATTTGAATACAATTTGGTTTAGATATAGTTTGAGTCCTGGAAAAGGACATATAGGGTAGTTTTTATCCCGGAAATCCACCCCTAAGGGGATGAAACTGGGGTTGAAAATTTGTATGGTGCTACTTAACCGCTGCACCGATTTGGATGAAACATAGGACTGTTTTAATTCCGGAAATCACCCCTAAGGAGGTGAAATGGGAGGTTGAACTTTGGATGGAACCCGTTTAGATGAAATTTGGTATAGAGATAGTTTGATTCCCGGAGAATGACATTAGATAGTTTTGAAAATTTGGATAAATCCCATGGAGACGAAATTTGGTATAGTAGGAGTCCCAGGGAAGCACAATGCATAGTTTTTATCCCGAAAATCAGCTCCTGAGGGGGTGACATTAGGCGTGAAAATGTTGATGGAACCCATTTAGATGAAATTTGGTATAGAGATAGTTAGAGTCCTAGGGAAGGAAATAGAGTATTTTTTATTTCGGAAATCATCCCCTAAGCGGGTGAAATGGGGGTGAAAATTTGGATGAACTCATTTAGATGAAATTTAGTTTAGAGATAGTTTAAGTCTTGGGAAAGGGCATAGGATAGTTTCAATTCCGGGAATCACCCCCTAAGGGAGTGAAATGGAGGATGAAACTTTTGATGGAACCCCTTTAAATGAAATTTGGTATAGAGATAGTTTAAGTCTCGGAGAATGAAAGCGGATAGTTTTTATCCCGAAAATAGTTCCCAAGGTAATGAAATAGGGGGTGAAAATTTGGATTAAATGGATTAGTAAGAGTCCCAGGGAAGATGCATAGTTTTTATCCCGAAAATCATCTCCTGAGGGGGTTCTTAAAACTTTGTAGAAACATTACTTATTTGAGTACAAACAAAGTGCTTTCAGCGTTTTGGAAAATTCCACCCCTAAGAGGGTTAAAAAGGGCTGCAAAGTTTATATGGGGAAACTCTTTTTGGGATAGGAGCTTAAAAGTTTGTAGGACGATTAATTATTGAAATACAAAAAAAAAGGATATTCAGCGTTTTAGTAAATTCCACTCCTAAGGGGGTTAAAAGTGGGTGCAACATTTGTGTGGAGGAAACATTTTTTTAGCCGATTTCCAATTTTGTAGAATGCTTACTAATTAAAAATAAAATTAAATACTTTCAGCATTTTAGAAACTTCGATCTTTAGGGGTTTATAAGAACGTTTGAATGAAGAAAAAATTTTTTTAGCGAGGGACTTAAAACTTTGTTGAAAGATTACTTATTACAATAAAAATCAAGTACTTTTAGCGTTTTGGAAAATTCGACCCCTAATGAGAATAAAAAGGGGTGCAAGGTTCGTATGGGAAACCCATTTTTTGAGCTAGAGACTTGATATTTTGTAGAAAAAATACTTATTACAATAAAAAAAACTTATTGTTTTCTTTTCAATTTTTCCCCGAAAAGCGTTAATTCAAAGGTTCAAAGTTTGTATGCAGACTATCAGAGCAAGAAAATTTTTAAGTATGAGAATTGTAACTTCGATCTTAGTATGTTTGTTAAAAGACTACAAAATTCATTTCAGCGTTTTTTGAAATTCATCCCCTAAAAGGTATTATAAGGGTGTTCAAAGTTTGTATGGAGAGCAAAACATTTTTAAAGTAAGGGATTTGTAACTTCAGTTTTAGACTGTTTACTACAAGACTACAAAGCTAATTTCAATGATTTTAAAAATTAATTCCTTAAACAAACATTTAGACGATAACATGTTCTACGCGGACGAAGTCGCGGGCAACAGCTAGTTTGGTATATAAATACTTTAAGTCCTGTGAAACGACATTGAATAGGTTTAATCCCGTAAATCATCCCCTAAGGGGGTGAAATGAGGGGGTGAAAATTTGGAGGTAACCAATTTTGATGAAATTTGGTTTGGAGATAGTTTAAATCCTAGAAAAGGACATAGGATAGTTTTTATCCTGGAAATCATCCCCTAAGGGGGTGAAATAAGGGGTGAAAATTCGGATGGAACCCATTTGAATACAATTTGGTTTAGAGATAGTTTGAGTCCTGGGAAAGGACATAGGGTAGTTTTTATCCCGGAAATCCACCCCTAAGGGGATGAAATTGGGGGTGAAAATTTGTATGGAGCTACTTAAACCGCTGCACCGATTTGGATGAAATTTGGCATTTAAATAGTTTGAGTCCCGGGGAAGGACAAAGGATAGGTTTGTACCCGTAAATCATCCCCTAAGGGGGTGAAATGAGGGGGTGAAAATTTGGAGGTAACCAATTTTGATGAAATTTGGTTTGGAGATAGTTTAAATCCTAGGAAAGGACATAGGATAGTATTTATTTCGGAAGCCATCCCCTAAGGGGGTGAAATAAGGGGTGAAAATTCGGATGGAACCCATTTGAATACAATTTGGTTTAGATATAGTTTGAGTCCTGGAAAAGGACATATAGGGTAGTTTTTATCCCGGAAATCCACCCCTAAGGGGATGAAACTGGGGTTGAAAATTTGTATGGTGCTACTTAACCGCTGCACCGATTTGGATGAAACATAGGACTGTTTTAATTCCGGAAATCACCCCTAAGGAGGTGAAATGGGAGGTTGAACTTTGGATGGAACCCGTTTAGATGAAATTTGGTATAGAGATAGTTTGATTCCCGGAGAATGACATTAGATAGTTTTGAAAATTTGGATAAATCCCATGGAGACGAAATTTGGTATAGTAGGAGTCCCAGGGAAGCACAATGCATAGTTTTTATCCCGAAAATCAGCTCCTGAGGGGGTGACATTAGGCGTGAAAATGTTGATGGAACCCATTTAGATGAAATTTGGTATAGAGATAGTTAGAGTCCTAGGGAAGGAAATAGAGTATTTTTTATTTCGGAAATCATCCCCTAAGCGGGTGAAATGGGGGTGAAAATTTGGATGAACTCATTTAGATGAAATTTAGTTTAGAGATAGTTTAAGTCTTGGGAAAGGGCATAGGATAGTTTCAATTCCGGGAATCACCCCCTAAGGGAGTGAAATGGAGGATGAAACTTTTGATGGAACCCCTTTAAATGAAATTTGGTATAGAGATAGTTTAAGTCTCGGAGAATGAAAGCGGATAGTTTTTATCCCGAAAATAGTTCCCAAGGTAATGAAATAGGGGGTGAAAATTTGGATTAAATGGATTAGTAAGAGTCCCAGGGAAGATGCATAGTTTTTATCCCGAAAATCATCTCCTGAGGGGGTTCTTAAAACTTTGTAGAAACATTACTTATTTGAGTACAAACAAAGTGCTTTCAGCGTTTTGGAAAATTCCACCCCTAAGAGGGTTAAAAAGGGCTGCAAAGTTTATATGGGGAAACTCTTTTTGGGATAGGAGCTTAAAAGTTTGTAGGACGATTAATTATTGAAATACAAAAAAAAAGGATATTCAGCGTTTTAGTAAATTCCACTCCTAAGGGGGTTAAAAGTGGGTGCAACATTTGTGTGGAGGAAACATTTTTTTAGCCGATTTCCAATTTTGTAGAATGCTTACTAATTAAAAATAAAATTAAATACTTTCAGCATTTTAGAAACTTCGATCTTTAGGGGTTTATAAGAACGTTTGAATGAAGAAAAAATTTTTTTAGCGAGGGACTTAAAACTTTGTTGAAAGATTACTTATTACAATAAAAATCAAGTACTTTTAGCGTTTTGGAAAATTCGACCCCTAATGAGAATAAAAAGGGGTGCAAGGTTCGTATGGGAAACCCATTTTTTGAGCTAGAGACTTGATATTTTGTAGAAAAAATACTTATTACAATAAAAAAAACTTATTGTTTTCTTTTCAATTTTTCCCCGAAAAGCGTTAATTCAAAGGTTCAAAGTTTGTATGCAGACTATCAGAGCAAGAAAATTTTTAAGTATGAGAATTGTAACTTCGATCTTAGTATGTTTGTTAAAAGACTACAAAATTCATTTCAGCGTTTTTTGAAATTCATCCCCTAAAAGGTATTATAAGGGTGTTCAAAGTTTGTATGGAGAGCAAAACATTTTTAAAGTAAGGGATTTGTAACTTCAGTTTTAGACTGTTTACTACAAGACTACAAAGCTAATTTCAATGATTTTAAAAATTAATTCCTTAAACAAACATTTAGACGATAACATGTTCTACGCGGACGAAGTCGCGGGCAACAGCTAGTATATTAATAAAACAGTCATTGGAATTTTAAACTAATAGCTTGGACAGTAAAGACGCTTTTTCAACGGATTACTTACTATGATGCAACTCGGATAACTCAAATAATTTTTAGTACTTATATTATACTTACCGTAGGTACCTCAAATCACCTAAGTACACCTGGTGTACTTAGGTGATTTCCGGTGAGGTCCTAGGTATCACGTAATATATAATAAAGCCCGACAACTCCGGCAAGCCTCTATTTGACCCTGAGATAGTGTCGCTAGGGTCAAATATCAACTTTTCGGCCTATAGTAGATATGAATAGTATTATTTTTTAATATATTTTAATTAAGAGCTATTATCTAATAAATACTTGAAAAATCGATTATTATTTTCATAAAAAAATATTTAGTAATCTCATGATAAGTAATTTAAGTAAGAGAGGTAGGGCTCAGCGGAATGTCATTTCGTTCGTATGTGGAGCAGCCCAACTGGGGAAGTACCTCCACCTTACAGAAGGCCGCAGCCATAATAGCACCACTGCTTTGTAGTTTTGCTATATTATGGCATGGTATGACGCATGTGGTGTTGTGTTCCTGGTGGTGAGTAAGGTCGCCAGAGCTCTCTAGGGTGCGTTGTGTTGGGAGTGAGGGACCTGCATGTCTATATGCCAACACAGCGAATCCTCAAGTGAATAAAGGGTCGGCAACGCGCTTGTGATTCTTCTGGAGTCACAAGTGTCCATAGGCGACGGTACCAGCTTAACATCAGGCAGGCCGTAAGCTTGTTTGCCACATTCGTAGAATAAAAAAAAAATGATGGCCCATTGTGTAGAGGAGCCTTCAGGCTATGGCTATAATATACTATCTATAAATTACAATACTATTACTAACAAGAAAAAAAAGCCAGCCAAGTGCGTGTCGGACCACGCAGAAGTGAACGAAGGTTTCCGTCCCTATTAAAAAGGTCGTATCGTCACAGAAATCTTACGGCACTTACATCCTTTTCTATAGGGAAGGCAGTTTTTTAGCAACATCTCAAAAACCTTTGCACATATTGCTTCAAAATAATTTTCGGTGAAAGATTATAAATAAGCACTGACTATTTTAATTTTTTTCAAATACACTGTTCAAAAATTAAAGTATCGGGAAGAGTTTTTCCGATTATATACCTACACTTAATCAAAAAAATTGCTGAGAAACCTTTGGAAAGGCCTATGGATTGATGTGCCACACGTGGACATACAATGATAAGTATTTATTTTTTGACTTGCAGTTACATTTATGCACACCTAAAAAATATTTTTTTTCCATTTTATTACAGAGCTATGTAGCGGCTAACAATATACATCTATCCTCCAAAATTGTATTCAAATACACCTTATGGATTTTGAGTAAAATGCCTGTGACATAAGTACGGACAGACGGACATGACGAAACTTTATTTATTACTTATTACATATTTCTTAGTGACTTTATTTTGTTATTGACCTTATTTGTTATTGACCTGATTTGTTATTGACCTTATTTTACAATCTATGATTAACTATTATTATTATATTATGACATATGAAATTATTAATATTGTGAATAAATTAATATGAATATGGGTACCTATATATATTTATAAGGGTTCCGTTACGGAACCCTAAACATACAGCCTGTATGTTTAATATTACCTCAAATTGTAACCATACATAGCTTTTAGTACTAAATATGAACCGATATTGTAAGAAAATTGTAAGTTAATCTTCATCACCAAAGCGTAATTAATTTTAGAAAATTTATTCTTCAGCAATGTAACGCTTAGCAATTCACCGTGTATTCCCAATTTCTGTCATGAGTTCGGTATATAACTGCAAAATTACATGTAGGTACTTATTTATGACTTTTAGAATATCTACTACCTAGGTATTTCTTATTTTGCCGTTATTGTGATACTATAAATATGTAACCTTTACCTACCTACTGAACGAATGGCGGAATTATTAACTTTTACATATTGGATATTTATATGGGTGGATTGCAATAAAATTGTACATAGTTACGGCCTTAATTTAATCGGCGCTTCATTCATTCTTCTCTTCATTGCTTGCGCAACTTTCGTTAACTATGTACAATTTTTTGGCGATCCACTCATATACCGATTATACTAGCGCAGCTATCCGTACCCATACATCTGTTAAAGCCGCTATAGACGTGGCTAAATTTAGCCATGTCTACAGGGCGCTTTAGGCTACGCGCGCACTACGGATTTTTACCGTGCGTTTTTATTCCGCAAAATCTGTAAAGTATGGAACCTCCATGAAGTGCGCGCACTGCGGAAAATAATCCGTATGCGGATAAAAATCTGTGAACTGCTGCAGATTAGTTGCGGTGCGGCGCCGCACGATTTTTTTGCATCCTATGGGCTATTGAGTAAATCCGCGCACTGCGGAAAAAAATCCGTGCGGACGCCGCCCGGCAGCCATCTTGTGACGCAGTTGTTCTCGCGACACGGTGCTGTGAGGTCATGTCGTCGCCTAGCGTGTCTCCATTGAACGCGGCGCAAGCGGCGATCACAACTTTAGATATTGAACAACTCATCAATGAAGTTCAAAATAGACCGCCGATTTGGGACAAAACTTGCCGAGAATATTCAGACAGAATTAAGAAAACAAGAATGTGGGAGGAAGTATTTAATAACGTTGTAGAAGATTACAGCGAATTAAACTTGTCAGATAAGAAAGTCATAGGTAAGTTGAAATTACAAATTACTTTTACAATTGTATATAATTAATTTGTTACAATATTATTATATCTTTTCATATTGCCATGGTACTGAACACCTAGTTGATGTGAAATATTGTGCAAAATAATCTCTATTCTGCATGCTATTCCTACAAGATCGCACAGGTGTTGCACGCGAGCTTCTTAACTCAGTCCCATACAGTTCATCACTGAAACAGAAACCGTCGTGTTTGCGCACGTAATTGTGCAACACGCAACAAGCTTTGATAATTACATCACAAAAAGTTATGTTAACATCTAAGGCACGGTGTAAAATCCGCCATTTATTGGTAAGGATCCCAAATGTACATTCTACGAATCTTCTTGCTCGTGTCAGTCTATAATTGAAAACTCTTTGTGTTACTGACAGATTTCTTCTTGGATAAGGTCTCATAATGTGCTCCGAGAGCGCGAAAGCCTCATCGCCCACAAAAACAAATGGCATCTCTTTTCCGTTGTCATCGTTTGGCAATGGTTTGGCATGTGGAATATGCATCTGGTTACGTTCAAGTTTTTTTGCAAAATTGGTAGATTTAAAAATGCCAGAGTCACTGCTACTCCCGTAGCCACCAACATCGACGGCAATAAAGGAGTAATTTGCGTCTGCTATTGCCATCAATACTATTGAATGATAATGTTTATAATTATAATATTGAGAACCGGCCATATCAGGTTTTTCACATCTAACATGTTTACCATCAGCTGCTCCCAAGCAGTTTGGGAAATTAGATCGTTTATAAAACAAATTAGCAATGTCAGACCACTTATTTTCATCAGGTTCCGGCATGTAAATTGCTTGTAAATGCAACCATATTTTTTCACAAGTTTCTTGCACTATTTCTCTGATCGTAGTTGCACCTAAAAGGTATTCATAATGTAACGAATTAAAGCTATTTCCCGATGCTAAGTACCTGAAAAAAAAAGAAATATTTAACTCAACAAGAAATTTATATAAGTTACGTTTCTTTTATTTTGTGTTTATCTTTTATTTTATTCATTACAGGTACTGAAATACAAAAGAAGTGGCGAAATTTGAAGGATGCTTTTGCTAAAGAGCTTACTGCACAAAAAAAAGTGACATCAGGACAAGGTGCCAAAAAGAAAAGACCATATGTTCATTTCGAAGCCCTATCGTTTTTGGCGTCTCAACCACTACAAAGATCAACCACAAGTAACATCTCTGGCTCAGGCGATGAATCAGATGGAAATGACAGTGTCGCGTCAACAATTGAAAAGAGAAATAGAAAGTATGCACGTAAAAAAAATCCTAATACTGATAACATGAATGACACAGACAGCCAAATTTTAGAAATTCTACGCGAAAAAAAGTCCTTTGACGAAGATATTAGCTTTTGTGAAATGTTGATACCCATGGTAAAAAAATTAAATGATGACCAAAAACACTTTGCCAAAGTCGAAATACTAAACATTCTTGATAAAGCTAAACGTTACTCTCCACCAACAGCAACAAGCCGTTTTGAGATGTCATCGCCTTTTCAAGCCCCTAAAGTGAATTACCGTCAAGTAAGACCGGCTTCTTATGAATTGTGTTCGTCTCGCTCTTCGTCTGCTCCTTCGCCGTCTTATGTTGTTTCACCAATTCCATCACCGGGAGGAAACCATAGTTCTGACACAAACATGTCAATACAACAAAATCCAGTAAACATACATCAATACGCAACACCTCCATCACCGGACATTCAAATTAGAGGTGATAATAATATGTTAATGCAAGTACCACTAAATCCATTGAACACTCAGCCTTCGGACGTCATCCAACATCAGGGTCCATCAACACTTCAATACACCACGCTTCAAAATTATGAGCCCGATTCATCACGAGAAAACAATCAGATACAACCCGAGAAGCGTATTAACATTACCGATTATTTAGTTTTCAAGCGTTAATTTAATTTAATTTTTATTACATATTATTATAAAACACTATCCCATTACCCAATGATTACTTATTCGGCACCTTGTTTGATTGTTAAAAAGTAATAACTCTACGTAATCTTGTTTTATTTTTAAAAAATCCACCATTTCACATATAAATTTAAGAATTTAAGGACTTTATCTCAGAATGAGACCTAATAAACTAAAAACTCGTACACACCTTCATTGTGATGTTCTTGGTAATTGCTTCTGTTGGCGTGGTAGACACGACAGCACTCGACCAATAAAGTGTTCAAAGGGTGAAGGTATATACTAAATTCCAGCTTATTAGCTCTCATTCCGAGGTTGATGCCTAAACTATAAAGGTAAGTACGTACCTCAATGTGACTGACAGTCTTTCTTCTATTGAAATAGCTTTTCTCCAAGTCGTGTCTGCGTAGTAAATTGCAGGGCCAACAATTCTAATTAAATTGTCAAATGTTGCAATTTTCATTCGATAGTAGCCGAAAAATTTGTTTGGAAACAAACGCAAGTATCTACAGTATCTCATGAAAAAAAATCCTTTAATAGGCCGCAATGCCACGAGCGGGTGTACCCAATAACGTTTTAGGTTCTTTTTTTTTTTGCGCGACAGTAAATATAAACAGATTTGCATTTTGGTGTGATAGTCCATTTTTTAAACGTCC
Source organism: Epinotia brunnichana (assembly GCA_963854355.1). Lineage (NCBI taxonomy): Eukaryota > Metazoa > Arthropoda > Insecta > Lepidoptera > Tortricidae > Epinotia > Epinotia brunnichana. The sequence goes on along the minus strand of OY977949.1, from coordinate 19,613,118 downwards.
GTTCTTGTCCTGAGTTGAGGCCAGAATGGCAAAACGTGCGGATATTATACCGCTGTGCGCGTACTAGACACAGACGGTTTTTTTTCCGTTGCGATTTTAAAAACGCACCGCAACTCGCCGCACCGCAGTGCGCGCGTAGCCTTATGCTTAGTTCGAGCAATTCTATCTAGATGGCGCTTTAAGGTGACGACGAGTGATTACTCTATCTCAGAGGGCCTACCGCGAACGGAATTCGAAGTTTTCCCTCTCTGTTGCACTTACGTAAGAACTCGTAAGTATGACAGAGAGGGAAAACTTCGAATGCCTTTCGCGGTAGGCCCTCAGTATATATATATATTTCTCTATGGCTTACACACTTTACTCTTTGGCTTACACTCATTTCACTCATTTGACACAATGGAAGAAGCGGGAGCGGGTTACTTGTGACTGTGACAGTTGTGATTGTGACGTCACATCAGTAAGATAATGTAGTGAATAATTTTATAAGGAAAAAAAAAAGCTAGTAGTTCAGAAAAAAAAATCTTGCAATATCGGTTCATAGCCCTAACACCTACCTCTGGTTACAATTTGAGATAATATCAAAAATACACGCTGTATATTAATGAAAACGCAGAAATGTACTATTGCGCTACTCTTTCTTAATCTGTGGCAGATTCTGCGTGTAAAGAAATAGCCATGACAATGCGTATGTTTGACGTTTTAATTTGACAAGTTCATATTCATATATTCACGATTGAATTTGCTGGCAGTGTTTTTGTATTTAACATCAATTCTCTAATAAAAAGTTAATTTAAAGCCAGTAATCATGGAAGAAATTGGTATCATACTGCCAGAGAAGGTAAATTCAGTTTTAAAATAATGTTTTTATACGGCTTTGGCGTTCTTTGTTCACACTAAATGTTTGCCTTTGTAGGACGACATAACTACTGATGCCAAAGGAGCGTTTGCAGGACCACAAACCTTCGAAGAAATCGAATCTGAAGATTTATACACTAAATATAAGGTAATTAATCATAGGTATGCATAGTTATATTGTAAAGGAAAAGTAGGTTAGCTACTTGCTAGCTCTCCAATATCCCGCTTAGATGCTGTCTGATAAGTAGAACATATTAAAGAAATCTGAAATTACTAAGCTGTGCGTTATGATTTGTTGTTAATACATGTATATCTTACGTACCTAACATGACATGCATTTTAATTCCAATAACAACATCATAGACTAAGGTTATAAAAATATGAAGAATCATAATGATCGGGTTATAAATAAATCTATAATTACAGAAACTACAGCGCATGTTAGAGTTCCTGGAAGTGCAGGAAGACTATATTAAAGATGAACAAAGAAACCTGAAGAAAGAATATCTCCATGCCCAGGAGGAAGTGAAGCGGATCCAGTCTGTCCCACTTGTCATTGGACAGTTCCTTGAGGCGGTGGACCAGAACACTGGCATAGGTAATGATTATGCACAGATAAAAAATTATAGTTTGTTGACCTTTTCCCACCTATTACTAACCAGGAACCTACACCTGATATACCGATTTGGTAAATAGGAGGAAGACCCCTGTTTTTAAAACAATGCAGTCTTTTTCATTTATTCTCTGAGGAACCAACTCCTTGGTGTGCGCAAGTTATAATATTCATTAAAATCATCCTTGCTGAAATTTGCAACCGCATATAGTCAGTTTCCATAGACTCTGCAACATTTTCCTCACAGCACCAGAAATCACATAGGTGCTCTATCTAGCCTGAGCTTGCCATCCCCATTTGGTTTAAAAAGACTAACTTCTCTAGATCATGCTATAAGTAATGCATGATGTAAGAAGCTCATTTCTCTAAGTTGTGGAATTGTGTGGTGATATTCTGTTCAGCTCTTTTAGGCTGGGTTTGTAAGTTGTACTTGTTGATCTTCGTAAATACTAAGAAATACAAACCTCTTAATCCACTTTTAATTTCCTGTCCATTAACTATTTTAATGTCATCTGCTGTATAGTTTTTCTAGGAATAATTGTGAAGTAAGTACTCAAAAGTGACTTTATGATATTGATTTTATTTATAACCCATTCCAGTGGGCAGTACAACAGGATCCAACTACTATGTCCGGATCCTGTCCACCATAGACCGGGAGCTGCTGAAGCCGTCTGCGTCTGTTGCGCTACACAAGCACTCCAATGCTCTGGTTGATGTACTTCCACCAGAAGCTGACAGCTCCATTTCTATGTTACAAGCAGGTATGTTCAGTTTGCTAATATTGAAAAAAGTTAATATTATTCAATGTATACCTATTTTTATCAACTTTTTCCAAACATTTTCTTGTCTACACTTACAACTGATGTCAATAGAAGACTTTTTAAATTGATGTGTTGCACGACCAAACTCTGTAGCTTCACCAGTTACCACAACTTCCAATAAGAAATAAATAAGTTCCAGGTTTCAAAATCACCATGTTTAAGTAATGAATGAGATCTGGCAAAGATTTGTGGTGTAGACAAATTAAAGCCTGTTTTAACTTACTATTTGATGTAAAATTTTAAGAAACCGCTACCCATATCTTTCTGAGTGTTCTAAGCCGATTATGCTAGCCGCGCTACAGCACTACCAGCAATTACCATACATCATAATTTATCCATAAACAGATGAGAAGCCCGACGTCCAGTACGCGGACATCGGAGGCATGGACACCCAGAAGCAGGAGATCCGCGAGGCGGTGGAGCTGCCGCTGACGCACGTGGAGCTGTACCGGCAGATCGGCATTGAGCCTCCGCGCGGCGTGCTCATGTACGGCCCGCCGGGCTGCGGCAAGACCATGCTGGCCAAGGCGGTGGCGCACCACACTACTGGTAAGGATCGCAGTTCGTTTCAAGAATAGGAACTGCGTAAAATGCGACTGCTGTGCATGCAGAACCTTATTTGACCTACGGGCGTTAGTTGGTTGCACTCGCGTACCCGTCAGAACGTAACTGATGTCTTATCCACAGTGGTAAGTGATAGAATGGCAACCATCTTACTCGCTGTCACTCATAAGTCTCATAACATGTGTCCGTCGCACACGCAACAATGGCAACGTTAATATAGTTGCTGCGAAGCAACAGTATTCGTGACTGCCAAAAGTTGTCCCGAAATATCTCATGTAACCATTTTTGATATTTGCTCGGTTGTATCGATGTAAACAAAATAAAACATAAAAATCTACACCACGTAACCCCCCCTACGGACTGGCCTATCAGTCTGTAATCGTAAGTTGGTGCAACTCGCTAATAATCCGTATATTTTTCAGCGGCATTCATCCGCGTGGTGGGGTCTGAGTTCGTGCAGAAGTACCTGGGCGAGGGCCCGCGCATGGTGCGAGACGTGTTCCGCCTCGCCAAGGAGAACAGCCCGGCCATCATCTTCATCGACGAGATCGACGCCATCGCCACCAAGAGGTAATCAAACTTTGTAAATGTGTACAGACGTCTTTTTAATCATGATAATGAAGTCGAAGCAACTTACAGACCTTCTTCACTTTTACAACAAAAATGTCATTGTGGTTTTTTTTTTTCAGATTTGACGCTCAGACTGGTGCCGACAGAGAGGTTCAGAGAATTCTTCTGGAACTCCTCAACCAAATGGATGGTTTCGACCAGACCACTAATGTCAAGGTACCTTATCTTATCTAGGTGAGGGCCCTTTCGGATGCACTTCGACCCAGTGGGTTCTTTTGTGCATTTGGCCTCTCCTTTATACCCGCTCCCAGGCTTGCTCCATCATTTCCACAAAGCGGATGACGCAGTTCACCGGGAGCAATTTGAATTCCTTTGGTTGCGGGTAACCGTTACCAAAGGAATTCATTCTTTGTCTGGCAAGGGTCAAGGTACCTACTTAAAGTTTACTTGTCAATTGATCAAATTTTTTATAAAGTATGATGATTAACTTCTTTTCAAAAACTACCGCTGGAATTTGCAAATGTTTTTGAAGATGATCAATTATACTTATATTATATTATTTTATGATTAATTGTAGTTTGAAAGTATGTGTGCTCATCTGTAAATTAATGCTGTATTGCAATTTGCAGGTCATAATGGCGACGAATCGTGCCGATACGTTGGATCCTGCTCTGCTGAGGCCTGGCCGCTTGGACAGGAAAATTGAATTCCCTCTTCCTGATAGGTAAGGATTTCTTTATTAAATTGGTTTGATATTAGGAATTATTTTTATAACGTGACGAAAAAAAAATGCTGTTTTTTTTTTACTATAACCATATTTTCTCCAGCAAGATTAGAATGATAGATGTCACTTCATGATAGCATGTAACTTTGTAATGCGGTAAGCCAAATTCATATTTTGTCCAAGGGACAAATATTGCTTGTAAAAATTAAATCACGTCTACTATGCGGATTTTATATAGAATTGATCTCAAATCAGTTAATAAAAGGTGTAACAGAATAAGGAATTGCAATATAAATACCAGTTTTTTGTGGCAACACACTTCCGTGCCGTGCCGCCATTTTGTATTTCGATGTGACTGCTTGTCAAATAACAATAATCAGTATGCAGTCAGACAGTAAGAGTGCCAACGCCTTGTATGCGCCACGTGTTTTCGTTTGAGTTCATAGTTTTGTTTCACCTTCTGATTTTTTTGAACTGTTTTGTTTTGTTAATCTGTTCTCTGTTACGTTTTTGTGATGCCAAAAAGAACGAAAAACACCATGCTTAAGGAGGAACGACACGGGATTCCTGCCAAAGAGTTGCCAACAGATGGCGCACTAAAGTAATTTCGGTGTTTGCTCATAATTTTTCGCAAAACCGACACCAGAGCGGTAATCACGTAACGTTTCGAACGCACGTTAGGACAATTTAACTGTAATTTTTCCATATTAAAAGTGACATTTAGATCTACCTGACGCGCGTGTGACACCTGTGTTTCTAACTGCGGAAGGCTAAAGCACAGAATAAGTAATACTACTACTTATGAATCGCAATCTGCACTGAACAGTGTTTCTTTTTATTTTTAAAATGTCAGAAAATATCAAAAATAGTGCTTTGAAGTGCAACTAAACTTTGCAAAGTAAGAAAAAATCGTGCGTTCAAGCATGGATGGCCTTATCACGCGATAAGTGACAGGATAGAGCATCCGTCCCTGGCTGACGCCGTTCGATAGAATGAGACGACGCGCTTATCCTAACACTTATCGCGTGATAACGCCATCCATGCTACGGGGCCAAGTCTTGTTCGCGTTGTATAAAGCGCAAAGAATCGTTGTAGAAAAAATGCAAAAAGGAAGGTAACTAAAAAATGTGTGCATTTTTAGACACTGCCAATTTAAGGGATATATGGACGGCTAACCAGATACTGTTTACAATGCCAAATACCTACTATTCCTACAAGATGTTTATGTATATTTTTGATGCCAACTGTAACTTTTGTACAAATAAGATAATCTCAATAATGCATTCAAATTCGTATAAAACAGCCCGCTGAGTAGGCAAGATCTTGTCCTTTTTTTGCGATTGCGTTCCCGGACACATTCCATTGAATAAGTTTGCATATCTCATGCGCAAAGTAAATTCGCCGTTATGCAGTGCGTGTAATCGCGTAGAAGATGTTTACCATGTATTAATGGAATGTGCCCGAATTGATGCAATTAGGCGACAAATATTCAAGGGCAGTTCCATCGGATTATGCAATAGCTATTTATCCAATCCAATGTCTGAGATGGTCGGAACGATATTAGAGCTTGTAAAATATGGTCTGAAGGACAGATAAATATAAGTGTACAACTTTGTTAATTAAGATACGAGGCACTTATCGAGCGATATATTCGCAATAGCAAAAAAACTCATAAATAAATTAAAAAAAAAAACAAAAATCGTAAAGGTATTTGCAGTTTGAAATTCGTTCTATTGGAAAATAACTCTTACGTCATTACCAAAATGAGTAGAGTAGCAAGATAAAATGTCTCTTTCACCAGAAAATATAAGTGTTTACACGATGGTTTATTTATTTATTTATTTATTGAACCATAAAAATGTGCAACATGACAGTATTAACCAAAACGTTACAGCGATTCAACTTAACCTAAATTACTAAACAAAATCAAGTACCTACTAACTAGAAACTAAAACTAAAAACTATCCATACGTCTCTCTAACACCCTCTTACATTCAGTCATCAGTCGCGACATCCCTGTTACAAACACATCACACTGCGGTGATGCTGCTCGCACGGAGTTGAGGAGAGCAGTCGCGCGAGGTATGGCCGAGTGCAGATACAGGTTCGTCCGCGAGGTCGCAATCGCCAAGAGAGGCACTCCAAGGCGCTTGTTCCGATAATCGTTCGGCACATTGAATTTGAGCATCTTTTCCACCAGATTAATGCTGTCAATTTTACTTGTTATGTTATGACATTTAAAATGAAACTGAGTAAACTTAGGTTTCGTCGCATTTCTAAGGAATCATACCCCAGGTGACCCTGTAGAAAGCGTGTGGGGTATAAGAATGGATAGAAGAATTGTTTCTTTTTATAGAGATGTCTTAAAAATCTTTTTTGGACTTGTTCCAACATGAGAGTGTATTTGCTTTCATGTGGACTCCAGACTACTGTGTTGGTTTCAAGGATGCTTCTTACTAGTGCCGTGTAAAGGACGTGCGTTGCTGCAACAGAGAGCGGGGCAGCGTTACGCAGCACAAATCCCAGCCTCTGGTATGCGGATTTTGTGACATTTCGAACATGAGTCCGAAATGTGAGACTAGTGTCGAAGGTGACTCCGAGATCACGGACCTCGTTAACACGAACCATCGTCTCTCCGGCTATGCGATAGTCGTAGTGGAGGGGCGACGGAGAGCGCGAAAACGTCATGATCTCGCATTTACCTTTGTTAAAAAGTAATTGGTTTTCTTCACTCCACCTGTTCACCGCATCGATGTCCCTTTGTAAGGCTTGGTTGTCCAGTATGGACCTGATGGGCATGACGAGTTTTACATCGTCGGCGAACAGAAGAGGAGTGGCGTTGTCAACTACCTCAGGAAGATCGTTAATAAGGGCTAAGAAGAGAAAGGGTCCTAAATTAGATCCCTGACTGATACCGGAACGTGTATTATATGGTTTGGATAGGTATGGCCCATACTTTACAAACTGTTTCCTGTCCTTGAGGTAGTTGGCGAACAGATTTAAAAGGCGTGGAACGAATCCCAATTTACCAAGTTTTTGCAGCAAGACGTCGTTATCGACTCGGTCAAATGCCTTTTGAAAGTCGAGGTATACAATGTCTACCTGGTTGCGAGCATCCATTTCTCTCGAAATAACATCAACCAGCTCAACCAAATTAGTGGCTACCGATCTTTTGGGCAGAAATGCATGTTGGGAGCTGGTAAGGTGAGGTAAACATTGTGGTAGCAAGTACTCATGTAAGACCATCTCGAACACCTTGGCTAGTGCAGATAGAATCGCAATCGGTCGATAATTCTCTATTTTCAATTTAGAACCTTTTTTAGGAATCGGTGTTACGCGGGATATTTTCCATATGTGAGGATAATCACCTGTGGAAAGTATTAAATTGAAAATAAAGGCAATCGGGGCAATCAGGTGATCTGTGCACCCTTTAATAACAAACGCTGGAATGTCGTCAGGGCCCGCCGAGGTGCCTGATTTAAGCCGTTTGACCGCGCGACGCACCGCGTCACGACCGATTGTCCGGATGTCGACAAGTCTATCTCCAGCAACAGCTTCTGAGCTGGCCTTTTCGGGGTCGAGACTCGGCAAGTCAGGTAAGAAAACGGACTCAAAATGAATAGCAAACGCAGAGGCAGCCTCGGCTCCGCGGTATTCAGACTCGCCGAGTGTGACAACAGGTTCAACTCCTCCTCGACATCGCAAGCTATTTACAAATTGCCGAAATAGAGACGGATCTGTGGTAAGGTTGCGAGAAACTTTACTGACATAGTTGTCGTGGGCTGTTTTAATATTTTCTTTGATTTTAGTGGGCATAATTTGAAACTGTTTATAGACGTCTTCATTCTTAGTCCGTTTCCATACCTTGTGTAAACGAGCTTTAGATGTTATGTCACGTATAATCGCTTTCGTGTAGTGCACAGGATACGTGCGACTACACGTCGGCTTGCGTATTTTTTTGGGTATGCAGTCGTCGAAAAATGTATATAGTATCTCATGGTGTCACCATCTAGTGAGTATAATTACTACTATTCACTCCGCCTGTCTACCTAGTCTTGACTTAATACCAGAGACATCTATTGAAGGTTTTGGGCAACGAAACGTCATGTGCCGCGGCCATTTTATTTTCACGGACAGTGTAAAACTCATGCACACATAAAAAGCTCGGAGTAAAATTTGATGATTTTTAAATGGCTATTGTTTAATTATGACTGGTTTTTACGTGTATTTATTTAATATTTATATATATATATATATATTAAAATTTTCAAGGTCCTGGAATGGATAGATTAGACGTGTAGTCCGAACGAAATTTCGGTAGGTATATTTACGTCATGTGACGAGACATGTGGCGCAAAGATGAGTTGAACTATTTGTACATCAGCAAGAGGCGTATTATAGCACCAGTCGCCAGTCATGCTGGGCGACATATAACCTGATGATGATTTCTTTGTGTTTAGGCGTCAAAAGCGTTTGATCTTCTCGACTATCACTACGAAAATGAACCTGTCGGACGAAGTAGACTTGGAGGAATTCGTGGCGCGGCCGGACCGCGTGTCGGGCGCCGACATCAACGCCATCTGCCAGGAGGCCGGCATGCAGGCCGTGCGCGAGAACAGGTAACCATCATCATCATCATCATCATCATCACACAGTTCGTGGCGCGGCCGGACCGCGTGTCGGGCGCCGACATCAACGCCATCTGCCAGGAGGCCGGCATGCAGGCCGTGCGCGAGAACAGGTAACCATCATCATCATCATCATCATCATCACACAGTTCGTGGCGCGGCCGGACCGCGTGTCGGGCGCCGACATCAACGCCATCTGCCAGGAGGCCGGCATGCAGGCCGTGCGCGAGAACAGGTAACCATCATCATCATCATCACACAGTTCGTGGCGCGGCCGGACCGCGTGTCGGGCGCCGACATCAACGCCATCTGCCAGGAGGCCGGCATGCAGGCCTTGCGCGAGAACAGGTAACCATCATCATCATCATCACACAGTTCGTGGCGCGGCCGGACCGCGTGTCGGGCGCCGACATCAACGCCATCTGCCAGGAGGCCGGCATGCAGGCCGTGCGCGAGAACAGGTAACCATCATCATCATCATCACACAGTTCGTGGCGCGGCCGGACCGCGTGTCGGGCGCCGACATCAACGCCATCTGCCAGGAGGCCGGCATGCAGGCCGTGCGCGAGAACAGGTAACCATCATCATCATCATCACACAGTTCGTGGCGCGGCCGGACCGCGTGTCGGGCGCCGACATCAACGCCATCTGCCAGGAGGCCGGCATGCAGGCCGTGCGCGAGAACAGGTAACCATCATCATCGTCATCATCAGTTCGTGGCGCCATTATCATGACGTCATTACTCCAACACCAAACCACAGACTACTAAGCAGTGGCGTAGCGTGGGTTTTCGCCGTCCCCATCCAATGAAATATATTTTCGTTGTTCTTTATCCGCCGCCCCCTTTCGGATGCCGCCCGGGGCCATGCGGGGAATTTCGGAATCCGCTCGGCCCAATCGCCGCCATCTTAGAATTTATGTACTCTATCCACATGTGCTGTATGAAAATATGGTTTTCTGGATTCTTAGGAAACCAGCCTGACTCCTCATGATTTATACTAGCAGTGCTCCGGAATCGTCGGCTAAACTCGTAGTCGCGAAAAATTGCCGTGGTCGCAAGCTCTGGTCTGATTTATACAAGCTTCTGCCCGCGACTCCGTCCGCGTGAAACTCGTTTATATCGTAGCTCCATACAAACTTTCACCCCCCATTTCATCCCCATAGAGGATGATTTCTGGGATAAAAACTATCCTATGTCCCCTTCCCCGGGACTCAAACTATCTCTGTACCAAATTTCATCTAAATCGGTTCAGGGGTTTAAGCGTGAAGAGGTTACAGACAGACAGACACACTTTTGCATTTATAATATTAAGTATGGCTGTTTTAGTGCGGTTGAAGTTGCACCACGTCCGTAGGAATTACCCATCGCTACCCCATACGTGACCCCTGGGCGGTGCTAAAAGTGCAACAACCTGGCCACCGTACCGTCTTTTCGAAGATCTCACGGTTCTAATACAATGATTTGCCATACGATAAATAATAATCCCTAACTCATAAAATGATTTCTCTTTCAGGTATATTGTCCTACCTAAAGACTTTGAGAAGGGATACAAGAACAATGTCAAGAAGGATGAGTGTGAATATGAATTCTACAAATAGATGCCTAATTATACTGTTATTGTCTAAAATAATTAAATCCAAGTAAATGTAATTAATTGTCACTACAGAGTGGTTTTATTTCCTCCTCGACCAAAAAACTACCTGGTTCTGCTGGTTCTATTTCATGCAGTTCGCTCCCACCTTGGTGGCGAACAAGCTTAATGGTGCAATTTAATTGGTCGTTAACTCGGTCGATATTCGGCATACGGGGACTCCCCGCAGGCGGTATAACGACCAGTGAAAGTGGTGCAATTTAATTGGTCGTTAACTCGGTCGATATACGGCATACGGGGACTCCCCGCAGGCGGTATAACGACCAGTGAAAGTGGTGCAATTTAATTGGTCGTTAACTCGGTCGATATACGGCATACGGGGACTCCCCGCAGGCGGTATACCGACCAGTGAAAGTGGTGCAATTTAATTGGTCGTTAACTCGGTCGATATACGGCATACGGGGACTCCCCGCAGGCGGTATAACGACCAGTGAAAGTGGTGCAATTTAATTGGTCGTTAACTCGGTCGATATACGGCATACGGGGACTCCCCGCAGGCGGTATAACGACCAGTGAAAGTGGTGCAATTTAATTGGTCGTTAACTCGTTCGGTATGCAGCATACGGGGAGTCCCCGCAGGCGAGATAACAACCAATGAAAGTCTAGCAGATATTCCCCGCATGCTTTATACCGACCCTGCTATCGACCTGATAATGAAAACGTTTCCCCGAATGCGGGCCCTGTGGCACGCGTTCCAGAAATCTTTCGTACCCCGCATGCGCGCCCTATCGACTAATGAAAACGTTTCCCCGAATGCGGGCCCTGTGGCACGCGTTCCAGAAATCTCTCGTACCCCGCATGCGGGCCCCGTCGACTAATGAAAACGTTTCCCCGAATGCGGGCCCTGTGGCACGCGTTCCAGAAATCTCTCGTACCCCGCATGCGGGCCCTATCCTATCGACTAATGAAATTGCGCCATAAGGCGACGTGAGCTCAGAAAACGGATTTTTAAAAAGTCGTAGCTCATGTTTGGATTATGATACGGCTTTCCTAAATTTAATTAGCAATCTTTAGGCCTTTATCGAGGGACAACAGCTATTCGAATCCTGAGGTTTTGACTTTCGCTCGATAGAAAAAAATCACGAACATAGGTCTAAAATACACTTTAAAAAATCGTAACAAATATGCACAACAGCTAAACGTATTAAAATTGGTTCTAAAAGTCGGCAATATGATGTTTGAGGGAACTTAGCTCTTACTTTTTTATTTATTAAAACGCACAAAAAATTAAAATGAATAATCATGATATCCGCGGTTCCATCTCGCTCACGCTTATGCTCAGTGAGCGGGAGAGAAGACCACGAAGCTACGTCGCCTTACAGCCCCCTTGAGGGTAATTTGAGCCACAGCTCTCGCGTGTAGAACTATTATGGCTGTAGTTTTAAAGTGGAGATACTTCTCCAGTTGTGCAGGTGCAAATATGAGGTAAAGCTTGTCCCAGAAAAAAATGTCGCTCATTATTAGATGGGGTGGTATAGCACACGTATAGCAGGATGAAATCTCAAGAGGTTTGAAAACTATACTCTTCGTTAGGATGGTCATTCATGTATAAATTAAAATAAAAAAAAACGCTGTCAGTACTAGATGTTCAACGATGTCGTCGGTGCAAGAATAGTTACACGAAAAATTTTTGTACAAATATGTTCAATATGGAGGCATCTCTGCGAAAAAAGTGGCAACGGAGCTAAAAACGTCTACAAAAACCGTTCAAAGGGTTTTAAAACGGTTGTAAACAAGAATAAAATCTACCCTCTCTGTACGAGACTTGGGCAAAAAGTTTAAAACCTCGAAATCTACTGTGCAACGAGTGAAAAGAAATAATTCTATAAAAACGTTTTAACAAACTAAAGTGCTCAATAGAAATGCAAAACTGTCAAAAGAGTCTAAAACCAGATCTAGAAAGCTTTATTCAAAAATGACGAAGAAAAATTATTGTACTGTTATGGACGACGAAACTTACTGCAAACTTGAATTCACATCACTTCCAGGACACCACTATTATTCTGGGACCGACAGAAAAGCAGTAAGTGAAGAGAATAAGGTCATCAAAATGGATAAACTTGCAAATAAAGTTCTCGCGTGGCAGGCGATCTGTTCATGTGGCAAACGCAGTAAACCATATGAAACCTTAAATGGTGATTTGTACCTGAATGAGTGCCTCAAAACACGATTGTTGCCATTCATTAAGAGGCATACTTCACCTGTACTGTTCTGGCCTGATTTGGCCACGTATCACTACACGAAGAAAGCAATAGAGTGGTACAAAGCAAATAATGTCGATTTTGTTGAAAAACACCTTAATCCTCCCAACTGCCCGGAGCTAATTGGGCTCGTGTGAAACAGAAGCTTTTAAAACCTAAAAGTAATGACACTTCGGTCGAAAACTTCAAACGGAAGTGGAATGAAGCATCCAAACTAATCACCGATGACGATGTACAAAACTTGATTGCAGGGGTCAAGGGAAAATTAAGAAGTTTCTGGATGAACCAATCTTAAACTGATCTTTATGTGTAAATAATAATATTGAAAGGAATATCAAATAAACCTGTATTGGATTTTTTTTTGAATTTTAATAATTAATATGGAATTTTTACTATTTTTTCTACTCCTGAACCATTATCTGTCATTTATATAGGCTGTAGCTCAAATACAATGATTACACCACTAATAATTCGTCGAAAAACTCTATGCTCTATGGCCCAAAAACGCACTGTTTAGCGTACTTTTTTGGTTCATACATTTTTCATAAAAGCACTGTTTAACTTTTTTTTAAATCGGCCGCTATATTGCAGTGGTGCCAACTTCATAAACAAATATTTCGAAATAAAAGTATTTATTTACGATTGAACATTTGTATATTATAAATTATTTACTACAATAATAATAAATTATCATCTAGTGTGTGTTAAATTACATGTTTTATAAATTCTTGGTATTATTTATGAAAATAAATAGTTCGAATTTGGTCCGGGTCCGGATTCTGTTTGGGTCGGATGGCAAGTGCAAACAAATTAAAAACAAAACAAACCATAAGCAAGAGGTGTCACATTTCCAATTTCCCACCAAAATACAGTTCAAAATGAAAGGACAAAAGATGATAAACTATTAGTCCCAAACTATTAAGATTTTATTCGTGTTTGTGAAGACAAAAGTGTACGTTCCTTTTAAAATGGTCGAAGAAATTAATAACTCCACCTACTGTAGTAATTGCGCGAGTAGGTAGCAAAAGTACGAATAGAAAACTTGCCGCCTGAAAAGTTTAACTATTCTGTAGTCTGCTATTTATTTTAAATTTGTCGTAGAAAAAGTATTGTATGCAACTGTGTATAACTGGTCTAAAAACGCTCGTGGCGTCTTTAATTGCGATGCTCGCCACGCCACTCGCGTTTTGAGACCCTTCTTATAGAACAGTTGCATAAAATACTATTATAAGCGACATTTTTTTCTGGGACAAGCTTTAGATGACATAAAATTTTATTTTTGCTCTCGACTTTAATGTTTGAATTAAGACTTCGAACACCAAACTATAATCAATTAATCACATACTTTTTTCTATGGAGCTCCCAACTCAACTTAAATTATTATACAACTGTTTAGACAACTTTACTGAACTATAATGAATTTGACCAATAGAACGTCGCCTTGGTCATAAAACAAAAGACTTCAACGAAATGCTGAGCCGGTGGGCTTAGATTTTCAATTCCCGACCCATGCACCCACCCGGTCCAGCCACTCAGTTGACACGTAGAAAAAGTATTGAATAAAATAGTTACACAATTAGCTCTTAAATTCTCGTACCTAAACACGGTACTCGCCTTTAAGAGCCCTCATTATGTAACGATTGTATAAAATACTATTGAAAGCATGAATATAACACTGACAGCGTATGCCCTAGCGTTATATGCATCGAAATGGTTAAAAAGATATAACATAAATAACAATAAAACAGTTTTCTCAAAATCTATATTTCATAACAATCTTATAACAATGTGATATCATAATTTTACAAAATATTTGGCATATACCTTACATAAAGTTGAAATTGATACAAATAAATTATGACATTCTGATTCTGACATCATGTCGAAGACGACGAAAGGTTTTGTGATGAATATATATTTAACATGTAATGTATATGTACTAGTTTGTAAATAAGAAACACCAGGTGCATTCAACGTGCTATTAACAATCTAGGCTGTGTTAAGGCACTAAGTCTATTTAGGTAAAGCTCTAGTCTATTATCGTAACAGCTGCCTACGTTTTCGAATAATTTAAATATGTATCGTTTAGTCACAACTCTAGCTTTCTAATTCACGTACGAATAAATATCTTTGTTAGTAGTTTTACTCGCTAATTGGCCAAAATCGCATGGTTTGCATCGGCAAAGGCACACTTAAACCTTTAACGGTATTACATTTAGTTTTGAACTTTGTCAATTTCTACGAACTACGAACAATTAATATTACTTTTAGTTCCAAGATCGTAGTAAAGATACTCTCATTCTTGTCAAAGGTTTATAAGCGAAAATTTACGAACCTTGAAAAAAGAAGCTCGGCAGTCCGAGGATTTCTTTTATACTATGACTCACTGGACCAATCTAGTACTAGCAAGTTACGAATTTCATCTTTTGTAAAATATCTGGCAGGTTAACAGTCGGTTAGATAAAATATCATATCGGGTTCAACCAACATCACAGTTTTAAGGCCAAATCGATTAAGTTATTCTAACTTAGATGTTCTAATACCTATGGAGAAGTGGAAAGAAAAGGTATTTGTGACTGTCTGTTTTATTCTTAGGCGGCCTTTACACCTGTAAGTTACTTACGTAAGTTCAGTACAAATATTGCTTACAGACGACTTACGTGAGCAGTATTTGTACTGAACTTACGTAAGTAACATACAAGTGTACAACAGGCCTTATAGCTAATAATAATAAAACAGGAAACAACTTAACTACTTTCGAATAAAATGATGTAAAATATGCTTAGTTGGTTTTCAGAAAAAAATACTCATAGGAGTTATGATCAAGGATCGGACAAACGCCCGTTATTTTCAAAACATAACCCTGCGGCGCTACCACCTACTTCGAATCTAGAACTTCGTATATCTCCGTCTCTGTCGCTCGAGTACCATAAACCATAAGTGCGATAGAGCCGGAGATATACGAAGTTCGAGATTCGAAGTTCGTGGTAGCGCCGCTGTTCCGTGCAGCAGAGACTTCCATTTTACACAAAATTACATACATAATGTTTTACAAAATATACCTTGAACCTTAGATCTAGACTTACATAAAAATTTCAAGCAATACCTATCCTGATTATGTTACTGTATAAGAAATTCAGAAGAAAATTAACGCCGTGCCACAAGCATTTTGGAAGAACAGTATACCAATGTCAACGATTAGATATGGCAATGACGTCCGTACTCCGTAGACTGTGAACGAACTTTTTCAACTCATAAATGGGTCCTAAATTCACGTCGTTATAGAATCACAAGTGTAAATTTGGATAAAGAATTGGTTATTCTTTTTTGTTGACGAAAGTGATTTTTTTTCTCGAACACAGACAACGGAATGTCAATCATTAATAAAATTTTCGTTGAATGGATATAAATTATAGTATCAAACTCAAAGGCCAAAAATAATGTACTTATGCCATACGATGAAATAAATAATATAATAAATATATAAAATACCTTATAATATTTTTTGTAACAATATACCCAAGGAAGTCTCTGCTGTATGGAACAGGGTTATGTTTCGAAAATGACGAGCGTTTGTTCGATCCTTGGTTATGAGTATGAGACATTGTTTTTTTGTTTATCTGCCACTGAATTTTATTCCAAGGCACTGGTTTTGAAACAATTTGTATAATATAATGAGCCTATACGAACAACATTTGAGATTTAAGGGCTCAGTCTTAAGCATAAACACCGGTTGATAACACCGTATCGTAAATTTCATTCATTAATATTACATATCAAGTATAAATACGAATATAAAAATAAAAAAATATAATTTCAAACAGTCATTCCGGAATGTAAAAATTAATCGATTTTTTTCAACTTAGGATCACGAATAATATCCACTAATATCGATTTTTAATTTAGTAACTTAAGTACAACAGCAGCCATCATTTCATAATTCAATAATACTGATTTATTTTTGTCATATTTGTAGACATTAATTTTTAAAACATTGTATAACAAGACACGATTCGGTAAGTAATAGAATAAGAAGCTACGTAAGTGTAAAAAGGTTTGTTTAGTCGCTATTAAGGTACGAATATAATATTAATATTATAGTGCAAGACAACATTTATAGGCCTACCGTGTAACTGAGTCGGTACCTGCGCGGTGCGGGAGGCATGTGTCTGTGTGACTTAAGAGTTCAATTTAGAGCACTGTCACGACTCTCGCATCGCAGGGACAGACTTAGATAAAAGTATACCTAAAATAAAACACTCCACTTGGACGGGAGGTATAGAAACGTGATAATATTACTTAACGCTTAAAAGCATACGCTAACGCAAAAATCTACAACAAACATGTATATCCAACAATTTTATGGCATAAAAACACGATAAATATATTTTCAACGATATATCGATTACATGTTCAAGAGAAAATATAAATAAAAGGAATGTATTCCATATAGCTGCGTATGGAAAGGCAATGGAATGATTTCACTGGAAACGAAGACTGCAGAAATTACGTAGGTATTAGCAAATTGTAGATAAATACATTGGTTAAGTTACTACTGAAAAAAACTTGGCTCCGTCTGATTTAACACTCCAAATTACCAATGTCGCCGTTTTTAAACTAAATTACTTTTTTTCGATAATGGCAAATTCTTTTTTAGTTCATAGCTAATTCTTTCTTAGTTTATAGAAAATTCTTTCTTAGTTTACAGCTAATTCATTATCTGTGTTTTAGCTACAATTTTCAATGTGATACGATTTTAAGATCACACATGAAAAAATATTGCCACACTTCTCATAAATCAGCTATTCCTAGTCAAGCTTATACGTAATCCCCGCTTACAATAGCTCAAAATGCGTGACGTAACGATTATTTTGTACAAAAAAAACTAAAATTACTCTTTACAATTTGCATAGTAACAACTATTGATTTGTCATGATCGTTGTCGGTCGATAAATGCATACTAAAAAGCTGCTAGCTCTAAGTCATGTCGATAAAATAAATAGGTCTTTTTCGTGTCGAACTGGTGGGCATCTGGTAAGTCGTTAGGAATATTTTAGTTACCTGAAATAGAAAACAATCGTTATTTGAATTTTAAGCATCATTTTATGCATCACACAGGTTGATGTAAAAAGAATCTTATAAAAACGTCTAAAGAATGCACTGTTGCTGATGTAATTTAAGACTTTTGAGATGTGTCTAAAGTGGAGTATTGAATTGATTATTCAATATATGCGATGTTAACTTATTTTTTTAAATAATAATACGAACAGGCAGCCAAAACATTAATTTACCATTAATGTTGGACATACCCGTATTGTACAGTCGCCATCACATGCATCGGAGCAAACAAGCACGTCACAAACATCGGAACACACCTCTATTTTCAAGGCATTAGGGTGCATGTGCCGATATTTTTGAACACCTATAGTGTGATGGCGACTGTATTCTTAATTGGTAATTTCCTTCCATTAACGGAGCAACATAACTTACATAGCGAAAAACGAAATCTGGCGATAAACAAAATAGCTCCATATGGCGGCTACTTTTTCAGATACCTAGAATACCTTTCCGAACCTAGGGGTTTCGAACACAATCGAAATAAACTTAAAAAATATTTTTGGAGTCGGTTATAAATAAATAAAAATAAATAAATTATCTTTAAGAGGGATTGTAACCGGTTACAAATTTACCGGTTACAGAACCGGTTAATTGATTAGGTTCCGTTCGAACTATTTGATTTGGGAGCCTTATTTCGGAGCGCTCTCTAACCGTTCACTCCGTGTTGTGATACGGGATCAATGACCGCCGCTTCGTTGCGGGGCGCTGCGGGTTGCCTGCCAGACCAAACGCGCGCGAGAAGTGAGCGTAGGTACATACCTAGCTACAGTGTAGCTACCTACTCTGTTTATTCGATGAATTCGTTCGTGTTCCGCCGATGCTGACGCCCTAGTTTTCTCATAAAAATATTGAAATAAAATTTTCACACCTCTCATTCAGAAAAGTTTGGTCCCCGACGAGAGGGAGCAAAATGCTACTTTTCTGTTCAAGCTACTTTTTTGATTTATTCATTGGCTTGTAGCATTTACTCGTACGCGATGTTCCAATAGAATCTTAATAAAATAATCGATTGTAATTTCATCGTAATCGACAAACGTATATATAAGTAATTTTTTGCTTGTTTATTTTTGTTCTTTTTGTTTGTTTTTTCTTGTTTTGTTTTGTTCTTTTTTTAGTTTTGTTTGTTTTTTTTTTGTTTCGTTTGTTTATTTGTTTCGTTTATCGTTTTTTGGTTTATTTGTTATTTTTTGTATTTATGTTGTTTTTTTTGTTTCGTTTGTTTTTTTTGTTCGCTGTTTTTTTTTCGTTTTTGTTTTTTTTATTTTTTTGCTTTGTTTTTGTTTTCTTTTTGTTTTTTATTTCGTATTTTTTGTTTTTTGTTTTTTTTTTGTTTTGTTCGTTATTAAGTTTAGTTTGTTTTTTGTTCGATTTTTTTGTATTTACTGTTGTTTTTTTTTTGTTTTTTGGTGTTTTTATTGCTTTATTTTTGTATTTTTGTTTTATTTTTTTGGTTGATTTTTTTTTGTTGTTTGTTTTTTTGTTTTTTTTTCGTTCCTTTTTTCGTTATTTTTTTCGTGTTTGTTGTCTTTTTGTTCTTTTTTGTTTTGCTTTTCTTTTGTTTTTGTTTTGCTTTTCTTTTGTTTTTGTTTTGCTTTTCTTTTGTTTTTGTTTTGTTTGTTATTTTTTTGCTGTTTTTGTTTTTTTTTGTTTTTTTTTTGCAAAGTTTTTCCTCATAGTCGGTGTGAAAAGTTACATGTGTCACTCAGGAGCAAAATTATTTTCGTCTTGGGCGTTAACACTTGAATCCCTCAACACGCTCAGGATCCTACGTTAGAATCCTTCGCTACGCTCAGGATTATATTGTAGGATCCCTCGCTACGTTCAGAATTCAATACACCGCCCTCGCAGTAAATATACTATTTTGCTCCCTTGTGACACAAATATCTATTGTACAGTGTACATCGTAAACACCTACT
This sequence comes from Epinotia brunnichana, assembly GCA_963854355.1. Lineage (NCBI taxonomy): Eukaryota > Metazoa > Arthropoda > Insecta > Lepidoptera > Tortricidae > Epinotia > Epinotia brunnichana. Next base: position 19,593,456 of record OY977949.1, on the reverse strand, counting down.
CAAAATGGGCAGAAAAAAGAGGAACTACATCTACCAATTTTATGATTATGATAGAAATTAGCACACATCAAAATGCCTAGTTGAAGGTTGTTGAACCAAAATAAAGGTAGGCAGGTAACTAACTTATTTACAAAGTTACTTCAAAGGTATAGGTAGGTGCCTATAGATAAAAACAAACGAAATGCCCCTTTTGTATGTTGTATGTAATGTATGTATCTAAGTATAACCTAGTTGAGACTATTCGCAACCATCAGTATTCGATATTTGAATATTTTTCCATACATTACCTACATGTAATGTGCGTTATGTAGGTATATGATTTTGATTAGTAATAGTAAGTGACTATATTATAGTTATTTGTGTCACAAGTGAGCAAAATAGTATATTTACGGCGAGGGCGGTGTATTGAATCCTGAGCGTAGTGAGGGATTCAAGTGTTAACGCCCAAGACGAAAATAATTTTGCTCCTGAGTAACACTTAACTTTTCACAACGACTATGAGGAAACATTTGCAAAAAATACAAAAAAAAACAACAAAAAATAACGAAAAAAAGAACAAAATAAAAGAAAAAATAACAAAAACAAAAAAACCAAAAAAAAAAAACCAAAAGGAACAAAACCAAAAAATAAAAGAAAAAAAAATCAAAAAAAATAAACCAACAAAAAAACAAAAAAGAACAAAAAAACAAACGAAACCAAAAATGAAAATAAAAACAAAAAAAAATACAAAAAAAAAAGAAAAAATACAACGCATACAAAAAAACAAAAAAACAAAAAAACGAACAAAAATACAAAAAACAACAAAAAAAGAACAAACCAAACGAAAAAAAAAAAAAACAAAAAAAAAAAAAAAGAAAAAATACAACGCATACAAAAAAACAGAAAAACAAAATACAAAAAAGAAAAAAAACGGCAAAAAAACCAAAACAAAAACAACAAAAACAAAAAACAACAATTACAAAAAAAAACGAAAATAAAAAGCGAAACAAAAAACAAACGAAACTAAAATACAAAAAACGAAAAAAAAAAACATAAATACAAAAAAAAACAACAAAATAAAACGGCAAAAAATTTAAACAAAATCAAGCAACAAGAAAAAACAAAAAAAATAAAAACAAAAAAACTAACAAAACAAAAAATCTAAAAGAAAAACTAAAAAACAACAAAAACTAAAACAAAAAAACAAATAAAGATATATATACGTTTGTCGATTACGATGAAATACAATCGATTATTTTATCAAGATTCTATTGGCACATTGCGTAAATGCTACAAGCCAATGAATAAATTAAAAAAGTAGCTTGAACAGAAAAGTAGCATTTTGCTCCCTCTCGTCGGGGACCAAAACTTACTTTTCTGAATGAGAGGTGTGAAAAAATATTTATAACTCATTATATTTTTTTGGTCCCTACTTACGTCACAGGTAGCTAATGGCTCACTAATTCTTTGGATAAGTACCTACCTACCTACTACCTATGCACGTTAGGTTTGCGATAGGGCATTTTACCATTTTGTCGAACAAATTGGTGTAAAGCCCCTGCTAGACGGTCGCCAACACGCCCCTCCGACCGGGCGACCTTGGTCCGCACCGACCATGTAGACGGTTGTTTGGAGCTAAATTTCTTAAGCCCCTGATAGACGGTCGCCAACACGCCCCTCCGACCGGGCGACCTTGGTCCGCACCGACCGTGTAGACAGTTGTTTGGAGCTAATTTTCTTAAGCCCCTGATAGACAGTCGCCAAAACGCCCCTCCGACCGGGCGACCTTGGTCCGCACCGACCGTGTAGACAGTTGTTTGGAGCTAAATTTCTTAAGCCCCTGATAGACGGTCGCCAACACGCCCCTCCGACCGGGCGACCTTGGTCCGCACCGACCGTGTAGACAGTTGTTTGGAGCTAAATTTCTTAAGCCCCTGATAGACGGTCGCCAACACGCCCCTCCGACCGGGCGACCTTGTTCCGCACCAACCGTGTAGACAGTTGTTTGGAGCTAAATTTCATACTACAGCGGTCGGTGCCGACCAAGGTCGCTCGGTCGGAGTGGCGTGTTGGCGACCGTCTAGCAGGGGCTTAAGTACTTATACAATGTTTCGCAAATCATACTTGATGTTTAATGTAAGTCCTTACCTACCAGTGGCGGCGCGTGAAAATTTTCGATGGGCAACCCGGAACAAAATAAGTTATGAATGAGTTAAGAGTTTTTAACTATAGGCTTGCCTAAAAATAAATTTTAGGAATGCCGGTGGGAATCGGCTTGAACGGGCGCTCCGCCACTATTACTTACTACAGTACAATGCCAATATATGAACAATATAAATACTTAGGTAAATTTGGGTACTTACTTAGTAAAATCGAATCTAATACTAATAATAATAATTTAAATGCCTGCACCAAATGTTTCTATTAGCCCAATGGTTGAATGGTAGAGAATGCCTTATGGCATTAAGTCCGCCATTTACTTTTTTTATATTGGGCAATAAAGTATAAATAAATAGTAATAATACTCAAGCGTCTATATATATAGCCAACTAATCCTGTATAAGCTTGCGACTCTAGCGAGCCAGCGAGCGGTCGTTCACCCGTACACGGAGAGAGCGCTCTCTAACCGGTAAATGGTACTTCGTTCCCTGTTTGCGCTCCGACATATGCTCCGGGGAGAGCGGTGTTCTTGCGAGCGTAACCTTTATTATGGGTTAGGCTCTCAAAATCTGGCTCTAACCGCTACGGCAAAATTACCCGGGTTACAATCCCTGCTTTAAGGCTTATAGCTATACAAACAATTAATCTGCCAAACCACAGTGCGGTTTGTTGGCAGACAAAGCTTCTAATTTATTTTACAATTTATTAGCTAAAAGCTAGGCAGGAAGGGATGCTGGAGCAGCCGCGCCGCGGGCAGCCGCTGCGCCGGGTCGCGCACTAACATAAGGCTGTGGTTGTACTCACTGCGGCGCTTGGTGCGGCGGCGGCATGAGCGGCACGAGCAGCGCGGGCGGGCCGGCGCGGCGCAGGAAGGGATGCTGGAGCAGCCGCGCCGCGGGCAGCCGCTGCGCCGGGTCGCGCACTAACATAAGGCTGTGGTTGTACTCACTGCGGCGCTTGGTGCGGCGGCGGCATGAGCGGCACGAGCAGCGCGGGCGGGCCGGCGCGGCGCAGGAAGGGATGCTGGAGCAGCCGCGCCGCGGGCAGCCGCTGCGCCGGGTCGCGCACTAACATAAGGCTGTGGTTGTACTCACTGCGGCGCTTGGTGCGGCGGCGGCATGAGCGGCACGAGCAGCGCGGGCGGGCCGGCGCGGCGCAGGAAGGGATGCTGGAGCAGCCGCGCCGCGGGCAGCCGCTGCGCCGGGTCGCGCACTAACATAAGGCTGTGGTTGTACTCACTGCGGCGCTTGGTGCGGCGGCGGCATGAGCGGCACGAGCAGCGCGGGCGGGCCGGCGCGGCGCAGGAAGGGATGCTGGAGCAGCCGCGCCGCGGGCAGCCGCTGCGCCGGGTCGCGCACTAACATAAGGCTGTGGTTGTACTCACTGCGGCGCTTGGTGCGGCGGCGGCATGAGCGGCACGAGCAGCGCGGGCGGGCCGGCGCGGCGCAGGAAGGGATGCTGGAGCAGCCGCGCCGCGGGCAGCCGCTGCGCCGGGTCGCGCACTAACATAAGGCTGTGGTTGTACTCACTGCGGCGCTTGGTGCGGCGGCGGCATGAGCGGCACGAGCAGCGCGGGCGGGCCGGCGCGGCGCAGGAAGGGATGCTGGAGCAGCCGCGCCGCGGGCAGCCGCTGCGCCGGGTCGCGCACTAACATAAGGCTGTGGTTGTACTCACTGCGGCGCTTGGTGCGGCGGCGGCATGAGCGGCACGAGCAGCGCGGGCGGGCCGGCGCGGCGCAGGAAGGGATGCTGGAGCAGCCGCGCCGCGGGCAGCCGCTGCGCCGGGTCGCGCACTAGCGCACTCTCCACGAAGGACAGCAGGTCGGGCGGGCAGCGGCCCGCGCCGCGCGGCCGCGGTGGCGGCATGTCGCGGATGCGCCGCATCGCCTGTGGAAACATCGATCGGTTTCATAGAGATAGAATAGAATAGAGGGACACACACATGAATGACAAGGATGTAAGCATAGACAATACTACAAGTGGGAACGAGATACATGTCAAATCTCCTGTCCCGTAGCGCGTATAGGCTTTTTTTGTGTTCGACGAATCCAGCAACATAAAAACTAGTTTGATGTATTCACAAGGTACTTAAATATAAAATACAGTAGTGTTTAATTAATCACGATTATTTACCAGTGGCCCAGTGAGCACGTTAACTGGCTCTTTAAAGCGAAGTCCAGCAACAAAAGATTTTTTTTGTGTTTGTTTATCAGTACTTAAGAAAACAGCTGGACCCCAAACCAGTCAAATAACAAAAACTTGAAAATGGTGACCAATTTTGCATGTAGATTCGTAGTCAGAAACAGAGACCCGACCAGCATATATTTTCCATTGAATGTATATAACAAAAATGTTTCTAAAAGGCGGCCATTTTTTAAATCTTTTCCAAATCGCGAGTTTATGATCACTTTTAATAGTTACCTGTAACGGTGGCTCGTTGAAGAAAGGTGGTTCACCGTCCACCATCTCGACCATCATGATGCCGAGCGACCACACGTCCACCTCGGGCCCGTACGGCAGCCGCGATATCACCTCCGGCGACATCCAGTAAGGTTTGTTACCTGTAACGGTGGCTCGTTGAAGAAAGGTGGTTCACCGTCCACCATCTCGACCATCATGATGCCGAGCGACCACACGTCCACCTCGGGCCCGTACGGCAGCCGCGATATCACCTCCGGCGACATCCAGTAAGGTTTGTTACCTGTAACGGTGGCTCGTTGAAGAAAGGTGGTTCACCGTCCACCATCTCGACCATCATGATGCCGAGCGACCACACGTCCACCTCGGGCCCGTACGGCAGCCGCGATATCACCTCCGGCGACATCCAGTAAGGTTTGTTACCTGTAACGGTGGCTCGTTGAAGAAAGGTGGTTCACCGTCCACCATCTCGACCATCATGATGCCGAGCGACCACACGTCCACCTCGGGCCCGTACGGCAGCCGCGATATCACCTCCGGCGACATCCAGTAAGGTTTGTTACCTGTAACGGTGGCTCGTTGAAGAAAGGTGGTTCACCGTCCACCATCTCGACCATCATGATGCCGAGCGACCACACGTCCACCTCGGGCCCGTACGGCAGCCGCGATATCACCTCCGGCGACATCCAGTAAGGTTTGTTACCTGTAACGGTGGCTCGTTGAAGAAAGGTGGTTCACCGTCCACCATCTCGACCATCATGATGCCGAGCGACCACACGTCCACCTCGGGCCCGTACGGCAGCCGCGATATCACCTCCGGCGACCTCCAGTAAGGTTTGTTACCTGTAACGGTGGCTCGTTGAAGAAAGGTGGTTCACCGTCCACCATCTCGACCATCATGATGCCGAGCGACCACACGTCCACCTCGGGCCCGTACGGCAGCCGCGATATCACCTCCGGCGACATCCAGTAAGGTTTGTTACCTGTAACGGTGGCTCGTTGAAGAAAGGTGGTTCACCGTCCACCATCTCGACCATCATGATGCCGAGCGACCACACGTCCACCTCGGGCCCGTACGGCAGCCGCGATATCACCTCCGGCGACATCCAGTAAGGTTTGTTACCTGTAACGGTGGCTCGTTGAAGAAAGGTGGTTCACCGTCCACCATCTCGACCATCATGATGCCGAGCGACCACACGTCCACCTCGGGCCCGTACGGCAGCCGCGATATCACCTCCGGCGACATCCAGTAAGGTTTGTTACCTGTAACGGTGGCTCGTTGAAGAAAGGTGGTTCACCGTCCACCATCTCGACCATCATGATGCCGAGCGACCACACGTCCACCTCGGGCCCATACGGCAGCCGCGATATCACCTCCGGCGACATCCAGTAAGGTTTGTTACCTGTAACGGTGGCTCGTTGAAGAAAGGTGGTTCACCGTCCACCATCTCGACCATCATGATGCCGAGCGACCACACGTCCACCTCGGGCCCGTACGGCAGCCGCGATATCACCTCCGGCGACATCCAGTAAGGTTTGTTACCTGTAACGGTGGCTCGTTGAAGAAAGGTGGTTCACCGTCCACCATCTCGACCATCATGATGCCGAGCGACCACACGTCCACCTCGGGCCCGTACGGCAGCCGCGATATCACCTCCGGCGACATCCAGTAAGGTTTGTTACCTGTAACGGTGGCTCGTTGAAGAAAGGTGGTTCACCGTCCACCATCTCGACCATCATGATGCCGAGCGACCACACGTCCACCTCGGGCCCGTACGGCAGCCGCGATATCACCTCCGGCGACATCCAGTAAGGTTTGTTACCTGTAACGGTGGCTCGTTGAAGAAAGGTGGTTCACCGTCCACCATCTCGACCATCATGATGCCGAGCGACCACACGTCCACCTCGGGCCCGTACGGCAGCCGCGATATCACCTCCGGCGACATCCAGTAAGGTTTGTTACCTGTAACGGTGGCTCGTTGAAGAAAGGTGGTTCACCGTCCACCATCTCGACCATCATGATGCCGAGCGACCACACGTCCACCTCGGGCCCGTACGGCAGCCGCGATATCACCTCCGGCGACCAGGGATTGTAACCCGGTTAATTTTGCCGTAGCGGTTAGAGCCAGATTTTGAGAGCCTAACCCATAATAAAGGTTACGCTCGCAAGAACACCGCTCTCCCCGGAGCGTATGTCGGAGCGCAAACAGGGAACGAAGTACCATTTACCGGTTAGAGAGCGCTCTCTCCGTGTACGGGTGAACGACCGCTCGCTGGCTCGCTAGAGTCGCAAGCTTATACAGGATTAGTTGGCTATATATATAGACGCTTGAGTATTATTACTATTTATTTATACTTTATTGCCCTATATTCCTTCTGCGAAAAATATAAAATTTTCAGTGACTACCAATATGGCTTCAGAGAAAAAAGATCTACAACACTGGCAGTGTATAAGTTTATCCGCGAAGTTCTGAATATTATTAATGAAAAAAAATATGCCATAGCTTGCCTACTAGATATGAGCAAAGCCTACGATCGGGTACAATACAGTATATTACTGGAAAAATTAAAATCTATTGGTGTACGGGGAAATGCTCACGATTGGTTCTCCTCATACCTTGCAAATCGTGTACAGTGCGTTGAAATAGAACACTCAAACTATATCACCGGAGAGATACACAACGTCCGATCACGAATAGCTAAAGTAGAACAGTCAATTCCCCAAGGAAGTGTCCTGGGATGTATCCTTTTTTTAATTTTTATAAATGATTTGCCTAAAATAATTAATTGCCCATGTACACTATTTGCCGACGATATCTCTTTTGTTATACCGTGCCAGGATGAATTTAATCTAAACTATCAATTAAACTCCATTCTGACGGAAATTGTTACCTGGCTAAATGAAAATAACTTACAAGTAAATTTTGAAAAAACTAAACTGATACAATTCAAGCCATATCAAAAACGGACAATACATATTAGCTACTCTTACCTTAACACGAAATTAGAATCAGTCACATCAACTACATTTTTAGGTATTAGCATTGACTCGGCACTAAACTGGAAAGATCACATAAATAAAATAAAGAATAAATTAAGCGGCTTCACTTATGCACTGTATAATCTGAAAAAATGCACGGACATGAAAATAGCAACGAGCGCTTACTACACTTACGCATACGCCTGGCTACAATACGGTATTGTGTTGTGGGGTAATAGTACGAATATTATTCATCTCTTTAGATTACAGAAGCGTTGCATTAGAATACTTGTTAATATAGATCCCATGGTAAGCTGTAAACCACATTTTAAAAAGTTAAAAATTCTGACTTTAGTGTCTATGTATATTTTAGAAGTATGTTTATTTGTCAAAAATAATTACAATCTTTTCCCGCAATATTCCCGCCCTCAAAACTTACGACCCAGAAACAAACTAGCTACGCCTAATTCAGCGCTAGAAATGATCCATTCAAGCCCTTATGGCATGTCAATAAAAATTTATAATAAAATCCCCAATACTATTAAAGACATTGAAAATTACAAAATATTTAAAAATACAATAAAATTATACCTCATGCAGAAAGCTTATTATACATTAGACGATTTTTTTAATGATCAGTTTGAGGAGTGGACTAAATTGTAGGTCATTGTAACGGATTGATATTATGAATTATTATTAATTGATTATTGTGACATTCTTAACTTAAATTTAAATTTTTGTTTTTTTAATTTAATTTATATGATGTGAAATATTAACTTTTAATAGTATTGTTTAATATCTTTAATATTCTGTCGCAAATTTTTTATATTTCTTAAGTTCGCGTAAGAGGTGTGAAAATTATGTGACGGTTATTATTATTATTATTTTAATTATTGTTTATTTCATTGCTGTGCCCTTACAGGGTTCATGTAGAACTGTAATATATAATTTAAGAACTGTATACTAACATGAGTGCAATAAATGATTTGAATTGAATTGAATTGAATAAAAAAGTAAATGGCGGACTTAATGCCATAAGGCATTCTCTACCATTCAACCATTGGGCTAATATAAACATTTGGTGCAGGCATTTAAATTATTATTATTTGCATATGCTACTTGTTTACCAGTTATGCGCACTGACGCGCTGAACCAAAGGGGTATATGTTGTGCTCGATCCATAGCGACATACGTCCTTTTGCTTATCGCGGGCGTGTAGTGTTGAGCACTCTATTCATATTGTTATTTTTTGTTTGCCAACCGCGTTCATATTTTTCTTTTCTATGTTTAAATTTACCTACCCACATATTTTGTGATGGCCTTAGCATTTTTGAATTAACATTAAGTACTTATTATAAACAACAACGAGGGGAGGGGAATCCTGTTCCACCGTGATACAGTTTTTACTAGTACGGGGAACAGAGGACGCTTACTCACTGATTGTTACTAGATATTGTGTACCTTACCTACTTATTATGTAAGCAGTGTATGACCTGTATGAATGCTAAATAAAGTTATATTTTTTTTTTTTTTTTTTATTATTAGTATTAGATTCGATTTTACTAAGTAAGTACCCAAATTTACCTAAGTATTTATACTGTTCATATATTGACATTGTACTGTAGTAAGTAATAGTGGCGGAGCGCCCGTCCAAGCCGATTCCCACCGGCCTTCCTAAAATTTAGTTTTAGGCAAGCCTATAGTTAAAAACTCTTAACTCATTCATAACTTATTTTGTTCCGGGTTGCCCATCGAAAATTTTCACGCGCCGCCACTACACTTACACGGTAGGTAAGGACTTACATAAAACATCAAGTATGATTTGCGAAACATTGTATAAGTACTTAAGCCCCTGCTAGACGGTCGCCAACACGCCACTCCGACCGAGCGACCTTGGTCGGCACCGACCGCTGTAGTATGAAATTTAGCTCCAAACAACTGTCTACACGGTTGGTGCGGAACAAGGTCGCCCGGTCGGAGGGGCGTGTTGGTGACCGTCTATCAGGGGCTTAAGAAATTTAGCTCCAAATAACTGTCTACACGGTCGGTGCGGACCAAGGTCGCCCGGTCGGAGGGGCATGTTGGCGACCATCTATCAGGGGCTTAAGAAATTTAGCTCCAAACAACTGTCTACACGGTCGGTGCGGACCAAGGTCGCCCGGTCGGAGGGGCGTGTTGGCGACCGTCTATCAGGGGCTTAAGAAATTTAGCTCCAAACAACCGTCTACATCAGTAGTTCCCAAACTTATTTTTCTCGTGGACCCCTTCCAAAATTTTACTGGTTTCGGTGGACCCTCTGCTGCTACATTTCTACCACATTCTTAAAGTCACCAAAAAATAAAAATTGTGTCGCTTCTGAGTTCTGTCCCTTTATTCCGATAGGTAAAATAAAAACGAAAAATGGTACATTTTATAACACTTTATTTATTAAAAGAATATAATTACAAGAAAAAAATAATAAGGTAATATACTAATATACCTAGGTTCAGGTCATAATTTTAATTAATGGGAAGGATGTATTTGATGGAGTGTCAGCAAACGATCAATGTTTGGCTTTATTTTTGTGAGCAATAACCGCAAATCCCCCCGTTCTGTGATGTTTAATTTGCTCCTTTTTTTGTTAAGAGGTTTGTAACTGCACTAAAACTCCTTTCGACAAGGTATGACGAGGGAAAAGCTATTAAAAATTTCCTTGCGATTTCCCACAGTCCAGGATATTTTTCGGGTATTTCTGCTTGCAGCCAAAATGTTTGGTAGCCTTTTCTAAATTTCACCTTCAGCTCCTCATTGGTGCTTAGCTCGAGCAGCTCCTCTTGTAATACAACATTAGCCACTTCCGTTTCATCAAATGGATTTATGATCCATGGTGGTATATCCATCGTCAGCATATCTTCAAACCTGGTTTCAAAGTCATCATGCAGGGCACTTAAATGTTGACTGTAGGTATGGTTATCCTCATCAATACATTCTACCTGCGACAAGTTTGGAAATTGAGAGAATTCACGCCGACTAATGTTTTGCTTCATAAATTTCAATTTCCCAAGAAAAGCCGAAATTATCCCCTTTGTTTTAATTAAATTCAGGCTGTCCCCTTGTAACTGCAAGTTAATATGATTAAATTTTTTAAACAAATCTGTCAAATACGCAATGTCTGCTTTAAATTTGATCAAGTTTTCTTTTAAATCTGGATCTCTACTTTCTAGGAACTCTAATACGGAATCGAAAACAGAGTAAAATCTCGTTAAACATGCACCTTTTGACAACCAGCGTACTTCAGTATGTAAGAGCAGTCGTTTGAAGTCTTCATCATTTTCGTCGCACAATTGAGCAAATAAACGCGTATTCAATGCATTGCTTCTGATTTTGTTGACAGCTTTTATTACAAAATGAAGAGATTGGTTCAACCTGTCACTTAAATGTTTTGCCACAAGATGTTGTCGGTGGATTACGCAATGAATAGCTGTAAGTCCTGGTATAATTCTTTTGAGATGACTTATAAACCCACGATATCGACCGACCATTGCAGGAGCTCCGTCTGTTGCCGCTGAAATAATGTTTGTAAATGGAATCGATTTTTCCGTAAAAAAATTACTCAGGACATTAAATATTGATTCGCCTTTAGTGTCAGTCTCCAAAGTTCTGGCAAATAGCAATTCTTCGTGAATTTCTTCCTCCATAATAAATCGAACATATGCTAATAATAATGCTTCATTACCGGGTAACGTTGACTCGTCCAGTTGTATAGAAAAATGAGTTTTTTGCAGATGATTGCACAAAAAACTTTCGGTATCAGAGCTCATTTCATCAATGCGTCTTTGAACAGTATTGTTACTTAATGGAATTCTTTTTAGTACGTCAAATGGAGATTTGTGCAAAACAGTTTTTAAAACCTCTTCAACAGCGGGTAAAATTAATTGTTCTCCGATAGTGTGCGGTTTTCAAGATTTTGCTATTAGTAATGAGATATTGTAAGATGCCCGCAAGCCATCATCGTTACTTTGAGATGTTGAAGCGAACATACTGTGCATGGTGGGTCTCTTTTCATATTTTTCCTTCAATGTTTGAAAATATTTCAAATCTTTACCTATTTTATCAGTATGACACCTTTTTAGATGATCTTCGAGCTTTGATGGTTTCATAGAGTCATTGCTCAAAACTTTGTTGCATAATAGGCACATGGGCAATTGTTTGTCTGCCTCTGATGGAACAAAACCATATTTCAAATAATCGACACTATATTGTCGACATTTTTTCTTTGCTGTAGCCATGTTTCGTGTCAGTTACCTTACCTGTAAAAAAAAATGTTTTAGTAACCAAGTTTTTTTCTGAATATAGGTATCACACCGCAGCCTTTGTCACCACGCGGTAATAGAATTACGGCTTGTAAAGGGACCAACTAATAAACCGCTAAGACAAATACAGACGTTTTCACAAAACGGTATCAATTTTAAAGTACCTAATTTACCACAAATTTTTAATAGTACAAATAAAAATTGGTGTACTCAGTATCAAATACTGATCATATTTGTGTAGAAAAAAATAAAAGTCGAAATCCCAAAATTGTCCATAAAAGCGATAACTAACATTTCATCAAATCAATGAGTTCACGCGCTCCGTGTATTTGCGTATTTTTTGTCTGCGGCTTCATTGTTAAAACGTGACAAACTGGCATCGAAGCTCAAGCCCTGCTCTTTCCAAAAAGAAATAGTTTTGATAAAATAGTTACTTCAAAATCAATTTAAAATGATTGTGAAATTACTGTTTTATAAAATTAGTAGTCATTTGCAAGAAAAATTACAAAATTAATTGCTCTGCAATATTGCTTATTCGGCCTTTTTAGAAAGGCAGTGCTTCTGTCGTGAAAAAACAATTGAATAAAACGTGCTCTTTGTCTTCAAATCAAAAGAGGACAATTAAAATATCTGTAAGTTACGAAGTTACCTATCTACAAGGTGTTTTTTTAACCGTCTTACACCAAAAGCCCATTTAATGTATCCATTATAAGAAATTGAAAGGTATACCTATTTATTAAATTTTAACTCTTTTTTCATAAAATAACGTATTTAATAAATAACAATTTTAATTTGAATCACTTGTTTAGTTTCAGTCAATAGGTGATAGTACCTAGCAATCGAGCCTGCTAATCAATATCCAATAAAAATAAGTCCACGTGGACTACCGTCCAATAACGTGCGAGCGGCACCTTTCAACCCCGCGCGTAATCCCTATTCTAAGGCGCTCGCGCTTCCCTTTGTGAAATGCCGCCTCAGTGACCTCAGTCACATTTTGGTTTTCGGCTAATGCACATTATGCACAAGTGCTGCTTTGTTATTGGCAAGTGTCCGATCGCGTGTGACGATGAGTGATAGCTGTGGTGATAAGTGATAGTGATAATCTGGATTATTTACAAATGGTTGATTCCAATCTTTTAAATACGCCTGAAATCCCTTACTTTGTTAAATACGTATCTACCACTAATGTTTTACATCGGAAAATTGTGTCAGACAGTCCTAAGCCTGTTTAAGTATGAAGGAAAGATTGGAATTAATCTCTTCCGACCGTCGCAGTGTTAGAGATACCTACCTATTCGGTTTAGAGTGCGTTGCCCTCACCGTTTGCGCCGTGAATACAAACAGTTGTGATCAACCGACTGGTACACGTAAACAAAATACTTAAGTACTATAAAACAAAAAAAAAGGTAGGTACTTACTTTTCTCCGGCACTAGCAAACACTGATATAAATTTTCTCACACCTTCTTTTCGTAATTCCGGAAACAAATGAATGAGTTTGCCTTTGGCATCAAGTATTTATAGTGGTGATCAAATTCATGTCTGAACAAGCATTAAGCATTGTCGGGCGGATAGCGCTTTGCAAGTCTGTACACGAAATTGTACCTACGTAATATCGAATACGCAAGTTTGAACAAGTAACAGTCGCTTGCCTTATTAAAATATAATCTGCTTAGTTAGGTACTAAAAACAATGTAGGTAGGTAGTAGGCCCTTTTAAAAACTATGCTTACATTTTTGCTCTTTACTATCAAAACCAGATAAATTTTCGTGGACCCCCATTAACATTTTATGGACCCCCATTTTTTGTTCACGCCTACGTAGACCCCCAGCAAGTCTCCCGTGGACCCCTGGGGGTCCACCTGGACCACTTTGGGAATCACTGGTCTACATGGTCGGTGCGGACCAAGGTCGCCCGGTCGGAGGGGCGTGTTGGCGACCGTCTAGCAGGGGCTTTACACCAATTTGTTCGACAAAATGGTAAAATGCCCTATCGCAAACCTAACGTGCATAGGTAGTAGGTAGGTAGGTACTTATCCAAAGAATTAGTGAGCCATTAGCTACCTGTGACGTAAGTAGGGACCAAAAAAATATAATGAGTTATAAATATTTTTTCACACCTCTCATTCAGAAAAGTAAGTTTTGGTCCCCGACGAGAGGGAGCAAAATGCTACTTTTCTGTTCAAGCTACTTTTTTAATTTATTCATTGGCTTGTAGCATTTACGCAATGTGCCAATAGAATCTTGATAAAATAATCGATTGTAATGTCATCGTAATCGACAAACGTATATATACAGGGTGGAATTTCATAAACTGTACATAATAAAAGGAGAAAAATTTCAGCCAATTTCATCGGTGAAACGGTGTTTTTTTTTTTTTTCTAGTCATTAGTTTTTTTTTTACAGAATTTTGAAAATTTTTGTAAAAACTCGGGTAATACACCTAATTCAGACGGTATAACTTTTGATCCAATGGTCCTAAAATGAAAATAAAAAATGCAGAGTATTACCAAGGGACAGGTTAATAATTCTTAATAACAATAAAAAACCAACTAGAAGAGAAAATCCGCAAAAAAAATTATTGTTTTTGAAAAATGGCTACAAAAATTACGAATTTTAAAAGAAAAACACAATTTTCTGAAAAAAACGCAGATTTAGTTACCATTTTTTTTGCTTAGTATTAAACCTCACTTAATGCCGATTCTAAAACCGTTTTTAAACTGTCTCAGACTTTGAAAAATACCACGCAAATGGGTACGTAAATCAAACCATAATTTTATTAATTATAATCCTCTTAAAATCCTTAATGACCGTTTGTTCACAGGTAGTTGAAGGGTGTTATTGGGTTTTAGGTGGAAATAACAAATTACGTACTTAGTATTAATCCTCACTTAATGCCGATTCTAAAACCGTTTTTAAACTGTCTCAGACTTTGAAAAATACCACGCTAATGGGTACGTAAATCAAACCATAATTTTATTAATTTTAATCCTCTTAAAATCCTAAAACGCCGCGGTACCGGTGTTGTGTTTGACTTTATTATTCAAAATCTGCCTGTATTTTTTTGGTTTTTGTATATCCAAGGAAAAGGAAAGTGAAATTCCGCTATGGGAAGGGAAAAGCGGAGGGTATTTTTTGTCAGAGAGATCGCGCACTCGATGCGGGGGGTGTGTGTCCGCGTGGGCTCGCCCTTCGAGCCTTCGGCCCTCGGGCTCGCGTAGAGAGCGTGCTCTGAAGGGACGCTTCGGGCCTTCGGCCCTACGCGGAGCTCGGCCTTCGGCCTTCGCGTACCTGGAAGCTCACCTTCGGGCCTTCGGCCCTCAGGTTCGCTTAAAGACACTTGGGGGGCGTAGGGTTTCGGCAAGCGCGCTTTGAAGGGACGCTTCGGGCCTTCGGCCCTACGCGGAGCTCGGCCTTCGGCCTTCGCCTGCCACGAAGCTCACCTTCGGGCCTTCGGCCCTCAGGTTCGCTTTTAACACACTCGGGGGTTAGTGAGTGGTAGCACAAACCTTAAACTCCCGCAGCTCGGCCTACGGCCTTCGCCTGCTACGAAAGACACTCGGGGGCATAGACGCACAGTCCTATACTCCCGCAGCTCGGCCTACGGCCTTCGCGTGCCTCGTTTTCTCCTGACACAATTGATCTCCGGGAAGGAGTCATGGTGGGGGTTAGGTTTTGATATGGGTGTATAGAAGTCGGCGAGGTTACCACCAGAAAAATCTGACTTCTTCGGATTTGGCTCTAAGTAAAAAATTGCTCTATTGCCCGGCTAAACGGTAACAGCTAGGTTAGGGGTGCTCGACCAAATGTCATTGAGAACTGCGTGCAGTTTTTGTTGGCGGAAAAAAAATTAAAAAAAACGAAGTTTTTTTTTTTAATTTTTTTTCAAAATGGTCCTAGAGCTTTGACATTTGGCAAGCGGGATTCTGTAGGGCTTTAGATTCTGAAAATATTTTTTTTTTTTTTTTAGCTCTAAAAAAAATTTTGTATGGGGATTTTTTTCGTTTTTTTTTTCCGGCCAAACCGCTCAACTTTTGAATAGGGGTCTCGACCAAATGTCATAAAGGTTCTCAAGGGGAGTACAACCGCATTTTTTTTTTTGGCCGAAAAAAAAAAACTTTTTTTTTTTTGAAATTTCAAATTGGTCGCAGCGCGCCGACATTTGGCATGCGGGGACTTGAGGGGCCCAAAAGTTGTAAAAAGAAAAAAAAAATGGAAAAAATCCAAAATGGCGGACGGTAAGGGCAAAACAAATTTGCGAGGCCGTAGGCCGAGCTGCGGGAGCTTAAGGCTTGGCTTCTATTCCTTGGCCCGAGTGTCTTACAAGCGAACCTGAGGGCCGAAGGCCCGAAAGTGAGCTTCGAGGCACGCGAAGGCCGAAGGCCGAGCTCCGCGTAGGGCCGAAGGCCCGAAGCGTCCAGCGAGGCCGTAGGCCGAGCTGCGGGAGTATAGGACTGTGCGTCTATGCCCCCGAGTGTCTTTCGTAGTAGGCGAAGGCCGAAGGCCGAGCGACGCGAAGGCCAAAGGCCGAGCTCCGCGTAGGGCCGAAGGCCCGAAGCGTCCTGCGAGGCCGTAGGCCGAGCTGCGGGAGTTTAAGGTTGTGCTACCACTCACTAACCCCCGAGTGTGTTAAAAGCGAACCTGAGGGCCGAAGGCCCGAAGGTGAGCTTCGTGGCAGGCGAAGGCCGAAGGCCGAGCTCCGCGTAGGGCCGAAGGCCCGAAGCGTCCCTTCAAAGCGCGCTTGCGGAAACCCTACGCCCCCCAAGTGTCTTTAAGCGAACCTGAAGGCCGAAGGCCCGAAGGTGAGCTTCCAGGTACGCGAAGGCCGAAGGCCGAGCTCCGCGTAGGGCCGAAGGCCCGAAGTGTCCCTTCAGAGCACGCTCTCTACGCGAGCCCGAGGGCCGAAGGCCCGAAGGGCGAGCCCACGCGGACACACACCCCCCGCATCGAGTGCGCGATCTCTCTGACAAAAAAATACCCTCCGCTTTTCCCTTCCCATAGCGGAATTTCACTTTCCTTTTCCTTGGATATACAAAAACCAAAAAAATACAGGCAGATTTTGAATAATAAAGTCAAACACAACACCGGTACCGCGGCGGTTTAGGATTTTAAGAGGATTAAAATTAATAAAATTATGGTTTGATTTACGTACCCATTAGCGTGGTATTTTTTAAAGTCTGAGACAGTTTAAAAACGGTTTTAGAATCGGAAAGTGAGGATTAATACTAAGTACGTAATTTGTTATTTCCACCTAAAACCCAATAACACCCTTCAACTACCTGTGAACAAACGGTCATTAAGGATTTTAAGAGGATTATAATTAGTAAAATTATGGTTTGATTTACGTACCCATTTGCGTGGTATTTTTCAAAGTCTGAGACAGTTTAAAAACGGTTTTAGAATCGGCATTAAGTGAGGTTTAATACTAAGCAAAAAAAATGGTAACTAAATCTGCGTTTTTTTCAGAAAATTGTGTTTTTCTTTTAAAATTCGTAATTTTTGTAGCCATTTTTCAAAAACAATAATTTTTTTTGCGGATTTTCTCTTCTAGTTGGTTTTTTATTGTTATTAAGAATTATTAACCTGTCCCTTGGTAATACTCTGCATTTTTTATTTTCATTTTAGGACCATTGGATCAAAAGTTATACCGTCTGAATTAGGTGTATTACCCGAGTTTTTACAAAAATTTTCAAAATTCTGTAAAAAAAAAACTAATGACTAGAAAAAAAAAAAAAAAACCGTTTCACCGATGAAATTGGCTGAAATTTTTCTCCTTTTATTATGTACAGTTTATGAAATTCCACCCTGTATATCATCATCATCATATCAGCCGAAAGACGTCCACTGCTGGACATAGGCCTCCCCCAAAGAGTGCCAAAATGACCGGTCCTGCGCCACCCGCATCCAGCGGACTCCCTACCCACGCCGCGCCTTCCGGTACGTGGTCGCCACTCGAGAACCTTTCCGCCCAACGGCCATCGATTCTACGTGCAATGTACGTATATTATATAAAGGATATTTTTTTTGTTTTGTTCTTTTTTGGTTCTTTTTTTTTTTCTTGTTTTTGTTTTTATTTGTTTTTTTTGTTTTCGTTTTTGTTGTTTTTTTGTTTTTCTTTTAGTTTTTTTATTTTGTTCGGTTTTTTTTGTTTTTTCTTGTTGCTTGATTTTGTTTAAATTTTTTGCCGTTTTTTTGTTGTTTTTTTTTTGTATTTTTGTTTTTTTTTCGTTTTTTGTATTTTAGTTTCGTTTGTTTTTTGTTTCGCTTTTTAGTTTCGTTTTTTTTTTGTTATTTTTTGTTTATGTTGTTTTTGTTTTGGTTTTTTTGCTGTTTTTTTTACTTTTTTGTATTTTTGTTTTTCTGTTTTTTTTGTATGCGTTGTATTTTTTTCTTTTTTTTGTAATTTTTTTCTTTTTTTGTTTCGTTTTTTGTTCTTTTTTTGTTTTTTTGTTGTTTTTAATTTTTTGTCTTTTTTTTTGGTTTTGTTTCTTTTGGTTTGTTTTTTTTAGTTTTTTTGTTTTTGTTATTTTTTCTTTTATTTTGTTCTTTTTTTTGTTATTTTTTGTTGTTTTTTTTTGTATTTTTTGCAAATGTTTCCTCATAGTCGTTGTGAAAAGTTACGTGTTACTCAGGAGCAAAATTATTTTCGTCTTGGGCGTTAACACTTGAATCCCTCACTACGCTCAGGATTCAATACACCGCCCTCGCCGTAAATATACTATTTAGCTCACTTGTGTACAAATAACTGTAATATAGTCACTTACTATTACTAATCAAAATCATATACCTACATAACGCACATTACATGTAGGTAATGTATGGAAAAATATTCAAATATCGAATACCGATGGATGCGAACAGTCTCAACTAGTTTATACTTAGATACATACATTACATACAACATACAAAAGGGGCATTTCGTTTGTTTTTATCTATAGGCACCTACCTAAACCTTTAAAGTCACTTTGTAAAAAAGTATAAGTTAGTTACCTGCCTACCTTTATTTTGGTTCAACAACCTTCAACTAGGCATTTTGATGTGTGCTAATTTCTATCATAATCATAAAATTGGTAGATGTAGTTCCTTTTTTTTCTGCCCATTTTGAGTAGGTGTTTACGCTGTACACTGTACAATAGTTATTTGTGTCACAAGGGAGCAAAATAGTATATTTACTGCGAGGGCGGTGTATTGAATCCTGAGCGTGTTGAGGGATTCAAGTGTTAACACCCAAGACGAAAATAATTTTGCTCCTGAGTGACACATGTAACTTTTCACACCGACTATAAGGAAATACTTTGCAAAAAAAACAAAAACAAAACAAAAACAGCAAAAAAATAACAAACAAAACAAAAACAAAAGAAAAGCAAAACAAAAAAGAACAAAAAAACAACAAACACGAAAAAAATAACGAAACAAGGAACGAAAAAAAAACAAAAAAACGAACAACAAAAAAAAATAAACAAAAAAAATAGAACAAAAATACAAAAATAAAACAATAAAAACACCAAAAAACAAAAAAAACCAACAGTAAATACAAAAAAAACTAACAAAAAACAAACTAAACTAAATAACGAACAAAACAAAAAAAAACAAAAAAACATCAAAAAACAAAAAAAACTAAATAAAAACAAAAAGAAAACAAAAACAAAGCAAAAACAGAACAAAGCAACAAAAACGAAAAAATACAAAAAAAAAACTAACAAAAAATCCAACGAAACAAAAAAACTTAAAATGAACCATAACAAACTAAAAAAACAAAAAAAACGAAAAAAACAAAAAAAAAACATCCTAAAAAAAGCGAACAAAAACAACAAACGAAACAAAAAAAAACAACAAAAATCCAAAAAAAAACAAAAAATACAAAAAAAAACGAACAAAAAAACAAACTAAAAAACAAACAAACAAACGAAATAAAAAAACAAACAAAAAAAAACTAAAAATGAACCATAACTAAAAAAAACAAAAAAACCAACAAAAATAAAAAAAAAACAACAAAAAACACCAAAAAAACAAAAACCCTAAAACAGCGAACAAACGAAACAAAAAAAACAACAAAAAAACAAGAAAAACGAAACAAAAAAACAAACGAAACAAACAAAACTAAAAAAAAGAACAAAACAAAACAAAACAAACAAAAAGAACAAAAAAAAACAAACAAAAAATTACTTATTAAGTCGATTATTTTATTAAGATTCTTTTGGCACATCGCGTACGAGTAAATGCTACAAGCCAATGAATAAATTAAAAAAGTAGCTTGAACAGAAAAGTAGCATTTTGCTTCGGGGACCAAAACTTACTTTTCTGAATGAGAGGTGTGAAAATTTTATTTCAATATTTTTATCGTCGAAAGTAGGAGCGGCGAGCAGAAAACTAGGGCGTCAGCATCGGCGGAACACGAACGAATTCATCGAATAAACAGAGTGGGTAGTTACACTGTAGCTAGGTACCTACGCAGCGCCCCGCAACGAAGCGGCGGCGGCGGTCATTGATCCCGTTTCGCAACACGGAGTGAACGGTTAGAGAGCGCTCCGAAATAAGGCTCCCAAATCAAATAGTTCGAACGGAACCTAATCAATTAACCGGTTCTGTAACCGGTAAATTTGTAACCGGTTACAATCCCTGCCGGCGACATCCAGTAAGGTTTGTTACCTGTAAAGGTGGTTCACCGTCCACCATCTCGACCATCATGATGCCGAGCGACCACACGTCCACCTCGGGCCCGTACGGCAGCCGCGATATCACCTCCGGCGACATCCAGTAAGGTTTGTTACCTGTAACGGTGGCTCGTTGAAGAAAGGTGGTTCAACGTCCACCATCTCGACCATCATGATGCCGAGCGACCACACGTCCACCTCGGGCCCGTACGGCAGCCGCGATATCACCTCCGGCGACATCCAGTAAGGTTTGTTACCTGTAACGGTGGCTCGTTGAAGAAAGGTGGTTCACCGTCCACCATCTCGACCATCATGATGCCGAGCGACCACACGTCCACCTCGGGCCCGTACGGCAGCCGCGATATCACCTCCGGCGACATCCAGTAAGGTTTGTTACCTGTAACGGTGGCTCGTTGAAGAAAGGTGGTTCACCGTCCACCATCTCGACCATCATGATGCCGAGCGACCACACGTCCACCTCGGGCCCGTACGGCAGCCGCGATATCACCTCCGGCGACATCCAGTAAGGTTTGTTACCTGTAACGGTGGCTCGTTGAAGAAAGGTGGTTCACCGTCCACCATCTCGACCATCATGATGCCGAGCGACCACACGTCCACCTCGGGCCCGTACGGCAGCCGCGATATCACCTCCGGCGACATCCAGTAAGGTTTGTTACCTGTAACGGTGGCTCGTTGAAGAAAGGTGGTTCACCGTCCACCATCTCGACCATCATGATGCCGAGCGACCACACGTCCACCTCGGGCCCGTACGGCAGCCGCGATATCACCTCCGGCGACATCCAGTAAGGTTTGTTACCTGTAACGGTGGCTCGTTGAAGAAAGGTGGTTCACCGTCCACCATCTCGACCATCATGATGCCGAGCGACCACACGTCCACCTCGGGCCCGTACGGCAGCCGCGATATCACCTCCGGCGACATCCAGTAAGGTTTGTTACCTGTAACGGTGGCTCGTTGAAGAAAGGTGGTTCACCGTCCACCATCTCGACCATCATGATGCCGAGCGACCACACGTCCACCTCGGGCCCGTACGGCAGCCGCGATATCACCTCCGGCGACATCCAGTAAGGTTTGTTACCTGTAACGGTGGCTCGTTGAAGAAAGGTGGTTCACCGTCCACCATCTCGACCATCATGATGCCGAGCGACCACACGTCCACCTCGGGCCCGTACGGCAGCCGCGATATCACCTCCGGCGACATCCAGTAAGGTTTGTTACCTGTAACGGTGGCTCGTTGAAGAAAGGTGGTTCACCGTCCACCATCTCGACCATCATGATGCCGAGCGACCACACGTCCACCTCGGGCCCGTACGGCAGCCGCGATATCACCTCCGGCGACATCCAGTAAGGTTTGTTACCTGTAACGGTGGCTCGTTGAAGAAAGGTGGTTCACCGTCCACCATCTCGACCATCATGATGCCGAGCGACCACACGTCCACCTCGGGCCCGTACGGCAGCCGCGATATCACCTCCGGCGACATCCAGTAAGGTTTGTTACCTGTAACGGTGGCTCGTTGAAGAAAGGTGGTTCACCGTCCACCATCTCGACCATCATGATGCCGAGCGACCACACGTCCACCTCGGGCCCGTACGGCAGCCGCGATATCACCTCCGGCGACATCCAGTAAGGTTTGTTACCTGTAACGGTGGCTCGTTGAAGAAAGGTGGTTCACCGTCCACCATCTCGACCATCATGATGCCGAGCGACCACACGTCCACCTCGGGCCCGTACGGCAGCCGCGATATCACCTCCGGCGACATCCAGTAAGGTTTGTTACCTGTAACGGTGGCTCGTTGAAGAAAGGTGGTTCACCGTCCACCATCTCGACCATCATGATGCCGAGCGACCACACGTCCACCTCGGGCCCGTACGGCAGCCGCGATATCACCTCCGGCGACATCCAGTAAGGTTTGTTACCTGTAACGGTGGCTCGTTGAAGAAAGGTGGTTCACCGTCCACCATCTCGACCATCATGATGCCGAGCGACCACACGTCCACCTCGGGCCCGTACGGCAGCCGCGATATCACCTCCGGCGACATCCAGTAAGGTTTGTTACCTGTAACGGTGGCTCGTTGAAGAAAGGTGGTTCACCGTCCACCATCTCGACCATCATGATGCCGAGCGACCACACGTCCACCTCGGGCCCGTACGGCAGCCGCGATATCACCTCCGGCGACATCCAGTAAGGTGTGCCAACTAGGGATTTACGCTTTGGAAGCTCCTGGAAATAACAAATACACATGTGCTTACTATTCGACCGTGATGACTTGATGAGTTTGGGTTCAGGATAGCTATAAATTCATATAGTTACGCTTTGACGTTATTATATGGCAAAACTGTAACCTAGAATTCCATTCTCATCGTGGTTAGATAACACCGAAAGCTAGATCAAATACAGTCAGAGACAGAAGAGAACCAGCAGATTTATTTTTAAAAAATCATTGCTTTCTGGAAAACTACGAGTAGGGCCAAAAGG
Source organism: Epinotia brunnichana (assembly GCA_963854355.1). Lineage (NCBI taxonomy): Eukaryota > Metazoa > Arthropoda > Insecta > Lepidoptera > Tortricidae > Epinotia > Epinotia brunnichana. The sequence continues at coordinate 19,570,480 of OY977949.1, read as the reverse complement.
TCACATGGTTACATTACTTTCGTCTATTTCTGCTTCGAACTGTGAGTGACAAAATATGATGCCGTATCCCGCGACAACTGAAGTCGCAATCAATTCATTACTGAAAACTCTTCAACCATGATCTTTTGAAAATATGTACTGTATACAAATTTGTTACTGTATTGTATTTAAAACTTTACCTGAGAGACTTGAGCACAGAAACCGAAGTCTGATAACTTGACTCTGCCGTCTGCCGTGAGAAGTATCGAGTCTGACTTGATATCCCGGTGTATGACGCCTTGCCCGTGGAGGAATGCTAAAGCCTGAAAATAATATTAGGGGTTATTAGTAATAAAAATTATGATAAATATTAAAATAAATAAATATTATGGGACAATCTTACACAAATCAAGATAAATTAGATGATAAATTAGAATACTACCAAAAGGCTTTAAAAACAAATTTCACAACTACCAACCAACAAGACAAATGATGATTATAAAGATGAAAAATGAAGAAAAGCATTGACGACTACAAAGGTGATGATGATTGATGATAACGAGCCAGTAAGTCATCAACGTTTCAGAATGACAACGAAGATGGCGATACTGATACCACAGTCTCTAACTACATACACAGTCTTCAAGCTCGGGGCTACGCGGGCCAACGATGGGGAGTACGCGGGGAAGCGGGAGGCGAGGAAATTTAGCGCAAACTCAATGCGCTAACTATTCTGAAGGCGTGTCAAGTTTGACTTTCTAAAACCGACTTTAAATATCGGTAAGGTTTGGGTGTTTTTTTTAATTATGTCACTTAAATTGTGTTCCAGATTGATATCTGAGGGCTCATGAGGTCTTTTAATATAAATCCGTGGGAAAATAAAAAGGGCCGCTATCTCATATCTACTATATAGTTTTTTAAATACGTTCCTATTTCGTTTTTGGACCCCCAGATATCGATTTAGAACAAAATCGGACCTTATTTAAAGAATTTCAAGGTGGCGGCCACTTTTTGACAATCCAACCGTATAAAAAGCCCCTCGGAACCTTGGATAACGATTATGAAAACGGAAAAAAATGGCCGCCTTTTCTAACTTATCCACCCACAGCTCGTCGCCCACCAGGTGGGACGCGTGCATCTGACCCCACTCACCTTCAGGCACTGCTTGGTGACGGTGGCGATCTGCTCGGGGTCCATGCGCGCGCGCGTGACCACGTCGGTGAGCGCGCCGCCGGCCATGTACTCCATCACCACCCACAGCTCGTCGCCCACCAGGTGGGACGCGTGCATCTGACCCCACTCACCTTCAGGCACTGCTTGGTGACGGTGGCGATCTGCTCGGGGTCCATGCGCGCGCGCGTGACCACGTCGGTGAGCGCGCCGCCGGCCATGTACTCCATCACCACCCACAGCTCGTCGCCCACCAGGTGGGACGCGTGCATCTGACCCCACTCACCTTCAGGCACTGCTTGGTGACGGTGGCGATCTGCTCGGGGTCCATGCGCGCGCGCGTGACCACGTCGGTGAGCGCGCCGCCGGCCATGTACTCCATCACCACCCACAGCTCGTCGCCCACCAGGTGGGACGCGTGCATCTGACCCCACTCACCTTCAGGCACTGCTTGGTGACGGTGGCGATCTGCTCGGGGTCCATGCGCGCGCGCGTGACCACGTCGGTGAGCGCGCCGCCGGCCATGTACTCCATCACCACCCACAGCTCGTCGCCCACCAGGTGGGACGCGTGCATCTGACCCCACTCACCTTCAGGCACTGCTTGGTGACGGTGGCGATCTGCTCGGGGTCCATGCGCGCGCGCGTGACCACGTCGGTGAGCGCGCCGCCGGCCATGTACTCCATCACCACCCACAGCTCGTCGCCCACCAGGTGGGACGCGTGCATCTGACCCCACTCACCTTCAGGCACTGCTTGGTGACGGTGGCGATCTGCTCGGGGTCCATGCGCGCGCGCGTGACCACGTCGGTGAGCGCGCCGCCGGCCATGTACTCCATCACCACCCACAGCTCGTCGCCCACCAGGTGGGACGCGTGCATCTGACCCCACTCACCTTCAGGCACTGCTTGGTGACGGTGGCGATCTGCTCGGGGTCCATGCGCGCGCGCGTGACCACGTCGGTGAGCGCGCCGCCGGCCATGTACTCCATCACCACCCACAGCTCGTCGCCCACCAGGTGGGACGCGTGCATCTGACCCCACTCACCTTCAGGCACTGCTTGGTGACGGTGGCGATCTGCTCGGGGTCCATGCGCGCGCGCGTGACCACGTCGGTGAGCGCGCCGCCGGCCATGTACTCCATCACCACCCACAGCTCGTCGCCCACCAGGTGGGACGCGTGCATCTGACCCCACTCACCTTCAGGCACTGCTTGGTGACGGTGGCGATCTGCTCGGGGTCCATGCGCGCGCGCGTGACCACGTCGGTGAGCGCGCCGCCGGCCATGTACTCCATCACCACCCACAGCTCGTCGCCCACCAGGTGGGACGCGTGCATCTGACCCCACTCACCTTCAGGCACTGCTTGGTGACGGTGGCGATCTGCTCGGGGTCCATGCGCGCGCGCGTGACCACGTCGGTGAGCGCGCCGCCGGCCATGTACTCCATCACCACCCACAGCTCGTCGCCCACCAGGTGGGACGCGTGCATCTCCACGATGTGGGGGTGGGGGTAGTCTCGCATTATCACCTGACAACATATTAAATATAAATTAATAAGGCTGTGCTGTGAGTGTAAAAAAGGTATACGATATTGATCCTTAAATCAACAAAGAGTCGTCCCGCTTTCGCTTGCTTCTTCTTGAGTTATGCGTCCATATTCTAGGAACCTACCGTATGCTGGTATGTACAGGCAGACCGTATGCTTGAAAAAAACGTACAACTTCGTTGAACAGCAGCTCCCTCCGCTGCTGCTTGCGCAGGTTCATCATCTTGACGGCGACGCGGCGGCGCGTGCGCGAGTCCGTCGCCGCGCACACCACGCCCGTCGAGCCCTCGCCGATCTTGCTGAAGCCGGACAGTGTGGAGCGGGGGTCGCCCTCGCTTACTACGAGGCGGAGCGCTGCGCGGAACTAAACACACAACATTCACATATATAATCATCCCACTAAGGCACATGGCCCACATGGGCCTACTGGAAGGACTTATTCTTGGGTGTCAATACCCATACGCTGATCCCTTTCCATCTCTAAACCTACTTCATGATCATTAGCCGTGTCTGCACCGGACGCATGCTCGGCCGCAAGCCTCGCCCGAGACGGCTACACTGAGCGCGCACGCTAGGGCGAGGCGAGCTAGGCCGAGGTATGCGTCCGGTGTAGACACAGCTATTCACTAGCTTCTTTTAACTTCAACTGTTCATCCAACTGAAATGGAGGTGACAGTATTGCCAAGTGTAACCAGGCGATTATTCATTAAATAATCATATCAAAATTTATTTATTTTATTATGTGTCTACATGGAGTGTATGTAATATGTATATAATGAAAACGTGTGGTGAGATGTGTGATGTCCCTTAGAAGCACGCCTATATAACAAAATCTGCAACCAAATAGCCATGAGGAATTCCTGCCAATGGCTTGTCCAAAAGAAATCTTTTAAATTTTAATTTAAAATAAGGACCGTATCAAAAATTATGGAAACAAGTATTATGGTGTAATGTGCGTAAAAACTTTTATTACAAAAAAAAAACTAAAATAATGCGATTCTTAAGAGGAATGCCTATCTGCGATTTTCCCATACAAACGCTCTCGACTGTTTCCTCCCTGGTTTTTGAACCTAGAGCAATGATTTTTTCAAATAAGATAAATATCATCAATATCTATGCCGCTACATTTTGCTTGTTTAGATATTTTTATTTTAAAGAATCTTACAGCGCCTCGAAAATCTCAAAAACGGCTTTATTGAATTCGCTGCAAAAAAAGGCGCAGTGTACAAATATGACAACAAATATCCAAAAAAGCGGCCATGTGCGAGTCGGACTCGCACATAAAGGGTTCCGTAAAGTAAATTGCGGTTTACGATTTATGACGTATTAAAAAGAAACTACTGTAACGTGACTGTCAATATTATACTGGCAACACTGTACTTGTTGGTGATTGATTGAACGAATGGAGAGGTCACGGCCAGTCGGTCACCGATGACAGTTGTCACTTCGGAACGAGGCGTCTTCGAGTAAGGTTGGTGATTCTTTGATTATTTATGTAATACCCGAATATGTTGTTGAATAAACATTTATTTTGTAATACGTTGTTTGAAAAACTTATCCGTCACCTTTGAGATGCCTTAACATCTTAGAAGTAGGGATCGTTGCGAAAAATTAACTTTTCGTACCACGCCATTAGCTCGACTGTTATTGAATTCAAACTAAAGTGGTTAGTTATCCTAAAATACTAGTAAGAATAGAAACAACTGTGAGTTTTAGACTAACAAGTACCGCTTAATTGTAAAAATAAGTTGTTAGTAAGCCGATGAATACGGATTTTTATTTGAAAACTTCGGTTGTTACAATTTTAAATGGTGGGTAATTGCATAAATATACGTAAATATCGAAAGGAATTTGAGGATTGTGTTAATTATGTGCCATTCATCATGAAAATAGACTATAATTTACGCAGATGAACATGGATTGAAAAAAATACCGTTGATAATAGAAAATTTGAACTTCTTCAAATAGCAATAAATAGTAAAAATACGCGTGGAAACAGAACGGATCATTATAGTTTTACATATAGAGTACCGTTCAATCATAGAAATGATCTGCCAGTGAGCGGATGAATACGGATTACATGGATGACTGTTATTGGCCTTGTATTATGTAATTACCAAGTATTAGTTATATCTACGGCTGTTGTTATCCACAATACCAATAAATAAAAATAAAATAAAAAATAAAATACATTGTTTTACATTACAATTACATTTCAAAAGGCGGAAATTATTCAACACTAAGGCAATTTAACATCTAATTTTGTGGTCATTAATCATTATATTGTGATATTTTGTACACTCTTTAACCTTATTGGTCCAAACAAAGGTATAACCGAAAGATAAATTTTGCTGACTTTTATAACTTAAAATAAATAAAAATAAAATAAAATATCTTTATTTTCAGACAACATGGTCCATAGATTGTTAGTACACACATGGAAAAAAAAATACTTAATGACCTATGTTAGTAGAGCAAAACATTATTTTGTTTACAATTTAAAAGCCAGACTTGGCAGCCTCAACGAGGTGCACACGTACTAGGAGCGTGCAGCACTTAAACATTTCATATCTTACAAGGATTGTAACTGCCACGAGCTCACACAATGAATCTGAGTTTCAGAAAATGAGCGACGAGGAAAACGGAAGGAAGCTGCATAGAAGCTCGCGCCGCAGCCGTGGGCGCAGTCGCTGTGATGATCGGAGTACGCGTACGCGACGCAGCCGCAGCCGTCGTGAACCTCGAACTTCGTGGATGCGGCCGAGTCACAGCCGCAGTCGCCGTGATGATCGCGCTTCGCGAACGAGACCTAGCCACAGTCGCAGTCATCACCGAAGCCGTAGCGTCAGCAAAACTAAATCACTGCGTGAGCGGGAGCAAGAGTTGACGCGGAAAAGGGAACAGCTCAAGATGCTGGAGAATGAGGTACGTAGGAAACGTTCGCGAATAAATGACGACGTCCGTTTTTTACCATCGAGGCATGGCGAACGTAGCAAATCTGTAAAAGAAAATACGCCACAAAACCGCCGTCATATTCGCGAACGTTGCCTCAAAACACCATCTAAGGAACGCAACGCGGATTGTAATGAGAATACTAATAATGACAACCATAAATCAACATCGGATTTCTTTGACGAATTCTTAAAAGTATTCAAATCAAAGACGGGACATAGTGAATCGTTTTCGGCCTCGAGTTTAAATAATGTCATACCCGAGTTTGACCCGATGCTTAAAGAACAAACAATAAATATTTGGCTCGATAAAGTAGACGAATGTTCCGAAATTTATAATTGGAATGACAGAGAAACGACTCACTATGCCCTGCCCAAACTTGTCGGACTGGCTAAGACCTGGTACCAGGGTCTACCCTCTATTAAGCATACATGGACTGAATGGAAAGAAATGCTAAAAGAATCATTCCCAGCTACCGAAAACTATGCAGAGCTTTTAACAGATATGCTTAACAGACGGGTACGCCCTGACGAGTCACTTGAGATGTATTACTTTGAAAAAAATAATCTTTTAAATAGATGTAAAATATTTGGAAAGCAAGCGGTGGACTGTTTACTTTTCGCGATTGATGACAGAGGTGTGCGCGTAGGTGCCCAGGCAGCTAAATTTGACAAGCCAGAGGATGTACTCGAGTTCTTTAAGACAATAAACTCCAACAACAGAAACCAATTAGACACCGCGAATAATACGAACCGCGATAGGCGTCTCGGTAACACAAATAATAATTTGCCAAGGTCCACGGACACCAGCTGTAGCACGTCCAGAGGCAATCACCAGACAGGAACTATTAAGTGTTTTAATTGTCATGACGTAGGCCACCCCAGCTTCAAATGTCCGAAACCTTTAGTGAAATGTACTATTTGTAACTTCATTGGTCATGATTCTTCACATTGCCCAAGAAACAAAGATAAACCCCTCATGGATAATGAAGCTGTTACCAAATGATCGTTTCCTTGTAGAGGATACTCCCTTGATATACCTAGATGAGACAGTTGTTGCAATAGACAAAATATTCCCGTGGCATAGTTTTGACGCTGCTGCTTGCTCTTCAAGTGAAGATGATGATGTGATTAGTGTAAAATGATTTAAACATTAAAGTTAAATAGAATCAATTAGTATTATCATGCATTAAATAGCTCTAGTCATCATCACTATCGGTATAAAACTAAAATAAAACCTATTAATATTTAGTATTGTTATTGATAAGATGTTCTTGAATACAAATGTATAGGTCAGATGTTAAAAATATAATTAACTTGATTAAACAATAAGTACGATCTGATTTTGTGAAATCTAGGGATAGTGATGGATGTTTGAGTCGGGCATGATTGGCGTATGAACTCGTCGCCCAGGAGTGGCTCAAAATCCATAATTGTGGTTGCGAAGGAAGTAGCATCCACAAGGATAATAACATGATACTAATGGTAAAATGAGAAATAGCGAGGAATGTTTGAGTCGGGCAGGATTGGCGTATGAACTCGTCGCCCAGGAGTGGCTCAAACTCCTCGATTGTGTGGTTGTGAAGGAAGTAGCTTCCACACTGTTTAGCTTAGGGAGGGTGTTTGGAGCCGGGCATGATTGGTGTAGGAACTCACCGCCCAGGAGTGGTTCCAAACATCGCAGTCATGAGAGTGGGGCAGTTAGGAGATACTACCTCACTTCATGGCTATAGTTAGAGATTTGGGATTAAAATTGTTTAATATTTGTAAAATTGGCTTATATTTATAATTAAAACGACCTGTATAAATAATTTGGACCTATGTATGACCGATAAACGAGTACTTGGTTAGTGAAATTAATTTATATTTTTAATTATAATGATTTTAGTATCAAATTTAGACCGAAGGGACTCGTTCCTGAAGGATGGCCGACTGTAACGTGACTGTCAATATTATACTGGCAACACTGTACTTGTTGGTGATTGATTGAACGAATGGAGAGGTCACGGCCAGTCGGTCACCGATGACAGTTGTCACTTCGGAACGAGGCGTCTTCGAGTAAGGTTGGTGATTCTTTGATTATTTATGTAATACCCGAATATGTTGTTGAATAAACATTTATTTTGTAATACGTTGTTTGAAAAACTTATCCGTCACCTTTGAGATGCCTTAACACTACTTACTAGATCTCGTTCAAACCAATTTTCGGTGGAAGTTTGCATGGTAATGTACATCATATATTTTTTTTAGTTTTATCATTCTCTTATTTTAGAAGTTACAGGGGGGGGGGGGACACACATTTTACCACTTTGGAAGTGTCTCTCGCGCAAACTATTCAATATCATTTTTGAAGACCTATCCATACGTATGGGTATGATGAAAAAAAATTTGGGCAAGTTGGAAGGGGAAGACCTAGGCGAACTTTCTCCGATCAAATTGGAAAAATCTTACAGAAAGGCCAGGTCAAAAGTACCCTAAACCGACGAGCATGTATGAGAAATGTTATGAAAGTGAGTGAAGCGAAAGTGGTTTGTCAGGATCGTAGCAAATGGAGATCCGTGATCTCTGCCTACCCCTCTGGGAAAGAGGCGTGATTATATGTATGTATGTATGTAGTAATAACCGCGTTTCGGGACACTTGTTTGTGTAAGGGGGGTGAAGGTATCCCCGGAGGGGTGCGGAGAGTGAACTCAATTTAATACTCTGTCCCTCCCTACACATCCCAATAGGTTTCAGAACTACAATATTTTTAAACATTTTCCATACATTGCGATCTAGCTTGCCTGTATTATGACTTGATAAATTTACTATCAGTAAATTTATCAAGGACTAGCTGACCCCGCGAACTTCGTTCCGCCGTACAAAATGCAAAAAAAAAACTTTTTTTTGCATTTTGTATGTTCCGATTTTTTTATAGTTATTCTGCTATTCGGGGCGAAGACAAATCCAATAAATCAAAAAGCGGCCAAGTGCGAGTCGGACTCGCACATGAAGGGTTCCGTTAAATAAATTGCTTTTTACGATTTATGACGTATAAAAAAAAAACTACTTACTAGATCTCGTTCAAACCAATTTTAGTTGAAAGTTTGCATGGTAATGTACATCATATATTTTTTTTAGATTTATCATTCTCTTATTTTAGAAGTTACAGGGGGGGGGACACATTTTACCACTTTGGAAGTGTCTCTCGCGCAAACTATGCAGTTTAGAAAAAAAATATGTTAGAAACCTCAATATCATTTTTGAAGACCTATCTATAGATCCCACGTACGGGTTTGATGAAAAAAAAAATTTGAGTTTCAGTTCTTAGTATGGGGAACCCCAAAATTTATTGGTTTTTTTATATTTTTGTGTGAAAATCTTAATGCGGTTTACAGAATACATCTACTTACCAAGTTTCAACAGTATAGCTCTTATAGTTTCGGAAAAAAGTGGCTGTGACATACGGACGGACAGACAGACAGACAGACAGACATGACGAATCTATAAGGGTTACGTTTTTTGCCATTTGGCTACGGAACCCTAAAAATCATGAAAACCGTTCAGCCGTTCTTGAGTTATAAGCAAAGGAACTAACACAGCTTTCTTCTATTAATATAGATTATTTTAGTGGTACACATTTTTCGTGTATTGATTAAGGTTTTCTTTTTAATGATAAAAATCCACGTTTCGGAACACTTTTGGGGGTGAGAAGAGGAGGTGAAGCTCCCTCCCGGGGGATGCGTGAATATATGTTTTTTTAATACTCTGTCCTACATGTCGACATCCCAATATGTTTCAGAACTACAGTATTTTTGCAAATTTAGAGCTTAATTATAGTTGCTTCCACTATAATAAGAGCGGTTTTACCTACATATTTACATATACCTAACGATAGGTTAATCTTTGTACCTGTGAAAGTGTTTACGACCGGATAACAAAGTTTTATTTTGCGTTGCCTGTGGGAAATATTTTTTCTAACCTGTACGTAGGTAAACTACCATAAAAAGTCCAGTAAACAAAAGCTGACTCACAAAAGTTAGCGGGATATCGAGTCCATTAGACGTAAGCTGGGTCAGTAAGTAAATTTTGCAATAATAACACCAAAAAGAAATACAGCAGGTCCGCTATTCTATAACTTTTTTTTTTTTTTTTTATCCCAGGGAAAATCTTCATAGATTCCGTCGCGCTTTGGGGAGGCGCGGTGGATATGCCGGATTCGTACCGGCTAAAAACCCTGGGGAGTTCTTCCCACTGCCTGCCTGCTCTCGCACACATCCGCGACTTCGCCAGCAGTTGTCCAGCTCACCGGACCCACCTGTGGGGGAATTGGTTGAGTGTTCCCCCCCACCATCATTTGTGGCGTACGTTATTCTGTAACTTGTTTTATCCTCACCTCACCTCACCCACAAATAAATCTTGACGCCGCGGTTCGTAGTAACTAAACGTAGGCAGAGGTCTAGTTTCGTTAGGCTTGACGGGTGAGGTGAGGCGCATTAGCGTGTTCCGAATAACAACCCAGAGGCTTGAGGCGCGCAGCAAGAACTAAATAAATTCCGTCCGGCTCGCGGGCGATGTCAACGGAACGGCGCGTAGCGAGCGAGTGCTCGCGTCTCGCGCCTGTGTGCGTGCGCTCACACATAGACAATCCCCGCCACCCACAACAGCGCGACAGAAACATTGCGTCAAAAATTTGAGATTTGAAAAGTTGCTCAGCTAGGCATTGCTCTTAAATCTTCAAACAATATAATAATAGTGTCCATTTTTTTATTTATTGCCTCCCTTTGCTAGTTTTCTGACTTTACTTTTAATATTCTTCATTAACTTCTGGACAGCAACTGTACTGAAGGATTTTTGGGTACGAATCCAGTCTTTTTTTAATTGCTCGATGTTATCAGTTGGTTTGGCTTGTTTTCTTAACCTTGCCTTCATCAGAGCCCAAAACCTCTCGATTGGTCTAATTTCAGGGCAATTCGGGGGATTATGCATTTTCGCAACAAATTCAACATTATTCTCTCTATACCATTCCAGTACATGACGAGCATAGTGACACGCAGCTAAATCAGGCCAGAACAATGCACGGCCACTGTGCTTGCGAATGAGTGGCAGCACTCGCTTTTGAAGGCATTCCTTCTTTTAAATATCGGAATTTAAATTGCCCTTTACGAAGAACGGAGACGTTTTCATGCCGCATTGACAAACAGCTTGCCAAACCATCACTTTTTGGCAAAATTTTTCGCAAAAAATTGCTTTGTCTTCTTAGGGACCTTTGCTCCTCTCTCTACTGTATAAAACTGCGGCCCAGGCAATGTTTTGTAGTCAAGTTTGACATAAGTTTCATCGTCCATGATGATGCATTGGTCATTTTTACTTAAATTTTGGTCGTATAACTTCCGAGCCCTAGTTTTGACGGAAAACTCTTGGGTTTTGCTGCGTTTCGGTTGTTTTTGCTTTTTATATGTTACCAACAAGTTCCGCTCTTTGGCACGCTGGACCATGCCTATAGTAGTATGGCATTTTTTCGCACAATCCCGAATGGAAATGTCTTTTTTCCGGGAAAACTGTTCGCATATCTTCTTGTCCAAATTAGGACGCCAAGGGCCGCGTTTTCTGCCACGACCGGGCAAATCTTTTAAAGTATGATTCATGCAGAATCGTTTGATGATATTATAAACCGCTTTCAGGCTAACTGCTTCCTCTGCAGCTATCTTTCTCATAGACATACCCGATCCCTTGCAGTATTTGGTCACAATTGAAAGTCGTTTTTTATCTGATAAACCCTTCATCTTGGATGTTAGAAGAATTGTGTTATTTTTTATATTAAATTCCAATAATTGAATATATACCTGTCACATTGACATATGAAAGAAAATTCTAAATATTGCAACCTCTTTTTTACCCTTACAAACTTGTTTCCATAATTTTCGATACGGTCCTTATTTCTTGGATGATAATTGTCGAAGTGGGGGAGGAATGTTATTCCAGCATTTGGTTGCAAGATAACCGAAACTGCCAGTAAAGGCGACCGTCCTGTAGGGGTGTACTTCTAAGAGACATAGGCACTGGTCCCACCGCGAGCGAGTAAGCTATGAGCTATCGGCTATTTTCTAGCTCAAGAAACGAATAAAAGATAAGATAAAGATAAGTCAAGCTTTCGTGTAAATAAAAGACAGAGTTATATATTTATAGTTTATAGCTGGCTGTTCACACCGCCGGCGATGAACTATAAATTTATTTTCACTTGAGCTATTATCTTTTGTTCGTTTCTTGGGCGAGTAATCGCCGATAGCTTATAGTCTGTAGCCGGTGGTGGGACCAGTGCCTTAGTCATGTTGACCTAGTGCCATGTTGTGAGTGAAAAGACAAGACCCTTATTTTTCTGAATATGACTATCTATAGAAAAATAAGGGTCTTGTTTCTGTTATTGTTGTTTTTGGTATTTCGAAACATCGAATAACAGGCAGGCGAGGTGTATGTAGTTGTAGTAGTGTCGACGTGATGACATATTTAAAATGGAATTTTATTTAGGTATGGTGTAATGAGAAAAATCGTTATCAATAACTTTTTGAATATAAAACTAGATATATCCAAAATATTAAGTTTAAACACTCCCATTATATAACACTCTGTGATTTTTTCTTATAGGGATTCGTGGATTTTAATTACTTTGTGGTGATGAGACTTCCAACAGACCAACTATCGACCTTCACTAAGTCTGGTATTCCAATTGTCCAATATCTTTGTCCAATGTGCATTGCGTCTCACATTTTTTTTAGCAAAATTTGACACGCAAATACACATTGGATAAAATCTTGGACAAGTGCAATACCACCCTAAGGAAGAATTTTAGCCGAAGGGAGTCAAGTTCCGGCGTTATCGCGGTTGGTTACCTGACACCACGACATTGCGCAACACATCACAGTAATAGTGTGTTTATGTTGTATATGTCTTTAAGGTATTTGCAATAAGGGCCTTTGTTGCCTGATTTAAATATATAAATAAAAGATAACGTGTACGCTGAGCGAATGCATAACCTAGTAGAAGAGCTAAAGAATCATGTACGCCTTGCCATTGCTTTAATTACGGCTCAAATTTTAAGAAAAAAACTATCGGAAAAAAATTAAAGGGTCTATCGCACGACAAGGGCGTCACTTTGAGAAAAAGCTGTAAACGAAAAAAAAACTTTTATTTTTTTTCATACAAAGATAGTTTTATTACTTTATTATGGTTAAATCGTGTAAATAATTTATCTTAAATATATATTTGTATCTCTTACAGTAGGGAAATAACAGTTTCTCAACGAACGTCCTACTAAATGTATGACAGAGTGTCAACTTCATATTTTGGATATTTCAATTTATATTTAAAAAAAAATTGTTGTGATTTTACTTATTAGGTAAGGTACATCAATACATAGTATAAAACAAAGTCGCTTCCCGCTGTCTGTCTGTCTGTACCTATGTATGCGTAGATCTTTAAAAGTACGCAACCGATTTAGATGCGGTTTTTTTTAATAGATAGAGTGAGTCAAGAGGAAGGTTTATGTGTATAATACAAACCATACATGCATGTATTATACACATAAACCCGTGCGAAGCAGGGGCGGGTCGCTAGTCAGATATAAAAAAAAATTGTATCCCTTATATTTACTGAATAATCGCCTGGTTACACTTAACGTTTACACCCTGTATAGTCTTATATTATCCTATATTAGCATTGCACCTGTCTAAAAATGAAACAACACGAGGCGCGATGTTGCAATGAACATTATGGGCGCGATGCCACGCCTCCTCATTAACGCAATGCGTAAAACTGAACTAGGAATTATACAATTTCCTGTGCTTAACTGCTATGAAGCACCTGGCCAACTGGTTTTAAATGAATGGTGATACTGTAGTAGTATTAACGGCGGTATTATAGGATGTACTTAAGCCAGTATTGCGCAGTGAATCTTAACATTTGCAAAGAACATTGATAATAGTGGCGTAAGCACCAACCAAATTATGTATGATCCCTTTTCTTAGAGGACAATCAATGTTAAGAGATTATTTATTATTTCTGGTAGTGGCTTTCGGGCTGTCAAAGCCCTTATATCACTGCGACCATCGCTGATCTATTGTGATCGCCACTTACTACAATTCTTGGTCAAGTCCTGCAAACTCGAAGAATTGCAGGATTTTGTTGAACTCAAGAAATTTGATCTCCTCCAGGCACATGATGTGTTTGCCCAGGAAGGAGTTACGACTGTGCATGAGGCAAGGGTTAGGATGTGTGTAGGCGTCTCCTCTGCTTCAAAGCAGAATCTGCACTGCCTTGTGTCACACAGTCCTATCGTTTGCATGTGCTTATTTAGGCGGCAGTGCCCAGTAAGCACCCTGACCAGCATGCGTAGACGGTTCCTACTTAGCGCCAAGGCGTCAGAAGACGCCTTTTTGCTAAAGGCTCTAATAAGTGCCTTGGAATGTTTCAGTCCTGGGTTAGCTCTCCAGGCTTGAATGGTCTTGTAGAAACAATAGGCTTTTAGAGTGAGCTTGGTTAGACTTTTAGGGATACCACAGAACGGCTCTGGTCCGCAGTGTGTTCCCTTCGCCCCCGCTCGTGCAAGCTCATCAGCCTTTTCATTTCCCTCGATGCCTGCATGCCATGCCCATAATAATAATAATGTTAAGAGATATACGTTAATGTAGCTAACAGCGCAATATTATATGTGTAAAAAGCTCCCAATAATTTTTACAATACGAAACTTGCCATTGCCAATTTAATTTAGTTACGATAAGTTTGTTAGAATGTTGATTCTAACAAACTTGATCTAGTTTACTCTTGATTTTAGCTGAAGCTGTAAGAGTAAAACCTGTAAAAAACGCAATAAAAAATTACCTCATAGGCGGAGCACAAAATCGTTCCTGTTTTGCTTGCTTCATTTGACAGAATTTACTCTTAGTTTTAAATAGAATATTACTGCTATACTTATTGCATTAGTGCTATACTTCTTGCATTTCATGAAGGCGAAAAGATTTTACGAGATTAGACTGTTCATAGTAATAGGAACGCGTGAAATGCAAGATGTATACTAATAGTCAAACATTGCAGGTCGTTGTTGTTTTCGTCCGTAGGAATAACCCTAGAAACCCTACACGTGACCTCCGGGTGGTGCTAAAAGAACAACAAACTCGGCAGCTGCACTGTTCCTTCTGAACCTCGCAGCGCACACTGGAACTCTATCAGTGACATCGATACGAATACATATATGTACCAGTGTGTAACCGCCATACGATAAATAAACAAATAGTCAAACATTTACGAAATAACAACTAAAAGTCCAATCTAAAATAAATAATTCACATAGGATTCAGTAAAACATAGAATATTAGTATGAGCAACGTACCTGTTCGTGGGTCAGCCTCAGCTCGTGCTTGGAGGCCGCGAGGGGCAGGTGCTGCGCGCCCGCGTGCGCGCGCGCCGTGTAGCCCTCACCTGGTACTTGAGATACGATAGATCAACTACTAATTACACTAGATTACACTATAATTACACTTCCGTTTTGGATATGTACGGTCAGTCAACCAATTTGATTCCTAGGCCACCATAGAACCCTGTCATTTAACTGCTACATAGCGAAACAATAATCCTAGTAACCCGTATTGACATAGCATTTACAACTGCAAGGTTCTTAGGATGGCCTAGGATTCAAATTGGTTGACTGTGCATGTTCAATTAATGTCTATGCAAACTATTTTAGGGCCTTTCATATTCCTAGATGACAGGTTAGTCTAGTGGGTAGTGACACTGTTTACGAAGCTGAACATCCTGGGTTTGATTCCCGGTGAGTGCAAATATTTGTATGATGAGCATGAATATTTGTTTCCGAGTCTTGGACGCTATAAAACAACACAAGCCTTAATGAGCTTACTATGGATCTAGATAGATTCGTGTAAGATTGTCTCCTAATATTTAGTAATTATTTATTTATTTATTTTCATATTACTAAAATCATAGTGTGTGGTAACTATATTTTTCATCTCTCCTGCTCTGAAAGTTGATTTTTCATGGGCATATAGCCGGGTGGAAAATAGCTTTTTCTCCCCTAGGGTGGAAAGTATTTTTTTTTTATTGTTATGGTCAGCCAGGGAGTCGAAGATAATAGAGATACGTCAAATCATTAAAATAAAAACTTTTCACAAATCGACACTCAGCTATAGGTACCTGCATTAACGAGTTGTTTATTACGATTATAGGTTGATATTAAATTATTTTTCCTCACAGTCGAAATGAAAAGTAGAGTGTTTAACTCGGGTGAAATTACCCATTTAACCCTCGAACAATTGGCGCTCTCACTTCGTTCGAGCGCCAGAAATATCTCGGGTTAAATGGGTCACTTTCAACCCTTGGTTAACAATCTACTATACCTGCTTACTATTTTTGGTACCTTTAAATGCCATAAAAATCATATTATTCACGTACTAACAATCTTTGCCACAAGATAATACATAAAGCTTACTTGAAAGCTTGAAGTATACTGACAGCATTTGTAAAACAACTGTAGCATTCATGGTGTGACAATTTGGAATGGAACAACTTAGACGTTGTTAGTATAAAGGGTTAAATTCTATGATCCAAGGTATTTGTCAAATCACATACAATAATCCTCACACAAATGTGCTTTAATGATCATCAATTATCATGAATGAATAACAGCAATAATGATATTTGCTTAAAATAATGAGTTTAATGTGTAATAATGTCTTCGTAACACCATAAAAGCACAAGACTTGAAAATAGTGATTGAAATAATAAGTGATGTATTCCTTACCCATATTGGCATTATTTCCATTGAGCCCTCTGTGCATACTGCTATGAGACATCTGTTTCGGTGGGTGATTGTGTTGAAAAGGCACATTCGCATTCTGTATGTTCTGGTAGGTCATGGTTGCATGGTGGTTGTCATTCAACTCCGACACAGGCCTGACTGTGGCCTCGTGAGTGTGCTGTGCCCATTCCGTTGGCGACTCCGCTATTGGTTTGTTTAAAGTGTAATTGCTGTGATCTCGTCGCAAGCTGGGATATTGCTGCGGGGCTGGTGGGACAGGTGGGGATTCTTCAGGGACTGCCGGAGGAACATTAGGCTGGTTTCGGAAATCTCTTCTTATCCGGGGAGGACTGCTACTTCGTAATGAATTTGATCTTGCAACATTTGATGTTTTTGGCAATATGACACCATTTTGCACAGGTTGTACTGGAAGGTTCGGTAGCACTTGTGACGGAGTGGAGATTAGAGAGGATACTGATGCAGTTCGGTGGTCACCTCTTACTATTGTTTTTAAATCTAGGATCTCCGTGGGGGTAATTTCTGAAGGATCTACCATCGGCACAGGTCTGTTTGTTGATTTCAGTATCTGTAAACGGAAATTATCTTTAACTATATGGATTATTTATTTACATCTTTAAAGCATGCTAAACAATTGTGAAATTACCTGATTGTTTCCAACTAGAGATGCCCACTGCAGTGGTAGCCCCACAAACTTGCCCTCTCGTCTATCAAAGCCCGTATGAACTCTGTGTTCGAAGTTACTGGGCGGCGAAATAAGAGGCTTCTTCTTTTTCTTAGAAAACATACTGCTCATTTACTTGCTGTAATGAAGTTTTTTTATCAGACCAAACGCGAACATCGAAACCTCACAATTCCACTAAGCAAGTGTTTGCTTTTCATTAGCCTCAGTAATAACATTAAGCGCCGGAAACACTTTATGTAACGTGAAAAAGAAAGCTGGAAAATAGCGTAGCAATACTTTCTAGATCAAATGCGTAAACAATCGATTACTAGTCATGTTTCACTGGATGCACTACTGAGCGGGAACAAAGACCAAAGTGTATGTCAATACGAACCTCCAATATCCTAAATACTTGCACACTTTGTTGAGCTTGGTGAACACAAACTGAATACAAAATAGCCTACTCCATGGAAACCATGACATTCTTAGCGGCCATGTCGTTGCGTATCAATCAAATTGAATTAACGTGCTGTTGGTGATCTTGTTTATATGAGTGATTCACTGTTCAAATGCCTGATTTACATAAAAACATGTCTCTTGTGATTAGTAATAAATTTCACGTCGTTCTATCACCCAACCAAAACTGTCACGCAAAACCTCACAAAACGCAAAACAGCGCATTCCGGACTAGGGTTGTACATACTCAGTTATTTAGAACTGGTTTTGACTATGTAAACTCGTTACTCCGTGTCTATGGATATGTCTAATAGCGTGAACGCGTTGTAAGCACACTCTGTGGAAAAGTAATAAACTATTGCCATTCCAAATTATGCTCTAACCTACTTAATATAAATTTGTTTTCAGCTCAATTTGTGTGAATTCTGTATAATTGACACTTGACAGTGTGACGCATTGCTTCCATCTATTATCAGAATTTGAAACCTATGAATTATCATGTGACTAAATGGGGTTGGCCGGTGAAAGCTAATTGTAGATGGCGGTCTTCTAGGTTCCATACGATGAGAGAGAGACGGAAGATCGATTGTACCTACTATGTACGGAAACAATAAACAGTTCTTAGGCAAATATCTTCCCCATAGCTGTAATCCACAACCTTTTATTTTTAGCCTTTTTCGGATAACGGTGGATTCCTACTACGGAGCAATTCGGGACGAAAAATAAAGCCATTGTCGCAAAAATAAATAAAAAGTACTTCCCGCCATACAACTTTAGCATCTTTAGGCACAACTATTGGAGCTATCAGTTTGACAGTTGCCTTCCCCATTGGAAATCACCAGATATTTATAGTACTTAATGTCCTTCTTTATTAAGTAAACTTATTATGCTGTCATTACCGTTTTTTTTTTTTTACACAAGCTTACGGCATGCCTGATGTTAAGCTAGTACCGTCGCCTATGGACACTTGTGACTCCAGAAGAATCACAAGCGCGTTGCCGACCCTTTATTCACTTGAGGATTCGCTGTGTTGGCGGATAGAGACATGCATGTCCCTCACTCCCAACACAGCGCATCCTAGTGAGCTCTGGCGACCTTACTCACCACCAGGAACACAACACTACATGCTTCATAGCATGCAATAATATAGCAACACTACAAAGCAGTGGCGCTATTATGGCTGCGGTCTTCTGTAAGGTGGAGGTACATCCCCAGTTGGGCTGCTCCACATACGAGCGAGATGACTATCCGCTGTGCCCTACCTCTCTTAAAAACCCGTGCACGCCGTGCACCTAGTCCTAAGATTGGCCACCCTGCGGCCCTACCACGAACTGAGAATCTCGAACTTCATATATCTCCGTCTTTGTCGCTCGAGTACCGTAAACCATAGGTGCGACAGAGACGGAGATATACGAAGTACGAGATTCGAAGTTCGTGGTAGCGCCGCAGGGCGGCCAATCTTAGTACTAAGTGCACGGCGTGCACGGTAATGACATCATAATAAGTTAACTAAATAAAGAAGAACATTAAGTATATAGTACTATGAAGATCTGGTGATTTCTAATTTAGTCACGATAATTCATAAGTTTCTAATTCTGATAATAGATGGAAGCAATGCGTCACCTACAAAAAATCGAAAATAATGAATTGTACTAATAATATCAATGAATAATTTCAAAACTAAAATACTTGTGTAATTTATTAATTTTCTTTGAGTATATTGTTACGACGGCGGGGTTAAAAATGGCCAGTTTCTATGGTTATGAAACGCGCCGTCAAGGTATTTCGAAATTCACCGTATTGTCATCAGACATCAGTAGACCTAGCGGTATTTGGAGTCGATGAGCCCCGGTTCAAGTCCTGCGACCGACACACTTTTTATATGTTTTAAACATTCAAGTGGAGTAGTTTCAACCACAGAACACTAAATACTATAGACTAGGTATCAAGCGCGGTGTCTATCGGGGACGGTGTCGCCGCCTCATCCCTCCACGTCTCCTAATAAGATAAGATAGCCTTTATTTGCTGAGTTATTTTGTAACATTTCATTTACTACATGCATGCTTATTAAACAACTTAAACTAATTTATTTTCTTAAATAAATATTTCATTTTTCTATATATATTTGTTTTATTTTCTTAACTTCAGCTTGCCTCTTGGACATAGGCCTCTTCCCAAGCTTTCCATTTTGTTCTGTCTTTAGCCTCCCTTCTCCATATTGTTCCTGCTTTCTTTTTAATATCGTCCTCCCATCTCATTATAGGTCTTCCTTGTTTTCTTTTTCCTAGTCTTGGATACCATTCTGTGATGTCCTTTGTCCACTTTTCCATTTTTTCCCTCATCATGTGTCCTGTCCACTTCCATTTCAACTTTTTGATGCACCGTGTTATATCCGCCACTTTGGTTTTCTTTCTAATTTTTGTTAGGGACACCTTGTCCTTCCTTTTTATGTTAAGCATGCTGCGCTCCATGTTTTGTTGGCATACTTTCAGCTTCTGGGTGTTTCTTTTTGTGAGGGCCCATGTTTGGCTTCCATATGTGGCACATAGTAGTATGCACATGTTATATACTTTGCTTTTTAGTGTTTGTGGGAAATACTTGTTTTTCATTACCAAAGGGACCAATATCGCTTCCATGCACTTGTTACTCTTTGGTCTATTTCTTTATTCATCTGCATTTCTTTATTCGTCTCCTAATACTACAATGAAAATAAGCATAAGGCTACTCACTCATGCGCAACGACAACGGTGCGCTGTGATTGGTTCACGCTCACTCACACAGACGCATTTTATTTGCCGTCTGCGATGTGAAATGCTTGTTCTTAATTTCCATAGTTAATTAAATTTAAGTTCTATTTGGTATATAGCAGCCAGTAGCAATTTCATTTGGTTATTGTAATCAGCATAAACGCACGCCACATTGTTACATATTTAATATTTGTTTTTGCCAGTATGTATGAAATAAATAATATTCATATTTATTCAATTCCATCTTCAATATCTCCCAGGCGTGAGATTGTTTATTAACCAGCAATTTCTCAGAGCGGGTACAACACTACGCGTGACGTGGCGCCGCGGCAAAATGGAACGCAAGCGAAAATTCTTTTCACAAATTATTACTTACAATATGTCTTTATCTCCATTATCCAATAGCCACATTTATTACTTAACTACGGCATAACCAGGCGATTTAAATTTTTTCAACACACCTGCTCGTAAAGTAGGTCTTATTACAGCGTATTTACACTGATAATGCAGAATATTACCCATGCCGTGCCTTTTACATTACATTATCGCACTAGTGCCTTTTCATTACATATCTTTTTAAATATTAGCAAATGAATGCAGAATATTACCCATGCCGTGACTTTTACATTACATTATCGCACTAGTGCCTTTTCATTACATATCTTTTAACATTTTCATTTTTTTTTTTTTTTCCTCGCAAATGTGTTGAAAAACGTCGTATGAAACACGTGAGCATTGGTCATTATACTTCTCGTCTCCATTAAGCCTTCGCCTTCGGCTCAGGCTTAAAAACCGACTCGAGTGTAATGACCAACTTAGCACACTTGTATCATAATGTACTATTATTGACGCCAGCATTTACTACGCGGCGATCAGGTGATGTTGATGCGAAACTTTGAGCGCATGCTCAAAGTAGTGGCGTGCGTGCCACGGCCACATCGCCTTTCTATAGTATTTAGAGTTCTGAGGTTTCAACTAACGATAATAGATGGCGCATCAAATGTCATCAATTGTTAGTTAGTTAATAAGTGAAGTGGCAGCCTCAGGGGCCTTTGCCAAAGACAGTTTTGAATGTCATCAAATTACAGCATACTCCTCAATACTCCCGTTTTAATTACCTACTTTGAGATTTGAGTACCTACATACCTCCAGTTGCTGTGAGTAAATACTAAAATGAAGGAAAAACGAAAGAAAGATAAGAATAAAAAGAAAAGTAAACATAAGGACAAACGTGAACGTAAGCGTCACAGCGTAAGTAACTTACCACTAGAATTTCAGATAAACAAAGATATTTGAAAGCTCAACGTCGTCTTAGTTTTGCCTCTAATTCTGTTACAGTCTACGAGTTCCAGCAGTTCTAGTGAAGATGAATGGGTTGAAAAACAGCCCCCACCACAGCAAAGTACTGCAGAACGGGAGGACTGGATGGCAATGACAGGTATGATGAAAACATACACTAAAGACGATATAAGAAAACCGAAACAAGAAGAGAAGAAGCATATTGACTCGTATAACCCAGCAACTAGTGTCAGAGAACTCAACCCGTATTGGAAAGGTGGTGGAGGGGGCTTGCCCCAAACTCCTGAGAGCTTCCGTAAATCTAGGCAATTTCTGAAACCCGACAGCACTGGGGATCTATACTCTAGATCTTCAAGTTCAAAAGACTCATATAAAGATTACAAAAGTAAAAGCAACAATTACAGCTATGGTTCTTACAGTCAGAAAAGTAGTAGTTGGAGGAAAGAATCCAAAAGAGATGAACATAGGGATTCAAAAGAGGATGACAGAAGTAGCTCAAGAGACAACAGCAGAAGAGATTCTAGAGATGATTACAGAAGGGATTTGAGGGACAATGAAGATGATTACAGGAAGGATTTAAGAGAGAACAAGAGAAGAGATACTAGAGATGAATCTCCTGAAGAAATTAGAGACAAAGAATCAAAAACGAGCACAACAACAAATGCCATAGAATCAAAACATGAATCTAATAAAGATTCACTTTATTTAAGTGATGAAAAACTTAACAAATTAGCTGCAAAGATTGTGAAAGCAGAAATAATGGGGAATACAACTTTAGTTACTGAACTTAAAGTCAAACTTGAGGCGGCAAGGGAATACAGAAAACAGAATCCCGAAGCAGGCAAAGAGGAGGATGACAGAGTCATGCTGATGTCTACAAATAGTATGGGTAATAGTAGACCTCTCACTAAAGGGTCAGGTGGGGACCCAAGGAGTAAAGGAGGGAAGAGGAAAGCAGAGACACATGCTTCAGGCGAAAGGACTAAGTACTTCGGCAATGATGACAAATATAATCTTAAACAGATGGTAAGTGTCAAAATACATAGCATCCTTGCTTATGTAAAATTCGTTATTGATGTATTTGTATTGGTTTAGTGAAAGCAAAGGGTAGAAAAGTGAAACTCAACACATAGCAGGACAAACGCTAGGAGGTTGACAATGATGATGAATGATGATGATTCTGTTTTGTAACAACAGAATTCTAAGGATTTAGAACTTGCTATTTTTATCACCTAATGGGTCAAGACTGGGTTATTACTGGAATATAATTTTTTTTTTTCATTATTCTAGTTCCAAGAAGAAAAATATGGTGATAACTACAATGAAGAAGCAGAACTGGCTAACATTGCTGCCAAACATAAGAATCCAAATGATGATCTTGAAGACATTTTCGCCGAGGAAATATCCAAGAACAGAAACGAAGCAAAGGACAGTGAGAGAGAAAAGCAAAGAGCAATCAAAATGCACAGTAAGATGGAGAGATCTCTGGAAGGATGTGAATACTGCTTGGACTCTAAGAAGATGTTGAAACATCTCATGGTCAGCTGCGGAACGAAGGTGTACTTGGCATTGCCGGCGAGAAAGTCTCTGGTGAAAGGCCAGTGTATTATTAGTACAATACAGCATGCTACATGTGTTACTGCTGTGGATGAAGATGTTTGGGAGGAAATCATGGTGAGTCTGTACTCTGTATCAAATTAATACTAGACCTAGACAGAGTGATTTTGGGGTTGTGGAGCAAGAAGACCAAAAGCGAATAAGATGGTAACACTGAACAACTTTTCCCATGAAACCGACTACGAAATCGCAAAAAAAATCTGCTGTTCCATACATTAACTCTCCATTAACTCACAGTTAACTCTTAATTGGCTCTTATTTTTTTGTGATTTCGTGGGTGGTCCCATGGGAAAAGTATGACCATCTTATTTGCTCCGAAATCACCCTGTATAAAGGGCGCAACCTACATAATTTCAAAAACAGATTTTTTTAGGGTTCCATACTCAAAGAAAACGGGACCCTATTACTAAGACATCGCTGTCCGTCCGTCCGTATGGCTGTCACCAGGCTGTATCTCAAGAACCGTGATAGCTAGAGAGTTTAAATTTTCACAGATTATGTATTTCTGTTGCCGCTATAACAACAAATACTAAAAACAAAATAAAATATTTTTTTTAAGGGGGGCTCCCATACAATAAACGTTTTTATAGATAACGAGATATTTTTATAGATAATAGGTACGGAACCCTTCGTGCGCGAGTCCGACTCGCACTTGGCCGGTTTTTTTTTTAGAAAATATGTAATGTCATAAAATTACTAAAAGGCCCTGCATTCTTTGTTTTTTCAATGATCAAGTTTTAAATAGCAACATTTTCTTTTCTAATATTGACACTGTTGTGTCTCATAGTCACAAATAACGAGCGTTTACTGTATTTTCCGAAAATCGTTTTTTCTAAGTGGCGATTAATGCCATTCGCAAATTTTAACACTTTGTTTTTTCTCGTTAGCTTCCTTTCCCGAAAGCATTTGTAACCATTCGCATTATTTCCCAATTTATTTATTTTTCAGCAGCTTATTTTTTCAATAGGTTTTTTAACCATTCGCATAATTTACCACTGTATTTTATGAGGCTACTTATGTTTTTCTTAGTATTAAATTGCCTAATTGTCATTAGTAGTAAGTTTTAATAACAAGTTTTTCCACTCTTTTATAAAAAAAATAACCTCGAAGACGAAAGCGGGAGCATAGCTCCCGCTTCCGTCTTCTAACCTATCCGCGATCCGAGTCGGTTTTGCCATTAAGCCCCTGTTCCCTACTGCCTACGATATAAAACCACTATCTTGGCATTGGTTGATCTCAGACAAATGTTTTTTTGATGCCCACCCTTTGAACAGGGACTTAGTGGCAAAACCTACTCGGATCGCGGATAGGTTAGAGACGGATGCGGGAGCTTTGCTCCCGTTTTCGTCTTCGAGGATATATTTTTTGTAAAAGAGCGGAAAACCTCGTTTTTTAAACTTACTACAAAAAAAAATAATAAGCTATTAAAAAAGTTGTATAGTGAGAGATTATGCGAATGGTTAAAAAACCTATTTGAAAAATAAGCTGCTGAAACATAAATAAATTGGGAAAAAATGCGAATGGTTACAAATGCTTTCGGGAAAGGAAGCTAACGAGAAAAAACAAAGTGGTAAAATTTGCGAATGGCATTAATCGCCACTTAGAGAAAACGATTTTCGGAAAATACAGTATACACTCCAAATAACTCTGTACTGACCTATTTACGTTCTATACGTTTAACATCTTGAAATAATATATAATGATTTCTCTTTTCTATATTTTCAGAATTACAGACATGCTCTTACCAAATATTTCAATTCGCAAGACAAAGATGTTGTGTTCTTTGAAACTGCATCAAGATTACACAAATTCCCCCATTTGGTTATAAACTGTATACCATTACCCAGAGACGTTGGGGATATGGCATCAATTTACTTCAAGAAGGCACTTCTGGAATGCGAGGCTGAATGGTCTGTCAACAAGAAAGTGGTTGAACTGAAAGGCAAAAACATAAGGAGGGGTGTTCCGAAGGGACTGCCATATTTCTGGGTTGATTTTGGCATGGATCTGGGCTTTGCTCATGTTATAGAGGATCAGCAACTCTTTCCTAAGAATTTCGCAGAGGTAATTTTTATTTATGATTTCTTATCATGAATTAAATAGGTACTTTTTCAATCCTGCCTCTGGGGTCGGCCATATTCCAATACTATTCTCCATGCACCCATAGCAAAATGAGCGTTGCAATTAACGTTCTTTTTTTGCCTGAAGAGGAACTTTAATCGAGCGTCGAATCTGCTAAATATGATACTCTGAAATCTGTTTTCTCTGTAAGTCACCATACCATAACATGCTACATCCCGATAAAATATATCGCATTATGCAGGATAAAAGGGTTAAAAAACATATTTGCTGTTGAATAATGTTACAACAAGTTGCCTAAATTAATTCACTATTTTATTTCATTTTAGGAAATCATTGGAGGAATTCTGGATCTAGACCATTTCTTATGGAAAAACCCACGAAGGGAACCAGGCGATGAACAAAGGGAGAAAGTGTTGGAATTCACCAGAGGATGGAAACCGTTTGACATAGTCAATAAGAATAAAGATTAACAAAATCGTTTTGAATGTTTGTCTTATTTATTGATTAACTCGCTACCACTACGTTACAGAGAAATCAGGCGGAACCGCGGGATAAAGGACACAAGTGCCCTTCATGAGGCCCCATTTCCATATATGGGAAAATATTTTTTGAAATAGGAGTAGTTTCGGATATTACCCCCTACAACCCTACATACAGCCTCAGAGACTTTTCCTTTTTATAATATAAGTATAGATAGTTTTATCAAAAACCAGTGAGTTTATTTAATATAATAAATACAATCTGCAACATAGGTTTATCAAATACAATACCATGTCTGTGAGAATTTCTATAGAAGATACAACACACATTCTTTCATCTCATGCAAGATTGTCCCCTAAATGTCATAAATATGTATACATATTTACATTCCCTGTTGGAAACCTTATCCTATACTATTAAATTTAAACGAGCAATATTTGTATATATATATATATATAAATATATATTTGCAATCACGTTCTCGGCAACGCTAGATAGGTCTCATGTTCGGGAAAATTCGTTTTCTCCATATTTTCACCCGAGCAGAGCTCGGTCACCCAGGGACTTTTTTTTTTTTTCTTTATTTATATCTGCGATCAGTCGCAAGACTATAAGCAGATGGGTACTAGGTGGTAGATGTTTGGAGAGATAAGACCAATGTCCTAGCTCTCATCTAATTCAGGTAGCACGTTGGCTCTCTTGAGTCTCTTAATTGGATTTTAGTGTAAAAGGTTCACTTTCCTGAATTTGGTATCCAAAATGACAACTAGTTGAAGCATCTCACTTCAACTTATTGACGGGTCTCTCATCAATTACTAAATCAGGAAAGAATATCAAGTGTGGTAATTCAGTAGATATACAAAAAAATTGCTTTTTAAAAAATAATTTATTGAGTTTGTCATGACTCTTCATTCTTCATTTCATCGATAAGCCTCTGCCTCTCCGCTGCCTGCCTCATTTTTGTCAACACCAGTGATTCATAGTCCCTGTCTGATACCAGTGAAGGACCTGGAGCTTCCCGCTTTGTGGTTATTATGGGTCTATCATTGAGCCATTTCAATGTGAGAGGGTTTTCTGGTAACCCTGGAATGACGAAACAAAATATTACCATTATTTTTTACAGCTGACAATTTATGTAGGCAATAATAGGCTTAGACTGAAATAATGTAAATGATCTCTAACTTATTTAGGATAAATGTGATACTCAGAATCTGTTTAAATTTGATGTTACTTTGAAAACCAACTAACAAGATTTGTTTACAGTTTGTGGGTAACTTATGAAGTTATGGCTAGAAATAAAAAATACCTTTTTCAAATTCAATGGCCATATCTGAAGCTTCCTTAGTTGCAAATTCCACCAAAGCACTTCCCTTTTTCTTTGGTGATATAATTAATGCTACAATATCTCCATATTTCTTCAAGAACTTCCTCAAACTTGGCTCATCATAACCTCCATTTGATTCATCAGTTTTATCTGCTTTCCATTTAATTTTGATTCTGTTTAAACTAGAGTCCCACACAGGTTCACTAAGGCAGCCTAAACTTCTTTGTATTTCCTCTTTAACCCTTCTTTGTTCCTCTTGCAGAAGTCTGCTGCCTTCTTTCTGTAATCTAAATATTTCTGCTGCCAGTTTTTGTTCATCTGTAAGGTTACCTGAACCAGTCATAGCTTCCCTCTCTCGCCTTTCGAGGTCTTCTTTGAGTTTCTGTCTCTTACTATCAAGTTCTTTATGTCTGAGTTTCGCAGCCTCTTTAGCGCGGAGTACTTTGTCGTAAGCGGACCGTGCGGCCGTATCTGTGAGGATCTCCAGAGCTCTTGAGAGCTCGTGGAAAGCTTCTGCAGCTTTCGGATCGTCTGGGTTTTTGTCTGGATGGCATTGTAGGGCTTTCTTACGGTAAGCTTTCTTGATCTGAAATTAAAAATAATGAGGATTATGGAGAATCCAGCGTGAGCTACGTTATTCATATACAGTTTCATTAAACAAACATTGAAATCATTATATCAAGATTATCAAGTAGGTATAAGACTTACCTCGGATTCTGTAGCGCCAATAGTAAGATCGAGGATAGCATATAGATCAACATCTTCAATTTTAGTTTTTGCCATATTGCTATATCTGGAATTTTATTGAAATAAATAATAAATTAAACGAAATTGAAATAATACGATAAGCTTGCCGGTTTGGCAAGTTGGCAAATTTGACACTGATCGTTGAACGTGGTGTTGCAAAGTAGCTAAATAAAAAAAATCTCGTAGACACTTTTTTCTCACAGTTCTTTAATTTTAACGTCATTAAAACGTACATCGGTAATCATATTATATGAAATTTATTGATCAGCGTTCATTCAATATGACTGATTTCGTTATTATCCTTCCATAGTACAGTAAACTGCGTTCTAGTTGATATACATACCATTTCTAATTATCACAAATTAAAAGGTTCTTCTTTACGCTAGCAATACTGAGATACCGACGCTGTTCAAGCCAAAACTAAAAACGCTCTGTAATCCAGATATTTCAGTTATTTATACCAAATTTATAAAAAAAAAACATATAAAAGTTTATGGCCGATGGCTACAACTGTCATTGTGACATACGTTCTTAACCTAAAAAAAAAAGATTGTTTTAGGTAAATTTAGATTAAATACATAAGTGCTTGTGTTAGTGAAATTATTTTGAATTTACTGTACCATTTATCGCAAATATATATAATTGTCTGGTTTTCTTGTCAACAGAGCATAATGCTACCACGCACTTTACGTAAGTACAATGAAATTTGTTGTTTGTCCAATTCAGTTTATTAATTAGGTACACACTTTCAATGAAACTGTTGTATTATTTTAAGGACGACCCGCAAGAATTGGGCTTGCATCTTTAAGAAACAGCTCAGCAGCGCAGGCGGCTGTTGCTCCCCAAAATGTGGTTGAAGGTATGTAATTTGAAAACATTTCACTATCCCGTCTCTCAGTGCAATAACATTTATAGACATTAATAAGTTTCTGTAAAAAAAATCATTTTTGGTAAAAGCTTTTATTGCCGCCTGTACTTTTCTGTATTATACAACTGTCAACTACAAATTGAGACGATTCTAACGCGCCCTAACTCAACGCGGCTACGTCGGTTAAGTTAGGGTTGCCATCTCAAAAACTTGGCTACCAGGACAAGCGTCAAAACCCCGGATTTTGGAGCTCAGAACCCGGACATGTCAACAGATATTTTAAAACTAACTCAGTAAAAAAGACAATGTCCAACGACGACCCATGACTTGTTAATTTTAAACCCAGACTACAAATGAAACCCCGCCTGGACGCCCCCTAAACTAGGACAAATCCTGGGAAACCCGGACAGATGGCAACCCTAGTTAAGTACTGAATTCCCATGGCCACCTTCTGCCTCCATCATCAGATCAGCTTGATGGTACCATAATATCGAATTGTCATCCAAACTATACCTTAAGCCAAAGTTTCAGCTAAATCGGTTGAAGATATCTCATTCAAAATTGAGTTTGCAAGATTCCACCCGAACAAACAGTTACATACAATAGACATACATAGTTAGTTAGGTACATACATTGCAAGTTAATAGAAAGCTTGTAAAAAAATTGTGGCCCGCTGTATCTGTTGTCACTATTGAGAGATCACTTCTGTATCTGCACTCTGCCATTGGTTTTTACGAGTAAAAGGCAGACATCTGCAAACAGTAACCAGTCCTATGACTGCCTTTTTAGGAAGCATGGCAGTACTATTTATTTTGTATGGCACTTAGACCTCTGTCTGTGTCTGTGGTCCTATGAGTATAGTCTTATATATTTCCTATTATTTATTAATGTGGTTGATGCTTTATGGTCACAAAGATAAATTGATCTGATCCCCATTATTTCTATTGTAGATACCAGCACACAGAAGAAAAACCCCCTGGACAGTCCAGACTACTTCCAAGTGCATAACTTATTTACTGTGAAGGATTTGTATGATGCCAGAGTGCACTATGGGCACAAGGAGGGCTCCCTCAACGACTACATGAGACCATATGTGTACGGTTCTAGACTCGGCCATTTGATATTTGACCTGGACATCACAGCGGAACACCTTCGGAGAGCTCTTAACTTCACAGCTCATGTTGCCTACAGGGGCGGAATAATCAGCTTCTTCAACAGAAATGCACTGAATGCGCATTTAGTAGAAAAAACTGCCAAAGAATGTGGAGAGTATGCACATACTAGATTCTGGCGAGGTGGTATCTTCACCAATGCCAACCATCAATTTGGTGCTGTCACAAGGTTGCCAGATCTGTGCATATTCTTGAATACACAGAATAATATATTAAACGCTCACACAGCTGTGAGAGATAGCGCAAAGATGCTCATACCAACCATTGGCATTGTGGACACCAATTGTAATCCTAATTTAATAACTTACCCAGTACCCGGAAATGATGACACTCCAGTTGCCATTGAGCTTTATTGCAAGCTATTCAAAGCAGCCATACAGAGAGGGAAAGATGAAAGAATGAAATTCCTTCAAGAAGCAGAGTGAAAACATAACTTTCAGTAACATTTATTTTATTATTTAGAATAAGGCAATAAATGATAGTAACTTAGACATAACAATTTGTTAAACAAAATATACAGTATAACACAATAACACAATGTACCTATACAATCTTGGATACAAAAATATGCCATAAAATTTCTAGTTTTATTTTGTTTAGCTGAAGTTGAACCAAATTAAGCCTTGAATCTTTAAATTTTTCAAAGGTTTATCTCACCACCCCATTTTGTTTATACACTACATTTGGCTTTGTATTTATATGCATGCCTGGCACTAACAGCTCTCATCCAAAGTACAGTTAGCATCAGATAGTTAGTAGCAGAGAAGGAAGCCAAATATATCGCAACACATCTTTACATAGGAGTAACCTTGGATGTGTTACAATATATTTGGCTACTTTGGCTGCTACTAACTGTATGACGACGACAGTACCTGATCCATTTCAATTAAATTGTTGGAATACTTATAATATGTAGTTTCATGCAAATTCACTAACTGTAAAAAGATACACTTCATCATTATAATTCCTTATCCATAGTTTTAATGAGCCTTTTATTCTTCTAATCACAAAATGTACATGAGGTGTATACAGGTCTTACAGATATTTAGGATCGGGCCTTTCCTTTGCAGATAGCCGAAGTTAATTGCTTTAACCCTTTTAACAGACATTGTCTGATATATCAGACAAATTACGAAGTGACAGTGTAAATTACCCCTTCTTGGTTTATGACTTATTTTACTTTAGGCGGTTAAAAGGTTAATGGCTATAATTATAGTAACTTATGGTTGAACTCATAATTCTCATGAACGCCGTCTCTTTCATAGGTATATAAATATATTCGCTAACCTCGCGGACTTCGCCAAACTAAATCTATAAGAAAATGGATTTGTAAATTTTCGTCAAATTTTCCATGGTTATTTCGCTATTCGGAGCGGAGGCAAATCCAACAAATCAACTATGTATCATCAAAATTGATCCAGCCGTTCTTAAGTTATATATGGTGCATTTACCCGACTTTGTTTTATATATAGAGGTAGATCTGATAAAGACATGTTGCATGCACATAACATCAAGTAAAGCCAACGAAACGAGACACTTCTTAGTATCCTGCACATTTTCTGTCATGAAATTAATCTTGTGCCACTTATTTCATAAAAAAACATCGCGTGATGTCCGACTTTCGCTACCAACTCACGTTATTCCCCTAATGCAGGGGTCGGCAAACTTTTGTGGCGCAGAGAATATCAAATCAACCATACATAAAGAGAAATTTGAATCAACCAAGAACTTTGCCTTGGGGATCTTTAACACTTTCAAGCGTCTTCTGAAATGTCGACCCCTGCCCTGAACACCTGTCTATATGGCCCGCAACGAGAGTATCACGAATGCTTTGAGTATTATCCCAGGAGCACCTTCCGCATCATGTGCGGATGAGGGTTGCTGTCAGTTTCTCTGCTCTCCCAGCGGCCAGTGATGCATTTGGAGCTGCACAGGTATTGCAGAAGTGGGATACGGTATTTACCGCAGAAGTCGACGAATTTGATGTGCTCCACACGGTTGTCGAAGAAGACCCCTGGAATAAAGGATATGCAGTTCCGGTAAGTAATAAGTAATCCAATATCGTCCTTACAGTCTAAGAGATAAAATCGAAATTGTAGAAGAACAATGCTGCAATTTCATGTTATTCTTTTGTAATATTGTGTAATTCTTTATAGACATTCTTCTGTCAAAACAAATGAAAACGCCTCTAACCAGATGATAAGATTTTTACAACTCATAATACTTTACAGTTACACGATACATACATAGTAAACAAAATGTAAGATAAACCTATATGCCCTCTACATTCTGATAAATATGAACTATGGTCAATACATTTTTTTACTTTCTTGACTTTATTCCGGTCTTAATTCATTGAGGCAGAAGTGATAAGCTGGTAAGGTCGACTATTCATTGCTCAAATTAAGTGTGCGTATATTGTTTTAGTATGGGTGCGTAGTAGGTAATCAGAAAGAGTTTTGCTGTAGTTTTTTTTATGTGTTACCTCGCCCTTCTCGGAAAAGGGCAACTCTTTTGTTCGGAACGATGCACTATGCTATAGGCGTCTACCGTCTAATACTGTTTTATTTTTTTAGGAGAACCAACAGCTATATACACACAACAATCATTGACAGTAGATACAAAGAGCCAATTATAGGAACTCACAGATAGTGACATTGTATTTTAACTTAGGTTCTAACTATAATGCTACACACTAGCGCAACCGCACAAGAACATGAAATAAACAAATGAAAATTATAACTGCACGAGAACGAAAACAAACAAAATTAAAATTCTAACAAATTGTAAGGTTAAAGCTGTTATTTTATGCTTGGCTGTGGGCTTCGCCGCAAAAAGAATGGAGATCTAAATAGGTGCCAAGTTGTATGCAAAATCCAAATATGCCGTCAAACATGCCTACCACCAGGGGGAACTTTGCCCAAGAGGAAAATTTTAAAATTTGCTTCTTGGGCAAAGTTCCCCCTGGTGGCAAAGTAGGCATGTTTGACGGTGTATGTATTTATAGGAACAAAATAACATTATGAACAAGTATTAAACTCTATGTCTTTGCTTTATTGGATACCTATAACAATTGCTGTTATTTAAAAATTTGAGATCTTAAAGTAGGTTAATAGATTTGACTTGGCCAGTTTTCATTACATCAGTCATTTTATATGTCATCTCACATTTTTAAATAACAACAATTGTTATAGGTATCCAATAAAGCAAAGACATAGAGTTTAATACTTGTTCATAATGTTATTTTGTTCCTATAAATACATATTTGGATTTTGAATACAACTTGGCACTCATTTAGATCTCCATTCTTTTTGCGGCGAAGCCCACAGCCAAGCATAATTTTTGTATTGAACTTGGCTCTCCTTTTTTACATTTATGTTTTTGGTGGGATATCATTACTTTTTGTAAAGAAAACTAGGCAGCTATTGAGATTTACTTCTGTTCTGTGTATAATTATGAGCTGCCGCGCGCCGCCGACGACACACCGTTGGCCGGTTGTTTAGCGCGTATTACAAGTTTTTTGTATGGGGACACCCCTTATTTTTTGACTTAACTTTATTTTTATATTTCTGTTATATAGCAAATACATATATTGGGATAATTTCAAATATCTGCTTGTAACGGTTCCAATGCTACAATTAAAAAAAAATTGTATGGGGATCCCCCCTATTTTTTAACTTTTTTTTTATTTATAGATTTTTTCCTACGCTTACACACAATTACCGAGCTGGATTCCAAATTTCATCCTTCTAGGTCATCTGGAAGTAGGTTAGGTTTAGGTTTACTATATGTCAGTCAGTCAGTGCTAAAATTTACGACATTTTGACCTTCATATCTTTATAACCGTTTGAGCTAGCTTCATGAAATTTTGGCTTCTAGATGTCCTTATGGATATAATTAAACACACGTAGTTTTACGTGTTTACGTTAAAGAGGTTTTGAGTTATAGAAGGGTCAAAAGTGGCACCAAGTGGTTCGTGTAATGATACAATCGGCGCTGGCTAGCCAATTCCTTTGCTTGAACTTGGCTTGACACGCTGCCGCGTGTCTAGATAAGCTACAAAAAACATTAGAAAACTAAGGGATTCAGATCGAAGGTCATTGGCGTATGGGATCCCCTTAAGTCAGAAATCGGACCACATGCATGTCTGAATTATCGAACCATGTCAAATTACATCTTTACCTATAATTGTTAATTATTTATTCATGATTATTTCCCATATCGTTGCACATTGCCGCACGCAACTACTACTAGGAAGGAACATCCAGTGGCCTGTTTCACAAAGCTAAAAGTTATAATTTTACAAGTCTAGGCCAGCAACACTGGTCGAATGGCCATTCGTTATTGGTCAAGCGCTTGTGTTGCCTGTTTCGACTCGTAAAATTGTAAGTAACTTGTATTGTACAGTTACCGGCATCAATATATGATGGATCAAAGGCCGCAAAAACATCTGACACGCTCTAACGGCTCTAGGAATAGAGTTGTCATCAGATATTTTTGCGGCCTTTGTTCCATCATAATTTATATTGATGCCGGTGACTGTACCTAGCATTCGTGTAACAGTCAAACGGACATTGCGAAATTATAAAGGCTCCTCGTTGACAACAGAACCCTGCAAACAACACATTGAGAACCTCCACCTCTCGAAATTCTGTTAAAACTCACCTTTGCACTTAGGATTGACGCAGCACTGCGCCGCCCCCAAATAGTTAATCAGGTCCCTCGGCACCTCGCCAAGCACTATGGGGATCTCGTGCAGTTTGATGGTGCGTCCGGCCAGTTCTAGCAGAGACGGGGGCTGTAGCGACATGTCTCTGACGAAACGCACCACTAGTGGGTTGTCTCGGAGACTTAGCTGCAACAGAAGAAAGTTGAGCTGCGGCGTTTTCAATCTAAGGATCAGGTATAGGTAGGTACAGGTAGTCACGGACTTTAATTGTTGAGCTATATATATAGCTATACTGGACTTTCATAGCTTCACTATTAAAACCATAATTAGCTGACACCTACGACATTATACCATGGAGACATAATAGGTTTTGGCAATATTGCCAACACGAGACTGGCATGATCTTCCACATTTCTGGCAGACGAAATTGATGCCAGAGGCCCTAGTTTTAGTTTGTTGTCTACGTAACCTTCTATTGGCTACTGTATCAAACCAGGTTCCATCGCACAACGCGTCCACAACGCGTTTTCGTCATCCATCTCTATCTTCGGCAAGGTTATCCCTGATCGATACTGTGTGCATGTTATTTATATAGCTACTTCTACCGCTGACTGTACCAGATCACGATAAATAGACTCTTGCTTGATCACCAATACGTTTCCAATTCAATTTAAAAGTATACTAATAATAACGGTCAAACACACGTATAATCAATCGTCGAATCTGACTCGGCTGGGCAGCGTACAGCGTTCGGGAAGCTACGGCACAACTTTTCGTCCAATATTCCGCAGTGTCTCAAGACCAGTTGTGTTGCCAGTGATGACATATGATGATATGACACTGAAACGTGGTCGCTTACGCTTATAGGCCTCATAAGAAGGCTCAAACTCACCCAAAGGGCAACGGAGAGGGCTATGTTCGAATGTGATCGCATCAGAAATGAGCTTATCCGCAGCAGAACCAAGGTAACCGATATAGCCCTCCGAATCGCTAAACTTAAGCAGTGGGCACATTGCACGTAGAACCGATGGCCGTTGGGGCGGAAAGGTTATCGAGTGGCGACCACGTACCGGAAGACGCAGCGTCGGTAGAACCCCGACAAGCTGGACTGATGACGGTAAAGGTCGCGGGAGTCCGCTGGATGCGGGTGGCGCAGGACCGGGCGCTTTGGCACTCTGTGTGGGAGGCATATGTCCAGCAGTGGACGTCTTTCGGCCAGGGACTACATAACCGAAAAATACCGGTATTCTATTTTAACGGTATGACGTCATATCGTTTGGCAAATAGCGGTTTCGGTAGCGGAATCTTTATATTTCGCTATCGAATGTTTGGGACCCTATGGAAAATCTCACAATCGTGTTTCTAAAGTTAAAATGTAAATAATTCAAAGCTCTAACATAGATAATGTACAGGCAGGGGTATTAATATGCGTACATAAATATCTGTACACGCCTTTATGACATTGACAATAGAGTCCCTGTACAGATAATTATGTACAATCGCCATCACATACATCTGTACACTACAGGTTGTTCAAAAATATCTGAACATGCACCCTAACGCCTTGAAAATAAAGTTGTGTTCAGATGTATGTGAGTTGCTTGTTTGCTCCGATGTATGTGATGGCGACTGTACGTATATTAATACCCCTGACTGTATATGTGAGATCTTTAGATACCTATAGGTAGTTAAGTAAGATAATTTCAGTTGCTACGAGAATAAGGGTCGAATGGGGAGCTAAAGGCTCAATTTGAAAGCAATTAAGAACCAAAACCGAATATATTTAAGGACTATGATGAATATTTAGTAATTACTAAATTTAATATGCTCTTACGATAAACATATTCGCGTCCAGCCACGTAGCACGTGCACGATAACGAGAGCAATGTAATGCGCAATTTATTATGTTGCAGATAGTATATATATAGTACCTAAATACTTATAAGTAAGGTATTCTGTTCTTTGAATTTCTTTGCTAGTTTCCTTACAACATTGTTTACTGCGCTAAGTACCTACTGTCGGCATGTTTAATCGCACCGCTACCGGTGACAATTATTTATACTGTTTTATTAGACCACATTTATAAACAAGGCAATGTACCTTTTGTCTGTTTACCGTAAACAAAGGATTCTATTGGTGGTGACGACCGCTTAGCCTGGTGGGTACTGGGTAGTGATATATTTATGTGATGATTGTTGGTGAACCAAAATAAATAAATAAAATAAATGAGCATGAATATTTGTTTCCGAGTCTTGGATGTTTTCTTGGATAAATTGTACATTTAGTGTCTATTCTTTTTTGGTCAATAAACATTTTTTCCTTTTTTTTTTCTATGTAGCGTTCGATTTGTGTATGATTGACCCTAACATTTATTCATCGGTAATCACACCTAGCTAACGAATAGGTAATACGGACATACCTAAGTAGGTATATACGAACGAGCGAGCGAAGCGAACGAAGTTCTATGCTTCAGCTTGGGCCGAAAATCGTTTGTTCGCCGGTGTCCGCTGTCCCTCTGTTCTCCTCTACTGCCCCCACTATTCTGTAACTTGTTTCAAGGTCACCTCAACGCTCACCCACAATTATACCTTGAAACCGCGATGCGAAGTAACTAAACGTACGTAGAGGTCTAGTTTCGTAACGGGTGACCGGTGGGGTGAGCCGCATTAACGCGTAGCGAATAACAGCCCAGGTCGCATTTCTCAACCGATTCTCGTCAAATTTTGTAAGCAGGTACAATAACTAGTTTTTTTTTTCGATCCACTTTTTAGAAATTAAAAAAATATCGAAATAAAAATATATCTATGAGTAGGTACAATACAGCTAAATAAAAAGCCACTAGTTGTAGTTGGGATTAGATGCTGGGACAAGCTGCCTCGCGGTAAGCCAGACCTGTCAAGCTACTCTAATAAATAAATAAATAATAAAGAGAGGCGCCTCTACCATTACAAAAATGAGATGATGACATATTCTCAAGTTGCTGGAGTAACATGGAGCAGAGAAGAGTAGCACAAGATAGGATAGAATTCATGGGAATGAAAAATTTGGTCACTTTTCGACCTTAATAACCTGAATTAAATTCGATAAGTGTCGAACCTTTAAAATCTTTTTATTCCTCTACGGAGCGCTTAGCTTCAGGACCGGATTTGGTGGAAGGGCAGGCGGGGTGGCTGCCCCGGGACCGCCGCGTCTCTTCCTCCGCTCCTTAGTAGCTCCAGGGCATCCAGACCTCCAGACCTCCAAATCCGGTCCTGCTTAGCTTGATTATTTTACCAGCCGTAAGTCTCAATGTTGATCTGGCTTACCTCCGTCAGGCATCTTAACTTGATGATTTGAGTAGGCAGGGTCTTTAGTTTGTTTCTATGGATGAGCAGAGAACGCAGCTGGTTCAGGTGGGCTATGCTGTTCGGGAGTTGTTCTATCAGGTTGTCGCTCAACACTAGCGCCTGGAGGCCCGTTAGTCTGCCGACGGCGTCCGGTACTTCGACGATTTGGTTTCCTCCTAGCGACAGAATCTGTAAACTGAGAATGTATTTCCATTAGGTAGACAATTAAGATTCGATACGTCTTGCAGGTCAAAGAGACGTGAGTCTGTTTTATTGTTATTGTTCTACCTAATTGTAAACCGACATGACGATCACGACCACCCCCTGCCAGCCCCTGCCAAGAGTGAAGCGACTAAGAAGAAGAATTGTAGGTACTTACTCCGGTTGTAGCGTATAATCTAATAATTAACTTTTGTAGACACAATGAATCGAAAGTTATCTCCCAAACTTAGTACAAGCACTATTATTTATTTTGTGGTAGATAGGTACAAGTCAACGCGCCATAAGAAGGTTTAAAATATATGACCGCCCAGGTAGCACGATAGGTTTTATCGTCACGTTTTACGGCGAAAATGTACTGAAACGTCACGTAAAACAACGATAAAACGTATCATGCTCCTAGGCCTGGCGAGCTCTCACTGTCTGTAGGTCCTTAATTTCCAGACGGTCTTTTGATTGAACTACCAGCCGCTACTCATTTGTGAAAGGAAAGACTTACCTATGTGTTTTGTTGCCTATAAGTTTGCTTTACCTACTAGTAAGAAGTTCGATATATATTTTGTTTTTTGAAGGTACGTGTACGATAAAGTGTTCTAAGTAAATTGTAGCATTTTTGCAAACTTAATTATTTGCGAATCATTTGGTGGACACGTGTAGGTAGGCACAGACACTACGAGTATACAGGGTGTATTATCTTTGAACGCGCTGCTAGGCACTGTGAAGGGCTAGCCTAAACCATTTAGTATTTATTTATTTATTTTTGTATGCCTTAGCTGGCTGCTTAGCTTTTTGTATGCTGTGCTTTTGTTTTTTGTCCCTAACATATTTCTTAAGGTTTACTGCTGTACTAACAACATATGGATCGAAGTGGTCTGAAATAAACGTTTTTTTTAAAGGGGCAGTGACTATGAAATACGACTTTTTCCTGTGATCGTAGATAAAATAGATAGCAACAATTGTTCCTTACATCCAGCACTATTACTTTACGCAAAAATGTACTTAAGTATTCAAATTTTTAGACGGATTTGACCGGGTTCGACTCCCTGCCGAGTATGAGGCTTTTTTGAAAATCTCCGAATGCAGTTTTTTTTTCTACAGCCTGTCTAGGACTCAAAAGAGCAATATCCTTCCCTGCCCCGTTTGAATAATACACAGTGTATGTAAGAAGTGTCTATGTGAATACTTACTACCTAATAGATTAAGTGGTTCACGTATCAATAAACGCATCCGTCGCCATCAGATAACCAACAATCGGGCCGTTATGACCAACGTACTTTTATCCTTTAGAAGTCTTCTCTGTGCTCGATAACGTAACATCCTTTATAGGTGCTATCAACGGAGTTGACATACATGACTGTCTGACGTGATAAGAAAATGTGAATAATTTTATGCCCTGATCCAGTTTTGCAAGTCATTTAGGTATTACGTGTTAACAACATAATATATAGATTAATATAATGACGATGGGTTTAGCCTAGTTGGTAGTGACCCTGCCTACGAAGCTAGAGTTCCTGGGTTCAAGTCCCGGTAAGGGCATTTAATTGTGTGATGAGCACGAATATTTTGTTCGTGAATCATTGATGTTTTCTATGTATTTAAGTATTTATTTATCTAATATTATGTATGTTTATCGTCGTCTAGTAAAGAACCCATAGTAGAGGTTGATACAAGCTTTGCTTAGCTTGGGACTACTTAACTTAGGTCGATTTGTGGTTGTGGTTGCTCGAGGGTGCCCGCCATGTCGGGGCGGGGGGGGGCTTAGTAACCGTGGACTGGTCACCCACGGCGAAGCTAAGAGGCACCCAGGGCTGGCCTGTTTGGGCTGCCGGCTGGCCCGAGGAGGGCGCTCCTAGCGGGCTTGCCTAAGCCCGCTTAGGATGCGTTGGGGAGGGACCGCAGAAAAAGTTCTCACGCGCTATCTTCTGCGGCCGAGGTGGGATCGCAGGGGGAGAGGCGTGTTGGTATAACGGTGCGCCACTCTCCCTACCCCCTGCGAACTTGGCGGGGCCGTTCCGCTGAAGCGGCATTGGTGGGACCGCAGAGGAAGAGGAATGCCGGTATTACGGGGCGCCGCTTTCCCTATCCTCTGTGGCCGAGTCGTGGTAGGTGGCGGAACCACAGACCTGATCCGCCACCGGGTGCTGGATTTTCCGCACCCATGATCGTACCTCGTAGCGGACTCAGGGGGATCCGCTACTGAACAGGTGGAGATCGAGAAGGCAGGCGCGCCAAAACATCTGGCGTGCCTCACGTGGAGGGCCCCCGGGCATCCGCGAAGGAGCCGCTTGTGGGCGGCTGCCGCCGGCGGGGTCGCGGATGTGTGCGCAAGCGTTCCCGTGACCTGGCCATGAGGCGGCGAGGTGGCAAGTGGGGGGGGTTTTTTTAGTGGGTACACCGTGGGTCTCATTAGCCCATACGGGAGCCCCACATAACCACTCGGGTCACCCCCTGCACCCGGGTGGTATGCGTAACGCATTTTCCCCCCTAAACAAAAAAAAAAAAAAAGGTCGATTTGTTTCCCCCTCGAGGGTGCCCGCCTTGTCGGGGCGGGGGGGCTTAGTAACTGTGGACTGGTCACCCACGGCGAAGCTAAGAGGCACCCGGGGCCGGCCTGTTTGGGCTGCTGGCTGGCCCGAGGAGGGCGCTCCTAGCGGGCTTGCCTAAGCCCGCTTAGGATGCGTTACGGAGGGACCGCAGAAGAAGAGGAGTGCCGGTATTACGGTTCGCCGTTCTTCTGCGGCCGAGGTGGGATCGCAGGGGAAGAGGCGTGTTGGTATAACGGTGCGCCACTCTCCCTACCCCCAGCGAACTTGGCGGGGCCGTTCCGCTGAAACGGTATTGGTGGGACCGCAGAGGAAGAGGAATGCCGGTATTACGGTGCGCCGCTTTCCCTGGGAGGGTGCGGCCGGCGGATGCGTGCGCAAGCGTTCCCGTAACCTCGCCACAAAAGGCGGCGAGGCGGCAAGGGGGGGGGGGGGGTTAGTGGTTACAACGTGGGTCTCATTAGCTCATACGGGAGTCCCACATAACCACTCGGGTCACCCCCTGCAAAAAAAAGGTCGATTTGTGTAAGACTGTCCGCTAATATTTATTTTATTTATTTAACAACCAGGTGTTATATTAATTCGTAGTCCGTTAATTCCCGCGTACCTATACATATACTATACCATACCTACTTATGTTTATTTACTACTGTAAATGGCGAGGGAAGAATTTTTATTGTTGTTGTTGTTAAAGATAACAAAGTAAATAGTTGAGATGCGTATTTTTTTTTCTTGTAATTCACATTCAAATATTATTATTGGAAATGCCGCATTTTTATCTCGTGTGCTATGTTTTTTTCCTCCACGCTCTGGATTCATGTTTTGTCCCAATCGATATGAATATTATATAGGTAAGTATTCAATCAAAAACGTAGATATAGGTACTAGACTTATCTGGGGATAGTAGGCAGATAAGTAGGAATTACTTAGATATATAGCGGTTTGCGCTTCATTCTTAGATATGTCTAGGCCTAGTGATTGTTACCAACCGCTAAACATTGAGTTATACAGGGTGCTTGGTTCATCGTTTGCCAAATTAAAACGGCAGGAAGTTTGGGTCATTTGCTATCATTTTCGGCATTGAAAAAAAATTTGGGCTCACGGGTTTTTTAGTAATTTTTTTTATAACTTTTTTAAAATTCTAAGGGCCTCCGCGTTTGAACTTGAATTTCAAAGTGAAGTTGAAGTGGTAGAGCGAATTTTATTTTTTGTTGTATTGTGTAGTGTTACTTGTACGTCTCTATCAAAGTTAAAATTAAATATTTGCAATTAGGACCTGGCCTTTTTGTAACATTAATCCAATTTGATCGGAGAAAGTTCGCCTAGGTCTTCCCCTTCCGACTTTCCCTTCCACTCTTTTTATATACACTCTCTTCGTTAATCTTCTTTCATCCATCCTCTCTACATGCCCACCACCTTAACATACCCTTCTCAATTTTCGTAACTATATCTCCATCCATTCCACACATCTCTTATCACACTGTTTCTGACTCTATCACTCAATTTCACTCCACACATACTTCTCAACGCTCTTATTTCTACTGCATTCACTCGACTTTGATGTTTTTTCTGCCACACCCAACTTTCGCTACCATACATAAGTGTGGGCACCAACACTCCCCTATGCACAGCCACGCGTGATTTTTACGATATTCTGGCTGCCCATAAAGGCGTTCAGTGACCCATTCACTCTCCTTTCAATATCTTTCTCATGCTTTCCGTCTCCAGTAAATAATGTCCCCAAATACACAAACTCTTTTACTTGTTCCAGTCTTTCTTCACCAATCATTATTTCGCAGTCTGTCATAATTTCATCTTTTTCAAATACCATCACTTTCGTCTTACTTACATTCATCTTCATCCCTTTCCATTCAAAAGATTCATTCATCTTCGTTACCATCATTTGTAACTCCTCAGCGGACGACGCAAGTAGTACAAGGTCGTCAGCATATAGGAGACATTTGACGCGTAACCACATTCATCACCTTTCAGATCCTGCAGACAGACCATGAATAGATTAAA
Organism: Epinotia brunnichana; assembly: GCA_963854355.1. Classification (NCBI taxonomy): domain Eukaryota; kingdom Metazoa; phylum Arthropoda; class Insecta; order Lepidoptera; family Tortricidae; genus Epinotia; species Epinotia brunnichana. Next base: position 19,527,796 of record OY977949.1, on the reverse strand, counting down.
CAGCCACGGAGACGCTACACATGCCTGTCTTACACCCTTTTCGACGTTAAACCAGTCAGTATATGACCAGTTTATTCTCACGCAAGCACTGGAATCCTTATATAAAGATTTCAGTGCTTGAACGAGGCGGCTGTCTACTCCATACGTGCACAACACCGACCATAAGTAGTTCATCCCTCATCACTCTATCATAAGCCTTTTACAAGTTCACGAAAGCGCAATAGACCTTTGGGCAAATACTTCTCGGCTAAGCCTATAGGTATATCTGCCTTAGTAACATTAGTTATGCAGACGATATGGTTCTTCTAAGTGCATCCGTGGGCGGCTTACGCAAATTATTAAAGGTGTGCGAGGTATATGCCGAAGCCCATGGTTTAAAATATAATATGCAAAAAAGCCAGTATATGGTGTTTGAGATCGGACGGGGCAGAACAGCTGAAGTGACTCCCATTAAACTTAATGGAGCTGTCCTTGAATGGGTTGAGTCGTTTAAGTACTTAGGACACATCGTCACGTCGGACCTCAAAGACGATAATGACATGGAGCGGGAGCGGAGGGCCCTGTCGGTCCGCGCCAATATGATAGCTCGTAAGTTTGCACGCTGTACCAGGGAGGTGAAACACACGTTATTTCAAGCTTACTGTACCTCCATGTACTCGTGCAGCTTATGGCGTGATTATACAAAACGGGCCTACGGGTCCCTCCGCGTCCAGTCCAACAACGCGTTCCGGGTGATGGTGGGGCTGCCGCGCTTCTGTAGCGCATCAGGGATGTCTGCAGAAGCGAGAGTGGATTGCTTTTATGCCACCATGCGCAAGAGAGCTGCATCCCTGGTGCGTCGGGTGCGCGCGAGCCCCAACAATATCTTAAGGATGATAGGGGACAGATTGGACTGCCTCTACTTGCTTCATTGTAGTCGGCTACATGCGCCGTACTCAATGCAGTTTGATGTACTCGTAGGTATGTAAATAATGACGCGATACTTGGCAACATCGGTAGCAACGTCTCTATCAAAAGAGCTTAATGCACTTTAGTAAATCACAATAAATAGTTTACATGAAAATGATACTATCTTCAAAACTAAGTAGGATTTGACTGGGGTTCATGTAACATTTCTTGCTCCTAATAACCTAAGGAATGCGTGGTTATAATCTTTCGGGTTATTAACGCCCACGGTGTACGAGTATATAGATAACATAAATTTAAGTATATAGAAAAAAACCAACTACAAAGCAGGCTACGAAAATAGTTATTTACGATACAAGTGCAGAAAATAGGAAATTCGCAACGAGTGGTGATAAATTAAAACCCGACCGAAGGGAGTGTTTTAAATCGACACGAGTTGCGAATTACCTATTCGCACGCGTGTATCGTACAACGTTTTACAGTACATATGGCTCTTTAAAATTTAGACATATGCACGGAAAGTGCTCTTTTCGTGCGGAAAAGTAGCACCATGTGTACTGTAAAAACCATTTTCGTAGCCTGGCCTGTGTCGTTCGGGAGAGCAAAGGATTTTCACATAGGTATGTACCATCTAAATTGGTTAAGAGTTTAGTATAGGTACATAATTAAGCATGATTTAACATTATAGCTACTCATCATATGACGTAAGTAGTTGATATTGCTAATATGTAAAGAGTAAACATCATTGTTGTAGCATGGACCCTGCTCGCCGTTTCGTTTTGTGAACCGACTCAAACTCATGGGTACGTCTTCGAATAACATTCGCAGCAACAAAGAACTTCAGTTCTCGACAATCAAATATAAAGTCGTTGATTGATATTGCCATGTGTGGTGAAGATATAACTACTGTTTCAGTTATCTGTGACCTGGCGGTTAAAATTTTGCACCACTTTCAAACAGATAACGTCATTAGATAATAGTTATGTTATGCATATTATAATAGGTAGTACTCGTAACATTGTTACGGTCATAAAATCAAGTATTCAACTTCAAAGTCACGATTAATTACAGTATCCGCTGTTAACCGATGTCTCAATAAAACCCGTTTTATTGCGCAGATTAAAACGCAAACTGAATCTCAATGTCCGCCACATTGTGGATTCCTAAAAAATGTATGGAAAATAGGGGACATTTTTCTTAATCTGGATCAAGAGTGCTCATGATTCTGAACAGGAAAAACAAAAAAAATCTAAATTTGGGAAAAAAAGTTAAAGTCGCACATTTAAGTGAAAACGCCCTCTGTTATCTCTATTGTATCACTACATAGTATAAAACAAAGTCGCTTCCCGCTGTCTGTCCCTATGTATGCATTAATAAATAAATATTTGGGGACAATCTTAAACAAATCGACCTAGTCCCAAACTAAGCAAAGCTTGTACTATGGGTACTAGACGATGTTATACATACTTATATAGATGAATAAATACTTAAATACATAGGAAACATAGATCTTTAAAACTACGCAACGGATTTAGATGCGGTTTTTTTTATAGATAGACTGATTCAAGAGGAAGCGGAAGGTTATACGTATAATACATGCATGTATTATACGTATAAACCCGTGCAAACCCGGGGCGGCTAGTGTCAAATAAAGAACGACAGAAGCCTAGGTACAGTCGAGTTCTCCAATATCTATACAGACAGCCTATCAAAAATATCTACACAGTAACAATAAAGACTGTGTATAGATAATTTTGAACGGTTGTCTGTACAGATATTGGAGAAATCGACTGTACCTACTTCCAGTTAACAACAGAAGTATTTCGGTAGGACATCTCATTGACCAAAAAATAAAGGCCTGTGCAAACCGGCGGAGTGCAGCGCAGATCAGAGATCACTTTAAATTTATCAATGTATATTCTTTTCTATTTTAATTACATTCAGGTATAAACTTGAATGCTCTGAGACCGACCTCGGAGCATCACGGGGGATTTCTACTCTGCAGCATCGAGGAGTACCTAATGTTAGCTATGATGCCGCGGCGGTAGGCGGCGGCATCCCCGCTATGCGCCGAGGCCTCCCGAGTGCGCCGGGGTAGCGGGGCGAGGGGAAGGCTTGGCGCAACTCGGCGGACGACGGGGGAGAACACGAATTTTGATACCGCAATGCCGCGGTATCCCACGGCATACCATGATCGGTGATTCGTAGGCCCGGCGCACTTCGGCGCATACCGGGGGATGCCGCCGCGGGGAGAGGATACCGCCGCGGCACCCCCCGGTATGCGCAGAAGTGCTCCCAGGTGCTGCGCTGGCAGGCGCTCGCGGTATCGCGGGGGATTTTCCCTCGTCGGTGTGCGCCGCGCGGAGTAATTCCCAAAAGAAACATTTCGGTTTTCCTTATTATGGTAGCAGAGTAATATAAATATTAATGATTGTTTATTCGTTGCAATAGTGGACAAATACTCGAATAATTATGCAAACGGCAGGCGTAAAAATCGAGATCGGTCGACTCGACGGTCCTACTAACTGGCACACATGGAGATACAAGGTAAAGCTTTTACTTAAAACTACTCCAGGCACGCTAGAAGCAATCGAAGGCAAGTTAATTATGGCAAAAGATCCAGGTGGAACGGCAAAACCAGAAGACATACAAAAGTATAATCATGAAATGCAATTGTTTCAAAAATGTGACAGTCAAGCGCTTCTTATTCTTACTACAAATATGACCGAAGAGACTTTACAAAAAGTAATGCGATGTGAAACGTCATGCGATATGTGGAAAGAGCTTCATAGGCTTTATGATGGGGCAAAGGAAGACAGGAGCTACGATCTCTGTATGAAGTTTTTCCGCTACCAGAAAAGTGATGAGCATGATAAAATGGCCATGGCCACACATAAATATTTCGACTCTCAAAACTGTATGGTATGATTTAAATAATGAGATTGAAGGAAATGATCTGCCTGAAATTGTATTAATATGTAAAATATTAGATATACTTCCGGAACAATACTTCAGTTTTAAGTCAAGCTGGTTATTGATGAACAAAAGTGAGCGAAATATAGAAAACTTGACCACACAGGTATGCGCTTACGAAAGATCTCTCAAACAAATGAATATAGAAGAAAGCGGAAGTACTAATGAACTTCTCATGTTAAGAGGAGAGAAACGGTATGAGAAGCAAGGGCAAAGCAAAAATAAATGGAAGAAATGCAATTATTGTGGAGAAGGCTTTCATAAAGTCACATCGTGCAAGAAATGGATTGCGGACGGTAGACCCCCCAAACCTCCAAAGCAGTCTTAAAATATTGGGATGTTGACAGGCCTAGCTTTAACATGCGAAAGTAAGAACACAGAGAAAGACTCGTTTTATGTGGACAATGGTGCAAACGAGCCATGTTACCAATAGAAGAGACATATTGCCACATCTTCGAAAAATTTGGTGAACCTCATAAAGTTGTGACAGCTAACGGAGATATAAAAAACTGGCCAAGTGCGAGTCGGACTCGCGCACGAAGGGTTCCGTACCATTATCAATAAAAATATTTATTTTATTTTGTTTTTAGTATTTGTTGTTATAGCGGCAACATAAATACATCATCTGTGAAAATTTCAACTGGAACTATCACGGTATCAGTGAGATACAGCCTGGTGACAGACAGACGGACGGACGGACGGACAGCGGAGTCTTAGTAATAGGGTCCCGTTTTACTCTTTGAGTACGGAACCCTAAAAACGAAGAGACCAAGAGCAACTAAGCCTGGAGAGCTAATCAGCACAGACGTATGCGGAGAGCTCCCATTGCCTCTTTCGGACTCAGAAACTATTCGCGAGGAGAGTCACTCCCGTCCATCTTCAGAATAATAATAATAAATTAATAAAATGAGCCGCTAGAAGAAGAAGAAGAGACAGCTGATATCTGTATCAACACGAGAACTGCGTGATCGAGGCCAGCTTAGACCTCCACAACGGTTTAGCTTTGATCAGTACGTTAATGAGGCTATATATATTCCTGAACCGACTTCATATCGAGACGTCATGCCAAGCTCTGAAAGAGATAAGTGGATCGAAGCGATGAATAATGAAGTTAAATCTCTACAAGATAATCAGACTTGGGAACTGACGAAACTACCTAAGAATAGAAAAGCACTACGATGCAAATGGGTATTTAAGATTAAAAAGAACCCTGATGGTACAGTTGATAAGTACAAAGCACGATTAGTCGCTGTTGGACATACACAAAAGAAGGGAATCGACTAGAAGAGACATTTAGCCCAGTCGCTAAGATGAGCACAATTCGAATTCTTTTGAGTATTGCTGCAAATGAGAGTTTAGTACTCAGACAGTTTGACGTCTCTACAGCCTTTCTATACGGTACTGTGAAAGAAGAAATCTTTATGAGACAGTCGGAAGGATACGATGACGAGACAGGTCGTGTATACAAACTAAAAAAAAAGAAGCTTATACGGATTGAAACAGGCACCTAAATGTTGGAATGAGTGTATCCAGTATCCACGATTTTCTTATGGAATTAGGTTTCATCCGGAGTGAAGCAGATCCCTGCGTCTATGTCAGAGAAAGAAGACAAAAGAAAATACTGCTCGCAGCCTCGCACTCTATGTAGATGATGGATTATTGGCCGCGTCAGACCAGCAAGAGGCTGATGACTTCATGGAAAATGAATTAAAAGGGCGTTTTAAGATTACTACAAATACAAATACAAATTATTTATTGTTCGAATGTGAGTGGTTATAAAAATGGTGTTAGGGTTAGTATTTTGGTTACATCACAATCAGCCAGAGTTTGGCGTACAATATTTTGATTCTCAATATGCATGTCATTGAAATTATGTCCTTATTATTCATTGTTATATTAATATCGAATTAAATTAGTAAAAAAGTAAAAAATTAAATAAAAATAGAAGTCAAAGTGTAGCAATGTCAATATATTAATAATAAATCAATGTCATGCAAAAAGGAAAGTAGTCAGAGAAAATAATAAAATTCATTAGGCATTTGTGGTTACAAAGTGTTCATTAACTGTATAGAACATTCTTTGTAGACACCATTTAAATAATTTCGTTTTGAAACCTTGACAATCCAAGGATTTCAGGTCATTAGGCAAATGGTTGAAAATTTTGACAGACATGAAAATAATACTTTTTCCGAAATGAGAAGAGACATGATTTGGATAACAGATATTGAGTCCATGGTGTTTAGAAGTTGGCCTAGGGTTAGATTTCATAATTTTGTATTGGCTAATATGAGCTTTCACAAAAAGACACATTTCGTAAATGTACAATGTAGGTAACGGTAGGATTTTGAATTTTTTGAACAACGGTCTACATGAATCTGTCGTTTTGGCGCCACAGATCGCTCTAACGCATTTTTTTTGCAATATGAACGCTCGTTGGGCAAGTGTGGAGTTTCCCCATAAGATAAGACCGTAACGAAGGTTTGACATAATGTGGCCATGAAACGCCAATAAAGCAGAATCTTGGGATACCACCTGTGATATCCTGCGCAGAGCAAACACAAATCTGTTAAGCTTACCGACCAGGTACTCAACATGAGCTTGCCAGTTGCCAGTCAGAATGGCAATCCAACATCACTCCGAGAAATTTAATGGTTTGAACGCTTTCGATGGCTTCTTGATTAAGTATGTTCTATTACCAGATTTTTAGCGTTGCTTTGAGGAGCGTAAAATTCCATGTACTTAGTTTTGCTAATGTTAGCTTTCAGTTTGTTTCTCAGCAACCAGGTGTTGATATTGTTGAAAACTAAATTTGCCTCTGATTGGTAAGTTGCGGGGTTTTTACCGGGAATAATCACGGAGCAGTCGTCAGCAAAAAGAAGGACCTTATTGTGCGTGACATTGGGGAGGTCGTTAATGTATACTAAGAATAATAACGGGCCAAGTATGCTCCCCTGCGGCACTCCCATGTTCACATTAGATTGGTTGGAATGCATTTTTGTCAAAGATTTTGTCTTCTCAAAGTATGATGTAATTTCCGTTCTCTGTTTCCTATCAGATAGGTATGTCCGTAACCATTCGTAGCAATTCCCTCGTACGCCGTAGTGATAAAGTTTGCTTAAGAGTATGCTATGTGAGACGCAATCGAAGGCCTTGGACATATCCATGAAGATCGCTGTTACAGGTGTTCGATTATCTCTAAATATCGTAATATCTTTAATTAGTTCATATATAGCCAAAGTGGTAGATTTCTGTTAACGAAATCCAAATTGGTTGGTATTCAAAATTTCATATCTGTCAAGGAAGTGGAGCAATCGTCTGTACAGAACTTTTTCGTATATTTTAGACAATATTGGTATAATGGCAATAGGTATAATTGTCACATATTTCCTTATCTCCTTTTTTAAATAAAGGCTTAATGATACTAACTTTTAGCCGATCTGGGAAGACACCCTCAATCACCGATAAATTTATGACGTGACTCAGAGGTCCTGCAAGTGCAGTGATATTGTCCTTTATTAATGATGTCGTCAGGTCGTCATATCCTACTGACTTTGTGTTCCTAAGGGTTTTGACTACTTTGATTATTTCAACATAATCAGTCGGGTTTAAGTATATGGAAGGACAGTTAAAACTACCCAAAGTTTTCAATAATTCCGGGTTATGAGCGGAGTTGTTGTCAGTAGGGTCTGCGAAAGTACCGTCCTATTTTCTTGGCCTGGAAATAGAACAACACAAAGATTGTACTATTAAAGTCCACCAAACTGCGTACACTAAGAAATTGCTTGAAAAGTATGGAATGAGCAATTGTAAAGAAGTTGGACACCCATTATAAAACCTGTAAAAGTAATGGAGAAACAAGATAGTCCTGATGAATTGCAAAACTTTCCTTATCGGCAAGCTGTTGGGTCCTTGTCGTATCTGATGGTTGGCACTAGACCAGACATTGCGAATGCAGTTGGGGTAGTGTCACGAAACCTGGATAAACCGACCAAAATTAATGTCCAGCAGGTGAAGAGGATATTTAGGTACCTGAAAAGAACTATCAATACAGGACTCGAGTACAAGAAAGGTGAAAAGCGTCTCATATGCTACAGCGACGCCGATCACGGTGGCGATGATGCGACTGGATGCTCCACGAGCGGGATAGTGTGTTTGTATGCGGGATCGGCAATATCCTGGCGAAGTTCAAAGCAAACCATGGTTTCACTATCATCCACTGAAGCGGAGGTAGTAGCGGCAGTGAGGCATATCGTGAGATGGTTCGTTTAAGGAGATTGTTGCAAGACCTAAAAACAAACCTTGATGTACCTATCTTGCGAATTGACAATGAGTCTGCGATTAAACTGGCATACAATTAACCCTCCTAATGAGCAACACCGAAAAACTAATCATATAAAGTTAAAACACTTCTATGTGAGACAATGTGTTTCGGAAAAGGATATAACTATTGAGCAAGTACCGACAGCAGAACAACTTGCCGACATCTTTACTAAACCGGTTTACAAACCAAGATTGGTGAAACTAGGTGAAGAGTTCTGATTGAAAAAGAAGAGGGAATGTTACGGAAGCACTTCCAGTTAACTATGCTTACAGCAGCTTTATATGCCTAACTCTTTATATCCGTGTTTACGTTGCTATGGTTTGTTGTTGTTATTAATCTTCGCTTGACAAATATACTTTTACAAAGAAACATTTCGGTTTTCCTTATCAAGGAGTAGGGCGTGTTTTTGTGTACAGTCACCATCACATACATCAGAGCAAACAAGCATGTCACAAACATCGGAACACACCTCTATTTTCAAGGCATTAGGGTGCATGTGCCGATATTTTTGAACACCTATAGTGTACCTATGTATGTGATGGCGACTGTACCTACTGGACAACACTATATGCATAAACACATACTAGATTCGTATGTGTAGAATACTATGATAATCATAATTGGCTTTCAATGTGGGGCTTCTACATCCCTATTTGGTAGGTATAACTAGACAAGAGACGTACCAACATTTTTATTTAATAAAACAACACGGATCGCTTATCAGCGCAATGATAAGAGCTCTACTATCTAGTTTTTTTTTTAATTAAGCATCGTTTTGGGATTTTACATTGTTATTGTGGGTGAATTAGTGTTAACTATTAAAATTACCTACTAAACGATAAACAAATGAGACACGTACCAGCTCAGTTTCCATATATCCTTTGGTATATTGACTATATTGTTTCCACCCATGTAAAGATATCGCAGAGATGTTAACTCCATTACTTGTTCGGGAAAGGAGCGAAGTTGGTTTCCGCTCAAGTTGAGTTCTTTAATCGTGCTTTTCGCCGAGGAGAAGCATTTTGGCAAGGATTCGTTTGTGAGCAAGTTGTGTTTAGCTATTAAGGACGTAAGCGGGCAGTACTTCAGGAGATCAGGGAGGGTTTTGAGTCTGTTGTGGCTCACGTCCAATGTCTTCAAGTTGCAAAACCTGTTTATGGTGTCAGGCAATGCGGTTATTCTGTTGCTGTAGAGAAGAACGATCTCGTAATTTTCCGCGCAATCCTTTTCGTTGACGATCCCTTCTAGTTCCAGTCCTAGGCCGTTCGTATCCAGCAACTGGTTGGAGAGGTCTAAGGTCTTTTGTTCCCTGCTGTCGCTATCGCAGCTGTCAGACGTGTAGCACTCCATTTTGTTCGATTTTGATAAGTCTATGTTGTGCACTGAAGTGTTAACTCACATTATAGTTACGAGCTACGGTACACCCGGACGCCTGGGCTGACGGCGCGCGCGCAACTGTCTACTGTCTTGATTGTCGCCGCCGCCTCGCCCCGTCGTGTGCACAGCACAGAGCCACAGACGCACAAGCACAAGTCTTGCTTTGATTACTTAATTGAAGTTGATGGCCCTAAAACGTGTGACCATGCGAAGCTAAATTACGTTGTATCTTTGAAGGTCAATATAGTATGATGGATGTCATTGTTTGTCTATTTTATTCTACGTAGAGGACCGAATTTTAGAAGGCGCTCGCGAAATAATTGAAAACCACACTTTATTAGTAAACTTTTACCTGTTTGTTGTTAGCGCATTTGTTCATTTTTATGCGAAACTGTAATATTCTCTGGAAACTGGCGAAGAAGTCGTGTTCTCCCTTTGAGCCTCATTCTTAATAAACACACATCTGTATACCTACTAATTTTAAATTAACCGCAAAAACAAGAGGAATTTTTGACACACGTATCGATACGTAGTCTTTGATCGATACTAAATTTTTGGATTGTATAAAATATATTTTCGTGGTTTTTAAACGTCAAAAATGTTTTGCAAATCAAAACGATACCCTATTTGTTTGCCGAAACTGACGTAAAACATGTTAGATGTTTGCAAACACCGAAAACACGGCGCAGCGGACCCGGCTTTAGGCTCCAAACTCACGTAAAGGTTTTGTCCGTGAAAACTAGACCTTATATTTCGAATAAAAAACGTGTACAGCTATCCTAAAAATACCATAGACAATAGATTACCTGCTTTATCGTAGGAGCCAATTTGCCCGCAATATGGGCGCAAGATGGCTCTGTAGGCCACTAGCTTTCATGTGACGTCATCTTCGTTCAGTGATCGAACGTCCGAGTGAACGCCGAAACTAGCCGAACTAGTACAAGACTGAAGAAATCAAGAAACTAAAAATCTGTCGTTCACCTTAGTGATGTAAATTTTGAAAATTCAACAAAATGATAATGTAAAAGCTTAATAAGACAATCTTGTTTTGATTTTAATTGTATCTTAGTGATATTGTTTTGACTGTAACACCCATAACTGTATTTCGTCGACTAAGTGAGAGAGTTCAGTGCGAGTGCAAGGGTGGTAACGAGAAATGTGAAGTATCTATGAAGTTCAGGATTCTAAAGCCTTTTATTTTATACCTATAATAATGAGCGGACGCCCTAGGACCACGTCATTCGCCGAGGGCAGCAAATCCGTTCGAAAGACATTCGATAATCAACCACCTAAACCACTAGGAGGGGTAAAAATCAGCAGTAAGTATCCTCTACCTAACCATTCTTTTGTCGGCCATCGTGATTTCCTACGCCCGTGACGTATCTGAATACTGACAATTTCAAATATGGCTGCAAACTGCCACAATTCATCCTAAAATTAGAGGTTGTGTCTTACTGTAATTAGAAATAATCAATATCGGGAGCGTTTTATGTCCGAAGCATATCAAAAATGGCCACAGCCTGTGCTTCGATTCTGCCACATATGCCTCGCCGTGTGACAGTTAGCACGTCAAAATAAGTTAGTTAAAAAGTGCGTAGTATTTTATAACACCTCTGGATTATAGGGAGATGTATTTCCGTCGCCGCCTCATTGTCTTGCGTAGCTGCCGTAGAGTCCATTTTGTGCAGTTGCTAAGCAATTTCTGGTTAATTATTAGTAATTTTACTATCGCTTTGAGGTTACTTCATGACGTAATTTAAATAGTCTTATAATATCGTTTCTAATGAGGTGAGAATATGCCACAGTATCTACGCACGTACTATATAGGTATTTGACAGTTGTAGGGCTTGGGCATAATATGTCTGCATAGGCTTGCTACGGGACCATAGGCAAGCCCAGCACATCTCTTTATCTTGTTTTTTAGAAATATGTTAGTACATCATACTAGGCTTTGTACCTTATCTACACAGTTGAAATTAGGTCAGATATAAGTGCCACCAAATTGTCCATCACTTCCACAAACTTGCAAGGTTTCTTTCTTTTCAAGAAACCTGGCGAATCTATGTCTTCAGGTTGTTGGTTTGTTCCTCACAACCACTTTCCTATATCTTCTGTCATATTGTTCATGGCATAACTTACAGTTAAGAAAATACCTTTGCTACACACAAATTCAGGGACTCTGTTAACAACTTTGTTCTGTTTTCAATCTATCTTTTCTGGTGGTGGTTTATATTTCATATCTTTGTGTAGTATATATTTACGGAAAGCAGGGAATGGATTGCTAGTTGAATATTATCACAAGCTTGCGTTACAATAAAATACATTGTTCTCTATCTTAATACTTAGTATGTAATAGGCCTTTACAACAATCTTGATGTTTTACAAACACAATTATCATATGTGTTAGAGTGGAATACACCACTACTTTGTGGTCATTGAAATGAAGATAAAACACAATGAAAGTTCTTATTTTTGTCTTTATTTTCAGTTAGAGTTAAATAAATACCGGTTAGCATTATTAGAAATTCGTGTTTTAAACCCTCAATGAGCTGTACTCAACCTGCAGCCCGGCAAGCTCTGGCGAGTGTCCTGCCTTCCACCATGCAATCCTAATAAAAACCGTATAAATGTACCTTGTGGCCCGGGGCTCCTACACTAAAATGTATTTGCAGCCCTTGTAGAAAAAAAATGAGTATGGCTGCCCTGCTGAGTGTCTGGTTGCTTATTATTTATTATAGCCTTTTATTCAGACAATAAAATTTGATATTATATAAATTATGGGTTTTCTTTCTTTACGTTTCATTCATATATCTCTTTTTTCTTCCATTTTTGAGTGTCCGTTTGCCAGTTGGCAAAGGCCTCCTCCAATCTTCTCCATTCCTGCCTTTCTGTGGCCACTCTACCCCATGTTATACCGGCTACCTGTCGTAAATCGTCATCCCATCTTCTTTGTGGTCTGCCTCTCTTTCTTTTTCCATTCCTTGGGTACCATTGAGTGATTATTTTACTCCAATCACCCAATGGTTGCTTATAAATGTCCATTAAAAAATATTGACATGGTGCCCTGGGTGGATTCCAAATAATCTTAAACACATGTTTCTGAGGCCCTAATGAGTAAAACACTTTGTATAAAGAAAGCTGAGTTAGGCTCAGTTTTTTTTTTAATTACATATTTCTATTTTTGACTAGTTATGTACCTTGCATGACCAAACTTGGTTTACTTTATATGACATTTTTACTTATTAGGGCCTCAGGAATACACTGTTCAAATTATTTTAATCCTCCCGGGGCATGGGGTATAAGAAGACATAAATAGCTACGGACTTTGTATGGGCGTAGTCTACAGGGCGCATGACGGGTTAAAGGGGTCAAACAGGACATGATTATTTATCCAGAAGATTGGTTAGTTTGATCATAAAACCATGAAGTTTAGTGTATACATAACTTTGATTAATAAGTAATGAAGATGGTGTATTAAGCATTTTAAGTAAATCAACCCGTAGCAACAAGGGTTAATAATCTAACCTAATTAAACATAAAGTAATAGATGGGCAGGATATGTCGATGATTATGTTTACCTGGGCCGGATAGCTTCCTTCAGAACAGTCAAGTCTGTAGAAATCAATAGACATATTGAGAATGCCTGGAAGAGCTTCTGGTCTATGAAGGCACTATTGAAGGGTAACCTTGCTGTATGTCTGAAGCGCAAACTCGTTGACATGTGCATCCTGCCTGTCCTAACTTACGGTGCTCAAACCTGGTCAATCGGTCATTGACTGAGGCTCAGAAGTCCAAACTCAAGATTTGCCAGTGGGTGATGGAGCGCAGTATATCAGCAATAGGGCCTGTGCCCAGCAGTGGGACACCTAAATAAGCTACGAAAAATAAACATGATTGCTCATAAACACCAAGCCAAACCTAATCACTGGTGTCGGGAGTATCATAATTTTAATTGAATAAAAAATGTTATTATGCTGAATTAATCATGATTCGTGTAATCATAAAAATACTTAGGCGACTCCATTTCCCTCTGTGTGAAATTTGTCACCGATGACTAATCACTTTCCCAAATGCAAGTCAAATGGTAATTTATAATAAAATAATAACAATAATTATTTCAAAATTACAGATCAATAAAATGAAATAAAAAGCTATTTAAGCTCTAAATTAAAACACAATTGCAAATATTATCCATCACATTAGAAATAAGGTCTGTATCAGAATTAACAAAAGTCTAGAAAAATAATTTAATGAAGCCATCAATAAATTAAATAATAGTACATTACTATAGAGGCCAGGAAACGAAGGGTTGCAGGCAAAGTAGATATAGACGGATAGGGATACGCGGCCGGCAACCCCGTTTCTCGCCGGGATTTGTATAGTGCTTTATATATAGGTTATAGGTTGTACGCGGGCTGGGTTTCCGCAACTCGACGTCATAAATGCGCCTATTTTGCGTAGGGGTTTTGGCACTACTGTTATTCGTGCCAACCCAGTTCCACCAGGAAGCCTAGCAGACCCTTTATGTTGCCGACGGCCTCCGGTAGTGACCCCGGTGTTCCGAGGTGTTTTGCCCTGTATTCCGCCACTCCAGGACATGTCAGGATGACGTGGGCGGCTGTCTCGTCCTCTTCCATGCAAGCTCTGCAGAGAGGACTGTCTGTAACACCTAAAGTGAAGAGATGTTTGTTTAGTAGTGCATGACCAGTTATAGCTCCTGTCAGAAGACGGAGTGCCGGCCTCTTTAGCTGTTTTAGCTTCCTTGACAATCCGGGGTTGATTGTCGGGAGGGCCTCCCTGGTTTGCCTGCAGGTTCCTAGGGTGTTCCAATGTTTTTGGTGTTCTACCTTGGTGTTTAGTCGCAGTGTGCTCCGCAGCCATGCAGAGGGTAGAGGAATTGTGGGTTCCGGTCCTACAGCTCTTGACTCTGAACCCTCTCTAGCCAGTGCATCCGCTGCATCGTTACCGCGTGAATTGCTGTGCCCTTTGATCCATTGCAGGGTTATGTTGCTGTCATTACATACCTCTGATAGGACCTTGTGGCACTCGTGTATCAGCCCAGAAGTCGTTGCGTGACCTTGCAGGGCTTGCAGTACGGATCGACTGTCAGAAAGTATGCGGATGGGATATCCCCTTACCTCCCTGTATAGTGCTTTTCTCAAACTTGCAATGAAATAAAAAGTAGTAAATTTGTTTTATTCCTAGTTCCTAGGTTAACACAACTAAATGTCAGTGCTGTCACATCATAACCTATAATTGTGTCCCACATTTCTTACTAATAATTATTCCGCTTATTCCCTAAATTAAGTATTAGTGTATAGTTACATAAACTTATATATAACTATATAGACGAGGCACTACAACAAAGAAAACACTTATATTTTTTATGAAATACGCCGGCATGTACCTAACTTTTGATTTCGGGGACAGTAAATTATTCATGGCTACTTCTGCTCGCAATTCCGGAGGCGTACAGTTCAATTCCATATCATTTTCGTCCGAACTCATTTCGAAATCGATGGCTTTTATTAGAAAGTTTCAAAATAATAACAAACTATTGACAAATCCGGCCAATAAGAAAATAAAACTTTTTTCGATTTACGCGCCAAACTTTTTTTTAACCTGTTTGAAGCAACGTTTTACCCGGTGACATTAACATTAGTCCTAATCTTTTTCTTTTTTTTTGGTGGTTGAATGCCAAGACGTTCTGTCACAATTTGACGTTTATAAACAAAAGACGGTTGCTTTGCAGGCCTAGGTGTGTAAGATTGTATGAAATTCCTTTACATATCATCTTCACTAGTCGCACCGGATACGTAGTATTTCCGGACCTAATTTGAAGTAAGTCATGTCAACATTTCATTGCACGTTTGAAAAAATGAATTTTATTCTGCAAGTTGGCCTCAATGGCAATTTTACAAGTCAAAGTCTACCAGCGGTTCTGAAAAATAATACCACTGTCAAGAAGAAACGCCGTAACAATATCAAAATTCAGTAATTTTTTGGCAAAATTAACTTATTAAATAAAATAAAATAAAATAAAAATAGCCTTTATTGCTGAGGTTTAACAATTTTCAAGAAAACTTAAACTACATACTTTACTTATTATTTACTTCTACTTCTAACTATTTCCATCGACAACCTCAACTTGTCTTCCGACATAGGCCTCCTCCAAAGCTTTCCACGCCTCGCGATCCCTTGCGTCCCGCAGCCACACTCCTCCACCAATCTTTTTAAGGTCATCTGACCATCTTAGAATGGGTCTTCCTCTTTTTCTTTTATTTCCTCTTGGGTACCACTCAACTATTTCTTTTGTCCATTTACCTAAGTTTTGTCTTATCATGTGGCCTGTCCAGCGCCACTTTTGTTGCTTCACTATCTTACCAATGCTTTTGCTCTTTGATTTGGCTTTAATTACCGATAATTTAACTCTATCTTTAAGTTTTATATTTAGCACGCTCCTTTCCATGTGGTTTTGACATGTAGCAAGTTTTTGGTAGTGCTTTTTTGTAATTGCCCAAGTTTGGCATCCATAAGTTATCACCGGTATAATGCAGGAGCCAAGAACCCTAAATTTTTGACTTGTTGGTATATCCTTTGCCTTCATAACTTCTTTTAGTGACCAAAACTTCTTCCATGCGTTTGAGGTTCTTTTTTCAATTTCTTTACTTATTTGGTCTAAGGGTGATATTATCTGCCCAAGATATACATATTCCTTGACATACTCAATGGTGATTCCGTTTATTATGATTTGCTCTTCATTACTATTATTTGTCATCAGCTTTGTTTTAGACATATTCATGGATAGACCGACCCGTTTGCTTTGAATGTCAAGTTCTTCTAACATATATCGCAGTTCTGTAGGATTATCTGTAATTAGTATAAGATCATCTGCAAACCTTAAGTGGTTAAGTTTTCTTCCATTAATATTTAGCCCATAGCTTATTACAATACGAAAAAAATCATAAATCCTACTCAGCATAAATACTTTTGGGAATATAGGTATGAGCTTATGTGTGTCTGTGGTGCTTCGTTTTGGTAACAGTGGGCTTAGGATCCATAAGTCGAGTACCATGTTTAGGCCACGAAGCTTGCTGAGTGGCCTAATTAAGGTACGAGACTTAAAAAACTAATTATATAATACGTGTATTTCCGCACTTGCGTCTATCCGAACGCACGAAGTGTCGACGTGACGTGCCGCGCCGTGGGGGATTCCTCTTACAAGAAAAATCGACGAAAAATAAAAGAGAAATATTTCTTATACTGCTGATAATTATCAAGAAGCGTAATTATCCTGGTAATTTCGAACCCTGGGTACCCCAATCGGTCAGCTTTTTATTATTATTGTAATGTGTTGTGTACTTTCAAATTGTATTCTCAGTTGAAAGTACATCTTGTTATCAATGTGGGTGTAAATCATCATACAAACCCTAATTAATCGTAATCATAACGCCGATATTGTTTTCTTAGAAATGATCAAGATGGTTGATAAGGTGGTGACTAGGTATAGCAATCGACAGACGAAATTACTATTATTCATACAGAATTAAATTCCTAATAAAATATTGAATCAAGCCCTAATTAGTAATTGTAAAGTAATTAAATTACTTTGAAAACAATACATCTTTGATATTGCTTTCCTAGATATGTGATAAGACTGATAATGATAAATAATAAGTAGGGACCGGTCGTTTGATGGTTACTTGAGAACAGAGAACGATGAGTCGTCGTTACAGAGATTTATTTATGATTGAATTAATAAATTATTGATTTATCTAGTAACATAGGTATTTATTAAAAAAATACATAAAAAACAACTTATCATACAAAAGGTGAACTTCACCCCATAAAGCTTCTCTATCAGTCGGCCAATTCCATAGGTCTGGCTGTTATGGGACAAAAAGCTTATTCTACGCAAAATGAGTTTGAAATAATGCCAACAAATAAATAATTCAATCATAAAAAGTTGGCAGCGACTCCACCGCTCTCTATGTTCAGGCCTGGCCACTAAATGTCCGTAGTTCGTACCCTGGTGATAAGGGGTCGATCTACAACTCTACATCTATCAGCAGACGGAATTATTATTAGTTGATCCTAATCTATAAAACTCTTGAATCAAGCCCTAATTATTCTGACAACAATGTCATAAATAATTTTTTAGGTCCTACAAGTAATTAGCCTAATTACGACTGGTCATTACTGAGTAGCAATACTAACATCTGAGCGTGGTCATCCACACCTCACGCATAGTTTAGAATTAGGGTCCCGTAATCAATCATTATAACAACCTATACTCATTTTATATGTAGAAAAAATGTTACCATTTATTTTAGTCGGAGACGGTTTATACGATTTTGCATTCCTCTTAGAGGGCGTTTTATGGCCGCGTTTGTGCACCAGGTAAAAGTAGGACGTCACATAGCGGAAAAATGTCTCTATTAAAACTCCAAAAAACGTCATCAAGGTTGTTATTTTAGCCCGAATTGCGCGTAAATATTATAATTTATATGCTTCTAAAGCTATTTTGAGAGACTTACTCGGCTGGCTTATCGATCCGAAGCGGATATCTCGGACTCCGATACGAGTTCGCGCCAGCGCGCCCTATGCTGTCCGATCTCCTCCCAGTTTTCTGCATGCAGGGCGCAAAGGTCTTTCTCTACCTCGTCCTTCCAGCGATATTTAGGCCGTCCTACGTAGGCTCTCTTCACCGCCATGTCTACTGGCATTCTCTCAAGGTATCCAAGCCATCGGAGTCTTGCAGATTTGATTTCTCCTACGATGTTGTATGGTGATGTGATGTATCTTCCAGTTCCTGGTTTTTGCGGATTCTCCAGCTACCATCTCCCCTCTGCAGTGGGCCCAAGATCTTCCGAAATATCTTCCTTTCGGCAACGTGCAGCTTGTTTTCTTCCTTCAGTGTCAGTGTCCACGATTCGCAACCATACATTAGAACCGGTCTAATGACAGTCTTGTAGATCCGAATCTTGGTTTTTCGGCGCATGATCTTGGACACTAACACTTGGTGAAGATCTGCTGCACACCAGGGCAGGGCACTCTGGATACGAAATTCAATTTCCTCTTTGCCTCTTTTGAGAGACTGCAGCTCAAAACTTGCTGTGTATTCTATTTGCACGGCTAGCATAAGACCGCGCGCGAGATAATCTATCCGTCTCTTTCTAATTAGAATCACTTAGACAGAGACGGGTCGTTTACCTCGCGCGGAATCTTGTGCTAGTCGTGCTGAACACAAAATTGACAAAATGAAACAACAAAATTCAAAAAGACGGTTATAGATTTTTCCTAATGAACATTGTCAATTCACGCGCAATTTTTGCCAAGCGTGCGTCACATACACTTTAACGTGTCTTCACGTAAAAACGTAACGGGTATTTTATTTACGGTGATAAACACAGGTTTAATTTTATTATAAATTAGTACGTAAGGTTTATCTGTCAGTGCTAATTATTACATTAAATAAAATAAAATAAAATAAAACAATATCCATTTTTCTCGTATTAGTCATCGATATACATTCATAGAATACATTTGATAGTTTATCTCCTACCCTTATAGTATCCGCAAAACTACAGTAGACGGCAAACTTCGTGCGCAAATGACCTTGCCTGCGCAAAGGCGAATTGTACGTGCAAGCTGCCCCCCCACTTCCCCTCATTTGCGCACGAAGTTTGCCGTCTACTGTATCTGGCCGGTCAGGTCGTAAAATATTAGAAGCATGCTATTATTACATACAAAAAGGTTTCATTGTTACTTTTATTGCCCTACCAGCCAGATAGTTTTGCGGATACTATAGGAGTTATTGTCGCCTACACTACGGCGCGCCTCCCTCTTGTTTTCAAGTGACGTGACCGAAAAACTTTAGGGCTCTTGTCGGAGAGAGGCTTTGTTAAAAAAGTGACCTACTAAGAATAGAAGAATACGTTTTAGCTCTTTCGTTATAGCTCTACTTTTTTATTTGTTAGATAACTATAAAGTTCTATACGCAAAACTATTTCTGTGTAAGGAGCGAATGAGTATACCATACAATTTAACAGTGCATTATATTATAGTAAATAAAAAGTTAAAAAACTGTAACCCCAATCCCGACTACGAAAAATTAACTGAAAAAAAATCTGGTCTTTTTTTTCATACAAAAGGTAGCCTATGTCACTCGGAGCATGATTTCGGTACAGTATCTTAAATGCTACGGCGATATACAAAAATAGTCTGCTAAAATCATATCCCTTCCTGTCGGCTCTGCCGTAGTGGGACAAATAAACAGGTTAGGGCAGTGTTTTTCAACCTGTGGGTCGTGACCCCAAGGGGGTCGCGTAAGTTTTTGTAGGGGGTCGCCGCGGCTGCTTGAATTTTGTTAGTTAAAACATGTGGGGATTTCATATTAGTAAAATATAAAATATTATTTAAGAACAGCGCACAGTAGGGGGTCGCGTAATATTTTCTTACTCTAGGGGGGTCGCGCCATTAAAAAGGTGGAAAATCACTGGTTTAGGGTATATTATGCGTTTTCATGGAAAACTAAAAAATATCTACATCATATATTTTTCGAAATGTCTTCTTAGTTCTTATAAAGTAGCAATTACACAAAACAAATTAATGGACTACAATTTTTCCAATTAAAATGATTATCAAATTATAACAGAAAATACCTAAAAACGCCTCACGTAAATAATGGACGCTCCCATGCTAGGTGTCAAATATACGAAAACGCTTAGCACGTCGCTGTTGGATTGAATATACTCACTAATTTGGTTGTGTTCCTGTGAAACATCAACACGGTTGACCTCCTGTACCTACTTTTTTTCTATTCTAAATATGTTTCTATGCTACGATGCAGATCGTATTAGACTCGTCGCGTCGCTAGGGTAGAGATAATGTAGAACTCGTGAACTCCATATAGTCTCTGACTCTGCGTGCTTCAATTTCACGTGCTTCAGTGAGACTGACGTAGAAAAGCGCATGTGCCAATATTTTTTTCATGAAATACTTCCTAATTCGAGGTGATTGACGTCTAAGAAAAAAGAGACAAACTGACTAGATAAGTGTCATGCATGTTACATATAGTAATATGCACTTAAGGCTGCTGGGCGCAAACGTTCGGTTTCCGCGTACGGTTTCCGGATTCGGTTTTCGACTAACAGCCCTCTTGTCTAGTGCGATAATTATTGTTCTGTAAACGCCTGCGAGCGCTTTAAGTTGAAAACCGAACGTTTGCGCCCAGCCTAATAATGCTTATGTGGTTACTATAGTAAGTAGTTTATGTGACTGTACATAATGAAGGGCATTAAAGACGAGTGTGGGTTTATGAAACGAGCCGCAGGCGAGTTTCATAATAACATCACACGTGTGTTTTAATGCCTAATTATGTACAGTTACATACACTACTTTATCTATCCACATATCATAAGCCTCCATGATGCATTCAGGAGCCGCATATTATGACAGGCATCGCGGCGTTGTTTTCTGGCAGCTGTCATAGTATTTTTTTTAAATTCAGAGACAAACTAGAGTCGGCGCCAACTGTCATATCGTTCGATATCTTACTTACGTGCGACATTTGTCAAATTTGTATGCAAATTGACAATTCATTTCGAACTAAACGTCATCTCGACTGATATTAGAATAGAGGTCAAATCAAATTGCTTTGTTTTTCAGAAGTGTTCGAAATTTGAATGTAATAATAGCATCGAAATCGATGTTATTATTTAGCAATAATAACATTTTCACAGATAAGAAATTTGTTCTAACAAAACAGTCTGTTTTTATGGTGGTCATAATGTGCGGTTCTTGAACGCATCATGGAGGGTTTATGATATTTGGATAGATAAACATGATAATCTGTTAAGCATTTAGATAGGTATGAAAACAGGTGCCCTCTCCCCTTTAACAGGCATACAGATATCCTCCATCTACAACTTATTAACCCCCGACGGAAAAAGAGGGGTGTTATAAGTTTGACGTGTCTGTCTATCTGTGTGTGTGTGTGTGTGTCTGTCTGTGGCATCGTAGCTCCTAAACGAATGGACCGATTTAAATGCGGTTTTTTTATGCGAAAGCTGACGTGATCGAGATGGTTCTTAGCTACGTTTCAACAAATTGAAATGAAAATGTCGGGGGTCTTTCAACTTGTAAGTTGTAGTTATATTCTTCTTTAAAACATTCCAGGATGCTAACCAATGATGTAACATAAAAAATAGGTAGATATGTTGTCTATACGAAATTCCGTGTTTAAAAATGGCCACCAAATTCTGACAGCATTCGTTTCCATAGACGACGCAAAACTATGGCAAGCTGTGCGACTTGACCAAGTTTTAGTGTGCCACTTTTAGACCGCTTATAACATATCTACGTATATTTTATACAAAGTCGGTCCTAATGATATAAATATCCCTTAATAGGTATTAACATTATCCAAACCTTTTCTTAGTCCCTGAAAAATACTCCTTTGCCCTTTGTTCTACTTGTACAGCCTAATTAGTGATATTTCGGTCACAGAGTCACGGTAAACATGTTAACAATCACACCAAGGGAGGTAATAAGGATTTACGCGTAAATTGAAATGTATATACATGTTTACGTATGGCGGTCGCGATGTACGCGTAAGTGACAGTATAGCATTGTTGTCGTGTACAAAACATACATTGGTATCTACATCTTTTGTTTCATCAGTCATCACCAATATCACTATCAGTTGCGTTTCACAGTTTCTATTGGCTTTGGTTCTTAAATTCGCATGACCTAGTTTTAAGTGGATTTGTGTCAGGAGTGTTGACTGTCTAGAAATCTAGATGCACGATATAGCATTGTGGACGGGAGGCGCGTAAAAAATTCATATGGCATACGCTTCACGGTGAAACACCTCGACGGACACGAGTTTGCATTTTTAATACCACGGCAACAGCCTTGGTTCGCGGTCTACCGAGATTGTTACACTTTTGCAAGCGTTTGATTATAAATGTTAATGATTTTAGCGAAGGTTTATTAATGAAAGTATTACGAAATGGGCCGTGGTGCATTCATGATTACTATTATGTGTAATGAGACTCGTTTTCCTTTCTAATTTAATTGTAATTGCTGGGATAATAGCTACTTGAATTATTTGGATATTGGTTGACTGCCTCAGAGTATTCCCTAGCGGAAAGGATAACTATTTTACCTTAACTGAACATTTTATGAAATCAGTTCCCTAACTACAATCGAATTAGTTGATACTCTACTACTTAGTAGGTTTAATTATTGGTACAGCCGAGCGCGCGGTCTTTTCAATTTATCTCAATCTTCATAGTCACTACTGCACTCATTTCATAACCATCTAGCAAAAGAAGGCGATCCTAGGAAAGTAGGTACATGTAAATTTTATTGCATCGTAACACCAGGCGTATAACTTACTTATTTAAATTAGAATTTATACTTCCGCGGTATGCAAAACTGTTAGCAGTCAAGAATGTGGTGGGGTTTGTAATTTACTTGTCGTGTAGGTTTGAATGAACGGTGTTCAGTTAATGTGGAGTAGGTATAGATACAAGTGGTGGGTGCTATCGGACTGTTATCAGCGGCTTTGACGATCTCGCTATCTCGCAGCCGGTATGACCGCGCCATCCGCCAGTCGCGGAAGAACCACGCTAACGCACTCTCGGTTTTTCGCGTCGCCTTTCGCTAAGCACCGGTCACAGCCGAGCGGCGTAGTCGCAGTGTATGTTGCAAAATTGTTGATTGGTTCGTTAACCCACTTCCTCAGTTATTCGCCGCGTGGAATCCGGCGCTCGGTCGTTTTGAAAACAATCCGTTTTTCATCTCCGCGTCAGTGTACCGCCATCATGTGATACTGAGCTGTTCTCTGTGTTAAATCATACTGTGATGTGGAAAAGTGAGTTTGATAAAGTGTCAGAGCGAATGCTCTCAGTGCTGTGCGTCCCTTGCATCTTCAGGTTTAGAAGCAATGTTGCGACGCCGCGGCATTTACACTGTCAATGCTGATCCCGATGATTGGCCCAAGTCCTCTTTACCGATTCTAGTCAAAAGACATGGTACGTTATTTTCTTTGCCTGTGCTAAGACAGATTTCTGAGTTCCTTGTTATTACCTATCACGGTTTTTTGTCTGCCGCCGCACCTAACAGCCTCCATCTTTTAAGTGGTTACGTAGTCCATATGGCATGTGATGCAGTTTTTAGGGTTCCGTAGCCAAATGGCAAAAAACGGAACCCTTATAGATTCGACATGTCTGTCTGTCTGTCTGTCCGTCCGTACGTCACAGCCACTTTTTTCCGAAACTATAAGAGTTATACTGTTGAAACTTGGTAAGTAGATGTATTCTGTGAACCGCATTAAGATTTTCACACAAAAATAGAAAAAAAAACAATAAATTTTGGGGTTCCCCATACTAAGAACTGAAACTCAATTTTTTTTTTCATCAAACCGGGGGTTTGGGGTATCTATGGATAGGTCTTCAAAAATGATATTGAGGTTTCTAACATCATTTTTTTCTAAACTGAAGAGTTTGCGCGAGAGACACTTCCAAAGTGGTAAAATGTGTCCCCCCCCCCTGTAACTTCTAAAATAAGAGAATGATAAAACTAAAAAAAATATATAATGTACATTACCATGCAAACTTCCATCGAAAATTGGTTTGAACGAGATCTAGTAAGTAGTTTTTTTTAATACGTCATAAATCGTAGAAAGCAATTTATTGAACGGAACCCTTCATGTGCGAGTCCGACTCGCACTTGGCCGCTTTTTTATGTGCGACAGTCTCAATAATGCCAGTAGTTAGCCTCTTTATTCTACTTCCTACTGTGTGAGGTTGTTATAATTATAGTGACGATGTTTGGACATTTATATTTACTCTAAATAACGCAAAAACTACTCAAATGATTTCCAACTTTCCAGTAATGCTCAAAATGACCTAAAGCTGGATTTTATGCGCGGCCGTTTTTTTCGCGGGCAAAAGTGTACCTAGTACTTTTAAAGTTGTCTAAATAGTGGTGTGCAATGTGCATGTATTTAATTTGTTTATCTATCCAAATATCATAAACCCTCCATGATGCGTTCAAGAACTGCACATTATGACCACCATAAAAACAGACTGTTTTGTTAGAACAAATTTCTTATCTGTGAAAATGTTATTATTGCTAAATAATAACATCGATTTCGATGCTATTATTACATTAAAATTTCGAACACCTCTGAAAAACAAAGCAATTCGATTTGACCTCTATTCTAATATCAGTCGAGATGACGTTTAGTTCGAAATGAACTATCAATTTGCATACAAATTTGACAAATGTCGCACGTAAGTAAGATATCAAACGATATTACAGTTGGCGCTGACTCTAGTTTGTCTCTGAATTAAAAAAAAAATACTATGACAGATGCCAGAAAACAACATTGCGATGCCGGTCATAATATGCGGCTCCCGAATGCATCATTGAGGCTTATTATATGTAGATAGATAAAGTAGTGTATGTAACTGTATATAATTAGGCTTTAAAACACTCATGTGATGTTATTATGAAACTCGTCTGCGGCTCGTTTCATAAACCCACACTCGTGTTTAATGCCCTTCAATGTACAGTCACATAAACTACTATTTCGAACCTCAAATATGGTAACGTTTTATAAAATGAAAAAGTGTCGGTTTCACGTTTTAAATGTCACGATGCAGTAAATTAGTATTTTGTTTTTGCTAATTGCGATTAGTTTTGTGGAAATTCAAAGCCTAACCACAACATAACAGCTTAACAATACGTCCCTTAAATACATTAAATCCCTTATCTTCATGTGATAGGTGGATAACATTCGTTGGAACAACAAGTAATAAATACGTCAGTACGTAATAAAAGCTATGACTATATGATTACTGAATAAGAAAGCCTTGTATTGCCTACGTAATTCATCGATAACTATCAAACAGAATTTAATAACGGCAATAAGAAACTATATGTTACTATGTTCAACAAGTCTTGATAAGATATCTTCGTCTGACTGAAGTTGGATTATAGTAATTTATAACACGCAATTTTTTTTTCACGTCATCCATAGGTAGGTGAAGTCTACTACGTCATTAAAAATGCACTCTTTTATACATCGCCGAGCGTCGAAATTTATAAACCACTTTATTTACGTCGCCCGATTTTATCATCAGAAAGACGATGTTGACCTATTTTCGGGTTTTATATCGGCATAGTAATGTCGCAGTTTTTGAGTGACGGCTGCCGATGTGCCTTTTTTATCTGTTTCTGTATCTCTAACGTAATTGCTGTTTATAGGCATTCACGGGGATCGCAATTTTCATAACACCAGGCGTAATAGTTTTTCCACCGGCGAGACGAGGTGGAGCCGGAATTTCGTATCGTACTGACGATAAAATTGTCATTAGTTTCTTCGTAGATAGATTGTATGCAATATCAAATTAAATTCCCGCCTCTCCGGTGGAAAACGGCTTAAAACGTAGTCGCGATGTGGTATGGAATTGTGGATAAAGATACTCTACTAGGAACTCTTATCTTGTATTAACAATTATATACCTATTGTTAGCCCACCTGTAGGTACTTTTTTAAGTTAATTAAATTATCGTTCGTTGTACAGTCAACGTCAAAGATATGTATACTTTCAGTCTTATTACAAAGGAATAAGGTGAAAATTGTAAACATATTTTTGACGTGGAGCACTCTGGTTTGCCTTAATTAACCGGACGAATACATACATACGGCCTCGTGTTCTGCTTATTGTGTAAATCTATACAAAGTTTATTGTTGCAAAAGAAGTCGGCAACCACCTATACCTAGCGTCCACTTTTATCAATTGGGATTATGATAGTCTGTAGTAGGTATTTTAATGTATCTAAGTATAAGTACTTAATAATTAAATATTGTCACTACTAAAAACGCTAATCATGCACTGTGTTTTCCAATACAATTGTTAAATGCAGTACCTAACTGAAGAGTTTGAATACGGGCTTTATTTTCATCATAGATCTTGTTTACATCTAGCAAAAGAGGATTCGATACTAAAACTTAGGCTCTATATGCGATAATCGCCCACGAAACTATCTCAATATAAATCAATGTCGACTATTGTTCTAAGAAAACTCTGATCAGGTCCTCGAGTGATCGTGTACCGTGAGACGCAATACTACATAGCTAGTTATTTAACCTGTATTTCACTAGATGAATGAGGCTATCCGCAGCAGAACCAAGGTAACCGAAAGCTATAGTTGTGTGTGGATAAAAAAAAAAAAGTGTGAAGCGTGTGGTGTGTGCGTGTGTGTGTGTGAAGAATGTGTCTAAATAATAAATGTGTACCTTTTGAGAAAGTGCCCTAAATGGGAAAGTGTACATTTTGGGAAAGCGTGCGTTTTGGAAAAGTGCACTGTTTGAAAAAGTGCACATTTCGGGAAAGTTTCCAAATTGGGAAAGTGTACATTTTGGGAGTGTAAATTTTGCGGAAAGTGCACCTTTGCAGAAAGTGCACATTTCGGGAAAGTGTGTTTTACGAGCCTAACCCAATTAAAGCTACCAATAGAATCCCTACGCGTTTATAGAAACAAAATTATACGACAACTATGTACCTAAACGCAGTATTTCGCGACCGAAACAGCAATTTACTTGATTTT
The DNA here is from genome assembly GCA_963854355.1 of Epinotia brunnichana. Taxonomy (NCBI): domain Eukaryota; kingdom Metazoa; phylum Arthropoda; class Insecta; order Lepidoptera; family Tortricidae; genus Epinotia; species Epinotia brunnichana. Next base: position 19,500,592 of record OY977949.1, on the reverse strand, counting down.
CCATGCAACGATTAGTACAAATAACAGTTGTGACGTCATACCCGTGTGTCAATTAGTATGTAGCGTTTGGGATGCCGCCAGCGAGTTCAATCTTGGTCTCAAATTTTTGGGTATTTATGTTCTTTAATTGTAGTTGCTCCCACACATTTGTTCCTCTCCAAAAACTGGTTCGAATGGCATCGTAAAAAAATCTTAGTCATAATCTCTATTGCAGTTAAGTTATACAACGTGTTCCCGGGAATTTCCGTTAATGCGAAGCATATTTTAGATGAAATTAAGTTAATTTCTCCAAGACAGTAGTATCGTTATTATTTTTAGTTTTTATTACTCTTACTGTTATCGAGATATTCAATGTTTAACTTTATCAGTTTTGCAGATTTAACCGGTGTAAATGGCTCTTAACTGTGACTTCATAACAGCTCTTTAAATTTTGTAAGGTTTACAAAGTGAGTTCGTTCGATATTACATATTTTTTTATTTCATGTGTTTCAACACCCTCGTACAATAAGACAATAACCGTTAATGCTACATTAAATAAATTTGTACAAAAATCTAAACAAAAAAAAATTCTCAAGAATAAATTATGTAAATTTGTTTCTGTGAATGTACTCTGCAATATGCCGAAGAAGTTAACGGAAATTCCCGTGAACATCCTGTATACTAGAAACTACTTGCTAGAAAGAAACGAATGCTGGGCTGCGATGTAACCTGTAAGTAATAAACACTAGCTAGTAACGCTGAATATAGTAGGTAGGTACAGCGCTATTAGTGCTTCATTCGATCTAAACAATCTTGTATGTGTTATGCCTATCTATTCGCCGCGTTCGTCTCAATTAACTGCTTTAAACGCGTATTTTTAATATAGCTAGGTTAGTTTTCGTTGAAAGTATACGCAAATACACACAAACAACAAATTAAGAATACTCATCAAAAAATGATATAAATTTTGAATCTTATTCTTATTATGAATATATTTTTCTCAAACTTCCTTTCTATCACAACGCATCGCCCTTCAGAACCCAACCCAAAATAACTGACCACCAATTTCGTAGGGATATATTTAATTTACCAACGACTGTCCGCGTACCCTAGGCTCCAGTAACTATATACGCGGAATTGTCATATAATTTTCTCTCGTTATATACCTATCTCAACGGTCGGTGGTCACTGGTCACAGCTAGGGACTTGTAAACACGCTACTTACGTCACAGGCGCGGCCTCCTTTGGATATTCGCCCAGAATTTTCACGCAAATATCCCAGTTCGTTAATCATATTCATGTGTTTAAATACTTATAATTATAAAAGACATTGCCTCCAGTCCAAAAAAGCCAGCGGCCTTTCAATATTTGTGCGCGTTAATGGTAGCTTTAAATATGTTTGTCTATGACTGTCTTCATGTTTTTAATTTTTCTTTGTATCCGCATTGGTCTAGACATTCTTTGTCCGTATTGCGTGTTTGTTTTTCGATAAGAAACTTATTATCAACAACAGAAATTAAACAATGATTTTATCTGACATTTAGGCAGCTTAACAAGCTAGTTTAGCTCCCTATTTAGTTTATGGTTTCCAAGAATAACCAATTAACTCATTGAATGCCTCCGTTGATTGTTCAGATATGTTATCAAGCGTTAATATTGTACTAAATACTAAAGCGTAGGTACGATACAAACGCCAACACAGTTAACTGACCATTCGTGACCCTTATTACAATCTTCATAAAGTGCACGGATGTGAAATGTGTTTGCGATGCGATGGTACAACGCCAGTTTGAAACTCCTAAGTTTACCCGTGTGGGCCGACTGACGTTGAGATGAAGAGAGCGTTAATGCGAAGCATTTTCCGGAGGTGAGCGATGCGTCATAGCTAGCTGGCGCGACCGGTTCGTCCTATTATCTGCAGTTAGTCTGTCGTAACAGGAGCGCTATGGCGGAATTTATAACCTTTAGCGGTAAAGGTTGGCCTTGAACATTTCACCATGAAGCCCCCCGGCGGCCCTGGCTAACCAGGACACCCGCGCAAAAGAAAGGGAAGGGCCAGGACGCTTGACCCTCCCACTCCACAATGTAGAGCCGTGCAGTGTGGGTCCCCTACCCACTGGCTCTACTGGGGGAGGACGCGACCAGTGGCCGCAAACCGCGCGCGTCTTCTACCCCGCCGTCTGCGCCGGAGCGGGAGCGCGTCCGCACTGTCTTCGCGCTCCCTCTCCGCGGCCTCCTTCTGCAAGATGACTGTTTCGCAAAAGGAGGCCACCGCTTCCCACGATGTTTACGGATACTGTCCTAGCTACAGTTATCTGACTGTAGCTAGGACTACGGAGTCTTAATCAGTCAGTAACATAACTCATAATAGAGAATGTTTCTCCTATTTTCGAATACGTTGAAATTCAAGATAAGCATCAACATCTTTACCAAATTATACGAATCTTTTTTGCTAGTCTTGAATTGAGTGCGACATGCAAGGCTCCATTTCGATTTGAATTTATTAATTGAGATTTTTCATATTCAAGATGTGAAACGAAATAAAGATATGACAAGAAAGTAGCACAAATGAAATAGGTACCTGCAGAAAGAATAATTGCTTTCCATTAAAGTATCATCGGAGAGGGCGAGCAAAATCTTTTACGTACCAATTCATACATAATATCTACTGTTCTGGCCCCTATTTCACCAACTTGACAATTGCCACCTGCTGACACTGACAATTCGCCATACATTGCTTGTTCTAGACTAGAAGTTAACGTGGTCGCTAGGTTACTTGTGGAACCAGCAATGTACGGAGATTTGTCAAGTTGGTGGTGTAGGGGCCTGATCGTGATCGCACATAATAATATAGGGCACATGCCTACACCTACGCAGTCACTATGCCTCCACTACACGACCGCAGATGCGTCCGCGGACGTCATCTCCGGATGCATCCGTGGACGTGTAGTGGGGGTAATTTGGTCATCTGTGATGGTAGGTATTTGACGTCCGCAGACGCATCTGCCACCGATCCGTTTTTTGTCGGTTTATGTGGCACGGATCAAAGGATTACGAGGAATTAGACTTAACGATCAACAGACGTGTGGTCGGTTGGTGGAGATTCGTCTGCGGATGCATTTGCCGACGTCCGCGGATGCATCTGCGGACGTGTAGTGGAGGCTTTAGACGCACCCGATTTGAAGGCAGTCGGGCTGTCATGGGTGGAGGTGAAGCACTACACCCGAGACGGAATGCGATGGCGCCGCACTGTGAACACTCTGCCTTACCAAGGGGATTTAAGACTGTTTTTTTTTACGGCTTTTACCAATGATTAGCCAGTGTCATGTCGATTTTGTAAATAAAAAAAAAAGGTACGAGGCGCGAGATTTTAATATCAATGTTAAGTGCCAGTCTCTCCACATTACACGTGAATATCCAGGCCCCGTAGCATGGTTGGCCTTATCACGCGATAAGTGACAAGATAAGAGCGTTGTCTCGTTCTATCGAACGGTGCCAAACAGTGACGGATGCTCTATCTTGTCACTTATCGCGTGATAAGGCCAACCATGCTACGGGGCCAGGTCCTTATCACCCGCTTAGCGCTCGTGTCTTGCGGTAAACGCTCCCGGCTGTTTGCCGCGGGACAAAACGCGGTGTCGTCTTTCAAGAACAATGGTGTTGCCAAGGATTAACGAGAAAACGCATTGTGCCCATTGTTACTATGTAAACTTGGTACATAATGTTATATTTACTCTCTAATGCAGCCTGTACTACGCGTCCAAACCAGGTGCGTTATTTTAACGCTTTCGTATCAAATTATTCGCTGAGTTTACTTATTCTTAACTACCCACGGTTCTCGTGCCGCCTCTCCCTACAGTCCACCCACGCGAAACATGACAAACATTGAGGAAATACTGGCTAGCTAATAATTATGTTTTACGTCATTCATCTTCATTTCAACGACGTAGTTGCTTGAGTTGTTGATAGTTAGACAACTAAAAAGTTAGCCCAGATAGGTACCTATACTTATTGATGTCATGTTATTATCACAAAAGCTAGTAACGCCGAAATTGTATGTCAGAACGTTTATTCCTCTACGTCGGGAGTGTATACAATATCCCATAAAAACATTCCATGTAAAAAACAAGCCAAGTCTCGAAACTCTTCCACCGTAAAAAGTTGTGAGATATTTCGTAGAGCCAAGTCAGGCATTCTTATTAATTTTTATTTGCTTGCTAAATACAATTCTGCAACTTGGGAATCACACAACTTTACTGCATTTATTAATTTTTGCATACCTAAAACTGCAGTGTATCAAGCAAGCAAATACAAATTTATAAGAAATCCTGTCTTGGCTCTACGAACACTGGCTCACAACTTTTTACGGTGGAAGAGTTACGAGACTTGGCTTATTTTTTACATGGAATGTTTTTTTATGGGATCGCACTTCTTGTTGTAGGTTATTGTACTTATTGTGTTATCAGTATATACAAATTATGAATGCCGCTGGGAATAATATTTTTAATACAGTTGCTCAAAAAGTGCTACTGCTGCTGTGCTACGTAGCTGTTTAGCGTGCGGAAAGTTGGTTTTCGCGAACTAGTGCTTTTTACTTTTCCACATATATCGAACGACGTTTTTTTTAACAGTTGCGAAAAAATAAGAAAAACAACAAGTAAGGAATTCGAAACTTTTATATTATTAATTCTGTAACATCATTGTAATACATTTGAAAAATAATGAAGTTGATCAAAAATTTGTGAGAGTGTGTGAGAATGTTTGCGGAGGCCAGGGCTGTTATTCGCTACGCGTTAATGCGGCTCACCCCGCCGGTCACCCGTTACGAAACTAGGCCTCTACCTACGCTTAACTAATACGCATCGCGGTGTCAAGGTATAATTGTGAGTGAGCGTTGAGGTGAGCTTAAAACAAGTTACAGAATAGGGGGGCAGGACTGATGGTTTTCACGCCATTTTGCGTAAACGTGCGCGGCATCCCTGATGCGACGCGTTCGTGCCAGCTCCAACAGGCTGGATTGCCCGTTACAGCACCACTGGATGCAACTGCATGTGAATGGGATGCGGGCAATCTAGGCTGCGCAAGTTTTAGTCCTAAGTTAATATTTTAGTTATCATTGTAATTTGTGTCCACTAACTTTAGTTTAATAATAAGTGTTTTTATTGTTACTAACCAAAAATATGGATGTACATGTCCGAAATAAATTTTTGAATTGAATTGAAAAATATATTTTTTTTAATTCAGTTTTTTTTTTTTTTTCTTGAAAGTACACATAAAATGGTTACATAATAAATGCACTGCCAAACTGCATAACAGTTTGTTGGCAGTTCGTGTTGCTCTTGGTACATATTTGTGTCGCTACTTACTACTAATTACTGCTGTATATTATTTAATTAGTGCTAGGCATCTACTTTCACATTAAGTTCTTCCTTACTTGTTGTATTTCTTATTTTTTCGCTACTGTATTAAAAAAACATCGTTCGATACACGTGCAGAACGTGTCATTCTTCACTTGTCCCGAGTCTTGCCACGAGCCGTACGCGAGTATCTCAGTACTCGTCGAGTGATGAGTGTGATGACATACTTTCCGCACTAGCATCGAAATGTACTATTTTACGCTCTACGCGTTCGGAAAATCCCACTTCCTGGCCAGGGAGTGACGTAAAATGTTGTACTCACCACGGGCGGTAATAAAGAAAGCTTCCGATCGCATATTTATCGCCCTTGCCTTCGACTCGAGTGTCAAGTACTTGCGATCTGAGACATTCTTTGTTTTACCGCCCTAGGTAAGTAATGTACTATTGCATAGATTGTATGAAAATGATATATTAATTACCAACCGAAAATAACGTTTAGTTCTCTAGTGCAATGTATACATCACTAACCGCATGCAAATACATAGTTTATTGCACTGTACCTACCTTGTTATTTATTACTATTTGCAGTAACTGCAAAAGTAACTTTGCATGTATTTGTATAGGATTACAAACTTACTTATGCGGTTTGTATATCTCTGAATTGCAATATTTGTAAGGTTTTTATGAATTGATAGGCTAAAAACTAATTACGTTTAAAATTTGGAGCTTGTGGGGTCTGCTAGAAGTATCTTAGAATTATGCTGATTATTATGAGTGTGTCAGTGACAAAACTAAGGAACTTTGACGGACAGTAGATCTTAAACGAATAGTTCAAATTGAATGCTATTGAGAATGTATCTAAGCCATATTATGCTCTACATGTTACTGAAAATTCAGGGTTCTAGCTTTAGCCAGCACAAAATTACAGGATTTTGAAAATGGCTTGAATGGCTTCGAGAAAAGGATGGTACGGCCGTGCCTCTTTGTTTTGCTCGACTTGGCGGATAACGCACTTGGACGTGCGTATTTTATGATATAATCAATTTTCGTTTTGTTCTTACGCGTTGTTTTTCGTTCGATCGATGTTGCCTTTTTTCGTCAAGCCTCCCAAATTAATTATTTTTGGGTATGGAACAGAGACCTACTGAATCAGAAACTGGTATATGACTCGATGGTACAGTCACCGGCATCAAAATATATGATGAATCAAAGGCCGCAAAAATATCTGACACGCTCTTACGGCTCTGGGAATAGAGTTGTCATCAGATATTTTTGCGGCCTTTGTTCCATCATATATTTATGCCGGTGACTGTACCATAATATTGAATTGCCATCCAAACTATACCTTTACCCAAAATTTGAGCTCAATCGGTTGAAGATAGATCTGCTTCAAAATTGAGTTGCATTGCACGATTCCACCCGAACAAACATAGTTACATATTTACATAGTTAGGCTTCATACATTGCAAGTTAACTAAAGCTTGTAAAATACGCGTCTTTTTTTGAAAGATGCCAACGTATCTGTCAACACATCTGGCATCTCTGCGAGCGAGGATTTCCGATAGGAGAAAAATCTTACAGTGGAAACTAAATATCTTGCCCAAAACTGGGTATTTAATTTAGGCACCTAACCAACTCCGCCGAAACTTTTAATCCAATTGTCCTCTATATGACATACATAATTCTATTAAGACATTATTACATTATTGGTCATGGCCGCTTAATTAACTCAGGTCTATATACACCGTGGCCGTGAATAACCCGAAAGATTTAAACCACGTATTTTTGACGACAGTACGAGTAAATAATGTTATATCAACATGGGTCTAATTATGTGTCTTAATTAAATTACTATTTCAGTACAAATTAAATCTTATTAATTGCCCGCTTCTTTGTGAACAACTCTTTAGTTGAGAAACTCAAGTTGAAGAACAGAGAGCGAGCATAACACTTCACGAATCGCTCCGAAATCATACGACGAACGGCGAATGCCGTGACTTGTGTTCCATGACAAGAAGTGTCAAGTTATGCTCAAGCCTTTAGGGTGTGTTAGACTGGAGACTTTTTAACTTTTGATTTGTTTCAAATAATTAATATCTCCTTAATTATGAGTTTTTGGACTATATGTTACATAACATTATATACTCTAATTAGGCTCTCGTTAGCTTAAATCTTTCGGGTTATTCACGGCCACGGTGTATAAGAGTTCTTTATCGATGAATCGATCATAAAAACTTGTTAAAAAAACTTTTGGCGCCATAGATAAAACTTAAAAAAAAACCGGCCAAGTGCGAGTCGGACTCGCGCACGAAGGGTTCCGTACCATTATCTATAAAAAAAAACTATTTTATTCTGTGTTTTTAGTATTTGTTGTTATAGCGGCAACAGAAATACATCATCTGTGAAAATTTCAGCTGGAACTATCAAGGTATCAGTGAGATACAGCCTGGTGACAGACAGACGGACAGCGGAGTTTTAGTAATAGGGTCCCGTTTTACTCTTTGAGTACGGAACCCTAAAAAGTAAATAAAAACAATACCTTGAACAGTAAACACGTACCTCTAGTATGCTTGACAAAAAAATAAAACCGCAAATTGCACTAGTTTATTGTGGTCGGCCTATGTACACATTCTTTTATCGTTTGTCGTGACGTCACTTTTGATTATCACCAGTTGTATAAAAAGGTTTACACGCACTGGGCGATGTGATGCTGAAAGTCATGTTAGGGTCGTATTTATCACGTGATAAAGACAATACTTCGAACAGTTTTTTAGGGTTCCGTACTCAAAGAGTAAAACGGGACCCTATTACTAAGACTTCGCTGTCCGTCCGTCCGTCAGTCTGTCACCAGGCTGTATCTCAAGAACCGTGATAGCTAGAGAGTTGAAATTTTCACAGATTATGTATTTCTGTTGCCGCTATAACAACAAATACCTACTAAAAACAAAATAAAACCTAACAAATACTAACCTCCTAGCGCCCATGGGCCTACTGGAAGGACATATTCTCTTAAAGGAATTTAAACAATTTTGGGTTGGAATAGAGTTGCATTTGTTTTGTTTTGGTCTTCTCTTGAAACAAAAGAAATTCAACTCTATTTATTTTATTAGTTTGATTCAAATTTCAATGTCATTTTGTGTTGTATGTGGGCGCCACGAGGCTAAAAACAAAATGAAATAAATATTTTTATTGATAATGGTACGGAACCCTTCGTGCGCGAGTCCGATTCGCACTTGGCCGGTTTTTTCTATCATGTGGTGTCGGGAAAGCCGACAGGTTTTCTTTTGTTTTTATACTTGAGACATGATTAGGTCCATTACAAAAGAATGATATAGTCGCATTAACGGTGGATATATCACCCGTCACATTCCGACGAGCATGTAAGTGCGACAGTGACAGATATATTATTTACACACAGTGAAAACGTCGTTAACGCGATTATATTTCCAGATATGTGTCTGACCTATAATACCTCCAATTATTACTTGTTACGGATCAGTGTAAAGTTTAGGCACTTAAAGGAACGCTAACGTGCAGTTTTTAATTAACCTTTATGTGCGACTGTGACCTGACTGGTCGTTTGGGTTGAATTGTGGAATGGTTACAATGTACCCAATCATTTATATTAGATATTGTTTGTCGTATTTTTTCGGGGACCAAACATGTATTCTCGTATTGTAGACTTTTCGTCTAGAACTTCGTCTTTGGGTACCGGTGTGGTTGAGAATCGAGGCGAAATCCTTAAACAATATGTCAATGTGAAAAACTTAAAAACGCAGACCTCATTTAGACTCTTTTCTGGAAGCGAAGAGTGTCGCGTGCATTTACGTAATAATAGATTCATTTCTATATCTGCCACTCCAAATGCAAGGCTCAAATTGTGTTAGTAATCACATGAATAAACAAATGGTTAAATATATGTGTATAGAGCTGGGATGCTAATACGGTTTACGATTCTGCTGCCTGTGATATTGGCAGATTGCATTATATCTCTTAGTACCTACAGTCAAGTGTAAAAATATGGGTGTATATAACTTACGCATAAATATGTCCCATCGCTCTTATACCTGCGGATTACCCTTCCTGTTCCAGCGATCGGGTGATCAAAGGCCTGGAATTCCATCGACCCACACATGGGTCGGCACGTGTGGTCCCATTGGTCCAGCAGTCAGACCTCGAAAATGGACCCTGGAGATCATGTACTAAAATTCAAATTAAAAAAAAAATACGTGACCTACATGTGGGTCACGGGGATTCCAGACTACAAAAAAGAACCCCCCAGTGGGACCTCCCGTATGACCCACATGTGGGTCAATGGGAGAGGAAGGGTTGGATTCGGTAAGGATGTTTATGAGAGGATTAAATCGATACATATTTACTGGACTGTACCTACGTCAGGCCTAATATTATTATAGACATGATTTGCTTAATCACTCTAGAGTTATCTAGATTCTAGTTTATATTGTAAAGTACGTATGCCATTGGTCACGTTTAGGTCTTCCTTTAATATCGCTCAGATCATTGCAATAGATGTGTGTTAATTTATTCTAATTTACTGTTGTGCTATATTACGAAAGCTATCTATAGCGTGAGACATTGTGCAGGGCATATTAATTAACTAAATTGTCCGATCGTGTTATGTTTATTTCAGGAAAACAGTCATATGCACGTGTAATATCATGACATGAAAGTTGCTGTACATAGGTGCAGAGTCGCGTTGTTTGAATTAGCACCACAAACATGCTCTTAGCGTCTAAATGTAATATGTATCTGGTCGGCCTTAGCGGGCGGGGCGTCGCGGGCGCGGCGCTTCGCCCGGCAGTCTAGCACGTCGCGCGCTCGCGTGCGATCCTTTGGCAAGCTGGAGCGGTCCGCAGGCCCGGTATGCATCGACAGCCTGGCGGTCTCCGACGGGCCCGGCAGCGCGCTCCGCCCCGTCGGCGAAGTCGTCGCCCGCTCAGAACCCTCCCTACTGCGCCTACTTGACAATGACAAAACCCAAATCAGCCGTGCTTGTGATCGTCTCTCGTCTTTCTGTAAGAAACTGCGCCGTACCATCAGTGAGTGTCCGACTTCATAAAGCCAGTGATGTGATGTCCATTTCCGGTGTAATGTCACGACCACGACACGCTACGGTCTTTCCCTGTTGTATCATACATATGTTCATTTCAATGTTCTAATGCTGCTTTTGTGTTTTGCTGCGGCGCGCAGGCGACGTGGAAACTCCTAAAAAGGCCGAGGTGGCTTCGGATAAGAAGGCCGCTGTGTCGCGTAAGTGCCTAGATGTGCCGCACTTGATTATTATACCAATCAACAAGGGATTTGTTCCCGGCAATCATTTTCCCGTACGTGGCATCGAGCAGTTACTTACGCCCTTGATTTGATTATTCTGCAAGATACCACGGATCGGGGCGATGATTGCTCTCTATAAAAAGGCTCCTAGTTGATTGGGATACTAGCTTTAGTTTAGCTCGATTGTAGTGCTGCCTCACAACAAATTCACTATCGTCTGTTATTGCACTGGCAATGCGGCAATCCTGTACTCGTACTCAGAATCTAAATTAGATTCCAATTATTCCTTATTAAGTTTCGAGGTAACGGGATTGCAGTAAGCCGGATCACTCAATTTAATTTTTTCGTTTTTTATATGTGTGTTTTGTGGTGTGTTCTGAATCTTCTAATTGATGTGGTAGTTTTGATAAACTATTTTGTCTTATATCTAAATGAATAATATACTTAGCAAATGAATACAATTAGGTGATTGTGTTAGTAGTTCCATGTCATTAGCAAATGCATTTAATAATACAGGCTGTATTTATAAATCAGCCGTGGTCAACGTCGAGTATAATTTTATAAGCAAATATGAATGATGAATGCATTCCAGCTCTATGACAGGATAGGTTGATATCTAAATAAAATAATATTTATTGCAACCAATGTCTATAATTGAGAAAATTACACTTAACTTTCTATTGCGGAATATGCTTTTAGGTCATTCTCGTAGTAATGGTTTCTTAATGTCAGGTGTCTTGTCAAAATTTTCTGATTCTAACTATGATATGGATACCTATTTATCAATTTTGATTCTATACTTAGTGTGAAATAGTTATTTAAGTCTGCTGTTATCCTAATGTATAAGTTGTTTAAACCTGAAAAGGGGTCCTTAAACTTTGTTGATGCAAGCTGCATTTAGTAGTAGGTACCCTTCGTAAAATAGCTTCTACATAGATATAACATACATTGGTGATATATGTACATAGCTAATAGCTACTTCCCCTAGGTACTCAACTCTCAATTGAAACTTTATTCCATTAAGTAAACAAGACCCAACACAACAGAAGCATTAAATTACGAGTTACATTACACTTGTAACCACAGAAATAAAAGCCAGATATAGCTAACATGTATTTTTTTTACTATACCCGTAAATGATTGTCGCCTTATTGATAGTTGTTTTACATGCTACCTCTTCCTTATTTTATTAGCCCATATATGTGTCCCACTGCTGGGAATAGCCTCTCCCTTTGATTGCCATGAGTCATGACGTACCTCCGTTTCTTGGGCCCAGTCCCACTTGACTTCACTTGAGTCTGGGGGTTTTGTCGCCTACATCAGCTATTCGTAAATATATTCCCTCAAATGTACACGGGATAATCGCGAATCCAGTAAATCAAACTTTTTTGCTGACACTATACTCGTACTATTTATTGTATCACATCACATACGCAAACGCATACTAACTTAAATCCGATTGCTGAAAGCAAGTTTAAACTCTGCTATCATTAACTTTTTATTTTGGAAATGTTTCAAACTTTTTTGTAGTGTTAAAATTATAGGCACGTAGTCATGTGAATGGAAAATCAATGTAATTGTGCCGAGTGAAGTTATTTTGTGGTGAACCTAACTTGCCCATCTCGATATAGCCAAACGGGAGTGGTGTAACGAGCCGCTATGCACCACACTTGACATTTCCCTCTTCACTTCCCGCTAGCCGCCGGTGGCCACTTAGAAGTGCAATGTACCGAAACTTCGTCTTCACTTTCTAACTAACTACTATTACTTACACGTGATCTCGACGATGCACGCTAGCTACAGCCGGATTACATTTTTACACGCTTTTATTTAATCTGTAGTCATCGTCTTCTTCCTCCCAGCGTTATTCCCGGATGTGCCCAAAGGAGCCTGGGGTCCGCTTTGGCTCCTAATTCCTAGATTTGGCATAGGCACTAGTTTTACGAAAACCAAACCTTATTGGGATTAGACCGGTTTCCTCACGATGTGTTCCTTCACCGAAAATCTGCAGTACAGTACATTGTTACAATGTTAGTTTCTTTAGGTCAGATCTTGGAAGTCAAGTTTGACCGTTCCGTAAGTCCAATCGAACTGAAATTGTGTAGTTACAGTTATATCAATCAGATGACTCTGCAATAATATTATCGTACAGTCAGCATCAGAAGCAGCTAAGCGGGCTGGGTGTTCAAAATGACCTACACACGCTCTTAACTTCTTAAGAATAAAGTCGTGTGTAGATCATTTTGAACACCCGGCCCGCTTAGCTGCTTCTGATGCTGACTGTACCTTCAAGCTTATCTTATAATGGACACGGAAGGTGGCCATTACAAATCCTAAACTGCACTGCACTAGATATAGATAAATTAACGAGAGCAAGGAATTGCATATGTAGGTAGTAGTATTGTATGTTTACAGGCATTCTATATTTGAATTTTCTATTTTCTCGTACTATCAGCATAAAAAGAGGTTTGTTATATGTTGAAGAAGTAAATACCAAAATAATGTCAGTGTCAAATTGTGAATATTATTTACGTTGTGCATATTCTCCTTTTGTTGCAAACGGTACAACCACTACAAATGCAATTCCATTTTCTCGATAATTCATCTATACCTATAAACCTGTCGTGTTCATGACATGACATGACTATGTAAATAAAAGTTTGTTGGAAATAAAACCTTTGTAGGTACCAAAACCAAAATTATTCTGTCGCGATATTCGTATCAAATTGATATACATCTCGGATATAAATGAATCCAAAATATTTAAGCTGATTAACGCGGCACCTACGTATCACACATCTAAATCTTATTGAATTGCTTGTCTAAAAACGATTGATCAATCGGCAATTTAATTTGCCGATATATTTAAGATAACCATTACTAAGGAAGGATATGGGTATCAATAGTCGTTACGCACCTAAATAAAAGAGAATGAATACTGAAATGAAACGATGCTAAACAAGGGTGGAGTGTATTGCTTGGTCTTGCGTCAATAAGGGTCGCTAAGGGTGTGGTAGTCTGCCTTGAGGTGTTTCTTGGCGGTTATGATTGATTCCGTTCAGTCCAGAGTTCTGCTCCTATCTGGCTTCACTAACATTATTAAGTGTTAAATTGTATTTATATAGTGCCATGTGGGTTTCATACTAAAGGTTAGTTTTCGAGCCAATGCCGAAGACTCCATCCTTCAATCGATTACTCTGCTAGGCAACTTGAGAATTTATTGGTCGATCGTAATTTATTTAGAGGTGTTAGCCTGGGCGCACCTCACTCCCGAGTTAGCTTCTACGCTGTACATATAACATTTTATGGGGCTTTTACGTAGGTACCTGCTCACAAAGTCGCGTAAACTGCGTAACTTCAGTCTTGGAAGAATTCTGCCAGTTATCTGAATAAGAATTACCTGCGTAGGAAACTTGATTACAAGTATCGTATGTTATAAATATAAATCATGTCATGGTTTCTATTTGTTGTTTAGGCAATGCAACACACGAGGATATCCTTATTTAATGATACTAACCGATAATTACTGTTATTCTTATTAAGCAATCAATCATATCTTACCTGACAACAGTATATTGGAACGAAAAAAGCATGACATAAAATGATTGATTCACTTCTCGACGAAAGTAATGAAGAACATTTCCCTAATCGACCTGACATTTATACAGGGTGGAATTTCATAAACTGTACAAAATAAAAGGAGAAAAATTTCAGCCAATTTCATCGGTGAAACGGTGGTTTTTTTTTTTTTCCTGTCATTAGTTTTTTTTTTACAGAATTTTGAAAATTTTTGTAAAAACTCGGATAATACACCTAATTCAGACGGTATAACTTTTGATCCAATGGTCCTAAAATGTAAATAAAAAATGCAGAGTATTACCAAGGGACAGGTTAATAATTCTTAATAACAATAGAAAACCAACTAGAAGAGAAAATCCGCAAAAAAAAATATTGTTTTTGAAAAATGGCTACAAAAATTACGAATTTTAAAAGAAAAACACAATTTTCTGAAAAAAACGCAGGTTTAGTTACCATTTTTTTTGCTTAGTATTAAACCTCACTTAATGCCGATTCTAAAACCGTTTTTAAACTGTCTCAGACTTTGAAAAATACCACGCTAATGGGTACGTAAATCAAACCATAATTTTATTAATTGTAATCCTCTTAAAATCCTTAATGACCGCTTGTTCCCAGGTAGTTGAAGGGTGTTTTTGGGTTGAAGGTGGAGATAACATGAGGGGTATAAAGGCATTGGGCAATAGGTCAACTATTCAGTCGCTCGCAAATCGCAATTGCTTGTCTTTGCTCGCCACTTCTTTGATTACTCCAGTACTTGTTCAGTTTGAATCATCATGCCCCGCTTACGAGAGTTTTCGCCGTTACAAATAGCCAACATGCACTATTATTATGGATTGTGCCATGGATCTGCAAGAGCTGCGTGTATCGCCTATTTGGAGCAGTATCCTAATGACGTTCCAAGACCTGCTGCTCGCCACTTTCAAGAAGTTCATCGCCGGTTGTGCAATATTGGCCTGGGATACGGTGGCCGAGATCGCCGAGAGCCAGGAAACATAATTGATGTTGCCATAGAAGAAGCAGTTCTCAGAGACTTGTACGCGGACCCAACCACGAGTCTAAGACGCTTGGCATTGAGGCACGGAATCTCAAAATTCTCTGTCTGGAAAATTTTGAAGAAGGAAGGACTGCATCCATTTCATTATCAACGGGTACAAAATTTGCAAATTGGCGATGCCCGCGTTAGGTGTGTTATGTCGACTTGGATACTTGGCAATATCAGGAGGGATCCGGAATTTACTAGAAGAATTTTATGTTTGGACGAAGCAAGATTTACTCATACGGGAATAACTAACTTCAGAAATTTACACACATGGGCTCACGATAATCCAAACCTAGTAAGACCATCTAATTTTCAAGACCAATTCTCCATAAACGTTTGGGCAGCGGTACTCGACGATCAATTGATTGGACCAGTCTTCTTACCGAATACTTTGAACGCCGACAGATTTTTACTGTTACTGAGAGACGAGCTCCCAGAGCTTTTGGAAGATGTGATGTTAGATGTGAGACAACGCCTGTTTCTCCAAATGGATGGATGCCCAGCTCATTGGGCATTAAGAGTTCGACATTTTTTAAATGAGCAATATCCCAATAGGTGGATCGGCCGAGACGGCCCCGTTGGATGGCCTGCAAGATCGCCTGATATGACGCCGTTGGATTATTTTCTTTGGGGTGATATGAAGCAACGGGTATATCACAGAATCGTCAATACCGAAGCAGAATTGCACGACAGAATTTTAAATGCAGCACAAGAAATAAAAAATAATCCGGGAATGATTCGACGGGCTACGCAACAAATTCAAGCTGGCAAATGGATGCAGTCCTTCCTTCTTCAAAATTTTCCAGACAGAGAATTTTGAGATTCCGTGCCTCAATGCCAAGCGTCTTAGACTCGTGGTTGGGTCCGCGTACAAGTCTCTGAGAACTGCTTCTTCTATGGCAACATCAATTATGTTTCCTGGCTCTCGGCGATCTCGGCCACCGTATCCCAGGCCAATATTGCACAACCGGCGATGAACTTCTTGAAAGTGGCGAGCAGCAGGTCTTGGAACGTCATTAGGATACTGCTCCAAATAGGCGATACACGCAGCTCTTGCAGATCCATGGCACAATCCATAATAATAGTGCATGTTGGCTATTTGTAACGGCGAAAACTCTCGTAAGCGGGGCATGATGATTCAAACTGAACAAGTACTGGAGTAATCAAAGAAGTGGCGAGCAAAGACAAGCAATTGCGATTTGCGAGCGACTGAATAGTTGACCTATTGCCCAATGCCTTTATACCCCTCATGTTATCTCCACCTTCAACCCAAAAACACCCTTCAACTACCTGGGAACAAGCGGTCATTAAGGATTTTAAGAGGATTAAAATTAATAAAATTATGGTTTGATTTACGTACCCATTAGCGTGGTATTTTTCAAAGTCTGAGACAGTTTAAAAACGGTTTTAGAATCGGCATTAAGTGAGGTTTAATACTAAGCAAAAAAAATGGTAACTAAATCTGCGTTTTTTTCAGAAAATTGTGTTTTTCTTTTAAAATTCGTAATTTTTGTAGCCATTTTTCAAAAACAATAATTTTTTTGCGGATTTTCTCTTCTAGTTGGTTTTTTATTGTTATTAAGAATTATTAAACTGTCCCTTGGTAATACTCTGCATTTTTTATTTTCATTTTAGGTCCATTGGATCAAAAGTTATACCGTCTGAATTAGGTGTATTACCCGAGTTTTTACAAAAATTTTCAAAATTCTGTAAAAAAAAAACTAATGACTAGAAAAAAAAAAAAACACCGTTTCACCGATGAAATTGGCTGAAATTTTTCTCCTTTTATTTTGTACAGTTTATGAAATTCCACCCTGTATTATTAACCCTCTGAACGCCGATGACGAAAAATGTCGTACCCAAAGCGCCAATGTATAATTTTTTGCTAGTCGGTCAACCAACTGTCCTCAAAACAAAATAGCGATCATTTGTTCTAAAGCCTGTGTGTTTATGTTCCCTAATAGTATCTGTGGGAAGAAATAGCTAGTGCATTCTTATCCAGCACTATTGCATACCTACGCTTTAATAGTACATTACTTACCTAGGGCGGTTAAACAAAGAATGTCTCAGATCGCAGGTATTTGACGCCCGAGCCGAAGGCATGGGCGATAAATATGCGCTCTGAGGCTTTCTTTATTACCGCCCGTGGTAAGTACAACATTTTACGTCTCTAACTGGCCAGGAAGTGGGGTTTAATTCCTACTTTATGGCCAGGTATGACGTAAAAATATATGTAGGTATATCCCAATACTATCGACATTTTGCATACAGTTCACGTGATTATATCGCAATGTCACATACCTAATTACCTAATCTAAAAGCTACCTAAACTAGCATATGTTCACCAAATAATCTATGATCAGAAATTTCCTGATAGCTTCGCATCTAACAGGGTGATAACTAGTTGGTATTTTTATAAAAAAAATCTGTAAGTACAACTATAGTTTCATAAATCATAATCTTAGGTAATTGACGGCTCTGTTTGATTTAATAAATGTAACCCAAACGTTCATTATATACAATGAGTGATTATATACTTTGAAATTATATTATATCAAATGTTATTATTATTATTTATTATACTGATAAATGTAAGATTTATAAAAATATTTTATTTCATAAGGACAATGATTCGCTGTTAAAACTGTATCTGAATTATTCAAGGGTTACGTTTGTGTTTGATTGAATTAAAGGTCAATGAAGTACTGGTTTTTATGCCTATAATTATAATGTAGAGTCTACTTACGTCCAGAAGATGTAATGAGCATGATTTTCCATAAATTAATGTCGTATTTAATTATTTATTTAGTAGATATGAATTCCCGCGTTACGCATTAATGTCATGCTCAAGAAATAGAGGGATTTCATGGAATACTGTGACTGTCCAAGGGATACCCTACAAATACTCAGAGTTTCTGGTAGTAACTACTGTAGATACCTACATGTTACATAGATTCCAGAATGTGAAAATACACGTTCCCGGACTGACCCTGGTGGGCAATCGGTCACCAAGTTTTCGATACATTCTCCCGTGCATCACCCGGCAATTGGTGACATCCGTCAAAATAGGTAGATATTTCTTATTAAGAATAAGAATAAATTTATTTCAAAAACAAACAATATAACCAACATACAATATCCAGCAGGCCCCGAACTAGGCTGAGCCTGTATCTCGGGACCTAGCAGTACAATTTACAAATATGACGTCAATTCAGACTATATATATATATATATTTTTTTTTTTTATTTTTTTTTCAAAATACTATAAATATATCTAAAACTATGTGTGTGTGCACGTGAGTGTGTGTGTGTGTGCGTGCGTGCGTGCGTGAGTATGTGTGTATATGTGTATGTGCGTGTGTGCGTGTGTGCATGGGCAGTTTAAAGTAATAGTCACTATCAGGGGTGAAGGAGAGCTTCCGTGTCATAGTAACACAGAGACGTAAACCATTTTTTTAGAATTTTCTGTACCCGACCTGCTGTGTGCTGTTTTGGATATTGTGCAATTTACAAATGTTGTTGTAAAGTTGTAGATGCATGTAAGCTGGAGCGCGCCTTGCTAAGACGGATTTGTAAGGCGGGGAGGGGTACTTTAAAAATTCGTTTATGCAACAGCTGGGCATAGTTGGGAAGATTAGCAGCAAAACCATGCGCTCGTATTGTAGCCTTCAAAATATATAATTGCCTGACTCTCAAAAGGCTTGTTTCTCGATAGAGGGCATCAGTGGAAAATCGGAAAGGTTTCCTTAGCATGACCTTGATCACAGCACGCTGGGACCGCTCTGCCAGGAGCAGATGACTTTTAGCGGCGCTGCCCCAAACTCTTATTGCAACGTATCGTATGTAGGCGAGATATATTTACGTAACTACATTTTGAAAAGGAGGAGACTGTTCCGGGGGATAGTAATATTATAATTAAATTATAGAGATTGCTCTGCCACTGATAAAGAATTATAATTTTGTTAACAATATAAATTTCGTTGTTTTATGCACATCCATATATGGGTATGTCCGCGAAAAATTGTACCGTTATATTTATGATATAAGTATAACACATGTCGTACATGACAATTATAAAGCTTAGTTCATGAAATAGATTTATTTATACAAGTACCAAGACATGGAGTATTTATACATTTAATAGCGCAATTTTTTCCGGATTTTGAAGTCGCTTTTGCCAATCAGCACTTGTCAAAGCCATCTTTAAAAAAAATACATAAAAACAAACTCGTCTTTATATGCGTGCGTTATAGTGCGTGTGTAGTGCACTCATCTTAACAATCGGTCATGACTGTAGCGTAACACATTGTTACTTTCATGACAAAAAACTGGCAGGACATAACTTTAAAAAAAGATAGCACTCAATTGCGAATAGCAATGGACTGCGAATCACTTTAATTCTGTTATTGAACAAGTTCTTAAGGTTTTTCTGTACTAACAACATATGGACCTAGGTCTGAAAGAAACGATTTCTTTTTTTTTTTTTTTATAATAGAACAATAGAGTATTTCTACTTACCGTGCAGTTAACACACTAAAAAAGTACTTTTTCGAGTCGCAAAACTGTCGTCGACACAAAACATCATTTCACTCAGCAAATACATGTGCTCTTTTTTAGGGTTCCGTACTCAAAGAGTAAAACGGGACCCTATTACTAAGGGCTTGTGCACAAATCACGCGAGGTTTTTTCGGTTACTTTTTGACCCCCCCCCCCCCCCCCTTGGTGATATTTGGTGAGGTTCTTGGCTACCCCCCCCCTCCCCCACGTAACCTCACGTATATTTTTTTCATTCGACCTAATTGTAAGATAAATAGTACATAGTAAATCTTGTTTATTTTTCTATCTTAGTGAAATAGACTCGCTATTTTGAAGTGCTAAGTAAAGATTTATGTTTAATGACCCCGACAAAAAGTAATTACTCGTGTGGTAGATATTTTTTCTTAGTTTCGTTCACTGTAAAAAAAATATACGTGAAGTCTCCTTATACCTAACCCAACCCCCCTCCCCCAACGTGATCTGTCGTGATTTTTTCCTGACCCCCCCTCCCCTATCGAACCTCGCGTGATTTGTGCACAAGCCCTAAGACTCCGCTGTCCGTCTGTCTGTCACTAGGCTGTATCTCACTGATACCGTGAGAGTTCCAGCTGAAATTTTCACAGATGTTGCCGTTTCGTTCGATTTCTGTTGCCGCTATAACAACAAATACTAAAAAGACAGAATAAAATAGTTTTTTATAGATATTGGTACGGAACGGAACCCTTCGTGCGCGTAAGAGAGCTCAAAACTCATGAAATTACATAAAATAGCACATTTATTATATTCCATACCTACCTACAGATTTGATTATTGTCGAATAATGATATTGCTAAATTAAACAAATATGGGTCAAGCAAAAAAATCAAATGTAATACCCATATATTAGAGCAATCAATATGAAATTCGCAATGTACATAATACGACGTCCCGAGGGAGGATTCTCGGTTAAATGGAAATGAAAATGATTCTCATTGGATGCGAGAAAAACTAATTCCATTTAATCGCTGTTACGGGAACTAAGTGTAAGTAAAGACAAACTTGTGCGGGGTAAGCGGTGTGGACGATTAGATTAACTGAACTGGCTAACTATTCGGTAAACCTTAAGTGAGCAAGCGATTTATCCGGAAATATAAAGTTTATCGGAATGGAGTGACCAAAACCAAGTGTCAAACACGACTATCAAGAGTCCAGTAGGTACTCGAACAAGATAAACAAACTCACTGACGTATCTTTGCATCGTCGTTCTTTATTCGTCTTTCTTCTGTATTGTATGCTATTATGCGTCATGTTAGCATGTTGTTCCTGTCTTCTTGGTTGCATTTGGTATTTATTTCTTACATATTTATGCCGGCTTTGACCAAACGGGAGTAAGGACTTAGTCTGGGGTTAAACGTTAAAATTATGGACTAATTCCGAATTGACACTTTGTCTCATTTGTAAATTCATTACAACAACTTGATTACGATCATGCAATGTTCTGTGCTAGTTTTACGAGCCCTCGTGGTGATTTAGACTTATTAGAAATACTTAAAGAAATAATAACTCGTAGTTATTTGTTATAAATGTCAACAGTCTTTGTTTTGTAAATGGAGTGAATGAACAATACTAAGTTTTGTGTCAAGCTTACGAGCGGACATTCTTATTTGATCGTCTGTCTTTGAATTTTTATTATGTTTTAAGTGCTGTTACGTCCGTCTTTCGTATTTATTTTACTACCATCATTATGTCGTCTGACGACAGCAAAAATATTTATTATGCGATGAAAACTATTATATGGATTTTTTCGTCTGTAACTGTAGTATCAATATAAATAATACCTTAGGGGACGATATAGGAGTGAGACAGGCACTGGATTCTCTTGTGGAGGCTGCACAAGGAGTGGATAAGGCTAGACTGAAGGCAGTTTCTAAGCCAGAGTCTGGGGCATGGCTGCATGCGCTTCCCTCTCCACACATGGGCACTCTGCTTGACGACGAATCGATGCGGGTGGCGGTGGCTCTCCGCCTGGGCTGCGATGTATGCGAACCTCATTTATGCATCTGCGGCGCCATGGTGGAGAGCAACGGGCACCACGCCTTGAGTTGCTGTCGCTGTGCGGGGAGATTCTCTCGTCACCATGCCCTCAATGATATTGTCCGGAGGGCGTTAGTCTCGGCCAATATTCCATGTGTGCTGGGGCCTTCAGGCCTGAGCCGGTCCGATGGCAAAAGGCCGGATGGCTTGACCCTGTTGCCATGGCAGAAGGGTAGATGCTTGCTGTGGGATGCCACTTGTGTGAGCACTTTCGTTGCCTCGCACCTTGGTCGCACCATTGGGGCAGCCTGCTGCCGAGGCGGCTGCGCTTAGAAAGCGGGACAAATACTCTGCATTGGTGAATTATTCATTTGTCCCTCTTGCGGTGGAGACTATGGCATGCTGGTGCTCAGAGTCCAGGGCATTCCTGGCGGAAGTGGGGCGCCGTTTGTGACTGAGAGGGTATGACCCCCGTTCCGGGTCATTCCTGTTGCAAAGGTTGTCGATAGCGATTCAACGCGGTAATGCGGCGAGTGTGATGGGCACCTTTGCACCCGGAATGACACGGGGCGGGTTATTTGACTAAGTTTTATTGACTTGTAAACTTATCTAATATTATGACTTTTATTGTACGTTGACAATTGTTTTTTCGTTAGTAAATATATTATTTTCAAATATGTACCGAATATGTTAATTACTCATTGTTAGCTTCTTTTTTTACTTATTAACATATTACCGAACGTTTTGTAAATATCGGTATTGCGGTCGACGTCAAAGATATGATGGGTCAGGCTCGTAATGCACACTTTCCCGCTATGTACACTTTCTCTATAGGTGCACTTCTTTAGAAGGAACACTTTCCCGGAAGGAACACTTTTTCTAAAAGTGCATTTCCCACTAAGTACCTTTCTCACATAGAACACTTTCTCAGAAAACACATTTTCTCACAAGGTGCACTTTCTTTATGTATGGCTTATTTCTGGTAGTGCTAATCTTTTCCACGCCAACGACACATAATTACATTAGCACCGCAGGTTTAACGCCAAGGACTGACCGGGACCAAAATCTACCTTCATTTATTTGTTTAAGGTTTAATGTTTGGGTGTACATATCGGGAATGCACATTGCGGGAAAGTGCACCTATAGAGAAAGTGTACATTTTAGGAAAGTGTATGTCGGAAAAGTGCACTTTGTAAGACAGTGCACAAACTGGGAAAGTGTACATATCGGGAATGCACATTGCGGGAAAGTGCACCTATAGAGAAAGTGTACATAGCGGGAAAGTGTGCATTATGAGCCTGACCCGATATGATTACAGTTTTACTTCTTATTCCGTTGCAATAAGGCGAAAAATGTATACTTACACTGAAAAAAATGGTTTGTTGGATTTACCAAATTAGCTAAGGTTGGCTGAATTACATGGAAACTAAGATAAATATAACAAAACCTCGCTATTGGACTAACAAAACTAAAAAGGTTGAAGTCGCTACCAGACTTCTGGTGTAAATCAACACAGAGTATTTTACATTTTACAAAACAAATCTCAACAATTTGGTTTGGTTGATTATATCATAAAAATATAATAAATATAACAAGACCTCGCGGTTGAACTTACAAAACTAAAAAGGTTGACGTCAAAATATAGTCCTTACCAGAGTTCATGGTGTATATTAACAAAGAATCTTGTACATTTTACCAAACAAATCTCTACAATTGGGTTTGGTAGATTTTATTATAAAAATATGATAAATATAACAAAACATCGCGGTTGAACTTACAAAACTAAAAAAGGTTGAGGCCAAAATATAGTCCCTACCAAAGTTCATGGTGTATATTAATAAAGAATATTGTAAGTTTTACCAAACAAATCTCTACAAGTCGGTTTGGTAGATTTTATAAATAAAATATGATAAATATAACAAGACGTCGCGGTTGAACTTACAAAACTAAAAAAGGTTGAGGTCAAAATATAGTCACTACCAGAGTTCATTGTGTTAATTAACAAAGAATATTGTACATTTTACCAAACAAATCCCTACAAATCGGTTTGGTAGATTTTATAAATAAAAATATGATAAATGTAACAAGACATCGCGGTTGAACCTACAAAACTAAAAAAGGTAGAGGCCAAAATATAGTCCGTACCAGAGTTCATGGTGTATATTAATAAAGAATATTGTAAGTTTTACCAAACAAATCTCTACAAGTCGGTTTGGTAGATTTTATAAATAAAATATAATAAATATAACAAGACGTCGCGGTTGAACTTACAAAACTAAAAAAGGTTGAGGTCAAAATATAGTCACTACCAGAGTTCATTGTGTTAATTAACAAAGAATATTGTACATTTTACCAAACAAATCCCTACAAATCGGTTTGGTAGATTTTATAAATAAAAATATGATAAATGTAACAAGACATCGCGGTTGAACCTACAAAACTAAAAAAGGTAGAGGCCAAAATATAGTCCGTACCAGAGTTCATGGTGTATATTAATAAAGAATATTGTAAGTTTTACCAAAACAAATCTCTACAATTTGGTTTGGTTGATTTTATCATAAAAGTATGTTAACATAACAAGACCTCGCGGTTAAACTTACAAAACTAAAAAGGTTGACCTCAAAATATAGTCCCTACCAGAGTTCATGCTGTTAATTAACAAGAATATTGTACATTTTACCAAACAAACCTCTACATTTCGGATTGGTTAATTTTATATTGTAAATATGATAAATATAACAAGATTTCGCAGTTGAACTTACAAAACTAAAATGGTTGACCTCGAAATATAGTTCCTACCAGAGTTCATGCTGTTAATTAACAAAGAATATTGTACATTTTACCAAACAAATCTCTACGATTTGATTTGGTTTATTTTATAATTAAAATATGATATTTATAACAAGACCTCGCGGTTGAAATTACAAAACGAAAATGGTTAAGGTCAAAATATAGTCCCTACCAGAGTTCATGGTGTAAATTAACAAAGGATATTGTACATTTTTACCAAACGAATGTCAAGAATTTGGTTCGGTTGATTTTATGATAAACATATGATTAATATAACATGGCCCCGTGGTTGAACTTACAAAACTGAAAAGGTTGAGGTCAAAATATACTACCCAGAGTTCCTGGTGTAAATTAACGAAAAAAAATGAACATTTTACCAAACACGTCTCAACAATTTGGTTAGGTTCTATCAAAAAACTGGTTAAGTGCAAGTCGGACTCGCACACGAAGGGTTCCGTACCATTATCTATAAACATATTTATTTTATTCTGTTTTTAGTATTTGTTGTTATAGCGAAAACAATTATTTGTAATAATATTAATATTAAAGACAGACGGACAGCGGAGTCTTAGTAATAGGGCCCCGTTTTACTCTTTGAGTACGGGACCCTAAAAACGAGTCATTTAGGGATAACGCGCTATTTTCGATTTTTGGTAAAGTGACGTTCGACGCTCGAGATCACAAACTTGTATTATTCATTGCGCCAACTTCATAAACAAGTCTGCAAAAATCAGAACTACCAACCCCGCCAACTACCCCGTACTTTCAGGCGACATAGTTACTTATTAAGAAAAGTCAGATCATTTTTAATAACCGCGATGAGTACGAAGAAGGCAAAGCCCATGGTTGTAGGTATATGTTTCAGTTTAAGTTCTAGTGACATTGTTACAAGGTTTATTATTCCAGTTTAACAAGGTTTTACAAAATAAATATCACGGAACAATATACTTAACACAAATATAATGCGGATTTCAGTAGCGTTGATATCTTTAGATATTATAAGGCATCTTTTTAAATGCAAGTTATTAATAGTGTTAATAATAAGCAGCATAAATAGTATTAGAAATAGTTAGTCCTCTTATCATGTTTAAAAATGTTGTAGTATTATACTTAAGTTACTAAATCTATTTGATTCACTCTAAATATGGGATTTATACAATAATATTGTCATTAGGATATACTATAGCAATATAATTTCTTATTTGCGGTAACCTATATAGATTTACATGCTTGGTTATGCTTTCATCTTCAAAACAAAAAAAAACAATTACTCAAACTTAATTAAAAATAAATCATCTCTCTTTCACAAATGTTGTGATAGTCCGTTCAATTGTTTACATATCAAGTTATCTGGGTAAACCTGTAATTGGCCATACTACTGTGTATTATAGTATAAGTTACGTACTTTGTATCGCTGTTGGTTTTCTGAATAAATAATAATAATAACTAATGCACTTGCTAGTTAGAGCAACAAAGAGAGAGATAAACGAACTTAGTTTGTTTTCGTTTCGCGGTAGCTTTTCAGACTACACTACGCTAAATGGAATAAGTAGGTACCTATTAGGTTTATTGTGTAAATACGTAAATATGAAGTTAATCGAGTTTTCTTTCGATTTAAATTATATACATGTATATAAAAGATACTCTTGGTTTTATTAGTATATAGGTATAATAGTTAATGTAGTTAACACAATTATTAGAATAACGTACGACTTAGTTTTGCTTCAATCATTATTAAAGCGACATTACTTAAGTATCATAACCCATAAGGCATAGGTAACTGTATGCAATTGTATGTAACATGTATTTAACCTAAACCTATTTACAAATAAGTAATTAATTAATTATTAACTCAGTACTTATTATGATGTTTATAATCACACAGACAATCTGTTCCGACAATTTTGCGAGACCATGTTAGTTATTATGTTTATATACTCTGTGTATTAAATAAAATTAAATAATAATCTAGGCCGCCTTTCACGTTGTATGTAGGTACCTACCTAGCTAGACTATACACAAATTAATAATTTGCAGAGCCATACCACAGATTGCCATACCTATAAATAAAAATAAAATAAAAATAAAAATGGTTTATTTTCAGATTTCTTAGATCCATAGCATTACAAAACACAAAACAAAAAACACAAAACACTTATACAACTATATAACTATATTAGTAAAATTATAGCCACATGCATTAATTTAATTTAATTTTTTTTTAGGACGTGTAGGTCGGTGTATCGGCGGAGTATGTCCGAGTCCCACCTCTCTGCTATCATTTTCAAGATGCTATTTGAGCTTCCCCTCGTCTGCATCACCACAGACGCCGTCTTCTTCCGTATTATGGCATAAAAGTCATCTACGCTAGCATCGGCAAACATCCCAGAGGCGCTGCAGAATCGGGGAAGCCCAAACAGCCTCCTGAAAATGTTGTTGTATTGGATACGCAGGGCGCTATATGACTTCAGCCTGAAACTAGCCCACAGGCCACACGTATAGAAACTTTGACAGTAAGCTCTAAATAAAGTCAGCTTCACTTGGGCACTACAACGTGCGAACCTGTGCGCCAGCATCCCGCCTCGGACTGACAACGCCCTGCGCTCCCGCTCGATATCGAAATCGTCTTTCAGGTCCTCGGTCACTATATGACCCAGGTATTTGAAATGAGTAACACGATTCAGAGGAACTCCGTTCAACATTATTTTGGGCGAATAGCCTGGACACTTAATTTTACCCCTGAACATCATGAACTCACTTTTGCCCGCGTTGTATTTCAAACCGTGCTGTTGCGCATACATCTCACATGTATCGATTAGCTTCTTTAGCCCTGACACTGATGGGCTCAGCAGCACCAAGTCGTCTGCATAACTGATATTATTTACACAAACATTATCAATTCTACATCCGGCACGTATACTGCTGAGCCCCTCAATCAGTTCATTAACATACATGTTAAACAATCTAGGCGAGGTTAGCCCCCCCTGCCTCACCCCACATTTTAGCACATATGGATCTGAATACTCTTTTGCCCATTTTACCACGTTTATCTGGTTGCTATACCAGTGAGACATGATTTCTGTCACAGCCGGATTTATGCCTGTCTCCTTCAACTTTGACCACAGTTTATCATACGACACGGTATCGAAAGCCTTTGAAAGATCTAAGAAACAGGCATAAATAGGCGTATTTCTCTTAACATAATAGCTTACTGTATGTTTTAAGGCTAATATTGCACTTTCCGTAGATAGTCCTTCACGAAAACCGAATTGCGCATCATGTAATTTAACATGTAGGTTCAAACAATTGTCAAGAAACCTATCTAGTACCTTTGCGATGACTGTAGCCAAAGAAATCGGCCTATAATTACTTTTATCCGCGAGATCTCCTGTAGAATTCTTAACAAGGGGAATGACCACTGTTTTTATCAAATCTGGAGGTAAATATGTGTGCCTCAGGCAGAGCGTGAACAGCATAGATAATAACCTACCAATGTGCGAGCCCGCGTGTTGCAGGTGCTCAATGCTGAGTCCGTCGTGCCCTGGAGACTTACCTCTTTTCATATTAGCTATAGCTAGTCTAACATCTTTAGCGGAGACTACGATTGACGTATCTTTAAGATTGGACTCAACATTGAGCTCCTCCCTCACGGGTTTATAGGGGGGCTCCACCCTAAAATAATCCCTGAAAATGTTAGCAACATGTTTGGGTTCACTAATACCATCTACACTAGCCGACAGACTTGGTTTACAATTCATTTTTTTGGTACTTTTCCAGAACTTACCGAACTGTTTACTGGCATGTTGTGTGGCTAAAATGTCAAATTTAATCTTCTCTTGATTATTTTGACAAAACTTAAGCCGAGATTTAAAAATTTTACGACTAGAGCACATCTTTTCATAAATAGGACCACTCTTGGGTTTCCTATGTAATATATATGTCAAAAAATCCAACCTAGCTTGCTTGTGGCTGTTTGATACATGTTTATTCCAGCCTAGAATACTTTTAGCTTTATTATTCTCATTCGACTTAAGTACACTACTTTCTACAGATGCTCTACTTAGTGCGCTTATTATGTTACAGTATAATTGATTAATAACAATTCTGTGTGAAGTATCTTGACACATATTATCCGCACAGTAGTGAAGTTCCTGCGGAAAATCAACTACTTTTAAATAGTTATTACATATCTCTGAATATTTAGCAATCTGTTCAGGGCTTCTTACTCCCCATAACACTTTGTTACATAATTCCTTTTTCTGTATCTCTTTTGACCTAATAACGTCAATATTACATTCGATTTTTAATGGATAGTGATCCGACCAGTATACATCATATAGAACCTCGATATTGTTTAACGTGTACCATGCAGAAGTACTTACCAAGCAGTGATCTAACCACCTATGGGATCCGTGCGCATCACTCACAAATGTATGCGTTCCAGACGATGCGCCTAGTCGAATCACATCCGCACATAACCACTGCCTTTCATTACAAAATTCGAACATTTCTTCATAAAATTGAGCCGATGGATGTGCATTGTAATCGCCTAGCATGTACACATTTTCAACACTGTTGTCCTCGATTATAGCATTCATTTCGCCCAGACATTGCGTAAAAATAGGCAAGTTATCCGGCACATCTGTCGGCATATATACACATAGCACTATGAACTCCTTTCGATCCTTAGTTACGACTTTTATTCCAGCAATACGTTCACTATTGCACTTCATAACGGTAACACTGAGAAATGCACTGTTTCGCCAAAGAATCGCCACGCCGCCGTGAGGCCTCCCGCGAAGAACGCCGGCCGATAAATCCACCGACGATTTGCCTGTGTAACTGAAATCCTTATCAATTTGTCCTAGAAAAGCCAGGTCATGGGGTAGTAGCCAGGTTTCCTGAAGTGCAATAACATCCGCCCCCCCACACAGTGATCTCACGCAGTCAACGCTTCTCTTTATATTTTTGCAATTATATGTTATAAAAGTACTACTATTGTTTATCTGGGCCATTTACAATTGTTTTGTTTTTTAGACCCTGCCCCCCACTACTTACTGCGGGGTCACTGGGTTTGTAGTGCATGAAGCGGCTAAATTTAATACCGTCTGGCCATAATTTATCGTCTAGATATATGTCTAACTTGCATTTATTCACAAACATTTTATACGCGTTGTAAGACCTCTCAGTTTTCATGCTTATTTTTTGAAGTATGATGTTAAATTCCCTATTCCCAGACAAAAAAAGTAAAGTTGCGTAGGTACTTACTTAATGATTATCTATGTAGTAATAAGGCTTTAACGACGTTAAAGTTTTCGTGGCTTTTCCTTAATACGAGTAAGTAATATCCTTCCTTATCCTTACTAATAGTATGAATGTGAAAGTGTGTTAATTGGTTGGTCCTTCCTTGGTGTTTGTTTGGACGTCTTCATAAATAAGCAAAATACTTACGTTTGTCACGCGGGCCAAGCCGCTGACAAAACTAGTAAGTAGATACTAAATGGTGTACCCATGTAGGTACAGTCAGCAGCAGAAGTAGCAACACAAAATAACCCGCTCGAAATTATCTAGAAAGTCCGTATCCTCTTGACATAAGAGCCATGTGTGGGTCATTTTGAGCACTTTGACCCGCGTAGCTACTTTTGCTGCTGGATGTACCTTTAATTTTATCATTGATTAATTGACGTCTTAAAATATACAATTGGTACATTACCTAAATACCTAATCATTACATAGTATACAACAAAGTCGCTTACGTTTTTTTCGATAGATAGAGTGATTCAAGAGGAAGGTTTATATGTATAATTCATGCATGTATTATACGTATAAATCCGTGCGAAGCCAGGGCGGGTCGCTAGTTATAAGTATATAATCAAGTAATAAATCGTTTTGTCTTTACTTGTTGGTCGTAGGAATGAGATCCTATTTCTTTGTTATTTTGCAACCTTTGACGCCACACAAAATAGTATTAAGTACTTACCTAGTCTATTTTTTCCAACAACATTAACACGAAAGATTTGGCGTTTAGTAGGTACATAGGTAACTATCTACTCGTACCTTCTGAGAAAGCGCTGCAGTCACTACTAGACCTATTCAATTCAATTCAATTCATTTTTATTTCAGACAAGGTCCATACACATTTGTTAGAAAAAAATAATTAACTTATGACTAAATGAGTGTTAGTTAATAATACTACTTAGGGTCTAAAATTCTCGTGCGCGCGTCTTTACCTGCACATGCATGGACGTCCAGCGGGCTAGCATAGGACTGTCCCAGCGGTAAGCGAACACGCTCAGGATGCTGTTGGGGCTGCCGCGCAAACGAGACAAAAGCGAAGCGCATCTCTTCCTCATCACAGCCGCGAAGCCATCCGTCCGCGCTTCGGCAAACATGCCGGAAGCACTACACCATCGCGGTATACCTTGTTAAAATTACCAAAGAGT
Source organism: Epinotia brunnichana (assembly GCA_963854355.1). Taxonomy (NCBI): domain Eukaryota; kingdom Metazoa; phylum Arthropoda; class Insecta; order Lepidoptera; family Tortricidae; genus Epinotia; species Epinotia brunnichana. The sequence continues at coordinate 19,469,564 of OY977949.1, read as the reverse complement.
TTGGTAATTTTAACTAGGTAAAAGTCTGGTACATTTTACAAAACAATACCGCTGCATGCATAGTTCCATCCTACTCAATTTATAAACATAAGAGTGAGATGTGACTATTCCCCCCCCCGACTGCCCTGCGGAGGTGCGCCCCTTCCCCCGGCTATAGCATCTTGCGATGCGCGCGCGGCGCGGCAGGCTTCATTGCGTTGAGGTAGTTCATTGTATATAGTCACTTTGTTTTGTTTGCGTTTAAATGAAATTTTCTTGGTGCGCCATTTCATTTCGGCTGGTGCGTAGTGGATTTAGTTTGCAAAGTGTAACCAACTATGGATAGTGATCTCGACGATGACTTAAGTGTGGGGGTGACTGAATATTTGAAGGAATGGGGATTATCTCAATCTACCATAGCAAGTTTTGAAGGTAAGCATTAGAACGATATTACACTAAAAGTGCTAAATTGGCAACACTGATACCTTACTAATTAATTGTGAATAAGAATGATATTGTATGTGAATAACGTACTTATTCCCCTGTTAGTTCTTTTTTGTCTGAAACACAGGGTAACCTATAGTTGACACCGTATATGGATTCCTCACCCATACCTCCTTATTATTTATTATTAAATATAATAATTTTGTGATTATAGTTTAATATGAATAGGAAGCATAACTCAGGCTTAGATATTGACCTAGAAATATTGGTTACGTATTACCTACCTAATTACTTTGATTAATTTACAAAACGAATTTCAGTAAAATTTACCAAATCGGTTTTGGTTGGCCATCGTTGCGTTTGTATTTTGTCTGTATGTAACTAACTGAACATTAAATAATGAGTTTAAAGACTGATGAATTAAATATATGTCTTATTTTTTAGAAAATCAGATTTCGTAAAATTTGCTTGACTCCATTCAAGAAATGAACTGAAGGAGCTGATTCCCAGTTTAAAGGAAATAATATTATTCAAGCGGGGGTTGAACAAACTCCAAAACATTATTCATGTAAGTATTCCTGTCTGTTTTACATTTATTATCCATACTACATTTAAATGCGAAAGTGTGTCAGTCTGTCTGTTGCCTCTTAACGCTTAAACCGCTGACCCGATTTAGATGAAATTTGGTATCAAGATAGTTTGAGTCCCAGGGAAGGACATCAAATAGTTTAAGTCGGTGAAGTAGGTGGTAAAAAATTGTATGGAGCTACGATATAAACGAGTTCCACGCGGACGGAGTCGCGGGCAGAAGCTAGCAAAGAAAAACATAAAAAATCCGAAATTAATAAGAGAAAATAATAAGAGCCTTTTCACGCGCTGACTAGGGCCACTGGTAAATTATTGAGATTATTAAAATTTAACGATAGATATTTAAAAAAGTAGGCCGCTGATAAAATCAAAAGAAAAACGGCCATCATAATTTTGGACGCATTGATTGACGAATCCAGCAACTTAAAAACTAGTACATCAAACTTATTCATAAATTTAAATAATCTCAAATATTTACCAGTGGCGCTAGTCAGTACGTGAACAGGCTCTTTTTAGATGAAATTTGGGATGTAGATATTTAGCTTGAGTCCCGGCAAAGGACGTAGGATACTTTCATCCCGGAAATCAGTCCGCGAGTCTAACTCTTGACCGCTTTTTAATGTATGGTAGCACCCCCTGATAAATAATTTAAATACTTGAATTTCTTATAATTCAATATTTGTTTTTGGCTGACCAAAGCCTGCATCTCGACAAAACGTGATGGATGAAGAACAAGATACCTAGGCATTTCGCACATTAAGTCAAATACATAAAATCGTTTTTTTTTTCAGATTGAATTGGATTTTGAAACCAAGTTTAAAGGATCAGAGCTCCTACTATTCAAGAAATGGCCCAACTTCTTAGAGAATGCGTTTAATCATTTGAAAACGATTAAAGCTGCTTCGGTCTACATTAAATTGATCGAAGAAAATCCAAGCGAAGGTTGGTTATCAAAATATTTATTACAAAAAATCACGAATATCACCCCAAAATCGAAACGTCGAGGAAATGGCAATTCGTGGATTCGTATTTACTGACGGATTAAGCTACGCTTCGTCCGTCAAACTCTACCCATCCACGAATTGCTTTTTTCCGGCCTCTGCAATAATGTACTTTTACGTGATTGGTTATCATTATTCTGATGTTTAATTAGTGTTGAATAGGGTGTTGGCACCAAATTAAATAACCAATATTGTATAAACATAATGTTTGATCTAATTAAGTCAACAAATATGCATCATACATAACTAAATATTTATTTTTATTTTCCAGATATAAAATATAATAATAATTGGATATAAAATAGTTCCACCTGTGAGATTACACTACAAAGATACAGATGGTAAAAAAAAACCGTAAAGCCAAGCGTTCAAGAAACTATGAACAGTTTCATTCTTCATGCAAAGGTATAATTTCATTTTTAACACTATTGTGTGATGACGAATTTCCATACAAACGGCCATAAGGATTTAATATAAACTCCAATACAAATTTTCACTACCCATTTTACTTCCTTAGGGGATGATTTCCAGGATAAAACTATCCTAATCAGTTTTATCGGAAGACCAGCGCTGGCAGCAATGCCAGCATTATGCTGAGATAGAACCGTTTCGTGACAAACGCTGTGTGTTGTTTGTCTCGAATAAATATTTCTTTCTTTCTTTCTTTCTTTCTATCTCCTTCCTCGGGACTCCAATTATCTCGATACCTACTAAATTCCATCTCTTTCAGCTCAGCGGGTTAAGCGTGAAGAGGTAACAGACATACAGATATACAGACAGACACACTTTCGTATTTTTAATACTAAAAGGTACGAAATTTGAAATAAATTATAGCCTGTCATATTCTGATATATACTCGTAAGGTACATAACTGGAAAGTTTCTTAAAAATTCGTCCAGTAGTTTTTGAGATTAATTGAAACGTACATTCATCCATACATCCAAACTTTCGCATTTATAATATTAATAGGATTAGTATGGATACGGTTAAAAGTAAACAATATATTTTAATTTCCAGAACGAAAGCAAAGTCCTCACCCAGCTGGACTGTTGGACAAAAGCCCAAATGGCTAAGGGACTGCGGTGCCAACCCATCATCATTGCTGTCGGACCGACCATCGATGCCCTAAAGGACTTTTATGTTGCTTATTACGACATCCTTTATAATATGGACTCATTCCTGAAAGCGTTGGACGTATGCTTCAAAACTTTTCACTGCCTGGACGCAGAATATGGTTGGCAACATATTATAAACTTCAAATTTCAAGTTGATAAAATTGCAACATGGAACCTTATAATATTGGGGCAGTGAATTCTGTTGATTGTATGTCTGGAATCTACACAAAGACGTCAGAATACGGTGCGCTATTTTTGCAAACGATACTCCACTGAGAGCCCAGTCTATAAGACTACTCAGCAAATGTTATCATGACTTGTAAGTCAGCCTATAAGATTCACACTTACTACGTATACCGTGAACAGGGTATCTATCTCGCAAACTTAAAGTTAAGATATGTACAGCCAAGGAATTTGATTCACGGACGGTCAGCCGCAGAGAAAGAATGTGGGCCGCAACCTGGCAGCCTTTTGACTTTTATTATAAGAAAGGTTTTGTACCCTACTGAGTCAATGACATAATTTTAAAATAAGTGATCTACAGTGTATTGTATCGATTCGTAAAATAAATTTTATTACATGTACCAAAATTCGGACTATTTTTCTTTAAACCACCGTATTTATATAGCCCTTATAATATTAAATAAGGTTACTGGTAAATCGACGTTATTCCTTTTAACAGTGTTATCTATTTAAAAAAGGCAATTTGTAAATGTTCACTCTCTAGGAACTGCTGATTTTCGCATAGCCTTCATGACATTTTTAATTGCAAATGAACTTTACTATATCTCCCTAAAAAGAAATACGTTGGTTACCAATAAGCCTGCATATTTTTGAAGTGTTTGTCTTAAGGTCTTAAAACATAATTTTTTTCAGTTCCTGTTAGCTTTTTTTCATCTACAATATTTTTAGGGTGTGGCTACGAATAATCTTCAATCTACATAGAAAACTACGTAGTTTGAAAATCTAAACTGCAATATAATTTTACTCTCATACCATGTCAGCAATATTGCAAGCTTCTAATTTTCAATGATACCACACCCTATTTATACTCTGGAAATCAAAAAATGTGTTTGGTGATATCTACCTAAAAAGATGTGTACATTTTACTAGTGTTAGTTTGATAAATTAACCAAACTAACACCATTAAACTGTACACTACTTATTTGGTACGTTTTACTAAACTAAGACCGGTACAATTAGCAGAACAAGCACTGATAAAATCTTGGTAAATAGTACTAGTTAACATTTGGTAAAAACCACAGTACAAATCTGTTAGATATTACCAAACCAATTTAGGAAAAAATACGAAACACATGATCGATAATACTTAATTATATTTGATAAAATCTGCGATCCACTTATAGTAGATAATACAATATTATCTTTGATATAAAGCACGATCCAATCTGATAGATGATACTAGACTAACTTTGATGAAAACTGCGTTACATATCTGGTAGATATATCAAACACCTTTAGTAGTAACTAAAATATAAATCTGGTAAATATTACCAAACTAAAGCTGACAAAATACACCGAACGTGATTAGTAAATACTACTTAACTTTGTTTGTTAGAGTTCACCAAATAAATTACATTATACTTACAAGTTAAGTTCAGCTCTTTCAATCAAAATGATTTAATACATTGCACCAATAGAAAGTGCTATATCTACCAAATTGTGTTGTAGATTTTACCAAATCACTTTTGCATTTTCTACTGACTAACTTCGGTAATTTGTACCAAAAAATAGTAACAGTAGAACATGCCAAAGGTATTTGGTAAAAAAAGACTAGTATGTTTGGTAAAATGAAAAATATCCGTTTGGTAGATTACACCAAACTACATTGAAAAAAATTATACTTAACTACTTTGATAAAAAGGTTACTAAAGTACTTTGTTTAAAAATGTACTAAAGTTCTTTGGTGAGAAACGTTACTAAAGTACTTTGGTAAAAAATATACTAAAGTACTTTGATGAGAAATGTTACTAAAGTACTTTGGTAAACAATTTTACTATTTACTACAAAATATAGGTGTAATCTACCAAATAAATTTGGTACAACACCAACTTATTTAGTTTGATAAAATCAACCAAAATTCGTGATAGGACCGAAATCAACCGCTAACTTTGGTAACATTTACACGGAATCTGGTAAATCCAACCTAACATTTTTTTCAGTGTATATTTGACGTTGACTGTACAAGGAATCAACCACAAATTTAACTCTTGAATAAATCAGATGGATCTACGACTTGGCTTTACGCATAATGTAAAAATAAAAAAACAAATTACATTTTATTCGAGGGAAATTACGTTTTACCTTATCCGCTCCTGCACGGAAGTACCGGAATTTTCTTGCACTCTCATATTTCTTGTTTATGAAATAATAGTGAACAGGTATTTGTTTTGAAGGCCATGTAATATATGTATACGAGGATTCATTTAAGTAACGCACTTGCAAAACATATTTTTAGAAACGTGGATGTAGGAAGTGAGTTTGTCCACGTTATCATGGACTAGTAGTTAGATTCCTTTGTGATGGAATAATTGCGTGCACAGAGCTCTTTTACGTAACTTCGGCAATGCGCCTATTGCAGCCTGCGCTCGTGGTCTGTATTCGTCACGCGCCGAGTCCTATCCAGTGTCAATGATATTGTTTACGATCTTATAGCTTCGTTCACGTATCTGAAAGCGTACCTAAATGTTGCTTGTCTTATTGGTACAATTCAGATCGGTTGAGTTGTTGAATTTTACTGCGGCAGAAGGAGGGTTAAGTTTTTCAAATGTATAATTGTATATCTATTTCTTTGGCACGCTCGGTAGCTTAAACGACTTGATGGATTCTATATGTGAAGTTTCGTTAAGGCCCTCTTAGTCATGGGACTCGTGAGAGTGACATAGGCATGAAACGTAATGTTTGTAAAAAAGCACAGAGAGGTTATTTAAAAGTCTTTTAATTTTACTTCATTACGGTACAACGGAGGGGGTATGGAAGCATATATATCGAGTAAAAATACCGAGATAAGGACTGCCATTTACTAACGGGCCGGTATAAATGTTTGATACCATTCGGTGGCTTCGCGTAAACTAGAGAAATATTCCAACCATAGACATCTTTTATTTCTTAATGGTGAAGGTGTTATGGTTTTGTGACAGTTTTTGAATAGACCTCTATCTCATGGGTTTCATTTTAAAACAACGTACATGTTGAATGTATTCTAGGTGGTCTTAATCGCTTTTTTTGAGTTATTATATATCAAAACGTTTGAATTGAAATAACGAAAAATTTAGTGTATGCTTGTTATAAAACGGACCGAAAATGACATTCACTCTCGATGGTTACCTTTTTGAAATATATTTACAATTTTACATATTTTTGTATAAAAATTTAAAATCGGCGTTGTTTACAACCACATGTAAAAATGATGGAAAATAGATTAGCCCGAGCCATAGGTCTCAATTATTCTGCTTCGGTAGAGTCAGTCGGTAACATTTTTCGATAAATTCGGAGGCAATTAGGTAGAGTAGTCACTAGACACCTGAAGGCGTGTACCGATGTTCACATCAGTTACTGCAAGCCCCAGGCACACATTACTGTGAAATGGATTCATTTGCGTCACTCACTCAATTGCATTAGAGAGGCCATTCAATCCGTTGCGTAAGCAATTCCGTTGTAAATACAAGATTAAAACTAACCAGTTCTATTCAAACTCAAAATTTTACGCAGGACATACGTCACTCAAGAGTCATAATCATAAGCTATAGTCTGGGCGTTTAGGTATTTAAAAAAATGTAAACAAAAAACACCATGTGACTTGGTCTTTCAGCCAATAAGATAATACCATAGATACAAGAAGTTGCTATGATTGGTTGAATGACCAAGTCACGTGGGTTTTTTGTTTACATTTTTTTAAATACCTAAACGTCCAGACTATAGATATGTTTTATTGTAAAATTTTATACATGTTTGAATTTGAAACTAATGGATGTGGTATTGGAATAAAGTAATAAACGATTACATAGCTTTCCAATCATGGAAAACGTACTGATCTAATCCATTATAGGTTTGACGCATGCACTAGATAACTTTGAACATGGACGCGATCAATCTAATTTGACTAGCTTACTGATTGGACGCGTGCTGGCCTATATACGCAATGGCGTAGCCAGGCGAGAAAGGAATCCCATCGATGCGAGTCGAGAGCACTCAGCGAGCGCTTATCCTGCAAGGGAGTGCAGCTGCCTCCCTCTGCCTTCACCAGGCTTTGTCTCACGTTGTAACTAGTTTTTCTTTTGTTTCCAGGCAAGGACGGCTCAAAGGTGACGACTGTGGTAGCGACGCCGGGGCAAGGCCCCGACCGGCCTCAGGAAGTGAGCTATGCCGACATGAAGCTCATCGGTAACGGCAGCTTCGGCGTCGTTTACCAGGCCAAATTATGCGACACCGGCGAGCTCATTGCCATCAAAAAGGTGCTCCAGGACAAAAGATTTAAGGTAAGTTTGGTCATCCATATTTAAAACTGGAGCCTTATACTACTGGCCAATCCTCGAATAGACCTTTTCGTATGGCAGAAACTTCGCAATTTTTTCTATAGTTAGTATTCCGACTTAATTTTCAAATAAATCACCTAATACGTCGAAATATTTTTATGCGATCCACGGCTCTCAGAAAAACGAAATTTTGAAAATATGAATCTCGTTCTCAATGTATTTTTCAGAATTTTTGTCTGTGTTGTGATTGGAATCACGCGAAGTACACTTACACTAAGTTACACTTGCCACGTGTTTTGACCTGTAGTGTAGCTAATTGCACTGGTACGCTGTTGCCCGTCGCCGGTCCGTGAAATGGGTTTAGCCACGCGTCGTAAGTCTTGTGTCACCATTATTCGGTCAATACCTTTAATCAACTTTTACGACACGTCATTTGGAAAGAGTATGAGTATGATCTGGTCGGGTGAGAGAGACCTTCTTCCATTTCTCTTGAATACCTATCAAATCTCACTATATACCTACATCTCGACTTCGCCTGACAATCGTATGTGGCCTGTTTCAGCTACAAGTTTTACAAATTTATGTGTTTAAACTGGCAACACTCAAGCTTGATCAATAATATGGATCTGTAATACTCAGGACAACATATGGTAATAATAATACCACGTCCGAGCGAGATGGTAGCGTAGAATACAAATCTCCATAAAAAAAAAAGATCAGTTCTTAATTTAGCTGCATAAAGGCTTTCCGTCCCTCATTGTGACAATGCAACACGTATAGATTATCGTGAGTATTATAGGTCCATGATCAATAACGACTGGCCAATTTGACCTGTGTTACCCGCACGGCTATCACAGGACTGTTTCGCGGCGAGATAGACTATCCGTCTCTTTCTAATTAGAACGCTTAAAAAGAGACGGTTAGTCTAGAAGTAGATGTAGCTGCGAAACAGCTCGCAGGCCGTCCTGTGGTGTGGTAGCCGTGCTGTTTAGACCTTGTACCTTTGCGAACAGGCCACATACTTAGTTCTTGCTCATTCGGAGGTCGAATTGTCATGCCGACGCAGCCTCTTGCATGTGGATGCCAACATTGCCAACATACTAGTCAATACCGACAATGCATCTCTGTAATGTCGGTATCTGCATTGTGCCTTGTATTCTTGCAGTGTACGCGCATTGGCGATATGGTAATGTCACGGTCGCCACTCGTGAGAAATGCTACCATATTAACCGAGTGTCTAAATTGGTCAATCGTTTCTTAATTGAATCCTAGTTTCTGATAATGTGAACCAAATGTGGATTTCGTTTTCTAGTGTTAGTTTCGAAAAACATAAATGTATCGTTGTAGTGATCGAACTGATCGCCTTGAACTGTTTTTATACAAGTCAGTAGTCACCTTGCGTATTTTTTCCTATTGTGATAGGCATTATTATTTAAACTGTTTATTTATAGTTTAATGTGAACACTATTGTATTGAATGGAAACACGTAGTTAAATTGTAAATGAAATAGCATTGTATTCTTTACAGAATCGAGAACTTCAAATAATGCGACGGCTGGAGCACTGTAATATTGTCAAATTGAAATACTTCTTTTACTCTAGTGGAGAAAAGGTGAGTTCGCAATTTAATGTGGATAATAGTTATAGTTGAAATATTTAATTAATTATGAATGATATTAACATGTATGTGTATAATGTCGGAAATGGAAGAGTTATATTACAGTAAAATGTAGTAGTAAATGGAATAAATTTACAGTATAACTCTTTCATTTCTGGGAAAATTGTGACAATTTAGGGGTTCCGTATCTAGAAGAATAAAATAATGAAACGAATAGCTAATTGATCATTTAACTACGTCAAGTGCCCGCGTTTGCTTTACTACTCTATAATCTGTTTTATTGTCTTATTGACCTAAGATAAAATATAATAAATATTAGCGTTACAACTAGTTTAAATGCAAATACTATAAATAAATATAAAGAAAACAGTTAACTCATTTTGCCGACAGCCACGCAACCGCGTCCAGGCTAAGCTATATGTATGTATTCTGTATGCTGTAACATAGCCCTAGCATGATACGATCGCTGGTACGGAACCCTCGGTGCGTCTGCCACGCACTCGATCAAATTACTGTATTTTAAAGCTTGTCCGGTTTTTAAGCTTGTGTTATTTGTGTGTTTTATTTGGGGGAAGGCGGCAGTGCCCGCGGCAGTCAGTACGTTGCTAAACGCAATGCAGTCTATTGAAGTCACAGTATGTCTCTAAACCAATCAGATTGTTGCGCTAGTGTGCTAAACGCACTATTAGCTCTACCAAATTCTTGGCAGTGGTTACCGAGAAATAACACACGAATTCTAATAACTTGGTACTAATATATACCCGATTTCTAGTTGCCTTAGATTGCTTAGATAGTAAAATATTGCTCGGTAACCAACCACGCCAGTTGAGTTTTACGCAGAACAAGATCCTGTCATAAACCATTTTCAACCATAAGCTTTACATTTGGAGCGGATGAAGCGGAATTGCATCATACCATGACCGAATTGAGTGCATTTGGACTTTGTTTAAACTAAATAATATCGATCATCTATCCCTGTGCTTGCTTGTTTTTTTTATTTTCGGTTTCCTGTGACAACTAGTCATCGCCATACACATACTTATGTTTCAAATACTGACTATTCACGGTAGATCGAGATCTGAGGAAAACTATCATTATTTATCTCAGTTATACGTAAAAGCTAGAGCCAAGAACCTTTGGAAGAAATCCAAGTATCTACGAAGCATTGTCGTCCTCTCAAGGATGCACTTCTCACGATCCTAAATATGTGCATATCTGTAAAATGAATCACGTAAGACAAAGGAGTCAACCTAGAAAGCTATTCACTAGTCATGCTGTCTACATCTACAATCACGGTCACGCAACTAACAATAAGGGTTTTATTATGTTTTTGTGATTTTGTATGAGTTCTCATGCGCCTAACATTATTCTTCTATTCGTGAATTGGTAATATGTATTTGTACTCACGCAATAAATGTTGGTGAAATTTAAACATGGTTGATGCTTACACTCTCAAATGAATTCGAATTATTAACTAAACAAGTACATTAGGAAACATTTGTTATTTAGGTGTTTGAAATCTACGTTTTAACTCACATTTGACGTTTGCAGAAAGACGAAGTGTACCTGAATTTGGTGCTGGAGTATATCCCGGAAACTGTGTATAAAGTGGCACGTCATTACTCCAAAGATGAGCAAACCATACCCATTAGTTTTATAAAGGTGAGTTTACAATGTATTACGCGGGAATATTACCCTTATGTTGTACAATTACGAAACCCTTTAAATACGTAATTTATTTATGGACTGCAGAGTCTGCAGTGGTATTTTTAGGTAGATCGATACTTGCCTGTTTACCGGACTGCGCGACATCAATAATGGGGCGAACTTTTTTGCTCTTGCCATATAAGGGAAAAAAGTAATGCCATTTTTCAAAAACGTCCGTCTAATCCATTTTAGTTAATTCTCGTAAGCCTTTGTCTGTAATGGGAATTTATGTTTGGAAGGATGATTTGAAAAAAATTTGGCTCTGAGGCTTGTTAAGTTTTACGACTATGGTCTTAATGCAAGAATATAACAAGTTTAGTATAAATAACTGTATATTTAATAGAATAAAACATGGTATGCATAAAAATTGGTAATCCTGGTTAGAATTGTTGACGTATGTATAGATATGAACCACCTATACCTACTAACTGCTGAAGAAATATATGGTATTTTCAGAATCCTAGTTTCAAATAAGCGCAGCTCTAGTCTTGCTAAGGCTTTTAGATGCATGGACGATGTTGCCTCAGTTGCTATAAGTTGATCAAGTGTCGACTCCCATTTATAAATTAGAGTCTGTCCCATAACTTTATGGATCAATAAGCGACGACGCTCCCCACTCCTACCAACACTATGGACGAATCACCAACTAGTAGGGTAAATCGTTAGTAGCTGGCCACCGTACAATAACTGGCCACCTCATACTAAAAATGAACTCTATTTACCTATAATAGAAGTATTTTCAACCAACTTCAAAAAAAAGGAGGAGGTTCTCAATTCGGATGTTTTTTTTTTTTTTTTTTTATGTTTGTTACCTCAGAACTCCGTCATTTATGAGCCGATTCGTACAATTCTTTTTTTAATTGAAAGTATATGCTTCCATATTGGTCCCATTGTTTTCAGAACCCCAGTTGGATGATGGGAACCATGAGGAATTGAGGGAACTCCTCAAATATATTAGGCACGCATGTAGTAATTTCGGTATTTTATATTATAACTCGTGTATTTACACCCGAAAATCATAAATTTAGTGATGGTGGAAGTGATGATGGCTTGTGGAACTTCTCAATGATGTACTTCAAACTATAAAAGTACGTCACAGATTCTGATAAGATTTCGTTGAAATAGCAAACAATGAAGTGTCAAGGGTATAATTCTGAGATCCTTGAGGAATCGACGGAAGTCCTCAAATATTATCGGCTCACATACAGTGATTTGGTTTTTTTCTCTAATAATCAACGCATTTGCTCTCGGAAATCAGTTCATGTGGTAAATTGCAAAATAAATGTGGTAATGTTCATGCGGCTTGGCGGAGTACTGAATTGAAGTCGGTTAAAACTTTGTTTTTAAAGTAAATTATAGTAGAAGGTTTCATGTACTGGCCACCCTTCAATAACTGGCCACGTCATACTAAACTGAATTCTGTTTGTAGGGGAACAGAGTTTATTTTTAGTATTAGGGGACCAGCTATTGAAGGGTGGCCAGCTACTAGCGATTTACCCTAATAGTATAGTCGACGTAAAATAATAAGTTCCCACTCATGCACCATATTCCGTTGTATAGAGGAGAAAATTCTATACAAATCTTTGAAGTACGTTCTACGTATTTTTGATCGTTGATTGATCTAACTAAACGAATGAATGTCCGTATAATATGTTAGAACACAGCCTAATACAGTCCCCTTACCTTCCAGCTGTACATGTACCAGTTGTTCAGAAGCCTGGCATACATCCACTCGCTGGGCATCTGCCACCGGGACATCAAGCCCCAGAACCTCCTGTTGGACCCGAAGACAGGCGTCCTGAAGCTGTGCGACTTTGGCTCGGCGAAGCACCTCGTGCGCGGCGAGCCTAACGTGTCTTATATCTGCTCGCGCTACTATCGCGCGCCGGAACTTATTTTCGGCGCTATAGATTATACCACTAAAATAGGTGAGTGTTTACGGATATAAAAATATTAGACTTGTAGAGTACTTAAGTTGTTGTCTGTGACGTAGATTGCAACACGTACACAAGTATTCGGCTTTGTAAAGAGAACTTCTGAGTGTGGTCTATGGGGTGGATTCTTTTCGTCTGTATTATGATTTTAAAGAGTTCAAATCCACTGAACACGTTTTTTGTGGTAAAAATGGTACACCCAACTTATGATAACATATATCCTAAGCATGCTAGGAGTCCATTAAAAATATTTTTTTAAGACACTGCCTATAAATGAATATACTATTGCTTATAAAAAAAAATTGTACCAAATAAACTGGAACTTAATTTCTAGCTTTGAGTACCCGCATATATTATACCACACCCGCAATAGTTTTGGCACGAGACAAAACTGGATTTTTAGACTTCAAAAATACAAATCGGAACTCAATTCTGCACCAATATTTAGCACCGATTTGGCAAATATGGTTTTATGTTACACACAGTAAAACAGTAAAATTTAATTAGGGCATGAATTAATGAATACCTTGCTTGTTATAGAAATCATAAAAGCTTACGTGTAATTCAGAAAACATAGGTTTCTTTGTTGAAAATGTAAACACGGGCACAGCATAATCGCAACTCGAGTGTGTTCGCGCCATTAAGTACCTCTGGGTGTCAAGTGTATCGTGTTTGGGATACAAGGCACATACCGGCAACGAAATTGGGACATGAACCATTTTGCATCTTGCCACTATGATAATAAGGTACAAAATGGTGAATGCTTCAATTTCCTTGGTCGTTTCTAGAATCCCAGGCTCAGGGCCATGATGGTTATAAAGAATTTGATGTTTTGGTGTTTATATCCTTCAAAGGTTCTTTTACCTTTGAAGGAGCGCTGTTATCCTTACCTCTAAAGGTCAATCAATTTTAATTAAACCATCATATAGGTATGTCTCGCAATAGCAAGTAGCTAAACAAAGTGATATAAAAAGCTCTACTATATTATTTGTTTCTCGAAAGATACTATCTTTACTGACTGTTATTTTAAAGGTATATCAAAAACGGATCCCTGTATTCATTGTAGCAGAAATTTGTTTCATCATCAAACCGCTACAGCCCTCGCCAGAACATATGCCTCTAAAATAATACAAAGCTACGACCCTTCTCACGCATTAGCAAACATTCTTACATCATCCTTGATATACGAGATTATCCAGCCCACTGTACATGTACTCATGAATAATTTTCGTTACACTGCTTTACAAATCATATTCTTGCCCTAGTACTACTCAGAGCAAATCGTCTACGATAGAATGGACATAGTCATGTCACTAGAAGGATATTAAGGATCAAGAAAATGGTGGATGGAGAGTGTGTGACGAGGTGACGATAGAGAGGTATGGAAGAAAAATACATGCTGCGCCGACCCCATGTAAATGGGATAAGGGCAAGTGAACGATGATTGCTGATGGATGGATTGGTGATGGTGATTTGGGTTGATCAACTATTTTCTGTCACTAGTTGCCATGGTTACGTCCCCTGGGTCACTTTTTAAAACTGCGATTTTAAGGGTTCAATTTCACCAAATGTGGGGTTTTCTTATCACGTTAAACCCCTTTTTGTATAGCCCATCTTTTAAGCAAGTTTAATAGTCCATATTGTAAGAATTTTTCTAAGAAACTCTGTCAACATGTCTCCTGGCTAACGGGACAGAATAACAACAAGAAATAGTTGATTGACCCATTTACAACAGTCAGCTCGCGAGACCGGCTTAGTCAGTATTTGATGTATATTATATTAAGGAATAATGTGTTAATTCCAGATGTGTGGAGCGCGGGCTGCGTGGTCGCGGAACTGTTGTTGGGGCAGCCGATCTTCCCGGGCGACTCGGGGGTCGACCAACTTGTGGAAATCATCAAGGTACTTAACGAACATACATTCATATAATATCATTTGTGATCCTTTGTTTGCTGCACGCTTTAAGGTGGTTCAATCTCCATACAAAACGTAATTTGACATTTGCAGGCTAACGGCGTGATATTTTAAAAAACTTATGTAACAAACAAAACAATGAAATTGGCTTTCGATTTGCGCGAAATTCGCCCTTTCCCAGAATAAACTTGTATAATCTAGAATAATTTCAGAAATTTGGGACGTGATATTTTTGAAAAACTATTTTCTCAGATTATTTTCAAATAACGTTTTGTATGGAGATCGAACCGCATTAAACGCTTTATTCTTGGGTTATCACGTAACTTTTCAAATGTACGTTACTCAACTGCAATTTTCAATAATTTTTCTCAGGCTTAGATCTACCTAAATGTATGTACATTGCGTTACGCCATCGAGCATCTATTGAACATTTAACTTTTGAGGAAACTCGTACATATATTTCCTATAGTAAAAGTACATTTTTACAATCGACGTCAAAGATACGATTATACTTGTGTCCTTATTTCATTGCAATACGGCGAAAAATGTTTATATACCTTCCTTATACCTTTGTCGTCGACACATCATAGCTCAGTAAAGTACAGTCAGCATCAGAAGTAGCTAAGCAAAATAACACGCTCAAAATGACGTACGCAGATCCTTATTCCCTTGACATTAGAGTTCGTGTGTAGATCATTTTGAGCACTGGGACCGCTTAGCAACTTCTGCTGCTGACTGTACAATGCAACTAGAGACAGGGCTGGTCAGGATTTCGTTCAGAACACTAGGAATACTCTTATGGTGGCACCACTAATATTCGTGTTGCATCTTTTTCCTTCCTACGGCAAATGAAAGAGAAGCAACGACGCAACGCAAACACGAAGCCCCAAGTGTGGTGCAACTATAAGATGAAGAAAAGAAACTTCGGCTCAGAAGCATTCCTACTTACCCAAGAATATTCTGATTGGGAGGGGCAGGTCCCTTCTGCCTTAGAAAGTAGATAGTTGATAATGTAATGTGAGGAAAAATGTTAACACTGTTGCTATGCAAAATGATATTAGCTACTGTGAAATCCCATGATATCCGTTATTTAGTAATTAACAATGGTTTTCTCTTTCCAGGTCTTAGGCACCCCCACGCGGGAGCAGATCAGAGAGATGAACCCGAATTACACAGAATTCAAATTCCCTCAAATCAAGAGTCATCCATGGGCAAAGGTCAGTTCTCTTTATAATACGACAATGCAGGATGTCTTACTATACCTTATTGCATTTCACGATGTTGAGTGGATTTTAAGAAATTAGACTAACGTCATAATAATAGGAACGTGTCGATTCACCTTCGTGAAATCCAAATAAAATACAGGTGATATAAAAACTTCATACAAAAAATATTGTTTCTAGCTTTTCTAATGACGAACAACACTTTGACTCAATTTGTAATCGCATTGGAAGGCACTCTGCTTGCTCCTAAAACTGCCTAACTGGAATAGTTCGTAAGCCAATCGTAGCAGAACCAGTGCTAGTCCGCGCGAGTTATTACTTATTGTTGTCTTATGACTTTTATATCAACCTGTATTATCATTATGAAAGATCAAAATTGATGTTTTAAAATTTAATTTAATAGATTAACGTAAGTAGATGCACGATCATTTTAGTTCAGTACCGGACGATTTGTTGGATATTTGGAAAAGTGAAGGTAACCAATGCTTACTTATAAATGGTCCTTTGTAAACCTTATAAGCCTTGTAAACCTCTGATTCGAAGTAACATTGTTAATAAATAAACAATTATGGCAGTTCAGTAACAGTTCAGTCCAAAACAATAATCTACACTTGTTTCAAGGGGTATATGTGTGTCTGTTTCTGGCTTCATAGCTCCTAAAGATGAACCAATTTGACTGCGGTTTTTTTTAAATCGAGCGTCTGAGATGGCTCTTCTTAGCTATGTTTGTGTTGGAGGTTTTTTTTTTACTGCCATTAAAAAATACGAACCGATATGACATATGACAATGTTGGAAAAACTTATAACTATACTGTTACATGGAACCAACAGAAAAGTAATTCATGCCCCACCTCTCCCACTTATCCAAATTGCCAACAAACGTCCAGGCACTCTAGTTAAGCATAAGTATATAATATATTAATGTACCTACATGATATTGCGCCGTCATTGCAGTATATGTTGGAGCGAATGACCATGCCCAAGAATCTCACTGACCACCAGCGCCTTCGAGTAAGACACTGCTGGCAACTAAGTGCCATCATTTGATACAGACCCATTTCATTAAAGGCAACATTCGACACTTCATCGCTTCCAAAAAAAGCTTGAGAACCAGGGAGACCAAAAAGGCCTAAAAAGCTTCTCTTCAATGGATTTTATAAATACCGTTTCTAAATTGGAACAGAGTTGCATTTGTTTTGTTTCATTGGATTTTAAAACAAAACAAATTCTATTATTTAATTAAGATTTCATTGCTATTTTGTCTTGTATTGGGGGGGGATAGATGTTAAGGTGGTTCGACGACCATACAAAACGTCTTTTGACATTCGCAGGCTAACGGCGTGATATTTTAAGAAACTTGTGTAACAATCTTTCATAAATTGGCTTTCCATTTGAGCGAAATTCCCCATTTCCTAGAATAAACTTGTATTAACTAGAATAATTTGAGAAAATAGTTTGTCACATGATACTTTGGTAAAACGATTATTCTCAAATTATTCTCCTTTATACAAGTTTATTCTAGGAAATGGGGAATTTCGCGCAAATTGAAAGCCAATTTATGAAAGTGTGTTACATAAGTTTCTTAAAATATCACGCCCTTAGCCTGCGAATAAGCCGAACTGCTGAATAACTTAAATCATGTGTTTAACTTCTGGGCACTTTTTAGTCAAGTCTCGACCACCGGTACTGTAATATAATAAGATCGGCGATTGTTTTATGTCGGGTATAACGTAATCGTGCTACCGGTAGTCGTCAATCAAACTTACATTGTCGGTAGACAGGGACGAATGTTTATGTCTGACATATGCGCGATCATGCTACCCAGTCTGGAGTCGTGACCTTATCGCTTGCAGTTTGAGGTTGGCTAGCTAAAAAATTGGGGATTTAGACGGAATTCAACATTTTAAAAACAGACATTTATGTAAATTAAACTGAATTAAAAAGTTTAATATACTAATTGATGATAATATTCAGCTGTATAAATAGCTGATATTTATGACTAATTAGGGAACGCGAACATTGCCAATTTGCCTAATTAATACTTCAGTCATATCGTAACTATAATCAACCAATTAGACGCAGTTTCTGAACAGACTGCATACACATTGTATGTAAATGAAGGCATTTAGTGTCGGCTGCGACATGGCCTTTGGCATGAATTGATACCTAGAAGTCAGAATGTTTTGAAGATGTCTACTGATATGGCAATTTCCATCCTAATATAGGTAGAAAACATTTAGGGTGGGTTGCACACATCAAACCGTCTTTAATCGTAAGCTGTGTTCGTTAAAATCTGAATGTATGGAAAAATTTACAAGTTTGTATGGAATGACAGCTGCCGGCGCCATATTTAACGTTGATCGGTCTGTAATCGTAAGTTGGTGCAACTCGCCCTAACTGTAATGTCGTGGCAAGGTTATATTACAGTTGCTTCACCGACCCAGCATAATAATTAATAATATTTCAATTATCTAATAGTCGAGGAATGAAAAGTATCGTCTATTTTCGATTCTATTTTAATGATATTAAATCAGGGCCGGCTCACTCCGTGATTTGGTTGCACCGCTACAAGTACATGCCGGCCGGTATGTTAGCGCTGCTACGGCACGCACGCGTTCTATCGCAGCGCGTTGCAAGCGATAGAAAGGGATGGCCACGTTTAGGCTCGTTCGGCATGCCTAAACAGGGGAATTGTTAATAGAGACCCTTCTGTACGTGGGCGAATATTCAGCATTTTTAAGGCGTTTTTTTTGTTATTGTCGTCGCCAGCAAATAATATTCAAAGAGACTAACATCAAAGTCCACTTTTGATGAAGACGTAAGCCAATACCGGTGCTGAGTCTTTCTTGATAAATTTCCGCGGTATGTTTTACCTCTGCTGAAATAATCTTGAGCCGACAATGACGTTAAAACCGAGCGGGTCAAACGCTCGGAGATTGGCCCACGCAGTACTATTATATATTCCGTGGTAAAGGTCCAAAAGTGACAAACCTTTTCGTTCCGCGACTGTACGAATGAAAATGTTCATTATGATACCAATATCAGACAGGCCCTAACGGCGCGGCCACGACATTGCGCGAATTACGGCGCGGCAAGCGTTTTATCCACAGATGTATTAATATAAGGAGATCGGACATGCCGGCCTATTTGTATTGAGTACGCCTGTCGCAAGTTCATTAACCCACACAACGCCCAAGTAATTGACAAGACAAAGCACGCACACATCTAAAACACACACACTTGTATACCTACGCTTATTGGACAATACACGAGCATCATATCAGGCATTTTGGGAAAAAACGTAATATTCTCTGCTCGCAGCACGCGTGCACAGTATGGCAGTGTATGCCCATTGAGCTAACAGCTGCGACACGGCTGCCGGCGGCTTGCCCTCTCTCTAGTATTCTATGCTCTGAGGTTTTATCTGTTCATTGCGCGGTCGAGACGCGCAACACGCTGTGTTTAGTTTAGTTGGGATCACTCGCAATGAATTGGAAAACCGCTGCCGCGCGATGTCGTGGCCGGGCCGTAAGTAGTTAGTTACATGTTTTGGTCACTGAGATGGGTAGATTGGGTATCCATCAGAGTTGTACGAGGTAGCCGAGCGGTGTGTGAGGAGAAAAACCACCAATATTAAGAGATGCGTGTGGCAAGGCTAGCAATGGTATTGGCGATTTTTTTCCTGGCACACGGCTCTGCTGCCTCGCACAATTCTTTTGGAAACTCACCCTAAGTGTGCCAGAACTTATCGTGTGCCAGCCCTTTTGGCAATTTTTTTGTTGTAATAATCGGTAGTGTAAATAGCCCTTGCCACCCCCATGTAGTGTTTGCTGGTGTTCAGTGTGTCTTTGCGCTGATTGCAAAATTGTAACTTCACAAATATTACATCAATGCTCCCGACATGTATAAAATGGTTTCGCAAGGTCATCTCATTAAATTCGTATTGAGCTAACCTTCAATTAACATGCAATTGTCTTCCAATCGTCTCCCATTTTTGTGATTGCTAACATTGTTTTATTGAGTGCGTTTTATTAAACACGTGTTCAGTCATGATTAAGTTTTGAACAACTTAAAAAAGTTTTGAATACGCGTGATCGTCGCGTGGTGATTTTTATCGGCTCACCAAATGTGATATTATTATATTATCCTATTCTTGCAAAAGACAAATTGATTAGCATAATCGAGTTAGCGTAGGACATACATATTCGTCCCTCACTAGTATCTATGTGCAGAGGGACTAACGCTTTACGTCAAACATAAACGTGGTTATTTTCGGTATTGTTGTAATAATTTGCGATTTTTAGGGTTCCATAGCCAAATGGCAAAAAACGGAACCCTTATAGATTCGTCATGTCTGTCTGTCTGTCTGTCCGTCCGTATGTCACAGCCACTTTTTTCCGAAACTATAAGAGCTATACTGTTGAAACTTGGTAAGTAGATGTATTCTGTGAACCGCATCAAGATTTTCACACAAAAATCTAAAAAAAACATTAAATTTTATGGGTTCCCCATACTCAGAACTGAAACTCAAAAAAAAATTTTTCATCAAACCCATTCGTGTGGGGTATCTATCTTCATTTCTTATCTTCAAAAATGATATTGAGGTTTTTAATATAATTTTTTTCGAAACTGAATAGTTTGCGCGAGAGACAATTCCAAAGTGGTAAAATGTGTGTCCCCCCCCTGTTACTTCTAAAATAAGAGAATGATAAAACTAAAAAAAATATATATGATGTACATTACCATGCAAACTTCTACCGAAAATTGGTTTGAAAGAGATCTAGTACGTAGTTTTTTTTTTATACGTCATAAATCGTAAACCGCAATTTATTTTACGTCATACCTGGCCATAAAGTAGGAATTACCGCACGCTATGCGTGCGGAAAACCCCACTTCCTGGCCAGATAGAGACGTAAAATTTTGTACTCACCACGGGCGGTAAAAAAGAAAGCCTCAGAGCGCATATTTATCGCCCTTGCCTTCGGCTCGGGCGTCAAATACCTGCGATCTGAGACATTCTTTGTTTAACCGCCCTAGGTAAGTAATGTACTATTTCAACACACCTGCTCGTAAAGTAGGTCTTATTACAGCGTATTTACACTGATAATGCAGAATATTACCCATGCCGTGCCTTTTACATTACATTATCGCACTAGTGCCTTTTCATTACATATCTTTTTAAATATTAGCAAAATAATGCAGAATATTACCCATGCCGTGACTTTTACATTACATTATCGCACTAGTGCCTTTTCATTACATATCTTTTAACATTTTCATTTTTTTTTTTCCTCGCAAATGTGTTGAAAAACGTCGTATGAAACACGTGAGCATTGGTCATTACACTTCTCGTCTCCATTAAGCCTTCGCCTTCGGCTCAGGCTTAAAAACCGACTCGATTGTAATGACCAACTTAGCACACTTGTATCATAATGTACTATTACGGAACCCTTTGGCCGCTTTTTTTCTAAGTACATAATAGTACATTATGATACAAGTGTGCTAAGTTGGTCATTACACTCGAGTCGGTTTTTAAGCCTGAGCCGAAGGCGAAGGCTTAATGGAGACAAGAAGTGTAATGACCAATGCTCACGTGTTTCATACGACGTTTTTCAACACATTTGCGAGGAAAAAAATGAATAAATAAAAAATGAAAATGATAAAAGATATGTAATGAAAAGGCACTAGTGCGATAATGTAATGTAAAAGTCACGGCATGGGTAATATTCTGCATTATTTTGCTAATATTTAAAAAGATATGTAATGAAAAGGCACTAGTGCGATAATGTAATGTAAAAGGCACGGCATGGGTAATATTCTGCATTATCAGTGTAAATACGCTGTAATAAGACCTACTTTACGAGCAGGTGTGTTGAAAATAATATAATGCCATTCTCGTTGTTAGATGAGGGTAGCATACCTTTTATAACTAGTGGTTATGTGAGCTGTAGAACCCGCGAGACTGTCTTTTTTTTATTTCGGAAAAGTAACTCGACAAAAATAATCTATATAATTAACGAATCTGCTCACAAAATTTAACGAGAGTCGGTTGAGAAATGCGACCTCTAGAGGAGAACTGCGTGACACTGGACACCGGACGTCGGACAAACGATTTTCGGCCCAAGCTAGCCTAGAACTTCGTTCGCTTCGCTTGCTCGTTCGACTAAAAACTAAACTAGTGAAAATAGCTCACCGACCCAAAGCGAGTCTTGGCCTCCGATACGATTTGCCGTCCGGCATTCTTTCTATATGTAATTATAAAGGCTCCGCTACAAAATGGGCCATCATGGCCTCAGAACAGGACGCGGCTATGCTTTGGAAGGACGTGTTCCCTCTAACGCATAGTTGCGCACTGTAAGCAAGTCCCCCCCCCCCTCTCCCCCTTAGGTGTTCCGCGCATGCACGCCGCCGGACGCCATCTCGCTGGTGTCTCGGCTGCTGGAGTACACGCCCGGCGCGCGCCTGTCGCCCCTGCAGGCGTGCGCGCACAGCTTCTTCGACGAGCTGCGCGAGCCCGGCGCGCGTCTGCCCAACGGCCGCGCGCTGCCGCCGCTGTTCAACTTCACGGAGTACGAGCTCAACATCCAGCCCTCGCTCAACGACTTCCTCAAGCCGCGCGCCGCGCCCGCCAGCGACGCGCCCGCCGCCAGCACCGCGCCCGCGCCCGACCACGACCACGACGGTGAATACAATACATGTTCAACCTTTTAGCTTAATACGAGTACCCCTGCCCTGCCCTGCCCTGCCCTGCCCTGCCACACACACACACACACACACGACTCGACCGACCAGGGAAATTGCGAGGAAAGGAGGCAGAGACAGTGTGGCGACTTTACTCGTCATGCCACTCATCTTGCTCCTCGTGCCCCGCTCCCTGTGCCGTCGGTTTTTTGCATGAGTAAAGGAGCGGCAATAAATCTAGTGAGGAGCGTCGCGATTAGTCGCGTGAGTAGAGCAGTGTTTGGCCAGAGAGGGCAACATCGCGACAGCGGCTGAGGTTTAAGAAGAGGCCTTGCCACCTTCTGTGTGTTCTACCGCTTGTATAAAGGGCTGTGTTCCGAAGAAGTGCTTCAGACGATTCCTAAATTCTTCCATCGCACCGCTTGTCGTCAGCAGAGCGTTCATCCTCACACCTGGGAACCTATCTAGGTTCACCATTTGGTCGCGCACGGTAGGGTTCCAGAGGAATTTCCTCCCGCATGCGCCATGCTGTGGTTTTCCGGAGGGATTACAGAATGGGGTTCTACGAGAAAAGTGTCTGTCGTCGTGATATTAAAAGAAAATGCGTGTAATTTTTCCTGATCAAAATGATCAAACAACGTAACCAATTGTTGTTGTCTACATGTGCGACGATAGGATCATCAGAACGCAATCGATATGTGCATGGTCCGAATACTTCATTTGCTCACAATAATGCACACATTTTTAAAAGTGATGACCGCAATACTGCCGCTCCAAGTTTGATAGAGGTTGATGGTTGAGGAGATTTTTTACAGAACGATAGGGTAATCTGATGCATATAATATAATAAGTAGTGTGTTTGTTTGCAGGCGAGAACGCGGCGACGAGCGGGCCGAGCGGCTCCCCCGGCGCGTCGTAGGCCGCCGCCGCCCGCGCTGATGCTCAGCACTCGGCCCCGCGCTCCCGCAGTCCGGCTAGACCGCCGCCGTCCGCGCTGTCGCTGTCCGGCTAGACCACCGTCGGTCCGGATCCTAGACTCCCGAGTATGCTAACTAGAGATAGTCCATTTATTGGCCGTCGGGGATACATTTTATGCATAATAGGTGTTTTCGGCGAGTTATCGTGTGATACCGTAGCGTAATCGATAATGCTTGAGCTGTCGTAGTCGGTCAGAAGGGTAAATCCGCCGTAGATTCTAAACCGTCGCGATGTGATTACTTTGTACTTTTGTAAGCTCAAATTGTCTCCTTATGTACATACCTTTACGTTGAGTTGGTTACCCGGTAAACGACAGATTATCGACCAGACTTGCCGTATCGGTCGGACGTGGGACGGCCGGGCCGCGTTTGTCGCCGACAGCGATACTTTAAGACGTAACCTCGCTTGAGCCGTGTAATCAGTAGGGGACGTATTCTGTAGTGCATTAGTGTATTTATTGTTGGAACGTATAATTAACTCATAAAACTTACGAAGCGTACGCCTAGTGTTATTTCAACGATGAAACTTAGCAGATGGTACATTTTTCGCGTTCATAGGGAGCATACTTGTAAATTTTATAACTAGCATAAACTGATCTCTCGAGATAATTTATAATGTTTAATGATAACTCAGAATATTGTATTTGTATAAACAATTCAGAGAATATAATTTTTTTTTTAGATTTACTACATTATAGATTTTTTTCGGGCAACTTCTATATGTAATAACCTTTTTTTTATTGCGGTGTACCTTATTAAGTCTTATCCAGAGCTGGATAAATGTAATCTATTGGATAGCACTGTCGGTGTCCTAATGTAACGACATAGTTTTTCGATAATATTGTATTCTATATTCAATAAATGATATTTCTATTATATTAAAAATTGTCATTGAAAACACTATGGTTATTAGTAGTCATTTATGAAACGGTGTATAAATAAAGCTATTTTCATTGTCATAGTTTTTAAGTACGTATGCAAACTAATTTCGTTTTGCACTTCAATTGGGCATACAAACAAATTAGCGAAGGTAGTAAACCTTAAGCGTAGGTAGACTATCGGAATCTTTTATTCGGAGTAGGGTAGTATCAGCGCGCAGCCATCGGCTTAGTCGCTTCGTGCGCATGCTCTTACGAATAGAGGCATTGAACTTATGCAAGGTAGGTTAAAATTATAGTGTTCGCTTCAGATCGGAATACTTCCCTCTTTACAAAATGCTTTCTTCGTGAGAAAGGTTAACACGGTCCTTTTTAATCAAGCTATGAATGTTTTCGGGCGATGTGATAGCTCGTACATGTAAACAGCCTACGTAATGTTCTACTATCCGTTAGTAGCACGGTCACGCTTCATGTCCTTAATGATTATGATGGGCGCGTTTATCGCGTGATGAACGACAAAATGAAGCATCCGTCTCGTCCTGAAACCATTTGTCAGAACGTGACGGATGCTATATCTTGTCGTTTATCATGTGATAACTTCAGGTTTGATGATCGAACATGTTATAATTGAACAAGTTCATAAATATATTCGTCGCATTTTCGATGTAATAACAAGTCAAAACACTGTGAAAGTAACATATAGTTACAGATACTTATACGGTAACGATTTTATCTTTTACTTGTAATGAAATGTATGTGCTAGGAATTATGTTTTTAGCATGCACTGCCTTCTACTTCCAAAATCCTCGTTTTACCTTTGAACCCTGCATCGCAATGACTTTTAACTAGCTGTAAAATTATCGTATATTAAGGGATGTATCGCCATTCGGTGAGCGCGCGGCGCTTCGATTTGAAATCACACCTAGTGGAGCTTAGTTGTCGTCAATAAGGCTATTGATTTGCTGACACCTTTATGTCTTGTAAATATATTTTAATTATCTTTGTGGTATGACTCTGAGTGCCGATTATCGGTTTTCGGGTGTGCGTGGGCAAGGGTTAAGTCGGCGCCCGGTGCCAGGTACCCGGGGTCGCTCGGGGCCACGCCTGGGCCGGTGTCCGGGGCCCGGTACCCGGGGTCGCTCGGGGCCACGCCTGGCTCCGGGGCCCGGTACCCGGGGTTGCTCGGGGCCACGCCTGGCTCCGGTACCCGGGGTCGTTCAGGCCACGCCTGGCTCCGGTGTCCGGGGCCCGGTGCCCAGGGTAGCTTGGGCCACGCCTGGCTCCGAGGCCTGCGACCGCCGGCGCCACTGCGGGCTCGGGGATGTAGTTTAGATACGCATATTTTTATTAAGTCTTATCTAATATGGATTTTGTAATCGACGTTGCTTCTAAAGACCCTCTGTGTAAAAAGATTAAGACATACTAGTGACCTGAATGTATGAAAATGATGTTTATTGAACTTATCCCACTGAATTCTCACTCTCACGTTTTGCGTGCACTTTTACTACCTTTATGAGGATTTCCAACGCATAGTTCGAAATGGGGTTATGACTTATAAATTATTTAAAAGTAAAAGGACTTTTTATTATTACTATTACTGTAATATTAAATTTAATACTGAGTGGAATTTGTATTTTGTTTTAAATTTGTTTCACTGAAATTGAATACATCATAACACCCATATCGTTGTTAGTTATGAATGAAAATAACATAATTATAAAAGTAAATATTAAATGAATAGTATACTTGTTTTTTTATTTTAGTTTTAATACTTCCTTGAGTTCCTAATCCCCTATTTGATAACGTAGTTTTAATTAGCAATAAAAAGCTAATAACTCAAGTCAACTATATCGTAACATTCACAGAATAATATATTATAAAGCTGACTGTACTAAGAGCGACTAAAGTTCTTGTGTTGTGGTTGTCACAGAAACTCGTGTCGTAGGTGTGTCGTAGAGAAATACAGGGTGTTTTGTAGCTGGGTGCAAACCTTTAAGGGGAAGATACACTAGACCATGTCATGTAGAACATATTCATCCAAAAATTATATTATTTTATTTATTTTTTTAAATGACATCAAAAGTAAGATTTTATTTTTGTAAAGTTTAAATGCTTTGCACATAATTTTTGGACACATTATTAAATTTTTTGGTACGATCAAGGACACATTAGACTACTAAAATAACTGAACATTGCAGTAATGTTCCCTATTGTTAAGCGCTTTTCCGCTTTGCTTATGTAAACCAAAGACAATTCAGCCTATTTGATTCATCGCGATTAAAAATACGTCCGTGTAAGTGAGGCCTAGTAGCTGACAGTGAAGTCTGACCCTGTGGAGGGCCTTTAAAAAAGTCGGCCATTGTGTCTATGGTGTAGTTGTCAGACCTGTCAAATGAATACATAAGAAACAACAATTCAAGTATTTCAATATTTTCAATAATATTCTAATTGGAACTGTACAGCGAAAACTTTTTGCGTTAAATTGTTTTTATTCATAGTGTTTGTTTATTGTCATTATTATATGATGTTGTAGAATAAACCTTTTGATGTAATATTTTTGGAGGCGTACCGTGTCAGCAATTATTAGTTTTGTGGTATTTTTTATACTTTATCATCATGCACGAGGCTTACGAAGTGTCCCATCTTCTCAATCTTACTGTCCAAATAGAAGCCATAGCAGCGTACGGTAAGAATAACTTATTATGATTGACTCATCCAATTAATATTCAAATATGTATACTACATTGTACAGTCAGGGGTATAATATACGTACAGTCGCCATCACATACATCTGTACACTACAGGATGTTACTACTTGAAAATAGAGTTGTGTTAATAGAGGACGTATACCTACCTTATCTTAATGGAATGTGTACGGGGGGAGTCCCATCGCACTACCTACCACACCGGATTTTGTAACGCGGCGCTGGCTGATCCTGAGTCAGCGCAAGCGAAATCATTTTATAAGACCTACAAATTGTGCATTAGATAGCTGTATTTCCACTAGCGGACATATGGAGGGACATTCTCGTTTAACAACTAAGCTCCTTAAAAATAGATCAAAAAAAAAAAAAACCTTGTGTTCAGATGTTTGTGAGTCGCTTGTTTGCTCCGATGTATGTGATGGCGACTGTACATAAATAAGGACATAAATATCTGTATAGTACTCTATTGTTAATGTCATGAACGCATGTACAGATATTTATGTCTTTATTTATGTATGTATATTAATACCCCTGACTGTACACAATGTTTTCTTCTCTTCCTAACTTGAATATTAACTTCCAAGAGATTATAATTTTTTTTTAATGCATAATATTATCCTACTGTAATATATAGTGACACAGTTAATAACAAAGAGTAAATTAATATATAATGATTAACTTAAGTAGAAGTAAGACACATTAACTAGATTGGGAGATCTCAGGTTAATAGAACTGCCTTGTGGATTGGTTTCCATACTAAACTTTACATGTTATGTAGATGGGCACCTCATACTGGGCACCAGGCAAGGCCACTTAATGATGTACTCACTGTCAACTACCAACGGGAACCAGAAATATGAACTGCAACTTTTGCAGTACTGTAAGAATTTCAGCAAGAAGCCTATTCAGCAGATTGAAGTCATTCCAGGTGATTCATTTTACATTTAACCTGTGTGTGGTTTAGAATAGACATGGACATAGACAGATCATAAAGCCATTTTATGAAGTCTGTATTTCAGAGAAATAAATCAATGTAGAAATATTCAATTACTGGCTATATTATATTACATTACAAATTACTATAGTATCCGCAAAACTATCTGGCCGGTAGGGCAATAAAAGTAACAATGAAACCTTTTTGTGTGTAATAATAGCATGCTTCTGATATTTTACGACCTGACCGGCCAGATAGTTTTGCGGATACTATAGTAATAATAATTGATATAACACTAGGGCTGACAGGTAAGGGTTTTCCATCTGGTTCATAACCAATAATTTCCTAATAAAATATTAGTTCATCAATGTCATCATCATCATTTATTCAATAACAGTACATTGTATTTGAAAACTTAAATCTGGACACATAACCTGACATCTTAACAAATTCACAATATAGTATATAAGGTATTTACTGTAGTCACTTCTTAAGGTAATGTTAACCATTTCATTTTTCAGGAGATAACCTACTGCTGTGCCTCACTGACAATATATTAACAACACATGATATAAAAGGTGTTAATTTCCCGCTCCAGAAAACATTTTCTCAGACAAAAGGGGCATCACTATTTGCTATAGACAATAAGGTAATTAGCACAAGACACTATATATAAATCCTACTGAATAATATTATAAATGCGAAAGTTTGGATGCTTGGATGTGTGTTACTAAATTACGCAAAAAAAAAAATTCGTATAAACAAGAGTACAAAATGATGTTACATAAATTATATAGCCAATCTTGTTTTACCATATATCACTTCAATCACTACATAATTAACTAAATTATTTAAAAGAAAAAGAAACAATTAGGATCTGGGTGGTAATTTATTATACATACCTTAGTTAATCTATTTGTAATACATTTCATATCACCTATATTATCAAATATTACTATATTTTAAATTTACATTACATTACCATTTCCATGTTTTACATTACATCATTAGGTATACCATTTCTCTCAATAATTACCATTACCTGTAATCCGTATACATTGCATTTTGTCACGAGCTCTTCAATTGAATAGTAACTGGTTTTGAATAAATGGTCAAATAATGCCTTCCTAAATAAGTTGATCGGCAGAGCCTTGAAATCGTCAGTAATTTTTTTATATATTTCTATTGCCATACATTGTACATTTTTCCAACTGAGTTTATACGGAATACATACGGAATTCGCGGGCAATGCTAGTACTATATATATTATTTAGTGTCAACTTGAATTTAACATATCTAGAAAGTCTGTGTTTAGCATAAGTTATTAGAAGAGGGAAAAAATGGAAAAGTGGACAAAGGACATCACAGAATGGTATCCAAGACTGGGAAAAAGAATATGAGGAAGACCTATAATGAGATGGGAGGACGATATTAAAAAGAAAGCAGGAACAATATGGAGAAGGGAGGCTAAAGATAGAACAAAATGGAAAGCTTGTGAAGAGGCAAGCTGAAGTTAGGAAAATCAAACAAATATATATAGAAAAATGAAATATTTCAATTAGAGTCTGATCAGCGAGTCGTGACAGTAGCATTTTTATCAAATTATTTATATGGCAACAATTTTACCTATGAAATAAACTGTCAGTTATAAGTACTTATGACGGCTCCATACATTTCGTGTTACCAGCATTAGTTTTTTTTAAATTTGCCGCCATTTTTCACTGTCACGACTCGCTGGTCAGACTCTAAGAAAATAAATTAGTTTAAGTTATTTAATAAGCATGCATGTAGTAAATGAAATGTAACAAAATAACTCAGCAAATAAAGGCTATCTTATCTTATCTATTACAAGTCAATACGTGGTTTTGCTAATGATGGAGGTCCTCACTGATTATGGCCACATCCACAATGGCTGTGCTTTAGATTAGGCATAGATATATAAAGTAAAGATAGGCCCAACCCGCACGAGTAATTCGTCCTATGCGGTGGCCCTAAACTAGCAATGGAGGGCCACCGTGCCTTAGTCTGTGGCAGGACGCCGTACCGTTCAGCTGTCAGAGTGTGGCAGAGCCGACTGCCTCAAAATGCCCATTTGCGCCGTAAAAGGGTGCAAAAATTATGATACAAAAGTAAAAAAAATACATGGAATATCGTATCATCGGTAAGTATCGTAAGTTTCTTTTTTATCGCTTAGTAACACATTTTCAAAAGAATTATTTGGTTACCTAGCGCCATTACGTTTTGTTAGTTCGCAACGGCTAGTTAATCAAAAGTAACCCTGTAAGGGCGTCATTTTTATACTGGTGTATGAACCATTGACTATGGACATTGTTTGATAATATATAGCTATACTCGTACATTTGATTGTTATTGTTTCTTATACGTATCTTCTACTAGTGTAGGTAAGTAGATGCATAAGAATAATGTACTAAAGTCGTTTGAAATGTATTTATTTAAACACTTTAATATTCAACTTTAACGAGTCGATTCGTCGTTCATTGTTTGACGAAGAGACACATAATGTCATGTTATTTGGCTCTTATTCTATCATTTGCCTCATGGAAAGTGGTGTGCAACTAAGAATAAATATTTGTGTTGTAATTATTGTGAGCCTTTGTGGCCCAAGTCACTAAATTGCGCCCGAGATTTCGTCCGTGTGGTTTTCTATCATTTGGAGAAAGTACTTAGTGTTTATGTGTATTAAAAACTTATATTTGTTACGGAAAAATCCTCTACCGCCCCCTATTAGCCGCCTCTATCCTTGACAAAATTTCGTGACAAACCGTTCAGTAGTTGAGCCGTAAAAGTAAATAGGTAAATATACAAACTCACTTTCACATTTATAATTACTTATTTATTACATAGGTACCACTATCTCTATGTGATGTTTACATCAACCACTGCCAGCCACTTCATTAATATTGAGAAATTCTCCCTTACAAGGTTACTCCGGCCACCCGAACGTGTGGTACGCAGTCCGTACAACAGATGGCGCCACTCATTTTTAATAAGGACAGATGTCAAGCGAATTGTTCGGACGGGCGTATCTTTACTTTATAAATCTATGAGATTAGGTATCAACAATTACCAATATGACTGGAGTGTTGTTGTTTTTAGGGTTCCGTACCTAAAGGGTAAAACGGGACCCTATTACTAAGACTCCGCTGTCCGTCTGTCTGTCTGTCACCAGGCTGTATCTCATGAACCGTGATAGTTAGACAGTTGAAATTTTCACAGATGATGTATTTATGTTGCCGCTATAACAACAAATACTAAAAAACAGAATAAAATAAATATTTAAGGGGGCTCCCATACAAGAAACGTGATTTTCTTGCCGTTTTTATAGATAATGTTACGGAACCCTTCGTGCGCGATCGTATTATATTTTATTGTATTTATGTAAGTATATTCATTTATATATTATATTAGTAAATGTATTTTCAGTAGGTAGTTAAGTAGATCTGCCTATCCTTTTTATTTGTTTTTTATGGCAACTGCCTACACCTACAGTCATGGCCAGATAATTAAGAACACGATTTTTTTTCCCATACAGTTGCATACAAATATGATTTTTTTTAATTTGATGATAATTTAAAATGTGTTTGATTAAATTTGTTTCTGATTATACGGATGTAACCGTGTTTAAACAGTATTTAATATAGTGCACATACAGCTTCTGTAAAATTTAGACTTTGTAAAATACAGACGATCAAAATCTTTCCTAATTACATTCAATACATTGTTCCTAATTACAGTATGAACTTGTAAAAACTGGCCATTTGACCATCCGTATTTTTTTAAGCACAACTTTTACAGAACTTTTATATAAACTAAATTTAATCTTATTTATACACAGATACCTCCATATACTCAGAAATAAAATTCGCCAAACACATTATAAATTATCATCAAATTTGAAAAGTCATATTTGTATGCAACTGTATGGGGAAAAAATCATGTTCTTAATTATCTGGCCATGGCTGTATAAGCTTTTCTGTTTAGCCCTGCGGTTGACTGGTAGAGAATGCCTTAAGGCATTAAGTCCGATTTTTGTACTTTTTGTTTGTGCAATAAAGTTTAAATAAATAAAAAAGTGACTTTCATTGTGGACTCTAGGGCTCGAAATATATTGGAGAGAAATGGGAGTAAATCGATTCATGATTGAAATTTAAATCTGAACATTGCACGTAGAACCGATGGCCGTTGGGGCGGAAAGGTTCTCGAGTGGCGACCACGTACCGGAAGGCGCGGCGTAGGTAGGCCCCCCAGAAGGTTTCTTTGTTAATGTTATATATGTATTTTTTAATAATTTCTAGTCGCAAACATCAATGACTGGTGAATCCAACTCGGTGGTCCGACTCTGTGTTGCCGTGAGAAGGAAGCTGCAGTTGTATTATGGCAAGAACGGAGAATTCAAGCAGCACTTGTTTGACTTCAACATACCGGATGTACCGAAAGTTTTGGCATGGGGCCAGCAATATCTATGTGTTGGTTTTAAAGCGGAATATACACTGTATGATGTAAGTATTTATTATTTATTTAATAAGTAATGATTAGTAAAATACAAATATGTGTATATTCTTTCGACACACAGTTGCCTACATGGCTTGAGGCCACACCGAGGGACGGAAAAGCAGCTAAATTAAGAATTGATCTTAAAATGGCTGATGGCAAATTTGGGCGGTAAATGGTTTATTTGCTACAAACTCATACTAAATCAGTTGTGGCAAATAAAAAAAGTGGAACTATGACAAGGACAACAAATAATATTTACAGTACAGTGCGGAAAAGAGCACTTTCCGTGCATATGTCGAAACTTTAAAGAGCCATATGTACTGTAAAACGTACACGTGCGAATAGGTAATTCGCAACTCGTGTCGATTTAAAACACTCCCTTCGGTCATGTTTTAATTTATCACCACTCGTTGCGAATTTCCTATTTTCTGCACTTGTGTAACTATTTCCTTTCTGTCACACTTATCGAGATTTGTATGCTGCCATCTCACTCGAGTGTGGTATTATTATTATCATAGCTTGCCCTGAGTATTATAGGTCCATGCTTGAGGTATTTTAATAAATAAGGTATCATTAGATTGACCTAAATCTTGTTATAAATAAATAAATAAAAATATTTTATTTCAGACCATTGATCCATATGTGATTAGATTAGCGAGACTTAAAAACTATGTTAGAATTACAAACTAAGAATCGGGGGCATTAAATTACAGACATGGTTTTGGCAAGCTATTGGCAGTACCAAACAGAGCGAACATTATCTCTACTTGGCCCTGCCAATAGTCACCTCCATCCAATATTTGGTGAGGGGACAGTTGAGGCGCTCGGCCAACACCCTTAGGAGGCCATTGCTGCTGCCGCGCACACGCCTTAGCAGTGATCCGATTCTTTTGCGCCTGATGGCAAAAAAGTCATCAGTACTCGCCTGTGCGAACATACCGGATGCACTGCAGTGCCTTGGCAGCCTCAACAGCATCCTAAGGATGTTATTGTATTGTACGCGTAATGCGTTATAGGCCCTCTGCGTGAATTTTGCCCACAGACTGCACGTGTAGAACGTCTGACAGTAAGCTTTGAAAAGCGTCAGTTTGACTTCGTTACTACAACGTGCATATGCCGTGCGTTATGTCGAAGGGTATGAAATATTAAATAAACATTCCGCTTTTTTTTACTTTAAACTATGTATTTATAGACTATCAACAAAAAGTGACTGTTAATAGACAACATTGCTGTACCCACGTATTAAATAAGCTTTTTATTTTCAGTTGTCATCAGGGAACCCAAAAGACCTCTTTCCTACAAGCAGCTCTAGGTCTCTAGAGCCGACAGTAGCGAAGTACTCGGAGACATGCTTCATGCTGGGTCGCGATCTTACCTCAGTTCTAGTTGAGGAAGCGAAAGAAATTGAAATAAGGAACACTGTGAAGTGGCAATCAGCGCCTATTGCCCTTGGTAAGAATTGAGGTTCTTATGTGTATATTGTTTTCACCTCACTAGCTCGGAAAGGCCTTTTTGTATGTTTGTTAACTATTGAGAAAATCGCTTTTTATCCACATGTGAAGAAAGTAGACGCAGAACGTTAAAAGTACTATGACGTAGAACGTTAAGGTGGTTCGATTGCCATACAAAGCGTTATTTGACATTCGCAGGCTAACGGCGTGATATTTTAAGAAACTTATGTAACAAACTTTCATCAATTGGCTTCCCATTTGCGCCAAATTCCCCCTTTCCAATAATAAACTTGTATAAAATAGATTAATTTGAGAAAAATAGTTTTCCCAAAATATCACGTCCCAAACCAATTTCTCAAATTAATCTAGTTTGTACAAGTTTATTCAAGGAAAGGGGGAATTTGGCGCAAATGGGAAGCCAATTGATGAAAGTTTGTTACACAAGTTTCTTAAAATATCACGCCGTTAGCCTGCGAATGTCAAATAACGTTTTGTATGGCAATCGAACCACCTTAAATGTCTATTTTTGTTTTATGTAGGTATATTTTATGACATATTTTTGTATAACTTTTATTTTTAACTTTTTTTAAAACTTTTTTTACATTTTTTTTTTTACTTTTTTTTTTTTTTAAACTTTTTTTAAACTTTATTTTACTTTTTTTTGTTTTTTTTTGGTTTTTTTTACTTTTTTTTTTACCCTTTTTCTTATTTTCCTTGCTGTAGTGAGGTGAAAAGATTTGTGTTATACACGCGTGAAAAGTTATTTTACGTCTCGTGTGTTGAAACACTCGCTACGCTCAGGATTCTATTTTTGAACCACTCACTTCGCTCGTGGTCAATCATAGAATCCTTTCGCTAGCTCGTGTTTCAAATGAACACTCGCAGGTAAAATACAACTTTCCCCCCTTGTATAACAAATAACTATTGTATCATAGCCGAGAACATTTACAGTTGTGAGCTGTCTTCAGTTTCACCTATCCTAATGTTTGCCTTTTCTATAATAAAATACCCACTTTTCCGTTTGGTGTCCAATAGGGGTGTAAACTCAAAATATATTATTACTACAAAAGAAAGAAGGCAAAAAAATATGCCTAATGACGAAAATCCCATAGTGTCTACACTCCTATACCACCACCACGACCACGTACCGGAAGGCGCGGCGTTGGTAGGCCCCCCAGAAGGTGGACTGATGACCTGGTAAAGGTCGCGGGAATCCGCTGGATGCGAGTGGCGCAGGACCGGCCATTGTGTCACTCTTTGGGGGAGGCCTATGTCCAGCAGTGGACATCTTTCGGCTGATATGATGATGATGTGATGAATGATGGAACATATTTCCCTGTTTGTCTGGAATCGCAAGCGCCCATAGACTAACGGTGTCTGCCTACCATCAGGCAGACCGTGGCTTGTTTGCCACCGTCCCTAGTAAATCCCTAGTAAATAAAACTTTTGGCAGAAACTTGTTTTTCAACACACCTGCTCGTAAAGTAGGTCTTATTACAGCGTATTTACACTGATAATGCAGAATATTACCCATGCCGTGCCTTTTCAATTACATTATCGCACTAGTGCCTTTTCATTACATATCTTTTTAAATATTAGCAAAATAATGCAGAATATTACCCATGCCGTGACTTTTACATTACATTATCGCACTAGTGCCTTTTCATTACATATCTTTTAACATTTTCATTTTTTATTTTTTATTTTTTTTTCCTCGCAAATGTGTTGAAAAACGTCGTATGAAACACGTGAGCATTGGTCATTACACTTCTCGTCTCCATTAAGCCTTCGCCTTCGGCTCAGGCTTAAAAACCGACTCAAGTGTAATGACCAACATAGCACACTTGTATCATAATGTACTATTATGTAGGTAATACGAACGTAACTATACTATGTCTTTAACCTACATAATGAGAAATACAATACAATAACACAGTACAAATACTCTTTATCTACGCACATATCATTAGTGCTCTAAAATGCGTTCAGAAACCGTCGGTAATGACCAGCATTATTACAACCAATTTTACTATGACAACTTTCTTGTCTGTGGTAGTAGGTAAAATCTGTACTGTAATGTTATTACAGTACAGATTATCGGTATCGTTATGAGTTTAAATTTGGAACAGCTGTCAAAACTCAAGTGGGTCTCTAGTCTAGTATCTATAGAATATTAAAACAGTTATCGGTACGAAACGTCAATTTATTATGTTTTTTCATTTTACTTTTTACATTTTTCTCTTTTTTACTTTTTTAACTTTTTTTTTTACTTTTTTTCACTTTTTTTTTACCCTTTTCACTTTTTTTTAACTTTTCTAATTTTTTTTCGCTTTTTTACTTTTTTTAACTTTTTTTTTACTTTTTGTCATTTTTATTCCTTTTTTACCTTTTTTTTACTTTTTTTTTACTTATTTTCACTTTTTTTTAGTTTTTTTGCTGTTTTTTACTTTTTTCACTTTTTATTTACTTTTAATTTTTTCTTTTTTTAAAATTTTTGTCACATTCCTTTTTTACCTTTTCTTATACTTTTTTTTTACTTTTTTTTCACTTTTTTTTCACTTTTTTTTCCTTTTTTTTTGCTGTTTTTTACTTTTTTCACTTTTTTTTACTTTTTCCAACTTTTTTTTATTTTTTTTCAAATTTTTTTTTCAAAGATAACTTACAGGTAGCACTTGTAGCAATGCAGGTCATTTTCCTACGGCTTCTGAACCCATCTTAGAGTACTTATGATATGTGTTTAGATAAAGTAGTGTATGCAACTGTACATAATTAGGCCTTAAAACACTCGTGTGATCCTATTATGAAACTCGCTGACGCTCGTTTCATAAAACCACACTCGTATTTTAAGGCCTCTCATTATGTATCAGTAGCATAAACTACTATTATTGCAAACGCTTAATCCCTTTCAAAATCTTTGACATTAATATAAGGTAATATTTACCTGGCCCCAATTTCACCAACTGAACCATTTATGTCTGAGAATGAGAATTTGCCTTACTTTCTGGGTTGATAAGTAAAAGCAGGAGCTTACATGACGCAACTATGCGTTAGAGGGAGAAAAACATACTTCCATCGCATTCCAACGCATAGCCGCGTCCTGTTCTGCGGCCATGATGACCCATTGTGTAGACCTGTAGACGATCCCGCCACCGGCGGCGGAAATGTACGGCACAATGGGGAAGGCCGGTGAAAGCTAATTGTAGATGGCGCTCATTTAGATTCCAAAAAGCGTTCATAGCCCAGCGGCGCCTGCGAGTCGGAAACGATAACGCAGGTTAAGCAAAGATGGCAGCGGTCAGTCTTTGGATGGGTGACCGCCTGTTTGAGTGGTTACTATAAATGAGCGCTTTCGTGCTTTGGAAGGCACGCGCAGTTGATCCCGGCTGCTGTCTATGACAGTAGTCGTTAAGCCGAGTTAGATTAGAGGCCTTAGGGCGGCTTAAGAACCTCTAACAGTCGAGTTGCCCACTCACTTGACAAAGGGGGGACAACTGTCACTTGCGTCCGAAGGAGCTACCTACCACCACCCTGCACGTGTCCCCTGTGGGTTGTACTAAAAAGTGACAAACTCAAAGGCCAAATAATGTATGCCATACGATAAAATATATATTTTTTAGATTCCATACAATGAGAGAGAGAGAGACAGAAGATCGATGGTACCTAACTTTGTACGGAAACCATATACAGTTCTTAGGCAAAAAGGTTCTCCATAGCTTTAATCCACAACCTTTTATATTTAGCCTTTTTCGGAAAACAGTAGGATTCATAAAGTAATTTTCGCAAAAATAGATAAAAACCGGCCAAGTGCGAGTCGGACTCGCGCACGAAGGGTTCCGTACCATTATCTACAAAAACGGCAAAAAAATCACGTTTGTTGTATGGGAGCCCCCTGTAGCCTAGTTGGTAGGGACCCTGCCTACGAAGCCGGAGGTCCTGGGTTCGAATCCCGGTAAGGGCATTTCGTCGGGTGACAAGCAAAAGTCACTACCAAAACTGTCACGTCACTACTCTTCAAAACCTCGTATCTCGGTACGTAGTCGATATCGAGATACGACCTTTGATTTGAGTAGGTATTTGTTACTTAGTGAGTTTTGCTTGTCACCCGACGATTTATTTGTGTGATGAGCACAAATATTTGTTCCTGAGTCATGGATGTTTTCTATGTATTTATCTATATAAGTATGTTTATCGTGGTCTAGTACCCATAGTACAAGCTTTGCTTAGTTTGGGACTAAGCCGATTTGTGTAAGATTGTAAAAGAAAAAAATATATATACAAAATATTTATTGTTCTGTTTTTTAGTATTTGTTGTTATAGCGGCAACATAAATATATCATCTGTGAAAATTTCAACTGTCTAACTATCACTGTTGTTGAGATACAGCCTGGTGACAGACGGACAGACAGACATACAGACAGACAGACATACAGACTGACAGACGGACAGACGGACAGACGGACAGACAGACAGACAGACATACAGACAGACAGACAGACGGGCAGCGGAGTCTTAGTAATAGGGTCCCGTTTTACTCTTTGATCCGTACTCAACAAAAAAATACTTCCCGCCATACAAATTTTGCTTTTTTAATTACCATTATTGGTGCTGTTAGTTTGACAGTTGCCTTCCCCATTGCCTATTTGGTGACATAGGGGGCTCTAGTCTTTAGAAAGGGTTGTTCACTATACCAGTATAATTCATGTCCAGTGTGGGACGAGCCCTACCTCCTGGGGCTGATGCAGGACGACAACGTGGTGGCGCAGACGGTGGAGCCGGCCTTGTTCGTGCAAACACTGCCGGAGCTCAACAAAGCGAGGCTTCTGTACAGGTACAGTGATTCAGTCAATGCTGGATTAAGACATTGAATGTCCAGTGTGGCACGAGCCCTACCTCCTGGGGCTGATGCAAGACGACAACGTGGTGGCGCAGACGGTGGAGCCGGCCTTGTTCGTGCAAACACTGCCGGAGCTCAACAAAGCGAGGCTTCTGTACAGGTACAGTGATTCAGTCAATGCTGGATTAAGACATTGAATGTCCAGTGTGGCACGAGCCCTACCTCCTGGGGCTGATGCAGGACAACAACGTGGTGGCGCAGACGGTGGAGCCGGCCTTGTTCGTGCAAACACTGCCGGAGCTCAACAAAGCGAGGCTTCTGTACAGGTACAGTGATTCAGTCAATGCTGGATTAAGACATTGAATGTCCAGTGTGGCACGAGCCCTACCTCCTGGGGCTGATGCAGGACAACAACGTGGTGGCGCAGACGGTGGAGCCGGCCTTGTTCGTGCAAACACTGCCGGAGCTCAACAAAGCGAGGCTTCTGTACAGGTACAGTGATTCAGTCAATGCTGGATTAAGACATTGAATGTCCAGTGTGGCACGAGCCCTACCTCCTGGGGCTGATGCAGGACGACAACGTGGTGGCGCAGACGGTGGAGCCGGCCTTGTTCGTGCAAACACTGCCGGAGCTCAACAAAGCGAGGCTTCTGTACAGGTACAGTGATTCAGTCAATGCTGGATTAAGACATTGAATGTCCAGTGTGGCACGAGCCCTACCTCCTGGGGCTGATGCAGGACGACAACGTGGTGGCGCAGACGGTGGAGCCGGCCTTGTTCGTGCAAACACTGCCGGAGCTCAACAAAGCGAGGCTTCTGTACAGGTACAGTGATTCAGTCAATGCTGGATTAAGACATTGAATGTCCAGTGTGGCACGAGCCCTACCTCCTGGGGCTGATGCAGGACGACAACGTGGTGGCGCAGACGGTGGAGCCGGCCTTGTTCGTGCAAACACTGCCGGAGCTCAACAAAGCGAGGCTTCTGTACAGGTACAGTGATTCAGTCAATGCTGGATTAAGACATTGAATGTCCAGTGTGGCACGAGCCCTACCTCCTGGGGCTGATGCAGGACAACAACGTGGTGGCGCAGACGGTGGAGCCGGCCTTGTTCGTGCAAACACTGCCGGAGCTCAACAAAGCGAGGCTTCTGTACAGGTACAGTGATTCAGTCAATGCTGGATTAAGACATTGAATGTCCAGTGTGGCACGAGCCCTACCTCCTGGGGCTGATGCAGGACAACAACGTGGTGGCGCAGACGGTGGAGCCGGCCTTGTTCGTGCAAACACTGCCGGAGCTCAACAAAGCGAGGCTTCTGTACAGGTACAGTGATTCAGTCAATGCTGGATTAAGACATTGAATGTCCAGTGTGGCACGAGCCCTACCTCCTGGGGCTGATGCAGGACAACAACGTGGTGGCGCAGACGGTGGAGCCGGCCTTGTTCGTGCAAACACTGCCGGAGCTCAACAAAGCGAGGCTTCTGTACAGGTACAGTGATTCAGTCAATGCTGGATTAAGACATTGAATGTCCAGTGTGGCACGAGCCCTACCTCCTGGGGCTGATGCAGGACAACAACGTGGTGGCGCAGACGGTGGAGCCGGCCTTGTTCGTGCAAACACTGCCGGAGCTCAACAAAGCGAGGCTTCTGTACAGGTACAGTGATTCAGTCAATGCTGGATTAAGACATTGAATGTCCAGTGTGGCACGAGCCCTACCTCCTGGGGCTGATGCAGGACAACAACGTGGTGGCGCAGACGGTGGAGCCGGCCTTGTTCGTGCAAACACTGCCGGAGCTCAACAAAGCGAGGCTTCTGTACAGGTACAGTGATTCAGTCAATGCTGGATTAAGACATTGAATGTCCAGTGTGGCACGAGCCCTAACTCCTAGACGTAGGAGACGGCCTTGTTCGTGCTTTTTTTACAGTGAACGAAAACACACACATAAACAGTAAACATAAATCTTTACTTAGCACTTCAAAATAGCCAATTTATTTTACTAAGATAGAAAAGTAAACAAGATTTACTATGTACAATACTACTCGTATTTATCTTACAATTAGGTCGAATGAAAAAAATATACGTGAGGTTATGTGGGGGAGGGGAGGGTAGCCAAGAATCTCACCAAATATCACCAAAGGGGGGGTCAAAAAGTAGCCGAAAAAACCTCGCGTGATTTGTGCACAAGCCCATACTATTGGCTACGAGGGTAGCGTTACGAAATCGTTGGCACTTGAATGGGGTAATACCGGAAAATACCCGTGTTCCACCATACCCATGGGTAAAGTCTTCCTGGTATTCAGTTAACCCTAAAATGAAAGAGAATCTGTTGGCTGTCTTGGTTTCCTGTGAAAATAAAACATAGTATGAGAATAGCAATTGTCAAAATATTTCCCCTTTAACAGACATGAGCATGACATATGCGACTTCAGAAAATAAAACTTTATGAAGTAAATCCCACTTATTGTATTTTCTCTTACTCCTAATATAGGCAAAGCAAATTAGATCCAACAAAACGTTCTGAGGAATTAATTCCCATAAAGCTGGAAATCGTTCGTTGCAATACCTTGATTTGGTCCTAAATGCATGTAATCCGAGTTTGCACCATCCCAGGAGGTGTGTGGTGCATAACTTTTGGGAGCTTTAAAACACCGCGAAATTTTTGCTCTTTTTTCAGTTTTTTGCATGTGCACAAAAACAGTACTACGGACGGAAAATGTATTCTATTCAATATTAAAGAAGGTCAATAATATAATAATAAAATATATAATGTGAAATTTAATATTCTGCATTTTTAATTCAATGGGGTTTTCAGCAGGTATATTTTTTTCAAAGTTATGTCTGTCTTGAAAAGTCGCAAAATGGAAGTTTGCACCTAATCGACAAAATTTTCCCAGTTTCTAACCTTTGATTTCGACTATACCACTGAACCGAATTTGAAGTTTTAGATATTCATTCGACGCAGAATTTGGTCCTCTTTAATATTGAATAGAATACATTTTCTGTCCGAAGTATCGTGTTTGTACTATATGAAAAAAGAGCAAAAATTTATGCAAACCTCCTGGAATTGGGCAAACTCAGATTACACGTATTTAGGACCAAATGAAGCTATTAAAACGATTTCCAGCTTTATGGGGATTAATTCTTCGAAAAATTCTAATTTGATTGGCCTAATAGTGATTGATGCATAAATATGATTGAGTCGCAACAACCATGGGTACATGAAAAACAACCCTAACTCACTTTTAAGTTGTAACCAACATTTCCAGATGTAACCGAGGCCTGGTGTTCGCCGCGTCCGTGGGGCAGGTGTGGTGTCTCAGCTCGGTGGACATCAGCAAGCAGATACAGCAACTGTTGAAGGACAAGCAGTTCCAGATCGCTATCAACTTGACGGTAAGTACTGAGCCTACGTCGCCTTAAGTTGTAACCAACATTACCAGATGTAACCGAGGCCTGGTGTTCGCCGCGTCCGTGGGGCAGGTGTGGTGTCTCAGCTCGGTGGACATCAGCAAGCAGATACAGCAACTGTTGAAGGACAAGCAGTTCCAGATCGCTATCAACTTGACGGTAAGTACTGAGCCTACGTCGCCTTAAGTTGTA
Source organism: Epinotia brunnichana (assembly GCA_963854355.1). Taxonomy (NCBI): domain Eukaryota; kingdom Metazoa; phylum Arthropoda; class Insecta; order Lepidoptera; family Tortricidae; genus Epinotia; species Epinotia brunnichana. The sequence goes on along the minus strand of OY977949.1, from coordinate 19,426,970 downwards.
ACCAACATTACCAGATGTAACCGAGGCCTGGTGTTCGCCGCGTCCGTGGGGCAGGTGTGGTGTCTCAGCTCGGTGGACATCAGCAAGCAGATACAGCAACTGTTGAAGGACAAGCAGTTCCAGATCGCTATCAACTTGACGGTAAGTACTGAGCCTACGTCGCCTTAAGTTGTAACCAACATTTCCAGATGTAACCGAGGCCTGGTGTTCGCCGCGTCCGTGGGGCAGGTGTGGTGTCTCAGCTCGGTGGACATCAGCAAGCAGATACAGCAACTGTTGAAGGACAAGCAGTTCCAGATCGCTATCAACTTGACGGTAAGTACTGAGCCTACGTCGCCTTAAGTTGTAACCAACATTACCAGATGTAACCGAGGCCTGGTGTTCGCCGCGTCCGTGGGGCAGGTGTGGTGTCTCAGCTCGGTGGACATCAGCAAGCAGATACAGCAACTGTTGAAGGACAAGCAGTTCCAGATCGCTATCAACTTGACGGTAAGTACTGAGCCTACGTCGCCTTAAGTTGTAACCAACATTTCCAGATGTAACCGAGGCCTGGTGTTCGCCGCGTCCGTGGGGCAGGTGTGGTGTCTCAGCTCGGTGGACATCAGCAAGCAGATACAGCAACTGTTGAAGGACAAGCAGTTCCAGATCGCTATCAACTTGACGGTAAGTACTGAGCCTACGTCGCCTTAAGTTGTAACCAACATTTCCAGATGTAACCGAGGCCTGGTGTTCGCCGCGTCCGTGGGGCAGGTGTGGTGTCTCAGCTCGGTGGACATCAGCAAGCAGATACAGCAACTGTTGAAGGACAAGCAGTTCCAGATCGCTATCAACTTGACGGTAAGTACTGAGCCTACGTCGCCTTAAGTTGTAACCAACATTTCCAGGTGTAACCGAGGCCTGGTGTTCGCCGCGTCCGTGGGGCAGGTGTGGTGTCTCAGCTCGGTGGACATCAGCAAGCAGATACAGCATTTGTTGAAGGACAAGCAGTTCCAGATCGCTATCAACTTGACGGTAAGTAAGGCCATCGCTACATTTGACGACCGGTTTAGCCTTGTTGGTAGTGACCCTGCCTACGAAGCTAGAGGCTCGAATAGCGGGAAGGGCATTTATTTGTGTGATGAGTTCCTGAGTCATGGATGTTTTCTATGTATTTCAAGTATTAATTTATCTATATAAGTATGTTTATCGTCGTCTAATACCCATAGTACAAGCTTTGCTTGGTTTGGGTCTAGGTCGATTTGTGTAAGATTGTCCGCAAATATTAGTATTATTATGTAAGAGGACTTCGGTGACTAACAGTAGTGTAACCTAATTTGATGATGATGAAGTTAAAGTTGCATTTTCGACGTCCTCTAGGCATTTTTAACATTAAGTTCCATTATTGCTCTTCTCCAAAAAACGTCTCGCGTTGTCACCCACAAAAGGTAACCAGCATTTTTAAGGGGTGGGTCAGAAGTTATTTTTAACCTCCGACGCAAAAAGAGGGGTGTTATAAATTTGACGTGTCTGCCTGTGAGTCTGTCGGTGGCATCTTAACCACTAAACGAATGAACCGATTTTAATGCGGTTTTTTTGTTGTCTGAAAGCTGATGTGATCGAGATGGTTCTTAGCTACGTTTCAACAAAATCGGTTCAGCCGTTTTTGAGATATTGAACTTTGGAATTAAAATGTCGGGGGTTTTTCCACTTTTGTATGTTGCCGCCCGGGTTGCCGATGTGTATGCCGCCCGGGTTGCCGATGTGTATGGCGCCCGGGGTGCCGATGTGTATGGCGCCCGGGTTGCCGATGTGTATGGCGCCCGGGTTGCCGATGTGTATGGCACCCGGGTTGCCGATGTGTATGCCGCCCGAGTTGCCGATGTGTATGGCGCCCGGGTTGCCGATGTGTATGGCGCCCGGGTTGCCGATGTGTATGGCGCCCGGGTTGCCGATGTGTATGCCGCCCGGGTTGTCGATGTGTATGCCGCCCGGGTTGCCGATGTATATGGCGCCCGGGTTGCCGATGTGTATGGCGCCCGGGTTGCCGATGTGTATGGCGCCCGGGTTGCCGATGTGTATGCCGCCCGGGTTGCCGATGTGTATGGTGACCGGGTTGCCGATGTGTATGGCGCCCGGGTTGCCGATGTGTATGGCGCTCGGCTACGAGGTGTATAGGTCGCCGTGAAATATAAAAGGGCGCCTAAGGCATGACTCTCCCGGGGCGCCTAGACGGTTAGGGACGACTCTGGTTACACATACGAGTAGGGATAAGCTAGGGAAAATTGCGTTTCTTGGACTCACTGCCTCACGAACTTTTTCGTGTCCTTGACAAAATCGTATCACTCCGTTATTTAATAATATATATTACCAAGCCATGCCTACTCATGGGTATGGGTACAGAAATTAACGGAACACATAATATCCTTATTTAATTTTATCCGTAAATGATGTTGTCTTTCCTGGTATGAGCCGCCGCCATTCCAATTGGTGTTTATCCTCAGCGGTTACCACTCATTTATTCAGGACTAGTTTTTGTGCACAAGTGTGTTTATAATATAAGTGCTTTTATTTTGTGTGTATTTTTGAAGATACAGTAAGACAGAGTGAATTTATATTTTGTGAATTTAATTAACAAACAAACTGCGTTGGTATTATTTATATTGAGGTTCGGTGTTACTGTTATATAACTGTACCTGCTGGCTTATAAAATGCGCATAAGAAATAACGTATGCGGAGTGAAATTTGCACAAAGTTCAATGTCGTATTAAATAAAAAAACACAAGGTTATTTTTATAAATATTAATGTTTTTTAATAGTGTATTTCACGACGTTCAATGATAAAAAAAGTTTACTCCAATGCGAAATGATTTACGGCAGTTTTGTGGTACTTTGTCCATCGCTGTCGAAAATACAGATATAAGCATTTTTTTTAGGTGCAATTTTATCCTTCTTAAGAAAACTTTTTTAGGAAACTTCGTATGCTCGACATATTTCACGTTGTCGTCCGTTGGACTATTGGTGTTCTCAAAATAAAAGTTACCTTGCCACAAATTTCCATTTTAAGTGACTTATGATTCGTCACCCATAAATCCCATAACGCGAAAACCGCTAGTTTTTACATGTTTTGACCAAATGACGTAGCCGCATTTTCCGAGTAAGTTTATGATTTTTGGAGACGGCGAGCTTAACTTTTCTTGAACGATTGAAGATGCCCATGTCTTTAAAATATGTTTTTACAGTTTTGCTGTCATATTTGATTTTCCTCTGAGCTCTCTGTAAGATTTTGCGACTCGGCCGGCCGTATTATTCTTTAATCGAGCCCCCTCAGAAAACTGGCTAAAGCTGGAATGTTTCCCTGAACCAGTCCTTCTAGTAGTACTTTTTCTCAAAGAAAAGGACACAAAAATAATATAAACAGAGCTTCGGCTCTCACCCATTTGCACAAAATGTTTCACTATCTTCAGTTTTGGCCGTACGGAATGTGTACTGTAGAAATTACAAATAGTTTCGCGACGTCGTTCTTCTCGATTTGCCATAATTTCAAGAGAAAAAATCCAATGTCCTTGAAACTTACCAGATTGATTGACAGATATGTAGTCTTTAAATTAACCGTAAGATGCAATTGCTGTCTCGATTTTTTTAACATTGCACATATTTAAAACTTTGTGCAAATTTCATTCCGCATACGTTATGACAAATTAAACGATTGGTGCATAAAGTGGCCCTTAAAGGAGCACGCGTCAAAATGGTCTTAAAACCAACAGCGCAGAGAGTAGCGGCTGCTATTAGTATAATACCTAGTATTAGTAGCGGTACTAATATTAATATTTTATAGTGGTCATGTAAAATGTTTGTTAGAGATCCTATATTTTTTAAGTACTGGAGTTTGATCACAGCGAAGTAATGTTATCAATATTTTTAATGGGTTTGATATGATAAACAATTCCTTCCTGATTCCAATGTTTATGGTGGACTGACTGCTATTGCAGAGTTGCGCCTGGCTTATTAGTGATTATAATAATGAGGTCAATTCCGGAACACATGCATTCCGAAGAGTCATTTATCAGAAAGCATCGTTATTCGGAAATTTCAAAATGCCGAACGACATTTTCCGCTAAACAAACATTTTGACACAGATGATTTAATAGAATATGTAAATAGATTAGGTTACTAATATCCTGAATAATCTAAATTTCTTTCAGGTTATTATGGTTTTCGGAATGATTGGATAAATTATTCTTCGGAATTATGTAGTAGGCGATGACCTGATCGCAGGTGGTCGCTTTATCTTTAGCGCAATACTACATATGAGGTATGAATGTAGAGGGTTTTAAAAGAAAAATAGGGCAAGTGTAATTTGGGTAAGAGGCGTTGTTAAAAACCATAGAGAACAGAAGAGGCAAGATGTTTGGACACTTGTTACGACACGATGATTACATGAAAACTATAATAGAAGAGAAGATAGAGGAAAAGAGGAAGAGAAGGAGATCAAGAAGATCTTTTACGGAACAAATAAAGGAACGATATGCTGTCTACTTTAGACAGCGTGTCGTATCAAGATGTCAAGAAGAAAGCTGAGAATAGAGACGAATGGAGATTAGTGTTGTGGATAACGCTCACTTTGAGGCTTAAAGACTCGAACCCTAAAGACTCCCGAGGCTTAAAGACTCAAGTGACGAAAAGTCAATATTTTGCATTCATATGCGTAAAATAAACCAACACGGTTCTTAAACAGCATCGAGTCTTTAAGCCTCGGGAGTCTTTAAGGCTCGAGTCTATAAGCCTCGAAATGAACGTTATCCACAACACTAATGGAGATTGATCCACACGGACAACTGGCTCTTAAATATATGATGATGACTTAAGAGGCGATATTAATTGGAAGGATTTTAGTAACGATAACGAAACGAGAAAGAAAGAAAGAAAGAAAACATTTATTCGCGACAAAAAGTAAATAAAACAAACTGCAGAGTGCAGACACATACGCACATACTCAGAAAGACACACAGATTAGGGTCAGAAATGTCATATCACTTGGAGTTGCAACCGTCCATATGCTACAGTGGCCACTTACCATCTGGCGCGCAATACTCTTGTTTATCATCAACGTGGTATAAAATAACTACAACTGAGAAAAGTTGTAAATACTTGTAAAACCCCCGACATTTGCATTTCAAAGCTCAATATCTCAAAAACGGCTGAACCGATTTTGTTGAAACGTAGCTAAGAACCATCTCGATCACGTCAGCTTACAGACAACAAAAAAACCGCATTCAAATCGGTCCATTTGTTTAGGAGCAACGATGCCACAGACTGACACACACAGCCACATAGACAGACAGACACACACACACGTCAAACTTATAACACCCCTCTTTTTCCGTCGGGAGTTAAAAAATAAACGGAATAAAATGACAGACACATACCTACCATAAATGCGAGAATTGTGGCTTTACCTGCTAATCTATTGCATCTTCTCTGTAAGAATAGAGCTATCTATTGCATCTTATTGCCAATTAATGGGGTACCGTCGACAAAGATAGGTATGAATACATTTTCGCGTTATTACAGTGGAAAGAGGTACAGTGTAAACGGGTCATACAGAGATTTAGGTTCCCGTTTTTCCTGTGGACAGTGCAAAAGTTAAGGGATAGAAAAGCAAATTTTTGGTTGAATTCTTGGTCGAGAATTTACGGGTTTCTGCCTGAAATAAATCAATTTTATTATTTTATTTATTTATCCACATAAACCGTGTCTCCTATTCTATAATTCAATGCGATTAAAACATATTAAATATGCACGTAAGCCCTTAACTCTAGACCACACTAACAAAGACGACTTTTGTTTTTCTGACTCAAACATATCTTCCCATATATTATCGAAATAATCTTAAAATTATAGCTTTTTTGTTTAGGTACTCATTTATTTATTTGTATTCATTTTGTTCAGTCGATGTCAAGCTATTTCAAATCTCCAAACGCATTCATTATTTCAATTATTTATAACACTAATTGGTAGGTATATGTATTAGTTTATCGTTCACAAGCTGTGACTAAACACGCTTTTCCGCCAACCTTGTTGTGTAAATATAACAAAAATGTTTCACAGTAAAATTAATAAAAAGCGACAGGCTCAAATCATACGTCTTATGCAAGTAAGTGAATAACTGTTATAAATATACTGTCCATTTATTATTTGAGGTGTATAAAGAAAGACTGATATGAAGACACGTGTATGTCTTCTATGGACGTCAAAGCGAGATGCAAGACTCCTCAGGTAGGGCGATTTATGGACTAATGTCGATAAATATCTTAATTTGTACCGTTTTTTTCATGTTTGCTTCATTTCATGAGTTGAGTAAAATAGAGAAGTGAGGGAATATAGGAAAATTAAGACCCAACTTTTTTGTGTCTGTAGGTAGGTATGTGTTTTTTTTATTAAGATAATAAGCAAGCAAGATAGGGACATAATATCTGAAGACTACTTCATCTTGTTCCCTAGTCCAGGCACACGCCTTTGAAACATCTCATAATTTTCCAATTCTAAAACATTCTAAAGAATTATTAGACGATGCGTCTGAATAAATAATTTTTTTCAGACATCTCTCTTTTATTTCTTTTATCAACTTGGGCGGGTACAATACGAGTATAATAAATTCCATTCCGTGACGTTAATGAATTTCACGTTTAGTGGTTGTGTATTAGTATAGTATTATATACCTTAGTTGTAAGCTTGTTTGATGTGCCTTTACGGGGTCCATTTAAGTACTTGTAATATTATGTGTGCAAATAAATAGTTCGAATTAAATCTCCGTGGTTGGGCTTGTAGTGAATGATAGAGAATGTACCGTTACACAATTCAGATTTTCGGTTATTATCATTCGAGGGATAAGTAATCACTAATCAGCTAGGCAAAATATCGATATTTAAGTAGAAGCGGTATATTTAATCTGTATGAAGCTGACTCGATTGTGTTAAGCCCCAGACTGTAAAACTCTTTCAAAACATGTATTAATTACGCCTTACCCCATAAGTAATCAATTATGCAATTCAGCGTACAGACTGAACTCAGCATTTGAAGTGAATAATAGTCTCTGTCGCAAGTATATCGCTATAGGTTCATAATATATCAGTGAACGAAAAAGCTTAAAAAATGATGCAGAAATTTAAAATGGCCCGGACCGTCCGCAATCGAAAGGGGACTCTTGAACTATTGTATCGTGTAAGTATTGTCAATATTGTCTGAGTAGAATACCGAATACCGCTCTATTATCGAATGGGTCATTGTCAGATTTAGGATCGCGTCTCTTCGGTGGACATTGCCAAAGTTAAGGGCTATGAAGCCTAATTTTTGGTTGATCTCTGAATCCGCATAAACGGCGTTGCCCCTTCTATAATTCTATGTGATAAAAACATATTATATGTGAGCGTAAGCCCTTAACTATTGACCACCGGAAAAATGATTTTTGTTTTTGTGACTGACAATGACCCGAATACTATGAACAAACATTGCTAGATGAGTGTATAAACTCCATTGTATAATAGAACAACGCGGTATACAGTATTTAAAGATGGGGTAAGTTTGACATTTATTTATTTACGTCATACCTGGCCATAAAGTAGGAATTACCGCACGCTATGCGTGCGGAAAACCCCTCTCCTGGCCAGATAGAGACCTAAAATTTTGTACTCACCACGGGCGGTAATAAAGAAAGCCTCAGAGCGCATATTTATCGCCCTTGCCTTCGGCTCGGGCGTCAAATACCTGCGGTCTGAGACATTCTTTGTTTAACCGCCCTAGGTAAGTAATGTACTATTATTTATTTAATTTAATTATATTTAAACAGCATTACAGATTTACTTAAATCTAATACACTGTTAAACGAAATATAAAATTAAAGGAACTACACAATACAATGAAACTAATCAACTGCGAAAACTAGAGGGCCTATCACACATTATTTGAGATGAACAATATGTAACAAAATAAACCAGTTAATTATCTGCCTTGTTACTAATTAATCACTTAATCAGGCTCCCAAAACGTAAGTGAGGAAACTGTTTATATTTTTCAAAAATTATTGACGCAGCTGAAAAGTCTGCAACTTTTTTTTGGTGCTAAGGAAGGTTATTCCTATTACCAAAAAAAAATCAGGCACTTCTAAAATTTTCATCCATTCCCAATGGGGAACTTGCATGGGACTTAAATTTCGAATAAGTTGCACTCAATTAATGCGGATATACGTAGAAATCTCATACAGAACAAAAAAAAACGATTGTACTAGCTTTATCTCACGTTAAAAATACGAAACAAAAAATATTTTTTCCATAAAATAACAACAGTTACACAGAATATTTATATTTTGTATGACAAGTATAGACTTAAACGCAAATGTTGTGGAGGTAATTGCAAACTAATGACTTAATCCATAGTAAACGTGCCGAGAATATATGTTGTGACGTCATTTCATTTCATTTTATTCAGTTACATAATAAACTTACCGACGGTAAGTTACCGTGTGGCCACCAAGTAGTTTACATGCTATTTCAAAAACAACAAATCAAGCTATACCATAGCATAAGCCAGTTTAATATAGAGCGTTTTCGGGGGGTGCCTGCGCGTGCAGATTTCAAATGCATATAATATAACATCAGAAAAATAAATCATAAGACAGTTTTAATGCTACAGTTGTTTTAATGCTGGATTATACTTTTGATTTTCGTAATAAAATAAAAAGATGCAAGTTCCCTATTCACCAAATGCGACCGACTTTGTAATTGGCCCTTAATACCCACGGCATTGTTCTTTTTATTCCAGAGTTTGAGCGACTGCCCAGAAGATGATAAGCGCCAAAAAATACACTCCATTCAAATGCTTAGCGCCCTAGAGCTGTTCGACAATAAGAAATATGGTCAGGCCATGAATGTGTTCGCTAAATTAAACACCGACCCAGCTGACGTCATCAAACTGTTCCCCGAACTAGACAACAAGCCTGGCTCTAGTGGGAAAAATGGGAAATTAAAGGGGGAAGACCTAGAAAATGCTTTGAATGCGCTAGTGAAGTACTTGTTAGAGTTGAGGTCGAGAAAAAGTAGCGCGAGCGAGGCGAGTGGTTCACAAGACGACGCGGGGCAGAGGAATGTGCAGCAGCAGTTGGAACTCATCGACATAACGCTACTTAAGTGTTATTTGCAGGTTAGTGAAAAAAACTTTCCTAAAATTATCCTGTGCGTTGGAAATTGAACTGAATACTCGTAACAAAAAGTTAATTTCTTAGGTCTGTTTATTTATTCAACGAAGTAAAATGACATTTCATGTGTTATCAGTAGACCTCGTTATCTTGTCGCACTGTCATTGCTTTTCCGTAGAGCGTGAATGATCTTTTTATCGGCCGTTTTGATATCGATGTTTATATAATGCAACAATGCGATTGAATTTTCGCCTTTTAAATCATTGCTCAATCTCAATGAAAATTTCTTGATGAAAAATAAGTAGATAACCTCATTAGTGAATCGATATAAATGATTTACCTATTTGCAACTGCACCGACGAAAGGTAACTCATCATTTCCAGTAGGTACATCGGGAACTTCAATATCGTAAGTGGTATTTATTTGCAAATGTTTTGAAGATTCCTTTGTTGAACGCTGATTTTAAGTACCTATTTATCATTTCTAGATGAAATGTATAATAGCAGCCATTTTTAAATTACCAGTACCAGCAGCCTTTAAAAAGCATTTGTTTTAAGAAACTATGTGGGGCTGGTCAGAGCGCCCTTCGCATGTAATATATGCAGCAGGATTTACAGTTGCCGCCCAATGTGAAACTTGTGATCACCAAAACCCCTATATGAACCTTAGTAAAGTTACATTGACGATGTAGAGTTATATACAGTGTATTCTAATTATTGTGGAAAAACTATGATAAACAGTCTTGTATTTCTCGCACACACCCGAAACTTTTATTTCTTATTTTTATATCATATAGATTTATTTAAACCCGATAGTACCTAGTGACTCCTTATCAGTTGACTAATTATCAGTGATATATATAACTCTGAGTACACTATCGATATTTAGATAGTCGATAAAAAAATAATTCACGCTCTACGGAAAAGCAATGACAGTGCGACAAGATAACGAGGTCTAGTTGTCAGTTTTTTACATCTCTTAAATAGTGATGTGCATGCTACAACCGATAATTCTCGAAAAGTTATAGGGGGTATTTTCCTATGTCAGACAAGTTCTCCTAAAGTTGAAGGGGGATACAAATTATTTTATTTATTCCGTATCGGTATATTCTTTTGAAGAACTTGAGCTTGTTCCGGAATCGCTGCCCACTTTCACAATGAACTTTTGAGCCATCCCTTCTACGACATGGCCAAGTGTCCATATTTAAGCTTACAGTAGTAAAGATGTAGTTTTAAATTGCGTTTTTTCCGTTGTGGGTGAAATTCGGTTGTATGTGGCCGACTCGTCGGAATTACGCAAACGGAATTCGATTATGGAATTCTGCCTGTGTGCACCGGCCTACAATTATAAAAAATACAAAAAAAATAGCATTGCGTGGCATTTGAATCATTTTTTTTAATGATTTTATTACCGATTATTGAGAATGAAACCGTAATCCTGTTTATAATTAGCTGGTAACATTTTATTCCGTTTTCTGACATTTCTACCTGTCATTTTACTCTTTGCCGACCCCTGCTCTAGTTAATAGTTCGGTATTTGGTTATTATAATTTTGTTAACTAGGAAAAAGTAATTGCAAAATCTTGCTTTATAATCTTGTATTCACAACGGGCGTTAATAAAGAAATCCTCAGTTCTCATATTAATCGCACTTGTATTCAGCTCAGCACAGCTATCACAAGACGGCTGCGACATACTCTCGAGCTCTCTCGCACTTTCCGTCTCTTTCTAAGCGGTCTAATAAGAGAGAAACGGATAGTGCGAGAGAGCTCGAGAGTATGTCGCGGCCGTCTTGTGATAGCCGTGCAGAGGCTCTAGTATAAGTTTTATCGATACATTTACGTTTTCGAACGCTTTTGCGTTTAGTTTCAATTTGTATGGCAACGCGTAGTTCCTAATAGTTACCACCAGGGGCGCTGTGTAAGCGCAAACGCGTTCGAAAACGTATTGTTACGATAAAACTTATACTAGAGCCTCAGGCATCAATTACCTGCGATCTACCGTTTGCTCCAAAGAAACGTGACCCCTTGAGTATATTCTCCTATGCAGAGTGGGTCATGTTTCTCTGCTCCTGACTTTACTATTCTGTGTATGTAACAGATAAACGACGCCCTAATCGCGCCACTGCTACGCCTAAACAACTGCCGGCTAGACGAAGCCGAGAGGATCTTGTCTACTCACGGCAAATACAGCGAGCTCGTGATACTTTACCAGACGAAAGGACAGCATCTAAAGGCCTTGCAGCTTCTGAAGGAACAAGCCAAGCAGCCGGACTCTAGTCTCAAGGGATACAATATGACGAAGAAATGTTTGCAGCAACTAGGTATTTGATCATAATTTTAGTGCTTGGGAGTATAACGATATTTTGTCACCGCGCGATTCTTCTCTGCGCCTGGAAAATGTCTCCGAATATTCTTGGACGCAATGTAAAGAGAGGTCATTTGTGTTGTTAGGTTATGTATGTGTAGAGTGTAGAACCCCGCTTACAAAGTCTACTGTACAAACTTTAACATGGTGATAAGTTGATTCAGCATTACGAGTACAGTGGCGGAATGAAAAGGTTGATCAGTTTTCAAATCAAATTATTTACGAGTTGCAAGCACATGCTACCTTTTTAAACTGTGTATCAGACGAAAGTGACGTATTGAAAATTATGTTCAACTGTTTGACAACAAATTTAAAATTTACTTAGACGAATTTTCCTTGACTATTAATAGTTGAACTAAAACCTGTTTATTAGTTTGATCTTGTCATTATGTTGTGTCAAGTTTGATAAATCTAATGATTAAATCCTCTTCGTTTAAAATTATTAAAACTATAAATGTGAGTAACAGGTCCTGTCAATGTCATCATTGCTATTTCTTGTATACGTTTTTTTTTTATTTTTTTAAACTCGTTTTCCAAAATTCAAAGAGGTGTAGTAAAATGACATTCATTATGACGGAATGTGTCTGACACTCGGTCGATAAAGCAGTTACTGATAACTAATACTGAGCAAGCAAAAACAGATCTTAAGGTGATGGCCCGACTGTACATTATACCTAAGCTTCGGGTGGTCTTTGATGGGCCATGAGTTTGTGCTTCAAAATCATTTAAGAAAATTATAAAAAAAAACGACAATACGACAGTGTTTTCTGGGATAGTCAGACCTAGTTTTACGATTTATTTCAGATTAAATATCAGTACATATTTCAGTACTTGATATTATAATCCGACACAAGATCTAACGGATCTTTATATAACTCATTCTCAAAGCCTAAAGTTTGTAATAAGAGCTCAGCAGATGGACAGAATAGATTATATTATGGTTGCTATTTGTGATTTTTTTCTAGAACATGTTTGTATACTACCATACAATTATTTCCATCCGATTAACGGGACTAATATCGTAATTCGTTTGGTTCCAGGTGCTGAACACATAAACCTAATCTTCGAGTTTTCCGATTGGATCATACGCGACCACCCAGAGGAAGGATTAAAAATATTCATCGAAGACAAAATCGAAGTGGAGAACCTCCCTCGACCGAAAGTTCTAGACTTCTTGCTACGAGAACACAAGTCCTTAGTCGTGCCTTACTTGGAACACGTGATACATACATGGAACGATGCAAGTTACCTATTCCACGATGCTTTAATTAATATGTACAGGGAGAAAATAACGGATAAGAAGACTAATATTACTGAAGAGGAGTTGCAACATACGAAGTCAAAGTTGCTAGCGTTTTTGGAGAAATCTTCGCATTATACTCCGGAGAGGGTAATACTGCACTTTCCGACCGACAGTTTGTTTGAGGAGAGAGCGGTTATATTGGAAAAACTGGGCAGACATGAACAGGCGCTCGCTATTTATGTACAGATTTTGGGTACGATTTTTTTGTTATCAATTTCATTTTCTACGTCACGTCATGTCATAATAAGGTTAGGTGTTTTGACTGCCTCTATATTGATCAAGGTTAAATATTAAAAATACAATGTTACGACGATAAATGTAATCGTTTGGGTAACTTTTTTTATACTATGCTTATAAGTCCTAATGTAAGGTCCGTGTATAATTTGATAGTGCATAATTAATTTTCCTTACTATGTTGTAAACTTACTCACCCACCCTGTTTCGACTTATTGCTAAAGTTATTATTATATATAATTAATGGAACTTAAGTTTGTTCATGAATATTACAAGATATATCTTTTCCTGTACTTGTAACTTCTGTTTCCTAAATAAAAAATAAAAAGAAGTCCTAAAATGGACTGAAGTAGATGGAAATGGGTTCTATGGACGACGGACGGCATGCCAAAGAAAGACAGTTTTCTTTCTTGATTTTCACAGGACCTTTTTACTATGTCAAAACACTGTGCCCCATGTGGGTCATCGGCACTAGAATATAAACGATTATTATATGAGCAATAAATCGTTAGACCTATTTATTTATTGTCATATTTACTTATTGCTAGGCGACGTCGACCGCGCCATACAATACTGCGAGAAAACCTGCGACAGTACCAACGAAAAGAGCCGCGACATATACATCATGCTGCTTCGGATCTTAATGAATCCCCAGCAGAGCAGCGCGCTCACGGGACCTCTGGCCAACATACCGAGACACCCGAAAACTGCGCAGCCGGACCTCGAGACAGCTCTCAGTATACTGGAGAAGCATGCGGACAAAATATCTCCCGTCAAGGTTAGTTGATGAATTGATGATGGCATAGTCTTTGGTCCACTGGCCAACATACCGAGACACCCGAAAACTGCGCAGCCGGACCTCGAGACAGCTCTCAGTATACTGGAGAAGCATGCGGACAAAATATCTCCCGTCAAGGTTAGTTGATGAATTGATGATGGCATAGTCTTTGGTCCACTGGCCAACATACCGAGACACCCGAAAACTGCGCAGCCGGCCCTCGAGACAGCTCTCAGTATACTGGAGAAGCATGCGGACAAAATATCTCCCGTCAAGGTTAGTTGATGAATTGATGATGGCATAGTCTTTGGTCCACTGGCCAACATACCGAGACACCCGAAAACTGCGCAGCCGGCCCTCGAGACAGCTCTCAGTATACTGGAGAAGCATGCGGACAAAATATCTCCCGTCAAGGTTGGTTGATGAATTGATGATGGCATAGTCTTTGGTCCACTGGCCAACATACCGAGACACCCGAAAACTGCGCAGCCGGCCCTCGAGACAGCTCTCAGTATACTGGAGAAGCATGCGGACAAAATATCTCCCGTCAAGGTTGGTTGATGAATTGATGATGGCATAGTCTTTGGTCCACTGGCCAACATACCGAGACACCCGAAAACTGCGCAGCCGGACCTCGAGACAGCTCTCAGTATACTGGAGAAGCATGCGGACAAAATATCTCCCGTCAAGGTTAGTTGATGAATTGATGATGGCATAGTCTTTGGTCCACTGGCCAACATACCGAGACACCCGAAAACTGCGCAGCCGGCCCTCGAGACAGCTCTCAGTATACTGGAGAAGCATGCGGACAAAATATCTCCCGTCAAGGTTGGTTGATGAATTGATGATGGCATAGTCTTTGGTCCACTGGCCAACATACCGAGACACCCGAAAACTGCGCAGCCGGCCCTCGAGACAGCTCTCAGTATACTGGAGAAGCATGCGGACAAAATATCTCCCGTCAAGGTTGGTTGATGAATTGATGATGGCATAGTCTTTGGTCCACTGGCCAACATACCGAGACACCCGAAAACTGCGCAGCCGGACCTCGAGACAGCTCTCAGTATACTGGAGAAGCATGCGGACAAAATATCTCCCGTCAAGGTTGGTTGATGAATTGATGATGGCATAGTCTTTGGTCCACTGGCCAACATACCGAGACACCCGAAAACTGCGCAGCCGGACCTCGAGACAGCTCTCAGTATACTGGAGAAGCATGCGGACAAGATATCTCCCGGCAAGGTTAGTTGGCGCTAGTGTTGTTACGACCTACTTGGTGATATTCACGGGGTTAATAGGCGCTGGTTAACAGGACACTCGAAAACTCTCAAGCCGGACTTGGAGACAGCTTCGGGTTAGGGTTGGTTGCACCAAACCGTTGGTTTGTTAAAATCTAAATGTATTAAATTTTTTACAAGTTTCTATGGAATGACTGCTGCCGGCGCCATATTTAACGTTGACCAGCCTATAATCGTAAGTTGGTGCAGGTTTCCAAAAATCTAATAGTCAACATTCAGACTTCGGGAAACTCGAGCTAGATAGATCTCGAGACAATTTCGCAACAATAAGCATTGCAAATAGCTAGTTTGCAATAATACGTCGTGTAGCCGGATTACGCCGGTAGGATTCTATTAAAATACTTATTTATTTTCCTTTTTTTTCAGGCTTTGTCTGTATTACCTGACTCGGTGCCTCTCGCAAGACTAAAATACTTCCTAGAGAGCGCTCTGGACAACCAACTCACACTCAAACGGAGAACGCAAGTCCTCAAGGGATTGCTGTATGCGGAACATTTACAGGTAAAACGTGTTTTTGAAATTAGTAGATATATCTTCCGCAATGTCGCACACCGCAATAAATAAATTATTTCGATTATGTATAAAACTATTTTGTCATGCTCATGTGTACCTATCTAATTCTCACCTAATGACCCTTCCCTTGAGCGAGTACTTCAAGTTACATATCTGCAAAGCTAAACGTCAAAGTGTTACAGATCTTAAACTAAGTAGAAAACAATTAAAAACAAATAATGCCCCAATACAATTTAGAGTGTTTTATATTAATTGCATTTAGGAGCGTTCCATAAACGCCTTACAGCATGCTCACCTGCTTGGCTATCATAATCACAGGACGGCCCGCGACCTCTCTCGACCTCTCGCACTATCCATCTCTTTCTAAGCTAATAAGAGAGAGACGGATAGTACGAGAGAGCTCGGGCGCCGTCTTGTGCTAAACGTGCTGGTAGCGAATATACACTCAAGAGCAAAAGTTTCGGGTCGATGAAATACCGTCATATTTCCTAAAATAGTCCAAATGCTGTACAGTTTTTTAATCCTTTCATGATCTTTATAAAATTTTACATCTAAACTGCAGAAATAAAAAAGAAACACGTTACCAGGTTTAAATCGGACTCGTAAAAACCCATGAAAAAACAACGTTAACGGAGCAAAAATTGATATCTTTATGATAGGATCCCGGAAATTGCTAATACATTTGGGTATTACGAAGACTAGTATGTTATGTAAATAAGACTAGTGAAAAATATTTAAAAAAACCTATTGCGGTTATTTAATTTAGGGTGACCCGAAACTTTTGCTCTTGAGTGTATCACAGTGCGGCGACGGCGCAATGTTCAGCACAGAGTTTAAGAAAGACGTGTTCGAATATAGTAAACCTGGTGTATATTTTCCCAGGTGCAAGAGTTGAAGCAGTTCCACGAGTCAAAAAGCGTGATAATCAACGACTACAACGTGTGCCCGGTCTGCAAGAAGCGCTTCATCAACCAGAGCGCCTTCGTGCGCTATCCCAACGGTGAC
This sequence comes from Epinotia brunnichana, assembly GCA_963854355.1. Lineage (NCBI taxonomy): Eukaryota > Metazoa > Arthropoda > Insecta > Lepidoptera > Tortricidae > Epinotia > Epinotia brunnichana. Next base: position 19,410,305 of record OY977949.1, on the reverse strand, counting down.
ATTGTGCACTACTCGTGTAGGCTAGACAAGTGAACACTACACTATCGGACTGGCTAGGCTGTGTAAATGCCATACCCTGTCAAGATCACCTGCATCGATACTGTATCGCGTTTGTACAGCTTCAAAAAGTCGCCGTGTGTAAACGCTCTTGCACACCTAGCAATTTGTCACAACCACTTGTAGTTTTCTGCATTCTTGAGAATTGTGTCTGCGGTTGAGTTTAATTACCGCGACGTTTTACTACAATTTGTATGGAGTCGCGTCAATTAGACGCAGTCACAAATCTGAAGCATGACCCAGTTGGAATGAGAAAGCAATAAATGGCTGGCGGCAAATTCTGACAGCTATGAGCTAATTGATTTAGGTTCTCATATATTTACGAATCGGCAAAGGTAAATTAGCAATTCAGTCTTCGGCAGAAGTCTTAATTTCCTGAATAGATGAGAGGTTACCTTGGTTTTTATGACTAATATATTTATTTAATTATATTCCATTGTTTGTTACATCATCATTAGTTAGCAAACCTACCCGGTCGCAATATCTGCACCTCGCCGCGTGTCGTCATATCGGCGCTCTGGGTACGGTGTGAAGCGCGCATAGCCAGCGCGGCGAGGCAAAAGGGGAAGCGGGAGGGGCACAGATATTGTGACCGGGTACTACAGTCCGTGGTCACTTAAAACAATCCTTGGGTCTGACTTCTTTTCTTTTTTTTATACAACGACGGTGGCAAACAAGCTTACGGCCTGCCTGATGTTAAGCTCGTACCGTCGCCTATGGACACTTGTGACTCCAGAAGAATCACAAGTGCGTTGCCGACCCTTTATTCACTTGAGGATTCGCTGTGTTGGCAGATAGAGACATGCAGGTCCCTCACTCACCACTCTGGTGACCTTACTCACCACCAGGAACACAACACCACATAGCAGTGGTGCTAATAGGGCTGCGGTATTCTGTAAGGAGGTACTTCCCCAGTTGGGCTGCTCCACATACGAGCGAGATGACATTCCGCTGTGCCCTACCTATCTTAAAAATGCTCTCTCGCTTGCTCCTTATGCCAAAATAAGCCATTTCATTCAAACTCGGAGCCTGTTCTAGGAGCTGACTGAGTACGGTCTGCCTCACTAGGGGCTGAATACCTTTTCACCGTGTCACTTTAAACGCCGTTTTAAAACTGCCATACGAAATTGTCAAACGGGTGAATGTTTCAAGGTACCAGTTTTCTTCCTTGTGAGTTCGACTGTTACTATTATGCTTCTGTAGAATTGTATCAATTGCATGAAGTAGGTATAATAGTGTATTTAGTTAGTGCCTGTATATTTTAGTAGATTTTTATAATGATATTCGCAAATACTACTGTGGATCACTCAAAAAGAAATATAGAATTTTTGTAATATCTTATAATACCTGAGATGCATAAATTTGCGACATTCCTGGGGACATTCTTAAGTTTAGGGCTATAAAGCAAATATTACGCTTAGACTCATAATCGCCATAAACGCCATCTCCTCTTATATAAATCTATGTAATAAATCATAATTTATAATAAGCATAAATAAGCCGTTAACTGACCAAAGGAAAACCAACTTTGTTTTTTTAAACCCTGTATGACCCGCAGAGCGTGTTTAAAAATTGTAAACATTGAAGTAATCGGTAAGTAGTTTTTGCGAATGCGGTAGTCAATTGAAATTAATTGTTTTAAATTTAAATTAGTGATAAAGACTTGGCTGTATATTTATGAACTTTACTTTTTTCGTAATTAAGTATATCATCTATGTTACTATAATTATTTATATACCTGTAAAAATGTAGTCATTAGTAAAATTTATATCGGAAATATTTTGTTTCAATTAGTTACCTGGGGTTAATCCCACTTGTTACCACAAAATTGTTACCAGAGTGGTAACAGCTGGGATTTTTTGCCCATCTTTTACCAGTGGGAACTACTGGGAATATCTTTCCCATCTTTTACCACTAAAGTACTCGCACCGTGTACTTCAGTGGTAAAAGATGGGAAAAATATTCTCAGTAGTTACCACCGAGTACTTAAATTGTAAAAGATGGGAAAAGGAATACCAGTAGTTACCACTGATTACTTTAGTGGTAAAATATGGGAAAAATATTCCCACTAGTTGCCACCGAGTACTTTAGTGGTAAAAGATTGGGAAAATATACCCAGTAGTTACCACGGAGTACTTTAGTGGTAAAAGATGGGAAAAATTATCCCAGCTGTTACCACTGGTAAAAATTGGTAGTATAACCCGTTACCTGCTTTATAATATGATACATATTGTCATACTACCTTAAAGGTGACTCTAGTTATTTACACTGTGTCCGACACGAGTAATTGGCTGGCGATCGGTCGACAAATTCCTCATACATTTGCCCATGCTGAGTCCGAGCGCTGGTTCGAAAAACGGGTGATGCACGCAAAAGCGGCTCATGGCTTGTTTACACTAGCATGGTCAACCCAAGGGTCGGCAAAACGCCCATCATTTTAAAACTTAACCCTGTTCCGTGCAATAGAGACTACGTAAAAAATGTTTTATTAATAAGTACTATAGTTGTGGCAACTATGTGACAAATCCTGTTAATATTAGGCACCTAACATTTTACGTGTTGCACTAGCAGCAAAACATGTGATACTTTGTTTTAATTGTAATACCCTTATGTACACCATGTTTTTATGTAAAATAAATTGAATTGAATTGAATTGAATAGTTTATACGCAGAGCCATTGCACGTAGAACCGATGGCCATTGGGGCGGAAAGTTTCTCGAATGGCGACCACGTACCGGAAGGCGCAGCGTGGGTAGCCACCCCCCGCCCCCCACCCCACAAGGTGGACTGATGACATGTGGGTGGCGCAGGACCGGTCATTGTGGGACTCTTTGGGGAGGCCTATGTCCAGCAGTGGACGTCTTTCGGCTGATATGATGATGATAGTTTTTATGCATTCCTATCTGGCTATATACTACGGACTGTACCGCACTCCAAGGCCCCCCTACTAGACTTGCCTAAAGGTGTTGACATGCGCATGTTAAGTGCAATAACGATTACTTAAAACTTCTCGTCTGCTAGAGTTTTAGTAGATATTATTGAATGCCACATTCAATAATCTCAGCTAACCTAAACTTTGTATAAAACTATCATTAGAATTGTAATCTTCTGCCTAAGACGATAGAGCTGCTTTTTGAATGGACTACTTTGATGCAATTCGGCGAACTCAAATAATCTCAAGTATATGCATACGGATTGTTTAACAGAAAAGGATGTGTGGAAAAATTGTGTGAGTAACTAATTAGCAGTGGCAGTGGGCGTAGAACCGATGGCCGTTGGGGCGGAAAGGTTCTCGAGTGGCGACCACGTACCGGAAGGCGCGGCGTGGATAGACAAGGTGGAATGATGACTTGGTAAAGGTCTCGGGAGTCCGCTGGATGCGGGTGGCGTAGGACCGGCCATTGTGGCACTCTTTGGGTGAGGCCTATGTCCAGCAGTGGACGTTTCTCGGCTGATATGATGATGATGATGATGAACTAATTAGCCTTAATTTATTTATTCTAGTCATAAGAAACTATGTACTTACCAAGTACCTACCTACTGACGGACATAAGTGTACCTATCTTGTATACCTATATGAGAAATAAAATTGAATTGAATTGATGGGAGAGTATATAAGTACTTTTGAGTTTTGTCCCATGTAGAAATATAAAGCTCAGTAGAGTCACAGTATATACAGAGTCGCTCGTTAGCTTTCTAGATTGTTTGTATTAGCATTTATTAATTATTATCGTTCTAGAGTAATTAATTAAACCCATGTTCCCACTCTAAAAAATATCATCAATCTTATTTTTAACCGAGTTCAAAAAAGGAGGTTATGTGTTCCACAGAATGTTTTTTTTTATTATTTAAGTATGTTCGCAGTTTTTGTCCGTCAATTGTGGACCGATTTCCAAAATTCTTTTTTTATTCGAAAGAGTATACTTCCGAGGTGGTCCCATTGTCACCAAATTAGGATCTGATAATGGGATCCCAGGGAAATTGAGGGCAACCCTCAAATTTTATAGGCACGCTGGTAGTGATTTTCCTTCGGAAATCACAATTTTGGTAAAGTGGAACTGATAATGAAGACCACAGATGACTTATGGAACTCCTCAAAGATGTAAAGTTCGTCAAAGATTCTGACATGATTCCGTTGAAGTAGCAACTCATGAAGTGGTAATCCTTTAGGAATCGACGGAACTCCTCAAATATTATCAGCCCACGTACAGCGACTTGGGTTTTTTCTGTAATAATCAACGCATTTGCTCTCGGAAAGCAGTGCATGTGGTAAATTGGAAAGGAAATGTGGAAATTTTCATGTACCGATGTTTGGCGAAGTAATGAATTGAAGTAATTTTAAACTTTGTTTTTAAAGTAAATTATTCTCAATATTGTCAACAACGCAGCTAATCTCAAATATGTGGAGGTACATAATGTTTCCTTATATAAAATTACGCAAATATCTTGTTGTCTGAGAATAAGTAACCTATTCCCTTTTAAATATACCTGATGGCACGTAAAAAGAGCATGTAATAATAAATAAATTGTACGGCCGCCAGCATTCTTTTTACGCGGAATGAAGTCTATCTTAAAAAATATATGTTTATACGAACAATGTATACTTTGCACATATACAAATCATTTAGATCGAAAATACTACCTATCGACAGGACAGCAGGTGCAAAATTCGAAAATCTAATTTAAAATGGAACTAACCACGACTCCATTACTCTCTTTGTTCTAAACAAACGTCTGAAAGAAAGGGATCGGAGGCTCTACTTGCGAACAGTGAATATGGACATTATGTGACATCGAATCAAAGCAAAGTTTGCTTGTCAAATGGTGGTCAATTAAAAATGGTAGGAACGTACTCATACGTTACAGGTAGGTATAGTGAAAAACCCCTTTCCATGGACCAAGTGAAATTCAGTCTTAAGTACCTATGTCAATGTAATTAAGACCGACGGGGGAAAACTTTTCTCCCTTTACATGTAACAGTTAACTAACACATGGGCCGGTTTACGGCAAGCGGAGCATGTGAAGCATGTATATGGGGCCGGATTGAGGTCAAGATTCTATTAAAAGCCGCAACAGCCGATGCGCAGTGACACCTCGCTCGAATTATCCACCATTCATAATTTAAACAATCATTACCTTCGTTTCACGAAATATTTGCAAATATTTGGCACGTTTGAAAAATGAGAATCTAAATTCGTCGCTACCTGCCCGCCTAAATTAGCGGTTCCCTTTATAGCGTGCACGTCTGTCTGTCTGTCTTATTCCCGAAATATGGGAACAGACTAATAGCCCGCAACGAAATTGGTAGCATTCATAGATAATTACCACATTCTTAATTAATACTCAACACGTGAACAGCTCTATAAGTATTAGGTATACTTACATATTTACACTATGTTTAATTCATGGCCGCGGCCATACCTTAATGTGGCGAACGCAATATTAAAATATGGTGATACCATAGGCCACTGACCTCGTGTTTAGTGTTGGTACGATGCTTGCTCGCTATCAGCTCATATCAAGGTTACGTACATAGTTGTATGTTATTAAATTACAAATGTCTCTTTAGAAGTAGAAATTTCCATCTACCTCCACAAGCTTTGGGTTTTTATCGACGGCGCCTCTCACACCGTCACGAGCGGGTGCTCGGGCCGGTGAAGTAGAACGTTACCGGTAATGTGTAATTATCGGATTGGTATTAATTGGCGGTGTGAACGCGGCCGAGCGGTGACGCGCGCTGTGACGCCACGCCGCTCGAAGGAGAGGCGGCTCTCGCGCCGCTCAGCCGTCCGCCTCTGTGGCCCAATGGATAAGGCATCGGCCTCCTAAGCCGAGGATTGTGGGTTCGAGTCCCACCAGAGGTAAAAATAAGATTTTTTGTGGAATGTGCCTGAACAAAGTTGTGGGTGGGATTTTCGTTAGATGCCTCTCCTCTGCGTACGGGGGGAGATCCTATGGGAAGAACGGGTTGTTCTTATTAGGTCGTCTTCTAATAAATTTTTTTTATTTTTTTTTTACACATACCTATCAAACATATTCATAGTATTCATTTTTTAATGTCAAATCATTAGAAACTCTGCGCAGCGGCGCAATATTATTTTTTTAAAACAGTGATAAGCGAGGTTAGTTTTCATTTAAGGTTCTGCCCATAAAAAAATATCATGAGAAATGCGACTTCTTGCAAAAAAGTTTTAATTTCAAATGAATTTGTATCTTAGGTACAAATACCTGCAATTTAAAAATGTATCTAATATCTAACATTAAGTAGTACCTAGTGGCGGCGTGTGAAAAATTTCGATGGGCAACCCGGACCAAAAAAGTTTAACTGGCTTGCGTAAAAATAAAAATTAGGCAAGCTAGTGGGAATCGTCTTGTATGGGCGCTCCGCCACTGGCTACATATTTATTTAAATTTGGTACTTTATGTATATATCATATCTTTCGATACATTGGTCATCTTTTTTTGTCGAATTTAAATTTAGTTTTTGTTCATGTAGGTTCAGCGTTCTATATAATAAGTATCGTAAGTAGTCGATTATGTTTGATTATAACGTATGCGGAATGAAATTTGCACAAAGTTTTAAATATGTACAATGTTTAAAAAAATCGAGACAGCAATTGCATCTTACGGTTTATTTAAAGACTACATATCTGTCAATCAATCTGGTAAGTTTCATGCACATAGGATTTTTTTTCTTGAAATTATGGCAAATCGAGAAGAACGACGTCGCGAAACTATTTTTAATTTCTACAGTACACATTCCCTACGGCCGAAACTGAAGATAGTGAAACATTTTGTGCAAATGGGTGAGAGCCGAAGCTCTGTTTATATTATTTTTGTGTCCTTTTTTTTAAAAGTACTACTAGAAGGACTGGTTCAGAAAAACATTCCAGCTTTAGCCAGTTTTCTGAGGGGGCTCGATTAAAGAAAAATACAGCCGGCCGAGTCGCAAAATCTTACAGAGAGCTCAGAGGAAAATCAAATATGACAGCAAAACTGTAAAAACATCTTAAATACATGGGCATCTTCAATCGTTCAAGAAAAGTTAAGCCCGCCGTCTCCGAAAATCATAAACTTACTCGGAAAATGCGGCTACGTCATTTGGTCAAAACATGTAAAAACTAGCAGTTTTTGCGTTATGGGATTTATGGGTGACGAATCATAAGTCACTTAAAACGGAAATTCGTGGCAAGGTAACTTTTATTTTGAGAACACCAATAGTCCAACGGACGACAACGTGAAATATGTCGAGCATACGAAGTTTCCTAAAAAAGTTTTCTTAAGAAGGATAAAATTGCACCTAAAAAAATGCTTATATCTGTATTTTTGACAGGGATGGACAAAGTACCACAAAACTGCCGTAAATCATTTCGCATTGGAGTAAACTCTTTTTAGCATTGAACGTCGTGAAATACACTATTAAAAAACATTAATATTTATAAAAATAACCATGTGTTTTTTTATTTAATACGACATTGAACTTTGTGCAAATTTCACTCCGCATACGTTACCTACCGTTACGTTTATAGCGACATGCCTGCTCGGCTCATATCGCGAGGCTTAAGTGCCGCATATGGACCGACACGGTAACGCGCGGACCCCGCCGTAGCCAGTCGCTGCTCGAGTGTTACAGAGTACGCACATGACCTGTTAACCTGTTTTCATAATATATTGTATAACTAAACCGTAAAGAACAACCTTTTACTTACACCCCAGTAGCGAACTCTAAAGTGGTGACCCCGATATAAATTGAATATACTCATATTACGGTTTAGTTCCGGACAGTTAAATACTTAGTGAAATTTAGTGCGTTAAAATATTACCGGAGAAACGGAAACGGCGCCGGGCGGAGGCAACAAGACAACATTAAATTACAAACACAAAGTGCAAATACCGGAGGCGCTCGAGATCATGGCGTATACAGCAGTTATCCTGGCTGAGATTGCCAAGTTGAGCGACCGGATGAGGGACTTGGAGCGGTCGGAACAAAACTACGGCCGAAATTATCGAGGAGGCCGGTCAGCATCCAGAAGTAGGAGTGCTTCACCATCACGCCGCAGTGGCTCCAACCAAGGAAAGAAGGACTGGTTGTGTTATGACCATTATAGGTTCGGTCCGAAAGCGAATAAGTGCGTGCAACCGTGTGCTTGGGACAATAAGTCGGAAAACTAAAGGAGGTGGCACAGGACTCGGCGGAAATCTGTGCCATCACTTCTGGCCGTCGGTTACGGGTGACAGACTTAAATAGTGGACTACGTTTCTTGGTGGATACAGGTGCAAATATTTCAGTGATACCAGCAACCAGGAAACAGTGTACGGGTGAGTGCTCAGAACTTCAACTTTTCGCCGCAAACGGAACGGAAATTAAAACTTTTGGTGTGAAATCAATGCTCTTAGATTTAAAGTTACGTAGGCCATTTCGATGGGAATTTGTCATTGCGAATGTTAAGCAGCCAATACTGGGAGCAGATTTTTTAATTTTTCATAAGTTATTGGTTGATTTAAGTGCCCAGAAATTAGTCGATCAGGTGACAGAGCTCAAGGTGAAAGCGCAAATCGTGAGTAGTGATCAGCCTACCATTAGCACTATCGATGATAACCATCCGTACCATCAATTGTTGTCCCAATTTCCGAGCATTACGAAGCCCGCAACGTTCGGGGAGGCTCAAGTACATAATATCGTGCATCATATTGAGACGACAGGGCCACCTGTTTACGCTAAGGCAAGGCCATTGCCACCCGATAGATATAAAAAAGTCAGGGAGGAATTTCGCCTTATGCAAGAGCTTGGCATATGCCGGCCGTCTAAAAGTGCATGGGCCAGTCCGTTACACGTTGTAAAAAAGAAAGATGGCGAAATTCGTCCTTGCGGGGATTATCGGGCATTGAATGCAATTACTAAGCCGGATAGGTACCCAATACCGCGATTGCATGACTTCACATATTTATTGGCAGGAAAAAAGTTTTTTTCGAAATTGGATATTAATAGAGCATATCACTGCATTCCTGTGGCCAAAGAGGATATTGAAAAAACAGCCATTATAACACCGATAGGTCTATTTGAGTTCCCCAGAATGAGTTTTGGACTCCGTAATGCTGCCCAGACCTTCCAGCGTTTCATGAATAATTCAGTTCTGGAAGGCCTGGATTTTTTGTTCAATTACCTTGATGATGTACTTATTGCGAGCGACGATGAGGCGCAGCATAAGGAGCATCTAAGGCAAGTTTTCGAGCGTTTTGACAAATTTGGCATAACAATTAATTGGGCAAAATGTAGTTTGGGGCAACCGAGGTTAGAATTTCTAGGTCACGAAGTTAGTACCACAGGCATTCGGCCTTTGGATGAAAAAGTAAAGGCTATTGTTGACTACCCTAAACCCGAAACAGTGGAGAAATTGCGTAGGTTTCTGGGCATGTTGAATTTCTATCGTTCACACATACCGGGAGCGGCAGAAATTCAAGCGGAATTAGATAAATATTTAGTTAACGCAAAGAAAAAGGACAAAACACCAATTTTATGGACAAGTGAGGCCGATGTAGCCTTTGAGCAGTGTAAAGCGGGCCTAAAAAAAGCCGTTACACTGGCTCATCCTCGTCTAGACGTGCAGGTAGCCCTCATGACGGACGCTTCGAGTAGTTCGGTAGGAGGAGTTTTGCAACAGTTAGTTAATGGTGTTTGGGAACCTTTAGGTTTTTATTCGAAAAAATTAAATAATGCACAAAAAAGTTATTCCGCTTATGATAGGGAACTTCTAGCCGTGTATATGGCTACAAAGTTTTTCCGTAAGTCGTTCGAAGGACGACCTTTGATAGTGTATACTGACCATAAGCCCTTATGTCATGCATTCCATAAAATAAATAGTAACAATAATGAAACGCCACGGCGTACGAGACAACTGTTATTCATCAGCGAGTTTACTACGGACATAAGGCACATAAGTGGAAAAGAAAATATTGTAGCCGACACCTTATCCCGCATAGAGACAATTTTTTGTCCCACGGTACTTGACTACTCGGAACTTGCCGCTGCGCAAGCGAAAGACGAGTACCTGGGACGGATGACGCAGTCGGGTCAAGTCGAAAGTAATAATAACATCGTGTTAAAAGAAATTGCAATCCCAACGTGTAATAGTTCCGTGTATTGCGAAATTTCATCAAATGAGGCAAGACCGTACATACCCGAGAAGCTTAGACGTTTAGTATTTGATAGCGTGCATAATTTGAGTCATCCCGGTATACGTACTTCACGCAAAATGATTTGTAAAAAATTATTTTGGCCTAGCATGAACAAAGATGTAGGACATTGGGCAAAGTCATGTATACAATGTCAGAGGTCAAAGGTGAACCGACATACAATTTCGAAGCTACAGGCTTTCGAGGACGCTGGTCGGATGGAGCACATACACGTAGATTTAGTCGGACCACTTCCGACATCTCCACGTGGAAATCGCTACCTACTCACTATTATAGATAGGTTTACTAGCTGGCCTGAGGCTTTTCCAATAGAAGAAATGACAGCCGAGGTTGTTGCCAAGACTATATACGACGGATGGATCACGCGTTATGGTTGCCCGATCAGACTCACGAGCGATCAGGGTCGTCAATTTGAAAGTAGCCTTTTTAGGGAATTAATGGTATTACTAGGCATTAATAAATTCAGGAATACAGCGTACCATCCTCAGAGCAATGCTAAAGTTGAGCGTTTTCATCGCTCGTTAAAGGCAGCCCTTATGGCTAGAATCTGTGACAGCTCATGGGAAGACGAACTATCGACCGTTATGCTAGGATTGCGCGCCGCTAGTCGAAATGACAACGGTGTAAGCGCCGCTGAGATGACGTTCGGTCGCACATTACGATTACCTGGTGATTTTTTCAATACGTCTCAAAATGTAGAGTCAGGTGACCCCCTTAGCTTAGTAAATAGTATTCGTAATAAGATAAATAAGCTTAAACCGGTAGCAAAAAGTGCTCTTGACACGCGTACGATATTTGTACACAAGGATCTGCGTACGTGTGAGTTTGTTTTCATTAGAGATGATTCTGTACGCAAGTCATTACAGCCACCGTATAATGGACCTTTTAAAGTAATAGAAAGAGGAGAGAAAGTATTTCTTATTCAATTCCCGAACAAACAAGCTCGCATTTCAATTGATAGGTTGAAGCCAGCTTATGTGTGGAACAACGAAAGTGATACAAGTTCGAGTCCTATAGTACGAGACTCCACTATTAGCGCGCCAAGCGCAAGCGAAACTATCGCACAGTCAACAACCACTAGGAGTGGCAGAGTAGTTAAGAAACCAGTCAGGTTCGCGGACGGTTTTTAATAAGGCGAATATTTACAGCTCGTATTAGGTATATATTTTTTTTTACATGGCACTATAGGTCTAAACTTTATTTTCCCTTCCACTACGGTTGGGCAATGATGTTTATGTTATAGCGTAGCATGACGATAGCGGATCTTAGTACTGGCTGGTTAGCATTTACCTACTCATTTGTGTTTATTATAAGACTACAACAATGTTTTTATGTTGACGTCTATTGTGTTTTTATGTGAATAACTTTTGTAAATACGAAACCATTTACATGGAATTAGTTTGTTTTACTTGTTTTAGTTACTTAGTTGAGTTATCTTGATTACAAGAGTATTATTATTGTACTTTAGTCATTTTATAAGGATTTAAATATAATACATTGTGTAATGTTTTCATTTAGCGGTGTTAAACGTTGGTACATCTTGATTATTGCATATTACATTAAAAGAAATCAACATTTGTTATTATTTCACCGAAGTTATAACAGCAACAAAATCAGAGAACTTTAAGAACGGTTAGTAACGGGGCACATGCACATCTGGCGTCTACTCATTTTTTGTCATTAGAATTCCAAGGCGCCAGACTGCAACTTGACGATTGTAATTTTATGACCGTGCCAAAAAAATCTAAAGTGTTTTGACAGCATTAACAATGTCAGGGTTTATTGCCCACTCGAAACGCTGTTATCCAAGCTAGTTTACGGGAACTGTGAAACTATTTATGCGTGTTTCTCACAAGCACTTGAAATAATATGGAGTTCTAACCATTAGAAAAAGACCTTTGTTTGTATTGAACTTTGTGGATACTGTGGGTCATTAATTATCATGAGCCAATGCTCTTGAGTTAATTTTTAACTGTAGCTTTAGCTAATATTATTTTGTCAAGTGTTTCCTATCAGTGAGGACTGAGAACATTGAGATAAAATTAAGTTACAGAAATATTTGTTTAAGTTAAGCGTTTGACAAATCGTTATTTAAGATATCCGAGATAAGTTTATGAGCACTCGGACTGCTGATTTCATGTATGTATTTTTAGAACTATTTACAAATGTGGTTAGCGATCCCGCAAGAGAGATCATTGTAATAGTTTTATGATTTTATTTTTGTTTTAAAGGGGGAAATTGTATAGCGACATGCCTGCTCGGCTCATATCGCGAGGCTTAAGTGCCGCATATGGACCGACACGGTAACGCGCGGACCCCGCCGTAGCCAGTCGCTGCTCGAGTGTTACAGAGTACGCACATGACCTGTTAACCTGTTTTCATAATATATTGTATAACTAAACCGTAAAGAACAACCTTTTACTTACACCCCAGTAGCGAACTCTAAACGTTTATAACAAAAAGTTATACAAGATTGTCGTTCAACTAGCCTAGGTAATCAGACCCCGGAAGCCAATGGAGGTATCTCAAAACAAAGGGCATTTATTTATTTGGTGTGCGTTTGTTATGTATTTAATAGTGTTATTTAACTACAATACCTATACATAAGTGCTTTAGTGTAATTGCTGCAATAAAATAAGTTAAAAGCTATACACGCACTGTATTGTTTTTTTTTGAGAAACCTCTTATTATGACTATTATGAGGGCACAGCAACTGTATCTGATGTGATACCCATATTGCCAGATTACTTGATTCGATTCTTAGCTGCACAGCTATCGCTTCGGTCCAACTGTCAACTGTTTATCACCGACGCCCAGCACCTGTCATTCCTGGATTTCATAACATGCCGCTTAACAGTGGCTACATCTGACACCGATAAAGCTATCTGCAATATTGCCCAGCCCGGCGTCGCGTATAAAAGTACATATCGGGGAAAGCTGCTAGATATGATAACGATACAATATTATTGATAAGGGCCGAGGCATCGATCAGTTCATCCGATCCCCTGCAGTTCAGTCCAGGCGCGCGGCTTCGAGCCTGCCACGATTTTAACTTTTAAATTCGTAGCTGATTAGTCTAGTCGTAAATTAAATTAGCACAGTCATTAGTTTAAGTAGTAAAAGTGTAAGTTTGGAGTGCGGTGCGTAATGAAAATGATGGCCGAAGGCGACATGGGTTACGGGGAATATTATAACTATGACAGCAACTGGGGCGCGCCGCCGGAATACTATGAACCCAACTACCAGATCCGGCAGCCGCATGAGGAGGAATACCGGTACAACTCGTATGCGTAAGTACCTACACATACTTAATATGTTACACGTAATTTTGACGTAATGTATGGTATAGGTACCTACTCGTACTACTCGTACGCCTTCGACAATTGGCCGGAAGTAGCGCAAATAACGGCATCGTGAAAATCTAGGGGAGACCTTTGCCCAGTATCTAGGTAGTGACACACATGTAGGCTATTAAAAAAACTACCTTTACTATAGTAGTAAATACAATTTTTACAGTTATAATAAATTCTACGAGTTATAAAATAGAAAACCGGAGTAAAGCAACGGATAATTTAATCTAAACCCTGGATCTAATCTCAATTTTTCTAACGTTTTGGGCGGTATATATATTAAAAAAATATAGCATAGGTACGTCATTTGTTTTCTTGGAATGAATTAATTCATTTGAAAAGAAATTGAGATGAATGTCACGTTTAAATTAAATGACTTTGTGATGATGACAGTGACCTGCTATGAGAACCTGGAAATAATTTATAATAGCTGATAGTTAACTGTAAATTATATGGAATAACAAAATAGGTACCTAAACCGTTTGAGGAATTCGCGTAGACACCACAAAAATCATACCCAGCCAGCAAACTTAAACTGCTAACTTCAGTTTCATTCACAACAAAACTTAAGACGATGCTCGGGTGGCCATTTTTCCATACAAACGTAATCCCCCGTTTCCTCCTTGGATAATAACAAAAGAGCAAATATTTTGCATTTATATAATAAATACTGACCTCTGACATGTCCCTATGTTTCGTTTTACCTAATTATTTGTTTATTTTATTAAATAGAGACCCTTTTAAACCACGAAATTCGCCGCTTTTCGGTGCCATAAACACACGCTCAGTAAACTAATTTAATGAACACAAATGAAAAACAGAAAACCTAGAGACATAGCCAAAGCCCTATTAATAATATAAGTGAAAGAAAAACCAAAATTGGAAGGGAAAATAGGGTACTACGAAACCCTGTTTTTGGTGGGTCAGATCGGTCCAAATCGGATCGGATCGGTTTCAAAATTAGAAAACTGGGGGCATTGCACGCACACATTGATTATTTACGCACACATTCACAGAAACACCTCTAATTAGCGCGAAACGCGACGGAAATAGGTTTTACAAAAAACAATTTTACAAAAAGCTCGCTCACCGCGCGTCCTCTTAAAGCTAAATTTTATTGATGTTTACTTCGTGCAGTGGCAAAAAAGTAGGGTTATTTACAAAATAGAAGTAGCAAAGTTAAGGTTTATGCACGCAAACTTAACATGTAGAAATGGCGAGCCAAGTGCACCCGAGCACCAAGCTTCGTTGGCAGGACTTTATGAAACTTCTCTTTCAATGATCCCATCTAGTTTTATTGAAATGTTTGCCGTCTACATGTGAATTTATTTGCGAAGGTGGTAGCAATATTCCTAATGGAATGGGTGCATAATTTAAACATGTGTACCTACTTGCCTACATTCTTTTTGTTAGAAGTCAATGTGAAGGAAATTGTCTTTTGGTACACGATTGTCTTTCTCGATGGCTTCTTGTATGGTGGGCGGCTAAGATGCTATGAGAAGAACTTTCGTTACACAATTGAATCAATGAAATTGTAGACGATTATATATATATCCGTAATCGAGCCGTAAATGAAATAGTTTTCTTTATAGATTTGTTATTTTCGTTAACAACTATTACAAATACCTAATACCTACTACTACCACTAGTTAATTCCTGCTATTCGGTAGGTAATGGGGAATGGATGAACATTTTAGAAGTGCCTGATTTTTTTTGTTGTTAGGAATAACCTTCCTTACCACCAGAAAAAAATTGCAGACTTGTCAGGTGCTTCAATTATTTTTGAAAAATATAAACAAACATCGAAGGCTCGTGGCATCTCAGGTAGCATAGTGATGCGACACAACGTTTTTCATGCGGTATTTTCGATACGATAAAATAACCAATGAGTAAGTTTTGTATTTCAACCTTCATAGTTATATTTATCAAATATCTGTAAAGTGGGCAATTATGAAAAACATCAATGTCAATTTGTCAATATGAAATATGTCATTGTCATTATTCAATAATTATTAAAAGAAGAAAGTGTCGCGAGTGTTGCGTTCGTGAAATATTTATCAAATAATGGAGGAAATCATGAAAAAACATCCAGAAATCGTGCTAGAAGGTGATAAAGTAAAATGCACCCGTTGTGATGTTTTTCTTGTCTGCAAAACACATAACGTAAACAAACATTTAAAATATATGAAGCACAACAACGAATCCTTAGGCAACTCATCTTTAGAGGATTTGGTTTTAAATGTACCGGATCTTGAGATAAGGGAAGATAAGTGTTTTTGTTTAACATGTCAAACGTATTTAAAATCAAAAAAGTATAATATACGGAAACATTAAGATTCGGACACTCACAAAAATAAAAACAAAGTAATGCAAAAAGAGTTTAATAAGGACCTTACAGAGTTTATGATCACGTGTAATATTCCATGGTCACAAGCAAATAACCCGAACTTCAAAAATTTATTGAAAGTTGTATTCATAATAAATATGGAAGCAATGTAGCTATGCCTACCGATACAACATTAAGAACGAATAGTCTACCTACATTGTTCAATGAGAAAAAAGAGTTAGAAAATGCATATATATTATTGAAACAACTGATGGAAATGGTAATGATGTTCACAATGTTATAATTGGAAGCCTACAACAAACGTCATCAATGCCACATATTTTTGCATCAAGACATTTCGGGGCAACAAACAATTCAAAATTTAGTAAACGAAACATTAAAAGACTTGTGGGGTGAAAAATATGAAAACAACAAGAACAAGTTTCGTTTTTTTACTACTGATGCTGCCGCGTACATGATCAAAATTTTGGTATTTTGGCCACGTCAATTAAGGAATTAGAACGTAGAAGCCTTAACCTAAACGAGTTTTTGAAAATCGTTTTTAAAATTGAAAAATTATTTTCGTTACTTAGACTGCACTCAAAAGGTAACTTGTTTACCAAAAACTAAAAATAGTGTTATTTAAAAATCCAGGATACCAAACAATAAAACATATCAATAACTTGTTACAAAACAAAGTTGAAATCAAGGAAAACATTAACAAAAATACACTGCAACATTACAGAAGAATGTTTTTCCTACCCATTACGTCAGTCGAAGTTGAGAGATCATTTTCGTACACCAAGTGGATTTTTACAGATAGAAGACGTAGAACAACTTCTTACAATTTAGAACAAATATTAATTGTGTATCACGAATGTCCCATATTAAATGGTTGAATTGAAAACAATCTTTTTTTTAATTTGGGTCCTTTATCGACTTGGCTACATCACTAGTCTGTGATAAACGTCAAATGCTACCTAGATGCCACGAGCTTTCGATGTTTAAATATAAACAGTTTCCTCACTTACGTTTTGGATTTAGGACGGCGAATGAGACATTTTCCTTGATTTGTCTCATATTACAAAAAATATCATAAAAATCCGTGGTAAACCGACACTGGCGATGATATTGACAGCTGCAGCAGCTATATTTGTCATTGCCAGGGTCAGATATTCAAAATATTTTTTGTAATATGAGACGAATCAAGGAAAGTTTCTCATTCGCCATCCTAAACCCAAAACGTAAGTAAGGAAACTGTTTATATTTTTCAAAAATAATTGACGCACCTGAAAAATCTGCAATTTTTTTCTGGTGTTAAGGAAGGTTATTCCTATCACCAAAAAAATAATCAAGCACTTCTAAAATTTTCATCCATTCCCCATTACTATTGTATTACAATATTGTTAATGCTGTAATTTTTTGTATGCCAATTTTGTACCTGTGTGTTCTGTTTTACATCGTAATATTATATTTAATTTCTCGTGTTTTATTCGTACTTTAAGTACGAATAATTGACCGCACAGGCAACCTTCATGACTAGACAATTTCTGCTATTCCTAATATCACATAAGTGGGGTAGTGCGATGATTCATCGAAACTTTCGGTTAGGTAGGTACCTACTTTCCTACTGCTACACTATTATTCCGATAAAATGCAAGTTAGTAGATAAACTGTGAATTATATTGCAACATAGCGCTAAATTATGGTAGGTACCTACTTGCAAGCGTCATCAGATACGAGTACTAGCTAAATCAGAGCAAAGAAGGTGCATGCTAAGATATTTTCACCCTGATGATTAGGTACCTATAGGTATACTTGTTGGATGAACCTAGCTAGTCATTATTCTATTCGTGCAGCCTCGTCCATGTAAAATTTGAAATTGAACAATTGGTGTATGCTTTTTGATTTCCAAATATTTTTTAGCAGATGGGAAACCCATTAAGTTCAGGATAACAAACATTAAGTACGTGAATAGGTTAGAAGCGAATGTAGATTCGTTTAGGTAGGTTAGGTTAGGCTCGTACTGGGTGGAAATTTGTGATCTCTGGCTACCCCTCCGGGAAACTGTGTATGTTAGGTTTAGCTCCGGTTAGGAGGTCTATTTTTGTTCAACACTTCCGATCCCAATCATATGCCAATGTGTTACGCGCGCTCACCTACGAATATTACTTAACATTAATATAATCGACGAACATTTGGTGATTGCATACATTTTAGACAATTAAATACTTGATACAATGTTTGTCACGGAGTCGCGTGTGAACAGGTATTCGTCCGCGGTTGCGTGCCCGCACTTACCCGCCGCGGTGAAGCGGTGCATGAGCACCATCGAGCTCGTAATCCACCAGCTGCGAGCTCTCCCAGGCCAAACCCTAACCCTTAATTGGTTTGGAAACCCTCTTCGCGAGTTAGCGTGCTACCGCCCATTTAGACCCGTGCGCCTAACCAGATTGCCATAACGAAATTTCCGTCGAGCCATCGACTCTCGCAAAGTCACAAAATTAAAGGAAATTCACGACTCGGCTGGCCATAAATTCGTCTTAAGTACCGTAGGTGCCGGGTCGCTGACGTGTGTACGATTGTTGTTTGTTTTTGGTATCTAATCTGGGTCACGAAGACGTAAGGACGATGCGCGGTTTCGATGTTCCTGAAGCTATTCGAACGCTTTGTTTGTAGCACGAACACTAGCTCGCTTGATAGTACAAAGTTGTCAAATTAGGCATATTATGCACAGTTTAGCTGCGGAAGGCTACAGGCACTGTAGGACAGGTAATGGCTTCAAGTTAGTTTGGTCATAGGGTAGTTTTTTCTGGCGATTGGTGGCGCGTGGTACGAATGGCGCGGCGGTATATATTCAACTTTCACACAAATTACTTTCCTATCGTGCCCGCTATCAGCCCCCATTATTTTATCATTAGCCATTGCGAATACGAAATGATCATCTTTTTAAATTCGGCGCATAATGACACGTTTGCTTGATATAAATTAAACGGCAATATAATGGCTATCAAGATCGTTTAGGTACGAACGTTCCCTTGTTTGATTTTAGACCATTAAATTAGACGCCATTGCTCTTCTATTAATACAAGCTGTTATTTAATTTACACTGTTCATATGTACCCAATAAGTAAATAAGTAAGATGTCTCTCAAAATGTGCAAACCAATTTTCAGCCACTTGCTGGTATCCGAATGAGCTGAAATTTTGGCATTACCTAGGTAGAAGTATCAGTAGGTACTTATATTAGTGGCACACAAATAAATCTATACTTAAACCTATTATCGAACCTGCTCACAAAATTTCACAAAAAACGGTTGAGATATGCGACCTGTAGAGGAAAACCGCTGGACAGGGAACACCTTCTTTTCGCAACTAACGTTTGGCAAACAGTTACAGAGTTTGGGAAATGAAAAGATGCGAAATGAATCAGGTTGCCAAATGTTAGGTTGGGAAACATTAGTGAACCGCTGGACAGACATACCAAAGCATTTTTGTCCTAGCTGAAACGGAAAACTTCGTTTTCAATAAGTTTGGTAACAACGCGCAATATTAGCACCGAGCTGATCTGATGACTAATGCAAAAGAAGTACAGTCGGAAATAAAAGTGTGTACAATTTATTTTTCGTCGGAAACGCGTTAGTATAAAAATCATTTACTACCACCTACTCGTACCTACTTAGAATTCGGTTAGTATTACCACCACCGGAAAGCCGCAGAGAAACAATACATTATGTAGAAGATTGGGTAGGTACATACCTACAGTAGAATGCTAGTAAGTAGGTAAGTACGTAGTAGGTACGAGTACATGGATATGCAAAATAGAAATCAAAGTCAATAAATTTCTGTCAATATTTGGAATTAATTAATTATTTTTTGGAAGGTACAAGCTTTTATTGCTGACTGTACTTTTCTGTATACCGTCATCAACAACTAATTGAGACGATTCTTAACGAGCCCAAACTCAACGGGGTTACGTCGGTTAAGTACTGAATTCCCATCTCCATCATCAGATCAGCTCGATGGTACCATAATATTGAATTCTCATCTAAACTATACTTAGTCAAAAATGTCAGCTCAATCGGTTGGAGATCATCATCATATATTTAAGAGCCAGGCTCTTATGTCAGCGGAGCAATTTCCATTCGTCTCTATTCTCAGCTTTCTTCTTGACATCTTGATTCGACACGCTGTCACCCAGTTGAAGATACCTATCTGCTTCAAAATTGAGTTGCAAGATTCCACCCGAACAAACATAGTTACATACGTAGTTGGGCCAATCAACTTTTGGACCCACAGTATTTTGTCCGGTAACGCAAGATACAGAACTGTCATGTTTGTTAGAGAAACTGCTATAAACCAGCACGGCTATCACAAGACGGCGCGCGAGCTCTCTCGGTTTTTCTCGCTCAACACCTCTCTTTCTAAGTGTTCTAATAAAAGAGAGACGGATAGTGCGAGAAAAATCGAGAAAGCTCGCGCGCCGTCTTGTGATGTGATAGCCGTGCAGGTACCCAATTGTGTATAACGATGGTTTACACCATCAGTTACGATATGCCACAGATTTTAATTGGATTGATAGACACAGGTTTGAAATAGATTGATTTGAAAGTTTGTAAAAAGTAACACAGGAGACAGAAAAAGTGTGGGTGAAAAAGTTGATTGACCCAGTTACCTACATAGTTAGTTAGGTACATACATTGCAAGTTAATAGAAAGCTTGTAAAACATCAAAGTACTTACTATAAAATCGAATGGTGAGTAAGGTCGCCAGGGCTCCCGAGGATGTCTTGTGTTGAGAGCGAGGGACCCGCGTTCGTCTACAACTATCAACACAACGAATCCTCAATACAATGATGGGTCGGCAACGCGCTTATGATTCTTCTGGAATCACAGGCGTCCAATAGACGTGTCCGCTTAACGTCAGGCAGACCGTACGCTTGTTTGCCACCGTCATGTAAGTACTTGTACCTACTTATAAAAAAGTAACTGTGAATCTGTAAAAAAATGGAAAAAAAACATTTTTTTGGACTATCTTACACAAATTGACAACATTTCGACGGTGGAAAGGCAAAACCACTGAAGCGACATTTTGGTCAAAATAGAGTTATATACGAGTATATCGTTGAAATCAGCGTTTTTTTCTGCGTCGATTGAGCCGGGTTTCATGGCGCATGTCGCTTAAGGTAATACAATAATAAGCGCCAAATTTATAAAATGTTACTTTATGCGACACACTTTTTGAGTAAAATCTAACCTGTGTCACTTAACCGTACACTCAATCATAACCATGGTCGCATACAGTATTTTTAAAAATCGTTCATTTTCGATGTCATGTCACTTAAAGTGTTTCTTCCAGGTACATATTTCATAAGATAAGGTACTTAAGTGTTTCTTCGGACATGTTGAAAATAACTGTTGTCGCATGATGGTGTCGCTTCAATGGTTCTTCCGGGATTTTTTTGGGGGCTTTTTTACTTAAGCGACATTTATTTTCGAACCCGCCTTGTTTAGGAGAATAACATTATTTTTATTAAATAGCTATTATAATTTGAAATAACACGTGAATATAACTCAACGCTCTAAGTTAACAAGAAATAAAATTACGATTTTTTTTTATCAAAAAGAAAACTTTAAAATGCTCTCCTGTAAAATTCAAAAAATGTCGCTTCAGTGGTTTTGCCTTTCCACCGTCGATTTATTTTTTTCAATTGGGCCATTTTTTGATTTAAGTATTTCGCTAGTTGTTTTTTTATTTCTCCCTAAATTGTAATTTTCATTCAGAAATATCAAATTGAAAAGTAGCGAATTCCAGAAGGTCGTAACTAACTAAATGACGTCAACGTTACGGCTCTGTATGGCAGCTTGCACACCTTTCATATGACAGTCGTAGTATTGACGTCACACACGGCTTAAACAACATTTATACAATTTCGCGATTTTCTTAAAAACGGGTGTGAAATGAAATCTTAAAACTACTTTATTACGTTCAGGTAACATAATTACCGAAATGGTTTTCAAATTAGGCACCAATACATAGTTTGAAAAGTTTGTCTAACTAGGCAAAGCTTGTACTATGGGTGCTAGATAACGATATACATACTTATATAGATAAGTAAACACTAATGACTCAGGAAAAAATATTCGTGTTCATCACACAAATAAATGCCTTTACCGGGATTCGAACCCGGGACCTCCGGCTTCGCAGGGTCACTGCCAACTAGGCTACAGAGGGCGTCAAATATTATATGAGATAATTCATAATTTATCGCTAAAGAAAATTTTATTCTTTTATCATTTATTAACCAAAATACAAAACTCATTCTAGAAAATTTCCCTGCAAACATTTATTTACGTGCTTATTTTGACGTATTGCAGATGCAAATACAAACGAGTCTATTTTAAAGAGGCTTGACCCTCATACCTGGCTCTCCCTTGCCTCAAACTCCAGCTGGCAGTTGATTCAACATTGTTTGCCTGCTAAGATAGGGCTCCGCAGTTCTAATCCCGGCCGGACAGGTGTGCTTCGGTAATCCATTAACAGTATATTTTGATTACTGGATATTGTAATTATGAATTATGATTAATGTTAGAAGCATGTTATTGCCTATCTAATGAATATAGTTAGGTAGGTAGCTTTTGAAAAGTTACCTATTGAATTATCATGTTTTCGTAAACATTATGGGAAATATAGTGAACATTTTTATGGAGAGTAACTTCTATATCCCTATATGAAAGTAGCAGCCCTGTCCTGGTTTAAATGATGTGATAAGACCATAGGTATTTATACTTACGCATCATCATATCAGCCGAAAGACGTCCACTGCTGGACATAGGCCTCCCCCAAGGAGTGCCATAGCGACTGGTCCTGCGCCATCCGCATCCAGCGGACTCCCGCGACCTTTACCAGGATAAGCAAGACAAGATAAACAAGAACAAGACAAGAAGATAAACAGGATTATTGCCTAGTATAGGTTAAGACAACGTTCATATTTCATATTGTGTAGCATAAATCCACCATTCCACAGCCAAATATTTATAAGTGCGGTCTCCCGTCCATTCTTTTTAAGGTTCCGTACTCAAAGAGTAAAACGGGACCCTATTACTAAGACTCCGCTGTCCGTCCGTCCGTCCGTCCGTCCGTGTCACCAGGCTGTATCTCACTGATACCGTGATACAGCTGAAATTTTCACAGATGATGTATTTCTCTTGCCGCTACAACAACAAATACTAAAAACCGGCCAAGTGCGAGTCGGACTCGCGCACGAAGGGTCCCGTACCATTATCAATAAAAATATTTATTTTATTTTGTTTTTAGTATTTGTTGTTATAGCGGCAACAGAAATCAGAAATACATAATCTGTGAAAATTTCAGCTGGAACTATCACGGTATCAGTGAGATACAGCCTGGTGACAGAGAGACGGACGGACGGACGGACGGACGGCAGCGAAGTCTTAGTAATAGGGTCCTGTTTTACTCTTTGAGTACGGAACCCTAAAAACACAGAATAAAATAGTTTTTTATAGATAATGGTACGGAACCCTTCGTGCGCGAGTCCGACTCGCACTTGGCCGGTTTTTTTAAATAATACGTCGGTGACAAACAGGCACTCGGTCTGCCTGATGGTACGCAGGCACAGTAATCACAAGCGAGTTGCTGAACCCCTATTGATTTGAGGAGTCGTTGTGTTGATAGCTTGAGGCGAAAGCGAGTCCCTCTCAACAGGACACATCCTCGGGAGCAACACCACAAACCTACTACTTCCTCTTTTGTAAGGTGGTGTGGTGGTACTTCCCCAGTTGGGTTGCTCCAAATATGAGTGAGATGACCTTTCGCTGTCAACACGCCGGATCCTCCTACACCATTAAAGGGTAAACAATACTGTTTACTCGCCATTTAGCATAACGTGCGTAAAGTGCGCATGATCCGATGCGCCAGGAGTGCCTAGTGAGGCGGAGCGGAGGGCGCGCGCACCTGCCCTCGATCCCTCAAATCTGGCCCTCGCAGCTTACCCTCACAGTATACGCGCAACTCACATTAAACACGAATATTTATTTCAGCAGCAGTATAAAGAACAGGTAAAATCAGGTAAGCACTCACACATGTCTTGATAATTTACTCATCTTACCTATTACAGTAAGTATATGTACCTACCTTCTTAAATTGATGTTTGTAGAGTTTTTGGGAGCGAAGATATTTTGCATATTTTTTTGTTCCACTTAAAGTTTACTAGACTAGAACCGCTGAAACGACGCATAACAACGTATACTGCTTATGGTTTGTTCAAACGTAGGACAAGAATTAATATAAGAACCTACTAAAGGGAAATCATCCTGTGCTATTCTAAGTCAAAAAGTGGTACATCCGTGTGAGTTGGTGGCATACGACGTTTATTAATTCTGTCATTATACTCATTATCAATTACTGATTTCGTTTTATTTCGTTATCGGTGATCGATGGCAGTTGATTTATCAAACTAAAAATACACAACTATTTAGAAACTCAATTTCGATAAACAATAAAGTGACTTAACCCTGCACGTGCAGCGCTAAGATTAAGACAATGCAAGATCATTGAAGGGATTAAAGTATGCGTATTACAATGGGTTTATGGGACTTAAGGATGCCTAGGCGCCTCAAAGCAAGTACAGCTGTGCAATTCTTTAAGTACCTGGCCTAAGTTATCTTTTGAGTCCGTGGATTCTTGAACACCTGACGGCTTGGTTTATAAACAAGATTACGACATCTGGTCTGGTCCCTCATAATGTTATTTTATGAAATTCCCAGATGAAAATGTCTAGTGTGTCACGTAGGCACGCAGAGAGCCAAACAGCACGATCTTTGAAAAATAAATATTGATAACTTGTTGGTTTTCTGTCATTAATGTTCAAGTGACAAGGTCCTAACTCCTAAGCGCAACATTTTCAGATAGTGCCTACACTACAGGTAGATAATAGTTATTTGTTATACAAGGGGGGAAAGTTGTATTTTACCTGCGAGTGTTCATTTGAAACACGAGCTAGCGAAAGGGATCTATGATTGACCACGAGCGAAGCGAGTGGTTCAAAAATAGAATCCTGAGCGTAGCGAGTGTTTCAACACACGAGACGTAAAATAACTTTTCACCCGTGTATAACACAAATCTTTTCACCTCACTACAGCGAGGAAAATAAGAAGGGTAAAAAAAGTGAACTTTTTTATAGTTAATTAAAAAAAAAAGTTAAAACAGTTTATTTTTTTTAGTTAAAAAAAAGTTAAAAAGAAGTTCAATATTTTTTAAGGTAAAAAAAAAAGAAAAAAGTTTAAAAAAAGTTAAAAAGATTTTCTCAATAGATATCAAACATACAAAAAGGCCTTTCCGAGCAAGTGAGGTGAAAAATGAATTATATTTTTCGTGAATCATCGCTGTCTACAGGCTTTACTCATTGAAAAGTTTAGATTAGGTTTATCTTTGAAGTGACGCTTCATAAGTTTTTTTATGTAGATTATGACTTATTTACACAAATGCTTTCACATAAGTCCCGTAGTCGTAGTACTAACAATCTATGGATCAAAGTGGTCCGAAATAAATGCATTTTATTTTATTATTGTTCTCAGTACTAACAGCGCTGTCGCATATAGCTGTAAGAAATGTATATAACTATTTTATTCGCCTATAGAACGTTATTTAAGTTAATCAAATGTAAATAAAGGTTTACCCAATTTTCACCACAAGTTTATGTTTATAATTATTTTAATGAGTAGTATGTTTTGTTTTATCCATTACAATATATAGAATAAGTCTTTTGTATTAGATAAGTTTTTTGATAAATAAATAACACTACACACACAAACTTGGTAACGACCCCGCTAAGAGTGGGACGGAAAATCATATAAATAGAGGCTCTTCCCGCCCCTAATTCATTCCATCTCAGTCAGCGGAGGCGCGCGGTCATAAGTGCGGCCTTACACCACTCTACAAGTCTCAATGTAAATAAGCGTTCTTATTTCACACTCCTGGTAACCCTGGTTGGGTAGTTCTTCTGGTATGGCGCGTATGGAGCTCAGCGAGTGTCCACATCTATAAGTCTACGTTCAACATTGGTCCTTCAGAAGCCGCATTGAAGAAAGAAATCGGTGCATTACGAAGTGGACACAGCCAGAAAAAAGAAACAAGTACGCGCTGAGCTCGAAGGCAACTTCGGCTCAGATAGAAGAAAGAAAACAGAAACAAGAACGCGCTGAGCTCAAGGGCAACCTAGGGCTCAGGTTAGGGACTTAGTGCTGGGTTTAGCCACCTTTCGCACTCGCCCGCTTTAGCGGAAGGGCCGATCGCATGAGATACACTCTGCGTGGTGCCACATCACCTTCCAGCCTGGCTGGCGGACTTGCACGGGAGCCTCGCTCAGTGTATTGTCCCGGCAACTTTCGTTGCATATGTCATACGGCTGACATCATCAACACTGCTTTCGAACGCACTCGGCACTTGCACTAAGCCTTGGCGGGAGATTCAGTGCACCGAGGGATCTACGCCTCATCAAGTTAAGTGTAATTAGGGCCGTCGGCGTCACGTTCGGTGACGTCCACGAATAGGTATTAGGTAGGTAATCGATTAGGGAACCCCACGTGCGGCAAGAAGATGTCGGAACAAG
This sequence comes from Epinotia brunnichana, assembly GCA_963854355.1. Classification (NCBI taxonomy): domain Eukaryota; kingdom Metazoa; phylum Arthropoda; class Insecta; order Lepidoptera; family Tortricidae; genus Epinotia; species Epinotia brunnichana. Next base: position 19,383,749 of record OY977949.1, on the reverse strand, counting down.
GAAGATCGCTGCGGCCGCGCAAACAGACGCCCGCAGCCGTTACCTCCGAGCCCACGAAGAATCACCAGCACGAGCTCGCGCCCAGGGCGTCTAGGCATGGCAGCGAAGGCACCAGCAGCGACCAGGACGCGAGTAGGGACCCGCGCGCGCAGAGCAGGGACCCGCGTTTACGAGATAGGGAAACGCGAGTGCAAAGTGAAAATAAATCGTTAAATCTCGACGAAACGTTACGGTATTCGAAAAGTGCGCCGGGCACAGAGGTACGCGCAGTGAACGAACCAAGTAGACACCGCGTATCTCGCCGCGACGCCGATGTAGAATCTTGCCGTAGCAGGGAACACGATGCCCAGCTTTCGAAATTACTGTCCGAATTGGAAGTTTGTAAAGCCAAGCTCGAACTCGCCCAGAAGGAGGCCGACACCGCCAAGTGTAAACTAGAGATTGCCCAGATTAAGGCGCGATCTGTTAGTGGCAGTGCGGCCTCCGACGTGGCGTCGGTAGACGACCGAGTTCGTAGCTGGGTAGAACAAAATTCGAAACGAAAGCCGGCCGTCAAAGACCCTAATTACGTCTCGAGACACGATAGATCGCGAATTCGTTCCATGCCGGTACGCACGCTAGAGGTTCCGCAGGCCTACGCCCCTATGATACAACGCTCCGCTCCGGAGTTACCCCATTTCGACGGAAATATTACGGAATGGATAGCTTTCCACGCTGAATTTATGGATAGTGCGCCGATGTTTAGTGCGGTAAATAACGTTAGCCGCATCCGGCGGGCGCTAAAAGGCGATGCGCGAATCGCGGTCAAATCCATCATGTATACCGTCCAGGATCCCTACGAGATAATGGAAGCCCTAGAACGGCATTTCGGGGACCCTGAAGAGATTGTTTTGACCGAGATTCATAACGTTAAGCGTATGCCTCGGTTGGCAGAAGATAATAGTAATATCGTCAGCTTCGCATCACACGTCGCGAACGCGGTAGCAACTATAAAATCATTGCGGCAAGATAAATATCTGCACGCGCCCGAGCTCGTGAATAAAATCATAGATAAACTTAATATTCTCGTGCGTTACGAATGGTCCAAATACAAGCAGTTAAATGCAGATTTGCCTGACCTAGTCGCGATATCTAGCTTTCTGAACGACATTAGCTACGCCGCGAAACGAACCACGCGATCGAAATTAGTTAAACCGCGAAATACAGTTAACGCCGTTTATTGCGATCAGGGGCCCGAGCACCAATCCACTGGGGCCAGGCCACGCCCCCCGCCATACCGACGCGAGCGTAGTAGTAGTAGCGACTCGGATAGCGACTTCGATGACCGATCTAGCCATAACGAAGTCCGACCACACACGGTAGCGCAGCTAAAATATCGAGAAAACAAAAGGCCAAATAATTTTAAACCTCGCCCAACACCACCACCGCCGCCTCGAGAGTCAACACGCAGCAAATGTGCGATATGCGAAGGCGCAAACGAACATAAAGTTAGCGCGTGTTCGAAATTCCTGGAGGCGGGGATCGTGGACCGATGGGAGATGGCCAAAAGTGCTAAGATATGCTTCCGCTGTCTCGATGCAGCACATAGGCGAACCGCGAAATGTAGATACGCACCGTGTGGGGTAAATCAGTGCGAAGCCGGGCACCACAAGTTGCTACATGGGTTAAGCGCAGCCACCGTCGCCGCCACGACGGGCGGCAATACGGGCAGCGTCAATACTATCAGCCGCGCCAATACGTTCCTGAAAATTATACCGGTAGAAGTAACAGGCCCCTCGGGCACTATTCAAACCCACGCCCTCCTTGACGACGGAAGTTCGATGACTCTCATTGAGCGGGAAACGGCGGATAGGGTCGCGCCGCGTGCCGCGGGGGAGCCGCTCGCTATAGAGGGAATAGGCGGTCATATAGTTCAGGATACCGAATCATGTAGATTAAAATTAAATATCCGTGGCCTATGCAGCAGGAACATGGAATCGATCACCGCGTACACGATCGACAAACTTAGCATCGCGCCACAAAAAGTATCACGCGAAATCGTAGAACAATGCGATCACCTAACAGAAATTCTCGACGAATTATGTTATGAACGTGCCACCCCGACTATCCTAATCGGTCAGGATAACTGGCACTTAATAATCGCGTTACAAGTATTGTGCGGTAAAAAATCATTACCGGCCGCGAGCCTTACGAAACTCGGCTGGGTCTTACACGGCCAATATTTAACACCCAGACCAGCTTTAGGTCTGGTAAATCATGTAAGGCCCCAGACTGCCGAGGACGAGGCCCTATCACTAATGAAAAAACACTTCGACATCGAATCATTAGGCGTCGAAAATAGGGTACCCCGAGCCGATCCCGATAAACGCGCGTTAGACTTACTCGATTCAACGTGCGAAAAAATACCCGGTGAAAATAGGTATCGAGCGGGATTGCTATGGCGTTCGGATAACGAGGAACTACCGGATAACCGATCACACGCGTTGCGACGACTATACAGTTTAGAACGGAAACTAGACAGAGATCCAGATCTGAAAACTGAATACTCGAAACACGTGAACAATTTACTAGAAAAAGGTTATGCCGAGAAAGTTGACTCCCGGCCGCCAGCCAACGCACCCCGGACGTGGTACCTTCCCCACTTTCCCACCGTTCACCCGCAAAAGGGCAAAATTCGCCTCGTTTTTGATGCAGCCGCGACTGCATACGGCAAATCACTGAATAGCGCCCTTCTAGCGGGACCGGACCTTCTAGAATCTTTATTTGGCGTACTAGTAAGATTTCGCGAAGGTAGAACAGCGGTAATTGCGGACGTAAAAGAAATGTTCTTGCAGGTCGAAATAGTCGAACGAGACCGGGATAGTTTGCGTTTTATTTGGAGGGGGGAGGACCGGGTATCGACACCCCAGGAATACCGTATGAAGCGATTAATTTTCGGCTCAGCATCATCACCGACCACGGCTTTATACGTCAAAAATAAAAACGCAAATTACCATGCAAAAGAGCTCCCCGCGGCCGCAGAAAAGACCATTAAGAACGCGTATATGGACGATATATTAATGGCAACAGACGAAACCGACGAGAGCGCGAGACGTTTAGTTAAAGAAATTTACGATCTGAATATGCGCACATCGTTCGAGCTTCGCGGGTTCGCTTCCAACAACCCGACCGTAATAAGTGACGTCACCAAAAGCGAGAACGAGACATCCCCTATAGGAAAGAATGAGAGCGAACGAACGTTAGGGCTTAAGTGGAATCACAAACGCGATACCATAGGGTTTAACGTTAATTTACGCAACACACCGGAAGACACGCTAAGCGGCAGTAAATTACCTATCAAACGACAGGTTACTAGCAGCGCGATGTCAATTTTTGACCCTATAGGGTACGCGAGCCCAATTTCGGTATTAGGTAAAGCTCTAATGCAGGAAGTCTGGCGAACCGGAATAGGATGGGACACGGTCATTCCCGAGTCGCTTGCGCCCACATGGCGGTCGTTTATAGATAACATACAACAGTTAAAAAATCTAGAAATTCCGAGACACGTGCCCGCGTGCAATAGAGAGGCTAGCATTCACGTATTTTGCGACGCAAGCGAGAAAATATACGCATGCGCGGTATATTTAGTTAGCACGCACGCGGAGGGACACACAACCGCTCACTTAGTAGCCGCCAAAGCGCGCGTGGCGCCACTAAAAATTATAAGCATACCGCGTTTAGAATTACAATCGTGCGTCTTAGGGACTAGGTTAGCCGAATCCATTGTTAAAGAATCTGATTACGTAATTAACAATAAATACTATTGGAGCGATTCGCGCACAGTCCTCGCATGGATAAGATCCGACCCGCGAACGTACAAAAGCTTCGTAGCACACAGGCTAGCCGAGATAGAAAACTCCACTACCCCAGCCGACTGGAAGTGGGTACCTAGCGCTCTGAACGTGGCAGACGACGCCACTAAAGGAGTCCCAGATAATTTCGGCACAAACCACCGGTGGTTCCTAGGTCCCGAGTTCATTAAACAAAGTAGGGAAAATTGGCCCACAGAAAAGGCAACCGAACCCGCGGGCCCATCAGGCGAAGAACGGGTCAATTTTGTAGGCTCCATTCAAGCCGCGAATAATAAATTCGACTACTTACCCGAAGTAAACCGATTTTCTAAATACGAACGCTTAATCCGCGCCACCGCTCGAGTCATGGTCGCCGCCGAGGTATGGAAAGCCAAATCGCTATGTATAAATCACGATAAAGAGATGAACAACGAGCACATTAAGCTGGCAATCATTTTGCTTATACGAAGAAGCCAAAATGTATCATACCCCGAAGAAATCAAGCACCTGGAGGCCGGACGACCATTACCGAAAAAATCACCTTTACACAAGATCGCAGTGAAACTAGCCAAGGGCGGAGTCGTCGTGCTAGATACGCGAACAGACCGCGACAAAGAACATATACCGGTCCTGCACGCTAAAGAAGAATTCACTAAGATGCTGATTCATCACTTTCACGAAAAATTCAATCACGGCAACCACGCAACCGTGATTAACGAACTCAAACAACGCTATTTTATCGTCGGACTGCGCGGTAGCATTCGCTACATAACTAATAAGTGCCAATGGTGTCGGACCTATAAAGGAGCCACCCTCAAGGCCCCCGTAGGCGACTTACCAGCAGAGAGGCTCCTAGCGAACCAACCCCCCTTTACCGCGACAGCTGTTGATCTGTTCGGCCCGATAAATATAACCATCGGCCGCAGACACGAAAAACGATGGGGCGTGCTATATACGTGCCTCACTACCCGAGCCGTACATCTAGAGCTCGCCGCCTCTCTATCGGCGTCCTCCATGATACTTTCACTACGTAGAATGATGGCTCGGCGCGGCGTACCTACCGTAATTTATTCGGACAACGCTACGAACTTTTACGGTGCCGAAAGAGAACTATCCGAAGCAATAAATTCACTGCCCAATTCTATGAAACAGTTCGCATCCGACAAATGCATTACATGGAAGAAAATACCGCCAGGTAACCCGTCCGCAGGCGGCGCCTGGGAACGCCTAGTGGGCAGCGTGAAGACAGCACTCAAGGTCACTCTGAAAGACAAAGCACCTCACGAAGAAGTCCTACACACTCTACTGCTCGAGGCCGAACACGTCGTAAACTCCCGCCCGCTGACGCCTGTGAACCCTGACCTAGAAGCGGAAGCGATAACGCCCAACCATTTCCTACTCGGCCGCTCTAATGCTATGTCACCCTTGGGCTCGTTCGCCGACAGCAAACTTAGTCTGAGCTCCTGGAAAACCGTCCAAGCGCTGGCGGATCATTTCTGGTCCCGATGGCTAAAAGAATACCGACCGAACCTGCTACCCAGATCCAGCGCCCACGCTACAGCAAAAAACTTACAACAAGGCGACGTAGTTATAATCGCAGACAACACTATGCCGCGTGGTACTTGGCCTAGAGGCATTATTGCACGACTCTATCCCGGCCCTGATGGCCATATTAGAGTAACCGATGTACAGACACGCGCCGGAATAGTTCGCCGCCCAGCTTCCCGCCTTATCCTCATATGCTCCACAAAAGGAGATGGCGCTGACGCACGTGGGGGAGACTGTCGCATATAGCTGTAAGAAATGTATATAACTATTTTATTCGCCTATAGAACGTTATTTAAGTTAATCAAATGTAAATAAAGGTTTACCCAATTTTCACCACAAGTTTATGTTTATAATTATTTTAATGAGTAGTATGTTTTGTTTTATCCATTACAATATATAGAATAAGTCTTTTGTATTAGATAAGTTTTTTGATAAATAAATAACACTACACACACAAACTTGGTAACGACCCCGCTAAGAGTGGGACGGAAAATCATATAAATAGAGGCTCTTCCCGCCCCTAATTCATTCCATCTCAGTCAGCGGAGGCGCGCGGTCATAAGTGCGGCCTTACACCACTCTACAAGTCTCAATGTAAATAAGCGTTCTTATTTCACACTCCTGGTAACCCTGGTTGGGTAGTTCTTCTGGTATGGCGCGTATGGAGCTCAGCGAGTGTCCACATCTATAAGTCTACGTTCAACAAGCGCCTTAAAATACGCATCATAAGCTCAATTAATATAAATTTAAAGAGGTCAAATCATTTTAACTATATAAAGTTCGCGATTCGACTTTCATAATGAGTTATGTTATGAAAGTGGGGATATCCCTATCTATCATCCCCACTTTCATCTGTCTTTAAAAATGAGAATGACAAAGACATAAACCGGGTTGACATGAGGGCACGTTTGTAGATTAGGTATCTAGTTACTAGTATAGTCAAGGAAATTGAAACATGGAAAGATTTTGGCTCTTATCAGAATGACAATAAAAGATAACAACCTACTCTACCTGCCTAGGTAGTTCCTTAAAAAAACCCTGCCTACGTCAAAATTAAAACAGTAGGCATCTTCTAGGCAGGTTCTGATTGTTATGCATATACTGTAAATAAAAGCGATGAGCACGCAACGATGGCTGCGATAGATATTTTAAAAACTCATTCACAATAAGTCAATTAAACCGTCCGTGGGCGCACGCCACTTACGATCGTTCCCAATATAAATAATTGCCCTTTGTTGCGCCCTTTTAGTTCACAAAATACACTTTATGGGCTTAAACTTCGTTGCTCATCAGTTTTACTATTACCGTAATCGTACTACGAAGGTACGTACCTATAGGTAAATTGATTTGCTAGCGCGAATGAAATGAACGAAATGAATGACGATCATTGTAAGACGTGTGCCTTTCTGAAATATCCTGCTAAGCTAGCACAAGACCGGGGGACCGATTTTTGACTTTCGAGCGCTCGAATCTTTCACCCGAAAACTGTAAAAAATGATGAAATGCTATTTTGAAATAGCGATAGAAAATTAAAAAAAAAACCGGCAAAGTGCGAGTCGGACTCGCGCACGAAGGGTTCCGATACCATTATCTATAAAAACGGCAAAAAAAATCACGTTTGTTGTATGGGAGCCTCCTGTAGCCTAGTTGGTAGTGACCCTTCCTACGAAGCCGGAGGTCCCGGGTTCGAATCCTGGTAAGGGCATTTATTTGCGTGATGAGCACATATACTCGTATTTGTTCCTGATGAGTCAATGGATGTTTTCTATGTAGGTATTTAAGTATTTATTTATCTATATAAGAATGTTTATCGTCTAGTACCCATAGTACAAGCATTGCTTGGTTTGGGACTAAGCCGATTTGTGTAAGATTGTAAAAGGAAAAAAATACTTAAAAAAATATTTATTTATTCTGTTTTTTAGTATTTGTTGTTGTTATAGCGGCAACAGAAATACATCATCTGTGAACATTTCAACTGTCTAACTATCACGGTTGTTGAGATACAGCCTGGTGACAGATAAAACGTAGTGGTTATATTCTCTTTGGTGACAGACGGATAGACAGACAGACAGACGACAGACAGACAGACAGACGGACAGCGGAGTCTTAGTAATAGGGTCCCGTTTTATTCTTTGAATACGGAACCCAAAAGACGAGTGTTATTGACCACTCGTATTCAATTCTGTCGGTAGGAAGTAAGTCCCTGCAACTTTGACACTACAATCGTATATCCCGATCAAGCTAAGAATGTGTAATAATTCATGTAACTTATTCGGCGCGACCTGCATTCTTAGCTTGGTCGAGTTGTATCTATATACTTTTATTTAATTTTCGAGCGCTCGAAAGTCAAAAATCACCCCCCTGTCTTTTTCTAATTAGAACATTTGAATACAGGGATGGGTAGTTTATCCCGTGCGCGGTCTTGTGCTAACCGTGCTGTCCATGCAACATGTATCTAACTAACCATATTGACATATAGGTATGTTGTATAGGTACGAGTATTTACTTGAGATTATTTGAGTTAGCCGAATTGCATCAAAGTTAAATAGTCCATTCAAAAAGCAACTCTACCGTCCAAGGTAGAAGATTCCAATTCTAGATGACAGTTTTAAGCGTCTCCTACACATGCAAGAAATTGCATGCAAGTTTCATTACATTGCGGGTTACCGATGTATGCTAATTTCAATTGATCTATCAAACCCCGCAATGTAGTTAAACTTGCGTGCAATTTCTTGCATGTTTTTTTTTTTTGAATCAAATTGAAAATACAATTTTATTAACTCAACCTAAAGATTTGCCAAACTGCGAAGCAGTTTGTTGGCGATTGTGTAAATTGCGCTTTATAGGAAGTCGGCTACATTAAATAATCTCAACCGCACGTACCTACACTGGCGTTGCCTATTAACACGTGACGATTTTCCTTTATTGCAATCAGATATAGACAGTGTTTGTACCTGGGCTAGAAATAACGGTCTCACCCTCAACGAAGAGAAATGTTCGTTAACAACATACGGCCGTACCCCATAAACTATCTCTAAATATACAGTCGAGGGAAAACTTGAAAAGGTTGCTCATGGTGATTCCAAATGATGGCGTTTGTTTCGAGTTTATATACTACGAACAAAAGCGTTGTATAAGATAGAGATGGCTCGTCGGCAGGTAAATAATTTAGACTGGCGGATGACAGAGCCAAGGCACCCTTCAAAGCGTCGTTACAAACCTTGGTTATGTGTGTGTCAAACCATGCGCAGAGATCCTTCACTTCATCAGAGGCCCTAACTAAGCACACTAGGTTTTATCGCCACGTTTTACGGCGAAAATGTATTGAAACGTCACGTAAAACGTTACATAAATCTATCGTGCTAGGGCCTCTGATGAAGTGAAGGACCTCGGCGCATGGTTTGACACGCACATAACCTAGGTTTGTAACGACGCTAGAAGGTGCCTTGGCTTTGTCATCCGCCAGTCTAAATTATTTACCTGCCGACACGCCATCTCTATTTTATAAATACAACGCTTTTGTTCATAGTAAACTGGAAACAAACGCCGTCATATGGAATCACCATGAGCAAGAATATACGCTTCTTATCGAGCAAGTCCAAAATCATTCGTTCGGTTCCTCTACAAAAAGTTATACGGTTATTACCCTTACCTTTACCAAACCCATTTCGTGCTGGGCATGGTCGCGGCTACACATCACTTGAGGCCCGAAGGTATCTCTGCCTCATGAAATATTTCTTCCAGATAATACCTAGGGGGGCTGGTTACTCGTACCAATCCCCAACTCCTAGTTCTGGTAGGACTGCGGGTCCCCCGTCTCTCTGCAAAACGTCTGCGTCTACGTTCGCGGTCCCCCCTGCTGCGGCAACCCCAGAACCTAGATTTATATCCGCCTCCTTACGATACTTGGAAACAGTTGTTAGTGCCAGCTCTATAACGCCCTAATATAATATGTGTGAACCCGATTATTAGTATTGAATTTTTAAGTTTTATGACTATTCTATGTGACTATTTAATTTTTGACTAATGTGACCTGACATGTAACTATTTGTAATTAGATTTTTTTCTCCTATTAAAATCGAAAGAGCTTCAAATTCTGAGTAGAATAAAACGATTTTTATCTAGATATAAAATAATACGCTATTCGACAACTTTTTTTTTAAAACGCCCAGGAACTTATTCAAATACTAGCTGTTGCCCGCGACTTCGTCCGCGTAGAACTTTTACTTAGAAAATATAATGCAAACAAACTTCCACCATCTTAAGGGATGATTTCCGAGGCAAAAACTATTCTATATCCTTCGGAGGGTCTCAAATTATCTCTATACCAAATTATATCTAGGTACATGGATTTTATCCAAACTTTCACCCCCTATTTCATACCCTTAGGGAATGATTTTCGGGATAAAAACTATCTACATAATGTCATTCTTCGGGACTCAAACGACCTTTATACCAAATTTCATCTAAACGGGATTCATCCAAATTTTTACCCCCCATTTCACCCCCTTATTAGGGAGTGATTTCCGGAATTAAAACTATCCTATGTCCTTTTCCTATGTCCTATCTCTATACCAAATTTTATTGAAATGGGTTCCATCCGAATCTTCACCCCTAATTTCACCCCCTTAGGGGATGATTTCTGGGGTAAAAACTATCCCATGTCCTTTCCCAGGACTTAACCTATATCTACACCAAATTTAATCAAAATAGATTACATCCAAATTTTCACCCCCCCTTTTCACCCCCTTAGGGGGTGATTTCCGGGATAAAACCTATTATATGTCCTTCCCCGGGACTCAAACTATTTATATACCAAATTTCATCTAAATCGGTGCAGCAGTTTAAGTAGCTCCATACAAATTTCCACCCCCAATTTCAGCCCCTCAGATATAAAAACTACCCTACTTTCCGCTTGTCTTCCAAATAGAGGTGTAGCTGTAGACTCACTTCAAAAGAAAGAAGAAACGAAAAACTCATTCAAATATCTCAAAAAATTACGAAGCTACAACCGTTTTAATGTCGCTTGTTAGAGTGAGAAAACGATCAGGGACCGTGACGTCACGATCCTCGAGCGTCATAGTAAAAACAATCGTTTCATTATAAAGGTGCGTTTTGCGGAAAAGAGACGCAACAAACCCCCTCTTAAAACTTTAGACACTTATAACTTAGTGATTACCTATAATAGCCTCTTGCGTTGTTTTTTTTCGAGATAATACAACATTATGATTATTTTGTTTAGTGTCTACATCCCTATTTTCGATAAGATAAGATAAAATAAGATTTCTTTATTATCAGAACTGTGTACATTTAGTTGTTTTGGGTAAAATAAAGTCCAACAGCTTGCCCATTTCGGACGTACAATATTAAACTTAAAGCTAGTCAAATATACTAAAACAATAACAACAATAGTATTTCCAAATAATTTTAACCATATTTACACATAAAATATTAATTTAGATCTATCCGACATCCGTATTTATATACTTCGGAATTCGAAAATATTCGGGTATCTCTATCTCCATCGCACTAACAAATGACAGGAATGCAGATATTTACGAACTTCGAGTTTCGGTTTTCTTGGTTTGGCTGAATACGCAAAGAATTCCGCCATTTTGTCCGTAGTATTTCTTATTAGTCTGTGATTTTGACGTTTCTTTTAGCTGACAGATGTGGCGGCGATATACTTTAAGAATAATAAATGAAAAATTAAATGAAGTCGTATATTACGGAAAATTAATTAATTGTCGCAGTCGGATAAAAACTATCCTAAGTTGCAGCTAGAATAATAATGTATCTATATAAAATGTTTCATATTTTTCCGTTCATGGGATGCTGAGAACATTCGTACCACACAAAGCTTAGTTTCAAACTGGCTGATTCTTTTTTTAATTTAGAGATTTATTATAAGTGGAGATAAATAGATAGAAGATAATGAAACTCCTATTCAAATATCTCAAAAAATTATGAAGCTACATCCGTTTTAATGTCGCTTGTTAGAGTGAGAAAACGATGAGGGACTGTGACGTCAATATACTCGAGCGTCATAGTAAAAAACAATCGTTTCATATGAAGGTGCGTTTTGCGGAAAAGGGACAGAACATACCCCCTCTTAAAACTTTGGACTCTTATAACTTAATCATTACCTATATAACCTCTTGCTTTGTTTTTTTCTCCATTTGACTATATTTATTTTAAATTCTTTTTCGAGAAAATACATTATGATTATTTACCATATTTTCGATTCCTGAGCTATAACCACGAACTTCGGAATTCGAAAATATTCGGGTATCTCTATCTCTATCGCACTAACCATACTCGAGTGACAGGGATGCAAATATATGAACATTGAGTATCGGTTTTCTTGGTAGCGCCGCAGGTACTTTGGCTGAATGCGCCGAGCGCGTGCCATTGTCATTCAAAAAAAACTAATTCGTGTTAATTATATTGTTCAAATTTGTTGATTTCATTTATTGAAATTACGACATAAAACGACATTTGCGCATATAAGTTCTCATATCAGAATCGAATATTTTTTTATGGTTTATATTTTAGCATTTGTCTCGTAAAGGTCTATCGTAGACGGGATTTAAATTATTAATAAGTGAAAGGCAAAGCAATTCCGCCATTTTGACGAAAATTTGACGGTTCTTATAGCTGACAGTTGGAGCAGCGTTTGATCTCAATAAAAATAAATGAAAAATTAAATGAAGTCGTATATTTCGGAAAATTAATTAACTGTCGCAGTCGGATAAAAACTATCCTAAGTTGCAGCTAGAATAATAATGTACCTATATAAAATGTTTCATATTTTTCCGTTCATGGGATGCTGAGAACATTCGAACCGCGCAAAGCTTAGTTTCAAACTGGCTGATTCTTTTTTTAATTTAGAGATTTATTATAAGTGGAGATTGTAAGACTCGAATGTTAAATGTAATACCAATTAGCACGTCAGGTTTAGTGCTGATTACTGTTAGTGCTGATAATGCTGAATAATAAATAAATAAAATAAATAAACACACAAGAGCAAAAAAATCAAAAAAAAACAATACAAAGTGTAGGTTTTTTTGGTCTTGGTTGTAGATGAGTGAATAAGCCCCACGTATATATATATAGTATATCTAGGTATAAATCTTATTTATATAGCACCCTAAAAGCATAAAATTAATTTAGGTTTAATTTATTCCGTGCCTGGTTACTGCTACGCTGTTGAAACCAGAAATGTATCTTAGAAATATTATGCAACTGAAAGGTATGCAACTTAGAGCTGTGTAAACCAATCCAATTCATATTCAATTAACATGCGATTTCAGCGCTGCCTGGAATGGCTATGTAAGAATATATAGTAATGCTTGAAGGCTTGAAGTGGATATTGGATGGAGATAAGGGTGGATTGTAAAACATTGTACATAATTAAGGCCCTTAATATAAACTATGCTTTAACTTTTTTTCATTGTGTAACGAAAGTAAATGTATGGGTAATTGGCGTTACACAATGGAAAAAGGTTAAAGCGTAGATTAGATTAAGGCTCTTTACTACATATGTACAATTTTTTGGTTGAGTAGAATGATCTTAATACCTGCCTTAAAATATCTTCGTCTTAATTGCCTATCAATTCCGCAAAGTTCAAGAGTTTCTAAAGACCTAAAACAATGCGAACACGTGCAAGTCATAAAGTGATAATTCTTTCATTCCTACCTGCTTCCCGACCGCCTTCATTGACTGTAGCTATTGTCTCAGCTAAGTACTTGCACATGTGCAAGATTTGAATACAAGTTTCAAGTTGAAGACAAATGTAAAGTGTCGAATACTACGAAATGAAATGGGACTTTTGACAGATGTTTCCAAAAGTAATTTGGGGCTTTGTTGTGTCGAAGACAAAATATTCAAACTTGAATAGTTGAAGTGGATGGGTACTCGGTAGGTACTCTTAGGGTCTTCCTTGTTAGAAGTAACAACTTTAGCCCTAATGTTTCACTAGCTAGACCTAATGCATTTTCCTTCGAAACAGTGAACTTTTCGGGTTTTCTTTTAATTTTTGCAATAATCCTATAAAGTTTACTAAGTATTTAAGAAAAAATGCATTAGGTCTAGTGAAACATTAGGTCTAATGAAACATTAGGGCTAAAGTTGTTAGGTCTAACAAGGGAGAACCACTTACTTAAGGGAGTACCTATACCTAACTACCTAAATATTCGGTTTAGGTACCTATGTTAATATGTTCGTTTATCCGTAATGTTATCAATTTATTAACATTTTTGATAAGAGAGCTTTTTGTCAAAAATGTCATGAATAGGTGTGATCGTTTATTGTTCCCTAAACGTTTGCAAGCTATAAGTAATACTTATAATAGATGGCTATAATAAGTTATAATAAGGGAAGCAAGTAAATATTCCTGTGTTAGATATAAATGCGTACATTTTTGTGTAAGTATGTCCAACAATAGCCCGCAAATCATTAACAACGAAATTGTGATGTTACACAAAAAAACCTCCCAATAACATGGGCTTAAATACACGGGCTCAATAAAAACACTCTAAATGAAAATCGTTATTCGGCATTTGGAGCGGCGTCCATAACGAACCGGCCTCAACAATGGGCTTAACGCGCGCACTCATTACAAAAAGCGACATAACATAACGCTGCGTCGAAAGCTCTTTTCACAAAGTATACTCCAGGTTTTTTTTGTTGGGAAGGCTTTAGTGTTGGGCCGCGATTGGCTGGGGGTCGCCCCGCCCAGACGGGCGCGCACGCGGATTGGCCGGGGTCAGTAGAGCACCCTCGAGCCTGAGTAGGCTGTCGAGGCGCGGGGTGTTCTTCACCCCGAGGGCCACTCGAGGGTTGTTCAGTGCGGCCGCGGCGTCGAAGGGCGCAGCACGTGTTCGCGAGTGTGTTGTGAAGGCTCCACGATTATCCCGAAGGCGAGCTCTCCCGGACGGGAGATGAAGTGTGAGAAGGGCGAGCGGTCGCCGCCGCTGCTGCCGCCGGCGTCGCTGCTGGCTTGGAGCCCTTACCTGCTGCCACCATGGGCGCCGGCCTTCCTGCCGGCGCTCTACCCGGCGGCCTTCCGTTCCGCTTTCCCAGGGTGAGCCACCAGCATATCTCTGCCTGAAGTTTCCTCAAGTGTTTACCTACTGTGATACTTGTAAATACTTAGAACTCGTCGAGATATTTTTTTTGGGACATTGGTTTTTTATTGGAACTGAACATGTTCCAAGTTCTTTTGAGTAACCTCGCGGACCACACCCCGCATTGGTTTAATACACTTTACAGGTTTTCGTATTACCTACTCGTTGATCATGTTGAAGTTTGTGTTTATTTAGATAGCTATAATTATAGTTAACTAGGTAATATCAAAGAAAGAAGTGAAACGTAAATATGATTAGATTAGGTAACTAGGTAGGGGAAGGTTGCTATCATTGGACCGACGCTTTGATTGGACAAACTAATTATTTTAAACTCTACGCATGCTACGTAACGTAGGGCAGGGGTCGGCAACCAAGCGCCATAATGGTCATATTAGGAGCTAAAAAAATACGCGGGAAACACTTCTTAATTACTAGTACCTATTTGTGACTTTAGCAGGAAATTCCAAAATTCTGAATTCAACCACCTTTACATACGCAGCCAGAGGGCCTACCGCGAACGGCATTCGAAGTTTTCCCTCTCTGTCGCACTTAAGTATGAACTCGCAAGTCTAACAGAGAGGGAAAACTTCGAATACCTTTCGCGGTAGGCCCTCTGGGAGGCTCGCGGGCCGCCTATTGCCCACCGCTGACGTAGAGTTTAAAATATTTAAATGGTCCAATCAAAGCGCCGGTCCAATGATAGCAACCTTCCCCTATGTAGATATTAAATGAAGTAGACATTTTGTTACTCTTCAGAAAGTGTTTAGGACTGAGTACCTACTGGTAGGTATGCGTCGGCACACATGTTAGTTCAAAGCGTGTGACAGTTTGCACCTCGGCTGTTAGACCTGTTTACAACCTGCTAAACGCTCCCGAGGGCCCATTCATCGGGTCACGTACGGCTGAGATCACAAGTTCTCGTGTTTGACTCAATTGGACTGGATATTTGCCGCGTTTTTTGTAAGATACTTACGTGAGATAACTATAATATCTGTAGACAACCCTGTAACGATAATGAATTAATCATAAGTATAATAGGTACCTACAGAATTTCGAGATTCTCTTTTATGTGATCGAAACGGGACTTTATCCCGTTTTTCTTTCGACTTTACGGACGTATCGCAACGCTCGTTGTGTTAATGAAACGAAGGGAATCAACTTTTAATTAGGTATGCATTGTAGCTAAATTAGAATATATCGTCGGGTAACAAGCAAAAGTCACTACCAAAACTGTCACTGGTCTTCAAAACCTCGTATCTCGGTACGTAGTCGATATCGAGATACGACCTTTGATTTGAGTAGGTATTTGTTACTTAGTGAGTTTTGCTTGTCACCCGACGATATACCTAATTAAATAACTTATAGGCTAATGCGTGTTAACCAGCATTCACGATTAAGTAGTGACTTCTGCAGTTTCCACATCTCCCTTTCTGGTTTAGTTTTAGTTATTCACGTGTTTACAATAAAAATGTTAATATTACGTTGTATAAATTAAACGTCCTAATGTTCAAACGTTAATAACCAATAATTGATACCTTTTGATAGTTTTGATCATATCTACCTATTGTTATTACTTAATAACAATAGGTACCTAGATATAATCAAAACTAACGTTAACATATAACTTAACTAACTTAAAACTAAAAATACATACCTGTAACCAACAAGGCCGTACCTACCCTCTGTAAATGCATCGAACTTGAAAAGGTTAAATTTATTCAATATTTAGGTGTAGTGTGTGTAATGTGAAATAAGAAAACTTAATTGGATATTCAAGATATTTAGACATATTTCCACCAAGGAACTATTGAATCAACTTTATATAACTTTAGCACAACCTGGCATGAGTTATAGTATAACAGTCTGGGGTGGTGCTGCCAAAACAATTTTTTTGGAGGTTGAGAGAGGGCAGCGCAGCGCTGAGGTGGTAGGTAGGTTGAGGTGGTAGGTAGGGAGCCGACATCGGCGTTCCACCACTGTGGAGGCAGAGCTGTGGACACGGCCAAACACACGCGCGATGAGTGCCCGGCATGGGCGGAGCCACGCGCAGCCCTGTCCACGGCTACACGCAACGGCACGGTACAGGTAGAGACCTCTCACTGCCGGCGTTGATCAGCCGAATGGTTCGCAGTGAGGAGGCGTGGGCAGCAGTGGCCACCTTCAGCGTAACGGTCTTGACGGAGAAGGAGGCCGCAGAGTGAACGCGCGAGGACGACGTCAACTCAGCCCCGCAGCGCCGCAGGAGGCCAGGCAGGCGGCGAAGGGCCTTCGCAGGCCGTATGCTGCCGCCATAACCGGGACCTGCGGGTGATGGGTCGGGAGTTCCATCACCCGCCTAGAAAAGGTCCCGAGATGGAGGCCCCCATGGTGTTCTGGGGTGCCAACAGCGGAGTGGGTAGGGCACTATACCCTGCCACCTACGTGGGCCCGCAAGGGCAACGCTGACAGAGTTCCGGATGTGTGCAATAGCGTTCCCGGGGCTCTGTCTACAAGCGAGCAGTGGAACACCCCAGGGGTTTTAGTCCGTGAGAGTCGGACATACCCACTTGGTTTCTCCCGAGCCGAGTGGGATCCATAAAGGATATCCCCTGGGAAAAAAAAATACCGCAAGTGGGAACGAGATACAATGTCAACGCTGCTAGTGTCGCCACCTACGACGAGTTTTGCGTAATGTTCCCTATTGACAACATTTCAAACTAATGTAATGTCATAATGTCATAATTTAGTTACGACCTTCTGGAAGTCGCTACTTTTCAATTTGATATTTCTGAATGAAAATTACAATTTAGGGAGAAATAAAAAAACACGTGCCGCGTAAAAAACATTTTCTAGTGAAATAAATAATAAAGTGGCCCACTTGGAAAAAATCAATGTTGTTAATTACTGCTGTATAAGTGTAAGATCGAACTAACTAAATGGCTGAAACATCTAAGTTATGTTATGACGCAACGGAGACACTATTGTACCGTGCAAATTATTAACTATACCTAATATCAACACACATAAAGCGCGCGCGCGCTCGCACACACACACACACACACACACGCTCGCACGCACACACACACACACACACACACACACACGCACGCCCGCACGCACGCGCACACACACACACACACACGCACACACACACACATATATATATACACACAGGACACACACACACAACTTTCCAACAACACAATTCGTCCTTGTTTTTGATTATATTTTAAGCTATAAAATAAGTACTAATTTCTCATACAACAAACAACAACTACTTTTTTAAATGGAGGAGCGGTCTTCCTGACACAGGTATTTTTTACCTACTAGGAAGACCCAACCCTGTTGTCATTTTGTAACGCGTTTTATGAAATAAACCATTTTAATTTTCATTAATTACGATTGAAATTGTCAAATAATAGGCCAGTGTCGAGCACTGGGACATTTACCTTATCGAAATGTAGGATGATAGATAGCGGATTACTTTAAACGCAGAGTAGATCAATCGTCGCTACAATTTTCTTAGCAATCGCATTTTTGTACGACTATTTATTCAAACAACCAGTCATAAAGAGTTGGTAAATCCATCTTTCTCTGAGTCGGCACGGTGCTTGTAATAACCATGGACTTGTTTCTTTATTAAGGTCACGTACACTCCTTCCATCGAGAGGTGCTTCGTTTATAAAAACATTTCAATTGTCGTACTCATGTTTTCTTTCAATCTACGCCCTCACAATGATTGTAAGCTTGAGTTGGACATCGTGTTTGAGTCCTTTTATTCATTATATCAAGTATTAAGTAGACTGTTGAGAGAACAAGCGCGTAGAGTGGCTTTTATGAGTTGTAGATGTAGACTACTTTAGTGAACAACTTTTGTAAGGTAACTTGCGCGTTCAAATCTTTTTAAGGGCATTTTAAACTTTGGCTCTAAGAACTTTTTTTAAATATTATTTTATATCTTTTACTTTTTTTTTATGTTCTTACGTATTTTAAATGGTGTGCTTACTCTATTAGCTTACCTATTATAAAAAAAATATAAACGTATTGAGGGGGTGGAATCGAATGGTGACATTACATTACTCATTTTACAGCTGAAAATATCCATATGACTCTCTGTGGCTCTTAGGGGGAGGCCTATGTCCAGCAGTGGACGTCTTTCGGCTGGTATGATGATGATGATGATGATGATATGTACAAATAAACAGGGTATTACCTAAAACACATCACATTAGGCATGAAAATGTTATGCCTCTTCGGGACTCTACTTACAAACTCATGTTAGTCTCGCGGGGTCTTTGGATCAAGAAACCATAGTTTAGTAGAAAAAAAACTCATGTTAGCATAACCTGGCTACAACAAACTCTCCTTATTCCAGTCTCCTGGACAGTATGAAGATGCCGGGTCAGCGGCCCGGGTTCCAGATCTCGGACATCCTGGGTCTGAACGAGGGCAAGCTGGAGCCCCCCGCGGGCTCCTGTCACGTCGAGCTGCCCCCCTACCCGCACCACTACCCACCTGAGCTGCTGCGGCATCATCAGCCGTGGCTGACGTTGGATCATCATGATACTGGTATGTGTTGGTTTTTATCAGAAACAGAAAAAGTATTTATTGTCACACAAAAAAAAAATTACAAGAAAAAATAAAACAAATTAAAAACTAACAAACAGTAAGGAGGTTCCGAGAGACTGGCAGCTTTGCTCGAAGACCAGGGACCGGCCGCCAGAGGTGCACATCATTGAGGAATGATCGATTCATCGTTACTACCGCTCTCCGAAATCGTCACCTGACAGGAGTTGCAGTCCAGCAACGGTTTCGGGACGTACGAGGAGTGACTGCCAGCTCATGTACTGTTAGAAGAAGACTCAAGGAAGCGAACTTGACTCCAAAAAGGCCTGCCACCGGGCCCAAACTGCTCCCAAGACACCGTGAAGCTCGACTGATATTTGCTCAGCGACACAAGAACTGGACCATTGAGCAATGGACCCCCGTTCTTTTCTCTGACGAGTCCAGGATGTGTTTGAACGGCTGCAACAGAAGAGGACGTGTCTACCGGAGACCAGGAGAGCGGTATACGCAATGCTGCTTCAGGGAGACCGTCGCCTATGGCGGAGGTTCTATGTTCTGGGCGGGCATTTCCTACGGCGGACGGACGGAGCTCGTTTTCGTGCCTGGTGGGGGCCGGGGCGGCGGTTTGACTGCTTTGAGGTACATCACCGAATTTCTGGAAGTGCATGTGGTCCCGACATGCACTTCCAGAAATTCGGTGACACATGTGTAGAAAGGGCAAGGGGTGGGAACACAAAGTATTGAATTTGTTAAATAATTTTTTTTATTAAGAAAAATGTCTGTCTTTCCTTTTTTTTGTATTACGATTATTCCAGGCGTTTTTGCCCAATCTTAGGAAATAAGGGTTTTCCTCGGTCATTGACCCCGATATCAAGGAAAATTTATGCATTTTTATGTAGGCTACACTCTCAGCTATCATTTGAAACCAATTTGTTCAGGATTGCATGAAAATTGAAAAAGTTATTGGGCGGAACAGCCAAACATGCAGAGTGATTCCGTTTATTTGCTCTCGAGTGTATGTGACAATAAGCCCCAGTCTCAGCATGTGCTGGGCTAGGCCCAACGCTGGTTTTCAGACTGGTCCCGATCGGTCGATCGCAGGCTAACAAATTACCGTGCTTAGATATAAATATTTACAGTAGTAATGTGCTTAAAATCTAATACCTACAGAAATATTGCAATATGACACAGCGGATGAAAAAAATAAAATAAAAAGAAACAAAAAACAACAGGTTAAATAACAGTGAAATAAGCGGTATACAGCGTGGAAATCCAATACGAGCAAACCTTTAAACGGTGGTTAGTACAGGACCTAAGAAGCGTATTAAATAAGATAATTTTTGTCTAAAATTACAACGAAAAAGTTAACCATACAAAATAATTCAGCCCGCAATGTAACGATTACTTGTCACCACCAAGAATCATTTGCGTAATATTGCTGCTCGGAATTAAAAAAAAAAAACACTAGTCTTTTTTCTACTCGTCGACTTTAATCTTTGAATTAAGATTTCGTACACGAAACTAAGATCACATACTTTTTAATCCTGGAGCTCTACCAGCTGGTGACGGAGCTCGTGGTTCCATAAGATAACCGCCAGCAGTCATCTTATGAATCCAGGAGCTGTATGAGATAACTGTGAAGACATCAACGCGCAAATATACTAAGCTGCTGCGCTTCATTTCAGCAGGGCGATTTTCAATAGATACCAAGTTTGTTTAATAAATTATTATTTCCGTTGACTCGTAGAAAAAGTATTGTATACAATAGTTATATAATTAGCTTTTTAAGTCTCGTACCTTAATTAGGCATACATTATACAACGATTGCATAATAGTATTTTTCACAATCGTGTTATAATAGAGAGCTTTTTAGTCGAGTACCGTGTTTAGGCCACGAAGCTTGCTGAGTGGCCTAAGTAAGGACGAGATTAGAAAGCTTGATTATAACACTATTGTGAACAATACTTTTTGTACGAGTTCATTAAAATTAATTTTCTACGAGTCAACTGAACTAATTTAACAAACTCGATACTGTTGAAACGAAGTGCAGCCTATCGCTCGTACCATCAACGAGTAAACTCAATAATCAAAGCGATTCTATTGGTCCAATTCATTACAGTTCGGTAAAGCAGCCACGTGATTGGTCGAATTTATTTTAGTTCTATTTTCAATTTTTTTTCGGTTGTCTAGAGCGTATCGAAACAGTTATTTAGGTTGTTTCGGAAGTAACAAGACTATTCAACGATGAAAAGAGTGACGTTGCAGTATTCTCTATGAAATCTTAATACACATATTTTAATCATCGAGTACAAAAACTACTATTAATTAAGTGTAAGTCCCTTTAATTAATGTTTACGCTACTAAACCCTCTGTCTGGTTGAATTCTTTGCTCGTACTGTTTGGTCTTACAGAGAGGAATTATTTGAAGAGGACGGAGTAATTTTTAAAAATATGTCGGTTTTAATACCGCGTGCCTTACGATCAATGATGTTAAATAAAATACATGAGGGTCATATTATGGGCATAGATCGTTGTAAACGGCGCGCGATGTAGTGCCATTTTGATATTTGTGTGTAGGAGGTACCTATGTATGTAATGTGTGAGATTGAGTGTACTGTGCATGAGTTTTGCGTATGTGTGCGCCTGTGTGCTGTATGTGTGTGTGTATGTGTGTATTATTTATCAGAATAGTAGCAGTCATACGTTTTTATGGAAAGGCGAGAAATGCTATAGTCGGTCGGTGGTAAACTCTTAAGCGAAACTTGTTGGCTGTAAGGCGTTTAGCTGAACACACGCAATACTTTTTTCTCGATAAAATTTCAGCCCTTCAGTTTTGAGCAAAATTGGTCGTGAAGTATATAACTTACATTCGATTCCCCTGTTCTATGAGTATATTACATATACTTAATGCATATAGGTATGTATTACATACTGGATATAATTCAGCTGCAAAGTGTCACGAAGCCTATGTAAATGCAGAACATTTTTAAATACTCGTACCTGACTTTATACCAAAAAATATCAACATACAAGTCATACGATCAAAAAATGACAGCAGGTTCTTATCCGCCGTTTCATTGATAAATACACATATAATTTAAAAACCGGTCAAGTGCGAGTCGGACTCGCGCACGAAGGGTTCCGTACCATTATCTATAAAAACTAGCCTAGTTGGTAGTGACCCTGCCTAAGAAGCCGGAGGTCCCGGGTTTGAATCCTGGTAAGGGCATTTATTTGTGTGATATTTGTTCCTGAGTCATGGATATTTTCTATGTATTTACGTATTTATTTACCTATATAAGTATGTTTATCGTGAAAAAGACATGCTGCGCCGACCCCAAGTAAATGGGATAAGGGTAAGGAAATGATGATGAAGTATGTTTATCGTCAGCTTGTACCCATAGTACAAGCTTTACTTAGTTTTGTGTAAGATTGTTAAAGAGAAAAAAAAGAAAAAATATACATAAAAAAAAATATTTATTCTGGTTTTTAGTATTTGTTGTTATAGCGGCAACAGAAATAGGTACATCATCTGTGAAAATTTCAGCTGTCAAACTATCACTGTTGTTGAGATACAGCTTGGTGACATACGGACAGACAGACAGACGGACAGTGGAATCTTAGTAATAGGGTCCCGTTTTACTCTTTGATTACGGAACCCTAAAAACAAATTCAGTTTATTTATTTATTCGTATGGCATGGGTTCAGTTCTTTACAAACTTATATTAAGACCATCGTGGGTAAAAAACTGTATGTTGCTGCGAGGCTATTAGAATAAGCAGTGCAGCAGCCAGAAGTTGATTACTCTTTAGCACCACCCGGGGGACACGTGCAGGGAAACTGAGGGTAAATCTTCCTGCGGACGCGAGTAACCATTGCCAATTCAGTTATGTTCAGTAAAGATAGTATAGTTGTTTTATATTATTGTCTGACCACCTTTTGTAACATATTTCATGCAAAATAAAGTTATTTGTATTTGAGTTCGTGGGTAACAACAATGCCTTACCTATTATCCCGCATTTTGGAAAGCAGAACGAAATAATTGTCTAGTTCAAGTTCATATAAAACATGCATATTTGATCATAATATATCTTTAAATTTGACATCCACGAGTACATAATCGAATTATCAACAGTGTGTATGTCCCACTCGAACATAGTATTCGGTAGTGGGTTTCGAGAGGCAGAGATAATTTTTTGAAATGCTCCTCCAGTGGAGTGCCTTCACACTAATCTGCTGTTGTCATTAATTATTTTTATCGCTATCAGACACTTTTGGCGTACGATTGCTTGTGTATTTAATCGGGATTTACTCTATTGAGTATTTTTGAGTAATGATTAACATACATTAACTAGGTACGACCGAATCTTCAGCGATAACTATGACAATTTAAAATGTCCGCCTCTAGTTATTCCATTGTCTCTCACACTACAAAATTTCTTTAAATTAAATTCAAATAAAAATACCGTGTCACTAAACGCGAATCACGCCATGGGCTGTATGTTTCCGCCCCTCAGGGGCTAAGGGTCGGGGGTGAATTTGTCACCAATAGCCCAATAGTCGGCAGCTGCCGCTATCAATTACAAATGTTTGCGGCTGTTAGGGACGCTATTTGTTCTTTATTCAATGACAGTTATAGATTTTATTGGGCTGTCATTGTCTGTGGTTCGATGGCGGGAGGTCCCCGCCGGGTGTGATGATTCTTAGATATTTGTTTGTAGAATTAGCGTTGGAGGTTATCAGATTAAAGTGAAATAGTTAAGAACGTAATGTATGTAGGTACCTACTGTATATGTGTCATAGGCAAACATATTACGATCCTAATAATTATCTTTATTGTTATCCTTAGTTGGTATCTACTTGAGAACTTTGATTGGGGGCTACTTACTGATATTAAATAACTCTATCAAAGCCAAAAAAATATCCTTCGAAATAGGAGTTTCAGTCTATATGCAATACAGTTCATAACAGTGGATTTACCATATTTATAGTCGTCAATAGGTTACCTATTTATTTAACGAGTGTCTTACCTCTCAGCTGCAAACTTTTCCATAAATTGTGTTATGGAAAATTGTAGTTAAGGAGGTTTTTTTAGCAGCATAGATACACGAGAGATGAAAAGATTGCGAAGAATCGAGATATACTAAGGTATACACCTTAGGAAAGGAAGATTAGATAGCAGTTTTTATCTTATTAGTACCTATCTCGTGTCTACGTGTGACCATTATCAATTGACAATAAGTTTAGTTAAATAAATAAATAAATATTTGCGGACAATATTACACAAATCAACCTAGTCCCAAACTAAGCAAAGCTTGTACTATGGGTACTAGACGACGATATAGATACTTATATAGAGAAATAAATACTTAAATACATAGAAAACATCCATGACTCAGGAACAAATTATTATATATATTCGTGCTCATCACACAAATAAATGCCCTTACCGGGATTCGAACCCAGGACCTCTTGCTTCGTAGGCAGGGTCACTACCTTTCTTAATTTTTTTGCCATCCTCATTGCACTCCTGAAAATTGGCCGTTTCATATCTGTACTTATGCCCCACCGTACACCATGCGTGCTAGGCGCAGGCTACATTACCCTTATTAAATTCCAAGATGTCCTCATGAGGATCGCACAATACCTCTGCCAGGGTGGGAGTGGTCCCCTCCCCCCGCAGTCACGCCCAGCGCCCACCCCCCCGGCCCGTGTGAATCGTTTACCGAGGGGTGAAAGAACAATGTAATATTGCCCCTGATTTTTTCACATCTCGTTATTTGTATGCGAACTTAGTTGGAGTTAAATAGAGCGTAACCCTGAGGATTAAGTCGAGATTTGTATGTTACTCAACTGTAGTGGTGCTATTCCGTTTTTTTATTCATTTATTTATAAACTCCAGCGAGTACCTATGGTGCAAATATTTTTAACATAATCCGTGGGAAACTCACATTATTCATTTGAAATATTGCATGCTTTAAAACTACTTCAAACTACAAAATACAACTTCTCTAAGTGGCAACAAATAAACAACGTTCGTCTAGATTACCTGTTTTGAAAGCGACGGTAATAATTTTTGAATAAAGCAAGGGTATTAAATAAGAAACAGTAAATACCTATAGGGCTCTAAACTTTCGTAATATTTTAAACATATGGTAATCGTAAGTAGGTGACACAAATTTTAAAATGACTCCAATTTTTACCGTATTTGTCTTTGCCCTCAGGCGGTCTCGGCCAACAAGCCAGTCCGGACAGCACGTCTCGTGCCTCCGAGCTTTCGTACGTAGGCGCGTCGGCGTCGTCCCCGCCGGTGGACCCTCGCGACCACGACGACAACGACGACCATGACGTTGAGCATGACGATGACGACCACGACCACGACCAGATCAACAACAACAGCGACCCCTCCATGGTGCACAAGAAACGCAAACGCCGCGTGCTCTTCTCCAAAGCGCAAACGTACGAGTTGGAGAGGCGGTTCCGTCAGCAGAGATACTTGTCGGCACCAGAGCGCGAGCATTTGGCTAGTTTGATCCGTCTGACCCCTACCCAGGTGAAGATCTGGTTCCAGAACCATAGGTACAAGACGAAACGTGCGGTGCAGGAGAAGGGAGCGCATGAACTCAATGTAGGTGGGTTGAGCTCACCGCGACGGGTGGCTGTTCCTGTTCTTGTGAAGGATGGGAGGCCGTGTCTGGGCAAGCCGGACGGGCTGCCGCATCTAGGCATGCCTCTACCTCCCTACCAGCCGCTGCACCACCAGCCGCCCGTGTCCGCGCACGGGCCGCAGCCCGCGCCATGTTGGTGGTGAGATATACGTCACAGCTCCACAGTGTCTACTAGTCCACACGTCGATAGTTTGCGACGGCTCCCGCCATTTGCAAACTAAGTCGATGATGAAGTTTCTAAAGTCAAAATTAGGAGTTTGGAACTTTTTAAATTAACAATTAAACTCGAATAGTAAATTAAATTCTTATGTAAGACCTACTATTTAATAATCGGCATATAAGGTATCTGGAGTTCCTACTTATTTATATTTAGATATTCTGAAGTCTTCAGTAGGTAACTAGCCTATATTGAATTGGACAATCTGTATATCAAGTAAATTACGAGTATTATTGGCGAACGTCGAATAGCTGTTTGGAGTAGGCCTTTAACTAGTGATCGAGTACATTCCATCTTAAATAGAAGTGTGTATATTTATGTATAAAGCCTTTGACAAGTATTAGAATATTAATATTATGAGAAATGACCAGATTTTATCAGAATGCAATATTTAGTTTAAGGTTCAGTATTATTATAGTCGTGTATAGTGAATAATTATTTATATTCCAAATAAACTACTGTTATTTTACATAACTACATAGATTTTTATGTAGTTTAGGATTTGTAAGTTGTACATACTTAATTTGTATATATAACAGAAATTGTATCCAGTTACGCAAATAAATGCCAACCGATGCGTATCAGTTAGTCTGCATCATTGCGATCCTATCCTATCTTATCTCGCAAACTACATAACATTGCGAGGCATAGCCGTGTATCATGTACCTATAAGTAACATAGGTTACTCTATATGTCACTCTAGTAGTCCACGGCACGGTGTGGTGCCACGCACTGCTCCATCCAACCAACATGGCTCTGTGTGAATTGAAATAAGCTTATGGAAATTGTGTTACATAATAAATAAATTATTATCAAAAAATAAATTAATGATTGAAAAAATATATTTATGCTTTTCTTTACCTATTTCTAAGATAGGATAACATATCATATAGGTTCAAAGTGTTCTTTATTAAATGGAATGCTGCGAAGTCTGTTGCATAAAATGTTCGGAAGACCAGTGCGGGCTGTAAAGCCAGCATCGTGCTGAGTTGGGTTCATTTCGTGACCAGCACGCCGATCACGTAACGCATTGTACGCGTGCAGGTAGATCTAATTGTCACTTTTTGTATGGGACAGTTGAGTTGGCCTAACATGCGTTTGAAATGAAATGAAAATCAAAATGATTTATTCAAAAGCTCAAAAACTTTACAAATATTCAGGCTGGTGCCTCTTTTTAAGCAATCAAGATGCCTGTGGCAAGAGACACCGCTCTTCCTTAGAGTTTAACATGATACAATAACAAACATAGGTATTTTTTTAGTTAAGTTAACAGAGGAGTGGATAGAGCATAGGGCTTTTTTTTAAAAGTTTCAAAACTTTGGATTTCTGGCCCGGTGAAATGGCGGCCTTTTATGATATGCTAGGAATTTCATGATCTGCCTAAACGTCATTAGACAAATCGTAAAACGTTAAGTTATGAACGATATGGCGGATGTCATTTAGTCAAATCATGAAATGGCGGTGTTTCACGATATGCCTAGGAATTTCGTGATCTGCCGGATTTTACGATCGGCCGCCGACATATACATAAATTTTATTTTTGCTGCTTACGTAGGTAAATTGTGCAATATAATTTAAGAACAATGAAAACACGGCCATTCTAAGTAGAAATTCTGCACTGACTGACCACTGTCAAAATAAATACTCTTTCAGTAGTGTCCTTGTGTTCATTACGTTCATTAGATACGAGGAAGAACCGCTGAGATAGATCGTCTGTCCGGATCTATGTTCAAAATAGGCGGTTCTTAGTAGTAGTTCTTATATTTGACTATTATATTATTATCTTTTGAAATGACTAGATTTTTCACCATTCCCCGCCAGCCTTCATGACTTGAAGATCATCCAGGCCTGACTCGACGAGACGTCGCTTCAACGATACACATGACTACACATACTTCTGACCATCCCATCTGGGAATACATTTATCGAATAGTTACCGATGTCAGTACCAACTATTGTTTGCCAGGTAAACATTTGCCTCAGCTTATCTAATCGAGCTGCCGATAGCTTGCGACCCGATTACTGTGCCTATATAGCTTGATAACTTCTCTCGTCACCTGTTCTATTTAATGCCAAGACTTATCTATTAGCTTCGCAGGTTACTTGGAAGTACTTAGTCATCAATGGCACGGCAGGTGGACCTAATGAAAAACAATACGATTTTCACTCAGAGACGCTTTTCATGGCGCTAGTTGTTTTTTTTACTAGACCTAGGCGTAATTAGCTACATTTCCTTTTTGTATTAGGTTAGCTTTTGTAAAAAAGTGTAGGCCTGAATTTGACCAATTGGGAATGGATGAAAAATTTTGAAGTGCCTGATTATTTTTTTGGTGATAGGAATAACCTTCCTTAGCACCAGAAAAATGTTGCAGACTTTTCAGCTGCATCAATTATTTTTGAAAAATATAAACTGTTTCCTCACTTAGGTTTTGGGTTTAAATAAAAAAAAAAAAAAATAATAATATTACGGGACAATCTTACACAAATCAACCTAGGCCCACGGTAAGCTCAGTAAGGCTTGTGTTGTGGGTACTAGGCGATGATATATATAATAGATATATACATATAGATACTTATGTACATATATAACATCCATAACTCAGGAACAAATATTCGTGATAAATACACGAATAAATGCCATGACCGAGATTCGAACCCGGAACCCGGACTGACCGAACTGGGACTGGGGTTTAGGGCGGCGAATGGCGGTAATGGGGCTTTGCTTGATTCGTCTCATATTAATAAAATGCACAACGGACAGACACAGAGCGACTAAGTAGTTCTAGTTTGGTCAACCAGTTGATCCCATGTAAGGCGCCGTAAGTTCATGGTCTTCTCCCTCTCACTGAGCATAAGCGTGAGCGAGATGGAAGTGCGTGTTCGGAAGCGCGGATATCATGTTTTTTAATTGAATTTTTTTGTACATTGAAATAAATAAAAAAAGCGGCCAAGTTCGAGTCGGACTCGCACATGAAGGGTTCCGTGAAATAAATTGCGGTTTACGATTTATGACGTATTAAAAAAAACTACTTATTAGATCTCGTTCAAACCAATTTTCGGTGGAAGTTTACATGGTAAACATCATATATTTTTTTTAGTTTTATCATTCTCTTATTTTTAGAAGTTAAAGGGGGGGTGGACACACATTTTACCACTTTGGAAGTGTCTCTCGCGCAAACTATTCAGTTTAGAAAGAAATTATGTTAGAAACCTCAATATCATTTTTAAAGACCTATCCATATATACCTCACACGTATGGGTTTGATGAAAAAAATTTTTTTGAGTTTCAGTTCTGAGTATGGGGACCTCTAAAACTTAATGTTTTTTTCCAATTTTGTGTGAAAATCTTAATGCGGTTCACATAATACATCTACTTACCAAGTTTCAACAGTATACCTCTTATAGTTTCGGAAAAAAGTGGCTGTGACATACGGACGGACAGACATACAGACGGACATGACGAATCTATAAGGGTTCCGTTTTTTGCCATTTGGCTACGGAACCCTAAAAAGGAATCACTAAGGTAAGTTCCCTCAAACATGATATTGCCGATTTTAAGAACCAATTTAAATATGTTTAGCTTTTGTGCATAATTTGTTACGAATGGTTTTAAGTGTATTTTAGACCTATGCTCGTGATTTTTTTCTATCTAGCAAAAATTGCTTAATCGTGTTTCAAAACACTGATCTCCCTGCAGAAAGACTTCAAGATTACTAAGGTACCGTCGCCTAATAAGGCCCACCTTATTTTCAAAGCCTTGTAAAATAATTACAGTATGATTAATAAAGAAAAGCCATTCATAGGACTGCGAATGATTTATTTAACAAACGAAATATTAGGTCCTTACCTATGAAATTGGCGGTGTGTATGGAGAATTTTATGAAAACTGTGATTTTCATACATTAAATTTTGCGGATTATTCAGCTATGTCAAATTCAAAGCAAACTAAATTTTGGTAGGAATATAGAAAACTTTTAAGCTACTATTCTTCATTCCTTAAAAATAGTTCGCATCATAAAACTATACGTAATTGAAACACTTTAACCGGCAGCACATGAAAAGGGCGGTTTTCAAGCTTTAATTTGAAACACTAAATAAAAAATTCAAACCTATTTTTTTATTTAAAACCTTTGTTACATAGTCTTATAATGAAATTAAAAAATAATTTGGAAGTTGCAATAGAAATGAATAAATTACGTACTAAATAATATCTGTGAAAAAACCGCCAATTTCGTAGGTAAGGACCTAATATTCAAAAAAACTGTAATGTTATTTGCGTTAGAACAGAAAACACCCTATTTCAAAAAAATGTTACTAGTGGGGCCGTCTTAGGCACCCGGTCGCCTAATAAGGCCAGTTATAAATTATTTAAAACAATCGTTTAATTAAGGTTTAAACATTACTATCGTCTGGAAGTAGTCGTAGTTTTTTTTTTATTAAATTTATTCAATAAAATATTGAAATTATAGCTGTCTAATTATACATCTTAGGAGTATGAAAATGAAAAATTTGTAAGATTATTTTTATCAGTCTGCATCATTATATTTCTAAATCGATTCTTTATTCTAACATTTTTTTTTTACATGCTTTTAGTTAGGGATTCATATACAGTGGGCCTTATTAGGGGACTCTTACTTCAGCTCAATTGAGTGTCGTAAAAATACGTAGGTACATAGATTCAAAATAACAGTATTAACCTATAATTGGATGTTAAACAGATTTCACTAAAATACTGACTAAATTTACGTTTTTTTTTTAAATTTTGGATGATATATGTAAAGGTTGGAAAATAATAAAACGTGCAATATTACACGACACAGCAAACTGTAAATTTTAGGGTTCCGTAGTCAAATGGCAAAAAACGGAACCCTTATAGATTCGTCATGTCTGTCTGTCTGTCTGTCTGTCCGTCCGTATGCCACAGCCACTTTTTTCCGAAAATATAAGAGCTATACTGTTGAAACTTGGTAAATACCTAGATGTATTCTGTGAATCGCGTTAAGATTTTCACACAAAAATAGAAAAAAAACATTAAGTTTTGGGGGTCCCCATACTCAGAACTGAAACTCAAAAATTTTTTTTTCATCAAACCCATACGTGGGCTATCTATAGGTAGGTCTTCAAAAATGACATTGAGGTTTTTAATATCATTTTTTTCTTAACTGAATAGTTTGCGCGAGAGACACATCCAAAGTGGTAAAATGTGTCCCCCCCCCCTGTAACTTCAAAAATAAGAGAATGATAAAACTAAATAAAATATATGATGTACATTACCATGCAAACTTCCACTGAAAATTGGTTTGAACGAGATCTAGTAAGTAGGTTTTTTTTAATACGTCATAAATTTATTTTACGGAACCCTTCATGTGCGAGTCCGACTCGCACTTGGCCGCTTTTTTACAAAATGGCAGCACGCTTGAGTAAAAACTTAAGTGCACGTTTGTTTGTGATCATACACGCATGTGCTCACGAAATTTGAAGTAGTTTGGAAAACCATAACTGCGAGTTTTTAAAGGAACCGGGCCATCCTTGGTGCACTTACCTTATTCGTATTTTTTTCAAACCATATTATTATCCGTGGCCGTGAATAACCCGAAAGATTTAAGCTAACGATACTAGAGCCTAATTAGAGTATATAAAGTTATGTAACATAAAGTCCAAAAACTCATAATTAAGGAGATATTAATTATTTGAAACAAATCAAAAGTTAAAAAATCTCCAGTCTAACACACCCTAAAGGCTTGAGCATAACTTGACACTTCTTGTCATGGAACACAAGTCACGGCATTCGCCGTTCGTCGTATGATTTCGGAGCGATTCGTGAAGTGTTATGCTCGCTCTCTGTTCTTCAACTTGCGTTTCTCAACTAAAGAGTTGTTCACAAAGAAGCGGGCAATTAATAAGATTTAATTTGTACTGAAATAGTCATTTAATTAAGACACATAATTAGACCCATGTTGATACAACATTATTTACTCGTACTGTCGTCAAAAATACGTGGTTTAAATCTTTCGGGTTATTCACGGCCACGGTGTATATAAACAGACGCATTATATTGTTTCAAAAACTCTGTTCGTTTAACTTCGCTGAACCTACGGCGCCGAAACGAGAAGAGCATTCGTTTTTAGGGTTCCGGACCAAAAAGGTAAAAACGGAACCCTTGTGTGCGACTCCGTCCGTCTGTCTGTCACAAAGTTAAATACCTCGGGAACTACTGATGCTATCAATTTGAAATTTGGAATGGTTGTAAACAAAGCTAATCCACGTGTATGGAAAATGATTTTTTTTTTTAATTTCTATAACACCGGATGGAAAGAAGGGGGGGGCAAAAATTAAAGTATAGTTAGCAGGCCAAGTGGGGTATCATATGAAAGGGCTTGAATTGTTTATTCTAAACCAATTTTTTTTTCTATAGTGGTAAAATTATGAATTACAAAGGAAAATGTAGGAAAAAATACCATATCCCCTCCCTCCCTTATCTCCGAAGTTTACCGAGCGAAAAATTTGAAAATAATATATATAATTAATATTAACGTAAATATTACCTACCGGAAAAGTATAGCGATACCTCTACGTAGCGTATTTGTTTTTATTCTTCAAAAATCATTTAATATTTAAGTTTGTAATTTAATACTTTTGTGTTGAATTTTTATCCTTCAGTATGGAAGTATTCGGAAAGTACCTTCTAGCAAATAAAAAAAGAATTATGGAAATTGGTTTTTCAGAGATAATTCTTTATTAAGTGAATAAAGAATTATCTCTGACAATCCAATATCTGGCTGGGGGCACGGGAGTGCCCCCGCCAAATCGAGCAAAACAAAGAGGCACGACCGTACCATCCTTTTCTCGAAGCCATTCAGGCCATTTTCAACATCCTGTAATTTTGTGCTGGCTAAAGCCAGAACCCTGCATTTTCAGTAAAATATAGGGCATAATATGACTTACACATATTCTAAATAACATTCAATTTGAACTTTTAGTTTAAGGGGACGTAGGTTCGTGGTCTTCTCTCCCTCTCACTGAGCATAAGCGTGAGCGAGATGGAAGTGCGAGTTTGGAAGCGCGGATATCATGTTTTTTAATTTTATTTCTGTGTGCGTTTTAATAAATAAAAAAGTAATAGCTGATTTCCCTCAAACATGACATTGCCGATTTTTAGAACCAATTGTAATATGTTTAACTGTTGTGTATAGTTTGTTACGATTTTTTAAAGTGTATTTTAGACCTATGTTTGTGATTTTTTTCTATCGAGTGAAAGTCAAAAACTCAGGATTCGAATAACTGATTTCTCTCAAGAAAGGCCTCAAAATTGCTAATTAAATTTAGGGCAGCCGTATTATAATCCAAACAAGAGCTACGATTTTTTAATAATCCGTTTTCGGAGCTCACGTCTTAAGAACTATTGCCCGTCAAAGTTCCTTAGTTTTGTCACTGACAAAACTCAAACTCACTTATGATCATCGTAATTCTAAGGTACTTCTAGCAGACCCACAAGCACAAAAATTTGAAAATAATTAGTTTTTAGCCTAGCCATTCATAGAAAACCAAAAAAGATTGCAGTCTCCGTCATAATTCTGAGATATACAAACTGCATAAGTAAGTTTGTAATTCTATACAAATAAATGCGATTACAAAGTTACTTTTGCAGTTGCTTCCCGCAAAACTATACAAATGTTATTTACAGTTCATACAAAGTTGATAACACAATAACCTACAAAAAGAAATGAGATCCCATAAAAACATTCCATGTAAAAATAGGCCAAGTCTCGGAACTCATCCACAGAAAAAAGTGGTGAGATATTTCGTAGAGCCAAGTCAAGCATTCTTATTCATCTTTATTTGCCTGCTAAATGAAATTTTGTGACTTGGCAATCACACTTACATAGTTTAAGGTATACAAAAAATAGTAAATGCAGTAAAGTTGCGTGATTCCCAAGTTGCAGAATTTTATTTAACAAGCAAATAAAGATGAATAAGAATGCCTGACTTGGCTCTACGAAATATCTCACCACTTATTTAAATACTGTTTAATCCGGGTCTAACGCGATATTTATTTACCTTTATTTCTGTATTTAAATATGTGTACAAAGCGCGAGAGTTTAAAGTGTTATATCTCACCACTTTTTTCTGTGAATTAGTTCCGAGACTTGGCCTATTTTTACATGGAATGTTTTTATGGGATAGTTTTTAGGGTTCCGTAGCCAAATGGCAAAAAACTGAACCCTTATAGATTCGTCATGTCTGTCTGTCTGTCTGTCCGTCCGTATGTCACAGCCACTTTTTTCCGAAACTATAAGAGCTATACTGTTGAAACTTGGTACGTATATGTATTATGTGAACCGCATTAGGATTTTTATACAAAAATAGAAAAAAAACAAAAAATTTTGGGGTTCCCCATACTAAGAACTGAAACTCAAATTTTTTTTTATCAATCCCATACTGTGGGGTTCTATGGATAGGTCTTCAACAAT
Source organism: Epinotia brunnichana (assembly GCA_963854355.1). Lineage (NCBI taxonomy): Eukaryota > Metazoa > Arthropoda > Insecta > Lepidoptera > Tortricidae > Epinotia > Epinotia brunnichana. The sequence continues at coordinate 19,349,341 of OY977949.1, read as the reverse complement.
ATTTTTTTTCTAAACTGAATAGTTTGCGCGAGAGACACTTCCAAAGTGGTAAAATGTGTGCCCCCGCCCCTGTAACTTCTAAAATAAGAGATTGATAAAACTAATAAAAAATATATAATGTACATTACCATGCAAACTTCCAACGAAAATTGGTTTGAACGAGATCTAGTAAGTAGTTTTTTTTTAATACGTCATAAATCGTAGAAAGCAATTTATTTAACGGAACCCTTCATGTGCGAGTCCGACTCGCACTTGGCCGCTTTTTTTCTTAATAAAGCGTGGTGTACGGAGCCCTCGGTGCGCGAGACAGACTCGCACTTGACTGGTTTTTCGATATGTACCTAAATATATGGGACGTTCAAAAACCGACATCTTGTTTATTTGTAACTTAACTAAGGTATTTTTCTTACATTAGAATAATGTGTAATGTGACTGTTGTGTTTCGAACTATTTAAATTAAATTCAAAACTGAAGGAACTTTTGGGGTCTTGCACTGCACGTGTATCTGTAGCAGTTACGTGTCATGGACATTATCATTAGGTTCCTGGTTCCTAGTACCTATTAAGTCTAGCTATTAGTAGTAGCAGTTCCGAAGAAATAACCATTCTGGGAACCTAATCGAAAGCCCTATCACCTCGTATTAGTCATCATTTTCAGCCAAGTTTTTATTAAAGAAGGCACCTACGTGTATTTGAGTTTCAGTTTATTAATACGTACCTACTTACTTAGATATTTTGTATTGAGTAATAGTACTATTGAGTAAGTACCTATCTTTTTTTAAGTACGAGTAGATAGTGCATTAGACACCTGGCTTCTTAAATTTTGTTCCTGCTCAGCTCACTCTATTAAAAGAAAAATAAAGTGTTTATGTACATACTTCAGTAAATACAAAAACGTTTCTAGTTTCGCCAACGTTTGTTTGCCTACGGAATACCAGTAAGCTGGGTGATCGCCTCGCTGGCAACGTCACAAAGAGCTAATCTAACGCCTCCGCGCCGAAATGCCTCCAACAATGGGATGTCGTCATTATTAAATAAATAATAACACCAGTACAAAAGGCTCGAGTCGCTGGTAGTCACAATGGGCAAACATACAGAAATAATTTCGATAAATTCCCGAAACGCCTTCGATTGTGCGGCGTAAAAGGCCCAATCGGCCCAGTAGAATCGGGAATCGTGGGATAAGCCGATTAGCGTACACAAATACAGCCTTTCGGGTGCTGACATCGCGACATTGACACACGTGGGACGTTTGTTTGTTCGTTCACTCCTCGCTTGTGTGTAATACATGGCTATTCAAGTGAATACTACTTAAGGTTTAAGAATGTCACTATATCGGCCCATTCAATTGACGCGTCAGCTACCTACCTACTTACTCGTACATGATAACTGAAATTATAAGACAAAAAATGATCCGGATGTTTAAATTCGAAAGGAGAAGGCTATACGTAATACCTACATACCCTACCATACTTTCCAAAGACTTTTTCTTTTTGGTTCTATATTGTCCTTTGTTTTTCGACTTTGTTCTGAGCCCGGCCCAGGCTGACGCGGGAATGTAGGTACATAAGTGTTTCTCACTATTTCCTATCATATCCTATGTGATTTTAACAGTGACGTTTGCCGGCCGGTGCCAGTGTATGGTTCAACGTGGCGCTGAAAAATGACTTTTCACCTCACTTGCTCGGAAAGGCCTTTTTGTATGTTTTCTATTGAGAAAATCGCTTTTTATCCACATGTGAAGAAAGTAGACGTAGAACGTTAAAAGTACTATGACGTAACGTTAAATGTTTATTTTTGTTTTGTGTAGGTATATTTTATGACATATCTTTGTTTAACTTGTATATTTAACTTTATTTACTTTTTTTTTAAACTTTTTTTTAGGTTTTTTTTCTACTTTTTTTTAACTTTTTAATTTTTTTTAAACTTTTTTTTACTTTTTTAAACCTTTTTTTAAACTTTATTTTACTTTTTTTTGTTTTTTTTTACCCTTTTTCTTATTTTCCTTGCTGTAGTGAGGTGAAAAGATTTATGTTATACACGGGTGAAAAGTTATTTTACGTCTCGTGTGTTGAAACACTCGCTACGCTCAGGATTCTATTTTTGAACCACTCGCTTCGCTCGTGGTCATTCATAGAATCCTTTCGCTAGCTCGTGTTTCAAATGAACACTCGCAGGTAAAATACAACAACTTTCCCCCCTTGTATAACAAATAACTATTATTTATTTATTTATATTTATTCAATGGATATATTTTCAATCAAATCAAACCTAGCGACAAAATCCTACAAAATTTCAGACATAAAAAAATGATAACTTAACTAGTTTCTGAAGTCAGAAAAATATTAATAAATGGTTTTATCTTTATTCTGGTTAATTTACATTTGCTCTATAATATTCAAGATAAATAATACAAAAAAAGACAATTTATGCTTCATTTAAATCTATATAATTACTTCCGGATGGAAAATTTGTTGGATTCTTGTATAAAGCATCTTAGAATAACGTTTTAAAATGAAATAAACAAAAAAAACGCTATTATAATTATTTCGAAACCGTATTTTGCCTTTATTATCATTAACACTTTCACTGCCAGGAACCCGCCTAGCGGGCACCTACGCCGTAGTCGCTTTCCGCTACATACGAGGAAAACCACGGGATGGGCTACGAGCGTAGCGCGTAGAGATTCTCAGCAGTGAATGTGTTAACACTTCCAGTGCCAATGATTTCGTAGCACTACGTTAGTAGCCCATCCTGTTTCCAGAGGACCTTGACGTATAAGAAGTTATGAAGTAACTAAGAGCAAAAGTAAGGTTAATTGAAACGTCATGTTGAAATATTTTTTTTGTTTTACGAATTGAGTCAATTAATATGTACCAATAATTGACACCCTGCATGTTCACCTCTATTCTCCATTGCTATGAATTAAGATAGAAGAGGCCAAGTATTGGCCAAGTGTCGAACAATGGAGCGTTTTAAATTTTAAAACGCTCCATTGTTAATATTTCTTAATATGTAACAGAAAATGTAGGTATCAAGCTTTTAGTTTTAGACCCATTAGGTATAATATTGAAAATTACTCAATACAAATATTATTTGTGTCGGTTCCATAGTCATCAAGTACAAGATCCTAATGCTTATCTATATCAGGACAGTAATGGTGCGCGTGTATCTATAATAAGTGGCTATGACGTAGCCCTTTGTAGCCGCAACCTGGACATAAAATATCATTAGCAAAACCTATAGATACAAGCGCACGAATCAAACAAATATCAACCCTAAAACAATCTCATAAAGCTTACTTTCCTTGATGGATATGAAGTGCAAAGGAAGTTGATAGTTTGCTCGAAGTCGGAGTTCTGATTGTGGGGTGTATTGATTTTCGCACTAGCCGTTGCGCTATATGCAACCGCGCTGCCCTGTGTTAAGGTGGGTTTTGGGGTGGGGAAGGATCTGTAGCGAACATATGAAACACAATATTGTTGATGTAAGCGTAATATCTGTATGATGGACGGCCGCCGCGTATCGGCCGGTCAGCGCGCAGTCGACTCGAAACGGCGATAACGACGGAAGAATGGCACTTTGCTACCACCTGAAATACTTTTCACTACACTACCTAATAGTATTAAGATGTTAGATGGTAATAAATTCAAATCTACGTCGAAAATTTTTCTCATGGACAATGAATGTATTTTACAGTTTAAATGATTTTTCGCGCCACTGCTCGGAAATATGGCCAAAGATGGATTGAAATGAGAGTAGAAAGTAGTTCTTAGTAGTAGGTACAATTCAAAAACAGTCAAACAATGTAGATTTGCAAAGTAAAATGTAGTGTTTAGCGGCCTTTTTTACTTTCTACTCTGCTATTGGTCGATTATTTTTGAGTGGTTGGTCATTGTAATAGTGGTTGTTCAGTTTGAACAGCTCTTCGACCAATCACAGGGCGTCGAGCGGGAGGAGCGGCGCCGCCGCGCCGGCGAGCGGTGTCGCGCTTCTTTTGTTTTTTGATTAGTATTATGATCTTCAATTAGGAACTTAATCTTGATTTAAAATTATGATTATTTGCAATTTCCTCGCAGTAGACGTGAAAAGCACTATGTTAAGCCTCGGCCGAAAGTGCAATAGCTGGACTCGTACTTTCGAGGGCCTCCGCTACGCGTCGGCCCTCGAACTAACTCGTCCATCTATAGCTTACTTTCTAGCCTCTACAACAATGTACTATTTTGGAGTACCAGCAGCGCATAAATTAGAATAGGTATATATCCAGTCAGTGAACATTATTCTTAAACTTTATTTTTAAGGGTTAATATTGTACGCTCGGAATGAGCAACTGTTGTTACTTTTTTATATATTTTAACACCTGTATGTACACAGTTTATAATCAATAATTACTTTACTTTACTTTACTTTACTAGACATAAATCATACCGTCCAGTGTGAGAGACTGCCTATAGTTTAGGAAATGAAATCTAAAATTTCTAGTTAAAACATTTGTAAAATATGGACAGGTACTAAACCACATGTGAACAGAAGAATTTAGACTACTTTCCTACCAGATATATTTAGGATGTTGACACTTAGACCTCTGTCGAACTATGCTGCGAAGCTGGAAAAGCATAATTGTATGTATACTTAATACATAATAATAAGTAAGTACCTATATCAAACTTTGCGGGAGAACTCAGCGATATGTACGCGCTTAAAGCGAATGCCAGGGATGGGCTATCAAACCTGGATATTTGATGTTAAATGTACCTAACTAGTTACGTCTTTTATTCTCTCTTGTAACATAAGTATTTTGAAATTCTCTTGTAAAACACATTTTTATGAAAATAAAGCCATATGCCATAATAATAAAGGTACCTACATACCAATATAAAACTTGAAAATGTAAAAAATCACAACGTCAACAATTCAACATACTTAATTAGCATCTGTCAGTTAACAGAATATGAGTAATTTGTAAGTGCAAAATGTATAAAACTGTCAATAATATGAATAACTTCGAGTGATAAATTTACCACCATTTCCCATGTCGGCAGCCATGTTCAAAAGAGCATACATCCGCTAATCCACTAAGTAAATCAAAGTCATCAAATAATTTACTAGGATCTGAAGAACATCGTTAGAGCTCACCCGACACGCGTTCGCCATTCTGCGGCTCCCGCGCCCTACACGATTTATGCACTCCTAATATACACGTTATATACAAAACCAAACCTATATTACGTACATAATAACCCTTGTACCATTATCGACAAGGTCTACAATCGTTTGAGTCAAGCACATCGTTTTCATGGTTTTCGTCAACCAAACGAATATTAATAACAGTTCCCGCGATCTAACGTTTCCATTTGCGTGGTCGGCTGTCGTCGCGTCGTTTAGAACTTATAAGGATTAGTCTAGCTTTGAATAAAATTTCCTCCCTTTCCGGGACTTGTTAAATTCGTGTGATGATTAAATCACCAACTAATAATGTACGTAGGTATAATTGCTGGGTTACAATACTTACATTGCGCATTGGCGCTAAGTAGGAACCGTCTACGCATGCTGGTCAGGGTGCTTACTGGGCACTGCCGCCTAAATAAGCACATGCAAACGATAGGACTGTGTGACACAAGGCAGTGCAGATTCTGCTTTGAAGCAGAGGAGACGCCTACACACATCCTAACCGATTGCCCTTGCCTCATGCGCAGTCGTAACTCCTTCCTGGGCAAACACATCATGTGCCCGGAGGAGATCAAATTTCTTGAGTTCAACAAAATCCTGCAATTCTTCGAGTTTGCAGGACTTGACCAAGAATTGTAGTAAGTGGCGATCACAATAGATCAGCGATGGTCGCAGTGATATAAGGGCTTTGACAGCCCGAAAGCCACTACCAGAAATAATAATACAATACTTACAGGTAACTAAAGGTATAGGGGGGTCATTTCGCCGCTTACGTGACCACTTTCGGTTAGGGACATGGTTTTTTCAATTGAAGATATCACCAATTCTACAGAGCCTAGTGAAACAGTTAGCGGTATGCATTATTGTTTGTAGTTATGAAATAGGAATTTACTAAATAAACGAGAAAATATGCTTTCAGTTCACCAACTCAGCTAAGTGGTCGCTAACCGGCACATGAAATTAAGTGGTCGCTAACCGGCGAAATGACCCTACTTAACCGCATATCAGCAGGCTAGCCTAACTAAAAGCATTTTTCAGCCTAGCTACTACACTACACTACTGATCAGTTTACGAAACTAGCATCTGCAGATCTGAATACACGAATTAAAATGAGCCTATAAATGTTGCACTGCATTCGTACTCTAAGTATCTGTAGGTACAAAAAATAAAAGCTTTTATCAAAAGAACTCAACTTTTCCAGCCTTCCATATCGTGCTGAAACATTTTACTCAGTGATATTAACATATTAATATTAGTTAGCATACTTAGTTACTTTTAAATACGCAACGCGAATTTCCCTCGCTAAGCGTTCGCGTTTAGTTTTTCTATTTGTATCTTTCGCCCATTTTTCACGTGCCAGCGACAACGCACAGACATAAAGGTTTACGACAGGCCGTCATATTTATGGCGTGGGTATTGTGATATATTTTTTGTTGTGCGCATTAGGTTTTATCTTGCTTTCCGCTAAATCAAGTAGCTACTGGCCGGTGTCAGGAAATGCCCTCGCGTATATCATCTCTCGGATGCGACCGTTTTGGGGTTATGCCGCGATTCCGTAGGGCCGATCTAGTTATTTGTCTTTTTGATTGTTAATGGCAACTTTGATTTTGTTAATAGGATCATCATGACTTTCATTTGATGTTATAAATTCTCCAGTACCTATAATAATAAATAAATATAAAATTATTTATTTCGGAGAGTACAAATCCATAGCTTGTTAGTAAAGGCTTATTATTATTAACTAGGTTAGTAAAGTTCAAATTGGGCTTCACTTTTTATTTGCCCTACCCAAAACTTAACTATAGGGCCATACCTTTCTGCAAACGCATTCAGGATGCTGTTGGAGCTATGCCTGACTCGACCTAGCAGTGAGGCGATCTTTTTGCGGATTATAGCGTGGAATCCGTCTGTTCGGGCATCCGCAAACATACCCGACGCACTACACCACCTAGGCAACCCAATCAGCATCCTGAACGCGTTGTTATACTGTATGCGTAGGGCATTATAAGCACGCTGCGTATACCTGGTCCACAGGCTACCCGAGTAAAAGGATTGGCTATATGCCTTAAATAAAGTAACCTTCACTTCAGTAGTACATCGGGAAAACCTGCGGGTAAGCATGTTGCTATACCTATACCTACGCATAAAAGTTTTCACTCAACGAGTTTTGTAGAATTCTTAATTAAAACTTAGGTCTAATCTTGGATTCAAACATAACTTAATTTACGTCATACCTGGCCATAAAGTAGGAATTACCGCACGCTATGCGTGCGGAAAACCCTACTTCCTGGCCAGATAGAGACGTAAAATGTTGTACTCACCACGGGCGGTAATAAAGAAAGCCTCAGAGCGCATATTTATCGCCCTTGCCTTCGGCTCGGGCGTCAAATACCTGCGATCTGAGACATTCTTTGTTTAACCGCCCTAGGTAAGTAATGTACTATTAATAGTTATTTATTAAAAGTGAGATTTTGTGCCTTATAATGACGTAAATCATTAACTGAAGAAGGTATCTATCTTCATGCTAATAAACATCTCATAAATTAGATTTGGGCTTTTTATGTTATCGTCCAAGACCGGGAACCCAAACAATATATCTAAATAAATCTACGAGACAAGCAACTGAGGCCTGTAAGTTAGTAAAACACCCCTGACGATCTCCCGCGGTGACGACGGTTATCCTAGTCCCTGTCCAAACTAGCACACGACCACCACAGTTTAAAAATGTTCCGGTAAAATATTACAAAAATCAGTAGAGCACAAACAGCTTACTAATAATATCAGCTATCTGTGACACTTCGTACGCCCGAGTGTGTTAGTTGGGGCAATCAGTTCGATTAAGACGTCTCGCGCCCTTTTTTTCGTAAAAAAGGGAAAATGAATAGTGCGGGGCGGAAATATTACCTAGTAACGGCATTTCCGCACGATAAATCGCCGTCCAATCTAAGGAAACTGTACCGGTCTTTTGTATTAATGCTACACTTTATTATATTAAGCTTTTTATCGGCTGTATTGTTGTCATTATATTTATTGGAGACGACCCTATATTAAGAAGTCGGAAAGAGGTTGAAGTTTTATTAATGTTTGCTTTTTTGCAACTAGGCCGCTTTGTCTGCTCTGAATAAAACCAGCATCTGACTTTTTTACCATAAAGCTGGACACTAACTGATACTTTTTATAAATTTGCGCAATTCGAGTTGCAAACCGTTGGATTCCTTTCCATTCAGTTTGGTTTCCGCGATTATACTCGTACCTATATGATGGTCTCCCTAGGCTTGAGTTTACGTTTAATTTAAATTAATTTATTACAACTATTGTCCTTCATCTTGTAAAACGTATTTTTCGCTTCCAGCAGTTGTATCTTAACATACCTTATAGACTAGTCATTAAGAACGTTCTCAAAATACACTTTATCCAAAGAGTCATATCACTTGTTTGAGACTTCGCCCGCTTATACTTATTCACTCCCAATCCCCGCTGTTTACAGTATGGTTATAATTTGAATCGGAAAGACGCACCGTAGGTACCTGTCACCGTTATCTACAAGGGGAGGCTAAATCAGTAAATCGATACGCGGCCCGCCTCGCTGCCCGCTCAATTTAAACTTACACTGACGTTGGTCACTTTGTTGTGAGTTACTAGATTGATATAAGTGTGCGTGGTTAGGGCAGGCGATGCGTTTAGGTACATGCGAAGTTTTGAAGACCGTCAAATCTTTAGTTTGGCTAAAGCAGGGTTTAGGTACTTACGTTATCTGCTCAACTACATCTAACTAGGTACATGTCAAAGAAAGCGATCTCAACACAAATGTAAACATATTACGTATGTATAGTCAGATTTGCATGCATCGTTAGATGATAATAACATGTATACGAATAGCATTGTGGTCGTGTATCCGTAATCTGGCGTCTGGCTGGCATTTTTTCTTTCTTCAGCCTGGCGTTAAAGTTCCGCAAAAGAAAACTCCGTAATTTCAGCGTACTTAAGTTACCTCCTACCTAGTCACAGAATACACAGTTTATTTGGTTTCTTAAATGCTTCACAAAAGCACTTATTTATGTTGTGTAATGTAATGAAAGCACTTTTAGAGAACATTATTACGCTTCACGGCAGATGTATACAGCCAAATGTTTATTGCAAACCTATGTCGTCGATTTCTGTATTCATTAGCCGTAAGAATATTTCTGCGTATTTGTATCACCCACCGGAAGTGGCAAATTGATTGGCCCAATATAATACCAATATGGAGCAATTCCGGTTCTTGGCACACTGGCGCCCCGCTGGTTGTTGTGAAAGAGACGTCACAGCCGTCGATTAATGAGTGGCGACTTACTTACGACCACCGTAAGAGCAATAGAGTATCATTATTCTGTATGCCACCAACATAGCTAAAATTTATTGCGGTTAATGAAAATGTACTTGAGCACACGTGGCTATATAAAAACTGTTAAGCTGTCAGCCACGCTTCACGTCGGCTCACCTAAGAGGAACCGGTATCAAACCTCCGATTACGCGTCGTTATTACGAAATTCGGCGGCAGTAGGTACATACAAGGGGTGAGTGAGGTGAGGTGGAATAAGTTGTGGATAGAATACCTAAAATGTTTCAGTATTAATTAGATGACCTGTCAAAGCGAATGAAGTTGGCGCTCACACATTTCGCCTTCTATGCATTTACTATGAAACTGCGTCGAAAGAAAAAAACGCCTGTCTAATTGTATTAATATTGTTTGTTTTATAGTTTTGCTTAAAAGGTACTTTACGGACCAGAGGACATAGACTATTTCCGAAAAAAATAGTTATGTTTTTGAGGGGCAAAAAAGCAAACCCATTGTTTTGTCCACGAATAAATGTTTTCTTTCTTTCTTTCTTTCAAATGCATACAATTAAACGTTTGTAATTACTTTCGATACACTTTTGTACTTGTGGTATTAATTATTAACTGCTTAGAAGATTTTACAACTAAACGGTGTAGCCACTATTTAAGCTAATAGTCCATTGAAACTCCGGCTTCCTGGCTACGGCGTGAGTCAGCAGCGGCTAATGGTCATCGTGTTGGCAATGATTAATCACTCTTATCGCTGATGGCTCTATGATGAGCGCACCCAGATTTAATACAGGTAGTGGACGCGGGCGTTAGGAAGGGTTAGATATAGGTAAGGTTTTGGCTAGGATATACAACAGAAAATTTGGTCTGACTGTAGTATACGCGATACACCTCAGACGTCTGTCGTCTCATTCTGATTTTTTGGAAATGTTCAATGTAATATATTTTTTCTATACAGTTCACAATCGCACTAATTACGGGAAAAAAGTGGTGTACCTATTATAGTTAGGACAATTTAAGTGACAAAAAAATAATAATGAGTACGACTGTGAACTGGGTATCGATATATACCACGTTGGTGGCAAACAAGCTTACGGCCCGCCTGATGGTAACCGATCACCGTAGCCTATGGACACTTGCAAATCCAAGGGTGCCACATGCGCGTTACCCGACCCTTTAAGAATGTATACACTCCTTTCTCGAAGAACCCCATACTGTATTAGCTCCTCGGGAAAACCTCGGCACTCATTCGACAACCGGAGCGTCCGAGGGAGGAATTTTCTCTGAAACCGTACGGTACGCAATCATTTAGGTTCCAGGGTGTAAGGATGAATGCCCTACCGACGGCGAGCGGTGTGATGGTAAAAATCAGCCGTAGTAACTCTTAACTGAAACCCAGCGCCTATTATTTGCACTAACTAGGTCGTAGTTGTTGATAAAATAACTCAATCACCTGGCATTACGCTGCCTTCTGAAAAAAATCCTTTTTCATGACGCAACGCCTTCAATTAACTATTCTTAGAACTGCGGCATCAGTAGCACAACCCATTATACAAGCGATAAAACACGCACAAGGAGGCTTGTGCGTTACTTGGCTTGACGACGTAAATAAAACGAAAATAGGAAAGTAGCAAACTTCAACGATTACGATGAAATTTACCTATTTGTATAGAGAAGAAGTGCTTAGAGTCGGCGCACAACAAGAATGTTTCGGGGCTAAAATATCTTTTTGGGTTGAAGTGGGCAGTTTACGGTTTTTTATAATATCCGGGATATACTCATTCGATTAATACAATATTTTACCAGGAGGTATATATAGAAATAGCCTTTATTTAATCCCGTGGCTCTGCCTGGGAGGCTAGTTGGGAATAAAAGTATTACGCGAGAAATAGTATTCTAGTCTCTGATATAGAATTTTGGTTCTCTAGGTCTAGCTAGAGAACCGTGTAGGCTCGGACAAGAATAGGTCTACGGTCTCCCCCGCCTGTCGTAGAAGGCGACTAAAGGGGGTCATCGGGGGTCGCAGTGTTTCTGGCGGGGGCCGGGGCACTAACACCTAAAAACCCCTGGGAAGGCGACCATCATCATCCTAGGACGAGCCAAATGTGGCAAGGCGCGAGGGGGGCTCCAATGCGTTCAGAATGAGACCCTGGAGTCCTCCGCGGAACCAAAATTTTTTTATATAAGTATTAGTTATATAAGTATTGAACGCGTCAACCGTGTATGCCTTTCGTGAGACCTGACAGTGGAGCCGAGGTTAGATATTATATAATTATTCGACCGCCCAGTAGCTCGAAGCTCATTAATCTCATCACTCTACATGCATTCACTCAAACCATTTAATCAATCTGCGCTTGAATAGGACTGTTTCGACAGCACTAGGGCGCTAATGACTGGCTATAGAATTTAATTTGTATATCAAACTGACCATCAAAGCTTTTTAAGTAGGTACCTACGTAAAATGTTTTTAGGACCGCAGCTACCATATTTTAACTCGTGTGTACTCTTTTGTTTCGACACAATTAAACTGACTGACTTGAAAACAACGATAGAAAGCATTTATTAAAGAGTTTGTTCAGAAACAGTATTTATGATATTATATCATTTATGAACACCAATGTAGTAGGTAGGTGCATACACATATTGGGACTTAAAAATAACGGGTGTCTCAAGAGTACACTATAAATTTCCCTATAATACCTACGTTTAAGGGTTAATTTTGCAATGAAATTGTGCTCTCTTATTGAGACATCCGTCACTTAAATATGGGTTTGGGTGGAAGTACCTAACGCGAAGATAAAAAGTTTTAGTGCAGGGGAATTAGATGACAGCGGGGGGCTACGCCGGACCTCAATCAAAAAAGTTTGATTGTTTGCAAAAAACAAATCTATTACCAGCTTTTATCAAACGACATATATCTCGTTATAACTCATCGTCACGGTCATTCGTTCTGTTCTGCGATAATTTCTATGAATAAACTATATTAAGTTAATCCTATATTATATCGAAGGCGTTTCTTTGAAACTCGGAAGCCGAAGTGGAGGGCCTTTTAGAGGACAGCGACGCGTAATTCTTATAATTACTTGTCTTTTGTAGCCACCGGAAAGGACCCACGTCAAGGCGTCGCTACTAAAGGCATTAGTAGTAGCAAAAATTAACCGTGAATGTATGTGGCTGAATAGGCAACCATTCGGGGCAGACAGAGTGTCGCCGATCTATGGATGCGTAGACGCGCTTAACTTTTTTTTGCAATCGTTGGAGGTCCGAATATAACGGGGTTGGCCGGTGAAAGCTAATTGTAGATGTCGCTCTTCTATATTCCATATGATGAGAGAGAGAGACAGAGGATCGATGGTCCCTAACTTGTACGGAAACCATATACAGTTCTTAGGCAAAAATCTTCCCCATAGCTTTAATCCACAGCCTTTTTCGGAAAACGGCGGATTCCCATTTCGGAGCAAATCGGGACGAAACATAAAGTCATTTTCGCAAAAATAAATAAAAACTTCTTCCCGCCATTCCCGCCACACAAATTTAGCTTTTTTAAGGACCATTATTGGTGCTGTCAGTATGACAGTTGCCAGCCCCATAGTATGAGAATGTTTAAGTTGCCACTTGTTTTTATGATTTTTGGCTATTGCATCTCTGAGGAATATACCTACTATTTGGTTGGTAGTAGTAATTTCTGGTAGGCAGTTATGAAAATTTCGGATGAATGGCTTGGGTATTACGTAACGTACCTAATAGACTGAGGAATTATTCTAGATATTAGATGTAATACATATCTATACCTAATAAGAAACCTTCACATGAATACTTGTAAGTGCCTAGGTATTGTTTTGATAAGAAACTGATACAATCTATATTATTGTTGAGTACTTTTACAATATTTAAAGATAATAAGCAATACTGATAGCAATGATTTAATGTATCTATGTATTGTTTGATAACGGTTATCAGTTCATTATAAGTAACAAGTAATACCTTGATTAAAACTCTCTTGCTACCTATTAAAATATACTTCAGTACCTACACCTAAATGAATTGAGAACGACATTAGCTTTCCAAATTAAACGAAAAATATTTTTAGACATGCTCCAAGCGTTACGCCCTAGTGGGGAGGCCCTAGAACGGAGCAATATTCTTAGAATTAGTTCATTACTAAAATATAAAACTATAGGGGTTTGTTTGCGTTGTGTACGTAGTGCGTACGACTAAAACCTGGTTATTTTAAGGATTCCGTCATATTTTGCTACGGAACCCTAAAAACTGTTATGGATAACGAATTGAGCATCATCTAGTTACCTGATAACGACACCAAACTTGACTCGAAAGGTCCAAACTAATCCACCAGAAAAAAATTCTGAGCGACGGGAGCTCTGGACTTTGACCCCCCCTCCCCCCACCTGCCGCGGAGTTCAAACTGGCTACCTGGCGTTTTGGGTTCAGAGGACGTGCTACCAAATGGCATTGCTGTACTCAAAATTGTATACCTCTCCTTACACGCATTCCTATGTAACTATGAGGAAAAAGGCGATTAGGACTCAGAATGAAACCAGCACTTCAGACAACAGTAGCCTTTTAGGCGATACTGTGCTCGACACTACGAAAATTCACACGAGAGAGAACTGTCAAACGGAACTAATACTGAGAAATTTGAGCGACGCCATAAACCTACAACTGAAGGAAAATAACAAGACCATAATATCCCAACTGAAAGATGTAATCGAGACTGAAATAAACAGAGCTATTACAAATTTAAGAGAAGAATTTGAACAAAAATCTCATACATTAACGAAAGAGAATGAACAACGGAAAAAAGACATATCAAACATTAGCTTAGAAATAATGAACATGAAAATTGAAAACGAAAAACTTCAAAGGGAAATAAAGGAATTAAACTCTAAAATTAACATGACTGGACTAAACAACTTGCCTGAAACCCACTACGTACCTGAAAGTAACAGCAGGAAATTTGTAATCTATGGCTTACCTGAAAACTATAAAGAGCCGGAATATGAACTGGATGGACGACTAATAGCAGCCTGCCGAGACATCTTACAGGTAGACTTGCTTGGCTATATAGAGGAAACTTACCGAGTAGGGCGAACAAGTAACCGTAATCGTCCGCTAGTAGTTGAGTTGATCAGCAAAAGAATGTGTAAGTATATCCTACAAAATAGCTACCACTTCCGCGGGACTGGACTATCGATCTCCGAATTCTTGGACGTTGATGCGCTCAGAGATCGGAATAATATGCGTAAAGAAATGTTTGAGGCACGAAAAAAAGGATTGTACGCTGTTATACAAAACAACCAGCTCATAGTAGAGGGAAAAATTGTTGATCGAAACACAGGTGCACCTAAACCCACAGACGCTATGGACGAAACCAGAATGACCAAAAGCAACCAAGGAAAAACATTACAAGATACAAACTCCCAACCCTACGAAGACAATCAGAATGGACATAACAAAATTGGTAGATTTCGAAATTGAAGATCATAATTTTAAAATACTATTTCAAAATATGCAAAGTCTTTATAACAAACGAGATATATTGGAAGCCTATATACAAGAAAATATACAAGATAAAAAAGACCATCAAGCCTTATGTATCACCGAATCTTGGGTTTCAAAAGAAAAATTAGATCTAATACAATTCACTAATTACAAAGTAGCAGCATCATACTGCCGACAGACAAGAGTTGGCGGCGGCGTTCTCATCCTTCTGCAGGACCACATCAAACATATCGAGAAAACTGACATCACAGAAATGTCCATTGACTACGTATTAGAGCTCTGCGCGGTTGAATTACTAGAACATAACATTTTACTTATAACTATGTACTGGAATAGAAGAGAAGAGAACTCATTTTACAACAGACTGGAACAGATTTTAAAGTACATAAATACAAAATATGCATCCTAAAAATGATTTGAATGCATGTAACTTTCTAGATATTATGTCACAATATAAATTTACTCAACATATAAAATAACCCACACATATAACACAATCCACATCAACGTGTTTAGATTTAGTATTCACCAACTTCCATTATAAAGAACTGTACACAGCTGTAGAAGAATTAGGTTTTTCTGATCATCTAGGAACAACATTACAAACAAAAATAAATAGTACACTAAAAGAAAAAACTTCTTGGAATATAGAAAAAAGGTTTTTTAACAATGATAACATGAATCGATTCAAAGCAGCTCTAAACTCAGTAAACTGGTCAGATATAATAGTAAAAAACAAGAACATTGACGAAAACTATTTGGCATTTAGCAAAACACTTTTCAGAATATTGAACCATTGTATTCCGAAACGAAAATTCAAACTAAAATCTAAGCCCAAAAAACATTGGCTAACAGTAGGAATAAAATTATCTTGCAAGAACAAAAGATTATTAAAAATACTCGTTACAAAATCAAATAACACAGTACTACAGCAATACTACAAAAAATATGACAAAATATTTAAAAAATCCGTCACTATAGCCAAAAAGAATCAAAATATACATAGACTCCAAACATCTAATAACACAGTAAAAACAATGTGGAATATAATAAATGAAAAAACTAATAAAAAACCAAAGAAAGAAAAAAGTAATATAAAAATACAGGTTAATAATATAGCAACCTCTGACCCAAAACAAGTAGCCAACATCTTCAATAACTTTTTCATATCTATAGGTAAAACAGCCCAAACTACGAATAATGCAAAGCAACGTCTGGACGCCCCGTGCTGAACCATATCGAGAACACAATGTTTCTTGCACTGGTTAGCTACAAAGAAGTATATACAATAATAAAAAGTTTAAAAAACAAAAATAGCCACGGAGTTGACGAGCTCCCACCATGTTTGATACGAAAATGTGCAGAAGAACTCACTTTACCGTTTTGTGATTTAATAAATCAGTAATTCGTTGAAGGAACTTTCCCCGATTTATTGAAAACTGCCATAGTTAAACCGATCCATAAAAGTAATGTAAAAACAGATCCAAACAATTACCGACCTATAGCTTTACTGCCTACAGCCTCAAAAATATTTGAGAAACCTACGACTAACCGAATATACGCCTTCTGCGAAAAATACAAGATTTTTAATGAATCGCAGAACGGTTTTCGTAAAAAACGCTCTACCACTTTAGCAGTATACAAGTACATACAAACAATCCTCAACATAATAAATTCAAAACAATACGCAATAGGAATTCTATTAGACATGACCAAAGCTTATGACAAAGTACAATACCCAATACTACTCGATAAATTATACGGCATAGGCATTCGTGGAATGGGGCATAGATGGCTTAAATCATATTTAACAAACAGAAATCAATATGTAGAAATAGAGAATTTCGATTTTAAGACTGGTGTTATACGAAAGGTGCAATCTGACGTTAAACACATCACATCCTCAATTCCTCAGGGGAGTGTAATCGGGTGCCTTTTATTTCTCATATATATCAATGACATCCCACAAATCATGGAAGAACCGTCGATTTTATTTGCAGATGACATGTCAATCCTAACGTCATGCCATAATACTACACAGATAAACGACAAAATAAACAGTATCCTCAGTAAAATCACACACTGGATGCACGACCACCACCTAGAAATAAATTATAAAAAAACAAAGCTAATGACCTTCCATCCATTTCAGAAAGACGCGTTAACGATCAACTATAGTCACAATGCCATAACTTTAGAATCAGTCGATACATTTACCCTGCTTGGAATAGTCATAGATAAACATATAACCTGGAAATCTCACATAAAACATATAAGAACTAAACTCTCTAAATTCACGTACGCACTTCGAGAAATAAAAAAAACTACCAACTTTCAAACTGCACTCGCAACTTACTACGCTTACGGTTTTCCCTGTCTTAGTTATGGTATAACCCTCTGGGGCAGTAGTGTCGACGCTCCATCCGTCTTCACGTTGCAAAAAAAACTAATCCGTATACTCGTAAATATAAAACAAACCGATAGTTGCAAGCCGTACTTCATTAAGCACAAAATACTTACCTTGCCCTGCTTATACATCCTGGAAATATGTAAGTTCGTCCGTAAACACTCTGAACTATACACAAAACGAGAAGACACGCCGTTACCATACAGTCTGAGATATAAATCAAAGCTTGTGCCTCCAACCTCCCGGTTAAAACTCCATTCCTCAGGTCCGCTAACCATGTCAATAAAAATATACAACAAACTACCAGAACACATAAGAAAAGAAAATAAGGATAACCAATTTTTTACTAAACTAAAGAATATATTACTAAATAACGCATATTATTCTATAAATGAATACCTAGATGATAAACTATAAAAGTACATATATCTACTACCAAATTATAATTGTTTCAACACAGAGTATAGGCACACATATATATAAATAAATAAATATATATTATATCTAAATTATGTTTAGTAATTTAAATACGTCATCAACAAACATATGCATAAAGACACACAAAATGCCTAAAAATAACTATGTTTACCGCTGACTTATGTTATTTTATTAGACTATTAGTTGTAAGTTAATCTATAAATACCTATGTATTGCGATGCCCTTGCAGGGTTCATGTTTGAGACTTACTGTAACATGTGTCAACTATGTACTATATTATAACAACATGAATGCAATAAAATACTTGAAACTCCTAATAGAAACCGGACTATACCGCCATAGGGTACCTTTACGTCACATAATATGTTCCCATACATCTTATTGTATACTGGCTTGGGGCGGCTCTGCCAAATCTAGTCTCATAGTATTGGAGAGGGCGCAAAGAGCGGTTTTAAAGGTTTGCTTGGGTAGACCTCGGAGATATCTCGACAACTGCATGTACACTACCCGTTCTAATATTTTAGACACACAAGGAAGAATGCTTATTGGCCGTAAATCTTTCACATCAGTAATATTACTCTTTTTAGGAAGAGGTGTTACCAATGCCACCTTCCAAGCATCAGGAAAGATCGAAGATGAGATGGATTTATTAATTATTGCAGTGATTGCGGCTAATGAATAAGGAAGAGTGAGAAGAAACATATCTAGTGAGATACCATCATCGCCTAAAGCGGCAGATTAAAGAGATTGAATTATTTTAAGTACAACGCTTTCTCCTACTGTGGTTAATTGAAATACTGAGGTATGAAATTGATTATTTTCATAGTGGTCGAGATACGATGGAGTAGCGACTGGGTTTCCTGCAACATTTAGAAAATGTGAGTTGATAAGGTCGGGGTCACATAAATGTGCTGGTATTTCTGAATCGTGTGAGTTCTGGGTTATTCTGACAGTGCGTTTAAGGTTGTTCCAGAGAGCTCGTGAGTTGTTAACGTTACGATTAATATGTTGGTTGAAACATGCATGTGTTTCGTTAAATAAGGCTTTATTAACGCAGCCCTTCAACTCGCTGTAGTACTTCTTATGCTCGTCTAAACCTGTTGACTTAAATCTATTATGTGCCTCATCACGCAAACGCATCATTTGTTTAATTGTGTGAGTTATCCAAGGATAGCTTCTCTCTCTAATAATAACTTGCTTCTCAGGTGCATATAAGTCGAACATAGACAGAACTATGCCATTAAAAGTAGTAACCATGTCATTTACTGTCGACAATAAGCAAATATCTTCCCACTGGATACTTTCAAGGGATCGATCGAAGATGATTAAGTCAATGTCTTTTAGTGGACGTAGGATAAACTTTTGCGGTGCAGATTTAATTTTTTTGATGTTTATTTCACAAGATATGAATGCATGGTGACTGAGAGTAGGTATATAGTCAACTTGGGTATTAAGAATGGCAGTGTTACTACAAATCACGTCTATTAATGTACTACTATGATTAGTGAAATGGGTAGGCGTATTGACATATTGTCTTAAGTCGAAGTAGGTCAGTAATTGGTTAAATTTAATGGAGTTACCATCATTAATTAATACATTTATATTGAAATCTATGGGAGATTTAGACAATATAGACGGAACGAGAGAAAGAGGATATTGTATCGGTCATAAGTATCTATAAAAGTATCGACATTTAACCATGGCGGCCGGTAGGCTGTTCCAATTAATAACGATAAACCATTAATAGATATCCTAAGCCACATTTGTTCCACACCCGAGTCGGGGGGTGGGGGCAGCGCCGCACAGTATCTTTACATAGAATGAGAGAGAACTTTAAATAGTATATTTTTTACATAGAAGCCGACTCCGCCACCGCGCTCGCGCACGTTGCGCGGCCGCGGGATGTGGCGAAGACGATAGTTCGGCACCACTGGCGCCCTTCCCTCCTCCACTTCTCGCAGCTAAGTTTCATTTATGGCCATAATGTCGACATTGCACCGTTCGACTGCAATTATAAATTCATTATGACTAGTACCTAGAGAGCCCGCATTGAGTAGACCTAATTTCAAGTTTCTTTTCTTAAGCATGTCTGTTCGACATAAATAGGTATGTTATGGTGTTGTCAAATAGGGGGACCCATCCATATAGTACATAATTAGTAAGAACTCTCTGGAAGGCCAATTAGTTGTATTTTGTAAATAAGATACATATATTATCACAGTGTATATTATAAATCGAATTATGTGTTTTACAGACACAGTGTAGTTGAGTAAGTTTAATGGGCGTGTTTTGAATGTATTATTACAAGAGACTACTAGTTTTAACGCAAAATATCAGTGTACCTACCTATAAAAAATGTTTCATATTTTTCCGTTTCATGGGATGCTGAGATCATTCGTGACAGAACAAAGCTGAGTTTCAAACTAGCTGATTCTTTTTTAAATTCAAAGATTCAGAGATTAATAAAAAAAAAACAGCTTAACACATAGGTAGGTACAGTCGACGCCAAAAATATGTTTACACTTTTGCACCTTATTCCATTGTAATAAGGTGAAAACTAAGTCAATAGATATAATTGGTACAGACCTATCGACGATTGGGTTGTACTTTGAATAAATTAAATTTATTGCGTATAATGAATCCTGGTTACAGTTGCAGATACAGTTGCATAAAGAAAGTTTCACTGAACTCTACCTTTGCAGGTGTACACGCTTATCTTAATAATTAATAGTGTTACGTTCAATTAAAACTCCTATACAACTTTTACCACTAATGTAAAATAATTAAACATACACTAATTGCATAATACAAAATTATACATATAAGCTCCATGTATTCCTTTAAATTAAACTATAGAAACATTTGTCTAAAATCATTTGTCACGCATTTCTAAATTTATTTAAGTAGGTATGTCTAATAATTTGAAATTGTCAGGTAACTTATTAAAAATGTCAATACACATAATAAAACAACTTTTTGAAGTAAGTTCTAGTCTCATAGGGCTTGTACAATTTGTGCGTATATTGTGATTAATGTTACTGTCCTAGAAGACATTGATTGGACTTGTTGGAACATACTTATATTGGTGTTTAAATACAAATAAACATACCTCGTTAATGTACAAACTGTATAGTGTCATGTCATAATTCGATACTTACTTATTCTGTGGTTTGGGTTCAATTTCATGCTCACGTTGCTCAGAATTCTAGAGCATTTGTTTGTTTGTGATATCGATTAAATAATAATAACAGGAGCTTTACCAACAATTCCCGTATTCTTGTAAATTCGCCCCTAAAATGGCAGTTCATTGGGTAAATAGACTCAATCGATCCCATGTTTCCATTCATTCATTCAAGCAAGGCGTTCATTCATATGATTTGTTATTCCTTGCAAATCGCGAGGGAATTAAAATAAATCCGCGTATGAAATCTCGCAAATTTATAAAACTTCACATTAACGACCGTAAATCTATGGCGTAAGAACTATTTTCGAGTGGCTGACTAGTCTTGTTACTTTTATCTTGGTATAAGGCCTGATTACACGGATATGTTTGTGTACAGGATTCAAATATTTCAAATGCAGTTTTATGCAACGGCGTGGATGCGTGAAATTGGACCGAGACCACGGCATTGAGCAGGCGGAAGAGTATCCCTGGACACCTCCATTCATAAACGGTGTCCATTCATAAAGATTACTACGTGCGAGCGTATACGCAGGTAGGCGAAATTTATGAATGAATCCCATTTTTACTCACTCTTTTCCGTCAATTATCTGTGATGACTTTTATGCAAAAAATAATTCGGTCATCTTTACCATTTTACACATGCAATGAACATTATCTACATTTGAAGTTGCTTTTGTATGCAATGTTATAATTAGAAAAAATACCGAATAGGTATCCAAAATGTATTCTTTACTTAACTTATTTGTATGAGGCGCATATTTTCAATATATTATTTTATATTTATTAGTAGAACACCGCGATAAGATGTTAAATGTATGTACAGTCAGCATCAAAAGTAGCTACGCAAACGAAGACGTCAAAAGTCTTTATTATTAGGGAATCGGAACTTTTGACGTCTTCGATTGCGTAGCTACTTTTGATGCTGACTTTTTATTTTATTTTTACATTGTGTTCTCTTTATACTCGTATGCACGAAATATCGGTAATAATACAATGACTAAGTCATTGAAAGTCGCTTTCCAGCACATCTCACCGGTAGTATTGACCTACACTTCACTTTGGAAGAAAACTACCCCTTTATTTTTTCGTGGAGGAAACCTGTGAACCAGTTACTCAACCATCGGGGGATGACTGGGTTATGTGGTATTTCTATCCACTAAAAGCTCCACGGCGGCCGGCATCTGCGCTCTCATGCGGAGGACTCCAGGATCTCATTCTGAACGCACTGGAGACCCCCTCGCGCCTCGCCACATTTGGCTCGTCCTAGGATGATAGTCGCCGTCCCTGGGGTTTAAGTGAGTGCCCCGGCCCCCGCCAGAAACACTGCGACCCCGATGACCCCCTTTAGTCGCCTTCTACGACAGGCGGGGGAGACCGTAGACCTATTCTTGTCCGAGCCTACACGGAAAACTACCCCTAGTAGATGACATACCAGCTGATCTAGTTCAGCCCAGCTAGCACGATACGTTTTATCATTATGTTTTACGTGATGTTTCAGTACCTTTTCGCCGTGAAACGTGACGATAAAACCTATCGTGCTAGGGCCTCAGATGCCTCAGACCTGCCTAAGTACCTAATTGAAGTGAAAACTCACCGGGGGGTAGATGAGTAATTCCTCAAACGTTCACTCTTGGCCCATTGACGAATGAAAAGGCGGACACTCCAAACACACTCATTTCAATGGACCCATTTGGAGTAAGAAGTGTTTTACAACTCAACAAAAAACCTAGTCAAAGTCAGGTACCGATCCGGATGCGAATCCATGGGCCACATGGTTCCCACGACTGGACTGGACAGTTAGTCTATTAAGTGTCGACTTCACTTGTTTATTCTTCTTTTTGTTTGTCAGAATTCAATTGTTTACGAAGAACAAAGCGCCACATGGCGATGAGGTAATTTGGTCAACAGATGTTGAGGTTTGGACCCATTGCTTGTACTGACGCATTAGTTATCTGGTGTTAGGAACAAATACTGATAAGTCTATTCAGTTTTGTTGGTAAACACATAAAAATGCGTTGTTAAAGGGGTATGTTATGTTATAGTCAAATGGTTTCGTGAAACAGAGCGATAATCCAGAAGGTTGTTAGATATGCGTTTTGCAAACAGATGCGAGATGTAGAGTTGTTTTTTTTTAACAAACATAGGTACATAAACAATGTATTGTATGTATTTAAGTATGTCTAAGTTTATATTGTATGCATTATGTAATTAATTGATTTGTGTTTCCATTTGAGGCTCAGTATTTAGGCCCAATGATTGACTGGTAGAGAATGCCCGAATGCATTAAGTCCGCCAATTCTACTATTATTTTTATATTTGTGCAATAAAGTTTAAACAAATAAAATAAACTGCATATTTAAGATTAGATTAGTGCTGCGTTAGTAGCATGTAATAAGAACAAGGTACCATTTCTTTGCTTAAAATAAAATACATCAACGTTTGACGTCGTGTTTTTCCTAAATAATATTTTTTTATTAACATAGGTAACTAAAGCAAAGCAAGGGTGCGAGGGTGTGCAATAAAGAGTATTTGTGTTGTATAACTCTTACACTATTATACAACTTTAAGGACGAAAGTATATAAAAGTAATATTAACTAATAAAACCTATAACTTTTCTGTTAACAATTATAGTTTTTATAAAATAAAAGTGAATCATATAGAATATATTCCGATATTTTTTAACCTGATTAAATGTCCATTGATGTGACCACATCCGCTCGGAAGTGTCCGGTGCGGTGTGCGGCTCGGCACAATGCGCCGTAGAAGTGTGGCCACCCAGAGAGCCTTCAGTAGCCGCGACGTACAGCACCCGGAAAGTACGGGGCTAATTATATAATGATTGTAATTAAGTAGGTATTCAATTTAATAATGTTGTTCAAACACAATAAGCATTTGCTTCAGATAGGCTTTAAATGTATCGAATGTATGCATCTCAGGAAAATTTATTTAATAATAAGTTGTTCAATAAAACACTTTTATTTATATAGATTTAAATATAGAAAAAAAAATATTTTATAAAATAAATTAACTACCTGCCTACTCTCAACTCGAGTGGTAAGCGTGCTCTTGTAAAATGTTTGATTTAGTGCAGATCAAGTTTAACTTTAGAGTTTTCTATAACTTTTAGTAAATTTAGTTTCGATTGCGAAATATTTATCAGTTGTAAACGAAATTCTAGTCTCTATATCTCCACGTGTACCTAGTATTAGTGTTAATTTATTTCTAGACGTTAATACAAAGTCAATACCAAGTACCGGCGATAACGGAACATTGGCAGCCTGACAAATACATTCCAATTGATTGTTCCAATGACAGTAGTTTCAGTAAGTTACTCGTTCCTGTATTCGGTTCCCGCGAACCGTGCCAACATTTCTCCGACCCTGCGATAGTAAACACTGTTCTCATTTTTTGACCGTCAAATAAATTATTTTTAATCTTCACAGAGCAGCGTATTACGTATAGTTGTTATTTTCTAAGCCGTCCGTTCCGCACTAAAGAACGCCGCACTGCAGAACGGACGGCTTAGAAAATAACAACTATACTAACATTTTAATGGCGGACAAGAATTCGCCATCTCAATAACAAGAGCCAGTTTGCAACGATAAAAGACCGTGATTAATAAAAATGAGATAAATGGAATATATCATCATATCATCAAGTATTAATTATGAATTATTTAAAATTAAATTAGGTGAAATTCTAATAGTCATTATGTTATTATTATTATATTAATTTTATAACTGCATAGTATGAAAACATTCATGGTAAGTATGTAAATGACACTTTTAACTTCATCTAGTTATCCTTATCTATGTTTGCTCATGAAGATGATGATAGAAGTTTTCTCTTAAAACAAAGTTATTATGGATCAATCAAGAAAAAAAAATCTTCGAAGTCCGCCTCTCGAGCGTGTATTAATAGTAAATGTAATGAATCGACAAATCAATAAAGGTCGCTTGTGATTCTTCTGGAATCCCAAGTGTCCATAGGCTACGGCGTCTGCTTACCATCAGGCAGACCGTATGCTTTTTTGCCACAAAAAATATAATCATCGATTTGAGTACGAAACGTGGCCTGTACTTTCTCTTATCCACCCATCACATATTGCTAGCTGCGTTCCATTTAACACAGCACCTTTAATTCCAGCCCACCTTTGTGGACAGGCGTTATTCTGTAAACGCGTCTCATTATGAAACCACACTTTGTATAAAAATATGCGCTCGAGTATAAAGGTAAACATTGATTTTTTTCTAACGGCCAGAGAGAATGTACGTGTTTGGGCCGCCAGTGACGGACTGACAAAGGGACAATGAGGGATCATCTTGAATGGACCACACTCCGCTTCACTGTCGAAGTACGCTAATAAATTATTGCAAACCGTGCTTACAGTAAGTATAACGACAAATTGTGATTCTTGAAGTCATCGTGATACGAGAGTGTTCACTGTTGAATTTTGATGCTTTAAGATTATGTAATGTGTGCTTTGGTTACAGTCAAATCCCTTTGAGTCGTATATTAGTCTCTATGGAGGTCAACTTGAGTTTAAATAACGTGTATTAATTGTACGTATCGGATTAACAGAGTGAGTATTAAACGACGACAGGCAAAATTTTGTATAAAGAGTGACTAATTGATAAAACAAGGTATGATGTAAGGTGATGTAACGTATTGCATACCTTGGGTTATACAAATATAAATAAGGAAAGACAGCACATAACTGGTATATGCATATTTAGTAGGTTACTTGGAAACAACTGAAGTCTGGGCCCATTTCCTTATGAAAATTTTCAAGTAGGTAAATTTTAAGATAATTATTCAGTGTAAAAGCAATTGGTAGAGTCAGTGTCGTAATTGGAAAAAAACGGCGTGCCAGTGCCAGAGACACACTGTCGCGACACTGGGTCCAGTTTCCCAAGAATTGAATGCGTCATCTTCATACATTGTTGTGGGCTGTGCGTCGGCCAATTCTGTAAAAAAGGAAGCATTTGTGAGGGCATGAACACTTGGAGCTAGTTATACTTTCACTAAATACATAATTTAAACAAAGATTAATGCAACACACATATCGTCAGTGTTTTATTTTATTTTAATTTTTAATAAAATACGTTTCCTTCAGTTAGCAAAATTAGTCACAGAAATCAGTCACACCCTAGCGCATCTTCAAATGATTTGACTGATTATTATCATAAAATCTAAAAAAAATCGTTCCTAATTAAACAGGTGTCATCATCCTCCTAGCATTTTCCCGGTAGTGCCCTATACACCGTGGCCGTGAATAACCCGAAAGATTTAAACCACGTATTTTTGACGACAGTACGAGTAAATAATGTTGTATCAACATGGGTCTAATTATGTGTCTTAATTAAATTACTATTTCAGTACAAATTAAATCTTATTAATTGCCCGCTTCTTTGTGAACAACTCTTTAGTTGAGAAACTCAAGTTGAAGAACAGAGAGCGAGCATAACACTTCACGAATCGCTCCGAAATCATACGACGAACGGCGAATGCCGTGACTTGTGTTCCATGACAAGAAGTGTCAAGTTATGCTCAAGCCTTTAGGGTGTGTTAGACTGGAGATTTTTTAACTTTTGATTTGTTTCAAATAATTAATATCTCCTTAATTATGAGTTTTTGGACTATATGTTACATAACTTTATATACTCTAATTAGGCTCTAGTATCGTTAGCTTAAATCTTTCGGGTTATTCACGGCCACGGATACACGAGCCCGATGTCATCAGCACCTGTCTATTAGGTAGATAATCCAAGAAAATATGTATCAATAATAAATTAATATCATCGTTTACTCACTTTAACTAACGATACAAATATTTTAATTTCCCGTGCATTATTATTGTTATTATTTTTTATTCCATATGTGACCAAAACACAGTTTTGGGAATTGTTTTCAACACTGCAGATTATCATGCCTATAGATTACTATTTCTAGAGAAAATCCTGTATGCATTTTTCTTAGATTCTCATCTACGGAATGCATCTCTAAAGATAATTTCTGGAAGAATAGGAAGCTGTCTAAATGTAGGGCACGCACTGGCACGATACGGGTAGACACAGCTAATTAAGGTTGTGCCGGAGCCTAGATCAATTATGACTATTGTAAATATGCTAAACATTGAATAGGAGAGTTTGCGTACTTAAAGATAAAGAAAATACGAAGGGTTCGGTACAAATATCTATAAAAACGGATAAAAAAATCAAGTTTGTTGTATGGGAGCCCCCTTAAATATTTATTTTATTCTGTTTATTTGTTGTTATAGCGGCAACAGAAATACATCATCTGTGAAAATTTCATCTGTCTAACTATCACGGTTTATGAGATACAGCCATGAGGTGACAGCAGACAACAGACGGAGTCTTAGTAATAGGGTCCCGTTTTACCCTTTGGGTACGGAACCCTAAAAATGATAACTGGGTACTTGAACTGAACGTGACTAGATATAATTGTAATCTAATGTTCAGCTTTTTGTGTTAAGCAAAACAGTAGGTGGGCGAATATTCAGCGTTTTTAAGGCGTTTTTTTTTCGTTTTTGTCGTCGCCAGCAAATACTATTAAAAGAGACCAATATCAGAGTCCAGTTTTGATGAAGACGTAAGCCAATACCGGTGCTGAGTCTTTTTTTATTTAAGTTTCCGCGGTATATTTTACCTCCGCTGAAATAATCTTGAGCCGACAATGACTTTAGAACCGAGCGGTTCAAACGCTTGGAGATTGGCCCAGGTACAATTATAATAGGGTACCTATACAAAATAGGTGTGCACAGAAGAAGAAAAAACAAGTGACTGCGGAGGTACTAATGCCGCTCCCGTATACGTTTACATATTTTTTTATGTTTTATAAAAAAGTGTTCCACTGCATATTGTTAGGCATACACGGCTGCTTGAATCGTCTGATAAAGACGGATGGGCCAATAGGGGTGTAGACTCAAAATGTAACTTCAAAAGAAAGAAGACAAAAAAATATGCCTAATGACGAATATCCCATTCGAATATCCCAAAAAATTACGAAGCTGCAACCGTTTCAATGTTGCCTGTTAGAGAGAGAAAATGCTCCGGGATCGTGACGTCACAATTGTCTAGCGTCATAGTAAATGACAATGGTTTCATATGAAGGTGCGTTTTGCGGTAAAGGGAAAGAACATACGCTTATATTTTTGTGATCATTTAACCTCTTCTGTTGTTTTTTTCTCCATTTGACTACATTTTGATCCTTTTTCGAGAAAATGCAACATTATTGATTATTTTATTTAGTGTCTACACCCCTATTACGAGTATGATGCACAATATTTATTTTGGAGTTAGACATATCTGAAAAATATCACAAATACGCTCTAATGTCTATTTAGATGTACAGATATTTTAATTCTGATTCTGCTAAAATTGTATAAAGCTGATGTTACATAAGAACTGTAAGAAGCGACCGATATTAACATTATTTGCGATCCCTTACAATGCGACATTGCATCAGGGGAACATCAAAAGAACAATTTGTCATTCTGCACGCTTTGTGTCTCGTGTGACCGCTGCATCACACCCACTTCTGTATGATGTGTTGCCCGCCTCCAGATCTCAATGAAATGCACTCGTAAATAATGTAGGTTCAATTCATCAAACGGCAGCTGAACAGTAAAGCCGCGTTTACGCACAATTTGGCCGGCAGCGGCGGAGGCGGGAAACGCCATAGCCACTATTATAATAAGGTAAGGTAATTAGGTTGGGTAGGCCCCCCACAAGGTGGACTGATGACCTGGTAAAGGTCGCGGGAGTCCGCTGGGTGCGGGTGGCGCAGGACCGGCCATTGTGACACTCTTTGGGGGAGGCCTATGTCCAGCAGGGGACGTTTTTCGCTCCCGCGACCTTTATCAGGTCATCAGTCCACCAGTCACCAGCGTTACCCACGCTGCGCCTTCCGTTACGTGGTCGCCACTCATATACCTTTTCGCCCCAACGGCCATCGGTTCTACGTGCAATGATGAATGATGTAAAGAGTAAAACATTTTAATTAGTTTGTAAATAAATAAATACCGTGTAGTTGTAATGTCTGCATTTCACTATCCTACAAATCTCGAAAGTGGGAAAATAAGTACCTAAAGTCGCCTTCACTGGACTTTGCTAACTATGTAAACAAACAATGTATTGAAATTGACATTTAATGTCAATTTCAGTATGGCGGTTTGTTTGCATAGTTAGCAAAGTCCATTGACGGCGACTTTAGGTATTTTTCTATACTGACCCACATTTCATATTCTTTTCACTTCATTCTCAGATTTTGTCGATATGTTGTTTCTATCTAGATGAAAATTATTTCCACAACTGACTGAAATTAATATATCCATAATTATTGATAAAAAACTATTTTAATCAACATAATATGCAGCATTTCACCACGCAACACCTGACCCAGATAAAACAAAACCCAAAATAAAACGGAATTCCATTCCATCGGTAAATCGCAAACGTAAGGTTTCAAAGAACATTTTCAGCAAAGCGCTTCAGTAAAGAAGTTGCTAAACGCGCCGCCATTGCGTGCGAGCGAGACGGCCTGCGCACTCACAATCTAACAAGAACAAACGGTTGTCGTCGCTATTACCTAACGGATCAGGGTAAGTAGTATATGTTAGATAGTAACATAAGACACGTTTATGATTATTTTGCAATCAATGTGTTTGACCTCATCATCGCCGCGGTAGGTACCCTATATTTTTTGACACATTTTCATTACCTATGAAAATAGTACATTTCGATGCTAGTGCGGAAAGTATGTCATTACATCATGAGTACCGAGATATCTTACTGAGAGACTCGGGACGAGTGAAGAATGACATTCCCGCACGTGTATCGAACGACGTTTTTTAATACAGTTGCGAAAAAATAATAAAAACAACAACAAAGGAAGAACTGTATTAAAATTATTTTTTTGAATTACAATGATGTTACAGAATTAATAATATAAAAGTTTCGAATTCCTTACTTGTTGTTTTTCTTATTTTTACGCAACTGTATTAAAGAACGTAGTCCGATATACGTGGAAAAGTAAAAATGTAGTTCGCGAAAACCAACTTTCCGCACGCTAAACAGCTACCTACGTAAAGTAGCACTTTTTGAGCAACTGTATTAAAAATAATATTGCTGATGTGAGATGAAATAGGCTATGGCCAGTATCTACTAACTTTGGCCAGTTACTACTTATCATAATACTAGCTTACTACTACAACTAATACTACTATTACTTCTACTATCTGGCTAATATCTGGCTAATATCTGGCTAGCTTTGCTTAGTTTGGGACTAGGTCGATTTGTGTAAGATCGTCCGCAAATTAATTATTTTATTTATAGACAAACGTCTGATAGACTATGTGTCTTTCGAGACATTTTAGACATGTGACGTGGTTAAAATGCTTATTCACGCAACAAAATGTCATACAATTGATACAATATACTTAGCTTATGTTTTTTTTTTGTTATTTAGTTATTTACTAGAAAACTGGAACTCAATACTTAACACGTTGAAGGACACTAAGTCTATGGTAGGGATGGAAAAATGGCTAACCTACATTTAATTGGAGTACTGTCCGTCAACAGTAGGTCGATCACGTAACGCATTGTACGAACGTTGGGTAGGTCTAAATGTCACCATATAAAAAGTGACATTTAGACCTACCCGACGCGCTTACAATGCGTTACGTGATCGACCTACAGGTTACGCGTAGGTAGGTAGGTACTTGATTTTACTAACGGATTGATTATTGTTTTATAAGTTTTTCATCGATTTTTCAATAAAGTTATTAAATAATTGGGGATAATTTTCCACAAATGGACTTTCCATCTACATGAGATACCTACTTATACTTAATTTATAAATACGTGGCTCAGCACCATTAAAACCCTAATCGGGTTTTAAACTTGAGAGCTCCAGTTCGCTTGGTACACAGGGTACCAACTAAGCTAATAGGTACCTACTTAAATGTTTGTCTAAATACATAGAGTAGGTACTTGAAACATCTTCTGTCTTTGCTTTTACTTACCTAAGTGATCTTATGAAGGCCTGAAAATCCGTCTCGAGTAAATTGAAACTAGAGAGAGATAGCGTGCGCTGAAGCCTCCGTTGCTCCGCATTAGTACAAGCGGGATGCAAGACACGGGAGTGAGAGCTCAATAACGAGGCGTCCAAGGGTTGGCTGTTTCTCTTACGGCAGCAGGCAATATCGACTGATAACTTACTGAAACTCGCAACTCTCCCTGTTCGCTTATGCATTTTGAACTCTATTTCGCATGACGCATTGTTGCCTTTGTAATTGTATCATAGTTTATTAAGAGGTTACGAAAATTGGTAGTCAATATGTGGAGATTTATGTATGTGTGTATGTACCAAGCATACTTACGAGGAAGTCTTACGAGGCAGCTTTGTTTCCATTGTTGGAGAATTTATGTGCATTGTTTACGTAAGATCGATGTTATTAAAACAAGTAAAACAACTCGTCGCTGTGTCTATGTTTTATATAGTTTATTTAAGTAGATACATTTTAATGTAGTATGTGTTTTCCGACACAAACTATTGCGTAGTTTTTTACCTTTTTCGAACCAGCCACTTACAGTTGGTTGAGTCAAAATAACTGGACTGATGATTCCCCTGTTTTGTTGAGCTAGTGCCTGAGGATAATGAGGATAGATGTGTCCAGTTGTTCATTGTCACTTCACTGGATTGATACATTTTTCTAATCAGCCAGTAAAATAATAGAAAATATCATTCGAATTTCAAAAATGATTTTCCATCCTCATCTTAGGTATTGTTTTTTCTTTACAGCCAGTTAGACTGGTAAAACAAATGGTAATCCAGGTAGGTAGTATTAACGTCTCGCTGTCTCGCTAACGCTATTGTGTATATTGACGCTGACGCGATAATGAGGATGGATGTCTTCGTCTTCACTTCACTTCATTGACAAAACATTTTAACCCGCCAATTATATACGGCAATCTCATTCGAATATGAAAAGAAAGCTTTTCTCTCCTCTTATCGGTTTTCAAGGAATTTTCTTCTTTTTCCAGCCAGTTAGACTGGTAAAACAAATGTTAATCCAGGCAATAGTGACGTCCTGCTGGCTCGCTAACGCTATTGTGTATAATGACGCCGGCGCGGTAATGAGGATGGATGTGGTCATCTTCACTTCACTTTATTGACAAAATATTGTATCCCGCCAATTATGTGATAGACAGTCTGTTTCGAAATTCAAAAATATATTTTCGTTCATCTTAGACATCGCTTTTCAAAGAATTTTCTTTCCAGCCAGTTAGACTGTTGAAATAAATGTTAATCCAGGCAATAGTGACGTCCTGCTGTCTCGCTAACGCTATTGTGCATAATGACGCCGGCGCGGTAATGAGGATGGATGTGGTCATCTTCACTTCACTTTATTGACAAAATATTGTATCCCGCCAATTATGTGATAGACAGTCTGTTTCGAAATTCAAAAATATATTTTCGTTCATCTTAGACATCGCTTTTCAAAGAATTTTCTTTCCAGCCAGTTAGACTGTTGAAATAAATGTTAATCCAGGCAATAGTGACGTCCCGCTGTCTCGCTAACGCTATTGTGTATAATGACGCCGGCGCGGTAATGAGGATGGATGGCGCTGGATATTGCACGGCAATAATCCCATCACGCTCTTACTACGAGGGCGAGCGTGCTTGCTGGGGGAAGGTATTTTGTCGTCTGGAGGAAATGCATCTATTAATGGATTTATAGAATCTACCTACATATTTACTGTGTTCATGTGTAATGTAGGTACTATATGAATTACGGTGCATATCCTAGTGGTGGAAGTATAAATATAAATTACCTATACCTACTGTTTTTTGATGGCTTATGAACTTGGCGTGTTCAAGACGCAGTGTTGTGTGGGATCTCTCATGATGATAATTTCAAGATTGACTAAAAAGTCTACTCTGCCATTGCCTGTAGGTAGGTAGTAGAAGAGTTGCATAGACGTTATACCTAATACTAGATACATTTGATGCTATAAAACTTAGGGCGTCAAGGGTTTTTGTTTCATGAAAAGAAGCGCCTCTATATAGGTCGAAATACATTCAGGCTGCAATTACATAAGATGACTTTAACTTTTATGTGAGTAATGGTTATTAGAAAACACGAAATTAATAATTTTTGCGCACTTTTTGAAGATGCGAGAGGTTATAATAATATCATCTTCGACAAGACCCCCCCCCCCCCCTCCCCCCCCCCCTCCTCCTCCTCTTCAGGAGAGCACTTGTTCCCGGTGATTTATACTCGGAACACGGAGTCGTCAGAACGTACATAGGTAACCATTATGCTGAAATGTTCTTACCTCGTAGTCGATTAATTTCAGACCTCATGCGTTTCTCTTGGCGATCTTTATTTAGGGTTAACATTTAACATAATGTTCTAGTAAAAGGTTCCTTGGAACGAGCCCTCCAGTGGCGTGATAAAGAGGCCGTCGATACTGGACCGGCATCATTAAGCCTTCCGTTCAGGTGAGTACTTGGGTCCCTGTGATTTATACTCGGAACACGGAGTCAGAACGTTCAGTTAGGTAAACATTATGCTGAAAACGTCTTACTTCGTAATCGATTAATTTCAGACCTCATGTGTTTCTCTTGGCGATCTCTATTTAGGGATAGTAAAGGGTTCCTTGGTAGGGGCACGAGGCCTCCAGCGGCGTGATAAAGCGGCCGTCGATACTGGACCGGCATCATTAAGCCTTCAGTTCAGGTGAGTACTTGTTCCAGGTGATTTATACTCGGAACACGGAGTCAGACAGAACGTACAGTTAGTAGCTGTAAACATTATGCTGAAAGGGGTTTACCTCGTAGTCGACTATTTCTAAACAATGACATTTTAATAATTATGTTACGTATCGCTGATTACTGCACACAAATAACATAAACTGCATCTTTAAGGGTCTACATTTAGGTGTTCAAATATGCCCTGGGGCAAGTAGGTACTGCAAGTCCACTGAATACTATGAATAGATAAACAATAGTAGTACCTAGGTATAAGGCAATTTTAGGCTCTAGCAAGATAAACTTGGTTTAGCGCTCGGTGCTTCCTAAACCGAACAGTTTTTTTCTTGCACCGAAAAGTTGCATCTTTACCTGCTTAGGTACCGCTGAATACTAGTTATGCCCTTGGTAGCTCGTTAAATGGGAACATCGTTTGAAACTGACAATTCGAATATAGGTGACATACTATAAAAACTTCAAGACGAGAAATAATGTGCAGGTACACGTCACGTTAAGGGGACGTAGGTTCGTGGTCTTTTCTTCCTCTCACTGAGCATAAGCGTGAGCGAGATGGAAGTGCGTGTTTGGACGCGCGGATATCATGTTATTTAATTTTATTTTTTTGTGCGTTTTAGTAAATATAAAAGTAATAGCTGATTTCCCTCAAACATGACATTGTCAATTTTTAAAACCAATTTGAATATGTTTAGCTGTTGTGCATAATTTGTTATGATTTATTTAAGTGTATTTTAGACCTATGTTCGTGATTATTTTCTATCGAGCGAATGTCAAAAACTCAGGATTCAAATAACTGATTTCCCTCAAGAAAGGCATCAAGATTGCTAATTAAATTTAGTGCAGCCGTATTATAATCCAAACAAGAGCTACGATTTTTAAAAAATCAATTTTTGGAGCTCACGTCGCCTTAATGCAATAGCGTTGTAAACAGCGACGATGACTTCATAGTATGGCATTATGTATGACTTTTACGAGCCACACGTTTCAATATTATCCAACGTTGGTAGATGGGTGGATTGCAAAAAAATTGAACGTTATTAAGGGCCTTAATCTAATCTATGCTTTAACTTTTTTCCATTGTGTAACGAAAGTTACCCGTATAAAATGTATGGGTAATTGCCATTACACAATGGAAAAAAGTTAAAGCGTAGATTAGATGTACAATGTACAATTTTTTTGCAATCCACCCAGATATGACCGCTTTAGCCTAGTCGGTAGTGACCCTGCCTACGAAGCAAGAGGTCCTGGGTTCGAATTCCGGTAAGGGCATTTATTTGTGTGATGAGCACGAATATTTGTTCCTGAGTCATGGATGTTTTCTATGTATTTAAGTAAATATTTATTTCTCTATATAAGTATCTATATCGTCGTCTAGTACCCATAGTACAAGCTTTGCTTAGTTTGGGACTAGGTTGATTTGTGTAAGATTGTCCGCATATATTTATTTACTAGCTTTTGCCCGCGACTTCGTCCGCGTAGAACTCGTTTATATCGTAGCTTGATACAAATTTTCACCCTCGATTTCCCTTTTAGGGGTAGATTTCCGATATAAAAACTATCCTTCCCCGAGACTTAAACTATCTTTATCATCATCATCATCATCATCATCATATCAGCCGAATGACGTCCACTGCTGGACATAGGCATCCCCCAAAGATTTCCCAAAGTGACCAATCCTGCGCCACCCGCATCCAGCGGACTCCCGCGACCTTAACATCGTCATCACCGGTCCACCTTGTGGGGGGCCTACCAACGCCGCGCCTACTAACTACCTCTATACCAAATTTTATCTAAATGGGTTGTATAGTAGCTCCATACAAATATTCACCCCCCATTTCACCCCCTTAGGAGATGATTTCCGGGATAAAAACTATCTCATGCCCTTTCCCGGAACTCAAACTATATGTAAACCAAATTTCATCTAAATAGGTCACTCACATCCAAATGTTCACCCCTTAGGGAAGGATTTTCGGCATAAAACTATCCTATGTCCTTCCCCAGGACTCCCAACTATCGCTATACCGTAAATGGGTTCCATCCAAATTTTCACCCCCATTTCACCCCCTTAGGGAATGATCTCCGGAATTAAAACTATCATATGTCCTTTCCCAGGACTAAAATTATCTCTTAACCAGATTTTAACAAAATGAGTTCCATCCAAATCTTAACCCCTCATCTCATCCTCTCAGGCGATGATTTTCGTTACAAAAACTATGCGATTTCCTTTCCCGGAACTCCAACTACTCGTATCACTATACCGAATTTCATCTAAATGGGTTCTGTTCTAATTTTCACCCCTCATTTCACCCCCTCAGGAGATGATTTTTCAGGATAAAAACTATGAATAGTCCTTCCCTGGGACTCCAACTATCTCTATACCAAATTTCAGTTAAATGGATTTTATCCAAATTTTCACTCTCTATTTCATTCCCTAATGGGATGACTATCGGGATTGAAAATATCCATTGTAATTATCCGGGACTCAAACTCTAACCAAATTTCATCTAAATGTGTTCTATCCAAATGTTCAACCCTCATTTCACCCTCTTAGATGATTTTCGGGATAAAAAACTATGCATTGTCCTTCTGCGGAACCCCCTATCTATATACCAAATATAGTATACCACTTTGGGGCTGAGCTGCAAGCTACCAACGGGGTCACAGGCGGTGGATAGTGACAAGGCCACCAGATATGGTGGCCAGCTGCGAATATATCGAATAAGCAGTCCCCAACCAGCAGCGGCAAGGTTATCAGGACGTGGAGGGAGGCCTAGGGGGGCCTGGTCTACCTGTTAAATACCACAGATGGTCCTACGACAACCATGTGACATGGCGAGTACATGCCGCCATTAAATAAGCATTACCCCTAGTATCAGGCAGCAGTGATACTAGTACTGGCAGAGGGCCGAAGAAATGTGTTCCAGAAGGGCTTCTGTACAGACATCAGAAGGCGTACCCACGGCTACTGAACTGCGGTGTGGAAAGCAAATGAGGAAACTACTACACTAAAATATTCTCAAATAAGGAGTAATGAAAAATGCCAAGTAATGATTTAACGGTCCTTGACGAAGAAAAATGCCGATGCCGTGGCGGTCTGAGTCCGGCAGGTGCAAGTGCAAGGCTGCACCGATCGTCATCATGCCAAATAGGAACCTGGAACGTGAGGACGATGCTAGCAGAAGGAAAGGTAGAGGAAATGAAGATGGAGATGGAAAGACTTAAAATAGATATATTAGGACTAAGTGAGATAAGATGGGAGGGAAGCGGAGATTACTGGGACGGAGAGTTTAGAGTTATATATACTGGAGAGAAACTAGGTGCCAACGGAACAGCTATAGTACTTAACAAAAGGTGGGGTAACTTAGTGGACAACACCATCCATCACAGCGACCGAATAACGGCCATAAAAATTAAAACACAACCCGTAGATACAGTTATAGTCCAAGTATATATGCCCACAGGAAGCCACGGAGACGATGAAATAGACGCAGTTAAAGACAAGGATAATTTAATAGAAATGGGTGATTTTAATTCAGTTGTGGGAGAAGGAGTGGAAGAAAAAACAGTAGGAATGTTTGGATTGGGAAAAAGGAATGCTAGAGGCGATAGAATGGTACAGTTTTGTAAGGAAAACAGTTTAATTGTAACTAACACCTATTTTGAGCTCCCAAAGCGAAGGTTATACACTTGGAAAATGCCTGGGGATATAGGCCGCTACCAAATAGATTATATATTAGTTAGATCAAGATATAAAAGTCAAGTGGCATCATGCAAAGCTTTTCCGGGAGCTGACTTAAATACAGACCATAACTTATTGTTATGCAAACTGAACTTTGGAAGTAGAAAACAACAAAAAAGGATACACAGACCAAAGAAGCTTGATCTCAAAAAACTTAGCGATAAGGAAAACAATAGTTTTAGAGTGCAATATAGTAATAAAGTAGGGGATAAATTACATGCATATAAGAATACAACAGATAATTATACATGTAATAATATAAGTGTGAATGATAAGTGGGAAAAAGTAAGAGATATTTTAATAACATCAGCTGACGACTGTCTAAAAAGGGAAAAATTGTACCGAGAAAAAGTTGGCTATCCAAAGAAATAATTGACCTTATGTTAGAAAGGAGAGAACTCAGAAACAAAACTGATGATAGAAGTTTGCAAGAGTATAAAAGACTGACGAATAAAATTACAACGAAAATTTGTGAACAGATAGATAAATATATACAGAAAGGTAAGATGGACAAAGCATATACCACAATAAGGATGTTAGACAAAAAGCACACTACAAAGAGTACAACTATTCTAAATGAACAAGGGAACATACTTATAAATAATAGCGATATTTTAGATAGATGGACACGATACATTGAACAACTTTACAAGGGACATGGTTTGGATGAGAACGACATAGAAGAGGCATATTTAGTTGATGAAAATGAAAAGGGTCCAGCTATTTTGAAAGAAGAGTTTGACAAAGCCTTGATGAGTATCCGTAACGGTAAAGCTGCAGGGGACGATGGAATTTATATCGAAATGATAAAATATGTGTGTGAACCGATGAAGCAGGAATTTTTTGAAATTATTCAGAACATATATGCCACAGGACAAGTACCAATAGATTACTTACTTAGTAAAACAGTAGCATTACCTAAATAACTTAATACACTTAAATGTGAAGAACATCGAACGTTAAGCCTTATTTCACAAGCATCCAAAATAATTCTCAAAATTATTCAAAATAGACTACGACCAATAGCTGAAAAGACATAGACATAGACATAGAAGACATAGAAAAACTTTATTCAACATCACATTTTATACAAAAGGAACAGTGTACAAATTAGACTTAGGAATAGACAAACACACTCAAACAATATCGTACGAGGCATTTACATTTTGTGATGCCAAAAAGGGGCTAGACTCAGCATACTGTTGCAGTGAGTACCTACTGAGTACCTACACTGCAACGCTGATTTTCAGTCATACCCTTACATATAATAAGTTTTAATTCTAATTAATATTGTCGGAAGGGAATGAATATCTTATTGGAATGTGAGTAATGTTGTGTATATTTTAAATTATGTAATGACTGTGGTATGGTTGTACTTGTATAAATATGTATGTTAAGTAAGCAAGTATATAAAAAAATATGAAATAAAATAATAAACAATTTGAAATGACACGTATATAGTATATAGTAAGCATCAAAGATACGAGGCCAAGACTCGACCGCCCAAGGGTAGAGTTTTTTGTATCTGGAGGAGGTGTCGTTTTAATTTTAATTTAAAACTGCTCAGACAATTAATATTTTTGAGAGGTGGAGGTATATTATTCCAACACTTGGTTGCTGTGTACTTAAAACTACCCCGAAAAGCGGTGGTGTGGTGATGAGGAATTATGAAATTTTGGCTGATTGATCTAAGGCCATACACTGTGGAACTATTTTTACGCCAAGTGTCCTTTTTAAACAAATAC
Source organism: Epinotia brunnichana (assembly GCA_963854355.1). Taxonomy (NCBI): domain Eukaryota; kingdom Metazoa; phylum Arthropoda; class Insecta; order Lepidoptera; family Tortricidae; genus Epinotia; species Epinotia brunnichana. The sequence continues at coordinate 19,310,018 of OY977949.1, read as the reverse complement.
TCGGGTACTGAAGTTTTTAAGATGCCGAACAACAAGAATGACAAGTGAAGCTCTCTTCGAAATGCCATTTTGAGGATGCCTGCCGAATTTAAGTAGGGAGTCACATGTGTTCGAAAACTGTCTAGAACCTAATCAATATGGCTTCCGACAAAATAATGGGACCAGAGAAGCCATTTTAGCCCTTAGATTAATTATTGACAGACGATTGGAGCTCGATTTGGACACACATACAGCTTTTATTGATCTAGAGAAGGCTTTTGACAAAGTAGACTGGAAAAAAATGATGCGTATTCTGCGTGAAGTTGAAGTCGATTACAGAGATAGAAAAATTATATACAAACTCTACAGAAACCAGGAAACCATCATAGAAGTAGGCGAAGAAAAGGGGAAGGCAAAGATCAGGCAAGGTGTAAGACAGGGTTGTCCACTCTCACCTCTTATATTCAATATCTTCATAGAACGGGCCATACAGATAGCAATATATTCAGACTTGGGGGGCGTTAAAATAAATGGAAACAAAGTACAATTCATTAGATTTGCAGACGACATCGCAGCAATTGCCGAATATAGTAATCAGTTACAGCAATTAGTATTAAAACTGGATGAAATTTTCAATCAAACCAGACTTAAAATTAACTGCAACAAAACCAAAATTCTCACCATCTCTAAACACACAACAACAGTATACAGAAACCCAATCGTAATCAGAGATACGACAATAGAGCAAGTTCATAAATTTAAATATTTGGGAAGTATCATTACCAGTGACTCTAGGTGCACCCCTGACATCATACAGAGGATTGCTATGGCCAAAAAGGCATTTAATAACAAAAAGCATCTCTTAAAAGCACGCATATCAAAAACAGCTAAAAAGCGGCTGATTAAAGTTTACATTTGGAGCATTGCTTTATATGGGAGCGAGTCGTGGACGCTAACCCAGAGAGACAGAGAACGACTGGAGGCCTTCGAAATGTGGTGCTGGCGAAGGATGGAAAGGATTAGCTGGACGGAGAGAAAGACAAACGAAGAAGTTTTAAGGATGGTAGATGAGAAAAGATGTTTGCTAGGATGTATAAGAAATAGGATAGGCAAGATGGTGGGTCACCTGATACGGCACGACAGTTTCTTCCTAAACATCCTGAAGGGTAAAATTGAAGGCAAGAGAGGCAGAGGAAGGCCTAGGCTAACATATTCTAGCCAAATAAAATATAAAGGAAGGAATCAAGAGGCTGGCAATGGACATAGAAAAGTGGCGGTTACTCCACCGACAAGAGCAAGGCTCTTAAGTAATGATGATGATGATAGTATACCAAATTTCATCCAAATAGAGTACAATCCAAATTTTCACCCCCTAATTTATAACCCTGGAGGAATTTTTTTTCGGAACAAAAGCTATCCGTTGTTCTTCTCCCCGACTCAAACTATCTCTATAGGTACCAAATTTCATCCTAATGGGTTCCATACAAATTTTTACCCCCATTTCACCCCCTTAGGGAATGATTTCCGGAATAAAACTACCTAATGTCCTTTCCCAGGACTCAAACCATCTCTATACCAAATTCCATCGAAATGGGTTCCATCCAAATTTTCACCCCCCATTTCACCCCCTTAAAGGATAATTCCCGAGACAAAAATAATCATATGTCCTTTCCCAGCACTCAAACTATCTCTTAACTGTGAACTTAAGTTTTATAAGTTTTTATTGTTACTAACATGATATGGACATAGTCTGAAATAAATAATTTGAATTGAATTGAATTGACCAAATTTCATCTAAAAAGGTCACATCACATCCAAACTTTCACCCCCTTAGGGGAGGATTTTCGGGATAAAACTACCCTATGTCCTTCCCCAGGTCTCCTAACTATCGCTCTACCGTAAATGGGTTCCATTCAAATTTTTACCCCCATTTCACCACCTTAGGGGAGGATTTCTGGAATAAAATATTTCAAATATTCTCCCCCTATTTTATCCCCTTAGGGGATTATTTTCGGGATAAAAGCTATCCGTTGTCCATCTCCGCGACTCAAACTATCTCTATACCAAATTTCATCTAAATGGGCTACATCCAAATTTCACCCTCAATTTACCTGCTTAGGGGATGATTTGCGGAATAAAGACTATCATATGTCCTTTTCCGGGACTCAAACTAACTTGCAACCAAATTTTACCAAAATGGGTGACAAACAAATTTCTACTCCCACTTACACCCCTTTAGGGGATGATTTTCGGGATAAAACTATCCTATGTCTTTCCCCAGGACGCCAACTATAGCTATACCGTAAATGGTTTTCATCCAAATTTTCATCCCACATTTCATCCCCTTAGAAGATGATTTTTGGACTAAAACTTATTTTATGTCCTTCCCCAGGACCAACTATCTCCATACCAAATTTCATCTAAATGGGTTCTGTCAAAAATTTCACCCCCCATTTTACCCCCTTAGGGTTAGATTTCCGGGATAAAAGCTACCCAATGTCCTTTCCCATAACTTAAACTACCTCTAAACCATTATCAAAATGGGTTATATCCAAATTTGTATCCCCCCATTTTACCCCCTAAGGGGAAAATTTCCGGGATAAAACCTATCCATTGACCTTCCCCGGGACTTAAACTATTTATGTACCAAATTTCATCCAAATCGGAGCAGCGGTTTAAGTAGCTCCATACAAACTCTCATTTCCCATATCATCCCCTTAGGGGTTGATTTCCGGGATAAAAACTACCCTATCTCCTTCCTCAGGGCTCAAACTATCTCTATACTCAATTTCATCTAAATCGGTTCAGCCGTTTTTACGTGATGCGCGGTCACATAAACAGACAAACAGATAAAGAGATAAACACACCAACAGATAAAAATTCTAAAAACTGTTGGAACGTGTTCTGTTATCGATTTTAAGTATCCCTATTAGCCAATATTTTTTCGAATATCTTCCATGTACAGACTTTCGACCCTCTTCAACTTTATTATATGTATAGATTTATCTATCTATCTATCTATTATGTATTTATCTATGTTTATTTACAAACAGCGAGATAATTCCGTAAGTCTAATCTAATCAAACTATTATTCTCAAATTCAATTGGTTCCAGCAACATATTCGATTCCACCCTTGAAACCAATAAGACGGGCCCTCCCACTTAATCTGGGAGTATCGTTAACAAATTTAATATTAACTCTCACGACTTATCCTTATAAATCGTCGACAATATTAAAACCACCAGTACATTTTGATTGTTGTGCCGAATAAATCGCCCCTGTTGTTAGGCCGCGAGTGAGAGGTGAGAAGCGATTTACCTCAAAACCTCAGATGTATGAATATAAGGAGATCGGACATGGCGGCCGATTTGTATAGAGTGAGCCTGTCGCAAGTACATTAACCCACACAACGCCCAAGTAATTGACAAGACAAAGCACGCACACATCTAAAACACACACACACACTTGTATACCTACACGCTTATTTGACAATAAACGCGCATCATATCAGGCATTTTGGGAAAAAACGTAATATTCTCTGCGATCAGCACGCGTGCACAGTATGGCAGTGTATGCCCATTGAGCATACAGCTGCGACACTGCCGCCGGCGGCTTGTCCTCTCTCTAGTATTCTATGCTCTGAGCTCAAAACCGTGCTTGATAGTATGAAGTTGAAGGGATATTTGCTGTTTGACTACGTCCCTAAACAATTTTTTTTTCTTTAACTTGTAACTTTAGTGGGAGAATAGGATGCAGTAGTTAAGTAAGTTACTTTGCTCTGTGTTGGCTAGGATCCAGGACGCCAAATATAACCAGAATGAAAAGTTTCGCTATCGAGAAGCTTTGTCCGCGCTCTTTCGATGGTGTTCTGGAATGGAATAATTACAGGACAAAACCCCATTGGAAAATACGACATTGGGGATATTAACGAATCCTTTCTGAGGAAAGATTCTAATTAAAGAAAACCGTTTAACTAGCAAACAAAAAACAGGAAATTGTACGTTAGATGTGGTAGGTAATGCGTTATTGAATCGTTACGGACTAAGTATACAATTTGTCAATTAGCACAGACGACTAAACTGCGATTAAACCAAACAGACATGATAACTGAAAGCTTGTCGCATAGACCGTAGTATGTTACGCACCCTCGTAGTACGCTAACCCACGTTCGGCTTTGTTGGTAATCCTGGGCCATATCTGCGCCTCTCGCCTTTCGGTACGACTTTATTAAAATAACGCACTTTATATCACTTTACGTACCCCATTACGATGTGAAATAGTTTTTCGGTTATATTTACTTTCATTCAGTAATACAAATAGTTTAGTAGGTGGTAGGTGTAATGTATGTGGCTCTGTGAGCTGTAGACATCGCGAGCCAGTCTTTTTTTTGAAGTGGATACTTCTTTGCTCGCGTTCTTGTATAGGGGTACAGTTCAAAATGTATCACGTGACTTCCGGAATAACTTTTTATAGAGAAGCCTAATCTGATTTCAAATAATTGTTTGTTACATGTTTTAATCTTTCTTTATTTGCCATTAGTTGTTAATCACAAAATGTTATTTAGTTTATGTGGCGGACATGAAAATAATGCTGAAATGACCGCCATTTTCAATGTATCGCGAGTCAAATGAGCTACGACAGTCAATGTTGCCATATATACCGATTTATCTGTACTAATACAGATGTTAGTGAATTAATTCAGATATATTAGGGTTCCATAGCCAACAAAGGAGTATTCACTTAAACTTAATTAACGGCTGTATGGAGATACAACACACAACCCGCTTCTTTTTAATTTCGGTAAATTGAATTGACAAAATATCTTTTTAAATTATTCAACCTGCTTCCAAAACTTCACGAGAATTGGCTGAGAAATGTGACCTGTAGAGGAGAACAGCCAGCCAGACGCAGGACATTTTTTTCCAAGCTTCGTTCGCTTCGCTCGCCCGTTCAATTAAAGATTTGTTTGTACATGGTTTGTACACATTACATAATTTGAAAATGCATATTTTTATTGTATAGTATTAAGTAGTATTCCAATTAGAAAAGCTATACATAGATAAACTCTTGCACTCTTTTTACACGACAGCCCAACGAAAAGGAGTGTAATGTTTTTGTTCTTTTTTGCGAGGCGGCTTCAATCTACTGGAAGCTTCTATCTACCATCACTCAATATATACACTCGCGGAAAATGAATACGGGTCACCCTAAATTAAATAACCGCAATAGGTTTTTTTTTTAAATTTAACACTAGTTATTAACATAGTATAGTATTATTTTTAATACCCAACTGTATTAGCAATTTCCGGGATCCTATTATATAAATATCAACGTCCAAAAATGTAGATTTTTGCGATATCTCGCTCCGTTAACGTTATTTTTTCATGGGTTTTTTACGAGTCCGATTTAAGTTACCAGGTACTTTCTTTTGTTACTGTTATTTTTGCAGTTTACATGTATAAATAAAGATATTGACAGGATTAAAAAAACTGTACAACCCTGCACTATTTTAAGAAATATGACAGTATTTTACCGACCCGTATTCATTGTCCGCGAGTGTAGTATCGGAAACCCAACCCACATAAACCTATAATATATTCATATTCATTTATTTGCTGCAACCATGGTATTTACAGGATGTTCTTAAAATCTAATCAGTACAGACATGGACCCTACTAGGGTGTAGCAACATGCTTAAATACTAAACTAACCTAAACATACATATATTTATAAAATCAACATGCTATATTTATATAAAATTTTACATTAGATAACAAATTGCACTTTAGATAACAACATGCCTACTTGATTGCATTTGCACCATCTATTCAATCGTTAAAATTTAATGGCCCATGAACTCCTGCAGCGAGTATGGGCATTCAGTTAGGAGGTAAGTTTTTTAAGTTTATTAACAAAAGTGTTATATGTAACTTCGTTTCTTATACGCTGCTTATAACATAACCAATGCGTGAACATAATTTTCAGATAGCCTTTTTAAACATTTTTTTCTTGACATATGGACCTACAACTGTGTCAACATCTGTGTTATATCTAGACTTAGCAGATCAACGTAACAAAAACACTACACGCTAAGTTAACCCTCAAAAGCGACAATGCCAGTGTAATTAACCGAATAAAGGGTGACACCGCAAAGCTGCCGTGATGGATCCGTTTAATATGGCCGCCTAGGTGCCCTGATTAAAATTAAATCTTAAATATATTAAAAATCCCTTCAAAATGATCTGTCTTCGTTAGGCTGTGTTGAGACAGTAATTGGTTTCCGAAGGAAAGCCGTGGCTTATTAGACGAATGCTTAGAGATTTATTTTTGAGTTCTTAAATTTGCGACATTACTTATTTCCCAAAACTTATACTTGGCGGTTCATCACTTTTTACATGAAAACTTTCCATCTGATCTGAAAATCAGTTACCTATCCTTCATGTACATAGGTAAGTTGATTATGAATTTTACTGCCTACATAAAACATTCAAGTTATAAGTTATAACAGAAGTTACCCCCTGGCCACGACTTTGGTCTTAAGGTGAAGCATCTCCGGTGAAGCTACATACGCGACACTAAAAACCTACTAGGCGGCGCAACATTATCGTAATTCTCCCCAGAAACACACACCGCTACATTTCACGCACACTATCTCACTTTACTGTGACAGGTCACTGACCTCGGTATTTTTTTTCTTTCGTGATATTATAAATTTAAATCAGTCACCAACCTCCATACAGAAAGTGAAATTGTCAAAACATCTTATTGAAAAATGTCAGACTTGTTGACATTTTCTTATTCTGCGATGATTCTGCGTATGTTTCTTAGGTACATTTTGGTATATGAAATATATACTACTGATAAGTCAATAGATTAGTCTTTAGATTGGCAATGTCATAGCAACTCTATTCGGTCATAGCTAAGGTGCAAAATTTCATGAAAATAAGCAAGCGAAAATTTATTAACATTGCTTGACAAATTTAGGGGTTACATTATGATAAGGACTCAGATCGAGCTGGCTTTTTGGGGGACTTGGGCCTGGATGGATAATTAAATTTGAAAATTCAATTTAATTCTTAAGTCTCAACTCATCACAATAGAGGGGTCATTAAGCAATCACGTCAGTCAGAATGATCGAGCCTTGTTGGTACGTACCTATTTGTACGTTACTGGGTAGGTATATATATTAGGTAATCCTTATTTTGCTCCTTAGTTTCATAGTGTGGGAATGCAAAAAAGTAGGTACTACAAATAATATGCAAATAAAATAAATAAATTATAAAATACCGTACTAAAACATAATTATACCTTCGGTGTCTGCTGTTGTTGTAAGTGTTATTGCGAAAGTGAAACACCAATGTATTAGGTATACCCGTAAACCAATATCAGGCCAGAATATAATTATACTAAATAGACCTAATAAACTCGTACCTACATATATTAATACGCATTTAGTACTCTTTAATCACTGTCACTGACACCCCCTGGTGCCTCTATGATTGTGATGTACGGTAAGTAGTGTCGTCAGCAAACCGAAAGTGAGTAATGTAGTCGCAGGTGATGGTGATACCTACATCATAGGGTAGACACTAATAACATAATTATAGTAATTTGTTAGTGCTAAGTGGAAGTCATTTGTATATTCATGAAGATCATAAAAACTCTTCGGTGCTCCCCAGTACCACATCCTATGAACCTGGTTCAAAGCGATGCGTTGTTAGGACTGTAGAATTCGACATTAAAATCGCAAAGCACGATGTAGTTCTGGTTTTTACAAGCTATATATTAACTTGACCTGTTTGTATGTAGGTATGTAAGTGTAAGTATAACTGTCAAAGATGAGCAATTGAACCTGGTTAGCAGTACAGTATTTCTAGGTATAACACTGGATTCTAAACTACAATGGGGTCCTCACATAAGTAATCTCGCGAGTAGGCTTAGTTCCGCGGCTTTTGCAGTTAGTAAAATCAGTCAACTAACCGACGAGAAAACCGCGAGATTGGTCTACTTTAGCTACTTCCATAGCATTATGTCATATGGCATTTTACTATGGGGTAGCGCTGCTGACATTGGTGCTGTTTTTGTACTGCAGAAGCGGGCTATTCGCGCAATTTATAAGATGGGACCTAGAGAGTCCCTTAGAGAAAAATTTAAACGAATTAATATACTGACAGTGCATTCTCAATACATTTATGAAAATATCATGTACGTTCATAAAAATATTGTTAACTTTAAAAGAAATTATGATATACATAATCTAAATACCAGAAATAAAGATAAGCTCGCAGTGCCCTATACTCGGCTGCAAAAAATAAACAAATCTTTCAAGGGTAATTGTATACGGTTCTATAATAAACTCCCAAGTAGTGTGACTAGTCTTAATATTAACAAACTTTAAAACTATCTGAAACGTAAACTAGTACGTAAAGCATATTACAGCATTAAAGACTATATGAATGACAAAACTGTCTGGGAATGAATTGCTCTACGCATAATTAAAATTTACTACTTTTAACTGTATTAGCTATAATTATTATGTTGTGTTAGTACCTAAGTAGTGTTTGTTATATTTGTTATTATTATTGCTTTTTTACATTGTATATTTGACATTTTGAAAGTGCTTAACTGTAAGCCTACTTGAAAGAATAAATTACTATTACTATATTACTATTACTATCTACTTAAGTAAGTTGTCCGTCAAAGTTTGCAATCCATTTTTCAGTCACTTGCCATTATCCGATTGAGCTGAAATTTTGGGTATTAGTATAGTTTGGATAACAATTCAATATTATGGTACCATTGAGCTGATCTGATGATGGAGACAGAAGGTGGCCATGGGAATTGAGTATTTAACGTTGAGTTTAAGGCTTAAGCTCCTTAGAATCGTCTCAATACAATATACAGAAAAGTACAGTAAGCAATAAAAGCTTGTACCAAAAATGAAAATTTTGGCAGTAACTTATTTGGTTTTGTTTTATGGATCAGTTAGGGTAGTGTAGACACATATTTGCAACTTCGAAAAGCTTGTGCCAGTTGCGCGACACGCGTAAAACTGCGAAATTTTAGGACTTTTTTACATTACGCCTGAATTTTAAAATTAATTAAAATAGGAAACTTGCATGGGACCTCAATTTCGAATAAATTGCACTCAATCGATGCGGATATACGTGGAAATATATTGTATTAGTTTTATCTTACGTTAAAATGAGGAAAAAAAATATTATTGTTTCGATAAAATAACATAACAGTTACACAGAATATTGAATTGGCACAGAAGATAAGTTTTTGTGTGACAAATATAGACTTAAACGCAAATGTTGTGGAGATAATTGCAAATTAATGACTTACTCTATAATAAACGCGCCGAGAATATATGTTGTGACGTCATAGCATAAGCCAGTTTAATAAAGAGCGTTTTCGGGAGGTGCCGGTGCGTGCAGATTTCAAATGCATGTAACATCAGAAAAATAAATCAAAAGAAAGTTTTAGTGCTACAGTTGTTTTAATGCTTAATTATACATTTGATTTTCGCAATAAAATAAAAAGATGCAAATTCCCTATTCCAACAATTTGAATTAAATATCTTTTAAACTTTACTACATTTTGATGGTCAAAGTAGCATAGCTTATGACTTTTAAACCAAAATTTCGTGTTCGCACTATCCTAACTGGTCGGCTCAATATACCAAAGAACCATGCCTTGCGATTTAAGCCTATTTTGTGTCGACTTCTACTGACCTATATCTACAAAGAATAATATTTATTTATTTTTTAAACTAACTCTTCTCTTTTGTAAACTCGTGAATATCTGTGAGTTAATTAAAATGAACCCTGAGCATCCTCCAAATCTTCAAATCAATAAAGAGTTGGCAATGCACGGTGGTGAATCCTCTTTAGTAGCAAGCGTCCATAGGCTTCGATATCTCGCAAACCGTGTGCTTGTTTGCAAAATACATGGTATAAAAAAATTGAACTAATAATAATTCTTTGGTAATTGTACTGACTGCCGTGCTTCCTGGATGGCCCCTCGATTGCGATTCCTGCTTGTAAGTAATGTATTTTATTTACTCATATTTCTTTTGTACGCATATGATTACAAATGATATGCCATTTTATACTATATATGTATGTATCACATACATACATATATACCTGAGTGGCCAAGCTCCGCTTGGGTGAAAATAGAGAAAAAGAATTTCCCAGATATGAGACTTAGCTGGTAAGGCGAAAAAATTATATATTCTATACTACTATATATAGAATGGGTGGCGCAGGACCGGTCATTTTGGCACTCTTTGGGGGAGGCCTTTGTCCAGCAGTGGACGTCTTTCGGCTGATATGATGATGATGATGATGATATATAGAATATATTTTTTTTCGCCTTATCACAAAGGAATAAGGTGCCAAATTGTAAACATAGCTCGGAAGTCGACTTTAGCTACCTAATTTTTTTTTTTAATAGTATAATAATAGTATTCTCATTGGCAAGTTCCGTCACATCATTATATCCTTCCCATAAAGCTTAAAGGCCTGGCCATGAGTATCTGGCTAAGCAGCGAACGTGCTATTCCGGATAGGCATCCCAATTCCACCATAGCGTTTAAGATACGGAACCGATTAATAAGGTGTCAATCGATTCATAATTACGCTCCGTGTGTCCCATCTATGTTAAACTAGACATGCTAATTAGCTTGAAATCTTGCGAGTATGGTACGGAACCCTCGTGCACAAGTCCGACTCGCAGTTGCACCAAGACGCAAGCAGATTACAAAATCAGCATACTTAATCTAAATATGTCTGTTCTAGTGAATTCCTTAGCCTCAGAGGAGGTAAAGAAAATGAAACAAATTCTTCATTAGTAGGAATGTTTTATACCACAAGAATAAAAAGTATATAATTCAATGTAAATTACATCATACAATGAAATCATCCTACTTCATTATTTGTAGGTAAAAAAATATGTTAGGCAACAAAATTATGCAAATCTATATATGCAAAGGAATACTTTACTGTTTAGGCATATTAATTATTACAATTATTTACTACTTCTTTTTCTTCACTTGACTTTCAAACTCTCACTCAGGTCTGCCATGAACCCGCTTAGCGGGTGCCTACGCGCTAGGTAGGTGCTTTCCGCTACAGGAAGACCACGGTATCGACAAGGAGCGTAGTGCGTAGAGATGGGCAGTGAATGTGTTAAAAACTTGGAGTTGAAGTGTAGTTAGGAGGTATCTTGAAGAACTGTATCCAATTGGGTGACAATAATCCGTCTTGATTTGACCACAATAAACACAAATTACATCATGCTTGCAGATTCCGAGTTGATATTATAAATATTCTGACAATGTCATTCCACATTCAATTGGTTGGAACTGCAGGGGATTTAACTGGATGGCGTCATTATTACAGCGGATCACAATATACTATCATAATCGTTATAGTCCGTACACTATACGATTTTCATTGTATTTAATATATTATTATTTTATTGAAAACGATATATCTAAGTCCTAAGACAGCGTAAATGCCAAATGTCAAACAAATCTTTCTATATGACATCTCGCTGCCCCAATATTATAGGGTTCTATGTTGCACTTTTATCAACTTGAAATTTGAAGTTTGTCAGAGTGACACTAGGTCTAAATTGAAGTACCCCGACAATGTAACATAGAACCCTATAATATTGGGGCAGCGAGATGTTACGACATACACCGTACTAGACAATGTGACCTGTGTGATAAAAAAATATTCCACATTCTAAAGAAACGTATTCGAACTTCTTTCATTAATAACGGGATCTTAAGATGAGAAATATGAAAAATCGGGTTGTAATGGTAGGGTTTGTGAACGAACTTTTGTGTTTTAAATTAGAACAAATTGTAAAAATGACCGAAAATCAATTTTAAACGTGTATCCACCCACATGACACCCTATTAATTCTCCCTGAAAACGTATTATTTTCTAACAGCTGGTATTAAACTAGCGAATTTTACAGTTGTCAAAATGCTAAAAATCGCGACAGACGTCCGTCCAGCCCGAGGCCGCTTGGCCATCTGCCTACTAAAATTCAAACGAATGACTTACGCGCATCCGTATTGAGCGAGATTTTATATTTATGTGCTTAATGTTACTAATTTACGTTAATTAAAAATAAAATGAGCCTACTACGTTGTCAAATATATAATAAGGAATAAAAGGATACAAAAATAAATACTGAACACTGACTAGCAAAAAAATTGTTCTGGTTTTTAGTCAACTCGACCTACCGAAAAACGCGCAATCAGAGCTAACTTTGCGAGCCTAATCCATCGAGGCAAATTAATCAAATCGTGTGTTGGGCATTATAAAATTGTAGCAAATATCTTCAAATAGCATTTAAATAAGAAACCGTTACATTTTATGTAGTTTTCGCGTAATGAAGTAGGAATTTCCAAGCCCATTTTGGTACTTTTCTGAAGCTGCTTCACCTTAAGCGACCTGCGACCAGCGTTTTATCTGTTCATTGCGCGTGATCCCAACTAACCGCAGTGCGTTGCGCATCTCGACCGTGCAATGACCAGATAAAACGCTGGTCGCAGGTCGCTTAAGACCAAAGTCGTGGCCAAGGCGTTAGAGGTATTTCGTGCTAGAGAGGTACACAACTATGCACAAAAAATCGTAAAATCACGCCTGTAATGCTAAATGGTGTGTCCACAGGAAGAAAGGTGGGGATGCTGTTCTAACTTTACTATTTTTTGTGTATAAATTGTCTCTATTATCGCATGTAAACGTATTGCTTAACACCATCAAAAACCAGAGGTCCCATCGCATTAAGTAAGACGTAATGGAGGGCGAGGCCGGAGGGTTCAGGATATTGCCTAATCATGGCGTTCGCACCCTAGCTGGCAGTTGTTTTACATTCATTCACCCGGCTGGCCTAACGCGATCAATTAACACGGATTTGTATAGCTTTAACTTTTTTAGGGTCTATTGGAGTCTGTTTATGGTGCTGTGTACGCTTCATTTAAAAATTGCGGGAAATAGGTACGTGTATTTAATTAAACCTTATGTTTTACAGTGGGACATTCCTGATAAAAAAGGACCATATCAGATAAACTTACACTGAAAAAAATAAATTTTAGCAAAGTACCTTTTTAGCTCGGTTAAGAAAAAAATGGTTACATATAACCATGATTCATTTAAAACGCGCAATAAAGGTTTGCTAATGGTAAACGAGCAAATACTGCTAAACTTCCTCGGTTATTTTAACACAATACTTATTTATTTCCAAATGATTGTCTCGGTAAATCCAATCCATACCCGATTCGGTTAAAAATGGACAAGTTTACATTGTTATATGCTGACCACAGCCTTGTTTAATTATATACGTTGAAATACTTGGTTAAAATTTGATAAGTTGTTTTGTTGCAAGTAACCGTGTGAATGGTTAAGAAACAGACAAGTGGCTTAAGTAAATATAAGCCTTTCTTTATCGGTTAAAAATAGACAAGTTGACACTGTTATTTGCTGTCAACTGCGTTATTTCATTTCAGACCTTGCATACTAGGTTAAAATTAGATAAATTGTTTTGTTGCAAATAACTGCGTAAATGACTAAGAAACAAACAAGTGGCTTAAGTAAATATAAACCTTTCTTTATCGGTTAATAATAGACAAGTTTACACTGTTATTTGCTGTCTAATACGTTATTTAATTCTCAGTCATACAACACTACGTTAAAATCTGCTAAGTAGTTTTCCTGCAAATAACCGCGTGCAATATTAAAAAACAAACAAGTTGCTTATTTTTAGTTAAACAAGCACAGCTCGGCAGTTAGCCACCGAGTGAGCGATCACATTTTTACAACAGTTACTTATTTGCAATTAAATCAGAAATTGACTAATATGCCTTCGCAGCCGTTTTGCAGCAAAGTGAGGCGGCCATTATGTAACGGGACTTGTAGCCGTGCGGGTGACTTATCTTGTTGCTCTTGTAAATTTTATTGTACGTATATTATTGTAAGCAGACACTGTCAAGGTCCGACCCTGGAACCCCTCCCGTGCCGCTGGAAGTATAAACAAACCACGGGAACCTCTCCGAAGGCACTCTTGCTTGGGCCGCGTTATGAGCGTTGGGTGCTGTCGTGTGATTTGGGCAATCGTGGTGCTAATTAGTGTTTGTTAGTTGAAGGCTTAAGAGACATTACAAAAGTTTAGAATAGTGATAGTGTTAGATTCCTGTTAATCAGACTTGTTATATTTAATAGATGTACCAATGGTTTTTACAAAGAAGATGTTTCATTTACTCTTTTAGCTTATAATATTATAAGTTCTGTTGTGAATTGTGAAGCGCCGGCCATCAATAGACCTCTTGATTTATTCGTCAATGGTAATACTTACCTGTTTTCTCAATTTACCTTATTCGTTTATTTTAATTTACCGTATAGGTATGTGATTGTGATGTTTAAATAAAGCTTATTTCTTTGAATTCAGTTTTCTTTTGTATCTCCTAAGATCGGTTGTACAAACCTACACAATGCAACCAATCTACTTGGTAATTCCAGCAAACTACAATTTGGTATAAGTAGCCAAGTTACTCAGTACTGACAATTGTCTCTATTGTGTAGAAGCAACTTGCCTCTACCCAATAGACACAATTGATAGTACTGAGTTACTTGGCTACTTATCTTATACCGATTTGTAGTTAGCTGGAATTTCCAAGTAGATTGGTTGCCCCTACCCAATGGACAAAATTGACAGTACTGAGTAACTGGGTACATACACTCGTTTTAGTTAGCTAGAATTACCAAGTAGATCGGTTGCATTTACCCAATAGACACAATTGACGGTACTGAGTAACTTGGCTACTTATAATCGTTTTAGTTAGCTGGAATTACCAAGTAGATCGGTTGCATTTACCCAATAGACATAATTGACGGTACTGAGTAATTTGGCTACTTATACTCGTTTTAGTTACTTAGCTGGAATTACCAAGTAGATCGGTTGCATTTACCCAATAGACATAATTGACGGTACTGAGTAACTTGGCTCCTTAAACCGAACTCTCCGGCTGAGGCTGCAAAGTAAAATTGGCTCAATGCAGCCAACTTTGCATTGTTGTGACTAATGTTACTACTATGTTATTAAGAAACAAGTATTTTTAACCAATTATATAGATTACTATTTGTCAAGTAATGTCAGCAAAGTTGACGTATTTGTTTTTAGCATCAAACTTTGCAGGTGCTATATTGGCAAACATGCTTAGCTATTTCTAACAGTAATTTGTTTATTTTTAACCCATGCGTTTTTTCAGTGTAGTCCGAGCTTTCTAACCTAATTATTTCAATAGAAACAAATCGAATTTCATGATTTTTTATTACATTGAAATTAAAATAAATTTAAGCTAGGTACGTAAACAAAAAACCGTTTTGTTAAATTTACCTGCGTTTTAACCCTAGAGCCCATTTAGTTGAGGTATCAAATCATTGGTGCAATCCACTTGGTGTAATAAGTGATTTGTATTTGAGGATAAAATGTAACTTCCTAATAGCGTTATGCATTTTAAAATTGTTTTGTTATATTATGCGTCTTTAAACCAGAACCGTAACTGTAAACACAAACTAACCCCATCCTGCTTATCCGAGTAATTGGATTGCCAGGTTAATAATGCGTAAAACAATCGTACAATCGGAAAAGTAACATTGCTCCGTGAACGGCCCGGCAGTTTACGGGTTATTAATCCTGACAAAGCGCAGTGGAAGGGTTGAAGGCGGTCCGCTGAAATATTGTGACGTTTGCCGTCCGGTGCGTAATTTCGGTTTTTTTTATATTGCCTTTTTATCAGTGACCCACAGACCTGAATAAATCATGTAGGTACGTACACCTACCTATATAGATGTCTAAAACAATAAATGAATAAATAAAATATAAATATTAGGGGGCAATAGTACCTAAGCGCAATAATGCTTGTATTATGGGTACTAGCCGAAGATATATTTAATAGATTTCAATGCTTAAATACATAGAAAAAATCCAGGGCTAAGAAACAAATATTCATGCTCATCACACAAATATTTGCCCTTACCGGGATTTGAACCCAGGACCGACAGCTTCGTAGGTAGGCAGGGTCACTATCACTACCCCGTAGGCTAAACCGGCCGATCTGGTTGTTAAGGCTAAACGGTCTAACCTTAACAACCGGCCTTAGCCTAGACTGGGCTAGGATAAACAGGTCAACAATACCTATGTGGCTCAAATAAATAAAAGTTTGGTTATGATGATTGTCTATAAATATACAATGTAAAATAATGTCTGTCGTTCGTATCTCAAAGCAATAAAATTCATAAAGCAAAATGGTCTTGACTTGGACAAAATACAAATTTAGGTACCTTCTACCAAGATTAATGCGAATATCGATCAACCAGAATTCCTCATTGTTGTTCGTCGTGTAATTTCAACTTTTATTCCCTTTTCTGCAATAGATAGTCCCTAATGTTCAGTAAATATCGCATTGTACAATAACATTACAAGCCAAATGAGATCGGAAGGAACGGAGTACAGAATGGACCCCCGACCATACATCATTCGCTCAATGAGGCTACAACAATTGAACAACAAGGTATAGAGCGTCCGCGTCATTGTGTGACGTAATTTTATCAAAAATATCGGGCGCGACAATGGCTCGTTGCGCCGACAAAAGTCGGAAGACCGGATGCGATTCGCATCGTCCCGCCGGCCGCCGACAAACGCGCAGCGACGTTTTTTACGCAATTCCGCTACAAAGCGCGATTGTTGCGAGATGTTTCCACCCACAACTCGCCGGTCCATCGCTCATCGCCGCCGACAATCGGAAATGACTTACGAACTTCGGAACTTTTAATGCCACTTGTACTTTGATATTGTAGAAGTGATCATTGCATGCATTGTTGTCCGACGATTGTACAAGAATACACACAGGTGCGCCCTTTAAGATCCGTCGCTGTGAAGCTATCCGTTGCTGCTTTGATAATGGCTGTGTACGTAACGAGTAATATAAGAACCCTTTTCGATAAACGGATAAATTGACCCTAAAATACGCACAAAATTTATAGGTGCGCAGCCAATTAATAGCGTCGTGCGTCATTAACGGAGTGCGACAAAATTTACACAAACGGCGTCGCCGCGGCCATTATTGGACTTTTACTGTTATCGCATATCGTAACGCTCATCGTGCACCGTGTAATTAGTCCACAATGGGAACATCGCTCGCCACCACGGTCACTCTCACCCCTGAACCTATACCGGCGATAGTAATTGTCACAAATACCACTGCCGCGTTTATTACAAGCCCTCGATGTAGCTTGGAGCAGATCGAGCAATGAAAATCTTACTAGATTTAAAAGCGGAGTTCACCCCTAATTGCATGTGGAATCAGTGTGACAGATATAAAGCGTCAGTTAGTCATCGCAACAATACGACGGGCATGTAGGCATGTAGGTACAATTGATTTTTCGGTTCGCCATTGAAGTCAATGTCATAGGGGACGTGTATCCGCGTTTGGCGCGATAAAATAAAAGTTTTTCCTGTTATTAGGGTTGTTTTTCACCCGCCAATAACATACCACTTGCAATGTTATTGGAATATCTATTCATGCCTATGAACCTGGTAAAGAAGAAGATATTTTTGCCTATGAACCTGGGCAGTATGGATTTAGGTAGGTATCTACTTTTTCTCATTGTTGGTACCTCATTAAGTTCAATATACTTGAAATTACTCAATTATGTAAATAACTTATTCGCAATCAACCTACCTATTTACTGTAATTCAATTTTCAATGCTATATAGACACCATAATGTTTGAGGTTTCAGAATTCTGACTATCTCACCAACTTCCAAAAAACCGTAACCCCAATCAATTTAAAGTCGTCTTTCATTGTAGATGGACCCTTAAAGGCACCCGCCCGGCTGAATGCATTCTCCTCACAGAAAGTTAATAGCCAAAGGAAGGAAGTAAATAGTCTTTATTCGATTAACAGTGGCAGTCGGCGTGCTTCAAAGAATCTGCTACCATTGCACAAGGGATAAAACTTACTGATACTCTTCATTCAAATGGTAATTCAGATGGGCAGGAAGCATGACTTGCAATTTTGACTTTGGATTTTGGAGAAATGGAGTTGCACTGTGACAGTATTAAGTTAGTAAGTAGGTATAATAATGCTTAGTTTGAATGTGTAACTTGGAGAATGGATGGTGTGGTCTAGGGATTTTTAAGGAAGTTAGTCTACATCCAATAGTGTTACCTATCAATAATCCATAAGCTGTTACAGAGTAGGTGCTTCCCTGCTCAATTTAAGGAGATGTCAGTCAACACGAATTATCTGGGGGCACGGTAGTGCCCCCGCCAAGACGAGCCAAGCGAAGCGCAAGGGCAGGCACTACCTAACCTTTTCTCGAAGCGCTTCGTCGTTTTTTGAACCCTCATAACTTGTGTTTGGATTATACCAGATAAACAAAATTCTGGGGATATGATGTCAATAGTGAACTTATTAAACTAATAAAGTTTCAATTGCATAGCTTTTATACTTTAGATTTTATTGTTATCTATAAAATGCCGATTTCGTCACTGACTCACTCACGTTGATCGTGAAAACCTCTAGGATACTTCCTGAAGTCCTAGATAGCTGAAATTTGGTATGTAAGCTAGTATTATTACACAATTAAAAAAAAATTGAACTTTTACCCCCAAGCCCCTTAAACTAGGGGATACAATTTTGTATGAGACTTCCACAAATTTTGTTGCTAGAGGTCTGAAAAATTAAATAGGGACTCCTTATTCTAAATAATAAGCCACCCCCCACCCTTTAAATTATGGTATGGAAGTTTGTATGGGTTTTCCTATACACTTCTTTAAAAATTACCTTACAAAAAGGAAAGAGATCCCACCAAAAACATTAAATGTAAAGTGACTGCCAAGACTCCCTAGCTCATACAATATCAGATCATAAGGAGCGCCAAGCTTCTTACTCCACACGGCGTAACCTACCACTATACCAGCCACGCTCTAAAAATTCTATATCTTGGCTAAAATATAGAATTATATATATATATATACTATAGACCCGTCGCTTTATTAATGTCGCTTATAAATTCATTCAGCGCGAGAGTCTATGCGGCGACCGTTATTGTGCCCTACAAAGCTATACTTTTTAGCCAAGATGTAGAATTTTTAGAGCGTGGCTGGTAGTGGTATAGGTGACGCCGTGTGGAGTAAGAAGCTTGGCGCTCCTTATGATCTGATATCTTTTTAACGCTGAAAGCTGTATGAGCTAGGGAGTCTTGGCAGTCACTTTACATGTAATGTTTTTGGTGGGATTAATTTGACAGGAAGGTTTTGAGTTAGGTAGTTTATAATACACTCAAGAGCAAAAGTTTCGGGTCGATGAAATACCGTCATATTTCCTAAAATAGTCCAAATGTTGTACAGTTTTTTAATCCTTTAATGATCTTTATTAAATTTTACATCTAAACTGCAGAAATAACAGTAAAAAGAAACACGTTACCAGGTTTAAATCGGACTCGTAAAAACCCATGAAAAAAACAACGTTAACGGAGCGAGATATCACAAAAATCGTCATTTTTGGATGTTGATATCTATATGATATGATCCCGGAAATTGCTAATACATTTGGATATTACGAAGACTAGTATGTTATGTAAATAAGACTAGTGAAAAATATAAAAAAAAACCTATTGCGGTTATTTGATTTAGGGTGACCCGAAACTTTTGCTCTTGAGTGTATGTCTAGAGTTAGAGCTTACTATGGTCATTCTTCTAGGACAATAGAAAGGGAGTTTACCTGAAATCGAACTACTTATATTTAATTACAACAGAAAACATCCCTACTTCATATGCCCCTTTCACAATCCTACTTCTACTTAGCATGTATGCATATCCACGCAAGTTACTGTAGCGTAAACTAGGTGGAAGTAAATTGTTTGTAAGTAACACGCTAAGTAGGCTGCCGTCGGCCCAGACGAGCGGGAAGTAATAGACCTTCGCAGTTAATTACGCCCTGATTGAAAAAGAAAGGTAAACGGTGAAACGTCAAACGCAATTATATTTACTGTTTGCTGTGGTTGAAGGCTGGGAAAATATAATTGAGGTTGTATTGTAGAATTTTGATCGACGCCAAAGACGCTTACTGATGCAGATGTGCGGCAAGTTGTTAAAACTTTAAAAAGTTTCCAAATATATGAAGAAAATCTTGGAAATAAAACTTTCACAAGAAAAAAAAAACTTTTTAAGAAACTCCGTACGGATGTTTATTTTATTCTATTCTACTTCCTGAACAAAGGGTGAAGGATGATGAAAATGAGTCTTCGGCTCTTGTGAAATTATCAAAATTCTAATAGGTATTTCATCTTAGACGATAAAAGTCACTGATTTCAAGCGCTCTGTCTGGTTATTTCACAGAAATATTGTTTACTTATTTACTTGAGTACAAATACAGTGTTTGCATATTAACTATATAGGTATCTACTTGGTACATACAAATCTATAGAAATAATAATTGCTTTGACGAAATTAATGGTTTTGCGGTAAAATATTAATACCTAATGACTGTGAAAATAATAATCATGGACTCTTTAACGTTATTTTTAACAAAAACAGCATAAAATATATCATTTTATAACAACTTGTACTAAAAAGTGATTAGACCTAGACAGCAGGGCAGAGCAATAAATTCGACCTTTGTATCAAAAGGATGCATAAAATGTTTTCGAGTTTTTATAGCTATTGTGGTGTTCAAAACTAAATCCCTACTCTAAAAAACACAATGATAATTTGTCATCGAAGAATGACTCGAAGGCACCTGGCCTCCACGCGACCCCTAACCGTAGGTACCTCACTGTGGTGCCTTCAACAATTCGCAACGCGTCGACTTTTGTCAATATGGCTGTTTAATTTATATTATGTGATCTTCAAATTTTATTTAAGTACTTCTTCAAATATGTGCAGATGCGGCGGGGGGCGGGGACGAACGGCAGATGCGAGCTACCCCTACTGCCAGTTTATGTATTTTAATGATTTTGCACAATAGATAGCGTGTGAGTCATTTATTATACCCGTTTAATGGCATCGCTCTGAAAAAAAAACTAGTTTACCACAAGTCTGATACGAGCACACAAAATGCCACTTAATTTAAGAGCTTGAACAAAGAGGTAGTTCAAAAAAGAAAAGCTTATTTTCAAATATGGCAACCCGGCCGGTGGCGCCGGCGAAATTCGCGGTCGGCGAATCGACTTCCTGCGCACTGTTTCCCGCCAAAATGGATCTTTTCCGGTGCGTATTTGTCATTTTTGTATCACGAGTCCGTAGAATCGTCATTGTTCTAATTATTTTCAATTCATTGTGGCATAGTGTACATTAATAACGAACTAATTTAGTAACTTATTTTACGTCATACCTGGCCATAAAGTAGGAATTACCGCACGCTATGCGTGCGGAAAACCCCACTTCCTGGCCAGATAGAGACGTAAAATTTTGTACTTACCACGGGCGGTAATAAAGAAAGCCTCAGAGCGCATATTTATCGCCCTTGCCTTCGGCTCGGGCGTCAAGTACCTGCGTTCTGAGACATTCTTTGTTTAACCGCCCTAGGTAAGTAATGTACTATTCTAATCAGATGTTGACTTACCGTCTTATTAGATAATGTAGAGAAGGTGCAATTAGTGGTTAGTTATGAGTAAAAATTACAGACAGGTAGCAGAGAGGCAGGACTCGAAATAAACTTTACCAAAACAAAAATCATGACTAATAGCATAGAAATCCCACTGAAGATTGGTCACACCGAAATGGAATATGTCCACAAATACATATATTTAGGTAAACAGATCTCGTTCGACAGAAACAACAACGACCATGAAATTGAGAGAAGGATCAAGATTACTTGGAACAAATTCTGGAGCCATAAGGAGATATTAAAGAGCACATTACCTATTAAGTTCAAAAAACAAATCATGGATTCGTGCCTGCTTCCATCACTAACATATGCAGCTCAAACTTGGAAATTTACACTAAAAATGAGGAATAAAATTAAGACATGTCAAAGAAGTAGAGCGCAGCATAACAAACATTAAAAAAAATCATAAAGTTCGCCATAGCATAATCAGAAACTGAAATGGAAATGGGCAGGACACGCCGCCAGAATGCAAGATAAAAGGTGGACCAAAAATGTGACAAGTTGGGCCGGGCCATCAGGCAAACGTAAGAGAGCACAGATGTATGAATATAAGGAGATCGGACATGGCGGCCGATTTGTATAGAGTGAGCCTGTCGCAAGTACATTATCCCACACAACGCCCAAGTAATTGACAAGACAAAGCACGCACACATCTAAAACACACACTCTTGTATACCTACACGCTTATTTGACAATAAACGCGCATCATATCAGGCATTTTGGGAAAAAACGTAATATTCTCTGCGATCAGCACGCGTGCACCAGTATGGCAGTGTATGCCCATTGAGCATACAGCTGCGACACGGCCGCCGGCGGCTTGTCCTCTCTCTAGTATTATATGCTCTGAGTAAGAGAGGAAGACCCTATATGCGATGGTCAGACGAAATAAGAAAAATTTCAGGCACAAATTGGACGGAAAAAGCACAAGACAGAACTAACTGGGTTACTCTGGAGAAGGCCTTCTCCCGAGAAGGGGTTCTTGCGACATAAAATAATAATAATAATAATAAATAGTTAAATAATGAATAATAATGACACTAACAGACACATCTGACATTACATATTATTATTGACATTGTACAAGTACTGGCAAGAAATAAAAGGCTTTTTTATTTATTTTATTTTTATAAGTAAAAACAGACTGCCTATTACTTTTCTCCATAAAATGATCATGATGAAAAGTTTAGTCGTGACTCGTGAGTAAGACTTAAATATTTTTAAGTTACGATTACATACTTTCACTTTAAAAGTTTAAAAAGCCAGGGCTGAGTGGGCCGAAGGTCTAGAACCACCAAGGTCTGGTATCGAAGACAGCATATGGTACATGGACGGATCCAAAATGGGATCCGGTACGGCAGCAGGCATTTATGCAAATGACTATAGTAGTAGTGTAAGCATGGGTAGTTTGGCAACCGTCTTCCAGGCGGAGACACACGCCATAATTGCCTGTGCACAGGAGAATAAAGACAGGCAAACCAAAGGGCAGACTATCTATAAACTCAGTGACAGTCAAGCGCTTACGGCGCCAAAAGTGAACTCTAGACTAGTTTATAATGGCGTCCAAGCACTGAACAGGCTTGGAAAGCACAATACTCGTAGGGTGCAACTTGTTTGGATACCAGGGCACGAGGGCTTCATCGGCAATGAAAGAGCAGATGAGCTTGCAAGAGGGGGCTCTACAAATCACTTTGTAGGTCCAGAACCATTTGAGGGACTCTCGCAAGGAACCATAATATCAGCCTTAAAGCCTACGCCAAAACCAAACACCAACATGAGTGGAGGAATGAGGCATTCTAAATTCTTTATAGAAGGAGTGGACTCGGGCTAGACCAGAAAACTCTGGAAATCCAGTAGGAAGCAACTCAGAATTATATCTGGGGTCTTCACAGGTCACTTCGGGGTCAAGGATCTCTTGGCCACGATGGGACTAGCGGATAGTTTAGACTACTTTAGACTGTCGAATGTGTGGCGAGGAGGATGAGACTGTGGAACACTTATTACGGTATTAAGTGTTCATATTGACATTGTAAACATTAGGTTTTAAGTATTCTAAATCGTGTTTCTCGATATTTAAGTCTTTTTCCTATGTTAATTTTGCATGCCAGTTTCTGGTGGAATGTGTGAAACCTGATAATTTAATAACGACTTTTGTACCACATTTTTATGTAAAATAAAGATTTGTATTTGTATTTGTGAATGTCATGCCCTTGCGAGACAAAGAATGAATTACTTTGGTAACGGCTCCCGGTGAACTGCATCATCCGTTTTGTGGAAATGATGGAGCGAGCTTGGGAGCAGGCATAAAGGAGAGAACAAATGCACAAAAGATCCCACTGGTTCGAAGTGCATCCGAAAGGGCCCTCATCTAAATAGATAGGATAAGATAAGGTTACATACTACTTTTAGCAGTGACTGTTTCCACGGTTTTCCCATTGGCATCATATTCGCAATCCGTTTACTCGTAACGAAGCCGTCGTTACCGGTCGGATCTGCGAAGATTAATATCATGCGGGGCGCACCCTTATCGCATCATGAACTAGAGAGCACTTTCAGGTCGCGTCGCGGCTAATGAACGTTGACTATGCAAATAAATATTATTTGTTTATGTGCACGCGCAATTATCATTCAAAGAAAAATCTACATATAAAGCATCTTTTTCACCGGTGAGATTAGGCGAAAATTGATTTGAAATTTCTTGCAATCGGAAGTAAAACATATGACTATTTAATCGAAAAAGTCTTCTTCGCTCCGCTTAAAGAAGACGAAACAAAATAGCAGTAAGTTATCAAAGTCCTAAACATCAAAAATCTAGTTGACTTAATATCTATTCTGATTTCAAGTCATTATGTTTAGTGTTGCGTCAAATTTGCAGTTATTTGCTAGTATAAATGCGTTATACCTATCCCTTGCGGTATAATATCTTGACTATCACAGGAAATAGTAAACGCAACATTATTGCTTATTACCTGCAATTTAACAACAGCGAATAAGATGGCGAATACGATTATGTTTTGGGAGGGTGTCCCATATCTACCTAATTGTGAGAACTGATTCCGTAATTAGCGCGACGAGTCACAGAGGGCGCGGGAATGATTTGGATTGTTTTTCTATTTTGTTTATTTTTATTTCGTGTCCGACTAATGTCATTCCGAAATAAATGTATGATCCTGCGACGATTTTTTTTTCTGGGATGTACTGTACCGCTATATGCTTTATATGGCCAGAGATATACACGGTAAATAAAACTACCCATCAGTACAATATAGGTTAGACCTAGTATTCTAGTCAGAATCTACTAACACTTCGGAAAATAGAACTTCTACATTTGTAGAGAAGAAAAGCTGCAGCATGGTTTAGAATTTAGACAGATGCCTAATTTTATTATTGCTGGACAAATACGTCTCAAGAATGAAAGGGAAATGAAAAATAAATGACACATTGAATGTATATAATATTGAATATACATAAATGCAGATAGGTATCCTACTTTCTACTAATATTATAAATGCGAAAGTTTGGATGTTTGTTACTCAATCACGCTTAAACGGATCAACTGATTTGGATATTTTGGATGAAATTTTGCACGAAGATAGTTTATAGCCTGGATTAAAATATAGGTTAACTTGTATCCCGGGTCCATGCAGACGAAGTCGCGGGCGGAAGCTAGTAATATTATAAATGCGAAAGTTTGGATGTTTGTTACTCGATCACGCTTTTTTACGAGTGAAAAGTAAATAAAAACTTATTTATATATGGGTTATATATCTATTAGGCGAAACTAATTTTAGTCACAGGTTTGGTATCTCGTAGCTGTGAGAACTGATTGCGTAATTAGCGCCGAGCGAGCGTCCGCAGAGGGCGCGGGAACGCCCGCCCTCCATTTGTTTTTTACCGCACCCGTGGGACTGTTTAATTACTAATGTTTGCGCTGGTGTCAATTTAGTGTTTGTTGACACGCTTTTATGATTGCTGACTTAATAAGTGGGAACTTCAATAATGTTCTCGGTCATTACATCCAATGAAGAAAAGTTAATTTAATATCTATTGTTTATTTGTTCTTATTTGAGATACAAGTGATGTCATAGGGTTTTTATAGACGTTATTTTAGAGATCATTTCTCAGTTACCTTTTAGGATCAGATTCGAGATGATGGTATTGGTTGGTAAAATATATAGGTAAAAAAATGAAGTAAGCCTCTCTTGCATGTCGGGGTGACGTGTTCGAATAGGCATTTGTTATGTTTGTGTTAGACAATATACATATGTAATGTCTATTCGAATACTTCGCTACTACATACAAGAAGGTTTAAGTTTTATACCTATACCTTCTTTATGTCTGAAACTGTGTCCGGATATCCAGTTTAGTATTTATGTGTTTAAGCTGACTGTATTACTTAGTAGGTACCTAGTCAGTTGAACATGCACAATATTAAAGGAAAAATCTATCCTTGTAGCACTTACAAGTAATGCTCATTCAGCGATGATCCGTGAAACTTATTGAAAGACGAAACAATGCGAAAGTATCAATTTATTTCAATTTACACGATGTGCATTGTTTTGTTAGGACGGCGTTCCCGCGCTTCCGCCGCGCTTCCGACACGTGCCGCGCCATCCTTGAATTGCACCCTACAACACCGGTGTTGCAAGTATAAAATAAATAAAAAACTTTTTTGAAAATTCGCAGTTTTAAACCTTGAAGTCTGACACGTTAGATATGTTTTTGTAAATGGGCAAAAGGTCTGTTAGGTTATAGTTTAAAAGTTAATTGTTTTATCTGTCGAACTAATGTTGTTTGGCAATTATTTGAAACGTGTCGTCGCTGCGTGTATAGTATTACCGGTCGTGTGTCGTTTTTTGGAAAGGTGTTATTTTCGGTGAAAGCCATTTTCAAGCCATCAGAATATATCAACGATTAATAAATGTAGCAGAGTATATAATAGTTAGACATTTTTACTACATGGTAAATCAGTTTTCTCAAAAATAGTATGAAATGTTCCCATAACATCTGTGAAGATAGTATCCGAAAGTGGACAATTTCTAAAAGTGTCCAGTAAGTAAGTATGAAATCCCATTACATATATTAAAATTGAAATATATAGGTATAACATTTTTTTTCATCTCCCCTGTTCTGAAAGTTGACTTTTCATGGGCATATAGCCGGGTGAAAAATAGCGTTTTCTACCCAAGGGTGGAAAGTATTTTTTTTTATTGTTACTGTCAGCCACGGAGTCGAAGATAATTGAGTTAAGTCATATTATTAAAGTAAAAGCTTTACATAAAATCTAAACTCAGCTTAACGACGATTTCATTACGACGACGTAATTACAGAAAATCAACATTCAAAATCACTCCTGTAAATTTCGGCTGCCCGCCATTATGCCATGACACTTTCTTTTTTCACGTTTCGGCATGGCCCTCTAGATTAGTCGCGTCGCGGCCTACTCGATTACAATCTAGTAGACCGTGGCAAGTGGCTAGTGCGAATAGGTTGGAGGTTGGATATTATAGTTTTAATTATTTTATTTAGGTATATCTAAATTCTAATAATTTTTTTTTTCATATCATACATATAATAATAATAATAAGCCCGCAGGGCAGCTTGTGGCGAGCTGTTGGGGAGTAACGACCCCACGGACCCGAGCGCTCCCGAGAGTCGGTCAGGGCATCCGTCTCCGGCGCGTCTTCGTCGGTCGGAGTGGAACCGCAATGGGGCCCTCAGGACTCTCAGCTCTGGCTTGCCTTCATTGGCCGTCCAGAGAGGAGTTGTTAGAGCTATATGCTCCAGGGGTGGAAGTGTTAAAGGGCATAACGCCGCGAGTAACTTCGGAGAAAGCCGAGAAAGTACAGCACCACCTCTCGACACCCCTGAGCCGCTCACGCCGGTGTTGCTCGTGGCCGTCTTTACGACGGCACTTTCAGGGCCCATCTAGCGAGTGGCTAGTCACCGCCTGCCCCGATAGCATCTCACAATGTTATGGCAGATGTCCGGAAATCTTGCAAAAGCCCATTCATTAGTCCATCCTAATTTCATCCATAGCTCGTTACTCTTTCCTCTTAACCTACAATAGCCCCAACGCCTGTTGGAACCGGTTCACGGGTATCTACCGATGTAAATACCCGTGAATGGGTTCTAGCAGGTGTATTACTCATACATCACATTAAACTTCGTCTCCAAAGGGCCTCTACGTGTTGGATCTATATCCCCACGCACGCCTTCTAAAAGACCGGGCTTTGTCCCGTGACAGGAGATACATAATAATAATATTTTGCGGACAATCTTACACAAATCAACCTTAAACTAAGCAAAGCTTGTACTATGGGTACTAGACGACGATATAGATACTTATATAGAGAAATAAATACTTAAATACATAGAAAACATCCATGACTCATATCATTCTGTAGGTACATTTATTTATAGAATTATACAAATACAAGAAATAAAATTGAAACTATTAGATCAGTTACGTTTTTTAAACTTTTCTAAAATTGGCAGTATGTGTAATTAATGTGTATTTTAACTTGATAACTGATTACTCTTAATATACCTGTTTTATAAAATGTACGTGTAGTATTTTACTTTCCTCACAGTCGAAATGAAAAGTAGAGTGTTTAACTCGGGTGAAATTACCCATTTCATCCTCGAACTATTGGCGCTCGAACGAGAACGCCAGAAATATGTAGGTATCTCGAGTGAAATGGGTCATTTTCAACCCTTGGTTAACAATCTACTATTTATCAAAGATACGCTGAGGAGGTTATTGGCAGTTAAGGGCCTTTAATAAAAAGGAGGTACCAGTATCATAGAGGTTGACGTCTCCGTATTGCACTTGTATTGCACGATGTAAAATGGCGGAAAATACAGTTCAATCATGTTTTTTGATACTAATTAGGAATTCGATACTAACAGGAGAAAAAGAAGAACAAAATATAAAATATTCACAATAAAATATTATAAAATAAAATATTCATAATACAAACGTATTTATTCTATTGGCGTTATCTGAAAGCAATTTAAAAAAAAGTCGCACTCGTATTTTGGCGGGATTGACTTCATTAAAATAAAATATTTAAGAAATAATAAAAATTGCTAAAAATGTTTTCTGATGAATCAGATTGGGACCTCCCTATTTAAAAGCCGATGCGGAATGGAAGAGGAATAATTTACTTCCACCTAAGTCAAAGGAGAGATATTTGCACAATTATGATAAGTTCATGAAGCTGAACATCAAACTACAAATTGGTCAGAAAACTAGTTATTTTTGAGAAAAGCACTATACAAATATGCACTTAGCATGTTGATTAAAACATGTTTTGACTGTTAAAAGACGTTTATTCATGGAAAGCACAAGCTGCCATGATCAATGATCGAAATAGAAGGGGAAAAAGTGACAGTGTTGCTAGTTACATAAAAGAAATGCGTTTTGATACATGCAAATTAGCCTATATTTCCTCTTAAAATTCAGTTTTTGCGCAAAGATTTGGCTCGTTTCTCCATCCATTCATATATAATAAAATATGTAAGTACAAAAATTCCTTTGCAAGACTACTCGACGAGGGAAGTAAAACTTAAGGTACAATCATGGCTCACTTCACTTTCTTATGAAGAAATAGAGAAGATTCTGGAAATAGTCAAATAAAACACACACATACACACACAAAAACTTTACAAACACACACATTGTGTTCTATATTTAATATATATTTAGAATATACTATCCAATTTAATTTTAATATTTTTAATCGTTGTAATGTAAAATGTAATATGCGGTCTCCTGCAATACAGGCAAAGCCTAGTGACTGGTACTTGTAATACTACATGTAAACGATTTTGCTAAATAAATGTTTTATGTATTACATGCTTCGACCATAAGTTCCATCCTGGCCTGCTATTACCTCGGCCGGCTAAATCCTACTCGTCCAGGATGGCTTACTTACTGGTATCTGCAGTAATGTACTATTGTAGTACACCTTACATCTTTTTTTAGTAGACTGTTCCAGCATCATTATGTCACTGTTAGGTATTGATTTAGCTAGTTAATCAAATGACACGACAGGCCCATATACCGATACTGAATCAACATCACAGCAAATCACGCGTCCTAGTCAAACAGCTGTTAACCTGACGGCGAGCTATTACTGCCGCCATTACTGTAACAAATAGAGCAAACATCGATGCACCGCGCACCCTTGCTGCGATTACGCTGTACCAGTGCCTACAGCAGATCCGTTCAGAATTAGTTTTCCGATGGAGAAATGGAACCTAAAAAAACGTATAAACGCGTCACAAAAAGAGTTATCCTCTTGTTGGTGGTGTATAAAAGAAAAAGCTGGCGTCGTATTAAAAGACTGGCGTGCGAGGAAGATACATGGAAAATAGTATACCAACATAAGAGTACCTACTAGTATAAGTAAACTAGGTATGTTGAAATACAAGCAAGAAAACAGGAGGATTTGACATGGCAAGGAAAGGGAAATGGAACCTAAAAAAACGTATAAACGCATCACAAAAAGAGTTATCCTCTTGTCGGTGAAATAAAAAAGCTGGCGTCGTATTAAAAGACTGGCATACGAGGAAGATACATGGAAAATAGTATACCAACATAAGAGTAGGTGCTAGTATAAGTAAACTAGGTAAAGGATGAGCACTATTCAATTGTCGCTAACATTTTCCGTTCTATTTTTCTGACCTTGCAAGATGTTGTGGTAAAACTTTTCAGATATTAAATTTAAAACGTATTTGCATCTTAGGTTAAAAAAAATTGTTTGTATCCGTCAGGATGTCATCTAGAGAAAAAAGCGTTCGTGAATTAATTTTGCAAAAATTTTCAGTAAAACCCAGTATGTCTACTTCGGAGCTTGTGAAATCGTGCCTACAAGTCAGAGAACAGTGCAAAGGACCCTAAAAAGGTTAAAACAAGGTTTAACTACTGAAAGAAAGTTGCGAGAAGGTAATCCGACAAGAAAACGGAACAAAAAGTTAGAGTCAAGGGTGTGTAGGTTATTTGATCAAAATCCAGCAATCTCTTCTCTAGATGTGGCCAAAAAAGTTGGTACTAGTCAAACAAATGTACAGTCAAAGAATTTAATTTCCTACCCATTTAGGATTATTTTAAAGTGATACTGTAAATAAAATCATAAGAAGTCTCTTACGTTTTGATTGATTACGTCACTTTGACAAAGTCCAAAGTGGGTAGGAAATTAAATTCTTTGACTGTACAGAAAATAAAAAAGTGCGGTATTTCTTCTTACAAAAAGCCCCGAAGAGAACGGTAGAACAATATAACAGAGCAATTAGACGCTCTAGATTACTCTACACCCTGTTAGTTCAAAATACAGGTTGCTTAATTATTGATGACGAAACTTATGTAAAGGCCGATTTCAAATCAATACTAGGAAATCAATACTATTCTTCTCGCAACGTCCCGGGTCTCCATGAATCATAAAAAGTAATTCCAGTGGAGAAATTCGTATAAAAAATCCTTGTGTGGCAAGCGTTATGCCAGTGCGGCGTGCGGAGTTCGCCTTTTGTAACCACTGGCACTGTCAACACGGATATTTATATATCCGAATGCTTAAAAAAGAGATTATTACCGCTCATAAAAAAAGCACACTTCTTCGACATTATTCTGGCCCAATTTAGCGAGCTCTCACTATTCATCCCGAGCTTTAAGTAGAGTGGTATAACCTGAATTCTGTCGATGTAGTACCGAAGAATACTAATCCGCCGAATTGCCCAGAACTACGGCCGATAGAGAAATTCTGGGCAAATATTAAAACAAAGTTGCGTAAAACGTGCCAGCCGCATCATTGCCTGATTTAAAAAAAAAGTCGACGAAATACGAAATGTACTAACCTGATCTCAAATGATTCCGTGCAAAATTCTATGAAACGCGTCAAGAGTAAAGTCCGAAAATACTCTCGTCGTGCTCAGATCAAAGAATAAAATTGTGTTAGCGGGTCTTTTTTATCTTAAATTTTATTATAATAAATAGCTTTGAGTAACTTGTATGTTATTTATTTTAGTAAACTTGAATTCAAAAGGCGACAATTTAATAGTGCTCACCCTTTATGTTGAAATACAAGCAAGAAAACAGGAGGATTTGACATGGCAAGGAAAGGGAAGTCTCAACTCCATGGGTGTGTCGTATTGACCTTTTAAAAAACTAGTGGCTCTGTGAGCTGCAGACCTAGCAAGCCTGTCTTTTATAAAAAAAAAAAGTAATTAATTGCGTCGAAAAAAAAAATCTATGTAATTACCGAACCTGCTCACAACATTCCAAGGGAATCGGTTGAGAAATGCGACAGAATAGTGAACGAAATTTTTCGTATGTCCGGATGTCACGCTGTCCCGCTGTTCTCATCCGGACATACGAAAGATTTCCGGCCCAAGCTGAAGCGTAGAAATTCGTTCACTTCGCTCGCTCGTTCGACAAGTTCACTTTTTTCTTCAAGTAGGTAAGTACCTGAAGTCCCCTCAGAAAGGAAGCTTATTCTACAGCCGAAACGTTTGCGAAATGACATTAAGTTGAAAAAGACCTTAATAATTGAATATAAAATAATAGACTTTTAACCTTAAAGAACACTATTTAAATTAAAAACTCAGCTAAATTATCTACAACATCTGGGAATGCACCATAACTAAACACTCATAAGTCTTGTCACAGACCGGGAGAATATGCGGAGAGAATATACGGAGGGAAAAAAAAGGCGACGAAGACCAATTGGGTGAAATAATTCTTATTTAAATCTAGCCTACTGTAATTTCAATGCTCATGATCGAATGTCAATCAAGACAGGGCCAAGAGAGGCGTACACCCGGTAAACATTTGCGAAGCCGCGCCCGCCACGCACGGTAGATCGAGCGATACGTGACACAATCCATTGTCATTACCTTTCAGGTAACATTGACTTTTGGCATATATTCAATAAAAAAGTCCATTGCATCATGATCTTGAGGAAGGTCCTTATATTTTTAGTTTAACGTGTTAACAAGCGGCTCGCTCACGTTTCTCGTTGATATGATGATATATTTCATTTCGTGCTTCTCGCATTTACTTATATAATTGTGAGAAAAATACGACCGTTTTACTTCATCGGATAAACGGTTTTGCAAATAGTTTATCATGATATATTCGATGTACTTTCTTTTGAAGACATTCCTTGCGCAATTTACAAAGTGCAAAAGATACCTACTTAAGAGCTATATACACCTCAGATTAATGTATATTATTAAGTAAATATAAACATTATTAGTAAATAAATTATGTATTTCAAACACAATTTTAATATTGGTAATTAATAAATGCAATACTATACAATACAATTAAGCAGAAGTGTCAGCTAACGAAAATATAAATTAAAGGGACAACTTGCCAAATTCTTTGCTTCAAACAGCAGTCTTTCAGTAGATCGATTTTTCCCCTATAATTGAAACATTAGAGTGATTCACGAGAACGCTAACCCACTTAGAGCTTCATGATTTGCTCACATATTTTTTTACTAAACATGACCTAAGCGTCGTCTTGCCATTTCGTGGCAATCTGTCAGATTGGGGCCTTCATGAATCATGTTTAGTGACAGAACGTAAACTAAAGACTGTATCGTTTGTTATACATACAAGTTAGCTCTGGCAGGAATAAGTTGTCTATTCATTCAAAAATATTCTGATACAAGACAATTGATTGACATTTGTCATAGAACCGATATCTTTATTCTTTTTTTGCTCAAGTTGTTCCAATAAAAAAATGAGGGGTCTTACACCGCAAAAGCGAAAATCTATTGTGGACAAATGGTGTTCGGTTAAAGGTATTACGTACCGAAAACTCGCACAAATGGAAGGTGTTAGTGTTGGAGCCGTCCAAACTGCTATCCGTCAGTACGGGGAGGATTATACCTTCGAGGACCAACAACGGCCAGGCCAAAAACCAGGTCCGTCCAATCCAAAACTGGACCAAAAGATAGTAAAATTATTCGCATCTAATAGAGAGCTATCTGTCCGAGATGTCGCCGTCGTTGAAAAAAGTTGGTACGAGTATCGGGATGGTACAACGTGCAAAGAAAAGGAATAATTTAAAGACATTAAAAAAACAGAAACAGCCGAAAAGAAGTCAAAAACAAAAAGCATCTGTTAAGACACGAGTCCGAAAATTATATGACTCGATTTTATCGAAAAAAACACAGCTGTGTAATAACAGCCCGAACAGCCTCCTGCAGACGGTGGCGGCGCGCTTGGATGGTCCCTTCCTGTTCCATTGGGATAGGTTGCATAGGCCATCCAACTGCTAATTGTAAGTGTGATAAAATACCTACTAACATAGTGTTAAGATCACTGTTACTAACAAATTATGGAAATAATATTTCTGATGTAAATTATTAAATAAATAAAATAAATAAAATAATAATGGACGACGAAACGTATGTAAAACTGGACTACAAGTCTTTGCCAGGCCCCCAGTATTACACTATTCGTGAGGGAACAGAAATCACATAGGCTGAAAAATCCATTTGCGTCGAGAAGTTCGGCAAGAAAGTCATAGTGTGGCAGGCCATTTGTGAATGCGGAATGAAGTCAACTACTTTTTTCACTACCTCGTCGATGAATGCCGATATTTATATGAAAGAGTGCCTTCAGAAACGAGTATTGCCGATGATCAAAAAGCACAACTCCGAAACTGTATTTTGGCCTGACTTAGCGTCTTGCCATTACGCGGCTAAGGTAGTAAAATGGTATAAAGACAATAATGTAAATTTTGTGGCCAAAGAGTTAAATCCACCGAATTGTCCAGAGCTTCGCCCGATTGAACACTACTGGGCTATAATGAAAACTAAACTACGTAAAACAGCCCGTAGTGGCGATACAGAGCAATTGCCGACGCAGAACAAGGAATAAGGTGGCTTGAACTTTTGACAAAGTCGCTGTCCGGTCATTAATGGGCACCATGAGGCAAAAAATTAGAAAACTGGCCAGAAATTAATAATTTGGGCTTTTTATGGTACTATTCGAGTTGTCCATATTATTTTGTACATAGTTGATTGATTTTAGTATGTCAATAAATAATTAAAAAAAAGTTGTCGCATTTTTTTCTTGTATTTATAACAAACGATACAGTCTTTATCTATCAATTACTTAAATTGGCGTTAAAATGGCGCTTACAGCAGCTGGTCGATTGCGTAACGTTTTGTACGGACGTTAGGTAGATGTAATAGTTACGCAGTACCCCTCAGATAACTGATGGACAGTGCATTTGCAAATTTATATTTAGAAACACGAAGTTTCCTTAAACATGACGCTGAACCAACTCACTCCAAGACTCCAATCGTGTTGTTTATTAAACTTGTCAGTTCAGAAACTCTCCGCACAAACTCGAGCACGAGTATTTCGGAAAAGTTTGCTCTAACAATGTGTAATGTTGCCATTTGTATGCCGCGCCCCGGCGGAAGTGAGCGGAGGGATTGCGCAAGTTGCCATTGTGGCGCCATCTACAACTGTCCAGCTACTGACATGTTTCCGGACTTCAAGACATCTTGAGCTGTCACAACTGAGGGGATGCCTACTAGTTTCCTTGAGGGTCTTTTTATCCATTTGTTGGAGATTTATTTGTTTACGAAGTCTGAATACTTACTCTGAATTGAGAGAGGTATTTTGATGATAATAAAGTGTCAAATTATTCCGGTTCTAATAAAATACATTCGCTCTTTTTCTTTGTGTGTAATTTCTCTACGAATTTAGCTCATTATATGTGAAACCAGTCTCGAACGTATATTTTTCTCTTTTACTAAAATAACTAAAGAAACTAGCCCTTATCCCAAGTTTCACCTTTTTTCGGCGAGTTTATCCAGAGTCAGTCCATCTTGTTTCGGTTCTCTCTTTATTAGAAGGTTGATAACTTGATACAAACAATAAACTTTGGTTTAAAATTATAACAGTACCACTCTTTCACTGTCGTTGACTGATTCTGTTTATATTATTACTATTAGTTAAAATAAACCATGTGAACATCAATATAGATTATGTAAAAATACGGATGCATTACGACGGATAATGAAGAAAGCCACTATTACATTTTTTATATGGTAGGTAGGGTCGTTTCGCCGGTAACGCGACCACCTTCGGTTGGCGACCACTTGACGGACTAGGCTGCTTCAATTAAAGATATTAACATTTCTACAAATCCAACAGAAAACTAATTAGTTATTAACTATTCTTGAATAGTGTCAGAATAAGAATAAATACACTTTAAAACCCAAAACTTAATCCAAAGCAAGAAAAAATAACCTCAATTCACACATTTCACACATTGCTTCCGAAAAGTGTTGACGTGCAGTGAATCTGTAAAAAAAATAACGCGACAGTTGGCGCGAAAACTTTAGTTACGTCACTTAATTTTATTATTATGCTGAAATTAGTTACTTGATTGCTTAAATGATTTAGCTATTGTAATAATTTCGTTGAAATTCGGCATATTATAAAAATAGATTTAAATAAAATGGGGTGGTCGCGTACCCAAAAAAATTATTACCAAAGAAGTCGGATAGCGACCACATCGTTTTTCTTTTTCTTTCCTTATGGATTCTTGCGGCACCCGCGATATTTAGCTTGGCAAGCCAATTGTGTCGGTAGGAATTTAAGCCGCGCCAATCCATGTCTTTAGTAGGTATATGTAATATAATAATAATATATAATTATAAAATGAATAATTCATATGATTATATGATATGGTTATATTACAAATGCGAAAGTGTGTCTGTCTGTCTGTTACCTCTTCACGCTTAAACCGATGGACCGATTTTGATGAAATTTGGTATGGAGATAGTTTGAGTCCCGGGAAAAGACGTAGGATAGTTTTTATCCCCGAAATAATCCCCTAAGAGGCTGAAATAGGGGTTGAAATTTTGTATGGAGCTACGATATAAACGAGACACACGGACGGAGTCGTGGGCAGAAGCTAGTGTAGGTAAGTAGAATTTAATCTAAAAGTTACATAAAAGCTTGTAAAATGGTGGCATTTAGATACCTACTATGAACGACATGTGTGACTGTAATAGCAATATATATAATAGCACTATGGTGTGAGCGAGATGGCGCGCCGTTTTCGATTCTATTTTGCATTGACAAGCAATGTAAAGTAGATTTAGAAGAGTAACAATTTGGTTTGTTGTGTTGTTTGTTTGTGTTGTATAAGGGCAGTCAGGTCAAGGTCAACTTTGAGAAAGAGGTCAATCGTCGATTCCGACTCGGCTGGGCAGCGTTCGGGAAGCTACGCTATGGCACATCTTTTCGTCTAATATTCCGCAGTGTCTGAAGACGAGAGTCTTTGACCAGTGCGTGTTGCCAGTGATCACGTGTGGCACCGAAACGTGGTCGCTTTAGAAATCATAAGAAGGCTCAAAGTCACCCAAAGGGCAATGGAGAGAGGGCTATGTTAGGCGTTTCTCTGCGTGATTGCATCAGAAATGAGGCTATCCGCAGCATAACCAAGGTAATCGATATAGCCCTAAGCCGCTAAAGTTAAGTGGCAGTGGGCGGGGCACATTGCACGTAGAACCGATGGCCGTTGAGGCGGAAAGGTTCTCGAGTGGCGACCACGTACCGGAAGGCGCGGCGTGGGTAGGCCCCCCACAAGTTGACTGATGGCCTGGTAATGATCGCAGGAATCCGATGGATGCGGGTGGCGCAGAACCGGTCATTATGGCACTCTTTGGGGGAGGCCTATGTCCAGCAATGGACGTCTTTCGACTGATATGATGATGATGATGATGCATCGTTTTATTAACTATTTAAACACTATTTGCAAGAGTGGTCGCCAACTAGCTAACAGGTGGTCGCAAACCGACTAAAGCGGTCGCTATCCAGCGAATTCGCTATTTTGAAACCTTTTCCATATTTTTTCCTAATCTATGGATGAAAGTGCTATATTTTATTGTAGGTTTCAAAACTTGACTATACTCAGAACCTATACGAATACCATCTATTATGTGTGTACATTGAATAGGTATACATTTACTAATCTAAAGTGAGCAACTCGGCTAAGTGGTCGCTAACCGGCGAAACGACCCTACATACATTTAATAAGATGTGCTATCACAAAAAACCTTACGTACTCTCGTTTGCTGGCTACATCAAATCTCAGCATACGAGTACAACTGATTGAACTAATATAAAAACAACCTTGTTTGTGGGCGTAAAGTAATGTTTTAGGTCCCTCCAAAATATTAAATAACCGCATTTAAAGTTTGCAATGTGCTCCAATTTATCTTTACAGTTTATGAGATGCGAAAATATTTCAGCATCTGAAATAATTTCAGTCTAGTGCAAAATGGGTTTCAATAAATTGAGTATTGAAATGTCAACAGGAGCGGGCTTGAAATATAAATTGACATTGATTTCGTAGCACCGCTACGGGCTACGAGGACTTTTATTGTTTTTTTTTAAGTATATGCGTGAAAAATGATTTATTAATAACTCATGGACTAATCCTACTAATACTATATACGTGAAAGTATAGACGTGTGTTTCTCAATCACGTAAAAACGGCTGAAAGTATTAAATTAAATTTGGCGTACAGGTAGTCATGATCTGGATGAAAACATATGATACTTTTTATCCCAAAATACATACCCGCGAATGGATGAAATAGGAGATAGAAATTAATGCGGGAGTTCACGTGGAAGAAGTTGCTGAAAAATGCTAGTGATGAAATATAAACATCACTATTCCAAAAGTAAAATATTCCGTCTGTTTATACAAACTGTTTATACATACAAAAATACAATTCAGATTATAAAGAGGTATCATCGGCCCATTCGGCACAGGATTTCTCTCAACGGATACAGTATGGTCTAAACTATAGTCTATAGACTCTGTAGACATAATATAACCCGAAATCAAACGATTACGAATCAAAAACATTGCAAAAATCTTTATCATGAGAGACACATTAGCGCGTAAACATGACTTACGGCGCCTCTGATTTACATTATAAAATTGAATAAAAACCGTCTGTTTATCCGGTAAAGAATGACGCGTGTCGATAAACGTGGGTGCCTCTGCCAACAGCCATGATCTCTCCGTTCCGCGAGACTAGTCAACCGTACGATTCGAAAAGGATAAATCAACCATAGACACTCAAAGGTTGATGGTTCTTTTTAAATCTGCAGGGTAGTAAAGGAAATAGATGAAGCGGGGAAAGGCAGTTTGGATCCCAAAGGTCTGGGCTGGCTGGTTGTACGCTGTAACACAATATCGGCTGACCTTGCTACGAATAGCAGCGCCCACACGCCGCCTCAATGTTAGTTACTCTTCTTTATCTTTGCGAGCTTATTAAAACCGGTACGCTAGGGTTTTTGTACACGGTGAGATAACACCGGTTTATATAACGAGATTGGGTCACGTGTTAGGGAACTATGAAGTACCTGAGTAGCAGAATTTCAAAAAGGAAGAGATCCTCACTTGGACTGTATTTCTATTGTACATTCACAGAACTACGGACATATTTTGACATTTATTTTTGTATTTGCCAGCTTGAATTTCATTGCCCCAAAAGATACTCTAGATCTGAAGAAGAGATAACATTATACCATAGTTACCTATAGGAGAACACCTCCCAAACTTCGAATCAAAACACTAGGTGGTATTTTCTATGCCTAGCTGGATAACGATAGCTAATAGCTACTTATATACGAGTATAGCACGTTTCACATCTAAATCTGCCGATAAATAACTTTGTCAAATGGTGATGATGTGTTCATTCTGGCACAAACAAAATGCTTATTATAACCAGTTCGCACAAATAAAACAAAATCCATCATTTGCCATGAACGATGTTCGCCATGAAATGACGAAGACACGTTTCGTCACTGCTATTCTCAAATATCGAAAACGTGACCAGAGCCGTGCCAAAACCAGCCAAATACAAACACCGCCTTAACGCGGTTCCATTGATGCGGTCTCTATGACGACCGTTTTTATGTTTGTAAACAACATTTGAATATTCAGTTGGGTTATTTGTGGAGATTATGGAATTTGGGACTTGACGTAAGAGTGATGGAATAATTCGTTTTTTTAAATAACGCCTACTCGTTAGTGAAACAAAACACGTTTGAGCAACAACACGAAAATTGTTTTTATTTTAGCAGTACTGGCCAATAATTTTACACCTTCTTTGTGATTTTATAGAACTTTTTTAATAGTTCCTTAATGATTGTCATTTTAAAGTAGGTATATCATCAGTTGGTGTGTGGACTTTAAAATTATTTTACGACCGATAAGATAGACGGGTCATATCGTGAGGTCAAAGAGATTGCGTGGGATCGGAGTAGATGAAGGGCCTACTTTGAGCTACACCGACAAGAGCCTAGCTCTTAAGTAAAAGAAGAAAGAAGAAGATAGACGACTTTTCAGATATATCTTTGAGGATGCGTTCCATTCTCCTTCTCATTCCATAGGTTGTTTTCGTAGGTTTAACAATGTATACTGTACCCACGTGATTAATAAGCCCAAAACGTCCTTCTAATTATGAAGTAGCACATAGCGCAGCAGAGTGTGAGTTCGCTCTAAGTAGCCCAACTAAGGAAGTGCGTATAAGTGCCTTCATCTTACAGAAGATCGCCCACAATAACGTTACTAGTTGTTCTGTTGGTAATCGGTATATATATGGAGTTGTGTTTCTGGTGGTAAGTAAGATCGCCAGAGCATCATCGGATACGCGATTTTGAGAGTTACTTGCATTTGTATCTAGAGGTAGCCTCTCCACACAGCAAATCCTCCAATGAATAAAGGGTCGGAAACACGCATACGACTTTATTACGACTCCTCTAGGGTTGCAGGTCCATAGGTTACGGTTTCCGCTTACCATCAGGCCGTTCGCCTGGTTGCCACCATCGCGATGTAAATAGTAGGTAGGTATACCTAGTCGCGTGCGTCCGCATTTCGCTCGTAATGTACGATGCACGTTTAACATACATTTATTGGCAATAAATTTACTAATGCACTCGATCTGTTTGTACATTCCTTCACAGCTGAATGCTAACACATACGTTACATGTTGTATGTAAGAAAATATAAAATCTGTTTTTACACCTACACCTTAGGTACCTTTTTACCCAAGTATTTATCGTAAGGTAAGCATTGCGCAATGCGCATCATTGTCTATTTCCCTAACCATAAGGTAATAGTACAACTCCAGATAGTGCCAAGTGCGATAAACTAGGACCAAGATAAATTAACAACAGAAGTTAATGATGATTTACCCATAAATAGAGTTACAAATAGCTGAATAGCTCTTAGCAGTCCACATATATCTAAAACTAATATTTAAATTGTATAGTTCATAGAGTAAGATGCTGAATAACATACAAAGAACAAGATATTTGTACTCTTATTAAAGTAGGATGGAATTTCATGCAAGAACCCGTAAAATTAATTCATTTGTTATCATTGTGTGAGCAGCATGGCGAATCTTTGGTATTATTTTATACTTCAGTCAGAGTACTTACTGAACGCAATACGGTATGGATGCATTGCCAATGCATACATTGGCATCTACGTCGAATAGCAACCATTAGCATAGCTAATGGTTGCGATACAGCCGCGGGTTTCTATCCCAACGACGAGTCGCCAACCGTGTAACCGTTAAACATTGAATCTCATCATGGGGACAACTCTAATTAATTTATTAAACACCATCTATGTATGTAGTTAGTATATTTTATTTAAATATCTACCTAATACTAATCATTCACCACGCTACCAATATTTTAAATGTATTAACTATAATATACCCTCGGCATTAAGCTACAAAACAGAGTAACAGAGAGAGAGAGAGGAATGTTGATCAGACGACGCACTTTAGTGCGTGATGTCGGAGAAGTCATATCTAACCTCAAATGGAGTTGGGCATGATATACTGTCAGGTAGCGTGACGGTCGGTGGACCAATGTGTAAAAAAAACCAAATGTTAACAGATTGGTGCCACTTATAGGAAAAAGAAGCGTCGGTCGTCCACCAGCTCGATGGGTTGACGAAGTAAAAAAAAAAAGCGAGCCGATCTTGGATGAGACTGATGATACTAGCAAGGGGTTGTGTAATGATCGGTATAAAAAAAAAATATAATTTCATTGGATATAACCATTTTTGACATAATTTCAAAGGGTAGAATCATTCATTGTATATAATAAACGTTTGGTATAATATCAAAATATATATTTTTATTTAGTATAACTATCATTCGGTATAACGCTTATTTCTTATAACCGAGTATAATTCTTATTTGATATACATCTCATATTGTATAATGATCAAGCGGTATAAATTTTATGTGCAAATTGCGTTTTATTTACCTTAGCTAAACTACTTCTTTTCCGTTCTAACCTAACGTAAACCCTCAGACCAAGAAAAAAAGATAGACGGAGCATGACGAACCACCTAGTGAAGCCGGTTTTAAACCAAGCCAAATAAGTTTAGCATACGCTCACGCACACATACCATCATCATCACTTCCTTGCCCTTATCCCATTTACTTGGGGTCGGCGCAGCATGTCTTTTTCTTTCATACTTCTCTGTCAGCCGTAATCTCATCACTCACTTCTTTTCTCTTCATTACGTCTCTCACACAGTACATCCACCTTTTCCTTGGCCTACCTCGTCTTTTACGTCCATCCACATTCACACCTAATACTCTTTTGGTCACATGACTAACACACACACACCTATACAAACAATATACCTATACAAACAAAATTGCACAAAACTCTTCAGCACGTGTCTCAATGCTTTCAAGATCACCTATTTCTAGTTCTGTGGAATTTAACGTGTTTATGTGGGTTATCTATCATAAACTCGAAAATGGTTATTCCGATTATTAAAATACCGAAAACGTTTCGCTTTAGTTGGCCGAAATTTTGTTTGCCCGAAATTACATTTCCCAAATTATTATTTTCCCAATTCTCAGTTCGTTGCAATTTTGATTCGCTTATGATTCGACAAGACACTTATTAAAATTCCGAAGTATCACATTTGTCAACGAGGTTTAGATGCCGAAAAGTATTAAGTCCATAATCCGTAATATTATTATCCCGCTACCTCAAAAGATCGAAAGTGTAGTATGTCAAATTCCGTTTCCTAACGCACGGAAATTACTTAAACCTAACCTAACCGCCAGCGTGTCGACGTCACCCCGCTTCGCGGGGTGCCTATTTCCGCTCTAAGGGACACAAGATAACCATAACCTAACCTACCACAAATACAATTGTTACGATTGTTTTTTTCTTTACTGTTGCCCCCCATCCAGCTTTTTAGCCTTTTTAAAAACTCGTACAGCACTTTACTTGGTATTATGAGATTGTGATGGTAAAATGATATTAGGGAAAATGAGATTTAAAATTCAAATTAAAGGAAAAATTGAAAAATTTAGGTTTCGAGCCGGAACCTAAATTTTTCCTTTAATTTGAAGTTTAAAAATATCGTTAGCAGCGTAACTGCGTTATACAAAAAAGTAAATGAGATTTCGTTATTACGTAGCATCGGAATAATTATGAACAGGTGGTTAACAAATCGGTTGTCAAATAATAATGTTGGCAATCGTTCTTCTGGTTATTGAGTCTCGGAAAAACGTTAATGTGGGAAAACAAACCAGCTGAATTTCCATTCCATTTCCAGCAGAATTCGGTGAACCGTTTACGGACAAGTGAAAATCGGACAAGTGTTTTTCGATACATCGATAGGTTACCGTTTATGTGTGCGTGAGTGTATGTTAAGGCGCTCTTATTAGACGATCTTTAGGTATTTGCGGAGGTGAGGCAGACGGAGTGGGAGACGCGCGCCCCGCGCACCCCGCTAACGGCCTTATTCTGTTGGCATCCGTATTCGGCTCGTTTTTGCGGATCATACGATCAAATGTTTTTCATCTTGAATAATTGTTTTATTTTTGAAATCTTGGTTGATTTGTGTAAGATTGTCCCCAAATATTTATTGTTTATTTAGTTACAGTTATATAGTTACAGTTCTTAAGTACATCGTAGTATGATGACATCAATTATGGACACTTACTTTCCAAAGATATGTTAGTACAGATTTCTTCATC
Organism: Epinotia brunnichana; assembly: GCA_963854355.1. NCBI lineage: Eukaryota > Metazoa > Arthropoda > Insecta > Lepidoptera > Tortricidae > Epinotia > Epinotia brunnichana. The sequence continues at coordinate 19,266,259 of OY977949.1, read as the reverse complement.
ATCAATCCACCTATCGTTTTCCCAGTTCCTAGGTGGGTGCTTCCGTTTTCCAAATACGTAGAACTGATAAAATAATACTTAGTACATCTTCACTTCCTAAGGGTGAACGTCACCAATTATGGATTGTACTAATATATTACAGTTTTTTTAAATAAAATAATAAACAAATAGCTATGTTCATCTATTTATCTCCTGGCAAATTATATTGTTACCATAATTATTACCTTTGTTACATAAGTATGACTGTTAGTCAGAAGAGCATTTTATTATACAGGGTGGTTATTTTAAGACCAGCAAGTTCTTCAGTACATGACTATGTCTATTAAAAAAGGTAATTTGACCAAACATCATATAAAAAGAACAAATTCAATTTAAGGTTACCTAAACGTGTTATGTCACTGCGCTCGCGCGGCGCGTGCTGCCTACCATGCTACCTCGACCAGCGGCCACACCGCGATGGACCTTGATACTCTCAACAAGCCAACAAGATTGGACTAACACTTGTTACTTGGCTCTATACTCCAGGCAAAATACGGTTTCGAAAATCATTAATTTATAATAGCGTTTTTTTGTATATTTCATTTTTAATCGATATTCTAAGATGCTTTACACAAGATTTCAACAAATTTTCCAACCGGAAGTAATTATATAAATTTAAATTAAGCTTTAATTGTCTTTTTTTGTTTGATTTATATTGAATTTTTTAAAGCAAATGTTAATTAAGGTAAAAGCGTCCTCGATCTCATGCCATTTTCTCGGTCTTTAACCAACTGCATCCAGCTAGGTCCGGCGACCTCAGTAATGTCATTGGTCCAACGTCTTCGTCGTCTACCTTTCCTTCTTTTGCCTTTCGACCCTGACCAGTTTGTTGCTTCCAGTGCCCATCTTTTTTCCTAATATCTGGCGATATATGGCTTTTACCCGAATGGGGTCCATATAAGAAAGAAAAAATGGCATAAATCTTTTAGATTTAGTAAATATGTACTAACACAAACAATATGAAATAAATAAAGCTTAAATAAATATATATATAAACTAGCTGTTGCCTGCGACTTCGTCCACGTATAACATGTTATCGTCTAAATGTTTGTTTAAGAAATTTAAATGTTTGTTTAATAAAAAAAAATTGAAATTAGTTTTGTACAGTCAGCATCAGATAGTTAGTAGCAGCCTAGGTAACCAAATATATCGCAACACGTCTTTATTACTATAGGAGTAAGGATGTGTTACGATATATTTGGCTACTTTGGCTGCTACTAACTATGTGACGCTGACTGTACCTAGTATTTTAGTAAACAGTCTAAAACCGAAGAAACAAATCTCTCTTTATTTCAAAATGTCTTGCTCTCTATACAAACTTAGAACCCTCTATGAACTCTCATAGTAAATAGTCTGAAACCGAAGTTACAAATTTCTTACTTAAAAAATGTCTTGCTCTCTATACAAAATTCGAACCCCCTTTTAACCTTCTTAAGTGATGAGTTAAAAAAACGCTGAAATAAGTTTTGTAGTATTTTAGCAAACATTCTAAAACCGAAGTTACAAATCCCTTACTTTAAAAATGTCTTGCTCTCCATACAAACTTTGAACACCCTTATAATCCCCTTTAGGGGATGATTTGCAAAAACGCTAAAATAAGTTTTGTAGTCTAAACAGGCTAAGTTCGAAGTTACAAATCTCATACTTTATAATTTTATTGCTCTCCATACAAACTTTGAACGCTTTTCAGGGAAAAATTAAAAATAAAACACTAAGTTTTTTTATTCTAATAGGTTAGTATTTTTTCTACAAAATATCAAGCCTCTAGCTAAAAAAAGTGTTTCCCATACGAACCTTGCACCGCTTTTTAACCCCTTAAGGGGTGAAATTTTCCAAAACGCTGGTAGTACTTTTTTTATATTTTAATAAGTAGGTACTTAATCTTTCTACAAAGTTTTAAGTTTCTACCTAAAAAAAAGTTTCCCCCATACAAACATTGCACCTCTTTATCCCCCTCTTAGCGGGTGGAATTTTCCAAACCACTGAAAGTAATTAACTTGTATTCTAATAAATAATCTTTCTACACAATGTCAAGTCTCTAGCTAAAAAAAAAGTTCCCTCCATACAAAATTTGCACCCCTTGTTAAGCCCCTTAGGGGCAGAATTTTCCTAAACGTTGAAAAATGTGAACCATTTTTTTTAATCTCTTAAGATATTAACACTGCCTTCACTGTATATCCTAGAAGTAGGTATTTTTGTCAAGACCAATCCAAGCATGTTCAGTAACGTTTCAGAAGGCCGCAGATTTCCGACACGTAAATAATACAAACATAAATTGAAAACTTTGCAGGGTAGCAACAACACAGCGCTAATCAGAGGTGGAATCTTGGGAATGGCACCAAACATTTTCAATAAAATTCCAGACCGAATTAAACACTGGATATTAATAAATTAAAAGACAATTGACTTCATATTCAGATTCAGATTTGTTTATTATCATAATTTTACAATTGAATTCATAGTACAATGAATATACAGATAAAAATGTGTTAAAATTATGATTTGTCAGCTACAATAAAATACAATAGATGTGTTCAGTTGTGTACAGAATTGTTATTATTTGTAAATAGTTTAATAATACTCATACTCATAGCATAATGCTATTACATAAAATAGAGAAAGAAAACATAAAACAAATATTAACATCAAGCTTTTAAGATCTTGTTATTTAGTCATTTGAAAGAAATTCTTGTAAACTATACAGTGTTTTTTCAAGCAATAGTTGTTTTGCATGGAAGCGAAAAGAGTTGTCGTTCGTTATGGTTTTAAGGTTTAAAGGACTTCGGAAGTTTTGTGCCTATTCTAAGCCTGGGCGAGGTTGTTTTGAAGTGGATACTTCTTTGCTCGCGTTCTTGTATAGGGGTACAATTCAAAATGTATCACGTGACTTCCGGAATAACTTTTTGTAGAGAAGCCTAATCTGATTTCAAATAATTGTTTGTTACATGTTTTAATCCTTCTTTATTTGCCATTAGTTGTTAATCACAAAATGTTATTTAGTTTATGTGACGGGCATCAAAACTATGCTGACATGAACGCCATTTTCAATGCCTCGCGAGTCAAACGAGCTACGTCAGTCAATGTTGCTATATATACCGATTTATCTGTGCTTATACAGATTTTAGTGAATTAATGCAGATACATATTTAACGGGGACAGCCAACAAAGAAGTATCCACTTAAACTTAATTAACGGTTGTATCTCCGACACAACCCGCTTCTTTTTAAGTTATGAGCATTTCTCATTGATCTCGAACTATTTTCACCTCTCCTTTGAAATTCATTTGGATAACGTTTAACATACATCAAAACTTCCAATATATAAGTTGAAACTGATGTTAAGATACTAAGTTTTCTTAAAAGTTCGCGACACGTGTATCTGTACTTTGCATACGCTAGTACTCTAATTGCACGTTTCTGGATCTTTAGGATGCGCTTATAATCCGTACTGTTGCCCCAAAGCATTATCCCGTATGAAAGTTGAGAGTGTATGTACGCATAATACAGCTCTTTTAAGCAACTTTCTGACACAAGTGGTCTTAACTGTCTTAGAGCATAGATCCCTCTTGCTAACTTACTGCATAATGTATCTATGTGATCTTTCCATGACATTATTGGATCAATCATTTCAATCAATAGATCAATATTTGATTGAAAAGTGTTATTATACCATTAAAGATTACTTAAACGACCCTACGACATAACATGGTTCCATTCCAGACATTCCTTAGTTATAGTATTCTTTAGTTATAGTATTTTTTGAGAGTTTTTGACATGTGTTTGAAGTATTTAACACCAATCACTGTATTGACATTTTTTTTTTAATTTTTATAAATATATTAGCTGGCTGAAATATTTTGTAAACCTACATTGTGGGTAATGCACAGAGGTCTTATATTTTGTATACCAACAATACTTGTAAAAGTTGTAACCTATGTTTAACAAAATAAATTGAATTGAATTGGAAGTACTTAATTTGTATTCTAATAAGTAATCTTTATGCAAAAATTTAAGTCTCTAGCTCTAAAAATAAAGTTTCCGCCATACAAACTTTGCACCCCTATTTACCCCCTTTAGGGGTGGAATTTCCAAAAATCCTTCTTAGCGTTGCCTACGTTGTAAAAGGTAGTTCTGGTGTAAATTTCAAATCTCTAGTCTTAGTAGTTTCGGCTGTGCGTTGATGAGTGAGTGAGTGAGTGAGTCATATCAATAACTCCATACCGACAAAAGGTATGTTCACTTAGATAACGTCACATTTATTTGCTTTAGTGGGCTTATTTTTAAAGGGGCGTGGCGGGGGAGGCTTTCTTGGTAGTTATTTAGAGAAGCAGCGGCGGCAGAGTGAGTGCGAGATGTGAAACGGCATATTTTAGTATTTTGTGATGGGTATCATGCGCACAAACAGCTGGCAAAGTTATGCAGCTGTATAGGGGAACATCCTGTAGTACTTTGTACTTTGTACCCGACTGCCTCAGAAGGAAGTTTATGTTTTTCGAGCGTATGTATCATCATAATCATCATATCAGCCGAAAGACGTCCACTGCTGGATATAGGCCTCCCCCAAAGAGTGCCACAATAGCCGGTCCTGCGCCACCCGCATCCAGCGGACTCCCGCGACCTTTACCAGGTCATTAGTCCACCTTGTGGGGGGGCCTAACCACGCCGCGCATTCCGGTACGTGGTTGCCACTCGAGAACCTTTCCACCCCAACGGCCATCGGTTCTACGTGCAATGTGCCCCGCGCACTGATACTTAAGTTTAGCGATTCGGAGGGCTATATCGGTTACCGTGGTTCTGCTGCGGATAGCCTCATTTCTCATGCGATCGCGCAGAGAAACTCCCAGCATAGCCCTCTCCATCGCCCTTTGAGTGACTTTGAGCCTTCTTATGAGGCCTATAGTAAGCGACCACGTTTCCGTTCCATGTCATCACTGGCAACACACACTGGTCAAAGACTCTCGTCTTGAGACACTGCGGAATATTGGACGAAAAGATGTGCCGTAGCGTATGTATGCATTTATGTCTATGACGAAGATGAGGAAGGGCCGTGGCCTGCTGCTGGTGGAGTGGCAGGATCTTTTTCCGCACTCGTTTTTAATAGAATCTACTAAACAGCAAGTTAATATACTTCAGTTCACCAACTCGTTTAGGACTTTAGACTAGGTAGTCGCTATCCGGCGCAATAGCCCTAAATGCTTTTGATATATTTCTGTATGAATAAATAAATCTATTATTCGTACAGTCCATAATTGGTACCATTACCCCCCCCAACCATGTAGTCGTGTCCGAATCCCATTTACACCCGACTACTTACTACCTAACAGTTCTACGTATTCAGGATAACTGAAGATTTTTATTGACATCTTGTCAATATGCTCCAGCTACCTATTAATACGTTTTAGGTGCGGATGTAGAAACGCTTTACTGTAGTAAATATCGCATACCTTATATTTGCTATTCTATCATTTCGAATGTGTTCTCCAGCATGTATTAGCGTTTCCTATTCCTTTAAGTATTTTTATTTACCGTGACAACTCGAAATAATTGCTGCAAAAAGGCGTATTTGCGTGCCAGGTAAACATTCACAGGTCCGTCGTCGGCAGTGGCCACGGGCGTACTAAATCCTACTCGCCACCGCGCATGTACGACGCGGACACCCGGTTTTTCAGACAAATGACCAAATGTATTGAATTATCAAACATATTGAAATTCTAAGAAGCCGGTAGATAGATCTACCAAAAAGCTACCTATCACAACAAATTTCATTGTAATGTTCCAAATAACTTTTGAGATATTTCGAGTTTGGTGGTAAAAAAGCACTGTTTTGAAAGGGAAAATCTATCGAGGTTTTTGTAAGCAATCGTGATTCTACGAAGCACGAACATAGCCAATGAACTGAAGATATACATATCAAAAATTTGGATCTCTAGCAATAGTAAAAGTATACTAATAATCGGTTTGGAAAAGGCACTTTTTCGATGCGCAGCTGCATACAGCGCCTTAAACTTATTTGGCTTGGTTAAAAACTGGCTTCACTAGGTTGTTCGTAATGCTCTGTCTATCTTTTTTCTTGGTCTGAGAGTAAACCTAACCCAACCGCCAGCGTGTCGACGTCACCCCGCGAAGCGGGGTGCCTATTTCCGCTCTGAGAGACACGAGTGAACCCTAAACCTAACCCACCAATAGTACAATTGTTGCGAGTGTGGTTTTTACTGCCCTTGCTTCGCCCCGCCCGTTCCCCCTTTTTCTGGCTACTCTGGCTTGATTATATCAACTGTACATTAGACGAAATGAGCATTATACAGACGGGCGTGCATTTCACAGCTGACCTTTCGTTCAGGGATCACATTGTTATGACTTGTACAAAAGCATACAGAAACTTAGGGTTTGTATTGCGTCAGGCACAGGCTTTTCCAACATAAGTGCTATCCGAGCACTGTATGAAGCTCTCGTAAAAAGCCACTTGGAGGTCAACTCGAGTGTTTGGAGCCAAGTACCAATTTATGCTGGAACGGATACAAAATAAATTCGTAAGGTTTTTATATCTAAAATGTTATGGCGTGTACCCATTTTACCCATTAATGTACCCTACGTTATTCGTGTTGGGCATGGTAGGGTACAATCGGTTAGAGGTTAGGAGGGAGTTGACTCTGGTGTCCTATGTATTTAAACTTTTACGCGGCAAGGTCAGTAACTCCCCAGACTTGCCGCGTAACTGGACTGGCTGAAGTGGGCCTGTGCGTGCCGTCGCGGTACGTGGGGCGCCGGCGCCGGCCGCCGCTGCTGGCCGTGCCGCCCGCGCGCACCGGCCTATTGCACGAGGCGCCCTGGACAAGGGCTCTGCGCACGCTCAATCTAGTTGCTACTCGGGTTGATGTATTCCACTGCTCTTTGAAAGAATTCACCAAAGTTACTTTGTATGTGTTATGTTATTGTAAAACTTAGAATTATGTAATACCCTATATATGTTATGTTAATAATTTGCTACGCTATCGCATTGGGAGACTGTAATGATAGATGTATAGATAATATAAATTAAAAAAAAATTAAAAAAAAATTCAATATAGCAAATATGCATTATACTTAATGTATGTTATGCTAAATATTATTATATCAAATGATCGTTATATAAAATGATAATTGTACCAAATGAAAATATATTAAGTGTTGTTATACAACTCGAGAATTATATCAGACTAGCTGTTGCCCGCGACTTCGTCCGCGTAGAACTTTTTATCGTCTTAGAAAATGATTTCTCTCAATACAAAATTTGAACCCTCTTTTAGGGGATAATTAAAAAAAAAGTTGATGTTCATTTTCTAGTTTGTGAACAAACAGTCTAAAACCAATGTTAAAAATCTCATACTTTAAAAATGCCTTGAAATACTCAAACTTTGAACCAATTTTAACACTCTTAGGGGATGAATTTGGAAAAACTCTGTAATCAGTTTTGTAGTCTTTTAACGTACAGAATAAGAACGAAGTTAAAAATCTCTTACTCACACTTTAAAATTTTATTGCTCGCCATTTAAAATTTGAACCCCCTTTTAAACCCCCTTAGAGGTTGAATTTTTCTAATCGCTGAAAGAACTTTTTTCGTAAACTTTTAAGTCTCTAGCTCAAAAAAAGTGTTGCCCATACAAAGCTTTCTTAACCCCCTTAGGGGTGGAATTATTTGTCCGCAAATATTTTAAGTCTAGTAAAAAAAAAAGTTTTTCCCACACAACACTACTACCCTTCTTAAGGATCTTAAGGATCCCCTTAGGGATGGAGTTTTCTAAAACGCTGAAAGTTCTTTTTTAGTATTCTAATAAGTAATCTTTTTGCAAAGTTTTAAGTCTAACTCAAAAAAAAGTGTTGCCCATGCAAAGCTTGCTCCTCCTTTTTAACCCTATTAGGGGTGGTATTTTCTAAAACGATTTGTGTTCTTTTTTTGTATTTTAATAAGTAATTTTTCTACAAAGTTTCAAGTCTCTAACTCAAAAACATAAACTTTCCCTGATAAAAACTTTGCACCCCTTTTTATCCCCCTTAGGGATAGATTTTTTCAAAACGCTTAAAGTCTTTTTTTTTGTATTTTTATAAGTAATCTTTCTACAAAGTTTTAAGTGTCTAGCTCAGAAAAAGTGTTCCCCATACAAACCTTGCACCCTTTTTTAACCCCCTTAGGGAATGATTTTTGTAAAACGCCGAATGTAGTATTTTTCATGTTCTAATAAGTAATTTTTCGTCAAAATTTTAAGTCTCTATTAAAAAAAAATATGTTTTTCCCATACAAACCTTGCACCCTATTTTACCCCCTTAGGGGTGAAATTTTCCAAAACGCTGAAAGTACTTTCTTTGTATTTAAATAATCTTTCTACAAAGTTTTAGGACTCTAGCTAAAAAAATAGTTTCCCACATACAAACTTTGCACCCCTATTTTAGCCCCCTATTTTTAGGGGTAGAATTTTCTAAAACGCTGAAAGTACTTAATTTGTATTCTGATGACTAATCTTTCTACAAAGTTTTAAGTCTCTATTTAAAAAAAATATTGTTTCCCCCATACAAAATTTGCACCCCTATTTTACCCCCTTAGGGGTAGATTTTTTTAAAACACTGAATCTTGGTACTTTATTTGTATTCTAATGAATAATTTATCTACAAAGTTTTAAGTCTCTATTTAAAAAAAAGTAGTTTTTCCCATACAAACTTTGCACTCTATTTTACCCCTTTAGGGGTAGAATTTTCTAAAACCCTGAAAGTTCTTTATTTGTATTCTAATGAGTGGTCTTTCTACAAAGTTTTAAGTCTCTATTTAAAAAAAAATGTTTCCCCCATACAAACCTTGCACCCCTATTTTACCCCCGTAGGGGTGGAATTTTCCAAAACGCTGAAAGTGTTTCATTTGTATTCTAATAACAAATTTTTCTACAAAGTGTAAGTCTATAGCTCAAAAAAAAAAGGTTCTCCCATACAAACTTTGCACCCCCATTTTACCCCGTTAGGGGTAGAATTTTCAAAAATCCCTTTTTATCCCTAGCCCACGTTATAAAAGCAACATACTGTGCAAAAATCAACTCTCTAAGATTAGTAGTTTCGGCTGTGCGTTGATGAGTGAGTGAGTGAGTGAGTGAGTGAATAAGTCAGTCAGGACATAGGCATTTATTATGTATAAATAGAAAGAAGATAATGAAACTCCCATTTAAATATCTCAAAAAATTATGAAGCTACATCCGTTTTAATGTCGCTTGTTAGAGTGAGAAAACGATGAGGGACTGTGACGTCAATATACTCGAGCGTCATAGTAAAAAACAATCGTTTCATATGAAGGTGCGTTTTGCGGAAAAGGGACAGAACATAGCCCCTCTTAAAACTTTGGACTCTTATAACTTAATCATTACCTATATAACCTCTTGCTTTGTTTTTTTCTCCATTTGACTATATTTATTTTAAATTCTTTTTCGAGAAAATACATTATGATTATTTACCATATTTTCGATTCCTGAGCTATAACCACGAACTTCGGAATTCGAAAATATTCGGGTATCTCTATCTCTATCGCACTAACCATACTCGAGTGACAGGGATGCAAATATATGAACATTGAGTATCGGTTTTCGTGGTAGCGCCGCAGGTACTTTGGCTGAATGCGCCGAGCGCGTGCCATTGTCATTCAAAAAAAACAAATTCGTGTTAATTATATTGTTCAAATTTGTTGATTTCATTTATTGAAATTACGACATAAAACGACATTTGCGCATATAAGTTCTCATATCAGAATCGAATATTTTTTTATGGTTTATATTTTAGCATTTGTCTCGTAAAGGTCTATCGTAGACGGGATTTAAATTTTTAATAAGTGAAAGGCAAAGCAATTCCGCCATTTTGACGAAAATTTGACGGTTCTTATAGCTGACAGTTGGAGCAGCGTTTGATTTCAATAAAAATAAATGAAAAATTAAATGAAGTCGTATATTTCGGAAAATTAATTAACTGTCGCAGTCGGATAAAAACTATCCTAAGTTGCAGCTAGAATAATAATGTACCTATATAAATTGTTTCATATTTTTCCGTTCATGGGATGCTGAGAACATTCGAACCGCGCAAAGCTTAGTTTCAAACTGGCTGATTCTTTTTTTAATTTAGAGATTTATTATAAGTGGAGATGAGCGTTATTGCGAGTAATATTATACCAAAAATATTTATAGCCATCGTTACGCACCCGCTAGCAAGGGACCGGGACAAGCGGCAAATATACGAAAAAAGAGGTTAATGCTCAGCAGTGGGCACTGCAGGTATTGATAATTTCGCTCCATTTGATTTAAATATCACCGAAGAATAAAAGTTTTTACTCGGGCTAGTGCCTTCAACTCCTAATTATAGAAATACGTTACAAATTACTCCAACTAAGCTTTAAAATGGCTGCACCTGGCGAAGAAGACGTAGCCAAGACTACAATGAATATCGCATTAAAATTTAACAAATGCATCCATCAAAACAATATAAATTAGATTCGACGTGAGCACGGCCCTACACATTAATTGTTTTGGTACGCTAATGAACCAGACAGTTACAATTACCTACCTACTAATCATTCGTTGCGCTATTAACGTAATGCATCAACTATATGTATGATTTGCACCCACCAGTGAGTGATGGACTGATACGAGTATTACTCGAAGATAGTTCTGACAAATGCAAGTTGAAGTAGGTTCAATTCCATTCAATTCCGTGGCAACATGAAATGAAACAACATCGCCATACTCATTCATTTTGACCGTTGAGCAGTGTTGTCGCGTGCTCGAATCTAGTGGGTCCAGCTTGCGTTTGCCAGACTCTACCTTTATTTGCTTTACCATATATGTAGGTATACGACGATCTTAAGACACGATTTTGATGGTCTCGAAAAACCAAAAACATTTGACTTTAATGAGATGAATTAAATGATACTGAAAATAGAAGGACAGTTATCAAAGATAAAACTAGATTAAAATAAATGTTAAAAGTAGAGAGTGGTACCACTTTACATATTTATGTAATAACTGCAGTCCAAATACGTTACATGAACAACCGTAGGGTACAATATAAATATCTGAAACTCATTTAATTATGTTTTTGTATTTTTTATTCTAAATTTTATTTATTTGTATTCTATACCACGACACAGAACGTTTTCTGCGGAACCAATATAATTAACACCCATACTTGCACACACGCACACACACACACACACCCACACACATACACACACACCACATACATACAAGTTCCCCCATTTAGATCTTACCTTTTATGTCTACTAATCTTTTTTTTTTACTTTAATTCACTGGTATTTCTTTTATTGTTTTGATGTTTCTTTATAAGTCCAGTTATATCAGTCATATGTAACAAAAATAAAAAAACAATAAGGTCAACTGCACTCCTGGGCCCCAAGATCCTGTTCCTGTATTTTTGCCTAGTTTGGGGTCCACCAGATACTGTTTTTGGTCGAAAAATGTATTTCTTATCAAATACACGAATTTATTTATTTTATTTTATTTATATAAAACATAAGTCCCTGGGCGACCGAGCTTTGCTCGGGTGAAAATGGTGAAAATACGGAGAAAACGAATTTTTCCAGACATGAGACCGAGCTAGATCGATTTTTCACCCCCGTAAGCTCCTACATTCCAAATATCATTCGTTAGACCCGTTTGCGAGAACGTGATTGCAAATATATATATATATAGGTACATACAAATATAAAAAGAAAAGGAAAGGTTCTCGAGTGGCGACCACGTACCGGAAGGCGCGGCGTTGGTAGGCCCCCCAGAAGGTGGACTGATGACCTGGTCACGGGAGTCCGTTGGATGCGGGTGGCGCAGGACCGGCCATTGTGGCACTCTTTGGGGGAGGCCTATGTCCAGCAGTGGACTTCTTTCGGCTGATATGATGATGATGATGATGCCATACAAATATTGCTCGTTTAATAGTATAGAGCACAGCTTGATGACACCAGCGCATGGCTAACCAAGTGGCGCATAAAAGCAAGTGCCCCTAAGTCCCATCATATCACATTTACACTTAGACGCGAAACGTGTCCCCCAGTCAAGCTGGGCACCGATATACTTCCCCAATCAACTTGTGTGAAATATCTGGGATTCCACCTGGACCAAAGAATGACATGGAAGAATCACATAAAGAAAAAGAGAGACGAAATGAATCATCGGTTCAGAAATCTCCTCTGGATTCTCGGCAGACAGTCGGCCTTATCTCTACCCAATAAGCTGAATGTTTACTGCGCAATAGTGAAACCAATATGGACATATGGCATCCAACGGTGGTCATCGGCCAGCAAATCCAATATACTGTCTCTCCAGAGAGCTCAAAACAACATCTTAAGGGTCTTGTCATCAGCGCCCTGGTACACTCGCAACTCAGAAATCCATGAGTATCTCGAAATCCCAACCATACTCGAAGAGGCAAAACGCTACACAGCTAACTACAAGGACCGACTAGCAACTCATCCAAACCCTCTATCACAGTCGCTTCTAAAGCTAAACCCAATAAAGAGACTCAAGAGAGCCAATGTGCTGCCTGACTAAGGGAAGCTGGGGTAATGGCCCTACCTTGCCAATCGCCAACCTCTCTCCACTCATCTGCTCATAGTTGTTTTGACTGATCGCAGATTATACAAATTTAAAAAAAAAAAAAAAAAAATAGTATAGAGCGCAATTTACACATGCAAGAAATTGCATGCAAGTTTCATTACATTGCGGGTAACCGGTATAACGAGTTCTTCAATCGATCTACCCGCAATGTAGTTAAACTTGCATGCAATTTCTTGCATGTGTATTTGGCGCTTATGATACATTGAATATTGTGAAGAGCATACCCAGCTGTACTCTATTACAACTGTAACTCATTGCCCTGCCATGTTTCGCCGAAAATAGCACACGTTTAAAATTAACCAAAAATACGCATATTATTAACACTTGCAAAATCTGACAGTCAATTAATGAGCGGATAAGATTCACAACGTACTATGGATGATCCAAACTAAAAATACCTCTCTGATACCTCTTTTGTTTTGGCTAGCTCATTGCGTCATAGAACACACATACTACTCACACATGTAATGTATGTATGCACAAAAAGTGGAGGCACCCACGAAATTTAATTTTCAGTGCGTCTTCTAGCTATTGTACGTATAAAGATGGCGAAGATGCCCACAACCACAACAAGTTTCATCGCAATTTCCATAATCGACTCTTACGCCAATGGGAAGAAGAGGTGGTGTTATTCTAACCCAACACAAGACAAGGTGTCATAGAAGGCATAATGTATTGCGTATGATTAAAGCGAATGGCAACAACATAACACGTGCCGTGTTGTTATGACCAGAGCCAAAATGACGTCATCTTTTTCACTTCCAGTGAGTGTCTGGTCATGTTTACATTTAGATTCCGATTCGACGTCACAGGATATAGAGCAGAATTGCCTTTTTTGGCTAGCTTGTATTTGTGCAATCAATTTGTGTATTTGTGCTTTTGGCTTGGGTAATCGGCATTATGAGTGTGATGATAAGATATTTGCGAAACAACACACAGATCTAATTCAGAGCTACATTCTCTACCTTATTTAGGAGACTGGCTGAATGGGCTAACCCCAGTAGTATTAAATATGGTGTAATATGAAAGAAACCTATGTACGTTTAGCCCACTGAACGAACGGATTGATAAAAATTTGAATGTGCGGATGTAAGTCCTTTTGTTCATTCCTTGAAAATTTTTGAAACTCCGTTACCATGAAAACACATTTATCAACCTTTTTTTTTTGTTTTATAGACTAGGTATTGTCAATTTGTTCTATGCGACATCGGAAATGAAATTTGTTTCATGGGAATTCGCTAATATCAAAGTGTGTTCTTGAGATTTGAAACACTATTTTTATGTTATTTGGTCTCGAGCCAAAATTCTATAAAACGTATTTTTTTCGGTACGTATATTATTATTTATTATCGTCTTACTTTCCTACTAGTCCGACGGCACATATACCTACTAAATACAAAATAATTTGTGCTAGAAAAACGTAAATACTTAAATGCTTCACGTTTGCGTATTCACTGAGACAAATTAGAGTTTGTTTGCATATAATTATATAATTAGGTACCACAACCGGCTATGAAATTACTGCATTAACATTGTTATGCTTCTATCTAGCTGCATTAGCTGATGGAAACTCCTGAATAACACGATGAACACCTTCGTGTTAGGACCCACTGTCTCTATAATCGTATTTAGACTAAGTAAGTCATCATGTTTGTGTCAAAAAAATCTTTTTGGTACAAGCTTCTAAGGCTATCTTCTGTCTTCATCATAAGATCAGCTCGAATCAGCATCAGCTGAAAAATGGTCTTCAAATATTGATGGCCAACTTAACTTACTTTTTACATAAGAATAGTGCAAGTTAAATAAAAGATTGTAAAATGAGTAGACTAAAAAAATTCGGTCTAAAAAAATCTGAGGATGCCAATATTGGCCTGCGTCTATGAAAGTCATGGTATTCGATATCCATGTGATATTCTAGATAAATGAAATATACCTACTCCATATTTTCTCAATCTTGTGGGTTAAATAAATTATGTTCAGTGACGTTTTTCAAATGGTTATCTCCACTTATAATAAATCTCTAAATTAAAAAAAGAATCAGCCAGTTTGAAACTAAGCTTTGCGCGGTTCGAATGTTCTCAGCATCCCATGAACGGAAAAATATGAAACATTTTATATAGGTACATTATTATTCCAGCTGCAACTTAGGATAGTTTTTATCCGACTGCGACAGTTAATTTATTTTCCGTAATATACGACTTCATTTAATTTTTAATTTATTTTTATTGAAATCAAACGCTGCTACAACTGTCAGGTGACACTGACAGGTGAGCTGTCAGCGAACTGCGAAGTCAAAATATTCATGGCGGGTTATGATATGAATGATATAACTGATATTTGATGTGTACTATAAAATTTGTCAACCAAAAATATCTCGGCAATTTTATACAAGTTTCAAAAGATTATGATCATCATGAAATTATATTTAAAAGGCCCATGGGAAATATCAGTCAAAATTGAATATAGGTGAAAAATTGAGTAAGTATAGGTGAAAATACAGTGAATCGAGATTCTGATGTTAATGCTACTTAATTAAATATTCGAGATGAGAAACAGGCGTGATACTGTTCTTGCAGATAAGAGAGACGGCCAACATAACAAATCCGTAAAGACGGAATTGAGTCAATCTAAGCATTGAAAACTAACAAGAATTTTAACTTATAACTGGGACGTACCTAATTGTAAAAAGAATTATGAAGAAACACCGAGACAAGTATTACTTGTATAGGTAATTTAGTTATTTGCTGGACAGCTATGTACTCTCAACATTGATTTTGGTTGTATTATCAAAATGTATTACTTGTACTTCCCTATCATTTGATTTTACACGATGTATACCTACTAGCTACCCGTGTATTGCAAAGAATGCAGGCAAACTCGCGGGATAAAATATAGCCTATAACCTTTGCATTCAACATGCAGGTGAAATGAATAAGTGGTTCTGGATATTATGTAGGTACCCATTAAGTAGGTACATGCAAAATTGTAAAGCTACAATCTTCTTTTAGTAAAATTTAATATATTTTAATTGTGTGAATATTTTCTTTAAAATAAACATATAGTAAACATATAGATTATTTAACCAAAGTGTATGATATCTTTCACCCAGTAGGTCTATCCTTTGCAATGCAATGTTCAGTCTGAAGAAAAGGTTCACCACTTATGTCTGGGCAAATAGATATTTTATAGGAGATAGACAAGGTGGACTTGGTAAAGGATGCGGGAGTCTGCTGGATGTGGGTGGCGCAGGACCGGCCATTGTGGCACGCTTTGGGAGAGGCCTATGTCCAGCAGTGGGTGTCTTTCCGTTGATATGATGATGATGATAGGAGATATTTCACAACCTTAAATTGACATAATATTGCCAAGATAATAAGTAATGATGCTGTTCTATGGCAATCTTCTTTACATATAGAGCTCTCAATGTACAACAAATTGTCATTGCCACATAACAACTGTCAATGTGATGAAAGGAAAGGTTAGTATAGGATGTTAATCTTAAATTATCTGATGTATTGGCAGTTTTTAATTTCATATATTACAAGTACATATTATACAACAATTCAAAGACAGCACTGTGAATTTCTAAACTTTCTCCATCAACTTTTATCTTAGAGTCACTCTTCTCAGGTAAAGGAAATTTTAAAATCGGTTTGGTGGTTCCAGAGATTACCCATTACTTTGGCAACCATTACATACAAAGTTACAATCTCAAGTTTTCCTCTTTGTAATATTAGTATAGACAATGTTCTTCAGATAACCTGGAGAGGATTATTATGATGCAGCACACCGGCAGAGCACCTGCTAAATCGAGCATACAAATCACTGAACCCTTGCAACTACATCTGCATGAGGCCACGCATAAAGTGGGTGTTAGGAGCCCATGGGGTAATCTGGTCAACAACAATAGGACATGAAGTCACCATCCTCAGCATTGGGGGAAGGACTGATGATGATGATGATAGATAATTCGGCAATAATCATCTGCCAAATATGATAATGTGCCCAGTGAAAAATAAAATTAGATACAAAACAAACATCAATTTTAATAAGCACAATAATTGAAACTTAGTAAATCGTTCATTATTTTTGGCTTTCCAATTGCTGAGTGGTTTTTCTTCCTTTTCTTATTCTGCATACTCAACTGAACACAATTCCATTTTTTTTGGTTTGTCTTTACACATCATATTATAATTATTATGTTCCTTGGTTGAGAAAATCCATGGCCCATGAAAATCCATACCTAAAATAAATTATTATATAGATTAGGTTTTTACAACAAAAAAGTTTATAACTGTAGTATTACATTAAATAGGTACACAAAAGAGTGAGTTTGTCTTATAGCTCAAGCCCTAGCTTGAGACATACTGTGCCCTAGCACAGTATGTCTTCTCACTCATATTTGGAGCAGCCCAACTGGAGAACAACCTCTACCTTCCAGAAGACAGTGTTGTGTTTGTGATGGTTAGTAAGGTCACCCACTGTGAGGAATCTACGTAAGTCTCTCACTGTCAATGCAACGAATCTCCAAATCAATAAAGCATATTAGTATCATAACTTACCAAATCTTATTATTAGTTTTATGCTCATTAATGAGTGCGCGAGTCGTGGGGTAGGACAGGTTAAGCTGTCCTATGAGAGGCATCAGCGTTTGTTTTGTAACCACTCGATTGTAGGATTGAGAATACGATTCGGTTTTGGTAAATGCCTTTACAAATCAATGATCTTCACTTCACAAACACCACGTCCAGCGTTTTCGCTATTGTATCCTTATTGTTGGTTATAATTTATTCGGGAATCACGGAGTAGAGTATAACGTAGTGTTTATATTCTCTTTGTAGAGTAGGTGCCGGTTATGTACGGCCATGATAATGCACGGCCATGATAATGTACAGCCCAATAATTCGCGTCCAATGTACGTGAATGATTGGATCGTGCATTATCAGCCCGGACAAATTTTAATGTGGCATCCCCCCGTACCGAGTTTCCTCAGGGTGATAATACACGGCCCAATAATATGAGTACAATGTATAATGTAATGTATGTTAAATGTGATACACACACACAAACACACACACACACAAACACACACACACACACTTACCACATAGTATAATATAAAATGTTTACTTTCTAATTTATATTTTAAGTTACTTATGCCTACACCTAAATCACAACATGTGGAAGAGCGGTGATCTTCTTAGCACAAGTATATTATATACTTAAAAAGAGGCACCAGCACAGATACTTGTATATGTATTTAAGTTACTGAAATAAATTATTTTATTTTTTGATATATAGCACAAATATATGCAATTTGTCAAACCAACTTGATGTAGTTAAGGCTATTATACAACTAGCAATTTGTCACAGCAATCTACCGACGCAGCTGTAAAGTCAGTTTGAAGGCGGTTGTTGTGACAAAATGTTATACTACGTTTACAAAGCCGAAGTCAGCAGGGAAGTTGGAAGGGAAGTGGGCAGAACGGGCGTAATACCGCATTTTACGCCCATTCTGCCTACACTTCCCTGCTCACTTCGGCATAGTGTAAACTAGGCATTAGATGTATAGAACTCCTTAAAATCATCATCCTCCTAGCGTTATTCCTGGTTGTGCCCTAAAGTAGCCCCGGGTCCGTTTTGGCAAGTTTTGACCGCCACCGCAGGCAGTGTGATTCAGGCCTTGGAATGAAAGATATATACGGTTTCCTCATAGACGGCCATACACGATGATTAAATACTGATGATCCACCATAGTTGTCTCTTTCTATTGCATTTTGTAGAAAGAGACAGCTATGGTGGATCATCAGTATTTAATCACCGTGTATTGGCCGCCATTCCAACTATAGTAAGTGGTTGTGTCAATTTGCTAGGCGTGTAAGGCCTGAGTCACACTGGCCCGGCCTGCGGTGGCGGTTAATAGTAAATTTGATAGCTAATGACAAGTTTACTATTGACCGCCGCGGCCAGGCCGCGCCAGTCTGTGAGAGACTTCATGGCTCTTACTAAAGCAAGTTGGTGCGACAAATAATATAGAACGCCATAACGTGCGCCCACTTTTATCATCGTGATATTTTTCTAGCTGTCTGTCATAACCTATTAAAGATAGAGAAGCTAGAAATATATCACCGTACAATTTCGAGTATCACAATATGATTATAATAAAAATATTGCTAAAATACTCAAGTGTCAATCAAGTAATTGAGAAAGAGAATGCGCATGGATCGCGTGATAATACTTCACCGTGTATGGGCGCCATCCATCAAACAGAATCGTGTGGTGTGGCTTTAGTCGCTGATAGATTATTTCTTATCTTTGGGTGGATTTTAAAATTATCCGGATTTTCTGCTCTATTATCTCAATCCTGTAATACACGTCAATATGCCTGTGATTGGGATTGTAAAATGAGTGGGTCGCCTGATAATACTCACTGTGTAATGGCCGCCATGGTCGAAACAATGCAAGACCGTTTAAGGAGACGCTACACGGGCCGATATCGGCCGGACTGCACACCAGCCGACGCGTGATTCAGTCCGTGTGGATACGTGTCGGAAGCACGGCGGCCGGCCAAATCAAGGTCACTCCATACTAGATTTTCTGTGACGTTGCTTGGCCGTCCGGAAAATTCGTAGGTGTAGCGTTTCCTTTAGGCCTCTCACACACTGGTGTGGCCTGCGGTGGCGGTCAATAGTAAATTTAACAGCTAATGACAAGTTTACTATTGTCCGCCACCGCAGGCCGCGCCAGTGTGGTGCAGGCTTAAGCCCTGTCACACACTGGCGCGGCCTGACCGCGGCGGACAATAGAAGAGTTGTCTAATGCTGTCAAATTTACTATGGTCCGCCACCGTAGCCCGCACCAGTGTAATTCAGGCCTAACAGCTCTTATGGTGGGCACACACTGAACAAAAGAACGAACGCGAACCATTACACGCTGCACGGTGTCCGGCAAAACCAGAGTCCTCCGTGGTCGCCCGTCTATATACGCCTTTAAATAATCAAGTTGTACTTACTACTTTTTTAAAACCTATGATTAAAATATCGAAATATATAATATAATAATACAATGTAAACATACTTCGTAACGTTTCATTATATTATTTAATAATTTCCACAAAATATTTGACTGACTATGAATTAATTGATATTATATTGGCTGTTTGGAGCCTTTTTTGTCTTACATGCGCGCGCATAGGTATTTCAATATCAAAGTAAGTAGGTATATAGGTACAAAAAAAAGTTCGCGCCATTATTTATTCATTTCATATCATAGGTATCATACTTAACTCGTGTAGTGTAGGTTAATATAAATATTAAATGCTGCAAAGAATGGTCAGCGAAAACGTAAGTAGGTACCTTATAATCTAATGTAATGTGTTTTCCTCGCGAGTGAAATAGGTAGGTAGGTACTAGGTACGTTGTACTTCGTACAAAACATGCGTGCCTTGATCCTTAAGGTGTAGTTACATATAACTTACCTATATGGTATAAGTTAACCCTTAGCGATTAGCGATGGCTTAGCGTGGCCTGCGGTGGCCGTCAATATAAAACTTGACTGCTAATTTCAAGTTTACTTTCAGAGTGAATCACACAAGACGCGTCAGTGTGATTCAGGCTTCAAGCCTCTCACAGACTAGCGCGGCCGTCAATAGTAAACTATATAACCCTCCTCTCCTTCGGCAGTCGGGTAATAATAATCGTATAGTTTATTACTGACGTTACCGCAGGCCACGCCTTAAGCCTGCATCACACTGGCGCGGCCTGCGGTGGCGGACCATAGTAAATTTGACAGCTAATGGCAAGTTTTCTATTGTCCGCCGCGGCCAGGCCGCGCCAGTCTGTGAGAGGCCTTACTGGCGCGGCCCGCGGTGGCAGTCAATAGTAAATTTGACAATAGCTGTCAAGTTTACTATTGACCTGGCCGAATTGAATTCATCACATCAATCTTGGTCCGGGGCAATAATTGGAAGCCACTTTTGTTCGGGCTCATAATGCACGGCCCAAAAAAGTGGTACATTATCTGGCCGTGTATTACATAAGTATTTATGTTAATTGGCTCCATACACTCTAGCGCCTCTAGCACCGATTTCATACGCGGTACCATGGCGGTAGCCGTCATTCCGCTTAGGCATGCTCTTGATAATGGGCCATCAATACCTCATGACCCATCATACAGGATACAACTATGCGTTAAAGGGAGAAAGGGCCTACTTTTATCTCATCCGCATAAGTACTGCCGCCGTGATGGTAGTTTGTGTTCGTCGTCATTTAAGTAGAGGAACCTTTACATGTGGCCTGCCAAGCAGAATTTCGCAACGGAATTCTGCCTGTGGGTAGCTATATGACCGACTGCAATGGATAATACGTACATGCCATACCATGCCACGACGACCGAGAGCCCCAGCTAGCACGATAGCTTTTATCGTCAAGTTTTATGGCGAAAATGTACTGAACCGTCACGTAAAACTTGACACTAAAACCTATCGCGCTATTAGGACCTGCACGGCTATCACAAGACGGCACGCGAGCTCTCTCGATTTTTCTCGCACTATCTGTCTCTCTCTTATTAGAAAACTTAGAAAGAGATGTATAGTGGGAGAAAAATCGAGAGAGCTCGCGCGCCGTCTTGTGATAGCCGTGCTGTGGCGACAAAACATATAATCCTACTAAATAATGTTTCCTCACGACTGTGAATGTATGACTATATTTGTAGCAAAATTGATCAGGAATATGGATTCCAATTGAGGTAGGCCGACGACCCACATAGCCTGTTCACACAGATGTTACAATAGCTACAAAAATGACTCCTTATCAGTGGCAGTTTATCGAACATAATTTATATACATATGTATAGGTGTATAAACCGTTAACTGTTGTATTGTTTACAGGAAGAACAGAACGTTTATTTTGGTTCCCGATTTTGAGTCAAGAAAGCATTCGAAAGTAACTACTTATACTAGAGACATGACCCAATAAAGAATAAAATGGTTCGCAGAAAGACAAATCTTTCACGTCGCACTCGGGTCGCTATAAAGAGAAGACGAGAGAGCGTTCGCAAAGCAGAGGCTCGAATATCAGAGGAGCTTACTCAAAGCTCAGCGACTTCAGACTTAGAACAAGATGCTATCTCCCAGACTTCAGAGACATTTACATCGAATTGTGCGCGTTTGTCTGCTACCAGAGAAAAAGACGCCATGCCACGGACATCGCAAACATTTACACCAAGTTCTGCAGGTTTGTCTACAAGTGGAAACGAAGACGCCATGTCACGGACTTCACAGAGATTTATACCAAATTCTGCAGGTTTGTCTGCAATCAGAGACGATGAAGTCATATCACAGGCTTCACAAACATTTACACCAAATTCGGCGCGTTTGTCCGCAAGCAGCGGTGAAGATGCCATGTCACGGCCTTCACAAACATTTAAACCAAGCTCGGCGCGTTTGTCCGCAAGCAGCGGCGAAAGCGCCATGTCACGGCCCTCACAAACATTTACACCAAACTCGGTCCATTTCTCCACAAGCAGCGGTGAAGACGCTGTGGCGCGAGCTTCGCAAACATTCACATCAAGCTCGGTGCATTTGTCTACAAGCAGAGACGAAGATGTCACATCACAAACATTTACACCAAGGTCGGCGCGTTTGATCGCAAGTAGCGGTGAAGACGCCATGTCACGGGCCTCACAAACATTCACACTAAGCTCGGCGCGTTTGTCCGCAAGCAGCAGTGAAGTTGCCACATCACAATCGTTACAAGCATTTACACCAAGCTTGGCGCGTTTGTCCGCAAGCAGCAGTGAAGACGCCGTTGCACAAGCTTCGCAAACATTTACACCAAGCTCGGCGCATTTCTTCGCAAGCAACGGTGAAGACGCTGTGTCGCAGGCTTCGCAAACATTTACACCAACCTCGGCGCATTTCTCCGCAAGCAACGGTGAAGATGAAGATGCTGCGTCACGAGCTTCGCAAACATTTACCCCAAGTTCGGTGCATTTCTTCATAAGCAGCAGTGAAGACGCTGTGGCGCGAGCTTCGCAAACATTTACACCAAGCTCGGCGCATTTCTTCGCAAGCAACGGTGAAGACGCTGTGTCGCAGGCTTCGCAAACATTTACACCAACCTCGGCGCATTTCTCCGCAAGCAACGGTGAAGATGAAGATGCTGCGTCACGAGCTTCGCAAACATTTACCCCAAGTTCGGTGCATTTCTCCATAAGCAGCAGTGAAGACGCTGTGGCGCAGGCTTCGCAAACATTTACACCAACCTCGGCGCATTTCTCCGCAAGCAACGGTGAAGATGAAGATGCTGCGTCACGAGCTTCGCAAACATTTACCCCAAGTTCGGTGCATTTCTCCATAAGCAGCAGTGAAGACGCTGTGGCGCGAGCTTCGCAAACATTTACACCAAGCTCGGCGCCTTTGTCTACAAGCAGAGACGAAGACATCATATCACAAACGTTTACACCTAGCTCGGCGCGTTTGTTCGCAAGCAGCGGTGAAGACGCCATGTCACAAGCTTCGCAAACATTTATACCAAGTTCGGCGCGTTTGTCCGCAGGCAGCGGTGTAGTCGCCATGTCACAGGTTTCGCAGACATTTGCACCGAGCCCGGTGCCTTTCTCCGCAAGCGGCGATGAAGATGCCATGTCACGGGCTTCGCAGACATTTACACCAAGCTCCGCACATTTTAATGAAGAAGAAAACCTCATACAACTTCGATGGGATCAAATAGAAAATAGTGGTTTTGCCTACTTACCTAATATTAATTACCAAGAATTTGCCTCAGTTGGGAGAATGGTTAATGTTTGCGGTAATTGTCAAGCTTTGAAGTGGGCAAAAGAATCGATGGGATTCTGTTGTTCAGGTGGCAAAGTTCGTTTTGATTTATTTTCAAATCCGCCTGAACTTATAAAGTCACTTTTGAATGGAGAACATCCATTATCACAACAATTTCTAGCCAATATTCGTACATATAATGCCGCTTTTCAAATGACGTCTTTTGGTGCAAAACAGGTGATACACGGGACATTTATGCCTACCTTTAAAGTGCAAGGACAAGTGTATCACCTAATAGGATCTTTATTGCCCGAAGAAAATCCTAAATTTTTGCAAATTTATTTTGTTTCCGATTACCAAGAGCAGGCTAATATCAGGAACCAACACTTCACAAATTTAAACTCCGGTCTCATATTTGATCTTCAGGAGATGCTTCATCAGTCTAACCATTACTTGTCCGATTTTAAGGCCGCATTGGAATCTATACCTCCTGATCAGCAGGAGGAGTACAAATTTGTTATAAGTGCTGATAAACGACCTCCTACAGAACACCGCGGTCGCTACAACCCTCCTTCTACCAACGAAGTAGCTGTTGTTCTGGTAGACCAACAGTGCGACAAACGTGATATTGTCTTACGTGCACGAGATAACCGTCTGAAACGTATAAGTGAAACCCATCGTTCTTACGATTCATTACAATATCCGCTTATTTACTGTCGCGGTGAAGATGGTTATAACTTTGCAATACGACAACTTGATCCTACCACTGGGGCAATACGAAACGACAAAAAAGCCACGGCGCTACAATTTTACTGCTACCTTTTGCAGGTCCGACTAAACAGATTTACGTATTTACAACGTTTTCGCGGTCTATTTTCTCAATTCATTGTTGACATGTACGCAAAAATCGAAACTGAGCGTTTAGTTTATATCCGCACTCATCAAAGGCAGTTACGAGCTGAGAATTATGCAGATCTCCAAGATGCACTGCAAAATGATACTAATTCCGAGAACATGGGGCGCTTGGTAATTTTACCTTCAAGCTTCATCGGAAGTCCACGTAACATGCACGAGCAAGTGCAAGACGCACTTTCGTATGTTCGCAAATATGGTAAGCCAGACTTATTTATCACTGCTACTACAAATCCTAAATGGAATGAAATAACTCAAGAGCTGCTGCCAGGTCAAGTTCCGTATGACCGACACGACTTAATAAGTAGAGTTTTTCATTTAAAACTTAAATTATTAATTAATTTACTCACAAAAGAAAAAATGTATGGCGCATCTTTGTGCTTTACATATAACATTGAATGGCAAAAGCGAGGACTACCACACGCTCATATACTTTTATGGCTTAAAGAAAAAATACGTCCCCATGACGTAGATAAAGTAATAAGCGCAGAAATACCAAATCCCATTTCAGATCCTGCTTTACACGCAATTGTGAAGCAACACATGATTCACGGACCTTGTGGCCCTTTAAACAATAGCTCTCCTTGCATGCAGGACGGACGATGTGTTAAAAAATTTCCGAAAAGCCTACTACAAGAGACAATTACAGGTGAAGATGGTTATCCTAAATACCGGCGACGTGCTCCAGACCATGGAGGGTTTACTGCAATGCTACGGTTGTTGGAAGTAGACAATCGGTGGGTTGTACCATTCTCACCTGTATTGTCGAGAACGTTTCAGGGTCATGTAAACGTGGAACTGTGTAACAGTATAAAATCGATTAAATACATTTTCAAGTATGTAAATAAAGGAACCGATCAGGCTACGCTTGCTACAAGTAATGACCGTGACGAAGTAACCAGATTCCAAACGGGGCGTTACATTAGTTCCTCGGAAGCAGCATGGCGGATATTCAGTTTTCCGATTTTTGAACGATTTCCGCCTGTGATACACCTAAACGTTCACGTAGAAGGTGGGCAACGTATTTATTTCAATACAAACAATTTAACAGAACAGTTAGAGAATCCCAGGCAAACAACATTAACGGCATTCTTTTCGTTATGCGAGGCAGACGATTTTGCAAAAACATTGCTTTATGACGAAGTTCCATCGTACTATACGTATGACAAACAACACGGATTGTTTACACGCCGGCGACGTGGAACGCCTGTTGAAAATTTTCCCTCCATCATGAGAGAACACGTTATTGGAAGGGTGTACACCGTGCACCCCAATAACGCAGAATGTTTTTATGTGCGGTTGCTTTTGCACAATGTTAGAGGACCGACGTCTTTTTCAGATTTAAAAATTTTCAATGGCACCGAGTACCCGACTTTCCAGGCAGCTTGTCGGGCTCGCGGACTATTGGACGATGACCAGCATTGGGACGAAGCTCTATCAGAAGCATCACTTGGTGATAGTCCACATCGTTTACGACAGTTGTTTGCCGTGATGTTAGTTTTTTGCGGGATTTCCGACGCCAATCACCTGTGGCTAAAATACCAAAACTACTTGGCAGAGGACTATTTACGCACATCAGGTCCTGAAACTCATCACGAGCTCGATGACCGCATGCGCAATATCAAATTAAACTGTTGTTTGTGTGACTTGCAAGAAATTGTCATCTCAATTGGCGGCCACCCGTTACCACACTACGGTCTGCCTGAGCCTGACCTGAATGAAACCGACACTCATAGAGAATACGCAACCGAAGTTAATTATAACTTCGCAGAACTTACTGTTGCTCTTGAAGGGGTTTCAAGCCTCACAACAGAACAAAAAGGAGTTTTTGATATAATATTCCAAAGTGTTTCAAATGCATCCGGAGGATTGTATTTTTTGGATGCCCCGGGAGGCACAGGAAAGACTTTTTTGACGAAACTCATTCTTGCACAAGTTCGAATCCAAGGTCAAATTGCCTTAGCTGTGGCATCATCTGGAATTGCGGCCACGTTACTGCCCGGAGGAAAAACTGCACATTCCATGCTAAAAATTCCCATACAATTAGATGTCACTGAAACTCCCGTCTGCGACATTTCGCGCAATTGTGAAAAGGCTAAAGTATTGCGTGACAGTGTACTAATTGTATGGGATGAGTGCACAATGGCGCATCGCAAAGCAATTGAAGCAGTAAATAGAACGCTTCAAGACATACGCCAAAATAACCAACTCATGGGCGGGCTTACTGTACTCTTCTGTGGAGATTTTCGCCAAACATTACCAGTCGTAACCCGTGGAACGAGAGCGGATGAAGTGAATGCTTGCTTTAAAAAATCTGATCTGTGGCCATATGTTAACAAATTAAATTTAACAACCAATATGCGAGCTCTACTGGGGGGAAATATAAATGCTCAACAGTTCTCCGAATTGTTGCTAAGCATAGGCGAAGGCAGATATCCCGTAGTAGAAGGCAAAATAACTTTAACAAACGACATATGTAAATTGGTATCCAATCTCAACGAACTTATTTCGTCGGTGTATGGCGACCCACATGACATAATAAATCAGGAGAACAGCTGGCTTTGCGAGCGAGCCATTCTTACGCCTCGGAATGATCAGGCGACAACAATCAACTCAAACATAATGGAAAAAGTTGAAGGGCAGTTCCACACTTATACCTCGATAAACCGAGTAATCGATCGAGAAGAGGCTACAACGTACCCGGTAGAATTTTTAAACTCATTATCAGCGTCTGGTCTCCCAGCGCATGAACTCAAACTCAAAATAGGCGTACCTATCATTTTAATGCGAAATTTAAGCCCCCCAAAATTATGCAACGGAACGCGTTTAAAAGTAGTTGCGTTACAGAGGAACGTAATCGAAGCGGAAATACTTACCGGTTGCGGTGCAGGAGAATGTGTTTTTATTCCGCGCATTCCAATAATTCCCAATAATTACCCATTTCAATTTAAACGGATTCAACTGCCTGTTAGTGTTGCTTTTGCCATGACCATCAACAAGGCCCAGGGCCAGACATTGCGCAAAGCAGGCATAGATCTCACTAGCAGCTGTTTCTCGCACGGTCAACTCTACGTTGCTCTCTCTCGAGTCAGCGATGCCGCTGATGTATGTGTTTACACACCGGAGAATAAAACTTCTAACATAGTTTATCAAGAAGTTTTGCACTAAATAATTTATGCCGTACCTACTAAGTAACTCAGCGAACATACCGTCTCAGATTCATCATTGTCATTAATAGTGTACCGTCAAATTATGTAAATTATATATGTTTCGGAACACTTCCCGTGTGTAAATGCACGGTAATTAGGGGTTGATGGCGCCACAGGGGCCGTGAATCATGTTCGTAATTACAATAACATGTAGATCTGATACACATGTGATATCATCTATCTGTATGGTCCATATAAAAATGTGTAGTCAGGTAGGTAAACGTGGTTTCGGAACACTTCCCGTGTGTAATGCACGGTAATTAGGGGTTGATGGCGCCACAGGGGCCGTGTATCATGTTCGTAATTACAATAACATGTAGATCCGGGGGGCTAGCACACTAGGCTTTATGTCGCGTTTTACGTGACGTTTCAGTACATTTTCGCCGACATAAAACCTAGTGTGCTAGCTAGGCTGATACACATATGATATCATCTATCTGTATGGTCCATATAAAAATGTGTAGTCAGGTAGGTAAACGTGGCAAGCTTCGGTTTTGCCATTCAATAGTAAAAGCATAAATTATTCCCAAAAAACGTAACAATGTCTAACAATGTAATTCATCATTCATCAAGTGACTGCATTTTTACAAGCTTTTATTTAACTTGCACTTTAGACCAAGCGTTTAACTCAGATGGTCCCTGATCGGCGCGCGGCACAAGCGGGGAGACGTCAAAGGGTGTAGGGCGGTTAGTGGGCGGCAAGTCCTTACTTTTTGACGTCACCCCTGCTACTTTGCAGCATCAGCAGCGTCCACGCGCCGTCTGAGTTAAACGGTAGGGTATCTATAGTACCTAAGTAATATATAATGTTAATTTGTGTACATCAAATATGATCAACTTACAGAAGTATTTTTTTAACTAATGATACCTAATATATATATATATATATATATATATATATATATATATATATATAAAGTTAGTCTGATGACGGAAACGGGAGGCCTTACCCTTAGAGACAACTACAAAAGGTAGTTTAAAAAAAATACACGTCTATTTAGACGTCAATCCGTCGTGTAGTCAATATTTATGACTAGTGGCCTTTTTAAAGTGTTGCTTGGACTGATCAAATTGTAACTTACCGACAAGCTTTACTGGTCATGATATCGATGATTTTCATAACAACTATCTGATAATGCTACGAATAATACGGTTTCCCAACCAAACTTATGTTCCTTACAATGTTGCGGCGAGAAATTGATGACTGTGTAAATAAATATTCGGACAGCAATATGTTAACCGTGTCTTAAAACAAAAAAAAATTTGAGAGTAACACGTTTATTTTTAGGCTGTATATTGATAGATATGTGTACCTAAGACATTATGTAGATGACACTACTGCCTACTTGCTAAATGTTATATAATTTTTATACTTTTTAATTAATTGTTTTAGTAGAAGCAAACGTGTCACTACCCACCACGTGGTTGCATGTACATGGCATGATTAAATACTAATGTGAAGACATACAGTCTTTCATACTAATAAGTAATAAAAAACTGTTACGTTGTACAATTCAAATCTAAAAATGCTGATTCGACTTTTAAATTAGATCATAGCATGCGAAACCCATAATTTGTAGATAAGGATGTAGATATGTCTTTTATAATGATTATACCTTTTTTTACAAATTGTTCTATTTTTTATAGGCACATATAGTTAAACTCAGTTTTATACAGATCCGTTAAAAGCCGTCAATTTCTGTAAATAAGTAAAGTAAAAATAATATTGACTTATTAAAATTTACACCGACATTAGATATAACGGATTTAAGTAAAACTTGAACGCATAGTTGCGTCCTGTATGCTGAGCTGGCCATAATCCGACAATTCGACCGAAGTTCTGTATAAATTTTATACAGAACTTCGGTCGAATTGTCGGAATACTATAAAACCTGTCACAAGCTAACGCGACCTGCGGTGGCGGCCAATTGTTTACTATGATAATTAATGTTTCAGACACACGCGGCCTTGATTATCATAGTAGCTATACATCTGGCCGCCACCACAAGCCGCGCTTATTTTAGGCAGGCCTAATGAATAATCAATAAGTAGGTACCTATGTCCTCCATGGTCCAAAGAGAAGGAACACATTTAATCCTACGCAAACGAAGTCGCGGGTACAGCTAGTAAATACATAAGTACTTAACCAGTTGACATTAAGATAAATCGACGGTTCTGACCTAGCTGGTGGCGCCTTCACGAAAATAAAATGTATCCGAAAAGACATTTATTTTCTCGTCGTAAATTAAAAGAATAATAACAATCCGTGCTACATCAAAAAGTATGACGTTAAAGGTGCAATTTTATTATACATGCTTTTCGACTTAAATTGTTTTATAGCGCCTATACGACGAATACTGTAGGAGAAAAGCTTATGAACCGTTTTTAACAGCAGATAGGATTAGGATTTGGAAAACACCCGTGAAAAGCTTCAGCTTTATTGTTACAAAAGTCATACTAGTAGGGGAAATAGTGGCATCAATGTATGGAGCAGTCTGCACTTTTGTCTCAGGCGAACTAAGCTGATTTAGCGCCCTAGCCACGAGATCAACCCCTGGCTACCCAAAAAGAGGGGGGGGGGGGGGAAGGGCCCGAGGCCCGGTCTCAGCTATATTTCTGCCTAACCATAGCTACTAGGTCAAGCTTGGTATCGTTTTCGTATAATTTAGGAATGGCGCTTTCATTTGTGGATTTAATTTTTTACCTTTTCATACAAAAAACCAGAAAAAACACAATATTTGAACATTAACAAAAAATATTTTTTGTTATTTTGTCTTGTCACGATCGCACGATAGCGTTTTTTTGTATAATAAAAATACTGTAACATAGCCCATTTATCTGATATTATAAAAAAATATCACTTGTAACTAGCCCTAGCACAGGCCTCGGTATTTTTGGGCTGTTACCGCACACTGTCTTTAAACACCTGTCTGAACCATTATTTTGACTTATGAATAGTGATATATACTTGATGTAAAATAATTATCTCCACTTATAATAAATCTCTAAATTAAAAAAAGAATCAGCCAGTTTGAAACTAAGCTTTGCGCGGTTCGAATGTTCTCAGCATCCCATGAACGGAAAAATATGAAACATTTTATATAGGTACATTATTATTCTAGCTGCAACTTAGGATAGTTTTTATCCGACTGCGACAGTTAATTAATTTTCCGAAATATACGACTTCATTTAATTTTTCATTTATTTTTATTGAAATCAAACGCTGCTCCAACTGTCAGCTATAAGAACCGTCAAAATTTCGTCAAAATGGCGGAATTGCTTTGCCTTTCACTTATTAATAATTTAAATCCCGTCTACGATAGACCTTTACGAGACAAATGCTAAAATATAAACCATAAAAAAATATTCGATTCTGATATGAGAACTTATATGCGCAAATGTCGTTTTATGTCGTAATTTTAATAAATGAAATCAACAAATTTGAACAATATAATTAACACGAATTTGTTTTTTTTGAATGACAATGGCACGCGCTCGGCGCATTCAGCCAAAGTACCTGCGGCGCTACCACGAAAACCGATACTCAATGTTCATATATTTGCATCCCTGTCACTCGAGTATGGTTAGTGCGATAGAGATAGAGATACCCGAATATTTTCGAATTCCGAAGTTCGTGGTTATAGCTCAGGAATCGAAAATATGGTAAATAATCATAATGTATTTTCTCGAACAAGAATTTAAAATAAATATAGTCAAATGGAGAAAAAAACAAAGCAAGAGGTTATATAGGTAATGATTAAGTTATAAGAGTCCAAAGTTTTAAGAGGGGGTATGTTCTGTCCCTTTTCCGCAAAACGCACCTTCATATGAAACGATTGTTTTTTACTATGACGTTCGAGTCCCTCATCGTTTTCTCACTCTAACAAGCGACATTAAAACGGATGTAGCTTCATAATTTTTTGAGATATTTGAATGGGAGTTTCATTATCTTCTATTTATTTATACATAATAAATGAGGACTGACTTATTCACTCACTCACTCACTCACTCACTCATCAACGCACAGCCGAAACGACTAATCTTAGAGAGTTGATTTTTGCACAGTATGTTGCTTTTATAACGTTGGCTAGGGATAAAAAGGGATTTTTGAAAATTCTACCACTAAGGGGGTAAAATGGGGGTGCAAAGTTTGTATGGGAGAACCTTTTTTTTTTGAGCTATAGACTTAAACTTTGTAGAAAAATTAGTTATTAGAATACAAATGAAACACTTTCAGCGTTTTGGAAAATTCCACCCCTACGGGGGTAAAATAGGGGTGCAAGGTTTGTATGGGGGAATCATTTTTTTTTTAAATAGAGACTTAAAACTTTGTAGAAAGATCAGTCATTAGAATACAAATAAAGAACTTTCAGGGTTTTAGAAAATTCTATCCCTAAAGGGGTAAAATAGAGTGCAAAGTTTGTATGGGAAAAACTACTTTTTTTTAAATAGAGACTTAAAACTTTGTAGAAAAATTATTCATTAGAATACAAATAAAGTACCTAGATTCAGTGTTTTAAAAAAATCTACCCGTAAGGGGGTAAAATAGGGGTGCAAATTTTGTATGGGGGAAACAATATTTTTTTTTAAATAGAGACTTAAAACTTTGTAGAAAGATTAGTCATCAGAATACAAATTAAGTACTTTCAGCGTTTTAGAAAATTCTACCCCTAAAAATAGGGGGCTAAAATAGGGGTGCAAAGTTTGTATGTGGGAAACTATTTTTTTTAGCTAGAGTCCTAAAACTTTGTAGAAAGATTATTTAAATACAAAGAAAGTACTTTCAGCGTTTTGGAAAATTTCACCCCTAAGGGGGTAAAATAGGGTGCAAAGTTTGTATGGGAAAAACATATTTTTTTTTAATAGGGACTTAAAATTTTGACGAAAAATTACTTATTAGAACATGAAAAATACTAGATTCGGTGTTTTACAAAAATCATTCCCTAAGGGGGTTAAAAAAGGGTGCAAGGTTTGTATGGGGAACACTTTTTCTGAGCTAGACACTTAAAACTTTGTAGAAAGATTACTTATAAAAATACAAAAAAAAAGACTTTCAGCGTTTTGAAAAAATCTATCCCTAAGGGGGATAAAAAGGGGTGCAAAGTTTTTATCAGGGAAAGTTTATGTTTTTGAGTTAGAGACTTGAAACTTTGTAGAAAGATTACTTATTAAAATACAAAAAAAAAGACTTTCAGCGTTTTGAAAAAATCTATCCCTAAGGGGGATAAAAAGGGGTGCAAAGTTTTTATCAGGGAAAGTTTATGTTTTTGAGTTAGAGACTTGAAACTTTGTAGAAAGATTACTTATTAAAATACAAAAAAAGAACACAAATCGTTTTAGAAAATTCCACCCCTAATAGGGTTAAAAAGGAGAGCAAGCTTTGCATGGGCAACACTTTTTTTTGAGTTAGACTTAAAACTTTGCAAAAAGATTACTTATTAGAATACTAAAAAAGAACTTTCAGCGTTTTAGAAAACTCCATCCCTAAGGGGATCCTTAAGATCCTTAAGAAGGGTAGCCAGTGTTGTGTGGGAAAAACTTTTTTTTTTACTAGACTTAAAACTATTCAAAATGTTACTTATTAAAATTAATAATAAAGTACTTTCAGAGTTTTAGAAAATTCCACCCCTAAGGGGGTTAAGAAAGCTTTGTATGGGCAACACTTTTTTTGAGCTAGAGACTTAAAAGTTTACGAAAAAAGTTCTTTCAGCGATTAGAAAAATTCAACCTCTAAGGGGGTTTAAAAGGGGGTTCAAATTTTAAATGGCGAGCAATAAAATTTTAAAGTGTGAGTAAGAGATTTTTAACTTCGGTCTTATTCTGTACGTTAAAAGACTACAAAACTGATTTCAGAGTTTTTCCAAATTCATCCCCTAAGAGTGTTAAAATTGGTTCAAAGTTTGAGTATTTCAAGGCATTTTTAAAGTATGAGATTTTTAACTTTGGTTTTAGACTGTTTGTTCACAAACTAGAAAATGAACATCAACTTTTTTTTAAATTATCCCCTAAAAGAGGGTTCAAATTTTGTATTGAGAGAAATCATTTTCTAAGACGATAAAAAGTTCTACGCGGACGAAGTCGCGGGCAACAGCTAGTTAATAAATAAACTTATAAACTTATAAAGGCAAGTCTTAAGTAAAGTTGGTACGAAAAAAAAATTATATCGCGCTAAGTGACAATTTCAACGGCGTGGCGGCTGTGTGCGGTGAATGTATATCAGGGAACTATACAAATTGCAAACTTATGGCCTACTAGGTATGATACGGCTAACCGTTATATCTTACGTGACGTTACAGTACATTTTCAACGTAATGCATGCATCACGTGATAGCAGCTAGCTGGGATAGCTGCTCTCATGTGATGATGATCGTGAAAGATACCAGGTACTCTCAAGATAAGTATAATTTCGGTGTAGAGAGAATAAAAATCTATATTACAGCAACAAGTGTGCGAAAATTGAAGACCATGCCCAGAATATGCATACCCGAGAACTATAAATTTATGAAATTAGAAAGCATTACTATAGATTTTAAAACTAAAACCTGGGAAGCGGAGGATGCAAACGGAGCCTTACTAACGGAGATAAACAAAAGAACAAATTTTTTTTTTTGATAATTTTCAAATATTGCGTTTTTTCTGTTTTTTTGTATGAAAAGGTAAAAAGTTAAATCCACAAATGAGCGCCATCCCTGAATTATACAAAAATTTTACCAAGCTTGACCTAGTAACTATGGTTAGGCATAAATATAGCTGAGACCGGACCTCGGGAGACGGCCCTTCCCCCCCTCTTTTTGGGTACTAACCAGGGGTTGATCTCGTGGCTAGGACGCTAAATCAGCTAAGTTTGACCCATGGAACAATCGTGCCAAGCGGCGTCGCCTGCGACAAAACTGCATACTCACTGTCACTATTTCCCCTACTGTACGGTATATAGTGATTATTAAATGGTATCTTTGATCATAATCATTAATACCGTTCTAAAACAACGTAGGTAATAAAATAACTGAGAATGTACATACGGCTAAAAACTCGGTAAAAATTATTCTAGAAACTATATCTGTGTGCGTTTACATTCATACTATCAAACATCTTTCTCAAGTGACGTCACATCAGATAGCGCCCGTATTGATACAGTCGACGTAAATTTATACTCATATTTCGCCTTATTTACATGGAATAAGGTATAAAAGTGTAAACTTATTTTCAACGTCGACTCTACCAAAATAATAGTCATCTTTCAATTCCCACAGGTTGAACTAACACCGCAGACACGAATGACTCACGGAATCGGAGCGCGTCAGGTGAAACATCTGAGAATTCTTTCAGGTGCAAGGGAAACTATTCTGGGAACTGATTTGTATTACGAAACCACCAAAGACGAAATTAAACGGACCATTTTTAAAATTAGGTATTTTAAATTCTATTGTAGGCCTTCTTATATTCCTTTTGGCAACTTTCATTAATTAAATGTGAATTTAATTTTACTACTACCCGGTGCACTTTGCTGCGTGACGTCATATCGGCGCTCTGGGTACGGTAAGGAGCGTAGGAAGGAACAAGGGGAAGCGGGAGAGGTGTCGCATTCTGGGTTGGTGCACAGATATTGTGGCCGAATAGTATATCACCTCATTTGAAATGAACATGTTTGTGATCTAGTATATTCCAGTAGTAGCTAAGATTGTCACAGTCAAGTCACGGCCTCGGAATGCCTGATGACTCATTTGAACTTGGATCCATTTTCAGGCGATAACATGGACTATTCTGGGCCTGTCCGAGCCGTCATGAGTGGGAGTCCATGGTCGTAACGGTTGCGTTGAGAAAGTGCTGATATCATACCACTTATTAATAACACGATGATGCCCATTTACCATCACGCTATGCTCGTAGCGTTACGCCGTAGTCCGTAGCCGCATTAACTCTATAATTAAGTATGTAGCGGAAAGCACCCGCAGTGCTCTGTCGCACTGTGTGCCGTGATGCCGGCGTTACGGGCTTCCGTCGAACAAAGCCGCGAGTGTGGAATTGAAACACGAGCTGGCAAATGGATTCTAGGGTTGAACTACGAGGTAGCGAATGGATTCTATGCTTGAACCACGAGCGAAGCGAGTGGTTCGAAAATAGAATCCTGAGCGAAGCGAGTGGTTCAAAAATAGAATCCTGAGTGTAGCGAGTGGTTCAAAAATAGAATCCTGAGTGTAGCGAGTGTTGCAATACACGAGACGTAAAATAACTGCGCCCGTGTGTAATACAAATATTTTCAACTCACTAAAGCGAGGAAAATACTACATAAGAAAAAAAAACAGATGGGACGGAAATTGTCCTGTCTGGATTGGCCTTTACATGTTTACGAGTACATGTTCGGATTTTAAATATTCTTTGCACTATAGTGGATACAATGTACTTTTGCTATCTGTTTTTAAAAAATAAAAAAGCGGCCAAGTGCGAGTCGGACTCGCACATGAAGGGTTCCGTTAAATAAATTGCTTTTTACGATTTATGACGTATTAAAAAAAAACTACTTACTAGATCTCGTTCAAACCAATTTTCGTTGGAAGTTTGCATGGTAATGTACACCATATATTTTTTTTAGTTTTATCATTCTCTTATTTTAGAAGTTACAGCACACATTTTACCACTTTGGAAGTGTCTCTCGCGTGAACTATTCAGTTTAGAATAAAATGATCTTAGAAACCTCAATATCATTTTTGAAGACCTATCCATAGATACCCACACATATGGGTATGATGAAAAAAAAATTTTTGAGTTTCAGTTCTAAGTATGGGGAACCCCAAAATTTTTTGTTTTTTTTCTATTTTTGTGTGAAAATGTTAATGCCGTTTACAGAATACATCTACTTACCAAGTTTCAACAGTATAGCTCTTATAGTTTCGGAAAAAAGTGGCTGTGACATACGGACGGACAGACAGACCGACAGACATGACGAATCTATAAGGGTTCCGTTTTTTGCCATTTGGCTACGGAACCCTAAAAAGGGCTTTCCGAGCTAGTGAGGTGAAATGATAATTTTGACATAATCCAATGCACTATAATACTATAATCATAACATTTATTACAATAACTGTTGAAACTATTTGTATACATGTTATCCATACCATACACAGTTATGCAATAAATAATTCTTATTCTTATTATTCTTATTATTCTTAATACAACCATGCCATGGTACATATTTCCAGTTCTTAAAAAATATAAAATAGTGTCACATGGGCGCTGGAATAATTACTTAAATGAATCGTGAACAATACAAAAAAATGACATTTATACAGTATTTAATTTTAAGACAAAAAACTAAAAAACTCGTTATTATTATGTCAGATAAATTTTAACCGAAAATGAAATTCAGTAATAAAGAAAGTCAGCAATACAAATTAATAATAATACGAACTAACAGGAAATTATGGTAGTGACATTACCATAATTTATCTCTATTATTGTTTGTTTGTATTGCTGACTTTCTACAGTAATAATTATGTAGGTAGTATTATAATACTACCTACATAATGATTACCGTCAAACATGCCTACTTTGCCACCAGGGGGAACTTTGCCCAAGAGGAAAATTTTAAAATTTGCTTCTTGGGCAAAGTTCCCCGTGGTGGCAAAGTAGGCATGTTTGACGGTACTGTAGAAAGTCAATATAATATAAATAAATAAATATTACTGTAGCAATAGGTTGATAAAATTTATTTTATTGTTACATCAGTCATGAAATCTTCGATTGCATAGTAGCATTTCTGTATCAGAAGGTTTTTGCAATTTGGCACAGAAGATTTTGTCTTTGTCTATTTGGACTAGATTTTTTGGTAGTCTATTATAT
This sequence comes from Epinotia brunnichana, assembly GCA_963854355.1. Lineage (NCBI taxonomy): Eukaryota > Metazoa > Arthropoda > Insecta > Lepidoptera > Tortricidae > Epinotia > Epinotia brunnichana. Next base: position 19,228,857 of record OY977949.1, on the reverse strand, counting down.
ATAAATGAGTATATAGCGGTAGTATGGGCTACTCATTACATTTGTAAGTTTTGTAACTCTGGCTTTGGGGGTAGGGCTAATTTCTCTTTTCTCCGATCGCTTTTTACGTTTCTGTATAATTCCTTATGCTTTCTTATGAATACACTTTCAATGCAAGGAACGGTCAGTAAGTATCCTCCAACCTAATACGGAATGCGGTCGACTACTAGTTCGTCCGAGGATATTTGCTATTGTGCGTATACCTACATTTCTTCTGAATACTGAAAAGTTCACAGGAAAATACAGTAGGTATCGTAGCCAAGCATTGGCGTAGGCATAATAAGCCGTTTTAGAGATGCAATTTGCAGATGTGTTTGATCTTAAAATCCCCAGGGCGTAAATAAGCCGCGACAAAGTTTTTAGGGTTCCGAACTCAAAGAGTAAAACGGGACCCTATTACTATAGTGCGTCCTTTTTAGCATTAGAAAGAAGGATAAAGCACGAAGCACGAGGTATTTTATATAAGACACTTTATGCCACACAACTGTCAAAGTATCTCAAACAGCCATTAAAAAAGACTAACATTAATGTTGTCGACCCTAAAATGATAGAAGTGTTTTCATTATTTATATCTAAATAATACTTACAACAATATATTTATTTTTGACTCTGTTATTTAAAATTTTGTTTTTCAGTTCTGGAAAGGTTGCATAATAAAGCACCTAAAGAAGAAGAGGTTTGAAACGATCGGTTCGTTTTTTTCGCTGTCGACATTGTCAAAATTGTCAATGGTATCACGTTCTTTTTCTTGTTTTCTTGGTAATCAGTAAATAGGCTTGTTGCGTGGTGTTAAAATTGATATCGTCGTGTTGCTAAATGGATAGTTAACCATCAAGTGATTGTAATAAAGTATAAATTACAAAATATAATTATGTGGCGTCACTCCTGTCAAATCTGACGAGTTCTGCATCGCACTATCGAAGTTTCTTAAATCAGTTGCATAAATATAACATCTAAACAACTCTCATTGGACTTCGGTCCCTGAGAGATCTCTCTATTGTCGTATATTCTACAATTCAAATCATAAAAAGATATGAACCTTGAAAGTTTAGAAAAAAAAGTTTTTTTATTTATTGTCCAAGAGTAAATTTAAAGGTACCAATAGAATCCTTACGCTTTTATAGAAACAAATTTGTAGCGCAACTATGGACCTAAACGCAGTATTTCGCGACCAAAACAGCAATTTACTTCATTTTCCATGCAACGGTTAAGTACAAATTGCACGGTGTGACGTCATATTTTAAAGCCAATCAGTATGAAGCGTTTCGGCTGCTGTCAGTGAGGTCCGTCTTTAACTCGATTTTTTGGGTATTAATGTCCTTTAAATGTAGTTGCTTCCATACAAACATTTGTTCATCTACAAAAACTGGTTCGAATGGCATCGTAAACAAATTTAAGGTCACAAGCCCATTGTTGAATTCAGATTACGAGATTATTATACGAGTAGGTATCTATTTGTTAATAAATATTTAGATTTTATTTTTCGCTGTGTGTGGTGGCGTGTGGACTGCAATGGACCAACCAGAGGCAGGCCCAAGTGGCTTGCAAAAAAGACCGACTCGTTCTCCCCCGAGCGTTTTGCGTTCACCAAAAGCAAAGAGACAGAAACAGAGTCCATTAACAACAAATGAGAAACGTATGGTGGTCAAACCTTAGAATAATAACGCCTAGAAACGCAGTTCACGCGCAACGGTGAGGCCACTAAAACTCGGCCATAAATGGCCCAGTACGCCGATCGGTGGTACAAAATTGGTGCGTTTGTGTGCGTATTGGCGCGTGTGAATACGAGTTGATCACAACTACATGAATCCATTTTATGCCTCACGCTTGGCGCGTCGGCCGTATGAAACTATCCTTGTATGCGTTATTATTTTAAGTGGTCAACATTTACAAGTTGGTGTGTGAATTTTATAGTAAGTACTTACATACATAGTTTTATTTACATAATAAATTGATGTGTAAATACGCACTTTTTATTTATTACATAGGAAAAATACAAAATAAATAATATCCTGTTAAGTTCTCGTTGTGTTATGGACTTCGTAACATCTAATATTTGTCCCAAGCAGAAGGTTGACGACGACTGCTTCTTCGTTTACCGTATTTCTAATCCTAAAAAAAACGTACTATAAGACTCCGCTGTCCGTCCGTCCGTCTGTCTGTCACCAGGCTGTATCTCACTGATACCGTTATAGTTCCTGCTGAAATTTTCACAGACGATGTATTTCTGTTGCCGCTATAACGATAAATACTAAAAACACAGAATGAAATAGTTTTTTATAGATAATGGTACGGAACCCTTCGTGCGCGATTCCGACTCGCACTTGGCCTGTTTTTTTATTTGACCTGTGACTACTATGCGAAGAGTGTGACATATGTATCAACGTCTAGTTGTAGTAAATTATGGCTCAGTGTTGGAATAAGAAATTAATTATCTACCAAAACTAAACATTCAGAAGGTTATTAAATGATATAAATAAATGTGACTTTCACACAAAAATTGCCATTAGGGCGGCAAAACAACTAATAAATATCATGCTTGCCTTGTTTACCTACGCATATAATGCGTCTTGTTTGTTATTTAATAATTAATGACGGTTAAAGAGACAATTCGTATTATTTAAGGAAATTTGACTTAAACTGTGTGTGGTGTAAGGTCTATTTTAAGGTGGTGTAGTAGTTTAATATACCTACGAGAGCAACGTGTGAAGTCTCGATATATATTGCGTCCGGGAGCGCCGGTTCGTGGATTCTGTTTTTAGTATTTGTTGTTATAGTGGCAACAGAAAACATCATCTGTGAAAATTTCAACTGTCTAATTATCACAGTTCATGAAAAACAGCCTAGTGACAGACGGACAGACAGACAGACGGACAGCGGAGTCTTAGTAATGGGGTTCCGTTTTACTCTTTGAGTACAGAACCCTAAAAATAACTCTAAATGGGTATATTTCCCGTTTTATATGCGCTTAAAAGTTTTAGGATTTATTTTGCTACAACTCTGGGTAATTTAAGAATAAGCTGAATTCCAGACATACATTTTGTAATTGTAACTAATATGTTTGAAAAAAGAATTCTATGGTACGTTGGCAAGCGGCTAACAGTTTGATCAATGGATAGACGTTAAGAAAGTACTAAGCAAGCAGTTGTACGGGAAGAGGTCTTGCTATACCTACCTACACAAGTAACAAGCTTTTCAAATTCCGACACAACATTCAGTGATCTAAATACAATTTTGAATTGGGTGAACATTGTAATCATTACATAATATTACGATATCAGGCTTCATCCAACATTTATTCAGAAAGAGCAATTAATAAGTAGGTACTTGGTTAATAATACCCCTATGCGGCTCAGCAAACATTGTTACGCCTCTACGTAGAGATTATGCTTGATATTTTTGCTCGATTCGAGCAAACCTGTGCAGCATTTTCAAAGCCATGTTAAAAATTCAAAGCCAATTCAAACATATCCATGCGTAGAAATTTAGCACATTTAGAAACTGTAAACCAATAATTTTATAAAGTAACAGTCGTTTAGAAAGGAAACATTTTTTTTGTAATAATAAAATTACTGTATTTTTTATAGCTTGGTTTATACTTGTACCTACATATTTATAGGTGTACGAGTATTGGATGAGTAAAAGTAGTGCACATCACAAATGTACACAAGATTAGTGAGTCAAGGTTGACAGCCCGTCTGTCTAATTTTATTCCTTTTTCTAGGACAAAACTGACTTCCGCAGTCCAGTCCCAAGGCCGAGGACGGTCGTGGGAATTACTTACTGACTGTCTTTTGTTTGTTCCAACATCAAAAAAACTAATCGTAATATTGTTTCAATGTGGTTTTCGTAGGACTTACGAGTAATATTTCTATTAATGTGTGGATGCTAAATGCATAGTTGTCAGTTTTACTCTTGTTTTCGATGTAAGGCTGTGGCGTGACATGCAGCGAGATTGTTGGTATAAATGTATTTATATTGAGTGTAGGTATGTACAGTGGTACATGATACGAGTATATATGTATAAATACAAATGGCATATTCGTATCAAAACAGAGTTGCGTTATGTAATCAGTCCTGAAAGTGAGACAGTGTTCATTTCCATTCTGTTTACAAGAGTTCAATCATTAAGCTGGACACGTAGGTATTTTAAATGTTTAACGATGTTCTACAATTTCACTGGATGATATATACTTACCTAAAAAGGTCTATCACGAACGTGTAGATATACGAGAGCCTGAGATAGACTCGAATGGAGAATGCTGCAACGACAGAGGACCAGGCCCTCTTAATATTGATGATGATGTGTAGATATCAAATGATTTACACAGTTTATACCTTATCCATTGAACTGTATTGTAATATTTGTAATGTATGTACTTATTTGCTGAATGCAGCTTTTAGAACTCATGCTCCAAGCAATACCTAGTACTAACTTATCCTGTGTGAATTATAGAAGTAAATCAAACTATCAATACTTAACGAGAAATGTAATCCATTAACATTCTTTTGGGTTTAGCCGTAGTCGGGTAAAGTTTTATTTAATGTATCCTTTTGTGTAAATCAAAGTGGATTTGAAATTCTCCCGAGCTTCAAATTTGGAGAATCTTCCCTGGAAGGACATTAGGGAAAATCTCACATGTGGATGCATTTTTCTCCACGGAGACACATTTTCTCGTCAAGGTTGTGTAGCTTGCGCAGAATTTTGTTGCTTTAGACCATGTTTTCATAGAGAACGTAGTTTTCTAACAAAACCTGAATTTCTTACATTTCCCAGGATAGCGGCCGTTCTACACTTTTGGGATTTTTGGGAGACGAAAACAGGACTTCCAACGAACATTCGTACCAAATTTCATCAAACTTCAAAAAATGTGTTAGTAACGGTGAGGCAGATAACGTTTGAATAAGTATTTTAAATTCTCGCAGTTATTTTACATCAAATTTAATTCCGGAACTTGGAAGCAAAAAAGATCCAATTCAATGCGGTGCCAGGAAATGCTAGGAAAAAGACTCATTATATTTTACATCATTTCAATGTTCGGTACCAAAATCTGTCCAACGAAACTCTTGTGCGATCACTCAGTGTCTGTCCTTCTGTAACAGGCATTTTTTTCCGGAACTCGGAAGCAAAACAAGATGTTATCACAGTGGTCAAGCCAATCGCGGTCCGCGGGGCTCAGCCTTGGTGTTGGGCGGGCGTGGGGCGGGAGCGCTCGGGCGGCGGCCGGGGCGGCCAGTGCGCGCCTGTCCCGGTCCGACACTCGACGTCGGCTCGTCAACGAACACACACAATAACCGACCACTTAATTATCGGTAAGGCAGTGTTACCTAAGCTCTAAAGTGTATGTAAGTCTAATTGTAAAGTGAACGTGACGTGTCTAGATTTTTAGATTGAAATGTGCCGAATTTCAAACGGATTTTAGGCAGTTTTGGCTTGTTTTGTGAACGAAAAATTACCGGTTTACAGTGCGTACTTAAAAATTTATTCAACACAAAACAATGTCATCCTTTTCTCCATCAGATAAATTCAACAATCTTATTTACCGTTCAAATACCGCACGCTTATAAATCGCTCGCCAGACGTGTCAATCTTCTCGCGTGGCTCGTAATTCCAGATGCCCGAGTGTCTGGAAGCTGTATCAGGTATCGATGCACCTGTGTGCGCGTGAACACGATACGATCTATTTCGAGGCGCGCGCGCCGCGAGCCAAATTTGCGATCCCGCCAAATAGACGCGCGCTGAGTATTTTCGTAGCCGTTTCACAACCTCACTTTTTCTGGTAGAGTAAATTGGATATGAACGGTGGAGACGCTAGAGCTAAGAGATAAAACGTTTGTTTTGGTTAGGTAATAGTTTTTTTTCTGATTTTACTTGTAGGATAATGTGTCGTTATTGTCAACATTGTCAATATTTTTTTCAAGCTTATTTTATGTAGGGACATGCTGTTATGGACTGCTCAGCTAAAGCCTTAATTTTTCCACCACTCGTATCGGTCCTGTGCAAATGTTTCTGCATATTCATCGAGCAAACCATGTCGGGGTCGTCCTGCCATGTCTCTTCGGTCTACCTCTGCCTCGGTAGCCGTTCTGGGGATGCCACTAGGACGCTAATTGGGCCCAACGCTCTTGGTCCATCTGGCTGACATGTCCGGCTCAGTCTCAATTCATGCCAGTTTTGGAAAGCAGCTCTGTGTTCCTGCTCCGATCAATTTTACGAACTCCGAGTGTGCTGCGCTCCATTCCTCGTTGGCAAATCTAGAGTCCTGACCTTAGGGCTTCGATTAATGACCAAGTTTGGGTGCCATAGGGTAGGATAGGCTGTAAAAAAATGTCCACGAGCAAGCTCGTTGCATGCTCGTTGGTTGCTCGCACCAAGGACAAGCCCTTCAGTTCCAGAGGAAGATTATATCCTTATTTGAAAAAAATTACATCCCTCTAACCTCTAATCCTCAGACCTCTAAGTTACAGACTATTCGGTTAAAAATTATACATACCTAATAAAGATTTGTTGGACATATATAAAAGCCTCTAAGAAAATCGATATTACCAAGGATATTTTTTCCTTAATTTATTTAGAACATCCTCGTTTCCGGACTCTTTATGGCAAAACATATTTAACATTGGCCTTCATTCTTGACCGAAAATGAAGAAGTATCACACTGAGCCATTTAAAGAAGGAAGTGTTGATCGACGACACAGTTCGTGTCTGGTAATGTTTGTGTCAACGACTTTCTTTTATAATATATATTTCAAACGGTTATCTGTTTGTAGGTACTTACTTTCAATAAAAGGTACCTTAGTCAATATCAATAAACCTATGTAAATCTTAATTTGTTTTATGGGCATGATTTTAATAAAATCGTAATTTTTTGATAAATGTATTTCAGAGTTAATTAGTTACATAATTCTGTACTCTAATTTGTATTCATAATTTTGAATACAATATGAAAATAACAGTAGAGCCGGCTCGTTTCGTAGCAATCTTGTAGCACCTTCAAAGCGTAGACGCGTAGCGCCTCCGCTAAAAAGTTATCAATTCTTTAAATACTTTCGTTTCACATAGTACTTATATTTACGACAAAAAAATAACTATTTTAGGTACATATGTATGCATATTGTATATAATGTCCTTTAAATTAGCTTTCACTTTAGTTTCGTTTTCACTACGAATTGCTTCAGGAAAACTTGGCATACTGTTAATCGTTGAACTATAGCCACTAACTTTACATTAGGTTACATTAGGTACGGGCTCGAGAGCATACTGGATGCATTCCAGGCACGTTTATATCTATTGAATAGCTGTTCTTGACTCGATTCTGATGAATGGTTGGTACTGCCGTTCTATATTCGTACCAATGACGTTGGTTCCTAATAATCACTGAAACCCACGGTTATGTTAACATTAAATACACGGCGTGGGAGAAATACTGGCCATTTAGCAAAAGTTTACGGATATTTCCGTAATTCTAAACACTTTTATGGCTCAATGAATACGATCAGTAGCGCTCGACGCGGGTCGTAAACATAAACAAATGGGGATTCATAGTGTTTACTAACGTGAGGTCTTATTTAAACATCAAGTGCTCATTTATGTATCAACCTTCAGGGAAACATTGGAATTAAATGCACATGGCAACACAAAGTTTTACTAACACTGTATAAGTTTTCGACTTCTCGGCCTATCATTATGACGTCTACAAATATAACTTCAGCATTCAAAGACAATCACAAGTATTTCCAACTCGCGCGTTCCTGAAATAAAATGGAAACGTATGAGCAAGCTCTATCAGCTTGTCATCGCGCTAAAACCGGAGTTTACGTAATCGAAATTGCGGCAGGCCGCTGACTTAGCCACGGAGAAACTCGCAGCAAGGTCGCTACAATCTCAAAAATAGCCGAGCGACGAGCAGACATTCGTAAAAACGAATTTTCAAGTTTCCCCTCGACGCGGGGAGTTGGACGCGGCCCAACAACGGGCGCTGCGGCTATTTGCGGCCCCGCGACCACTCAACGTCATTGCTCCATTTACGAGATACTAGAACGCTATTGTACTCAATTATGTCACCTGAACACAGCCACATATTCTACCACACAAGGTTAACGACTGGAACAACAACGACATAAACAAAAGCTAAATACAGACCTCCACTATCTACCTACTCCAAATAGAGTGCTACATGAAATCTTTTTTGTTTGTTTCAGACCACGAGCACGACATAAACCATCAAAATGTTTAAAAATCATTTAGAAATGATTGGCAGAAATGAGACGGCATCGAAAAAAGCCAGATTTTGGCAATCCTATGTCCGATCTCTTAAAGGTAAGAGCTTTCCATTAATTTACTTATGTATCTAAGTTGTAGAACACATCCGTATGTTTTGTAAGGTATATCGCCATTCACCATGCCTATTTCAACCTTTAAAAAAATCTGGCATTGCATTTTTAGTTGGCCTATATTAGTAATTTGAAATCCTTCCGGTTTTTCATTCGAGAAGAGCCAAATCTTCTTGTTAAAGGCCTACGGCCATACCCATCACAATCCAAACTTTAAAGAATGTTTTAGAATTTAGCTACCAACTCTTCGGGGTTCGCGAAAATTCCTCTCCTGAAGTCTCTATAAGCGCAGTATGCATGCATACCATGGTGGGTATTGCTGGGTATTGTGCAAAAGAGTTACTTTCTGGCCACTAATTAGTAACTATAAGTCGACATATTATGCCTGGAACCCTAATGAAAGCATTGATTTGTTCCTCGTTTGATAGAGGGGAAGGACTATAACTCGCAGATCCCAGATTCACAGGTGTTTAACTGCTCTCGACTATATTCCCCTAGGATCGGAGGACATCAGAGCCGAGGAGAGGTACAAGCCCACTCGCCGCAGCGTCTTCCCCGAGCTGACCTACCCCTACACGAAGTCCATCTACGACGACCCCGTGGGGGCCGCCGAGCGCATCACCGTACCTGGCTACCGATACCTGCCGGTCCACCGTGACGTGTACGGTTATTCTCCGCGCGCCATCTACGCGCACAACTACCCTAGCTCCCTCGACCGGTACAGGCCAGGTTAGTAGCTTTAGTTCTACGATGTAACACTGGACAGCTAAGATGAACATTCCTGAGAGCTTGTGATAGCTAGGTTCATCGCGTGACAGTGAAAAGAAACATTCGGCCCTTTCTTGCACCGCTTGATATAAGGTAACGGATGCTTTATCTTGTCACGGGTTGTCAGGGACCATAATTTGCCTACTGTTGGTGTTAAAATAACATAATGAAACGTTGGCCAAAAGGAATTTTCACCTCAGGCTGGTTAGCTTGGATGAAACACGATGATACATCACACGAAACTTGCCAATCATTTGCCGCGCTTATGAGGTGATAATGTCTTCAGTTAGTCGCGAGTGTATAAAGCCAAAATGTAATTAATCAGTAACTACACCTAATTCAATGTCAAAATGTATAAGTAATGCAGGCAATGATGAATAATGTTGGGTGAACTATCGTGTCGAAATAAGTACGTACTACGCTATAAATGTTATGAAGGATAAGACAAACATTTTTCACTGTCGGCTCTGACATTACATAGCGTGTTGTAAACGAAGCGTTGCTGTCGATTCGAAACAAAAGGTCAGACTGTATAGTAAACACGTCCAACACGAAAATAGAACATTCTATGGTAGTGATGAAAGATAACCCCATTTTCAATATGTAATTGATTGGCAAGTGCATCTAACAACAATAATACACACGGAATTTGGCAATCGACACGAAGTTTTTAACACTATTTACGTATCCTCGGAAAATTTTCGAATCACATTGATCGAAGAAGATAGATAAACAAACATTCTAACAAACATTTTTTTCACTGTACAAAGAGCTTGATTGTCAGCTTGCTTGGGCAATTGTTTTAACCGGACAGTAGGTACACCACTATTAACCAAGTATATTAGTACACATTGGCATTTAACTTTAATTGTTTCAGCATAAAACATCTACGGCCAGTAATATTATAATTTGGAACATCATATACGGTCGCCGCACCACACTTTGTTGTCATTTTTGTGACTTCATCTTGTATTGGAATCAACTTAATATTGGAAATGATAAGCATTCATTTTCTCACATCAAATAGGCGGCTGTACCTAATGTAACAACGCAAGACCATTATATTACAATATGAGGTAGTCCTCTATAACATTGCGGGTTATTCTGCTCTTAATATTTTACTTTGTAATAATATTTTATAAATAAATTGTTGGAATTCATATATCGACGCGGCCCCTGTCGGAGGCTCGAAGATACAATCATTCGTAGGATCGATTAACACTACATGGAGTCACACAACCACAGACATAAATAACAAATAAAAAACAGTCTTGCAAAATAACTGATCAATAGCATTTGTTTATGTGGGTACATTAATATTTTGTTTGTAAAGTTGCGTAATCGTTGAACAAGTTGTCTGTTTCATTTGCTGTCAGTCATGTCGCGATGCCACCGCTTCGCCGCGCCGCCGCCGGCTCCACGTGATAATATATGTTGGCATTAGATGTTTGCTTGCCGTTGCAACTTGCATATTTTTATGCTATCATGGCTAATAATCGCATGTGTCATACTATTAGAAATCACCTCTTATACATAACATAACTTCACACATAATAATCCATGTATGTTATATCGACCTCACTGTTTATATCTACCGATCTTCTAGCATTTGTCAGGCGGCGCATTTTGTATATTAATGTATCCCCCTATTTATGTAAATACATATTATTAATACCCTCCATCATATTTTATCTACTTTCCACGGATGTAATGAAGAGGTGAGTTCTACGTTGCTGTATTTACGTACAGAAATTCATTATCATTTATTCTAACGCTTATGCTGTGAAACCTTACTAACATTCTATATCTTATTTATGTACATGCCCATACGAAAATGGTTCAAATTCTCTTCGTTTGTATTTGGATCTCAAATAATAGAAATCTCAGGTGATTTTCTTACCAACACAACAACAAATCTTTCTAACGATAACGTCAACAACTTCAAAGTCCTATTTAAAGGATTAACTAGAGTGTGTTTGAGATAGAACCTTCTTTTTTGTATTCCTTTATTACATTTTCGCAAGCTTTCCGATTGAATAACATTATATTTCGTGTTCAGTGTACCATGTACCGAGGCGTGTGCGACGAGGCGTCGACCCCTTCGACGCTCACAAGGCGTGGCAAGACCATCTTGACCGCCTGTCCGCCATCGACCGCTTGTACCCCTCCCGCTACGGTCTCTACCTCAAGGACCGGGCATACCCCATCACCGACCTGAGCACGCCCGTCAGCAGCCCCCTGCAGCCCAAGAGCCTGAGAGGGATCGAATATGAACCCGACAACAAGCCTCACTGGGGAACAGGTAAATACTAAACAACTAATAGCACGACACGCCCTAGGTTAAGGCCTAGCTACACGCGTTAGCCTCGATGACATCCGAACCGGGGACGACCGCTGGTCTTTAATGTCCCTTATCATTTGCACGATCGTAATAGACATTCTTGCTACAAGTTGCGCGGTCGTCCTGTGGAGTTCTTGCGGGTAATGTGTAGAGCTGTTAGAATAAGTTCCGTCGCAGTTAGACTGTATGTTAACAAGAAATATCCATGCCAAATCTTTCTTGGTGTCTCGGAAAGACTGATTGCTTTGTTGAATCACAAACAGGCTAACTGTGGTCAAGGTTCTGTTCCACATTATGATCTGTAGTCCGATACCAGGTTTCTTGTTAGTTATTTTACTAAGAATGTAAGAATGTATTCAGTTCTGGTAGTATCAGTCGGATCGTAGTGATTCATGTGGAAACAGCATATCGTTAAATACTAAAATAGCTACTCCTTTCACCTGTTCGATTCGATAGTCATTGAATCTAATTTGAGTTGAATGTTGAAGTCTTAGAATTATATTTACAAGAGTGTTATGATCAGTACTTATACGCTGATCTGTACCTACTTATTTTTCCATCAACAACAACTTTGTGTAATAGATTTTTCTAAATTATTTTGTACCATCATTGTAAATTAGTTCATCAATTTGTCTAAATAGACCTAAGTTGTTAAACAGCTTTCAAATACTATACAGTCATTGTTAATGTATATACACAACACATCATACATTTATTCTATAGTACGAAATTTGATGCCGTTAACTAACCCAATACGAATTTGTATTAAAACATAAAAGACCAACCCGTGTTTTGATTTAGTAGTTTAGTACCTTCCAAATTACTGTTTAATTATTTAAACTCAAGCACACACTCAATAAACGAATGCCTACAGAAAAGAGATTCCTCCAAACGACATTTAACTTAGACGTAGTCGCCTACATAATGGGAATAGATCAAAATTTTAGAAGTACCTGATAGTTTTTTTGGTGATATAAATAACCTTCCTTAGCACCAGAAAAAAGTTGCAGACTTGTCAGCTGCTTCAATTATTTTCGAAAAATTTAAACAGTTTCCTTACTTACGTTTTGGGTTTAGGACGGCAAATAAGACACTTTGCTTGATCCGTCTCATATTACAGAAAATATTTTAATATCTGACCCTGCCAATGACAAATATAGCTGCTGCAGCTGTCAATATCATTGCCAGTGTCAGTTTAAGTACCACAGATTTTTAAGAAATTTTTTTGCGCATCTGAAAAGTCTGCAACTTTTTTCTGGTGCTAAGGAAGGTTATTCCTATCAACAACAAAAAAATCAGGCATTTCTAAAATGTTCGTCCATTCCCAATTGTAATATGTATTATCAAGCATATGCATGGAAGCTGCATTGTAAAAAGCTATTCACATCCAAAATTAAATTCCAAATTATTAAGAACAACTACACTTCGAAAATTCCGTCAATTAGATACTCTTGAATATTAGAGACTCTTTGGCATAAACTTTTGGCACAGTTCCCAACTCCCGGAGATCCTTTGTTATGAGAAACATTAAAATCCAGCTATTCTTACTCCTATGACTCGTTTCTGAGCCAGTGATATTCTGATTGGTACTGATTGTAAGACTTGCCATGAAGGAGCGATTGCGGGGCGGATATCGGATGCGTTCAAAAGGGATCCCTTTTTCGCTGAAGCCGAAAAATGGGTGGATTTTGATCGCTCGCTCCGAGGGAGATCACCCACGCCCGTGAAGCCAAGAATCAGCCCTCCCCGGGACTGCGAAGTCGCGTACGATGCCGACGGTAAGGCCCGCAGGCAGAACACTGTACCTCGTCAGCTCCCCTAGTTGAATGTTATTAGCTGAAAAACTTAAGAACAATTGAAGATCAAGCCTCGAGTAGATACCTAGTTGATTTCGCACCTGCATCAGGACATCAGCTTACATTGCAGTAGTTAGATATTCTTTTCGAGTACCTACTCTTAGTGAATCAGATACCAAGACATCTTTATTCACGTAATTTTCTTCTCTACCGTTGTATACGTCACTTTGTCCTTCGAGTGTATGTGTTCTTTTTCAAAAAGAAATGTCTTCGATCAGCATAACTTCAAGCATGATGCATGCGTACTTATCATAGGTGTACGATCACTAGCATTGAAGTCTCTACGAAAGAGTCGCCATCGTCATACGATGTATCCATTTATAAATTGTTGTTCATTCTTCCATTATCACTTCAGCCACCTTGGTTCTAGCTTATCGATGGCATGTGTCAATGTATATGTACTTAAGGCTTATTGGCTTGCATCACTTGTGGGTTGTGGGCGATGACGAAGTACGATGTCTCTGTGCCTGTGCCGTTACTGACGTGTTGTGCGGCGTAGGTGCGCCGCTGTACACCGCCGGTGGCATGCGCCGCCGCCCGTGGGCGGACATATTCAACCCGAGCGCCTCCCTGCCGATCAGGGCGATTACGCGGGACCCCTTCTGGTACGACTGGCCGGAGCTGAAGCCGATCGCGCGGTGGGACCGCAGCCCTTCCTACATCCGGGACTCGTATCTGTCGCCCGTGAAACGATCCTACCTCTGGGACAAGCACCCCATCAGACCGCTAGGTTAGTGGCTCGCTGTAAACATGCTATCACGCAGCTTGCCGAGAAGCTGTACAAATGGCCGCTAATTGCCGAATCATTAATTGACATTAAATTAATTTAACGTGCGTTTCTGTGTTGTCCGAAATGTACCAGTATTACAGATAATTCTCTTGTGTCATGGCAGATTTAATGGTCGCTGACGCACTCACCGTGGGTGATCTGAGCCGCACTATGCCCTTCATGCATAGTCTATAAAGTACAAACATCAGGTATCTGGCGATGAGATAATGAAGTCTTGCATCAGTATTCCTTTAAAACGTAGTAGAGGTACCTTGTTGGACACAAAAGTATCTACATATCCTTGTTATCCAGTTCTTTTTGTTCCTATTTCCCTGCATCTGAAAAACCTTTATGAACGAAAGTTTTCATTTTGCAGTTTTATTTATTACCTCATTATTTTTACTCAACATGTTTGTAGTTAGTATCATATGATTTTACAATACAATATTACATCAGTCGCCAGTACCTTCCTGTTCTATGCTTCCCTCGGTTCTAATTGAGATAATGATTGGAACCAGTTTTTCACATACATTTTCACACACTATGCACTTCATGTTGATATTATTGGACATGTCATAGCAATCATATTTACATTCTCCAATTACTTAAATTAACACAACCTTCACCAATTATACCCATGTTTTAATGTTGTATATGCCAAAAAACCCGCCGATAGCTTCAAAATGCACGTAAAAGTTTCGGTAGTGGTACTGCCCACAGGGGCATGTAGAACTAAACCTATGGTTCGTTATCAAAAAAATTGTCTACGTGCTCGCAGCCATTGGGCGCTCTACTGAATTCTCCAACGAGGAGACTGCCGATCAAGGTCAATGGCCTATGCTCTGATGTGAATGCAGTGAGTAAATGTATACGCTTGTCAGATGTGCCATCTACGACAGAATCGTAGACAACAGATGTGCAGACAATTTCATTCATTCATTCAGTTGTTTCTATGATTCTTTCGGCTACGGTACGTCCGAATCGGATCTAATACCTAAGCGTACAGACGACAATCCTTCACAGAGTGACAATGACTTTGATCTACACGATCCTTGTGGAAGATGTCAGTAGAGCGCTTAACGTGTTTAATGCGCGCAAAAAATGAAAATCAGTGTGAACTTGTAGGATCATTATATATTTTATCAGACCTGCGCTCTCACTGAATTCATCCGCTCGTACTGCAACGTCATTTACTTTAAGCACTTTGAATGCTGCACTGAAAAGTTTTTGGACGACTTCATTCATTGTATGATACACATCTTCAAATGAGTAAACTTGAATAAACTTTTATAACTCCAGCCCACCATTTTCATGCAGAGGTCGTCATCGAATTGGGATCCTATACCTGCATTTAATATTCTCAAGCGCTCAGTCAGCAGAAATAAATAGTTGCACGTACGAAGTAGGTACCTACTCGTTATGATCTACACAGGCTCAAACACCTATCTTGTCAATCAAAGTTATGTGCCAATCATTTCACGCACTTCGTTGCCGTACGTATGACTGCTGGCCGTAAAATAAGGAATTGGTGAATTCATATCGTTTTATGTCATTCTTTACAATAATCTCAATGAAGTTTTATTATAAAAGGATTTTTTTAGTTCCTGTTGCTGTGGACCGTAAAAAGAACAATTTACAAAAACACTTCATTGAGATTTTTTACTTATTTAAAGGGTGTTTTTTTTACGATACGTCCTCTGATTTGGTGATCTAAATCACTGCGGTGAAAATGGTGGTCTCTTTGAGAATAGGTACACAACTCAATCAGGACACCATGTTGATTAATTGATTTCTTTTTCAGCTGCTGCTTACTAAAGGGGAACCATCGAACCTTCTACTTTAAGAATATACCTATGAGTACATTATACAATTTTTATAATACCCATCTACATAATAATTGACGTGTCATAGCCTTGACTATGTTATCGAAAATATGACAACATGATTAAGTAATATTCATGGTCACATTACAAAACTCCATTTTCTAGTGTTTGAAAATAAATACTTACTTAATTAAAGATCTCAAAGACTGCAATAACATAGTCATTGCCACGGAAATCAAATAATTGTTATTCAAATCTTGTTTTTATTACAAATTCTATTTTTATGTATTTTAAAACTAAAAAAAAATTAAATAAACACTGAAAATGGAACATATTATTTACATCTTCCCAGACTTTGTTCGCCTAGACGTTAAGCCCTTTTCAGGTAGGTTAGTTAAAAAAAACGAGTTCAAGCCTCGTTTGCGCCTTGTTCAACGATAATTTACTTTCAAAACAAAGTTTTAACCGACTTCAATACAGTACTCCGCCAAGCCACATTAACATTTCCACATTTTTTTTCCAATTTACCACATGAACTGATTTCCGAGAACAAAAGCGTTGATTTTTAGACCAATAAACCAAATCGCTGTATGTGGGCCGATAATATTTGAGGACTTCCGTCGATTCCTCAAGGATCTCAGAAGTACCTTTGGCACTTCATTGTTTGCTATTTCAACGGAATAATATCAGAATCTGTGACGTACTTATATAGTTTGAAGTACATCATTGAGAAGTTCCACAAGCCATCTGTGGTCTTCATCATCACTTCCACTTCACCAAATTTATGATTTCTGGGTGTAAATACACGAGTTATAATAGAAAATACCGAAATTACTACACGCGTGCCTAATATATTTGAAAAACTCCTCAAATTCTCATGGTTCCCATCATCCAACTGGGGTTTTGGAAACAATGGGACCAACATGGAAGCATATACACTTTCAGTTACAAAAATAATTGTACGAATCGGTTCATAAATGACGGAGTTCTGAGGTTACAAACATTAAAATAAAATAAAAAATAAAATAGGTACATCCGAATTGAGAACCTCTGTCTATTGACCGGGACATACTGACACAATTTTTAAAGTATTTGTAGGGTCGTTTCGCCGGTAACGCGACCACCTTCGGTTAGCGACCACTTGACGGACTAGGCTGCTTCAATTAAAGATATTAACATTTCTACAAACCCAACAGAAAAATAATTAGTTATCAACTATTCTTGAATAGTGTCAGAATAAGAATAAATACACTTTAAAACCCAAAGCTTAATCCAAAGCAAGAAAAAATAACCTCAATTCACACATTTCACACATTGCTTCCGAAAAGTGTTGACGTGCAGTGAATCTGTAAAAAAAATAACGCGACAGTTGGCGCGAAAACTTTAGTTACGTCACTTAATTTTATTATTATGCTGAAATTAGTTAATTGATCGTTTAAATGATTAAGCTGTTGTAATAATTTCGTTGAAATTCGGCATATTTAAAAATAGATTTAAATAAAATGGGGTGGTCGCGTACCCAAATACATAATTACCAAAGAAGTCGGATAGCGACCACATCGTTTTCTTTTTCTTTCCTTATGGATTCTTATGCGGCACCCGCGATATTTAGCTTGGCTAGCAAATTGAGTCGGTATTTAAGCCGCGCCAATCCATGTTATGTCCATAGTATATATAATATAATAATAATATATAATTATATATTATATTATATAATAATAAATAATTTATATGAGATAATTACATTATAAATTCGAAAGTGTCTATGTCTGTCTGTCTGTTATCTCTTCACGCTTAAACCAATGGACCGATTTTGATGAAATTTGGTATGGAGATAGTTTGAGTCCCGGGAAGAGACATACCTAGGATAGTTTTTATCCCCGAAATAATCCCCTAAGGGGGTGAAAGTTTGTATAAAGCTACGATATAAACGATTTCCACGCGGACGGAGTCGTGGGCAGACGCTAGTGTAAGTAGAATATAATCTAAAAGTTAAATAAAAGCTTATAAAAAGGTGGCATTTAGATACCTACTATGAATGACATGTGTGACTGTAATATCAATATATATAAAAGCACTATGGTGTGAGCGAGAAGTCGCGCTTTTTTCGATTCTATTCTTCATTGACACAGCAATGTAAAGTAGATTTAGAAGAGTAACAATTTAGGGGTGTAGACACTAAATAAAATGACCTATAATGATGAATTTTCTCGAAAAAGGATTAAATGTAACGTCAAATGGAGAAAAAAAAGAGCAGGGGATTAAGTAATCACAAAGTTATAGTATCCAAAGTTTTTAGAGGGGGTGTATTCTATCCATTTTCCGCAAAACGCACCTTCATATGAAATGATTGTCATTTACTATGATGCTCGGGGATTGTGACGTCACGATCCACTAGCGTTTTCTCTCTCTAACAAGCAATATTAAAACGGTTGTAGCTTCGTAATTTTTGGAGATATATGAATGGGATTTTCGTCACTTAGGCTTATCATTTTGCCTTCTTTTTTTGGATTAATAATAAATGGTTAGTCTACACTCCTATTTGTAGTGGTATAAGGGCAGTTAGGTAGGTCAAACTTTGAGAGAAAGAGGTCAATCGTCGAATCCGACTCGCCTGGGTAGCGTTCGGGAAGCTACGCTATGGCACATATTTTCGTCCAATAAGTATTTCGCAGTGTCTCATGGCGAGTCTTTGACCAGTGTGTGTTGCCAGTGATGACGTATGGCACTGGAACGTGGTCGCTTACTATGGGCCTCATAAGAAGGCTAAAAGTCACCCAAAGGGCAATGGAGAGGGCTATGCTGGGAGTTTTTGGACTGATGACCTAGTAAAGATCGCAGGAATCCGCTGGATGCGGGTGGCGCAAAACCGGTCATTGTGGCACTCTTTGGGGGAGGCCTATGTCTAGCAGTGGACGTCTTTCGACTGATATGATGATGATGATGATTAATCGTTTTATTAACTACTTAAACACTATTTGCAAGAGTGGTCGCCAACTAGCTAACAGGTGGTCGCAAACCGACTAAAGCGGTCGCTATCTAGCGAATTCGCTATTTTGTAACCTTTTCTATATTTTTTCCTAATCTATGGATGAAAGTGCTATATTTTATTGTAGGTTTCAAAACTTGACTATACTTAGAGCCTTTACGAATACCATCTATTATGTGTGTATATTGAATAGGTATATTTTTACTAATCTAAAGTGAGCAACTCGGCTAAGTGGTCGCTAACCGGCGAAACGACCCTACCAGGTATGGCGACCCTTCAGGTATCTAATTTCGTAATGAAGAAAAGGAAAATGATGGTCATAGCGCTGGTACCAGCGGCGCGGCGGCTCAAACGCGAGGGCGTTAATCGAACGTGTCTTTTAAATTACAAAAGTCAAACGATTTGTTACACAAAAAATCTTGTATTTTCCGATAGGCGATGAAAAAAGAAGTAGGCGGTAGCGTAATGCCATACTTCTCCGATGTGACCTAGACCCCGCCATACCAACGAGAACACATTAATTTAAAAAAAACCCATTCAACCATTTGTACCAGGCAAATTTTTGCAATTGCACCATCGTCGAGTAGCCATTCACGAAAATAACCATGCCATACTTTTCCGACGGTTCCAAATGGCCACCATACCGCAGCAAAATCGCAATTTTTTTTTGTTCTCAACGATTTGTACCAACCTATATATTTTTTTACCAGTTCTTTGCATTATCATAAATGAAGAAGTATGATAACGCCATACCTGTTGGTGGCGGCGAAATAGTACAATATTTTTTCAAAGTTATGGCATTACGGTACCGCCTACTTCTTTTTTCATCGCCTATCGGAAAATAGGTAAAAGAATTTTTGTGTAACAAATCGTTTGACTTTCGTAATTTAAACGACACGTTCGTGTCGCGACATCTGGCAGTTGATATCGCGAAGACTTTAACTCGTGGTCGGAACGTGTAGTGACGCCTTAAGATTATTTGCACTGGCAAGGTTATGATATAGTTGTGACTGTGGGTAGACTAAAGTGGGAGTTTTGGAGCATTTAATCGTTTGTTCCGTGGAAAAAGCCTCATTTTATCATGGAGCGGCAGCGAAGGTCGAAGAAGTCTACGGAGTTCTCGCCAAGGAGCCGGGGGCTACGCAGGTGGTCTCTGAAAGCTAAGTGTCTTAGTTTCTTAGTACTTTATTTGTTCTATGAAGATTTATTTGCTCTGATATAATTGTGTGCTATAATCTACATATTCTAAAGGTTTTATACTAGAACTATTTCCTGAATCCTGTGTTACTTAATGACAATTAACCATCGCGATAACATGCTACAGTAGCCTGAGAACATAGTTACTTCTGATAGATAATATGCCCTAGTCATGATGACAGTATATAGGGGAGGTACCTCCATAGTTTCTCGGTCGAAGGGCGAGAACTAGATACAGTAATATAGTGTACACACCTTATGTGGCTAACCCTAGTGAAGGAACGACTATTCGTATATTTAGGAGAAGACGTGGTACAACTCCAGTTGTTCAGTAGGTAGAACTTATATGTGCTAAGTTTCTAAGGCCTACGTGACAGGTGTGTCATGGTTATCTTTATAACCACAGATGGTAGACGCGAGCGTCACCGTGCGAGTGCCGCGAGCGTCATCGTCTAGAAAAGCGAAGCAGATATCCGTGGACTGCAGAGATGATTCAAGGTAGGATTCAGATTATCCTTCCTATGTCCACATATAAACCCTTTCGCGGCGCCCTCTAATATTGCGCAGTCTAACTGTATTTGTACCGGTTACATTCCTATATAAAGAGAGGGCGTTCGCGACATGGTGAATGGTGCTGGGATGTTTGAATCCGTGCCTATATCGGTTATATTGAGCTGGTAGGCAGTCGGATTAGCCAGTTTGTTTCAGGCAGTTTTATCTTAACCCTTGGTTTGGCGATTTAGTGTTGTGGTGGAGTATGGTGTAGCATACTTCAATTATTTATCGATGCACATACAATTCCTTGATTGACTGAAACACGCTAACAGCGGTATGATTTTATTTGTCCCAATTTTACATTTGTTTGAGAATAATGTAAATTTAAGCTAAATTATACATGGTATAGAATGTATTACATACAATACCAGTTGAATAATGATACAATAAATTAGAGCTTCTATGGAACACTAATGGTGATGTCAATTCAGCCGAGGGCCCCGGCTAGTTGCTTCTCGATCAGTGCTTCAATGTTGTAATGAAGATTCCTTTTATAGTTCTTCCATGTTTTCAATAAAATTAATGTTGGTACGTTGCTATTTTGAACATTTTGAGAACACGTACAGTTTACAGAAGCTAAGAAACAGTTACCGTATAAAATAAGACGGAAAAGCAACGGATTAACTGTTTTCATCATAAATTTGCGTATCATATTGCATCACAGATTGTTTCAGTCTAATATGATATAAAAGCGAAAGATTGAAAAGCTGTTCTATATTATGTCGGATACCATATTTTAATGAGTATCAAGGATTTGTGCTTGCATTGCATTCAGATATTGGTGGAAGTACTTCTACTTCTAATTATATAATAAAAAAAAAAAAAAAAAAAAGAGGTTAGTTGAGAAGAGTCGTGGCGATGAGACGAAATATTTCTACAAAGTGAGTCGAGTTAAGAGGGTAGCCTAGCAGCATTTTTCCATACAAAGCATCGATCTTGTCAAGAATTTGTTGTGAAAATCGGTCTAAGCTGCGGTTGTCCCTATCGCGCATCGCACGCGGTCGCTTGGGGCAACGCGACGGCAATAGTTTGTACAAATACCTATTTCTCAATTTTGTCGCAGACCGACTACGCTCTTAAGTGTTGGAAAGGATTTAGATAATCGTGATTTGGAAAGAACCGTTAATTTGAGAGAGATACAGCGCATTACCTTTGGATAGTTAACGGTAAGAAAGTTAGCTTAAATAAATACGAGGATCTCGGGGTTAGATTCAGTTTGAGAGGATTATCTTGAAGTTTGGAATCGATTGTTTCCTTCAACAATGTTTGTAACAGCAGTGGTACGAGATATGACCGCATATGTACCTACATACTGTTTTTGTGAAATGCATGAACATTTCTTTCCAGGATGTGATTCCTACAGGACCTGCGAAAGTAACCAGTAGCACTACGTCGTAGCGCGTTGCAGCTTGATTTCTATACGAGGTGAAGTTCGTTAGTTTTTTCTGCCAACGCATATATGAGTGTCGTCATAATTGTTCCTAAATTATTTTACATTTCAATTTGATGCTAATGTTTTGATCTAGCTTGTGAGCTCCAATTATTGTTAGCCGTGGTGATGTTAAGGTACAGCAGTATTTATTGTCCCCGAGCGATTACAAACGTGCATATGTGAATCGATTTTAGGGTATTTGAGTATAAAGAAAGGTGCTACTTGTGAGTACGTAATTTTAGCTAATACACGAAAATAGCTCTTTGATTGTAAATCAACAAATTGACTTCCAGTAGTTGTGGTGTTAAAAGAGAAATTATTACCTATTTATCGTGTCTAGGTAGTTCCTAGTGCCGTCAAATTTTATTTGTTGTAGGTACTTATTGCAACTATATAGCCGTGTAAAATATTAAAGGCGTGAGGTTAGACGCAGCATTTATTTACAGACATAAAAACATAACCCTCTCTCCTTCGGCAGTCGGGTAAAAACAACAAAACGCAAGGGAAGTGAATTTAACTAGGTCACACAACTTCAGTTTCATACGTACATTATTATTATTCCAGGAGTGATTGACTTGCTGCCTATTGCGTAATTATGTTGTTATGTCGTTTCAGTTGTGTACGAGTCCATACAGTTTACGTTTATGGCAAGTATCCATAACATATTTACATTCAACGGTAATATTTGCAGTTACTCAGTGCATTGTATACTCGTGTCCAGCATTTCAGTGCAATAAAGAGATTTCAATGAACTTAATGAGTCAGAAGAAGTATTTTTGAGAAGGTTAGAGGTAGCACTAGCATATTTACATAAAACGTAACATGTTATGGAACAAATTAATTTACCAGTATTTTTCTTGGACTATATTAACTTGGTAATGAGTATGAGATCTCGTAGGATTAACCAGTATTCTATTCTAATAATCATGCGTACGAACGACTATACATAGGTGTATAGTAGGAGTATTTATGTATGTATGTTGGGTATAAGTAAAAGCAAAAGAACTTGCCAGACTTTTGAGTCAGAGTGGTCAGTCATATTTTGTGGTGAAGCAATAGCTTTTGTGAAAATCATATCAGTCGATATTTTATTTCATGCGCAATTATAGCGGGATTCTCATGGATCATTTACAATTATGGATTTCGTTTCCAATGTCGGCCTAGTATTTTTTATACATCATCATCAGATCATCATCAAATAGCAATAGAAAGTAAAAATACGTGTGAAAATTGAAAGAATCACTATAGTTATGCATATAGGGTACGTTTAATCATGGAAATAATCAGACGGAGAGCGGATGAGTATGGATTTAAAACGGAAAAATCATTTTTGTCTTTACAATTAAATTCAATGCGACTTTGACTTATTGCTTTCATCTTATTTTAGAGTCATATTATTTAAATACCTACTAATGTGATAATTGACTATTGCTATTTATAGTGCCGAATTATGTGGATTAAAATATTAAAGTAAGTAAACTTGGTTAAAGGAAGAACTTAGAATCAATGTACCTAGTGCACAGACTAGCATAGTAGTAATGATTACATAGATTAATTAGGAATAGATATATATTATTCCGGTACCCAATAGTACATACATTTTGACGCAGATTAATAACGGTCGTGCATATTAAGCTTGAACAAGCTATGATGCATAGTATGCCTATCTAGTATTAATTATTTTTCAGTGCGTATACGTTCGAGATATTTATCCAGTTTCATGTTTTACTTCAGAAGCATAGGTACATGCGAGTAACGGTATTGTTAAGGGAAGGTTTCATACAACTTCGAAATATAAGACCGCGTTTTGTGAGTATGTGTCCAGCCTATATTCAGATCATAGAAATGTTTCGGTCTACAAATTCCATTGCAGGATGGGCGTGTTGTTGGAACTACTTGGAACAGTGTACGTACCTATCACTCGTGCCTTCGTGAACGAGTCTAGTAATGATTTACGTTCTAATCGAGCAGTTTATTTCACGCCGTTGGATTCCACTCTTGTTGTTAAAGTTTCTATTACTTAGTGCCGTCTCTTTGGTTCGTCGTGTGCGTACATATAAGAAGAAGAAGAAAATAATTTATTTCAGTGTAAGTGTATAAGGAGATGAAATGCCGAAAAATAGATTTCATGATATTGTATATTCTGATAGTGAGCAACCGAAGACGGCTCAAAAAATTGTTTCAGACTTCTGAGAACGACTGTTGCCTTCAGAGTGAAAATAATATGATTTTCCAACATGACGTGATAGTTTCTTCTAAGTAGGTACTTAATAATAATCGGGTTAAAAGTTTTCTGATATACTAGCGAAACAGTTTTCAATGTAGTGATTTATAGACGAATGAGATAATGATTGGGTAGTATAATATGTCTACGTACGAGATCAATCAAATGTTTTTCTTTTTAAGAGAGTTCTTCGTCTATAATCTCATTTCTCGTTGCAGCGTGATTGTAGTGGTGTTGATACAACTGTTGATTAATTGTTTATGGCATATTTACGTACTATGGTACTCGATTATTTTCATAGACAGATGGGAATACGTAGGGTATGTAGTTACTAACCTACATGTAATATATAGGCAGGTGAATAATGGTGTAAAAGTTACTGAGTTATTCATTGAACATACTTCAATATGTAGGCGTTAAAATTAATTAATAGTCTTTGGTTACGTTTGTCAGTCTAGGACGTACCTAACCAACTCATGATGTAGTCACGTGAAGTTAATGTGGTTTTCACATATGTGTACCTAGTTATATCATCGGGATAGATTTGAGCATTTCAAGTATGAATTGGTAGGTATTGTGTGCATAACCGTGTGTAGTTGTGTGAAGTTTTGTGAGTCTTAAGCTCAATACCTACTCGACTAGTTATTTCAAATAATAAGCCTTACCACTGTTATTGTAATAGTTATGTATACTATACCGTATATATGTACTGTATTGATCGTAATATCTACGCGAACTGTAGGTACAGTAAAATGTTATTAAATGTTTTCATCTTCTTACTTAATGGAATAGTCTAAATTTATTCATAATGGCAATTATTTGAATAATAAGAGAAAGCTAGTATGTCGTTAGCTACGTTTGATCACAACCAGTTGAAGTACCTAAATGAGTAATTGATATTCTATATGAATAGGTTCAGTACTGAAAATGAAAGGATTCGTCATCATCATCATATCAGCCGAGGGGCGTACACTGCTGAACATGGGCCTCCCCCAAAGAGTGCCGGAGTGGCCGGTCCTGCGCCACCCGCATCCAACGAAAAGGAATAAAAAGAAATGTGGGAAAGGAGGAAAGAATTGTTCGAATCAATTTAGATGTTACACGCGAAATGGAAATAATTCTATAACCCCTGAATATTAGACATAGGTAGTATATATCAATAGAGATTTGTATATACATTCAAGTACTTAGGTACTACGAGTTCGTTTAACTTGTCAATGACGTTTAATGCATAATATCACAGATTATCTTAAATCGTGCTCATCATCATTATACCGGCCGAAAAGTATCCAAAGTATGGACATGGATGACTAAAAGGTTTCAATTTTACATATTAATGACGGGTCATTACTTGAGTAATACTTGTAGATGTAAACGGTACCATCACTTACATAAAATTTCCTATTTTGGTTAATACGAGTATTAAATATTTTTTCTTGTTGAAGTTTACTATACAGTCAAAGATTTGAGCCAGCATTGATAAAGTCTAAAGATTATAATATGACTTAATATGAATATTTGAATGAATTGACAGTTAAGTATTACTTGTTTGCAAGATTTAGATGTAAAGCTTACATTAATCTAGAATTTTCTCTGAGAGACATTGTATTGAAATTTGAAACGTCTGGTAACTAACAATACAAAGAAAGATACAGTTACCTTATTGAGAAAAATATTTTGGTCGCTGAAATAAGTAGTAGTAAGTAGATACCTACATGGTATCTAGTATTATATATCGAAATCTTGATTTGACCCTTGGTTGTTTAGCCAGTAGCTATGGTGAAGCTATTAGTGTAGTTATGTAATTATTTATGTGAGTCTTATCCAATACTTAGGTATTATACTTCGAATGATGTTCAGACATAGGAACTTAGTCGGAAGTCGACTTTTGCAGTAGAATTCACTCACGATCGGAGAAATGGTTCCATAGATAGTTGTTTCTAAGTAGAAGATTAGTAACACTATTTATCCTTGTAGGAGGCCCGATGATCTTTGTACCAATTTCTGTCGCTAATGATATTGTATGAATTAGGTGCTCGATAGCATCATTGCTTGTTAATTTCAGCTACACATTCGAAGTCAATACTCATGGATTCTGATTTAGAACGTTAGAGAAACATAGCCGATATAGTTAATCATTCGACATTTGGAGTGTAGGAGATAAGTCTACATCCTGGTTACGCTTATGCTACTAATGAACAGCATCTGGTGACATGCTGTTTTATGAGATATGTATTGAATTGTTGATAATGTGGTACCGGGTATAAGTAGCGAGAAGGTAGAGTCGGTGACTTGTTCGATAATTAACGAGTAATTAGGTGGTTTCGAATTCGAATAAAAGTTGACGTATCAGTATATCGTAACGTACCTAGTAAGAGTTGAAGTTTTGGTATGTCGGGGTATGTGGAAGTTAAGGTTGTTTAACATTTGCAAAAGCTTAGAAAGAATCGGAGAGTCGTCCTCAGCGTTCGAATAACCTCTGATCTAATCTAAAGAGAGATACGTGGGAATACTGGTCGTCAGTTGTACTAGACGGAGTGATGGAAGGAGATTATTGTTTCAGGGTAGACAAGTCAACCTCCGTCGTAAAAGAATAAGCGATGCTGAAGGTACATAGTTTAATAGTTTCTTGAAATTGTTACAGGTCGTGTCTTATATTACACGATTTTTTTTCAGGGGATGTAACTCAACTGATCAAAGTGTCTTAAGTTTTTTTTTTTTTTTTTTTTTTTTATTCATATTAAAAGAAAAAAGATACAGTACAAAATTAATAGACGCGTACAGAAACCTGTTTAAGGTTTATGCGTGACGCGAATGTATCGCAACGCTCACAACAGTAATATCATGATCCTAATATAGGTAATTACAATATATTATTATTATGTAGGTATTGTATTTAAACTCCAGCAACTACACCTCGCTGTCTGTTCTCGTTAGATAGAATCTTTTTAATGCGATCTTGCACGACTTTTTGTCTGCAAGGACACTTGTGTGTATATCTTCTGGCATATTATTTAAAAAGTTAGGTAGCATGTACTCCCACGTCCTCTTACCATATACATTTATGTAGTTAGGCATAATATATCTAGTTTGGTAGTCTAATTTACGTAATTGTTTATGCCTACATCGGGTTTTTAACAATTTTATTTTATCATAATTTTCTAGAACTATTGACATATCAAGCTTGTTAAAAATTGACATTACTTTGCAGTATTTAAATACACTGGACTCGTCCTTAAGTTTATTTTTCATGTATGTAGGTACAATAGTTTTGAGTATGCTCAATTGTAGCTTGTAGATGCAGCCTATGTTGGTTTTATATGTACGCCCATAACTACTTAAGCCATAGCTTATTATTGAATCGGCTAGCGATAAATATAGCAGTCTTAATATATTATACGGTATTTTATATTTTAGTATGTTCATTTTAGCACGTAATGATCTCAACTTGTTACATATATTATCAACATGAGGCTTCCAGTTGAAACTTTTGTCGATGACGAGGCCCAGGTATGTGTGGTGGTCCACCAGCTCAAGCGCCGCAAGCGCACGCCGCGGGCCGGCCATGCAAGCAAGTGTGCGAGTGGGCTAGGATTATAGGGCTGTCAGTTTTGATGTATGGGGAGTGTACATGCAGAATTTTGGTTTTTTTTGCGTTGATAACCAGACCCACATCGTGCGCCCAATTACATAGAATATCGAAATTACATTGCATCATCGCCTCAGCCTCGTTTACATTTTTACCGTATGTGACCAGGCAAGTATCGTCTGCAAATTGAAATACCGAGCCCTCAGTGAAAAGGTTACACATATCGTTCACGTAAATTAAGTATTCGGTAGGGCCCAAAATTGACCCTTGGGCTGTTCCTCGTAGAGTAGGGATAGGGTCACTATCCTGTCCGTTTACGCGTACCACGGTGTTACGATTTGTGTGATAGTTCTGGAACCACTCCAGCAGGGGGCCCCGTATACCAACCTGTTTTAATTTTGAAAAAAGCGTGGAATAGTTTAACGTATCGAACGCCTTGCTGAAGTCAATGAAGACAACCAGCACTTGATTTCTGTTATTCAAGTGCTGGTTAACCTCATTGACGAAAGTTGACAGTAGCTGACTGGTATTCCTACCTTTTTGAAAACCATATTGTTTTTCATTAATTAGGCTATTAGTCGTTAGGAAACTCGTTATCTCAGATTCGAAATACCTCTCAACTATCTTATCAATGCTCGGCAAAATAGTGATGGGTCTGTAATTGTTAACGTCACTATGGGAGCCTTTTTTATGAATGGGCCTAATAATACCTATTTTTAGCGGATCGGGGTATAAAGACGTGGAGATACATGCATTTATCAGATGTGTAATTACTGGTGTAATCTCTGCACTAATACATAATAGGTCCCTTACACGTATGTTATCAATGCCAGGGCTTTTTTTTTGTTCATCTGTATAATTAGTTTCTGTATAACATCGTTTGTAGCTCTTTTTAGCCTCATTGATACATTTGACTCAGTTAGATATAGGTTATTAGGTAATAACTTTACATCGCAAGTAGAACAAATGTTTTGGACGTTATTGTAGTATTTGGTAACAATAGATAGAAACAGAAGGATGAAGGTTCGATAGATACCTACCGCTCAAAATTGTTGATGTCTATAAGACCGTATCAGTTTGGACAGAAATGAGAGATCGATAGCTGGTATAACCATCCTAACCTGTTGTAGTTATCGTCGGAAAAGGCAGTTTTTCTTTTGGTTGGGGAGGGTCTATCGAATATGTTGAGCCTGTCATTTCATTACCAGAGATCCGACAGTGAGGGTGTTAAGATTGTGAAAGTAAACTACATACTTAGCATTGATTTTGGGAATACTAGAAAGGCACAGAAATAGCCTTGGTTCCCTTTAAGTAATAAATTAATTTCTTTTGGTCTGTTTGTTCGGAGGTACTGAATTTGAACACCTTAATTATAATGTATGTACATGACTTAACAGCGAATGAAATAAAATGAACGAGATTTGATTTGTTGATTTGGACTTCGAGAAGTGAGAATAATTATTGATGTTGCGAAGGGATATAATTTGAGATGAAGCTTCGTAATGATATGGATGACGTCATTGACAATGAATGACTGTAACAATGAGTTAAGAGAGAATTTGCCATGATGGCCTGCAATTATACAGAAACATCGAAAGCTAAGTATATTTATAGATCTTAGTAAAGCTTACAATGGGTTTATGGATTTCTCTAGACAATTAATGTATATACATATAGGGATTGCCACGTGATATACGTGATGAGATCCATGTTGTGAATGTAAAATCTGAGCTCATCTTAGGTAAGGCGGAAATGGTACATCTTATCGAGGTGCGGCGGCTGCGGCTGCCGTGATCTCCCGTTCAGTTGCGAGACCCTGCTCGCTTATCGAAGTGCGGCTGGCTTCGGCCTCCGTGTACTTCACCATCTTTTCGGGACCCTGCCCGCATAGTATAAGCTTATCGAGGTGCAGCGGCGTTGGCCGCTGTGATCTCCCGTTCAGTTGCGAGACCCTGCTCGCTTATCGAAGTGCGGTTGGTTTCGGCCTCCGTGTACTTCACCATCTTTTCGGGACCCTGCCCGCATAGTGCAGCTTAGCGAAGTGCGGATGGCTTTTGGCCTCCGGGTACTTCACCTCTCTCTTTTCGGGACTCTGCCCGCATAGGATTAGCTCATCGAAGTGCGGATGGCCTTTGGCCTCCGGGTACTTCACCTCTTTTCGGGACCCTGCCCGCATAGGACAAACTAACCGAAGTGCGGATGGCCGTTGGCCTCCGGGTACTTCACCTCTCTCTTTTCGGGACTCTGCCCGCATAGGAATAGGGCTTAGCGAAGTGCGGATGGCGTTTGGCCTCCGGGTACTTCACCTTCTTTTCGGGACCCTGCCCGCATAGTGCAGCTTAGCGAAGTGCGGATGGCTTTTGGCCTCCGGGTACTTCACCTCTCTCTTTTCGGGACTCTGCCCGCATAGTGATGTTTACCTTTGTCCGGCCGAGTAAGATGATGCTCCTCTCGATAGTAGAGAAATAATGAGATTGTTTGGAGAGTACTATACTTATGAAGATTGCTAGCACAGACCTAGGTGATGCTCCTCTCGATAGTAGAGAAATAATGAGATTGTTTGGAGAGTACTATACTTATGAAGATTGCTAGCACAGACCTAGGTGATGCTCCTCTCGATAGTAGAGAAATAATGAGATTGTTTGGAGAGTACTATACTTATGAAGATTGCTAGCACAGACCTAGGTGATGCTCCTCTCGATAGTAGAGAAATAATGAGATTGTCGGGAGAGTACCATGCTTATAGAGCTTTCTAGCACAGACCTAGGTGATGCTCCTCTCGATAGTAGAGAACTCTTGATAGTAAAGAACTCTCGATAGTACAGAACTCTTGATAGTAAAGAACTCTCGATAGCAGAGAACTCTTGATAGTAGAGAAAGTAAGTAGATGGAAGAGTTGATTGTCGGGGAAATATTTACTTAACTAAATGACATGTAAACAGGATTTATGAATAAATTGAATGAATATATGAATATGAATGCCATACTTGTAGAGCTTGTTACGAAAATGGCGCAGTCGGTAAGGTGATTAAAACATGAACAAACAAAATTTAAGACAATTGAATATATTTGGATATAGATATAATAAGATAAGAAAAAATAAGAATATAATTGGAGTTAAAAAATAATGGAGTCCGTGCTTACACCTCCGTTGTGAAAATGTGACGAATATGACGTTGGGTGATTTGTGTGAATCCTGAGAGAAGTGGAAAAGGGGGTTCAGAATATATTCCAAGGCCTGTGAACTGAATAAGAAACCCGAAGAGATACAGATGAATATATTTACATGTAGTGGGAGAACAGTGCCGTGAGATTGTCAACAAAGTCCTACTAAGTGCTTGACGTTGGATCTCTGTGTTTAATTGATGCGCTCCCCGTGCTTTTGAGAAGCTTTCTTGTACAGACCTAAGAGAGGCTCAGTTTCAGTACCTACCGTAATAAGCGAGACCCACGCTAATAAGCTAGTATCGGAATAAGTTTATTTGCCACATAAGCTAATAGCGTGCAAGTTTGAAGTTTTTTATCCGTAACTTAGTAAATGAATTGAAAGAAAACCTTGTAGTGAGTGGGAAAAATAAGGTCAAGGAATGGGAAATGAGTGTTCTAGATCTAAGCACAACTGTGCCAACTTGGGAAGTTGTTTGCCTAGTCTTATCTCTAATGGTCGTCAGGAGGGTCTTAAAGGATGACGTCCTGTGACGTAGCTTCTTTTGGCTTTCCAGTGTTGCGGCCAACCACTTCGAGATGACTTCACTTCTTTTGGAGTGGGGAGTGTCGCGACATCTGGCAGTTGATATCGCGAAGACTTTAACTCGTGGTCGGAACGTGTAGTGACGCCTTAAGATTATTTGCACTGGCAAGGTTATGATATAGTTGTGACTGTGGGTAGACTAAAGTGGGAGTTTTGGAGCATTTAATCGTTTGTTCCGTGGAAAAAGCCTCATTTTATCATGGAGCGGCAGCGAAGGTCGAAGAAGTCTACGGAGTTCTCGCCAAGGAGCCGGGGGCTACGCAGGTGGTCTCTGAAAGCTAAGTGTCTTAGTTTCTTAGTACTTTATTTGTTCTATGAAGATTTATTTGCTCTGATATAATTGTGTGCTATAATCTACATATTCTAAAGGTTTTATACTAGAACTATTTCCTGAATCCTGTGTTACTTAATGACAATTAACCATCGCGATAACATGCTACAGTAGCCTGAGAACATAGTTACTTCTGATAGATAATATGCCCTAGTCATGATGACAGTATATAGGGGAGGTACCTCCATAGTTTCTCGGTCGAAGGGCGAGAACTAGATACAGTAATATAGTGTACACACCTTATGTGGCTAACCCTAGTGAAGGAACGACTATTCGTATATTTAGGAGAAGACGTGGTACAACTCCAGTTGTTCAGTAGGTAGAACTTATATGTGCTAAGTTTCTAAGGCCTACGTGACAGGTGTGTCATGGTTATCTTTATAACCACAGATGGTAGACGCGAGCGTCACCGTGCGAGTGCCGCGAGCGTCATCGTCTAGAAAAGCGAAGCAGATATCCGTGGACTGCAGAGATGATTCAAGGTAGGATTCAGATTATCCTTCTTATGTCCACATATAAACCCTTTCGCGGCGCCCTCTAATATTGCGCAGTCGAACTGTATTTGTACCGGTTACATTCCTATATAAAGAGAGGGCGTTCGCGACAGTTCGATTAACGCCCACGCGTTTGGGCCGCCGGTACCAGCGCTATGACCATCATTTTCCTTTTCTTCATTACGTAATTAGACCCCTGAAGGGTCGCCATACCTGGTACAAATACTTTAAAAAATTGTGTCAGTATCTCTCGGTCTCTAAGATTATAAACTGACGGTGTTTACAATCTAACGGTGACATAGGTACATACATAAACCTGTATATTTTATGATACAATGTCAAGAAAAGGGACCAAGTAGGTTACCTACATAGTGTTACACTAATTACTTGCAGAAAATGTTTTGTATTGTTGGCAGCGCTCATTACCTTTATATTTTCATATTATCTATTAAGCTCGGACAAACGCGCATCAGGTTGGCAACACTGATGCGATAAAAAAAAGAAAAAGGAGGTTTCGCGATGGCGGGAAGGATGGCTGTCAAGTGTGAATGTCAGACAGAAAAAACGGATAAATATATATAATATGTGATTGATAAATGATAATGTGATTAAGTTCATTAAGTGCTAATAAACGGAAGGATAACAATAAACAGAGGCAAATATTGAATAGTTTTATAGGTCAGAAGTGACAAGAACGAGTGAATTACTTAATTCACTATTAATCACGTCCACAACTTTATCGCAACGCCAAGTAAGTAATTTGTTTTACAAACTTAACATAAAAGTTTGGATAACTAATGATGAATATGTATAATGACATGAAACCTTTGTCTTTGTAAGAAATATTTGGTTAAAATAGCTTTGTATGTGTATTGTGTTATGAAAAGCATTGACGGAGTGTTTGTTTTGCTTGGTGCATTATGCACTTGTTCATACGCCACTTTGTTCATATGGATACGACAATCGAAAAAGATTGACATCACATTACATGTAAGTAATTGGAAAAGATTTACATCATACAGGATGTCGCCGTCGACGGATATGTGTCGGAAGAGATCATTTTCCACATTGTAACAATTTCTAGAATACACTTGTATGAAACAATCTGTGGGAATAGAAAGAAGGCTTACTAAATTATACACCAGAGTGTTTTGTCATCATCATATTTATTTAAGAGCTAAACTCTTGTCAGTGGAGTAATTTGCAGTTTATTACTTCTCTTTAGAGTA
Source organism: Epinotia brunnichana (assembly GCA_963854355.1). Lineage (NCBI taxonomy): Eukaryota > Metazoa > Arthropoda > Insecta > Lepidoptera > Tortricidae > Epinotia > Epinotia brunnichana. The sequence continues at coordinate 19,195,136 of OY977949.1, read as the reverse complement.
GTGGAGTATTTGTAAACTGCATTATTACATTCATGTAAATATTTTTACAGAATGACTAGAATGTACTATTTTATGGAACATGCAAGCCATGGTAAATATTGTATATACAAAGGAGTAGAAGTTAGATGGAAAGTTCTAGAATAAATTTTGTTACATATGCAATACTATAATGACATTTTTTTTAAATTTATTTCATGACTGAATGGTGTTTGTATATGTAATTTGATATTTACTGTTAGTGGAAACAACATCCTAGTGTGATGAAAAGACACAATTTGATTAATCTATTAAAGTAGACAGTCGGTGAATGAAATGAAAAGTGAATTTAGTTACAATTTTACAGGGTAGATATGTAAAAACAAGAATGTGTAGTTATTACTGGCACAATTTATGCACATAATATGTGCATAATAGATGTGGTCTACATGAGGGACAGTTGCACTGGGATGAATATAACTAATCATCAAAAGTTGGACATGGGTGGACTTTATATTGAATGAGATTCTAATGTGGATAAATCAGTAGCTAATGTGTTTAACAGTTTCAGATTAATGGATTTGTAATGGATGAGACAAATGATGATTATAATGAACAATGCCTGTCTGAAATGGTATCTGATGGAAGTGAAATTAGTGGCGGGACATGTCACATGGAAGAATTGAGGTAGAATCCATCTAAGGAGATTCCTTTGAAATAACAAGGATCAGGGGGATGGATTCAAATGAAAATAGTTGGAATAATATTAAAAGAGGATTTAGCCAGGGCGTACCCAAATCTCGAGGAGAGATGCATGGTCGAAGGCTGCCTCAGGATATTTAGCCAGGGCGTACCTGAATCTCGAGGAGAGATGCATGGTCGAAGGCTGCCTCAGGATGTTTAGCCAGGGCGTACCTGAATCTCGAGGAGAGATGCATGGTCGAAGGCTGACTCATGATGGAAATAGTTGGATAGAATGGCAAAGCTTTGCTATGCCTAACAGGAAGGACATTAAAAGGGACCACGGTGATGATATTAAGGCCGGTGATGATGTCAGGAACAGATGGAGGACAGGGAGGACAGCTGGGAGACCCAGTTGAAGAGTGAACTACTCATCTACCGATATTGGCGCTGAGAAGGAGGAGCCTCAACTCAGTTGGAAGAGGAGAATACGGAGTCTGACGTGGGAACAGGTTAGACACAACATGCTTAAAGAAAAATTTTGTGACAAAAAGGTATGTTATAAATGTTATAATATTATTAATAATAAGGATGTGGATACTGATAGAATGTTTGATAAGTTTTTTATCAATAATAAAACAAGTTTGGAGCCCTGACAAGCCAAAAATTTATTGTAACCCTTACATGATACTAGAATTTGATTCCATGTTGACAAATGTAAATGAGTGAGATGTGATTTACGGATGGAATGAAAGTGAGAGTTCACTGTGCATTACCCTAGTTAAGCAGGGTGGCAAAAACATGGTGTCAAGGATTAGGTACACTAATATACGCATAGCCAAAATGGAAAAATATTTGAGTCATTTACTTTCAATGAAGACTATGATTTTCAGTGAAATAATGGACTGTAAAATAATAATAATAATGATTACTTCAAAGACTGCGAACTTTAGAAAACTGGAATAAGTATTGTTATTGGCATTGCACGTAGAATACAATAGATGGCCGTTGGGGCGGAAAGGTTCTAGAGTGGCAACCACGTACCGGAAGGCGCAGCGTGGGTAGCCCTTTCAGACCGGAGAAACAAGACCCTGCTAACGTAAAATGAAGTATATTGACATTATGTTTTTGATTTGACAATTAAATGTAATCAACCCGCACAATTGTATTGGCCGGGTCTGAAAGGGGTAGGCCCCCACAAGGTGGACTGATGAACCTGATAAAGGTCACGGGAGTCCGCTGGATGCGGGTGGCGCAGGACCGCTCATTGAGGCACTGTCTGGGGGGGGCCTATGTTTGGCAGTGGACGTCTTTCGGCTGATAATATGATGATGATTGGAACAAATATGTTAAGGTGTCAATCTTGGGATTATTTGCATTTGGAAAAAGGGGAACGATACATTCATTGTCATGATTTAGGGCACCCTGTCTTTGAGTGTGACAAAGTGCCAAACATACTATGTGGTTCCGATATGGACATTTGACAGAGGAGTGTACGACTTCACAATATAAGAAATGTAGCAGCAAAAGTTATTATAAAAAATAAGAAGATCACAAGTTTCGGTATTAACACGTGGTCAAAAGCGATATTGACAAACAACATCCATAGGACCTCTCATGCAATCCCTTGAAGGTTTATCGTTACTCAGAGGGGGGTATGATAACTAGACCCATAGGTGTCTCTATAGTCAAGCTTGTTGGGTCATTCGTTTACAGAAAAACCCTTAGATAGAGGATATAATAGATGACGTCCTAGGGTATACCCAAAAGGGACGATGGTAAATTAACCTTACTAAATTAAGAAGTATCAGAAGCTAATACATCCTTGACGTCTAATGTATTTATAATATAGTCGTGTTATATCGGTGAAGTCATGGTGGTGTCAGTTTCAGTACAAATTTTGACAGGTTTGGTGGCAAACAATCCGTATACGCGATGAGGGATAGAAAACATGACACTGTATCACGTTCCCACTTGCGGTATCGTCTATGCATACATCTTTGTCACTCATGTGTGTATGTGTGGGTGAGTCCCTCTATTCTATTCTACCTCTATGGAAAAACCTGATATCGTCATCATGACAAAAACCACCCCCACAGAAACATTTTCTTAAAGAATTACAACAACAATATTGGTAGTAACTGAGGTATATTTCAAGATTAACAAGGCGATTATTTTATATATGTTCATGCCTCATTGAGAGGCAAGAGACATACTCTTTTCTGGGATTTATGATAGCAAGAATGGCCAAGGAGTTGTGCAAACATATTACCTTAACCCGAATAGTATTGTAATAAAAAGGATTTTCTTCTAACGGTAGTGGTAACAAAAACGATGCCCCGTGTGTCTCTCATCGCGCCATTAACACGATCGTGAATGAGGCTAAGGTAGAATATATGCCATATGGATACATGGACGACATTTTGATCCCGTCCAACTCTACAATTAACTAACTCTACAAACACTAGAAGAAGTGTTGCAACTATTTAAGAAAGGCGGACGCACGCTAAAGCTGAGCATGTGTAACTTTTTGAATGTGCGAGTATTTGTACACATATTTAAAATATCATCACCTGCGACCATGACTGGTGCAACCTGTCGAAACGTCAGGAATAAAGGTCAGCAAATATCGCGTTAGACCCGTGTCAAACAATAATTTAAATAAGAGCGAAGCGGTTTCAATTAAGTTTACGGCGCCAAGCTATCAACACGGACTGCATCAGTTTTTGGGTTTGTAGGGTTTTCTTTAGACAATTTATTAAAGATTTACTACAGATAGAAACTGTAATTGGACCGACAAACAGCAACAAGCATTCTTAGAAATCCAGAAAAGGTTAAAAGAACTCTTAGCTTCATATGATCGAAGGGTAATTTTGATGCAACGTAATAAAGGTATTGCAACCAGTTTCTTTCTCTAGTCGGAAAACTTGATTTATCTTCATACGAACTTGAAACTCTGGCGGCTGTCGAGTCGCTGAACAGATGTAGAGTTTCGTTTTTTGGAATACCATTTTAAAAATTGTGATGAACTGCAACGCTGTCAAATCCCTATGTCCTATGAAAGCAATTAATTACTGAATCCACCTTTGTCAAGCGAGTTTACCACGCTGGTGGATGCACCTGATGAAATATACGTGTGAAGGTGAATATCAACCGGATGTTCAAATGGCTCGAATGCATCGAGCCGTAATCCAGGGCTGACTGAAGGAAATCAGGATGTCCTGGAAACTGACTGGATAGTTACAGTACAGTCAGCAGACGACGAGGTGAGAAGAAGCAAAGAAATACTTACAGAGGCTTACCAACATTTTAAGTTGACTTTAAAACTGACGCTTGTATGGGGTAGTTGACGACGAATTAACAAATGAATTGTACAAAAAGGTATGGTTTTGATTGCTATTTACTCGTAAAGTAGATTGTTTTATAAAATACGTAAGTATTACTCCCGTGAAAACTACTAAATCGTCTACGACTGGTCGTGTGATAGAAGAATATTTACTGTCGGTATGATGGTGTTCCGAAACGTTTAGTAAGGAAAGTGCTACATGACAAGGAGTCTGAAAAGCTTGTCTAAAATGGACCTTATAGTAAATGAAAGTGCGCCCTAGTGACATAGTTCTGATAGAAAATACTCATGACAAAAAAAAAAGATACAAAGAAAATAGGTATTTGTTTAGGTATTCAATTAAGAAAACAAACAGCGGTAAAAAAAAAAAAAAGAGAAGATATTGCTTAAATATAAGATTTGGAGTTTTCTTATCATTAATGCAGTCTGTATTTTTTACATTATAATAAATTCTAGTGATTTATCTGTAAGTTGATGATGATGATGATCTGTAAGTTTGAATATAATATTATGAAACCCTAAAAAGATATTATAATATGAAAAATAAAAAGAGACACATTTACTGAAAAGCGGATGTTAGTGCGGTGATTGAGCAGTTAAACAAATCTTCATTAGAAAAATGCAAGCACGTCTTATAAATACGTTTTTAGCGTAACACGTCCTACTGTAAGGAATAAAATACAATTGTTGCAATTGATAAAATTAATCCATGGTTCAGTTTTAGTAGTCCGTAGAATCGGACATATCCAATGAAAACTCAAGTGAATGACAATTAGAATATTAAATAGGTATTAGAGTGTTTTTATAATGATTAGTGTTATTATGTGTCATTATTATTTACACTAGTTGATAAAGGCGTTATTGTTTTCTTAAGACAATACTACTGAATTGAAAATTATGGAAAAAAGTTACAAGTTATGTTTTTATATCGTTTTCAAAGCGATGGGTCTCGCTTAGGTAGGATGGCAGAGCGGTATAAAATTCAATTTACATGATTTAAATGCATATAAGTATAGTACATACTTTAAAGTGTATGCAAGAATAGACACGTTCATAGTGATATCTGATATCGTTAACATTTTTATAATGGCTGTGCTTAATAAACTGACTCATGTTTATTTTTGAAAATTCATAATTTAATACAAAAGTGAACGGATATCTAGCTACAAATATGGCAATTATTATTGTTACAAGTAGACAGACATTGTCTCAATTAATCTTATTTTCGCTGGTGTTTAATTAAGTGAGACAGTATTTTTTTTCGTTAATTAAAAAAAAACCGATTGGTAGCTACTTTGGTACAAAAGGTTGGATTGTCATTTTATTATTATACTGAGTAGTGTTATTGGACAGAACACGGAAAGGGTTAGATGTTATAAATTGTTGAAAAAAAATCGCAATTTAAATACATAGATATTATCAGGTCACAAAACTAAATTCTGTTAGGCGCAATAACCGTAACGCAAGATTAACAGATGTGTAAGAAAAGGATACCTGATACAATCTGTATCTGATTTGAAAGATATGTGTTTACCTGACAATAAATTGTGGTAAGTACAGTAACTAATGTTAGAGTTCTACTAGTTGTTACCCTTCAAACCCTGAGTAATATCATTAGGTTGTTCAACGAAAATTTACATCATGATGGCCAGCCAGGGCGGCACGGGAACTCAGGACGCTGTGAACTGCGCACACTAGCGAACTGCACACTTGGATCTGACACCTTCGTATCGACCGGATTCAAGTATGTCAGGACATGATGGTTCGTATTCTTATTCTATATGCGGTGCTATATTATATGTCATAGCAAGGATTAAATTAAGAAGAAAACGAATACCTTAAAACGATGAGACTCGTTTATGAACAGGATGGCCGAGCTGTTACACTAATTACTTGCAGGAAATGTTTTGTATTGTTGGCAGCGCTCATTACCTTTATATTTTCATATTATCTATTAAGCTCGGACAAACGCGCATCAGGTTGGCAACACTGATGCGATAAAAAAAAGAAAAAGGAGGTTTCGCGATGGCGGGAAGGATGGCTGTCAAGTGTGAATGTCAGACAGAAAAAACGGATAAATATATATAATATGTGATTGATAAATGATAATGTGATTAAGTTCATTAAGTGCTAATAAACGGAAGGATAACAATAAACAGAGGCAAATATTGAATAGTTTTATAATAGATTAGTTACGGCAAGTAAGCATGCCACTTTTGTCTATAGAATAAAAAAAAATGATGTCTACAAAGTCAATTTACGGATCATTTTACGTGATAACTTCATAAAGCCGAACGCTCGGCTCAGGCGGAACGGGACAATGAGTGCTGCTGGTGTTCATCGATGTATAAGACGTTATCACATTAATAATTAAAGCGTTTAGATGATGTGACACCGGGAAATATTATATCTAAAGAATAATCTAGGCCACAGTATACGACTCACCATTAATACGTCTTCTATGTGTCCCAAAGGTATGTGTGCCGGCTTGTCATCCTAGGTCGATTCCTTTACTGAAGCCAATTATCATCATAAATTTAAGAGTTATCCACTTGTTGGTGGAGTATTTTCCATTTCTCTCTGTCGTTCGCCAGCCTCTTGACTCGCTGAACTCGCTGATACGACACGACACCAGCTTTTTCCTTTATTTGGTCCATATAACTACGCCGTGGTCTTCCCCTGCCTCTCCTTCTTTCTATATTTCCTTCCATGGTGGTTTTAAAGAAATTGTCGGTGACTGAAGTCAATATTTGTCCTGAAATTTCTTAGGCCTCACTATATCAGCCTGGTATAAAATTCAATGTTGAATTTTTATGGACTAGTTTTGGATCATACATTTTATTTTTGTTCGGTCGAATTGTCCCTTTTTTCACAACTGACAAGGTTTAACATACTTTTTGGCGGTTAGCTAAACTCCTGTGCCGGCTACTACCTCTACCTACATACTGAAAGTGAATGCGGTATGCCAACTTACTTAATAACTTGTCTAGAAGTTATGTAGGTATCTAGTTTATTTTCTCTGAAGAGGTGGCAGAGCGGGTTATTTCTCTTGAAGTAGGTAGGGCTTGGCCACATGTCTGCGGTGCGGAGCCGCGCCGCAAAACTTTGCGGCATGTGTCTATTTGAATGGTGTTAAGGTCCAAAGGTGCTAAACATTCAATAGGGAACATTACTGCAATGTTCTGCCGCCCGAGTGCAGCACTATCACAATTAGTAAACAGTTTTTTTGACAACTTTGACAAGTCCTTCAAAGCTCTGGATCAAACATTTCATTAAATAAAATGCATCAGTGCTGCGTAATTGGATGCAAGAATGAAGCCCGGGCATCATTCATTTCCTAAGGAAACGATGATACGAAAACTATGGGAAGCGGCAATACGTCGTAAAGCAAAAAAAAAGCCTTCATCCACCTTTAAATAGCTATAGGATGCCATTTTAATATATGTATTTTAATACAGGTATTTTACACACGAATGATAATAAAACGATTTTAGTTTAACGCGTTTTCATCAATTATTTGTTATTGTTTGTTAGGTAAATAAATATGACATTGTACGTCATGGCGGTTTGTTTACGGGTTGTATTAGTGTCGCCCTCTACGCAGAGCTTTGCGTAATGTTCCCTATACCTCGACTGGACATAGTACAGTCACCGGCATCAATATATAAAGGCCGCAAAAATATCTGACATGCTCTTACGGCTCTAGGAATAGAGTTGTCATCAGATATTTTTGCGGCCTTTGTTCCATCATATATTTATTGGGTTTAAAATTAAGATTATTTATTCTGCTATTTAGAATAATTCTAAGTAAAATATTAGTGGGGTCAAACTTATTAGAAAGATAGGTAGAACTCATAGATATATAAAGTAAAGATACGCCCGTCCGAACAATTCGCTTGACATCTGTCCTTATTAAAAATGAGTGGCGCGATCTGTTGTACGGACTGCGTACCACACGTTCGGGTGGCCGGAGTAACCTTGTAAGGGGGACTTTTCTCAATATTAATGAAGTGGCTGGCAGTGGTTGATATAAACATCACATAGAGATAGTGGTACCTACCTGTATAATAAATAAGTAATTATAAATGTGAAAATGAGTTTGTATATTTACCTATTTACTTTTACGGCTCAACTACTGAACGGTTTGTCACGAAATTTTGTCAGGGATAGAGGCGGCTAATAGGGGGCGGTAGAGGATTTTTCCGTAACAAATATAAGTTTTTAATACACATAAACACTACTTTCTCCAAATGATAGAAAACCACACGGACGAAATCTCGGGCGCAATTTAGTGACTTAGGCCACAAAGGCTCACAATAATTACAACACAAATATTTACTCTTAGTTGCACACCACTTTCCATGAGGCAAATGATAGAATTCTTATTCTACACTTAATTCCTTAATTCTTATTATGTTATTAGCCAAATAACATGACATTATGTGTCTCTTCGTCAAACAATGAACGACGAATCGACTCGTTAAAGTTGAAAATATTAAAGTAAGTGTTCAAATAAATACATTTCAAACGACTTTCTTTTGTACATTATTCTTATGTATCTACTTACCTACATTAGTAGAAGATACGTATAAGAAACAATAACAATCAAATGTATAGCTACTTATATATTATCAAACAAATACACCAGTATAAAAATGACGCCCTTACAAGGTTACTTTTGATTGACTAGCCGTTGCGAACTAACAAAACGTAATGGCGCTAATATAATTATTTTGAAAATTTATTACTAAGCGATAAAAAAGAAACTGACGATACTTACCGATGATACGTTATCTCATGTATTTTTTTTACTTTTGTATCATAATTTTTGCACCCTTTTACGGCGCAAATGGGCATTTTGAGACAGACGACAGACGGCTCTGGCACACTCTGACAGTCTGACAGCTGAACGGTACGGCCATAGACTATATTGAATAACCTGTGGTACGGCGTCCTGCCACAGACTAAGGCACGTGGCCCTAAATTGCTAGTTTAGGGCCACCGCATTGGACGAATTACTCGTGCGGGTTGGACCTATCTTTGTATCTATGGTAGAACTGCTCTATTAGATGTCAACGTGAATCGCTCATGATCAGCCAGCGACAAACCTAAGGAACAAAGACTACAATATACATACCGAGATAGACAGGCAACTCGACCAAATTGAGAAGGCATTTAATGCTTGCGTATACAGACGCCATCTCTTCTGCGATACTTAAAACTTTTCTTTGAATGTACAAAACATACAAAAAGTGCGTCGGTCACAGGGTTTGAACCCCGGCTCATCGACTCCAAATACCGCCGTCTGTACCCCTAGGCTACTGATGTCTTATGACAATACGGCGAATTTTGAAATACCTTGACAGCCTAGCCTAGCAATCGCTAGAGTTTCAGAGAGTTCGCCACCTATCAAGTAGGTGACACTATTTTCAATAAGAAACTGGATTTGCATTAAGTTCTAAGTTCGCATAGCATGCTAAGGAAGCAGCTTTGTAGGGAAAGTAACCATAATATTTATCTCTAAGGCCGCGTGTTGGTTTCTGTAGGTTTCCTAGTGGACTGTAGTTTGGAATGAATTGCTGGTCTTTGAAGTAGGTATTGCACTGAGTTTATTTTAGTCAATCAAACATAGTACCTAAACATACATTGGAGAATCACTTAATTAAAATAAAATACGTCCGTCTGCTGGCGCGGACATTTGCAGAGAAAAAAAGTCACAGACTATGCAAAATTATTAAGTTTCCGTCAAAAATGAAATTTTTGGTAGAAGCTTTTATTGCCGACTGTACTTTTCTGTATACCGTCATCAACTACTCATTGAGACGATTCTAACGAGCCCAAACTCAACAGGGTTACGTCGGTTAGTACTGAATTCCCATGGCCACCTTCTGTCTCCATCATCAGATCAGCTCGATGTTACCAATATATAATATTGAATTGTCTCCCAAACTATACCTTTACCCAAAATTACGACTCAATCGGTTGAAGATATAAAAAGCTTGTAATTAAGCAGTAAGAGTTTCTGGCATAGGTATATAGTTAGTACAACACCTATTAATGTACGATTTTAACCGACCGGGGCCGGGCTGGAGTGCTCATTTTACAAGTTGCCAAAGGAATTTGAAGCTATAATACAGACGTTACATTTCACATTTATTTGCGGCCGTTCTGCTTCTCGCGGGAGTGCTGGGCTGTTATTCGCTACGCGTTAATGCGGCTCACCCCGCCGCGCCGGTCACCCGTTACGAAACTAGACCTCTACCTTCGCTTCATTACTACGCATCGCGGTGTCAAGGTATAATTGTGGGTGAGCGTTCAGGTGAGCTTAAAACAAGTTACAATTGTATGTATGTTAGTCTTTAGTAGAAAAATTTTATAATTGTATGTATGTTAGTCTTTAAGGTATTTGTAACTATGGGCCTTAGATGCCTGAAATAAATGGTTTATTATTATTATTATGTATGTCTTTCCCGCTCACGGGACAATGATGTCCTGGACCTTTGGGAGGCATGCGTGGGGCTAGGTACCTACAAAGTACCAACTGAGGCAACACGTAGAGGCCCTTTTGACAATTTAATGAAATGCAAGGAGTACACCGAGTGGATGCTGTCCCTGCCCGTGTCATGGGACGCACACAGAGACAGCACCCGCTGGGGTGTATAGGGACTATTGCTGGTTGATGGAATCTAAAGAAAACGGGTTATTGGGTGAAAATGATGGACTAGTGGCTGGGCTATTGGGTGAAACATCGGACGCCTGCCTAATAAACTGTCTCATTTTTTATCTCTGGCAGACGGTGACTCGCCAACTGCTAGATGGGCCCCTATTAATAGCGACATTAAAAAATGGCCTAAGGGCAACACCAGTCAGAGAGGCTGGGGGGGTAGAGAGGTGGCACTCAGGTACGTAGGGTCGCTACTCCCTAACAGCCCGCCACAAGTTGCCTTATTATTATTATTATTAAAACACTGTCGTAGCATCTGGCCGGCTCCGTTTGGCTTTTGCACTCCAAACTTATTCAGTGCCGAGAATCGCTACGCGCTACGCTCGTAGCCGATCCCATGGTTTTCCTTGTATGTAGCGGAAAGCGACTACGTAGTCGTGTTCCCGGCACTGAATGTGTTAAAACGCGGTCGGCTACCGCCGCACTGTGGGCTGAGATTCGGCTCTCCATAGAAATAGACATTTTTAAATTTTAGGATACTTTTTTTTTCAGAAAATGCCTTCTTCTAGTCATTATCATACCACAACATGATTTTGAGATAATTTGGGCCGCTAAATAAAAACAAAAAACACTAGTGTCGGACCGAAACATGTTTTTTTGCCGAAACCGAAACCGAAGGTTCGGCCGAAACCAAAACCGAACCTTTTGTAGACTTGTTTAAATCGTTGAAAAAATTACGTAAAACCGCTTGTATGCGGGCTTTCCACTAAAAAGGGTAATGAGCGGAAACGGAGCTAGCGAACTGAGCGGACCGGAGGAAGCTAGCTGTGCACCTCCACTAAAAAAGAGTTTCAGCATTTGCCTTCCACTGCCAGCGGATTTTGCGGAGCGAGTGAGGCCGGAAATGAGGCTGGGTCAGATGAGCGAGTTCGTGAGCTTCCATTAGAAACGGACTTTGTGGAGTAACCTGATGAACGTGATGGGGTAGGGGTGGTTGGAAGGAGCGGGGCTCTGAGCGGAGTCCGTTCAAAACTAGCGCGCGACGCCATGACGCAGCGGACCCATTTTAACTCGCTCAGTCCGCTCCGCTTAGGGCTTGTGCACAAATCACGCGAGGTTCGATAGGGGAGGGGGGGTCAGGAAAAAATCATGAAAGATCACGTTGGGGGAGGAGGGGGTATAAGGAGACCTCACGTGTATGTTTTTACAGTGAACGAAACTAAGAAAAAATATCTACCACACAAGTAAATACTTTTTCTTGGGGTCGTTGAACATAAATCTGTACTTAGAACTTCAAAATAGCGAGTCTAAGTATTTTACTAAGATAGAAAATTAAACAAGATTTACTATGTACAATACCTATTTATCTATATAAGTGATATTTGGTAACCTCACCAAATATCACCAAGGGGGAGGGGGGTCAAAAAGTAGCCGAAAAAACCTCACGTAGTTTGTGCACAAGCCCTTATTCGCACGCGATGGATGTACTTGTATGAAAATCAGTGTTGCGAGTCGAGCGGAGTCCGCTCGGAATCCGCTCGACTCTGCGACCACTTTTGTGACTCTTTGAACTCGTTTAGTCCGCTCCGCTCACTCTTATTCAGTGGAAGCACTTATATGCAATTCGCCATTGCGAGTTAAACGGACTCCGTACGAAGCTCGTTCCGCTCGCAGTGGAATGTGGGCATTACACACATATTAACAATGTAACACCTGAAACTCGTGAAGGTTGTATAAAAAAAAAAAAAAAAAAAAAAATCGTTTAATTCAGACAACCACGGGTCCATACATGTTAAAATTATTATCTATAAAAGAAGGTTTACTACAAGTTACCGTAATGCCGGGAACAAGAACACAATGCGTCACTTCACTGAGCCGGTGGCCGGCGAGGTGCGCCTTAACCTTTTTCGGACGTTTTGACGCTGACATTGCTGAAGGATTTTGAAATTTTCGTATTTGTTATAGAGTCCATTTTCAGTAGCACTGATTAGTGCTAAGACATAGGTACGAAGGGATATTGCCGGTTGGCACGCGCACCGGATGTTAGCCGAACGCGACCCGAAGTACCGTTTCGTAAGTTTCGGCCCGGCCGAAAGGTTCGGCCGTTTTTTGGCCGAAACCGAAACTACGGCCGAAACATGATTTTTTTGGCCGAAACTGGCTGAAACCGAAACCGAACCTTCGGTCGGACACTAATAAATACAATTTTTTTTTCTAAAAATAATTGTATGGAGAGGTATGTGAAAAATCGGATTTTCTCTAAAAATATAACAAAAATCGTAATATGCTCGCGGACGGTTATAATTTATAATACAAATTTTAACACCATTAATTAAATCCTCGCAAATTCTTATAAAACGATTTATTTCTGATTTTTTGAAGTAGGTACTTAATTTTTCAACACAGCTTTTTTTTTTTAAACAATGATTTTTTAATGTAGTAATGTCTCTTTAAATTTTAATTTGTCTATTTCTATGGAGAGCCGATTCTCAGCCCAAAGAGCGCCGCGCCACGTAATGTAACTTTCAATTTAAAGTTGTATATTTCTATGGAGAGCCAATTCTCAGCCCACAGTGCACCGCGCCAAGTAATGTATCTTTAAATTTTAAGTTGTCTATTTCTATGGAGTGCCGTTTCTCAGCCCACAGTGCGCCGCGCCACGTAATGTATCTTTCAATTTTAAGTTGTCTATTTCTATGGGATTCTCAGCCCACTGTGCGCCGCGCCACGTAATGTATCTTTAAATTTTAAGTTGTCTATTTCTATGGAGAGCCGATTTTCAGCCCACAGTGCGCCGAGCCACGTAATGTATCTTTAAATTTTAAGTTGTCTATTTCTATGGAGAGCCGATTCTCAGCCCACAGTGCGCCGAGCCACGTAATGTATCTTTAAATTTTAAGTTGTCTATTTCTATGGAGAGCCGATTCTCAGCCCACAGTGCGCCGAGCCACGTAATGTATCTTTAAATTTTAAGTTGTATATTTCTATGGAGAGCCGATTCACAGCCCACAGTGCGCCGCGCCACGTAATGTATCTTTCAATTTTAAGTTGTCTATTTCTATGGGATTCTCAGCCCACTGTGCGCCGCGCCACGTAATGTATCTTTCAATTTTAAGTTGTCTATTTCTATGGAGAGCCGATTCTCAGCCCACAGTGCGCCGCACCGGGTGCTCGTTCATCCGTTGCGATGCGGCGCCAGGCGACCCGGTCCCGCACGTTCGGTGGGAATCGTACAAAACTAAGCTGCAGTACAATAGGGAAAGTACCTACAGTCACTTTTAAGATACCGACGCCGAAAAGAAACTTAGCTGCTTAGCACCTACTCTAAGTACATACCTATAGGTAGGTACCAGGTTAACCAGGTTTACCATAGTTACCCAGGACCACGTCCTGCTGTGTAAGGACCCCAGAAATCCTGAGGCGCTTTGGTATCGTCTCTTAAGCTGAATCACAAATCTGTACCTGAGAACCAGAGTGACCCAAGTCCAGATTTGGGACAAAGCTGGCTAAGCTTATAAATTTGATGCACGTTTTAAGCTAAGCATATAGCAGATAAACTAATAATTGGTAGCCCGCCCTATCCGTAATTAAAAAAAGTTATATTGTTACAAGTCCACTTTTATTTTCGAGCCACAATGTTACAAGTCCATGTAATTTTGCTAGCATGTTTCTCTCTGGCCTTTTTCCTCCTAAGCGTTCATACACACATGGAGGTAGATATTTGCCATAATGTTATCGAAAGACGAAAAAAAAAACTTCCGACAGTGGAAACATTCCCGTGCCATGACTGGTGTAGTTTTATTAAAACTCTAAGCAACACCATCAGTTTTATAGTTCAGCGAATGGCGACGGAAGATTTCAAAAATTTCAAATCTCTATATGAAGATTATGAAGGGACTGATTCCATATTTTGTCAAAGAAAGAATGACTCAAGCGGGTTCCAAATTCGTATAACAGACATTGTTTGGGCACAATTCCGAGGGAATAAATTTAGTAAAGTGTATTATAAGACTAGTTTGAGCAGAATGAATTTAAAGAGTATGATATGAACAGAAACCTAAGACACCCGAAAAGCATGCCTGAAACCTTACCTCTCATCACAAAATCAAAAAAACCAATATCAAAAGCAAAATACAAAGATTTAATGACTGCGTTGCAATGGGTTCCATTCCAGAAGAATATAGAGAATATTTCAAAAGTCTGCCTCATGCAGAAAATGTTAAGGACTACCCAGAATAAACTTTCATTCAAATATAAACTAGTTTTATTTTATTTCTAACCGTAATATTCAATATTAATGTGGACTTGTAATAGTCTGGTTTTCAGTTTGTTTCATACTTTTTATCGAAACAGTTTAGAGCCATACTGTCCCAAGTCCTGTATTTAATAATCCTTTGAATTAAATTGAATAGCACACATTGCATCTGAAAGCTCTTTTTAAACAATATTTTACGCATGACAAATGAATCATTCAAAAATTAGAGTCATATTAAAAAATCTGAATATGTAAGGAAATTTTCTTTCTTGCTTTTTTCTCCAATATGTATAAACTGGACTTGGGTCACTCTGGCTCTCAGGTACAGAAATGGTTGGTATACCTATAGTCCGGCACGGAAGATGTTAAGCATATTTACCGTAAACCAGGGTTACCTATTTTTTACGAAATAACTAACAACTTCAAAAAAACCCCTTAGGTACATTTTCATTTCAAAGTTCAATATCTCAAAAACGGCTGAACCGATTTTAATATCAATACATAGTCTAAAACAAAGTCGCTTCCCGCTGTCTGTCTGTCCGTCCTTATGTATGCTTAGATCTTTAACACTACGCAACGGATTTTGATGCGGTTTTATTTAATAAGTAGATAAGTGATTCAAGAGGAAGGTTATAATACAATACAATACATGCATGCATTATACATATAAACCCGTGCGAAGCCGGGGCGGGTCGCTAGTTTTTAATAAAACGTAGCTAAGAACCATCTCGATCACGTCAGCTTTCGGATAAAAAAACCGCATTCAAATCGGTCTATTCGTTTAGGATCTACAATACAAGGCCACAGACAGACACACAGACAACACACAACACCCCTCTTTTTGTTAGTTGAATAGGTACTTAGTTTATAATATTATAATGCAGTGTAAAGGTAGTATTTAGGTATATACATAAGTACTAAAAACATTTTATAAGTAAAAATAAGGATATAAGTAGTTAAACAAAGAATGAACAACAAAGAATAAGTATACTCCCGAGGTGGTCCCATTGTCATCAAGTCAGGATCTGATGATGAAATCCCAGGGAAACTGAGGGCAACATTCAAATTTTATAGGCATGCGTGTAGTAAACTCGGTATTTTCTATTATAACTCGTGTATTGACCCTCGGAAATCGCAATTTTGGTGAAGTGGAACTGATGATGAAGACCGCAGATGACTTATGGAATTTTTAAATTTAGCACAGGTCTTTCGAAGCTGCAAAGTGCAAACTTGGATATACGGTACTGGTAGTGGTCGCAACAATATATTCAAAAAGCAGAACTAGCCGTTAGCTTGCGATTTTAGCGATTTTTCTGGTCAAATGTGACTGGCCTACATCTAGTTTAAAATTTGCGTCATTTCATATCTAGCAAAGAAGCGCTGCTCTAGCGCACGCGAATGTGAATTTGATTGGAACTAATTTGTGCCGGTACGGTATGTACGATACCATTTCGAAATTCCAAAAAAGAAACTTTGTTACTTACAATATTAACAAAAAAAATAGATTAGGCATATTTGATAGAAGAAACCTCACCAAATACAAATTTATTTTGATAATAAATTTTCTCTGTTTTGATTCAGCATTGAATAACCTGTTATAATGATTGTCTATGGCATGAGAGATATTTTTAATAATTAAAATTAAGCCTTATTGCCCTCTTTTAAGGTACAAAATGGTGTACACATTGAATACAAAATGTCATGAGACGCGCCCATCTGTCAAACAAAGGATGTTCGTTGATCTTTGAAATAAAATTCGTTTCAAAACAAACTGATATTTTGTGTTGTGTTGTGTAAAAATGGATGAAGAAAACGTAAACGAATCAATAAATAAATCAGATGTAACGTTTGATAATCTAATAATCCTAAAGGAATTCAGTAATATTGTAAATCACGTCAGGTATGTTGGACGGAAGTGGTTTTCAATGGATAATTATGATTTGTAAACAACTCCAGGGTTTTTGATAAACATCTTACTTTACAGCGCCGAGGAGTTTCTTGAGACTGTGCCTAAAGCAAAAATGAAGCGAGTGAAATGGATTCCAATATTCAACTTTTTGAAACAAGGAATTCTTGATGGAATTCTTCAGGAAATGAATGATATGTGGGCATCGGAGTGTTTACCGCAGAAGTTAGAGATTTTACAGAAACAACAAGGAAAATACAGCCACATAGATCAAAACACAACGTTATGGTGAGACTCCATTGATATTCATACAACTAGACACTACAGTAGAATCCGGATATAGTAACAGCCAGGGGCCGGTGCATTCTGTTGTTATGTCGCACACAATGGACTTATCTTTCATAGTGCTTTGTATGAAAACGTATCATGAAGTTTTTAAAATGGCAGATTGTTGTGTGTGGAATCATTTTAAACATACCCCACTGTATCCTTATGTCAAAGAAATAAACTAATGTTCATTTGATTCATACATTAGCATCATTATTAGTAAAACAATGCCCAAATTGTTCAGTCCATGAGGGTGAGCTCCACTCCTTTTTACATGCAATTTCTCATTTTGTCCGTAGTGTATGTACGAATGGGGTGCTTTGTGAATTGAATGATACTTTTGGCTGACCATATTAAACCAGTGAACCATGCTCATTTTTGCTGTTTATCATTTCTGTTCACTTGGCTACTTATTATTTACTGACAGACATGTACCATCACAAACCCGGATTGTTGAGCCACTTGCCATTACTCGTAATTTAGCCGTGTATTCAATAACCGATGACACCGACTGGCTGACAGCTATTCGATTTGCATTACACGGCCAAATTAGAAACATGGGTAAGTGGATCAACAATCCCAGTCGCGACTGTATGTAGTGTAAAGCTGCTTTCAAGTAAATGAGAGTTGATGCTGAGATGAATAGTTGTGATTTTGGCCCCCTTGTTTGTTGCCTACTTGCAATTTTTTTAGAATTTGATGTCTTAGTTCAGTAATGCTCAATTCCTTATAAGAATGGTTATAATTATTGTATAAAGAAATAAAGAAAAAAATTTTAGATAATACGGCTGACCATAGGGCTGGCTACTTCCTCGGCCAACGGATTGGAATTGCAATTCAATGAGGAAATGTAGCCAGCCTTATGGGCACCCTTCCCAAGGGCTGTGACCTTGGAGAGGGTATATATACTAGTAAAGTAGATTTAAGTGCCTAGTGTTAAGTTTTTTATGCATCAAATTATTGGGTCAAATATAGTCCTCTTCATTATTGTTTTATTCTATTTCACATTACTCTTACAGGAGACCCCAACTGGACAATGTCAAAAGTCAACTAAAAGCTCATGATGTTGCAAACTTACAGAAACAAAAAACAATACTAGAAGGCCTTGCAAAAGAATATGAAGGCAGAGTTAGCAGGTTAAAAAAGAATCTTTCTTCCAAGCGAGGATACATCAAGGCAATGAAAATAGATTTATGCAAATATCAGAAGAAAAATGAAAACATTGTCTCTAGAATCAGTGAAAAGTTTGACAGTGACAAGCAGAGAACTAAGATAATGGTACCCACCAAGCCAGATATTGAGATAGACTGGGCAATCAATGATGTGGATTTTGTAGAGGGAATTGAAAATGCATGACCACTTTATTGGAATAAAATTTATATTTCAGAAAATTGTACACACCGGAGAAAAAGTACAGTGAATTTTAATAAAAAGTGTATTTATTCAACTCATTTATTCAGGATCTATGTAATACTTTTACTAAGATGTAGATGAAAATAGATAATAAAATTTGAAACATTTAACATCACACTGATTATTTAACATAGGTGTAATCTTGCAGTGAAAGTTTATCAGCTAACTACTTAGATATACACAAAATGAGGACTAAGCTTACTTGAATTTTAGTAATATATTAAATTAATAAAGAAAAGCTTTCCAGTGAATGATAATTATAGAGAAAAATATACTTTGGAAGTAGAATACATGAAATGTTCATACACCATTCATAAAACTACAATGTTACAAAAAGAGAAATGTTACCTTAATTGCAAACCTAACTAAAAATAAAACAAAATAAACATATTATTTTTAATAGTAATATTTATTCATGAAAATTATTTGATATTGTTAACATAGCTAAAAATATAATTGTACAATGCAAATTTTGTTGCGTATAATTTTATGTTTTAATGACATAGCAATGGGGAATGGATGAAAATTTTAGAAGTGGCTGATTATTTTTTTGGTGGTAGGAATAACCTTCCTTAGCACCAGAAAAAAGTTGCAGACTTTACAGCTGCGTCATTTATTTTTGAAAAACATAAACAGTTTCCTCACTTACGTTTTGGGTTTAGGACGGCGAATGAGAAACTTTCCTTGATCCGTCTCATACTATTATTATTTTTAAATATCTGACCCTGGAAATGACAAATATAGCTGCTGCAGCTGTCAATATCATTGCCAGTGTCAGTTTATCACGGATTTTTAGGATATTTTTTTTGTAATATGAGACGAATCAAGCAAATTGTATCATTCGCCGTCCTAAACCCAAAACATTAGTGAGGAAACTGTTTTATTTTTCAAAAATAATTGACGCAGCTGAAAAGTCTGCAACTTTTTTCTGGTGCTAAGGAAGGTTATTCCTACCACCAAAAAAAATATCAGCCACTTCTAAAATTTTCATCCATTCCCCATTGCACTATTGTTGCGAGGACTACACCGCTCTATCACCTCTGATATTGATTCTTAGATATTATAGTACTGTAAGCTGTGAAGGAAAAAGCCTCAATTGAGAGATCAATGCCAATTTGTAAAGAAAAACAAATTTTAGATTATCTACTTAAGTCGTAAGAGTAATACTGAGTGCAAAATATTCATTAATTTCACTGGGACTACTCCCCCCGCCGTAGTGATAGCAATGAGGCTGTCGGCATCGGCACTCCCCTGGCCGGTTACCAAGCAACGAAAATATGATGTACTTCATCAAGTCGAATCAGAAATGGAATACAATCTAAGGGACGACCTTTTTAAATATAAACAAATTTAAATAACATATTTTTGAAACAACTATTATCGTCACTTATACGAGACCTATAATAATATACTTTACATTTTATAGGCACATTAGTTACAGGATAAACAAAGCGAATGTGCTTCCGATCCACTACAACTCAATACACATGTAATGTGAAAATGTAACGACTATTTTCATGTCCAATGCCCGCATCTTTACTTTTATCTGCCACTTCAAACTCTTAAACATCAACAAAACAATTTACCTAGTACACCAACATGTCAACAACATAATAATGGGGGACGATCCGATCTAAAACGTTGTCATGCTGGGGATCGAAAAAGCAGAAGTCACGAGGCATCGCCGAATAGATCATGCTTGCAATCTCCACGAATACTCTGTAGAACTAAATTCATAAATTAATATCACTCACATTAATAATAAAAATTAAAAATAAGAAGGCACAAGCAAATTGATAAATAATTTTAACAATCCATGACATACTCGGCTCTGTCCAGTGACCGCACTAAACATAATAATTATAATACATGATATAATCAATTATTTGTAGCGTTCGTCTCACTGTGCAGCACACTGGATCCCATACGTCAGTTATTTCTTTTTAGGAGGCGACCGTTGTGGCGTGGCCGGCCGGCCGCTGTTAATACCATTGTATTGATATTTCGCCTTTTTCTCAGATGGTTTCAATATCTATGAAGGGATTTTCGTCATTAATCGCTTGGTTGAAAAAAAAACGTCAGCAATCGAATAAAAGCACTCCTTTAATCAACTCCACATACATTTCAAATTTATGAAGAGATTTTCAATGTTAGTTTCTTGTTTGAAAAAAAAACATCAATTGAAAATTAGTGTTCCTTTTTTATAGTCTTCTTCTCAGACGGTTTCAATATCTATGAAGGGATTGTTGGGATTAGTTAGTTAAAAAAAGGAAAATAAAACATTGGACAAGCAGGAGTGAGGATACTGACCTGGAACGAGCACATGAGTGTCTCGTCAACAGACATCATGCCACCGGCATTGTCAAACTCCCCACAGTAATTGGGGGCAGAGAACAGAGTGACAAGCTGCCTTTTCGCAAAGAACTCGTAGCCATCTTCGACTACCTGCAAACCATCAAAAATATAAGGTAAATGATGTTTTATAGTCCAAATACTATTTTGAATTGAAATTAAATAAGTACCTGATGGGCTCGACATATGAGATCCAAGTCATGTCTATTGAGAAATTTGCTGACAACATCAGGGCCAAATGTGAAAGATACGCCGCGGTCATTTTCACCCCATCCTTGGACATCTTTGTCTGGATCTGACCACAGCAAATCGCAAAGCAAACCTGTAGAAAAAGATGAGTAGATTAGTGTATTTTAAGATTTTCAGTCACAAAACTGAATGTCAGTGGGCCATTCCCATTGTACAGTCAGCATCAAAAGTAACTACGCAATCGAAGACGTCAAAAGTTCTTATTCCCTTTTAATAAGGACTTTTGACGTCTACGTATGCGTAGCTACTTTTGAGACTGACTGTACCTCACTGCAAAAACACATGGGACAGTAAATTGCCAGTATAGTTTGCAGTCTGGAGACTGTGAGTCTGGACTAGAATGGGAATTCTTATTTCAGCGTTGCTTCAAAAAAAAAAAGGAATCTATAGGTCTTCAATAGCTGATTTATAGAAGGGTCAAAAGTGGCACCAAGTGGTTCGTGTAATATTACACTCGGCGCTGGCTAGCCAGTTCCTTTGCTTGAACTTGGTTGACACGCTACCGCGTGTTTGTCTAGATAAAACGTGGACGACCCAAATATGGGAGGAATGTAATTTTCTTTTTAAGTATGAATGGCACCACTACAAACGACGAAATTTGTCACAACAGCTGACTGAGATGCAGCTATAGTTAGAGTGAACACTTGAATAGTATGCTTATATGCATGCTGCTTTCTCATACGAACTATAGCTGCGTCTCAGTCAGTTCTTGTGAAAAATTGCAAGCAAATAAGTAAAAAAATACGCGCACGCGGGACGTTCAACGGGTGAAGAGCAAATACACGAAAATAGTATTTTATGCAACTGTTGTATAAGAAGGTCTTAAAAGACGAGTGGCGTGGATTGCAATCAAAGACGCTACGAGCGTTTTTAGACCAGTTATACATCGTTGCATACAATACTTTTTCTACGACAAATTTTAAATAAATAGCAGACTATAGAATAGACTTTTCAGGCAGCAAGTTTTCTATTCGTTCTTTTGCTACTTCACGCAATTTCTTCAGGAGTGCAGTTATTACTTTCTTCGACCATTTTAAAAAGGAACGTACACTTTTGTCTTCACAAACACGATTATAATCTTAATAGTTTAGGACTAATAAATAGTTTATCATCTTTGGTCTTTTCATTTGAACTGTATTTTGGTGGAAAATCGGAAATATGACACCTCTTGTTTATGGTTTGTTTTGGTTTTAATTTGTTTGCACTTGCCATCCGCACCAAACCAAATCCGGACCAACAGAATTCGAACTGTTTATTTTTATAAATAGTACCAATAATTTATTAATCATGTAATTTAACACACAATAAATGATGATTTTTTATTATTGTAGTAAATAATTTATAATATACAATTGTTAAATCGTAAATAAAAACTTTTATTCGAATTATTTGTTTGAAGTTGGCACCATTGCAATAAATCCTTGACATTGGCAAAGTGCCTAAGCAGCAAAAAGCCACAATACGAAGAAAAAAAAGGGGTCGATTAAATAAAAGTTAAACAGTGCTTTTATGAAAAATGTATGAACCATAAAAGTACGCTAAACAGTGCGTTTATGGGCCATAGAGCATAGAGTTTTTCGACGACTTTATACTGTTTATAAACAGTGTATATTAACAAACGTTGCCTAATGAATACCCGGCTTTATTATTGGTGTCATTGTATTTGAGCTACAGGCTATATAAATGACAGATAACCGTACAGGGGGGCTAGCACACTAGGTTTTATGTCGCGTTTTACGTGACGTTTCAGTACATTTTCGCCGACATAAAACCTAGTGTGCTAGCTAGGCTGGACTAGAAAAAAATGTTAACCTGTGTCAGGCACATCAGTGGGTCTCATTATCCTTCTAATCTGCTCCATGCCCTGGAGGTCCGGGGAGAGGCCGCCATGACAGCAAAATATCTTCTCGTCGATTATAGCAGCTATCGGCAAGCAGTTGAAACAGTCCGTGAAAGTCTTCCATAGCTTTATATTATACCGGCGTTTGCATTCGTCGTAGAAACCTGTAGCATTAATAGAAGCCTTAAAGGGTAAGCGTTTGAACTTCAATTGACATTGACTAGGACACACATATTAATCTTTTTCTATAAAAGGCTATGTTGAAATTAGATTAGTTGTAGGTGTAATGGGATTATGTGCGTTAATTCTTCTACTCATTAATTCAATATGAATCACTAAAAACATGCAATGACGTCACAGCTTAATACTACGGAGCAAGCGAGTTTTGTAAAAAAAAAGTGTTTGCAGGAAACTAGATTATTCACTTTGCTCTAGCTGTGTTGGTCATTTGTGACGTCAGTAACAATTAAAAAACAATTTTGTGAAAATGGATTGTGTCACAATTTGAGTAAAAATAAATGCTTTCGAATGTGTTTTCATACATTACATTTCCAGCCGTTGCATATTTACTAGGGCGGACTAAAGGTAAAACAACAAGGAGTGAACGCCATTCATAAATTAATGTTTACAAGTTTTGCAATACTAACCGTAAATGCGGTTTATACTCGCGCACTCATGGTTGCCTCGCAAAAGGAAGAAGTTCTCTGGATATTTGATCTTGTAAGCGAGCAGGAGGCATATAGTTTCTAGTGACTGCTTGCCGCGGTCCACGTAGTCACCGAGAAAGAGATAGTTGGCCTCTGGCGGGAAACCCCCGTATTCGAAGAGGCGTAGTAAATCTGTGTACTGGCCATGAATATCACCTAAAATGACAAGAACATGTTGTTTTAGTTACAGATATTCAATTAACGGACTTCTCGCTCGTTGTTGCTACACCTTCGAACACAAACGGACGCTCTTGCCGTGATATGGTTTAAGGGGAATTACTTCCCGCGAATGTTCCGCTTCGGCTGTGGCTCAAGAGCCCGTTCACGTGCTCACTAGCGCCACTGGTAAATAATTGGGTAGGCCACTAAACACTGTATTTTGTATTTAAGTACCTTGTGAATACATCAAACAAATTTTATATACACGTCCAAAGTTAAAACGGCCGTTGTTCTTTTGAGTTCATAGATCGACGAATCCAGCAACATAAAAACTAGTTTGATGTATTCACAAGGTACTTGCATACAAAATACAATATGTAGTGGCCTACTTTTTTAAATATCTATCTTTAAATTTAAATACTTAATCTAAATTATTTACCAGTGGCGCCAGTGAACACGCTGAGGTTTTCATTAGGGACTACACTGACTACAGTATGAAGTTCTTCAAGAGAGTAGTAAATAAGTTTATAAAGGTTTGGCAATGCAACTAGTCTGGAGTTTCTGATGTCCATAGGCTATGGGGGCGCTTACCATTCGGCGGGCCGTATGCTTGTTTGTTACCGTAGTGGAATAAAAAACGTGTCACACCTTATCATTGTGGTAAAATTCTGCACTAAATAACCATTTTTTTAAGTGGCATAGTCATCAGCCGAGTCATTAAATATATGATAATGAAGTGTCTACTGAACACCTTCATGTACCTACTCAATCAAAAGATTCATACAGTCATGAACAGTGTTAAATGTTTGAATACTGAAGTATGCTAAAAATAACTAGTCATATTCTCAAATAGCTTTGTTTATTCCACTAGTCAAGACTAGCCAGCATCTATTTATAAACATTGTCTTAATTTATGTTCCTTACATTGCTTTAAAACAGTGTTTACAATCTGCTTAAGTATGGGGTGCAGACCAGATGCAAACTGTTTAGATCCAGGTGTAGAATCTATTTCGGTCAAATTCAAGGTAATTTGACAGCAGGTCTTATGTATTAAACCAACTCAAATGTATGTAAACGAAATATCTTAAAAATCTTTGACTTATTATTGTAATCATTTTAGTTTATTGTAGTCAATAAGTAAATATTATGCTGTATTTCAGTGTAACTACTCATTCAATTAATTGTCTTGTATTGCATTGATTTCTAATTTGGTATTGTGTTCCAAATCCAATTACTCATTGATTGATTGGCATGTTAACACCCTGTTTTTATTTTTACTGGAACACTAAGGGTGGTTTTATAAGAATGTGTTAGAGTACCTAAAATTTTTGACATTACTGGGGGGGGGGGAGTTATACATTTAATAATATATCTAAACAAAGTAACTGTCATTAATAAAAAATCCTACCACAAATTTTTAGTGGCGCTTCCAGTTCCAATAGTATTGGCTGCTGCAGAAATATTTCCCGAGACTTGGTGCAGAGTCCACGCACCTCCGACTCAGACATCTGCACTGTCTTCCCGGGCCTGCATCCTCGAACTGTGCCAATATAACACAATTGTTAAATGGATTACTGAGAAGCCTGCCTCTATTTATTTTTTATTTTTTATTTATGTATTTATTTCAAGTAACTTAGACTCATATTTCTTATATTTATGGTTAGTATGTACTTATAGCTGTGTTAAAGTTTAGGTTAGACATAGTATGTACATATAGAAACATGCATGTCATCGCAGTGCCTCAAATATGGGCAGTTAAACCCCCCAGCCAACAAACGCAGGATGGGGTTGGGGCTGGCCCGCACCCGACGCACCAGAGATGTGCATCGCTTGCGCATAGTCGTATAAAAGCAATCTATGCGCGCTTCAGCAAACATCCCTGATGCGCTACAGAAGCGGGGCAGCCCCACTATCACCCGGAACGCATTGTTATACTGGACCCGTAGGGCCCCATAGGCCCGCTGCGTGAAGTTTGCCCATAAGCTACTCGTGTATAGGGAAGTGCAATATGCTCTAAAAAGAGTTATTTTCACCTCCCCATTACAGCGCGCAAATTTACGTGCAATCATGTTTGCCCTCACCGACAGGGCCCTCCGTTCGCGTTCGATATCCATGTTGTCTTTTAGGTCTGAAGTGACAACATGGCCTAAATATTTAAAAGTCCCCACCCTTTCCAGTGGGCTACCATTCAAATTGATGGGGGGTACCCTGTGTATGCGGTAACCAGTAGGTTCAAACACCATGTATTTAGTTTTACCTACATTGTATCTCAGCCCCTGTTGGATAGCGTAGGCCTCACAAATACTTAAAAGTTTTCGCAAACCACAAGCCGATGCGCTCAATAAAACCATATCGTCTGCGTAACTCAAATTATTCAAACAAACTGTGTCAATATGGCAGCCGATATGCGTCTTGCTGAGCACCTCGAGAAGCTCATTTAGGTAAAGGTTAAAAAGTGAGGGCGAGGTTAAACCACCCTGTCTCACCCCACACTCCAACCTGTACGGGTCCGATAAACTACCTGCCCATCGAACACTATTGATCTGATTTCCATACCAATACCTCAGAATTTGTATGGTCTCCTTAGGTAGTTTAATAGCTCCTAGTTTTTCCCATAGGATATTGTAGGAAACCAGATCAAAAGCCTTACTCAGGTCTAGGAAGCACGCATAAATGGGCGTCTTTCTATTTAAATAATATTTGACAGTGTGCTTAAGGCACAGTATTGCACTCTCTGTTGATAACCCTGGTCGAAAACCAAATTGGTTAGGGTTAAGACTCACGCATTTATTTAACTGTACATTAAGCACACTATCAAATACCTTAGCAATAATAGTCGCAAGGGATATAGGCCTGTAGTTATTGGTGTCAGACATATCTCCAGTTTTATTCTTAGGTACAGGAATAACCACAGTTTTCATCATATCCTTGGGCAAATAACCGTGCCTTACACACAGCGTATAAAACAAAGCTAACACTCTTGAGATGTGGGGACCCGCATTCTGAAGATGTTCGACGCTGAGAACATCGTGCCCTGGGGATTTGCCTCGGGAGATAGATTTAATGGCCTTGGCTACGTCCTTAGCAGAGTACCCCGGTCCAGGTTCTCCTTCATTGGTCTCAGCTTCGCTCACCCCATTCTGCGATGATCCAAGAGGAGATTTAACAATGAAATGATTTTTAAAAGTGTTAGCAATGTCTTTGGTGTCGGTTTTGCCATTAACACTCACAGGGCATGTTGGTCGAAATTTCATGTTGTTTGTAGTCTTCCAAAATGACCGGAAGTCCTTTTTGGAGTGTTGTGAAGCTAGAATATTCATTTTTATTTGGGCCTGATTGTCTTGGCACCATTTCAATCGAGATTTGAATATTCTTCGCGTTTCACACATCTCATTAAATAACCTGCCAATTTCCGGTCTACCACAAAGTGTCCACTCATGAAATTTCTCTCTCGCAGCCCTGTGCGCATCGCTGACATGCCTATTCCACCCTACTACCTGTTTTTTGGGTTTACGCTTCCTCCTTGCGGTTCGCATCGCAGCCACACAGAGAGCAGATACAATATTTTCATACAAAATGTTCAAGACTTTCCTATGCCCAATGTCACTACAGTATGTATCGGCACAGTGAGTAAACTCAATAGGAAAGTCAATACATTTCAACAACCTGTTGCACTCTTCGTTATATCTTATTATTTGCTCCGACCCTCTCCCTCCCCATATTATGTGTTGATTAGATAAGTCAACTGACTCTTTTAGCCTGGGTGTAAGTAGCTTCAAATCACACTGTAACATGATTGGGAAATGGTCAGACCATGTCACATTATAATCAACGTATACATTGTGCACAGATGCAAACACCGACTGCGTTATAACACAGTGGTCTAACCACCGTCTACACTTATGCGCGTCACTAATGAAAGTATAAGTTCCAGAGTCAATACCTAGTTTTTGTGTGTCCATGCAACACCAATCCAGGTCGTTGCAGTAATTCATTAATTCACTAAAAAACAGTTCACCCGGATGGGCATTGAAATCTCCCATTATATACACCGATTCGACCCCGTATTCATCAACAATCGCACTCACCGCCCCGAGGCAATCCATAAATTCCGGTAGGTTGTCCGCGCTATTGGTCGGCATATATACACTAATCACTATAATCGGATGGTCGTTCGTCACTATCTTAATTGCGCATAAACGCGGATTATCACAGTGCACAACCGACACGTCGTGAAAAATGGCACTATTCCACAGCAGCGCGACACCGCCGTGCGGGCGCCCGCGCACCATGCCCGCCGTCGTGTCCACAGCTGACTTTCCCGTCGCACAGAAATTGTCGTCAATCTATGGCTGGCATATCATTGGCTATGTAATGGAACACAACTTGTGCAATTTGTTAGTCCAATATAAATGATTTGAAGCGCTTGAGATGATTCATTGTGAACTCAAAGAATTCAACTGTGATCAACCTATTACATTATACAAGTGAATGATGATTCTATAAGAATAAAGATGAAGTACTGGATGACAAATAAGAATGAAGATATCTATGATAGATTGAAGAGTATTTAAAATTACTTTACAATACAGGCATTACCATACATACATATTATAGTGTAGCCAGAATACAATTTTACAACAATAGGCATTTACAGGCAAGACCTTCAACTATTCATACACAAATACTTAATATTCATAGTCACAATGCATGCTATTACCAGCATTCTGGGTAGAGATTGCCTTACATATTTAAAAAATAGATACTTAACGCACATACACATGGGTTTCATCAAAGCCTTACACAGTACCACAGTTGCCATGCATGCCAGATTAACACTAATAAATTATAAAGAAAAATCATGATTTATTTGCGCCATGAAGACAAGGATTTATTAGGCTGCATTCGGTACATAATGCTTGGTGTACCAACAGCAAGAAGAACACAAAACAAGTTGCTGACAACATTCAGAACATTGTAGCAGTACACAGTAACAACCCATGTGAATCATACAGTTATTATTTGGTTCATAGAATGGGTTATTTTTAGCTTGATTGGAATCTAGATCATATTGCAAAGGAAAGAACTGAAACATAAAATGTCATTGTTTGGGTACAAACCACTTGTCAGGTCATACAAACGGAAGAATAAAATCAATCAAACAAATCTAGCGCAGTACTGTGGCCAAGAACTATGCAGATAACCATACATTCTGATGAAAAGATGTCTTTGAATTTCCCTTTCCGCCTTGCTGTTTCCTGTTGCACTCTGAATACTGTTGTAACCCATCAAAAAGCAGCATAATAAAGTGAAATAAACATGTTTAAATCAAGTAAAGTAACATACAATGCGAACAAAGCATAACAATAAGCCCTAGGAAGTGTTCCATATAATTTGACATCACCTATAATCAAAAGTACCAGTGGTTCTGGGCTATCGAATCATTATTTTATATCAACATCTCTTCGCAGCAGCTAAAATAGCCGTCAGCATCTCTGGTGGACGATCATCAAAGTAGAATCAGATAAGAATTGAGGATAATCGATTTATTTATGAGTTTGACGTTTCTATACCTACATACTTGTGATAATTACGCAACTAACAGCACGAGAACATTGATATGTTATCTCGAATTTTAATGTGCTAGTCTTGCTACTTAAATGTACACTGTTATAAACAATAATTTGAATCTTTACCTTCTAAAAGTCTGTGAATTAGACTGTCAACATTGAGTTCGTCAGCCATATTTACTACACGAATAATTTACGTCAAAATCTTTCGACAACCACCACCGCGAGCAAACTTGTGGTTTTTACACTCGACCAATAAGAATGGACAAAGGTGTATCACTTAAAGCCATGTTTCGTAATTCCTATTCCAAGTATTCAAGGTTTGTGAAAAATATGAACAAAAACATAATACGCTATTTATTGCTGAGCTGAATTGGATTTGTAGAAAATATAAATATTATAGTTTTTATATTTTTCCGGTCTTGAGCTAAACTGTTTTAACTGTTTTGAAACGGTTCTGTGGTAAAAATAAAAGTGAGGCTTTAGTCTATGGTTTTTTTAATGTTGCCATGCATAAAAACCATAAACAAGTGCCCTACCTTTTAAAAATTCCCTAGGAACACGAGCAAAATGTCGCTGTACTTGGCTGTCAAGCTATTTTCTCATCGTAATGTGCCGTTCTGGCGCATAGTATGTATGAAACATTACGATTTGGCGTGTGCGTTCTATTTTATTTTAGATAAGATTTGACGACTGTTCAAAATATCTTCATGGCTTTATATTCGAAATTTCTCTGTACCGTTGTTTTCGGTATTTCGTAAACATTGGCAAAACAACGCGATAATTCAATGAAGTGTGCGGAAAAGTGTCGTTCGCGCGAGTGAGAAAGGCGTTTAGTGCACAGCGGGAGCAGACGGGAGTAGTTTAGTCGGTTTCTGATGGAGGAGAAGATGGAGAGCGAGCAGAGTTACAGCGGCGAGAGCAGTAGCTCCTCGGAGAGTTGTAGTGGGAGCGGCAGCGGAAGTTCCGAGCCGGATGAGGAGCTCACGGAGCCCGTGCGCCTGCTGGGCCAGAGCCTGGAGCTGCCACAGGAGCTATGTGAGAACTTTGGGCTCTTCAAAGAGTTCTTCTCTTATAAGACCTGGGAGGCTTTAGAAGACACATATAAGGCACAACTTATGAAGTACCTGCCTAAATTCGCACAAAATGAAGAAGAGGAAAGGGAAAAAACGATAAAGATGTTGTTTGACCATGAACCATTTCATTTTACATCACCTCTAGAAGTATTTTATAGCAATTTGAGACAGGGTAACTATAGGCCAGATATAGCTAAAATGAGAAAGTTTCTGCAAAAAGCAAGGGCAAAGCAACAGAAGCATAAGGTAAACAATACTAATAATAACATTTACAAGTTTGGCAAACAGCCTATTAACCCAACTGTTGAGTCCCATATTAAATGCATCTTGAATAGTGAATTTTATGGTCAGCCTCACAAGGGGCTTAACACCTTTGTACCGTGTCACATTAAACATTAAACTGCCATTATGATTTTGTGAAACGAGTGAAAACAACAAGGTAATTAGGTGTTCAGCAACTTATGAGGCCAACTGTTCCCAGCAACATTCCATTTGTTGGTCAGTTGTAATGATGCATTTTAATTTAGGGCACATTATTTTACTTTAATTTGATGATGTCTAGCCAACTGGACAAACTCTCTGACCATCTTTTTGTATTCCTGACTATTACTATTCAGTGTAACTGAGGCTTGAAATATGAACCTTCCATAATTGTTGTCAAACTAAGGGTCCCCAGCAAAAAGGAGGTGTTTTATATCTTTAACAGTCATTCTCCAGATTTGTGACTGTAGTTGAATTTAATAAACGTAACGTTTTACGAAAATTTTATATGGAGTCGCGTCAATTAGACGCAGTCACAAATCTGGAGAGTGACCAATATCATATATTTATATATATATGTGTGTCTGGGGCATTGTAGAACCGATGAACCAATTGGAGTGCCTTTTTTTAACCAAAAGCCTTGTCTGTTCAGATGGTTCTTACCCCTGTTGGTGCTCAAAAGATCCCACTGGGTCAAAGTGCATCCGAAAGGGCCCCCGTCCTGGTACCTGTGTTGGTTGTGTCAGGGGTGTTTTAAAATTTTGTACACAGTGATGTACAACAACTGCCTATTTACTGCTAGTGATCTCATATGTACTTTCAGATAAAATCTTACTATGCAAAACTAATGCCTGAAGTGCTGATATCTCGGGAGCGGTTACTGGCTGCAGCTAAAGCTGCCCCGCCCGGCCCCACCCCTCGCTTGCCTCTCTTGCCACAAAAAGCCTCCTCCAAAAATACATACAAACCGCTGTATTTAAGAGCTAGGCAGAGGTATTTTGAGGAGCTGGCAGCAATACGGAGCGAAGTGGGGGGCGATGAGTCTGAGGATGAAAACTATCCTGAAGGGCCTCCAGAGCCGTCTCACAAAAGACGGAAACATATGCACGTTGCCCAGGTAAACATATTTAAATTGACGATGTATTAGAAAATAAATTATATGCACATGTTTTGTTGCAGTTCACTAGCCAAGTAAGATTTTTAGTACAATGTGCAAGGTTATTATTTAGGTGAATCAACTTTTAGGATAGAATAGAAAAATGTTTATTCAAATAAAGCACACAGAAACAAAAAAAAGTTAAGACTTAAATATAAACATGAAAACAAACAAAGATATCTTATGAGTTCAGCAATGTATTTTTAGTGTCCCTTCCTTCGCCCCCTTCTACTATTTGCTGTTTAAAAGGAGGATTACAAGAAAATACGATGTCTGCTGCTGTTAATTGTTGTTGCATTCCTTACTCAATTAATTATAGCGTGAAACTACATGACAACTGTATTAAAAAATATTCATTTGCTCTCAATTTCACCGGTTTCCCAGTGAATGTAAAATGCCCCCTGATTTGTATGAGAATAATGGTTTGTCCCCTGGACAACTATTTTTAGAGATGCAACATATATATTCAAATAGATAGACTGTTTATCTGGCTATAAGAACTTAGAAAAATTACGAATACACATGTTGTGGTAACTGATAAATACAAAATTGATTGACCCATTTAGCACCTCCATCATGTTTATGACGGCTCTGGGACACTTTGCCAGATTTAACTATGATATAATATAACAGTCATAATGTCCAATTGATTGTGCCGTTTGTACCAATCCAGGTATTAAAATGGTTATTAAATTCAGAATACGATTTATAACATTCACCACAACACATTATTAAAGGTTACTAGAAATGAATTCATTAGAAGAATAAATTTGTGTAACCAAGAAAATGGAGCCCATTTCGAACAATTAATTAGTTAGTTTACCATTTTTTGTAAATAATTAAAATAATTTAAGATTTAATTGTTTTCCTTTCATTTAATTTATGATGTTTGTTAGAGAGATTTCACCCTTATAATTGAGCCTAACGATCAATGCAATAAAAGTACAGGGTGCAACTTTTAAGATTTTAGTCGGTTCGATTACCGGGTGCGACAAGCGAAATTTTAAAAATCTTTGAATGCAGTTATCTTTCTTTTAAAAAATAAAGGAATGTTTTCTTTGAGTAAAATTTTCTATCTACAGTATTAAGAGTACTTCCCCTTCAGGTGGCATTACAAAATTCCACCCTGTATATAAATGGGCTTGTGACCTTAAATTTGTTTACGATGCCATTCGAACCAGTTTTTGTAGATGAACAAATGTTTGTATGGAAGCAACTACATTTAAAGGACATTAATACCCAAAAAATCGAGTTAAAGACGGACCTCGCTGACAGCAGCCGAAACGCTTCATACTGATTGGCTTTTAACTAACATCTATGGATTATTTTGTCCGAAATAAATGCTTTTTATTTTTATTTTATTTTTATTTTAAAGTATGACGTCACACCGTGCAATTTGTACTAACCATTGCATGGAAAATTAACTAAATTGCTTTTTCGGTCGCGAAATACTGCGCTTAGGTCCATAGTTGTCTTACAAATTTGTTTCTATAAAAGCGTAAGGATTTTATTGGTACCTTTAAATTTACTCTTGGACAATAATTAAAAAAACTTTTTTTTCTAAACGGTCAAGGTTCACATCTTTTTATGATTTGAATTATATTTTGTAATTTATACTCTATTACAATCATTTGATGGTTTACTATCCATTTAGCAACACGAAGTTATTAATTTTAACACCACGCAACAAGCCTATTATAAAATCTATGGTAATTTTTTTAAACATTTCCCAAAGGTTAGCTGGAAGCGATCCCTTTAAAAGGATAAGCATTCTTCTGTACCTAATTTAGTTTTCTTATTTCATTTATCATATTTTGTCTACAATAAAGCTATATTTACATACATACATCTATTTTGCACTTTGAAAAAGCAGCTCAATACAGTAACAAGTCAATGTGTGTATTTGTTCTTCATAAAACAGCAGAATCAAGACAGCAATGTATCTGGCACTCTTGGAGGCTCGGAATCTTCACATCCCACCTCACTGGACTGTCTCAAGAATGTATTGGTAGCTCATAGAGCCAGAAGGCAGTATAGAGAGGTAATCATTATTATACATTCATAATCAATGTAACTTATTCTCATATTCTTGCAGATACTGGCACCTTCATGTTTTCCAGGAGTGGTGACAATCCCGCTAAACCAGATTGCCAATGTCTGATATCTTGAATACTACTCGAAGAGTGTTTTAACCCAATAAATAAGATTGCTATTGTATGTCTAAAATAATATGTAAGTATGTTTTCATTATTACAGAACCATCCAGAACTAAATACAACTGGTCTAACATTAGACGACATAAAGCAGAGAGTAGCAGTTGTGAATGGTACAAGAAAACTTATGTTTGGAGGTCAAAAGTCAGAGACAGGGGCACAGAAAGTAAAAAGAGGACCCAAGAAAGAGCCCAGTCAGAGACAGGTGAAATCAGACAAAGCAAATAAAAGGAAGGATGAAGACAGTGTTGAACACAAGCCTCTGTTACCAAATATTAAAATAAAATGTGAACAGGAGGAGTCTGACTCTGAGAGTTCATTTGCAGAACCAAAAGGTGCCAAACACAAAAAGTTGAGTGATAATATTGAAATTAAGCAAGAAGTTTTGGATCCTAAGTATTCAGATACAACAAGGTAAGTTCTAATGAGAAGTTAGTTCAATATGTCTAATTAGATCATATTTTTTTCTTGTTGCTCATCAGCCGTGTCTGCACCGGACGCATACTCGGCACGCTTAGGCACGTTTACACTGAGCGTGCACGCTAGCTCGAGGCGTGTTCAGCCGAGGCATGCGGATGCGCGGCCGCATGCCTCGAGCGAGGCGTGTTCAGCCGAGGCATGCGGATGCGCGGCCGCATGCCTCGAGCGAGGCGTGGCTCGCCGAGGCACGGCTACGCTGAGGGCGCACGCTCGGGCGAGGAATGCGTCCGGTGTAGACACGGCTATGGGCATGTTACATCTCCAAGGCCACTGGTAAAGTAATGGTTTATAGGACACTAGCGACCCGCCCCGGCTTTGCACGGGTTTATATGTATAATACAGGCAATTATTATATGTATAAACCTTTCTCTATATTATATTCTTATTTATTATATCTCTTTATAAGAAGTTATGTCCTAGGCTTAATATAGAAGAAAATAAAAGAGTTTTTTGAAGAAACTGCTCTCACATTTGTCCCCTGAATAAATAAATAGGAATTTATTAAAACCTACATTATATATTTATTGTTATTTCCAGCATAAATTACAATGACCCTAAACTAGAAAGTGTAATCAAGCAAGAGCCGCTAGACCCCATTCTTGCGCTACAGAATGCTGCCAGGATAATACAACCAGTGCCTATGAAATTGGAAGATCTGGATGGAATTGGTAAGTATTCATAGTCAATGTATTTTTCATTATCATTTGGTGGCTGGGGCACTTTCAGTTCGCTAACATCATGTCCATCTCAATTGACAACATTTCAAAAAAATACTTACCTATCTTTCATCTAATAGGTGCCAAAAGTTTGTAAAAAATGTCTGCGCCTTTCAATATCATCAAGAGTATTAAAAAACGAAAGTACTAAATTATACTGTTTAGATGGTACAATATCTGTGTGTAAGTAAATGAAAGCTTCTTATGTTGTTATTTCAACTCAAAAGATACTAGGCATGGGCAATGGTACAGTCACCGGCATCAATATAAGTATGATGGAACAAAGGCCGCAAAAATATCTGATGAAGTGATAACAAATCTATTCCTAGAGCCGTTAGAGCGGCATTTGATCCATCATATTGATGCAGGTGACTGTACACCACTATGACATGAATTTTCGTGTTTAAAACATGAAATTCGGTCTACTAATTTCAACATGATAGCAAATTGAAATGTTGTCAATAATGTAGTCCGCGTGGCACACATGGCTTCTGTACCTTCAATGCTTACTAACATTCTAGAAGTAGATATCTAAAACCAGATTCAATTTCTATCTGCCGCAGCGTCTATAAACCATATATCTATGACAGACATGATGGCGTTGCCAGTGGAGTTGGCCGATGAAGACCTGCCGGAGAACGAGGAAGAGACAGTGGATACTGACGAAGCCCTAACGGAGACAACTCATGCGAACTTCTTGTCTTTGGTCCGGGCTCTGTTCCCGGCTCGGTCGGCGCATAGGGCTTCTAAACAGCAGTTGCATGCGCGATGCACGGCTGTGATGAGGTCGCCTATAGCGCCTCTCAATACTTGGTATAGCAGTAAGTACTATTTTGGCCTAGGCCTGCGATGTACTCATCGGGGAAGGTCGCCATTGCCATTGTTTATCAATATTCACGAAGTATGCGAGCAGTTGAAAGTAAACTAATTATGTGTTGTGTGATTGTGTGAGTTAACAATGTAAAGTAAAACTAAATTTATTCTACAAACATTTGGTATTCGCAAAAATTCTGGCTTTACGAGTTTTCTGGAGTGAGGTACATTAAGAGAGATAATTATGACGTTTTTAAAATCGATTGTTATACCCATTATCCCATAGTGTCAGACGACTGGTGTGCAGAATTGGACTCCGCATTGGATTTCCTGGCTGGCGAAAGAGGACCTCACCCCGATGACTTCGTGCCATATTTGCAATATATTCCGGAAACGCAGGTAAAACTAGAATAGATTAGAATAGAAATGTTTTTTGCGTGTCACATTACAGGTTACAATGGTGAAAACAATAAAGGTACATGTGACGTCCGCAAGGGCACTGCAAACATGAGAGGGCTAAAATTAATACGTATACCCTTATTCATGAACGTCCATCAAACCTATTCCAGTGGAAATGCCGTAATAATTCGTTTGTCATCTTTTACTAAGTTTTCCTATCGTGGGAAGGAGACAAAATTACATTTCAACTAACAGATGCTTGCCATGCTTCATGAACAACGGAGTGCTAATTATACAACTAATTTGTACATAATGAAACAATAAGATAGTTGCTACTTAATTAAATAAATAAATATTTGCGGACAATCTTACACAAATCAACCTAGTCTCAAACTAAGCAAAGCTTGTACTAGACGACGATATAGATACTTATATAGAGAAATAAATACTTAAATAGAGAAATAAATACTTAAATACATAGAAAACATCCATGACCCAGGAACAAATATTCGTGCTCATTATTTTACACAAATAAATGCCCTTACCGGGATTCGAACCCAGGACCTCTTGCTTCGTAGGCAGGGTACTACCAACTAGGCTAAAGCGGTCGTCTACTACATTACGTAATTATTAATTAATTAGTAATTGCGTATTGTATCGTACCTACTCTACCGACGCCCAAAGAGCGTTTGTAATCCAAAAGAAATGCATCAGAGCTGTATATGGAGCAGAGTACCTCGCCCATTATTCCAGGAAATTAACATTCTTCCATTACCCCTCCGTCTTTATATATTGAAAATGACCAAATTTGTGAAAAAGCTAACTAGCAGACATAGCAGAAGACCACTCAACCTAGACAAGAAGGTGTGGGTACCTAGCCTAGACAAAAACTAAAATGATTTGGCATGAATGTGTACTGCATGGCTATAATTATGAATTTGTTTGACAGAGTACCTGAAGATTACAAAAGACTACAAACACATCAATTTGAAAAATAAAAATTCAATTGGTTGCTTGGTAAATGTTATTATTCTGTTGCTGATTTTTTAAATAATAATTAGTTTAAGAAGTTTAAGAAATAATGATGTGACATGAAAGATGTTTATAATTATAATGTTAATGCACTTTTTAAATATATATATGAGTTGGTCATTGGCTTCCAGTGCTTTTAACAAGGTTTCTGTTAACTTGCAATGTATGTTTGTTGGGGTGGAATTTTGCAACTCAATTTTGAAGCAGATATCTTCAACCGATTCATCTGAAATTTTGGGCAAAGGTATAGTTTGGATGGCAATTCAATATTATGGTACCATCGACATGATCTGATGATGGAGACAGAAGGTGGACATGGGAATTCAGTACTTCGTTGAGTTTGGGCTCGTTAGAATCGTCTCAATTCTAGTAGTTCATGACAGTATACTAACAGAAAAAATTGTAGGCTTGTACCAATTTTTTTAATTTTGACTGTAACTTATTATTACCAGTTGTTTACTCTGAAACACTAGCAGCGTGAAAGTGTTAAGGCGCCGTAGGTTCATGGTCTTCCCTCTTTCGCACTGAGCATAAGCGTGAGCGAGATGAAAGTCCGTGTTCAGAAGCTCGGATATCATGCTTTTTGATTTAAACATTTTATGCGTTTAAATAAATTAAAATAAAATCACTAAGTTCCCTCAAACATTATATTGCCGAGTTTTAGAACCAATTTTAATATGTTTAACATTTGAGCATACTTAATTTGTTACGAATGTTTTAAGTGTATTTTAGACCTATGTTCGTGATTTTTAGGGTTCCGTAGCCAAATGGCAAAAAACGGAACCCTTATAGATTCGTCATGTCTGTCCGTCTGTCTGTCTGTCCGTCCGTATGTCACAGCCACTTTTTTCCGAAACTATAAAAGCTATACTGTTGAAACTTGGTAAGTAGATGTATTCTGTGAACCGCATTAAGATTTTCTCACAAAAATCGAAAAAAAAAAACATTAGGTTTTAGGGGTCCCCATACACAGAACTGACACTCAAAAAA
Organism: Epinotia brunnichana; assembly: GCA_963854355.1. NCBI lineage: Eukaryota > Metazoa > Arthropoda > Insecta > Lepidoptera > Tortricidae > Epinotia > Epinotia brunnichana. The sequence goes on along the minus strand of OY977949.1, from coordinate 19,156,555 downwards.
ATTTTTTTCATCAAACCCATACATGTGGGGTATCTATGGATAGGTCTTCAAAAATGATATTGAGGTTTCTAATATCATTTTTTTCTAAACTGAATAGTTTGCGCGAGAGACACTTCCAAAGTGGTAAAATGTGTCCCCCCCCCCCCTGTAACTTCTAAAATAAGAGAATGATAAAACTAAAATAAATATATGATGTACATTACCATGTAAACTTCCACCGAAAATTGGTTTGAACGAGATCTAGTAAGTAGTTTTTTTTTAATACGTCATAAATCGTAAACCGCAATTTATTTCACGGAACCCTTCATGTGCGAGCCCGACTCGCAATTGGCCGCTTTTTTTCTATGGAGCGAAAATTGCTTGATCATGTTTCGAATCACTGATATCGCTGCAGAAAAGCCTCAAGATTACTATTGTTTTTTTTGAAACCATATTATTATAAACAGACGCATTATATTGTTTCAAAAACTCTATTCGCTTAACTTCGCTGAACCTACGGCGCCTTAAGTAAAACGTGTGTGCAGATGTACCAGTGGATAGGCGCAGGGCGGGACTGCGACGCGATCCTAGGCCGGCTGTGCGAGCGCTGGTTCCGCGCCGCCGAGCCCGCGCCGCCCTCGAACGAGCCCCCGCCGCCCAGGTATCTATTGCGTAGTGTAACAGTGGATCGGCGCAGGGCGGGACTGCGACGCGATCCTAGGCCGGCTGTGCGAGCGCTGGTTCCGCGCCGCCGAGCCCGCGCCGCCCTCGAACGAGCCCCCGCCGCCCAGGTATCTATTGCGTAGTGTAACAGTGGATCGGCGCAGGGCGGGACTGCGACGCGATCCTAGGCCGGCTGTGCGAGCGCTGGTTCCGCGCCGCCGAGCCCGCGCCGCCCTCGAACGAGCCCCCGCCGCCCAGGTATCTATTGCGTAGTGTACCAGTGGATCGGCGCAGGGCGGGACTGCGACGCGATCCTAGGCCGGCTGTGCGAGCGCTGGTTCCGCGCCGCCGAGCCCGCGCCGCCCTCGAACGAGCCCCCGCCGCCCAGGTATCTATTGCGTAGTGTAACAGTGGATCGGCGCAGGGCGGGACTGCGACGCGATCCTAGGCCGGCTGTGCGAGCGCTGGTTCCGCGCCGCCGAGCCCGCGCCGCCCTCGAACGAGCCCCCGCCGCCCAGGTATCTATTGCGTAGTGTACCAGTGGATCGGCGCAGGGCGGGACTGCGACGCGATCCTAGGCCGGCTGTGCGAGCGCTGGTTCCGCGCCGCTGAGCCCGCGCCGCCCTCGAACGAGCCCCCGCCGCCCAGGTATCTATTGCGTAGTGTACCAGTGGATCGGCGCAGGGCGGGACTGCGACGCGATCCTAGGCCGGCTGTGCGAGCGCTGGTTCCGCGCCGCCGAGCCCGCGCCGCCCTCGAACGAGCCCCCGCCGCCCAGGTATCTATTGCGTAGTGTACCAGTGGATCGGCGCAGGGCGGGACTGCGACGCGATCCTAGGCCGGCTGTGCGAGCGCTGGTTCCGCGCCGCCGAGCCCGCGCCGCCCTCGAATTAGCCCCCGCCGCCCAGGTATCTATTGCGTAGTGTACCAGTGGATCGGCGCAGGGCGGGACTGCGACGCGATCCTAGGCCGGCTGTGCGAGCGCTGGTTCCGCGCCGCCGAGCCCGCGCCGCCCTCGAACGAGCCCCCGCCGCCCAGGTATCTATTGCGTAGTGTACCAGTGGATCGGCGCAGGGCGGGACTGCGACGCGATCCTAGGCCGGCTGTGCGAGCGCTGGTTCCGCGCCGCTGAGCCCGCGCCGCCCTCGAACGAGCCCCCGCCGCCCAGGTATCTATTGCGTAGTGTACCAGTGGATCGGCGCAGGGCGGGACTGCGACGCGATCCTAGGCCGGCTGTGCGAGCGCTGGTTCCGCGCCGCCGAGCCCGCGCCGCCCTCGAACGAGCCCCCGCCGCCCAGGTATCTATTGCGTAGTGTACCAGTGGATCGGCGCAGGGCGGGACTGCGACGCGATCCTAGGCCGGCTGTGCGAGCGCTGGTTCCGCGCCGCCGAGCCCGCGCCGCCCTCGTTCGAGCCCCCGCCGCCCAGGTATCTATTGCGTAGTGTAACCCGTTAATGACGGGTAAATCCCCGCCAGCGTAGCTTTAGTATAAGTTTTATCGATACATATACGTTTTCGAACGCGTTTGCGTTTAGTTCCAATTGTCTGGCAACGCGTACAGTGCCTCTGGTGGTAAATATTAGGAACTACGCGTTGCCATACAATTTGAAACTAAACGCAAACGCGTTCGAAAACGTATATATTATGTATCGATAAAACTTATACTAGAGCTACAGTTGAATGCCAACGACGGATTAATGCGTCCGCAGGTGGTCAACCACTTTCGTAATTAAAATCCGGATTTCATGTTGCGTATCATGCGGAAATGGAATGTTTAGCACTTTTGGACTTTACCGTCATTCAAATAGAGTTGACATGTGCCAATAAACCTTAATTTTCCTCGACCGTACGTATAACGTGCCTTGAAATGTCACACGTTGTGACATTTCAACGTCGTTGCGTTTGCGATTGGTTAAAACTTTAATTTGTATGGAATCTACAGTGATGTTTTCGTTTGGATATAGGTATCCTACGTCATGGGTGGTTCGTCCACTAACCAGCGCGGAAATAGCTGATTTCCGAACCCAAGAGAGAAAGAGATATGCCGCTTCGGCGAAACCTTTCACCTACGCTCAACATGGGTAAGTTCACGGTAGAGATTAATCTGTTTTATTTATTACTTTATTAAGCTCATATACGTTTACACATTGTTATTTCGTTTAATATACACCTACAGTTTCTTTAATTGTTGAAATGCTTAATAAGGAACTCATCCGTGAGATTAGGCCTGTGCCCAGTAGGGATTGTAACCGGTTACGAATTTACCGGTATTTATTTAGGTTACGTTCGAACGAATTGATTTCAGAGCGCTCTCTAACCGGTTACTCGGTTTTTGGATACGGGATCAACGACTGCCGTCGCGCCGCCCGCGCCGGTAATAATACTATATTAGCGTCTATTGCAAACCAATCCTGTATGAAGCTTGCGAGCGAGCGAGCGGTCATTCACCGCTTACACGGAGAGAGCACTCTGTAACCGGTAAATGGATTTCGTTACCTGTTTGCGCTCCGAGATATTAAGGGTTAGAGCGATGTTCTTGCGAGCGTAACCTTTATTATGTGTTCGGCTCTCAAAGTGTGGCTCTAACCGTTACGGCAAAATTAATCGGGCTACAATCCCTGGTGCCACACTATGAACGTATATAGGCTGATGATGAATGATGATAATGATGATGAGGCTACATCTTATGAGCTTGTATGTTATCAGGTACCGCGCGGTGGTGGGTCCCTGCGCGCGCTGTGGTGCGGGTGGCGGCGCGGCGAGTGCGCTGTTAGTCGCGGCGCGGCCCAGACACGCCTCGTTCCTGGCGCTCGCGCGGGACGCCGTGGCGCGCCTGCCCAATGGAGAAGGCACGCGACACGACGTGCTCACTCTGCTCAAGTGAGTACTAACAGCGCTATTATAAAGTCGTTGGGGTCACATACCTGATTCTGATTGTTAATTCTAAGAGGAAAAAGCCTTCCGTACATTCAGCTGGAAATTGAAACGGACATAATACTGCATCATAATTTCAAATAAATAAGTACCTACTGCTACCACTTTTTACGCCACACCTGGCCATGAACTGGCAATTACCGCCCGCTACGCGTACGCGTACAGAAAATCTTACTTCCTGCCCAGGGGTAGACGTAAAATTTCTACTCATCACGCGTGGTAATAAAGAAAACCTCAGATAGCATATTTATTGCCTCTGCCTTCGGCTCCAGCGTCAAATACTTATTACTTTGTTTTACCGCCATATGTACCTACTATTTCTTATCGTGTGATATTTTCTACATATCGTTATTATTGCAGAATGTCTCAATGGATCTCAGCATGCAGTGACCAGGCGCTCCTAAGTGCACTGTCGACGGCGTTAGACAGACTTTTGTCCGCTAAACGCGACCCTGTAGTGAAGTATGACCAGAGAACAGCCATCTGGACATATTTGCACAGAAACAGGTAACCGAATTGCATAAAACATCGTACACCTTAAGACTATGGAAATAATGAATACTAAGCACACGGTACACGGTCACACACAGTGACTTTTTTCAGGGATACGGGGAATGCAAAAACCGGTAAAATTTCAAAACCATTAACCGCCGCGACAAACTCAAAACCGGTTAGCCGGTTTTTTACGAATAGCTAAAAATATTAGTATTTGTTAGCGCCGATGCTGGTGATGGATGTAGCTCGACGACTTTTAAATAAAACTTTGAAGTAAAGTTGACTGTAGGATAATTTCCAATTAGGCTCTGAATAATACAAAGATAGTGTGGCCGAATAGATGGATGTACAAAAGTGGTGTTATATGTTATATCGTATATGAAAGGTAAGTGACCAGCAAGATTTGACTTATTTTGAGTTTAGATAGGGATAAAACTTCGACGATAGGATAGATGAACGTAGTGGAGTAAATAAAAATACGTTTTTTTTCATCGTTTTATAAACGACAGGTGACAAAAAAAATTATAATGACTAACCAAACAATGCCTAGTATGGGGGTCAGCATTTAGTATTAGGCTTTGTTTTTAAGAAATAAACAATTTGTGTTTGTAATCATAATCAACTTTGGTAATCAGCACAACACAACACAAAACTTCCGTGAACTTTTTTCTTTCACTGTGTGATTACGAAATCGTGCAGGATAGTAACAGCAACGAACCCCTTCTGCCCCTTTGACCAGCCGGACGTAAAAGTGGATATATACACAGTATTCACGAACGTATAGTTAGTATGAAACAGCAGTTTTTTTTTCGTGATTTCAGGGTTGCTCTCATACAAAAAGTGGTTCATGCCAATGAGTACTTAGGTATACACAAATTATGAATTTGAATTTTGTAAAGTTCCGGTTAACTGGTTTTTCGGTTAACCGGTTTGCATTCCCTAACACGAATGCGCGACACTAGATCAGATGACAGATTCACCTGTATCGATACTGTCGATACGTTTGTATTACGTTACAACTTACAACACATACTAAAAGATGATTTTGAGTGTAATATTTTGTGTAGAACGGAGGAAGACTGGCTGAAGTCGACGGCGCGAGGACGCCGCGCGATCGCCGCGACGCGTGAACCCGATCCTCTCACGCCACCTCCTGTGGTAACTATCTTTTCAACACATTTGCTCGTAACGTGCCTCTTATTGTGCCGCTTTTAGGCTCATAATCCTCGGTATTAAACACGCGTGTTTTATAACATTACGACACTCGCGTCTTATGTTTATATCCCGATTAAGGCACGTTGGCACCTTGCAGCAAGGTGTATGTGTCCATCCTCGGCGCATTCTTAAATTGACCAGGCTTTACAGGTTTTTTTTAAATTCTCGGCAAATGGATTCTTACTCGGCTAAACAAATTAAATCCTTCTTGTGAATTAATTGATTATTTCTTCTTGGATATGATATAGAAACATTTCATTTAGTAAAACTATTTACAAACTAGGTACAAACTGTTCAGATGGAGCTGGAGGTGGGCACGGAGGCGTCGGTGTCGGACAGCGACGTGGACGTGGACGTGGAGGGCGGCGCGGGCGGGCTCAGCTCGGCCGCGCTGCTGCTGGCCGCGGCGCGGCACACGGCGCTCGCGGCAGCTCCCGCGCCCGCGCCAGCGCCAGCGCCCGCGCCGCGCCGGCCCGCGCAGAGACCCAAGCAGAAGAACCCGCCCAAGCCTACTGTCGCGCAGGTATTAAATGTGGGACTAGTGTGTGGCTTCGCGCTCAGACGAGCCTTCCACTTCGAAAGCGTCAAATAAAGACTAGCGTTATTCAGTACTGAGAAGTCTTTAAGTCTCTACCGAGCTCTGTGTGACGACCCTATGTCTATCGGCTAGATCGTTGCCGTACGTCGCGAGGTCGATATCTGATTTCTTATGTTTTTTTAATAGCTGTTAATAGGTAACGCTCTGAACAAGATCGTCCGTACTTAAATTGTATCATGAGATAATAAAACATACCTTAAAGTTCTCACGTTACTTATCCTATCAAATTTTACAGGCCCGGCCTACCCCACCCCAGGCGAAGCCTACCGTGGCTCCGCCTAAGCCCTCGCCGCAGCCGAAGTCTACGCCGAAGGCGACGCTCATGGCGCAGTCGGCCAAACAGGCCAGCCTAGTCGCTCAAGCTGTCAAGAGCAATCTCATAGCGCAGGCGGTGAAGCAGAACTTAAATCAGCCTGTGAAGGCTGCGCCGACGCCTAAACCCGTCAACGTAGTTAAGGTAAGGTAAAAATTACTCACGAGGCGCTCATAGCTCAGTCCCCCAAACAGACCAGCCTAGTCGCTCAGTTAGTTAAGAGCAACCTCATAGCGCAGGCGGCGAAGCAGAACTTAAGCCAGCCTCTGAAGACCGCACTCGCGCCTTGACCCGTCAACGTGGTTAAGGTAAGGTAGAAATTACCCACGAGGCGCTCAAAGCTTAGTCGACCCTATAGCAGTAAATATAATAAAGTTACTTCTCAACTAGAGTCTCTTAAGACCCTCGCTCCATTGAACCCAGATGTACTGCCGATTACGCCGAACTACGCTTAAGTTTATTGTAGCGACTCGTGTCTGTTCGAGTGCTCCGCGTTGGGCGTTTGTACCAGGGATTGTAACCAGTTACAATTTTACAGGTATTTATTTAGGTTAAACCGGTTAATTATTTAGGTTACGTTCGAACTTTTTGATTTGGGAGCGTTATTTCGGAGCGCTCTCTAACCGGTTACTCGGTGTTTGGATACGGGATCAATGGGGAACTTGCATGGGACTTCAATTTCGAATAAATTGCACTCAATCGATGCGGATATACGTAGAGATATGATAAAAAAGAAAAAAAAAGAAAAAGAAAACGATTTTATTAGTTTTGCCTAACATTAAAATGACGAAAATATTTTTTTTATTTTTTCGATAAAATAACGTAACAGTTACATAGAATATTAAATTAGAAATGATATTTTGTATGACAAGTATAGACTTAAACGTAAATTTTGTGGAGATAATCGCAAATTAATGACTTACTGCAAATTTATGACGTCATAGCATAAGCCAATTTAATATAGAGCGTTTTCGGGGGGTGCCGGCACGCGCAGATTTCAAATGCATATAACATCAGAAAAATAAATCATAACAAAGTTTTAATGTTAACGTGAAACGGCGGCGATTGCTATGTCAGGCATAGCATGCTATGCGAACTTAGAACTTAATGCAAATCCAGTTTCTTATTGAAAACAGTGCCACCTTCTTGATAGCTGGCGAACTCTCTGAAGCTCTAGCGATTGCTAGGCTAGGCTGTCAAGGTATTTCAAAATTCGCCGTATTGTCACAAGGCATCAGTAGCCTAGGGGTACAGACGGTGGTATTTGGAGTCGATGATCCGGGGTTCAATCCCTACGACCGACGCTACAGTTGTTTTAATGCTGGATTATACTTTTGTTTTTCGTAATAAAATATTAAGATGCAAGTTCCCTATTACCGCCGTCGCGCCGCCCGCGCCAGGGGCGCTGCGGGTTGCCTGCGGCTGCGCAGGTAACCAACCGCGTGCGAGCGGCGAGCGTACCTACAGTAGCTACGTACTCTGTTCATTCGTTGAATTCGTTCGTGTCTCGCCGATGCTGACGCGCTAGTTTGATGCTCGTCGCTCCTACTTTCGACGATAAAAATATTGTTTTTTTTTATTAATATGTTAGAAATTAGCAGACATCATAATGCCTAGTTGAACGTTGTTCAACCAAAATAAAGGTACTAACTTATACTTTTTTACAAGGTGACTGTTTAGTTAAAAACCTATAGATAAAAACAAAAAAATGCTCCTTTCGTATGTTGTATGTAATGTACCTACTTTAGAACTGTTCGAATAAATATTCGATATTTGAATCTTTTTCCGTGCACACAACGATAGGTTAAAACGTACCGTACCTATTTGGTACATGTTATGTGCGTTACGTAGGTATATGATTTTTGATGCATTATACATATATAGTTAGTGACTATAATATAATATTTATAATTCATCATACTTTTTTGGTAGGTACCTACCTAGTTACTATAGTATCCTCAAACCAAACGGACGACTGAGCCAATACGAGCCAATATGATCCCAGTCGCCTATTTGGTTTGAGGATAGTATAGGTACGTAGTACCTTGGTATTACGTCCAAGATAGCTAATGGCACACTAATTCTTCGAATTACCTACGCACGTTAGGTTTGCGAAAGGATATTATACCAATTTGTCTAACAAATTGGTGTAAGTACTTAAAGTCTTAAACAATGTTTTGCGAACCATACTTGATGTTTAATGTAAGTCGGTACGTACTTACCTACGGTAGTACTACAGTCCCAATATTTAAATAATATAAATAATTAGGTAAATTTGGGTACTTCCCTTTACCTACTCTCTCATGTTGGCATATTAAAATTCAATATCATATCGTCTGCAAGTCTTTTTCTCGTACTTAGAATATGTTTTTTATCGCATGCCGATTACGAGCCTAGTGCGTCCCTTAAACAAAAATGGCAAATTAATAAAGTTCCTTCAAGGTTTTTTGGCATTATTGCACATCATTAGAAAGAGGATCTATACTCTTCTCTAAAAAATCTCAAAAAAAAAATCTAGTCGCAAATTTTTTTACTCTGAATAATTTGACCTGCAATTAAAAAAAAAACTAAAAAAGATCAATCTCTTAAATAAACCTCTAACTAAAAAAGTTCTCTAGTAGACAAGAGCACTTTTTTAAAGAATTTGAAGCAAAAATTTTTGACTGATAGAGACGTACAACATCAAATATTATAATTTAAGAAAAAGTAGGTTCTACCACTTCTTTTTTTTAAAGTTTAAGTTGAAACTCGTAGGCCCTTAGAATTTTACAAAATTTATTTAAAAAATATTTAAAAAGGACCCGTGGTCTCGAAAATTTTTTCAATGCCGAAAATGATAGCAAACGATCCAAACTACCTGCCGTTTTAATATGGCAAACGATGGTCCAAACACACTTTATACAGAGTGTTTTTTTTAAATGGGACAGTGGGGGAAATCCGAATCTAAAGGAGAAAGAGGAAAAGTGTCCAAGGAGACATTTTTTTATGTAAACAAATTTGGCTCATTAAAATTTTTGGTCAAGCGTGAGTTGTTCTTAAAAAATTATAAAGTTGGTCAATATTTGTTTTGACGCGGGTCGGCTCTGTTTCATATAAGGAATAATCCTTTATATTTGTATAGAAAGAAAAAAATCTGAACAGCAGAAGTTGGTCAAATTTAATGAAAACGAATCTTCATACAGTTGGTTTATTACTTGAGTAAATGTTCGATGTGGCCGCCGTCTTGTCTTATGCAGGTACGAGCACGCTTCAAGACACTTCTAGTTGCATTTAACAGAGACTTATGGTGAATTGTGTTTAAAGTGTTGTAAACAGCATCTTTTAATTCTTGTACGGAGTTGTATCGAGATTCATAAATTCGACCCTTAAGGTAACCCCATAAGAAAAAATCTAATGGTGTTAAGTCGGGCGATCGTGGGGGCCACTTTATCGGCCCATATGTACCCATCCAACGGTTTGGAACTGAAAAAAAACACTCTGTATAGAACATATTATAATATCGTCTGAAACGCAAAATATTATTTGTAGACGTAGGGCTTCCCCCAACACCTCATGTTCACAAAATCTTAAATGTAAAATATTGTAACTGTAGATGTAATGTAGAAATTTATTTTACTGTGATTATCTGACTCCTATGCGTTTGTACGGATTTATTTTACTGTGATTATTCGACCCAGCCCTACGCTATTAATTGCCCTTTAATGATTGTCTTTCTATTATACTGAATACCTAATATAGCGTAATACACGTTACAACGTCTATTTTTTGTCGTCCATTTTCCATACTGATCATAACTTCGTTCGCACAGGTTCAGAAGCCGCCTACCCCAGTAAGCCGGCCAGCCAAGCCGGCCGCGAAGCCGCCGCCGTCGCCCAAGCCGACAGTTCCCAAGCCGGCTCCGGTCCCCAAGCCGCCGCCGGCACAGCTCCCCAAGTCCTCGCCCACGGCTGCGCCGCAGCCCTCGCCGCTCATCCGGCAGCGGCCGCTGCAGAAGGTCGAAGTTCCGCAGACCCCTGTAAGTGTTTAGCTATAGTTAAACAGCCAAAGCCGGCTCCGGTCCCCAAGCCGCCGCCGGCAAAGCTCCCCAAGCCGCCGCCGGCAAAGCTCCCCAAGCCGGATTCAGTTCCCAAGACGGCTCCGGTCCCCAAGCCGGCTTCAGTTCCCAAGCCGGCTCCGGTCCCCAAGCCGCCGCCGGCACAGCTCCCCAAGCCGGCTTCAGTTCCCAAGCCGGCTCCGGTCCCCAAGCCGCCGCCGGCAAAGCTCCCCAAGTCGGCTTCAGTTCCCAAGCCGGCTCCGGTCCCCAAGCCGCCGTCGGCACAGCTCCCCAAGCCGGCTTCAGTTCCCAAGCCGGCTCCGGTCCCCAAGTCGCCGCCGGCACAGCTCCTCAAGCCGGCTTCAGTTCCCAAGCCGGCTTCGGTCCCCAAGCCGCCGCCGGCACAGCTCCCGAAGCCGGCTTCAGTTCCCAAGCCGGCTCCGGTCCCCAAGCCGCCGCCGGCACAGCTCCCGAAGCCGGCTTCAGCTCCCAAGCCGGCTCTGGTCCCCAAGCCGCCGCCGGCACAGCTCCCGAAGTCGGCTTCAGTTCCCAAGCCGGCTCCGGTCCCCAAGCCGCCACCGGCACAGCTCCCGAAGCCGGCTTCAGTTCCCAAGCCGGCTCCGGTCCCCAAGCCGCCGCCGGCACAGCTCCCGAAGCCGGCTTCAGTTCCCAAGCCACCGCCGGCACAGCTCCCCAAGTCGTCGCCCACGGCTTCGCCGCAGCCCTCGCCGCTCATCCGGCAGCGGCCGCTGCAGAAGGTCGAGGTTCCGCAGACCCCTGTAAGTGTTTAGCTATGAGTTAGGCAGCCAAAGCCGGCTCCGGTCCCCAAGCCGCCGCCGGCACAGCTCCCGAAGCCGGCTTCAGTTCCCAAGCCGGCTCCGGTCCCCAAACCGCCGCCGGCACAGCTCCCGAAGCCGTCTTCAGTTCCCAAGCCGGCTCCGGTCCCCAAGCCGCCGCCGGCACAGCTCCCGAAGCCGTCTTCAGTTCCCAAGCCGGCTCCGGTCCCCAAGCCGCCGCCGGCACAGCTCCCGAAGCCGTCTTCAGTTCCCAAGCCGGCTCCGGTCCCCAAGCCGCCGCCGGCACAGCTCCCGAAGCCGTCTTCAGTTCCCAAGCCGGCTCCGGTCCCCAAGCCGCCGCCGGCACAGCTCCCGAAGCCGTCTTCAGTTCCCAAGCCGGCTCCGGTCCCCAAGCCGCCGCCGGCACAGCTCCCGAAGCCGTCTTCAGTTCCCAAGCCGGCTCCGGTCCCCAAGCCGCCGCCGGCACAGCTCCCGAAGCCGTATTCAGTTCCCAAGCCGGCTCCGGTCCCCAAGCCGCCGCCGGCACAGCTCCCGAAGCCGTCTTCAGTTCCCAAGCCGGCTCCGGTCCCCAATCCGCCGCCGGCACAGCTCCCGAAGCCGTCTTCAGTTCCCAAGCCGGCTCCGGTCCCCAAGCCGCCGCCGGCACAGCTCCCGAAGCCGTCTTCAGTTCCCAAGCCGGCTCCGGTCCCCAAGCCGCCGCCGGCACAGCTCCCGAAGCCGTCTTCAGTTCCCAAGCCGGCTCCGGTCCCCAAGCCGCCGCCGGCACAGCTCCCGAAGCCGTCTTCAGTTCCCAAGCCGGCTCCGGTCCCCAAGCCGCCGCCGGCACAGCTCCCGAAGCCGTCTTCAGTTCCCAAGCCGGCTCCGGTCCCCAAGCCGCCGCCGGCACAGCTCCCGAAGCCGTCTTCAGTTCCCAAGCCGGCTCCGGTCCCCAAGCCGCCGCCGGCACAGCTCCCGAAGCCGTCTTCAGTTCCCAAGCCGGCTCCGGTCCCCAAGCCGCCGCCGGCACAGCTCCCGAAGCCGTCTTCAGTTCCCAAGCCGGCTCCGGTCCCCAAGCCGCCGCCGGCACAGCTCCCGAAGCCGTCTTCAGTTCCCAAGCCGGCTCCGGTCCCCAATCCGCCGCCGGCACAGCTCCCGAAGCCGTCTTCAGTTCCCAAGCCGGCTCCGGTCCCCAAGCCGCCGCCGGCACAGCTCCCGAAGCCGTCTTCAGTTCCCAAGCCGGCTCCGGTCCCCAAACCGCCGCCGGCACAGCTCCCGAAGCCGTCTTCAGTGCCCAAGCCGGCTCCGGTCCCCAAGCCGCCGCCGGCACAGCTCCCGAAGCCGTCTTCAGTGCCCAAGCCGGCTCCGGTCCCCAAGCCGCCGCCGGCACAGCTCCCGAAGCCGTCTTCAGTTCCCAAGCCGGCTCCGGTCCCCAAGCCGCCGCCGGCACAGCTCCCGAAGCCGTCTTCAGTTCCCAAGCCGGCTCCGGTCCCCAAACCGCCGCCGGCACAGCTCCCGAAGCCGTCTTCAGTTCCCAAGCCGGCTCCGGTCCCCAAGCCGCCGCCGGCACAGCTCCCGAAGCCGTCTTCAGTTCCCAAGCCGGCTCCGGTCCCCAAGCCGCCGCCGGCACAGCTCCCGAAGCCGTCTTCAGTTCCCAAGCCGGCTCCGGTCCCCAAGCCGCCGCCGGCACAGCTCCCGAAGCCGTCTTTAGTTCCCAAGCCGGCTCCGGTCCCCAAGCCGCCGCCGGCACAGCTCCCGAAGCCGTCTTCAGTTCCCAAGCCGGCTCCGGTCCCCAAGCCGCCGCCGGCACAGCTCCCGAAGCCGTCTTCAGTTCCCAAGCCGGCTCCGGTCCCCAAGCCGCCGCCGGCACAGCTCCCGAAGCCGTCTTCAGTTCCCAAGCCGGCTCCGGTCCCCAAGCCGCCGCCGGCACAGCTCCCGAAGCCGTCTTCAGTTCCCAAGCCGGCTCCGGTCCCCAAGCCGCCGCCGGCACAGCTCCCGAAGCCGTCTTCAGTTCCCAAGCCGGCTCCGGTCCCCAAGCCGCCGCCGGCACAGCTCCCGAAGCCGTCTTCAGTTCCCAAGCCGGCTCCGGTCCCCAAGCCGCCGCCGGCACAGCTCCCGAAGCCGTCTTCAGTTCCCAAGCCGGCTCCGGTCCCCAAGCCGCCGCCGGCACAGCTCCCGAAGCCGTCTTCAGTTCCCAAGCCGGCTCCGGTCCCCAATCCGCCGCCGGCACAGCTCCCGAAGCCGTCTTCAGTTCCCAAGCCGGCTCCGGTCCCCAAGCCGCCGCCGGCACAGCTCCCGAAGCCGTCTTCAGTTCCCAAGCCGGCTCCGGTCCCCAAACCGCCGCCGGCACAGCTCCCGAAGCCGTCTTCAGTGCCCAAGCCGGCTCCGGTCCCCAAGCCGCCGCCGGCACAGCTCCCGAAGCCGTCTTCAGTTCCCAAGCCGGCTCCGGTCCCCAAGCCGCCGCCGGCACAGCTCCCGAAGCCGTCTTCAGTTCCCAAGCCGGCTCCGGTCCCCAAACCGCCGCCGGCACAGCTCCCGAAGCCGTCTTCAGTTCCCAAGCCGGCTCCGGTCCCCAAGCCGCCGCCGGCACAGCTCCCGAAGCCGTCTTCAGTTCCCAAGCCGGCTCCGGTCCCCAAGCCGCCGCCGGCACAGCTCCCGAAGCCGTCTTCAGTTCCCAAGCCGGCTCCGGTCCCCAAGCCGCCGCCGGCACAGCTCCCCAAGTCGTCGCCCACGACTTCGCCGCAGCCGTCGCCGCTCATCCGGCAGCGGCCGCTGCAGAAGGTCGAGGTTCCGCAGACCCTCCGAATGGCCCTCCGAATCGCTAAATTTAAGTGGCAGACCTGGTAAAGGTCGCGGATGTCCGCTGGATGCGGGTGGCGCAGGGCCGGTCGTTGTCATACTCTTTGGGGGAGGCATATGTCCAGCAGTGGACGTCTTTCGGCTGATATGATGATATATATATATATATTTATGAAATCGAATGTAAGTACAGTCGACTACAAAGAGATCGATACGGCCAAAATTTGCATAAGTACACGACTTTATTGCCTTAACATTAAGTGCGTCCGATAGCGTGGGATTGAACGATCTACAACATTCCAGTATTTTAAACTAAACGAATTGTCCTCCATCACAAAATGGTGTTTCAAATGTTGATTACTGCTGTGATTAAGTAATTAATTAAAGCGGCAATTAGACTTCGTCGTTCACCTAATGCGGTCGCTGAATTCATTTTACTACGTAGGCCAACAAACGTCATCTTTACACTATTCTGTCCGCCAATGTCAGTTTGTTGGCAGCTGTCGATCGCCGAATGCGGCCGACTAACGTGTTCTTCACACTTTTCCGGTCGCCGCATGCAGCATGCGGCGAACGACGAAGTGTAATTGCCGCTATATATTTTTTTTATACTACGACGGTGGCAAACAAGCTTACGGGCTGCCTGATGTTAAGCTGGTACCGTCGCCTATGGACACTTGTGACTCCAGAAGAATCACAAGCGCGTTGCCGACCCTTTATTCACTTGAGGCTTCGCTGTGTTGGCAGATAGAGACATGCAGGTCCCTCACTCCCAACACAGCGCACCCTAGGGAGCTCTGGCGACCTTACTCACAACCCAGAACACAACACCACATGCTTCATAGCATGCAATAATATAGCAACACTACAAAGCAGTGGTGCTATTATGGCTGCGGTCTTCTGTCAGGTGGCGGTACTTCCCCAGTTGGGCTGCTCCACATACGAGCGAGATGACATTCCGCTGAGCCCTACCTCTCTTAAAATACATGTTATATATCCATAACATAGTTACATTTTAAATGTTAAGGTTTCGGCTCCGGTAGTGACGAGTCAACCGACTGCGCCAGTCGTGTCCGTGGTACAACCGGTGTCGACCATCACGTTGCATCCAGCCCCGAACAAGGTAATTAGGAACAAATCTGGTCTAATCAGTAACGTCTTATTCGATCCATAGGCTAAGCGAGTTTTTCTTCGTAAAGTTTTTACTAAAACAGTTTATTAAAAAGTGTGTATATATTAGTGTGTATGTTTGTTCCTTTGTGGCACTCTAGAGATCAAACGCGTGGGTCGACTTTAATTAATCATCCGTCAATCGATCTGTTTTAATCTTGCGGGTGTCACTGAAGACAAGACATTAATCAAAATTCAAAATGGCGGCCACCAGACGCCATATTGTAAATGAGAAAATGAAAATAAGTCGACGAACCATATATTTCATGTTGGGTATAGTTTGAATAGGTGTTTCAAAATCATTAGTAGGTTCTTTATTATTTTTTTATTTTAAATAACCGTTACGGATTTATAACGATTTAAAGTTGGCTTAACAACAACGTCAAGTTTCGCTTAAATGATATAGGCTGGAATGGCTGGATAGATTTTGGCAAATGAGTCGTTGGATTTATAATCGTGGAAGTGACATAATATAGTGACTCGGGAGCGTCTAAAGGTTGCCAAATACAGCTGTCTCGGCGCCCAATACGAATTCGTCGCATTTGGCGTCGAGACACTTGGTTCGTGGGGCAGGGGCGCACAGCTGCTCCACAGGGCGCTTGGCAAGCGGCTAAGGGAGGCAACGGGCGACCCTCGCGCGGGCAGCTTTCTCGCGCAGAGAATTGCAATCGCAATCCAGCGGGGCTAGCACATCTTACCGCGAGTCACGCGCGAGTAGACAAATCGGCGCGACTTGGAGCTTTGTCGCGCATCGGTAGCATAACTCGCGCGAGAAAAGAGATATACTCGCGGACAAATGTCATTGCGAAAAATTGACAGCGGCTCGCGACTTTGAACTGAATTTCGTAGCACAACTGCCCATTTCGCGACAAAATTATCTCTCGTCTTTACATTAAGCGGCGAGATAAAGTCGCCTAGCATAGAGCCCGCGACTTGCCCGCGACTCGTACTCGCATGTTGTTTTTTGTTGATTTAATGCAAATATCACAAGGAAATTGAAAAGTAAGTGAAAATTAAATAGGTATTAAATACATTACAGATTTCATACTTGAGAATGAGATGAGCCCCCATTTAAAAAAAAAGGTACGTTGCAAAAGGTGGTGTATAAGATTTTATTTTTTTATATCGTGTATACCGACAAAATCGAGCATATATCAAAAATGGTTACACTAGATATCTCGGGACAACATTTGGCAGCTACAAATCCTCGATATTTTGGGACTTTTTTTTGTTTTTCACTCGTAGCTTCTTCTATACGGTGTATCGTAGCGAAAAGTTATTGACTAGGAAATTAAAGAACATGAAATTATGCGTCTTATGAGTGCATAATTGGTTCAAGCGATATAACCACCTTTTGCAACAAAGAAATTACTCTACTGACTGGCGTAATAGATGTACCTAAAATCATAAAATAAATAAATAAATAAATAAATATTATGGGACAATCTTACACAAATCAACCTAGGCCCATGGTAAGCTCAGTAAGGCTTGTGTTGTGGGTACTAGGCGATGATATATATAATAGATACATACATATAGATACTTACATACATATATAACATCCATAACTCAGGAACAAATATTCGTGATAAACACACAAATAAATGCCCTGACCGGGATTCGAACCCGGGACCTCCAGCTTCGTAGGCAGAGTCACTACCCACTGGGCTACGGAGACCGTTAAATAAAAGCACATTCATATTAAAATGTCTGAGGTTTGTGCCTCTAACTAAATTATTGATATATTAGGTTTTTGTAAGTGTTCGACGAGCTATTCTGTTTTATTACATTGTCTTTTAACAATAACTATTTTTTTTAAATTGACTTCTGTTTTAAGCAGTTAGAAGATATTTACCACTTTAGTCCATTTTAGATTTTTTCAAATTTTATTATGTTGATTAGACTGCCAAATACACGTTAACAATGAAGACTGATTATCAAAGAAAATTATAAGAATAAAACAAATTAATATGTAAAACTCATTACGGTCAATTTAATTTACCATCAAACCTTAAGGACCCCATCTTACCCCTCTCTGAGTCTCTCCCGTACACGCCATGAACAATTTTCAAGATGGAAAGCATATACCTAATTGTCATACAAGTACAAGAATATTTTCTCACAAGTCATAAGATAGTATATTAAATAAAAGATGATTGAAATGACACACATAATGTTTAATTCAGGTGTTGCCCATAGAAGTGTTAGTAAGTTACAAAAACATAAAACTATTGTTAGTTAGTACATTGTGGATAGTAATTCTATGAATTAATTAATAACAATATAAAAAGATAGGTATTTGGCATGACAATCTTTAATATCAAAACTAAAAGTCAAGCTCAAAATTACATTTCAATTAATTAATAACAATATAATATAATAATAAAATAGTAGGGATTCGGCATGTCAAATCATTAATATCAATATTAAATAAATGGGTTTCTAACAGTCAAAATTTACAAAGGTAGAGTGCATACAAGTCCATCTTTGGAACATCAGCGCCACCTCTCTCAGACTCCCCTTCAACCTGCTGAGCAGGGAGGCACAGCGCTTTCTCAAAATAGAATGAGTCAACTCCGGCCTCTGCATACATGCCTGATGCACTGCATCTCCGATGAACCACCTTGAAGGCGATGTTGTATTGCACTCGCAGAGAGCTATACATCCTCTGCATGTGATTGACCCATAGGTTGCATGTACAATACACTGGCAGTATGCCCTAAATAGCCTCTTTCGCCCTGCAAACCTACGGGTCAACATATGACAGCAGACAGGCAGTGCCCTGCATTCCCTATCCAAATCCATATTATCACAGGTCTTCGGTGACCCAGATACTTGAAATACTTTACTCTATTTAAATATGTTCCACACAAGGCTATAGGCGGCACCTCCTCATGAGTCTTCGCACCAGCCTTGAAGAGAAGAACTTATAGTGTGTGGTATCAGTGAGATAACTAAGTTTTAAATTAAAAACACTTGGCCAGCGTCAACTCCAATTTGAGCTCCGGTTCCTTAATGATTCCCGTGGAGCATTTTCACCAATATTCAAGTAGTATATTATTATAACCATTTTCTTTTTGTATTCTTTTGCCATGGTAAGGGACGAGTACTAGGTACTTTTGCGTCGACTCTTTGGGTAAGGCTGGCCTTAGTCTGAAAAATAATTAAAATCCACATATATCTGAAACGCTGAACATATATAATGTACCATCTTGTATTTACCTATGAAAGCAATAAAGATACTGATTACTGATAAAAAGGGTGTGAAGAAAGATTTAACTTTTTATTTACAAAACAAGTACAACCTAAATGTTACATCGTCGATGTGAGATTGTGAGACATAATTTGTTGGAAAAACGAAAATAGTGAAACAAGGCTGTAAAGTTATTGCAAATATTAAAATATAAGTACTATACTTACATGTTTTGTGTTAAAATGAGACAATTTAATATAATTGAAAGTTCCTAGAACGCTGACGACGTTGACTTTATTTGCACAGACTACTAAGAATATAGTTATTTGTGACAGAAAAACTGAAGCATAGACAACATTTTAACATTTTTAACCCTAAAAGAATGAATGAAATAGCGCAACCGTAGCGCAACCCTATCACCGATTCAGTGTTGTCATACGTAAATATCTTAATTTTTATACTTTGGAATCAGAAGGCAACACCGACGAGTCGCGGCGCGACTTTGAGTTCTCGCCGTGACTGACTCTGTCGCGGTGGCAAGTTGTGCTGCGGAAAGCGACATATTGACAGCTTCGAGATACTCATCTCGAGTCGCGATCCGAGTCGCGGGTGTAAGTTATGCTAGCCCCGCAGCGCGGGAACGCTGCCTGCGTGATGGGTGCCCTACCAAGGGCACAAAATTTTGATAGGTATTTTTAATTTTTAGCTTAAGTAATTTTATTTTAGGTAGTTTTAGTTTTATATTCAAGTTATGTATCTTTCATAAGTAGTTTAGTTTCTAGAATATTGTTTACTCCAATAAACTATCGGCTTCATAATCAATAATATAGGTTATAATAATATTTGAAAAATGCAGTTGTGTTTTTGAAAAATCATTTTATTTCTCTTGTTTAACACTTAATGAATATGTAGCTGATGACACAAGGCACAAGATCGCTGCTAATAAGGCCGCCGGCAGTCCAGACGACCGTCACTGCAGTTGTCTCTACGCCTATTACGCAGGTTAGTGCACTCATTTTCATTATTTCCTTCTTGTTGTCCATTATTTTTACTCTCTTAATTAGCAACTAACTCTTAATTTCAAATCCTTTGAAATCCAAACTTACGTAGTAAAGTACTTCATATTACAAGCTTTTATTTAACTTGCAATGTATGTACTATATGTTTGTTCGGGTGGAATCTTGCAACTCAAGTTTGAAGCACATATCTTCAACAGCTTGAGCTGAAATTTTGGGTTTACGTATAGTTTGGATGACAATTCAATATTATGGTACCATCGAGCTAATCTAATGATGGAGACAGAAGGTGGCCATGGGAATTCAGTACTTAACTGACGTAACCCCGTTGAGTTTGGGCTCGTTAGAATCGTCTTAATGAGTAGTTGATGGCGGTATACAGAAAAGTACAGTTGTAAAGGACGGCAAATAAGCACAACGTTCGGGTTTGATCTGACGATATATTTCAGAGTGCACGAGCTTATATAGGGTGTGAACAATATGTGATTAACAAACAATACATAGGTATCTTACTCTAGTTTAAACATACTACCATGCTACATCTCCCTTCCTTAAAAAAAATAAAAATACATTCACAAGTGTATTTTTTTTCTTTTGTTTGTTTAACAACATTGATATATTTAAGTACATAATTCTAAATATAATTTTGTCCTATTTTTATGCACAATGTCATTTTTACCTAAAAGATGGTATTTCAATATTTGGTGATAAATCCTGAATGACTCTATAAAAAAAACATTATCCACTTTCTAACTTGAAATCTGTTTCATTAAATCATTGGCTTTATATAAAACTGGTTCTATATTCTTATCATAATTTCTTTTTTTTTTGTTTCCTTTGACAACAATAAGTTCGTCTGATGTTATTAGGATACGTGACAATGCGTCTGCAGCTACATTATCGCGTCCTTTTACGTACTCTTTAATTTATTTATTTATTTATTATTTATTACATATACAACGTGTCCCAAAACTCAACGATAAGCCGGCACCAGAGGATGGAGCTACTTATGAGTAGTCGAGAAAAAATAAGGAAAAAAATATATCTCAATTATTTTAGAAATTACAGAAAAAAAATGAAATTCATCGAAAATCGACATCCCTAATGGTATTTTTAACGACCATGTCTACAAATATTCAAATATTACTGTTTTTTTTTTGTTTTTGGAAACTTAAGTAGCCCTGCTATCTAACACAGTTCTTAAAAATACCATAATACATGTAGTTTTTACACAAAAAATAATCAAAATCGATTTTGTCCCTACAATTTTGAAAGATTTTTTCTTACAGTCCACTTTCAATCATCATGGTGTAAAAAAATTGTATTGACACCACAATGGCAATTATTTTCAAAAGTTGACGCAACTAACCAAGATTCCAAAATGGTATAATACTTTAGGAAACCTAGTCACAAAAAAAAACAACGAATTTTTAAACAAGAAAGAAAACGGATAAAACGATCATTTCTAAGGCGATGTCATGTCTGTATTAATGCCGGTGGCAGGCAATTTGAACATTTACTGTAGTATTAATAATGTAGTAAATGAATTTAAAAAAATTAAAAAAAATTGTTTCATTTCTTTGCATTTATTCAACATTTTTCAACAACAAAAATCCTTTTTTGGGTACAGTAAAAGTGATTACCGCCAACATTAAATAATGTCGATTCTTGTTTAAAAATTCGTTGTTTTTTTTTGTGACTAGGTTTCCTAAAGTATTATACCATTTTGGAATCTTGGTTAGGTGCGTCAACTTTTGAAAATAATTGCCATTGTGGTGTCAATACAATTTTTTTACACCATGATGATTGAAAGTGGACTGTAAGAAAAAATCTTTCAAAATTGTAGGGACAAAATCGATTTTGATTATTTTTTGTGTAAAAACTACATGTATTATGGTATTTTTAAGAACTGTGTTAGATAGCAGGGCTACTTAAGTTTCCAAAAACAAAAAAAAAAAACAGTAATATTTGAATATTTGTAGACATGGTCGTTAAAAATACCATTAGGGATGTCGATTTTCGATGAATTTCATTTTTTTTCTGTAATTTCTAAAATAATTGAGATATATTTTTTTCCTTATTTTTTCTCGACTACTCATAAGTAGCTCCATCCTCTGGTGCCGGCTTATCGTTGAGTTTTGGGACACGTTGTATAAAAGAAAATACATTTGGTTAAATCTAACAGTGTCGTTAAACCCTATCGGGTTTGTATCGACACAGCAATTCGTGTGTAATAAATTTTGTCTTGTAGGAACAGGCAAGTGCTTTTTGTATTCTATACTTTAAGCTAAGAACATAATTATCACTATTATACAATGGTTCTACATATCTAACTAAATTACTTGACAATACACAATTTTTGCCAAATACTAACTCATATGGGGTGAATTTAGTAGACACTCAGCTAGTTGTATTTTATGAAAACAAGACACAAAAATGGTATTATAAATGCAAATATCCTAAGTACGTCTTTAAGAAAAACAAGCTCATTCGACGTTTCTATGTGTATTTCTAGTTATCACATCACGATAATGGTAGTTTTGCATTAGTCGATCTTATTTTGCATTTTCTCAAAATAATGAAAATAAAAATACTTCAACTGGTCTTTTCAAAATCTTTACGAACATTTTAAAATATACTTGAGAAAATCGGAAAATCGTAGAATAGACTATTGCTTCGATATGCCTATTGCTTCATACCTAATAGTTAACAAGTTTATTTCAATAGATCCTTATTTTTCAAAGATTGTATGCTTCTACAAACTTTGTAAGTTTACATTGTATAATTAAAAATATAATTCTTATTAAAATAATCCTTAATTATGGACAAAATATAATTCTTCTTAAAATAATCCTTACTTAATGGTTGAAATATAATTCTTACTTAATAATTGCAATATAATTCTTCTAAATAATTTTTACTTAATGTTCAGAATATTATATAATTCTTCTAAAAATATTTTTCCCTTAATGTTTGTAATATAATTATTCTAAAAATAATTTTAATTTAATGTTTCTAAAAAAAAATAATAATTAATGTTTGAAATATAATTATTCTAAAAATATTTTTTACTTAATGGTTGATATAAACTTCTAACTAGTTTTATTAATAGTATGGGCCCATAATCTAAAAAAATAAAAAACAATCAAAATCATACCGACTTGTGGTTGCAATAGCCATTGCATACCGAACATAAAGGAATATATAAATATACTTGCTATTCTTTTTATTTTCGATTACTAAATCCCGTCTTTTCTTTTCTACACAATTGCTCCAGCTCACTCACATTATACGTCTTAAGCATGTATGATCGTAAATCTGAACGTTGTGCTTATTTGGCGTCCTTTACATGATTGCGGAATTAGAAACACATTAGGTGTTGTTCTAAATCTTCCTTACAATATTTTTCGATATCTTGATATAACGAACATAGCTTCGTATTAACTAGCGATTCAACAGTAATAATTATTCTGAACTATACTTCTTTTTCTCTAAATTAATGTTACTTGAATATTCACTAAATATGTCCTTATCTTCGACAATTCACTAAGGCAAACATTTAAATTTTCCATTTAAGACACATCTCCCGCATATTACAGTTCTAATAAAAAAAAATGTATATTGTTAACTCACTTGAAAACACTTCACTCACTCGTGTGGAGGGCACGATGGGCTTGCTAAAGACATCGTGAAATCTATGCTACATGTTAGCATACAGCTGCAGGAGCAGCTCGACCTGCCATGTGACCTTGACTCCAACAACTCCCTGCTGCTATTTCATGCTCAGGAACCACCGCATATATTCGCAATAAATTCGCTTTATTTGTTTTATATATGTTTTTATAAAAATAAATGTCCTTGTAAGATTTAAATTAGTTAAATTATAGACTAATTTAGTAGTTTATATGTTACGGTAGCGCAGAATGTCTATTGCCTACATAGACTTCACCGCATTTTTTTATTTTTTATTTTTCACTTCAAAACTTCAAAGTTCTTTCACTTTTATTTATTTTTTCTGCCTGGGCAGCGCGCCGCCAGCACGGCACGAAGCCGCACTGGCAAGGTCGCCATGTAAAGGACGGCAAATAAGCACAACGTTCGGGTTTGATCTGACGATATATTTCAGAGTGCACGAGCTTATATAGGGTGTGAAAAATATGTGATTAACAAACAATACATAGGTATCTTACTCTAGTCTAAACATACTACCATGCTACACAGTTGGCAATAAAAGCATTTACCAAAAATGAAATTTTTGACAAACTTATTTTTCGATTATTTTATATCCGACTGGCGTATAATCCTCGTGGCCCGTCCCCCGCTCAGTCACGGCTTCGAGTGGCAACAGCAGCAGCTGTAAGCCACACGGGATCAAGAGACTTAATCCCGGGGCATCTGGCTTTGACTTGTGGTGCACCGCTGTACCACAGACGTGTAGAGTGTTGAAGTTCACACTCACTGATTAGAGCGAGATGGTTTATCTCCCCTCCCCCAGTTAGTGCACTGCATTTAGCCAGGTCTAATGCCTCAGCCACACTGGTTGTCGCGCTGTTGCCCTCTCTGGCCACACACTGCTCTAATCTCGCGACTAATCGCGACGCTCCGCACTAGGTTACTTGCCTTTATTGCCGCTCCTTTGTCTTGCGCCGGCACATAGATAGAGATACCGGCAAAACAGCGAGCGGGGAGCAGTAACGTTGCCACACTATGTCTCTGCCTCCTTTCCTCGCTATTTCCCGCGTCACTCGACGAGTGTGTGGCAGTGGCAGCGGTTTTTCTAATTCATTGCGTGTGATCGCAACTAACCACAGTGCGTTGCGCGTCTCGGCCGCGCAATGAACAGATAAAGCGCTTGCCGCGCCGCAATTCTTGCAGTGTCGTGGCCGGGCCGTAAGTAGTGTATTGTATTGTTGTGCAGCCATCGGCGGGTCGGCGCGGCGTGGTGCGCGTGCTGAGCCCGGCGGCCGGCGCCGCGGGCAAGTCGCTCATATCGCCGCGCGCGCTGCTGCACCAAGGTGAGCCAGATTGTCTACATCTCAGGAGTCGGCAACCTTTTAGCAACCAAGGGCCATATTGGAGCTAAAAAATACGCGGGCCGCACTTCTTAATTATTTGTGACTTTAGCATGCAATTTCAAAATTCTGAATTCAACGACCTTTACATACAGAACAGCCAGGGAGGCTCGCGGGCCGCAAGCAAGGGCCTCGCGGGCCGCATGTTGCCGACCGCTGGTCTACATTATAATACCTCCTCGTCATACCAACCGATGCATACGAGGTGCCATGGCATTGTTCAACAGAGGCTCTATTATAAAGCCCGCTCCACATTCTCGACAAAACTACGCGAGATTTGCCGAATACGAGAGTGTGGAGTGAGTACGGTGCTGTCTGAAAATCAGCGCTGTAGGTGTCTGTCTGACACCTCGGCATAATGCTGAGACAGCGACCGATTCACTGCCGCAAAGACACACACAATATGTGTCAAATTGTAATGTATGTCTACTCCCTTTGTCTCTGTGTAGTAAATAAATGTTCTCTTTCTTTCTTTTTATTCGTCTATGTTCGTATTGTTTTGCGTACATTCGTGTAGTCTCCGTTTCGTGTCGGTAAAATAAATAAATAAAATAAAATAAATAAAAAAAGATTTATTGTCGCAAAAAAACACAAAATCACAAAATCGAACACTGATGTAGATACTTATATAAAACAACACAATGCAAAAAAATAAATGATGCGACAATAGGCTCGGGGCTCAGCGTTTGCTGCTAGCCTGTCAAATGGCCAAACAGCAAAGAGCTCTCGTGAAGTTTCGTGTTAGCGCGAAATTTTCCCCTCCACATTCTTGCTGCGCTGTATAAAAGTGAGAATGTAGAGGGCCGCTCTCGGTTACAAATTGAAACTAAACGCGAACGCGTTCGAAAACGTATTGTATCGATAAAACTTATACTAGAGCCTCAGGCTTTAGTTCTATCGATACAATACGTTTTCGAACGCGTTTTTTGATTTTTTTTTTGATTGAACTACGTGGTGCCATACAAATTGAAACTAAACGCAAACGCGTTCGATGACGTATGTGTATCGATAAAACTTTTACTAGAGCTACACTAGTATTATTTCTACCCACTTAGTTTACTTATAGGGTAAATTGCCAGTAGCTGGCTACCCTTCCATAGCTGGCCCCCTCACACTAAAAAATTACTGTTCCCCTGCAAGCAGAGTTCAATTAACTATGACGTGGCCAGTTATTGAAGGGAAGTAATTGAAACCTTATACTAAGATGAATTCTATTATAGGTGACCGGAGTTGTACGTGTTCTATGTATTCAAAATGTAACTAGCAATGTGTACTTTTTCTTGCGAAATAAATTATTTATTTATTTATATAGTGGTTGTTAATGGCGTGGCGTCCATAGAGACACTTCAAGCCTACTTTACACTAAATCATTTCGAAAAAGAGTTAAATTACATGCTGGTGGTTTGAATATTTTTGACGCTAACCCACTGGTGCTTGATCAAGTTAACGCATTAGTGCCATAGCTAACCTATCAGGAAGTTCTAAGTTTAAAGTCTGACAAAATATGTAGTCAAATTTCAGTTACAATATGTATATATGATACCTTATAATTACATTTTAATATCGCGTTCACAGCTACTCCGACGGCCGCTAAGAAGCGTACTTCCGTGCCAAATACTAGCTCCATTACGTCTGTCGCTCAGGTGAGTACACTATAACCCCCCTTTTTCGTAAAACGGAATATACCCGTTGTATAATAGTACATTACTTACCTAGGACGGTTAAACAAAGAATGTCTCAGATCGCAGGTATTTGACGCCCGAGCCGAAGGATAAATATAAATAAGCGATAAATATGCGCTCTGAGGCTTTCTTTATTACCGCCCGTGGTGAGTACAAAATTTTACGTCTCTATCTGGCCAGGAAGTGGGGTTTTCCGCACGCATAGCGTGCGGTAATTCCTACTTTATGGTCAGGTATGACGTAAAATGTGTTTCGTCCATTGCTCACAAACACAAATGTGTTTGTGATCAATGGACAGTGACAGATAGAGCCAAACGAATTTTAAGGGCACACTATTAACAATATTTTTTCTTCGAGCTGATGCTTCAAATGATGCCTTTCAATAACCCTTCTTTCGCCCACAGAGTTCAAGCATCGTTACAATAGCGCACAACGCTACTAGCATAGCCACCGCCGCTGGCACGCGCACCGTGCAACTAGCGGGCGGGCGCACGTTGCAACTGGCCGCCAACCAGACCGTGCATCTACCCGGCGGGCAACCCGTACAACTGGCAACCAGGGCGTTGCAGCTGACGAGCCTGTTGCCAGCTCGTGCGCCCGCGCCGAAGCCCGTGCCCACGTCTACGGTACAACTCACTGGACAAACGGTGCAATTGGCTGGCCCTAATGTGCACCTGGCTGGACAGAGCGTGCAGTTGGCACAACACGCGGTTAAGAGTGTGCAGGTGCGTTATCATATTAGAATAATGCATGCTAGAAGCCAACCAAAACTTGCTTCTTCCCAGTGGGTAGCTTGTTACAGTCAGCTAATGAGTATTTCCAGCTCGTGCATTCCTTATCAGACCGGTCATCAGTTGGGTTTAAATATATACATCCGGCAGTCTATTGCATTGTCCATATTAAAGAAAAAATACTTTATGCTCGTAACATGACCTGAGAGATGCGACTGCCAGAGCTCTCCATATAGCTGCCCATTAGGCATCTCTTATTTAAGGAATTTCGACACGAAGAAGAAGGAGAATACTTTGAGACTGGTACTTTTATTCCGACCACGATGACTAATTGACTATATTCTATTTTAATTGTAAATTCAAAATAAAATACGTGTAGGTTTACTTCCTGAAATATCATTTGTTTAGGCATGCCTATTAATAACATTGAATACCCTACAGATGGCCGGCTCGAACATGATTCCTACGCAGACCGTCCAGTTACCAAGCGGCCAGACGGTCCAACTCGCCGGCAGAAACCTGCAGACCATCCAACTAGCCGGCCAGAACATGCTATCCGGCCAGAGCGTGCATCTAGGCTCCCAAACCGTCCAATTAGCCGGTCAGACCGTACAGCTGTCCGGTCAGACGCTGCAGCTACCGAGCGGTCAGACGGTACAACTGTCCGGTCAGACGTTGCAATTGGCTAGCGGACAGACTGTGCAGCTAGCGAATCAGACGCCGAAGTCGATGGCGCAGGTGGTGAGGACTCAGGCAGTGGATAAGTCCGCGCAGCCGATCATGGCGAAACTGCTTACGAATGCGCAGGTGAGATGGATTGGCGATTTTATTTGATTTCCTATCTTTTAGGCGTATGCCACACTGGCTATCCTTTGTTTGCAATGAGTGTAGAAAACACGAGACGAGATGCTTAGCCGCGCTTCCTAGATATTATCAAATCGAGGTAATTTCTCTGTGAATTAGTTAACGAAGAGGCAAGAGCAGCGTCTTTACTCTCTCGTCCGCAGGCTTTAATTTAAGTGAAATTGTAGATTGTTAACCAAGGGTTGAAAGTGACCCATATCACCCGAGATATTTCTCACTTCGTTCGAGCGCCAATAGTTCGAGGGTGAAATGGGTAATTTCACCCGAGTTAAACACTCTACGTTTCATTTCGACTGTGAGGAAAGTAAAATACTACACGTACATTTTATAAAACAGGTATATTAAGAGTAATCAACTAATCAGTTAAAATACACATACTGCCAACTTTAGAAAAGTTTAAAAAACGTATCTGATCTAATCGTTTCAATTTTATTTTTTGTATTTTTATAATGTACATAATTATATCTATAATATGAAATAAATTAATTATTAGATTTAAATATACCTAAATAAAAAAAATTAAACTATATCCAACCTCCAACCTATTCGCACTGGCCACTTGCCACGGCCTACTAGGTTGTAATCGACTAGGCCGCGACGCAACTAATCTAGAGGGCCATGCCGAAACGTGAAAAAAGAAAGTGTCATGGCATTATGGCTAGCAGACGAAATTTGCAGGAATGATTATGAATGTTGATTTTCTGTCCTTACGAAAAAAAATCAAACTGTAAAAGGATTTTATCAACATCGTTGTAATGAACCCGTCGTTTAAGTATTGCAGAACTTTAACCTGTGTAAAGCTTTTATTTTAATAATATGACGTAATAACTCTATAATCTTCGATTCAGTGGCAGATCGAAACAATTAAAAAAAATACTTTCCACCCTAGGGTAGAAAACGCTATTTTCCATATGCCATAAAAAGTAACCTTTCAGAACAGGAGAGATATTATTATTATTCTGGTAGTGGCTTTCGGGCTGTCAAAGCCCTTATATCACTGCGACCATCGCTGATCTATTGTGATCGCCACTTACTACAATTCTTGGTAGTCCGTGTGGTGTCGGGTTAGAATAGCACCCACCCCTTTCTTCCCGTGGGTGTCGTAAGAGTCGTACTAAACTAAGGGAACAGGATTGAAGTGTGTTGTGGGCGATGGGCTAACAACCTATCACTGCGATATAACATTTTGTCGATATTTTATATCCACATTTATGCTCAAAGTGGCACTGGAACATAAGTTTTATATGCTCTGCCTACCCTTTTTTGGGAACAAAGGTGAATCTATGTATGTATGTATATATTAGCTAAGCACCTTGAATTATAGAGATACAGAAGAATCAGTACCACAACAATATTTATAAGCACACACACGCTAGGATATGTGGGGTAACTAGATTTGGTGGTGGCGTGGACAGCGAAACGGCGGGAGAGTTTTAGATTGTTTTTAAATACAAAAAAATAAATTGAAACTATTAGATCAGATACGTTTTATAAACTTTTCTAAAGTTGGCAGTGTTGCCGGCACGCGGGCATTTATTAAAACTGATAATAATATGTTCCATTAGCAATTGTTTACATGTATTAGCAAATCACCGATGGCCGTTGGGGCGGAAAGGTTCTCGAGTGGCGACCACGTACCGGAAGGCGCGGCGTGGGTAGGCCCCCCACAAGGTGGACTGATGACCTGGTAAAGGTCGCGGGAGTCCGCTGGATGCGGGTGGCGCAGGACCGGCCATTGTGGCACTCTTTGGGGGAGGCCTATGTCCAGAAGTGGACGTCTTTCGGCTGATATGATGATGATGATGATAATGATGATGATGATGATTAGCAAATCATAATTATTTAAATTAAGTGCACAATAAAATTTCCAAAATCCAAAACTTCAATTTACTAGGTGAATTATGACGTACTAAACAAAGTATGAAGAGAATTTGCGCTTTGAGAACCACATGCTAAATGTTGTGAGTAACTGCTTCTATCGCCTTAAATTCAATATAATATACGTGATTACCTTAGTGTCGATTTGCGTGTCGACCTATGTGAATCACTTATATTATCTAGGTTTAACTATTGTGATGTCGTGTATGACGGGTGCATTACTGGTCGTTCCAAGAGGCTCATACAACGAGTGCAGAACGCATGTGCTCGTTTTTGTTTCCGAGTCCCTCCCCGGTCCCACATCACTCCATACTTGAACGCCGCTAACTGTTGTCTCCCGATCCCGCGAATTCACGGCCGAAATGGCGCCCCCCCAGTGATCCAAAAATATGTGCACAGATGTTCCGTAGTGTCCCGCTGCCGCGAATTCACGGCGGCAAAATTTGTACCGTCGTTTCCCGGTGCCGCGAATACACGGTTTGGTTCCCACAGTTAAAAAAGAAGTTCCTATTCCATTGGGCTTCTTTCTAATATAACCCGATGAAATTGGGAACAGATTGGTACCAACCAAAACTTCATTCTCCATAAATTCGACCAGTAGTAGCCAGTTCATAAATCGTTGTTCCTCGTGGTGCGTTTCTACGACAGGGACCCAAAAAAAGTGCAAAAAAATGATTTTTTGAAATAATAATGGATATAATTCTAATTTTTTATGCAATGTATACTATATAAATGATAAATACACAACTATGTGTGCGATAAACATGCCTTGTTTTAAAATAATACGAAAATAAAAGTTGGGTCCAACGGTTTTTTTTTCAAAATTTATTTCGTTACAAAAGTGCTACTTTATCGAAATTATAGTGTGTATATGCAATTTGCTGTGTGATACCTGTTTTTGATTACTTTATTTGTGTTAAGATATAAATAAAAACCCGTAAGATCTAATAATCATTTTTCAAAAATAAGTTGAAATTGCGGCCTTGTGTGCAAAAAGTTTTGAGTGCTTACGGTTTTTCGGATACAAAGAAAATAATATTTTTACAGGTATGTCTTCTAGCAATTTACAATGGTTGATGGCCCATATCTTATAGAATTAGAATAAATAAAATATGTTATAGTTATAATCCAATATTTTTATTTCTTAGCGTATCTTTGGAGGATGACCGTTAGTTTTCCGTTCTGTGAAAGAGTCATGATTTCTACATTGTAATTTGTTGAGTATGATATATTTAATACAAACACAATGAAGTCTGTTTCATGCCCCTGTAAAAAATGTAAGCATTTACATTCCTAAGTATAAACACTCCAATCATATGAGCGATAACGTTGAGTCAAGTGGTTAGCTCCCGTCAGCTCAAATTAAGGCCCGATTCGTAACGGCTCTGCCAAATTGAAAAAGCTGTAACTGTAAGCCAAGTGGTTTATTTGTCTAAATTACATGATTTTATTTAAAAAAAAACTGTAAAATTATCATTTTACGTCTATAATTAAGATTTCTACTTTTTCTCCCACTCTTGCCGCAATTTTTGTCGAATGCCCTCCATCAGCCCTTCTTGCAAGCTGAGTTCCACTTTCTCAGGAAGTCTTGCTGGTTGCTGGCAGTCTTACGAGGGCGACACTGAAAGTCTTTAGAACTGGCCACTTGTAATAAATATAATAAAAAAATAAGTTCAAAATTTGAAAATGGAACTCTTTCTTAATATTTTTGTGTACGAATTCCACTCGATTGTCATTTGTTTTACGATTTGGCGGCAAATTGAAAATTGTGTGTACTACGTGAGCATGAATTTAACGCGAGAAAATTTTCGAGCAATGATTTTTTACGACTTTCGATGTAATTTAAGTCAACAAGAAAGTTATGATAGACTTCGATTGGCCTTTCACGATGAAGCCCCATCTCGTGCTACTATTTACAACTGGTTTAATGAATTTAAACGTGGCCGCACTGATCTCACTGATGATCTGCGTGAGGGCCGACCTTCTACGGCGACTACTGAAGATAACATCAGTGTTGTGCGGCGTATGATAGAGACTGACAAAAGAGTAACCTATCAGCAGATTCGTACAAGCTTAGCCATTGGTATGAGTCAAGTCCACAAAATCCTCCATGAACATTTAGCGGTGAGGAAGCTTTGTGCCCGGTGGATACCTCATAATTTGACAGAAGCCCAAAAAGTCCGTCGTGTTGATTGGTGCCGTGAAATGGGTCAAAGATTCAACGGAGGTGACTCAAATGCTGTGTTCGACGTAGTTACGGGTGACGAAAGCTGGATTTACTGTTATGATCCTGAAACTAAAAGACAGTCTGCTGAGTGGGTGTTTCCTTCCGAGGAGTTGCCTACTAAAGTGAAGAGAGGTCGAAGTGTGGGAAAAAAGATGGTGGCCTCGTTCTTCGGAAGGACTGGTCATTACGCAACAATTATTTTAGAGGATCAAAAAACAGTTACTGCGAAGTGGTACACTAACAATTGTTTACCACTTGTCTTGGAAAAAGTTCGAGAAAAACGGCCTCGCAGTAGGATCCTGCTTCACCACGACAACGCCTCATCGCACACCGCCAAGCAAACGATCGACTATTTGGCGACGGCAAACGTGGAATTACTGGGTCACCCACCTTATAGCCCCGACCTTGCACCTTGTGATTTTTATTTATTCCCAAAAATTAAAGAAAAACTTCGAGGAAAACGTTTTATGGACGCCGACGAAGCAGTGGCTGCGTTTCAAAAGGCCGTCGAAGAGACCCCTAAGGACGAGTGGGCAAAGTGCTTTTCTCAGTGGTTCTATCGAATGCAGCGATGTATTGATGTGAAGGGAGGCTATTTTGAAAAGATATAATAAAAGTAATAAGTTGCTTGATTGCTCAGTTTTTGATTTTCTAAGAACTTTCAGTTTGACCCTCGTACCTGTCGTACGCAAGATTCCTTTGACGAGAGCCCAATATCTTTCTATAGGACGGCACTGTGGAATATTCGGCGGATTCAGTGCTTTAGGCACGATCTGGATATCATTTTGTTTGAGGAACAATTTAGTACAATCTAGTAGGTCGTGGCAAGTGGCCAGTTCTAAAAGGTTGGAGGTTGGATAGAGTTTTAGTTATATAGTTACATTTATTTAAAAATTATACTAATACAAAAATAACTTTGCTAAAGTTGCCAGTATGTGTATTTTAATATACCTGTTTTATAAAATTACTCCTAATACGAGGGCTGCCTTTTAAGTTCGTCGTTTGCAAACCTCCCGTGATTGCATAAAAAAGAACTAGTGTCATCTTGAAATATTCGAATTTAGAATTCGAAAACAAAAGCATGACTCGAAATCGGCCCAACCGTTTTAGTACAGCGTTCGTTCAAAGTTGACAAGTCAGTTGTGAAAATGGAAATTTCGAAGGAAAATTTACGTGCGATAATTTTTTACAACTTCAAAAGGGCCTTAAAATGACTTCAGTGCTTCGAAGAGTTGACTTCGGTTTTCAATGATAAAGCACCATGCCTCCGGACAGTGGAACGCTGGTAATTAGAATTTCAACGTGGTTGCTCTAGTCTTGGTGATAGACATCGTGAAGGTCGACCAAAAACAGTCGTAACCCAGGAGAACATTGATGCTGTACGGCAACTGATCGTCGAAGATCGCCATGCGACATACCGTGAGATAGAAGATTCCTTAAGTATTTCAGGGACCAGTGTTCACAGTATTTTGCATGATCACTTAGACGTAAAAAAGTTGATCTCACGCTGGATACCACATTTACTCAGTGAAGACCAAAAAACGGCTCGCGTTCGATGGTGTTGCAAAACTCTGCGGCAATTCAACCGAGGAAACTCGAAACATGTTTTCGACATTATCAGTGGTGACGAATCTTGGATATATGCCTACGATCCCGATTCTAAACAGCAGTCGACTGTTTGGGTGTTCCAAGATGAGCCAAAACCGACCAAAGTAATACGCTCACGGAGCACTTCGAAAAAAATGGTCGCCACGTTTCTGGCGAAAAGTGGCCACGTTGCCACCATCGTGCTCGAGGATCGTAAAACGGTTAATGCTGACTGGTATACCACTGTCTGTTTACCAGAAGTCATCGGCGAGTTTCGAAAAAATAACCCAAGACGTCGTATAAGACTGCACCACGATAATGCGAGCTCGCAGACCGCCCGGCAAACAATTGCGTTTTTAAAAGAGCAAAACGTCAACATTCTGGAACATCCGCCGTACAGTCCAGACTTAAGCCCTAACGATTTTTTTACTTTTCCAAAAATCAAGCAACGACTTCGTGGTCAACGGTATAACAATAAATACCATTTAACACTTAAATTGTCTTTAAATTTTCCAAACGACACAACTTCAAAGGCAGCCCTCGTATACCTGTTTTATAAAATGTACGTGTAGTATTGTACTTTCCTCACAGTAGTGTTTAACTCGGGTGAAATTACCCATTTCACTCTCGAACTATTGGCGCTCGAACGAAATCTCTGGTGAAATGGGTCACTTTCAACCCTTTGTTAACAATGTATTATTGTTGATCACTTCAGGTATTTGTACTAAACATGTAATGTAAAGTTCTTTAGCGTCTTATAATAGAATAACGGGCAATCAAATGTAAGGTGTCATCCTGCGAGACGGGCATAGCCCAGTGCAGGTGACACGGGCAATCTCATCAATCTTAAGCCTTAATAACAGTGCTCGGTAACTATTATGTCACAGAAACCACGAGTCACTGTATAAATAATAGTACATTGTTTAACAAGGGGCGTATGAGGAAAATTGCAAACGAGAGTCTATCAGAAGCCCGACGCCGTTAGGCGGAGGGCTTTTGATGACTCGAGTTTGCAATATTCTTACGCCCGTGTTATACACAAAGTTTTTCATCACATTTACGAGGAAATAAATAACCACAAAAGACAGAAAAACCTATGTTTTATACGAGCGCATCAATCAAATGTTGACGAAATTGACAACTTCACTTCTAGATCAGTGCGAGTGGAGGGCGTAGCTTCAATATTCCAACCAATCACAGAGCATGGAGCATGTGGTCCTTGCAGGGCATGGCCTGCTCGATTTTATTTTCCAACCAATCACAGAGCAGAATTCTTGCCGTCCAGATTTGCTCAACCAATCAGATCACACACAAGCTCATTACTCCCTTGGGACCATTATTTCCCGCGGGAACAATTTAGGCCATTGTCTTTCTGTAAATATACAGGCAAGGAATAACACCATTTATGAGCAAGTGTGATGAAAACTATTTTTATTTTGTTTTTTTTTTGATATTGGTGGTGTTAACTCGTGTTTGGGTGTGCAGGGCCAGATGTTCTCCCTGGAGAGTATGGTGGGCGCGCGGCTAGGAGCCGCCGCGCACGCGCGGGCGCGCGGTGCCGTGCGCGTGCTCGCGCCCGCGCCGCGCCTCGCGCGCCCGCTACTGCTCACGGCTGCTAAGCCGCTGCACAACATTATACTGCAGGTACGACACTAGGAGCCGCCGCGCACGCGCGGGCGCGCGGTGCCGTGCGCGTGCTCGCGCCCGCGCCGCGCCTCGCGCGCCCGCTACTGCTCACGGCTGCTAAGCCGCTGCACAACATTATACTGCAGGTACGACACTAGGAGCCGCCGCGCACGCGCGGGCGCGCGGTGCCGTGCGCGTGCTCGCGCCCGCGCCGCGCCTCGCGCGCCCGCTACTGCTCACGGCTGCTAAGCCGCTGCACAACATTATACTGCAGGTACGACACTAGGAGCCGCCGCGCACGCGCGGGCGCGCGGTGCCGTGCGCGTGCTCGCGCCCGCGCCGCGCCTCGCGCGCCCGCTACTGCTCACGGCTGCTAAGCCGCTGCACAACATTATACTGCAGGTACGACACTAGGAGCCGCCGCGCACGCGCGGGCGCGCGGTGCCGTGCGCGTGCTCGCGCCCGCGCCGCGCCTCGCGCGCCCGCTACTGCTCACGGCTGCTAAGCCGCTGCACAACATTATACTGCAGGTACGACACTAGGAGCCGCCGCGCACGCGCGGGCGCGCGGTGCCGTGCGCGTGCTCGCGCCCGCGCCGCGCCTCGCGCGCCCGCTACTGCTCACGGCTGCTAAGCCGCTGCACAACATTATACTGCAGGTACGACACTAGGAGCCGCCGCGCACGCGCGGGCGCGCGGTGCCGTGCGCGTGCTCGCGCCCGCGCCGCGCCTCGCGCGCCCGCTACTGCTCACGGCTGCTAAGCCGCTGCACAACATTATACTGCAGGTACGACACTAGGTATAGGTCAATACTATAAAGTAACATCTATTTACAATAGTTATTGTTATTGATATCTTTATGGATTTTAATTAAAACCCAGAATAATAAAAAAATAATTTGAAAATTTAATCGTATGATAATTTAAATTTTGCTTATTTAATTTACTTAAAAAAACTGAAGATCACAAAACAGGCTCCTAAAAATTACTATGTGTAATTTTGAGTGATTCGTATATTGTGAATAGATGAATAAATTATAATTAGCTAAATAGTCATTCTGCCCACATATCAAGTAAGCACTACATTTCCGGTTATCCATTGATTAGTGATAATGCATATACGAATATATTTCTCAACTATTGGACATAAATTACCTATAATTATATGCGACGCGACACAGAGATCACATTCGTTGTGCTAGCTGCTGGATGGTGTAACGCAGTTGAGTTGACCTGAATATACGTTCGAAGAGTGACAGCGATGACCTCTCGGGTCACAAAGTGAGGTCTTGGAACTACTTGCATTATAAAACTGATATGGTCACTACGTATAGGGTTAAACATAATATAACATATGGTGGTCAACACTTTATAAAAGGAACATTATCAAATGCAAGTAATACTTGTGATGACTAATTAATTAATAACCTGATGTTACGTTACATACAAAACATACCTTTCACATTATCAAGGAAGTTATTATGGCATTTACATTAATTTACAATGAGGAAGAGTAGTTCTGTGTTGTACATGTGTCGTCCGAGTAATTGAGGGATTCTATCACAAAGTACGGATGTTAATTCGGAAAGTAGTCTAGTATTACAAACAAGTTACGAGATTGGGAAGTTACGGATATATCTGGACTAAGCATCCACGTAAGGTTTCTGAATCAGCGTGTGACTTCACAATGTAGCACTATACCTAAACATATTATGTATCAAAGTAATTTGATCATGTAAATTATCAAGATTTTCATCCAGTTTTGCCGTACTGATGTGGAACTTTGCAAGTATCTATGTATAAATTAGATGATAGTAAAATGATAAAGTAAGTAGTTACCTACATAGTATGTAGTTCTTGAAGGTGGGCAATTAAATAAAGTATCCTGGTTATGAAGTTTAACATATAGTGAAACGAGTGTTCCATTGGTGGGCGGAGAAGTGGCACATATTTGAAAAGAAATGTGCCAAGCATGGACAAGAATTAAATAACACTTCCTAACAGATTGTGGATTCCCAAGCGGGAAAAGAGGGAACTGATGTAATGGATACCTGAAGCGTATTTAATGTAACATGAAGATAATATATATATATATATATTGAGAACCCTTTATCAAATGATACCTTTAATAAATTTGCACATAAATTAAAATAGATAAAAAAGAATTGCAGGGACGGTAAAAGCGATTGTAGCTTATTCAGATAAAGACAATGGCATTAGTAGCAGTCAACGTATTTAATTAATATGGCTATCCAAATTGCGAATACTGATGATGTTTATTTTGGCTGTTATAGAATATTTAGGGAACATGCTAAAGTAAGTCATGTGTCTTTATATTTCAGTAACATATCTGGATATTTCATCGCGTCAACGTTACGTGCCAATTAATGGTGGCAATAATTGATGAGATTATGTTAATAAATACCAAGTCCACAAATTACTATTAGTTGAATACGAAAATGTAATAAACAACTTTTATAATCAATATTGATTATTGCCTTACCATTCTAGCTGGTCGTTAACTGATACTGTGTCTAGTTTAAAATATATTTTACAGGAAAAGTCATTATCTAAATGAATATGCTGGGTATTTAGGGCAGTTGATATCTTTCGAAAAGGTTAAGGAAGAATTATTATCAGACAGCGTAAAATTGGAAGAAAGCCAAATCTGGAAACTGATAACAGACTGGTGTCAGAGTCGATAAGTAGAGTCGAAATGTAGTCGATATGCAGAGTCG
Organism: Epinotia brunnichana; assembly: GCA_963854355.1. NCBI lineage: Eukaryota > Metazoa > Arthropoda > Insecta > Lepidoptera > Tortricidae > Epinotia > Epinotia brunnichana. The sequence goes on along the minus strand of OY977949.1, from coordinate 19,118,970 downwards.
ATATGTAGAGTCGATATGTAGAGACTATATGTAGAGTCTATATGTAGAGTCAATATGTAGTCGATATGTAAAGTCGATATGTAGAGTCGATATGTAGAGTCGATATGTAGAGTCGATATTTAGAGTCGATAATAACCACGAGTTTAAATTTAACCAGTACACAAGTGTGCCTAATTCAGTCATGTATGGCATTGTGTTATTCAATTTATGTTGATATGTGTATAGAACAGAGGCTTAGTATAAATAACTACTATATTCGTTGCGCGTTCCTTCGAAGCGCTAACGGAATCTACTATATGTAATGATGTGTAAAAAAAGGTGTAACTCTGTAAGATATATACAAACTGCTAAAAGTTGGAAATGGAAAATAATATTTAAATCACATACCACAGGTAAAACTCTGGTGGCGGCGTGATTGATTCCTCTAATTAAAACTTCCCTGCATACTATTGGGGGTAATATTAAATCGGACATTGAAATACATCATGTTAGCATTATTGATGTTTTATGACTTCTATGAGTTAGGTACCTACCTTACATGAATGTACATTAAAATACATGTGTGATCTAGCGGGAAAAGTAAATAAACAGGTGTTCCGCAGTAGGATTGTAATTTTATAATATCGGAATAATGTCATTTATAAATTTTATAATAAACCGACACACAGTTTCTTACGCCGGGTTTTCTCGTGGCTGAGGTTAATTTTTAGAAACAGTGGTAATTACAGGTGTATAAGTGCATAATATTATTAACCCTGGGTTGAAAAAAAATTAACAAATAAAACAAGCTTAGGTTGGACTAAGTACGAGATAGGCACTCGCACTATTGAAAAGAGGAAAGGTGGTGATACTGGTGATGTCGAAGTCTGAAATGATAGTACTGGACAAATATATCGGAGAAATGTCCTGCCTATGAAAAGGGTGAAGGTCAACGGAAAGTTTGTAATCAAGAGATTAGAGAGCGAGAGGATTCAAATATGCAGGAATAAAGTAAAATTCGTTCACTAGTAAAATTCATAAATACGTAATAAATAAACATGATTCTATACTTAAATAGATAATTGTATTTACATAGATTACATGAATAGGTTTCCTTTTCAATAAAACAAGAAAGGGATGTAGTGTATCTGTGCTTATCTAGTGCGCATACGTCACGATGACAGCAGTCATGGCCCGACCGTTGCTGGGAGTGGTAGCCTGTGATGATGCGTTGGCTAGCCAAGCTATACAGATATACCCTTAGAATCGGCAAATAAGTGAATACTACACTCTTATCTACGCGTTCAACCATTCAAAAATTATAGGTTATGATGTGACATCACTGACAGCTGTTATTTGCTTGGCTCATAGACCCTGCTTGATTGACACTTGTTGTCATTGCTAATGTTTTGTTCAGAAATAATACGTTTCTACTTAGTTGTGTTATCCTACGAATAAAGCAAATTGACTACTTTTTATTTTTATTACATTGCAAGTTTGAGAAAAACAAATCTCGGCGAGAAACGGGGATGCCGGCCGCGTATCCCTATCAGGCCGATAGTAATGTACTATTACGTCATACCTTGCTATAAAGTAGCATTTTTCTCGGAAAATCCCACTTCCTGGCCAGGGAGAGACGTAAAACTTTGTACTCGCTACGGGCGGTAATAAAGAATGCCTCATATCGCATATTTGGTACTTTCCTGGGTAAAAAAAAGAATTCTATTTAGTCCGTTAGTTAGATTAGCAAAAAATATTACACACGTATTTTTTATTTTATCAATCAAACAAAAATTTATGAAGATATAGCTTGTTAAAGTTTCGCGTGACGTCACATTACGGGAAAAAGAGTTAAAAGAGTACCTACTATAATGTGACGTCACGCGGAACGTGGAACGCGCTATATTTTCATATTTTTTTGTTTTATTGACAGAATAAAAAATACGTGTGTAATATTTTTTGGTAATCTAACTGACAGACTAAATAGAATTCTTTTTTTTACCCAGGAAAGTACCAAATATGCGATCTGAGGCTTTCTTTATTACCGCCCGTAGCGAGTACAAAGTTTTACGTCTCTCTCTGGCCAGGAAGTGGGATTTTCCGAGAAAAATAGCCTATTGCAACCTTCCGGTGCCTTATATCGCGAAAGCTGTTCACTGTTATCTGTGTAAATGTGATTGTGATGTTTACGCAGATATAATTATTTACACTGTACGTTTCTTTTCGGCAGCAAAGCGACGGCAGCACCATACGGGTAACTTCGACCGGCACCGTAGGTTCCTCCCAAACCATAGTATTAAGTAACATTGGTGAGTTTCACACGTATTGTAAATTTATTATTAAAACAGGTTTAGAAAATAAGCAAATACATGTAAAGTTCAAGTGAGTTCAAGTAAGGATTATTGCTATTTCTTCAGAGAATTATATATATTACTAGCTACTGCCCCCGACTCCGTCCGCGTAGAACTCGTTTATATCGTAAGTCCATACAAACTTTCACCCTCGTCAAAAAAAATTATTCAACCCCCTTAGGGGTGTACTTTTCCAAAACGCAAAGACACTTTTTTGTATACATGTTTAATTGTGTAGCTAAAAAAATGTTTCCCCTATACAAACTTTGCACCCTTATTTAACCCGTTTATGGGTGGGTTTTTCCAAAACCCTAAAATTACTTTTCTTGTATTGTATTAAGGATACACAAAGTTTCAAGTTTCTCACTTAAAATTTTACTCCATCCCCATACAAACTTTCAACTCCCTTTTTACCCCCTTGAGGGTTGATTTTCAAAAATCCCTTAGTGGATACGCCAGCATGATTCGCATTATTATTAAGTTATTTTTCTTTAACATATTGGCACACAATTTAATTTAACTTAAAATGCCTCTGCTAAATAAAATGTGCTTTGTCCCTTTATTACAAATCTCAAAGTGACAGATAAGGACAAACGAGTTTTAACTCTATTTTAGTTAAAACAGGCTTGTAGAACGTTTATGAATACGGCCGTTAGTCTCCAGGAATTTCTTATTTCAGGCTCCCAAGCAGTCACTACGTCTACTGCATCGGCGCCCATGTTAAAATTACAACAGGTATGTAAAGATTGAAACAGGCCATACGTATTTACTTAAAAAGGGGTTTTCCGATAGTTAATCGTGTATTCCATTGCACTCCAGATACGTCGTTCAAATAAAAAAAAATGTTGATTGAAAATGTCAGTCATATTGAAAAGGAAATGTGTTCAGTTGGTTTAAAACCCTTTGCAAGTTCATCGTCATCATCATATCAGCCGAAAGACGTCCACGGCTGGACATAGGCTTCCCGCAAAGAGTGCCAAAGTGGACCGGTCCTGCGCCACCCGCAACTAGCGGATTCCCGCGACTTTTACCAGGTCATCAGTCCACCTTGTGGGGTCTACCCACGCCGCGCCTTCCGATACGTGGTCGCCACTGAAGAACCTTTCCGCCCCAACGGCCATCGGTTCTACGTGCAATGCCCCGCCCACTGCCACTTAAGTTTAGCGATTCGTAGGGCTATATCGGTTACCGTGGTTCTGCTGTGGATAGCCTCATTTCTGATGCGATCATGAAGCGAAACTTCCAGCATAGCCCTCTCCATTGCCCTTTGGGTGACTTTGCGCCTTCTTATGAGGCCCATTGTAAGCGACCACGTTTGTAAATTATTGAATCCTAACATAATTATGGATAAAACTTTAGTTACATTACAAAAAACAAATAATAATGGAAGCTCAACATCAGCATCAACAAGTATGCTTGATTCTAATCTGTACCTTTAAAATTACATTCTAGGTCAATCCGATACAACAAGTAAAACTTCCACAAGGAATTAAGATTCAGCAGGTGAATTTTGACGCTAAGCATGTTTGAATGGTTTTCTGTAGAGCATGAGTAGAGTTCTGGTTTTTTTGCATAATTAATTTAAACGGGAAATGGTTGCGATAATACATTCTACTTTAATCCACTAATACCTTTTTTTAATCAAATTTATCTTTTTAAATGCTATTAATTCACTTTTTACTATGTGGCTCCTGTCGGCATACAATAATTATATTAGTCGAAACATATTTATTCATTCGAATTTATTTGCTATGTCAACAGATATGAGTTATTTTAATACATGTCATGAAGAGTGATTAATAAAATTAAATTAAATAGGTCAAAAGAGTTATAATAATAAAATGAAGTACAGTAGTACCCAACTGATATGGCGCGCGGATTAAGCAATAATAGCCTTTCGGTCAACGAATTAAGCGCTTTGACGCGCGCCATATCAGTTGGGTACTACTGTAAAGAGATGTGTTTAATAAGAACTCGTATGTCTAATTTAATATTTTCCTCTAGGAATGAGGGTTGTAAAATCGTAACTAGTTGCTTGGTTTCTTATAATTTTTTGCACAAAGTCAGATTTTCTGGCTGACAGATGTGTACTTATTTGGTTATCTAGTCTAGATTTGTGTGCATTTCTATTGTTTTTCTATTCCTTTTTTTCGCCTAATATTAGTAAATGTTCTATTATTATTATTTTCTTGGAATTTGGAGCCGGTGTTTTTATTTAATATATATATTTTTAAATCTCATTTATTGTATAAGCCATACATCGTATGATTAAGTCGGCTTTTTATTAAATATATTATAATCACATAACTAATAATAAAGTTTGACCTATCAATGATATTATATAACTTTCTTATATCTCTCGATTTTTGTCATGTAAATTTTTATATTTTATGAATAAATGAGTATGAGTATAAGTATCCAATTTGGTCATAAAAATGCAATTTTTATTTGTCTGTCATAGGTACCTTATTAACTTGTACATAATAAGTTGTCAAAGTATACAATGCTGTAATTAAACTAAACTAACCGGCATGTCGATCACGTAACGCATTGTGCGAACGTCGGGTAGGCCTAAATGTCACTTTTTATATGGAAAATTGACAGTTAAATTGTACAGTCGCCATCACATACATAGGTACACTATAGGTGTTCAAAAATATCGGCACATGCACCCTAATGCCTTGAAAATAGAGGCGTGTTCCGATGTTTGTGACGTGCTTGTTTGCTCCGATGTATGTGATGGCGACTGTACTGATTACCCCTCAGATATATAGAGTCTTGAATTCAACAACCAATATCGAAAGCAAATGTTTTGTATCTGTGTGTAAAGTAATACGAGTAAGTTAAACTGGAGTGAATTGAGTGATAATGACTAATAGGTTGCAAATCGCATACCTTTACATATCAGCATTGATATACCATCTGGGTTGGAATAATTGAAGCTAGGCATATTTAGTGCTACCTCCCTGTATAAATAATTATTAGTTAAACTTACCTCCTATTAGCTCTTTTAGGTATTGAAGCTAATAACTGTTCACGATTGCTGATTCGATACAAACCCGATAGGGTTTAATGACACTTTTCTGTATACAGATATTCGTCGTTTTTACATTTCGTTATAAGTGTTATAACGAAATGTATTTTTCTTTTTCTGTATTAAATAAATAATTTGGTTGTCTATAAAGTCGGTTTACGGACACGTGATAACGTAATAAAGCCGAACGCTCGGCTCAGGCGGAACAGGACAATGAGTCATACTTTTTCGTGCGTGCTGCCGGTGTTCATCGATTTATAAGACGTTATCACGTCAAAATAAATTATTCTGTGCCTCTGAATGAACTTGCCAAAACGAACGATAGTAATTAGTTGCATGGTTTTTGCAGGCGGGCGCGAACGCCACAGTGGCGACATCTAGCGCCGTGAACGCGGTGCGAAGCGTGCTCATGGACGGGCAGCAACTCAAACTCGTCGGCGGCCGACACGTGCTCGCGCGGCTGCTGCGGCCAGCGCACCCGCCGCAGTGAACTGTGCTCTATAGTTAGTGGTGTAAACTTCTAAATAGACTGAGGCCGTGCCGAGACCCAAGTGCAGCGCGTGACGTACCTGCAGCAGTCAAATGCATTCTATTATTAGTGGCGTAAAGTTCCAAATGGATTGAGGCCAAATAGCAACAGCTCACCCAGCTCGATTGGTGCGCCTGCTGCAGTGATATATCCTCTATTATTAATGGTGCAAAGTTCCAAATAAACTGGGGCCAGAAACCGAAAGCTACGCGTCAGCGTGCCTGCAGCGCCCCGCGCATCTGCCACCGTGAAATGTTCTCTATTGTTAGTTGTGTAAGTTCAAAATAGGCTGAGGTCAAAACCAGGCTTGCGTGCCTGGAAGTTCAGAATGGGCTATAGCCGGAAATTAAAGCATGACTGGTGGCGCCTACTGCCCCTATTGGGTTCTGCACACACGCCCGTGTAAGTGCTCTATCTTTAAGGTTATAATGTCCAAACCGAATTGGACCTAGAAACCGGGAGCTGTGGAATGTTCACAAGATTCTTTGATCTGATTATATGTCATATTTGTATCAAATAAACAAGAACAGGGAAAATAATATCTGCTGCCATGGGCGGGGATGGGTCAAATGGAACGTTGCGACTGCTACCAACCCTTGGAACTCCGTGGAACCTTGTAGAATTAAAGATGGTTTAACATGGGATTCAATGATCCGTCGACTTTTTTGTTCTACATTAAACCAGTGACATCGACAAATTTCGGGAATGCTTGCCGAGAATGGTGTAACGTTATAGCGGGTTTTGACCAAACGAACAGACTTATGACTTGGACTTATGGTTGAATGTTCGTCAAGGAAACTTGACAGATCATGAACGCGTGTGTGTTCGCTTGTTTCCGCCATTATTTGGTCAACTAGTCATACACCGAAATCTTATAGGTATATGTAAATATGTACATTGTTCTTGACTAAATTCAAAAGAGCTTATGTTTTGAAAGGAGGATGTGGTGTGAACGTTTTATTTGTTGTTATGTTTGGTTGTATACGCGATTTATCTACCTATTTATCGTCAGCTTATTATAAACAGTGGGTATATAACGGTCGCGTTAAAACGTGATATAGACGAGGTTAGTATTCGTCACTGCCTGCACGGCTATCACAAGGCGGCGCGCGAGCTCTCTCGATTTTTCTCGCGCTATTTGTCTCTCTCTTATTAGAAAACATAGAAAGAGAGGTATAGTGCGAGAAAAATCGAGAGAGCTCGCGCGCCGTCTTGTGATAGCCGTGCTGAAATGATTTGGCAGAAAATGAAAATTGTTTTCGACATTTCCTGATGATATTTGACATCTATCCTATGGTACAATAGTTTTTCCGTACCATAGTCTTTATAACATGAACATAAGATTGAATTTCGCCTGGTCTGTGGAAAAGGTTTTCTCACTATTCATTATACCAATAAAGGTAATTGACATAGAAATGACGAATATTATATCATGTCTTTGTCACGTAACATACGCAATAAAAAAACGGTTGTGTTACTAATGTAAAGTCGTATTCTTTTGTCCAAATACCAACTGTTATAATATCAAGTTTAACTCAAAGTCTGAATTGAAATTTTATTAGTATTTGATGCTGACTACATGTAGGCGAAGATTTCTGCAACTGGGGATCTGATGAGTAAGTAACAACTAACTGTAAAGTTCTGTCGAATGTCGATTATCTTTATATGTACATAGAGTATATGCTTAATTTAGTAGTGACTAGAAGGGAATATATATTAAGTTTCCGTAAAATATGTTACTAAAATTTTGCTCGAATCGAGATTTTGACTGGGTAATGCGTGTAAACATTTATGAGTGTAAAGGGATCTCCCTAAAGAAATTTTCATATTCATATCATCTTTGAATACATTGTTATATAAAATTAAATATTGAATGTACAAAGCCAGTATTTTGCATTGTAAATGGCGGTCGAGCCGGATGTTTTTATATAGACGCTTATGAGAAGTGTTGATTAGTTGTAAAGTTTTTTTTAAGTTTTAATGTCCCGTATTAACTCAATATTTTTGTATATATAGCAGTGTCAGTAGCCGGTATTATGGAATATTTATGTTATTATTTATTTAACACGGATACCACGCGGATCCGTCTGCTAGATGCAATACGTCACAACAAAATCATTATTTATTTTGTTGTTTTCATATTATACCTGTTTCGACATGAAATTCAATTACGAATGCAATATATTAAGTCAATTTAACACGGGTTTTATTCAGTTTCATACACACAACCATGCATGCTTCGGAGAGAATGGGTATTTACTATAGTCTGGACGTTTAGGTATTTAAAAAAATGTAAACAAAAAACACCACGTGACTTGGTCATTCAACCAATCATAGCAACTTTTTGTATCTATGGTATTATCTTATTGGCTGAAAGACCAAATCACGTGGTGTTTTTTGTTTACATTTTTTTAAATACCTAATCGTCCAGACTATAGTGACCGACCGAAGGTTCGGATTCGGCCATTTTCGGCCAAAAAATCATGTTTCGGCCGTAGTTTCGGTTTCGGCCAAAAAACGGCTGAACCTTTCGGCCGGTCCGAAACTTACGAAACGGTACTTCGGGTCGCGCTCGGCTATCGTCGGGTGCGCTCGTGCCAACCGGCAATATGGCGTAGCTCGCCGGCCACCGGCTCAGTGAAGTGACGCATTGTGTGCTTGTTCCCGGCATTATGGTAACTTGTAGTAAACCTTGTTTTATTTTATACAACCTTCACGAGTTTCAGGTGTTACATTGTTAATATGTGTATAAAAGCGGTTTTACGTAATTTTTTTAACGATTTTAAAAAGTCTACAAAAGTTTCGGTTTCGGCCAAAACTAGAGCCAAAGCCGAACCTTCGGTTTCGGTTTCGGCAAAAAGACATGTTTCGGTCGGACACTAGTATTTACATTTGCGACGACCCATCATACACCAGCTGTCACGTATACCACCACAGTGAAAAGCAAGCATAAGCCTGATGTTTAGCAGACACCGCTGCCTCTGGATACTTCCGACTTCTAGCGAGTACACAAGTGTGTTGCCGACTCTTTATTGATTTGAAGATTCCTTGTGTCGGCAAATAGACAGGCGGCCAAATGTCTGGCGACATCTTAAGCCATGGTGGAGACCACCAAAGAGAATGGGAGCTAAGCTCCGAAGGCATCAATCCTCATGATTCAGATTCAGAACTTTATTGATAAAATGTCATATTTTACAGGTCAATATCATGCATGTCAAATACATTTTAAAATTTCTTATTGTCTTAGATGTTATATACCTATCGTTATTGAACAATTTTGAAAGTGTTGTCGATTTATGAGTGGGTCAATGATATATTGGTCATAAAGTCGTCTATGCTGTAGCAAGCCATTTTTATGAGGAGCTGTTTGAGCTTGTTTTTGAATGATGCAGCATCTGCAGGATTCATCAAGGAAGGCTCATATCTCCATTGAGAAGGGTGTTCGCCAGAATCTGTGAGACTCTGTTCCCTTCGAACATCTTAAGTTGAGACCACAGACCAAGGAAAAATATTTTTTAATACAGTTGCTCAAAAAGTGGTACTTTTCGTAGCTGCGTAGCTGCTAATCGTGCGCAAAGTTGTATTTTGCGCACTAGTGCTTTTTACTTTTCCACGTGTATCGAACGACGTTTTTTTTAATACAGTTGCGAAAAAATAAGTAAAACAACAAGTAAGGAATTTGAAACTTTTATATTATTAATTCTGTAACATCATTGTAATACAGTTGAAAAAGAATAAAGTTGTTCAAAAAAAATTTTTTTTTAATACAGTTCTTACTTGTTATTTTTCTTATTTTTTCGCAACTGTATTAAAAAAACGTCGTTCGATACACGTGCGGAAATGTCATTCTTCACACGTCCCGAGTCTTACCACTCGCCTACGGCTCGTGGCAAGATGTCTCGGCACTCGTGAAGTAATGACATACATTCCGCACTAGCATCGAAATGTACTATTTCTTGGTCTGAGGTTGAGACTAATGCCATTCACAACACATCCTCAAGAGCTCTGGAGACCTAGAACGCAACACTTCATACCAACAGAGCAATGCAGAGCTATGATGGCGGAGGTCTTCTGTAAGGTGGAGATAGTTACCCAGTTGACTTGCTCCAAATATGGGGTTTGTAATGATTGGTATAACAACTTTTGATATATTTTCACTGGATATAACAACATTTAATATAATTTCATTGGATATAATCACTCAAGGGACATAATAAACTTTTGGTATAACAACAATCTGTATAATTTCATGGCGTATAATGCTCAAATAGTATAATACATTTTTGATATAACGTTTAATGGATATATTGGATATAAGTATTAGTGGTATAATGTTTTGTAAGATATAATATATTTTTTCGGTTGCAATCTGTTTAGGACCATGCGTAGATGCGCCTATGTAAATAAATTAGCAATGAGCAATGACTCAGAAAGGATACTTTTCGCTGTTGTTTTTTACTAACATTGGTGGGTAGACTTAAGACTTTGTTAGGGTAAATTAGTTGGTGTTACTAAAATCATCAATTTGTGCTAAGATGACAAACACACGTAAATTATTTTTACCTAACCTAAACCTAACCTAACCGACAGCGTGTCGACGTCACACCGCTTCGCGGGGTGCCTATTTCCGCTCTAAGGGACTCAAGCTAACCCTAACCTAACCTACAAATAATACCTCTGTTACAATTCTTTGTCGATTTTTTCTGCGAAGCCCCCCGAGCCCCTTTGTGGGGGGCTTCGCCTCCCCCCCCCTTCCCCCCTTTTTATGTCTGCCCTAACCTAATATTCTATATAATCATTGTTATACGAAAATATACTATGTGTTACCAGTTTATCAGTGGCTATTATACTGTTGTGTTTCAGTGGGGTGCGTAACGATCGATATAAAAACTTTTGATTTATTTTCACTGGATATAACGATTCCAGATTATGCCAATAGTACATTATACCAACTGAGTTTTATATCCAACAAAGTTATATCCCATGTGTGTTATACGTTATGACTGTTATATTAATAGTTGTTATTTAACGGCCTCCGTAGCCCAGTTGGTAGTGACTCTGCCTACGAATCTGGAGGTCCCGGGTTCGAATCCCGGTCAGGGCATTTATTTGTGTGTTTATCACGAATATTTGTTCCTGAGTTATGGATGTTTATATATGTATATAAGTATCTATATGTATATATCTATTATATATATTGTCGCCTAGTACCCACAACACAAGCCTTATTGAGCTTACCGTGGGCCTAGGTTGATTTGTGTAAGATTGTCCCGTAATATTTATTTATTTATTTATATTACAAGTTCATTATATCTGTTGATAATTATATTACATGAGAATATATCAAATGTTGTTATACTCGTATCAAGAGTGCATTATGTCCCTTAATCGTTATAATTAGTGAAAATATATCAAAAGTTTTTATATCGATCGTTACGCACCCCCAAATATGAGCTAGTTGACATACCACTGTGCCCTGCCTCTCTCGTCTTATTATTATTATTTTAGGTAGCACCCATTGTCCCCATTGATTGGTAGGTACCCAGAAGGGCCGATTTTGGCACCAAATTTAAGTTCTGCGAAAATGTTTGCAGATTTATGACGAATATTGCGTTTAAATAATGTAGAACGTGTTAATCATTGGATAATAGGTAGATTTATCCTACGTTCTTTCTCTTGAAATTTAACGGATATTTAAACCAGTTTTGAGGTGGGAAAACACAGTTTATTTCATTACTTATGTACATGGTGGGTGTAAAAACAACAGCGTATATAAAAGTTACGCGCATGGCATCACATGAATACAATGTCACAGTAGCTACCTCAACATAAACTCTATTGATATATTAGTGTGCGAATCGTTTGCAAGATATTATATTTGCTAGCATGATAATTATAGTGATCCATGGCATTACATTAAAGTCCGAACGTTACACAACTTAATGTATCTAATCTAGCACGAGACAGGTCTCGCGCTGGGCTGGGGGTCAATTCTAAACACGCTGCTAATTAATTGTGATTACATTTCAATCGTATTGGCGCATATGAACTTGCAAGTCCCGTCTAATATGGTCCAGAATAGCCCAGATGTAATCTTCATACGTCAGTAGCGTGGTTCGGATCGGACCCCTGGACTGCTCCGTCTACGGGGAATCACATTGTCATCGATACTACAGAGGTATCATCACAATTTGAATATCTACCTAGTCCTACACAATCCCCACTTGCTGCCGCACGGTCTTACACCCATATTCTAACACTGAAATACATACATAATAAATAGATTTACATTAAATAGCACACTAAAAACGCATCACATAAAAACAATTGAAACTAATAGTGCCGTTATAAAAAATATCTTTCAACGAATCGCTGCGTATCTAATAACACCAAATTAATGTAAACGCAATCCTATATCAGTCTTATGCCTATATTAAAAATAATTGAAGAATTATAAAATTAGAAGAATTAATTTGTATAATAAGATGACGTTTACATGGTACAATACTATATTAGGTACACCAAGATTGATATTTTCATCTTATCCTATCATCAGACTACACGTAAAATAAATAGGTATTGTATGCTTAGTGTCGAGATAATACCACAGGGTTCTGTTAATACTGACGAGTCCTACAATCGAACTTTCAGAGATATGATATATATAGTACGAATACTACTATACGTCTTTCATAATATTTGCTCCAATTACTACCTAGCTAACATGATCGGGTTTATGTCAGACGTAAAGCATATGTCCTTCATAGGAATCAAAGGCAAGTAAGTGCGAGAGTGGCCAATGCTTTATCTCTAACATAACGTCATTTGCTACCGCTCTGGTGTTACATTTTAAGCCTATAGGGTTATACTCTGTACCAGTTTTGTTCCTCTATAAATATTAGCACAGAGCATTGATCCTCACTAATTTACCTAAATCAAAAGTTAATTGTTAACGATACATAGGACAATTGGCAAACCACTAGTCATTTAAAACATATTGAGAACTGCCTAAAATCTAGGATAATCTAAACATTACAGGGGAAAAATATTGAAGCTATCTCTAAAGGAATTAAAGAAATAGTGAGAAGGCCCATACAATAAGGTTACTAGCAAGCTCATGAGTATTCTACGTTAATGTCAATAATGTAGTATCTACTAATACTTCTTAATAGGATGGCAAATGACATTCAATAAATATTTATAGATTACATTTTGTAACAAAAATAAGTCAGCGACTTTGGCATTTGACGCATACCTAATTTACAGTCCAATATCTAATGTGAATACAAAATATACTTACATATTATATCGTATCTCTGAATATGAAGTCCTCTGGCCGGTACGGAGACCTCTAAACGTACATTATATACAAACAATAGGCACTGAAAGTTTAAATATGACCGGTAGGTATGCCGGAGGACGAAATACCTCGGAGAGCGTCCAAGAAATACACTACTGCAGCTAAATCATTACAAGGTCCGTGAATGCCTCATGTACCATCGAGGACAGCTGCTGCTTACGTTCCTATTTCATTAATCATCGTATAATAACGTGTTGTGGTTCTAACATAGAAGAGGCGGGTGTGAAAATAATGTTTCAGCCTTTCTCATACTTTCAACCGTGGTGATAAGGAATACCTTTGCAGTTATTACTCCTACACGTTAGTTTGGGCTCGACCTTTATTATACCGTCAATTTTGCCTATTTCGTTTCAATTACGCCCTTGGTTTTTTCTTTTTTTTATAATGGTAAAAAAAAATTATATTCGAGTCTTATCTGGCAGGGCATAGGGTATGCTTTCCGACTAATACCCATTAAACTCATAATGAAAAATAGATTCACAGATATAAGAAAAAAACGTCAAAATCCGGGCAAAGTTGCAGCATTTTACGGTACCGTGGCCCTGCGCCATTTTTTTTAAATACCATGAGGGGGGCCAATAAACAATGCCTGTCTCACGGTAAGCCTAATGCCTCCACTACACGTCCGCAGATGCATCCGCGGATGTCGGCAAATGCATCCGCAGACGAATCTCCACAAACCGACCACACGTCTGTTGATCGTTCAGTCTAATTCCTCCTAATCCGTGCGATAAAAACCGACAACAAACGGATCGGTGGCAGATGCGTCAGCGGGCGTCAAATACCTACCACAGATGACCAAATTACCCCCTCTACACGTCCGCGGATGCATCCGGAGATGACGTCCGCGGACGCATCTGCGGACGTGTAGTGGAGGCATTAGGGACGCTTGCGAGTCCAGACTGAGACTCTTTATAGAGGATTCGTGTCGACAGACAAATGGAGGTCTCACACTCTCCACCCAGCGCGCTTTTTCTCTTCGTGTAGATAAGGGGCCCCTGAATACCGTGTAGTGTACAAACTGCTCTAACAATCTCGACGTCAAAGTTCCACCTTCGAAACAAGTGACAGTCGCAGCGCCGTGCGACGTTACCCACGATATGTACAGAAGGCATTCTAAGATGGATCGAAGAAGCTTGAAGCGTGGTGACTCGGGGCTCACTCCTCGGCGTCTTCGGGGTTCTCCGCAGTGAGGAGGTTCGTGTTGTCGTCCGCCTGCAGGTCCGAGGTTAACTGTGAATATGTTACAGGGTTAAAATGGTAAGGTTAGTGTGGTGGGGGACAAAAGTTTAAAAGACGGTTGTTAGAAGTAAACCAACATCAAAGTTACTTTAAAAAAATATCAATATGGCAGCTTTTGGTTGACTACCTATAGAGACAATAGCGAACCGTTGAGTGTGTGGATTAGGATTACAGATACTATGGCCGTAAAGATGACGAACTCTATGTAAGTAAAGAATTTGGAAGAGTCGTGGCTAAAAATATCACTGGAAGAGGCAGGTACAACTTGGTGGCTGCAGGATATATTCAAATTCAAACTATTTAATTCAGATCATGTCCATAGTGTTAGTACCTATACAATTGCTTATCCTAAGTTAGTTAGTTAAATCTAATATTATACACAGAGCCTCTCATGTGCATAGATATGTGTATATAGATACGAAAGTGCACTAGAGTATTATTCAGGTATTAATAGACGTTATACTTACCTGATTCATAAAAGAAAAAAAAACCGGCCAAGTGTGAGTAAGACTCGCGCACGAAGGGTTCTGTACCATTATCTATAAACACGGCAAAAAAATCACGTTTGTTGTATGGGAGCCTCCTGTAGCCTAGTTGGTAGTGACCCTGCCTACGAAGCCGGAGGTCCTGGGTTCGAATCCCGGTAAGGGCATTTATTTGTGTGATGAGCACAAATAATTGTTCCTGAGTCATGGATGTTTTCTTTGTATTTAATAAGTATTTATTTATCTATATAATTATGTATATCGTTGTCTAGTACCCATAGTACAAGCTTTGCTAAGTTTGGGACTAGGTCGATTTGTGTAAGATTGTAAAAGAAAAAAAACTGTTTCTTAGTATTTGTTGTTATATAGCGGCAACAGAAATACATCATCTGTGAAAATTTCAACTGTCTAACTATCACGGTTCATGAGATACAGCCAGGTGACAGACTGACAGACGGACAGCGGAGTCTTAGTAATAGGGTCCCGTTTTACTCTTTGAGTACCTACGGAACCCTAAAAAAGCTTTATGTAAATTTAATGTTAGTTACCTAATGTCCATGTAGGTATGGATTGTAAAGAATGTGTATTGCGTAATGCGGAGTCCCGTTCCTTCAAAGAAACATCACGTAATATGTATATTACCTATTATGTTGGATGTACCTATTTGTTATTCTGGTTGTACAATAAGGATCAACATAATAAGCAAGTTATGATCCTTTGTCAGGTACTCGGCTTCAGACGGGACGTACGGTTTATCCGACCGACGGGTTTTATACTAAAGTAAATTATTAAGTAAGTAGGTAATTTAGCTCCCTAGACCGTTAAACTCAAGTAAGTAGGTAGGTACCTATACAATTCAATTCATTTATTTATTCAGATTACAAAGATCCATTATTTGTTAGTAGTATCCTTAAAAAGACTATGTTAGTACATACACTATAAATATAAATAAACAAAAACTAAAAAATTAAGCTTTGCACAGCTCACTTCACTGAGTACGGCGCAT
This sequence comes from Epinotia brunnichana, assembly GCA_963854355.1. Taxonomy (NCBI): domain Eukaryota; kingdom Metazoa; phylum Arthropoda; class Insecta; order Lepidoptera; family Tortricidae; genus Epinotia; species Epinotia brunnichana. The sequence goes on along the minus strand of OY977949.1, from coordinate 19,102,984 downwards.
GTAGCCGACTACAATGAAGCAAGTAGGGACAGTCCAATCTGTCCCCTATCATCCTTAAGATGTTGTTGGGGCTGGCGCGCACCCGACGCACCAGGGATGCAGCTCTCTTGCGCATGGTGGCATAAAAGCAATCCACTCTCGCTTCCGCAAACATCCCTGATGCGCTACAGAAGCGCGGCAGCCCCACCATCACCCGGAACGCGTTGTTGTACTGGACGCGGAGGGACCCGCACATACAATGCGATCATCAAAGAAAGTTGCGTGAAAAATTCACTTTAAAAATGAAAACTACGAAATACCTTCCCGTTGTTGCGCTTGAAGTTATCTTGACTCTGTAGGTAGGTATTATTTATGTTATTTCATTTAGGTATTTATTTAATGACCACAATTTGTTCAATCATAAAAAAAATTACATCGCTCCACAAAACTGTACCTGGAGCAGGTAACAGATTGACTGTGGGAACGGCAGTCTCTTCGCATTACTAAATCATTAATTGAATCGAATTTAAAATGGTATGACATGCTTATGTAGTTTTCATTATAAGAGACTAATAGAAAAAGCATTCCAGAATACAGGATATGCTTCATGAGCAGTCTTCTGAATATGTTCTTATTCCTCTCGTCGATGCGTCGCCGTGTGCATGCGTCGTTCGGATACCTTAATATCGGTTCGCGAGGAAGCAATCACGCGACAAACATATAAACACACACACACACTCACATTAATATAAATTTTGAATGCGAAACGAAACTCTTTGATCAACTTATTAGTACAGTCAAAGTCAAAGTTTTTATTCCCTTTTAATAGACTTTTGACGTCTTCGTTTGCGTAGCTACTTTTGATGCTGACTGTGCAGTCACCAGCTTCAATATATGCCATAACAAAGCGTGCTACGAGTAAAAGATCTACCGGCCCTAGAAATAGAGTCGTGTCGTGTCACAATATTTATATTTTTATACGCGCTTTCTTGTGGTAGATACTTGTACTATATCGCAACCCCCTGGTTTACTCATACGTTACTTAGTCCGTTTCCTCCCGTTATGTTTTTATAAAAACCACGAGCGTTCACGTTTGACTTACACCACGTGGGTGGCAGTAACAATGAAGGTCAAAGAGTAACGAGTTGACCTATGGCAACACATTTTCGTACTCGTAAGATATTATGACAACAGTCTTGAAATAGCTCTGAGAGTTTAGGTCTGTGACTTACATTGTACGTGGTACGTGTCGTTCACTTGTGCCGGCTAATTATCGTTGTTTACGCACGATACCTAACCAACAAAGTAAAGTTGGTACTGGCAGAAGGCCTCAAAACGCACTAGTATAACCTAGTTGGCCTAAAAAAGCCTAGTTGGTAGTGACCCTGCCTACGAAGCTGGAGGTCCCGGGTTTGAATCCCGGTAACTAAGGGCATTTATTTGTGTGATGAGCACAAATATTTGATCCTGAGTCACGGATGTTTTCAATGTATTTAAGTATTTATTTATTTATATAAGTATGTTTATCGTCGTCTAGTACCCATAGTACAAGCTTTGCTTAGTTTGGGACTAGGTTGACTTGTGTAAGATTGTCCCCAAATATTTATTTATATATTTTATTTAAAAAAACATATGTATTTGCTATCGACCAATCAGGAAACAGAAATAATTTCAAACATCAGGCTTTTTATTCCGTAACTCACAATCAATGCCGTTTGGACGCGCCTATAAGCGATCAGAGGCGTTTATTCTTGGTGTCAATATTTTGTATTTGTGTCAAAGCAGTTTATTAAAAAAATCATGCCGCCAAATTGGACGATCTTATCCATCTCGTGGTTATTTGGTTTATTTTAGACCCTTGTCATACAATCTACTATTACTGCTGATGCTCTCCAGAAGTAGGTACTTACGCTGTCGCCACCCAGTCTTGTAGGGTGACCGCGAATGACCTCATTCCTAGACGGGGAACTCTTTTGTATTGCTAAGACATCGTTTCGCAGCAAGCCTATATTAGGTACCTAAGTATGTACGCGTGTTATACTCGGGAATAGCGTAAAACATTGACGAACACTTGAATCACTTATTCTGGTATACGATTTAAGCTGACCTATGACTGACCTATTTGATTAAGTTCTATGATTCCCGAAACCACACGAAAGAGTGAACGAAAAAAAGTGCCGTTGAAATTTTAATAAAGGTTAACTAGATCAAGGGTTTTTAGAATGCCTGTTCTACGCATGAGGACAGGACTGAAGGATTATGATGCATATTTGAAACTGTTTCTTTCACTGAATAAGTTTATTAAGGCGACGTTTGTTGTTGAAGGAGGTTCGTTCGTGGTCTTCTCTCCCTCTCACTGAGCATAAGCGTGAGCGAGATGGAAGTGCGTGTTCGGAAGCGCGGATATCATGTTTTTAGTTTTAATTTTTGTACGTTTTATTAAATAAAAAAATAATAGCTAAGTTCCCTCAAACACGATATTGCCGATTTTTAGAACCAATATTAATATGTTTAACTGTTTTGCATAATTTGTTACGATTTTTGTAAGTGTATTTTAGACCTATGTTCGTGATTTTTTTCTATCGAGCGAAAGTCAAAAACTCAGAATTAGAATAGCTGTTGACCCTCGAGAAAGGCCTCAAGATTGCTAATTAAATTTAGGGCAGCCGTATTCAATTCAAAAGAGCTACGACTTTTTATAAATCCGTTTGCTGAGCTCACGTCGCCTTATAAGTATAACTTTCGCACTCTATGCTATGCTGCCGTAGACGTGACGCAGACATTATTTATTCTGTGCCTCAAATCAAAGCTTTTGCATGGACAAAACGTCAAGCTTAACATTTTCTTAAGAACGTGGCTATAAAAAGTGATGCGGTTGATATATATACCTAACTTAAAATGATTTAAGTTATCCGAGTTATGTCAAAGTTATTCATCCAAAGAAGCGATAAAGTCGCATACAGGCTAGAAGATATCTTTAAATAGTTCCTACTATACATTATTATTTATGACCTGGTAAAGGCGCGGGAGTCCGCTGGATGCAGGTGGCACTCTTTGGGGGAGGCCTATGTCCAGCAGTGGACATATTTCGGCTGATATCATGATGATGATGATACATTACCCCGATGGCAAACACCTTTTTACTCTAGGTGTTACAGACAGTCCTCTCTGCAGAGCCGGCATGGAAGAGGACGAGACAGCTGCCCACGTCATCCTGACATGTCCTGGAGTGACGGAATACAGGGCAAAGCTCCGAGCAACACCGGGGTCACTACCGGAGGCCGTCGACAACATAAAGTGTCTGCTAGGCTTCCTGGTGGAACTGGGTTGGCACGAATAACAGTAGTGCCAAAACCCCTATGCAAAATAGGCGCATTAATGACGTCGAGTTGCGGAAACCCAGGGGGCCGATTTTTGACTTTCGAGCGCTCGAAAATTAAATATAAGTAAATACGATTTTAGTGTCAAAATTGCAGGCACTAACTTTCTACCGATAGAGTTGAATACGAGTGGTCAATACCACTCGCTTTTCAATTTTCCATCGCTATTTCAAAAGAGCATTTCGTAATTTTTGTCAGTTTTCGAGTGAAAGATTCGAGCGCTCGAAAGTCAAAAATCGGTCCCCAGCCCGCGTACAACCTATAACCTAACCTACCCCGGTGGCGGAGGCGGTGAGGCTCCGCTTACGTTTGCGCACGGCGAGCGCCAGAAGAAGTACCAGCGCGATGGATGAGAGCGCCGCCACCAGCAGCGGCAGCAGCAGGTTGTCGCCGGGGGAGTAACCCTGCAACAAAACGTCCTTGCTTATTGGGGTACAACCACAGATGTATGAATATAAGGAGATCGGACATGCCGGCCGATTTGTATAGAGTACGCCTGTCGCAAGTTCATTAACCCACACAACGCCCAAGTAATTGACAAGACAAAGCACGCACACATTTAAAACACACACACTTGTATGCCTACACGCTTATCTCCACTTATAATAAATCTCTAAATTAAAAAAAGAATCAGCCAGTTTGAAACTAAGCTTTGCGCGGTTCGAATGTTCTCAGCATCCCATGAACGGAAAAATATGAAACATTTTATATAGGTACATTATTATTCTAGCTGCAACTTAGGATAGTTTTTATCCGACTGCGACAGTTAATTAATTTTCCGAAATATACGACTTCATTTAATTTTTCATTTATTTTTATTGAAATCAAACGCTGCTCCAACTGTCAGCTATAAGAACCGTCAAATTTTCGTCAAAATGGCGGAATTGCTTTGCCTTTCACTTATTAATAATTTAAATCCCGTCTACGATAGACCTTTACGAGACAAATGCTAAAATATAAACCATAAAAAAATATTCGATTCTGATATGAGAACTTATATGCGCAAATGTCGTTTTATGTCGTAATTTCAATAAATGAAATCAACAAATTTGAACAATATAATTAACACGAATTTGGTTTTTTTTAATGGCAATGGCACGCGCTCTTTGCGCATTCTGCCAAAGTGCCTGCGGCGCTACCACGAAAACCGAAACTCGAAGTTCGTATAACTGCATCCCTGTCACTCGAGTATTGTTAGTGCGATAGAGATAGAGATACCCGAATATTTTCGAATTCCGAAGTTCGTGGTTATAGCTCAGGAATCGAAACTACACCCCGTAAGCCGCGTCCGCTGCGTCATGCTTTCGTGGTTTTTAAATGTCAAACATGTTTGCCAATCAAAACAAAACCCTATTTGTTTGCCGAACCTGACGGAAAACATGTTAGACGTTTAAAAACATGGAAAACATTGGTGCAGCGGACCCGGCTGTAGGTAGACACTAAATAAAATAATCATAATGTATTTTCTCGAAAAAAGGATAATAGAGAAAAAATCAACGCAAGAGGTTATATGTATAGGTAATCACTAAGTTCCAAAGTTTTATGTTCTGCCCCTTTTCCACAAAACGTACCTTCATATGAAACGATTGTTTTTTACTATGACGCTCGAGGATATTGACATTGACGTCACAGTCCCCGATCGTTTTCTCACTCTAACAAGCGACATTAAAACGGTTTTGAGATATTTGAATGGGATTTACCTACATATAAATGCCCTGACTGACTCACCCACTCACTCATCAACGCACAGCCGAAACTACTGGGGCTAGAGAGTTGAAATTTACACCAGAACTACCTTTTAGAACGTAGGCAACGGATAAGAAGGGATCTTTGGAAATTCTACCCCTAAAGGGGTCAAATAGGGGTGCAAAGTTTGTATGGGGGAAACTTTATTTTTTGTGCTAGAGACTTAAAATTTTGTATAAATATTACTTATTAGAATACAAATAAAATACTTTCAACGTTAAGGAAAATTCTGCCCCTAAGAGGGTAAACAAGGGGTGCAAATTTTGTATGGGGGAAACTTTATTATTTTAGCAAGAGACTCAATATTGTAGAAAGCTTACTTATTAGAATACAAATAAAGTACTGTCAGCGTTTTGGAAAATTCAGCCTCTTAGGAGGTTAAAAAGGGTTGCAAAGTTTGTATGAGCGAAACTTCTTTTTGAGATAAGCTTAAAAGTTTGTAGAAAGATTACTTATTACAATACAAATAAAAAAAACAGCGTTTTGGAAAATTCCATCCCTAATGGTATGAAAAAGGGGTACAATGTTGGTAAAGGGGATTTTTTTGAGCTAGAATCTCAAACCTTTTCAAAAAGATTACATAATAAAATAAAATAAAATACTTTCAGCGTTTTAGAAAATGCAACGTTTGTAAATATATTTTTATAGCAAGCGACAAACCTTTGTTGAAAGATTACTTATTACAATACAAATAAAGAACTTTCAGCGTTTTGGAAAATTTCACCCCTAAGGGTGATTAAAACAGGTGAAAACTTGTATGGAGGAAACTTTTTTTTTGAGCTAGAGACTTGAAATTTTGTAGAAAGATTATTTATTAGAATACAAATATATAGGTAAATTACTTTCAGTGGTTTGAAAATTTCTACCCGCTAAGAGGGAGATAAAGAAGTGCAATGTTTGTAAAGGTAAACTTTTTTTAAGTAAAAACTTAAAACTCTGTAGAAAGATTAAGTACCTACTTATTAAAATACAAAAAAATACCTACTGCCAGCGTTTTGGAAAAATTTCACCCCTTAAGGGGTTAAAAAAGGGTGCAAGGTTCGTATACGAAACACTTTTTTTTAGCTAGAGACTAGATAGTTTGTAGAAAAAATACTTACCTATTACAATAAAAAATACCGAGTGTTTTATTTTTAATTTTTCCCTGAAAAGCGTTCAAAGTTTGTAAGGAGAGCAAGAAAATTTTAAAGTATGATATTTGTAACTTCGATCTTAGCCTGTTTAGACCGCAAAACTTATTTTAGAATTTTTGGAAATATATCCCCTAAAGGGGATTATAAGGGTGTTCAAAGTTTGTATGGATAGCAAGAAAATTTTAAAGTATGATATTTGTAACTTCGATCTTAGCCTGTTTAGACTGCAAAACTTATTTTAGAATTTTTTGAAATATATCCCCTAAAGGGGATTATAAGGGTGTTCAAAGTTTGTATGGAGAGCAAGATATTTTTAAAGTAAGGGATTTGTAACTTCGGTTTTAGACTGTTTGCTAAAATACTACAAAACTTATTTCAGCGTTGTTTTAATTCATCGCCTAAGAAGGTTAAAAGGGGGTTCCAACTTTGTATAGAGAGCAAGACATTTTTAAAGTAATAAATTTGTAACTACGGTTTCAGACTGTTTACTATGAGGGTTCAGAGAGGGTTCTTAGTTTGTATAGAGAGCAAGAGATTTTAAAGGTAAGAGATTTGTAACTTCGGTTTTAGATTTTTTTCTAAAAGACTAGGTAGAAAATTAATTTAAATGTTTTTTTTTATTCATTCCTTCAACAAACATTTAGACGATAATATGTTATACGCGGACGAAGTCGCGGGCAACAGCTAGTTTGACAATAAACGCGCATCTTATCAGGCATTTTAGGAAAAAACGTAATATTCTCTGCGATCAGCTCGCGTGCACAGTATGGCAGAGTATGCCCATTGAGCTAACAGCTGCGACACGGCCGCCGGCGGCTTGTCCTCTCTCTAGTATTCTATGCTCTGAGGGTACCTACAACCAAAATATACCTGACAGTACGACGAGGACGTAGTTTAGGGAAAAGGATCCAAATATGAGTGTATGTAAAATTTGAGATTGGAACCTTCTGTCTAAAACATACCTTTCAATGGTGATGTCTTGTGGGTTGGATCATTTTCCCTAAACTATACGTCCTATAAGGCGAGGCCGGTTCATGATATGACGAAAAGATTGATTTTTGAACTTCCAGTGTGAAGAAATAATGAAGAATTCTAAAAAAATACTGTAGACTGAAAAAGAAACACAATAACCAAACATAATATTAAAAAATGGCTTGGTAACTCTGTAAAAAAATCTTAAATATCACCATAAAATAAACTTTATAATGTTCGAGATCGTAATTTTCAACGACAATCTATGTTTTTTTAATAAAAAGAATAGCTTTTTTGTTGTTCTAAAAGTTTTAGAACAATAAAAAAGCTTTTTATAACTTCTAACACAATAAACGGATAGAGAAAAAGTGATGTTACACACTTCCGAACACGCACTTCTACTCACTGATCCGGCCTCGCCTTAAGAGGACTACTTATGGCGCTATAGTATCATGGTCTTCTCTCCCTCTCGCTGAGCATAAGCGTGAGCGAGATGGAAGTGCGTGTTTGGAAGCGCGGATATCATGTTTTTTAATTTTAATTTTGTGTGCGTTTAAATAAATAAAAAAGTAATCACTAAGTTCCCTCAAACATGATATTGCCGATTTTTAGAACCAATGTTAATATGTTTAGCTATTGTGCATAATTTGCTACGAATGTTTTAAGTGAATTTTAATATGTTTTAGACCTATGTTCGTGATTTTTTTCTATAGAGCGAAAATTGCTTAATCGTGTTTCGAATCACTGATTTCCCTGCAGAAAAGCCTCAAGATTACTATTCGTATTTTTTTGAAACCATATTATTATAAATAGACGCATTATATTGTTTCAAAAACTATGTTCGCTTCACTTCGCTGAACCTATAGCGCCTTATGTGTAAGTGTAAAAATATGGGTGCATACAACTTACTCATAAACATGTCGCTCTTTATGTCAGCGGATTAAGGCTTCGGTACATATTTAATTTATGAGAGGACTAGCTTCTGCCTGCGACTCCGTCCGCGTGAAACTCTTTTATATCGTAGGTCCATACAAACGTTTAAGCCCGTAATTTTTTTTTAACCCTTTTAGGGGTGCATTTTTCCAAAACGCAAATAGTTATTTGTTATACTGGGTGCAACGTTGTATTTTATCCGCGAGCGTGGAATTGAAACACGAGCAAGCGAAAGGATTCTATTATTCTATAGTTGAACCACGAGCGAAGCGAGTTGTTCTAAAATAGAATCCTGAGCGTAGCGAGTCCTTCAACACACGAGAAGTAAAATACTGATATGGAATCTTTACATAAAGTTTTAATTTCGTAGCTGAAAAAAAGAGTTTCCCCGTACAAACTATGCACCTCTATTTAACTCACTTAGGGGTGGGTTTTTCCAAAACGCTAAAAGTTTTTTTTTGTATTCTGATTATTTCTGATATGGAATCTTTTCATAAAGTTTTAATTTCGTAGAGCTGAAAAAAATAGTTTCATCATAGCCCCAACCAATACACTCTTATTTATGGCCCCAGCTGGCGCACTGAGAAACGGGTCGAGATTTTGTTTGAGTGTGCGACAGATACTGTGGCGCACACATACAAGCCGCGCGCGGTGCGTTTGTATCACAGACCACTTAACCGGTCTGTGGTTTGTATGAAGATAACATACTTTGCCCTGCTTTTACTTTGCACTTCTTTCCCGGCGTCTGCAGTGGGTAATGTACTATTTCTTGTAATGCAATAAGGAGTCCATACACCAAATTTCTAACCTTCACTTAAAATTTTACTCCATCCCCATATAACATTCAACCCGCTTTTTACCCCCTTGAGGGTGGAATTTTCAAAAATCCCTTCTTAGTGCGTACTTTCGTTATAGAATCTACCTATTGTGAAAAAATCAGCTTTGAAGATGCCTTTGAAAGCATTTAAAATGTAAATTAGATATGCTATTCTATTTAACTGTTTTAATAAAATGCGGTGTTCTAAATAACATATGTTATAATAAAAAATACTTAGAAACCTATCGGGCACACTGACCTCAAATCTTTTGTTAGTTCGATTTATAAATCTCAAACATTATCACGAATCTGATGAGACCGAAATAGCGACATTCTAATATTGGCTATGAGCACGTAGAAAATCCGGACCCGTTGTAGAATTTATGTATAATGTAAGTTGGCCGATGAGTTCCCTAGATAGTAGCGGTTCGGGTAGTAGATTTGATTCGAGATTATTTTAATTGGGTCATGTTTACGATATGGTCACGATGTCACGCTCCGCGTTGTACGGGGTTTTGTTTTATCACCCCTTCCTCCTTCAAAGGTGAAGTGTCTTTGTCTACTTGAGACGAAAATACAGCACCTACTTCGCTTTAACTAACGACTCACGCACGCCATGACTTGATGCGGGTACGAAATTATTGGGAACATCGTCGAGCTATTGATTGAAAGGATATTCCTTTTCCCTCTTTTGGACACAGATTTACACAAACACCAACTAGGTACAGTCACCGGCATCAGTATATGATCAATCAAAGGCCGCAAAAATATCTGACCCGCTCTTACGGCTCTAGGAATAGAGTTGTCATCAGATATTTTTACGGCCTTTGTTCCATCATATATTTATGCCGGTGACTGTACTTAGGTGTGTAAACTGTAAAGCGATTTACCTACATTTTTCGAACATTAATTGAAATGACAAAACGAATGTTATTAAGTACGTTTAGAAAAAGGTTTTCCTTGAAAGCGTATGACGATTAACGAACGATTTTTCTAATGTTATACGGACATAGACACTGGAAAATAAAAGTTAACTCCCATGTTCCAGGAAGTTAAAGACACAGGGATATTTAATTTCTGGCTGTGAAGATTGCTCACGACGTATTTTTGGCCTTTAACAAAATTGTAGGGATTTCATGCCTCATGAAGGAATTTTGCTTACAGGAAAAATAAGTTTTTAGCTAACTATATTTAGGTTGTGTACCTATGTGGTACTTACACTACACAGATATGTTGCCTAGACACCGGTTTATATTTATTGGTTATGGGGAGACCAAACATTTTCTGAGAATACGGCTTCTTAATTTCGTTATAAGTCATAAGGTAACAATCTAAATTACCTACAGGTAGAACGGATACTAAAATACGTACAGGTTTTGATTATGATTGTGGTTTCTCATTACGGCTGCCTATTTTACTTAGGTAACTACCTAGATAGGTAATTATTGATTATTATCGCATTTAATTGAGAAATGAATATCTTGATTATTAGTAGGTAGTATACATTTGACCCGATTTGATCAAACCGGAATAAGTTCGTAGGTACCTAACCAGCGGTTAACGCATGGCCTAATTTTGATTACCTAAACTCTATTCTTGTTTGTTAAATCGATACTTGCACAAATAAACTTCAAGTTTATTGGATTTAAGTATACGTATATTTTGTGGAAAAAACGATGTAGAGAACTACTAAAAATATAAGCCAAACTTAACATGTTTATAAATTGGATCTCTATTCGTGATTCTCTATACTAGGTATGAGTAGTTAGTTATTTTATACTTACTTATATTTTTCAGCACGTCAGCAATTTAAACAAATCGCAGCTGGTAAGTGTTGCTACCCAATTAGTTTCAAGTAAAGTAATAAAGTCATTAATTTCGCATTGTTTCTTAAGCAAATCAAGATTTAGAAACAAAATAAACACGAATATCTAATAATATCCTGCGGTTCGGAATGCACCCGGCCCATTATAAAGTGTTAGAATGAAATAATAAGACTGACAAAGCCTCGAGAGCCCGGGAAATCTCGCTTGCAAAACAATATTCAAATGCAATTGTGAGCTTCATGACATCTCGTACGCGTTTCCCCGTTTGCAACAATCGGGGATAATAGTACACGAACAGATATTACGTGCCAGTCAACATTTCGCACTCACATTGCCTTGTAATGACACGGCTAAGTGTGTTCTGAGGTTTTAAACTCTCAAATTAACTTGGAGTGGAGAGCAATATGCCGCTCCGTAGTCGAGGCGCCTAATTTACGACCTGCTTGGGAGAAAATGAGCGGAGCCTCATTTCAGAATACTATAGGTAACTAGGTGTTTTAGTAGGTAAAGAGGGTAACTTGAAGCATAATTCACCAGGTAGGCATAGTATGTACTTATTTCGTTTTATAACAATGTTTAAGCAAAGGTTAGCCTGTCGTTAGCCGAACTGCAATCTGCAATCCTTAACTGCTTTCCTACTTCCGCGAAGATATGAGTACCGTTCAGTTTCCATTTCGTATGTGATTTGTTTAGCTTAGACATTAACAAGTTAAGCATAAAATTGCAATTAAATCTTCTCTAGTAATCAATTTTCTACATAGAACGTAAGTGACGACATCATAAATATTAAATAAGCGCTAGACAAGAAAAATGGAACGGGGTCTCATCCCGTCGCTGTATTAGGTGATAAAATTGTCTCTCTGGGAGTATCTAGTTATATGAAAACTTACTCTTACATCCGCAAAGTAATTGTGTTATGTAATTTGTGTCCTCACTCGGGACATGCTGTCCTCAATTACCCTGCTACGTGTAATATGGTATTGTATACAATAGTTTTTACATGATTTCATACATATTTGTATACTAAATACCTATGTGAGTAAGTTACGATAAATATTAGGTACCTTAATGTGGTCATTTGCGAAGTTGTGCCACATCGAAAATCGCAACACAATCACGATTACGGTATAGCAGTACTCAATTAACTTGCAGTTTCTATATCCGCTTTCGTAATATTATTACGATATAGCTAATACTCTGAATATCTAATTTTAGGTAGGGATAAGTATTAACCAGCCCGGTGCACGCTTCGATCAGACATGAGACGCTACTTACGTAAGAAAGGAAATATTGCAATCGTACTCACCGTCCATTGAAAGTACGATGAAGTGTCGACGAAAGGCCATTGTGCTCCGTACCAAGCACCATCGCCCGCCTTCGACACCGTGACCTCGTCGCCATCGGCCCCCGCCGACTCCGGCTTTAGGGACGGAAGGGAGAACACCTCATCCACCTCCATCGACTTGAAATCCTCGTCATCTTCCACTGATAGTAGTGAATCCTTAAAGTCACTCATTTTTGAGCTATCGCTGGTGCTCGTGAACTCTGTCGTCGCCGGGGGACGTATGGTAGTAGATTTTGTAGTAAACAGTAGGTGTTTAAACACTTTCGGAGAATCAGTCGGCGTTTTAACTGACGGGACGAATGAACGTGAGTAATACCTATAATTCCGCACTGTCGGTTCAGGTGTTACTGTGGGTTTAATTATTATATTATTATCGCTCTCCCAAGGTTTGTTCGACATGTACTGGTCGAGCCGTCGAATGCTACCTGAGGGTGTGCCTATTAAGGGTATCTCCTCGTTATCTTCGGTTGGGAGAGGAGGAATGGTCGTAGAAGACGTTGAGCTCTTCCACGATCTTAGAGCAGGCATAGTCCAAGGAGGAGTCGTCGCTCTTTCACTAATCACAGTGGTGGGAACTGTAGTAGATGCAGTAGTAGGTAACGCAGTAGTTGACGTCGTTTCAAGTTTTGATATAAGCGTTGAAAGCAACTCTGGTGATATCTGCTTAAGATCCTTTTTGCGCGACTTTATCAGTTCCCTTCCAGCTGGTGTGTGAGGTGACGACGTGGCCACATCCTGCTGGCTCCTGCGGGCGTACAAGGCTCCGTTCATAACATAAAGTGGAATGGACGCCAACGCCAGTGCTACTATTATACCGAATATCACGAGCAGAATATATTTCACCGAGGATCTTTTCCGAGAGTGGCGAACATGTATGGAGGGGCTGTAGTCCCGGCCTTTGCCCTTAAGGCCGCTGTTGTTGAGCACCTCCTCCGTCTGTGGCAGGATGGTGTACTGGAGGCTGTTCTCGCCATGCCGCACCGTCTTGTACATGTTAGCGGAAGTTAAGTATTGTGAAAAGAAACACTACAGTTACGTTGTCACATGCACTGCTATCACATATTTTGTCTCGGCAGTCGCGGTTGGTTAGCGTGGCGAAGGCTCGACGCCTGGCATCGCGGTGAGCCGTCGCTTTGTGCGCCGTGGGGGCCGGTCGGGGCCGACGCATGCGCGACAACATTGAGCGGCGCGCGCCCTCCGCCACATCGGATACCCCCAGCTTTGAGGTTATGACTGACGCCGGCTGCACATCACACGGCACGACCATAACAATAACAATACCGTACTCGTTAACTAACACACCTCTTCACCGACAATACTATACTAGACACACCGCTTTTAGACGCAAACTCACCATAAGCATTAGGACTTGGCTGTAATTTTAAGGCGACTTTTTGGTAGTGTGCCCGGGTGTCAAATGAAATGGAAAATTTAGTTTGGGTTCAAAATGACGGCGTTATTGGCATCAATGGCAGCGGATGAAATGGGTCAAACACTCTTCAGTAGGTACCTATGCTATGTGCCATCGATTTTATGGTTGTGGCATTTTTGTGGAGCTCATTAGTTTTTATTGTAGCACATTTCTTTCTTCATAATAAGCTGATTCCTGTATCATTTTAAAATATTTACTTATTTCTGAGTTAAAGGTCAGTAAGACTTCACTGTGTTCAGTACTTTATTTGCTACCTTTAGCAGCATTTTGCGTACCTACTTATTAATCAAAAAAATGTAGTACTACATTCTGTCGTTTCGTCCTGAGAATAATAACCCTTCAATGATTCATTCACCCGTCGCGCCGTAGCTCGTAAGTAAGGCTTCAGGAGTTTGCATTGCACTTACTACTAGGTAGGTACATACATACCTACTTACTTACACCTATATGTATGAGTCAGATTTCTCGCAATCTTTTTCCGATTCTTAGAAGTGAAGTTTCTTGAAACCGCAGCGACCTATTGTTAATTATTCTCTCTAAGTAATACTTATGATGCATTGAAGATTTTATGACAAACTCTACCAATGTTTCGAAGTAAAGATTAGCATTGAATAGGTCAAGGAAGTTATACATTTTATCGCTAGAATTGTCGTCTATTTTAACATAGGTACCTATATATCAGTGGCGGAGCGCCCATACAAGCTGATTCCCACAGGATCAGCTAAAAAAATGTTTAGGCAAGCCTATAGATAAATACTCCAAACTCTTTCATAACTTTTTTGTTCCGGGAAGCCCATCAGAAATTTTCAAGCGCTGCGTAGGTACCTATAGAGCCACTGCGATCCCGGGCCCTATATGTCATAAAAAGAATGCATATACCTAATGTGTAATTAATAATAATAGTAGTCTGATAATAATAGTTTCCATACAAATGTCCTAATATTATCTGCTAATATCCTGGAGTTATAGAATAACTTCGAAAGTAATTTTTCTTTCTGTATTCATATTGATAAAAGCTCATTCAATAGTAACGAAATGGCAATTCTTTTGCGAATTTACGTCCATTTTTTTTTGTACGAATGCAATATTTTTATATGGTGGACACGTGGGTCAACTGTGCTCCTCATGGTCCATAATTATTTCTAAGTGCAATTACAATTCGCATAGACTTGTTATTAAAAAATAGATTTACGACTCGTCCGTATTTTTCAAAATAGGCAAGTACGTAACTTAGGAGAACGTTACAGGATGTAGAGTCAATTCTCTTTATTCATAATGGCAGAGGTAAAACCGCAAACAAAATGCAAATCCAATTTTCGAATTCATCACTCGAAATAATTGCTCAATTTCCGATGACGATGACGGATGACGATGAAATTATGCATCATCAATACGTCAGCGCAACTTGTTATGTGACGTCACCATTTCACTATCGTGTCGTTCTATTCGTGTGCATTGTGCACATACCTACCTATACATATTTAAACTACTTAGTCAAGTGTAAACTGTGAAGTTTTAAATTAAATTTAAAGCGACACCTCCTCCAGATACTTAAAAAAACTCAACCCTCAGGCGGCCGAGTCCTGGCCTCGTATCTTTGATGAATACCTTACTATAGATGGGACATTTCAAATTGTTCATTATTACTAACCGTTAGTATTTAAATATGTTAAAAATATAAAAGAAAATAATGAACAATTTGAAATGTTTGCTTGAATTTATAATTAATTATTAAGTAAGTAATAAAAGTATATATAAGTAAATGTGAGTAGGTACCTAAAATGTTGTGTATATTTTATTTATATAATGACTGTGGTTTGCTTGAATTTATAACATATATGTTAGGTTAGGTTACTAACCTAACCTAACATATAAATTCAAGCAAACCACAGTAATTATATAAATAAAATATACACAACATTTTAGGTACCTACTCACATTCCAATTACATGTCCATTCCGTTCCGACATCGCCCCTGCTAGACGGTCGCCAACACGCCACTCCGACCGAGCGAACTTGGTCCGCACCGACCGTGTAGACAGTTGTTTGGAGCAAAATTTCATACTACAGCAGTTGAAGACTTTACGAGTATTTACTATTTACCGTCACCTGCAGTCAATCGAACATGAATCTGGAATTGAAATGGTAATTATACAAAACGCGTCCGTGCAAATAAATAATATTAAATGTATATTTTTCTACCGCGCATCTTTGTGCATGCCTATAATTATATTAAAAATATTAAAAATATTACGGGACAATCTTACACAAATCAACCTAGGCCCACGGTAAGCTCAGTAAGGCTTGTGTTGTGGGTACTAGGCGATGATATATATAATAGATAAATACATATAGATACTTATATACATATATAACATCCATAACTCAGGAACAAATATTCGTGATAAACTCACAAATAAATGCCCTGACCGGGATTTGAACCCGGGACCTCCAGCTTCGTAGGCAGAGTCACTACCCACTGGGCTACGGAGGCCGTTAAAATGAAATGAATGAATTATTATCATGATAACATTGCAAGTTGTTAAGCTGTAGGTAAATTTTTTGTACATAGGACGTAAAATAAAAGCGATTTAATTTGTCAGCCCAACTAATTGTTTATTCTTTTGTTATGATTAACCTGGGTTAAACCTAAGCTTTTTATCATCAAATTAACGAGCCTCCTCACATAATTGCAGAAGTGTGCGTGCCCATTAAATTACGTTAGTTGTGTAATAGCGAGGTGTTAACCGGGCGGCGCGGGCGCCGGCCATACTAATCAAGATTAGAAAAAGTCGCAGGATCGTCTCGAGTCCGCAACGCAACGAGTTTTTGCGTCCGGTCAAACAGCGAACACAACGCTCGAATACTAATTTACTTGACCTTGGGCGGAATCACGTTTCCTTTCGAAATTCATTCGTGAATGCGATATTTTTAGAATAAAAGTAAAAAGTGTTCGGCCAAGCAAAATAAAGGGGTTGGGCGAGCGAATCGTCTTTAGTTTTTTGTTGATCAACTTCTACGTTCTAATTTAGAGGGTCTGGTCTGTAGATAATAGAACCACCTTGTGTTTTTTTATCACCTTATTGTGCTGTATACCGATAATACTATATATCTATACGCTGAGCTTCAACTTTGTTGAGCTATTATGCAACTTACCTAAGGGGATTCATCATCTCCAACCTTAACCTATAGGTATACAGGTGTGGATTGTAATAGGAGCAAAAAATTAAACGGTAGATTATTAAGCTTGTGAACAACAAGTGTGTGCTTTCCACATGGTTAAACTTGAAAAAAAAATATTTTTTATGTTTTTTTTTCTTCAAAATAAGTTTAGTTGTATTTTTTTACTCTTCTGGAGTGCTGCTATCAGTAACTTTTTATTTGAAAGACACTAAAATAAATTAAATAAAAATCAAAAAATTACAAAAATATCTTTTGAAAACAAAAATGCAAAAACTATTAGACTCGTTACATGATGTTACCTCAAAATCCGCATTAACTGCTGTGCTATGATGTCGTGGTGCCAATATACATTACTTGTAGGTCATAACTTTAGATCTCCGAATCCAAAAAAAAAAATAATGAGTGGGACACAAGGGGTTACTACAAATGCTCTAAGGAAGCGTCCCTTTGAATATTTGCTCCTATTACAGGCCACACCAGTATATGTAGTATGATGTCCCACTGCTGAGCACATCAGGCCTCCTCTTTTTAACCCCCGACGGAAAAAGAGGGGTGTTATAAGTTTGACGTGTCTCTGTGTATGTGTGTCTGTATGTGGCATCGTGGCTCATAATTTTATAAACGAATAGACCGATTTGAATGCGGTTTTTTAATACAAAAGCTGACGTGATCGAGATAGTTCTTAGCTATAAACGTTTCAACAAAATTGGTTCAGTCTTTTTTGTCGGGGGTTTTCCAACTTTTCTAAGTGGTAGTTTTGGAATAGATGCAATATGCTTTCGTGGTTTATGTATCTACAAAATTTGTTTCCTTCACGTTTGAATTTTGCACTCTTTTGGGGTGTATAAATATCGCAACGGAACGGGGGAATCAAAAATGAAATTCAGCTCTTTCGCGATGTTATGCTGCGCTGCGGAAGTATTCATAAGCTTCTAATGGAGTACCCTGAAATCTCGCGAATGGAGTACCTATAAGTACCCTGATCCTGTGATATTATTATGTCGTCAATTGAATTCGTTAACAGTTACCGATATAAGACAAAAATGGGGGGTTTTGCCTTTAATATGTCAGTAAGTATGCACTCTACTTGCCTATATCTATGTAGATGAAAGCACAGTCCTTAAAGGTTGAGCTGTGAAATTTCCAGTAAGGGCTGCTCTAGTACAATGACATCCACAAAGCAGCTATTTCCGTGGGGTTTTGGAACGCCGCCAACGCCGCGGGGCATCGCGTAAATAAACGCACACGACAAACGCACGCTGAGCGCACTTTGGTCCGATTTCGACAAATTTAGTACTGCCCTGCGGTGAGCGCTGGACGAGGGGCCGCAGAAATAGCAAGACAATTGCTTATCCCGTATGGTTAACGATGATTTCGATATAATTTACAACTCCCTGGGCTACCTACAATGTCAGTAATCTGTGGTAACACGCACAGGATGTGTAAAGATAAGAGTTGTACTACGGTACGTTTCACACGTGTTGTGCTACTGAACGTCGACTTGCGAAATGTTTGCGGGCAGATAAGAGTCCCGCTATGCCTTTTACTTGAATATAACTTAGTCACTAGAACCTAGAAACTTTTGTCAGATAGCAGTCTTGTCGCAGTTCTATAAGTACCCATATATTTATAGCGGTCGCCTTCTTTCTAACCTTCGTGGTGTTTTGGTATCCAAAAGCGACATAAAACAAGACGTAAATTCTTAATTAGATCAAACAATGTGCATCAGTTTTTGAACTCAAACATCATAGAGATAAGGTTTAATGTATGTTTAAAAACCCGATTGTACGAGTTTGGTTCTAAATTTGGAATTCATTTTGGCAGAATGCTCGCGGAGATTATTCCCAACCGTGCTATCGTGCTTAATGTATTCAAGTGGTTAAAAAACTTCGTGCCCTCTTAATTTGAAGAGGAAACCAGTTTCGTGATTAGATATAGACGTTTCGAGGGTAAGACTGCGTTATTAACACTAATACTCGACATTACAAATCCTTCACAACCTTGAGTCCTCAAAGCACATCCTGCCTGCCTGCGTTTAACGAGTTTGCCTAAATAAATATTTTGTCAGACACATGGCCGGCCGGTTTCGAACGTGGCTAAAATCGATAACACCGACCTTTGTTGAGGCAGTGTAAAACTAAAATTACTATTTATTCCCAGCGAATATTGTTCTCGTATCTAAACAAAGCAAGGTTCGGTCCCCGCTGGGCAGAAGGACCCATGTTTTTTTGGTCATTTAAGTCAGCGCTTTCTAAACATAATTTATTATCGTTTCCCCGAACTCTACATTCCAAGATAAGCCCCTTTGCTTATCTTATCTATATACGTGATAGTCCGGTAAGTCTGAGATTTCGCTGTCTGGTAATTTGAATAAATACACCCTCATGTTGGGGAACCACACCTAAAACGCACAGGTTGGGTTTGGTTGTTACGACTTAAGTATAACTCTTCTGAGCTTCCTGAGGCCAAGCGAGATTTGACAAACTGTCTTTGAAATATTCTGCGAAGCTCGCTGCCTAGTGTAATTTTTACCCCGACTGAGCTTGCCATAATGACATCGTCTACATGCTCTGAATAGAGAACCAGGGCAACCAAAAGAATGCTAACTTAAATAATAAATAGGCACCTACCATTTACAATCCGCGAATGAAGAAAAATATAACAACGTTGGATACGTTGGAGAATTAGGTTTAAAATTATCATTCCTGCTCTTGATTTAAGGACATAGGTACGGGCATGGTATGCCTATGTCGAGCAGTGGACGTCTTACCTACCCATACATTTTGGCATAGACCTTAATTATGTCGGAAGCGCTATCTGCTAAATAATTCATGAGTTCTTCGAACTATACGGAATAAGCCTGTAGGTAATGGGGCCTATATAAACATTGAAACTATTGGGTAGGTAGGATTACCTACCAATAGTACTGGTCTTTTTGTTTTTGCTTTGTTTGTGACTAGGCGTTTTGTGTAATATTGTCCCCAATTTTTTATATATGTGATGTGTGTAGGTATGTAAGCACTTTATTGTACACAATAGCAGGTAAAAAAATATACATGTCACACAATATATCAAAGTACAAAGGCTAACTTATCCCTATAAGGGATCTCTTCCGGATAACCTACCCTAGCCATATTACTTAAATAGATAGTTACGTACCGTTTATAGTTTGCCCGACCCTCTAATCATGTCGTATGCAAATAGTGTATACTTATAAGCAGTGATCGGAATTGGGTAAGCCAAAATACCTATTCTTCGCAAGAGGAGATGTTACAGTAATAAGGTTTATAAGGAAGCAAGGAAAAAGTGTGAAATAATTATAACTTTTAGATCCCGTACATAAAACATCCCGTTCTGTAAGTAAAACATGTATGTTGAACATTACGTCTAGTACCCGGAAAATATACCATACCCCGGTATTCAAGAAAATATATAATTTTCTACCCGGTTGTAACCACTCTATATTAAGCCCTCTTGTATTTTTCTATACACGAGTAGATACACGAATAGACATAAATCTTTACTTAGCACTTCAAAATAGCAAGTCCATTTTACGAAATTTTGTGACCCCGCCCGCTCGCGTGATTTGTGCACAAGCCCTAAGTCATAAAATGGCACCTATCATACGATGACGGGAAGGTTTTTTTTAAGTTCTCATCTAAAGCATTGAATGTAAATCGTGTTGTGCCGGGTGCATCGTCCGCTCCTGACCGTGGCTGGCCCAATGCCACCATCTGCAGCGCGGGCGCAGCGCCAACACTCGCACCGCACCCTTCCGCGTCGCTCGCGCACGCGCTCTATTCGAGACTCGTGAAGCGATATGGTTGCGATATCGTCACTTGTATAGTCCATTTCAAATACGAAGGCCCTATGCACTTGAAACTTAACAATAGGGCTCATAATGTTTGCCTTTGAGTATCTTTTGTTATCACTAATCCTATTGTTAACGCCCATTGAACGTCTCAAGTGCATCGGGCCTTCGTATTTGAAATACACTATATGTACTATCGGCCAACGCTACGGGTTCACACCTCTAGGGTCATTTTTCGACCGCATTATATGTGTGTGCAGGCGATTTTGGTAAGAAAGTGTGAACCCGTACCGTTGGGCGATAGTACTTTGCCTGATGCATATTACATTTAACTGCACTTAGAACACTCTTTGACGCAGGACCGGTCATTGTGGCACTCTTTGGGGCAGGGGCGTCTCTAGCCCATGATGCGCCCGGGAGCAAGCACCCTTTAGTACTCCCCTCCCCCCTAGCGCGCGGTAGCCACCCGGTGAGTGGCACCCCGTGAAATGACTCTAAACGCCCCCTAGGACCCGTGCGCCCGGGTGCACCGCACCCATTGCAATATAGGTAAAGACGCCCCTGCTTTGTGGAGGCCTATGTCGAGCAGTGGACGTCTTTCGGCTGATATGATAATGATGATGATGACACTTAGAACCTTACTGCATTGCACGATCAAGATTGAATACAGTCAGCTACAATAATGTCAGACGCTGTAAAGGCCTCAAATATATATACAGCGTGTATCTATTATCTATCTATACATATAATAAAGCTGAAGAGGGTCGAAAGTCTGTACATGGAAGATATTCGAAAAAAAATTGGCTAGGGATTCTTAAAATCGATAACAGAACATGTTCCAATAGTTTTTAGAATTTTTGTCTGTTTGTCTGTTTATGTGACCGCGCATCACGTGAAAACAGCTGGACTGATTTAAATGAAATTTGGTATGGAGATAGTTTGAGTCCTGAGGAAGGACATAGGGTAATTTTTATCCCGGAAATCAACCCCTAAGGGGATGAAATGGGGGGTGGAAGTTTGTATGGAGCTACTTAAACCGCTGCACCGATTTGGATGAAATTTGGTATATAAATAGTTTGAGTCCCGGGGAAGGTAAAAAGATAGGTTTTATCCCGGAAATCTTCCCCTTAAGGGGTAAAACCGGGGGGTGAAAATTTGGATGTAACCCATTTTGATAAAATTTGGTTTAGAGGTAGTTTAAGTTCTGGGAAAGGACATTGGATACTTTTTATCCCGAAAATCATCCCCAAAGGCGATGAAATAGGGGTGAAAATGTGGATAAATCCTATTTAGTAAAAATTTAGTAAAGGGATAGTTTTTATCCTGAAAAATCATCTCCTGAGGGGTGAAATGAAGGGTGAAAATTTGAATAGAACCCATTTAGTCCTGGGGAAGGACATACAATATTTTTTAGTCCAGAAATCATCTCCTAAGGGGGTGTAATTGGGGTTGAAAATATGTTTGTGACCCATCTTGATGAAATTTGGTTGAAAGATAGTTTAAGTCCTGGGAAAGGAAATATGATAGTTTTAAATTCCAGAAATCATCCCCTGATGGGGTGAAATTGGGGGTGAAAATTTAGATGTAACCCATTTAGATAAAATTTGGTCTAAACACTCATTGAGTATGACAACGGATAGTTTAAACCACGAAAATCATCCCCTCAGGGGATGAAATAGGGGTGAAAATTTGGATAAATCGCATTTAGATTAAATTTGGTAAAGAGATAGAAGCAGTCCCAGGGAAGGACAATGCATAGTTTTTATCCCGAAAAATAATCCCATTAGGTGGTGAAATGAGGGTTGAAGATTTGGATAGAACCCATTTAGACGAATTTTGGTATAGAGAGAAGTAGATTCCTAGGGAAGGACATAGAATAATTTTTATTCCGGAACACATGAAAGGAGGAAATCATCCCCTAAGGGGGTGAAATGGTGGATGGATATTTGGATGGAACCCATTTACGGTATAGCAAAAGTTGGAGTCGTGGGGAGTACATAGGATAGTTTTTTCCCGAAAATCATCCTATAAGGGGGTGAAATGGAGGTGAACATTTAGATGGAACCCATTTACGGTATAGCGATAGTTGGGAGTCCTGGGAAAGGACATATTATAGTTTTATCCCGAAAATCCTCCCCTAAGGGGTGAACAGTTGGATTTGAGTGACCAATTCAGATGAAATTTGGTTTACATATAGTTTTAGTTCCGGAAAAGGACAAAGGATAGTTTTTATCCCGGAAATCATCTCTTAAGGGGGTGAAATGGGGGGTGAATATTTGTATGGAGCTATATAGTAGCCCCATTTAGATAAAATTTTGTATAGAGGTAGTTAGTAGGCGCGGCGTTGGTAGGCACAAGGTGGACTGATGACCTGGTAAAGGTCGCGGGAGTCCGCTGGATGCGGGTGGCGCAGCATTTGTCACTTTGTAACTCTTTGGGGGAGGCCTTTGTCCAGCAGTGGATGTCTTTCGGCTGATATGATGATGATGATAATGATGATATAAAATAGTTTGAGTCTCTACTACTACACTACAGGGTGTCAAAATATCTGAACATGCACCCTAATACCTTGAAAATAGAGTTGTGTTCAGATGTTTGTGACGTGCTTGTTTGCTTTGATGTATGTGATGGCGACTGTACCGTACTAGCGACAGCGATATAGCTTTCCACCGATCGAATAGGGATCCAGGTTTTAACTGTTGAGGAAATAAACACGGTTTATTGCTTTCATGCGTTGACCCGCGCGTGAAGGTGAACGATGTGCTGAAACTTCCTTCAGTTATTACATTCTAGTATTAGCTGTAAATAGATGGCTTCAAACAGGTTTACACAACCTGTGTTTATACATAAATAAATAATAAATAAATAAATATTTTTGGACAATCTTACACAAAATCAACCTAGTCCCAAACTAAGCAAAGCTACTAGATACATACTTATAAATAGAGAAATAAATACTTAAATACATAGAAAACATCCATGACTCAGGAACAAATATTCGTGCTCATCAAACAAATAAATGCCCTTACCGGGATTCGAACCCAGGACCTCTTGCTTCGTAGGCAGGGTCACTACCAACTAGGCTAAAGCGGTCGTTATGTATATTACCGTGGGTTAACATATAAATGGGATGTAATGACAGTGCGATTTTGAAATTACGTTTTAGGGTTCCGTACTCAACAAGGAATCCTACCATTAAATGTACATAGTAGTTTGTGCACTATACGTAATTTTACCGTCCAACATTCAATACAAAAAATATCGAACCGTAAAAAATCGGACTGCCGGACAGTAACATTAATTGTAGTGCACAATCGGCCTTATACTTATTACTTAGTCGTTAAATCACCATGTCTTTCTGTCCGCCCGCGGTTAATTTTTTCTTATCACTGCTTACCTATTTAGCAGTCGAAGGCATGCCTCTATTACTGATAATAATTCGTGTAAATATTCTAAAATCAATGTAACTTTACTATGTATCTTTTTGCCAAGAGTACTCATACCCATCTATGCGTATTAATCACTTAACATAATATGACCTACTTTCGTAATTCATAACATTATTAAGAAAATCGGTATACAATCCTATTGCAAATAAAATTAATTTGACTGTTTTCAGGTATAAAACTACGTCGTATCGTAAACATAAACAAGTATGTAAATTTAATACCAACTTATTTCCGACCGCTTTAGCCTAGTTGGTAGTGAACCTGCCTACGAAGCAAGAGGTCCTGGGTTCGAATCCCGGTAAGGGCATTTATTTGTGTGATGAGCACGAATATTTGTTCCTGATTCATGGATGTTTTCTATCTATTTAAGTATTTATTTCTCTATATAAGTATATATATCGTCGCCTAGTACCCATAGTACAAGCTTTGCTTAGTTTGGGACTAGGTTGATTTGTGTAAGATTGTCCGCAAAATATTTATTTATTTATTTAAAGTACGACAAAGCTGAAATGACGTGCCCTTCGCAATTTACATAAACACCATACCAAGCTCCATGGCGTCGGTACGATGCCAGTCGATTGGTCGTGTGCGATTCACGTGCCAAATATATATTGACGTACCTACTTAATTATTTAATAACTAGCTGTTGCCCGCGACTTCGTCCGCGTAGAACTTTTTATCGTCTTAGAAAATGATTTCTCTCAATACAAAATTTGAACCCTCTTTTAGGGGATAATTAAAAAAAAAGTTGATGTTCATTTTCTAGTTTGTGAACAAACAGTCTAAAACCAAAGTTAAAAATCTCATACTTTAAAAATGCCTTGAAATACTCAAACTTTGAACCAATTTTAACACTCTTAGGGGATGAATTTGGAAAAACTCTGAAATCAGTTTTGTAGTCTTTTGACGTACAGAATAAGACCGAAGTTAAAAATCTCTTACTCACACTTTAAAATTTTATTGCTCGCCATTTAAAATTTGAACCCCCTTTTAAACCCCCTTAGAGGTTGAATTTTTCTAATCGCTGAAAGAACTTTTTTCGTAAACTTTTAATTTTTAGCTCAAAAAAAGTGTTGCCCATACAAAGCTTTCTTAACCCCCTTAGGGGTGGAATTTTCTAAAACTCTGAAAGTACTTTATTATTAATTTTAATAAGTAACATTTTGAATAGTTTTAAGTCTATTAAAAAAAAAGTTTTTCCCACACAACACTGGCTACCCTTCTTAAGGATCTTAAGGATCCCCTTAGGGATGGAGTTTTCTAAAACGCTGAAAGTTCTTTTTTAGTATTCTAATAAGTAATCTTTTTGCAAAGTTTTAAGTCTAACTCAAAAAAAAGTGTTGCCCATGCAAAGCTTGCTCTCCTTTTTAACCCTATTAGGGGTGGAATTTTCTAAAACGATTTGTGTTCTTTTTTTGTATTTTAATAAGTAATCTTTCTACAAAGTTTCAAGTCTCTAACTCAAAAACATAAACTTTCCCTGATAAAAACTTTGCACCCCTTTTTATCCCCCTTAGGGATAGATTTTTTTCAAAACGCTGAAAGTCTTTTTTTTTGTATTTTTATAAGTAATCTTTCTATAAAGTTTTAAGTGTCTAGCTCAGAAAAAGTGTTCCCCATGCTTGCACCCTTTTTTAACCCCCTTAGGGAATGATTTTTGTAAAACGCCGAATGTAGTATTTTTCATGTTCTAATAAGTAATTTTTCGTCAAAATTTTAAGTCTCTATTAAAAAAAAATATGTTTTTCCCATACAAACTTTGCACCCTTAGGGGTGAAATTTTCCAAAACGCTGAAAGTACTTTCTTTGTATTTAAATAATCTTTCTACAAAGTTTTAGGACTCTAGCTAAAAAAAATAGTTTCCCACATACAAACTTTGCACCCTTCTTTTAGCCCCCTATTTTTAGGGGTAGAATTTTCTAAAACGCTGAAAGTACTTAATTTGTATTCTGATGACTAATCTTTCTACAAAGTTTTAAGTCTCTATTTTAAAAAAATATTGTTTCCCCCATACAAAATTTGCACCCCTATTTTACCCCCTTAGGGGTAGATTTTTTTAAAACACTGAATCTAGGTACTTTATTTGTATTCTAATGAATAATTTCTCTACAAAGTTTTAAGTCTCTATTTAAAAAAAATTAGTTTTTCCCATACAAACTTTGCACTCTATTTTACCCCTTTAGGGGTAGAATTTTCTAAAACCCTGAAAGTTCTTAATTTGTATTCTAATGACTGATCTTTCTACAAAGTTTTAAGTCTCTATTTAAAAAAAAATGTTTCCCCCATACAAACATTGCACCCCTATTTTACCCCCGTAGGGGTGGAATTTTCCAAAACGCTGAAAGTGTTTCATTTGTATTCTAATAACTAATTTTTCTACAAACTTTAAGTCTATAGCTCAAAAAAAAAGGTTCTCCCATACAAACTTTGCACCCCCATTTTACCCCCTTAGGGGTAGAATTTTCAAAAATCCCTTTTTATCCCTAGCCCACGTTATAAAAGCATA
The DNA here is from genome assembly GCA_963854355.1 of Epinotia brunnichana. NCBI lineage: Eukaryota > Metazoa > Arthropoda > Insecta > Lepidoptera > Tortricidae > Epinotia > Epinotia brunnichana. The sequence goes on along the minus strand of OY977949.1, from coordinate 19,076,471 downwards.
CTGTGCAAAAATCAACTCTCTAAGATTAGTAGTTTCGGCTGTGCGTTGATGAGTGAGTGAGTGAGTGATTGAGTGAATAAGTCAGTCAGGACATAGGCATTTATTATGTATAAATAGATAGAAGATAATGAAACTCCCATTCAAATATCTCAAAAAATTATGAAGCTACATCCGTTTTAATGTCGCTTGTTAGAGTGAGAAAACGATGAGGGACTGTGACGTCAATATACTCGAGCGTCATAGTAAAAAACAATCGTTTCATATGAAGGTGCGTTTTGCGGAAAAGGGACAGGACATACCCCCTCTTAAAACTTTGGACTCTTATAACTTAATCATTACCTATATAACCTCTTGCTTTGTTTTTTTCTCCATTTGACTATATTTATTTTAAATTCTTTTTCGAGAAAATACATTATGATTATTTACCATATTTTCGATTCCTGAGCTATAACCACGAACTTCGGAATTCGAAAATATTCGGGTATATCTATCTCTATCGCACTAACCATACTCGAGTGATAGGGATGCAAATATATGAACATTGAGTATCGGTTTTCGTGGTAGCGCCGCAGGTACTTTGGCTGAATGCGCCGAGCGCGTGCCATTGTCATTCAAAAAAAACAAATTCGTGTTAATTATATTGTTCAAATTTGTTGATTTCATTTATTGAAATTACGACATAAAACGACATTTGCGCATATAAGTTCTCATATCAGAATCGAATATTTTTTTACGGTTTATATTTTAGCATTTGTCTCGTAAAGGTCTATCGTAGACGGGATTTAAATTATTAATAAGTGAAAGGTAAAGCAATTCCGCCATTTTGACAAAAATTTTACGGTTCTTATAGCTGACAGTTGGAGCAGCGTTTGATTTCAATAAAAATAAATGAAAAATTAAATGAAGTCGTATATTTCGGAAAATTAATTAACTGTCGCAGTCGGATAAAAACTATCCTAAGTTGCAGCTAGAATAATAATGTACCTATATAAAATGTTTCATATTTTTCCGTTCATGGGATGCTGAGAACATTCGAACCGCGCAAAGCTTAGTTTCAAACTGGCTGATTCTTTTTTTAATTTAGAGATTTATTATAAGTGGTGATAAAAAAGTTTGCTTAGTGAATGCCCATAAAAGTCTTATATGACGAATAACTTAATGCTAATGTCACATTACTGTAAAGACTGAGCTTCGCGCAAAGTTTCAAGCAAAGTTCTTTCAAAATTTAGGTTCGTTCTTCCAATTCTTTAGGCTACTGTAGGTAAACTAACTTGACCTAGATTAGTTTTAAAATCTAATCGAAATCGTTAGAACCTTTCAACGAACGCGGTCACAACGGCTTATGTCTATTTACCACCGGAAACTTAGAAAGAATTTTAGAAAACCTATGTCATACGTGATCTTTATAATATACAAGTTATTTATTAATCCATTAGCTAACACACTTTTCGTATATCTGGTTATTGTATCGAAGCAAAAAATAAGGAACGTCAAGTGTTTTAGGGCTGTTCTATTTCTGTTTGATACTCAGAGAAACAATATTTCTACAATTCTGACAGGAGTTGCGTAGTTGACCGAATGTGAGGCCAGATGTTTATTAATATTTCGTGGAAAACGTCAGTAGTTTCGTTCACGCTGCGCTCCGGTATGGGGGTCTATCTGATGTGAGGCGGTATGATATTTTTATGAGATTTGACGGATTATCGAGACTTTACCGAGAGCGTTTCTTCCAATTCGCAATCCTCCACAACCGCAATTCACCACATTAATTTAATGAATAAATCATAACATAATTCAATTTGTTGCCTGCGATCGCTTCCACGCGTCTCAACTCAACAACTGCGACCAACAAACATAATGCCAATACTATTCCAATACGTCGACCCAAATAGACCTACTGGTTTAATGGACTCGTAAAAAGACCTTTCAAGGTTATTAAATTAGGAACAGTGCAATTCACGAGCGTGTGTCAACGCTCTTGATATCTTTAGACAGGATGGGAGCACTTTAATAAAAAGCATTTTACGAAGAGGTTAATGCAACCATAAGCTGCTGTTATCCATACAGCGCAGAAAAGATTATAATATTCTATATAGTTAGTTGGTACTTACTTATACAATATTGTTGCGTAGCTCTGTACCTATTACCTACTTAATGCACGCCGCAAAATATCAATGGACTTGCCCATTTTTTTTGTGTGGAATATACTCCTTTGATTTTTATGACGGGAGATATCTACCACGTCTTGTCGTCACCCTCGCACCCAGTTACTGTAAGCTGTAAGAACGTGATGTCCGTTTCATCGATAAATGATAAATAAATTACTGTCATACTCGTGCGATACCTAACTAACCAGCAGGTTAATTGCGTAAGTTTCAAAACGAGCGAACATGTTATCTGTCATTTTCACCCGGAAAAGAATACAGTTGATGTGTCGTAACCCACGTTCGAACAGTAACACAATCGACGTGCTGAGCTGGAGGTCTATTTGACTTGACGTATTGAGTATAACATTTGTTGCCCTCCTTCTAATATAAAACGTGAGACTTGTTTCGCATGGCGTCGGCGAAAAATGTCACATCAATCAATATCATTATCATCATACTACGTACGTCGAACCAGATAGACCTACTCGGTGCACCGAGCATTTGTGTTTAATCAAGCTGCAGAGAGTATCAATCTATTTAATGTACGGTGGAAACATGACTCCAATAGCACTCCGGTGTTATCTGCTGTGTAAAAATATTAAAATAGGGCAACCTCAGAGCATAGAATACTAGAGAGAGGACAAGCCGCCGGCGGCCGTGTCGCAGCTGTATGCTCAATGGGCATACACTGCCATACTGTGCACGCGTGCTGATCGCAGAGAATATTACGTTTTTTCCCAAAATGCCTGATATGATGCGCGTTTATTGTCAAATAAGCGTGTAGGTATACAAGTGTGTGTGTTTTAGATGTGTGCGTGCTTTGTCTTGTCAATTACTTGGGCGTTGTGTGGGTTAATGTACTTGCGACAGGCTCACTCTATACAAATCGGCCGCCATGTCCGATCTCCTTATATTCATACATCTGTGAGGGCAACATAGCTTACATACAGGTTGATGTCGCATGAATATGATATTTATTATATATAAGTATAATGTATGACATTTTCAAGTTAACAGTAAGCTGTACTAAGGTACAGTCACCGGCATCAGTACATGATGAATCAAAGGCCGCAAAAATATCTGACACGCTCTTACGGCTCTAGGAATATATATACATTATAAAAGTAATATACCTAACTAATAATAGTGGATCTATGAGCTGCAGAATTCACGCGCCTATTAGCTTCAAAAAAAAAATATATTTCGAAAAAGTGGATTGACAAGAAAAATCTATAATTGTTGTACCTGCTCTCAAAATTTCACAAGAATTGGTTGAGAAATGCGACCTGCAAATAAGAACAGCCGGACAGCGGGACATCTGGACATACGAAAGAAATTTGGCTCAAGCTGAAACGGAGAACTTCGTTCGCGTCGCTCGCTAGATATAACTACGAGTACATATAACCCAAAGTCGCAAAAGCATGAGTAAGTTTAAATTCCTGCCACGACGCCTACGCTCAATAAAGTCTGAAACCTTTAGAGATTAATCGTACATCTACACCTAGCTTTAACGATTTAATTTTACTGTCGATTTGGCATTCGGCAGCCAGGATTTGTTGGCATTGGCATAGGTCCGGGGCGTTGAACCGTGTTTGCGACGAAAGTGCAAGTGCATATGTGTATGCTAATTTAGATTTACTGTCGTCGTAAAGGCTCGTGTTATCTTCGCATTGTAATTTGTAATGTCGACATATGCACGGTTATCACAAGACTGCGAGATAAACTAACCATCTTTTTCTAATTAGAGCTCTTAGAAAGAGACGGATAGTTTATCTCACCGCGAGAATTAACCGCTGGAAATTGGAATCAGGTTTCTCGGACCTTTGTTTATATCTACGAGTAGTATCTAGCTGTAAGCGAGTTCAGTCTACGAAATAAGCTCTAAACTTGTGTAATTATACGAATTAACAAGGGTCATTTGTGTTAATTAGATGTTTTCTGAGGTAAAATGGATTTGTTGAGAGTATAGTGGCGCCTGTACATGTACACGACATAAAAGTGCAATATACGGCGTTTGATGATTAAGCGGTGTCCTTTGGCAGAGTGAATCCCCTGAACCCTCAGACCGTTTTAATGGCAAATTCATTTATGGAATAATATTTACACCATTTCATATTAAAAACTTAAGATAAAAGAAAATAAGTTTCTGTAAAATTTTTTTTTGGTATAAGCATCTATTGACGACTGTACCGTTCTGTATACCATCATCAACCACTCATTGAGACGATTCTAACGAGCCCAAACTCAAAAAAAACTTCTGTCTCCATCATCAGATCAGCTCGATAGTACCACAATATTAAATTGTCATCCAGACTTTACTAACACCCAAAATTTCAGCTCAATCGGATAACGGCAAGTGACTGAAAAATCGATTGCAAATTTTGACGGTCAACTTAGTTAGACAAGTTTTTACATTTTTTCGTTAAAAAAAATGCAAATTAAATATCAGGAATAAATTTGGCATCCTTGGTTTATACGAAAATGATACCAAACTTGCCATAATTAATATATTGTGATTTTGGTTCCGTGGAAAGTAATTATTTTTTTACACGCACAATACTCAGACTAAAAAATCATATGGGTAATTTTTACAATGTTTAAGAGTGCTCTTCAAAAAAGCGCTCGCTCAGAATTCGGTATTTTGACACGCGTAGTGCGTTTGTGTGTGTAAATACTACTACCACCCACACAAACGTACCTAACCCCCACATGCACAGCGAGATCGCACCAGCCGCGGGTGCCGTCCCTTTCTAGCTATATGTAAGTGCGATCGGGATAGAACTAACCGCGGAGCTTGCCGATGCAAATAGCTGTATAGCGCACCGTTGGAATTCACTCCGTGACCGATATTGATACTTGCACTAAAAAGTGGTAAGTATTACTTCGCTAACATGATGTTCTAGAACATCATGTTAGCTTGAATAAAGTAAGTATTTGATTTAGAGCACAAGTTTTCTATTTGTATTAAAATACTATGATATGACAAAGTATATTTAGTTTCGTTTTTTTAGTATAAAATAAACTAACGAGTTTTAAAGTTGTCAGTAATAAGAATAATAATTTGTTTTACGGATATTAATAGTTTGCATGTTATCTGACTCTTATTTATATATAGTAATGTAATGAAATTATACCAGTAGACCCACTACTAGGAAATTACTGGGTACTTACGTATTCATTTCTTGAAGAATTTTTTTTTTGTTATGGACAGTAAAAAAAAACTGCCCTTCATAGAAATTGCTATGTCCGTTTCTTACCAAAGGAACTGAAAATTATAAATTATACAAACACAGCTTTTTATCTAGAATGCAATTAATTAATGCGTGATTTTATTCAAAAGCCTAAAACCTCAGATGATAAAAAGGAATAGATATGAAACGGGGGCTTGGCGCGTGTCGGTGCGACATGGCCAAATGGGCATGTCACTGCCCACCGCATGTTAGTCGCAATTTGCCGTGAATCTGAAATATTATTCCACGTTTACTCAAAATGCCGAATTGTAGCGTGGTTACATGCAAAAATAGGAATGAAACTAAAACCTACATGAATGGTGGAGTCACGCACTACATGTGAGTATTAGTATTTTCACTTAAGTCAGTAAAAACTAATATTTTAATAAATAAACGCAACGCCGCATCATTTCTCGGGATCGAACTAACATATCGAACGAAAAAGCATATTTTTGTTCTATGCGTTGTACATTGATCGTTCAATACAGTAAACCACGGCGCAATGTATTAAACCACTATGGATATGGACGATGCTTGAATTTTTTAGTGGTACGGCCGCTGCTTGGCGTCGCAAACTAGAGCGGTGCCAAAGTGCAGTTACAATTTACGCGTAATCGATAAAATAGAAGTACGATATCATACTAGTTATTTTATTTCGACTACTTTCGCTGTTTTATTTTATTTAATTACTTGTTTTGGTTGGGTGGCTATCTTAAAGGTAACTAATAAGATTAAAAGGCACAAAATGTTTACGGTACCTACTAATAAGATTTTCACTAAGTTGCAGTATGAACGGTAAATAGACATATTAAAATTGTATATACAAGTATATAATTTGATGAGTATATTTACTTTCATTTCAAATGTGATAATTGAAGAAGAAATCTCGGTTTCTTATTACAGTTTTCCAAAGAATCCGATTAGGTTCTAAAAAAATGGATAGATGCTACTGGCAGAGGTCCTAACTGGTTTCCTGTACAGAGAAGAGTTAATGTGTTCGTAACATTTTCAAGAAAAATGTTTCCAACCACTTAATAAGAGCCGTACACTTTTCGAATATTTGACACCTCGCTTGCTTGAAACCTAGGTGTAAAATGTATGGTAACACATCTTCGCACATCTTTGGTGGATACTCGCCCTTAGCCTTAAATCTCGTAATATGAGTAATGGACATATTATTTCGCGCCAAAATGCGAGTCGGATCGGCCTGGCACCTACAGGTCAAAAATATCGAAGTGACCAGAGTTTTAAATGTATGTAAACACGAACTTATAAAAAGCCGTTTATGTTACTCTGTAGGTATTCGTCAATATTTTTTACTTTTGCGATTTATGGTAAGTTAACAACACGTGTTATTTAAACTTGTAGCTAGAAGTTTAAATACCACCACATAAACTTACCATGTTGTTGAAGTTGTTACCCATTAATACCATAACATAATATTAATTTTAATATCAATGTCGATAAAACATAATTTTAACGTTTGTCGCCCCCCTAGTGTAGTGCGTTTAAGCCAATCACAGCCCTTGTTTGCATGTTGCCGTAGACTCACTGGCAACGCCCGAGTCTTTGTTTTTATTTTACACGGTTCAATGTGTGTGCCTGTGGGCGCTGCGGTGGGAGAAAACTGGGGACATCGGTTTTGGTTGAAATTAAGCAGTACGGCACTTCTCCCTTTTTTTATGTTTTGAGTCTAAAACCTATGTCACTTATTAGGATTCCGTACTCAAAGAGTAAAACGGGACCCTATTACTAAGACTCCGCTGTCCGTCTGTCTGTCTGAAAGTCTGTCTGTCCTTCTGTCACCAGGCTGTATCTCATGAACCGTGATAGATAGAGATTTTCATAGATGATGTATTTCTGTTGTCGCTATTTATAACAAAAAATACTAAAAAACAGAATACATCTTTTTTTTTTTTTTTTATTTGTTTCTTTTTCTTTTACAATCTTACACAAATCGACCTTGCCCCAAACTAAGCAAAGCTTGTACTATGGGTACTAGACGACGATAAACATACTTATATAGATAAATAAATACTTAAATACATAGAAAACATCCATGACTCAGGAACAAATATTTGTGGTCATCACACAAATAAATGCCCTTACCGGGATTCGAACCCGGGAACTCCAGCTTCGTAGGCAGAGTCACTTCCAAGTTACTAACTAGGCTATAGGGGGCTCCTATACAACAAACGTGATTTTAGATATAGATATTTTGCCGTTTTTAGATATAGATAATGGTACGGAACCCTTCGTGCGCGAGTCCGACGCGCACTTGGCCGGTTTTTTTAACATTTATTTCGAAATAAAGAGTGATACTCGGAAATGTCGAAGGGAAGGTCAATCGTCGAATCCGACTCGGCTGGGCAGCATTCGGGAAGCTACGGCACATCTTTTCGTCCAATATTCCGCAGTGTCTCAAGACGAGAGTCTTAGACCAGTGTGTGTTGCCAGTGATGACATATGGCACGGAAACGTGGTCGCTTACTATAGGCCTCATAAGAAGGCTCAAAGTCACTCAAAGGGCAATGGAGAGGGCTATGCTGGGAGTTTCTCTGCGCGATCGCATCAGAAATGAGGCTATCCGCAGCAGAACCAAGGTAACCGATATATCCCTCCGAATTGCTAAACTTAAGTGGCAGTGGGCGGGGCACATTGCACGTAGAACCGATGGCCGTTGGGGTGGAAAGGTTCTTGAGGGCAACCACGTACCGGAAGGCGCAGCGTGGGTAGGCCCCCCGCAAGGTGGACTGATGACGTGGTAAAGGTCGCGGGAGTCCGCTGGATGCAGGTGGCGCAGGAACGGCCATTGTGGCACTCTTTGGGGGAGGCCTATGTCCAGCAGTGGACGTCTTTCGGCTGATATGATGATGATGATGATGATGACTCGGAAATGTAATAAAACCACGTAAAAATCTCTCTTTCCAGTGTAAACCCCCGGTGTGTGTTATTATTATATATAAACGAAAATAATAACTAAATGCAAGGTAGGATCGTGCTGTACTTAACAAACGCCATATAAGCTTGTTTTTTAAAAAGTTTTTTATTCATCTTGTTATTTTCAATAACCCTGCATATTATGTCGCTGGTTCGTGGGTACTTGTACAGACAAATCACACAAACCCAAACAAGATAGGTCTATCTATTTTAGTTTAGGAGTTCCCATGACCACCTTCCATCATCAGATCCTAGAACTCATCCATCACCAAAGTGTTTACCAAGACAAAACAGATGAGCCCAAACTAGATGGGTTTATCTAGTTTAGTTTAGGAGTTCCATGACCACCTTCCAGCTCCATCATCAGACTCTGGAAATCATCCAGCATCCAAGTCTTGCCGTGCCATGCCCAAATAAATGAGCCAAAATTCGATGGCTTTATCTTGTTGAGTTTAGGAGTTGCTATGGCCACCTTCCGACTCCATCATCAGACCAGCTCTATGATATTATGGCATTGTCACCGAAGATACTTAATATAAGAAGATAATTGTACCTAATTTGAAGATTTCGCCCAAACTAACATACATACATACATACTAACTAATCATAATGGCCGTTGGGGCGGGGAGGTTCTCGAGAGGCGACTACGTACCGGAAACTGCAGCGGACCCTCCACAAGGTGGACTGATAGTAACAAGTAAATAAATTAAATCTATCAAGTATCACGATCACTCGTACAATAATAATTGACTATAGAACGCGTAGTTTAGACAAAAGGATCCAACCCACAAGACATCACCATTGAAATGTATGACTTTTGTTTTAGGTAGAAGGTTCAATTTTAAATGTTACGTATACTGTGGGTTTGAGCCTTTTCGCTACACTACGTCTTATCTGGCAGCTATGCAATTCATAACTTGTCTCGATTACCCTCACGAATGTATCCCCAGTATAGTTTGACCCCGAGGTTGGTAACAACTATGCCTAGTCGGAGATCAAAATAATATTATTTTATCTGAAGAGTGGCCGGTTAGCTTCGTGAATAGCCACAAATAAACACAGTACACGTCTGTCTCAGAGGGCTATTCAGCCGGTACTGAGATATATTCCCGCGCGACGGTAAATTTATACTAGTTTTGAATAATTATTTATAAATATAAATTTTGACTAAAGTTATATTTTTTGGACTGGATCTTGTTGGTACAAGCATTAACTTTAATGTTGTGTAAGACTCAATACACAAATAATTCAACAATAATGAGAAAATCCTTGAGTTTTCAGTAAGATTTTGTTGACAAATATGGTGTAATTGAGAACAGTTTACATATATATACGTGCAGAATAAGGAAAATTCGAGGCGGCTAGGCGCAATGGCAACATATTACGCTAGTGAAAATAGAATAAAACAAGTAGGTTCTCATATAACATCATGGAGTATTAGGGGCTCAAACTTATGACTCTGCGCTCTCTTCAGAAAACTACTGTCGGTAATCGGGTATTTTCGGTTAAAGTATTCATTTCTTCGTAAATTGGAGGCGGCTAGGACCAATATGAGGAGTTTACCTATGCAAATAAGTAATCAGGATCTAGAAAAAGCTCTCCGTTTCTTAGAATTACAACGTCAAAAATCCGTCATTCTCGCTTATTCCTGACCAAAAAACGAGCGCCCTCTTAACTATATATAACTATGTATAACTATCCAAATATGTCTATTGTTTTTATTTTTAAATTTAAATAAAAAAGTTATACAGATATTTTAAGAAAACGAGACAATGTAAATTTTCATTTCTTTCATTTTTTTTCCTTTTTACGTTAAAAAAAGTTAAAATTAAATATCAGGAATGGATTCGGCGTCCTTGATTTATACGAAAATGATACTAAGCTTGCCATTATAGCTCAATAAATGTCGTCAGGTCAATCGGGGTAAGCCACCCCCTCGTTCCTCGTAGATAACCAAGTTTGATAACTGGCATTCTACTAGGAAAAATAATTCCTTCTAGTTAAATAACTCGGTAATCAAACGGGATTATTTTTTTCCTCGTAGAAAACTGTTATTTTATTTGGTTTTCTACGAAGAAGACACTATTCTTCCTAGCTAACTCGGTTATCAAATGGCATTATTTTTTTCCTCGTAGATAACTGTTATTTTATTTGGTTTTCTACGACGAAGACACTTTTCTTCCTAGCTAACTCAGTTATCAAATAGGATTATTTTGTTCCTCGTAGAAAACTACGAAAATAACATATATTCTAAAAGTTCTTTACTAGATCAACTTTAAAATTATAAATTAAATGACAAAAATTGGTTATCTACGAGGAACAAGGGAAGCCACCCCCCCCCCCCCCCTCCCAAAATTTACATGTGAAATTTTGATGGCTCCCCTTCTTAAATCCATCTTTGAGTCGGAAGGACCAACTCTGCAAAAGGAAATCGCCGTATAATGAAGCCCAACACCAGCAACTAGTAATCAAGAAACCCATACTCGTAAATCGAATCCGAATTGCAATCAATATAGAATAGGATAATTAAGTATGTAACTTTTGAAGTAAATGTCCTGTCCCTTAGGTAACGATTGGTTCCCAACAGGAGTCGACTGACCTTCGCTAGTGGGTAACTGGCACGGTAATATCTCAAACTGACGTAAGTGTTCTAAGTAGGTATGTAGCACTGCCAAAAATTACCAGAATTTCAACAGAGATTACGTAATACTACTACTTGTTGGGGTGAGGAACTTTTTAGGGTTCCGTACTCAAAGAGTAAAACGGGACACTAAGACTCTGCCGTTCGTCTGTCTGTCTGTCTGTCTGTCTGTCTATTCATCCGTCCATCCGTCCGTCTGTCACCAGGCTGTATCTCAACAACCGTGATAGTTATACAGTTGAAATTTACACAGATGATGTATTTCTGTTCCCGCTATAACAACAAATACAAAAAAAAGAATAAATACCTACCTTTAGTGCGCGAGTCCGACTCGCACTTGGCCGGTTTTTTACTCTTTCCATGACTCAGGAACAAATATTTGTGCTCATCACACAAATAAATGCCCCTACAAGGATTCGAACCCGGGACCTCCGGCTTCGTAGGCAGGGTCACTACCAACCATACTATACCATACAACAAACGTGCGTTTTTTTGCCGTTTTTAGGGTTTCGTAGCCAAATGGCAAAAAACGGAACCCTTATAGATTCGTCATGTCTGTCTGTCTGTCCGTCCGTATGTCACAGCCACTTTTTTCCGAAACTATAAGAGCTATACTGTTGAAACTTGGTAAGTAGATGTATTCTGTAAACCGCATTAAGATTTTAACACAAAAATATAAAAAAACAATAAATTTTGGGGTTCCCCATACTAAGAACTAAAACTGAAAAATTTTTTTTTTCATCAAACCCATACGTCTGGGGTATCTATGGATAGGTCTTCAAAAATGTTATTGAAGTTTCTGCCAAAAAAGTGAACAAAGAAAATTTGGATATAATAGGACATACATACGATTGCCTGCATATAGATAAAAATAATTGTAGCTGTGCTAAAGTGAAATATGTGGAAACATTCAAATACTTAGGGTTAACAATTGACAGGCACTTTAACTGGAAACCGCATATTAACGATGTTTGTAATAGGCTAAGATCTGTGCTGGGCAAATTTTACCATTTAAATAGAACATTGAATAAAAAAAACACTAATGGTTGTCTATTACGCTCTTGCCGACTCACTTATTAGTTATGGTCTAGTTGTATACGGGCGAACATTCATAACATATATTAGAGATGTAAGAAAATTACAAACAAGGCTGATTAAGTTCTTAGTTACTAAAAAGGTGAAGAAAGATTGTGAAAAAGATTATAATAAACTATTTCCCTTATGTAAAATTTTACCCGTAGATAAGAAAGTCACATACCTCTTAGGTTTAGAGCATTATTACAATTCAGAGTACAAAGTGTTAATTAACAGTAGTGTGTATTGTAATTGACAAAGTGTTAAGTAACTAGGAGTGTAAGCGACAAAAAGTTAGTACAGCCGAGAATGAAAAACTATTATGGCGAAAGATGTTCAAAATACTTAGTCCCAAGAATATTCAACAAGATTAGCTTATTAAAACAAAGTCCTAAACTAAGTAAATCTAGGATAAAAACTAGACTAAAGAATTGTCTTCTCGACTTGTCATAATTAAGTGTGTGTGTGTGTAGTGTAGTGTGTATGCATATATGTACATATATTCGCGTGCATGTGTGATGAGACGAGAACACACTCTCGACTTATCACATACGGATATCACATTTGTGTATGTGGTATATATATATATGTATACTTGCAGAAATAGGTATATTTCTTTTTCATTACTTTAAGCATGAGACTTTGTTTTATATAAGATGAGTTTAATAGGTTAAGTTGTATAAAAACTGAGCGCGTCTCGCCATCAAACGTAACAGTTTGGCGAGAATATAAATGTTTTGTTAGATGTAATTTGAAAATATAAAAAAAAAAAAAAAATAAAAAAAAAAAAAAAAAAAAAAACATTTTTTTCTAAACTGAATAGTTTGCGCGAGAGACACTTCCAAAGTGGTAAAATGTATGTCCTCCCCCCTGTAACTTCTAAAATAAGAGAATGATAAATCTAAAAAAAATATATGATGTACATTACCATGCAAACTTTCAACGAAAATTAGTTTGAACGAGATCTAGTAAGTAGTTTTTTTTTAATACTTCATAAATCGTAAAAAGCAATTTATTTAACGGAACCCTTCATGTGCGAGTCCGACTCGCACTTGGCCGCTTTTTTATAGATAATGGTACGGAACCCTTAGTGCGCGAGTCCGACTCGCACTTGGCCGGTTTTTTACTCTTTGGTTCGAATCCGAATCTGTGTCAGTTTCTGTTTCAAACACCTGCTTTTCAATCAGCCTCCTGAGTTCTCGGCGCTGCGATCTTTTGTATCACTCCTCCACAAGGAAAACACAACAAACTTGCCGTCTAGTCAAAGCTTTACTTCTCTTTGTCGTACCTCCGCGCAGACTCGTTAATTTTACAAAGCTACGAAGCTTTTTTCGGAAAGGAAAATTTATTTCTACCTCCATATTAATATAAATTAGAGGAGGGAAGGTAAAATGCTGTATCTTTATGAACGAGTCCTCTGGGACCGTCCGGTTGGGTAAAAAACGTAACTTACCTACTTACCGCGAGATAACTTTCTTGGAAATACTTTCAGAGAAAGAATTAGTTTCAGGTTCAATGGGTATTGGTTTTCCGTAAGCCCAAGTGAATGGGATTCTCGTAAATAGAAATAATAAAGCAGTAATACCTCGTTCAGAACAGAGTCCATTTTGAGTACGGCTCTGGGACGGGATCGTTTTATGGTTAGTTTCATTTTATGTCTTGACGGTCCTTGATGTGGCCAGTCTTTGTAATCTCGTCAGAAAAAAGAAATAAGCTTGCCGAGGATACATATAAAATACATTGAATTCAAGTTCAAGTAGGTACTACAGTCGAGTTCTCCAATATCTGTACAGACAACCGTTCAAAAATATCTATACACAGTCTTTATTGTTACTGACATAAGACTCATGTGTAGATATTTTTGAAAGGCTGTCTGTATAGATAAGATAAGATAAGATATAATTTAATGTCAAAACTGTGTAGGTACATACATGTCATAAAGTAAATAAGTTTCAACAGTCTGCCCATTTCGGACGTACAATATTAATAACACACTTAAAATATAGAATTTACATATCACAAGAAATATTCTTTTAAATCATAAAAACATTTGCATATTAACCAGTCCTTCAGTTTTCTCTTGAATATAGAGCCATCTAACGACTTAATATTTTCCGGCAACTTATTATATATTTTAATTCCAGTGGCATAAGTGCTCTTCTTGAGTATATGACTGGTAGGCCAAACTGTACATAAGTCATATTGATATTGAGATCTTAGATTTTTCTTAATATCACATTTTTTTATTAATAACTCATTGCGTTGTCTGATAAATAAACAAATTTTTAGTATATAGATACATGTCAAGGTTAACATTTTGTGGCATTTATACACAGGTCTAAGAGATTCTCTCGTTTTAACATTAAATATTAATCTCAAACACCTTTTTTGGAGAATAAATGTGGACTGAACGTTCACTGAGTTACCCCAGAATATTACACCATACGTTAGTTGAGGATAAACATTTCCATAATATGCCTGTTTGGCTACCTCTATATATATATAGATAGATATTGGAGAACTCGACTGTACTAGGTAGTGTACCTAACATATACCTAAGCATGACCTAATCTGTTTGCAACTTTGCATAGCGAGTGGCGATGGCGTTAGCGTTAGCACAGAATAAATAATAGTATTACGTACAGAAAGTCCGCTGTCTCACGAAACCGATGTTTGACAGCTAAGAAACTCAAATCGTGGCATCATTAGGTTAATAGGTTTGTCATGTTTGCTGTTTTGGTACAACGCCGGCTGCGGCACGATGAGTGTCAATGTCAACCGCGTTCGGATGTATTGCATCTCAGAGCTGCGCGAGAGCCTAGTTTAGCAGAAGCGGCAAGAGGGACTAGCCTGGCGTTGGTTGCCTGCGAAAGTTAACGGCCCGTACACACGCCTAGTAAAATTCCGAATAGTTTTTGGACCACGTCCAGTGCCATAATTCAAAATACACTGCCTTGAACTTGCTGCGGCCGCCCAGGTGTCGTGCCAATTGCCGTCATCTTTTCAACATTTGACGGCAGCTTTTCTTGGAAACGTCGCGAGATTTTAATGGGCTGTTCTGTTACAAATGGGTTAGTATTTGTAATGTATATTGCGCAATTGACTTAGAGGGAACACATTGAGAAATATAGGGCATTTTTTCCTGGCGACGACGGCAGACAGGCTATGTTTATATTTATGTGTGTTCCACCGGTTCTACGTAGCGTTTAAGATACTGAACATATTTTTATTAAATGAGGTGTCAATCCATTTGAAATGATTCTCCGGGTGCCATAGGCTACCTTTTGTATTAAAATAAACTGGTTTCTTTCAGCAACTTTCCCTGGGTCCGTCAGGTCCGTGGACGCAGTTTTGAAGGTTTCTACGCAAGATGCAAGCGTTCGTCTTGCAATCGTCAATTGACGAAAGCGTGTGCATGACGTGCGGTTAGTTAGACAATAGGCCTTAGTGATTTTTGAACTTGTTATGCTGGTTTCTGAATAGTGTATAGGTACTGTTCAATGCAGTTAGGAAGGTACCTATCTATTTGGGGACCAAATGTACTAACTTCATCGCATGTAGGTACTGTAGGTAGGTACAGTCATCTTCAAAGAGACGTTTACACCTTTTCCCCTTATTCCACTGTAATAAGGGGAAAAATGTAAGAAACATCTCTTTGACGTCGACTTAATTAATGAAAATATTTGAGGTAGGTACCTCATTTATCATTAATATCATTAGCTATAAGTACCTACCTAATTACAATGATACCAACATTTATATGCTAAATAGAAGTTTCAAGCGAGCACTTTAGTTAACGTTTGTTACCTTGGCAGCTTATGAAATATGCTTGCCCTTCGTAATAAACGATGCATATTTAGAGCATAATAATATCGAGGTTTATTACTCTAAACCATAAGAGGATTAATATATGTAGACAGATAAGAATATTAGCCTAGTTTCATACGTCATCACACTCATCACCGTAAGACAAAGCTCAAAGCGTGACGTAATGACTGAATATGCTAAGAAATTAGTATTTTTCTTTTATTTGTATATTGTATCTTCATCATTTTCCTAACTTCATCATTACTTAATTGTCCTAGTATAGATAAGAATCGTCGAAAGGAAGCAAACTTTGTCATTACTAAATTGTTTAACGTTTTGATTTCATTAATGAATGTTTATTTCCGGAATACATCCATTACAATTCAATTAAATAGTGGATTAAAAATTACAATAATTTTTAATCAATCCTCAACAATGACAGTGACTGAATCCAAAATGGATGTAACGTGGTAAACCTGCTGGACTGTAACTTTTTTAACGTTTTGTACTAACAATAAAGCAATAAAGCTACTTCCATGCATACAACGTACATTAAACTGATCAGAAACGAAAACAAAGTCGAGTCACGCACATGTGAGCTAATAAATATTATCTTAATTCGACCCTTCTGTTCTCGAAAATTAACAACGGAGGAAGGTGTTTACATTTTAGTTACGTACTTCCAAAAAAAAGGACATTAGTAGTTCTTTTTTTTGGAAGTTAGACTTTTCTAATCGAGTAGGTAAATATTGAATAAATATTTGTTGTGAAGATTTCTTTAATTATTGCCTCTTTATGGCCAGGTTGGTGATTTGGACTTACAAGCTTATCTGCGATTCCAATGCACAACACGGCGGTCAAAGAACCAATCGTGCCCTTTAACAGGAAATAATGGTAATTCGTTCGACACAAAACCTATTCGTGTGAAGCCTACTAAAGTCAATTTACGCCACAGACTCTCACCTCCAGCGCCTTCAACCTATGTTATTGATTCAATTACCACTATAATCTTGCCACGTGACCACTAATTTCCCTATAACCCTAACGCTATCGGATTGTCAAGTAAGCATTATTATTACAGCGAGATAAAGCTGGCGCGCACATGTGGTTGCGCAGGGTTCCCACGCCGCGGCATGTGGCTGCCACTGTCGCAGAGCTTCGCTCACAGAGTGTGCCAATTTTTACTCATTCATGACGCGTTGGGGTACTTCACTCACAGCAAATTCACTGTAATGTAGTTATGATTATGACTTCCATGTGTAGAACGGCATTGGCCTGGTTCGGGGTTCAAAATTGAATACGTCCCCCGACATGCCATAGGGATATGCTCACTGTTGTGCCTCTGTATTTCAAACAGACCAGACACATGAATCAAAAAAGATATCCACGTTACCATCAATAAAGACCAATGGGATCGTGACCGATCCAAATTACTACGTTTTTGAAATAAAAATAAATCCCTACGAGCATGAATGACTTTTATAAGGATAAAATACTGATGATGCCATTGCAATTGCACACCACGGTGCAACTGCTTCCTTTAGGTGCTTTAGTTTTTTATTATTTTGTTAGGATTCCAAGAACCATTTTTAGGCTTATTTTTCCTTATATTTACAGAACTGCATGATTGTATGCAAATCATGAGTGTCGTCTACTTGCAAAGCTACAAGTGGTTAATTGTCAAATGCCCTGCAATAGCATACATATATTCGGGAATTTTGTATATTTTGTTACCTAGTGTTTTTGGCAAAGACTTAATTGACGATGTCGCTTCGCTATGTATAGGCGAAAATATTTACCCAGCAAATTACGAAGCCACGCTGTATCACCCTAACTCTCATAATATAACGCAACAATCGATGGGCACGGGCCAAGTAACGCTGGCCAGAGTTCACCTCCCGGGTCTTCCCTCGTGACGGATAATTGATTGATGCATTAACTAATTAGGCGTTAAGAGAAAAATCCGTGCAAGAACATACTTGTAGGTAGGTACTTACATACATTACCTCATAGATACTCGTCTTTGCTGTTACGAGTACATACACAGGACAGCGATCTATGTAGTATAATAAGTTCAACCTCTTGCTATACAAGAATGTATCTGAATATCTACCTACCTTTTGACAAACATATACTCGTAGTACTAAACATATAAGATAAGACAGTTTGAAAAATAAATCATCATAGTTTTAAATCATCATCATTACATGTACCTAATTAAAAAGATACGTAGGTACTTAAGGTTGGCTAGCAGTAAGAATTCATGCTAAAGACTGAATCCTTTTTTGAAATCCAAGGTCTACAGGTAAGGTATTCTGTAGTACTTTTTCAACTGTGTAACATCATCCCCAACAAACCAAAAATAATCATTGACGGCTACATTTTTATGTACCGGGAAATAAAATGATGCATTATTATTTTAGCTAAACATAAATGATTGATGAGTAATGGATGCGCGCATTCCGGGAATCCAGAAAATACGCAACATTTTGCCAAAAAAAATCGCGGTCTGAAGTTTAATCAGAAGCTAAATAATTTTATCCCCATTATAATTAAACGAGCGGGCAAAGTGAACGAACGAACGAACTCCGTTTCAGCTTGGGCCAAAATTATTTCGTATGTCCGGCTGTTCTCCTCTACAGGACGCATTTCTTAACTGATTATTATGGAATTATGTGCGCAGGTTCGAAAATTAAGTTGGCTGTATAAAGTTAGTAAGTTTGGAAATATCCAAAAACTGAATCGACAAAAAACACAGCCTTGCGGGTTCTACCAGCTCACAGAGCCACACTTTAAGTTAGGTACTATAGAAATCAATTACAGAACAGACAGTTTATTACGACTTCGCAAATAACGTAAACATCTACTATAAATATGAAAAGACATCAGTCCGTTTTGTGCGTCATTTTGCTAGTGCGAAGTAATATCACCGGTTTCCTGGCTGTTGCTATATCCAGAATTTACTGTAAAGTCATAACTATATACCTAAGAATCTAATTTTGACAAATGTTTTGAGATACCAGAGATCCTAATGGTAGCCGTATGCATCGATGTAAAATTTGTGTGATGCTATTATTGACTATTGTAATGACGGTTTGAATAGTTGTGAGAAAGCCTGCACGAATCTAACAATTTTCAAACATACGGAATTCTACGCTATTTGTGTATTTACAGGGTTCCGCCATCTTTATTATTCAGGAAATGACGTGCACTGTTGTCGTCGCCTACGTGGTTGCAAGCACTTCAGAGTGAGGGAACAATGTAGGTGTACTGCTGTGAGTCAGACATGCTGAAATTATTCGCCCCTGGCGATTTGATGATTCATTGTTTGGCTAGACTTAATATCTATGAATTTAAACATTGATTGCACGGACGAAAAACTGTTTTAAAGTGCAATGTGACGACCTTTACGGAAGGAAAATTTGGTTATGATTTGGCATTTGTATCCAACATGTTCTGCGAATGTGATGCATTGCTCCATGTTTTGAGTCGGATCAGACAAGAATGTATTTACGAATGAGTCAGTGAGATCCAAAAAAGCGGCCAAGTGCGAGTCGGACTCGCACATGAAGGGTTCCGTTAAATAAATTGTTTTTTACGACTTATGACGTATTAAAAAAAACCGGCCAAGTGCGAGTCGGACTCGCGCACGAAGGGTTCCGTACCATTATCTATAAAAAACTATTTTATTCTGTGTTTTTAGTATTTGTTGTTATAGCGGCAACAGAAATACATCATCTGTGAAAATTTCAGCTGGAACTATCACGGTATCAGTGAGATACAGCCTGGTGACAGACAGACGGACGGACGGACAGCGGAATCTTAGTAATAGGATCCCGTTTTACTCTTTGAGTACGGAACCCTAAAAACTACTTACTAGATCTCGTTCAAACCAATTTTCGTTGGAAGTTTGCATGGTAATGTACATCATATATTTCTTTTAGTTTTATCATTCTCTTATTTTAGAAGTTACAGGGGAGGGGACACACATTTTACCACTTTGGAAGTGTCTCTCGCGCAAACTATTCAGTTTAGAAAGAAATGATGTTAGAAACCTCAATATCATTTTTAAAGACCTATATATCTATACCCCCCCCACACGTATGGGTTTGATGAAAAAATTTTTTTTGAGTTTCATTTCTTAGTATGGGGAACCCCAAAATTTATGGTTTTCTTTCTATTTTTGTGTGAAAGTCTTAATGCGGTTTACAGAATACATCTACTTACCAAGTTTCAACAGTATAGCTCTTATAGTTTCGGAAAATTTGGCTGTGACATACGGACGGACAGACAGACAGACCGACATGACGAATCTGTAAGGGTTCCGTTTTTTGCCATTTGGCTACGGAACCCTAAAAAGATATCCTCCTACAAGATTGTAGTTGACGGGCAATTAAAGGTCCGAACTCTGAATGACCTTATTATTTATTCTTTTGGGATATTCCCATAGGTAGCTTTTTCGTATTGTCCTAACATAATAGTGGAGCTACTCGTATGCTTTACAAAAATCGATCAATAGAGCCGAGATTCATGTCACTACTTAGTTAGTTTAAGGCTCGACAGTCAACAGGGGCAGCGTTTTCGAGTTTTTTAAAACAATCTCAGACGTAGAAAATAGGGGTTAAAAATCTAAAAAAAAGATACGTATTACTTAAGGATCTAATCTAGTCAAAGTCGCATTCAGTTACGCGATCTAATCAACTTTACTCAATAGAAAAAAATCCCAAAGTTACCTCTTTTTGTAAAGTTTATTCAATATTATGACTAAACTATAGATATTTTAAATTAAATTTTTGTACTCAAATAAAGTGATTAAATATTTATAGACAAATTTGCAGAGTTTGAATAGATAAAATGATTATCTTAATTACTATGTTTAAATACCTACAAAATGCGCGAGCGCTGAGGCTCGGCAGGCCCGATCAGTCGCGCGCTGGCCCATACGAACGACGACTCAAGGACGTTAGCGGGTGTATAAGCCTTAAAGGAACTTAATAGAAGGAATAGGTACGTAATTTAAGGGTTCATCTAATGCCTACTCTCGTCAGTCAAATTAAAACTATTTAGTATGTGGCTTACAGTAAAATCCGTGAGGAAACCATTTTTTCGTACAATTGGCGAAATGAACAAAAAACAAATGAATTGTTTGGATGTTGTTTCTTAGGCTAGATTATATATTCCCGTTCGATTTTCTTTTGTCATTGTCGATTTTTTTACTATTATTATCATGGTAAAATCACTCTCACCCAACGGGCAGTGATCCGATGAACTGTCCAGATGCTGTGAATCACTAATGAATAACGGCTTGTGAGGTTTCGCAGATTCTCGGATGCACGTTTTTGCTCCCGTGCAATTTAATACGTAGAGGGTGAATGTTTTTCGACATCCTCTTAAAACTACACTACGTGCGGAATCCCACAATGAACAGTTTGTGGGACATGCAATAACCTACTTAGCGTCCTTATCGGGTTGTAATAATAATAAACCATTTATTTCAGGCATCTTCAGCGTTTCAGGCGTTTCAGGATGTTGTTGGGGCTGCCTCGCTTTTGCAGCGCATCAGGAATGTTTGCAGAGGCTATAGTTGATAGTTTTCATGCTATAATTCGTAAACGAGTTGCCTCTCTGATGCGCCGTGTGCGAGGCAGCGACAACAGCCTCCTGAACACCATTGTTGATAGGCTGGAATGCCCGATGGTGGAGCACTGGAACTCCTTACATGTTGTAGCTAATAATTGTATTGTCTTATTTTAATGTCTTATTTTATTTTTAATGTGTAATTTATTTTAATGATTGTATATGAACTATATGTGGTTCGAAATAAACAAATAAAATAAAATAAAATAAATAAAGGAGAGGACAAATGCACAAAAGATCCCACTGGGTCGAAGTGCATCCGAAAGGGCCCTCACCTAGATAAGATAAGATAAGGTCCGGAAACTAGTTTATGTTGCTAGACATTCATCCTCTTAGCGTTAATCCCGATTGTGCCCTAGAGGCGCCCGGGGTCCGCTTTGACATGACACCTAATCCCAAAAAAAATAGATGGTCTTGTCTATAAACTCGGTTTACGGACGATCATTTTACGTGATAACGTCATAAAGCCGAACGCTCGGCTCTGGCGGAACTGGACAATGAGTCATGCTTTTTCGTGCGTGCTGCCGGTGTTCATCGATTTATAAGACGTTATAACGTCAAAAAGAGCGAGTAGAACGTTCTTCATACGAAATCTCTAATCGCTTTTTTTAATTTCTATTATAATGTATAGCAACAGAAACTCGTTTCCGACCTAGATAGTTATATTAGCGGATCCCATTGTGTAGACAAAGTTTCATGTTATTCCAGTATGCTGTTTTAAAATGAGAACCAAACTAGGTTTGTATGGGGAGGCCACTTTAGTCGAACGTGCTTGGAACTCTTAAGAGTCCGCAGTAAGCTCGGTTCTCCATACAAACGTAGTTACGCTCTCATTTTAAAACGACTAGCTACAGTTTGCTCTAAAACTTTGTACTTAGAATAATTTAAGGTATGTAAGGTCTGTAATTAATTTACGTACCTTCAGATACCAAAGTAAAAAAATTAGAGCGATTTTAAGTTTTTCATACAAAACTTGTTTTTGCTGCATTTCGTTTGTTTTATAAACTGGAGCCACATAAACTAATTACAGACCTAGATATACCTCATGTCATTGTATATGCAAAGTTTCGTTACAATCCAACATGTAGTTTTAAAATGATAACGAAACTCCGTTTGTATGAGAAGGTGAAATTCGGCCGAGCTTGCCGGGGACTCTTAGTAATAAAGTGGGCGTGTCTTTTGAACTAGCTAAAAGTTATCTTGATTAGTTTAGTATATTATACATACATGTAAGTAATTTAAAGGTGTTACGTTGCTGACCAGCCGAGTTTTGCAAGCCGAATTTAGTTCATTTGAAATCTAATGGGCCGCATAATCGAAAAGATTGACCAAACCGCCAAGATTGGGTAAAATGCGTAACAGTACGAAATCAGAGGCCTTGATAGTGCAATAATTGTATGGTTTTTACGTTCTTGTAAAAACTATTTGTAACATTTGGGAGAGGTAAAAAATTGACGATATTTTAGGCGAATTTAAAGTTACTACGTAATTGTACTAAAGAACTCCAAGTTGGGATATAAACACTATGTCGATTTATAAAAATGATGGTTTTTATTCCTTTTTTCCGGTTCCGCTTTTTCCTTTTGAGGTACGGAACCCTAAAAATCATCCCTTAGCTTAATAGGCTGTACTGAATTTATAGAAATGCGTGAATTTCAATTTTATAAAACACTAGCTGACCCCGCGAACTTCGTTCCGCCGCGCCGTACAAAACGCATGAAAAAAAATTTTTTTTTTTTTTATAGTTATCATACTGTTCGGGGCGAAGACAAATCCAACAAATCAACAATCATCAAAATCGTTCCAGCCGTTCTTGAGTTTAAATCGTGTAACTAACACGACTTTCTTTTATTTAAAAAGATTTCACCAAATGGGTGAAAATTTTAAACTTGAAATAACAATTCAGTTTGATTCTATTATACAGAGTGGGCAATGAAGAGGTATACTAACTATCTTCCTACTATCTGAAGTGACGTGTGAATCCGTGCAGAACAAATAATCTATTAGTGTCTCTGTGAGCTGCACGTCGATCACGTAACGCATTGTACGAACGTCGGGTAGGTCTAAATGTCACTTTTTATAAGGAAAATTGACAAGTAAATTGTACCGACGCGCGTTCGGAACGTTACGTGATTACCCCTCTATACACATCGAGAACCTGCCTTTTTTGGGAAGTGGGTAAAATTTTACTTGCAGGATTTAATTACAGACAGACAGAAAGACAGACAACGGGACAGGTGAAACTAAATAAAAGCTTGTAAAAAGAGCTCGTTTTGTCACGCAGCAAGATATTTGGCAGATCTTCGTTTTTATACAAATTTTGAAAAATAAATTTATCGATAGGTATCTTTAAATTGCCCATCCTGTATATATTTTAAATCGATGTGGTAAACAGAAATACAACTATGAAATGAAATAAGTACGTTTGCCTCAGATTTGTCAAGGTAAATAAAGTTTCATACTCGCAGCTAGTTGCATGCAATTGTAGGTACAACTTAATGATATCTAACTACACCTCGATTTATAATTCAAAGGCTATAAAGTTACATAGACTGACTTCCTCGTGAATAAGCTATTGAATAAATCGTGGGTATTCCACTTAAGTATCTGTGTGGATGAGATTATTCAATGTGGCCGCATTTTATAAAACTGTAATTGAAATTGGAACCTTCTATCTTGCTTGGTAGAGTTGCTTTTTGTATGGACTACTTTTGTGCAATTCGGCCAACTCAAGTAATCTCAAATTTAAATACGACAGACGCAGATACTCGTGTAACTAGGTATGAGTCAGGGTTTAAAGTAATTACTTAAGATAAAAAAAGATGTTATTAACAATTATCAATTGTTGGTTCACGTATTTTTCCTTATCCTCCTAGCGCCAATACTGGAAGGACATATTATTCTCTTAAAGGAATGTTAACAATTTTGGGTTGGAATAGAGTTGCATTTGTTTTGGTCTTCTCTTGAAAAAAAGAAATTCAACTCTATTTCTTTTATTCAAATTTCAATATCATTTTGTGTTGTATATGGGCGCCACGAGGTTATGGCAGTTTGCGTGTGGCGTTGCGTACGTAGCAAAGGTTAATAAGGTAGGTTAGTCATACTAGGCAGTTAAATTATTCATTCTAGAATAGTTTACATTTCCACCTATCTATCACCCAAATTCAACGTGTCTTCAGTAAAAAAAAAAATTACCTAATTTCACCCCAAGGGGTTTAACTAACAACCTACTAATACGCAATTAGAGATCATTTGTTATCCTGATTTGTGAAATATGAGCGGATATATAAACAATATATGTAATTGCTTCGAAGGCTTGGTTCATAATATAGTCGATTTTTGATCATTATAGAAGAAAGCAGATATAAGATTAGGTATAATAGCATGATATTGAATAACACCCAAACATAAGAGTAGGTTATAAGTAGGTATCAGTGTGATTTACAAGTGGGCCAATCTCTGGGCGTTTGAACCGCTCGGTTCTAACGTCATTGTCGGCTCAAGATTATTACAGGGCTGTTATTCGCTACGCTTTAATGCGGCTCACCCTGCCGGTCACCTGTTACGAAACTAGACCTCTACCTTCGCTTAGTTACTACGCATGGCGGTGTGAAGGTATAATTAATTGTAGGTGAGCGTTGAGGTGAGCTTAAAACGAGCTACAGAATAGGGGGGCTGCAGAGGTAAAACATACCGCGGAAAATTAAATCAAAAATGACTCAGCACCGCTATTGGCTTACGTCTTCATCAAAAGTGGACTCTGATATTCGTCAATTTTAACAGTATTTCTTGGAGACGACAATGACGAAAAAAAACGCCCTAAAACGCTGAATATTTGCCCAAGTACAGAATTCCATTATTTCATGGTAGCTTTGTTCTTTTATTAAAATTATAAATGGAATGTGTTAACCTCCACGTCGTTTAGAAGTCCTTGCACGGACCGCAAAGTTTAATACACAGACACTTATGAATCGCGTTTTGTTCTAGGACAAAGCCACTGCGTGTTCCGTTTACGAATGAACATATGTAATTGTATGCATATGTATAGTGGCACCTGACCTAACCCAACCCTGCACTTGTGAGATGACTCCCGCTGAGATGGGACAAGGCTGGACCACATGGGGTACATCGATATCGATAGTGCGTTCTATTACATAATCAGGCCCCGTAGCAGTGTTGGGCGTAATTAATTACTTTTTGTAATTTAATTACAAATTACACAATTATTAATTCAATTACGTTAATTAAATTGAATGTAATTAAAATTTCATGTAATTGGAATTACTTTGTAATTCGTAATTGTAATTACATTTATTTGTAAATTAAATTACTAAATTACTTTAAGTCAACTTTTTTTATAAACAATGAGAAGCATACGTGTTTACTTGGTCTGATTGCAATGATGTAATAATCAAAACAATAAATGTGTGTACCTATATTTATATTTATTTGAATTGACTGAACCACAAAACTAATACTGTTGTTAGGTTAGACCGGACATATATAAAAATGTAAAATTAGTTGCATACAACACGTATAATATTTTTTTTCATTTCAAGCTAAACCTTGCAAAGCTCTTCGAAAACAAAGTTATTACACTCATACACTCTTAATAAAACAAAAGTAATTTGTAATTTAATAAGTAATTAATTGCAAAATGTAATTAATAATTCAATTAATAATTACATTTTGTAATTGTAATTGAAACTCATAATTAAAATTTAATTTTCCCTGTAATTATAATTTGTAATTGCAATTACTTTTTGTAATTGTAATTATTAATTAGTAATTCAATTACGTTTTGCCCAACACTGCCCCGTAGCATGGATGGCGTACGAGTATCACGCGATAAGTGATAGGATAAGCGCGTCGTCTCATTCTATCGAACGGTCTCAGCCAGGGACGGATGCTCTATCCTGTCACTTATCGCGTGATATCCATGCTACGGGGCCAGGTCGGTAAAGCAAATAATAGGGCACTAACCGGTAAAGATTGAAGGATAATAGACAAAACACAGACCAGCATAAGTATCTACCTACACTTAAAGGTAAATGACATACGAAATTAATGAAGTACTTAACTAGGTAAATTCGACCTTCACACTTTGCTCAACGTGAGCAAATGTATTGAATTATTAAAGTGCATTTAAGTTATATATACCTAATAATACCTAAATTATGTATAAAAGTTTGTAAACAATTTAGCTATCACTTAAAATATGGAAAGTAACGGCAGAAAATAATAGTTTTATTTAAGAAAAGTTTAAGATATGAGAGCGCAAAATACATAGTAAAGAAATGGTGGACTTCTTTTGGGGGTGGACCCTTACTAGAATTATAGACGCGTTAAGCGATGTCGAAAAGACAACGAGCAAAGTCACATAAATAATAGCAGCCCGCATCACAGACTCGCTACATATTAAGGTATTTAATTATGAATACAGACTCGCTACATATTAAGGTATTTAATTATGAATACTTAAGCCTTAAGTCACATGTATTACATAAGCAACAAAAACAATACAATACAAATAGTCTTTGTTGTTCACCAAAAGAAATAAAAACAAGACAAGGACCTTATGCTATACGGTAGACATGGTACGAACGGTAGACAATAGGCGGTCTTATCGCTAATGAGCGAACTCTGCCAGACAACCTTTAACGGTTAACGTCTGATAAACCTATCTAAGTTATAATTGTGGAGTCCGGTCTGTTCATGCTTGCAAGGGCATAGTAACTACCTAAATACTAGTGTTATTATCATTATTTTGACGAGAGACATCATTCTGTTCTTGACACGTTTTATTGTTATTGACCCTGTACATCTCTGACAATATTACATTAATGATCCTTTTTTTCTGTTTTAACGCTTAGAGACAGTATACATCTCTATAAGAACATTAGAATAATTATTAATTGTATTTGGATGCTCAGAGACATTATACATCTCTGGGGTACTAAATTAATATCATAAACTTATTATTAATTCTGATACAGACCTTATATCGAATGTATTTGATAATATTTTACAATTTTGGATTTTTTTAGTTTTCATTTAGTGACATTTAGTTTGTTAACCATTTAGGTACTAATTGGTTAAAATCTGCAATTTTAAAATTATTATTGTGTAAGATTATTAATATTATATTGTAGAATACCATTTGACATGTAAAAGTGCCCTTGTGGCCTATTTGCAGAATAAATAATTGATTTTGATTTTGAATTCACTAGTTTCCGCCCGCGACTTCGTCTGCGTAGAACCGGGATAAAAACTATCCTATTTTAATCCACACTATCCAGGCTATAAACTATCTTCGTGCAAAATTTCATCTAAATCGGTTAAGCCGTTTAAGCGCGATTGAGTAATAAACATCCAAACTTCCGCATTTATAATATTACTTTAACTTAGGCCATAACTTGTGTCTCTCACATATCGACACACGTGTTTACTTATTTTTTATGAATAAAGTTTTCGATAAATCTATGCCAGTGTCCCAACACTCAACTGCTTACTTTTTACGTGAGTGGGGTTGACGGGCCCGACTAAAATATGCCTCTTGCGGCGACAACCAATTTTTTCAACAACTCCCCCTTAAGAACGACTTGTCATTTCGTTATTGAATTCCTCGCCCTTGAGTTCTTTCGTTACGTTTCCTAATGGGCAATAAACAAGACCACGGTTAATAATATATTATTTCTTGACAGCTGAAATCACTTTTAGCTTTACGATTTGCAGGTTACTCGAGACTGTCGAAAGTGTCGAAACGATCAAGGTTATGTAATGAGATGAGAGTCAAGTTTATCCTAAACTAAGTAAATCTAGGATAAAAACTAGACTAAAGAATAGTCTTCTCGACTTGTCATAATTAAGTGTGTGTGTAGTGTAGTGTGTATGTATATATGTATATGCGTGTGCATGTGTGATGAGACGAGAACACACTCTCGACTTATCACATATGGATGTGTATGTAGTATGTAGATATATGTATACTTGCAGAAATAGGTATATTTATTTTCTTTAGTTACTTTAGGCATGAAACTTTATTTTATATAAGATGAGTTTAATAGGTTAAGTTGTATAAAAACTGAGCGCGTCTCGCCATCAAACGTAACAGTTTGGCGAGAATATAAATGTTTTGTAAGATGTAATTTGAACTTATAAATAAATATTTAAAAAAAAATATATATATGTACATCATATTTGAAATACGGAGAAATTTATACAAAATATTTTTTTATGCTCATTCTGCTGGTAGATTACGTAAAGCATTGTACGCGCGTCAGGTAGATCGAAATATCATGTTTTGGTATGGGACAGTTGAATTGTTCTAACGCGCGTTCGGAACGTTACGTGCTTATTACCCATGTCGATTACGTAACGCATTGTATGCGCGTCAGCAAAGGGGTAATCACGTAACGTTCCGAACGCGCATCGGTACAATTTAACTGTAAATTTTCCATATAAAAAGTGACATTTAGACCGTAGATCTAAATGACAGTTGTATTGTCCTAACCTAACGCTTGTTCGAAACGTTACGTGTTTATCCCTGGCTGGACTACTCAGGTAAAAAGAGAAGTATTGCGATGTATAAGTCCTGTGTAGTGTAGTAGCGTGTAGATATATAGTTTTGCGCTCAACCTTATTATGTGTCAGGCTGAAAATCTATTGGTTTAGGTATACACATAAAATAATGTCCGTGTAATTTCATACTAAATAACTTTAGTTGACAGAAAAACATTGAAGGTAACACCGCACGAGTGCCCCCCTGTTTTGTGAAATGTAGTCACGTTTTTACAAGCGGATCTTTGATTTCTTTCGTGCGTGCGTCTTTCTTTTTATGTAAGAGGTAAAAAAGTTTGTTTTCATGTGAAGATATAGCAAATGTGGGGACTGGTGATTTATCGCTCTAAGGAACTTAAAAGACGAAGTTTATAAAGATTTCCAAAAGCCATTAACAATTGTTTCAAATCTCAAGTAAAAATAGGTTAACGTTTTTTAGGGTTCCGTACTCAAAGAGTAAAACGGGACCCTATTACTAAGACTCCGCTGTCCGTCCGTCCGTCCGTCCGTCCGCCTGTCACCAGGCTGTATCTCACTGATACCGTCACAGTTCCAGCTGAAATGTTCACAGATGATGTATTTCTGTTGCCGCTATAACAACAAATACACAGAATAAAATAGGTTTTTATAGATAATGGTACGGAACCCTTCGTGCGTGAGTCCGACTCGCACTTGGCCGGTTTTTTAATCCCGTTAAGTCTTGCGGGTTACGAGTTGAAGTAGAAAAAAGCGAACACCACAAACTTAAGTAATAAGTTTTTTTCTGGCGTACCCATTTTAGTTGGGATGCCAACTAGATTTAGAAGTAAGCACCTACATTGAGCGCTATTTGATTTTATCTGAGGTTAAAATATGGACAAACGAGGTCCGGCTTTGATAATAATATGTTATGTACTTATGTCTCAACTTGTATGAGTACGCCAAAAACCTGCCTAGTATTCAACCTTTGTTATGCTTCGGAGAAACGGCGGCAGCCGGGTCCCGAATGTAAAGTGGCTTCAAAACGATGTTGACATTGGCAGCCGTGGGCATTTTCAAAATAAATTTATTCTCGACATCGCGTTATTCTTTTTTATCGATGTCTTGCTCAACGAATGTTCCTAGAATCTTGGTAGACTAACTGGGCGCAAAGATTTAATATAACTATGAGACTAGCCTTTTCGATGTTTAGGTAAAGGTTGGCGCATTCGGTTCCAATAAATCAAAATAGCCTAAAGATGCTGACTCAAATCATTTGTAATGAGCATTACAGTTAAAACGTTACAAAATGAGCGTTTTAGCGAGAATTCTAGCGAGCGTTGTAGCGAGCTTAGTGTAAGCCGTACGATTAAAAAAACCGCAAATCGATCTTCAGTTTAGCCATTTGGCACACGCATACTTTTCCCTTAGGAGGGGAGTGCCAAGACATTTTATTTCTTTTATGAAAAAAAAATTTTTTTTTAGGAACCTTTCGTGTTTGGTATCTAAGGAAAGGACATTTTGAGGTGATTCTAAAAATATACCACATCATTACATTTCGGCCATTTTTTTTTAATAAACACAAAATCAATTTTCGAAACATACCAAGTTTGGGCTCCTCCAGACATGATATGGCTATTTTTTTTAATACAACATACCACAAATAAATACGTAATATCCTCAATTCTAACCTCAAAAAAGCTATTTTGAAAATAACTTCATTAAGTTTTTATTTTTATTTTTCAATATTACAAAGTGACACAGTTCTACTTCAATACCTATTTGACGTGACTTATGGAACTGTAGTACAGATACAGTAGGTAGTGTAGGTACATATTAATCATAAAATGATACGTAGTATCCATATATCCTCTTTAACCCTTTAACTGCGCCTTTTCATCAGCTGGTATAGTTTGTTTCGTTTTTGACACAAAATATCAAGGTTGATATTTTGTGTCAAAAACTCCTTCAGATACGATATACGCAACTATTTTTTGTTTGTACAGTATATCACAAATGATATGTTATATCTTGATATCTAACCCCAAGAAAGCAATTTTGAAAATAATTTCATTAAGGCCGAAATGTAATGATGTGGTATATTTTTAGAATCGCCTCAAAATGTCCTTTCATTAGATACCAAACATGATAGGTTTCAGAAAAAAAATGTTTTTCCATACATAAATAAAATGTCTTGGCGTTCCCCTCCTAAGGAACTTTTTTTTAGGAACTGCGGGTCAAAAATTTTGTTTTGACCTCCACGTAAGTAGTATGGGCCAAATGGCTAAACTGTAGATCGATTTGCGGTATTTCTTTGAAATTGGGCTTGTACGACTACCACTAGCTGGTAGTTTTACTGCGAGCTTTTTGCCGAAGCAGAGCAATTTTATTATTGTTCCGCCGCCACGCCGCCCCTTGTCACCCACAGCAATTACTAGAACGTTCGCTAGAATTATCGTGAAAATATTCGTAGCTATATGTTTGGCTCTATGCTTGGCTCAGTTCGTTGTACAGTTCGACAAATTAAAAACGGCGGATGCTCGCTGTTATGTTACATGTGAATGCACAAGTCCATCAAGATTTGTTCCTGTCTCGTCGTATTCCCGTTTGGTCATATTCCTTATCTGACATTTACTAATTTTTGTTTTTTTTTTTATACAACGACGGTGGCAAACAAGCTTACGGCCTGCCTGATGTTAAGCTCGTACCGTCGCCTATGGACACTTGTGACTCCAGAAGAATCACAAGCGCGTTGCCGACCCTTTATTCACTTGAGGATTCGCTGTGTTGGCAGATAGAGACATGCAGGTCCCTCACTGCCAACACAGCGCACCCTAGGAAGGGAAGCTCTGGCGACCTTACTCACCACCAGGAACACAACACCACATACTTACCGTAAACTATGTAAGTGTGATTGCCAAGTCACCAAATTTTATTTAGCAAGCAAATAAAGATTAATAAGAATGCCTGACCACCTGCTGCTCCACGAAATATCTCACCAATTTTTCCTGTGGAAGAGTTCCGAGACTTGGCCTATTCTTTACATGGAATGTTTTTATATGGGATCTCATCTCTTTTTGTACGTTATTGTGTTATCAACATTGTATGGAAATGTTATTTTAACGTTTTTATTGTTTTGCGGGAAGCAACTGCAACTAACTTTGTAATCTCACGTATTTGTATAGGATTACAAACTTACTTATGCAGTTTGTATATCTCTGAATCGTGACGGAAACTGCAATATTTTTAGGTTTTTTTATGAATGGATAGGCTAAAAACGACTTATTTTCAAAATTTGGAGCTTATGGGTCTGCTAGAAGAACCTTAGAATTACGATGATCATAAGTGAATAAGTGCATGTCAGTGACAAAACTAAGTAACTTTGACGGGGCTTTGTTCTCAAACTAAAAGTTCAACATTGAATGTTATTGTGAATATATGTAAGCCATATTTTGCCCTATATGTAACTGAAAATTCAGGGTACTGGCTTTAGCCAGCACGAAATTACAGGATGTTGAAAATGGCCTGAATGGCTTCGAGAAAAGGATGGTACGGCCGTGTCTCTTTGTTTTGCTCGACTTGGCGGGGGCACTGCCGTGACCCCAGACAATTTACTTAAGTTGGAGTCCCAAGGTAACGGCTAATAAATAAACCAACGGCAAATTTGTATGACTTGGCACATAACCTTCTTAAGGTTCTTATCATTTACCACAAAGGATTTCTATAATAAGTTTGTGCAGGCAAATGTACATGGTCTGACGAGTGAGGAATATAACTTATATAACCAGTTAGGAAAGTGTCGGATAAGGTAATATGACCAATCAGGAATAAATCTCCAACAGCACCTTAAAGCGCATTTTCATTGCTCGATAGACGATAGAGTCCGCATTCCGGGTTGCGGTAGATTTCCAAAAAGGTCGTACCTACGTTACATACAAAAATTGCTTCAACAGCGTAGGTACGCCACAATACCTGTTTTCACACCACGGCGGTGGCAAGCAAGCAAACGCCTAAGCCTAAGCATAAGCCTAAGTAAGCACCGGAACGTATGAGTAGAGTAGATAGATGGTCGTTTTTGGCACTGCGACTACGACACCAACCACCATTTGTAGGCGACGGGTGCAGGCACAGGTCGAGAGGAGCCAAATTAAAACAATTGGGGTTGCTTTTTGAGGTAAAGTGCTTGAGTGCATGGACATGCGTGTATCGCCCGGAGGCTGTAAGGTAACTATTAGTAGTCAGTAGTAAATTCGAGTCCATATTATATTGTTTTTGTCGTTGGAAAGGTAAATCCTTCGAGAATTTAGGAGCCGAAGACGTAATCTAGTTTTGCTATGACGAGATATTGTTCAGATCCCACTTTTACAATATCATCATCATCATCATCATATCAGCCGAAAGACGTCCACTGCTGGACATAGGCCTCCCCCAAAGAGTGCCAAAATGACCGGTCCTGCGCCACCCGCATCCAGCGGACTCCCGGGACCTTTACCAGGTACCTTGCGCGCCTTCCGGTACGTGGTCGCCACTCGAGAACCTTTCCACCCCAACGGCCATCGGTTCTACGTGCAATGTGCCCTGCCCACTGCCACTAAAGTTTAGCCATTCGGAGGGCTATATCGACATCGATCGATTCACAATACCATCGATTTACAATAGCAGTAAGTAGAAATTGCCGCTTGTTCCATTTAAGGCCGGGAAATAGTGATTGAAAGCGAAATTAACATAGACGTACTTATCTTCTGTCCGCTGAGCTATTCGCTTTCTCATTATCTGAAGGAAATTCGCCTTCCTGGCGTACTAACTACAACCGCGATGAATATAGCGATTTTGCCTCGCACTTTTGAACACCACTTCATATCAGTGATTTTCCCATACGTTATGTAAATGTGTCTAATTATACATATGTAAATGTTGTTTTGAGATGACGATGCATGATTTCGAGTCGACGCACACGTCGGTACAATGCACTTTTATAGTATGCTAACCGCGTCAGGTTGACTTACCTTTGTAGGGATGTGGTGAATCTTAGCGAGAGTGATATGCTTGTAGGTATTTGATTTTGAAGTGGATACTTCTTTGCCCGCGTTCTTGGGGTACAATTCAAAATGTATCACGTGACTTCCGGAATAACTTTTTGTAGAGAAGCCTAATCTGATTTCAAATAATCGTTTGTTACATCGTTTAATCCTTCTTTATTTGCCATTAGTTGTTTATCACAAAATGTTATTTAGTTTATGTGGCGGACATGAAAATAATGCTGAAATGACCGCCATTTTCAATGTATCGCGAGTCAAATGAGCTACGTCAGTCAATGTTGCCATATATACCGATGTATCTGTACTTATACAGATTTTAGTAAATTCATTATATTTTTTTTAAATTTTATGATTTTAGGGTGTATTTTTTTTCTTACAAATCAAACGGCCTAGTTAAAAGTACGTACGTTTATTTATCAAAAGAAACATTAAACTTGGTTTACGTGTTATTACAACGAATTATCGATGATAAACAAACCACCTTTAAATAGGTACAGTCGCCATCACATACATCGGAGCAAACAAGCACGTCACAAACATCAGAACACACCTCTATTTTCAAGGCATTGCATGTGCCTATATTTTTGAACACCTATAGTGTACCTGTGTATGTGATGGCGACTGTAGGTGCCGACAGACGTCGCTTTACTTATTTACGATTTTTTAAGTACAGTTGTTCAGTACGGAATCCTCGGTACGCGAGTCAGACTCGCACTTGACCGGTTTTTTTTATTAGGGTTCCATAGCCAACAAAGTAGTAAGTATCCACTTAAACTTCATTAACGGTTGTATCTCCGAAACAACCCGCTTCTTTTTAGCCTTGTGTTTTATATATAAAAGAAACTACCGATTATTAATTCATATCGGCAGTAGTCAGCAATTCATTGCATTTGCGCTGCGACATGACTTAATAAGAGGCATTTTTGGACATCATTCCATCTCTACACTGAGATTTGCGACGGTTCATTTACTACCCATAGTTTAACAAAAATGCACCCACAGTCTCCTGTGCTCCTTTGCGGCTCCGTTCCGATGAACATAATTTTTAATTTCACGTTTAAATAAATTAGTTTCTAGGGGCCCGCGCGACATCGCCCGCGTATTACAGAGAACCCATGCGGAATCGCGGAATATTAATATAGCATAATGGCCATCCTGAAGGATCATTTTATACATATATGTATACTACATACTTAGAAACTGCCGACCTCTCAGACTTTTCCTCTTTATTAACCCCCGACGCGACGGAAAAAAGGGGTGCTATAAGTTTGACGTGTCTGTGTGTCGGTCTGTCTGTGTGTCTGTGTATGTGTCTGTCTGTGGCATCGTAACTCCGACACGAATAGACCGATTTGAATGCGGTTTTTTTTATCCGAAAGCTGACGTGATCGAGATGGTTCTTAGCTACGTTTCAACTCTTCTAAGTTGTAGTAATAATATTAGTACCTACCTACAGATAACATCGATAATTGACCGCAGTCGACGGCGCAGCACTGTGCTCGACCGCAAGTTGTGAGGCGCGGCACGCACTTCCCTAAACGTCCCGCACATTGTCTCGTCCCAGCCATGCGATTCACAACTTGTTTCACCCCACCTCGCTCCCCAGTGTGTCTTGATCCCCAGCTGTATAACAACTACGCGTAATATCAGTCCAGGCTTACACTGGTCCACCTCTCAGTTGTCAGTCCCTACTCCGTCTCTATTTACACGTCTGCATTATATTAAAATAACACCTTTTTTGACGAAAAAAGCGAAATTATAATATCAAAGGCGGTGGTTCAAAAAGAAGAGTTCGCATTTTTGTTTTGATCTCACTTTATCTATTCATTCGTCTAGCAGCATTGGTTTTGCCAGTTTTCCTGTTAATTATTAGTTTTGTGCTGAATTGAACGTAATACTTATCCATGATAGGTAGGTACTGCGAGTTATAATATAAAACGAAAAACGCTCAGGTGTACTTACATTAGGAACAGCGCATCTGAGAAAGTATCTGTTACAGAAGACCACAGCTATTAATACCACTATTTAGCTATTTCTATTTTTATCTCAATTGAAAGTGCATGAAATAGAAATACTTATTAAGGTGGTTCGATTGCCATACAAAACGTTATTTGACATTCGCAGGCTAACTGCGTGATATTTTAAGAAATTTATATAACAAACTTTCATAAATTGGCTTCCCATTTGCGCCAAATTCCCCCTTTCCTAGAATAAACTTGTATAAACTAGATTCATTTGAGAAAAATTGTTTTCCCAAAATATCACGTCCCAAACCAATTTCTCAAATTAATCTAGTTTATACAAGTTTATTCTAGGAAAGGGGGAATTTGGCGCAAATGGGAAGCCAATTTATGAAAGTTTGTTACATAAGTTTCTTAAAATATCACACCGTTAGCCTGCGAATGTCAAATAACGCTTTGTATGGCAATCGAACCACCTTAACATAATAACTTAAGGTTATAAAAAAAAAAATACTATCCTTGATACCTGTACGAAATAGGAATGAATGTTTCGATTTCAAAACTTGTCATTTTACAGGGTACACATTAAACACATTTAAGCATTGTTAGGGTTCCGTAGCCAAATGGCAAAAAACAGAACCCTTATAGATTCGTCATGTATGTCTGTCTGTCTGTCTGTCTGTCCGTATGTCACAGCCACTTTTTTCTGAAACTATAAAAGCTATACTGTTGAAACTTGGTAAGTAGATGTATTCTGTAAACCGCATTAAGATTTTCACACAAAAATAGAAAAAAAAACAATAAATTTTGGAGTTCCCCATACTTAGATTTGAAACTCAAAATTTTTTTTTCATCAAACCCATACGTGTGGGGTATCTATGGATAGGTCTTCAAAAATGATATTGAGGTTTTTACATCATTTTTTTCAAACACTTCCAAAGTGGTAAAATGTGTGCCCCCCCCCCTGTAACTTCTAAAATAAGAGAATGGTAAAACTGAAAAAAATATATGATGGACATTACCATGCAAACTTCCAACGAAACTTGGTTTGAACGAGATCTAGTAAGTAGTTTTTTTTTAATACGTTATAAATCGTAAAAAGCTATTTATTTAACGGAACCCTTCATGTGCGAGTCCGACTCGCACTTGGCCGCTTTTTTAGGGTTCCGTACTCAAAGAGTAAAACGGGATCCTATTACTAAGACTTCACTGTCCGTACGTCCGTCCGTCCGTCCGTCCGTCCGTCCGTCCGTCCGTCCGTCCGTCCGTCTGTCTGTCACCAGGCTGTATCTCAAGAACCGTGATAGCTAGAGAGTTGAAATTTTCACAGATTATGTATTTATGTTGCCGCTATAACAACAATTAAATACTAAAAACAAAATAAAATATTTTTTTAAGGGGGGATCCCATACAACAAACGTTATTTTTTTGCCGTTTTTATAGATAATGGTACGGAACCCTTCGTGCGCGAGCCCAACTCGCACTTGGCCGGTTTTTTCTGTGTATCGATACTATCAATAATAAGTAAACGTTTCGTGAAGTATAACAACTATCTACTTTTAGTAACCGTACTGCGGTAAAATGGCGCGCAAACCTTTCGATGTAAAATAAAACCGCAGTCGCAGAGCGGAAGATTGCAACATATTATAGCAGTAACGGCATGGTGTCAGCGTTGAAACGTATTTAGTGGGCAGTAAAGGAAGCTCCTGGCCAGCTGATGTGAAGTTTACGCAAACAACCGTAGCCTTTCCTGTCTAGTACAGACGGACAGTCGCACATAAGGGTTCCTTTTACACATAAGGGTTCCTTTTAGTGGGCAGTAAAGGAAGCTCCTGGCCAGCTGATGTGAAGTTTACGCAAACAACCGTAGCCTTTCCTGTCTAGTACAGACGGACAGTCGCACATAAGGGTTCCTTTTACACATAAGGGTTCCTTTTAGTGGGCAGTAAAGGAAGCTCCTGGCCAGCTGATGTGAAGTTTACGCAAACAACCGTAGCCTTTCCTGTCTAGCTCCGCAATACCCGCATGGATTGGCCACAGACAGAGCTGCATTCAGTATTTACTATTTACTCGCTTCAACTTGCTTCAACTTAATCTGCACGCTCTGTGTTCACTTAGGATTAGAGGGCTTGTGACAAACCCCTCACAACTCACAACACAGATACACTTTAGAGGAGTAATTAGATAACTTTTAGACCGAGCGTTAGGACAGCAACACAATTTTCCCATACAACAAATACATTTAGATCTACCTAACGTACGTACGAAACGATACGATAACGACAAATACATAGGTAGTATATATAATTATATATAGTAACGGTCTGGTCGGTCACTTTCTGGTGGGTAAGTACGGAAACTCTAGTAGATTTTTGACTTGTAAAAGTGCTATAGCAGCCTACTTGCAGAATAAAAATCATTATTTCATTATTGTTTTAATGCGAGAGTGACAGGTAGTGTCCATAGTGTACACTTATTTAATCGTATGGCATACATTATTTGGCCTTTGAGTTTGTCACTTTTTTAGTACCACCCAGGGGACACGTGCAGGGTTGTGGTTAGGTAAGCTCCTGCGGACGCAAGTGACAGTTGTCCCCCCCTTTATCAAGTGAGTGGGCAACTCGACTGTTAGAGGTTCTTAAGCCGCCCGAAGGCCTCTAACTCGGCTTAACACTTAAGTGTACACTCATCATAGGTAACAGTGATGGCAGATTTTGAAAACATTGAAAATAAACTTCAAACACACATCGAACGCGGGCCCGCGAGCTCGCGTTCGATGTGTGTTTGAAGTTTATTTTCAATGTTTTACAACTTGCGCGGGCCCGCGCCCGACCCGCGCCCGCGACCGGTGTGTGGAGGCCTTAAAACAAAATACGAGTCATATTAAAGTACCATCACGGGAACATCGAGCATCCTAACTCTTATTCACTCGTAACTACTTATACCTACTCGCAAGCAAAAAAATGGAATCACTTCACATGTTTACCTTTATGTGCAGTGATTCTATTTTTTTGCTCGTGTCGTGACTCGTGAGTACCTATATACTGCCAGAAATAGACTACGAGTAGTACGACACGACTTTTGACACAATATAGTTTTAAAGAAAAAGTCGTATAATAATACAAGGGTAGGTATATTGAAGGTACCCGAGGTAAAGGAAGGCCGAGAAAAAAACATAATGGAGCATATGTTAATACACATATATATAACATATAATAAAGTAATAGGAATATAGTCACTAGCATGAATATCTGCCATAACAAAGAGGGCAAACATTTGATACGTCCCGGACCTAGAAATAGAGTGGTGTCAGATATTGTATGCGCGCTATGGTATGGCAGATATTAATGCCAGTGATTGTACTTTACTCGCTAAATCGGGAAACATCAACGGTCTAGGTATGGCCTGTAATAGGAGCAAAAACTTTAAAGGATGACTCCATGCATATAATATCCTCAGTTATTCTATGTTGGTCCCAGTGTTTCAAATTTATTGAATTAGGAAAAAATAAATTTGAAGTTGTAATCCATAAGTAATGAAACTTGACATCGCGATATCGTAGGTAGCATATACTCGTAATATATGCAACTCATTAAAAATCTTGATAGAACACTGGGCATTTATAATGCAGTGATTAATGGTGTCTTTGTTTTCCATAAATTTTTGGAATTTTTTAAAATATTTTGCAAGATTGTTTGTATTTAAAATGTAAAATAATATTGATAGTATTCCAGTTAAGTAAAAGAAACCAGGCATGCCCATTGCATTAACCACTTGGAACTAATTGGAACTGATTGCTGAATGACTGACTCCTATTACAGGCCACACTCTGTATATACCTAAGCGTAAAACAAGTAGGCATAGAGCTGGTTTAATGCCAAGCGACTTCCGTAGTACGGACGCTAAGTACAGTGGGTCGATCACGTAACTTTTCTTACGCGCGTCTGTAAGGTTTAAATGTCAATTTTATATGGAAAAATGACAGTTAGAATGTGATTTTACTGTCAGACGCGCGTACAATGCGTTACGTGATTGACCTACAGGAGTACTAATACCAAGATAAATCCAATGTAGGTATCTATACAAATAATAAAGCTGAAGAGGATCGAAAGTCTGTACATGGAAGATATCTATACATCTATACATATAATAAAGCTGAAGAGGATCGAAAGTCTGTACATGGAAGATATTCGAAAAAAAATTGGCTAGGGATACTTAGAATCGATAACAGAACACGTTCCAACAGTTTTTAGAATTTTTGTCTGTTTATCTGTTTATCTGTTTGTCTGTTTATCTGTTTATCTGTTTATCTGTTTGTCTGTTTATGTGACCGCGCATCACGTGAAAACGGCTGAACCGATTAAAATGAAATTTGGTATTGAGATAGTTTGAGTCTTGGGGAAGGACTTAGGGTAGTTTTTATTCTAGAAATCAACCCCTAAGGGGATGAAATGGGGGGTGGAAATTTGTATGGAGCTACTTAAACCGCTGCACCGATTAGGATGAAATTTGGTATATATTTAGTTTGAGTCCCGGAGAAGGTTAAAGGATAGGTTTCATCCCTAAAATCTTTCCTTTAGGGGGTGAAATGGGGGGGTGAAAAATTGGATGTAACCCATTTTGATGAAATTTGGTTTAGAGGTAGTTTAAGTTCTGGAGAAGGACATTGGATAGTTTTTATGCCGGAAATCTTTCCCTGAGGGGGTGAAATGGGGGGTGAAATTTCGGATGGACTCCATTTAGATCAAATTTGGTATAGATATAGTTTGAGTTCCGGAGAATGACAATGGATAGTTTGAATCCCGAAAATCATCCCCCAAGGGTATGAAATAGGGATGTAAATGTGGATAAATCCCATTTAGTTAAAATTTGGTATAGAGATAAAAGGAGTCCCAGGGAAGGACAATGCATAGTTTTTATCCTAAATCATCTCCTGAGGGGGTGAAATGAGGGGTGAAAATTTGGATAGAACCGATTTAGTTGAAATTTGGTATGGAGATAGTTCAGAGTCCTGGGGAAGGACTTAATATAATTTTTAGTCCAGAAATCATCTCTTAAGGGGGTGAAATGGGGTATGAAAATTTGGATGGAACCCATTTACGGTATAGCGAGTTGGAATCTTAGGGAAGGACATAGGATAGTTTACTCCTGAAAATCATCCCATAAGGGGGTGTAATTGGGGGTGAAAATTTGGTTGTGACCCATTTTGATGAAATTTGGTACAAAGATAGTTTGAGTCCCGGAGTATGACAACGGATTGTTTTAATCCCGAAAGTCATCCCCTCAGGGATAAAATAGGGGGTGAAAATTTGGATAAAACCCATTTAGATGAAATTTGGTAAATAGATAGAAGGAGTCCTACCTAGGAAAGAACATAGAATTTTTTTTATTCCGGAACACATAAAAGGAGGAAATCATCCCCTAAGGGGGTGAGAAATGGTGGATGAACATTTGGATTGAACCCACTTACGGTATAACGATAGTTAAGGAAGGACATAGGATAGTTTTTATCCCGAAAATCATCCCCTAAGGGGGTGTAATTGGGGGTGGAAATTTGTTTGTGACACACTTTGATAAAATTTAGTTGAAAGATAGTTTGAGTCCTGGAAAAGGACATATAATAGTTTCTATTCCAGAAATCATCCCCTAAGGGGGTGAAATGGGGGTGAAAATTTGGATGTAGCCCATTTAGATGAAATTCGGTTTAGAGATAGTTTGAGTCCTGGAGAATGACAACGGATAGTTTTTATCCCGAAAATCATCCTCTAAGGAGGTAAAATAGGGGGTGAAAATTTGGATTGAACCCATTCACGGTATAGCGGTAATGGGAAGTCCTGGGGAACATGAACATTACATAAGTAAATATATGTATGTGACGTTCCAAGGGTAAAGGTACCTTATGGCGGCCTTAGCTTTGAAGATGTTTTCTAAAACGGGGTAAAAAAGACGTTTTGTTATGGCTATTTTGAAAACTATTAGATGTAACATTTTGTTGAAGTATTTTTATTTTTAATATAAAATGTTTAAATTACAAGTCAGTTAATTTAATCCTACGGTTTAGTAGAAAAGGTCCTTACGGCCGTGTGATATGAAAATATGCAAAGTAATACTGAAAAAAGCCTACATGCATCTATACCCTTTCCTTCATACAATCCATACTAATATTACAAATGCGAAAGTAACTCTGTCTGTCTGTTACCTTTTCATGCTTAAACCGCTGAACCGATTGAGATGAAATTTGGTATAGAAATACTT
Source organism: Epinotia brunnichana (assembly GCA_963854355.1). Lineage (NCBI taxonomy): Eukaryota > Metazoa > Arthropoda > Insecta > Lepidoptera > Tortricidae > Epinotia > Epinotia brunnichana. The sequence goes on along the minus strand of OY977949.1, from coordinate 19,034,222 downwards.
TGAATTCCGGGGCCTTCCCAAAGAGTCCTTACTAAAGATAGTTTTTATCTGGAAATTCATCACCTGGAAGTGAAAAGGGGGGAGAAAGTTACGATATAAACGAGTTCCGCGCGGACGAAGTCGCGGGCAAAAGCTAGTATCTTATAAATCAATAAGAATATATGTTAACACACCTAGTATATAAATTTAATTTAATCTAAATAAACGATGACATGTAATATTTATAATATTATAAAATTTATAAATAAATGACTTATGACTTTTAATATAATAAAGACAAATTTTGAGTGTTATCAATATAAATTACCCATTTACGAGTAATTACTTGCTTCATAATTCCTTGCCGTGTGACAGTGCTACTAAACGCCGTCAATACCTCAAACGAATGAGGATTTGTACTATTTTAGTAAAATGACTATTACATCCCTGTACAGCGCGGACACCTGGGCTGTTATTCTTTACGTGGACATGCACCTCACCCCACCCGTCAAGCCTAACGAAATTAGACCTCTACCTACGCTTAGTTACTACGAATCGCGGCGTCAAGATATACATGTAGGTGAGCCTTGAGGTGAGCATAAAGCAAGTTACAGAATAGCGGGGCTGGGGACCGGTCGCACTAGTTCCGAGTGTTCCGACCCACGCAATGCCCGCTACCACACGACACAACTGCAACAACTCCGTGCAACAACTCCGAGAAAACAAGTATCTGTATCGCTATGCGAAGCTCCATTGACCGCTCGACAAGAAGCAGCGCTGAGCATAGGGAATATAGAGAGTAATGTAAAACTAAATTATACGACACTGCTTGGGTAATTTCATTGGGTATCGTAAAAGCGCAGTTCTCTACTAACTATTTGCATTTTAAGGTAGTATTTTTTTTCCTTTCAACGACTAAGCTTCTTAATAAATTACAACGACAAACCACATAAATGTAGATTATGTTGAATGCTTTGATTATATGTATAAAGCAAATTTGGGAAATCAGTATGTTTACATAATTATCCTATACTCGTATCGTGGGAGAAGTTTGAAACCAACATTATTTCTTTTTTAACCGACTTCAAAAAAAGGAGGAGGTTCTCACTTCGGATGTTTTTTAAAAAAAATAATTTTAATGTTTGTTACCTCAGAACTCCGTCATTTATGAACCGATTCGTACAATTAAGTGAAGTTACTGAAAGTATATGCTTCCAGATTGGTCCCATTGTTTCCAAAACCCCAGTTGAATGATGGGAACCATGAGGAATTGAGGGAACTCCTCAAATATATTAGGCACGCGTGTAGTAATTTCGGTATTTTCTATCTTAACTCGTGTATTTACACCCGGAAATCATAAATTTGGTGAAGTGGAAGTGATGATGAAGACCACAGATGGCTTGTGGAACTTCTCAATGATGTACTTCAAACTATATAAGTACGTCACAGATTCTGATATTACTCCGTTGAAATAGCAAACAATGAAGTGCCAAAGGTAATTCTGAGATCCATTAGGATTCGACGGAAGACCTCTAATGTTATCGGCCCACATACAGCGATTTGGTTTATTGGTCTAAAAATTAACGCTTTTGTTCTCGGAAATCAGTTCATGTGGTAAATTGGAAAAAATACTTATGTCAATGTGGCTTGGCGGAGTACTGAATTGAAGTCGGTTAAAACTTTGTTTTGAAAGTAAATTATTACCTTTAACTATTAGTGTAATATAATTACAAAATAAGTTATATTTTAAAAAGACTTGGCTAACCTTCTGCCGTAAGTGAAGTAACAAAATTTCTCGTACAATTCAGAAAACGTAACGTAAGTACTTATTGGACTAACTAACTTTCAATTCGTGTCTACATTATTTTAAACTAGAGATTATGGAATTATTCTATTCACGGATATCTCCCAACGATCTACGGGAGTTACGCCTACTCCAAATAAATAACACAGTCGCAGACTAATAAATAATAGTAAACTACTAACGCGGACTGCAAAACTTCCCTGTTAATATTTATTGCGTTTACAAACTAATAAATCACAATTATATAGGAGAACATTCGGTAATGTAGGTGCATATTTGGTTAAAACTGGTTATATAATACACAAACATGCCAAAATATGGCAAAAAAAGTATCTTTTACCGATAGAAGCTACTTATTCGCGCATGAACACTAATCGATAAACATAATGTGAGTTAAAATATGAAAGAATTTACACAATTTGCGTATACTCAAACAAGCTGACAGCTTAGAGCTAATTGCAATTTTATTTTGATTTTGGTTCATTTTAAATTGAATTTTCATATAAATTGTAGGTCTTGTGTGTAGATCGATTCCAATTTCCAGGGCTATAGGTAAATTATACCCTCTGAAGCCCGATTTTTATGGTCTGGCCAACCGCGGCAAGGTTCAATTGAAATGAAATGAAATGAAATATTAAATGAAATGAAATTAAATGAAATATTTATTATTAACATATACAGAAAGACATTCACAAACATAACTGTGGTCCCACACTAGGCCTGTCCCGTGGAGACCAAGACAAATACTGATTAACTGTCCATGCGACTTAGCATGAAAACAAGACAAAGTAAAAAGAGAAAAAAAAATTACAATTAGAAACTAACAATTAATTAATTATATTAGGGTGCTTGTATGCGGTGATGTATGTGTATGTGTAGTGTGTAGTGTATGTATGTAATGTATGTGAGTGTATGTTATGATATTACATTAATGATTGTTTCCGATTGCTCGTAGTTCCAAGGTAACAATAGAGATTGGATTTTAATTTTTGCCTCTAGGACACTGCTTCTTCTTAGGTCAATACGTTTAGCAAATGTGTTATAGATGTGCGGAAGTAGAAATGTATGAAAACGCAAAGCAAATTTAGTTTTAAGTAAAGGAGTAGGCACTTTGAAGATTCTTTTCTTTATCATATCATTATATGACGGTAAATTTAAGGTAGACTTATGCACGTTTATGGAAACCCGTAGCAGGAACAACCTTCGTACACTGAGGACCTGTGCCTCTCTGTACAAGTCCACCGTGGGGTAACGGCGAGGTTTACCCAAAGAAACTTTTAAAACTGCTCTTTGAGCTCTTTCCAGAATTAAAAGAGTGGTCTTTGCAATTCCTCCCCAGGCTAGAATGCAATAATTTAGTATTGACTGGCATAGTGCAAAATAAACAGTCTTTAGAAGTTGTCCGTTAGTAGCTTCTCTCAGTAGCTTCATAGTATAAATTAGCTTACGAACCCTAGCTGCAGAAAGACAAATGTGCTTTTTGAAATTTAAATTCTGGTCTAACACCACACCCAAATACTTGAGGGAGTCTGATTTTTGGATGCTTTTACATTTGCAGTTCTGGTCAATTGAAACACAGCTCTCTGTGTGAATTTTGAAGCTAGCAATAGAGGATGGGGGACTAGATAATGCGGTTTTATGGAAGCATAGAAATTGTGTTTTTTCTGCATTTAATGTGAGAAGATTTTGGTTTAACCAGGCTGATATATGTCTAAGTCCTGATATTGCTGTATCTTGGACATTTTGCCATGAATGACCGCTGAAAACAATAGCAGTGTCGTCCGCATAGCACAAAAAATCACTATTCGGAATTTTCAGGGACATTATGTCATTTAAATATGCCAGAAAAAGAGTAGGGCCCAAAATGCTTCCCTGTGGGACCCCAAATGAGATATTTTTTTCACTACTAAGCAAGCCTCCAACTCTAACGCATTGGCATCTGTTGGTCAAATAGCTACTAAACCAATTTAAAGCAGTACCCCGTATGCCAAATCCTTCTAACTTACGAAGTAATATGGGAATCGAAACCGTATCAAAGGCCTTGGCGAGGTCTAAAAATATGCCAATACAGTTTCGACCTTCATCTAAATGAGAGACAACAGTTTCCGTCAAACGTGTTACCGCGTCCTCCGTTGATTTTCCTTTTCGGAAGCCAAATTGCAGATCAGAAAGTAGTTTATGATTTTCAAAAAAGTTTGTAAGGCGCTTATTGATGATCCGTTCCAGAAGCTTGGAGTAGGCTTTAAGAAGAGAAATCGGGCGGTAATTACTGGGAATATCTTTGGGTCCACTTTTATGTATCGGGATGACAGTTGCAGTTTTCCAACTCTGTGGAAATTTGCCTGTGGATATGCTAAGGTTAAATATTGCAGCTAAGGGTTCCGATATAATGTCACCAATTCCCTTAAGAATTTTGTTACTAATACCGTCTATCCCCGGGGCACTTTTAACGTCAAGTGACTTAATAAGGTTGAAGACTTCGTGTTTATCAGTAGGCTCGATAAAAAATGAAGTAGAGTTTGTGTGGCAGATACTTATTTTAGATGCAAGAGCTTCCTGAGTTTCATTGGTTTTTGTTAAAATACATTTTGCTAGATTTGAACCCACAGACGAAAAATAGGCATTGCAATGATCAAGAGAGTCTTCAGCAGATGATTTAGTTTTTAATAGATCATCGGTCGTAGACACTGTTTTATTTTTGTGAGTAATTCGTCTTATTGTGTTCCAAAGCTTTTTTGGTGCATGTTTATTTTCAACTAATTCCTTGTTATCATATTCTGTTTTTAATTTTCTGAGTAGGTCGATGTAAAAATTTCTGTAACGGGTATAAATAACTTTTTTGAGATAATTTTTCGGATCATTGCGGTATTGTAGATGTAATCTGTCTCTGTGTTTAGAACATCTAATTAACCCAGGGGTCATCCAAGGTTGCAGAGCAAACTTGGAGCGACTAACTTTGACAGTCCTTGAATGTTTGGATAACGCGTCATTAATAGTGGCGGAGAAGGAAGTTACGGCACTCTCAAGATTATCATCATTCAGAATGGGCAACCAGTTAACAGCCTGTAACTCGAACTTAAGAGAGTCATAATCAACAGTATTTTTCATGCGATTTGGTTTTTCTGTCACGATTGGGTTGACGGAGAGGCCTACCATTGTAAGGTCATGGTCAGTGAGGTCAGCTGAACAAACTACCGACTCTGCTGAATTATTAGTGGGTATAAAAATATGATCCAAACATGTTTTACCATGGGTAACCGTATCGATACTAGGGAAAAGTCCATACTCTGACAGCATATTCAGATACTCCAAGGCATAGGAGTCAGATGCTGAGGCCAAAATATCCAAATTAATATCACCAGCAAAAATAAGACAGGGAGACTGATCAATATCCATTAAAGCTTTATCAAGGGAGTTGATAAATGAATCGGGATCTTTAAAGCTGGGCGACCTGTACGATGCAATTATTTTGAAACAATTAGGGACTTCTACCAGAATACAATTCGCCTCATCAATGTCTAGTTCTGAGAATATTGCAGACCATGTATCCTTAACATAGACTATAACACCTCCCGATTTGTTTATATACTTTCTAGAGTGAAACGAGGTGTAACCTTGAAGAGCTACTATGATAGAATTTTCATTTAACCAGCATTCGCTAAAAATAATGACATCAAAATCAATATTCAACCGTTGTCGTATAACCAAAAAATTACTAAAGTTCTTTTGAACGCTTCTAATATTTAGACTTAAAATTTTTAGATTGTACTTAGAGATTATTTGTGAGCAATTTTCTACAATCGTGATTTTATGGCAATTCGTCTTAAAAGAATTATCAATATTGTTTAAAAGACTTAAGGTAGCCATGGGAATAGATTTGAAAAATAGGATTTTTGACACAGTAGGGATATTGTTATTGCCACATTTGAAAACTTGGTATTTGTTTTAAATATTTTGTGATTGTTGTATATGAGAGATCGGGAAAAAGTGTAAATGAGTTGTGTGTAGCATAGTTTATCTGACAGGCAGAGTACAAAAATAGCACATTGAAAATAGTTTGAATTTACATCTCCAAATAGAGAATAACCCATCATAAAACGAAGCAAGTATTTTATTACGTTACGGAACAGATTCCTGCATGTTCTCTGGTGTCTCCGGGTTAGCCAGATCTGTTGTGGGGAGCAATCGGTTGAGGTCTTCATCGCAATTGACTCGAATTGCAGGGCTGCCTGTACTTGCGTCTCGCTTTCTAACGTAGATTGATCCGTGAATGACCCAGCAGTACTTATATCCATGTTTGGTTGCAAACGCCCTGGCGTCTCGAAATAACCGCCGACCTTCGCTGGTAAGTCTTTCATTGACATATACGATATGGTCGGACCCTTGGGCTTGTCCGACTATGTCCTTGCTCTTGATGGAACGGCGGCGTGACTTCGACTGTCTTAGAAACTCGTCACGCTTGACTCGCCGAGTAAACGATACCACCAGAGGACGCCGCAGTTGACTCTTGTTGTCGGCGTTATTATCTTGGAGTCTATGTTTGGGTCCAACTCTTGACACGTAGTTGAGATCCGAGTCGTGTAGCTCAACACCTATTTTCTGGGCAGCAGTCACTGCTAGGTGGTAGGGGTTTTCACCGGGTGTCTCTTCGAGGCCAGATATCTCCAACTCATTCCTTAAGTGATTTTGTGCTTCGTCATTTATTCTTTGTTGCATGTTGACAATTGTGGCCCTGAGAAGAGCATTTTCATTTTCTAATGCTTCCAGGGATTTAATCCGCAAATCGTAGCTAGACAACTTCGAGTCAAGGTCATCAAGACGGGTTCTTATAAATTCCCACATGTCTGAAATGCTCTCCCTCATTAAACTTACGTCCGAGGATAGAGATTGAAGAGCGTCTGCGGAGACCTCGACGGAGCCGTCACCCGAGGCTTGCGCTTGCCAAAGATAACCTAGTTATAGGTATATATCTAACATGTATGTGTTACTTACATACATCAATTCCTTCTTTTAGATTCGCAATTCGCAAGCGTCGATAGGCTACGGTGTCTGCTTACTCTGTCTCAGGCAGACCTTTTGCTTGTTTGCCACTGCCGTAATACTAAAAAACAGTGCGAGTCAGGCTCGCGCGCGAAGGGTTCTGTAACATTATCTATAAAAACGGCAAAAAAATAACGTTTGTTGTATGGGAGCCCCCTAAAAATATTTATTTTATTCTGTTTTTATCCGTACCAAAAAGGTAAAAAGGAACCCTTATGTGCGACTCTGTCCATCTGTAATAGACAGGAAAGGCTACGGTTGTTTGCGTAAACTTCACATCAGCTGGCCAGGAGCTTCCTTTACTGCCCACTAAATACGTTTCAACGCTGACACCATGCCGTTACTGCTATAATATGTTGCAATCTTCCGCTCTGCGACTGCGGTTTTATTTTACATCGAAAGGTTTGCGCGCCATTTTACCGCAGTACGGTTACTAAAAGTAGATAGTAGTTGTAGTTGCATACTTCACGAATCGTTTCATCAAAATTTAACCCCTATAGAAAAACAATCAAAATGGTTTAAGAAAGCGCAACTCAAGCCCTTTCATATGATATCCCACTTGATCTATTAACTAGACTTTGAATTTTTAACCCCCCGCATATTCGCCATTTACACAAAAAATAAAAATGTTTATTTAAATTTTTCATCCTCTTTACACGTGTCTTAACCTCCTCAACAGTTGTTCCAAATTTCAAATTTATCAATTCAAAGCTATCGCTTTACTAGTTCCTAAGATATGTAACGTTGTGGCAGACGTACAGACGGACAGAGTCGCACATAAGGGTTCCTTTTTACCTTTTTGGTACGGATAAAAACAAAATAAAATAATGTTTTAAGGGGGGCTCCCATACAACAAACGTGATTTTTTTGACTTCTTTATAGATAATGGTACGGAACCCTTCGTGCGCGAGTCCAACTCGCACTTGGCCGGTTTTTATTTTTTCATGTCACCATACGGGGAGGTGCAGGAGGGAGGTATTTATATCATTTCACTGAAATAGTGAAATGATAAAACGAGTTGACTTTGCGAGTTCGTTTCGTCAACTCACTGACGTGCTTCAGGGATTTTATCAAATCACTAAACAAATCTGGTGAAATGAAATAAGTAATAGGGCCCCGTTTTACTCTTTGAGTACGGAACCCTAAAAACCAGTTGCCTATTTTGGCTGATTTCGTCATTTCACTAAACAGATTCAGGAATTTGATCAAATGGCTATTTTTAGGGTTCCGTACTCAAAGAGTAAAACGGGACCCTATCTTATAATAAATCTCTAAATTAAAAAAAGAATCAGCCAGTTTGAAACTAAGCTTTGTGTGGTACGAATGTTCTCAGCATCCCATGAACGGAAAAATATAAAACATTTTATATAGGTACATTATTATTCTAGCTGCAACTTAGGATAGTTTTTATCCGACTGCGACAATTAATTAATTTTCCGAAATATACGACTTCATTTAATTTTTCATTTATTTTTATTGAAATCAAACGCTGCTCCAACTGTCAGCTATAAGAAACGTCAAATTTTCGTCAAAATGGCGGAATTGCTTTGCCTTTCACTTATTAATAATTTAAATCCAGTCTACGATAGACCTTTACGATACACATGCCAAAAGTTAAACCATAAAAAAATATTCGATTGTGATATGAGAACTTATAAGCGCAAATGTCGCATTATGGCGTTATTTTAAAAAAATGTATCAACAAATTTGAACAATATAATTAACACGAATTTGTTTTTTTTGAATGGCAATGGCACGCGCTCTTTGCGCATTCTGCCAAAGTGCCTACGGCGCTACCACGAAAACCGAAACTAGAAGTTCGTATAACTGCATCCCTGTCACTCGAGTATTGTTAGTGCGATAGAGATAGAGATACCCGAATATTTTCGAAATCCGAAGTTCGTGGTAATAGCTCAGGAATCGAAACTACACCCTGCTGCGTCCGCTGCGCCATGTTTTCGTGGTTTTTAAACGTCAAACATGTTTTGCCAATCAAAACTAAACCCTTTTTGTTTGCCGAACGTGACGGAAAACATGTTAGATGTTTAAAAACATGGAAAACATTGGTGCAGCGGACCCGGCTGTAGGTAAACACTATATAAAAAAATCATAATGTATTTTCTCGAAGAAAGGATAATAGAGAAAAAATCAACGCAAGAGGTTATATGTATAGGTAATCACTAAGTTCCAAAGTTTTATGTTCTGTCCCTTTTCCACAAAACGCACCTTCATATGAAACGATTGTTTTTTACTATGACGCTCGAGGATCTTGACGTCACAGTCCCCGATCGTTTTCTTACACAAGCGACATTAAAACGGTTTTGAGATATTTGAATGGGATTTTCGTCATCTTATATCTATCTATACCTACATATAAATGCCTATATCCTGACTGACTCACCCACTCACTCATCAACGCACAGCCGAAACTACTGGGGCTAGAGAGTTGAAATTTACACCAGAACTACCTTTTACAACGTAGGCAACGGATAAGAAGGGATTTTTGTAAATTCTACCCCTAAAGGGGTCAAATAGGGGTGCAAATTTTGTATGGGGGAAACTTTCATATTTTAGCAAGAAACTCAATACGTTGTAGAAAGCTTACTTATTAGAATACAAATAAAGTACTGTCAGCGTTTTGGAAAATTCAGCCTCTTAGGGGGTTAAAAAGGTTTGCAAAGTTTGTATGAGCGAAACTTCTTTTTGAGATAGAAGCCTTAAAGTTTGTAGAAAGATTACTTATTACAATACAAATAAAAAAACAGCGTTTTGGAAAATGGTATGAAAAATGGGTACAATGTTGGTAAAGGGGATTTTTTGAGCTAGAATCTCAAACCTTTTTAAAAAGATTACATAATAAAATAAAATAAAATTCTTTAAACGTTTTAGAAAATTCCACCCCTTAGGGGTGTATAAGGGGGTGCAACGTTTGTAAATATATTTTTTTAGAAAGCGACAAATTTTTGTTGAAAGATTACTTATTACAATACAAATAAAGAACTTTCAGCGTTTTGGAAAATTCCACCCCTAAGGGTGATTAAAACGGGTGAAAATTTGTATGGAGGAAACTTTTTTTTTAGCTAGAGACTTGAAATTGTGTAGAAAGATTAATTATTAGAATACAAATATATAGGTAAACTACTTTCAGTGGTTTGAAAATTTCGACCCGCTAAGAGGGGGATAAAGAGGTGCAATGTTTGTATAGGAAAACTTTTTTTAGGTAGAAACTTAAAACTCTGTAGAAAGATTAAGTACCTACCTACTTATTAAAATACAAAAAAATACCTTCTGCCAGCGTTTTGGAAAATTTCACCCCTTAAGGGGTTAAAAAGGGGTGCAAGGTTCGTATGGGAACACTTTTTTTTAGCTAGAGACTTGATAGTTTGTAGAAAAAATACTTACCTATTACAATAAAAAAACCGAGTGTTTTTTTTAATTTTTCCCTGAAAAGCGTTCAAAGTTTGTATGGAGAGCAAGAAAATTTTAAAGTATGATGTTTGTAACTTCGATCTTAGCCTGTTTAGACTACAAAACTTATTTTAGCATTTTTTGAAATATATCCCCTAAAGGGGATTATTAAGGGTGTTCAAAGTTTGTATGGAGAGCAAGATATTTTTAAAGTAAGGGATTTGTTACTTCGGTTTTAGACTGTTTGCTAAAATACTACAAAACTTATTTCAGCGTTTTTTTAATTCATCGCCTAAGAAGGTTAAAAGGGGGTTCGAACTTTGTATAGAGAGCAAGACATTTTTTTAAGTAAGAAATTTGTAACTACGGTTTCAGACTGTTTACTATGAGGGTTCAGAGAGGGTTCTTAGTTTGTATAGAGAGCAAAAGATTTTGAAAGTAAGAGATTTGTAACTTCGGTTTTAGATTGTTTTCTAAAAGACTAGGTACAAAATTAATTTCAATGATTTTTTTAAATTCATTCCTTCAACAAACATTTAGACGATAACATGTTATACGCGGACGAAGTCGCGGGCAACAGCTAGTTACTAATACTTCGCTGTTCGTCCGTCCGTCCGTCTGTCTGTCACCAGGCTGTATCTCAAGAACCGTGATAGCTAGAGAGTTGACATTTTCACAGATTATGTATTTCTCTTGCCGCTATAACAACAAATACTAAAAACAAAATAATATATTTTATTAAGGGGGGCTCCCATACAACTAACGTGATTTTTTTGCCGTTTTTATAGATAATGGTACGGAACCCTTCGTGCGCGAGTCCAACTCGCACTAGGCCGGTGTTTTTCTGGGCAAATAATAAATTGCATTCGCCATTTTAACATCCTGCGTGATTTGATCATAAATTCATAAACCTTAGAGATTTGTTCTCTCAAATCTCTGTTTTAGCCATTTCCCTGCGACATATATCTATACCTCAGAGCATAGAATACTAGAGAGAGGACAAGCCGCCGGCGGCCGTGTCGCAGCTGTATGCTCAATGGGCATACACTGCCATACTGTGCACGCGTGCTGATCGCAGAGAATATTACGTTTTTTCCCAAAATGCCTGATATGATGCGCGTTTATTGTCAAATAAGCGTGTAGGTATACAAGAGTGTGTGTTTTAGATGTGTGCGTGCTTTGTCTTGTCAATTACTTGGGCGTTGTGTGGGTTAATGTACTTGCGACAGGCTCACTCTATAGTCTATACAAATCGGCCGCCATGTCCGATCTCCTTATATTCATACATCTGTGATCTATACAGTACAGAAAAAACCTATAAGTACCCGCTTCAATTAGTCGTGTCTATAGTTGAAACTTTGCAAGTATGGGCATTAAAGTTGACATAATTCCGACAGGTTTGTGAGAACCTGGTAAATATGATGTGTTACACTGGTTATTAAAAATTAAATAAAAAAAATATTGCAATACTACTAATGCTACATAAAGTTGATCATGATTGAGATAGAACGTGGAAGTGAACTTTTCAATGCTAACCCGCGATTAGGAGCGGGTATAATTAATTATAATTTATACACACGGCGACGTTATGCACCATTACACCTCTCACAGACTGGCGCGGCCAGCCCGGCTAGCACACTAGCAAAATGACGACTTTTATGCTCATGTTTTATGTTCACAAACGCCGTATAAAATTTTACCGCCATGAGCTAACATGCTGTACCATCATCTACGTAAAATGTGACCATTTATATGTCTTGCACATTAAACTATTTGTTTTACGTCAAATGCTAACACGCTCTTGCTTTTGTCACATAAAACTTGACGATATGAACCGTTGACGGACGAAATTTTATGTAGGTCACTCGAGACCCCGGATAAATTTTAACACTATGAAAAAAATATAATTTTCGCAGGATTTCACCGATTTCTGTCACAACACATAAGTTAAACGTGCTCGACGCTGTAATATGGCATGGGCACTCTATGTAAAAGTGACATGGCTCAAATTCGAATGAAGAAAAAAGCGGCCAAGTGCGAGTCGGACTCGCACATGAAGGGTTCCGTGAAATAAATTGCGGTTTACGATTTATGACGTATTAAAAAAACTACTTACTAGATCTCGTTCAAACCAATTTTCGGTGGAAGTTTACATGGTAATGTACATCATATATTTTTTTTAGTTTTATCATTCTCTTATTTTAGAAGTTACAGGGGGGGGGGGGGGGGACACATTTTACCACTTTGGGAGTGTCTCTCGCGCAAACTATTCAGTTTAGAAAAAAAATATATAAGAAACCTCAATATCATTTTTGAAGACCTATCCATAGATACCCCACACGTATGGGTTTGATGAAAAAATTTTTTTTGCGTTTCGGTTCTGAGTATGGGGACCCCTAAAACTTAATGTTTTTTTTTTCGATTTTTGTGTAAAAATCTTAATGCGGTTCACAGAATACATCTACTTACCAAGTTTCAACAGTATAGCTCTTATAGTTTCGGAAAAAAGTGGCTGTGACATACGGACGGACAGACAGACAGACAGACAGACAGACAGACAGACGGACGGACAGACATGACGAATCTATAAGGGTTCCGTTTTTTGCCATTTGGCTACGGAACCCTAAAAATCCTCTTTGTTCGAATTGCTTTGGCATAAAGTGCCCATGCCATATACTAGTACAGCCGGCTACAGCGTCGAGCACTCGGACGTTTACCTTATGGTTTCAGTTTCAGAACTCCGATCATCCCCTTAAACAATGATGTAGCATTTTGAATTTTAGCTAGAATATGATTACTGACTTCCACTAAGTACCTTGGTGGCATCTTAGACCAGCGCCTATCTTAGCATCAGCATATTGCATTTGTAAATGGTAGAATTCGAAAACTGGTATGGATCTTTAAAATTCTTCGACATATTGCAAACAAGACACTTCTTAACCAACTATATGTATCGTTAGCGAAATCCATCATGACCTACTGTATCACCGTCTGGGATGGAGCAACTAAATCCAAATTCTTGGAGGTTGAAAGAGGGCAACGGTTTCTGTTAAAGGTAATGTACTTGAGGCCATACAGATTTCCCACAAATGAACTGTATATTTAGTTACCAATTATCAATGCGAAAACTGTATATCCTCCATACAACATTAAAGTTACATAAAACACTAAAATTTAATCCAACGCTTCTAACTAGAAGACGTAAAAACACCGTTGCCCCACTTACATTATATAGTTCTTTGTTTGCTAAAAGGCAGTATAAGACACTTGCAACATACCTTTATCTCCACTTATAATAAATCTCTAAATTAAAAAAAGAATCAGCCAGTTTGAAACTAAGCTTTGCGCGGTTCGAATGTTCTCAGCATCCCATGAACGGAAAAATATGAAACATTTTATATAGGTACATTATTATTCTAGCTGCAACTTAGGATAGTTTTTATCCGACTGCGACAGTTAATTAATTTTCCGAAATATACGACTTCATTTAATTTTTCATTTATTTTTATTGAAATCAAACGCTGCTCCAACTGTCAGCTATAAGAACCGTCAAATTTTCGTCAAAATGGCGGAATTGCTTTGCCTTTCACTTATTAATATAATTTAAATCCCGTCTACGATAGACCTTTACGAGACAAATGCTAAAATATAAACCATAAAAAAATATTCGATTCTGATATGAGAACTTATATGCGCAAATGTCGTTTTATGTCGTAATTTCAATAAATGAAATCAACAAATTTGAACAATATAATTAACACGAATTTGTTTTTTTTGAATGACAATGGCACGCGCTCGGCGCATTCAGCCAAAGTACCTGCGGCGCTACTACGAAAACCGATACTCAATGTTCATATATTTGCATCCCTGTCACTCGAGTATGGTTAGTGCGATAGAGATAGAGATACCTGAATATTTTCGAATAGGGAACATTACTGCAATGTTCTGCCGCCAGAGTGCAGCACTAACACAATTAGTAAACAGTTTTTTTAATACAGTTGCTCAAAAAGTGGTACTTTTTGTGGCTGCGTAGCGTACGAGAAGCTCAATTTCTCGAACTAGTGCTTTTTACTTTTTAGTTCCAAACTATACTTTCGAAACGCAGTAATTTTATATTAGATTTTTTACTTGGAAATTATGAAATTAAAAACGCTTACGAATACTAGGAGTATTTATTTTTGATCGCGTTAGTATGATAGTCATTTTTGAAGCTGAAAATGTACGCATCTGTAGGTAGACCGCTTAACTCATTCCTCGCTTGCGCAGCGCGCGGGTGCAGGGGTATGACGATAACGGGGTGCGGGCGCCGGGGTTTGCCTTCCGCACGTCGCCCGCAGCCCGTTATAGTCATACCCCTGCACCCGCGCGCCGCGCAGGCGAAGACCGAGTTAAACGGTCCACCTATAGGTACCAGGAGCGCATACGCAAGCAGAAGTTTCGATGCAGCCACTAACAGTTGAGATCGAGGTACAATAATATAAATTTATTTAAAGAATTCATTAATATATAAATGACGAATATTAATTTATTATTTTTTCGCAATTGTATTAAAAAACGTCGTTTACAACACGTGTGAAATGTCTTTTACCACTCGTACCGAGTCTTGCCACTCGCTTTCAGCTCGTGGCAAGATACCTCGGTACTAGTGGTAAAAAGACATTCTTTTCACACTAGTTGTAAAATGTACTATTTTGACAACTTTGACAAGTCCTTCAAAGCTCTGGATCAAATAGTGAAGAAAATATTTCAATGAATAAAATGCATCAGTGCCGCGTAATTGGATGCAAGAATGAAGGGCATTATTCATTTCCGAAGGAAACGATGATATGAAAACTATGGGAAGCGGCAATACGTCGTAAAGCAAAAAAAAGCCCTCATCCACCTTTAAATGGCTATAGGATGCCATTTTAATATCACAGTACAGGTATTTTACACACGAATGATAATAAAACGATTGTAGTTTAACGCGTTTTCATCAATTATTCGTTATTGTTTGTTAGGTAAATAAATATGACATTGTACGTCATGGCGGTTTGTTGGTGCCGGTTAATGTACGGCCCGATAATACACGTCCATCTATCGTTATCTCTCTCTTTTTGTATAAGTTAAAAAGAGACATAGATATAGAGGATGCCAATTATTGGGCCGTACATTAACCGGCACCGGTTTATTTACGGGTTGTGTTAGTGTCGCCCCCTACGCAGAGCTTTGCGTAATGTTCCCTATTCCGAAGTTCGTGGTTATAGCTCAGGAATCGAAAATATGGTAAATAATCATAATATATTTTCTCGATAAAGAATTTAAAATAAATATAGTCAAATGGAGAAAAAAACAAAGCAAGAGGTTATATAGGTAATGATTAAGTTATAAGAGTCCAAAGTTTTAAGAGGGGGTATGTTCTGTCCCTTTTCCGCAAAACGCACCTTCATATGAAACGACTGTTTTTTACTATGACGCTCGAGTATATTGACGTCACAGTCCCTCATCGTTTTCTCACTCTAACAAGCGACATTAAAACGGATGTAGCTTCATAATTTTTTGAGATATTTGAATGGGAGTTTCATTATCTTCTATCTATTTATACATAATACATAATAAATGCCTATGTCTTGACTGACTTATTCACTCACTCACTCACTCACTCACTCACTCATCAACGCACAGCCGAAACTACTAATCTTAGAGAGTTGATTTTTGCACAGTATGACTTTTATAACGTGGGCTAGGGATAAAAAGGGATTTTTGAAAATTCTACCCCTAAGGGGGTAAAATAGGGGTGCAAAGTTTGTATGGGAGAACCTTTTTTTTTTGAGCTATAGACTTAAACTTTGTAGAAAAAATTGTTATTAGAATACAAATGAAACACTTTCAGCGTTTTGGAAAATTCCACCCCTACGGGGGTAAAATAGGGGTGCAAGGTTTGTATGGGGAAAACATTCTTTTTTTTAAATAGAGACTTAAAACTTTGTAGAAAGATCAGTCATTAGAATACAAATAAAGAACTTTCAGGGTTTTAGAAAATTCTACCCCTAAAGGGGTAAAATAGAGTGCAAAGTTTGTATGGGAAAAACTACTTTTTTTTAAATAGAGACTTAAAACTTTGTAGAGAAATTATTCATTAGAATACAAATAAAGTACCTAGATTCAGTGTTTTAAAAAAATCTACCCCTAAGGGGGTAAAATAAAGGTGCAAATTTTGTATGGGGGAAACAATATTTTTTTTAAATAGAGACTTAACACTTTGTAGAAAGGTTAGTCATCAGAATACAAATTAAGTACTTTCAGCGTTTTAGAAAATTCTACCCCTAAAAATAGGGGGCTAAAATAGGGGTGCAAAGTTTGTATGTGGGAAACTATTTTTTTTAGCTAGAGTCCTAAAACTTTGTAGAAAGATTATTTAAATACAAAGAAAGTACTTTCAGCGTTTTGGAAAATTTCACCCCTAAGGGGGTAAAATAGGGTGCAAAGTTTGTATGGGAAAAACATATTTTTTTTTAATAGAGACTTAAAATTTTGTCGAAAAATTACTTATTAGAACATGAAAAATACTACATTCGGCGTTTTACAAAAATCATTCCTTAAGGGGGTTAAAAAAGGGTGCAAGGTTTGTATGGGGAACACTTTTTCTGAGCTAGACACTTAAAACTTTGTAGAA
The DNA here is from genome assembly GCA_963854355.1 of Epinotia brunnichana. NCBI lineage: Eukaryota > Metazoa > Arthropoda > Insecta > Lepidoptera > Tortricidae > Epinotia > Epinotia brunnichana. Next base: position 19,017,336 of record OY977949.1, on the reverse strand, counting down.
AGATTACTTATAAAAATACAAAAAAAAGACTTTCAGCATTTTGAAAAAATCTATCCCTAAGGGGGATAAAAAGGGGTGCAAAGTTTTTATCAGGGAAAGTTTATGTTTTTGAGTTAGAGACTTGAAACTTTGTAGAAAGATTACTTATTAAAAAACAAAAAAAGAACACAAATCGTTTTAGAAAATTCCACCCCTAATAGGGTTAAAAAGGAGAGCAAGCTTTGCATGGGCAACACTTTTTTTGAGTTAGACTTAAAACTTTGCAAAAAGATTACTTATTAGAATACTAAAAAAGAACTTTCAGCGTTTTAGAAAACTCCATCCCTAAGGGGATCCTTAAGATCCTTAAGAAGGGTAGCCAGTGTTGTGTGGGAAAAACTTTTTTTTTTGCTAGACTTAAAACTATTCGAAATGTTACTTATTAAAATTAATAATAAAGTACTTTCAGAGTTTTAGAAAATTCCACCCCTAAGGGGGTTAAGAAAGCTTTATATGGGCAACACTTTTTTTGAGCTAGAGACTTAAAAGTTTACGAAAAAAGTTCTTTCAGCGATTAGAAAAATTCAACCTCGAAGGGGGTTTAAAAGGGGGTTCAAATTTTAAATGGCGAGCAATAAAATTTAAAAGTGTTAAGAGATTTTTAACTTCGGTCTTATTCTGTACGTTAAAAGACTACAAAACTGATTTCAGAGTTTTTCCAAATTGATCCCCTAAGAGTGTTAAAATTGGTTCAAAGTTTGAGTATTTCAAGGCATTTTTAAAGTATGAGATTTTTAACTTTGGTTTTAGACTGTTTGTTCACAAACTAGAAAATGAACATCAACGTTTTTTTTTAATTATCCCCTAAAAGAGGGTTCAAATTTTGTATTGAGAGAAATCATTTTCTAAGACGATAAAAAGTTCTACGCGGACGAAGTCGCGGGCAACAGCTAGTAATAAAATAAATATTAAAATTAATATCTATCAACAAAAGAAATATAATTGTAAGAGGTCTCTAACGGAATGGTTAAAGATGCTTAGTTATGAAACTTATGAAGAACTGTTACTAATTAATCTTGTATTCATCTAAATTTAATTCTAATAGTTAGCAGTGGCAACGCGTGAGAATTTTCACTGGACAACCCGGAGAAAAACAAAAGGGCTGTTTTTTGATGATTTACGAGTTTGGTAAGATATAGCAAGAAATGTTAGGCAAGCCGGTGGGAATCGGCTTGTATGGGCGCTCCGCCACTGATAGTTAGTAAAACATAAGAAAATGGGAAATGTTATAATATATCTCCATACAAACCCATTTTAAAACATTTTTCATACAAAGTCTCTTATCACTTTATTTTTTTTCTTATAATTCATAGCAACAGAAACTAGCTTCCGACCTAGATCTGGCAGATCCCGTTGTGTATAAAAAGTTTCATGTTATTCCAGTATGCCGTTTCAAAATAAGAACCAACCGACGTGGGGACTCTTAAAGCTTGTATTCTTATTCTGAACATTTTCATGTGCCGGATACATGGAAGCTGTATAGAAAATGCACTCAAAAAAGCCTACACGCCCTCGGGGCAGGCCAGGAAGTGCTCACTTCCGCGCCCGATCTTCCGCTCGGAAGTGCCTGCTTCCTCGCCTCGGAGGCCGCACTGTAATTAACTTATGTCGCGTGCATCGTTTATCTTGCGATGTTGACTTCCCGAGCATATTTAGGGCGCGGTGATTAACGATGGATTAATTAGATTTTAAATATTTATAAACACGAAACATCATTTCATATTTAAAAGTAGCTTTTCAGTGAAGGAAAACATCGTAAACCTAGTGTTCCCTCTGGGTTGGAAGGTCAGTAGCTCTAGTATAAGTTTTATCGATACATAATTATACGTTTCGCACGCGTTTGCGTTTAGTTTCAATTTGTATGGCGACGCGTAGTTCCTAATAGTTACCACCAGAGGCGCTGTTCGTGTTGCCATACAGATTGAAACAAAAAGCAAACGCGTTCGAAAACGTATTGTATCGATAAAACTTATACTAGAGCCTCAGATGGCAGTCGCTTTCGTCAAATCTTGTAGGGCACAAGCGGGAAATACGCTAGGAGGATGATTCAATATTTATAAACAACTTTTAAAGATGAATTGAGGGACTGCGGCGTATCCCAATTGTGTGAAAATTACATATTTGGGTGAAGTATGGCAATTACATTTTTCTTTCGAAAAATCGCGCGTCTTTGAGCGTACCCTCAGTCCTGGCTTATCTATATTAATCTATGCAAATATACTGGTGGCTGGTGGTTAAGTCAGAAGTCCGTAACGTCATTTGTTAACCGATTTCGATTATTTTTTAAAACGATCGCATCGCAAGCAAGCACGTGACGCACACAAATATTTATCAAACATCCTGGTAAATCGCCATGGTCGCTTTACGCGGCCGTTGAACCGATCCGTACTACAATGTGTTTTAAGAAACTACGTTATACCTAAAAATAGGGGATTTCTGCACTGTGTTTATCAAACGATTGCGACGTGGGAGAATACGCTGGCCATTAAAATTTATTTCAAGCGAATGGGTTATTTTTGTAATTTTATTCGATACTAGCTTTTGCCCGCGACTTCGTCCGCGTAGAACTCGTTTATATCGTACCTCGATACAAACTTTCACCCTCCATTTCCCTTTTAGGGGTAGATTTCCGATACAAAAACTATCATAAAATATGTCCTTCTCCGAGACTCAAACTATCTTTATCATTATCATCATCATCATCATATCAGCCGAAAGACGTCCACTGCTGGACATAGGTCTCCCCCAAAAAGTTCCAAGGTGATCAATCAAGCGCCACCCGCATCCAACGGACTCCCGCGGCCTACCAACGCTGCGCCTTCTACAAATTACCTCTATACCAAATTTTATCTAAATGGGTTGTATAGTACTCCATACAAATATTCAACCCCCATTTAACCCCCTTAGGAGATGATTTCCGGGATAAATACTATCCTATGTCCTTTCCCGGAACTCAAACTGTCTGTAAACCAAATTTCATCTAAATGGGTCACTCACATCCAATTTTCCCCCCTTATGGGAGAATTTTCGATATAAAACTATCATATGTCACCCAGGACTCCCAACTATCGCTAAACCGTAAATGGGTTCCATCCAAATTTTCATTACCATTTCACCCCTTAGGGGATGTGGACGACGCGTGGCGCCGACGTGGTCGATGTGCGACAGGCCTGGGTTTGACCTTCGCGACCTCACAGTCACCTAACAAGGGGCGTTTAAAAACCGCGGCGGGCGAACCGCGCGTTTCAACCGCGGCGGGTGAACCGCGGCGGTTGAACCGCTCAGCGTGTTTTTAAACGGCCGTAACGCGCTCTGATAGCGCAGGTGCTCTAGGGGAGCACTAATCCCGCAGACTGAGCTGCACTGTTGAAGGATGGGGTGTGGGTGACGATAAAATAATACTTGGCGAAAAATAAATGAAACGGTATAATAAAATAATGAGACACAAACTACTGATTAAACTTTCCCTATCACAATTTCCTACTTCCTATCACAATTTCCCTACTTCTTCCTTTCTTCTTCTTCCTGGGAGCTCCCACTGGTGGGGCTGAGCGAACACAATTCTATCCGGCGATTATAGCCTCTTTTATACCCCTAAGGCATTAAAAGTGGTGGGGATATAATTTTGAAGACCTCGCCCACTTTTACTATGGAAAAGCTAGTTTTTACGTTTTCCTGGTTTTCAGGGAAACCTTAAGGGTTTTTACATATTTTCCTTCAAAAGAACTATTTCTGAGCTATACATTACAATATCTACTAGTTTTCCTGCTTTCCCCGTTTAAATTGGGAAAGTCGATATTTACGTAAAATTATCAACTTTGGTAACATGAAATGGCTTTGCCAGGCCCTAGTGGCTTTAATTAACATTAATTATCAAAAGTGATTATACATACGTAAGGGCATTTACCGTACCTTCCTAACGATACCTCAATTGCTTTCGTACCTCATCTGGTTACGAAGCTATGGCCGGGTGAGACCGTCAATTTTCACATTTACTTTAACGTGGTAGCATAAGTTTGACTTTGCTCCCGTCTTTTTAGCCAATCAGAGAAATCAACCTGAACCTTGACCATTATTGCACCATAATAAGCAATAATCTCTATGCATACGTTGTGTACATTTTTATTTCACATTTTATGTAACTCTAGTTACCGATGTCCCTTGTTGGCGGACTAGATCTGGATATAGTCTCAAGTTGGTTTCTTTACAATTAATTTGGCTATCTCTCCCTCATTTATCAGGGGCTCTCCCCCTATCGATCTTTATGAAATAATTACTGGAGGTACCTGGTACCTTTATCTTTACTTTAAGCTATTTTCTTCGTCTGTACCTATTGTACTTAGGTCCTAAATAAATCACGCGCTTCTTATATGAGCCGTTTGCTTTAGGAGCTTAATCTGGGCACAATTGCCGTCCTTATGTGAAGGAATTATAGTTACACGTCCTTTCCCTTCGTGACCCGTAGGCCTTATCGTTCACATACTATACAACATCCTTTCTCTTCGTGACCCGTAGGTCCTACATTTCACAAACTACATTCTGTCGCCCACAATGCCCCCGCCGGTATGTATCGCAGATACATACTGGGTTGCAAGGGTAAGCGACAGACTACATTAAAGTCTTACGACATGATTCGTCATCAAATACACTTTTAATCACTTTCACTATCATGTTCATTCACTGTCTTTACTACTTACTTTTCTTTACTACCACCAGCCGCCGCTGCGGTTTGGTGGTGGATTCCGTACGGGTTGGGGGGGCGCATTTTCCTTGTCGCTGCCTGCCCCTCGTACCGGAATAGACACTTTCACTCTCATTGTCTCCTTTCTTCGTTCTCTTGCCTTTCTGCAGGCTGCTTCTACCAAAGCGACGGGCGGGCGTGCAATGACCAGTCTCCTCGCTGTCTCGTGCTTGTGGTCCTGAAGCGCAGCAGTGCTCGGTGCTGCTGGTGTAGTGGTGGCCGCTGCGGCCGGCGGGTGGGCGAGGCGACTCCTGCGCCATTCCGCCCACTCTACTCTTCTGCTAGAAGAATTGGGGGTCATCTCTGTGGTGACCGTGGTGCTCCCGGGCTCCGGGACTACACCTGACCTCTTCGCTCCGGCGGTCGATATTTCAGAGGCGGCTGCGACATTGGCGCCTCTCGGTGTTGTAACTGTTGTAACATGGTAGGCCACGGCTTCTTCCATAGCCGTGGTTGATGACACGGCGGATTCTGAATTTCTTGACGGCTTTGTAGGTGCAGACTCACTCGCTGTCGCTGCGCGTGCTGCGTACCTCGGTACCGGCCCTTGAAACGGGACACACGGTACATCTGCTGGTTTTAGACCTCGCGGGTCTACGAACCTTTCTTCTTCTAGAACTTTCTCGAAGTTCTCCATTAATTTCTTCTTTATAACTTTCAACCTTCTACGCCAACTGGCTTTCAATTTTTCTACCTCCTGTTCCAACTTCTCTCTCTGACTAGAGATTTCTTCTATCTCCTTCTGGAGCTGTTCCGCCGTGTCTTCCTCCAGATCCCTCAGTGGTGCTCGCTCTGGTGTCGGGGCCCGGCAGTGGGCTCCGAAGATGTTGAGGGATCTGAAGGTCGTTTTGTTCGATGAGTTGCTGTCGCTCTGCTTGGCTAGGGCTTCGTGATGACGGAGCCCTGATGGTGGGACGCTGCAACCAGCGGCCTCTAGGCGTCCTCGCTTAGAGTTCTTCCCCCTGCGGGTCCTCTTTTCAGACCGAGTGGAATCGCGGTCGAGCCTGGCACCCCGACCAGCGACCTGCGATTTCCAAAAATGCGACTCCATGTCGCGTACCTGCAGCTAAACCTGTCTTTCCCAACCCTCAACTGACAAGGTACCGTAAATTCGGCTAACGTTCCGTCAGCGACGTACGCGCCTCTCGGATTAAATCCGGATCGAAGAACCCTATCGACCGTCAATGACCTGACGTTGCCTTTTTGTGGAGGCGGACTTGCAACTAACGAATTTAAACTTTAAAAAAAACTGATTCTATATACTTTTTAAAAAAAACTGAATTTAAACTTTCTAAGCACTTTGAACTACTTGTAGACTTCTTGAGGCACTGTTGAGACTAGTAGGAGCTTCTAACTGGAGTCGAGCGAACACAATTCTATCCGGCGATTATAGCCTCTTTTATACCCCTAAGGCATTAAAAGTGGTGGGGATATAATTTTGAAGACCTCGCCCACTTTTACTATGGAAAAGCTAGTTTTTACGTTTTCCTGGTTTTCAGGGAAACCTTAAGGGTTTTTACATATTTTCCTTCAAAAGAACTATTTCTGAGCTATACATTACAATATCTACTAGTTTTCCTGCTTTCCCCGTTTAAATTGGGAAAGTCGATATTTACGTAAAATTATCAACTTTGGTAACATGAAATGGCTTTGCCAGGCCCTAGTGGCTTTAATTAACATTAATTATCAAAAGTGATTATACATACGTAAGGGCATTTACCGTACCATCCTAACGATACCTCAATTGCTTTCGTACCTCATCTGGTTACGAAGCTATGGCCGGGTGAGACCGTCAATTTTCACATTTACTTTAACGTGGTAGCATAAGTTTGACTTTGCTCCCGTCTTTTTAGCCAATCAGAGAAATCAACCTGAACCTTGACCATTATTGCACCATAATAAGCAATAATCTCTATGCATACGTTGTGTACATTTTTATTTCACATTTTATGTAACTCTAGTTACCGATGTCCCTTGTTGGCGGACTAGATCTGGATATAGTCTCAAGTTGGTTTCTTTACAATTAATTTGGCTATCTCTCCCTCATTTATCAGGGGCTCTCCCCCTATCGATCTTTATGAAATAATTACTGGAGGTACCTGGTACCTTTATCTTTACTTTAAGCTATTTTCTTCGTCTGTACCTATTGTACTTAGGTCCTAAATAAATCACGCGCTTCTTATATGAGCCGTTTGCTTTAGGAGCTTAATCTGGGCACAATTGCCGTCCTTATGTGAAGGAATTATAGTTACACGTCCTTTCCCTTCGTGACCCGTAGGCCTTATCGTTCACATACTATACAACATCCTTTCTCTTCGTGACCCGTAGGTCCTACATTTCACAAACTACATTCTGTCGCCCACAGGGGATGATCTCCGGAATAAAACTATCATATGTCCTTTCCCAGGACTCAAACTATCTCTTAACCAGATTTCGACTAAATGAGTTCCATCCAAATCTTCACCCCACATCTCATCCTCTCAGGCCATGATTTTCGTTACAAAAACTATGCGATTTCCATTCCCGGAACTCCAACTATCTCCATACCGAATTTCATCTAAATGGGTTCTATTCTAATTTTGACCCCTCATTTCACTCCCTCAGGAGATGATTTTTCACGATAAAAGCTATGAATTGTCCTTCCCTGGGACTCCCACTATCTCTATACCTAATTTTAGTTCAATGGATTTTATCCAAATTTTCACCCTCTATTTCATCCCCTTAGGGGATAATTAAAAATGTCCCTTGTCATTCTCTGGGACTCAAACTAACTCTATACCAAATTTCATCTAAATGGGTCCATCCAAATTTTCACCCCTCATTTCACCCTCTAAGATGATTTTCAGGATAAAAACTATGCATTGTCCTTCTCCGGAACCCCAACTATATCTATATAAAATTTCATCCAAATAGGGTACATTCAAATTTTCACCCCCTATTTTAGGCCCTAGGGGGATTTTTTTCGGGACAAAAGCTATCCGATGTTCTTCTCCGCGACTCAAACTATCTCTTTAGGTACCAAATTTCATCCTAATAGGTTCCATCCAAATTTTACCCCCATTTCACCCCCTTAAGGGGTGATTTCCGAGACAAAAATTGCACTGCTTCTATCTCTTTACCAAATTTAATCTCAATGGGTTTTATCAAAATGTTCACCCCCTATTTCATCCCTGAGGGGATGATTTTCGGGATTAAAACTATCCGCTGTCATACTCAGGGACTTCGTAACTATCTTTATACCAAATTTCATCTAAATGGGATACATCTTAATTTTCAGCCCCAATTTCACCCCATCAGGGGATGATATCTGTTATATGTCCTTTCCCTTATTTGTCTTTTAGGACTCAAACTATCTTTCAACCAAATTTCATCAAAATGGATTGTAACCAAATTTTCACCCCTCATTACACCCCCTCAGGAGATGATTTTTCAGGATAAAAACTATGCATTGTCCTTCCCTGGGACTCCTTCTATCTCTTTACCATATTTTAACTAAATGGGATATATCCACATTTTCACCCCTATTTCATCCCTTTAGGGGATGATTTTCGGGATTCACAGTATCCGTTGTAATTCTTCGGGACTCAAACTATTTCTATACCAAATTTGATCTAAACGGAGTCCATCCAAAATTTCACCCCCCATGACACCCCCTTAAGGGAAGATTCCCGGGATAAAAACTATCCAATGTCCTTTCCCAGAAATTAAACTACCTCTAAACCAAATTTTATCAATATGGGTAAGATCGAAATTTTCACACCCCCTTTTTACCCCCTTTTTACCCCCTTAGGGGAAGATTTCCGGGATAAAGACTATCCAATGTCCTTTCCCAGAACTTAAACTACCTCTAAACCAAATTTTATCAAAATAGGTTACATCGAAATTTTCACCCCCCCTTTTTAACCCTTAAGGGAAAGATTTCCGGGATAAAACCTATCATTTGACCTTTCCCGGGACTCAAACTATTTTTATACCAAATTTCATCCAAATCGGTGCAGCGGTTTAAGTAGCCCCATACAAACTTCCAACCCCCCATTTTATCCCCTTAGGGGTTAATTTTCGGGATAAAAACTACCCTATGTCCTTCCCTAGGACTCAAACTATCTCTATATCAAATTTCATCTAAATCGGTTTAGCCGTTTTCACGTGATGCGCGGTCACATAAACAGACAAACAGATAAACAGACAAACAGACAAAAATTCTAAAAACTGTTGGAACGTGTTCTGTTGTCGATTCTAAGTATCCCTAGCCAATTTTTTTTCGAATCCATTCCATGTACAGACTTTTGACCCTCTTCAGCTTTATTATATGTATAGATCACACAACACAACTTAAAGATACAAAATAAAAGGGGCTCTTTAGAGGTAATGGCCTCTAAAGATCCCTCTTATTTCTTAAGCTTACATTGCATTTTTTTAAATGACATTATTTTTTGTAGATTAAGCAAAAGTAATCGAGTAGTGAAAAAGCATTTATTTATTAGGCTAGTGTAGTGTGCCTATTTAAGATGAGTTATAGTTTTGTAACTAAGTATGCTTATGTTATGGTGTTTACGTAGACCACACGTTAGACTATAGATTACGTACGGAACCAACGGAATAGAACTTACAATTTATTGTAGGTACATATGACCGAGAAATATTATATAGCACACAGTGATTATTACATAATACCTACGTGACAGTAGGTGATGTGCATACGTCATACATACGTGAAATACATCGAGCTTAATAAAAATACTTGGTAGACCAGATACATCGAAAAGCAATGAGAATGTACATTTAGTAAAGAAAGTTTAAGCCCCCTTTTAAATACTTAAGTATTTCCTTTGAACACAGAACCAGCGTTCTCAAGTTGTAATCGATAAAGAAAGGTGCCAATAGAACTCAAGATCTCGCTGTCAATACGCCAATCCCCTTGCATTTACAGCGCCTTACCGTATACAGTTTCCAGTCTTTCATAACGTATCGGTTACACACTCCTTCAGTGTTCAAACGAAAACTTGCGTACACTTTGTTGCTTAAACATGCCACATCCTTATGCCAAGGACAACTGCCCGCTGAATCGCCGACGAAATGCTAATGCGTCCGCTACTGCGAATACCTTATGCGGCGTTAAAAAACTGCCACGACTAGGTACTGGCCATAGGAAAATGCCAGAGATAGGCAAGGCGTGTGTCAAAATGTAATTAAACATACAAGTTTGTAATGTCACGGTGGGTCCGTGCGATGCAGACTTTAGAATGCGCAGTGTGTTGTACACATTTTTCATACGTGGACGTCTTAAATCTACGCAGAATCCTGTGCTATTTGATAGCAGCGCAGCACGCTGTGGAGAATTTTGATGCGTTGACCTGAAGTCTGAGTAAAGTCGGCTTTTTTATGTGCAATCTCACTTGCTTTAAATTTGCAACGGACTGTGTCAATTCAATCTTGCTCGCTGAGTTGAAATAATAAGTATAGGTATACGTGTTCTATACGATACGACTTGTTTACTACAGTTTCATTATAGGCATGTCCGAGACACGACAGACCCATTATTGTAAAAATATTGACGACAGTCGTGTAGTGCCAAAACAATCTTGTATTCAAAACGCAAAGATAACAATTTGGAATAAAAACAAGTTTTTCTATTAGTTTTATTACTTTTGTTTGTTTCTTGAAATGTTTGTAGGTCATTGAAATAGGTTAGGTTTGGGACTGATCTCAGCGTAGAATCCATTTATACCGGTGAGTTCAGAAGATACGCGAACGTCTTTTGAATCAGAAGCGGCTGCCAACGGGCACACCGCGGCATCCGCCAAAAATAAAGTCCTTGACCTTCTTGCTGAGTTTATCTCACTTAAAAATAAAAGTTGCCATGAACTTCTCGGCGTATGTGCGGGCACATTTCTTGCTGTAGGAACTCGTTGCTGTCGGCCGGACGGCCTTCGTTGGTTCACGAACAAGGCTCCTTTGTGCGATGCTCTGTTCGTATGTGCATGTGATGTATTAAGGCTGTGGATTGAGGAAGCCAGTTGATAAGTAGTCTAGCTTAGTACGGCAAGGTTTATGGTGGATTGATTACGGCCCGCGGGCCGAATGAATATAGGACACGTGCGTTAGAATCGGGGATCTACTCTAATGGGGTCTGTTTGACTATATGTTTTGAATTCGCATCTGTTTTGTATTCCCCCCGAGGATGCGCTGTGTTGAGGATGAAATCGTCACTAAGAAACTTCCTCCTCCTCATACTTTTTAGCCAAGATGTAGAATTTCTAGAGCGTGGCTGGTAGAGTTAAGCCGTGTGGAGTCAGAAGCTACTTATTGCTTCTGATATAATTTTTACGCTGAAAGCTATATGAACTAGGGACTCTTGGCAATCACTTTACATGTAATGTTTTAGTGGGATCATATTTACTAGTACAGTTACAACACCAACTCTATGACAGTGGAGTGGGTGTTGGGTCGGGGTTGGTCGGTGGATATTCGAACACGAACGCGGGTTGTATTTCTATTCATTAGTTTCATGTAATTTATATAGGTAAGGTATTTCTTAGCAATATATCACTTATCGCAGAAACAAAATAACAGTGGGATTTATATCAGTCGTAATATTTTAGAATACTGAATAACAAATACTCTGTTCATTTAGATAAGGACAACGCTAATGACTAAATATCGCATTCTATATTTTTCTAAAATTTGATTGAGATCATTATAGGATTTAAGTACTCTGAAATACTGATTACCACTGTAAAAGTGGTCTACCACTCTTGAACCCGAATATACAAATAATAGAGTCAAGAAGTGGTAGACCACTTTCTTGGTTTCCCGTACCATTCAGTCAACACCAAAAGTAGCTACGCAATCGGAGATGTCAAAAGTCCCTTGTAATAAAGACTTTTGACGTCTTCGTTTGTGTAGCTACTTTTGATGCTGACTGTACCTACGTTAAATTTAAATAAGTTAATAGTAACATAGTCAGGTAAATATTAATACTTAATCGCACCGATGCTCGCGCCTGCCCTGCGAAACAATGATAGGTAATAAAAACACAATATAAATTTATGAGTTCAGAAAACATTAAAAAACACACATTTGGTGTTTCTTGTGTTGTGGATCCGCGGCAGCAATTAACTTTTAAGAGTATCTTAAAACACAGGCTCTTTGTTTCCATCGAAAATTTGGCACGACTCGGCTATTTTCGTCCATTCGATAATATCTGCCTCTGAAGACGCAAGTTCGCCACCCAGGCAGCCACGTTTATTAATATTCAACAAGGACCACGAAAAAACCTTTTATAAATAGGTTAATTATTAATTAGATATTATGATCGACTTGATTAACTGGTTTAGGGTTAGTTAAAAGTACTGGGCTAACTGGTTTTTTTTAAAGATTTAGTAGGTATAGGTTCGTCGTTTAATCAACGAAGGCGTGCCCCACTTCTCATTGCATACTAATTTATGGTGTATAGCATAGTAGATTTTTTTTTTTTCTTATTTACTCACACATTTTATTACTTATAGGATTATAGATTGTGCGTATCCTTGTAAATTGAACGATGTAACTTTATTAAATACAAGTTAAGTATATCCACTTTTTTGGATATATTAACGCCTAAACTCGTTAAAAGAATCAAGTTTGAAGTTATACTAACGATAATTATTGAACATTACCCAACTAGTTATTTATTATAACATTTAACATTGCATGGGATAACTTTAATAAGTAGGTATACCTACAAGTTTACTGTTATTAGGGTTCCGTACTCAAAGAGTAAAACGGGACCCTATTACTAAGACTTCGCTGTCCGTCGGTCCGTCCGTCTGTCTGTCACCAGGCTGTATCTCAAGAACCGTGATAGCTAGAAAGTTGAAATTTTCACAGATTACGTATTTATGTTGCCGCTGCTATAACAACACATACTAAAAACAAAATAAAACATATATTTTTATTGATAACGGTATACGGAACCTTTCGTGCGCGAGTCCGACTCGCACTTGGCCGGTTTTTTTATGAATATATATGACTTTTACGTGTGACATTTCCTATTGTTTGAAAATTACCAAATTATTATTCCTATTGACGATGTATTAGTGAATCGATCGATCTCATTTTTAGGTGTAAAATAATGTTGATATGTTATTTTCTAAAGGAAAGAAAAGAATTTAATGTAATGTTCGTTTATGGTAAAAGTGGTGGGTTCTATAATACTTAAGATACATTGATCCAAGGCTCAGTATAAAATAAACTGATTAACCCAAGCCCTGAGCATTCGGAGCGTCCGCGGACTTCCACAAAGCGCGCCGCCTGTGGGCCAGTTTTTGCCCACCAATTTAAATAATACCGCCTAATAACAGCCCAGGCAAAAACTATCACACATTCTATAACTAGGCACGATTATTCAAAATCATGTCCAGATAGATCAAGCGAATCGTCTACTTTGCTAGTTGTTATCGTTAATTTGTATGGACGCCCAATAATTAATTTGTCATATCTTATACCTAATATTCACGAAGCAAATATTTGTGTGATAAGCATGAATATTAGTTTCCGAGTCTTTAGAGGCATCGGTGGATAATTGCCGTATTCCCGTACGATTGACTAATATTTATTAGTATTTATCGTGTGTTTTTGTAGGTAGGGTAGGTATATTATAATGTTATTCAATCAATTCAGGTTCCCCTTGCCTTCGGAGGTCTGCGACATTCTTTGTTTTACCTCCCTAGATGAGTTGTACTATTACGCAAAGCGACACAAAACGTTCCCGCTTAAGTCTATGTATGATCTTGAAACAGTTCTAAAATATAGGCCACGTATTTCAATCCGACTACGCCAGCCATATGTGGCATTGTCATAAAGCACGGCATGAGATTTACGATCATACAGAGCCCGTGTGAATGGCGTGAACACATCCGCCGCCTAACCTTTACGTCGTCTGGCATTATCATACTAATATTAATATGTAGTATACTGAGACATGACAAAGACGCGCGCATTAAAATCTAGGAAACGGTCCAAATATACGGTTTTGTAGCTTCCTAGTGACATGCGGACGTAGACAAGGGCGTGCAAGTCTTCGTCTTCCTACAGTCGGTCACGTCTGGATTGTCGTTTGCAACTTTGTATCTTACACGTCAGACATACGTTCTAAAACGTGTGCATATGAAATGCGATTCTATTATTGTGATCAATTAGTTTCCTGCTACATTTTAGCGTCTATATTTAGACACACGATAATACTCCCATCAACCTTGGTTTTTCTGTCATGTTTTAACGACATTTATTTACATGCTGCAGTTTAAATCGAAAAAGTTCGGGAATATTCCTTGGAACTGAACACTAGTAGAGCATTAGTATGTATTACATACAGACGCAGAAAAAAACCGCTCACTTCAAAGTCTTCTACATAGTTAGTTCATTTTAAAGAACTACGCTCTTGAGACAGTGGGACTTGGTGGCGAGATCATCCGTGCGTCTACCATTTCCATTACTAGGAAGTAAAAACAGAGTCCAAATGTCTTCAACATCGTTATTATATTACCCAATGCTATATTTCATCGATTTAGTTACGGGCAAATGCAAAGTGATGTAAGTTTTATGATGAAGAGGATCTTGCAATGATAGCATAAACTTGTTTATTTGGTGATTGTGGATGCTCATCTAGGCCAAACGCTGAGTTAATTACCTTAAGAAACATACCAATAAATATATGTTTAGCTTACACTTTTGCACCGTAATCCTCTGTAATAAGGTGATGTTTTGACGTAAGCTGTAAATGTAAATTAGGGATATTAATCCCACGGTGTTGTATTTAGTCTAAATCTATAGTAAGTTGACGTACCTGCCTAAGGCGACTGAAGGCCATACAAATTAGAAACGGGTCGATGTTTCGAATGGGCACTAGTACAAGAGGTGCAGGTGTAGTGTCGCATTAGAATAGTACCCTTTCTTACTGCAAGAGCTGACCATGGCAATAGGGTAAGGGGGGGTAGGAGGGTTAGATACGGGGTAGAATAAACGAAAGCTGTAAACATATCATGTGGTATTGAAGATGATATCTGAAAGAAGCAAGATTAAATCCGAATAAACTTCCACGTTTCCCATTTAGTTAGGTTCTTTTTAGGGTTCCGGAGTCAAAATCTCTTGGTACGTATTTAGCAAAGATAATTGAGAAGTCGTATTTAGTTAATAAATATTTATTTTTTGATTTGACTGAAACAACCAGAACGTTTTGCATAATCAATATACCTAATCATGGCTTGCTGGATTCGAACGTTGCAGTAACCTCAAATATGAAAACTAGGTGACATAATAGCGAACCTACCGCAACAAACTTGTGCTAAAACTGCACTGGTGACGTAAACTGCAGGTACGAGTATGACTGAGTTATTACCAGTTTCACACGACCCACCCGATAACGAATTATTGCTTGCTGAGCAATACTTACCATTATATCTATCTACTTATACTTACTATACTAATATCGAATACTACTCGAGTTGTGCCAACTATCAACTGCTAATCCATCCCTGATTTTGATTGAGGTGAATGGTATAGTTGTTAAAAGCAAACTTCCGTCAAGTAAACAGATATATAGTCGGTAATCTGCGCAGATTACCAACTATTATCTGTCTATAGTTTGCAGTTCCACATCTTTCGGGGTGGGCGCATGTTTTTAGTAAAATCTTTACGAACTAAGCTGACAATACGAAAATTCGTGAGCAAGTGGAGTTCAAATTGTTGTCAGCTGCAGGTCGATCACGTAACGCATTGTACGTGCGTCAGTTAGATCTAAACGTCACTTTTTATATGGACAAATGACAGTTGGATCTACCTAACGCGCGTTCAAAGCGTTACGTGATTACCCCTCACCATCGATAGTCGCGAAAATTCCATTGTGCAACCAACATTTAGAATTTATTTGTGACAGTTGATAACATAAATATAACCCCAAAAATATGTTTACTAAGTAATTCGAATACCCCGAATAATTCGAATAAATAATACAAATACTACCGGATATGACGGAATATGTACGAAAATTGTAAAAAGAGTAGCACCCTTAATAGCATCGCATATGAGCTACATTATAAACTTGTGTATAGAGCAGGGCGTCTATCCTGAGAAATTAAAGTTAGCTATTGTGCGACCACTTTTTAAAAAAAACGACAAAGAAAGTATGGATAACTTTAGGCCAATTGCACTTTTATATGTTTTTACCAAAATAATTGAAAAAGTTATCTATAACAGTATAAACCAATATTTTTAATCAAATATCTTATTTGCACAAGAACAAAAAGGATTCCGTAAGAATAAATCGATAAACATGGCTATTTTTGACTTGCTACAAGAAATAATGACTAATAAGATAAAAAGCACTCTGTATGCGCCCTATATATGGATTTAACTAAAGCCTTTGATTTCGTTGACCATACTATTTTAATGCGTAAATTACATAATTACGGGATACGCGGTAATATTTACGACCTTTTAAGAGTGCTCTTCAAAAAAGCGCTCGCTCAGAATTCGGTATTTTGACACGCGTAGTGCGTTTGTGTGTGTAAATACTACTACCACCCACACACACGTACCTAACACCCACATGCACAGCGCGATCGCACCAGCCGCGGGTGCCGTCCCTTTCTAGCTATATGTAAGTGCGATCGGGATAGAACTAACCGCGGAGCTTGCCGATGCAAATAGCTGTATAGCGCACCGTTTGAATTAACTCCGTGACCGATATTGATACTTGCACTAAAAAATGGTAAGTATTACTTCGCTAACATGATGTTCTAGAACATCATGTTAGCGAAGTTAGATAACTTGAATAAAGTAAGTATTTGATTTTTGAGCACAGGTTTTCTATTTGTATTTTTTAATACAAATAGAAAACCAAATACTATGATATGACAAAGTATAATATTTAGTTTCGTTTAATTAGTATAAAATAAACTAACGAGTTTTAAAGTTGTCAGTAATAAGAATAATAATTTGTTTTACGGATATTAATAGTTTGCATGTTATCTGAGTCTTATTTATATATAGTTATGTAATGAAATTATACCAGTAGACCCACCACTAGGAAATTACTGGGTACTTACGTATTCATTTCTTGAAGAAATTTTTTTTTGTTATGGACAGTAAAAAAAAACTGCCCTTCATAGAAATTGCTAATGTCCGTTACTTACCAAAGGAACTGAAAATTATAAATTATACAAACACAGCTTTTTATCTAGAATACAATTAATTAATGCGTGACTTTATTCAAAAGCCTAAAACCTCAGATCATAAAAAGGAAAAGATATGAAACGGGGGCTTGGCGCGTGTCGGTGCGACATGGCCAAATGAGCATGTCACTGCCCACCGCATGTTATTCGCAATTCGCCGTGAATCTGAAATGTTCTTCCACGTTTACTCAAAATGCTGAAACGTAGCGTGGTTACATGCAACAATAGGAATGAAACTAAAACCTACATGCATGGTGGAGTCACGCACCACATGCTAGTATTAGTATTTTCACTTAAGTCAGTAAAAACTAATATTTTAACAAATAAACGCAACGCCGCATCATTTCTCGGGATCGAACTAACATATCGAACGAAAAAGCATATTTTTGTTCTTTGCGTTGTACATTGAACGTTCAATACAGTAAACCACGGCGCAATGTATTAAACCACTATGGATATGGACGATGCTTGAATTTTTTAGTGGTACGGCCGCTGCTTGGCGTCGCAAACTAGAGCGGTGCCAAAGTGCAGTTACAATTTACGCGTAATCGATAAAATAGAAGTACGATATCATACTAGTTATTTTATTTCGACTACTTTCGCTGTTTTATTTTATTTCATTACGTGTTTTGGTTGGGTGCCTATCTTAAAGGTAACTAATAACATACTAATAAGATTAAAAGGCACAAAATGTTTACGGTACCTACTAATAAGATTTTCACTAAGTTGCAGTATGAACGGTAAATAGACATATTAAAATTGTATATACAAGTATATAATTTAGTTGCAAATGGCTCCAGAACAACTTAAAATGTGATATTATTACCAATAATTTATTTTAAATGAGTATTTTTTTACTTTCATTTGAAATGTGATAATTGAAGAAGAAATCTCGGTTTCTTATTACAGTTTTCCAAAGAATCCGAGTAGGTACTAAAAAAATGGATAGATGCTACTGGCAGAGGTCCTAACTGGTTTCCTGTACAGAGAAGAGTTAATGTGTTCGTAACATTTTCAAGAAAAATGTTTCCAACCACTTAATAAGAGCCGTACACTTTTCGAATATTTGACACCTCGCTTGCTTGAAACCTAGGTGTAAAATGTATGGTAACACATCTTCGCACATCTTTGGTGGATACTCGCTCTTAGCCTTAAATCTCGTAATATGAGTAATGGACATATTATTTCGCGCCAAAATGCGAGTCGGATCGGCCTGTAGGTAAGGTCAAAAATATCGATGTGACCAGAGTTTCAAATGTATGTGAACACGAACTTATAAAAAGCCGTTTATGTTACTCTGTAGGTATTCGTCAATATTTTTTACTTTTGCGATTTATGGTAAGTTAACAACCCGTGTTATTTAAACTTGTAGCTAGAAGTTTAAATACCACCACATAAACTTACCATGTCGTTGAAGTACCATCAATATCTTAACATAATATTAATTTTAATATCAATGTCGATAAAACATAATTTTAACGTTTGTCGCCCCCCTAGTGTAGTGCGTTTAAGCCAATCACAGCCCTTGTTTGCATGTTGCCGTAGACTCATTGGCAACGCCCGAGTATTTGTTTTTACACGGTTCAATGTGTGTGCCTGTGGGCGCTGCGGTGGGAGAAAACTGGGGACATCGGTTTTGGTTGAAATTAAACAGTACGGCACTTCTCCCTTTTTTATGTTCTGAGCCTAAAACCTATGTCACTTTTTAGGATTCCGTACTCAAAGAGTAAAACGGGACCCTATTACTAAGACTCCGCTGTCCATCTGTCTGTCCGTCTGTCACCAGGCTGTATCTCATGAACCGTGATAGATAGAGATTTGAAATGTGATGTATTTCTGTTGTCGCTATTTATAACAAAAAATACTAAAAAACAGAATACATCATTTTATTTTTATTTTAGTTTTTATCTGTTTCTTTTTCTTTTACAATCTTACACAAATCGACCTTGCCCCAAACTAAGCAAAGCTTGTACTATGGGTACTAGACAACGATAAACATACTTACATAGATAAATAAACACTTAAATACATAGAAAACATCCATGACTCAGGAACAAATATTTGTGCTCATCACACAAATAAATGCCCTTACCGGGATTCAAACCCGGGACCTCCAGCTTCGTAGGCAGAGTCACTACCAAGTTACTAACTAGGCTACAGGGGGTTCCTATACAACAATTTTTTTGCCGTTTAAAGATAGATAATGGTACGGTACCCTTCGTGCGCGAGTCCGACTCGCACTTGGCCGGTTTTTTAAACATTTATTTCGAAATAAAGAGTGATACTCGGAAATGTCGAAGGGAAGGTCAATCGTCGAATCCGACTCGGCTGGGCAGCATTCGGGAAGCTACGGCACATCTTTTCGTCCAATATTCCGCAGTGTCTCAAGACGAGAGTCTTTGACCAGTGTGTGTTGCCAGTGATGACATATGGCACGGAAACGTGGTCGCTTACTAAAGGCCTCATAAGAAGGCTCAAAGTCACTCAAAGGGCAATGGCACTCCATTGCCCTTTGAGTGACTTTGAGCCTATGCTATGCTATGCTGGGAGTTTCTCTGCGCGATCGCATCAGAAATGAGGCTATCCGCAGCAGAACCAAGGTAACTGATAAAGCCCTCCGAATTGCTCAACTTAAGTGGCAGTGGGCGGGGCACATTGCACGTAGAACCGATGGCCGTTGGGGCGGAAAGGTTCTCGAGTGGCAACCACGTACCGGAAGGCACAGCGTGGGTAGGCCCCCCGCAAGGTGGACTGATGACCTGGTAAAGGTCGCGGGAGTCCGCTGGATGAGGGTGGCGCAGGACCGGCCATTGTGGCACTCTTTGGGGGAGGCGTATGTCCAGCAGTGAACGTCTTTCGGCTGATATGATGATGATGATGATGATGACTCGGAAATGTAATAAAACCACGTAAAAATCTTCCTTTCCAGTGTAAACCCCCGGTGTGAGTTATTATTATATATAAACGAAAATAATTACTAAATGCAAGGTAGGATCGTGTTGTACTTAGGGTTTGCAATCCGGATATCCGGATATCCGAAATATCCGGATATCCGCCGAATTTCGGATCCGGATCTTACAGGTTCTTGGATCCGGATCTTTCGGATATTACGGATCCTTAAAATACAACCATGAAAACCGAAAATACGGCTACAAAATGAAGTTTTTACCGAGTCCACGCTGAAAACCGAATGGTAGATAACTCAATCTCTGTTTTTATTCGCCACTTCATCATGCCAGACCAGATTATTTTTGTTTTTAATTTATTAGTCACAAAAACTAATGAAACCTACATACTACAAACTAGTAAAAATGCCGCAGTTTCATGGCGAAAGTTGGCGTTGGTTTAAATGCACTTATTCACCGTAGGCAAAGACACAAAGTAATTATTATAAATCCAATGTTACCTATATAGCTTGTTCAACGTGGTATGGACGTTGGCATTTTATTTATTTTTAAAAAGCCAATTCGTAAGAAGTGGACAAAGCACATTTTATTTAGCAGCCATTTTAAGTTTTATGAATAAGGGGATTAGTTTAGTTAAATAAACCTATAGAAATGATTAAGAAGTATAGTTGACCCAGGAAGTAAAAAGTAAATGCAGCAACAATACCTACGTTTAATACTTGTAATATTTTTTTTAATTTTTAATATGATCTTGACCTATAATATGATCATGTAATATAATAAGCATGGTACGCTATATTAATGCCCGTTCACCGTTTTTGCCATATCCAGACACAGTCTTGCCTAAAGGAATGCCCCCTGCTAGACAAACACCTTTTCCCTCGTCCGGATCACATTGTCAATTTCTCCTCCTAGGTTTGATACCTAGTTACAACCCTATTGAATTAACTCCGGTACATAGAGCTCATTGAAATATATGTACGAGCACCAGGTACGGAGTTAACTCGACCTGGCCCCGTAGCATGGATGGCGTTATCACGCGATAAGTGATAGGATAAGCGCGTCGTCTCATTCTATCGAACGGTGTCAGCCAGGGACGGCAGCTCTATCCTATCACTTATCGCGTGATAACGCCATCCATGCTACGGGGCCTGCTGTGGTTAATCACGTAACGCATTGTACGCAAGTAAGGTAGATCTACATGTCAAATTTTATGTGGGAAAATAACAGTTCGATAGCTAACGCGCGTTTGGAACGTTACGTTGATTACCCCTGGTTGTTATTCAAGTGACAGCTTTCAGTGACGTAACTCTCACTTTGCCGGTTAGTTTGTAGTTGTAAATAAAAAGTTGAATAAAAAAAAGAAGTTTATACTCTTTATGACCTCGGGAATGCGTACCTATTTAAAATCATTTAGGTATACGGTGGTGTAGCCGTTTTTTCTTGATTTAAACTTACAATTCCTACTTTATACCAAAAAAAACCTTGTGGATCCGTATTATCCGAAAGATCCGGATATCCGGATCTGTTGAATTGAAATATTCGAAATATCCGGATCCAAAATATTGGCGGATCTTGCAAACCCTAGCTGTACTTAACAAACGCCATATAAGCTTGTTTTTTAAAAAGTTTTTTATTCATCTTGTTATTTTCAATAACCCTGCATATTATGTCGCTGGTTCGTGGGTACTTGTACAGACAAATCACACAAACCCAAACAAGATAGGTCTATCTATTTTAGTTAATGAGTTCCCATGACCACCTTCCATCATCAGATCCTGGAAATCATCCATCACCAAAGTGTTTACCAAGACAAAACAGATGAGCTCAAACTAGATGGGTTTATCTAGTTTAGTTTAGGAGTTCCATGACCACCTTATAGTTCCATCATCAGACTCTGGAAATCATCCAGCACCAAAGTCTTGCCGTGCCATGACCAAATAAATGAGCCCAAATTCGATGGCTTTATCTTGTTGAGTTTAGGAGTTGCTATGGCCACCTTCCGACTCCATCATCAGACCAGCTCTATGATATTATGTCACCGAAGATACGCAATTGTACCTAATTTGAAGATTTCACCCAAACTCCCATACATATGTACATACATACTAACAAGGTGGACTGATAGTAACAAGTAAATAAATTAAATCTATCAAGTATCACGATCACTCGTACAATAATAATTGACTATAGAACGCGTAGTTTAGACAAAAGGATCCAACCCACAAGACATCACCATTGAAATGTATGACTTTTGTTTTAGGTAGAAGGTTCAATTTTAAATGTTACGTATCCGGTGGGTTTGAGCCTTTTCGCTACACTACGTCATATATGGCAGCTATGCAATTCATAACTTGTCTCGATTAGCCTCACGAATGTATCCCCAGTATAGTTTGACCCCGAGGTTGGTAACAACTATGCCTAGTCGGAGATCAAAATAATATTATTTTATCTGAAGAGTGGCCTGTTAGCTTCGTGAATAGCCACAAATAAACACACTACACGTCTATCTCGGAGGGCTATTCAGCCGGTACCAAAAACTACAATATACATACTGGCCGGTACTGAGATATATTCCCGCGCGACGGTAAATTTATACTAGTTTTGAATAATTATTTATAAATATAAATTTTGACAAAAGTTATATTTTTTGGACTGGATCTTGTTGGTACAAGCATGAACTTTAATGTTGTGTAAGATTCAATACAAAAATTATTCAACAATAATGAGAAAATCCTTGAGTTTTCAGTACGATTTTGTTGACAAATATGGTGTAATTGAGAACAGTTTACATATATATACGTGCAGAATAAGGAAAATTCGAGGCGGCTAGGCGCAATGGCAACATATTACGCTAGTGAAAATAGAAAAAAACAAGTAGGTTCTCATATAACATCATGGAGTATTAGGGGCTCAAACTTATGACTCTGCGCTCTCTTCAGAAAACTACTGTCGGTAATCGGGTATTTTCGGTTAAAGTATTCAGTTCTTCGTAAATTAGAGGCGGCTAGGACCAATATGAGGAGTTTACCTATGCAAATAAGTAATCAGGATCTAGAAAAAGCTCTCCGTTTCTTAGAATTACAACGTCAAAAATCCGTCATTCTCGCTTATTCCTGACCAAAAAACGAGCGCCCTCTTAATGTCATACTTAGCTGGCTGGTAGGAAACAAACGGTTCAAATTAATCATATATGTTTAAAAACAAATTGCGAAATAACCTTTTCATCGGAGTTCAGAGAAACATGTTATGGAGTGCCACAAGGGAGCATACTGGGACCCCTTTTGTTTCTGATCTATATCAATGATCTTCCCCAGGCCATTGACCACCTCATGGTTCTTTTTGCGGATGACAGCACGGTCATTTTAACTAGAGAAAATCCACAAATATGTCAAGCAAATATACGCTACGGTAGCCTAGTGGTTCAGGCATGCGGCTGTCAAGCGGCGGTCGTGGGTTCGAATCCCGGCTCGTACCAATGAGTTTTTCGGAACTTAGGTACGGAATTACCGTTAGCTTTTCGGTGAAGGAAAACATCGTGAGGAAACCGGTCTAATTCCAATAAGGTCTAGTTTTCCCTCTGGGTTGGAAGGTCAGATGGCAGTCGCTTTCGTAAAACTAGTGCCAATGCCAAATCTTGGGATTAGGTGTCAAAGCGGACCCCGGGCTCCTTTAGGGGCACAACCGGGAATAATAACGCTAGGAGGATGATGATGATCTCAAGCAAATATAAATAACTCACTAGAACTAATAATTGACTGGCATAACAACTTACTAGGGTTTGCAAGATCCGCCAATATTTTGGATCCGGATATTTCGAATATTTCAATTCAACAGATCCGGATATCCGGATCTTTCGGATAATACGGATCCACAAGGTTTTTTTTGGTATAAAGTAGGAATTGTAAGTTTAAATCAAGAAAAAACGGCTACACCACCGTATAACTAAATGATTTTAAATAGGTACGCATTCCCGAGGTCATAAAGAGTATAAACTTCTTTTTTTTATTCAACTTTTTATTTACAACTACAAACTAACCGGCAAAGTGAGAGTTACGTCACTGAAAGCTGTCACTTGAATAACAACCAGGGGTAATCAACGTAACGTTCCAAACGCGCGTTAGCTATCGAACTGTTATTTTCCCACATAAAATTTGACATGTAGATCTACCTTACTTGCGTACAATGCGTTACGTGATTAACCACAGCAGGCCCCGTAGCATGGATGGCGTTATCACGCGATAAGTGATAGGATAGAGCTGCCGTCCCTGGCTGACACCGTTCGATAGAATGAGACGACGCGCTTATCCTATCACTTATCGCGTGATAACGCCATCCATGCTACGGGGCCAGGTCGAGTTAACTCCGTACCTGGTGCTCGTACATATATTTCAATGAGCTCTATGTACCGGAGTTAATTCAATAGGGTTGTAACTAGGTATCAAACCTAGGAGGAGAAATTGACAATGTGATCCGGACGAGGGAAAAGGTGTTTGTCTAGCAGGGGGCATTCCTTTAGGCAAGACTGTGTCTGGATATGGCAAAAACGGTGAACGGGCATTAATATAGCGTACCATGCTTATTATATTACATGATCATATTATAGGTCAAGATCATATTAAAAATTAAAAAAAATATTACAAGTATTAAACGTAGGTATTGTTGCTGCATTTACTTTTTACTTCCTGGGTCAACTATACTTCTTAATCATTTCTATAGGTTTATTTAACTAAACTAATCCCCTTATTCATAAAACTTAAAATGGCTGCTAAATAAAATGTGCTTTGTCCACTTCTTACGAATTGGCTTTTTAAAAATAAATAAAATGCCAACGTCCATACCACGTTGAACAAGCTATATAGGTAACATTGGATTTATAATAATTACTTTGTGTCTTTGCCTACGGTGAATAAGTGCATTTAAACCAACGCCAACTTTCGCCATGAAACTGCGGCATTTTTACTAGTTTGTAGTATGTAGGTTTCATTAGTTTTTGTGACTAATAAATTAAAAACAAAAATAATCTGGTCTGGCATGATGAAGTGGCGAATAAAAACAGAGATTGAGTTATCTACCATTCGGTTTTCAGCGTGGACTCGGTAAAAACTTCATTTTGTAGCCGTATTTTCGGTTTTCATGGTTGTATTTTAAGGATCCGTAATATCCGAAAGATCCGGATCCAAGAACCTGTAAGATCCGGATCCGAAATTCGGCGGATATCCGGATATTTCGGATATCCGGATATCCGGATTGCAAACCCTACAACTTACATATAAATTTAGGCAAAACCAAAGTAATGATTTTTTATCAGAGGACTAGTAACTTGACTAATTTAATGGTGACATATAATAATCATACAATTGAGGAAACGGAATGTACAACATTCTTAGGTTAAAGCTTAGATCATAAGTTAACATGGAAGAACCAAATTGACATTATATGTAAAAAATTAAATAAGTAGGTACTCGTATGCACTATATAACTTGAATAAAGTAGTGAATCGGCCTACAGTACTCACCGCCTACCACGCCTATGTAACCTCTACCCTCAGATACGGCGTCATATTCTGGGGCAATTCCACTGACCGAGAATTGGTGTTTAGGGCTCAGAAGAAGTGCTTGAGATCTGTTTGTGGGCTACGGCCAACAGATTCATGCAAGCCTTACTTTATTCAATTTAAAATATTGACCCTGCCATGTTTATATATTTTCGAGTTAGTAATGTATATCAAGTGCAACATCAAACAATTTCCTGTTTTTAAAAGTATACGCCAGCGGCATAAAATTAATTCAAGGCCTCTAAAAACAGCCTTTCTAGCAAAAAGTGCTTTCGGCATGGCACCGAAACTATACAATAAGTTACCGGAATTTATACGAGAAACTGACATGCCACAATTTAATTCAAAATTATTTAAATTCTTGACAGGTAAAGCTTTTTATTCAGTCAATGAATACTTAAACTGTAATTAGCGAAATAAAATAGATAATTTTAATGATCCATTTTTAGGGCAAGTGTAAGATCTTTTTATAAAAATCGTGAATATCAAATGTTGCAAAATTAAATTTTAATATTATATCTTTAACATCATGTTCCGTGGATGTAGAAAATAAACTACGCTACGTTTTTATAGCTGATCATGCATAGAAAAATCCAAAGCAGAAGAAGAGTTGACAAAAGAAGAATATCATGGCTTAATAATTTACTTTAAAAACAAAGTTTAAACCGACTTCAATTCAGTACTTCGCCAAGCCACATAGGTACCATGACAATTTCCACATTTCCTTTCCAATTTACCAGATGAACTGTTTTCCGAGAGCAAATGCCTTATCACAGAAAAAACCCAAGTCGCTATATGTGGGCTGATAATATTTGGGGAGTTCCGTCGATTCCTCAAGGATCTCAGAATTAACACTTCATTAGAGTTGCTACTTCAACGGAATCATGTCAGAATCTTTGACGTACCTTCTTTGAGGAGTTCCATAAGTCATCTGTGGTCTTCATCATCAGTTCCACTTCACCAAAATTGCGATTTCCGAGGGTAAAAACCCGAGTTATATTAGAAAATACCAAAATCACTACACGCGTGCCTATAAGATTTGAGGGTTGCCCTCAATTTCCCTGGGATCCCATCATCAGATCCTAAATTGGTGACAGTGAGACTACCTCGGGAGTATACTCTTCCGAATAAAAAAAGAATTTTGGAAATCGGTTCACAATTGACGGAGAAATCGGCGAACATACATAAAAAAAAATACATACAGTGGAACATATAACCACCTCCTTTTTTGAAGTCGGTTAAAAATTGACGCCAATCGTTCCAAACAACATCCATTCTTCGTTCAGACCTGCTGTGTCGGTGTAAATCGCTATAATTATTGTCAAACCGTATCTAGTAGTGGACATCACCCATCAAAGAAGAAGTCGAAAAATTATTTTCGACATCATAGTAACGATAAAGCTATTTAATTTCGCTTGACCGTAAAACTCACTTTACGAAACGTTACATACTTAAATTTCGTACATCGTTACTCAGAACCGTGCAGTTTTGCGTTTTGAAATGGACAATTGGATACGCTTATCTCAGCGAGCGCCGCGAGCGTGCTTTATCATGGCTTTGGAAGTGTCAACCTGCCTTAACGTTGCACTTGCATTTAACTTGAAGAGCAGCGAGTATTGAATGATACTCGTAGGCTACTTAGTATTGATTTAGAACAAACGCATCTTTTCAATATATTTCTACAGTGGGGTTCAACAACGTGGATCATGCGTAATGAAATTGTCGAAACTGTGTTTATTATTTTCATTAGTAATAATAGCTACCATACCGAAAGAAGCCCGCGATTAGATTGAGATTGGAGGTGGCAGTTTTGCGGCAATACGTTTTTAATGTTTTTAAATGGCAAAACTTTTGCCATTTCAAAACGTCAAAGTACTTATTTTATATATATATATATTAGCCTCAGGAGTCAAGTCAGGACTTAGCTATTCCAATCCCAAGCTCATAGTGGTTGAATATACTTAGATACATATCTAAAATATTGATACGAGTAAGTCACACTGGCGCGGCCTGCGGTGGCGGTTAGTATAAAACTTGTCAATAACATAACTGACAAATGTATTATTGACCGCAGGCCGCGCTCTGAGTCATTCAGGGCTAAAAGAAAACTAAAACTGACAGCGTCTAAAAACTCTTACAGACGAGGGGGAACAGGCAGAAATTCCCAAACTTTATCTATATCTAAACATTTTGAACGGTAAATTATTGACTTACTAGTAGATTTTTTTATTTATCGTATGGCGGCTTACACACTGGTACATATATTTATTCATATCGATGTCGCTGATAGAGTTCCAGTGTGTGCTGCGAGGTTCAGAAGGAACAGTGCAGCTGCCGAGTTTGTTGTTCTTTTAGCACCACCCGGAGGTCACGTGTAGGGTTTCTAGGGTTATTCCTACGGACGTGGAACAACAACGACCTCCACTAGTAGAATAATTTATAAGAACATGGGCCCATTGCACAATGGCTTACAACTTGTTAAGGCGATATAATCCGACTCTCTAACCAATCTGAGGGGGTGAGGTGCGCGGCAATCCGTGAAGCCCCACCCGCGCGCCCCAGTATACCCGCGGTCACAGTATAGTGATCTAACGATCGCCGTATTTTAACTGGACCGTGCAAGGGTCACGTTTTTAGATTTGTATTACTTATGTATTTTTTTGCATTACGTGTTTCTGATAATTTTAATTAGAATTATTATTTTTATAGAGACGTGTATTTATAAAATCTCTAAAAACAAAGAAATAACAGTTTCATAGTAAAAAAACGAATATGCATTAGATCTCATTATTACAATTTGCGATACTTGTTATCTAACTTAATAAATGAATTATAGTTTATTGTAAAAAGTGTGTAAAATCCAATATATTTAAAAACTTACCACGCGTTTGTAAATGGTGTGAACTATGGGTTACGGAACTTACGGACTATAGAAAAAAACCGCGCATTCTTTATTTTTCCTATTTCACAATTTGTCCACTATAATGGAGCATAATTTAAGATTTTTTTTACGGGTTTAGGGAAAACTCAGGTAAAGGTCAGACGAAGGAACGGATGGAATGTAATTGATTGGTATAGGCTTAGTAATATGGTTCCGTTTGGCACCCACTGGTACAGAAACCTACATAAGAAAACACAAAGTAGAGAAACAGTCTAATTTTTTAACAATCACTGTAAAAATCAATCATATTTTTAATCATAAACCTTTTTATGAAAAGATAAGAAGGTTTAATGATTAAAATTCTTCGAAATCATAGGTCCGCGAAACTGACAAATATACGGCGTCCTTGAACAGGTTGAAAATAACAATCAGTTTCTTTTTCTACCACATATAGTTCAGTCAAATCCAATGCAGCAATCCTGAAATAGAATTAAAATATATATTATACAATATACAATATCGAATAATGCCAGCCATCAGCATACACACTAGAGTCTGGCTAACAAAAATAAAAAATGTTCGGTCCCTTGAGTTTCGTTATAAGTAGTTTACACTTTATTTGGTTATACCGTGTAAACTCCTTATAACGAAACTCAAGGGACCGAACATTTTTTATCGTTATAGAGACCAAGTTAATTGCCTTCAATAATATGAAATGGCATACCATCTGGACATTGAATGTTATGATGACTAACAATAATGATGACTTGCAAAAATCGGGTCTCCTATTTATATTGTTTCATTTTATGACTTTCGACAATATGACTTATAACAATTATGTTGGAAATCAGGCTGGCCACGTTCCCATATATACATACCCCCATATGTATGCCTATACGAGTACTATATAACGAATATATTATTAGCTTACTCTTCTTCAGAATCATCCAAAGCCGGGACCAGCAAAGAAGTTTTAGTCGTCACCTTCATGCTGAAAAAATAAAAATTATCATATCGGCGATCGCAGCGGTAACAGAACAGAACATTGCACCAATCAAACAGGGCAGTAAATGCAATATCACATTTTGTTGATCTTTACACCCACTGTTGCTAGAAATTGCACTGTAACTTGGGTTTCATGTGCTCATAACATAATATATTGATCTACAATACTCATTGATCTCGCTGCAGAAAAGCCTCAAGATTACTATTCGTATTTTTTTTTAATTATTTTACTATTAAATGGATTAAGGTAGGTACCTATTAGCAATTACATAGTCTCTTTACGTTTGCAAATGGCAGGCAGAGATACCGATATAGACAAAATACGGATTATCAAAAATCGTAGCTTCAGTTGTTATACTGATATTTTTATACTGTGGCACTATGACCGTAATTTTACGCATAATATTTATAAAATTACCTACCAATCAGAGATGGAATAAAATGAAATCTAACTTAATTTATTTTAATTATATAAATATTTGCTTACATTTTCACATATCTTTGGAGTATATTCTGTGTATCACTTTGCACGAGGTTTTTCCGCTTGCGTTGTTTATTGCCCATCATAAATAACTTGCAACACTTATATAAATTCGTCAAAAACTGCTTTTTTCGTACACGAAATTGTCGCGGATAAAACTGACACAGGTCCGTCGTCCGTAAGCGCCAGCGCGCGACTGATCGGGCCTACCGAGCCTCCGCGCTCGCGCATTTTGTAGGTATTTAAACATAGTAATTAAGGCAATCATTTTATCCATTCAAACTCTACGAATTTGTCTATAAATAATTAATGGCTTTAGTTGAGTGCAAAAACTTAATTTAAAATATCAATAGTTTAGTCATAATATTGAATAAACTTTATAAAAAGGAGTAACTTTGGGATTTTTTTCTATCGAGTGAAGTTCATTACATCGTGTAACTGAATACGATCTAGATCCTTAAGTAATACATATCTTATTTTTAGATTTTTAAACCCAATTTTCTACGTCTGAGATGGTTTTCAAAAACTCAAAAACGCGGCCTCTATAAGCCTACCCCGCCTTAACATAAGTACATACATACACTGTTTTTATTTCTGTAATGTTATGATTGATTATTGTGTTCAACTCAACCACCTGTAAACTAAATCGATTAAGACAAACAAGCCAATAAATTAAGCTCTAATTTATTAAATCTGTAACGAATTAATTGCATCATATAATCATATTTCACAAGATTGTGAATGGGTATTTTAATCACGGGAATGATATGTACACAAGGGCACTATAGTTTATGTAGGTACCTATAACCATCACTTATTCGAGTGTTAAGAAAATGATAACGTAGTCATAAGTCATAATAACGATAACCGACTTAAGGCCTTATTGAAACACGACAACGGATGTTGGTCAACAGTGTATTGGCAGGTCGGTGTAATCGTAGGTATGTCGTCATTTATTACGACTATTATCGCATTAGAGTGCGTTATAATGATCACATAATTATCGCTTAATACGTACGCTTCTTAGATTAAGTAGTTGCGTTCAAATTGTTAGCAATCGATTCAACTAGCGAAGCTTAACTAGTTACTATGGATACACATAGTAACCTGCTACTTATGCGTAAACACAAGTTTAGTGCTTACCTAAGTTTAAATGAGTTACTTGAATTCCGAGTACCATACAGTGTTCCTGATTCACATAATTACAATGCATGAAAGAAAAATAAATAGGTAGGTACTACAAACAATATTGTATAAGGTATTTCGTTTTCTAGAATTAGATTAGGTACTATGAGCTTAAATATCTCCTTAAGCCTACTTATGTGATGAAAGTGAGGCAAGGTTGTATATTTAGAATTGTAAATTTACCTAATCCGAACGCAACACAACAATAGTACAATTTAACTGTCAATTTTCCATATACAAAGTGACATTTATATAGACCTACCTGACGCGCGTACAATGCGTTACGTGATCGACCTACTGGTTAAGAATGCGGTGCGTAGGTTACAAGAGATTAATTTTTCACCTCACTAGCTCGGAAAGCCCTTTTTGTGTGTGATATCTATTGAGAAAATAGCTTTTTATCCACATGTGAAGAAAGTAGACGTAAAACGTTAAATGTTTATTTTCCTGATATATTTTTTTTTACCTTTTTTTTACAACTTTTTCTTCCTTTTTTTCTTTTTTTAACCTTTTTTACGTTTTTTTTTTGTGATACTGTGAGATAGTGTGAAAGTCGTGTGAGAGATATTGTGTGAGTTAGTGTGAGTTAGTGTGAGATAGTGTGAGATAATGTGAGATAGTGTGAGACAGTGTGAGATAGTGTGAGATAGTGTGAGATAGTGTGTGATAGTGTGTGATACTTAGTGTGAGTTTTTTTTGTCTTACCCTTTTTCTTATTTTCCTCGCTGTAGTGAGGTGAAAGGTTTTGTGTTATACACGGGTGAAAAGTTATTTTACATCTCGTGTGTTGAAACACTCGCAGGTAAAATACCACTTCCCCCCCTTGTATAAGAAATAACTATTACTGAAGACTAATGAAGTCGTGTTTACTATTACTTCGGGACTTTTTTATCCCATACAATCTTGCATCGATGCAAATATCTCGTTACCAGTTTTTAATCTTAATACTGAATAAGTGGTCTCCACATTTCTAGCAACTGGTTTTATCTGGGAGCTTATGTTGCCATCATTATAAATTAGTCTTATCCTTATTTATGTACGGCGTTGTACAATTAGGCTCAGCAGAAGTACAAATATACTGCCTACACGTACAGTATCCATTGCATACTTGATATACTAAATGCCTAATAATCAATTTAAGTTTTTATTGGGTATAGTTGGTGCATACGAATTGACTTTACCTCTTGCAGCTCAATACCTTTTTATTTTAGTAAGTATCTTTTTTCAGAGCAAGTCATTTGCGAGTCAGAGTCGCAGGCATTACGGGTTGGGAACCTGTTTTATAAATTTAACCAAGTTCAACTTAACGTAGTTGAAATATCGGAAACATATTATAGCATTTTTGAAGGCACTTTATTCTCTAAAAGAACTTTCAGAATAATATAAGTAGGTACATTATATTGTTATTACCTAATGTTTGGGAATCCTTTGCTTAGTTGTGCGGGTTGGTATCAAAACGACTGGATTCTCAAAACGACCAGAACCGCATAAAGACTGGATCGCAAAACGACCACAGCTGCAAAAAGCCTTTATCTCGTAATGACTTTCTAATAAAACGACCACCGAGCATAAAGTCTAAATCTCAAAATAGCTTACTATCAAAATTACTAGATCGCGAAAGGACCACCTCGCAGAAGGTCTACATCTTAAAATGCCCTAATAGCAAAATGATCAGATCGCGGTAGAACTTGATCTCAGAATGGCACATGGTAGCAATTAGATGCATTCCATCGGCATCATAAATATCATGATAAATACTTCTCGTGTTTTGTCATTATAGTCCACTTTGGCACCTAATCCCAAGATTTGACTTCTACACTAGTTTTATGAAAGTGACTGCCATTTACCACCAATTTATTAAACTTAAAAAATGTTCACTTTCTCTCTTTTCTGTTCCTGCAAAAACTCTAGTAGACAATATGATCCAATGAAATCCGTCAAACAAAACTATGAAAGAGCATGTCTTTCACACATGAATGAAAATGACATTTCTGAACAAGTCCCAGTTTGTTTAAGTTTTAAAAAACCGGTCAAGTGCGAGTCTGTCTCGCGCACCGAGGGTTCCGTACAAACTTTCACCACGCTTTATTAAGAAAAAATCTATGTTGGCTTTTTAGAGATAATTATTTATCAAGTGAACCAATTTCGATAATTCTTCTTTTATTTGCTAGAAGGTACTTTCAGAATACTTCCATACAAATTTGAAGGAAAAACATTCAACACAAAAGTATTAAATTACTAACTAGACTTTTAGTTTTTGCCCCCCTCTAATCTTATCCATCCTTTTTTATAGACATTAAAAATATATCTTTAAATTTTTCATTTTCCATAAACGTGGATTAGCTTTGTTTACAACTATTCCAAATTTCAAATTGATAGCATGAGATATTTAACTTTGTGACGGACGGACGTTAGACCATAAGGGTTCCGTTTTTACCTTTTTGGTCCGGAGCCCTAAAAAGCAAGCAATTCAATGAAAATAAACTTCTTATTTAGATCGCGTTTTTCTTTCATAATAAAGTACTAAAGACACTAAAGTAGTTCATCCTAAGGCGTTGTAAGAAATAACTGATTAAAAAAGATTTAGGGGCTGAGACAGATTGTTCCGATAGCTCAGTTGCTTAGTAGCGACGGGCCATGTATGCCTGTGGTCGCCGGTTCGAATCCGGCTCGGAGCCTAAAAATTTTTAAATTTTTCCTATTTGAAGTTTATAAATATCGTTAGCAGGCGTAACTGCATTATACAAAATGAATTTAGTATGAGGTGGCGCATCGTTACTGACGATTTCTCAATATAATTTGAGACGTTGGTGCCGTTAAAGAAGCATATGTCTTCTCGGTAGATGTCGCCACATGCCTCCCTAAGGCGTTGTAAGAAGGAACTGATTGAAAGATTTAGGGACTGAGACAGATTGTTCCGATAGCTCAGTTGGTTAGTAGCGACGGGCCATGTATGCCTGTGGTTGGCGGTTCGAATCCGGCTCGGAGCCAACATTTTTCAATTTTTCCTTTAATTTGAAGTTTATAGTTCTTTCATAGTTTAGTAGTTTCCACAGCCTAGTAGGTAGTGAACCTGCCCACAAAGCAAGAGGTCCCGGGTTCGAATCCCGGTAAGTGCAAATATTTGTGTGATGACCACGGCATTTGTTTCTGAGTTATGAACATCTCATATGTATTTAAGTATTATATATATCTATCAGTACAAAGTATGTATATCGTCGCATAGAAGATACCAATAGTACAAGCTTTGCTTAGTTTGGGATCAGGGGCCTATTGCATAACAACTTGTAACTTATATTACAAGCGGAAAGCTCTTTTTAACTCCTCGCATTAGAAAGAGACTTCCGCTTGTAATATAAGTTGTAGATTGTTATGCAATGGGCCCCAGGTCGATTTGTGTGAAAATTGTCCCCCCAATATTTATTTATTTAATAGTACTCTATGGATATTGTTGCTATTCTGATAATTAGGTAGTCGTTTTTCGACCATAAATTGTAGTCGTTTCACTAGGAAGTCGTTTCATGATCGAGTAATTTTACTATTAGGGCATTTTAAGATGTAGTCCTTCTGCGAGGTGGTCCTTTCGCGATCTAGTAATTTTGATAGTAAGCTATTCTGAGATTTAGTATTTATGCTCGGTGGTCATTTTACTAGAAAATCATTACGAGATAAAGGCTTTTTGCAGCTGTGGTCGTTTTGCGATCCAGTGTCTATGCGATTTTGGTCGTTTTGAGAATCCAGTTGTTTTGATACCAACCCAGTTGTGCTATATATATATACCTATATATGTGTTATATCTACACATATCAGCATATTGTAGGGTAAAAGTACCTTCAAAATAATGTACCTACCCTACATTATTTTAAAGGTACTTTTACCCTACAAAAGAACCTTTAGAAAAATATGTTTCTATTTAAGTATGTAAGTACATTATATTGTTATTACCTAATATTAAATACCCATTCTATATATACTGTGTCTCCTGTCAATACCTATATTTATGTTATAAGAAACCCGTTCCTATAAGGTACGAAAATAAATGTCGTGTCACTTCACCTATCGTTGTCGAACGAATCCTACGTAAATCCCCGAACTGCATAAATATATAAATACTGCAGAGAACACCTTCCTAACAGAAACACTCAAAAATTTAGAGGGTTGAAAATTTAGCTCAGACGTGCTAGGCATCGGAATAGATACTTAGGTGTGAAACTGGGACGGGCCGTGGCAATTTATGTTCCAATACCTACTTACTTACTCAACCTCATATAAATAACACTCTTACATATCCTCAAAGCAACCTTAACTTGTGCATAATAAAGTTGAGGGTGAATTGGATTTAGAGTGTGAGATATGATGTTGGTGAAATAGTTTATTGTCCGACCGACGTTACTCTCAGTTTCGACAGTTGGAATCCGAACAAACTAAGGCAAAGTTTACCAACAATCGGCTAAAACGATTCATTACATCGATCCTAGGGCTGACAGGGCATAATGGACGGTGAGCCGCTAAAACGTTGGCGAGTACCAATACCGTGTCAACCTCGTAACTTAATCAATGGCTTCATTGGGAAATAAAGCTTTCCTTGATTGAAATAAAGCTCATATTTGATTAAACGCAAACAATGACCATGCGAATGATAGATATTGCGTAAGAACAGTCGTCAGCTAAAACAGCACCAAAAATGTATCTGTAAGTACGAGTAGATAAAATTTCATTACAAAATTGTGAACCGACTATCAATGTTTAATTTACATAGATCAAAGTACCGTGATGTCATGAAAGCGTGTGTAGGCTTCACGTAGCGTAGGTTTGCTCGAATACATTATGAGATGCATTGCTGTCACTGTTTACTTTATGAATCCACGGAGTTGATTAAACTGTGAATAGCCTTGTGAAGGTGTGAAGCTGTGAAATTGTGTGTGAATCGTTTGCATGTTATTGTAACAAACTGTTTCACAGGCAGAGGGACGTAAATACAAAGAAGGACTAATGGAAACCCTATTACAGTATGGATCTAGACATAATTGTTTTACCTACGCAAGAGCTTTGATATCAGGTAAATCTTGTATAGTAGGTAGTTGTATAGTGAAGTGACTGTAAGTAAATAAGTAGCCGTAATTTCTCATATATAGCTTCAGAGTCAGTTAAAGAGTGTTGGATAGAGCAAGGCCACCTAGTTGCTTGATGAATAAAATTTCTGCCCTATTGTTTCAATTTTTTTCTCTGAAGCAGTATACTTTACAAATAAAAATAATACATCGTTTAGAAGTAATTATTGAGTTGTACAGATTCGCTTTGTACTGTTCCTAAAAAGTTTGTTAAGTTGGTTAAATATTAGGGTTAAGTTGTTCTATTGAAAAAAAAAGGTGGTTACCATACCTCAGTAAAATCGATGTATGTACGTAGGTAGGTCTACTACGTACCTAATCATTCATATTCTACCAGCATAAACGAAATAAATTCAAAGTAGCTGCCAAGTTGCTTTGACTTTATTGTTAATTAGGTACTTACATAGCAATAGGTAGATAGGTTAGGTTAGGCCTAACCTAACATTAGAGGAGCTCTCCCGCGAGGCAGTTGCCGAGTGGGTGGTCCGGCTGGAGCGGCCGAGTGCGGGCGCCCGTACAATTGAGGCGATCCGGCCAGTCTTGTGGCAGTGGCTGGAGCGGACACATGGAGCTCTAACCTTCCGGCTCGTGCAGGTTCTCTCGGGACACGGGTGTTTCGGGAGATACCTGCACAAAGTTGCCGGCAGAGAGCCGACGGAGGAGTGTCACGATTGCGGCGCGGCGATCGACATGTCGCAGCACACGCTGGAGGAGTGTCCAGTGTGGGGGCCAGAGCGCGGCGACCTGATGGCCATAGTGGGGCCGGACCTGTCACTCCCAGCCGTGATCAAGTCCATGGTTGACAGTGACAGGTCTTGGCAAGCAGTTAAGGCCTTCTGCGAAAGTATAGTTCAGCAGAAGGAAATGGCGGAACGGGCCAGGGAGGACGACCCATTGGCCGACCCACGGCGCCGCAGGCGTGCTAGACGAAGGCGAGCAGCACAGGATCGCCGCCTGCCTCCGTAGAGTGACCAGGGGGTGACAGGCATGGGGACGCCTGCCATCCCTCACGCACCAGGTCACTGAGTGGGTGCCTGTAGTGGCACAAAACGAACGAGGTCAACAAGGACCTGCGGAGGCGGTGTTTCGAAAATCGGAGCGGCGCTGGTGGTGCTGAAGAAGTAAAGCGCAAGCGTTCCTTCAGCCCACCGCTAAGGCATAAAGACGGCAGACGGAGAGGTTTTTAGTGGGTAGACTCGGGGCCTCATTAGCCCACAACGAGGAGTCCCACATATCCACCCGGGTCCGTCCCCACACCCGGGAGGAATGCGTAAAGCATTTTCCTCTCCAAAAAAAAAAAAAAAAAAAAAAAGGCCTAACCTAACTATTGCTATGATGTCTCTATTTTAAGAGTTTTAACGTACCTATTTCTACGATTTTAAATGCCTTCTTGACTAATTGCTATGAACGATGAATATAGTTATTCTTTATGCTCTATCTTATATGTATATATGATGCTGATGCGTCATGCATTATACGAGTAGACTTAATGTTTTTAAGTTCCGAGATATCTCTCACGGCGTTTATTGTACAATGAGTCATTACAGTAAGTAAGTAAAGACATTTATAATGACCACTTAGAGCGGTTTCTTATATATATTACACAAGCATAAATAGTTTATATATCTAATTCCAATGAGCATTCCTATAGGTAGTTAGTTTACTTCGTATGCGTTTAATTACTTATATAAATATGTATTAATTTAATTACTAAAGGTAAATAATGGAATGCGACCACTGATTGAGTATTCTATATACTTAGGTAACTTCAAATGATTGACATTGCATTATGTACTTTTCACACATAAGTAATGTTTAATGAAATAAATTTTCGCTTTCGCACGATTTTCCAAGCCTTTCACTATTTACATAAGTAATTAAATGAAAACTTTACAATTATTATAGACTGTTAATATAATGAGTAGTGCAGTGATAACTCCCTGCATTCGCTATTATTGCGTTATCTGTGTCTTATTTTGTTCATTATTTTTTAGCAGTATCTAATCTCCTTGCTGCACGTCGTGTTGAGGGACTAGCTGGTTTTTCGGCTATTATTTTTAATTATTCAAATTTTGAAATGCGTAGATTATTCTTCTCGAATCTTGTCAATTTTGGTAAACAGACTGGGAGAGACTTCATTCTGACTTGAGTTTTGATCTGGAAAACATTCATATTAAGTTGGCTATGATATTTTTTTTATGGGGCTGCGTTAAATAAAAAGGCGTACAAGTGCCCTATCTTCACTTTGTTGTGAACATTTCTGATTAGTATATTGTTCCGGAGGCTCCAGCCACAGCGCAACAGGAGGCCTATAATTTTTTCTCAGCGAATGTTGAATTGGATCGACCATTGGACATTAGTAGTGCCGGACTAGAGGACAGTTCGGGTGAGTGTTTGTTTACATTATTAGGGCCCGTTAATTTGCCGGCTTGGTAGTTGTTGTGGTGTTGTGCTAACGGGTTTTATTCTGTTACTAGCTGTTGCCCGCGACTTCGTCCGCGTATAACATGTTATCGTCTAAATGTTTGTTGAAGGAATGAATTTAAAAAAATCATTGAAATTCATTTTGTACCTAGTCTTTTAGAAAACAATCTAAAACCGAAGTTACAAATCTCTTACTTTCAAAATCTTTTGCTCTCTATACAAACTAAGAACCCTCTCTGAACCCTCATAGTAAACAGTCTGAAACCGTAGTTACAAATTTCTTACTTAAAAAAATGTCTTGCTCTCTATACAAAGTTCGAACCCCCTTTTAACCTTCTTAGGCGATGAATTAAAAAAACGCTGAAATAAGTTTTGTAGTATTTTAGCAAACAGTCTAAAACCGAAGTAACAAATCCCTTACTTTAAAAATATCTTGCTCTCCATACAAACTTTGAACACCCTTAATAATCCCCTTTAGGGGATATATTTCAAAAAATGCTAAAATAAGTTTTGTAGTCTAAACAGGCTAAGATCGAAGTTACAAACATCATACTTTAAAATTTTCTTGCTCTCCATACAAACTTTGAACGCTTTTCAGGGAAAAATTAAAAAAAACACTCGGTTTTTTTATTGTAATAGGTAAGTATTTTTTCTACAAACTATCAAGTCTCTAGCTAAAAAAAAGTGTTCCCATACGAACCTTGCACCCCTTTTTAACCCCTTAAGGGGTGAAATTTTCCAAAACGCTGGCAGAAGGTATTTTTTTGTATTTTAATAAGTAGGTAGGTACTTAATCTTTCTACAGAGTTTTAAGTTTCTACCTAAAAAAAGTTTTCCTATACAAACATTGCACCTCTTTATCCCCCTCTTAGCGGGTCGAAATTTTCAAACCACTGAAAGTAGTTTACCTATATATTTGTATTCTAATAATTAATCTTTCTACACAATTTCAAGTCTCTAGCTAAAAAAAAAGTTTCCTCCATACAAATTTTCACCCGTTTTAATCACCCTTAGGGGTGGAATTTTCCAAAACGCTGAAAGTTCTTTATTTGTATTGTAATAAGTAATCTTTCAACAAAAATTTGTCGCTTTCTAAAAAAATATATTTACAAACGTTGCACCCCCTTATACACCCCTAAGGGGTGGAATTTTCTAAAACGTTTAAAGAATTTTATTTTATTTTATTATGTAATCTTTTTAAAAAGGTTTGAGATTCTAGCTCAAAAAATCCCCTTTACCAACATTGTACCCATTTTTCATACCATTTTCCAAAACGCTGTTTTTTTATTTGTATTGTAATAAGTAATCTTTCTACAAACTTTAAGGCTTCTATCTCAAAAAGAAGTTTCGCTCATACAAACTTTGCAAACCTTTTTAACCCCCTAAGAGGCTGAATTTTCCAAAACGCTGACAGTACTTTATTTGTATTCTAATAAGTAAGCTTTCTACAACGTATTGAGTTTCTTGCTAAAATATGAAAGTTTCCCCCATACAAAATTTGCACCCCTATTTGACCCCTTTAGGGGTAGAATTTACAAAAATCCCTTCTTATCCGTTGCCTACGTTGTAAAAGGTAGTTCTGGTGTAAATTTCAACTCTCTAGCCCCAGTAGTTTCGGCTGTGCGTTGATGAGTGAGTGGGTGAGTCAGTCAGGATATAGGCATTTATATGTAGGTATAGATAGATATAAGATGACGAAAATCCCATTCAAATATCTCAAAACCGTTTTAATGTCGCTTGTGTAAGAAAACGATCGGGGACTGTGACGTCAAGATCCTCGAGCGTCATAGTAAAAAACAATCGTTTCATATGAAGGTGCGTTTTGTGGAAAAGGGACAGAACATAAAACTTTGGAACTTAGTGATTACCTATACATATAACCTCTTGCGTTGATTTTTTCTCTATTATCCTTTCTTCGAGAAAATACATTATGATTTTTTTATATAGTGTTTACCTACAGCCGGGTCCGCTGCACCAATGTTTTCCATGTTTTTAAACATCTAACATGTTTTCCGTCACGTTCGGCAAACAAAAAGGGTTTAGTTTTGATTGGCAAAACATGTTTGACGTTTAAAAACCACGAAAACATGGCGCAGCGGACGCAGCAGGGTGTAGTTTCGATTCCTGAGCTATTACCACGAACTTCGGATTTCGAAAATATTCGGGTATCTCTATCTCTATCGCACTAACAATACTCGAGTGACAGGGATGCAGTTATACGAACTTCTAGTTTCGGTTTTCGTGGTAGCGCCGTAGGCACTTTGGCAGAATGCGCAAAGAGCGCGTGCCATTGCCATTCAAAAAAAACAAATTCGTGTTAATTATATTGTTCAAATTTGTTGATACATTTTTTTAAAATAACGCCATAATGCGACATTTGCGCTTATAAGTTCTCATATCACAATCGAATATTTTTTTATGGTTTAACTTTTGGCATGTGTATCGTAAAGGTCTATCGTAGACTGGATTTAAATTATTAATAAGTGAAAGGCAAAGCAATTCCGCCATTTTGACGAAAATTTGACGTTTCTTATAGCTGACAGTTGGAGCAGCGTTTGATTTCAATAAAAATAAATGAAAAATTAAATGAAGTCGTATATTTCGGAAAATTAATTAATTGTCGCAGTCGGATAAAAACTATCCTAAGTTGCAGCTAGAATAATAATGTACCTATATAAAATGTTTTATATTTTTCCGTTCATGGGATGCTGAGAACATTCGTACCACACAAAGCTTAGTTTCAAACTGGCTGATTCTTTTTTTAATTTAGAGATTTATTATAAGACTAGCCGCCAGTTTCGGGCGGACAAGTATCGGACCGACACACAAACAAACGCTTGGACGCGTCTGTTTCGCCAGGCGTGGAAACCGGTTGAGACAGCGAGATCGTGCTGGACATCCTGCATTTGTGCCCCTGCATTTGTGCCACGCAGGCAACGTGTGGGCAGTTCGTCGAGTTTCGTCGGCTACGAACCCTTGCGATCAGATTAGTACTACATTAGGAGTTAGGTCTAGCCTCTATCTTTCGATCTGTAATTAGGCTCCCCTTCGCACCTTCGACCCCCCCCTCACTTCTTATTCTGGGTGACTACCCGCTATCGCGCCGAGCGTGCATAGCCGGGCTCTGATTATTTTATCGGATCAACTTTTATTTTCAAAATTTAGAAAGGCTTCTTGTTCGCCAACGTAGTTATTTTTTTTGGTTAATTCTTTTAGGACCATCATTACATATCACCATCCACGTCATACCACCATTCCACGCGCTTATCATTACTTACCCTCATCATATTATTTAAAAAGCATCCGTGTCCTGCTATCCCATAGCTGGTCGTACCGATAACGAACAACAGGCGGAGCGGTTCGTTACCAGTTGGGAAGTGGGGATATTAGTATTGTTTACCTTTGCGTGCTGTGCGTCAAAAGGGTTATAATCTATTACTTGGGGACATCCTATGTAACCTTTTTTTAGGGCCATTAAAAAGTGATAAAATTGGTTCAAAGTTGTAACTTTTCAGGCTGTTGATTTCTTTGATTAATTTTCTCTGATAATGTTAATGACAACTCAACCGCGACAACAATCTTTAATTGTGTAAAATGTATTTTCATTTTTCTTTTCCTTGCATAAATAGAATTTCGATGTCATTGTGTAATAAATTACGTTCGTATTAATTTGCATGAGTGTTTACTTTTACACTAGTTTTCCTGCAAATAAATGGCGCCCGAACAGTTGGTAACAACCCTGCTGTAAATTAATGGCAACCGAAGCAGTTGGTAAGTACCCTGGATTTTTTTCTCTTTAACTTTTCTTGTGTGAAATTGTGTGACATAATTTTATTTTATTTTTTCTGTTGTGTGGGGATGGTGACCGAAAACGGTCGCTTTTAACTAATTTTTTGATTTTAGCTTTCTGGTGAACGAACAGAACTTTTTTTTACCCGTGCTTGTCAACCCTCGTCGTGGTTTGTCATCTAACCCTTCGCCTGCCACGAGACTTGGAGCTTAACTTCTATGTGAATCTGTTATTCTGTTACGTATAAAAAACCAAAAGAACATTGTTTAAACTTTTGCCTTTCATTCCTGTTCCTTACCGAAACATCCCGAGTTATTGATTTCGTAGCATAGTTCCTCCTATTTTAGAACCCGTAGTACATAGGGCACCTGAAGGTAAGTCAGACGTAGTTACGTATTTCCCGTCATATCCAATATTTATTTTGTCGTATTTTGTTTTTGTTGCTATTGATTGACGCTTCCAGATGTTTCGGCGCCCAAAGGGTTTATTTTCGACAATTATTCGCGTGACACTCTTATTTATTAGTCTGTTAGTTACCGGTACGCGAGTTTCATAGGTTGCTTGATTTTGCACGGATACTTATCTGCTTTCGTGGCTTAGCGGTTTAGGGGTCGGTACTGTGTGCGAGAGGCCGCCGGTTCGCATCTCGACAAACGTCATCTTTTTGCATTTTCTTTTTGTTTTATTTTATTTTCTCTGTAAGCTCCCGGCTTATTAAACAATAATAATAGAGGATTTATTTCAGATTTGACATAATAAATACTTAATTTT
Organism: Epinotia brunnichana; assembly: GCA_963854355.1. NCBI lineage: Eukaryota > Metazoa > Arthropoda > Insecta > Lepidoptera > Tortricidae > Epinotia > Epinotia brunnichana. The sequence continues at coordinate 18,974,233 of OY977949.1, read as the reverse complement.
AAAATTTATTCATAGATGTTTCACTGTTTGGTAGTTTATAATTTAAATAGCACAGGTTAGTTATAATCGTGCGGTCTCCATTACGTAGTGCGGTTTAAGGCTTCTGGGAACCCAGTATTTTACTGTATCGATTCTGATGTGATAGTCAGACGGGCATTCGGGTCATTTTGCTGGTACGACGGGTGTACTATCAGATGTTTAGATGTCTAGTGGGAGATAGTTAGGGACATTTGAAGATATTTGGAGATAGTTGGTGTTTGTTGTTCCCTGTTATGGTTGTCGTACGTTGTCGATTGTTATTATAGGTGTCGAGTGCTGTCGATTTTCTTTCTGAAGTTGACTTTTGTCATTTTAGCCTTGCCAGGTTCTAGGTTTCTGGATCTTTGTTAACGGTAGTTTCTTCAAGATGTCGCGAGCAAACAACGAGGATACCATCCGTGATACCCTCCGTATTCCCTCGGAGTTGAAGGCGCAGCAAGCTCGGACGTTGGTTCCGCCTGGTAGTGATGATGTTGAATTCTTCGATACCTCCTTCTTGATCGAATGGCGCTGGTTCTTCCGCTCGCTTCGTAGGCCCAAGGGTCAGACCCTAGATTTGAAATGTCATCGAAGGTCGGACTCAGCCTACGGTGTCGATGCCGCGGTATTGCGCGTTTTCAGGGGCTATCAAGAATGAGTCGCTCACATGCGTTCGTGAATTTTTTTGCGAATCCGAGTCTAGGGTGTTGCGCGTCACGTCAGTCCTTCCTATGTCGTCAGGCGGTTTTAAGACCTTTGATGGTAGTTTCCTATGCTGGTCATATTTAAGCTTTTGAGTCTCAGTTTCTTGGAGTTTTTTTTTGCTGGGATCTTTGATGTTTTGGGGTCCTATTGCTTTTCTTTTTTCTTTGGGGTTTTGCTTGATTTTTTTTGGGATCCTAGTTTTTTAGAGGGTCCCAGATTTTTTTGGGCTTCTTGTGGTTTTTTTGTGGTGATTGACGTTTGGGATTCTAGTTGTTAGGGGGTCCTAGACTATTTTTTGGGTTCCTTGTTATCAAGATCCTAGCGTTTCGGGATTCTGGCTGTTGAGACTTTGGCTGCGGATCAGCATAGTTGGCCGTTTCATTTACCTCGGTGGTCTTGTACTCGAACTCATGTATTAACCTGGCGACATCTTATACGCCGAACTTCTTGATGTATGATCGTGAGGTGGTGGTTGATCGGCAGTGTGTCGATGACCAGATTGAGGACCAACAAGTGGGACTCAGTCGGGCCGAACGCGCTGCAAATCTCCTCACCTTACGTGAAGTATACGCAAGGGTGGCTGATTCGATGGTTTTGGCGTTCCACCGTAACGCCAGGAAATTCAACGAGAACCGGAAGACGGTTAGGCTTGCCGATGGGCAGATTGTCTGGCGCAGGAACTTTCAACGAGGCACGACGGACGCGTACAGAGGTGGAAAATTTGCGGCGCGATTTGTTCAGTGTCGTGTGGTTAGGCGTATCTCCCCGCAGGTGTACGAGTTGGCTGACACAGATACTGCACACGTCGGTACTTATCACATTAAAGATATCCTAAAATGATAAGTAGGTTGACTAGTTTTTCTTTCTTCGTTTGTTGTTGATGTCCTTTTCTAAATTCAAATTGACGCGTTTGTCCGTCTTTTCCCTCATTAGGTATTTCATTAGGCTGTTTATTTGTTTTTGGGGTTTTGGGGGGTTTCCATTTTCTAAATTCAAATTGACGCGTTTGCCCGTCCTTTTCACTTATTGATTGTTCTATTAGGCTGTTTATTTGTTGTTTGGGGTTTTGGGGGGTCTTCCTTTTCTAAATTCAAATTGACGCGTTTGTCCGTCCTTTTCCCTTATTGATTGTTCTATTAGGCTGTTTATTTGTTGTTTGGGGTTTTGGGGGGTCTTCCTTTTTCTAAATTCAAATTGACGCGTTTGTCCGTCCTTTTCCCTTATTGATTGTTCTATTAGGCTGTTTATTTGTTGTTTGGGGTTTTGGGGGGTCTTCCTTTTCTAAATTCATATTGACGCGTTTGTCCGTCCTTTTCCCTCATTGATTGTTGTATTAGGCTGTTTATTTGTTTTGGTTTGGCTATTTTGTTTATGGTTTAAGCCGTTTATGTGCTAGATAGGGGTGGTGTAACCTTTGAATTTATGTACCAGTGAATCCTTGGCGCGTGTTCAACGTTTGTACACGTCGTAGGCCTTTTGGGTCAGACTCTAGGCATGTGATTTCGCCGAAAGTCGGACTTAGCTTGCGGCGTTGGTTCAAGTAGGGCGCGTGCGTTTAGAAGCGAGTCATGTTCAAATGTACCAACAATTTGTGAGTTAGTTTTAGGTATGCGTTGTTTTAGGTTAGTAACTTGATTTCGTGAGTAACTATACTCGTCATAACCGTGTGTCGTCTGCTTGTTTGCTAAACGGCGATAAGTGTGAGGTTCTATTTAGAATGATTATTCCAATTTCTTATGTGTTTAGGTTAGGTTAAGATTTGTGTTTCCTGGATATGACGTAACAGGACATCGTGTGAAGCTTCCACAGTCTTGCCTGGTTTTTTCGTTTATACCCTTGTCTTTAGCATTCACGCTAGACAACTGGTCGGTATCACCCCGTCGGGGATTCGATAACCTGTATTACCGCACTCTTTGCAGTGTCGGTATTTATTTGCTGGCTGTACCGAACAAGGTTTGCGGTGTGACGCTGCTGTTCCTCCCTTTGCGCGTGGTAAGTTGGTGGTGGTGTGCCAATCGCATAGGTGAGACTCTTGCTTAAGTGCTTTACTCGGATTAGACCTTTTATCGGATTGTGGATTTCTGCCGCTCCTATGGATGCGGACAGTGTACGTCCTCACAGTGGGGATGTTAAGTTAGTGATTGTATAGTATGTTAATCACTTATAGGTTTTTTGGTAATTAGAATTTAATTGGTATATTTAAATAACCTCGGGTGGTTTTAGGCTAGTAATTCTACGTGGAACTACTAGTCGATTGCCGACTTATGGGACTTGTGTGTTGTCTTTAGGGTTAGTCAAGTGTTAGGTTAGGGTGTCGTTTCGTTGTTGGTACTTTGTTGTTCAGGTACATTTGTTGTTTTTTTCACTCCCTATCTAGGCTGGTCCATGGAACTCTTTGAAGGGTTGGCATGGGATTTAGGTTGTGTCATTCATGTTTTCTTTTGGTGGGGGGATATCTGCAGTGATAACTCCCTGCATTCGCTATTATTGCGTTATCTGTGTCTTATTTTGTTCATTATTTTTTAGCAGTATCTAATCTCCTTGCTGCACGTCGTGTTGAGGGACTAGCTGGTTTTTCGGCTATTATTTTTAATTATTCAAATTTTGAAATGCGTAGATTATTCTTCTCGAATCTTGTCAATTTTGGTAAACAGACTGGGAGAGACTTCATTCTGACTTGAGTTTTGATCTGGAAAACATTCATATTAAGTTGGCTATGATATTTTTTTTATGGGGCTGCGTTAAATAAAAAGGCGTACAAGTGCCCTATCTTCACTTTGTTGTGAACATTTCTGATTAGTATATTGTTCCGGAGGCTCCAGCCACAGCGCAACAGGAGGCCTATAATTTTTTCTCAGCGAATGTTGAATTGGATCGACCATTGGACATTAGTAGTGCCGGACTAGAGGACAGTTCGGGTGAGTGTTTGTTTACATCATTAGGGCCCGTTAATTTGCCGGCTTGGTAGTTGTTGTGGTGTTGTGCTAACGGGTTTTATTCTGTTACTAGCCGCCAGTTTCGGGCGGACAAGTATCGGACCGACACACAAACAAACGCTTGGACGCGTCTGTTTCGCCAGGCGTGGAAACCGGTTGAGACAGCGAGATCGTGCTGGACATCCTGCATTTGTGCCCCTGCATTTGTGCCACGCAGGCAACGTGTGGGCAGTTCGTCGAGTTTCGTCGGCTACGAACCCTTGCGATCAGATTAGTACTACATTAGGAGTTAGGTCTAGCCTCTATCTTTCGATCTGTAATTAGGCTCCCCTTCGCACCTTCGACCCCCCCCTCACTTCTTATTCTGGGTGACTACCCGCTATCGCGCCGAGCGTGCATAGCCGGGCTCTGATTATTTTATCGGATCAACTTTTATTTTCAAAATTTAGAAAGGCTTCTTGTTCGCCAACGTAGTTATTTTTTTTGGTTAATTCTTTTAGGACCATCATTACATATCACCATCCACGTCATACCACCATTCCACGCGCTTATCATTACTTACCCTCATCATATTATTTAAAAAGCATCCGTGTCCTGCTATCCCATAGCTGGTCGTACCGATAACGAACAACAGGCGGAGCGGTTCGTTACCAGTTGGGAAGTGGGGATATTAGTATTGTTTACCTTTGCGTGCTGTGCGTCAAAAGGGTTATAATCTATTACTTGGGGACATCCTATGTAACCTTTTTTTAGGGCCATTAAAAAGTGATAAAATTGGTTCAAAGTTGTAACTTTTCAGGCTGTTGATTTCTTTGATTAATTTTCTCTGATAATGTTAATGACAACTCAACCGCGACAACAATCTTTAATTGTGTAAAATGTATTTTCATTTTTCTTTTCCTTGCATAAATAGAATTTCGATGTCATTGTGTAATAAATTACGTTCGTATTAATTTGCATGAGTGTTTACTTTTACACTAGTTTTCCTGCAGTAGGTAGGTATGTACGCACCCACACCGCGAACTTCGGATTCTGTAAAACAAGTACATGCCAAAAGTGACTCTTTGCTTTATTACCGAAGTCGTTATTCATTTGACATGAGCCCATCACAATCGGTCAAGTAAATTGCGGTTAGTAACTAATGAATGTTACAAGCGTCGGGGATAGTGCAATACCGCGTAACTATAGCACTGGTAAATAGTGCGTATCTACAATACTCAAAGGGATCTATCTACACAACACCCAACTTTACAGGAGAAGCTTAAAGGCCTGCGCAAACCGGCGGAGCGCAGCGCAGATCACTTAGGAGAATTTACTCCGCGCAGCGCACACCGACGAGAAGAGGGTAAATCCCCAGCGATACCGCGAGCGTCCGCCAGCGCAGCGCCCGCGCCGGTGGCCGGCGCACCTGGGAGCACCGGGGGATGCCGCGGCGGTATCCTCTCCCCGCGGCGTTGAAGAGCGCCGACGATACTGCTGCGGCGGTATGCCGCGGCATCCCCCGGTATGCGCCGGTATGTGTAGAAACGAACATCAGCAGGCGTCCTCACGATTGTTGAACTGCAGTGTGGAAGGCAAGGCGAACCACTGTACTACTCGTACTTAAGGCCTGCGTAAACCGGCGGAGCGCAGCGCAGATCACTTTAAATGTATCATATTATTTTCTGTTTTAATTACAATAAGGTATAAATTGGGTTTTTGACAAAAGTGAAAATAAATTGTTTTTTCATTAGCAACAGATAAACATTACGAAAATACTCGGAAAGTATCAATCTTTCATTTAAGTTTGCTATTTTAAGATTTTTAAATTCTTAAAAACTCATAATAAGGACGTTTTTTGATTGTGACGTCACAAGCAAGTAATCCCTACAGATTCCATACAAACGGAGCGTTTTTGACGATTCATAAAAAGAAGCTGATTTGATTTTTGTCAAATACCGTATTCGAATGCTCTGAGACCGACCTCGGAGCATCACGGGGGATTTCTACTGTGCGGCATCGAGGAGCATGTTAGAGGATGCCGCGGCGGTAGGCGGCGGCATGCCGCGGCATCCCCCGCTATGCGCCGAGGCCACCCGAGTGCGCGGGGGTAGCGGGGCTGCGGGAGGGGAAGGCTTGGCGCAACTCGGGGGACGACGATGCCGCGGTATCCTACGACATCCCACGGCATGCCATGGTCGTTGATTATTGGACATGGCGCATACTGGGGGATGCCGCCGCAGTATTGTTGGCGCTATTCAACGCCGCGGAGAGAGGATACATCTGCGGCATCCCCCGGTATTCGCAGAAGTTTAGTTTAGTTTAGTTTATTTCATTGTACAATTTTCACAGAACATTTTTCTTACATTTTATTACTTATCGTACAGCGATCGTCGAGATATGCAATAATAAAACATTGAAAACGAATATAATTATGTGTTAGGTATATACGATATATTATTATATATATACCTACAATTAAAATTAAATGAAAATCAAATTAAATGTCAAGTCAGGTTATTCCTGTGTATACAATACAAATACAATGTCAAGAGAAATACAACGATGTCAATAATTTACAAGATTAAATAAAAATAAGAATAGGGTACAGAGAGTACCTATCAAATAACATAATAAAAATATAAAACAATGTCAAAATCAATTATGAGAAATAAAGCACTAGGGTAGTAGTAGTAGGTAGGGAAGTGCTCCCAGGTGGCGGCTGCCGGCGCCGGCGCTGCGCTGGCGGGCGCTCGCGGTATCGCGGGGGTAACCGTTTACCCCCGCAGCAAAGATGGGTAGGTACTTACTTACTACTTTTTCACTTCTCATGCTCTAAAAGTTCGTCTTTATGTCGTGCGTAGGCGACATAAAGTCGCTTTTTATGCTCTAGAGCATAAAGTAAAATCTTCGTCGAAGACCAAGGCAATCGCTGCAACAGCCACACGAACATCTTTAACTTCATACAACAACCTCTTTATTTTATTTCGTTTCGTTCGTATTCTAAGACCAAGGCAAAGATACCAACAGCCAAAGTACACAATAAAACTTCATGAAATAAACTTATAATTTGTATTTCGTCTCATTTATTATTTTTTATATTTGTTTATTTTTCAATTTAGTAGATCAGTATAGTATTTAAGCCATAACAACAACAATTAAATTAGCATTTACTATATTTACGTGTTGCTGTTTCATTTCCTCGCAATCGAAGTGAAAAGTAGAGTGTACAACTCGTCCATAAAACCCATTTTACACTCGACTTTATATCTATCCTCGCTCGCAAGCTCGCTCGGATGGATAAACGTCTCGAGTAAAATGGTGCGTTTTATGCACTTGTTGTACAATCTACTATAGTACAACAGCATTAAGAGTTCCTGCACGCTCGACTCTTCATACAAACGTAATTTGGTTCTCATTTTAAAACGGCGGTAGAATAACATGAAACTTTGTATACACAATGGGATTCGCCATGATGATTGTATGTATGTAAAACGTTCAACTCACTCTATTAAATTATTATGGAAAAAAAATTGAGCTAGTAGGAGTTTTTCACAGTAGCTTTGTGTCTTTAATTTTTTTTCTATTATAATTTCTACCAAATAGCTGGGGACTCTTAAATATGGTGATAATGATGATGCCCCTGATGGGCATGTGCGCACTTCCACTCCACTGACAATAGGGGTGTAGACTGTAGACACTAAATAAAATAATCAATAATGTTGCATTTTCTCGAAAAAATATTAAAAATGTAGTCAAATGGAGAAAAAAACAACGCAAGAGGTTAAATAATCACAAGGTTTTAAGTGTCCAAAGTTTTAAGAGGGGGTACGTACTGTCCCTTTTCCGCAAAACGCACCTTCATATGAAACGATTGTCGTTTACTATGACGCTAGAGGATCGTGATGTCACGATCCCCTAGCGTTTTCTCTCTCTAGCAAGCAACATTAAAATGGTTGTAACTTCGTAATTCTTTGAGATATTTGAATGGGATTTTCGACATCAGGCATATTTTTTTGTCTTCTTTCTTTTGAAGTAATAATAAATGTTAAGTCTACACATCTACACATACATCCTTACAAAAAATACTCAATTACTTTAAACGCTTGATCTTGAACTTGATACAAAATTTTAAGATCGGTTAGTAAACGTTTCAACGCGCACCATTGTTCTCCATTGTAATTAGTAAATAAATAAAACGTGTCCTATTTAAATAGAATATATTATTTCGGTCTCATCTTCATGACAGATATAAAAAGCCATTACATTAGCAACCAAAGTAGGTAAGCGAATTGAACACGACCCGGATATTCGATATATAAACAGAATATATTACACGTTACAATAGGTTCATTATTCATATAAAATAAAACCGTCAAGTGCGAGTCTGGCTCACGCATGACGGTTCCGTACCATGCTCGCGTGATTTGTAACTAACTGAACTTTATTTTCGGAGGTTCTAGTGTAAAACGACATCCCGTCACCAAGTGTTCACCGGCGTCTGGGTGTCCCTTTACGCTAGATACGCTAGATAAATTTAAACGGTATTTTCATTCAATATAGGTAGGTAGTAAATATCACTTGATATTTAGCCGTGAGGCCGTGACCTTTCCGTGAAGGAAAACATCGTGAGGAAACCGGTTTAATCCCAATAAGGTCTAGTTTTCTCTCTGGGTTGGAAGGTCAGATGGCAGTCGCTTTCGTAAAACTAGTGCCTATGCCAAATCGTCTGGAATGTTTGTGAATTAATTTGTTCATGTAATTTTTGTAATTAATTTTGTTGTAAATGTTTTTGAAATAGCATGGAAACGACTTGGTGACGGCACTGTAAGTTTATTATGTGACTGAATAAAATGAAATGAAATCTTGGGATTAGTGCCAAAGCGGACCCCGTGCTTCTTTAGGGCACAACCGGGAATAACTCTTTGAGGATGATGATATAGGTAGGTAGTTACGAATTCAAAGTTAAAACTACCCTATAGGTTTTCACTCGAAAATCTATAGAGTAGTTCCCGTTGACCTAGAATCGTGGAAGGCAAGAAGCAACTTTACATTACAAGCAAAGGAATAAGTCCGGAAACTGTGTTTTGGTTGCGTTAAGGAAACTTAGAAGTTTGATTTTTTCACAGACACAGGACACAGGTTCCTTTTTTAACCGACATCAAAAAAGGAGTAGGTAAGGCAAGGACGAGGATTGTAAGTTTTTTTTTTATGCACTTATGTTCGCCGATTTCTCCATCAATTGTGGACCGATTCCAAAATTCTTTTTTTAATCGAAAGAGTATACTCCTGAGTTGGTCCTATTGTCACCAAGTCAGGATCTGATGTTGGGATCCTAGGGAAATTGAGGGCAACCCTCAAATTTTATAGGCACGCGTGTAGTAATTTCGGTATTTTTTTTATTATAACTCGTGTATTTACCCGCGGAAATCGCAATTTTGGTGAAGTGGAACTGATGATGAAGACCGCAGATGACTTAAGGAACTCCTCAAAGTACGTCAAAGATTCTGACATGATTCTGTTGAAGTAGCAACGAATGAAGTGTTAATTCTGAGATCCTGTAGGAATCGACGGAACTAATCAAATATTATCAGCCCACACATAGCGATTTGAGTTTTTTCTGTAATAATCAACGCATTTGCTCTCGGAGAGCAGTTCATGTGGTAAATTGAAAAGGAAATGTGGAAACTTACATGTAGGTACCTATGTGGCTTGGCGAAGTACTGAATTGAAGTCGGCTTAAACTTTGTTTTTAAAGTTTTTTTTGAGGTACTTACGGAACCCTAAAAACAAGGAAATGAGTTCGAGTAGTAAGCATTTATGGTATTACTCTGGCCACTGCGATTCACTTAGCACGTAAGCTACTTAACTTTTTGCTAGGTAGGAAACGTAATAAATTAAAAGGTTTTGTCATAACTTTTAATAATGAAATGATATCTCATAGACCACACCGGCGGGCAAGTTATTGTAAACTTTCCATTTCGAAATTGTAGCACTGACTATGGTTGTGTATAATTTATGTCATGTTTAAATAAGATACGAATTAACATATCATTTTGAGTGCGTAATGACTATTGTGGTTCGGTTCGCATGATTGTTATTGTATCACATGAACACATGATAATCGTTATAATTCTCTCGATCACGCGATTTGGTAAGCTTACGCTACGCGAATTACCTACGCCCAAAGTAACATGCGTAATTTGTGCATAATGGAGAGTTACTCACGAACGCAGCTCGCAGGTCGCCCATAATTGTGTGGTCGTAGGTAGGTAGGTTCATATTGTCTCTGTGTGCGTGAGCTCAGAAAAGTTGAATAAATTTGACACAGGCAGAATGCGCATGTATCATCATCTACACACACAATAAAATGGCTCTCCCGCCACCTTGAGATAAAAATATTGTATCAAACCAATAGAATTGTATCAATAAAACATATAAAACATAAAATACGATACAAATACTCTTTATTGCACACCTCAAAACATGAATCAAATATATACTTATAAGGAAGCAGCGATTAAACAGTTGCAATGCCAGTTTATTACGGATTCTTTTTCTAGAACGGTTCTTATATGAAGACCCATCGGTCCAACGAAGCAATTGTTCCGCCACGTGCCACAAACGCTACGAAAAGAAAAAGCCGAGTTTAGTAAATACTTTACTCGAATAGTGACTCTATTGTTAAAGTACTTAGTCTATTGTTTTATACAACATGGGCAACATTGTTAAGTAGTATATTTTAATAAGACGAAGGATCCTAGTTAGGAGGATTTTAGACATACTTACAGCCGCCTTTTGTTTGATTGAAAAGATGTTGATATTTACAAAAAAAAATCTTACAGTACTAATTAGCGGTTACACACAATGCTACAATCGCTGTGTTTTCTAGGCACAAAAAGATTAATTAAAATAATCGCTATTATCGCTCTTATAAATTGTAAGGATAATTCAGAAATAACCAGTTTCTATTAATTTATGGCAACGCTCACGAGTAATAAGGAAGGATATATTATATGATTTTTTACGACGACGCTGATTCTCACTAGACCAATTAATGCTACTTCCGTGTTCGACCTATTCCAAAGATGCAAACACGAACGTAAAGCCCCATGCCGGTGAGGCCTTGAGGCCATCATAATGTATGTTCGTAAGATGCAATTTATATGTTAATTCATAGTTTTTACCGCACGTACGTATACGATGTTTTGTTTACTACGTGAGTCGAATGTGTACACTTTTATGTTTTTTTATTTATATCAATCGGCTGCCATTGAAGGGATAAAAGGTTCGACCGGTTTTTCACCTGCCACACGACACTATCGTATATAATATGTGTTGTTTGGCTTATTGGTCTCTTGAAATTTTTATTTAATAAAGGGCACTGGTATAATTGTACGTAGTTCAGATACCTACCGCACTGGCACTTCCTGCACCTATAAAATTTAAATGACATGGCGTCACCGATGTACGGTGTTTCTGCCATGCGTATTATAAGTAAAAGTAAATTACAGTGTTGTACGAATTACTATAGGTAGGTATGTCACATTTTTTCGGAGAATAGCCTTCCAATGTTTTTAATTAAATGTAAATGTTATGAAAAGACGCAGTTAATAATTACACGTATGTACATATAGGGTAGTGCAGCAAAACTAGTATAAAATAAAACTTGCAAATACACCACGATTGTAATTTATTTCACTTCTCAAACACTTTCGAAATAAATAAATTCATAATCACAGATCATTAGAAATAAAACGTAAACCACCTAAATGGGTACTCTGACTAGAAACATTTATCACTTAGTATTTTCCACGGGATAAACATAGGATTTCCCCCCCAATTAGTGGCCTATAATGAAACCCTTAAGACGCCTAACAGACCAAGGAAAACATCGTCGTACGGCTAGATGTGACGTAACAAATTAAGTGTTGGACAATAACAGTATCCTAAATGCAATGTTAGGTAAGGGGTATCAAGCCGCCAATACGCTTGGTCGTAGACCGCGAGCACGGAACACCACGTAAATTAAGCACACAGATTTTCTTAAACAGATGTGAGGGATGAATTCATGATAATGTGTGGTATGAGCGATGGGTGAATGAATCTGGATGATGGAGAAAAATAAATCTAAGGCGAATATCGAAAGCAAAAGGATGGTGGCGAGAAAAATGCCTTTCTAAATTTTGGGAATGGTAAGTCCGGAAAATTATTCAGTGGCGGGATACGGAAGCACGGTGCGTTAGCGGGTTGCCCCCCGAGGTCGCCCAAAATGTACGTGTTACAGAGACCGCGCTATGAACTTATTATAAATGCAAATTACTCTACTCTAGCAAATACTGTTTAGGTTGGTCGTGGATCCGGGTCCGACGAACACGACGACTCTATGAGGAAATGATAAATAGCCCGTGGCAGGTCTGGACACCACGGACCACGAAACTCGATGGTCTGCCCAACTCTCACTCCGCAATATGGCTCACACCTCCCAGCAGGGTGCCACGTAAAGTTGAAGGGTCTTGAAGCGCGTAGACGACCGGCAGCCTCCTTAACGCCCGTATCCGACGGCTAACAACAAATAGGGGAAATCAAAATCACGCACAACGGTTAAAGACAGGAAAATTAATGGAACCTAATAGGGTAAAAACTCACCCGAACACTCCTCGGTCCGGCCTTCCAAAATTATAGCCTGCGGTACCTCACAAGCGACCGCTGAGCCGTAGCTCAAACTGATGAATCCACTATGAATATACGACTTGCGCCAATAAAAATACGTCACAGCACGACGATGGATACTTATAAAAAATGGGTATACCTAACCACTATTTAACACTTGCAGATAAAATCAAATAACACGCAGTCGAAGGACTGTGACTATTAATTTACAGAAGAAAAACTCAATCAGGAAAAATCAATGATTTTCGCCAAGATTACAGGACCAGAAAGAATATCCACTCTTAGTCTTTCAAATTTGACAAGGTTCTGGAAAGATCTTCTACGAAATTCAAGTTTTGAATAATTTAAAAAATAAAAACCAAAAATCAGCCAGACCCTCAAAACGACGCGAAACAAAGAGATTTAATTCAGGGCAAAATTACATAGATGAACCAAATAAAAACGCCATCTACGAGAAAAACCTGACATCACATAGACAACTGGGAATGCATCTAAATACAACACACGCAAGAAGTTCACCATCAAACGACCTAACTCCCAAAAAGGAATTCAGATGGCGCATGCAATAAGCCTGAAGCGAGTTTTCGCTGCAGTAGGTAAGTACTTCGTATATTTTAGATATATTGTTAAAAAACTATTACCTAAGTACTTAAAATAGTAAATACTTTAGTGATTTAAGGAATACACGGTGTTCCCGGGAATATCCGAAAAAAAATGTTTTTTTTAATTTTTACAAATTAATGTAATGTAACGCATTAACGGTTATTGTCTTATTGTACAAGGGTCTTGAAACACATGAAATAAAAAAAAATGTATGTAAAAAATATGTAGGTAATATCGAACGAACTCACTTTGTAAACCTTCTTGTAGTGTATACCTTACAAAATTTAAAAATATGTTATGACGTCACAGTTAGGAGCCTGCAAAACTGATTAAATTAAACATTGAATATCTTGATAACAGTAAGAGTTAAGATACTACTGTCTTGGAGAAATTAACTTTATTTGACCTAAACTATATGCCCCCTTGCAATTAACGGAAATTGTTATAAACACGTTGTAAGTATATCGTTCAGAAAATCTGCCTTACGCATAAAAGCATAAAAACAGAACGGTGTCTGAACTGTCTAAACTGGGCAAAGAATCTTAAATTGTAACTGTAAATACGGTTATGAATTCAAACAAAGAAAATTGAATTGGGCCGCCGGACAAAGATTTGCTCGAAATTCGAACGAACGGCCAAAATAAGACTGATGTATAGGTACGTTAAAGTCATCGTCGCGTTCATCTTTTGTTTTAAGACTTCCGTCACTCTTGTTTTAACTTTTCTTTGTTAATGAATTGCTTCGTGTTTCGGAAAATGGAAGTACAAACAGGTAGTGTGGGCCATTTCTGAAATATCACAGTATTCCATAATTCTGAAACATTTCAGCTGCGCAAACGTTTCTAATGTTTCTGGAAGAAACGTTACATGCTAAATTTCAATTAAGTTTCTGAAATGTTCCGTCATAATTATTTTGGTTGGTCTAATGACAAGAATGACAAGTAAGGCGCTGTCTAATACAAAACTTTCATGCCAGTAAGCGATATACAGAAACGTTTTTAAAATAATGACTTCGGGATCGGCCACGAGCGTAGCGCGTAGCGATTCTTGGCAGTGAATGTGTTATGCAAATATATCTACACTCTAGCAAGTAATGTACCTAAGCTTGAGCTTAGCGGCACCTGCCATTATCATAAGATTCATAAACTTATATTCTAAACTAATACCCTATTACTCCGAATACTCCAATCAATGAACGTTCAATGAATTATAACACTTTAAACTCTCGCGCTTTGTACACATATTACGACGAGAGGCAATTGAAATCAGGAAACACCCGAAAAACTTCAATAGGGATGAAGGTTTCAATATATCGGCGACTTGGGGACCAGTGATTAGGAAACTGAAATCTCGTATATCTTCGGATCTGTGCGCGGATACTGTAAGTGTTGTGTGCCGTGCCCTAGACAATTAACATTAAAAATGGACGGGTAGTGGACTTATTTCGGATGTACCCTCCATGTTTGTATCGACTTTTGGAGGGTAGTGAAATATTGTCTCTGCTGACAACTTGCTGGGACGACCCGTGTCGAAACGTCAGAAATAAAGGTAAATAAATATCGCGTTAGACCCGGAAAAGACTGTATTTAAATATGTTCAATGAATTGTTTCGCCGCTTATACTTGACTAGTAATACCTCATTTTTTATACCAAAATGTTATCTTGCAACCTTTTTCAAATATTTCATACAGATCGTAGGTATATTTATCGCCCATGCCTTCGGCTCGTAATAGGGGCGGGCTAGGACAACTTGTTGCCAAATCGTGTCGCGCGCGACTCGTCGACTCCTGTCTCACTCGCACTGTGCAAATTTGAAAGAGGAGATTTGCTCGTCTTCGTCATCCCCGCTGACACATTATAATTTGTTACCGCCGTATGTGGCAAACGTAGGTACTATTCATTCCGAAAGATTTCCACTGCTGGACATAGGCCTCCCCAAATCCAGCGGACTCCCGCGACCTTTACCAGGTCATCATTCCACACCACCTTGTGGGGTGTCTATCCACGCTGCGCCTGCCGGTAAGGGGTCGCCACACGAGAACCTTTCCGCCCCAACGGCCACCGGCTCTACGTGCGTGCCTCGCCCACTGCCACTTAACCTTCGAAGACGCCGCGTACAAAATGTTGTACAAATTTCAATTTCGAACTTAAGAGTCCGCAGTAAGCTCGGCCGAATTTCACCTTCCCATACAAATAGAGTTTCGTTCTCATTTTAAAACTACGTGTTGGATTGTAACGAAACTTTGCATATACAATGACATGAGGAATATCTAGGTCTGTAATTAGTTTATATGGAATTTTGTAGGAAAACTTAAATTTGCTGTATTTTTTTACTATGGTATCTGAAGCTGCATAAACTAATTACAGACCTGGATGGTACTACTATGGTGGATGGTAACTTATTCTGAATACAAAGTTTCAGAGAAAACTAGCTAGTCGTTTTAAAATGAGAGCGTAACTACGTTTGTATGGATAATCGAGCTTACTGCGGACTCTTAAACTGAATGTCAAAAGATCCTAATTCAAAAATATAAAAGCGTAGATACTCTGGATCTCAGAAAGATTTAATTACTATTATTTTTATTTATTTATCTCACGAAGTTCCACTATCTCAGTCCACTAGCCTAGCTAGACACCAGACAGTATGTTATGGTTCAGTTTGCTCAACAGTTACACCTCGACACCCGGCCGCGTCCAATTTCATTGCGAAGCCGTTAAATGAGATTGTCTCAAGTTCCCAGAGATTTGTTTATGTAAATTCATTTCATTTGGTGTAGGATTAACGTAGTCGTATATATGAGCACAAATAGGTATCTACAATAGCTGCTTGTTTACAACGCGTATATTTCTACTGAACCGGTAATACTTGAGACCTTAAAAAGCTGAATGTTGAGCAACATTGTAGAGATTACAGAGAATGTATGCAGCATCTTTTTTTGTAAGAGACCTATATAAAAAGATTTAATGATTTTTTTCTTGTTTGACAAAACTTAAAAGCTTGGCCGTTATTTTATGTTTTATGTTAGTAAGTAGGTATCTATTTGGTTTCTTACGAATTTCAAAAACGATATTATGACGACCGTGTACATATGTGACCGTCCATAAGAAAAGGGCCCTTATGGCAGTTTCTAGTCCCAAGGACTCTAATGTATCAAAGTTTCCCGCCCTCTCGGCAAACCCGTGATAATACGTTGCTTGCGGTTTTTATTACAATCGTCCGGTTTCCATCTTTAATCTAACCAGTCTGTATAACACCTAATGAAGTCATTAAGTTAAACGGCACTTCGGAGCTGTTTCAATGATTTCCTGTTCATCTTTATTTGCTTATTAGATTTACGACTTAACTCGTAGTTAGGAAGATTACTTTGTGATATTACTGTGTTTACCACCGTCTACAAGACATATGAGATACAACCAATTAATGTTACTTAGTTACCTGAGTATATCAGTTTTATTATACTCTTCTTACGCTTTGCGGCCATAGGAAGTGTTCGTGCGTGGAACGCCCAACCCAACGTAATCAGATTTGCCATTTCGCGTCACTCATAAGATTCTTAAGCAACCATGTGCATTTATACACCTCTTTCATGTTTATCCATTGTATAGTTTGTTTTATTTAAGACAACGATACCTACTTGAAACCAACCATTACCTACTTACCACTATTAGTCCAAAAGCCCACTCCCAATGCACCTACGTCTCATGACAACACGATAAAAGTTGTGCTGAACAAGAATCAGAAGATTATCGCACCTAAAATTGGCCGTAAGATTGAAAAATCCTTCCGGTCAAAATTGTAAGGGTTATAATATTTACGTCATGTGACAACAGTACGAGACATGTGGCATCATTTAGCCCTTTCATGGTAGAGAGAATAAACCTAAGTCTGTCAGTCCTGAAATGGCCGGAAGTACTTGGCAGACGGTGCCAAAGTTGGCCACCTTTGGCACCTTCTGCCAGTGCCAAGTACTTGCGGACTGATCTCTCGTTTCGCCAAAACGTAAATATCATAGCAGGTTTGAGAAAAATGAGCCTTATCTCATGCGAAATAAGTCAGATAAAAATCATGTAAGCAAGTAGTTTTTATAAGTTTAAAGGATGACTCACGCTAGAACGGGCCGTGTCCGGCCTGGGCCGTTTTCTTAGAAAAACGACTAACGGCGTTTTTGCCCGGGCGAGCCACGGCCGGGCCGTACCGACTGCCGACACCGAGCCGCTTCCGAGCCTCGGCCGTGGCTCGACCGGGCTTGCGTATTGCGTTCTAGCGTGAGACATCCTTAATGGTCAAAAATCGTCTACAACAGCTAACCAGACGGGTAATCACGTTACTTTCCGAACGCGCGTCGGTACAATTTAACTGTCAATTTTCCATATAAAAAGTGACTTAGACCTACCTGACGCGCGTACAATGCGTTACGTGATCGACCTGCAGATCATAATATATGTGACAGTCCATGGCTATAGGGCCCTTATGGCAGGTATTAAGTTAAGCACAGATCCTAAATCTACGTTAAATAAGCTATCTAATACAAAAAAAAATCATGACCCTAAGTCCCATACTTTTTTAAAAAAAAAACATCATATTTACACATGCTAAAATTGCACTTTTGAGAAATCGTCAAAAGAAGTTTGAAACTAATTTTAAGTATGTTCCCATTGGAAGTTACATGGATTATGATTGATTTTGTATCTCAAGGTATTTTTCTTTGGAACTCATTAATTTTTTTTTAAATACGACTTCCAGATCCTGAAAAAACAGCCTTTGGAAAGAGCAACACGCTCATATGAACGAAATTAATAAAAATATTTTTTTCGGCTTTTTCTTTAATATGTTGTAATCTGAACCATTGTATATAGTAGAACACTAATTGAACTTGCATTTTGGCATAGAAATAAAATCACATAGTTAACGAAATATCTTTATTTTAATTAAAATGTGATCATTATTATCAGTTACATCTTCCCTAGAACAATAACAAATTTAGTATAGTAAGTTCTAAATTATATTTAATCATAATCAATCTACAGGAGTATCACAAAAGTCTTATTATTACTCTACAAGTCAATCTTTTTTATTTATACACGATTAAAGTTACGTAAAAATCACAATTTGACTCCCATTCATTTGGGAAAAGGGCCCTTATGACCAATCACAGACAAAACATATTGATAATTACAATAAGGCACAATATTAACATAATTTATTTGCTAATCTTGTATCAAGACAGCAATCCGAAGAAAAATGTTATTATAAATTTTCTTAAAATATTGACCAGCAATGAGTAATTCTCATTTAAAGTTAACGTTAAATAATTCACATAGTACCTACCTAGTGATCCCGAAAGAGAACACAATTTTTGTATGCGATTTCCCATAAGTGAAGTTCCCTTTTCTACTAAACTTTGAACTCAATTTTATTAAAGAAAGAGCTAATGTACACAACTGACACCAAGGTACAAATATACCTCTATTTGTATATTTTACTATTTTGCATAAAACAAAAAAAAATAATAATTTTGAAGGATTTTACAAAACCGCCAATATCTCCGTAACTAGAAACTGCCATAAGGGCCCTTTTCTTATGGACGGTCACATATGTACACGGTCGTCATAATATCGTTTTTGAAATTCGTAAGAAACCAAATAGATACCTACTTACTAACATAAAACATAAAATAACGGCCAAGCTTTTAAGTTTTGTCAAACAAGAAAAAAATCATTAAATCTTTTTATATAGGTCTCTTACAAAAAGCGCGGGCCCGCGCACGCGACCGGTGTGTGGAGGCCTTTAACTTATTCTGAGTACAAAGTTTCAGAGAAAACTAGCTAGTCGTTTTAAAATGAGAGCGTAACTACGTTTGTATGGATAATCGAGCTTACTGCGGACTCTTAAACTGAATGTCAAAAGATCCTAATTCAAAAATATTAAAGCGTAGATACTCTGGATCTCAGAAAGATTTAAGTACTATTATTTTTATTTATTTATCTCACGAAGTTCCACTATCTCAGTCCACTAGCCTAGCTAGACACCAGACAGTATGTTATGGTTCAGTTTGCTCAACAGTTACACCTCGACACCCGGCCGCGTCCAATTTCATTGCGAAGCCGTTAAATGAGATTGTCTCAAGTTCCCAGAGATTTGTTTATGTAAATTCATTTCATTTGGTGTAGGATTAACGTAGTCGTATATATGAGCACAAATAGGTATCTACAATAGCTGCTTGTTTACAACGCGTATATTTCTACTGAACCGGTAATACTTGAGACCTTAAAAAGCTGAATGTTGAGCAACATTGTAGAGATTACAGAGAATGTATGCAGCATCTTTTTTTGTAAGAGACCTATATAAAAAGATTTAATGATTTTTTTCTTGTTTGACAAAACTTAAAAGCTTGGCCGTTATTTTATGTTTTATGTTAGTAAGTAGGTATCTATTTGGTTTCTTACGAATTTCAAAAACGATATTATGACGACCGTGTACATATGTGACCGTCCATAAGAAAAGGGCCCTTATGGCAGTTTCTAGTTACGGAGATATTGGCGGTTTTGTAAAATCCTTCAAAATTATTATTTTTTTTTGTTTTATGCAAAATAGTAAAATATACAAATAGAGGTATATTTGTACCTTGGTGTCAGTTGTGTACATTAGCTCTTTCTTTAATAAAATTGAGTTCAAAGTTTAGTAGAAAAGGGAACTTCACTTATGGGAAATCGCATACAAAAATTGTGTTCTCTTTCGGGATCACTAGGTAGGTACTATGTGAATTATTTAACGTTAACTTTAAATGAGAATTACTCATTGCTGGTCAATATTTTAAGAAAATTTATAATAACTTTTTTCTTCGGATTGCTGTCTTGATACAAGATTAGCAAATAAATTATGTTAATATTGTGCCTTATTGTAATTATCAATATGTTTTGTCTGTGATTGGTCATAAGGGCCCTTTTCCCAAATGAATGGGAGTCAAATTGTGATTTTTACGTAACTTTAATCGTGTATAAATAAAAAAGTTTGACTTGTAGAGTAATAATAAGACTTTTGTGATACTCCTGTAGATTGATTATGATTAAATATAATTTAGAACTTACTATACCAAATTTGTTATTGTTCTAGGGAAGATGTAACTGATAATAATGATCACATTTTAATTAAAATAAAGATATTTCGTTAACTATGTGATTTTATTTCTATGCCAAAATGCAAGTTCAATTAGTGTTCTACTATATACAATGGTTCAGATTACAACATATTAAAGAAAAAGCCGAAAAAAATATTTTTATTAATTTCGTTCATATGAGCGTGTTGCTCTTTCCAAAGGCTGTTTTTTCAGGATCTGGAAGTCGTATTTAAAAAAAAATTAATGAGTTCCAAAGAAAAATACCTTGAGATACAAAATCAATCATAATCCATGTAACTTCCAATGGGAACATACTTAAAATTAGTTTCAAACTTCTTTTGACGATTTCTCAAAAGTGCAATTTTAGCATGTGTAAATATGATGTTTTTTTTTTTAAAAAGTATGGGACTTAGGGTCATGTTTTTTTTTTGTATTAGATAGCTTATTTAACGTAGATTTAGGATCTGTGCTTAACTTAATACCTGCCATAAGGGCCCTATAGCCATGGACTGTCACATATATTATGATCTGCAGGTCGATCACGTAACGCATTGTACGCGCGTCAGGTAGGTCTAAGTCACTTTTTATATGGAAAATTGACAGTTAAATTGTACCGACGCGCGTTCGGAAAGTAACGTGATTACCCGTCTGGTTAGCTGTTGTAGACGATTTTTGACCATTAAGGATGTCTCACGCTAGAACGCAATACGCAAGCCCGGTCGAGCCACGGCCGAGGCTCGGAAGCGGCTCGGTGTCGGCAGTCGGTACGGCCCGGCCGTGGCTCGCCCGGGCAAAAACGCCGTTAGTCGTTTTTCTAAGAAAACGGCCCAGGCCGGACACGGCCCGTTCTAGCGTGAGTCATCCTTTAAACTTAGAAAAACTACTTGCTTACATGATTTTTATCTGACTTATTTCGCATGAGACAAGGCTCATTTTTCTCAAACCTGCTATGATATTTACGTTTTGGCGAAACGAGAGATCAGTCCGCAAGTACTTGGCACTGGCAGAAGGTGCCAAAGGTGGCCAACTTTGGCACCGTCTGCCAAGTACTTCCGGCCATTTCAGGACTGACAGACTTAGGTTTATTCTCTCTACCATGAAAGGGCTAAATGATGCCACATGTCTCGTACTGTTGTCACATGACGTAAATATTATAACCCTTACAATTTTGACCGGAAGGATTTTTCAATCTTACGGCCAATTTTAGGTGCGATAATCTTCTGATTCTTGTTCAGCACAACTTTTATCGTGTTGTCATGAGACGTAGGTGCATTGGGAGTGGGCTTTTGGACTAATAGTGGTAAGTAGGTAATGGTTGGTTTCAAGTAGGTATCGTTGTCTTAAATAAAACAAACTATACAATGGATAAACATGAAAGAGGTGTATAAATGCGCATGGTTGCTTAAGAATCTTATGAGTGACGCGAAATGGCAAATCTGATTACGTTGGGTTGGGCGTTCCACGCACGAACACTTCCTATGGCCGCAAAGCGTAAGAAGAGTATAATAAAACTGATATACTCAGGTAACTAAGTAACATTAATTGGTTGTATCTCATATGTCTTGTAGACGGTGGTAAACACAGTAATATCACAAAGTAATCTTCCTAACTACGAGTTAAGTCGTAAATCTAATAAGCAAATAAAGATGAACAGGAAATCATTGAAACAGCTCCGAAGTGCCGTTTAACTTAATGACTTCATTAGGTGTTATACAGACTGGTTAGATTAAAGATGGAAACCGGATGATTGTAATAAAAACCGCAAGCAACGTATTATCACGGGTTTGCCGAGAGGTCGGGAAACTTTGATACATTAGAGTCCTTGGGACCTATAAATTTATAGAATAATAAATCGTCTGCACTGTTTGCTGTTAAAATATCTAAGATATATTGCACTCGAAAATTGCAATGACAATAAAGTTGGAATCACGATGTTTAAGTGTAGCTTAGATTTACTTTGGATCCTGTTCTATTTTGTTGCAATTTTATGGGATTACGTGGAATCTGTTTTCCATTGACACCGGCTCTTAAATGTATGATAATGACTGTTCAGTCTATATCTGCCATTACAAAGCTGGCAAAAATATCTGACACCTCTAGAAATTGAGTCGTATCATATATTGTGGCAAATATTAACACCGGTGACTGTATCGTCTCATTAAAATATTTCAGGACACGAGAATATTGTTTGGTATCCCACTAGATGAGAATATTAACGATTTCATAATAACATTTATTTATAATAATAATAATAAAACCATTTATTTCAGGCATAGTAACAAATACCTTAAAGACTAACATACATACAAAACAATTATAAAATTAAAAACTAATTACTGAGGCGACATAACATCGTGGCTCCGTTGTGTCGTCAAGTCCGGTGTAGAATTCGGTAGGTTGTAATTATTAATGGGCAACCAAAATTAAACAAATAAAAGATGTGTCGCTTTTATTATAGACATATCGCCCCTCGAATGCGAATACAGACAAGGCTTAAAACGTCTAGAATACGCTGTGGCTCAACTTCCATCTAAGATCACAAAACTATGTACCTAGTTATAACGTGTTTTCAAAGGCTAGCCTCAGGTTGGCTAGTGTTGCAACCGGGAGCCTAATTCTGGTGAGAGGCGGTTGCCCAAGTCGGTTGCCAACGAGGAAGTGATGGTGTTGCGTGGGTTACTGACCTTGGTTGTGCGCTGCTTGCTTACCAATCGCTGATTATACGTAGTCCGGGGGACGGGTGTGAGCTTAGCCATCTCGTTGAGTATGACAGAAACTTTCGTTATCGTTTTTGAAAGAACTCAATTATAATTAAAATTGAGAAATAACGTTAACGTGGATCCCATTAATGACACACCGGCAGAAACTTGGTTATTGAAGGTACCTAATATGTTGAGAATCACAACTTGTTATTTGTACATTACACTAACCGCATAATACCTTATTTGACAAGGCGTTGAGTTGGATATTTTTAATACATGTGAATATTGTGAATATTTTGAAAGACAAATGTGTACTACTTATTTTGCTGAACAAGTAGGTATTTTCCACCATCTAGCGCGTATTAATGAGCGTCAAGATATGAAGAAAAAATCGGTAAAAAAAACTAAGAACTCGAAGATAGAACCTCAAATCTAAGCTTTCCTTGTTTTTAGCTGGGTATATCACCTAGCTAAAAAGTATCAACAAAAACGCGACTTGCCTCCCAGACTATGATTATACATTGCTGAGCCGATGGCCGTTTGTACCATTGGACATTCACATAATTAACAAGATTAGGCAGTGTTATTGCCAAGTCTGCCATATATGAGTCAAAACAAACATCGTCTGTTACTCTTTGACTGAATAGTAAATACAGAACATACAAATGCCTATTATCTACCTAGTTATATATGTAGATAGTAGGAATAATAAAATCAGAATATAGCAAACGTATTATCACATATAAGTTTAGAAGTCCCTGGGCGACCGAGCTCTGCTCGGGTGAAAATAGGAAACAGACGGTGAAAACGAATTTTCCCAGACATGACACTGACACCGTAAACCCCTATATTCCAAATTTCATCGAAATCGTTAGAGCCGTTTCCGAGAACGTGATTGCAAATATATATATATATATATATACAAATATTGCTCGTTTAATAGTATAGGATACGACCTTCGACATTTCAAAATCGAATACGAATTATCTGAGATTTCAACATGACAAAAGAAAAGCGCGCGAAAATGGTCAAATAAAACTTTGAACTATGGATTATGGTAAAATAAATTGAATATTGTAATAGTCGAAGAATTTGGTCGACTATACTGCTGCTGTGATAACGAATATCCGTGTCAACGTAGGTGTAATGCTGCTTTATTATATGTTCGACATTATAGTTACTCGTACTTATTTACTAGTGCAAAGTGGGTTTAAGAAAGTACCTATGGCAAACCAATGGTTGCATGCCGTCATGCAGTCACGTATAATCTGCGAATATTTTGCAACCACGTAAAAACACGTGTCATGCATTTCGCATGTTTAACACAAAATAAACACTGTTACAAAACTAAGGACCGTACTACCGACACACAAGGTGCGAAATTGACGTGCTTACAGTTTGCCCGAAGCCATCACTGGGACACTAGTCCAGTCAATGAACTGACACTTCTATGGAAAAATGTCAATTTTTGCCCGACGACGGCAGAGCCGAACGGAAGGGATATGTTTTTAGCAGTCTATGTTTGTATGTTTGTATGTTCCACTGTAGCGTTTTTTCATAATAATTTATAATAGCTGAATTTTTCTATGCAACGGATGTTTAATCAATGAAATAGTTTCCTAGCGACCAAATCCAACAAAATTTCAGACATAAAAAAAATTATAACTTAACTTAGCTTCTGAAAAGTCAGAAAAAATATAAATAAATGTTTTTATCTATATATTATTATTTTGGTTCATTTACATTTCCTCTATAATACAATGCATGCTTCATTGAAATCTATATTGTGTGTTACCGGCATGCGGCATTTATTAAAACTGGTAACAATTTGTTCCATTAGCAATTAGGTACCTATTTAGTAATACATGTAATCATAATTAGGTATGTAAACTAACTGCACAAATAAAATTACAAAATCCGCACCTTCAATGTGTATGACGTCGCACTAAACAAAGTATGAAAAGCTGTCATTTACACTTGCTTGTCAATTTACTTTGCTGTACATAAAAAATAAAAAATAAAAAATTTGAACTGTTTATTTTCAGATCTGTGATTAAATTATATATATCAGTTACATTTAGTACAATCTTTAATATTTAAGATTATTTACTAAACTTTTTTATCTTAATAACTAGTTGCATTGCTGGCAATTTAAATTTTGTTAGAAAGTTAATAAAGTCTGAATTTTAGTTTATTAATTAAATTAAAGTCATGGTTAAGTTAATGAACTAAGTATGTAACTTTACTATACTTTAAAAAAAAGCCCGCATGCCGGTAGCACACTGTATAATTACTTCCGGGTGGAAAGCTTGTTGGATTCTTGAATAAAGCATCTTAGAATATGTTTTAAAATGAAATAAACAAAAATAACGGTATTATAATAACCTTTTCAACACACCTGCTCGTAATACTGCCCGTAACACGCTGCTTATTACAGCGTATTTACACTGATAATGCAGAATATTACCCATGCCGTGCCTTTTACATTACATTATCGCACTAGTGCCTTTTCATTACATATCTTTTTAAATATTAGCAAAATAATGCAGAATATTACCCATGCCGTGACTTTTACATTACATTATCGCACTAGTGCCTTTTCATTACATATCTTTTAACATTTTCATTTTTTTTTTTTTTTTTTTTCCTCGCAAATGTGTTGAAAAACGTCGTATGAAACACGTGAGCATTGGTCATTAAACTCGAGTCGGTTTTTAAGCCTGAGCCGAAGGCGAAGGCTTAACTTAACACACTTGTATCATAATGTACTATTACGGTATTACGGCCTTTTGGCTGGGGCGGTAGTGTAGTGTTTCGGTGTACCGCGATAATATTTTTTTTTTTATTTAAGTGAGCGTATCGCCAACAAACTGCTTTGCAGTTTGGCGAATCTTTAGGTTAAGTTACTAAAATTGTATTTTTTTGATTCCAAAAAAAAAAAAATTAATGTTTTTCGAAACCGTATTTTTCCTGGACACTACACGGCTGTTGGATGCGGGTGGCGCAGGAACGGTCATTTGAATTTTAGAGCAGATTGCGATTCCGGTGAATAATTTCCGACGGTCATTTGTTCGCGTCGACGTTGTTTTTATATTTACTACCATGACCGAAATTGAGTGTCTATTGATTGAATTATTTTGAAATTTTGCATATTTTATCATTCGATTCTCGATTCTCTCGTCTTCTATGCACGAGATAAATTAATACCACAGTCTTCGGGGATGGCGTTTTTGGGAAATATTCGATATTATCTGCTCGTAAGACGCTCGAACGGCAGTTTTTGGGCGACAACGTGACATCTCTATGGCTCGTTGTCGCGCGAAAACTGCCGTTCGAGCGTCACAGCGGATGGCGTTTTTGGGAAATATTGGATAATACTGTGACGCTCGAACGGGCGACAACGAGACATCTCTATCTGAAGAAAGGGTTTTAGAATAGGATGGGACGCAGTCAAAGTCACGTGATCGGCAACTCGGCACACAGCAGTTCTTTTAAATTAAAAGTTAAGTACTTTTTCGATTAAAAATTTAAAAAAACTGACACTTTATTGCAACTCTCCAGCATGAGTCGAATCGAATGACATATCATTGATCAAAATCGGACCATAACTGTAGATCTGATGGCATGTACTTACAAAAATCGGCCTCGCGTAATATAAATATACTCGTAGATATGTAGTGACCCTCGCTGCGAAGCATATTACGGGCCTGAGTTCAAATACATATTTCATGAGAAAAGCAAAATTAATTATGTTTCTAAGATTTGGATGTGTGCTATGTATTTATTTAAGCCTATATATAAATATAATTATATTCTAGTTCCCATAACACATGCTTTACTGAGGTTACTATGGGCCTAGTTCGATTTATGTAAGATCGCCTACTCTAAGAATATACTTACTCGTTATTTGAATGAAAATACTATTAACACCGATTTAGCTACCGAAGCCATTCGAATCGGATAAATACAACTCCGTAGAATATATTCTAGGAAGTTTTCGTAGCACTCAGACAATTTATCATGATAAGCTCTATTTACATAATGTATTGACAAACATGCGGGCCCTCATAATCGATATTGATTCAAAACCGTCTCAAGCACGTACACTACTCTACACTTGAATACAATAGCAATCTTACGAACCAAGAAACAAAGTCGTATTTCGAAACAACGCCAAAGAAAGATAAGTGATTGTGGAAATAAGTGGTTGATTTGATATTCGGTCGGCCTAAAAGTTGAACGTTTCAAATGATAAAGAAAATGTGCTGTTTGATGCAAAAGATGTACCTACTTGATGTACTAAACTTAGGTTAGACGAGTTCTTTGTGAGAGTTTACGTGAATTGCAGTTTCTTCTGACAAAAACTTTGAATAAATATGCAAACAGCTCTACGTGCGCTTATTTGAAGATTTCTGTCGATTTCAATTTTATCCCATCATCTAATTGCTGATATTTCTACTTTATTGTTCGATCGGTCCATAAAGACATTCTGTGCCTTCTGAGGTTAACCTTATAGTACATTACTTACCTAGGGCGGTTAAACAAAGAATGTCTCAGATCGCAGGTATTTGACGCCCGAGCCGAAGGCAAGGGCGATAAATATGCGCTATGAGGCTTTCTTTATTACCGCCCGTGGTGAGTACAACATTTTACGTCTCTATCTGGCCAGGAAGTGGGGTTTTCCGCACGCATATTAGCGTGCGATAATTCCTACTTTATAGCCAGATATGACGTAATAGTACATTATGATACAAGTGTGCTAAGTTGGTCATTACACTCGAGTCGGTTTTTAAGCCTGAGCCGAAGGCGAAGGCTTAATGGAGACGAGAAGTGTAATGACCAATGCTCACGTGTTTCATACGACGTTTTTCAACACATTTGCGAGGAAAAAAAAAAAAAAATGAAAATGTTAAAAGATATGTAATGAAAAGGCACTAGTGCGATAATGTAATGTAAAAGTCACGGCATGGGTAATATTCTGCATTATTTTGCTAATATTTAAAAATATATATGTAATGAAAAGGCACTAGTGCGATAATGTAATGTAAAAGGCACGCCATGGGTAATATTCTGCATTATCAGTGTAAATACGCTGTAATAAGACCTACTTTACGAGCAGGTGTGTTGAAAAAATATTTATAGGTAGTGTCAGTATTTAAATATCGTCAGGTATCTTGGCATTATGCTAAGCGGGACCTTGTATGTATATCGTCATTCGTTACCAATATTATGAATAGCTGAAAGAACACCACTTCAAATGTCTTCATAACTTTACTACTTTATATCCTAATGTTTTTCTTTATCAGATGACATATTTGAGTCGGCAATTCATGATTCCATCTCTAATCAATAAACAAAGGAAACGCGAATCCAACTTTTCGTACCTGCGAAATAAAGTAGGTCTTCCCTTTCCTTATAACTTGCATTGTTTTATGTGATATCTCCTTTTGCGTCACTGCAGTCCATGCGTTATGTAGAAGATTGCCAACGCAGTCGTCTGAAAACGCATGTTACATATTATCATGTCTTTAGTCACGTGTATTTGAATAGGGATTCTAACCAGTCACAGTGTTTTCTTAAATATGATTCGTAATAAAGTTACCAATTCCATCATCGCATAAATAAAGATGCGAGCAGATTTCATGACTATTCAAGCCGCACATGTTGCAAGCGTAAGCTTGTATTTAACTCTTTTTTACTTTTGAGTGATATGTTATATGACTTTTATTCGTACGGAAAGGTATAGTACCTTTCCGTACGATTACGTATGAATACGAATTGAAGGCGTCTACCATTAAAACTGATTGCATTGATATTTCAAACTGCTATCTTTGGTGCGGTGACTCGGCGAAAACTGACCGCGTAAACGACGGTAGGGACCAACATTCATACTAGCGAGTCTCGGGTTAAATGCGAAACTCTGCCTTACGTTGTAATGGTAGGGTTCAAAGTCATACGACTTTAAGTTGCGGGACACGATAAACGTAACTATTGATATTATGAAATAATGTAGCAGATAGCAAGCAGGTACTTTTAGCACTTTGGGATTAAACCCGTTTCTTTAATAGTCATCATTGATCCTGGACACTTTCTCGGACTGTCTATGATCTGCCTTATAAAAGGTGTGTCGAAACTGTCGAAAAGGATTAGGTACCCGTGCCCAAAAGCCGGACGTATGTATACGAGGATCAAAAAGTAGTTTCATCGCGTAGTCTCTTTAAGCAAAATGACATATCTAATAAGTGCCGCGAGCGTCTTATGAAGATACGCTACCCTCTACTAACGGAACCATTTTTAACTACTCAATTTGCACTAAAATTATAATTTTTCTGTAGATGAGATACCATAATCTTGATAGCCTTTAATTACAAAAATAATTAACTACTTAAAATTTTATTCAAGAAATTATCTAATTACTAGTTTCCACCCGCGACTTCGTCTGCGTAAACCCGGGACAAAAACTATCCCATATTTTAATCCAGGCTATAAACTATCTTCGTGCAAAATTTCATCCTAATCGGTTTAGCCGTTTAAGCGTGATTGAGTAACAAACATCCATACATCCAAATATCCAAACTTTCACATTTATAATATTAGTAGGATGTTAATAATCGCCTTATTTTAGTACATGTATGTAATGTTAATAGTCTGATAACAATTCATGACCTCATCGATATTTCCCAACACACAAAGATGTTGCGACAACTCCCGGAGCTGAATCGTGCCAAAGCTAAAGGCCAACGTCATCATAATAAATGTAATAACATATTATTCGTTAAGCCGTGACGATAAACTAGAAGCGCGAAACTATTATCAGTATTATCACACACTTAATATGATAATTTTATTAGTAGGTATCTATTATCCAAGCAACAGTGTTTATCAATCGGGAACGTCTAAGTTCCGAATTTGTCCGAAAATATAGTACCGAAATTGAAAAATTCCGAACGCCATGTTCCGCTAAACTAAAATTTGGACGCAGTTTTATTGGAATGTTAGGATTAGGTTTTAGTATCATATCGTGAAAAAATAATGTCTTTCAGCCGAATATGGTATTCAGAATTATGAAATTCGGAAAAATATGCTTTTGGACAAATGAGTCTTCGGAATTGTATACCGTGCGCGTCTCATTGGACCCAACGTATTCGGATGATTGAACGAGCGAATGAGGTTCCGCCGAGTCTACTGGAACAAGTTTTGTTCGACTATAACTCGAGCATCGTTGATCGGGAATCTTGAAACATGGTAGGCGAATTAATGAGATATTTTTTTTTAAGTTCAAACATGAGCCAAATCGGTCAATGGGTTGCCGAGATATACTATCGTGCCGGGTATACGTCGCGTGTGTCACAGTTCGGGGCGAACTGTCCGAGTGCCCACAACTTCGAACTGGAAGCATACTAGAGCAATAAAGATACTGATTACTGGGGGGTAATCACGTAACGTTCCCAACGCGCGTCGGTTCAATTTAACTGTCAATTTTCCATATAAAAAGTGACATTTAGACCTACCCGACGTTCGTACAATGCGTTACGTGATCGACCTACAGATCTAAAATTTGCAGTCCTGGATGTACATACATAGACCATTTTCAGGTAACAAAATTATCCTAGAGTGCATATTTTGTGACGTCCTCTGTAGCCTAGTTGGTAGTGACCCTGCATACGAAGCCGAAGGTCCCGGGTTCGATTCCGGTAAAGGCATTTATTTGTAACTTAGTAATGAATGTTCAAAGTTAGAGATAGGTATTATAGTTGATTATTTATGGTAATTGCATGTTGTGTGATGATGAGCACGAATATTTGTTCCTGAGTTATAAATATTTTCTATGTAGTTATTTAAGTATGTATATATCTTCGTCTAGTACCCATATTACAAGCTTTGCTTAGTTTGTCACTAGGTTGATTGTCCTCAAAATATTAATCATTATTATTTATTATTTTATTGGAGAGCTATCTTTGGATAAATCACTACATAGTATAAAACAATGTCGCTTCCCGCTGTCTGTCTGTCTGTCCATATGTATGCTTAGATCTTTAAAACTACGCTACGGATGCGGTTTTTTTTAATAGTTAGAGTGATTCAAGAGGAAGGTTTTTATCTATAATACATGCATGTATCATACATATAAACCCCTGCGAAGCCGGGGCGGGTCGCTAGTAAGCCTATAAATTGGGCATTTTCTCGTGGTTATAGGCCAAAGCAAGCATTAGGTATACCTACTACACCGTTACAGTCCTGATAATATGGTGGTTCCAGGACTGTTACAACCACTTTTTGTTGCTGGGGTGAGACGTACAGTTGCCTATCTAGGATAGTGCAGTGTAGAGGGAGCGCATGTATTTTTATTTATTATACGTTCCTGTATCACTACTGCTTTAGGTGAAGCCATAAAGTAACTGGAAGATAAGAGAAATAGAGGAACAGCGCCTACCCGTTGGATAGACACAGCGAAGCAGGATTAGCAGGAACCAGCGCTCAGCCTTGCAGGACAGGAGTGCTTTGAGGAAAGTGGTGCAAGACTTCTGTGGTAGTCACGAATGAGAACATAAATAAAATGCCGATAAATAGCGAGCAGTTTTAACACCCGAAAAGGGTAATGTAGAAATAGCGAGAGACATACCTATTCTATCGCATAGACCTTATTACATGTTTACGTTTACCTATAATAGGTGGGCCATTCTCATAATTGTGCACACTGGCAGTACCGTGGATTCAATTATATATTTTTTAGAATTTATTTAGATCTAAAAACATAGTTAAAGAGTCCCCTACAAGCTCGGCAGGTCGAACACGTAACGCATTGTACGCGCGTCAGGTAGGTCTAAATGTCACTTTTTATATGGAAAATTGACAGATAAATTGTACCGACGCGCGTTCTTAACGTTAGGTGATTACCCCTCGGTTCTCCATACAAATGTAGTTACGCTCTTATTTCAAAACGACTATAGCTAGTTTGCTCTGAAACTTTGTACTTAGAATAAGTTACTCATACGTAAGGTATATCCAGGTCTGTAATTAGTTTTCTTCAGATATCATAGTAAAAAAATACAGCTAATTTAAGTTTTTCATATAAATTTGTTTTTGCTGTATTTCGTTTGTTTTATAAACTGGAGCCGTATAAACTAATTACAGACCTAGATATACCTCATGTCATTGTATATGCAAAGTTTCACAACACGTAGTTTTAAAATGAGAACGAAACTCCGTTTGTCTGAGAAGGTGGAATTCAGTCGAGCTTTGCCGGGGACTCTTAACTAGCGTATTACATGGTACTGTCACATCAACGGTATTCGTGTTTCGTATTAAGTCTCGTAATTAAAATGTCCAGCAGAATATTCCCACATACTCGTATTTGTAAGAAGATTGGAAAAGTCTAGAGTGGTTATCACTAGTAATGTATGTAGAACATATTTCCGTGTAGAAAATGTCAGCACAAGTATGGCAGACATGAACCAGTCTTGCATAAAACTGCATGTATAATATCAAATTCGCTACGTCTTAATGTTATGGTCGCAAACGAGTTTCTGGGATTACCCCTACGCGTTGATTTAAATTTGCATAAAGTAATAATATAGTTACTCAATGGATATTATAACATCCTTGCCATGAATGGGTATAACAAAGTGACATCTCACATTTATCGTATTTAATCACAAATAAATTACATTCCCCATGATATATTTCACATTTTCACTAGATATCAAGCAAAGTCTCAACGCCGTAAAAATTAAATGGATATATATGATCTCTCTTACCAACGCCATGTTTTGAATAGTTATAGATGGCGAACGTACAACGGTTGGTACCGTGGTACGTTCGCCTTACTATTTAACTGTAAAGAAATGAAATGAAATTTATTTTCGTAAACATAGGTATCAGTACGATGTCAAGTTTATACAAGGGTACAGGTACAGCTATGTCTTGCCTTATGGCGTACGAAAGTACCGTTGTAAGAGAAACTATCCTAAGTTTTACTTTAATCCCACCTATGTAAGCCTTATAAGCAGACATCGTAAGTTTTGTAGCATTTTCGGTGCAGCGTAATGCAGTGCAGCTTATAAGTCGGTAACTAATAAATGTAAAAATGTTACAATATATATACTTACAACTACAGGCATCCGTATCAACTGTTCAATGCTATCAAAAGATGTGGGTGGCCGTTTGACGTATAGAACTTATACTCTTACTAAGTATTATAATTTCCAGGTCTTAACGTAATTATTTATTGCTTATCGTATCACGAATTTGGGTTCAGTAAAGCCAACAACCGACGGTTCAGCCGTTATCAGCAGATAGCCCCAACCTCACCCCCGTTCTCACTGCCGATATAACCAAACAAACAAAACGAACCAACACGACATGCCATTATGAGCTTTATTGTCATGCAATAAGTATCAAAGTTATATACCCGCTGGTTTTATATTTTATATCCCGTTTAGGTATCTAACGATATCGACAGTGTACATGCAACTGAGATAAGGGACAAAGTAAGAGCAAATAAGGAAAAGTTTTTTCTACTCAGTATATATAGTTGTTATTTTCTAAGCCGTCCGTTCTGCAGTGCGGCGTTCTTTAGTGCGGAACGGACGGCTTAGAAAATAACAACTATACCTACGAGTGGGTACGTAGTACTACGTAGTGCGTAATACCGAAAAGCGAAAGCCAAGTTGCAATGTGGGTGGGATTTCGGCATTTTGCAGGATGAATTGTTTTTTTCATACATTAATGTGGAAGGTAAATAGCAACGACTTCATTGAAATGGACCGCACAGACCAGAATTTTAATTAACAAATACAGTTGTCAGGCAGTCGATATCCACAAAAGACTGAAGGATATTAAGGTGGAACGACACGGATTCCTGCCATAGAGTTGCCAACAGATGGCGCACTAAAGTAATTTCGGTGTTTGCTCATAATTTTTCGCAAAACCGTGACCAGTACCCACCTGTGTACAAACTGCGGCTGGCGAAAGGCTTATTACGAGTACGTATGTATATTCCCTAAAATTTAGGACATGACTTAACAATTACTACCCAGTGTCTCTGTGAGCTGTGGGTGCACCTCGCAAGCCTGTCTATTTCACATATTATAACAATATACAGTTTTAATATAAAATAAATGAACCCACAAAAAAAAACTATATAGGTAATTAATAATGTGTGAGCAAGGTTCAATAATTACTAATTATTGAACCTTGTTCACAAAATTACAAGAGAATCGCTTGAGAAATGCGACCTGTAGCGTAGCCGAGAACAGCTGGACAGACGCCGAACATACGAAATAATTTTGGCCCTAACTGAAACGAAGAACTTCGTTCGCTTCGCTCGCTCGTTAAAAAATACTCATTATTTAGGACATACATATAACATGTACGTAAACAATGTTATCCTTCCTACTAATAATATAAAAGCGAAAGTTTGGATGTTTGTTACTAAATCACGCCAAAAATTTTAGTATACCAATAGAGTAGCACAGAATATGAGCAAGCCTAAGGTGCACAAATATTTGATGTTCTGAGCGTACCAAGTTCCTACATTTACAACTCCCAAAATGTGCGCATCGGGTCCATTGTTGGCTTCTATCAAAGTTATCTCACTTCCGACGTTAAAATAGTTCCACAACTTCGTCCGGCACACTCACACTAGTTGATTTAGGGCCAATAAAGGCGTGCCTGGAGCTACCGAAAATATATTCTACAGTGTTTAAGCGAGACGTTAAATTCTAATAACTTACAGCAGTATGAGTAGACACTAAGCTGTACATATAATAAGATAGTACTGTCAATTCCTTTTTTTTGAATTTATTATGCGATATGCCAGGATGTCTGGCATATATAGACAGTTTTCTTCCTTCAATGCTTATAAAATTGTAGTTATATTCATATATTCAATAAATAAGGTAAACATCCCAATGCTTGACACCGCGTCAAAACTTGACATATTCAACCTTAACCCATAACAATAGCGGTGAACAGAAAGTGTCAACTATTAGGCATTACAGTGTCTAACAATATTAACAATCGTAAGAACCAAAACTTCAGCAAACTCATGCCTACCTTCTATCAATATACAACCCAAACTTACAACGTAATTTTCGATCCTAATAGTCAATATTCTAGGCTTAATAGTGTATTAACCGGCTGAGAATTTCGTAACATTTTGGGTCAGCAGGCAAAACGGCGAGCTGAGCGAGGAACTATCAAGATTCAATCACATCGAACTGTTTACGCTAGGTTTACTTTGTAAATTCAGTGGTAACGTTTATTTTCGCTGAGGTTCCGAGTCGGAGTTGAGTATTGTGTGTGTCGAGAACAGTGTATTTAGGATTATCAGTGCATCCGCTTTCTAGATTTGGAGAGGAATATCATACCGGAGAATAGACGATTTGGAAAACTACGTACGTTCCTAAATATATTACAAGCTTTTATTAGCTTTGCTTAGTTAGGGACTAGGTCGATTTGTGTGAGATTGTCCCTCAAAATTTTTTTCTTCAAATAAAAGCTTGCAGTGTATGATTGTTTAGGTCAAAGCCAACAAGTCAAAATTGACCAACAGAGTTGGAATTTTGTACACTTTTCTGAGTCAGATGAGATGACAGTCCCAAAAAAGTAAATCACAGGGGTAATCACGTAATTGTCCGAACGCACGTAAAGAAAACTCAACTGTCATTTCCCCATACAAAAAGTGACATTTAGGTCTTACTTACCTGACGCGCGTACAATGCGTTACGTGATCGACCAGATTGTCTCGTGATGGAGATGGCCGTAGCTGATACTTCTAAACTATACAAAATAAACTGGTCGTGTTTGGGCTCATATAGTCATATCTCAATGAGTAGTCTCCCTACCAACTAGGCTAAACCGGTCGTCAATTAGTGCGGACTAATGGCATGGACCATTACAATGTTTAATCTTAGATTAAGTCCTTATTTTTATTTAGACAAAATAACATTAACATATTCATTCAGTGCCAAATATTTCGTAGCGCTATGCTCGTAGCTCTTTGCCGATAAATGGGGAACTCCGTATGTAGAGGAAAGCGGGGCCGATTTTTGACTTTCGAGCGCTCGAAACTTAAGCATAAGTAAATACGATTGTATAAGTAGTGTCAAAATTGCAGGCACTTACTTTCTACCGATAGAGTTGATTTAATGATAAGCGTATTTCATTTTCGAGCGCTTTAAAGTCAAAAATCGGTCCCCAGAGCGCCCAGCGGGTTTTGGCACTGAAAGTGTCATGAAATGAACAATTCAATCGTACTGGTAGGATAAGTGAGTTAGGCCCGCTGCGGGTTCTCAGAACGCTCGGCGGTGGTCGTCCAGCCCTTTTGTTTTCATACGTGACTTGCATTTTAGATGCACGCAAATTAGCTAAATTTAGATCACTTCCATTCCTCTCAGCACTCCCCTTTTGGAGTGCGAAATAGCCGGTAAAGTAAAGCTGCGTTCACAACGGCACGGTTTATTTTTATAATATACCTACCTCACATCTTTACTAATATTTAAAGGAGACAAAAATCGAAATTGTAAGTTACTTACGTGACTTTGTAAGGTTATATGCTCGAAAACCACGATTTCAATATTATTTCGGCCGTAGGTAAAAATGCAGGAAAATGGACCATCTAAAGATAATTCATCCTAGAATTTAGGAACTTCCTACAATAGGCTTAGCCTATATACATGTACTACATACCTCTTTGTAAAAGGCGGATGTAGTCGCGGTAAAGGCCGAAAGCGATGGCGGTGCGGCGCGGTGCATGGCGGAGGCGGTACCGGTTGTAATGTTCGAGCTAATATGAAAGGGTCCGCACAGAATACCGCGGCGGGACGCGGCGGGACGCGGCGCGGCGCAGTATTCTGTACGGACCACAGATGTATGAATATAAGGAGATCGGACATGGCGGCCGATTTGTATAGAGTGAGCCTGTCGCAAGTACATTAACCCACACAACGCCCAAGTAATTGACAAGACAAAGCACGCACACATCTAAAACACACACACTTGTATACCTACACGCTTATTTGACAATAAACGCGCATCATATCAGGCATTTTGGGAAAAAACGTAATATTCTCTGCGATCAGCACGCGTGCACAGTATGGCAGTGTATGCCCATTGAGCATACAGCTGCGACACGGCCGCCGGCGGCTTGTCCTCTCTCTAGTATTCTATGCTCTGAGGTACGGACCCTTTCATATTAGCTCGAACATTACAACCGGTACCGCCTCCGCACCGCACCGCACCGCGCCGCCACCGCTGTATGTGCGTTGCGACCTTATCATCTAGCAATTCTAGCAGGTACGAATTATTTAAAAACGATCCTTTCAATTAGACTAAAGCCTTAAGCTTCATTTAAAAGAAACTTCCGATTTAAAAGATAAAACTGTTGATATTATTAGCAGCGTGACACCCTCTCGTTTTAAATAGACCGAGGGGAAGCGCGGCTAGATTGGCGCACCACTAATAACTCTCATGCGGGTGGTTTATATTCCCCGCGCCTCCTCGTTTTTTATAACAACCGTTAACTATTACCATATTGATTTCGCTAAGATAAGCGTAGGGCGTCTCTATTAAGGGAACTTGGTTAATGTGAAGTGATGTAGCTTCTTTGAAACAGTTTGTGATAAATATTTTAGTTGGAAGCAAAACAAAGATGAAGGATCGCATTTTATGCGTCACAATTTTGTAATAAGTACCAACTTAAGTACATCTTTTATGTGGGACAGTTTTTTAGGTTTCGTTTTGGTCATTATTCTAAACCTACGGTTCTGGCTGTCGCCTAATATTATTTTATGATAAGAAGAAAAAAGGTTTAGTAAAATTTATCTTCAACTGTTAATCGCAAATTGATCAAAACTCCAGTTTTATTGCGGAAGTAGTAGATTCTTTTTTTATTCCTATACTACTAGATCAGAATTGAGGGCCATTGCCAAAGGGGTAATATACATTTCAATGTTAATTATCTTATGAGAACAAACTATTATAACTATAATTACATTGTAACTTTTCGGTTTCTTCCTTATGTATGTAAAAAATGACGACTCCACAAAGGCTATTAAATTACTTATAAGTACGTCATATTCTACAACCTCACTACCTTTATTAGATTTGACACGCACGTTGATTTTAACGGTGGTGGTAACTACTTCTTTATGTATTTATGCATCTTGGTGCCAAAAGTTGTCGAAAATTTACTTCGATGGTACCTCACCTACGGCCCGTTGCGTAATGACTCGTAATTTGTTATATAAGCGCCGGCCTCCTTTCAACCCCCTTCATTAAAAAAGACGCCAACAGCACAGCCCCCCAGTAGCGCCTCTTATTTCCCTACTTCGTGAAGTACAACACGTGAAACACGTGTGTTTACGTTATCTAGGACATACGAAGTTCGTGTCTGAAGAAAGGCATGCAAATATTACAGAACATTATTACAGCGATGATTAAATAACAATTACGAGTTGATTAGCGAAATTAGCCAATATATTGCGTTCGGTTGTCGATCTCTTAATGCATTACTGAGTGCATGCAACGTTGTTTACTAAAGGTAACCTCAACCCATGTAATGTGTGTATACATTACATACTAACCGTATGTTAAACGTAAACGTACGTTTCTCTGTAAGGTTATGCTCATGAGAACTAAACTTTAAGCTTACTTATCTACTATAAATTACTTATCTACTATAAACTGATCTCCTCTACAGGTCGCATTTCTCAACCGATTCTCGTCAATTTTTTCTGAGTAGGGTACATACTTAACAATATTTTATCGTCGATTCAGCTTTTGTAATTTTTTCAAAACAAAAATTGAACATAACGCAGACTTGCAAGTTCTACCAGCTTACAGAGCCACTCGCATGTATTTTATTATCATTATTACAAAGGAATAAATATTTAAGGCACAAAAATGTAAACGTTTCCTTGAAGTTCAGTGTACGTACCTACATGATTCACAGACTTTAAAACAATAAAAATTACCACAGTGCTGTGGGATCAGCGGGTTGCTCTCATAGGAAATTAAATACTCCCAGCATACAAAGGGATCCATTGGTGTTTTATGAGCCCTTACCTCGGTCACACCACCCGTGTGACCACAATCCATTGGCAATACTCATAAAATCGTCACAATATGTCGGTCTAGTGCCTCCTCGACCGCCGATTAGTTGGGGTTCGCGTTTGCCCTCCCCCGTGGTGTCAGCTTAATCTCAGTGCGGCAAAAATATGCGGGCTGTCCAGGTTTTTTTAAAGCTCCAAGTCAAAGCAAATTCAACCCTATGCGAACCTATTAAAGTTAATTCGTTTTAATCCAACGCGCTGCAATCAAATCATAAATGATGTCATCGTGAGAATACAGCGAATTGGCCGCCAGTCATTAAAACGTGAAATCTGAAAATGGCAACATTCATCGTCCGCGGTTTTTACACGTACGAATTTAAAATATAATAATAACGTGCGAGTATAACAAACCATTATATTGGAATGGTGACTGAGAAAAAATACCAATTCTCTTGGGATCAATGCTGAGTAAACCGGTTATTTCAGTTCAATATCAACTTCATTCGAGTGTTGCCGATTGCTGTGCACACGGAGAATGGAGCAAGACGACTGCAGTGAATCGAATCGATACCAAGTGATCGAAGATTCTTGACTCTGAATAGCAGTCTCGTTCAATCCATTACGATGATCAAGAACTCACTTCCTTTTAAGTGTTTTTATACGAATTTATTATCGATTCAATGTGGACGTGCACTACAGCAATTACGCATTACGGAAGTAATTTACAAAATGAAACTTATTACGTACAGCTTGTACATAAGTTCTCGTGTAATATTACGTATTGTGTTTTACGTCATCGGTTAACTCGCTGATAGCCATCTTATTTATGTCGAATATGTCTCAAAGTAGCAAGCTCATTATAAATGAAGAAACGAATTGTAATAGGTAGTTAGTGTTTTACGTGTACTAAACAGCAAATATGTGCCAAGTGCGACGGTTGGTTGAAAAATATTTCACGGCTTAGGGTCATTTCGCCGGTTACGCGACCACCTTCGGTTAGCGACCACTTGAAGAACATGGTTTTTTCAATTGAAGATAACATCAATTCTACAGAGCCTATTGAAACAGTCAGCCGTATGCCTTATTGTTTGTAGTTATGGAATAGGAATTTACAAAAAAAACGAGAAAATATGCTTTCAGTTCACCAAGTCAGCTAAGTGGTCGCTAACTGGCACATGAAATTAGGTGGTCGCCAACCGGCGAAATGACCCTACACATAAGTCATGCTTTTTTGTCATTCTGAGCAACTGAAATAGTGTCAAAATTCGGATTATGATATACCTAAGTATCACTTATTATTATAATAAGCTTCTTATTACAGGTAATAGAAGTATATACCTCCATAAATTAACCAACAGATAGGTGCCTTTGCTGGCTTTACTTAGTCTGTAAGAGGCATCCGGCTTCCATTCGGAATCGGTGTTCAGGTTCGGAATTCTATCAGAAAGCCATATCTGTTTATTATTAAGTAATAGTTCTTTTACATTAAAACGGCTCAGAAATCACTACCACACAACACAAGTTATTAGTGAATTAAACTGACTACTTAATAATCTAATATTGTTTGTGAATGAAGTATTTCATTACAGATTGCATAGGGGCGAAGTTCGTTACAAATCGCGAGGGTGCATCGGTTCCCACCCTCGAAAGGTTAACGCATTCCCTTATCGGGGGCTGATTGAAACGGTCACAAGTCAGACAGTTATTTAGTTATTTTTAGCGCGAGGGCGGTTGCGTCCTCGCTTGGATACTCTTATCAAGTCAATGCTCGTATTCACGTTATTCATTTAAGGCGACGTGAGCTCCAAAAACTGATTTTAAAAAAATCGTAGCTCTTGTTTGGATTATAATACGGCTGCCCTAAATTTAATTAGAAATTTTGAGGGCTTTTTCGAGGGTTTCGCTCGATAGAAAAAAATCACGAACATAGGTCTAAAATACACTTAAAAAAATTGTAACAAATTATGCACAACAGCTAAACATATTAAAGTTAATTCTAAAAATCGGCAATGTCATGTTTGAGGGAAATCAGCTATTACTTTTTTATTTATTAAAACGCACAAAAAATTCAAATTAAAAAACATCATATCCGCGCTTCCAAACACGCACTTCCATCTCGCTCACGCTTATGCTCAGTGAGAGGGAGAGAAGACCACGAACCTACGTCCCCTTAATGAGCCCTTTGAACGTAATTTAATACCTACTTAGTCTTAATATTACACAAGTAGTTACGAAACCTATTGGCCCATGTTTTAATTTTCAAATCCAATTTTTGGATTGATCTTTCACAGTTATAATCGGTACTAACGACTAAATACAACATCAAAATGAATGCTACTTACTACTAGAATATAGAATGTTATTTGAATATCATGTGATTATTTTAAAAAGGAAAAAAGCGTGTCTTCCAAGTTTGCATGTATCTAACTGTCGTTTATGAAACTGATTGTGTCTATTAACTATTGCGTGTGCCTATTAACTTTACCCATCCTATGTCATATTCCGAATCACACAATAGTTGCAACTGGGCTGGACTTTTCAATTCAAAAGTTCAACAGAATGCCGAAGTCTTTTACAAATGACCTGTAACATTTTCCCATCCGAAATCGACCTCATTTGACACTAAGAAGTAATTTATCCGATCCGGTTTTTGTATTCAAATAAAGCGAAGCCAATTTGCAAATTTAATTTCGAAGCTCGTTTTCGCACTCCATCGGCGCCCAAGCTTCCCCTTAGGATAAATTCAAGTCATCAGTTTATTCACTTCAAGTGTCGGTTTAGAGTTTTTATTATGTTTTAATTTGTGTAGCATGAGGGACACGCTTATCGCACGCGACCCGCATCACGGGCATGCAGGGTTCGTGTGGGGAGTCATTTCTCGTACTTACCTCAACCTCGTATGTCACTTGCATACTTTCTTGAAATATACGCTTTAAGGTCAGCGTACTAAAGTTTATTTTATGAAAGTTTTGTATCCATAATGCGAGATGGAGTAGAATTGCAGTATGCGAATGACCGGTATCGCATCGCCCGACGATTAAAGGGGTGACGAACAATATGGCACTAACTGCACGCGCTTGTCGTGCTTGGTGGTGAGAATTTGTTTACAATACAAGACGGGTTTAAAAGGATTGTCAAATAGGCAGATCATAGCAATGGGCCTAATGATGATAAATATGCTAAGCACGCTTAGGGGACGACTTGAAGCCTTGGGAGCGTGGCAAACAAGTTTACTTTACAATTATAATTAAATATGTATTCTTGTATGCAGTCCCTTAATTTGCATCCGCAATATAGGTTTCATCTTGTAGAGCAACCGATCCTCTGCTAAACGAGTTTTGAGCAATAATAATTTGGTTTAACCTTAGGAGGTTTGTTGGGAGGTTTCCTAGGGGACCCCGCGTACAAAATGTTGTGCATATTTCTAAATTGCCTTTGAACTTTTTCTGAATGTCAAGAAGTTCCTAATTTAAAACCACAAAAGCGTACCCTGGGTCTCAGGAGGTATGTTCCTACACCATGTTGTTAACAATAAACTCGCGTAAGGTAACTTGTCCATCAATGAAACACCAAAATTTCAAAGCATCCTATCTCCGACGTTTTAAAGTTACGTGACTGATATTTTGCACTAAGATAGGCAATTTAATTAGTTATCACGTCTTATTAAAAAAATATACGTTACTTGTACAGTTACTGATAAAAATAAATTATAAGAAAAATGAGTTTTGTTTCAGTGCGTCCATATACATGTATTCAATGAAACACCTGAATTTCTACAATGAAACAGTATTAATCTACACTGAAAAATTGTTATTAGTATTGACATTTGTTTGCACTTAATCGAGTTTTACATAGTTGTTACTAATGGGTAATTTTATATAAATTCATGTTATAAAATGTTCTACATCGCTGTGTCATTGTTGCACACACATTGTTTCATTGTTTGCTGTGTCATTGTGAACAAACTAGGTTTTTTGTTGATTATCAATGAAAAATGCCACAAAAAGTGAAGCATTTTTATCAACATACAGCACCACAGACGGTTTGGGATGTACAGAAAGCAATGGGATATTAAAAAATACGAAATCAAATTCTATAATTTGTCAAAAAATAAAACAAATATTATTATATTTTTTACTTTTTGTGTCAAATTTTGAAAATTGTTAGTTGTGACTTTTCCTTCCACATGTCGCGTCCACATACAGAGCTTGTAACAAGGGTTTCCTCAGATCGTCCTAATGTGCTATACAGGGCTATCTAGCAACATCCGGTTTTGGAAATATTGAGGTGTTTCACTGTGCACCAAAGTTTCAATGTTGGACAGTTGACCCTACGTATATGAATCAAGCAAGTTTTTTTTTGTTTCTCTCCTACCTATACTACCTCCTGAGTATCGTTCGAATGTTTTGTTTAGTTTAAAATTCTACCTAAGTTAATCTGTTTCAGGTATAACAAAAACGTTTAGGTACGTTCACAAGAGATTTTATAAGTAACGTTGTCCTACAAATATTGATACAGGGATCAGCTTAGGTAAATATTAAAACCCAATTTGTGAATCGGCCAGGTTTAAGTCCTGTCCGCACAGACGATTTATTTTTCCTTTTGACAATGTTCAACTTCTATACATAGAAGTTGTTGTCAACTGTTATCAAAACAATTTCATGCAAAAATTCAGAATCAAGTTGCGACTGTAAAATTTAACTCGGGTTTGTAGTTGTGGATATTGTGTTTATAGGTGAAAACCTTTCAGCTGTAATATTGAAGACAATTGTCGACAGACCAATACATAGACTACTTATTGACCGCATAGTGCATACATAGTTATCAATATATATTGATATTACAGAGACAGAGGGCAGCTCGTCGCTTCAGCGTATGTATTATCGTTCAATGACCCCACATAAACATGAATGATGGGCGCTGTATTCTACTTGCTTAGTGATTACATAGGCGACAAACAGAGTAGCGTACTATCTATGTATGAGATGCTGTAGCCATGTAAATGTGCCACTTGATATTCATAAGCTGCTTAACACATCGACACCTTGATTGTCCCCAGCTGTTAAATATTAATCCTAACATCGTAAACAAGTCCTTTTGCTCCAACGGTCGTAGTTTTTGCGCGGTGGAAAAGTTTCGGATTACAAAACGTGATCATTTCGAAATCGCCAGATCAGTCCCGCTGTTTTGGTATTCGTATAACTAACTGTACGTAAGTGAAATTGCATCCAGAATCCAAATTTCACAATTTTCAATTCAAAATGAGCACGCGCTAAATAAATCAGTTCACTTTCTCTCGCCTACCGATTTGCAAATTGCTTGTTGCCTGCCAATTATTGCCTGTACACAAAACGGGGGTTTACGGTTGCAGATGGTCCTGATAACATCGACTCTTAGTGCAGTCAGTCTAGCGATAACGATAGTCGACCTCGGGAATATCCGAGATGACTACATAATTATACCTAAATGTGTTTCCATATGGGATCATTAGCCCCTAGTATAGTTTAGTTCCTCGTACGGAATAGGGAACATTACGCAAAGCTCTGCGTAGGGGGCGACACTAACACAACCCGTAAACAAACCGCCATGACGTATAATGTCATATTTATTTACTTAACAAACAATAACAAATAATTGCTGAAAACGCGTTAAACTACAATCGTTTTATTATCATTCGTGTGTAAAATACCTGTACTGTGATATTAAAATGGCATCCTATAGCTAATTAAAGGTGGGTGTTCAATACATGAACATACATGTAAAAATATTAGTTAAAATAAATAAAATAGATTAATAAATATTAGTATATATAAATAGAATTAATATCACAGAGAAATATCTGTTAAAAAGTAGGCTAATTTGCATGTATCAAAACGCATTCTTTTATGTCACTAGCAACACTGTCACTTTTCTTGCTTCCTTTTTCGATCATTCATCATGGTGGCGTGTGCTGCTCGAAACTTAGTTTATTTTACTTGAATAAACGCCTTATTAAAAGTTAAAGCATGTTTTTATTGAACAGTGGGTGAGGGCTTTTTTTTGCTTTACGACGTATTGCCGCTTCCCATAGTTTTCGTATCCTCGTTTCCTTAGG
Organism: Epinotia brunnichana; assembly: GCA_963854355.1. Lineage (NCBI taxonomy): Eukaryota > Metazoa > Arthropoda > Insecta > Lepidoptera > Tortricidae > Epinotia > Epinotia brunnichana. The sequence continues at coordinate 18,929,350 of OY977949.1, read as the reverse complement.
AAATGAATGATGCCCTTCACTTTTGCAACCAATTACGGAGCACTGATGCATTTTATTTATTGAAATATTTTCTTCCCCATTTTATCCAGAGCTTTGAAGGACTTGTCAAAGTTGTCAAAAAACTGTGATAGTGCTGCACTCTGGCAGCAGAACATTGCAGTAATGTTCCCTATTGGATAAAGTTGTTAAATTCTGCTTAAAGTATTTTTCAACACATTTGCTCGTAACGTGCCTCTTATTGTGCCGCTTTTGGGCTCATAATCCTGGGTATTAAACACGCGTGTTTAATAACATTACGACACTCGTGTAGTTATGTTTATATCCCGATTAAGACACGTTGGCACCTTGCAGCAAGGTGTATGTACTCGGCGCATTCTTAAATTGACCGGGTTATACAGGTTTGTTTTTAATTCTCGGCAAATAGATTCTTACTCGACTAAACAAATTAAATCCTTCTTGTGGATTAATTGATTATTTCTTGTTGGATATGATATAGAAACGTTTCATTTAGTAAAACTATTTACTTTTGATAACATTTTACATGAATTTATATTGAATAAGAAAATATTTATTTTATTTTGTATTGGTTGTTTAGAGATTTCATCTAAGCCTCGCTGCGGGCGCACTGCGCGAACTTCACGAAAAAAAATAGTTGCGCGCGTTATAGGTAATTTCACAAATATTTGTAAACATTGATGATGCGTGTTTGGTTATTGTTAAAAATGTTGACTCGTAGTGAATAGAAAAGTGATAAATAGATTTGACGCCACTGTACATTCTTGGAGATGTACAAATATGTGAGTAAAAACATGTTGTCATCAATAACTAAAGGAAACAACTTAGGAGTCTGTAACGATTTCATTTTATGAAAAGGATTTTTTCCTCGCAAATGTGTAGAAAAACGTCGTATGACACGCGTGAGCTTTGATAATTACATCCTCGGCTCTATTATCACGCTCACCTGCGGTTCGCGTGACAATTCCGCCTGTTGATGTAATTATAGGAGAGCCTTCGGGCGGAGGATAATTAAACACAACTATTAACAGGTCTCCTATAATTCAATGAATATACTGAATTAATTATGTGACAACTAAATTACATAAAAACAACATTCACATGACATCCATGACATCGCTCCAACTCCATGACCATAGACAGGTGGCTAGCCGCCACACTACTCCCCCACCAAGACCGTTGCTTGCTACGGTCGATAGTCACGAAGATGAGCCGGGAAATGCACGGAACGATCACTGCGCGTTCTTATGGCTCCGACAGGCTCAGGTTGAATCGGCGTATTGGTGGGAGCAGCTACTTGGAGCTCAGACTCTAAAGGAAAACTCGATGTAGCGTCGGAATCAGTCCGGTCGTCATCGATGGCTATATATGCTGGCTTGAGTCTGTCTACTGTTACAGTGTTTGTCTTCCCTGCGATGTCAATCTTGAATGTTTTGCTAGCTCTGGCAACAACCTTATACGGCCCAGAGTACGGCGATTCTAATGATCCCTTTGCAGGCCCCTGACGCAGGAACACATATTCTGCAGAACTGAGACTTTTTGGGATGTAGAAAGCTCTCTGAGTATGACGTGAGCCTGGTACTGGATTGATTTTGGCTATATGATTGCGCAGTCTGGCTACAAAGCTTGAGTAGTCCACTGGAGTGTTCTCTGGAGCCTTGAAGAAATCACCCGGTAAACGTAATGGCTCGCCATAGACAAGCTCCGCTGCTGAAGATTGGATGTCTTCTTTCCACGCGCTGCGAATCCCGAGCAGCACCAGTGGCAAGGCCTCCACCCAGTTAGTATTCGTGTGGCACATTATGGCTGCTTTTAACTGACGACGCAGACGCTCAACCATTCCATTACAAGCCGGATGGTATGAAGTGGTTGGCCGGTGTTCAGAGCCGAGGATGGCGGATAGACTCCGGAAAAGTTCGCACTCAAATTGTCTGCCTCTGTCTGTAGTGATTCTGGTCGGACAGCCAAAACGAGCTATCCAGCCGGTTACGAAGGCTAACGCGCAGGTTTCTGCAGTGATGTCTGGCAATGGATATGCCTCAGGCCAACGCGTGAAACGGTCGATGATCGTGAGGCAGTATCTGAAACCACAAGAAAAGGGTAATGGCCCTACTATGTCCATATGAACATGTGAAAATCGATGGGATGGAGTCGAAAATGATGCAATGGGAGAGGAAGTGTGGCGTGTGATTTTATTCCGTTGGCAATCTGTGCATTCTCTCGCCCACAAACGGCAATCCTTTTTTATACCTGGCCACACGAATCTTTGTGATACCAGCCGGACTGTTCCTCTCACGCTCGGGTGACTAAGTCTGTGCACTGCGTCAAACGCTTTTCGCCGAAAAAACTCAGTGATGTATGGCCTCGGATTAGTAGTTGAAACGTCGCAGTAAACCTGAACGTTAGAGTCAGGTACATTCAACCTTTTCAGGCTTAGTCCTGTGCCATTAAGCAACAATTGATGAAGCTCACTGTCTTCGTTTTGGGCACGTGCCAGGGCTTTGTAGTCGATCGTGTAGTTTCCAATCTCTTCTACCCTCGACAGGCAGTCGGCGACAACATTCTGTTTCCCTGCCACAAATTGTATATCTGTTGTAAACTGTGAAATATAGTCTAAATAGCGAAATTGTCTGGGTGAACATTTATCTCTTACTGTGGTGAATGCGTAAGTCAGGGGTTTATGGTCGGTATAAATGGTGAATGGTCTGGCCTCGACCATGTGACGAAAATGACGAATGGCATCATAAATGGCCAGCAGCTCCCGGTCGTAAGGACTATATTTTTTCTGCGATGGTTTTAGGCGTCGAGAAAAGAATGCCAGTGGTTCCCATGCTCCAGGTGCTACTCGCTGTTGCAGTACAGCTCCGATCGAAGAATCTGATGCGTCGGTATGAATGGCTAATTCAGCATTTGTTTGAGGGTGAGCTAGAGTAGCCGCGCGGGAAAGACCTTTCTTGCAAGACTCGAACGCTTCCATCATTTCTTGTGAAAACTCGATCTCCTGCGAGGCCTTCTTTTTCGGCCCCGATAACACGACGTTCAAAGGTGCCTGCAGAGCTGACGCTCCCGGTACAAACCTCCGGTAAAAATTAAACATTCCAAGAAACCTGCGCAGTTCCTTGACAGTTTTGGGTGCAGGGTAATCTAACATTGCTTGAACCTTAGACTGAAGAGGTTGGATTCCTCCAGCGGATACTTCGTGTCCCAGAAAGGTGATTCTAGCCAACCCAAATTCGCATTTTGCGGTATTAATTAAAACGCCGTAGTCTTTCAGCCGCTGGAATAGGGTATGCAGATGCTGCTGGTGCTCTTCTTCATTGGATGAGGAAATCAGGATATCGTCCAAATACCCGTAGCAGAAGTCCAAACCTCTTAGCACTTCGTCCATGAATCGCTGGAACGTTTGCGCCGCGTTTTGGAGACCAAACGTCATATACGGGAACTGGAACAGGCCGAAGGGAGTTACAATGGCCGTCTTCGGGATATCAGCTTGGTTTACCGGTATCTGATTATATGCCTTGACGAGATCGACCTTTGAGAAAATTTTGCTTCCGGTCAGTTGCTGCGTAAAGTCTTGAATATGGCGTATTGGGTACTTGTCTGGGATGGTGCGCGCGTTTAGAGCGCGATAGTCGCCGCAAGGTCGCCAGCCGTCATCTTTTTTTGGAACAAGATGGAGTGGGGACGACCAGGGACTTTCAGACCTACAAGCTGTTCCGCTCTCCAGCATAGCTTCGAACTCCCTCTGCGCGATCTTCAAACGATCTGGGGGAAGGCGTCGTGGTCTGCTTGCAACTGGTGGTCCGGGTGTTGTGCGTATGTGGTGTACTGTATTATGCTTAGGCTTGGACTGTATGCCAGCGGGACGAGTGATGTCTGGGTACTGACGCAGGATATCGTGATAAACGGATTCTCCTGACATAACTTTGACCGAAGCTATAGCTTCCGCTGACGGGTGCGCTGGAACGGTGACGAAGGACGTGGTGCAGTTATCTATCAGGCGCTGGTTTCTACAGTCAACTAAAATGTTGTAGGATGACAGAAAGTCAACACCGATAATTGGCTTGGACACGTCGGCAACGACGAACTTCCAGCTGTAGGTACGACGAAGTCCCAGGTCTAGTTGTAAATGTACCGAGCCATATGTAGGTATGATCGAGCCATTAGCAGCGAAAAGTTCATAATTCGATTTTGTGCGGGTCCCTCTAATCATTGTGCGCGGATACACGCACAAATCTGATCCTGTGTCTACTAGGAAGAGAGCTTTAGAGGTGTGGTCCGTCACAAACAGGCGGCCCGGCGTAATATGGCAGACGCTGGCCGCTAATTTCGGCTGCCGCGGAAGTTTTCCGCTCCTGGGTGGCTGCAAGGCCTGGTGCATCTAGTAGCTCTATCGCCAAATCTGTTATGGTACCAGCATATTGACGTGTCCCTCGGTCTTGATGCGGAGCGTTCTCGATGGGCGTTTACAAATGGCGCTTGACCTCTACCACGGGAATTGAATCTCGATCCGTGTGCTTGGTTACCATACTGCGCCTTTAGGGAAGCCACCTCTTTAGTAAGCTCCGCCATGTGTCTTGCAATCTCTGACATCTCTGTGACATGTTCACCGCTTTTCATGGCATGGACGTGCAGCGGCAGAGGGACAATATCATTTACTCTGTCCGCTGATACGGCCAACTCGTCCAATGATGCCTTGGTTTGAGACGCGATAAGAGCCTGTAAGTTGCCGGGCAAACGGCTGGACCACACGGTTTTCAAGAAATCCTCGGGTATTTGTTCTCCAGCCAGCGTGCGGAGGTGTCGCAAAAATTGGGATGGCTTTCTATCACCCAGTTCTTCGTATCTCAATAATTGAAGGAACCGTTGCTCTTTTGACACCGACAGCCTTGTTATAAGTGCCGACTTAATTTGGTCGTATTTCATGACCGCTGGAGGGTTACTTATTATATCTTTAACTTCTACGGCATACTTGTGATCCAACTGACCAATGATGTGATTAAATTTCGTGGCGTCTGCGGTTATTCCGGTACAGATCAAACTGAGCTTCCATTTGTGCGAACCATAATGCAGGTTCCTCAGGCCAGAAAGGCGGCGCTCGTACCGTTACCTTGCACACCATACTTGGGTCTTCCTTTACGTTTTCTAGTGGCATTTCGGTTTTTGTATTTATAATATATTATGCTTGCGAATTAGTTCAAAAACGGGGTCACCAATATAGGAGAGCCTTCGGGCGGAGGATAATTAAACACAACTATTAACAGGTCTCCTATAATTCAATGAATATACTGAATTAATTATGTGACAACTAAATTACATAAAAACAACATTCACATGACATCCATGACATCGCTCCAACTCCATGACCATAGACAGGTGGCTGGCCGCCACATAATGATCAACATATCTCACTTGTATCATAATGTACTATTATTATTGTACAACAAGTTTTCAGTTCATGTAGTCAAATGAATGGAGGTAGACTGAAGGTTCTTGGTGAAAACATTAATATCCAAGTCGAATTACTGATGGTCTAAATTGGGTCTATGCTCTCTATTTAGTACGGTCAGCCTGACAAGGGGCTTGACACCTTTGTACCGTGTCGCATTAAACGTCATGTTAAACTGCCATATGAAGTTGTTAAACGAGTGAAAACGACAAGGTACTTAGGTGTTCAGGAACTTATGAGGCTGACTGTACAATCATCCATTTGCCACGGAATATTATGAACACTCAGAGTATGGACATTCAATGCAAATTAAGCACATTTTTTTGGTTGTTGAGTGTGTTAAGCTGTTAAGTCAATAAATACTGTTTTGGAGGTAGATATACTAGATTTACCTATGAATGTCCTCAGGCAAAAAAACGCTTGTCCCGAAGCCCTAAATGATGTATTAAACCATTATCGATTAACTTTAGCGCCTGCTGCGCTAAGGTTGTCCCTGGAAACAACACAATGAATACCTACTCAGTACGGCTAACGTGAGTTACAATCGTAACCTAACGATATGTAACTACATACGAGATCGAATAAACGCGCTTCGAATAAATTTCGAACTCGCTTCGGTATTCTTCGATTCGACCCGTCAAACTTGTAACTCACACTGCCGTTGTACTACGAAACCAACTGCAAAACGTTAGACTCTAGCGTTTCGTTTTCGATGCGTAATTTAACGTTCGATTCGTACTACCAATCGGTAGGTAGTGTGAGACATTTCGAATAGAAGAATACCGTCGCGACTGTAATTTACTATTTCACTTGCAAAATGGCCCGTGATATCGTATTATTCCGTCAAGAGTTACCGTAGATCCGATCGAAATTTATCTCAAATTAAAGAGCTTATAAAAATAAGTGTTTTGAATTGACAACATATATCCGCAAAATTCGGATTGTCGCGTATTTTGTATTTTAAAATGCAAATAAATGGCCCACGCGCCGCCATATTGTATCGACACTGTAGACGTCGCGATGCGCGTATTCTGTAATGTCATGACCGACAAACTTAAATTAAAACGATAAATGCTTGTGATATAAGGTTGAATATTGGAAAATCGATTAAACTATACGAACAATCGTGGAGTCGATCGCGGGTGAAGTAATGCATAAGTGACTCACGTTACTGTTTGGATTTTTAGTTCTATGAGTGACCGCCAGGGGCGGTGTATAGACTTTTCATACTAAATCTTAACGATAGACGCTAGAGTCTGTAGTAAACGCGACTCACTTCAATCCGACGCTAATGATTCTGTTCAGTACCTACACCACGTAATAGTACATTACTTACCTATGGCGGTAAAACACAGAAAGTCTCAGATTGCAGGTATTTGACGCTCGAGCCGGAGGCAAGGGCGATTAATATGCGATCTGAGTCTTTCTTTATTGCCGCCCGTGGTGAGTACAAAATTTTATGTTGCTCCGTGCGTGCGACGTGCGGTAATTCCTACTTTATGGCCAGGTATGACGTAAAGTATTTTTCAACACATTTGCTCGTAATGTGCCTCTTATTGTGCCGCTTTTGAGCTCATAATCCTGGGTATTAAACACGCGTGTTTAATAACATTACGACACTCGTGTAGTTATGTTTATATCCCGATTAAGACACGTTGGCACCTTGCAGCAAGGTGTATGTATGGACTCGGCGCATTCTTAAATTGACCGGGTTATACAGGTTTGTTTTTAATTCTCGGCAAATGGATTATTACTCGACTAAACAAATTAAATCCTTCTTGTGGATTAATTGATTATTTCTTGTTGGATATGATATAGAAACGTTTCATTTAGTAAAACTATTTACTTTTGCTAACATTTTACATGAATTTATATTGAATAAGAAAATATTTATTTTATTTTGTATTGGCTGTTTAGAGATTTCATCTAAGCCTCGCTGCGGGCGCACTGCGCGAACTTCACGAAAAAAAATAGTTGCGCGCGTTATAGGTAATTTCACAAATATTTGTAAACATTGATGATGCGTGTTTGGTTATTGTTAAAAATGTTGACTCGTAGTGAATAGAAAAGTGATAAATAGATTTGACGCCACTGTACATTCTTGGAGATGTACAAATATGTGAGTAAAAACCTGTTGTCATCAATAACTAAAGGAAACAACTTAGGAGTCTGTAACAATTTCATTTTATGAAAAGGATTTTTTACTAGGTAGGTAATAAACATAATTATACTTCTCTTTTTATGACATGACGCTATTTCAATAACATTTCCTAATGTTCCTTTTTATTTAATATTCAAAGAGTTTAATTACTCAATTACCTACTAGTTAAGGAAGCGTGAATAACGTTGTGATGGAATAATCTCAATAAGCAATCATTCACAGCTTTGTGTGATCACAGCAATCATAATTATGATTACAATAATAATACGTAACATCGTAATTAATTCGCCAACAAAAGATCAAGGCCGGTACCGAAGATATAAACTTTTTGTTCACGTTCGTGACTACGACTGAGCAGTCCGATCCATTAACAAAAAACCGTGTACAATTTTAAATGGATCATTTTGCGTTTATGAACTTAACACTTTAACATGTTTCATTATTTTAGTTTAGAGTACAATCATACTTAAGTTAACTACTTGGCCGGCTGGTTTGGCGATCCCGATTTACATTATCGGAATCACCTCACCAATGCCCATTAAAAGCAAATGAATCCGTTTATAACGATAATGAAGCGTGGGTTTTATTTGATTCCGAGAATCAAAGAAGAGGCGCTTAAACATTCTGCATTTAAAAGCTTGATCGCTTAGCAAAATATTATAACGGCTTGCAAATAAAAAAAAATGCACAATAGCTAAACATATTAACATTGGTTCTAAAAATCGGCAATATCATGTTTGAGGGAACTTAGTGATTACTTTTTTATTTATTTAAACACACAAAAATTAAAATGATAAAACATGATATCCGCGCTTCCAAACACGCACTTCCATCTCGCTCACGCTTATGCTCAGCGAGAGGGAGAGAAGACCATGAACCTACGGCGCCCTAAGTAATTTCATCCAAAATGAAATGATGCTAACCAACTACTGAGCCTGGGTGTGGACGAGTCACGTTTCTTGATTACCACGCATTAATTAATTAATAAATACTTTATTGCACAAATATAAAAATAAAAGTACAATGGTGGACTTAACCATTGGGCTAAACAGAAACTTTAGTGGTGCTCGATTTAAAACGCGAATCAATTAATTATATTAATATACATACATACGTACATAAACATAATGCATACAATATAAACTTACTTATACATACTTAAATACATTGGATTGCATTTATTTATTGACTTTAGAGCGAAAATACCATACGAGAAGGGTTTCTTACTTAGCAGGAGGTCTAAATAACATAAAATTATTATCTAAGTTACTATAAACTGCCATAAAATACGGTTTACAGTGTGTTTCTATGATGTTCGAGGTTCTATTTTAGAATCTCAAACACGAAGTCGCAAAACAAAGACTCTTTTTAAAATTCGTGTATAAATTTAAAAGTACGTGTTGTTGCGGACACTGTAAGGATTCATGAATACTTATTAAGGCATGATACGGAACACTACGAGCAGAATAAAATTGCCTACGAAACGAGCGAGCCAAGGCCAGCTTTAAATATAGCTCGCCTACGTGTGGCGGAGGCTTGGCGAAATCAACGTTTCGCGATAGGCGAAATTGCAGATTCCAATGTTGACATATTTTTATCTTTAACGATTAAAAGAGAAATAAATAAATCTACATTTTTGGAGATAAACGGTTTGTGTAGGTAATTTTTTAATTAAATTTGAAAAAAAAATACTCTTTTCAACTTACCCCAAATACTACAACCAAGCTACATCGGGAGCCCTGGCTTATTTCAGGATGTACTGTTATTAATGGGTACAGCTGCCTATTAAGCACACTAATTCAATAAGGACACATCCTTCATTGAGTAATTATACCTAATATCAATGATGTAATATAAAATTTACGTAGTAAGCGGTCCAAAAGTGGCACACTATAACTTGGTCAAGTCGCACAGCTTGCCATAGTTTTGCGTCGTCAATGGAAACGAATGCTGTCAGAATTTGATGGCCATTTTTAATCAATGAATTTCGTATTAGACAACATATTACATCATTGCCTAATATAATATAATAATATAATAACTTTATGAAATCTAATCTGCTACTCATCGCAGCTAGCTACACAAGATCACAGAGTCTATATTTTACAAACGTCAAATCTACGTTCGGAAACACCTAATTTTCGAAATTGAAGTTTTATTGTCTTTTGCGAACCTAGTTATATTATATTAAAAGTAATCTAATAGAGTCAGTTTATAAGACTATAGCACAATGCATTAACTTGCATTTTATTAGGTCCATTGTCATTAAAGGAGTTCCAATAAACATAAGTACCTACTTACTCCATTTTTAAGTCGGTACTCCAACTCACGGCAATGTCAGTGACATTAGGATACAAAGATGAGCTGGAGTTTTATTCATAAATACTACATCGACAATTATCAAACTATGTCCACGTTTTATTTGGATGACTGGCTTTATACATACCGTTAGTCTATTTAATGTTTTAAGGGCATGTATATGCTCCAGAATGCATGAGTACCACATCGACGAAAATACCTTTAAAACGTAATAATATTTAGTATAAACAATAAGAATATTTATGATCCCTAGAATTCATATTATGTTTAAGTAGATCTTGATGTGATTGAGTTCAGGTGTAAATTCATTACCTAGCCCAGTGCAAAGTTACCCACTTTTACCAGTTTTGGTACAAAGTGTACCTATATCAAAAACCGGCCAAATGCGAGTTGGACTCGCGAACGAAGGGTTTGTTGTATGGGAGCCCCCTTAAAACAATATTTTATTTTGTTTTTAGTATTTGTTGTTATAGCGGCAACAGAAATATTATTATACTAGCCGTTGCCCGCGACTTCGTCCGCGTAGAACTTTTTATCGTCTTAGAAAATGATTTCTCTCAATACAAAATTTGAACCCTCTTTTAGGGGATAATTAAAAAAAAAGTTGATGTTCATTTTCTAGTTTGTGAACAAACAGTCTAAAACCAAAGTTAAAAATCTCATACTTTAAAAATGCCTTGAAATACTCAAACTTTGAACCAATTTTAACACTCGTAGGGGATGAATTTGGAAAAACTCTGAAATCAGTTTTGTAGTATTTTAACGTACAGAATAAGACCGAAGTTAAAAATCTCTTACTCACACTTTAAAATTTTATTGCTCGCCATTTAAAATTTGAACCCCCTTTTAAACCCCCTTAGAGGTTGAATTTTTCTAATCGCTGAAAGAACTTTTTTCGTAAACTTTTAAGTCTCTAGCTCAAAAAAAGTGTTGCCCATACAAAGCTTTCTTAACCCCCTTAGGGGTGGAATTTTCTAAAACTCTGAAAGTACTTTATTATTAATTTTAATAAGTAACATTTCGAATAGGTTTAGTCTAGTAAAAATAAAAGTTTTTCCCACACAACACTGGCTACCCTTCTTAAGGATCTTAAGGATCCCCTTAGGGATGGAGTTTTCTAAAACGCTGAAAGTTCTTTTTTAGTATTCTAATAAGTAATCTTTTTGCAAAGTTTTAAGTCTAACTCAAAAAAAGTGTTGCCGATTTGTGTTCTTTTTTTGTATTTTAATAAGTAATCTTTCTACAAAGTTTCAAGTCTCTAACTCAAAAACATAAACTTTCCCTGATAAAAACTTTGCACCCCTTTTTATCCCCCTTAGGGATAGATTTTTTCAAAACGCTGAAAGTCTTTTTTTTGTATTTTTATAAGTAATCTTTCTACAAAGTTTTAAGTGTCTAGCTCAGAAAAAGTGTTCCCCATACAAACCTTGCACCCTTTTTTAACCCCCTTAGGGAATGAATTTTGTAAAACGCCGAATGTAGTATTTTTCATGTTCTAATAAGTAATTTTTCGACAAAATTTTAAGTCTCTATTAAAAAAAAAAATGTTTTTCCCATACAAACTTTGCACCCTATTTTACCCCCTTAGGGGTAAAATTTTCCAAAACGCTGAAAGTACTTTCTTTGTATTTAAATAATCTTTCTACAAAGTTTTAGGACTCTAGCTAAAAAAAATAGTTTCCCACATACAAACTTTGCACCCCTATTTTAGCCCCCTATTTTTAGGGGTAGAATTTTCTAAAACGCTGAAAGTACTTAATTTGTATTCTGATGACTAATCTTTCTACAAAGTTTTAAGTCTCTATTTAAAAAAAATATTGTTTCCCCCATACAAAATTTGCACCCCTATTTTACCCCCTTAGGGGTAGATTTTTTTAAAACACTGAATCTAGGTACTTTATTTGTATTCTAATGAATAATTTCTCTACAAAGTTTTAAGTCTCTATTTAAAAAAAAGTAGTTTTTCCCATACAAACTTTGCACTCTATTTTACCGCTTTAGGGGTAGAATTTTCTAAAACCCTGGAAATTCTTTATTTGTATTCTAATGACTGATCTTTCTACAAAGTTTTAAGTCTCTATTTAAAAAAAAAATGTTTCCCCCATACAAACCTTGCACCCCTATTTTACCCCCGTAGGGGTGGAATTTTCCAAAACGCTGAAAGTGTTTCATTTGTATTCTAATAACTAATTTTTCTACAAAGTTTAAGTCTATAGCTCAAAAAAAAAAGGTTCTCCCATACAAACTTTGCACCCCCATTTTACCCCCTTAGGGGTAGAATTTTCAAAAATCCCTTTTTATCCCTAGCCCACGTTATAAAAGCAACATACTGTGCAAAAATCAACTCTCTAAGATTAGTAGTTTCGGCTGTGCGTTGATGAGTGAGTGAGTGAGTGAATAAGTCAGTCAGGACATAGGCATTTATTATGTATAAATAGATAGAAGATAATGAAACTCTCATTCAAATATCTCAAAAAATTATGAAGCTACATCCGTTTTAATGTCGCTTGTTAGAGTGAGAAAACGATGAGGGACTGTGACGTCAATATACTTGAGCGTCATAGTAAAAAACAATCGTTTCATATGAAGGTGCGTTTTGCGGAAAAGGGACAGAACATACCCCCTCTTAAAACTTTGGACTCTTATAACTTAATCATTACCTATATAACCTCTTGCTTTGTTTTTTTCTTCATTTGACTATATTTATTTTAAATTCTTTTTCGAGAAAATACATTATGATTATTTACCATATTTTCGATTCCTGAGCTATAACCACGAACTTCGGAATTCGAAAATATTCGGGTATCTCTATCTCTATCGCACTAACCATACTCGAGTGACAGGGATGCAAATATATGAACATTGAGTATCGGTTTTCGTGGTAGCGCCGCAGGGGACCGATTTGTGACTTTCGAGCGCTCGAAATCAAAAGCGAGCGGTAGAAAATAATCGCATGCGAAAATTTGTCACGATTATTTTCGCATGAACCCAATAATAGGTATTTTTGAAATTCATCACTCAAGCTAGTGGTTTGGCTATTTATACTTTTGCGCTTCGTTGTACGCAGAAATTCGATAAGTACTGGTTATTTAAAATTGTATTCTACACATGGAATAAAAATAAAACATCATTAGAAGGTCTATTTTAGGCTATAATATTAATGTTTAAGTGTTTTTTGTGTGTTTTATGCGTTACATAACAGAAAAAACTAAGAACGTAGTAAATAATACCTAGTAAACGAAACGTTTCGTTTCCCGCCTGTTATAAAAGTAAAGCCGCGTCCGCTGCGCCATGTTTTCGTGGTTTTTAAACGTCAAACATGTTTTGCCAATCAAAATAATACCCTATTTGTTTGCCGAAACTGACGGAAACATGTTAGTTGTTTAAAAACATGGAAAACATTGGTGCAGCGGACCCGGCTTAATACAAATTACAAATGATAGACAATTTGTCACAACAACTTTCTTTAGTTAGAATGAGACAGCAATTCATACTTTTCATTCTAAGTATAGCGAGTTGTTGTGAATCATTGCCAGGCCTTTACATATTACTATATCTCTGTCTCTTTTTAACCTGTGCAAAGAGAGAGAGAGAGAGAGAGAGAGAGAGAGAGACAGACAAGTTAAATTATTTAATTTTAAAACAAACCCGCCAAAAGACTAAGTTCACAAAATTCGGTAGAAAAATAATATAAAATATATTAATCTTTATTTATCTCTTTCTAAGTTCATTGTCAGTCCAAAATTAAATACAAGTGAAGTGTCCAAATTGTCGGCACTTATTTTCTACCGATAGAATTGAATACGAGTGGTCAATACCACTCGTTTTTGAATTTTCTATCGCTCGGATTTCAAAAATAGTATTTCATCGTTTCTGACAGTTTTCGAGTGAAAGAGTCGAGCGCTCGAAAGTCAAAAATCGGTCCCCATGTACTTTGGCTGAATGCGCCGAGCGCGTGCCATTGTCATTCAAAAAAAACAAATTCGTGTTAATTATATTGTTCAAATTTGTTGATTTCATTTATTGAAATTACGACATAAAACGACATTTGCGCATATAAGTTCTCATATCAGAATCGAATATTTTTTTATGGTTTATATTTTAGCATTTGTCTCGTAAAGGTCTATCGTAGACGGGATTTAAATTATTAATAAGTGAAAGGCAAAGCAATTCCGCCATTTTGACGAAAATTTGACGTTTCTTATAGCTGACAGTTGGAGCAGCGTTTGATTTCAATAAAAATAAATGAAAAATTAAATGAAGTCGTATATTTCGGAAAATTAATTAACTGTCGCAGTCGGATAAAAACTATCCTAAGTTGCAGCTAGAATAATAATGTACCTATATAAAATGTTTCATATTTTTCCGTTCATGGGATGCTGAGAACATTCGTACCGCGCAAAGCTTAGTTTCAAACTGGCTGATTCTTTTTTTAATTTAGAGATTTATTATAAGTGGAGATAATAGTGTTCATAGATTATTTACAACGGGTGTCTCAATAAGATGGCACTATTAAGTACCCCAATAATACCTAATTTAAGGGTAATTTTAGTGCACTTTTATTGAGACACCCGTTATAAATAGGTACTTAACTAGGAAAGTTATAATAGATCAAAGTGATATTTTTTTCTCCTCTTACCGCAATTAGTATGGGAATTAAATATTTTAATTTTCACATAACCTTTGTGACCATTATGCATAAAAGAACACAAAATTATGGAGATGTGAACAAATTCAGAGCACTACAAATATGTCAAAAATAGATGTTATGTATTTGTAATCATTTGAATGATCTGAATTTTAACCACAATTTCTTTGCTTTTTCGCAATTTTTGATCCATATTTAATCCTGGAACCGAAGTAGTCATTGTAAATATGCCTTTATTCTGTAGTTACGTGAACAAATTTACAGCCACTGATTTAATCACTCAGGAAACTTAGTAGAAATTTATTGTTCACACCTTGCTTTTACTCAATTGTGTAAGTAATAATCTAGATCAGGTGTTGACTTTTCTATTTTAAGCGATGGAACTTTAATATAATTCACACCCACTCGACGATCGTGACGTGTAGGTACTTAAAAATACAAGGAAAATATGTTTGAAACTGTATTGACAAAAAATCTGTTCTAATTTGAAATGCCTACCAAAAAATAGGTCACGTTTGTATGGTAAACTATTATATTCAATCCATACAAAATATTATAAGGAGGTAGATTTAAGTACATTTTAGCTATTTAATTGTATCCTATACTATTAAACGAGCAATCACGTTCTCGGAAACGGCTCTAACGATTTCGATGAAATTTGGAATATAGGTGGTTATGGGAGCGAGAAATCGATCTAGATGTCATGTCCGGGAAAAATCGTTTTCTCCGTATTTTCTCCATTTTCACCCGAGCAGAGCTCGGTCGCCCAGGGACTTGATATAATAACGCTAGCCAGTTAACTTAGTCACGTGAGGTACCTCAATTAAGTCGTAGTAGTTAAGAGGGCGCTCGTTTTTTGGTCAGGAATAAGCGAGAATGACGGATTTTTGACGTTGTAATTCTAAGAAACGGAGAGCTTTTTCTAGATCCTGATTACTTATTTGCATAGGTAAACTCCTCATATTGGTCCTAGCCGCCTCCAATTTACGAAGAACTGAATACTTTAACCGAAAATACCCGATTACCGACAGTAGTTTTCTGAAGAGAGCGCAGAGTCATAAGTTTGAGCCCCTAATACTCCATGATGTTATATGAGAACCTACTTGTTTTATTCTATTTTCACTAGCGTAATATGTTGCCATTGCGCCTAGCCGCCTCGAATTTTCCTTATTCTGCACGTATATATATGTAAACTGTTCTCAATTACACCATATTTGTCAAAAAAATCTTACTGAAAACTCAAGGATTTTCTCATTATTTTTGAATTATTTGTGTATTGAATCTTACACAACATTAAAGTTCATGCTTGTACCAACAAGATCCAGTCCAAAAAATATAACTTTAGTCAAAATTTATATTTATAAATAATTATTCAAAACTAGTATAAATTTACCGTCGCGCGGGAATATATCTCAGTACCGGCTGAATAGCCCTCCGAGACAGACGTGTACTCTGTTTATTTGTGGCTATTCACGAAGCTAACCGGCCACTCTTCAGATAAAATAATATTATTTTGATCTCCGACTAGGCATAGTTGTTACCAACCTCGGGGTCAATCTATACTGGGGATACATTCGTGAGGCTAATCGAGACAAGTTATGAATTGCATAGCTGCCAGTATGACGTAGTGTAGCGAAAAGGCTCAAATCCACAGGATACGTAACATTTAAAATTGAACCTTCTACCTAAAACAAAAGTCATACATTTCAATGGTGATGTCTTGTGGGTTGGATCCTTTTGTCTAAACTACGCGTTCTATGTCAATTATTATTGTACGAGTGATCGTGATACTTGATAGATTTAATTTATTTACTTGTTACTATCAGTCCACCTTGTGGAGGGTCCGCTGAAGTTTCCGGTATGTAGTCGCCTCTCGAGAACCTCCCCGCCCCAACGGCCATTATGATTAGTTAGTATGTATGTTAGTTTGGGCGAAATCTTCAAATTAGGTACAATTGCGTATATCATAGAGCTGGTCTGATGATGGAGTCGGAAGGTGGCCATAGCAACTCCTAAACTCAACAAGATAAAGCCATCGAATTTGGGCTCATTTATTTGGTCATGGCACGTCAAGACTTTGATGCTGGATGATTTCCAGAGTCTGATGATGGAGCTGGAAGGTGGTCATGGAACTCCTAAACATAACTAGATAAACCCATCTAGTTTGGGCTCATCTGTTTTGTCTTGGTAAATACTTTGGTGATGGATGATTTCCAGGATCTGATGATGGAAGGTGGTCATGGGAACTCCTAAACTAAAATAGATAGACCTATCTTGTTTGGGTTTGTGTGATTTGTCTGTACAAGTACCCACGAACCAGCGACATAATATGCAGGGTTATTGAAAATAACAAGATGAATAAAAAACTTTTTAAAAAACAAGCTTATATGGCGTTTGTTAAGTACAGCACGATCCTACCTTGCATTTAGTTATTATTTGCGTTTATATATAATAATAACACACACCGGGGGTTTACACTGGAAAGGGAGATTTTTACGTGGTTTTATTACATTTCCGAGTCATCATCATCATCATATCAGCCGAAAGACGTCCACTGCTGGACATAGGCCTCCCCCAAAGAGTGCCACAATGGCCGTTCCTGCGCCACCCGCATCCAGCGGACTCCCGCGACCTTTACCAGGTCATCAGTCCACCTTGCGGGGGGCCTACCCACGCTGCGCCTTCCGGTACGTGGTTGCCACTCCAGAACCTTTCCGCCCCAACGGCCATCGGTTCTACGTGCAATGTGCCCCGCCCACTGCCACTTAAGTTTAGCAATTCGGAGGGATATATCGGTTACCTTGGTTCTGCTGCGGATAGCCTCATTTATGATGCGATCGCGCAGAGAAACTCCCAGCATAGCCCTCTCCATTGCCCTTTGAGTGACTTTGAGCCTTCTTATGAGGCCTATAGTAAGCGACCACGTTTCCGTGCCATATGTCATCACTGGCAACACACACTGGTCAAAGACTCTCGTCTTAAGACACTGCGGAATATTGGACGAAAAGATGTGCCGTAGCTTCCCGAATGCTGCCCAGCCGAGTCGGATTCGACGATTGACCTTCCCTTCGACATTTCCGAGTATCACTCTTTATTTCGAAATAAATGTTAAAAAAACCGGCCAAGTGCGAGTCTGACTCGCGCACGAAGGGTTCCGTACCATTATCTATATCTAAAAACGGCAAAATATCTATATCTAAAATCACGTTTGTTGTATAGGAGCCCCCTGTAGCCTAGTTAGTAACTTGGTAGTGACTTTGCCTACGAAGCTGGAGGTCCCGGGTTCGAATCCCGGTAAGGGCATTTATTTGTGTGATGACCACAAATATTTGTTCCTGAGTCATGGATGTTTTCTATGTATTTAAGTATTTATTTATCTATATAAGTATGTTTATCGTCGTCTAGTACCCATAGTACAAGCTTTGCTTAGTTTGGGGCAAAGTCGATTTGTGTAAGATTGTAAAAGAAAAAGAAACAAATAAAAACTAAAATAAAAATAAAAAGATGTATTCTGTTTTTTAGTATTTTTTGTTATAAATAGCGACAACAGAAATACATCATCTGTGAAAATCTCTATCTATCACGGTTCATGAGATACAGCCTGGTGACAGAAGGACAGACAGGCATTCAGACAGACAGACGGACAGCGGAGTCTTAGTAATAGGGTCCCGTTTTACTCTTTGAGTACGGAATC
This sequence comes from Epinotia brunnichana, assembly GCA_963854355.1. Taxonomy (NCBI): domain Eukaryota; kingdom Metazoa; phylum Arthropoda; class Insecta; order Lepidoptera; family Tortricidae; genus Epinotia; species Epinotia brunnichana. The sequence continues at coordinate 18,911,064 of OY977949.1, read as the reverse complement.
CTAATAAGTGACATAGGTTTTAGGCTCAGAACATAAAAAAAGGGAGAAGTGCCGTACTGCTTAATTTCAACCAAAACCGATGTCCCCAGTTTTCTCCCACCGCAGCGCCCACAGGCACACACATTGAACCATGTAAAAACAAAGACTCGGGCGTTGCCAGTGAGTCTACGGCAACATGCAAACAAGGGCTGTGATTGGCTTAAACGCACTACACTAGGGGGGCGACAAACGTTAAAATTATGTTTTATCGACATTGATATTAAAATTAATATTATGTTAAGATATTGATGGGTAACAACTTCAACGACATTATAGTAAGTTTATGTGGTGGTATTTAAACTTCTAGCTACAAGTTTAAATAACACGGGTTGTTAACTTACCATAAATCGCAAAAGTAAAAAATATTGACGAATACCTACAGAGTAACATAAACGGCTTTTTATAAGTTCGTGTTCACATACATTTAAAACTCTGGTCACATCGATATTTTTGACCTGTAGGTACCAGGCCGATCCGACTCGCATTTTGGCGCGAAATAATATGTCCATTACTCATATTACGAGATTTAAGGCTAAGGGCGAGTATCCACCAAAGATGTGCGAAGATGTGTTACCATACACCTAGGTTTCAAGCAAGCGAGGTGTCAAATATTCGAAAAGTGTACGGCTCTTATTAAGTGGTTGGAAACATTTTTCTTGAAAATGTTACGAACACATTAACTCTTCTCTGTACAGGAAACCAGTTAGGACCTCTGCCAGTAGCATCTATCCATTTTTTTAGTACCTACTCGGATTCTTTGGAAAACTGTAATAAGAAACCGAGATTTCTTCTTCAATTATCACATTTCAAATGAAAGTAAAAAATTCTCATTTAAAATAAATTATTGGTAATAATATCACATTTAAAGTTGTTCTGAAGCCATTTGCAACTAAATTATATACTTGTACATACAATTTTAATATGTCTATTTATCGTTCATACTGCAACTTAGTGAAAATCTTATTAGTAGGTACCGTAAACATTTTGTGCCTTTTAATCTTATTAGTATGTTATTAGTTACTTTTAAGATAGGCACCCAACCAAAACAAGTAATTAAATAAAATAAAACAGCGAAAGTAGCTGAAAAAAAAAAACTAGTATGATATCGTACTTCTATTTTATCGATTACGCGTAAATGGTAACTGCACTTTGGCACCGCTCTAGTTTGCGACGCCAAGCAGCGGCCGTACCACTAAAAAATTCAAGCATCGTCCATATCCATAGTGGTTTAATACATTGCGCCGTGGTTTACTGTATTGAACGTTCAATGTACAACGCATAAAACAAAAATATGCTTTTTCGTTCGATATGTTAGTTCGATCCCGAGAAATGATGCGGCGTTGCGTTTATTTATTAAAATATTAGTTTTAACTGACTTAAGTGAAAATACTAATACTCACATGTGGTGCGTGACTCCAGCATTCATGTAGGTTTTAGTTTCATTCCTATTTTTGCATGTGCCCACGCTACAATTCGGCATTTTGAGTAAACGTGGAAAAACATTTCAGATTCACGGCAAATTGCGACTAACATGCGGTGGGCAGTGACATGCCCATTTGGCCATGTCGCACCGACACGCGCCAAGCCCCCGTTTCATATCTATTCCTTTTTATCATCTGAGGTTTTAGGCTTTTGAATAAAATCACGCATTAATTAATTGTATTCTAGATAAAAAGCTGTGTTTGTATAATTTATAATTTTCAGTTCCTTTGGTAAGAAACGGACATAGCAATTTCTATGAAGGGCAGTTTTTTTTTACTGTCCATAACAAAAAAAAAAATTTCTTCAAGAAATGAATACGTAAGTAATTTCCTAGTAGTGGGTCTACTGGTATAATGTCACTACATTACTATATATAAATAAGACTCAGATAACATGCAAACTATTAATATCCGTAAAACAAATTATTATTCTTATTACTGACAACTTTAAAACTCGTTAGTTTATTTTATACTAAAAAAACGAAACTAAATATACTTTGTCATATCATAGTATTTTAATACAAATAGAAAACTTGTGCTCAAAAATCAAATACTTACTTTATTCAAGTTATCTAACTTCGCTAACATGATGTTCTAGAACATCATGTTAGCGAAGTAATACTTACCACTTTTTAGTGCAAGTATCAATATCGGTCACGGAGTGAATTCCAACGGTGCGCTATACAGATATTTGCATCGGCAAGCTCCGCGGTTAGTTCTATCCCGATCGCACTTACATATAGCTAGAAAGGGACGGCACCCGCGGCTGGTGCGATCTCGCTGTGCATGTGGGGGTTAGGTACGTTTGTGTGGGTGGTAGTAGTATTTACACACACAAACGCACTACGCGTGTCAAAATACCGAATTCTGAGCGAGCGCTTTTTTGAAGAGCACTCTTAAGCGTCATGTTGAGACGTCTATAGACGTTGTACACTTGATTCGTGATCGGGTCGACCATCCTATTTACCGAAATGGGCCATCCACTTAAAGGAAAGGCGTTTTCATACTCATCATAATCATCATTTAATCGTCTCACTGCTGAGGGGTAATCACGTAACGTTCCGAACGCGCGTCGGTACAATTTAATTGTCAATTTTCCATATAAAATGTGACATTTAGACCTACCTGACGTTTGTACAATGCGTTACGTGATCGACATGCAGAGGGGTAATCACGTAACGTTCCGAACGCGCGTCGCTACAATTTAACTGACAATTTTCCATATAAATAGTGACATTTAGACCTACCTGACGCGCGTACAATACGTTACGTGATCGACCTACTGGCCAGACACCTCCTCTCATTCTAAAACAAACAAGCATAAGAAGGATAAAAAAGATATCCCGACTACGGAAAAGTAACTATGAATAATATTTTATATATAATTGAACTCGAAATTTTCTCCTCTTTCATTTGATACCCAACACGCTATGATAGCAAAAGATTTCGAATCGATTGACTCACCATTTATCAAAAAAAAATCAGTTCAGTATTTCAAACGCTACAATGGAACATACACAAATACGAACATAGACTGGTAAAAACATATCACTTAGCCGTAGTCGGGCAATAAATCGATGTTACAGATTGATTTTCAATATATAAACCAAACATTCAGTTATGTTCTAAGCGTTTTATAATACTATTGTATCATTCCCACTTGACCAGTTACATAGCGCCAATCCCGATCACAGATACGGAATACAGTACACTTCGTGCCCGCATAAAAAGGTCGCAACCGCATTGTAAGCTGGCACCATCGAATAAATGTGTAAAATATTGAGTCGTATGACACGGATATTAAGAACGAAAACGATTATATTCATAGACGCGGCTTTACACTTGTTCGCCCTTTGGAGCTAGCGCGGTTGTATAAATCATTAGTACTACTTCCTATTGTGTGTGTAAGTGTGTAAGTAAGCCAGTGGCGTAGTACTGGTATTATCTAACAGTGAAACTTGAAAGTGCGAGTGTGTGCGCTCTGACGTAACCGCAGCCTCACTCTCACTGCTAACGACTGATGCAGATTTTGAAGTAAACAAGTCGAGTGGGAAGTCCAGGTCTATTTGGATCGACGTATTGGGTATTTGTTGTTCCTTTTGACAAATTAAGGCTGCGTCAGGCGCGGCTCACTCGCGATTTGTGTTTATCGCTACAAGTACATGTCGGTCGCCCCTTCGAAGGGCTCTATTCAGTGGCTGCCATGTGTTGGTACAGGACGCTCGCACGGGTCGCAGCGCGTTGCATGCGATAGAACGGGATGGCCACATTTAGGCACGTTTGGCGTACCTAAACAGGGAATTTGTTAACAGAGAACCTTCTGTACGTAGTACTATTACTTATTCTGTGGCTGCGTATCCAACAGAGATGCTGCTTTTCCATTCAAGTGCTCAGTTTAGCACTTAGCGATCTGCTGGATTAGCAGCCTTGAGTGATATTAAACCGACGGACTAAGGCCACTTCCGCATTTGGCGGATGTGCGGTATTTAGTACCTACTTTACCGAGAACTTACTGATGTCGCCTAGACTTTCTTACATGTATGTGTTTCTTACAGTCGGCATTATATTTGCGAAGCAGTAGTATATTGCGCGGAAGCGGGTCTGTACGCAAGCAGTACTGCATTAATTCAATACTAACCAAATGTGGAATGGCCCAGGGCAAGCCTTGGATTAAATATCAATCGTTTTATCGTCGACAGCGAAATTGTCGGGTCAAATAGAGCTCGTATTTATTTCCAAAACTTCGTTTGTTTTGACATGATAGTGCGTGGAAACTGTAGCAGCTTTTACGCGTTGAAATCTTTTCGATGGTGGTTTCGAAGGAGGGAGGCTTCGTCATGATACTTAGTATACTTACTACGGCCGGTCGGATGTTAGTCCAGGCAATGAACTGACAGCTTGTATGGAAAATATGTCAAATTTGGAAATAATTTATAATAGCAGATTTTTTTTATGTAATGGATATATTATCAATTAAATAGTTACTTAGTGACAAAATCCAACAAAATTTCAGACATCAAAAAAATGATAACTTAACTAGCTTCTGAAAAGTCAGAAAAAATATTAATAAATGGTTTTATCTTTATTTTGGTTCATTTACATTTGCTCTATAATATTCAAGATAAATAATTAAAAAAAACAATTCATTCTTTTTTTAAATCTATATAAATACTTCCGGATGGAAAGTTTGTTGGATTCTTGAATAAAGCATCATAGATCAATGTTTTAAAATGATATAAAGAAAAAAAACGCTATTATAAATTAATGTTTTTCAAAACCGTATTTTGCCTCGAGTATGTCACATCTCATCTTAGGTATCTAACCTCTGTGTGAATACAGGGTGACATTGGCCGCTACTACTAAGTAGAGTATTGCCAAGTTGGGTTCAAAATGTTTGAAATTTTCGTATTCAGGAGAGTAGTTATATAGATACTCGAGTTTGCCTTTAAGTGGTCAGTCACAATTTTAGATACTTAGGTAACGATCGATTATTTTTGTGTAGCCAAATTCACATCCTATACTGCATATATTTTTAATAAACGCTTGGGAAATACCAAGCGATCAACTCGGTCATTATATCAACGCTTACTTAAGCTGCTTTGGAATGGAAAAGTTCGTGCCCCGAATCGAGCAACAGCGGCACGGTTAACACGAAGCTTACGTCACATTGACAAGAGGTGTGTCAGTTCAGTATCTATACACGTTCGCGAAGCCACGAGAAATATGCAACGGCATGGCTATTATTCATAAAGCCTATCAACAACTAGCCTCAGACGAACCAGTATAAGTAAGACTTTTACGTCTCGTTGTATTGGGAGGCCTATCACACAAGAATTTTGGCGGACTGGAAAATGGCATTTGTCTATAAAATCTATGGTAACCTAAATGGTGAGTTACTGCCGCACCGAATAAAACTACGTAAGAAATAAATCATTAACTATCATCATTAATTATCAACTACTTCAAAAATATTCTTCGATATGTATATGCATGCGGGGTATTTTATTAATAGGTGTAGATACTAAAACAGGTAATTTTATCGACACGGCTCATTCGATTTCTTTTTATCAGTTTTGTAAATGGTCTTTCCGGATGAATATGTTAATATTTAATCCCTCGGTTCTGCCTGTGTTCTTATAACGTGGGCCCAGCCGCGGGGACTATTTGTAAGTCTTAAAAGCACAGGTGCTTCTATCAGTCTAGGATCAAACCCTATAAAAAAAAACGCGGATTCGTGTGGTATTTTTTAGCTATAAACTTCTCAGTACTCGCTTTACTTTGTACACAAGACTTGAGCTCAATAGCTTTCTGGAGTGTTATTCGCACCATTACCGGCTTATCGCAGTAACAGGATGCTGTTCCAGGTTGCCAAGACATGCCAAAAACATAAACATCACGGCATAATTGATTAAAGTCAGCCAGTGTTTACTAAGAGAAGATTCAACGATTAAATGCTGGCGTAACCTTTTTTTTCTAGGATAATACTTCAATATCTGGTTGAAGACGTTATTTGCATGACCGACATAAATTCTCAAACTAAGAGGCTGACTACGTAGCTCAATTGTATTCACTATCTAAAAGACGCCATGAATTCTGGCTTCGAACGCACATACGATGTTACAACATTGTGAAGTAACACTATATTGGGGCATGGTCACTCGAAGAAAGTCTCAGGTGTGTTCAGGCTTCGACCATCGTTGGACGTTTTTGAATCATGTGGTGTGCAGTGTTGAGTCATGGCACTTGAGATATGCCCGATGACTCGCCGCTCAGTGGAGCGTTCGGACCCAGCACGGTCCAATGCACGCGCTTACTGCCGGGTAGGAACAGCGGACACTGTGTGTTATAAAAATAGAATTTTGGGTGCCTACCTAATATTACAACATTAAGCAACCAGTCCAGACAATTCAGCGGCAGTCACATAATTTATTAAAAGTTGAATCTGATTATCCTTGCTTAGAGCTCTCACATATTTGTCTACACGTCGGCACAAATGCAAGAGCATCATTCAATACTGTTCCAATCTAACGTCAATACGTTGGTAGCACGTTCCCAAAGTGTCACATGAAAACTCTACTTTGGCGGCTATAGACAATTAGACTTTATTGTAGACTAGCTGTTGCCCGCGATTTCGTCCGCGTATAACATGTCATCGTCTAAAAGTTTGTTTAAGGAATGAATTAAAAAAAACATTGAAATTAGTTTTGTGCCTAGTTTTTTAGTAGGTAAACAGTCTAAAACCGAAGTTACAAATCTCTTACTTTCAAAATGGCTTGCTCTCTATACACACTTAGAATTAGGACCCCCTTTGAACCCTCATAGTAAACAGGCTGAAACAGTAGTTACAAATTTCTTACTTTAAAAATATCTTGCTCTATATTATACGATGAATAAAAAAAAAGCTGAAATAAGTTGTGTAGTATTTTAGCATGTTTGTTTTGTCTAAACCCGAAGTTACAAATCCCTTAATTACTTTTAAAATGTCTTGCTCTCCATACAAACTTTGAATGCCCTTATAATCCCCTATGGGTGAAGAATTTCAAAAAACGCTGAAATAACTTTTTGGTACTCTAAACAGGCTAAGATCGAAGTTACAATAAATCTCATATCTTTAATTTTTTTTTTATTATGTAAGTAATCTTTCTAAAAAGTTTTGAGATTCTAGCTCCAAAAAATCCCCTTTACCAACATTGCACCCCTTTTTCATCCCCTTAGGGGTGGAATTTTCCAAAACGCTAAAAATACTTTTTTTGTATCGTAATAAGTAATCTTTCTAAAAACTTTTAAGCTTCTATCTCAAAATGGAGTTTCCTCATACAAACTTTGCAACCCTTTTTAACCTCCTTAGGGGTGAAATTTTTCAAAACGCTGAAAGTACTTTATTTGTATTATAATAAGTAATCTTTCTACAAAGTTTTAAGTCTCTTGCTCAAAAAATTAAGCTTCCCCCATACAAAATTTTCACCCCTTTCTAACCTCCTTAGGGGTATGATTTCCGAAAATCACTTCTTATCCGTTGCCTACGTTGTAAAAGGTAGTTCTGGTGTAAATTTCAACTCTCTAGGCCCAGTAGTTTCGGCTGTGAGTTGATGAGTGAGTGAGTGAATGACATGAATGAGTCAGTCAGGACATAGGCATTTATATTTTTGTTCCCATAAATATAATTATTATACTTTTTGCTGTCAATCCGTATTGTTTTTTTTCTGTAGGTATCTATTTCTTCAAATGACTCATCTCCACTTATAATAAATCTCTAGTCTTTAATATATAGATTAATTTAGGTACTCTTTCCGCTTTTCTTCCAAATAGGGGAGTAGACTCAAAATGTTCAAAAGAAAGAAGAAACGAAAAACCCGTTCAAATATCTCAAAAAATTACGAAACTACGTTAAAAGAACGATCGGGACCGTAACGTCACGATCCTCGAGCGTCATAGTACTCATAGTAAAACAATCGTTTTATATGAAGGTGCGTTTTGCGGAAAAGGGACAGAAAATACCCCCTCTTAAAACTTTGGACACTTATAACTTAGTGACTACTTAATTAACCTCTTGCGTTGCTTTTTTCTCCATTTGACTTCATTCTAAGTCCTTTTTCGAGAAAATACAACATTGCGATTATTTTATTTTGTGTCTACAGTGTTTACACCCCTATTTTCGATATATCCGACATCCATATTTTCTTTTAAACCACGAACTTTAGAATTCGAAAATACTCAGGTATATCTATCGCACTAACATAACTCGAGTGAGAGGAATGCAGATATACGAACTTCGAGTTTTGGTTTGCGTGGTTTGGCTGAATGCGCCAAGAGAGCGCGCGCGTGCCATTAAAAAAAATCATTTGTGTTACTTATATTGTTCGAATTTGTTGATACATTTATGGAAATTACGCCTTAATACGAGATTTGCGCATATAAGTTCTCATATCAGAATCGATTAATTTCTTATGCTTTACCTCTTGGTATGTGATTCGTGAAGGTCTATCGGAGACGGGATTTAAATTATTAATAGGTGAAATTAAGGAAAAGTAATCCGCCATTTTGACGTTTCATAAAACTGACAGATGTGGCGGCGATATACTTTAACAATAATAAATGAAAAATTTATGAAGTCGTATATTTCGGAAAATTAATTAATTGCCGCAATCGGATAAAACTATCCTAAGTTGCAGCTAGAATAATAATGTACCTGTATAAAATGTTTCATATTTTTCCGTTCATGGGATGCTGAGAACATTCGTAACACACAAAGCTTAGTTTCAAACTGGCTGATTCTTTTTTTTATTTAGAGATTTATTATAAGTGGAGATGGAGACAAGTGGAGATTACGCTGTTTCGTCCATCGTTGACTGACACTCGCCGCTCAAAAGATAGGTATCCTCGGTTCTGGAGTGCTACCATGAAAATTGCAATCGGAAGAACGTTTATGTTCATCTCTGTCGCTCGAGTTAATAAGTGCGTTAGAGACGGAGATATCCGAACTTTACCGCCGATATTCGATTTCGATTGCCGTCGTTATAATTCTGGTCAACGAGGAGACGAGAAAGGATCTTAACTAAGCTAGTCATGTCATCAGTTAAATGTGGAAATAGCGGCGAGCTGAGAGATATCTCTCATCTCTATCTAATTATTAGTACTATCACAAATATCAGTACTATCAACCCAAATAAAAATATACATAGTTGCATTACTGTTCACAACTTCCGAGAAATATTTATAACTGAAAGTCAAACGAACGAAAGAACACTAGTTACTCGTACATACTTATACACGATACATTTTGCATGTCGAGAGAATCTGAAGGCACTATTAAACAACCTCGGAGCGAACGTTTCACTCGTTTTACCTACCATTAAACGTTGATATTAGGAAGCACACTCGATCGTTTTCAATGGACGGTGGTCTCAAGTAGTCTCACCTCTTTTTGCTGGTTTTCCTGTAGTAGGATAGTCAAAACTTGGGCGCCGAGATCACTGTGTAATTGCTAAGCCGATCAACGAAGAAGTTGATAAGCAGGCTAATTGTGGTACCTACGCTGACGTCGGTTCGCTTCAATTGCCGTTTGCACCATATTCAGAGGGAACGAATCGGCATCGATGTATTTATGTAGGTAGATGTCGGAAAATTGCATTATTTATAGGTGTTGTTCAGTCTGTTGAAGAGCTCTATTAGAACAGTACCTACTTATTCGAGTTCGGGTGAAATCGTTTATTTTGACATACAAACGTGTAAGTTTAAGCGAGAGAGAAATATGGACCCGAATCATATTCTAAACGCTCACGGGCCGTAGTCTCGCTGGTAATTTGCCATTCCCAATTACCATATCGTATTCTTTCAAAATACATAATATTTATATGGTACTCAAGCGTTCTCGATTATCAAAAAGCTGTAACTATTACTGCTGAACTCATCGGGGTTAATTCATAATGAAATACCGATTCACTTTGGCTTGTCTTGGCGCAGCTATGCAGTAAAAGATTCTATTCACGGTCCACAGTCGACGGAAATATCCAAAACATTTATTAAAAATATTCATCTTTTCGAAGTGTACCTATTTTTTACCAACTTCAAAAAAGGAGGAGCAGGTTATTATATGTTCCACTGTATGTTTTATTTTTGTGTATGTTCACCGGTTTCTCTGTCAATTGTGGACCGAAATCCAAGATTCTTTTTTTTATTCGAAAGAGGTATTGTCTGTTGTTGTATAAGGCTTGGTACCACCTGAGGTGGTCCCGTTGTTACCAAGTCAGGGTCTGATGATGGGATCCCAGGGAAATGGATGGCAACCCTCAAATTTTATAGGCACGCGTGTAGTGATTTCGGTATTTTCTAACATAACTCGTATCCCCTCGGAAATCGCGGATTTTGGTGAAGTGCAACTGATGATGAGGACCACAGACGACTTATGTAACTCCTCAAAGATGTAAAGCACGTCAAAGATTCTGACATGATTCCGCTGAAGTAGCATTCCGTTGAAGGCAATGAAGTGTCAGTTCTGAGATCCTTGAGGAATCGACGGAACTCCTATATATTATCAGGCCACATATAGTGACTTGGGCTTTTTCAGTAATAATCAACGCATTTGCTCTCGGAAAGCAGTTCACGCGGTAAATTGGAAAGGAAATGTGGATTTTTTTTTATGTAGGTACCTATGTTGCTTGGCGAAGCACTGAATTGAAGTCAGTTTAAAGTGTTTAAACTTTGTTTTTAAAGTAAATTATTCCTCGAGAAGTCTCTATTTCACGCGACTTGGGATTGTATTGACATTTGAAGAAATACCTTATATAAACGTTGCATGTTCGAAAAATGCGCGATTTGCATAGCGCATGTTGCTTTGTATGCTAATTCTTTTATGTCTGCACATTGGAAAATATGGCGCTAACATAACGTCGTATTTAAGCTCTAGCTAGAGCATCAAGTAAAATTCAAGTTAGAAATTACTGGTAATAAATAATAATCTTAGTAGGTATCAGTAGGTATGAACAAATATAATAATTTATTGAAGTAGGTTAGTAGGTATAGTAAAAAAAATATTTCATAATTTGTTTAGTTTTTTTATAGTATGCACTAATCACATATTAATTTTTTCATTGAATATAAGTCTAATTTATTAGGTGTACAAGTAGTGTAGGTGTATAGGTTAAATTGTGAAAATACTGAAGTAAGTTTAAATTTAAGCAATAACCTCCTTCTTATATGGTTTCAAACTTTCAATTCAACATCACAAAATCCTTTTGTATGGAAATTAACGGTACGTCAAAAAATGTTAAAATTGTGTATCTGTAGATAATCAATTCAGACAGGCCATCCAAAATCCAAAAAGACGTGTGGCTCTGTCAAAGTTAATGATTTAATTTGCGGTAAGTAAATCTATAGCCTTCACGGCATCGTAAACGTTGAACTGGCACATTTTATTAACGCTCTAAGCTACCGAAAAATTGCAGCCACACGTAACACTCGTCATTTTAAAAAAACCTCAAAATATTGCGCAATTTGATGGCGTGCTTGACGCAATGTTTTCGTGGGTCGCGGTAAGTGTGCCGCGGGCATGTCGGTCAGCCGATGGCCCAGTGCGCTGCGCCGGCGCCGATGCCGCGTTATGTCACAGCCTGCTTCCGTACCACTCGTTTCAGTGAAAGGACTGCACTTGCAACGACCTAACCCAACATTACACAAAATGTCTTAACTGTGTATCAGCATCCAAAGCATTTAAGACTTCAGTATCTATATCTAGCAGTGACAAAGTCCAAAGATCACTTGGGAAGTAAAAGGCCCTTTGTGTAACGCTAAAGCTAAGCAAAAAGAGCCTCATTTTGTAGAAACGGGCGTCAGGTGCTAGATACGACTTATCTTAAGAGGAAGAACTCCAATTAGCGGAACGTGGAAGCACTTTTATATAGTTTATTGTACCCACAGTTTGTTCCTAGTTCCTGTTCCTGTTCAAGTTTAGTTATCCGCGCGAGTAACTAAACTATTTGTGTCAGATAAAATTTACAATCTCATTGAAATCACTCGGTTCCGATTAATGAGCCGTCAGTGATAAAGTTAAATATCGCAACAAATTAATAAACCTGATATTGGGTACAGAATGCGCGTGCTATTAGAGTTGACAAGGAAATGAATGTCACGAGGCATTGTGTCGCAATGAACCAGTTTGGCCGTTCCAAGGAGTAGGAGCAGAGTGACGGGAGAAAAACGTACAACGATGTATTAACGTATGATGTACATAGTGCATTTTGGAACTGGGCAGCAGTCTGTCGAGTTATAGTTACCTTATTCTGCCGAACCAGACACATGGGCCGATTAGGTATTACATGACAATAGGAAGGGTGACGGTGTACTACGTAATATGAGGCGACTTTGCAATGCTTGTGTGAATAAAACGTGATCTTCGGTGTTAGTATTTACATATATTGCTCATATTTCAAAAACGCGTTATTAGACCAAAATAATTGAACAAATTCATATTTACTTTCAGTATGAATTTGATTAACTACTTGACTGCAGAAAATACCCTGGATATTGGACAATGGTTAGAGGAACAGAAATAATTCCGTCGTAGTGCCACATAGTTAGGTACCCACAAATTAACGCAACGATTCGGTAGGTACAGGTACCGTAGTCATTCAGCTGTGCCTCAGAATTAAAATCACCTCAGAAAAAAATATCGTACTTTATACATTTCTAGTTTTTATGTATGCGCAAAAACCAGACCACCTACAAAGTGGGCTGACGATCGGAACTATGAAGATCGCGTTCAAGTGACAAAGTGGGCTGACGATCGGAACTATGAAGATCGCGTTCAAGTGACAAAGTGGGCTGACGATCGGAAATGTGAAGATCGCGTTCAAGTGACAAAGTGGGCTGACGATCGGAACTATGAAGATCGCGTTCAAGTGACAAAGTGGGCTGACGATCGGAACTATGAAGATCGCGTTCAAGTGACAAAGTGGGCTGACGATCGGAACTATGAAGATCGCGTTCTAGTGACAAAGTGGGCTGACGATCGGAACTATGAAGATCGCGTTCAAGTGACAAACTAAAGACGCTTTAAAGCATTCGCCACATTAACACAACGTTTGTCTGAAATTGTGGGATGCTTGAATTATGTATCATTTATGAGATAAAGTTGTATTCATCACGTGATAAATTATAAATCAAGAAGTACAGCCCGTTTGTTACGACCGTGAACGAACGTAAGTCCCTTTTATACAAACAGGGTCACTGCAGCTGAGCAGAGTTAGGCCAGCTCAACAGCATCCTAAGGATGATCTAGATCAGTGTTTTTCAACCTTTTTCATGGCGCGACCCCCTAGAATAAGAATCCAACCCACAGGTTGAAAAACTCTGATCCAGATGATCATGTGTGTTGTCCTGTATTGAATGAAATAATATTAAATGTGAAATCTAGCTTAGTTTTTGTACTAACATTTTTTAAGGCTTATACTAACAATAATGAGATCAATGTTCTCTTGGAAAAATAAATAAATTGAATTGAATTGTGCATCGTTTGTTAATGCGACGAAGTTAAACCTCTGATGAAGGTTTCTGGAGTCAATTGGATAAGGGTGGCAAGCGGGAGCGAGCAATACGATCCATGCGAGAATTCTGTAATAGCAGTCGATGTCTTGTATTGTTTCGAAATTTACCAACTGAAAAACTTAAATACCGCTACCACTACGTACTGCCATTTACTTTCCTGTTGTCAAACGGTAGCCCTTATAAAATCGATTTCAAACACTCCTGTAATAGCGACCGCAGAACTAATTGAAAAGATACCGAGCTAGGAAATGGATACCGGTCCTTAGCCCATAAATCAGCTTTATATTGTAGGTTATAATGTTGTTATTCGCCGACCAGACCAGTTGGCGCAATAGCGATAACGCCAGCAGTACGTTCACTTCACTTCACAAGTGGAAAGGCGCATGCAGACGGCCCTGCGTGGCGGACTACAGTTGTTCTGGAAGCTATAAGAACGAGACAGGGATGTGAAATCCAAAGTAAGCTATATCCTGCCCCAAAGGACAGTCTGCATGCCTAGAAGCGCTTTTATTAAATTTGCTTTCCGCGCATTTATGTGCGTAAATGGTAATAATATTTGTGTAGGTAAATGCAAGTTTATTTAATATTGGCGTGAGCACAGCGAAATGTTTAATGAAGATACTTCAGACTGGCAGCACAGACTACTGATACCGCACCGCTAAATGCGGAAGTGGCCTCAACTATCAGTCAAATCAGTACAGATTTTTTACTGCGCGCTTCCTGGTTGGCATGGGATGCGAGGAACCGGGGCAGCACGAATGCAGTGCTGTATGCGGAATGCGCAATATAATACTGCTCATATGTAATACTGACGACAGTGTACCGACAAGTAACGATATCGAGGCGACATTAGGAAGTTCTCGTTAAAGTATAAAATACCGCATACCGATTCTGCTCCACCAAATGCGGACGTGGCGAAGTTGTTTTTAAAGTACCTACATATTTCGTATTTTTCTTTGACTCGTGTTAAAATACTGGCTGAAATAGATATCGCGCGACTGGCACTTCCGCACATGGTCGCTACGCTGATGAATTCGGCTCGTATTGAGTTCATTATTTTTTGTGTCAAGCTCGATAGCAAGCTTGTTAAATAGATTATGTTGTTTACTCGTTATAAAGTCGGACAGTTATTTCCTTACTTGTAAAATGACGTAAGGATCTTAGAAGTATAATGACACTTACATTTATTTAGATGTAGATTCGACTTAAGCTTGTGTAATTGGACTAAAAAATATCACGCTTGGTGGCATTCTACCTCTAAACATAGCTATAAATGTAATATTGTATAGGTTAGTGGGATGAGCTATGAGAAACCATACACATAGTTATTTATTAATAAAATTGTTCAAAAATTCACATATCAAAAATAATATAAATTATAATAAGTAGTCAAACATTTACATTTATTCTGCAGAAAGGCCACAAGGGCACTTAAATACAAGTCGATCAATAATTGACAATAAAAAAAAATATATAAATCTAACAACAATAATTATTTGAAAATTGCAGTTTAACAGAACTAAATGTCACTAAATGAAAACAATATTACAAAAAAATATCCATTACATTAGATACAAGGTCTCTAGATCAGAATAAACAAAAAGTTTGTAATATCATTTCATATCCCAGAGATGCAAAACAACAGACTTTGCCACAGCACTCTCTGCCTACTACGCCTATGCCCACTCGTGGTTCAGGTACGGCATTATTTTGTGGGGTGACAGTACAGATGCTCATGACCTATTTATAATGCAAAAAAAATGCATACGTGTACTGGTGGGCATACGAAACCGGGATAGTTGCAGGCCCTATTTTACCAAACACGGCATATTAACCTTGTTCTGTATGTATATATTGGAATTATGTATATTTGTGCGTAAGAATATTCACCTGTTCAAGGAGCAACAAAATAAAAGACTAAAACATAAACTTATATTACCTGTCCCAAATCTTGAAATATTCCGAAATAGCCCTCAATATGCAGCAGTTAAATATTATAATCATCTCCCAAACTATTTAAAGGCAGAAGAAAAATACACAACTTACGCAAAAAAGTTAAAGTCATATCTGGCAAACAAAACATATTACACAGTAGAAGATTATTTTAGTGATAGATAATAAGAGCGAAAGTATTCTCTTTGTTTTGATTTTATGATGTATACTATATTGAATTTAATTTAGATTTGTATAAGCTATAGTGTGTTTTTGCTTTGTAAATTTAGCTTTTCCTAATTTTACCTACACACACTAGCAAATGTAGGTAACAATTTAATAATTTAAGTTTGCTATACCCGTCCAGGGTCCATGAGACACATACATATTGTAAGAACTTTTATTTTACCATGGTGCAATAAACGATTATGATTATGTATAAGGTCTCTGAGCGTCCAGATAGGTACAATTAATTATTATTATTCTAATGATCTTCGAGATGTATACTGTCTCTAAGCGCTCTTTAAAACTATCATATTATGGGGTTTAAATCCACTAAAAATGTGCTTTTGTTATATTGGTACACCCTCTACATGGTGGGGCATTTCCTTAGCATGATAGGAGTCGAATTTATTGTAATTTTTCTAATAACTCTGTCACTGTTGTCTCCTGGCTTACCAGTACAGAATAACAATAACAAAAAGTTGATTGTCCCATTTGCTCGTATTTTGAGGTGTGTGAGAGACAAGTTTAACCGAAGTGGTAAGAGGGACAAGGCTGTTTCATCATCATCATCATCATATCAGCCGAAAGACGTCCACTGCTGAACATAGGCCTCCCCCAAAGAATGTCACAATGGCCGATCCTGCGCCACGCGCATCCAGCGGACTCCCGCGACCTTTACCAGGTCATCAGTCCACCTTGTGGGGGGGCCTACCCACGCCGCGCCTTCCGGTACGTGGTTGCCACTCGAGAACCTTTCCGCCCCAACGGCCATCGGTTCTACGTGCAATGTGCCCCGCCCACTGCCACTTAAGTTTAGCGATTCGGAGGGCTATATCGGTTACCTTGGTTCTGCTGAAGCAGAAGGCTGTTTATAACTATTTAATTAAGTTTCATGAATAAGTTACATCTATAGTATCACAAGTAGGTCATTAAAACCATGCTAATTGTATTATTTACCTGTTTGATTTATATTCGTTGTACCCAGTACAAGAATAACACAACATCAATGCCAGTCAATTTAGCGTTCATCGACATAAAGAAATGACGTGTATTGATGGGACCTATTTATTGTACTTCTTATTGATAAACCCTGTCATCAAACTGAACTATTTTTTGACACAACCAGCGAGGTGATGGGCGTAACTTTATGACAACTCAACTGTAATTTTTCCGTAGAAAAAGTGACATTTAGATCTGTCTGACGCACGTACAATGCGTTACGTGATCGACCAGCAGATGGCAAATAAAAATGGTATCGAACGATGTCATTACTGTCACTAACGACATGTCAGATGACAGACGTGACGTTGATCTATATTCTTAACAGCATTGGGTAATGTATGTTAGTATTTTATAAGCAAGTCTACCGAGTCTACCTATTTTTTATTTCCATATCACGCTATCCCGTAAATAAAAAATTAAAGCGTTCAATTAGCGACGCATTACAAACATTATTTTATAAGTATCTAGAATATGCACAGCACCAATGATGTAATATAAAATATACGTAGATATGTTATAAGCGGTCCAAAAGTGGCACACTAAATTTTGGTCAAGTCACACAGCTTGTCATAGTTTTGCGTCGTCAATGGAAACAAATGCTGTCAGAATTTGGTGGCCATTTTTAAACACGGAATTTCGTATAGACAACATATCTATCTATATTTTTATATTGCATCATTGCACAGCACAGTATACAGTGAATAGAGTGAATTTTATGACTTATCCTTATTGTTATGTCAACGAAATTCTTGTATCGATTGGATACAGAATCAATTATTTCGAAATAAATTTAAGGGTGATTTACAGTACACCGTGGGTGCTTGGCGGCCGGTCTGCGTGTCCGAGTTTTTCATACATTCGCCCTTGCCGGCCGTGCCGCATCCGCGATACGCGCAAACGCTAAAATCGCGTTGGAAACAGAATGTCAATAATACGCGAAATATGTGGCTGTGGCCCTTTATTTTGTCGGTTCATATGTTCCGGCGTCGGCCCTGGCGCAGCTCAGTGTACAGTGAATCATCCTTAAATTCAAACGATTACCATAATATTTTCTAGTTCTTAAAATAAATACTTGTCCAGAACGTACCTACTTACTGCCGCCTTAAGACAAAAAACCATAAGTGACAATTTTTGTCAAATTGAGTTTTTAACAGTCTCGGACTCAGCGAAAAACATGTGATCTCACACGGGTTTGGATATCTCTAATAAACCAGGATTTAGACAAGCATAAGTTCAAGTCATTTTGTTAAATTTATTTCCTGTTCGAAGTAGAAAAGTCATAACATAATTGCATGTTCATAGGCAAACAAGTATTAAGTAACGACATGTTTTTTTTAATCTTTGCCTTGGGTGGGTGCCTATAGTTTTTATCATAAGAAGAAAAAACATATTTTCATTTTGTTTAAAATTACTAAGTTAAAAACACTTAAGATGACACATGTGCTATATCTTGTTAGTTCGTGATTTTTATCAATAATAATAATCAGAAACAAAAAAAACATAATTCGCAAGTAAATTTTTTTTTTTTGTAAGACGATCTCTTATGCTTTTTCTGCTTAATATCCGTTTCAAAAATAAGAACATATGATTTATTTCTTAAATATGCTTGCTTCTTATGCTTTTTTAGGGTAGTAGCAGCCCCACTTCTGCCCCTCAAAGTCTGATTTTGGCGGGCCGGCTCGGCACGCGTGGCTTTAGCTCAGTCGACTACTTTCTTTCGTCGGAGGTTGCGCGCGCGCACGTACATACCTTACATACCAGTGGCGGAGCGCCCATACAAGCCGATTCCCACCGGCTTCCCTAAAATTTCATGCTATACAGGGTGGAAAGTTAAAACGGGGCAGTAAGGGCAGCTACTAGATCCCTTGCCGCCACGCAAAAATGGCATTAGGATTTCATTCCTAACTTTTTAAGTGATGACAATCTACATTCACAGATTTTTGAAAAAAGGTACAGTCAGCGAGAAAATCATCACTTTTGACGATTTTTTTTTAATGCCATTCGATCCCATTCCTATTAAGGATCAAAATACTCTTTGGGACCGACTAAGGTTTGACTACTAGAACGCCCAGAAATCAAAGAAAACTTTTTCCATACAGTCAGTATGGGAATTCAAAAATCTGTGAATGTAGATTGTCATCACTTAAAAAGTTAGGAATGAAATCCTAATGCCATTTTTGCGTGGCGGCAAGGGATCTAGTAGCTGCCCTTACTGCCCCGTTTTAACTTTCCACCCTGTATATTAACAAAGTCGTAAATCATCAAAAAACAGCCCTTTTATTTGGCTCCGGGTTGTCCAGTGAAAATTCTTACGCGCCGACACTGACACATACCTACTTGTGTTGGATACGAAAAGTCTTTAGTAAACTGTGTTTGTGACTCTAATTAGTGACATATGATATTGACTACAAAACGTCCTTTGGAGGCGATCGTATTGAGCTGGACTTCATGAAGTTAAATATTATAAAAAATGGCTTTCCGTCGCCTAAATTTAACAACAAACCAGCACGACTTATCTCAAAAGGGAAGACAGACATTATTCAGCGTCTCGGAAAACCTATGCCTCCAACTAGGCTTACATTTTGGGAAGACCTGCCTACTAATGACAAGTCTGCTAATCTAATAGACGAGCATGATACTTAAGATTATTACTGTCAGCTGCAGCTATCGGACTGGATAGACATTTACGTGCAGACAGAGGCGGCAGATTACTCTGCAGCTAAATATATACTTAATATTATGTACGACACCGGTTAGTCTAGTGGGAAGCTGAAGGTCCTGGGTTCGAATCCCGGTAAGGGAAAATATTTGTGTGTCGAGCACGAATATTTGTTTCTGAGTCTTGGATGTTTTCTGTGTATTTAAGTATCTATATCAATTAAATATATCCTCATCTAGTATCCATAGCACAAGCCTTATTTAGCTTACTAAATATGGAGCTATAGTTCGATTTGTGTTCGAATTTTCCCATAATATTTATGATTACATATAATATATTAAGGAAGGAAGTAAGTGACGAGATGACGACTGACAGGGAGGTATGGAAGAAAAGGACATGCTGCGCCGACCCCAAATAGAAGAAAGAAAGAAAGAAAGAAGACATTTATTTACTACACAAAAGACACACAGAGACAAAGGGAGTAGGCAATTTAACACATATTATAAATGGGATAAGGGCAAGAAAATGATGATTATTATAATATATTATGATATATATTTCGTGTTAAATTTATTGCGGTTGATATCAATTTTATTTTAAGTACCTCAATATCTCGAAAAACATCTTTTAATAAATTTATTAGATTTTTTATCGTGTTTCATTACTTTGAACAATTAAATAAACCACAAGAACCCATATGTGATTTTTTTTGCAAATTCCTAGGCCAATTTGTGATAGAAACATATGTGAGTACTTGTGTTGTTTTATCTTAGATGCCATAGTGCAAAGTTAACACAAAAAACTTAAGTGCGCACTTGTGTTCTTTTTTTCTTCGAAACGATATTTTCAAATGTTTTATTTTAATAAGCAATACCTTTCTTTTTGAAATATCTAATTAAATAAAAAAGATTTTTAACAAAATTCAGTTGTCTGAAAATTCTACAATTTATCATTAATCATAAACACAAGTTTCAGCTTTGTACATTCAATTAAAACCAATTGAACAGAAGTGTAAAGTTTTTTGGATTTATCTCGAAAATTACTTTTTGTCACTTATGGTTTTTTTTCTTAAGGCGGCAGCTTACTACCTACTATTGGGTACAGGTTAGCTACCTACTATTTCACGATTCTAGTTGGGACATAGTTTAGGGCAAAGATCCAACCCACAAGACATTGAAGTGTACTTAGTGTAGGTATGACTTTTATTTTAGCCCTAAGGTTCCAATCTCAAATTTTACATCGTGTGGGTTGGATACTTTTCTCTAAACTACGTACGTGCTTTTAAAAACGGGAAAAGCTTTTATTTTAAAATACTTTTTTATAAGGTCATACTTAACTTTGACATGAAAGTATGAATACCCTGAGGACAAATACATACGCGTTATAGGAATGCGATGCCTGAAATAAATGAAACCCTAACGTAATGGTTACGCTTCACAAATATGTAACCTAACTGTCCAAGTCTACAACGGGCACTAGAACTGTATAGTGGCGCCTTCAATCTGACAAGAGTGAGGTCAATTGACAACTAATTGTGGAGTCGTCGACTGCCCAGTCCTGCTACCAATTTACAATCGTTCCCGGCTGCTGTCCTTCATTGACGCAGTACAGCCATCATAAGTGAGAGCAAGACGAATGCTCCGATGAACGTTAAGGATGCATTATTGTGCGGAGTAGAGCCGTTCCTGCTGTTCGTGTCTTTATTTACGAAGTTCAATTGCTGCTGTGTATTTTAAATCTATGTTTTGAATCATTGCGTAGGTCGATATGCGGTTTCATAAGGCACATATTATGTAAATGTCAAATCAGAATTGATTGAACCATGCTTTATTATCTACAGGTAATACTAGTACAAACGAATGAAAACTTGCGAAATCTGTAAATTCAATTCATGCACATAATTTACCCAAACAACCCAACCTACAAAGATGACAGACTTTAGGTATCTTTGTTGGATGTTAGGGCTCCTGATTGTTTGACATTTACAAGCTGTTTTCCGTGTGTTATCAGAGCGATCATCATTCATTACATTGCTAAGATAAATATGTACTTACTATTTACCATTTAAAATATAATTATCCAATAAAATATACAAACCGTAAAATTGTGGCCAAGAACTCTAACACCAGAAGTTGTAATATCAGTCAGGCGGTCATCTCCACTTATAATAAATCTCTAAATTAAAAAAAGAATCAGCCAGTTTGAAACTAAGCTTTGCGCGGTTCGAATGTTCTCAGCATCCCATGAACGGAAAAATATGAAACATTTTATATAGGTATATTATTATTCTAGCTGCAACTTAGGATAGTTTTTATCCGACTGCGACAGTTAATTAATTTTCCGAAATATACGACTTCATTTAATTTTTCATTTATTTTTATTGAAATCAAACGCTGCTCCAACTGTCAGCTATAAGAACCGTCAAATTTTCGTCAAAATGGCGGAATTGCTTTGCCTTTCACTTATTAATAATTTAAATCCCGTCTACGATAGACCTTTACGAGACAAATGCTAAAATATAAACCATAAAAACATATTCGATTCTGATATGAGAACTTATATGCGCAAATGTCGTTTTATGTCGTAATTTCAATAAATGAAATCAACAAATTTGAACAATATAATTAACACGAATTTGTTTTTTTTGAATGACAATGGCACGCGCTCGGCGCATTCAGCCAAAGTACCTGCGGCGCTACCACGAAAACCGATACTCAATGTTCATATATTTGCATCCCTGTCACTCGTGTATGGTTAGTGCGATAGAGATATTATACCCGAATATTTTCGAATTCCGAAGTTCGTGGTTATAGCTCAGGAATCGAAAATATGGTAAATAATCATAATGTATTTTCTCGAAAAAGAATTTAAAATAAATATAGTCAAATGGAGAAAAAAACAAAGCAAGAGGTTATATAGGTAATGATTAAGTTATAAGAGTCCAAAGTTTTAAGAGGGGGTATGTTCTGTCCCTTTTCCGCAAAACGCACCTTCATATGAAACGATTGTTTTTTACTATGACGCTCGAGTATATTGACGTCACAGTCCCTCATCGTTTTCTCACTCTAACAAGCGACATTAAAACGGATGTAGCTTCATAATTTTTTGAGATATTGGAGAGAGAGAGAATGGGAGTTTCATTATCTTCTATCTATTTATACATAATAAATGCCTATGTCCTGACTGACTTATTCACTCAATCACTCACTCACTCACTCATCAACGCACAGCCGAAACTACTAATCTTAGAGAGTTGATTTTTGCACAGTATGTTGCTTTTATGACGTGGGCTAGGGATAAAAAGGGATTTTTGAAAATTCTACCCCTAAGGGGGTAAAATGGGGGTGCAAAGTTTGTATGGGAGAACCTTTTTTTTTGAGCTATAGACTTAAACTTTGTAGAAAAATTAGTTATTAGAATACAAATGAAACACTTTCAGCGTTTTGGAAAATTCCACCCCTACGGGGGTAAAATAGGGGTGCAAGGTTTGTATGGGGGAAACATTTTTTTTTTAAATAGAGACTTAAAACTTTGTAGAAAGATCAGTCATTAGAATACAAATAAAGAACTTTCAGGGTTTTAGAAAATTCTACCCCTAAAGGGGTAAATAGAGTGCAAAGTTTGTATGGGAAAAACTACTTTTTTTTAAATAGAGACTTAAAACTTTGTAGAGAAATTATTCATTAGAATACAAATAAAGTACCTAGATTCAATGTTTTAAAAAAATCTACCCCTAAGGGGGTAAAA
Source organism: Epinotia brunnichana (assembly GCA_963854355.1). NCBI lineage: Eukaryota > Metazoa > Arthropoda > Insecta > Lepidoptera > Tortricidae > Epinotia > Epinotia brunnichana. Next base: position 18,887,937 of record OY977949.1, on the reverse strand, counting down.
TAGGGGTGCAAATTTTGTATGGGGGAAACAATATTTTTTTTAAATAGAGACTTAAAACTTTGTAGAAAGATTAGTCATCAGAATACAAATTAAGTACTTTCAGCGTTTTAGGAAATTCTACCCCTAAAAATAGGGGGCTAAAATAGGGGTGCAAAGTTTGTATGTGGGAAACTATTTTTTTTAGCTAGAGTCCTAAAACTTTGTAGAAAGATTATTTAAATACAAAGAAAGTACTTTCAGCGTTTTGGAAAATCTCACCCCTAAGGGGGTAAAATAGGGTGCAAAGTTTGTATGGGAAAAACATATTTTTTCTTAATAGAGACTTAAAATTTTGACGAAAAATTACTTATTAGAACATGAAAAATACTACTTTCGTCGTTTTACAAAAATCATTCCCTAAGGGGGTTAAAAAAGGGTGCAAGGTTTGTATGGGGAACACTTTTTCTGAGCTAGACACTTAAAACTTTGTAGAAAGATTACTTATAAAAATACAAAAAAAGAACACATATCGTTTTAGAAAATTCCACCCCTAATAGGGTTAAAAAGGAGAGCAAGCTTTGCATGGGCAACACTTTTTTTTGAGTTAGACTTAAAACTTTGCAAAAAGATTACTTATTAGAATACTAAAAAAGAACTTTCAGCGTTTTAGAAAACTCCATCCCTAAGGGGATCCTTAAGATCCTTAAGAAGGGTAGCCAATGTTGTGTGGGAAAAACTTTTTTTTTTACTAGACTTAAAACTATTCAAAATGTTACTTATTTAATAAAGTACTTTCAGAGTTTTAGAAAATTCCACCCCTAAGGGGGTTAAGAAAGCTTTGTATGGGCAACACTTTTTTTGAGCTAGAGACTTAAAAGTTTACGAAAAAAGTTCTTTCAGCGATTAGAAAAATTCAACCTCTAAGGGGGTTTAAAAGGGGGTTCAAATTTTAAATGGCGAGCAATAAAATTTTAAAGTGTGAGTAAGAGATTTTTAACTTCGGTCTTATTCTGTACGTTAAAAGACTACAAAACTGATTTCAGAGTTTTTCCAAATTCATCCCCTAAGAGTGTTAAAATTGGTTCAAAGTTTGAGTATTTCAAGGCATTTTTAAAGTATGAGATTTTTAACTTTGGTTTTAGACTGTTTGTTCACAAACTAGAAAATGAACATCAACTTTTTTTTTAATTATCCCCTAAAAGAGGGTTCAAATTTTGTATTGAGAGAAATCATTTTCTAAGACGATAAAAAGTTCTACGCGGACGAAGTCGCGGGCAAAAGCTAGTCTAGAATATGTTATAAAATGCACCTGAGCGAACAACGTGCTCACTAACATCTTTATACGACGTTATGGTCAATGCACTAAATAAGTATTGTTGTCTGTGTGTATAATTTAATTTATTTGAATTCATTAATTTATTCATTATAATTTTAATTTTATTTTATTTTATTAATTTATTCGTTATTATGCATTGACAAAGTTGATGAGTTCACTAATTTATATTATAATCCATGAATTTTGTTTTTTCTAGTCAAACAATACTTTAATAATTGATGATTATGATTAGCTATTTAATATTGTAACTACTTAGGTACTATTCATTATGTAAAATTCTCTGGTTACCGCTACGTGCTCACTAATTTAATCAAGCTATGTACTCCGTAATTACATACGAGTATAGCAGCTGTAAGTACCTTTTAAGATAATTTTTATATATGTGATGTGGACGTACTTATCATCATCATCATCATCATATCAGCCGAAAGACGTCCACTGCTGGACATAGGCCTCCCCCAAAGAGTGCCAAAATGTACGTATAATACCAAACGTACTTATATGAAAATGAAAAAAAAAATGCACTAAAACGTGATCACTGATCAGATACATATTTTGAGCACTTCTCCATATTACCATGATGACGTCTGTATTAGTTTTCTGTATTCACCTATCACTGGAACTTAGAAACCAGTTATCAAACTCGCATTTCGGCAGCTCATCGATATTATTAGACTAAGATAAGCTTAATCGGTCTGCTCTATAATAGACTACATTATATATATATATATATATATATATAGTAGTATATATATATATCTCTATAGACTTATAGATAAAGCTAACAACACTTCTTCATTAGCATATATATGCGAATTCGATCGTACCTACTACTGATACTCAATAACAAAGCTGACCGAAAAATATAAACACATACGTAAGTGGATGTATTTTTAAACGAGTTAGGTGCCTACTTATAATAAAAATGGCAACGCAAACAAATGATTTTAATAGGCTGATTCTAGACCAAACAAGCTCACAATGATTTTGTACCTAATCTTCAATCAAGTATTTACTCAGTAAGGTCACGTGTGACGTGCTAGAACTATTTATAGTACCTATAACCATACCATTACCATGCTCTGTAGGTATAGGTACTCGCATGTGGTGTATCTAATGTTCCAGCCCAGCACGGCTATCACAAGACGGCTCTCTCGCACAATAATAAAAAAAAAGCAATTTTTCCTTTAATTTGAAGTTTATAAATATCGTTAGCAGCGTAACTGCTTTATACAAAATTAATTAATTTAGTATGGGGTGGCGCATCGTTACTGACGATTCCTCAATATAGTTTGAGACGTTGGTGCCGTTAAGAAGCATATGTCTTCTAGGTAGATGTCGCCACATGCTTCTCTAAGGCGTTGTAAGAAGGAACTAATTGAAAGATTTAGGGGCTGAGACAGATTGTTCCGATAGCTCAGTTGGTTAGTAGCGCAAAATTGAGCCGACACAGTTGGCCAGAACGCCAAAAAAAAAAGAGAAGGGGTTAGTAGCGACGGGCCATGTATGCCTGTGGTCGCCGGTTCGAATCCGGCTCGGAGCCTAAATTTTTCAATTTTTCCTTTAATTTGAACTTCTCAATTTAGTAAGGTTAATTTACCATCGTCCCTTTCGGGCATACGCTAGGACGCCATCTAATAATTCCTTTATCTACGATGGCCATAAAACCTGTCATGCTAGCTGCCCTGGCGGTGAGTATAGGCTCGGGAGAATGAGCAGTGTTGTGATTAAGGGACCAACATTTGTCAACAGCTGTCGACATAATGAACCCTCAAATCAATGAAGGCTCGGCATCGAGTTTAGTGACGCTTCTGAAGTCGCAGTGAAGTCGCTAATTAGTAGAACCGTAGGTACGCATGCTTACCATCAACCAAACCATATGTTTCTGTTACAACATCGTGGCATAAAAAAAATACGTTATGTTATTGTTATTTTTAGTTTGTTAATACATATAATATATCTACACTGGTCTATGGTATCCCTTGGTAAAGTTTGGTATAGTATCGGAAGTGGTTTACAATGGAGCCGGAGCGGAGATAAGATTATATAAATACAACGTGATTTCATGTGAGAGCCATAACATGTCATATTGGGATAATTTATAGTTTTTTTATGGTTCCGTACTCAAAGAGTAAAACGGGACCCTATTACAAAGACTCCGCTGTCCGTCTGTCTGTCTGTCTGTCCGTCTGTCACCAGGCTGTCATGACCCTTGATAGGGACGAATGCGATTCATGAGAAGTCAGTACCTATTATAATAGTTTATGTGAATGTACATAATGAGGGGCATTAAACACGAGCGTGGGTTTATGAAACGAGCCGAAGGCGAAGGCGTGTTTCATAATAACATCACACGAGTGTTTTAATGCCTAATTATGTACATTTACATACACTATTTTATCTACCCACATGTTATAAATCCTCAATGATGTGTTCGGGAACCATTAGAATAACCGCCATTGCACCGCCATGGCCGACTAGATTTCAAATCATGACCAACTACATCATGCTGCACGACCCCAACACTGGACCTGATTTCCATAATAACATCGATTGTCGATGCAATTATGATTTTTCATACATTATAAAATTATAATAACACTGGCACAGATATAACGCTGATGTTACGTTACTGTTTGCAATTATGGTGGTCGTTATATATGGTTTCCGAACACACATTCTAGAGGATTTATGATATGGGTGTAGATAAAATGATTTTACTTCTTTGGACTTTTAAGCAAAATTTTAATTACAGCGTTGTGCGATAATTCGATGCGGCAATTTAGGTTACCGTAGAAAAGTGTTATTTCTCGCTAAAATGCAAGTGGAAATGGAATAGGCCTGCTCATACTGAGACCAACTGCAATTAAAGATTTCAGATTATTTGTGATGTTATTATAGAAGTCCAGCGCTGAGATTCCATGATCCTGAACCAACTTTCAACCTACAGGAATCCTGGGCATCTGAATGGGAGTCAAGATCTCTTCCTGGTGATATCTTCAAGCCTAATCCCAAGGCACGGCCTGCTGTCTTTGAAGAGCCCCGACGCGTTTGGTGCATGCTGAATCGGACTGTGCTTACTTATGGCTTATGGCACAAATGGAACTGGTGCGATTCACCAGTATGCCGGTGTGGAGCTCCCGAGCAGACTGTACACCACATAGTATTTAAGAAATAAAGAAAGAAAAAAAAACATTTATTCGTGGACAAAACAATGGGTGTAAAAAACAAAACACAGAACGTAAAAATAGCAGGGTCCACGAAAAGGCCCCGACTCAGCATGGCGCTAACCTAGAAGGCCAGCGCTGGTCTTCCGTCGGAACCTTTACATGAGTTACCTCCTGGAAGGCAACACAAAACAAATACCTAAAAAAAATAAGCCATACGAAAATAAATAAACAAAACATACAAGTGTCAAAGTAGGACCCTAACGAATCCATCAGCAAGCACATAAAATAAGAAATCTCGCTTGAAACATGCTTCTTCAGGTTTATAGCTTAGGAAAGTGTGTCGTTGGTTGTATCGATAAGACCGAGTGTTTGAATGAAAATTAACGCAAACAATATTGTACCCGCGGAGGTAACTTTACTTCCACGTTTCGTTTGATAGCTCCTTTTGGATTACGTGTGAATTAAAAAAAAAACTGATCGTATTCAATGTGTGATTCTAAAATTAACGCCGTGAAGTTGGGGTACATACCTACAGACTGTTCTGTTCTACACCAAGTAGGCATTGTATTTGCCATATTCAATTCTTGACTCACTGCTGAACGGTTCAAATACAAATACTAATGACTTTATTTACCAAACCTGCAATTACTAGATTGAGTTTTAAAAAATTAGTGTGACAAGTTATGATCCTCACACTAGGTCGAGCCTGTGTCGTGAGAACCGACAGGGGCGTTGCAGAAGCAGTTGCGTTATGTTAGGACTTAAGTTATACGTTAACAGATGACGACACGATTGAGACATTGTTCCATGAAAGATTTTCAATTCGGCTGCTTTTTAGGGTTCCGTACTCAAAGAGTAAAACGGGACCCTATTACTAAGACTCCGCTGTCCGTCTGTCTGTATCTCACTGATACCGTGATAGTTACAGTTGAAATTTTCACAGATGATGTATTTCTGTTGTACTTTCTGTTAATACTAAAAACAGAATAAAATAAATATTTTTATTGATAATGGTACGGAACCCTTCGTGCGCGAGTCCGACTCGCACTTGGCCGGTTTTTATTATGCAACTATCATTTTCAAAACTTTGTTACTGTGTTATGTGTTATTTCCATCTCTAAAAACTCTTCGGCGCACTGAAGCCCTTCTGTCGTCTTACTTACTTCTTTTTTACGGCGGAGACATTACCTTTTCTGGAGTAGGCTAGCAAAAGGCTAGTCCTTAACAAGTCACGAGGCACAACTCACCGACTGCTGAAGACCAGTGCCAGCTCTCATCTCTCTCGCACTCTGCTTATTAGAAAGAGGAAATATTTCCTCAAGTCGCGTCACATTTTTAGGGTACCGTAGCCAAATGGCAAAAAACGGAACCCTTATGGATTCGTCATGTCTGTATGTCTGTCTGTCTGTCTGTCCGTCCGTATGTCACAACCACTTTTTTCCGAAACTATAAGAACTATACTGTTGAAACTTGGTAAGTAGATGTATTCTGTGAAACGCATTAAGATTTTCACACAAAAATAGAAAAAAAACAATAAATTTTGGGGGTTCCCCATACTTCGAAGTAAAACTCAAAAAAAATTTTTCATCAAACCCATACGTTGGGTATAGGTCCTCAAAAATTATATTGAGGTTTCTAATATATTTTTTTTCTAACTTAAATAGTTTGCGCGAGAGTCACTTCTAAAGTGGTAAAATGTGTCCCCCCCCCCCTATAACTTCTAAAATAAGAAAATGACAAAACTAAAAAAAATATATGATGTACATTACCATGCCAACTTCCACCGAAAATTGGTTTGAACGAGATCTAGTAAGTAGTTTTTTTTTAATACGTCATAAATCGTAAACCGCAATTTATTTTACGGAACCCTTCATGGGCGAGTCCGACTCGCACTTGGACGCTTTTTTTTCGTTAGTTGTGCTAGCTACTGTTATAAGAGGGATAGATTGTATGAGTTCCGCTGCAGTTTCACTGGAATTAGGGTATGTTATCGCGCACAGGGCCGAGTGGGGTCGCCAGCGGCGATAAGCAGGCTATCGACTCGATAGGCTATCGCGGGCGCTCCGAAACGGTTCACAGAGCCCTGGTGTGGTAAGAAAATCTCGTATCATTGCGTCCTAATAAATAATAGATTATAAGCAATTTTTAGTAAGGCAACGTTGAGTTGGGAAATCATGATATTGCCTACTTGGCTATGGAAAAAGTACTCAAAAAACATTTGAGCTTAAGGATCAGCGCCTCCATTTGATTCCTTTCTATGATTCCCGCGTTCGTTCTTTGGCCGCCAAGGCAGGTCATACATTTGATCGAGTTCACTTATAGATTGGACGGCCGCTCCGCGCGCAGCGGCCGGAGAAGAGAGCGTGCGTAACAAATTGAATTGTGAATGGGATCGGAAGCGACGAACAATTTAACTCTTTGAGTACTTAGTAGATTAATTAATAATAATAAGTAATAATCATTTATTTCAGGCAACTAAGGTCCATTGTTACAAATACCTTAAAGACTAACATACATACTTCTTCTTCTTGTTGTGCCATATCCTCAGCGGATGTCAGCGACCATCTTCCGGAACTTGTTTCTATGTTGTGCCAGTCTGCAAAGACTGGCAGTGTCATTAATGTTAGACCAGCTTTTAATGTTATCTACCCAGGTTAGCTTTCTCCTTCCTCTGCTTTTTTTACCGTCGATTTTCCCTTCCAAGATGTTACGGATTATATCATATTTTTCGTGTCTATAGATATGACCAAAATATGACGTTTTCCTTTTCTTGACCGTGCTCATAACTTCAAGGTTTTTATACATACAATACAATACAATTAAAACACTAATTATTATTTAGGCGACGAAACAGTGTGGCTCCGTTGCGTCGATAAGTCGGGTGTAGCATTCGGTAGGTTGCCCCGGAACCGCCGAAACACGACACCCTTCGGCCAGAAGTCAGCACACGCGATGGTCTCCTGCAGCGGCCGCGGCACGCGCACCACAAGTCCACAAACGAGCTGAAGTGCGCGTAGTTGCGCGAACGCAGCTGGAAAACCCTCAGCGAGTAGCTAGACATATGTGTGCTGTACGTGTATGTTAACGATGCATCTATTCCAAATGAATTCGTTAAAGTTAAGACCTTCATGGTAATATTATCCTTTAAATACTTTGCAGCGATCGTGTGAGCGAAAAGTTTAAATGTTTTGGGAGTCCTTTGCTAGTATTTTTTTCCATTACAATAAGGTAGTAGAGGTATTCAAGTTTATTTATTACCTACACTGTAATATACAAATTACAAAAAGCCGACAAAATGCCTCGAGGCATCAGTTGACCTTTTAGCGAAGCAGGTAATGATCGTAGGAGGTTCAACTTGTGACTTTTGCCAGAAATATCACTCGTGATTTATAGAATCCAAAGCCATAAACATAGTTATACACTTGTGTATAAATGTAACTTATGCCCACGCTACAAACTGTATACTTATCTACTTGAGAATATTTAAGTTGGCCGAATTGCATCAAAGTATTTCTAAAAGCAACTCTACAACTAAATAAAAGTGGGCCACATAATTGATCTCAACTATACCTACCTGTACCTACTGTGCTGAGACATAAACCGCATAAAGTACCTACTTGCTCGACAGCTGATTGTACAGGGGAAATCAAAGACAGCTAGGAGACGTCAAAAAAATGGGTTGAAAACCAATGATTTTACTTATTCGTTTTCGTAGAACAAGAAAACATATTATTAGAGTCAAAAGAAAAAAAAATTGAGGTTACAGGAGAGGTCTTGCGGAGCATAGAGCATAGGTAGATAGTAAATATAGTTAATATTATGTTAGGCTTTACACGCTTTACACAAAATAATTTCTTCCTACTCGTAAGGAAAACATCGTGATATTCGTGATGAAATCGGTCTAATTAATAAATAAATAAATAATAAAACCATTCATATCAGTCATCTAAGGCTCATAGTAACAAATACCTTAAAAAACCGAATTCCAGCAAGGTCTGGTTTTCCCTCTGGGTTGGAAGGTCAGTGGTGATCGCTTTTGTCAAACTAGTGCCTACTTAATGCCAAATCTTAGGGCTACATTCACGGCCACGCTAATCTCGTAGCGCTACGCTGTATTCCGTAGCAGGTTAAACCTCGTATGTAGCGAAAAGCGCTCGTAGCGCTCTGACGCATATGTGTCGTCATGGGTACGGAATGTGTTAAGGTACAGCCGGTAAAAACGCTTGGAGGATGGTGAGTACGTTACAGTACATTTTAGTAAAATCGTTAATCAATACAGAAGTGAAACGGGATCGGCTACGAGCGTAGCGCGTAGCGATTCTTAATTGGTAGTGAATGTGTTAAAAAAGAGAACTGTGCATAATAAAAAATGTGCTGAAATGAAAGAAAGAAAGAAAGAATTGTATTTTTCACAATCGTGTTATAATAGAGAGCTTTTTAGTCGAGTACCGTGTTTAAGCCACGAAGCTTTGCTGAGTGGCCTAAGTAAGGTACGAGATTAAAAAGCTTGATTATAACACTATTGTGAACAATACTTTTTGTACGAGTTCATTAAAATTAATTTTCTACGAGTCAACTGAACTAATTAAACAAACTCGATACTGTTGAAACGAAGTGCAGCTCATCGCTCGTACGCTTGTTGATATCTTAAAAGACATCAACGAGCGTACGACATCAAAGCGATTCTATTGGTCCAATTCATTACAGTTCAGTAAAGCAGTCACGTGATTGGTCGAATTTATTTTAGTTGTCTGGAGCGTATCGAAAAGTAGTTATTTCGATTGTTTCGACAGTAACATGGACTACAACTATGAAAAAAGTGACGTTGCAGTATTCTCTATGAAATCTTAATACACACATTTTATTCGTCGAGTACAAAAAATTTTTTTTGGTTGTCTAGAGCGTATCGAAACAGTTATTTCGGTTGTTTCGGAAGTAACAGACTATTCAACGATGAAAAAAGTGACGTTGCAGTATTCTCTATGAAATCTTAATACACATATTTTAATCGTCGAGTACAAAAACATTTATTCGAGACAAACAACACAGCGTTTGTCACGAAACGGTTCTATCTCAGCATAATGCTGCAAGTGAAGAATCCCGTTTGTTTATGTACGAGTATGTTTAAAACGTATCATAATTCTAATACTCTATTAATGTGGTTACATTATTAAACTCATCAATGCACAAGTGCGGAAATAGGCAGGTTTGCTATCGGTGCTCGACCCAGTTTCCAGCCGATAAAACTTATTATTGGCGAAACGATAACTACTAATGGATCACTTATCTCACTAGAAGCGAAAACAATCCGCTTCTTTACGGTACGAGATTTCAATTGTTTATAATAAATAAGATTATAGTTTCCGGAGGCACCTAGTTATCACAAATGATTTGGACTACTTACAAAAAAATATGACTGTGGCTTGATGATTTACTTTCGGTGATCAGACGTGTAAGAAAAAAACCAGCCTGAGTATATGGTTTTAATTTCAACTTAATACCTCCACGCGCTCCCGAGACAACGGGTCTTGACAGATCCTATAAGGGTTCCGGTTTTTCCTTTTGAGGTACGGAACCCTAAAATTAGCACTTTATCCTCCCTTCTCTGTACAGAAAGGTAGTTCAGTAGTAAATTATGTTGATGAGTCAGCCCGTGTATTGTTTCACTAGTGTAGCGCGGGTTGGGGACTTCACACACATTCACCTTTAAATATCACTATATATGATATGTTTGTATGTTATAATGAATTAGGGCACAGCGCTGCGGAATTTAATTTCGCTCATATATGAAGCCACCTAACTGGCAAGGTATGCAGTCACGGACTTTAATAGGGAACTTGGATCTTTTTATTTTATTACGAAAATCAAAAGTATAATCCCGCATTAAGACAACTGTAGCATTAAAACTTTCACATGATTTATTTTTCTGATGTTATATGCATTTGAAATCTGCCCCCATATGCCAATTTGCCAATGTTTATCGACCTAGATCTCAACATCTATAGTGATTACATATCTGTCCTTACAGTATATGAATCTTAAACTGTTTTTCTTCAGTTTGTTAAAAGTGAAAACACGATTGGAAATATTTTTTTCGATACTTTTATTTTTCAAACCTAACCCTTCTTTTGGATATTTTAGTTGGATCTTTAAGATCCTCCCATCTTTAACAATTATTTTTGGTTTAATAGTTGTACAATAATAACTTCTCAAATCTGGTAAAAAGATTTTGCTTATAAATGTACACACAAAAAAATATAATTAAAAAAACCGGCCAAGTGCGTGTCGAACCACGCACAACGAAGGGTTCCGTGCCTATTAAAAAGGTCGTATCGTCACAGAAATCTTACGGCACTTACGTCCGTTTCCGCAGGGAAGGCAGGTTTTCAGCAATATCTCGAAAACCTTTTAACCGATCTTGTTCAAAATACTTTTCGGTAAAACATTTTGATAAGCGCTATGTCTATAATTTTTTTTTATTTTTTTAAATACACCGTTTGGAAATTAGAGGGGGGGGGGGACACAATTATTATGACTTTCGGGGCGATTATCTTCGACTATATTCACTTAATCAAAAAAAATTGCTAAGAAACCTTATATTTATATTGAAAGGCCTATCGATCGATGTGCCACACGTGGACATACAATGTTTTTTATTTTATTGACGTGCAGTAACATGCATGGGGTGCACCCCTAAAATTTTTTTTTTACTCATTTTATTACAGATCTATGTAGCGGCTTACCAAATACACCTATCGTCCAAATTTTATTCAAATACACCTTATAGTTTTCGAGTAAAATGCCTGTGACATACGGACAGACGGACAGACGGACATGACGAAACTATAAACGTTTTTGCCATTTTGGCTACGTAACCCTAAAAACATGATATCCGTGCTTTTAGCACGCACTTCCATCTCGCTCACGCTTATGCTCAGTGAGAGGGAGATAAGACCACGCGACTACGCCCTCTTAAACGGGCTTATGCTATGACGTCACAGCATATATTCTCGGCGCGTTTACTATGGAGTAAGTCATTAATTTGCAATTATCTTCACAAACTTTGCAAGTCTATACTTGTCATACAAAATATAGTTTATAATGTAATATTCTGTGTAACTGTTAATTATTTTAGCAAAAAAATAAAAATAAAAAATTGTCATTTTAACGTGAGATAAAACTAATACAATCGTTTTTTTTTTCTTTTTTTTCCTTTTGTATGATATTTCTACGGATATCCGCATCGATTGAGTGCAATTTATTCGAAATTGAAGTCCCATGCAAGTTCTCCATTGTTGAGTCATTTAGGTGTCAACTTATTTTGGTTTTCTTAGTAAGCTTTGAACGGTCCAGTATAAAGTGAGCTCTAAATGGCTCAACAAAGTCCGTGACTGTACATCAAACAACCTTACAGAAAACCGCAGCCATATTAACACCACTTCTTCTTCTATATTTGGTGATACTCATACTCATCATCATCATCATCATTGGCCCAGCATCTATCACATATGATTGTTGCAGCGCTTAGGAGCGTATGGATTGCCACATTTACGTTGGTGGCTAATATAGTCCTATAGCAGCGCGGCATGTCTTCCCTCATCGATTGCAGACAAATTGTGAATCTGTATATAGAAGGCGATAAAGCACGGCGAAGTCTTTTCTGCTATAGGTTCACGGGCCAATCTTCGTCGTGTTTTGTTGTCCCGACTTTAATATCATCGCGCCATTCAGGTCTCATGTTGGCGCGTTTTTCCCAGCCTTCTGTCTTAATCCCAAAACTGATCATATCTCGCTTGCAAGAGTCCCTGAATGTTAAGACAGGACGCCCAACAGGTCTTTTTGCGACCCCGTTCAGTTTAACGCCAGGGGACCTAGGGTCAGTGTATGAGCTATCGAAGGGTTCTACGCGAACATACTCAGGACGCAGTTCTGGTATACGAGGACTTAAATGTTAGTTTCCTCAAAATGTATCCTTCATCGAGAACCTAAAAAAAAATAAGTCAATGAGTAAGATATAAGAAATACAACGCATTAATGTGTGCCACTGTTTTTATAGCTACATACAAAACCAACTACACAAAGTGATAGATAACTGATTCATTAATGTGGTTAGCACAACAAGACATTACGTAATTAAGTAGGTAAAACGATAAACACCATAACAAATGAGAAACAGTCATTTGGTTAATAATAACAGAAACACATACATACATACATACATATCATTGACAGCATAATATATACTTAGACGTCAATGGTTTTGTCAACCGAGGTGATTAAACTTAATGAGCATCTACGTGAATTATCTTATCTCAAAAGTACTTACAATATTTAAACGGAATCCATCAATTTGCTGTTAAAAATAAGAGTAGGTAGTACTCGTAGTAATATTCTTTATTGCACCACAACATAAGAAAAACGTGATACAGGAGTAGATTAAATAAGTAATGGTAACAACAGGCGGTCTTTTCACTTTAGAGCGATCTCTTCCAGACACTACAGAACAGTAATTTTAGAAAAAAATCTGTAGCTCAGACCAAGAAATATTCTTTTCTCAAAAATAGTATGAAATGTTCCCATAACAACTGTGAACCTAGTATCCGAAAGTTAATCATCCTGGACAATTTCTAGAAGTGTCCAGGAGAACGCAAACGTGTCCTGGAAGTAAGTAGGTATGAAATCCCATTACAGATCATAATAGAACCGGTATACATTAATTTGTTAAGTTTATAATTTTTTCTTTTAAGCTTTGTTTTTTCTATGTCTTATGATTAGGTCGTTATGTTACACACACACGCACGCACGCAGCCAGACACACAGAGACACATACACACACACACACCGACCAACCTTTAATGTGTTTTGAACATGTAACACACTACTTAATTAATATTTTTCTTCTTTTTTCATCAAATAATTATTTATTTATTTATTTAATAGCCTTAAGTGTCCCACTGCTGGGCAGAAGCCTCCCTCTTTTCCTTCCACGTATCCCTATCCTGGGCAGTCTCCCACCAGTCTTGGTCAAAGACGTCAAGCTCGTCTCGCCATCTCCGACGAGGTCTACCGCGACGCCTTGTTCGGTTGTGTGGGACCCACTTGGTGGTGATTTTAGCCCACAAGTCTTCCGGCATGCGGCCGATGTGCCCGGCCCAGTCCCACTTAAGTTTGGCGGCTGCGTGAGCTACGTCTACGTCAGCTACTTGCGATTTGGAACGCAGTATTGTATTTCTAAAATTTCTAATGCGATCTGTTAATTTAACGCCCAAAATACTGCGTTCCATCAAATAAAATAAATAAATAAATAAACATTTGCGGACAATCTTACACATATCGACCTAGTCCCAAACTAAGCAAAGCTTGTACTATGGGTACTAGACGACGATATACATACTTATATAGAGAAATAAATACTTAAATACATAGAAAACATCCATGACTCAGGAACAAATATTCGTGCTCATCACACAAATAAATGCCCTTACCGGGATTCGAACCCAGGACCTCTCGCTTCGTAGGCAGGGTCACTACCAACTAAATATTGAATAATAATAATAATAGAATAGAATTTTGTATTATTCGTGACAATAACAAAACATGGACAGGGGACCAGGATACAAAAATCTGTACAGTCAAAGATCATTTGGTACAGTATAAGTGCCACATAACGGCTCCACGGTATTACGAGTAGGCATAGGCACACAGTTATATATATGTCACCGCACCGTTAGATTGTGAACACCGTCAGTTTATAATCTTACTCGCGATATTATAAACTGACGAAAAATTGTGAACTGTCAAAACCGTTCACAGTTTAACGCACTATTTTTCGTTAGTTTATAAACTTTCAATGTCGAATCGTCAAATTGTGAACTGAGATCAAATCGACTTGCTACGGAACGTACACAAAGACTAGGTAGGTTAGGTTAGTTAGGTATCTTCAGTTGCCCGAAGGGCAAAGCGCCCAGAAATAGGAGCCCCGCGCAGCGGGGCTTCGTCGACACTGCTGGATGCTGAAATAAATGGAATAAAATGTCTGAATAACAAAAAAAAACAAACATGTTCTGACGTAAGTGGAAACTGATGCAAGTGGAATAATTCGCTCAACCAAACAGCGCACAGGTTGTGTTCCGAATCAGGCAAATTTGATTCAGTTCACAATTTGACGATATGACATTGTTAGTTTATAAATGCGTAAAATGATGAATTATTTTGGCAGTTCACAATATTCCGTCAGTTTACAATATAACGGGTTAGATTATAAACTGACGGTTTTCACAATCTAACGGTGACATATACATTCTTGAGTTAAAGTTACTTCCAGTGGTTGTACTACAGTAGTTATGGTATGGATTAAAATAAGACCACGTTTCCTTAAGCAGCTAACGTTGCGCTGATAAGATTTTTTTGTAGAACATAATGAGTACGAAAACAGTGAAAAAACCGTTTCCACAGGCCAAGTGAAAATCAGTCTTATATCAATAGCATAAAGACAAGTAAAACCTTTTCTCACTTTATCTGTAACCGCCGAAGTACTAAGTACACAATCAACTGTTTTGTGTTCTATTGGAACTTTGTCGTTGCTAATTCGTACAATAACGGCTAGACAGGAATGTCAACGTAATTACTCGCTTGTCTACTGTTACCACGTGTCATTGAGTAACGTTATGGTATGGTATTGATTGATTGACAATATAATAGATACATTTATACTAAGCAGACACGTAACGAAATTCTAAGTTTCGATCAAAGAATCATAGAAATAGATAGAATAGATATTCAGAATTAAGAACGCACTACGTTTAAATATTGTGTTGGCCTTTATTTTTAACCGACTTCAAAAAAGGAGGAGAATCTCAATTCGTCTGTATGTTTTTTTTATGTGTGTTTGTTACGCGAAAACTCGGTAATTTATTAACCGATTTGAATTATTTTTTCTGTGTTTGGAAGTAATATACTTCCAGATTGGTCCCGTTGTCACCAAAATCCAGTTCTGATGATGGGATCCTGGAGAAATCGAGGGAACTCTTCAAATTTTATAGGCAAACTTGAAGCAATTTGGCTACTGATTTGAAGTCGGTTAAAACTTTGTTTTGAAAAATATATAAGTGCAATAAAGCTAATGATAATACATTATTGTTTAGCACAGTTGTATCTTAGTTATACTTAGTACATATATTCCAATGGTAGTCATAGCCATAGTCAAGTCATGAAAATATTCTACCTTCTCATATTAAGACTCCTACATTCGCGAAATATAGGTACAGGTGTTTTCTGAAATTCATTAGTATGTTTAGTCGACTACAAAAGAACTGCATGCAACAGACGGACAGACACCGCACTCTCTTTGAAGTCGACTATACTATACAGTCAAGGAAATTAAAACAAATTTCCTTTTTGTACTCGACGATTAAAATATGTGTATTAAGATTTCATAGAGAATACTGCAACGTCACTCTTTTCATAGTTGTAGTCCATGTTACTGTCGAAACAATCGAAATAACTACTTTTCGATACGCTCCAGACAACTAAAATAAATTCGACCAATCACGTGGCTGCTTTACTGAACTGTAATGAATTGGACCAATAGAATCGCTTTGATGTCGTACGCTCGTTGATGTCTTTTAAGATATCAACAAGCGTACGAGCGATGAGCTGCACTTCGTTTCAACAGTATCGAGTTTGTTTAATTAGTTCAGTTGACTCGTAGAAAATTAATTTTAATGAACTCGTACAAAAAGTATTGTTCACAATAGTGTTATAATCAAGCTTTTTAATCTCGTACCTTACTTAGGCCACTCAGCAAGCTTCGTGGCCTAAACACGGTACTCGACTAAAAAGTTCTCTATTATAACACGATTGTGACAAATACTATTTTGCTCTATTGAGGTACGTATTTCAGTTTCCTTTGCCGGCCTCATCAACAATTAATATCTAAAACTCATACTCGTATTCATTTATTAATACTATCCTAAAAACATTACATATCAGTATCACATATTATCTAAATATTCTAGACATAGACTTCTTAATAACTAAATGAATTAATATCCAAACCAGTTAAATGAAATGCCAACAACAAATAAGTAAATATAGTAATTTGGGTATCGATAAAGTTATTATGTATTTAATAGACTGGGCACAGTGAGTTCTGTGGTAATGACGACACCAATTTATGGCAGGCGTTCAGTACAGCTAGCAGGTTAATATTATTCAATTAAGTATAACATTGTAACAAATTTAACTATAGAGTTACCACCAAAATTTTAAGAGTTATCCTCTTGTCGGTGAAGTGTTTTCCATTTCTCTGTGTCATACGCCAGCCCCTTGACTCGCTGGTACGACACGACACCAGCTTTTTCATTTATTTGGTCTTCCCCTGCCTCTCCTTCCTTTAATTCTTTATTAATTTGTAAAGCCATGTACATTGCAATTAAGGTGTTACATTCAGTATTCAGGTCTGACCATGACGCCCTGTACGGACACACAAAACTTAATACTAACATGCATACGATAACAACATTAATAACATTTTTGCATTAAATACATATTCATTCATTTTAATTATAATTAGTTTGACTTTCATTTCATATAGTTTTTACATTATTAGGTACTACAATATTTTTATATGTCAATTTAGATATGTCATTCATAAAATTTATAAAGACCCATCATTTAAAAATTCGTCTACTGAGTAATAATAATAACATTTCTCAATCAATCATTTCTTTAATTTATTTTTAATTATTTTTTCGTTACGTTCTTGTTTAATTGTTTGTGGGATTTTATTTGTAATTAGAGTACATTTAACTACTCAAAAGAAAATAAGGGCCACTTACATATTTCTGTTTTTAAGTAAATTTTTAGATGCAAACTAATTAATAAGTGACTAATTAATGATGTCCGGCCTCCTTCAGTATCCAACCTCTTTAATGCTGGTGTTTAAGTCTTACAGCTGGCCAGAAATTGAAGCAAATAAAAAAAACGAGTTTCAGGTCAAATTCCTTTCAGATGGAATCACAATTTCTGTCCATCTTTTGCTTCTTTTAACATATTTTGTTAATAATGCCACGTCAACGAAGGCATATGGATACCATTACTGCCACCAGAGCCGTTACATTGATTGCTGAAGGTCATTCACAGCGGTCTGTAGCTTTTTCGTTGGGTTTCTCTCGCCGAGCCATCCAAAATGAGTGGGATCGGTTCCAAGAGACTGGCAGTGTTGCAAGAAGGCCTGGATCGGGCAGGGTGCGAGCGACTACGGCACAAGAGGATCGCTACATCCGATTGAGTGCCCGTCGAGAGCGCTCTGTGACGGCACGTAAGTTACAAAATCGCCTACGGTTGACAACGGGGTCTCGTGTTAGTGACCAAACGATACGTAATCGACTGCATGAAGACTAGCAAAGGTCCAGACGCCGAGTAGTACGAATTCCTTTATCTAGGGTTCAACGTGGAAATCGTTTAAGTTTTTGCCGTGAACATTCAGATTGGAGCATGAATCAATGGGGTATGGTGCTCTTCACAGATGAGTGTAAAGTGAAGCTTTGTAGTGATGATCGGCGGATTAGAGTATGGAGACGACAGGGTGAGAGATTTTCCGATGTCTGCATCAAGGAAATTAACCGCTTTGGAGGTCCTAGTGTGATGGTTTGGGCTGGGATTAGCTTACAAGGCAAAACTAAGCTGGTTTTCTTAAATCAAGGCACAGTAACTGCACAACGGTACATCGATGAAGTCATCAGGCCTCATGTGATTCCATTCTCACAGAGAGTGGGGCCAGGGTTCTGGTTAATGCATGACAATGCCCGCCCACACACAGCTCGGGCCACTCAGACTGTACTGGATGACTCCCATATTCGTGTCCTACCATGGCCAGCGTATAGTCCGGATTTAAATCCAATAGAGCATATGTGGGACCAATTAAAACGAAGTGTGCTCATCACACAAATAAATGCCCTTACCGGGATTCGAACCCAGGACCTCTTAACTTAGAGAAGTGTTATTCACATTTCATTAATTAAGGTTTTAGATGAGGTGAAATATCATAAATCACTTGATTGAGTCGTAAAAGAATGTATTGTTTTATTAGGCTGACTTAAAAGAGGAAAATAAATACCCAGTTTCAGATTTTTTTCTCAAGAGGAAATTTTAAAGCAATTATGTATAGTCAAGAATCATATATCTGAAAATCAGTCCTTATTGTTCCCTAATGTAGTTAAAACGGCGTTACAAGGAACGCGATGTTTTCAAATTCAAACGTGGCCATCCCTTTCTATCGCATGCAACGCGCTGCGATAGAACGCGTGCGTGCCGTAGCAGCGCTAACATACCCCCTTGGGCCGGTAGGCCGCCATGTATATATATACTTGTAGCGGCGCGACCAAATAACGGAGTAAGCCGCCCGTGGCTTTGATTAATTCGCCGACCGTACGTTGTTATCAAGTTTCATTAATGGCTTGGCACAGCACACCCAGCGGGCGACGCATAAATCTTGTTTGGAACTTCTTATCAAATTAAATAGATGATTGAAGGCAAAACAGGAGTGAGGCTATTTAGTAACGTATATCTGCGGTATATTGGATTATAAAGACCTTGTTCACACACTGCATACTTTGGGCCTGCAAAACACACTGAAAAACATCAGAACAGGACCTTATTTTTAAGAAGACGTGAAGGCATGCTCGATGTTTTTGAGCGCTCTTGTATTGTTTGTACACCTATGTGACGGCGTCTGGACAAACGTTCCAGAATTAGGTACTCAATTATACATTTATTACGTGGCACGTAGCACATATCTAGACGGCTTATAAGTTCGTTTGACGACTCATTTTAACAATCCTACATTCGTTTCACTTGAAACTGAACAAAAAGAAATGTGGTGACCAGCATACATCTGACCTGCCAGTATTATATAACATACCGCTATTCAGCCACTGATTGTCGCAGAGAAAAAACAAAAACAAAGATGGCTGCCCGTATTGTTTCGTTTCGCGGGCGCGATTTATGTGACGGTTTAAATAGCCAGGCCTACTTCTGGGGAACTTATAAAAACATAACTTGGCGAGCTTTGTCCGGGCTCTGCGGGCGAGAGGTTTTTTATTTAGAGCCGCTTTGTTCTTAAATGCAATTCACAAGCTGTTGCGACTGACCTACACAATCATATCCATTGTATCTTGACGTCCAGGTCCGGTACAACACGTATGTACATACTTACATTGGTTTGCCTCAGGCGAGTGGTCTGACTGGTGTGAGTATCAACCCTTAAATTATGTAACTTCGAATTTTTAGAGAGCCCATAATAAGAAAATTCCGGTGCCGACGAAACGGATTTGGTCTGATGTCTATAATATGTATACGTACATATAGGTTTGCGCTATTTCTGAGAACATATTTTGGTATCGTTCGTATGTAGGTATGCCTACTCGTGACAGTTATTTGAGACTTTTAAACCACTCAAAATTCGAATTTCGAAATAAGTTCGTACTACAGTAAAAATACGGTTTTGGTAAACTTTAATTTATAATAACGTTTTTAGGGTTCCGTACCCAAAGGGATAAGAATAGGTAGATAGTAATAGTTAATATTAGTTATAGTTGACATTTTCACACATGATGTATTTCTGTTACCGCTAAAAGGCTATAACAACAAATACTAAAAAAACAGAATAAAATAATTACTTTATTGTCGTTTTTATACTTCGTGCGCGAGTCCGACTCGCACTTGGCCGGTTTTTTAATTTGGTAAGTTTACATCCACCATTTTTTTTTTATTTTTTTTAGTTTTATTTCCAAATACATGTTACCTACATGATATGTTACAACTATATACTCGCCAAACTTTTAAGTTTGATGGTGAGATGCGCTCATTTACTATGACTATTGTAATTTAACCTAATTTTCGTTTACAATGAATAAATTCATCTTGTCATGAAAGAAGGCCTGTGTCAAATTGTGCAACGTTTATCTACCTACAGGCCCAACTAACTCCCTCTGAGAGGCCCTTAAGGCCCTCAGAGAGGATATACCGTAACGCATCCGTTACTGGCCGCACTGCAGGCCAAACGGGGAAAAAAAATACAGGCCCAACTAAATTGATGCGTATCAGCAAATTGAAATAAGGATTTACGTGTTTCTAAAAAATACTTGGCCATGGTGCTCGTATGAAGTCACTGCCCATCACCAAAAAAAATCGCACAACAGTCTTCAGTATGACATAAACTTTATAATCTTTTACGACAGGACGCTGGTCCTGTGGTTTCGTTGCCCTTCGAATTAACTGTTTTTCAAGGCACAACAGTTTTTATCCTTTGCTTGCCTCTTGGATGTGAGCAAGATATCATCACTTTATATCCCGTACGAGTTCTTAGTACCAATAAAAAATGTGAGTCCATTTGTAGCTGTAGTTAAATAATTATACTTAAGGCATTTTTCAATTCGCGGTGAGTATTTAATAGAAAATAAAGTTTTCATGAAAATGCAATTTTGCATTCCTTGTATATTTGCTGGTTTAATGCTTAATAAGGGTCTTATTACTGTAGATACATAATTACAGACTAGTCTAACTTAAAACTCAATGCAAGCGACTGCAAAAGAGCCACTATAACTACAATAGAGGAAACTGTTTTGCGACCACGTATCACTGTATATCTTGGACGACTAAATTTAAACTTTGGGTGCATTCAGTATAAGGTTTATAATTACATACTACAAACTTGAACTAAAATGCGAAGTTGCGGAATACGGTTAGCTTTAAATAAACGTCGATACGAGAGAAGTGATCGGTCTGCGTGTGCAACTCCGCACACTGATTATTCACAAACATATCTATAGCTGCACCAGAATACCATTGACCTCTCAGCACGAATAAGTTGTTATGAGTTCAGAGGTCTAAGTGAAATAGGGATGTGTGTTCAGGCGATTTGAAACTGGTTTACGAATGACCTGGCTGGTTCGTGTGATCCTCGATCAAACCGGTCGTCGGGCAACATTGTTCATTATTCAAATTAGTGCGTGCTGATATAATTCCACACCGCAGAAGCAATTGGTTGATTCAGTACATCCGGCAAGTAGACCGTGAGGCTAATTCGTGGCTCACTCCTCCTGAGATTAGGGCTTTCAGTCCTGGGGCTTTTCTGTTTCTGTCGAAGGAATCCAAGTTTAATTTTCAAAGCTTCCGGTCGATTCAAAAGACGCTTTAAATTTTAAGTCCAGAATATTATTTTGTATTGATGGTTATTACTTATTCTTTCCTTAAAAGGTTTATAATAATCATAATATTATAAAAATATTATTAATTATTTCAGAAACGCATAACCATTTGATAGGTACGATAAGAAAACTGAAACGTGACTTGCACTTTTATTTTGTAAAATATACCACGTGTATTTATTAACTTTTAAATAGCATCCATAACTAAACGAAAACGGGTGTTATAAAGTATTTTAGTTCCCTACGGAGTTTACGGAGTTCAACTCGAGAAAAATTTAATTTTGGCTAATTTTCGTTGATTTTAGGGTTAATATTTTAATCATATGTAAAAACAGTCCTGATAATATGTTCTTATATACTTGGTTTGAAACTCGCAAACAAGATTCGAATTCATTA
The DNA here is from genome assembly GCA_963854355.1 of Epinotia brunnichana. Classification (NCBI taxonomy): domain Eukaryota; kingdom Metazoa; phylum Arthropoda; class Insecta; order Lepidoptera; family Tortricidae; genus Epinotia; species Epinotia brunnichana. Next base: position 18,865,846 of record OY977949.1, on the reverse strand, counting down.
ACGTATTTTAAAACGTGTGCGATCATATTACGATACCCGACCATTTTGTCCGCGTTGCATCTTCAATATAAAATTTTCCACCGGCAATCAACGATTATAATCCGTTATGAAAACAACAATCACGTCATACGAGACCTAAAGCTACTTATAGGTACTTCCTAGTGTTAATGTAGAAGGGGGTATTATAATAAACGGCATGTGAACGTTGGCGACATAGCGGCGGACAAACGAACCGGTTACCAAGTTCCTTGTGATCAGCGTTATTGGTATTATACCACCAAAACCAAAAGGCCTTAAGCATGTATGTAGTTTGTATATAGTTAACCCTTTTTAACCGTGAGTGAACCTGAGCTGTGACGCCATTCAAAATTGGCGGAGATTTTCTTCGTTACGAGTAATTACCTTGTTGAGCAAGACACTTTACTTACAAAGTAATATAATTTAAAAATTACTGCACTTGCACGCTACTTAATCCATGTTATAATAAATATTTAGTTATTAATAACGTAAATGTTTTTTTGTTTTTTTTTAACGAGTATTTTTATGAGATTCACCAAGTCACAACACAATACATCTCGACTCAATTCACGGCTTGAGAGTAGTTGAGAGTCGAGACTCCGTTTTTTGTCGGGGAGAAAATTTACTTGTGACTGGGTTATGTGGTATTTCTACAAACTAAAAACTCCACAGCACCCGCCATCCGCGCTACAAGGGTTCCAGGATTTCGAAATGAACGCACTCGCACCTCGCTATTTCTGGTTAGTAAATAGAGCACAACCCAACAACCCCGATGCCTCCCTTTAGTATAATTTTAGGACGAGGGAGACTTTAGACCTATTATATTTTTATTTTCCATACAACGATTAGTACAAATAACAGGTGTGACGTCATACCTGTGTGTCAATTAGTATGAAGCGTTTATGGCTGCCGCCAGCGAGGTCAATCTTTGTCTAAATTTTTGGGTATTTTTGTTCTTTAATTGTAGTTGCTCCTAAATTAGGAGACAGACTTTGAGTCCTAATACAAACATTTCTTCCTCTCCAAAAACTGGGTCGAATGGCATCGTAAAAAAACTTAGTATTCGTCCCTATTGCATCGTTTGTAATGCGCTACGCCTTAGTTTACGGACAGGCGGTGACCCGCGTGGAGCCATTAAGCCTCTCACAGACAGGTGCGGCCTGCGGTAGCGGTCAATAGTTAATTTGACAAAAGCTGTCAAGTTTACTATTGACTGCCACCGCAGGACGCGCCAGTGTGTTTCAGACCTAAAGCCTGCATCACACTGGCGCGGCCTGCGGTGGTGGACCATAGTAAATTTGACAGCTAATGACAAGTTTTCTATTGTCCGCCGCGGCCAGGCCGCGCCAGTCTGTGAGAGGCCTTAAGCGGCTGATTGAAGAGTAAGATAATTAAGATAATAATTAAAAGGAGCTGCCCCTAACACACCATAGTACATCAAGTGCAAATCTTGAATATCAAATTGTAACTACGTAAACATAAATACATATATGGAAATCTTTTTATTACAATAAATGGCTTGGCTTGATTCTTAGCCGGGCTTACAGAGCCCCGTAGTATTTTAAGAATTTTCCATTCTTACCTTTAAAGCCCAAGATCAAACTAAATATGAATGTTGAAACATGAAAGAGACGGTGAGGAAAAAGTAGCGTCGGTTAAAATATATAAATTATGTGTTTGTTATTTAATTGGTGCTCCCTTTAATCGGTGTATAAGGAAAAAACCGATGCTTCTTTATCAACGAGTAATAGGAATAGGTACCAATCATAATTTTTCCTTGTTTATAGTATGTGCCCTAAATACCTAATCACTGGCCGGATATCCGCAGGCCCACCATAACTACTTAGAGTTGAATGTATAATGAATACAATGGTATCCGCATTCATTAGGGTTTCTGTTTATTCATAAAAATGAGGTTATCATCGAACCATCAGTAAGGAAACTCTGTCGTCGAATTTACGATTTACATTGAAACCTAAAAAAATGAAATGCTAATTTGCGGGCGCGAATGGCGGGGGGGTCAGACGCGGCAGGACTAGACGGAAGTGGTACTGCACGGTTTATACCACAAGACGCCGCGCGAGTTGTGTCGCGGCGAGATAGACTATGCGTCTCTTTCTAAGTGTTCTAATTAGCAAGAGACGGATAGTCTATGTCGTTCTGTGCTAACGGTGCTGGTGGTGGGACGACTTGGATAGCGCTATACCCACGCTATCCCACTAGATTCTGGGAATTGGCGTAGGAGTTAGCTTTTGCGGAAGAGATTTGCCTCTGACTGTCCCAGTTTTCTGATAAGAGAGAGACGGATAGTGCGAGAAAAATCGAGAGAACTCGCGTGCCGTCTTGTGATAGCCGTGCAGAGGCGTAGCTAGGCCAGCTAGAAAGGCCCGCCCCACCCCTTGCCCTACCCTCACCGTTCTGGGGATGACACAAACGGGTTAATCGGTGTTTATTTAACTATCGGATGACACCCGCAATTTCCGCACCGGGTGCCACCCATGCTAACTACGCCACTCTTTCCAAAACAGCCGAAAACTGTTCTATTGTCCGAACTGATTGATTTCTTATCAAAACTCAACGTTGACAACTCGCTCTACCCATAACTCGCAACATAATGGGAGTGTCATCAATAATATTTAATGGAAGTGTCATCTGTATAATTATACGAAATAGTAGGTAGGTATAATATATATGAGTTTAATGGTACAAGGTTATAAGATGACCGTAGAAAAAAACAGTAACGAACTAAGAGTATCGTATGGTGTCATTGCCTTTCTCTATAGGAGGATAGGTTTTGCCATTTTACACGGTTTCCTCTCCTGTCATGGAAACTCGTTTTCGTTCTTCATCTTGTAGACCAGTCAAAGAAGTTCACTCAACTACCTCATCATATATCAGCCGAAAGACGTCCACTGCTGGGATAATCAATCACGTAACGTTCCGAACGCGCGTCGGCGTCGGTACAAAATTTTCCATATAAATTGTGACATGTACGTTCGTACAATGCGTTTTTTCCGTACAAAAAGTGACGTTTAGATTAGGGCTCCCGCTACACGTGTTACACGCCCGCCCGGGTACCCGTACTCTTACACCCGCGGTGCTAAGCGCCCGTTCTACCCGAACACGACGGGCGGGTACCCGTGTACCCGTGTACACGTGTATCCGTGTACACGTGTACCCGTGAACACGTGTACACGTGTACCCGTGTACCCGTCCAGGCGGGTTCGGACCGTCCGCCGCGACCGTTTGAGTTAAGCAAGTAGAATAAATTATATTACTCTTTTTGCATTAGTAATTCTAAGAGTTTAGTGTGATTGATGTTGTTTTATATTAGGTATGTGGCAAAAGGAAACATCGCAGGAAGCCTATGTTTGCTCTATTGTGTCATAATCTACAGGGTGGAATTTCATAAACTGTACATAATAAAAGGAGAAAAATTTCAGCCAATTTCATCGGTGAAACGGTGTTTTTTTTTTTTTTCTAGTCATTAGTTTTTTTTTTACAGAATTTTGAAAATTTTTGTAAAAACTCGGGTAATACACCTAATTCAGACGGTATAACTTTTGATCCAATGGTCCTAAAATGAAAATAAAAAATGCAGAGTATTACCAAGGGACAGGTTAATAATTCTTAATAACAATAAAAAACCAACTAGAAGAGAAAATCCGCAAAAAAAATTATTGTTTTTGAAAAATGGCTACAAAAATTACGAATTTTAAAAGAAAAACACAATTTTCTGAAAAAAACGCAGATTTAGTTACCATTTTTTTTGCTTAGTATTAAACCTCACTTAATGCCGATTCTAAAACCGTTTTTAAACTGTCTCAGACTTTGAAAAATACCACGCAAATGGGTACGTAAATCAAACCATAATTTTATTAATTTTAATCCTCTTAAAATCCTTAATGACCGTTTGTTCACAGGTAGTTGAAGGGTGTTATCGGGTTTTAGGTGGAGATAACAAATTACGTACTTAGTATTAATCCTCACTTAATGTCGATTCTAAAACCGTTTTTAAACTGTCTCAGACTTTGAAAAATACCACGCTAATGGGTACGTAAATCAAACCATAATTTTATTAATTTTAATCCTCTTAAAATCCTTAATGACCGCTTGTTCCCAGGTAGTTGAAGGGTGTTATCGGGTTTTAGGTAGAGAAAACAATAGGAAGAAAAGTAGTCCTAAAAATTGCGTAAATAAAATCATGTATTTTAATTAAAAGTCATAAATTCGATTGATAAACCTTTATTAAAGAAAAAACTTATTCTAGTGTTGCAAAGGGCGTTCCCTGTATGGTATTAATTGTTCAAAATGACCTCCTCTTTCTTGAAGGCACAATGTGGCCCGAGCTTGAATTTGTTGCGTAGCCCGTCGAATCATTCCCGGATTATTTTTTATTTCTTGTGCTGCATTTAAAATTCTGTCGTGCAATTCTGCTTCGGTATTTACGATTCTGTGATATACCCGTTGCTTCATATCACCCCAAAGAAAATAATCCAACGGCGTCATATCAGGCGATCTTGCAGGCCATCCAACGGGGCCGTCTCGGCCGATCCACCTATTGGGATATTGCTCATTTAAAAAATGTCGAACTCTTAATGCCCAATGAGCTGGGCATCCATCCATTTGGAGAAACAGGCGTTGTCTCACATCTAACATCACATCTTCCAAAAGCTCTGGGAGCTCGTCTCTCAGTAACAGTAAAAATCTGTCGGCGTTCAAAGTATTCGGTAAGAAGACTGGTCCAATCAATTGATCGTCGGGTACCGCTGCCCAAACGTTTATGGAGAATTGGTCTTGAAAATTAGATGGTCTTACTAGGTTTGGATTATCGTGAGCCCATGTGTGTAAATTTCTGAAGTTAGTTATTCCCGTATGAGTAAATCTTGCTTCGTCCATCCATAAAATTCTTCTAGTAAATTCCGGATCCCTACTGATATTGCCAAGTATCCAAGTCGACATAACACACCTAACGCGGGCATCGCCAATTTGCAAATTTTGTACCCGTTGATAATGAAATGGATGCAGTCCTTCCTTCTTCAAAATTTTCCAGACAGAGAATTTTGAGATTCCGTGCCTCAATGCCAAGCGTCTAAGACTCGTGGTTGGGTCCGCGTACAAGTCTCTGAGAACTGCTTCTTCTATGGCAACATCAATTATGTTTCCTGGCTCTCGGCGATCTCGGCCACCGTATCCCAGGCCAATATTGCACAACCGGCGATGAACTAACTTCTTGAAAGTGGCGAGCAGCAGGTCTTGGAACGTCATTAGGATACTGCTCCAAATAGGCGATACACGCAGCTCTTGCAGATCCATGGCACAATCCATAATAATAGTGCATGTTGGCTATTTGTAACGGCGAAAACTCACGTAAGCGGGGCATGATGATTCGAACTGAACAAGTACTGGAGTAATCAAAGAAGTGGCGAGCAAAGACAAGCAATTGCGATTTGCGAGCGACTGAATAGTTGACCTATTGCCCAATGCCTTTATACCCCTCATGTTATCTCCACCTTCAACCCAAAAACACCCTTCAACTACCTGGGAACAAGCGGTCATTAAGGAGTTTAAGAGGATTAAAATTAATAAAATTATGGTTTGATTTACGTACCCATTAGCGTGGTATTTTTCAAAGTCTGAGACAGTTTAAAAACTGTTTTAGAATCGGCATTAAGTGAGGATTAATACTAAGTACGTAATTTGTTATTTCCACCTAAAACCCAATAACACCCTTCAACTACCTGTGAACAAACGGTCATTAAGGATTTTAAGAGGATTAAAATTAATAAAATTATGGTTTGATTTACGTACCCATTTGCGTGGTATTTTTCAAAGTCTGAGACAGTTTAAAAACGGTTTTAGAATCGGCATTAAGTTAGGTTTAATACTAAGCAAAAAAAATGGTAACTAAATCTGCGTTTTTTTCAGAAAATTGTGTTTTTCTTTTAAAATTCGTAATTTTTGTAGCCATTTTTCAAAAACAATAATTTTTTTTTGCGGATTTTCTCTTCTAGTTGTTTTTTTATTGTTATTAAGAATTATTAACCTGTCCCTTGGTAATACTCTGCATTTTTTATTTTCATTTTAGGACCATTGGATCAAAAGTAAGTACCGTCTGAATTAGGTGTATTACCCGAGTTTTTACAAAAATTTTCAAAATTCTGTAAAAAAAAAACTAATGACTAGAAAAAAAAAAAAACACCGTTTCACCGATGAAATTGGCTGAAATTTTTCTCCTTTTATTATGTACAGTTTATGAAATTCCACCCTGTATACATATAAATGTCTATGTTCTGACTGATTTATTCACTCACTCACTCATCAACGCACAGCCGAAACTACTAATCTTAGTTGATTTTTGCACGGTAGGTTAGGGGGAGTCCACAAATTACGTAACGCAAAATTCTTTAATTTTTTATCCCCACCCTCCACTCACCGTCATAACAGCACCGTCAAGCTTAGCTGGAACCCCCCCCCCCCCCCCCTTCAATTTCGTTACGTAACAAGTCTTCAGGGTAATATTCAGAAAAGAAAGAAGTGGTATTTTAGATACTTTTTAATCATAAATCTGCATTTTTTTAAAGAAACTTTAGTGTAACAAGTGTGCAACAAATTACATTGAAATTTTGCTGTGCAGTGGCTGTTGAAATACTTGAGTGACATTATTTGTATGCCTTAAAGGCCTATTGATAAATTTCACCTATTTTCGATGTCATCACCTTCAAATATATTAATTTACTTATAATTTAGCGTAACAAACGGCACAAATCACAAACAACTGCGTCACTTGCAGTACGGCACTTTGCACTTGTATTTTGTTTTCGTTTGGAGGTTAGACTTTTGTATCTGTCTGTCATTGTCGCGTCGCGCGCTCGGTGTTGCCAATATTTTCTTAGACAAATACCGCAAACTAGGGATGTGAAAAACTAAACTTTTTTTAAGTATACTATTATAAAAAATCGTGCGTGACCAGCGTGACGTAACGCAAACCTTGACACCCCCCTCCCCCAACGTAACAGGACCGTAACGCTTGGCCGCCCCCTCCCTCCCTTCAATTTGCGTTACATAATTTGTGGACGCTCCCTTACTTTTATAACGTGGGCCTGGGATAAGAAAGGATTTTTGAAAATTTCACCGCTAAGGGGGTAAAATAGGGGTGCAAAGTTTGTATGGGAGAACCTTTATTTTTGAGGTAGAGACGTAAAACTTTGTAGAAAAATTAGTTATTAGAATACAAATAAAGTGCTTTCAGCGTATTGGAAAATTTCACCCCTAAGGGGGTAAAATAGGGGTGCAAAGTTTGTATGGGGAAAACTTTTTTTTTGAGCTAGAGACTTAAAACTTTGTACAATGATAACTTATTAGAATACAAATAAAGTACTTTCAGAATTCTGGAAAATTCCACGCCTAAGGGGCTAAAAAGGGTTGCAAAGTTTGTATGAGGGATACTCTTTTTTGAGATAGAAGCTTTAAAGTTTGTAAAAAGGTTACTTACTAAAACATAAATAAAGAACTTTCAGCGTTTTGGCAAATTCTGCCCCTAAAGGGGTTAAAAAGGGGTGCAAATTTTGTATGGGGGAAACTTTATTTTTAAAGCAAGAGACTTAAAACTTTGTAAAAAGATTAGTTATTAAAATACAAATAAATTTCTTTCAGCGTTTGGAAAATTCCACCCCAAAGATGGTTTAAAAGGATTGCAAAGTTTATATGGGGGAAACTCTTTTTTGAGATAGAAGCTTAAAAGTTTGTAGAATGATTACTTATTGAAAAACAAAAAAAGTATATTCAGCGTTTTAGTAAATTCCACCCCTAAGGGGGTTAAAATTGGGTGCAACATTTGTATGGAGGAAACATTTTTTTAGCCGACCTACAATTTTGTAGAATGCTTACTTATTAAAATTTAATACTTTCAGCATTTAAGAAACTTCGACCCTTAGGGGGTGCAACGTTTGTATAGAGAAAATATTTTTTTTGCGAGGGACTTAAAACTTATTACAATACAAATAAAGTACATTCAGCGTTTTGGAAAATTCGACCCCTAAGGGGAACAAAAAGGGGTGAGTTTATAAGGAGGAAACTTTTCTTTGAGCTAGAGACTTGAAATAGTGTAGATAGATTATTTATTAAAATACAAATATACGTAAATTACTATCAGTGGTTTAGAAAATTTACTAATTAAAAATACAAAAAAGTACTGCCAGCGTTTTGGAAAATTCCACCCCTTAAGGGGTTAAAAAGGGGTGCAAGGTTCGTATGGGAAACACTTGTTTTGAGCTAGAGAATTGATAGTTTGTAGAAAAAATACTTATTACAATAAAAATACGTAGTGCTTTTTTTTTAATTTTTCCCCGAAAAGCTTCAATAGGGGTTCAAAGTTTGTATGCAGAGCAAGAAAATTTTAAAGTATGAGATTTGTAAGTTCGATCTTAGCCTGTTTGTTAAAAGACTACAAAACTCATTTTTGAATTTCATCCCCTAAAAGGGAATATAAAATTTATAAGGGGGTTCAAAGTTTGTATGGGGAGCAAGACATTTTAAGGGTAACGTATTTGTAACTTCGGTTTTAGACTGTTTGCTAAAAGACTACAAAACTTATATCAGCGTTTTTTTAATTCATAGCCTAAGAAGGTTAAAAAGGGCTTCGAAGTTTGTATAGAGGGCAAGATATTTTGAAGTAAGAAATTTGTAACTACGGTTTCAGACTGTTTACTATGAGGGTTATGGGGTTCTAAGTTTGTATAGAGAGCAAGACATTTTGAAAGTAAGAGATTTGTAACTTCGCTTTTAGACTGTTTACTAAAATACTACAAACCTAATTTCATAAAAATTCATTCCTTAAACAAACATTTAGACGATAACATGTTCTACGCGGACGAAGTCGTGGGCAACAGCTAGTATTGTATAAGCCTAGTATTTTACTAATGATTTTCCGGACAAAGGGTTTTTTTTTTACTTTTTTTAATAGCAACTTGTAGATATGATAGCTAACCAAAAATAGTAGGTATGTCCATGAGAACTATTTAATTTTAACCGAGCGTTTATTGTATTGTACAGTCGAGGAAGTTGAATGTATAGCACTTTTGATCCTTAACGTCATTTAAATAGAGTCGACATGTGCCAAATCTTCATTTTTCTCGACCGTACATGCATTATGGTTCTAATTGTTAAAAGAATTATGAAAATGGCGCCAACTTTCGGATGCATTTGTTTTGAGCATTAAAAGGATTTAAGTGATGATAACATTTACCAATTCATAGTTCCTAAACTATAATTACTTATAACCAGTGATGGGCAAAATGTAATCGACTAACGATTAACGATTAAGATTAACCTACTTAATCGCGACTAACGATTAAAAATGACGATTGATCAATCCTAGTCGTAAGAGTTTCGACTACTTTAGTCATCATATATTCAAGTCGCTCGTATTTAATCGACGATTAAAATCATATATTTTAATCGTCGATTAAATACGAGCGACTTGATTGATTAAGATTAATTGTCTCAAGATTGATATCAGGAATGAATAAGTTTTTTTGTAAGTGTAGGTTACGGTTACGTTGACAGATTGCTACATATTAAGGAATGTGTAAACACCTAGGGCTGACTGAAAGCATATTACGTTCGTAGTTATCGCTTGATAAATAACATGCCAAAGCATTCGTCAGATTTTTGACAAGTGGTGTTAAAGGGGACGTATGCTTTCTTTATCTTGTAATTTACATCGATTTAATACAGCATACCTACTTGAATGATTTCCAAGTGTACAATAATTGACTAGACATTTTGAATTTTGTAACGTGCTGTGGTCCTATTTTTAATCAAGATTTAATCGGGAACATTAGTCGATTAAAATGAATCATTTATCGAACTCTGCGATGGTTAATTTAATCTTGATAAATGACGATTGATTGTTTAATCGATATGAATTAGGTTATAAAAAAAATCATCGATTAATGCCCATCTCTGCTTATAACTCAACAATGTGTCACAGATTCTTTTTACAGAATAGATAAGCATGGTTGAAAATTCAATGAACTAATGAATGCGCTTACCAGTTAAGGAAAAAGTGTTGTTTACATCGGCATATGCACAAAAATGGGTTTTTTGAAATATTGTAGTGAAAATGTTCTAAGAATTAGTCAATGCACTTCTCAGATAAGGATTAACTATTGTTAACGCCGGCTTTTGCACAGAAGGTTTTTTTTACCTGGAGCTTAAAGTGAAAGAAAACAATTGCAATTAGAACTAGAGGCTCGGAACAAGTGAGTTTTAAATATTCTAGTTGTAAGTTAGTAAGAGTCTAGTTGTCCAAGCAGTTGGTCAGTAGAATAAAACGTGCGGTTTTTAATATTTAAGTAATGTTGGTAGCTTCCTTATTAACTGTTTTTTTTTGTTTTTGTTAAAGTTGTGTTGTGTTATTTTTTGTTGTTGATTGTTAAAAATGAAAAGAAGTTGGGTGTGGAGTTACGCCACTAGAGTTGGAGACAAAAGCTATTGTGATTTGTGCGGTGACCGAACTAATAATGAAATTTCGTGTCTTGGTGGTTATACTGGAGCCATAGGAAGGCATTTGAAAACAGCTCACCAAAAATCACCAACCCAGACATCGCCTTCTGAGTAAGTACTTGTGTCCTTATAATATTTTACTGTGGGTAAAATGTATTATTTTATTCAAAGAAGTTATTATTGCAATATTATTGCACCTAGTTTAATTAGATAACTTACTGCGTTTTAGTAAATTATAATTAAGGTTAGGATTCTGGTGGCAGTTTAGCACAAGTAATCATTAGTGGAGTCGCCATTGTATTTTTTTATTTGAATAAATGATTAACTGAACAAAAACTCTATATTACAGTACCGGCTAATAATACATCACCTTTGCGATATATTGTATGAACGTGTATAGAGAAAACAATTTAGGTTTGTTGATACATCGCATATTTTACTAGTTACATATTTAACATACATATTTGACGACAACTGCAATGCAATACTGTAAATTACAATGATGATTTTATGATATAAGAGTTAGTTGCCGGGACTTTTTGATCAACCAAAAAGGTAAAATAGATGTGTAATATAAGTTATATTACAAATTCTACATAAATTGTTTTTACCCTTCAGTCATTCTTCATCTTTTTTGGCCTCGCCTTATTCCGTTACGCGGGGTCGGCTTTTCCAATCATGTGGTGCCACTTTCTTCGGTCCTGTGTGTCCTCTGTAGTAAGGCCCATCTTCTTCATGTCTCTCTGGAAATTCGTCATCCAGGTGGCTAGAGGTCTTCCTCTTCCCCTCTTTTTTGTAACCATGTTACCATTCAGTCATTCGTTCAATTATTAAAGTTTATAACAGCAGATTTACTACATTATCATATCATTGTACAGTACAAGTAAAATCAAACAAGAATTAATATTGACGTAGTAAGAGGGTAATTCGAATGAATATTATATGCTACTACTGATACTGAAACTGAAGTATTAGTAGTATACTGAAACTAATTCCAATTAAACAATGTTCAAAACCTAAATAGGTATAACTTATACATTACAACAAAATATTATGTTTTTACTGAATTTTAATGAATCAATTTACTTTTATGAAACCAATAAATTTAATTATTGATTTATCAATCATTTATTCATTCAGTCATTCAATCAAAAATATATAACAACATCTCCTTTGCTCTTTGTTCACCCCAATACCACCAAACATCCCAACTGTAATTATAATATTTAAATAAATGTAAGTATCATGTTACTTTATGTAATTACTCCAACCCGTTAACTTGGACTAATATTTTGCATTATTTTTCATTTTAATCTATAGCTACTGATTAAGCCTTATTTACTTATTTGATATATACGTATCTGTAAACAATGAAAACCAACATAAATAAGTAACTCACTCACCTCCTGACTCCATCATCAGACCATTGTCACCAAGAATAATGAATAAAACTCGTCAAAACAAACCAAATGAACCCAAACTCGGGGGGGTATACAAAAAGCCATTGAGGAGTTCCACTATCCACCTCTTGACTCCATCAACAGCCCATCGTCACCAAGTATAATTTATAGGACTCGTCAAAACAAACCAAATGAACCCAAACTAGAGAGGCATACAAATAGCCATTGAGGAGTTCCACTACCCACCTCCTGACTCCATCAACAGACCATCGTCACCAAGTATAATATATAGAACTCGTCAAAACAAACCAAATGAATCCAAACTTGTCATAAAATCCATTGCGTGAAAATCACCTTACATAATTTTACCGACGACACCACAAAATTATCTTTATTTGAATATCGTTTTATTTGTGGAATCTTTATTCCGTATTTCATTCCTTATTTAAAATAAAAGTAGCTTGTCAGCGTGAATTATTCACCTTCATGTTAAAATAACGAGCGCATGAATTTATTCTTATTCCCATCGATTTGAATAAGAATAAAAATTCTATTCTTATTCTTATTCAAGATAACTTTTGCCCAACTCTGGTGCTAGGTTACAATTTATTACATTTATCAATCTGCAAAAAGCTACGAACACTCATTTGGTACTTGTATGTACATTCTTAGAACGACGGGATAGTTCCTAGCTTGACACCTAAAGGACGGGTATTACCCGCGTGTACACGGGTACCCGTGCGCTAATTACACGTGTACGTTCGGACCGGTCGCTTAAACCCGCGGGCGTGTTACACAGGCACGGGTACCCGACACGACTACACTAACTACGACTAACTAAACCCGGACACAACCGCAAGCCCTAGTTTAGATCTATACCTAACGCGCGTATAATGCGTTACGTGATCGACCGGCAGGTCATCAGTCCACCAGTAGAACCCTCACAAGGTGGACTGATGACCTCAACTACCTACTACAGAATAATTCAGAGTGATCTTTCAGATTTAGTATTATTTTTGCGCTTTGCTTCAGTATACTTATAGGTAATATCAAGACCAGTAGTAGGTAGAGCGTTCATCATCAGCCTAACTCAGTCTGGTACTGCTTGGACATATTTTTTTCTGGCTACCACTTCAGCTTGCAAATACGTAATGATAGGTAGGACTTATTATTATTACATATAATCTGACGTCCACAGCAGGTAAGTCAATCAGAGGGGTGATCACGTAACTTTGCGAACGCACGTTAGGACAACTCAACTGTAATTTTCCCATGCAAAAAGTGACATTTAAATCTATTGTAGATATTGTCTAATCTCTGTTGTGCAACTCTTCATAGGTTATCTTTCTTTTATATTATAGGCATATTCTATTTGACATATTCTTTTATTTCATATTTTAATGTTTATTGTTTACCTCGTTACTTCATTATAACCACTCGTGACAGTAATATCTCTTTTACAATTTTCTTACGAACACCTTTACTTCGCCTCAATATCCCAACAAAATCTACCTGATATATGTACAATGTGTTACGTGATCAATCAGCAGGAATCGCGTCATAATGATTGTAGAGTCGACATCAGATATGTCGGAGGGAATAATACATATATGTACTCTACTCACAAATATCTGAACGCGACTCTATTATCAAAGCGTTAAAGTGCATGTTAAATTTGAGCTCCTCGTAGTATACAGATATATATTGGACGGGGACTATACAAAATTGCGTACAGAAACAATAACTCTCATTGACTGGGGTATCGCGCCGTAAACAGTTTGGACTCGTACGCATCCCAGCGAAGGAACTGGTAATTGCGGACAGTTACAGTATTGTTTTATTGGATCTTTATAATAATTTGCCAGGTGTGTCATCTCAGAAACTGCCCGGACGAGTCCAGTTCTTTGTGACGATTTTACACTGTTTACTACAGAGTTAATTGTAGCAAAGATACAGTTTTTATCGAGCGAATGGCGCCAGACCGGAAATCACGCGGATAAAGCAGCCCCTGTTTATATATACACAGCGTTTCGACATTGGAAACGACCGCCTTATTAACCAATAGCAGTCAATATATTCCTATACTAAGCAGGGTTACTACTAATCAGAATATTCATCGGAAGTAGGTATGAGTTTCAAGTATATGTTTGTGTGTATATCGCGCCCAACCTGTTCCGGTTCTTAATTCGGTACAACAGTTGAAGAGTTAAGTATTAGGTATTGTGAAATGCATGTTATAATTATAAGTATAACTAAGTATTCTGCTTACGTCATCTCGTAAAATTGAAGGGTCACAGACACGGAAATATATACCTACCTACCTATGTGTTCTCATCTGGACCGGTATTTGGCCAACAAAAGGTGTCATCTATTTTTTTTGGTCATATTTAAATAAAAGACCGAGCTGCTTCCAAAAGTTAAGGGCGATGTTTCATATCTGTCTGGTTGTGAACTATAAGCGGCGTAAACTTAATACCAGTGTAGTTGCCTATATCGGCTATATCAACGCGCATATCTGGTATTCCATTCTCCCATGGCCTTAACAATGGGAAACAGGAACAACACATTAGCACCGACTTCTTAGTTTTGTTCGGAAAGCAAACAAAACAGGATTTGGCGGATGAGAAATACGCCATGCCACTTTAAAACTGGATTTCAAGGTTGCGGCTGGGACTTCGTATCGGCGTGTCAGATACGGGTATTATTGATTTTGTGTATCTCGAGTTTAATGGCGTCACGAGTATCACTACGTTCGACAGCAAGAGGTTACCTAAAACAACGTATTAATTTGATTTCATATTTATATTTGTTTTGCGCTCAAATTAGGATAGACAGACGTGTGTGAAAACACAAACCTCTTATTCGCATTTTAGCGCTAAATTATCAGTAAAATTTTAAGTTGTCAGGGTTATTGTCACACCAAATATCACCGTAAAAGTAGGCCATTCAATTTAACTAAGATGATATTATATACTTTACGTCATACCTGGCCATAAAGTAGGAATTACCGCACGCTAAGCGTGCGGAAAACCCCACTTCCTGGCCAGATAGAGACGTAAAATTTTGTACTCACCACGGGCGGTAATAAAGAAAGCCTCAGAGCGCATATTTATCGCCCTTGCCTTCGGCTCGGGCGTCAAATACCTGCGATCTGAGACATTCTTTGTTTAACCGCCCTAGGTAAGTAATGTACTATTATAATATCTTAAGAGGAAAGACCACTAGCCATTTTTCCATACAAACGTTCTCGACTGTTTCCTCCGAGGTTTTTGACTGTAGATTTATGATTTTTTGTAATAATATTAATTTATATAATAATTCAATATCTGTGTCGGTACGTTTTGTTTTTTTTGATATTCTTATTTTTATAAGTGCTAGGTTACTTCAAAGAAAGCTTAAAACGGCCCAATTACATAGTCGCAAACATACGCCTATTACACAAATCTGTTAACAATAAGCGCAAAAATCAAAACAGCCCTACATTTAACATTTCCTTCTTATTCATTTACCAAAATTTGATGACGATTGATAAAGTTTCGGGGGAGGAAACAGTCGAGAACAAAACCTCGATTCTTATGATTTTTGCTTGGGACTTTTAAATAGTCTGAGCTGCAGTCCTTATCACACAAATGTTTGGGGCGGTAACGATCTGGTAAATACACACACACGAAAAAATGATAGGCAATCGTTGACACTAAAGGTAGATATCCTAGTGGTGTGAAAAGTTATCGATAAAACTAAAGTCATCGATATCTTCTTTTTATATAGCTTTTTGTGAGAAGTATAAGAGGCAAATTCACTCTTATTATTGATAGTAAGTCAAAATAATGTTTTATTTCGAATATCATAATGCCGTCTAATAGGTACCCTGGCAGATAGTTCATCTGCTGCAAAATAAACCTGTATTTTTTTATAAACACAGCATTTAATTAAATTCTAGACTATTATATTCTACTTATAAACATGAAAAAAAAACTTTCTGGGATTCGAACCCGAGACCTCTGACTTGGAAAGCTAACGATTAACTTACCACACCACGAAGTGACGATCATTACTACTCGAAATTTATCTACTTATTTGTGACTGGTAAGTTTGACAATGTGTCGTGAAAGACATAATTTAATAGCCAACAGTGGTATGTCAACATCGCCGATGAATTGTGTAACATTGTATTCTAAATTTAAATGCAACTGTATGTGTGCGTGCGTAAACACAAGCTCGCGCACGGCCCCGCCTCCGTCAGCGCGACAGACGTATTTATTGGGAATTCTCGAATCTGAAAAAAGGCTCAGCTAATGTGCGCTCTTAATAAGTAAAGTAATTTCATTCGATGTTTATTTGATTTGTCGACAACCCTTACATCGTACTCTGGTATTGTATAAAGCTCAAATTGACAGCTAACGTGATCATTAAGGCAGTGGACCTTCTGTACCTTAGTACGTTTAATTATTCTGTAGTACTATCTACTAATTACATTATTATTATAATTATATTATTATTATGTGGTATGTAAAATTGTACTTATAAAATAAATAAATAAATACAGATCTCAAGACATCTAGACACGCGGCAGCGTATCAAGCCAAGTTCAAGCAAAAGAACTGGCTAGCCGGCGCCAAGTGTAATATTAGACGAACCACTTGGTACCACTTTTGACCCTTCTATAACTCAAAACCTCTTTAACGTAAACACATAAAACTACTTGTGTTTAATTATATCCATAAGGACATCTAGAAGCCCAAATTTCATGAAGCTAGCTCAAACGGTTATAAAGATATGAAGGTCAAAAAGTCGTAAATTTTAGCACTCACTGACTGACACATAGTACCTAAACCTAACCTACTTCCAGATGACCTAGAAGGATGAAATTTGGAATCCAGCTCGGTAATAGTGTGCAAGCTTAGGAACAAATCTAAAAATAAAAAAAAATAAAAATAGGGGGGGGTCCCCATACAATTTTTTTTTAATTGTAGCGTTGGAACCGTTGCCATCAGATATTTGAAACTATCCCAATATATGTATTATTATATTTGCTATATAACAGAAATATAAAAATAAAGTTGAGTCAAAAAATAAGTGGTGTCCCCATACAAAAAACTTGTAATAAACAACCGGCCAACGGTGTGTCGTCGGCGGCGCGCGGCACCACATAATTATACACAGAACAGAACTTGACTTGGCCAGTTTTTACCAGAATTAAAATATATATATATATATGTTGAATAACTTTATAAAATTACTTATGTAATGAAAACTGGCCAAGTCAAATCGAACCTACTTTAAGATCTCACATTTTTAAAAAACAGCAATTGTTATATGTATCCAATAAAGCAAAAACATAGAGTTTAATACTTGTTCATAATGTTATTTTGTTCCTATAAATACACTCGCGAGCAAAAAAATCGACTCACGCAACATTTTTTGGTTTAGGGCAATTTTTTTGCAACTGGGAAATGTTACAGGAAAAATGAGTATACCACGTTGTTATAAATGTATTCAGCTTTAAAAAAACGCAACAATCATGAAAATCAGACGCATAATTTTCAGGATATGCTCGTTTGAACGGGAATTGAAATTTAACCGCCTTGAACTACCCACGAGTTGAGCGCCTTCAGGATGCATAAAAACAGGTGTAAACCTGTTTTTCTTATCAGTCGCTTATCACAAGTTGACCTGTGCACATCTCTCGCAATTGGACCACTGAAACCACCTGGAAAAAATGGACACCACCGAAAATGAAGCCGCCCAAGTCGTCGCCTTGCTGAATCAAGGACTTTCTCAGCGTTCAGTTGCCGAACAGCTGAATTTAAGTCAGTCTGCTGTCTCCAGAGTTTATCGTCGATTTGCTGAGACCGGAACCCTTACTCGGAGACCGGGATCCGGCCGTCGAAGATGCACATCCGAGAGAGAGGTCCATTTCATCGTGACGACCAGTCTTCGGAATCGCCACCTGACCGGCGTTGACGTCCAGCAGCAGCTGATGCGGACCCGTGAGGAGCCCGTGAGCTCTTGGACAGTTTGCTGAAGACTTAAGCAAGCAAACCTCACCCCAAGAAGGCCAGCTACGGGGCCCAAATTGACGCAGAGACATCGGGACCTACGCAAGGATTTCGTAGCACGCTACGAAAATTGGAGCTACGAGCAATGGAGCCGGGTACTCTTCACTGATGAGTGCAGAGTTTGTCTCCATGGCAGCGACAGAAGAGAACGGGTGTATCGAAGACCTGAAGAGCGGTTTGCACAATGCTGCTTCTCAGAAACAGTCGCCTACGGCGGCCGCTCAGTCATGATGTGGGCGGGAATTTCAATGGAGGCGAGGACTGAGCTGGTTTTCATCCCTGGTGGCGGCCGAGGAGGTGGATTGACCGCGGATAGGTACATCACTGACATCCTGCAGGACCATGTTGTCCCATACGCAGGTTTTTTTGACGAGGGGTTCCATTTGATGCAAGATAACGCCCCTTGTCACACCGCTGGAGTGACCAAAGCGTACCTGGCGGCGGTCGGCATCCCCACCCTTACCTGGCCACCGCTGAGTCCGGACTTGAATCCCATCGAGCACATGTGGGATTACCTGAAGAGGAAGGTTCGAGCGCGGGATCCAGCCCCGGAGACGATTTTGGCCCTTCAAGCTGCTTTGGTCGAGGAATGGGACGTTTGCCCGCAGGACACCATCAGAAAGCTGATAAGGTCCATGAGGAACCGTATCGAGTGTGTAAGAAACGCCTATGGTGGCAATACGCGGTATTAAAATGAAAAATAAACGGTTTTTCCTCCATAAAATTTGTTTTCTTTCAATGTTGTGGTTATGAAATTAACCAGTTTTCCCCCACTTTGTGAAAAATCACGTTTTTTTTCAGAACCTGAAAAATATATGACTTGAATTTGATATTTTCTGAAAGCTTATTTTTCCAGCTTTCAGAAAATGCTACTATGCTACGAATACCTATATTAGTTTTAAGAGATATTGCACATTGAAATCCAAAAAAATGTTGAGTCGATTTTTTTGCTCGCGAGTGTACATATTAGGATTTTGCATAGAACTTGGCACTCATTTAGATCTCCATTCTTTTTGCGGCGAAGCCCACAGCCAACCATAATTTTTGTATTGAACTTGGCTCTCCTATTTTAGGGTTCCGTACTCAAAGAGTAAAACGGGACCCTATTACTAAGACTCCGCTGTCCGTCCGTCTGTCTGTCACCAGGATGTATCTCACTGATACCGTGATAGTTCCAGCTGAAATTTTCACAGATGATGTATTTCTGTTGCCGCTATAACAACAAATACTAAAAACACAGAATATAATAGTTTTTTTATAGATAATGGTACGGAACCCTTCGTGCGCGAGTCCTACTCGCACTTAGCCGGTTTTTTTTACATTTATGTTTTGGTGGGATTATGTTTAGTCCGATCGACCGCTTATGTTGATCTAAGTAATGTATGACGAAACGATTATGATCGCATGCGTACATATAAATTGCACACATTAATTGTAACAGAACACGTAAACTTGTATTTTTTGCATCGCTTCGTGCATACGCGAAGCACGATTTTGTGTCTGATCTGAACACCGAGCATCGCGTTGCAATGCAACATATTTTGTAATTCTAATTTAAATCATTACAAAACTGTAATGACATGAGCAGGTATTGCAGGTCGATTAGATATGTGATAAAGATGCAATTTTATTATATGGATAACACATTGCGACTTCCTTTCCTCGAGGCAGTTAGTTGGGTAAAATGTCGTGGTGTCATAGCGTCGGATAGGCTTATCGCAGATGTACTATCGACAAAATTAAATTCTGACCCAGCATGGAACCTTGTTACAATTAACTGACGTATTAACGTAATATGATCGTGCGTATGTTCGTTAATTGTAACAAGGTTCTATGGTGGGTCATGACTCAGTTGGTTCGATTGTACATACTCGTATATTGCGTAGATATAAATTAAAAACATTACAACTGATTATCATCGCAATCATACAATCATTTCGAATGTAAACTATAGATGCAACAACTGCAGCCAAACGCAGGCTCACAAAGCTTCTTTTTTGCTTGGAATGAAACCTTTACGAAAAATATTTATAGTCCTCCAAGGGCTCCAAGATCGTTTCCTGATTAAGCAAGCATAGCTTTACAATGGCCTTTCATCTTTTGTGAGTAAATAATAACCCAATCACTTGAATGTTGCTCGGAACCCGGCAGAGAAGTCGAGGTCTGTGAAGTGCCCTTTTAAGAGTTACACGACTCACCATACATCGTGCCGAGCGCGGGCCGACGCCGCGCTATAACATTATAATCCGATTGAATAAAGCGTTCGCTATAGTCACGTATGACACCTCTTTATTATTGACATTAGAATTCCTACGCGATTTTGACGGATATCTACGTTTGCCCGGCCGACACAGAGAAATGTATGGGATACTCTGTAAGTTCTGTAACCGAGCGCCCGCCGTCCGGCATTCTTGAATGTTGCTCGGAACCCGGCAGAGAAGTCGATTCGAGCGTTCGCTATAGTCACGTATGACACCTCTTTATTATTGGCATTGTTTTTTAATTTTAATTGTTTGTGCATTTAAATAATTAAAAAAGTAATCACTAAGTTCCCTCAAACATGATATTGCCGATTTTTAGAACCAATTTGAATATGTTTAGCTTTTGTGCATATTTGTAACGAATGTTTTAAGTGTATTTAGACCTACATATGTTCGTGATTTTTTTCTATCGAGCGATAATTGCTTAAACATGTTTCGAATCACTGATTGCGCTTCAGAGAAAACACAAGATTACTATTCGTATTTTTTTGAAACCATACTATTATAAAAAATGCAATATATTGTTTCTAAAACTTTGTTCGCTGAAATTCGCTGAACCTACAGCGCCTTAAAGCGCGGTGGGGTGCTCGCGCATCCGTTGCGATGCGGCGCAACGCGACCCGGCCCGGCCCGTTCAGTGGGAATCGTACATAAACCGACCACGAACAGGCCACCATAAAGGGAGGTGGTGCCCATGGCTCGCTCGTGTGTGTGATTGAGTGGTTGAATGATCTCATACACATTATCGATGCGATCGCGCACGATCTTAGCCCTATGTGTTATTCAACGTTACTTATTATAGTATGGTTGGAGGACTTGCACTGGAGTGATGAAAATTAATGAAATGAATGATGCTAAAGTGTAAATATAGCGAACGAGACGTGGTGTAAAAACTGTCAGTGGCGCCTATAAATTACACTAGGAATAAACTCGTGGAAACACACAGGTTAAAAATTTATTATTAAAGGGAATGATCTTTAAAAGCATGTTATCAGATATATGGTATACGTTTTACAGATGTATATTTAATTGGAGATAGTTAAAATACTTACTTACTACCAACCATGCTTCTTTATTTAGAGAAGTAGGTATCAACAATAACTGGATTATGGAGCTTAATTATTGTGTGAACGCATCACTAAAAATATGTAACAATCAAGTTTCGAATAGCATCATATCTACGTGTTTATAAAATAGCGTTGGTGCAAAACAAATTAAATTAATTCTTCTTATATCTGTTTTTCCTGCTCTATAGGTACGTGAACATATACGAGTATATACCCAACGAAAGATAAGAGGTGACTTTCAATATGGAACAATAAGGATAAAAAATCATATGCATTATTTAATTAGTTTAGTGACTCAACTCAAAAAAAACGGTACATAGGTGCGCCGCAAAACGTTCCAGCGGCGCTACCACGAACTTCGAATCTCGAACTTCGTATATCTCCGTTTCGGTCGCTTGAGTACCATAAACCATAAGTGCGATAGAAACGGAGATATACGAAGTTCGAGATTCGAAGTTCGTGGTTATAGCTCTGTGTTTACATACAAACATAAACTCACACCTATATTCTCAGAAGGGGAAGGCCCGAAGGCAGAGCACATGTTTTGGTTTTTACATTGATAGGTTACTGGTCCATCGCCTCGAATGCACCTCAACTCAACCGGTGGAAGACGTTCAAATACTTCTAATCTAATATCTATGGGATACTCCAATTTTGTACGAAATTCCATTTCGGAACTTTCGTCTTGCTGCGCCCGAAAGTAATAGGTACAGTCGACGCCAAAAATATGTTTACAGTTTTCGCCTTATTACAATGGAATAAGGTGCAAAAGTGTAAACATATTTTTGGCGACGACTGTACAACAACGTCAATATTTCATTGCATGTTTGAGAAATAGTAGATTGTACAACAAGGGTCTAAAATGAGCCACAAACATGACGAGATGGATATTTTCCCGAGCGAAGCGAGGGAAAATTGTTCGAGTGGTAATATGGCTTTTAGACTTTTCACTTCGATTGTGAGAAAATAAAAAATGAAAATAAAAAGGTAAAATAAATTTATTTCAAGAAATCGAGACAAGAAAACATTGTCTCGCTCTATCTTATAGTTTACTAGTGACCCGCCCCGGCTTCGCACGGGTTTTTAATAAACTTTTTATGTATAATACAATGAATACATGCACGTATTATACATATAAACCTTCCTCTTGAATCACTCTATCTATTAAAAAAACCGCATCAAAATCCGTTGCGTAGTTTTAAAGATCTAAGCATACATAGGGACAGACAGACAGACAGCGGGAAGCGACTTTGTTTTATACTATGTATTGATGTGTCGTATGCAGTCTGTCCCGCTGCGCTCGGACATTTGGACGCTCTTTGATTTTTTTTTAATGTTTGTGAAATCGAGACTATAAGACACCCAATGTTTTGATAAATCCTGTTTCCTGATTGGTCAATTTTATAATAACTGTATTCTGATAGGTTGATACCAAACACAAAGTTTTTTTGAGGAGGTTAATTAGTTAAACAGTATACGTACCTAAAAGAAACCCAACGTTCCGATTGAATGTCGATATGAATTGTGATTGGTGGAATACGGTGAAGTGTTTTGATTGGTCAAATTAAAATGTTTTAAAATCATAAATATGTAGATAAACATATTTTCCCTAGGGGCTAAATGTACTACTTTAGCCCCTCTTGCTAAGCCTATTTTTTTTTTATATTTCTTCTTGCAATCTGTTTCGTTCGAACATTCAGCGTAGAATTTAAGAATTTCTCAATTTGTCTTGAAGGGCAGTCAGTCCAGCGACGTGCGGCCATTATGGATGACCCTACAAGTCTTTAGGGGACTTTCTTTTTAGCCTTTTGAATTTCGGATCGTTATTCATTAAGTGCATAGTCAGTAAGTTTGGATGGTTGTCTAATCTATTCCTGAAGGATTTTATTGAGTGTTTAATCTCCTGCTGGACTGTTCTGATTTCAAGGTCGTCGTGCAATTGTTTGTTTGTTATAAACCATGGAGCGCGTGTGATAATCCTCAGCATTTTGGATTGGAACCTCTGGAGTATCTCCAGGTTTGAGTTGGAGGCTGTGCCCCAGGGTTGGACTCCGTAAGTCCAGATTGGTTTCAGGATACACTTGTACAACAGCAGCTTGTTTTCCAAAGACAACTGTGATTTTTTTCCGAGCATCCAGTACAGTTTGCTCAATTGGATCCCCAGTGCTTTTCGTTTTGTGAAAATATGTTTTTTCCAGGTAAGACGACGATCTAGGTAAAGCCCAAGGTATCTTGCTTCGTTTGCTTGGCGTATCTGTACTCCGTTGAGCGTCACAGTAGGACATGTGTCGCGTCGGGTCGTGAAAGTCACCTGTATCGTCTTAGTTTCGTTTGCTTTTATCCGCCAGGTGGTTAGCCATTCTGTGATGTTGTTTAGAGAGCGCTGAAGCATGTTACTTGCTTGAGTCGGGTCATCATGGACAGTTAAGGCTGTTGTGTCATCAGCAAAGGTACCAATCACGACACCATCCGTCATGGGCAAGTCTGAAGTGAAAACCAGATAGAGGATCGGACCAAGCACACTTCCCTGTGGTACTCCTGTGTGGGCTCTGTGCAATTTAGTTATTTCTTCTCCTTTTTTAACGTAAAAATATATATTAGCAAGATATGAGTTTAGGAAAATATAATAGTTTGATGGGAGTTGTTGTTTTATTTTGTATAATAGTCCTATGTGCCAAACTCTGTCAAAGGCCTGGGAGAAGAAGCCTAATATGACACACTTTTCGAGCATGAGAAGTGAAAATGCATTTTATTTCGCTAGTCTGTTATTTAATCTCGTGACACGTAGCGCAGCTCTAAAAACAGTAGACGGTGCCGCAAACGCAGTGTTTGCCGGAATAATATTAACATTAATTGCAAACAGCTCAGTACAAACAGTGTTTAATTGACTGGGCATCAACCTAGAGTCCGTCAATAGACAAGCCATGTTGATTGAGCAGGTAATGGCAATGTCACCTTTGTTATCGCCTCTGTACATAAACGGCACTTGATTGTACATTGTATCACGATTTCAATATGCGTCGCGTAATAGAAATTATGTTAAAAGAATTGTTACGGTTAACATGTTACTTTATTATCGATATAAGTATGTACCTACTTACCTACATGTCTTTATTGTCTTCAGGTGGCGTTTTGCAAAAACAACGAACTCGTCCTTTGTAAACTTTAGTTCGTCGGATTATATACAGATTTTGGAATGATGTAGATATACCTACATTTTGAGGAGAGGAGCTCCTGACCAGGGAAATATGTAAAATATTGTACACACTTTGGACGGTAGGTAAAAAAACCGGCCAAGTGCGAGTCAGACTCGCGCCCGAAGGGTTCCGTAAGTATCATTATAAAAACGGCAAAAACAAACGTTTGTCGTATAGCAAAAAAATGAAATCAAAAAATTAATATTTATTTTATTCTGTTTTTCAGTAGTTGTTGTTATAGCGTTGTACAGTTGAAAGTTATGACCTCCAAGTAATGTATCTTGACACCACGACAGCATAGCACAGCAGTCAATGCAGATTTTGAGGTAGCATCATGTAAAGAGTCATAATAGTTTTTGCATTTTTGTTTTCAAAAGTAATTTTTATGATTTTTTAATTTTAATTTCAGATTTTTTAGTGTTTCTAAATAAAAAGTTACTTATAGCACTCCAGAAGAGTAAAACAATACAAGTAAACTTATTTTTCTCCAATATGCTCGGAAATGTCCGCCTTACTGTAGCAAAAATAGTCCGTGAAGTTCCCCGTTACTGCCGAGCGCAAATTTAAAAAGTTAAAAGTCATTATTGTACAGCTTCAGCGGCCAGGAAAATGTATGAAAATCCTTTACTGTATAGTTTTTTACCTTTTAACCATATGTATTGACTAAGGCAAATTACTGCAAACAGCCAAATGCTCGTACGTTTCAAGGCCTAGGAATTTATCAAAACAACTTGTTATTGTTAGAATGAAAGAAATGTATGGCTCTCTCTTTCCAACTATTGCAAGTTGGTGTGACAAATTGCGCCCGTTTGTAGTGTGCCTAAAGTTTTCCCGCGTTTTATGTATTTTTTAAAGTCATAGACAAAACTCTTACTTTTGTAAGTGATCGAAGTGACGTTCTTAAAAATGTCTCAAATAGTTTGAAACAAAGAAATAAAAATATTTATCGATATAAAATTCATAGCGAACTTTAAATATGTTGAGATTTCAATCCCGTTTAATCTTTGATAAGTAAACATTTTAAACTGTGATCGATTCTAATGTTTTTAATTATTTTAAGTATGTAAATTGAAACTGGCACTACGAGTCATGCCGTGTACATACTTTAAAAAAAACAGTTGGGTGGGATGGGAACTTGATAGGTTATTGACATACTTGCTGTTTTAAGATTATTGAAAATATTATTTTGATTTCCTCGCATTTTTGAAGAAAAGCACTATATATGCCTCGGCGGGAACGGCAATTCGTGGATTCGTCTCTATTGTCGGATTCAGCTTCGCTTCGCTCGCTTCATCCGACAAAATCAACTTATCCACGAAATGCAATTTCCCGGCCACTGCAATAAAAGAAAAAAAATTTTTTTTTCATATAGGTAAAAGTAAAGCCACGTGGAAATAATTGATCACAAGCTTAATATTCTACCGTTTAATTTATTGCTCCTATTACAGGCCACATCCTGTATATAATACCAAGTTAACACATTCTGACTGTACCTTCAATCTACGTATAGTTTTTTACCACATTTGTAGTACACACACATAGGCACCTACTCTTATTTTGTATTAGGAATACAATAGGAGTGTAGACACTAAATAAAATAATCAATAATGTTGTGTTTTCTCGAAAAAGGAAAAAATTAAAAATATAGTCAAATGGAGAAAAAGCAACGCTAAAGGTTAAATAATCACAAAGTTATATTATAAGTGTCCAAAGTTTTAAGTTCTGTCCCTTTTCCGTAAAACGAACCTTCATATGAAACGATTGTCATTTACTATGACGCTAGAGGATCATGACGTCACGATCCCCTAGCGCTTTCTCTCTCTAACAAGCAACATTAAAACGGTTGTAGCTTCGTAATTTTTGAGATATTTAAATAGGATTTTCGTCATCAGGCATATTTTTTTGTCTTCATTCTTTTGAAGTAGGTAATAATAAATTTTGAGTCTACACCCCTATAAAGTAAAAGGTTTTAATTTAACTTTTCTTATTTAACAAAATACCGAGCGTACTCTATTGCATATCGTAAAAAGATGTCTGAATGTTATTTTAAAACAATAGATACTTTATTTTATTGTTCTTATCCGCCACATCCCCTAGTTATACTGTTACATTACAACAATTGTTTTGTTTTGTAAGGACGGTTTACTTTTTACTTTCTACCTACGTTGCCTCTACCCATGGCAGATAATTACAAAAACGTTTTACTGTAGTTGTTATGTTTTATTACCGTTTTGTAATTTTCATTTTAGTTGTTTCAATGTGATCTGAGATTACGGCACATCTGTTTTACATTGTCTATAACTCAGTATAATCAGCTGAACTCTATAAACGCACACAAAGACAAACAAAATATCTTTGTTTAGATGCACCATTCTTTTAGACACGTTTTTGTTTTTATTTATTTTGAGAATGGTATTTTTTAACAAAATTTCCAAAGTTTTAAAACTTGTGAGCAACCTTGTACCCTTATTAACAGGAAGGTCGTGGTCACATATTTTAGATTTTCGTACTCAGTTGTACCTACACTGAGTTACTTTTAATATTCCAAGGTAATGATTTTTTTTAATAAGTACCTACCAGTGGCGGAGCACCCATAGCCGATTGATACAATTTATTTTTAGGCAAGCCTATTACTCTTAATTCTTTCATAACTTTTTTGTTCCGGGTTGCCCATCAAATTTTTACGCGCCGCCACTGTTAGGTTACTACCCACAGATTTGTGTAACATTGGTACATAAAATAAAATTATAACAGACCATAATCCCATTTTTTTACTTTTTCCCAAAGAAGAAAGGGTATCTGTTGATATCAAGCAAAAAGAAACTGTTTTAGATTTTAAGCGGGCTTTAAGTGTATTTCTAGTTAAAAAAGCTTATTACTCAATCAACGAATACTTAAATGATAGGTTTAATCTACTATAATGAACATGTTTTAGTTATAAGATCTTTGTAAGCCTTGGGGCAGAACATAGCTGAACTAATTTATATGTACCTACCATCTAGCATAATTACATTATGTGCATACCTATTGTTTACAAATAAATGATTTGAAGTTTGAAGTTTGAAGAATGCTTTATGGCATTATGTCCGCATTTTATATTTTAGGTAATGAGTTTTTCTTTCGAGTAGGTAATCAATATAATATATTGTACATAGTTACTTAAATAAATACCTAATGGTTTTCAAAAACTTTGTCAACAACTGCAAATATACCCTGAGAACTTTACGGTTTCGCTCTATGAAAACAACAATATATCGATATCAGCCATATTTTTACACCAAAAAATAGGTTGGGTAATTTGACTAAATATTCATTAATAATCCACCTAAATTTAATACCGATACGGTAAAAAATAATGAAAAGTAATCTTCATAAATTCCGTAAAAATCAGGCGAAAATGTTATAAACTTTCTTTACTTTACAATTGACTTACGTCTATAGGTATACGTTCTTTGGGATACGCGCATAATCCACTTATTTTTGTTAATGAATAAACCTTTCTATAGGCCAGATAATATTCAATATTATCTCAAGGTCGTAAAATATTTAATTAAAATGCCGTTATTTCCTGATGCATATATTTTTGGATTCAGGTAGTAAGTCTCCAAATTTGTGTACTCAAACATGTTTTCATTATAAAAATACTGATAGCATTTTTGCTTGCGGGTAATTTTTTTTTCCTAACTTCCGGTCCATAGAATTATTGATTTCAATAGTAAAAGTTGTTTAAAATAACATATAAAAGCCGTATACAAATAACTAGCCTGATATTGAATTATTTCCAAAAAAACCGTAATTTTCTCAGGGTAATAGCTCAGAAATGTATCGCTGTTGTTTGTTATTAGACTAATCGTTTCGCTAACTCTGCATTTTACAGGAAATTTATATCGGTTACCTAAATGAATTTAATTAAACCAGTTCATATTACGAGTACACATTCAAACCATGGTACATGTACATACGGCTAGGGGTCGGGTTGCATAAAAATTAAAAGTCATATTTTTGATAGGCATACGTGAATTCGTCATACTCATCATTACGCATAATTGTAAATAGTCATACATTTATGCGCATAAAGTTTTGAACAATAATGTTTAAGAACATAATGTGTATTGCGCATAAATTTGTGGCTCATAAAATTATTTACGTCATACCTGGCCATAAAGTAGGAATTACCGCACGCTATGCGTGCGGAAAACCCCACTTCCTGGCCAGATAGAGACGTAAAATTTTGTACTCACCACGGGCGGTAATAAAGAAAGCCTCAGAGCGCATGTTTATCGCCCTTGCCTTCGGCTCGGGTGATAAATACCAGCGATCTGAGACAATCTTTGTTTAACCGCCCTAGGTAAGTAATGTACATACTATTATCTATCCAAATATCATAAACCCTCCATGATGTGTTCAAGAACCGCACATTATGGCCACCATAAAAATAGACTGTTTTGTTAGAACAAATTTCTTATCTGTGAAAATGTTATTATTTCTAAATAATAACATCGATTTCGATAATGTTATTTGTTGAGTTACAAGCGTATTTAATCAGTACTTATCCAAACTTGCACGGTAAAAAAGTCATACTTTTTCAAATATTTAAAAAATGTTGATTGTACGTCATAGATTTTAAACAAACAATTATAGTACGTTTAATATGCTTTCAAATGACACCTCACACGAACCGATCAACGGTTCACTCGGATGAACGTTCACTCGAGTGAATGCTTCATCCTTCCTTCATTCCATGATCACACAGTGTAAAATTTCGGTGTGTCTTTAGTTAGTCCAACCATCTGGTTGCTCAGCAGTCTCTGGGTCTGTGTCGTTCATATTCTGAAAAACAGAGACATGAAAGTAAGGACATGCCCCCTTCTGTCACACATCGTGGATGGAATATCGGCCCTGTTTGCGTGATGTCATCCCCTTCAATCGCCCAAAATGGCCCCGGTCGGTGTGACCAGCCAGAAAGATGTGATATAATGCGCCAAATGGTAGGTGTAGGTACCTACTTTATGCTTGCGAAGCCGTTTCCACTTAATTTAAGGATCAAAGGTACAAGCAGGGCGAGTAATGCATCTTTGCTCTTTTAAGCCGCTGAGTTATGGATAATGGATGGAAGGTCTACAATGCTTTTACAATCACACATCTGGCGATGGCGTCAAAAGCATAGGAAGGGCAAAAACAAAAAAAAAGCGGACAGTGGGCGACTGAAATTTTTATTTGCGCCTACCAAGAAACTTATGGAAAAGGCACACGTGCAGTGCAGTCGTGGTTCATGAAGGGCCCCACAATAGAACAAGGTCGTGGCGGCCATTGGCGTATACCTGTATGCCAGGGGGAGGGGGCCGGCTTGCGCCGGCATTTTTTTTAATGACCCTTATGACATTTTAGACCCAGCACCCTGGGGTAGGCATCAGACCCTTCTTCGTTATTTTGCTCTAACACCTCATCCCTCTTGTAGTCAGCACCTCTGAGTCCTTGCAGCAGAACTGCTGGCTGGATGAGTCACCAGAACAGAACATTACTTTACTATAACATAACATAATTAGTGGGCTAATAGCTTTTCGAACGAGCATATCCAAATGTCACTTTTACCTCCAAAAACGCGATTTCTAATAGTTGCGTGATTACCCTCCAGGAAACTAAGAGTAAAGTGAATACAAATAGATATATTGTAATTTGTAACCTATAAATGTAACGCAAATATTTGTTTTACACAAAGAGCTTTTAGCACCTTCTCTTATTTATTACAGTTGCCATCAGCCATCACATACATAGGTACACTATAGCTATACAAAAACCCTAATGCCTTGAAAATAGAGGTGAGTTTGTGAGCTGCTTGTTTGCTCCGATGTACCTATGTGATGGCGACTGTACAATATACATATTTTTCCTAATAGGTATACTAGCTAGCTACATTGGTAACAAAACAAGCGTAGGTACAACCCGCCTAGCGTTCATAAGCCCCAAAGTCCACTTACTATACTCGCCCTATTACTATATCTTGTGGTACGAATTCGCTACGTCGCGTCCTATGTCGCTTTTTGATGCGCGAGATAGTTCGCGAGTACATCTTGTGATAGGCGTGCACTGTGCATACAAAAGTAGCAAGTGAATTTTGTTTCGAATTGTAGAGTTTTTTATTTTATAAAAAGGTCATGTCTAATGCCTGCCTATAGCTGCGTTGACCAGTTAACCCGGCCAACATGCCGGACGCAAATTGTATTCACAATTTCTGAACGCACCCGTCACTGCCAAAAAAACGCTAGTAGGATGATGATTGATGAACAAATATCCAGGGGGCCGATTTTTGAATCTCACTGCATGGTGATATCAAAGTCACCGGTGACTAAAATTATCACCGATGACTTTTATGTCACCATTTTCCAAAAGCCGTATTTTTGAAAGTCACACGCTGTTTACCAACATGCAGACATTTTACAATGTCAATCAGAGACAATCTTCCCGTTACGTTCCTTTTTACGCAGATGTTATATTGTTGTCCTTGATACCGGTTTTTATTTTCTCATACTATAACTTAAAATAGATTTATCAAATTGGTCAAACGTAAAACGTAGCGTATCTGCCAGTGTCATGTAATGGACGCACCACCACACTTGGCGGTGTTTGCCCAAATATTCGTGTTGCATCTTTTTCTTTCCTACGGCAAATGAAAGAGAGGCAACGATGCAACGCGAACACGAACCCCCCAGTGGGGTGCGACCATAAACAAAAATTAAAGTTTTGAAAAATTCACTAGAAAACGACGAGCAAAGAGGATATAACAGATTTTATAATTTATAAGAGAAGGTATGTACATTTGTTAGTGGCATATGTTTTACAAGTATATTTAACTTTATAATTTTATTAACTAATAACTTGGATATTGTTTTTCTTGATAATTGTAAGCTTTTTATAAATAATTGTTAGGAATAAATAATTTGTTGTTGTTAGGAGCCGGAATCAACGGTCGTAACTCTTCAATTAGAACCCGCACCAACGGTTTCGTAAGCCGATAATATTTTTTAAATTTCGCATTAGACATCGCAAATGCTTGCTCGTGATGAATTCTTTCTGCGACGCCTACCGCAGCTGGATTATGTTGACGGTGAGGAACGTCGTCGTCTTCGTCGCTGTCCGTGTCCGTCATCGACATCATAATGTACTCCTTGCTTGCTTGCCATTTTTTACATTTTCAATAAATCGTCCCACAAATATCACAATCGTGCCCCGCTGCTAATTCTTCCGAAAAACATACTTTGGCACTTTTGGCAGATGTCACATACGTCAACTGTCAAAAACAATCGCATGGTGATTTCAATTACGAGTGGGTAGGGGCACTCGTAAATCGATATCATAGGTATGACAAATGTAAGTCACCGATGAGTATCAAAAATACGAACTTTCGGAAATCACTCACATCGGTGAGAATTAGTCACTTGGTGAGATTCAAAAATCGGCCCCCAGGGCGGCCAATCTTAGTACTAGGTGCGCGGTAATGACAGCATAATAAGTTTACTAGAGGCCAACTAGAGGCTGTCAAGGTATTTCGAAATTCGCCGTATTGTCATAAGACATCAGTAGCCTAGGGGTACAGACGGCGGTATTTGGAGTCGGTGAGCCGGGTTTCAAACCCTGCCACCGACGCACTTTTTGTATGTTTTAAAATTCAAGTGGAGTATTTCAACTAACGATACTAGATGGCGCATCAAATACAGGGTTACCGTTTTTAGGCCCAGAGATTGTTCTCTATTTCAATATATAACAAAGTACTTTGTGATGGGGACCTTTTGCGTTTTTAAATACAAAATACGCGACAATCCAAATTTTACAGATATATGTTGTCGATTCGAAACCCTTACTTTTATAACTATTCTACCGTAGCCCTCGACGGAATTATTAACATAGATTTGGCATTTTCCATTCAGTTTTTCAACGTATATCACGTTTTTATACTGTAGCATTGTGCCTGAGAACAAATGCAGCTAGATTGTTGAGACAAAACAATGATTGACCCGCCGGAGCAGTCATTTAACCTTATGAAACTGTCTTGAATCGGAATCAGGCCATCGGAGCGTTTACTGGCTCCGAATTTATCTAGAGTTTATTCTCGGAATTACGGATGACCTGTCAATTGAACCGTTTTGCCAGGTTTTAGTAGTCGAAGGTTGTCTATGGAGATATTTAAAGCCGTTCCTGCAATATCAAAATTGGGTATCTGACAAAAGTCAAATCAGCTTCTTTTTATGAAACGTCAATAACAGTCAAATCAGCTTCTTTTTATGAAACGTCAATAACAGTCAAATCAGCTTCTTTTTATGAAACGTCAATAACAGTCAAATCAGCTTCTTTTTATGAAACGTCAATAACAGTCAAATCAGCTTCTTTTTATGAAACGTCAATAACAGTCAAATCAGCTTCTTTTAGTCAAATCGCTCCGTTAGTATGGAATTTGTAAGGAGGGATTACTATGTTGTAGGTAGGCCCACCCACAAGGTGGACTGATGACCTGGTAAAGGTCGCGGGAGTCCGCTGGATGAGGGTGGCGCAGGACCTGTCATTTTTGCACTCTTTGGGGGAGGCCTATGTCCAGCAGTGGACGTCTTTCGGCTGATATGATGATGATGATGATGATGATGACTATGTTGTGACGTCAGAATCAAAAATCTTAAAATACCAAACATAAATGGAAGTTTGATACTTTCCGAGTATTTTCGTAAGGTTTATCTAATGCTAATGAAAAAGCAATTTACTGTCACTGTTGTCAAATACCCAATTCATTCGTCTAGTACTGAGGCTTCAAGGGCTCTATCAGATGTCAAAGTTTTACAAATACATTTAAAATTGTATGATTACGTGACACAAAAGCAATTAGCAACATTGGCATCAGAATACACAAATATTTGGGCAAGTCTCTGGTGGACAGGTACCTAAAAGAGTCGCTTTGGTTGGTTTGGTAATTGGTATCGAAGATATAGTTTTTTTTTTTATAAAAACTTTATTGTAACTACATTGTACATGCAAAGTTAAAGCTCTGGCTCTCAAACTAGGTTTCCCTGTGTCTCGAGAGCCAGTTCCTTCCTAAATAAAGGCATTAAACATTGTTAACTTTATGCATCTACTGTTGCATAGCTGCCCACGTGTTTCCGCCTGCGAATTGCATAGTACGCAAAGTCGACTCACTGTATTATGTACATCTCGAAAATCCAAAATATTTAATGGTGAAAGATTTTTTGAAATCAGACTGTAGTTCCAGAGGTTTCCCGTTAAGTACATATCAACTTACAAGCTCACACAAAGTATCTCTTCTGAATTTTATTTCACTATTAGTTTAAACTATTTAAGATAATAGTACCTACATAATTGCAGAAGCCGGAAAAAAGCCATAGATAAGTAAATTTTCAGTCGTCAATAAATATATACGCATCAACGAATTGCCATTCCTGAGGCACATTGGGTAGCTATAGTGCGTAACATCCATAAAATTGCAAGGAAATCATATAATATTTAAAAATAACCTCGGTTTTATAAAAGTTGGGGAATATTCCTGGTATAGGTAGTTTTTTCTTTGTTAAAGTTTTTTTTTTCAAATAGAATTGGATACATTTTTAATGACTTATAAGTTCGCCAAACACAGCGTTTATTGGCGAGTATTGCACTCACGTTCTTTACATTTTTTTTTATTTACTTATCTACCTTATAATCTCCACTTATAATAAATCTCTAAATTAAAAAAAGAATCAGCCAGTTTGAAACTAAGCTTTGCGCGGTTCGAATGTTCTCAGCATCCCATGAACGGAAAAATATGAAACATTTTATATAGGTACATTATTATTCTAGCTGCAACTTAGGATAGTTTTTATCCGACTGCGACAGTTAATTAATTTTCCGAAATATACGACTTCATTTAATTTTTCATTTATTTTTATTGAAATCAAACGCTGCTCCAACTGTCAGCTATAAGAACCGTCAAATTTTCGTCAAAATGGCGGAATTGCTTTGCCTTTCACTTATTAATAATTTAAATCCCGTCTACGATAGACCTTTACGAGACAAATGCTAAAATATAAACCATAAAAAAATATTCGATTCTGATATGAGAACTTATATGCGCAAATGTCGTTTTATGTCGTAATTTCAATAAATGAAATCAACAAATTTGAACAATATAATTAACACGAATTTGTTTTTTTTTAATGACAATGGCACGCGCTCGGCGCATTCAGCCAAAGTACCTGCGGCGCTACCACGAAAACCGATACTCAATGTTCATATATTTGCATCCCTGTCACTCGAGTATGGTTAGTGCGATAGAGATAGAGATACCCGAATATTTTCGAATTCCGAAGTTCGTGGTTATAGCTCAGGAATCGAAAATATGGTAAATAATCATAATGTATTTTCTCGAAAAAGAATTTAAAATAAATATAGTCAAATGGAGAAAAAAACAAAGCAAGAGGTTATATAGGTAATGATTAAGTTATAAGAGTCCAAAGTTTTAAGAGGGGGTATGTTCTGTCCCTTTTCCGCAAAACGCACCTTCATATGAAACGATTGTTTTTTACTATGACGCTCGAGTATATTGACGTCACAGTCCCTCATCGTTTTCTCACTCTAACAAGCGACATTAAAACGGATGTAGCTTCATAATTTTTTGAGATATTTGAATGGGAGTTTCATTATCTTCTATTTATTTATACATAATAAATGCCTATGTCCTGACTGACTTATTCACTCAATCACTCACTCACTCACTCATCAACGCACAGCCGAAACTACTAATCTTAGAGAGTTGATTTTTGCACAGTATGTTGCTTTTATAACGTGGGCTAGGGATAAATGGGATTTTTGAAAATTCTACCCCTAAGGGGGTAAAATGGGTGTGCAAAGTTTGTATGGGAGAACCTTTTATTTTTGAGCTATAGACTTAAACTTTGTAGAAAAATTAGTTAATAGAATACAAATGAAATACTTTCAGCGTTTTGGAAAATTCCACCCCTACGGGGGTAAAATAGGGGTGCAAGGTTTGTATGGGGGAAACATTTTTTTTTAAATAGAGACTTAAAACTTTGTAGAAAGATCAGTCATTAGAATACAAATAAAGAACTTTTTGGGTTTTAGAAAATTCTACCCCTAAAGGGGTAAAATAGAGTGCAAAGTTTGTATGGGAAAAACTACTTTTTTTTAAATAGAGACTTAAAACTTTGTAGAGAAATTATTCATAAGAATACAAATAAAGTACCTAGATTCAGTGTTTTAAAAAAATCTACCCCTAAGGGGGTAAAATAAGGGTGCAAATTTTGTATGGGGGAAACAATATTTTTTTTAAATAGAGACTTAAAACTTTGTAGAAAGATTAGTCATCAGAATACAAATTAAGTACTTTCAGCGTTTTAGAAAATTCTACCCCTACAAATAGGGGGCTAAAATAGGGGTGCAAAGTTTGTATGTGGGAAACTATTTTTTTTAGCTAGAGTCCTAAAACTTTGTAGAAAGATTATTTAAATACAAAGAAAGTACTTTCAGCGTTTTGGAAAATTTCACCCCTAAATGTACAATAGGGTGCAAAGTTTGTATGGGAAAAACATATTTTTTTTAATAGAGACTTAAAATTTTGACGAAAAATTACTTATTAGAACATGAAAAATACTACATTCGGCGTTTTACAAAAATCATTCCCTAAGGGGGTTAAAAAAGGGTGCAAGGTTTGTATCGGGAACACTTTTTCTGAGCTAGACACTTAAAACTTTGTAGAAAGATTACTTATAAAAATACAAAAAAAAGACTTTCAGCGTTTTGAAAAAATCTATCCCTAAGGGGGATAAAAAGGGGTGCAAAGTTTTTATCAGGGAAAGTTTATGTTTTTGAGTTAGAGACTTGAAACTTTGTAGAAAGATTACTTATTAAAATACAAAAAAAGAACACAAATCGTTTTAGAAAATTCCACCCCTAATAGGGTTAAAAAGGAGAGCAAGCTTTTCATGGGCAACACTTTTTTTTGAGTTAGACTTAAAACTTTGCAAAAAGATTACTTATTAGAATACTAAAAAAGAACTTTCAGCGTTTTAGAAAACTCCATCCCTAAGGGGATCCTAGTGTTGTGTGGGAAAAACTTTTTTTTTTACTAGACTTAAAACTATTCAAAATGTTACTTATTAAAATTAATAATAAAGTACTTTCAGAGTTTTAGAAAATTCCACCCCTAAGGGGGTTAAGAAAGCTTTGTATGGGCAACACTTTTTTTGAGCTAGAGACTTAAAAGTTTACGAAAAAAGTTCTTTCAGCGATTAGAAAAATTCAACCTCTAAGGGGGTTTAAAAGGGGGTTTAAATTTTAAATTTTTTCCAAATTCATCCCCTAAGAGTGTTAAAATTGGTTCATAGTTTGAGTATTTCAAGGCATTTTTAAAGTATGAGATTTTTAACTTTGGTTTTAGACTGTTTGTTCACAAACTAGAAAATGAACATCGACTTTTTTTTTAATTATCCCCTAAAAGAGGGTTCAAATTTTGTATTGAGAGAAATCATTTTCTAAGACGATAAAAAGTTCTACGCGGACGAAGTCGCGGGCAACAGCTAGTTAAGAATAAAAACCTATATTAGATTAATAAGAGGGTATCTATTAGCAATTTTTTTGCCTTTTCTTGAAGATATATATATATATATATATTCTTGCTAGTTGAATGTACTAGCAAGAATATAGGTATGTCTTCAAGAAAAGGCTAAAAAAATTGCTAATAGATACCCTCTTGTTAATCTAAATAATATAGGTTTTGCATGGAAAGATTGTGTTGAAAATACTAGGTGTTATTTATACATATTATAATTTAATGTTCTTTTCCCGTAGAATTGCCCGAAGTCCCGTTAATTGAATACCTCTCTCTACAAAGTAATCTGCTTGTAAATTGATGTCCTTCTGTACCATAGTAGTAGTACAAATAGCCATCACGAGTACACGCCTCAATCCTCAGCAGCGGTCCTAGGCTCATCCCAGACAATCCCAGTACAACCAGACGGCGTCGATGTCATTCTTGACAAGAAGACCAAGAGCGCCGTGTATGTACGCACGCCATGTATCTATGGGGCTGGCTTCTATAGACGCCATTAATGTCATTATACTTAGATGAATTGCAGGTCACACCACTGATATAGCACGTAGCTAATAGCAAGTTATTTCGCAGCGCAAAAACTGTCGACGTATTATCAACAGCTATGACGGCGGGTGTTGTATTTCGAGAACCAAGCCCTACTACAAAACAATTCGTGTCGGCCTGGGAGCTTATCCCTAATTTAATTAGACCTCGGTAGTCATAATGTCTACGCGTAATTAGGGGTCAGATGACTGGTTTGCCTGATGCTATGCTAAGCGTTGTGAAAAAGGCCAAAGTGCGCCATTCGACACAGGCCCAGTAAACGCTTACATTTCAGCTTCTAATGTAACTCAGGTTACGACATGTTTCCCATGAGAACACTTTAATGCTTAAGCGAGAAATATTATATCCCGACTTTGAGAACATGAGCCTTGCCGTTGTGACATTGCGGGTGTGACGTGCGACTCCGTAAACAAGTGGGTTACCGTTTTCTAGCATTATCCTACTTCTTAAAGAAACTCAATTAAATTACCCTCTTAACATCTTCACGCATTAGCGGTTCAAACCGATAAGAAATAGAAAGACGTAGGAAAGAGAGGTAGGGCAAAGCTCATGTTATCTCGCTTATGTATGGAGCTGCCCATCTGGGGACGTACCTACTATCGGCCAAAGCCAGAGTCGACCACCTTGGTTGCGCATTTTGGTTCCAGCCGTATAGCATTGCAAGCGATTCTGTTTTGAATCTGGTCGACTCTGGCTTTTGCCGATGGACCTTGCAGAAGACCGGAGCCATAATAACCACCACTAGGTAATTGCTTTGTGGGTATTTGGTGTTGTGCTCCTGGGCTGTTATTCGGAACGCGCTAATGCGCCTCACCTCACCCGACACGCCTAACGAAACTAGACCTCTGATTACGCTTAGTTACTACGAATCGCGGCGTCAAGATATATTTGTGGGTGAACGGTGAATTGAGGTTAAAACAAGTTACTTACAGAATTGCGGGGCTGGTGGTATTACCTAAAGTAAGGTCGCCAGAGCTCCAGATTGCTGTGTTGCGAGTGTCGGATCTGCATTTATCTCTATCTGTCAACACATTACCTACACAATGAATCCTCAAATCAATAATGCGTCGGCAGCGCGCTCGATTCTACTCGTGTCGCAATCATCCATAGGCGACGGTGTCTGATTACTTACCATCACGGCCGGCCTGGTCACATAGTGGAAAGAGTAACAGTGGACCGACGCCTTTGACGTTTGCGGGTTTGACAACGTCATGTCCCAAGCTAAATGTATGCAGCTTGGGCTCGCCCTATACGCCCCTCGCCCGTCACACCCCGCACGATTGCCCTGTCTAGACGGCTTCGTCGACTGACTGTATTGGTTTATAGACATTGGCCTGGTGTTGTGTTTTGCCACCTTTGCTAGTTTCAAAAATAGAAGCATTTCTAAAATGCACTGAAACTTGACTTAGGGCATTCTAATTATACCGAAGGAGAGATCTGACATTGAAAGTCCTTTAGGTAATCCAGTAACCATTTTTAAAAACTGTTGTGCAATGTACGAATTTAAACATGACGCATTATATTAACACGCAGTCTGCCGTAGTTGCAGTTCACTTAGTTAGATGTTTATTGTATTTTAAAGTAATGAACCCGTATACGTTATATCTCTTGGAAAATGTGTGCCCTGTATTAGCCTGCTGTCTCACTGTTACTGTGTATTTTCATGACAAATGTACCTATACCTTTATAAATTCTTATTTTTTGAAAGAGTTGCGGTGCTTTTTTTGAGTTGACTCCAGATTTAGTTTAAGTCATTTAATTAACTACTTATGTGTTCAAGAGTATTAAGTAAGTATTCTACCGAAGTACGAAAGACGGAGGATTTAAGAGCCCGTTAACGTGCTCACTAAGGGCCACTGATAAATAATTGTGATTATTCAAATTGAACGATAGATATTTCAAAAATACTTACTGCATTTTGTATATTAGTATCTTTTGAATACACTATAATAGTTTTTACGTTGCTGGATTCGTCGATCTATGAACTCAAAAGAAAAACGGCCGTTTTAACTTTGGACGCATACAACTCGTGCGAGTTAACTTGAGACCTTGCTCGTATGACGTTAGTACGCGCTCGAGTCCCAAGTTAACTCGCACGAGTTGTAGATTGACGAATCCAGCAACGTAAAAACTATTATAATGTATTCGAAAGATACTTAAATACAAAATACAGTGGAAAGTGGCCTCTTTTTATGAATATCTATCGTAAAATTTAAATAATCACAATTATTTGACGACCGCTTTAGCCTAGTTGGTAGTGACCCTGCCTACGAAGCAAGAGGTCCTGGGTTCGAATCCCGGTAAGGGCATTTATTTGTGTGATGAGCACGAATATTTGTTCCTGAGTCATGGATGTTTTCTATGTATTTAAGTATTTATTCCTCTATCTAAGTATCTATATCGTCGTCTAGTACCCATAGTACAAGCTTTGCTTAGTTTGGGACTAGGTTGATTTGTGTAAGATTGTCCGCAAAAAATATTTATTATTTACCAGTGGCGCTAGTGAGCACGTTAACGGGCTCTTTAGGCCGAACGGTTTCTGAGTATCATTGATAAACGGAAAAAAACTAACATAACAAATCTAAGTAGGTACCTATAAGGAAGGTCCGTTTTTGACATTATGACTATGAAACTCTATAAACATACCGTTCTCTCTAGGAATTGTTTTGTTGATAATTTATTTATTTATTTATTCAGTTATTTTGTTGAGTTATTTGCTGAGTTATTTTGTTACATTTCATTTACTACATGCATGCTTATTAAACAACTTAAACTAATTTATTTTCTTAATTAAAATATTTCATTTTTCTATATATATTTGTTTTATTTTCCTAACTTCAGCTTGCCTCTTGGACATAGGCCTCTTCCCAAGCTTTCCATTTTGTTCTGTCTTTAGCCTCCCTTCTCCATATTGTTCCTGCTTTCTTTTTAATATCGTCCTCCCATCTCATTATAGGTCTTCCTCGTTTTCTTTTTCCCAGTCTTGGATACTATTATGTGATGTCCTTTCTCCACTTTCCCATTTTTTCCTTCATCATGTGTCCTGTCCACCTCCATTTCAACTTTTTGATGCACTGTTATATCCGCCACTTTGGTTTTCTTCCTAATTTTTTTAGGGACACCTTGTCCTTCCTTTTTATGTTAAGCATGCTGCGCTCCATGCTTTGTTGGCATTACTTTCAGCGACTGGGTGTTTCTTTGTGTGAGGGCCCATGAACATGGGCCCTCGCACTTTACAATGACTTAAAACTAAATACAACGTCCCACAAAACTGTTTGCACAGTTTGACTGTGGGATCCATATTTATTTTTAGTTTTATTGTTTACTAATAGTTTAAGAAATCTAATTTGTAATTTTTCAACTTTTTCCAAATTCATTTTAAAGGTGAAGCCATAGCAATCCAGGGAGTAACTTATAATCGATTCCACCAGTGATATATATATACATTTTAGGGTGCTTAATGGGATTCTAAAGCTTAGGTGGTAAAATCTACCAAGTAGGACTCTTAATTTAGCACATATATACTGTAATAAAATAAGATAAGGCCATTAAGTACCTATACACCTCGCAATTTGTCACAACAACTTGCTATTAGAATGAAAGATGCCTACGTATTGCTGTCTCATACCAAATATAGCAAATTGTTGTGACAAATTGCTAAGTGTATAATGGCATTCATGATTGTTATGAAGGTGGACAACAATAAAATAAAATAATCGCGCAGGGCCTATTTATATCCTCAACAAGCTCAGGACATGTTATTTCGAATTTTACATGATTTTATTACAACAACGTAGGTACCTACCCACTTAAAATATAAAGAGACTTTTAAGAAGCTGTGCTCATGTACTCATGCCATACCACAATATACGCAGCACGATATTGTGCATAA
Organism: Epinotia brunnichana; assembly: GCA_963854355.1. Lineage (NCBI taxonomy): Eukaryota > Metazoa > Arthropoda > Insecta > Lepidoptera > Tortricidae > Epinotia > Epinotia brunnichana. Next base: position 18,824,293 of record OY977949.1, on the reverse strand, counting down.
CATAACACTAAAACCGTGAAACGGGTTTGCAGCGAACGAATGCTATATAAAAAGTTGCCCAGGGGACGTGGTCGAGCCCACTCCAATGGCCGATCCAGGGAGCCGAAGCGACGTTCAAAAACCAACACACTCGTTTTATCCTTCACGCTCATACAGAAAATGAAAAAGGACCGAAAGTGACAGCACGATAGTTTTAAATTTCGTACTCGCTCGCGCTGGAGCTGGTCGAACCAGCTCTAAAATTGCAAACTTTTTTAAACAACCGCCTTTTTGTTTTACTCCAAAATTGATAGTTGTGGAGCTTTAACCGTAACCTTAACCGGCGGTTCGGGTTATTTCTCCGATAGCAAGTTTTCTTAGGTATACCTATTCGGTTGGCGAAATTCATTATTTGAGCCTGGTGGCTGATAAATACGTTTAGCTAATACATTTTATCTTTGTTATCATATTTATCTACAGGTAACCTATTTCGGTTAATTAATATTTAATTTAGATTTGTACATGTGTAACAGAAGGTAATAAAGCGGTTTTTTTCTTGAGATTCTGCTAAAATTGCTATAAATGATAATATGTCATAATATGCCCGTCATTGTTACGTACTTAAAGCCTTCAAGTAAATCAAATCAAAGTAGCAGTCTAGGCTAGGTGAAGCAATCTAACAACACTTTAATTTTATTTGACATTTCCAATGTCGACGCAAGCAATAATTGAGTAGGTATTTTAGGTAAGATAGGGATAATTTTATTAATTTTACACTTAAGTACAATACATTTGGTACTTACACATTTCATAAATACATAATACATTAGCGATATTTGTAAGAGTAGCCTAGTTTTAAAATAAAGAATCTATCCAGGCAGTAGGCCTAGGCACCAACCAATACAACCAAATTTAAGATAACTCTGCGAGCATGATGAGGGAGTTTTGTTGTGGCGGGAGAAGCAAAAACAAAACAGACGGCCGAATATTGCCGAATAGTAACCGAACGCACCCGAATGGAAAACGAATCTCGCTCCGAAACCGAAACGTTCGCGCTGTTTGATTTGAAAACAAAATTTACCCGGTCGGCTCGGCCGCTGGATCGCGGCTACGGCTAGTTCAGTACGCGAGCGAGCGTGATACGGAATGAACGTGTGGTGCGTTTTGCGCGAGCGTTGACTCTGCGAATATTTTTTTTTATTTTGCGAATTATACCAGCCAGAACTAAGTTTTTGGAGTATTAAGTCGGAAACAGAAAAAAGTTTTTATCACTGAAGTTAACTTCGATGCAGTTCGCGCAGATTTTCGATCGAATTTTGTGAATTTCCGTATAGACGCGAAGAAAAGTGAAGAAAGACTTCGAAAACAAAAGACAGTTTTGTACATTTTCGCTTCGTTTGCGAAATTGTCTTCAAAAAAATATCTGGCTCAATCGTAGACAGAAAAAAAGGAAATCCGCGGCCAACTAGTTGTTAGGACACAATCTGTGGTCATCGAACATTTAAACAAAAACGCAACGAATTTACTGCATTACTGGTTCCCTTAAATTTCTCGTTATATCTATCGTGAACATTTCAAAAACTAACCTAAAATTACAGTGAGTTCGTCGACCCATCAAATCCGTACTACAGTGAAACAGTTTTATAAACCATAATAATTAAGCTGGAATAAGTGACGAGTTGGTTTATAATAATGTCTACTGCCATAATGCATCAGTCTGCGCTGTACGACTTTGGTGATATGTTCTTGAAGGTATGTTGAAAAAAATATTGTTTTCCTTGCTTAGCTAGGTAATTTATTATATGTCTTGATACGCATATTTATATTGCGTTAATTAAACAATACCCCACAATGACAAAACCGTCATCAAAATTCTATAAGTAGATGTAAAAACTTGTCTTTCCATAATAAAAACGGTTGACACAAAGTGCCAATATTATATCTTTCATTTCAATAATGAACACGGGTAGTCAAATCTGTCGTAAAGAAAAAATGCGATGATGTAATTTGCTTTCAAAACAATAGGTACGTTATCAGCTGTCAATATACCTACTTTACAAGCGTTCGTAAACAACGTGTTTTATTTGAATGCAGCAAGCTCAAGTGTTCATGGTATTTTTTTACTATTATATGTTCTACCTACAATAAAATGAACACGCTGGTTTCTACCTGTTTGATATAATTAACAAGAAATAAAATAGGGTACTCGAAACATTGGTATGAAACACGTGTTCAGGCGGTTAGCTTCTTTGTTAAACATGTTGGTGCACATAAACTCCTACGTGCATTCCTCATTCAATGAGGTTTGTTACTGCCAAGATGTGCAAAATCAATTTGGAGGATTTCGCTAACACCAACCTTTCAAATAGGATGGAGTTTGATAGTAATCCTCTGAACATACAAACTATGTCACCGTGTTGTGTTCGTGTTAGTTCTATTCTACGCTATAAATATTACCAATCTCTGAATAATTCTGATACCTTTAATGGATTATTCAATAGGTAAGTAAATAAATTCGTTGCTCTACCTTCGTTATTAACAATATTTACCAACTTATAAATTCATCATTTTTGCTTATCAAGTTATCACGAATGAAACGTAAATTTAACACATACCTACCTTAAACTAGGCACTGCGATTCAATGTTGTTGCCTACTGTTTTTCTTATTTGTATTTTAATTGTAGGCTACAATCGAATTTACTAATTAGGTACATTGTTCCAGACCAATACCTACACTGTTTATCTAACTAGGCGTATAATCATTACAATTGATATTTTTATTATGATATTTAATGGGTTCAATTAAATGCTCAAAACAGTTGTAAAACTTCCTTTGATAAAATTAATAACAATGTAAATAAATGTCACGTTAGACCCGTGTAAAGTAAATAATCATTAAAATATGGGTTTAAAGCGCGAGAGTTTAAAGTATTAAAAATTCGACTAATCAGTAGGTATCAAACAATAGTAACATGCATATTCACAGAATATTACCTATTCTTCAATTCAGGCAATAAAAGGCTCATTGGCCCTTATTTATTTATTTATTTAATCATACACAATTTATGCAGTTTGACGGTAAGACGGTAAGGAACCAAGGCTCTGTACAATTTAAAATTCACCGAAAAAATATCTTAGGTATATCACGTACCTATATCAGTAGGTCGATCACGTAACGCATTGTACGAACGTCGGGTAGGTCTAAATGTCACTTTTTATATCGAAAATTGACAGTTAAATTGTACCGAAGCGCGTTCGGAACGTTACGTGATTACTCCTCAGATTAAATAGAACTATCAGTGGACTGTGGGCCATTCTAGACGTATGATATTTTCTTAACCAGCTTCACTTAAAATATGTCGGTGTTTAGTTTTTTTGCCTAACAGCCTAGCTAGCATGATCGTGATATTTTCGGATATAAAACATTCCTCCCTCTCACACTTCCATACTTGCCAGTTTACTACCTACCTGTTCTTTCATAAATAGGATGGGGACGAAGTAAGCTCGGCCGAATTTCACCTTCCCATACAAACGCAGTTACAAACGGAACGAAACTGCATAAACAATGACATGAGGTATATCTAGGTCTGTAATTGGTTTATATGGCTCCAGTTTATAAAACAAACGAAATACAGCCAAAACAAATTTTGTATGAAAAACTTAAATTAGCTGTATTTTTTTTACTATGGTATCTGAAGCTACATAAACAAATTACAGACCTGTATGGTACTTAATTTATTCTAAGTACAAAGTTTCAGAGCAAACTAGCTAGTCGTTTTAAAATGAGAGCGTATGTTTGTATGGAGAATCGAGGTTACTGCGGACTCTTAAAAACCAGTTGCCTATTTAGCTAGAGGTTGCAAGACTACCTAGCTATCTAGACGTTAGATACTCTTGGGTAGTCTAACTAACCTGACTCGACACCCGCTTGACTAGTAAAAGTACATAAATAGGTATAGTCAGCATCACAAAACATGTATACACTTTTGGTGGTTGTAGGGCCTTATCTCTAAGCGATAAGGTCCTAGAACCACCAAAAGTGTATACATGTTTGTTTATGATGCTGACTACACCTAAGTTTGCTGCTTGAGAATCTTGAGATTAGATCACTATTTATTTAGAAATATGCCTGCATGCTATGCCATAAACTGCCTTTATAAGGATACCCTTAAATAGAGTACCTACATACATGTTAAATAAATTCAGGTAGGAAACATATTTGAAGATGCGTTATATTTATATCATAACATATCGTCCAAAGGATTCTAAAGTAATTTAACCCACACAGTAAGACTTTAGCTACATTATTGACTTTAAAATCTCACTAACGCGGACTACGCAGTGGATAAGTAGCCAAGTTGAGTTACCTATCTCGTGTCTTGTATCTGCTTGAACCCTTGAGTTGAGTAATCTCCGCCTGACAGGGTACATAACAGACTTGGTTAAGGGGTCACAAATATGTGACTACTCATATCTAAAATGAACCCTGCGCCGTACATATAAAGTTTACTTTTTTTTTATTTGGAGATGGCGCTGCTGTCTATGTAAACAGCTGATCCGCGAATTACTTGCGTTTTAAATACTTTAAAGTGTATTTTGAAGTAAATAATGGCCGGAACGGCGAATTATGACTATGAACTATCTGTGAAAGTGAATTAAAGACTTAGTACAGTATTTTCGTGTGCTAAATTACTGAAACAAAGTGTCGACCGTTTGAACTGAACTAAACTTGGATCGTTAAGATATTCGATGAGAAAAATAAGTGCAATTATTTTGCTTTAAGTGCCTTTCTACCAAATATATCGAGGATAGTGAGCTATTCAAAATATTTCAATCTTAAGTGAAGTGAACATTAAATTAAATAGCAAAATCCATATTTAATGATAGAAAATCGGTGTTGAAAACTGCTCCCTCTATTGGCAATCGGAAGCACCACGCAGTTCCTGTCTTTCTTGCGCGCAAACCCGAATGCGTAGGACTGAACGAGAAAGCAATATTTTGACACTTTTGCTTCGATAAGAACCCATCCATCAGTCGTCTCCGCCCATTCCCATTGTTATCGGGAAGTGAACAATAAAATAGGCCTAGATTTTAGATTTGCAAAGTTTAATCGCTTATAAATCACAAAAATGAGTTGTTTAGCGTGTCAAAATCCAATTATTACCAGTCTTGAGATGCTGAGATGCGTATTATGTAAAAGCACATACCATTTTATGTGTGTTGGTATGTCGAAGTCGCTGTATAACAAAAATATAGGGGAACTCGAATGCTCCTGGCGCTGTCCGTCGTGTACAAATGTTACAACACGAAGAAAAAACGACAACAATCCACTCCCTAAACAATTGGAGACCACATCACTCGAAGACTCTAATATGGCAATTAATAATATGTCTATAGACAACTTATTAGGAGACGAGACACAGAAAACCCTCTTTGATGACACCGTCGGGTCCGGCGGGTCCGTCGGAATACATCAACAACACTCAATGCCACAGCAAACTCTCACTTTATTAGAACAAATAGGCTTACTGCTCGATTCGAAACTGGAAAAAAATAACAATACTATAATAGACAAAATGAAACACCTTATACACTCGGAAATAAACACGGCTATTAGTAAATTAAGGCATGACTTTACTTCAGAGCTCAACAACCTACAGGAAAACCAGCAACTTTTGACAAAACAATTAGAGGACACCCAGCTGAGAATTGATTTTCTAGAAAGCGAAAACCTGAAATTAAAAAGCGAAATGGATCAACTACAATCATGCATTTCAAATAAAAATATCTCAGACTATACTTTAAAAAGTATCGACACTGAAAAGAAATTTGTTATTTACGGTCTAGACGAACATTATGGAGAAAATGAATTATCTTTATTCCACCGCATCGACAACATGTTTCATGAATTATTAAATATAAATATAAACGGTTTTATCGAATCGGCTAAGCGTATTGGAAAAAAAGGAAAACGTCGCCCGCTTGAAGTGGAGCTCATAAGTAAGCGAATGACAAACTATGTCCTACAAAATAAAATGTGCTTCAAAGACACTGGTTATGGAGTCTCCGAAATGTTAGACGGCGAAGCCTTACAAAAAAGAAAATCTCTAAGAGAACACCTTCTAATCGCGCGTCGAAAAGGACAGTTTGCTGTAATAAGGAACAACCGGCTATACATCAATGGAGCTGAATACAACTCGCCAACGCCGAAATCCTCAAAAGTTTGTTCTTCAGCCTCAGAGGATAATACCATCTTAAGTAGGACTCATAATGGCGCAGTCGATTCAAATAGGACTAATAATTTGGAGAATAAAAAGGAGAACAGAAATAGCGCACCTTGCGAGCTTTTTCGTGTATAATAACTTATTCATCCTTCATCAAAATATAAACGGATTGGTGCATAAAGCTGACGTCTTAAATGTTCACTTGGAAGAATTGAGAAGCTCAGAAAAACCAATCGATATAATCTGCATTACAGAACACAATATGAAGCCAGGGGACGAAGAACAACTTTTAATTTCAAACTATAATTTAGCAACTTGTTACTCTAGGGAAAACAGAAATGGAGGGTCTTGTATTCTAGTCAAAAATTGCCATAAATACGTAGTCTTAACAGATGTTCTATCCACCTCCATTTCAAATGTATTTGAATGCTCGGCTATTGAACTGAAGGAACATGAAATTATTGTAATTTGTGTATACAGACCTCCTAAGCTTGATAATTGTGCTATAGATATATTCTTAAATAGATTAAACATAATTTTTTCTAAGATATGTTATAGAAGCAAGAAAATTATTGTCTGCGGCGATTTCAATATCGATACATTAAAGAGAACTAAACACTCTCTACAATTCAAAAATTTGGTACTTGGCTATAATTTAAGATTAGGAATAACAGAACCTACGCGATTGCAAAGTAAAACATGTATTGACAACATTTTGCATAATGTACGAGGTGGTAAAACAGAAGTGATTGATTTGGCAATTTCTGATCACACAGCCCAGATATTGAAATGCCCAGTTAAAAAAACTTACCTACTGCCATACTGGTATATAAAAAAACGAGACTATAGCGCAGAAAATATAACAAAGTTTGTCGAATACTTACAAAGTCTTAACTTCAATAGTGTGTATATGGCTAACAACCCAAATGAGGCTTTCGAATGTTTTATCGATGATTTTCAATTATTTTATAACTTATGTTTTCCACTTGTCAGATACAAAATATCAACTTTTAAAAAACCGAAATGGATAACTAATGGTATTCGAATTTGTTGTAGGAAAAAAAGGAATTTGCTCTGGAAATATAGACTCTCTCCTAATACACGGGACAAAAACTACTTAAAAGTATATTCTAATAGACTTAAAAAAATTATATCACTCACGCAAAAGTCTCAAAATGACTATTACATTAAAAACTCATCTAATAAATGTAAAGCTACATGGAATATCATAAAAAAATCAAAAACTACCTACTTGAGGGAAAATATTACCCCCATAAAACATGACGGTATACAAATAAATGACACGAAGATTATCGCACAAACATTTAACGCGCACTTTGTTGAACAAGTTACATCAAATAACAATGCTGACATCATATCTAATAATCCTAATTCTATATCAAAAAATAATCTTACTATGACATTTAAATCCTCTAATTCCATTTTTATGAAACCCACATGCCCTCATGACATTCATACTATAATTAATTTATTAAAAAATACGCCTAGTACTGGTTTCGATGGCATTTCATGCAAAATTGTAAAAAAAGTAGCGCATATAATAGCACCAGTAATCAGTTATATTACAAATCTATGTATTGAAAAGGGTAGTTTTCCTGAAATATTAAAGACAGCCGTAGTGAAACCTCTATTTAAGAAGGGTGACAAAGAAAATATGAATAATTACAGACCAATAGCCCTATTATCAATCTTTTCGAAAATTATCGAGAAAGTTATTTACAATAGCCTTTACCAATACTTTGAGACTCACGACTTATTTGCAGCAGAACAAAAAGGTTTCAGAAAAAACAAGTCCATTAATATGGCAATTTATGATCTTTTAAAAAAAGTTATGACGGAGCTAGACAAAAAAAGACCCGCTGTTGCTTTATACATGGACATGTCGAAGGCTTTCGACTTTGTTGATCATAACATTTTGTTAAATAAATTATATAATTATGGCGTACGTGGTAATGTTCACGATTTAATTAGATCTTATTTAACCGGACGAAAGCAAATGGTTACAATAAATAAAATTTGTACTAAATCAAAGACTGAAATATCTGTATCATCTGATTTTAAAGAAATAAAATACGGAGTGCCCCAAGGCAGTGTATTAGGCCCCTTGCTTTTCCTTATCTATATTAATGATTTGCCATTGACTACTGAGCACTCAATGATCATGTTCGCCGATGATAGTACAATAATATTTACTGGAAATAATACACAAACAATACAGATTGAAATTAACAAAGCAGTTGACACAGTAATTACATGGTTGAATACGAATAATTTATGCATTAATTTAAATAAAACTAAGATAATGAAATTCAAGCAAAGAGTTGATAGAATACCAAATCTCACCGTGACATACAAAAACCACCAAATTGACGAATCAGACCTTACTAAGTTTTTAGGATTAAGTTTAGATAATAAGTTGACATGGAAAGATCAGATTGACATTATATGTAAAAAACTTTACAAATTCTCATATGCATTATATAATCTTAGTAAAATAGTAAGTCAACCAGCTGTTCTAACCGCCTATCACGCGTATGTTACTTCGACTTTAAGATACGGTGTCATGTTCTGGGGCAATTCCACAGACAGAGAAATGGCCTTTAAAGCACAGAAACGATGTTTACGATCAGTATGTAAAATACCATCAACGGAATCTTGTAAACCGCATTTTATCAGACTTAGCATACTTCCACTACCGTGCCTCTACATATTCGAGACCGCAGTTTACGTTAAAAACAATATGCATCAGTTTTCTGTTTTTAACAGTACTCGCCAATGTCATAAAATATTTACGGAATCAATAAAAACGGGTCTTCTTGCTAAAAGTGTTTTCGGAATGGCACCGAAAATCTATAACAAATTGCCAAAAAATCTATGCAAAGTAGAAGATTTAATAGAATTCAAAAAAAGCCTGTTTACCCTTTTAGTAAAAAAAGCCTATTATTCACTGAATGAATATTTTACAGATTGTGAACTATAATAATATAATACTTACTCTAAATTAGATGCATGCTGCTCCATCTTCTCATAAGTATTTGTATGCCATATGGCAAAACATAGTGGTACATAATTTTAAGTTCTTTGACCATCCATATACCTATGTTTACAAATAAATGATTTTGAATTTGAATTTGAATTTGAATTTTGAATTACTATCGCCAACCTCTGATACGCATTTGAAACCCGTTTGCGGTGACGAGGGAAAACCGGTCCTATTAGCCAATCCACATAGTTATAAATCGTTTGCTCCTATCCTCCTATCATATGTTACCTGCTCGGGGTTTTTGTGGTTTTTTTACATGTGGAAGACACTTGTTGCTTGGGGTTGCTGCCTTACATTTTGACACGCACACATGCTCACGCAGTATACATACCTACCCATTTATAGGGACGGAATCCACCCTAGTGGTTTTGACAGAATCTGGTTTCTGTACCTAACGAGATACAGAATACGTTGGCGGTAGTATCATAATGTGATAGTTGGCTAGAATAATGTATCTATGTATGATAAGTTAGTGCCTACAAAGGGCATTGGACAACTTTTTATGGTAAATATTGTCGTTTTTTTAGGGTTCCGTACTCAAAGAGTAAAACGGGACCCTATTACTAAGACTCCGCTGTCCGTCTGTCACCAGGCTGTATCTCAACAACCGTGATAGTTAGACATGTGAAATTTTCACAGATGTAGGTATATCTGTTGCCGCTATAACAACAAATACTAAAAAACTGAATAAATACATATTTTTTATTTTATTTTACAATCTTACACAAATCGGCTTAGTCCCAAACTAAGCAAAGCTTGTGCTATGGGTACTAGACGACGATAAACATACTTATATAGATAAATAAATACTTAAATACATAGAAAACATCCATGACTCAGGAACAAATATTTGTGCTCATCACACAAATAAATGCCCTTACCAGGATTCGAACCCGGGACCTCCGGCTTCGTAGACAGGGTCACTACCAACTAGGCTACAGCTGGAGGCTCCCATAGAACAAACGTGATTTTGTTGCCGTTTTTATAGATAATGATACGGAACCCTTCGTGCGCGAGTCCGACTCGCACTTGGCCGGGTTTTTTTTTATAATCTTTTAGAGGACCTCTTAATACGCATAGATATATAAAATTAAACGCGTTAAACAATATCGGAGCCAGGATTTTTAAGTTTTGTTTCTAACTAACTAAAACAAAGATAAAGGGCTTCCTCCTGGATAGCAAGTCACTGTCGACTAGCTAACTAAAATTGTTACCTACGAGCATGCTTAGTTGTTTATATTTATTTTTTTGTTAAGTTAAGTTAAAGCACTTGATTGTATAAGAGGCAAACTTATCCCTATAAGGGAAACGTTACTAAATTAGAATGTAAATCTCATTAGGGATTGAGTAGATAATGTAAATATAAATTTATATTTATATTATTGATTTAGTTTTTGATGGGATTTGCATTCTAATTTAGTAAAATTCATTCAAAATTGTTAGAGTTAAATAGGTTATTAAGTTATTATATAATAGTATAAAACATGAGCGTTTCTCGCCATCAAACGTCACAGTTTGGCGAGTTTAATGAAATTTGTTAAATGTAATTGCTTTTTTTATAATAAATAATTTTCAGTACGACCTGTGCAAATATATATTGCAAATATCTCGGCTCCGATGCATTTTAGAGTATTACATTTGATAACAAAATATGTTTGTTTTGAATAGATCTATCATAATCTACCACTTCTGTGGAAATATATATTGCAACTTTTACGAGTAGCCGCTGACCTAAAAAAATTACCACACTTTTACCCAAACCCCTTCTAGCAATTTTTTTTGACATTTATAGCCAAAAATGTATTTATTTACAAAACTTAGCAATCGTTTTCTGGTATTTGGTTTAGTTACGCTAATTGTTAATGAATATTTTTGTCGTTACATAGAATCTATCTATAACTACCTACACATATATGTATTGAGCCTATACGGGCAAAGCGTTAATATTCGCTACTCTTGACATATATAATTCTCCTATACTAAAGATACCTATTGTACAAATTTTTCCTCCAATCGCAGGTGTACTCGCAATAAAAGCATGGTATTTTCCAAACGTCTTTACATTACAAAATTTACTGCCAGTGGGAATTTTGAAAGGTGCATTTTTTCAACAAAACCCTTAGTTTCCAAGTCGAAAAAAAAATTGCTCAGGACCGTTCAGTTCTATAAATACACCTACAACCGTCTACCTGTCTTTTATTTATTTACGCACACCACCGCTCACCATTGTGTTCGTATATTTTTTGCACCACTCCTGGTGGGGTACCTACAAAGAGCGCTTTGTGAAAGTCCCCTTTGTCCAGGTACTACCTAAATTGATGGTAGGTGTCTCTCAGATAAAATGCTAGGGATCTTTTACCTTGAAGAATTAACGACACACAATTTGGCTGATATTGTCTTATTTTTCTCTTACCTCGTAATTTTACCTGTTAGTTTGCTTTAAGGATTACATAGTTACACCAAGAACTAGTTCCCAGTAATTAGTTTAGAAAACGTAATCAAAGTATGCTAAGTAGGTACATAAAATTAGGCGTTATGTTAGGTCAGTTTCAACAAGTTGTCGGTGTTTACTTTTTCTGGATTGGTACTGGGATCTGGTTTTTGAGATAGGTACCCATTCCATACGGATATTTATTCCATCATTGAACTGCCATATACCTTTAATTAAAATAGAGCATGTTTTATTTTGTAAACATGGTCTTACAATACGATTAAAATCAGTTAACGATTCTGATGTTAGCTACTAGTAGCGCCGCAAAGGTGTCAAGAGGGGTCGGGCGGGTATGCGGGAGGCGACTCGAGGCTTAACTTCAGAATCGTTAACTGATTTTAATCGTATTGTACGTATTTATTCTCCTGTTGTCATAATTATAAGTTGGAGCATTTGCATAATACTAAATCATAGACTATTAGGCGTCGTGACAAAAGTACCCTTTACCAGTTTCGTCTTTAGTTTATACTATACAATGTAGGTGGGAGTCAGGCAAGAAATACCGTCTTTGGTAGCATATGTGTCTACGCGTGGTAACTCCTCTGACACAATGACTTCCACATGCGTCAACTATACGCAAAACCCACGCATTTGCCAGCATTACTATTTTATTGAAATTCAAAAAAGGTTCATTTTCGGCCTAGTTCATTCGCTGGTTGTTAGTTGGTCAGTAAGGCGTGTAATCGCGTGGGGCGGCGAAGCGTACAATCGCGCCACGCTTGCAATTCGCGATATTGCCCGCATTACCATACATTACACACCAAAACGATATATTCCTCTTAAAATAGCTGTGAGATGCGGGCGTTTCGAGTGCCATCATTGTTTCATTCCGCAACTGCTGAAGCAGTACGGCTAGCACAACTTGATGCGACTTGGCTGTCGCTGGCCGGCCATCTAGGTACTTGGACGAGACAAAAATATGTCACGTTACAAGTCAGCTCTTCAGGCTGGCGTACGATGGTCGCGTTTATGGCTAATCTGTAAGTGCTTTGTCTATGGCCCATCCCTTTCTGACTGCTAGTATGAGAGCCCACGTGTGCCGCCGCTGTCATGACACGACAGATGTACTATCGCCCAAGGGTACGGGTACACTCCTCTAGGGTCATTTTTCGAATGAACTGTATGTGTGTGCATACGATTTTGTTGTGAAAGTGTGAACCCGTACCCTTGGGCCTACATAGCTTGAGGAAAAGATTGAACTTATTATGTAATCTCATGAAGCTTGAAAAGTGACACTCATAATTAAGTTATAGCCCTTATATTCATTGACTAATCCGTATTCTTTACTCTCTGGATGTTTAGGTAGATTGCCTAACCGGTTTCTATATGTTTTCGAGATACTCGCCGAAGAAACTTAATGTTTAATGTTGATTGTTCAAGTATCTCCTGTTGTTTAATGATGTTGTAAAGAGGCTAGGTAGTTCTAATGCGGTTAGACTTGACCATGCAACCATCTATTTTCGGCGTCATTAACAACGTCTTAACAAATGAAGGATCGTCGTGTTAAAATACTTAGTGTATTTTACGTTTTTATGCCTATGTCAAGATACTTGTAGAGAACCATACAAAGGTTCTTAAAGGCGAGCGATAATAGACCTTTATATATAGTTGTAGTGTACAAGTGCTCTTATGTTTAATATATGGTGTTGGTTCTCTTAGGAACACAGAAGGACTAAATTTTTCGAAGGTGACTCGATTAGCTTTCCACGTGAGCTGATAAATCAACCCCGGCCTCAAACGCAGCCAAAAATCTGCAATCGTTTGATAGGTATCTAGCTTTAGACAGAAGCGGAATGTCTTATTCATTAAGTTACTTCGTTTGCTTACACTCGTGTCAAAGATGCTGTCTTGTCATATTCTGCATATGTAAATACAAGCTTTCCATACTTTTCGCAATCAATGTTGGAAAGGTTTCTCAAACGGCCGGTTCCTAGCTTCAAGTCGACGGCTGTTTCTCAACACTCGAGACGTTGCAGAAACCTTCGAGTGCAACGTAAACAATCGCCGATCGTGGGAGTCCGCTGGTGCTAGTGAAGCATTCGTTAGTACAATAAGTAATTTTAGAGTATTTCATCTCATGCTCCATTGGCGAAATGCGATGCTGCGTGGGACTCGAGGCGCCATTTTGTTATCGCCTCGCGTTGCAGTGCAATTCGAGAAGCGTATTTCATATGAATCGTTGGGCATCAAATGTTGCAAGCTTGCGTTTGTTTTGCTTTTCCGGACTGGCGTCATGGCGTGACAAACACATAGGATGAAATCGCCTTCATAATCAACTTTTTACTTTATATGTAAAATGAAATTCTAAGGTTTCGGAAAGTTCCCGACCTAAACAAAATAAAGCTGTGTAGCGGTGTACCCGTACATACCTATCTTGAAAAAAGCTGCTAATTATTTTGCATATAATATTTATCTACTTTTGCTACAAACACGTAAACAAATGCTTCATACGTATATCACCCATATTTATTTACGTTACATGTAGGATTAAAAGAGCAATGATCTATCTATCATTGACTTGAAAATTAACACCGATTTGACGCAAATACTAACAATCCAGTCGTAATAAAGTCATATAATCCCGTAGCTAGTTATTGTATAGTTCTTTACATATTAATAAGCATTGTGACATGTTTGTCGCGATGGAAAATCCCAAGTTTGTTACGTTAGGTTTGCAGCTAAGAAGTAAAATGTGTGGGGTAATGTGAGGGCACATTTTGCAAATGGACGCGCAAACGGCGCGTTGGGTAAGTCTCACGTCAGGGGCAAAAGGCCAATAAGTCAAGTTGCGTAGGCCAGGTCCAACGGCCCCAGTCTCGTCACTGTACTATTTTTAGCTCCTTTCTCTGCGACAGTGCTCCGGACATGACTCAATTCTTTGTTCCCCCATATTGAACGGACTATATTGCCTTCTATTCAAATTGTATGGCACTGTCTACTTCCAATCGCTATGTCACTCTTGCCGTTAAAAACACAACACACAAAGAAGATACCTACGCGTGACCAATACGGTCAAACGGCCACCAAGGCGTAGCGCTTTCCAAACATGCGTGAATATTGTTTAGTTTTTTAATATGTGGCTTACCTTGAGCTCCTTGGTTGCTCAATGTGGAGATGCCATTATGCGTCGAGGTATAAATATACTCTAGACGCTAATTTGAGGCAAGTTGGAGGTTTCACAGTCACAGCGTGGCCCTGTGCGGAGATTGCGACAATGGCTTTACTACCCACGTACGATGTTTACTTATAAAAGCAATCTGACTCTTAGCTAGCTTTGAGCAACCAACCTATACACAGTAACTTATATACGTGGCTGTAAAAACGTTACAAACAGCACAGTAACAACTGTATAGAATAGGTTATATTTGTATAGGTGATGAACTACCTATGAAGTCATGACTAAATGTTTGAATACGGAAAAGTTAAAGCAGCTGATTATACCTACCCCAAATACTCCAAATAGAACGTACTCGTTGATATAAGTTTCGTTTAAAACACAAAGTAAGTTAAATTTCAATAATATTAACTTCATATTTTGTTATTTAACGTAATATCAGTTTAAATTATGTGCATGGTAATGATGTTTAATCCGAATTTGGAAGTTTACACCAGGTGAACAGGTGATGATATTATGTTAATTAATAACATTAAGTTTTGACCTTACAATTACAACGGGTTACTGTGCCGGTTGGCGAACACTTAACTTACCACCACGAGGCATTATGTCATGTTATTTAGTTATGTAGGTTAGACGCTGAAAAACAACACAATGTGTCTACTGTCCCCGAAAGTTAAGGACACCGGATTGTAGACCTTATGATGCGATGCACATGTAGACGCTTATCTTTGTTAACTCGCATTTATTTCTGTTAGCTTTACAAAACAAATTGTCGGATGACTCCTTCCTAACAAAGTACTTAGAGTCATGAAATAAGTAAGACTTACTGGAACTTAAACCGGTTTTATAACACTTAGCATGGAATTACGACTATTAGGCCGGCCACAGACACACGGAATTTTCATTCGGTTTCCGTACGGAATGACAGGTGGGAACGGGACCTCGCTCTACACATGTATAGCGCTGTCGCACTTGCACATGTCATTCCGTACGGAAACCGAATGAAAATTCCGTGTCTGTGGCCGGCCTTATTAAGAATTCTCCGAAAAAAAACTTGACACTTCCCGCTAAAAACTGGCACCATTCGTAGGGACACAGGCTCCGCGAGTAGTATCCGGAGGACTTTCGAGGCCATTCTTCTGAAGCCACAATAAGATCGTTCTAGTTGTCAAGCCATTATAAGACCAATACAGACCGTTATAAGACTTATTAAATAGACATGGTTTCAACATTCGCGCCGGTCCGCTAATTGTTTCGGCAGAGCAAATGCGAGGGTTCATTGCCGGACAAGCGACATTGTCCAACGAGTTTTTTCCTCTTGTGTATCATACTTGAACACATAATGCTCGGGTGTGTAAACGTTTTAGTCGCCTATGTATGAGTGAAACTATTTATATTCTATATGTAACTTGTTCATGCATCCAGAATATCTATGTAACTATTTCAGTATATAACTTTATATTATTACTTTACTGTAACGAAACCTAAATATAGATATACGTCGTCATTTCCCTGTGATAGGTAATATATTTAATTATAACTATTGTAAGCACTTTTATGATTTCGAGATGATGCGATTTTAGTCACCCATTTTATCCAATCTGCACGGTTTTATTCTTGCCCTTGATAAGTCGCAAGATATCTCATTATTCAATTACGTTATCGTTTCGTTTATTCCAAAGAAGTAACTGAAATGGACGTTATTTCATCTTAATTGAGAGCCAAGCGGAACCGTCTACGCGTAATAACTTCGTCCACGGCCAACGGCGATGTAAATACGTACCTACAATGTGCTTTGTTAGCTTTCAGTTGTCTGACCAGCCTTAGACAAACTTCTTGTGTTAAGTACTTATTTATTCGTTATATATCGTAATGTATTTACCATGTATTTACTACCATCGTCAGTCGTTCCTAGACTGAGATCTTGTGACATATGACTGACGTATTATTGCATAGGTCTTTAAAACTGCTTACACCAGATATGCATATATTTAGACCAACGTCCTGTCTGATAAACCGATGTACCAGTGATAGAATTTATTAGGTGTCTTGAGTACCCGTTATATGTCTATTCGTTCAACATACTTATGGGATGGAACCAACTTTGTTAGCTACTTTACTTTAGAACTGCCGTAATGAATAACTCCAGTTAACATTATACGCATAAAGTAACAAAGGAAAGGTTTATTTCAATGACGTCGTTGATGTAGAACGTAGACAAAGAATAGACGGTTTATCGTTAGTTACCATTTAACGAGTGAGTAAGCAAATAGTTACCGTACACACAACGATAATGCTTTATCGGGGGTCTTGGAGTGCAGCGCATAAACACAGGGTACTGTACTGCCTATCTTATCTCTCGTCTGATAACGACTGGGAACATTATTAGTGTTGTCTGGTAACTTGACGTGAAGAGCTTCGAAAAACAACAATCACTTTGAAATTAACGCTTAGTGGGTTTTGCGTTGTTAATATGACTAACAATGCATAAATCTTCTTCATGCATCGCTGGAGTGTTACGATTATTATGATTTAACGTAAACGCGTAAGATGTTTCCGGAGAATTGTTTATAGTTATAGCCGGTTAACTAATGTGGACCTGGAATATTTCCGGATGATCAAACTAATGCTGAATCGTGCATTTGAAGTGTGTTCTTAAGTCTTCTTCTTTAAAATAAGACGTTCCCTCTACTGTGGATAGCTTCTTTATCCATTTGTTTAGATACCTGATCGGACCATCACGTTGGACCACTTCAAGATCTGGTCCATCTTTTCCTTCATAAGTCTCGTGTCTCTGTGACCATTGTGACCAGGGAATTTGAAGCCCACTTGGCAGACGACGAAGGCAGACGGTAGATAGTCTCGGTTCGTTTCCCAATTTACCAAAGTGCAGTTTATTAATTGAGGCTTGGAGATAACTGGCTTTTGGTTGAATGCAAGCGATTTTAACTCTTGCTTGCACAGTTTGTAGTGTAAGGTCCTAGTCCTAAGGCATCGTAGGCTCAATGCAGTTTTGGCACACATTCGCTAAGCTGTTTGCGTCACAGCGGAGCGCGCTCGGAATCGGGCACAACGTGTAACACTTTTGCGTTGCCGCGACCGCCTGCCCACCTACTTGCGCACGCTTCGCTCGACTCGCGATCCACCACTTTACATAATTGCTCGTAAAACACATCAAGTTACGCAACAGCAAAACAACACTCGAGATTCTGGTTGGGTTCACCAAAAGGGGGTCAGCACCGTTCGACCGGTCTAGTCTACAATTCTAGATAAATTCATTTAAATACATTAATCCGATGCATTAATAAAAAATAAATCGTTTCATTGTTGACAATTTATATCTAGGATTTGTTAATAATTTGACATTGAAACACATTTTATTTCCTTGACATTGTACCATTTTAACTGTACTGTTGCCGCCGTAGACGTGTATGCAGTTTTTGGACCCTAAGCCGCGGCAATAGGATAAGAAACGGTATGCACGTCTCCAGCGTGCTCCCAAGTGCTTCACAGCATATCACGTCATAATGTCGCATTTTGTGTAGGCAATCGCCGTGTGCGCTTTATTTTTATAAGCTTGTTATCCTATGTATAAACTAAATATTAATTGAGTGAATGCAGTGGCAGTTAAACCCTGCTGGGTTTTGTCCGCTGTCTGGCCATGTATTGTAAAATAATTATATATATAAATAAAAAAAAAAAAAAAAAAGTATTATGATTGTTTTGTTTGTTTTCATTTTGCACTGTATTTTGATTTGACTATTTATATTATTGTTATTCTTATACACTCTGACGATCTTTTTGTGAATTCATGCTATTTTAACTTATAAAAATGACATGTAAATTTTCAAAATGAAATAAATTAATCTAATCTAATCTAATCATTGTAGTGCAAAATTGTCGTTTACTTACTTGACTTTAATATAAACAGACTATAAACCGAACTAATAATCATAAAATTTACCTCATTATTACATATGTATCGCTTATCGTAATTACAACGGATGCAAACTTTGACCTACGGCTGTTGTAATTCCTGAATTCAACGAAGTAACACGAGAACGACAAAGAACATTGATAACGAAGGATTAACTCGAGTACGAGTATAGACTGATGCTGTGACTTGTGTAGGTTGCATAGGTTTATATTACATAAACTTAATGGCTCTTTGGTTAAATGTCAGAAGTAGAGGCCAGTGATGTATTGCACTATTAATCAAGCATATTAATTTGATACCGAGCTATGTGAGCCAAGGAAGACACCTCTAACTTAACTAGTTAATTTTCAAAATAGGGTCATTCACTTGACATCAGACCGCGTGTTAATCTTATATTTATTTTCAAGGACACGTGCATTTAATGCCAGCGTAACATCTACTAATATTGTCAATTAACATTAATGAGATGCCGTTCTCGATTCAAAACGAGGCTGTGCCCAATACTGTGTAAACAAACAGAAGCTATTCGGACGCTGAGCCTCAATTACGTCACGAAGTTGCGGAGTAGGTACGGGCACAGCACGCCGCGGATGTATTACAGCACTGACAAGCGGCGAACAGAGCGACATTCTATCGGTCGAAACGGTTTTAACTTTCTTTTCTCGTTTCGTAATGATACGGCCCAGCGGAGAGGAGCTGTCGCGCTGCGCTCGCGCTGCACCGGGCGCCGGCGACGACGCCGGTTTCACAACCGAACCGGCGCGGCGCCCGATTATCGAGGCTTCAATAACCGATTTACGTTATGCACGTACCGGGTTACTCGGAACGCCGCTCACAATCACGGAAATCTCGTCAAGCTGTCACTAATGTCACTCCACTCTGGACGAAAAGAGCTTCGTAATAAGGCCACCCCTCTACGTTGCGTATGCGCAGACTGTGTAAGTCGTTGCACAAACGTGACGCGATTGCGCCGATTGTAATCCGCGCGTGCCGCCATATCTTATGCACTCGGTTACAGGAAGTGAACTTTCGAACTCTTTCACTTTTTTATTGCCCCCTTTAGTACCATCATCCCATTTTAACCCCCGACGGAAAAAGAGGTGTGTTATAAGTTTGACGTGTCTGTGTGTCTGTCTGTCTGTCTGTGGCATCGTAGCTCCTAAACGAATGGACCGATTTGAATGCGGGTTTTTATTCGAAAGCTGACGTGATCAAGATGGTTCTTAGCAAACGTTTCAACAAAATCGGTTCAGCCGTTTTTGAGATATCGAACTTTGAAATGAAAATGTCGGGGGTTTTTTTAACTTTTCTTGGTTGTAGTTATCATTATACGTTCCATCGCACCACGAAAGCTGAATGAGAATTAATCTCATTTTAAGCTCGCTCTTAACGAGTGGATAATTAAATTCGCTTTGTTTGTAATCCGGTGTGCCTACCATGTAACAGTATTGCACACACCCATTGTATGTATTTAGTATTTCCTATTAGAAACAATTGGAATTATGTAACTAGTTAATTGGGGCGACTCGACTCATTCGTGCTAGATTACTACTAATTTTACTTTGAGCATTTAGCATAAAACAAATATATTGTTAAATTGATAATCGAGTACTATTACGGAAAAATCGGGGTGACAAGGCAACTATGAAATAATAATTTTATAACGGTTATTAAGCAAACACAATTTAGGTTTAATAACATCGTAAGGTTTCGACGTCTGATATCCTAATGATGCAACGTCAATTAGTTTTAAATTGTTTATTTTAATGTTTCTAGCAATATTTATAGTTGTCTAATTATATTACCAAAATCGGGCTATTACTTTTAAAAGTGCGCAATGCTGCCTAACACCTATATCTGTTGACCTCGCGGTAGGACGCGCGGAGTCACCCCGCCAACCATTGTGTTGTATTTGTAACATTTACTTATGCATGCATCCGGGTGCCAGCCGCGAACCAGCATGTCCTTAGCTTGTTTAGTCATAAACGAATTAAATTAATTTATGCGATACCTAAAGCCCCGGAAGGCAGTATTTAAATTAACGAAGACGGTACTGCGACTGGCTGTTTCAGTGCCGTCCCACTTCAATGGTTTTACTAGATAGCGGGCTAGTTCAACTATGTAAAGTATGTGCCTGTCATTATCGTGTTGATAACTGTCAATTAATAGCCCGTGGTTGCAGTATATCAAGTTGTTTATCAAGCTAACAATTATCATTCTACTCAGTCGCTTACAAAGGGTAGGTACTTGAATTTATGAATAGATACTTACCGAGATGTTTATCAAAGCGGCCGCGGTCCTTATTACGTTTTGCGTCACGTATAATATAATTGCTGTGTGTTATTTTGCAACAGTCGTCAACTGAACACTAGTTACCACCCACAAGTGAGGACCGTGATAGTACCTACGAGTAACTGAAGGACTTTCTTATTGCGTGGTAGACAAAGAAACATTACTTATATAATTTATTTACGTACGACAAATGTAAAAATATTTAGTATTGTATCTAAATGTATATTGTGACATGACTGTTTCTGTCAAACATTAAAAAGTAGTATGAACTTTTTTGACATACGAAGATACATCGAAGGTTGCTCAACAAGGAGATTCTGATTTCATCATTTTTTTCTTATCATTTTAGCATTCTTGTGATAAGTGTAGTCAGATTTAAAAGAAACAAAACAAGTAGGTAATTACGGTCTATTTTTATGACCGCGTCACGTCACGCATATGGATATCTGGGGGCACGGCAGTGCCCCCGCCAAGTCGAGCAAAACAAAGAGGCACGGCCGTACCATCCTTTTCTCGAAGCCATTCAGGCCATTTTCAACATCCTGTAATTTTGTGCTGGCTAAAGCTAGAAACCTGAATGTTCAGGAGCATGTAGGGCATAATATGGCTAACATATATAATATCAATAACATTCAATTTGAACTTTTAGTTTAAGAACCGTCCGTCAAAGTTCGTTAGTTTTGTCACTGAATCACGCTAATTCCAAGGTACTTCTAGCAGACCCACAAGCTCCAAATTTAAACGTAATTAGTATTTAGCCTAATAACTCATAAAAAAACCTAAAAATATTGCAATTTCAGTCACGTTTCAGAGATATACAAACTGCTTAAGTAAGTTTGTAACCCTATACAAATACATGCGATTACAATTTTTTGCAGTTTCTTCCTGTAAAACTATACAAACGTTATTTGTGGTTGGTAAAATAACATTCCCATACAAAGTCTACAAAAAGAAATGAGATCCCATAAAAAACATTCCATGTAAAAAATAGGCCAAGTCTCGAAACTCTTTCACAGTAAAAAGTGGTGAAATATTTGGTAGAGTCAAGTCAGGCATTCTTATTAATCTTTATTTGCTTGCTAAATAAAATTTTGTGACTTGGCAATCACACTTACATAGTTTTATCTATGCAAAAATTGTGTGATGCAGTAAAGTTGTGTGATTCCCAAGTTGCAGAATTTTATTTAGCAAGCAAATAAAGATTAATTAGAATGCCTGATTTGGCTCTACGAAATATCTCACCACTTTTTACTGTGAAAGAGTTTCGAGACTTGGCCTATTTTTTACATGGAATGTTTTTTATGGGATATTATTTACTTGATACTTTACTTTTGTGCAGTAGGTAATAATTGTACAATAATTTCATATGCCTGCTTCCTCAATCCCATGCTTCGATCACTGTTCACGTAGCGAACTCGATGGTAGGTTGTTGTCCGTTTCAAGATGTGTGTCAATAATGAAAGGAAAGTGGCGCGACCGGCCGCGCCGGTAGGTCAGTGTCGCTGCTTACATAACTAGTGTCATACCATCCATCGTGTCCATTTCGGACATGACTCCTTTTGAGCACATTGTCCTCCTTACTAGACCTTACTCAATCTCAAAACACTGCACGTTCCATCCGAGTAAACTCTGCGCGCCCGGTGCAATCGGAACTAACAATATATCGTCTACATACAGTCTACATTACATACTAAGACGCATACTGTTAATTAACTGCGTTTAAAAACGTGCATTTTACTGCGAAGTAAATAATGGCACATAATGCATTATGTGGTAGACTCGTCTTAAAGCTATTTAAACCTTAGGTAACTAAGGTGAGGCTTTAGGTGAGTTTATGCGCGGGGCAGAGTTTAGAGGTCAGTTTTCTCCTGAGTGCGGAAGCACATGGCAGCAAGCAGGAAGGCAGAAGGCGTGGGTACTGCGCCGGCGTCATCAATGCCGTTGAACTGCACAAGGTCTCGCGCAGGTTTCCTGCTTTGTATGTATCCTCTTAAGCCTCCGAGCACACGAATTACTAACTCCTCAAGTCATAGTCATAGTCATTTATTCATTTAACAATATCTATTGTGTTTGAATTCATTAAAAATAACAATAATATACAAAACTAAAAAGATAATAATAATTTATATTATTATCTTTTTATTTTAATATTAATTTAAATTAATACAAACAGTTAAATTACACATCACTCCAGATCACTGTCACAATCAATATCATAAGTAGGTACAATACCAACATGCATGAAATAACATATTAATTCATTTAAAAATACAATTTAGAAAATAATTATGTCAAACAATTGTCACACTTAGACCCTATGCTGTAAAAAACTCCTCAATCGAGTACTTCATATTATCTCGGTTGTTTTTTTTTTTTTATACAACGACGGTGGCAAACAAGCTTACGGCCTGCCTGATGTTAAGCTGGTATCGTAGCCTATGGACACTTGTGACTCCAGAAGAATCACAAGCGCGTTGCCGACCCTTTATTCACTTGAGGATTCGCTGTGTTGGCAGATAGAGACATGCAGATCCCTCACTCCCAACACACCGCACCCTAGCCCTACACTGCACTGTGGTTAGTGTCGTAACCTATCGTACCTAGTTACCATTTTTTATTGAGATCTTGAATAAGAAAATACGCGGCTGCTGGCTGAGAATTTGTCTCAACCAGGCGCGGCTCACTCGGGATTTGTGTTTATCGCTACAAGTACATGCCGGTCGCCCCTTCGAAGGGCTCTATTCAGTAGCTGCCACGTGTTGGTACAGGACGCTCGCACGGGTCGCAGCGCGTTGTATGCGATAGAACGGGATGGCCACATTTAGGCACGTTTGGCGTACCTAAACAGGGAATTTGTTAACAGAGAACCTTCTGTACGTAGTACTATTACTTTATCTGTGTCTCAACACGAAAATTAATCATAGATCCCAAAATTCCTTCAAATGTGTACTTATTCTTGGATACAAGTTTAAATTTTCTCGTTATAGTGGATATCAGATCGTTTATGGCACTGTATAAAATATTGTATCTGTTCGCAACCATACGAAACACCAATATTTTAGTGCCAGTCATTAAACGGATAGGCAAAAACACTGCCGTAAAAATAAAACTTAATTTCATAGTAAGTACTTCAAACATTTCTTGCTGTACTCTCGTGTTTTCGAAACCTCATCATCTTGGGTAACTTAGCTACTGAACCAGAACAGATTCGTTAAAAGATTGAAATTGGAAGAAAATCAAGTATCACCGAGGAAAAACGTGACTGAACGATTGCCATATTTTTAATTCCACTAGTGCGTTTAACTATGTGTATGCAAATTTTAGTGCCACAGCTAGCGCTGTTTTCCATTATTGATCATACTCGCAAAACAATAAACGAACTGCGTACTTATCCAAGCGTTATACCATCATAACAGTACACTAGTACTTAACAGACGTAAAAACTCGAGTATAATTTATTTATCCAGTTAATTTAATACAGGTGAATTCCATAACAGGTGGCTGGTAGAGTTCGCCCTAGCTGCAACGCTTACATCAAATCGGTGCTCACCGCCGTAACGCACACCTACCTTACCTACGTGCTCAAGGGTCCGTGAAATGTACCGTCTCTGTTACTATCTGCCAACTTAGCGGAGAATCGTAATTTAACAATCTTGATTATGCCGGTTTGTTTATGTAATTATGCGAAAATGAACTTTTAATTACGAAAAGCGATAAAACTCTCAAGCTACAATTTGTTGCGATTGCTTCGAAATAATTTAAGCCGTTGAAAGGAGTTGTCGCTTTCGTAACGCTGAGTCCTTAACTTACTTTTTTCGAGCAATACGGCGCCCGTGCAATATGCATACATACGGATCAATAGTATTTTATGCAACTGTTGTATAAGAAGGGTCTTAAAAGGCGAGTGGCGTGAGTTGCGATGTGAGCCTTGGCGAGCATCGCAATTAAAGACGCTACGAGCGTTTTTAGACCAGTTATACACCGTTGCATACAATACTTTTTCTACGACATTGTTTAATAAATAGCAGACCACAGAATAGTTAAACTTTTCAGGCAGCAAGTTTTCTATTCGTACTTTTGCTACTCACGCAATTTCTTCAGGAGTGCAGTTATTAATTTCTTCGACCATTTTATAAGGAACGTACACTTTTAGGTCTTCACAAATACGAATAGAATCTTAATAGTGTAGGACTAATAGTTTATCATCTTTCATTTTGAACTGTATTTTGGTGGGAAATCGGAAATGTGACAGCTCTTGCTTAAGGTTTGTTTTGTTTTTAATTTGTTTGCACTTGCCATCCGAACCAAACCGAATCCGGACCCGGACCGAATTCGAACTGTTTATTTTTATAAATAATACCAAGAATTTATAAAACATGTAATTTAAATACACAATAGATGATGATTTATTATTATTGTAGTAAATAATTTATAACATACAAATGTTAAATCGTAAATAAATACTTTTATTTCGAAATATTTGTTTATGAAGTTGGCACCACTGCAATATAGCGGCCGATTTAAAAAAAAGTTAAACAGTGCTGTTATGAAAAATGTATGAACCAAAAAAGTACGCTAAACAGTGCGTTTTTGGGCCATAGAGCATAGAGTTTTTCGACGACTTATTAGTGGTGTCATTGTATTTGAGCTACAGCCTATAATAAATGACAGATAACGGTACAGGAGTAGAATAAAACATGTACGTCATACCTGGCCATAAAGTATGAATTACCGCACGCTATGCGTGCGGAAAACCCCACTTCCTGGCCAGATAGAGACGTAAAATTTTGTACTCACCACGGGCGGTAATAAAGAAAGCCTCAGAGCGCATATTTATCGCCCTTGCCTTCGGCTCGGGCGTCAAATACCTGCGATCTGAGACATTCTTTGTTTAACCGCCCTAGGTAAGTAATGTACTATTACGTATACACGCTTGAAATGTTTTGTAATGCATTACCACACCAGACCCTCGCCGAGTTGGTGGGCGAGGAGCCAGCACCGTGACAGGCGGGGTGGTCTATGGCATGACGCGGAAAGCCATGCTTCGGTGCATTGGAGCCGGTGGAAAACGGCGCGATAACGAAACAACCAGCAAGAACATAGTCACACACATCATTCAGTTTCCATAGTGACTTGCGCTTGCGTGTATTACTCATGTGCCAGTTCCAAGTAAGTTGCTCAGCGATACCGGGAGCTAAAGCCATTATAACTAAAAAAACAATCTTTGTTTGACGCATTTTGATAAGTTATAATCAACCAAAACTAGTACACAGCTAGTTCAAATGTTATCGCTGGGAGATAATACGCCGAGTTCTTGTCTGGTACCAGTTTGTTCAACTTGTATTTTGTCAACGTTACCGGTTTATTTACAATATCTTAACGAGAAATGGCTAAAAATAATCGTAAACTGCCGCATCCGCTTCGAAGCAGTCTTCTGTGAAGTGCTATAACGAGGACTCTGGTGCATACAACTTATTGGATAGAACATGTTACAAATTGACACAATATCCTTAATGTATGTAGATACACTTTTGCAATTAAAAGTCGCAAACGACGCAGTTAAAACAAGTTTCCCTATTGTCTCGAATATTTAACACAAAAATCGATATGTAATAATGTAGGTCCATAATTAAAATTCCATAGTTGCAGTATTGCATGTATTCGCCTACGCGGAGTGCACCGAGGCCGTATCGGTGCACTGCACTGACCCGCATCGCTTCCAACGAAAGTGAAACTAGTCGTAATCGCCCGACTGTTCTCTACTTTTGTAATAGAACTAGCCACTAGCGTAGCCACCGTATCTTGTGATCGAGAGCGCGCTTGCTCGAACCTTTGCCGACGCCGCCCGTCCTTTGTTGGCTTTTTATAGCTTATATAAATAAAAAGAATACCTACATGAGAATTGCATTTGCTCTTAACATGAGCATTTGTAATGGTTTAATACCGCGAAGGATTATATCGAACCCAAGAACACCAGTGTTTTTACTTCACGATCGAATCATCATCGCTGAAACATAAAATTGTTACATCAATGATTAATAAATCAACGACGTTTCCGGACTTAATGTTATGACATCCCTCGCCAACAGCATTGATCGGATTTTGAATTTACTTCGACGACGCTGCCATAAATAATATGATTTAAACCCGCGTCTCGCCGCACATCAAGAGCCTCATGATTTAACACCCACAACCTTCGACGTAATCCCACTATGAATTATTTTTCCTCATACAATTATGCATCGCGCGAACACAATCACGAAACAAAATTGGTACGCATCACAAATAAGTAGCGTTACAAAATTTGAAGCGACATTTCAATTTAAAGTAATTAGTCGGAAAAAACAAATGAAGAACGGATGTTGCACATCTGTTGTGTTAAGTCAGAATAACAGGCAATTAGTAAAGATGAAGCACCAGTCGCGACGGCCATATTCGCACAATGTGTCCCACACATTGGACCACTTGCCTCGGCCTCTGCCCTGACAATCATCTTCATTTTAAGTGCAAACCCAACTACATCATTTCGAAATATCCGTATAGCATATATTATAATGTCAGCTTCAAGCCAGGCCTAGCAATTAAATATAAGAATACGGCTCACATTTTTTACTTCACGTGTCAAATAAATTTACGAAGTATGGTATGATACGGTTTGCTTTATTAAGATATGAATAAATTAAGTTACGTCTTCGGCTTGTAGGTGTAGTTAATCCATTCGATTGCATCTATGAAGGTTACCATTCCCCCTTCGCATACCTCGGTCACATTACGTAAATACGCCATACGAACACCATCATAAAATTTAACACATTGGAACGCGTTTATAGATAGGCATAGGCATGTTACTATTTTGTACGGTACAGTTTCATCTACAAGTATTATTTTCATATAGGACCTACTTAGAAATCTAACGTTAATTTAAATGGAAATGTAATTATAGGATTTGGTCTTATGACGAATAGCATGATTATATTCACTTTACTAAGCAAACCGCCATAGAGTTTTGTGTATTTATAGTAAATAAACGCGTTAAAGCTACAGTGAGATAATAAGACTTGTACGATTTCGTAAACCCCTCATATCTTTATGACACCAAATACTGTGCAGGTAGGATAGTTGAGGACAACGTGTCTTAGAAATACAGTGGTGACTGTTATAATAGCATAGAGAATGGGTACTTTGACAAGCAATTTGTAAATACAGTCAGTAAATCAACAGCACTTATCAAGAATATTTTGCTCTAGTTGTCTACCGCCACGTTTACGTACAATTAAACCACATTTAATACGACGTCTATTTTTGCTCGCTTGTCAGCCGACTTATCTGCCTTTAGTGCTTCCTCATTGTGACTTGTATGATACATAACATGAACATATATCCTGCCACTTGCGACTATTTTTAAAATGTGTCCTCTTGTTTGTTACAGGTAAGACCAGAGTCACTTTCTTGCTCTTCAATAAGTGTACGTACCGACTTTTAATATATTTATATAAGGTCAGATGTCGCGCACGGTAGCTGAAAGTAAATCTTAATTCACGATCGATTTGATTCAATAACAGTGAGGTAACTGTATTGGATGACTGAGTAAACTTTATTACGGAAGCTCATTGCTGTTACATTGTGTGATACAATACGGTAATTATATTGAATAACTGCTGAATAATAATTTACTTTAAAAACAATGTTTTAACCAACTTCAATTCAGTACTCCGCCAAGCCACATTAACATTACCACATTTATTTTGCAATTTACCACATGAACTGATTTCCGAGAGCAAATGCGTTTATTATTAGAGAAAAAAACCAAATCACTGTATGTGAGCCGATAATATTTGAGGACTCCCGTCGATTCCTCAAGGATCTCAGAATTACCCTTGGCACTTCATTGTTTGCTATTTCAACGCAATCATATCAGAATCTGTGACGTATTTCTATAGTTTGAAGTAGGTACGGTACATCATTGAGAAGTTCCACAAGCCATCTGTGGTCTGCATCATCACTTCCACCATCACCAAATTTATGATTTCCGGGTGTAAATACACGAGTTATAATAGAAAATACCGAAATTATAATCACACTTAATATACCCTCAATTCCTCATGGTTCCCATCATCCAACTGGGGTTTTGAAAACAATGGGACCAATCAGGAAGCATATACTTTCTATTAAAAAAAGAATTGTACGAATCGGTTCATAAATGACGAAGTTCTGACGTAACAAACATTAAAAAAAAAACATCCGAATTGAGAACCTCCTCCTTTTTTTGAAGTCGGTTAATTAAGAGTTAATACGGGGAATTATAGTACCGTTCGCATGATATCTAGTTCTTTGTTGAATTAATCTTTTATTATAGTAGTTGTATTGTAGTTGGTAGTGACCCTGCCTACGAAGCTAGAGGTCCTGGGTTCGAATCCCGGTAAGGGCATTTATTTGTGTGATGAGCACGAATATTTGTTCCTGAGTCATGGATGTTTTCTATGTATTTAAGTATTTATTTCTCTATATAAGTATGTATATCGTCGTCTAGTACCCATAGTACAAGCTTTGCTTAGTTTGGGACTAGGTCGATATGTGTAAGATTGTCCGCAAATATTTATTTATTTATTTATATACCGTCTATGTATTGTTTATTACTACATCTAAGTTGTACTGAAAGCTAGCTTAGGGCGAGTATCCACTCGAGCTGTGCGAGGTAAAACTCCACCGATAGAAACAGATGTGTGATGGAAGCTGGCAATGCAGTCGAGTACAAAACATTTTGCGAATAAGTAGATAGGCTGCAACTTAAATCATGGTCGCATTTAAATATCTTGCGTAAAATAAAGCACTCTATTATGTAGCTTCTGGAGAAGACAAAGAGTTTATAGTTGAGATTATTTGAGTGGGCCGAATTGCATCAAAGTAAGTCCATTCAAAAAGCAAATCTACCCTCCAAGGTAGAAAATTGCAATTCCAATGACTACTTTTTAAAAAGTTAGCCAAATGAAAGAATCTCACTCAACCATATTTTGTCTTAACGCGATTGAACCAACCACCATAGCTTCATTATTCCTGTTATTTGAGTCATAAAGCCTAATTTACTCAATGATGTCATCAATAAATCGAAGCAACTCTGCTGAAATGTTACGGTAGCGGTACTTAGTAACACGAATTGTCTATTGTTAAACCTCTACTAAACCTGTCGCAATATGCCATCTTCGATCACCGTGCCCTCCTAACCTTTAACATTTCCATTATGGCATTAGGTTTACTTGTCAAAATCATGCAGTTACGTCGTCACCAAATATTTACTGAACTCATTTACTTGGCAGTGTTGCTACATGACTATGTTTCACACTTGTATGTGACCCACATAGAAGTAGGTATTAGAGCTAATGATCTGATCGCTATGAGAAGTTATGCAATAAGAGGCCGGTATCAGAGCGAATTAGTATTCAAATTGCTGAACGGTTAGTATGAAACGCATTTAAAGCAGCAGTTTATTATTCATCTCGGACGCGAACTTGCCACATTAGGTGAGGATTGATACTCGAAAGATGACGTCTCTATGAGGGCTCTACGATTTAGAATTTAGATTAACGTTGAGTGTATATAATATGCACATAAGTACTTTACTTTGAACAGTTCTGTTGGTTCATCGATTGCGTGGGATTTAGTATGAGATTTGGAGCTTTTAGAGCTTGTTTGATTATATACTCGGACTTCATTAATCTTGTGTCCCGTTGATATTAGAATACAACAAAAAGATTGCATATAGTCACTAGCGATTAACTTGTAATTGTTTTTTTTTTCAATGTTATTTAATTTGGGTTAAAAGTATTTAGGCCCCTCAGCAACAAATTTTTATGGTTTTGTTTACTGTTATCTGTCGTAACAGTTATATTACGAAACTGAACAGGTAATACTTAACTATGGAAAGAGAATGTCCCGTGGTGAGCACACTGCGAAACCAAGGCTTTGTTTGTTATTCACAATGCCGCTAGAAGACACGGGTAATGTAATCGGAATTGTTTACAAATAACTAGAATATGGAAAAGTGTAATTTGGGGGTGATTATGTCAGCTGTTCCATTACGTGAGTCAGCATAATTGAGCTCGTGGAACAGGGTATTGTTTCGAGTACGTAAGTATAACGTAACGCACGTGTAGGCTCGGCGTTTGCGCTTGCGCTGGTGGTGGAGAAAGTGGCACACCCGCCGGCAAGGCCGTCTGCGCGCTCTCCGACCTTCAGCGTCACACTTCCGGCTTCCAAATACTATAAATCTCACTAATAATAACAACGCCTTTGAATTATTCCAATTGCAGTGCCCGAAGGCGAACCAGCTTGATGTACGATTGGAAAGTGTAGGAAATTCGGTCCCTGTCGACAGGCAAGCCCTTACGCGCCCGCCTAATCGCGTTGCGTAAATGGCGCCAGCTTAAAATTGTTATTATAATTTGTTATACGATTAAATAACGTAATTGCTGTCAAACTATAATTGGAATGAAATCTTGAAGGAATTTTACTTTATGTAACTTGGATCTCAAACCCTTGGTTGGGTACGGACTACTGACTGAGGTGTCTTCTGTCGTACTTTTTGCAACGCCAGTTACCAAAGTACAGCATTCCGTGCAAATAGTTTTTTTTTACGACTTCGTCCATTTCCATAAAAGTCAAGCTAAAAAACTTTTATCCCCCAACCCCTTAAACTAGGGGATGGGGTTTTGTATGAGACTTCCGCAAATGTTGACGCTAAGGGTCTGAAAATTGACATAGGGACTCCTTGTAATAAAATAAATATTTCAGGATTTTTAGTAAATCTGTGCAGGACGGCATAGAATAAACCCGCTATAAACATAAAATTGTCAGTCGCGACCTAAATTGTAATAATCTAGCTTATAAACCTTCTTATAACATAGGCATTGCGCTACTATTGCCTTATGTAAATGGCACCTGAAATAAAGAGTAATAGGCCTCACATTTCCTTCCTACATAGTAAAAAAGGGTAATATACCGCTGGTTTCCTAAATAACGAGTGGATAACACTAAGTTTCCACTAAGAAATATAGACAGACTAAAGGAACCTAGAGATCCTACTCGCGCGCCAGTCAGGCAACGACTGATGGGCGAGCGAGGGGGGAAACCCGGTATTTATACCTCAGGTGGGGAACGAGGTACGTATATACGGGCGGACACGGAATTCCCGCGTTTCAGATGCATTTTTGCGCCGAACGAGCAGGATCTCGTGTAATAATGTATTACAAATAGCATAGAAATAGGTATAAGCACTGTAAATAATGTATTAGAGTAAGATTGAACTATAATAAATGAACATGTCATTTCGCGCCAAAATTTCCCGCGCAAATCGCTTTCCCGCCAAATATACGGGCGAAGGGGCGTCCGGCCGAGGTAACTTAATAGTATAAATTGGGCGGCCAGACCCCATGAAATTCAGTACCTACAGTAGCAGCGAAGTGACATTACTTGAAAAAGTAAACAAGTCTTTCAATTCAGAACCCCGACCCGACCAAGTTCCTGCTAAGCCGTAACGACCAACGCCGAAGGTGCAGGATTTCCCTTCAAATTCTACTCAGCCCAGAGCCAGTCATAGGTGCGTCTCGCACATGCTGGTCCATCGAAAACCGGATTCTACATAGAGGATGCCCCTTACAAGATCGAAAGCAGGAAAACGCACGTTCGGCCAACTTATCGCAGCGAACATCAGAGAAGCCATGCTGGAAGAAGCAACCATGTCCACGTCGGGAACTGCTACTACTCAAGAAGGTTCGAGGCCCTCGCAGGAGACTTCGCGAACAAGCACTCCTGCGACGCCGGCGCCTCGGCCAGACCTGCAGCCAAGGTCACCCATAGGGCAGCAGCCTCATGAAACCCCACAGTCAACGCTGCCACCCATAGTGCCGTCAAGAACTACGTGTCAAGACGGCTCGAGGCCCTCGCAGGAAACCCCACAGACAAGCGCTCCTGCGACGCCGGCGCCTCGTCCAGACCCACAGCCGAGGTCACCCATAGGGCAGCATCATGATGCCGCGCAGTCACAAACACTGCCTCATGAAACCCCACAGTCAACGCTGCCACCCATAGTCCCGCTGCTGCAGGAGAGCCTACACCCTGCAGCAACACTGCGGCAGGAAACCCCACAGTCAAGCCAGCATCCTGCCGCACGGCCGCCGTCAAAATCGGTGAAAACAACGTCGAGTCATCGCGTCCGCCGTCTCGCACAAGCGCGAGAAGAAGCCCTCCGAATCAAATTGGAGCTCGCGCAAGCGCGCATAGCCGCCATAGAAGCCGAAGACAGCGACGATGACACCGGCACAATATCTACAGTCCAACAAGAACGCCGCATAGATGAATGGCTCGAGACCAGCCAGAGACATGTCCTCGCCATCTCCAATGCACCTTACATCGAAGAACCCGAGCCTGCAACCCCACAGTACGCCGAGCAGGCTCGGGAGAGGAGCCCCGCCGAGGGCGCGGGACAGGGCGCCGCTGCCGTGCGCCCCGCCGTCCCCGCCCCTCCCCCCGCCGGGGGAACCCACGCTCCCGTTTTCGCGCCAACGCCGCCGCGCCCACGCGAAACAGACGCATATCCGCCGCCGTTAATGTATTCACAAGCGAATGCGCAAGAAGATAGCGCCATAGTAATGAAGAATCAACAAAGTGTGAACCTGAGTGAGCTCGCCTCTGCCATCGCCATCGCCGCGCGTGCCGGCCCGAGAGAGTCATCACGCTATCACGCCGAGTTGCCGCCATTCAGCGGCTCGCATCAAGAATGGCTATCATTTAAAGCCGCCTACAACGGAACCACCGCAAATTATAGTGAAGTGGATAATATAGCAAGATTGAGAAGATGCCTCAAAGGGAGGGCCAAAGAAGCCGTCGAGAGCCTCCTCATTTACAACGCTCGCGCAGACGAAGTAATGAGAAGCCTAGAAGCCCGCTTCGGCCGCCCAGACGCCATTGCCCTCGCCGAGCTCGAGCGTTTACGCGCCCTACCGCGCCTTAACGACGGGCCGCTCGACATCTGCGTCTTCGCCAGCCGTGTAGCCAACGTCATAGCCACACTCAAGGCTCTTGACCGCGCTCACTATCTACACAGCCCGGAGACGACAAGGGCAATGATGGAGAAATTTACGCCCGCCCTACGCTACAGATGGTTCGACTACGCGAATACGCAGAAAAACGACGAGCCTGAGCTAATAAAGATATCAGCCTTCCTGCAACGCGAGGCGGACTACTGCGCGCTCTACGCGCAGCCCGAGAACGTCGACGGTGCAAATCCTCATCCTGCAAAGAGGACACACCGAGCCTTCGCGACCACAGACAAGCCTTCACCTAAGTGCGCCGCCTGCAACAACACCGGTCACCCAATAGATAAATGCACTAAGTTTATCGAAAAAGCCGTTGAAGACCGGTGGAAACTAGCCAAAGATCAACGGCTATGTTTCCGATGCCTGCGCTACAAGAACAGGATGCACTCATGCAAGCGCACGAAGTGCGAGCGAGACGGCTGCGAATACTTCCACCACAACTTGCTACATTATCAAAGAATTGAAGAAAGAAGCGAGGCCGTCACATCGACACGCGCCTCCCGAGAAGCGAGAGCTTATCTGAAAATTATCCCGGTCACAGTCTCTGGACCGGCGGGAGCCGTCGAGACCTACGCCCTCCTCGACGACGGCTCCACGATAACACTTGTACAAGAAGAGCTCGCGAACGACTTAGGCCTGGACGGCCCGCCAGTGCCGCTACAAATAGAAGCTATAACGAAAGAAAAAATCGACGCATCGAGATCACGCCGTGTTACGCTCAGCATCCGCGGCACCGACCAACCTTATAGGGTCGGTGCGCATACCATAGACGATCTGAGCCTATCACCACAGTCCGTTAAGAAGGAGGATCTCCGCGAGTGCGCACACTTATGCGACATAGAAGATAGCCTGCGGTACGAGTCAGCGAGACCTAGAGTGTTAATCGGACAAGATAACTGGCATTTACTCGTCAGTAATGAAACACGCCGCGGCCAGCGGCATCAGCCAGCGGCATCCCTAACGCCGCTAGGCTGGGTGCTACACGGTGCACACACACGCATCACAGGCAAACAAGTACATGCGACGCATCGCTTGACCACTATTGAAGAAGCCGAGAAAAATGAAGATTTGAATTTACAACTCAGTGAATATTTCGCGCTCGAAAACCTACTTATCGAGCCGAAGTTACCCCAGTCAAGCCCGGAAGAGCGGGCGCGTATCATGCTGGCCCAGTCAATAACGACTACAGCCGACGGCCATTATGAAGCACCGCTATTATGGAAACAACCCGACAGCCGCTTGCCTGACAACTACGAAAATACACTGAGAAGACTTCATAACATAGAAAAGAAACTCGACAAAAATAAAGAGCTTAAAAGCAAATATAGTGAAGAAATGGACGCCCTTGTCTCGAAGGGCTACGCCGAGCCTGCGCCGCCCACCAAGTCATCAAGAGTGTGGTACCTCCCCCATTTCCCGGTGCTGAATCCTAGCAAGCCCGGGAAAGTCCGAATTGTCCACGACGCCGCCGCGCCTACAAGGGGCGTGTCGCTCAATGACCGCCTACTGACAGGCCCGGCCCTCCTACAGTCGCTGCCAGGCGTCCTTATGCGCTTCCGGCAACACCCAGTCGCCGTGGGGGCGGATATTAAAGAAATGTTCATGCAAGTGAAAGTCAAATCTGAAGACAGAGACGCCCTGCGCTATCTATGGCGGGGCGACCGGCGGGGCGACGACGCGCCGCAAGAATATCGCATGACTTCACTCATTTTTGGCGCTACTTGTTCACCGTCAATAGCAATATATGTGAAGAACGTCAACGCCCAGAAACACGAAGAAACGCATCCAGAGGCCGTCAAAGCAATAATAAGACATCACTACGTCGATGACTACCTACACAGCTTCAAAACAGAAGAAGACGCGATTCGAGTGTCAAGTGATGTACGCGATATACATAGAGAGGCCCACTACGAACTACGCCAATGGACCTCTAACTCCACGCGGGTCCTCCGAGCCCTCACTTCGGAGGACGCCACGTCCGCGCCCGTCGAACTGAATAAAAGCGAAATGAAAAATGAACGAATCCTGGGACAAATATGGAAACCCGCGAGCGACGAACTCGCCTTCAACTTGGACCTCAGCCGCCTACCTCCCGGAGCCCTGGACGACATCGAGCCTACCAAAAGGCAAATATTGAAAATAACGATGTCGATCTTCGACCCTCTCGGGCTAGCGGCGCCGGTAACCATCATAGCAAAGAAAATCCTTCAAGAGGTGTGGCGGCGCGGAACTGGCTGGGATGACAAGCTGGATGCAGACTTAGCGCGCCAATGGACGGAGTGGACGCTGCACCTAAGGGCATTGCGAGACCTCGCGATTCCGCGCGCCTACCCCTACTACGGTGACGCAACCAAGCGTGAGATGCACATCTTCGTCGATGCTAGCGAATCTGCATATACAAGCGCGCTATACTGGCGCATAACTACGGGCGACGGGCGAGTGCACGTGTCCTTGATAGCTGCGAAGGCTAAGGTCGCGCCCCTGAAGGTGATATCAGTCCCACGCCTAGAGGTGCAGGCCGCGGCGATGGGGAGTCGAATGGCGGCCGCAGTAATAGAAGAGCACGACTTCAAACCAGACACGAAGACATTCTGGACCGACAGCCGCACAGTACTCGCGTGGCTGAGGACCGGGGCGCGCACGTACCGGCCCTTTGTCGCGCACCGCATTGCCGCCATAGAGGAGTACACGGCTGTCAAAGAATGGCGCTGGGTACCTACCAAGCTCAACGTCGCTGACGAAGCCACGCGCACAGTCCCGCTCGAGTTCAACACTGATCATCGGTGGTTCCAGGGCCCACCCTTCCTGCGTGATGACCCGGAGACGTGGCCCACAGAGCCATCACAACCGCACGAGTCCGAAATAAGTGAAGAAAAGGTGCACACAATATCAGTCGTAAAGGGAAAACCCGGCCCGCTCGCCTGGCTACCAGACCCGGCCCGATTCTCGAGGTGGGAACGCTTGCTGCGAACTATAGGCAGAGTATTACAGTTCATCGACCTATGCCGAACCCGCAAGGCGCGCGCACATTACAAGCGCACTACGCGGAACAAACAGGCCGATCCAGACTGGAATAAACGAAGCAAGCCCGCCCCGCCGCAGCCGCCGTCTAAAAGGCTACAAAATAATAGAAAGTACAAAATACTCGATGCCACATACCTACGTGAAGCGGAACGCTTAGTGATACGCGCCAGTCAGCTGGAGTCATTCTATGACGACTTCAGTGACCTCAGAAATAATAAGCCCCCGGGCTCACATAGCCGCCTACGACACATGGCGGTCGAACTAGTGAACGACGTTATTGTTATCAAGACGCGTATCAACGCAGCAGTGGACATCACCGAACTACAAAAACGGCCACCCGTGCTCGATGGAAATCATCCGGCAGTGAAGCTATATATAGACTTTATACACAGGCAAATGCAACACAACGGCGCCGAGGCTACTATAAACGAGTGTAAACAATACTATAGTATTCTACGCCTGCGACCCGTGACGAAAATGATAGTGCATCGATGCCTGCCGTGCCGGATAAAGAAAGCAATGCCGTCAGTGCCGCCCACCGGCGACCACCCGCGGTGCCGGCTCGCCCACCACCAGCGAGCGTTTACCTACACGGGCCTCGATCTGTTTGGCCCGATAACAGTAACCGTCGGTAGAGGGACTCAGAAGAGGTACGTGGCACTCTTCACGTGCCTCACCGTGCGCGCAGTACATCTGGAAGTAATACCAAGTCTCGGCGGGGACTCCGCGGTCATGGCGCTCCGACGCATGATCGCGCGCCGCGGCTGCCCGACCGAGATCTGGACCGACAACGGAAGTAACTTCCACGCTGCCGACAAAGAGCTCCGCGTGGCCTACGGCGACGCCCTCGAATCCGACGCCGCGCAACGCGGTATCAGCTGGCGCTTCATACCGGCGGGAGCCCCATTTATGGGCGGGGCATGGGAGAGGATGGTACGAGCCGTCAAGAGAGCCCTACACGCCGTGCTCAACGAGCGCCGCCCCAGCGAGGAGACCTTGACTACTCTGCTCGCCGAGGCCGAATATACAGTGAACAGCCGCC
The DNA here is from genome assembly GCA_963854355.1 of Epinotia brunnichana. Taxonomy (NCBI): domain Eukaryota; kingdom Metazoa; phylum Arthropoda; class Insecta; order Lepidoptera; family Tortricidae; genus Epinotia; species Epinotia brunnichana. The sequence goes on along the minus strand of OY977949.1, from coordinate 18,786,030 downwards.
CCCTCACTCACGTGGCGGTTGATCCTGACGAGCCAGAAGCCATCACGCCGAACCACTTCCTCCTCGGTGGCTCAGCCCGGGCCCCCAACCCCGGGACATTCGACGACACCGCACTCATCGGCCGCGCGACTTGGCGGACGAGCCAACGCCTGGCCGAGCACTTCTGGGCCCGCTGGCTCCGGGAGTACCTGCCCTCACTCCAGTACCGGCGGGAGCCCTACGGTCATGGGCGGCCTATCAACGTCGGCGACATCGTGCTAGTGGCCGACGGGAATCTGCCTCGCAACACATGGCCACGAGGCCGGGTTACAGCTATATACCCGGGCCCCGACGGCGTGACACGAGCAGTGGACGTGACCACCAAGGGCGGAGTCTTCAGAAGACCGACCAAGAAGCTGGTGATCCTGCCGACGGAGCCTGAGAACCTGCACGCAAAAGAAGATCCAACGTTCACCCGAACGATGGTCGGCGGGAGAGATGTGCAGGACGGCATAGAATAAACCCGCTATAAACATAAAATTGTCAGTCGCGACCTAAATTGTAATAATCTAGCTTATAAACCTTCTTATAACATAGGCATTGCGCTACTATTGCCTTATGTAAATGGCACCTGAAATAAAGAGTAATAGGCCTCACATTTCCTTCCTACATAGTAAAAAAGGGTAATATACCGCTGGTTTCCTAAATAACGAGTGGATAACACTAAGTTTCCACTAAGAAATATAGACAGACTAAAGGAACCTAGAGATCCTACTCGCGCGCCAGTCAGGCAACGACTGATGGGCGAGCGAGGGGGGAAACCCGGTATTTATACCTCAGGTGGGGAACGAGGTACGTATGTACGGGCGGACACGGAATTCCCGCGTTTCAGATGCATTTTTGCGCCGAACGAGCAGGATCTCGTGTAATAATGTATTACAAATAGCATAGAAATAGGTATAAGCACTGTAAATAATGTATTAGAGTAAGATTGAACTATAATAAATGAACATGTCATTTCGCGCCAAAATTTCCCGCGCAAATCGCTTTCCCGCCAAATATACGGGCGAAGGGGCGTCCGGCCGAGGTAACTTAATAGTATAAATTGGGCGGCCAGACCCCATGAAATTCAGTACCTACAGTAGCAGCGAAGTGACATTACTTGAAAAAGTAAACAAGTCTTTCAATTCAGAACCCCGACCCGACCAAGTTCCTGCTAAGCCGTAACGACCAACGCCGAAGGTGCAGGATTTCCCTTCAAATTCTACTCAGCCCAGAGCCAGTCATAGGTGCGTCTCGCACAAAATCACCCCCAACCATTTAAATTAGGGGATGGAAGTTTGTATGGGTTTTCCCTTACAGTTCTTTAGAAATTACCTTACAAAAAGGAATGAGATCCCACCAAAAACATTACATGTAAAGTGATTGCCAAGACTCCCTGTCTCATATAGCTTTCAGCGTCAAAAAGATATCCGATCATAAGTAGCGCCAAGCTTCCTACACCAGACGGCGTAACTCTACCACTACCAGCCACGCTCTAAAAATTCTATATCTTGGCTAAAAAGTGTAGAACCGTCGCTTATTAGTATCATCATAAATTCATTCGGCGCGAGAGTCTATGCGGGCGACCGGGATGTGCCCTACAAAGCTATACTTTTTAGCCAAGATGTAGAATTTTTAGAGCGTGGCTGGTAGTGGTTACGCCGTCTGGTGTAGGAAGCTTGGCGCTACTTATGCAGATATCTTTTTGACGTTGAAAGCTATATGAGCTAGGGAGTCTTGGCAATCACTTTACATGTAATGTTTTTGGTTGGATATCAATTACGAACAAATAATCTTAAAAAAGCGGCCAAGTGCGAGTCGGACTCGCCCATGAAGGGTCCGTAAAATAAATAGCGGTTTACGATTTATGACGTATTAAAAAAAAATTACTTATAAGTTATCTTAGGTATCGACATTTGACATACTATTAGAGATTCATGATTCCCCATTGACAAATAATCTAGACGAGAATATCCTACTCTCTCACTAAATATATGAAAGTGACAGTGGGTGGGGTGGATTACATACATATCCATATTATCCATACTAATAATATTATAAAGATACTTCGTGTCCCGGAGAAGGATCATTTTTATCCCGGAATACATCCCCTTAGGGAGCGAAATGGGGGGTGAAGGTTCGTATGGAGCTACGATATAAACGAGTTCCACGCGGACGAAGTCGCGGGCAGAAGCTAGTGTTATATAATATTTTTGATAAATGGCATATCAGGCTACAAACCTCTTACTGCTGGGCACACCTCCACCTTACAAGGGCTTCCCCTAAAGTCGGCTAAAATGTCATAATCTGCATAAAATATAAAGCAGCTACTTGTGCAATCATTAACGGCGTCCCTCGTGACCATCGGAACGTGTGATTGCAGCGCACCCGAGTTGCCATCGCGTGTGTCACGCGGCCGTCACCACTCCGTAGATCCGCTGGGACGTGGCTGAGGTAAAATGTTATAAGCGACCGTTTTAGGCAATTAAATCATAAACAGACTAAACCAGAGTTTCCCAACCTGTTTCCCCAAAGCAACCCTGTTTTTTTTAAATCATCAGCCGTTAGTCCGTCCACTGCTGAACGGTGGCCTCTCATCATGTTGCACCATAATATTCGATATGTTGGGCTATCCCCATCTAGCCGCTGCCAGCATTCATCAGTCCAACGAGTTGCAGCCTTAGAATAATAACGCCTAGAAACGCAGTTCACGCGCAACGGTGAGGCCACCAAAACTCAGCCATAAATGGCGTAGTACGCCGATCGGTGGAACACTTTTAGTGCGTTTGTGTGCGTATTGGCGCGTGTGAATACGAGTTGATCACAATTACATGAATCCATTTTATGCCTCACGCTTGGCGTGTCGGCCGTATGAAACTATCATTCTAGGCGTTATTATGCTAAGGTTGCAGCCCTTTAATTTTGTTTGAGGCTAAAAAGAAAGTAACGCTTTTTCCAAAATACCTACACTCGCACCTTTCTATGCTAATATAGGTAGGCGCTCTCCACTGGGTAGGGTAGTCCTGCAGAGTCCTGCTATAATTCAAGAAAGGGTATAGCCGTGTTTGTATGGCGAAACTGCCTTTGACGAGAAAATGGTTTTCCTTTTGCTCGGATAATCATCTTTATATACGTTGTAATTTCACCAAATATCAGCCCCAAAATAGTCGTGATTTTTGAGATAATTAAAAAAAAGGAAAATCGTTTTTATTTATTATCTACTAAAGTAGCAGCCCGATTTTTTTTTAATTTGTGTATATTATGTAGACAATAGAGGACTTTTTATAAAAAAAATTACCATGAAATTTTATATTAAAGTGAAAAAACAAAAAGATTTTTAATATTTCAAAAAAAAAAATTTTTTACTTGTAAGGTGCGACGCGACACCTTCCAATATTGGATATTTTATAAACCATTTCATACTCTACCACATATATTTTTTCAAAAAATATCACCCGGATGAACAGGTTAAAAAAAGCGAATATGTAACCTCTCATACATAAATAAAGGAAAACCATTTTCTCGTCAAAGGCAGTTTCGCCATACAAACACGGCTATACCCTTTGTGTCAAAGTCGCTTGTGACATTTTCTTTTTAAGGCTTGTACACCCGCTAACGTCCTTGAGTCGTCGTCCGTATGGGCCAGCGCGTGACTGATCGGGCCTACCGAGCCTCCGCGCTCGCGCATTTTGTAGGTATTTAAACATAGTAATTAAGATAATCATTTTATCTATTCAAACTCTGCGAATTTGTCTATAATTATTTAATAACTTTATTTGAGAACAAAAATTTAATTTAAAATATCTATAGTTTAGTCATAATATTGAATAAACTTTACAAAAAGAGGTAACTTTGGGATTTTTTTCTATCGAGTGAAGTTCATTAGATCGCGTAACTGAATGCGACTTTGACTAGATTAGATCCTTAAGTAATACGTATCTTTTTTTTAGATTTTTGAATCCTATTTTCTACGTCTGAGATTGTTTTAAAAAACTCGAAAACGCTGCCCCTGTTGACTGTCGAGCCTTAAGCTAGTATCATGATGTCTCCGTAATATATTTAGGTAGGTACTAATTACGCCGATGCAACGATGCACGGTATCACGCGAATCACGCTTTGTTTACTACGCACGCAATTAAAGATATACGTTCATTGATTGATTCTGTTCAAACAAAATGACGACTTGCTCGTTTTATTTCTGCAACGGGGTAACACTTTCTGCTTATAAGTTCAAAAAGTATATCAAGGTTATGGTCACAATACTTAATTAAAGGAATATTTTCGTCAGTTTAACGCGCTGTCGTATAAATAAGATTTTGTCGTAAAAATACCTAGTTACTTCCACCTCGTGTGGTTTTTTGGGCGCATTTTTTGCTGCTAATTAAGAGCCCGGTTATCGCATCGCGCCTGCGTTCCAGTCATTTCGGTTTTTACTAGACATGAGTCAGGTTGTACTTTCAAACGAAAAGCACACAGTTATATCAGTCTTAGTTTGAGTTCTAATTGTTACCATCATCACTTTATTAAATGTTGTGTTAAAAGTTGGGATATTTAAGTAACAACCATGTTGCTAGTAGCAACATGGTTGTTACTTAAATATCCCAACTCCCAAGGTACGACCCTGGTAGGGCGTAGCAACTCTAGCAACATGGTTGTTACTTAAATATCCCAACTCCCAAGGTACGACCCTGGTAGGGCGTAGCAACTCTAGCAACATGGTTGTTACTTAAATATCCCAACTCCCAAGGTACGACCCTGGTAGGGCGTAGCAACTCTAGCAACATGGTTGTTACTTAAATATCCCAACTCCCAAGGTACGACCCTGGTAGGGCGTAGCAACTCTAGCAACATGGTTGTTACTTAAATATCCCAACTCCCAAGGTACGACCCTGGTAGGGCGTAGCAACTCTAGCAACATGGTTGTTACTTAAATATCCCAACTCCCAAGGTACGTCCCTGGTAGGGCGTAGCAACTCTAGCAACATGGTTGTTACTTAAATATCCCAACTCCCAAGGTACGACCCTGGTAAGGCGTAGCAACTCTAGCAACATGGTTGTTACTTAAATATCCCAACTCCCAAGGTACGACCCTGGTAGGGCGTAGCAACTCTAGCAACATGGTTGTTACTTAAATATCCCAACTCCCAAGGTACGACCCTGGTAGGGCGTAGCAACTCTAGCAACATGGTTGTTACTTAAATATCCCAACTCCCAAGGTACGACCCTGGTAGGGCGTAGCAACTCTAGCAACATGGTTGTTACTTAAATATCCCAACTCCCAAGGTACGTCCCTGGTAGGGCGTAGCAACTCTAGCAACATGGTTGTTACTTAAATATCCCAACTCCCAAGGTACGACCCTGGTAGGGCGTAGCAACTCTAGCAACATGGTTGTTACTTAAATATCCCAACTCCCAAGGTACGACCCTGGTAGGGCGTAGCAACTCTAGCAACATGGTTGTTACTTAAATATCCCAACTCCCAAGGTACGACCCTGGTAGGGCGTAGCAACTCTAGCAACATGGTTGTTACTTAAATATCCCAACTCCCAAGGTACGTCCCTGGTAGGGCGTAGCAACTCTAGCAACATGGTTGTTACTTAAATATCCCAACTCCCAAGGTACGACCCTGGTAAGGCGTAGCAACTCTAGCAACATGGTTGTTACTTAAATATCCCAACTCCCAAGGTACGACCCTGGTAGGGCGTAGCAACTCTAGCAACATGGTTGTTACTTAAATATCCCAACTCCCAAGGTACGACCCTGGTAGGGCGTAGCAACTCTAGCAACATGGTTGTTACTTAAATATCCCAACTCCCAAGGTACGACCCTGGTAGGGCGTAGCAACTCTAGCAACATGGTTGTTACTTAAATATCCCAACTCCCAAGGTACGTCCCTGGTAGGGCGTAGCAACTCTAGCAACATGGTTGTTACTTAAATATCCCAACTCCCAAGGTACGACCCTGGTAAGGCGTAGCAACTTGCTACGCCCTACCAGAGTCGTACCTTAGAAATAAGTAGACAAGATGCATGTAAATGCCTATTATTATTATTAGCATACTTACAAATAAAAAACCATGTTGCCCCTGTTATTAGCCACTTAGCTAATCTTTGTTTCAGCACAGGAATGTTCCCCGGCCCACTTAAACAATCTATTGTCACTCCTGTGTACAAGAGTGGTGAGAGAGACGACGTCAACAACTACAGACCCATATCAGTACTGCCAGCTATTTCTAAAATAATTGAAAAACTAATAGATAATAGACTAATAGCATATTTAGATAAATTTAACATCATTTCTGACTTCCAGTTTGGCTTTCGGCGATCTAGATCCACTGAGGACGCGATTCTTTCACTCACAAACCTAATTATAGACAAAATAGAAAGTGGAAAAAAATGCTTGGCTGTGTTTCTCGATTTAAAAAAGGCCTTTGACACCGTCTCTCTCCCCACACTCGTACGCAAGATGGAGTGCGTTGGTATTAGGGGACTCCCACTGAGATTGCTAAGTGACTATCTACATGGTCACACTCAGAAAACTAAGTTGGGAGACCACATAAGCAATGAAGTTGACATCACTTTTGGCATCCCCCAGGGAAGTATCTTGGGGCCCACGTTATTTTTAATCTACATCAACGATCTAATTAACCTAAATGTAAACCACGGTAATATCCAGTCTTATGCTGATGACACTGTCATCGTCTTTGAGGGTGATTCCTGGGAGTCGGTGTTCGTGAATACAAATGTGGGTCTTGGTAGGGTATTCCTCGTGGCTGAAATCCAACCTCCTCACTTTAAACGTTAAAAAAACGAACTACATTTGTTTTACCAAGTACAATAGCACTCAACCACAGACTAACCTAAACCCCAAAATACACACCTGTTCACTTACTGATCGCCTTCTATGTAACTGTAAGGACATTGAGAGGGCTAGTTCCACTAAATACCTTGGTGTCATCTTAGACCAGCGCCTATCTTGGCATCAGCATATTGAATTTGTAAATGGTAGAATTCGAAAATTGGTATGGATCTTTAAAATTCTTCGTCATATTGCAAACAAGACACTTCTTAACCAACTTATTATTATTATTATCGTTAGCGGAATCCATCATTACCTACTGTATCACCGTCTGGGGTGGAGCAACTAAATCCAAATTCTTGGAGGTTGAAAGAGGGCAACGGTGTCTGTTAAAGGTAATGTACTTGAGGCCATACAGATTTCCCACAAATGAACTGTATAAGATTAGTGACCAATTATCAATGCGAAAACTGTATACAACATAATAATTAAATAACCTCCATACAACATTAAAGTTACATAAAACACTAAAATTTAATCGAACGCTTCTAACTAGAAGACGTAAAAACACCGTTGCCCCACTTACAACTTCTTCTTTGATTGATCTTTGTTTGCTAAAAGGCAGTATAAGACACGTGCAGCATACCTTTATAATAAAATAAATGTTAAAATTAATATCTATCAACAAAAGAAATATAATTGTAAGAGGTCTCTAACGGAATGGTTAAAGATGCTAAGTTATGAAGATACTGAACTGTTACTTAATCTTGTATTAATCTAAATTTAATTCTATAGTTAGTAAAACATAACAAAATGGAAAATGTTATATATAATATATACCTACTTTATCAAACAACACACACGCACGCACACACTAACACACACGCACGCACACACTAACACACACACTAACACACACACTAACACACACACTCACACGCGCACACACACGCGCACACACACGCGCGCACACACACACACACACACACACACACACACACACACACACACACACACACACACATATATACACACACGCACTCAACTTTAGGGTCACGACACTATGCCTGTGATACCTAATTCGTCTTTATTTTTATTTTATGTTATAAGTATTTACCTACATATAAGAAATTAACACTAACTGCTTTTTTATGGAGGAGCGGGTCTTCCTGACACAGGTATTTTTTACCTACTAGGAAGACCCAATCTTATTTTCAATGTAACCTAGCAATCTATGAAATAAAACATTTTCATTTTCATATAATCACGCCTCTTTCCCAGAGGGGTAGGCAGAGATCTCCATTTGCTACGATCCTGACAAACCACTTTCCTTCACTCACTTTCATAACATTTCTCATACATGCTCGTCGGTACCCTAGCATACTTAAATATATAAAATTTGTTGTTTTTTTATTTTATTTGTGATTTAAATTTTTAATTTAGTTTAGATTTCATTTAATATTAATTTAATTGTAAGCATGATAATGTATTCTTATCGGTCAATGATACTCGAATTAAATGTATTTTTTTTTATAGATGCGGATATAACTTTTTATTTAGCGTACCATTAGTTGTCATAGAGACATAGCTCTAGTTAAATTATCTCAGATAATTTAACAAAGAGGTATACGTACCTGGATACATTTTTAAATTGTAGCGGCAGCCTTTTATGAGTTCAAGAGTTGTTCCATGTACTAAGTAGAATGTAGAATACATGAGCATCCTTGCCAGTATCTGGTTCTTCGCAAGGCACTAAACTCAAACAAAATAACTCGTTTTGTTGGCCAGTTCGGTGAGGCGCGCGCGACGCGGACGCGCCGCACCAACACGCTGCGCCGACGCCACCGGACTCACCAAACGAGTTATAAATATTTAATTAATATTTGACTGGCGAACTCCGCTTCAAGTTCACGCTCCTTCATCCATATGAAAAAGGTTTTTTGCCAATTTGAACTAAATTGCAATGACTTGTCTTTACTCATTTTTTTTAGCCTAGCAACAGCAGTCATTAGTTATATCTACAGTTTAATGAATTAAGATTAGAAGTAAATATAATTAGGGTGAATCGCTTATCAGAACCAGTTCTCGACAGTGACATAAGCTGTCTTACAGCTAAGACTCTGGGCCCAGATTCCACTAGGCCCCAGGTTTCCTTATCACTGATCGGTTTAGAATTTTAGAATAGGGATTAGTCAACTCACAACTAAATATTAATTTTACTGACTTCTGCTATATTTTTACACAAGAGATTAAATTTGAAAGTGACTGACTAAGTGGTTTAGTAAGTTTGTCATAGTTAGTCATAAGTCGCTCAATCGGACACGAGGTGAAGGCTGCGCATCATTAATATGTCCATTATTCATCAATTCTGCTCATTAAGAGTCGTACCTGCTCCAAGTTGCTCAATAGTGATCTTGACTTATTTTTGATACAAATTATTCGGTAAGTCCTTGAAAAGGTGTAAAGTCAGCAGTATCAACTCTTCTCACTTCTATTCGATTGTTTTTGTACTAAGTAAACGATGCGACCAACATGCAAGTGGTAGTGGGAGTTATATTTTAATACACCTAGTCGTAAAACACGGTTCCTGTCAAACCAAAACGAAAGATTTACATTATTATCTAGCTAGACTATCAGTTCTCTTGTATCAGCGGATTTTACTCGTTTATACAAAAACCTTGTCGAATGCCAGCAATGTAACAATACACGTTATTAATTATAATGTGAATAACGCAATTTCCATAAAGCGTTCGGTCATTACAAGGTAAACTTGCTGCCCTATAAATCTAATGCAATACCGCAAGACCTGTTTAGGGCGCATAAACTAGAATAATTATGAAATTGACTTTTATTATTATTCAATTCTGATATATTACCCATAAATCTAGATATAGACCGATTCGACATATTGTGGACGTAATAAATTGACAGCAAGGTTGCAATGCTTGGACGAAACGTATCTAATTGATTGGCGAGTAAAACGACCCCATCGGCCGGAGCTATGGGTTCGTTGGATCGCGACATGATTTACATTCACAATGTCATATCCATTACACACATCACTACTAGTCATTGATTGAAATAAAATATAACAGTAGGCCACGAAACCAAACAACAAACGCGACTTAGATACAAAAATAACTGTACAAATATTAATTATAATAATTTGGAACAATTTAGCGCAAATTGCGAAACAAAAACCTTAATTTACATGTACACCGAGCCACGAAAGTTATATATATTATCTAATGACCTCCTTCATCAAGTTCATTGTTCTTTCCTAGTCCTCAAGTTACACATTTGAATAGGTATGTATGAACATCTCTGATTGTTGAACAATAACTGGGACAATAATGTGCGTAGTAGATAGGTATACAATTATAATTTTGAACGATTTTTTCCTTTTAACAATATTGGTTCATAGATAAATCACAAAGATCATGACGAATTCAGTAAATATCGCGATAATGCTTTCAAATAAGTTATCTTATAGTTTTAAACCATGTTCAGTAGGTCGATCACGTAACGCATTGTACGAACGTCGGGTAGGTCTAAATGTCACTTTTTATATGTAAAATTTACAGTTAAATTGTACCGACGCGCGTTCGGAACGTTACGTGTTTACCCCCCAGTTCATCCTATAGGTCGCCGACGTCGATATCGACAAGAATATCCATATATCGATACCTGCAGACTCAAAGGGCGTAACAGCATGTAGTTGTAATGGCTGTTACGCCCTTTGAGTCTGCAGGTATCGATATTTGCCCAATCTCGGGGTTGTTTGCAGGCCCCGTAGCATGGATGGCGTTATCACGCGATAAGTGATAGGATAGAGCATCCGTATATATAACAGCGTCGTCTCGTTCTATCGAACGGTGTCAGCCAGGGACGGATGCTCTATCTTGTTCAAACGCTGCATTTAATTTAAATCGATCTAGTAGTTTTCGTTTCGAGTGTACCATTTACAGTAAAAATGTGCTGGTCCAACAATTGTGCAATGGGCTTGTGACCTTAAATTTGTTTACGATGCCATTCGAACCAGTTTTTGTAGATGAACAAATGTTTGTATGGGAGCAACTACATTTAAAGGACATTAATACCCAAAAAATCGAGTTAAAGACGGACCTCGCTGACAGCAGCCGAAACGCTTCATACTGATTGGCTTTAAAGTATGACGTCACACCGTGCAATTTGTACTAACCGTTGCATAGAAAATGAAGTAAATTGCTGTTTCGGTCGCGAAATACTGCGTTTAGGTCCATAGTTGTAGTACAAATTTGTTTCTATAAAAGCGTAAGGATTCTATTGGTACCTTTAAATTTACTCTTGGACAATAAATAAAAAAACTTTTTTTTCTAAACGTTCAAGGTTCATATCTTTCTATGATTTGAATTATATCTTGTAATTTATACTTTATTACAATCATTTGATGGTTTACTATCCATTTAGCAACACGACGTTATCAATTTTAACACCACGAAACAAGCCTATTCAGTCTATTCAATCGTAAAATAAATATTAGCCCAGAGGTTAGGTAATCTTCCAGCAGTTTTCCATAAGTTTAATAGAACTTTTATGCAGTACCTACTTATCAATACGAGTATAAACAGCGCGCGATACGCCCGCTGAATTAATGTCCCCAATTCAATTCAAGTGTTTAATTAGCACAAGTGGCTCCGATTGCTTCGTTGATCGCTCGCGGGGCCCTACCGACTTAACACAGCTCGTGTTTTCCATTCACGCTTCTAGTAAATTATGATCGTTAGTTAGAAACTTGTCTTCCTTCCCTGGCAATCCGCCATTGTCGTGATTAGTTTGTATTAATCTACCGACGCCAACATTGTAAACAATATTTTTTCCTCAACTCGCTTCTCGATCCTTTATCGCGGAAATAATTTGAAACGTGTGCGAGCTAGCTTAGTTCGTTTCGAAGTTCATGATAGAAAAACATGATTCCTAAATGAGAATTTCGGTGCCTGGGGCTTCATAGTAATTAGCCAAACTGCCTTTACATTTTTGCGTCTAGACTTCTAGTTTTAAGAAACTAACCTCTCTTTTGGTAACAAGGTTATTAAATTAGTATTCAGCTCCGTGATCTGCTGGGTTCAATTAGCCATCACCCGGTTGCCAGTTGTTGGTTTGAAACGACCACTCCCATTATGACCCCGGGTCGTGACACGGCACGTCTAACCGCGGTGGTGTAATACTTATTGTAGTCAGTAATTTCCACGTGCAACTAGTTAATTGTTCGGAGTCGCTGGCTAACTGCGGAAAATGTGGACGAAATCGTATCGGTTACCAAATTCTCTCTCCGCTCCGAATTGAACCGAAAACAGATTAGTTTCTAAAAAGCATTTAAAATTATTTAGCGTTATTAAATAAATGTAAACAGTTTTCAGCGATTTTAATGGTAAAGAGCATCCTTAGAGTATTGAGCGCACCCATATTAGAGTTCCTGTTACAGGTACTAAAACAAACACACGAAATGGTCATAAATATTTGTTTTGCGCGAATCCTGAAATATGCGGAAACCTCGGAAACCTTTGACATCGCTACGGAAGTTTACTCGGACCGCGGATATCACGAGAACTCTATCTGGTTAATAACGAATCTATCTGTAACTACGAGTTTTCCGAACGGCTCCGGGTACGGTTTTACTTTCTTGTAGGAAGTGCTGTCACTTTCGATGGAGACCGGTTGAGCGTATACTCGCGAGCTATTCGGGCCGCAAGTAAGGAGCACGCCGCGTTATAGAATATAATGATTTATTTAAAGACGAGTTATTGCTCCAAACACACCGATACGATGTTATACTTACACCGATTGTAAATCGTACCGCATCTATTTAAAACAATATATTATCTACGCGTAACAAAGGTTGAACATAATCACTACTTATTAGCGGATGAAAACTCTGTCCTTCTCATATTAGCTTCCCCCTGATGTTTCATTCGCGTAGCAAGGGCATCTATTTACGCATACCAGAAAACCGCATTTTTAGGGTTCCGTATCCGTACTCGAAGAGTAAAACGGGACCCTATTACTAAGACTCCGCTGTCCGTCCGTCCGTCCGTCCGTCCGTCCGTCTGTCACCAGGCTGTATATCACTGATACCGTGATAGTTCCAGCTGAAATTTTCACAGATGATGTATTTCTGTTGCCGCTATAACAACAAATACTAAAAACACAGAACAAAATAGTGTTTATAGATAATGGTACGGAACCCTTCGTGCGCGAGTCCGACTCGCACTTGGCCGGGTTTTTCCAAAATACTGTTACTAGTTTTTACTGTTTTCTGCTTCATAAACTGTCTCCATGCATAAAACAATTTTTTTCGTAATGTGTGCAAACAAAGATTTTCCACAAATTCACTATGTAATTAGGATAGATGAAAATAAACAAACTTGTGATGTGTTTTACGACAGATGTCTCGCCTTCCGAAGCAGTCGTCGGCGTTACTTTACACACTATAAAAACTTTGGCCATCCACATCCACTGCACGTATAGCAGAATATTTCATTTTCAATAGGGAACATTACGCAAAACTCTTCGTAGGTGGCGACATTAGCAGCGTTGACATTGTATCTCGTCCCCACTTGCGGTATTGTCTATGCAAGCATCCTTGTCACTCATTTGACAATCAATTGTGCATGTGTGTGTGAATCCCTATATTTCTATACTGATTTACTATTAGTGGTAGTGCTGCCTCTGGCGGCAGAACATGGCAGTAATGTTCCCTATTACTTACTGACTTATCCGTTAAGTGACCACTTATCATTTTTACTATCCACTAAGGCCAAAGTTCAAAGCTAGCGTCAGTATGGGGAAGGAGGCCTCAATCTTTCAGGCTGAACTCTTCGCATTAAATAAATGCGTGGAGATCAATCTTGAAAGAAACCTAAGGCACCAACATATCTACATCAACTCGGGCAGCCAAGCTGCTCTGCTGGCACTAGAATCACTAGAGTCCTACTCTAAACTAGTCCAGAATTGTAAAAATAATCTAAACACCCTGGCGAACTCCAACAAAGTCATACTTAGATGGGTACCAGGGCACTCCGACATTGTAGGAAACGAAAAAGCAGATGAACTTGCAAGGCAGGGCGCAGACATGGCCCTGGTCGGCCCGGAACCGTTCTGTGGCATCACAAAACGGAAAGCATATTCTCTGCTAAACAACGCGGAAAAATCGAGGCAATCAAGCTGTGGAAGTTCACCAAAGGACAAAAACAAGCTAAAGCCCTGATCGAAGGGTTCAATAGTAAGCTGTCTAAAGAGTTATTACAATTCAAAAGGCACAAAACCTGAGCAGTGACAAGAATCCTTACAGGACATTGCAAATTGAACAAACACCTGTTTCAAATGGGTATGAAGCAGGACACAACCTGCAGGTTCTGCCAGGAGACAGAGGAGACTGCAATGCACATTCTCTGCTCCTGCGGACCACTCATGCATAAAAGAAGTACCTACCTAGGGCGGCACATAGTGCACCCGCAAGAAGTACAACATATCACCGCCCAAAGAATCTGGAATTTCCTGGAGGCAACGGGACTTAACGGTGAACTCTAAATCACTTGCTGGTCGAAGCGGCCCATTAAGGCCCACAAACAAAATAATAAATAAAAAAAACCACTAAGGGCCATCCCAACGATCTTGCACTATACTATATAATGGCCCGTATCGTTAATCTTCCATAGGTTTAATGAAAGTACCTATAGACTCTTTGTACCTAAACGACAGTTTTAACCATTCGCTTTCTTTTGTTCACAGGTGAGCCCCGATTACTCGGACAAAGGTGGATTTACGACATTCGTAAGTTGACTCATCAACGATATGCATATTTTAGATTTATACGAGTATGTATGTGATTTGTATGTATTAGCAGAGCTGATTCAATTCAATAATTGATTTTAAGACGAAACCTGCCAGGTAGCAAAAAAATTACAGTCTGAAAACATAATTATAACACTATAATTTAATGCAGTTACGGTGCGGTAATGACAATGACCTTGCAAGGCACTGCAGCAACGTCAATAAACGCTGTTTGACGTCTATAACTACTGTCAGACGGACAGCAAAGTCGGTCAATGAATTATGGACATGCAATCTCTTAATCTTCCTTGACGCCGCCAATGTATAGTTCATCATCATCATAATAATCATAATCATAATCATAATCATATTTATTCATAATATTTCATATTACATGTCAATATTTTAATCATAATTGTAAAAATAATAAATAATCATAAAAGTCAAAAAATAAAATTAAAGCATAGGTACAACGAATTGTATGTACATAATTGTACACATTACACAAATAAAGTGCGACCTATTGCGTACTAAAGTCGCTAAATCTATAGAAAGTGTGCTCGATAAGCCATAATTTTAGTCGTGATTTGAAGCTGGCCAGTGATGGTGCATCTGTGATATGTGCCGGTAATTGGTTGTACACCATTGGTCCCATGACATGTGTTAGTTTGCCAGACTTCGCTAGTCTATGTTTAACACCAACAAGTTTGTTAGCGTTACGCAGGTTACGACCGTGTATCGAGTATTCGTCTAAATGACACCGCACGTATGTAGCCACCTGAAATATAACGATGGAAGGTAGCGTGAGTATCCCGAGGGACTGGAAGTAAGGTCTTGCAGAGACTCTTTGGCCTACCTGTGCAATCGCTCGTACGGCTCTCTTTTGCATGCGAAATACGCGCTCCCAGTCGGCGGCGCGGCCCCACAACTCTGTACCATATTGTAGAAGCGAGTGCACAGTGGCGAAATAGCACGAGCGTACTACATCTCTGGGCATTATCCTCGCCAAGCGTCATATCAGCCGTAAGACAGCGGTCCTCCGCATCCAGCGGACTCCCGCGACCTTTACCAGGTCATCAGTACACCTTGTGGGGGCCTACCCACGCTGCGCCTTCCGGTACGTGGTCGCCACTCGAGAACCTTTCCGCCCCAACGGCCATCGGTTCTACGAGCAATGTCACTGCCACTTAAGTTTGGCGATTCGGAGGGCTATATCGGTTACCTACTTTGGTTCTGCTGCGGATAGCCTCATTTCTGATGCGATCGCGCAGAGAAACACCCAGCATAGTCCTCTCCATTACCCTTTGAGTGACTTTGAGCCTTCTTATGAGGCCCATAGTCAGCGACCACGTTTCCGTGCCATACTACTAGTACGTCATCACTGGCAACATGCACTGGTCAAAGTCTTTGAGACACTGCAGAATATTGGACGAAAAGATGTGCCGTAGCTTCCCGAATGCTGCCCAGCCGAGTCGAATTCGACGATCGACCTCTTTCTCAAAGTTGGACCTACCTAACTGGACAGTCTGTCCTAGGTATATATAATTTATGAAATTTGGGCTTCTAGATGTCCTTATGGATATAATTAAACACACGTAGTTTTATGTGTTTACGTTAAAGAGGTTTTGAGTTATAGAAGGGTTAAAAGTGGTACCAAGTGGTTCGTGTAATATTACACTTGGCGCTGGCTAGCCAGTTCTTTTGCTTGAACTTGGCTTGACACGCTGCCGCGTGTCTAGATCGTCTACACTTCGAGCGTTAAGTGTCCGATTGGAATGGTAGTTGACGGTACATGGACGTTTGACATGATCTTCGTCTTATCCATGTTCATCCTTAGACCAACTCGCTCGGAGGCTTTACTGAGGTCATCGAGCATAGTATTCAAGTCCTCCGTGGTCTCAGCCAAGACTACTATATCATCAGCAAACCGAAGGTGAGTGATGTACTCGCCGTTGATGTTGATGCCTAACCTTCTCCAGTCCAGAGTCTTGAAAACGTCTTCCAGTGCTGCGCTGAACAGTTTTGGGGAAATAACATCCCCTTGCCTGACACCACGCTGGTGTCAGGCAATATGGTGGATATAAAGTTAGTGTCGGTTAAAATTATCGAAAATGTTAGCTTCAATTTCCGGCAGATAAAATAAAAATTGTAACGATAATAACCAAGTCCCCCGCAATACCTATATGTATTAATCCAGCTATAAGTATTTACTCTGTTAACAACTATAATCCGGAAATTCAAAGCAATTACTAATAACTGGACCTGAGTTTGCAGACATATTCATACTTCATAGAAAACAGTTAATCCGTTTTTACAACGTGAATCACACATCGCACAATTTGCGGGGAAAGTGTAGCTGCGTGACGCTGACGCAACAATAAAAATCGCACGGACAAAGGAATTACTGCAACCAGATACTTGACTGACGTAAGGGTCTAAGTAGAGCCACTAATGACCGCCGCACAATGACGCTCAGAACATGGCTTCGCCAACTGATTTAGTTATTCGACCCGTATGGCTCTAAGCGCGGAGCCACATTCCAAGTACCATAGCAGGACTTAATCGCTCTCGTATTTCCTTAACGATACAGCTCGTCAGGCTAGGAAATATTATAATATGACAACTGTGGTGAAACGTAACACGCACTAAATCTCTATATCAAAGCGGCAAGTGAGCGTGAGTTACCACCGCCGTCGCAGTGCAGCTTTGTTTACTCGGTCGGTTCTGCAAATCGACCTCAGGGCAGCGTTCTGTTGTTGCATCTATAAATAAGGAGGTGCTAAAAGCGGCCTGGGCCGGGGGACGTGCTTCCTCCGCTTTGAGCAACCGAGGGGTAAACAAGCTCGAGCTGAACGAAGCCCTTTGTTGACACTCGCTTTACGGCCGCCGACCGCTCCACCTCGTCGCGCCGGGTTTATAGCGTGTGCGCAATAAACACGCCGTGCCCGGCGCAGGCGACCTACGCCCAACCTTATCCTCATCTGTGCCCCGGACAAAGGCGTCCTTCCAAGTCCGCCTATGATAACAACGGTAGAATCTTCCAGACAAACCATTAATATCGCATCGCATTCCATATCGCCCTGGAAGTGTTTCGAGTATATAACTAGGAATTATGTGTATATTAACTTCTCTATCCTATCTCTATTTAGGAATTGTCGTTAGCCGGTTTACTTTTACGGGAAGATCTACTGGATTATAATAATTTTGATGTCATTTCCACAAACTTGTAACTTAATTCTCGGCGGTGGTTTTAGTATATACATATTAGTTTTAGTATATAATTTGCGAAGCACGTGGCTGGCTATAATATAATCCCGTTGTGTCCATTCATATTGTTTTCGACGCTCTACGCATACCTTATCCCCGGCTAGATCGGAGCGAACAAAAGCTACTGCTGCTATATACTTATGCCGATGTGAATTCTCAAAACAATAGCCATAACGTTTACGCCTTCAATTCTTGAAACCTCGTCCTTGCTGACGATGTACGTGATTTCCTTGCTCTTCAATATCTACAATACATTTCCATTGTTTCTCCTAATGTATGAAGACAATCGGGTATTCAAATTATAAATACGAACGGGTAAAATGTGATGGCATTTATATACCATAGGTGGATCGATCTGGCATTGCAATCACGACTGGGGGCTATCTGCATGCGCGGAGGCGCTCGGAGCGGCGACCGCGTCCGGTCTTACTCATCTAACAGTTGCTAACTAAATATTAACGTAGCTACCTCACTTACCTTATTGTGTTATTTTGTTATTCCACACTAGCATACAATTATACAAATTGTACCCATGGCTTCAGAATAATCCATTCTAAATATTTGTGAGAGATGATGTGTATAGATTTGATTATTCAGTCATTGTAATATAGCGACACGCTCTGTATTTATTCTTCCCAATGATAAAGATGACTTCAGATTACCAAGTTAACTTCGAATTAATGCATTAAAAATAGCACTATATTGATCAAGCAGCGAAATAGGTCATGTGCCGTCAGCACCATGTTAGAATGGCAGTAATTTATGTGACCATACAAATTTCATTACATTTTATAATTGTTGCACTTCATTACAATCATATGGCGTGTTTAGCTCCGCGGGAGAGCATACGGCTATAATTGTCGTTGCGTCTATTTTAATAGCCTGTAGGCAGAGCATAACGTTATTAATGAGTACGTCGGCCAGCCTGGATTAAAACTAGGAGCGCTATCGTTCAGTTCACTGGAAATAATTAGAGTACACTCTAAACAGTTCATTACACGCTCAATTTTATACGCGATTAAGTATCTATTTATGGGTTTCCGAGAAAATGTGAACTCGTGTGGATCGAATATAAATGTAATCCATTGCCCATATCCAGTATTTAGTAAGAATAATTCAAACTATAACACTGAATGGGTACTCTCTTACTCTGATACGTACCTACTTATGAACAAAACCAAAAGTTGAATTAGGATAACTTTAAATAAAAAGCGGCCAAGTGCGAGTCGGACTCGCACATGAAGGGTTCCGTGAAATAAATTGCGGTTTACGATTTATGACGTATTAAAAAAAAACTACTTATTAGATCTCGTTAAAACCAATTTTCGGTGGAAGTTTACATGGTAATGTACATCATATATTTTTTTTAGTTTTATCATTCTCTTATTTTAGAAGTTACAGGGGGGGACACACATTTTACCACTTTGGAAGTGTCTCTCGCGCAAACTATTCAGTTTAGAAAAAAATGATGTTAGAAACCTCAATATCATTTTTGAAGATCTATCCATAGGTTTGATGAAAAAAATTTTTTTGAGTTTCAGTTCTGAGTATGGGGACCCCTAAAACTTAATGTTTTTTTTCGATTTTTGTGTGAAAATCTTAATGCGGTTCACAGAATACATCTACTTACCAAGTTTCAACAGTATAGCTCTTATAGTTTCAGAAAAAAGTGGCTGTGACATACGGACGGACAGACAGACAGACAGACGGACGGACATGACGAGTCTATAAGGCTTCCGTTTTTTGCCATTTGGCTACGGAACCCTAAAAAGTAAAAGTAAAAAAAAATAAAGTACCTACCTATTACCTAATAAAGATATTATTTTGTCTCGTAATGGATCGTCCATCCTCATCTTAGCGTGATCCTGGTTGCACCATGAAGGAGCTCGGGATCGGCTCGGCTACCTAATCCCAAGAATGGATATGGGCACCAGTTTCTGAGACTGTCATCTGTCTTTGCAAGTTTTGCTATCAAATAGAGAATATAGAAACATGACTAAAGTAAACACTGTTAAAAAAGTTTTCAAGCCACTATACTATGTCCACGATAACGAGCTAGTATCAGAAAACTTAGACAGCGCGTGATTGGTCAGCGATAAGGGCGATGCATGTGCATTGGGTGGGTTTACATGGCGGTCAAAATTCAGTCAACATCTCTCTCTTGTACGGTGCGGTGCGGACGCGTTATAGTGCTCTCTCTCTATAATCTGTGACTCGGCTTGTTTCATGGACTATCTTCTCTGCTTACTTTGCGACTCGGCCGTAGCCAACATTAATAAAAGTTTAAAAATAGCGGAAGTGAAACAGTTACTCCATGAAGCTATTTCTAGAGTAAACGCTGAGTCTTGGAAGAAATGCATCAAGCACGTAGTAGAAGTGGTAGAATCAAAAATGAGTACAGTGGAAGAGGCGGACAGTATTATAATAAACTAGCTTCTGCCCGCGACTTCGTCCGCGTAGAACTCGTTTTTATCGTAGCTCGATACAAACTTTCACCCTCCATTTCCCCTTTAGGGATTGATTTCCGGGATGAAAACTATCCTATGTGCTTCCCCGAGACAATTTTATCTAAACGGGTGCAGCGGTTGTAAAGTAGATCCATACAAATGTTCACCTCCCATTTCACCCCCTTAAGAGAATGTCCTTTCCCGGAACTCAAACTATCTTTAAACCAAATTTTATCTTGATGGGTTTTATCCAAATATTCATCCCCCATTTCACCCCCTTAGGGGATGATTTTCGGGACAATATCTATCTCTATACCAAATTTAATCTTAATGGGTTCCATCTATTCAAATGTTAATTCCCTATTTCACCCCTGATGATTTCCAGATTAAAATTTATCTAATGTCCTTTCCCGGGACCTATCCCCGGGAATCAATCGGTCTCTATACTAAATTTCATCTAAATAGGTTACATCCAAATTTTCACCCCCTTAGGGGATAGTTTTCGGGATAACACTAATCTATGTCCTTCCCCAGGACTCGAACTATCGCTTAACCGTAAATGTGTTCCATCCAAATTTTTACTCTCATTTCACCCCCTTTGGGTATGATAACCGGAATAAAAACTATCCTATGTCCTTTCCCAGGGCTCAAACTATCTCTTTACCAAATTTCATCTAAATTTACACCCCCTTAGGGGATAATTTTCGGGATAACACTAACCTATGTCCTTCCCCAGGACTCCAATTATCGCTATACCGTAAATGTATTCCATCCAAATTTTCACCCCCTTTTTCATCCCCTTTGGGGATTATTATAGAGATAAAAGCCATCCGCTGTCCTTCCCCGCGGCTCAAACTATCTCTTTACCAAATTTAATCTAAATAGGTTCCATCCAAATTTTCGACCCTAATTTCACCACCTCAGGAGATGATTTTCCGGGATAAAAACTATCGTATGTCCTTTCTCAGGACTCAAACTATCTCTTTGCCAAATTTCATGTAAATGGGTTACATCCAAATTTTCACCCCTATTTCAGCCCCTTAGGGGGTGATTTCCAGAATTAAAACTAACCTCTATCCTTTCCCAGGATTCAAACTATCTCTATACTAAACTGTATTCAAATGGGTTCCATCCAAATTTTCACCCCTAATTTAAGCCCCTCAGGAGATGATTTTCGGGATATAAACTACGCGTTGTCTTTCCCTGGGACTCCTACTATCTCCATACCAAATTTCATCTACATAAGTTTTATCCAAATTTTCACCCCCTATTTCATCCCCTTAGGGAATGATCTTCGGGATTAAAACTATCCGTTGTATTCTCCGGGACTCAAACTATCCCTATACCAAAATTTCATCTAAACGGGTCCCATCTAAATTTTCACCCCCTTAGGGGGTGATTTTTAAAATTAAAACTATCCTATGTCCTTTCCCAGGACTCAAACTATCTCTATACCAAATTGTATACAAATAGGTTCCATCCACAATTTTACCCCTAATTTCACCCCCTTAGGGATGATTAACGGGATAAAAACTATCCTATGTCATTTCGCAGGACTCAAACTATCTCTAAACCAAATTTCATCCAAATGGATTACATCCCAATTTTCACCCCCCCCAAATATGTTTTTGTTGGATCGTGTTCTGTTGTCGATTCTAAGTATCCCTAGCCATTTTTTTTTCGAATCAATTCCATGTAAACCCTCTTCAGCTTTATTATATGTATAGATTTAGGCTATGCCGGTCATAATATGCGGCTCCTGAATGCATCATGGAGGCTTATGATATGTGGATAGATAAAGTAGTGTATGTAACTGTAAATAATTAGGCATTAAGACACTCGTGTGATGTAATTATGAAACTCGCCTTCGGCTCGTTTCATGAACCCACACTCGTGTTTAATACCCTTCATTATGTACAGTCACATAAACTACTATTATTATACATACTTAGGTTGTCTTTGGCCATTCAACAGGGTAATGTGGCAAGCATAATGGGCACCTTTGCACCAGAGGCGACCAAGGGTGGTTTATTTGACTAGTTTTTTATATACCTATTTGAAGAAGATCACATTGTATTATACATTAACTATTTTTGTTTGCCATGTTTAAGATACTTAGGTATGCCTTAAATAAACCACCAATACACTGGTAAATATTGATCCTTTAATACCTATGTTAAATAATATAATCATGAGGAATATGTAAACAAATACAAAAATAAAATATTCCGCGCGACGGCATGTAAACTGAGCCTGACAGTGAGGTGCCATTGTTCACGCCCACTGCCAATATTTGTTTTGTCCTTTTCATCTGCATACAAAAGTGAAAATGAAAGGCCGCCATACTAGCTCGTTATCGTGGACAGAGGCTAGTAGCCCCCCCCCCCCCCCCCCCTCCCACTACTCATTTTACTAGCCTGGCTTGTTTACTAGCTTCATGTGGCCAGCGAACCTAGTTTGCAGTTGACTAGTAGGTAAGCAGGAACCACGCGTTTGGTTTGTTTTTCTACCGCGACGAGTTTTTGAGATAAAGACTAAAACTAATCCAGTGTGTGTGATCTCCAGTTTTATTTTTGCTGGTCACTACCAAGCACACTTACAGGCACTCCATGTCTCATAATTGTATCCATTCGTTGTATTTTTGGCGTTACAATCTAGACTCAACCGAATATCAAACAAATCAGTCGTCATTCGCAAAAATACTCGCCCAAATCTTCATTGCGTAATCCTTCCAAAAGTAAAGCAATGGATCCACGTCCATCTCTTCTTAAAATCTACGGTCTTGTCCACACCCGTTTTTGTATTTCATCTTCTAGTTCGTCTAGTGCGAATTGGCACTGTTTTCGCAGTAACTGTTTTAGTCGAATAGTATTTTTTTTCCACATGCAGTTAATTGGACGTGTGGTCACCACATCACTCCACTAAACAGAACTAGCATGCTCCAAGCCAGGACAGTTTAGTAGAGAACTAGCTTGCTATCCTAGCTTGAAAAACTATAGCCTCGTGTAGCCTGGGCAAAGAGCCCGTTAATGTGCTCACTAGCGCCACTGGTAAATAATTGATATTATTAAAATTTTACGATAGATATTTTAAAAAGTAGGCTATTACTACTACTAAACAGTACAGTAGACGGCAAACTTCGTGCGCAAATGACCTTGCCTGCGCAAAGGCGAATTGTACGTGCAAGCTGCCCCTCCACTTCCCCTCATTTGCGCACGAAGTTTGCCGTCTACTGTACTGTATTATTTTGTATTGAAGTATCTTTTGAATACATCGTAATAGTTTTACGTTGCTGGATTCGTCAATCTATGCGCCCATCTAAAGTTAAAACGGCCGTTTTTCTTTTGGATTCATATATCCACGAATCCAGCAACATAAAAACTAGTTTGATGTACCTATTCACAAGGTACCTACTTTAATAAAATAAAACAGCCTACTTTATTAAATGTCTATAGTTAAATTTAAATAAGCATAATTATTTACCAGTGGCGCTAGTGAGCACGTTAACGGGCTCTTAACGTCTGTAGTCTTAGAAAATGTATAATGGTTGTATGTAACAGTGATCTGTCTGTATATTTGTTGAGATGAACTGACCGAGTAGTGAAATGCGTCACGTAATTAATCATCGCCGTAACCGGGCAGGCGCATACGCACTGTCACCACGTGAATCACAATAACGGCCATTGTTGTGATTCCGTGTTTGCACAAAGCGAGAACTGTTTACATTAATTTGAGGGAGACACTATAAATACTATGTCGGTAGAGGAAAACTTGGTATTTGATCCAATTCGGAGATCATGTGTGGTAGGTATATACTTAACATATTTAGGTGATGAAACTGTTTTATAATCATGCACAAGCAAGGAGCTAGTGAAATCAAGCAGATGATACCTTTATAAATAAATGCGATTTGCAAAGGATTGATAATTCAGTACTTATTTATTTTAGCCAAAATGTAGTCTTTATTCATAGCAACAAGGCAAGATATTTCCCCAATGAAATAAACAAGTTATTGTTCGAGATGCAGGGGCGAGGCGAAAGACTGAAAGGTTAATGACTACACAGCCATTATTGGGAGGTTGTTGGTGAGACGCTAAGAGGGGCCGCATCTCGACACTGGTTATTTTCGCGCAATCATTCAATAAACTTGATGGGGCCAATCGACAAGACCCTCTGGCTCCTCAAAGAAATGGACCAATTTCTACCGACCAACTTTATTTTAACGGTTACCAGTTTAGCACTTATGCAACTAAATTTATTTTGTTCTCAAGTATCCTTATTACCGTAGAAGAGGAAATGATTTAGTTAATGATCTGCTTGAACCTCTCTTAAGTGGATGTATAGACAGGACTATGCGTGTCGGCGGTTAAGCGTTAAAAATCGTTAAATGTTCATTTAAATATAGAACGCATTTGATTAAAGGCAATTAACGGCCAATTAAGGAGGTCTCTCGAAAGTTATATATCTCCACCAATTGTCGCGAGGCGGCCACTCGGCCGGCTCGATTTCATGCTTGTTTCAATCGTTTAGAGCCCTTTTAACTTCGACTCAAGTTACGTGATATTTCTTATCATCGTTTCAAACTTTTCTTCCCCTTCACGTGGTTATTTCTCGGTGTCGAGTTGTTTTCCAAATTGATCCATCGTTTTGCCACACAATATTTAGTAAAGATTGCAAGTAATATTACGTTCCACGAAACGTTCGCATCAGATTTTGCTTCCTACAGTATAAGACTACAGAATCCAGCTCATCTAAATTGCTAATACTGCCAACTTCAACCCAGTTTCGCGCTCTTTGTTACAAGCCGATGATCTCAAGAGGTCATCCAAAAAAAGATATTTTAGCAGGATCTCGAGTTCACATAGCGTCAACATCCGAAGGTGTAAATTGTCATTGATTGCGAACGTAAATACGAGTATGTAAGGTTGCTTTAGTAGAGGTGCTCTGAAAGATCATTGACCCAATAGAGTTTACCAAAAGAGATGATATTGTTAGTATAAGAGGCGAATCAAGTTTTATACTACAAACAATAAATTGCCGCGTTTGCGCATACATAGGTTTATTTTTAGAAGAATTGCTAAATTAACTTTCCCACGAATCAACCTAAAATTTGGTAAATATCCAAGTAGTAGTTAGTAGTTTTGGTATTTTGGTGCATCTACTCGACGAATCGCATGATTCTGTGTTACTTTATCAATTATACATTTTGTTTTAAATGTGCTATTCTCATTAGGCGTTTTGTTAACGAACACACTGTATATTTACACCTTCTTTATACACAGCGCTTGTGGCACATTTGTTTTCGATTGCCAAAGAGTCGTTGGCCCCTATTCAGTTCATCCATGTGAATAGAACATTACTGTTTACTCGTTCAATATAATATCACTGTGACATCCGCAGCAGAAGCATCCACTTAAAAACCAATACACTGTACCGGCTACGTTTTGTTGTTCAGAACTTTATAAACTCCAGTGTGCGCTTTGGTTTCAAACCTAAACACCAACTCTACCCGTATGCGCTCCGTTGCTAGTTCACTTCTAACGAACAGTACAAACAATAGTTTGGCTCGAGCTGCGTGTTTATCTCGTTGACAACACGTCTCGCTAACCAAAACGGCTCACAACGAACTCGTGACGCGAAGCGTTACTCGAACGTTCATCGGAGTTTGGTTACAAAACTTACAAACATCAGCCGCTCTGAAGCCAAATATTATTTACACTCCTCACACAACCATATTGTTGTTTAAATAAGTAATTCTCTGAAATTTGTAAGCCGATGAGGCTAATGTCTATCATTAGAGTGATTACAATAAACACCCGAGCCGTGAGCCGGGCGGCTCGGCTCTGCGGCTGAATGCCCTCAGTTTGAAACGCAACGACCGCGGCCATTTGAAATCGACAGTGATTACAATTTTCCCTGGAGCTCGGTTGCGCGGGCGCAACGTCCGATGGAAAGCAAGCAGCATTTAACCAATGTTCTGCTCTAATAACTCTCTAATTACGCCTTGGCCGTCGTTTTCCTTCGACACTTGGCGGACACCAACTTAACCCCTGCGCTTTTCACCCGCGATTGCACCGCCACGGCTCTGGCACGCTCATTTGTTTGTTACACTTTCGCCTTTGACGGGGCTAAACTAACGCTATATTGTTTCAATGGACAGAAATATATTCCCGACTATCAATTCCGAAAGCCGCCGCGCCGGTCGTTCGCGGCTCGACGTTTTGGGAGTAGTACAACGGTATCTTTTCTTTGTAGTTTATGTTAAACGATTTTCCTCTGTCTTGCTCAGATTTAACACGCTTCGTCGTATAAAAAAATATAAATTTGGACTTCTTTGAGAAACAAAAACCTGATTCAATCATGCAAAATATTGCATAGTTCAACCGTTACAATAGAATTATGGTTCCGGGCAGGCCGCGTAGAGTAGAAGGACAATCGCTTAATTGTGGAACCTTTACTACTAGCGGTTATTGCCCACGAAGAACAATGGGTGCTCATATGTACACCAATAAAAGCTACGCGTGTAATTGCTTGCCTACCGTTTGCTATACCAACTGCGAAACTGCGCGGACCATTCATTATGTATTAGTATGAACTCGGGTTTCAACAGATTTTTAGAAACATCATAGTCATACATCCGTCTGTCAATAAGATGTCCACATTACCTATGCCAGTAAACCAGCTGTGTAAATCACCTAACAAAATAGCCGGGCATAATTTGTCTGCCGTATTCCTAAACACAAGTGTTTGCGTGTTTACGATCCCCGGACGAGGCGGAGGCGAATAGAATATACAATGACATGTCATTCACATCGATTGAGGCCGCATACAAGATGCGGCGTATCATAAATTATGTATAGAGCTCATGTTCCGTGTCGCTCAGAGCGGCCCGACCTTCACGCCGCTCTCTTCTCCAAGCACGGACCTCACAAATCTGCTAAGCCTTCATATTGTAAGTGTTCTTGCGAAACCTTGAAACTGTGCGTGGGTCGGCGGCCGCCTGTTGTCTCCGCGTTTAGTACCCGCCAAATTTATAAATGTATACTTTAGTATATAAATAAGACGTTCTGTATTTATTGCAAATCCATTATGACCCTTAAATTGATATTTACTAATAAAGAAACTGAAACTGAAATTGAAACCTTTAATTCCTTACGATATCCATTTGTTAACCCATTCAGTGCCCATGGCGACACAGATGCGTCAGAGCGCTACGAGGGCTTTTCGCTACGTACGAGGTTTAACCTGCTACGGACTACGGCGTAGCGCTACGAGATTAGCGTCGCCGTGAATGTGTTAACCTACACACTTCGTAATAGCTTCTCGGGATTGGAACTTCAATAAATATGACAGTAATAGGTTTAATTTAAGCTTCATACAGTCGAGTGCGTAGATCGCAATGATAGTAGACATCGTACCTACTGTTAGATAGATAACTGGCCGGTTGCAGCCTGTGGCGACCGTTGCCCCTCGCTCCGGCGCAGCGCAGAGAGGCGGCGACTGGCACCGGCGCGGCGACAATTATTCCTCACAACGGCGACGGGCCGCGCTTACTGAACAATAGTGCACAATCATCGCGATTGTGCCCACCGTGTCAACTGCCTCTCGCATGAGCTCTAGCATTGTTATGGTGATGCTTCGACCGTCAGGTTCGACGCTCCGTGAAAACAAATGAACCAACCGCCATTTACATTTCTAAAACGATACTACCGAACTAGAGGTCTGAGGTCCATTTAGAAAAAGGATTTTGACAGAAATAAATAATTCATGATAGGAAACTGGACCGGACGCCCCGTCCCCACGATCGTTTACCATTAAAATTCGTCTCACCCTGGGGCTCTAAAAAGTATTCTACCACTTAAGGCTCAGTTAATTGGAATTATTAACCATTTCAACGTGGATACCATTAGTGAAAACGAGGTGAACTCGAGCAGGTAAACGACGAAACCGACTTTGGGGTGTCTTTTTTGTTAGCTTTGGCAGGTACCCGACCCTCTGGCCAGATTGTGTACGTTTTTTCATGAACAAAAAAAGTATACGAATAATGTAAATCCCAGCAAACGTGATTTGTAAACCTTACACCATAAGACCCAAAATTAATAGTAAAGCCCTACTTATTACTTAAACCTTGTAGGTATAGGTAGTAAAATGAAAAAAATGGTTCACTATTTTATGTTTATTTTTCTTTGCCTGCAATGCACCCTCTTTTGCACTTGATAACGGATCTCATTTTAGTCCTTTTAGGAGTTGGGACTATTCATTGTGTGTAATTACGCTCGACTATAATGTCCTTTGTCTCTTCTTTTTCAGAACCAATCTCGGCCAGTGCAGTCGATGAACACAACAGTTGCCACGGGTCCCGTCGGTGCCGCTGGCGTCGGCTGGGAGCAGCACCCGGTCCTGACCCGCGCAGCCTCCGTCCCGGCGCACCGCGCCGCTATAGCGGGGCTCCTCGACAGACTCGGCCACCGCCGCTTGGAACGCACCACCAGCGAGCCGGCGCCCCCGCCGCCCGCTACCAGCCGCTACAAGACCGAACTCTGCCGCCCCTTCGAAGAAGCGGGCGTCTGCAAATACGGCGACAAGTGCCAGTTCGCACATGGCATGCGTGAACTCCGTAATCTCCAGCGCCACCCCAAGTACAAGACGGAACTCTGCCGCACCTTCCATTCTGTGGGGTTCTGTCCATACGGGCCCAGATGCCACTTCGTACATAACGCTGAAGAAGCCAGACGCCGCGAGTCGACCTCCCCGGGAGGCTCCTCGGCGTCGCTGTCATCTGGTGGCTCGATGGCTTCGTACATGAGCGACGGCTCCCGCTCGCCGCGCTCGCCGCACTCGCCGCACTCGCCGCACTCGCCGATGACTCCGCAGTCGCCGCACTCGCCGCCCGCGATGTCGCCGCCCGCGTTCGCCTTCCGCGGCTCGCAGTCGCCTGACCCCGAGGACGAGAGACTGCCCGTCTTCAACCGCCTGTCCAACGCGTTCGGCGACCTCATCATCGCCTAGACGCCCGCCTAGTCCTAAGTTAACTTATACCGAGCGATAAGGATCGTCCGTCACCGTAGTGCCTAAACTCGACGTCTTCCAGGCCGCGCCCGAGCGCCGCGCCGTCCCGCACACCCGCTCAACGAATGATCTCCAGTTTGCCGATGCTCTTAACTACTTCGACCTGTAATATATAACGTTAACGAAGTTTTCACTGGCGTCTCGAAAGTTTGCGGTGTGAATTTATAGTGATTTACGTACATCTTTAATATTATCGGCACGCACTTGTAAATGGCACCTTATATTATTAGATATTTATTGCATAGCTCGCGGAAGTCTTCCCTTAGCGATCCTCCGCCGAGCGGTGGTCTCTTGTAAAGTTAGATATTAGAACATTTTATTTATTTCGTACTGCCTAACCGCGCTCGGTTCTGTACCGCGGGGAGGCGCTCGTGATCTATTTTTAAGGATTTAAGATAATAATTTATTATTTATTTCGAGTCTCTTTAACTGTAATAATTATTGTGTAACTAGCAGTTGCGCCACACCGCACACGGACGCACCGGGCGTCTCGCTGCATCAATCTTTGTCGACTGATCCCGGTACTGCCAACCTCTCAACCTCAAATACCATCGTGAACATAGTCAATCCATAGCAGACCCGGAATCAGTCGCCACCTCGTCGGGAGTTCGGCGCCTCGCCGCGTCCACAACACTACATCTGTTGGTTCGCTGTCTGCGTATCGAAAGCTCAGATACGGGCCAGAGGGTCTAGTAGCAGTTATAGCTAACCCGCACCGCTAGCGATCCCAATCGTCCGTGGCCAGTATGAGAGCTGTCGGTGAATCCCGCGGCGCGCCGCGCTCAACTCCGGCGCTCATCGGAGGGATTTTTTGTTTCGCGTCGTGCGAGGAGGACCGGCTGCGAGCGGAAACCTGTTTGGGATTTTCGTGATTGTTTTTTTTTCGACCTCGTGCCTCACTCTCCGGTCCCTCTCGGCTCGACGCCGAACTGATCGCGTCCGGGCGCACTGCAAAAAGTAAAAGAGGACGCCCGCCGAACTCCCGAGGACTCGCGTACCATAATGCGTAAGTGACTACAATCGATAACTCAGTTCAAGCGAGGTACGCGGGCCGGCGCCGTCGCAGCGGCGGCGGCGCACCCACAGAGTGCCTTTTACTTTAATAACAAATTAAATCGATTATAATATTTAATTTTTAGTTGATCGAGATAGATGGATTGTTTATTTATTGTCTCCCTTTGAATAAAGTATTCAAATTGGCACAGTTATTACTTTTGTATTTTTGACAGAACTAAGGTGATTAGTTTCGACTTAGCATAGTTTTTTTTTCTTTGAATTTAAAGTGTGATATTTTATAATATTTATATAACAAAGTTTAATGTTTTAATTAAGGGACCAATGTAAGTGATTAGGAGAAATTCTGATAGAAGCAGCCTGATACGCTTTCGAATCTTACCAAGAGACTGCACTCTCGCCACTTATGAATACAAATAATACATAATATGTTGTTATACTTCAGATCTACGATGTTGTATGATCAATAAACGAACATGTTGCCCGTTCTTGGTGTTGTGTTTAATTATCATGATCATGATGGACCGAGATGGTGGTATTTTTGTTTTCCTATAGTTTATTAGTTTCAGTTTTTCTCCGTATAATAGCGATAATAATTTTGTACCTTATCATAAGTTAGTTGTAATCGTTTTCATAAAGTTCGCGAATATTATTTATTATCAGTTCATTACGAATTATAAACCATTAAAGCTGATTTATTTAATTTCTTTTGTATTTAAACAGACATTTATGTACTAAGTTGACATAACTTAATGTTAGTAATATATCATGAGTCATTTAATATAAACAGGCATTAGGTTTAAACTCTAGTACACCTACCTATGTCAGTTGTAATTAAGTATTTAATTTTTTATTTAATTCCATTGTAAGTTTAATCTTAACCATCCAAAAAATTGACTACGTATTCTCTTTTAGACGAAACAACTTAAGGCTAAAGCTTGTTTATGACATTTTTTCTTGTAAGTTTTCCTTATTTCCATCTGCATTTTTATTGAATTATAGTAAAAATATGTTCAAATTCTGTTTTTTATTTTGTTTTTACCTCATTTAGTTACTGAATGATTTTCAAGTTTTTATTATGTTTTGCATTCAATACTGCTGAGTAACTAGAACGTGGATGAGAACATTCATCTATTAAGATATTAACTGCGATCGAAAGACTACACAAACTGCAATAGGAGGAGTCAAAGTACACTGCGAATCGTTGCAAAATGATTTCGTAAAGTCGAAGTCCTATATGTTTACACTTTTGCAGTTAGTCCATAATAAGGCGAAAAATGTACACAACTTTGACGTCGGCTGTACTGGATTAGACCAAACGACCGAACACAAAAATTGTGGCAAGACGTTGAAAGATCAGCCAACGATTCTAAACATAAGTTTCTGCCAAAAATTTCATTTTAGGTCCAAGCATTTATTGCCGACTGTACTTTTCTGCATACCATCATCAACTATAGTGGATTCAATATTATCTGGCGTGATTCCACTTGAGACTGTCATTAGCAATAACAATAGCGATCTTGATACTTTTCCTGTTGCCTTTTCGTTTAGCAAAATTAACACAGCTCAGCAAAACAAAACGACCATTTGAGAGATATGGTCATACATAGTGTTATAACTAAAATACGTGACATTATTAATACTTCCAATCCGATTCTGTGGAAGAATTCTTGCAACCACTTTAAGAAAATTGAAGAAGGATTTTTAAAAACACAAACTTTAGAATAAATGTTGAAAGTGACGCTGACACTGAAAGTACCGAAGATAATTTCAGAAACAGAATAAATACATACAATTACATACCTGAACGTATAGCTGTTTTAAATTATTCTATAAATAATAATAACTTGTTGGTCTGCACCAAAACAGGTAAAGCCGAACCAGCTCCTTAAAAATGTTTATGGCTTCTAGGAGTATTTGGTTTATTGCGTCTATTGTTTGCGTTCAAGTGGAATCACGCCAGATAATATTGAATCCGCTATACTCATTGAGACGATTCTAACGAGCCCAAACTCGATGGGGTTGTGTCGTTTTATTGCAGAGTTCCTATGGCCACCTTCCAGCTCCAGCATCAGATCAGCTCCAAGTAATCATAATATTGCATTGTCATGCGATATACATATGCTTGCAAAATTTCAGCTCAATCGGATAACGGGAAGTGACTGAAAAATGGATTGCAAATTTTGACGGACAACTTACGTAAGGTAAGTGTACCATATTCCGTGAGTGAACATAATCCCGTGAATTCGTTTTTAAAACCATAGAATAAAATAGTTATAAATGATTTTAAGCAATTTTACCCACATGTGTAAACTATATTATTTGAATAAATAGATTGATAAAATATTTATTTTGTTTTTTACGGTTTTACACGCAATTTTAACGGAATTATGTTCACTTACGGAATTTGGTACACTTACCTTACATACGAACAGTGCAAGTTAATATAAAGCTTGTAAATAGTAACCAACCGTAAGTCCAAGGACAAGAATGCTTGTACCTAACGTTTGGTCTGAAAACTACCATTTATGGTTGAGATTATTTAAATATGGCCGACTATTTGAATGGACTACTTCGATGCAATGGGGAATGGATGAAAATTTTAAAAATGCCTGATTCTTTTTTTTGTGACAGGAATAACCTTCCTTAGCACCAGAAAAAAGATGCAGACTTGTCAGCTGCGTCAATTATTTTTGAAAAATATAAACAGTTTTCTCACTTACATTTTGTGGTTAGGACGGCGAATGAGACATTTTCCTTGATCCGTCTCATATTACAAAAAAATATTTTAAATATCTGACCCTGGCAATGACCAATATAGCTGCTGCAGCTGTCAATATCATTGCCAGTGTCAGTTTACCACGGATTATTATAATATTTTTATGTAATATGAGACGGATCAAGCAGTGTCTTACGAGGGCGACACTGAAAGTCTTTAGAACTGGCCACTTGTAATAAATATAATAAAAAAATAAGTTCAAAATTTGAAAATGGAACTCTTTCTTAATATTTTTGTGTACGAATTCCACTCGATTGTCATTTGTTTTACGATTTGGCGGCAAATTGAAAATTGTGTGTACTACGTGAGCATGAATTTAACGCGAGAAAATTTTCGAGCAATGATTTTTTACGACTTTCGATGTAATTTAAGTCAACAAGAAAGTTATGATAGACTTCGATTGGCCTTTCACGATGAAGCCCCATCTCGTGCTACTATTTACAACTGGTTTAATGAATTTAAACGTGGCCGCACTGATCTCACTGATGATCTGCGTGAGGGCCGGCCTTCTACGGCGACTACTGAAGATAACATCAGTGTTGTGCGGCGTATGATAGAGACTGACAAAAGAGTAACCTATCAGCAGATTCGTACAAGCTTAGCCATTGGTATGAGTCAAGTCCACAAAATCCTCCATGAACATTTAGCGGTGAGGAAGCTTTGTGCCCGGTGGATACCTCATAATTTGACAGAAGCCCAAAAAGTCCGTCGTGTTGATTGGTGCCGTGAAATGGGTCAAAGATTCAACGGAGGTGACTCAAATGCTGTGTTCGACGTAGTTACGGGTGACGAAAGCTGGATTTACTGTTATGATCCTGAAACTAAAAGACAGTCTGCTGAGTGGGTGTTTCCTTCCGAGGAGTTGCCTACTAAAGTGAAGAGAGGTCGAAGTGTGGGAAAAAAGATGGTGGCCTCGTTCTTCGGAAGGACTGGTCATTACGCAACAATTATTTTAGAGGATCAAAAAACAGTTACTGCGAAGTGGTACACTAACAATTGTTTACCACTTGTCTTGGAAAAAGTTCGAGAAAAACGGCCTCGCAGTAGGATCCTGCTTCACCACGACAACGCCTCATCGCACACCGCCAAGCAAACGATCGACTATTTGGCGACGGCAAACGTGGAATTACTGGGTCACCCACCTTATAGCCCCGACCTTGCACCTTGTGATTTTTATTTATTCCCAAAAATTAAAGAAAAACTTCGAGGAAAACGTTTTATGGACGCCGACGAAGCAGTGGCTGCGTTTCAAAAGGCCGTCGAAGAGACCCCTAAGGACGAGTGGGCAAAGTGCTTTTCTCAGTGGTTCTATCGAATGCAGCGATGTATTGATGTGAAGGGAGGCTATTTTGAAAAGATATAATAAAAGTAATAAGTTGCTTGATTGCTCAGTTTTTGATTTTCTAAGAACTTTCAGTTTGACCCTCGTATTTGCCGTCCTAAACCCAAAACGTAAGTGAGGAAACTGTTTATATTTTTAAAAAATAATTGACGCATCTGAAAAGTCTGCAACTTTTTTCTGGTGCTAAGGAAGGTTATTCCTATCACCAAAAAAAAATCAGGCATTTCTAAAATTTTCATCCATTCCCCATTAAGCCAAGTCAAATAATCTCAAGTTTATATGAAGCACACACGTGGACATGAATAGGTCATACAATGTGCCACTGACAAATCTTCGATTAAAGTTATAGCAGCACCCTAATTGCGAATCTATCTGACCAAAGATGTTGCGTGTGATTTGACATGATGCTTTTCAAACTTCGTCAAAACCGACATCGCGATTGGGAAAAGTTTGCAATTAGGCTGCAGTTGTACCACAAATGCAGAGAAACTGTTATCAACAACGAATGAGTAAGTATTTCTTCATTATCATCAGGGAAATATATAGGTACCTAAGTTCATAAGTTGCAATGATGGCAGGGAAACGAATTTAATATATCGAGGAACGAGAGTAAGAACCTTAAATAACTATTTAATATATCGAGGAACGAGAGTAAGAACCTTAAATAACTATTTAATATATCGAGGAACGAGAGTAAGAACCTTAAATAACTATTTAATATATCGAGGAACGAGAGTAAGAACCTTAAATAACTATTTAATACATCGAGGAACGAGAGTAAGAACCTTAAATAACAATTTAATATATCGAGGAACGAGAGTAAGAACCTTAAATAACTATTTAATATATCGAGGAACGAGAGTAAGAACCTTAAATAATTATTTAATATATCGAGGAACGAGAGTAAGAACCTTAAATAACTATTTAATATATCGAGGAACGAGAGTAAGAACCTTAAATAACTATTTAATACATCGAGGAACGAGAGTAAGAACCTTAAATAACAATTTAATATATCGAGGAACGAGAGTAAGAACCTTAAATAACAATTTAATATATCGAGGAACGAGAGTAAGAACCTTAAATAACTATTTAATATATCGAGGAACGAGAGTAAGAACCTTAAATAATTATTTAATATATCGAGGAACGAGAGTAAGAACCTTAAATAACTATTTAATATATCGAGGAACGAGAGTAAGAACCTTAA
Source organism: Epinotia brunnichana (assembly GCA_963854355.1). Lineage (NCBI taxonomy): Eukaryota > Metazoa > Arthropoda > Insecta > Lepidoptera > Tortricidae > Epinotia > Epinotia brunnichana. The sequence continues at coordinate 18,750,272 of OY977949.1, read as the reverse complement.
ATAACTATTTAATACATCGAGGAACGAGAGTAAGAACCTTAAATAACAATTTAATATATCGAGGAACGAGAGTAAGAACCTTAAATAACTATTTAATATATCGAGGAACGAGAGTAAGAACCTTAAATAACGATTTAATATATCGAGGAACGAGAGTAAGAACCTTAAATAATTATTTAATATATCGAGGAACGAGAGTAAGAACCTTAAATAACTATTTAATATATCGAGGAACGAGAGTAAGAACCTTAAATAACTATTTAATATATCGAGGAACGAGAGTAAGAACCTTAAATAACTATTTAATATATCGAGGAACGAGAGTAAGAACCTTAAATAACTATTTAATATATCGAGGAACGAGAGTAAGAACCTTAAATGACTACAACTAAGAAAAGTTGAACAACCCCCGACATTTTCATTTCAAAGTTCAATATCTCAAAACGGCCAAACCGATTTTGTTGAAACGTAGCTAAGAACCATCTCGATCACGTCAGCTTACGGATAAAAAAACCCGAATTAAAATCGGTCCATTCGTTTAGGAGCTAGGATGCCACAGACAGACACACACAGACAGGCAGACATACAGCCACGTCAAACTTATAACAACCATCTTTTTCCGTCGGGGGTTAAAAAGAACTTTGTTCACGAAAACTTGAGAAGTCTTACCTACCAATCTCGTCTCGACATTTCAAACGGTGTAGGTACCTACTTATTGTCAGATTTGATCAAACTGGAATCCATAAGGTTGTATTGTGTCTGGTAAAAGGTTAAAACTTAAAATTAGTAGGTAGGTATGAGTTTTTGGATTAGGTTCAAGACTATTCATGTTTGGTCGAATTGACTCAAAGTTTTCTGTAAACTGCTGTAATATGACCTATCTTGTTTTTTATCTGACGTTTTGCGGCTCGAAGAACATCATACAACACTAGCTTTAGGTAGGTCGAAATTGTAACACATTACACAATTGTGCAGGAGGCGCTGGATCGGTCATTGTGGCACTCTTTGGGGGAGACCTATGTCCAGCATTAGACGTCTTCCGGCTGATATGCTTCTTCAGAAACGCTAGTAGAATTTTGACTTGTAAAAGTGCCATTGCAGCCTACTTGCAGAATAACTATAACTCATTTATTTATTTATTACTATAGTTTACCTAAAGACTAGTGAAATAAATACCTAGGTAAAATAAATCAGCTCATTTTACGATACATTAGCACAATTTGTACATTAATTTTTTATGGCCATAATTTGATCAGGCACCGCGTTTCTCGGCTGAGTCGGCCACTTTGGTAAACCAACACCCTGATAGCGCTTGGCCTGGCCTTGACAAGACATCTCATTTCCACAACCGTCCATGACACATCTAAAAACAAGCATCAGCCGTCGAACATCGCTATCACAGGCCATTGAAGTTCCAATTCGGATGGCAAGCTTTTCAGTACCCGCAAAGGTAAAATGGCCAGAGTTATGGCATGGTACAGTGAAACGGATGTTAAAAATAATATTGTTATTGGTCAGTTAAATAACGACTAAGTGCCATGCCGATTATTTTGATTTATATTTTCAAGAATTTGTTTGACCCATATGGTAAGTATAAAATATTACGAAAATGTGTATTTCCCTGGTGCTAATCTATCCTTCTAATATAAATACACTCAATCGTAAAGACAACGTGTACATAAATAGTCACTTTAGTACACATATTAACAAATGAGTAAGTAACTCTGTCCGTAATCCGTATTTTGTTACCTGCAGCTCGCTCACGTAACACATTGTACCTACCTACGCGGTACGCGATAGATCTAAATGTCACTTTTTGTATGGGAAAATGACAGCTTGAGTTGTCATAACGCGCATTCAAAAAGTTACGTGATCACGCCTCTGGCATTCACGTATTAATGACTTAACTAACTGATTTAGATGAAAATTAGTAAAGAGGTACTCATTCTAAGTCCCGGAGAGGGACATAGAGGGTATGTAGACACTAAACTTCTTTTAAATAGGTATACCAACTATACCGAAAACTATCCCCTAGGTGAAAGAACAGAAAGATATAGTAACTAATAGTTATGTTATACCTTCTTAGGTAGGCCCTGTTCACACTATCCGTAACTGTCGGTGTCGCTGTCGGATCCGACGACACTTTTTGTACGGATCATGCTCCGATATTGGACTGGGCGATGTGAACAGTAAGTGGGTATAAGCATGTTTTCCATAAATTTACTTGCTCTCCAATATCGTTACCTACTGGATCCGACATCGACACCGATTTACGGATAAGTGTGAACCGGCTCTTACAATAGTCGCACGCCACGTGAAAAATCCTAATTTGAACCTTATCCAAATGCACCAAGGTAGATGACGGCCTACACACTCTGACGACTCTATCCGTCGCTGGCGATGAACCGATGAAAATAATCCTGGTGGTGGTTAGAAGGTCGATTCTACGAATAGAGAAGGACGGCGAATGCATCGTGCTCTCCACGTGTGAGCCTTATTTGCTTTCGCGTTAAGTCTGTTTGCAAAACGTGTCCAGGGGCGTGCATTAGAATATTAATAAGGCATACGTTTATATATCTAGAGGAAACACATATTACTTAGCAATAGCATGGGAATTCCACCGATAAGACAAATGAGTGATTATAGGCAGCATTTGTTACCTTACTGCACAGCAACTTTATACATTACCTACACGTCTTCTGTTGGAAAATAAACCATAAGTTTTAATCATGAAAGCCAGTTAGGCTGGCCGCGATCAGGAGGCGCGTTGCATGGTTTGTTCTGGAAATTCTATGGTGATCGCTTCCTTATAAACTAGCTCGGTATAACTTGCACAATTTATAATGGGTCTTGGGTTTGGGTTTGGAGATTTAACAGTGATATTCCTACTTATCCCTGTTAGGATGTGACTATTATATCGTCACATATACTGGTTAATCCCGTCGATGTAACAGCCACTTTACGACAAGGTTTTCTTCTCTAAGCAGCCCTTTAATCCTGGTTAAACAAGTTTGTGTCACTATGCTCGCATTGGTTGTTATTCACAAGTTTCACAACACATCATTCACACTGAGCGCAGCAGCGCAAGCAAAACGGCGTCTTCTGAATGCCTTGGCGCTAAGCAGGAACCGACTACGCATGCTTAAGGGCGCTTACGGGGCATTTGCTGACTAAACAAGCACAATGCAAACATTAGGTTTGCGTGACAAACACAAGGCAGTGCAGACATTACAATACATCAGCAAAAGTCGCAATGATACAATAAGAGCTTTGTATTAGCCCGGAAACGTCACTACCCGAATAGTAATAATGGGTCGACCAGAATAAGTCGATCCTACAATGCAGGATGCATGTTACGGATCTAAGGGTCTAAGTACACTGGTCCCTGACTCACATATACCTTTTTTTACTCCTAGGGTTTCCCCGGTTGAACCTTAAGAGGATTGTGAACCTGTAATTTTTCATACAAAAAGCGATAACGTTTTTCACCCCGTAAACATTGTACGATTTTTATAATTTTTGAACATGTTGTAGATATAATGAAAAACTAGGTATGTACGTTTTGATTTTTAAGGAATATTGCTTGCGTTAAAAGTTATTAGCATCTAAAAATCTATATTTTTGACTTAAAAACTTTGTCTATCGTTTTATTTATTTTTAATTAATCTTAAGTGATTTACTGAAAAAGGAAAACGTACGGACATATATTAAAGTGTACTTAATCCAATAATACTAAAATTATTTCATTTCATAAAGGTTTAGGGGGGTAAAAACGTTATCTCAACAACAATATTTCAACAAGGAAATGTAGGCAATGGGGAATGGATGAAAATTTTAGAAGTGCCTGATTATTTTTTTGGTTATAGGAATAACCTTCCTTAGCACCAGAAAAAAGTTGCAGACATGTCAGCTGCGTCAATTATTTTTGAAAAATATAAACAGTTTACTCTCTTACGTTTTGGGGTTAGGACGGCGAATGAGACAGTTTCCTAGATCCGTCTCAAATCACAAAAAATATTTTAAATATCTGACCCTGGCAATGACTAATATAGCTGCTGCAGTTGTTAATATCATTGCCAGTGTCAGTTTACCACGGATTTTTAAGATATTATTTTGTAATATGAGACGGATCAAGCAAAGTGTCTTATTTGCCGTCCTAAACCCAAAACGTAAGTGAGGAAACTGTTTATATTTTTCAAAAATAATTGACGCATCTGAAAAGTCTGCGATTTTTTTATGGTGCTAATGAAGGTTATTCCTATCACCAAAAAAAATATCAGGCATTTCTAAATTTTTCATCCATTACCCATTGCCTCCAGGACTTGCTATTTTCTCTATCGCACGATACGGGTGAGGCACACAGCCGTGTGAAACAGATATATTTTTTTTAAATACCTACTCGCGCCGCGTATCGGCACTTCACAATCCTCTTAAGGCCTCTCACAGACTGGCGCGGCCTGGCCGCGGCGGACAATAGACAACTTGTAATTAGCTGCCAAATTTACTATGGTCCGCCACCGCAGGCCGCGCCAGTGTGATGCAGGCTTAAAGGAGCCCCCGGGTCCGCTTTAGCACCTAATCCCAAAATTTGGCGTAGTATCCTTGTCCAATGTGTATTAGCGTCTCACATTTTGTTTAAAAAAATGTGAGACGCAATACGCAATGCACGTTGTAGAAAGATCTTGGACAAATGAAATAGGTACCACCCTTAAGCCGGGATTATATTAAGAAAGAAAGAAAGAAAAAGTATTTATTGTCACACGAAATATTATGAAAAAAAAAAAAAAAAAAAAACTTAGAGCCACGCCGCGTGTCGCAAGGTCGCAACGCGTACTTTGTATTGAACGTGGCTACACGCGCGACTGAGCTACTGTACAGTCGCCATCACATACATCGGAGCAAACAAACAGCTCACAAACATCGGAACACATCTCTATTTTCAAGGCATTAGGGTGCATGTGCCGATATTTCTGAACACCTATGTCCTATAGTGTACCTATATATGTGATGGCGACTGTAACCACGTTCATACAAAATGTATGTAACCGATTGCGTTGCGACACGCGGCGTGGCTCTAATATAACCCCGGCTTTAGGTAGGTACCGCTCGGTCAAGTCGCTTCTAGTCCCTGACTCACAATAAATGTTGTATGTTAGTAAATGTTTTGAGTTTTATCCATGAGGTAATTTCGGCCGCCTAACCCAACCTTAATATTATTTGATATTATGTAACAATAATGTGTGGAATATCAGACGGAACATATCAAGGAAGAAAGTAAATACGAGACGTCTGTTAGTTCAGTGATAATAATAATTACTGCTGGATGTATAGTGATAAGGGCGCCCATTATTATCTAATATTTGTACAGCTAACAGTGATTAGATAACGAAATGTACTATAAATATAAATATCTATAAGTTAAAAAGTTACTTTGGCCGATAGAAAAGGTAAAGTTTATTTATTCATTTATATATTAATGTTTTATTGCAGGCATAAATAATCCCTTAAAAGTCCTAAAAACTAACAGCAAAATTTAAAAAAATGTAGGTCACACAATATCACTGAAATAAAATTAAAACTTTACAACATTTATTTCTGGTTCTCGTTGTAGTGCACGGACAGCCAATGCCTAAAAACATGGACTCACACATGACTCACTCATTGGTTGCCACTTAAACTTTTCAGAATCTGGTATTTCGAGCTTCTAATCGTCTCCCAGAAAGAGGTCACCCTGGCCCTGAGTATCGCGAAGAAGTCAGGTACTCAGGCCACCGCGAACATGCTGGAGGCACTGCGGTACCGTCGCATCCTCATCAGGATGCGATATGCGTCATTATATTGCACCCTGATGCTGCTATAAGCACGCCTCGTACACCGCGTCCACAGTTGACAAGTGTAGAGGCTTTGACAATATGCTCTGAACAATGTTATTTTCACATCGTCAGAGCAACGGCCAAATTTACGCGCCAGCATATTGCAGCGGACGGCTAAAGCCCTTCTTTCCCGTTCTAAGTATATCTGCGTTACCACTTAAGTCCTCAGTTACCAAGTGACCCAGATACTTTACCGACCTTGCAACCCGAACCGATTGCCCATTCAAAAATACTTGAGGTACCCTATCCGGCCCTCTTCCACATCTGAAGACTAAAAGTTCGGTTTTTGTGACGTTGTATCGCAACCCGTGCTCTGCTGCATACCGCTCACAAATTGCCAACAAGTCACTAATACGAGTACCATGTAGGGGCTGAGAAGCACCATGTCGTCAGCATAGCTCAGGTTATTTAAACAAATATTCCCTATGTGACAGCCTACTCTCGTGCTTCTCAGCTCCTCAATCAGCCCATTTACGTGGAAGTTAAACAGGTCCGGAGAAGTACCTAAGCCCTCCTTGACGTACGCCGCATTCTAATCTATAGTCATTAGAAAGTGCGTCGCCCCATCTCACATTATTCAGTTGGTTTCCGTACCAAAATTCCAACAGAATCACGACATCTGGTGCTACCCTGGACCCAAGCAGCTTCTTCCACAGTAGTTCATAATTAACTAAGTCAAAGGCCCTACTTAGATCCAAGAAACACGCGAACACGGATGTGCCTCTACTGGTGTAGTAATTTACTGTGTGTTTGAGTGAAAAGATGGCGGAATCTGTAGAGAGATTTGGCCGGAAGCCAAACTGCGCGTCATGTATACAACATTTTTCATCAGTTTGAAATAATCTCTCCATGCCTTAGTGTCACTCTCTTTAGGAACTATAAGTACAGATAGGGTAGGTATACCTACGTACATAAATAAGGACATAAATATCTCTAGACAGGACAGAATAGATATTTATGTCCTTATTTATGTAGGTACCTTAAAAAAATACCGCACACTGATTTATTTATATTTATTTAGTTCCTAAGGGCATCTCTATCAGTCAACCGAAGGGCTAAATAGTTGCAGAGAGTTGACAAAAAAGGGATAAGTAGAGTAATTCCGCCCCGCGAAATGCGAAAGGCCTAGGCTTGAGTAGGCTTACAATAGTTACAATACAAATAAGTACCTACTCTTTACGTATTGCATATAAATGTCGTGCCATGTTACAAGGATCCTTATCTGTGAGATCCCAAGTAAACTTGGCGTAGTATAACGAAAAGTGGATACTTTGTAAATGTTGAAAATCTTCTGACTAAACTGAGAACTATAAATTTCAAGGAAAATTTTCAAGGATTCAATCGTTTTCCCTGAACTACATCTAAGTAGCTGGTTCCCTGCAGGGAGTTGCCGGTAGCTTGTAGGGAACAATTGCTGGTTGTAGTGTTTGTACTACTGAGCTATGACGTTGTCTCGGGTTCACGGGTGGCGGGGCGGCAGTCACGTGAGAGCCGGTGGTGAGAGCGGACGTGTTGACCCCAGCTACTGGTGGCGTAACGAGCCAATATATCCCCTGTGCACCCTCAGTTAGAGGGAGTACTACGCTGGTTAAGGCGCATTTTCACTGGTCTATAGGGCCCACGCTTGGGCAACCGTTTTAGTCGATAGCGCCCATATTCGGGGTGCGCGGGATCTCCAAAACGCATGCCATCGTGCCCGTATGCGCGGGGCCATTTTCAGCTAGTAGTTCTCTTGGATAATTGGATGTAGGTATGTTCAAGGCGTTCAGGCGTATACCTAATACCCTGTCCCGCCCGAGACGACTTAAAAACCCAATACTTTATTTAATAGTATAACATTATTTGGCCATTGAGTTTGTCACTTTTTAGTACCACCCAGAGGAAACGTGCAGGGTTGTGGTAGGTAGCTCCTTGCGGACGCAAGTGACAGTTGTCCCCCCTTTGTCAAAGGAGTGGGCAACTCGACTGTTAGAGGTTCTTAAGCCGCCCGAAGGCCTCTAACTCGGCTTAACGACTACTGTCATAGACAGCAGCCGGGATCAACTGCTTAGCGTGCCTTCCAAAGCACGGAAGCTCTCATTTATAGTAACTACTCAAACAGGCGGTCACTCACCCAAAGACTGACCGCTGTCATCTTTGCTTAGCCTGCGTTATCGTTTCCGACTCGCAGGCGCCGCTGGGCTATGAACGCTTCAACCCAATGAAAAACTGATTACCATAATCCTGCTATGCTATTCTGTAACTTGTTTTAACCTAACCTCCTAATATACCTTGACGCCACGAATGCCGCGATTCATAGTCACTAAGCGTACCTAATCAGAAATCTAGATGTATGTTGTGGATATGAATAAAGGGTTTATCTATCTATCTAGACGTAGTATTTCTTTAGGCGTGACGAGGTGAGGCGAATGAGCGCGTTCAGAATAACAGCCTAGAGCTGTAAGAGGAACCTATTTAGTACCTACCTAAAGGCTTGTATCGTAGGACCTACGGGGATGGCAAGTTATAAGATCGAACGAGACATATATTATCAATGCCAAGGTGATTTATATTATTTAGGTAACTATCTCTGTCTCGTTTTAACTCGTATTACGCTCGTACCCAGCTTGAAGTCTGTCCCTCACAGGATCATCCGGTTCGCATTAAGGATGTACGAACTTTATATGCACATACGAATTCATACTATATCATATGATTCATACAGCCTTTACTACGTCAATGGCCGAACTGCGAAATTCGTAAAACATATCAAGGATGAGAGTAGGGAAGTGAACATTTGTTTGCCTTTATCTTTCCGTGTTTGTGTTTGATTTATAATCATCAAAACGTTAGTACAGTTGACTTCAAAACTGTGTAGGTTTATTCGCCTTAAGCCTGCATCACAATGGCGCGGCCTGCGGTGGCGGTCAATAGTATGACAGCTAATGACAAGTTTACTATTGTACGCCGCGGCCAGGACGCGCCAGTCTATGAGAGGCTTAAGCCTGCACCACAATGGCTCGGCCTGCGGTGGCGGTCAATAGTATGACAGCTAATGACAAGTTTACTATTGTACGCCGCGGCCAGGACGCGCCAGTCTATGAGAGGCTTAAGCCTACACCACAATGGCGCGGCCTGCGGTGGCGGTCAATAGTATGACAGCTAATGACAAGTTTACTATTGTACGCCGCGGCCAGGACGCGCCAGTCTATGAGAGGCTTAAGCCTGCACCACAATGGCTCGGCCTGCGGTGGCGGTCAATAGTAAACTTGACATTAGCTGCATTAGCCAATTTACCACATGAACAGCTATCCGAGAGCAAATGCGTTGATTATTACTGAAAATACCCAAGTCGCTATCTGTGGGCTGATAATATTTGAGGTGTTCCGTCGATTCCTCAACGATCTCAGAATTAACACTTCATTAGTTGCTACTTCAACGGAGTCATGTCAGAATCCTTGACGTTCTTTAATTATTTGAGGAATTCCATAAGTCATCTATGGTCTTCATCATCAACGGTGCTACCACGAAAATCGAAACTCGAAGTTCGTACACATGCATCCCTGTCACTCGAGTAATGCAAGTGCGATAGAGATGGAGATACCCAAACTTCGAGATTCGAAGTTTGTGGTTATAGCTCAGTTCCAATTCACCAAAATTGCGATTTCCGAGGGTAGTACCTAAATACACGAGTTATAATAGAAAATACCGAAATCACTACACGCGTGCCTATAAATTTGAGGGTTGTCCTCAATTTCCCTGAGATCCCAATTGAAAGAGAGAAATCGGTGAACAAAAATAAAAAAATACAGTGGAACATATTTATTCAATTCAATTCAAAAAAAAAAATTCAGACCATGTCCATATTGTTAGTATACAATTGCTTATCCTAAGTTAGTCAGGTACCTAAATCTAATATTACAATATATTATACACAGAGCCTCTCATGTGCACCGAGTACCGGTGCTTCCACACAGCGCAGGCAGGAGACTCCAGCACCAGGCGCACGAGGCTGTTGGAGCTGTCACGCACGCGGCGCATCAGGGAGGCGGTTCTCTTACGTATTATTCCACTGAAGCCAGTATTACGTGCCTCCGCAAACATACCTGATGCGCTACAAAAGCGGGGCAGCTCCAACAGCATCCTGAACCCGTTATTATATTGGATGTGCAGGGCATTGAACACCTTCTTAGTATAATTTGTCCATAGGCTGCACGTGTAAAGGGTCTGACAAAATGCCTTAAACAGCGTTATTTTGACATTCCAATCACAACGCGCAATTATAACCTCCTCTTTTTTTGAAGTCGGTTTAAAACAGAATTTCGATAGCTCTTTTGTGTATTAATCCTCAAATGTACGTGTATGTAGAAAACTTCATTTTAATATCCAAGAAAAAGAAAATCAATTAGGATCGGTCGGCCGCCGTAATGTCTGTAGGCAGTCGATTCGCGCCAGGCTACCGAGTAAACGATACATCGTACCTATTACCTATTTACTATTACGTTGGCGCTGGTACTGTCGTCTGGAAAACATTTAAGTGTATGGTCTGAGTGCCCGCGCAGCTGTGAGCGGGGCGTGCAGCGTGCATATAAAACAAATGGGGTTTAAATGCACGCTCCACGCCCCGCTCGTAGCGGAGCGTGCATCACTCAAGGTCGAAACGCACAGACAGCGATGGCGGTGCGGCGCGGTGCGTGGCGGAGGCGGTACCGGTTGTAATGTTCGAGCTAATATGAAAGGGTCCGCACAGAATACCGCGCCGCGCCGCGTCTCGCCGCGGTATTATGTGCGGACCTTCCGCCACGCACCGCGCCGCACCGCCATCGCCACCGCTTTCAGTGCGTTTCGGCCTTCAGAGAGGGGTAATCACGTTACGTTCCGAACGCGCGTTAGAACAATTTACCTGTATTTTTTCCATATAAAAAGTGACATTTAGATCTACCTGACGCGCGTACAATGCGATACGTGATCGACCTGCATCAGGCAGTCTTATATTTTTTGCCCGACTACGGCAGAGCCGAAAGGAAAGCAAAGGTTTTAGCAGTTTATGTTTGTATTTGTGTATGTTCCACTGTAGCGTTTTAAATACTGAACCGATTTTGATAAATGGGGTGTCAAATCGATTCGAAATTATGCTCCGGGTGACATAGGTAAGGTCACCCGGAGCATAATTTCGATTTTGTTTTGTATGAAAAAGAAAAATATGATGGCTGGGATAATATGATATGATATGATGGGGTGTGGGGGATCAAATGAAAGAGGAGAAAATGTTGAGATCATATACATAAAATATTATTCATAGTTACTTTTCCGTAGTCGGGATAGAATTTTTTTAAACTTTTTATACTTGTTGTAATACAAAACGGCCCAGGGAAACTAGATAATTCAACATTCAAGACATTTTATCGACGATCATTACATCGCCGAATTTGAATATGAATTTAAATTGTTACCATGGCATATCCATTTCATCTGTTAATGATTCAAAGCAAGATCAACTGTGAACATCATCGCTTTATTATTATAACACCCGGTTGAGCTGAAATTTGGCGTACCTACTTTTGTAAGTTCGGTGCAGGCCTTTAAAACGTTATGAAAATAGTGATATTATAACGTTATAAATTACGATATGTTTAAAAATTCTATACAAATCTCGGCAAATAACGGAATTATAGCGTTATATTAGGTCCTTACCTATGAAATTGGCGGTGTGTATGGAGAATTTTATGAAAACTGTGATTTTCATACATTGAATTTTGCGGATTATTCAGCAATGTCAAATTCAAAGCAAACTAAATTTTGGTAGGAATATAGAAAACTTTTAAGCTACTTTACACATATCTTCATTCCTTAAAAATAGTTCGCATCATAAAACTATACGTAATTGAAACACTTTAACCGGCAGCACATGAAAAGGGCGGTTTTCAAGCTTTAATTTGAAACACTAAATAAAAAATTCAAACCAATTTTTTGTATTTAAAACCTTTGTTACATAGTCTAATAATGAAATTAAAAAATAATTTGGAAGTTGCAATAGAAATGAATAAATTACGTACAAAATAATATCTGTGAAAAAACCGCCAATTTCATAGGTAAGGACCTAATAATAGCGCTATATTTATAACGTTTTAAAGGCCTGGTTCGGTGAGACCGCAGTATTACGGCACGGCACCACCGAGCGGAGCTGATGATGGAGACAGAAGGTGGCCGTAGGAACTCATAAACTGCAAAAGATAAACCCCTCGTGTTTGAGCTCATTGAAACTCTCTCAATAATAGATTTTTAAATTTTTTTTTAAATATCATCAACTGGTATTTTTTATTTCCTCAAAATAATATGGCTTTATGCAAATAAATAATGGTTGAACGTTATAATTCACGCCAAAAAGTCAGCCGCCATTATTATGAAATCATGATGTCATAACATAACTGCAACACCAACAAAGAATATTTATAATACTCACTAGGAACACCAAACCACCAGAAACACTGAAACGTCAAATAACGAAAACTTGTTTTTGGGTTTGATATTCTGACGTCACTCACAGAAGACAAAATGGCGGTCGACGTTTTTTTAACCAAACTAGCTGTTGCCCGCGACTTCGTCCGCGCAGAACTTTTTAACGTCTTAGAAAATGATTTCTTTCAATACAAACTTTGAACCCTCTTATAGGGGATACATTAAAAAAAACGTTGATTTTCATTTTCTAGTTTGTGAACAAACAGTCTAAGACCAAAGTTAAAAATCTCATACTTTAAAAATGTCTTGAAATACACAAACTTTGAACCCCCTTTTAACACTCTTAGGGGATGAATTTGGAAAAACTCTGAATTTTGTAGTCTTTTAACGTACAGAATAAGACCGAAGTGACAAATCTCTTACTCACACTTTAAAATGTTCTTGCTCTCCATTTAAAATTTGAATCCCCTTTTAAAACCCCTTAGGGGTTGAATTTTTTTAATCGCTAAAAGAACTTTTTTCGTATTATAGTAAGTAATCTTACTACTAACTTTTAAGTCTCTAGTTCAAAAAAGTGTTGCCCTTACAAATCTTGCCCCCTTCAACCCCCTTAGGAGTGAAATTTTCTTAAACTCTTTTTATTTTAATAATTTATTTTGTCTAATATCTTTGAGTCTAGTTCAAAAAAAAGTGTTTCCCACACAACACTGGCTCCCCTTCTTAACTCCCTTAGGGGTGTAGTTTTCTAAAACGCTGAAAGTTCTTTTTTAGTATTCTAATAAGAAATCTTTTTGCACAGTTTTAAGTCTCTAACTAAAAAAAAGTGTTGCCCATCCAAAGCTTGCTCCCCTTTTTAACCCCCTTAGGGGTGGAATTTTCTAAAACGCTTTACGTTCTTTTCTTGTATTTTAATAAGTAATCTTTCTACAAAGTTTCAAGTCTCTAACTCAAAAACATAAACTTTCCCTCATAAAAACTTTGCACCCCTTTTTATACCCTTTAGGGATGATTTTTCCAAAACGCTGAAAATACTTTTTTTGTATTTTTATAAGTAATCTTCTACAAAGTTTCAAGTGTCTAGCTCAGAAAAAGTGTTCCCCATACAAACCTTGCACTTCTTATAACCCCCTTAGAGAATGATTTTTGTAAACGCTGAATGTAGTTTTCTTCATGTTCTAATAAGTAATATTGCTACAAAGTCTCTATTTCTATATATATCTATAGTAGTTTTTTCTCATACAAACTTTGCACCCTATTTTACCCCCTTAGGGGTAAAATTTTCCAAAACGCTGGAAGTATTTTTTTTGTATTCTAATAACTAATCTTTCTACAAAGTTTTAGGTCTCTAGCTAAAAAAAAAGTTTCCCACATATAAACTTTGCACCCCTATTTTACCCCCTCAGGGGTAGAATTTTCTAACACGCTGAAAGTATTTTATTTGTATTCTAATGACTAATCTTTCTACAAAGTTTTAAGTCTCTATTTAAAAAAAGTTGTTTTTCCCATACAAACTTTGCACCCTATTTTCCCCCTTGGGGGTCAAATTTTCCAAAGCGCTAAAGATCGTTTTTTCTATTCTAATAACTAATCTTTCTACAAAGTTTTAGGTCTCTAGCTCAAAAAAAAAGTTTCCTACATACAAATTTTGCACCCCTATTTTTCCCCCCTTAGGGGTAGAATTTTCTAAAACGCTGAAAGTACTTTATTTGTATTCTAATGAGTCTAATGACTAATCTTTCTACAAAGTTTTAAGTCTCTATTAAAAAAAATATATATTTCCCTCATACAAACTTTGCACCCCTATTTTACCCTCTTAGGGGTGAAATTTTTCAAAACGCTGAAAGTACTTTATTTGTATTTTAATATCTAATATCTCTACAAAGTTTTAAGTCTCTAGTTCAAAAACAAAAGGTTCTCCATACAAACTCTGCAAAAATCAACTCTCTAGCCCCAGTAGTTTCGGCTGTGCGTTGATGAGTGAGTGAGTGAGTGAGTGAGTGAATAAGTCAGTCAGGACATTGGCATTTATATGTATAGATATTATATTCGTATTTCTTATGGTAAAAACTAGGTATATAGAAAAAATACTTTGGTAAATGAAAATACCCTATTGACGACTGTGAAAGTGTAAACAAAAATTCCGTCGGCAATAAAAGCTGGTACCTAACCAAAAGTGAATTTTTTACAGAAACTTATCATCCTGAATATGAACACTTTCCAACACAATAATTTAGGTACACAGATACCTCACGTTTACCACGAAAATGCTCATCCCGGGCAAAGCGTAAATCAATTTATATAATTTACAGCGTTTTGTTGGCCACAGTACTCGGTGGGGCAGCATCGCCACAAAGGCTCGTAAACGCGCAACTCTTTACGCAACTCCGACGCAACTCTTATTGCTGAGAGCTATGCACTTTAGTTACAGTATAGCTGATAGTGCATTCGCATAGAAAGTTAGTCAGGACATTAATCTACTAACTGAAAATACTAACATCTTTTGAATAAGGGATCGTCCTAATACAACGCGACTATGCGATTATCGCAAGTTCGCGCGAATTTTACACGCGCGTTATATTGGACTCGAATAGGTGTAGCGTTCTCATACAAAATTGTGCGTTGCGCCGACGCGGCGTCGACGCAACGCACAATTGAATTATTTGAAATCTGGATTAGTTAATCGAACTTCGTTCGCATCGATTACTCGCGCGATATTCGCGTAGTCGCGTTGTACCTATATTAGGACATCCCTAACAAACCATTGCTTTATGTAAGAATGTGCGTCAGCGTATGTCAGCGTCAGCAACAGAAACCTTATGTCCACAACAACCCCGCAATTCTGTGACTTGTTTTAACCTCAACTCACCGTTCACCCACAAACATAAACGATTTGTAGTATATAAACTTTATAGACAACTAATTTTTTGAGTACCTATATAAAGTCGGTTTACTGACGATAATTTTACGTGATAACGTCATAAAGCCGAACGCTCGGCTCAGGCGGAACGGGACAATGAGTCAATACTTTTTCGTGTGTCCTGCCGGTGTTCATCGATTTATAAGACGTTATTAGTCTCGTTAGGCGTGACGATGACGAGTACTTACCTAATCCCAATTTGATCACTTAGGTATCCCAGTGGCCCAGTGGGTAGTGACTCTGCCTACGAAGCTGGAGGTCCCGGGTTCGAATCCCGGTCAGGGCATTTATTTGTGTGTTTATCACGAATATTTGTTCCTGGGTTATGGATGTTATATATGTATATAATTATCTATATGTATGTATCTATTATATATATCATCGTCTAGTACCCACAACACAAGCCTTATTGAGCTTACCGTGGGCCTAGGTTGATTTGTGTAAGATTGTCCCGTAATATTTATTTATTTATTATTTATTTAGGTATCTTATCAGTGAAAAAAAAATGTTTTTGTTTTCGTATTTCACAAAAAGAAATGTTGTTATTATCCTGGGAAATCAGTTGTTTCGTATTCTTATCTGTTATCAGTAATAGTATTTTTCATCTCCACTTATAATAAATCTCTAAATTAAAAAAAGAATCAGCCAGTTTGAAACTAAGCTTTGCGCGGTTCGAATGTTCTCAGCATCCCATGAACGGAAAAATATGAAACATTTTATATAGGTATATTATTATTCTAGCTGCAACTTAGGATAGTTTTTATCCGACTGCGACAGTTAATTAATTTTCCGAAATATACGACTTCATTTAATTTTTCATTTATTTTTATTGAAATCAAACGCTGCTCCAACTGTCAGCTATAAGAACCGTCAAATTTTCGTCAAAATGGCGGAATTGCTTTGCCTTTCACTTATTAATAATTTAAATCCCGTCTACGATAGACCTTTACGAGACAAATGCTAAAATATAAACCATAAAAAAATATTCGATTCTGATATGAGAACTTATATGCGCAAATGTCGTTTTATGTCGTAATTTCAATAAATGAAATCAACAAATTTGAACAATATAATTAACACGAATTTGTTTTTTTTGAATGACAATGGCACGCGCTCGGCGCATTCAGCCAAAGTACCTGCGGCGCTACCACGAAAACCGATACTCAATGTTCATATATTTGCATCCCTGTCACTCGTGTATGGTTAGTGCGATAGAGATATTATACCCGAATATTTTCGAATTCCGAAGTTCGTGGTTATAGCTCAGGAATCGAAAATATGGTAAATAATCATAATGTATTTTCTCGAAAAAGAATTTAAAATAAATATAGTCAAATGGAGAAAAAAACAAAGCAAGAGGTTATATAGGTAATGATTAAGTTATAAGAGTCCAAAGTTTTAAGAGGGGGTATGTTCTGTCCCTTTTCCGCAAAACGCACCTTCATATGAAACGATTGTTTTTTACTATGACGCTCGAGTATATTGACGTCACAGTCCCTCATCGTTTTCTCACTCTAACAAGCGACATTAAAACGGATGTAGCTTCATAATTTTTTGAGATATTTGAATGGGAGTTTCATTATCTTCTATCTATTTATACATAATAAATGCCTATGTCCTGACTGACTTATTCACTCAATCACTCACTCACTCACTCATCAACGCACAGCCGAAACTACTAATCTTAGAGAGTTGATTTTTGCACAGTATGTTGCTTTTATGACGTGGGCTAGGGATAAAAAGGGATTTTTGAAAATTCTACCCCTAAGGGGGTAAAATGGGGGTGCAAAGTTTGTATGGGAGAACCTTTTTTTTTGAGCTATAGACTTAAACTTTGTAGAAAAATTAGTTATTAGAATACAAATGAAACACTTTCAGCGTTTTGGAAAATTCCACCCCTACGGGGGTAAAATAGGGGTGCAAGGTTTGTATGGGGGAAACATTTTTTTTTTAAATTGAGACTTAAAACTTTGTAGAAAGATCAGTCATTAGAATACAAATAAAGAACTTTCAGGGTTTTAGAAAATTCTACCCCTAAAGGGGTAAATAGAGTGCAAAGTTTGTATGGGAAAAACTACTTTTTTTTAAATAGAGACTTAAAACTTTGTAGAGAAATTATTCATTAGAATACAAATAAAGTACCTAGATTCAATGTTTTAAAAAAATCTACCCCTAAGGGGGTAAAATAGGGGTGCAAATTTTGTATGGGGGAAACAATATTTTTTTTAAATAGAGACTTAAAACTTTGTAGAAAGATTAGTCATCAGAATACAAATTAAGTACTTTCAGCGTTTTAGAAAATTCTACCCCTAAAAATAGGGGGCTAAAATAGGGGTGCAAAGTTTGTATGTGGGAAACTATTTTTTTTAGCTAGAGTCCTAAAACTTTGTAGAAAGATTATTTAAATACAAAGAAAGTACTTTCAGCGTTTTGGAAAATCTCACCCCTAAGGGGGTAAAATAGGGTGCAAAGTTTGTATGGGAAAAACATATTTTTTCTTAATAGAGACTTAAAATTTTGACGAAAAATTACTTATTAGAACATGAAAAATACTACTTTCGTCGTTTTACAAAAATCATTCCCTAAGGGGGTTAAAAAAGGGTGCAAGGTTTGTATGGGGAACACTTTTTCTGAGCTAGACACTTAAAACTTTGTAGAAAGATTACTTATAAAAATACAAAAAAAGAACACATATCGTTTTAGAAAATTCCACCCCTAATAGGGTTAAAAAGGAGAGCAAGCTTTGCATGGGCAACACTTTTTTTTGAGTTAGACTTAAAACTTTGCAAAAAGATTACTTATTAGAATACTAAAAAAGAACTTTCAGCGTTTTAGAAAACTCCATCCCTAAGGGGATCCTTAAGATCCTTAAGAAGGGTAGCCAATGTTGTGTGGGAAAAACTTTTTTTTTTACTAGACTTAAAACTATTCAAAATGTTACTTATTTAATAAAGTACTTTCAGAGTTTTAGAAAATTCCACCCCTAAGGGGGTTAAGAAAGCTTTGTATGGGCAACACTTTTTTTGAGCTAGAGACTTAAAAGTTTACGAAAAAAGTTCTTTCAGCGATTAGAAAAATTCAACCTCTAAGGGGGTTTAAAAGGGGGTTCAAATTTTAAATGGCGAGCAATAAAATTTTAAAGTGTGAGTAAGAGATTTTTAACTTCGGTCTTATTCTGTACGTTAAAAGACTACAAAACTGATTTCAGAGTTTTTCCAAATTCATCCCCTAAGAGTGTTAAAATTGGTTCAAAGTTTGAGTATTTCAAGGCATTTTTAAAGTATGAGATTTTTAACTTTGGTTTTAGACTGTTTGTTCACAAACTAGAAAATGAACATCAACTTTTTTTTTAATTATCCCCTAAAAGAGGGTTCAAATTTTGTATTGAGAGAAATCATTTTCTAAGACGATAAAAAGTTCTACGCGGACGAAGTCGCGGGCAAAAGCTAGTTTACGATAAGCGAATTAAACAGAATTTAAAATTTCAGGCCACCTAGGTAATAAAGAGCGTTATTACATTGTTTATGCATCTACGCAGTCAGTACTTAACCTAAATCACAAAGAGATTAGAAACTAGCTCTTACGCGCGAGTTCGTCTGCGCAGAGTTAACTATACGCAATCGCATACTTTTCCCGTCTCGTTTCATTCGTGATAAAAAGGTAGGTGTTCCGGAACCTAAAGTATATTCAACCCTACAAACCGTTCAGATGTTTTAGCAAGAGAGGATAACAGAACAGACCTTTATTATAACAATATAGTAGGATGTAAGGTAAGAGACATATATAGCACTCCTAACATAGAAGATATCCGTAAGGTACAATTTTGTCAGTAGATACGGACATATGATGGATTATTTTTACTAAACGGGACTTAATCGCGTCTAATTAACGGCCTCCGTAGCCCAGTGGGTAGTGACTCTGCCTACGAAGCTGGAGGTCCCGGGTTCGAATCCCGGTCAGGGCATTTATTTGTGTATTTATCACGAATATTTGTTCCTGAGTTATGGATGTTATGTATGTATATAAGTATATATATATGTATGTATCTATATCTATTATATATATCATCGCCTAGTACCCACAACACAAGCCTTACTGAGTTTACCGTGGGCCTAGGTTGATTTGTGTAAGATTGTCCCGTAATATTTATTTATTTATTTATTTATTTTTAATGACCTTGTAGTTACCTCTCTGAGCAAGAGAGAAAATGTAGGTACCTAGTCTACCTACCAATGTATGATACCCGCTTAAGCCAGTTTCCCGTGACCAAGGATGTTGTGAAACATCCGAAACGTCGTCAAACCTCAGAGGTAAATAAATAAATAATTATACGCGATTAAGTCCAAGTTAGAGTTCGGGTAGCACAAGGCGGTTCCAGTTCCACACTTGGTGAGCTCAAATACCGCGAGCCATCCGATTGCCTCTTGCCCCTCTTACATACTGCAACTACGCGTCATTTTGACGACCGCTTTAGCCTAGTTGGTAGTGACCCTGCTTACGAAGCAAGAGGTCCTGGGTTCGAATCCCGGTAAGGGCAATTTATTTGTGTGATGAGCACGAATATTTGTTCCTAAGTCATGGATGTTTTCTATGTATTTAAGTATTTATTTCTCTATATAAGTATCTATATCGTCGTCTAGTACCCATAGTGCAAACTTTGCTTAGTTTGGGACTAGGTTGATTTGTGTAAGATTGTCCGCAAATATTTATTTATTATTAATTTATTTATTATTGCTCTCAATGTTACAAAGATAGGGTGTAAGGTGTAAAAGTATAAAGCGTCGCCTTTAAATAAGGTACAAACAAACGACTCATCGTGTCGATCGTCGTCACGTCAAAGGAGGGCACAAAGTGTATCGTATCAGACAATAACAATGTACCTAAGCCCGTCTGGCAGAGTTTATCGTAAGAGCCATTGATACGATTGGTGGCGATAATATCGCATGATTGATACTTCAAAACGTAATTGAGGTAAAAGCGTTTTCCACTTCTTTTACTGGGATATTAGATCCGGCTTTGATAAGCCCATGTTACTGCGATTGATCTCGAATTGGGTGATTATTTCGTCATTAGAGACCAGAATTTCGGTAGTATATATGTATTTGAATTTTTTAAAACACACACAAAAGTGATAATGGAATAGTAGGGCCGAGGACGCACTACTCACAAAATTTCTACCTAAATTCAGTCCCGATCATCTGATCATCGTTTTTGGCCTATGATCCCATCTCAGGGCTGTTATTCGCTACGCGTTAATGCGGCTCACCCCGCCGGTCACCCGTTACGAAACTAGACCTCTACTGGCTCTACCTACGCTTAATTACTACGCATCGCGGTGTTAAGGTATAATTGTGGGTGAGAGTTGAGGTGAGCTTAAAACAAGTTACAGAATAGGGGGGCAGGTTCCGAGCTGGCCTTAGGAGTGAAACAACAACACATAAACAACGCCAATAATAATTGGTTTAACGGCTTCCGTAGCCCAGTGGGTAGTGACTCTGCCTACGAAGCTGGAGGTCCCGGGTTCGAATCCCGGTCAGGGCATTTATTTGTGTATTTATCACGAATATTTGTTCCTGAGTTATGGATGTTATATATGTATATAAGTATCTATATGTATGTATCTATTATATATATATCATCGCCTAGTACCCACAACACAAGCCTTACTGAGCTTACCGTGAGCCTAGGTTGATTTGTGTAAGATTGTCCCGTAATATATATATTTTTTTTAATGTAAAAGAAGCCTTTTTGTTGAGTTCATAGATGCGTTCATACTTAGAGGCGCTATTGTGTTAAGGAGAGGTTTAAGGGTTATATGAAATAGATGGCACAAAGACCTCTATGTTGAAACTAGCTGCAACAGGCTTATTATTTTGAGGGGACGCGACATCGCATAGACTTTGGGGTGGCGGGTAAGCGGACTTTTTATTCGTCTGTGAAATAAGTATAGGATGACTAACAACGATTGACTTGTTCTTCAATGTGCAACGCAACTGTCATATGATGGCAAAATATTATCGATATCAACAAAAGGACCAAATTGCCCTTCGAGTCACAGAAAGCCCCTGCTAGACGTTTGCCAACACGCCCCTCCGACCGAGCGACCTTGGTCCGCACCAACCGTGGTTGTTTGGAGCTAAATTTCATACTACAGCGGTCGGTGCCAACCAAGGTCGCTCGGTCGGAGGCGCGTGTTGGCAACCGTCTAGCAGGGGCTTTACAGCAGTCTTCCGTGGCATAATTGAGACTTTCATTTTTTTACGAAACCACATAGTGCCTTGCAGGTAACAGATGTTTTGGGCCACAAAATGGCCATAATTGCCATCTTGTTCTGCATTCGCTGGTTGCAGTTTTCGATTCAATTCAATATATGTTTAGCTAGAGTTTACAATGCAGGAACAAGCGGTAGTGCCGAAACGACCTGAACAATTATGGACCTGCCTTGATATTCTAAAATAGTATAAGTACGGTGGAATGGGTAGGTACCTTGATTCGGGGGGCGTCAAATAGGTTTTTCTCCGTAATCATTGTTTTTAACTTGTGGGTAAACTGTGGTAATATATCAGTATTATATCTTGCCGTATACCTACTCGATTAAATTTTCTTAATTTCAAATATTTCTGCTTTTATACTACATTCTAAATTATCAAAGTAGCCCCATTTTTTCCTAAAGTAGTAACTACAACTGAAAGCAGAAGCGAGATAAATTGTAAAATATACCGATCGAATCCAAACAGCTAAATAGATACAAGAAATCAGCTTCGACGTAGCCTAAAACAGGCTAAGTTTGAAGGCGTTTTAAACGACCTTGTGACAACATTGACAATTAGGGTCTAAGTTACGTGTTTGCTTGTGTCAGGTCAGGGGACGCTCTCTTCCATTATCTTCAACAGGGGAAGGAAATATATAAACATGTCTTAATTATTATTTAAAATACTGTTTTACACGGGTCTAACGCGATATTAATTTACGTTCATTTCTGACGTTTCGACACGGGTTGCACCGGTCATGGTCGCAGATAACTATCGTCCCAGCAAGTTGTCAACAGAGAGAGAGAATAAATATCGCGTTCGACCCGTGTAAAATAGTAGATTGTACAACAAGTGCATAAAACGCACCATTTTACTCGAGACGTTTATCCATCCGAGCGAGCTTGCGAGCGAGGATAGATATAAAGTCGAGTGTAAAATGGGTTTTATGGACGAGTTGTACACTCTACTTTTCACTTCGATTGCGAGGAAATGAAACAGCAACACGTAAAATAATAAATGAGACGAAATACAAATTATAAGTTTATTTCATGAAGTTTTATTGTGTACTTTGGCTGTTGGTATCTTTGCCTTGGTCTTAGAATACGAACGAAACGAAATAAAATAAAGAGGTTGTTGTATGAAGTTAAAGATGTTCGTGTGGCTGTTGCAGCGATTGCCTTGGTCTTCGACGAAGATTTTACTTTATGCTCTAGAGCATAAAAAGCGACTTTATGTCGCCTACGCACGACATAAAGACGAACTTTTAGAGCATGAGAAGTGAAAAAGTATTTTATTTAAATATGTGTACAAAGCGCGAGAGTTTAAAGTGTTATATATAGGTCTTATTATTAACGACAAACAATATTTATAATTATAACTTTACATTTAACATTATTTAGTTATGTATATGATCTAGATTATGTACTTTCGCATTTACGACACGTTTACGGATAGTCAGTCTAGTAGCTACAGTAGACGGCAAACTTCGTGCGCAAATGACCTTGCCTGCGCAAAGGCGAATTGTACGTGCAAGCTGCCCCCCCACTTCCCCTCATTTGCGCACGAAGTTTGCCGTCTACTGTATCAGTGTTATCACTGACGCGGTTACATGATAGCTAATATCTAGCTAACACATGGTACAGCCCTGCTATTCTGTAACTTGTTTTAAGCTCACCTCAACGCTCACTCACAAATATATCTTGATGCCGCGATTCGTAGTAACTAAGTGTAGGTAGAGGTCTAGTTTCGTTAGGCGTGACGGGTGGGATGAGGCGCATGAGCGCGTAAAGTATAACATCTCTGGAGTGTGCAGTGCACTATTGATGCGTAGACATACTGGAACCGCGAAGTATGTAGGTACGAGTTGATATAAATGTCGGCGGCCGATCGTAAAATCCGATCGTAAGATCACGAAATTCCTAGGCATATCGTGAAACGCCGCCATTTCATGATTTGGCTAAATGACATCCGCCATATCGTTCAAAACTGAACGTTTAACGATTTGTCTGATGACGTTTAGGCAGATCATGAAATTCCTATAGACATATCATGAAAGGCCGCCATTTCATGATCTGGCTAAATAACACCCACCAGTGATGTTTAGGCAGATCATGAAATTCCTAGGCATAACTATAATGAAACGCCGCCATATCGTTCCACCTCAGATTTTTTCTTGGTCTGAGATCAATACTCGCCGTTATACGTAAGTCGGGTTTGAAAACAAGTTTTTCCGCACTTTTACAAAAAAATAAATAACCTCAAAGACGAAAGCGCGAGCAAAGCTTCCGCTTTCGTCTTCTAACGTATCCGCGATCCGAGTCGGTTTTGCCACTAAGTCCCTGTTGTGAAAAACTTTTAAACTTTATGCCTAGGAATTTCGTGATCTGCCGGATTTTTACGATGTGGCCGGTATAGAGCTAGGAATATCGACAAATGCCTAATCGATCTGCCGTATTTTTTATCAGGCACATCATGATATGCCTAGTCAACTTTTAGCCAAATCATGAAATGGCGGCGTTTAACGATATGCCTAGGAATTTCGTAGCCAAACTGGTACCACAACCTACAACCCTTTCTGTCAATCAAGACGTTAGGTAAGTAGTCTTATGGAATACAACCCTGATGAATATTAAGCAATTGAACCGACAATCTTCCTAATCCTATCCAAAACGACTAGCAAAACTAGAATTACGTAGTCTATCTGACTTCGTCCAGCTTCGTCCTTGATCTCGGAATTGGTTAAGGAAGCGTTCGGCAACAGGCGGCCCGCGAGACTCTTGCTTGCGGCCCGCGAGCCTACTGGCTGTTTTGTATGTAAAGTTCGTTGAATCCAGAATTTTGGAATTGCCTGATAAATTCACAAATAATTAAGAAGTGCGGCCCGCGTCATTTTTGTTAGCTCCTATGTGGCCCTTGGTTGCTAAAAGGTTGCCGACCCATGCTTTAAGGCTAAATAACGCCGTCCGTTGACATTACGCTCCATGCATTTGTCGAAATGTCAATACCACAAAAACTGACTCACTATTTGAAGGCCATCCATCGGTTCCAACTGTTCCAAGTTATTTTTTACTTTCCGTCGTGGTACAATTTAGTTTTAGTTTAGTAGTTTAGTTGATTGGATAAAAAACTTAACTTATAATGAAACGGAAGCACTTCTATCTTGCACAACATGATTTTGTACTTATACGGACACACACGCACGCACACACACACTAACACACACACACACACACACACACACACACACACACACACACACACACACACACACACACACACATACACGCACACATAATACACACATACACACACACACCTGTACACACACACGACACCCACAAACACACACACACACATTTTTCTTAGATTTAAAATACAATTACATAGCTAAAATATGTTCAACACACATATATTCCTACTTTTAAATTAAATAAATAAATAGATATAAATTATATTATATTATATTAAGTACCTTTATTATGGGTTATGTACCACTTCTTGTTTTTTGGAAGAGCGGTGTCTCCTGACACAAGCAAAATTACTTGCTTAATAGGAGGCTCCAACCTTTGCTATCTGTTAATTTACTTTTATAACCTAAATAAACTTTTTTCATTTTTCATTTTCATTTTTTCATTTTCATTGACGTCTAAGATATATTTATTACACTTTCGCACCTCACTGCTTTGTGATAAGGTGATAAATGTAATTCGGCTGTCCCTATCTACAGCCAATATTTGAATATATTTTGCATATAAAAGGTCACCTTTTAAAGAAGCTAAATATATAAGTAACCTTTTAAATAATATTATTGATACAAGCTGTTTTCTAAACGGTAACTAAGTAAGTATACACTTTTGGTGGTTCTAGGATCTTATGTCTAAGCGATAAGGTCTTAAAACCACCAAACGTATACATGTACCTATATGACTTAATTGATCGAGCGAGCGAAGCGAACGAAGCTCTCTTTTTCAGCTTGGACGGAAATTCTTTCGTATGTCCGGCTATCCAGCAGTTCTCCTCTACAGGACGCATTTCTCCACCGATTTTGGATGATTTGTTAAGTATATCGTATTATTTTGTCGATTCGGTTTTTCGTTCTTTTTATTAAGAAGCTTTGTGTGTCTTCACTAAATAGTATAAAACAAAGTCGCCTCCGGCTGTCTGTCTGTCTGTCCCTAGGTATGCTTAGATCTTTAAAACTACGCAACGGATTTTGATGCGGATTTTTTAATAGATATTCAAGAGGAAGGTTTATATGTATAATACATGCATGTATTACCCGTGCGAAGCCGGGGCGGGTCGCTAGTATTAAATAATTTTTTTAATTAAATTCAGCCATCTTATAAATAGATTTCTTTTGTTGTACCTAGCATAAGCAATACCGTACATATATATTACTATTCGTACAGCTTTTAGCTAATAAAATGTAAAATAAATTAGGAGCGTTGTTTGCCAACAAACCACACTGTGGTTTGGCAGATTAATTGTACCTTTGTAAAGTTAGCTATAAGCCTTAAAGATAATAAACATTTATTATTTATTTATTTATTTTATTATTTTGTTTTACAGCTCACAGTAGGTAAACTAATTGTTAAAGTTATCGGGTTTACATGGACCTCCCTTTAAGGGCGATCCTTACTTGGCAAACATTAAATTGTAACAGTGTTGTTGTGTGTTGTTGTTGTGTTGTGTGTACGGCCCAGTAATACGCGTCCACTATAATTATCTCTGTCTCTTTTTAACCCAAAGAATTGAATTACTGGGCCGTACATTATACGTACCCAGTTTAGATGTTAACCTAGTTCGGTACAATATGAGTAAGTAGGCTTTGGGAAAAAGGAAAATCAACCGCGGACATTAGTCAATTATACTTAGGTACTTAAATATATTATATTATAACCTATGTATTTTATAATTCCGAGTAACTACACACTTTGAGTCGACTCGAGCTATGTTGTGGTTTTCTGGGTAATAATGTTTTGCATAATTTTACATACATAAACACTTATTTCGAAAATACTTCCGTACTACCCGCATACTAGAACATGTAAGGCATGCAGCAGATAAAGACGATATTTAGGCATCAATTTGCACAGCCATTTTTCGCAATCTGCATAGCGATGCCTGCAACATAGCTTGCGAATCTTGCGATCGATGTTGCAAATCCCTCTTGCTTGGGTATAAAAGCAATCATCACAGTATTAATATCAGTAGGTATAATAGATAGTTACTATACGTTAAGCCATGCAATATTTAAAAAACTCCCGTCAGACTCAGACATATTAAATCGCGATTGTGGATGGTCTGTGCCGCCTAGTTCGAAAACAGTTTTGACTACTACGCCTGTGTCAAGTGTGGACGAGACTTTAGCATGTGACGTAGTGTAGATTCTCGCCTTCTCCACTGCCCCTGCGCAAACCAGCCAAGCGAGCAGGAGTGAAATACTCTAAAACAATTATATTTTTCGTGACGGCGACGCGTAACGTAACTTCCACTCACTGGTCACCTCACCTCTCAACTCACCGGTCATCTCACGCCTCACGCCTAATGTGACAGCTAAGATAATCTTACCCCGGTCCCCGGTACGTCACATGACTTTAATTTGACAAAATATGGTATTTATACTTGATATTTCACACACAAGATAAGTAAAATTTTATTTTAACTATGATTTGTTCATTTTTGTTTGATTACCCAACATAATCAAAATACATAGTACAATCAGCACTCATGGCACTTTCGCACAGGCGTGAAATGGCGCTATGGCGGATTTCGGCGGACGCGGAAGACGCCATCCAGCACGGCTATACGTATCACTGGGCGGCCCGCGAGCAGGGCTGTTATTCGCTACGCGTTAATGCAGCTCACCCCGCCGGTCACCCGTTACGAAACTAGACCTTTACCTACGCTTAATTACTACGCATCGCGGTGTCAAGATATAATTGTGGGTGAGCGTTGAGGTGAGCTTAACACAAGTTAAATAATAGGAGGGCTGTGTGTCGCGGCGAGACAGACTATCCGAATCTTTCTAATTAGGACGCTCAGAAATAGAGACGACGGACAGTCCATGTCGATAGCCGTGCTGATATTGCTGATAACTCGCGCGGCTGGCATTAGGCCTACGCGCCTGTGTATGTAAGGTACGAGTAACTTGTCCATCAATGACGCACCAACATTTCAAAGCATCCTACCTCCGACGTTTTTAAAGTTACGAGTCTGATATTTTGCGAACGCTCTAGTAAATTAATGCTCGTCAAAAAATGCATTCTTCACGAAGATGACTTGACAGTCGCGTAACAAAATTGCTCGGTGCGGCAAAAAGCTCGAACCTCGCTAAAACGCTCCGGTTTATTTTGTTACCTGTAATGTAACATTCGCTAGAATACTCATTACAAGTATCAAGAGTCATGATCAAGTCTTGATCGATTATTTAATCGATTTTTGTGATAATAAATAATCGATTTTTATATAATCGATCATTTTTTCACATCCCTACCAGAAGCTACGCGTGCGTTCGTAATGGTTGTCGTAAGTCTGCAAGTCTTGTTTTGTTAACCTGCTACAGTAGACGGCAAACTTCGTGCGCAAATGACCTTGCCTGCTCAAAGGCGAATTGTACGTGCAAGCTGCCCCCCCACTTCCCCTCATTTGCGCACGAAGTTTGCCGTCTACTACTCGTACTTAGAATATGTTTTTATCCCATGCCGATTTCGAGCCTAGTGCGTCCCTTAAAAAAAACAAAATTGGCAAATTAATAAAGTTCCTTCAAGGTTTTTTGGCATTATTGCACATCATTAGAAAGAGGATAGACTAGAGAACTTTTTTAAAGAATTTTAAGAACACGATTGTTTTTCTGTTCTGTTCTGTTCTGGTGACTCATCCAGCCAGCAGTTCTGCTGCAAGGACTCAGAAGTGCTGACTACAGGAGGGAGGAGGTGTTAGAGCAAAATAACGAAGAAGGCTCGCTTACCTCGTCTAGTGTAGCATATGCGGCAGAAAGTTAGTGGGGTATGAGAACCTTAACCGATCACCGACTTAACCGCAAATACTATAATGACCAGGGTAAGCGGGCTTGCTTGTCCATTTTGAACCAACTTCCGCCGCCCGGCCGCAGGCAACAGCTTCCTGCCTGAGAAACCGGAGAGCCAAGTAGATAGGACGGGAGTGTAGGTGTGCAGTCAGGATGGTTGGAGAGACGGGAGTTGGAGCCGACCCGAATACAGGCATCGTTAAGCCAGCATGGGGTAGATAGATACTATACTTGGTGAATAATATATATAATTAGTTTTTGACTGCTTTGTCCCTCCCCTTTGACCCTCAGGTTCTGACATTGAACCTCTTCGCGCTTATCGCAATTATTAATCAAGACCCGGCGATTGTGTGTCCTCTCTGTCTCTTCGTTCTCCTCTTCTTTCTTGTCTCAGTAGTCAATCAATGATCAATGTCCACGTCTTGATTCGCTGGGTTGGTAACGTGTATCATGCGGCTGTACATTGGTCGAGTTTCAAGTGTATGTGCCTGCGGCTGTAGACTTGTCTTTCCTCAGTAAGTAGTCGCGGCTCGGCCATGTGCGCGTCGTTGCGAAGTGCTTTCGTGAAAATGCCTTCAAGACTTGTTTTATTTAGACATAGAGTTGCCTTACTTCTTACTTCACTAGGCAAGGTAGTAAAATTTGGTTATTTCTTTTACCTTTATCACTGCTGCTAGCGCGGTTGTCATATATGTGGATTGAACGTTGACGATGCAAACCCGAGCCATTAAACACTCATTACCTACTAGTTTTCAACACTCGCTTCGACGTCAAAACTTCCCACTCAAATCACGTCACCGGTTCATCCAGCACCTGTACATGCTACCATCCTAATGCAAACTTAAAACTGCACCCATAATAAAATGCACTGTTATTATCGTAGTTCATCAATAGCAACACTTACTTCTGCACTAAAATCGCCTCGACAATGCAACCCCCAGACACTAAATATTTAGACACGCATATCAACTGCACAATAGGTAGTCAAAATACACTCCCTACTCGTTTCCAAAGCCGACTTTCTCCGCTAAAACCTTCCTTTCAAATCACTTCACCGGTTCATTCAGCACACCTGCACATGTCACCATCTTACTTAACGCACTCATAACAATTGCACACATCATAAAATACACTTTTATTATTATAGTAGTTCATCAATCAATTGCAACATTCACCTCTGTACCAAAATCAGATTACAGGTAAATATGTAGTAGGTACACACTAATTACATAGTCGGTTATAGTGTTCCGACCTCATCCCTAGGCAGGGCATCCATAATACCGCCCAATACGGCTTTCCATATTTCCAGACCATCTAGCCGATTATCGTCCATACGCCCAAGGCATGGCACCATATAAAATTTTTGATTCATCTGCGAATGGCATTTACGAATGGTATTCGTAAGCAATTTCAGCCTTTTGGAATCCGTATAATTAATTTATGTTGAACCTTGTCGGTCGCCACGATCTTGTTTTGTTCTATTGTCTTCACGAACCGCGATTACTGCACGTGGGTTTTCTCCAAGTTTCTTGGTAGGCGCAAATTTCAGTCGCCCCTTGTCCGTTTTTTTTTCCTTTTTGTTTTTGCCCTTTCTATGTCAGGCTCGTGGCGGCGACGTTCTGTATTTAATTGTAGCTAACGCCAGATGTGTGATTGTAAAAGCATTGTAGACCTTCCATCCATTGTCCATAACTCAGTGGCTTAAAAGAGCATGAAGCTTCCGCTATGGGCTTGAAGGAAAAAACAATAATTGTATATTACCCGCTAGGCGAAAGCAATCACCCAAAATAGTTTTAGTAATTATTAGCTGGACTCTAAAATAAAGGGGCAAATCGCGACACGGCGTTACATGCTAATATTAGTAATAAAATCAAATGGATAATACATATAGGTATATCATTCTAAACATAATAAATTAAATTGTTAACTTCCACCATTGGCCATTGCCATTACAAAACTTATGATCTAAGGTTTCAAGCCTTTTTGCACCGAAAGTCTTTGAATGTTACAGAACAGCGTGCAACCCTTGAGTATGTGCTTACTGTTAAATGTGAACGATTAAAAGGAAGTAAATGATTATCTAAATAGATATTGTGTACACATATAGATAATTAAGTAGTGGAGGTTTATCGACATAACAGTGCGTCGACATATATCATAACAAGAGGAGCTCTGTATTTTTACGAGCTGTGTATGTGTATTGCTGCCTTCCCGGGACGAATCAGGCAAGGTTGGTCCGCTATATCGGAGCCCGCCAATTACCGCCACCTCACGGTGATTTATGCGTACATTTGAATATTGGAGAGACCTCATCAAATGTATCGCTTCAACTTGGACAAGCGTCGTCGTAGCTGGCGAAGACGATAGAAGATGACCGCACATTAATCAGCTGCATTCACTGTTATATAATATATAGACGCACTGCAAATTTTTTTTGTAGACCGGCATGTATCGCGAAATGAGTACGAGTATCGAAGCGAGTTATCGGAACGGACAGCGTGGTTAGGCGATGGAGACCGAGGCGAGCGCTTCAGATGTGTATTTCTGGTTTAACCATTGATTAATTAACTATGTGACATCTCCTCCCTGCATTAGTATATAGTTATTTCTAGTTTAACGATCGTTAAAATAAACTATTTATATGACTGACACCTACTCCATGCAATATTAGGTAACTAAGTAAATAACTAATTAACAGCAGAGGTGCAATTTTATAGCTTCTCTGCTTCCCTAGGTGTGGGTCAAAGCAGATGTTCTTCGCCGTTGATCATTAGGAAGAAACAAGAAGTGATAAGTGCGCGGGATGGCAGGGTGTTGTACATTGTATTAAGTATTCTACACAATATTAAGTTGGAGGCCTTTGTGCTAGGTGCTGGGGCGTAAACAGATGTGTTATGTTGCTCGTCTAACTGTTGAACATTCGATCTAGCTTGAAAGTGGGATACGTTAGGACCAGGTAAAATAGCTTTTCCCGAGACCAAGGGGCCTCGTAGATTTACCCGTCCTTTTCAAATCACTGAGCGATTTAGCCTTCAGAAAAAGGGTATGGAATTTGAAAACTACAACTTTAATGGAAGGACCTCACCGGTTTTTAACTGTGACGACGGCGTGCCCTGTTAGGTGGCGACAGGTACAGGGTTGCTATTGCTGCAATTCACGGAGCTTGGAGTTGCACGCACTTTTATTGCACTCACTGTTTATACCCCCAATATACAACACACTGCGATTAACCCGGCACAACACAATTTGAAAAAAATCGAAGGGATGACTCAATGTATAAGTCACGCGTGTTATTTGGACTTGCGAAAGACGCGGGCGCAAGCAACATCTGCAACTGACCGACCTATTGTCTCATGGGCTTTTGTTAAATTTTATGGCGATAGGAAAGGACGAGAAAGGATCTCAGGCAACGACCGCTCTGTTCGGCTGCCCATACGAGACTCATTTTAAGAACACGATTGTTTTTAGTATTTTATTTGAGGGTCAATAAAAAAAATTGTGGACATAACTTGCAAATAATTTTGACTTTGATAGAGACGTACACACAACAACAACACACACAACAATTTAAAAAAAAATTTGGCTGTACCACTTCCTTTTCTTTTAAATTTAAATTGAAACGCTTAGGACCTTGGAGTCTTACAAAATGTATTTAAAAAAATATTAAAAAAGAACCCGTAGGCACAAATAATTTTTGAATGCTGAAAATGACAGCAGATGACCCAAACTTCCTGTCGTTTTAATTTGGCAAACGATGGACCAAACGCCCTGTATATTTAGGGTATAATAATATGTACTCGTGGCATGCTT
Organism: Epinotia brunnichana; assembly: GCA_963854355.1. Taxonomy (NCBI): domain Eukaryota; kingdom Metazoa; phylum Arthropoda; class Insecta; order Lepidoptera; family Tortricidae; genus Epinotia; species Epinotia brunnichana. The sequence continues at coordinate 18,717,953 of OY977949.1, read as the reverse complement.
ATCAAACAAATGCTCAGAATTATGTAGGTTCTACGTCTGTAGAAATAACCCTAGAAACGTGACCTCCGGGTGGTGCTAAAAGAACAACAAACTCGGCAGCTGCACTGTTCCTTCTGAACCTCGCAGCGCACACTGGAACTCTATCAGCGACATCGATACGAATACATATATGTACCAGTGTGTAACCGCCATACGATAAATAAATAGACGCTCTAATAAGATCTGCAGCTATTATAGACAATACCGAAATTAGACCAATTTTATTGTATGGCTGTGAAGCCTGGACAGTGGACACTGACACTCAGGGAGAAGAACAATAAACTTTTGGTGGCTGAAAAAAAGGTCCTCCGTAAAATCCTCGGCCCAACGCAGACTGAAATTGAACACTTTTTTGAGGATCCTAACCTCATCGGAGTGACTAAATCACTCCTATAGCGAATGGGAGACGATAGACATAGACATAGACATAGAAAAACTTTATTTAACATCACATTTTATACAAAAGGAACAGTGTACAAATTAGACTTAGGAATAGACAAACACACTTAAACAATATCGTACGAGGCATTTACATTTTGTGATGCCAAAAAGGGGCTAGACTCAGCATACTGTTGCAGTGAGTACCTACTGAGTACCTACACTGCAACGCTGATTTTCAGTCAGACCCTTACATATAATAAGTTTTAATTCTAATTAATATTGTCGGAAGGGAATTAATATCTTATTGGAATGTGAGTAATGTTGTGTATATTTTAAATTATGTAAAGACTGTGGTTTGGTTGTACTTGTATAAATATGTATGTTAAGTAAGCAAGTATATAAAAAATATGAAATAAAATAATAAACAATTTGAAATGACACGTATATAGTAAGCATCAAAGATACGAGGCCAAGACTCGACCGCCCAAGGGTAGAGTTTTTTGTATCTGGAGGAGGTGTCGTTTTAATTTTAATTTAAAACTGCTCAGACAATTAATATTTTTGAGAGGTGGAGGTATATTATTCCAACACTTGGTTGCTGTGTACTTAAAACTACCCCGAAAAGCAGTGGTGTGGTGATGAGGAATTATGAAATTTTGGCTGATTGATCTAAGGCCATACACTGTGGAACTATTTTTACGCCAAGTGACCTTTTTAAACAAATACTCGGGTACTGAAGTTTTTAAGATGCCGAACAGCAAGAATGACAAGTGAAGCTCTCTTCGAAATGCCATTTTGAGGATGCCTGCCGAATTTACGTAGGGAGTCACATGTGTTCGAGGAGGAATTCCGAAGCAGTACCGCGCACATGCGTTTTGTACTCGTTGCACAATGCGATCAGTGCGTGCTAACAGTCGTGGACCGTATACAACATCGGCATAATTGAACCTCGAGAGAACCAAGGAATCGCATAGCTTGATGCGTAAATCTACGCTGATGAACTCTCGGATTCGGTAAAGTATCTTTAGTCTATAAAATGAGGTTCTGGCAACTTCCGATATGTAACTCTCAAAACGCAGAGCCTCATCCATTATGATGCCTAAATTACGCGACTCTGATATACGCTCCACCTGATCGCCCATTACAGAAACAACTGGATTATGACTATCTATCAGTTTTATTTGATTTTTAGATCCGAACAACATATATTTGGTTTTACTAGGATTTAATACTAGGCAATTTGACTCTGACCAAGCTGTAATATTTTCTAGATCTTCATTTAAATTAGCAACAGCTTGACTAGTATCAGAGGGATAACATGAGACATAAACTTGTATATCGTCGGCATACAAGTGGAAATGACAATGTTTTATTACATCACGGACATCTGCAGTATACATAATAAAAATTAGTGGGCCCAAAATGGAGCCCTGCGGCACTCCTCTGGATACTGCAGATGGTTTAGACTTTATATATAAACCATTGTCATCCTGCAGCTGGACAACTTGAGTGCGGTCACTCAGATAGCTTGAAAACCACGCAATTGCATCTGTCTCAAAGCCGTAGTTAGCGCGGTTAAAAGAGCCTACGAAGGTAGGCCTATAGAAAGACGTCCGGTTGGTCGCCCCCAGATATCGGTGGGTTGATGTGGTAGGTGCGGATCTTCTCGAGCTCCAACCAAGCTAGCGACTGGCGAGAAACCACTCAAGCTCGGAATCAGTGCACTCGTATCGGAGGCCAAGACACACTTCGGGTCGTTGAGCCAGAGGAATAAGTAATAATTAGAATTAATTATTAAGAGTAATAATTAGCTCAAAACCTAAAATAAATAAATGAAGTAGGTAGGGGAGAGTGGGTAGGATTTGTACACAGCAAAGATAATTAAGACAATCTTGACTTGTCTTAATTATCTTTGTTCACAGGGAGTATTCGTACAGTAGTCATCGCTCGACTATCCAACATGCTGAAGCGTTCATATTTGTATGCGTGACTGCCGCTCAATATGTATAGGCTACCCTCAAGTGATAGCAGTGCGGCAGCAGATTTCACCAGAAATAATTAATTTCGCGACCAGAAAATAATTTTTGGTTCTCCTTTGAATGCGTCTGTCTCTAATAAGTTTTGATCGAATTATAAAAATATATATATATATATTGTAATTAGATGCTCGAGATTAATATGTAAACAATGGTTTTGGGATTACTTTTACGGTTATTTTTTATTTTGATTATTTTTCTGATCGTGTTGGTACCTTCGTACAGTCAAAATGTATGTAATTTCATACTGTACGAATGCACCCCATTTAAGTAAAAAAATTGTAGATCAAGAGTAATTATATTTACAATACCATAAATAGATATTTATAGATAGATATTTGCGGACAATCTTACACAAATCTACCTAGTCCGAAACTAAGCAAAGCTTGTACTATGGGTACTAGGCGACGATATAGATACTTATATAGAGAAATACATACTTAAATACATAGAAAACATCCATGACTCAGGAACAAATATTCGTGCTCATCACACAAATAAATGCCCTTACCGGGATTCGAACCCAGGACCTCTAGCTTCGTAGGCAGGGTCACTACCAACTAGGCTAAAGCGGTCGTCAAAACCATGTCAGTAAGATATGCCTAAAAGGTGACTAAAACAGGTGAAATAGCTGAAAATCCAACGAATCCTAGGAAAAAGGAATAGTGTACGAAGCCAACCCCACGTGTGAGGTAGTTTCGTACGTTTCCCGATTTTGAGAAAAATCACCGTAGGGTCACCATGCTGCTTTATATCCATACAACAGTTCATTATTATTAATGCCATATAAGTGGGGTGCAGCATTAAACTTATCATAAAACTCGCACTTGGCCGGTTTTTTAGTTGTTATAATATTAAGTAGTATAAATAAGAGTCTAGGCGCCGCCTATAGATAGACTACCTACCCGCGCGGATCCGCTCGTGTACTTATTACAAAAATACGCGGAATAAAATATACCCTATGTCCATCCCGTAGAACCATTCTATATCATAAGGCAGATTCTTTATACATTACCGGTATCTGGTTGATTACCTTTTTGAACTTAAGGTAAAATAATTAAAAACACCCGTTTACAGCCAGCACCCGCGTAAAGCCGTTGTATAAGTAAAAATAAAGGAACAATCCGCTCCGCAAACCATAAGAAATTATTGACATTCGTCTGCCCAAGACACTTACGCCTTTTTTTGCTTGGAGAAGATTAATGAGTGTTCAGACCAGTTCTCAGCCGCAGACCGCAACAGCTCAGCCAGTCTGGCACAGCTCACGCGATGCTTCGCGCATTTTAACATATTTAAAACAAGGATATCCTTTTGAATTTAATACGTAGTCATTTAGGGATCATAGCGTGAATCTAATATTGTGAATCAAAGTCTGGCCTGAGGGGCAGACTTTGCAAAGTTTTGTAATGCCTCACTTCCTGACCCGAAATGTATAATATATGAGATATTGGGCCAGAAGTGTCATGCTAGGTAGCTATTGGATTATAAGTAGTTCACACAAGTCAACATGGCAACGTTGCAAAATGTTGCAACACCCAGCCGACGGAGATACCTTGGCCGATGATGATAATGAAATGAAGAGAGGAGTTAAATCATCCCACTCTACCGTATTTCTGCATTTCTCTGTTCAGTTAGGTAGGTTATCAATATTAATAGTAGTTTATGCAACTGATATGAGAGGCTTTAAAATAGGAGTGTGGTTTTATGAAACGAGCGTCAGTGAGCAGCATTTTAGAACACTAATGATATACTGTGCGTAGAATAAACACTTTTAGCGCACCATATTCCACTACGTTTACAACCAAGTATAAGAATTATTTAATAACTCCAATTTGTATCTGCGTTAGTTAATAATATAACAATAATAAGTACCTATTGCGGTTGGCAATCTTACACTTTTATTACGTTTATCAAAGTCCCCTTTGATAACCGAGTTTGCTACGAAAAATATTTCTTTTCCTCGAAAAAAACCAAATAAAATAAGAACGTTTTCATCACACTTGCTCATAAATGGTGTTATTCTATGCCTGTATACAGAAGGACAATGGCCTAAATTGTTCCCGCGGGAAATAATGGTCCCTAGGGAGTAATGGGCGTGATCTGATTGGTTAAGCAAATCTTGATGGCCGCGTACGACAAGAATTATGGCTCTGTGATTGGTTGGAAATAAAATCGAGCAGGCCATGCCCTGCAAGAACCACATGCTCCATGCTCTCTGATTGGTTGAAATATTGAAACTACGCCCCCCACTCGCACTGATCTGGAAGTGAAGTTGTCAATTTCGTCAACATTTGATTGGTGCGCTTGTATAAAACATATATTTTTCTGTCTTTTGCAGTTATTTATTTCCTCGCAAATGTGATGAAAAACATTGTGTATAACACGGGCGTAAGAATATTGCAAACTCGAGTCATCAAAAGCCCTCCGCCTCACGGCGTCTGGCTTCTGGTAGACTCTCGTTTGCGATATTCCTCATACGCCCCTTGTTAAACAATGTACTATTTTCTTCGAGGAATAACATATCCCATTTGAACTAAGGGTTAGGTACGATGAAAAGTGGTACTTCGTAGTAAACTAACTAAAATAACGATTTATTGCGAGGAAACTAAAAATCCGATTTGGTAACGGAGTTAGCTTGGAAGAATGTTTTTTTTTGTAGATAGGTAAAGTATAAAACAAACAAGGATGCCATAAAGCAAAGCTTGTACTATGGAAGCTACATGACGACATACATACCTACTTGATACATAAAAAATACCGGCCAAGTGCGAGTCGGACTCGCGCACGAAGGGTTCCGTACCATTATCAATAAAAATATTTATTTTATTCTGTTTTTAGTATTGGTTGTTATAGCGGCAACAGAAATAAATAAATAAATATATATATTTGCGGACAATCTTACACAAATCAATCTAGTCCCAAACTAAGTAAAGCTTGTATGGGTACTAGACGACAATATAGATACTTATATATAGAGAAATAAATACTTAAATACATAGAAAACATCCATGACTCAGGAACAAATATTCATGCTCATCACACAAATAAATGCCCTTACCGGGATTCGAACCCATGACCTTTTGCTTCGTAGTCAGGGTCACTATACCAACTATAGTATCCGCAAAACTATCTGGCCGGTCAGGTCGTAAAATATTAGAAGCATGCTATTATTACACACAAAAAGGTTTAATTGTTACTTTTATTGTTTTATTGCCCTACCGGCCAGATAGTTTTGCGGATACTATAGGAGTTATTGTCGCCTACACTACGGCGCGCCTCCCTCTTGTTTTCAAGTGACGTGACCGAAAAACTTTAGGGCTCTTGTCGGAGAGAGGCTTTGTTAAAAAAGTGACCTACTAAGAATAGTAAGGATACTTTTTAGCTCTTTCGTTATAGCTCTACTTTTTTATTTGTTAGATAACTATAAAGTTCTATACGCAAAACTATTTCTGTGTAAGGAGCGAATGAGTATACCATACAACCTTATATTATAGTAAATAAAAAGTTATAACGCAAACTTAGTTCAAAAAACCGGCCAAGTGCGAGTCGTACTCGCGCACGAAGGGTTCCGTACCATTATCTATAAAAAAATATTTTATTCTGTGTTTTTAGTATTTGTTGTTATAGCGGCAACATCATTTGTGAAAATTTCAACTGGAATTATCACGGTATATCAGTGAGATCAGCCTGGTGACAGACAGACGGACGGAAGGACGAACGGACGGACGGACGGACGGACAGCGGAGTCCCGTTTTACTCTTTGAATACGGAACCCTAAAAACATCCTAAACTCAGAATCCAATATTAAAATATAATCCAATATAATAAAACGCCATTACCGGTTTTTGAGTCCGGGACAGCCGGCTCTTTATAGGAAGGGTCCCAACTAAGCCAACGTGGTCGTCTTTTCCGTGTAGGAAATTTACCAGACAACTAAGATGAGCAGATAAGAGCGCAGTATAAACATACAACCTTTGGTTGTCTTCTTAAATACTATACGTTTTGAACTCAAATCCTTTATAAACATGTTGTAATGTAACTCTGTTTAGTAATTATGTTTACGTCATACCTGGCCATAAAGTAGGAATTACCGCACGCTATGCGTGCGGAAAACCCCACTTCCTGGCCAGATAGAGACGTAAAATTTTGTACTCACCACGGGCGGTAATAAAGAAAGCCTCAGAGCGCATATTTATCGCCCTTGCCTTCAGCTCGGGCGTCAAATACCTGCGATCTGAGACATTCTTTGTTTAACCGCCCTAGGTAAGTAATGTACTATTATAATTAAATACATAAGTACACAAGCACGGCTGGTCTGATATGTGCCGTGTATCTTATTGTTTCCTCTAAGTTGTTTACGCGCTCACGCCACATCACTTTGATTACGGGCCCTATCGACAAGCTAATCGTTTCTATTTGTAGAATTCGTTAATTACCACACATTCAAATTGACATTATTTATCACGACCAATTTACCCAATACCACTTTATCATTATTTTTCATCCTCACGTACTTTCTTGCCGTTGTAAATCGAACATTCCAAAACCCTGGTGGTGTATATTGAAGGTAATGTCCGGAACCTATACATGTATAGAATGGACTTATTGGATGGCTATGCATATTCGATACCTATGTAAATAAAGAGATATCAAAAAATATCCCTGCAATTCGCGGTTGGAGACGTGCGGGCCGAAACTTAAACTATTATCTAACACACTTTACAGATTATGACTTGAAAGTGAAACAAATATGAATTATCTCGGATCAAATCCACCCACTCTTATATCTATGAGGGTCTCCTATGCCAAAAATTATCTACAGGGGGCCACAAGAAGATGAACAAACTAGCAGTAACTACCTAGTACGAATAAATATGTTGTTGCCAACGAATCACTAGTGGAATCTCACAAGTAGGTACATTGCTTACATAATATTTAAAAGGGTTTTTAACTCTAGCGATCTAGTCGCGGGCTTTGTAACATCAAAGCGCATCAGGAGAAGTAAGTCCCAAAAGACTAAAGTCAGTTGTCACATAAGATGTTATTATTCCAAGGATGCAACTTACAGAAGTGATGTTTGGTCATTAGGCTTTGATTCATTCGCGATGAGTTCAAACATTAGCGGTCAGGGAGTATTCAATCCATAAAAGACGTAAGTGTACGAAGTTGTGATGCAGATACGCCCTTTCTATAACAATAGGCATAGCGGATAACGACCGAGTGCTTATTAGTAACCTATTGTGGAAATAGTGCTCAAACTGACCATGAACTAATAATGCATGACAAGTATATACCTATAGTTTTTTCTCGAACCGTTTTTCAGGTATGTTCATTCTAAATCCGTACTAATGTTGTAAATAGGTACCAGAGTAACTTTGTCTGTGTGTCAGTCTGTTGATGAACCCATGATACAAATAATTGGTACCTACTTTTACTACAGAAAGTAAAACAGGGTCTGTAAGTTTGTATAGGGTGTTGTTGCGATTAATGTTGTACCGCCTATGTATAATTATCTGTTTTAATTTATATGGATTTCAAAACCGGTTTACGGTACGGCATCCGGACCGATCCTACTACGTAGTTGGAAATGGTCTCCCTTGTTAGACTTAACTTAACAACTTTAGCCCTAATGTTTCATTAGACCTAATGTTTCACAAGACCTAATGCATTTTCCTTCGACACAGTAAGCTTTTCGGGGTTGCTTTGAATATCATCAAATAGAAGTCATTAGGTTAAGTTAGGTTTGTTTTGCAATAATCCTATAAAGTTTACTATTTAAGAAAAAATGCATTAGGTCTAGTGAAACATTAGGTCTTATGAAACATTAGGGCTGAAGTGGTTAGGTCTAACAAGGGAGAACCGTTGGAAACGACCCTGCCTGCGAAGCCTGACGGTCCTCCTAGGTTCAAATCTAACAAGGGAGAACCGTTGGAAACGACCCTGCCTGCGAAGCCTGACGGTCCTCCTAGGTTCAAATCTAACAAGGGAGAACCGTTGGAAACGACCCTGCCTGCGAAGCCTGACGGTCCTCCTAGGTTCAAATCTAACAAGGGAGAACCGTTGGAAACGACCCTGCCTGCGAAGCCTGACGGTCCTCCTAGGTTCAATTCTAACAAGGGAGAACCGTTGGAAACGACCCTGCCTGCGAAGCCTGACGGTCCTCCTAGGTTCAAATCTAACAAGGGAGAACCGTTGGAAACGACCCTGCCTGCGAAGCCTGACGGTCCTCCTAGGTTCAAAGCCCGGTAATGACAAACCATTTGTGTGATGGATGAGCATGATAATTCTTGCCTTGGGTGTTTTTGAGATTTATGTAAGGTCCCCTAATATTTATTAACTTAAGGATAGACCTAATCTGAGTCTGTAAAATGAATAATTTAATTTAACGAGCGAGAGAAGCGAACTAAGTTTTCTGTTTCAGCTTGGGCCAAAATTCTTTCGTATGCCCGGATGTCCAGATGCCCCGCTGTCCGGCTGTTCTCCTTTACAGGTCGCATTTCTCAACCGATTCTCGTGAATATTTTATGAGCAGGTCCATTAATTATAAAGGTAGTTTTATTTGTACGTTTAGTTTTTCGAAGCTAATAATTACTTTAAAAACAAAGTTTAAACCGACTTCAATTCAGTACTTCGCCAAGCCACACGGTTCATGAAAATTCCCATTTTCCACATGAACTGCTTTCCAAGAGCACTGTAAAGTGATGCCCGCTCTCGTCGTCTCGCTAAATTCTCTGTTCTTACCCACCCTACCCTTCACCCTGTCACTTTCTACATTTGCAACTTTTGTATTCCTCACAATGAGAGCGTGTTTTCGATTCTGCTTCTGATGATTATTATTTAGTATATGTATATGCTATGATGTATTATTATTTAGTATTATTTTATTTGTGGGCCTTAATATGCCGCTTCGGCCAGCAAGTGATCTATTGTGGCAGCCCTTTCTTTAGAGTTCACCGTTAAGGCCCGTTGCCTCCAGAAAATTCCTGATTCTTTGGTCGGTGATATGTTGTACCTCTTCTGGGTGCACGATGTGCCGCCCTAGGTAAGGTACTTCTTTTGTGCATGAGTGGTCCGCAGGAACAGAGAATGTAACTATTTAATCAGTGTTGTATGTATCAAACATAATATACATTATACCTAGTCATGTGTACCGTGAATGTTTTCTAATGAGCAAACACCACGCACGGAATGCACTGGTCAAACATTGCATCGCGACAACTGTGTAACTTTATTATGGAAGCCGCTATACATTTTCTAGAAAGAATACTTGCGTTCTGTTGCATTGTTTATATAATTTTGTGTCACTGTCTACTAGAAACGTTAAAGGAATTTGGAGCATAGACAAAATATGGGTGGGAAAAATCGGAAAATGTATCGCTCGGAGCCTGAAGGTTGCAGGTTTTCAATCTTTCCGTTTGAAATTTACAAGTTTCCTTAGCAGACGTTACTGCTTAATATAAAATTAAAGACAAATAAGTATAATTTGTTGAGACGAGGTTTTATAGAAGATTCTAACGAGCTCTAACGCGACGGGATTATCATGTGCAATTGAGGAGTTCGATCATCTTCTGTCTCCAACATCAGACTAGCTTGATAGTATCATGATATTTAATTGTTATCGAACTTAAGTACGTAACTAATTATTTAACTTAATTAGTTACTAACTATGCCACATTTCAGCGCTGACACCAGCAGCGATGATATGAGCTAATTTTAATCGATCAACTTACATATCTATATCATCGGTATATAGTTATCATCATCATATCAGCCGAAAGACGTCCACGGCTGGGAATAGGCCTCCCACCAAAGAGTGCCAAAGTGAGCGGTCCTGCGCCACCCGCACCCAGGGGACTCCCGCGATCTTTACCAGGTCATCAGTCCACCTTTTCGGGGGTCTACCCACGCTGCGTCTTCCGGTACGTGATCGCGACTCGAGAACCTTTCCGCCACCACGGCCAGCGGTTATACGTGCAATGTGCCCACGAGTTTTGTCCCCAAATAGGAAAACTGTGCTTTAGAATAAGCCTCTAAAATATTGTGATTTGCCTGCCCCTTTCGGGAAACAGGCGTGAGTTTTATAATATAGGTATGTAAAACAAAAAACGCCCTACATATCGGTCGTTAAATTGAACCTTTTACTTGCACGTCAGGCCATGTAGGTATCAATACTAATCTACACAATAATAACCACACACTGGAGTCTGTGCGGATATTTACTCAAGTGCCTTATTATTTATTTGGCCGCATGTTGACTCAGTGTTCGTGCCCTACATGGCATATATTCGTTCACTGATGGCAGAGAAGAAAAATGTTACCTATATTGATTTAAACTCACACGATATTCACACATAATTTTTATTTAACTGGATTTTATTACATTTGCCTCAAAGAGACAATTCATTTTATGTCCTATCTGGCCATAAAGTAGCAATTACCGCACCCTGCGGAAAATCCCACTTCCTGGCCAGGGAGACACGAACAATGTTGTACTCGCCACGGGCGGTAATAATGGAAGCCTCAGATCGCAGGGTCAAATACCTGCGATCTGAGATATTCTTTGCTTTACCGCCCTAGGTAAGTAATGTACTGTACCTACTTCAAAGAACGCGATTAAGTCCCGTTCAGTAAAATAAAAATGAGAAAAATGTTTCCATGGGTACAACCTAGTAATCTATACATATAAAACTCTTGCGTTACTGGTCGATTGACAGACAGCGCACAGCCTAAACCGCTAAAGATATAAGCATGAGGATCATATTTTCCTTACAGTACGTGGACGTGTACTAAGAAAGGATTTTTCGAAAGTCAACCCTTAAGGGCGTGAAATAGGGGTTGAACCGTTGTAAGGAAATCGTTAATTTGGAAAGTTATATACTTGAATCTGAGTATGAAGGTTTCTTACTAAAAAGCAAAACAAATAATATAACGTTTTTTTTATGTAGGTATGTTTACCGATTTCTCCATTGAATGTGGAGCGATTTCCAAAATTATTTTTTTTATGAAAGAGAAAGGAATCGAAATACTCCTGAGCTGATCCCATTGTCACCAAGTCAGCATCTGATGATGGGATCCCAGGGAAATTGGCAACCCCCAAATTTCATAGACACGCGTGTAGTAATTTCGGTATGTTCTATTATATATAATGTATCGTGTATTAAACTTCGGAAATCGCAATTTTGGTGAAGTGGAACTGGTGATGCACATGCAGATGACTTATGGAACTCCTCAAAGTTGAACAGTACCTACGTCAAAAATTCTGACATGATTCCGTTGAAGTAGCAACTAATGAAGTGGTTATTCTGTGATCCTTGAGGAATCAACGGAACTCCTCCAATATTCTCAGCCCACAGATAGCGACTTGGGTTTTTTCTGTAATAATCAACGCATTTGCTCTCGGAGAGCAGTTCATGTAGTAAATTGGAAAGGAAAGGTGGAAATTTAGTTTAGGTACCTACTATGTGACTTGGCGAAGTAGGTATTGAATTGAAGTCGGTTTAAACTTTGTTTTTAAAGTACCTAAATTATATGATGTGTAGATCTAGCCAGAAATATATTTTTTTAAACTTGATATATTTTGACCGGAAGTGAAGGATTTTTCAAACTTTCGGCCAATTTTAGGGGCGATAATTTTCTGATTCTTGCTCGGCACAACTTTCTCGACCTGCTGCCTCGCATTTTATCGTGTTGTCATGAGACGTAGGCGTATTGGGAGTGGGCTTACGGTCTATAAATAACCTATACCCACTTACTGCAAGGAAATTGTAATAACCTAATAACTAACCGCAGTTTATTGACATTGAATCATTTATAAGGAAAAAATATTTCAAAAATGCCTACTGTTGTACTACAGAATAACAATGCTAAATAGGTATGTTTTACCTAAATACTACAGACGAGTCAGTTTTCAAGTAGAACAGTCATAAAGCCCAGTATACCTACGTAATTATTTATCCTGTGTGTTGCACGATTTATAATTAAATATATCTAAATTAAATATTGTATATTAACGATAACGAGCCTAGTGGTTAAAAGGCACGTGGCTGTCAAACGGCGGTCGTGGGTTCGAATCCCGTCTCGTTCCGAACGTACCAATGAGTTTTTTGGAACGTATGTACGGAATATCATTAGATATATCAGTGAATTGCAAAAAAGTAGGTACATAAGTAAGTAGTTAACCCTTTGAACGCTAAGAACACCTAAAGGTGTCATGTGTTGTCCTTGTCGTGCCCGCAGTGCCAAGAACCCCTATAGCCTATAGTGATATGACGTCCGCTGTCAAAGCAATCTAGGGATGTCACGAATGTTAAGGCCTCCACACACCGGTCGCGGGCGCGGGCCCGCGCCCGACCCGCGCACGACCCGCGCCCGCGACCGGTGTGTGGAGGCCTTTAGATTTATACAACACACACAACACAAAACATATCGATGCGAATGTTTAAAATGATGCGAATGCGAATATTCGTAACATCCCTTAGTCTCAATCTCAATCAATTATGTTGGCGTGATAACGTCTCTTTTGCATTGGCGGCGAAAAGGTTAAAGGCCAACTATGTAAAATTTTTAGAGTTCCGTTTCCGTAGCCAAATGGCAAAAAACGGAACCCTTATGGATTCCTCATGTCTGTCTGTCCGTCCGTATGTCACAGCCACTTTTCTCCGAAACTATAAGAACTATTATGTTGAAACTTGGTAAGTATAGATGTATTCTGTGAACGGTATTAATATTTTCACACTAAAATAAAAAAAAAAACAATCTTCCCCCCCATACGTGTGGGGTAGGTATATATGGTTAGGTCTTCAAAAATGATATTGAGGTTTCTACTATTTTTTTTTCTAAACTGAATAGTTTGCGCTAGAGACACTTCCAAAGTAGGTACTTAGTAAAATGTGTGTCGCCCCCTGTAACTTCTACAATAAGAGAATGATCAAACTATAAAAATATATATGATGTACATTACCATGCAAACTTCCACCGAAAATTGGTTTGAACGAGATCTAGTAAGTAGTTTTTTTTATACGTCATAAATCGTAAACCACAATTTATTATACGGAACCCTTCATGGGCGAGTCCGACTCGCAGTTAGCCGCTTTTTTTTGTATGTGCCAGTAACTTTTCGGTGTAGGTAAACATGGTGAGGAACGTGTACATCGGCGAAGAAATTTAAAGGTGTATGCGGACTTCCCAACCCGCACAGATCCAGCGTGGGGAGGGGACTACTGCCCAAATCCTCTCTTCCATAAGAGATGGTCTGTGCCTTTCAGTACGACGTACAGTCAGGGGTATTAATATACGTAGGTACTTAAATATGGACATAAATGTCCGTAAACGCCTTTATGACATTGACAATAAAGTCCTGTACAGATTTATGTCCCTATTTATGTGCGTATAAATAATCTAATAGTCCCTGGGCGACCGAGCTCTGCTCGTGTGAAAATAGAGAAAACACGGTGAAAACGACATCAGACCCAGCTAGATTGATTTCTCGCCCCCGTAAATCCCTATATTCCAAATTTCATCGAAATCGTTAGAGCCGTTTCCGAGAACGTGATTGCAAATATATATATATATATATATATATATATATATATATATATATATATACAAATATTGCTCGTTTAATAGTATTCGTATTTTAATACCCCTGACTGTACACATAGGGTGATGATGATGATGATGATCATGATGATGAGCATGATTATATTAACGGGGACAAGCAAGAGTGAGCGTTAGCCGTATTGTATCTGGTTCCTTTACTATTTGCACTAACTGCTCTCTGTATGTATAGTGCGGATTTTTTTTCTAGCGGGTCTTATCTTAAGACCCATCGATCGGTCCAACAAAGCAATTGTTTAGCCACGTGCCACAACCGCTTCAAAATGTATGTTTTATAAATACTTTACTCGGATAGTGACTCTATTGTTCTAGTTCATAGTTGTCTATTGTTTTAAATTCAAAATGGTCAGAATAGTATTTTTTTATATGGATCTCCTTTCCTTAGACGACATACGACATTTTGGTTGATGTTTACTACGTTTATTTACAGTCTCAATTATCGGTTACACTGAACAATAAAAGACTATCACTTTGTTTACTACTTAACAATGAAAGACATTCGCTTTGTTTACTAGGCACAATTCGGTCTAGAAAATGCCTTGGTTCTACTAAATAACACAAACAACGCTACTGCGTTTTGGCACCTGTACTATGGAAAACATGTGGCTGGCTGGTTTTATTGTCTTTTGTGGTATTGTTCGATAAATGTTGTTTATAGCAATGTGCGATACGCATACGCAGGTCGTTGACCGGCCTGGAAAGGGACGGTGAGATTGTGCGCCGATTGTGTATGAGATAGGGCCAACAATTAGTCGATCGACTCGGGATAAAAGCGAGGAATTAACGCTAATTACTAATTACGAATTAGCTTGCATTTGGTTGGAAATTGCACACATTCACGCGCAAGACTTATGCCTTTTTCTTCGTTATTTACTTTCCGTAACAGAAGTTCCACGCCATTCTAGGACATAAGTCTTTAAGAATAAGCTGTATAGTCGCACACTAAAACTCAGTCATGCACTCTCTCAGATACCGATTTATGAAACAAACAGTGAGGAAACAAGTAATTACCTACGCGCTCAATAAATTTTCGTTCACAACAATGTTCAACATTAGGACATTGTGCTAGTAAACCTAAACACAAGGATAATCACCACACAGTGGGAAGAACTCCCCAGGGTTTTTAGCCGGTACGAATCCGGCATATCCACCGCGCTTCCCCAAAGCACGATGGAATCTATGAAGATTTTCCCTGGGTTAAAAAAAAAAAAAAAGGATAATCACCTCACACACAGGTACGTTTCATGATAGGTACCTAATATAGTAGGTAGGTATACTACTTTATAGGGTTTTGAAAATAATAATTTACTTACTTTAAAAACAAAGTTTAAACTTTAAACCGACTTGTTGTACTTCGCCAAGCCACATAAGTACATTAAGAATTTCGATCTGAATCTAGAGTGGTCGCAGTCGTGGAACTCCAAGATGGTAGGAAAATTGGGATCCACTATTGCACCAGGCTCCTGTATAGAGGGGTTCGATCTCCCAAGGCGGGTCTAGTGTAACATCAACCGACTCCGTACTGGCCACGGTCGCTGCGCTCACTATAAACACCGTTGCGGATGGGTGGAATCCCCAACTTGCTCGTGCGGTGCCGAAGAACAAACGATTCGCCATATAATCGAGGATTGCCCCATAACGCGCTACGCTGACGGACCTCCAGATGACCTGATCACATGCACTTGGCGACAAGGCCATCAAGTGGCTGACAAACCATAGAATTAATTTATAGTTATTATGTTTCTGTTTTGAATGCCATACGATTAAATAAATAGGTACATTAAAATTTCCACAAAGCCTTTACATTTTACCACATGAACTGCTTTCCTATCCGTTGATTATTACAGAAAAAACCCAAGTCGCTATATGTGGGATGATAATATTTGTGGAGTTCCGTCGATTCCTCAAGGATCTCAGAATTAACACTTCATTAGTTGCTACTTAAACGGCATCATGTCAGAATCTTTGAAGTACTTTTTACATCTTTGAGGAATTCCATAAGTCGTCTGTGTTGTCTTCATCATCAGTTCCACTTCATCAAAATTGCGATTTTCGAGGGTAAATACACGAGTTGTAATTGAAAATACCGAAATCACTACACGCATCATCATCATTATCATCATCATATCAGCCGAAAGACGTCCACTGCTGGACATAGGCCTTCCCCAAAGAGTGCCAAAATGACTGGTCCTGCGCCACCCGCATCCAGTGGAGTTATCACGCGACCACTACACGCGTGCCTATAAAATTTGAGGGTTGCCCTCAATGGCCCTGGGATCCCATCATCAGATCCTGACTTGGTGACAATGGGACCAATGGACAATGGGACTTGGGAGATGGGGGGTGGGGAGTATATTATTTCGAGTAACAAAAGAATTTTGGAAGTCAGTCCACAATTGACGGAGAAATCGGTGAATATAAATGAACATACTGCGGAACATATAGGTAACCTCCTCCTTTATTTAAAGTCGGTTAAAAATGGGCTCATTCCGGTAAGCCAAAAGGGAGTGGCAGTTAAGAACAATTTATGACACGTCTTAAGTGATAAAAGGATCGTCATCAACATTTTATAATATACACAACAAGCAACCTAAGTAACATGATAGGCAATAACTAATCAGTCAGCCATCTAGTGAAGATAACCGTCCACCTTATCTGTCATTTCGTTTCGTAAGTCACCTGTTTATGAACAATTTCGTGAAAAGTAACATGATAAAGTGTAAAACTAATAAACAAATTAGTCTCAGGAGTCAATGAGCTCTGCGCTATCTTTGAGATAAATACAGCTGATGTGGTGAAAATCTATAACCATATTGTGAAATACAAAAGATCCGCCTACGTTTTTAGGCTGTATTAATTTATTTTTATTTCGGTCAAATTACATTTCATGTTGCAATGCCCTCGGACGCATTATTTTGATAATACGAACCTAAGTAACGCGACGTGACGTGATTCATGGTTTTCATTTAGATGTACCTAATCGAATGTAGTAGGTACAGTCAAGGAACTTAATTCCCTACCCATTTCTTTAAAATGTCGTTAGACATTCGCAATGCAATAAGGTCGAAATCTCTATTTTTAATAGTATTGAAATGTCAATACGTATTATTTGTCACTTCACATTACAGATAACCTCTTTGCGAAAAGTTCACATTAGCTTTTTTTCTACATTTGTCATGTGTCAGTGTCAATCGAGACAATTGTAAAATAAATTTCACGTTATTCATTTGAAAAATAAAATGCTTTCCGCTAACCGCAAACTATTAATAGCTCAAATAGTGGAGTTACACCAGGAAAGAATAGGGATTCATGAGATAACACGTTCAAAAGTTCAGTTCACCACAGTTCACCATGTAAGCGTAGTTAATCAGTTGCCAAGTTACTAACAAAACACAATACATGCGATATGTCAAAGTAACGGTTTGCTATACGATATTGAACCTTAGGTGGGTTGGAAATTAAATTCCTTGACTGTACATTACAGTCACTGGAATGTAGGTATGACACAAAACTATTTTTCTAATACAACACATCAAATGATGGAATCTGCGAAGTAAACCTTCATGAGGAAACCTGTAGGTACCTATCTGTAGGTATCTGCGAAGAATTCAAAAGGGCATGAAGTCCGTCCGTACCTGCACTGGGTCAGCATATGGGGACTACTGCAGCTCATTCATGAGAGGCATTTGCTATGGACCGTGTGATGCTGTACAGCACATAACTCTATTATTAAATAGTTACCTATGCCATGCCTTTGCTACCTATGTCCAATTTCTTCGGTATGCTGTCACTGAATTTCAGTTTCAAAAGACCGTCAGTAGTAGTAGACACAGTCAAAGACATTTCTATCTAACCGACCCAGCCCATAGTAAGATCTGTGGCCCACTTTACGAAGCTATAAATTAACGAGTATATAATAAGGAACAAATGTTTGTATGGGAGCAACTACAATTAAAGAACATAAATATCCAAAAATTTGAGACAAAGATTGACCTCGCTGACGGCAGCCATAAACGCTTCATACTAATTGACACACAGGTATGACGTCACACCTGTTATTTGTATTAGGTAACCGTTGTATGTAAAATCAAGTAAATTGCTGTTTCGCTCGCGAAATACGGCGTTTAGGTCCATAGTTGACATACAGTTTTCTTTCTATAAAAGCGTAAGGATTCTATTAGTAGCTTTAAATTTACTCTAGGACAATAAAAAAATGCATATTTTGTTCTAAACTTTCAAGGTCCATATCTTTTTATGGTTTTAATTATATTTAATAATTTATACTTTATTACAATCATTTTATGGTTTACTATCCCTTTAGAAATACTACGTTATCAATTTTAACATGAGACATTATGCCTATTGCATCGGCAACACTGACAAGTGACATACGAAATGAAAATACAGATAAGGTGGACGGTTATCTGCTCCGGCGCTTTACCAGCCCCGCTATTCTGTAACTTGTTTTTAGCTCGCCTCAACGCTCACCTACAATTATACCTTGACACCGCGATGCGTAGTAATTAAGCGTTAGGTAGAGGTCTAGTTTCGTAACGGGTGACCGACGGGGTGAGCCGCATTAACGCGTAGCGAATAACGGCCCACAGTAACGACTAAAAATTGCCCAGTGTTGCCTGTTTAGACTTCATCATCATCATCATCATCCTCAACCTGTAGCCGTCCACTGCTGGACATAATTGGCCTTTCCTAATTGGCGCCACCATTCCCGGTCCTCAGCTTTCTTCAGGTCGTCTGTCCACCTGGGGGGGTCGTCCCACAGAGTAAGTTGTTTGCGGTCTCCACTCCCTGTACGGCTAACGTGAGTTACAATCGTAACCTTACGATACGTAACTACAGACTAGGGGTGGGTGTTGACTTACTCCATAGTAAACGCGCCGGGAATATGAGTTGTGACGTCATCTCCACTTATAATAAATCTCTAAATTAAAAAAAGAATCAGCCAGTTTGAAACTAAGCTTTGCGCGGTTCGAATGTTCTCAGCATCCCATGAACGGAAAAATATGAAACATTTTATATAGGGACATTATTATTCTAGTTGCAACTTAGGATAGTTTTTATCCGACTGCGACCGTTAATTAATTTTCCGAAATATACGACTTCATTTAATTTTTCATTTATTTTTATTGAAATCAAACGCTGCTCCAACTGTCAGCTATAAGAACCGTCAAATTTTCGTCAAAATGGCGGAATTGCTTTGCCTTTCACTTATTAATAATTTAAATCCCGTCTACGATAGACCTTTACGAGACAAATGCTAAAATATAAACCATAAAAAATATTCGATTCTGATATGAGAACTTATATGCGCAAATGTCGTTTTATGTCGTAATTTCAATAAATGAAATCAACAAATTTGAACAATATAATTAACACGAATTTGTTTTTTTTGAATGACAATGGCACGCGCTCGGCGCATTCAGCCAAAGTACCTGCGGCGCTACCACGAAAACCGATACTCAATGTTCATATATTTGCATCCCTGTCACTCGAGTATGGTTAGTGCGATAGAGATAGAGATACCCGAATATTTTCGAATTCCGAAGTTCGTGGTTATAGCTCAGGAATCGAAAATATGGTAAATAATCATAATGTATTTTCTCGAAAAAGAATTTAAAATAAATATAGTCAAATGGAGAAAAAAACAAAGCAAGAGGTTATATAGGTAATGATTAAGTTATAAGAGTCCAAAGTTTTAAGAGGGGGTATGTTCTGTCCCTTTTCCGCAAAACGCACCTTCATATGAAACGATTGTTTTTTACTATGACGCTCGAGTATATTGACGTCACAGTCCCTCATCGTTTTCTCACTCTAACAAGCGACATTAAAACGGATGTAGCTTCATAATTTTTTGAGATATTTGAATGGGAGTTTCATTATCTTCTATCTATTTATCTCCACTTATAATAAATCTCTAAATTAAAAAAAGAATCAGCCAGTTTAAAACTAAGCTTTCTGTGGTACGAATGTTCTCAGCATCCCATGGACGGAAAAATATGAAACATTTTATATAGGTACATTATTATTCCAGCTGCAACTTAGGATAGTTTTTATCCGACTGCGACAATTAATTTATTTTCCGTAATATACGACTTCATTTAATTTTTCATTTATTATTCTTAAAGTATATCGCCGCCACATCTGTCAGCTAAAAGAAACGTCAAAATCACAGTAATAAGCAATACTACGGACAAAATGGCGGAATTGCTTTGCCTTCCTTTCGCCTATTAATAATTTTAATCCCGTCTACGATATACATTGACGAGACACATAGGTACCAAAAGCAAATATAAAATTAATCGATTTTGATATGCGAACTTATATGCGCAAATGTCTAATTAAGGCGTAATTTGTACAAAAATGTAACAACAAATTCGAACAATATAAACTTGGTTTTTTTGAATGGCACGCGCGCGCGCTCTTTGCGTATTCAGCCAAACCACGAAAACCGAAAGTTCGTATATCTGAGGGCCTACCGCGAACGGCATTCGAAGTTTTCCCTCTCTGTCGCACTTATGTACGAACTTGTAAGTATGACAGAGAGGGGAAACTTCGAATGCCTTTCGCGGTAGGCCCTCTGCATTCCTGTCATTTGTTAGTGCGATAGAGATAGAGATACCTGAATATTTTCGAATTCCGAAGTTCGTGGTTTAAAAGAAAATACGGATGTCGGATAGATCTAAATTAATATTTTATGTGTGAATATGGTTAAAACTATTTGGAAATACTATTGTTGTTATTGTTTTAGTATATTTGACTAGCTTTAAGTTTAATATTGTACGTCCGAAATGGGCAAGCTGTTGGACTTTATTTTACCCAAAGCAACTAAATGTACACAGTTCTGACAATAAAGAAATCTTATTTTATCTTATCTTATCGAAAATAGGGATGTAGACACTAAACAAAATAATCATAATGTTGTATTATCTCGAAAAAAAAACAACGCAAGAGGCTATATAGGTAATCACTAAGTTATCTCCACTTATAATAAATCTCTAAATTAAAAAAAGAATCAGCCAGTTTGAAACTAAGCTTTGTGCGGTACGAATGTTCTCAGCATCCCATGAACGGAAAAATATGAAACATTTTATATAGGTACATTATTATTCTAGCTGCAACTTAGGATAGTTTTTATCCGACTGCGACAATTAATTAATTTTCCGAAATATACGACTTCATTTAATTTTTCATTTATTTTTATTGAAATCAAACGTTGCTCCAACTGTCAGCTATAAGAAACGTCAGATTTTCGTCAAATTTTCGTCAAAATGGCGGAATTGCTTTGCCTTTCACTTATTAATAATTTATATCCAGTCTACGATAGACCTTTACGATACACATGCCAAAAGTTAAACCATAAAAAAATATTCGATTGTGATATGAGAACTTATATGCGCAAATGTCGCATTATGGCGTAATTTCAAAAAATGTATTAACAAATTTGAACAATATAATAAAACACGAATTTGTTTTTTTTGAATGGCAATGGCACGCGTTCTTTGCGCATTCTGCCAAAGTGCCTACGGCGCTACCACGAAAACCGAAACTCGAAGTTCGTATAACTGCATCCCTGTCACTCGAGTGTTGTTAGTGCGATAGAGATAGAGATACCCGAATATTTTCGAATTCCGAAGTTCGTGGTTATAGCTCAGAGGGCCTACCGCGAACGGCATTCGAAGTTTTCCCTCTCTGAAAATTTTTTTTTAGGTAGAAACTTAAAACTCTGTAGAAAGATTAAGTACCTACTTATTAAAATACAAAAAAATACCTACTGCCAGCGTTTTGGAAAATTTCACCCCTTAAGGGGTTAAAAAGGGGTGCAAGGTTCTTATGGGAAACACTTTTTTTTAGCTAGAGACTAGATAGTTTGTAGAAAAAATACTTATCTATTACAATAAAAAAACCGAGTGTTTTATTTTTAATTTTTCCCTGAAAAGCGTTCAAAGTTTGTATGGAGAGCAAGAAAATTTTAAAGTATGATATTTGTAACTGCGATCTTAGCCTGTTTAGACTACAAAACTTATTTCAGCGTTTTTTTAATTCATCGCCTAAGAAGGTTAAAAGGGGGTTCGAACTTTGTATAGATAGCAAGACATTTTTAAAGTAAGAAATTTGTAACTACAGTTTCAGACTGTTTACTATGAGGGTTCAGAGACGGTTCTTAGTTTGTATAGAGAGCAAGAGATTTTGAAAGTAAGAGATTTGTAACTTCGGTTTTAGATTGTTTTCTAAAAGTCTAGATAGAAAATTAATATCAATGTTTTTTTTTTTATTCATTCCTTTAACAAACATTTAGACGATAACATGTTATACGCGGACGAAGTCGCGGGCAACAGCTAGTAAGTGTATAAAGTTTTAAGAGGGGGTTTGTTGCGTCTCTTTTCCGCAAAACGCACCTTTATAATGAAACGATTGTTTTTTACTATGACGCTCGAGGATCGTGACGTCACGGTCCCTGATCGTTTTCTCACTCTAACAAGCGACATTAAAACGGTTGTAGCTTCGTAATTTTTTGAGATATTTGAATGAGTTTTTCGTTTCTTCTTTCTTTTGAAGTGAGTCTACAGCTACACCTCTATTTGGAAGACAAGCGGAAATAATCCATACTATCCATACTAATAATCCATACTTCCATACTAATATTATAAATGCGAAAGTGTGTCTTTCTGTTACCTCTTCACGCCTAAACCGCTGAACCGATTTAGATGAAATGAGCCCCGGGGAAGGACAAAGGGTAGTTTTTATATCTGAGGGGCTGAAATTGGGGGTGGAAATTTGTATGGAGCTACTTAAACCGCTGCACCGATTTAGATGAAATTTGGTATATAAATAGTTTGAGTCCCGGGGAAGGACATATAATAGGTTTTATCCCAGAAATCATCCCCTAAGGGGGTGAGGGGGGGGGGGGGGGGGTGAAATTTGGATGTAATCTATTTTGATGAAATTTGGTGTAGATATAGGTTAAGTCCTGGGAAAGGACATGGGATAGTTTTTACCCCAGAAATCATCCCTTAAGGGGGTGAAATTAGGGGTGAAAATTCGGATGGAACCCATTTTAATACAATTTGGTATAGAGATAGCTTGAGTCCCGGGAAAGGACATAGGATAGTTGTAATTCCGGAAATCACTCCCTAAGGGGGTGAAATGGGGGGGGGGGGGGTGAAAATTTGGATGAATCCCGTTTAGATGAAATTTGGTATAAAGGTCGTTATTGAGTCCCGAAGAATGACATTAGATAGTTTTTATCCCGAAAATCATTCCCTAAGGGTATGAAATAGGGGGTGAAAGTTTGGATAAAATCCATGTACCTAGATGAAATTTGGTATAGAGATAATTTGAGACCCTTCAAAGGGTATAGAATAGTTTTTGCCTCGGAAATCATCCCTTAAGATGGTAGAAGTTTGTTTGCATTATATTTTCTAAGTATTAAGTTCTACGCGGACGAAGTCGCGGGCAACAGCTAGTATAGTATAAGCCCGTTGAATATAGAACGTATTCGGTGGGTGCCGGCGCGTGTAGATTTCAAATGCATATAACATCAGAAAAATTAATCATAAGAAAGTTGCTACAGTTGATATTCCTCTGGATTATACGTATGATTTTTGTAATTTTAACAAATTTTGCTTTTAAGCACTGGTTTCTTAGACAGGTACCTACTGATTATATTTCACTATAAATTACAAGCCATCTATCCTAGACACCATACAAGACGCACCGGCGGCGCCATGATACTCCCAGTGTTGCCAACATGCCTGTATTAATAATGCACGTTCGGAAATGTCGCTAACATTTATAAAATAAAAAAGATGCATGTTCCCTATTGTATTTAACTTTTAGACTTGTGAAACGGGACACTTACGTGATATTCGATTAGGTGTGCAGTGTGCACGTAAATAGATGTAATAACGATCATGCAACAGGCATGTGCTCATTATTGCGATCATTGCGCTTGCAACATCCGATAGAAATGGTAGATAACATTGTATAAATTGCATTGTTGATAACTTGTTTGTGATAAAAAATATCCTATCTAGTTTTTAAACTAATGTCGTAAGATACTGTTTCATCCTTATTTAACTTTCTGATTTAACATCCATACTAATATTATAAATGCGAAAGTGCTGTCTGTTACCTCTTCACGCTTAACCCGCTCAACCGATTTCTAGATGAAATTTTGTATTAGAGATAGTTTAGTCCCGGGGAAGGACCTAGGATAGTTTTGTTATCCCGGTAATCACCCCCTAACCGCTCGGCCATCACTTTGGTCTTAAGCGACCTGCGACCAGCGTTTTATCTGTTCATTGCGCGTGATCCCAACTAACCACAGTGCGTTGCGCGTCTCGACCGCGCAATGAACAGATACTCGTAAAACGCTGGTCGCAGGTCGCTTAAGGTGGTTCGATTGCCATATAAAGCGTTATTTGACATTCGCAGGCTAACGGCGTGATATTTTAAGAAACTTATGTAACAAACTTTCATCAATTGGCTTCCCATTTGCGCCAAATTTCCCCTTTCCTAGAATAAACTTGTATAAACTAGATTAATTTGAGAAAAATAGTTTTCCCAAAATATCACGTGACAAAACAATTACTCAAATTAATCTAGTTTATACAAGTTTATTCTAGGAAAGGGGGAATTTGGCGCAAATGGGAAGCCAATTTATGAAAGTTTGCTACATAAGTTTTTTAAAATATCACGCCGTTAGCCTACGAATGTCAAATAACGTTTTGTATGGCAATCGAACCACCTTAAGACCAAAGTCGTGGCCAAGGCGTAAGGGGGTGAAGTGGGGGGCGTAAGTTTGTTCGCGGACGGAGTCGCGGAAAGAAGCTAGTTGAAAATAAAATACGATTAGGCCAGTCCGTAGAGTATTTCTTTGTTGCAAAAGGTGGTGTAGAAGATTTTGTTTTTTAATATTGTTTAATACATCGATACAACCGAGCAAATATCAAAAATGGTTAAAACACGAGATATCTTGGGACAACTTTTGGCAGCCACAAATCTGGGACTTTTGGTTTCTCACTAGTAACTTATATACGGTGCATCCTAGCGAAAAGTTACACACTAGGCCGATTGAATGATAGAAGGGTGCATTCCAAATCTGTTAAGAGTGCTCTTCAAAAAAGCGCTCGCTCAGAATTCGGTATTTTGACACGCCTAGTACGTTTGTGTGTGTAAATACTACTACCACCCACACAAACGTACCTAACCCCCACATGCACAGCGAGATCGCACCAGCCGCGGGTGCCGTCCCTTTCTAGCTATATGTAAGTGCGATCGGGATAGAACTAACCGCGGAGCTTGCCGATGCAAATAGCTGTATAGCGCACCGTTGGAATTCACTCCGTGACCGATATTGATACTTGCACTAAAAAGTGGTAAGTATTACTTCGCTAACATGATGTTCTAGAACATCATGTTAGCGAAGTTAGATAACTTGAATAAAGTAAGTATTTGATTTTTGAGCACAAGTTTTCTATTTATATTAAAATACTATGATATGACAAAGTATATTTAGTTTCGTTTTTTTAGTATAAAATAAACTAACGAGTTTTAAAGTTGTCAGTAATAAGAATAATAATTTGTTTTACGGATATTAATAGTTTGCATGTTATCTGAGTCTTATTTATATATAGTAATGTAATGAAATTATACCAGTAGACCCACTACTAGGAAATTACTGGGTACTTACGTATTCATTTCTTGAAGAATTTTTTTTTTGTTATGGACAGTAAAAAAAAACTGCCCTTCATAGAAATTGCTATGTCCGTTTCTTACCAAAGGAACTGAAAATTATAAATTATACAAACACAGCTTTTTATCTAGAATGCAATTAATTAATGCGTGATTTTATTCAAAAGCCTAAAACCTCAGATGATAAAAAGGAATAGATATGAAACGGGGGCTTGGCGCGTGTCGGTGCGACATGGCCAAATGGGCATGTCACCGCATGTTAGTCGCAATTTGCCGTGAATCTGAAATGTTATTCCACGTTTACTCAAAATGCCGAATTGTAGCGTGGTTACATGCAAAAATAGGAATGAAACTAAAACCTACATGAATGGTGGAGTCACGCACCACATGTGAGTATTAGTATTTTCACTTAAGTCAGTAAAAACTAATATTTTAATAAATAAACGCAACGCCGCATCATTTCTCGGGATCGAACTAACATATCGAACGAAAAAGCATATTTTTGTTCTTTGCGTTGTACATTGATCGTTCAATACAGTAAACCACGGCGCAATGTATTAAACCACTATGGATATGGACGATGCTTGAATTTTTTAGTGGTACGGCCGCTGCTTGGCGTCGCAAACTAGAGCGGTGCCAAAGTGCAGTTACAATTTACGCGTAATCGATAAAATAGAAGTACGATATCATACTAGTTATTTTATTTCGACTACTTTCGCTGTTTTATTTTATTTAATTACTTGTTTTGGTTGGGTGCCTATCTTAAAGGTAACTAATAAGATTAAAAGGCACAAAATGTTTACGGTACCTACTAATAAGATTTTCACTAAGTTGCAGTATGAACGGTAAATAGACATATTAAAATTGTATATACAAGTATATAATTTAATTGCAAATGGCTTCAGAACAACTTAAAATGTGATATTATTACCAATAATTTTTTTTAAATGAGTATTTTTTACTTTCATTTCAAATGTGATAATTGAAGAAGAAATCTCGGTTTCTTATTACAGTTTTCCAAAGAATCCGATTAGGTTCTAAAAAAATGGATAGATGCTACTGGCAGAGGTCCTAACTGGTTTCCTGTACAGAGAAGAGTTAATCAATTCATTTTCAAGAAAAATGTTTCCAACCACTTAATAAGAGCCGTACACTTTTCGAATATTTGACACCTCGCTTGCTTGAAACCTAGGTGTAAAATGTATGGTAACACATCTTCGCACATCTTTGGTGGATACTCGCCCTTAGCCTTAAATCTCGTAATATGAGCAATGGACTCTGGAAAATGCGAGTCGGATCGGCCTGGTACCTACAGGTCAAAAATATCGATGTGACCAGAGTTTTAAATGTATGTGAACACGAACTTATAAAAAGCCGTTTATGTTACTCTGTAGGTATTCGTCAATATTTTTTACTTTTGCGATTTATGGTAAGTTAACAACACGTGTTATTTAAACTTGTAGCTAGAAGTTTAAATACCACCACATAAACTTACCATGTTGTTGAAGTTGTTACCCATCAATATCATAACATAATATTAATTTTAATATCATTGTCGATAAAACATAATTTTAACGTTTGTCGCCCCCCTAGTGTAGTGCGTTTAAGCCAATCACAGCCCTCGTTTGCATGTTGCCGTAGACTCACTGGCAACGCCCGAGTCTTTGTTTTTACACGGTTCAATGTGTGTGCCTGTGGGCGCTGCGGTGGGAGAAAACTGGGGACATCGGTTTTGGTTGAAATTAAGCAGTACGGCACTTCTCCCTTTTTTTATGTTCTGAGCCTAAAACCTATGTCACTTATTAGGATTCCGTACTCAAAGAGTAAAACGGGACCCTATTACTAAGACTCCGCTGTCCGTCTGTCTGTCCTTCTGTCACCAGGCTGTATCTCATGAACCGTGATAGATAGAGATTTTCATAGATGATGTATTTCTGTTGTCGCTATTTATAACAAAAAATACTAAAAAACAGAATACATCTTTTTATTTTTATTTTAGTTTTTATTTGTTTCTTTTTCTTTTACAATCTTACACAAATCGACCTTGCCCCGAACTAAGCAAAGCTTGTACTATGGGTACTAGACGACGATAAACATACTTATATAGATAAATAAATACTTAAATACATAGAAAACATCCATGACTCAGGAACAAATATTTGTGGTCATCACACAAATAAATGCCCTTACCGGGATTCGAACCCGGGACCTCCAGCTTCGTAGGTAGAGTCACTTCCAAGTTACTAACTAGGCTACAGGGGGCTCCTATACAACAAACGTGATTTTAGATATAGATATTTTGCCGTTTTTAGATATAGATAATGGTACGGAACCCTTCGTGCGCGAGTCCGACTCGCACTTGGCCGGTTTTTTTAACATTTATTTCGAAATAAAGAGTGATACTCGGAAATGTCGAAGGGAAGGTCAATCGTCGAATCCGACTCGACTGGGCAGCATTCGGGAAGCTACGGCACATCTTTTCGTCCAATATTCCGCAGTGTCTCAAGACGAGAGTCTTTGACCAGTGTGTGTTGCCAGTGATGACATATGGCACGGAAACGTGGTCGCTTACTATAGACCTCATAAGAAGGCTCAAAGTCACTCAAAGGGCAATGGAGAGGGCTATGCTGGGAGTTTCTCTGCGCGATCGCATCAGAAATGAGGCTATCCGCAGCAGAACCAAGGTAACCGATATATCCCTCCGAATTGCTAAACTTAAGTGGCAGTGAGCGGGGCACATTGCACGTAGAACCGATGGCCGTTGGGGTGGAAAGGTTCTTGAGGGCAACCACGTACCGGAAGGCGCAGCGTGGGTAGGCCCCCCGCAAGGTGGACTGATGACCTGGTAAAGGTCGCGGGAGTCCGCTGGATGCGGGTGGCGCAGGAACGGCCATTGTGGCACTCTTTGGGGGAGGCATATGTCCAGCAGTGGACATCTTTTGGCTGATATGATGATGATGATGATGATGACTCGGAAATGTAATAAAACCACGTAAAAATCTCCCTTTCCAGTGTAAACCCCCGGTGTGTGTTATTATTATATATAAACGAAAATAATAACTAAATGCAAGGTAGGATCGTGCTGTACTTAACAAACGCCATATAAGCTTGTTTTTTAAAAAGTTTTTTATTCATCTTGTTATTTTCAATAACCCTGCATATTATGTCGCTGGTTCGTGGGTACTTGTACAGACAAATCACACAAACCCAAACAAGATAGGTCTATCTATTTTAGTTTAGGAGTTCCCATGACCACCTTCCATCATCAGATCCTGGAAATCATCCATCACCAAAGTGTTTACCAAGACAAAACAGATGAGCCCAAACTAGATGGGTTTATCTAGTTTAGTTTAGGAGTTCCATGACCACCTTCCAGCTCCATCATCAGACTCTGGAAATCATCCAGCATCCAAGTCTTGCCGTGCCATGACCAAATAAATGAGCCAAAATTCGATGGCTTTATCTTGTTGAGTTTAGGAGTTGCTATGGCCACCTTCCGACTCCATCATCAGACCAGCTCTATGACATTATGGCATTGTCACCGAAGATACTTAATATAAGATGATAATTGTAACTAATTTGAAGATTTCGCCCAAACTAACATACATACATACATACTAACTAATCATAATGGCCGTTGGGGCGGGGAGGTTCTCGAGAGGCGACTACGTACCGGAAACTGCAGCGGACCCTCCACAAGGTGGACTGATAGTAACAAGTAAATAAATTAAATCTATCAAGTATCACGATCACTCGTACAATAATAATTGACTATAGAACGCGTAGTTTAGACAAAAGGATCCAACCCACAAGACATCACCATTGAAATGTATGACTTTTGTTTTAGGTAGAAGGTTCAATTTTAAATGTTACGTATACTGTGGGTTTGAGCCTTTTCGCTACACTACGTCTTATCTGGCAGCTATGCAATTCATAACTTGTCTCGATTAGCCTCACGAATGTATCCCCAGTATAGTTTGACCCCGAGGTTGGTAACAACTATGCCTAGTCGGAGATCAAAATAATATTATTTTATCTGAAGAGTGGCCGGTTAGCTTCGTGAATAGCCACAAATAAACACAGTACACGTCTGTCTCGGAGGGCTATTCAGCCGGTACTGAGATATATTCCCGCGCGACGGTAAATTTATACTAGTTTTGAATAATTATTTATAAATATAAATTTTGACTAAAGTTATATTTTTTGGACTGGATCTTGTTGGTACAAGCATGAACTTTAATGTTGTGTAAGATTCAATACACAAATAATTCAACAATAATGAGAAAATCCTTGAGTTTTCAGTAAGATTTTGTTGACAAATATGGTGTAATTGAGAACAGTTTACATATATATACGTGCAGAATAAGGAAAATTCGAGGCGGCTAGGCGCAATGGCAACATATAACGCTAGTGAAAATAGAAAAAAACAAGTAGGTTCTCATATAACATCATGGAGTATTAGGGGCTCAAACTTATGACTCTGCGCTCTCTTCAGAAAACTACTGTCGGTAATCGGGTATTTTCGGTTAAAGTATTCAGTAATTCGTAAATTGGAGGCGGCTAGGACCAATATGAGGAGTTTACCTATGCAAATAAGTAATCAGGATCTAGAAAAAGCTCTCCGTTTCTCAGAATTACAACGTCAAAAATCCGTCATTCTCGCTTATTCCTGACCAAAAAACGAGCGCCCTCTTAAGTTAAGTTTTAAGTTTAATCGTACAAATGAGGTTTTGGGGGGTCGCGAAGGAATTTTGATGGTCATGAAGGGCCGTGATACCAAAAAGTTTGAAAAACACTGCACTAGGGAATTTCTACTATGATTTTCTACTATGTCGCTGAACCAAATTAATATGTGTTGGTACTCATTAGACGCATAATTTCATGTTCTTTAATTTCTTAATGTGTAACTTTTCGCTAGGATGCACCGTATAGAAGAAACGAATCAACCGAGTGAGAAACCAAAAAAAGACTCAATATTTCGAGGGTTTGTGGCTGCCAAAAGTTGTCCCAAGATATCTCGTGTAACCATTTTTGATATTTGATCGGTTGTATCGATGTCAACAATATAAAAAAAAAACTTCAACACCACCACTTGCAACGTACACCCCGGGGTGCTTTGAACCTCTACGGACTGGCCTAGATATACAAGGTAGTTTTTTTTCGCGACGCACTGGTTTTGTGGCGAAGGCTATGGCTTCTAACATAAGGGTTAAAACAGAACACGACTTGGATTATTTAAAATTGTACTTGCGCCTAAATTAGTTAAGGTCTTGATTAGGTTAGAAACAATACCGTTAGTCATCTAAGGCCCGGTTTTGTAAAGATGCGTTAGAAATCAAGTCAGTTTTTTTTTGACATTACCGAAATAGGGTCTGCGGATCTTTATAAAACCAGGGGGCCTACCACGAACGGCATTCGAAGTTTTCCCTCTCTATCGCACTTAAGGCGCTATAGGTTCAGCGAAGTGAAGCGAACATAGTTTTTGAAACAATATAATGCGTCTGTTTATAATAATATGGTTTCAAAAAAATACGAATAGTAATCTTGAGGCTTTTCTGCAGGGAAATCAGTGATTCGAAACACGACTAAGAAAAAAATCACGAACATAGGTCTAAAACATATTAAAATTATGCACAATAGCTAAACATATTAACATTGGTTCTAAAAATCGGCTATATCATGTTTGAGGGAACTTAGTGATTACTTTTTTATTTATTTAAACGCACAAAAAATTAAAATTAAAAAACATGATATCCGCGCTTCCAAACACGCACTTCCATCTCGCTCACGCTTATGCTCAGCGAGAGGGAGAGAAGACCGTGAACCTATAGCGCCTTAAGTACGAACTTGCAAGTATGACAGAGAGAGAATACTTCGAATGCCTTTCGCGGTAGGCCCTCAGGGGTAAGTACAGTCGCCATCACATACATCGGAGCAAACAAGCACGTCACAAACATCGGAACACACCTCTATTTTCAAGGCATTAGGGTGCATGTGCCGATATTTTTGAACACCTATAGTGTACCTATGTATGTGATGGCCACTGTACCTAAATGATAATCGAAAACCAGAAGCTGCTTACTATACGAGTAGGTATGTAAAGATAAAAAGGAGCCACCAACATATTTAGGTAAAAAACAGACATGGCAGTTTTCTCAGATATAAGAAGTCATTGAAAATAACAGTACCGTCATGTATTATAGTCTTTTTCCTTTGAGTGACACACAATGAAATTTTACCATAACATACTGAATTTTTTACAGTTTCACTCAGTCAAAACTTCCATTTCCGTTGTTTGCAAAACATTTTTTCTTCTCGTCAAGTGCGTGTCACGTAAGGCGTTATCGTAAGACTCGACTATGGGAATGTGGTTGAAGTGTGATGTGAGCGGTGGTATAGCAAACTATCACTGCAATATCACATTTATTGTCTCTATCTTAAATACCTTATCTTAGGTGAGGGCCGTTTCGGATGCACTTCGACCCAGTGGCATCTTTACTGCATTTGCCCTCTCCTTTATGCCTGCTCCCAGGCTTGCTCCATTCATTTCCACAAAACGGATGATGCAGTTTACCGGGAGCACCTTGAATTCCTTTGGTTGCGGATAGCCGTTACCAAAGTAATACATTCTTTGTCTGGCAAGGGCATTGTCTCTATCTCTAAATCTTCAATAATAGCCAGAAATCGTGATCACTCTAGCGTTTCTTCCGGTTGCATCTATCCTAAAAGAAAAGACCCCAGGGTACTGGGGACCTAATCTCAAGATTTGGCGTACGCACTAGTTTTACAAAAGCGACTGCCATCTGGCTTTCCAACCCGGAGGGAAAACTAGACCTTTCATTTGTTGGGATATGACCGGTTTCCTTAAAAAATATACTTACGATTATTTATTAAACCCTGTGGTGCGAGCCGTGGTCCGAAACCGAACTCTGCAGGACCTCCAGATAATAAATAGGTCGCATGCCTAACCGCATGGCTATAGTATAGATAGAGTATCATACTCAGGCCATAATGGCTCACCAATAAAAACCAGACGTGAGTTTATGTATAGCGTATTTTTGTGTATATATGTTATTTTCTCGTTCTATCAGTAGAGTACGAGCACCGAGCTAAATTGAAAATCCTTTCGAAAAGTTTATGGGTTAATTTTCTTGCACACAATGGGCTAGTGTGTAATCATGCAGGCACCGGGTATGACCGATAGCGGGGGCGTTGACCTGCTTATCAGGCTGCGTGCGGTTGCACAAGGTAGTCTTATGTTTTTAGCGAAAATAGCTACTTACAATACTTACGCGCCACTTATGTTTACGTCTGTGAAGTTAGCCGCAAGTTGCCTCCCGTACACCCGTCGAACCGCTATTTATTTATTCGTATGGCATTACTAAATTACAGAATCGCTTTACTTAACTATTATAATGTAATATCTAAATTCTTCACCCATTGGGTAGCGTTTGCGTCAGGTGAGTGCAGGTCTAAGATATTCCCAGAGAATTTCCGGTTCGGACAGTCGTTGATTACCGCTATGACACCTCTGCGACGCTATAGATACCTAGTAGTACGAGTAGGTACTGTTACTTATTCTGTGTTAGTAGCTAACATCACAGACGCAAACTTAGGTAGGTATGTGGCGGCGTGGCGCGTACTGTCGATGGAACCTCATGGAACTCTGCCATCGGAGGTTTAAAGTCAGCGGCGCTACCACGAACTTCGAATCTCGAACTTCGTATATCTCCGTTTCGGTCGCTCGAGTACCATAAACCATAAGTGTGATAGAGGCGGAGATATACGAAGTTCGAGATTCGAAGTTCGTGGTAGCGGCGCCGCAGGTGCCTACAATGCTGAGGATTAAGTCCGATCATGACTATTGTGGAATACTTATTAGAGATTGTTTAATCTCACTGACGTTTGTCAAAGTTAGACTAAATATCGTACCTAATACATATATAGTACCTAATAGAGAATAAAAAAATTTTTTTTTTGAACTGTATTGCAATAAAAAAGTCAGGGTTATTATTACAATATTAACTACTAATATTAAATTTAAAATAAATAATAGTAGTTTATGTGACTGCAGGTACATAATGCCTAACTATGTACAGTTACATACACTATTTTAACTACCCAGTACCCACATATGTATTATAAATCCTCAATGATGTGTTCGGGAACCATTAGAATAACCGCCATTGCACCGCCATGACCGACTAGATTTCAAATCATGACCAACTAGATTTCCATAATAACATCGATATCGATGTTATTATGATTTTTCATACATTATAATTTTATAATAACACTGGCAGTACTGGCACAGATAAAACGCTGACGTTACGTTACTGGTTGCAATAATGGTGGTCATTATACATTATAGTATACCGAACACATTATAGACGATTTATGATATGGGTGTAGATAAACTATATTTTTTTTTTTCCGTCAAACACGTTACGGTTCATGGTTGCAAGTTGCTCGATCACTCACCTTGCGAAACCTAATCCCAATAAGATCTAGATCTCCGTTTGGGGTGGAAGGTCAGAAAACTAGTGCCTTCGCCAACGCTTGGGATCAGTTACGAAGCGGACCCCGAGCTCCTTAGGAACAGGATGCAACCGGGATAGGATAACGCTGAGATAAGGAGGAAATCAATGTGTATCTTCTACTGATAGGGTAGCGGCACCTAAAACTCTTTGAGTAAGTAAGTAGCTACCTACCCTTGGACGAGTATCCAGGAATTGAGAAGCGATCTACTCATTATCGTAAACCCAAACTGGCGTCACTCTATTTCTTAGCAATGAATAATAGCCAAAAAAGCTTTAGTTAGGTGTTACATACATAATACAATACTCACATTGGGATGCTTCGGCGCCGTCTCCAACTGTAAATTTACGCACGAGTGCATAAATCATTATTTTGCAAACGGCAGACGAGGTTTGCAGGCGTCTATTTGGGTTCTATCTGAGTGGTAATATATCCAGCCGGCTCCGAGATTGGTGGGGTAAGTATAACTCATAATTTATGCGATTCCAGGAAATTATCTCATATTGTAAATTATAATATCTTATCAGAATGTGTCACCGAGTCGGCAACACGCGCAATATGGCGAATCCCAGCAGCAATATATGCTAAAGGCGCTGGTTTTCAGGGCACCCAAAGAGAGATACAGATCTTAAAATATAAAAACAAAACCTAATTATGAGAAGGAGAGGTCGCTGGGCAATTAATTAATTCAGAGCTAAGTAAGTTTACAAATCAATATGGTATAGATAAATTAACGAGAGCATGGAATTGCATATGTAGTAGTATTGTATGTTTACAGGCATTCTATATTAGAATTTTATATTTTCTCGTACTATCAGCATAAAAAGAGGTTTGTTATATATTGAAGAAGTAAATACCAAAATAATGTCAGTGTCAAATTGTGAATATTATTTACGTTCTCCTTTTGTTGCAAACGGTACAACCACTACTAATGCAATTCCATGTTCTCGATAATTCATCTATAAGCATGATGAATTTGATGAAATGCAGGTGTAGATTGTGTGATTTCATTTACAGGTTTTATTTTCAGGTTCAAGAGTGTGTCCTCTTATGCATTAGATATTTGTAGGTTTACAAGATACATTTAAATTTTGTAGATGGAATTTGGCATGGAGATAGTTCGAGACCCTGGGAGGAACATACTTAGGATAGTTTTTCTCCCGGAAATTATCGCTTGACGGGGTGAAAAGTGGACTGGAAGTGGGAGTACGATAATCGATGCTGCGCCTGTGGGAGTCTACAAAATCGAATAGCATATTTGCTATTAAATTATTTGCAATTACTTTATGTACAGGCGAAGTATATCAGACCTTGGGGAAGGCAATGATTCGATTGAATTGAACGTCTCGTGGTACAAGGCAGAGTAAATGGTACAGTTTTTTGTACCAGGCAGGCCACGCGGTAGATCGCGCATGCGATGGCCCGACCAAATCAAATCAGCTGTAGGCGGCCCATTGCATGAATGCACCAAAATGACGAATTGACGACCAACAGAGCGAAATGGCTAGTGATTGTAAGGAGAATGACTGCCAGGTATGCGGCTATATGACGACCTCGACCGCTCTGTTATGAGACGTTGAGATTGAGAAGAAGAGAGTATTACCTACTTAATCCCAACCCCAGGCGATCAACGAGTAATGCGGATGAAGTTGCGGCCAAAAGCTAGTAAGTAGGTATATATATAACACATCTTTATTACTAGTGGGGTGAGGATGTGCTACGATATATTTGACCACTTTGTTTGCTGCTGACTGTACGTAAGTGTTATCATACATACAAATAAGCCTTAGTGTTTCAACAGATGGTTGTCTAAGGTGCCATGAGACTATAACTCATACCTAAACCAGCAATGTTGAAGCGATTAAGGAGGTATGTGCGTTTTGTTTGATCAAGTGTTGCTTATCACCACGTTGAAAGAGTCTTTGTTGGTGGCACTAGCAACACTGCCGTGCCAACCCTACCGGATGTCTGAACCCGTAATTTTAATATTATAAATGCTGAAGTACCTACCTAAGTCCGTCTGCGTGTCAATCTGTAGCATTTTAATATACCTTTTTATATGGGAGGAAAGTCCGCTATGGAATTGGATACCTCCGCGCCACGGGGATAGCGCGGAGGTTATGTCGGACTCGCACTAACTAAAAACCCCCCGGATCCTTGACGCATTTCGGACGGCTCTGGGATCTCCTACGGAACGCACCAGTGCCGCCCCGCCCTAGCGTCGAATCATGCCTCTGTGGGTCTAGTCCTACCTTTTTTTATTCAACGATTGCAGCCCGCAACTGTAAGGCCGCTTGTAGACGTCCGTCATTGGCTTACGCGGAATCCGTGTCCGGTGCGTGTACACACATTCATTGTAAGCCATACACCATCCGGCAAAAAAAACGGTCCGTTATCCGGTGAAAATGACGGACGTCTACAAGCGCCTTTTAGTCGCCTTGTACGACAGGCAGGGGCAAGGCAGGGGATACCGTAGCCGTATTCTAATGCCCGGGGTACATACCCGTTGTTAATTTATATAAGGTGGTCCTAACAATTTCTAATACAAAGCTAAGAGTTAAAACAGGACAGTCTATGTCAACAGTTTCACTAGATGGCATTGCGTAAGCGAGGTCACAGTTCCATTGTATTGTGTATTGGCGCCTATATCTCGCTCATATCATCATCCTCCTCCTAGCGTTATTCCCGGTTGTGCCCCTAAAGGAGCCCGGAGTCCGCTTTGACACCTAATCCCAACATTTGGCATAGTTTTACGAAAGCGACTGCCATCTGACCTTCCAACCTGGAGGGAAAACTAAACCTTATTGGGGTAAGACCGGTTTCCTCACGATGTTTTCCTTCACCGAAAAGCTAACGGTAAATATTCCGTACATAAGTTCCGAAAAACTCATTGGTACGAGCCGGGATTCGAACCCACGACCGCCGCTTGACAGCCGCATATGCCTGAACCACTAGGCTACCGTACGTAGCTTCTATATCTATATCTCACTCATATAACGCCATCTAGTTAAAATGTCTTTATTAATAACTACCTACTTTCAAATAGCACGTGGGGCCACTTTGTACTTGTCCCGTTACGCACATTATTTATGGTAAAGAAATAAAACAATGAGAAAAGTACCTACAGTACAGTACCTTATTAACATAACTAAGCTTATTTAACGAGCGAGCGAACGACACGTTCTCTGTTTTAGCTTGGGCAAAAAATCTTTCGTAAGTCACGATGTTCGACTGTCCGGCTCATCCTCTCTCTACGTTGCATTTCTCAACCGATTCTAACTAGTAGGTAGTTTCGTGAAATGGGCTATTGGCAATAAAGTACCGTAATTTAAAAAAAATACTGATTTGAATTGATTGATTGGTATTTCTGTGCAACGCTCTAGGTGATTTAAAAACGTACTTAGGTATATATAATATAATCGATAAAACGTTATCTTGAAACTTACATTCCTACTGTTGATCGCCGACATAAAGGAGTCGGCCCTCGTACTCACTAGAACATTAATAACGATAGGTGTTTAGCTATAATGTTTGGATTAGGTACGTTATGTCATAACTCATAACAGGCAAAAAAATAAAATAAAATAGAAAAACCTCGGAATATAAGATTTTTGAGAGGTTTCTGTAACTTACTCTGGCAACACCACAGTTATCAAACTTCACGTCACTTTGTCATCTGATAAGAATGAATAGGTTTAAATACAACCATCTCGACTGCCGTCTATAAAAAAAAATTGGAAATATTTATCACAATTTAGTTTTAATTTTTTATACCTATAATATGAATAAACCTATTTATAATATGTACATCATTTGAACCAACCATTTGACATTGTCGTCATTGACAAATCAAACGTCAGTCTCAAAACGTTCCGTTTTATAGCCGTATTTAATGAACACCAGTGTGAATTACTACACCACAGTAAATTTCTTACTGAATTTAAAGTTATTTATGTGAAAAAGATTATTAAAAAAAGCACTTATTGCATAAGTATTAGCTTTGGCTAGTACTAAGTTAATTGTACAACGTTTTATTTAATACTTCTATTTGACAGAGTCCAAGTCTAGCGAACGGAACGCAATACAATGAAATTCAAAATAATAATTCCTCGCTCGACGTCGAAAGCCAGCAATTGGAATAAATAACTTTATCTATTCAAGGTCAGAACATTTTGTATTTTAATCAGTCAGTAGTCAGTTCAGTAGGCCCCCAACAGCCGCTCTGATTACAGATAGTGTTGTCGTCATAATCTTAAAAATATATTCACCTAACCATGGCCTCTGCTATGTTGAAGCTGTTGAAATCAGAAGTAAGTTTAGTTTATTACATCTTTTCTCATAATCAAACAGGTCCAATCTTCTAGTGTGTTTAGAAACCACGCATTTATTTAAAAAGTGCGCTGTCATACAAGTAGGGTGAGCCTTGGCTTTGAACTTTGTTAATTTCACCTTGAGGACAGAAACTTAGTGAATAACGACATCATGCCAAAGCCGAAATTCCTGTAGATATATTCGGACGCATGGTTTGGTTATATGCCATCATCATCATCATCATCATTTCCTCTGCCTTATCCTATTTACTTGGGTTTGGCGCAGCATGTCTTTTTCTTGCATACTTCTCTGTCAGCTGTCATGCGGTTTGGTTATATGCCATATGTTTTATATTTTTGTACAATCCATGTGGTCTCATAATATTCCAGTTTTATGTGTTTTTCAAATATGCTAACCTCACAATCTTCAAGCAACAAGGGGAATGACTGATATGTTGTGTTTAATTTCGCAAAGCATTTATTTATTTTCATGGGCAGGTAGTGCCGCCAATAATATAAATCCTATTGTTACGGTGTAATTTCGGCATCGACACATTAACTTTCAGACTCATAGCGCCATCTATTGCAGAACGGCGCAAGCGACGATTCCGACATCTGTTGACCAACGGAGGAACTGCGCCAGAGCGTTTATCATCTCGTTCAAGGCAACGATATAAGTCTTTTTTTTGTGTGTTGTCAAAGCGCTAGGAATAATCCTTAACTTTTAACAAGCTATTAGAAAATATGATCATATTTGATTTTTGATAAATAATTTGTCGTCATGCATCCAAGGCATAACTACAGGTCTATACCTCTATGGTATTTGAACAGAATATGGGGATTGTCTATGGTAGCTTCTTTTTTTTTTTTCTCGGCTGTCAAAAGCAATGAGAAGTTCTTCTTCG
Source organism: Epinotia brunnichana (assembly GCA_963854355.1). Taxonomy (NCBI): domain Eukaryota; kingdom Metazoa; phylum Arthropoda; class Insecta; order Lepidoptera; family Tortricidae; genus Epinotia; species Epinotia brunnichana. The sequence goes on along the minus strand of OY977949.1, from coordinate 18,678,416 downwards.
AAAATGCGTTGAGCGAAAAGGTCGCAATTTTTGAGAAGTGCTCGCTTCGGCCGGGAGGCCATTTGTTTAACTTAAATGTAGCAGCATACATCCAGTGACACAGAGATGCTTTGACGCTTTGGAAATGTCGGTGAGTGAAATGAAATTGTCGCCGATCTAGCGGAAGAAATATTTATCGTGTTCAAGCGGCGGTTTTTTTAGAGGAGGGACATTGCTTTGTTTCAGATGTAACACACTACTTCTTAAAGAAGATATCTGGGAGGCGGAAAATCACCAACGCTTAGCTTTGAACTCTTGCCAGGTAAAGCTAGTTCTAGTAATTTCTGTCGAAATGTGGTCGGAGAGAAAGTGATAGTTGTTTGTTCGTTCAAGTCTTAAATGTTGATTGTGATTTACAGCGACAACGTGCTGGCTGCCTTGCGGGGGCTCCAGTTGCGGACAGGCAATTGAGCGGGCGCAAGAATTCGCGCGCGGTGATACGCCCCTTTTGTACTTCACATGCGGATGCCGACACGAGCAGTTTCTCATCTGGGAGCCTGGGTAGACGCAGTGGACCGCAGCGGGACGTGACGCACGTGTAGCGGGTTTCTAGAGGTGACCTCCCTCCATTTTTTTGGTGTCATTCATGGAATCTGCCATGAGATATTAATGTTGTAATTTAATAATGCAAACGAGCCTCACACAGACCTAAGCGTAATAATAAAGCCTACTTATATATAAAGATTTAACTTTAGAGTCAAACTTCGTCCTCGGTCAGGGACCTATATTTTAATCTCATCTGAGAGAGCCACGCCGCTATCCCTACAGTAGAGTTAAGGTTTAGTAAATATTTAAAACGATTGTGAGAACTGTAATAAACTTGCTTTCTGTAATTGAATCTTTGTTCATATTTCTATGTGGCTAGCTACTAAATAGGTCTCCTGCATACAACTCTTTTGCATTTTAGAGTATAAATTGAAATGCATGGCGCCCTCTTTAGAAAGCACTAATTGCTCCTATGACCGTGAACCCAAAGCATACCCACCTCTGTGAGAAATCTATCTGACTGACTAGCGCGGTGCATAAAATCAAGTGTGGACGACTCTTCGAGTTCGTCAGGTTGCTGTTACACACATAGGTAAGTGATAGCCGTCTACGCATACCATCAAACACGGTTTATCTCGTTACACTATTATGCCATTAAATTATTATTTTTACTAATGGTAAAGTAGCTATCCAAATCCGCATCGACTTCAAGAAGGCTGATTACAGATTTAAAGAATTTACACTTGGGTATTTTCTTTTTTCAAATATTCTACTTTTCTTCACTCTTCCATCACACGAGAGTAGCATGGTTGTGGGCAAACAAAGGAGTTCTTAATACATCATTCACACGCGATTTGGTATTTAAACTCACTACATTATTTATAGTGGGCCCCAGTAGTAGGTTGTTTGTTGCACATTGGAGTATTTGTCTCCGAGTTTCATCACAGACCTATTTCATATTCAGTATTCATCATACTAAAGTGGCTTTGTGTTGTGATATAAATAATTTATTTACGGTTTATAAAACAGCATAAATTTTTCTTGAATGGTTCAATGTTTATTTTAGTCTATGGGTGTAAATTTGATTTTTCCTTTGTCTGCCTAAAGACTTCTTAAAATAATTTTAAAATTTTAAATTCTTGAATATTGTACGTCCGAAATGGGCAAATTGTTGATTCATTTTTATTTTTTTACTATAATGTACACAGTTCTGACAATACAAATTATCTATCTTATCTTATCTATATTTTCCATGGTAAAAAATTGTCTATACAGAACAATTTCTATATTCAATAAAATGTACAGTTTGCCTTTGGCACCTAGACGCAGCAGCTGGTATGATGTCCGTACAAAACTTTGGCATGCCAGTGGGAATCTACACTGGCATCCCAAAGTTTTGACAGTATAGAAAACATCCAACTTGAAAGCAAAGCCAGTATTTTTCCCCTTTCTTTTTCTTCAAGAGCAGAAGGATAAGGTGCTGTATCGGATACTGCTCTTGAAGAAAAATAAAGGGGAAAAATACTGGCTTTGCTGTTGAAGTTGGATGTTTTCTATTTTTATCTGTGTGTGGAATCACATCAGACAAATGAACCGATTTGAGAACCAATAGTTTTTAGCTGTTTGTTGGGGTGTTGTTTTAAGTTTTCTATTTATGTACTTACTTATAAGAAAGAAAGAAAATACATTAGTTCGAGGGCGCTAAACAGGAAGAACGAACAGGTATAAGACTTACTGCATAACTATAAATAAGTATGTCACGAAGATAACTAGTATCATAAATTATTCGTCTTATGAAACTAAAGCATTTTTGCAGTCACAATTGCAGAATATGAACCAAGCTTTATGGATTATGTAAGACAAGCTTTAACTTATTCAATACACATTGAAGATTACATTCAGAGGCCAAAAGGATTAAGATGTATTTTTTTTTGCTGTTATCCTGAGTATGATAGTCACTGTATTAGTAGCAGAGTTATAATTTATTGAAGAACACAATAGAAATAATATTAAAATAACAACCTCATGCAGTAGTGTCTATCAATGTTTTCTTGTACACACTTTTCGACCTTATCTCCAAGCACCTATCCTAGAACTTACTACTAGAATATTATCCTAGAACCAACTAGAATGTGATGCCAACTGTAGAGAATGCTATAGTGACAACACATTGAATATATATTTCGATTATCACAGAGTATGATAGTCACTGTATTCATTAGTAATCAATCACCTATTAACTATGCTGATTAAAACACCAACCCACTGCATATAGTTTCCAGTTATATGGTAGTGAAATATTTATGTAGAAATAGGTAGCTTCCGATTCCAGAAGTAAATGTGGACATTTACAGCAGGTATTTCACAGACTTCAAGTAAGGTGCCAACTTAAAGATATATTTAAATTACATTTTATTATTTATTTATTTTAACTAAATTATGACTGAAAAATTATTTTCATATAAATTATATAGCATATTCATATTCTGTTTTTACGATATATGAATAATACAATGTGAATCAGTTGAATAACATTAGTATAGATAAAGCTACTGCAATACCAGAAAGCTTTTGACATGCCCAATATTTTTGTAGTCATATTATGTCTTCAGTTGCTTTACAAAAAATTTTACATTGCAAAAATGTACTAAATTTTTTTATCTTATTAAAAAAATTCTCAAATTTTCAGTCTCAAGTGGTGCTGCGCAGGAACTACAGTAGTTCTGCTCCCACTACAAAACTTTTCATTGATGGACAGTATGTGGACTCCAAGACAACCAACTGGATTGAACTCACCAACCCAGCCACTAATGAAGTCATAGGAAGGTAAACCGTTTCGTGACAAACGCTGTCTGTGGTTTGTCTCGAAAAAAATGCTTCTTTGTTTCTTTATACCACCGTATTTTACTAGCTTTTATTTAACTTTCAATGTACGTATAAATAATTACAACTTAGAAATGTTGAAAAACCCCCGACTTTTTCATTTCAAAGTTCAATATCTCAAAAACGGCTGAACCGATTTTGTTGAAACGTAGCTAAGAACCATCTCGATCACGTCAGCGTTCGAATAAAAAAACCGCATTCAAATCGGTCCATTCGTTTAGGAACTAGGATGCCACAGACAGACAGACACACACACAGACACACGTCAAACTTATAACACTCCTCTATTTGCGTCGGGGGTTAAAAATTATTTGAGTTGACCAAGTTGCATCATAGTAATTTGTTGAAAAAGCGACTCTACCATCCAAGCTATTAGATTATAATTCCAATGACAGTTTTATATAAAATGTTGGTCACCTTAAATGATTTCAACCATACCAAATCTTGCAAGTCGAATGTTACCAACTTCCCAAAGTCGTTGAGCTGTTGTGCAACTTGTGTAAATCCTATGACTGCAATGTTATTGTACCGTAAAACTGGTCTAATGATAGACGGAAGGTGGCCATATGAGCTCATTTGAATCCTCACGGTAGTACGTCTGACCATTGGATGACGGTAGTAATTTTATTACTAAATATTAATAATTTAAAAGTGAATTTAGTTAAGACTAATTTTATTCAATTCCATAGTGACCGAAGTGACTCACAAAATTTAAATATCTATTTTGACAATGTTCCTATTCAAGAGGTACATCACACAAAGTTCCTAGGTATAATCATTGATTCTCATTGCAAGTGGAAATACCATGTGGAAAGTGTCTCCAGCAGAGTGAATAGTTTTATATATGCACAAAGAAGAATTGCGAGAACTGTTTCAATAAAAGCCGCTCTAGTAGCATATCATGGTTACGTCAATTCAATTTTTCGATATGGACTAGTTTAATGGGGTAATTGTTCTGATAAAGACCAAGTGCTATTAGCACAGAAACATTGTATAAGAGCAATTTTTGGAATTGGTCGAAGGGAATCATGCCGGCCGTTCTTTATCGATAATGGTATACTTACCTTCCCGTGTCTCTATATCTTGGAGGTAGCTGTTTTTGTTCATAAGTACAAAACCCAGTTTATAGAAGCACAGCAGATGAGTACATAAACCTGCAGCTAGATTGTTTACCACCAAGAATTGCTATATGATGTGCATCACAATTTATAATAAGATACCTGATAGTTTTAAGTGTAACAAGCTAAACTTATTTAAAAATCTTGTTAAGAAAATGCTTATGTATAAATGTTATTATAATATCAATGACTTTTTAAATGATTCCTTTTAATTGTATTATCAACTTTTTCTTGACATTTAATTTATTTTGATATGTGTAATTAGATGTATGTACACCTGAAAAGGTAGGGTGTGGTGAGCCAACCAGATCTACTGCAACTATAACTGCAAATTGTACCCATTTCCCACGTACATAATAAAATTTCATTTCATTTCATTTCATTAGGGAGGGGAGGGTGCATTCAAGGAATTAACAGGATGATGGTAGGGGGGGGGGGGGGGGGGTCGCTTCCAGCTTACCATAATTGTCGTCTTTGTACTTTGATCTATTGTGTGACTTGTATATTCTATAACTTGTTTTGTTTTTATTGTACACATGGTTTCGTGCTGACATACATACAATATATCTATAATTTTATTCATTTTTATGAAAACCTGTACTGTCTAGGTAAAATAGTGCTGTAGGTATCACTATCACTACATACTTAGTATAAAACAAAGTCGCCTCCGGCTGTCTGTCTGTCTGTCCCTATGTTTGCTTAGATATTTAAAACTACGCAACGGATTTTGATGCGAATTTTTTAAATAGATAAAGTGATTCAAGAGGAAGGTTTATCTGTATAATACATGCATGTATTATACATATATAAACCCGTGCGAAGCCGGGGCGGGTCGCTAGTTTGTTGTATAACATACTTATGTAAGTAGGTATCTAGGTTATCAATTATTATTCAGTTTAATGGTTATAAACTTTTATGACGTACATTTTGTAAAGGGTTGGGTTGGTACATAACATAATCTCTGTGTCATTTAAATGATCTTATCAGTGTTTTAACAAATCTGTTAAACGATATCAACACCTATCTTGTAACTATTCTGATATTGTTATCTTCAATTTGCACAATAAGTAGGTACTTATATGACAACTCTTATCTTACCAGAAAATTCAACAACACGTTTATTTAAGAGTAATCTTAATATTTAGTAGTTTACATACCATGGACGAAAAACCTGCTTATATTATTTTACGTCACACCTGGCCATAAACCTGGCCGTCGCGTGCGGGAAATCCCACTTCCTGGCCCGATAATTAGCCAGACGTATAATTTTGTACTCACCACGGGCGGTAATAAAGAAAGCCTCAGATATCATATTTATCGCCCTTGCCTTCGGCTCGGGCGTCAAATATGTTTACTTGTAGTTACTTACACCGTAGCGTTAATAATTACTGTTGTCTAAAATGAGTTACTACGGCTTTGAGACATATGCAATTGCGTGGTTTTCAAGCTATCTGAGTGACCGCACTCAAGTTGTCCAGCTGCAGGATGAGAATGGTTTATATATAAAGTCTAAACCATCTGCAGTATCCAGAGGGGTGCCCCAGGGCTCCATTTTGGGCCCACTCATTTTTAATTTGTATACTGCAGATGTCCGTGATGTAATAAAACATTGTCATTTCCACTTGTATGCCGTCGGCATAAGATCTGGACATCTGGGATAACATGAGACATAAACTTGTATATCGTCGATATACAAGTTTATGTCTCATGTTATCCCTCTGATACTAGTCAAGCTGTTGCTAATTTAAATGAAGATCTAGAAAATATTACAGCTTGGTCAGAGTCAAATTGCCTAGTATTAAATCCTAGTAAAACCAAATATATGTTGTTCGGATCTAAAAATCAAATAAAACTGATAGATAGTCATAATCCAGTTGTTTCTGTAATGGGCGATCAGGTGGAGCGTATATCAGAGTCACGTAATTTAGGCATCATAATGGATGAGGCTCTGCGTTTTGAGAGTTACATATCGGAAGTTGCCAGAACCTCATTTTATAGACTAAAGATACTTTACCGAATCCGAGAGTTCATCAGCGTAGATTTACGCATCAAGCTATGCGATTCCTTGGTTCTCTCGAGGTTCAATTATGCCGATGTTGTATACGGTCCACGACTGTTAGCACGCACTGATCGCATTGTGCAACGAGTACAAAACGCACGTGCGCGGTACTGCTTCGGAATTCCTCCTCGAACACATGTGACTCCCTACTTAAATTCGGCAGGCATCCTCAAAATGGCATTTCGAAGAGAGCTTCACTTGTCATTCTTGTTGTTCGGCACCTTAAAAACTTCAGTACCCGAGTATTTGTTTAAAAAGGTCACTTGGCGTAAAAATAGTTCCACAGTGTATGGCCTTAGATCAATCAGCCAAAATTTCATAATTCCTCATCACCACACCACCGCTTTTCGGGGTAGTTTTAAGTACACAGCAACCAAGTGTTGGAATAATATACCTCCACCTCTCAAAAATATTAATTGTCTGAGCAGTTTTAAATTAAAATTAAAACGACACCTCCTCCAGATACAAAAAACTCTACCCTTGGGCGGTGGTCGAGTCTTGGCCTCGTATCTTTGATGCTTACTATATACTTTATACGTGTCATTTCAAATTGTTTATTATTTTATTTCATATTTTTTATATACTTGCTTACTTAACATACATATTTAACAAGTACAACCAAACCACAGTCATTACATAATTTAAAATATACACAACATTACTCACATTCCAATAAGATATTAATTCCCTTCCGACAATATTAATTAGAATTAAAACTTATTATATGTAAGAGTCTGACTGAAAATCAGCGTTGCAGTGTAGGTACTCAGTAGGTACTCACTGCAACAGTATGCTGAGTCTAGCCCCTTTTTGGCATCACAAAATGTAAATGCCTCGTACGATATTGTTTGAGTGTGTTTGTCTATTCCTAAGTCTAATTTGTACACTGTTCCTTTTGTATAAAATGTGATGTTGAATAAAGTTTTTCTATGTCTATGTCTAATAGTACATTGTTTAACAAGGGGCGTATGTGGAATATTGCAAACGAGAGTCTATCAGGAGCCCGACGCCGTAAGGCGGAGGGCGTTTGATGACTCGAGTTTGCAATATTCTTACGCCCGTGTTATACACAATGTTTTTCATCACATTTGCGAAATTGACAACTTCACATACAGATTTGCGAGTGGAGGGCGAGGGGGCGGGGCGTGGCGCCCCACGGCCTGCTAGATTTCTTTCAACCAATCACAGAGAAGAATTCTTGTGACGCGCGGCCAACTAGATTTGCCAACCAATTTGTTTGATTTACTTTTAACCAATCAGATCACACACAAGCTTATTACTTCCCATGGGCCATTATTTCCCGCGGGAACAATTTAGGCCATTGTCTTTCTGTATACAGGCAAGGAATAACACCATTTATGAGCAAGTGTGATGAAAAGATTTAAGAGAGTATATCTATACTGAACCGATTTTTATAAATCAAGTGTAAATCGATTCAAAATTCAGCTCCGGGTGACATAGGCTACAATTAGTACGATTTTTTTCTGTTACTTTTCTGTAGTCTAGTTAATAAAAATAAGTTTTTGTCAAAAATTTCATTTTTGGTACAAGCTTTTACTGCCGACTGTACTTTTCTGCATACCATCATCAACTACTCATTAAGACGATTCTAACGAGCCCAAACTCGATGGGGTTATGTCGTTTTATTGCGGAGTTCCTATGGCCACCTTCCAGCTCCAGCATCAGATCAGCTCCAATTCATCATAATATTGCATTGTCATGCGATATACATATATGCTTGCAAAATTTCAGCTCAATTGGATAACGGAAAGTGACTGAAAAATGGATTGCAAATTTTGACGGACAACTTACATACTTTCATATTTACATACATACGAACAGTGCAAGTTAATATAAAGCTTGTCAAAAAAACATTTTTGCTTGTTTCGTCCTTGGTAGTACTTTGTGTGTATGTGTATTGTGTGTGTTGTTTACCTTTTTATGCCATATTGTATAATTTTTTGAAGTGCGCCATATAGTGTATTTTTTATTTTATTGTACTTTGTAACAAGCATAAGGTTATTTTCCTATGATGGGCGTCGAGCGCGAGTTCGACGTCCATCTGTTAATAACTTGAATGGATCCCTCCCCGCCTAATAACATGACTATCGTCATCCAATGGTCAGACCCCCTCCCCTATTTTGAAATGACGTAATATATAGACAGCCCCAAAGAATACGATAATGTTTTCGTGGTCAACTTAGAACTCCAATAGAAAACTTTTGAATCCCCCATTTCGAATAAAACGTATTCTATGTCCAGGAATCATCGTTCCAGCGATGTACAGTCAAGGAAATTGAAACACGTAACTTTTTCGCTCTTGTCACTATGAGAATAAGGCTTAAAATGGTATGTGTTTCAGTTTCCTTTACCGTTCACCGCGAAAAGGTAACATATAAACACTTCTGCATTTTTTTTCAGAGTACCAGAGACTACACAAGAGGAACTAAATACTGCTTTGGAATCAGCAAAGAAAGCATACAAATCATGGAGCCAAAGTACCGTCATGACTCGCCAACAGCTGATGTTCAAGTAGGTTTTATTACATAAGAAACTTTCAAAAACTTTAATACTTAGTTTATTTGTACGAAATTTACTCTTATGTCGAAGGTGATTCGGTGCATATTATCATGCAATCTTTGCAAAGCCAAATTATGAAAGTATATGATGTAGTTCTGCGAATTAAAGGCATACTAGAACGTCTGAATATCTTAGAGCATCCTTTAAATATTCTGATCTTATCGAAAGCCATTAATCTCTCGTAGAGCTAGTCTAGAATGTTTTCTAAGTATATTTTGTTAGGTAGAATATTCTAGCACAAAATACGATCAGTGATCACTGATAAAAAACGGTTATGGCCTCCCAAAGGCAAGGAAGATACCAATAAGATAGCTTATTATATAAGAATAAGAATACTTTATCTACAATAAACGTTATAAAATTGCAATGGCCCTACACTAACTCCTCCCGTGAACAAATCGTTAATCACACCCCTCAGTCGCCATCCTATGCAATTCTCCAGGACTCCCAGCTGTCTTCATATCAAGTTTCATCAAAGTACACGGCACTGGATAGATAACATGTTTTGCGCCTTTTCTTGTTGGACTGGTCCTGTTATTGTTATCAAAGTAGATGAGTCGCATTTGTGCTAAGATGCCAGTGCTAAGGCCGCAGTCTTGACGCCAGCGGGCAGTGCGACGGTGAGTGGGAGGGCGTTTATACTTTCGAGCGAATTCAATGTATGGACCCGCGCTTGCCGGTTCGCTGTCCACTGGCGCTGGAGTCCAAACTGTGGTCTTACAGACATAGTTACTTACTGCATGTGTAAATATTAGTATGGACTGCATAAGGGTGTACACTCAATTTTTTTGATTATGCTATACTTATGCCATATGGAAGCAAGTACAAGAACATAAATACCCAAAAAATTTAGACAAAGATTGGCCTCGCTGGTCATACTCGCTGGACTTAAAAGTATGACGTCACAATCCGCTATTTGTACTAATCGTTGTATGGAAAATAAGGTAAATAGCTGTTTCGGCCGCGAAATACTACGTTTAGGTTCAAAGTTGTCATACAATTTTGTTTCTATAAAAGCGTAAGGATTCTATTGGTATCTTTAAATTTACTCATGGACAATACAAAGAGAGTTTTTTTCTAAACTTTCAAGGTCAATATCTTTTTATGATTTTAATATACACGGTGGAATTTAATCGGTGATCAGGAATCCAAAAATCTTAATTATCAATCTACACAGAAACCAATTCGTGAGATCTCGTGCAATATAGCTCACAATCTAATTAATCACACTTAATTAACATCGGTAAAATGTACACTGACTGAATAAATGGACACCCTACTTTTATTGAAGGGAAGTTACTCGTAAGTGTACATACGTCAAGTGCTTGCTGGCTTTGGCGGGAAACTAGACAGATCAGACGTCAGTAAATGAAACGTCATTAAACTTTTCAGACTAAACCATTAGTAGGGTGACAATAAATTTGATTTAAAATTTAATTTCAACTTAAAAATTAGTTATGATAAAAAAAAACTTGGTTCCACTTAAGTACTACATAAACGTGACCGCCATCGTTTACTGAATTAGAAAAATGGGTTCCTGTTCACCGATTAAATTCCACCGTGTATAGTTTATTACAATAATTCGCTGGTTTACTATCCATTTAGCAACACTACGTTATCAATTTGAACCTGAATCTACACCCCTTTTGTGATCAGATTCGCGCGTTTGCTCCGCGAGAACCACAGCAAGCTGGCGGCGAAGATCACGGAGGAGCAGGGCAAGACCACGGCTGATGCTGAGGGCGACGTGCTGCGCGGGATCCGTGAGTACATAGACAACCCTTTTCAAGCCTCTTGCCTTCATTGGAATCACATGTCAAACGGCAACTCGTTATTGGTCTGCTCAGGCCTTGTCCAGGATATATTACGTCAGCGTTTTTTGTAGAATGTTGACCCCCCTCCTTATGATCATCCTGTTCATCCCTTGAATGGGCCCTCCACGCCTAGTAAAATTACTACCGTCATCCAATAATCAGACCCCCCCCCTCCCCCCTTAGTTTGAAATGACTTAATATATGGACAGCCCCCTACGAAGCTGACGGTCCTGGGTTAGAATCCGAAACCCAAATATTTGTGTGATGATCATGAATTAGGTATTTGTTTCTGAGTCATGGATGCTTTGTGTTTGCATGTATTTTAGTATTTATATTCAATTTCAATTCAATTCAATTTATTCCATACCAATATAAACTGTGTCGGAAATCATAAGGCTGATTACAATTTTCATTACTTTACACATAACATTATACATTAGATTATACATTATAATAATATATTATCACGATACAAAACAACATTTCAATCAGAAGTAAATTCATTGATGTCGTAGTAACATTTCACCAGGCGTTTAAATATGTTTTTTTTTATATATTTTATTTTTATTATGTTGACATGAATCGTTTTTAAATTTTATTATTATACCTACTGTATAACAAATGACGATCCTTTTTGGGAGATATAATCATATTTTATTTTTACATTTCAATTATATTGACGATCATGGTAGAAATTCTTGTAATTTTGACATTTATGCAAATTTATATAAATTTATTTCTCATAAGAATTTTTACAATTCACTTACAAGTGAATTAAAGTACTTAAGTTAACATATAATAATAATATTTACATTAAATGACATTCAAACTAAACTAATAAAATTAAGTAAGCCTAAAATTTATATTGTAATTTTTATCGTGAAATAAATGAAACTAAACTAAACATACATTTAAGCTCCTTCGGTAAGCTGTTGAACAGTTGGTATTGTATGCTATGCTTAACTACTCTTAGTTTAGGTATAATTGATTTTTTCAAGTCCTTTCTTCGTATATTGTGTTTAATTTTTTGTCCAATAAACTTTTTTTTTTTATTGTTTTGGCTCAATCTGAAGTTTTGGTTTGTAGAGTTGGTGGAGCACTGCTGCAGCATCACGAGCCTGCAGCTCGGCGACTGCATCCAGAACATCGCCAAGGACATGGACACGCACAGCTACAAAGTGCCCCTTGGTGTTGTGGCCGGTAAGATTCACTCATAAAAAATGTATATTAAATAAGTTTCTGCCAAAAAAATAATTTTTGGTACAAACTTTTACTGCTGACTGTACTTTTCTGCATACCATCATCAAGTACTCATTGAGACGATTCTAACGAGCCCAAACTCGATGGGGTTGTGTCGTTTTATTGCGGATTTCCTATGGCCACCTTCCAGCTCCAGCATCAGATCAGCTCCAAGTCATCATAATATTGCATTATCATGCGATATACATATGCTTGCAAAATTTCAGCTCAATTGAATAACGGGAAGTGACTGAAAAATCGATTGCAAATTTTGACGGACAACTTACTTTACATACTTACATATTTACATACATACGAACAGTGCAGGTTAATATAAAGCTTGTAAAAAAGCCATACACGTGTGTTGGCATTTTATTCAATTGTTCCAAATTTCAAATTGATAGCATAAGTAGTTCCTGAGATATTTAACGTTGTGACAGACGGACAGAGAGACCCTAAGTAATGGTTCAGACAGATGGTGCGAGGGTAAAACGGGACCCTATTACTAAAACTCCGATGTCCGTCCGTCTGTATGTCTGTCTGTCTGTCCGTCTGTCACCAGGCTGTATCTCATGAACCGTGATAGACAGTTGAAATTTTCACAAATGATGTATTTCTGTTGCCGCTATTACAACAAATACTAATAACCGGCCAAAGTTCAAAGCTAGCGTCAGCATGGGGAAAGAGGCCTCAATCTTTCAGGCTGAACTCTTCGCATTAAATAAATGCGTGGAGATCAATCTTGAAAGAAACCTAAGGAACCAACATATCTACATCAACTCGGACAGCCAAGCTGCTCTGCTGGCACTAGAATCACTAGACTCCTACTCTAAACTAGTCCAGAATTTTAAAAATAATCTAAATACCCTGGCGAACTCCAACAAAGTCATACTTAGATGGGTACCAGGGCACTCCGACATTGTAGGAAACGAAAAAGCAGATGAACTTGCAAGGCAGGGCGCAGACACGGCCCTGGTCGGCCTGGAACCGTTCTGTGGCATCACAAAACGGAAAGCATATTCTCTGCTAAACAACGCGGAAAAATCAGAGGCAATCAAGCTGTGGAAGTTCACCAAAGGACAAAAACAAGCTAAAGCCCTGATCGAAGGGTTCAATAGTAAGCTGTCTAAAGAGTTATTACAATTCAAAAGGCACAAAACCTGCGCAGTGACATGAATCCTGACAGGACATTGCAAATTGAACAAACACCTGTTTCAAATGGGTATGAAGCAGGTTCTGCCAGGAGACAGAGGAGACTGCAATGCCTGCGGACCACTCATGCATAAAAGAAGTACCTACCTAGGGCGGCACATAGTGCACCCACAAGAAGTACAACATATCACCGCCCAAAGAATCTGGAATTTGTTGGAGGCAACGGGACTTAACGGTGAACTTTAAAGCAAGGGCTGCCACAATAGATCACTTGCTGGTCGAAGCGGCACTTTAAGGCCCACAAACAAAATAATAATAAATCTCATGAACCGTGATAGACAGTTGAAATTTTCACAAATGATGTATTTCTGTTGCCGCTATTACAACAAATACTAATAACCGGCCAAGTGCGAGTCGGACTCGCGCTCGAAGGGTTCTGTACGGATCGAAATTCGAAGTTCGGGTATCTCGGTTCGGGATGCTGGTATACGAACCTCGAGTTTCGATTTTCGTTGTAGCGCCGCTGGTGCATAAAACTATATAAGCTAGTGTATTTAAGTTAGCGTAATTTCTTTCAATATCCTACCATGTCAATCCTGAAATAAAAGGTTTTTTTGTTATACAGGCGTGGCCGCATTCAACTTCCCCGTGATGATTCCTCTATGGATGTTCCCGGCTGCCCTAGTGACCGGCAACACGTGCCTGATTAAGCCTTCGGAACAGGACCCTGGAGCCACGGTGGCCATGATGGAACTGTTGACAGAGGCCGGCGCGCCGCCCGGCGTCGTCAACGTTAGTATTACAGTTCAATATTGTGTAGTGTTGTTAACGAGGCAGAATCTTGGTGAGGCAAGATACTAGAGACTAGTACATATGGTAGATAGTGACGTTTAGACGGCTAAACACGAGGGCGATATCTATACGTTTTATAAAAAAAATGTGGTGGCACTGGTGGGACTACTCACCACACCACTTGGAGCGAATTTGACTAGGTCTGCTCGTAAGCCATACTCACAAGAACTGCGAGCCATTCGGGCGCTTTTCAAGTCTGCGAACCTTAGAATTTAGTCGTTGGCTCGCGAATTCATCGGCTAAGACGGTTTTTCTCGTCAATAGATCTACCGAATTATCCCAATAATAAAGCCATCTAATCGAAAACCACCTACAACATTCTCTGTAGCAGTGGTTTCTAACCTTTTATGTCCCACCACTGACTATAAAGTCAGCCAGAAGATAACTTCAGTTTAAATGACCATTAATGCCCATATCAATATCATTCATTTTAGGTACCGGTGGAATGGGTTACTTTGATCAGGCCTTTAAAACGTTATAAAAATAGCGCTATTATAACGCTATAATTCCGTTATTTGTATAGAAATTTTAAACATATCGTTATTTATAACGTTATAATATCACTATTTCCATAACGTTTTAAAGGCCTGAGTCTTTGATTCGGGGGGCGACTTTGATCAAATTCGTTTTTCTCCAAAATCATTGTTTTTACTTGTGGGCGAACTGTGGCAGTGAATATATTAGTTATCTATCTTGCTGTATACTCGATTAAATCTTCTTAATTTCAAATAGTCCTGCTTGTACCTATGTTTTACAAACAATAAACGGAGAGGGTGCCGCATGGTGGGAGGCGACGGCGTCGCAGGCCGAGAAGGAGATGGCGGGACGACCTGGACGTATTTCACAACGATTGGCCAGAGATTTCCCAGAATCGGGACGAGTGGAAATCAAGAGGGGAGGCCTTTGCCCAGCAGTGCAAAGCATAAATTCAATTCAATTCGTTTTTTTTTTGCAGTCTAGTGTTATATAGGTACATAATCGTCTTCTTTTTTTTGTGTAAGTTTCGGGGTAAAATTATTGCGTATCAAACTAAATGAATAATAGAATAGTTTTTTGTAACTTGCTCGTTCGCAGCCAGATGGCGCTGATAGACGTCAGAGTCGCATCGCAAGCGCATCGGCTGCGTTCAGTAGTAATGTAAATTTTAAGGCCGTGTCGGACAGCAGGGAACGTCGCCCACAAATGGTCTCGCCAGAAGACCAGCGCTGGCTCTTGAGCCAGCATTATGCTGAGGCGAGACCATTTCGTGACAAACTGCTTAGTATAATTAGTTATTACAGCATTTTTAAGTTTCTTGTCACGAATTAATTTATAGGTAGGTGCGTAGCTTCACTTCTACCTATGATAGAAAAGGCTGACAATTTATATACAGAGTTTTATTTACAAATAATTTACATATCAACATAGGAATTACGTAGCACATAGAATATTAAGATTTCTAATCGTATACGGCCGTGTGAAAATAAAGAAGGAATGACAAAACTGTTAACTGCGTTGCACGGCAACGGAGCGCTGCGGCGCGCAGGCGCGCGGAGTTAAAACCGTGGCGGCCGAGCAGGCCGCTACATGTTCCCCCTGGCCAGACCGTGACTACAGTCGAAGTCTGCTGGGGAACCTCACCAGCCGGCCACTTCTCGTCCGAGTCTCGGTCTCTGGTATCGCGCCGGTGTTCTGTGTGGCAGGAGATGATGTATCTCGCAGAATCTATGCGGGCTTTAGCCTATCTATAGACACAGTATTCTGCTTTCCTTTCATGTCCACTGTGTAAAACTTTGGCTGCCTCTTGATGACTTTGTACGGTCCATCGTACGGTGGCTCGAGTGAATGTCGTATTCTGTCAATTCGTAAAAACACATGCGAACAGGTTTCTAAACTCTTCGGAATGTAAAATGGCGAAGCTGAGGCATGCCACGATGCAGGTCTCGGTGTAAGTTTGGCCATATGAGAGCGTAGACGTGTGGCGTACTCGGTAATATCTGCCACTTTGTAGTCGTCTAGTGGTGACAGGAACTGGCCAGGTAAACGAAGCGTTTCGCCGTAGACTAGTTCAGCTGGAGTAGTCTGAAGATCATCCTTTATGGCGCTTCGAATACCCAGGAGAATGAGGGGCAGGGCTTCTGTCCAAGTGGATGTTGAGGAATGACACATGATGGCCGATTTGAGCTGGCGATGGAGTCTTTCAATCATCCCGTTGGAAGCTGGGTGGTAGGCAGTTGTGCGGAAATGGCGCGCACCAACCATGGAGGTGAGAGCTTTGAAGAGCTGGCTCTCAAACTGCCGACCACGGTCCGTGGTCACACGAAGTGGACATCCGAACCTGGCAAACCAGCCAGACACGAGGGCAGAAGCGCAGGACTCAGCTGTGATGTCTGTGAGAGGAAACACCTCAGGCCATCGCGTGAATCGGTCGATGACGGTGAGGCAGTACTTGTAATTAGAGGAAGGGGGTAAGGGCCCTAAGAGGTCGAGATGAATATGAGCAAACCTCGAGGATGGAGTGGTGAAGGTGGAAAGTGGTGAGATGGTATGACGGATGACTTTACTCTGTTGACATTGTAAGCACTGCCTTGCCCACTCTCTACAGACTCGGCGAATCCCTGGCCATATGAATCTTTCCGTGGCCAGTCGCACTGTAGTTGACCTTCCTGGATGATGGAGTTGATGGAGTTGTTCAAAAACTTGCTTCCGGAACTCGGGCGTGATATAGGGACGAGGTTGTCCAGTTGATGTGTCGCAGAAGACTGGCGAGGTACCGTCATGTGAAGGCAACTTCTCCAGTTTGAGTGATGAGCTGTGGAGGATCAGACCTTGCAGCTCTGGATCAGCTTCCTGAGATCGTGCAAGGGCCTGATAGTCGATGAGGACTGTAATCTCCTCGACGCGCGATAAGGCGTCAGCAACAACGTTGAGAGAGCCGGGTAAGTAGCGAAGATCGGTTGTGAACTGCGAGATAAAGTCCAGGTATCGGAATTGCCTTGGTGAGCATTTATCTCGGTGCGTGGAAAAAACGAAGGTAAGTGGCTTGTGATCCGTGTATATAACGAAATCTCTGGCTTCTACCATATGCCGAAAGTACCTGATGGCCTCGTACACTGCTAGAAGCTCTCTGTCTTACGGGCTGTACTTCTTCTGTGGTGTGGTGAGCTTATGAGAATAGAAAGCCAAAGGTCTCCAGGTGTCGCCAACTAGCTGTTGAAGGACTGCGCCGATAGAAGTGTCAGAGCGTCAGTGAAGATTGCGAGCTGAGCAGTTGGATCCGGATGAGCTAGAAGTGTTGCTTTAGACAACGAGGACTTGCAGTCTTCAAAAGCCTGTAGCAACTCTGGAGTCATGTTTACTGGATGCGATCCTTTGACTTTAGGTCCTGACAGAATGGAGTGAAGAGGTGCCTGAAGGTGAGCAGCGTTGGGTACGAATCGTCGATAGAAGTTAATCATACCCAGAAATCTTCTGAGCTCCTTAACAGTTTTCGGTACGGCGTAATCCTGGATGGCTTGAACTTTGGATTCCAAAGGCTTGGTACCTGATGCTGTAACATGGTATCCGAGGAACTTGACTTCGGATTGGCCAAACAAGCACTTGGAAATGTTGATCCACACGCCATATTGCGTCAATCGCTCGAACAGTTGACGAAGGTGCCTCTTATGTTGCTCTAAGGATGACGAAAACACCAAGATGTCATCTAGGTAACCGTAGCAGAAGTCCAGTCCTAGCAGTACCTCGTCTATGAACCTTTGGAAGGTCTGGGCGGCGTTTCTTAATCCAAACGTCATAAATGGGAACTCAAATAAGCCGAATGGAGTCAGGATCGAAGTCTTCGGAATGTCCTCAGGATTCACGGCTATTTGGTTATACGCTTTCACCAGGTCTATGGTTGAGAATATTGTGCAACCCGACAGTTGGTGAGAAAAGTCATGTATATGACGAATGGGATAGCGGTCTGGAATTGTTCTTGCATTCAGTGCTCTATAATCACCACATGGTCTCCAGGTCTCATCCTTCTTCTTCACCAGGTGGAGAGGGCTGGCCCAAGGACTCTCGGAGCGTCGAGCTACACCTGATGCCATCATGTCCTCGAACTCCTTCCTCGCAGCCTGCATACGCATGGGATCAAGGCGGCGAGGCTTGCAGTATACAGGCGGTCCAGGTGTAGTCCTGATGAAGTGCAAGGTGTTGTGCTTGGATGGGGAGTGTCTGCCTGGAGGTTTTGTTATTGCGGGGTACTCGCGTAAGATATCATGGAATTCAGTTTCACCCGTAACTGCTTTAACAGAAACCATAGTTTCGGAAGGCTCGCAATGTATGTACAGCGGCTACTGACAGTGTAGTGACATTGTCTAGTAAACGTTGATTCTTGCAATCAACAAGCAGGTCGTAATAGGCAACATCGGCAATGGTGAAGCTCCACGGAAATGCTCTTCGTAGCCCAATATTGACACATATCTGAATAGGTCCGTAAGTATGAATTACAGTATTGTTGGCAGCAATGAGGTCATACTTGGACTGTGGGCATGGCGTCTTAATAGCCGATCGGGGAAAAACGCATTAGTCGGAACCCGTATCAACCAGGTACCTTATTTTTGTAGTCCGATCCGATATAAATAGACGGCCTGATGTAGTGGGGCAGTCGCTGGCCGCTAGTTCCGACCGCCCGGGAAGTTTTCCGATTTGAAACTGCATGACTGACTGCACTTGTAAGCATTGCGTCCGAAGTTGAAGTGGTAGAAGCAATGTGGATGGTTTAGCGGCGGTTGCGGCATTCGAGACCGTGAGCGGCTGGACCTCCTTGATGGTGATGACGAACGTGAGCGACCTCTTCCATAGTGGGCGGTAAGTAAAGCAACTTGCCTAGTAAGCTCGCAAATTTGCTGCGCCATAGCGTCGGTTGACGGGGCGGGCTCGTGTACAGCAGGTGCACATGAGTGGACGACAGATGGCGCTAGTGCGTATGTAGTAGCAGCAGCAGAAGTAGACGCCACCTGCGGAGCGCGAGGAGCGGGCGGAGCTAACTCGTACACCCTGTCCGCCAAGTCAGCTAGTTTGTCTATGGATAAGTCGATCTGCGAAGCAACAATCGTTTGCACATTATGAGGAAGACGATCGGTCCATAATGTCTTCACGAAGTCTGTAGTAGCAGCTGAACCGGCTAGATTTTGTAAGTGCCGTAAAAACTGTGACGGTCGTCGGTCGCCGAGTTCTTCGTGTACTAGTAGTTGCCGCGTTCTCCTTTCTTGCGACGCAGACAAACGTTTGATGAGCTCAGTTTTAATTTTTATATATTTATCGGCAGTGGGAGGGTTAATTATGACGTCTCTAACTTCGGAGGCGTACTGGGCTTCGAGTTGTCCCGCTACGTAGTAGAATTTTGTCTCGTCGCTAGTTATTTTCGAGAGAACGAATTGCGCTTCGATCTGCGCGAACCATAACTCGGGTTCAACCACGTTGAACGGTGGTACTCTAACGCCTACTCTGCATACCTGACCTTCGGCAGCGGCGTCCTCAAAACGTTCTTCCGAATTGTCTTTGCTTATTGTTAGAAAAATTACAAATTATCATTCACGAATGTTCTTGAGTCGGTGGTCACCAGTTATAGGTAGGTGCGTAGCTTCACTTCTACCTATGACAGAAAAAGCTGACAATTTATATACAGAGTTTTATTTACATATCAACATAGGTATTACGTAGCACATAGAATATTAAGATTTCTAATCGTATACGGCCGTGTGAAAATAAAGAAGGAATGACAGAACTGTTAACTGCGTTGCACGGCAACGGAGCGCTGCGGCGCGCAGGCGCGCGGAGTTAAAACCGTGGCGGCCGAGCAGGCCGCTACAAATTATTTAATTTCATTGGCTTCAAAAAAAAACGAATTGAATTGAATTTATACTACACTCTAAATGTTCAAAGTGAATAATAATAATAAATATTACGGGACAATCTTACACAAATCAACCTAGGCCCACGGTAAGCTCAATAAGGCTTGTGTTGTGGGTACTAGGCGACGATATATACATAATAGATAAATACATATAGATACTTATATAACAGCCATAACTCAGGAACAAATATTCGTGATAAACACACAAATAAATGCCCTGACCGGGATTCGAACCCGGGACCTCCAGCTTCGTAGCCCCATTTTTTTCCTTAAGGAACACCATTCCACGGGTTAGGAACCGATGCTGGTTAACGCAGGACAACGAAGCACATTGCATTAATTTCCCATATTCATAACCCTAATGAGCGGGTGTTCGTAGGTAGTGCACGGGACACACGACACGGTGAACTTCTTGTGCGACCAGCCCGACATCAAGGCCGTGTCGTTTGTGGGCGGGGATGGCGCCGGCAAGCACATCTACTCGAGAGCTTCTGCTGCTGGTTTGTATAGGGAACATGCATCTTTTTATTTTGTTACGAATATTTAAACACATTTTGTCGATCTTTTATACCCACATTTATGCTAAAAGTGGCACTGGAACACAAGTTTCATGTGCTCTGCCTACCCCTTTTAGGGATAAAGGCGTGATGGTATGTATGTATGTATAAATATTTAAAAAAAAAATATTAGTTCTGTAACACAGTGATAGATATGTTGATTGCAAGGTAATAGGGGCTTCCTATTAAGTATGCAATCAAAAGTATAATCCAGAGGAATATCGACTGTAGCATTAAAACTATCTTAGGATTTATTTTTCTGATGTTATATTATATGCACTTGAAATCTGCACGCGCTGGTACCCACCGAATACGCTCTATATTAAACGGGCTTATACTATGATGGCACAACTCATATCTCGGCGCGTTTACTACTGGAGTACCTAAGTCATTCATTTGCAATTATCTCCACGAAATTTGCGTTTAAATCTATGTGTTTTCTCCTGTAGTATTTTCCTCGCTTTAGTGAGGTGAAAAGATTTGTGTTATACACGGGTGCAGTTATTTTGACATCTCGTATGTTGCTACGCTCAGGATTATATTTAAGATCCACTCGCTTCGCTCAGGATTCTATTTTCAACCATAGTATCCATTCCCTAGCTCGTGGTTCAATCCTAGAATCCATTCGCTAACACGTGTTTCAATTCCACACTCGCGGTTAAAATAGAACTTTGCACCCTTGTATAACCAATAAATAACTATATTTCTTTTACAGTTCAATTAATCATCCCCGCCAAGAACGCTGCTATTCTCTATCTGCCTCTCTTCTTCTTTTTTGAACCCTCAAAGTATTCAGATTCAGATTCAGAACTTTATTGATAAAATGTCATATTTTACAGGTCAATATCATGTATAATATTGCGCTCCATTAACCATTATGCCACTAGCGGCGCCAGAGAGCGCTATTTGGATTTTGGACACACTTAGTGTTATTTAACTTGGTTGATTATAAAATTGCTAAAAATATGATGATGATGATATCTATCGGCAGGCAAACGTGTGCAAAGTAACATGGGCGCCAAGAACCACGGCGTGATCATGCCCGATGCCAACAAGGAGCACACACTCAACCAGCTCGCCGGCGCCGCCTTCGGGGCCGCCGGACAGCGCTGCATGGCGCTCAGCACCGCCGTGTTCGTGGGTAAGTGTAGTCAGGCCAGTCTCAACCCTCAAGAACCACGGCGGGATCATGCCCGATGCCAACAAGGAGCACACACTTAACCAGCTCGCCGGCGCCGCCTTCGGGGCCGCCGGACAGCGCTGCATGGCGCTCAGCACCGCCGTGTTCGTGGGTAAGTGTAGTCAGGCCAGTCTCAACCCTCAAGAACCACGGCGGGATCATGCCCGATGCCAACAAGGAGCACACACTTAACCAGCTCGCCGGCGCCGCCTTCGGGGCCGCCGGACAGCGCTGCATGGCGCTCAGCACCGCCGTGTTCGTGGGTAAGTGTAGTCAGGCCAGTCTCAACCCTCAAGAACCACGGCGGGATCATGCCCGATGCCAACAAGGAGCACACACTTAACCAGCTCGCCGGCGCCGCCTTCGGGGCCGCCGGACAGCGCTGCATGGCGCTCAGCACCGCCGTGTTCGTGGGTAAGTGTAGTCAGGCCAGTCTCAACCCTCAAGAACCACGGCGGGATCATGCCCGATGCCAACAAGGAGCACACACTTAACCAGCTCGCCGGCGCCGCCTTCGGGGCCGCCGGACAGCGCTGCATGGCGCTCAGCACCGCCGTGTTCGTGGGTAAGTGTAGTCAGGCCAGTCTCAACCCTCAAGAACCACGGCGGGATCATGCCCGATGCCAACAAGGAGCACACACTTAACCAGCTCGCCGGCGCCGCCTTCGGGGCCGCCGGACAGCGCTGCATGGCGCTCAGCACCGCCGTGTTCGTGGGTAAGTGTAGTCAGGCCAGTCTCAACCCTCAAGAACCACGGCGGGATCATGCCCGATGCCAACAAGGAGCACACACTTAACCAGCTCGCCGGCGCCGCCTTCGGGGCCGCCGGACAGCGCTGCATGGCGCTCAGCACCGCCGTGTTCGTGGGTAAGTGTAGTCAGGCCAGTCTCAACCCTCAAGAACCACGGCGGGATCATGCCCGATGCCAACAAGGAGCACACACTTAACCAGCTCGCCGGCGCCGCCTTCGGGGCCGCCGGACAGCGCTGCATGGCGCTCAGCACCGCCGTGTTCGTGGGTAAGTGTAGTCAGGCCAGTCTCAACCCTCAAGAACCACGGCGGGATCATGCCCGATGCCAACAAGGAGCACACACTTAACCAGCTCGCCGGCGCCGCCTTCGGGGCCGCCGGACAGCGCTGCATGGCGCTCAGCACCGCCGTGTTCGTGGGTAAGTGTAGTCAGGCCAGTCTCAACCCTCAAGAACCACGGCGGGATCATGCCCGATGCCAACAAGGAGCACACACTTAACCAGCTCGCCGGCGCCGCCTTCGGGGCCGCCGGACAGCGCTGCATGGCGCTCAGCACCGCCGTGTTCGTGGGTAAGTGTAGTCAGGCCAGTCTCAACCCTCAAGAACCACGGCGGGATCATGCCCGATGCCAACAAGGAGCACACACTTAACCAGCTCGCCGGCGCCGCCTTCGGGGCCGCCGGACAGCGCTGCATGGCGCTCAGCACCGCCGTGTTCGTGGGTAAGTGTAGTCAGGCCAGTCTCAACCCTCAAGAACCACGGCGGGATCATGCCCGATGCCAACAAGGAGCACACACTTAACCAGCTCGCCGGCGCCGCCTTCGGGGCCGCCGGACAGCGCTGCATGGCGCTCAGCACCGCCGTGTTCGTGGGTAAGTGTAGTCAGGCCAGTCTCAACCCTCAAGAACCACGGCGGGATCATGCCCGATGCCAACAAGGAGCACACACTTAACCAGCTCGCCGGCGCCGCCTTCGGGGCCGCCGGACAGCGCTGCATGGCGCTCAGCACCGCCGTGTTCGTGGGTAAGTGTAGTCAGGCCAGTCTCAACCCTCAAGAACCACGGCGGGATCATGCCCGATGCCAACAAGGAGCACACACTTAACCAGCTCGCCGGCGCCGCCTTCGGGGCCGCCGGACAGCGCTGCATGGCGCTCAGCACCGCCGTGTTCGTGGGTAAGTGTAGTCAGGCCAGTCTCAACCCTCAAGAACCACGGCGGGATCATGCCCGATGCCAACAAGGAGCACACACTTAACCAGCTCGCCGGCGCCGCCTTCGGGGCCGCCGGACAGCGCTGCATGGCGCTCAGCACCGCCGTGTTCGTGGGTAAGTGTAGTCAGGCCAGTCTCAACCCTCAAGAACCACGGCGGGATCATGCCCGATGCCAACAAGGAGCACACACTTAACCAGCTCGCCGGCGCCGCCTTCGGGGCCGCCGGACAGCGCTGCATGGCGCTCAGCACCGCCGTGTTCGTGGGTAAGTGTAGTCAGGCCAGTCTCAACCCTCAAGAACCACGGCGGGATCATGCCCGATGCCAACAAGGAGCACACACTTAACCAGCTCGCCGGCGCCGCCTTCGGGGCCGCCGGACAGCGCTGCATGGCGCTCAGCACCGCCGTGTTCGTGGGTAAGTGTAGTCAGGCCAGTCTCAACCCTCAAGAACCACGGCGGGATCATGCCCGATGCCAACAAGGAGCACACACTTAACCAGCTCGCCGGCGCCGCCTTCGGGGCCGCCGGACAGCGCTGCATGGCGCTCAGCACCGCCGTGTTCGTGGGTAAGTGTAGTCAGGCCAGTCTCAACCCTCAAGAACCACGGCGGGATCATGCCCGATGCCAACAAGGAGCACACACTTAACCAGCTCGCCGGCGCCGCCTTCGGGGCCGCCGGACAGCGCTGCATGGCGCTCAGCACCGCCGTGTTCGTGGGTAAGTGTAGTCAGGCCAGTCTCAACCCTCAAGAACCACGGCGGGATCATGCCCGATGCCAACAAGGAGCACACACTTAACCAGCTCGCCGGCGCCGCCTTCGGGGCCGCCGGACAGCGCTGCATGGCGCTCAGCACCGCCGTGTTCGTGGGTAAGTGTAGTCAGGCCAGTCTCAACCCTCAAGAACCACGGCGGGATCATGCCCGATGCCAACAAGGAGCACACACTCAACCAGCTCGCCGGCGCCGCCTTCGGGGCCGCCGGACAGCGCTGCATGGCGCTCAGCACCGCCGTGTTCGTGGGTAAGTGTAGTCAGGCCAGTCTCAACCCTCAAGAACCACGGCGGGATCATGCCCGATGCCAACAAGGAGCACACACTTAACCAGCTCGCCGGCGCCGCCTTCGGGGCCGCCGGACAGCGCTGCATGGCGCTCAGCACCGCCGTGTTCGTGGGTAAGTGTAGTCAGGCCAGTCTCAACCCTCAAGAACCACGGCGGGATCATGCCCGATGCCAACAAGGAGCACACACTTAACCAGCTCGCCGGCGCCGCCTTCGGGGCCGCCGGACAGCGCTGCATGGCGCTCAGCACCGCCGTGTTCGTGGGTAAGTGTAGTCAGGCCAGTCTCAACCCTCAAGAACCACGGCGGGATCATGCCCGATGCCAACAAGGAGCACACACTTAACCAGCTCGCCGGCGCCGCCTTCGGGGCCGCCGGACAGCGCTGCATGGCGCTCAGCACCGCCGTGTTCGTGGGTAAGTGTAGTCAGGCCAGTCTCAACCCTCAAGAACCACGGCGGGATCATGCCCGATGCCAACAAGGAGCACACACTTAACCAGCTCGCCGGCGCCGCCTTCGGGGCCGCCGGACAGCGCTGCATGGCGCTCAGCACCGCCGTGTTCGTGGGTAAGTGTAGTCAGGCCAGTCTCAACCCTCAAGAACCACGGCGGGATCATGCCCGATGCCAACAAGGAGCACACACTTAACCAGCTCGCCGGCGCCGCCTTCGGGGCCGCCGGACAGCGCTGCATGGCGCTCAGCACCGCCGTGTTCGTGGGTAAGTGTAGTCAGGCCAGTCTCAACCCTCAAGAACCACGGCGGGATCATGCCCGATGCCAACAAGGAGCACACACTTAACCAGCTCGCCGGCGCCGCCTTCGGGGCCGCCGGACAGCGCTGCATGGCGCTCAGCACCGCCGTGTTCGTGGGTAAGTGTAGTCAGGCCAGTCTCAACCCTCAAGAACCACGGCGGGATCATGCCCGATGCCAACAAGGAGCACACACTTAACCAGCTCGCCGGCGCCGCCTTCGGGGCCGCCGGACAGCGCTGCATGGCGCTCAGCACCGCCGTGTTCGTGGGTAAGTGTAGTCAGGCCAGTCTCAACCCTCAAGAACCACGGCGGGATCATGCCCGATGCCAACAAGGAGCACACACTTAACCAGCTCGCCGGCGCCGCCTTCGGGGCCGCCGGACAGCGCTGCATGGCGCTCAGCACCGCCGTGTTCGTGGGTAAGTGTAGTCAGGCCAGTCTCAACCCTCAAGAACCACGGCGGGATCATGCCCGATGCCAACAAGGAGCACACACTTAACCAGCTCGCCGGCGCCGCCTTCGGGGCCGCCGGACAGCGCTGCATGGCGCTCAGCACCGCCGTGTTCGTGGGTAAGTGTAGTCAGGCCAGTCTCAACCCTCAAGAACCACGGCGGGATCATGCCCGATGCCAACAAGGAGCACACACTTAACCAGCTCGCCGGCGCCGCCTTCGGGGCCGCCGGACAGCGCTGCATGGCGCTCAGCACCGCCGTGTTCGTGGGTAAGTGTAGTCAGGCCAGTCTCAACCCTCAAGAACCACGGCGGGATCATGCCCGATGCCAACAAGGAGCACACACTCAACCAGCTCGCCGGCGCCGCCTTCGGGGCCGCCGGACAGCGCTGCATGGCGCTCAGCACCGCCGTGTTCGTGGGTAAGTGTAGTCAGGCCAGTCTCAACCCTCAAGAACCACGGCGGGATCATGCCCGATGCCAACAAGGAGCACACACTTAACCAGCTCGCCGGCGCCGCCTTCGGGGCCGCCGGACAGCGCTGCATGGCGCTCAGCACCGCCGTGTTCGTGGGTAAGTGTAGTCAGGCCAGTCTCAACCCTCAAGAACCACGGCGGGATCATGCCCGATGCCAACAAGGAGCACACACTTAACCAGCTCGCCGGCGCCGCCTTCGGGGCCGCCGGACAGCGCTGCATGGCGCTCAGCACCGCCGTGTTCGTGGGTAAGTGTAGTCAGGCCAGTCTCAACCCTCAAGAACCACGGCGGGATCATGCCCGATGCCAACAAGGAGCACACACTTAACCAGCTCGCCGGCGCCGCCTTCGGGGCCGCCGGACAGCGCTGCATGGCGCTCAGCACCGCCGTGTTCGTGGGTAAGTGTAGTCAGGCCAGCCTCAACCCTCAAGAACCACGGCGGGATCATGCCCGACGCCAAATTACTACGGAGGAAGTGCTTTACAAATTAATTTCTGTTTCGTAGCAGGGTTTAATTAAATTCTAATTATTCTTTTGCACGTTGATCAAATAGAAATCTTAGTGCATAACCAACCTGAAAAACGTGATTTTTGAGCAAAGTTAACCAATGGCAATTTCAGGTGAGGCGAAGGAATGGATCCCGGACCTAGTGGCCCGTGCGCAGGCGCTGAAAGTGAACGCCGGCCACGTCCCCGGGACCGACGTCGGCCCGGTCATCTCGCCGCGAGCCAAGGACAGGATTCTCAGGCTCGTCGAGTCTGGTGAGACATTTCTCTTCTTAACTTAATATATTCATACCACCAGGGCCAGTGAGGCAGTCGAGCGGTTTTCATGGATGTGCACTTTAGATGCTCCTTAGAGTTTAGTCGTTGTCTCGCGATATCGTCGGCGAACAGGCGGTGTGGCTCCGCAATGGTTCAACCATAATGAGGCCATCCAATCGACAGCCAGCTGCATCATCTACAGGCTGGTTGACGCAGGGCAAAAAAGAAGCACATTGTTTGGTGTTTGTAAGGCGCCAAGAATAGGATCCTCCTCAGGCTCTACGAGTCAGTGAGACATTGCTTCTCGGTTACATACAAAGGAGCGCATCTTTACACTGCTCGTTTTGGGCAGTTTATACTTCGATTAGTGTTAGTTCATACATTTCTTAGTCGCATTTGGAGCTAGACCAGGTATGGACTCATTAATGACTGATGTAAACATGGCTTTAAGTATAGGATCTACAAGCTCGTCGAGTTTAGCGAGACATTTTGTTACACTGCACGGGACAGTCTCGCGCACTGTTGAGATTAATTTAAAGAAATTAATTAATAATTATACATGCTACGTGAAGTAAAACTGCTGATGGGCGGGTTGCACACACCGATGTATGAAACAATCTGGGAAAAAGATCTGGGTTTTTGTGGCCCGTGCGAGGGCACTAAATGTAAATTCGATACTAAAATTCGACTAACCGAACCAAAAGACGTCCACTGCTGGACATAGGCTTCCCCCAAAGAGTGCCAAAAACTACAATACTGTAGTATTGTAGTTTTTAATGTCCTTTAATCCTTACTAAAGCGAGTCTTTTGTTTCCAGGAGTCAAGGAAGGCGCCAAACTCGTTCTCGATGGCCGCAACGTCAAGGTCCCCGGCTTCGAGAAGGGCAACTTCGTCGGCCCCACCATCCTTACCGACGTCAAGCCAAGCATGGAGTGCTACAAGGAGGAAATCTTTGGCCCGGTCCTAGTCTGCCTCTTCGTTGACACCCTCGATGAAGCCATCCAAATGATCAACAGCAACCCTTACGGAAACGGAACAGCTGTCTTCACCACAAACGGTGCCACCGCCCGCAAATTCTCCTCGGAAATCGACGTTGGACAAGTCGGCGTGAACGTACCTATCCCTGTGCCCCTATCCATGTTCTCTTTCTCAGGAACTCGTGGCAGCTTCCTGGGTACTAACCACTTCTGCGGCAAACAGGGTCTCGACTTCTACCAGGAACTGAAGACCGTCGTTTCTTACTGGAGACAGAGCGATGTATCGCACACGAAAGCCGCTGTGTCCATGCCTACTCAACAGTAAATAAGTTTCAAGTATTTTGGGGAAATGTTTATTTATTTTTGTAATTAGGTGTAAGGAAAGTTTGAGCATTTATCGCTGCTATTCACTGTCTTCCATATATGGTATATTTATATTAGCAAGGGTAAGGTCTAATGAATCAAATGGTTTTATAAATATTTAATAATAAGTATTTTGAAATTCTTTTGTAAAACACATTTTTATGAAAATAAAGGGAGACGAGTTTTTAAAACGAGATAATAATAATACATATGTAGTTCAAAAAAACTCGTACAGCAAATATTAAGTGGATATTATTTTCTTCAACTATTTGGACCGCATTCATTTGCTGAAACCTGAGCTAGAATCGATTCTCACTTGTTATATCGGCACTATTTATGATCAAATTATATGTTTATTTTTGAAACACTTGTTTTTTTTTAATATTCTTTTGAAACCTAATCCCACTATAATAATAATAATAATAATGGCAGCTTGTGGCGAGCTGTTGGGGAGTAACGACCCCACGGACCCGAGTGCTCCCGAAAGTCGGTCAGGGCATCCGTTTCCGGCGTGTCTTCGTCGGTCGGTTTGGAACCCCAAGGGGGCCCGTAGGACTCTCAGCTCTGGCTTGCCTTCATTGGCCGTCCAGAGAGGAGTCGTTAGAGCTATATGCTCCAGGGGTGGAAGTGTTAAAGGGTATAACGCCGCGAGTAACTTCGGAGAAAGCGCAGCACCACCTCTCGAAACCCCATTTTCAGGGGCCCATCTAATGAGCGGCTAGTCACCGCCTGCCTCGATAACGTTGTGGATAACATTGTTATGGCAGGTGTCCGGATCTTTTTGCAATAGCCCAGTTTCATATTCCACCCAAATCTCATCACCATAGAACCCGTTCTCTATCCATATAACCCACAATAGCCCCAACGCCTGTTGGAACCGGTTCACGGGTATCTACTACCGATGTACCCGTGAATGGGTTCTAGCAGGTGTATTACTTCACATTAAACTTCGTCTCCAAAGGGCCTCTACGTGTTGGATCTATATCCCCACGCACGCCTTCCAAAGGACCGGGCTTTGTCCCGTGAATTTAAACAGGAGATACATAATAATAATAATTTATTGAAAAACCTTACTGCTAATTTTAACAAAGTGCTTGCGTATTAATACATAGTACATACATTTGATTGCGTCTGAACTAGGATGATCCTGTGTCTCAGACAAAGATAATAAACACAAACTAACTAGTGCAATTTGTGCAAAAGAATGAACTATACTAGACATAATACATTATTTATGTATACCTACTGAAAAATACCTGACATTGCCAAGCAAAACAAAAACCTAAAATTGTAATACTGGGATGTACAACATTTAGCGGAAGTTACGTACAGTCAAGTTTGTGGCAAAATAAGGGTGAATACAACTAACTCAAAAATATGTCCCATGGCTGTAAGCGGGGATATAATTTTTACGGTTTAATAAACAATCAATCAATAACAACCACTTTTATTAATTAAAATTTTGACAACTTTCTCATATCCCACAGCAGCTGCTATTATTATTAGCTGTTATTTAAAAATCAATTACCATCAACAATTACCTACGCGATTAAGTCCCGTTCAATAAAAATTACGTCAAGTTTTCCCCAAACTCTTTGTCTCCCAACGATCGGGTGATCGAAGGCCTGGAATTGGCCTGGAATTCCAACGACTTACATGTATGTCGGCATGTGTGGTCCCATTGGTCCAGCAGTCAGACCTCGATAATGAACCCTGGTGTATTTTGTATATAAGACTCAAATTAAAAAAAATATCATGACCCACATGTGGGTCATTGGGATTCCAGGGTAATAAAAATGACCCACATGTGGGACCTGCCGGACGACTCACATGTGAGTCGTTGGGAGACAACAAAGAGTATAGTAAGTATAAGGAGGGAGACAAAGGTTACTCAATAGGCAATATTGGACTTCACGGTGGAATTTCGATCTGTATTTTAATAGACGGTTTTTATTATTCTTTAACAATTAACAATTTTTATATTGTTCTAGAAATTCAATACAATTTTTATCCTTTTTACTGCTGCCGTCCAAAATAGCTAAATATGTTATATTTTCTTAACTGGTCACCCTGCGCAGCGATGCGTATGCGTCACTTTACGAAACAAAGAAAACAAAACAACCGAAAATATTTCAAATTCAAATGATTGAACCTTGATTCGGAAAGGAAATCCAAGACATGTTTGTTAGTTGTTATGTAAATAAATGGATTGTTTAATAGTTTCAACTGCAATACGTGAATCAACTCGTACAACATAGTAATGACAACCCGATTTTATAAACATCCTGCTTCTATTAGTTTGAGTTGGGTTTTCGCGAAATAAACACGCATCGCGATGTATCGCTGCTTGTGTTTTATCGTATTTCTTTTATTTGTGAGTAATTGTGATGGTTTGGCACAACAATGTAGGAATGATAGAGGCGAACCAGTGGACTGGCAAGTACTTTTACTATTATAAAACCAATTTTAATAGATTATCCTATGATTCCTGTATTATTATGAGTAAATCCTTTGTCAGTTTTCTCTGTCTATATTTATAATTTTTATACGTAATAATTTAATTAATAGTTGTACTTTACTGTACGAATTCAATCGACAGCTAAACTTAACATAAATTGTCATTAAAAATTAAGATATTGCAGATACATTTGCAGTTTCCTTAGAATTTTATGAGGTATATAATTAAGTAAAATTTTAACAAAAAAGTCTTGAAACTCGTATCAGATTTATAAACCAAATCAGAAGTAGATATCCACTTCAATAAGGGAAACATTTAGGTATGCCATAGCCATGTCATTGTTTTTCAGTTACTGTATTATGTACACTTAGTATAATAATATATTTAAAGAAAATCCTTTGTTCAGGTTTTATATCTACAAGTTACCTCGAGAGAAGAACCATTTGAATCCTCTTGTCCGAAAAGGAGTCGCCTACATGTACCTGATTCCTTCTAAATTGCGGCAAGGTTGGATTATGTCTGATATGTCCATCGCTAACCCAAACTCCATGCTAGGCAGGACACTGCAGCCATTGTATCAGGTAATCATTCACTTTAAGAATTTATATGACCATCAGATTCCTAGTTTATTGAGGTATTATGATATTAAATAGTAGCTGCCAGCATAGATTCACCCATATATTGTAAAAAATGCAGGAATCCATCGGGATAATTGATGTCCATCCAAAAAGTTGATTCTGTACACAAGTTAAAGAATTTTTGGATTTGGATATATGGTTCCGGAGGTTACCTTACCCCTACATACAAACTTACAAGTTCACAGACTTTTCCTCCATATAATATTAATATTTGAGTGATAGGTAGTCTAAATCAGTTTTTTTGCTAGATTTCTGTAACAATAATTATAAGTCACCTCTGTTGGGAAGGTATTTTATGAAACAGATAACTTAGGTAGGTCATACTTTATTAGTCACTTTTCCTGTTATGACTTAAATAAGGCTATAATTATTTTGATGAAGACATTATAACAATTTTAATAGGTAAAATAAAAAATATACAAATATTTAAGTTATAGGTACATATTATTTTTACCCGACTGCCGAAGGAGAGGAGGGTTATTTTATAATATAAATTTTATTATTGTCTTAGTGCAATTAACTAAACTGTTTTACAATAAAGGCTGATGGAATTAAGATAAAATCTGGCGAAGTGTTTATAAATTTAATCTGGATTAAAACTTGATCATCATCATCATATCAGCCGAAAGACTGCTGCTGCTGGACATAGGCCTCCCCCAAAGAGTGCCACAATGGCCGGTCCTGCGCCACCCGCATCCAGCGGACTCCCGCGACCTTTACCAGATCATCAGTCCACCTTGTGGAGGGCCTACCCACGCCGCGCCTTCCGGTACGTGGTCGCCACTCGAGAACCTTTCCGCCCCAACGGCCATCGGTTCTATGTGCAATGTGCCCCGCCCACTGCCACTTAAGTTTAGCAATTCGGAGGGCTTTATCGGTTACCTTGGTTCTGCTGCGGATAGCCTCATTTCTGATGCGATCGCGCAGAGAAACTCCCAGCATAGCCCTCTACATTGCCCTTTGAGTGACTTTGAGCCTTCTTATGAGGCCCATAGTAAGCGACCACGTTTCCGTGCCATATGTCATCACTGGCAACACACACTGGTCAAAGACTCTCGTCTTGAGACACTGCGGAATATTGGATGAAAACTTGATACTTTTACAATATAATTTATCAATATCATTGTGTAGATGCCGTTCACTGAGTACTGGCCATTGGCAATACCTGGCTACAACCCAGCCATACATAAGAGTAAGAAAAGATAAGATAAGATAACATACATTGTAACTTTCATTGCAGTCCAGGAATACACTTTCTGTGATATACAACGACCAGCCGCCAGCCTCGGAGAATGAACCAGATATCCTGCAAAATGTAGCCGAAATGTATACAAAACGGAAAAAAGGTGAGGACAAAATTAAAGTTTTATCTGTGGTGCCGCTTAGATCATTGCCACTATCAGCAGCCCACATAGCCAGATATTATATTGTAAGATACACAAAAAACATGGACCTATAATACTCTGGACAAGCTATACGTGATGCCACAACGAGGGACGGAAAGGCTCCTATACAGCTAAATTAAGAACTCGTCTTAAAATGGCTGATGGCTTACCTTAAGGTGGTTCGATTGCCATACAAAACGTTATTTGACATTCGCAGGCCAACGGCGTGATATTTTAAGAAACTTATGTAACTAACTTTCATAAATTATATGCGCCAAATTCCCCCTTACCTAGAATAAACTTGTATAAACTAGATTAATTTGAGAAATTGGTTTGGGGCGTGATATTTTGGGAAAACTATTTTTCTCAAATTAATCTAGTTTATACAAGTTTATTCTAGGAAAGGGGGAATTTGGCGCAAATGGGAAGCCAATTGATGAAAGTGTGTTACATAAGTTTCTTAAAATATCACGCCGTTAGCCTGCGAATGTCAAATAACGCTTTGTATGGCAATTTAAACACCCTACTTAATTTGGACGGATAGGTAATGGTTTATTTGCCACAACTTCATACTAAATAAGTTGTGGCAAATAAAAAAAAGGGAATCAATAACAAGGACAAGGAATGATATTTCTCTTTCTGTCACACTTATCGAGATTTGTATGCTACCATCTCGTTCGCACGTGGTAATTATTATTATTAATTAATTTACCTAGCTTGTTTTATTTTTAAATGTTATAAATATTTAAAAAATCCACAGTTTTATTTGCTTTTTAACTGACTTCAAAAAAGGAGGTTCTTAATTCGTCTGTTTTTTTTTATGTGTGTATGTTACGCGATAACTCGGTAATTTATGAACCGATTTGAAAAAAAAAATCTTGTTTGAAAGCATATACTTCCAGATTGGTCCCGTTGTCACCAAAATCCAGTTCTGATGATGGGATCCTGGAGAAATCGAGGGAACTCTTCAAATTTTATAGGCAAACGTGAAGCAATTTGGCTACTGATTTGAAGTCGGTTAAAACTTTGTTTTTAAAGTACAATTATCGATGTAAGAGTTCAATGTCATAAAAATATTATAAATGTACACAGGTCAAATGAAGTTTACCGAGCCCTCAGTAAAAAAGTACAAGAAGTTCAAGCTAGGTGACAAGTATTACGACGACTACGACTTGGCCGAGATGTGCAAAATACACTCTAAATCCCTGAAGAATAGAGTCGAGAAAGGCCACACGAAGGGCGTGATTATGGGAGACAAGTTTACGTCAATGTGGCTGGTGCATTCTGTGCCCAGGTTCCCACCAGTGCCGGATGGTGAGTGTTAAATATAATTTATATAGTTATGTATGAGAAACTATTTAATCAAGTTCGCAAGTACAGTCAGCATCAAAAGTAACTACGCAATCGATGACGTCAAAAGCTCTTATTCCCTTTTAATAAAGACTTTTGGCGCCTTCCTTTGCGTAGCTACTTTTGATGCTGACTGTACCTTGAAGTTTGGCCACTGTCATTATCAATTTCAAATTAAAGGAAAAAAGCCGGCGGCGGTTTAGTGGCCGAGATAGATTGTTCCGACAGCTCAGTTGGTTAGTAGCGACGGGCCATGTATGCCTGAGGTCGCCGGTTCAAACGCCGGCTCGGAGCGTAAATTTTTAAATTTTTCCTTTAATTTGAAATTTATAAATTTCGTTAGCAGCGTAACTGCTTTATACAAAATTAATTTACTGTCATTATAATTAGGTATTAGGTTGGAATTATGTATGGTTAGAAATTGAAAAGAGCCTTCCATTTGTAATAAAATGTAAGTACAAGGTTCCCCTTGGCACGTTGCTGGATGCTACAAGTTACAATTTTACAATTCTAACCGCCTGGACCTGGATACAGAGCTATAACCACAAACTTCGAAATTCGAAGTTAAGGTATCTCCATCTCTATCGCACTTACACAACTCGAGTGACAGGGATGCAGTATACGAACTTCGAGTTTCGATTTTCGTGGTAGCGCCGCAGGTCAAATGGCCAGCTAGTCGTTATGGGTAAATCGCCTCAGTGTTGCCAATTTATATTTGTGGGCGTTTTCACTGAAATGTGCGACTGTTACTACTAAATAAAGTAAAAGTCGCACATTTGAGTGAAAACGCCCTTGTAGCTTCGCGAAACGGGCTACTAGTCAAAAAGGACATTCGTCTCTTAGTGAGCCCAGTTTAAAAAAATATAAGGCAGCTGCCGCTCCCAGCCCCCCCCCCCCCCCCTTGGCAACCCCCATGACCGTATTATTATTTTATAATTAGTAATTTGTACTGTCCACAATCTTTTCCGATTTGTCTTAAGGTTTGACTGGTAGAGAATGGCATATGGCATTAAGTCCGCCTACGATAAGTTTTTCTTTTCTGCAAAAAATTTTAAATAAATAAAATTGCCCACTGTCTGAATATTGTTTCTATTACTCCAGGCCATGGCTTGAACGACACCGGTTACAACTACCCAGCCACCGGCATGAAATACGGCCAGTCCATGTTGTGCATGTCAGTACAAACCAACACGGTGAACCAAATAGCCGTGCAGTTGAAATACAACGAACCACTAGTGGTGTACAGCCACATACCGGTGGAATATGAGAATGAATTACCGGCTTTGGTAGAGGTGGTGCATAATAAGACTGTTGATACGTCGCCCTGGTAAGTTGTATCCCTTTGATTGGACGTTTTAGACAGAAAGTACCAGTATCATCCCTGTACATCAATTAAAGCATGTTTAAATTGTTTATATACACCCATATCATAAATCCTCTAGAATGTGTTCGGAAACCATATATAACGACCACCATAATTGCAACCAGTAACGTAACATCAGCGTTTTATCTGTGCCAGTGTTATTATAATGTATGAAAAATCATAATAGCATCGACAATCGATGTTATTATGGAGATCAGGTCCGGTGTTGGGGTCGTGCAGCATGATGTAGTTGGTCATGATTTGAAATCTAAGTAGTCGGCCATGGCGGTGCAATGGCGGTTATTCTAATGGTTCCCGAACACATCATTGAGGATTTACTTATAACATGTGGGTAGATAAAATAGTGTATGTAACTATACATAATTAGGCATTAAAACACTCGTGTTTAATGCCCCTCATTATGTACAGCCACATAAACTACTATTCTGATTAAGTAGGACTGTTGAGTCATTTGTGAACATTCATCGTATCATATTCGTTTAAAACGTTTGTTAGGTAGTTGTTATTGTTTATGTTGTACATTCGCATTGTTTCAATGTTTTATGATTTAAAGTAAGTAATGTTATATGACATATGTTGGAATATAGTAAACAAAAAAAAACAACAGAACACGTTTCTAATGTCAACCCGATAGAATACAGTCAGCAGAAAAAGTCTTAGAAGAACCGTATTTGGGTTCGCCTAATGCGGATATGGCCCTACTGGGAATAGATGGCAGCTAATTGCCTGTTGTTGTTAATAATTTGTAATTAGGCAGCCAAACCGAGTTGATGGCACGAGATAAAAGGAGGGTTATCCGGGAATATATTCTTGCCCATTTGCGCCTAGTTTAAGTATTATTAACCCTTTAACCGCTTAGAATTTTTCATCGGGCATGTTCGTGTCGCCGCTGATACGAAGACCACCCAGAGTAGGGCTTGCATATGCATGTCGCTAATAAAATATATGAAAAAAGCAAATCAAAATTTTATGTCTTATAAATCAGACTGGCGGTTAAAAGGTTAAATACATTTTCCAGGTACCACATAGAAAGCTTCGAAACCCTGGCGGGGCGCAAGTTCCTGTCGTTCGCGAAGAGCGCCATGTTCAACGACGACCTGTATAGTGGTCTCGTAGCCGAAGTCCTGCAGTCAGACCTGCTGGTAGAGTCTTGGACCAACGGGCCAGGGACCTTGGACTCAGAGTGCAACAGGAACTTTCAGTAAGTGGCAGGATGCATGTTCAGCGACGACCTGTATAGTGGTCTCGTACCCGAAGTCCTGCAGTCAGACCTGCTGGTAGAGTCTTGGACCAACCGGCCAGGGACCTTGGACTCAGAGTGCAACAGGAACTTCCAGTAAGTAGCAGGATGCATGTTTAACGACGACCTGTATAGTGGTCGG
Source organism: Epinotia brunnichana (assembly GCA_963854355.1). Taxonomy (NCBI): domain Eukaryota; kingdom Metazoa; phylum Arthropoda; class Insecta; order Lepidoptera; family Tortricidae; genus Epinotia; species Epinotia brunnichana. The sequence continues at coordinate 18,641,181 of OY977949.1, read as the reverse complement.
ACCTGGTGGCGCAGTCTTGTACCAACGAGCCAGGGATCTTGGACTCAGAGTGCATCAGAAACTCCCAGTTAAGTGGCAGGGTGCATGTTCAACGACGACATGTATAGTCCGACCTGCTGATGGAGTACTTGACCAATTGACCAGGGACCTTGGATTCGGAGTGCAACAGGAACTTCCAGTATATAAGTGGCAGGATGCATGTTCAATGACGACCTGTATAGTGATAGTAGTTCCGTGGCCGAATTGCTGCAGTTAGACCCGCTGGTGGAGGTCTGGAAATCTGGACCACGGAATCAGGTACTTTGGTCTCGGAGTGCTGCAAGAACTTCCAATAAGTGCTCAGGTTTTAACACTTAATTTAACTAAACGCGAGGTGTCGTTCATCAGACCTCATCCAAGGAGAAGTTTACTACTTTACGTAAACGGGCTAGGAGTTCGGTTGAACATTTGACTGAAGTATATAAATAGTTATTGGTAACTGTAGCGACGAACAAATGATAATAGATACTTAAATAAAAATAACCCGTCGTTCGTAAAGGCACAATTCTACCATCGTGCGATTCGTACGCAAATGTGGCGTGTGTGTGTTGTGTACGCAGGTAGAATTCTACCGCTATGGAATGGAAGGATGGTTCTAACGGAAAACCAGCGGTAATTACCACGTCACGTAGGTACATGCTGGGCAGCAATGGGATGTTATCTTTTTTTTCTTCTTTTCAAAACATCTTTCAGTCACTGTAGAAATAAGCGACGTATGTTTAGCCATGAATTGAACAACTCCTTTGTGTATTTCAGAGTGCGTAACATCGAGCGGCTGAAGTTCCCGCTCGCCCGCATGTCGTTCACATCGCACCACGACCACTCCAAGTGGGCCGTAGCGGTCGCGCACAAGATGCACAACAGTCAAGACACCAAGGTGGCAGACTACTGGGTCTGTGTGGGCGATATCAACAGGGCGGTGAGTTACTAAATGTCTTCAGTATGCTATACGATATTCCACCTTAGGTAGGTCCCAAGTTAAAGCTCGTGACTGTACTAATAATTCGCCTCAAGCCCGGCAGTTCAAATATCCTGAAGAGGGATTTCCAAAAAAAAATGCCTCTTTCCAGTCACGATGCTGCCACATAAGTCGATATTATATTATAAAACATGCTACTCGTTATCAAGCTGTGTCGCTGTTTAATAGGCTACCAAATAAGTTCAAAACAATTGATAACAGACACATTTTCAACGCAAGATTGAAGGAGTTTCTACTCGAAAAATGTTACTACTTGGTGACTGATTTTATGAAGTTTGAAGTGAATGTTATGCTTTTTATTTGTGTTTATCTATGCATGGCATTTAATGTTTTCTATTGTTATTATTGTAGTTTAATGTAATTATGGTTATTATTTATACTCATCTGAATTTGATTATGTATTTGGGTGGATTGCAAAAAAATAGTACATAATTAAGGACCTTAATCTACTTAATCTATTCTTTAACTTTTTTCCATTGTGTAACGAAAGATACCCATATAAAATGTATGGGTAATTGCCGTTACACAATGGACAAAAGTTAAAGCGTAGATTAGATTAAGGCTCTTAACTATGTACAATTTTTTTGCAATTCACCCATTTAGTTTTTCTTGACATTGTAAATACTTCTTAGGTACCTGTGTATAATGTCAACCTAAATAGTGTATCATATTTGTATATATTCTTAGGTTTAAAGCATGACATTCAAATACAATGTAATTTGTTAATGAATAAATAAATACAAAAATACCAATACTCGATTTAAGCATGCAAGATAAAGAAGAAGCAAGTTAGCAACGCAGTTAACGAAATGAATATACGAACTTTATTAGGGGATTAGGAGTCGAACACTGGGCTCCGCTCCGCCACAGTAGCTGAACTAAAAGCTTTAGTGTTGTACCTATAACTAGGTACTATTAAGGTAATACTTCAAAATCAAAATCAAATATTTATTCTGCAAATAGGCCACAAGGGCACTTTCACATGTAAAATGGTATTCTACAATATAATATTAATAATCTTACACAATAATCATTTTAAAATTGCAGATTTTAACCAATTAGTACCTAAACGGTAATACTAATGCAAAACGAAAACTTTAGTTTCATCACAACGAAAACAGTTGCGAGTTTATTGTTGGCATAACATATAAATAATAGACATTGTATTTACCGGGACATCTTTTTTGTATTATCAGTAAAGGGCGGACAGTGGATGCAATATACGTCAAAGTCATGTCAAGCGATATACTTAATATGGATATGACTACAATTGGTTTAAAGAAGAATACATTTGCCATTGTTATTTTTAATATAAATATTAAAGGAAACGCATAAACTCGCAAGTGAAAACGTCAATGTAATTGACAAGTCTAAGACGTAATAGATATGAACACTTAATAGTCTCAAGAGGAGATAATTTACAAGTGGCCAGTAATTTCTTAATAATCACATTTTGTTTAATGGAGGTTAGAGATATTTTGTAATTTCTGATATATTTTTAATAAAAATGTATAAGTAGATAAATATTGCTCAAAATTTAATAAAAGTCTTATGCTTTTGTCACCCGATTGCATCCGCTGTCCGCCCATTAATTATCAGTGATATCTGTATCAAAGTTACCGGCACCAAAGTAGAGACACTATGGCGTTATGGGTATTTCTCAAATAATGTGATAAACTTGTCACAACCATGTTAACGCTACCTGCTAATACTTAATTGTTTTTTTATATACGGACCAACAGGTTGATAAGGACAGCTATTATATAAATCACATCGTTTTGGAACTTGCCTAGCACATCCTATTCCTAAGTTTTATTTTATTTTATTGATGATACATTTTATTTCAGTTACCACAAGAATCCCGAGGCGGCGGCACTGTGTGCACATCGGGCCCTATTCTATGGGGAAACTTCGCTCATCTCATCGAGTCCGTCCAATCATGTAATTAAGGGCCTGCCAAGCGTCAACATTAGGTATTTTAAGCCACGCCCAGGACACCCGCGCGCGGCCATCCAATAATTCTTTCGCACCGGCTGTGGCCTCGCGGTATGTAAATAAGTTGTGTAAATTATTGAGATATAGTTTCTGAAAGTTACCATGTACTGTATAGAAAAGATGTAAGATTGAAACAGAAAACTTACATCGACAACGTTTGTTAGCGCCGAGATTCACCCTTCATAATAAAGCTAGCATAATATACTTAGATAGGGTAATGGAGTCATTAAAGAGCAAGAACATAAAATAAATAAAGTGTGTCCAATATACATGTAAAACGCTTTGAGTGCAAGGAGTGTTGATCTGTGCTGGGGAATATTGTCAATGTATCTTATATTATATTCTATGCAAGAATAGCAGACCACTGTACTGTGATCCTTCCCTGGGGTCATTAATGAAATAATTCATACGTTATTTTCGTATTTAATATAAATAATATTGTAAGCAATAGGTTTTAGTACAAAATAGTACTGCGCATTTACAAGATTTGTGATTCTTGATTAAGGTTTTGCCTTAGTATTGTGTAATTACCAAAAACCAAAGTTAAGAGAAAATGCATTACATATTGATATGGACTATTCTAGAACAGTTTAAAACAAGAGAAGTATAAACTGATGTGGATACTGACTAAATCAATTAATAAAATTCAGTGTCTCCATTTGTAAATCTTAAACACGTTTCAAATTGTATCTAAACATAGGTATTTTAAATTATGTATGTATTTATCAATAAGCTTAACGTTTAATTTAAGATACACTTAATTTATAATAAAACTTTGTATGGAGAATACAAATGCGTTTCATCATCATCATCATCATTGGCCTTGTACATCTATGATAAGATGATTTAAACAGCGTCTATGTCAAGGTGGTGCGGCATTTACGCACATGACTCGTAAGGCCGATACGGGAGCGACAGGCCCGACCGCATAATTGACAAGTAAAAGTTGTGCACGATGATATAGGGAGGACAGCAGCAAGCTGGTGTCTCTGTTCTCGTCGGAACGACAGAAGATCGAACCAAGCTGCATCATGCGCAACCATACCTTCGCCCAGGGTCTTCCTCCAGTGGTTTCGGTCCCCAGATTCCAGTTCCCATTTGGTTGGGTCAATCTTAAAGGACAACATGTCTCGTTTTGCGCTGTCCTTAAAACGAAGCATTGGTCGCCCTACTGGTCGTTTCGCATGGGCTATTTCGCTCAGGAGAGTTATACGTGGCAAACGAGAGGGCTCCATCCTTTGCACGTGCCCCAGCCAGCGAAGACGTCTTTGCTTCAAGATAGCAATAATGCTGGGTAAACGTGCGATGCTAAGCACCCTCTCGTTTGTAACTCGATCCTTCCATGAGATCCCTAGAATACGCCGAAGACATCGCATATGGAAGTTGTTCAATTTCCGCTCCTGTTTAGCATACGATGTCCAAGTTTCAGCACCGTACAAGAGTATGGACAAGATGCATGTCTGGTACACGATCATCTTCGTATTTACAGTTAGGTGTTTGTTATCCCATACCCTTGTACTGAGTTTCCCAAACATCGTGGATGCTTTGCCAATGCGGACGTTGATCTCTACGTCCAGTGAGAGGTTGTTTGACACGGTGGACCCAAGGTAGCAGAAATTTTCTACAACTTCCAGAGGCATATTATCTAACAGTATTGTTGGGTGTAGGTTCAGGCCTTGAGCCATTACAACGGTCTTCTTGGCGTTAATTGACATGGAAAATAGCTTACATGCTGCATTAAACTTGTCCACAACTCTCTGTAGCTCCTCCGGCGATGTTGCAACAAAAGCGGCATCATCGGCGAACAGCAAACTATCAACGTGAAAATCCTTACGATATTTTTGAGATTTTAAGAGTGTAATGTTGAAAAGTTTACCGTCAGCTCTGGTATGGAGGTGTATGCCTTGAGTGGTATCGCCGAAAGCAACTTTTAGGAGTATGGAGAAGAATATGCCAAACAATGTGGGCGCCAATACGCAACCTTGTCGCACTCCTCTACACATTTGGAATGGATTTGAGGTTTTACCGTTATGGACAACCGAGCCCTGCATGCCTAAATGGAAAAGTTTGATCAGGTTTAACAGCTTTGGCGGACAACCAATAATCTGCAGAATTGTGTAAAGTCCTTCCCTACTGACGGTATCGAAGGCTTTATTTAAGTCAACAAATGCCACCAGCAGGGGAGTTTTCTGTTCTCTGCACTTTTCCTGGAGTTGTCGCAAAGTGAAGATCATGTCGGTGGTGGAGCGCTGAGCACGAAAACCGCATTGAGACTCAGGATACACGCGATCTGCTAGTTTTTGTAGCTTAGCCAAGATGATACGGCCAAGCAGCTTCCCGGCAATGCTCAACAAAGAGATTCCGCGGTATGAGTCACAATTGCCGCGGTCACCCTTTCCCTTATAAATTGTAACAATATTAGCATCGCGCATATCCTGAGGAATGCATTCCTCGTTCCAGCATTTTGCAAAGAAATTACAGAGGATAGGGGCCACACACTGCAATTTAACGATCTCAGCAAGTATACCATCACTACCGGGGCTCTTTCCCACTTTAAGTTGCCTCACCGCGGTATGGAAATCATCGATAGTTGGAATATTATCGAGTTCATTCCACACCGGGAACTTGGGGAGCGATTCTAGTGGCTCTGCCTGTATTCCGACGGGTTGGGAATATAGTTGCGTGTAGTGCTCTACCCAGCGCATTAGTTGGCGTTCTGAGTCTGTTATAACAGTGCCGTCTGCTTCTTTGAGAAGCGCTGTTTTTGTTGGAATGGGACCGAGAACTTTATGGGAAAACGATGCACACTTCTCCTTTATCAGTTATCACCATTAAATAGTAGTTTTTAAAAACTAGGTAGGGAAAACCTTATGATGATTTTTGTCCCTTCTTACATTCTCGAAACGATTCAACACAAATATCTTGTCATAATGTGACTAATCGATATGACAAGGTTATATCTCACAAAGTATCCACGATACAACATACATTGTAGGTAGAAGCTATGTTTCTTCGGGGATTGCGATCAACAATAATTGACTTGTTACTACTACGAGCCGCCATCGCCACTCAACATGTGAAATAGTTATTCAATTGTTTTCCGATAACTTTTATTATATTGCTCGAGATTTTTATTCATTGCTATGTTCCCGATAAATCAGTATTCACATTCAATAAGTTCATATTGCGTTGAACATGGTTAGATTACATCGAGCTAGACACGTTTCGTAGTGCATGATGAGTTATCAATTTTTTTATTTTGTTGGATTTTTACTGCGATGTTATAAGAGTGATGTAATAGACAAGGATTTTTTAGACCAACACTGTCGGGATAATGAAAATAAACCTGTGACTTGGTAAGAGTTTAAACAAGTTTGATGGACTTATTATTGGCATAGATTGTTCAGTCCATGAGAACGCGTCCCCCTACGTTATTTGCGTAGTACCTAGTTTGTGCTTTGTTCTGACCATTGGTAAAAGTGGGACGCGTCGCGTCTTTGTGAATTGTACGAAAAACAAAAGAAGGTTTAATATCTATTTATTGGCTCGATTGGGGCTCTAGAAGTACCTACTCATTTTACTTTATGCACTAGACTATAGTATCCGCAGAATTAAGTGGCGAGCAGGGTCAAAAAATAGTAGAATCATGCTATTATTACGCACAAAAACTTTTCATTGTTACTTTTATTGCCCAACTCGCCACTTAATTCTGCGGATACTATAGAGCATAAGATATGCCTTTCGTTTTAATTTGAACAATAGAGTCACAATTCGAGTAAAGTATTTATTAAATATGGCCTTTTCATTTCGAAGCGTTTGTGGCACGTGGCTAAAGAATGGGGTTTGTTGGACCGATGGGTCTCAAGATAACGGATAAAATAATAATAATGGATCTTATCTAGAAAGATGATTCTCTCTATGCCTACCTCAGCGATGTACAGTCAACCAATTTGATTCCTAGGCCACCGTAGAACCCTGTCATTTTAACTGCAACATAGCGACTCCATAATCTTAGTACCCGTATTGACATAGCATTTACAACGGCAAGGTTCTATGATGGCCTAGGAATCAAATTGGTTGACTGTACTTAGGTTGTTGGAAACGTAAAGATAATAGAACTAGTGACGGCATACCAAGAATTGCACGGGTGAGATTTAGGTTCGCGAGTCGTTCCTAGGGACAAGCTAAAGTTAAGGACAGTAACATCTAATTTTTCCAACGCTAACGGCCTCCGTAGCCCAGTTGGTAGTGACACTGCCTACGAAGCTGGAGGTCCCGGGTTGGAATCCATGTCAGGGCATTTATTTGTGTGTTTATCACGAATATTTGTTCCCGAGTTATGCATGTTATATATGTATATAAGTATCTATATGTATTTATCTATTATATATATCGTCGCCTAGTACCCACAAAACAAACCTTATTGAGCTTACCGTGGGCCTAGGTTGATTTGTGTAAGATTGTCCCGTAATATTTATTTATTTATTTCTGATTGTATTTGTAATCCGACTAATCCGCATTTATAAAGAGCGCGGCTCTCTTCTTATAAAAAAGCGGCCAAGTGCGAGTCGGACTCGCACATGAAGGGTTCCGTTAAATAAATTGCTTTCTACGATTTATGACGTATTAAAAAAAACTACTTACTAGATCTCGTTCAAACTAATTTTCGTTGGAAGTTTGCATGGTAATGTACATTATATATTTTTTTAATTTTATTATTCTCTTATTTTAGAAGTTACAGGGGGGGGGACACACATTTTACCACTTTGGAAGTGTCTCTCGCGCAAACTCTTCAGTTTAGAAAAAAATGATGTTAGAAACCTCAATATCATTTTTGAAGACCTATTCATAGATACCCCACACGTATGGGTTTGATGAAAAAAAAAATTGAGTTTCAGTTCTTAGTATGGGGAACCCCAAAATTTATTGTTTTTTTTCTATTTTTGTGTAAAAATCTTAATGCGGTTCACAGAATACATCTACTTACCAAGTTTCAACAGTATAGCTCTTTAAGTTTCGGAAAAAAGTGGCTGTGACATACGGACGGACAGACAGACAGACAGACAGACAGACATGACGAATCTATAAGGGTTCCGTTTTTTTGCCATTTGGCTACGGAACCCTAAAAAGGCAATGCCTAGTCAGCATTTTGTCATGAATTAGGTATACTTTAACTTATTTCAACTGGGCTCATGATTGGTTCTTTGTTAGCCAGGTATACAAAGGTATTATCTGCTTTTGTTTGCGGACGCGTGTATTTTTTTGCAAGAAAAAGTTTAGCGCAACATAAAATTTTCATTGTATAATGAACTCTATCGTCTTATCCAATAGACTCAAAATTAACTAAAAGATAAAATAACCGCTCCTGTACGTCTAGCACAACTTGCTGCTAAGTCGTGTCGCGCGCGACTCAGCGACTCCTGTCTCACTCGTATTGTGCAAATTAGAAAGAGGTGGGTAGATTCTCTCGACTCGCGTCGCGCTTGTTGTGTCAGTTGTGCTAGCCCCCCTGGTGAGCCAGGTATAAGGCGCTGTGTGTGTGGTATTTTATCTCGTAGCTAATTTGGAATCTATTGTAAAATACGATAGAGTTCATTATTTAATGAACATTTTACGTGGCGATAACATCTTTTTTGCAAACTTTGGCACGTGACAATGTCTATTCATAAGCTCAGAACAATGATTACACCTACTTGTACATAAGCTGTTACTATTATTCATATGACTTTTGCTTTTTCACTCTGTAGTGATCCTCACACAGTAGGTATGCACTCTTTATTAGTGATTAAAAAAAAATGTTAATATCTAATACGCATTGGTGCATTAGGTGGTATATATACAAGCCCCCAGCAAACGTGGTCCACCCGAGCGGTCGGAACTTCAGCTTTATAACGCCAGACACGGAGGGCCGGTGGGTCCAATCGCCTGTGGATATTACTGGCTACAACATGTTGAGTCATACCATGAAGCCAACCTTTAGGGTAAAATCCAGAATATATTTATTTATTTACCCGCTTATAAATTCATAAAACTTAACAAACCCGATTATGTAGAGAAGTCTTTAAGGCTCATCTACACAATCGGCCACTATATGGCCCATCATACAGTACGCAACTATGCATTAGACGGGGAAAGATATACTTCCATCGCATTCCAACTCATGATGACCCATTGTTACCCGACTGCCGAAGGAGAGGAGGGTTACGTTTTTCGAGCGTATGTATGTATGTATGTAGGTATTTGTGTATGTCTTATTCTTTGGCACACCCTGCAGCCTTTAAGCATTTGACGGATTTCGACATATGAAGTGTCGTTGGATTTCTCTTAATCGTAAAAGTGACATAGGCTATATAAAACCGGCCAAGTGCGAGTTGGACTCGCGCACGAAGGGTTCTGTACCATTATCTATAAAAAGCGGCCAAGTGCGAGTCGGACTCGCACATGAAGGGTTCCGTGAAATAAATTGCGGTTTACGATTTATGACGTATTAAAAAAAAACTACTTACTAGATCTCGTTCAAACCAATTTTCGGTGGAAGTTTACATGGTAATGTACATCATATATTTTTTTTAGTTTTATCATTCTCTTATTTTAGAAGTTACAGGGACACACATTTTACCACTTTGGAAGTGTCTCTCGCGCAAACTTTTAAGTTTAGAAAAAAATGATATTAGAAACCTCAATATCATTGTTGAAGACCTATCCATAGATACCCCACACGTATGGGTTTGATGAAAAATTTTTTTTTTAGTTTCAGTTCTGAGTATTCCCCTAAAACTTAATGTTTTTTTTCAATTTTTGTGTGAAAATCTTAATGCGGTTCACAGAATACATCTACTTACCAAGTTTCAACAGTATAGCTCTTATAGTTTCGGAAAAAAGTGGCTGTGACATACGGACGGACAGACAGACAGACGGACATGACGAATCTATAAGGGTTCCGTTTTTTGCCATTTGGCTACGGAACCCTATAAACGGGAAATAAATCACGTTTGTTGTATGGGATGGGAGCCCTCCTTAAAAAAATATTTTATTTTGTTTTTAGTATTTGTTGATAACAACATTTCTGTGAAAATTTAAACTCTCTAGCTATCACGGTTCGTGAGATACAGCCTGGTGACAGACAGACGGACGGACGGACGGACGGACGGATGGACGGACAGCGAAGTCTTAGTAATAGGGTCCCGTTTTACTCTTTGAGTACGGAACCCTAAAAAAAGCAGATGGGTTTTTCGAAAATTCTTTTGATTTCACTTATTTTGTACAAGTCTATCACTTCCGGAGTGCCTCATGCATGACTCTCCACTACTGTTCATGTTATGTGTATATGATATAACCACATGCTCAAATAAGATGATCGTAATCGGATACCACATCTTTAATTGTTTGTTTAGCAGCGTAATTATTTGAATCGGGGCGGCAGAGCCGTGGCCTTCTTCAGCTCTAGAAGTGACAAGGTCAGTCGATCATCCGCTCGCGGCGTGGTCATGGCCGGGCGGGAAGGGGGCTTTCTGCTCACTCACAGTGTGCCGGGATTCCCGCAGAAATTTAGTAAGTTTCAGTGACAAGTACCCAGTTATGGCGCACACATGCACACATCTGCCTTACTATCGTGTTTATGTCGGATTTAAAGCATTCGTCACTTACCTGCTAGTCTGTAAGTGCGACAGGGCCAAATGGTTTATGTGGCTGCTGGACCTTGAGCTCATTTTATCATCATCATCATATCAGCCGAAAGACGTCCACTGCTGGACATAGGCCTCCCCCAAAGAGTGCCAAAGTGGGTCCTGTGCCACCCGCATCCAGCGGACTCCCGCGACCGTTACCAGGTCATCAGTCCACAAAGAAAGAGAGGTAGGGCACAGCTGAATGTCATCTCGCTCGTATGTGGAGCAGCCCAACTGGGGAAGTACCTTCACCTTACAGAAGACCGCAGACATAATAGCACCACTGCTTTGTAGTGTTGCTATATATTATTGCATGCTATGAAGTATGTGGTGTTGTGTTCCTGGTGGTGAATAAGGTCGCCAGAGCTGCCTAGGGTGCGCTGTGTTGGGAGTGAGAGACCTGCATCAACAACTGAGACTACAATATACATACTGAGATATACAGGCAATTTAATGCTTGCATACAGGCGCCCTCTCTTCTGCCATACTTAAAACTTTTCTTTGAATGTTAAAACATACAAAAAATGCGTCGGTCGCAGGGTTTGAACCCCGGCTCACCGACTCCTAATACCGCCAGCTGTACCCCTAGGCTACTAATGTCTTATGTCAACACGGCGAATTTTGAAATACGTTGACAGCCTAGCCTAGCAATCGTTACAGCTTCAGAGAGTTCAGAGCCTAAAGTCTAGGCGGCATGTTTTCAGTAAAAAACTGAATTTGCATTAAGTTATAAGTTCCCATAGTACCTAGTTGCTGGTGTTGGCTTCATTATACGGCGATTTGTGATTAAGAGATTTCCTTTTGCTGAGTTAGTCCTTAAAATAATTATTATATAAAATATATTAAAATAAATATAAAGAAATTAAAATTTACATTGTCTTGTTTTCTTAAAATATCTTTATAACTTTTTTATTGAAATTTTAAGAAAAAAACAAAAGACATATTTATAGCCCTATAGTTAAACATTGTAAAAATTACCCATATGATTTTTTAGTCTGAGTATTGTGCGTGCAAAAAAATAATTACTTTCCACGGAACCAAAATCACAATAAATGCATTTAGCTATTATGGCAAGTTTGGTATCATTTGTGTATAAACCAAGGATGCCAAATCTATTCCTGATATTTAATTAGCATTTTTTTAACGAAAAAAGGTAAAAAATACAAAAATTAAAATTTTCTTCTTTTTAAATATTCTTATTTTTATTTACAAAAACATAATACAAATTTGCAAAGCCCTATAGTTGCACGATGTAAAAAGTACCAATAAAATTTATTGATTTGAGTATTGTGCATGTAAAAAGAATTACTTTCAACCGAACCAAGATCACAATAAAAGCAAAGCCTTGTGTTCGACCACAATTTCAGGTGATGGGAAGCTACGATGTGGTCTAAATTGAAGCATGCTTGCTCACTAAATACTAAAATCAACTTTCCTTTTTACAAGTTTTATATTAACTTGACCTGTTCGTATGTATGTAAGTAAGTTGTCCGTCAAAATTTGCAATCGATTTTTCAGTCACTTGCCGTTATCTGATTGAGCTGAAATGTTGGGTATTAGTCTGGATGACAATCCAATATTATGGTACCATCAAGCTGATCTGATGATGGAGACAGAAGGTGGCCATAGGAATTCAGTATTTGACCGACGAAATCCCGTTGAGTTTGGGCTCGTTAGAATAAGTACAGTCGGCAATAAAAGCTAGTACCAAAAAAAATTTTTTTGACAGAAACTTATTTTCTTTTATATATCAAGTTTTATATATGAAATGGTGTAAATATTATTCTTTAAATTAATCTGTCATCTTTCGTTTATTCGAAACAGACACAAAGTTGAATGCAATAGCCTAAACAAAATTTGTTTAGACAAACCTAGGTACCTAACCTACCAAATTTTAATTAACCGAGTGTCCCATTTCATTATGATGTGGTAATATCCTGCTATATCAAACTTGTTCTGATATTTAGATTCAGAGGAATAGATGTGTAGCTTCTACGGTGCATAGGTATAGTAGGTACATTATCATAACTTCATTAAGTACAGCATAGTACATCATTTCAGAATCACCCTCTTTATTTCCACTCGACGAACTGGAGAATGGGCATCTACTGGCTTGTTTGTCTCTGGATCTCCATGCCCTGAACAAGGTTGCTAGAGCCATAAAGGAAATCGCATCTAACATCACTTTCGCGTCTGTGCCTGACCCACTGGCTAGTCTGCTGCCGGGATGGCATTTCGGAAACAAAGTACCGGAATTAACCCGAACAAGATTACGACCGTCAATATACTCTCTTATGAACGTCAACGAGAGCCTTTTCAGTCTGAATGGTGAGCCGTCTGAGGCGGTGCTGTTGGCTCGGCCGCCTGGTGTGAAGACTTGCATCTATACGGCGTTCGCGGCGAGGCAACAGGCCATGTTGAACGTGTATGGACAATCGCGGAGTACAATTTTGACTACGGTGTGCCATGAGGGTTATGGGTAAGTCAAAACTTTAGTTGTCGCTTAGTATAGGTACCAAAGTTTATATAGCAGGGCCCGTCGTATTTTCAATCTTGTGCACCTCGCCTCGCCTACGGTTTGGCCCTCGAACTCACTGCTTGCTTCATTTCTAACTTCTACAATAACGTACAATCGCCATCAGATTATTAGCGCGGACTGTAATAGTCTCTTAATAAGTATATAATATGATTGAAGTACAGTCGAGATCATAAAACGTTCCCAAAGATTCAAAAACATCTGAGCAAGCAATAATGTCGTGTTCACCCATTTTTAGGGTTCCGTACCCAAAGGGTAAAACGGGACCCTATTACTAAGACTCCGCTGGCCGTCTGTCACCAGGCTGTAACTCATAAATCTCATAATATGAACCGTGATACTTAGACAGTTGAAATTTTCACAGATGATGTATTTCTGTGGCCACTACAACAACAAATACTAAAAAACAGAATAAATATTTAAGGGAGCTCCCATACAAAAAAACGTGTTTTTTTGCCGTTTTTATAGATCCTTCCCCCCAATTCGTGCGCAAGTCCGACTGGTACTTGGCCGGTTTTATCCGTGCGCATTTTTTAGAACTAGTATACCTCATATCAGCCGAAAGACGTCCACTGCTGCCGAATCGCTATACCTCATATACCAACACATTATTCATAATACCTTTCAGCGTCCGCAATCTCGACGCCATCTGCCTAAAGTTCGTGCATCTCGACGGAGACTCCGCCGTGTACTACGTAACGAACACGCCCGACTACACCTGGTTCGCAGTGAGCACGGCCGCCCGCTGGCAGCAAAGGGGCGCAGGCCCTCCGCAGTACTGGGTGTGCACCAGCCTCGTGGACAAGGAAGATGTCTCGGGCGAGGGGGGCTTGTTGTTGTGTCTGCAGAACTTTAATTTGTGGGTGGCGTTCGATAATTTGAAGGTAGCTGAGCCTTCGTGTGAGTAGCGAGCGATTGGGATCTATTTTTATGTCATAAGCTTTGGCAAATAAAAGTCTGTTGTATAGAAGAATTCCATTATTTCCATTAACCGTCACTGACAATTCAAACATTATTTCCATTAACCATCACTGGTAGCAAAGGGGCGCAGGCCCTCCGCAGTACTGGGTGTGCACCAGCCTCGTGGACAAGGAAGATGTCTCGGGCGAGGGGGGCTTGTTGTTGTGTCTGCAGAACTTTAATTTGTGGGTGGCGTTCGATAATTTGAAGGTAGCTGAGCCTTCGTGTGAGTAGCGAGCGATTGGGATCTATTTTGATGTCATAAGCTTTGCCAAATAAAAGTCTGTTGTATAGAAGAATTCCATTATTTCCATTAACCTTCACTGACAATTCAAACATTATTTCCATTAACCATCACTGGTAGCAAAGGGGCGCAGGCCCTCCGCAGTACTGGGTGTGCACCAGCCTCGTGGACAAGGAAGATGTCTCGGGCGAGGGGGGCTTGTTGTTGTGTCTGTAGAACTTTAATTTGTGGGTGGCGTTCGATAGTTTGAAGGTAGCTGAGCCTTCGTGTGAGTAGCGAGCGATTTGGATACCTATATTTTTATGTCATAAGCTTTGCCAAATAAAAGTCTGTTGTATAGAAGAATTCCATTATTTCTACTAACAGTCACTGACAATTCAAACATTATTTCCATTAACCAAGCTAAGCTCGGCTTGTTATGCACTATCAAGGCTAGCTCCTACACTATCGATGGAAAACATAAAAAAGGCTTACTACGGATACTTCCATTCCATCTTAATTTACGGTGTTGACCTGTGGGCAACCGCTGCAGATCGAGACAAAATCTTAAAAATCCAAAAGCGGGCAGTTCGTATTATTGCAAACAAGCCCTACGATCACCCTGCGCAGAATCTTTTTAGGGAACTTAAAATACTAACCTTACCAAGTGTGTACGTTCTAGAGGCTTGCACATTTGTGAGACGTAATATGGGCTCGTTCATGACGCGCGCGCAGGGCCACGCGCCCGGCATGATGTCCACGCGCGCCCAGCACCTGCTGCTCGTGCCGCACAAAAGGCTAGCCAAGACTCGGAAATCACTCAGCGTGCTAGGCCCTAAAATCTATAACGTCCTACCGCCTGACGTTATAAACGCCGTAACTGATGCAGCATTCAAAAACAAGCTCAAACAGCTCCTCATAAAAATGGCTTGCAACAGCATAGACGAATTTATGACCAATATATCATTGACCCACTCATAAATCAACAACACTTTCAAAATTGTTCAATAACGATAGGTATATAACATCTAAGACAATAAGAAATTTTAAAATGTATTTGACATGCATGATATTGACCTGTAAAATATGACATTTTATCAATAAATTTCTGAATCTGAATCTGAATCTGAATCTGAATCATCACTGGTAGCAAAGGGGCGCAGGCCCTCCGCAGTACTGGGTGTGCACCAGCCTCGTGGACAAGGAAGATGTCTCGGGCGAGGGGGGCTTGTTGTTGTGTCTGCAGAACTTTAATTTGTGGGTGGCGTTCGATAATTTGAAGGTAGCTGAGCGAGCGATTGGGATACCTATATTTTTATGTCATAAGCTTTGCCAAATAAAAGTCTG
Source organism: Epinotia brunnichana (assembly GCA_963854355.1). Classification (NCBI taxonomy): domain Eukaryota; kingdom Metazoa; phylum Arthropoda; class Insecta; order Lepidoptera; family Tortricidae; genus Epinotia; species Epinotia brunnichana. The sequence continues at coordinate 18,625,435 of OY977949.1, read as the reverse complement.
TTGTATAGAAGAATTCCATTATTTCCATTAACAGTCACTGACAATTCAAACATTATTTCCATTAACCATCACTGGTAGCAAAGGGGCGCAGGCCCTCCGCAGTACTGGGTGTGCACCAGCCTCGTGGACAAGGAAGATGTCTCGGGCGAGGGGGGCTTGTTGTTGTGTCTGCAGAACTTTAATTTGTGGGTGGCGTTCGATAATTTGAAGGTAGCTGAGCCTTCGTGTGAGTAGCGAGCGATTGGGATCTATTTTTATGTCATAAGCTTTGCCAAATAAAAGTCGGTTGTATAGAAGAATTCCATTATTTCCATTAACCTTCACTGTCAATTCAAACATTATTTCCATTTACCATCACTGGTAGCAAAGGGGCGCAGGCCCTCCGCAGTACTGGGTGTGCACCAGCCTCGTGGACAAGGAAGATGTCTCGGGCGAGGGGGGCTTGTTGTTGTGTCTGTAGAACTTTAATTTGTGGGTGGCGTTCGATAATTTGAAGGTAGCTGAGCCTTCGTGTGAGTAGCGAGCGATTGGGATACCTATATTTTTATGTCATAAGCTTTGCCAAATAAAAGTCTGTTGTATAGAAGAATTCCATTATTTCCATTAACAGTCACTGACAATTCAAACATTATTTCCATTAACCATCACTGGTAGCAAAGGGGCGCAGGCCCTCCGCAGTACTGGGTGTGCACCAGCCTCGTGGACAAGGAAGATGTCTCGGGCGAGGGGGGCTTGTTGTTGTGTCTGTAGAACTTTAATTTGTGGGTGGCGTTCGATAATTTGAAGGTAGCTGAGCCTTCGTGTGAGTAGCGAGCGATTGGGATACCTATATTTTTATGTCATAAGCTTTGCCAAATAAAAGTCTGTTGTATAGAAGAATTCCATTATTTCCATTAACAGTCACTGACAATTCAAACATTATTTCCATTAACCATCACTGGTAGCAAAGGGGCGCAGGCCCTCCGCAGTACTGGGTGTGCACCAGCCTCGTGGACAAGGAAGATGTCTCGGGCGAGGGGGGCTTGTTGTTGTGTCTGCAGAACTTTAATTTGTGGGTGGCGTTCGATAATTTGAAGGTAGCTGAGCCTTCGTGTGAGTAGCGAGCGATTGGGATACCTATATTTTTATGTCATAAGGTAAGTGTACCAAATTCCGTAAGTGAACATAATTCCGTAAGTGAACATAATTCCGTTAAAAAACCGTAAAAAACTAAATAAATATTTTATTAATCTATTTATTCAAATCTTCAAATAATAATAGTTTACACATGTGGGTAAAATTGCTTAAAATCATTTATAACTATTTTATTCTATGGTTTTAAAAACGAATTCACGGGATTATGTTCACTCACGGATGCCAAATAAAAGTGTATTGTATAGAAGAATTTTAATTTTTAAACATTATTTCCATGCTGCTTAGCTGCTGACCCTTCGTGTGATTAGCGAACGAAGATGAAACGATATTTTAAGGTTTTGGGTTTTATTTTGGACAATCATGAAATACGTGTGGTTTTACTGTCTAGCCAGCCACTTTTGATAATTTGGTACAGTCGAGGTTTTGTCAAAAAAGTAGGTAGGTACCTACTCGTTGTCCAGCTGACTTTAGAGGAAGACTACCTTTTCATAAGCTTTATGAAATAAAAGTCTAATTAATAGAAGATTTTTAATATACAAACATTATTTACATTAACCATCAGTAGCACTAACGATTAGACGTCATGATTGAGTACAATGCAGAACAATAACTTTATAAGTTACGAGACTAAAGATTCTGTATATTCTCATTCAATACATTCATTTCACTGGATAACAAAAAATATGCATTCATTCAAAGCCCACAATATTCAAGCATAACTGACATAGTGAGCTTGGGACATTCATAATTCATCGTTTTAAGACCGCTATTACATTAGTCCTTGGTAAGTAGGTAAGTACAAAGAAATCTGTAAAGGCTGTTCAGTTCTAAATCTGGTTGGGTAATTTTTGAAGCTAGGCTACCTACTTGAGGCGTCAGGCTGCTAAATTTTAATCCATATAGGTACAATATAAATTTTGATTGGTACCTACATATTTGACGTTCAATTTTGTAAAAGCGACATTATTAGGTAGGTACCTACAATTCGTTCGAGTTAACTTGAGACCTCGCTCGTATGATATTAGTTCCTGTGCGCTCGAGTGTCAAGTTAACTCGCACGGGATATACTTACCTAATGATCCGTCCGAGAACAGCGCGGTAGCTGTTGTCGACTCACTAATGTAAATGCGCTCTTATATGATATTTCCATCATTTACACCATTTAGCAAGTGTTCGAGTAATGACAGACAATGCTCCGTCAGCATCGTTTAAACAGTTTGAAGGGACTGACCGTTACTCCCTAAGGTCTTTTTATGATTTCATGTCGAAATTACTTGTATCAAAATAGTCAGTCCACTCAGACCAAAATTTGGCACTATTCATCTCTATCCCGTGCCTTCGATTTGGGATAAGGAGGTCGTAAAATAAAATTAAAAACTAATGAAAAATACAAATAAGTGCACATAATGACGCTTAAAGTTAAACGAGTATATGAAACTGTAAATAGATTAGAGGATTTGGCACCTTCACCTGAACTTAGGTAATCAAGGAGAATAGGTAAGGATATCTAGTTTATCAATACCAAGCATGGCATATTAACGCAAAAATACTCATTTATGAGATAGATATGTAAATCTAATGAGATGGTTATGAGAAAAGTGCTAACCATAAATAACATTATTTTACTCAGAAAACGCGCGCATATCTCTCAAATAAGGTTACCAAAATAGACCTCGATAAAATATAATGTTAGTACCTATTAGTATCCCTTGTGTAAATCAGAACTTCACCACTTAAGTAATGCCCATTATGTTGCGATTAAAACTAATCTTCATCATATTCTGACATTCGTTCTCTCAGGTTGAGAAACAAAATACGCCTATCTTGTTTCCGAGCTTGGGAAGCCTGAGGCCTAATTATTTTGCTTAGAACCAAAACACCTTTCACACCTTTTGGTTAATAGTAAGTACCTATACGTATATAGCGCACCTAGTTTCGGTCTACGCTCTAATGTCCTAAACTATGAGTAAGGAAGACAAAAGTTCCCAAGTCCGCACTCATCCCGTTTGGTATTGATAGACCAGGGGGCTAGCACAACTACCGGGGCTGGAGACCTGTCTCACTCGCACTGTGCTAATTAGATAGAGAGGGTAGTTTTTCTCGATTCGCGTCGCGTCACGGCGTCAGTTGTGCTAACCCAAGACAAAGAAGGCAGCTAATGCGTGACTCGTAAAGACGGCATGCGTGTGAACCAAGAATCGTGTTTCATCTTCAGGTAGTAGGTGTCTCTGGGCGTGGGGGTGGTGAGGGCCTCCTCGAGGAGCTTCAGGGCGCTGGTGGGGAGCACCTTGGCGCTGTACTCGGTGGCCTCGCCGGGCATGGTGACCGCGCAGGTTGTGGAGGAGCTCACGTCGGAACTCGGCGTGTCTGGCCGGCTAGAACAATATTAGATGGTTTAGTGAAGTGGGTGGGTTGCGTTAGGTACCTACCTAGTACAGGAGGTTACACAGTTCCTTAGTTATGAACTAAACAGATGACATATGATTACTTATATCTCCACGGCGGACAAGTCCGCTGCATGCAAACTTCAGCGCGGCCCACACGCCCCAGCGGGCGGCTCCACACAGACTCAAACTCAAAATATTTATTGCACACATACTTAATATTACAAGTAATAAAATGGACCTCGAGCAAAGAAGCTTAAATCTAGGTTACATTTAGGTTAAATCTAGGTTGCAGGTACTACCTGGATAGTATTAGTTCCACCTTGAACTAGGTTTCTTATTAGGTAGGTACTACCTAGTTACAGCCCCTTAGTTATCAAACTAAAATAGTGGACTTGAAGATACCTGGCCGGCTGGCTCGGAGCAGTGAGCTGCGCGGGCGGCGAGTATATTTCTGCGGCGGACAAGTCCGGTGCATGCAGCAACACCACATGCAACGCCTGCGCCTTCAGTGCGGCCCGGAGCGCGCGTGCGGCGCCCCACACGCCCCAGCGGACGGCGGCTGCGCCCGCGCCGCCGTCGTCGCCGCGGGACAGGCTCTCGCAGTCCGTGTCAGATGTTAGGCCTGGAAGTAGAATACAGGTTTTACAGGATAAGTTTGCTGATTGCCGAACTTCTATGACAGAATGATTATTCTCTCGCAATCTGTATCCGATGTCAGGCCTGGAACTGGAAGGAAAGGGTAGAAAAGTTTTACAGGCTGGATGTGTTGCGCGCTGCACTGCTTATCGCGGAAGGATTATTATTATGCTTTGTCTTTGCATATTTTTGTTTTGTAGGTACCTGCAATAGGTAGGTACGTCACGGAGACGGATAAAAATTGTCTTGGGAAGTAGCTATCAGTCTTGGGAAGTAGCTTTTGCTTGAAAACGTCACATAAATATGTGTTATACAAAAAATATGTTTTATTATTCTCCTATATTACAGAACCCTTGAATCTACTTTAATATATGACTTACCAGCTATGTAAGATGTGTATGGAAAAATGCTTACCTTACTTTGCCAATTCACGCTGCGGCTACACTACATACACTTTTCTTGTTAGATCTATATCATAACATATTTCCTTACAAAAATAGTCATAAACTAAACATGCAGGTACACTTGAACCATCTTATGTCATTTCGTGCGATCCCGGAGTCCCGGAGCATATTTATTAAATTTATAAGTAATAAAGAAGCCGACTCCATATTTTCCAATTTCCGGGATTTTGCCAAGTTTAGGTAAATATCGATCCGAATATCCGAACTCTGGTCATGAGCCATAATCACTAATCTTCCATACGTACCCCCAAACCATGACATACCTACAACTTATGAACTTACCGATGTAGAACAAGCGGCCGGCGTGCGGGTGATCCACAGCCGCGGCAGCGAGCAACGGCGCGAATGTTCGCGCCACGCGCAGCGCGCCGAGCACGTTCGTGCGCAGCGCGGACTCCCAGCAGGAGGCGCCGCCGCGCCCACTGCTGCCCGCTGTGTTGATCACTGCCCATATTCCTGGAAACAAGTTACACGTAGGTACCTACAGACACGGCCGATAAAAACAAGGAATATATTAGGTCCGTGGTACGTCTTCCAACATCATCCGTAAGTATGCAAGCCGAAGCTAAGGCTTAACGACTTCAAAAAAGGGGGTCATCAATTTGTTTATCAATAAGCAAGCCTGCATGAATCGACTTTTATGGACGTCTTGCCATTGTTATAGTTTATTGTCCTTATAGTGGTAGCCGTAGAAGCCCAATTTCAAAGAAAAACCGCAAATAGATCTACAGTTTAGCCATTTGGCACACGCATACTAGAGATCAAAACAATTTTTTTGACCCGCAGTTCCTAAAAAAATTCCCTTAGGAGGGGAGTGCCAAGACATTTTTTTTTTGTATAGAAAAAAAAATTTTTTTTTCAGAAACCTATCGTGTGTGGTGTCTAATGAAAGGGCATTTTAAGGCGATTCTAAAAATATCATTACATTTCAGCCATTATTTTTTATTAACACAAAAATAATTTTCGAAACATACCAAGTTTGGGCTCCTCCAGACACGATATTGCTGTTTTTTTTTTAATACAATACAATATACCACAAATGATACGTAATATCCTCACAAGCAATTTTGAAAATAATTTCATTAGGTATTTTATTTTTTATTTATTAATGTATACCCGTACCCTTGGGCCTGTACCTAGTAGTACCTAATTATGTGCATTAAATTTCAACACTCAATCATTTTTTATTTATTTACTAGCGCGCCATCTATACGCAAGCTAATTATATCGTTAGTCCACTGGAACCCTCGCCCATGCGAGAGCGATAAGGATAACTAGTCGCGCGACTTCCTCACTTGGCGCCTCGCAACGTGGCAACGTCAAGCACTTATCGCGGAACTACGTCCGTAGATGGCGTTAGATGTTCAAACTCACTTGGTTTTTGCGTCATTTAAGAATTAATAATACATTTTAATGTTTTTTTTACTATATCACTCTGAAAAGAATGTCAAGGATGATAGAATAATCAATTCTATGAAATATTAGTTAATTTATTTTATATACTGTGAATATGAAGCTAATTTTCGTCCTCAACAAACAAGCACTGCTGGTGTAGTGGTATCATGCAAGATTCCCATTCTTGCGACCCGGGTTCGATTCCCGGGCAGTGCACTCTTTTTGTTTTTTTTTAACAACTTCAGAAATCGGGTAATTATGCTAATATTAATATTATGCCATTTATTTATTGACTAGTTAATTAATTATTTATAGGAAGCGAAAAGACTCGGCCTGTTTGGGCAGCCGGCTGGCCCGAGGAGGGCGCTCCTAGCGGGCTTGGCCAAGACCGTTTAAGATACGTTGGGGAGGGACCGCAGAAGAAGAGGCATGCTGGTATTGTGGTATTACGGTCCGCCATTCTCCCTATCTTCTGCGGCCGAGGCGGGGTCGCAGGGGGAGAGTCGTGTTTGAGTAACGGTGCGCCAATCTCCCTACCCCCTGCCAACTTGGCGGGGCCGTTCCGCTGATAAGGCATTGGTGGGACCGCAGAGGAAGAGGAATGCCGGTGTTACGGTGCGCCGCTTTCCCTATCCTCTGCGGCTGAGACGTGGTCGGCGGAACCACAGACCCGATCCGCCACCGGGTGCTGGATTTTACAAACTTCAGGGCAACTTTTCCTCCGCGATAGAGCCAGCTGACGCGTTTATTTATAATACAACATATATACAATAGCACAATTATGAATCTGACAAAATTTGAGCTGAGAGGAAATGACTGTTTTTTTTACGTGTTCGTGCGACCAACTGACGGACTTTCCACCACTGTACACTGTACAGCTGACGATTTTTTTTCGTCATGATATTGGACTAACTATCATTTCATAATAAAATTAATCGAGGGGAAATGTTTTTTTACGTGTTTGTGAGGCTGCTGCTGGTCAACCCACCGACGGAGCCGCAGCAGACGTCCACGGGGCTTCATGACACAACATTCAGAACCTTCTCACAAATTATCGCACTGGAGTTCACGAAAATCAGTTGCTTGCTCGCGGGTTAGTGGGTCTCATTGGGTCTTATACGGGGTCCCACTCCCACATAACCACTCGGGTCACCCCCTGCGCCCGGGTGGTATGCGTAGTGAATTTCCCCCCTAAACAAACAAAAAAAAGCCTAGAAGTATGTTAGAGTAGATAGCTGCAGGATACATAATACACTCAAAACCACCAGGGTAAACTGGCTATTACGGGTCATTAAACAGCATCATTGAATAACTTAACCGCAGGTAATCGTGCGTTAGTTTTTCGTAACTTGACGTGTTGTTGCGTTGCGTTAGCGCATGTTGTATAATGCATTTAGTTAGGTAGGTATATAATACTTATTTATTTTGGAGGCGGATTACTTTGAATTATACACACTCTACTAGATGAACTACGTAGACTCTATAGCTACATAGAGTACCTAGTAGTATAGTAATATTCTGTATTGCACCACAACATAAGAAAGACATGATACCTAATACAGACTACTACTGACTGAGTACTGACCATGTTCCCCAGCCGGCAAGTGCTGGGCAGTAGCCCTCGCCGCTTCCTCCAGCAAGTCTTCCCTCGCCACGTCCAGCTCGACGGTGGCAAGGCGCGGCGGGGGCTGGTCCTCGGGCGTAGTCGCGGCGTGCGCTTGCAGCCAGGACTCGGCCAGGCGTGCCCCGAGACCGCCCTGCCGGCAGCCCGCTATCACGCGCCAGCCCCGACCGCTGAGGTAAGTTGCAATCTGAAACAATGTCATTAGTTTACTGTATTCATTTTGCACGAGACCGCAATGGCACTTGTACAAGTCAATGTCTACAACGCTTCAGAAAAAGAGACCAGCTGTCGCGGAGAAATGCCGAAACTAATTCAAAAGTTAGTCATTTTTGGAGTGACGTGCACACACAACTTATTTACAAGTTATGATTATTATAGGTCGGTACATATTTATGAGATGATTAAATCGAGACATACTTTGAACTCGGCTGTAATCACGGTTGGATTTTTCACGAAAGTGATTCGATCTACTTCAATAGGGAACATTACTGCAATGTTCTGCCGCCAGAGTGCAGCACTAACACAATTAGTAAACAGTATTTTTGACAACTTTGACAAGTCCTTCAAAGCTCTGGATCAAATAGGGAAGAAAATATTTCAATAAATAAATTGCATCAGTGCATGCAAGAATGAAGGGCATCATTAATTTCCTAAGGGACCGATGATACGAAAACTATGGGAAGCGGCAATACGTCGTCGTAATGCTAAAAAATGCCATTTTAATATCACAGTACAGGTATTTTTCACACGCATGATAATAAAACTATTGTAGTTTAACGCGTTTTCATTAATTATTTGTTATTGTTTGGTAGGTAAATAAATATGACATTGTACGTCATGGCGGTTTGTTTACGGGTTGTGTTAGTGTCGCCCCCTACGCAGAGCTTTGCGTAATGTTCCCTATTGGAGGTTGAGGAACCTAACTAGTATAGGTACCTCGGTATTGTATATAGATAGGCATTATTCTCATTTAGGAAAATCTTGCAAAAAAGTCATAGATTAAATGTTTAGGCATTAGCTACATTTCATTCTGATGATTACCTACGTGCTTCGCGCAGAAAGTTGTACCTAGAGGTGACTACGAAATAAAAATCCTAATAATATTGCAAACTATAAATTTATCGCATTTACGTAAACGACCGTTATCTACCACAAAGCCCTTGCCGTGGAATAACAAAATCGTTTTAGTATGGTGCATGTACAGTTAGCGAAGAAAATACTATAAGTATTTTAACTTTAATTTACAAACAATAGAGTCGAAACTCGAAAAACGGTAGACCACTTTCATGGCTTACTGTACCTATGCATGCTCTGGTAAAATTCCCTAATGTGCATAAAACTAGCGCCGAAATAATCTTGTTAAGGGGCTACCCGAGGTTTTCATCGATTTTTGACTAGTTTTGAATCGATACAAATACTTTTGCACTACAGAATTATAAAGTAAACGGCTATCGATTCTTCAATCTTTAATCTCCATTTTTGTGTACCATATTTTGAAAGAAATGAATAGTTCTTTTTTTATGATTTTTTAAAACATTGTCTAAAAAAACACATTCTTTGTTATAAGATTGCTGTGAAAGATCTACCAAATACGAAGTCTACATATTTGAGTTCGTCTCTAGTGTCTCTGTAAACGTGTGTAGGGTTTTGATTTTAAACTAATTAAGACAAAAGTTATGGCCAGAAAACCAGTTTTTTGGTCTAAAATTGTCCTACTTTGATGCCAAATATCTCGAAGACAGTGATGTTTGAAGTGAATACGGGATAATATATTGCTTAAAACTGTTGTTGTTAATATGATAAGCTACAAAAAACATTAGAAAACTAAGGGATTCAGATTGAAGGTCATTGGCGTATGGGATCTCCTTAATACATTGTTGTATTTTACTTTACAATAAAGTAGGTAAGTACCCTATTACTTAAAAAAAAAAAATGAATCTAAATCATATCTGCTTGAGATATTTCTGTTTAAAGTGAAGCATGCGTAACTATTTACCTGAGTAAAATTTAAACACACAACATGAGTAAGTATTGAGAGTTGAGACTTAATTAACACAATATTTCGGTGTACAATTAAGTAAGTATATTGAACGAGCGTTACAATTACAAGTTGAAACAGCCTTGTAAATGTTATGAGGCTAATTTCAGCACCTTTGCAGCACTAGACGTGGTTGTTGTGCCGCAATAACGGTCGCCTTACAATTTCCTGCTCATTTCCTTAATTGAAATCCTTGCATAGCTACACGTATGCCTCGGCAAACGGCCACTTACCTAGGCAAACTAAGCAGCGCTAGGTATTACGTTCCCTGTTCGAAAGTGGAGTAAAATAAAATTAAAGTTCTCATTATAGTTAACAATTTCGTTTGCTCCTCAAGTTGCTAGTGGATTTGCGATGTTTACTAACGCATGGCTTTCTAAACGATTATTTCAATCAATACTTAGTTTTTTAAATACTATTCCTTTCTCTTTCCCGGCAGTTACGCACTCAGGTTCTTTAGTTGTTTTTTGGAGTTGGTAAACAAACCTTTAGGTGGACCAAGACGTTAACGGATTGGTGGCCAATTACAGGAAAAAGAAGCGTCGGTCGTCCACCAGCTCGATGGGCTGATGACATAAAAAAGACCGCGGGTCATTTCTGGATGATACTAAGCACGGGACCGGGATAAGTGGCGTACGCGAAGAGACGCTTATGCTCAGCAATGGGCGATTACAGGCTGAAAATGATGATGATGATGAAACAAACCTACCTGCAAGTGTAAGACCAGCACGGTCTCAACAACGTTGAGCATGGTTTTAGCGCTGTCGGCGGGGAGTACCTCCCCCACACAGATTTTCCGCTGCAGGTAAGTACGAGTACAGCAGCCATGATCGAGTAATATACTCGTACATGAACCCACCTGCCAGCCTAGCGCGGTGTCAACAGACGTGACGAGCACGGTCTTCACCCTGTCAGTGGGGAGCATTTCCCCCACACAGATTTTCCGCAGTAAGTAAGTATAGCAGCAGCCACGATCGACCACACATACACCCACCTGCAAGCCCAGCGCGGTGTCAAGTCAACAGACGTGACGAGCACGGTCTTCGTCAGTGGGGAGCACCTCCCCCACGCGAACCTTCCTTAGTAAGTACAGCAGCAGCCACGTTCGAGCACACATGCACCCACCTGCAAGCCCAGCGCGGTGTCAACAGAAGTGACGAGCACGGTCTTCGTCAGTGGGGAGCACCTCCCCCACGCGAACCTTCCTTAGTAAGTACAGCAGCAGCCACGTTCGAGCACACATGCACCCACCTGCAAGCCCAGCGCGGTGTCAACAGAAGTGACGAGCACGGTCTTCGCGCTGTCGGCGGGGAACACCTCCCCCACGCGAACCTTCCTCAGTAAGTAGAGTAGGAGTGCGCCCACGATCGAGCACAGCGCCGCCAACTGCAGACCCAACGACAGCCATGTTAGCGTGTCCATCGCTCACAGGGACATTATTCGTGTTACCTGTAACAAACAAATGTAAAACATTAGAAAAACGATGAAACAAAAAAAAATTGACCCCTCCAAATTGGGGAACCAAGGTGTATTATTACTTATTCTGTGACCAAGGAACCAACTGAAGAATCACTTAACCGAACTAACTCTAAAAATCTTCGCATTCTGAGTAAATTTGGGCAAAAAAATTTCGCGGCTTGATTTGATTTGAGTCAATTTCGCGAGTAAGGGACAGTTCATATTATGCAATTTTACATTGGAATTTGAAACTAACGATCCTAACCAGCCTAATACGCCGCTGAGTGTGTTACTGTAACTCTGGTTTGAGGAATTAATGATGTAAGTGAAGAATATTGAAGTATTGTTTGGTGCCTGTAAGTGGGCGTTTTCAAACAAAGTTGTCAGTTGGAAAAAGTCATGTCCCGTCACTTTCATAGTGAATTATTCGAATTCTGGCAAGATGTACGTATTCGTTTATTTTTTTTAATATTATTTAGACCTTATTTACTCCATAATAGCTTTAAAAGAATGAAAAGCTATGAGCAATTTTAAATAAAAATTAAATAAGTAAAATGAAAGGTCGTGTTTTGACGTGTCCCATACCTACCTTGCCACATTCGGAGTAAAAAAATTAATAGTACTTAATTTTTTTCAAAATTGGCGGGTGTTTGTACGGGTCACTTATAAACTTAAATTTCATTTTAAACCTTAAAAAAGATATGTTTAGGTTGAAGTTCTATTGAAAAACCCAGGTTTTATCCTGTCCCGCGAAATGGCGTGTGAAGGAATTTCCGCACTACGCGACCGCCTTTTCAATAACTTGGCAACAAAAGACCTACAAAATTCATGAAGATTTTGAATTATAGCAACATTTTGAGTCTATGGCAGTCGCCATTTTCTCAATAATGACAGCAGTTAATCCGCGAAATGAGTAAATGTCGGTCGCGTGTTCCTGCATTCAAAACCAAAGTTCCACTTACAAGACTGATTTTGACAAGGTAAGAACATCCTGCGTATTTGATTCTTTACTATAACGAACTTATTACGTATTGCTAATTCTGAAAAGAAAGTTACATTTGCCTTAATCATTATTGTCTATTTGTAAATTCATTTTAATGTTTTATTGTCGCGCATACGCCACCTCCATTCCGCCACTATAGCGTGAATGGAACGAAAAAGTGGCGTAATGGAACTCTAAAGCTCGTTTCATATGGAGTGAATTGCTAAAACTAACATTTAATCAGAATTAAATTACATCGTAAATTCAAAATAACAAAAATATCATAATATAAGGTTAACTACCTATCTCAAATGCTTACACAAATATTACACTGTAATAATATTGTAAATTAAATACATGTCCAATTAATACAATTTAACATGTAAGTTTCAGTTCGTGTTTTTTTGTGTGTTATTATGTTTGTTCGTCAATTTCTTTGGATGTCTTGCTCTTGCTTGTTGGTCTGCCTATCTGTGCCGCGAGATCGTTTCGTGTTTGTGGCAGTTATCTAAATAAGTACTACAAGTTTATTGTATCTTCTGGTGGGTAAAGGATATTTTTTTTAGCAAATCACGATTGTAATTCAATATTTTTTTCGGCTTTTAGGCTAAAACATGCCGTTAACAACGGCAGAAAAGTCAAAGAGGTACCGGGAGAAAATAAAAAATGACCCCCAAAAACATGAAATGTTTAAGAAAAAGGAATTAGCAAGACAAAAGAAGTATCAAAAGAAGAAAAAAGATCTAACAGAAGACGAACAAGCCAAAAAAAGAAAACTATGGAGGGAACAAAAACGCAAACAAAAAGAAAAGAAAAATATCAGTCAGTCGAACTCAAAACCAGCACAACCCAAACAGCCGCTGCGTGAACCAAAACCACCTTCGCATTCTTTAAAAATTCGATATAAAAAACTGACTAACAACTATAAAACGGCCTGTAAATCGATTTCTCGATACAAAACAGCACTGGAGACTTTAAGAAAGAAATTATATCGAACACAAAAGAAGAATGAAACTGAAGTAAACTTTTTAAAAACAGAAAATGATAAACTGAGAGCAAGACAAGAGACAATGGAGATATCACTACGTGATTTGTATGGTAAGTGCCAGAAACCAAAGCAAAGACTATTGCTCAAAAAAGTGGTCAAAAAACAGGAAGAATTACTTGGAAAAGTAGGTCAGAACAAAATGTTAGGCCTTATAGGAAAAGTCAGAATACGAGATAACAAAAAAAAGAGGATACCTAAGAACTCGCAAGAAGAAATAGAACGTTTTTTTTTGAGAGACGACATTAGCAGATGTACTGCAGGTAAGAAGGAAACCAGGACTAAAGACAAAAAGAAAATGCAGATAAGATACTTAGTTGATACACTGCAAAATATTTACAAAATTTATAAAAAAGAAGGCGGACTATCTGGCTTCACCAATTTTTACACGTGTAAGCCTCACTACGTACTGTCACCAAGTATTAATAATAGAGACACTTGCATGTGTATCAAGCACAGTAACTTCGATTACCTCTTTAAAGCTCTGAAATTAAAAGGCGTGATAGCGTACAAAGATACAAAGGAGCTCTTAAACACGGTAGCTTGTGATATTAAACGATATGAATGCATGTACAATAAATGCAATACCTGCTGTAAACAAAGTATTATATATGATGAAGAGAAACTGGATTCTGATATAACGTGGCACAAATGGGCTAGAGTAGATCATCGATATGAGAAGTCTGGCAAGGTTTTTGTAACGAAAAAGACCACAAGACAACAAGTAAAAGGAAATGTGCGTGATGTTATCGCAGAAATGCAAAATGCCTTGCCTGCATTCAAAATTCATTCTTACAACTGGAAAGAACAACAACGTCAATACAGAGATTGTGTCAATAACATAAAAGATGATGAAATGGTCATTTTATGTGACTTTTCCGAAAATTTCCAATGCAAATACAGTAATGAAATCCAATCGATGCATTTTGGTGCCTCCAAAAACTCTGTCACATTACACTGTGGTGTTATATTTTGGAAAAGTCAGTCACAGTCTTTTGTAACAATATCAGATGAGAATTGTCACGAACCTAATGCTATCTGGGCACACTTGATACCAGTTATCAAACTTGCAAGAGAAACATGTTCTCATACTATCAAGGTCCTACACTTTTTTTCGGACGGCCCATCTAGCCAGTATCGTCAGAAAAAAAACTTTTACCTTTTGAGTCTATTTACCTCGAAATGGAATTTGACACATTCAACATGGTCCTTTTCTGAGGCAGGGCATGGTAAAAGTATGGCAGATGGTATTGGAGGATGCGTGAAAAGACAATTGGACAAAAGGATTTCCTATGGTCATGACGTTACTAACGCTACCGAAGCATTTCAAATTTTGCAAAGTAGCATGAAAACTGTGAAGTGCTTTTACATATCTGATCGAGACATTCAAAATATGAAGAAACTTATCCCCGAAGGTATTAAAGCTGTTCCTGGAACAATGCATCTGCATCAAATATCATGTACACAAGACAACCAGATAAAATACAGGCCTTTAAGTTGCTTTTGTGGAGATTTACGTGGTTTGTGCGATTGCCTTCACCCAAAAGTACATAACATCGCCACAAATAAAATTGCACCAGCGAGTTATACTACTGTTATGAGACAATTAAATGAAAACATCGAATCTGATGACGGAACAAATTTGACGAATGACAATATACTAGTTTCGGCAGTAAATATATCCCAGCCATGCACACCACCCCTAGAACCTGTTGATATTTGCAGTTTCGACTCCCTTCGTGAAGATGATTTAAGTCAAATCATTGATACTCTGGAAATGCCTGCAGAACCACTCATAGAGATAACTTCTTCCCTGAATTTATTTGAAGATATAGATTCGGATTTTATTTTTCCATTTCCGGAACTTTCAAAGATGAAAGAAAGTCCTGAACATCCTGAATATCGACCTCATCGTAAAAAACTGAAAATGGAAGCTAAATATAAGCCAACGGAAAGTCCTGAACATCCTGAATATAAAAAACCGAAAATGGAAGCAAAATGTAATCAATCTCAAGAAAGAAATAAAGTAAAAAAAGAAAGTCCTCAACATAAAAAACCGAAAATGGAAGCAAAATGTAATCAATCTCAAGAAAGAAATAAAATAAAAAAAGTGACTGCACAAACAAAATGTGTCATGGAAAGGTCATCAAGGACATTTCCATGCCACAATTGTAAAAAACGCCTGCCTTTTAACATCTCGATGATGGTAAAATGTATGGTATGCAAAAATTGGATATGCACTAAATGTAGCAATACTACTTTCTTTGATTACATATGTCCGATTTGTCTGGACAGTTAAACGCGGTTTCAACCCCATACAATACAAACAGTTTGTGTACATTCACATCATAGGGTTTTCCATTCCATCTACATTAAGTTGGTATATATCGCGGTTTTGTTTTCGCTAAATCGATGTTAAACAGTTACTGTGAATACTAAATCTGAGAAACTATTTAGAGTGACAATTTGGCGAAATCAAAACAACGATTTATGAATATATTTGTGAAATTAAAGGTATTTTCATCGTCAGTTTGTGGCATGTGCACCGATTGTTCCTATGGGAGCTAACCGACCTTACACAAATGAATGTCTTGCTTGTCGACTCCTTTTATATATCGTTATTTAAATTTTGATACAATGTGTTCCTGCTATAAAACTTTACTAGTGTGTAGGTAAAAATATTGATATAAAGATTGTCAACGGGATGCTAACAAGCAATAATGTGCCATCTATGATACAGGATTGACTATGTATGGTACAGGGTTGGCTGTCGGTTGACACATTATTGCTTATCAGCACCAATCCTTGGAAAATTGCAAAATAAGCTTAGTTCGCAATTTTTTTGCGTTAGAGCATTACTATTCATGATAAAATTCAAACTTGGTCTGAGGTTGAGGTATGCCTGGAAAAATATAATAGGTATTGTAAGACTGATATTTAAAATAAAAATCAGACTCAGACCAAATCTGAAATTTATACTTGAACTGTCTGATTCTTTATGTAGGTTTAGTACTTAATTAATATAGTTACTTAACTAAAATGACTGCCTTGATCTCATAGTGTAAAAAAATATATACTCAGTGTGTATAATTAATCGCTTTAATGAACGTTGCCTTATAGTTCCTAAACGCCACTTAGAGTTCCATTATACGCCATTGTCCATTTAGAGACTGTGATTAAAATTCCAAAAATATTGTGATTTTTGTTATAAGATATTAAAAGTTAATTATGCTAAGTAAATAGTATTTAACTAGGTATCTCAGATTAATAAATACTTTCTAATAATATTACGTAGTGGTCGCTGCAGAGACAATAACATGTAGTACAAAGTACAGAAAAGTAGCGTTAAGGAAAGATTTTTTGATATAACTCATTGTTTTGTTATATAGGTCCAATAATTTTATGTTTTTAGAAGACTGTTTTGTTTATATTTGAATATTAAAGTTTTAGAAGATTTTTAACATGTCTATTTATTTTTTAAATAATTTTCAAAATGAGTGGCGTAATAGAACTTCTTTCCAGTAGCAACTAAATAAAATTGAGTTTTTTTTATAGATTTGACATTATTGCGTAACAAATTTCGTATTTTTATGTTGTTTATACAATATTTTATCGATTCAGCTACATTTCAAATCAATTTGGCCCATTTCTAAAAGTGGAACTCCACTTACGCCACCAACAACAATTTCTGAAAACGCCCAAGTACACGCTTGTATTTCATAGCATGTTATTTAGGTAGGAGTATTATTAATTATCTGTCGGAAAATAAACAAAGCGGACGCACCGCCAGTTTTTACAAGAACATAATTACCACGTACGAACCGTGTGAGTGTGGGAACCTCCTACGCTGTAATACCAAACACTAAACCAATAAGTACTGTTCATTTGCCTAAACTTCTAAACTATTGAATGGTCTGTTTGCATAAGAATCGGCACGGATGCAGTTTAGTAAACAATGTTCACAATAGTTAGCGCGCAAATCCGTTGTTATTGTATTGTCTCGAACAGACCGCCAATGTTCTCACAACTTGACGCCGTTTTGTCTCGTGTTGTGATTGAACTGGATACCTGTTTTAAATAATATTTAAGCATTACTTGGTGTCTATAATTTATTTATTTATTCGTATGGCATTAATACAGTCGTTCATTACTTGAATTATAATATATGTTTGTTAAATTCTGGATCCAAAGGATAGCGTCTACTAGCAACAACTTTTCTAAAAGTATGCATTGGCCACAGACTAAATAATTTACTTTCCAAAACAAAGTTTTAACCGACTTCAAATCAGTAGCCAAATCGCTTCAAGTTTGCCTGTAAAATTTCAAGGGTTCCTTTGAATTCTCCAGGATCCCATCATCAGAACTGGATTTTGGTGACAACGGGACCAATCTGGAAGTATATGCTTTCCAACAATGAAAAATATTTTCTAATCGGTTCATAATAAATTACCGCGTTATCGCGTAACAAACACACATAAAAAAGAATACAAACGAATTGAGAACCTCCTCCTTTTTTTGAAGTCGGTTAAAAAGTATGCGCCCCTAGGGCACATACTTCACAATCACTCATGAGTGATGCTCCTACAGGGTGGTAGGATAGAACGACGTATTTTTAGGTACGGTACAAGATGATTCCCTCGAAATAAGAGAAAAAAATCTTGGCATAAGATGATTTCGTTTCCTCGAGATAATTTCTCTTGAATCAAGTAGGTATGTAGCTATTTATTTCCGTGTAGCCTCAACCCCAGCTGTGACCATATTAACATGTCACATTCAAAGGCCGTTTGCCATACGGTTTTTGCAGCAATCGCTCATAGGTAATGTATCTACACGTCTTTACCTCGACATTGTTTATTCAATTCCTAATGACACGATTAAGGCCTAACAATGCCCGTGGCGAGCTAACGTTCACTAAATTTGCATTTCAATATGGCTTTGATTCTACACACGCAAGATAGGTGTTAGGTATGTGTTCCCTGCTTGTATATAGTGTTAATGCAATCGTCCATACGTGGTATAACATAGTAAGTACGTCACTATTTATTATATGTAAATGATGACATGAAAGGGTTATAATCGGAATATAACCTAAGTGGGTTACTCGTACTTAGTCAATGCTTTTCCTGTGTGCATAAAATAACTATCCACATTTTTGCCACAGGTCAAATCTAGGTTTGTCCAGACCGGAGCCATATGCGGATATATTGTAAAGCCAAAAATGAGGCTTCTACAGCGTGGAAATCAAATACGAGCAAACCTTTAAATGGTGGTTAGTACAGGACCTAAGAAGCGTATTAAGATATTTTTTTCTAAAATTACCACGAAAAAGTTAACCATACAAAATAATTCAAACCGCAATGTAACGATAAATGTTCATGTTAATATCTCGTTGACAGTTAGGTACTTGTCACCACCAATAATCATTTGCGTTACATTGCTGCTCGGAATTTTTTAAAAAATTCATTATAGTCTGTCAATGAAGTGTAACTTAAAAAGTTCCGTTAATAAATGTTTACGCTACTAAACCCTCCGTCTGGTTTAATTCTTTGCTTGGATTTCCACGCTGTATATTTAAGGACACACTCGACTTTTTTCAGTCCGAGTAAGACCCGAATTAACCGCGAGCCAAACAAACCGTCTATTGAAGAAGAAGAAGACATACTATTTTATGTCTCGTCTTGTACAACAAATCTATAAATGTGGTAAAACAAGGTTAGGAGGTAGTTTTTCCATCTATTTTCCAAGAGTAGATTTTGTGGTTGGTGTTTATCTTGTCTACAGACTTCTGTCTATAACTCGTAGAAATCTTCACTAAATCTTGGAGAAATTGAGAGCACGCGCAACTAACGCGATTAGCTAGAAATCAAACAGTAACGATGCTTGCTTCTCATATTGTGTAAAAACACATTGGCAATGCAATAATTTCAATGTTCTACCTAATTTAGCGCCAAAGTAGTGCGCGGTGATTTCTCTATATCAACGTGGAAGTCATTACACGAAGAAAGTCCTTTTCTACTTGATTGTCTTGCTTTTTTAATGGTACCGGTCGTACGTGATCGTACGTTGAGATAAATCGAATAACATTACACCGTATAATGGTATACTCGTAATGCATTCCCGCGATAACTGATAATAAAAAATAATTTCGTAGGAGCATGTTGCATGCAATAAACGTATCGGACGTAGCTTAGCGACGTTTTTACGTCAAAGTCATGAAGCGAACTCTAATTTTGAATGTTTCAAAGCGATTTTCCTTAGCGATTTTCTTTTAAGTCTGACTTATCTACCGTGAAATACGCCTTTTAAACTTTTGTACTTTCAGCACGCGAAGTGTGAGTAAATCGCGCAATTCGTTTTGTTAGTGCGACTCGAGCCAAACTTCCTGTCCCAACAGCTGTTTATTTGCTCATATCTGCCTGGAGACATACCGAATCGTAAATAACAAGTAACGTTCCATGCGAGTCCCATTGCATGTTCAACTTGTGCTATGTAAATTGCTATATTTAACAATTGTTTTACTAGACTCTTTATAGCGTTTTCGGCTAGTACTTAAGGACTTAATCTGGCACGCGATTTTGCATACATTGAAATGAAACTGTTTTAAATTGTGCAACCTCGAAATTTGTAGCAACTTATTTTGAAACCGTACCATGTAAGTTAAGTCATAAAGACAATTTTAAAAATAAACTGCCGATACAAGTCTCGTTAAACCAGTCCATAACGATCACAAGAAGATAATTATCACTTATGTGGTCCATTATCATTACGCGATATGACTCCACAAGGCACGTACGGCCACAAAAACGTGGGAGAAAATCTTATTGTGTAGAACAGACAGATAACGAAGATCAGGGTTATAATCGTGATGACACTGATTACTGATGTGTAACAGCCGATAATGTAAGAAAGATAACCTGGCTTTACCTGGATTTATATCTTCTCAATTAATCACTGATTTAATCAAAGGGCAATTTGTAAGTTTGTTTTGTAATAATTATCTTTATTCAGAAGCCTCGGATGATTTTCTTATATTGTCATATTTGTTCATAATTTAATGCGTGACGCGACTAGGCAGTAACTTGTGCAAGGGCCCTGAATCTTTTGACATTTTAAAGTCATGAATTGTCCTTATAACAACGTGCTGTTGACAGTTTTTAATAGGATTGTGAACCTGTAAATTTTCATACAAAAAGCGATAACGTTTTTCACCCCGTAAAAATAGTTCGATTTTTTTTATTTTTGGATATGTTGTAGATATGATAAAAAACTAGGTCTGTACGTTTTGATTTTAAAGAAATAATGCTAAAGTTAAAAGTTATTAGCATCTAAAAACCTATATTTTTGACTTAAAAACTTTGTCTATCGTTTTATTTATTTTAAATTAATCTAAACTGATTTACTAAAAAAGGAAAACGTACAGACATAGCTTAAAGTGTATCAAATCTAATAATACCAAAATTGTTTCATTTCATAAAGGTAGGGGGTTAAAATAGTTATGACCCGAAACAATATTTCGACAAGGAAATGTAGGCAATTGCCTCCAGGACTTGCAACTCTCTCTATCGCACGATACGGGTGAGGCACAGAGCGGTGTGAAAAAGATAGCATTTTTTTAAATACCTACTCGCACCGCGTATCGGAACTTCACAATCCTCTTACACTAACAAGCACATAGGAACTTCTGGGAATGTGTCACCTAAACATACAATATACCTATACACTTTACAAATACTGTAGGAATGTGCATTATGTAATACTACTTACGTATTTCTGGGTCATTTTATATTTTATGGGTTTGTTCAACACTGATGCTATTTCAAAGGATCGAATACAAATACGACCAAGAGCGTAAGACAGCGCATAATAGTGCAAAAAGAAAACCTGGATGATGGCGACCAATAAAATGGACTGCGAAACAGCCACCGCCGCTGGTGCGACTATAAAATTAGCATAGTACGCCATACGCTTGACACATCTCCAGGACTTACATCTCCAAGCACGTATCTTATACCATTCTATCAAGGCAAAATCAACCGAGTAGCGTGCAAAATAAAACTGGCTTTTCTAAGTACAGGTAAGATAAATATAAGGTTTTGATATTTATTAGCAGAATACTGTTTCTTAATGCTCACTTTTGCTAGCCAGAACATAATCTGTGCATCTGTGCATTCCTATTAAAGAGAGTAATAAACAACTTGCGAAGTTAATGACGAAACACTATTTAGTCTAACTTTAGATGATGATATATATAGCCATGTCAGGATTGCATAACAACACAAATGTATACAATCCTGACCTGCTGTTAATGCTAGAGTAATTCGGTTTTTTTTGTTACATTTTCATGATCCGAATGTGAAGTACTTTGGTAGAGTACCTATGGAGATAGAACACTTTTTATTTCGATAATCACCCTGTAATGGACCGTTACCAAATTCTTAGCAAATGTAAATGCTAAATGATGGATGATGAGTTTACGAACTATAAGTTCTTAGCAAAAGTTAAATGCTATAATAATTAGATTTTGAAATAGAAATAGATGTTCAGGAAACATCCGGGGGTCCTTTAGGATGCAACTGTTATAATATAACGCCTGGATGAAGAAGATTAACAACATTCGAAAAATCCTTTCGACGTTGTGTCTTACGTAAGTTACGTAACATATACGAAGCAAAACTTTTAAGAATGCAATGCTTTGAATGGCTCATTCAAAATAATAATAAATAAACAATAGACGGTATTGTCCGCTATAATGACGGTAACGATCATGACATAACTCTGTTGACGGATAGGCATGATCGTCAATTATTGGTAGAACTAGAAAGTGTCAGCTGGTGAGGGGTGATAAGAGTGGCTGCAATGAGAATCAATTTGCTTTGCTGATTCATTGACGTCGAAAGTAATTCCAACTATAAACACAGATACCGATAAACACTTGCATCAATATCTGACACGACTGCGCAAAAATACCTGTGACACTATTTTTAACCGACTTCAAAAAAGGAGGAGGTTATATGTTCCAATGTATGTATTTTTTATGTATGTTCACCGATTTCTCCGTCAATTGTAGACCGATTTCCAAAATTCTTTTTTTAATCGAAAGAGTATGCTCCTGAGTTCATATCATTGTCACCAAGTTAGGATCTGATGATGGAATTCCAGGGAAATTGGGGGCAACCCTCAAATTTTATAGGCACGCGTGTAGTAATTTTGATATTTTTTATTACAACTCGTGTATTTACCCTCGGAAATCGCAATTTTGGTGAAGTGGAGACTGATGATGACGACCACAGATGACTTATGGAACTCCTCAAAGATGGAAAGGACGTCAAAAATTCTGACATGAATCCGTTGAACTAGCAACTAATGAAGTGTAAATTCTGAGATCCTTGAGGAATCGACGGAACTCCTCAAGTATTATCAGCCCACAGATAGCGACTTGAGTTTTTTGTATAATAATCAACGTATTTGCTTTCGGCGAGCAGTTCATGTGGTAAATTGGAAAAAAAATGTGGAAATTTTCATGTACCTATGTGGCTTGGCGAAGTACTGAATTGAAGTCGGTTTAAACTCTGTTTTTAGGGTTCCGTACTCAAAGAGTAAAACGGGACCCTATTACTAAGACTCCGCTGTCCGTCTGTCCGTCTGCCTGTCACCAGGCTGTATCTCAAGAAAGCGTGATAGTTAGACAGTTGACATTTTCACAGATGAAGTATTTCAGTTGCCGCTATAACAACAAATATTAAAAAACATAATACTTAAATAACATTTTTTTTTCTTTTACAATCTTACACAAATCGACCTAGTCCCAATAGTCCAGGCAATGAACTGACAGCTTGTATGGAAAATATGTCAAATTTGGAAATAATTTATAATAGCAGATTTTTTTATGTAATGTATATATTATCAATTAAATAGTTACTTAGTGACAAAATCCAACAAAATTTCAGACATCAAAAAAATGATAACTTATCTAGCTTCTGAAAAGTCAGAAAAAATATTTATAAATGGTTTTATCTTTATTTTGGTTCATTTACATTTGCTCTATAATATTCAAGATAAATAATAAAAAAAAACAATTCATTCGTTTTTAAAATCTATATAAATACTTCCGGATGGAAAGTTTGTTGGATTCTTGAATAAAGCACCTTAGATCAATGTTTTAAAATGATATAAAGAAAAAAAAACGCTATTATAAATTAATGTTTTTCAAAACCGTATTTTGCCTGGAGTACAAACTAAGCAAAGCTTGTACTATGTGTACTAGATGACGATAAACATACTTCTATAGATAAATAAATACTTAAAATACATAGAAACCATCCATGACTCAGGAACAAATATTTGTGCTCATCACACAAATAAATGCCCTTATCGGGATTCGAACCCGGAACCTCCGGCTTCGTAGGCAGAGTCACTACCAACTACAGGAGCCCATACAACAAACGTGATTTTTTTGCCGTTTTTATTGATGATGGGACGGAACGCTTCGTGCGCGAATCCGACTCGCACTTGGCCGGTTTTTTTTAAAGTTAATTATGTCACACGTATAATCAACATAAGAACCATCAATGTTTTAGGTAGTCAAATTATGATGTATTAAATAAATTAAAATGAATGCACTGTAAGCTACTAGAGGTATGTAAAAAATGGACTACTTAAATAAATAAATAAATCAAGCACATTCATCTTCAATGAAAAAAAAATGCGGTATACATATACGGAAATCCTCAGTTCCCATACGTAGACAATATAATTAAGTAGGTACCTGATAAGTAGGTAGGTAGCATTCTAACTACTACCATGAACAGTAATGAATGACTAGGCCTCAGATCAATGTTCTGAGGACTAGGCGTAGGTACTACTGTACTGTCGGTGTCGTGACTCTCGACAATGTAATATTTTATAAGTAATAACAAACATCTATACAATATTCAACCACAAATTATCAAGCTCCTAAATACTTTTCCGGATAGAAAATATAATATGTACTTATTGTACTTATTTCACACCTTACGAGTACAGCGTAGGTTTACGACAAGTGATTTCGGAAGAAAGTGTTCCTCTTTGGCAAGTAGGTAATTTTAGAAAATTTTCTAAGGGAAATTCCCAGTATGAAACTCGCCTTAAGTTTTCGTGAAAACTGCTATGATTTTCTGAGTAGGTATATTCTTTAACTTGTGCATGGCTTGTACAGTTATTTAACTTATTTATCTTCACAGAGGCTAGAGAAACCACGAGTCGTGCAGGCATTATTAGTGTCGCGTAGGTACTCGGGCGTGGCGGCGATACTTAGCCACTTAATTATTGCTCAATACGAGCCATGTTCGATTGTTGATACGTTCATACCTTTGACACAAGTTTAGGGTAAGAGCCGAGAGCGAATTACGAATATATTCATCTTTATTGATCTAATATGTAAAGGCTTTAGGGATATTTGATTTTTCTTTGATCTAGGAACTTCGTTGCGTTATCTGAACCCAATACTCATGCTTCAGAAGCTATACGCCACCGAAGCGCATATCATATTTTATCCGCTTTGTATCGAAAAATGTAATGAGTGTAATAAGTGTTAACTTGTTCGAGCGAGAAAAGAGAGTAACGAGCGAGCGAAGAGAACGAAACTTGGGCCAAAACTCTTTTAGTCCAGGCAATGAACTGACAACTTGTATGGAAAAATGTCAAATTTGGAAATAATTTATAATAGCAGATTTTTTCTATGTAATAGATATATTATCAATAAAATAGTTACCTAGCGACAATATCCAACAAAATTTCAGACATCAAAAAAATTATAACTTAACTAGCTTATGAAAAATGAGAAAAAATATGAATAAATGGTTTTATCTTTATTTTGCTTATTTTACATTTGGTTTATATTTAAATCTATATAATTACCTACTTCCGGATGGAAAGTTTGTTGGATTCTTGAATAAAGTATTTTAGAATAACGTTTTAAATTTAAATAAACAAGAAAATGCTATTATAAATCAATGTTTTTCAAAACCGTATTTTGCCTGGAGTACTTCGTATGTCCGGATGTCCCGCTGTCCCGCTGTTCTTCTCTACAGGTCGCATTTCTCAACCGATTCTCATGGATTTTTGTGAGCAGGTTCGATAAGTATAAATATTTTTTTGTCGATTAAGTTTTTTAACATTAAAGGATTTTTTCAAACCCAGTCTCGGGAGTTCTACAGCGCACAGAGCCACTAGTTTAATTAAATGACAATTCGGAAATTCTAAAGAGATACAAGATATTTATTCATAAAAGTCAATGTTTTACAAGTCAGGTATGTACATAATAAGTAGTATTATTTATTAATTACATCGGATGTCAAATAAGGTCGCATATAGCTTTACATGTCTGAGTGATAAAACTGGCCCATTGCCTGTAACTTTGACCACTCGAAAACCATGACAGTTATTGATATTCAAAGAGCACCCACACGACTAAATGCACGGTAACCATGTATCAAAACGCATTTCACAACAGCTCTGCTCACCTACGTGTACAAGCGACACCCGATCTGATTCCATACGGGCTCATTACAGCCCTAGTGCAGAATAGACAGGTCATAACGGTCGATATTTAGATACTACATACGCCTGTTAAGCACAGTTAATTTCATTGCCTGTCCGGAGAGAACTTGAATAATGACTTGTAATTATTAATTGAGATATGCTTGTTGAATATAAAATATTGATGTAATGATTGAGTAATAGTAAAAAGTAATTAAGCCACGATGAAGAAGTCAAAAGCGATCGTCGATTGATACAAGTTAGTTGCTAATGAATCAGGTGGATTAAGATTGATGGTAGATCTCGAAAGTAGTTGCAAACTCAGATTCCACAGGGATTTTTTATATACTATTAATATACTATGACATGACGGGGCAAACTTGCATATAGCCTGTCTGATGGTGGAGACACCGTAGCCTATTCCAGAAAATTCACAAGTCGTTGCCTGGAGTTAACTTACTACACCCGAGTTAATTCACCCGTGGGAGTTAAAACACTATAACTATAGTTAATTCACCTTTCAAATTCGCAAGATGTTTTAAGTCAACTTAATACCCCTGAGGTGAATTAGGTTCACTGACAGTATACTTAATGCACTCGCGCCCAACCATGGGTGAATTAAGTATACGAACAGGACAGTACACCGTGTATTAGGTATATGACGACCGCTTTAGCCTAGTTGGTAGTGACCCTGCCTACGAAGCAAGATGTTCTGGGCTCGAATCCCGGTAAGGGCATTTATTTGTGTGACGAACACGAATATTTGTTCCTGAGTCATGGATGTTTTCTATGTATTTAAGTATTTATTTATCTATATAAGTATGAATCTTCGTCTAGTACCCATAGAACAAGCTTTGCTTAGTTTGGGACTAGGTCGATTTGTGTAAGATTGTCCGCAAATATTTATTATTATTATTTATTATACTTTTTTGACAACTTAATTCCCCTGATCAGTAAAATCTTATCTGAGAGTGGACTTTGTGCCCTTGAACCCAGCCGCAGGTCCATTAGGTATACCTAACCTGAATAGGGGAATTAAGTTGTCAAAATAGTATACCTAATACATCGTTAGCAGGTCACGGGTGAATAAGGTACACATTCAGTTAACTTAATTCACCAGTGGTTGGACACGAGTGCATAAGGTATACTTTTCGTTATACTTAATTCACCCATGGTGGGGCGCGATGAGTGCATTAAGTATACTTTCCGTCAACCTAATTCACCTAGGTGAATTAAGGGTGAATTAAGAGAATTAAAAAGTATACTTTATACCCCCGAAATTTTCTGAGGAGAATTAAGTGCACTTTAAGTGTTCTTAATTCCCCCAGGTGAATTAACTCGGGTGCATTAAGTTAACTGCAGGGCGCGTTGCCGACTTTTTGTCGATTTGAGGATTCGTTGTGTTGACAGCTAGAGACAAATGTAGACATCCTCGGGAGCTCTGGCGACCTTACTCTAGGAACAAATGTAGACATCCTCGGGAGCTCTGGCGACCTTACTCTAGGAACAAATGTAGACATCCTCAGGAGCTCTGGTGACCTTACTCTAGGAACAAATGTAGAAATCCTCGGGAGCTCTGGCGACTTTACTCTAGGAACAAATTGTAGACATCCTCGGGAGCTCTGGCGACCTTACTCTAGAAACAAATGTAGACATCCTCGGGAGGTCTGGCGACCTTACTCTAGGAACAAATGTAGACATCCTCAGGAGCTCTGGTGACCTTACTCTAGGAACAAATGTAGAAATCCTCGGGAGCTCTGGCGACTTTACTCTAGGAACAAATTGTAGACATCCTCGGGAGCTCTGGCAACCTTACTCTAGAAACAAATGTAGACATCCTCGGGAGGTCTGGCGACCTTACTCTAGGAACAAATGTAGACATCCTCGGGAGCTCTGGCGACCTTACTCTAGAAACAAATGTAGACATCCTCGGGAGGTCTGGCAACCTTACTCTAGGAACAAATGTAGACATCCTCGGGAGCTCTGGCGACCTTACTCTAGGAACAAATGTAGACATCCTCGGGAGCTCTGGTGACCTTACTCTAGGAACAAATGAATGAAATCAATCAGTTTGCAACTAGATGTCTGAGATCCACAGCAAGCTTGGTAAAACCCATGCCAGCCACGGCGGTTATTCAATAATACTTAAGTCGTATTTAAGTGTGCGTTAAAATCATATTCCTTTAAACTGGTTCAAAACCTTATGATAAGGTAACTGTATTGGATAGGGTTTTCATTTCGGTTATTGTTAAGTTGGGTTAACTGAGTTAACTGGATCGATAGGGTTACCCTATCAATAAGGTTACCTTATGATAAGTTAACCAGTTTTTGAAACCACCTTTGAAATACGCACATGGAAAACCCTGATTAGCGTAACCGGTTCCGGTCCCTGCTAGGAACACAACACCATGCTAGTACGGGCATCAGAAACATGTATGAAATATAAATAGGTGACAACCTTAACGAACACACAGACACCAAAATATGTAAGTGATGGTAATAAGTAAAACAAAAACGCGGAATATAGTGAAAGATCCATACATGATGCATTACAATAATGTAAAGTGTCGTAAGCTTCACGCGTTCAGGAAAGGTTCTGTAATTGAAAGTTTAACGCAAGTCATGAATTCGATTTGCATCGTCCATGCGTGTGGTACCCGCCGGCCAGTTTATAATGCTAATGCTCGCTCGACGAATTACTTCGTTGAACGTTCCACCCATGGAGCCTGCTGTGGTCCCAGGTTGCTTTAGATGGAAATTTGTTTAAAGTAAAATCTTCTATCTCGTTATGTTGTGTTTAAAAACCACTATTAACAATTAATATTTCTTTCATAGGCTGCGGTGTCTGCTTACCACCATGCAGTCCATACGCTCGTCTTTCACCGTCCTGGTGTGCAACAAAATGAACTGTCCTTTCCGGACTCCGATTTCCACCGATCCAATTCTGGAGGCAACCGGACTTAACGGTGAACTCTAAAGAAAGGGCTGCCACAATATATCACTTGCTGGTCGAAGCGGCATATTAAGGCCCACAACCCAAAATAATAAGTCATAATTATCATGAACCTTCAAACTATGGAGTCTCCGTTAAGGTACAAGTTGGAGCCCGACCGCAGACAGCAGCAGCAGACCACGTGTCGCGGCGACACTACCGGACACGTCGCCGTTATGGAAATAGGTACATAGAAACCGCTAGTGTCGCTGCGACACGTCGTCTGCTGCTGCTGTCTGCGGTCGGGTTCCAATTTGTACCTACCTTTAAAATCTCCTTTCGCTTTGTGCCCATATAAAATGCATGATGACCAGCAGATTGTGAATACCAACAATCTTACCGATTACCATCTCAACACGAACATGGCCTAAGGGGTCGAATCTGAAAGATACCTTTCCTATCATTGCGTCACAATATATAATGATGTTACCTAACCCCTACACTGATATATTAGACCTGTTAGGTACCTACTCGCCGGGCTGAGACAGACTGCAAAGAGATACAGTCTTGTAACTAAAAGAAAAATAATCAAATAGGTACTCGTACATTATTCATTACTTGCGCAGGTACAGTATAGGACAGGCAGTGCAGGTGCAGTACTTGTATGCATTTTTAAGTTCAAATGTAATTTTTTTATTACTACTTTTACAAATCAATGTTTTTTTCACTTACCTAATTGTTTTTCTTTGGTAATGGTATTTTCACGGTATCTACCATGTCATGCCAATAATGCAAGAAAATTTGCACCTATTTATTTACTCTAAAATCGAAAAACCAAAGCCACAAATGATGAAAATTATACGAGGTTCAGGATTCAAATGAAAGACGGAAGCAACCTGATTCAATCTGATAATTACACTTATCATCTCTCCACGCATGTTTTACATAACTCAGTATAATGATGTTCATAATAAAGCGGACAATACCACTAAGTCCGTTACGTAACAGTGGAACTGCAGTTTTGAAGTGTGCGTAACTCTCGCTAACTGAACGTTTCACTTTTGAATGCAAACAGTTGCAGTTAAGCAATTGGAGTTTTTTTTTGATCGTACCGTCTCAGGTTTGAATTTGAATAAATTAATGCCGACTTGTATCAAAATGCAGTAATAATGCGTCAGTCACGCACTATAAGGTTGAGAATCGACACTCAAACTTCTCACAATCAATATGTCTCTGTTGATTGACTGAATCAGCAATAGGTCGGGGTGATTTTCAGTTCAGCTGATAGTAAGTGTAATCAATCCCAAGAACTATTTATACTAATTTGAAATCATTGGTATTCCTGAGGGCTAGTGGGTTGCTTATGCTATGCTGGACTTGTTGCAATTTGGACAAACTTTTCACGAAAAATATGCTTTTTCCCGGTTTTGGCTAGTTTTACGAAAGCGACTGCCATCTGACCTTCAAACCCAGAGGGAACACGCGACCATATTGGGATTAGACCGGTTTCCTCACTAACCAGACTTGACAAGCAAATAATAATACTAATACAGTCCCCCGCGGCTATGAAGTCAATCCTGAGACATGCCTCTAGGGTTGAATATGTAATTTTTTCCTATGGTTGACATTGTCATTATTCAGAAACTTCATAGTTGCGCAATGTGTCAGGATTGACTTCATAGCCGCGGGGGACTGTAGGTTTTCCAACTTTTACGGTGGAAAGCGCAGGTACAGCTTCTCTATGTGATTCTTCCTTTAAGATTTATGCTATTACCTACAATATTATCATCTTAAAAGTGTTGCTAACGGGTTTCCGTTTAAAGCAATAAGTAACTGTAAAGTACCTCGACCCTCGTTTATGTGCATAACGATTTCGTATCACGCATAACCTTAAAATCTTAAATACGTTCTCACAATCTACACGCCTAGAACAGGTGTGAAGTGCACGTCCAAAGTGTAGGAACTTCAAAAATATATACACATCTTTCACCTTATTCCATTACGATAAAGTTGAATATCGTATATTATGCATAGGTATCTGTGACTTGGATTCTACACACAAAAGATACACCTTCCTTATTATCTTGGAGTGAGCGGTGGTCAATTATCAAATTGCTCAATATGTGCCAGTGCGGGAGCCGTGAAGCGCGGAATTAATTAGACTAAAAGCAAACTATTATTTTAGAGGATTTGCTGTCATTGTTTAAACAATGTGTCGAAAACATGCAATTTAAGACATAAGACATTTATTTAGCAGAATCGTTTACATATATAGTTATAAGTACCAGTCCCTTTACCGTTCAACCGTCATCAACTGTTACATTTTGTTGAAAAGTCTCAGCATCTAAGCGAATGTTAGCAATTGTAAACTAACTTGAGTTACTTCGAACACATTTAGTTCCACACAAAACCGCACGTGAGATAAACGATCTTATCTTTCTAATTATATCAGCCAGAAAGATATGTGTACTCCAAAAAAGGAGTCCAATTAATGTTTTTGACTTTACTTAACACACGGTCTGATCGGATCTTTATAAAAACGAGGTACTATGTTATGTATGTACTTTTATTTCCAAATTCCTTTTTATATTCAGTAGGTAGTTAGTTGTGCAGTCTTTTGATTTACCGTCATAGCCCTGCTTTATTAGGGAGAAATAGTAGATATTAAATCGTTAGGTACAAATTAAGCCTGCGGGTTTGATGTGGGATTATCTCTGTCTAATATTTCAAAATGATGACTAAGATGAGTAATGTCTACAAATTCGAAAATAAAGCTATTACAGCGCATCATTTCAACCCAAACAATCACCGTAGTAGGTGCAATGTGTGTCGTAACAGATTTTCTATTATGTTGTCGATACTAAAGCCCAACAGCAAAATGGCATATCGACATAGGCCGTAATATGGCGTATACACTCTATTAAGAAAAGGACAGCTAGGTGCGCAGGCGCCGGAGAAAGTCGCGAAAGTGAAGGACCCGCGACTGCCGGACTATTGATGGCACCCACTAATAGGCATGGGTTCAATGCTTCACACGGTTCTCATACGTGAGCACGTACCAGCTATATACAGGTTGTACCTTTAATTTGAATGTAGGATGATTCGCAAATATTTTATTATCGAAAGTCTTGCAGGGTTGCAAGGTTTAAAGAAGGGGATCGATCCACGCATATAAAAAAATACCCTGTGATACCTATACTATACCTAAGACTTTTTTAATATTTGAATACATTGCTTTGGACTTAGGTACCTACCTACATCACTTCATCACTACATAGTATAAAACAAGGTCGCTTCCTGCTGTCTGTCTGTCCCTATGTACTTATATGCTTAGATCTTTAAAACTACGCAACGCATTTTGAAGCGGTTTTTTTAAATAGATAGAGTGATTCAAAAGGAAGGGTTTTATGTATAATTCATGCATATATTACCGTGCGAAACCGTGCAAAACCGGGGCGGGTCGCTAGTTTAAAAAATAAAATAATGTTTCCAAAGAACAAAATATCCGTGTCCATAATAGCCTACAATATTTGAGAATCATGTCATGAGTCATGACCAGGCACCGGAGTATTTTTAGCACGGTAAGACTGAAGTGAGCTATGGAGTCCTTGTAAGCATTAATATTAAATTCTTACTCATACTCATCCTCTTTAATTTAATTCATAAAATAAATAATAACAATAAAAAATACACTACCATCTTCATTGACGAATAACAAATAATATGAAGGGTTCACGGAAAGAACATGTCTAGTCACTTTTTTTTCAAAATGAGATTTTGACGTCAAAATGTTGCGCTCGATATGAACTATTGCGTGATATTAAAATCTCATTTAAAAAAAAATACTATAAGTAGACATGTTCTTTTCGTGGACCCTTCATATAATTTTTTATTCGTCAATGAAGACAGTGGTGTATTTTTTTACAGTTATTATTTATTTTATGAATTAAATTAATGAGGATGAGTATGAGTAAAAATTTAGTTTTAATGCTTTTATAACGACTCCATAGCTCACTTTAGTCTTACCGTGCTAAAAATACTCCGATCCCTGCATGACGCATACCCATGGGACATCCTGTATACTTACACTCGCTCAGAATCTTTACACGATGTGATACAAAACATCGGATAATGTACCTATATATTGGCACAGATTTTATCCACTTCAGTTTCTTGCAAATCGGAAGTTTCAAAACGCCGCCTCTTAGGACGATATTTTCATGGAATTTGTTTGTTTTCTTTCGACTTTGATGATTAATACTTACAGCGAAAATTTAATCTCTCGAACCTATGGAGACATTTAACTACCTATACCTAGTACCTACTCGCTTTTTGATATAAAAAATAAGAATTTATTAAATTAAAATGAACGAATCGTGTATCGTTTGCAAATAATAGTAGTTATTCTTGAAGGTAGCAATTTAATCGAAAACCTTCGCAAGCCAATTTACGAAGCATCCACGTATCAAAGCGATTATAGTACCTAGATTGCACCTCGCGTCGGCATGGAAAACTATTATTATGTCGTCTCCGTTTACCACTCGAGGCAAAGTCAATAACTAAGTATACAATTATATTTCCATGTCTAACAAAAAAGAATTATCTTCTTCCTATGTACACCGCGTACCTATGTTGTACCTAGAAACGTACGTTTAACGTTTAATGCGTCGTTGGCGTCGAACAGGTTAACCTTAAATTTTAAGAACCATAAAATCTGGTTAGATTGTTTAATTTTACAAATTCAGATGCTTATAACTTCGTCAGTTATAAGCAAAAAAATTAGAAGAAAAAAATACATTACCTTGATAGGTATACAGTTTTTACTGGATTTATCAAAAACACGTATCTTAGGTACGGCATAGCTTTTATTTATTTTTTATGCGCTATCAACTCTATAGGTACCTACCTACTTAAAAAGGGATCACTTTGATAGCTGCAGTTTTTCAAAGGATATTCGAATAGCCTTCACATACTTTCGATAGTATCCCCCTTCTTAGGAGTAAAAAACCAAAACCAGCATTTTATTCCATTGATTTTTTTTTAAGTTGTCAGGTTTAACATTCTAACGGGGTGTCATTGATTACTGGGGTTAATGTGATTAGTTTTCACCTACACCATTTTGTACTCTCTTTTAATATTTAATAAATGAAAATTAAACACTAACTCAATCATTAGCATTTATTTTGTAGCTTGTACATCAGAACCATCCTAAATAAAACACTGGGGGTTACTTTGATAACATAACATTTAACAGGTCACTTTAATAACGTGGGGAATGGGGTCAATTTGATGACTATCAATGTAGCTCTTCTATCAAAAAAGCCCCGTCGCATAAATCTCGTCACAGAAAAAAAATGGCCACTACTACTAAAAACCGCAACCATGTCAGGTTTCCGAAAGAAACACGTAATAACATCAGCAACGATAAAACTCTGTAATAAGTAATAACTAATAATAAAAGTCACCCTTGCAGAATAGAAGTTGCGGCTACTTTTATTTATTCAAGTATTCATAAACCCTGTTTTTATAATTTATTTTTCAACACACCTGCTCGTAAAGTAGGTCTTATTACAGCGTATTTACACTGATAATGCAGAATATTACCCATGCCGTGCCTTTTACATTACATTATCGCACTAGTGCCTTTTCATTACATATCTTTTTAAATATTAGCAAAATAATGCAGAATATTACCCATGCCGTGACTTTTACATTACATTATCGCACTAGTGCCTTTTCATTACATATCTTTTAACATTTTCATTTTTTATTTTTTCCTCGCAAATGTGTTGAAAAACGTCGTATGAAACACGTGAGCATTGGTCATTACACTTCTCGTCTCCATTAAGCCTTCGCCTTCGGCTCAGGCTTAAAAACCGACTCGAGTGTAATGACCAACATAGCACACTTGTATCATAATGTACTATTCTTATATTTTACAACTTTTACTGCGTGCACGCAACGTGGTAAGATAGCAAAAGTATCAATTAGATGCGTTTAGTGCGTACCGAGATATTGTCAAAAATGCAAAATTCTAAAGTTATCATCAAACTTGCCCCTCGATTTAAAAGAACCCATTTTACGGAATATCCTATTTATCCAAATAAGATGGGATTGGAAAGTACGTAGTTACCTGTTTATTTGACGATTGACCCATTTGTCCATTTTTGGTATGAAGATAAAATGGCGAAGCGTAGGCCGAAGTAAACATCTTCCTAATATGACTTAACTAACGACTAAATTCAGCATAATATTATCATCTGCTTCTATTTATGTAATGTAAAACTTTCACTATACTTCGAATGGAATCCATGACATTTTAAACACAAACTGAGAGCATTCGAGAAAGTTTTACAAAATATATGCATCATAAACATAATGTTATGTTAGTGACAAGTTCTTGTGGATTTGTGTTAGGCACAGAAAGTGAAATAGGACGGAAAACATATAGGTAGAAATACCTTCTAAACTCATAAATTTATGGAAAAACTTACCAGTTAGTAATAGGGAACTTTTATGTTTCCGCATTTTGCGCGGCAAAATTTGTAGGTATTTTGTTCATTACAAAGAGCTCACTGATGTCGCCCAGATTGCCTTACTTGATACTGTCAGTATTATTATACAGTAGGTAGTATTTTATTGCGCTGAAGCGATGCGGTACGCATGCAGTAATGATGCATTCGTACAGCGTCGCCCGCCGCGCCATTAGGAAGCACTCATTGGCGCGCTGTAAAGAATTTGTACCGACTTGAAACTAACTAAAACTTTAGGTACTGATACTTTACCGATCCCGCACCGCCAAATGCGGAAGTAGCCTTAGGGCAAAGCTATACATTTTGTTTGTAGTAACTGCCATTTGCGATTATACGTATGCCAACGTTATAGGAATACCCCCCATATATTATTTAGCGTTATCCCGTTGCATTCTAATGGTGCCCGAGGTGCAGCTGTCACCTAATATCAACTATTTCTCCAAATTTTTGCGGAAGCGACTGCCGTTTGACCTTCCGACGTAGAGAAGAAAATGGGCCTTGTACTTACATACAAGGGTACATCCAAATCGTGCATCGACCACATTTACTTCAGAGATGTAAACTCAACTATAAACAATAGCCGAGTTCCCTCGCAGCCACATTATGTCAGCACCGCTGTGGTGCGTGATGCAATTGCGGACCACTTTATCACTGGTATTTCACTGGTGGGCCAAACGGCGAAACTAAAAACAACATACAATAAAGTAGATAATGTTATGGTCCAACAGGAGCTCGCTAAGATTGACTGGGAACCGGCACTGCAACTAAGTGACCCAAATACCATATATAACTTCATACATAATAAATTTGAAAATACTTATGACAAATGCACTGCGCAGGCAACAACTGTCGATAGCATAAAGAAAAAAAAATGTACCTGGATAACTAATAAACTTGTAGAAATGTCACATGTAGAAAATAATTTGCTACAAATACACCTTAATGAACCAAATGATAAGAATAATGAGCTATTGTATAAAAAATATAGGAACAAGACAAACAAAATTATGAACAAAGTTAGGAATAATTTTACCAAAAGAGAGATATGTCAAAATTTTAAAAATCCAAAGAAACTATGGCAAATTGTCAATAATTTAACTGGTAGAATAATAAAAGCGGTCGATGATGTCCTGCTGAAGTCATTCAAAATGCAAGTAAGTGCCCTGTGCAATAAGTTTTCCAAAGACTTCGAAAATAATGTGCTAAAAATACTGAACTCATGTAGAGTACCGTTGCTTGACGAAAGCACCTATCAAAACACCCCGACACTTACTCTAAAAATAAATAAAATAAATAGTGAGACAATGTCTAGAATAATTAGCAACCTAAATGAAAAAAAGAGTGCAGGTTATGACAGAATAAGAGCTAGAGATATAAAACTTATGAATAAAAATATATCACCTGTACTTACACACCTTATAAACCAGTGTATTGAGCATTCCATATATCCAGACAAACTAAAAATAGGACTAATCAGACCAATACATAAAAAAGGTAGTCTAATTGACACGAACAACTATAGGCCAATCACAATACTTCCCGTGATAGATAAATTAATTGAAAAATTTCTAGGTAAATCAATCAATGACTTTCTGTCGGGAAACGGTATAATACATGGGAAGCAGTATGGATTCCAAAAAGGAAAAAATACCACCCAACTCCTAGCTCAATTCACAGATGAAGTAAACAAACACATAAATGACAGGAAACACGTATTGACAGTTATGATTGACTTCAGCAAGGCATTTGACACCCTTGATCATGAAAAGTTGTATAATAAATTACAGCAAAATGGTATACAGGGGCCCACCCTGAATTTGATAAAAAGCTATCACAAAAATAGATACAGCTCGGTTAGCATCGCCGGAGAGCAAAGTGAGCGACACAAGTCTCTACATGGCACAGCACAAGCCTCTATAATCGGCCCAACCGAATACCTAATCTATGCCAATGATATGTGCAACATATTTAGTGAGGCATCTGTGTACCAGTTCGCTGATGATACATGTTTAATAACAGCTGATTCTAATATTAATGAGGCTGAAAGTAGTATGCAGCGCGAGTTCGATGCATTATGCAGATGGTCGCACGATGCCGGGCTATCCTTAAACTACCAAAAAACTAAGATAATTCATATCCACTCACCTTATCTCAAAACAAGTACAGTTCCCAAAATTATAGCACACGAACACTCATGCCTACATGACTTGAACTCGCGTTGCAACTGCAACTGTAAACCTCTGGACGTAGTAAATCACCATACCTACCTTGGTCTGGTAATTGATAGCAAGTTTAACTGGGGCCCTCATATAGATAACGTATGCAAGAGACTAAGAGCCATTCTAAGCAACTTAAGCATACTTAAACATAAAATGCCTTACAATACACTACGACTATTGTATATGGCCATGGCTGACTCGATAATAAATTATGGAATATCTTGTTATGGAAGAACCTATAAAACTTACCTACAGCGAATATACAATATACAAATAAGAATGTTGAAAACCATTGTACCGCTCAAAATTAAATACCAGTTTAAAAGTAATTATGATAAATTATTCCAGCACTGTAAAGTATTAAATGTATTTGATAAAGCCAAAATGGCCGTTATAATAGAATATAGCCACAACCTGGATAAACTAATTAGGTATAAAAGACCCGCTCCATTTCGTGTACTAGATAAAAGTAAGAACTTCACTGTACCAAAAAGTACTAACATATATGGACAAAGAGTATGGTCCAGTCACTTACCGCATATCCTAAATAGTTTACCCAATGAGGTTATAGATATTATAGAGAATAAACCACAGAAGATCAAATGTACCCTGAAGAAGATCATGTGTGATAAGTAAAATAATAGAAAATAAATAAATAAATACTGTTATGCGAACACTTATATTATATAAATAAATGTGATAGATATTAGCTAAGCTTAGCAAATAATCTCAAAAAATTGAGATTGCGCTAAGCAATTAGTAGTCATACTTGTAACAATTAAATTAATGCAATAAACAGTTTAAATTTTAAAATTTTTTAATTTTTTTTTTTTACTTATATAAATTAAAATAGTCATTTATTTCAGATTATCATCAATATTTTACACATTTAACCCCTCGTGTGTGGGAGGGGCCGAATCGGGCTTTTCAGTTTGAATCTTTAATTGGGTGTCACTTAAGATTTCAAACTGAAAATCCCGATTCGGGCCCCCACTGACGAGGGGTTACATAATAATAATCAATAAAAATAAAAACATGTCAATTTTGAATTTAGAATAAACTTTATATGTAGTACTACTACTATACCATATTTCTAACTAATTATTATTCAATAGATAGGTACTCGGTAATCTTGATTGACCTGTCAAGCATGAAGATCCTATCTCGATATATGTATGAGTACATAATATAGCAAATAGATATGTAGGTGGGGGCATTGACCTTGGTGACAAAGGTGATCGTCCGCCAAAGAGGTGGGCGTGGCGAAGAATGGAAGGAAATGAGAGCATCGGCGAGTGCCTCTAGTGTGTAAGCTAACTATGAAAAGACGCTTTCAAAACTTCGAAATCTTTTCAAGCCACGTGCCTTGTATTTTTAATGAATGTTCAAAATTGTTTTGCATGATCATGGCCAAAGTTTTAACATGATCTAGTTTGCTGAAAATGTAATCTTAAGTATTATAGGGACTTATTTTTACATGGTTTTAGTTAACTGCGTCAGTAAGTATTCAGCATATTATTTTTTGTAACCTTTTTAAAGCCAAAGGCAAACTCTTACAAATGGTAACTTAATTTTTAAACTTATAGGTACATACACTAGCTTATGCCCACGACTGCGACACGACGCGGACGCGTGGAACTCGTTTATATCGTAGCTCCATACAAACTTCCACCCCCCCTTTCACCCCCTTATAAGGGATGATTTCTGTGATAAAAACTAACCTATGTCCTCTGCCGGGACTCAAACTATCTCTAATCTCTATACCAAATTTCATCTTAATCGGTTCAGCGGTTGAAGCGTTAAGAGGTAACAGACAGACAGACAGACAGACATACACACAGACAGACACACTTTCGCATTTATAATATTAGTATGGATATGGATTATAATCACGAAGGTTATCTGTTGATGGCGCTCGAAGGTGAAATGCTATAAAACATCAAAGCAACCCCATTACATTACATCCCGTGTTTAGGCTCAATGAGAGTTGTTCATACGTTGAGGGCTGCTCAACTCAAATGTTTCGAATACAAACTTTTTGCATGCAATATTTGTATACGTACATGTATTTGAAAACACGTTCTCAAAAACGGCTATACCAATTTCAATGAAATTTGCAATATCGTGATTTACGGGGGCGAAAAGTTGATCTAGCTTTCTCTATTTTCACGCGGGCAGAACTTGGCCGCCAAGGTACTTGTAATAATTGTGAAAAATTCATATATCTCTTCAGATTACGTAACTCGACTGAGTTCATTTTTGTCTAAAAATAAGTGATGATACCAAGCGACTCTACATAATATGATGACATTAGTGACTCATTTCATTAACATCACAGATACTAAAAACTTTTTAAGCTGAATTAGAATATCAATTACCCAAAGTTATTCATGCGAGGTTCGGTGATAAACACCGAAGGCGCTATTGAGGCATGTAGGAGGCTATTCTTCGAGACACTGTAGGCGCGCGCGCATTGTTTGGCCGGATGCAGCCAACGACATCTGACTTATGGACTAATATTACCGGTACAGAATTGGTTTGCATTGAAAAACACTTTGGATGGTTTGTACTTTATCCTGCAGATGTATTCTTATAGGTCGATGACACCCGAATTAAATGATTTTTATTTTTTTATTATGTAAGTTTTTGATGAATTAATGTGACCTAGACAATCCTTACTATAGTCTTATGAGGATATATGCACATTAAACGTAATTTAAATTGACACTGCAATTATATTATTTAAAAATATGGTACAAATAGCTCGAGTGAAAAAATATTGTTAAACTAAACTTACGAAGGTACATATTTATTTGCAAATTCCTCGTAGAGATGCAAAGGAAAACGTCATTATATGATATGATAGATACATACATGTTGACTTTTGTTACAAACTGCGCCTGTTTAGAGATTTTCTCGATAATCATACTATCAGGGAGTTTTTTCCCGGAACATAGGAAATTCCCAGGAAAACCAGGCATATGCAATGTATTTTTTTTGTACCGCGACTATGGCAAAGAAGCAAAGGCAAAGCCTGTCTGAAGGTAATTAGACATACAGACAGCGTGGTGCGTAGCCTTCTGACCTCGATGACCTCCTTTAATTGCCTTTGACGACTTGCGGAGGAGACCGTAAACCTAATTTTAACAGAGCGAGATAGCTGACAGAGCGGTTCAGCTTAATAAAATCTGATTTCCAAAATGAATGTCTATCTAGTTTGTTGGTCTACGACTACTATTAGAGAAGAGACATTGTAAAGAATTACACTGAGTGTGAGATGATGTATGCGAAAACACATGCATAAGTATAATAATGAGAAAAAAATGTAGGACGATGTACTGAACTGGGTGTTCAGTGGAGGTCAAACTTAAGCTTTAATTTAAATATGCGTGGCGTAGTGTTATGAACTGTTTTGAGGTTATCTCCACTTATAATAAATCTCTAAATTAAAAAAAGAATCAGCCAGTTTGAAACTAAGCTTTGCGCGGTTCGAATGTTCTCAGCATCCCATGAACGGAAAAATATGAAACATTTTATATAGGTACATTATTATTCTAGCTGCAACTTAGGATAGTTTTTATCCGACTGCGACAGTTAATTAATTTTCCGAAATATAAGACTTCATTTAATTTTTCATTTATTTTTATTGAAATCAAACGCTGCTCCAACTGTCAGCTATAAGAACCGTCAAATTTTCGTCAAAATGGCGGAATTGCTTTGCCTTTCACTTATTAATAATTTAAATCCCGTCTACGATAGACCTTTACGAGACAAATGCTAAAATATAAACCATAAAAAAATATTCGATTCTGATATGAGAACTTATATGCGCAAATGTCGTTTTATGTCGTAATTTCAATAAATGAAATCAACAAATTTGAACAATATAATTAACACGAATTTGTTTTTTTTGAATGACAATGGCACGCGCTCGGCGCATTCAGCCAAAGTACCTGCGGCGCTACCACGAAAACCGATACTCAATGTTCATATATTTGCATTCCTGTCACTCGAGTATGGTTAGTGCGATAGAGATAGAGATACCCGAATATTTTCGAATTCCGAAGTTCGTGGTTATAGCTCAGGAATCGAAAATATGGTAAATAATCATATTGTATTTTCTCGAAAAAGAATTTAGAATAAATATAGTCAAATGGAGAAAAAAACAAAGCAAGAGGTTATATAGGTAATGATTAAGTTATAAGAGTCCAAAGTTTTAAGAGGGGGTATGTTCTGTCCCTTTTCCGCAAAACGCACCTTCATATGAAACGATTGTTTTTTACTATGACGCTCGAGTATATTGACGTTACAGTCCCTCATCGTTTTCTCACTCTAACAAGCGACATTAAAACGGATGTAGCTTCATAATTTTTTGAGATATTTGAATGGGAGTTTCATTATCTTCTATCTATTTATACATAATAAATGCCTATGTCCTGACTGACTTATTCACTCAATCACTCACTTACTCACTCATCAACGCACAGCCGAAACTACTAATCTTAGAGAGTTGATTTTTGCACAGTATGTTGCTTTTATAACGTGGGCTAGGGATAAAAAGGGATTTTTGAAAATTCTACCCCTAAGGGGGTAAAATGGGGGTGCAAAGTTTGTATGGGAGAACCTTTTTTTTTTGAGCTATAGACTTAAACTTTGTAGAAAAATTAGTTATTAGAATACAAATGAAACACTTTCAGCGTTTTGGAAAATTCCACCCCTACGGGGGTAAAATAGGGGTGCAAGGTTTGTATGGGGAAAACATTTTTTTTTTAAATAGAGACTTAAAACTTTGTAGAAAGATCAGTCATTAGAATACAAATAAAGCACTTTCAGGGTTTTAGAAAATTCTACCCCTAAAGGGGTAAAATAGAGTGCAAAGTTTGTATGGGAAAAACTACTTTTTTTTAAATAGAGACTTAAAACTTTGTAGAGAAATTATTCATTAGAATACAAATAAAGTACCTAGATTCAGTGTTTTAAAAAAATCTACCCCTAAGGGGGTAAAATAGGGGTGCAAATTTTGTATGGGGGAAACAATATTTTTTTTAAATAGAGACTTAAAACTTTGTAGAAAGATTAGTCATCAGAATACAAATTAAGAACTTTCAGCGTTTTAGAAAATTCTACCCCTAAAAATAGGGGGCTAAAATAGGGGTGCAAAGTTTGTATGTGGGAAACTATTTTTTTTAGCTAGAGTCCTAAAACTTTGTAGAAAGATTATTTAAATACAAAGCAAGTACTTTCAGCGTTTTGGAAAATTTCACCCCTAAGGGGGTAAAATAGGGTGCAAAGTTTGTATGGGAAAAACATATTTTTTTTTAATAGAGACTTAAAATTTTGACGAAAAATTACTTATTAGAACATGAAAAATACTACATTCGGCGTTTTACAAAAATCATTCCCTAAGTGGGTTAAAAAATGGTACAAGGTTTGTATGGGGAACACTTTTTCTGAGCTAGACACTTAAAACTTTGTAGAAAGATTACTTATAAAGATACAAAAAAAAAGACTTTCGGCGTTTTGAAAAAATCTATCCCTAAGGGGGATAAAAAGGGGTACAAAGTTTTTATCAGGGAAAGTTTATGTTTTTGAGTTAGAGACTTGAAACTTTGTAGAAAGATTACTTATTAAAATACAAAAGAAGAACACAAATCGTTTTAGAAAATTCCACCCCTAATAGGGTTAAAAAGGAGAGCAAGATTTGCATGGGCAACACTTTTTTTTGAGTTAGACTTAAAACTTTGCAAAAAGATTACTTATTAGAATACTAAAAAAGAACTTTCAGCGTTTTAGAAAACTCCATCCCTAAGGGGATCCTTAAGATCCTTAAGAAGGGTAGCCAGTGTTGTGTGGGAAAAACTTTTTTTTTACTAGAGTTAAA
The DNA here is from genome assembly GCA_963854355.1 of Epinotia brunnichana. Taxonomy (NCBI): domain Eukaryota; kingdom Metazoa; phylum Arthropoda; class Insecta; order Lepidoptera; family Tortricidae; genus Epinotia; species Epinotia brunnichana. The sequence goes on along the minus strand of OY977949.1, from coordinate 18,582,191 downwards.
ACTATTCAAAATGTTACTTATTAAAATTAATAATAAAGTACTTTCAGAGTTTTAGAAAATTCCACCCCGGGGTTAAGAAAGCTTTGTATGGGCAACACTTTTTTTGAGCTAGAGACTTAAAAGTTTACGAAAAAAGTTCTTTCAGCGATTAGAAAAATTCAACCTCTAAGGGGGTTTAAAAGGGGGTTCAAATTTTAAATGGCGAGCAATAAAATTTTAAAGTGTGAGTAAGAGATTTTTAACTTCGGTCTTATTCTGTACGTTAAAAGACTACAAAACTGATTTCAGGGTTTTTCCAAATTCATCCCCTAAGAGTGTTAAAATTGGTTCAAAGTTTGAGTATTTCAAGGCATTTTTAAAGTATGAGATTTTTAACTTTGGTTTTAGACTGTTTGTTCACAAACTAGAAAATGAACATCAACTTTTTTTTTAATTATCCCCTAAAAGAGGGTTCAAATTTTGTATTGAGAGAAATCATTTTCTAAGACGATAAAAAGTTCTACGCGGACGAAGTCGCGGGCAACAGCTAGTTTAGTATAATTTGTTAACTTTGAGCCCAAATGTGTGAGTTTTAGCCTAAATGTGTGATGAATTGATGAGTATAGTCTATATTTTATTGGGATGTATGTAACTGTAATACAGGAAGGTTTTATCAAAACACGTTTGTTAGTTCTTGTGCGTGACAATATTTTATCGGAATTCTTCATACAAGTAAACCCAAAAAATCCTTAAAAAAGTGTATTGGAAGGATTTTCAGATTTGTTATACCTATTATGCGAAACAAGTCCAATGCATACATGCAATTTGCTTTACTATAAGTAGATAGACACTAATTCCATATCATTGAGTTATATTACTAGAGCAGACATCACCTAGCAAAAGTTTGCGCATGTCACATAGGCTCATGAGCGTATGTTGGTTTAGTCTATGGCGAGCACTGATGGCGGTAGTTTCCGAGTGTAGTTGGACTTAAAACTTTTAAAAATGCCTTTTTGTGCATTGTGCTATTTCACCAACCACAAACACGACAATAGTAAAAGCACGGGAATCACTTTTCATCGGTAAATTCAAGGTTTTTTTAAATAACATTAATTTTTCTTTAATTTATAAGATACGGCATAAAGGAGGCCATTATTTCATAAAAAATTTAGTAAGTGACAATTTCCTAATACTATTTTGCCTTTTTAGTCCAAGATTAAACTTACTAGACTGACTGGATAAAGCGTTAAAGATCCTAATTTTTGCGCCAAAATAGCGGCAACCATTTGCTTTTATAAATGTACCTAATTAATATTTTTGATGAATTATTGACAACGTTTAGTTGCTACTTATTTAGATCGCAAGATCTACTCATTTAAATCTTAGGCGAGTTCTCTTGTGTGTAAATAACTTACCTATGTATAAATAATGAACGCGACGCGAGTAGGGTCTCCGAATATGAATTACCAATTAAGAAGAATAATAAACATTAGCCGCCGTCCATTTTAATTTCCAATTGCTTTCAAAATCGATAACTGAGGATCCGCATGGACCTTACATAGGACTTCGACATCTGACACAAATTGCAGAAAATGCATCAATACAGTGCATCCTCGGGAACTATAAAGATACCAGTACTTATAAAAAATTACAAACACCAAATGTCGGTGATTAATTGAATATGTAGTTTTAAATCACGCTATGGCTATATCTGAATCCTAACTCAGAAAATTGTCGCATCTACTGTCTGCACGTTCACATACTCTTTGAGTTTCCAAGATGGCCGCCTGATTGAAATTCGTCAAGAAAAATGTTCTGGGTTGCCAGTCTATACGTAGAAATAGTAAGTCAATGTTCCATATCATAATAATAAACCACTTGCGGAAAAGCTACGGTTAGTTCAGATATGTTTGCCTGAAAAACTAACAGTGCCTGCAACTGCATTCCGGTTATTCAGACAGCAATCATAATAATATATTGCAGAAACCGGTATATTTAAGTAAATTGGAAATCAGCGGTATTGAAACGAGACGAGCACACTTGATTACTCTAGTGCAAACTCTGACGCTCATTACCATGCCTAATAGGTATAATTTCATATTGCCTAAGCAACTCCAATATTGCAAATCAATGGGGCTGGCAACTGTCAAACTGACAGCATCAATAATCCTTAAGCCTGCATCACACTGGCGCGGCCTGCGGTGGCGGACCATAGTAAATTTGACAGCTTATAATGACAAGTTTTCTATTGTACAGTCACGAGCTTTAATTTAGGACCCATTTCCTTCAAATGTTGTTAGAACATTCACAATGCAATAAGGTCGAAGATTTCAGTTCAATAATAGCGGTGAAGTGTCAAGATATAAGACAATTAAATGTCTTATCGAATTGATAACCTCTTTGCAAAAAGCTAACGGTTTTCTAATTACGAACATGTGCCAGTGTCAGACAAGAAAAATGAGAAAACTGACATTTTCACGAAATATAATATGCAAATAACAAATATGGCCGGAGAGGACCAGAAAGACGAGTGACAATTAGTCGGGAAAAATCGGAAACGATCGTTTGACTCGTTGCGCCCGGTTGACGTCGCTGAGCGGTTGCCGTGTAAACGTAAGTTGTCAATGGCAAACTTTATGACACTACATTAAAATATTAGCTCTAAATGTCTTCAGCTTGCTAAACGATATTCCACCTTAGGTGGGTCCCAAATTAAAGCTCGTGACTGTACGCCGCGGCCAGGCCGCGCCAGTCTGTGAGAGGCCTTAAAAAAGCTTAGTTTGTATGGTGGGAACTCTGTGCTAAAAACAAAAGGTTGTGGATTAAAATGGGCATTTTTTTTGCCTAAGAACTGTACCAGGAACCATCGATCTTCTGTCTCTCTCTCTCTCTCTCATCGTATGGACTCTAGAAGAGCGCTATCTACAATTAGCTTTCACCGGCCTTAACATTGCCGCTAAGGATTAGGTAATGAATGAGTTGGGTTATCCGAATTAAGGATAGCTTGAATTTAGTAAAGTTTTGATGCAGTGCGGTGGACCAAATTTAATCAAATGAAAACTAGTTCAAACTATATAGGTACCTACTATGGGTTAGTAAAGGGTTATAAATAAACTAGACCTATCGATTCATAAAATATGGTGTTACTCGACTATCCGTTCGTCTCCAGTACAATTTGAACCATAGATTGGTTACGGTTTGTTAAATTGGAGGTCAGATTTGTATAGGTTCCCCTGCAGCCATAGCCATACGCTAGGTAAGTGTTGTGAAATGAATATAGGGCCAGCTTTCGCCAGAGGTCTTTCTAAACCAAACATATCTCGCCTCAGGCCTCGCCTTCGCTGTCATTATAAATATAAGTTCGGAATTAAATACTAGGTAACTGTACTCTTATTTGGATGTTATCAAAAGAAGTATGTCTAAATAAAGAAAATTTTATATCAGTTAGTTTTAAACGCCACATAAATACGATCAGATATGTGTGTCAAGCGCCGGAATGTATGGGAGCGGCGAACGAGCAACCGCTAACAACTTAAACTATACGTCCTCGAAAACATACATAACGCTGACTTTATCCTAAAATATAGAACTTATTTATAAACGCGTAAGATTGCTTTTCAATTGTAACAGTTGAACAAATACGATGGTTTAAATAATAGTCTCGATTTGTGTAAGTGTTCGCTCACGAACTGCATGTATCTTCGTAATAAATGTAAGAATAACCGCTGTTTTTATTTTACGATTGACCATTAGGCTACTCTTTCATTTAAACATACGTACATACAGGTAATACGGTAAACCGCTGAGTTATTGCATAAACCCGGCCCATATTAACTCAAATTAAAAATGAATCGACCTAGATTTAACATGTATTCGTTAAAACAGTATTTAAAATAGACGTAATAAAATAATATTTAAGGATAAAGTTATACGGCCACGGAGAATGACTTAAGACCGTGTTCTACAGAATAAATTAAGAACATCTTACCTTCTCTTTAATATCAATCGCACATTAAAAAAAAACCGACGAAGTACGAGTCGGACTCGCGCACGAAGGGTTCCGTACCATTATCGATAAAAACGGCAAAAAATCACGTTTGTTCGAAATATTTATCTTATTCTGTTTTTAGTATTTTTTGTTATAGCGGCAACAGAAATACATCATCTGTGAAAATTTCAACTGTCTAACTATCACAGTTCATGAGCGACAGACGGACGGACAGCGGAGTCCGTAGTAATAGGGTCCCGTTATATCCTTTGGGTACGGAACCCTAAAAAGGATCAGTAAACGGCACGTAAGTATGTATACTATAATTGACTATCAAAACAAAGTTTTAACCGACTTCAAATCAGTAGCCAAATAGCTTCAAGTTTGCCTATAAAATTTGAAGAGTTCCCTCGATTTCTCCAGGATCCCATCATCAGAACTGGATTTTGGTGACAACGGGACCAATCTGGAAGTATATGCTTTCAAACAAAGAAATAATTTTTCAAATCGGTTCATAAATTACGGACTTATCGCGTAACATACACACATAAAAAAAAAAACAACATACTGACGAATTGAGATTGAGAACCTCCTTCTTTTTTGAAGTCGGTTAAAAATAAAACAATACGTGAAGGCGAATTAAATGACTTATTAAATTAATACTTTACTAGATTCTGCATGCGACTTTGTACACTTATAAATTACAGCCTAGGCCTTATTCTTTCTTACCTATGAACTACATCACTGGAAAATTCATGAAAATACGTTAGGAGCTTTCATTTTTTACGTGAAAGAGTAACAAGCATCCAAACAACTGACTTTTGCATTCATCTTACCGAGAGGAGTCACTTCGAATGTCTTCACAGTACATACAGAGGTAACTTGACACCATCAGCAAACCTAATGAATACAAATGATAGGCAATTGTCTAAGCTAATAAAATTATGATACCTACTAATTGTTTACACCCCGATAAATACGAACGGAGCTGAACAAGCGTTAGCAATTAAACCATAACATGCGATTTAAAAATAAAACATCGTTATGTCATTCGGTAGTCACAAGATTTTAAACAATACAGCAAGGGAGCAGGGTTCAAATTAGCACGTACTAGATTTTTCATTCTTAGCATCGTATTTTTAGATGCAATGATCTGCGATAGATGGATTTGCTGGAAATAATGAGATGGTAACAACCGTAAACGTATCGGTATCCATGCGGTCAGCCGAACGTAGCTGAACGGTTTTTAAAATAATTAGTCAGCGACCGTCAGTGTTAGGTTTAGTTCTAAGTTTGGGTATATGAGTCAGTTCCGAGTGGTAAGTACTTTCACACCTGGTTAAATATGATACAGGACTATATGAAAGTCGAAGCAATACCTAGTTTACACAGGTTCGCGTGTAACAGGCCAACATTTCCTTCGTCTTCTCCTATATATTTCATGAGTATGTTTAAGTGAGTGATGTACCTATCTATACTATCGAAAGCAGTTGCATTATTAGCTTTCAGCTCGGGTACACCATTAGTCTAATTTGAGACTCAACAGGTTCCACATGACCTCAAACAACTGTACTTAATTCAGGTACCGATGCGCGGTCGATCGTGCCATTCCGTACCATACCTATCAGGCTATCACCACTGATTACATGCCTATGATTCCCGGAAAGCGTGTAATCACTAACCTCCAGTTTCCACATAACGATGTCCCTAGGCACACGCCTACCAACTTGCATGCACACTCGACTGGAAAGTAATTAAGTACTTGGTATTCTGCGTGAGAATGGCCAGTTAAGACAATTAATCTGGCTTAATCAGCGGCAAGAGTAAAAAATGAGGAACTTATTTTACGGAAACAGGGAGTAATAGGTCGGTGATGATTTATGCAGAAAAAAAAGTGTTCTCATGTTAAACTTCAAACAGTCAAGTGTTGAAATTGCAGGTTTTTACCTTCGTTTTTACCATAACTTGTTCAAAATGAAGATTAATTGTTTACGTCCTAGTTGCACCTATTAATTAAGTGTTGCGTATGAATGGACATCACACGACGTTCTTATGTGAATAGGAATAGTTCTTGTGCAAAAATACGCATGAAGGAGTAAGTGATTGAAAACTAATAGGACGTGGAACAATTAATCGATTATTAGTACCAGCGGTAAGGGTAAAACAAATTAACCACACCTCCAAAGAAACTTGAGTAAGTTTGGTGAGATGTCGAGATGTTTAGTTAGTAATTGTTGGGTCTGGCATACTGACACATACAGGTGCGAATGGTGCGATGCGATAGGCGTGGTGCCATATTTTTGTATTACTTGCAATTCATTCAAAAGACTTACAAAAGTCAGAACCAAAATTATACTTATTAAGCATCGTGAGATATTTTATGATTATAAATAAAATGTAACACTGACTAACCCTTGAATTTATTTACAAATCAGTTGGCACTTAACTGATAATGTAAACAAAAATCATCACGCATTTACCTCGTCGAATATAGGTTGTCAATGCTGAATACCGACTAGGCTATGACATCAAATGCCACTTGACAAGCCAGTCCCATCGCAGCTTCATTTATATGCGATGTTTTCGATACACAAGGCTTGGTTGAGGTTGCCGTGAGGGCTTTGTGAGCGGACATTCCTGAGATGTCGATTGAATTCTCTTTGCTTCGACTCTTGTGGATGGCGTACTAATCTATTAGGATAGGGTGGTGCGGGTGAACATGTTGTTTATGGAACGGGGGTTTTAGGATGACTTTAGATCAGAATCATAAGTAGGTAGGTAGGTACATTCTATGAACCATCCTTGGGTTTTCAACTAGCTTTATACCAAAAATAAAACTTTCCTGCTTCTTTGGCGTGACGACCACATAGTAGAAAAACAAGCAAAGATTTATGTAAAATATTGTTCATTTTCAAGACCAAAACAAAAAAAAGTCAAGACAGAAAACTCCCCATCCTATCTCTTTTATTAGTTTTTCTTTTAAATATTTGTATCGTTTGACACTTTTTAATACTTGTTTAATAGACAAGCATGACGCTCTAACACTGTCACAGAGTCACAGCTTCATATAGCCCCGATGAGAGTAACACTAGTTCATCAATATTCTTAGTAGATGCCGTAATCTGAACTCACGGGACTTATTACGTGTAATAATAAATACCTACAGCCGCAAGGCCGAGTCAGTGACTTGCCTTCACTAAACACTGGTATCTTCTGCTAATTGATATGCTGTGTTAGGTGTGCACTCTTAATGTTAATGATACATGTGTTAAACGCTGTGTTTTCGAAATAGTTTTTATTTTAACTACTTTGTATGAAGAAGTGAACGATCTATAGGTAAACCGATAAGAGTCACTTTTTAAGGAGACACAAAACAAACGAGGGAGCAAAGAGGTGATCTAGCTGTGTCGTAACAACATTTATTTTTCATCATAGTGGACTGTAATGACACCGAGAGTTTGTTTAACCGAACCATGTGGCAAACATCTTTCGTTTCTTCAATTGCATTTGTTTCCCAATGGTCAATATTGAGGCAATATTCATATTTACTGACAACTGCAGCCAAATTTACAAAAGTCAAATAGATTACACCAGTCAATAGAACTTATTCGAGTATACTGGGGTAACTTTGATTCGGGGGTGACTTTGATCCAACCGTGTTTTTCCAAAATGTTTGATTTTATTTTTGGGTTTTTTTTCAAAACAGATTATACATTATTACAGCCATACAGTGAGGAACTGTGAACTGCATGCACACAATGTTATTTAAGTAACATGAACTTATAATAACAAAAATCTTAACAAATAACTGAAGACGGTCATCCAGCGTCTCACATAACCTCTTACATTCATCGCATATTAAATTCCAACTACTTGCAAACACATTGCAGTCAGGTGCTGATTTGAGAATATTTGTGGGTGATATAATATTGAATATATTAGTAGGTATACCTACTATCTTGGTGTTTACTTTATTCAATTATCTACTTAGTTTCAAATAGTTTTTCTATAAATGCCAAAGTAGCCGCATTTTTCCTAAGGTAACCCCTGATTATCGTGGAAGGAACCAACAATAAAGTAAAATTTCAAAATAAACGTTTATAATACGATCTGAAAGGCGCCAGAAAGCCGTAATTTGGTTAATTTAATACCGAGTAGATCACGCGAGCAACACGTCTCCTTTCAATTTGCGGGGTTTTTGATCGCGTGCTTCGTTGCTTGTTCTTCCTCGATTGTGTGGTTAAGAGACTTAAGAGACTCTTTAACACGAAATATTTGTTAAAGTCACATAAAAGAAATGAAATGTCTTTTTTCGGTTATGTTTTCATAAGTTTGCAGTGTATTTTTTAGATACCTATAGTCTAATTAACCAGATATTTTCCCATTTGTATCGTGGTTACATTATGACTTTTTGAAATATGTAAATGGGTATCTACTTATTGTAAATTAATCAATAAAGACAATAAATAAGCTTTAAGTGTGTAGTATCTTAATAAAAACTGAAGAAACTGAGATAATAGTCTTTCTTCCAACTTCTCTTTCTTAGAGTAAAAATAACGGTCAAACTCGTATCAAAACACAGCTAATGAATGAATTATTCATCCCTGAAATTCATCAATACATTCCACAACATTACGACATGCGTAAGTCAAGTCACGTCGCGCTTAATTGCCCCCTTTGACTCTGGGGGCGATTCTAAATCAATAGAAATACAAGTAGGTATGAATAACATTCCATAGAGTACCGAGGTTGTCTTTTATAAGTACGAATAATGAATGGACCCGTAGAACATTCTGACACGTACTTTGCCAATACACTGTCAACTGTGGAAATTATGTGTTTTGTTGCATGTTATTTTGGGGAAGTAAATTGCAAGTATCGTTGTAACTTTTTCAGCTGAAGAGCTATAAGAGAGTATAAGTAAGTTAATTCCAGTTCGAGTTTTATTTATTACATTTTAGGGACGTTAATATTCTAATTTTAGACATTAATATTATAACATCAATCATTCATGGTTTTTGCCAACGCGTTTTTAGCAATTGAGTACTTACCTAGGAGTAACGAGCTAAAATAATTTTTCTCTGTGATCAAATATCTGCTTCGCCTCACGACATTCGATATTTAAACATAACTCAGCACATTCATCGCTGACCTCTCCATTCCACTTTGAATGTCAATGATCTTGTAAATTATCTGTAGGTTCGTGTGAAACATCTTATCGTGCGACATCGTTGTCTATGGTTCAAGAATAGGCCACTGGTACAATGCAATGGCGGCAATTTGTTTGGCATTTGACGCGCTGGCGCATTCCCTCATTCATGCCGAATATTGTTATGTTAATTATACTTTTCTTTGCTAATACAGTATTTTTTGTATAAGCCATAGTAATATTAGTAATACGAGTGTTAAAACGTGAAATATTAAGAATTACCTAAAAATGCGGATACTATAAATAATCCCCAAAAGCGGACGGGATGACTAGACTAAGGAATCTACTGAAATCTCTAACAATGGGTTAAGGAGCTTAGGTGGTAGGTAGTTCTGGTGGAATAAAGATAGACAAACATGATCCATGAAAACCTTAAAAATTATGTCACATTGAGATATTATATAACCTACTAAAGAATTATATTACTGAGATAGGCGCTCCATATTGTGTGACTGATTAATCTCGTAAACCTCGTAAACCTAATGACCTCATTAAATAAAGACGACTTGAGTTCAGAAACTATCAATTTACACAAAGTGCGTGAATTACTCCAACTGTCACACCTTGGCGCATTTGCGCTTGGTAAAACACACAGTACTTACGAACCGGTAACTATGTCTTGAGAAATAAGGTCTACGAGTACTACTGTCGCTGAGATTTGTCGGCAATGTTAGCTTGGCAATGAAGGTTCGTAAGTGGGTCAGATTCTATGGACGGACGCGTGGTGTTTACAAATGAAACAAGTAAGGATACATCGCATGTGATATTTTAGGAAAAGAAGAACTCACTATAACCGTTGCGTAGCTCTGAAAGCGTAAATATGATCGAGTAAGTTTTTTTTGGAGAAGAGGCTTTCGCACCAGAAAAATAAATTAAGCTGCGTTGCTAAGTGGGTTTATGATATCCACCATAAAGCAGTCACATAGTATCATAGCTTATTTTTGACCTCGCTCACCGCTCACAGAGAAATTGTCATACTTTCGTATAATTATATTCTATTTTAAAATGTATATACATACAAGTTAATAATTTACACTAACTAAATTAAATTAAAGCTAAATTAAATCTAAAAAAACCGGCCAAGTGCGAGTCGGACTCGCACACGAAGGGTTCCGTACCATTAACAATAAAAATATTTATTTTATTCTGTTTTTAGTATTTGTTGTTATAGCGGCAACAGAAATACATCATCTGTGAAAATTTCAACTGGAACTATCACGGTATCAGTGAGATACAGCCTGGCGACAGACGGCCAGCAGAGTCTTAGTAATAGGGTCCCGTTTTACTCTTTAAGTACGGAACCCTAAAAAGGCCCTCGAGATATTGTACCGTGGATGCTGGTGGCATTTCCTCGCTGAATTGGAATACTGATGAGTTACGCTTTCGTACTAGGGTATGTTAGGATAGATCATGTAAGAGTAGGTCCGCAGTACCTCTTGAAAATATTAAAATGTTCTCTCATCAGCTCATCACACAATGAACGTGAAATATATTTCATCTTGACGTCGATCGACTATTCACGAGCCAGTGCATGGCTACGATATACTGCAATCGGAAATACGTTTGATGATACGTGTTATAAGCTGCTGCAGTTTTTGCAGTAAGTAGCTCTTTGTTACAAAAGGTTGATTTACGAGTCCATTCAATCATTCCTTATTCTGAGTCTGAATAAGTTAATGATTTCCGTTTCTATATAATACGTTGTCTTCCGTTTCCTTCATCTTATTTCGTGGTTATATATTTATTTATTTTAAACCTAATGTTCTGCCTTGCTTTAATCAACTAAAGCTCTTGAATAGGGTTTAAGGGACGTACCAGTACGTATAAAAAATCTCCACTCAAGAGTCAAGAGAATGAAAATGGATACACTTTGTATGGAAATTCAAACGTACCTCTTTTGTACATAAACACGAATCTTAATTCTAATAACACATCTTTATTGAATTATTTAATGTACATCTGAACAAAGTAGTACATATGCCAGTCCATAAACTAAGCTATTCTAAATATTAAGTGCACACAAACCCATTATTATTCAGTTTCTAGAAATCGCATTTCGCAGGATTTCGTAAATTGGCAGTTTTAATTTTACGAGTAATTATATTCCTACTGCATCCGCTGCAATTAAGGGTGATGATTAATTCAGTAGCGTATGTAATGATTTGGCCTTTAATTATGAATGTAGTCGTGGTAATATACAATACGGTAATGTAAACCCTAAATCAATCAGTTAAGAACTATATTCAATTGGTCGAAGATAATTTTGCAGCGGCAGTAAGTGATTGTCTAAAAATTCTAAAATCAGTTTTGATTAAATTATTGTATAGTTAGTTTAACAAGAGTAAATTGTTTTTATTTTGTAATTACCTCTATGTGCTTAGTTCCACCTTTTGTATGTTTATGATCTACGATGTCAAAGGAAAACTTACAGGGTTGTATTGCTTAAGTAAATGAATAACTAGACAGATATGCACACTTTTCTGCCTAACTTGCACAATGCGCGCTTCTCGAGAAAATACACAAGCTCTGCTGAAGTATAACGACGACGAGCGAAGTAAGGAGGAGTCTTAGACAGAACTGCGACCATAATACAGCGCGCGAGCCGAGCGAGCGAAGCGAGCGTGCGGCGGTAGCGGTCAGCGAAGCGCCATGTTTTAGGATCGCAGTTCTGCCTAACACTCCCCCTCGCTTCGCTCGTCGTCTTACCAAACGGAGGCCTTTGATAATCCCGCTCCGATACAACAACCTAACCGCCCTGTAATGTAATTTACAAAACAACGCTTTTTTGTGAAACAGCTAGTACGTAAAACTATTTATGTAAAACGGCGGATTATACTATTCTACTGCTACACCTACATTATAATCCTAGCTAGACATAAGTACTTGATACTGTTGAACTATGACAGTATGACACTAATGGAAAGGTACATCATATGGCACTTCTTGCCACTTGATATGATGTAACCACTAATTATACATACCAAATTTACCTACCTAATTTAGATATATAGGTACCTATAGTGTGTATCAACAAAACCAGACAACACATTGAATCACCACTAATTCCATCCGCGTGCGGGTCAGATAAACGACTACTATGCCATTCACAACTGTCTCGACTCACCTCACTAGTCGTCCTTCTTGACCCCGAAATTAGTAACTACACTTATACAAGCTCGACTGAGGCGAATTGCCGGAAAAATGTGACTAGAGATCAATCTAACTTGACATATTTTGTACTCACTCCATCCGTTAGAGCGGTTACGCACTGCGATGGCCAGTGTCGCGAAACGAAACGCAGATATACTGCAAAAAGTCGCCGTGTTTAACCGGTCGGCGCTCGTGGGCCTCGTGGCAGACACGTGTAACACATTGATATCTTGTTGATAAGCGATATATTGAGTCAGACTGACCTCCTGGAGCCGATGACACGGCTATCCTGAGACGACGACTTCACCTTGACGCGCCCGTTACGCTCCGAAGGCCACAACATTAGATACTACCTATATTTTTATATAATACCGTGTAGAGGCAACGTCGATGGGAGGTCACTTTTCGTAGGTACTTTATCGTGGTACAAAACGTTGATATTGAATCATAAAGATACTAAAATACCTGAAGGCAAACCTGTATTTTATAGACATTTCCATGCTGTTATAGTACATAACGGCAGAAAGGTACTGGAAGGTAAACTTCCGAGTGCTCGACGCTGTACTATATAGTATATGGCATGGGCACTCTATGTCAAAGTGACATGGCATAAATTCGAATGAAGAAAAATCCTCTTAGTTCAAATTTAACCCATGTTTTGGCATAGAGTGCATGTCCATGCCATATACTACTTAGTACAGCGTCGAGCACTCTGACGTTTACCTTTCTGGACGATAGTGAAATGAGAATGTAGGTATATAAAAATAAAAATTTTTTTTTGGTAGCTATAAGCTTTTGTTGTGGACTGTACATTTTTGCACAGTCATAAATTACTCGAGTGACGCACTCCAATCCAATGAGCCCAAACACGACGAGTTTTTCTTCCGTAGTATAGGAGTTGCTATGGCTATCTTATGACTCCATCACGAGATCAGCTCGGTAGTTTAATATATCACCGAACATACACGATTACATTTTCAGCTCAACTGGTAGATGATGGGTGAACTTGCCTTGATAGTTCGTTTAGTATACGAGGGTCAAATTTTGCAACAGAATATTAAAATCTTCGTAAACTTACTGGTAGGTATACTAGGTATAACCAATTATCAATTCCATGATAGTACTCAACAGATACGCAAAGTTTATCTATAAAAGGGATTATAGAACCGTTGCCGCAGAAATCCCAAATCCCTAACAAAGCTTCAAGTCAGTGTTAAGTGGATATAACTCTTGGCCAACTATTATCGGTGCACTATCTCCGCAAGTTTCCAAATACGTCTGCAGTTTGCAACAGCCAATAGTCGGTCGAATAACTTGCGACAAAGTGGGAACTAGGCTTGTAGATGAGGATAGAGATTATTATGGTCCCAAAACCAAACAAGAGACCATTCTCTTAAAAATAATGTGCTTTATTATCGCTTGACCATTCAAGCGATAATAAAGCACATTCTTTTTAAGTTTTTCGCATTCAATACTATCCAAACTACTATAATCACAGAAAATAGGTTTAGCCCTCCAAAGTCGAAAGTACTAAAGAGAAAATAGAGTTTAACCACTTTACAACACACTAACCAGCACGGTTATCACAAGACGGCGCGCGTGCTGTGTCGCGGTGAGGTAGACTATTTGTCTTTTTCTAATTAGAACGCTTAGAATGAGACGGATAGTGTATCTCGCCGCGACACTTTTGATAACCGTGTATTAGGGATACAAAACACGTAGGAATAACTTAGCTACACAAATTAAAAATATCGACACAACACACATAGATAAGATCGAACTCAACAGCCAAGACATTCGATTTAAAAAAAAGCAAACCAATTGTTTCATCCATTTGGGAGATACGATGCCACAGATGTAATAGTAGATGTCTGAAGGGAGCAAAATATATTTACGACGAGGGCGGTAACTATTTATATTGAATTTTGAGTGAAAGGAAATATTCTTATAAAGCAGAATCTTGAGCGTAACGAGTGTCAAGGCGGAGATAATTCTGCCATAGAGTGACACATACTGCTTTTCACACCTTGAATAAGGAAAATTTAAATCACATATTTGAGGGCAACAATGACTCTTTTCTGAATAGCAGGATCAGGGAAGAAAAGTACAACTTTGATCTCTCATTTGAGGGCAAAAATAAGTCTTTTCTGAATAGCAGGTGTGAAATAGTAGATTGTACAACAAGTGCATAAAACGTGCCATTTAACCTGAGACGTTTCCGGCGAGGGTGGATAGTAAGTCGAGAGGTTAAATCGCTAATTTATGCCCGAGTTATACACACTGCTTTTCACTTCAATTGCGAGAAAATGACAAATAATTGCAAAATAAAATAAAATAATAGCTTATTCCCGTCACTTAACTTTTTAAAGTTTTTATGTTTAATTTTCGACCCGTGATTTTAGACTTAGGTAGGTAAAAGTACCTACCTAAGTCTAAAATCACGGGTCGAAAATTAAACATAAAAACTTACTTAAAGTATAAAGATACTGCCAAGTAATTTAATGGTTCAATACGTTTTAAAATAATAATTGACTCCTATTTTATCTGGTTTTATTAATTTAGTACCTAATGGAAAACACGGATGTGTAAAATGACAAGTTTTATTGTGTGTGTGGCTGTTAGGCCCGATTATCTTAGTCTTTAAAACAATTTTACTTTGTGCACTAGAGCGTAAAAGTGGCATTTTGTGCAGCATACCTACATCCAGCACAAAGGTGAACTTTGCGAGCATGAGAAGTGAAAAAATTATTACACCACTCGTTTGCGTCGAGGGTTGAAAACCGAGAGAGAAAGAAACTCGCTTATGTTGAAACCGGTATTAAGTAATCAACTAATCAGACTACAAATCAGATAATCAAAATAAATTAATCTAGCTGAAAAATATCAGTACCTAGATAAATATCGTTACGTAGGTAAACTGATCGAATTCAATAGAGGTGGATTGCTACAAACTTCAAATTCGACACGAACGGCACGTACAAGTTTTTCCTAACGTTTTTACCAAACTTTGTCTAGAGGCAGGAAAAAAATGTGCGTGTTTGGTGTTAGATAGAAGTTGTTTGGAACTACTAGTATTGCTGTCTACTCAATTGTCAAATGTTATGGCTCGTCTCATTCTCCCATCAATGTAAGCCTAGCGTCCTTGTCATCTTAACGCTCTCCCAGTTACTTCTTAAAAGAGCCAACATTCCAACTATTGGCATGAGCACTAGCTTTTGCGGCTACCGTTGCCATTTGACCATCCAACACAAAGGGAAATTAACAAGTTTTTGCATAGATATAGTTCCGATAAACTCGTCGGGACGAGCTAGGATCGAACCCGTGGCCTCTAAGAGTGAGACCACTCAGCAACCTCCGCTTGGCATCCTGTCAGTTTAATCCGCTTCAAGCAAACAAGCAACAACAGTTCAAAAAAATTAGCCCGACTACGGAAAAGTAACTGAAAAATACTACTATTTAGAAAGAAAGAAAGAAAGAAAACATTTATTCGTGGACAAAACAATGGGTGTAAAAAACAAAACACAGAACGTAAAAATAGCAGGGTCCACGAAAAGGCCCCGACTCAGCATGGTGCTAACCTAGAAGGCCAGCGCTGGTCTTCCGTCGGAACCTTTACATGAGTTACCTCCTGGAAGGCAACACAAAACAAATACCTACGCTAAACATAATATATCTTAAAACTAATTAATTAATTATTTATTTGTTCCGCTTGCGGTGGAGACGACTGGGTGTTGGTGCGCTGAGGCCAAAATCTTTTTTAGGGAAGTAGGGCGTCGCTTACATGAAAGAGGACTTGATCCCCGCTCTGGGTCATTTCTGGTGCAAAGGTTAGCCATAGCTGTTCAGCGCGGCAATGCGGCCAGTGTGATGGGAACCTTTGCACCTGGAGTGGCTCGGGGAGGGTTGTTTGATGTTTAGTTTTAGGATTAGGAATAGGTTTAGGTTACTGAGTAATACGTTTAAGTTTGTTATTGTACTCTGTCTTATGTGAATAAAGATAAAAATTCTTAAAACTATTTACTATCAATTTTTTTTTTTTTTTTTTACTGTTTAAGAATTCTAATATTTTATAGAAAAACCTATGTCACCCGGAGCCTAATTTCGAATCGATTGACACCTCAACCATCAAACTCGGTTCAGTATCTGAAACGTAGAACACACGTAAAATACAACCATAGACTGCTAAAATCATATCCCTTCCTTTCGACTCAGCCGTAGTCTGGCAAAAAATGCTACAATTAATGACATCCCCGTACTGGATGTGTCAATGCCCTCTAATTTTTATAGTGACTCAATAAGTTGCCTACGACGTTGAAGGATGAGAACTCTCAGTGTGTTGTGTAACGAGATCAGCATGAAGTTCAAGTTAGCAGATACCGTCACGGTCAATCCAGAGTTGGTAAAGCCTTGCAATTTAATGCAACACCGGTTATAATTTTTTGCGTTGTTATGAAAAATTCTAACTGTGTCAATTGCTATGTGGACTTCAATCTTAGGCAAGAGAAAGGTTACATTTGACTGTTTTATTAACGTTAATCACAGATTCAAAATATTTTAATACAAACTTTATCTATATAACATATTTTTTCTTTGAGTATGTTTTCAGCTTTTTAAGGACTAATATTTGTAGTTTATAATAGCCTTTTCTGCTGCTGAATCCTAACTCCTTAAATACGCAAACATCTGTAAACACCGGGGTGAACATAGTTAAGGTGGTCCTTGAAATTCCGCTGTATCAGTATTCAAGCCTATTACTCAACGAGACTTTTTACTATCAGGAAATGCATCGTATCACCTTGACCGTCTAACGTTGCCTATTCGTATTGGTAACATGATTTTACAGCCCGATAGTCACGTATACTCATACTGAGCTAATTTCTAAACAAACATTTTCCCATGTCCATTTCCACGTGTGGCGCTTGCAACGGTTTGTAAAAAAATGCAATGTGGAAAACGAAGTAGAATATGATATGATCAACGTTATTAATAAATGTAGACACTGGAACTTAACGTTGTCAAAAATACATATTGTAATTTATATGTATTATGTGTTTTTATTGTATGTAATTTTTTTCGCTAACGGTTTACAAATTAATATCTGGAAAAACTGCCAAAACTCAAACCCTTCTATGTCGGAAACGGTATGGTCATTATCATTATCGTAACTAATTTACCCCACTCTCTCTTTTGCATCTGGCTTTATTTAAGCACTCTAAAAACCTAAATAACTAAAGAAATTGTGGACGAGCTAATTGTTTATTAACGATCTCTGTTTACATACACCTGCGATTTGTCCCCATTACCTCGATCAGGCCTCGGGGGAGCCTCAGTGTCACGATGCCTCTGCTTCGATGCCTATCGCCTCGCGCTGTCACGTACTGATCGTAATTGCATCACGTTCGCAAACCGCGCCAAATGCTTCCGATAACTCGCAGAAAATGCCGACTTTTCCGCTTTCTTGCTCGGTGGCACTCGTTTGTTTTTAAATACAATGTAAAAACGTTGTTGCACGTTCCAAGAACCAATCTGGACAGCTGGATTGACGTTTTACCAACCGCGTTCAACTGCAGGTCGATCACGTAACGCATTGTACGCGCGTCAGTAGGTAGATCAAACTGTCACTTTTTGTATTGGATAATGACAGTTGAGTTGTCCTAACCTAACGCGCGTTCGAAACGTTACGTGATCATCAATCTCCCTCTGACATTACTTATTATGTGCTCTGACGTTGGGAATCAATTTTGGTGATGTTATTGAAGTTGTTAAATCGAGAAGGATTTATTTGACGGTATATCAGAATGGCCGATATGGTAGAAAATTTGAAAGAGCTGGCGATGGTTGTCTTTTGACGGAGGCCAAAAACCTTTTTGCATCACTGAGCAAGACTATTATTTAGTTCGGTGACATTACTTTCCGGCCCGACCACAGCGTTTGTCTTACCTAATGTTCAATTTTGCTGTCACTGGCGGCGGTGGTCGAAAGGCTAGTTTGCCCAGTGCAAAGTAACCCAGCAATATAATGTAGAGAGTTGGTTGTTTCATGTCTGGTATCTTGTTAAAGATCATAATGGCTGTTTCGCGGCACGATGAGTCCGCGGCGTCTTTGTAGTTCGTTCACATTTCGTTTGGGCGTGTGTGATCCGAGATCATGACCTGGAGTGACCCTGTCGCCACTTGGCTACTGTGCTAGGATGTAATTTTGGTAAGTTACCATGTTGTTGTCGACCATAATTGCTTATTAGATTAGATGCATCTCCGGTTATGCAGATCCCTATGAATGACCAGGAAGGTAAGTGTAGTTCATTCTAAAGAACTCACATATTTCCACGAATCTGGTGTACAGTCGCCATCACATACATAGGTGCACTATAGGTGTTCAAAAATATCGGCATCGGATGTGTTCCGATGTTTGTGACGTGCTTGTTTGCTCCGATGTATGTGATGGCGACTGTACACAAATGGGAAGCGTCCATCTAGTGTTCTATTGTACCAATCCTTTCTGATTAAACAATCACTGGAATAAGTGTCTTTTACGCAGACAGAACGTAATGGAAAACTTTTTTCTCGCATTCGAAATAAACAAATCGATTAGAATTCTTGAAGGTACCTATGTTGTATCACGAGTCTTAAGTAAATATGCGAGCTTCAACGTGAAAGTTCCCATACTTGTTTAACCAGAAAGCGATACTCGGTAGAAAGAGAGGCACAAGTAACAGGCGAATATCTTTTGCAAACAAATTGGTAGATACTAGATAGGTATAACAAATATGTTTTAGTGCGTAGTCTCTGATATTAGATGACCTAGTACATATTACATACAATTATTTACTATCATTCCAAGCCGGCAGAAAGGTTCGCTAAGTTTCCTAGCAAGTGTGAAGTGGTACATATCAGTTTAGATTTGGAATATAACTGTCGAATAAGACACCAAGTGTCATCATTTCTTAGCTAACGCCTGATGGCCAATGATATAAACTTGAACCAAAAATGTTGATGACTGAATCAATTTCACATTACGAATAGAACACTTGCCGTAACTCTCTGATTCGTTAAATTATGATATAAAAATTCATGTAATTCTCTGTAACTTAATTGAGAAGCCGAATATATCGGAATTAGATCAAACGGTTAGCTATTAAACATACTACCTACTGGTTCTGTGAGCTGTAGAACTCGCGACCGTTTCATATTTTTTAATTTCGAAACCTGAATCGAGAAAAATACTATATCATTATTGACCTGCTTACAAAATTTCACGAGAATCAGATGAGAAATACGACATTTACCTAGAGGAGAACAGCCGGACAGACACCGGGCCGGACATACAAAATAATTTATAGATTTGGCAACTCTTTTTTCAAGGACTGTGGGATACCTAAATCATGACATTACACTAACTAAACCCAGATTCTACTAGTACATTGCCAGTTGCCACCAAAGCCAAAATGGATCCCAAAAACTTTTTGGCTTTTTCTCTCATAAAGTCAATGTAGTGTGAGTAATTGTATCGTTCCACTGTCTTAGAGGCCCAGAGTTCAACTACTCATTGAGGCCAAGTGCTTTGTTTCGTCGGTCGTATTGTAACAAACGATTAGGCGATAATGAACTGACAGTACCAAACACCAGCATGCCGGTGTCAGTGACGTAGCCCAAACGAAATGAACGCTTGAGACAGAGGTAGTTTTTGCAAGGATCATGAGTTTTAGTGATTTAGGAATTGGGTATTACATAATCTTATCTTATCTAGGTGAAGGCCCTTTCGGATGCACTTCGACCCAGTGGGATCTTTTGTGCATTTGCCCTCTCCTTTATACCTGCTCCCAGGCTTGCTCCATCATTTCCACAAAGCGGATGATGCAGTTCGCCGGGAGCACCTTGAATTCCTTTGGTTGCGGGTAACCGTTACCAAAGTAGTTCATTCTTTGTCTGGCAAGGGCATGACATTCACACAATAAGTGTTCCATAGTCTCATCCTCCTCGCCACACATTCTACAGTCTAAACTATCAGATAGTCCCATCTTGGCCAAGAGATCCTTGACCCCGAAGTGACCAGTGAACACCCCAGATATAATTCTGAGTTGCTTCCTACTGGATTTCCAGAGTTTTCTGGTCCAGCCCGAGTCCACTCCTTATATGAAGAGCTTAGAGTGCCTTAAGCCAGCCTCATTCCTCCACTCGTGTTGGTGTTTGGTTTTGGCGTAGGCTTTAAAGGCCGATATTATGGTCCCCTGCGAGAGACCCACAAATGGTTCCGGACCTACAAAGTGATTTGTAGAGCCCCCTCTTGCAAGCTCATCTGCTTTTTCGTTGCCGATGAAGCCCTTGTGCCCTGGTATCCAAACTAGTTGCACCTTATTGTGCCTTCCAAGCTTGTTTAGTGCTTGGAGGCCATTAGAAGTTGTTTAATAACGTGACTTTGATCAATTTGATGAGAATTGATTCATGAAAGTATTATAGTGTATTTTGAAAAACGTTATAAATTGTTGGAGTAATTTAGTGTTCAAGACACTACAAGAGACATTAAATCCAAAGTGGTTTTTTATCGAATTAGCTGCATGCAAGCGTGTTACAGGAAACTCAGGTGGAGTCGCGGAATAAATAATAGCCTATATGCCTCCTGAA
This sequence comes from Epinotia brunnichana, assembly GCA_963854355.1. Taxonomy (NCBI): domain Eukaryota; kingdom Metazoa; phylum Arthropoda; class Insecta; order Lepidoptera; family Tortricidae; genus Epinotia; species Epinotia brunnichana. The sequence goes on along the minus strand of OY977949.1, from coordinate 18,561,244 downwards.
GGTCCATTCTATATACAGGAGAAAGAATTTTTGAAATCAGCTGAGAATTTCTGATGATTACAAACCTAAAAATCCATAATCTCACAGATTTTTCCTGTACTACACTAGTAAAGATATTTTTCTACTTGAATTTTACTTTAAGTAAATTGCTACTATAAAACCAGTTGGTAAACAAATCCACATCTAACGTGCCGTTTCAATTGCGCGTGCGTTATATAAAGTGCGTAAATAGACGTAGAAAGAGTTGCAGTTATGGTTACGTAAGCGGTAGCGTACTTGGCTAAGCAAAAGCAGGGATGCGTTACGATAAGATGGATACCGCACACTTACTCAATACTTAGAATTATAAAGTGATACTAAATATTTTCATCACATTTGCGAGGAAATAAATAACTACAAAAGACATAAAAATCTAAGTTTCATACAACCGCACCAATCAAAAATTAACGAAATTGACAACTTCACATACGGATTTGCGAGTGGAGGGCGAGGGGGCGGGGCGTGGCGCCCCACGGCCTGCTAGATTTCTTTCAACCAATCACAGAGAAGAATTCTTGTGACGCGCGGCCAACTAGATTTGCCAACCAATTTGTTTGATTTGCTTTTAACCAATCAGATCACACACAAGCTCATTACTTCCCATGGGCCATTATTTCCCGCGGGAACAATTTAGGCCATTGTCTTTCTGTATACAGGCAAGGAATAACACCATTTATGAGCAAGTGTGATGAAAAATATTTAAGCAGTATAAAGCTACAATGCCGTACGAAGGAATTGTACCCTTATATTATAATACTAAAGAACTTAGTAGGAACGGCCATTCACGACGCAACGGCAAAGTGGGAAAGATGCAAGCTGCAACGACAATTTTATTATGATCGATATATTTGTATTGCTTGTGCGTTGTGTCCCTGCTGTGTTGAAAACAAACGGATCTTTCAATGAAGGAATGTTAACAAATATGCTGGGTGATACATGTGAAACCACAATGTTGGTGACAGTAGGCGTAAACCAGATTCGTCAACTGTGTTGGTTTGTAAACATCGTTTCAATTTTAGGGGCAACCACCATTGGTTGGATTTTCGAGATATACGAGTATCTGTCAAATTTAACTTATCAGCATGCATATGTGTTGTTTAGAGATTTCTTTACTAAGAGAGACTAAAGACGAAATGACTATATAATTTTCATTCGTAAAAATGTGGCATACAAAGCCAGCTGTCACTTCCCTTGTACAAAAACATCGTTGTGTTGAAGCCTTAAATGAGCTCTGAGCTCAACAGTCTACGCTAATCACCAGTCTTAGCGCATTCATTAACAGAGGTGATTTAGAGCAATGATGTCATTCATGTACAACACAACACAAAGCACATTCCAGTTTACATTTATTTACAAACTCGAGCAAGCGTGGCGGCCGTTAAGGGGATCCCATACGCCAATGACCTTCGATCTGAATCCCTTAGTTTTCTAATGTTTTTTGTAGCTTATCATATTAACAACAACAGCTTTAAGCAATATAGTATCCCATATTTACTTTAAACATCACTGTCTTCGAGATATTTGGCATCAAAGTTGAACAATTTTAGACCAAAAAACGGGTTTTCTGGCCATAACTTTTGTGTTAATTAGTTTAAAAGGAAAACCGTACACACGTTTATAGAGACTTCAGAGACGAACCCAAATATGTAGATTTTGTATATGTTAGATCTTTAACAGCAATTTTATAACAAAAAAGGTGATTTTTTAGACAATGTTTAAAAAAATCATAAAAAAATAACTATCCATTTCTTTCAAAATATGGTAGATAAAAGTGGAGATTAAAGATTGAAGAATCGATAACCGTTTGCCTTATAATTCTATCTGTAGTGCAAAAGTATTTGTATCGATTAATAACTAGTCAAAAATCGATGTAAACCTCGGGTATATAGCCCCTTAAGCAAAGCGTACAAAATTAAAAAAAATACTTGAAGTAAGAAATTGATTACTTAGGAATGCCGACAGTATCTTGAATAAAACAGAAATCATCTTGAATTAAGAGAATAAAATCTTGGCCCAAGATAATTTCGCATCTTCCTAATGAATTGGGTTCAACAATATTTACCTCGATTCAAGGTTTTTTCTGTGTAGTTTATTTCGAATAAATCTATATCACTATCAAGTTACATTTATTGATATATAATTTGGTTCTATCATTATATGCATGTGGATGCATGATCATCAGTAACAGTCTGGTTCAACCATTGAGAGACGATTGAGAAACCTCCCATGCGCATCATCAAATCATTATCTAACCAAGATCAAACAACAAATCCTACAATAGGTGAAATATTCAGAGGCTGCTTATATTATTTTCAAACTGCTTAAAAGCAAAATTGTACAACGACCAACTATGTACAACGAACTTTAAAAAAAAATGGTCAAGGAATTTGAATACAAGAGCAAAAACAAGTCTGCTTATTTTAAAAGTCCAGTGTAGCCAAATTCAAAGGTTAGCAAATCAAGTAAGTATGATTTACACGCAGTTTCGCTCGCGGCGTAGCTGGCACGCACGAGGTCGGCACTGATAATTCGTAATTTAAAAACAAGCAGGGCTGTTATTCGCTACGCGTTAATGCGGCTCACCCCGCCGGTCACCCGTTACGAAACTAGACCTCTACCTACGCTTAATTACTACGCATCGCGGTGTCAACGTTTAATTGAGGGTGAGCGTGGAGGTGAGCTTAAAACAAGTTACAGAATAGGGGGGCTGGACTGTGGCCACTTTCGTAACGAAACTTATGTATGCTAACGCGCAGGTGCTCGCTACTCACACGAAAGATGTGTGAAGTGTTCTGAATAACTACTACTTAGAAAAGTTGAAAGACCCCCGGCATTTTCATTTCAAAGTTCAATATCTCAAAAATGGCTAAACCGATTTTGTTGAAACGTAGCTATGAACCATCTCGATCACGTCAGCTTACGGATACAAAATCGCATTCAAATCGGTCCATTCGTTTAGGAGCTACGATGCCAGAGACAGACACACACTGACAGACAGACACACAGACACGTCAAACTTATAACACCCCTCTTTTTCCGTCGGGGGTTAAAAAATGGTGGCTAACATTGATTTTAATGTAGGTAACTAAGTATAACTCGAAAAAATGTTGGCGGGCGGGATAAGTAATATAATTCATATCATCAATGACATAATAAATAATATCCTGAGCATGCTAGCCCACCGCTGTAACTCGCCACTGCTCCAGCGTTATGTGGCACGCGCCTGTAATACCGGTGCCCAGGCGTCTTTAATTTTAGGTTAGCATAACCATAGCTCTAAGTTTGTAACCACTAACACTATGGATTTTATAGTCCGAAATAAATAATTTGTATTTGTATAATTAGTGGACAGATATGGATCGATCTAGTTTCATACTTGCTTAAATTATGCATGACCTAACATACGAATGATCATGACGTATTTTGGGGCATAAAAGTTTTTCAATCATATCCGGATGTCACCATTTGGGAAACCTGTAGAAAACTACGAGTATTAAACCTGAACGCGGTCACCAAAGCCCACAACAAAGTTCACTGAACTTGATATTTTCACTCGATAAAATCCGTTATCGAGCCTCCAAGTACCTTATGACACAAATGTTTACATTTCCTTTATTGAAGTCCGCAATTTGTGCAAAATGCCCAAGCGCACGAAAGTATGGTGATCAGTGTTTGGTTTGGTGTCCGGCCAATGCAAAAACGACCTTATTGTACACGGCACTCGTGAGTTCAGTTTTGGAGTAATCTTTTATGTGGCTTAGAAATACTGCACCATTTCCTAAAAACAAACAAAATAAATGGCGATTTAACATATCTTAATTACTTACTTAAATCTTAAATCATAAAGGTAGAGCAGGTGGATTACTTACTGTCATATTTTCTGGTAGGACTTATGGGTGTGGTCATGCGTGAGCATGAATTTATGTGAGTAATGTTATGTTGTAAGATCCCGGCATAACACGTGGCCCACTGTTATGCATTTCCGGCCCAAAACCCGCCTTTTGGAGGCGTAGTACTTAGGTCGAAGGTAAATTTGGAAAACCTGCTCAGAAAGTCAGAACACTCGTAACATCGAAATATCAGTGGGTCATGCCTTATAATATGCATTGCGATTACTCTCAAATGTAACGCGTGGTGAAAAAACGCTTACAAAGCTCAGAGCGCCGCATATAATACTCGCAGTAATAAAGGTGCTCATGACTCCTGTATCCTGCCATGATGCGCTTCCTGACAAGATATACTTGCTTTGCATGAAAAGGCCTCTATTTTTCCCACCGAGCGTCCTTAATGAGAGCATGATTCCTAAGAAAGTTCGTCCTGCCATCCCTTTTCAAACCTTCCATTTAATTTATTTCAAATCATTAATTTATTCATATAATTTTATTTTATTTCATCAATTTATTCGTTATTATTTTATTGACATAGTTGATGATTTCACTAGTTTTTAATCCATTAATTTTGTTTCTTCTAATCAAACAAAGTAAAAGTGATGATTAGCTATTTAATAATGTAATTACTATTTATTATGGAAATTTCTTTGGTTACCCCGCTACGTGCTCACTAATTAATCAAACTATGTACTCCGTAATTGTCGCATATATCAGCTATAAGCACCTTGTAATATTAATTTGAGTCAATGATGTATATATGTGATGTGGACGTATATATAAATAAATAAAAAATTAAAAAAACCTCTGACATAAACTTGTATTTGACAAAATATTAACATGATATCAGTATCAAAGTCGTGCTATTTATTCATACATTACAGCGATATAATCAATTTCGCGATGAGACGGCTGCATGCCTTCTTCGCGTTCCGCGTAACTTCATTGGAAATTCTCTAGAAATCTGCTTATACGAGTAGCGAGCGCGCCGCCACCAGCAAATATTTACATCGTGTTTCGGGTAATTGACAATAAATTTATATGACACGGAAAGACTAATTGATCGTGCTACTAAAAGTCATAAAAACTCATGTTGAGTGAAACTGCGAAAGTTGGATAGTTTCACGTCGCACGTGTACGTAAAATATAAATAATGGACGAAAAAAGGTTTAATTAGCAATCGCCAAAAAAATATCAAATGGCTGTTAAGATGTAGAAGAATCTGAGATTATGGTCACCTCTTCTTCTTCCTAGCCTTGTCCCATCTATGGGGTCGGCTCTCCTTGAATGGCGTCGCCAGGAACGTCTGGTGATAAATTAGCATCTTTAAGGTTCCTCTGAACAATCCATGTTAGTTTGGGCCTTCCGCGTTTCCTAGGCTCAGTCATCTCCAAAACCATCCTCGTCATGTCGTCGGGTGGTCGCCTCATGACATGGCCGTACCATCGAAAACGGCTCTCAGATTATGGTCACATATTAGATATAAAGGGAACACGCTACAGAACAGATAGAACTTTGGATGAAACGATAAAGCTGAATCATTCAGTTCATAATAATCTTTCCTGGCTAAGGCTTACTTAAATTCCAAACTTCCATATATACTTATTACCTGTGGCTTACTCTACTGTCGCAGTAACACGTCGAATAATACTATAATTATCAAATTACGACAACTATTTTGTGGGCTAACTTTTGATTGTTACTATAACTTTGGGATTCCTCCTAATATGCAATCTTGCGCGTGTTGTAACAAAACGATGTCGATATAGCAATCAAATGAATAAAAGATGCTATAGAATTTTATGCGAAGGATGTGACGATACTGGCAGAAATGTTAAAAGATAAACATAGCCAGGTAAATGAAACATCGTGGTAGCAACGAGAAAAGTTAGTCTTTTATAAATCAGTTAATAACTTAACTGGCGGTTTGAAATGTTGGAAGGAAGTGTGAGCCGAGCCAGTGCAGCGATCTTGGAGCTGTGCCATGCATTTAAACTCGCTTGTACGGGAAGTGTCTTTACGTATACGATTATATGGACGGAGGATAGGTAGTTTGTGGATAGATTTATAAGTAAATACACGTAAGTTGTTGCCTTTTTAATCTTTATGTGGAAGACGGGGCGAGTTAACACGTTTAGAGGCGACGCTCAATGTTATGAACCTTAGTATGCAATAATATGTAATATAAAATGAAATGTTTTATTTTTATAAAACTAAAACAATGACGTCATATTACGTCAATAAATTCTCATAACACCATTATTAAATTATAAAAATCAACATTCTATACATTATCTCGATAGAATGACGTGCCGGTGGAATATAGAAGTAAAGATGATTCCGTGTCAGGCGTTTAACCGCAACGGTACAGCGTGTATTAAAATGTGGAACACGGCGATTAGACAGCGTTCTGTTCCGGGCGATCATGTATGTCTAACGGTTAGTGCTCGGCACGGGTTAAACAGGGACTGGAAACTACTGTCACTGAGAACGTTTCAATTATTTCCTATTTCAGACCGGTGACTTAGAAACCGTTTACGTAATTAAAAATACCTGTCCTTCCTTTAGTCTGTCTGTATGACTACTACTTACATACCTAAATTAGGAACCTATTACGCTGCATTTAAGTAGTTACGTAAAACATACAATTTTATTGGACACACTATATATTTCCGAAGAGTCATGTATAACTAGAATATAATACTAACATACCTAGTAGTAAAATACTAACAATAATGGCCGAAACACAGTTTTTTTTTTCCAAAAATATATTTTTTCCGGATTTCATAGTTCCGAAAACCATGATCCACTGAAGAAATTTTCGACTAACCTAGCCTAATCACTTATTTAAATAAACTCTATATATATTATATTTCAGAGGAAAAAGTCTTTCAGAATTTTGAAATTTATTTGATTAAAACGGATTTTATTAGTGTTCCTGAGTAAGATTACGATGTAATCAGGTACGATAATAACGGCATCTGAAGAACTAGGGATTTCTGTAAATTACTGTCGCCACCAGTAAAACTGTACATAGTCTTGATTATTTTCTGAGTGGCTAAGGCCAGTCGCTTTTCTATCGGTCTATCGCTAGGTATTTCCTTTCTAGGAATCCTTGGATATCATTTTATATGTGATTTACGCGCGATGGTTACGATTACAATTTTAAGTGTCTGATTTCAAGTTTTTTTACTCAGCAAAATTGTGTTCCATAACATAAAAGTTAAAGTCAATAGATGCAACGTTAACAAAACGTGATATTTAAAGAGAAAGTCCATCTCTTTCAAGTTTTTGTTTATCAATAGCTGACGGCAAAACGTTTACATTATAAGTCCGATGTGTTCAAAAGTATACACACTGGAAGTAGCACAATTCGAATCGTGCTTTTAGGCTGCTTTTTTACCAACTAAGCTCACACACGTTCTATAACAAAACGGCTAAGGTAAGCTAAAAAGATAAATATTTATGTGTCACTTGTATATGGAAACGTAGCTTAATTTAGCTCCGGTCGAAAATCACCCTTAATGTTTAAAATGCTGGAACTTGTACTCAGTTGTGTCTTGTTGGGTTTGGAGTACCTATTACAAATGTGCACAAAATATTCAAGAGTAACTAACCTATGCTATGCCTAATAAACATTTTAGAAGGGGTCGGTGGGATATCTAAAAACAAAAGAGTGTCTAATAGATCGTGATAGAAGAGCGATGGAGCGCGAAATCAACAAATGACGCTTGAAGACCCGTTCAGTACATGATGTAACTGAAATAACTGTAATGATTTGATCATTTTTATTTTATTACGTCAGCTGAAACGGTGTTAGACCTGTTTGCTAGAGCTAGAGCTTCAAATGCACTAAAGTGTCGATATTATTTGTAATAAAATGATGTCGAGAAAACTGTAAAGACATTCTTCGGACTTTGTACATCAGCATCAGCAGCCAAACTATGCATACAGTCGAAGTGCCCAAAATATGTACACGACTCTACTGGCAAAATATGTACACGACTCTACTGGCAAAAGTCAGTACCTACGGCCATATCTGTACTTATATTTAGGCTCCAATATTTCAAAATAACACTTTTGAAACCTCTGACGAATTTGTCACCCAAAGATACGCGTTAATAACTCGAACGAATTTTGTAGGCAATCATGCAATTTTCATGCAAAGGTCAACCTAGTTTAAACTTAAACAAAACAGTGTGCTAATCTTGACAACATAACTACCACATTCCAAATGGGTCATAAGGCAATATTCGTGGTCATCATTACAGTTATTGCGGTAATTATGCACACTTGCGTAGACGCCGGTCCACTGGCACAGCTGAGAAAAGTGAGAAATCTCAAACAGATGAGGTGTCAATGCAAATTTACGAGTGAAAATGTGGCTGGATCGCGGACAAGCGGGTGAGGGTGAGGCGTGACAAGCATTAATTGCATTAGCAAGGTATGTAGGTACTTGTTCTTCCACATAAGGTTACATATTCTAGTCCCTTTTTGCTTTTTAGAATAGAATCCAGCGTGGGTCTAGTGTCCTTTTAAGGTTAATTGGAAAGTTTTTTGGTCTTATCTTGTTATCTGTGTAAGTACCTAGTTATCTAAGAAACTTCTCAATGTTTTCGAGAGGGGTCAAACATATCGACTTATCGAGTAAAGAAAACGTGTTTTATGGATTAAGATTTGCTATATTAGTGTGCTACAAGATGGTTCTAAAATTAGTCACTTACCTATTATCTAGTGCACTCTGGAGTACATTTTTCCCTTTCAGACTGCTTATACGATGCGACTGTATTGATACAGATGCAGGTCTAGTTTTAGAAATTTAGTTGAAACTACCCATACTTCAGTTATTTATTCAAGTGGTTGCGTGACTCTAATAGTCTAATTAGTCATAATTTCATAGGCCATACTTAAAGAGGTCTAACATACTGGAAACCAAAACCTAAGCTGTAGCTATGTTAGCTGTAAATTTATATTTATTCAAGATATGGTGCATTCTATTATAATATTATAATTTAAGATGGAAGCGGGCAAACAAAAAGTAGGCATATACACCCGCAGAAGTAATCACTCACAACGTTATTCTATAAACAAAACTATTTGTAAACTTTAGTATGTTTAAGCTAACTTCAATAAACCGTAAGCTTGCCTCTGGAAACTGAAACTTAGGAGGCCAAATATACTCGTATTCTGTAACACGTTGCCTAAACTGCTGATCAAACATATTAATTTTAATTATATCTAACTATGAGATATTATACTCACACAAATTAACAATCCAGCCGCACCTAAGCGGTATACGTATCCAATTCAGGAATAGTACGCACAATCCGTAATCCAATCAGTTCAGCGTATAAAATCACAGCACTGGCCACTATTTGAAATTCTTTACAAAAAAACGATTTTTCAGTAACGGTCGAATTTCAAATTTGAATATAGAAGCACCGTATGCGGAGAGTGCGCGCGCGCCGGTACGCGTCCGAGCAAGCGTGAGTCAACTTTCGAACTGAGAACTGCATCGAGATTTGCTGAAGCAACGAACGGCGACTGCCTTGCAAGGAATGCAGCAACGCAGCCTGGAACCGCCTGTTCTCTTTATATCTTAAACAGGAATGCTCGTCTTCAAAGATCTATCTACAAAACTTATATGTCTATAGATCCACACAACTGATATTTAAGATACATATGTTCAGTTCAGGGCCACCGCAACTTATAACAAAAGACGGAAACAGATGGGTCGAGATTTTAGAATGCAAGTAAATTACAGGTCAAGACAGCCGTAGGCTCACCACCTGCCTTGCATTCAACTGTTTACGTGAAAAATTGGTAACATTGTTTTTAGGGTTCCGTACTCAAAGAGTAAAACGGGACCCTATTACTAAGACTTCGCTGTCCGTCCGTCCGTCCGTCCGTCCGTCCGTTCGTCCGTCCGTCTGTCTGTCACCAGGTTGTATCTCAAGAACCGTATTAGCTAGAGAGTTGAAATTTTCACAGATTATGTATTTCTGTTGCCGCTATAATAACAAATACTAAAACAAAATAAAATATATTTTAAAGGGGGGCTCCCATACAACAAATGTGATTTTTTCAAATTCAATTCAAACCCTTCGTGCGCGAGTGCAACTCGCACTTGGCTGGTTTTTAAATAATGTTTTACTGTGTTTGTGTTTGTGTGCTACGTTATACAGGCACCTCACTACAATACTTCAGATGCAAGTTAATGCCCTCTGATTGTTATAACCCCTGTTATTTACAGGACATAAGGTCGAAACGCACATACAGCGGTGGCAGCGCGGTGCGGTGCGGTGCGGAGGCGGTACCGGTTGTAATGTTCGAGCTAATATGAAAAGTTCCGCACAGAATACCGCGCCGCGCAGCGCAGGGACCCAATTTGAAATTCAAAATGTGACGACTTCTCCGGCAAGTAATAGGGATCCCCATTCATGAAAAAAAAACCGGTCAAGTACGAGTCTGACTCGCGCACCGAGGGTTCCGTACAAACTTTCATACACCATACCCGTCATGTCAGGACCCCATTCATTCTTGAACAATCTTAAACAGCTCATAGTAGAAGTTACCGTTGCAAAGCACCTTCTGCATTTTGGTACTAACAACTTACAATACCGATGTTTGTTTATCAGCGATTGCTTTTTATCACGCGTACCGATTTCGATTATTTATTTTTTATTTGAAAGAAGGGACTTTAAGGTGGTTCGATTGCCATACAAAGCGTTATTTGACATTCGCAGGCTAACGGCGTGATATTTTAAGAAACTTATGTAGTAAACTCTCATCAATTGGCTTCCCATTTGCGCCAAATTCCCCCTTTCCTAGAATAAACTTGTATAAACTAGATTAATTTGAGAAAAATAGTTTTTCCAAAATATCACGTGACAAACCAATTTCTCAAATTAATCTAGTTTATACAAGTTTATTCTAGGAAAGGGGGAATTTGGCGCAAATGGGAAGCCAATTGATGAAAGTTTACTACATAAGTTTCTTAAAATATCACGCCGTTAGCCTACGAATGTCAAATAACGTTTTGTATGGCAATCGAACCACCTTAACGATAATCTGATAGGAATTTGAAGGTATAAAATTTCATACAAAAGTAAATAATATACAAATTTAATTAAGAAATTATTTTTGATAAATAAAAAAAAATAAGCTAGATAGAGATATCGTTTTATTTTTCCTGTATTATTTACGTTACTCTTAATCATATGTAATAATTTCAGAATTTTCGCTTCGTAAACTTCGGATATAAGGGGTGGGGGGGGGGGGGGGGGGGGGGGGTAATTATTTTCTACATTTTCCTTAATAAATCAAAATTTAACCACTGTAGGAAAAAAATAAAAACGGTTTTAGAAAGTGCAACTGAAGCCCTTTTATATGATACCCCACTTGATCTATTTACTAGACTTTGATTTTTTAACCCCCCTCATATTCGTCATTTGGGGAATTTAAAAAAAAATGGACGATTAAGGTTAACTAAAGTGATGTTTAAGTCACGTCTAACCTGTCGGTTTTGTTACTAAACGTAGGCGATTGACATTGACTGTGACTGTCGGTTTTGTTACTATCCTTAACTATCAGGTTAATGGTGCAAAAATAATGAATATCCCCGTTTACACAGAAAATAAAAAAATATATTGAATTTTTTCATTTTCCATACACGTGTCTTAACCCTTTTAACAGTTGTCCCCAATTTCAAATTGATAGCTTAAGTAGCTCCTGAGATATTTAACGTTGTGACATACGGACAGACGGACAGAGTTCATAAGGGTTCCTTTTTTACCTTTTTGGTACGGAACCCTAAAAACCGAAATCCTAGGAACGTCCCCTTCTGTCATTATAGCTACTAAAATCACAGATTCACAGCCCACGAGCATCACTTATTTTTACTTAATAGATACCTACCTATTTTTATTTTACTTATTAGATACCTAACTATTTTTATTTTACTTATTAGATACCTAACTATTTTTACTTAACAGATACCTACCTATTTTTACCTAATAGATACCTACCTATTTTTACTTAATAGATACCTATCTATTTTACTCGTCTCCTTCACCTCTCCTCTTCATCATCATGTTATTCCGGTTGCATCCCCAAGAAGCCCAAATCCGCTGTCTTTTTAACCGACTTCAAAAAAGCAGGATGTTATATGTTCCACTGTATTTATGTTTTTTTTTACTATATGAACGGGAGAGCCAAAATAAATATAAGAAGGTAAGTATTCCTACTTATGCATGAAATGCAATTTGTAATTTGTCTAACTGCAATTTAGATATCAAAGGCCGTTACGTTAGTAACATAATGGTTTTAATTAGAACGATGTTGCACAATGCCAGTTAATTATTTCAAAAATGTATCTTCGTTTTCTTTTATCTATTTAGGTAATTATCAGATATAGGTACTTATGCTAGTAAACTAAAACTAGACTACACTGAATTATTTTTAATTACTTCGATATACGCCACGAGGCTGTGAGTTGGTTAATAGATATTCTCATTCATTTAGTTAAGCTACCGAGCAGCTGCCGCGTTTCAAATAATTGAGCAATAAAACAATAAAGAAGTAGAAGGTTTAGATTTGGTGTAACTATCATGATCATACATCTATAACAAACCTTAAAGAGGGCAGTGTTATTTTTGAATCTTCAGATTGTATAGGTGTATGTGAAGTCCCCATATACAAATAATGAAGTCGAAAATTAGTAGACCACCTTCTTGGCTGACTGTACCTATAACATGGCTGTCATGGCGATTGGATATATTAATTTACTAACCTATTCGAGGCCATGCATCGCTACGTGTGCTACGCGTAGCAGCGTTTTTTCGCTCTGTAGCGGGAATCACTCGTAGAGACATGACTCATATACGAGTCATGTCATTGGTATTGAATGGCCGCCAGTTATCGCCATCAACGACTCTATTGCCAATCATCTGACAGTATACATAAGGCGTGATGATAGTTCATGTTCAGATAATTTTAAGTAGCCTAAAGTGTGTACATGTATATTCGATGGCGACTATGCAAGGGCCCCAAAGCCAACTTAATACTAATCGGGTATCCATTGTCTTTATTTTCTACTCCATACTACAAAAGCAGGTCAGTGACGTTCAGAGGCGGCCGATAGTTTTATTATTAGTAAATCAACGAGTGTTCATTTGATTGAAACTAATTCTTCGCCAGTATTTCATTATCTCATGAGAATACTGGAATAAGAATTCAACTATATTAATTATTAACCTATTCGAATTTACTGATGAATTCGTGTGCTACGCCATAGCGCGTAGCAGCGTTATTTCGCTCTGTAGCGGGAATCACACGTAGAGACATGACCCATATACGACTTATACGAGTCATGTCATTGGTCTTGAATGGCCGCCAGTTATCGCCATCAACTACTCTATTGCCAATCATCTGACAGTATAACATAAGGCGTGATGAGAGTTCATATTCAGATACTTTGAAGTAGCCTAAAGTGTGTACATGTATAATTCGATATAACTTAATAGTACTATCGGGTATCCATTGTCTTTATTTTCTACTCCATAGTACAAAAGCAGATCAGTGACGTTCAGAGGCCGCCGATAGTTTTATTATTAGTAAATCAACGAATGTTCATTTGAATGAAACCAATTCTTCGCCAGTATTTCATTATCTCATGATAATATCTTATGAGAATACTGGAATAAGAATTCATCCATGCATGTTACAAGATGCCGTCATTATTTTCTTACCATTGTTATTTTTAAACACTGGGCGCAAAAACAAGCTTAGAAGATCATAGGTACCTTGTAGATAGGTATTCCTTTGTGGCAGCCGTGGCTTGGGTGATTAAAATTTAGAGGATTGTAAAAAATAATAGATGCGTTTCATTACTCTTGTTTCTTAGTCAAGTTGTTGGTCAACCTTACTATTGGTTGTTTTTTTTGTTCTTGATTACTCACATGTCTCTTTTCGTGTCGTGAACATTCACCTAAACAAACATCAAAAACTTTTTAAAAGTGTTTTTATGATAATATAATTTGGTCCGTCTTTTCTTTCGTATAATTGCAGTAATAGTAGCCAACTTATCCTCTTTTTATTTAAAGTATGGGCTATCGACTATCATTATATTTTGAGGAAACATGTTTGCGTTCTTATTGAAAACAAGATAAAACAAATAAGACACAAAACGGCAGGTGTGCAGGACGAGATTCTGTGCTGGCAATGATTCATTTCGTACAGGTGCAAAATTGTAACACGCCACATTTCTTTGTTTATGTAAAACGCTTGGCCAAGCTTATTTACTCACTTAATATATAATTTGAGGCCTATACAAGTAGAACATACATAAACGACAGATAAGATGTTATATACCTACTCACTTCTGTATTCCCCAAAGGGGTAGGCATATGACTAATATGTAATGTCTTCATTACATATTAGATATATTTTAAGTGGAGTGATATTAAAATTGTTACTTTAGGTTAAAATTCGAAAAACTTCTGTGACAAAGTTTAAAAAATAAGCTCAAATAATACTTAGTGATAAAAAATTGCTTCTGTGGTGGTGAACACTGTATTAATAAGTCATCACAAAAAAGCTACGTTAGGAAAATCATTTGATTATAAATCGTAACAAAATCGATTGTTAAAAAGTATCTCTACCTAAATATTTAGTAAATATTTAGGAATGGTAAACGTTAAATTTGGCGCCGACAGTTGTCATTCTATAGATACTTTTAACAGTCAAAGGGTGTAGCAGGATAAGCCTTCAAAAATTGCCCCCAAAGCTTTGAGTTCAAAACTACTACCAGTTAATGCCCCGTCAAATGAAAATAATCCATACAAATTTTTAACCCTCTACTGCCACCTAGAACCCCACAACATTCATTTAACCCTAAAACGTTTTTATTTTTTTTCTCAATAAGTGTAAATAGGACAATTGTCAAATTTTTCATAAATGTTGATGTGATAAATATAAACTCTCAACAAAAAACTGAGCTCTCTACTTACTTATTTTCCTAGAAAAAACCAAAATTAAAAAATAAAACATCCTGTATAACAATTCAGGCTCGTTGTACTATCACCATTTTTGTACTAAATATTAACCAACTACCTATCTACATAATATGTAAGTTTCATGTAATTAACAAAGGTGGAACAGTGTGAAAATATAGGTATTGTTCACCAAGTACCATGTATGTAACACGCTTACGGTCACGACCACAGATGTATGAATATAAGGATATCGGACATGGCGGCCGATTTGTATAGAGTGAGCCTGTCGCAAGTACATTAACCCACACAACGCCCAAGTAATTGACAAGACAAAGCACGCACACATCTAAAACACACACACTTGTATACCTACACGCTTATTTGACAATAAACGCATATCAGGCATTTTGGGAAAAAACGTAATGTTCTCTGCGGTCAGCACGCGTGCACAGTATGGCAGTGTATGCCCATTGAGCATACAGCTGCGACACGGCCGCCGGCGGCTTGTCCTCTCTCTAGTATTCTATGCTCTGAGGTCACGACATTAGTAAAAGATATCGGCCCGCCAACCGGGAAGCCTGAACGTATTAATGCCAGCCTTAAAAGGAAACTGAACACAGCTTGACACTACTAAAGCTAACAAATCGCGGGTCGTAACTAAAGTAAGATGGGTATTGGAATCTGTTCACGGAATAATAAAACAAAAATATCATTTACTCAATCATAAAGTTGACAATAAAATATTACCTAATATCGGCTCATTATGTAGAATTGCTTGTTTCTTAAATAACAAATATGGAAGGAGATTGCTTAGTAATACAAATAACACTGATGCAATAGTAACACATTTAAAAAAGAAGCGGGTTGTGTCGGAGACACAACCCTTAATTAAGTTTAAGTGGATACTTCTTTGTTGGCTGTACCCGTAAAATATATATCTGAATTAATTCCGTAGAATCTGTATAATTACAGATAAATCGGTATAATTATATGGCAACATTGACTGACGTAGCTCATTTGATTCGCGATACATTGAAAATGGCGGTCATTTTAGCATTATTTTCATGTCCGCCACATAAACTATATAACATTTTGTGATTTACATTTAATGACAAATAAAGAAGGATTAAAACATGTAGCAATCAATTATTTGAAATCAGATTAGGCTTCTCTACAAAAAGTTATTTCGGATTCCGGACTTCCGGAATCCGGAAGTCACGTGATACATTTTGAACTGTACTGTACCCCTATACAAGAACGCGAGCAAAGAAGTATCCACTTCAAAACTAAATCTGACATGACAGTTAATAACATGGCACAGTTAGTTGAGGCAAATGGATGGATAAGAAAGAAAACCATCTTTAAAAACATATCAAGCAATGACTTATTGGAATTTCCTGAGTTGACACAGGATGATTTACATATACTCTTCGGAGGTTCATATCAATTAAAACAATCAATATGTTACTTAGCGGAACTACAAAATCCAGACGGGTCAATTAATATAGAGTATTTAAGGGAAAATTAAGTTCTAAGAATTCATATCAAATCGCGTCATATAAATAAAAAGACTTATCATATTTTTATTCGTTACATTCCCAATCAAAACAATTACGCAAGTATCACCGACCATTACTGCACTTGCCCGAATCGAAACCGAACTGCAGGTTGTTGCTCACATATTGCTGCAGTGATTTATACTATCTATCGAATGCTAGATATATATCGAGAATTATAAAACCAGCAGAAATTCTTACAAATATACGATTACAATTGTATTTGAATGTTTTGTAGATAATTTGACTGTAATAAATGAAAAGTGAAAACAGTGATGAAGACTAAATACAGGTTGTATTTTATGTTAGTTAGTAGTAAGCAACTTATAGTTAGTTTGTTGTCATAAACTAGAATTTATGTTAAGTATTAATAAACAAAAACACTTGCTCGAATAAGTATTAATGAGTTTCATACATCCTCCTTAACAAATTAAAAAAAATCGATTACGGATGGCTTCCCGGTTGGCGGGCCGATATCTTTTACTAATGTCGTGACCGTAAGCGTGTTACATACATGGTACGTAGTGAACAATACCTATATTTTCACACTGTTCCACCTTTATTAATTACATGAAACTTACATATTATGTAGATAGGTAGATGGTTAATATTTAGTACAAAAATGGTGATAGTACGACGAGCCTGAATTGTTATACAGGATATTTATTTAAAATTTTGGTTTTTTCTAGGAAAATAAGTAAGTAGAGAGCTCAGTTTTTTTTGAGAGTTTATATTGATCACATCAACATTTATGAACAATTTGACAATTGTCGTATTTACACTTTGTGAGAAAAAAAAAACATTTTAGGGTTAAATGAATGTTGTGGGGTTCCAGGTGGCAGTAGAGGGTTGAACATTTGTATGGATTATTTTCATTTGACGGGGCATTAACTGGTAGTAGTTTTGAACTCAAAGCTTTGGGGGCAATTTTTGAAGGCTTATCCCTTTACAATTCGATCAGATTTTAACGAACGTAACTTACGATTACCGACAATTTGAAACCTAAACTAGTGGTTTTGTGAGCAGAAGAACCCTGTCGTGACGTGAATGGTCATGATTCACGATAGTATTTACATTGATGTTTATAATTATGTCTCAAACAACCGATTTATTTTATGTAGCAACACCTACATTAAATCATGTTTATAACAATGTTGACGGGTAGGCGGGTACACAGTGTTCCTCACGGCTATATTCTGAACGAACAGTTAAGTGCAGATTTGTAGTGGGAGATTTGGAAGAAAACCAGGGTGAGCTCTTTCCATAATCACTTTCGATGCGTCCTATGATATTGTAACGATTAAGTGTAATTTACACGTGTGTTCATGTGCTTACACAGATC
This sequence comes from Epinotia brunnichana, assembly GCA_963854355.1. NCBI lineage: Eukaryota > Metazoa > Arthropoda > Insecta > Lepidoptera > Tortricidae > Epinotia > Epinotia brunnichana. The sequence goes on along the minus strand of OY977949.1, from coordinate 18,543,426 downwards.
GGACGATGACAGTTTATAATGCGATGTATTTATGTGACTCCATAGGTATCATTCTCTTTGAAAGGCGTGACGGTATATCATGTAGATGAATAAGGTTTTCCTACCGGTCGCGCATGTACGTGACCTGTAGGACACACAACACAGATCTTAGTTGTATAGAGTTCTTTGGTGTGAGGGGATTAGTTACAAGTGTAACAACAGGGTAGTTCGGCTCGGTAATCTCGGCCTCAGGCCATATCATCATCAGTCAAGGGTGCACCCGGGTAATTGTAACTGGAACAATAGCGAGTGAATTGGGACATTATCTTATCTTATCTAGGTGAGGGCCCTTTCGGATGCACTTCGACCCAGTGGGATCTTTTGTGCATTTGCCCTCTCCTTTATACCTGCTCCCAGGGACAGTATCAGTTGTGTGGTAAGGGATGTATATAAGGGGAAGTTGGATGACATTCTCGGACACGAAAGTCCCCACACCTCATATAGGGAGCTGGCACGCACGAGGCGGCAGCCCCTATGTTAGATATATAAAGGATTACGCAAGTTAAAGGGTATGTTTATAGTTGCATATACATGCTAATACATCAGGTACCTAAGCTAGAGTGATATAGGTTCTCAATCGCGGCCATGAGAGTGACCAGCAGTGGCTTCGCGACAAACCCACGAGCCTGTCTTTTTGAAAGATGTTTTTGCTAAAATCTGAAAGACAAAAAAATACAATATAATTCCTGAACCTGCTCACATAATTTCACGAGAATCGGTGGAAAAATACGACCTGTAGAAGACAAGCATGTATTAAGATTAATTTATTTACTGTAGCATAAAGGTAAACACGTACTGTACACGTGTGGTGTGAGTTTGTCTATCTTTTTGTTCCTGGTCTCCACTCAATTGCTCAAAGGTTAACTGGAAGAGATCTCTTACCCATAAGTTCACCTTTGTACCGATTTTACCTATTTTGGTATGAATTTTTTTGCCTGTGTCTTGTGTACAATAAATTATTTACATACATTCATACATACAGCTGGACGAACGGACATACGAAAGAGTTTTGGCTCAAGCTGAAGCAGAGAACTGCGTTCGCTTCGCTCCCTTGTTTAATTAATTAGCGGTTTACATGTGCAAATCACATAGAGCTGCGTTCAATAACACAGACTCTACATTGCCATATTGGTGCCGCAGAGTGCCTAAAGCCTAGTACCTGCCTGTGACATGCGTGAATGCCCGAGGCTATTAGTCTAAGCCCTAACTGTGAACGTTGTGTACATAATACCTACCTTCGCGCTCAGATAGCGTGATTAATTTCGACACGACAACCAGCTTATGGAACCATAATAATATACTTTACGTAGGTATACTGTGTTGTTAGTATTTCATTGAAATACCGGTGGAGATGTCACACAGAATAGGACAGGCGGATCCCTATCCACCCTTTCACACACACACACACACACACACACACACACACACACACACACACACAGAATTACACACACACGCACACCCACATGGGTGACAAAGATGTAAGCATAGACAACAAGTGGTAACGATATACAATGCCATATTTCCTGTCCCTCATTGCGTATAGGATTTTTATGTTTGTCAAATATTGTTTTGAAACTGACGTCACGGATATAATAATACGATTAAAGTATATAGGACGTGAGATGTTTAAGATCCGGGCTCTTGTCGGTGGAGTAATCGCCATTCTGTTATTTTCTCTGCAATTGTTTTGAGCTCTTGATACGACCTTGCATTAACTTTCTCTTTAGCTTGGTCCATAAACGTACGTCTTGGTCTTCCCCTGCCTCTCCTTCCTTCTATCTTTCCTTCAATTATAGTTTTTAAGTAAATGTCATGTCGTATCAGGTGCCCCAATATATTTCCCCTTTGGTTTTCAATAGTTTTTAGTAGACATCTCCTTTCTCCTATCAAATTTAAAACCTCTTCGTTTGTTCTTCTTTCTGTCCAACTCCATGCCCACATTTCGATTGCGTTCAGTCTCTCTCTATCACGCTGGGTCAGAGTCCACGTCTCGCTTCAGTACAACGCTATTCTCCAGATGTAGGTCTTAATAAATCGTTTCCTAATATTTCGAGATATTTTCGCTTTTAATAGTTATCTGCTTTTTGGCATTGAAAGCTTTTTTGGCCATGGCTATGCGTGCGATGATATCCGAAGTGCATCTGGAGTCACAGGTTATAATGCTGCCTAAGTATTTAAATCTTTTGACTTGTTCGATGGCTGAACCTGTAACGCTACGAGAACTACTGCCTAGTAGAAGTAAGCTCTATCAATATTTACCAGTGTTATACCTATATGTGTGTGTGTTTGTTTCGTATTGAAAATGCGCTTCGTGTATGTCGACCGATACTTTTACTTTGGTTACTAACATTATATTCTAAAACTACCTGTTTCCAGTATCCTCCGCTCCGCCTGCATAAAATTAGTTAAACATAATTCCAAACAAAATTCAAAATCCAGTTGTTGATTACTGCAATAAAAAAAATATATATATATATCTTACGCCCTTCTCTGGGACTCAAACTATAGACCGTAAGCCCACACCCAACACGCCTACGTCTCATGACAACACGATAAAATGCATGGCAGCAGGTTGAGAAACATGTGCTGAGCAAGAGTTAGAATATTATCGCACCTAAAATTGGCCGAAAGTTTGAAAAATCTTTCACTTCCGGTCAAAATTGTAAGGGTAGGTAATAGGTATATTTACGTCATGCGACAACAGAGACATGTGGCATCGTTTGACCCTTTAATCCTAAACCTAAGTCTGTCAGTCCTGAAATGGCCGGAAGAACTTGGTGTCAAAGGTGTCCAAATTAGTATTAGGAGTGGGCTTACGGATTACACCTATAATATACATACTTACCAAACTTCATCCAGTGATTTAAATAAGACAAGTGGCCTGAATGGGCAAGGGTAACAGACAGACAGATAGAAAATCTTTCACATTTATAATTACGTGTATACATATTACGTAGTTGTTATATTTTTAAAGCATTTCACAAATAGGCAGTTTACCTGTCAAAATATGATTTGCTTACGCCAAGTCAAGACCGAAATAGTCTAATTATGTGCGTTAAGTGTTACTTAGAATAGATAATTAGCTGTTTTTTGAAGGAAATGTGTATAAGGAAACCGATACATTTCCACGCCAACTGAGCAAGAGGAAGTCGTTTAACCGAAATTAGATTTGACTAACTATGTGTTGTGTTACTCGGCTTATCGTAGGCTTGAATTGACACTGAGATTAACTAGTTAATGACAGGTTAGAGACTAGTTAAAGATTAGTAAAGGTGTTTTTTGTAAAGTAGTAAGATAAACCTTTTCGGTTTAGTCTAAATCGCTAGGCCCTTCGTGACCCCCAAAATTACCCTTCAAATAGGAAACCACTTTTTTGGACAAGCATCGAGTGTTTGTATATTTTTTTATACCACGAGGGTGCCAAACAAGAGTACGGCCCGCCTTATGGTAAAGCGGTCACTTATAAAGCCTAATGGATAACATCGTTGATATGTTGGACAGTCGTGTAAAAACAGCAGGATAGGATAAATACCTAGAAAATTCCTAATAGAATGACAAATATGATAATTAATAGACAAAATGGAGACTTGTCGATATGAACACGGGCTGTGACACGGGTACAACATTCTTCCTTATATGCTGATTTTCAAAAATGACGCTTTGACCTGCCTTAGTTAGGGCTACCAAAAAGTACGCTTAAAGGTACTAAAGAGTTGTGTTCTGATATTTTATTCTGATCTAAATATGTAGATCAGTTAGTTTTCTTCAGTTTACTAGTCTTCACTAATGCCTAAATTTAATAATGCCAGTTATTGATGCAAGAAACTCGGTATATTGCGCATGCGTGAGAATCCGCTATAGATCACTGGTTGATGGATGCGCTGGCCGTTAGGAGTGTGCGTGTGCGCATAATTATTTACGCACGTACCTATCTCTCATGGTTGATGATAGTTGGTAATTTGCGTGTAAGTTTTTTTTGAATTAATCTATTATACACTTATGTAACTTTTTTACGTATTAGAATAATATTTACATAAATAATTTTCTACATATATGTAGGTAGATGTAGAAGTCCACTATTGAATTTTGTTTATCTGGTCTAATTCAAACACAAGTTGTGAGGCACGAAGCGCTTCGAGACAAGGTAGGTAGAGTGCTTTCTTGCCTCTACATGTAAAATTTGTAGAACGTGGCTGGTAGAGTTAAGCCGTGTGGAGTAGGATTTGTTATATTTTTAACGCTGAAAGCTATAAAGCTGCAGTGTTTGAACGACTTACCACCACCAATAGGAAATTCATGTACTACGTTCAAAATACGTCTTGAGAAGTTCCTAATGACTAAGCAAAAGTTCCAACAGAAGCGGTCATAACATGTATCAAAGCAAGTAAACAAGCATGAAAGTACCCACACACACACATACATACACTCTCACACACACACGCACACACACACACTCACACACACACAAACTCAACACACCCACGCACACACTTTAATGTTATAATGTAATTGTAATTTTATTGAAAGTTGTTGTTATAATGTTCATTTCTTATCTATTTTTTTTGCTGTTAAGTATTATATTACTCTACGTATAGTTAAGCCACAATGTGGTCATTGCAATGGCGTCACTGAAAATCAGCGTCCCGAAGTGAACCACGGTTTGCTTCTGGGCATCAAAGCCATCAAAGCTGAGCGACGACCTTTTTAGCACCTATCGCAATGTACAATTCTTAATATCTGTGCAACTATGAGATACTAAATAAACGTTTTTAGGGTTCCGTACTCAAAGAGTAAAACGGGACCCTATTACTAAGACTCCGCTGTCTGTCTGTCTGTCACCAGGCTGTATCTCACTGATACCGGGATAGTTACAGTTGAAATTTTCACAGATGATGTATTTCTGTTGCCGCTATAACAACAAATACTAAAAACAGAATAAAATAAATATTTTTATTGATAATGGTACGGAACCCTTCGTGCGCGAGTCCGACTCGCACTTGGCCGGTTTTATTCTTTCTTTCTTTCTTTCTATAGGAGCTAGGGAATCTTGGCAATCAATTTACATGTAATATTTTAGTGGCATCTATATACCTACACAGCAGACTAGACATATATATAGCACAACGTCCACAACGTAACAACACTCGTAGGAAGCCAGTTCCAAGCTAGTGTAGATTAACAGACATTGAGATATACTCTTTGAGTAATAATTATAAGGATTCATACACACAATCAATCAATCTTGTGAGGTGGTCACGGAGCGATAACGATTGTTCTGTGTAATTAATTAAGTATAAGTTATTTAACAGTTGAAACAATTAAGTGAATGCCTCGATATCCAAATCAGTAGAAGGCATGCAAATATATTCAAAGTTAAAACGTAACGATGAAATAATTTCCGCCAACGTAATCCCAAATGCGAAATCCATTCTGTGCAACAAAACAGCATATTGCATATAAAAACCGTTGGCAATAGTTGAACTTTTGATCTGTTCGCGTAAATTCAAGCGAGACTAGACTGTTTTATGATATTAAATACTGAGTTCTGGATTATAGTAATTTTTATAATTTTTCATTATTTGTTCGTCCACCTTTGTAGCCTAGATGGTAGAGACCCTGCCTGCGAAGCTGTCGGTCCTGGGTTCAAATCCCGGTAAGGACAAATATTTGTGTGATGAGCATGAATATTTGTTTCTATGTCTAAGAAGTTGTCTATGTATTTAAGTACTTCAATTATCGTCACCTAGTACCCCTTACACAAATCTTATTGGGCTTACTATGGGCCTATTTAGATCGATTTGTGTAATATTGTCCTCTAATATTTATTAATTTATTGATTCTCTTTTTTTAGGGTACCGTAAACAAATGGCAAAAAACGGAACCCTTATGGATTCGTCATGTCTGTCTCTCCGTCCGTATGTCACAGCCACTTTTTTCCGAAACTATAAGAACTATACTGTTGAAACTTGGTAAGTAGATGTATTCTGTGAACCACATTAAGATTTTCACACACAAATAGAAAAAGAACAATGCATTTTAGGGGTTCCCCATACTTCGAACTGAAACTGAAAAAAAATTTTTTCATCAAACCCATACGCGTGGGGTCAGACCGCGGGTCAGACCGCGTCAAAGTGGAACGTGGCGTTCTAGAGTTCTTTTGCCGCCGCGGTCTGACCCCACGCGTATGGGTTTGATGAAAAAAAAATGCCGCGATGTCTGAAGTTGCAAATACAGAAAAACTGATTGAATGGGTTAGAAAAAGGAGATTTTTATATGACTAGCATTAATAATTAAATAAATATTTACCTTAAAAATACAGCAAGCCTTTCTTTTGCTGTACCTAATAGACTTCCGCCAGTTAGTATTTTGTTTTTCGATATCACATTTTGTGATATCATATAACTCATTGAAGCTATTTATCGACACTTGGAACGCAAAAAATTGAACGCCACTTGGGTGCGTTGGAACTCTCGAGCGGTCAAAACGCAGAACTCAACGCGGAACTTGGAACTCCAGTATCTTTGCTCCAGACCACTCTCTGTCTGCGCGGGCTCTAAAGATTTTCCGAATGTTCCATTTTTGAATATATAAGCAAATAACCAGCCTTTACAATGGTGTATAACTTGCCAGTATCAAACATATGACCATGGAGTATCTAACTTCTTTAAGTGAGGAAACTGTTTATATTTTTCAAAAATAATTGACGCAGCTGAAAAGTCTGCAACTTTTTGCTGGTGCTAAGGAAGGTAGGTAACACCAAAAAAATAATCAGACACTTCGAAAATTGTCATCCATTCCCCATTTCACCCTTTATACAACCTCCATACTTGTGGGAAAAGAAGAAAACGTCAGTTGATGACGTCTATCAAATGTAATAGGTACGAGGTTATGGGAAAAATGTGCTTTATTATTGTGACAAAAACGGGAATGAAGAGCTGTGATATGATGGCCTCCTATATTTGAATGGTTAGAGTCCGAGACCACGAGTGACTTTGCGTGCGAGACTGCGTCGGAAGTGCAACTTGATTGAGTACAATAGGAGGTGCTCCTATACCAATTTCTTTTAACTATGTGTAAATGCATTTACGCTTCCCGTCCGGTCGGGGACCAGGACGGACTAATCGCGGCAAAAGCCTTGGATTGGACTAACGTCTAAAACCCCAACGAGTACCGCCTCCGTCGTGTAGAGGAACGCAGCATTCGGTCGCGTGCAGTGCTCCTGTCCTGTATCCTGCACGAGATGGGGACATTTTCTATACATACGATCAAGGTAAGTTACTTGTGTAGATCAAACTGCTCTTAAGTTTAACCCGTAGTAATAAAAACAACCCGGATCCGTGCTAAGCATTTAAACCAATTTTAAATCTCAAGAGCATCATTTGAAGCCAGTTTTGACATCAACATACGAGGGTTTAATATAAGTACCACACCTTAAGTAGTTGTTCGATCGTACATTTGCGTTTATGTTTGCATTAACTTCGCCTGCCAAATTCGGCTTTTGAGTTAGGTGATAGCATCAATGCAATACAAATAGTCTTAATACAGAACATAAACTCAAAAGTAAAGATCAGACAACAGGCGATCAAACTCAAATCAATGAGCAGGTCGGATAGTGGATTCTGAAGCAGGCCATAAATGTTTCAGTGACCTATATTGAGATTGCATATGTCCTTGGACCTCAGAGTCCACTTGATATTTAGGTAGTCTGGGTTCTTGTTTACCTACATACTTGCTTATGGTATATTAGTTACCAATTTCGTGTACCCTAAATTGCTTCTGCTAGCTGTGGTTACCAAGCAAAGTATGAACTGCCTTGATAAAAAAAATCTGAAAGCAATTTAGGCTACCTTTTTTAAAATCCGAAGCAAGTGAGTGGTTACTTAACTCTTAGCAATTCGTTCTAAGTACATCACATCTTTAGACTTGTCTCTTAGAGGCCTTAGAGCTGACTTCTCTGTTTATTCTCAAGGGCACCAAAGTTTGACTATCAATCAAGACCAGAGCTAGTGAATGTGTAGTTACATAATATGAATACAAAATATGTCACAAAAAATAAGCCAAGACCACGTATATGGTCCAATTTGCCGAAACCGCGCGCCCACACCCAATCACTGTAATTTAGGGGCGCCATGGACAAGCGAAATACATATACCCACAAGTAAGACATTAATTTAAACACACATTGATTCACAAATGTAGAGAACCTTTTTTAGTATACTGCGAAAAAATTGGCTTGATTTTGCTAAATTCTACATGAAATAAACTCTGAGCAGTTTTGATTATCGATGATAAATTGCTCATCATTTTGGAACACAAGTTTTTTTTCTTTAGGTATTGACATAATATAGGTAGGTGACTATGTACTGAAAACATTATTTTCCTAAAGTTTACCTAAATCATTATAATTATGTAATACGATGGCCGTAAACAACTTATGAATAACACGAAAGCTTGAAAAGACTGTTTGGCTGATGTGAAAAAAGTGCTCATGTTAGAGATGTATAAAATGTATTAGAAAAAAAACTGATTCACTTTCGTGAATAAGCAAATTAATAAGATCGTGTCGTTTATAATACACAATTAGGTGATACACCAACCAGCAGAACCAAGGTAACCGATATAGCCCTCCGAATCGCTAAATTTAAGTGGCACATTGCACGTAGAACCGACGGCCGTTAGGGCGGAAAGGTTCTCGAGTGGCGACCACGTACCGGAAGGCGCGGCGTAGGTAGGCCCCCCCACAAGGTGAACTGATGACCTGGTAAATGTCGCGGGAGTCCGCTGGATGCGGGTGGCGCAGGACCAGCCATTGTTGCACTCTTTGGGGGAGGCCTATGTCCAGCAGTGGACGTCTTTCGGCTGATATGATGATGATGATGATGAGGTGATACACCTAACGAGTAAGGCTCTTTGCTGGATAGTTAGTCCATAGATAGACGTCGATGGCGGCGCTCATTACATTCGTGTTGCTCAACACTTGATTGTAGCCGCAGCATTCAATTAACTTCTCAACTAGTTCTTGCTTTACACGATTTTTTACTACTTATTAATAGCCAATTACGTGCTTGAAATCGACCGCAGGTTGAGAATTGACCTTTTAATCTATAATAAGTACCTACGTCGAAATAGGCGCCAGTACCTAACCCCTACTTTATTACACCTACCTAAATGTAATGTCATTATTATGGTACTACATATTAGGTAGGTTTTTTGTCACACATTAATGTACTCATTTTAGAAGCTACGGTAGCCTAGTGGTTCAGGCATGCGGCTGTCAAGCGGCGGACGTGGGTTCGAGTCCCGGCTCGTACCAATGAGTTTTTCGGAACTTATGTACGGAATATTTACCGTTAGCTTTTCGGTGAAGGAAAACATCGTGAGGAAACCGGTCTAATCCCAATTAGGTCTAGTTTTCCCTCTGGGTTGGAAGGTCAGATGGCAGTCGCTTTCGTAAAACTAGTGCCTATGCCAAATCTTGGGATTAGGTGTCAAAGCGGACCCTGGGCTCCTTTAGGAGCACAACCGGGAATAACGCTAGGAGGATGATGATTAATGTAGGTACTCATTTTCCCAGGAATCAATTTCCGGGAAATGATTGACTCAATTCAATACCTAATATGAAAATGGTTTACAACCAAGCACTGTGGTCCGGAAAACGTTTGGATGAACAATTTACGGTAACGTTTACCCCGTATACTTACTGGTGATACATAATTTAAAATAGTTTAAGATTGGTCCCATAGTAAAAGTTGTTAAGAATCATTGATAAATTCGTTTGTTTTTGTATCACGACTTACGAAATATGTCATCACCATCAGGTACAATATGACGCAATGACTTTTAAATCTTATCACTTTTCAACGCCAATGCTGCTTTGCGATTATGTAATACATTAAATACCATCTATTTAATGTATTACATAATCGCAAAGCAGCAAATACTCAGTTAAATTAAGTATGATTTATAATTGAAATTAATTTAAAACGAAGTAGAAACTAATCGACAGCACTTTGGCGACTTAATGATAGATACCTAGCTACTTTAGAATACTTTTCATGATTTAATGGCTACGTAGTATTCATGTAGCTAACACTGTGATATACGCATGAAACTATGATTTCTGCCTTTATAAATATATTTTTAGTATCAACTTTCAAATATAATTATCGTACAATATACATTACGTATGTACTTATTCATAGTTACCCACATATATGGATAAATATAAAATCATTAGGTACATACCAAAATTTGCTAGACCTACCAAGGGCGAGGAGGCGATTAGCTATCGACTATTTTCTCGCTCAAGAAACGAATAAAAGATATAGATCCCGTGTCGGTAAAAGAGACAGATATACAGTTGATCGCTGGCTGTTCACACTGCCGTCGAGGATTCTCTCAACTAAAGTAAGCACCAGTTGAAAAATAAAAAAATGTAAACAAACATTGTATTGAATTTGACATTTAATATGTCAGATTCAATACATAATAAGTTTGTTTACATTTTTTTCATTTTCAACTGGTGATTACTTTAGATAAAACTCGCTCAGCGGTACTCGCTCAGCGATGCTCGCTTGGTAAGGCAGGGCTGCGTGCTCGGCCGCCCCGCCCGAGCGAGTGGTGCGAGTAATCGCCCGTCGCACTCGAACACTCGTTTATAGCCGAGCAACAAAAGTATCGGAACTACACACTCGCTTCTCGCTGCTTGCCAACTCGTTTCTAGTTTCTAGCTCTAATCGCTTCTCGCTCATCGCCGGCGGTGAGACCAGTGCCTATAACGTGTTTTTTCGCAAATAGCAATTTTCCCGGAAATAAGATTAAGAACTCCTACACTGTACCTACCTAAATCTGATCGAAATCTTTAGAGCTGTTTCAAGAACCTAACTAAACACAAATAAAATATACAAATGTACCTATAGGATCGGATGTATTGCTATTGCACCTTAACGATTCGGATCTCACAACACCGAAACATGAATGAAAGTAACTGCCCTCAGTCGTGGGTCAAGGTGGGTACCGTGGGGCCTTGAACCAGGGGGCGTGGCGTGGCAATTAACATTCTGAATGAGGTATGAGGGCATTACATATTAGAAAAGCACGAAAGTCATACACACGTAATATTAAATTACGCTCAGAAGCTAAAACGTTTGTCACCAATACACAGGTATAGGTCTAAATGAAAATATTTGCTTGTCAAAATCATACCTAGGTATGAGTAGATTTTGACAGGTAAGAACTTTATATTTTATTTACATAAGAACTATGTTGGCTGAGGTAAAGAATAGAAAATAAAAATCCAGTTTTGTTTTTTTTCTTTAGAGGTAATTGTAGTTGTTGTTATTGGCTTCTGACAAACAACAAAATATTATAAAGTCGAGTAAGACATATCTGAAAATGTATTAATTTTGCTTCCTAGTTCAGGCAGTACGTCCTTTGAAAAATGCTAATTTTCCTATTCATGCCCTTAATTAATGGTCACTCCCAAACAAACCAATTAAAAATACGTGTCACATAATTGGCTACCTCGGAAAAAACACAAATAGGAATCAATGCGTGAGCCAAGCATGCTAGATGGATTTTTCCTCGAACACCGCTTCGATGCCTCGCACATTTCTGGTAGATACCTACTCACCTTAAATGTAATGGGTATGCTAGCATGCCCGTCTCCGGCCGGTGAGTCTAATTCTAAGTATTCTAATCCATAAATACCAGCCAGGCCAGGTCAAAAGTACCCTAAACCGACGAGCGTGTATGAGAAATGTTATGAAAGTGAGTGAAGCGAAAGTGGTTTGTCAGGATCGTAGCAAATGGAGATCCGTGATTTCTGCCTACCCCTCTGGGAAAGAGGCGTGATTATATGTATGTATGTATGTATGTAAATACCGGCCATCATTGTCGGACATCCGCCCGACGTCCGAACCTTTGTTACCGATGCGTGGGAAACCTGTTGCTGGAAATACGGAAATACTAGTTTCTGCCAGCGACTCCGCCCGCGTGGAACTCGTTTATATCGTAGCTCGATACAAACTTTCACCGCCCATATCAGTCCCTGAGGGGATGATTATCGGGATAAAAACTATCCTACGTCCAGGACTCAATCTATATCTATACTAAATTTCATCTAAATCGGTTCAGCGGCTTAAGCGTGAAGAGGTAACAGACAGAAATACAGATAGACATACACACTTTCGCATTTATAATATCAGTATGGATTAAATAGTAGGTACTACTGCCTTCTGAAAACTTAATTATGCGTGATAATAGAAAAGTGATTGCAATGATTGTGATTGAAGTGATGCAATATTTTTGAAACTCAAATATCGTTTGATGTCACGTCAGGATTCTACTTATTTAGGTACTTCCACTTGACCGCTGTATTTTCATCGGAAATTTCTAAATGAGTCACGTAGTTACTTAGATATACCTACATAAAACCAAAAATAAAAAAATCTATGTATACCGACGAAGTTTTGGCTAAAACCTTTCATGTTTCAATTCAATTTCAATTTATTAATTTACCAAACATACCTTATTAACTAGTTAGAATTTTGTTTACTATAAGAGTAACAGGAAGTACTAGTTACTTAATCAGGTCCTAAATCTAGGAATAAAAATATGGAATTTTCTTTGGTTTTATGTACTGACTATGAGGCAAAGAAGGACACTACATCCTAAGTGTTGCATTTTAAACCAGTTTTAGGAGTAATTAAGGCACTTGTCACACCGCCTTACCGCCCAATTCTTACTCGCTTTTACTCGCGCGAGTAAGAATTACTATGAGACTACTCGCTACCTACTCGCCAGCGGTGGGACAAGTGCCTTAGTGATGTCGGAATCTTCATAAAATTATGTTTCGTTCCAGCACAAGTTTGGAAAGTTGTGAAATATAAACAAGTCGTCGGAAGTACTTGTAGCCCGGGGAGGCCATAAATATTGTGATATTGTGTGTTGCCAGGAACCGAACATACGGATTTCCATGGTCGGAGCAACAGTTTCAAGTTACTTACCAAATACAACTAGACTTTGGAGATTTATTAAGTACATTTTGTGTCACGCAGGCTGAAAAGTTATTTATAAAAGACTAGGAAAAGTAGGAAAGTGTCCAAAAATTTTAAATATGGGTAGGCGAGTATAGCTGCGCGTTGAGAAATAGATACTTCTCATCCTTGCTTAAGTCACTTTCCAATTCTTACTATATATCATACTTTTCGTACCAACTTGAAGCAAAAAATGTCGTTTTTGCTTACTGCTAAAATCATAATGATTGAGTGCTGTAAATTGTTGTTTATTAAAAATACTAGCATGTCTGCCTTTTCGTTTTCCTTTTCAACAAGTAATGAACGAGATGTAAACATGAACAGAATACCGGAGATAAAAACAACGTAAAAAAATAAGCCTAAGAAAATACAGTTTTTTTCCCTTTTCAGTCAGTTATGTGAAGCATTAGAATGTCGGTTGTTTCATCACTATCATTCACTGTTAACGCAGCTTTTATCCCCCTGTGTGTTACGACATGCTCATATAATAAACACTAGGTATGTAACTAAAATTAAGTTACTATGCTCTAAGGCAATCTTCACAATAGATCAGCGATGGTCGCAGTGATACAAGGGCTCTGGCAGCCCGGAAGCCACTGCCAGAATAATAAGGCAATCTTAAATCAATGCACTAAAATCTACAAACGAGTGGCAAATATCAACAACAAATGTGCAGAATGCATCGTAACCCTATGCACAGTAGCATTAAATTCAACCATAATAAAAGCATTCAATATATCCAAATATTTTACTATTTAACTAATAATAATAATTCTATATAAAACAGAGCTAACATCTTAAGCTATAAAAATTGTACAATTTGACAATTCCTCTGTTTCTCTAACGTAGCGTAAATTCTGATTTACAACGATTGCTTCAAAGAAATGGTTTTTGTGTAAAGTGAAAGTTAGTTGTTCGCTAGGTTTCTATGTTTGGTTAAGATAAACTTAGGACTCGAGAATCGTTGATAGTTTTGGTTAAGAGGCCGACAAGACCTAATTTGTTGAAATTAATATTATTTAAGTAGATTTTAAGAAAAGTTATTTGTTCTAGCACATCAAAAAAATATAAGTTAATATTCATCATATTTCCAAGACCGTAGACGGACTCGAAACATAATTGGACGAAATCAGCTTGATAGAAAATAATTGCAAAGATTGGTCTTAAAATCATCTTAAACGGTTCTATGTCCTTATTTTTTTGACGTATGGGTCTGCAATTAAAAACATGAAGTCCACATATTCATACCTAAACCACTAACGAGCCATATTTCACAAATAATCCACACTTTTTTTTATTTCAATATTTATTCGTTATTTTCTTCTAAAACCTGGCCCAAGTAACACTCGGTCTCGTTTACTTCGATACAAACATACAGTGTGCGCGTTTTTGGTGTTGACAGCGCCTTAATTGTTACAAAAGAGGAATCGGAATGTTGTGTATTACAAAACAAACCTGAAAAATGATTTTCGAGGGTTTTAGTTATGTTCCTTTGGATTTTTTTTAAATTTAAAGGGGCTTTCAGCATTGTTTCAGGCTCTGTTAGGGCATAAAATGCATAAAAACATATGCCAAATTACTGACTACTACATAATGCATATGTATATAACATTAATTTTTCAAATAAACTTTCCGAGCATACTCTACCAAAGGATAAAAAATACTAATTTTGAAAAAAGTGCCAGTTTTTCACGTTTGATGTTTGTTATATTAGAGTATGTTCGGGCCGCATGCATGCCCGACCCCTTATTCTGTAAGCGCCGCTCGTATGTACCAGGGCGTTGATTCTGTGGTTTTGAAGGTGACATTTGAGCTGTCACATTTTTGCTTGTAATAATTTTGGACCACACGGACAGGGGTGCCGTTTTTGGTTTTTGTTGGAAAAGCTCGCTTTGGAGACATAAGTCCAGCTTTATTTGTTTGGATAATTTGTAATATCGCTCGCCTTGTAAGCACACGAGTGCCCGAGTGTTTGTTTGGATATTTGGTGAAAGTGTTTCGAGACTCGCTTGGTGGCTTAAAGGCCCGAGTCATTTTGGTGAAAACGAACAATTGGTAATGTCGCTCTCCTTGGAGGCACACACAATTGGAGAATTTGTGCTGTGAATTGTGATTGGAACCGGCGCATTGTTGGCATCAGCCCGCGGACGCACTCTTGGGCCCCGGAGGCAACTGGGAGACTTGTAACTTGACTTTGACTGGACGTTGACGGCAACTAGACAGAATCGAAAAATATCGTGTCGCCGGGATTCCTGTAAGTACACAATCTTCACATTTTTGATTGCCATTATTGGAGATATATGACCCGCGACTCGCGAGGCACGTTCGGCTACTCGCACCGGGCGAGAAATCGAACAGAGTAGGTACATATGATAGAGTACAATATATACCTCTCGTCCCGAGGACATGGGTGTCGGAAGAATCGAATGTGGTTGGCCTTTATGGGATGAGACTAATATGGATTGCAAATTTTGACGTACAACTTACATACTTAAATACGAACATAGCAAGTTAAATAAAAGCTTATAAAAAAACGTAACGAGTGGCTCTTAAGTCGTTTTTTAGCTAAGTAGGTAAATAGTAGTAGGGCGAATATTCAGCGTTTTTAAGGCGTTTTTTTTTCGTCATTGTCGTCTCCAGGAAATACTATTAAAAGAGACGAATATCAGAGTCCACTCTTGATGAAGATGTAAGCCAATACCGGTGCTGAATCTTTCTTGATTTAAGTTTCCGCGGTATGTTTTACCTCTGCTGAAATAATCTTGAGCCGACAATGACTTTAGAACCGAGCGGTTCAAACGCTCGGAGATTGGCCCAGTAGTATTGAATATCAAATAAAAAAATCGGGTCAGTATCTTAAACGCTACGGTGGAACACACGTAAATTTATACATCAATAGACTGCTAAAATCATATCCCTTTCGGCTCTGCCGTAGTCGGGCAAAAAATGGCTGATTTGACTATCAGTCAAAAAAACCTTGACTGTTATTTTATTTGCTTGAAGTAGTTATCTTTTTGCCTCCATCTGTAACTGTTGTGCCCCCGTTATATCCATGTCGTTAGCAAGTAGCATGCAAATCGCTCGGCCATAATATGACAAATGAAGCATGACCCGAACCGCCGCCACAAGGCGCGAGATTTTGCGTTTTAGGGTGAATATAATCATAATCATGTATCCATCAGATATAGTAGACGTAGCTGGGAAAGCCGCTAAGTTGAAGTGGGACTGGGCTGCTCATGTCTGCCGCAGCCCGCAAGCCGAGCGAGCTTTGGGCCAAGATCGCCGCTGACTGGCAGCCCGACAGCTCGAAATGGAGACGCGGCAGACCTCGTCGGCGATGGCGGGACGAGCTAGACTCTTGTGTGGATTTTTCCCCTCACACTGCTCTGCTACCTCGCACAATTCTGGTGTCAATCATCAATCATCATCATATCAGCCGAAAGACGTCCACTGCTGGACATAGGCCTCCCCCAAAGAGTGCCAAAATGACCGGTCCTGCGCCACCCGCATCCAGCGAACTCCCGCGACCTTTACCAGGTCATCAGTCCACCTTGTGGTGGGGCCTACCCATGCCGCGCCTTACGGTACGTGGCCGCCACTCGAGAACCTTTCCGGCCCAACGGCCATTGGTTCGACGTGCAATGTGCCCCGCCCACCCACTTCCGCCGTGCACTTCATATACCTGAATAAAATAAAATCACTTGGAATACCTATTTTATTGATATCAACATCTGATAATTTTTATTGATATCAATATGCTGCTTTTTTCAACGCGATACAGTATCGATACGGGTGATTTTGACAGGTGATCTATGGCTAGTGTTGCGCGACAGTCGCGCGTTTCTGTAACGCGCGTTTGTATCCCTGAAAAAAGTCGCCGTGTGTACCTAAACGCTCTTAAAGATAAGCTTTTGAAATATAGGCAAAATGCTAATGAACGAAATTGAGCCATGTTAAGAAAGACAGGAAACAGGGGGCACGGCGGAACACGTCACATTTTGTAAGCCTAATACCGGCCAAGATCAAGATAAAATAAATGAACGCTATCTTTTTTACATTGCGCGCCCCACACGCAATGACAATGCTCGGCTTTCCAAACCGAGTGTTCCTGCTAGTTTTTGTTGTCCACCGCAGAAGGGGAAAGGCGATATTCATGTTAATGTTGTCAATCAATCGTGAATGCGAAGCGTTTGTCATAATTCTGGTGTCCGTCACTTAAAGTATGGTTTGCCGTGTTGGCTTTCTAATTATTGCCGCCGGTGATTATCGTATGCCGACAAGATAATAGAGCTAACGGTAATAAGTATAGTACGGTAGGCTCAGGTCACATGCATCAAACTTGTATGACCATCGTTTATCTTGGGGTAAGGTAAAACACAAAGTCTATTTGGAGCAGCTTAACTATAGGGAAATAACTCCACCTTACAGAAGACCGCACCCATATTAAATTAGTTTACTTTAAAAACAAAGTTTTAACCGACTGCAATTCAGTACTTCAATTTCTCCAGGATCCCATCATCAGATCCTGGCCTGATGACCATGGGACCACCTTGGAAGATCCCTTTCAAACAAAAAATATCCAAATCGGTCGTGTCGTCTTCGACTAATCGGGGAACTTATATAAAAGATTCCGACAAATTGAGACCCTCCTCCTTTTTTGAATCCGGTTAAAAAAACAGGAATATGTGTCATCATCATCATATCAGCCGAAAGACGTCCACTGCTGCACATATGCCTCCCCCAAAGAGTGCCACAATGGCCGGTCCTGCGCCACCCGCATCCAATATGTAATATGTGTAACTTGATTCAAAAATGCTAAATCATAAACAAACAAAACACTTCTCCAATAAACATGATTCTCCAATCAATTTGAAGGCTTTCCCTGTCCCCTTTGATGTCCTTGTTCTCGATCCCGCCTTTCCCGTTCCATCATAAAAGCAATTTGTTGTCATTGTCACTTACCCTCAAATGAGACTATGGATCTCTGGTCAGTAAATACCTAAATAAAACGAAAGGGAATAGGAGGGAATAGAGCGTATTGGTTTTCAGTTTGAGCATGAACCGGTTACTGATTTATATACCCTGATGCAAACTCCTGATACACGATACAATAACAAACTAGCGCAGTATGTATAGTAATCAATTGTTAAGGGATTTATCACGGTTGTATCATCGCATCCCCAGCATAGGAAGATACGATATCTACTCTCAAACCATAACAAACCTTGTTCATTTAACATAAAGCACTCAATGCAATACCCCTGTAGAGAGGCATGTAATAATGGGGGCTGTAAGCGTATTTTCAGGCAGTTTCAATAGGGGCATCAAAGTGCATCTTTCATTAACACTGCACGTGGAAACAAAAGGCGGACATAACAACTCGACTCGACCCAATTTTTGAACGGTATAAAAAGAGTTTACCTTTTTTGGTGGCGCTTTCTTATTTGTAGGACTTTGAAAGTAAATATTATAGCATTTATATTCAATTCGCACGAGACTATTTATTGCTGCAAAATTTTTTTAGAACGATTATTTGACTCATACCCATGAACTTTTTTAACTTTTGGCAAGTTTAGAGGAAACTATAGTCCATTATGCAGGTAAGCACTATCTACGACCCATCGCGGCAACCGTAGATCGATGAAATCCTCGCTTGCAGATCCTCTAAGTCGGTTTCTGGCGATTTCCCCCCGTATGGAGATTGGAGTGTCACCGGCTCGGTGAACCCTAGATTTTTTTTTAATTTAGCCTAGTTTAGGGAAATGAGCAGATCATTATGTACAGTCACGTGGGCCAATCTCCGAGCGTTTGAACGAGCGGTTCAAACGCTCGGAGATTGGCCTTAGATTAGATTGGTTCTAAAGTCATTGTCGGCTCAAGATTATTTCAGCAGAGGTAAAACATACCGCGGAAACTTAAATCAAGAAAGACTCAGCACCGGTATTGGCTTACGTCTTCATCAAGAGTGGACTCTGATATTCGTCTCTTTTAATAGTATTTCCTGGAGACGACAATGACGAAAAAAAAACGCCTTAAAAACGCTGAATATTCACCCACGTGCATCAATTATATGCGACAGCAAAGCGCGCATATTTTTACACGACTCTTTTTCTAGGGCTATTAAGACGAGTGTGTCAGTTATTTTTGCCCACTTTTTTACGGCACATATTAATGCTGGTGACTTGACTACACTTAACTGTAACGTCTGTAACCCTCGATTGATGAAGTTGCGGATCCTCAGTGACGGTGTCCGGTGATTTCCCCCCGTACTGGAGTGTGACCGCCTCGGTGCGTACGCGCAGACGCACAACTCGAGAAAGACGTATGTCTGATTGAAACTGAACAATATAATGACGTTTTAGAATATCGTAGTAGTGGAAGATTGTTGCGAAGCTTATTACAAGCTATAAATCGATCCTAAGCGGTGATTGATGTGAAAGGAAGAATCGTGTCGTATACATTGTTGATATTTGAATTTTCATTCTAGGTACATACTTTGGTGATGTGGATCTAAATACTCGCAATGCAGACCTTGTTTTCTAAGACTTCATTCAGCTCAGTTTGAGGTATTCTGGCAGATTGAAACTCCGAGCAGCCCTATGCTACCTAGTTCTTGAGACTATTATTGTTTTAAACTTTTACGATTTTCACACATTATTTTTACTAAACGGGACTTAATCACGTACATGTCTGTACGTAATTAAGTCCCGGCAATAATATCTGCGATAACAAAGCCGGTAAAAATATCTGACACGTCCTAAAATGCGCCTAGAAATAGAGTCGTATTGTCAGATATTTATGCGCGCTGCGTTGTATCAGATATTATTGCCGGTGACTGTACCTATAATTAAATGTAGAATATTTATTTATCTCTGAGGTTACTCGACGTTTCCAATGTTTCAAGACATCCTTGGTCGCGAGCAGACCAAGAATGGTTTACGCATCCTGTCCTGTCCTGGGAGGTAGAACGAGTATGACGGACTAACCGAAGCTGGACTACCGTCTAAAACCACCAACGAGTTCCGGCTCCGCCTTGTAAAGGGGGGCGTCGCAGTATCGCTCTTGGCATTCAACTGCGGACCCCTGACTCCTTGGATGCAAAAGGGATACCGCAAACATGAGTAGTAGGTAGGTAGTAGTTTTTTGTGGCAGGTATGTCGGCAGCCGTTGTTTGGTTGACGTCACACAACAAGTAATCACGCGAATGAAATGAACGGTTCACGGTTTCCGTCGAACGCCTCCTGTCGATTGAAGCTATTCGTTTCCTGTGACAGGAAAAGTGCAGGAAAAAGGCGGTAGGTACGTCTTAAACTGCTTGCTGACGTCAGTGGCGGCAAAGTGACGAACTGCGATATCTCCACATCATCTCTATTTTTAATATTACATAGATATTCGCATAAATATATATTCTACTGATCGCCATACGATTAATTAAATCTCTATTTTTAAAGAAAGAAAGATAGAAACATTTATTCGAGACAATCAGAACAAACAATAAAACAAAGAGAAACTGTGTCAGACAGCGTGCGTGCATTTTTGACAATCAGAATATAAACAAGACAGGCACAAAAGCTGTATCCTATCGAGCGACGTCCTCTTCTGATAATAGGAATCGTGGTTCCGTTTTTCATATTCTGCCCAAGCAATTCAATTAACTTAAATTGAATCTGATTATTAGTGCGTCTATCTCATACGTTTGATTACACGCTAACTAGCTCAAGCAACCAATCCGTTTCCCATTCAATCTCATGACATCATTATGCATTCGGAAATTAATGCCTGGGAGGAATGCAGATGCAGATTGTACAATGTACACTAGTAGATTACTCTGATTCAGTCGATGTCAAAGATAAGACACTTTTGTTTATATCTATTTCAAATTATTCTGCCAATTTATGTTAACCGTGTTTTATTTTATTTTATTTTTATTTATTGGTATTGAGGATAACAACAGCCGTAGATATAACTAATACTTGGTAATTACATAATACAAGGCCAATAACAGTCATCCATTAATTACTTAAGAAACTATTAACAAGGTAAGTTAAACATAGTGAAAATGTTCAATCAGGTTTTAAACTAAAACTAAAAAATTAACAAGACGCTAAAAAAAAAAAAAACAACTGTTAGTTAGACTTCAATAGACTAACAGCTTAAATTAACATAACTTAAAAAATAAAGTCAGACGAAGTTAAACCTGGACTAGAAGGATTTACAATAATATAAAAAAAAACTACTAATAGTAACAGAAACACCACCGATGGTATAATATATTAATTCAACACTCTCATTAAAAGTAAAAAATCGATCGGTAAAGTACACATGTGATTACACCCAGTAAATATATGTTCATGTAAATATATAGTTATTATGTATTTGTTATGTACCTTCATGGATTAGATAGGGAAAGTATAGGTATGAGTAGGAATGTTTAAGTAGGTATTATTTTTTCGTGTTAATGGGGGTGAACAAAAGCTTCTCGCTAAGACTGGGTAGCTGACAGACTAGCAGCTTCCTCGCACAGGTAGGCACTTAATATTTTCAAAGTCTTAACGTGTGTTACATATTCCTAAGTATGAGTGCAATGACTTGCAATGCTGAACAAAGCAACACTGACAACTATTCCCTTTCCAAGGTATATGATAGATATTAATAGATTCAACTAGGAAAACAAAAACCAACAGAGGTGTTGTGCGCAGGCGCGGCGCTAAACGGATCAAGGGCTCGGCCTTCCAGTGGCGGGCAATTAGTGCTCCAATGGCTTTTTATACGGCCATGTGTGTAGTCAACGCTGTCGTATGTAATAAGAACTTAATTTTGCAATTGACTAGAAAGTTATGTACCAATAAGGGTGTAGATGTCGGCGGCCGATCGTAAAATCCGGCAGATCACGAAATTCCTAGGCATATCGTGAAACGCCGCCATTTCATGATTTGGCTAATACGGCAGATCGATTAGAGCAACGCATCCGTCGATATTCCTAGCTCTATACCGGGCACATCGTGAAAATCTATATCCGGCAGATCACGAAATTCCTAGGCATATCGTGAAACGCCGTCATTTCATGACTTGGCTAAATTTGACCAGGCCTAAAAGTCATTAGCCAAATCGTTAAACGTTAAGTATTGAACGATATGGCGGATGTCGTTTAGCCAAATCATGAAATGGCGGCGTTTCACGATATGCCTAGGAATTTGTGATCTGCCGGATTTTACGATCGGCCGCCAACATATTAGACACCGAATAAAATGACCGTTAATGATGAATTTTCTCGAAAAAGGATTAAGAATATTGTCAAATGGAGAAAAAAAGTTAAGCATCACAAAATTATAATTGACCAAAGTTGTAAGAGATGAAACGATTGTCATTTACTATGACGTTCGGGGATCGTGACGTCATAGTCCCCGAGCGTTTTCTCTCTCTAAGCAACCAATATTAAAACGGTTGTAGCTTCGTCATTTATTGAGATATCTGAATGGGATTTTCGACACCAGGCATATTTTTTGCCTTCTTTCTTTTGAAGTAATAAATTTTGAATCTACACCCCTATTATGTGTACTAGGGTGTGAGGATGAATGCCCTGCCGATGGCGTGCGGTGCGATGGTAGAATGGCGATGGCGTGGGCTGATGTCACTTCTTGCTCGACTAAAGCAGAGCCATTAGCAAAGGATATGATTTTAGCAGTCTACGAGTATGTTTGTATTTACGTGTGTTCCACCCTAGCGATTTCGATAAATGAGCTCCTTTTATATTCCGGGAGACACAGACTACCTTTTGTACGAAAAAATAAAAACGGACTTTTTTCAGTCAGTTATCCGTAGTCGGGTTACAGTTTTTTGCACTTAATAAAAAAACATTTCCTAGTATTGATTTTACTAGGACACATTTTATTTATTTGGTAAAAATTGACAACTGATCCACCTGATCCACCTCGAGCAATTACCTATTTGAGCAGCACGCGGAATACGTAATTACTAATTACATATGTCGCTAATACTAATCGCTTTCGTTGCGAATAATAGATTCTAGTCAAGGCAAGTAAAATGTTCTATTATTAACAACAAATGGTTGGTATTAAAAATGCACTTTCGTAGTCGAGGATAAGGGAAATAAAATTATAGAATTTGCGAGCTATTATCTATAATAAATAAAGGGTAAGTATGTAGGTATTTATCTAATACAAGAACTAGATACTAGAAGGACTGCAATAAACGTTTTTTCAATGATATGTGGCGTACCGTTGATAAAATTATTAATTCATGTAACCAGAATAAAATACAAATCAAAAACTATATTTTTAATAAATTTATTTGTCATGATATGTTTCGGTGAAACACAGTGGTTCACTGTGTTCAATTAGCGTGCAAAGTCAAAATATTATTTACATATAAAAAGGTTTCAACGTTAACTTTTTAAAAGAGTTATAAAGTTTAACGATATATGAAATATCTTATGTCTACATAAGATATTTGAGCTACCCATGTACCCATACCCAATTTCATCCAGAAGAAAAACCTCAAAATCGTTGCGAACAAGGAGTAAGCTGGAAGCATTGCGTCATTTCAAAGAACAGTACTAACCAAAATGACGCTGATCCCGGTGGTCCTGTGCACTGAGCCCGGCACAGTGGGCTAACGACATCATAATCCAAACAAGGCCCGACAGTTAGTCGACATCGTTCCTAAGCCAATGGTGTCATGCCACCTCATTACCTCAACGCCGATAAGGATGGCGAGACCTAACTATGAAACCTAAATAAACATGAAGACCGAAACTAAGACAGCTCGTTTGGGCTTATTGTCGCAAATGTTCCCTTTGTGTGTGCTTTTGAAGTAAATAAATTCTTATCACTATAAAAACTTATGATGAGGCTTAACTAAACCTGAATTCTGGAATAAGTTCATTATTAAATGAAGACAATAACCGCGCTTTTGCGGATCAGTCAATTGTACTTTAAAAATTATTGTTTCTGTTAGATAAAAATAATTACACTTCAAAAATATTATTTCAATGCTAATCTTCGTAATACTAAGGGCCGTATCGTTAATTATGGGTAAAGAATAAAAAATACGTATTTTGGGTTTTTATCACTTTTATTATTATTATTTTTATTCTACACATTTTAATTATGTTTACAATCCCTACAAATCAGTGAATAAAAAGATTGCCCTTCGCCTAGTTTTCGAACTTTACGCTCGATGTCTCGCATTAGGAAAAAGCGTTGTCCAAAACATACAACGCTTTTTCCTAATTTTTGGCCGCCTGATTCCAATCCCTCTTCAATTGTTCTAATTAATCGGTTGACACTTGACAGGTATCTTTTACGCAGATCTCTCTTCATCAAAGCCAAAAATTTTTCTATCGGACGGATTTCTGGGCAATTATGTAGATTGTAGACAATCCACTTGCTTGCTCACAAATTTAACATTTTCTTTGCTGTACCATTGCAGCACCGACGCGACGAGGCATAGTGACAGCTAGCCAAGTCTGGCCAAAATAGTGTCTGGTCTTTATTGTTTTTCAAGAGAGGCATCAATCTTTTCTGGAAACATTCCTTCTGATATGTATTAGCATTTAAGGTTTTTTCAGTGAAAAATGGTGTTCAGATCATTCCGCAGTGACAAATTGCTTTCCAAACAAGTTTTTATGGCCGATTTTTTCGCAAAAAACAGTTCCTTCTTTTACTGTGTGTACTTTTCCTTGTTTTATAGTCGAATTTAACGTATGTTTCGTCATCCATGGCGATGCACTTTTTTCTTGGCCAATATATCATCATATAACTTTCGGGCCCGAGTTTTCAAGGCGGATGACTGCTGAGATGTTCGCTTTGGCTGTTTCTTATAGGTCTTTAATTCATTTCGCTTCTTAGTACTTGTACATGCTTTTTTAGCACAATCTCGAACAGAGAGCCCTTTTTTCGAGGCAAACAGCTTGCATATCTTTTCGTCCAGTTTGGGACTTGAAGGTCCTGGTTTTCTGCCCCTACCAGGCAGATCATTTAACGTGTAGTTCTCCCGAATCTTTAGATTGTACTTTGAACCGCATGAACGCTTACGCCTTCATCCTTGGCTAACTTTCTTTAAGTTAAACCCGTATTAGTACACCATTTGGAAATAATTAATTTCCGCTTTTCACTCGAGAGACCTCTCATTATGAAAATAGGAAGTAAATGTATTAATTTTATAACACAATTATCTTTATTGACATAGGAACCATTGACAGATGTTAAGTTATTAATTTTATTTATTTTAACGGCCTCCGTAGCCCAGTGGGTAGTGACTCTGCCTACGAAGCTGGAGGTCCCGGGTTCGAATCCCGGTCAGGGCATTTATTTGTGTGTTTATCACGAATATTTGTTCCTGAGTTATGGATGTTATATATGTATATAAGTATCTATATGTATTTATCTATTATATATATCATCGCCTAGTACAGTCGCCATCACATACATAGGTACACTATAGGTGTTCATAAATATCGGCACATGTACCCTAATGCCTTGAAAATAGAGGTGTGTTCCGATGTTTGTGACGTGCTTGTTTGCTCCGATGTATGTGATGGCGACTGTACCTACAAAACAAGCCTTATTGAGCTTACCGTGGGCCTAGGTTGATTTGTGTAAGATTGTCCCGTAATATTTATTTATTTATTACCCACACTTTTTTTTGTGTCTACCCATAATAAACGATACGGTCCTTATTTTTTATGACATGTCTATGTACAATTTGATCGAAACATAAATAATTGCGGACATTACAGCTCAAAATTTGCTCAATTTTAAATGGACATGTTTGAGAGCAATTGTGATGAACAAAATAGTGGTGAGAAAATAAACAATCCTTTTTTTTCGAATTCCTGATAGTAACAAAGAGTTGATTCCTCTTAGTATACATACACTGATAAAAATGTGAAGAACTGTAACATAATGCAGAATTTGCAATGTATTTTTAACTAGGTACTGTATTTAGGTTAAACAAGACGGAAACGAAGTAATTTATCGAATCGATGTGATCCACACGATTGGTCCACATGTGCATCGTAACACGGTTTACGTGCAGTGATAAAAGACGGACTTCCGGAAATCACTGGGTTTAAGAGCCCTCGTAAAATTGACACGGTAGTAAGCGTTGATAAGTTATCACAAGGAAACATAATTGTCACGAGAGACTAGCTATATAGCTATTCCATTTATCCACATCTGCATTTTAAAAAGATTTTAGATATCATCAGTTATTTTTTGGAAAAAAATTACATTTCACTTGTATAGTTTAATTATCTAGTGTTACAACCGAATTGCTCAGCTTGGTTTTTTTTTCGCTAGTCCAAACCTAAGCCGCGTTTCCTCACAAGTTATACAAAGCTTCATAGCTTAACTCATTCAATTCGAATAAAATAGTTTAGCTTAATTCTGGTGGAAAAATTGCTTGCCCGCAGTTGTTGTAGTCTTTTGTTTAACTAGAAAAATAAATACACAACAACGCAGGATGGCATTATCGCCAGCCAGACTCAACACATTACACTTAATGTTATTTATCTAAATGTTAATGTTATAGCCCTTATCATCTGATTTTCTTTAATAAGATTTTGTATTCCATGTCGATGCTCGACCCATTCGGGCCGATGCAGGCGACGCTGCGGGAATCATAAGTGGGTGGCCATAAATTGCTTCCGCTTTGCAGACGTTTGAGGTAGCTGATTCAGTTCTGTGCATCTGGTGTACACCTATAAATCAGGCTGTATAAAGGCTAGAAATACTATCGGTATACGAGAAGGAATTGAGGGTAAAAATATGTGAAATTATATTTTATTTAGCTCTGTGTACTGGGACTGGGTCAAAATTCAGTTTGACATAATCGATGCTTCGTAAAAAAATAGCGCCACTACTCATAGTAAATTGTTAGTTCCAAAATAATTTGTATTTTATGAGTTAATCACTCAAAATCGTAGTAAATAGGTGTCAAGAAAGATATGTACCTACATGAAAGATAGTGTAGTACATAAGTGGGTATTCTTGTGTATACCGTGTTAATGTACCTACTACTTGTAATATAACTATGATATCCTCCGAATAACCACATACAAAGTTGATGAAAGCTGTAAATTACCTTTAGTAATTAGATAAACCCCGTAAGCTTTGTGGCATTGAACGTGTTATTAGTATGTTAGTGTTGTATATAAACACAAAGTTCGTACAGTGTATGTGTAGTTAAGCATACATGTATGTGAGCGTACATGGATTGTTTTCAGCGCTATCTATCGGCGTATGAGAATATTACGACGCGAGTTCAACGACGTAGCTATAATATCCCGTTAGTAATTTTCTTAACCACAATCTTTTGCAGAAAACCAACTGTACATATTGATCTCATAACTCATGTAGTTTGTATTACAAACGCTTAAGCATTTTTAACTCGTTAATTTAACAGATTTGCCACGAAAAAAACCAAACAGATTGTGTTCTCAGTGGCATTTTTGTTCAGAGTCGTACCGCTAGATGCTCCACTGTGTGCCAGTGAAGTGAGATTCAATATGGCGGCGCCATTCGAGTCTGGCACAGGGCGGGGAGAACAGTCGCCGAATCGACACTACAATACTTACGCGTATTTTCGATGAAAGCGACGTCTTCTTGACTCGACGCGGGTGATATTGCGAAATAATCCAGTGTTTCTGTGTTCATTTATGCGGTTTGTGTTATTATTTGTGTGTAATTGTGTATTTGTGGTGAAAAACGTGAAAGGACTTTAGGGTAACAATGTCTAGCAGTTGACATGTTTATCTGTTTCGTGCGTGAAGATTTTCCCTTCGTGTGAGGAGGGATCTCACGGTAGTGTGCGTGTTTTGGATGTGTGTGTGCAGCGGCAGTGGAGTTACAAGGATCCAATGATGGATTTCATTTTCATGGATGTATAGGTAAAAATTGCACGTTAATTATGTCTGTGTTTGTAAATGTCACGGCCCACAGTTGGTTGCGAGGATTCGACTACTCGTTTTAGGCCGTGATACCAAACTGCTTTGTGTTGAACCATCCTCTTTGTATATCGTAGCGCATGTATTTTAGTGTAAGGATATATCCTTAAATCAATATGGTTAATGTGTTTTTTAATGTAAGCGAATACCTGAGCGTTTTAGCCGCGATGTTTCCTTTATACAGTAATTGATGTTTATTAGACCTTGAAATTGTTTATCGCTCATTGAGTTTTTTATTAACCTTTTGTGTGATGTGAATTGTGAGACCACGTTGTTTTATTTGAAATACGAATAGTAATTTGTCTAATAAGAATGTTTGCATTTAGTGCTTAGATTCATCCGTTTATTTGGCATTGGTTGTTAATTAATTTCCACATTAGCAACGTCATGCTGAGCTTTAATGAATTTAATGATTGAAAGTCATTCACACGCACGCACAAAGTCTTTCTTGTACCATTGAAACTTAATTCATTACATTCATGCGGAGCCCCGCGAGAATATGGTTCCCCTCGTTCCCAGCTCGCTGCCTCTGGTTATCAGCTTACAAAATGTTTGAAGCCGTCCCGTCCCGTTCGAACGGCCCACTAATCTCTATATATGCGTCCCTCTCTGGCTTGTGTTGCGCGTTTTTCTTCTTTTGCCGCGTCATATGCTTGGTGTTGAGGCATAGGCATAGATCGCAGTGTTTAGTCGGGCCTGCTTGTTGTCTTAATGGACGCGTGTTCAGACTCTGCTGCTTTAGCCCTAATTGATCGGAGGTCCTTTGTCTAAGAGGTGGGATACATGGTAATAAGAGGGTATATTGGGCTAACTGCGCATCTTTCGGCGCAGTCACTCGGTGGGAAGCCGCCCGCGGCGCACGTGGCGGCATATCTGCTCTACTGTTACTAATTTCCCGCGAACCCTGTGTTTAACTTTGATTGAATGTGACTTGATTAATGGATACCCTGGAAAATTTACTAATATAGTAAGTTAAGCTCAGCGATTGCGCTTCTCGCTGACTGTATCACGGCATTGTAATCGGGTTAATTGACTAACCCGGAGATAATTAGGATAGAGCTAACTGTCGTGTCTACAACAATTAAGGTAACAAATAGATTTCGCTTTTGTTATTATTTGTTCAGATAAGTAGGTAATTAGTTGCTTTGTTGTTATTTATTTTTGCTTAGGTACAGTTTACGTTTATCACACGGGTACAAATAATTAATAATAAAATTAGTAAGATATTATAGACAAGTTATAGGTACTGAATGTATATTCAAAGAAATTGGAAAGATTCATAAGTAATAAAAGCATTGAAAAATCAAAGCAGGTCAACCCCCCGAACTGTTGCCGTAAATTCTTAAATTCACAGGTACATTTTTAAATTTAGTCATATAATTATCTAATTCATCCGTCTTTTATGTAGGTATGCAAAAAAAGCCGTAAAATAATTTTGTACAATTTATTTCTCGCTGAAACCCCTGTGCGAAACTGCGAATACCCCCCCCTGTTATTGTAGCTTCTAAATTGCATTATGCAGATGACGACTATAACGAGGACATGAATAATTTTACTCGATTACGTTTTATTTAGGACACTGTATTCGATGATAGACAAAGACGAGCGATTAAACTTTTGTAAGAGCGGGCGGGTTTTTACGAGCGCGTTTCTTCAGAATTGGGTCAAATCCACGAGTTTTAAATGTTTTAATACATATTCCGGCAAATTTTACATTCATGAGCTCTCTGGAAAATTGGCGGCAACCAAAAATACCCTAATAATGTCTCAGTGCCGGATCTAGAATTTTTTCGAGGCGGGGCAATAACTATAGAATGCCGCCCCCGCCTGCATATATTTTTTATATATATTTTTTTCCTTTATAATTATTATAATTTCTTGACCATCAGTTGCCCACTAGAGAAATAGACATAGGCCTAACGTAACGGAAAGAACGCTACAACGACCGGACTAGCGTTGCTCTTTCTGTGTTAAGCCTATGTTTTTTTTTCGAATATGTATTGTAAGACCTAATATATACAGCGTGAGTCTTTATAATGTGCACATAGCAAAATGGGAGAAACTACGGCCAATTTTATGGTCGCAAAAAATTATTTTAGCTATTTTGTAATTTTTTATGATTTTTTTAGTTTTTTTTCGCAATTCCATACCATTGTAAATAAAACGTTACTGCTCCTAAACTACACCGCCTATCGACACGAAAGAAAAACAATAATGATAATTAATAACAGGCTAAGGCACTAA
This sequence comes from Epinotia brunnichana, assembly GCA_963854355.1. Taxonomy (NCBI): domain Eukaryota; kingdom Metazoa; phylum Arthropoda; class Insecta; order Lepidoptera; family Tortricidae; genus Epinotia; species Epinotia brunnichana. The sequence goes on along the minus strand of OY977949.1, from coordinate 18,513,135 downwards.
AATAATATTTGTCGAAAAAAATCACGCTCCCAATTTACGAGTAATTATTATATACTACTCAAAAGAAAATAGGGGCCACTAAGTATTTTGATTGCTACCTGAAAAATATAGTAAACAGTAATGTATATTTATAAAAATAACATGTAACAAGGCTTTTGTTTTAACTTATGCTAATAACCATTTAATTGTGTAGTCAATTGTTTCACTTATTTCAATTAACATGAAATTAGTCCATTGTCAACAGCAAAAACTAAACAGAAACTCTTTGCAAAACAAAACAAAAACTGACACAAGCTGTTTTTTTTAATGGTTTAGTAACGGGTGTGTCCTCCTCTCCTGTTTTCACACTCCTGGAGCCTTGAATGCATACTCTCGATTAAGTTTCTGATGTTTTCATCAGGTATCTCTTCCCACGCACGTTTCAGAGCATCCATAGCTGTTGCTGTTTGTGAACCTCTTGCTCATGCTCCCTAACCCTTCGTTTTAATTGGTCCCACATATGCTCTATTGGATTTAAATCCGGACTATACGCTGGCCATGGTAGGACACGAATATGGGAGTCATCCAGTACAGTCTGAGTGGCCCGAGCTGTGTGTGGGCGGGCATTGTCATGCATTAACCAGAACCCTGGCCCCACTCTCTGTGAGAATGGAATCACATGAGGCCTGTATATATCCCAATTAACGGTCGTATTATTAAGAGGTTTTTCATAAATTTATGACTGAGATACATCTTTTGTTATCAAAATATGTTTGTTTTCAATAAGTAGATCTATCATAATCTACCACTTTTACGAGTGACCGTACACCTAAAAAAATACCGGTCAAGTACGAGTCTGACTCGCGCACCGAGGGTTACGTACAAACTTTTATACACCATACCCGTCATGTCAGGACCCCGTTCAATCTTGAACAATCTTAAACAGCTCATAGTAGAAGTTACCATTGCAAAGCGCCCAACTTACAACCTAGTAGGTATGTTTGTTTGTCAGCGATAGCTTTTTATCACGCGTACCGATTTCGATTATTATTTTTTTATTTGAAAGAGGTCACTTTAATGATGATCTGATAGGAATTTAAAGTTATAAAATTTCATACAAAAGTGAGTAAATTACAAATTTAATTAAGAAATTATTTTTTATAATTAAAAAAAATTAGCTATATAGAGATATCGTTTTGTTTTTCCTGTAATATTTATGTTACTTTTAATCCTATGTAATTATTTCATAATTTTCGCTATATAAAGATAAGGGGAAGCAATGGTATTTTTTTCAAAATTTTCCTTAATAAATCAAAATTTAACCACTGTAGAAAAAAAATAAAAACGGTTTTAGAAAGTGCAACTCAAGCCCTTTCATATGATTCCCTATTTGATCTATTTACTAGACTTTGATTTTTTAACCCCCCTCATATTCGTCATTTAAACAGAAAATAAAAATGTATATAATTTTTTTTTCATTTTACATACTTACACGTGTCTTAGCCCTTTTAATAGTTGTTCCAAATTTCAAATTGAGATATTTAACGTTGTGACAGACGGACGGACAGACGGACGGACAGACGGACGGACAGACAGAGTCGCACCATAAGGATGCCTTTTTTACCTTTTTGGTACGGAACCCTAACAATATTTTTACCCAATGTCCTTTATTCACATTTTTTATCGGCCGCCATAGTTTCCCTTTAATAGTACATTACTTACCCAGGGCGGTTAAACAAAGAATGTCTCAGATCGCAGGTATTTGACGCCCGAGCCGAAGGCAAGGGCGATAAATATGCGCTCTGAGGCTTTCTTTATTACCGCCCGTGGTGAGTACAAAATTTTACGTCTCTATCTGGCCAGGAAGTGGGGTTTTACGCACGCGTAGCGTGCGGTAATTCCTACTTTATAGCCAGGTATGACGTAAATTAATTTAGTAAACACATTTGATAACGAAATGAAAATCAGCGAGCATTCTGTTTGGTAAGTTCAATTGAAATACATTTAGTCGTAGATCCACAAAATTAAATAACTGAATTAAGTATATACCTAGTAACTTAAAAAGCACAAGAAAATTGTTAAAATACTTACCTAGTAGGAGTATATAATTCGTGAGTAGGAGGGAGTGAGCTGATTTTTTACACAAACATTTTTTTTTATTTTATACTTTTGTAGATCGACTATAACTAAGTAAATTGAATGACACACAAATTGAATGTTAAAAACAAAACACGGCCGCGGAGAGATATCGACGAAGAAGTTCTGTTACTAAATATAACTTCATCCCATTCGCATGCAGGCTAACCGTCCTTAAATGTGAACTTTCTCTCGTGACGCCATAAAATAAAACAATAGTCTCCCAAAACAATAGCGAATAGCCCAGAATCTGGGCCCCAGATGTGCTATCGCCGCGCCCCGTAGTCCGAGCGAGCGGTTTATCCCGTCCCGTCTCCTTGGCTGATATTCTTTTTAGCGCTCATGCGCATCATCACCTCACTCGTGTTCAAAGTTGCGTTGATGATGAGTGGTGGCGTGATGAGACGTGTATTCGTCTGCCGAAGATCGAATTTGCCGCCCTCTGAATTTGGCGCCCGGGGCATGGGCCCCGGCTTGCCCCCCCCTAGATCCGGCGCTGTAATGTCTTTGTTGGCCTAATATCAAATACGAGTGGCTATGTGAGCCGGAAAAATCGAAAGACCGTCTTTTTTTCCCATTTTTATTAGGGTTCCGTACTCAAAGAATAAAACGGGACCCTATTACTAAGACTCCGCTGTCCGTCCGTCCGTCCGTCTGTCTGTCACCAGGCTGTATCTCACTGATACCGTGATAGTTCCAGTTGAAATTTTCACAGATGATGTATTTCTGTTGCCGCTATAACAACAAATACTAAAAACAGAATAAAATAAATATTTTTATTGATAATGGTACGGAACCCTTCGTGCGCGAGTCCGACTCGCACTTGGCCGGTTTTATTTCGCGAAACTGAACATGCTCACAAAAATCACGAGAATCGGTTGAAAAAGGCGACCTATAGAGAACAGCCGGATATCTGGACATCCGGGCATACAAACGAATTTCGGCACAAGGTGAAGGCTGAAACAGAGAACTGCGTTCGCTCGCTCGTTCCATAAGTATCTAACTCTACTAAGGCTTATTCGCTTAGTGAGCTGTACATACGAGTATAAATAAATATTTTCGGACAAACTTACACAAATCAATCTAGTCCCAAACTAAGAAAAGCTTGTACTATGAGTACTAGTCGACGATATACATACTTGTATAGAGAAATAAATACATAGTATAGCAAATTCCTATATTCTGTTGTGTATTCAATATTTGTATTGCAGCCATTCATGAACGTAAATCCATTTCCAGTGCCATTACAATCTAAGTATTACGATTAAATACGATGCAAATAATACTCGTTACGCACGACATAGATAACGAACGAACTCATGTAATTCATGACTGATAAGTTTTGGGCTTTACATTTTTGTACTGCTATCAGGCAAATTTCAGAAAAACACTAGTATTTTCTAGAGATGCGCCGAATATTCGGTAAATATTCGGTATTCGGCATATTCGGCACGTTTTTCAATGTTCGTTATTCGGCCGAATTATTCGGTTCAAATGCCGAATATTTACCGAATAATTTTGCAGGTTTTTTTGTCTGCAAGTTGTAAGAATGTAACATAGTCATTGTCCTGTGAAATTATTATTCTAAAACGGATTCTTATTGTTATTTAACTACCTTTAGTATAAATGTTTCACTTAAAAATCAACAAGATTTTTACCACTGAAAAATGAGTCTGTTTTGGAACGGCTGATTAAGGCATAAGGCATTCCTTTGAACCGAATTATTCGGCCGAATATTCGGTTCGGCATAAGCTGGACCGAAAATTCGGCCGAATATTCGTATTCGGTAAAAACCATATTCGGCGCATCTCTAGTATTTTCTTTTAAAACCTTATGCACTGTTACGAAAATCATGACACTGCAGTGTCCCCAAAACTGAGGGCCGAGGGCGTCTTGCTACCTCTTTCATGCTCGCTGGTCTTACTGAGTTCGAAAGAGACAAATTACCATCATGAGTTCAGTCGTCAGTTTTGCCGTTACGATATATAACAGTTAAGTAAAAGCTTACAGTAAGCGTGTCATTGTCCTTACAATGCATTGTATTTTTATATCAAATATGTTGCGAATGCAATGAATTTCCTATGAAAATACCGTCAGTTACAAAGGGGAATTGTTTGCGGGTGTGACTAGCTTTGAGACAAAGTGGCTCGGGTATGTTATCCGATATTCTGGATTTACTCCGTACTTTGCCGGTTAAATTTTACGTACCTACTATTGTTGCGAAGTAAAGATTAGTTTCATTCAAAAGGTAATCACTAGGTACTTTTTTACTGTCCGCCAATGACGCCAACACAATACAAATATTCATTATCGCTCACCAAAAATTGTAGATATTCAGATAACACAGACCTTAGGTACCTACTTCTGCAACAATGCAAGTATACATATTTATGAAACCTTGAGTGATACATATTGGTGCCCTTGACTGTACATAATAGAATAAGTTTCAGTCAAAAATTTCCTTTTTGGTACAAGCTTTTATTGCCGACTGTACTTTTCTGTATACCATCATCAAATACTGATTGAGACCATTCTAACGAGCCCAAACTTAACGGGGTTACCGTCGGTTAAGTACTGAATTTCCATGGCCACCTTCTGTCTCCATCATCAGATCAGCTCGATGGTACCATAATATTGAATTGTCATCCAAACTATACTATAATATCCAAAATGTCAGCTCAATCGGATAACGGCAACTGACTGAAAAATGGATTGCAAATTTTGACGGACAACTTACATAATTAAATGCTTACATACATACGAACAGGTCAAGTTAATATAAAGCTTGTAAAGCGGAAGTAAATTAAACATAAACAATGGTTGAAAACAGTTTTATCGCTAAAGAGCAAAATAATTATAATTATGAATACGCCAATACGTAAGCGTAAGAATTATAATTTGTTAAAAATTATTGATTTCCTATATTTTTTCTGATTTAAATTCTAATTAGGTATGTATTTAGTTCCATAAAAAAGCCTTTTATTATTCCAAACTTACACTTATGTATTAAGCATGCGTTAGGTGATAATATGGCGTTTTGTATAGTTGGTACAATTTGGCATCCTACTCGTAATCTATAGTTGAGTTACTTTGGTCGGCACCGACCGCTGTAGCACCCTGGTCGGCTGACATAGGCATTTATCAGAGCTCTGTCGTCGCGGCTGGTCGAAACCTCAGGCAGGGGACACCAGAGCCGGCACTTACCTCGCGCTATGAATTTCTCTGGCCATACAAAGAGTAAACGCGGCCAGCGTATTGGGAACCATGCGACAGGCGGACCTATTGGATGGTGTTTTCTTTTTATAGTTAGGTTTTAGTATGTAGGTTACTTTCTTTCTTCGTTCGTTTTGTTATTTTAATATTATGTTTCTATGTTATTTTAATATTAGGTATGTTTTTTATTCATGTAAATAATAATCAAATAATCATAATTTGGAACGTTTATTCATGTTCAAAAAGAATAAGTTGGAAATTACTCCACCGACAAGAGCCTAGCTCTTAAAATAAGAAGAAGAAGAGAGATTCATATTCACAATTTTACAGTGGTTTGTAAGTCGGTACCTTTCGTTTCACGTAATTTTACGAGTCACGAGTTAAAAATAAACTACATACCCACTATGAATCACTTATTTTCTTCAACTAAAGATACATTACCATTATATTACTAGGTAGCTGACTAAGCTTCCGCCCGCGACTTCGTCTGCGTAGACTGGGATAAAAACTATCCTATATTTTAATCCAGGCTATAAACTATATTTGTGCAAAATGTAATCCAAATCGTTTCAGCCGTTTAAGCGTCATTGAGTAACAAACATCTAAACATCTAAACATCCAAACTTTCGCATTTATAATATTAGTAGGATAAATGCATAGATATTAGATATATAACTACAACATAGAAAAGTTGAAAAACCCCCAACATTTTCATTTCTAAATTCAATATCTCAAAAACGGATGAACCGATTTTGTTGAAACGTAGCTTAAAACCATTTCGATCACGACCACGTCAGATTTCGGATAAAAAAAACCGCATTCAAATCGGTCCCTTCGTTTAGGAGCTTCGATGTCACAGACAGACACACAGACACGTCCCTATTTTTCCGTCGGGGCTTAAAAATAAACACACCCTTCAATAATTTCGTACGAATAAAGTAATATTACCATCTTAAACAAGTTACCGGCACACCGTCCTACGCAAAGATTTTCATTCAAAATCAAAGCATTTCGGCCTCGCTACGCGCGTTCGGTGCGGATCAAAAGCAAAGGTTTCCCGAGATTCCGTTCAGTTTGATGAAATGAGCCCCCTGTAAAGTTGCGTCGACGAAATTGCCACTGCCCGGTCGTGTACTCTACTTCACATGTTTCACTCGTTAACGTTCGTTTATCGTAGTTTCAATATCGTTGCTTCAGGTGTCAAAGGAAGGGGGGGCTCAGCGGTTCTGCTTTGTTAATTATATTTTAAATTACTGAATACAACATTTAACTATCCAACGAGGAAATGTGGCCAGCCTTATGGGCACCCTTCCCACAGGCAGCGACCTGGGGAGTATGTATATACTAGTTATTAGTTGTGTATAGGTTTAAGTTTTGTTTTTGTTAATTAATATCTTGCTTGTCTAATGAAATGTACATATCACATTATATGAAAAGTTTATACATTTGTTACACTATAAAGAACATGGTAATGTAAAAAAAAACATAATAGTAAATATACAGCGTGATTTTTATTTTTTTAAATGTTATACAGTATTTTATTTTTTTGGCTTTCTTGTATAGTCTATATAAATTTCAGCATTTACATTATATTATAATGTTATTTATTTAATATATGTAATAGGAAACTTGCATCTTTTTATTTTATTACAAAAATCAAAAGTATAATCCAGCATTAAAACAACTGTAGCATTAAAACTTTCTTATGATTTGATTTTTCTGATGTTATATGCATTTGTAATCTGCACGCGCCGGCACCCCCCGAAAACGATCTATATTAAACTGGCTTATGCTATGACGTCATAGCATATATTCTCGGCGCGTTTACTATGGAGTAAGTCATTAATTTGCAATTATCTCCACAAAATTTGCGTTCAAGTCTATACTTATCAAACAATTCTCAATCTGTTTAATTCTTCAATTCTGTGTAGATGTTATATTATTTTATCAAAAAAATAAAAAAAATATTTTTCGTCATTTTAACGTGAGATAAAACTAATACAATAGTTTTTTTTTCTTTTGTATGATATCTTTACGTATATCCGCATGGATTGAGTGCACTTTGTTCGAAATTGAAGTCCCATGCAAGTTCCCCATTCCATTTAAGCTATATTAATGAGTGTGAGTGAGATATTGGAGATAGTTTGAGACCCTGGGAACGTAGGATTGTTTCTATCCCGGAAATTATACCTTAAAGGGGTGAAAAAGGGAGTTTCTATTTTACGGTGCCATTTGAACCAGTTTTCTAAGTGAATCAAATGTTTGTATGAGACTAACTACAATTAGTGCGCGTAAAAAGAAAAAAAAACCGGCCAAGTGTGAGTCGGACTCGCGCATGAAGGGTTCCGTACCATTATCAATAAAAATATTTATTTTATTCTGTTTTTAGTATTTAGCGGCCACAGAAATACATCATCTGTAAAAATGTCAATTGGAACTATCACGGGATCAGTGAGATACAGCCTAGTGACAGACAGACGGACGGACAGCGGAGTCTTAGTAATAGGGTCCCGTTTTACTCTTTGAGTACGGAACCCTAAAAAGAGGGACCCTCGCTGGCGACAAGCGAAACGACTTTAATTATATTTTGTGATTAACACTTTATTGTAATAATGTAATAGTTTACTATCAATATTGCAACGCTACGTTATACATTTTAACATTATGAAACTATATACTCTATTGATGCGGTGCCTGTGGGAAGTCTTATATCATATTTGATATTAGATTTTGTAGAAAACTAAGCTAGTATCATATAATGTAATCAACCCTCTTACCAAGTTGCGCCGACGGTTTCCGTTTGCTACTAACAGAACTGTAATCCGCAATCCTTCCCGACGTTTACCAACGTAAGCCTGACCTACCATTCCGCGTAGTCGTTACGAATTTGGGGGTCCAGATATACTAGCTCGTGTTGAACAGTAGGGCGAGGTGACACTGACCGGTGGGAAACGTCAGGTGGGCAACTGTGTACGATTTGTGTTTCTACGAGTATTTACGAGCTTAAGAACTTCATACATAAATACATACCTACATTTGAAGTAACCATAATGACTGAAGCCTTTTAATTAAACTATTATATTAAGGAAGTAATAGCATCTGGAGCACTCTACGGCTGCGAAACGTGGATCATGACGCAACGGGACAGAGAGAGACGGAAAAGAAAACTAATGAGGAGGTTCCGGATTTAGTCAATGAAAAAGAAATCTAATAGAAATCATTGAAAACAGGAGAGGAAAAATGATAGGACACATGTTACGCCACGACGACTGGATGAAAACAATAATAGAGGGAAAAATAGAAGGGAAAAGAAAAAGGGGAAGGCCGAGGATATCTTACATGGAGCAAATAAAAGAGAAAATAAACGCTTCATCGTACAGATAAATAAAAAGAAAGGCAGAATGTAGAACAAGTTGGTAATTACTCCACCGACAAGAGCCTAGCTCTTAAACAAGAATTCATATATCATTTTATTACGAGGGTATTTCTCAAATAAAGTGATTGACTTGTCACAACCATGTGCAAAAGTTAACACTACTAGTACTTAATTCTTTTTTTTTTATATACGGATACGGACCAACAGATTGATAAGGACAGCTTTTATATAAATAAATATTACAATATTTAACTGCTGGGAAATTCTTAACTTTTGCACATGGTTATGACACGTGACGTTAAATGCTTATTTGAGAATGACCCATACAAATTCTTACTAAAGGTAACATATGTTAATCTTAAATCTGTTAGTATTCTGATAATATACATACGTTCGCAATAAGGGTATAAAAATAATTACTTACTTAACTTAATATCAGTTGCTTTGGACCCTTGCGCATATCACACGAGTAGGTAAATAGGTTTTCGTATAGCATAGCACCTGTTCAGTGCAAAAAAGCCTTGGTGCACCTCAAGGTGTTACTTATAGCTTCACACACGAGCTCTAATAACATAACACCATTGTCTTAAGCGCGAGAATAACATCTGATAAATAAATAGGTACATTGGTATTACTTATTGACCAGCAATAATAATAATAAACCATTTATTTCAGGCATCTAGATTAAAGACTTATACATCACTACATAGTATAAAACAAAGTCGCTTCTCGCTGTCTGTCTGTCCCCATGTATGCTTAGATCTTTAAAACTACGCAACGGATTTTGATGACCCTATTACTAAGACTCCGCTGTCCGTCCGTCCGTCCGTCCGTCCGTCCGTCTGTCTGTCACCAGGCTGTATCTCACTGATACCGTGATAGTTCCAGCTGAAATTTTCACAGATGATGTATTTCTGTTGCCGCTATAATTAACAACAAATACTAAAAACACTGAATATAATAGTTTTTAATAGATAATGGTACGGAACCCTTCGTGCGCGAGTCCGACTCGCACTTGGCCAGTTTTTTTTAATAGATAGAGTGATTCAAGAGGAAGTTTTATAGGTATAATTTAAGTCAGGGGACAGAGACTGTATAACTAATTACAGACCAATTTCACTTTTACCGTCACTTTCTAAAATAATCGAGAAACTTGTTAATAATAGACTTAAATCATACCTGGAAAAAAACAATATTCTTTCGCCTAATCAATATGGTTTTAGAACACGTAAATCTACTGGAGATGCTGTTAACCACGTAACCTCTTACATAGTGGATAATATTGACAATAAAAAGAAAGTCTTAGGTTTATTTCTCGACATAAAAAAAGCTTTCGATACAGTATCTGTCCCCATCCTTATAAAGAGATTAGAAAGCGTAGGTGTTCGTGGCTTACCTCTATTACTCTTGAGCGATTATTTGTCAAATAGAAAACAGACTGTGTGAGTGGGAGAGCACCTTATCACTGAAGAAAATGTCATTTACGGGGTGCCGCAAGGAAGTGTGCTTGGACCTACCCTTTTTCTTATTTACATTAACAACCTTTGTCGACTTACTCCAATTAATGGACAGATCATAACGTTTGCTGATGATACGGTCTTAATTTTCCAGGATAGCACATGGGACAGCCTAGAAAAAACAGCCCAACAAGGATTTAGCCTAGTTACGGAGTGGTTAGATTATAATCTCCTTACCATAAATTCCTTAAAAACTAAGTACATTACGTTTAGTATACGTAACAATACTCAACCACTTCCGGGTACTGTATCGATTAAAGTCCACTCTTGTTCTCAGGACTGTACGTGTCCCTCGATTGAACGCACTGATTCGATCAGATATCTAGGTGTAGAACTAGATAAAAACCTTAACTGGAATGCTCACCTAACAAATGTAACTGGTAGAGTACGGAAACTTATTTATATATTTAAGAACCTCAGACATGTCTGTGACAGTAAGTTGCTAGTTACAATATACTATGCACTCTGTCAGTCAATTGCATCTTACTGCATCACAGCATGGGGTGGCGCTGCAAAAACTGCATTACTAACACTTGAGCGTGCCCAGCGCGCAGTTCTTAAAGTAATGTTATTTAAGAAGTTTAGATATCCGACTCAGACCTTATATAAAGATACATCAGTGCTTACTATAAGGCAATTGTATATTAAGGGCTTAATATTATCCCAACATCAAAATCAGCCTGACTATTCTCCAACACGCCGCCGTCTTGACTTTGTTTATTATATCCCTACATCCAAGTCAGCGTTTTCCCGTAAATTCCAAAAAAATCTCGGACCCAAAATCTATAATCATATAAGTAAATACATTAAATTACGTGACTTAAGTTCCTATGAATGTAGACGGGTATTGGATATCTTTTTGAATTCACTTAGCTACGAAGAGACAGAAAAACTGATAAAGTAAATGGCCTAATACACACCCACACCTACTCACATATACAGACACACACATACTCACTCAGATACACATTCCATGCACGTACGTATATTTAATTGTACGTAAAAATAAGTAAATATATTGAAAATAGAATATTAAGTTTGCATAAATGCATCTGTATTTTTTGCATATACTAGTTGTTTACGTCTAAGCTAACTAACTTGTTCACAATTTGGTTGAGATTATTGAATGTACCGACTTTTGTGCCGGCTGACATTGGAATTGGATTCTTAGCCCTTGGACGGTGGAGTTGCTTTTGAATGGACTACTTTAATGTAGCTCGGCCAACTCTAAATAATTATCTACCTACCTACATTGTTGGTTATTTAACATACCATCAAATTGTATAAATTTATGATCCACTGCATAAATGTAATATAAGAAAATAAGTAACTTGCCGCATATTGTAAATACATTACTGTATATCAGATATATACCTATATTGATGTGGGTTGACGAATCTTACTTCACCGTGATACAGTTTTTAACTAGTACGGGAAGTAAAGGACTTCATTCTGCACCAATAATTTAAATTACAAAAGATAACTATGTGACTAGTTTCAACCACACTTAAGTATTTGTACCTATAACTTCTGTTGTAATGAAATAAAGATTATATTATTATGTATCTCCGATTTAAATTCACGGGGCGAACCCCGGTCATTTGGAAGGCGTGCGTGGGGATATAGATCCAACACGTAGAGGCCCTTTGGAGACGAAATTTAATGTCATGTAGTACACCTGCTAGAACCCATTCACGGGTACATCGGTAGATACCCGTGAACTGGTCCCAGCAGGCGTTGGAGCTATTGTAGGAAAATGGAAAAGAGAATTGGGTCTATGGTGATGACATTTGGGTGGACAATAAAATTGGGTTATTACAAAGTGGTTTATTATTATTATTATAATACATGCATGTATGGGCATTTTCAATAATTCGTGCACCTAATTAGCATAATTTGCTAAACAAAAATTAACTCAGTGTCAGTTTTGTAACGACAATTAAGTATTTAGTTTGTATAAAAAATTACTTTTTCTTTTCAATATATAAATCATATGCATATAGACCTTATTTAAATGCGAAAAAAGTTCAGTTTGACATCATTTGTATGCTTCACTTTCGTTACAAAACTGACACTGAGTTAATTTTTGTTTAACAACTCACGCTAATTGGGTGCACGAATTTTAAAAAATGAACGTATTATACATATAAACCCGTGCGAAGCCGGGGCGGGTCGCTAGTACAATTATAAAATTAAAAACTATTTAGGTGACGAAACAGCGTGGCTCCGTTGCGTCGTCAAGTCCGGTGTAGAATTCGGTAGGTTGCTCCGGAACCGCCGAAACACGACAACAAACACGAATAATAAATAGGTGCATCGGGTATGGACAACTGGTGGTCACAGCATTATAATCCATAGTATTATATAATTAATAATAGTATGTATGCAAATATTGCAAATGTAACACTGTATATCTGTTTCTGCTATTCTGTGATGCCTAATACATCAAACTTGGCATGTAACAAGCGCAATCCACAGGCAAATATTACATTTTTAATTCCACTTCCAGTCAAGAGGATGATAAATGTCTATAGGCCGAATCCAGGGCAGGCGAGCATGCGGGTAGAGATAGTATTTTTTTTATTTTAATCATTTAACATCAAGTACAAGCGTGCATTAGAATTAGAACTTTGCTCCCTAAATAGGTAAACCTGTGCTTTAGGATAAGCAAAACATATTAGTACCTCTATGTGACACTATTTCATGGACCGGGACCGATTTCCCTTATTAGGGTTTTCCATAGGGTTATTTTAGAACTTGTTTTTAAAACCCTATCCATAATGGTCACCTTATGATATGCTTACCATAACAATAGGGTTACCCTATCAGTAACGTTACCTTATCATAAGGTTACCAAATTGATAGGGTTACCAAATCGATAGGCTTAAGCCTGGAAATGGGTTTTCCGGTCCATGCACTATTTACTATCACAAGAAACGCATTGCTTTCGCTAACCGTTAATGCAGAACATAAGGGATTCCAGAAGTCATACTGACCCATTGAAACTGAAGAATGGAATATAGTTATAACATCACATTCCTTAAGTGGGTGGCACCACAATGCCACGTAGGCAGCTCTCAACACACCAAAGTACTTCACACTTCAAAGCGGATCCGGCTTGGCTCATTCTTCTTGGATTCCTTTCAATGAGACCTATATTTTATTTATGGGTACATAAAATATTGTATTGAATATCTACGACGAATGCAACCTGGGATATTCTATTTATATTCAAATGATAAGCAACGTAATAGGGACGTGGGATGTTTATGTAGGTTTAGGTTTATTCCAGCACAATTGTATGCCAACTACATACTTTTAAACCTAAGGAGGAGTAGCTATTGAGATAGGGAATACACATACTCTTTATTGCACACCTCTTATCTTATCTTATCTAGATGAGGGCCCTTTCGGATACACTTCGACACACTGGGATCTTTTGTGCATTTTTGCCCTCTCCTTTATGCCTATTACTCCCAAGCTCGCTCCATTCCACAAATGGGCACATTTGCACAACTCAAAACATGAAGCAAATACAGCACATAAAAACTTAAAAATAGATGTTAACAACAGGCGGTCTTATCGCTCAAGGGCGATTTCTTCCGAACAACCTTACGAAATATGACGTAGTTAGGTAGGGGTAGGCTTTAGGGAGCATAAGGTACTTGAGACTTATTTTATTCGAACCATTCCAACGCCAACAAAAAGTTCAGTCACACGCTAACATCTTTGCAACAAGGAAGCGAATATAAACCTAAGTGTTACTTGAGAGCATTCAGATTATTTTGACAGCGTATGCTATGACCATGGACCATTTCTATCTCACAAGGATCCGCGATTACTTCGGGCGATTTTATCGTTGAAAGGGTTAATGACGATGTCTCTGTATAATTTTTTGTATGAATGACTACCGAAACATAAATATGCACTTCCGTAGTCATTATTTATCTTGTAATTAAATTATTAAGGTATAATTAAAGTTTTATTACCTTGATAATTATTTCCTAATACGTGTTTTAACCTTTTTCAAACCTTCGCGTGACTAATTATTTAAATTAGGGTGATCCACCGTTGCGTACTTCCCAAAAAAATTCATACAAGTTTTTTTCTGAGATGCATGTAGACGGTATGAAAATTAGGAGACTTGATTCTTTGATGCTATGATTGAACTAAAGGATCATCATCATCATCATCATATCAGCCGAAAGACGTTCACTGCTGGACATAGGCCTCCCCCAAAGAGTGCCACAATGGCCGGTCCTGCGCCACCCGCATCCAGTGGACTCCCGCGACCTTTACCAGGTCATCAGTCCACCTTGCGGGGGGCCTACCCACGCCGCGCCTTCCGGTACGTGGTCGCCACTCGAGAACCTTTCCGCCCCAACGGCCATCGGTTCTACGTGCAATGTGCCCCGCCCACTGCCACTTAAGTTTAGCAATTCGGAGGGCTATATCTTGTAAAATGGCTATATAGTGTAAAAAAATATATATATATTAAAAAATATATTTATTTATGTCAATATTAGAAAAGTAAGTATTCAAAAACCTTTACTACAGCATAGATAAATGACTCTTGAACTTGAAAATCGTGTTGTCTGTGTTTTCATAATATTAAACAAACATTAATGTTGATTTGTCAACAGAATAGTGGGAGTAACTAACCAACGGGTATTAGGCACGAGTTCGTTTAAGTTTTGTCGTGTACCTTTCTACCTATTTATGCCGTTATTGTTGCGTAGGTAGGACAAGTATGGCCGTAAAACAGGTAGCCTGTAAGTAAAAATGTACATTTGTATGTTAGTGCAGCATATTATCGTTGACTTTAAAAATAATAGATCATATTGCACTATCAGCAAACTTCTAAAGCTTGTATTGTAATTCTTCTAAGCCCTTATAGGATCATTCTCATAGAAATGAGAGTTATAAATGCTCGCACAATAGATGTTATAACATTTCAGATCTAAAACCCATAGAGCTTACAGTTTTTAACATGGTTGACATCTCATACAATAACATTAGGTTCCGAAAGTTGATAAATAAATAAATAACAAACATAGACTGCTTAAAACATATCCCTTCCGTTCGGCTCTGCCGTCGTCGGGCAAAAATAGTAAAATAATTTATTTCAGGCATCTAAGGCCGATAGTAACAAATACCTTAAAGACTGACATACATAAATACACAATTAAAAACTAATCAGTTATTTAGGCGACATACTTAACAGCGTGGCTCCGTTGTATCGTCAAGTCGCCGGACTTAAGGGCCGCGATTCCATTTGTCCGTCATTCGGATTTAGAAAGACAAAGACGTAAAAGTGAGGATTTCCCTGTCATGCTGGGGCAGTATGACATTTTAATGACATATTTTTTTCTAATTTCGTCTTAAATCTATGAATTATTGTTTTATTTTAAAGTGTCCTATTGTATGGATTATTTGCGTGGTATATTTGATTTAGTTGTTGTGTTAAAATCTCAAATCAATATAAAATAAGGTTCCGAATGATCATCAACTCTGTATGGAACATATTTTTACTTTCAAAAACTCTCGTTGTCATAATGACCGTCATTGGTGCATGCACGTGCATGGTATAAAGACTTAGCTGAAGCTATTTTTAACCGATTATGACACGGCCTCGAAGCCGTGTTTAAGATGCTCGTCCAGTTTTTACATGTAATATGACGCGACGTGTGTTTTCTTGAAACAAACTAAATAAAGGAACGACGCGACGGTTTGATGCTTATCCGATAAACTCGTTGCATTAGATGCCTTAATTATAATATTGTTGCAAAAATATAACTCATTACGAAGTGCTTTTCTGTTGTTTTCCATTATGTACACTCAGCGTCAAATACTCTGGAGCAGTCAAAGTGGCCAAATAGTTCGGTACACCATACTAAATATATGGTGTACCGAACTATTTGACTAGTTTGGTTGCTATAAAGTATTTGACGCTGACTGTACGTACATACTTAATATACTTATCCATATTTTCTACTTTCATACCGACTACTTTGCCTAAATTCACTAAACCGATAAAATTCGGTATGGAGCTATTTGAAATCCCAAAAAAAGTCACAGGATACTTTTTGTCTGAGAGTTAAGTTTCTAAGTATCTGGGGATGGGACTATACGCGAGCAATAGGGAACATTACTGCAATGTTCTGCCGCCAGAGGCAGCACTACCACTAATAGTAAACCAGTATGGGACTATAGGGATTCACACTCACATGCACAATTGATTGTCAAATGAGTGACAAGGATGCTTGCATAGACAATACCGCTAGTGGGAACGAGATGCAATGTCAACGCTGCTAGTGTCGCCACCTAAGAAAAGTTTTGCGTAATTTTCCCTATTTACGAGTTCTACGGAGATACTAGATGTGGAAAAAGCTAGTCTACTGGCTTCCTAAATTACATATCGAAAGCGCCCCTCTACATAACTGTAACAACTTTATTAGTACCTACGCATTTATTTAACAAGTTGCGAGTTTATTTGCCTAAACAAATACCGTTTGGCACAATGTGTAACCGAAACAATTGTTCATATTATACATAAAAGATATAGTAGCTATTGAACTTGATAAGGGTTCAAATTTGTTTGTTTCTGTCCAAGGAGTAATGACCTCAATTTTTTTGGATAAAGTTCTTACAGACCAATCAGAATTGCATCTTTTACTCCGCCCAAAAACCACTCTTGACGTTTTTCACGATAGATAACAAAATTTCATCAATATTATTTTGTTACTCATTGAATTGCTCTCTTCTAAAAGATTTCACCTACATTGATACCCCCGTGACCTATTAGGCAAACTGATTTTACGCCCTATTAATAACCGCTAATACCCTATATATTCATCCATCATCCATTTTAAACATTAACTGTTTTAATGCCCCCCCCCCCCAATAGTTGTTTTTCCCTACGGGTGGGGGGGGGGGGGGTAATTACAGAGGTTCGGAACCGATGCAGAAAGGCCAGTAAGCTAATCAATCTAGAAGACAAGCACACTTCAGATGACTGCAATGCGGCGGGTCAACTCCGTTACTCAGGGAACGAACTTCGTCCGCATTTTCTTCTTGCATAAACTGGATGTTTGTTTCCGAACACAAACAGCTTTCAGTTAGCATTACCTGTTTAAGTTTCTAGAACAATATATTCCTTTGCTATTCCTAGAAACTTTAGCATGGAATACACCTGATTTTATCAATTACTTCCCCGTTTAACTTTACTTTTTTACTGTAAAGTTAATGTAGGGGAGTTCTCGCTATCTTAAGAATAAATCAGCTCGCAAGTATAGTTTTAAGCAGTGTAGTCTATAACTTTTTGGGGACAATCTTACACAAATCGAACTTTTCCCATAGTAAGCTCAATAAGGCTTGTGTTATGGTTACTAGACGACGATACATTCGACATAAATAATTAAATACGTATTACATATCCAAGACTGATTCATTCATCAGTATATACAGAGTGAACTCAATGAACCTCCGGGATGGATATTGGCTATATTTCAACCGGTGGCTTCACTTGCGTTCTGTGTAATACGTTAGTATAGACTTGTCTCAAAAAATTGGTTGTTTATTAAGTCGGTTCACGGACTATAATTTAACGTGATAACCTCATAAAGCCGAACGCTCGGCTCGGGCGGAACGGGACAATGAGTCATACCTTCTCGTGCGTGCTGCCGGTGTACATAGATGTATAAGTCACGTCAAAAACTCCAGTTCTCAATTACATATTCATAGACAGGTAAGTTATGGCAATGTCTTGCTTGTCAGCAGGGATTTTTAAGCTGTGTTTAATTTATAAATTCCTCCGACTTTTCATGTGAATACTTTAAGCGCCTTTATATATCTCGACAAGCTTTTAAAACTTAAAATGCTACTTACTTCAAAGGCGGAAATGGAGGTGCATTTCCTTATATCTTTTAATATTTTTACATTCAGATTTGCGAAAGTATCCTTTTCAGTAATTATATAGGTCCATAGCATTGCTTCGAATAAGACATATGAACTTGTTTTATTTTTCAATAGGGTTCTGTCTCCAAGCGGGATTGTTGAGCCTTGACACTGGATAGTATTATCGTGTACCTTATGCGAATTGGGAATGATCGGTTATATTCGTAAACCTGTTTATGGGAGGCACCGGGAAATTCCAAAATATAAATATTTATACTGGACATAGGCCTCAATGACTCTTTTACTTGTCAGACCTTACAAATTAAATTAATGGTACTATTTTAATGTATTAAAACTTTATTCGGATTCAGATTCTTTATTGCGTTCATATTGTGACAAAATAGGAGTTAAGGCTAGGTGTATTTTATAATGTAAATAACTTAAGGCGCCGTAGGTTCATGGTCTTCTCTCCCTCTCGCTGAGCATAAGCGTGAGCGAGATGGAAGTGCGTGTTTGGAAGCGCGGATATCATGTTTTTTAATTTTAATTTTTTGTGCGTTTAAATAAATAAAAAAATAATCACTAAGTTCCCTTAAACATGATATTGCCGATTTTTAGAACCAATGTTAATATGTTTAGCTATTGTGCATAATTTGCTAAGAATGTTTGAAGTGAATTTTAATATGTTTTAGACCTACATATGTTCGTGATTTTTTTCCGAGCGAAAATTGCTTAATCGTGTTTCGAATCACTGATTTCCCTGCAGAAAAGCCTCAAGATTACTATTCGTATTTTTTTGAAACAATATTATTATAAACAGACGCATTATATTGTTTCAAAAACTATGTTCGCTTCACTTCGCTGAACCTATAGGGCCTTAATTCCAAAGTCAAGTTTGAACAAATAATTGGCGAGGCTGATCCATGAGTTCCGCTCTGTGACGAATCCCGTAATGAAGCAAGCATGTAATTGTTATGATCTCGCATAACACAGTGAATGTAAACAATAGGCTGTGACGTCATCTGTCGGTTTACTTTTGTCATTTGACTTCCAGTTTGCTCGCTAAATTAAAACGTAGTGATTATATTCTCTTTGGCTAAATCTGCATTAGCGTTCTGCGAACCGGCAGAACCTTAAACTTAAAAGCTCGTCTTTAATTCACTACGTCATAAAGGCGTTTGTTCGTTCACAATGTTCGTTCACCTTTTGCCCACGACTTCGTTCGAGTTAACTATCAAGTCTGATGCCACTTTTTATCCCGAATTTCATCTCCTTGGGGGATAATTTCCGGGATAAAATGTCTCCTTTATTTTAATCCTGCTTAAACTACCTATCTGTGCGCTGAATTTAACTTTTACAATATTAGCAGTGTATTGGTGATTTTGGAGAATTCTTGGTGAGAGCAACGGACATCTTTAGTTATGTGACAATCAAAGCATCAAAAGCTCTGGTCTTTAATTTAACAATTACATAAAAGCGTCTGTTGCGTGTATTTTCTTTAAGTGTCCTTGAAGTGCATTTTTAAGCGTCTACTCTTGGCGTTAAAAGTATCGCACCTTTCCTATAATTCGTTTCAAGCCTTATTAGTCCTAAGATATTTACTGTACCCTGTCGATATTAGTATCATTTGAAAGGTAATAATTTAATAAAAACCCCTAGGCTTAAGCTTTCAAATGATACTAATATCGACAGGATACAGTAAGTATCTTAGGAGTAATAATCGCATGAAACGAATTTTAGGAAAGGTGCGATAGGTAACTTTTGACGCCGAGTGTATAAAGGGCGCCAAGAAATTTGCACGAAAATAATTGATGTCGGTTATTTTTCTAAGCCTTATAAAAATAAGTAGCTATTGACAAAAAAAATGTTACCAATCTGATCCATCAATGTTTACAATAAAACATAGACTTTAGACTTCTGCTGTCAAATAATATTTACCTAAGAAAAATCTCTTTCAATCGCGTATTTATTAAGCTTTAAACAGTAAAGCCTATCCCTTTCTCAGATTAGCATCGATATTCCATAATCTGTTAAAGCCATCGGGTTCTAAATCGATTATTACGAGGGAGAGGCGGCAAGTTGTGCGGCACGCAATGCAAACAATCAACACAGCCGAGCTTATGGGTGTCGGGTAACCCGAGCCGTGCTATCTAGTCGGCCCGATGCCTGTTGGAGATAATATTACTGAGGCATTTGTTATATTCCTTCAACTAGGCACTTAATTACTGTATAAGATATTTAGACATCTCAAAAACTTTTATATTTTCTTAAAATGGTATGAGAATTATGAGAAGTGTTGGTTATGATGAGCACTATATATATTAGCCATATTTTAGCGTCGATTCGGCCAATGAAGAGTTATTCCAAGATTGCTCCATCAAATTTTGACGCCTGAATCCTATATTCTTGTTAGGTAAATTCAAGCTACGTGATAGAGGAACTTGAAGATATCAATACCTACAGGACTTTTGAGAATGAAGTAACTTGCTCTGTAGATTTTATTTATAATAATAATAATAAATAAATAATAAATTAGTTATTTATTTAGGTATTAACCCATAAAATTACATTGGTTACATTAAAAATTAAAAATATACAATTAGGATGCAATTAAAATAAAATTTAAATTAATTTCCAATCACAGAAAAAGTGTCGTTGAGATCTTACTCGTTAGGTAACATGTTGTGCACACTACCTTAACAATACTGTTTGTCGATGCATTTGACTGTACAATTGTACAGACCAGTGATTTTGTTTTATAACAAACAATGCTTTCGACAAAACTTCAAAGTAGCTATGACACCGCCAACAAGACGCGCGCATGAGATTGATCTCACAAGCGTAGGTTACGTTTGAAATTTCTGTGGCTCGGCAAGTTCCCACGAAATAAAATTCTTGTGATAAAATCTACGTAACTGAAAAATATTTTATTCCCATTGAGTATTCTTTGGATTTTTAACATTATTGGTACATCTGTGAAGTTTATTTTGATTTATCTACACTTTAGCCTAATTAGTCTTATCCTCTTATCAATAACGTTTCTAATAAATCATGTAACCTAATAAATAAAAAAAACAATGTTAAATTTAATTTTTTTACCTAAATATATATAATTACATAGTATGTTTAAAACTCTAAAAGTAAATACCATCGAATCTCATTACTGGAAAGAAATAGGTGCTTAACAGTTTAGTTTTTTCGTAGTACTACTAGAAATCTCCTCTCGCTACGTAGGTGGTCTGCCGATTACTTAGTATGTCGCACCAGACGTGGTTGTCATAACTCATAACACGTCCAAAGGAACTTTAGCCTGTTCTCCAACACAGATCCGTAATGGACATACGCGGCCTACTGCGGCAACTGATGCAAAAAGTCAAAACATAGGAATTTAATTAAGGGTCATAATTGTCATAAATAATCGTTATATCCAAAGAACTGGCTATGGATTAGATAACCTTTAAAAACTCACAAATACGGCCTGCAATTTATTTTCTACGTAACTTTCTTCATGATCGTTATTAACCGCTAACATTTAAATATAACAATAATACGAGTACCGATTATAATCTCGCATACCCTATATTACCCAGGATCACATAAGAACTACATCGGTCAAGATACTTGCCACAACCACAGATCAAAGAATACAACTAAATCGGTTGAGGCGTTTTGTTGTTCTGGCGGAATAAAGAAACCTGAAAACATTAATTTTTTTGGGGCAGTTGTGTAAAAAGTTATCAAAGTTGTCAGTAAAAGCAGGAATTTGTGTTCAAAACAACGCCATAAATTATCTTTTTATGCAAAGAACGGACTACCGACTGATAACCTTTAAAAACTTGATCTTATTATCATTAAGTTAGTCTCTTTTTCTGAAAGGAAAAAGCTGTCGAGACGCTTGAATTATAAAGATAGAAAAAACTGAGGATGAGCAATTTTTTGCTTATCTCTGCTTATTTTCTTGTTCATTTGGCGCCAAAAGCTTAAGTACACTTCTTTAGATCAATTATGAAAATATCTAATGAATTATGAGATCAAACTGTCTTCACTGGAGAATTAGGATTATGAATTTGAAATAATGGGATCCTACACTGAAAAAAATGGTTTGTTGGATTTACCAAATTAGCTAAGGTTGGCTGAATTACATGGAAACTAAGATAAATATAACAAAACCTCGCTATTGGACTTACAAAACTAAAAAGGTTAAAGTCGCTACCAGACTTCTGGTGTAAATCAACAAAGAGTATTTTACATTTTACAAAACAAATCTCAACAATTTGGTTTGGTTGATTATATCATAAAAATATAATAAATATAACAAGGCCTCGCGGTTGAACTTACAAAACTAAAAAGGTTGACGTCAAAATATAGTCCTTACCAGAGTTCATGGTGTATATTAACAAAGAATATTGTACATTTTACTAAACAAATCGCTACAAATCGGTTTGGTAGATTTTATAAATCAAATATGATAAATATAACAAGACGTCGCGGTTGAACTTACAAAACTAAAAAAGGTTGAGGTCAAAATATAGTCACTACCAGAGTTCATTGTGTTAATTAACAAAGAATATTGTACATTTTACCAAACAAATCCCTACAAATCGGTTTGGTAGATTTTATAAATAAAAATATGATAAATGTAACAAGACATCGCGGTTGAACCTACAAAACTAAAAAAGGTAGAGGCCAAAATATAGTCCGTACCAGAGTTCATGGTGTATATTAATAAAGAATATTGTAAGTATTACCAAACAAATCTCTACAAGTCGGTTTGGTAGATTTTATAAATAAAATATAATAAATATAACAAGACATCGCGGTTGAACTTACAAAACTAAAAAAGGTTGAGGCCAAAATATAGTCCCTACCAGAGTTCATGGAGTATATTAATAAAGAATATTGTAAGTTTTACTAAACAAATCTCTACAATTTGGTTTGGTTGATTTTATCATAAAAGTATGTTAACTATAACAAGACCTCGCGGTTAAACTTACAAAACTAAAAAGGTTGACCTCAAAATATAGTCCCTACCAGAGTTCAAGCTGTTAATTAACAAGAATATTGTACATTTTACCAAACAAACCTCTACAATTCGGTTTGGTTAATTTTATATTGTAAATATGATAAATATAACAAGATTTCGCAGTTGAACTTACAAAACTAAAATTAAACTTACAAAACTAAAAAGGTCAACCCTCGAAATATAGTTCCTACCAGAGTTCATGCTGTTAATTAACAAAGAATATTGTACATTTTACCAAACAAATCTCTACAATTTGATTTGGTTTATTTTATAATTAAAATATGATAACTATAACAAGACCTCGCGGTTGAAATTACAAAACTAAAATGGTTAAGGTCAAAATATAGTCCCTACCAGAGTTCATGGTGTAAATTAACAAAGGATATTGTACATTTTTACCAAACAAATGTCAAGAATTTGGTTCGGTTGATTTTATGATAAACATATGATTAATATAACATGGCCCTGTGGTTGAACTTACTAAACTGAAAAGGTTGAGGTCAAAATATAGTCCCTACCCAGAGTTCCTGGTGTAAATAAACGAAAAAAAATGAACATTTTACCAAACACGTCTCTACAATTTGGTTAGGTTCTATCAAAAAACTGGCCAAGTGCAAGTCGGACTCGCGCACGAAGGGTTCCGTACCATTATCTGTAAACATATTTTTTTTTTTCTGTTTTTAGTATTTGTTGTTATAGCGAAAACAATTATTAGTAATAATATTAATATTAAAGACAGACAGACAGCGGAGTCTTAGTAATAGGGCCCCGTTTTACTCTTTGATTACGGAACCCTAAAAACGAGTCATTTAGGGATTACGCGGTATTTTCGATTTTTGGTAAAGTGACGTTCGACGCTCGAGATCACAAACTTGTATTATTCATTGCGCCAACTTCATAAACAACCAACCCCGCCAACTACCCCGTACTTTCAGGCGACATAGTTACTTATTAAGAAAAGTATCATTTTTAATTACCGCGATGAGTACGAAGAAGGCAAAGCCCATGGTTGTAGGTATATGTTTCAGTTTAAGTTCTAGTGACATTGTTACAAGGTTTATTATTCCAGTTTAACAAGGTTTTACAAAATAAATATCACGGAACAATATACTTAACACAAATATAATGCGGATTTCAGTAGCGTTGATATCTTTAGATATTCAAAGGCATCTTTTAAAATGCAAGTAATTAATAGTGTTAAGAATAAGCAGCATAAATAGTATTAGAAATAGGTAACTCACCTCTAATCATGTTTAAAAATGTTGTAGTATTATACTTAAGTTACTAAATCTATTTGATTCACTCTAAATATGGGATTTATACAATAGTATTGTCATTAGGAAAAACTATAGCAATATATTCTCATTTGCGGTAACCTATATAGATTGACATGCTTGGTTATGCTTTCATCTTCAAAACAAAAAAAACAATTACTCAAACTTAATTTTAAAAAAATCATCTCTCTTTCACAAATGTTGTGATAGTCCGTTCAATTGTTTACATATCAAATTATCTAGGTAAACCTGTAATTGGCCATACTACTGTGTATTATAGTATAAGTTACGTACTTTGTATCGCTGTTGGTTTTCTGAATAAATAATAATAATAACTAATGCACTTGCTAGTTAGAGCAACAAAGAGAGAGATAAACGAACTTAGTTTGTTTTGGTTTCGCGGTAGCTCCTCAGACTACACTACGCTAAATGAGATAAGTAGGTACCTATTAGGTATATTGTGTAAATACGTAAAACCATATAATAGTTAATGTAGTTAGCACAATTATTAGAATTACGTACGACTTAGTTTTGCTTCAATCATTATTAAAACGACATTACTTAAGTATCATAACCCATAAGGCATAGGTATGCAATTGTATGTAACATGTATTTAACCTAAACCTATTTACAAATTAGTAATTAATTAATTATTAACTCTGTACTTATTATGATGTTTATAATCACACAGACAAACTATTCCGACAGTTTTGCGAGACCATGTTAGTTATTATGTTTATATACTCTGTGTATTAAATAAAATTAAATAATAATCTAGGCCGCTTTTCACGTTGTATGTAGGTACCTACCTAGCTAGACTTTACCCAAATTAATAATTTGCAGAGCCATACCACAGATTGCCATACTTATTCCCAGACAAAAAAAGTAAAGTTGCGTAGGTACTTACTTAATGATTATCTATGTAGTAATTAGGCTTTAACGACGTTTAAGTTTTCGTGGCTTTTCCTTAATACGAGTAAGGAATATACTTCCTTATCGTGTGAATGTGAAAGTGTGTTAATTGGTTGGTCCTTCCTTGGTGTTTGTTTGGACGTCTTCATAAATAAGCAAAATACTTACGTTTGTCACGCGGGCCAAGCCGCTGACAAAACTAGTAAGTAGATACTACATGGTGTACCCATGTAGGTACAGTCAGCAGCAGAAGTAGCAACACAAAATAACACGCTCGAAATTATATAGAAAGTCCGTATCCTCTTGACATTAGAGCCATGTGTAGGTCATTTTGAGCACTTTGACCCGCGTAGCTACTTTTGCTGCTGGATGTACCTTTAACTTTATCATTGATTAATTGACGTCTTAAAATATACAATTGGTAAATTACCTAAATACCTAATCATTACATAGTATACAACAAAGTCGCTTACGTTTTTTTCAATAGATAGAGTGATTCAAGAGCAAGGTTTATATGTATAATTCATGCATGTATTACACGTATAAATCCGTGCGAAGCCGGGGCGGCGGGTCGCTAGTTATAAGTATATAATCAAGTAATAAATCGTTTTGTCTTTACTTGTTGGTCGTAGGAATGAGATTCTATTGCTTTGTTATTTTGCAACCTTTCACGCCACACAAAATAGTATTTAAGTACTTACCTAGTCTATTTTTTCCAACAACATTAACACGAAACATTTGGCGTTTAGTAGGTACATAGGTAACTATCTACTCGTACCTTTTGAGAAAGCGCTGCAGTCACTACCAGACCTATACCTTGTTAAAATTACCAAAGAGTTTGGTAATTTTAACTAGGTAAAAGTCTGGTACATTTTACAAAACAATACCGCTGCATGCATAGTTCCATCCTACTCAATTTATAAACATAAGAGTGAGATGTGACTATTCCCCTCCCCGACTGCCCTGCGGAGGTGCGCCCCTTCCCCCGGATACAGCTTCTTGCGATGCGCGCGCGGCGCGGCAGGCTTCATTGCGTTGAGGTAGTTCATTGTATATAGTCACTTTGTTTTGTTTGCGTTTTAATGAAATTTTCTTGGTGCGCCATTTCATTTCGGCTGGTGCGTAGTGGATTTAGTTTGCAAAGTGTAACCAACTATGGGTAGTGATCTCGACGATGACTTAAGTGTGGGGGTGACTGAATATTTGAAGGAATGGGGATTATCTCAATCTACCATAACAAGTTTTGAAGGTAAGCATTAGAACGATATTACACTAAAAGTGCTAAATTGGCAACACTGATACCTTACTAATTAATTGTGAATAAGAATGATATTGTATGTGAATAACGTACTTATTCCATTGTTAGTTCTTTTTTGTCTGAAACACAGGGTAACCTATAGTTGACACCGTATATGGATTCTCCACCCATACCTCCTTATTATTAATGATTAAATATAATAATTTTGTGATTATAGTTTAATATGAATAGGAAGCTTAACTCAGGCTTAGATATTGACCTAGAAATATTGGTTACGTATTACCTACCTAATTACTTTGACTAATTTACAAAACGAATTTCAGTAAAATTTACCAAATCGGTTTGGTTGGCCATTGTTGCGTTTGTATTTTGTCTGTATGTAACTAACTGAACATAAAATAATGAGTTTAAAGACTGATGAATGACATATATGTCTTATTTTTTAGAAAATCAGACTTCGTTAAATTTGCTCGACTCCATTCAAGAAATGAACAGAAGGAGCTGATTCCCAGTTTAAAGGAAATACTATTATTCAAGCGGGGGTTGAACAAACTCCAAAACATTATTCATGTAAGTATTCCTGTCTGTTTTACATTTATTATCCATACTACATTTAAATGCGAAAGTGTGTCAGTCTGTTTGTTGCCTCTTAACGCTTAAACCGCTGAACCGATTTAGATGAAATTTGGTATCAAGATAGTTTGAGTCCCGGGGAAGGACATCGAATAGTTTAAGTCGGTGAAGTAGGCGGTAAAAAATTGTATGGAGCTATCAGTTCTATCGGAAGCATTATGCTGAGATAGAACCGTTTCGTGACAAACGCTGTGTGTTGTTTGTCTCGAATAAATGTTTCTTTCTTTCTTTCTATCTCCTTCCTTGGGACTCCAATTATCTCGATACCTACTAAATTTCATTTCCTTCAGCTCAGCGGGTTAAGCGTGAAGAGGTTACAGACATACAGATATACAGACAGACACACTTTCGCATTTTTTATACTAAAAGGTACGAAATTTGAAATAAATGATAGCCTGTCATATTCTGATATATACTCGTAAGGTACTTAAAAATTCGTCCAGTAGTTTTTGAGATTAATTGAAACGTACATTCATCCATACATCCAAACTTTCGCATTTATAATATTAGTAGGATTAGTATGGATACGGTTAAAAGTAAACAATATATTTTAATTTCCAGAACGAAAGCGAAGTCCTCACCCAGCTGGACTATTGGATAAAAGCCCAAATGGCTAAGCGACTGCGGTGCCAACCCATCATCATTGCTGTCGGACCGACCATCGATGCCCTAAAGGACTTTTATGTTGCTTATGACGACATCCTTTATAATATCGACTCATTCCTGAAAGCGCTGGACGTATGCTTCAAAACTTTTCACTGCCTTGATGCAGAATATGGTTGGCAACATCTCGCTGCCTCAATTTTATAAACTTCAAATTTCAAGTTGATAAAGTTGCAACATGGAACCTTATAATATTGGAGCAGCGAATTCTGTTGATTCTGGAATCTACACAAAGACGTCAGAATACGGTGCGCTATTTTTGCAAACGATACTCCACTGAGAGCCCAGTCTATAAGACTACTCAGCAAATTTTATCATGACTTGTAACTCAGCCTATAAGATTCACACTTACTACGTATACCGTGAACAGGGTATCTATTTCGTAAACTTAAAATTAAGATATGTACAGCCAAGGATTTTGATTCACGTACGGTCAGCCGCAGAGAAAGAATGTGGGCCGCAACCTGGCAGCCTTTTGACTTTTATTATAAGAAAGGTTTTGTACCCTACTGAGTCACTGACATAATTTTAAAATAAGTGATCTACAGTTTATTGTATCGATTCGCAAAATAAATTTTATTACATGTACCAAAATTCGGACTATTTTTCTTTAAACCACCGTATTTATATAGCCCTTATAATATTAAATAAGGTTACTGGTAAATCGACGTTATTCCTTTTAACAGTGATATCTATTTTAAAAAGGCAATTTGTAAATGTTCACTCTCTAGGAACTGCTGATTTTCGGATAGCCTTCATGGCCTTTTTAATTGCAAATGAGCTTTACTATATCTCCCTAAAAAGAAATAAGTTGGTTACCAATAAGCCTGCATATTTTTGAAGTGTTTGTCTTTAGCTTTTTTCATCTACAATATTTTTAGGGTGGGGCTACGAATAATCTTCAATCTACATAGAAAACTACGTAGTTTGAAAATCTAAACTGCTATAATTTTACTCTCATACCATGTCAGCAATATTGCAAGTTTCTAATTTTCAATGATACCACACCCTATTTATACTCTGGAAATCAAAAATGTGTTTGGTGATATCTACCTAAAAAGATGTGTACATTTTACGAATGTTAGTTTGATAAATTAACCAAACTAACACCATTAAACTGTACACTACTTATTTGGTACGTTTTACTAAACTAAGACCGGTACAATTAGCAGAACAAGCACTGATAAAATCTTGGTAGATATTACTAGTAAACATTTGGTAAAAACCACAGTACAAATCTGTTAGATATTACCAAACCAATTTTAGGAAAAAATACGAAGCACATGATCGATAATACTTAATTATATTTGATAAAATCTGCGATCCACTTATAGTAGATAATACAATATTATCTTTGATATAAAGCACGATTCAATCTGATAGATGATACTAGACTAACTTTGATGAAAACTGCGTTACATATCTGGTAGATATATCAAACACCTTTAGTAGTAACTAAAATATAAATCTGGTAAATATTACCAAACTAAAGCTGACAAAATACACCGAACGTGATTAGTAAATACTACTTAACTTTGTTTGTTAGAGTTCACCAAATAAATTACATTATACTTACAAGTTAAGTTCAGCTCTTTCAATCAAAATGATTTAATACATTGTACCAATAGAAAGTGCTATATCTACCAAATTGTGTAGTAGATTTTACCAAATTACTTTTGCATTTTCTACTGACTAACTTCGGTAATTTGTACCAAAAAATAGTAACAGTAGAACATGCCAAAGGTATTTGGTAAAAAAAGACGAGTATGTTTGGTAAAATGAAAAATATCCGTTTGGTAGATTACACCAAACTACATTGAAAAAAATTATACTTAACTACTTTGATAAAAAGGTTACTAAAGTACTTTGTTTAAAAATGTACTAAAGTTCTTTGGTGAGAAACGTTACTAAAGTACTTTGGTAAAAAATATACTAAAGTACTTTGATGAGAAATGTTACTAAAGTACTTTGGTAAACAATTTTACTATTTACTACAAAATATAGGTGTAATCTACCAAATAAATTTGGTACAACACCAACTTATTTAGTTTGATAAAATCAACCAAAATTCGTGATAGGACCGAAATCAACCGCTAACTTTGGTAACATTTACACGGAATCTGGTAAATCCAACCTAACATTTTTTTCAGTGTAAACTGAATGAAGCTTTACATTTTTATTAACACCGGAAACTATTTGACTAGTCTTTTTACTGTAGTATCAAATAGGGTATTTGACAAAATTTTTTTTCATTAGCAACGTGAGATACACATTACGAATTTGCTATTTTAAGATTTTTAAATTCATAAAAACTAACAATAACAACAACAATAAAATAAAGTATTATGTGTGTTGCGTTATCTCGGTTAGGCTTGCCACGCGACAAACATAACTTTAATTAAACCAACTCGTCGTGTCAGATAACCCTTCCACTCGCATTGAAGTAATACTTAAGCTAGAAAGAGAGCGCGAAACATATTGGAATGAGGCATGCATAGAGTATAACCTGTAAGAGCATGTCTCTCAGATTGATGTCTAGTACATTACTAAAACGGTTACCTATCACTATAACGAAATTTAATTTCGCAACTGCATCATAACAATCATGTGTCCGAATATTCAGTTCGGCAAAAAGCCTTTTTTTCTCTGAAACCATGAAATTTTCAGGATTATTATAAAACAAACCTAACCTAATGGGTCTTTAAAAAAATCTAAAACTTTCGGGTCTTCGAGAAAACTGGCTTTTTGAAGAAATCAAAATTCGAACAAATGATGCAGTTGGGAAATAAAGTTTAGTGACTGCGATAGGATAGGATATTGCAATCCAATTGGAATTTGTGTCTCATAGTGATTCTCAAATGATGTGCGCGTTCGGTATGTATAGTCAGCATCAAAAGTAGCTACGCAAACGAAGACGTCAAAAGTCCTTATTAACATAACTTTTGACGTCTTCAATTGCGTAGCTACTTTTGATGCT
Organism: Epinotia brunnichana; assembly: GCA_963854355.1. NCBI lineage: Eukaryota > Metazoa > Arthropoda > Insecta > Lepidoptera > Tortricidae > Epinotia > Epinotia brunnichana. The sequence goes on along the minus strand of OY977949.1, from coordinate 18,482,278 downwards.
GACTGTACGGCTTGCAAATAAATGCAGCACTTGCATAATCAGCCTATAACGCAAGGGAAGTGCGTAATAACCGGCGGGTAACAGCCGCGCTCATACCTCGCCTCATAACATTTGCATTCATTTCCACTGACGGAGATGTTTCCATCTTTCCGCTAATTATTTCTCGCGTTATTCAATGAAATGGTTTAACTTCGCTAATTTGTTCTTTGCGATCTTTAAGCTGGCAGCGTTAATAATGAATGTGCAAGGTTTATTGAATGATCAATTTGTCTGCGTGTCGTGTAGGTAGGTGCGTGACACCATACAGCAATCGGTTAATGAGGAACCGATTTTTTAGCCGATCGGTTGAGTAAACATTGTATGTAAATATTGAGATCGCTCTTACAAGCGCTACAACGAAGGTAGCGCTTGTAAGAGTAGAGAGAAAACGAAGGTAAATGCCGATGCACGTACCATTAATGTCGCCTTGGAGAGTTATAAGGCTTTTGGCGGGATCGTCGTTGTATTGGCTTGTGTACTCAGCAGTCGTGGCACTTGGCACAATTAGAATAGTCAAACGACCGTTTTGCAACTGTTTCCGGTCTTTTAAGAGAATCTTATCCGTTGTTCGATTCAATGTCATCACAGGTGCATCCTTATTTCATTTCAAATTGTTCCGTCACTTTAGCTCGGTTTGCAAGCGAAACATGATAATGAGATACGAAAGTGATGAGCCAAAGTGAGGCCCTAAAGGTCGAGTTTATGTATATACTTACAAGTGTCCATAGGCTATGGAACCAGGTTAACATCAGTCAGGCCGTATTAAGCTTGTTTGCCACCGTCGTTGTATAAAAAAAATATTGTGGGGTCCATGTTGGAAAACGCGCAAACAAACATGGCGTTGCCTAGGAGTGCTTTCATACTCGCCTGACAGCATGGGTATCGCGCCGCTCAACACTTCTCCGGCCCATAGACGCGGTCGAAGAGTACAGCCCTAGTCGTGCTTAATTATATATTTGACTGAGCAGAACAGCTTTATATTTTACAATGACGCAGTAAAGACGTAATATACGCTCAACTAAAATTAATAAAGCCTTTGTGAGCGTATAAAACTGAAAGACACGGCACACAAATGCTCGGTTAATAATGTTCTTTCTGTATTAAATCGCAATGAAGCTGCGAACAGCGTTGAGCGTGGAGCACATATATAAAATGCGCCTGCCCCACCTCTTAATGAGAAGTTAACTCGAAAACTTACTAGGGTATCCTCGACACGTTTTATTCATGGCCATAAAGCCTTTTAACTTAAATTTGCAAGGTTCTTGAAAATTTATGAGGTGTCATTGAGAAAGTTGAGTCGTTCATCAAACTTGCGCAGTCCAGTGGGCTGGGGATTATGTCTATTTATAATGACTTAGTTTTGTTACTTAGTGAGATAATTACGAGTTTATGGGAATAGTTAAATAATTATCTTGGTGATGTTTAGGATTGTTTTGTTGAAGCTTTAATCTTAGGAAAGCTAAGGATAAGCTGTTGACTTTTATTTAAACTTTTATTGCATTAATCTCTCAGATCACTTTATGGATTAACCTTTTAAAAGAGCCGTTTTATTGAACATGCGAGCGAAGCGAACGAAGTTCTCCGTTTCAGCTGAGCCAAAATTATTTGGTGTCCGGCTGTCCGGCTATTCTCTTCTACAGGTCGCATTTCTCAACCGATTCTCAGGAAGTTGTGTGAGCAGAACCTGCTCAATCCCCAAAAAAAAACTCAATCATTATTGAACCAATAATGATTGAGTTTTTTTTGGGGATTCTGTATTTAGAAAAAGAATATGTCAGTCTCGTGAGTTCTACAGCTCCTCAGAGCCACTAGTTTTATTTTGTTTAATTTTTCTCCTTTGTGGTTTGCAGTAGATGGGAATCAGAATGTAACACCGGAACAGATCAAAACCAGGGATTTTACCCGGTTTTTTGCAAAAACCTCGAAATAACCACATATCTCGAACTATTTTATACTTCATATGTAGGACTCGGTTGTGTTTTGAGGTAACGAGTGCGTATTATTAAATTGCCCAATTCGAAAATGAAATAATTAACAAAGAACGAAAAAAACCGGTTACAGTTCCCATACAAAAAATAACCGGTTACAATCCCTGATCAAAACAGTGAAGGGGCAAGAATCGCATATGTTTCAAAAATAACACTGTTCCGGCTATAGTTAGCTACTAAACTAAACCGATTAGTTCCGTCGGTAAATCACGCGATTCGCAAAGCCGCGAAACCAAACAAGTGTTCAATTGCTGTTGAACATAATCATACCGGGCGGCGATCTGATTAGGCGTTTCCACATGTATCAACCACAACTCAACTCATTTCAGTTTTAAGATAATTCTAGTACAACTTAACCTATTTACATACATTATACGTAATAAAATGAATGGACCGACAAACTGACAACAACAGTGTCGGTACTCCCGTAACCCCGTCCCGTCGGGTTCCTGTAATATAACATTTTAAATGTAATTCATCAATTTGCCATATTGAAAATAATGAAATAAAAACTACTTAAAAAGACACACGTACCAACTAAGTATTTACCATGACATGAGACCTGTACCATATTCTTAGTAGCTTAAATATTATCTATTTGTGAAGGAAGGGCAAGTTGGAAGGGGAAGACCTAGGCGAACTTTCTCCGATCAAATTGGAGAAATCTTACAAAAAGGCCAGGTTAGATACCCTAAACCGACGAGCATATTATGTTATTTCAAGATTGGATAGCTCGGAAACACAACAGATGAAAGCGGAAATGGATCAATTAAAAATCCAAATAATTAGTGCACACGAAGAGATTATCAAATTGAATGGAGAGATTACGGACTTAAAAAAAACATTAAACACCTGCCAAAAGCAAATAGCATCTTATAAACAAATATTACATGACGAAACACCTAATAAATCTATATTAGGGACCAGCAAGAAGCGAAGAAGAAAAACTAAGAGATTGAATACGCCGTCTCAGAATAGCAAGTTGCTAATGCAGATCACACCATCCTCAACACCACTAACCAGCCTTCAACTATCTGATTTAGAGGATTACCGTGAAGAGATAAATGAGGAGTCTTCTTCAATTGATGAGGAAGCCCCATCGAACCCCCTGTGTCGAGGTAACAACTTTAACTTAGGAATAGAAGATACACCCCATGCTGACCCAAAACCCAGTGAAATGGAGAAAGAATGCAGGTTAGAGACTACAAAGACGAACGAATCTCTTGAGACGCGCTCTTCAACTAAGCAGGACAGGATTGTTACTTCGCAACGAAAAGTTATAATTTTTAGCGATCAATATGGCAAAGTACTTCGTAAGGTATTACAAAACTTATTAGGCGACGATTTTAAAGTGACGGCTGTAGTGAAACCCAATGCACCAATAGAACAAATTTTATCATCATGTGAAAATATGTGTAAAAACTTCACAAAATCGGACTTTGTAGTGGTTATTGGTGGATCGAATGACTTGAACCCATTCAGTTTCAAATGCCTACTGTACAGCAAGTTGTCATTGCTTTCAAATACCAATGTTTTGATTGGTGAGATAAAGCACAATAAATATTTAAATGTGCATGCACTAAATAACTTATTGCGAATGATTTCTTCTCAGCTCAAATATGCATCCTACATACCTTTCAATAACACAATGAAAAACGTTACAAACATTAGTGGATTGTTATTGAGAGAGATATTACGTATTGGTTATAGAAATAATATTATTAAACATATGCATGTAAACAAACAGATACAAAAAACAAAAAATGTCCAAAAACAAATATCAGACTACTTTGAAAAATCATATGTCACACGAACAAAACAGGACTCACCTCGTACCACAGTTGAACAGAGACAAGATTTTTTTCGTGACTAAATCAAGCAGCCTACATATATTGCATCAAAATGTTCAATGCACAAAATCTAAGCCCAGTCAAAAGAAACTATTAACGCATATGGCTATTTTACACCAAAATATCGCCGGTTTGATAAATAAAACTGACATGCTTGTTATCCATATTAATGACCTTAAAACTCAAAATATTAACGTAGATATTATATGTATAACGGAACACTTTATCACGACCAGCCGTAAAGATCTTTTAACTGTGCCAAACTATCGGCTAGCAGCGTGTTTCTCACGTGAAAAAAATCGCGGTGGAGCTTGTATACTGGTAAAATTGGGGCATCAGTTCAAAGAATTACCCGACATTGCAAAAAATTCAGTTTGTGGTATATTTGAATGTTGTGCAATTGAATTAACAGTTCAAAAATTAATCATTGTATGCATATATAGGACTCCAAATCTTAGTAATTTGAGTATATTTTATAAGAAACTAGACATCATTCTGAAGAGTATATGTAAAAATAGTAATAAGAAAGTTGTTCTGTGTGGAGACTTTAACATTGACATTTTAAAAAGAAATTATATATCATCACAATTTGAATATTTCCTGACTAGTTATAATTTAATTCTTGAAATTAAACAGCCTACGAGGCTTACAAGTAACACGTGTATAGACAATTTTGCGCACAACTTAAAAAATGGACATAGTAGCAAAGTACTGGATTTTGGTCTATCAGACCATACTGCTCAAATATTGTTATTTCCAGCTAATAAAATAAATAACTACAGTTCCTGGCGTATAAAAAAACGTGACTACTCCTTGAAAAATTTAAAGATGTTTAAGCGACATCTAGAAAGTATGTCTTTTTCTGATTTGTACTGTACCACAGATCCAAATACTGCATACAATATATTTCTAGATGATTTTCGTCTTCTTTACGACTTATGTTTTCCAGAAAAAAATATTACGTTATCGTCAAATGTCAGAGTAAAGTGGCTTACAAAAGGCATAAGAGTTTGTAGTAAGCGCCAGAGAGAGCTACTTTGGCGATATAGACGTATGCCTACAACAGCAAATAAACTGGTATTTCAAAATTACTCTAAAAGATATAAATCAATTATTAAATTGACACAGAAAGCTCAAAACAACCACGCCATAAACACTGCTCAAAATAAAACAAAAGCTACCTGGGGTATCATAAACTCCACCAAAGTTATTAAACCTAAGGAGCAAATCCAAAGATTAAAATCTGATAAGCGCATTATTACGGACCCTAAAGTCATCGCGAATACGTTCAATGACCACTTTTTACACAGTGTACAAAATCTGTCGAAGACAGACAATGTCAAATGTAAAATTAGCCACAGTGCCCACTCTATGTTTATGATGCCAGCAACATCCAGTGATATAGAATCAATAATAAGATCGTTAAAAAACACAAATAGCGTGGGTTTTGACAGCATATCCACTATTGTCATAAAATATGTAAATGAAAGCATAGCAAAACATTTAAGCTACATATTCAATCTCTGTATAAATGAAGGTATTTTTCCTGAGAAGTTAAAAATATATATATATATAATAGTTAAAATTAATAATCTGAATCTGAATGTGACTGCTATAGCAATGATTAAAACTGCTCAACTCTGACTTAAGTAGGTAGTTAATACATATCACGTCTAGATAATGTCGCAGACTACCATACTTCAAGCTGAAGATATATGTACCTACACATAGAACAAAGCCTTGCGTCATTTAGGCGTAAAAGGCGCCTAATTTATTTGTCTGTTACCCTTAAACTACGGTCGAATTAAGGGCAAGACGTATTCATATCTTCTTAACGACGCTTCTTACGATGCGCGATGCTTTTGATAAAGCAGACTACCATTTCCTGGCAGAGTGAGCCGAGTAAATCTCTCAGCGGCAGTTTGTCACCCCTAGCTGCCCAGAATCGTTACTCTTGTCTAACATTAACTGAGGAAATTTATTGCCACTTACCCCTTGAAGCACGTGGCGAGATCGATTGACTGACTTCTGGTTATTGCTAATACGCGGGAATGTAAAGTGCTTCAATAGAAACATGAATTCTTACGTTCACTGTTTTTACTGCCGCTTTCTGTTGTAATATAATATCCTTAGTGTTTTCCTCTTTGTCACATTTTATTGGCTTTCGAGTTGTAAAATACAAGTCTTACATCATTTGTTTCCGCACAAAAGGTAATATAGGTATTGAATAAAGAGTACTTCGGATTCACCCTGAAAGTATTTTACTGCTTTTCCGTAAATCATTTATGGCCAAATTCCTTACTGTTTCTTTTTTCTAAAATTTCCGCTAAAATCAATGAGCGTTGCGTAAAACCTCACGTTTACCGCAACTCTCATCCCATTACCAATAACAAAGGCACTTTGATATTTAACATCTTATAAGTATATACTAACGGATTTCCTTAATTTCATTGTAAAACTCCACCGTCTGTCTCCGGGGGCCCAATCAAAAGTCAGCAACTGTACTTAGGGACTTTGCTGTTTGAATGAGAGAGGAATGCCGGGAAATGTCGCAAAAGAGAGTTAATTACAGTGTGCCAGCTTTCACGTGTACTACACTCACAAACAAACACGTAGCCATTTAACAAGGGTCAAGTTTCAAGTGATATTGAGATCGAATATTTTCGCTCCTTTTGGGTTACATTCGGGCCTTCTGTGGGATGGTTTCTTCGAGGGGGGAAATCTCGACTTGTTATTAATTAAGTGTCGCTCCGGGGACGGACGCGGGAACATCGGCAGATGACGAAAGCGCTGTTTTTGCGGGGAGACAAGCGATTAGGCGTAAATTACTGGATAACATTTTTCCCCTGAAACTGAGAGCTTGAATTCTTGAGTGCTCGTTTAGCAAAGAAGAAAATGAGCTGCCATTTTGTAGGAATTCGGCTCATTTTACATATTTTCGGTTCGTATTTTTAGCGACGAAGAGAAAGTATAAAAGCCGAGTTCAGGAGTTTGTGGCACGTGCTTGAGACACTGAGGCTTCGCGTGGCTTAGCACTTTTTATGGCGCCTGACTTGTAATTATTTATTAGTAGTCTGCAGAAGCAGAAGTCGCTACGCGTCCGAAGAGGTCAAAGTGATCTATACATGTCTTTGTGCGAAATAAGAGGTTCTTTATAAGTATTAGCCGCTGACTGCACATACGTTATTAGTATATCTATATTCACTAATTTAAAGGCATTAATTAGAAAGTTATGACAATTTTCTAGGGCTACGACTGTATGTAATACGAGTAAATATATCGAACTAACGTACTCTGAAACTTACAATTTGCTTTTTCAGCTAACACGTGCTTAGAACTGTCATTTAAAAATCTTATGTTATGCGCTAATGATACGTGTCATACATAAATTATTAATTTCTTTGTAATAAAAATGTCTTATTAAGTGTTTAATTAGCGAACGTCTGTCTACATTGGAGGCCCCGTTAAGACGGGTGTAAGATGTCTCGACCATGTGGTGGGACGTGTGCCGTTTATAAATACACCGCCCTTGCTATCTATAATATCAAGGATGAATTCCGATTCAATAATAAAACCATTTACATATATTAACAGCGGGAATCCATTTTATAATGAGTATATGACATGCCACGCCGTTGTATTTACGAAATGTCAAATTAGATAAATAAGAATGTTATGTCAAGTCATCAAAATTGAGTTGGATTATGTTGTTCTTACATAATTAGCAATTTTTGTTGCGACTTCATCATTTCATTGTTTGGACGAATGACGTGACAAAAGTGCTTAATTTGTTCTTACTTACTACCTGTAAAAACTCTTGCGGTCAACAGTGACGACGTAACCTTGCGAGCGGCAATCCTTAGAACCTATTACAAAAGTAGGTAGTATAAGATTGAGACGACACAGGCATGGAAATGATCTTATATGATCTTATATAGCAGCAATTTATTTACAAGGTTTTTTACAACTACCATTCGGTGGCCAACTTTTCGGCAGACCAGCTGCTAATAGTGCCAAGTGGACTATAGAGGAAGAACTTATTGCAAAACACATTTCCTTAAGAGTCTGCAGTAAGCTCGGCCGAATTTCACCTTCCCATACAATCGGAGTTTCGTTCTCATTTTAAAACTACGCGTTGGATTATAACTTTGCATGTACAATGACATGAGGTATATCTAGGTCTGTAATTAGTTTATATGGCTCCAGTTTATAAAACAAACGAAATAGTTACAGCAAAAACAAGTTTTGTATGAAAAACTTAAATTTGCTATATTTTTTTACTATGGTATCTGAAGCTACATAGATAAGATTAGATTTATTTATTACACAATACAGACTTCGTTATAAATTACATTCATGTCAATTTAAAAGAATCCCTATTGTGGTCGTCTATACATCTGATAAATAAAATACAACAGAATTATAAAAACAAGACCAATACGGCAAAATGTAAAAATACATTAAAATAGCAAGTCAAAAATGTCACCGAAAAGGATCGTCATCATATTAACCCTTTATTTGGCAAATTTAAAAAAATCGTGAGCTCAAGCCTCGTTTGCGCCTTGAAGAGCAAAAAAAATGTGCATAAAAAAATACAAAAAGCATATTTAAAAATGTGTATACTGTGTCATACATCATCAAATAAAGGGTTAAGGTTAGGTATTTGGGTCAATCAACTTTTTCACCCACGCTTTTTCTGTCTCCTGTGTAACTTTTTACAAACTTTCAAATCAATCTACTTCAAACCTGTGTCTATCAATCCAATTAAAATCTGTGGCATATCGTAACTGCTGGCGTAAACCATCGTTATACACAATTAGGTACCTGGTTTATAGCAGTCTCTCTAACAAACATGACAGTTCTGTATCTTGCGTTACCGGACAAAATACTGTGGGTCCAAAAGTTGATTGGCCCATTTAATAGTAATTTAATAATATCTCAAATACAATGTCGTCAACACGAGATCAGATATAATATTTAAAATACTTAGAATGTCAAAACTACGAAATAAAATACAATTTCACAGTGTAGGTACATTATGCAATTAAGTCAAAAATTCACTTACAGAATATAATGGTTTATCCAGCAGAAAGTTTCTCAACCGACGTTTAAATGTCACATGTTTCTGTTCGTATTTTAGCGGGCAAACGTTCATAGTATGTCGGACCTATAACGCGCGGGTTTTTTTCTGCAAGTGCAATGCGACGTGGGACTGTTCTTAGTCGGCCTGTGGAACGGAGAGTCATGCCCGCAACCTCAACCATAAACTAATTACAGACCTGGATGGTAATTAACTTATTCTAAGTACAAAGTTTCAGAGCAAACTAGCTAGTCGTTTAAAATGAGAGCGTAACTACGTTTGTATGGAGAATCGAACTTACTGAAGAAACTGTTGCTGGTAACTACGTTTGTTGTTATTTTGATAAATATTAAATATCATGCAGTCAGGAAGATTTATTATACTCGTAGTTGAAAGTTCTTTTAAATAGTTCAGAAGTAGTAGAGTAGGAATACAAATTACGAAAGTTACGTTGTAAGTAAAACTGTCCGTAAAATTATCTACGCTGTGTCACTAAGGCGTAGTTGTGAACTGCTTCGAGGGAGTTCGTATCTGGTAGTAACTCCAGAGTTGATGTAACTCTAGATAGAGTGAGTCTGAGTTTGTATTTACTTCGTATTATGGCACCTGTTGCGCCGAGCTTACGTGTAACTCGCGTATGTTGCTTGTTGAGAACACGCTTAATTAAATCAAGAGGTTTACAATTTTATCTGTTTTCAACCCCAACTTTGTTCCTTGTCTTGAAGACTTGCCTAAGTTTAAGTTAGTTGTTCTTTGCTGCCTTTTGAGCTCGCAATTACCTTTAGGCGTGAAGATTGAAAGCAATGATAATGATCAATACCAATACATTACTTACAAAAAATATACCTGTGAGGTAATCGCGAAATATCTGGTTGATGTAACTGGTGACCGAAGAGCTGGCAGCAAGAATTGCCGCCACAGCATCTTCGGTACAATGCCTCGGGGGACTTTTTACAAGCTTTTATTTAGTTTCACCTGTCCCGTTGTCTGTCTGTCTGTAATCAAATCTTGCAAGTTAAATTTGACCCACTTCCCGGTTTCCGATTGAGCTGAAATTTTGCATGCATATGTATATCGCATGACAATGCAATATTATGATGACATGGAGCTGATCTGATGCTGGAGCTGGAAAGTGGCCATGGGAGCTCCGCAATAAAACGACACAACCCCATCGAGTTTGGGCTCGTTAGAATCGTCTCAATGAGTAGTTGATGATGGTATGCTTTGTATATATACTTATGCCCTGTAACCTTCAATCTTAATTCATCGCAGTAGGTTTTAAATTATTGTAACATACGAGTATGATACAAATAATTTACTTTCAAAACAAAGTTTTAACCGACTTCAATTCAGTACTCCGCCAAGCCACATGAACATTTCCACGTACATTTCCACATTTTTTTTTTCAATTTACCACATGAACTGATTTCCGAGAGCAGATGCGTTGATTTTTAGACCAATAAACCAAATCGCTGTATGTGGGCCGATAATATTTGAGGACTTCCGTCGATTCCTCAAGGATCTCAGAATTACCTTTGGCACTTCATTGTTTGCTATTTCAACGGAATCATATCAGCATCTGTAACGTATTTATATAGTTTGAAGTACACCATTGAGAAGTTCCACAAGCCATCTGTGGTCTTCATCATCACTTCCACCATCACCAAATTTATGATTTCCGGGTGTAAATACACGAAATATAATAGAAAATACCGAAATTACTACACGCGTGCCTAATATATTTGAGGAGTTCCCTCAATTCCTCATGGTTCCCATCATCCAACTGGGGTTTTGAAAACAATGGGACTAATCTGGAAGCATATACTTTCAATTAAAAAAAAGAATTGTACGAATCGGTTCATAAATGACGGAGTTCTGAGGTAACAAATATAAAAAAAATAAAAAAAAATAAAACACGAATTGAGAACCTCCTGCTTTTTTTTGAAGTCGGTTAAAAATAAAGACACGTTCGCAACAAAACAGTTGGTTCTCGCAGTATATAATTTTCCAGTGAAGTAGCTCCTCCCTACAGAAAGTCTTTTCGCATAATTAATAAGAGTAATTTAAAAATTATTAGCCATTTGCCGCTGGCGGCAAAATAAAGTTTACTCGGGAAAACATTAATTTCCTCACAGCTCGGAAACCGATACTTTGCCGTGTTTTGACATCATAATCGCCAATACGGGGTTCTCGGTAGGAGGTCCTTGTTCATGAGTTATGTGTTTTAATGATTAATGTGTCCGGTAAGGCGACACTAGCTAGCCTAAGCGACGTAAAAAAAATTGCATTTAATGACTGCACCTGACCTAATGGATAAACTTCTGGTGACTCCGTCACGACCTCACGACATCAATGGCGGTTCACGGGAGTCTCGTTTTGAAATCAATTTTGGATAGGTACGTATTATCCCTTTAATTCGCAATGTGAATTATAAACTACACAATGTTTGACTCTTTTTTCAAATTTTTCTGTAGACAATTGTTTGCTCTCCATGTTGCAAATGAGGATAAAGCGGTCACATAACTCTTTGCCTTTTATCATACATTAAACGCGATAAATAACAGCCAACGCGCGGAAGTATGATAGTATTCTTATGCTTTGTTTTACACTTACGCCCAGCTCTCATGAGATACTTATATGTATTTTAAATAAAGTAAGCATTTTCTTCCGTTTTCTCGTCTTACCTATCTATGTGACAGATGGCTATAGGTATGTACCGAATAGGTTCATTTGAAGCGGTTTGGTCTAATTTTATTATTCAACAAATATTTCTGCGAAGTAATGTCATATGGACGACTTGGAGGAATGACTTAGCCCACAATGAACAGTAGAAAAAGCATTTCACAGTTAGCATTAAACATTCCGGTAAAAGTAGACGTTTCGGAATTCCTACCTAGGCATAGCTGCTATAATATATAGTCATAGTCAACAAAAAATACTTTACTCGGATAGCGACTCTATTGTTAAAGGAGTCTATTGTTTTAAATACAAAATGTTCAACATTGCTAAGTAGTATTTTTTATGTGGACCTCCTTTCCTTAACATGAAGCCGCCTTTTGGTTGAAAAAGTGTTTATGTTTATTTTATAGTATGAATATTGTTCGCTTTGTTTACCACTAATAATGAAAGGCAATCGCATTGTTGACTAGGCACAAAGACAAGTGGATTTGTTCTACAAAAAGTATCCGCACCATACTCATAATATATTGAACAGAGCACAAAGACAAGGTTACCGTAAAAAAGGTTTCAAGCTACAAACTCCAATTACTGTTGAAACAAAACCAGGGGCCGGAACCGATGTCCCTTATTAGGGTTTTCCATAGGGTTATTTTAGAAGTTGTTTTTAAAACCCTAGCCATAATGGTAACCTTATGATAAGGTAATCTTACTGATAGGGTAACCCTATTGTTATGGTATGCTTATCGGATGTGGTAACCATGAGGTAACCCTAACAAAACCCAAAAAAACCCTATCTCGATAGGGTTTTGTTAGGGTTACCACATCCGATATGCTTACCATAACAATAGGGTTACCCCATCAGTAAGGTTACCTTATCATACGGTTACCAAATTGATAGGGTTACCAAATCGATAGACTTAAGCCTGAAAAGGGGTTTTCCGGTCCTTGAACAAAACAACAAAATCACACCTCTAGGATGCTCATTGCTCAAAGCTAATTCCTCGTTTAAAAATATTTTCCGTTTCTCCGTTTGCAACAGTTGTGGTATTGAAAGCTCGCAGCGATAGCTGTCTGGGGGCGAGAAGCCGGCGCTCAATGTAGTTGTTAAATAAATACTCGTCGGTCCCATATAACTGGCTGCGAAGGGCACTCTGTTTGGTAAATGGTTTTACAAACTGGACTTTATTAATAGATGTAGGTTTTGACGTTGATACGGAGGCTTTTGTTTAGAAATTTTTATATACGAGTAGGTAATTAATTAGGTATATGCTGTCTCCTATTATGCTTTCTCATTTACCGCTAGTTCTTGAAGAACGATATTTGAAAGCCAATGCAGCTTTTTACACCGTGTTCCTTTTCATTTCCAAGATGACTGATGAGATAATTCTTGGTATTAGAGCTCTTTAACAAGGTCAGCTTAACGTCGAGATTTTGTCCTTAAACCCGTCCTGGGTTTATGCATAAAATATATCAAGGAATTGTTCAACCAACTTGATAAGTGGGACAAAAACCCGATAACAATTGCTAACCTATACTTAACCCTATATCAAACAATTCAATCGTTTATTTATATTATTCAACACTCCACAATGGGGTGATAATGATAAGATTGTTATTATCAGTCAAAGCAATTATCAGCATGGTCAAGTTTTGCGTAATCACGGTCGTCGTTCTGTTGTTTAGTTGGTCGTTTAGCTGTTGGTGATTGGATAACGAGCTAATGTTATTGAAAGGCGCTCGTATGGCACCAATTAACTGCCCCTGTAGTAACTGGTTTGACACGATTCGTTGGCTGATTCTGTAACGAACTATAACTTGATCGCTACCGATAATAGGAGACCAGGGGGCCGATTTTTGAATCTCACCAAGTGACTAATTCTCACCGATGCGAGTGATTTCCGAAAGTTCGTATTTTTGAAACTCATCGGTGACTTACATTTGTCATACCTATGATATCGATTTACGAGTGCCCCTACCCACTCGTAATTGAAATCACCGTGCGATTGTTTTTGACAGTTGACGTATGTGACATCTGCCAAAAGTGCCAAAGTATGTTTTTCGGAAGAATTAGCAGCGGGGCTGGATTGTGATATTTGTGCGACGATTTATTGAAAATATAAAAAATGGCAAGCCTGGACGTAGCAATGTACTCCACATTATGATGACGATTCCACGGACAGCGACGAAGACGACGACGTTCCTCACCGTCAACATAATCCAGCTGCGGTAGGCGTCGCAGAAAGAATTCATCACGAGCAAGCATTCGCGATGTCTAATGCGAAATTTAAAAAATATTATCGGCTTACGAAGCCGTTGGTGCGGGCTCTAATTGAAGTTATTAGTTAATACAATTATTAAGTTAAATATACTTGTAAAACATATGCCACTAACAAATGTACATACCTTTTCTTATAAATTATAAAATCTTTTATAATTATTCTCTTTGCTCGTCGTTTTCTAGTGAATTACATGACACTGGCAGATACGCTACGTTTTACGTTTGACCAATTGATAAATCTATTTTAAGTTATAGTATGAGAAAATAAAAACCGGTATCAAGGACAACACTATAACATCTGCGTAAAAAGGAACGTAACGGGAAGATTGTCTCTGACTGAACTTGTAAAATTTCTGCATGTTGGTAAACAGCGTGTGATTTTCAAAAATACGGCTTTTGGTAAATGGTGACATAAAAGTCATCGGTGATAATTTTAGTCACCGGTGACTTCGATATCACCAGTGAGATTCAAAAATCGGCCCCCAGGATATATAGAAATTAGATCATAGGTATCTTCAATAATTTGTAGGAAAGAAACATAAATAATGTTTCCACCAATATGCTCGTTACTATCTTATTATCTTATGACTCATGAAGCAAGCTTGGAATGTGAATTAAAATGTATTACCGGTTTTAAGCAGTTTTATCTTTTTTTAACATCGTTATGTTTCGCAATTTAATACGACATACTACGTTCTTATTAGCCCAACGGTCTTCTTCATGTGTGTCATCTTACGAAAAATATAACTGTGTATATATAATGTGTTCAAGCTTCAACACATTATCAAGTATGTAAAATGTGAAGCTGATCCTTATTCGCACTGATTTTTGATTTACGTCGTAGTATGTTGACCGGTACTGATAAATATATCAATAGCGAACAAATGTAAGGAATTGCATATATAAGTCGCATGAACTACTTATAATTTATAAATCGCTGTCAACATTCTCTGCAAAATTTCTAGAATATCCCATGTAATAGCTATTGAAATTCCGTGCGTTCTGTTACAATACTATTTATTCCCTGAATCCGGTGTTGGACAGCGGCGAGTACCAATTTGCGGCCAGTGTACAGGGAAATAGGTTAGTAGGTGAGCCTGTCCTTGCTGGGCATATGCAAACTTGTTATGTACAGGTAAATTACTTTGAATCGATTTGTACGTAGTTGGGATTTGTGTGCCTTCCTTCTTGTGTAAACAGTGCGCTTGGATTGTAAGAAAGCGATTCAGTTTCTTTGTTTTCTTATGGGAACAAGAATGATGGTAGGTAATTGGTCCTATTTTCTATGTCTCTTTATTAGCTGTAAAGATATCAAAAAAAACATGGCTCAATCTTCCGCTGCATCTTCTTTCTTTTATTTTTTGTGACATCTCAGGTCCACCAACATAGTCATAGTCATAGTCATAGTCATTTATTCATTTAACAATATCCATTGTGTTTGAATTAACTTCATTAAAAATAACAATAATATACAAAACTAAAAAGATAATAATAAATACAAACAGTTAAATTACACATCACTCCAGATCATAAGTAGGTACAATACAACATGCATGACAAAACATATTAATTCATTTAAAAATACAATTTAGAAAATAATATGTCCGTAATATAAAAATCAATGTCAAATTCCAATAATGTAAATAGCCATGTCAAACAATTGTCACACTTAGACCCTACGCTGTAAAAAACTCCTCAATCGAGTAAAAACACTTCCTCAACAAAAAAGCCTTTAGATTATTTTTAAATATGTTTAAATTTGTAATGCATTTTAATTCAACGGGTAGCTTATTAAAGAGGTTAATTGCTTGGTATCCCGAAGAGTGCTTGACAACGTTGAGTTTGGTGGTAAAAATTCGAGGTAAGTCCATTCTTCTTGTTGCCAGGCGCTTTTGTCTGTCTTCTAGTGTTTCAATACAGTTTAGGTACTTGATTAAATCACTAAGAAGTACAAGTATATATAGACTAGGAACAGTGAGGATTTGTAACTCAGAAAAATACGTTTTACAAGATGTGGTCTGACATATTCTGGCCATGGTTCTGATGGCTCTTTTCTGGGCTACAAAGGCGGACTGAATATTATAACGGTAACGGTAAATACATAGGTATTTCCTGTTTTAATCTCAACCATATTCAATTTAATATCTCTTCGTTTTTTTGTGTGTTTGTTTTCGTCCAATAAATCTAGATCTACATTATGTAATATAAATAAATATTAGTCTAAATAGGTCGTTACGATCTTTTACATTTCCTGATTCGATTCATTGACATCATTTCGCCGCGCATGTATATATACTACGCGTCTACACTTGTGAATGAAACGACGCAAACGCATTAACTGACTCACTAATGCTAGAGTGGGACAGATATAGATTACGTGTTTGCGTTTACATGTGATTCACGAAGGAATATGCGCACATTACATCTGTTTGGCGGCATTTACCCAATGCGACATCTTTGTTTGCAATACAGTCGCAAGTTGAACTCCGTTGGCACCGGATATTAGTGCTGAGCTTGTCATAATAGAATATGCTTACTAGAATTATCAGACAGTTGCAATATCTTACAATTCTACTACGATACTAAACTTACGTAAATGCGTGTCTAATATGTCTTTTAACTTTTTACACGTAATTGATTGTTTAGTTTTAATTTTAATTATTTTTGGGGCTCTCACTGTTTAGAGTTACAACATCCGTGGCAACATGCTGATTAAAAAATTTCCTAATTAGCACGTTATTTAATATTATATTATGCTTACCTTTTTTGATCATTATGTAATTCTTCTTTTCTTTGCGTGCTAAATAAAAATCATCATTACAATAATGTATTCGTTGCAACCATGGAATTGCAATAATGAGTCATTGCTTGCACTTCGATACCAATTTTTATCTCGATTTCGCCCCCTTAGATTATGCTTTCAGGGCTCAAACCTAACCTACCTAACTATGACTCCTACGCGGGAAGCAAGTAAAATAATCTAGATTTATGCAGTCATATCTACTATAGTCAATTCAATTCAATTTAATTTATTTCGTTAAACATAGGTTACAACTGTTGTTGCAAACTATTGTTTGTATACAAAATATAAGACCTCAATGTTTTACCCCCAACGTAGGTGTACAAAATATTCCTTCAAACAGCTACTTATTTATATTTAAATTGAGAATGAAATAATGATAATACAGAAAAAACTAATTACAATGTCTATACAGTAATAAATAAATATTAATTAATTCATATTTATGGACAACCTGCTATTAAATACTTGAAACACATTAACACATCAAAAACTGTCAAATGTAAACAAACAACATAACTCAGTCATGGCAACTCACTATTTACAAAGTGAATTACGAAATAATAGCAAAATTTGTAGTTTCCAAAACGAATCGTTCATTTCCAATAAAAAGTTTTGTGTTTATTTTAAACAACGCATTTGCATTCGCATATTTCTCCACAAGTAAACTTCGACATTGATTGCAGCGGTTACATAAAAATTCATATTTATTAAATCCATGAAAGCGAAAAACTGCGGCATTTCATTTTCCTCCGAACTGTTTTATCTGATAAGAATTTTAATATTGCCCTATTTTCGAAAGCGCAAATGATGTGAAGCTGTTTCCTAGACAATTTTTAAATGCAATTTTTAAACATTATCCATTTAGATTCATGATTATAAGGTGTTACTGCTTTTCAACTTTAGTTTTATTTTTGGAATAATATGGTGATGTGGGGAGTCCGCTGGATGCAGGTAGCGCAGGACCGGTCATTGTGACACTTTTTAGGGGAGGCCTATGTCCAGCAGTTCATGTCTTTCGGCTGATACGATGATGATGGTGATGTGAACCTGTAACTGAAAAAAATATTGTTTAATGACTAGGTACCTACAGTGGCTCTGTGAGCTGTAGAAGACGCGAGTGAGTTAAATCCAAAAAAAAATTAAACATTTCCAAAAACTGAATAAACTAGAAATATATCATTTTCGAACCTGCTCACAAATTTCACGAGAATCGGTTAAGAAATGCGACCTGTAAATGAGAACAGCCGGACATTCGGCCAACCGGACAGACGTAAGAGTTTTTGCCCAAGTTGAAACGGAGAAGTTCGCTCGCTTCGCTCGCTCGTTCAATTAGTACTTAATGTACCTATCCATATATATATATATATATTTTATTTATTTATTAGAAGACCAACAGTTTTAAACATTCAATATAGGCTTTACATCTAAGGTACAATTGTCGAGCCAATGACAGGTCTAATAACAGATACAGGAAGAAACATACGGATTTGCTTAAAATATGTTAGGTTAATGAGTAAATATTACAAATAATACAATATTTTATCTTCTTTATGCGTGTGTGTGTGTGTGCCTCCTTCCATTTGTCGGGAAATATACCCTCCGATAGAGATATATTTATTAGGACCGACAATAGGTAACTAATAGCTTTAGCTGTGTTGCGGATATAGTGTGGTGAAATACTATCTGATCCTGCTGATTTTGTGGTGTCTACCTTACCAAGTAACGTGGCAATTGTTTTAGCTGTGACAACGACATTACCGATGGTGTTTACATCTCCTACTACAGTTGGAATATTCATATTTCTAGTATCGTAGTTTATGTCTGGTTCGACATACACGCTTTAAAAAAAGTTTATATACCCATTACAAATACTTGTGCCGACACTGAGCGTCTCATTACCAACGGTCATTGTTTTAGGATAATTTGAGCCTTTACGCATTGATTTGATATAACTCCACAATTTTTTCGGATTGCCTTTAATTTGTTCTTGTGCTGATATTAGAAAACTGTTGTATTTATCGACTTCTAATTGATTGTCTGTTAATCTAACTTCTAATTATTCGAAGCAGTCCGATGATGTGCAAAACATGCATTAAAAGTACCTATACAATCCAAAACAGTACCATAATCATTTTTATTATAGAAATAAATTGTGTCAAGAAAATAGATGTCGCCGCAGTTTTAAAAATTGTAGTAGTGAAATGAAAACGAACTGTATACACATCGCGTAAAATGATACGTGTTTACCTTCGTCATCAATGTCACTATACGTAGATTCGTTGACAAATTAATCTCGAATTAATTACACCCATTATAACAGGTATCGAATGGCTTTTAGACGTGTTGATGCGAGTGAACCAATTTGATTTGTAGACCACTTTGAACCTTGTCGCAGTGGGTGAACGATTTACATTCATTGCTGGTTCTGTAAACATGTTTTTATTATGGCAAAGTTCTGTAGCGGTTTTAGTTGATACTTTGTGGTTACGAGTATTGTAGGAATGTAGGGATATTACTTCGACGCTTCGCGCCCTTTGCATATCCTGCGTGGATGGGGATACGCATCATCATCATCATATCAGCCGTAAGACGTCCACTGCTGGACATAGGCCTCCTCC
Source organism: Epinotia brunnichana (assembly GCA_963854355.1). Lineage (NCBI taxonomy): Eukaryota > Metazoa > Arthropoda > Insecta > Lepidoptera > Tortricidae > Epinotia > Epinotia brunnichana. Next base: position 18,462,943 of record OY977949.1, on the reverse strand, counting down.
AAAGAGTGCCAAAATTACCGATCCTGCGCCACCCGCATCCAGCGGACTCCCGCGACCTTTACCAGGTTATCAGTTCACCTTGTGGGGGGCCTACCCACGCCGCGCCTTTCGGTACGTGGTCGGATTCGGAGGGCTATATCGGTTACCTTGGTTCTGCTGCGGATAGCCTCATTCAATGCGATCACGCAGAGAAACTCACAACATAGCCCTCTCCATTGCCCTTTGGGTGATTTGAGCCTTCTTATGAGGCCCATTGTAAGAAGGCAAGGTGTCGTTTTCTTTATAGTCAAAATGTGGCGTAAAGTTAAAGGAGTTAGGCTTGTGTTGTAAGTTGTGTGTGTACTTAAGCCTAATACTCCACGTATTAGGCTTGGCGTTACTTGCGATCTGATAACTTTTTCATACTGAAAGCAGTATTCTGAGCTAGGCAGTCTTGGCAATAGCTATTTAAATTTCTTTGGTAGGTTACATTTTCTGATTACATTTAGGTGTTCTTACTGATGGTAATGCCCGTCAATTGCTTCCATACTGTTTGTTTATAGCAGTATCTTTGTACGTAATTTAACGGAGTTACAAGTTATAGACGTAGTCGTAATTAGTGATGCACTGTTTCCAGGAATGTTCTCGAAAGTTCCCTATTTGTACGGGGAATGTAGAGGGGTTATATTTCTTAATGAACGATGGGCTAGAAATATTCTCCATGCCAATCGGGAACGGCACATCACTAGTCGTAACAAGGAATGAAAGCTCTATGGAGCGACTGGTGCTCAAGGGCTGAGTGGAAGGCAAGAGAGTACGCGGCCGATCCCCGACTCGGTGGGCAGACCTAATAAAAAAAAAACGGTCAAGTGCGACTCTGTCTCGCGCACCGAGGGTTCCGTACAAACTTTCACCACGCTTTATTAAGAAAAAATCTAAGTATGTTGGTTTTTCAGAGATAATTATCCCATCAAAAACATAAATGTAAAAAAGGAGAGCCAAGTTTAATACAAAAACTATGCTTGGCTGTGGGCTTCGCCGCAAAAATAATGGAAATCTAAATGAGTGCCAAGTTCTATGCAAAATCCAAATATGTATTTATAGGAACAAAATAACATTATGAACAAGTATTAAACTCTATATCTTTGCTTTATTGGATACCTATAACAATTGCGCTGTTATTTAAAAATTTGAGATCGTAAAGTAGGTTCGATTTGACTTGGCCAGTTTTCATTACATCAGTCATTTGATAAAGTTATTCATTTTTTTTAATTCTGATAAAAACGGCCAAGTCGAATCTAACCTAAAATGTGAGATCTTAAAAGATCTCACATTTTTATATAACAGCAATGGTTATAGGTATCCAATAAAGCAAAGACATAGAGTTTAATACTTGTTCATAATGTTATTTTGTTCCAATAAATACATATTTGGATTTTGCATAGAACTTGATACTCATTTAGATCTCCATTCTTTTTGCGGCGAAGCCCACAGCCAAGTATAATTTTTGTATTGAACGTGGCTCTCCTTTTTACATTTATGTTTTTGGTGGGATATCATTACTTTTTGTAAAGAAAACTAGGCAGCTATTGAGATTTACTTCTGTTCTGTGTATAATTATGTGGTGCCGCGCGCCGCCGACGACACACCGTTGGCCGGTTGTTTAGCGCGTATTACAAGTTTTTTGTATGGGGACACCACTAATTTTTTGACTTAACTTTATTTTTATATTTCTGTTATTTAGCAAATATAATAATACATATATTGGGATAGTTTCAAATATCTGCTTGTAAGGGTTCCAACGCTACAATAAAAAAAAATGTATGGGAACCCCTCCTATTTTTTTTTTTTTTTTTTTTAGATTTTTGCTTATGCTTACACACAATTACCGCGGTGGACTCCATATTTCATCCTTCTAGCTAGGTCATCTGGAAGTAGGTTAGGTTTAGATACTATATGTCAGTCAGTCAGTGCTAAAATTTACGACTTTTTGACCTTCATATCTTTATAACCGTTTGAGCTAGCTTCATGAAATTTGGGCTTCTACTCGTAGATGTCCTTATGGATATAATTAAACACACGTAGTTTTATGTGTTTACGTTAAAGAGGTTTTGAGTTACAGAAGGGTCAAAAGTGGTACCAAGTGGTTCGTGTAATATTACACTTGGCGCTGGCTAGCCAGTTCTTTTGCTTGAACTTGGCTTTATGTTAACCAATTTCAATAATTCTTTTGTTATTTGCTAGAAGGTACTTTCAGAATACTTCCATACAAATTAGAAGGAAAAAAATTCAACACAAAGTACAAACTTAAATATTAAATGATTTTTGAAGAATAAAAAAAAATACGCTAGATAGAGATCTCGTTATACTTTTCCGGTAATATTTACGTTAATATTAATAACATATATTATTTTGAAATTTTGCGCTTGGTAAACTTCGGAGATAAGGGGGGGAATGGTTTTTTTTTCTAGATTTGCCTTCGTAAATCAAAATTTAACCACTATAGATAAAAAAAAACTGTTTTAGGATGTGCAATTTAAGCTCTTTCATATGATACCCCACTTAGCCTACTAACTAGACTTTAAATTTTTGCCCCCCTCTTAATGCGTACTTTTTTTAGAAATCAAAAATATATACTTAAATTTTTAATTTTCCATATACATAATAGCTTTGTTTACCAATATTCCATGTTGCAAATTGATAGCATTAGTAGTTCCTGAGATATTTAACTTTGTGACAGACAGACAGACGGACGGAGTCGCACCATAAGGGTTCCGTTTTTACCTTTTTTGGTCCGGAACCCTGTTTACAACTATTCCAAATTTCAAATTGATATAGCTGAGATATTTAACTTTGTGACAGACAGACAGACAGACAGACGGACGGAGTCGCACCATAAGGGTTCCGATTTTACCTTTTTTGGTCCGGAACCCTGTTTACAACTATTCCAAATTTCAAATTGATATAGCTGAGATATTTAACTTTGTGACAGACAGACAGACAGACAGACGGACGGAGTCGCACCATAAGGGTTCCGTTTTTACCTTTTTTGGTCCGAAACCCTGTTTACAACTATTCCAAATTTCAAATTAATATAGTAGTTCCTGAGATATTTAACTTTGTGACAGACAGACAGACAGACGGACGGAGTCGCACCATAAGGGTTCCGTTTTTACCTTTTTGGTCCGGAACCCTAAAAATTACCGAGTCCACCTTGGTCCAATGCGAACGCAATACCTCTAGCCGGCAAAACGAGAGCTTTCCTAGCAATGTGCGTCTTGCCAGGAAATCACTCGATGATGACACTTTTTTTTTATATAACGACGGTGGCAAACAAGCTTACGGCCTGCCTGATGTTAAGCTGGTACCGTCGCCTATGGACACTTGTGACTCCAGAAGAATCACAAGCGCGTTGCCGACCCTTTATTCACTTGAGGATTCGCTGTGTTGGCAGATAGAGACATGCAGGTCCCTCACTCCCAACACAGCACATCCTAGGAGCTCTGGCGACCTAATACATTACAACTCCAAGTACCACACCTGGACAACCACGATCACTCTGCCAAGAGTGCCCGACAGAAGAGTCGTAACAAAACTAAATAAGTCACCGGAGATATTAAAACAGTATCTAAAATCCACATCACCGCCGCTATAAAGTTAGTAATCAGGCGTACGGTGCCTGATACATTATTACTCGGATCACAAACTAAGTGCAGCCCACATCGGATTAGCAACTTGCTCTAAGAACTAACTAAGCTGATTAAGTAGACACAGCCTGGTTTCAGAAGCAAAGCTTTTTATAGTTTACTAGCTGCCTGCGTGGCTCCACTCACTAATTAGGAACAAGACTGGCGATTCTCGTTATAAAATAAATCCTATTGTAACTACTCCAGAAATTAGAAAGTATTTTTGGAACATCTCAACTCCCATATAACGTAAATGCGCATGGCGTTTTGAAATATTTATAATAATGTTAGTAGGTAGGTAGGTGAAAGTGCAACAAAATGGATATTGTTTATTTTTCTATAATAGTTCTGTAAGAAAAAATACAGCTGAATTGACCTAACGCGCGTTCGAAACGTTACGTGATTACCTCTCTGGAGTATTTTATGATTATATAATTCACCATTAAGTTTTTAAAAACATCGGCATCTTTTTAGCACGCCCCTAATACCGTGGCCATCTAGTGAAGTTTAAAAGGAAAGTTAGGGATTTTCATTGAAGGTTGAGCACTGATTTCATTATTATCCGGAGTGCCCTTGGGCCTTCGGTTACGGGAACTAAACAAATATTGAAATCTGCGAGTAGATTTCATATTAGTTTTGCTATTGAGACTAATTTGAGACTTAGACCGGTAGCGGATTATGCCGGGGGACCGTTTAGAATATTGTTGTAGAAATTAAAGCCTCAGTCCAACTAAAGTAATTCACTATGATAACTAATTATCTTTCCTCTACTCTCCAATAGCTCTAGAAACTGTTAGATATTTCTGACCTTGCTATGAACTATGCTTAAATCATTTTGAAATCTCTTTTGTCACTAACATATTTAGCAGAATAGCCCTCGATAAAGCGATGAGGTACACCATATCTTTATTTTCATGTTAGAAATATTTTACAATCCAAAACGACCATAAATTAGAAGAGGTAAACTAAATCTGCAGTTTAAATGTAGATTTGTACAAGAACCGGTTTTCTCAAGGCGGTTAAGTTTTTTCCACGTGTTCGTTTAATCTGATTTGTGGTAATGTCTTCATTGAGGCCACTTGTTCTTAAATGACTTGTAATAAATTGAATAAGTGATAGATAAAGAAAAACATAATCTTGTTACATCTTTTTTGTTTTATTTTATAATTTCTTAGCTTAATAAATAGGTACTTAAATACAATCACAAAAAAATTAACCTATTTATATACTTCATTATCATTAAATCGTTCAAAAAAACTATTTACACAAAATATATTTAATTAATAACAAACGCTCTTAATATATGGGTATTTTTGTTTTTGTTAAATTTATATTTTTTTATTGAGGCCACTTGCATTAATTATAACTCATTGACTCGTAACACATATAATAAGCGTCGCTAAATAAGAATGAAATAATTTGTGACAATAAACATACTTAGCACAAGGCACCTACAAACATAGACTAAACATACTTAATACGTTTTAAATTATTATATTTATCTAGTTATTTCAGGCGCAAATTTGCGCCTTTTCAATAATTCGTGCACCCAATTAGCATAACTTGTTAAACAAAAATTAACTCACTGTCAGTTTTGTAACGACAATTAAGTATTAAGTTTGTATAAAAAATTACTTTTTCTTTTCAATATATAAATCATATGCATATAGGCGTTATTTAAATGCGTTAAATAAAAAAAGAATGTAAATTTAGATTATAAAAACAGTGTATTTTAATAGCCATACGATAAATAAATAAATAAATAATGCGAAAAAAGTTCAGTTTGACATCATTTGTAACAATAACTTTCGTAACAAAACTGACACGGAGTTAATTTTTATTTAACAACTCACGCTAATTGGGTGCAGCACGAATTTTTTAAAATGCCCAAATACGGGCAGCTAAAACAAAATCGACGAGAAGATAATTATAATAATATACTTACCTATCGTTAAATTTTACATCTCATTAACACCTCACTAAAACCCAATTCCCAAATGGCCATAACTGTTAAGAATATTTAGTTGCACTCTGCAACGCTCACGCAAATACTAAACTAAACGGAAAGAAGATTTAAAAAAGATCCCCGAGAATTTATTCCACAGCTGTTTGTTTTTTATTGTTAGGTGCGGGCGGAACATCTTTATGCAAATTATATCGCGGCAGTTAATTAAGCAGGAACTAGACCTGTGGTTAATTAGTAAGCTTTTTAAAGGCTTTGAATTATGATTTGTGAGATGTAACCTTTATTCGTGAAGTGAAACAATGTACCCGAAACGCGACGTCGATGTTCTTTGTTCCTTGATTTACGATCGCTTAGAAAGACGACTCGAATGTTTCGAATTGACCTATATATTTTTGCTATACCAGTGTGCGTGGATTTATGGCACACCTGATCCGGAAGGAGTATTTGGAGAATACTACTTACAATGTTTACGCTACGACATATACGCCAAAGTAGTTTGCAAAAATGTACTTTGATTGATCCTTAATTTCTGGTAAATCCCTTATAAGGATTGTCTCGTGTTCATTTATTTCTAACTGACTCAAAAAAGTAGGGAAGCTCAATTCGTCTGTATTTTTTTGTGTGTTTGTTACGCGGTAACTCGGTAATATATGAACCGATTTGAAAAAAAAAATCTTTGTTTGTAAGCATATACTTCCAGATTGGTCCCATTGTCACCAACATCCAGTTCTGATGATGGGACCCTGGAGAAATCGAGGGAACTCTTCAAATTTTATAGGTAAACTTGAAGCAATGTGGCTACTGATTTGAATTCGGTTAAAACTTTGTTTTTAAAGTAAATTATTGTCCGGTCAGATTCTCTACCAGAAATTAATTTACATTTATTTCATCCATTTAGGTACTTCATTTTTATCCAGGGGATCCGATCGGAATGGATATATTAATAAAGGCATGTTAAGATCACGTAGCTGCGAAGTAGACAAAGGACACGAGTAAAGGCGATATGCAGTACCTACATATAAATTTGCCACCGACGTGGTATAAAAAAATATATATAGGGTGTTTGGTAATATGATGCAAAGCCGAAAAAGTAGGTGATAGTTTAGGCCATTTAGAACATTGTAAGCCATACATGTCTAAGACAAATGTGTTTTTTTTTTAATTTAAAATTTTAAGATTTTTCTTAGAAACCTCCAAAATGTCAGACTGAATCGACAATAGTATTTTTGTTACTGTAGGTAGCATTTTTTTTGTTTTTGTATGTATCAAATTACTTTTATGGTGTACGATAGACATTGCACAATACAAAATAAACCAAAAAATTGCTACCTACAAGTAACACAAGTATTATTGTCGATTTAATTTAACATTTTGGAGTTTTCTCAGAAAAATGTTACAGTTTAAATTAAAAAAAAAAGAATTTGTCTAAGACATGAATTGGCTTAAAATATTATAAATGGCCTAAACTATCACCTACTTTCGGCTTTGCATCCTGTTACCAAACATAAAAAAACATGTATATAAGTACCTATAAAAATGTAAACTCTTGTCAAGTAGGCAGCCCCCCTATTATGTAACTTGTATTAAGCTCACCTCAACGCTCACCCACAATTATACCTTGACACCGCGATGCGTAGTAATTAAGCGTAGGTAAAGGTCTAGTTTCGTAGCGAATAACAGCCCAGGTCACATTGGAACATGTCGATTAGTAGTGAGGCCGTCATTTTAATATTCGGTTTCTGATTTTGTAACTCTTTGATGATGATGTCTCGTTGCCTGACAGTTAGCTGGCATTTCGAATAATTGGCTGTTATTGCCGGTGAATATTGATTGAATGGGCGGAATAATTGGAGTCGGGTCGAATAGTCGCGGTCGCGGTGTGATTCGAAATGCGGTGACCGAAGTCCACACGCGTTACCTAAGCACGGTGATGTATGGAACGGTTTAGATTCCCTTTCTCGACAACACGGAATGAGAATGTGTTTACTGCATAGGTTTTGAAGGAATTTCAACTTAAGAGAGCTCAAGTGAGACTCAATTGGGTACACTACATATTTCCGAAGAGTTTGTCCGAATGCATATTTTTCCCGAATTTCATTACCTATTCCGAAAATTAAGTTCCACTAATTGGCACTCTTTGGGGGAGGCCTATCTCCAGCAGTGGACGTCTTTCGGCTGATATGATGATGATGAATACTAACCTAACCTATCTGCGGCTGATATGATGATGATGAATACTAACCTAACCTATCTGTATACTCCATTAAATCATCTGCATCTAAATTATCGTTTAACGGTAAATGGCGTTCGAAATTTAAAAATTTCGGAATAATTATGGTATTCAGACTAATTTTTAGGGTTCCGTACTCAACGTGTAAAACGGGACCCTATTACTAAGACTCCGCTGTCCGTCTGTCTGTCTGTCTGTCTGTCCGTCTGTCACCAGGCTGTATCTCATGAACCTTGATAGTTAGACAGTTGAAATTTTCACAGATGACGTATTTATGTTGCCGCTATAACAACAAATATGTACTAAAAACAAAATAATAAATATAAAAACAAAATTCTACATTAAATATAGGTACAATCTTTTACTTTTAAGATTTTGAAAGCTATAAGGTGTTGGGGTGTTGGGGGTTTAAGGGTCTCCCATATAACAAACGTGATTTTTTTGCCGTTTTTATAGATAATGGTACGGAACCCTTCGTGCGCGAGTCCGACTCGCACTTGGCCGGTTTTTATTTATTTATTCAAACAATTATTACACAGTACCTATTATAGTTACAGAACTAATGCACTGTGAATCTTAAAATTAACATTACCAGCATACTTAATATTTTATAATATCGAAGACTAACGGATTGACTCTTCGGCATTATTCTGTGTTCCCGACTCAATTATTAATAATCCGATAGGTTTGGGATTGAAATAGCTGTCTAAGTTGAAAGCTTTATCATAAAGAGTGATATGACGAAATTGTCACCTTCTTCCCAAATACAAATGGGCTCTAGAAACTCTTGTGCAACATGCAAATTAATCTAGAAATGAGGGTGCTTAGTTGTACTTCCATAAACAAGGCCCGATTTCGATTCATACAGCTGATAGTTTGTGAGGGTTTACTATTGAGAGGCATAAAATCATTAATACTAATATGGTTACGCATAATTACTTTACGCCGAAAATAAGATATGCATAAGTCACATTTCGCATAATTTTTTAGGCATAACATTAAAAAGCATAAATACAGAAAGCATAACCCTCATTAAAACTAATAACAAAAAGCATAAACATGAATACCCATAATAATCAATTGACATCATATCAAAATGCATAACGCTATTGTCCTATTAAAAGGGGTACGTATCACAATGTCTAAAATTAAAAAAAAACTAACATTAAATAACCTACGTTCAAAATATGTGTGTAGATTTGAGTGATTTTAGCCTATGGTTTTCTTAGTAGTAAATTGCCTAATTGTCATTAGTAGTAAGTTTTAATAAAAGGTTTTTCCGCTCTTTTATAAAAAAAATAACCTCGAAGACGAAAGCGGGAGCAAAGCTCCCGCTTCCGTCTTCTAACCTATCCGCGATCCGAGTCGGTTTTGCCACTAAGCTCCTGTTCAAAGGGTGGGCATCAAATATTCTTTTGGCAAAACCGACTCGGATCGCGGATAGGTTAGAAGACGTAAGCGGGAGCTTTGCTCCCGCATTCGTCTTCGAGGTTATTTTTCTTAAAGAGCGGAAAAACTAATAATATAATTTTAGGTATTTTGACCAGTTTCATTCATTTAGTTATTTTAGACAACTGAAATTATGGATAGTGACAGATATACCAAATAATTATTAGCCCCAGCCATAATATGCCTAATGTATATTCGGCCAATACAAATTAGTCTAGCTAAAATTATGCTAATAGCGTAGTATGCCAGAAAAACAGTAGGCCAAAATATTACTATGCGAAAGTACTATTATGCCACAAATAATTATGCGAAACCAATTATGCGAAACTGCATTAGTCTAAAAACCATTATGCGATCCAAGGGGATAACGTTTGTGAGTGGTCCATTAAATGTCAAATCAATTTTAACGTAACTCATTTATTGTTAGTGGACTGCACAACAATGGAATGCGGGGTCGTGGTCGTAATATCACTTAAGTCAGTCATGAACGAAAAGCTCAAAAAGATGTACAAAAACCTGTTGATAACGCTGTGTAAGCTAAGCTAAATGTTATATTGTTGAGATATTGGTTCTCGTGTGACTGAGTTTACGTGCTGCGTTAAAAATAATGTGTTTAGGTTTAATAAAAAGGTTACAGTCACGTTTGCCTTTTTGGAAATCAAATAACCCAAAAATTACGTACAAATTCAAGCTCAGTCCATTATTGAGTATCGCGTATTACGTTCGATGGCCTTTGCCGAACTCCTTTATTTTGCGTTCTTTGTCTAAGTAAAGGGAACATTGTCGGTGGAGAGACGTAATTATAATCTTACTTTCCAATTATTCATTAACGTGTGAAAGGCGTAACATTTAACACCTTAACTCTAATGTTATCTCTCAGGTCAAAGCTTTTCCTCATAATAGAAAGAAAGAAAAGAAATAAAGAAACATTTATTCGAGACAAACAACACACAGCGTTTGTCACGAAACGATTCTATCTCAGCATAATGCTGGCAATGGCTATTCTCATTAACTGGCATCATGATTATTTTGGTTAAAACACGTATTACAAATCTTTATTTGACTGATAGTGAGAAAAAATTATTTCTACAGCTCCTTTTGCTTTCCATTTAGTGTGGCACCCGCTAGTTGCTCACTTATGCCTGAACCAGAAAATTCGGTGAAAAAATCGGAAAAGAAATGCCTTTTGACGCAATCTGTCACTGAATGCAGCCGGCGCTACAAATGTGTATGCAATCTGCTGACTGTTTCAAGTTGAAAGCGTGTTACATAGCTCGCTGAGTTGAACTTCAACTCAGCGAGCTATGTAACACGCTTTCAATGCCAAATATCAGCTCTATCAATGCTAAAATTCAAAGACAGAATCCAAATGAACACCTTTTGGTCAGGGTATTTTTAAAATTAACAATTTGAAATAACAATGTTACGGTCGCGTCACACGTTAGTTATGAAATTGGCTTCGAGCTCACATTTCGATGGGTTCCCAAACACAATAGAGTAAATATTTTAATAGAGAAAGCAGTTACGAGTACGTTTTTGATAGGGATACCGAAAATCATTTCACCAATACCGTTCAAAAATGTTAGTATATCGATCAAACCTATTACGAATACAGAATATGACGATATTGGAAAATGTTAAATAAATGTGGAAAGGGCCAAATTTGGAATAGTTTTGATTAATCTGGAGTTACTGGAGGATGACGAACGAACTGGGAACAAATCGATTTTTAGAGCCTATATATCCTATCAAAAATCGAATGCTAAAAACTGGTTTTCATAAGACAGTTGTATCAGACATCCCCGAGTCCTCGATCTGGGGGCACGGTAGTGCCCCCGCCAATACGAGCCAAGCGACGTGCAAGGGCACCTTTCGTCGTACCGTTTCGTCGTGTTTTGGAACCCTCATAACTTGCATCAACACCCGGAACGCATTGTTAAATTGCACCCGGAGAGCCCCATATGCCCGCTGCGTGTAATGGCTCCACAAACTGCATGTGTAGAGGGAGGTGCAGTAAGCCCTGAACAATGTGATTTTTGCCTCTCACGAACATCGCGCAAATCTTCGTGCGATCATATTCGCCCGTACAAAAAGGGCCCTCCGTTCCCTCTCCAAGTATATATGTCCAAGATATTTAAAATGATCCACTCTAACTAGAGGTTCACCGTTAAGATGGATATGGGGAACATTCTCCATTTTCTTACGTCCGCTCTCAAAGACCATAAATTGACTTTTGCTTGCATTATATACAAGTCTGTGACTGCTAGCAAAGTTCTCACAGATCTTAAGCAATATTCGCAACCCACAGACCGACGCGCTCAGCAGAACCGTGTCGTCTGCGAAGCTCAAATTATTAACGCACACGTCATCCACGTGACATCCGACATGTGTTCTGCCGAGCTCCTCGATCAGGTCATTCACGTATAGATTAAAGAGTGTGGGTGAGCTCAGGCCGCCCTGTCTCACTGCACACTCCAACCTATAGTTCTCAGACAGAGCGTCAACCCATCTAACGCTGTTGACCTGGTTTCCATACCAATACCTAAATATACGAATGATTTCCGGAGGTAAGTTTGTAGCTAAAGCGGTCGTCAAAACGTTATTAAAAAACATATCAAGTTTCAATTGGGAATGGATTCAGAAGTGCCTGATTTTTTTTTGGTGCTGGAAATAACCTTCATTAGCACCAGAAAAAAGTTGCAGACTTTTCAGCTGCGTCAATTATTTTTGAAAAATATAAACAGATTCCTCACTTACGTTTTGGGTTAAGGACGGGGCGAATGTATACTTTCCTTGATCCGTCTCATATTGCAAAAAAATATTTTAAATGCAATGACAAATATAGCTGCTGCAGATGTCAATATCATTGCCAGTGTCAGTTTATCACGGATATTTAAGATATTTTCTTGTAATATGAGACGGATCAAGGAAAGTGTCTTATTTGCCGTCCAAAACCCAAAACGTAAGAGAGCTGAAAAGTCTGCAACTTTTTTTGGTGCTAAGCAAGGTTATTCCTATCACCAAAAAAAAATCAGGCACTTCTGAAATTTTATCCATTTCCAATTGCATAGCTCTTATAAGTACCTATTTTAGATTTTATTGATATCTACATAAATAAACGCCGATTTCGTCACTGGCTCGGCACACTCACTCACTCACTCACGTTGATCATCAAAACCTATAGGGTACTTCCTGAAGTACTAGAAAGCTGAAATTTGGTATGCAAGCTAGTATTCGAAAAAAAAACCCTAAAAATTTGAATTTTTACCCCCCAACCCCTTAAACTAGGGGATGGAATTTTGGATGAAACTTCCGCAAATTTTGATGCTAGGGGTCTGAAAATGTATATATGTAGGTACCGTCTCCCTGTTCTATATGTATAATTTACCTTACAAAAAGGAATGTGATCCCACCAAAAACATTAGGTACCTTATGTTTTTGGTACATGTAAAGTGATTGTCAAGAGTCCCTAGCTCATATAGCTTTCAGCGTTAAAAAGATATCAGATCATAAGTATTAGCTACTCCACACGGCTTAACTCTACCACTACCAGCCACGCTCTACAAATTCTATATCTTGGCTAAAAAGTATAGACCCGTTGCTTATTAATATCATCATAAATTCATTCGGCGCGAGAGTCTATGCGGCGCCCGGGATGTGCCCAACAAAGCTATACTTTTTAGCCAAGATGTAGAATTTGTAGAGCGTGGCTGGTAGTGGCAGAGTTAAGCCGTGTGGAGTAAGAAGTTTGGCGCTACTTACGATCTGATATCCTTTTACATGGAATGTTTTTGGTGGGATTATTATTTCCCTGCGAATCTGCGACATAACGACATTGTTTCCTCGAACTTTTGACAACGTTCCGCAGAACTCCCGGCTGATGAGACACCAATGAAATGACGAGCCAACTTGTCAGCCGACATGAAATGTGTCGTGACGACGTGTAAGCCTTATGGACTCGACAACGTAATTGTTCCGCCATTTTGACATTCTGCCAACTGAACGTGCAATTTATATTATGGAATGTCGCGCGAGTACGTCAGCTGTAAGTGCTGTCGTTTTACTTCAAAAGCGTTTTAAGTATTTGTAAGTTTTGCATCGGTGAGTGTTCTTTCCAGCAAATACTTAAAATTACTTCTCAATTTTCTATACGTATACTACATTGTAAAGATTGTTATATGGAGTTTCCTATATCGTGAATGAGATTTTTAAGTCTCGGCTATACTAAAATGACGTTTGGTTGAATTGCAAAAAAATTTTACTTTTTGCTAGAGAACAAATCAAGATAAAATTGAAACATAACCAACTAAACAATTTTCCTTATTTTGCTTACTTTGCATTTTTTAGCATTGAATACGTATTTATAGAGACTAACGAAATAACATCAAAACAAATTACGCATACACGTAATAATTACAGAACTTTGTTAAGCTTCCCTATCAAAGGTGTATTACTAATATTTACCCAACAACGAACGCCAAAACCACAAAGTTTGGCTTCGGAAACTACGTCACAAAGGAAAGGTAAAAGTTATTGGAATAGCACACCAATTATGTACGGGTCATATCAGACTATTAGTTGCGATGAATGTAGTTTCCAATCTACCAATAAACTATCAAAACAACGGATGTAACTAAGCTTTTGCTCCCTCCCAATTCGACTGCAGACAAAGACAACCCTTCTACGTTACCCTATGAATATAGAGCAAGTTCTCTGCGTACGGATTGGCTCATATTGTAACTAAAACGCGGTAAAATCGCTACGAAATCGCTGACTGAAGTAACATCGAGGGATATTGGTTGAGCGCGTCCCAAGCGCTGCAAAAGTGATTCTGTTTCGGCGAACCTTACAAGTGATTTCATTTTCGAAGGGACCTTAACAATTGGCGGAAATCGGGATTTCCTCCTACACTGGCTTGTGCCCTAATCTTAAACCGTTGCGACGAATCAAACGGCCCTGCGAATTGCGATTTGGAGAGGAAATTTGCTTTTGTATTAAACGGTAGGTACTGGCCGCATTAAGTTGGCGGCGTGGGTAAAATCTTTGATAAGATTACGCGCTCGGACGCTGAGCTGGCAACTCGAATACATTATTTACCATCGAATGTTTCTTTTATTTATTTGATTCTTTACTAACTTCGTGTAGGTACTTATTGATTTTTGAATAGGTACAGTCAGGGGTATTAATATACGTACATAAAAAAGGACATAAATATCTGTACACGCCTTTATGACATTGACAATAGAGTCCAGCCCCCCTATTCTGTAACTTGTTTTAAGCTCACCTCAACGCTCACCCACAATTATACCTTGACACCGCGATGCGTAGTAACTAAGCGTAGGTAGAGGTCTAGTTTCGTAACGGGTGACCGGCGGGGTGAGCCGCATTAACGCGTAGCGAATAACAGCCCTGTACAGATATTTATGTCCTTATTTATGTACGTATATTATTACCACTTACTGTACATGTGTGCTATTATAGTTACACTATTTCTTTGATATTTCCTGTTTAGCACCACGAGCACAATACCCGCGCGACTAGCGCGAGAAGCGAGAAAAAGAGCGACACAGTTACACTAGTACATTGAACAATAAGTGCATAAAATGGGGTTTATACACAAGCTATTACAATCTTCTGCACTTGTTAATGGCTTGTTTTATGCACTTATTTTACAATCTACTATTGTCATATATGCCTTTTGTCGCGACAGTGTCGCGTCCCGAAGCACAGGTTAATTTTAGGTTTAAAGAACTTTATTTTCTCGAAGAAATTTTACATTTCACTTTAGAGAACTTAAAATACAAATATTTTTGACAATATGTCAAACATTTCATTGATTTTAAAAATAGAACAAAGAAACTAGCCCAGTCTTCACGACTAAGTATTTAATTCAAGAGCCATTGCGTTTATCCTGCCCGATTAGTGCGGCACACTAATGCCCCGCAGTGTAGTGTGTGTGACCACACTGCAAAGGGCCCACTTACGTAGACAAATGTGAGTCAACACGATTAATGGCGGGAAGCCCGGTGAAGAAAGTGAACTAACACCGGATGAAGGCATTGAGCACTTTCGTTAAGCCATAATGAAATTGTTTAATTATTGTGAAAGTAATTCGTCTGCAAAGAAAGTTTAGACTAACAGCGATTAAACTCATTGAAGTAAAGGATAGAAATGCGATTATTCAAAAGAACAGCATTTATATGTCACGCAGCATTATTATATATATAATAATGCAAAGCATTATTATATATATAATAATGCTGCGTATGGAATACCATAATTTACTTTAAAAACAAAGTTTTAACCGACGAAAAATCAATCATCCCCTATTTTCCTACCCTTAAGGTTGGTTTTTTTTTCCAAATTTATATGGGACCAACTTTGGTGTATATTCTTTCCAATAAAAAAAGAATTATCAAAATCGAACTACTCTGTAAAAATTTATGCGTGGTCATACATAAAAAAAATATATATATATACGCGTCGACTTGAGAACCTCCTCCGTTTTTTTCGTCGGTTGAAAATAAATAATTACTGTTTTCATTGCTACTTCTTTGCTATTTTTCATGAAAATTCGATGGTAGCCGTTTGCTATTCGTTTTTAGAGTTCCGTACCTCGAAAGGAAAAAACGGAACCCTTATAGGATCACTTTGTTGTCCGTTCGTCCGTCCGTCCGTCCGTCTGTCAAGACCCTTTTTCGCAGGAACGCGTGAAGGTATCAAACTGAAATTTATATCAAATACTTAAGTCTAATGTCCCTTGGAGCTGTGAAAAAATCAAACTTCTAAGCCAACGCAATCAAAAGATACAGCCGTTTATGCCGCAAATTTCCGCAAATTTTCGAAACTCGCAAGGGAATCAACTTCCCGTGAACTCAGAATATTGAAATTTGGTATACGAAGCAATGTCTTATAGCACAGATAAAGGAAAAATTGCGAAAACAGTACATTTTTAGTTACATCACTGAAAATTTATGTCCAGTATAAACTGACACACACTAAGTATGTGAATACATACTTAGTGAGTTTCTATTGTACGGGGTGGTCCAGAACCCTCGGTGCGCGAGTCTGACTCGCACTTGACCGGTTTTTCGTTCATAAAGACGCCACGACGAATAAGTCAATAACGAATGAAAACAAAAGCTAACACAAAACTTAATTGAATAGGAAAACAAACGAGCAGCGATTGCGCTGACAGTAGAAGTGAAAAATTCAGAATGTGATGAATACCTATGTATAATTGACAAAAAACTAATACAATAAAAAAAATCTTAAAGGAACCTAAATATCTTATTGTACCATGTACTATCTAAATATATTGATGGTTATTTTAATATGTTTACTAACATAGTCTTTTTAGGAAAAATATTAACAGATAATGGATCTCAAGTTGTCTGATTGTATAATCATAAAAATGGAATTAAATGTATCATCGCAAAAATGTATGTCTTAACCTCTAATCATACTAACTCATAAGAACTGATTTCCTCTTATTAACTTTTCCTCCCGAATCTCATTTGTTTTGACGTATCTCATCTCGACTTTAATTTCCCGGAAAATATGAGGAATCAGAATATTCATAACAAAATTCGTTGCTCGTATAGTATGCCTGCGAGCCGTACACAAATACTATGCATATTCTAAATATAGGTATATAACATTTGGCCAATCGTAACTGTTATTGTACAACGCTCGAGCAATCGTCCTCTTAACATAAGGCCGTATCGTCAAATACGCCTACTTTGCCTCCAGGGGGAACTTTGCCAAAATGCAATTTTTAAACAAATCCGTTAATGCTTGACATCTCAAATTTTGGTAAAAATGAGTTGATTAAGGCCTCCACACACCGGTCGCGGGCGCGGGTCGGGCGCGGGCCCGCGCAAGTTGTAAAACATTGAAACTACACTTGAAACACACATCGAACGCGGGCCGGCCGCGCGCCCGCGGCGGGCCCGCGGGCTCGCGTTCGGTGTGTGTCACGCGACCGGTGTGTGGAGGCCTTAAGTAGGTAACCAGTTTATACCTTATAACGTAAACAATTTCGTGTCGGAAAATAGAAATCATAATCTGCAAGATATGAGAAGAGGCATAGTTTTTGTAGAAATCCATTTTAACATAAGAAAGTAGAGAAAAATTAATCTAAAGTCAACCCTATTTTTTCACTTGTAACCAGAGAACAATGATGAACAATGGCTTCATTTTCTTACTTTCTTAAATTTCATCTCGTTTTCTGAAATATTCCGAAAAACATGATATCCGCGCTTTCGAACACGCACTTCCATCTCGCTCACGCTTATGCTCAGTGAGAGGGAGAGAAGACCATGAACGTGCGGGGCCTTAATGTAGCAAAATAAAAAAGGTTTGTGGCAACACCACTATTTTTAGTAGAAAATAGGTTATATCTGTGGTATCACTACGAATCACATTTGCGTCTAACTCCATTAAGTAACGTGTCAGAACTCGTCGAATAAGGGCGTGATTTTTGGCGGGCCAATTCTTGCGGAAGTTTGTTTTTTTTTTCTACGAAATGGGGAAGCCTTAGGTTAGTGAATCTTCTACTTATATACTATAAAATAAGAACTGTAGATTATTTTTATTATTATTTAATCTGGATAAACTTCTTACAACAAATGTTATGATGCTGGGCAATGTTATCTAGTGTTTGGCCACCCTAGTGTGTAAACATTGCCCAGCCTCAAAAAAGGCTCAGGGTTGTCACCTTCAGCCTGTTTACCTGTTTGCGCCAGTAAAGGAAGGTTATGTATTTAATTTATTTGGGATGTAGGTACCTACGGTAAATTTTATTTCTATTAATCTGTTGTGTTTTAGTAGGAAGTAAGTAGTATCCATATACGTTTTGTTGTATGGTTTGACGACCGGTTTACCTTAGTGACCCTGCCAAGGAAGCTGAAGATCCTGGGTTCAAATCCCGGTAGGGGCATGTAAATCGTTTAATCTGGTTACACATATCAATGACGACGAATAAAGAATTCTGTAAGGTTACGAGGAGTAAAAAAAACCCAAAGCACTGTTATTTTTTTTTCATAAATAAATAATATGAGCTATAGTTACGGCAATAATTGACATGGGCAATATTGGCTAAATTCCAGATAACTTTACCCGCGATCAAATTCGATAAAAATTTGGAATAGATGTTGATTACAAAAATCTTTTCTTCTCATGAGCACATATTACTACGACTGATTCGTTAAGCAAAAAAAAACAATTATCGTACCATATGAAAAAAAATTAGATATTCGTGTTTTTCCGAAAAAAGCGGTCAAAGAAGGCATGTTTGACGGTATGTCAATAGGTAGGTAGTTCTTAGAAATATACCTACATTTTATTTTACTCGGAACAGGGGTGTTTTTTCCGTCAAATGGACGTGACTGATACGAGTTTAGAAGAGTAAACGGTCTACAGCGAGCGACAAGTTAGGCGCAGAACACAAGAAATGTTTCAGTACCGCGCTTCGCCGCAGCGGACTCAACTTGAGAAATTATCCCTAAACACCACCGCTCAAGACTACGGTTATAGTGTGTAAAACATTGAAACTACACTTCAAACACACACCGAACGCGGGCACGCCGCGGGCCCGCGCCCGCGACCGGTGTGTGGAGGCCTTTAAAAACCTACATCATGGCCACGACCACTCGTTAGAAAAGTTTCGACGCAAACTCGCAATGCCATCCGACTCATTCGACGTTTGGTCGTGCACGCACAACAAAAACAATATCGAATAGTTGTCACCACAAACGGTAGACATTTCCATCGGATTAACTTTTACATCCGATGTGGATATGACATGTGACATATTGAATTTTGTGACTAGTCTATTAGTAATGCTGCGGTTAGTGTAGCGTTTTGATCGTAATAATAAATGTCGATTTCAGGCAATGACATTTTCACATACGACTTCAGAGTATAAAGCCACTAATCATTGCAACACTTTGGAATTACATACATACGGTCTCTAATATGTTGCAATCAATATTTTCTTTCAAACATACACTTTCTGAAGTGTTACAATAATTTTGTCTCGTACTTTGCAATATAGGTACTTATTAGTAGGGTGGCGATCATTTTAAGATTGGTTTTATTCTACCAACACGGGATATGTTCGATAATAGTAGTTTATGCTACTGATACATAATGCGAGGCCTTAAAACAAGAGTGTGGTTTTTAAGACATATTGCTTGCGTTAAAAGTTATTAGCATCTAAAAATCTATATTTTTGACTTAAAAATTTTGACTACCGTTTTATATTTTTTAAATTAATTTTAACTGATTTACTGAAAAACTTACGGACATAGTGTATATAACTTATAGTGTACTAAATCCAATCATACCAAAATTATTTCATTTTATAAAGGTTTAGGGGGGTAAAAACGTTATCACCCGAAACAATATTTCAACAAGGAAATGTAGGCAATTGCCTCCAGGACTTGCTACTCTCTCTTTCGCACGATACAGGTGAGGTGAGCGGTGTGAAACAGATAGATTTAAAAAAAATACCTACTCGCGCCGCGTATCGGCACTTCACAATCCTCTTAAGGCCAAATTATGTACAGTTGCATACACTACTTTATCTCAACACATATCATGAGTACTCTAAGATGGGTTTAGAAGCCGTAATGAAATGACCTGCATTTCTACTAGTGCTACCTGTAAAATATCTTTGTTGCAATCTTGGCTGCATTTACGATATCCGGCGGAGTGTTCATATCGTTCTCGGAATCACTATTACTCATATTTTCAACTAAAATGTAAATTACAAACAACTTTTCACAATTCTACTTTTGTAACAACAAAAAACGTACAAACAAATTACAACAGTACCTAATGGCGGCAATTCGATCCTCCGTCGAGACGAATGGTTTTCTTTAATCATAGAGTAAACGAATGAAGTCCCTATTCTCATGCCACTCGAGATCAAATGTCGTGAGGTTTATATTAAAAAACATAATGAGTTGACGTTCCGTATCGATAAGTGTTTTAATATCTATATATATACAAGAATAGAGACCCACTTGAGTTTTGACAGCTGTTCCAAATTTAAACTCATAACGATACAAAAATCTGTACTGTAATAACATTACAGTACAGATTTTACCTATTACCACAGACAAGAAAGTTGTCATAGTAAAATTGGTTGTAATAATGCTGGTCATTTCCGACGGTTTCTGAACGCATTTTAGAGCACTAATGATATGTGCGTAGATAAACTAAATAAACTCACAACATCGTGATACTTAGGGCGGGTTGCATTGCTCCACCAACTTACAGACCGATCAACGTTAAACATGGCGCCGACAGCTGTCATTCCATAGAAAGCGGTCAAGCGGCAATACATTCAGATTTTAGTGAACACCGCTTACAGACGGTTTGATGCAACCCACCCTTAGATGTACAATATAATACTAATATAATAAAAAAACATTTCACCGTTCGTAACCGCCATAAAAGCCCTATCATGTCCATTGTCGGCCGACGATTGATTAAAGCCCACAACAAAAACAATATCGCATCGTATTGTCGCCGCAAACGGCCGGTTGACATGGCGTTTAGGGCGATCGCATCGAGCCGAAGGCCGGATATGACGTCATTACTGTCGCGATATAGCCTATCGCACTCCCTATGGACGCGAGTCACTTAGCTCCCCGCTCTGTACGTATGTCCATCGGTCTCGTTTCCGGACAAATTGGGTACGGTAGTGAATTTTACGTTTTTATGTCGATATATCGTTTGTTTTATCGATACTTTGCTTTGACATCATACTTTAAACTCATGCGCTTTGTACCTACTTGAAACAATCAATTTATCGACAACTTTGGGACCAGTGGTTCAAAAGTTGACACCGCGGGAACTAACTTCGAATCTATGAGCGGTTGTTGTGAGAATGCGCGCAAACGATTAATAAAATAATGCATGGGTAGTGGAAACTTTTTTGGACTACCCTCATTTTTGGTCTAGTTAAATGATTTCTCCAATTACATTAATATGTCTAATATATATTATCTATAAACATGAATATTTATGAAGATGTTTGTTATCTATATATTATTATATCTCCATATAATATTAATAATAGTAATATTGGTCGAGATGAAATTTGTAAAATGTGCGTTAGTAGCTTTGAAAGTTTGTATGTAGGGGCTAATTTCCGGAACTGCTAATCCGATTTTATAAAAAATTACATACTTAATTATTAATAAACCTGCTCACAAAATTTCACGAGAATCGGTTGAGAAATGCGACCTGTAGAGGAGAACAGCCTGACAGCGTGACGGACACAGACACCGGACATAAGATCGATATTCGGCCCAAGCTGAAGTATAGAACTTCGTTCGCTTCGCTCGCTTGGTCGATATATATCGTGTTAGACTCGGCTTCGATGTATTTAATAAAACAATTTAAAAAGATATTTTCCCTGTAAATTTAAATTTTAGCTTATATAAAGGCGTAGAATTGCCTACGGAAGTTAATATAAATGCACCTGTTTATTGCGCAGTGCATGCACGGCTAAATAAACACTTCCCTCCAGCATATCAACGGTTAATTGAAATTGCCAACCCGCTAATTGTTTGATAACTTAATCGGTTAATACATTTATAATTAATTTTATAAAAAAACCAGCATGTTATGAAAGCTCTAGTAATGTGCTAACTGTAGCACTCAATGTTAATTATGTCTATTTAATGAGACAGCCATAATTATAAGGGGAAATCTGAGGGCACGGCAGTGCCCCCGCCAAGTCGAGCAAAACAAAGGGGCACGGCCGTACCTTTTCTCGAAGCCATTCAGGCCATTTTCAACATCCTGTAATTTTATGCTGGCTAAAGCTAGAACCCTGAATTTTCAGTAACATACTCACTTTGATACTGATAATAATCAACATAATTCTAAGGTACGTGTAGCATACCCACAAGCTCCAAATTTCAAAAGTAATAAGTTTTTAGCCTAATAATTCATAAAAAACCTAAAAATATTGCAATTTCAGTCACGTTTCAAAGCAAGCAAATAAAGATTAATAAGAATGCCTGACTTGGCTCTACGAAATA
The DNA here is from genome assembly GCA_963854355.1 of Epinotia brunnichana. NCBI lineage: Eukaryota > Metazoa > Arthropoda > Insecta > Lepidoptera > Tortricidae > Epinotia > Epinotia brunnichana. The sequence continues at coordinate 18,440,572 of OY977949.1, read as the reverse complement.
TCTCACCAATTTTTATTGTGGAAGAGTTTCGAGACTTGACCTATTTTTTACATGGAATGTTTTTTATCGGATATAATTACAAAAAAACAAAAGGTAGGCACATAACTCGCATCATAGTAATGGTTGTTTTCTTCGCAATTGTATGGAATTCAAAAACTGATAAAGAATTACAAAATTCACTTACATGAGAAGGTTACAAGTTAAAACTAAATTTATGTTCCTGTTTATGCAATTCCTACCTATTAGTCATTGTCGGACCGACTCATTTAACAATGGGTAACCTGTGTACACGAATATAAAATCTGATGAAACTGTGTATTCTGTTCTGTTCTCTGTTCTGTTCTGGTGACTCATCCAGCCAGCAGTTCTGCTGCAAGGACTCAGAGGTGCTGACTACAGGAGGGAGGAGGTGTTAGAGCAAAATGAAGGCTCGCTTACCCCATCTAGTGTAGCATATGCGGCAGAAAGTTAGTGGGGTATGAGAACCTTAACCGAGCACCGACTTAACCGCAAATACTATAATGATGAGGGTAAGCGGGCTTGCATGTCCATTTTGAACCAATTTCCGCCGCCCGGCCGCAGGCAACAGCTTCCTGCCCGAGAAACCGGAGAGCCAAGTAGATAGGACGGGAGTGTAGGTGTGCAGTCAGGATGGTTGGAGAGACGGGAGTTGGAGCCGACCCGAATACAGGCATCGTTAAGCCAGCGTGGGGTAGATAGATACTATACTTGGTATGTAATATAGATAATTAGTTTTTGACTGCTTGGTCCCTCCCCTTTTTTATATTTAACCCCCAGGTTCTGACATTGAACCTCTTCGCGCTTATCGCAATTGTTAATCAAGACACGATGATTCGGTCTCAGAAGTCAACCAATGATGAATGTCCACCTCTTGATTCGCTGAGTTGGTGTATCATGCTGCTGTACATTGGTCGAGTCGAGTATCAAGTTTATGTAACTGTGCCTGTAGACTTTTCCTTTCCTCAGTAGTTGGGGCTCGGCTGTGTGCGTGTCTTTGTGAAGTGCTTTCGTGAAGGTGCTTTCTAAGACTTGTTTTATTTAGACATATAGTTAGGTACCTTACTTCTTACTTCACTAGGCAAGGTAATCAAATTTGGTTATTTTTAACCTTTATCACTGCTGCTAGCGCGGTTGTCATATGTAGATGTGGAGTGAACGTTGACGATGTAACCCCGAGACATTAAACACTCATTACCAACTAGTTTTCAACACTAACTTCTCCGTTAAAATTTCCCACTCAAATCACTTCACTGTTTATTTAGTATCTGTACATGTAACCATCTTAATGCACTCTTAACCCCTGCACCCATAGTAAAATACACTGTTATTATCGTAGTTCATTAATCAATAGCAAGATAGCAACACTCACTTCTGTATTAAAAACACGTTGACAATGCAATGTAACCCCGAGCGAGACACCAAAACTTAACAATATTTAGACACACGTATCAACTGCACAATAGTCAAAATACATTCCCTACTCGTTACCAAAACCGACTTTCTCCGCTAAAACCTTCGTCTCAAAACCCTTCACCGGTTCATTCAGCTTCAGCACACCTGCACATGCTGCCATCTTAACTCACACCTAACAATTGCACTCATTATAAAATACACTTTTACTATAGTCGTTCATCAGTGAATAGGTAGCAACACTCATTTCTGCACCAAAATCAGATTACAGGTAGTAAGTAGGTGAACACGGCAATTACTTAGTCGGTTATCCTTAGGCAGGGCATTCACAACACCGCCTCATACGGCATTCCCAGAGCATTTAGGAACTCTAGCCATTTATCGTCCAACAACCATGTGACCATACGCCCAGGGTGGGGGATCATATTAAATTTATGATCCATCTGCGAATGGCATTTAGTTATCTATATGTGGTATACAATATTATTTACATAATCATTTACTTCCTTTTAATCGTCCCCATTTAACAGTAGACATATACTCAACAAGGGTTGCATGCTGTTCTGTGCCATTCAAAGACTTTCGGTGCAAAAGGCATAAAACCTTAGATCATACGTTTTATAATGGCCATCGATTGTCTGTGGCTGTATTACGTGGAAAATGTATTATTTTATTTATTATGTTTAGAATTGTATATTATCCATTGGATTAGTTTAGGTCCTCTAGATTATTACTTACTAGCTTCTGCCCGCGACTCCGTCCGCGTGGGACGGTCAGACGGACGGACAGACGCACTTTCGCATTTATAGTATTTATTGTTGTGGAATTAAGGATTATGGACTATGGGCGGCGTGTCGCGAATGGCCCCTTTATTTTAGAGTCCAGCTACTGACTAAAGCTGCTTAAATTACATATGTAATTTAAACGTGTACTTATTGATACACGATATGGTCCCTTGGGTGCTGACTGGCAAGTGCGAGCGCACACGCGCGCCCCACGCAACCTTGACGATAGGTATCCATAATTGAGATGCATTTACTCGCCCTGCCTATTGCCACCATTATGAAATTTAATAGATACAACTTCGCAGGCATAAAGTGCCTACCATTTGGCGCATTATATCGCACTTCTCACATCTGGTCACACCGTAGCCATTTTGGGTGATTGCTTTCACCTAACGGGTAATATACAATCATTGTTTTTTCCTTAGAGCTCATAGCGCAAGCTTCCCATTATAAAATGCTCTTTTGAACCACTGAGTTATGGACAATGGATAGAATAGAGAACGGCCGTAGCATTGTCGCCCGCCACGAACCCGAGATAAGAAGCGCAAAAACAAAAAGAAAAAAGTAAACAATTAGTCACTTTTTGCTTTGCGCCTACCAAGAAACTTGGAGAAAACACACGTGCAGTCACGGTACACGAAGGACCCCACAATAAAACAAGATCGTAATGGTCGACGACCGACAAGCTTGAAAATGAATGAATTGTGCAGATTCCAAAAGACTGAAATTGAAACAAAAAATGAAACAAGAAAATGAAAGGAAAGTGAACCGTCCGATATTACCTTACGAACTAAATGCCATTCGCAGATGGATCATAAATTTAATATGATCCCCCACCCTGGGCGTATGGTCACATGGTTATGGGTGTATGGTCACAAAAATGTAACCGAAGTTTTTGTTGCCGCGTGAAGTGTTTCTTTTAGTTTGACAAGCGAAACAGCTGAACGGAATTCTCGAGTCTCTGAAGTAATTGTACTTTACAAATTCACGAGAATTTAGAACGCTTTCAGTGGTTGGTTACGTAAAGGGATACGAAACAGTCTAAGTTAAGAAAAATACGGGTAACACGCTTCCTAGTTTTGCTTTGACCTACATAACTTGAGGAGGATAAGCCGTTAGGGCGGAAAGGTTCTCGTGTGGCGACCACGTAGGGGACGCAGCGTGGGTAGACCCCCCACAAGGGGCACTGATGACCTATCAAAGGTCGCGTGAGTCCGCTGGATGTGTTGGCGCATGACCGTTCATTGTGGCACTCTTTGGGGGAGGCCTATGTCCAACAGTGGATGTATTTCGGCTGATATGATGATATTGATGATGATGACATAACTTGGCTTAGTCAAACAGTTGATCGTAATACAGTCAATGGCAACGATTTCGTGGCGTTCCCTCCAAGCCTACAACATTCGAAAAACCAATGTGTACTGTAAAGTGAAACAATATGGGTGCATATAACTTACTCATAAACATAAAATATGTATCATCGCTCTTATGTCAGCAGGTTAAGGTTTCGGTACATATTTAGTCGGGAATAAACCGATACATACCTACTTTTACACTTTTTACTATACCGACAGGAAAGAGCATACGATCAGATCGCCACCTAGCAGGTTTCTGGCAATGAAAGTGTTAAAATAGCAAATAGGCTCTAGGGCCGATGCCTCAATGCCCGTGAATTTAGCATATATAAATTACAGTTGTACACAAAATGACTTAAGGGGATGCCTCGATTGGAGTCGATTCGCGTAAACCACGCTTCCTTGTGAGAGACACGCTTAATCCTACTTCCGCGCACGAGAAAAAGAAATGCAATGGCTTTTTGGGACAAATTTCGATTAATACCGAACTTAGTAAGTTTTATTCATATTTAAGTGAGATTTTAGATGAGATAAAATACGACGATAATTATAAACTTGCAATGATTGTGACGTAAAATCATGTATTGTCTCAAAGGCTGATTTAAAAAAGGAAAAACGTCCCACCTTGGGTTTTGTTTCCCATCGACGAATTTTTTAGCAATCATGTAAAAACATATAGTCAAAAATCATATATCTGAAAATCAGTCGTTATAATAAATTGTTAATCTAGTCAGAACGGTGTTTCTAAGAACTCAATATTTTCCAATTCCCGCCCTTCATAATGTCATTTCCCGGCATAATATTGCAATGTTTATATCCCACCGCACCTGAATTGAAACTATTGAAAGGCTGTTCGTGCAAAATATTGACTATTCAGTAATAGTGAATAAAAGGGAAAACCGCAAATTAATATTATCATTCCAACCACCACACTGACACGACGACGCCGCGACCTACAAATGTCTACATCCAAATGATTTTCTTAATCCCAGACGTCACATTAGAGATCTAATGAAATATGAGCGTTATCCTCAACGCGACAGGGTTGCTTTTGAAGCGATTTAACTAAATAAGATACGAGGCCGGAAAAGAGCAGCCAACATTCCCCTAACCACAGAATCTGAAAAGGGTCGTCAGTATTCCATTGCCGCTGTCTCTGCTCAAATGATAGCCAAATACTCTGTAGTTTATCGAATTGGGATTTACATATCGATATTGAGATTTGTAGTCAAGATTTTATTAAATCTACAATACACAGTTTCATTAGGGAGTCTCGTTTGAGCCGCCATCCCGGACGGACGCCCTCTACGAGCCCTTACCGTCCGCTGTCATTATCCCTAAATTGCATAAAAAGCGACATGAGACAAAAGGCGCGCATCGCCAGATGTAACTACCTAAGCGCCCACCGCGGTCTCTATCGCCTATCCACGCTGTCCGTTCCGATATCTTGCTTCGATACTCGTAGACTCATTTTGCGATACTGGGTCTACAAAAATTGTGTCTATATATTATATAACAGTGAGTGCAACTGATTCGTGTGCCGACCTTCTATCGTCTTCGCCAGCTACGATGACGCTTGTCCAAGTTGAAGCGATAAACTCGGTGAGATCTGTCCATTGTATTGTATTTACGCTTAAATGTTAAATGGCGGTCCCTGATGTAGCAAACCAACCTTGCCTGATTCGTCCCAAGAAGGCAGGAATGTATTCTTGTCTACACAGCACGTAAAAATACAGACCTCCTCTTGTTTATGATATGTCGACGCACTGCTCATCCACCTGGTTGATATTTCTCCAGTTACTAACAACTATCGGTCTATAAACCCCCACTAGTTAATCAATCAATCAATTATCAATCAATTATTTATTCTGCAAATAGGCCACAAGGGCACTTTTACATGTCAAATGGTGTTCTACAATATAATATTAATAATCTTACACAATAATCATTTTAAAATTGCAGATTTTAAGTAATTAGTACCTAAATGGTTACAAACTAAATGTCACTGAATGAAAACTAGAACAATCCAAAATTGTAAAATATTATCAAATACATTCGATATAAGGTCTGTATCAGAATTAACAATAAGTTTATGATATAATTTAGTACCCCAGAGATGTATAATGTCTCTGAGCATCCAAATACAATTAATAATTATTCTAATGTTCTTATAGAGATGTATACTGTCCCTAAGCGTTAAAACAGAAAAAAAAGGATCATTAATGTAATATTGTCAGAGATGTACAGGGTCAATAACAATAAAACGTGTCAAGAACAGAATGATGTCTCTCGTCAAAATAATGATAATAACACTAGTATTTAGGTAGTTACTATGCCCTTGCAAGCATGAACAGACCGGACTCCACAAACAGCACCCGATCACGAGTATGACGCATATCTCAGCCATCGCCTCCCTCAACCATATGTTAGGGAAGGTGGCGACCCGATCAACGACGCCACCGTAAGCAAAGCCCTTTAAGCGAGCATGACATATTCAAGCCACACTGGACATTGATAATAGCAAAGATTAAAGCTACTTGTTCGGCGAGAAAAAGCATTACGTGCTCTCATGTTACATAAAACGGAACAGCTATTTCCGGTACTTATAATAATTACAAAGGTAATACGCCAAGACAATCATACTCGAAGGTATATTAATTCTAATACAATTTGACTGCTACTGGCTTAAAGGCATTTTTGTCGTTTATGAAATCGTTGACATTATAATACGCCTTGCTTAGCACGTTGATCACGAGAATTTAATCAGAAAGTTAAGACATTATGGGATTAAAAACGGTGCTCTTGATCTTGTATCATCGTATCTTTCTGAGAGAACACAACGAGTAGTCGTCAACGGGATGCACTCAGCGGGGACAACTGTTGCTCTTGGTGTTCCTCAAGGCTCGATTCTGGGTCCATTTTTGTTTCTGATTTACATCAATGACCTACCAAATGTGGTGCAAGATAAGCATGATATAGTGTTATTCGCAGACGACACGTCGCTTATTTTCAAGGTAGACAGGAAAGAGACAAGCTTCGATAATATTAATGATGCGCTCAACACTGTTGTGGAATGGTTTACAGCAAATAATTTACTGTTAAATTCCAAGAAAACAAAGTGTATCAGATTCACTTTACCTAATGTCAAGCACGTAAACAATACCAGGATCAAATTAAAGGGCGATGAACTGGAATTTGAAGATAGAACAGTGTTTTTAGGCATCACCTTGGACTCAAAACTACAATGGCATGCGCATATCGACACCCTAGCCGGCAAACTTGGTTCTGCAGCCTATGCAGTAAGACGTATAAGACAGTTAACAAACGTTGAGACGGCCAGGCTGGTGTACTACAGTTACTTCCACAGTGTTATGTCCTACGGAATCCTGTTGTGGGGAAAAGCGGCTGATATCCAGACCATCTTCGTGCTACAGAAACGAGCTGTACGCTCCATCTACGAACTAAAAGCCCGAAATTCTCTCAGGGACAAATTTAAGGAGGCAAATATTCTTACTGTAGCATGCCAATACATTCTTGAGAATATTATGTATGTGCGGAAAAACCTTCAGGACTTCAATCTCAACAGTGATATCCACGACTACAACACCAGAAGTAAACACAAGATCGCAGTGCAGTACAGTCGTCTTCGCAAGGTTAGCACGTCGTTCGTGGGGAACTGTATACGTTTTTACAATAAAATACCTACCGAAATTGTTAATTTGCCGTTAAGTAAATTTAAGTCTCATATAAAAAAATATTTGCTAAGCAAGGCGTATTATAATGTCAACGATTTCATAAACGACAAAAATGCCTTTAAGCCAGTAGCAGTCAAATTGTATTAGAATTAATATACCTTCGAGTATGATTGTCTTGGCGTATTACCTTTGTAATTATTATAAGTACCGGAAATAGCTGTTCCGTTTTATGTAACATGAGAGCACGTAATGCTTTTTCTCGCCGAACAAGTAGCTTTAATCTTTGCTATTATCAATGTCCAGTGTGGCTTGAATATGTCATGCTCGCTTAAAGGGCTTTGCTTACGGTGGCGTCGTTGATCGGGTCGCCACCTTCCCTAACATATGGTTGAGGGAGGCGATGGCTGAGATATGCGTCATACTCGTGATCGGGTGCTGTTTGTGGAGTCCGGTCTGTTCATGCTTGCAAGGGCATAGTAACTACCTAAATACTAGTGTTATTATCATTATTTTGACGAGAGACATCATTCTGTTCTTGACACGTTTTATTGTTATTGACCCTGTACATCTCTGACAATATTACATTAATGATCCTTTTTTTTCTGTTTTAACGCTTAGGGACAGTATACATCTCTATAAGAACATTAGAATAATTATTAATTGTATTTGGATGCTCAGAGACATTATACATCTCTGGGGTACTAAATTATATCATAAACTTATTGTTAATTCTGATACAGACCTTATATCGAATGTATTTGATAATATTTTACAATTTTGGATTGTTCTAGTTTTCATTCAGTGACATTTAGTTTGTAACCATTTAGGTACTAATTACTTAAAATCTGCAATTTTAAAATGATTATTGTGTAAGATTATTAATATTATATTGTAGAACACCATTTGACATGTAAAAGTGCCCTTGTGGCCTATTTGCAGAATAAATAATTGATTGATAATTGATTGATTGATTAACTAGTGGGGGTTTATAGACCGATAGTTGTTAGTAACTGGAGAAATATCAACCAGGTGGATGAGCAGTGCGTCGACATATCATAAACAAGAGGAGGTCTGTATTTTTACGTGCTGTGTAGACAAGAATACATTCCTGCCTTCTTGGGACGAATCAGGCAAGGTTGGTTTGCTACATCAGGGACCGCCATTTAACATTTAAGCGTAAATACAATACAATGGACAGATCTCACCGAGTTTATCGCTTCAACTTGGACAAGCGTCATCGTAGCTGGCGAAGACGATAGAAGGTCGGCACACGAATCAGTTGCACTCACTGTTATATAATATATAGACACAATTTTTGTAGACCCAGTATCGCAAAATGAGTCTACGAGTATCGAAGCAAGATATCGGAACGGACAGCGTGGATAGGCGATAGAGACCGCGGTGGGCGCTTAGGTAGTTACATCTGGCGATGCGCGCCTTTTGTCTCATGTCGCTTTTTATGCAATTTAGGGATAATGACAGCGGACGGTAAGGGCTCGTAGAGGGCGTCCGTCCGGGATGGCGGCTCAAACGAGACTCCCTAATGAAACTGTGTATTGTAGATTTAATAAAATCTTGACTACAAATCTCAATATCGATATGTAAATCCCAATTCGATAAACTACAGAGTATTTGGCTATCATTTGAGCAGAGACAGCGGCAATGGAATACTGACGACCCTTTTCAGATTCTGTGGTTAGGGGAATGTTGGCTGCTCTTTTCCGGCCTCGTATCTTATTTAGTTAAATCGCTTCAAAAGCAACCCTGTCGCGTTGAGGATAACGCTCATATTTCATTAGATCTCTAATGTGACGTCTGGGATTAAGAAAATCATTTGGATGTAGACATTTGTAGGTCGCGGCGTCGTCGTGTCAGTGTGGTGGTTGGAATGATAATATTAATTTGCGGTTTTCCCTTTTATTCACTATTACTGAATAGTCAATATTTTGCACGAACAGCCTTTCAATAGTTTCAATTCAGGTGCGGTGGGATATAAACATTGCAATATTATGCCGGGAAATGACATTATGAAGGGCGGGAATTGGAAAATATTGAGTTCTTAGAAACACCGTTCTGACTAGATTAACAATTTATTATAACGACTGATTTTCAGATATATGATTTTTGACTATATGTTTTTACATGATTGCTAAAAAATTCGTCGATGGGAAACAAAACCCAAGGTGGGACGTTTTTCCTTTTTTAAATCAGCCTTTGAGACAATACATGATTTTACGTCACAATCATTGCAAGTTTATAATTATCGTCGTATTTTATCTCATCTAAAATCTCACTTAAATATGAATAAAACTTACTAAGTTCGGTATTAATCGAAATTTGTCCCAAAAAGCCATTGCATTTCTTTTTCTCGTGCGCGGAAGTAGGATTAAGCGTGTCTCTCACAAGGAAGCGTGGTTTACGCGAATCGACTCCAATCGAGGCATCCCCTTAAGTCATTTTGTGTACAACTGTAATTTATATATGCTAAATTCACGGGCATTGAGGCATCGGCCCTAGAGCCTATTTGCTATTTTAACACTTTCATTGCCAGAAACCTGCTAGGTGGCGATCTGATCGTATGCTCTTTCCTGTCGGTATAGTAAAAAGTGTAAAAGTAGGTATGTATCGGTTTATTCCCGACTAAATATGTACCGAAACCTTAACCTGCTGACATAAGAGCGATGATACATATTTTATGTTTATGAGTAAGTTATATGCACCCATATTGTTTCACTTTACAGTACACATTGGTTTTTCGAATGTTGTAGGCTTGGAGGGAACGCCACGAAATCGTTGCCATTGACTGTATTACGATCAACTGTTTGACTAAGCCAAGTTATGTCATCATCATCAATATCATCATATCAGCCGAAATACATCCACTGTTGGACATAGGCCTCCCCCAAAGAGTGCCACAATGAACGGTCATGCGCCAACACATCCAGCGGACTCACGCGACCTTTGATAGGTCATCAGTGCCCCTTGTGGGGGGTCTACCCACGCTGCGTCCCCTACGTGGTCGCCACACGAGAACCTTTCCGCCCTAACGGCTTATCCTCCTCAAGTTATGTAGGTCAAAGCAAAACTAGGAAGCGTGTTACCCGTATTTTTCTTAACTTAGACTGTTTCGTATCCCTTTACGTAACCAACCACTGAAAGCGTTCTAAATTCTCGTGAATTTGTAAAGTACAATTACTTCAGAGACTCGAGAATTCCGTTCAGCTGTTTCGCTTGTCAAACTAAAAGAAACACTTCACGCGGCAACAAAAACTTCGGTTACATTTTTGTTTTAGTTTTGATGCTGACTGCTTTTTCGTTTTTGATCCAATGTCAATGAAGTCGACTGATTAGGGTTTTTCAAAATAAAAAATATTAAAATAAAATTGATTGACACAAAACTACATAAAATCAAAAAAAAAACATTATATAAATATGTATTCCTATTCATTAATCAATTTAATAACGCTGATATCACCAGTAAAATAAAAACGAAACGTCCACAGAAAAACCACAGTGATCGAAATACGTAAGAGCGACTCGATATGTAAACTTTCCTCTAAAAAAATAGTAATAGTATATGCTTTATTATAATAATAATATTTTTAGAGAGCAAAATTAAACAAATGGACCCTACTTTTAATAACATGAACTTACATAGTAGGTACCTATCTGTAATTATAAACTATTCTGTGCCGCCATCGTGATACATAACACATTATACGCTGAAGAATGTACTAATTATAAGGGAAACGAAGAAAAATGTAGGAAGAATTGCGAACTGAGAATTTCCAAAATGTCATAAATAGATATTACTTACATAAATAGGTACGCAAAATTATTCACGACGCGTAGTCCGGGATTCAGTAAATACGGTCCCCAATAATAAATAAGCCAATTGTCGTCTACCAAATTTGTGTCACACACGATAATAGCGGCTCATGTTTGGCTTATTGGCATTCAGGTGCAGTCTCTCGGTCTATGGGCGATATAAAACTCGTATATTCCACAGCCGTTTTTGTAAAATCAACCTTGTTTACAAAAAAATACAGTTGAATTTAACAACTTTGCAGAATAAATAAAGTGAAGGTGAACGAATTATTTATAAAACACTCCATACCAATTCGGTTTTTTTGTGGATAATATTCCAACCGTGGTGGAGCTTCAATTGGGTTAATTTAATCAACAGACATATTTTTAACCGCAATTTCTAAGTGCTCTAGCATGTTTGCTGGGAAACCTGTCAATTCGGAGGAAAGTGTATTGACATATTCGGGATTCATTTAACTTCATACCGTTATGGTACGGAATGGAAATCGGAAGTGACCCACATAATGAAAAAAAAAATATTACAAACTGTTAGTGTGTTGCCACTGTGAGCCGTGTGAAAGTAAATTACCCGAGTAAATTGCATTACTTCACTTACGTGCTTTCGATCAATATTTGCGTTGAACTAAAACATAATTGTATACAGTTGTCTTTTCACTCCAATTAAATAGTTCAACTAACTATTTTTTTTTATATGAATCATGCATTAACCGAACTCCTTGTTTGTATGGAAGATGTCAGTCAATAGCAACATTTGCGTGCCAACTCTGCATAATGGCAAGAAACAATATTGTCGGGAATGACTTTCCTTGTTTTATTCTACCAAAATTCTACCATGATCCAAACGAGCTCCAAATACGTAACGTCACGTATCGGCATATCTAGGTACCATATTTTTTTCCTTCAAAGGCATGTTTACAGCCTCTATTGAGATCCTTTGAGAACTTTTATTCATATCTAGTGGGTTCTCAACGCGTCCTTATCCCAACAAAAGGGAGAAAAATTGCCAAGAGACGAGTTCTGCGTTCAAAGTGAAAATGAATGGCGTCGTATTATAAACCCGATGAAAGGCCTGAGGTGCGCTTGCGTTATAATTTTGACACTTGATTTCTTTATTCACTGCATAATTCTGATTGATGCCCGCTGCCCGCTGAGTTGTTGATTGCGAATAATTTTACAAACTGGATGCAATTTGGCTCATGCTTTGACGTGTTAAGGATTTATTACTGTTATTAGAGATTTCGTGAGGAAGCCGGTCTAATCCCAATGAGGTCTAGTTTTCCCTCTGTGTTGGAAGGTAAAACTTGTGCTTACGCCAAATCTTGGGATTAGGTGCCAAAGCAGACCCCGGACCGCTTTAGGGCACTACCGGGAAAAACGCTAGGATGATGATAATTAGAGATTTGTTCATTTATCGAAAGACATGCGAATTAACGTAGTTGTATTGACAATATTTGCCGACAATCTGTTAGAGAAACACTTTGGGTTTACTGTTATATTATGCTACAAAACCACCACACCACCACCCAGCACACACGCCACGAAATTGCGCAACACATCGCAATAATAGTGTGTTTTTGTAGTTTCTTATAAGTTTATATTAATATGTATGCGTCTTTAAGGTATTTGTAATATGGGTCGTTGTTGCCTGATTTAAAGAAATAAAAGTTCTAGGTCACATTTATCCTGTACCTATAGGTATGCTAAAGGTTACCCCAGTCCTTTGTATTCCAATTTTACTCAAATAAACAATTGAATAAGTCTACCATTTGGCTAATCCGGCTTCAGTTTTGAAATACAACGTTGAACGTTGTGTTTATGTTTTATCAAGGTATAAATTAAATAAAATTAAATGAAACAATATAACGAGTCATCATTATCGGCGTTATATTTATTATCGGCGTCCTGATATTCGTAATCGGCGGCGAGGGTTCATCAATACACGTCAAACGGTCCGTGATATCGGAATCGGATCAACAGACGGTGTATGGGCGTGAAACTTTAACGGTTATCATCAATGCCATTACTAATAACATTAATTAAAAAAACACTTCAACTTTAGCAGCTATTTTTTTTCATTATTTATCCTAGCAATTTATTTAAGTATTTATTTATCTATAGAAATATTAAATATGTTTATCGTCGCCTAGTGTTTTTGTGTAAGATTGTCCGCAAATATTTATGTAGGTATTAATGTATATATAAATATTATAATGTACGGAATATACAGTATATGCTTAGACATATCTAATAAAACAAATTAAATAATATAATATAAATTGACACATTGGCGCTTTCTTTCAATTACACAACAAAATGCGATATATTAGTACAAAAAACTACGTACAAAAAATAGGAGAAAATGGTACTTACTGTTCATTACGAGCTCGACACAAAAACAAACTCATTAATCCTGATTCTACGTTAAGGGCTCTTACAACTCTTACAAGTCTGATTACTATACTACCGTACTTATTAGCGAAAAATATGTCATCTAGCGAGAAAAAACGTAGCTTGAAGCTCGGGTTGCTTCAATTTATAATACACTTAACACGGGCCCGATTAGAGAAGAAGAAGAAGAAAGGTGATGTCCCTGACGTGACGTTAAAGATATTTCCACTTTCATATCTCTCTGTCTTTTTTGTTTTGAGATATGAAACACAAGCGTCTTTCTATTTTTAGGGTTCCGTAGCCAAATGACAAAAAATGGAACCCTTATAGATTCGTCATGTCTGTCTGTCTGTCTATCTGTCTGTCTGTCTGTCTGTCCGTCCGTATGTCACAGCCACTTTTTTCCGAAACTATAAGAGCTATACTGTTGAAACTTGGTAAGTAGATGTATGCTGTAAACCGCATTAAGATTTTTACACAAAAATAGAAAAAAATCAATAAATTTTGGGGTTCCCCATACTTAGAACTAAAACTCAAAAAAAAATGACATTGAGTTTTCTTACATATTTTTTTTCTAAACTGAATAGTTTGCGCGAGACACGCTTCCAAAGTGGTAAAATGTCCCCCCCCCTGTAACTTCTAAAATAAGAGAATGATAAAATTGAAAAAAAATATATGATGTACATTACCATGCAAACTTCCAACGAAAATTGGTTTGAACGAGATCTAGTAAGTAGTATTTTTTAAAACGTCATAAATCGTAAAAAGCAATTTATTTAACGGAACCCTTCATGTGCGAGTCCGACTCGCACTTGGCCGCTTTTTTTTTACATTCTTCCGAAGAGTCTGTATCTGTACCTACCTAAACATTACACATTACAAAAATTAACTAAGTGAACTGATTCATATTACTATTTCACGTGCTTATTTCCTGCACAGAATATCAAACTGCAAATAATTCGACTTATAAATTCAACATTAGATTATCGTGATCCAAATCTTCTCCGACGTTAAGTCAGTTAGCGCGATCCGGCGGGAGCCGCGGTACGATATTCACAACTTGTTTCATCCCACCTCATCGCCCTGATTACATCTTGACGCCGGGATTCGTAATAACTACACATGATCGGAGGTCTGACTTATACTGGTTCCCCTGAGGTGAGATGAACCATTGTGAATGAAAGCCCAGGCTAATGCTCATCCAATTAACGCGGGACTAACAATGGAGACGGGATTTTTCTTTTAGCCCGTGTTTGTGAAAGTAGAATAGTTTTATGTTGCACTCTTTGATACAGTTAAACGATTTTCTGGAGTGTTCATTTGGTTAAATGTTGGATAATAAACAATGTGCTTACTCTGTATAGTTTATATTACTTAAATCTGTAAAAGTTTCTGCAAAAAAAAACATTTTTGGTACTTACAAGCTTTTATTGTCAACTGTACTTTTCTGTATACCGTCATTGATACGATTCTAACAAGCCCAAACTCAACAGGGTTACGTCAATTAAGTACTGAATTCCCATGGCCACCTTCCATCTCCATCATCAGATCAGCTCGATGGTACCATAATATTGAATTCTCATCCAAACTATACCTATAAATACCCAACATTTCAGCTCAATTGCTAGAGGTTAACTGATTAAAAATTCAGTTCCAAGATTTGTCCCACACTAACAAACGAACGGTCAAGTTAAATAAAAGCTTGTAAAATAAAATATTCTCAACTTGCTTCTAAATTAAACCTAATTGACTAACGGATACCACCGACGCTCGATTTGACTAATACCTATCTGGAGGAACTTAAACTATAAAGGCCTCCACACACCGGTGTGTGGAGGCATAAACTCTATTCTTGTTAGGAAAACTTGACATGAGTTAAGAATAATAATATAATGCTGCAATTTAGTCTTGAGTACAATACTGAATATTCATCCAAAACTCTCAGTAAGTACCTAATATAAATATTGCGATCCTTTATAGTTTATAGCTTCCGTGTCGATTTCCAAGTAAATTAAACAAACGAAGTCTTTTCCAAAATCGGTAACTAGGAGCAAGGTACGAAAACATTTCGCAAAATTACCAACTTTTTTTGTGACAAACCGCTTTTTGTCTGGAATAAATGTTTATTTCTTTCTTTCTTTCTTTTAATTACAGTGATCAATGAGAACGGTCCCTGGTAGGGAGTTCACTGCTTAGTTGATTCTAAATGGAAAAGTCTCACTGCTCTAATAAGATATTTAAAAAAATATTTTAGTTCCAGTTGAATCCTCTGCATACAGTCAACAGTCCAAACATAATTTTCAATATTTTATTCTATAAAGAAATAACAGAGAACGAATATAATGGAAAAATAGACCATCATCGTCTGAAGCCACAGGACTCGAACCAGGACCCCTGTATGCAACCCTCTGTAGAATTTGATCGCGGTAACGGTAACTTCCACGTTAAATTAACACGAAACGAAATAGGTATTTAATAAAATAATTTGTTTCGTTAAGAAGTATTTTATTCTATGTCTATGTATGACGGTTGGATTGCTTAGTTCTTATTTTGCACAGAGGACCAAGACAACAATTAAAACAGGTATACTAAACTTAATAAAGATTTAAAGAATCAGACTGAACCAATAACTATTACTTATTTGTGTCCATGAAAAAATAAAATAACAGAAAAATGGGGATAATAATAAAAGTATTGAAACAAAAATGTACCCAATATACAATACCTACTTATGGGAATACATATGCCTTTGCTACACGTCATAAAATTAATTTTAGATGTACCTATGTGATGTTTTTGTATGAGCTTTAATGTATCATTCCATTATCTCGTTCCTACTTATAATAAGGTACAACAATAAAAATGAAAATTGATTCGTGACACTAAGCACAACAAAAATAAAAAGTAAAGTATAAAGTAAGAAATGTAAACGGATGAAAGCTTTTGGTAAATGCACATCTTTTAGATCGATAAAACGCCATAAAATGTATTTTAGCTACATTAGTGTGCCGGTACTTGGCAGTTCTTATCAGAATTACCGTAATTGACGTGTAAGTGGCGTAAAAGTGAATCTGAGGTCTGAGGCTTCTCCGCTGGCGGCCGGATCGATATTCCCCCTCCCCCACCGCCTCGTCCGCTGCGACCCTCATGGAATCTCCGCGAAGGCGCGAAAATGTATTCTGCGGGGCTAGCATAACTTACACCCGCGACTCGGATCGCGACTCGAGATGAGTATCTCGAAGCTGTCAATATGTCGCTTTCCGCAGCACAACTTGCCACCGCGACAGAGTCAGTCACGGCGAGAACTCAAAGTCGCGCCGCGACTCGTCGGTGTTGCCTTCTGATTCCAAAGTGTAAAAATTAAGATATTTACGTATGACAACACTGAATCGATAATAGGGTTGCGCTACGGTTGCGCTATTTCATTCATTCTTTTAGGGTTAAAAATTTTAAAATGTTGTCTATGCTTCAGTTTTTCTGTCACAAATAACTATATTCTTATAATCATAATCATAATCATAATCGTTTATTGCACCATGGTAAAATAAAAGTTCTTACAATATGTATGTGTCTCATGGACCCTGGACGGGTATAGCAAACTTAAATTATTAAATTGTTACCTACATTTGCTAGTGTGTAGGCAGAATTAGGAAAAGCTAAATTTACAAAGCAAAAACACACTATAGCTTATATAAATCTAAATTCTTAGTAGTCTAGTCTGTGCAAATAAAGCAAAAATAAAGTCAACGTCGTCAGCGTTCTAGGAACTTTCAATTCTATTAAATTAAATTGTCTCATTAACACAAAACATGTAAGTATAGTACTTATATTTTAATATTTGCAATAACTTTACAGCCTTGTTTCACTATTTTCGTTATTCCAACAAATTATGTCTCACAATCTCACATCGACGATTTTGGATTTCGGTTGTACTTGTTTTGTAAATAAAAAGTTAAATCTTTCTTCACACCCTTTTTTGTTAGCGTTTCAGATATATGTGGATTTTAATTATTTTTCAGACTAAGGCCAGCCTTACCCAAAGAGTCGACGCAAAAGTACCTAGTGCTCGTCCCTTACCATGGCAAAAGAATACAAAAAGAAAATGGTTATAATAATATACTACTTGAATATTGGTGAAAATGCTCCACGGGAATCATTAAGGAACCGGAGCTCAAATTGGAGTTGACGCTGACCAAGTGTTTTTAATTTAAAACTTAGGTATCTCACTGATACCACACACTATAAGTTTTTCTCTTCAAGGCTGGTGCGAAGACTCATGAGGAGGTGCCGCCTATAGCCTTGTGTGGAACATTTACATAGAGTAAAGTATTTCAAGTATCTGGGTCACCGAAGACCTGTGATAATATGGATTTGGATAGGGAATGCAGGGCACTGCCCGTCTGCTGTCATATGTTGACCCGTAGGTTTGCAGGGTGCTCGAAAGAGGCTATTTAGGGCATACTGCCAGTGTATTGTACATGCAACCTATGGGTCAATCACATGCAGAGGATGTATAGCTCTCTGCGAGTGCAATACAACATCGCCTTCAAGGTGGTTCATCGGAGATGCAGTGCGTCAGGCATGTACGCAGAGGCCGGAGTTGACTCATTCTATTTTGAGAAAGCGCTGTGCCTCCCTGCTCAGCAGGTTGAAGGGGAGTCTGAGAGAGGTGGGACTCGCTGATGTTCCAAAGATGGACTTGTATGCACTCTACCTTTGTAAATTTTGACTGTTAGAAACCCATTTATTTAATATTGATATTAATCATTTGACATGCCGAATCCCTACTATTTTATAATTATTTTATATTGTTATTAATTAATTGAAATGTAATTTTGTGCTTGACTTTTAGTTTTGATATTAAAGATTGTCATGCCGAATACCTATCATTTTATATTGTTATTAATTAATTCATTGAATTACTATCCACAATGTACTAACTAACAATAGTTTTATGTTTTTGTAACTTACTAACACTTCTATGGGCAACACCTGAATTAAATATTATGTGTGTCATTTCAATCATCTTTTATTTAATATACTATCTTATGACTTGTGAGAAAATATTATTGTACTTGTATGACAATTAGGTATATGCTTTCCATCTTGAAAATTGTTCATGGCGTGTACGGGAGAGAGGGGTAAGACGGGGTCCTTAAGGTTTGATGGTAAATTAAATTGACCGTAATGTGGTTTACATATTAATTTGTTTTATTCTTATAATCTTCTTTGATAATCAGTCTTCATTGTTAACGTGTATTTGGCAGTCTAGTCAACATAATAAAATTTGAAAAAATCTAAAATGGACTAAAGTGGTAAATATCTTCTAACTGCTTAAAACAAAAGTCAATTTAAAAAAAATAGTTATTGTGAAAAGACAATGTAATTAAACAGAATAGCTCGTCGAACACTTACAAAAACCTAATATATCAATAATTTAGTTAGAGGCACAAACCTCAGACATTTTAATATGAATGTGCTTTTATTTATTACGGCAGTCAGTAGAGTAATTTCTTTGTTGCAAAAGGTGGTTATATAGCTTGAACCAATTATGCACTCATAAGACGCATAATTTCATGTTCTTTAATTTCCTAGTCAATAACTTTTCGCTACGATACACCGTATAGAAGAAGCTACGAGTGAAAAACAAAAAAAAGTCCCAAAATTTCGAGGATTTGTAGCTGCCAAATGTTGTCCCGAGATATCTAGTGTAACCATTTTTGATATTTGCTCGGTTTTGTCGGTATACACGATATACAAAAATAAAATCTTATACACCACCTTTTGCAACGTACCTTTTTTTTAAATGGGGGACTCATCTCAACTGTAATTGTATTTAATACCTATTTAATTTTCACTTACTTTTCAATTTCCTTGTGATATTTGCATTATATCAACAAAAAACAACATGCGAGTACGAGTCGCGGGCTCGATGCTAGGCGACTTTATCTCGCCGCTTAATGTAAAGACGAGAGATAATTTTGTCGCGAAATGGGCAGTTGTGCTACGAAATTCAGTTCAAAGTCGCGAGCCGCTGTCAATTTTTCGCAATGACATTTGTCCGCGAGTATATCTCTTTTCTCGCGCGAGTTATGCTACCGCTGCGCGACAAAGCTCCAAGTCGCGCCGATTTGTCTACTCGCGCGTGACTCGCGGTAAGATGTGCTAGCCCCGCTGAGCGCTTCAGTATGCTGATGACATTGTAAATCATCTCACACACTATTAAAGGGCTATCGGGTTCGGATCTGATGTAACGCTCCGTTCTCCCTTGTGACTGAATTCAAAACGTTAGTAAAATGTAAATAGTTTTACTGCATTCTTGGATTGTTTGTCGGGGAATGTCTTTGATGTTAAAATGTGCAGTGAAAATGTACACATTTTCAGGTAAGTCAAAGTGAATAGTAATATAATACTAAGCCTTTTACGCAAATAAAACCGGCACACAGAAAACGTGAACATAATATTTGTTTAATAAGTGGGTGACATAGAATATAGAATGTAGTGTTGTTTTTACATTTATTCTTATAAGAAACCCCTGTCGGTTGATTCTTATTTAGTCATCTTTAATAGTGAGTGGTGATGTCACAAGTAACCTCATTATACTATCTAGTCTTTTTGTAGCAAAAACTAGACAATAAACAGAAGCTCGGCAGCGGCAGTTCACTTCAGTTTGCAATAAAGGTCCTCCCACAAACAATAACAGTGCTTGGTTACTCCTCTATTAGATTAACTCGGCAAAAGCCGCTCGGTCTCATCGTTTCATTATTTAGAATTGCACAGAAATCATTATTCTACATCATACTCCAACTTTGTTCCGAGGCAACTATTTTTAATTGTTTTTCTCGTCACAAATTTGTCGCGTCGGCGCTTTTAATCTCGACATTGTTATCACGTTAGTAGCTTCAGTTTTTTGCAATAAAGAACTCACTTTAATCTTCTTTCATTTAACGTTTTAAATTGATAGTGTTTGTTCTTTTATTTATAGCAGCGCGGACAATTATCTTCGTCTAGCGTTATTTACGACGTATAACGTTAAATTAATTTTCGTTTGAGAGAAATTAAATCAACTAGGTACATTTAATTAGGGCGGCTAGAGAGCGCCCGAGTTGAGCGGACGCAGTCCAGTCTAGCGCAATGTTCATCTTTTGAGTAAATAACTGCGACCGGTACCAAACTCACTGTATACTTAATTAATTAATCTAATGATTCAGTTGCGCTTTGATACTACTGTTAAGAAGTATTTTAAGTCAGGTATTAATGATGAATTTCAATTGAATGCGATAAGGGCTTGTGCACAAATCACGCGAGGTTCGATAGGGGGGGGGGGGGGGGGGGTCAGGAAAAAATCACGAAAGATCACGTTGGGGGAGGGGGGGTATAAGGAGACCTCACGTGTATTTTTCTACAGGGAACGAAACTAAGAAAAAGTATTTACCACACGAGTAGATACCTTTTCTCGGTTTCGTTAAACATAAATCTTTACTTAGCTCTTCAAAACAGCGAGTCTATTTTACTAAGATAGAAAAATAAACAAGATTTACTATGTACAATACTATAATTATCTTACAATTAGATCGAATGAAAAAAATATACGTGAGGTTATGTGGGGGAGTGGGGGGGGGGGGTACCCAAGAACCTCACCAAATATCACCAAGGGGGGGTGTCAAAAAGTAGCCGAAAAAACCTCGCGTGATTTGTGCACAAGCCCTAAGTATTAATCAAAGAAATTAAGAAGGATTCAGGTGGTGATGTTACTCCAGAAAATGCTAAACCTAAAAGCACTCACGATTTTAAATTTTAAGCTCATACATGAAACTAGTAATAATGTAATAATTTTCATAAAAAGCAAAATAAAACTCGTTTTCATTAAAGAAAACAACTATTTACGCTGCATGCATTTTCAGACGAATAGATTTTAAGCCAGGGTCCAAAACTTTTCATTCTTCAAACGACCCAACCTAAATGGCTGATAAAATTTAGAAACCATCTTTTAGAATCACACAAAAACATGAAATCTGAATAGCGTGGTAGATGAACAAATACCATGAAATGGCCGGCGAAGCGTTTTAAACTTTTATTGGAATAGTTCAGGCACATCGCTTTCGGACGCGGGTCCGAACTGGATATTACCTTTTTACGACTTTCCGTTTTGTTTTACTGTACATATATTTGTATAACCGAATAAAGATTAACATTATAGGTACATTAAGTTCCCACACGGCTTTGTCCGCGTATTGCAAATACGCAGGCAAAAAAAAACTTCAAAGTCCGTGGTAACTGACACTGGCAATTATATTGACAGCTGCAGCAGCTATATTTGGTCAGATATTAAAAAAAAAAAATTGTAATATTAGACGGATCAAGGAAAGTGTCTCATTCGCTGTCCTAAACTCAAAACGTAAGTGAGGAAACTGTTTATATTTTTCAAAAATAATTGACGCAGCTGAAAAGTCTGCAACTTTTTTCTGGTGCGAAGGAAGGTTATTCCTATCACCCAAAAATAATCAGGCATTTCTAAAATTTTCATCCATTCCCCATTAAGTAAAAATTCTGGAATGAGCTCCGGGATGTTGAGGTTTTCCCGAGGGGCTGTAGTATGGGGTTCTTCAAAAAAGAAGTGTATAAATTCTTAAAGGGGCGGCAACGCGTATGTAACACCCCTGGTGTTGCAAGCGTCTATAGGCTACGGTAATCACTTACCATCAGGTAGGCCGTAAGCTTGTTTGCCACCGACGTGGTATAAAAAAAAGTAAGCATTCTAGTTCGGGTTTAATTTTAACGGAAATGCATAAGGTGTAACAAATGTTACTAATATCTAATGGTCCTAAATTTGTTAGCACATGGCAGATGATAAGATACAGTTTTTTTAATCTAATGACTGGACCGCGCGTGACAGGTATAATTTTGCCGCGCCGATAAAAAGGATACAACAATGTTAAGATTTCAATAGCAGATACGCTTTTATCGAAATTTAGCGTGTGATCCGAGTGTCGGGCACACAAAAACGGTTGTTCGTGTGTGGTGAACATGTTTGATATGATCGTGCGCACATGTTTATCGACAGATGTTTGTTTTTAGAAGAATTTCTCTCGTAGCCCATTTGTCTTTTTTGTTGCATGCGCTTGTTAGTGTTATTTATTGAATTTACATGGTTGTTCATGAGGTTATAAATTTTGCACTAGTACCTAAAATACAACACAATTTGTATTCTAGTACGGAAATTATTAACTTGTTCGTATAGTTTTTGAATATTTTTTGTTTAGTTTTTTTTGTTTTTTAAATCTAAAGTAATAATTCCGTTTAAGCCTAAGTCAAGTGCCCGTAATTATATTTTATTGTATTATCGATTTGTTAAAGTTTATATAAGTAATAAAAATAAAATACATGCTTGCTTTTTTGGTGAATAAGACGGTGGTCCAATAGAATTGGTAATATCCACGCTTGCGTAACGTTATTTCAGAATGCCTTCGGTACCTCCAAACTTCGATGGGAGGGCAAATCAGACAACAAAGGTGTTTTGCCTTAATGATGACACCTTTTGTGATAGATGCTCAGTTAATAAAATATGTCTGCAGCTCAGCGAGTAATGAATAGTATAAATTTAAATTGGAATCGAAATTTAAGTCCAATATTAAGTAATGTTTTCATCTTACTTATCTGCATTTTGTTTTGTTACAGGATGTGAACCTCGTCACCAAGCCGTCAATGACGACAACATTTATCTGACCCCATCGGACAATGCGGTCACAGGCATCAAAAACTTTGAAGAAGGGGGCTGTAAGCAAAACAGCATTTAAGGCGCGCTCTAATACTAAACAAGTTAAGAAAAAACTTGTAAAACCTAAAAAAGGGAAGACATTGGTGAATAAAATATCTAAAAACGCTAAGAAGACATTAGAAGATGCTATTCACCAAAAAGATGAAGAAGAATCTTCCAATTCAGATAAAAGTGACAACACCGAATTGGCAAAAGCAGGGACTTCAAAAGCTAGTACATCCCGCAGCGACTCGCCTTCTAAGAAGACAAAGAAAGAAAAAAAGGATTCCCCAAAAGGGACATCAGCGGCAAGTATAAAGAAGGTTATGACTAAAAAATGCCCGAAAAAGCCTAAAACTGCACCTAAACCTAAATTGATTCAATCAATTGACGGTGACGATAACGACAATATCAAGTACAAAATTAATTCGGGTTTACCTAAGAAGCTAGTAGCGAAAGTTTCTAAATCAAGAGTGTTAATAAAGAAGACAGGTGCAATACAAAAAAGGAAAACTTC
Organism: Epinotia brunnichana; assembly: GCA_963854355.1. Taxonomy (NCBI): domain Eukaryota; kingdom Metazoa; phylum Arthropoda; class Insecta; order Lepidoptera; family Tortricidae; genus Epinotia; species Epinotia brunnichana. The sequence continues at coordinate 18,416,816 of OY977949.1, read as the reverse complement.
CCTTTCGGTCAAATCTGGTAGCTCAGATAGCGATGATAATAAGGACGAGAATATTATTCAGGAAAATAAAGACAGGGAAACAGCTGAAAATAAAGAAGAGGAGTCCGTTTCAAATGATCAAGAAAAACCTCTTGGAAAATCTGATGACAAGGAGTACGTTGGTAATACCAGTTTGACCGGTACTTTTTCAAATTCTTCCGCATTCAATCAAACGGAAACATCCCCTAAAATTGAAGTCGAGAGGCCTCCTAAATTTTTTACTTCCAGTCGGCCGCCACGGACGGTTGATATTGATGTAAAATGTTGTAAAAACTCTAAAGGTAACCTTAGTGTTTCTGAAAGGTTTTTATCAATGAAATGCGAAACCAAGATAGAAGAAACCATTAAGGAAAAAAACGCTTCAAACACTTTGGTATCTCCCGGTCCCGAGATTGACGTTTATACCTTTACAGAAAAGGTTGATTCCCCGAAAAGCATCTTATCAGGCTTCCGGAGCCCCGTAAATAAGAATGTTGGTCGTGTTCGTCCAATAGCTAGAGTTAAAGGAACCATAATTGATAAGAAAGAAGTTGAGAAAAAGAAATATTCGCCTCATCGGCCTATTGAAGAAGTAGTCAAACAATTGAAGGCTAAAAAAGGCAGCGACGAATTAAATACGGCTCAGGATGATGCTACTTCGAGCTTAACCGTAACTGCTATTGATAATACTGAAAAAGAAATAGAGGAAAAACCAAAACCAATCGTCAGCAAATCCTATAAAATGGTTGCTCGCAAATCCAGTATAACTGGAAAACCATTTAGTCCGATCAAATTTCTCGATCAAGAGCCTATAGCAAATAAAAATGAAAAAGAACCTAAAACTACCACACCCACCAAAAAGACCGCTAAGGGTAAAAAACAAAATAAAAAGAGCAGCCTATCAGATGAAGACATAGAGACGTCTAAATTTGCTCTTAATACTAAATCATTCCATTATTCATCATCAGATGAAAGTCACAGCGAATCAAATGATGATAATGACACCAAAGACTCTTCTGGGTCAGAGACGCCTAAAAACAAAAAAACAAAAACAAAGAAATATAAAAGGATAACTGATGGGGTCAAGAGAAATACTTCGAAAGAATTAAAAGAGCTTTCAAAAGATTCTCTAATTGACTTAAAGGATGATTCTATTTTACTTGGAAGTGAAAAACCAAGTAAAAGAAGATTGAAATTGTTATCTATGTGGTCGGGACCTAAGAAACATAGGATGGCTTCGCTTAATGCAATCGCTAAGGTCCATTGCTTATATGAAAATGAAAGCAGGACCCATATGGAGTTGGGTCTTATGAGAACAATTGACAGGCCGGTGTTACCAAGTACCTCTAAACTAACAACAGGCAAAAAGAAAGATACAAAACCGAAAGAGATGAATCAGACAGAAACAACATCTGAATCTGAATACGAAAATAAAAAAGATAATAAAAAGGAAGATAGTTCGGAAAGCTCAGATGATAACCCACCGATCCAAAGGTCTTTGCGAGGTGTTCCAGGAATAAGAAGCGCTGGAAAATACTGGGATCCTAAATCGTCGACCTCCTCTAGCGAAGATAGTGAGTTAGAATCCAAAAAGAAAACTGTCACTGTAGACAAAAAGAAAGTTTCTCAGAAAACATCACCAAACAAATCTGATTCGGAAAAACCACCGGCTAAAATGAAGAAAACGGCTGGAGTAGTGCCTGTCAAGAAAAAACGAAATCGAAACGAAGTCGTAATGGACCTAAAAGATATGGTTGTACAAAAAAGAATGGCCAGTTTAAATGCCACCGCCATACTCGCAGCTAGTTATGAAAAACGGTCTCCTAAATCTAGCAAGGATGACACCACGTCGGATTCCTGTAGCGATGAGTCTTTTTCACAGAAGCCAAAAAACGGGGTAAGTTCCGGCGTTAAGTCGGAAGCAAAAAACGAAGAACCTAAAAAAGAAAAAGATGATGCAACAACAAAGGATAGGAAGCAGAAGGTCGAAGTTATTGTGAACCAAGATACTGACGTCACAATAACCGGGGTTTATGCTACACACCACCACGAAGGCTTCTGTACTGTTTCTGGGATGCAATATCGCATATCTTCAACCAGTCATACCCAGACGACAGCGACTGCTAATTGCGACAAGGTAAGCAAATTAGTTAAAAATTTCACTTGACTACAGTCCACTCATTAAGGCGACGTGAGCTCCAAAAACGGATTTTTAAAAAATCGTAGCTATTGTTTGGATTATAATACGGCTGCCCTAAATTTAATTAGCAATTTTGAGGCCTTTCTCGAGGGAAATCAGCTATTCGAATCCTGAGTTTTTGACTTTCGCTCGATAGAAAAAAATCACGAACATAGGTCTAAAATACACTAAAAAAATCGTAACAAATTATGCCAAACATATTAAAATTGGTTCTAAAAATTGGCAATGTCATGTTTGAGGGAAATCAGCTATTACTTTTTTATTTATTAAAACGCATAAAAAATTAAAATAAAAAAACATGAAATCCGCGCTTCCAAACACGCACTTCCATCTCGCTCACGCTTATGCTCAGTGAGAGGGAGAGAAGACCACGAACCTACGTCGCCTTAACACTCATTCACTCATTTCATTTCACTTCACTTCATATATATATGACCTAATCAGATAGTTTATCTTTGCAACAAAATGTATTTAAATAAAAAGAACTATCGGATAAAGTCAGTAAATCGGAGCATGTAAATAAGGATAGCTCGCCCGCGGGCGCTTTGACTCTCATTAATACCCGGTAATGAAGTAAGTTCTATGTAAACACGCCGTGGGACCTCATCCCTATATTATCCTTCATCGCTTAACCTACCGAAAGATGCGCAGAAAAGTAAGCCTTTTGTGTATAAGGTAAACGATGAATATCGAGTGGAAAGAAGTGATCAATTGAAGCGAGAACGATTTATGCGTGAAAGGAGTAACCGACGACCTACCTACCCCTGGCGCAGATTATATCGTTTGACGCGTTAAACCTTATTAACGTAATGTTAAACACTCAGGAGCGTCAAGGTTCCTCGCTGATAAATATCAATTTAGCTTCTTAGTTAACTGCCGCTTTGCAATTAATTACGATCCTTGCGACTTAATTAATCTATCATTAGTGATAAACACTAATGAAGACGTGCACTGTTCTGAAACAAAACGAGTGTCATTTAGAACGCATGGCCGCGTCAAGTCGCTAATTACCTACAGAACTGAACATCACATTTATTTGAGACGTAAATTGCTAAATGTATGATTATAGCTTACGAGTATACAGCTTACCGGATTAATGAAAAGTTTCCGGTGGGACAAGCAAAATACTGCTGCTAAGCGGATGAAGCCACGGAAAATAGCTGCTCATTGACGCTTTTAGCGGCTCGGGGTAACAAACTACCTACGCCTTTTCGCACTTAACTGCCACATTACACAACCGTTTTCGTTATATTCGCAATACTTCAGCTTGCTGCAAGCCAATGAGAAAATTCTTACGAAAATACATGCTTGAAGAAAGGAATGAGTTACTGGTGGAACCATTCTATTAAAAACACTATTGACTTGATGTGTACAAAATTAAATATGCATAAATAATATTGAGATCTCGCGGTGCATCGCAAGTTGATTCGCGATGGCAAATTGTGTCGTAATATATTATAAAGATTTTCCCCGAGCGAGCCAACATAAAATATAAAATTGCGAGCGTACACTTAAAAAATGACATGTGTACTTTTTAGTATTATACGCAGAACATAACACAATAAAAACCGATTGAAGAAAATAAAGGTTCCCCTTGCGGCCTTGATTCAAGAATGTCAAAGTGATACTGGAGAATATAATGAATAAGAAAGAAAGACTGTGAACTAGGATATACAATATAGGCTGTCTCAATAGGAGTGCACTTTTAATGCATGTTCCTGCATGTGGTAATTCTGTAGTTTGACAGGTGTCACCGATTATTATCCGATTAATAAAAACATAAACCTTACTTTCGGCTCTGTCTTAGTAGGGCAAAAATTAAGTTTTACAAAAAAGAAGAACGTGTTATCATTGTGGAAACTCACTACAAAAATGGTGAAAGTTACGCTGAGACCGTAATTTCATAACAAGAGTATTAATTAGCCTGTCATCAGAGCCGTCAGGGGCATTTGCGGGATATTTTATTATATACAGTTAATCGGAACGTCTTCTTTATAATGCAATATAAATTCCACAACTTACTCAAAACATACGTGTGGTTATTTTTAATCGAAAAAGTGCACTCTCATTGAGGCAGCCTATACATATATGGATGGTCGTTTCCGAGGTCGTTGTAACATTTTTTTTTATTGGAAAACCAATAGCTTACAAAACAGGTTAACAACAAATATAGAAATAAGGCCTATTATAGGTTCTCACAGGTAGCAATCTAATAGAAGTAAACATCACATTAGAAGCATAGACAGTTGTCCATTGAACTAGATTAATCAATTACATAAAGCATTGTAACATTGATTTTGAATGTCTCGTAGAGCGGTTACGACTTTCTGCAGCGATGCAAACGCTTGAAGTATTGATGCAGGTGAATATGACAGGAGGCGATACATTTACGCGTTCGTGAAATATGTAGTCATAGCAATAGTCGCCTTGTATAATCGCTCTAATAATCAGGAACTGTCGACGTGACCCTACTAACGCTGTGTGCTATTTACAGGAGGGCTGTTCTCGCGAAGACGGTGCCCGCTACACGCCTCTTACGGCCCTGTCGTCTATGCAGCCACCAGCCGATCACGTCCATACTCATCCGCAACCAGGTAACATTTGCTCTTTTCTACCATGTTGAATTCGATAATTTCTGTTATGTTATGATTGTATGGAATGTCAATGTCCATAGTACGGAATTTTTGAGAGACATATTTCGATTGAACCCTAGTATTCGGCCCCAGAATTGTTCATTAGTGTTCTTTGCAGACCCGGATGTAAGTTTATCTATTATTTTTGGTATTGCTTTAATCCTAGTAATATTATAAATGCGAAAGTTATGATGCTTAGATGTTTAAGATGTTTGTTACTCAATCACGCTCAAACGGCTCAACCGTTGTGGATGAAATTTTGCACGAAGATAGTGTATAGCCTGGATTAAAATATAGGATAGTTTTTATCCCGGTCTACGCAGACGAAGTCGCGGGCGGAAACTAGTACTAAATAAGGAAACCCGAGTGAAGACCAGGTAGATGACGCTAGTCGCTACACGCCTCCTAAAGAAGACCCAAGAGGAAACAGATAGAAAGATTCGTTAAACCATGAAATGTATAAACTTAAATTTGTCCGATGTCGTTAAATTCACATTGAAATTATTATAACACGAAATGTTTACATTCGATTGGACAAACCCGTTAGAATATCGTCCCCGGCTTTCTATCACTAGAAGTGATGAGAAATGCCTGACGAGGATTGAGTTCCTCCACGCCGCTTGAGGCACACTGAGTGCCAAAACAAAACCGTCGGTTCTTGAACCGCCGCGCCGCCTACGTCGCTGTTTAATTCGCACGCAATTATTAGAGTCATTGTAACCTCTTCTGCCGCTTTGTCAAGCGTTGTATGCATTGGTGCTCTTTTAACTTAAAATAATATAAGATTATAATTGATAATTATTAAGTATAAGCTGAGTAATTTAATTATCATTTAATACAATATTATTTCCCCGTTTGAAGGGTTAGAATATCATCCCCTGTCTTCCCGTGGGTATTATAAAAGTTTACTAAGGGATGAGGTCCAGTTACATTTTCTCCGTTTATAAAGCCACTATTGCTAGAAATGGCACTGAAAATTAAATTTTAAGTGCTCTGCGTACCATCTTCTGGGAACACAGTATACGTACCTAATATTATTTTTAATTTTACTAAGGAAAGAGAGGAGGAGAGATGGGTGAAATAAAAAGGCCACAATAGCTAAACAAAAAAATGGTGTGAAATATATGTAGGTTCAGTGGTTAGCAATTTAGCTTTCTTCCTTCCAATTGCAGGTTCATGAATTCTGCTTTATATTTCCTGTAGATATGGTGAGGTATTCGTTTCGATATAATTATAATACTACGTCCGCGAAACCGACCACTGCTTGCTCCTCCGGAGGCGCGAACTGTGGCTCATAGTAAGTCGCCGCTTATTCGAGCTCTTCACTGCCTCAATGTACTTCTCGCATCTGCTTCTGACTGGAATGTTTTCGCTAGTAGCTGGGTAAAAGTCTGTCGTGAATGCTTGAGGTTCAGCGAGACGATGGATGACCGTCTGTCTTCGATAGTATATTAAGTATGCTGGTAATGTAAATTCTAAGATTCACAATACATTCGTTCTGTAACTGTAATACTGTGTAATAATTGTTTGGATAAATAGATAATCCTTCTAAAGGTCACTTTCTCTTAAATTTCAAAAAAAAACTGAAACCAATCAAAACAAATGCTCCTCCGTTTCAAAAAAATACTGTACATAGTAGTATTTCGTTGATTGCTATGTTTTAGCACAGATGATCTCGGTAGGTTATGTCCATATTGTCCATATCATTTTATACTAAAAAAGCAGTAGGTATATTCTTGTTAAAGTTTCACTCTTTACAAAATGTGTGCAAAGTGGCTCATAATAGGTGTTAACCAAGATGATAGATATTCTGAGGGATTTATTTAACACTGCCAAATGTTTAAGATAAGATCTAAATCTGTGTCTTATTATAGTGAAAGACTTTAACTATAGCTTAATACATAATTTATTTCACGTAACGGCACTTGTGAGAATATGACTACCACAAAACACGGGTTCAATCGTCGCAAACGCGGGCGACGCCATGGCTGCCAGCACTTCTTGCGACGCTCACTCAACTATGGAAACAACCACGCAATAAAAACAATTGCTGTCCTGTTCCATACACTCTCGAAGCTTTCTAATATACAGCCGATTTCTTTTAAAATTTCGTACTTTTTATATTATTATTATATTATAGGACAATCTTACACAAATCAACCTAGGCCCACGGTAAGCTCAGTAAGGCTTGTGTTGTGGGTACTAGGTGATGATATATATAATAGATACATACATATAGATACTTATATACATATATAACATCCATAACCCAGGAACAAATATTCGTGATAAATACACAAATAAATGCCCTGACCGGGATTCGAACCCGGGACCTCCAGCTTCGTAGGCAGAGTCACTACCCACTGGGCTACGGAGGCCGCTACGTACTTGGTTCCATAGTAAAACTGGTTCAGTAAAACTATTATAATACGTTAGTATGCTATGGTAATATAAACTATAGATTAAGCCCCTAAAATGTTGCCATTGCTAAAAAATCGATCCTAGATATGATTTATTGATTTCAATAGTCAAAACCGCGCGAATTGGACGCCAGTCTTCATCCGGTGCGATAAATCCGTTACCATGAGAAACTGAAATAGAGTTCTGTTGTACCTTGGACACACTGGAGAGCAATTTGTCATCGCGGTTGCATCACACCGCGTTAATCGGTCCCTACATTTTGACTACTGAATTCGTAGCTTTCTAATAAACAGAATTGAAAGTTGTTCAGTATAACGTACCTACAGATTTACCCCTTAAAATATTAGCTTACTTATTACAAAATCCACCCAGTTTCACTACGTCAAAATCGCCGGAATTGGACGCCAGTCTTCATTCGGTGCGATGAATCCGTTAATATTAGTTTGAAATAGAGTTGTGCCACAGTAGATGTAGCTCAATCAAAGCAATACAACAAATTTGTACAAAGACTACAAAGTAGTACAAACGTGCCGCTTCAATAAGCTTTAGCTCAACTCGGCTGTAGATCAGTACGCGTGCCGCGTAGAATATGTTGTCAATGGAGCGCAGGTGTAAAATGCTCTTAAGAGAAGAGTCTAAGCAGCACCTCAACTAGTTAGAGAGTTGAGGTACGAAGACAGTTCATCCGATTTCTATTAGAGTTTGGAATCACAGTTTGAGATGTGTTGTAGCTTGGACAGGCTGGAGAGCGATCTGTCATCGCGCTTTAATGGATCAATAAATTTTGGCTACTGAGCTGGCTGTAATGAATAGCCGAATTTTCTTTCGATTTCGTGCATCTATCCACTATTAATGTTGTGAAGACCTACAGATTACAATGTGTCAATACGTCAAAATCGTGCCAGTCTCCGTCAGTTGCGATGAATCCTTTACCATTATAGAGTTTGAAATAGAGTTGTGTTCTAACTTCGACACGCTGGAGAGCGATCTGTCATAGCGGTTGCATCACCACGTTAATGGGTCAATGTTTCGACAGCGGCCTCGGCTCACACTGTCTAGTCTCGCAGTCGGTGCCGGTAATAGTCGAGTGCAATGTTATCTGATTGACAATAGGCAGTAATATATATAGTAACTTTTATACTAAGCTACAGGTACTTAATATGTTCTATCTTACTTAAATCTTAATATTAAACATGTGTTTTATTATCGGTTACTCCGAATGAATTTGTATGAAATTTGGGACACATATCCTCAATTAAAACATACTTACAATAGTTTAAAGTCCCAAAAAACATCAAGGGAGGAAACTTTAGATGAGAGTTGAAACGAGAGTATAAAAGCCGTCAAATTACAAACTGAAGTACCTCTCTCATAACTACGATAACAAAATTCCCAGCGAAAAACAGAAATACAAACACCGTAGCGCTACTGGGCCGGCAGGGCTGATTATTTTTGGGCGCCATTTCATCGGGGCCATTAAAAAGAAAACCCTAAACGCTCCCAATTAGGAGCACACTGATGCGTTTACGTTCCGTTATTATATTGTGGCTGTTTATGATTCCGTGCCTTTCATAACTGTTGGGGGACATGACATTTTACTATTTATTCCCCGATATTTTTCCTCATTAAGCTCTGAAATAAGATCAAAATTTAGTGACATACAAATATTTGGTAAAACGGATGGTTTTTGTTCCATCGAATATAACTTTTTGTAGAAAAAAAATAGGGTTTATATTAGGATATAGTATTTATAATGCACATAATCACGAGCTCTTCCAATTTCAATTTACTACCTAACTATTTTTATTCAACTCTGACGAGAAAAAAAACAGCTGTATGACATATTTGTCTCCGCTCCACATAACTATTAAAATAAGTAGTAAGTACTATTTATATGTTGTTTTTTTCTTAGTAAGTATAGTTTTTTTTGTGAACATTAAAGAATATTTGTAGGTATTGTATTGCACTGTGAAATATGAAACAATTTACGAAAACACTTTTTTCATTTTCTCATTTATTTTATATGGCGGTTCACGGGGTCAGCTAGTACATAAATTAAGCCAAAAAGCGTATTTCTTATATTATTTAGTTTAGGGGATAATAATTAGCTAGAAGACGTTGGTTAATTTTAGTTTTCATTCTACATTATCATATCTTATACATCTTAGAGTTAAATTAAGTTATTGTGTTATTTCCGTGTAGCCTCACAGGTATAAACTGCAAGTCAAACACGAAGGGGCTGGCGCCGGGCCAGCGCGTCGATGCAGGATCTTGCCCCAAAGTGGCACTTCCACGTGGAAATTATAACCAACATTAACATAATCTCTCGTCTTACGCTCATCGGATAACGTACGCGTTGCGTGCGTGTGATAAACGGTGTTGTTTGACGCCAATTAAATAATGCTTGTTTAGCGGCTCTTGTAAATAATGCGATGAATTTATTATTGTTTTCGCGAATTGCTTAATTAGCGCAAGTATATATTGTTCTGGAAATAAAATAAAGCTCTAAATATAGAGATAGGCACAGACGTAGTGTGAGTGTGATATAAATATGAATACTACAGATATTTGATGGGATCAAACTCAATGTAATAGGTACTTTGGATTTTTTTGCTTACGCGATAATTTAGTAAAGGAATTTGGTAGGTAACGTCATTACACCCATGTCAAACTTAGATACTAAAAATAGTTTTAATATTCCCACGTGAATAAAAACTTATATTACTCTAGTAGATTGGTACGGTACGTCCAGTTCCCCTCTGCAGCAAGACCGGCAATGCAGTAAGAATTATTTTTATAGCCACAAGTCATGAGCGTAGGTGACGTCTGCCTAGCGATGTATTCCTTTGTCTGTCGGTTTTAATTACACACTGTTAGTCAAGCGAGATAACATGTATTATATTAATTATGTTCAGCAATACGTCAAATACTAGTATATATCGATTTAGCTCCGCCCTTACGTAAGTGCACGTGCAGAGGCGAAGCTGCCAAGGTAATAGAGCTGTAAATGCGTAATTCTTATGCATTACTGCCATTGACTCGTTAAAACTCGTCTCTAAATACTACTCTCTTTCTCTCTCATCTCTAGTGACTCTTCACTGCGAATATCATATTGCAATTCACAATTATCAAATTAAGTTCACTATCCAAGCTCAAAGTGATTCTAATCAGAATACCGGACGCATAATGATGTTTCCATAGGTTATATAATGTCGTTAGAGCTCCAGAGCGGGTCGCACGCCGGACCCTGTAAGTTGCACCCCGAAGAGCATGGCACCGTTCCAACTGCTGGCCGTCGTTATTAAATAGCCTCCCCTTATCTAAGCAACCGTCCGACCAGATTCCAAATCAGCATTATCGGTCCTGTTTGATATTCCATCCTATTTCCTATTACACGAGTTCATCCAATTAATATCTGGGTACAAGACCTCTCAAAGATATTCCGGCCAAATAAGATTTTATCGGAAAGATTTCCGGTCATTATCTAAGTTAAACTCGTGGACTGAAAACGGTGAAGTAAATTGGATAACTTTGTTTAAATTCTCAGCTCCCGGGAAAGAGCATTGTGTTGTAAATTTGAATATTTCTAAGTTTCAGCGGGATCTAATCTGCGGTTTATTGAAAATGCACCGTCATTGCGAACTGATTATCCAAGCTTGATTCAGTTAATTAGTCTGTTGTACTCTATCGCAAATATAATCAACTATAGGAGGTGTTGATATTACGAGCATCTTATGTAAACAACCTCCGAGTTTGTTCCATTTTCTCTGTTGACTGAATAGTATAATCATATTACATATCTCGGCTTACATAAATCCAATCATACCTAAGAGCAATATTTAAATGGTCACTGTAATTATTTCAGCACACATTTGAGCGGTGTTAACTTGTGTTCAAATGGCAAAATGCTACATTTAAACTAGATTTGTGCACAATTCACTCGACCACCGGGGAAATTTAGGCAAATACAGAAAGTTCTCTCGGATCGACGTTATAATTATAATTTACAGGCCGCTCCGGTTTTATTTAATCTTCATTTCAGGATAATTTAAATTCGAGAGCAGGGCATTTAATTTTCATAGCTTAGCGGAATCCCATTTCAGTAATACCCGTTTATTAGTGACTAAACGGCCGTGGCCTATTTGTTATATCGCTGAGAAAACTTGTTCAACGTTTCTCAGCTCGCCTCGGCGAAATGGGTACCAGGAATATAGAAACACGAGGTAGCTGCCAGTTAATCATGAAAGCCGAACGCCGACTCCAGCTCGGCGCATTTTGTTTTGTTTGCCGACGGGATAAATGCATGACAATTCCGAGATACACTTAAAACATAATTTCCATGATTCTCGTTTGTCGACGGATTTAATAATTTTAGAGGATTTTCATGCCGTGATTATGTTTATAAGGAAATAAGGAAAATGCTCTTAATTTAAGCTGTCTGTCTTGAGATTATCCGTCACAATTACAATCTTAGTACCTACTCGCGTTTGAGTGATAAGTAGGTTGCAGGATAGTCATGTAAGGACATACAGGACCGGACGTCATTCCCTAGGTATACCTGCCTCACATAGCCGGAGATGATCGTTTTCCTTTTCACCCTCCTATAGCAGTAGTGTATTCAAAGTAAGAAGAATAAGAATAACTTTATTACACAAAAGACACTGTTACTCGCACATAGGAAAGCGATATCTGGTGAGTCCCAAACTAGGCTGAGCCTGTATCTTGGAACTCATGGAGTTATCAGTTACACCTGTTATCTATAATTATAATGAGCCACGTGACAGAAGTTGTGTTATAAAAAAATAGTTTAAAAATTATGACGAACATTATTTCAAAATATTGAACCGAAAACTTATACATATTTATAATGAAATTTTGAATATTGTTATTTTATGCAGGTTGTTTACTTGCAGTGACCGAGCTCGGAGGACTCACGCGCCGCGGCGCCGGTTGCAGCGCCTTCTCCGCGCCCTCCCCGGCTGCACACCACGACTCAGGTTAGTTTTGTCAAATACTGGTGAAATTAAATAATCCACCAAGTAGCGGATTTTTGCCTTGCAAAAGGTGGAGAGATGTTTTGATTTAAATCTAAATATGATAAAAAAAAAAAAAAAATCCGACCTCTGCTGCCCGTTTGCGCGGTATTACCTTCGTTTGAAGGGACCATTTTTTGGTGTTTTTGAAATAGCACTTTAACGGTTCTGTCTATTAATGTCCTATAAAGAAGAACAGATCATTTTATCCAGCAGGAAGCGTCCCTTCCCTATACTTCTCATTGCGTACTAGTTTGTTTTTTTGTCCTAAGAGTGGGATGCTCCTTCATGAATTGAAAGATATAAATAAAATAAATATTTGCGGACAGTCTTACACAAATCAACCTAGTCCTAAACTAAGCAAAGCTTGTACTATGGGTACTAGACGACGATATAGATACTTATATAGAGAAATAAATACTTAAATACATAGAAAACATCCATGACTCAGGAACAAATATTCGAGCTCATTACACAAATAAATGCCCTTACCGGGATTCGAACCCAGGACATCTTGCTTCGTAGGCAGGGTCACTACCAACTAGGCTAAAGCGGTCGTAAAACTGTAAAACTCAAAATGACGGTTACGTAAAACTAGCAGTACTTATAGCGCACTGGAAACAACATTAGGGCTGACGAAGTTGCTAAAAATGATCATTAACGCATATTTTTTATCAAATCGTGTTCGGTACAATTACAACACTAATTACGAATATCAACAGATCAAGTAGGTAACAAAGCAAGTATATCATTTAACAGATTATTTGACAAATGCACAAAACAGAAAAACGAAAAATGCCCAAAACATCTTGAGACTAGAAATCAAGTTGTGTCAGATGTTTGCAGGTGACGGTAATGTATACTTGCCTAATATATACCTAGGATAGGATATTCCATATAAGATTACAAAAATCATGCGTTAATCGTGATGCGATTTCAAGGAAAATCATTTTAAAACGCAAAAACATTAGTATTGTTATGTTTGAAAAGCACTTAGTGATCGAAATAAGTAAAATAAGTACAATATTTCTGGTGTCCGACCGAAGGTTCGGTTTCGCTTTCGGCCATTTTCGGCCAAAAAATCATGTTTTGGCCGTAGTTTCGGTTTCGGCCAAAAAACGGCCGAACCTTTCGGCCGGGCCGAAACTTACGAAACGGTACTTCGGGTCGCGTTCGGCTAACTTCGTGGCAACCGGCAATATGGCGTAGCTCGCCGGCCACCGGCTCAGTGAAGTGACGCTCGCTTTGGTATGCTTGTTCCCAGTATTTTGGTAACTTGTAGTAAACCTTGTTTTATTTTATACAACCTTCACGAGTTTCAGGTGTTACATTGTTAATATGTGTATAAAAGTGGTTTTACGTCATTTTTTCAACGATTTTAACAAGTCTACAAAAGGTTCGGCTTCTGCCGAAACTAGAGGCAAAGCCGATCCTTCGGTTTCGGTTTCGGCAAAAAAACATGTTTCGATCGGACACTAAATATTTCCCATTGACATCCTCCATCCATTGGTAAAAGTGGAAGAGTAGACGAATTTGTCCGTCAAAATTCTAATGTTTATGGAATGAGCTTGTAGACAAAAGAGAGATCTCTCAGGGACCGAACTCCAATGAACTCGTCAGATTTGACAGGAGTGACGCCACATCAGCCCCCCTTTGAGACGGAGGGGTCAGTGATGTATCAAGAGTAGAGTGCAGCTTTCCAGTGCTCAGAGCCAGCGTGGCGAGCGAGCGCTGGCTTGCTGAGAAGAGTCGGGCGTCAAGTCAGGATATTCAGAGTTGCGCTTATGTCCATTGTCGGGGCCACCAATGTAGACAATAGAGAGATCTCACAGGGACCGAAATCCAATGGGAGATGTTAGGATGTTATATTTATGCAACTGATTTAAGAAACTTCGATAGTGCGATGTGGTGCGATGCAGAACTCGTCAGATTTGACAGGAGTGACGCCACAAGCTGATTCCGACATTGGCCTTTTTCTTTTGTCATTGCAATTGGAAAGAAAACGTACAAGCGTATATCGGTGACAAGTAACACTTCGCAATAAGCCTGCGAGCTACTACAGCATTACCTACATCGTAACTGAAATTGTAAATTCATCAAATTGCGGTTCCGCGTTAAAATTAATTTTCAAAAGTTGTTATACGCACAGTAAAGAGTCAAAAGCTGTTAAACATCTTCATTTAACTTCGCCACTGTCCTACAATCCCATTTTATTAAATTATGTAAGTGAATTAAAATAGCACAAGTAACTGGCACATTATTATGCGGAGTGATTTATTCAAACGGGCCGGCAAAAGAATTAATTACTTACAGAGTTGACGGCAAAGTCTGATATCAAAGAAAATAGAACGTAAGTGCCAATATTTTATAGCTACGATATTCCCTTTAGTATAAGCGGAACAGAAATCTGCACCTGAAAAGCAGAGGATCCCGAGTTGATTCAGTTTTACGAGCAATTGTAATACTAATTGTTAGGAACGTAAATCCTAGAATAGCACAAATTGCAAGTGGACTTTGGACGCACTGGCTCAGAGACAAAGATAGAACTAAAGAAGTTCACGGCGAGTCGAGTCGCATTTTGGCTGTATAAAACCAAACTTGAACTCGACTTGCGACCGTTTCATAAACGATCCATCGTCCGGCTAGTTTTAAATGCGCTTAGCCTACGCTGCCTACGCATTTGCGCAAAAGATCTTTTGTCATTGTCCACATTTGGTGACAGGTATGTATGCTGTACAAGTTGGTATTGATGTGGAGACGCCTTCGGTGAGCCGTATTTAGTCACACGTTTTGCTTAGGTAGGTACTACTTACGCGTCTAATTATCTCTGATCTGGCATAAATATATTTTCCAATTTTATTATTTCACCATTAGGCTCTCACAGATTGGCGCGGCCAGTGGTATAGTATGATGACGCGTGTGTCTGAATCATTGATAGGATTATCATGGTATACAACTGGCCGGCACCGCTGGACGCGCCAGTCTTTGAAAGACTTTAATTCACAATACAGTATTTGACTGATAGTCAAATCAGCGACTTTTTATGAATCGTCAAAAACGCTGTGCTACTTTGATTTTGTGACGTTTTTTAAAAGCTATAAAATAGCAAAAATAAATTGAAGCTCGAAGTTTTCCAAGAAGCTATTATCGAAAATTTCATTTAAAAATACCATCATCAATCTGAATTATTTTACTGGATAATTGAATCATGAGTGCATCTCTTGATGTATGTATGTATTCATACAATCGGCGTGTTGTATTGGTGCGTGTCAAACGGAGGCGCTATTTAGCAACGGAGTCAGCTTGCGAGGTTGCGGCGGCGGCGTGGGAACACGGTAATGCAAGTGGGCTCACCATTACTGTCGGTGAGGCCACGGCTAAGGCTTGTTTCACGGCTAGGCTGGTTTTGCATGGATAACTGATATAGATATTTCAATCCACAAAAACACGCTCAAACGCATATCAAAAGCTTTATTGACCTTGCCATAGGACTAAGGTAAGTTTATGTCAGACTGGCCCTATGTTTGGCTCATACAGATATTTATGTTTAAGTAGCTAAAGTTGCTAAAGTTAAGCGTTATAAAGGCTTATTTTTGGTTGGACTCAATAATCCGCATAAAGTAAAATAAATATATGTCATAAAAACGTAATATAAATGCACATTGTACAATTGCCGTTAACTATTGACCACAGGAAAGACGACTTTTGTTCTTTTAAGGGTCGCCAGGACGCTAGACTTTTTCATACTAAGTCTGTATCGTTATTTTTTTTTATATTATATGCCTAATGTAATTTATAGCAACTGAAAATAGTTTCCGAAAATTGTGTATAAAAAGTTTCATGTTATTCTAGTATGCAGTTTTAAAATTAAAACCAAACTACGTTTTTATGGAGGGTCGACTTGGGGCTGGGGGGCTCTTAACTCTACGTACGACCCATATATTTACCACGCACTCGAATCTTATTCACTTCACCTCATTTGTTTCAAAACTAAACATGGCATTCATAATGAGTCCGAACGTTACGTGTTGCTCAATCGAGAGAGATCAAGGCGCGTGACTTTGAAAAGCCTCGTGTGAACAGAAAAATTGGCCAACTGCCGCCATGGCTTGTGCAATCTTTCGGTCTGCGTGTATTGCCTCTGGTGTGAAAAGGGTGTTCTAAAAATCTACCCCGACACAACAAACCATCTCGACAGATAAGACTTTTCATTTAAAAAAACCTTCACATTCATCGGAAGCATTTTGGAAGCTACGATGCTACAGGCAATAAGTACATCATTGATCGTACCAAATTATTGTAATGTCTAATTATTATAGCAGAGGTTCAAATTGAAAATACTAATTAGATGATGGTTAGTGATAATCGACTTGCAAGATTTGATTTGATTTCCTAGTTGCCTACATCGATTGATACATATAAATACATACCTAATTACCTACTCACCCAATAAAAACACACTTCTCAAAGAATTATAACAGAACCTTAAAAACAAAACTATATGCGCAATTCTATATATGTGTTTCCCTTGTAGAACTCTTATTTGTAATAAAACCTTCTGAACAAGTTCAAACCAGTTATCACTCGGTAATGCTGAAACTAGGACTTTACCGAAATTTCTTTGCTGGGATGTAAGCGTTGAATTAGCTGCTAGTAATATAAGATCTTGGTAAAGAACCTACGACGACGTAGAATTTTAGACTAAAAGACAGCAAAGTTGGTTAACTTTTTAAAGTTCCGTTTTACTTTAGTAAGTTGAGAGTTACGCTATCTGGCTTTTGCTTTTTTGTAAGTACTGTAAAAGTTTGCAATTTTCTCAAGAGGGTGATATATCTATGCAGCGGGTTATTTTTTGATACAATTGCGAATGCCGTTGTGTTTTAGTGTTCTTGAGTTTAAAGCTTGTGTTCTGAGATTAGACGCTTACCTTACGTTTAGGTACTCGTTTTACTGACACAGAAGGGATACCGAAGGGTCTTGACACTCCTTGAATATCGCTTTTTAACCTCCGACGCAAAAAGTGGAGTGTTATAAGTTTGACGTGTCTGTGTGTCTGTATGTGGCATCGTAGCTCCTAAACGAATGGACCGATTTGAATGCGGTTTTTTTATCCGATAGCTAACATGATCAAGATCGTTCTTAGCTACTGAACTTTGAAATGAAAATATCGGTGGTTTTTAAACTTTTCTAAGTTTTTAAATATTGCTTACATTCCATCCCTCGTAGACCTCTCAGTTCACCTCCATGACTATACCTGTTCCCAACCAAAGTGACGACTGAGGCCATAAAACCATAGGCTCGCGTTATCTCTTTTGCATTGTCTTTCATTGTCTTTCTTTATGGCCTCAGTCGTCACTTTGGTTGGGAACAGGTATAGTTGACTAAGTTGACTACGACGCCTCCACGACTGTAACGCACGATTTAGTCGTTCTAGATACGATACTTTGAAACAAAAAAGAATCGAAATGGAAAAATTATATTGCTGAACATACCTACGTAAAAACTAATTTGAAGACAAACTGAGAACTTTCTCATTCTATTGAAGTTGGATTAGGTGAATTAGACCCGAGCCGATTTGTGTATGTATGTAGTGAGTGTCGCTAGTTCGCTATATAATAGTTACACGATTACATAAAGCTCGCTCGACAAAAAGTGGAATTGAAAATTACACAAATTGGCCTAGGCCTACCTCGCCTGAGGGATGTAGAATTACGCTAGTTTCATACTTGACTATTTAAGTCTTTAAGTTTGGAAAACCGATACGCTGTTAGCATTTTGTGTAAAAATAAGGGGTACCGCGGACGTGGGCTGAATGGAGAGATTTAGGGCATGCAGGAGAGGCTTATTGCGGAGGCAATATTGTGCCTCGTGACTCGAATCCCATTAGCGCGCTCTGCTCCCGTAATTAGGTAGGGGAAGGTGGCTCAAAGTGGGCACCTTAACGGAAAGTTGAAAAAAAAATGGTTTGTAACCCAGCAATAGTATTCATTTGTTTGCCACAAGGTCCATAATTTAACACTTTTTGATGGATTATGGCTTAATTTATCGAAAAATTAAAAACAAAATAATTCTACGCAATTTACAAAACCCCTACGATTGACCGCTTTGCCCTAGGGGGGGGGGGTAAAGTGGGCACTCGCTTGGGGCAAAACGGGCACGGACATAATGTACCGTAAAGGGATAGCCATAACTAAAGAAAACAAAACATCTTGATTCAATTTTGTATTATAAT
This sequence comes from Epinotia brunnichana, assembly GCA_963854355.1. Classification (NCBI taxonomy): domain Eukaryota; kingdom Metazoa; phylum Arthropoda; class Insecta; order Lepidoptera; family Tortricidae; genus Epinotia; species Epinotia brunnichana. The sequence goes on along the minus strand of OY977949.1, from coordinate 18,398,279 downwards.
TTTTTAGCAGCAGTCACTAAGGAAAATCACAGAAAAAAAAAAACTTCTAACCTAACCTCATTTTTTGACGGTGTGAAGATGCCTTACGCATATCCTAACCTAACCTAACCTTTTTTTTTTTGACGGTGTGAAAATGCCTTACGCATATCATAAGTGAACTTAAACTTATTTTCTTTTTTTTACCTACCGAGGAACCTTTGAGCGCAGTGCCCGCATTACCCTGCCCGCTTTGCCTTTTTTGACACTTAAAACATCCAAGCAAAATCTAATCTCAAATTTTTGAGACGTGTAGAGTTTAATGCAACGTTATTGCGGCCAAATAACTAATTAATAACTATCAGGCATTGATAATAGCATTGCAAACATCAAAAATGAGAGAACACACGAAATATACCTTCAATAATTTTTCAAAAAACAGCCTGAAACATTTTTTTGACGGAGCGTGTAACGGCGTGCTTGCAGGTGAGCCGGATGAATGACGCGAGGTGCGCGAGCGGCAGGGAGTACTGTCGCGTTTAACGGCCGCACTCTTACTTTAAACAGCAATATTAAGTCCAGTACCCGCTTTGGGCACGGTGCCCGCTTTAGGCCACCTTCCCCTACGTACAAAGCTTATTAACAAGTATTTTTTTCTTAAATATTATACAAACATTCATTACTTATTTCGTAACAACTAGGTTTTTTTTTCATTTCAACGTTAGGACGTTTATTTGTAGACGAAAATTTGGTTTATAGTTGTCAAAAAAAAAATGATTTTAAAAGGTAATAGGGAAGGCGTTGCATTAATTTTAATTATCACTACGCACGAGTCAAATTTTAATATTTTGCTTTTAATTTGAAACATTACTTGCTACTAATTCAGACAACTAGAATGTGCAGAAAATAATGAAACCATTTCGCTAACATTAACAGCATTTAAGCCTGCAGACACTAAGCGCCTTTTGCAAATTTTCCCGCTCTAATTCCTAGCAAAACGAAATCGCCCTAAACGAAGCTTAGCGAATTTCACAAAAAATACCGCACTCGCTGGATTCTTATTGAACTGATAATACCGGTTTGAGTCAGCCACCGACAGGGATTATCGTTTAAATAGCTCACAACAAGTAGACTGAAAGCTGGCAGCATATTTCCATATTATTAGTAAAATGTTTGCTCCCATAATGTTTTCCAGCATCTCTGAAGCAGGAGCGGTCTGCTAGTCTAGATTAGTTTCCGTCTTCCACGGTAGACTTAACGTTTCCTGGCATCATGGCAAATTGCTTGAATTTTCTGTAATACTTGTAAGATTTAATCTCCTTAAAATATATTCGTAATTTTTACTAAGCGATCCTATTTATAATATTTATTTATTCGTAATATGGCGTTTAATTTATATCGGGCGTTTACATTTTTTTACACTTTTAAATATTGCTTCCACTGGTATCCTATACTACTTACCTTTATATCGATCATGTTCGTTACTAGACTAGAGTGATATTGCTTTACTATTCTATTAAGGGGGGTCGATTGCCATACAAAACGTTATTTGACATTCGTAGGCTAACGGCGTGATATTTTAAGAAACTTATGTAACAAACTTTCATAAATTGGCTTCCCATTTGCGCCAAATTCCCCCTTTCCTAGAATAAACTTACATAAACTAGATTAATTTGAGAAATTGGTTTGTCACGTGATATTTTGGGAAAACTATTTTTCTCAAATTAATCTAGTTTATACAAGTTTATTCTAGGAAAGGGGGAATTTGGCGCAAATGGGAAGCCAATTGATGAAAATTTGTTACATAAGTTTCTTAAAATATCACGCCGTTAGCCTGCGAATGTCAAATAACGCTTTGTATGGCAATCGAACCACCTTAAATTGATCCATTAATTCGCGGAATTACAAAAGGTTACCTATTTATTGTTTTCCACACCTGAATCAATCGATCATGTCCGAATAACAATTTAGATAACTGTGCATGTTTGGATTTCAAAGTGGGCATTTTTTACACCAAACATTCCAATATACTGGGGAAGGCAACTGTCAAACTCACAACACCAATATGTACGTAATAGTCCTCGAAGAAGCTTTTGTAGGGCGAGACAGAAGTTTTTATTTATTTTTGCGAAAATGGCGATGTTTCGTCCCGAATTGCTCCGAAGTGGAAATCCACCGTTTCCCGAAAAAGGCTAAAAATAAAAGGTTGTGGATTAAAGCTTATGGGGAAGATTTTTAGCTAAGAACTGTATATGGTTTCCGTACAAAGTTAGGTACCTACCATCCATGTTCTGTCTCTCTTTCTGATCGTATGGAATCTAGAAGAGCGCCATCTACAATTAGCTTTCACCGGCCTTCCCCATTAAATAACGCTTATAGCCGCTTATTCATAAAACTTAACTTTTTTTCTTCCTCACATACACAAATGTTAAATTGACAGACAGGCTAATATAGGCAAACGAATTTAAATGGCAATTTAGCTAAAATAAGTTAGATAAGACGTTAATGAATACGAGCATTAGACTTTTACTGGAACTAGTTTAATTAATTTGACTTTGAAATTGTACTTTGCTACGCCGCACAGATGTTTGTAAACAGTAACCGGAGTAGATGATCAGAAGTTATCAAAGATACATTTAGGTCGGTATCCAATTTTCCTTCATCTCATTTATTCTATCCTCCGCCGCTATTTAAGTAAACAAATCAGAAAGGTTATTTTATTTACCGAGTCGGGTGTTCGGCGTCTTTATTGAGTTGTTCTTGGGCCTTGAATCTTGCTCGGGAGTGACCTAGATTCGGAATGGTAGATAATTTCGTGTTTAGCGCCCGAGGAATAGGTAAGTATCTTCTTTCTTTTTATTACGGCTATTATTTGACTAAGCTCTCTTAAATACTTTAATATAGCAAATGTCTCAACATTGTGTGTGTCTTAGCATATTACACTTTTTAGCATAATAATGATCATATTGATTAAATTGTGTTTAGAATGGATTTTAAACGAAGAACAAAAACATATATATATTATCGGATGAGTATTATTTCCCGCTAAAAGTGCAATTTGGTTGCAGAATAACGTTTTATTACGTTTCCACCAGGGCTGGGCTCTCGGCACTCTCCAATAAATATTTGATATCAAGCATCGTGCACGGCACAACCACACAATTTTACTTTATCACGCCCGTGTGTTGGCTGCTTTATATCCATGACCGTTTAAAGTTTAAACTTTGTTTTACGCACGTCCTAATCTACGGCGATGATTGACGTTGATAAATATTTGTGTTTATTTAAAGACCGGTATATATTTTTCGGTACAGGATACCTGAGGATGAACCATTAGAAAGATAGTGGGGCTGGACTTTTGGTGCAATAACATACATATGCTTACCTACTTCTGATATCAATGAAATCATGGAAAGTTAAGAGTCCGCAGTAAGCTCGGCCGAATTACACCTTCCCATACAACCGGAGTTACGCTCTCATTTTAAAACTACGTGTTGGATTGTAACGAAACTTTGCATGTACAATGACATGAGGTATATCTATGTCAGTCAGTTTATAAAACAAATGAAATGCAGCAAAATCAAGTTTTGTATAAAAAACTTAAATTCGCTGTATTTTTCCCTATGGTATCTGAATAAACAAATTTCAGACATATACTTATATACCTCATTTCATTATATTTGCAAAGTTTCGTTACAATTCAACACGTAGTTTTAAAATGAGAGCGTAACTACGTTTGTATGGAGAATCGAGCTTACTGCGGACTCTTAAGTAAACCACTAAGTTTTAAAGTCATATTCCAGACGTACGTTAATTTTATTTCACGTGCGTTAATTAATTTGCAAGACTTAATCGATGAAGATAATAACAAAACAGGAATTACAATCAATAGCCTGTCTTCGAATGAAATTGAACAATTGCATACTACGAACGATATGTCGCCACAGTAATTGATCTAATATCGGAAGGTAATAAGGCTGGAATGGGCCATTATCGTTATCTCTAAGTATATTTAGGTGCCCGTGCACTGACGGCAGGATCCAGTGACCCTTGACCCGGTACCGAGCCCCCTACGAGGGGGGCCAGCCCTTTTCTCTCCCCGTTCTCCTAACAATGTTTCTCGATTTACACAAAGCGGTTTAAACAAATCCCTTATGAATTATTTTACTGGAGGTAATGGTTTTTAGGATTCCTTAGACAAATGGCAAAAAACGGAACCCTTATAGATTCGTCATGTCTGTCTGTCTGTCTGTCCGTCCGTATGTCACAGCCACTTTTTTCCGAAACTATAAGAGCTATACTGTTGAAACTTGATAAGTAGATTATTCTGTAAACTGCATTAAGATTTTCACACAAAAATAGAAAAAAAACAATAAATTTTTGGGGTTCCCCATACTTACCTAGAACTAAACCTCAAAAAATGTTTCTTCATCAAAGCCATACGTGTGGGGTATCTATGGATAGGTCTTTAAAAATGACATTGAGGTTTCTAACATCATTTTTTTCTAAACTGAATAGTTTGCGCGAGAGACACTTACAAAGTGGTGAAATGTGTGCCCCCCCCCCCCCTGTAACTTCTAAAATAAGAGAATGATAAAACTAAAAAAAAATATATGATGTACATTACCATGCAAACTTCCACCGAAAATTGGTTTGAACGAGATCTAGTAAGTAGTTTGTTTTTAATACGTCATAACATAAATCGTAAACCGCAATTTATTTAACGGAACCCTTCATGTGCGAGTCCGACTCGCACTTGGCCGCTTTTTTTGTTTGCTGTTTGTTATAATTTCAGGAAAATATGGAGATCTACCATTCGTATTTACTGACATTTGCTTCAAATGGTTGAATAGTAATGTGAATGTGTGTAAGCATTGTGGTTGACAATGTTACTTCGGCATTGACCCGGTTCGGTATAGCGGGGTCTGTTGGTCTCTTTCCGTCGAAAAAACATTCTTTACGATTGAATGTTTTTTTTAAAGGAAAGGCGTTATTAAGACAAACATTAAAAATAAACTCTTTTATGGAGATGAATAGGATGACACTTTTGAATCCTAAGCGCATAATAAAATAAATTCATCATCGTCCTAGCGTTATTCCCGGTTGTGCCCCTAAAGGAGCCCAGGGTCCGCTTTGACACCTAATCCCAAGATTTGGCAAAGGCACTAGTTTTACGAAAGCGACTGCCACCTGACCTTCCATCCCAGAGGGAAAACTAGACCTTATTGGGATTAGACCGGTTTCCTCTCTATGTTTTCCTTCACCGAAATGCTAACGGTAAATATTCCGTACATAAGTTCCGAAAAACTCATTGGTACGAGCCGGGATTCGAACCCACGATCGCCGCTTGACAGCCGCATGCCTGAGCCACTAGGCGTAGCTTAATACCTTAGCATAGCTTAAATAAAAAAAATAAAAAAAGAAGCAGGAGAATATTATTTTTAGGTTTATACATTTTATAATGGACCTAGTGCTCCCGACGTAGGATATTTTTTGCATAAACCTAAACATAAATACTTTACGAAAAATTAGGCTATTTTGATCATGTAAAATGAAATTGTGTGTAGTATACAAATACTATGGTTTATCGCTACTACTATAAGTATTCACTACCACAGGTCACTCCAATAATTTAACTTTGATCAAAGTCACCGATGGAATCAAAGTAATCTCGGCTCTACGTACAATACAACGCTTTGTCAACCAAATATGAACACAGAGGCTCAGACGAGAACTAGCGGTAGGGCCGTAGGCTTTCGTCGGAGACAAATTATTAAGGAAACGACGTTCAGAATATGCCATAACGCGCCAGACGCTTATTCAACTCTTCATCGTAAAGGATTATTGGACGGAATTATGGCTGGGGGCCCATTCGGCTCGTTCTCCAGATTAGACCCTAATAGAAAAGCTTTGTTTTCTCTTTATTGCCAACGTGGAAAATTATTTTGTTGCGTCTCCATTTTTGTTGTATTAGATTATTAGAGCTGTAGACGTTTATTGGAGGCTTCGACGTTCTGCGAATGAGTTCCGCTTTGTTCCCTTAAACGAATAATATATACTTACTTAAAGTGAATGTTCATGCTTTATGCTCGTCAAATAATGTCTTTGTAATTTAAGGAACGCGAAACTCATTAAAGATGCGAAAGGTAATTAAATTGTAAATTACCTCGAGAAGTTTTTCATTACTTGCTTAGAGTAGATGAAAATATACCAATTACAAATCAAAGACTCATGGCAGTATCGGCCAGAGTCTGGGGCGTGGCTACACGCTGTCCCTTCTCCACATTTGGGTACCCTTCTGGACGATGACTCGTTGCGGGTGGCCGTGGCTCTTCGCCTGGGCTGTGATGTTTGTGAACCACGCGTATGCATCTGCGGCGCTATGGTGGAGAGTAGCGGTCATCATGCACTGAGTTGTTTTCGGTGCGCAGGAAGGTTCCCACGTCACCATGCCCTAAATGACATTGTTCGGAGAGCCCTTGTGTCGGCGAATGTGCCGTGTGTGCTGGAGCCTCCAGGTCTTAACCGATTTGATGGTAAAAGGCCGGGCGGTTTGACTTTGGTGCCCTGGCAAAAAGGCAAGTGTCTGCTCTGGGACGCCACATGTGTTAGTACTTTGCTGCTTCGCACATAAGTCGCACCATGTGGGCGCCTGGAGCCGCTGCTGAGCTGGCGGCAGTGCGGAAGAGGGACAAGTACGCGTGTCTTTCCAATTATTTATTTGTTCCGCTTGCGCTGGAGGCGACTGGGTGTTGGTGCGCAGAGGCCAACATCTTTTTTAGGGAAGTAGGGCGTCGCTTACAAGAAAGAGGACTTGATCCCCGCGCTGGGTCATTTCTGGTGCAAAGGTTAGCCATAGCTGTTCAGCGCGGCAATGCGGCCAGTGTGATGGGAACCTTTGCACCTGGAGTGGCTCGGGGAGGGTTGTTTGATGTTTAGTTTTAGGATTAGGAATAGGTTTAGGTTACTTAGTAATAGGTTTAAGTTTGTAGTAGTTTAGTGGGTATTGTTTGTATTATTTTCACTGTGTTTTTCTGTAATAAATTTGTATTAATTTATGAATAATATTTGTGATAACGTTGTCACGATTACAAATCTCAAATAAGTAAATAGGTTACTGTCTGCCACTGCCATACTTTGCTAAAATAATGCACATGCAGGATCGATATTCAGAGCGCTTCAAATTGTATCAAAAGAAGTTCGTATTCTGCATAATCCCTCCGCCTATAATAAAGCTGCTGCAACGAATGATAAAATGTCTGTTTGCAGCACAATATAATCCCGCGCACGACAAATTAGACTGGCCATTCCGGCTCGCGTAAACAAAATTTGTCGGCCAGTAATGGACTCCAAGGAGCCGTTTTGTGCAAGAAGTGCTTTCCGGCCAAGAGCGGTAATTAGGCGGCTAACGCGAAACTGATTCCCGCACTGTCTACGGGATACTACAATTAAAATAAATAACAAGGTGGTTTAAAAAAATATATACATGTTTATGATAGTTTGCTGTACACGAATAAAATTACAAATCAATTTACTCATACCCTTGAGCACGGTCAGACAGTTTGACAATAAAAGTGTCAGAGTTGTGTAATAAAGTAAAAAAGAAGATTGAAAAAAATATGTCCTGAATTTGCTATCAGGTGGCATTACCTGCCTCTCTAGCTCTGTTGATTGAGTCGAGTTTCAAACATGAATACAAAATATGACGTAGGACTACATTTTAAGGCGCTGTATGCAGCTGCGCATCGAAAAAGTGCCTTTTCCAAACCGATTATTAGTATACTTGTACTATTGCTAGAGATCCAAATTTTTGATATGTATATCTTCAGTTCATTGGCTATGTTCGTACTTCGTAAAATCACGATTGCTTACAAAAACCTCGATAGATTTTGCCTTTCAAAACAGTGCTTTTTTACCACCAAACTCGAAATATCTCAAAAGTTATTTGGAATATTACAATGAAATTTGTTGTGATAGGTAGCTTTTTGGTAGATCTATCTACCGGCTTCTTAGAATTTCAATATGTTTGATAATTCAATACATTTGGTCATTTGTCTGAAAAACCGGGTGTCCGCGTCATGCATGCGCGGTGGCGAGTACAATTTAGTACGCCCGTGGCCACTGCCGACGACGGACCTGTGAATGTTTACCTGGCACGCAAATACGCCTTTTTGCAGCAATTATTTCGAGTTATCAAGGTAAATAAAAATATATAAAGGAATAGGAAACGCTAATACATGCTGGAGAACACATTCGAAATGATAGAATAACAAATATAAGGTATGCGATATTTACTACATTAAAGCGTTTCTACATCCGCACCTAAAACGTATTAATAGGTAGCTGGAGCATATTGACAAGATGTCAATAAAAATCTTCAGTTATCCTGAATACGTATTTAGAACTGTTAGGTAGTAAGTAGTCGGGTGTAAATCGGATTCGGACACGAGCGCATGGTTGGGGGGGTAATGGTACCAATTATGGACTGTACGAATAATAGATTTATTTATTCATACAGAAATATATCAAAAGCATTTAGGGCTATTGCGCCGGATAGCGACTACCTAGACTAAAGTCCTAAACGAGTTAATGAACTGAAATATATTTACTTGCTGTTTAGTAGATTCTATTAAAAACGAGTGCGGAAAAAGACCCTGCCACTCCACCAGCAGCAGGCCACGGCCCTTCCTCATCTTCGTTATAGACATACATGCATACATACGCTACGGCACATCTTTTCGTCCAATATTCCGCAGTGTCTCAAGACGAGAGTCTTTGACCAGTGTGTGTTGCCAGTGATGACATATGGAACGGAAACGTGGTCGCTTACTATAGGCCTCATAAGAAGGCTCAAAGTCACTCAAAGGGCGATGGAGATGGCTATGCTGGGAGTTTCTCTGTGCGATCGCATCAGAAATGAGGCTATCCGCAGCAGAACCACGGTAACCGATATAGCCCTCCGAATCGCTAAACTTAAGTATCAGTGGGCGGGGTACATTGCACGTAGAACCGATGGCCGTTGGGGCGGAAAGGTTCTCAAGTGGCAACCACGTACCGGAAGGCGCGGCGTGGTTAGGCCCCCCACAAGGTGGACTAATGACCTGGTAAAGGTCGCGGGAGTCCGCTGGATGCGGGTGGCGCAGGACTGGCTATTGTGGCACTCTTTGGGGGAGGCCTATGTCCAGCAGTGGACGTCTTTCGGCTGATATGATGATACATACGCTCGAAAAACATAAACTTCCTTCTGAGGCAGTCGGGTACAAAGTACTACAGGGTGTTCCCCTATACAGCTGCAAAACTTTGCCAGCTGTTTGTGCACATGATACCCATCACAAAACACTAAAGTATACCGTTTCACATCTCGCACTCACTCTGCCACCGCTGTTTCTCCAAATAACAACCAAGAAAGCCTCCCCCGCCACGCCCCTTTAAAAATAAGCCCACTAAAGCAAATAAATGTGACGTTATCTAAGTGAACATACCTTTTGTCGGTATGGAGTTATTGATATGACTCACTCACTCACTCACTCATCAACGCACAGCCGAAACTACTAAGACTAGAGAGTTGAAATTTACACCAGAACTACCTTTTACAACGTAGGCAACGCTAAGAAGGATTTTTGGAAATTCCACCCCTAAAGGGGGTAAATAGGGGTGCAAAGTTTGTATGGGGGAAACTTTATTTTTAGAGCTAGAGACTTACATTTTTGCATAAAGATTACTTATTAGAATACAAATTAAGTACTTTCAATTCAATTAAATTTATTTTGTTAAACATAGGTAACAACTTTTACAAGTATTGTTGGTATACAAAATATAAGACTTCTGTGCATTACCCACAATGTAGGTTTACAAAATATTTCAGCCAGCTAATATATTTATAAAAATTAAAAAAAAATGTCAATACAGTGATTGGTGTTAAATACTTCAAATACATGTCAAAAACTCTCAAAAAATACTATAACTAAAGAATATTATAACTAAAGAATGTCTTGAATGGAATCATGTTATGTCGTAGGGTCGTTTAAGTAATATTTAATGGTATAATAACACTTTTCAATCAAATATTGATCTATTGATTGAAATGATTGATCCAATAATGTCATGGAAAGATCACATAGATACATTATACAGTAAGTTAGCAAGAGGGATCTATGCTCTAAGACAGTTAAGACCACTTGTGTCAGAAAGTTGCTTAAAAGAGCTGTATTATGCGTACATATACTCTCAACTTTCATACGGGATAATGCTTTGGGGCAACAGTACGGATTATGAGCGCATCCTAAAGATCCAGAAACGTGCAATTAGAGTACTTCCCTATGCAAAGGACAGATACACGTGTCGCGAACATTTAAGAAAACTTAGTATCTTAACATCAGTTTCAACTTATATATTGGAAGTTTTGATGTATGTTAAACGTTATCCAAATGAATTTCAAAGGAGAGGTGAAAATAGTTCGAGATCAATGAGAAATGCGAATAACTTAAAAAGAAGCGGGTTGTGTCCGAGATACAACCGTTAATTAAGTTTAAGTGGATACTTATTTGTTGGTTGTCCCCGTAAAATATATATCTGCATTAATTCACTAAAATCTGTATAAGCACAGATAAATCGGTATATATAGCAACATTGACTGACGTAGCTCGTTTGACTCGCGAGGCATTGAAAATGGGGGTCATTTCAGCATAGTTTTCATGCCCGTCACATAAACTAAATAACATTTTGTGATTAACAACTAATAGCAAATAAAGAAGGATTAAAACATGTAACAAACAATTATTTGAAATCAGATTAGGCTTCTCTACAAAAAGTTAATCCGGAAGTTACGTGATACATTTTGAACTGTACCCCTATACAAGAACGCGAGCAAAGAAGTATCCACTTCAAAACAACCTCGCCCAGACTTAAAATAGGCACAAAACTTCCGAAGTTTATAGGACAAATACTTTTTAACCGGCTACCTTCAAACCTTAAAACCATAACGAACGACAACTCTTTTCGCTTCCATGTAAAACAACTATTGCTTGAAAAAACACTGTATAGTTTACAAGAATTTCTTTCAAATGACTAAATAACAAGATCTTAAAAGCTTGACGTTAATATTTGTATTATGTTTTCTTTCTTTATTTTATGTAATAGCATTATGCTATGAGTATAAGTATTATTAAACCATTTACAAATAATAACAATTCTGTACACAACTGTACACATCTATTGTATTTTATTGTAACTGACAAGTTATAATTTTAACACATTTTTAACTGTATATTCATTGTACTATGATTTCAATTGTAAAATTATGATAATAAACAAATCTGAATCTGAAGTCAATTGTCTTTTAAATTTATTAATATCCAGTGTTTAATTCGGTCTGGAATTTTATTGAAAATGTTTGGTGCCATTCCTAAGATTCCGCCTCTGATTAGCGCTGTGTTGTTGCTACCCTGCAAAGTTTTCAATTTTTGTTTGTTTTGTTTACGTGTCGAAAATCTGCGGCCTTCTGAAACGTTACTGAACATGCTTGGATTGGTCTTGACAAAAATACCTACTTCTAGGATATACAGTTCTTCTAGTTTGTATGGAGAGCAAGACATTTTTAAAGTTAGAAATTTGTAACTTCGGTTTCAGACTATTTACTATGAGAGTTCAAAGAGGGTTCTAAGTTTGTATAGAGAGCAAGACATTTTGAAATAAAGAGAGATTTGTTTCTTCGGTTTTAGACTGTTTACTTAAAGACTAGGTACAGTCAGCGTCATATAGTTAGTAGCAGCCAAAGTAGCCAAATATATCGTAACACATTCTTACACCTATAGTAACAAAGACGTGTTGCGATCTTGCGATATATTTGGTTACCAAGGCTGCTACTAACTATCTGATGCTGACTGTACAAAACTAATTTCAATGTTTTTTTTTATTAAACAAACATTTAAATTTCTTAAACAAACATTTAGACGATAACATGTTATACGTGGACGAAGTCGCGGGCAACAGCTAGTTTATATATATATATTTATTTAAGCTTTATTTATTCCATATTGTTTGTGTTAGTACATATTTACTAAATCTAAAAGATTTATGCCATTTTTTCTTTCTTATATGGACCCTATTCGGGTAAAAGCCATATATCGCCAGATATTAGGAGAAAAGAAGGGCACTGGAAGCAACAAACTGTCGTCAGGTGGTCAGGGCCGAAAGTCAAAAGAAGGAAAGGTAGACGACGAAGACGTTGGACCACTGACATAACTGAGGTCGCCGGACCTAGCTGGATGCAGTTGGCTAATGACCGAAAAAAATGGCATGAGATCGAGGAGGCTTTTACCTAAATTTACATTTGCTTTAAAAAATTCAATATAAATCAAACAAAAAAAGACAATTAAAGTTTAATTTATATTTATATAATTACTTCCGGTTGGAAAATTTGTTGGATTCTTGTGTAAAGCATCTTATAATAACGATTAAAAATGAAATATACAAAAAAACGCTATTATAAATTAATGATTTTCGAAACCGTATTTTGCCTGGAGTATATAGCCAAGTATAAGTCCAATCTTGTTGGCTTGTTGAGAGTATCAAGGTCCATCGCGGTGTGGCCGCTGGTCGAGGTAGCATGGTAGGCAGCACGCGCCGCGCGAGCGCAGTGACATAACACTTTTAGGTATTTAAGAGACAAATTGAATTTGTTATTTTTATATGATGTTTGGTCAAATTACATTTTTTAATAGACATAGTCATGTACTGAAGAACTTGCTGGTCTTAAAATAACCACCCTGTATAATAAAATGCTCTTCTGACTAACAGTGGTCTAATTATCCAGTTTTTGATCAGTCAGTCATACTTATGTAACAAAGGTAATAATTATGGTAATAATACTCCTTGCATTTCATTAAATTGTCAAAAGGGCCTCTACGTGTTGGCTCCGTTGGTACTTTGTAGGTACCTAGCCCCACGCATGCCTCCCAAAGGTCCGGGACATCATTGTCCCGTGAGCGGGAAAGACATACATGGTAATAATATAATTTGCCAGGAGATAAATAGATGAACATAGCTATTTGTTTATTATTTTTGATGGTTTCTTAAGCGGGTGTTAACCGGCGCTGTAACTTTACCTAGAAGTAATCGATTTTATTTCGGTTTAAAAAACCTGTAATATATTAGTACAATCCATAATTGGTGACGTTCACCCTTAGGAAGTGAAGATGTACTATTATTTTATCAGTTCTACGTATTTGGAAAACGGAAGCACCCACATAGGAACTGGGAAAACGATAGGTGGATTGATGATGAAGAAATATGTACTAACATATCTTTGGAAAGTAAGTGTCCATAATTGATGTCATCATACTACGATGTACTTAAGAACTGTAACTACCTATTATTCCTTATTTTCTTTAAAAAAATAGATTTAAATAAATAAATAAACAATAAATAATTGGGGACAATCTTACACAAATCAACCAAGATTTGAAAAATAAAACAATTATTCAAGAAGACAAACATTTGATCGTATGATCCGCAAAAACGAGCCGAATACGGATGCCAACAGAATAAGGCCGTTAGCGGGGTGCGCGGGACGCGCGTCTCCCGCTCCGTCTGCCTCACCTCCGCAAATACCTAAATATCGTCTAATAAGAGCGCCTTAACTCCATTGCTGTTTCTGTTCTGGGCATGGGAAAATAGGCTTCTATGTGAAAATTGTACGCCGCAGTCGAAATGAATTGATGGAGTGTCAGTTTCGAGCCTGATATAATCCGCACTACAAATTAGTGCAGCCGTCCCGGACGGCGTTAACAAAATTTGCTGGCCCGAAATGGATAGTTCACGGAAATTCCGGTGCTAGAAGCGTTCTGTGATTTATCTTGTGAAATGTGATTATGCTTTACTGAATCTTCTTCTTGGTCGTTCTCTCACATCTAACCCGTCGTACTAGGTAAGCGACAAACGCGCGCGTCATAAAAAGAGTGGGTTAGAAGCCACGATTTTAATTTTCTTAAAAAGGTTGAGTTACTACCCGCGCATTTTACATTTACTGGTAGTTTGTTAAATACTTTTGGCCCCACGTGTGAGATGATTTTACTTGACTTGGTCAGTCGAGTGGTTTGTGTGAGGAGCTGGTTCAGGGACCCCTGTCTTGTGCGAGTTATCTTTTTGCGGGGAAACGTGTCAATGTTTTCTTTGACGAATTTAGCAACGTCATATATGTACTGCGAGGGCAGGGTGAGTATATGGTTTTCTCTGAAGAGATTTTGAGCTGAAGTGCGTGGAGGGACAAATGAGATAATACGTACGGCACGCTTTTGTAGTATGAATACACGTTGCCACTCCGCAGCCGTACCCCACAATTCGAGACCATAGTTCATAACTGAGTGGAATAGTGAATAGTAGCATGATCTGAGTTGTTTTTTGGGTAAAACGTGTGCCAATCTGCTTAGAGCGTAGCATGCGCTAGACAGCCTACCACATAAACTGTCTATGTGTGCATCCCATCTGAGTCCAGAGTCTAATGTTATGCCGAGGAACTTGGTATGTCTTAATTGTGGCAACAAATTACCGAGGATGTTTATATTTAGTGGATCTGGAGGTCGTCCGCCTAGATTAATGTGCAGAATCTGAGTTTTTGACAAGTTCAAAACAAGGCCATTTGCACGTGATGTACGTATGACTACATCCATATAATTACTAATATTAAAAATGCGAAAGTGTGTCTGTCTGTCACCTCTTCACGCTTAAACGGCTGAACTGATTTAGATGACATTTGGAATAGAGATAATTTGAGTCCCGGGGAAGGACATAGGTTAGTTTTTATCCCGGAAATCATCCCCTACGGGAGTGAAATGGGGGGTGAAAGTTTGTATGGAGCTACGATATAAACTAGTTCGCGGGCTAAAGCTAGTACATTATAAAACATCCCCAACAAAGAAAACACAGCTAAGAACCATCTCGACAGACAAGACTTTCGATTTAAAAAAACTTCACTTTAATTAGGTAGTTCTACCTACCGTTTGGGAGCTACGATGCCACAGACAGACACAAATATATGGAGACATAGACATGCTAGACTTATAATATCCAATGTTTGCGTCGAGAGTTAAAATTATCAGAAAGAGAGAGAGAATAGTTACTTGTTATACAAGGGGGGAAAGTTGTATTTTACCTGCGAGTGTTCATTTGAAAGACGAGCTCGCGAAAGGATTCTATGATTGACCACAAGCGAAGCGAGTGGTTCAAAAATAGAATCCTGAGCGTAGCGAGTACACATGAGACGTAAAATAACTTTTCATCCGTGTATAACACAAAACTTTTCACCTCACTACAGCGAGGAAAATAAGAAAAAGGTTAAAAAAAGGTAAAAAGAAAAGGTAAAAAAAAGTAAAAAAAAGGTGAAAAATAGTAAAAAATTAAAAAAAAAATGTCACAAAATATGTCAGGAAAATAAACATTTAACGTTGTACGTCATAGTACTTTTAACGTTCTACGTCTACTTTCTTCACATGTGGATAAAAAGGGATTTTCTCAATAGATATCAAACACACAAAAAGGCCTTTCCGATCTAGTGAGGTAAAAAAGGGCTTTCCGAGCTAGTGAGGTGAAAAATATATTCTTGTATCGCAAAGCGCCGCGTCGCCTTTGTAGCTTACCTAGGACAAGGCCACTAGGGCCACATTAAGGATCACTTAGGATCGTGACTTTATTTACCCTTGAGTGAGTCCATTTAGATTCAAATTCCTTGATAATAAATATGAAATAGCGCTTCGTAAAAATATTTGGGGATTAAATTTATAGGCTTAATCATACAAAAATGATTTATTGTCAATGGGTGGACATTCAAGCTCCCGTATTTTACTTATTTGAGAATACATATATATGTTATACGCAATGGCATCGGAAGCCTAAATCAATAATAATCTAGACACGCGGCAGCGTGTCCAGCCAAGTTCAAAGCTAAAAGGAACTGGCGACGCAGCAGCCGTTACACGAAACATTTGGAGCCACTTTTGACTCCTTAATAACTCAATAGTTATTTGTTATACAAGGGTGCAAAGTTATATTTTACCCGCGAGTGAGGAATTGAAACACGAGCAAGCGAAAGGATCCTATAGCTGAACCACGAGCGAAGCGAGTGGTTCTAAAATATAATCCTGAGCGTAGCGAGTGTTTCAACACACGAGAAGTAAAATACATTTGCACCCATGTGTAACACAAAACTTTTCACCTCACTGTAGAGAGGAAAGTGCAATATGCAAAACAACTTTATTCAATTTTAATAATAAATTTGCACCATTGTATAAAAAAGGTATACTTAACAAACCATTTTTTTTTAATTTTGGTTAAGTGCGATTTGGATTTTAGTTTTCCCATACATTTGTAGACCGAGCGCCTGATGAAGACAACAAGCAATTCTGAAAAGTTTTTTTGTACGGGAGCCCCCTTAAGAGGGTATCCTAGCAGCATTTTTCCATACAAACGTATTCCCCTATTTCCTTCCTGGTTTATTCCTCTAGAGGACTCGTTTTTTTTTATTAAATCTAGGTATACTGTATGTATGCCCCTGTCATTTACTTTTTCCCAAAAAAATAATTACCAAAACAAATACAAATTTTCGAAAACCTAAAAAATGCCCCAGTTTTTCTGTCATATTCAGATGACTACGAAACAAATATGAAAAGTTTTTACGTTAAAACAAAATAATAAAAACATAGATCTACTCTTCCTCTAAATTTCAACACCAAACATAATTGAATCGGCGCAGGTTTGGCGGAGAAGACAGGGGAATACAAAGCATCGATCTTGTCAAGATTTTGTAGTGAAAATCGGTCTGAGCTGCGGTTGTCCCTATCGCGCATCGCACGCGGTCGCTTGGGCGCAACGCGACGGCAATAGTTTGTACAAATACCTATTTCTCAATTTTGTCGCAGACCGACTACGCTCTTAAATATTTATTTTATTCTGTTTTTTAGTATTTATTGTTATAGCGGCAACAGAAATACATCATCTGTGAAAATTTCAACTGTCTAACTATCACGGTTCATGAGATACACGAGATACGCTCCAAGGTCAAATAACTTTGGCCACTAGTGGGTAAAATGCGTTTTTGCTCACTGGTTTTAAAGGATAAAAGACGGCTCTCCGAGGCAGTGAGGGGAAAAATTTATTTAACATAGACACATGATATTTAAGGTGGTTCGATTGCCATACAAAACGTTATTTGACATTCGCAGGCTAACGACGTGATATTTTAAGAAACTTATGTATCAAACTTTCATCAATTGGCTTCCTATTTGCGCCAAATTCCCCCTTTCCTAGAATAAACTTGTTTAAACTAGATTAATTTGAGAAAAATGGTTTTCCCAAAATATCACGTCCCAAACCAATTAGTGGTTGTCAACTTCGCCGACAAAAGAATTGAGATCTAAATGGGTGCCAATGCCAAGTTCAGTAGATAATCCTAAAATAATATGTAGTTTTAAGAACATACATTTTTTTTCTACGACACCAATGTTTGCTTTAAAAAAAAAATTCAGTTAGTTTTCCGTAGTCGGGATACAGTTTTTTGAATTTTTTATGCTTTTTGTTTGAAAAGTAAATAAATTATTATTGATATCTTTCTAGTTAGTAAAAAAAATGGAACCCACGCAATCTTTTACTTGTTTTTTGTATATTTAGGTATACTCGAAAATAATTACGAGTACTGGTTAGCTTAAACTTTTACAAGCTACACCCTGTTTTATTCTTCTGTATAAGGCTTTAGTTGTGCCGTAGTTGCGAAAGCATAAAACTCGCCAGTGCCATTCCAAACGTGAAGCTGCAGTTTTCATTATAAACTTCACAATACTAAACCGCTTTAACTAATCTAAATTAACGAGACGCTTTACTCTATATCTTAAAAAAAACGATAAAATGAAATACAGTCAACGTAACAAACGAAATAATCTCACTAGATCTCTCCCATTTACATTTGGAACGGGCAGTTTAGCGTGGTGCAGAAATAAACACGAACTCAGCAACACAAATATAAATCAACTAACATGTTGGGAACAAACAGCAAGGATAAAACTCAGACACGCGCTAACACTCGTCATAAACAAAGCTATCAATATTCATGGGGAAAAATATTTAAAATCGGTATGCGCAAAATTCGGGATTCGGTATTAAAATTTAGGTATCTGTAACTTTTGCCGATTGAAAAATATTTTTTTACTTTGGCATGTCATGATAAAATATATACTTCATTTCATTCTGATTTTAAATACTTTTGCCGATAAAGTGTGCGAATTTGACTCTGAATTTATATTAGGCATTTATTATAATTATATTATTAACAGGTAGGTACAGTCACCGGCATCAACAGGTGCAAATGCAGTCAAGTAGGTATGTTGTTATCTAATGTGCAGATTTTATATAAATATAACAATATGTTGATTTTTTTTTAAATATATGTATGTTTAGGTTAGTTTAGTATTTAAACATGTTGCTACACCCTAGTAGGGTCCATGTCTGTACTGATTAATTTTAAGAACATCCTGTAAATACCATGGTTGCAGCAAATAAATGAATATGAATATGAACATAAATGATGGAATAAAGGCCGTAAAAATATCTGATGACGACTCTATCCCTAGAGCGTGTCAGATGTCTTAAAATGATGCCGGTGACTGTACATAAGTTGGTTGGTAGTAGGCATTAATTTATTCAAATTAAATTCATGGCAGCTAAAATTAATATACGTGTGACTGTTGATCGTATCTATTAACACGTTCATTGCGGCAGTCTATTTAGCTGACTTTTCGTAGGTGCTGTATCAGGTATTTTGTGCCTGCTACTTAACTTTGCATTGCAGCATCATAAGGTTGAATGGATCTGTTCGAGATGTCTATGTTCACGTGCAATTTACTAGCTGGAGGTCGTCATTTGGATTAGTTTTTTAATTGGATTTTCAATAAACATATCAACATACTACTTGAGCCGTTTCTAAATCGGATAATGGGAAGTACATTAATTAATGAAAATATTATGACAGATCCTTTCGACCTGTAGGTCGATCACGTAACGCATTGTACGCGCGTCGGGTAGGTCTAAATGTCACTTTTTATATGGAAAATTGACAGTTAAAACGTACCGACGCGCGTTCGGAACGTTACGTGTTTACCCCCCTGATGTCAGTACTGAATGATAATCTTATCGACAAGTTCTTAGGGTTGTGAAAATAAAATATCGATAAATTTATTATTGTTTTGGACTTTGGGACTGCTGTTATAAATACTCACATTGCTACGAGTACGCAGGCGATACACTGGTGTCCTGGGCCTAGGTGTCTCATCGTTTGATGTTCTCGTGTCAGCTTCTCTATTTTCTTTAGCTTCAACATCACCAGTCGACATTAAAAGCATCCGTCTCGAACGTTTAATGACGCACAAGCCGTCGATGACACCACAGTAGTAAGTAGTGAGTGCGCGTACATACGCTCAACTGAACGAAAAGATCAATACGGCATGTGATCAACTGAAGAGATGGTTCTCGGCAAACGGACTCGTACTAAACGTGACTAAATCGAACATTATGCTCTTCTCGGGTAGGTGCCCTTCAAATACTAACATGCAGTGCAACATCCCAATGAGTGACAAATGCAAATTCTTAGGCTTCACCTTGGACTCAACTTTGAGTTGGAAACCACACGTGGATTCACTTTGTGACCGGCTGGGTGGTGCAGTGTTTGCCTTACGCAAACTTAAACCGTTGATTTCTTTTGATGCGCTGAGGCAAGCATACATTGCCCACTTCCATTCGCTTATGACGTACGGCGTAATCCTGTGGGGGAACTCGACTGACGCTGGCAGAGTCATGATTATGCAAAAACGAGCAATGCGTGCTATGCTTGGCTTGAATCAGCGACAGTCGTGCAAAGAGTTGTTTGTGGAACACAGGATTATGACCCACTACTCCCACTACCTCTACGAGATCATTATGTTCACGCGGAGACATCTAGCCGAGTTTGAGCGAGTGGAAGTTCTAGGCAAATGCCTCCGCAGCACGGGAAACCTTCGGACGGTGCCGCGTCGCACAGTTCTGCATGAGAGAAATCCGCGTGTCATTGGACCAACGTATTATGAGCACCTGCCCGATGACATAAAGACCGAGTGCTGCGACGAAACATTTAAACGCAAACTTAAAAACCATTTATTAAACAAGTCATTCTACTCCGTAAAATAATTCATCCAATTAAGATACAGATTATAATTAAATTATAAATTTGTTATTTGTATGATTTGACATTACATTACCTATAGTTTTTGATTATTTATTTGTTATTTGTTTGTTAGTATTAGGTATCTAAAATTGACATGATTCAAATATTTTATTTTGTTTTTAAGTTTATTGATAAGTTCCCGCTGGTACTGCAATTGTTAGTTGTATTATTTATTTTAATTTTCTTATGACATGATCTCTTGTGATTTTATATTTTATTTTTGCAACGATCGGTACCGTATTGTTATTTTTATTATTACCTATTGCTTTATTTGTGTATCAACGAAATGAAATATAATTAAATAGTAAGTTTGCGTAATTATGTACCTAAACGATCGTTATATGAAAAGTAACATAAGGTAACTATGTACTTATGTAAAATTTATATAATGAGATTAATTAAACTAAACTAAACTAAACTAAACAAGTATCATTCGCACAACAACAGAACTGTACTTAAGTTTTGCACCTTATACACCGATAGACACAACCAAAATATCAATATACAATAATCAATAACTAAACCGCATGTTATCACATCGATTATTATTTATATTTATAATAAGTGGTGAACGGTGTTGGCCACACATATTGTATTTATTTATAAGGCTAATAATTTAAGACTCCCTTGTAGTGGCTGTTTGTTTACCTAAAAAAAAAAAAAAAAAAAAAAAAATATTCTATATCAACTGCACTTGAGCTCTGCACTAGATAAACTGACTTTGTGTCTAGTGCGGCTATCAGGTCATCAGGTATCAGGTCGAATGCACCTGATATTCGCACTAGGTGAAAAAAAAATCTTCTCTATCGGTATCAGAACCAAAAGACCTGATAGGTTTTTTTATTGCACTAGTGAAAAATATTTAACGAGACAATTCTAAAACTATAACTATCTCTTTTAGACTCCCTGGTAAAGCGAAGATATCTATCCCGTACCAGCGGTAGGAACAGTACATTTAGTGCCGCTTGGCGGGATTGACCATCATCGGTTCTCTTAGACCTGATACCGCAATGAACGTGTTAAATTAAAACATGATCAATTGAGAAATAAGCATGGTTAATCAAAGTTACAACGAAACCTGAACTCTTACGGATATCCATATCACTCAGAAGAAACGTCAAACGCATTATCTACCAGCCTCCGCAGGGCGCATCCCGACTGGCGCTAACGCGACACACAGCCTCATCACTCACATTATTAAACCACTATTGTCCCGCAGTTGTCTATCTCAGTGTCTGTATGCCATCGGCTCCCTCTTTTTCTTAGTTAATTGGACTCCATTATTTATTTTTCCTTCCTTGTTTTCGTCGTCTCGTCACTTTGAATGAGAAAATGAAATGCTTTTTTCGGTCTCTTCTTACATAGTTAGTGAGCAGTATCTGGAACTTTTCGCCCTTTTCTCTTGTGAAATGAGCTTGTTGATGTTATTCGCTTAGTAATTTGCAATTTAATTTGTGGCTGACTTTCGTGTTTCATAATTTGTTTAGTTTTGTCGATTTGATTAGAATATGTGACTTATGAGTGATATATATATTCACGTATATTACGTATAGTAGCTGCTTGCATTACTATGTTATAGAGGTAAAAGTATAATTCATAACGTTGTCAGTCGTACAACTTAAAATTCCGTGAAGGAAAACATCGTGAGGAAACCGGTCTAATCGCAATAAGGTCTAGCTTTCCCTTTAGGTTGGAAGGTCAGATGGCAGTCGCTTTAGAAAAAAATAGTGGCTATGCCAAATGTTGGGTTTAGGTGTCAAAGCGGGCCCCGGGCTCGTTTAGGACACAACCGGGAATAACGCTAGGAGGATGGTGTTGATGAGTCTTACCTACAACTTAAAATGATGCCATTACATCCTATGAAATAATTACTTGAACTCACATTTATACCCAACTTATATTTATTTATTAATAAACTACAGTTTACAGTAATTTATTTAATGGTAAACTAGCTTTTCTCGGGACTTGGTCCGCGTAGAATCGTATAAACGTGAGAAACCTCGTGGATCGCCGTGTCTAATATCGCATTCCTAATATAGGAACTTCTACTTCCCACACTGTTAGGGGATGATTTCCAGAATAAAAGTATCCTATGTTTTTCTCCGGGAGTCAGATTATTTTATAACAAAATAATCAAAATAGGTTCATAGGTTTAAGTGTGAATATAGATATCAGACAGACAGGGTAGCAAAATGTAATTAGCAAGACAATTATTCGCGGAGAAAACCAGGGAACCAGGCACTCAGTTTTATTCAATTTAAGTACGAATATTATAAAAAAAATATTTTCTATTATAATAATATAGGGTGGGCCAAAAATTTTTGTACTTTTGAAAATTTGACAAAAATCAAACCATGGAAGTTAATTTCCTGATCATTTAATTTTTGTGACTAACATCATCTTTGAGATGACCCCCATCTCGTCGCTGGCACTCCTGCAAACGACTACGCAGATTTTGAGAAACTCGCTGACACATGCTGCGAGGGATCTCGGCTATCTCATCGCGGATGTTTTGCTTGAGTTTGGATATTGTCTTCGGTTTTTTTTTATCCCCGCACGAAAAAATCGGCGAGAGTGAGATCCGGGCTCCCTCCTAAATAGGCGGCGAACTGTTTCATACAAATTGTTGCTTTTATAAAACTGTTTTACACAAAAAGCTCGTTGTTGATCAGTTAAACGCTTAATTGCAAATAAAACTGCATAAAGTAATGTCAAATTTCCCTCCACTCAAAAACTATAGAATGTATTATTTACAAGATATTTACAAAAGTTGCTATTTACAAAAAAATTTGGCCCACCCTATATAAAAAATCTTAAACCACTGGTACATTACTTCATACAATACGAGTTTTAAACAGAGAGTTACATACAATATAACAACTAAAGTCAAATAAGTGAAATCATTAACAGTTTGAAGCTAACTTTGAAGTTTACTTCAATAAATATCCAGAAGGAAAAACATTTCCTGAAATTCAATCAAGTCGTTACGAGTAATTGGCACTTAAACGAATGTATAAATCCAATTAACTTCAGGTGGCTCTTCCAAGAATTATAAGTAAAAGCTACACGTCTGAACTGAACGATCGATTTGTCAATTCATTTGCAAAAAAATACTTGTGGTGTACCTATACTCGTACTACCTGCCAGATACGATCTGTCTCGCTCGCGAGGTAGACTATCCGTCTCTTTCTAATTTGAACACTTAGAATCTCTCTCTCTTCGAGTCTTAGGAATATTAGCTATCACTGTAGCGACTTTCGTGCCGATGTCATAAGTTCGTTTACCAAAACTCGTATAAGTATTAGGAATTGGCTAGTTAACGTATTAAGACATCGGATTGAAATACCTGTCAAAAAGGAGAGCTATCGTTAACGAATTATATATGACGTCGGGATGGAAATCGCAACAGTGGTTGCTATTGCCACGACGGCAAATACCATACCATAGGTCATGGAATTACATTGATTTTTCTCGCGAATAGCGAATTATGTTCGAAAATGTATACTTAGCGCTCGCTTGTTTGTAGAGTCGATGTCAAAGAGACGTAGTTATACGTTTTTTGCCTTATTGCAAAGGAATAAGGTTTTAACATTTCTTTGATGCCGACCGTACAGGAATATAGGTCGTAAAACAAAAAATATTACCATACATTGGCAGCGTTGTCTGTGAAGGAAATTGATTTCAGACTCAATAAGCAGGCACCTGTAACCATTTTCAAATCTAAATTTATTTACGCTTTTGAGTATTATTTTTATTTTCTTTAACTAAATTATATTTTATTTTTCCAACGCATTCTATTTGCCGAAGAAGAATGCAACGTCTGAAACAAAAAGATTTATTTATTTTTATTTATTAGCAAAAACAGACATTTCACTTACATACTAGATATGTTATTATTTGTTCGATATTGGGAGCTGCATACACTTGGACAGTAATTGGGTCTTGATTAACGATTAACTTAATAAAATTTGGGCATCTAGAGCCACGTAAAATATGTAAAGTTGAATAAAAATGAGGTGTGAAAAAATTACAGACAGATTAACCAAATTAGACTGCAGGTTTTTCTGAGTCCAAACAAATCAAATGCAAATAGAAACGGGATTCAATCGATCAGTTAAGTCAGATTCAGTTGTTTATTGGTAAAATTAAATACATTTACAAGTCATAATATCCATTAACATAATACTATTCATAGATTTACATCATTACGGTTCCATTGCAGTACCTACATTCCTTGTTATCAATACCACCTAGTAACTAAAATATTTCGCCGCCAGTATTGTTTTATCCTTATTTAGTCTAAACATCAAATCAGAATAAGTAATCTCAAACAAACAGCGCTCGGAAATCCGATTATTTTGATTAATCTATTGTTTTGTCTAAAATTTTGTGTTGTTTAGAGATTTATTATAAAGACTTAGTTTATTCAACTTTTAGTTGAGTTAGTTTTAAAATGCCTAATAATGTTGTCTTCGGTTTCCGCGATTAACGATTATTTAGTTACTAATTTAACAAAACGACTTATAACGGATAAACATTACCTATTTGGTAATATTACAATTACTATATGAGTAATTTGCCCTAAGAGCCCATCTGGCATGTGCTAGCAGCCTAGCACCCTTCGATTGTGTTCAGAAATAAGACAGAATACCTACATACTGACTTATCTAGACACTGCACTGGTACTTTAATTATATGGTAGTATCTACTTGTTCGACGATTGTTTTTTTTTGACATGACGCACGAAGATTTTTGAAAATATTTTTATATGTGTATGTAGTGGGCATTAGGTGGCTTGTTACTATATTTTTTTGTAGGTGTACCTCCGCGAAAGGTGTCAAAAAAATTAATGAATGAATTAATGAAATTTGAATCCAGGTTACAATTGCAGATATAGTTGTATAAAGAAAGTTTCACTGAAAACAAAAATAAAAGTAGTTTTTTTAAGGAAGATTAAGGACATGGTGTTGGTTGAATATATGCATTTGGTAGCCTATTCTATTTTTATTCATTATGATTTTGTTTGGTTACTCTACCTTGAACAGTTTACCTAATATGACACTTTAAATGGCACCCTGTATTTTTTATATTATGCCAAATTACTCGAAAACAAAAGAAGATCGAGGACTGATATAAAGCATGGAGTGTTCCTAGAACCTGAAAGTAAACCACCTGAAAGAATCACCAAATCCCTCGTCGGGGGCAACTCTCGTTAGCTTAGCCTACTAGACCCTTGAATATAACTCCAGTCACTTTGATATTATGTGTTTACAACAAAGGGAAAACTGAGACAAATTATTTTGTAGAATAAGAGAGCAAGTATTTATAATTAGCGCTTTAGTTTGACAGAATACTATGGTCATGTTATAAAATACCATTAATACTCAGCAGTAGCATCTCCCAGCCGCTACATACTATCAGATATATATGACGTTCGTTTTTATGACACGTCGGTGTTGGGCGACCGTCTGTCATTTACGACGACATTTAGTGGTACAAGTTATTTTTAAAGCCACTTATATAAGTGAAAAATATCGGCAGATGATGGTAAAGGGTTCCGTTTTATACGACTTTTTTATTTCTAGAAATAGGTACCTACGTACAGCTTTTTGATGCACCATGTATTGTGTCTAGACAGTTAGGTGTACCATCACGGGTTACGGATACCTAATAACCTCTAGCCGCCCAAAAGTTAAAAGTATTGTGTCTAGCTAGACAGATAGGTGTACCATCACGGGTTACGGATACCTAATAACCTCTAGCCGCCCAAAAGTTAAAAGTATTGTGTCTAGACAGTTAGGTGTACCATCACGGGTTACGGATACCTAATAACCTATAGCCGCCCAAAAGTTAAAAGTATTGTGTCTAGACAGTTAGGTGTACCATCACGGGTTACGGATACCTAATAACCTCTAGCCGCCCAAAAGTTAAAAGTATTGTGTCTATACAGTTAGGTGTACCATCACGGGTTACGGATACCTAATAACCTCTAGCCGCCCAAAAGTTAAAAGTATTGTGTCTAGACAGTTAGGTGTACCATCACGGGTTACGGATACCTAATAACCTCTAGCCGCCCAAAAGCCTGTTAAAAGGCATCCTCCTTTTCAATGGAATGTTCATTCTAAATCGCTACGGTTGACTAGTGGTTCAGGCATGCGGCTGTCAAGCGGCGGTCCTGGGTTCGAATCCCGGCTCGTACCAATGAGTTTTTCGGAACTTATGTCCGGAATATTTACCGTTAGCTTTTCGGTGAAGGATGAGAAAACCGGTCTAATCCCAATAAGGTCTAGTTTTTCCCTCTGGGTTGGAAGGTTAGATGGCAGTCGCTTTTGTAAAAACTAAGGCCTATGGCAAATTGAAGGATTAGGTGTCAAAGCGGACCCCGGGGTCCTATGGGGCACAACCGGGAATAACGCTAGGATTCATTTTAAATCGGGATAGAGTTGCATTCGTTTATTTTCGTTAT
The DNA here is from genome assembly GCA_963854355.1 of Epinotia brunnichana. Lineage (NCBI taxonomy): Eukaryota > Metazoa > Arthropoda > Insecta > Lepidoptera > Tortricidae > Epinotia > Epinotia brunnichana. The sequence goes on along the minus strand of OY977949.1, from coordinate 18,371,595 downwards.
CATCATCATTTTCTTGCCCTTATCCCATTTATTTGGGGTTGTCGCAGCATGTCCTTTTCTTCCATACCTCCCTCCTTCGTTATATTTGAAACAAAAAAAAAACTTTACTCTATTTCCAATAACAGTTGATTAATTCATCCATCTATTTTGTATGTATTTTTTTTGAATGATGGTGGGCTCGAAGCTTTCACAACCTCGAATAATTGCTTCTCCGAATGAGATTTGCCAAATTTTCATTTGTGCGAATTAATTATTTTTAGCGTTCATAGCCCGGCGGCGCCTGCGTATCGGAAACGATAACGCAGGTCAAGCAAAGACGGCAGGGGTCAGTCTTTGGATGGGTGACCGCCTGTTTGAGTGGTTACTATAAATGAGCGCTTCCGTGCTTTGGAAGGCACGCTAAGCAGTTGATCCCGGTTGCTGTCTATGACAGTAGTCGTTAAGCCGAGTTAGAGGCCTTCGGGCGGCTTAAGAACCTCTAACAGTCGAGTTGCCCACTCACTTGACAAAGGGGGGACAACTGTCACTCGCGTCCGCAGGAGCTACCTACCACAACCCTGCACGTGTCCCCTGGGTGGTACTAAAGAGTGACAAACTCAAAGGCCAAAATAATAATTGCCATACGATTAAATAAATAAATTATTTTTAGTTCGGTTTTAGTTTAAAACAAACTTAACCTATCTTAATAGGTTAATACGATACTATTTTCAGAAGTTGGTTCTTACCATGAGATGTTACTGACTCTTGTCAATAATAAGAATATTGAAAAAAATCTTTCGGATAAATTAAACCTTGGCAAACGACTTAGTTACGGAAGCGGAAATTTGATATATCAATATCAACACCAGTTTATGTACGTATGAACGCTCGTTAATTATTTATATCGATACTGTATTTGTTCCCACAATTCTTTCAGCGGCTCTAACTTATGCATGTATCGATACATAAAGGCGTAATGCGGTGTATGTTTTACGAACAATACTTTATTACCTTGTATTTGTGTGGGCGCGGCGGTGTTAGAAGAAACAAACCAATAAATTTCCACCTCGATAGGTGATAAATTGCAATCGCTGGCACTGAGGATGGAAGATAGATAGACAAACAGACGAAACGAAATTAATAAAGGAACCCTCTGGGGCCAAAAAGGAATTCAAATAAGGTACACTTTGAAATTATAAAAGAGAAATGGCGGAGTAACCTAAAACACAGCGAAACTTTTTCAGTAAAGTGACATTTGAATGACACGAGAAAACATGAAGAAATGTAAATAAATAAAGTAGACGTGGATTCTTTTCATATATATGTCATATACTCGTAGGTAGATAAATAGGTACAATAGTGGATTAAATACAAGGGGTTTTTTTCGATTACACGGATTACATAATCTTTGAACTTGCATAATTTGAACTCGATCTTGTAGCTGATACGAGAGCTGCACCAACGAATCTAAAGTCTATTTACATGGTGCAACATTTCGCATACGATTTTCATTAGGTACCTACATTGCGGGGCTGCGGGTTACCGAAAAACGACGAACATAATCAAACCCTGCAATGTAATTGTTGGGATATAGAGGCGAACGTGCGTAAATGTAAGGTATTTGTTAGAAAATAGTAAAAGAGATGTTACTGTCACGAGTGTTTATAATTAAGTAACTAGGTAAACAGTAAACATTAAAATATTGAATAATAGATTATGCCAAATAGAATATGTCTAATATAAAAGAAAAATAACCCATTAAGAGTCTGCAGAACAGAGATTAGACAGTATCTACAACAGTAATAAAACTCGCATGCGAGTTGTTGCACCATGACTATGTCAACGGCCCACAACGGCCGCGGCATGACTATGGTTACTCTTGAATTTAAATATTGTGATTATTTTTAAACCAAAATATGCGAATGCGACATAGTCTACCAGTACCTAACTGAAAATTATTAATTCAAAACCAAGCCTCTTTATGAATACTTATGGAATAACGAAAGAGGGGAAATACTAGGAACACTTAAAGACATGTTTACAAAAACAACTGTAGCCCTAGTATAGGTTTTAACGTTACAATACGTTTTCGAACGCGTTTGCGTTTAGTTTCAATTTGTATGACAACGCGAACAGCGCCTCAGGTGGTAACTATTAGGCACTACGCGTTGTCGTACAAATTGAAACTAAACGCTAACGCGTTCGAAAACGTATTGTATCGATAAAACTTATAGAGCCACTGAAATATTTAACTAAATCGAGTTATTGCTATGATTATGTCCGTCTGTGAAGACGCTACAATAATTGTAGCGTCTTCACAGACTGACAGCACAATTATTGTGCTATAGACATTGTTTAATTAGGAACCCATTTGTCCAAAATTACCCGTCTATCTTTAAAATGGAATTACTCAGCTCTACGGAACCTACAGCTATATAGTACCTACAATAATAATTACATTCTCTTATACATTTAAGTATTTAATTTAAATGCAATACATTGTAAATTCAATAATTATTTTTAGTTTAGGAATGTAAACTATTCACAAAAATAACATAACTGCCAATAATTTTACAAAAACAGCATAAGTGACGGAGTTATTTTGCATTGTTTTGAAGAGATAACCGATTATTAAAGGGATCCAAGATGCAAGTGTAACTCTATGGCCCTACACCTGCATAGTAAATGGAAGGTATTGTTTAAAGAAATAATATTTTAGAACAAATTACGTTTTTTTCGCTTCTTGTAAAATCAACAACAATGTAATTATGTTGTTTTTGTAAACATCCCTGTATTTCTCCTCTTTCGCCTGTTTTACACCGCGTCCGACATTTGCAGGCATTGAGTTTTCTATCCGTAGTCCAAAATGTTGTCCTAAAATCTACAAAATAACACAAATAAATACCCGAAGGTTGTCGGAATCGACATCGGCCGGCCGTGGCTGAAAAACTGCTACGAAAGTATGAATAAATCGCCCGTTCGGACGGCCAGCAATTTGCGTGGTCGTGCCGGCTTCATTACTTCGCCACCTCATATTTTTGGGTGTTTATTAATGATTTTATAATTGGCCGTCTGTCACTCGCATTCGTATTTACGTGCTCCATTAGCTGGATTGTTTGTCATTTCGGGTATAATAAATACCGCAACGGTCCTAGTCAATTTGTATTGTATATAAGAAGCTGAGCTTTTTTTTTGGAAGCTGGAGGTCCCGGGTTCGAATCCCGGTCAGGGCATTTATTTGTGTATTTATCACGAATATTTGTTCCTGAGTTATGGATGTTATATATGTATATAAGTATTTATATGTATGTATCTATTATATATATCATCGCCTAGTACCCACAACACAAGCCTTACTGAGCTTACCGTGGGCCTAGGTTGATTTGTGTAAGATTGTCCCGTAATATTTATTTATATTGACACCACATGTTTACCCTAATGAATTTTATGTTATGTTTAATTTTTTTTATCTATACTTAGGTGATTCCAGTGTGTGCATCGCACCACGGGATGACCATAATAGACTATTATTATATCCCGTGGCTCCACCCGGGTTCTTTATACTATTACGTGGGCGCAGCCGCACAGGCAGCTAATATTGATTTTATAAAGCAGTCGTAAAATCCCTGATTTTTTTATAAAGAACCATCTGTGGTCAACCTGCTTTTTAAAAGTAATGTTTCATAATCATTTCTGACAGCCTCACTTAGCATCTTCTATTTCTATCAACAGTTCCAGTTTCCAGCAAATGTAATTTAAAAAAAATCTCCTTCCCTGGTGTCAGCGCAATTCTTGGACACGACGATTACTAATGAAGCTCCGTACACACAATATCGCGAGTCGTGAAAGTGTAGTTGTTTTGCCTTACTCGTCTTCTTTGTTATCACAAGTACACTAATTTCCATACTTATTAGCGCCTAGATTACAACCTCTTTTCACAACCCACCGTCCTTATTAACAAGCCAAGCCTATAAACCCAAGTGGCGAAGGACCCGCGCAAACAGTGTCGATATCTCGTTTGAAATATGGTTTAAGTTCGCTCCCTAAGCAAACATAATCGATATGGGACGCTTCCTGCCCTCTGATCCTTACTTATAACTTGCCAAGAACAATGGAAGCTAAGCTGGGGAACCGTTCGGATAAATTTCTATTGATTGCAAAACAATGACACCTGAGCGACGCATTTTCACAAGAAAAATACGCGTCTCTTTATCATCGTAAAAATGTAATGAACATTCTTTTGTACCTTTACACATTCATACGCGAGAATATAAATCTATTCAAGAACATAAACAATTCAACACGGCTCAACAATTTCAGTAAAACATCCATTTATTGGGAAACAATAACGCCTTTTCACGAGTTAAAATACACGATGACTCGATGAGTTAAATCCAGTCGCTGCATACCTACTTTTATAAACGTAAATAACACAGAGACGGGTATTAACGCGTATTTTACTTTAACGGGTGTTTAGAATATGGGATAACGTATTTTATGGGGTATGAAAATCTGTATCAACGCCAAAAGGTAGTTGGGACACATAACACAGTTAAAAAGCTTCTTACCGAATTGGAAGTCCGTTAAGAAGTTATGCAGACTGTTACAAAGTTTGACGCGAGCGGAATTGAGCCTGGAAACCTCGCGTCACGGCACTTCTACAAATTTAATATGACATATTGCCAGGCAGCGTGACGGTAGGTGGACCAAAACGTTAACGGATTGGTGGCCAATTGCAGGAAAAAGAAGCGTTGGTCGTCCACCAGCTCGATGGGTTGATGACATAAAAAAGACCGCGGGTCATTTCTGGATGAGACTAGCACGGGACCGGGATAAGTGGCGTACGCGAAGAGAGGCTTATGCTCAGCAGTGGGCGATTACAGGCTGAAAATGATGATGATGATGATTTGATTTGTAATCTGATCTTATTCTATACTGTCGAGGGCCTGTAAATTGCTCAGTTGTCTTTTTATGGAACCAGCCATTTGCGGGACGGCCTGCCTAATTACTTTCGTCTGGGACATAATAGATGTTTTACTCGCCTCCAACTAAGGAAGGCTCCAATTTGCTATTTAAAACAGGGTTATTTACTTTACAGTATCACTGCAGAGTAGAATGGTAATGTTGCTCGTTAAACATTGCATTCAAAATGCCACCAAAAAAGCTACGCAGATCTTAGGCGCTATTTTCACATCTTTATATAATAAACATCAGGACAAAATGTTCCACTCACAAGGCTGCGTAATGAAGACATATTATGCTGCATACAAATGAATGAATGACTGAGAATACTACCAAATAAGTACCATTCCTAAATTATGGATGTGCCCATACGTAACTTATAAACAGTGAAGTGTCAGTTTGACCTAACACGAGTACACGTTTAACCTCAAATAAAGTCCATATTTATGTTTGGAGAGACCGGTATTTAGCCAATTGAAGAGGCAATTGTTAGACCAAAGAAACCGAAAATGTTCCAACGGTTTCCTGCCTCTGGTTTCTGGGCACTCTCCGAGTATGATGAAACTTGTTATTTGATTGAAATCAACTGAAATCTAACTTATAACTTTCCAAACAATAACTTGACGTACAAAAAATGTTCCCTAAATTAAGAACATTTGCAACTCTTTCGTCATCATCATTAATTCTAATTTAATCAAGGGGAAAAGGCTTCAAGTAAATTTAATTATTTTGGAACAAGCCCGACTACGAACGAAGTTTGAACAACACGGGCCGACAGAGAGGCGAAAAATACAGACGACATTTATAATGTTGCCTTTTTAGGGTTCCGTACTCAAAGAGTAAAACGGGACCCTATTACTAAGACTCCGCTGTCCCTCTGTCTGTCTGTCTGTCACCAGGCTGTATCTCACTGATACCGTGATAATTACAGTTGAAATTTTCACAGATGATATTTCTGTTGCCGCTATAACAACAAATACTAAAAACAGAATAAAATAAATATTTTTATGGATAATGGTACGGAACCCTTCGTGCGCGAGTCCGACTCGCACTTGGCCGTTTTTATTAATGGTTATCGTGAGCGAGTAATGTAATTAATGATTTTGTCCACATTTTCTACGTATTTGATACTTTGAAACGTGTCTGACAGAACTACCGATTTAATTACTTATCTTGGTGCCCTTTATGCGACTCGGATATTTTGTCATCATCCTCCTAGCGTTATACCCGGTTGTGCCCCTAAAGGAGCCCGGGGTCCGCTTTGACACCTAATCCCAAGATTTGGCATAGGCACTAGTTTTACGAAAGCGACTGCCATCTGACCTTCCAACCCAGAGGGAAAACTTAGACATTATTGGGATTTGACCGGTTTCCTCACGATGTTTTCCTTCACCGAAAAGCTAACGAAAACAATAGTACCGAAAAACTCATTGGTACGAGCCGGGATTCGAACTCACGACCGCCGCTTGACAGCCGCATGCCTGAACCACTAGGCTACCGTAGCTTCCGACTCGGATATTATGTATCTTAGGATTAATCTTAGATAACTTGTGACATGTGGTTGACATTATTTAATGTTACCGACTGTTTATTAAACTGTCATTGGTATTTTTATCTAAATCTTGGACGATAGAGTTGCTTTTAGATGCAATTCAGTCAACTTAATCTCAACTATGCCTATGCTATGGAAAAAAACACCAACTATTACGCATTGCGAGTGGGGCGCTCGCTACCTCGTGAAATGAACGTCTATTACGCATTGCGAGTGGGGCGCTCGCTACCTCGTGAAATGAACGTCTATTACGCATTGCGAGTGGGGCGCTCGCTACCTCGTGAAATGAACGTTTATTACGCATTGCGAGTGGGGCGCTCGCTACCTCGTGAAATGAACGTCTATTACGCATTGCGAGTGGGGCGCTCGCTACCTCGTGAAATGAACGTCTATTACGCATTGCGAGTGGGGCGCTCGCTACCTCGTGAAATGAACGTCTATTACGCATTGCGAGTGGGGCGCTCGCTATCTCGTGAAATGAACGTCTATTACGCATTGCGAGTGGGGCGCTCGCTACCTCGTGAAATGAACGTCTATTACGCATTGCGAGTGGGGCGCTCGCTACCTCGTGAAATGAACGTCTATTACGCATTGCGAGTGGGGCGCTCGCTACCTCGTGAAATGAACGTATATTACGCATTGCGAGTGGGGCGCTCGCTACCTCGTGAAATGAACGTCTATTACGCATTGCGAGTGGGGCGCTCGCTATCTCGTGAAATGAACGTCTATTACGCATTGCGAGTGGGGCGCTCGCTACCTCGTGAAATGAACGTATATTACGCATTGCGAGTAGGGCGCTCGCTACCTCGTGAAATGAACGTCTATTTTTAACCCCCGACGCAAAATTAAGGGGTGTTATAAGTTTAACGTGTGTATTTGTGTGTCTATCTGTGGCATCGTTACTCACAAACGGATGAAACTATTTGAGTGCGGTTTTTTTCGTTTTTTAGGGTTCCGTACCCGTAGGGTATAACGGGACTCTATTACTTAGGCTCCGCTGTCCGTCCGTCTTTCACCAGGCTGTACCTCATGAACCGTGATAGTTAGACAGTTGAAATTTTCACAGATGATTTATTTATTAACAACAAATACTAAAAAAACAGAATAAAATAAATATTTAAGGGGCTCACATAAAACAAACGTGATTTTTAGGGTTCCGTACTCAAAGAGTAAAACGGGACCCTATTACTAAGACTCCGCTGTCCGTCTGTCTGTCTGTCTGTCCATCTGTCACCAGTCGGTCTCTCATGTACCATGATAGTTAGACGGTTGAAATTTTCACAGATGATGTATTTCTGTTGCTGCCATAACAACAAATACAGAATAAAATAAATATTTAAGGGGGCTTCCATACAACAAACGTGATTTTTTTGCCGTTTTTAAAGATAACGGTACGAAACCCTTCGTGCGCGAGTCCGACTCGCACTTGGCCGGTTCTTTTGCTCGTTTTTGCTCGATATTGATAACGGCAACAGGTAGATGCTTGAAATTTTCACAGATAATGTATTTCTGTAACCGCTCTAACAACACATACCTACTAAAAAACAGAATAAAACAAATATTTAAGGGGGCTCCCATACAAAAAAAGTAATTTTTTTGCTCTTTTTTGCTCAATATTGATAATGAACAGCATCAGGTAGACGCTTGAAATATTCACAGAGTATTAAGTTATATATTCACTTTAAAAATAAATCATTAAATTAAAATAAAACTAATATGATATGATTTTTATACATAATAGTACGGAACCCTTCGTGCGCGAGTCCGACTCGCACTTGGCCAGTTTTTAATTAATTCGTTTCTGCATGTCGATAGAAGAAGTCTTTTAACGGTTTTTCTGATGTCATTTTCGTTTTAAAAGGTCGTAATAAATGTCGGTTTTCGAAAGAATAACCTAAAAATCGTTGGAAGTTTACTAACTGTTAGACAGTAGGTACGCAATTTATCAGCCGTACCTTTTATTTCGCAACCCGACTCCATTATCCGATAGCTATCTGTTGTTTCGCGCAAACATTCGCATTTATGTAAATTCACCGACATAGTTCGTTAACTTCGTTAAGATTTTGTTAAATGTTTACATATGTTTTTTTTTTACAGGTAAGGATGTTTTATCTCTGACTGATGCCGCCTGCTCCCATTTAGTAAGTAATTTGTTTAAACGTGCGCTCATGTTCAGAACATTTCACAAATAATTTAAATCACAGACAATAACTTTGGTGGATATTCAATTTCGACAAAGCATTCTTTTTCAAGAGACAATAGACTAATTTATGACAAAAGGACGAATAGAAGAGGGACGAAAACAGTTCTCAAAAGGTATTATGTAACACCATAAGGATACGAAATAATTCGCATTTTAAAAATAACAGAGTGAAGGCTTATCATAAGATCATAACCCACCCAACCCAGCAATTACCTACAAACGTGAATCTTTACCTAATAATACCTTAAACCCTTAAGCCCTTTACAGGACGGCTGTTGAAAAATTAACAATCGAATGTCGGATCAAATCCTTTACTCGTCCAAATGATGATATATTTGACAGACTTTAAGCGGGCCATAATAATACGCAAACGTTCTGTGACTTAGGTTACGAATAATTAATAATAAACCTCCTAGCGTTATTCCCGGTTGTGCCCCTAAAGAAGCCCGGGTCCGCTTTGACACCTAATCCCAAGATTTGGCATAGGCACTAGTTTTACGAAAGCGACTGCCATCTGACGTTCCAACCCAGAGAGAAAACTAGACCTTATTGGGATTAGACCGGTTTCCTCACGATGTTTTCCTTCACCGAAAAGCTAACGGTAAATATTCCGTACATAAGTTCCGAAAAACTCATTTGGTACGAGCCGGGATTCGAACCCACGACCGCCGCTTGACAGCCGTATGCCTGAACCACTAGGCTACCGTAGCTCAAGCAGAAGGCCTAGTATGGTTGCCATTGTATCACTTATCGCTGTGGATGTCATCCGTCACGTTCTGACATGTATGTGAGTGCGAGAGTGACGGATGTCTTATCCACAATGATAATTTGTAAAATGGCAACTACTTATCTCAGGCCCGCAGATGTAATTGTGTCGCTTAACTTCAAACTCAGATAAATCCACTCTAGCCACTTGCGAGATAATTGAAAAAAAAGTGATAATAACGTTAATTCGGTGATTTAAAAGGCAGTATTTTTTTTATTATGGCTAAAGCACTAAATAAAGCCATCTTGTTCGGCAAATTCAGCATTAAAACCACAGATGTATGAATATAAGGAGATCGGACATGCCGGCCGATTTGTATAGAGTGAGCCTGTCGCAAGTACATTAACCCACACAACACCCAAGTAATTGACAAGACAAAGCACGCACACATCTAAAACACCCACACTTGTATACCTACACGCTTATTTGACAATAAACGCGCATCATATCAGGCATTTTGGGAAAAAACGTAATATTCTCTGCGATCAGCACGCGTGCACAGTATGGCAGTGTATGCCCATTGAGCATACAGCTGCGACACGGCCGCCGGCAGCTTGTCCTCTCTCTAGTATTCTATGCTCTGAGATTAAAACCTTCCATTATTTACAAAGAATTAAATTTTGATTGGATTTACCTTGATTCATAGGTAATCGATTGCAATTTATCTATCTTTGAAAAAACTCAGTGAGGATTTGTATAATTTAATTTTTAACAAACCTGGATTTTTTTATACTTAACCGATAATATTGTAACAGAACTAGTTTTTTACCCTTTTATTAAATACCAAAATCTTTAAAAAAATCATAATTGAATTTACCCGAGTTTGAAGTTAAGCGACTCAATTACCAGTGCTCTTATATATAATATTATTTTACTTAGAGCGGAATCTCAATGCATTGTCCTTGTAAATTGTTTACAAGATTTCCGGAACACTACTTGAAATAGCAGTTTCTCGAGTAGGGATTACAAGTCTTCGTAGTAACTACTAAACGAACTGTACGCTAACTTCCGTCTCCGGGGAATTAATATCTCGACCCTGGTTATAATATAAATGGTTTTCATAAACTGAATCCTGTTTGGTTCAGTATATTCTCAAACGAATTAAATTTATTGAGAAATATGTTATCCCATAAAAAACATTCCATGTAAAAAATAGGCCAAGTCTCGAAACTCTTCCACAGTAAAAAGTGGTGAGATATTTCGTAGAGCCAAGTCAATCTTTAATTGCTTGCTAAATACAATTCTGCAACTTGGGAAGCACACAACTTTACTGCATTTACTAATTTTTGCATAGACAGTACCTAAAAGCCTAAAACTATGTAAGTGTGATTGCCAAGTCACAAAATTGTATTTAGCAAGCAAATAAAGATTAATAAGAATGCCTGACTTGGCTCTACGAAATATCTCACCACTTTTTACTGTGGAAGAGTTTCGAGACTTGGCCTATTTTTTACATGGAATGTTTCTTACGGGATCTTATTTCTTTTTGTAGACTTTGTATGGGAATGTTATTTTGCCAACCGCAAATAACGTTTGTATAGTTTTGCAGGAAGGAATTGCAAAATGTAATCGTATGTATTTGAATAGGATTACAAACTTACTTATGTACCTACTTAGTTTGTATATCGCTGAAACGTGAATGAAATTGCAATATTTTTAGGTTTTTTATGAATGAATAGGCTAAAAACTAATTACGTTGAAATTTGGAGCTTGTGGGTCTGCTAGAAGTGCCTTAGAATTATGTTGATCATCAGTATATAAGTGAATATGTTAGTGACAAAATTAACGAACTTTGATGGACAATAGTTCTTAAACTAAAAGTTCAAATTAAATGTTATTGACACTATATATAAGCCATAGTATGCCCTACATGTTACTGAAAATTCAGCATTCTAGCTTTAGCCAGGACAAAATTACAGTATGTTGAAAATGGCCTGAATGGCTTCGAGAAAAGGATGGTATACGGCCGTGCCTCTTTGTTGTGCTCGACTTGGCGGGGGCACTGCTGTGCCCCCAGATTTGGAGAGTGTATGTGTATGTTGTTTCTCGCGTCGAACTAATTGTTATGAAATGTAACATGTAAAAACCTATGGTGCTTTATTTTGAGGGGAATTGACACAGACACGAATGACAGGCGGTTCCGCTCTTCTAAAATATGACCTTTCTGTCACTTCGGTACGAATTAGAAATGATGTTGTACCTATCCTGCACTGAGGTTTATATCGGGCTAGTATAACGTTACCTCCTCGTAACCTCTTTAAGGTTTGGCCTATATGGGCATTGTACCTATATCATATATTTTCTTTTTGTCTTAATCAATAAATAAAAAATAAAAAAGGCGGATTAATATTTGTCTCAACAGCGACAGAAAAATATCGGTTTCATACATTTATTAGGGTTATACTCTCATTCATCTAATGTAAGAGTCAGAGCGCATCAGAGAGCATATCCCGTCAGACAAATATCAATCTGGCCTTATGTAGCAACAAATCCATACTAATATCCATATTATACATACTTCCATACAAATGTTATGTAAATGCGAAAGTGTGTCTGTCTGTCTGTCTGTCTTTCTGTCTGTCTGTCTGTCTGTTCACGCTTAAACCGCTGAACCGATTTAGATGAAATTTGGTACCTATATAGGAATAGTTTGAGTCCGGGGAAAGAACATATAGGGTATTTATCCCGGAAATCATCCCCTAAGGGGGTGAAAGTATGTATGGAGCTACAATATAAACGAGTTCTACGCAGACGAAGTTGCGGGCAGAAGCTAGTAGACGATAAAGCCATTAAAACTGTGACCCCAGCGAAGTAGGACCGAGTACTTAAAATATCGCAAACCTCTACAATGGTTTTAAAGCCTTGTGTTGTATACTCGTAGAATATTTAATCGACAGTAGTTCAAATAATGTGAAAACTGTTTTAAAGGATGAAGTGCGGTTGTGGTATTAAATTTTAAGCGATTAGCCACTCATTAAGTAATTATGAAGTGTTAAATATGAAAGAAAGTTAATCTGACTATATGTACCTATAAATCATTCTGAACAAAATAAATATATGAATCAACTTGTAGCTAGGTGACTTGTAGTAATTTTCGCCAATTTTATTTTACGCCATATTCTATGCATGTTTGTATAGTGTACAATAAACATATTATTAAAATCTAGATCGTACTTGCTCTGCGGGACAGAATATCAACAGAAAAAAGTTGATCGACTCATGGAACCTTTAATTATGTCTCCAAATAAAGGAGTATGATGGCGGTTAATGTTTTTTTTTATATGATGGCATATAAATTATTAAAAGGTAGTAGACACACCCTTCAGGCGTTTGTTAGATCGTCTAATATACGTGACATTGGTATCTTAGTGACATGGGATGGCCGCACAACCACTTAAGTTTTCAGTGACTTATGCGATATCCCGAACTATATAGCATTAAAAAAAAATCGGTGAGTTTTCTTGCAGAAAATTTACCTATCTTTTTTTCATGTTTTCTTGTGCTCAGGTGTCCTTTCCACTAACCACGCCCACGTTCACGGGCTTGATCGAGTTTTCATAGAAGTGGCCTTAAGCATTTCTAAGAAATTACGTTCTCTACGAAATAAGAATGAATTGCAAATGCAATTCTAGCAACCTCTCAATACATCCGCGAATGAAAAATGCAGTACTAAGCACTCACGATTAAGGACCACGTATTGGCTCAAACAAAACAGTCATGAGCAATGTTCGACCTCAAAGACGTGAGGGAACCGTTTCATTTGAATACCTACATCCGAGAATGGGTTAAGGTGACGTGAGCTCAGAAAACGGATTTTTAAAAAGTCGTAGCTCTTGTTTGGATTATATTACGGCTGCCCTAAATTGAATTAGCAATCTTGAGTCCTTTCTCGAGGAAAATCAGCTATTCGAATCCTGAGTTTTTGACTTTAGCTCGATAGAAAAAGATCACGAACATAGGTCTAAAATACACTTAAAAAAATCGTAACAAATTATGCACAACAGCTGAACCCTTTTCCAGGCCCGCAGTCGAAAGATGACAATCGAACGTCAGTCTTATTCATTGACATTAAAATATATGTTTGACAGGCTGCATGTGGTCAATATGACGCCTCTGCCTGGAAGAGGGTAAAATTGGTTCTAAAAATTGGCAATGTCATTTTTGAGGGAAATTAGCTATTACAACTATGGAGTCTCTTGTATTCCGAAATAAAGATTGTATTATTATCATTATGTTTTTTCCATATCTCGGGACTTCTGAAAGGCATGCGTGGGGCCGAAGCCAACAGCGCAGAGGTGCTTTAAAACAAAAATAATCTAAAGCGAGGGATACACATGGCGGATACCATCTCCAAGCGCACAGCATGATACAAACGGTGATGGTACACGCCAGGTGTAAAGACTATTGCAGTGCAACACTGTGCTGCGATGGAAACTAAGGTCATGGGTTATTGGGTTGAATGGTGGGTGGTCTGGAAAATGGGTTATGGGAGGAGAACTTTTTTTTTTTTAGCTAGATACTTAAAACTTTGTAGAAAAATTATTAATGAAATACAACTAAAGTACTTTCAGCGTTTTGGAAAATTCTACCCCAAAGAGGGTAAAATAGGGGTGCAAAATTTGTATGTGGAAAACCTTTTTTTTGAGCTAGAGACCTAAAACTTTGTAGAAAGATTAGTACAAAGAAAGTACTTCCAGCGTTTTGGAAAATTTCACCCCTAAGGGCGTAAAATAGGGTACAAAGTTTGTATGGGAAAAACAACTTTTTTTGAAATAGAGACTTAAATCTGTGTAGAAAGATTACCTATTAAAACATGAAAAAAATGCATTCAGCGTTTTGAAAAAAACCATCCCTAAGGGGGATAAAAAGGGGTGCAAAGTTTTTATGAGGGAAAGTTTATGTTTTTGAGTTAGAGCCTTGAAACTTTTTAGAAAGATTAATTATTAAAGTACAAAAAAAAACATAAAGCGTTTTAGAAAATTCCACGCCGAAGGGTGTTAAAAAGAGGAGCAAGCTTTACATGGGCAACACTTTTTTTGAGTTAGAGACTTAAAACTTTGCAAACAGATTACTTATTAGAATCATCATCATATCAGCCGAAAGACGTCCACTGCCGGACATATGCCTCCCCCAAAGAGTGCCACAATGGCCGGTCCTGCGCCACCCGCATCCAGCGGACTCCCGCGACCTTTACCAGGTCATCAGTCCACCTTGTGGGGGGCCTACCCACGCCGCGCCTTCCGGTACGTGGTCGCCACTCGAGAACCTTTCCGCCCCAACGGCCATCAGTTCTACGTGCAATGTGCCCCGCCCACTGCCACTAAATTAGAATACTAAAAAAGAACTTTCAGCGTTTTAGAAAACTCCACTCCTAAGGGGGTTAAGAAGGGGAGCCAGTGTTGTGTGGGAAACACTTTTTTTTGAACTAGACTAAAAACTTTTAGAAAGATTACTTATTAAAATAAAAAAAGTACTTTCAGGAGGGGGCAAGCTTTGTATGGGCAACACTTTTTTTGAGCTAGAAACTTTAAAGTTAGTAGTAAGATTACTTACTACAACACGAAAAAAGTTCTTTCAATGATTAGAAAAATTCAACCCCTAAAGGGGTTTAAAAGGGGGTTCAAATTTTAAATGGAGAGCAAGAAAATTTTAAAGAGGGAGAAAGAGATTTGTAATTTCGGTCTTATTCTGTACGTTAAAAGACTACAAAACTAGTATCAGAGTTTTTCGAAATTCATCCCCTAAGAGTGTTAAAAGGGGGTTCAAAGTTTGTATATTTCAAGACATTTTTAAAGTATGAGATTTTTAACTTTGGTTATAGACTGTTTGTTCACAAACTAGAAAATGAACATCAACGTTTTTTTTATTTATCCCCTTAAAGGGGGTTCAAAGTTTGTATTGAGAGAAATCATCTAAGACGATAAAAAGTTTTACGCGGACGAAGTCGCGGGCAACAGCTAGTGGGTCTATAACTTCCTTTAACGCATAGTTGCGTCCTGTATGATGGGACACCATGGCCCATAGCGTGGCGCGGGGTTTAGCTTGGATAGCAACGTTTATGTAAATAAGACCATATATAACCGCAGTCGGTTCAGAGCCAATTAAATCATGTCTGCCATGTCGCGTAGGTAAATGTCAGGGCAGCACTGATTAGGCCCGATTGGGCCAAATTCGCTTAAATTGGGTCGATGATGTTAACCTGAATAGAGGCTTTAGACTCGAGAGGTATTGTAGCGATTAAGCCCGAAAATTGCACCGTCAGTTCATCATGAAATAATTAAGCCACTAATTTAAAGTAAGTGATGCTTATATTTATGATGTTGCATCTCTCTCTTTATATTATAATTTTTTTATACCGCGAAGGTGGCTGCGGACCCAACCCAAACAAGACACTTGTAGCAAAACATTTAAGTATGTACGCACTCACAAACTTTCTCACAAGCCGTTGTTACTCACCCAAATGCACTGGCAATGGCAATGCAATTACCCGCGCACCCATCTGGCTCTTCTCATATCATCAGCATTTGGAAAAGGAGCGTCCGTAACGTTTAAAACCACTGTTAGGAATATACAATGCGTGCAGAATAAGGTCCTAGAGATTTTATCACACGTCAAGGCAAATTATCTCTGAAGCCGAACCGTTGAGTGGCTCGTAAAAGAGCCACTACATTTACCTATATTAGGGTCATATCTGTGATCTCGGTCATGCAAAACGACCTTCAAGAACCGAGGATTCATAGGCATTGTGGATAAAAACCCTCGAGTTGAGTTGAGGCTTAATACAGATGTTATCTGGAATTACATTCGTTTAAGGCGTTGATGTGCTGACGTTGATTGCGTGGTTAGTCAGGTTGTATGGTGTTATGAGAGTTCTAGTACACCGTTATGAATAACGGTAACAGACAGTAATTACTGGAAAAAGAAGTACCTAAGTAAAAAGCGAGGATATTTGTGTAAGGGTCTCTTAATGAGACTGCAATTACCTTTTATTTTGGCTTCAATCATTCATTATCTTCTACTCTCCCACTGCTGGACAAAAGCCTCCTTCCCTTTCTTTCTCCTTTATTTTGACTTAAATATTCAGTAAAAAAATTGGTGGTCTATAAAGTCGGTTTACGGACGATAATTTTACGTGATAACGTCATAAAACCGAACGCTCGGCTCAGGCGCAACGGGACAATGAGTCATACTTTTTCGTGCGTGCTGCCGGTGTTCATCGATTTATAAGACGTTATCACGTCAAACAAATCAAATTCGTTGTACAAACGCCCAAGATATTGCGTAAAGTAAACACTAAATAAAAGTTGAATTGATACCTAACCTGCTTTTTTGAAGTCGGTCGACTGCATTGTGCGCCTAACGCATGTAGGTATGATAAAAATAGCTGCACTGCACCGCATATTTATTACAGATAACCCAGAAACATCCCAAAAATCCATTATAATATATATACTTACTGTTAGAAGAATTTGCCCCTTTACTTCCCCCAGTTCACCCTTCACTTTACAAACCAACAAACTTACCTACATTTCACAAATTTATTATTATATACTCGTAGTTATTGAATGATGTATAATTTAGAGAAGACATACAACAACGGAACCAAAAAAGTTACTAAGCTTCGTTCGGTTTCGTTCGCGAGTTTGATTGTTATGGTAAAATTCATCAAGTTGCCGACTTTGCGATGTCTTTTGGGCTTCGGACGGCATAATTGGAATTTAAATGATAAATAAAGAAAGTCCTCGTTCATTAAATTTTAATACAGTTATTAACTTATACTATGTTAATAAAATTAGACCAGATTGAATCGGCGTGTCAATTAAACGAATATTGTATTTTACGCAAGAACAATTGCGTCATTAACAACATAATGAAATAGGAAATGTATTTGTACAACAAACGTTTAATCAATTCAAATATAATATTTAATAACTTACAACAGCGCCCGGACTCAGTTTATGGAAGTCACTTTGAAATACATACTGGACATTATACACCGTGTTTTTTTTGATTTCCGTTAACTTTAAGGGAAGAATCCTCAGGTTAAATGGAACTAATTTCTCTAAGAAACTAGTGTCTTAACTCTTACTATTTTTCAGATATTCAATAAATCAATTTAATGACCGAATCAGTGTGAATGGTCCTTTATTTTATTTACGTGTTGACAAGTGCTGTCGTAGGTGAAAATTAACTTTGTGTTAATTGAGATTTAGTGTTAGAGCCCTCCCACACTGTAATATTGATTTACTTTGTATGAAAAACGAAAAAAAGATTTTTTTTCGAATTTAACAAAAATCAACATACCAGGTAGCTTCTGTTAATGAACCGAACATCGTGTCGAAATTAACGGAAATCAAAAAATACACGGTGTATAATATTATATGGAGGCAAGGCAACGTGTTCTTATAGGTACTTAAATATTTACTTACTGTTGTTGGCTCATCGTTTTATAGCATATACTTAGCATTTCATTTGTACCCTCAAATGAGGTATGCCACTGGGCAGCAAATTTATTCCCGTTTCGTGCGTATAAGAAGCGAAAGATTGTTCAATAAAATGTACGTCGAGACTATCTACTACATATTTTAACTAGACTTAATAATAATTATACCAATATGCATGCAATTTAGCCATATTTACTACTTGTTGTACTATCAATGAATAACATAAATTACTGTGAACTACGCAGTAATTTAATTGCGCGTTAACTTTCTCAATATTGCGTCTAAGTCCCGCAGACTTAGAAAGCCAAGGTGGTCTAGAGCAGCAGGGAGACGCCTAAACACCGCCATAATATGTTTGCGGAAGTCGCTTCTAGAAAATCCTTCCCGCGTTTTCTGGGCGCATGCGTGCGGGCGCCCCATCCCTCCGTCGCGTTTTGCGCGCCAGTCGCCACTGCGCAACGCTCGAGACCGCTTCGAGGTCGCGTCGCAGAGTGCAGCCCTAGAGCTATACTTACATTACTTACGATGATTGGTGACCTGCCACCGCTGGCGGCGAGCGACCACCAACTGTACCCGCAACACAGCGCCGCGGACTCTCTCGCGCGCTACGGACATGGTACAATACTATTTGTATATGTTTGTATCCATTATGACGTAGTAAGTAAGTGACTATGACGTAGGCCAAAAGCGTGAAGGTGCTGATTAGAATGACAACATGGCGTGCAGTGTTTTTTTAGGGTTTATTGCGAGTCGTAATCTTTTGACCTTCCAATGTCATGTCAAATTTTTCATTGTTTCACAACAAGCTGAACATTGATGCAGTGGAGGCAAGGAGTAATTTATTAAATAGGGAGATGCTATAGAATCCTGTGGGTGTAGAAAGCCTTTACGAGGCCGTAAGCTGCCGAAGAGGTCGAGCGGCTCACTAGAAGCCGCTCCTGCGACTTGTTGCGTGCCCTCTGCTTATTGTTTACAATGCATGTGGACTCCTCACCTCACTTCTCGATTAACGTATGGACAGAGGAGCTAGCAATATTAGGGAACAGACTTTACCCCCAATTTAAATAACCGCTAATCGCTAAAACCTCACGTCCAGACGTTAACGTCTGCTTACAAAACTTTACGAGAACCGGTTGAAATGCGACCTGTCGAAGAGAACAGCTGGGCATCCGGACATACGAAAGAATTTTGACCCAAGCTGAAACGGAGAACTTCGTTCGCTTCGCTCGCTTGTTCAGTCGACGCCAAAAATATGTTTACAGTTTTCGCCTTATTATAATGGAATAAGGTGCAAAAGTGTAAACATATTTTTGGCGTCGACTGTTCAATAAAGAGCGTTGACTTTGCTATGGTTTGCATAAAGTCGATGTTAATAGCAAGACAATACCAACTCTCACTAGTAACTGAAAATGGTTGATATGGACGCATATCCAAATTCATACCGTTACATTTTATGTAAGGGTGGAAATCAAAAAAAATGCCCATAGTTAAGAGCCTTAATCTAATCTACGCTTTAACTTTTCTCATTTTCGTAACGGCATTTACCCATACATTATATATGGGTAATAGCCGTTACGAAAATAAGAAAAGTTAAAGCATAGATTAGATTAAGGCTCTTAACTATGTGTGCGAGACGCACCTATGACTGGCTCTGGGCTGGGTAGAATTGAAGGGAAATCCTGCACCTTCGGCGTTGGTCGTTACGGCTTAGCAGGAACTTGGTCGGGTCGGGGTTCTGAATTGAAAGACTTGTTTACTTTTTCAAGTAATGTCACTTCGCTGCTACTGTAGGTACTGAATTTCATGGGGCCTGGCCGCCCAATTTATACTATCAAGTTACCTCGGCCGGACGCCCCTTCGCCCCGTATTCTTGGCGGGAAAGCGATTTGCGCGGGAAATTTTGGCGCGAAATGACATGTTCATTTATTACACTTCAATCTTACTCTAATACATTATTTACAGTGCTTATACCTATTTCTATGCTATTTATAATACATTATTACACGAGATCCCGCTCGTTCGGCGTCAAAATGCATCTGAAACGCGGGGATTTCGTGTCGGCCCGTATATACGTACCTCGTTCCCCACCTGAGGTATAAATATCGGGGTTCCCCCCTCGCTCGCCCATCAGTCGTTGCCTGACTGGCGCGCGAGTAGGAACTCTAGGTTTCCTTTAGTCTGTCTATATTTCTTAGTGGAAACTTAGTGTTGTCCACTCTTTATTTAGGAAACCAGCGGTATATTACCCTTTTTTTACTATGTAGGAATGAAATGTGAGGCCTATTATTCTTTATTTCAGGTGCCAATTACATAAGGCAATAGTAGCGCAATGCCTATGTTATAAGAGGTTATAAGCTAGATTACAAGTTAGGTCGCGACTGACAATTTTATGTTTATAACGGGTTTTATTCTATGCCGTCCTGCACATCTCTCCCGCCGACCATCGTTCGGGTGAACGTTGGATCTTCTTTTGCGTGCAGGTTCTCAGGCTCCGTCGGCAGGATCACCAGCTTCTTGGTCGGTCTTCTGAAGACTCCGCCCTTGGTGGTCACGTCCACTGCTCGCGTCACGCCGTCGGGGCCCGGGTATATAGCTGTAACCCGGCCTCGTGGCCATGTGTTGCGAGGCAGATTCCCGTCGGCCACTAGCACGATGTCGCCGACGTTGATAGGCCGCCCATGACCGTAGGGCTCCCGCCGGTACTGGAGTGAGGGCAGGTACTCCCGGAGCCAGCGGGCCCAGAAGTGCTCGGCCAGGCGTTGGCTCGTCCGCCAAGTCGCGCGGCCGATGAGTGCGGTGTCGTCGAATGTCCCGGGGTTGGGGGCCCGGGCTGAGCCACCGAGGAGGAAGTGGTTCGGCGTGATGGCTTCTGGCTCGTCAGGATCAACCGCCACGTGAGTGAGGGGGCGGCTGTTCACTGTATATTCGGCCTCGGCGAGCAGAGTAGTCAGGGTCTCCTCGCTGGGGCGGCGCTCGTTGAGCACGGCGTGTAGGGCTCTCTTGACGGCTCGTACCATCCTCTCCCATGCCCCGCCCATAAATGGGGCTCCCGCCGGTATGAAGCGCCAGCTGATACCGCGTTGCGCGGCGTCGGTTTCGAGGGCGTCGCCGTAGGCCACGCGGAGCTCTTTGTCGGCAGCGTGGAAGTTACTTCCGTTGTCGGTCCAGATCTCGGTCGGGCAGCCGCGGCGCGCGATCATGCGTCGGAGCGCCATGACCGCGGAGTCCCCGCCGAGACTTGGTATTACTTCCAGATGTACTGCGCGCACGGTGAGGCACGTGAAGAGTGCCACGTACCTCTTCTGAGTCCCTCTACCGACGGTTACTGTTATCGGGCCAAACAGATCGAGGCCCGTGTAGGTAAACGCTCGCTGGTGGTGGGCGAGCCGGCACCGCGGGTGGTCGCCGGTGGGCGTCACTGACGGCATTGCTTTCTTTATCCGGCACGGCAGGCATCGATGCACTATCATTTTCGTCACGGGTCGCAGGCGTAGAATACTATAATATTGTTTACACTCGTTTATAGTAGCCTCGGCGCCGTTGTGTTGCATTTGCCTGTGTATAAAGTCTATATATAGCTTCACTGCCGGATGATTTCCATCGAGCACGGGTGGCCGTTTTTGTAGTTCGGTGATGTCCACTGCTGCGTTGATACGCGTCTTGATAACAATAACGTCGTTCACTAGTTCGACCGCCATGTGTCGTAGGCGGCTATGTGAGCCCGGTGGCTTATTATTTCTGAGGTCACTGAAGTCGTCATAGAACGACTCCAGCTGACTGGCGCGTATCACTAAGCGTTCCGCTTCACGTAGGTATGTGGCATCGAGTATTTTATACTTTCTATTATTTTGTAGCCCTTTAGACGGCGGCTGCGGCGGGGCGGGCTTGCTTCGTTTATTCCAGTCTGGATCGGCCTGTTTGTTCCGCATAGTGCGCTTGTAATGTGCGCGCGCCTTGCGGGTTCGGCATAGGTCGATGAACTGTAATACTCTGCCTATAGTTCGCAGCAAGCGTTCCCACCTCGAGAATCGGGCCGGGTCTGGTAGCCAGGCGAGCGGGCCGGGTTTTCCCTTTACGACTGATATTGTGTGTACCTTTTCTTCACTTATTTCGGACTCGTGCGGTTGTGATGGCTCTGTGGGCCACGTCTCCGGGTCATCACGCAGGAAGGCTGGGCCCTGGAACCACCGATGATCAGTGTTGAACTCGAGCGGGACTGTGCGCGTGGCTTCGTCAGCGACGTTGAGCTTGGTAGGTACCCAGCGCCATTCTTTGACAGCCGTGTACTCCTCTATGGCGGCAATGCGGTGCGCGACAAAGGGCCGGTACGTGCGCGCCCCGGTCCTCAGCCACGCGAGTACTGTGCGGCTGTCGGTCCAGAATGTCTTCGTGTCTGGTTTGAAGTCGTGCTCTTCTATTACTGCGGCCGCCATTCGACTCCCCATCGCCGCGGCCTGCACCTCTAGGCGTGGGACTGATATCACCTTCAGGGGCGCGACCTTAGCCTTCGCAGCTATCAAGGACACGTGCACTCGCCCGTCGCCCGTAGTTATGCGCCAGTATAGCGCGCTTGTATATGCAGATTCGCTAGCATCGACGAAGATGTGCATCTCACGCTTGGTCGCGTCACCGTAGTAGGGGTAGGCGCGCGGAATCGCGAGGTCTCGCAATGCCCTTAGGTGCAGCGTCCACTCCGTCCATTGGCGCGCTAAGTCTGCATCCAGCTTGTCATCCCAGCCAGTTCCGCGCCGCCACACCTCTTGTAGGATTTTCTTTGCTATGATGGTTACCGGCGCCGCTAGCCCGAGAGGGTCGAAGATCGACATTGTTATTTTCAATATTTGCCTTTTGGTAGGCTCGATGTCGTCCAGGGCTCCGGGAGGTAGGCGGCTGAGGTCCAAGTTGAAGGCGAGTTCGTCGCTCGCGGGTTTCCATATTTGTCCCAGGATTCGTTCATTTTTCATTTCGCTCTTATTCAGTTCGACGGGCGCGGACGTGGCGTCCTCCGAAGTGAGGGCTCGGAGGACCCGCGTGGAGTTAGAGGTCCATTGGCGTAGTTCGTAATGAGCTTCTCTATGTATATCGCGTACATCACTTGACACTCGAATCGCGTCTTCTTCTGTTTTGAAGCTGTGTAGGTAGTCATCGACATAGTGATGTCTTATTATTGCTTTGACGGCCTCTGGATGCGTTTCTTCGTGTTTCTGGGCGTTGACGTTCTTCACATATATTGCTATTGACGGTGAACAAGTAGCGCCAAAAATGAGTGAGGTCATGCGATATTCTTGCGGCGCGTCGTCGCCCCGCCGGTCGCCCCGCCATAGATAGCGCAGGGCGTCTCTGTCTTCAGACTTGACTTTCACTTGCATGAACATTTCTTTAATATCCGCCCCCACGGCGACTGGGTGTTGCCGGAAGCGCATAAGGACGCCTGGCAGCGACTGTAGGAGGGCCGGGCCCGTCAGTAGGCGGTCATTGAGCGACACGCCCCTTGTAGGCGCGGCGGCGTCGTGGACGATTCGGACTTTCCCGGGCTTGCTAGGATTCAGCACCGGGAAATGGGGGAGGTACCACACTCTCGATGACTTGGTAGGCGGCGCAGGCTCGGCGTAGCCCTTCGAGACAAGGGCGTCCATTTCTTCACTATATTTGCTTTTAAGCTCTTTATTTTTGTCGAGTTTCTTTTCTATGTTATGAAGTCTTCTCAGTGTATTTTCGTAGTTGTCAGGCAAGCGGCTGTCGGGTTGTTTCCATAACAGCGGTGCTTCATAATGGCCGTCGGCTGTAGTCTTTATTGACTGGGCTAGCATGATACGCGCCCGCTCTTCCGGGCTTGACTGGGGTAACTTCGGCTCGATAAGTAGGTTTTCGAGCGCGAAATATTCACTGAGTTGTAAATTCAAATCTTCATTTTTCTCGGCTTCTTCAATAGTGGTCAAGCGATGCGTCGCATGTACTTGTTTGCCTGTGATGCGTGTGTGTGCACCGTGTAGCACCCAGCCTAGCGGCGTTAGGGATGCCGCTGGCTGATGCCGCTGGCCGCGGCGTGTTTCATTACTGACGAGTAAATGCCAGTTATCTTGTCCGATTAATACTCTAGGTCTCGCTGACTCGTACCGCAGGCTATCTTCTATGTCGCATAAGTGTGCGCACTCGCGGAGATCCTCCTTCTTAACGGACTGTGGTGATAGGCTCAGATCGTCTATGGTATGCGCACCGACCCTATAAGGTTGGTCGGTGCCGCGGATGCTGAGCGTAACACGGCGTGATCTCGATGCGTCGATTTTTTCTTTCGTTATAGCTTCTATTTGTAGCGGCACTGTCGGGCCGTCCAGGCCTAAGTCGTTCGCGAGCCCTTCTTGTACAAGTGTTATCGTGGAGCCGTCGTCGAGGAGGGCGTAGGTCTCGACGGCTCCCGCCGGTCCAGAGACTGTGACCGGGATAATTTTCAGATAGGCTCTCGCTTCTCGGGAGGCGCGCGTCGATGTGACGGCCTCGTTTCTTTCTTCAATTCTTTGATAATGTAGCAATTTGTGGTGGAAGTATTCGCAGCCGTCTCGCTCGCACTTCGTGCGCTTGCATGAGTGCATCCTGTTCTTGTAGCGCAGGCATCGGAAACATAGCCGTTGATCTTTGGCTAGTTTCCACCGGTCTTCAACGGCTTTTTCGATAAACTTAGTGCATTTATCTATTGGGTGACCGGTGTTGTTGCAGGCGGCGCACTTAGGTGAAGGCTTGTCTGTGGTCGCGAAGGCTCGGTGTGTCCTTTTTGCAGGATGAGGATTTGCACCGTCGACGTTCTCGGGCTGCGCGTAGAGCGCGCAGTAGTCCGCCTCGCGTTGCAGGAAGGCTGATATCTTTATTAGCTCAGGCTCGTCGTTTTTCTGCGTATTCGCGTAGTCGAACCATCTGTAGCGTAGGGCGGGCGTAAATTTCTCCATCATTGCCCGTGTCGTCTCCGGGCTGTGTAGATAGTGAGCGCGGTCAAGAGCCTTGAGTGTGGCTATGACGTTGGCTACACGGCTGGCGAAGACACAGATGTCGAGCGGCCCGTCGTTAAGGCGCGGTAGGGCGCGTAAACGCTCGAGCTCGGCGAGGGCAATGGCGTCTGGGCGGCCGAAGCGGGCTTCTAGGCTTCTCATTACTTCGTCTGCGCGAGCGTTGTAAATGAGGAGGCTCTCGACGGCTTCTTTGGCCCTCCCTTTGAGGCATCTTCTTAATCTTGCTATATTATCCACTTCACTATAATTTGCGGTGGTTCCGTTGTAGGCGGCTTTAAATGATAGCCATTCTTGATGCGAGCCGCTGAATGGCGGCAACTCGGCGTGATAGCGTGATGACTCTCTCGGGCCGGCACGCGCGGCGATGGCGATGGCAGAGGCGAGCTCACTCAGGTTCACACTTTGTTGATTCTTCATTACTATGGCGCTATCTTCTTGCGCGTTCGCTTGTGAATACATTAACGGCGGCGGATATGCGTCTGTTTCGCGTGGGCGCGGCGGCGTTGGCGCGAAAACGGGAGCGTGGGTTCCCCCGGCGGGGGGAGGGGCGGGGACGGCGGGGCGCACGGCAGCGGCGCCCTGTCCCGCGCCCTCGGCGGGGCTCCTCTCCCGAGCCTGCTCGGCGTACTGTGGGGTTGCAGGCTCGGGTTCTTCGATGTAAGGTGCATTGGAGATGGCGAGGACATGTCTCTGGCTGGTCTCGAGCCATTCATCTATGCGGCGTTCTTGTTGGACTGTAGATATTGTGCCGGTGTCATCGTCGCTGTCTTCGGCTTCTATGGCGGCTATGCGCGCTTGCGCGAGCTCCAATTTGATTCGGAGGGCTTCTTCTCGTGCTTGTGCGAGACGGCGGACGCGATGACTCGACGTTGTTTTCACCGATTTTGACGGCGGCCGTGCGGCAGGATGCTGGCTTGACTGTGGGGTTTCCTGCCGCAGTGTTGCTGCAGGGTGTAGGCTCTCCTGCAGCAGCGGGACTATGGGTGGCAGCGTTGACTGTGGGGTTTCATGAGGCAGTGTTTGTGACTGCGCGGCATCATGATGCTGCCCTATGGGTGACCTCGGCTGTGGGTCTGGACGAGGCGCCGGCGTCGCAGGAGTGCTCGTTCGTGAGGTCTCCTGCGAGGGCCTCGAAACTTCTTGAGTCGTAGCAGTTCCCGACGTGGACGTGGTTGCTTGTTCCAGCATGGCTTCTCTTATGTTCGCTGCGATAAGTTGACCGAGTGTGCGATTTCCTGCTTTCGATCTTGTAAGGGGCATCCTCTATGTAGAATCCGGTTCGAAGGACCAGCATGTGCGAGACGCACCTATGACTGGCTCTGGGCTGGGTAGAATTGAAGGGAAATCCTGCACCTTCGGCGTTGGTCGTTACGGCTTAGCAGGAACTTGGTCGGGTCGGGGTTCTGAATTGAAAGACTTGTTTACTTTTTCAAGTAATGTCACTTCGCTGCTACTGTAGGTACTGAATTTCATGGGGCCTGGCCGCCCAATTTATACTATCAAGTTACCTCGGCCGGACGCCCCTTCGCCCCGTATTCTTGGCGGGAAAGCGATTTGCGCGGGAATGTTTGGCGCGAAATGACATGTTCATTTATTACACTTCAATCTTACTCTAATACATTATTTACAGTGCTTATACCTATTTCTATGCTATTTATAATACATTATTACACGAGATCCCGCTCGTTCGGCGTCAAAATGCATCTGAAACGCGGGGATTTCGTGTCGGCCCGTATATACGTACCTCGTTCCCCACCTGAGGTATAAATACCGGGG
Source organism: Epinotia brunnichana (assembly GCA_963854355.1). Taxonomy (NCBI): domain Eukaryota; kingdom Metazoa; phylum Arthropoda; class Insecta; order Lepidoptera; family Tortricidae; genus Epinotia; species Epinotia brunnichana. Next base: position 18,344,912 of record OY977949.1, on the reverse strand, counting down.
TTCCCCCCTCGCTCGCCCATCAGTCGTTGCCTGACTGGCGCGCGAGTAGGAACTCTAGGTTTCCTTTAGTCTGTCTATATTTCTTAGTGGAAACTTAGTGTTGTCCACTCTTTATTTAGGAAACCAGCGGTATATTACCCTTTTTTTACTATGTAGGAATGAAATGTGAGGCCTATTATTCTTTATTTCAGGTGCCAATTACATAAGGCAATAGTAGCGCAATGCCTATGTTATAAGAGGTTATAAGCTAGATTACAAGTTAGGTCGCGACTGACAATTTTATGTTTATAACGGGTTTTATTCTATGCCGTCCTGCACACTATGGGCATCTTTTTTGATTTCCACCCGTAAATACAATAAGACATCTTAAAAGAGCAACAAATAATGACAAATCTGCCTTTTTGTCTGATGCGATGCGAAGCTATGTTGATACACTATCTATTTTTACCCGTCAAAGACGCCTACTCATAAATTTGTTTACCTAACTTAAACACGGATTATTACGGTTTATTAATTTTAGCTCGGAAAGTTATCTTTTTAGGGTTCCGTGCCATCCGGATCCGGATGTTCCAAATATATATGTTTGTTGTCTATATGTCTATCGAGACCCTTTATCTCGGGAACGCGTTGAGGTATCGAGTTGAAATTAAAACCAACTCAGTCCCTTGACGCTGTGAAAAAATCAAACTTCTACTAAGTTAACGTAAAAAAAGGATACGGCCGTTTATGTCGGAAAAACATATAAGTATTTCGACACTCTCGAAGGAATCAAAATTTATAGGGTATTTTCCGTTGACCCAGAACTATAAAAATGAACAAGTAATATCGTATTATACTACAAGTACCGGGAAAAATCTGAAAACTATACAATTGTTATTTTGTACGGAACCCTCGGTGGGCGAGTCCGACTCGCACTCTTTGTTTAGCGTTTATTATTAGTTTGATAATAAATATTTGAATAAAAGCGTAGGTAGATGATAAGATTGCTTCTTTACAATTTGATAAAGTAATTAGACAAATCTAAATAAAGACATACACATTCACTGCCAACAATCGCTACGCGCTACGCTCGTAGCCGATCGCCTGGTTTTCTCCGTGTGTAGCGGAAAGCGACTACGGCGTAGGCGCCCGCTAGGGTCCCTGGCAGTGATTTAAAGCGTTAAATAATGCTCAACAAAAAGCAGCCGTAAGCACACAAAAACATTACACGTAATACCATCTATCGAGTCTTAACAATTTACTAAACTCGCACAACGCAGCTCCAATATGCCTCGAATTCGTTCTACCAACAATACATACCTATAGACTTTTGACGCCGTCTCACTCACTCCACCGGCGCTAATACTACTTTATCATTGTCAATGAAACCTAGGTCCTCTTTAATGCGAGAAAAAGACAGCACAAAGGTCAGACAGGTTAAAGTGACCTCTAGGCGACCGAACGCAAACATTTCAGCGTAACAGCCAGACTGCTGCGTAGTACGTGTACGGGTACCTACACAATTTGAGCGGTAATTTACACATTTTCCCAGCCTTCAGCGTACTTTCTGACGTCACAAACTGTCCAATAATCAAATACAATCTTATCTAGTTTTATCCAATATCTTGGAGATATTGGAGCACGTAAGCTAATCCTAAATTGATGATCGAGATAAATAAAGGGACAAATTGTTTACTTACTGGATTTTTGTTGTGTTTGGACTGTCATTCAAAATGAATATTGTTTATAAATATAAATATAAAATCTCTGAGAAATGGTTAGCAGGCTTATTCGGAACAATAGTCTATGCTTAGTAACTCGTTAATTTCATTAAAATTACAAATGTAAAAAAAACTGATGGCTTGCTGTTCAGTGATCGGCTTGGAGAGCGCCATTCTTGACGAACCAAGGAAAATAATTTAGTTGATAAATAATTGTTTAATTTAATCTACATCAACAAGACAGCGTGAAACATGGTGACCATTAGACATACGAGTATGCACGTGGTCGAAGCAAAATAAGTATTTAAGGATCGCAGTACGTGACATTCTTCGGTCTCTGCCTGTCCCAATTCATTTTCAATGAATGGAGCTAAAGCCCGGTTCACACTTGTCTGTCGTGTTGTGTTGTGACGCATCAGAACGGGATGGTTGAGAAATGTGAACCGGGATGCGGGCGTGAGAGTAAGGCTGAAACGCACCGACAGCGGTGGCGGAGCGGCTACTAATCCAGTAACTTTGTCGCCTGTAAGTACGGGGTAGTTTGCGTTAAATCCGGTATTTTAGATTTTTGACAAAGTTGAGTTCGGCGCTCGATGTCACAAACTTGGATTATTCCTTGGGCCAACATGATAAATAAGTCTGCAAAAAATCACAACTACCGGGTTTGACGCATGCTCTGGGTGTATAAAGTTACTAAATTATATGTTATGTACTTATGCATACATGTTGTTTAAGTATAAATATAAATACGGGGTGTGGCCTGTAATAGGAGCAAATATTCAAAAGGACGCTTCCTTAGAGCATTTGCAGAAACCCTTGTGTCCCCATTCATTTTATTTTTTTTGGATTCGGAGTAATTTTAATCTAAAGTTATGACCTCCAAGTAATGTATCTTGGCACCAAGATATCATAGCACAGCAGTCAAAGCAGATTTTGAGGTAACATCATGTACAGATTCATAATAGTTTTTGCATTTTTGTTTCCAAAAGATATTTTTGTGATTTTTTAATTTTTAATTGATTTTTTTTAATCAATGATATTATAATTACGGTATTATGGTATGGTTTTTATAATCAAATGAAACATCAAAACAGGCACAAATAAATCCATATATAATATATACCCCTTTCCATATAAGGTTAAACAATCGTGCGTTAATAAAAATCATGCCTTGAAACGCAAAAACATTAGTATTGTTATGTTTGAGAAGCATTTAATGATCGAAATGAGTGAAACTATTACAATATTTCCCTGCCATATCCTCGATGAACAAAAAAAAGTATAAACAATAAGTCCGTTAAAAATCTAAAGATATGTATGTAGTTATAAATGTTAGAATGGAATGAGGTATACACGAGGTATAGCAGGTACTTAAAGTTGCGATCGCAAACCAAATAAAAGCTTGGCGAGTCGATAACTTCACAGGAAATTGAAATGTTTCGTTGCAGATACATGCTATTTCGCGCCGACGTATTTAGTTTCCAGATCGTATTGAACAGCTCTACTATTTATGCTCGTGTGCGTTGAAAATGAAATGTAGTTTTATGGGAATTTTTATTGTGCGATTTTTTGCTTTTATTTCGCTTCGCAATGCATGATTCCCTGGCTACATGGATGTAGATTTAATTAATATCAAAGTGGCTGCCCGAGCGGCTACGCCGGTGTACGTACTAACACAGAACGCAGTCGAAGGTCCATTCTATATACAAGAATCAAGAATCAAACATTTATTCGTGACACACTAATTAATACATGACAAAAATAAAAGAAAAAGTAAATCTGTGCCATGACACGAAATGGGCCCAACTCAGCATGATGCAGCCAGCGCTGGTCTTCCGCACAGAATAGCTAAACAAATGATTTAATCTTCTACGATTTTAGGGGGATCAAAAATTGTTTGTCTTAATGTAGGTACTTGCACTTAAATAATATCATTATAATCATAATATTATTACTTATAAGAATTATCGCAGAAAAACAAACATACTAGATTGTTTGTTCGCGCAAGTTATTCGTAACAAAAAGAACCGATAGGTATGTAGTCATGATGCTAACTTCTAATTCACGCTAATAAATAAGTGAAAGTGTGTATGGTACGATATAGGTACACTCGGTGCGCGACTCTCTTTTGACCGTTTTTTTTATTCTTATTACATTCTCTTAGGTTTACACCAACAACGTTCTTCTTACTTAATCCGGTTTCATTCACAATAACTTACATAAACTTCTCTCTGGGGTGGCGTTAGTACGAAAGCAACAATTAAAATATACCATTTTCATCCCACGGTTCCTGTGTTAGCTGAATAATAATTATAAGTATTATAACGAAGGAAAGTTGAGTAGTGAGTGGAAATTGTGGGATCACTTTCCCAGCCTACACCACATAATCTATTAGTTTTTTCCACTAAATATTTAAAAAGCCACAGATACTGTGCAAATAAATGTTAGTTAACTGATGTCCGTAAGAGCGAAAGTATTTAAGTAAGAAGTTAATTAACTTTTTAAATGAATGGGCACAAACGAAACGGCAATAAATAAGAAGTAATTAGTTTCTCAGTTCAGTTAACTAGGATCGTTGACGCGTGAGGTATGTTCATTACTGCATTACAATGTGGTCCTAACGGAAATTATTTCTGACGCTTTTATCTAAAAATAATTACGTGTATTCTCGCACTTGCGAAGTAGCGCAATTAAAAAGGTTGCCTCCTAAAGACCTGACTGTGGCTGAACCCAAACGGATAATATTTACATAGATTTAAGTTGCGCAACTCAATGCACAATCCATACTTTTTGGACAAGCATTTAAATAGTTTTAAATACTCGTACCTACTCAGCAAAAACTTGGATGATTGATTAATTGTTTATATCATTACTTAAATAGGTACCTAGCTATTTCATGCGAATTCATCCGCGTAGAACTCGTAACTCACTCTAAAACAGACTGAATAACTCTCTCATATAATATTAATACTTACAATTTGTTTATATTTACTCATATTATTCCTATTTTGTCGGTTTTTAGGGTTCCGTACTCAAAGAGTAAAACAGGACCCTATTACTAAGACTTCGCTGTCCGTCCGTCCGTCTGTCAGTCACCAGGCTGTATCTCAAGAACCGTGATAGCTAGAGAGTTGAAATTTTCACAGATTATGTATTTCTGTTGCCGCTATAACAACAAATACTAAAAACAAAATAAAATATTTTTTTAAGGAGGGCTCCCATACAAAAAACGTGATTTTTTTGCCGATTTTTATAGATAATGTTTCACCAGGCTGTATCTTAAGAACCGTGATAGCTAGAGAGTTGAAATTTTTACAGATTATGTATTTATGTTGCCGCTATAACAACAAATACTAAAAACAAAATAAAATATTTTTTTAAGGGGGGCTCCTATACAACAAACGTGATTTTTTTTGCCGTTTTTATAGATAATGGTACGGTACCCTTCGTGCGCGAGTCCAACTCGCACTTGGCCGGTTTTTTAATATTCTTTTGTATAGGTAATTATTTACTTAGGCATATGTTTGATTTTGATAATTAAACAAATGAATGTTAGTCTGCAAGTAGGGCGCAATGGCACTTTTACAAGTCGAAATTTTACATAATTAATGGAGAACTTTAATCTATCAGGATATAGAGCAAAGTTAAATTTTATCTACTCTCCCCTCCACTCCGGGGCGAGCTTCAAACCCCCCCCCCCCCCCCCCCCCCCCCCCCGTGCCCGTGAAAGTGTCCTCGAGCGCGGTATTTTCCATTTAAAAGAAAACCGTACAAATAAAAAGTATGTAAAATGAAATAACCCTTGATAAATTTACTATTAATCTTTAATACATACAAAAGCGATATCACTTATAGTTTTAGCGTAATCTGCCACCAAATACGAACATTTTTATTATATATTTATTTTTTCAGCTGTATGTTTAGTTTTCTCAAAAACCTCACACTTTATCGCCAAGATTTGTATAACTGAAGTAATAATAGAATATGGTCTTTTCAAAAAGGTATAATTTATTTCCAAACTCTTTCATTTACCGTTGCTATGCTTTTTTAGGGTTCCGTAGCCAAATGGCAAAAAAACGGAACCTTTATTGATTCGTCATGTCTGACTGTCTGTCTGTCTGTGGGTTCCGTAGCCAAATGGTGAAAAACGGAACCCTTTTAGATTCGTCATGTCTGCCTGTCTGTCTTTCTGTCACAGCCACTTTTTTCCGAAACTATAAGAGCTATACTGTTGAAACTTGGTAAGTAGATGTATTCTGTAAACCGCATTAAGATTTTCTATTAAGGTTCCCCATACTTAGAACTGAAACTCAAATTTTTTTTTCATCATACCATATGAATAGGTCTCCAAAAATGATATTAAGGTTTCTAACATCATTTTATTCTAAACTGAATAGTTTGCGCGAGAGACACTTCCAAAGTGGTAAAATGTGTGCCCCCCCCCCCCCCCCCTGTAACTTCTAAAATAAGAGAATGATAAAACTAAAAAAAATATATGGTGTACATTACCATGCAAACTTCCAACGAAAATTGGTTTGAACGAGATCTAGTAAGTAGTTTTTTTTAATACGTCATAAATCGTAAAAAGCAATTTATTTAACGGAACCCTTCATTTAACTTCGCCGTTAACTACATTTAAAGGACATTAATACCCAAAAAATCGAGTTAAAGGCGGACCTCGCTGACAGCAGCCGAAACGCTTCATACTGATTGGCTTTAAAGTATGACGTCACACCGTGCAATTTGTACTAACCGTTGCATGGAAAATGAAGTAAATTGCTGTTTCGGTCGCGAAATACTGCGTTTAGGTCCATAGTTGTCTTACAAATTTGTTTCTATAAAAGCGTAAGGATTCTATTGGTACCTTTAAATTTACTCTTGGACAATAAATAAAAAAAACTTTTTTTTCTAAACTTACAAGGTTCATATCTTTTTATGATTTGAATTATATTTTGTAATTTATACTTTATTACAATCATTTGATGGTTTACTATCCATTTAGCAACACGTCGTTACCAATTTTAACACCACGCAACAAGCCTATTGCGGCACTGCTGCTTAAATCGTCTTTTATAGATACTAAAGGCCAACGATGATGTTGATGATGACTTAGCGCAAATACTATGTCATAAATAGTAGCGCAGATTATTTATAATATTTTACGATAAATAATAAATCATTTATTAAATTCCAATATAAAAAGTTTACTCGTCGATAGGAAAACCGCATAAAAACGCCAAAGGCCAAATCACGAGGCAAATCGCTGCCCCAATATTATAGGGTTCTATGTTACATTGTCGGGGTACTTCGATTTAGACCTAGTGTCACTCTGACAAAACTTCAAATTTCAAGTTGATAAAAGTGCAACATAGAACCCTATAATATTGGAGCAGCGAAATATCGGCACAGCTATTTTGCGCACTACACTGAAAAAAATGTTAGGTTGGATTTACCAGATTCCGTGTAAATGTTACCAAAGTTAGCGGTTGATTTCGGTCCTATCACGAATTTTGGTTGATTTTAACAAACTAAATAAGTTGGTGTTGTACCCAATTTATTTGGTAGATTACACCTATATTTTGTAGTAAATAGTAAAATTGTTTACCAAAGTACTTTAGTAACATTTCTCATCAAAGTACTTTAGTATATTTTTTTACCAAAGTACTTTAGTAACGTTTCTCACCAAAGAACTTTAGTACATATTTAAACAAAGTACTTTAGTAACCTTTTTATCAAAGTAGTTAAGTATAATTTTTTTCAATGTAGTTTGGTGTAATCTACCAAACGGATATTTTTCATTTTACCAAACATACTCGTCTTTTTTTACCAAATACCTTTGGCTTGTTCTACTGTTACTATTTTTTGGTACAAATTACCGAAGTTAGTCAGTAGAAAATGCAAAAGTAATTTGGTAAAATCTACAACACAATTTGGTAGATATAGCACTTTCTATTGGTACAATGTATTAAATCATTTTGATTGAAAGAGCTGAACTTAACTTGTAAGTATAAAGAATTTATTTGGTGAACTCTAACAAACAAAGTTAAGTAGTATTTACTAATCACGTTCGGTGTATTTTGTCAGCTTTAGTTTGGTAATATTTACCAGATTTATATTTTAGTTACTACTAAAGGTGTTTGATATATCTACCAGATATGTAACGCAGTTTTCATCAAAGTTAGTCTAGTATCATCTATCAGATTGGATCGTGCTTTATATCAAAGATAATATTGTATTATCTACTATAAGTGGATCGCAGATTTTATCAAATATAATTAAGTATTATCGATCATGTGTTTCGTATTTTTTCCCAAAATTGGTTTGGTAATATCTAACAGATTTGTACTGTGGTTTTTACCAAATGTTTACTAGTAATATCTACCAAGATTTTATCAGTGCTTGTTCTGCTAATTGTACCGGTCTTAGTTTAGTAAAACGTACCAAATAAGTAGTGTACAGTTTAATGGTGTTAGTTTGGTTAATTTATCAAACTAACACTAGTAAAATGTACACATCTTTTTAGGTAGATATCACCAAACACATTTTTGATTTCCAGAGTATAAATAGGGTGGGGTATCAAAGATTATTCGTAGCCACACCCTAAAAATATTGTAGATGAAAAAAAGCTAAAGACAAACACTTCAAAAATATGCAGGCTTATTGGTAACCAACGTATTTCTTTTTAGGGAGATATAGTAAAGCTCATTTGCAATTAAAAAGGTCATGAAGGCTATCCGAAAATCAGCAGTTCCTAGAGAGTGAACATTTACAAATTGCCTTTTTTAAATAGATAACACTGTTAAAAGGAATAACGTCGATTTACCAGTAACCTTATTTAATATTATAAGGGCTATATAAATACGGTGGTTTAAAGAAAAATAGTCCGAATTTTGGTATATGTAATAAAATTTATTTTACGAATCGATACAATAAACTGTAGATCACTTATTTTAAAATTATGTCAGTGACTCAGTAGGGTACAAAACCTTTCTTATAATAAAAGTCAAAAGGCTGCCAGGTTGCGGCCCACATTCTTTCCCTGCGGCTGACCGTACGTGAATCAAATTCCTTGGCTGTACATATCTTAACTTTAAGTTTACGAGATAAATACCCTGTTCACGGTATACGTAGTAAGTGTGAATCTTATAGGCTGAGTTACAAGTCATGATAAAATTTGCTGAGTAGTCTTATAGACTGGGCTCTCAGTGGAGTATCGTTTGCAAAAATAGCGCACCGTATTCTGACGTCTTTGTGTAGATTCCAGACATACAATCAACAGAATTCGCTGCCCCAATATTATAAGGTTCCATGTTGCAATTTTATCAACTTGAAATTTGAAGTTTATAATATTGGGGCAGCGAGATGTTGCCAACCATATTCTGCGTCCAGGCAGTGAAAAGTTTTGAAGCATACGTCCAGCGCTTTCAGGAATGAGTCGATATTATAAAGGATGTCGTCATAAGCAACATAAAAGTCCTTTAGGGCATCGATGGTCGGTCCGACAGCAATGATGATGGGTTGGCACCGCAGTCCCTTAGCCATTTGGGCTTTTATTCAATAGTCCAGCTGGGTGAGGACTTCGCTTTCGTTCTGGAAATTAAAATATATTGTTTACTTTTAACCGTATCCATACTAATCCTACTAATATTATAAATGCGAAAGTTTGGATTTATGGATGAATGTACGTTTCAATTAATCTCAAAAACTACTGGACGAATTATTAAGAAACTTTCCAGTTATGTACCTTACGAGTGTATGTATATCAGAATATGACAGGCTATAATTTATTTAAAATTTCGGTCCTTTTAGTATTAAAAATGCGAAAGTGTGTGTGTGTCTGTATATCTGTATGTCTGTTACCTCTTCACGCTTAACCCGCTGAGCTGAAGGATATGAAATTTAGTAGGTATCGAGATAATTGGAGTCCCGAGGAAGGAGATAGAAAGAAAGAAAGAAAGAAACATTTATTCGAGACAAACAACACACAGCGTTTGTCACGAAACGGTTTTATCTCAGCATAATGCTGGCATTGCTGCCAACGCTGGTCTGCCGATAGAAGTTTTATCCTGAAAATCATCCCCTAAGGAAGTAAAATGGGTTGTGAAAATTTGTATTGGAGTTTATATTTAATCCTTATGGCCGTTTGTATGGAAAGTCGTCATCACACAATAGTGGTCAAAATGAAATTATACCTTTGCATGAAGAATGAAACTGTTCATAGCTTCTTGAATGCTTGGCTTTACGGTTTTTTTTTACCATCTGTACCTTTGTAGTGTAATCTCACAGGTGGAACTATTTTATATCCAATTATTATTATATTTTATATCTGGAAAATAAAAATAAATATTTAGTTATGTATGATGCATATTTGTTGACTTAATTAGATCAAACATTATGTTTATACAATATTGGTTATTTTATTTGGTGCCAACACCCTATTCAACACTAATTAAACATCAGAATAATGAAAACCAATCACGTAAAAGTACATTATTGCAGAGGGCGGAAAAAAGCAATTCGTGGATGGGTCGAGTTTGACGGACGAAGAACATTTCCTCGACGTTTCGATTTTGGGGTGATATTCGTGATTTTTTAATAAATATTATGATAACCAACCTTCGCTTGGATTTTCTTCGATCAATTTAATGTAGACAGAAGCAGCTTTAATCGTTTTCAAATGATTAAACGCACTCTCTAAGAAGTTGGGCCATTTCTTGAATAGTAGGAGCTCTGATCCTTTAAACTTGGTTTCAAAATCCAATCCAATCTGAAAAAAAAAAACGATTTTATGTATTTGACTTAATGTGCGAAATGCCTAGGTATCTTGTTCTACATCCATCACGTTTTGTCGAGATGCAGGCTTTGGTCAGCCAAAAACAAATATTGAATAATAAGAAATTCAAGCATGTAAATTATTTATCAGGGGGTGTTACCATACATTAAAAAGCGGTCAAGAGTCAGACTCGCGGACTGATTTCCGGGATGAATGTATCCTACGTCCTTTGCCGGGACTCAAGCTAAATATCAACATCCCAAATTTCATCTAAAAAGAGCCCGTTCACGTATTGACTAGCGCCACTGGTAAATATTTGAGATTATTTAAATTTATGAATAAAAAAAAAAACATAAAATATCATTCTTATTCACAATTAATAAGAAAGGTATCAGTGTTGCCAATTTAGCACTTTTAGTGTAATATCGTTCTAATGCTTACCTTCAAAACTTGTTATGGTAGATTGAGATAATCCCCATTCCTTCAAATATTCAGTCACCCCCACACTTAAGTCATCGTCGAGATCACTATCCATAGTTGGTTACACTTTGCAAACTAAATCCACCACGCACCAGCCGAAATGAAATGGCGCACCAAGAAAATTTCATTAAAACGCAAACAAAACAAAGTGACTATATACAATGAACTACCTCAACGCAATCAAGCCTGCCGCGCCGCGCGCGCATCGCAAGATGCTGTAGCTGGGGGAAGGGGCGCACCTCCGCAGGGCAGTCGGGGAGGGGAATAGTCACATCTCACTCTTATGTTTATAAATTGAGTAGGATGGAACTATGCATGCAGCGGTATTGTTTTGTAAAATGTACCAGACTTTTACCTAATTAAAATTACCAAACTCTTTGGTAATTTTAACAAGGTATAGGTCTGGTAGTGACTGCAGCGCTTTCTCAAAAGGTACGAGTAGATAGTTACCTATGCACCTACTAAACGCCATATATTTCGTGTTAATTTTGTTGGAAAAAATAGACTAGGTAAGTACTTAATACTATTTTGTGTGGCGTGAAAGGTTGCAAAATAACAAAGCAATAGAATCTCATTCCTACGACCAACAAATAAAGACAAAACGATTTATTACTTGATTATATACTTAAAACTAGCGACCCGCCCCGGCTTCGCACGGATTTATACGTATAATACATGCATGAATTATACATATAAACCTTCCTCTTGAATCACTCTATCTATTGAAAAAAACGTAAGCGACTTTGTTGTATACTATGTAATGATTAGGTATTTAGGTAATTTACCAATTGTATATTTTAAGACGTCAATTAATCAATGATAAAGTTAAAGGTACATCCAGCAGCAAAAGTAGCTACGCGGGTCAAAGTGCTCAAAATGACCTACACATGGCTCTAATGTCAAGAGGATACGGACTTTCTAGATTATTTCGAGCGTGTTATTTTGTGTTGCTACTTCTGCTGCTGACTGTACCTACATGGGTACACCATGTAGTATCTACTTACTAGTTTTGTCAGCGGCTTGGCCCGCGTGACAAACGTAAGTATTTTGCTTATTTATGAAGACGTCAAAACAAACACCAAGGAAGGACCAACCAATTAACACACTTTCACATTCATACTATTAGTAATGATAAGGAAGGATATTACTTACTCGTATTAAGGAAAAGCCACGAAAACTTAAACGTCGTTAAAGCCTAATTACTACATAGCTAATCATTAAGTAAGTTAACTTTACTTTTTTTGTCTGGGAATAGGTATGGCAATCTGTGGAATGGCTCTGCAAATTATTAATTTGGGTATAGTCTAGCTAGGTAGGTACATCCATACAACGTGAAAGGCGGCCTAGATTATTATTTAATTTTATTTAATACACAGAGTATATAAACATAATAACTAACATGGTCTCGCAAAACTGTCGGAACAGTTTGTCTGTGTGATTATAAACATCATAATAAGTACAGAGTTAATAATTAATTAATTACTAATTTGTAAATAGGTTTAGGTTAAATACATGTTAGATACAATTGCATACAGTTACCTATGCCTTATGGGTTATGATACTTAAGTAATGTCGTTTTAATAATGATTGAAGCAAAACTAAGTCGTACGTTATTCTAATAATTGTGCTAACTACATTAACTATTATACCTATATACTAATAAACCCAAGAGTATCTTTTATATACATGTATATAATTTAAATCGAAAGAAAACTCGATTTACTATAGGTACCTACTTATTCCATTTAGCGTAGTGTAGTCTGAGGAGCTACCGCGAAACGGAAACAAACTAAGTTCGTTTATCCCTCTCTTTGTTGCTCTAACTAGCAAGTGCATTAGTTATTATTATTATTTATTCAGAAAACCAACAGCGATACAAAGTACGTAACTTATACTATAATACACAGTAGTATGGCCAATTACAGGTTTACCTAGATAACTTGATATGTAAACAATTGAACGGACTATCACAACATTTGTGAAAGAGAGAAGATTTTTTTTTAATTAAGTTTGAGTAATTGTTTTTTTTTTGTTTTGAAGATGAAAGCATAACCAAGCATGTAAATCTATATAGGTTACCGCAAATGAGAATATATTGCTATAGTTTATCCTAATGACAATATTATTGTATAAATCTCATATTTAGAGTGAATCAAATAGATTTAGTAACTTAAGTATAATACTACAACATTTTTAAACATGATAAGAGGTGAGTTACCTATTTCGAATACTATTTATGCTGCTTATTCTTAACACTATTAATTACTTGCATTTTAAAATATGCCTTTGAATATCTAAATATATCAACGCTACTGAAATCCGCATTATATTTGTGTTAAGTATATTGTTCCGTGATATTTATTTTGTAAAACCTTGTTAAACTGGAATAATAAACCTTGTAACAATGTCACTAGAACTTAAACTGAAACATATACCTACAACCATGGGCTTTGCCTTCTTCGTACTCATCGCGGTAATTAAAAATGATCCAACTTTTCTTAATAAGTAACTATGTCACCTGAAAGTACGGGGTAGTTGGCGGGGTTGGTAGTTCTGATTTTTGCAGACTTGTTTATGAAGTTGGCGCAATGAATAATACAAGTTTGTGATCTCGAGCGTCGAACGTCACTTTACCAAAAATCGAAAATACCGCGTAATCCCTAAATTACTCGTTTTTAGGGTTCCGTACTCAAAGAGTAAAGCGGGGCCCTATTACTAACGCTCTGTCTTTAATATTAATATTATTACTAATAATTGTTTTCGCTATAACAACAAATACTAAAAACAGAATATATTATAGATAGTACGAAACCCTTCGTGCGCGAGTCCGACTTGCACTTGGCCAGTTTTTCGATAGAACCTAACCAAATTGTTGAGACGTGTTTGGTAAAATGTTCATTTTTTTTCGTTAATTTACACCAGGAACTCTACGTAGGGACTTTATTTTGACCTCAACCTTTTCAGTTTTGTAAGTTCAACCACAGGGCCATGTTATATTAATCATATGTTTATCATAAAATCAACCGAACCAAATTCTTGACATTTGTTTGGTAAAAATGTACAATATCCTTTGTTAATTTACACCATGAACTCTGGTAGGGACTATATTTTGACCTTAACCATTTTAGTTTTGTAATTTCAACCGCGAGGTCTTGTTATAGTTATCATATTTTAATTATAAAATAAACCAAATCTAATTGTAGAGATTTGTTTGGTAAAATGTACAATATTCTTTGTTAATTAACAGCATGAACTCTGGTAGGAACTATATTTCGAGGTCAACCATTTTAGTTTTGTAAGTTCAACTGCGAAATCTTGTTATATTTATCATATTTACAATATAGAATTAACCAAACCGAATTGTAGAGGTTTGTTTGGTAAAATGTACAATATTCTTGTTAATTAACAGCATGAACTCTGGTAGGGACTATATTTTGGCCTCAACCATTTTTAGTTTTGTAAGTTCAACCGCGATGTCTTGTTATATTTATTATATTTTATTTATAAAATCTACCAAACCGACTTGTAGAGATTTGTTTGGTAAAACTTACAATATTCTTTATTAATATACACCATGAACTCTGGTACGGACTATATTTTGGCCTCTACCTTTTTTAGTTTTGTAGGTTCAACCGCGATGTCTTGTTACATTTATCATATTTTTATTTATAAAATCTACCAAACCGATTTGTAGGGATTTGTTTGGTAAAATGTACAATATTCTTTGTTAATTAACACAATGAACTCTGGTAGTGACTATATTTTGACCTCAACCTTTTTTAGTTTTGTAAGTTCAACCGCGACGTCTTGTTATATTTATTATATTTTATTTATAAAATCTACCAAACCGATTTGTAGGGATTTGTTTGGTAAAATGTACAATATTCTTTGTTAATTAACACAATGAACTCTGGTAGTGACTATATTTTGACCTTAACCATTTTAGTTTTGTAATTTCAACCGCGACGTCTTGTTATATTAATCATATTTTATTTATAAAATCTACCAAACCGACGTGTAGAGATTTGTTTGGTAAAACTTACAATATTCTTTATTAATATACACCATGAACTTTGGTAGGGACTATATTTTGGCCTCAACCTATTTTAGTTTTGTAAGTTCAACCGCGATGTCTTGTTATATTTATCATATTTTTATAATAAAATCTACCAAACCCAATTGTAGAGATTTGTTTGGTAAAATGTACAAGATTCTTTGTTAATATACACCATGAACTCTGGTAAGGACTATATTTTGACGTCAACCTTTTTAGTTTTGTAAGTTCAACCGCGAGGCCTTGTTATATTTATTATATTTTTATGGTATAATCAACCAAGCCAAATTGTTGAGATTTGTTTTGTAAAATGTAAAATACTCTTTGTTAATTTACACCAGAAGTCTGGTAGCGACTTCAACCTTTTTAGTTTTGTAAGTCCAATAGCGAGGTTTTGTTATATTTATCTTAGTTTCCATGTAATTCAGCCAACCTTAGCTAATTTGGTAAATCCAACAAACCATTTTTTTCAGTGTAGCTGTCCACACTTGTGGGAATTGCCCGCGACCGCTCTGTAAACGAACGATGAAGTCACGGCCACAGATAAAATGTTGTATATATTTTGTGACACAAATATTTATGTTTTTATATCGCAAATTTATTAAGGGTCGCTAGGAGGCTTGACTCTCCATACAAACGTAGTTTGGTTCTCATTTTAAAACGACATGCTGGAATAACATTAAACTTTTTATATCTACACAATGGGATATAAAAAGTTTAATTCCGCCATCTCGGAAACTAGTTTATGTTGCTAGAAATTACAATAGAGCGTTTTTCATACAAAGTCTCCAGTCGCTTAATCTTTTTGTATTATATTTCTATTATAATGTATACGCAGTGTTTCTCAACCTGTGGGTCGCGACCCCCAGGGGGGTCGCGAAGCTTCGTGAAGGGGGTCGCGACAGCTTGAATTTTGTCGATTAAAACATGTAGGGATTTCATATTTGTTGAATAGAAAATACAATTTAAGAACCACGCAGAGTGGGGGGTCGCGAAATATTTTCTTATTCTAGGGGGGTCGCGCCATGAAAAAGGTTGAAAAACACTAATGTATAGCAACCAAAACTAGTTTCCGCCCTGGATATGGCGGTTCTCATTGTGTACCAATAAAAAGATTCATGCTATTCCAGTATGCCGTTTTAAAATGAGAACCAAACTACGTTTGCATGAAGAGTTGACATGAGTCGAGCCTGCTTGAGACTCTTAAGGTGGTTCGATTGTCATACAAAACGTTATTTGACATTCGCAGGCTAACGGCGTGGTATTTTAAGAAACTTATGTAACAAACTTTCATCAATTGGCTTCCCATTTGCGCCAAATTCCCCCTTTCCTAGAATAATGGAATTTGGCGCAAATGGGCGCACGCGGAATTTAGCGCGGAAAGGAATCACGCGGCGTGATATTTTAAGAAACTTATGTAACAAACTTTCATCAATTGGCTTCCCATTTGCGCCAAATTCCATTATTCTAGGAAAGGGGGAATTAGGCGCAAATGGGAAGCCAATTGATGAAAGTTTGTTACATAAGTTTCTTAAAATACCACGCCGTTAGCCTGCGAATGTCAAATAACGCTTTGTATGGCAATCGAACCACCTTAATCAAATACGAGTAGGTAATCAACTTAGGACGTAAATAGGGGATTGGGTATGACGTGAAAACAAAAGACTGTTTGAACACAAAATCGGCGTTGTCACGCGCCGACATTAAAATATCTTGAATTGAGCTCTTCTTTATTGTTTCTTGCTTTTGAAACTCATTGAAAAAGTTTTATTTGGCTTATCTTCTACAACAATTTATTCAAAAAAATTGCAATAAATCATCAATCGTTTTCGTGACCCATCAATCGATTACAGCAAAGTAACTTCTTCCTGCGTTCGCTCGGTCGATGCTTGGATTAATCATGAAAATAAAAGTTCTAAATCGGTCAGCTCTTCGAGTTTGCTACAAGTGAATTATCGCTTGATTTCACCAACACAACAAACGAAAATTTAAGTCATCACATTAGTATTTATTTCTCACTTGATTTACTTAAACTTTTCGTACAGTCGATGAGCTCGCTTCGCGCTTATTTTGGCATTAGAACGAGTAATAAATAGTAAACGAGAGAAAAGTAGATCCGAAGGAAGTGCTGCTGACTGCACTTGAAAAAAATCTTGAAGTAAGAAGACGCCCGCGTAGAACTCGTTAAACGCACCCCCATAGTCCACCATACGGATTTCTCAATCTCACCGCTTTGCAAGATAACTTCATGGGCAAAAATATTATTTGTTTCCCTGAACTCCTACATTACCCTGAGAAAATTACGGTTTTTTTGGAAATAATTCAATATCAGGCTAATTATTTGTATACGGCTTTTATATGTTATTTTAAACAACTTTTACTATTGACATCAATAATTCTATGGACCGGAAGTTAGGAAAAAAAATTAACTCGCAAGCAAAAATGCTATCAGTATTTTTATAATAAAAACATGTTTGAGTACACAAATTTGGAGACTTACTACCTGAATCCAAAAATATATGCATCAGGAAATAACGGCATTTTAATTATATATTTTACGACCTTGAGATAATATTGAATTTCATCTGGCTTATAGAAAGGTTTATTCATTAACAAAAATAAGTGGATTATGCGCGTATCCCAAAGAACGTATATAGACGTAGTCAATTATAAAGTAAAGAAGGTTTATACCATTTTCGCTTGATTTTTACGGAATTAATGAAGATTACTTTTCATTATTTTTTACCGTATCGGTATTAAATTTAGGTGGATTATTAATGAATATTTAGTCAAATTACCCAACCTATTTTTTGGTGTAAAAATATGGCTGATATCGATATATTGTTGTGTTTTCATAGAGCGAAACCGTAAAGTTCTCAGGGTACATACTTTTTATCACGATCGGATCAGCGGTGAAAACTTAACAAAATTGCCAAGCAAAAACACACTTTTCAATTTCTAATTATAATATGGATTAATACAATTTTATTTATTACATAAATCGCAAATCGAGTTCTACTTTACTAAGTAATCGATTCATCGATGACCTACCTTATAAATCACGGATAACAATGGGGATTACATCGGCAGAGAAATATTCGACGCAAGATTACTGTCTCCAGTTAGCATTTGCATCAGCTATATAAGTAATATATGATCGATGGGTGAGGCGAGTGAAAGCTGCAGCTTCTCAGAAAAGTGTAGCTACTACTAACACACTGAATAAACGAGTGATAAATATATACGGACAGTGTATACACAAAAGAAAATTGAATCCTACATCTCTAGCATTACATTTTAGGGTTTATATTTCATATTTTTTTGGGTTCCGTACTCAAAGAGTAAAACGGGACCCTATTACTAAGACACCGCTGTCCGTCCGTCCGTCTGTCTGTCACCAGGCTGAATCTCACTGATACCGTGATAGTTCCAGCTGAAATTTTCACAGATGATGTATTTCTGTTGCCGCTATAACAACACATACTAAAAACACAGAATAAAATGGTTTTTTATAGATAATGGTACGGAACCCTTCGTGCGCGAGTCCGACTCGCACTTGGCCGGTTTTGTTTATTAGTAACGGTGGGTTACGGTAGACAATAAAACATATACACACAAAAAATAAATAAACGTAAGTCACCACACCACATCACCACACCACATGTGTCATGTGCCTTTTAATAGCCTAGCCCTTCATGAATATCGTAAAGATATAAGTAACTGTTGTACATATATGTCACCGTTAGATTGTGAACACCATCAGTTTATAATCTTACCCGTTATATTGTAAACTGACGGAATATTGTGAACTGCCAAAACCGTTCACAATTTAACGCAATATTTTTCGTTAGTTTATAAACTTTCAATGTCGAATCGTCAAATTGTGAACTGAGATCAAATCGGCTTGCTACGGAACGTACACAAAGACTAGGTAGGTTAGGTTAGTTAGGTATCTTCAGTTGCCCGAAGGGCAAAGCGCCCAGAAATAGGAGCCCCGCGCAGCGGGGCTCCGTCGACACTGCTGGGTGCCGAAATAAATGGAAGAAAATGTCTGAATAACAAAAAAAAAAAATCATGTTCTGACGTAAGTGGAAACTGATGCAAGTGGAATAATTCGCTCAACCAAACAGCGCACATGTTGCGTTCCAAATCAGGCAAATTTGATTCAGTTTACAATTTGACGATATGACATTGTTAGTTTATAAACTAACGAAAATGAATGCGTAAAATTATGAATTATTTTAGCAGTTCACAATATTCTGTCAGTTTAAAATATAACGGGTTAGATTATAAACTGACGGTTTTCACAATCTAACGGTGACATATATATCTAGAAATATTTTGTATGAAAAAGCAAAAGTCAATTAATAATATAGATTTAATAGAAAATGCCACTATTGAAGTGATAATTGCCATTAAGAATGATCGCCGATAGGCGTTAGATAAATCGCCTTGTATTGACGTAATCAAATCAAATACATCAAGAGAAGAGGCCACTCAAGGCGGTCGAAGTAAAAGCTTCTTAGCGGCCGCCAGCAAACGTATTAGTCATTAGATAATCTTTTACTACTCGAGTGTGAGTAAGGGGTTATTTTCTTTGGGAGGGACAGGGTGACAAGATCCTGTACGGGCTTTCAGGTCGATACCCACCATCTTGCCCTCTTATCGTGTCGTTTACGTCTTAAAGAAGGTGGTGAGAAAATAATACTTATATCAAATACATACTATTCAAAATAATATACACTAATATATGTAGGTACTCGTATGTACATACATATATATTATCTACCTTTTGTACCTAGTGAAAAATACTATGGTCCAACTATTCTACTTACGCTTTCATCAGAATCAGTATCATCCGAACATTAACTGAGAGGCTGAGAGCGATATTATTATTATCTAAATTGTCATTCGCTATTTTGATACGAGTTCAGTACTTCCAAAGCTACGCTGGGGGGTCTGTTTTAAAACCTGAACACTTCGAAGATACAGTGATGACCTAATCACTAATTTATTTTTGTGCCCGATTAAGTACGTATGTTTGTGCCCGATTTAGTCATAACTGTCGTAAACATACCCGACATGCCCATGGAATGTTCTCAATGCAATCGTTGGGTTTATTTTTATTAGATCATCGACTAGATCAACGATTCAAAGCCAAGACTCGTGTGCCGTGTGGAAATACGTCCGTGAAATGGCCTAATTGACTTAAGAAATACTTTACCATGGAATGTTAAAAGCTACCGACGTTAAAGGCGTAATGGAGCAAAATATGCCTTTGCCAAGCTTGCCTTAATAAGACCCCGCTAAATAATTCAACATATTAAATACGGTGAAGTAGATACATGTAACTTAGTTACATAACTAACGTAACAAACACCGCCCATCGTCGTGAAATGTCAACGAGGCACTAAATTATTTCACATCATGTTATGAAAACAATAGCGTAGTGAAAGGAAGAAGTTATCAAGATTAATCGACGATTGTCAAATTGTAAGTATAGGCTATAAGTTAAGTTAGTAACTCGCGCTGACCGTTTAGGAGTAGCGCACTGGGGAAATTGTGCGAGAGCGTGAAATGCAAGTGGAACAAAACTCCCCAGTAGAACCAGTTACAGTTCTACTGGGGAGTTTTGTTACACAGCAACTCCCAAATCACTCGTGCTCCAGACGAGTGATTTGGGAGCGCATCGGCAGCATAGGGTCCCACCACAACCAACAGGTTGTGACTACTGGTAGCTAAAGACACTGCTCTTGTCGAATATTTGCCAATCAACTCGTTTAAGTGTATTGTGCGGGATCTGCCCGTAACTGTTTTATCAGTTGGCCAACACGTTACCACACAAACACTAACCATGAGGGGTCCACGGAAAGAACATGTCTGGTCAATTTTTTTTTCAAAATGAGATTTTAATGTCAAAATGTTGAGCTCGTTATGAATTATTACGTGACATTAAAATCTCATTAAAAAAAAGTAACTATAGACATGTTCTTTCCGTGGACTCTTCATATGATAATTATCATTTTTATATCTGCTAAAGTGTTCCAAACCCTCGACCCATCACAATGTGCAGGTTCTTTCTAATTAATTTCAAAAATAAACTGTGGTTAGCCTATAGTTACAATGATTGGAAAAGATTTGTATAAATATGTTCATATTATGTGATGATATTTATCACGATGGATTTTACCCAGACATCGTTTTCCTTATTCGCCTTCATTAAATAAACAGTACAACACATTATATTTCATTTGGATTTAATTATTATTCATAAACCACAAAGGCAAATTCAAGGCCACAACACTACGGCGGGCTTTCATTCAAGACATTCCTCTTTGGGAATCGAAACAATACTCACGTTACAAATAACTTATTGTAAAAAATAATTTTATAGATTCCTTTAGGTGGACTGATGACCTGTCGCGGGAGTCCGCTGGATGCGGGTGGCGCAGGACTGGTCACTTTGGCACTCTTTGGGGGAGGCCTATGTCCAGCAGTGGACGTCTTTCGGCTGATATGATGACGATCATGAGATTTCTTTTGGCAAACAAATCCGTTTCACCTGTATGTAATATCCGGGGATTCAAAAATTATTTCTGTTTCACGATGGACATAGGCTGTAGGTATTTTATTCTTACATTTCAAAAACATTACCTCTTTATAATTACTTTAGAAGATACATAAAAGCCTAATACAGTAGACAAGTCTATAAAGGGACTTTTTCGTGAAAATAAAATACTTGTAGTAGCTGCTAGAGGCGCCGCTTGATCGGCGGTGGCGTGAAATTTAATTTCATTCATACGTGGGCGTTGCACCGTGTCGACGGTGACAATTTGAAAGTTTTCACTCACAGCATCCACGCGGCGTTCACACTTCACTTTGGGAAATTACTGTTCATTTGGATTGCAACGGGGCTCACAAATGTGTAAAAGTAACAGGTATATAAATAGGTGCGTTTTTAAATACGGTTGTACTTTGCATTTGACTATGAAATCTACCTTTAATCTACCTAGGCATAACTTGACAACTAAGTAACTTTATATTAAGCTGAACTCTTCATCTCACGTGCTTTAATAGTTTTTGATGAACTTAGAGCATTGGTTCAATTATTATTACCCCGTGGGGGTAAAACAGCTGACCTATGAGGGGTAAAAGGGTTGGTATCTAATAGTAGATTGTACAACAAGTGCATAAAACGCACCATTTTACTCGAGACGTTTATCCATCCGAGCGAGCTTGCGAGCGAGGATAGATATAAAGTCGAGTGTAAAATGGGTTTTATGGACGAGTTGTACACTCTACTTTTCACTTCGATTGCGAGGAAATGAAACAGCAACACGTAAAATAATAAATGAGACGAAATACAAATTATAAGTTTATTTCATGAAGTTTTATTGTGTACTTTGGCTGTTGGTATCTTTGCCTTGGTCTTAGAATACGAACGAAACGAAATAAAATAAAGAGGTTGTTGTATGAAGTTAAAGATGTTCGTGTGGCTGTTGCAGCGATTGCCTTGGTCTTCGACGAAGATTTTACTTTATGCTCTAGAGCATAAAAAGCGACTTTATGTCGCCTACGCACGACATAAAGACGAACTTTTAGAGCATGAGAAGTGAAAAATCTAATTTCCTAATAGGTCACAGGATATTGAATAGGTTATTCCAATCTCGAAGAAAAACAATTACTTTAAGTTTTCTATATATACTGTGGCTTGCATTGCATGATGCATCAAACAGTCTGTGGTTGTAAGCGGTGTTCGTTATTTGAATATAATATGGAAAGTTTTAACTAGTTTCTATAGAATGACAGTTGCCGGCGCCATATTTGACGTTGACCGTTCTGTAATCGTAAGTTGGTGCAACCCGCCCATAGAGTTAAAGTTAGCGGTGTATATCCGGGACTAACCGGACATGACTAGAATTTGTCCGGATTCATAGTGAAGCACCTGCCGTCGGCTGTGTCGAGCGCCGGAACTCATTCAATCTGCAGACACGGTTAATCTGGAATGCGCGGCGTTTAGCGGCAGCCACCTGATTTTAACTAAGATTTTATGATATTCAACGGAGGCGTCGGGAAATATCGAAAAATGTGAGATGTTTTGCGCTGAAATCGTTTCAGGTGCGTCTCTTAACATTTTATATACATATTTTAACGTACGTTTTGATTATTGCGAATTGCAGTGTGTTCTTACTGAGAGTTTTGTTTTTTAGGATATATATTACTTAGTCGAATCTAACATATTTGTTTTTGTACTCCTTAATATCTCAATTGGACTTAATCGGAAAAGAGCTAATTCCAATATTAATCCATTCAAATTTTATGTCGGCAAAGTCGACGTTACAGAGCTTTATCAGAAAGGTTCAAAAGCTTAAGCATTTATATCTGACGTTCTTATTCATGTTTGATAAAATCCAGTCCATGTTACTTTAGAGCTTTCCTGCGGCGAAAGGCTATCATAAATTTGGAAATTTGGAAATTTCTTTTTGGTATTTTAGGGAGTACCGATTTTAAAACTTAGGTTTCCAAAACCAACAAACAATGTGACATGACAATATTTATTATAACATGTAAGACACGTAATGCAACGTATGAAAAAGTTGAAGAAATAAATAGTGAAAAGGAGCAGTAAGTGTAACATATTACTAACGTTTGGTACATACAAAGATGTATATACTGAACTTATTAAACAAAAACACAACTTTCAATAAAGCTATTCATCCAACCTCATTCGATAGCCGTCCTAACATCATAAAGTTGCCTAAGGAAATTAAATTACGAAGAACGCTCACATAAACCGTACGTAAATGAACAAGATACATATTAAAACTCAATTCAATTCCGATGCAACGGTGGGCGGGCGGGGGATGGTATGACGTCCGCCCGCCCACCAGGTTGCGACGTTATACCTATACAGGTTTGTGTTTATGATAAAGCTTTGCGTTGTCCAAAATGTGCAACGCGGAATAATCAGTGAGTAGAGTTCACACTCAAAATTTAGATATTTATTAATTAATTAGCCAACTTACGTCGACAACTCAGGTTGAAGTTATAATACATCAATTATAATTGTGGGCGTGGAGGTCGACTCAAAACTGCGTGCTGCTGTAGCCAGTAATCTTGGTTCCGTCTGCGGGAATAAGTCCAAATTTGGGTTAAATATAATACTGTTAAGTTGATTTCGGATTTTAAAAAAGGTAGCCTAAATTGCTTCTAATTTTTCATTATCAAAGCATCCCATACTATATACTTTGATTGGTCGAAGATGACAGGATGGATGACTTAGACGCTTTTCGGAAGGACTGTCCTTGATTAGCAATCGATAGAGACGCGTGAAAGAAAGAGAGGGAGGCCTTTGCCCAGCAGTGGGACAGTACGGGCTAGAAATGAAAGGAAATGCTTTACGGGGATCGATGACTTAATTGTTAAAATATGCCCCCCACAAGGTGGACTGATGACCTGGTAGAGGTCGCGGGAGTCCGCTGGATGCGGGTGGCGCAGGACCGGTCACTTTGTCACTCTTTGGGGGGAGGTCTATGTCCAGCAGTGGACGTCTATCGGCTGATAGTAGGGTAAACAGGTAGGTAAAATAAAAATCCTAATCTGAAGGTTGCCACGAAACTCCAGACAGGAAGCACTATAATAGCAATTTGTGTAGGTACTAAAAATACCCTACAAGAGACCGTTTTGTAGTTGTAAAGACTTACAACGGTTTCAATGTGTTCTAAAATTAACTTGTAACTCTTTTTTAATTTGGCCTTTAGTCCCATTTTTAACCCCCGACGCAAAAAGAGGGGTGTTATAAGTTTGACGTGTCTGTGTGTCTGTCTGTGGCATCGTCGTTCCTAAACGAACAGACCGATTTGAATGCGGTTATTTTTATGCAAAAGCTAACGAGATCGAGATGATTCTTAGCTACGTTTTAACAAAATCGGTCCAGCCGTTTTTGAGATATTGAACTTTGAAATGAAAATATCGGGAGTTTTTCAACTTTGGTTATTATTATAAAATTGTTTTATTACAAAGCTATGAAAAGTAACGATACGAGTATAATACTTTGTTCTTAGTTACACGAATTGCATAAAATCTTGAGCTTTCTATTTCATTTTAAAACAGCCGCCATAGAAAAACTACTTACGAAACATGTTACGTCACAATACCACTATAATTACAAAATGCCTACTAATATATACTTGACATTGCTTAATATGAATATTTATGACATTACAAATCGATCAAATTTACACGTTGCGCTATTAGCAAAAAGGTTCAAATTGAAACTGAATTTGCAAGGTTTCGTTTAATATTAACCACACTACAATGTATTGAGGAATCACGCGGCCGCGGCCCTGCTCTTAAAACGATGACGTAATCATGACGTCACCCCATTGTTTATGGTCCGCGCAATGTTATATGATTGGGGATGAAAGCCGCCTTTTGAGGGCGTACGTTATTTGCATACGTTATTTGATATATTCTCTTGAATGTGAGTTTATTGGTTTACGTTATTGTGGTCTATCTTTCCGCATAGATTGACTAAATGAAACAGTAAACACATCACGTCAATACCGTCAGGTTTTGAACAATTTTAAATCTCTCTTCTAGTTTGTATTGGATTGTTAACGACGTTCTCGCTTCCGGTCACACGTTATTAAATGCGCAAGAGTGGGACGCAGTATCATTTCAATATACGTAATTGTGCCCCTCGATAAAGCAACAAACCACAAACGAATACACAAATGGACGCAATTGAAAATCCCACGCATCCGAATGCTCTTCGCAAATGCCTCGGCCGAATGTGAGGACGCACCATTAAACAGAAGCGCTTCATACGATTTACGTGACCAGAGACCACAATAATGCAATTCCGAATAAGGAGATACTCCGTACAATAATTAGGCATGTTTAAGGCTACATCATTTCTAGGTAAGCTAATTAACATTCCCGAACGCGCGTTAGGACAATTTAAGTGTCATTTTTCCATATATAAAGTGACATTTAGATCTACCTGACGCGCGTACAACGCGTTACGTGATCGACCTGCTGGTCTAGTTTACCTATAGCCCGGGCTGGTATTCGAGTGACAAAATGTGACGCGTCGCCGTCATGTCCCATGTTTCATGTCTCTGTCATTCTCGTGTTAAAGTTTGGGATATCCCTGTGACATGTTAGGGACATGTCATACTTTGAAAGTCAAATTGTGCCCTTGAGGAGTAACGTACGTACAATGAGTTACGCGATTGACTACATTGTCCCGTCCGAAAAGTTACGTGCAACGTGCAACCTCTATATCTCAGAACAAATATTAGCCAAACTCTATAAACTCTTCTAAGCAAGTTGTTGACAACATCTTCCAGCGATCGATTTTGACAATGAGTTGCTTAAGATTGACAAAACACTATCACTAAAGAATCGATTAAAATAATTAGGAAACAACTTAAAAAAGTTGAAAAACCCCCCGATATTTTCATTTCAAAGTTCAATATCTCGAAACGGCTGAGCCGATTTTGTTGAAACCTAGCTTAAGAACCATCTCGATGACGTCATCGCCTTTTATACCCTTCATTTTATAGGTAATATGTAGATCTAATAATAATCATGGCCATTTGGTTTTTTTTTAACAGTAGTTAAGTTTGACGTGTCTGTGTGTCTGTATGTCTGTGTGTGTGTGTGTGTCTGTCTGTGGCATCCTAAACGAATGGATCGATTTGAATGCGGTTCTACAAAAAAGGAGTGTATAAATTTTTAAAGGGTATGTAACACCTCTCAGGCAATGCGCATGTAACACCCCTGGAGTTGCAAGCGTCCCTAGGCTACGGTAATCACTTACCATCAGGTGGGCCCGTAAGCTTGTTTGCCATCGACGTGGTATTAAAAAAAAATACAACTTTCATATTACATATGTACCTATACGTACCATCGATAAAACATCGTTTAATCGGCCCCTACAGACAATATAACATCACTTAAAATCAAGCATTTTCCTGATGGGAAATCGTTTGGTAACAGCTTATTCTGGTATCCGCCGACCAATAAGCCGGTCCTACTCAACCCACCGGTGCGATCAAGCATATTTCGTATGCGGAAACGTCTTGCGTAATCTTGTGTATTACATTATTCTTACTTCCTCAAATAGTTTCGCCATTTGATTATCTATACTAGTCTATGTTGATCTATATTTAATATTATAAAAAGGAAAAGATTGTGAGATTGTAACTTTGTAAGTTTATACTGCGTGGGTAGGCGGCACAAGGTGGACTGATGACCTGGTAAAGGTCGCGGGAGTCCGCTGGATGCGGGTGGCCCAGGACCGGCCATTGTGGCACTCTTTGGGGGAGGCCTATATCCAGCAGTGGACGTCTTTCGGCTGATATGATGATGATGAAGTTTATATTATTATAACATTGTATGTTTTGGGTAATCTCCGGAACCACTTATCCGATTTTAAAAATTATTTCACCTGCGTGTAGAATGGACATTCTGGATGGTTGCTTATAGGCTATATTTAATCCCGCGGGTTTGCCTGCGTTCATTGCAATACGCGGGCGGGCAGCTAGTATTATGAATAGGTAAAGTTGCGAGTTTGTTCGTTTGTGTGTTGGGGGTAATCACAGGAACTACTCGTACGATCTGAAAGTTTATTTCACCAATGTATAGAATGGTCTTCAGGGTGGACATAACCCCCCCCCCCCCTCCCCCCCGTATACAGCCTGTATTTTTAATATTACCTCAAATTGTAACCAGATGTAGGTAATAGGGCTATGAACCGATATTCCAAGAAAATTTTAAGTTAGTCTTAACTAACGAAGTATCGCTATTTTTTTTTAATTTATGGAGCAGCAATATATTACACTTTTTTGACACATGAAAGAAGTGGGTCACTTGTGAGAGTTATGACCTCACATCAGTAAGACAAAGTAGTGATACATTGCGTGCTGAATTATTTTCAAGGAAAAAAAAATTGGTAGGTTAAGAAAATGTTCTTGCAATATCGGTTCATATCCCTAACACCTTCGCCTGGTTAAAATTTGAGGTACCTAATATTAAAAATACACGCTGTATATATATGTACAAAGTAGACGCGATCATATTTTTTGAACAATAGTCTTAATACTTTATGTAGACGTACATCACTAATTATTCTAACTATGTATGTTGCATTGGATACCATTGTTAAACATGTACATTTTCTTGTTGCAGGTAAGTGAAAACCACTTCAACATGCTACCAACTACCAACGTGGAACGTAAGCATGCTGCACAGCAACGGTAGTATTCAAAAAAATACGTTGGATTACATGAAAGTACTACTTGCATCGTTATATTTACGTGTTTTATGTATAACTTAAATACAAAATGGTATACATATAATACGAGTACTGTCGCTACATAACTTTTTATAACCGTAGGAATTACCACCTATTTATTCACACCAAACCATTTGATATTTTCAAATAAATCGGCGGACTTCAAAAACACTCTTAAAACCGGCACGGCGATTATTTACCCCATGAAAAGATTACATGTTATGTAATGTTAATATTACTTGCATTCATTATCATTATATATCAACCCAATATGGCGATCGACTTATATTCTAATCATTATTCACAATACGTATTCATTAAGCTGGCTACGTGAAGCATTGTTTGATTTTAGACAATTTATTAATCATATAAGTGACATAATGTTTCCTTTACACATTCTATTATTCGAAAATTACTAATTTCGTCATTCTTCGCTTTCATGGCTCATTTAATAGTTATTGCAAGTTACGAGTATTATTAAGCAAAAATCAACATGGCGGAAACATAACTCAAAAGCTAGTACTTAAAATATCATGAGTAAATTTATAGGATACAACAACCTACGTTTTATCTACAAACTACTATCAAAACGGGAAACGAATTCGAGATGGTAATATGTAATAGTAACAGGAATATTTTCTTCGAATCCGAGTGAACGCCTGTGAGTAATTATTTTCAGATATATGCGTATCCAAAAATAACCGTAATTTGACCCAAATAATACTTGGAACTAAATTTAGAGAAATATTGGCAAAAACATGCGTTAATAAAGCCTTTAAATTCAGCTCTGAGAGTCTATAATCAAATTAGTTCTAAAAAAGTGAAAAAAAACTACCTACATATGGAATGTTTTATTTGCATGCAGTCTCTCTAAAGTAATTAAGAAATTCTATCACCCCTTATATTATTATAATCGTGAGAGCAACAAGCATTTTTTTTACTGGGTTAAAAGTTAGCTTGATATACCTACGAGGGCCGTTTGACAAGTATTTTTTAAAAACTATTTTTAAAACCTTTTTTTGGTAAATCGCATTAACACTGATTGGCACGATCTTCGTCGACTCACGAAAAATTAAGAAAATAAAACAAAGATATGTCACTTTAACCGTTGCTTAAATGTGATCACCTACGCATTTTGGACAATTATGGAAAAATCTGAATTTCGTGCCGTTATTAAACACTCTTTTATGAAGGGTTTCCTCGGAATTTTTTGAAACGATTTGTCACTGTGGACGAAACTTGGGTCCACTATTGCACGCCAGCGTCAAAACAACAGTCCAAACAATGGATGGCTGCTGGTGAACGTGCCCCAAAGAAGGCAAAGACTGTTGTCGGCTGGGAAGGTGATGGCGACAGTTTTCTGGGATGGCGAAGGAATCATCATGATTGATTACTTAGAAAAAGGGAAGACTATCACTGGCCGTTATTACGCAGATTTATTAGACCGTTTTAAAGCCGAATTGTTGGGATAACGACCTAAATTATCTCCGACAAAAGTCCTCTTTCACCAAGACAACGCCCGAGTGCACACCTCAACTATTGCAAAGGCAAAAATCCATGAATTAGGCTTCGAGCTGGTTCCTCATGCTCCGTATTCACCGGACTTAGCTCCGTGTGATTATTAATTACCTATTCCCAAATTTGAAAAGATGGCTCGGAAGACAAAACTTTTTGATAAATGAAGACTGTATAGCACGTGTGAACGGCTATTTTGCAGACCTCGACAAGTCCTATTTTTTGGAGGGGATAAAAAAATTAGAAACTCGTTGGAATAAGTGTTTGGCCCTTAATTTGTATAAAAAAACTGTTGTTTTTTGACTTTTTAAATAAATTTATCATACGGCCCTATTATATATGTAGTTGATTAAAATTCTTTGTCAAAAATTACAAACGTACATGTATAATTTGTGTTTAAAAAAAGGATCAACCTCGTGTTTTTAAACGTAAGGCACTTAGCTGGGATTGGGGCATAATGTATGGATTTTTTTTCAGGTTATTTTCGTCCCACACAATTTGTTATCCTCAATAATTGAGGGTAACAAAATTACCAGCCTCCATTCCTGCGTGGGCTCATGAAGTGCCGAAAAAGAGGGTATTTTCCGCCAATGAGCCGGTGGTGGAAAAATATTTTAGGACGTAAATCATTTCAGCTCTTCCATCTTATAACTTTAATAAAAATAAATAAATATTTATTGTCGCAAAAAAGCAAAACACGGAATCGAATGCTGATGTGGGTACTTATATAAAACAACACAAAACAATAAATAAATTACACAATACTACACAATAATTTACTTACACAATTTGTGATGCGGGTCAATGGGGTTTGGAACCTTTTGTGAAATTTAACAGTAAGTATTACCTACTTAATATTACTGGTTTAGTGAGCTTAATTTAAAAAACCGGCCAAGTGCGAGTTGGACTCGCGCACGAAGGGTTCCTTACCATTATCTATAAAAAAAACTATTTTATTCTGTGTTTTTAGTATTTGTTGTTATAGCGGCAACAGAAATACATCATCTGTGAAAATTTTAGCTGGAACTATCACGGTATCAGTGAGATACAGCCTGGTGACAGACAGACGGACGGACAGACAGCGGAGTCTTAGTAATAGGGTCCCGTTTTACTCTTTGAGTACGGAACCCTAAAAATAACTTAACCAGGCAATGTGTCCACTTGATATGATAAGCTACATCGTGAGCGTGACAACCCAATAGTAGTTTATGTGACTGTACATTATGAAGGGCATTAAACACGAGTGTGGGTTTATGAAACGAGCCGAAGGCGAGTCTGGCATTCCCGGTCAGGGCATTTATTTGTGTGTTTATCACGAATATTTGTTCCTGAGTTATGGATGTTATATATGTAGGTATATAAGTATCTTTATGTATTTATCTATTATATATATCATCGCCTAGTACCCACAACACAAGCCTTATT
Organism: Epinotia brunnichana; assembly: GCA_963854355.1. Classification (NCBI taxonomy): domain Eukaryota; kingdom Metazoa; phylum Arthropoda; class Insecta; order Lepidoptera; family Tortricidae; genus Epinotia; species Epinotia brunnichana. Next base: position 18,313,662 of record OY977949.1, on the reverse strand, counting down.
GAGCTTACCGTGGGTCTAGGTTGATTTGTGTAAAATTGTCCCGTAATATTTATTTATTTATTTAATTATGTACAGTTACATACACTGCTTTATCTATCCATATATCATATGCCTCCATGATGCATTCAGGAGCCGCATATTAAGACCGGCATGCAACTTGACAATAACTAAACGTCATCTCGACTGATATTAGAATAGAGGTCAAATCAAATTTCTTTGTTTTTCAGAGATGTTCGAAATTTAAATGAAATAATATTATCGAAATCGATGTTATTATTTAGCAATAATAACATTTTCACAGATAAGAAATTTGTTCTAACAAAACAGTCTGTTTTTATGGTGGTCATAATGTGCGGTTCTTGAACGCATCATGGAGGGTTTATGATATTTGGATAGATAAAAGTGTTAAACCTCGCAAAGTATACCAGAAATCCCATCATAAATTGTTAATTGTTTATGAAGAGACCAATGAGACCCTAAAGGCCATTTACTATTCTATTTCCACCGAATCCGATGCGAAACAATAAAAAACAAATAAAACTGGTCTATGACACTCAACAAACATCGAGATCGTAGCTTTCTAGGTCAATCTGAACGGTAATTTATTTGGAGAGAGCGAACATGAACTCGATACAAGCGGACCAAGCGGTACAAAATCGACTGTTCATTTCCTCGACCGCGTATTACCCAATTAAGCGATCGAAACTTGAAGCTTGCCGTGTTAAAAATAAAGTTCACATTTCAAGCACGCTATATCGTGATATGAGCTTGTGGAAGTAAAGAGTGGAAATACGGACGACAATTCTTTAGCCGCGCCATTAGACGCCAACCCGACTATGAAGGAAATCACTTTTCACGTAACTCTGTTCCTGAACGAGCCGCACTAGGGTTGGCAGACGTCGGCCGCGGGTCAGGAATGGATGACTTCCGGTCAGGGTAATGATATGCTTTTCATCTTATGACCGGTTGCGTGATTATGGTCCCTTTATTTTGTTATGGCAAGGAGACGGAATAAATGTTTGATTTTATGTGTGTTTGTGCCACTCCTGCTGGCTAAACTCGCTAAAGAGATGGTAAGCGTATAATTATAATTATGTTGCGTCCACAGATATCGAAACAGATGAAAATCAAGACATCGTCTTTTATATTTGTCTTTGACACTTTTTTAACCCTTAATGCAAAAAGGTCACAAAAAATTCAGACAATTTTTAGTAAGTTACCTTTTGCATTTTTTTCTAAAACGATTTTTTGCGCTTTATACGCTGTATAAAGCGCAAAACAAGACTTGAACGCACGATTTTTTTCTTACTTTGCTAAGTTTAGGGTTAAAAAGTCATTTCTATTAAATAAATAATTTCGCAAATAGTTCATATCACAGTACAGAAGGGATCATACTTAGCTGTCACTATAATTCACTTATAAATACGAATTTACTAACATGGGTGATATAATTTTAATAATATGAACTATAATCGATATCGCGGTAATTGCCGTGATTCCTCAGGCAAATGAAAATGCTAGTTCATTCACGTATAAATTGTTTCTTAAGTACCTACTTATTTGAAAACACATAGGTACCTATCCCTAATGTTCTAGTTACATTAAAATACAAGGGTTCCTGATCCCATTCCTGCAGGTTCACGACAATCTGACTGCACTTCCTAAATTCCTTTACAACAATATTTATGGATGCGAAAGCGACTTCAGTAATTTTTCCTTCCTCGTTGCAGCCGAACAAAGTGGAAAGTTATTTTCTCCATGAAAATATGGAATTTGAAGGGACGGAGGGCGGGATCAGCTACATTTTATTCCGGATATATCGAAGCAAGCTGATGTATACCTATTTGAATAATATACTTATGTTAGGTAATGGACCATGTATATACTGTGAGCATAGTTAATTATTTTTCGGATGGAATCGTTAATGTGCAAATAACTGCGTCACGTCGCAATAACATGCTCAATAACTAATGACCACAGGAACGTCGTCTTTTAGTAATTAATTTAATTTTGTAAGACAGTAATATAAATAAACTTCAATTTATTAAATACGGAATGAACTTTCCTAATAATTGAAGGTAATAAGAGCACCTAAATTAAATGTATGAAACGAACCTAATTAAAATTATATAGTCCACAATTCAAATCTCTTGTCATTGCAATAGAATCTATTGCAATGACAAGAGATTTGAATTGTGGACTATATAATTTTAATTAGGTTTTTACAATCATCTTTGTCTGGTATAGATTTTTTGGTCTATCTATTGAATAGATAGACCAAAAAATCTATACCAGACAAAGATGACTGTAAAAGGTGATCATTTTTAATTTAAAATTTAGATTTTGCCCTATAATAGTACATTACTTACCTAGGGCGGTAAAACAAAGAATGTCTCAAACCGCATGTATTTGACGCCCGAGCCAGAGACAAGGGCGATAAATATGCGATCTGGGGCTTTTTTTATTACCGCCCGTGGTGAGTACAAATTTTTGCGTCTCTGCCGGGCCAGGAAGCGGGATTTTCCGCTCGCGTGGCGTGCGGTTAATTCCTACTTTATGGCCAGGTATGACGTAAAGGGTTAAAAGGCTATTGCTATAACAGCCCCTTTAGTGGCCGTAAATTAAACTATTCATTCAGCATTCATTTTCCCGTATTTATGTTTTAATAATTAAAACCGAATACATGTAAACAGTAACTACGCTATTAAAGTGTTGATAAGGCTAGTGCAAATAAACTATAAAAAACATTAAGTCGACAAGCGCGTGTTATAAACACCGAGCTAGAGAAACCAACAGACCGGGAAAAAACTTATTATTGTCGGCTAATAGGTACAATTACAAAAACTAGAAAGAAATGAAAGCTTTTTTTGTGAATGTTAGTGCTTTTCTTATTCATTCTGACAACACATTTACATTGCCATTAAGGCGGTCACGTCCGGTAAAAGATTGCAAAATATTGTCATAAAAATTATGAGGAAGTCGTAAGTATAACAATACATAAAAGGGTTTCCTCATAACATAAGTATAATTTATATATTCTTTTCCGGGAAATAATAGGTATAGAAATGATAATTGATGATAGTATTGAAATAATAATTATAAATATCAAAATGTTTTCACTATAGCCTGAACATTTATTCAGAAAATCAAACGGAGACATACGTTTCACATTCCAATTTGATTTATGGGCATTGTTATTTTGTTTTCGATTTTTTGTGCAATTTAATTTACTATCCTATATATATATTTTTTCTTTTTTACAAACTTTATATTAACTTGCACTGTTCGTATAGTATGTAAGTTGTCCGTCAAAATTTGCAATCCATTTTTCAGTCACTTACCGTTATCCAATTGAGCTGAAATTTTGCAAGCATATGTATATCGCATGACAATGCAATATTATGATGATTTGGAGCTGATCTGATGCTGGAGCTGGAAGGTGGCCATAGGAACTCCGCAATAAAACAACACAACTCCATCGAGTTTGGGCTCGTTAGAACCGTCTCAATGATTACTTGATGATGGTATGCAGAAAAGTACAGTCGATAGTAAAAGCTTGTACCAAAAATGAAATTAAAGACAGAAACTTATTCCTTCTTAGTTACGGAAATGCCATAGGTACGCTTTGTCACTCAATGGAATAAAGTTGTAGGAAATTGCCCAACTATTGTCCAGAATCATGAGCATTTTCCATCCTACCCACTTTTGTCCAATTCTGACGGAAAATAAAAATTAACCCTTCTTCTTTTCATTAAAACGTTTTATTATTATTATTTTATTAATTAGTTATGCATACAGTGTATTACTACGGGCGTATAGTCGTGCAATCAGAAGTAATTAAACAGGAGTAGGTATAATAACTGATCCTTAGCACATAATAAGTAATAGTCCTTAGGCTCATGTACAACAGGAATTTAATTTAAACACCTCGTTAATGCAACTTCTACTTATTATAACGCAGTTAAATTTAATATATAATTAATATAACGTGTTGTTTTGAGCATTGTTTCAGCCATGATTTAATTTATACCTTTCTACCTACACTAACTGCAACTATAATACTTATTTGATTCAATTTCATTAGTGAGATAGAGAGCGCTATAGAAGACAGAATATCAATTATTAGTCTACTCAGACAATTATATAATACCTTTCTACCTACACTAACTGCAACTATAATACTTATTTGATTCAATTTCATTAGTGAGATAGAGAGCGCTATAGAAGACAGAATATCAATTATTAGTCTACTCAGACAATTATATATGAAAACACAGCTTCGCACAATCTCTGTTTCACCCTTAAGTATTGCCTTTATTTTCTAAATCATATCGCCATTGGTTGAATAGGATCCTTTATGCAGATAAAACTCATCAAACTTACGAGTATCTATTTCCATAAAAAACTAGGTAATCCATACAGTTAGCGATATCATCCGCTAAATCCATAGTCGTAGGATCTATATGTTAGATAAGAGGGGAGGCCGACATAAATTCTGACAAGTTTACGTAAACGGAGTTAACCTAAGGTAGCCAATCGCTTCAGACCGGACTGCCTTCCAAAGGACGAACGATTTACGATGCACGAACATACTACAGACTTAATGCATTTCTCGTTTAGAGAACAGGCATGGGAGTTGCTGTGTCAAAACGTTGAATGTTCACTGGTGCCTTATTTGACGACAACGGCGCTTTGAGAACCACAAATAGAGCGTGAGAACAACCGATCTTGTTCTATTCAATGATAGCATCTAACACTGCATGGCTCCGCCTTACGGGGATAAGCTAGTTCGGTCTTTAATCTTATTTGATTGAGGGTATCATTTCACTTGGCAGAAAAGGCAGACTCGTCTCAATTAATAGCAAATGTAAACGGTTACGCTTAAACGCAAAGCTTTCTATGATCTTCGGTTGTTATACGGTATCTAATTATACGGATTATTGATCATCTGTTATTGTGTATCATTAGAGTTTGAACTTTCAATAAATGGAGAAGCTTTATCGCGAGAAGAGCGGTAGTTTGTATAATAATTTATTTATAGTACGTAGGTACTAAATAACGTTTAGCTTCAAGCATGTAAATACCTATGTTACAATTTAAAATGCTACTGTTGATAAATTAATTTGCATTTATGGCCCTCTTAGTCCTTCAAGCATTGAGTGTAAGGCAGTTTAATAATTAAGGTAGGTACACCATTATTTATACATTATCCTTACTATAAAGACGCTGTACTTACTACTTACTATTTCATTATCGTTGCCTTATACAGGTAATTAGGTAGTACCTATATTAACAAAACAACAACATAACAGAACATAAAACCGGCCAAGTGCGAGTTGGACTCGCGCACGAAGGGTTCCGTCCCATTATTTTCCGATATTGGCTATCTGTGCATCGTGACGAGAATCGGAAATGACGATGATCATTTTTTTGATGTTTTATATTAATATTTTAATTTGAATTAAGTATCTTGTCAAACTTGTATTTGTATTTTGGGTAATGTTTCGCCTGTGAATAAATGATTTATTATATTATTATTATTATTTGTATGTTTTTCCATATCTCGGGACCATGGGGTCCCGGACTTTTGGAAGGCATGCGTGGGGCCGAAGCCAACAGCACAGAGGCCCTTTAAAACAAAAATAATCTAAAGCGAGGGATACACATGGCGGGTACCATCTCCGAGCGCACAACATGATTATTGGGATGAATGGTGGGTGGACTGGAACATGGGTTATGGGAGGAGACTAGCGGACACCTGCCGTGACAATCAGTCTCAAAATTGTAAAAAGGAAGGCGGTGACTCGCCAACTCGCGAAGTGGGCCCCACAAAACAGTCGCACGCACAGTGCGACAATGGAGCAACACGTCTGAGCGGCAGTGAGGTTGTCGAACTTGTCGAGAGGTGAGTCTGCGGTGCGCCAGATCCCGGTAATCCGTTCAAGCGTTATGACATTTTACACTTCCCACCTGGAGCATAGGTTCCGCTCTTGCGACTCCACTCTGGCCGGCCGGTTAAGGCAAGCACAGAGGCGAGGGCCAGATCACTCGGGCCCTCTGGAGGTTAGGGGTCCGCGGTGTCGCCACTCACCGTCAGCTCGCCACAAGCGGCCCCCGCGGGCTTAATATTATCTATAAAAACGGCAAAAAAATCACGTTTATTGTATTGTTTCACGTATAATTTATAAAGGGGGTTTGCTGTTATAGCGGCAACAGAATTACATAATCTGTGAAAATTTCAACTCTCTAGCTATCACGGTTCTTGAGATACAGCCTGGTGACAGACAGACGGACGGACCGACGGACAGCGAAGTCTTACTAATAGGGTCCCGTTTTACTCTTTGAGTACGGAACCCTAAAAATCAAATCTAAACTACCTACTCATTTCAGGTCTTAATAAACTGAGAAAAAAAAGCTAAAACAATAAATTGCTATTAAGTAAATATGTTCAGGAAGCACTACAATCAGGCTAACTGGTAAGTTTCATCGACGTAGTCCGCAAAATTATTCCTGGTATGAAAATGAAACCAACCAAACCAAAGTAATTAATATTTCTTGGTTTATACATTTTACACTTTATATAAAGCAGACATAACTTAATTAAACACTAAGTGCTCTCGCTAGCTGTTATGCTGGAATTATGCGTATACATATAGCTCATTTTAATTGTACCTCGACCAATGTCGACGCATCAAAATGCAGCCTCAAATTTTCATGCCCTAATTCCGGTAAATCGTTTCCCGATACTAAAAGCGGGTGCCCAAATCGGGAAAACCAATTCGTACGTTAAGAAAGGATATTGGCGTTATTTACTGTCGTAAGTGGAGCAAGAGAGACAAAACGTGAACTATTGCATATTTGAAATTGTGATATAGGAATGGATAGCACACCGTGATGTGCTGACGTGTTCAGCTGGGATTAACTCTGAAATAGCGTCGGTTTTCACTTGAAATTCTAAAACAGATTACCTACATATCGGACGGGCAAATAAATTATTACCATCGCAAACATGGCGAGCGTCCGACGCTTATTCCCGAGTCAGAACACCTGTGATATTGGTTATCCCTGAAACTTTTACTGAACCCATGACGCGTGATTGCCGCCGTTTGGTCACCCGATTTATTTCGGCGCGCTATAACAATGTGAACGGTTTTTGAACGCGCTTGTTTTCATTTGCGGTTTTCCGTTATGGTTTCATTCAATTCGCCCATTCTGTTTTGATTTCGCGTTTCCTACTAAATTGTTTTGCTATTAGCAATACAATTTAGTAGCGAAAATTGTTTATGTTAAAAATATTTTTTCCTCTTTTTGCTTGATGTGCTTTTTAGGGTTCCGTAGCCAAATGGCAAAAACGGAACCCTTATAGATTCGTCATGTCCGTCTGTCTGTCTGTCCGTCCGTATGTCACAGCCACTTTTTTCCGAAACTATAAGAGCTATACTGTTGAAACTTGGTAAGTAGATGTATACTGTGAACCGCATTAAGATTTTCACACAAAAATCGAAAAAAAAACATAAATTTTTAGGGGTCCCCATACTCAGAACTGAAACTCAAAAAAATTTTGTCATCAAACCCATACGTGTGGGGGTATCTATGGATAGGTCTTCAAAAATGATATTGAGGTTTTTAGCATAATTTTTTTCTAAACTGAATAGTTTGCGCGAGAGACACTTTCAAAGTGGTAAAATGTGTGTCCCCCCCTGTAACTTCTAAAATAAGAGAATGATAAAACTAAAAAAAAAATATGATGTACATTAACCATGTAAACTTCCACCGAAAATTGGTTTGAACGAGATCTAATAAGTAGTTTTTTTTTAATACGTCATAAATCGTAAACCGCAATTTATTTCACGGAACCCTTCATGTGCGAGTCCGACTCGCACTTGGCCGCTTTTTTTATTTTTGGTACCAATTTACTGTTCGGTACGCATCAGAACATATCGCAAGCAAGTTGAAGTCGTATATATTATTATTACACATAAAGACCTGCACTTAATAATGTAGGTATATAAAAAGATAAACTTCTTTACAACTCATTATAATCCAGTAACTTTATCATTAATTACAGTAAATTTGTCAAAAATTGAAAAGACTGTTAAAGTGTTTATTATACCTATCCCTAAAGGACTAGTTTTTGACAGTAGGTACCTTCTCAAGACCTTTTTAAAGAGACTAGATTTGCTACAATATGGGACTAAAATTGTCTCTGTAGACCCAACAGTTTCTGAAATAAAACTTTCAAAAGTTTACAATTTTTCGAATTTCGCTACACTATACTTCAGGTCCTTAAAAGATTCTATAAAAAAACGAGTCCTTTGGGGATTTCGCGGTATTTTAGATATTTAACAAAGTTACGCTCGACGCTCGAGGTCACAAACTTGGATTATTCGTTGGGCCAACATCATAAACAAGTCTGCAAAAAATCAGAACTACCGGATTTGACGCAAACTACCCCGTACTTTCAGGCGACAATGTTACTGGATTATTAACGCTTGATGAGAGCAGCACGGCTATCACATATAATATGTCTTATACATATATATGACCACTTAGAAAGAGCCGAATAGTGCGAGAGAATAGTCGCGGCCGTCTTGTGATAGCCGTGCTGATATAAGTTATAACTTCAATGAAAATGAAAATGAAAAATGAAAAATGTGTGCGTGTGCGTGTGCATGTGCGTGTGCGTGTGCGTGTGCGTGTGCGTGAGCGTGTGCGTGTGCGTGCGCGTGCGCGTGCGTGCGCGCGTGCGTGCGTGCGTGCGTGCGTGCGTGCGTGCGTGCGTGCGTGCGTGCGTGCGTGCGTATATAGGTCGCCGTAGGTTTGCGTTTTCAGCCACGCAGTCACTCTAGTTCTACACTTATGTGATGTGGTAGGGTAGATATCAATTTCTTTATTTATTAAGTTGTAGAGTTTGCCAGATAGGGTGGCATATTGTCTCCGCGCAAAAGCAGTTTTCACTGTCGGTATTGAGTTATCAGTAAACTTCCCTGATAATTATGTTACAGACCAATTAAAAGCAACCGTATCTCATAGAAACTAAATTAGAAACCTCACACTATTTCATAACATGAAGTTGGCATAGAAACTGCATTCAACATGTTTAATAAGTTTTTGCTCATTTAAAAATCGTGAATATGCTTAGTACCAGTTTTTCCCGTATGTAATTATTCTAGAGCTTAATAGCCTATTTGGTTTAGGTAAATCTAAATCATTATTAACACAAGCACTTCCTGCTTAATATGTAATACGCTCGAAAGAGTTCCGTAGAGTTTGCCAAATCACTTGGATAAGTTTAAGCTGAAGTTGGTGAATGTCGCAGAAGTTATTTGGCCCCCGGCCGGGACTTCGCCTAACGTAACTTCGGTCCTCATTGCCCCAGAACTGATTATAACGTGTGATCAAATTTAACTTAGCTCGCTAAGTTGGATAAACAACAATTTATTGTAAGTTAATCGTCATAAAATTAAGAGTTGGTGTCTTGTCGGTGCAGCTCTATTTATTAAGTCCATACTTCAGCACTTTGCTAATACTGATACTGCTGCTGCCCAGGATAAGGAAAATTATTTAGTAGCGTTATTCGCTATGTCACGGGGTCATCTTTGGATCTAAATAGCTTTTCTTAACTTCAACGACGATGAAGTGAGCAAAATACTTACATGAGCCGTTTTATGCGAGTCCAAACGAAACAGACTTACGTTGCTCATCTCGAAATACACACGATCAAGGGTATAAGTAGGGACGCCGCAAGTCGAACCGGCTTACATTGCGCAGCGCGATGCACAACACAACGTATGTAAGTCTGTACTATTTGCACTCTACGTTCGTTTCTATTGGTAGGTACGTCAAACGTTCCTACCTACCGCAAATAAAAATATGATGTAAAGGAGTTTTTGTATGACCGTCACTTAGCGTCCTTACATTATTATATTTAGGAACAATAAATGGAGGAATTCTACCATTCTAATTAGATTTACATATAGTAGGTATGTAAAGTCTCAGCCGACCTTCTTTAGGAGACATATAGTGCCTGTAATGGTTAATTCCAATAATATATTTGATAATCCTTCTGACGACTATTATTGTATGCTAATGAATCCCAGCGAAAGACTATACTTATTACATATTTACTTAGGCGAAGTATAGTTTTGCAGATTCATATAAGTATAGAGAAAGTGTAGTAGGCGTAAAGTTGCCACTGGGTAACGGCATCTAGGACGATTGAGATAAGAAACAACGTGTGGGCAGAATTGAATCATGAATAAATTTCAAATTTTATATTGTTAGCTTATTTTGCTACCGTGTCGCATTCAACGTCATGTTAAACTGCCATAAGTTATTGTCAAACTAGTGACAACGACAGCGTTTAGTCGGCCTCATAAGTTGCTGAACACCCAAGTACCTTGTCGTTTTCACGCGTTTGACAACTTCATATGGCAGTTTAACATGGCGTTTAACGCGACAGGGTACAAAGGTGTTAAGCCCCTTGTGAGGCTGACCGCGCTTAGGTGTTCAGCAACCTATTAGGCCGAGTGTACCTACCATCGTCGTCGGTAATTGTCATCTTTACTTACATTTTTGCAGCTTAAGGCGGGCTACGATTGCAGACCGATCAACGGTAAATATGACGCCGGCAGCTGTCATTCCATAAAAAACTTGACAAACTTTCCATACATTCAGATTTTAACTAAAATAAATGAATAAAATAAATATTTGCGGACAATGTTACACAAATCGACCTAGTCCCAAACTAAGCAAAGCTTGATGTACTATGGGTACTAAACGAAGATGAACATACTCATATAGATAAATAAATACTTAAATACATAGAAAACATCCATGACTCAGGAACAAATATTCGCGCTCATCCATCACACAAATAAATGCCCTTACCGGGATTCGAACCCAGGACCTCTTGCTTCGTAGGCAGCGTCACTACCAACTAGGCTAAAGCGGATGACAATTGTAATAAAGCGTGTATATACATATACATGTATATATCTTTGACGTTGACTGTAAATACCTAATCTAAACTGGTACTAAGAACTAAATACACATTGTTGATGAGTTAGCAAACGGTTATGATAGGTAGGTGCTTAATAAAAGTTAATATTTTAACTAACGTGGATTTGACCAACCTTTTTATATGGGTACTAGCCGCCCATTCTACACGCAGGTGAAATAATTTTTGATATCGGATAAGCGGTTCTGGAGATTACCCATTACATACAAACTTACAATTTCACCGACTTTTTCCTCTTTATATTAACATTATAGACATTATAGATAAATAACTCTTATTGCCAGATGCGAGTACCGATGGACATATTATGGCGTTAAGACTTTAGCATCCGAGAATATGTCACCACTATTCCGGAACAAGGACCTGCCTAGGTCGAATCCACTGCTACGCGTGATTCAAGCAAATTGTTAAACTTGCTTGGAAATGCTCTATTCATGTTTGTTCAAGTTGACATTTAGTTTAGATGCTCCAAACCGTATGTATGTCGGCGGCCGATCGTAAAATCCGCCAGATTACGAAATTCCTAGACATATCGTGAAACGCCGCCATTTCATGATTTGGCTAATGGTTGACCAGGCATATCATGATGTGCCTGTTAAAAAATACGGCAGATCGATTAGAGCAACGCATTCGTCGATATTCCTAGCTCTATACCAGGCACATCGTGAAAATCCGGCAGATCACGAAATTCCTAGGCATATCGTGAAACGCCGCCATTTCATGATATGCCGCCATTTCATGATTTGGCTAAACGTTGACCAGGCATATCATGATGTGTCTGATAAAAAATACGGCAGATCGATTTAGTGGCAAAATCGACTCGGATCGCGGATAGGTTAGGACGTTCGAGGTTATTTTTTTATAAAAAGCGGAAAAACTTGTTTGCGAACCCTAGTTACGTATAACGGCGAGTATTTAACGATATGGCGGGTTTTCATGATATGCCTAGGAATTTCATGATCTGCCTAAACGTCACTGGTGGGTGTTACTTAGCCAGATCATGAAATGGCGGCATTTCATGATATGCCTAGGAATTTCATGATCTGCCGGATTTTACGATCGGCCGCCGACATGTATAATCGTAAGTGGTGTTCATTAACACATTCACTGCCAAGACCCGGTACGCGCTACGCTCGGAGCCGATCCCGTGGTGTAAAGTAGCGGTAGTCCCTTTAAGTAGCGGAAAGCGGCTACGGCGTAGGCGTCAGCTAGGCAGTGAAAGTGTTAAAGTCAGATGTTCTTGAAAGTTTGACAAGTTTCTATGGGATAACAGCTTCCGGCGCCATTTTTAACGATGACCGGACTGTAATCGCACAGTGTTCTATTAGGTAAAAAAATAAAAAAATCCTCTTTTTAGTGAATAATCATAATAGTATTTAATATAACCCATTTACGGCCATTCCTGCGTGCCAAATCGACCTACTTTTTGAGAAAGAAATAAAACAAAATGCTGATTTTTGATAGAAAGGATATCGAAAAAACTACATAGGTATTTCCGAAACTACACTAAATACTACGTTTTTTACAACCAAAAAAACACTGAATCGTAAGTTGGTGCAAACCGCCCTTAGTGTAGTATTTTAATTGATGGTTGCAGCTAATTGATTGAACAAAGTGGCAATGGTTTTTTTTGATAATTAACGCTGTCTATGATTACAATGTGACATGGCGGTGACAGGTGGCAGAAGACAAAGCATGCAGAAGGCTATTGATTAGTAAATGACTTCTACTCTATTTATTTCACCGCTAACTACTGCTGACGTCTTATCGAAATTCTAATTTGTACCGAGATAACAATTGTCAAACGCACCAAGTTTCGGTGAAAATATTTTTTAACAAAATCATGAAATTGCACCCATTATGCGACAGGAAATGAAAATGCCCTAAACAATTGACTTCGTCGACTGTACTTACTTGCACTCAAACTCCAAATACCTATTCATTTCGTACCGATATAATATTATTATTAAGTTTATTATATGTATATGTAAGGGTCTAACTGAAAACCAGCGTTGCAGTGTAGGTACTGCAACACTATGCTGAGTCTAGCCCCTTTTTTAGCATGACACAATGTTATGCGTCGTAACGTACGCTGTATAGGTTTTAAAGTCTAAATTTTAGTCTGTACGTCATGTATGATGTTAAATAGAGTATTTCTATGTCTATGTCTAATTAACGATTATGCAATTACAATTTCTCTTTCTCATGAATGAGCTTAAAACACTTACGACTTTTTAACAAAGCGGTCTACGATTACGAGTATCGCTCTTTCATTCACTATTGACGATAAACGAGGCATTGACAAATGACTAACAGGACAAAGCGAGCAAAAAGGCGACTGAATCATAAACAGCTAATAAGCCGTCAGCCGGCGGAATTGATGTGAGAAATGAAATGCTGACCGGAGCTGTTTCAGTGGGGCTTTGTTTTATAAATAACTTTAAGTAGTGTTCAAGTATTTTTCTGTTTACACAGAGGACACCAAAAGTCAACGTCAAGCCGCAAACAGATGAAAGGCATGCGGCAAGGGAAATGCAAAACTCGATTTCCGTCGAACAAAACTTTTTTTAACCCCCGACGCAAAAAGAAGGGTGTTATAAGTTTGACGTGGCTGTGTGTCTGTCTGTGGCATCGTAGCTCCTAAACGATTGAACTGATTTTGATGCGGTTTTTTTGTCCGAAAGCCGACATTATCGAGATGGTTCAGCAGTCGTTTTAAAGATATTGACTTTGAAATGAAAATGTCGGGGGTTTGTCAAGTTGTTAATTACTTTAATACATGGGTACGACCACAGAGCTGTTCCAGTGGCGACAAAGTGGTGACTTGTTCTATAAATAACTTACTGTTCAAATACATTTCTGTTTATATTTCTATCCTGCTGACTGAGCATTTCGCTCGTAAATATTTTTCATCCAATTTAATCCTAAAACATCGTAATTTGAAGTTGGTCTCGCGAGCGCGCCTATATATTACGAATACGTTATTAGACTCTAAGATCTCATTACTCGAGCTGGAGGACTTTATTGTGAGCTGAATCTGCTATTTTGTGTATAGTGGTGTTTATTTTATGTGTGAATCGCTAATATCGGGTCATTAAAACCCTCAGCTTTGCTTCGGGCCTCCAATAGAGATTCACTTATAATCCTTTACATTATTGGCCTTCATAAATAATACACTATTTGGCACATAATAAATTTAGGAAGCGTATCATCGCTATCGATTTCTTAATGTACCTATCCTTTGACACTTTAATGCGTTACCTTAGTCATAAAAGACTGAGTAGGAGCAGTAGTAGTAGGCCTCTCGTAACGGTTAAAATAAATTATTGCTTTGAATTGAAGGAATATAAATGAACTGTGTCACCTTACACGACTGCATAATATTAAACGAGTCTAGCCGTGCAAAATGCAGGGCTCTACAAGAAGATACTTATGTATCTCCATGCCATAAGTAGAGTAAGTATCTATATTAGCTCTTAATTTGACAAATAATAGCGGTTGCCCATAGTTCAAGCCTCGGTGTCTTGGGAAAAACTCTTGCGCTTTATTTCTGTTCGCTCGATAATCTTGAATAGTGCTACGCTTTCCCATTTCACCTTCTGCTTTGTGCTTGACTGTATCTGTCTGTCTGTGCGTGTGTGTGTGTGCTGTCTGTGTCTGTCTGTTGTTGTTGTCTGTGTGTTATACACATTTTTAAAAGATCACACTGCACGATTGGCACAAGACGAAACGCGAGCTTTATCGCGGCGAGATAGGTTATCCGTCTCTTTCTAAGTGATCTCATTCGAAAGAGACAGATAGTCTTTCTCGCCGACGCCATACCATTTTGATTCTATTTCTGACGTTTCGACACGAACAGAAATAAAGGTAAATAAATATCGCGTTACACCCGTGTAAATCAATCTTTTACACAAATGTATATTTATTTCGCATATGTAAGTGAAAGCGCCCATATCGAATGTCATATTATTGTATTATTGTACATATCTATAATCGATAACGGAGAGCAAACAAATCTTGCAGCTATCGACAGCATAATAGGCACACTACTAGACAGCTGTGGGCAGATATCGCTATCTTATCGTGAGCTTAACACAAAGGCCCGACCTTGCTCAGATAATCACCGTTATGTTTATGTTGATAGTATTATTTTTATTGTGCATTTTTATCATTCCCTTCTATTTAGTTGGAGGGATAAGATAGGAAGCATTCTAAATCAAAGCCCTGGCTTAATCATTTTAACACTTTTAAACCCCCGACGCAAAAAAAGGGGTGTTAAAACACTTTTAACCTATATGTTGACATGTCTGTGTATCTGTGTGTCTGTTTGTGGCATCGTAACTCCTAAACGAATGAACCGATTTTGATGGTTTTTTTTATCCGAAAGCTGATCGAGATGGTTCTTACTTTCTTAGTTACGTTTCAATAAAATCGGTTCAGCCGGTTTTGAGATATTGAACTTTGAAATAAAAATGTTGGGGGTTTTCTAAGTTGTTAATTTATTATGTACTTACGTGGTTGAAGTAGATGTTTTGAATTATTTAACAAATATACGGCATTTGTTTTTATTGCTTGGGACCCTTTTCATCATCTTTTAATTTGAGCTCTTCTTTCCTTAATTAACGTAATGAACTTTTCATCTCTCCTGCTCTGAAAGTTGATTTTTCATGGGCATATAGCCGGGTGGAAAATAGCTTTTTCTCCCCTAGGGTGGAAAGTATTTTTTTTTATTGTTACGGTCAGCCACGGAGTCGAAGATAATAGAGTTACGTCAAATATAGGTACCTGCATTAACGAGTTGTTTATTACGATTATAGGTTGATATTAAATTATTTTTCCTCACAGTCGAAATGAAAAGTAGAGTGTTTAACTCGGGTGAAATTACCCATTTAACCCTCGAACAATTGGCGCTCTCACTTCGTTCGAGCGCCAGAAATATCTCGGGTTAAATGGGTCCCTTTCAACCCTTGGTTAACAATCTACTATTGATTACTATTCGCCGCCGGTGACATAGCTATTTTGCACTAAAACAACCATCTCCATGTCACAAGCTGTCATTTGAACACATGGAATTGCGCACTTTGCTATATGCTGGAGCACTTTCAGCAAAGTTGACAAAAGTAGTTATAACAATACGAGTATTTCATACTGAAGACCGGCTGGTTTGATAAATTTGTATTAACCTCGTTTATTCATAAAACGTTTCAAAACTCAGTTAAGGTTAAGGGGCTCCACGCGTTTTTTGTCGAGTTTTAACTTTTGACGAGGTTTGAGTTGATTTTCCTCCGTCAAAACTATAGATATATCTATGGCACAAACGCTTGCCGGTTCTTCAATCCTCTATCTACGTGTGCCCGAGATTATTATTTTTAACATGAGCATTAAAGCTCTTTTTTCAATATTTTAAGTATGTTGTTAATGCGCTTTTATATATGAAATCTACATATATTACTGTTTCTTATTGACCTATCTAACAACCCACGAGATAATTTTATTTTTAACGCATTTTCACAAAAGTTACGTTCAAAAAACTGGTCTGGCCTAAAATTGCCAAAGTTTGGTACCATATATCTCGAAAACTGTGAGTTTTGAAGTAAATATGGGATACTATTTTGGTAAACCTCGTTGTTGTTAATACGATAAGCCATAAAAAGCACTAAAAAACCGGCCAAGAGCGTGTCGGGCCACGCTCAGTGTAGGGTTCCGTAGTTTTTCGTCCGTCACAGTACCTAAGTGTGTGAAATTATTTTGTATTTTTTTCAAAAATTATTCAACCTATCAAGTTCAACATAATTTTCCTAGAAAGTTTTTGTAAAGTTCTACTTTTGAGATTTTTTTCATATTTTTAAAACTTATGGTTCAAAAGTTAGAGGGGGGACACATTTTTTTTTACTTCTGGAGCGATTATCTCCGAAAATATTAACATTATCAAAATATGATTTTAGCAAACCCCTATTCATTTTTAAATACCTATCCAACAATATATCACACGTTAGGATTGAAATGAAAAAAAACACTCCCCACGTTACGTAGGGGATACAGTCAGCCAAGAAAGTGGTCTACCACTTTTCGACTTTATTACATACAAAATAAGGTCCAAAAGTGGTAGACCGCTTTTTTGGCTGATGGTACCTACCCTAATAAATAAAAATACACTTTTTATTTTAACCACTTGGTCGGCGTGATTGATATACATATTAGTACCAAATTTCAGCTTTCTAGTGCTAACGGTTACTGAGATTATCCGCGGACGGACGGACAGACAAAGCGAAACTATAAGGGTTCCTAGTCGACTACGGAACCCTAAAAACGGAGAGTTACAGATGGAGCTAGGAGCCCCTGAACATAAATGCGTTTGTCCCTTTCTCACAAACAAACGAAGCGTTAGCTTGGACGTGTTTATCAATAAGGGCAATGCAGCATAGCTGTTTTTTTTACATCTTTATAAATACTCTTTTTCTACTCCTGTACCGTTATCTATATATATTTATATAGGCTGTAGCTCAAATACAATGACACCACTAATAAGTCGTCGAAAAACTATATGCTCTATGGCCCAAAAACGAACTATTTAGCGTACTTTTTTGGTTCATACATTTTTCATAAAAGCACTGTTCAACTTTTTTTTTAATCGGCCGCTATATTGCAGTGGTGCCAACTTCATAAACAAATATTTCGAAATAAAAGTATTTATTTACGATTTAACATTTGTATATTATCAATTATTTACTACAATAATAATAAATCGTCATCTATTGTGTGTTAAATTACATGTTTTATAAATTCTTGGTATTATTTATAAAAATAAACAGTTCGAATTCGGTCCGGGTCCGGATTCGGTTTGGTTCGGATGGCAAGTGCAAACAAATTAAAAACAAAACAAACCATAAGCAATAGCTGTCACATTTCTGATTTCCCACCAAAATACAGTTCAAAATGAAAAGACGAAAGATGATAAACTATTAGTCCTAAACTATTAAGATTTTATTCGTGTTTGTGAAGACAAAAGTGTACTTACGCTCCTTTTAAAATGGTCGAAATAATAACTGCACTCCTGAAGAAATTGTGTGAGTAGCAAATGTACGAATAGAAAACTTGCTGCCTAAAAAGTTTAACTATTCTGTAGTCTGCTATTTATTTAAAATTTGTCGTAGAAAATGTGTTGTATGCAACGGTGTACCTATAACTGGTCTAAAAACGCTCGTGGCGTCTTTAATTGCGATCCGCAACCCACGCCACTCGCGTTTTAAGACCATTCTTATAAAACAGTTGCATAAAATATTATAATCAACCCTTTTCCGTTGTAATTTATTTAATAAAGTTTGAACATAATTTGAATTAATGTTATTTAAGTGCCCAAACGCGATAACGACTCTATAAAATTGTACTGTGTACTTAATTAACGTTTTTATAAAAACATTTTATTAACTTTGTTAAGGCGGTTTGGGCATGTAGAGAGGATGGATGAAAGAAGATTACCGAAGAGATTGTATATAAAAAGAGTGGAAGGGCAAGCTGGAAGGGGAAGACCTAGGCGAACTTTCTCCGATCAAATTGGAGAAATCTTACAATAAGGCCATGTCAAAAGTACCCTAAACCGACGAGCATGTATGAGAAATGTTATGAAAGTGAGTGAAGCGAAAGTGGTTTGTCAGGATCGTATAGCAAATGGAGATCCGTGATCTCTGCCTACCCCTCTGGGAAAGAGGCGTGATTATATGTATGTATGTATTTAATTAAGTATTATTCTTGAATACGAACATAACTGCAGCGGCAGCGGTAGC
The DNA here is from genome assembly GCA_963854355.1 of Epinotia brunnichana. NCBI lineage: Eukaryota > Metazoa > Arthropoda > Insecta > Lepidoptera > Tortricidae > Epinotia > Epinotia brunnichana. Next base: position 18,294,858 of record OY977949.1, on the reverse strand, counting down.
GGTGCAACCGTACGTGCGAGCGAGAGATCAGAGCGTGGCCTCTCGCTCCCACGTATTGCACACCGCGCTGCCGCTGCCGCCGCCGCTCGTAGGCGTGACCGAGCCTTGAGAGTCGATAACACACTGATACTTGAGATTATTTGAGTTGGCGGTATTGCTTCAAAGCAGTCCATTCAAAAAGGCACTCCATTATCCAAGTTAGAAGATTCCAACTCCTATGACAGTTTTATGAAAAGTCGGCCAATAATATCATCCATATACGTTTGGCCTTCAATTTTGATGTCAACGTGTTTCGCACGCTTGCCGCCTTACTAACGTGTCAGAACAGAACGTGTGTGCAAATATATTGATATGAATTGGAACGGGAAACGTGAGAGTCAAATCGATCCGCTTTAATTCAACTCTGAAAGTAGATAGCGATTAGATACACGGGATATCTATAACTTTAGTGGGTCAATTTGTCTAACTTTGCTCGCTGAGCTTCGCGAAGTTTTAGCCGGAATCATACTTAGTTATTCATAATGAAGCAAAGTTCCAAACATGCAAACATGAAAGCAGTAGGTACGTGGAACCGTTACCTTCGTTATGGTTGCTGATAGAATTGAGTCGAAATGATTTTCAGTATCTGTCTTGTGTCTGTATTCTAGCCAATGTTACATTACATGTAAAGAGGCTCCAAAATAAACAGAAGCGTTTTAGCGAACATTCTAGCTAGCGTTCCAGCGAGCATTCTAGCTAGCGTTTTCCAGCGAGCATTTTAGCGAAACGACAGTAAATCTGCATCGAGCTTCTTGCCGAGCCGATCAATTCTGTATTGTTCCACCGCTGTTCCTCTCCGCCCACAGCGAGCACAGCATTTACTAGAAGGTTCGCTAGAAAGATCGTGAAAATGTTCGTAGCGTAGTTTGGCTCTCTGCTTGGCTATTTTCATTGTACAGTTTGACAAATTTAAAAACGGTGAATGCTATTATTTTACATGTATAAACAGTTACAACACGACTGGCCATGGCCAACTGTATTTTCACCGTTGCAATAGAGTATTTAAGAGCAAGTTTGGCCTGCCCAGTCATATCAGAGCTCATAATAGGGCTAATAATCCATAATTTCTTAGGGTTGCCGTCATCAAAATCGATGAGGAAGACTATATATCTGCGGGCACGGCAGTGCCCCCGCCAGGTCGAGCAAAACAAAGAGGCACGGCCGTACCATCCTTTTCTCGAAGCCATTCAGGCCATTTTCAACATCCTGTAATTTTGTGCTGGCTAAAACTAGAACCCTGAATTTTCAGTAACATGTAGGGCATACTATGGCTTACATATAGTGTTAATGACATTCAATTTGAACTTTTAGTTTAAGAACTGTCCGTCAAAGTTCGTTAATTTTGTCACTGACTCACTTATATAGTGATGATCAACATAATTCTAAGGCACTTTTAGCAGACCCACAAGCTCCAAATTTCTAATATAATTCGTTTTTAGCCTATTCATTCATAAAAAACCTAAAAATATTGCAATTTCAGTCACGTTTCAGAGATATACAAACTACATAAGTAAGTTTGTAAGCCTATACAAATACATGCGATTACAAAGTTACTTTTGCAGTTCCTTCCTGCAAAACTATACAAACGTTATTTGCGGTTGGTAAAATAACATTCCCATACAAAGTCTACAAATAAAAAATAAAAAAATAAAATATCTTTACTTCAGATCATTGGTACGATCCATATGATGTTAGTAACAGTGGTGACTTATGAACTATGTTAATGACAATAATGATAATAACTTAATGCTACTTAAATGACAAATTACATATTATACAACATTATACAAAGCATACATGGTGACAGACAGACAGCGGGAAGTGACAAAAAGAAATAAGATCCCATAAAACACATTCCATGTAAAAAATAGGCCAAGTCTCGAAACTCCACAGTAAAAAGTGGTGAGATATTTCGTAGAGCCAAGTCAGGCATTCTTATTAATTTTTATTTGCTTGCTAAATAAAATTTTGTGACTTGGCAATCACACTTACATAGTTTTAGGTACCTATGCAAAAATGTGTAAATGCAGTAAAGTTGTGTGTGATTCCCAAGTTGCAGAATTTTATTTAGAGTTTCGATACTTGGCCTATTTTTACATGGAATGTTTTTTATGGCTAAAATATACATGATAATGCTCAAGTCTATCAGAGGGGTGATCACGTAACGTTTCGAACGTACGTTAGGACAACTCAACTGTAATTTTTCTGTAAGTGACATTTAGATCTAGTACTTGACGCGCGTACAATGCGTTACGTGATCGACCTGCTTCACCTTAAGTAATATGACGTGGAGCGTGACACGGACCCGCTTAATGCTCGTGCCAATATTGACGTAAGGAAAGCTATTAAGTACATGAATGAAAATTGGCAAAAAACATCGATGTGGATACCTCGCGTCCCAGCTCTGGGTCAATTTGACACTTTAGCATTCCAATTTTATACCAATCTTGTCCACGTGCGCCTTGTTTACATGTCAGAATGCGTACACGGCGAACTTTGATATAGATAAAGTTTTCCCTATCAAAAGTCTTAACAACATTGACATAAGATTGTATTTCACTTGGATATTAGAATGCAAGATGTAAGACTCGAATTGACCTCCTGGGCGCGGGTCCCTAAATAAGCAATTATCGGCCCTGTGAAGACTCGATTTCGCCTTTTTTCTTAGAGCGTTCGTTAATTGGACGATAAATTATTCCCTAATTCTTTCTACATCCCGGTGCTTTGAGTGTTGCTTACTTTCCTTATCTGCTGCGGTTACGTCTTTAAAAAACGCTTTTTTTTCATCTTGCGGACTTTTATGTGAAGGTTTTATATCAGGCAGATCGAACGAATTAGTCTGCCTCCGTCGCGATATAAAAAAACAGTATGCCATGATATTTATTCTTATCGTGATAACATTCGGTGTTCAGTTTCCTTATAAAAGTTATAAAACGCAGCAACAGCAGTTACTAGCAGTGTTCCTTCAGCGGAAGAGAATGAAAATCGAATAGTAGCGTTTGGTTACATTGCTTACGAGTTATCTTCCCTTGATATGGCTTTTAAATAGGTCAAATAATATCATAGCTAGCTTATGATGCTTTGCTTTCGACTATTTATACAAATGTACATAAAGCCATATCCCAATGTCAATAACAATACCACCGCCTTACATTACAACAATCACCAACACGCCCTTACAGAGAAAGTGTTCAGCTCATCGTGTGCTCTCTCATAACCACGTATCTTACATTTATACTTTGGGATTTGAACTTTATATGGTACAACTCAAGGTATATTCTAGATTGTCTACTTTGGTGAATTTGTTTCTCACATAACCTCGTATCTCACCTTTTGCTATAGCTCTGGAATATGAACTTTATATCTCACATCACAACGTTCGTTTTAGATTGTTTGCTTTAGTGAGTAAAGAGGTTGAATGCTAAGATCACGTTAATGCCTTGAGCGAATGTTCTGTGAGTAACACAATTTATGTCTACTGTAATCAAGTAGGTACATCTCTATGACAGGTATCTTAAGAAAGTGCCGTTGACGCGTTGAAAGTTATATTTATTTCAGTGTCGGTTCATGTTCTACGTAGTAAAATGAGTTTATTAAGATGACTTAGGTTAGGTACGAGTGCTATTTTATAAGATTACTAGTTTCCACCCGCGACTTCGTCTGCGTAAACCCGGGATAAAAACCAGACTATGATTTTTTTTGTTACAGTCCAGTGTAAAAATATGGGTGTATACAACTTAATCATAAACATGTCCCATCGCTGTTATGACAGCGGATTAAGGTTTCGGTAATATTAATGAGAGGATTAAGTCGATACATATTTTTGCACGTTATTATATACACTATTAACTCTACTTGGGTAGAGTTTGCCACTGTATATGAATGTTTTGTTGGCAAAAACATTCATCCCAGGCAGTAACGATGTGAGATTGTAAGCGATGACGAAACACGACACGGATTTGAATTATTGTGACAAATAGGTTTGATAACAGGACCGAGTCTGCTTCCGCCAACGCGTGAGCATGTGGTCTCAAGCAACATCCGTTTGGAGCGAGCAACATATACATTACATACACGAAGTAAATCAACGAATATGGCATCCGAATGTGGATATTAATCGTTTTGTAGTGAGGTTAAGTGATTTGTAATTATTACAATAAAAAAATTAGTTTCTGTCAAAAATTTAATTTTTTGTACAAGCTTTTATTTCCGACTGTACTTTTCTGCATACCATCATCAACTACTCATTGAGACGATTCTAACGAGCCCAAACTCGATGGGGTTGTGTCGTTTTATTGCGGAGTTCCTATGGCCACCTTCCAGCTCCAGCATCAGATCAGCTCCAAGTCATCATAATATTGCATTGTCATGCGATATACATATGCTTTCAAAATTTCAGCTCAATTGGATAACGGGAAGTGACTGAAAAATGGGTTGCAAATTTTGACGGACAACTTACATCCTTACATATTTAAATACATACGAACAGTGCAAGTTAATACAAAGCTTGTAAAAACAGGTCTAACACTGGTAATTCAAGACCAAAAAATCTAACGTAGATTTATTGCTATCACTGCCTTGCTATCATTCCATTTCTTTTCATTTGACGACCCGGTTAGGTTGTGATGCTGCCTACGAAGCTGAAGGTCCTGGGTTCGAATCCCGGTAAGGGCAAATATTTGTGTGATGAGCATGCATATTGATTTCTGAGTCTTTATGTATTTATATCTATTAAATATCTTCGTCTAGTACCCATAACCCAATCCTTACTGACCTTACATGGGGCTAGTTCGATTTGTGTAAGATTGTCCCTTTATTAGGGGTCTTGATTTATTTATTTATTTCACGATTATAATAGAGGCACTGATTCGAATTGTTTATAAAAAATCACTGGTGTTTATTTAAATTCAGTGTTATATATCACCGTAATATAATAACCGACTGCGCTGGTTGGAGAATACTAAAGTGCGAGATATCGATCCTTTTCCAAAAATTAACGGCTAATTTACAACGGTTACGATACTGTTTAATTTCTTAGGCTTACGTAAGAATCTATTGTTGTTCAAAAGCGAGCAGTAAAAGTTGTAGCTTTTAATAATAGAGAGGAGGCTAAATTAAAAAGCAGCGGCGCGTTGCGATTGCTGCCGCAAAGGAACGCGCTCATTTTACCTGATGTCTGTTTGTTCGCTCTTTTATTTCAACCGGTCGAGCCTGCCAGCAATTGAACACGCATGGATACAGCTATAAACAACTCTAGACATAGACTACATTATGCAACAAAACGGAAGGCAAAACTACGAGATATTGGATTGGACGAGATAGTTTGATAGTGGCATATATTATTTTACGTCATACCTGGCCATAAAGTAGGAATTACCGCACGCTATGCGTGCGGAAAACCCCACTTCCTGGCCAGATAGAGTCGTAAAATGTTGTACTTACCACGGGCGGTAATAAAGAAAGCCTCAGAGCGCATATTTATCGCCCGTGCCTTCGGCTCGGGCGTCAAATACCTGCGATCTGAGACATTCTTTGTTTAACCGCCCTAGGTAAGTAATGTACTATTTAACCCCCGATGGAAAAAGAGGGGTGTTATAAGTTTGACGTGTCTGTGTGTCTGTATGTCTGTGTGTGTCTGTCTGTGGCGTCATAGCTCCTAAACTAATGGACGGATTTGAGTGCGGTTTTTTTTATCCGAAAGCTGACGTGATTGAGGTGGTTCTTAGCTACGTTTCAACAAAATCGGTTTAGCCATTTTTGAGATATTGAACTTTGAAATGCAAATGTCGGGGGTTTTTCAACTTTTCTAAGTTGTAGTTATTGTATAACAGGACTTAATCAAAATATAATTAACTTATTTATTTACCTCTCTGCGGCGCTACCACGAACTTCGAATCTCGAACTTCGAATATCTCCGTCTCTGTCACTCGAGTACCATAAAACATAAGTGCGATAGAGACGGAGATATACGAAGTTCGAGATTCGAAGTTCGTGGTTAGCTCTGAGGTCTCCCGACGCTTCGGATATGTCGCTACGTCACGGAAGACCGCAGAGAGGTAAATAAATAAGTTAATTATACGCGATTAGGGCCGGGTTTCACAACTTAACGATTACATACCGATCAACGTTAAATATGACGCTGGGAGCTGTCATTCCATAGTAACTCTAACTAATAATTGTACATTTTGTTACTCTTCTGGAGTGCTAAAAGTAACTTTTTTATTTTAAAACACTAAAAAAAATGAAATAAAAATGACGTGACGGGTGGGGTGAGACGCATTAGCGCGTAAATAATAACAGCCCTGTGTTATGATATCGTGGGACCAAGATACATTACTTGGAGGTCTTAACTTTAAATCAAAATTTCACCGAGTTCAAGAAAAAAAAATTGACACAAGGGGTTACTGCAAATGCTCTAAGGAAGCGTCCTTTTGAATATTCGCTCCTGTTTACAGATCCCACCACGTATAGTCCCTCAGTTTAACAAGTCAGAACGATGTATATGTATGTATAATGTATAATCAACAATATGTATACCAGAAATTAACTTAAAATATCCGTGGCGTAGAGACCCCTATCTCAAACGGAACAGTAACAGTTAACGCTGTTTTAGTTACGCCCTAAGTACATGCAAATTTGGTTCAGCCCCAGTCCCTGCCAGTTTCCTATATAATAGCAGTGCCCAGTCGAGAGGTAATGGTCCGACACTATGTTGTTTAGAAAACTCGTTGAATCTCGGATCGCGACCACAAAGTAGCGAACTTCCAAATGTTTTCTGAAAACTTTCTAATTAACATTTACATTGCCCTTAATTTGAGCGGATTATTAGATTAATTTCGTCCTTATTAATCTTCGTTATATACCGATGTGATTAAACGTATAATTCAAAGAATAACGTACCTAAACAAAAAGGCATAATTTACTTAAATACTGGTTTAAGAAACATTCGCTCGTAATGTTTTGTCTCTGTTATGCACAGCCTTTTAGACACTCTACGCTCGTATTTACTTTAATTAATTCCGCTGGATTTACTCCTTTTTAGGGTTCCGTAGCCAAATGGCAAAAAACGGAACCCTTATAAATTCGTCATGTCTGTCTGTCTGTCTGTCTGTCTGTCCGTCCGTATGTCACAGCCACTTTTTTCCGAAACTATAAGAGCTATACTGTTGAAACTTAGTAAGTAGATGTATTCTGTGAAACGCATTAAGATTTTCACACAAAAATCGAAAAAAACTACAGAACTGAAACTCAAAAAAGTTTTTTTCATCAAACCCATGTAAAATGTGTGTCCCCCCCCCCCCCCCGTAACTTCTAAACTAAGAGAATGATAAAATTAAAAAAATATAAACTTCCACCGAAAATTAGTTAGACCGAGATCTAGTCAGTAGTTTTTTTTGAATACGTCATAAATCGTAAACCGCAATTTATTTTACGGAACCCTTCATGTGCGAGTCTGACTCGCACTTGGCCGCTTTTTTAATTCAAGATTACTACAAGTAAAGTAAATACGGGAAACAGTGTTTAGTGATCAGCATGTGAACAAAGTAAATTTGAAATATAAATAATTATGTAAGGTAAACGCAAAACGCCTCAGTACTCGACATCAGCCCATTACTTGGCACCCTTTGTTTGTTTTTTTAATAATTATTGAAAGCAGTAAGATTTAACAACAGGATATCAGTTATTGAGACCGAGATTGTAGTGTCAACACTGAAACGTTTACCTTTCTTTGGTAACATATATCTAACAGATTTTTTGGAGTCGTCGATTAAAATATGTGTACTTGTTAAGATTTCATAGAGAATACTGCAACGTCACTATTTTCATCGTTGAAAAGTCTATGTTACTCCCGAAACAACCGAAATAACTGTCTCGATACGCTCTAGACAACCGAAAAAAAATTGAACTTCGTATTCTCAGCAAGCTTCGTGGCCTAAACACGGTACTCGAGTAAAAAGCTCTCTATTATAACACGATTGTGAAAAATACTAGTTCACAATTGTGTCATAATCAAGCTTTTTAATCTCGTACCTTACTTAGACCACTCAGCAAGCTTCGTGAACACGGTACTCGACTAAAATTCTTTCTATTATATCACGATTGTGAAATAGTATTTTTCACAATCGTGTTATAATAGAGAGCTTTTTAGTCAAGTACCGTGTTTATACTTCGATTTTTTTAGCATTAGAAATTCGATAAACAAAGAAGCAGGTGTCGTAAACCTGTTTCTTCAGAAGTTAATAATAAAATATTAAATTATTGTGTATTTTTCTTTGTTACATCATAGGCAATGATTTCACATTTCCTATCACTTAGGTTTGTAAATATTATATATATATTATTATTAACTATTCCTAACCTAACCTTTCACTTCACTGAATTGGGTGGTTTTAACCTTAAAATGCATGCATATCAAGTGGTCTCTCTAAAATAAGTAAGTAGAACCTATTTTAGCTTAATTTGAAGCTTTGCCGACCTCGTCCACCACACACTAGTGCGATGTAACCTTGTAGTCATTAGGAGTTATTATTTAGTAGTATCAGAGTAAGGGCCGCACTCAGGCACCTGAACTGAACCGCACTATCGACGAAAGATAATAACAATAACAACAACAATAACAAATAACTTTAACGGAAAACAATGAAACTTAAAAACTCAAAACAACAAGATTCTGGGATAAAGACAGTATCGCACTTGCATTCGCATGACATACGAGATGAGAGTGACGTTTAAAAACAAACATGAACAATGTAATGGCGGACATTTTATCCGACCGATTGCAAATGTCAAAACGCTAAACTCTTATTGACGTGGGACACGATCTCTTCAATTTAGTCGCAGTTTATGCGTTTAAAACGTTCCGTTTGTTTGAAACCTCTGCTTCTCTGGGTTTTTTATCATGCAATTTTTTTGCGATACATTAAAAATAACGCAAATAAAATATTAATGCTGTATTATTAAATAATCCTTTTAAGTAAATGCAAATTACACATTTTGCTATCGTTTTATATGCTTTAAAAAATGTTTTCATAGTTTTCCACTTATTCTGCCGCATTTACGGCAGGTATCGTAAAACGTGTTCTATAAAAAACCTTACACTCACTTCTAAAATTATTTTTCTACGAGTCAAATGAACTAATTAAACAAACTCGATACTGTTGAAACGAAGTGCAGCCTACCGCTCGTACGTTCGTTGATATCTTAAAAGACATCAACGAGCGTACGACATCAACGAGTAAACTCAATAATCAAAGCGATTCTATTGGTCCAATACATTACAGTTCGAGAAAGCAGCCACGTGATTGGTCGAATTTATTTTAGTTCTATTTTAAATTTTTTTTCGGTTGTCTGGAGCGTATCGAAACAGTTATTTATAAATCCTTTATGAAAGAAAAGATAATGAAAAGTTAAATACCAATTTTACCGTAATCAATATTTTAAAATGCTGAAACATGAAATAAAAAATAATTAAAAAATACAATAAATATAATGCTAACAGTTAAATAAATCAACATTCTTAAGTTTATTATTTCAGTGCATAACACGTTCACTGCGAGGAATCGTTTTTTTTTACTGGCGCTGACATCTACAAGGGACTTAAGAATGAAATTGAATTTAGTTAAATTAAATTTGTGGCTTTGATGAATTCATCAAAGCCACAAAAATCATTTTTCACTCGAAACATGCGGAAGCCAACAAAAACAGACTCTTATAAGTAATAAAAGCACGGTCGTTTGAAACGCTTTAGGATGTCTAATTTGTTGTTCGACTTGAATACAAATAGACCTAGACGAGAAGAGTAATACTTAGTATCTTCCGTTCCGACTTCAACTTCGATCAAGTGCCTTATACGATTCTTGTTTTTTACTTAACTTTTATTTTCGTAAAAAACGTATGTATGTGCTCTTTAACTAGATACACATACATATAGAGTGATTACAACAATTACTTGTTGGAATCGATATCTTTTTTACACCAGCAAAAACAAGCGACTTTGATGACCTTACTTGAAATGAATACAGATCTGTTAATTCTCTCAATTTACAATCGCTGAAGCTTTACTTGTGTGCAAGAGATAGGTACCTACTTAGTTTTTCTACAAAACATTTCTTTATAAATGTAAACTTAAACATATTCTATAATTAAACGTTAAAGTTTCAGTACGTAGGTATATAATATACAGGACCGGTCATTTTGGCACTCTTTGGGGGAGGCCTATGTCCAACAGTGGACGTCTTTCGGCTGATATGATGATGATGATGATAATGTCATATATTTAATACATATGAACAATGATATCATAATAATAATTTATTATTGAATAAATATTATTAAGTATCTTTTTAACGTCCAAAATGATTTCCAACTGGTCTTTACCTATATAAAACAGCTTAAATGTCTTCTGGTTTCAAACACAAGGGTATTTCAGTTTTAAAACATTGCACCAGGGGAACTATTAGAGCCGTACATTTAGCGTTCCAATTATCTCAATGTGCTCCTTTTGACGCGTCAACTCGGCGTTCGGCTGGGCGGGTTCAAGCAAGTGCGCGAACCACGGTGAAACAAAATTGAAATGCGAATTGTGTACTGTCCTATACGGGTGAATCCTAAGTCGTGAACCGAAATAGCAAAATGTGAATCTATCCATGATTCTGAGCAACGTTTACTATGTGGCCAACTTTGTGTCATGCAAAAAAAAACAACTATTTCATACACTTAGCTCATTTAAGACTGACAAAATTGTATGAAATAGTTAGCATAACACAAAGTTGGCCCCATAGTAAAAGTTGCTCAGAATCATGGATAGATTCACATTTTGCTATTTCGGTTCACGACTTAGCATTCACCCTGTATTGACCCCCAGTATTCACTCGAACGAAATGTAGCGGGCAATGGCGAAGCCTGATAGCCGCGACCGCTGGCTTTTCATTTAACGCAAAAGCCTCTGCTTAGCTGCTTCCAGCAAACAAGCTTATACCCTACCTACTGTACTCGACAATGAGCAGCATTCAGTAGAAAATTCATGTTTGAATTTTACTTCAAATTCACGTTTAACCTCTGTTATTGTTGAATCAAATACATAGGTATTTGATTCATAAGACCATAGGGTCTTCGACTCAAGGGCCACACAGCACTTAATATAAATTCGTGCGGGCCACTGATGACAAATGATTATTGGTTTGTTTTATTTTAAACTCGTGTGCTCTCCCGCTTTCTTTCCGCGGCCTTTGCCCGCGGGATGTAGTTTGGCGAACCCTTAATTAAATAATGACATAGTTCAAGATACATCATTGCATTAGTATGGAGGGGGCAATGGTATATGAAACTTCTCATCTGATTTCAAAATATAGAATCGATCGCCAATATATAGAATCGATCTTCGGGATTGACACAAGCTATGTGTTTAACCCCCGACGCAAATATTAAGTTTGACGTGTCTGTGTGTCTGTCTATAGCATCGTAGGTCCTAAACGAATGGACAGATTTTTATGCGGTTTTTTTCGTCTGAAAGCTGACGTGATCGAGATGGTTCTTAGCTACGTTTTAACAAAATCGGTTCAGCCGTTTTTGAGATATTGAACTTTGAAATTAAAATGTCGGGCGTTTTCAACTTGTTTAAGTCGTCAATTATATCCCGTAGCACTGCCTGGGTTCTTTGTTATACTTAAGCGGGCAAGGTTCACGATTAATTAGCCGGATTTGAGTCCAGCAAACAAATGTATTAAGTAACCAGCAAACTGCATTTTAATGTTAAGTATAGACAAGGCTAAATAAAAATGTAATTTAAATAAATTTGACTATCTGAACTAGTTTTGGGTAACTAAAATTAAACCGACGCGGCTGCGTATTACTGACGTTCTATTTTTACTAACCCTATGAGCCCGCGCACACATAGAGCGGTCTGGAGTTCCGAGTTCAGAGTTCTGCGTTCTTTCGAATCTACTGAGTCCGCCGGTACGATAATGCACACAGCAGGCAGTCAGACCGCGGCGGTCAAAGTGGAACTCCGCGTTCTAGAGTTCTTTTGCCGCCGAGACAGAGAACGCCGCGTTCTCCGCGATGTATGAAGTTGCAAATCCAGAAAAACTTATTGAATTGGTTAGAGAAAGGAGATTATTATATGATTAGCATTAATAATTAAATAAATACTTACCTTAACAAATACAGCCAGCCTTTCTTTTGCTGTAATAGACTTCCTCCAGTTAGTATTTTGCTTTTCGATATCACATTTTGTGAAATCATATAATTCATTGAAGCTATTTATCGACATACGAAAATAAATACCTATAAAATCGCTCTTCGTCACTAAGTAATTCATGAATAAGTTTCTGTCAAAAATTTCATTTTTGGTACAAGCTTTTATTGCCGTCTGTTCGTATGTATGTAAATATATTTACATACTTACATACGAACAGGTCAAGTTAATATAAAGCTTGTAAAATACTACTGAATTCACCTTGGTCTTCTCGTGTTGTGTTAATTGGGTGCACCCAATACTTTCTTTTCCTTTTAGAAGCTTCTAGACTCCACAAAAGCAATGCCTCTTGTTCGGAAGATGAACTTTATAGCGACATGTTGCGCGTGCAAAGGCAGAACGCAGAACTCTGAAGTTCTGAACGCGGAACTCGGAACTCCAGACCGCTCTCTGTGTGCGCGGGCTCTATAATGCATAGCGGCTCCATCCTCTTTGTTCTCGGTTTTAAACGGACCTAATTTGAAACAAAATAGTATTTTTCCTGGCACGTTTTAAGAATATAATTTAAGTACGAATTCTATTAGTATTTATTTATGAATGTAGGTAAGTAGTCGCTTTCTCTATTTCCGAATTTCATAATTCCGAAAACCATGCTCCGCTGAAGGAATTTTAGATTTTTCATGATATAAATAATACTAACCTAACCTATTTATAAATATATTCCATTAATCCATATGCGTCCAAATTTATGTTCAGCGGATAATGGCGTTCGAGATTTTGAAATTTCGGAATATGATGAATTCTGACAAGTCTTTTTGGAATTTTTCAGTTTTCCCTTTTTCACTAGTAGGTATTATAAAAATACATTCACTGTAATCATAATCATATCGTTTATTGCTTTACATGGTCCCAATATAAACACTGTAAGGGCACTGGAAAAGTAATGAATATTTATATAATAATATTTAGAATAATATTCATATTAACTACATTGTTTGCATTAATTGTAACTACATTGTAGAAAATATCCACATAGCAATAGAGTTGAATAGAGCAACGTGGGTAGTTCGCTATTCAACGTTCTCCATTTTGCAATGAACATAAAAACACTTCCCAAACATCAACAGCCAGTTTTGTTGCAAAAAATGTTGTTTATTTTAACTCGAAAATAGTTTAATGCGCTAAAATGATAATAAGGGCAAAGCGAAGCGCGGGGGAAATATACACTTAGCGCTCAACCCGGATGTGAAATAGAATTCTCCAAAACTTTTTAGTTATTACCTAATTAGAGAGAGGTTGGGAAACCCAAACAATGGGATGAAACATACGTAGGTAATAGTACATTACTTACCTAGGGCGGTTAAACAAAGAATGTCTCAGATCGCAGGTATTTGACGCCCGAGACTAAGGCAAGGGCGATAAATATGCGCTCTGAGGCTTTCTTTATTACCGCCCGTGGTGAGTACAACATTTTACGTCTCTATCTGGCCAGGAAGTGGGGTTTTCCGCACGCATAGCGTGCGGTAATTCCTACTTTATGGCCAGGTATGACGTAAAAGCATATTCCGTACCTCAAAAGGAAAAAAACGGAACCCTTATAGCAGGGGTCGGCAACAGGCGACCCGCGAGCCCCCTCAAGTCTACAGTCCCTTGAAGCTGTGAAAAATCATACTTTTAAATAAAAAACCGGCCAAGTGCGAGTCGGACTCGCGCACGAAGGGTTCCGTACCGTTATCTATAAAATATTTATTTTATTATGTTTTTAGTATTTGTTGTTATAGCGGCAACAGAAATACATCATCTGTGAAAATTTCAACTGGAACTATCACGCGGTATCAGTGAGATACAGCCTGGTGACAGACAGACAGACAGACAGACATACAGACAGACAGACTGACGGACAGCGGGGTTTTACTCTTTGAGTACAGAACCCTAAAAAAGATACGGCTGTTTATGACGCAAAAAACGTATATTTTGACCCTCTCAAGGGAATAAAAATTTATAGGTACAGTACGGGGGTATACTGTCCGTTGAAATTTGGCAATTATTATCGTTTCATACTACAAGTACAGGGAAGAATCGGAAAACTATACATTTGTAATTTTGTGCGGAACCCTCGGTGGGCGAGTCCGACTCGCACTTGTCCGGTTTTTAATAGCAAGCGGATATGGAAATTCAAATGAATACTCCAAAAGGATGACGAGCTGCAAAAAATATCTTAACAAGTAAAGCGTTCATAAATAGCGTGATTTAGTATAGTCAACATAAGTATTTTGATCGCGCGGAATAGTGAAAATAAATTGTAACTTGATATTAAAGACACAAATGTATTTTCAGTATAGAGAACATATTTTCAGGACAAGTTAAATGCCATATCTCAATAAGATGTATTCTCGATTTCTAATATATGATTTTAATTTTCTATTATTTTTATGTTTATTATTTATTCGTCTCTATTTTTAATTGTATTAACTGAAATCCTATTTAAGATAGATAATAATTTTAGATGACCAATGTGTAAACACATTGGTTAAAAACGAACTTACTGAATTAGAGCAAAAACCTACATATCTTGACAAGTTTTTCTACCAAAAGTAGGTCAATGACAAGGTTTTATATACTGTACCTAGTAAAACACTTACTACCAGTAGAATGCTAATATACGACACGTACAACACAAGATAATGGAACAAATGGTAGACAGCTAGAATGCACACGACGCATTGCCGTCCACTCGAAAGGAGACGGATGGTTGTTTGTCACGTCACGGTGACCCGGGGTCACCTCGCCTGACACTTGCGTAAAACTCCCACGTGTGTATACGTACTACCTAGGTACTTGGGATCAATCATGTGTCCGCAACCGAGGCGTAGTTTTCATGTTTCGCTTTATGATGCACTTGAAGTAGGGCAAACATTGGCTAATCTGTGATATGTAGTTATTCGGTGATGGCTACTTTGAGGTCTAATAGCGGAGTTACTCGATATCTTTTTACGGCTTGTAATACCTAATGTGCAGTAGGTGGCGGCACTGTCATTCAACTTACTTACGTGCAGCAAGTATCCGAACGCATCCGTCAAAATTAGGAAAAAAAACTAAAAAAAAACTCAAAAAACCTAACTATCACCGATTAGCCAAGGTTTGCCCTACTTAATAATAATTTACTTTAAAAACAAAGGTTTAACCGACTTTAAATCAGTGGCCAAATTGCTTCAAGTTTGCCTATAAAATTTAAAAAGAGTTCCCTCGATTTCTCCAGGATCCCATCATCAGATCTGGATTTTGGTGGCAACAGGACCAACCTGGAAGTAGGTATATGCTTTCAAACAAAGAAAAAAAAATTCAAACCGGTTCATAAATTACCGAGTTTTCGCGTAAAAAACACACATAAAAAAAAACAAATAGACGAATTGAGAGTTCCTTTATTTGAAGTCGGTTAATAATGAACCATATAATTATTTCCATCATCTATGGCCCAAAATTACAAATACCTTAAAGTCTAACATAAACGCAATAAGTAATTCTAAAAATTTAAACTCATTATTTGGAGGGATGGCTTTTTTAGGGTTCCGTACTCAAAGAGTAAAACGGGACCCTATTACTAAGACTCCGCTGTCCGTCCGTCCGTCCTTCCTTCGGTCCGTCCGTCCGTCTGTCTGTCACCAGGCGTATCTCACTGACACCGTGATAGTTCCAGCTGAAATTTTCACAGATGATGTATTTCTGTTGCCGCTATAATAACAAATACTAAAAACACAGAATAAAATAGTTTTTATAGATAATGGTACGGAACCCTTCGTGCGATAGTCCGACTCGCACTTGGCCGGTTTTTTTTGTTAATTAGTTAAATCAATATGCAAACTCTACGCTGTAGGTAAATAAGTAAATAAATGTGTCAAAATCATTTTTAAAGTTTGAGTTAATGTTCAGTCCTTGAACACATCCGAAGATTTAATTGAATCCCTTATTTTAGCGGTAATTTAAATGCATGCATTTTTTTTCCTGGCAACTCTCGTAGAAAGCGTAGCTAAACTGTAATATTGAATAACTAATATTACTTTATATTCCTACGTAAAAGACTTTTTGCAGCGATGAAAGTCCAATTGCGGTTATAGAATTATTTGTTAATGTAATAAATAACACTTATTAAATTATAATGTAGTTACTGTACTGCGCCACCCGCATCCATCGGACTCTCGCGACCATTACCAGGTCATTGTGGCACGCTTTGGGGGAGGCATAAGTATGTCCAGCAGTAGACGTATTTCGGCTAATATTCGGATGATGATGAGCCGTGTTCATTGTTTACTCACCACTAATCAAATCAAACATCTATTACCTTAAAACACAGGTACAAGAGTAAATCCCATACACACGACTGCGCCTGCCAAGTCGGCGATAAGGCACGTTCCCACCGCCGGCATCCAAGTCCAACTGCTTTCTCTCCTTCAAAACACCTTACTAAAATTTACTAGGCACTTGTTTTACATCACGAACATGCTTTGCAAACGTTATCTAATCTAGTTATGCATTCTTTTTATTAATCTAATCTGTAGTAGAAAAGCTCACGATTGTTTTATTCATTCTATTCTACTTATTGAGATCATAGCAATCATTCTACGTCCACGTATTGTAAATAATGTATGTGTTGCAGTAAGATTAAATGTCAACTAATATCACTCAACTTAATCTTCAAATCGATGAACCCCTTTGAGATGTTTCGAACTAGTAGTTGGAACTTTCTAGATTATCTGATTATTGGTAGAGGCTGTAAAGTTATCAGACTTGACGCAGACTGACTATGAAAATAAAACCTTTTAAAATGCTGCTTACAATGCTAGTCAAGAACTACGTCACTTCTTCCAGTTCACTGGTTACAAAATCCTTATAAATTGGTTATTTATCCGTCCATTTGTCTGCACAGTTCACTTCCCGCCGCTTACCGGCGGTGAAAAACGGACCTTATTTCCTTGAACGGTGCGGAGGCTACTCCGAGTTCCAATTAAAATACCTTTTCACTTCTCATGCTCTAAAAGTTCGTCTTTATGTCGTGCGTAGGCGACATAAAGTCGCTTTTTATGCTCTAGAGCATAAAGTAAAATCTTCGTCGAAGACCAAGGCAATCGCTGCAACAGCCACACGAACATCTTTAACTTCATACAACAACCTCTTTATTTTATTTCGTTTCGTTCGTATTCTAAGACCAAGGCAAAGATACCAACAGCCAAAGTACACAATAAAACTTCATGAAATAAACTTATAATTTGTATTTCGTCTCATTTATTATTTTACGTGTTGCTGTTTCATTTCCTCGCAATCGAAGTGAAAAGTAGAGTGTACAACTCGTCCATAAAACCCATTTTACACTCGACTTTATATCTATCCTCGCTCGCAAGCTCGCTCGGATGGATAAACGTCTCGAGTAAAATGGTGCGTTTTATGCACTTGTTGTACAATCTACTATTGTGCTCCACTGGGACCCCACGTCGGAATCGTCGGATACACCGGGGCTATGACTATTTCTTTGTCAAGTTTTGTTTGAATATAAACAGTATGCAAAGCGATATTCATTTCTATTTGAATTAGGTCATATTGTAAACGCCATCTATCGTTATCGGTTTGAATGACCGCGAACTCTAAATGTATGTACCTAAGCGATTGAGTGTAGGTATATGCATTAGGTGGCTGTGTTGAACGAAGTTTGTTCTATAAGTTATAGAATTAACTGTGAACTCTAAATGTATGTATGACGACCGCTTTAGCCTAGTTGGTAGTGACCCTGCCTACAAAGCAAGAGGTCCAGGGTTCGAATCCCGGTACGGGAATTAAATTGTGTGGTGAGCACGAATATTTGTTCCTGACTCATGGATATTTTCTATGTACAGTCACGAACTGGGATTGTTGAGCCACTTGCCATTACTCGTAATTTAGCCGTGTATTCAATAACCGATGTCACCGACTGGCTGGCAGCTATTCGATTTGCATTACACGGCCAAATTAGAAACATGGGTAAGTGGATCAACAATCCCGGTTCGTGATGGTACATATTTAAGTATTCCTTTATCTATATAAGTATGTCTATCGTCGTCTAGTAGCCATTGTACAAACTTTGCTTAGTTTGTGACTAGGCCGATTTGTGTAT
The DNA here is from genome assembly GCA_963854355.1 of Epinotia brunnichana. Taxonomy (NCBI): domain Eukaryota; kingdom Metazoa; phylum Arthropoda; class Insecta; order Lepidoptera; family Tortricidae; genus Epinotia; species Epinotia brunnichana. The sequence goes on along the minus strand of OY977949.1, from coordinate 18,276,481 downwards.
GATTCTCCGCAAATATTTATTTATTTATTTATGTACCTAAGCCATTGAATGTATATGAATTAGCTTGCTGTGTTGTACAAAGTTTGTTTTTAATTCCACTGCAACAGAAATCCACTCTGTAACCGCGTCTCAAGGAAACCTTTACAAACTAGAGTAAACCAATCTTCAAACGTTTCATCGCTCTGAACCTCGTTTCCGAGTCCTTTAATAAAAGAGAAACATTTTACGATCTGACAGGCAGCCCTTAAATACTAGTTGTCCTTGGGGTAGTCCGGTGGTCGTCTGATGACGCAAAAGGATTTTATGGCCGATAGATCATTGCGCTGACACATTATATATGACGACCGCTTTAATAGCCTAGTTGGTAGTGACCCTGCCTACGAAGCAAGAGGTCCTGGGTTCGAATCTCGGTAAGGGCATTTATTTGTGTGATGAGCACGAATATTTGTTCCTGTCCTGAGTCATGGATGTTTTCTATGTATTTAAGTATTTATTTATCTATATAAGTATGTTTATCTTCGTCTAGTAGGTACCCATAGTACAAGCTTTGCTTAGTTTGGGACTAGGTCGATTTGTGTAAGATTGTCCGCAATATTTATTATTTGATGGGATGATGGGTTACGCTATTACCCGTGGACGGTGTTTATTTTTGAATCCATTACGTGTTATATACGTAGTACATGTTCATTTACAAAGACGCACCTGACGCCCTGTCAAGGGGAGGGACGTATATTGATTTGATTCGCTGAACCATCATTTCGTATATAAAGTTTTGTCCAGTCCAAAGAGCGAGTACTTTTTGTCCCTGGTTCATTTCATACTCTTTTGTTGATAATGATTCAAATACATTATACGTCAAGAAAAATACATTTAAACATTTTCGTTGTAAAAATATGAAATGAGAAAAATCATTTGAAGTACATTCAATAAAAAAGTTAAACTCATCGACGCCTGATCCAGTTCAAGATATTGAGTCAGATAAGACATCGTAAACAACTGATATACGCCGAAGTACCTAATAATGCTTTGTTTTTGAACTATTTCCGAGAATCTCTTCAATAAAATAAACGTCTAATAAGTGTATCATAAGTTCATAACATTCATAACACACATAGTAAACGCGAGCGGCGAGGCGATCCATAGAGCGCATGGCTGGTATTCACAACACTTAGCGTCAATTCGTTTCTGCTGAACCAGTATAAATACGACCTCCGAATAAGGACGGGTTGCAACAACTTACTATAACAGGCCAATCAACGTTAAATATGGCGCCGGCAACTGTGATTCCATAGAAACCTGTCAAACTTTCAAAACATTCAGCTTTTAACGAACACCGCTTACGATTAAAGACGATTTGGTGCAAGTCACATCCGACCGACCACCAGGTCGAAGTTGACTGGAACCCACGGCACTACCATCGACCACCATCGAGCCAGGGCCGCGTTGCCTTCCCAGCCCTGAAGCCAGACGTTCCTGTAAAAGAAGACCCTGGAATCGGACTAGACCCACGCCGGAGAATTGCCCTGAGCAGAGGCCTTTGCTTCCTCAGCCTAAGCCAGACGTCCCTGCATAAGAAGATCCTGGCTCTCGAATTGACCTACGACCGACCCCACGGTCGTAGAATTGCCGCCGAGTAAAGGCCACGACGCTGCCTCCGCCGTCGCCTCCTCAGCACCAACACCAGACGTTCCTGTAAAGAAGACCCTGGTCCCAGCCCAGACGAGCATCATCAGGGATGCTCAGAAACACTCCAGAAATGGAAAAAATGCAAACAAGCCATGGCGTCGAAATATCCTGGCCCCAGCCAACAGCGTCGAAATCGCACACTTAATCCCACGGTCGTCTTAACGGCCGGAGACCTGCCACCGAAAAAAGCAGAAGGCTTAAAACGGCTCCCGTGGAAGAAAACCAACGAGTACGAGCGCCAGAATTAGCGTGTAACCGAAGCCTAAGACATCGGTTACACGCTAATTCTGGCGTCAGTTCAGTCCATCAGCACGGCTATCACAAGACGGCCGCGACATACTCTCGAGCTCTCTCGCACTATCCGTCTCTTTCCAAGTGGTCTAATTAGAGAGAGACGGATAGTGCGAGAGAGCTCGAGAGTATGTCGCGGCCGTCTTGTGATAGCCGTGCAGTATTATGAGAGAATGATAGTGTAACTGTTGTGAATGACAGAGACAGACATATCATACTGATGGACTGAACTGACGCCAGAATTAGCTTGTTACCGAAGCCTATACATATAAGTGTGACTTGCACCAAATCGTCTGTAATCGTAAGCAGTGTTCGTTAAAATCTGAATGTATGAAAAAAATTACAAGTTTCTAGTTTTCTGCCGGCGCCATATTTAACGTTGATCAGTCTGAAATCGTAAGTTGGTACAACCCATCCTAAGTAGGTTGCACCAACATAACCAACCACCAGTACCAACCTAAGTGTATCTAGTTGTTAATTGGGCGTTTCACGATCGCTCGAAAAAGCCGATCCGAGCAGCGTCTATATAGCCAAAATCTGACCATGAATGTCAAAACTGTAGTTTAAAAATAGTAGGCGCTACCCATTGGATATCCAAACGGACTGGAATGGAGGTCGTGAATGTCATAATTCAACGGTGGAACATCAACGTCAACGTCCATTCATTTGTCGCGAAGACAAATGGCGCGCTAGTGAATGTCAAAATACACGCACGACCACGAGCAAGTGACATCTATGTGGCGCACCCGTGAATGTAGTCAAAATATTACATCTATTTATCGCTGAGACAAACTGCGCGGTGCTGCGCCTAGGTAAATGTCCAGCTTTAGGAATCGCGGGATCAAGTTATCCTAGGGACGAGTGCTGGGGTGAGTCGGTTGTGAATTGTGAATAGTATTCGCCTCAATTCGGTTCATCTCTTTCACATCCCAATCACATTTTCAATGTTTCGCTTTCGTTCTAACCAGTTAGCTTAGCGCGCGTAGAAACAAGCGCGTGATACACATTGGAATACAATTTGGATACGATGAATTAAAATAGACCACCCAGTATGAATCACGAGGTGCACCGTGCTGCGGTAAATTGGCCATTGTTCCCGCTAACAAGATAATGCGTGTAAGCGTACGAGTAACTGTAAGTAATGTAATTTCGGCTCGCGGTTGCTCTTGCTAAACACGTAGGCAAACCTTACTGAAGGATATTAGCGGGTTTGTCCTTGTCTTCAAATTAATAGCGAATATCTTTATCTGCTCTGCTATGAAATTTTGCTCGAAACAACTGTCTACACGGTCGGTGCGGACCAAGGTCGCCCGGTCGGAGGGGCGTGTTGGCGACCGTCTAGCAGGGGCTTTACAATAACAGACCTTCCTTCTCCGTCAATATACGAGTATATTGACTGCATGGCGAGCGCCTTTATTACATGAATCTTTGTGACAGATTTGATGGCGTATGTGCCCATCTAGACTAGAGTAAACCAACAAAAGTTGTCATTCCTGTGGTTTAAAGGCTTTTTTACATGTACACGTTCATCATCATCATCATCATGCATTATCAGCCGAAAGACGTCCACTGCTGGTCATAGGCCTCCCCCAAAGAGTTCCAAAGTGACCGGTCCTGCGCCACCCACATCCAGCCGACTCCCGCTCCCGCGAAAAACTACCTATAAGGCACATGTATATTTACATATATATATGTATGTATATATATTTGAATGGAAGAGAATATTGTTGGAGTATAAATCAAACAATCTTAAACTTGTAACGATTATGTCATATAAGGAAACTTCAGTAAATATTTATATTAGGCACTTATCTGTTCACTATGTTATTGTTATTGCATAAGCTACCTAATCCTGACAAAATTTATAATTAATGCATACCAAGCGAGTGAATTCTCTGAAACGTAGCGGGGTTTATCTCTACAGTAGATGCCTACGAATATGTATTCGTATGTGCCTATCAACTGACGTAGACGTCAGGCTAGAAAGAGACGACTTCAATTTAAAAATTGCTATTTTATTTCATTATTTGTGAATCATGTGCCAGTCAGGAGGCCACATTAGCGGCGGTCGGGAGTAGATAAAACAAAATACGCTCGCTTCTCCAGCATAGTGTATTTAATTGTAGACCGTATGCGAAGCATGTGATGGTTGAAATTTCAACAGTGTTGTGAGCTTTAGTTTTGAAGATACATACTCCCAAGTGGTGGTTTCAGCAAATTTAATCGAGACTTCATAAAACAATGAGATGCAAGAACCGGCAGAGAGTTGGAACACAGGTACGTTGTTTAATTGACAGTTTTTTTTTTGTCGGTGGTACTGAATTTTTCGCGTTCGTTCGTGTTTAAAAGTGTTATACAGATTGAGATTGAGTAAACCGGAAACGATAACGCAGGTAAAGCAAATATGGCAGTGGATTCTTCCTTCCTTGGATGGGTGACCGCCTGTTTGAGTGGTTACTATAAATGTGCGCTTCCGTGCTTTGGATGGCACGCTAAGCAGTTGATCCCGGATGCTGTCTATGACAGTAGTCGTTAAGCCGAGTTAGAGGCCTTCGGGCGGCTTAAGAACCTCTAACAGTCGAGTTGCCCACTCACTTGACAAAGGGGGGACAACTGTAACTTGCGTCCGCAGGAGCTACCTACCACAACCCTGCACGTGTCCCCTGGGTGGTACAAAAAGTGACAAACTCAATGGCCAAATAATGTATGCCATACGATTAAATAAATAGTAAAACAAAACTCTTCTTTCCTGTGGTCAATAGTTAAGAGCTTCCGTGCTTATAAATACATGAAGTCATATTAATAATATAAGTAAGAGGGGTGGCCGTTTATACGGAAGAGTCCAACCAAAATAAAATTGGTTTTATAGTCCTTAACTTTGACAAAGTCAAGAGACGCGATCCTAAATCTCTATATGACCCATAAACTTATTTAATTGTAGCTGTGTGTGTTGATGGAGGTATAGTGTTTTTCTTAAGTGTATCTAATCATGAAACTTTTAAACAATAGATTAAATTAAAATATTAATTTAACTTAATCTATTGTTATTTTAAGTTTATATTATATGAATTTGTATTGGATATGGAACTGTGTTCTGAAATAATTGGACTAAAGAATCGGACGTAATGAGAAGTTCAATATCAAAATAGTGTGGATCATCTTGAAATACTTACAATTGTTTTTTGATCGCTGTTCACTCAAATCTGTTTACAATTATCGCAAAGGGTTCCATAATGTTTTTTGAGAATGGTTTACAAAATGCAACCATGTATTTTCCAAATACCTACCTTCTCACAGTGAAGTCTCTAATAACCTCATTTTAAGAACTTAGGAGGTCATTTATATCCTACGTTATATTATAAATACTTTCAGGAGTTTAAAGTGTTGTTTTAGATAGTAGAGCTGGGGAAAGATTTTTGCAGATAAATTAAAGTGATAGATAAACCATTTGAAAGCACATTAATATTACTTACACTTGACAACACAAACAATATTACTTCCTCTTGGACCTAATATGATTTATAGCCCCGGAAAAACCAGTAGGTATATAATATGTAGGTAAACATATAAATACAGACAATTATTGATTGATATACAGGGTGTGGCCTTTAATAGGAGCAAAAAATTAAACGTTGGATTATTAAGCTTGTGAACAATTATTTCCACATGGATTTATTTGATATTTTTTTTTATATATTTTTGTTCTCCAAAATAAGTTTATTTGTGTTGTTTTACTCTTCTGGAGTGCTATAAGTAACTTTTCATTTTAAAAACGCAAAAAAAATGAAATAAATAAAAAATCACAAAAATATCTTTTGAAAACAAAAATGCAAAAACTATTATGACTCATGATCTCAAAATCTGCATTGACTGCTGTGCTATGATGTGGGTGCCAAGATACATTACTTGGAGGTCATAACTTTAGATCAACATTTCTCCGAATCCAAAAAATAATAAAATGAATGGGACGGGACACAAGGGGTTACTGCAAATGCTCAAAGGAAGCGTCCTTTTGAATATTTGCTCCTATTACAGGCCACACCCCGTATACACACACCACAGGAAAGTAAAGCATTGTATAGTAAGAAATAATTGGGAGAATATTGCGATATTATGTAGGTCTATTAGGGTATGCTAGAGATTACTGTTGATAACATAAGACTACCTATTTCGCAGTTTCGATATTTCTCCGGCGAAATGATTCCCAAATAGGTATTGCCTTTATTATACTACTATTTCACCTTGTTATTTTATTACCAGTACTTTCTTGCCTCCCGAAACTAGAACTGGAAATAAAACCTAATAAATCTGTTAACCCACGTCGAAACAAAATGTTTTTCTTAAAGCTCCCACAGTATACAAAATACAAACGTCAAATAAAGGAATTTCCCGCAACGCTGGTAGTCTACTGCGTCGTTTTCTTATTACACGGCTTGAGTTGGGAGTACATTCACGGGGCGTGTTATCCGAGAATCTCTGTCCAATCGCATTCGGTCGAGTTGCCATGACAGGGATGCCGGTGTTCCGGCATCTGAGGCTCTTCGAAAATCACAATAAGTATAAATTTTTATACAGGTGACTGTTTAGCGCCGCTCGGTCGTTCTTTTTATGGGCGGTTTTTGCTGACTTTCTCTGTTTGTTGGTGATACACAGTTATCAGTGTTATCACGAAACGATACATGTTTTTTGTTAGGTACTTAATTTCTTTGGCCTAATTGGATCATTGAAATTATGCCGATTTCCTCATTTTAGGTCATACTATTTATAATAACGTATTCTGCGTTTAATTCAAGGATTTTCAAACGTATCACACTGACATATTTCTAGTACACATTGCCTCGTGGCAATGTAACCCTAGATCTCTAGGTGAGGTGTCAATCGATTGTCTAACTGGCGTGAAGGTTGCAGCAGTAATAATAATTGCAGAATGTAGGCAAATCTATCATCGTCGTAACTGGATGTGAATCACGCGCAGGGTAGGTATTTTAAGATACACGTTTGACTGCCAGTATGTGGTCGGTATAACGCCTCTGCCTGGAAAAGGGTTAACTGTCACTTTTTTATACTACAACGGTGGCAAATCATTATACGGCATTTATAATGATAAAAGCGGCTACCGTAACTTATGATGAGTGAAAATAATGAAAATAAGCTCAAACTGAGTCTAAAGCGCTGCCGACCATCAATTGTTTTGAGGATTCGCTGTGTTGACAGTATTAGGTCAATTCAGGTCCCTCAGATGTAGACTATATGACATTTTCCTGACCGTCTGAACCTCTACCTTATTCGTTAATGTAAATTCGTTAAAAAAAATTGATCGGTACATAATGTTGAATTGTCTCACGCACTATATTTGTGATGTTTGGTCATATACTCTTATTTATAACCCCTGACAGGGGTGTTATATGTTTGACGTGTCTGTGTATTTGTGTGTATGTGTTTCTGTGTGGCTACATAGCTCCTAAACAAATGGACCGATTTTAATGTTTTGTTTGTCCAAAAGCTGACGTGATCGATATCGAGATGGTTCTTAGCTACGTTTCAACAAAATCGGTTCAGCTAGTTTGGTAATATTGAACCTTGAAACGAAAATGTCGGCGGTTTTTCAACTTTCCTAAGTTGTTAATTATATTCAAAACACTTTATCAACTTATCAACAACATTGCGGGTTTTCCACGCGCAGGATTTTTGTTACGTAGAAGTAGAGGCGGCGTTTCGGGGTCGGAACAATACTCGTAACGTGAGTCATGCTCGAAAGAGTCTAACTGAGAAGGTTTGATGATTACATTCGCAATAATGATGGCTGTAATGTCGTCATCAGACATCATGAAGCTATGATTTTCTATAAATATCGATAAGTTGCAAGTTGCTTATAAGCACGACGCAGTTGGACCCTTTTGAAATCATTATTTTTTTAATTCCTATTTCATTCTGTCTGGTATTTTAGCATTTTCTACCAAAGTTTTCAGAAAATCAATGAAATCGATTAGGAAACCACTTATGAGAAATTAAAGTTTTTTCAATTCTTCTTCCTCGACATTATTTGGTATTCTTTTCTGAATCCTTGTGATTGTAATTCGTGTTCACTATTACCATTCAGTAATTTTCCTTTTGCTTCAAATGTAAAATCGTATTTACGAAAATTGTATTACCTATATATTATTAGCGATATACGAGTACAACAGTAGCAGCTGATAAAACTAGTTTTCATACAAACATCTACTTAACAAATATCAACATACAAAAGACATAAAAATTCTTTATAAAAAATTAGGAGCATGCAAGTAGGTAATCATCCAAATGGACACAGCGGTGTTTATTGATTGCCGTGGGATTCCCAGAGAGAGTTACCGCTAGAAAACATTCAAAGTTATTTATTGAGTAGTTTGGTTCAAAAACAAAACACTAAAAACCAGGGTAGGATTTCGTAAATATAAATATGACGACATACAATCAAAATCATGTCAGATATTGAACAAGCGCCCAGCCTTGCACGTTTAATCAATCCAAATATTTAGCTATTCCATGTATAATTAAGATTTAGAACTGCTGGACATATATCACGTAGTTATAAAAATGAACACCAGTAGCATCCGCCAGTATGGCAACATAGTTCCTTTATAGTTACCACCACAGGTACATAAATCACAACAACCAAAACAATTTGTTAAGAATGCTCAAGTAATCACCTAAAGTTAAACACTCAAAATATTCCTAGAAAAATCCCTAGTCCAGCCACTGTCAACGGAGCGTTCGGCGTGAGTCACTTGTTTTTTATGTACTTATTTATCACTTCAAGTTAGGGTAGGATTGAATGCTTCGTGAAAGCCGTATACCTACGTCAGTATAATACATTGACGCTTATTTAAAAAAAGTTGCGTAATAGCACATTTTTGTTAGCTACGGACGGTTTCGGTCAGACCAAGCAATAAATATGGAGAGACGAGCATGTTTTATCTAGAATATGTAGATATGCAATTCTTCCATATTTGTGAGTTCTGGCAAGCATCAGCACTCGGATTTGTCTTTATAGTTAGTTTATTTACTTAGGCAGCTTTCACAAGATCTTTTTCACCTCACTAGCTCGGAAAGGCCTTTTTGTATGTTTGATATCTATTGAGAAAATCGCTTTTTATCCACATGTGAAGAAAGTAGACGTAGAACGTTAAAAGTACTATGAAGTAGAACGTCAAATGTTTATTTTTGTTTTTTGTATATTTTATGAAATTTTAGTTTTATTACTTTTTTTTTTTCATTTTTTTAACTTTTTTAAAACTTTTTTTACTTTTTTTTACTTCTTTTTTAACTTTTTAAAACTTTTTTAATTATTATTTACATTTTTTAACTTTTTTTTACTTTTTTTACCCTTTTTCTTATTTTCCTCGCTGTAGTGAGGTGAAAAGATTTGTGTTATACACGGGTGAAAAGATATTTTCCGTCTCGTGTGTTGAAACACTCGCTACGCTCAGGATTCTATTTTTGAACCACTCGCTTCGCTCGTGGTCAATCATGTCGTCCCTTCGCTAGCTCGTGTTTCAAATGAACACTCGCAGGTAAAATACAACTTTCCCCCCTTGTATAACAAATAACTATTATGGATTAGTTGTAGGGTACATGCTTGCTCGTCTTCATCTTAGCGTTTTCCCGTTTGCATCACGAAGAAGTCCCGTCTACCTAATCCCAGAATTGGCGTGGGCACTAGTTTTTGCAGAAGCGACCACCATTTGCCCTTTCAACTCAGAAGGAAATATGTTTATATACCTAAGTATATTGGGATTAAGCCTTTGTCATATGAGCGAGCCTCTTGACTGATAGAAGTTCTCAAGCTGCCCAAAAGCCTAAAAACTGCTGTCATAGCTGCCGGGATCAACTGCTTAATGTGCCAAGGGTACGAGCGCTTCTTAAAATTAAAATCTCAGTAATGCGAGGGGCATTACTGGGATTCTCTGTTAAAACATTAGTTCGCAGGTCTCCAGTTTAAGTCTTGTACACGTTAGTAGGTACCTAACCTAATGAGTCCAAACTATTTCACATGTGCTCCAGTGCTAAATAATTTTCCTACCAACACGGCTAATTAGGGGAAAGTTGACGGTTCAAGGGTCACGAAACTGGGAATATTTAAAAAGTTTGATATGTAGAAATCACTATACCTCGGTCCATATAAGATTAGAAAAATCGTGCGTTTTCAAACGAAATCACACGAAATAAAATAGTAGTGTTATGTTTAAAAAGTGATTAATTGTAGAAATAAGTAAAACTAGTACATACGTACAATACCACTCTTTGATATAATACACGTGTTACTTTATATCAAATGTTATTTATGCCTTTATGAGACGCTCCCGACATATTCTTTGATGCCACTCTGCCACTCCTGAATAGGGGTGTAGACACCAAATAAAATAACGAATAATGATGATTTTTCTCATAAACGGATTAAAAATATAGTCAAATGGAGAAACAAGTACAGCAGGGGATTAAATCATCACAAAGATTATAAGTGTTCAAAGTTTTAAGAGGGGTTATATTCTGTCCCTTTTCCGCAAAGCGCACCTTCATATGAAACGATTGTCATTTACTATGACGCTCGTGGATCGTGACATCACGATCCCCTAGCGTTTTCTCTCTCTAACAAGCAATATTAAAACGGTTGTAGCTTCGTAATTTTTTGAGATGACTGATAGTGATTTTCGTCACTAGGCATATTTTTTTTGCCTTCTTTCTTTTGGCGTTACATTTTGAGTCTACACCACTATTTGAAAACATATAGGCCTACCTACTTGAAACAAGTACACGAAAGTGGAGACATGGAATACAGGTAGGTACTGAAGTCCGTCGATATAAGTGTCAATATGATACTGGGATCATCTTCGAATAGGGATTGACTATATATCAGATTTCTGCACCTCCAAAGGCTTCCTATGGAAAGAAGAAAGAAAGAAAGAAACATTTATTCGAGACAAACAACACACAGCTTTTGTCAAGAAACGGTTCTATCTCAGCATAATGCTGGCATTGCTGCCAGCGCTGATTATCCGATAGAACCGTCGGGTGACTTCACGGTGGATAACAAACAAAAAACAAAATCAAAATTTAACTTAGTTAAACACGAGAAGGGACAATTAACGCAGTTAAAAATAGAAAATAAAATATAATATTATCCAGCGATTAATGAACGCAGCCATTTCACTCCTGCGTGATCTGTTGCAGCCATAGAGGTAGAATAGATAGAGGGAGTCACCCACACATACACACATGAGTGACAAAGATGCATGCATAGGCAATACCGCAAGTGGGAACGAGATACAGTGTCATATTTCTATCCCTCATCGCGTATACGGATTTATTGTTTGCCACCAGCTTGTTTGCCACCACACCTGTCAAAATTTGTACTGAAACTGACACCACCATGACGTCACCGATATAATACGACTAAATTATAAATGACATTAGACGTCAAGAATGTATTAGCTTCTGATACTTCTTAATTTAGTATGGTTAATTTACCATCGTCCCTCTTGGGTATACTATACCCAAGGCGTATACGCTAGGACGCCATCTATATATCCTCTATCTACGGTTGCAGCACACTAGCGCCATTGACACTGACAGAAGTGACAGGTGGTAGACAGGTGTCCTTCTTTTCAATTAAATCTAAATCTAACATGTAATCAACAATAATGTTTTCTCAAACATGCTCGAAAATGTATGCGTTAATATCACGAAATGAAGACTTGAAGTTTCTTGTTTAAGCCTCCCTACATTTCTTCTTGGCCCTACGCCAAGAAGTAATGTATGAAAACCCTAAATAAAACCATTAAGCCTGCATCACACTGGGGTGGCCTGCGGTGGCGAACCATAGTAAATTTGACAGAGCTACTGACAAGTTTTCTATTGTCCGCCGCGGCCAGGCCGCGCCAGTCTGTGAGAGGCCTTAGGCAATAGAAAACTTGTCATTAGCTGTCAAATTTACTATGGTCCGCCACCGCATGCCGCGCCAGTGTAAGCCCTGTCACAGACTGGCGCGGCCTGGCTGCGGCGGACAATAGAAAACTTGTCATTAGCTGTCAAATTTACTATGGTCCGCCACCGCAGGCCGCGCCAGTGTGATGCAGGCTTCATGCAGGCTTTATTGTCCACTACTCTAACTTTTAAAATTTGCTTACAAATATTAAACTAAGGAAAAATTACATACTGCCAACCACGACTAGACTCTGTAAGCATACTTGCGACCTAAAAAAGCAAAATCTATGGTACTATACTTATGTGCGGTTAAACATGGTGCTCAAACGGCTTGTTCAAATGGCATGTTCAAAAAAATGGGTACTGTGTTTATAATAATTAATAACTACGTTGAAGTTCCAATTATACGGAGTAAAAGATGGATATAAACTTGTATTATATACTTGTATAAAACGGAAAAGTATTTACTTATTTTGTGTCATATGTACCTATTTTAATGTATTTTTTTTTCTTTTTTCAGGTAAGAATTTATAAACAACCGAAAATCAATGCCGTTTCCATGGGTAAATTGTACTGCCACCCAAACGGTAAGTTGTAGAATACATAGAGATATTTTAACCATAACTATCATAAAATATTATATAAGTAGGTATATAAACCAAATTATGTAATTTCAAAATATATGTTCAGGTACTTCGTAAGTTCGTACTTCGTAGTTAACGCGTAATCTAGGCATCAATCATTATGAGACAAACTGTAGTACTAGACGGTCAATAATAACCAACAAGCGGTAAAAGATAACATAATAATAATCACCAGATCAACAGCTTTGTCGGTTAAAGTATTCAATCTTAATTATTATTATGAAGTTATTACGCCGGCCCCCCGCTTGTTACCGTCGGATCCAGCAAATCTCACCAATTACAAAGCTGGAATAATGTAGATAAATAAACATTTCATCAAGAATTGTTGGTTTGAGTAATTATTTAACTTATCCGGATCGTAATTTGAAGTTTATGCTTGGAACGCACCGCAAAATGCCTTCGGGGCTGTTTTACGAGAAAACACCTGTTTTGTTTTACAGCGAAACATCGAGCATTTTATGGTGCAAATTATTAAATTGTGACCGGCTATCTTAATTTGGTTTAATCTGATTTTTTATGTGTCAATAAAATATCAATTAAGTGCAGACGCGCCTCGTGTATTCCGATAAGATCTGCGATTGTTTATAATCATGTGGAGCGTAAAATTAAAAGCTTACCGTGCTAATGCTGCGATTTTATTATCAACATGGGAGGTCCCGTTTGGCGGAATCAACATTCAATTTACCCACGGAATATAACACCTGGGTCAGCTGGGTAAGTGGAGCTACATTCTGCAACTAGTATTTTGCCGTAAGCACGGACAAGTAAACGTTTTTATTCAATTTCAATAGGTTTTAGGGCAATCAATCGCCTTCCTAATTATGCTCGTTTTATTTCAAATATTACACTTGTTCAAGAATAGTGACACAAATGTATAAAATTCTGTAAAATCTCATGTTACTTATTTGGCGATATACAATTACATATACCTAAGTACCCATTTGCCGTTCTTAGTACACTCAAGAGCAAAAGTCCTAAATTAAATAACCGCAATAGGTTTTTTTTAATATTTTTCACTAGTCTTATTTACATAACATACTAGTTTTCGTAATACCCAAATGTATTAGCAATTTCCGGGATCCTATCATAAAGATATCAACATCCAAAAATGACGATTTTTGCAATATCTCGCTCCGTTAACGTTGTTTTTTTCATGGGTTTTTACGAGTCCGATTTAAACTTGGTAACGTGTTTTTTTTTTACTGTTATTTCTGCAGTTTAGATGTAAAATTTAATAAAGATCATGAAAGGATTAAAAAACTGTACAACATTGGACTATTTTAGGAAATATGACGGTATTTCATCGACCCGAAACTTTTGCTCTTGAGTGTATTTATTAAAATATACTGACACGTTACTGCGAAATCCGTTGTTTTTTACTAAATCCGATATCTCTCCTTAGAATTATTTCGAAATGGGAACTTTATCTGACACAAGGCAAGGTTGCTATTGCAATTACACGATTGAGTAAGTTACGAGGTTGAGAAAGTAAACAATCAAAATGAAAGTCGCAAATACGTCGACCCGACTCAACATTGTAGACATGCCCGATGTGGCGATGTCGTGTTGAGCACTAACGTAACGCACCTATCGCCAACGGCAATATTTATATTCGAGTTTTTTATCCGGAATATTACCGAGACAAGGTTGCAGTACATGAAATGAAATGAAATGAATGAAATGAAATTTTTATTTCGTGTAACCATGGACACATGTTGTTAGTAGAATTTACAAAACTAGGGGGTTAGTAGTTACAGCTAAACTTACATTTAAAACAAAACAACACTGACAGGGGAGTTTAGTCCCTCGCAGTGCGACATGTAGGGACAGTCAACCCTGTCCGCTATCATGCGCAGAATGCTGTTGGGACTGCGGCGCACCCTGCGCACCAGGGATGCTGCGCGCGTACGCATGCAGTCTGTACATCGATGTTCAATTTTGATCAAGATTTGTGAGCCAATTTCTTTAAATTAATTCGTTCCTGCAGCTTAAATCAAACCTAATGATAACCCACTTTTTATAATATAACGAAGCATCGCAATGGGACTTTTAATAGGTAAACGTAGGTATACTAAATTGTTTAATTTTACATTATCATAACAGATGATTTAATCTAAAGGAGATCATTCCAACACTTGGAGGTTCGTGGCGTCCAAGTTTAGATTAGATTAGATTATTTATTTCATGATAAAAAATACATTCCAAATTTAAATAAAAAAAATAAAATTATTTATCACGATCGTCAAAAACAAAGAAAAAATAAAGATATAATATTAAATTAATACAATGTCAACAAATTTACTCAATAACGAGTAAATATAAAAATAAAACAAAATCAAAAGAACAAATATGTCAACCACTATACTTCGATTTTTTTAGCATTAGAAATTCGATAAACAAAGAAGCAGGTGTCGTTAACCTGTTTCTTTAGAAGTTAATAATAAAATATTAAATTACTGTGTATTTTTGTTTGTTACATCATAGGTATGTACTTATCAATGATTTCACATTTCCTATCACTAAGGTTTGTAAATATTATATATAATTACCTATATTATTATTAACTATTCCTAACCTAACCTAACCTTTCACTACATTTAATTGGGTGGTTTTAACCTTAAAATGCATGCATATCAAGTGGTCTCTCTGAAATAAGTAAGTAGAACCTATTTTAGCTTAATTTGTAGCTTTGCCGACCTCGTCCACCTCCACCACACACTAGTGCGATGTAACCTTGTAGTTATTATTTAGTAAATAGTATCAGAGTAAGGGCCGCACTCAGGCACCTGAATTGAACCGCACTATCAACGAAAGATAATAACAATAACAACAACAATAACAAATAACTTTAACGGAAAACAATGAAACTTAAAAACTCAAAACAACAAGATTCTGGGATAATGACAAAGTATCGCACTTGCATTCGCATGACATACGAGATAAACGTAGTGATTGTATACTCTTTGTACGAGATGAGAGTGACGTTTAAAAACAAACATGAACAATGTAATGGCGGACATTTTATCCGACCGATTGCAAATGTCAAAACGCTAAACTCTTATTGATGTGGGACACGATCTCTTCAATTTAGTCGCAATTTATGCGTTTAAAACGTTCCGTTTGTTTGAAACCTCTGCTTCTCTGGGTTTTTTATCATGCAATTTTTTTGCGATACATTAAAAATAACACAAATAAAATATTAATGCTGTATTATTAAATAATCATTTTAAGTAAATGCAAATTACACATTTTGCTATCGTCTAATATGCTTTAAAAAATGTTTTCATAGTTTTCCACTTATTCCGCCGCATTTACGGCAGGTATCGTAAAACGTGTTCTATAAAAAACCTTACACTTACTTCTGTCAAGGTCTTTCTAATGCTAAAAAAATCGAAGTATAGGTATCGTCATTCAATTTACAATATAGTGTAATGTGCATTAGAATATAGGTGACATTTAATGTCAAATCATATTAAAACAAATGTAAATAGGTAAAAACAATAATTTAACATGTCAGATCAAGATCCATATACTCTTTAACTGAGTATAATGGATTTTCCAATAAAAGGTATTTCAGGCGGCGTCTAAATGCTTCATCAGATGGTTCCAGTCTAAGATCAGCGGGTAGTCGCTCGTAGTAGGTAGGCCCAATGACACGCGGGTTCTTTTCTGCAAGTGCCATGCGACGGGGAACTGTTCTCAAACGCCCAGTGCGGCGGAGTGTTTTGCCAATCACATTTACGGTATCGAACGAGGAAAAATTATTCCTTACAAACATTATAATTTCGAATATATAGAGTGAGTAGTGCGTCATAATACCGTGCGTTGGGAAGTGGCCTCTACACGAAGTCCTCGATTTTGCCCCAATCATCGCACGTACGGCACGTTTCTGCATAAGCAGCACTCTGTTGGCATCCGTTGAGTTTCCCCAAATGAGCGTACCGTAGGACATCAGCGAATGAAAATGAGCAAAATAAACCTGCTTCATGGCATCGTCTGATACCATAGGTTTTAGTTTACGCAAAGCAAAGACTGCACTACTCAATCTATCACATAGTTTGTCTACATGGCACTTCCAGTTAAGGTGAGAGTCCAGAGTGAAGCCCAGGAACCTACATTTATCACTTATCGGCATCGGGCTGTTTGCTACGCACGGAGGAATCGCAATTTGGCGCCCCGAGAAGACCATGACGTTGGATTTTGTTATATTTAAGAGTAAGCCGTTGGTAGCAAACCACCTCTGCAGTTGATCACATCCGTCATGTATCTTCTCTCCAAGCTGTTCAGAAGTGCGCGCGCTGACAACCACTGTGGTATCGTCCGCGAATAGGACAGAGAGACCAGCTGTGATGGCAGCGGGAAGGTCGTTCATAAACGTTAGGAAAAGGGAATTTCCTAAGGCCGAACCTTGAGGGATTCCTACATTCACGCACATTCACAAGTGTTGGAATGGAATGATCTCCCTCCACCTATCCAAGGAGCGTCTAGCAAGTATACCTTTAAGCGCCAGCTATTTGTTGACGCTCCAGAAATCCCACCCCTTAACCCATCCAGCACTTTTTAATATCCCAACCGTGTCGCGTTTTTTGCTATGTGTGTTTGCGTCCCATTGTGCTACTGTTACATACTTAAAAAAAATATTGTACAATAATTATGTGTCTATAGTATGTTGTGTTACGTTCCGTGGGTCTCGTACGGTGCTGTATGAAATCCAGCGCTGTAGGTCTGACACCTCGGCATAATGCTGAGACAGCGACCAATTCACTGCCGGGAAGATACACACAATATGTGTCATTTGTATTGATGTCTACTCCCTTGTCTCTGTGCGTGTCTTTTGTGTAGTGAATAAATGTCTTATTTCTTTCTAAATAATCGCCCTAGACGGCCCACGACTCGCAGTAGACCAAAGAATCTAAGGCTGAACATGAACGAAAATGAGGGTCACGAAAGAGGATACTCAGGATCGTGCAAAGTGGAGGAAAACGAATAGGAAAGAGGGCTGACAGAAACCGGGATGAACAGCTACACAGTAAATTATGACATTTATAAGTTCTAACGAACATATTGCGGCTGACGCCAAATGGGATAAGGGCAAGCATTTGCTGATGATGAAAATTGTTTCACAAACGCCAAAAAGCTAAAGAATGTTAATCTTGTTCGTGACTTAAACATGATGAACCTTGATGAATGGGTGCCTTCCGAAAATCCGAATGGTGTTATGTTCAACATAACTCGCCCACGCCTTCTAGCCTTCTATACTAATAGGGTAATAACTAGGAAAGTATATTGAACTGAGCCTACAATAACGGGGTTAAAGACCTGTAGATGAAACGTAACCTTTACTTACGTTATGTATTTATATGTACATAATAACAATAATTTGCTTATACACACGAACTTTATCGCACATACCAGAACTTGTCTTATTTTAAAAACAAAAGTGACAAAACAGATGTGACCTAACTACAAGTGACGAATCTTCGGTAATGAGCAGTGAATACGACCAATGTAGAAGCCATGACCACTACCCACTACAAAAAGAGACGAATAGGTACCTACAGGAATTTACAAACGAATGTAACGAAAAATTATGTAGGTACCTATCAATGGTATTCATATTCTAAGATTACGCACATACTGCGTTTTCCTTTAAACGTATTTATAATGTTTGCGTATGCCTAATAAAACGATAGTTACTATTGGTACACGATTCAGAAAGGGCTTGAACATCAAACACACGTCTAATATAATCGTAAAACGGCGAACAACATAGGATTTTTTTATTTTTTTACTATATCTAGTCCTATAGAAACACTTTGAACTGTTACTGTTAATATTGAAATAATATTTTAGTTTAGCATTTGTGGACACGACATTATATGTGTGATCTAATAAAGCAGGTCATAAAATTGAGAAATCATAACAATTCTGAATCACTCACTAAATTATCATGGTAAAGCAATGTGAGGATTGTGAGCTTTAGATCCCGGTTAAATATTTTAAAGCGGTTTATCTGGTTACGGTATTTCACTGTCGTTGGTTTGATTTAAGCAAATGTTGGTAAATAACAATACGAGTGGGCTATGACGCCTTGTGAAACGCTCGTACTTTGATTGTGGTTTATAACTTGCCATCGATTATTATTGATATATTTCATCCTTTAACAATTAACCTACAGTACCGGTCAAAAGTTTAAGTTCACCCTTTGTTTTTGGTACAAATTTGTACTTTTGTGCGATAATGTTTTGCAGTTCAGATGTCGAAAATTGTTTCCAACTGATTCGTTATTGTTTACAGAGATGTGTTTGATTAGTCAGACACAATTTACGTAGATTTCTAAACAACTGATTCCCTAAAAACCAACATTGTATCTGATCATTGTACGTTTTAAGTGGCAAGGCCATATATGGCCCAGTCTTTGCCGTCATTCCTATAAGATTTTAGGGAATGCGTTGTTTAGAAATGTACGTGAATTGTGTCTGACTAATTAAACAAATCTCTGGAACAATAACGGATCAGTTGGAAAAAAAAATCGGGTTCCGAACTGCAAAAAAATATTGTCCAAAAGTACTCATTTGTACCTAAAACAAAGAGTGAACTTAAACTTTTGACCGGTAGTGTATGTACTAGTGTCAACGTCAATTCTTATTATGAAGGTATTCCTCAATAAGGATGGCAACTGGTAAGAATGGTGGAGAACGATCACTTCAAAATAGGAAAGTCAGCGGTGAAACTGTAACAATATTTAGCCTAATAAGAATTCCATATTAGTCCATTTTCATTGCACCATCTCACCGCGATTTTTGAAGTTTCGCATCCATATTATGGGTGCGAAACTTCAAATTTGTAGCTGCGATAGTTTTAGGATAGTGTAGCAATTAATCGTTGTTTTACTCACGTCAATAGGTAGAGCCCATTTTTAAGTAACATATAGTAAATAAATAAATATTGTGGACAATCTTACACAACCCAGCCCCAAACTAAGCATAGCTTGTACTATGGGTACTAGATGGCGATAAACATACTTATAAACTTACCTATATAGATAAATAAATACTTAAATACGTAAAAAACATCCATGACCCAGCAACAAATATTCGTGCTCATCACACATATAAATGCCCTTACCGGGATTCGAACCCAGGACCACGGGCTTCGTAGGCAGGGTCCTTCACTACCAACTAGGCTAAACCAGTCGTCAAAATATCTTTGTAAATATACCTTAAGGCGATTAAACGTAAATATTCAATTGTAATAACGCCGGGCTCGTCCGTTATTGGACGTCGCATGAAGCGATTTTTTATCATCGTAGTGGTCCGAGAGCGTTAGGATATCCGGCGCGGCTTTGTAACTGACGATGCTCTACCGTCAACTATAGAAATGTAGAGTCTGTAGGGCTGCAGCGGAGATATTCAACGATAGAGTCAGTCTTATGATATCCGGTTGGAATATAAGTATAACGTAAAGATAGGAACACTCCAATGAGTGAACAAACACTCAAAATCAATGGTACCAACAGGAACACTAGACATTTATATCCAGTTTTTACAGAATAGATCCCCGACTTTAAGTAGCTTTACCGTATCACCAGTTGGTACCTACTGTGCAGAAAAGTCCGAAGAAATCAATATTTTTATAAAATGACGTTATTTTATATTTCATGCAATCAAATCATTTTTCATATGCACAGAAGCCCTTAACTATTGACCACAGGAAGCACGACTTTCGTTTTACTCAATCTGTATCCTCGTGAGGTCCCGGCCCATATAGGTACTCAATTAAAAACAATTGATAATCAATTAATAGTACATTGTTTAACAAGGGGCGTATGAGGAATATTGCAAACGAGAGTCTGTCCCGACGCTGTAAGGCGGAGGGCTTTTGATGACTCGAGTTTGCAATATTCTTACGCCCGTGTTATACACAATGTTTTTCATCACATTTGCGAGGAAATAAATAACCACAAAAGACAGTAAAATCTATGTTTTATACAAGCGCATCAATCAAATGTTGACGAAATTGACAACTTCACTTCTAGATCAGTGCGAGTGGAGGGCGGAGCTTCAATATTTCAACCAATCACAGAGCATGGAGTATACAGTATTCTGTATACAGGCAAAGAATAACACCATTTATGAGCAAGTGTGATGAAAACATAATTATATATTGTTGCCAGCGAGCTATGGAGCGCAGCATATTAGGTGTAAAGCTAAGGGACCACATCCGGAACACCACACGCTGCGCTCCAAGACCCAAACAGAAGATGTAACTCGGAAGGCGGCCAAGTTAAAGTGGGTCTGGGCTGGTCACGTCTACCGCATGCTGAATGAGCTGTGGGCCAAAGGAACCACGGAGTGTAAGCCCCAAAACTCAAAACGGAGACGCGGTTGACCTAGTCGGCGATGGCAGGATAACTTGGACTCCTTTTGAAAAGACTGGCCAGACATTGCTGAAGACCGCGATAAATGGAAGGGGAGGGGGGAGGACTTTGCTCAGCAGTGGGACATAGCGGGCTCGATATAATAATAATATTTAGTTCAGGTTGCGATTCAGTTGGACAATTTTTGAAGAATTGGCTCCCGGAGGTTAAGAGTCCGCAGTAAGCTCGGCCGAATTTCACCTTCCCATACAAACGGAGTTTCGTTCTCATTTTAAAACTACGTGTTGGATTGTAACGAAACTTTGCATACACAATGACATGAGGTATACCTAGGTTTGTAATTAGTTTATATGGCTCCAGTTTATAAAACAAACGAAATACAGCAAAAACAAGTTTTATATAAAAACTTAAACTTCCTGTATTTTTTTAATGATGGTATCTGAAGCTACATAAACCAATTACAGACCTGGATGGTACTTAACGTTTTCTAAGTACAAAGTTTCAGAGCAAACTAGCCAGTCGTTTTAAAATGAGAGCGTAACTTAACTACGTTTGAATGGAGTTTCGAGCTTAAGATCTTAAGACCCATACTTATAAATAAATAAATATTTGCCGACAGTCTTACACAAATCAGTCCCAAACTAAGCAAAGCTTGTACTGTGGGTACTAGACGACGATATGTATACTTATATAGATAAATAAATACTTAAATACATAGAAAACATCCATGACTCAGGAACAAATTTAATATTCGTGCTCATGACACAAATAAATGCCCGTTTCGATTAAAACACGACTTAACGGCTCTATCAGACCAAAACAAGCACTTTTACGTAAAAATGTCTTGGCGTGTAACTGACACGTGACAACCCTAGTGTAAGTCGTGGTGAGTGAACGCTCGATTGTTGCCTCTTTGTGCGCCACAATGAGGAATAAAAACACATCCCTCCGGCCCTCCTAGTTGAGTCACGCAGACTATCCCCTCCTGATGTTTCATCCAAATCAAACAACACTTTCAACGTTATTGTTCATTTTAGAATTAGACAATTGCTAGAGACTGCGTAATTAATTTTTAAGACACTTATGATCTTCATTATAAATCACTTCGCGTCGAAAATAATTAAACTATAGAAAAACCGTAACAGATGCCCACGAGATTTTTATGTAAATAATACCTACCTACGCTAAGCGGTCATTCACTTTGAACCTTGAAACGTCGTCCGTAGAACTCTCAGAGCATAGAATACTAGAGGTATGGACTCCATACCTCTTTCGAGTATAAATAAATAAATATTTGCGGACAATCTTACACAAATCAACCTAGTCCCAAACTAAGCAAAGCTTGTACTATGGGTACTAGACGACGATATATATACTTATATAGAGAAATACATACATAGAAAACATCCATGACTCAGGAACAAATATTGGAGTACGGCTTTAAACAATATTATGTACCTACAACATACAATACATAACGATTACAGACCTAAACATTAGGTACTTTAACTATTTAATAATTATAGCTTTCTATACCAATAATTAAAGGTCACCAGGACGGTAGACTCTCCATACAAACGTAGTTTGTTTCTCATTTTAAAACGACATGCAGTGACATGAAACTTTATATACACAATGGGATCTGCCATATCCAAGTCGGGAACTAGTTTCGGTTGCTATAAATTATAAGAGAAATATTATAGACTAGCTGTTGCCCGCGACTTCGTCCGCGTAGAACTTTTTATCGTCTTAGAAAATGATTTCTTTCAATACAAAATTTGAACCCTCTTTTAGGGGATAATTAAAATAAAAGTTGATGTTCATTTTCTAGTTTGTGAACAAACAGTCTAAAACCAAAGTTAAAAATCTCATACTTTAAAAATGCCTTGAAATACTCAAACTTTGAACCAATTTTAACACTCTTAGGGGATGAATTTGGAAAAACTCTGAAATCAGTTTTGTAGTCTTTTAACGTACAGAATAAGACCGAAGTTAAAAATCTCTTACTCACACTTTAAAATTTTATTGCTCGCCATTTAAAATTTGAACCCCCTTTTAAACCCCCTTAGAGGTTGAATTTTTCTAATCGCTGAAAGATTTTTTTTCGTAAACTTTTAAGTCTCTAGCTCAAAAAAAGTGTTGCCCATACAAAGCTTTCTTAACCCCCTTAGGGGTGGAATTTTCTAAAACTCTGAAAGTACTTTATTATTAATTTTAATAAGTAACATTTTGAATAGTTTTAAGTCTAGTAAAAAAAAAAGTTTTTCCCACACAACACTGGCTACCCTTCTTAAGGATCTTAAGGATCCCCTTAGGGATGGAGTTTTCTAAAACGCTGAAAGTTATTTTTTAGTATTCTAATAAGTCATCTTTTTGCAAAGTTTTAAGTCTAACTCAAAAAAAAGTGTTGCCCATGCAAAGCTTGCTCTCCTTTTTAACCCTATTAGGGGTGAAATTTTCTAAAACGATTTGTGTTCTTTTTTTGTATTTTAATAAGTAATCTTTCTACAAAGTTTCAAGTCTCTAACTCAAAAACATAAACTTTCCCTGATAAAAACTTTGCACCCCTTTTTATCCCCCTTAGGGATAGATTTTTTCAAAACGCTGAAGGTCTTTTTTTTTGTATTTTTATAAGTAATCTTTCTACAAAGTTTTAAGTGTCTAGCTCAGAAAAAAAATTTCCCCATACAAACCTTGCACCCTTTTTTAACCCCCTTAGGGAATGATTTTTGTAAAACGCCGAATGTAGTATTTTTCATGTTCTAATAAGTAATTTTTCGTCAAAATTTTAAGTCTCTATTAAAAAAAAATATGTTTTTCCCATACAAACTTTGCACCCTATTTTACCCCCTTAGGGGTGAAATTTTCCAAAACGCTGGAAGTACTTTCTTTGTATTTAAATAATCTTTCTACAAAGTTTTAGGACTCTAGCTAAAAAAAATAGTTTCCCACATACAAACTTTGCACCCCTATTTTTAGGGGTAGAATTTTCTAAAACGCTGAAAGTACTTAATTTGTATTCTGATGACTAATCTTTCTACAAAGTTTTAAGTCTCTATTTAAAAAAAAAATGTTTCCCCCATACAAACCTTGCACCCCTATTTTACCCCCGTAGGGGTGGAATTTTCCAAAACGCTGAAAGTGTTTCATTTGTATTCTAATAACTAATTTTTCTACAAAGTTTAAGTCTATAGCTCAAAAAAAAAAAGGTTCTCCCATACAAACTTTGCACCCCCATTTTACCCCCTTAGGGGTAGAATTTTCAAAAATCCCTTTTTATCCCTAGCCCACGTTATAAAAGCAACATACTGTGCAAAAATCAACTCTCTAAGATTAGTAGTTTCGGCTGTGCGTTGATGAGTGAGTGAGTGAGTGATTGTGTGAATAAGTCAGTCAGGACATAGGCATTTATTATGTATAGATAGATAGAAGATAATGAAACTCCCATTCAAATATCTCAAAAAATTATGAAGCTACATCCGTTTTAATGTCGCTTGTTAGAGTGAGAAAACGATTAGGGACTGTGACGTCAATATACTCGAGCGTCATAGTAAAAAACAATCGTTTCATATGAAGGTGCGTTTTGCGGAAAAGGGACAGAACATACCCCCTCTTAAAACTTTGGACTCTTATAACTTAATCATTACCTATATAACCTCTTGCTTTGTTTTTTTCTCCATTTGACTATATTTATTTTAAATTCTTTTTCGAGAAAATACATTATGATTATTTACCATATTTTCGATTCCTGAGCTATAACCACGAACTTCGGAATTCGAAAATATTCGGGTATCTCTATCTCTATCGCACTAACCATACTCGAGTGACAGTATCGGTTTTCGTGGTAGCGCCGCAGGTACTTTGGCTGAATGCGCCGAGCGCGTGCCATTGTCATTCAAAAAAAACAAATTCGTGTTAATTATATTGTTCAAATTTGTTGATTTCATTTATTGAAATTACGACATAAAACGACATTTGCGCATATAAGTTCTCATATCAGAATCGAATATTTTTTTATGGTTTATATTTTAGCATTTGTCTCGTAAAGGTCTATCGTAGACGGGATTTAAATTATTAATAAGTGAAAGGCAAAGCAATTCCGCCATTTTGACGAAAATTTGACGGTTCTTATAGCTGACAGTTGGAGCAGCGTTTGATTTCAATAAAAATAAATGAAAAATTAAATGAAGTCGTATATTTCGGAAAATTAATTAACTGTCGCAGTCGGATAAAAACTATCCTAAGTTGCAGCTAGAATAATAATGTACCTATATAAAATGTTTCATATTTTTCCGTTCATGGGATGCTGAGAACATTCGAACCGCGCAAAGCTTAGTTTCAAACTGGCTGATTCTTTTTTTAATTTAGAGATTTATTATAAGTGGAGAAAAGAAATGAAGTGATTAGAGACTTGGTATGCAAATCATACTCATCATCACTATTTAAGAGCTAGGCTCTCTTCGGTGGAGTAACTGCAACTGATTTTTGCCCTCTGCCATGCAGCCTCTTCACGTCTTCGTACGACTCGACAGCAACTTTCTCTTTTATTTGGCTGGTGTAAGTGTGTCTGGGCCTGTAAAAAACAATTTTAATTTCTGTATATATTACTTTCAAGTCCAGACTCCTGTCAAAGCGCCTGATGTTACTGAAAACACTCATTAGAGTATCATATAAATAGACACAATTAAGTAGGTAAGGTACGGTACATTAGACATTACTTACAGGCGGCGTTCGGTTTTTTATTTATAACTTGAACTGTTTATGATTGGTCGTGGATTTGGAACAATTTGGGAGATTTAAACGTCTCTGTCACTTATCTGGTTAATTAACCAATTAATATGTCCAATCAATATCACGACCAAGTCATTTGAGGCTAAGACTAGGTAAATTTCGCAAAATATCCGAAACCATCTTACATTTGTGCAAGTCAGATCAAAAAGAATGCCTTTATAAAAGTGTGAAATGAGTTGCATACACGGAACGGATGAAAACATGCATTAGAAATGAAATAAAGTGTTACATATTCTATATATGCACTGGCAAAATTAAAAATCAGTGTATTCTTTTGTTGTTATTCATGGACACATGAACGCAAAAATGTTTTAGTACCGTTCAAGTTGTATTTATTATTCGGCAATGTTTGGCTATGGGATATAGCATAGCTAATATACACATTTTAACTTAATTATATACCAATACTGTCACCTGCATTCCAAACTAATCGAGGTCGAGTAATAACAAAGTAGGAATTAAGGACATGTCTATGTCTATGTCTACCTATACCATTTGACTACAGCAAAAATATAATATCGGTAGATTTTAGAGCGCAATCTAGTACAGTATAAAGAGAGAGTGGTGTGACATCCATCTATTGTCGCTATAGGAGCGATTAAGAATCTTACTCTTTTTTTTTCTAAATGTCGATCGATACCTACCTTTTTTTATTCCACTTTTTAATTACGATCATACTAACCATTCGGTCCTTGGTTGTCACCAGTGAGTACACACATTCATAATATTAATTATATATAATACTAATATATAAAACTATTAAGCGGTAACACTGTCGGTCAAGACGTATGCGTATGGTCTAGTTTTGCCGTGTAATTGAATCTAATGGGTTCCGTTTCCGATTATTCACACATGCACTACACGCTACTGAAATTTGCGTTAGAATCGGTCCAGTAGTTTCTCAGTTTAATCCGAACATACCGAAATTCAGACGCGGCCGCGGAGCTCTGATATTATCGGAATACTTAATGTATTTTTTATCTTGCTAAACAAATTAATTGGCACTTGCACCGTTATCATCGTGTTGTATTTCTTCACCAAAGTATCGTCGTATTCATTTAACTGAGTGTATCTGGAATGATTGTTCCATTTATATAATTTTTACAAGTAAAATTTACCTTCAGAGTAATAATTTGTTATCTTTAGGGTAAACTTTGAAGTGCTTTTTGTTTCATATTTTATTTATAAATGCGATAAAAGAGTTTTTAAGTTTTACAAACTTGACACAAACTTAAAGGCCTTTTTTTTTTTTTTTTTTTTTTTTACGTTGGGGAAATGCTTTTACGCATCCCGCCCGCCACGGGGATTAAAGGCCTATCGAATTAGAATTTTTCGAAGAATTTATTCCCATAAAGTTGGAAATCGTTTAAATACCTTCATTTGGTCCTAAATACGTGTAATCTGAGTTTGCCCAATCCCAGGAAGTGTGCATACATTTTTGCTCTTTTTTCATGTAGCACAAAGCGGTACCTCGAACAGAAAATGTATTCTATTCAATATTAAAGAAGGTCAAATTCTGCGTCGAATCTAAACTTCAAAGTTGCTTCAGAGGTATAGTCGAAATCAAAGGTTAGAAACTGGGAAAATTTGGTCGTTTAGGTACAAACTTCCATTTTGCGACTTTTCAAGACCGACATTTCTTTGAAAAAAATATACCTGCTGACAAACCCATACAATAAAAAATGTAGAAAATGAAATCTCACATTATATACATTGACCTTCTTTAATATTGAATAAAAAACATTTTCCGTCCGTCGTACTATTTTAGTGCACATGCAAAAAACTGAAAAAGAGCAAAAAATTCGCGGTTTTTGGGGTCCCAAAAGTTATGCACATCTCCTGGGATGGTGCAAACTCGGATTACATGCATTTAGGATCAAATGAAGGTATCAAAACGATTTCCAGCTTTATGGGAAATAATTCGTCAAAACGTCTTTTTTGGATCTAATTTGCTTGGCCTATTATACTCGTGTAGCAAGTGAGCTTAATTCTATTTAATCATGTCAAACTTTGAAAAAAGTATTTTATTTATGCATTAAATAAACAAGTGAGTGTCACAAATGGTGTCAAAACCCTGGCGGAGGACTCATATTTATCGTCTACGATAAAGGTTCCCCTTTTTTACAAGTTATGTTAGCTTGGGCGATAGGGTAGGTATTTGTATCTAGCAAGACAAAAATCACTATCGCTCGTCCTATTGATATATTTATACCATCTTACTTGTGTCAGTACCAAACAGATGGACAGACAGAGTTATTTGATTTCGCATCTCTAATATTTATCAAAAATATGGATTTAGAACTTGATCCTGCGCCGCTGTCAGTATATGACGTAATTTTGACAGACGCGTAAATCTATAGCTATGGAACCCACCCCGAATTAAAAGTAGCTTCTAGCTAGTTCATTTTCAAAAATCAAAATAATAGAATATAATAGAATAATTAACAGCTTAGAAAAGTTGAAACACCCCCGACATTTAATAAAAAGGAATATAAAGAAAGAAAGAAAGAAGAAAGAAAGAGGACACACATATTAAACAAAAAAATGTGAGATTAGAGTAGTTCTTTATTCGAGACAAAAAACACAAGTCTCTTCGCATAATGTTATAATTTACTTGAAAACAAAGTTTTAACCGACGCGACGATAAATCAATCATCCCCTGTTTTCCTACCTCCGTTTATTTCGTCGGTTGAAAATGATCAACAAGCAAACTGTTCTTACCTATTTTTATTGTTTACTCTTTATACAGTTATGATAAATTAGGGCCTTAAATACTCTGGTTTGTGTGTGGAGGAAAGCTGTTAAATTGGCGATGTCCAGTAACTTTAGCTCCTTGTTCCAAACGATTTCGCAGTTAACGGTCCGTACTGCGACCGTTAAACTGGTTCCGTACATATCGCGGCATAAAACCATTTGTACCGAGATACGAGACTGCTTCCTGCTTTAGATGCTTTTTAAATCTTATTTGTCATTTTATCTTGTTATTACGAGCTTTTATTTAAATTATAGTGGATGAAAGGGGAATATGTTTGCCAAGTCACTGTATAACCAAGTCAAGTTAGTGTTTGTTGAACTAGGTATAAGTGTATTTGTAATGGAAGAGACAAGAGACTCTTAGCGTCATAAAGTAATATTTAGTCACTTTTCTAACAAACAAGTTTCCTGATATAAATTAGAATAAATGTTATTATCTTTTAAAAACAAACATTCTTTATTGCTCACCTAAAATAGTACAGTACCTATAATAGAAAAACAGTAGTAAGTAAATCAAATGTATTAAAGAAAACAGAGAAAATATCTCCATAAACCTTCAAACGATTTCTACATTAAAATTACAAAATTAATTGGCCTACGATTAATTTCTATAAAATACTACGAACGTTGACACGTAATTAGAAACCTATTTGATTTATGGAACAATCAACAAACAATAACAATCTATTTTCTCACAAAATCCGGAAGCATGACCAATGTTCACAAGTTATTACCCACTTGATCTTCGCGGAACAAGCCTTGGTGGGTTTCCGGTATGTGTCCGTTCCGGAATCTGTTGGCAGTCGGATTCCTCCGGCGATATGTCGTGCTCACTGATAACGACTGACCTTAACCGCTTCACACTGTTATATCTATCGGATGTGTTTGTATCAGCTATAGCCGTCAATATTGAGTCAGTTACAGCGGAGACACAGTTCTCATCAAAGATAATTCGAGATAAAAAGAACAACAAAAGTTTCTGTCAAAAATTTAATTTTTGGTACAAGCTTTTACTGCCGACTGTACTTTTCTGCATACCATCATCAAGTACTCATTGAGATGATTTTAACGAGCCTAAACTCCATTGGGGTTGTGTCTTTTTATTGCGGAGTTCCTATGGCCTCCTTCCAGCTCCAGCATCAGATGAGATCCAAGTCATCATAATATTGCATTGACTTGCAAAATTTCATCGCAATTGGATAACGGGAAGTGACTGAAAAATGGATTGCAAATTTTGACGGACAACTTACATACGAACAGTGCAAGTTAATATAAAGCTTGTAAAAAGAGATAAAAACGTGTTTCATGATCTTATTTCGTAACTCATCATAATTGTAAAAATTTGAGTTGAATAGAACATTTCATCAGTAGTTTAAAATGTAATTGGTTACCTAAAACATGTTTTTTTTTAAATACCTAGGTAATTCTCAAAACAAAGACAATACAAAAGATGACGTTCAAGTACCTAAAGCAAAGATTGATTCAATTGCAGTTGAGATAAAGCTCTTGGAACTGTTTATTATATTATTCAAAATTGTTGTGAATCAATCAACTTGCATATCCACGCGTAGAACATGCTAGAATATACTGGGCGATTCTCCGTATTAAGTCGTAAGACAGCCGTTTGGGAAACCCGAGCGTTAAGTTATTGTGTCACAACAATAACAATTTATCGACAATCGGGCGCCCTTTTCGGGCTGCCGGCGCGCCCGGGGCCGTCCATCCATACAAGTAAAAATCAACAAGCTCGTCCTTACTACAAAATACATTATCAACCAACACGGCGCTTTGCGGAAGACTGCCGCACTTAACCACTATTATGGTTATTATCACAGCAGCAACAGCCCCTCTATACTTGTCATCTCTTTCTCCCGCGGGAATCACGCGGCCGCTGGCAAGGGACGGCCGTATGTCGCCGTGATCAATGGATGCAAAAAGGTGTAGTGACGTTGACAGGATGCTCGGGCGCAGCTGGCTGGAACTTTTGTGTTTTTGTTCTTTTACTCAGACAAAAAGAAGTTCGATTCGCGCGGTTTCACTCGGATCAGCCCGTGCCTGTTGCCGTAAAGGGAACGGAAAATGTTAATGAAGCAAGCACGTCGATTTATAATGCCGTTAAATTATATTCGTCTGCCACTAGTTACCACTGTTGGCCCTGTTATTTGTGATAATAACTTTTGGATTTTTTTTTAAATCTTAATTGGCATTGCCTGTCCCTACATAATTGATCATTGGCTAGCAGCTCAAAGCAGTGTAGAAGAACTGTGCTTCTGACAATTAACTTTTAATAGTATTAACATATAAGTGGTCTCCCGCCGGAAGTTAAATTGTTGGTACGAGCGCTTCACCTTTAACAATTTTACGACCCTCGTTATTACCAATTAAAATCAATAAGCCGTAATCATCCCTCAAATTATCTCATCTGGTGTGACGGCGCGGTACGCCCCTAGTAGATCGTAGATAATGAACACATTAAGTGGCATCTACGTCTCATAGCTGGGGGCGATAAATTCCTCGTGCGATGTGTCGCCGACAAAAAGAGCTGTCGGCAACTCGCCGTTGTTGTCAACTTGCACGTCACCTTAGATACTGAAGCAAATTCCTTTTTTGTACGCATAGGTACATTAACTGTTCGGTAATTAGTGTTCATTTGAATAACAACTGCCTGCACAATAAGTAATACCTACCTACTAGAAAGCAGAACGTCAAATTAATTTAAATTTTAAACCAATTGAATGTGGAATTCTACGAAACGTATACGGAAATGCCCAATAGAAGCAGTTTGTGTGGCTAAGGGGTAAAACCCGGGCGCGATCCCAAATAAAAAGATCGGGCGCATGACGCGAGTGATGCAAGCATTGTGTTGTGACTGGCTATAAAAACATTCTACGTAGGTACCTACACTAAAATGTCCCGTGAACCAGCAGTACCTACTTAATCTACTTATTCAACTAAAAGCAACTATCATTCCGTGCTTTCACAAGTTGGAAGAGAATCACGTTATCCAATTTCAAATATGATATAAATGTAAAAGTTAAACGACAGATGATGTTTCCTTGATGCCAAACGTATTGAACTGTTGACCCAGTTCGGCGATCCTCAGTATTACCGCTGGCTATGCAACTTCTCAAGATATTTGCTTGGATATTCCCAGTTCTCACGTCGCGTACGATCAAGTTGAATAAGTTACAGAGTCTTTATTGCACTTCGACGTCACCTCACGGATACTTCTATATTACGTTTAGGTGACACTTGTGGTAGTCGTGGTTCTTATGATTTTATAGGAATCATAGCCTTGTTCAAGTCGAGTTAAACGAGGCTCTGTAACGCTTTTAAGTTTAGAATACAAAACGGTGTGAATAGTTTTAAGGAAAGTGCGTGATGTCACTGATTTCATAACATATCGATCGTTAAAATTTAAGTCGTACGTATCATATAAAGATGAGATGAATATGTCCACTTAATTTGACTTAATGCGCTTGGAACAGCAAAATTTGGCAAATCTCCGGTGGTAATTACTGCCACTTTTATGTTTATGATGATAAAAATGGGAACTCACTACTGGATTTCCTAACACCGTTACGTACCTACGACCTACATCGTTAAATTTGACCGCGACATAGATCTGGAGTGGAGTTGAAGGACTTTCAAGCCCGCGCGAAATACTACATAGGTAGACTCCTTGCAACTGAAGGTGCGTTTATTTTCAGGAGACACCGCTCCACATTATTTTTGAAAAATCATATTCGTCGCGTTGCAACATAACCACTCTCTGGTGCTTTGCAACGGTGGTTGCATGTCATCTTATTTTCAAAAATAAATAGAGTTCAAGCCAAAAACCTGAGCAAGTGTGTGTGTGGAAGTATGAGTCAAGTTAGACTAGGCTTAGTTTCTATGCAAAAAAAACTGAATGTTTAATTATGTTGCCAAATGCAGAAAAAAACATCAATCGCCGAATAAAGAGAAGTGAATTAACGTGAACTAATAGACTCGTTTCAATCTACTCGTACTGAAAACGATAAACTGATAAGGATTTCCGGAAAACTACCCCAAAACAATAAAGTACGAATGCAATTAACTTTACATTTTACTTCCCCGAAGTGGGAAAACCAGAGCCTTGTTAGAACCGTACGACCATATAGTACAGTAGTCGGTACGTGCGATCGCCTGTCCTCCTCGCTCCTGTGGTAAATTGGTTAGAGTGAGTATAGGACAACAGAATAGACTTATCGGGTCACATGATAATGAGCCGAGGTCGCTCCCTGACCTGGCACTATAAAAAAATAACGACGCGTTAAAGTTAACTAAGAATTTCCATTTAGCTTTAGTATTCGCTGAAGGATTTCCTGAATAAGTAATATGCGTTTCAACCCAGACCGTTTCAGCGGGATTTGTTTATTGTATCGATAGAGATTTAATGAAAGTTCTCAAATCAGCAGGGTAAATCCGTAACTTTTTGAATAAGCATGAATCACACTTGACAGTATTTGTCAAGTTTGACTATTGACCGCCACCTCAGGTCAAGCCAGTCTGTGAGAAGCTTTAGACCTAGTTAACGACTGTTATTTTAATCTTCAAAATTGTCAGTTTATTTATATATGTATACTCGTACTAGGTTACCCTCGCTACCGATACCGCGTCTTCGAAAAGTTACGCGATTAATCTTTAAGACATTCGGAATTTCCCATTCAATACAATTTCCCTTATGGGGTTTCCCTACCAGGTAACGCGTTAATTAAAATAATCGTAGTTTCAATAAAAAAAAATACTGATATCACTTCAACTCCTTTTAATTTACTTAATACAATCTACACAGAAGCCAACACAGGATCATAATATTTCGCCTCTAATATAATTTTATTCACCGATAAGGCCGGGATTATATGGCTGCACCAATCCGCCACCATTATGTTGTATTCAACAATAGATTTTACTCGCATGTTCTCGATATGCCAGTTACTCGTTAGTATAGAATAAATACATAATGCCTACAGAAGGTCCGCTTGGCTGGATGCATCTGTGCTGTGCATGTTACACAGTGCAAACATGCAAACACGTAACGTTTCGAACGAGCGTTAGAACAATTCAACTGTAATTTTCCCATACAAAAAGTGACATTTAGATCTACCTCACGCACGTACAATGCGTTACGTAATCGACTAACTGGACTTTGTCAATTTTACATTTATACTTCTATATTAACTTACTAATGTTATATAAGGGGTGTGCTCCTAGCATTGTAAGTTTGTATGTTATTATTACCCCTGATATCCGAAATTATCATCTTATTTCAAAAATCTTTAGCCGGTGGTGTATAAAATTAACCTGGGATGGACATAGGTTTAATTTAATTCCGCGTTAGCTTGCGTTCTACAAACAACCTACAACAATGTAGATAATGTGATGTATTGTCAAAAATATACTTTTAAAAAGTTCTTGAAAAGAATCTCTGCTTTTGTTTGCAAATTGCAGGAATCGCCGAATAACGTTAAAATGTTGTAGCCTGCACTCCTAAAACTGACGTTAGTTCTCATCGTATGATGCGAAGGCGAATGAATCATACAGTCTCTGTACGGAGTGGACCTGCTGTAATGTTTATACGCAGTGTTGTTTACTCGTGCACCGCACACCGCACCACGTGCGAGTCCACGTGTGGCGCTGCGCAGCGTGATATTTTACGATCGTTTCCATCACTGGCTATTTCCTAATACTGGCCACCAATAAAATGGGGTAAGTATTGTGACCAATTATATGCGAAGGTGACAGTGGGTCTCTATCTTTAAATTATCTCTTTGAAAAAAATATTCCATGCAATTTCAACTGAAAACACGATTAGGCTGATTTATGGTACACAGTCAGCAAGAGGAGTAGCTACAAGCTAAGCAGAATAACATGCTTAAAATGATCTACACATATCCTTATACTTTTGACATTAGAGTCGCAGAACAATATGATATTGTACAGTCACCGGCATCAATATATGATGAATCAAAGTCCGCAAAAATATCTGACACGCTCTTACGGCTCTAGGAATAGAGTTGTCATTAGATATTTTTGCGGCCTTTGTTCCATCATATATTTATGCCGGTGGGCGGTGACTGTACAGAGTAGGTACTATTTTGTGTCCCTGTCACCTTTCTTAATGATGTGGCGATGCAATGAAATTTTCCAATGATCCTGAAAATTGCCCGCAACGGTCGTCATTGTTGTCGGCAATAAGGAAATACTGCTGGCAACTTTGAACCTGACAATGACTTTTAAAACTGTTAATATATTTCCTGGTTTGTTTAAATAGTTCGCAATATAGGCCTGCGTAGTAGGGCGAATATTCAGCGTTTTTAAGGCGTTTTTTTTTCGTCATTGTCGTCTCCAGGAAATACTATTAAAAGAGACGAATATCAGAGTCTACTTTTGATGAAGACGTAAGCCAATACCGGTGCTGAGTCTTTTTTGATTTAAGTTTCGGCGGTATGTTTTACCTCTGCTGAAATAATCTTGAGCCGAGAATGACTTTAGAACCGAGCGGTTCAAACGCTCGGAGATTGGCCCAGTTATCATGCTTTTCATTACAATAGTAATAAGTTACAAGAATTAGACATTTATTTATTTGTCACCGGCAACGTAAACAAGTTCCCTTCAATGTTGATGATGATGATGCATTCCTGTTAGCCCTCATTAAGAGGCATAGGGGCTCGCGGAAGAGTTCTCCATTTTACACGATCTTGCGCGACTTCTTCTAGCTCTTTCCAGTTGAGCCGGCCTCTGAAATGTTACTGGACCCTTCAATAATACTGCCAAGTACTTAATATTTTACATACGAAATAGTGCCGAAATTGGAAGGGCTACTTAGTGTGAACTGCGAACACGAATCCTGGATGCATTGCGTAGCGGACTCTCATCTTACGCAAATGTCTTTGAAATAATGAATAATGCATGCTCGTTCACTTGTACAACGAGTTTAACGGCGAGCTGATAAATGCTTCTGTCTGATCCGCTGTAAATTCTTATACAATTAGTGGCTTTGTGAGCCAAATTGCGAGTTTCAGTTTTTTTTAATGTAAAACCGAATCGAAAAAAAAAGTTCTATTCCTATCTATAATTTAATTATCGAACCTGCTCATAAAATTTCAGAAGAATCGGTTGAAAAATGCGACCTGTAGAGGAGAACAGCGGGACATCCGGACATACGAAAGAATTTTGGCCCCAAGCTGAAAAGGAGAACTTACTTCGCTTTGCTAGCACGTTAATAAAAAATAGGTACCGACCTACTTGTCCTATTTACTAGCTATGCCCGCGACTCAATTCACGTAGGTATCTAGATCTAATTAACCGTCCTCTACAGATCCACAGAGAGGTAGCTACCTGGGCACAGCGCAGAGAGGTAGGGCACAGCGGAATGTCATCTCGCTCGTATATGGAGCAGCCAAACTGGGGAAGTATTACCTCCACCTTACAGAAGACCGCAGCCAGCATAATAGCACTGCTTTGTAGTGTTGCTATATTATTGCATGCTATGACGCATGGTGTGTTGTGTTCCTGGTGGTGAGTAAGGTCGCCAGAGCTCCCTAGGATGCGCTGTGTTGGGAGTGAGGGACCTGCATATATCTATCTACCAACACAGCGAATCCTCAAGTGAATAAAGGGTCGGCAACGCGCTTGTGATTCTTCTGGAGTCACAAGTGTCCATAGGCTACGGTACTTGTATTGTTATAATATTAGTTCGTATATTTGATTTTGAAATTATGAGTACGTCTGTCCATGACCTTGTCAGCTACAAAATTGTAGGATTAGGAAATGAGTACAGGCGTCCATAGCCTCGAGAATATTTCACATGACATTCATTCGATGATACACCTCGAACCGAGGTCACTATGGTTATGATTATGACTTCTTTTCGAAACGCATGCAAATCTATACCTAGACGTACCTACATGTTATGGCTCTAATTTGCAAACACCTCTTACAAACTCAAATAAGACTTTAAAAATAAAACATCGTAATTTATGTATCGTACGATGTCTTTGCGCACTTGACAAATAGAGCACCTGACGAACTTTTTATTATGCATAATATGATGGCCTCCTTAACGGTCGTCAAGACGACCAGTCACGGTGGCCAGTTTGAAATGTAGTAAGGAGGAATAAATTACAACAAGAAGTAAAGTAAAAAAATTAGACAGGGAAAGAATGCAGGGGCACCTTACGATTGCGAAACTCGTGTCATATTCTATATAACAAATATCTCTCCTCTTTTGTAGAGTCGAACTCATTATGTAGCTGAACTTTGATACCTTGTCGCTTTCCTCAGTTTGACAACTTCGTATGCCAGTTTAAATATGACGTTAAGAGTCCGCAGTAAGCTCGATTCTCTATACATACAAACGTAGTTACACTCTCATGTTAAAACGACTAGCTAGCTTGCTCGGAAAGTTAAGTACCATCTAGGTCAGTAATTAGTTTATGTAGCTTCAAATACTATAGTAAAAAAAATACAGCTAAGTTTTTCATACAAAACTTGTTTTTGCTGTATTTCGTTTGTTTTATAAACTAGAGCCATATTAACTAATTACAGACCTAGATATACCTCATGTCATTGTATATGCAAAGTTTCGTTACAATCCAACACGTAGTTTTAAAATGAGAACGAAACTCCGTTTGTATGCGAAGGTGAAATTCGGCCGAGCTTACTGCGGACTCTTAATAAAGCGACACGGTACAATCATGTTCAACCTCTCGTAAATTTGACTGTACCTACCTTACATAAATAAGACCGCAATCATAAGTACCATTTGCTCTTTTGCTGCCGCCGGAACTCCTGAGGAGAGAGACCGATGGTCCTGCATTTGTCGGTTCCTATGAACACAGCGAACGCAAATAAAAAGTTGCGCTTACGTCTCTTCGCGTTAAAAAATAAATTACAAAGTTGCTATAACCTTTTTTCAGATAGAAAATCTTAATCGTGTTCGACATTAACTGTAACGACCGCAAATGCGTGAAAAATAAATCACATAAAAGCTTACAGTTTATGAAAGCTTTCATGAAAAATATGCTTAAAATAACACAAACGAAATGAGAAATTTCTTTTTGTTATAATATAACTTCCATTTCAGTCATAAATCAAATTCTCTTTAATGTTTTAATATTGTTATAAGTTGCACAGTTGATGGTTGACAGTGATGGTTGAAAGTTATTCCGATTGCGTATTTTAAACGAGTATG
This sequence comes from Epinotia brunnichana, assembly GCA_963854355.1. NCBI lineage: Eukaryota > Metazoa > Arthropoda > Insecta > Lepidoptera > Tortricidae > Epinotia > Epinotia brunnichana. Next base: position 18,238,755 of record OY977949.1, on the reverse strand, counting down.
TGTGCTTTAGGCATTTGTTTTCATACTTATCACTAGGCATTCGTGGCCAACTTGTAGTCTAATAATGGTACTATCAACAGTGGCAACTTTGCCCACCTGTGGCCCAGTATTACATTGATAGTTATTAAATCCTCATAGAAATTAGGCGTTTCCAACCAAAAACTATGATATAATCTGTGTCCAAACTACTGTACAGTAGTTTCCAATGTGATTGCAAATTACTGCAACAGGAAAATTAGAACAACTAACAGCTTTGCCTTCTTGAAATAGGCATAGTTTGCACTTGGCGCAGGGAATTCTATTATTCTATTATATTATATTCTATTATAGGTAGGGTTTATTTTGTCTATTTATGGATTGAATGTAAAAAATAACAACTGTAAGAATTTTTTCTAGTGTTAGGTGCCTGGTCTACGCTAGACCGAGTAAAACTGTGACTGGATACTTTCGTATCTCCTTAAGGCAATTTATCAGGTCCCTGGGGTAATGTAACGAGCACTGATCAGAATACTTCAACTGGAAATCTACTTGCAATCGCTCTTCTAGAGGTCACAAGTTCGCTCATGTCTAGAAAAAGGCTGCATATTACATAATGATAGATGTACCAATTTGTTGGGCCGCTATACAACCTTGTCTGTCACTGAAAAATCGACCCGATTTATTTTCGCATTTAAATAAGACTAGATGAAGGTAATCTGAAGCCAGAGGCAATTTCGAGGTTTTGAATAATCAATAATATGTTATACCGTAAAACGCGGTCCTACGTAATATGTAATACCGTAAAACGGCTCTAAAATTGGCTCTTATGCTAGATTTTTTATTTATTATTGAGTTAGATTAGTAGAATAACTATAAATAGTTACAAATATACTCAAGAGCAAAAGTTTCGGGTCACCCTAAATTAAATAACCGCAATGGGTTTTTTTAAATATTTTACACTAGTCTTATTTACCTACATAATATACTATTCTTCGTCATACCCAAATGTATTAGCAATTTCCGGGGTCCAATATCAACCTCCAAAAATGAAGATTTTTGCGATATCTCGCACCGTTAACGTTGTTTTTTTCATGGGGTTTTACGAGTCGGATTTAAACTTGGTAACGTGTTTTTTTTTAACTGTTAGTTTAGATGTTAAATTGAATAAAGATCATGATACTATTAAAAAACTGTACAGACTTGCACATTTTTAGGAAATATTACGGTATTTCACCGACCCGAGACTTTTGCTCTTGAGTGTATGTAGTAACATAATACCCGTGCGTACTGACCTTTTGCAATATTAAATGTGGCATTATAAATGTTTTGGTGTACATTTAAATATTTTTATCTATACAAATATCATAAACCCTCCATGATGCGTTCAAGAACCGCACATTATGGCCACCATAAAAATAGACTGTTTTGTTAGAACAAATTTCTTATCTGTGAAAATGTTATTATTGCTAAATAATAACATCGATTTCGATAGTATTATTTCATTCAAATTTCGAACATCTCTGAAATCAAAGAAATTTGATTTGACCTCTATTCTAATATCAGTCGAGATGACGTTTAGTTCGAAATGAATTGTCAATTTGCATACAAATTTGACAAATGTCACACGTAAGTAAGATAGCAAACGATATGACAGTTGGATCCAACTCTAGTTTGTCTCTGAATTAAGAAAAAACTATGACAGCTGCCAGAAAACAACGCCGCGATGCCGGTCATAATATGCGGCTCCTGAATGCATCGTGGAGGCTTATGATATGTGGATAGATAAAGAAGTGTATGTAACTGTACATAATTAGGCATTAAGACACTCGTGTGATGTTATTATGTCCACTCGTATTTGATGCCCTTCGTTATGTACAGTCACATAAACTACTATAATACAGGTGCAATGTTACCAAAATGTTGAGTAACTTTGCCTGAGAGTTGATTTGGTTTCAAAACTTGTACCTATATCCTATATGACCGGATTTTGTGTCATGGCGGTGATATCACCCCTGACTATCTGCTATTCGAAGTGCATTTATTCTTAGTAGTCATTAATCTGTATATCAATTTATCTGCTTGGCCTGAAGGTTGACTGGTGTAGAATGCTTTATGGAATTAAGTAGGTACTCTTGTAGTATAAGTTTACTTTAGTAAAATAATTAAAAATAAGTTTCTGTCAAATTTCATTTTTGGTACAAGCTTTTATTGCTGACTGTACTTTCTGCATACCATGGTGGTATTACCATCATCAACTACTCATTGAGACGATTCTAACGAGCCCAAACTCGATGGGGTTGTGTCGTTTTATTGCGGAGTTCCTATGGCCACCTTCCAGTTCCAAGTCATCATAATATTGTATTGTCATGCGATATACATATGCTGGCAAAATTTCAGCTCAATTGGATAACGGGAAGTGACTGAAAAATGGATTGCAAATTTTGACGGACAACTTACATACTTACATATTTACAAACATACGAACAGTGCAAGTTAATATAAAGCTTTTAAAAACAAATAAAAGAAGTGAGCGTAGTTATCATAAAATCCATGACATCATCGAGATGTCACACAACCGGCATTGTCACGTGACTCACGTGGCATGTTTGAAATGTCTGGATTAGGCCCTTACATTATTTCATTTACGGGCTGTGGGTATTATAATTAATTATTTAAGTATTTGTCCACAAGCGTTCGAACTTTAACTACTAACTCTGTTATTGATTAAAAGAACCTAATTAATCTAAGTCGACTTTGTACCACTTAAGCAGAACTTCAAGATCAGACTTCAACTTCAAGACTCTCCAGAAGTGATGATGATGATGATGATGAAACTAGTACACACAAGATAAAAGCTCTGACTGTATAGTATAATTTAAGAGTCCGCAGTAAGCTCGATTCTCTATACAAACGTAGCGTAGTTACGCTCTCATTTTAAAACGACTAGCTAGTTTGCTCTGAAACTTTGTACTTAGAATAAGTTAAGTACCATTCAGGTCTGTAATTAGTTTATGTAGCTTCAAATATCAAAGTAAAAAAAATACAGCAAATTGAAGTTATTCATAGGTACTTACAAAACTTGTGTTTGCTGTATTTCGTTTGTTTTATAAACTAGAGCCATATAAACAAACTACAGACCTAGATATACCTCATGTCATTGTATATGCAAAGTTTCGTTACAATCCAACACGTAGTTAGTACAATCGCGCGACTAACATATCAAATGACGAGCCTCCGTCATCAGTAGCTGAATGAAATTTTCCACGGGAGTACGTATTTATTACGTAAACAAGGATCGCTGCTTCACCGGACACCGCTCCATACAAAAAGGTCATATCAATCACGGTAATCTGTATAGTTACTCCTTTTCAATACGAGAGGGCGTTGCAAATGAAAATGCAATAAAATTGATGTGTTGCATGTTGCCTTTTTCGTCTGGGGGGGGGGTAGATCGTTTGATGAGGATTACTCTTTGTTGTGCAATTGTTGTAAGGTTATGGTGTTTTTATTGAAGTTGTGTAATGTTGCTGAAATTATTGGTTTACTGCGGGTGTAGGTAGCATGTGTCGTTTCGTTCTATTCTGAATAGTATTTAGGATCATTTACTGGGTAGTATTGAAAAAGTCCCTGTCCAAATAATGAAATAGAGCAGAATAGGGAAATAATTTGTCCAACTTCCCGAAGACCGAAGTGTTTATTATGTAAACCAGGCAGGATCAAATGAAAAGTAACAAATTTTCGCTTCCTAGAACCTAGAAAATGTTTTTGTTTTTTTTCTTTTTGCTCCAAGGTTTCTAGACGCTTTGTAGTGCTGTAGCACAGAATAAGTAATCAAGCTGTAGGTCGATCACGTAACGCATTGTACGAACGTCGGGTAGGTCTAAATGTCACTTTTTATATGGAAAATTGACAGTGAAATTGTACGTGTGTTCGGAACGTTACGTGATTACCCCTCTGGATGCAAGACACACATATATATATGAAAACAGAAATCAATTCATATTATGCGCAGTAATAGCGTAACAAACATACAAAACCATACGGTCGAATTTTGGAGGTTTATTGGTTGAATTTCGAAGGACAAAACAGTCGGGAATTACCTACGACTTTTTTCCTTTTTTTAGGGACTGCGCGACCTTTTTTAGTATCCTCTTAACGCGGGCGATTGAAAATAAATCACCACTTGACTGCGCGTACGCAAAGATCACGAAGCTTGCGATATGTCGCAGTGCTTTGCGTTTAACATCCAGCGAGCTTGCAGTTAAATAGTCGCGCCGTCAGACGCGCCTAATGAGAAAGTTTATCGAACGCTTATTGCGTAGTAGCGAGGAAGCCACGGTGTTGCCATACCATGTGAATGTGTGAAGCGTTTTCACAATAGGGAACATTTCTGCAATGTTCTGCCGCCAGAGTGCAGCACTATCACAATTAGTAAACAGTTTTTTTGACAACTTTGACAAGTCCTTCAAAGCTCTGGATCAAATAGCGAAGAGAATATTTCAATAAATAAATGCATCAGTGCTGCGTAATTGGATGCAAGAATGAAGGGCATCATTCATTCCGAAGGAAACGATGATACGAATACTATGGAAAGCGGCAATACGTCGTAAAGCAAAAAAAAAGGCCTCATCCACCTTTAAATGGCTATAGGATGCCATTTTAATATCACAGTACAGGTATTTTACATACACGTGATTAACGCGTTTTCATCAATTATTTGTTAGGTTAATAAATATGACATTGTACGATTTGTACGTCATGGCGGTTTGTTTACGGTTTGTTAGTGTCGCCCCCTACGCAGAGCTTTGCGTAATATTCCCTATTGGCGGGCAGTCCTTTTTAAAGCGCGGCTAGGTTAATTTGTACACAGGGGTTGTGTAATGTGTATTACCTGTGTTTTAGTGATTTAATAAGTACATATTTCATACAGTCGCACAGTTAGGCGCTCGTAATAGTCCTAATAAGAAAGTTTACCAAGCCATTACAGCGTAGTGTAGTAGCGAGGAAGCCACGGCGTTGCCATACCACGTGAAGCGTTTCGCGATTCGCGGGCAGTCCTTTCAGTATGAAAAGTTTTAAAGCATAACTACCAACTATTTAGCTTAATTTATTCATGGAGGTTCTAGAGGTAACTACTTGTAGTAAGATCAGCGACTGTTTATTGCATAGTAGCAAGGAAGCTGTCGTGTTGCCATGTGAAAGTTTTCCTAATTCGCGGGTAATCCTTTCCGTTTGAAACTTTCCGTTGTGATTCTGATTAAGTTTTATATATTTATTAAATTAGGTGTTCAGTACCTAGTGTACCTACATGATTATAAGGATTCAATAAGCGTTTTCTACATTTAAACCTTGTCAAGGGTCTGGCACTTGAAGCAGTGATTTAACCTTTTATTTTGTTGTACACATTAACTGCTTAATGAACGAGTCGACGTGAGTACCTACAACATCTTGATGAGGTTATAACTACTTAATTATTATAATAAAATTATGATATGTTGATTTTCGGAAAGTGTCTTCGACTTACGAGTCCCACGGCCCATCATCAATTGACAATATTGACATAAGAATTCGGTAACTCTGAAAAAGTTTATCTTTAGAGCTTTTATTACGCAGTAGCATGGAGTCTCAGTGTTGCCATGTGGAACATTTTCAAAATTTACGAACCGTTTCCGTTAAAAAAGTTTAAACTGCCTACGGTTTCTGTTAATATATACATAAATAAGTATATATCTGTTAATATGTATAATGTACTGAGGTTATGTAGGTACTATATAGTAAGTGATTTCTACGTTCGCACTGTTGGGCGCACCTAATGAGAAAGTTTATTGAGCGTTTATTGCATAGCCGAAGAGGCCGAAGCAAAGATTGCGAGGGTTGCCATGTGAAACACTTCGCAAATGTATTCAGCTTTTAATGATTTAACTGGTCTAGTCCAAGATTTCCGACTATGTGTTGTGCGACAATATACTTCAAGGTAGTATTCACTGATAGAGAAGTGTTGCATATGTTTGTGCACACATAATATGTATAGTGTCATAAAGTCATAATGGATAGGACAGGAAAGTGTAGATACCTACCTCCTATTCATTTACCAAAATTCAATGCTCTCCGTGTGTTTACATAATTTTATTTGAAATCTAAGTACCTGGATAAGTTTTATTCAGAGTAGTAAGAGCAAAATACCTAAGTACCTACCTACATCCTAATCTCTAATGTTCACATAGCTGCAGTCATACAAAATATGCCCCATCACACAATCATTCATCAAAAAGAACGGTGTTTATTTCCCTGTGTAAGTAACTACCGTTTAATAAATACATAAATGGTAATAAAAGCTAGTCCAGTGCACTCCCTCCACAAATTAAACCGTTCCGATTGTCAATATGTGGTATTTTGAGACAAACAAATGGCATCCCTACATGAGTCTCCCGCGTCCCGCCGCAGGTGCACCCCTCCCCCGCGCCCGCCCTGCCCCCGCCGGCTACGACGCAGCTTTCGTTCCGTCCGTGCCGCTTCGCCAGTCGACTGTCAACCGCAGACGCGAACGGGTGTTTTGCACGTTCGCTCGAAAGCGCCGCGCCAACTGTAAACACGACGCACTAACCGTACAGCGCTTCCGTTCGCGACATAACCTGAATTCAGCCGCGCTCAGTGTCGTGTTGTGCCATCTGTAACGTGTGGATTGTGAACGGCAGAACTTGCTATACATGTAAATAAATGTCACGTATGTACCGGTGTGGTGTCCGCGCAAAGAAATTGTGGTATTGTGCGAAACGGGTTCCGCGGCTGACCGAGGTCGCAGAAGCTACCGAATCTACATACAGAGCTACTGCCGGCCGGCTTTCTATGGGATACTCGGCTCACGATCGCGAACTGGGATTGTCAGCCTATGACGACGTAAATGGAGACAGCCTACGGGTGTCGTATTACCATTTTCACGTAACGGCTAACATTTAAATATTCATTTGGTCAGTACATAACCTTTTTAATTATTGAAAGCTGATGAGATAACTGTAGTAGATTTCGCTGCCGTAAACAAGGAGGCTTCTAGTTTACGACCGCGTTAAAGTGCGCAGCTGCCGGTCATGCTCTATGGATACTTTGAATGCCTATTTTCACGCGATATATCGTATCTTTGTTATGCAGCATACTATATCAATGTGAAACTAAATTAGAGTTTCGATTTGTAGGCATTACTTGAAAAACATTTCCCGTTATATGCCTTGTTTTTTTTTTGCTGGCAACCCTAACAAAACGTTTGGGGACTTCCAGCGAAAAGGTAGTATTGTTAGTGGTACAAAACAAAACAAATTTGGGTTTGGGCAGAACGAAATGGAAACTTCCAGTAAACTCATTCGTTTCATAGATTCGTAACTACATATTCCCGAGCTGTGCTGTAGGCAAATCCGCGCAGTCGTCAATGCTATCAATTAATGCCATCGAGATCCGAGGTAGTGCCCCAGTTGTAGACAAAAGGCGGCAAACATGCCCCCACAAGTTGACTTCGCCTGTTTGCCGCCACAACTTCGCCTCCAACCAACTCGGATTGCAGGGAAACCTCGAATATGTTTTATTGTTATAGCTTGGTCAATAATAATGAGGTTGGGACACTACGAGATTCAACAGAGATAAATGACCTTGTCATTGGCTTTCATACTGTCTGGCCATACCTATGTAGTTATATAATTAGGTAACCAAGTTAATGATCTATCTATACGCAAGGTATAGATAGATCAGGAACACGGAGATAATGAAGAAATTAAATTCAAAATACGATGCATAATATTTTACGAGCATTGAAAAGTCGTACTACTACTGGAAGAGGTCAAATGCATTGGTCGTAAACCGAACAAAATACCTAATAAAGTTATCCTTGCGTTGGACGCCTTTTGTCCCATCGACGGTTAAGTTCTAGGTGTATACCTATATACTTCATTATTGTTATTAATTAACCTTTTGTGCTCTGAGCTGCGCTCTTGCAGCCTGCACTCAAACTTCACCTTTGTTCTTATAACTTCGCCTCACACACCCAGTTCAAACTTGCAAGTTATATAAGTTAATCTTGCTTAAGTAGCTCGATTTAACTGCGAAAGCAACAAGCCTTAACTTAATTTTGTAAACATTACATTAGGTTATCACTTTACTATTTCAATTTGCATTATCGAACACGTAATGATACCTAATATATAGTCCCCCGCGGCTATGAAGTCAATCCTGAGACATGCCTCTAGGGTTGAATATGTAATTTTTTCCTATGGTTGACATTGTCATTATTCAGAAACTTCATAGTTGCGCAATGTGTCAGGATTGACTTCATAGCAGCTGCGGGGGACTGTAGTAGGATAACAAAGTGCGCCGGTAATTAGGTACAAGAATAAGTAGATTGCTTTGGCTTAAGCCATTAAGTCCTTTTATAGATATTACCTATGCATCAGTCTTGTCTGATTAGATCAGTAGACGATAACTTTTTTTAAATAACCCCTCATTGCTGCGGATCGTAATTATTCCATCGTGGAATAATGTTGCGCTTGAAAAACCCTAACCTAACCATTCATTCCTGATCTGTGCCTCATGAAGTGCAACATGAAGCCTTTTTCCAGGGTTGTGCGTCCCGCAGGGCATTAGCGTAACTTTATAAACAAGCGTTCAGACATTTTCTCCTTTAAAAAAGTTTTTGACAAACATTTAATGTTTGAGACAACTTAGGCTTTCAAATGTACAGTCACCGGCATCAATATAATATATATGATGAATCTGAGGCCGCAAAAATATCTGACACGCTCTTACGGCTCTAGGAATAGAGTTGTCATCAGATATTTTGCGGCCTTTGCTCCATCATATATTTATGCCGGTGACTCTACCTAGTTATTCTGCTGGTGCTGGTCTGACCATATACTTAGAGCGACCTGTAGGTTGTTTGCCACCAACAATGCTAGAGGCCGCTGGATACGGGTGGCGCAGGTCCGGTCACTTTGGCACTCTTTGGGGGAGGCCTATGTCCAGCCGTGGAACCTACGCTTATTTTAATTATTGCAACAATTACGAGTGTATTTGCCATGTTTGCACCAGCTATGGTCTGCTGATTACCCTGAAAGCAACATTGTTTGCTCTGGCGCTGGTCTGTCGGTTAATAGGGCAACAATGAAACACGGCTTACGTACAATTGTTGAAATTAGCCGCGAAGCCTTGTAAGCCGAGTGAAAGGTTCACTTTCTCTCGCCCTGTGGGTTTATATAAACGATACTACCTAGTAATGCTTTCCATATTTCACTAATAGTAATATCTAGCAAACTTTTCGAAAGCTTTTTACAGGGTATTATTGTGGCCTACAAATTGGGAAAACGTTTCTCTTTGACCCCATAGTTTTTTCTTATCGATGGTAATAGAAAGATCGCTACTTGTACGCAAATTAGTTGTTTATCAATTATAAAGTTCAATTAAAAAGTTTAAAACGACGCATGTAAACATCTTATCAACTTTAAACTTATGTCAATATCGAAACATCACGTGTGTTCTAGATAACCTGCGTAGTATTCAAATTCAGACTTTTATTCATAAAATTCCCCTTTTTTTTTGTAATTTTTTAACTCATTCATCTATTAGTAATGTTCCGTGTCATGTTTATAAACATGTTATCGAATTTGGCGTTTTAGGTCGTTAACTATGTGCTTATTATCTACAAAATTGTACGGCTTCTCAAAGTTCTGAACTTTGTGTTGATGTTAAACATGCTTTATATCCCTGACATTTTACTGGTATGCATTCCGCATTTCAGCATAATAATGCATTCACCGGAATAGCAAAATTAGTGATTCAGTGATTCTACACTTTTTTTATTGGTGACTACGAACGAGTGTTTAGTTTTTTTGGGATGCGAAATGAATGCCTTTCTGAAGCGTTTTTTGTGACAAAAATAAAGTTCTGGCATACAGCATCTTGATCTTCATCAAAAGAGCGGAATATGACGCTAATTCTGTGCTACGATTAGTATATCACTCTGCATTAGTTGATCACGGCAGTCAGAATGACTCGCGCTTACGAATAGCAAACATCGCGCAGATTTAGCACACCAAGACGGCTAACTAATAAAACAGCTCGACAGAGAACAGTTCCGTACGTTTGAAATATGGCTGGTCTCATCATCAGCACGAATTAGCCCGCGGCCCGTTACTCGCCCAACATCCGAGCTTTTTTCATAGCCCGACGTATGTGGGTCGACACGAATTGCTTTGTTCGTCTCCAATTTATTCCATTGCCTAGTAATTTACTACGGTGAGATTACCGCTTTCTAATACGTTAAATAAGGCCGTGTTTTGTCTAAGTAAACGTGGATGAACAATTGATTTGTTATTTCGCACGGTAAACTTAAAGCTAACTTACAAGCCAGCTCACCTAAGTGGGTTTGCGCAAGGGGTTATGTAAGCAGTTAGTTCTTGTGAAACCTCCGTGTGCTTTCGTTGCTCGTATTACATAGACGGTATCGACAAATTTGTAATATGTAATGAGTGCGTGATGCCGTTGCGACAGAAAATCATTGGTAACTTCGTATTTAAAGTTAAACGATTTGAGCCCGTCACGTTGCTCTCTTAGTCTGTAGTAAATATCTAACATTATCGCAAAAGCAGTATTCTTCGAAGAATTTATTAAAGTCAATTTTATATTTAGCGGATAACAGGGGACTAAGTTATGAAGTGCTTTAGAAATATCAACAAAAGCTCTCAGAGAATCTAAGAGCACTATACAGTCTGAAAATGAAATTTCAATGGTTCCTCGCTCGACCAATGTTTATCAGACATTTTGCAGCGTCGCATCGCCGCAAACAGGGTTTTAACGTTGTGAATTCTAAATGGCCACTATCATTGTCGACGGGCGTGGTTTCACACATCTACACCAGATTTTCACTAGTCGACGGACATTTTCTGGGGAAAACCTGCTGTCGGCGACCGAGTAAATCTCTAATTGAAATCTGAGCGAAACTGAAAATGGAACGTAATTAAATAAATCCTATCAAGCTCCAGCACTGTCACGATATGGTAATCGGTATCGATAAGTCTAATCTGCGATAAAACAACTCTCACCTAACAAAAGACTTCCATGTTATCATTGACTACTATTTTTCTTTGCAATACGCGCTCATGATAAGAACCGAAGTAAACTAGGAGCTTACATATCGCGTGACCGAGAACATATTAAAATTATATTAGAAGTGCCCATACGCCTTCAACAATCCATCATAATATTATCTATTAGGTCGATGTTAGTCTAGTTGGCGCAAATTGGGCTGACGCCAGCGCCTCTTGCCAAGTGCATCGAAGGGAGCAGCCCTTACAAACGATTGATATTATCAGTTTAACCGTTTACGACTTCGAAACTGTATTAGATGTTAATTAGAACAGTCCTTGCGTGAAGGCGAGTTATAAAGTGCATTCATTACGAATTCACGGAGAGTGACGTTTGGTTGGCCGGGCCGCTAGCCAAGCCTTCGGGAGCCATTGTGTATTGACTTGGTCTAACCAAATCAAATATTTTATAAGAACCAACCCGATCCATTATGCTCTCTTAACTTACTGTATTCAAACTGCACTTGATATTTATTTCAACAGTATTATGCACTCGCTGTGCAACTGGGTATACGCCAGAAAACATTGCCAAATATTTGCCGCGTTTTCGCCATACCCGTACGTTACGAAGCGAACTTCCGAATAGAGTTAAGTATGCCTCGCTGTTGACACTCCGCCCAATAATTTAACGCTAATAAGTGATAACGTCCCAGCCTTAAACGAACTTTAAGCAACCGTTAATTATGTCTTCTTACACATAACTTGCCGTGTAGACGTTTGTTTGCTGTATTTGTTACGTCTTAATTTACTGACATGACCCATAATTGCGACAATTAACGGTTTTAGTAATTAAAGAGGTGATATTTATGTGGATCGTGTGGATGGTATGAATGCAGAGTTAAGTAGTGCGTTGGTTTGAGCGTCAGGTAGGTAGTGGGTCAGGTGAGGGGGGTTAATCAGGCTCGCGGGGGGAGGGGAGGGTCTTCCGTCGGCAACAGCTGTCACGACAGCTGCCGGCGCGATCGCACGTGCTGCCCGCCTATTATTAAAGAACCATTTTTTTCATTAAAGACGTAACGTATTTTGGAAGACGAAAAGGATTCATTACGTCACCCGGCCCTTTTACGTAACCTTTTTATATCAACGATCTTTTCTCGAAAATTAAAAATTGCATTTTAACTAATCGTGATGGCAGTTGAAAGCCTATGTAACTATGATCATTGGCTCTCCGTGGACGTTTAATCTAGTTATTTACAATGAAAATCGTAGTAAATAGATGATATAGAACTTATTAAGTACTCCTTTTCTTACAGAAGAAAATCGTAAATGTTTGCTTCTGAGAACTGTGTAACTGCAATACATCTGCACCGCACTTAAACCAGTGTGTAAGGTTTCTGTAGGAAGAAAAAAGCTTAAGACTGCAATGAAATTTTAAAGTACGAGTATATATATACCAAGGCTAATCAGCAATTAAAAAGTCAACTCACACGATTCGCACTTCAACCATCGAGTATTTACTGGAAGCGATCAATAGTTTTTCACGATTAGTTTAATGGTTCTCCGTTCCTGGCATTGTTCGGTAACGGCGCAGTTTGGCGACCTTGAGCGCGGGTAAACAACGTCACGTGTGCCGTGCAACGCTGCAGGGATCAAATGGCCGGTAATTTATGTACTCAAATGCGGTATGGATATTATGATTTTGGAAGAAGGCCCGATATGACCGAATTGGATACGGGACTAGGGTGTTAGCGTCAAAATTGTATGGAATAATACAAGAAAAATACCCGGGTTTTTGGTGGTTTAAACTTCGGTAACTTTAGCTTCGTGAAATGAGCCCCCAGTAGACACTTGTCTCTCAGAAATAGCAATGTAATACTCGTATTATTATACCCTGGTAGAGTACAGGGTCATGCCGGAAGGCGCAGCGTTGATCCCTACAAGGTAGACTGATGACCTGGTATAGGTCTCGGGAGTCCGCTGGATGGTGCAGGACCACTTTTTGGGGGAAGCCTATATCCAGCAGTGGACGTCTTTCGGCTGATATGAAGAAAAATGAAAAAAAAATTAAAATTGAGTGGCGTTGGAAAGTAGTGTTTAACACAAATTCGAACCACTATCTAGGAACTAATTTTATTTATTCGTATGGCATTACAGAGTCAATGTAAAAAAAATACTTAAATTATATAATAACTACAAAGTTTCACCCATTGGGCTGAATTGACTTCTGGGGAGAGCAAATTCAGAGAGGAACTAATGTAATTTAACGAAAGAGCGTTGGTTGTCTATCATAAACTAGAAGCTGAAGCATTATATCGGAGAAAAATGGGATTGTAAAGCGATAACGAAAGTTTATCTTATCACATCTACATATTTACTGTATACAATGAATGAATTCTTGTTTCAATTAAGCCAAGTGATGCCCAAATTGCAAATGATTAATTACTGATATACTCCACGCATTGTGCAATCATATAAAGAGCATTTTGATACCATATTTCAACCCAAGTGGATAGATTAGAGTAGCATAAGATAACAGAACAAAAATAAGCGTTCGTTTAGAAATAGACGGTCATAGCGATGTTTGGATGAACAAGCTTGTCTCATGAATCATCGTTTATCTTGGAAATTAAGAATGTAGCTCAGTATGCCAATACCAATCCAATGCCAATCCTTATGTAAATATCCAATTAGGTGAATAATTTATTATGATACATGTTGCAACAAACTTTTGAATGCCAAATTATCCAGTAGTTAATAGCACAATGGTAATTTAAACATTTTGGTTAGAAGTTCGCTCTTAAGTCAAATTATTCCATGTTTGATTGTGAATTGAAACGAAGCAGCTTTAAGTAGGTATTATATACTTGTTTGTGCGGTTGACGTGAGTCACCGCATCGATATATTGTTAGCTGTATGAAAGTAAAGATTTACAAAAAATACATGAGGAAATATAACGAAAACGGAAGTGAGAATTAACAATAAAACCGCTTAGGACACTCCAAAACGTTTTAACTGAAAATTGAAGTTAGAGGAACTCTGAATCCATGCGCCAAAACACTTTATACCTAAGTGGGACTGTGGATCATTTTTTTAAGTAGGCAGTACTGCTCCCATTATTAAGAACCCCTATGCTTGCGAAAGCCATAGTATTTATACCTTGGTCTATTCTTTTCCCATCGACTGATTAACTTACCAGGTCTGTATCTCGAGCCGATATGACCCGCCACGTAAGCATCAGTATTTAGTTCAATTACAGCTTCTACCGATGGCTAACCAGCTCCGACTACTTCCAATACTCATGATCAGTATCAATATTAAGTTTAAGTCCCGTAAAGGGCATTAAACAATAGCGCATCGCTAAAGAACTAGAGTCGCACGGCACCTTTGACCCGAGCCGCAATGCAGCGCTGACACCACGCCGCACCACCACATGCATAATTGCCGGCTATCTCTCAACCCACTCACGCTAACATTCACTACAATAACTTCAACCTTTGTTAATAGATCCCAACTGTGAGGTGCACCTATAAAGTCTACTTACAAAATGGCTATTAGCGCGGAAACCAATTTTTGCATTTACCAAAAAAATGCGTGTCATTCTTTATTTTCTCACGAAAATAATTAAAGGTGGCCTGAAAGATTATTTCTTCGGGAGAGGCTAAACGCAAAACGAGGCCTTGATTACGTTTCTTTTCTCTTTCCCATCTCAATCGCTTTTCAATATGTATCGCATGGTCCTTCTGACACGTTGACTGACACTAGCACGCGAAACAAATTGAAATGTTATTGGGATTGCCAATAACTAAAATATACGTGCAGGCGGGGAAACCCAGTAGGTAAATTAAACTGACCACAGACTAGAAATACTCCGACACCTAATGAGTTAGGTACCTACGTAAAGATCTTATTGCGAATCCCTTTTCTTTACGATTCTAACGTACGCGGTATTGTGTAACCTATTGCAATATTAATTTGTGATTTCGGTACACCTCTAGCTGACCTTTCAATGCAATAGGTCGAAGTAATGTGTTAAGTATCAAATTGATCAATAGCCGTCCTACAAATACGCAAAAATATCGGATAACGAGATAATATATTCGCACGTGAGCGTTTAAAGATAGCGGCGATTACGGCATGTGTGTGATAAAACTTTTGTTTAACCGACTTAATTTCCAGGCAGACGAACACTGCTGTGATAATCTTGTGATGTGAGTGAGGATATTTTTATATGTGATTTACTAGTGCCCAGTACAAACCGAGTACAAAAAAAAACGGATAGATTATACGGATATTTATTAGTTAAGATGAAGGAGGAGTGTAAGTTGTGTAGTGTGAGCGGTTGGGTCGCGCCGGCGAGGCAGACGGATTTTTCTATATCGAGCCTGATGCAGACGAGGCCGGGACAGACGCGGGCGCAGCGGCGGGAGCGGGCGGAGCCCCGACATGATGCGGTGCTGCTGTCAGCATACCTACTCAAACTAGGTGACTATTCCTTGAATACGCTTCACGATCGCGGGGTCGGTGAGTATCGTGCACGCCTGTTTAGTTTCCTAACACTAAACCTTGGTTGAACGGTTGGTTGTACGGTTAACACTTTCCTGGTGGTTATTGGGTTGGCAATACTAATTATTTAATTTTAGTTGCACATAAATCAATCTTAACTCTTTTTTTAGTTATTGCATGGAATGCTCAAATACTGTTAAGCTTGTTCACTCAGATAACATATGTTGATTTACTTTCTTTTATTTGTACTCCCTGAAAATCTTCCAAAATGTGTATATTTCGTATTTAATTATGTTTACAAAAGATAAAATACCTACGTGTAACTTATTTATTATGAAAAACGATGTAAACCATCAAACGCGCGGACCACAGCCGGTGACAAATCGCGCTGTTTGCGTCAATCGCGCTTACTCGCAACAAAACATAGGTACAATTATATTACCTACTTATACGCGGTTGTATGAGTGCTATATAAGACCATCGTATTGTACATTACCATCAGGAACTTGTACGGCACGCGTTTGCAAGACTATTTGCAAATATGTATAGTACCTAGTACCTACCAACTTAAGCTTTATATTAATCAATTTCTGAAACTCTGGAAAACGATTCTCGACCTCGTTTGATCTATTTTACGAACGAAAGTAAAGTTTCGTCGTTTCAGATTTCTTAGTGAAACCTCATTCTCGTAGCGTTTTTGCTGGTATCCTGAAGGAACGTATATAGGGTTCACTTTGACACTTAATCCCAATATTTGGCGTACGTATAAGTTAAACACTCGGCGAAAAAGCGATGATTTTCGACTAAGAGATCCGTCTCAAAACCGAATTTTATACTGATTCCAAAAGTGTAAAACACTAAAATATATACATGTATAATTTTAAGTCCGCTGAATTGTATTTTAACACTATTTGACCTCCTTGCACGTTCCTGAGGGTCGTGACCTCCCATATGTGAAGTTAGTCTTTTCCGAAGTTAGTCTACTACTATTTGACACTATCTTTTTTTTTTTTTTTTTTTTTTTTTGTAGCCTAATTTGTGTCCCACTGCTGGGCAAAGGCCTCCCCTTTTTTCCGCCACTTGTCTCGGTCCAGTGCTAGTGTTCGCCAATCTGTACAAAATGTGTCAAGGTCGTCCCGCCATCGCCTTTTCGGTCTGACACTATCTATATTAAGTAAAACAGACATGTTTTCTTATAGAAACTGCAATCGCTATGAAAACGTTACGCTTGCAAATTGGGTTTATCCTGTTTTATTTCAATTTTATGCAGAACAAATGGCAATCACGGCCTCGCGCAGATCCGTGATTGAATCCGGATCCTTATTGTCTCCGTCTAGATTTATGCCCAGAGCTAGGTGAGCTAGGCTTCTTTTATACCTGCAACAATACGCCTTCACATATATGAGTTTCGGCGTGAACTTTATTGGTAATAATGCCACTATCTAAGCAATATGTTACTATGTATATATAACGTGTATGTATATATGTCTATGTTTATGTATTATCCAATGATTCTAGATTATTCAATAAAAGCCAATTTTCCTAGAAACTTTCCTACTAAGTTCTACGAAAATTGGCTTTTATTATGTAGGTAATTCCTTGGCTATCTTTGAAGTATCTACGTATTTTTGTCAGTTTGAAAATCAAGCATAGGCGTAAATTGTATCTACAATGTCTCGAATTGAGATTTACTCGTAAAGAAGAGTAGATGCTGGTTCCGCTGTTTCTATTTACACAAATTGGGCTTGCAATTTTCAAAGCTGATACCTGAGCACGTAAGTCTTTAAACAGTCAATCTATACAAAAATGACCCGATCTAATAGTTCCTAGGAAGTGATTGTCGTCACTTATACTCGTAGATATACTTACAAAGTAGTGTCGGCGTTATACGACCTCAATGTCCGTTGATTATAACAATAACAGGGCAACAATACACTATGACAATACAGCTCTTTGTGCGCTAGTGCTGCGAGTGACGTCACGGGTTCTCCTCGTGACTCATGAAATCTCCGATACCGCTTAGTCGGATTGCGAGGGGGAGTTTGGTGAATCAATTTAGGGAAGTGTAAAATGGTTCAACTTTTAACACTGTTGAGGGTATTATTAATGTCCCAGTAGATTACAATATCTTTTCTTATTGTATATCCTTTCTATTTGAACTTGCACATATTCATCATCATCAGTTTAATTTGAAGTACGAGTTATAATATCTGTAAGTATACCAAACTAATTAAGGGTTTTCTTCCTATTTCCGGACATTGTTTTAACCAGGGACCGAAACCGGTTTCCCTTATTGGGGTTTTCCATAGATACTTTAGAAGTTGTTTTCAAAACCTATCTCGACCATAAATGGTTACCACATCCGATATGCTTACCATAACATAGGGTTACCCTATCAGTAAGGTTACCCTATCAGTAAGGTTACCAAATTGATAGGTTACCAAATCGATAGGTTTAAGCCCGTAAAGGGGTTTTCCGGTCCTTGGTTTCAACAAAACCTCGAGATAGATATATTTTTTATGTAGGTACGCGCGTGTGTTAAACCCAAGATTATACAAAAACTTATTAACAAAAGACAAGCATTTATTTCAATCTGCCTAGACTACACCAAATTCACTCTACTCAGATTTCGAGAACTTTAAAGTGAATCGGCCGCAACGCATCGAGTCCAAGTTAGTGCCGCCGCGGTCGAGCGCGCTAGCACGTACGCACTTCTCGAACATTTACCGCCGTCTGGTTTGTTCCGAACGGGACCCAAGTTCCAACGAATGGAGAATGGAAGTTCGATTCGAGAACGTTCATCCGTATTGTTATCTCCACATCAATGGGCTTTGTCCGACTCTTTCGTTGGCGGGATAGTAACTGCTTTTATTGCTTTTTTAATTGTATTTGCTCTTTAGTTGACTGATTAGATGCGACGGCACATAATACTCGTATCTAGTGTAAAATTGTTACAGTAAATTTTTCGGTTGTAACTATTCGATGCATTTTTGAAGAAATTCCTTGCCTGTTCTTTTGGCTTAATAATTGCATTCGTAATAAAGTAACTAAAACGAAAAAGCTATAGATATAGGTGGTACCTAGATTTATCTACATTCATAGGTGTAATATGCCTAAATTGAACACTAAATAACTTTGACTTTGAAGATAAGAGTTCTAAAATTAGTTACACTAATTAAATTAACTGGTTAAGGGGGTTCGATTGCCATACAAAACGTTATTTGACATTCGTAGGCTAACGGCGTGATATTTTAAGAAACTTATGTAACAAACTTTCATAAATTGGCTTCCCATTTGCGCCAAATTCCCCCTTTCCTAGAATAAACTTACATAAACTAGATTAATTTGAGAAATTGGTTTGTCACGTGATATTTTGGGAAAACTATTTTTCTCAAATTAATCTAGTTTATACAAGTTTATTCTAGGAAAGGGGGAATTTGGCGCAAATGGGAAGCCAATTGATGAAAGTTTGTTACATAAGTTTCTTAAAATATCACGCCGTTAGCCTGCGAATGTCAAATAACGCTTTGTATGGCAATCGAACCACCTTAACCCGTAATTCTAGGAGCTCCAAATAAATTGTTAAACCAAGTAACGCATTCAATAATAAAGTGGATCGATGTGTCGTTACGTAACCAATACAGGCCCTTCATAAGGGCATCGGTTGAGAGTTATAAAAAGTGAAGTAAAACAATAATCAGTGGAGCGGGGCCTTTAGTACTTTATTTGTCGAAAGAGCGTAAGTGGTGATGTAGCTAATACATATATACAACATTTTCAAATAGCGCAGTAGTGCCTCCCCTCGCTTGGAACGTAAATAAATGCACCGAACGCGCTCGCATCCGTATGAATGTAAAAATATATTTATGGAACAGGAATTTCTTGTGAGATTAGATAATACATGAGATAGTGGTTTATTTCCTTATATAATTAACGTAATTTCATTTACAGGATATAAGTAACTCAAAGAAATCCTTCATTTTTACGAACAGTGAAGCAAAATAACCTGTTAATAGGCAGTTAACCACAAGATAAAAAAACCCCTAAATAGTTTTTTCGCCGTTTTCTGGTGTTACTGATTTTTCCTACCAGTGAGACTTGTTTCTCGTATTCCCACTGTTTTTTCTCTACTCTCTGTATAACTTTATGTATGATTGTTATTTATTTTAATATGTATTATTATAACGTTCACGAAACACTTGGTAGGTTAGGTTTGTCAGGCAGCTTCAGATGCCCGAACGGCAAGCCGCCTAGAAGTAGGAGCCCCGCTCAGCGGAGCTCCGTCGACACTCGAGTGACCAAGTGGACCACGGGTAAATAGCGGTATTATTTCAATTGACAACATTTCAAAATATGTAATGATGCCAAAATCGAAAACCATTTCGGTAATTGTGTTACCTGAACGCATCCTGAACGTAATAAAGTAGTTTTCAGTTTTTTTTTTTCCCTCATTCTTAAGAAAATCGCGAAGTTGTATAAACTTGGATTATACCGTGTGACGTGACGTCAATACGAGTACACACGTCTGTCATATGAAAGGTGTGTCAAGCTGCCATACAGAGCCGTAGGTATTGACGTCATAATTTACTTACGACCTTCTGGAATTCGCTACTTTTGAACTTAATATTTCTGAATGAAAATAACAATTTAGTGACAAATAAATAAACACACGTCCCTTAAAAATAACCTTTTCTAGCGAACTGAATCATAAAATGGCCATTAAAAAAATAATGTTGTCAATTATACCCGTAGTCCCAATCTGGTGCAGTGGGTGGGCCTACGGAAAAAATAGATTCTATATTCGTCGGGTGACAAGCAAAACTCACTAAGTAACAAATACCTACTTAAATCAAAGGTCGTATCTCGATATCGACTACGTACCGAGATACGATGTTTTGAAGAGAAGTGACAGTTTTGGTAGTGACTTTTGCTTGTCACCCGACGATATATATTTATTATAAACAGGAAGTGTAATTTCATTACCATAGAAAGCAGGGGCCACAAGAAACAAATCTCCCTTATGGTCCTTCTGATGGGACAAATCAATGGGACCACGAGAATACGGCGGTATTTTTCTGGTTTGACATCGGATCGGCAGGCGAATTTGACACCACCGGCGCCTTATGAAAAACACCGCCAAGGCGTCAAATTCGCTTGAAGACCGATGTAAATTGTAAACAAGTCACAAGTTCTAAGAACATTAAAAATTACTTACATAGCTGCGAAACCACCAAGTCATCAAGAGTTTCATTATACGCTAGGCTAGACAAAGTAACATTTTACGATCTATAACCTAACATAACGTTATAGTACAAAATGTACGTTTTACAAACGCCGAGCAAAGGTCACGAGTGGGCTTAAACAAAAGTCGAAGCTGGCTAGAAAAACACTCTTAGAGCGCTGAATTGTGTGAGCGAAAGGTCAAGTGATTTAGTTTGTTAACTCCATTCCATTTCAGTTTTTCTGTTAATATAGATTATAGGTAGTACAAACTACCTTATTATAAATATATGTATTTATTTATTATTTACGAGCATTTGGTCGCTCGCGTAGAATTTCTTCTTGTATCGGCATCCCAATATTCCCAATTTGTTCAGCGGTGTGAAAACGTGACAAACAGACAGCCAGGCAGAAACATTTTATAATACTAGTATAGGATTATGGATCGGTCCGGCTATTTACTATTCCTTCCTTCATACAGTCCTTTTAAAGTGGCAATACAAATGCGTTAAAGACTTATCAGCAATTTAATCGCACTGTGTAAAAAAACATCTCGTTCCACAATTTGCCGCTCCACTTTTTACCCGAATGCCTCAGAAAGAGGATTATGTCTATCGAGCGTACCTAGTACCTATAGTTATGTCGACAAGAATAATTCTATTTCGCGGGCTACATTCCAAATGGCTTGATTGATTTTAACATTATAGCTGTTATTAGTAGAGCTGTTATATAATATTTTAAACCTACTTCAAAAAAGGAGAAGGTTCTCAATTCGTCGCAATCTTTTAGTTTTTTCGTAGTATGTTCCCCGATTACTCGAAGACGCCTGGCTGGACCGATTTGGAAAATTATTTTTTGTTTGAAAGTGGCTTCCCAGGTCAGGCATCTAGGGAACTGTTCAAATGTTATAGGCACACAACGCTTGAAACGAATTGGGTACTGATTTGAACTTGGTTTACACTTTGCTTTCAAAAGAAATCATGAAAAAATCGTCCAAGTGCGAGTCGGACTCGCGTATGAAGGGTTCCGTACCATTATCTATAAAAAACTATTTTATTCTGTGTTTTTAGTATTTGTTGTTATAGCGGCAGCAGAAATACATCATCTGTGAAAATTTCAGCTGGAACTATCACGGTATCAGTGAGATCCAGGCTGGTGACAGACAGACGGACGGACGGACAGCGGAGTCTTAGTAATAGGGTCCCGTTTTACTCTTTGAGTACGGAACCCTAAAAAAGAGTAGTATTAAAAACTTTTTTTCCCCTAAAATCTGTCAAACTAGCAGCTACGTAACCGAAGTCTCGCTCTCCATGTTTGTGAAGCGTAACCGTTAAGGTCGCTGCGCTTCTTTGTTTGACTCGTTTGGCTTCGTCTACGTGGATGACTTCATTCTGCTCGGTCGGCTACGTAACGTAGCTGTATAGGTGGGGCGATGATGATGGCACATCCTTCTCTAGTCACTATTAAACTCTCGGTTTTATAAAGGTCCTTTAGACCTTAGGGGTGATCACATACAAAAAAATACAATATCATTTATTAACCAAAAAAGTATCACATAATCAAGACTTATCTATCAGACTCCAAACTAGGCTGAGCCTGTGTCTTGGACATCTGCAAGAGCGATTAACAGCATAAATTTATTAAAAGAAAGAAATAAAGAAAAAAAAACATTTATTCGTGACAAAAGAAATACATAAAACAAACTGCAGACACATGAGCACATACACATTTGCCACGAAATGGTCACAACTCCGCGTAAATGCTGGCGGCGCCAGCGCTGGTCTTCCGTTGTGACCATTCGGTGAAAACCAGGGACCGGAAAACACCTCTTTAAGGTTAACCGTATCGATCCGGTAACCGAATCAATTCGGTTACCTGTTATGGGGTTAACCGTATGATACGGTTAACCGATTGTTACGGTAACCTTATCGGAAGTGTTAACCGTAACTACTAATTGAGTTAAGCTCAAACCCTATTGGGATGGGGTTTTTAATTGGGGTTTTCATTGGGTTATGGTAACCTTATCATCAGCTGTTTATTGTGATTTGCGCATTATGTTTAAACATGTTATAGAGTATCGCGTATCGTACTCGCGTTGCTGTTTCATGGGATCAGACTCCCGGTGGGTAGTTATACAATTTAATTAGTTTTATATCATGACATGACACACACAATCTAACTTTCTATAGAAAAAAACATTAAGATTTAAAAGTTCAGTGGCAGTAAAGGTAACTTAAGGGCTCTTAAGTAACGAATGAAATAAATATATAGTTAGATATATTAAAATATACTTAATAGGAAGCCCCTACCTTGTAATCTGCATATCACTGTGTTACTGAAATATATATTTATTTTTCATTTCTTTTTTCAAAAAAAAAATTTGGATGCAAATGTACCTACTATACGAACAAAATATTCTTTTTTTTTCGGAAAGGTCTTTTTGTATTGTTTGATATCTATTGAGAAAATCGCTTTTTATCCACATGTGAAGAAAGTAGACGTAGAACGTTATAAGTACTATGACGTAGAACGTTAAATGTTTATTTTTGGTTTTTTGTATATTTTATAACATATTTTTTTTAACTTTTTTAAACTTTTTTTTTTAACTTTTTTGAAAGTTTTTTCAACTTTTTTAACTTTTTTAACTTTTTTTTTTACTTTTTTTACAACTTTTTTTAACTTTTTTTTTACCCTATTTCTTATTTTCCTCGCTGTAGTGAGGTGAAAATATTAGTGTTATACACGGGTGAAAAGTTATTTTACTTCTCGTGTGTTAAAACACGAGCTAACGAAAGGATCCTATGATTGACCACGAGCGAAGCGAGTGGTTCAAAAATAGAATCCTGAGCGTAGCGAGTATATACCCAAAATGAACACTCGCAGGTAAAATACAACTTTCCCCCCTTGTATAACAAATAACTATTTCCACGTCGCGTCGCGTCACGGAAATCAGTAGTCGATTGGATAATCTTTGAGGCGGCGGCGTGTGTGCACCTAATATAGAGTTGTTAAACCACCCAATCCCGGGATCATAAAAATTACTCTTTAAAAGCGTTTTAGTGCGATTCATTTTAATTAACGTATTAATATGTGAACAGAAATGTAGAGATTTGTTACATTATTTGTTATCGGAGTGCTTATGTGGATTCAATATTATCTGGCGTGATTCCACTTGAGACCGTCATTAGCAATAACAATAGGCTTAAGTCGCGGCGAGCCCATTTTTTGCAAATACTTGCTAAACACAGGCCGGCGGTGCTTCAAACGATCTTGATACTTTTCCTGTTACCTTTCCGTTAAGCAAAATTAACACAGCTCAGCAAAACATAACGACCATTTGAGAGATATGGTCATACTATAGTGTTATAACTAAAATACGTGACATTATTAATACTTCCGATCCAATTCTGTGGGAGAATTCTTGCAACCACTGTAAGAAAATTGAAGAAGGATTTTTAAAAACACCATGTTCCAACTTTAGAATAAATGTTGGAAGTGACGCTGACACTGAAAGTACCGAAGATAATTCAGAAATAAAATAAATAAATAAAATTACTTTCAGGTATGTACCTGTTTTAAAATTATTCTATTAATAATATTTAAAAGTATCAACACTTGTTGGTCTGCACCAAAACAGGTAAAGCCGAACCAGCTCCTTTAAAATCTTCTAGGAGCTTCTAGGAGTATTTGGTTTATTGCGTGTATTGTTTGCGTTCAAGTGGAATCACGCCAGATCTATCACGCCTACTCGTAATATTGAATCCACTGCGCATCAGGATGCGGACCGAAAGCTCACCGTTCGTGGTATTTGCCATTGTTTTAAGATTAACCAGAATGCGGGGACAGTCATAATGACAACAATAAATACCTTATTCATTATTATAAATATATTTTACCGACTGTGTTATGAGTTATGAGTGCAACCTTTTATCTACTTAAGCATTCACAAAGATAGGTATATGGTATTTCCGTATTTATAATTGTTTGTACTGACGTCAAAATTAACTAAATCGTAGTTACGTAAACATGGATCTGTATTTTTTCTTTGTCTTAGCTGCACGGTAGGTAATGCAAGCAAACAAATACGTACATACAGTTTTGGGCATCTATTTGGTATATTACAAGATTGGGTAATTTTGATAACAACCAACAGAAATTAGATAGATAGAAGATAGAAAAACCGGCCAAGTGCGAGTCTGACTCGCGCACGAAGGGTTCCGTATTATCTATAAAAAACTATTTTATTCTGTGTTTTTAGTATTTGTTGTTATAGCGGCAACAGAAATACATAATCTGTGAATATTTCAACTTTCTAACTATCACGGTTGTTGAGATACAGCCTGGTGATAGACGGACAGAAAGACAGACAGACAGACATACAGACAGACGGACAGCGGAGTCTTAGTAATAGGGTCCCGTTTTACTCTTTGAGTACGGAACCCTAAAAAGTACGCAGTTTACGTTATGTTTACAGTTAACTAGTGTGGTGTAAGTTAATAATAAATTTAAGTTACTTATTTTAAATGACATCTTGATTCTGACTTTTTGACTCAGCGTTGCAAGAACTTGATGCTCACTAAGCATGTTTGGCTGCTTTGTAATTTCTCAAGTTGGTTGAATGTTTAGTGTTTACCTTACTAAACTGATAAATAAACTGAGTGTATCATCATCATCATATCAGCCAAAAGTCGTTCACTGCTGGACAGAGGCTTCCCCCAAAGAGTGCCACAATGGCCGGTCCTGCGCCACCCGCATCCAGCGGACTTCTACGACCTTTACCAGATCATCAGTCCACCTTGTCACAAGGAGTTGTCGAGTGGCGTGGCACAAGGTCCTTGTGCCACGCCACTCGAGAACCTGAACCTGAAGTGAGTGTATAGGAGAAAATAATACTGACACATGTTACAAGTTATTTTAATGAAACTCTTGAAAGAAATTAATTAATAACCCATTTCTAAGTTTTAGTGTAAATAAGTTTAGTTATATTATTTCAGAAAACTTAACTAATATATGCAAGATCTATAATTTATATATTTAAACACCATACCTTTAACTTATTATTTCACAACCGACAAGTGCAGATACCGAAACAATCATCATATTCAAAGTACCGATGAACAGCGTTCCTTATTATCGGCGCCATTTGTATAATTATCTGAATGCCAGGGCGTCGCACGTTTAGAAGTTGCTAACACCATCCAATGCCGGGATTCTTAAAATGTCGAGTAAGCATTATTTTATATATGTCCGGGATTTTATTACCGTTCATAATTTCGTAGTTATTGTGGTTAAGTAGTAATATACGTATTGACATTAATACTTTAAAGATTTGGCGACAGAATACAATACTAGCTTCCGCCCGCGACTTGGTTTGCGTGGACCCGGGATAAAAACTATTCTATTTTAATCCAGACCATAAACTATCTTTGTGCAAAATTTCACCCAAATCGGTTGAGCCGTTTAAGCGTGATTGAGTAACAAACATCGAAGCTTTCGCATTTATAAATATTAAGTGGGATATTCAAATGTATACACTCACCTTAATAACATTCATTAGTAAATCCAATAAAACTTCACAAACCAATCGAAATGCAGCAATCAGTGTCCATAAACAGTTACCAAAATCGTCAATTTAATCAGGTACAAACGCAACAAAAACAACAACAATAACAAAATTCACTGCAAGTAATACGTCCTAACTTCACTAGAAGGTAAAAAATAATGCACTTATTACATACGACTTGCAGGTAAGCTCGAATGTTTGCGAAAAATCTTATTCTGAAAATAATGAGAAATATCACACCCCAGTTAAAATCAACCGCGAAGTTAAAAGCTTAAGTCGCTTAAAGATAACAACGTTGGCAAGAACGTATTTATAATAATGAATGAGGCATTTATTTTTATTGCTGTCACTACGACCGCCGCCGTAATCTGGTTAATCCTAAAACATTAGAAAATACCAAAACACATTCGTTTTTGGCCCGCTTTTACCTCGCCGTGCGATAACAACATCGATAGTCATATCAATAGAAAAATAAAATAATAATAACAAGGTAATAAATCTCTTTATATGAGTACTATCTCTTAATTGCAAAAAACGCAGGCAAACCGTGGCATTAACTATGGCCTAAGACCAACCAGAAAGTCCATTCTACAGTACATTGATGAAATAAAAATTAATTGGCCCAGTTATTACCTATTACCAACGATCCGATTTCCCGATGCGAAACGGAGTAAATCTCTCCGCTAAAGATGTTAGACTAGCTATAGCTAATATGAAAAGAGGTAAGTCTCCAGGGCACGACGGACTCAGCATTGAGCACCTGCAACACGCGGGCTCGCACATTGGTAGGTTATTATCTATGCTGTTCACGCTCTGCCTGAGGCACACATATTTACCTCCAGATTTGATAAAAACAGTGGTCATTCCCCTTGTTAAGAATTCTACAGGAGATCTCGCGGATAAAAGTAATTATAGGCCGATTTCTTTGGCTACAGTCATCGCAAAGGTACTAGATAGGTTTCTTGACAATTGTTTGAACCTACATGTTAAATTACATGATGCGCAATTCGGTTTTCGTGAAGGACTATCTACGGAAAGTGCAATATTAGCCTTAAAACATACAGTAAGCTATTATGTTAAGAGAAATACGCCTATTTATGCCTGTTTCTTAGATCTTTCAAAGGCTTTCGATACCGTGTCGTATGATAAACTGTGGTCAAAGTTGAAGGAGACAGGCATAAATCCGGCTGTGACAGAAATCATGTCTCACTGGTATAGCAACCAGATAAACGTGGTAAAATGGGCAAAAGAGTATTCAGATCCATATGTGCTAAAATGTGGGGTGAGGCAGGGGGGGCTAACCTCGCCTAGATTGTTTAACATGTATGTTAATGAACTGATTGAGGGGCTCAGCAGTATACGTGCCGGATGTAGAATTGATAATGTTTGTGTAAATAATATCAGTTATGCAGACGACATGGTGCTGCTGAGCCCATCAGTGTCAGGGCTAAAGAAGCTAATCGATACATGTGAGATGTATGCGCAACAGCACGGTTTGAAATACAACGCGGGCAAAAGTGAGTTCATGATGTTCAGGGGTAAAATTAAGTGTCCAGGCTACTCGCCCAAAATAATGTTGAACGGAGTTCCTCTGAATCGTGTTACTCATTTCAAATACCTGGGTCATATAGTGACCGAGGACCTGAAAGACGATTTCGATATCGAGCGGGAACGCAGGGCGTTGTCAGTCCGAGGCGGGATGCTGGCGCACAGGTTCGCACGTTGTAGTGCCCAAGTGAAGCTGACTTTATTTAGAGCTTACTGTCAAAGTTTCTATACGTGTGGCCTGTGGGCTAGTTTCAGGCTGAAGTCATATAGCGCCCTGCGTATCCAATACAACAACATTTTCAGGAGGCTGTTTGGGCTTCCCCGATTCTGCAGCGCCTCTGGGATGTTTGCCGATGCTAGCGTAGATGACTTTTATGCCATAATACGGAAGAAGACGGCGTCTGTGGTGATGCAGACGAGGGGAAGCTCAAATAGCATCCTGAAAATGATAGCAGAGAGGTGGGACTCGGACATACTCCGCCGATACACCGACCTACACGTCCTAAAAAAAAAAAAAAAAATTAAATTAAATTAATGCATGTGGCTATAATTTTACTAATATAGTTATATAGTTGTATAAGTGTTTTGTGTTTTTGTTTTGTGTTTTGTAATGCTATGGATCTAAGAAATCTGAAAATAAACCATTTTTATTTTATTTTATTTATTTATTTAAATGATTCCGAGACTTTGGAAAACAAAATTTAATAACATTTTAACAATTGATATAAAATAATATCACTACATACAAAAAAAATCTAAATAACTGATCTGCCATAGATCTAAGTGGCTTAACTACAATTATAAAAAAAACAATTTTTTTTACACAAGATATTGTAATTTGGTGATTTCCATATTAATATTTCTACTCGATATCCCACCGTGTTGCACCATACATTCTGATCACTGCCCATTTTTACATACACACACACTATGAAACTTACGAAGCTACAGCTTCACAGATTTTTCCTCTTTATAATATTTGCATAAATTAGGACCAATAAGGGTTCATACTTAAATCCCGGATTTCTAAAAACACAATTTATTCATATTCTTTTGTAGTCCCGGGATAATAACTCTATGTTGTTATACGTGCGGAGGTGCCGATGTATCGTTGTCATATTGACAACAGATTCTTACATTCTGATATTGTGTATTTGGCTAGCTAGAGCCAATCAATGAGATCGACGAGTTCATTAGAAACGTATATAATAAAATGCACTAAACTGGGTAAAATCGTACAGCTCCGAAAACTGGATTTGAAAACAGTACCTAACAAGATCAACCAAAAAAATAGTCCTAATTACTTAATTATTAATCATCATAAATCCTTTATAAGCTAAGTTTGTACGGAATCCTCGGTGCGCGAATCGGGTTCTTATTCAAACTGTTTTTTTTTTCATAATAAATAAGCAATGTACCATTTGACACACTGTTTGAATAAGAAGCCGCGTTTTCGGCAAACGAAACCAGTTTGCATAGAGATCAACATGGTTGAGTGAAACGCATTAAGTGCCGCGGCTTGCAGACGGCGCTTGCGACTTTTGTCTCGCGGCGTCGCAACAGTGCCGCCGAGCGCCTTGCGGTATCCTAGCAAGCTTGGTAAAACCGATGCCAGCCACGGCGGTTATTCAATAATAAGTCGTATTTAAGTGTGCGTTACAATCATATTCCTTTAAACTGGTTCAAAACCTCATGATACGGTAACCGTATTGGATGGGGTTTTCATTTCGGTTAGTGTTAACCTAGGTTAACTGAGTTAACTGGATCGTTGGGGTTACCCTTTCAATAAGGTTACCTTATGATAAGGTAACCTTATTGATTGGGGTTTTTAAAACAACCTTTAAAATAAGCCTATGGAAAACCCCGATTAGGGTAACCGGTTCCGGTCCCTGGTGAAAACACGACGCCACAACGCACACAAGGAAAAAAAAAATTATATTAACTAATAAATACCTAAAAACTTGATCACAATGGAAACTCATTAGCTCATTACCTACTTTTCGAACGCACGTTAGGACAATCAAATGTCATTTTCCCATACAAAAGTGACATTTATATATCTACCTGACGCGCGTACAACGCGTTACGTGATCGATCTGTATATGTCGGTAAGTAAATGTCAAAAAAATTACTGAGTTACCAAAATTTTATGAGACTTGCCTTAGTGTAATAGTGTAACCTACACACCGGTTAATGGTAAAGTCCCTGGGCGACCGAGCTCTTCTCGGGTGAAAATGAAGAAAATACGGAGAAAACGAATCTTCCCGGACATGAGACCTATCTAGATCGATTTCTCGCCCCCGTAACCACCGATATTCCAAATTTCATCGAAATCGTTAGTGCCGTTTTCGAGAACGTGATTGCAAATATATATATATATATATATATACAAATATTGCTCGTTTAATAGTATAGGATATATAGTCCACAGCGATTCCGATCAGCTTATCATATTTTGTACTACGGAATGCTCTTATGTGACTCGTAAAACCTGAATGGTAAGAAAATTATAAAAGGCAACGATGATTTTAAAAAAAACTTACTTATAAATTCACGATAAAACTGGACCCACACAAAACCAACGATGTCACGGTCGGTTGTGCTAATAGTCCTTTAAAAGTGCTACTCCTATTCTTTCTTTAACAAAACTTACAACATCTTTAAACTGTCGCCAACCTGTCGCTACCCCCGTCCCGCCGGCATTGTATCCGATGCTTTACCAGCTACGTTCTTAACCGTCCAGAAACTCTTAATATATTATATTTAGTCTCCTAATTATAATAAACAGCGGCAGAACATTACTAGCTCAGCATTCATTAGAATGTATGCCCTGAACAGTAGTAATTAAGACTACTAGGTACTTTAAATCCTTTTGTAACTATAGGAAACAAATACTGCAAATAAAAAGTTTAACAAGGTTAATTAGTTAGGTATATCACTGTGTGTGTGAAAACATGTTTAGTTTATTGTTATTGTTACCAGTACGTACTTATCGATCTAATGAATAATGCACACTAATGATTAAATATACAAATATAAATACGTCAGTTACGGATTCTAATAAAGATAAACTCCCTTTGGGAATAATAACTACATTAATTAAAGAAATAAACATTTAATATAACACTACGCGTGGCGCGTCAATCATAAAAACAATAAAGCACTCAACAATCAAGGGGCGCAAGCATTTGTTTTATAATTTATAATTTAAAGAAACACCAAGTTCTCAAAACTGGCCGAACTGAGGTGAAACTTTGCCGTGATACTTTTTATTTATTGTCGAAATTCATAAAGGCTGATAGTGTTGAATAATTTATCGTATTGTCATCGGCCGCGGCCGTAGTCGTATTATTGACATCATAACTCGCGTAGTGCGCTCCGCCCCGACATTTCGCATTAACCAACTGCGATTTTATTTTTACGACTGTATTGTTACGGTTATTATGGTGTTTAATCACAGTTTATCAACTCATTTCTACGCTTAACGAATGTGTTCTGCTTGTTTCAGGTAAGCCGCCCTGCCCATGCAATTTGTGCGACGCGATGCCTTATGTTCCACCATACGGTAAGCATAACAGACCTGTTATAACCTTTATAAATACATACCTAAAAGCACGCCTGAATTCCTAAGAGGCAGAGTATACAAAATAAAATTTTCAGTTTCAAGGGATAAATAATGCTCAATTCGTTGCTGGATTTGATAAAAATATTTTCCATTTCGTAGTTGTAGGTACTACGTCACTAGTCATAGTCACTCTTCTAGTTTTCCCTCTGGGTTGAAAGGTCAGGTGTTAGTCACTTTCGTAAAACTAGTGCCTATGTCAAATCTTAGGATTAGGTGCCAAGTCGACCGCGGGTTCCTTTGAGGCACAACCGGTAACAACGTTAGGAGAATGACTACGTCACTAAGTAAAGCTCTAAACGAAACGTCCCACTAGACGAAGGTGCACTTCTAGCAAAGTCTTGTAGGGTTGAAGTACGTTATGGGCGTGTGGGCTAGCAACCTGCAATATCACGTTTTCCTGTCTTTAAACCTTACACTGGTATTTCGAGAATTACGAAGCTGCTAAAATTCTGAATTGAGAAGCATATTTCACATTCAGCGTCGGACATATTTTCTCTGCGGTCCGGAATGAATACGAGTGTAATCGTATTAACCGTGTTTTCAGTATTTGTCCAATTGAATTCTCGGTGCAGTAATCAAGTGGGTCTGCAATGGTGAGTGGGTCACCGGGTCGCCCCGTCTCCCTCCAATCCCGTATACTCCCACCGCGCGCCCGACGCGACGAGTTCCCATACTATATTATTCACAACATAACATTTTACCCTCTATTTTACAAGATACGGTCATTCCATTCAATTTCTATGGACTCTAGAATAAACTGGGGTACAATGAAGAGCCTCGTTTGAATAAAATTGTGCTCTCTCGCCGATTTGAAATTCATTTTCGCAAATCAAGCTGTCGTTCCGTCAAACGACGAGGATTTATTTTTTGAACTAGATCATGGGCTGTATTTCTGGCTAAAAACGAGTTGAAATTTAATGAATGAGGTTGTATTTCTGACTGTGGTATCGTTCCCGCTCACGTAACGGTATTAACCAAATGGTCCAAATGTAAGAGCACAAGGCAGAACAGTTACAAACAGATTGAATATGAATCATTTTTGTGGCGCAGTGTGTCCAATTATTGAAATCCAGTAAAAAAAACGTCTTCCACGTACAACTTGTAGGAATATATTTTTAGAGGTTAACGTTTATTAACTTACGATTGCTATTGCTGCTATAAATATACACCTTTGAGCTCTGTGATTACGAGAAAACAATCATGTATGTCCTTTCGTTGCAAGCGCATTGGACTCGACTAGCCTTCAAAGGCAATACGTGTCATGTTTCCCCACGTCTCAATAAGTCTGGCGCAGTATTAATTTACCATCCAGTCTAGCTCAATAATCCCGCTTCCTAATTGGCGTGGCCAAGGACGCCAATTAAATTACATCACTTAAGACTGAGCCTTTCAACCTGTCTAGGCGATTCACAACCTACCTCGACTCACCTTGACGAGATGAGAATCCCATAAAAATGTCTGATATTGGTAAAGTTATAGCGTAATCGAAGCCATCGAAGGCGAGTCTTATGCGTGTCGGTAAGCTATGTGAATACCAAACCCAGGAACTACGCGCCGCTTGCCTCCCTCTGTGAAGCGCCCTAAAAGGGGCTGTTTGTCATTTGGTTTCATCAAATAATTAATAAGTGATACTGCGAAAGCGTGGCGCGCCCGCATGCGTACATTAATAATATTAACAGGCGTCTGAGCCGCTGTGCGACGATCACATACCGTGTAACGTACTAATATTTTAACCACTACAACGCGTGCTATTCGTGTCTCGCGCGACACTTTCTCGATTGATTGTCGATATAATTAGACGTAGGTGTTTCTAAATCGCGCTCGAGATACGCCACCCACGTCCCCCGACCCTTGTGTTTAGGTTAGAATCTGGATGTAAGAGTAATCGTTCGATTTTTATTACTCGACTGCCAGTATAAAAAGTCTATTACAATTTTTATTACATCGGCTATATGTAGATAATAAAACGAAGCTGCGTCATTGCGAGCTTATCACCAAATCTGAAAATCGACTGATGAAACTTAAACATTTGGTGTTGCAAGGCCGAATTTTATGCGGCTATTAAACTTATTCGCTTCCTGATTGTTTTTCGTTAGGAGTGATCTCACATCGTTATCGCGCGGCATCTTATCAATATCCGCGCGCCTCAAGATAATGTAAATATGGTTTACAATATGTAAATCGTGCTAATTTTTGCGAAGGTCGAGTTGAGACCTCGCGAAAACCAAGTTGACCTCGTGTTTATCATTGTGATATGATGATACGCGCACACGCAGTAACTGCTTCATGATTTTTATTGCTATTCGGTCTTCGGTCCTGGCAGGATCCATGACATTTGCGTGACTAGTATTGTTTTGTTCAGTGTAGCGGAACATGTGGAAAAAACAATTAGCTAGTAAGTGATTATCTATAGTTATATTTTGACTTTTAACGGTTGTGTATTTATTTTGAGGTGGGACCTTTTTTAGACCTTTTTTGACGACCGCTTTAGCCTAGTTGGTGACCTTGCCTACGAAGCAAGAGGTCCTGGGTTCGAATCCCGGTAAGGGCATTTACTTGTGTGATGAGCTCGAATATTTGTTCCTGAGTCATGGATGTTTTCTATGTATTTAAGTATTTATTTCTCTACATAAGTATCTATATCGTCGTCTAGTACCCATAGTACAAGCTTTGCTTAGTTTGGGACTAGGTTGATTTGTGTAAGATTTATATTTATTTAGGGTTCCGTACTCAAAGAGTAAAACGGGACCCTATTACTAAGACTCCGCTGTCCGTCCGTCCGTCTGTCCGTCCGTCTGTCTGTCACCAGGCTGTATCTCACTGATACCGTGATAGTTCCAGCTGAAATTTTTACAGATGATATATTTATGTTGCCGCTATAACAACAAATACTAAAAACACAGAATAAAATAGTTTTTTATAGATACTGGTACGGAACCCTTCGTGCGCGAGTCTGACTCGCACTTGGCCGGTTTTTTGTACTTTTAATGATTACGCCTTTTTTGAACGTCGTCAACAACTACGTGTCTTCATTGTTATAATTGAATCTTTTGCTTTTGCAAAGTGTAAGTAAGTTAATAAATACATTTTATAAATGAATCAGTATTTTTGCTTAATAGAAAATATTTGTAAAAGAAATAACTGTTGGATGAAATCCATTCGCATATTAAAACCCAAGACCTATTTGTGGCTTTTCTATTGCAGAAAAATGAGTGGGTTTCGCAACAATCTCGGGTGTATTTCTCGTATTTTAAGATCCCAGACGTTATTCTTCGCCAGCCTTCGCGCAGGCTTCTTTCACAATTCCCTCACTTTTCAGGCTCGACCCTGAATCGAGTTTCAATCAAGTATTTAAATATAACTTTTAGGAGACTTGAAGGCCTTTTACTCCATCTAGGTTATGTTAATCAAATAGGGTAGTGTTCTAACCATTTGCACAAAAACTCAGGGCCATTTTTCGCTCATAATTTATGTAAATGTCGAGCCTTCTTTGTGAGTTTGTTAGTAAGGTATTTATGTTATTTGGTTGCATTAAGTGGGCTGAGCATTTGAATGAAGTCTTTTTATAACGCTCAAAGGCCCGGCCCTATTTGTGCTAATTGAAAACGAACTTAGCCTGTGATTAAACGTCAAAATAGTATGGCCGACTCTTATACTCAAACAATGTGTTTACTTAATCAAATTAAATAGACACAGTTTACGTGTTGTATATAACTTTATGAATACATCCGTCACTGGCATAGATAACATTCGTTGTTATACAACCCTTTTGTAGTAGTAACAATAACTAAAAGGCACCTTAGTAATTGAACAATCATATAAAAATAGAGCAGTGACTCAGTGCCTATTATTGCTTATCTATACGGCGTTATTCGGAATTCATTTATTAGGTCAAAGTAATTGTGTTTATTAAATGTACCAATACCTATATCATTAACGAGGACGCGAGTATCGCGCTTGATTAGAGTCCTTTCAACGAATAGTTTGCTTTAGTGAGAACTTTAATGATATTTCCGTGAATCCCGGAATGACGGTGCTGAATCGAAATTACCGTGAACAAAAGTTAACGTAAATAATCAAAGTGAGTGCTAAATTAATCGATGTTCAATTACATTCACTTCGTTTATTAGGTCTACTTGGTGGCCGAGCGTTCCATCGATCCTCAATTCACCAGGGCAAAGGGATGAGGTATTAGTGCATGCCTTTTCCCACGACAATGAAACGTTAGGTACCTGCCCGCGGGGTGTAGACACAAAATTTATTATTACTCCGAAAGAAACAAGGCAAAAAAATATGAAGAAAGTCCCATTCAGATACCTATCTCAAACAATTACGAAGCTACAATCGTTTTAATAATGCTTGTTAGAGAGATGCAACGCTCGTAGATCGTGACGTCACGATCCCCGAGCGTCATAGAAAATGACAATCGTTTCATATGAAGGTGCGCTTTGCGGGAAAGGGCCAGAATACACCCCCTCTTAAAACTTTGGACACTCATAACTTTGTGATTATTTAATCCCCCTGCTTTACTTTTTTCTCCATTCGCCAATATTTATAATCCTTTTTCGACAAAAAATCATCATTATTGGTTATTTTATTTGGTTGTTACCCCTATTATGGTGTCATTCATCGACTTCGTACTATCGATATTCACGTAATCTATATATATATATATATATATATATATCTATACGTATATCTTAACATTTTTACGCATATATTTTTATTTGCCAGTTGCCAAAGCGGACCCTTGGTTAGGTAAAAATATGACATGACACAATAAGTTGCTCAATATCTATTTTATAATTACGTACAGTCAGCCTCATACGTTGCTGAACACCTAAGTACCTTGTCGTTTTCACTCGTTTGACAACTTCATATGGCAGTTAAGCCCCTTGTGAGGCTGACCGTACGTATATCACAATCGATACCTATACATTAAAAATTTAATGTGAAGTCACTATGGCAGCTCAAAAATGTCACGAAATTTCCGATCTTTGAATATATTAAGCTTCCCAAAACACACTGTTTGGAAATTAAGTGGCTCAAGCACCCCTACCAAATATTGGGACGATAAATATTATTAATTTTATAAATTAAATCGAACGCCAACTTTACACCGTGTTAACCGCACGGTGGGTTGTAAACTTTACAAACTCGCGATGTTTTATTGTTCGACCCGCGCTTCATAAATGCCATGCGGTGTTGACATTCCATTTCGGTTCAAGTTTTCACTCGAAAAACGCCTCAATCGGTGACGTGCGCTTACACAACTGTGCCCTGTCAATGATGTGAGATTCTTGATTTCTTTACATAAATATTAGTCCGGCTGGTGCTGGTTGATTGCGTAACGTTTTGTAAGTACGTTAACTACTCAACCTCCTAGGACTCCGCGTACAAAATTTTGTACAATTTTCAAAATTAACTGTCACTGAATGTCAAAAAGTTCCTTATTCAAAAACCCATAAGTAAACTCTGGGTGTAATTTTTTGGGAAACTCCTATGGTTATACGCTACCTACTACGTATATTCACCCAGGTTCCTAATTCATGAATCGGAATCATTTATTTTTTGCGACTCCAGTGTGTTTAACCAAATGTCGAATAAAATACGTCACGTAGCGAACTATCAATAACAGGGTGTTATTTAACATTCGCGGACCGTCAGGGATTTGGCACTTCGGCGCGAGCTCGGAATTTATAATGGTTTTATAGCCTCCGTCTTGTTTTCGATAAGTTTGATGTATCACCTCTGGTTCTTGCGAGTGTGGAAAGAAATCGAACTTCTATATTAAAAGGATGAGATCGTGGTATTATGATTAAGTAACATATTTAATCTTGCAATAGGATTACCGAATTAACATATATTTTATATGGCGAACTCTATCATATAGCTTATGAACCTTTCATAAGCTACGTTATTGCTATGAGTTATGGTTATTGTAATTTTAAATCTTTCGACTTGCTCAAGTAGGTACTCGTAGTGGAGCAAACTGGCAGTATCTATTTAAATCAGAAGTTAAAACCAAGAGCATCTAATCTGCCAACTACTTCGCCTAACCGCGCCAACATCGGCAAAACAAACCAATAGTGGATGGAACGTGTACCGCGTCTCGCAAAGGTCACTAGAGAGCAAAGTAGGCGTTCGGGAAAATCTTGTTATTGCACAAACCATAATAACCCGGCCAACGCCCTTCCCGGATTTTAGGCAAGTACATTTTTCTGGAGCCCGTCTTATTTTTCCCGTGCGTGACTAGATTTTGTGGCCGTAGCGTGCCAACACAAATGAAAGACTCCAAATCGTATGCCGTACATGAAAATAACATGTTTATAGCGTAATCTGTTGAGAGGGAAAGCGGAAATTCTGTGAACTTGCTGTTATCCGTCTGTAAATATTTAAAGGCGTAGAGTGTAGTTAT
Organism: Epinotia brunnichana; assembly: GCA_963854355.1. Taxonomy (NCBI): domain Eukaryota; kingdom Metazoa; phylum Arthropoda; class Insecta; order Lepidoptera; family Tortricidae; genus Epinotia; species Epinotia brunnichana. Next base: position 18,200,839 of record OY977949.1, on the reverse strand, counting down.
TTCATTATTCATATGTTCTTCATCTTAAGAATGATAGTTTATATCTTTATTTCATCATCATCGTCCTAGCGTTTTTCCCGGTAATGCCCTAAACGAGCCCGGGGTCCGCTTTGACACCTAAATCACTTTATATCTGTTTTAAACAAAATTTAATAAGCAAAGCGAAACATACCTAAACATGGAAGATTATGATATTATGCTTCCATTTCATTAAAACGTTCATAGACAAAATCACTGTCCTCACTTCGACCTTTATATTTACCATGTTCCTGATATTCACGATCAGATTTTTTCATTTTATAAATACGTATACGCAAACAACCCATTCAACAGCAGCCAAGTATCAGGCATTGACACTATTGCCTCGAAATAAAACTGAACGTGCCAATAATTGGAGAGCCGCCGACAATGTGTTCATTGTTTACCCTGTTAGGTTAGCAGTAATCTGACAATTGCCCGTTGTAGCTTTAGCGTAAAGTTGCCTTTATGGGGCTCGGGTGGGTTCCATTTTGACAGCGAGCCCCCCTGGCAGCGGCCCGCTAACACCAATACAAGTGGAACGACGCCCTCGCCTCAACCGCGCTCGGTCAAGTATGTTCGAAGGGCGTTTTTCATTAGCTTTCAGGCGGATATTTCAATGGAAATATTCACTGGACGATGGTAATTACTTTACATCCACATATGTTAGCCGTTCGTTGATTTTTACTGCTGAAACGAGAGATACTCAGACTTCGTCTAATATTACAGGTCCAAAGTATAAGTCGGTGACATGTTACTTAATTGAGAATCTTGACTTTAACTTTCCTTTTTATTCCAAGTCATGTGCTTCACAGCTGAAATGTTATATACTTACTACACAATGAATAAACAGAATTTCATATCAAGTTCGTGCCAAAGATTGACATTTAAATATCGTCATCACGGATCGGGGCGGTGAAAGGCATTATTAAATTTGTACAGATTGCGGAACTCTAATTACTAACACTTCCCATGCTGGGTTATTAATGCTACCGCTATTACGCCTTCTTGCCTGCTACACAGTATACATAAAATAACCAGTAATCTGACGGTCAAACAGCCGCCTACGCACGGCTCGAAGCATCGCGTTTACAGCTCGTAATATGATAAACTGCGACATTCCCGCGGTACTCTTTCAACTTATTTCTTGTTGTGTAAACGGCTGTTGTCGATGTCTGTCTCTTATCCGAACTCACAATACGGTTCGCGATATTTGTGTTGTGGGCGCTACGTAAACAGATTTGATTTTATCTGAAACAGTAGGTGTAATGTTCCTTAATGTTCCTTTAACATAACGGCAACACACGCTAATGGCTTCAAATGTTTGTGAAACAGATATTATTGTGTTAAATATTTGATGGAATAAATTATAACGAAAGCAGAAATGTTAGTTTTAATTATTAGGTTGTAGTACTTGTTGTCTACAAAAGAATAATAAAAAGTAACATGTGTGTAACTCTACAACTCGAGTTGTAAAATTGTCAACTATCTATCTTGTGTTTGCCTTTGCGCGCGCATCGTAAAAAACTGCATTACCATATATACGGATTACGGATCTATTACCTGTGATTTTTTGCATAGGTAGATATTGAATTTAGCTTATGGACCGAAAAACAAAATTGGATGTTTAGATGGCTCAAAATCACCAAGGTTGCAAATTTACAAAATAGGTTTTATGAAAAAAAAAATGCTAGCTATAATGATGACTTGGTTTATATCGTCGCAAAATTTATATATTAATAAACCTTGACAGGGCAGCGCACATAATTCTATTTTTTTTAATATTGCTTTTTAATGGATACTTAGCAGAACACTATCATTCCGGGAACGTTTTTCTAAGTTGGATAAAATGACCAAAAAACAAAAAGAAGCACATAATTTAAGCGTTGTCAAATAGCATGGGTATATAAGGTATCTATATTATATAATCAATAATGAAAATAAAAGATATAAAATCTTCTACTAGCAAAATAAGTCAAAAAATTAATCATTCCGAGAACGCCACCATCATTTCGGGAACGTGCCATCATGCCCGGGAACGTTTCCGAAATGACCGTTCACGGAATGACGATTTTAAATAAACGCGCGCTTTTGTAATACGGCGGCCATCTTAAATGAGGCCTGTATTTGTCAATAGTTAAATATTTGCGGTTACTTTGTTATTTTGTGTCGTAAAACAACTTTCATTAATAATTAAAAGTAATAAACACGTTCCCGAATTGACGGACTATTAATGTACGCTCTAAGTATAATGATTTGAAAGGTACTTACCACTTATTTTAAATTTATTTGACGAGAAATGCACTAACTGCCGGTTTCGTTATTGTTTTCTTCCTCTACTGACGTTTGACACTCTGTGGCTGCGTTCACTAAATATTTTTTTTTGATTATAGATGCGTTTACTGAAATGACTTGTGCGCTATCAGACAAACTATTTTTGCATTTTTATAATTAAAAATAAATTTATTTTTTGTTTACTTTTTTTAAACTAGATTTTGCATAAAAAATACGATATTTCAAGTAATGACAGGTGTTAAATAGCTCAAATTTTACATAAATATTTTGAAATTTTTGTTGAAGATCGTACATTAAGACGCGTTCCCGAGTTGACTTTCTATACATTTTCATTGATATATTTTAAAATTTACTTTATTTATGAGTTGTATTGTTTGATGTACACTCAAAAAAAGTTAATTTTAGTATTTTTGTTATTTTATTTTATCAATAAACTTAAGATTTAAGACATAATTTGCTGGCAAAACCAATTCTGCACCTTGATGATTTTGAGCCAGATGTTTATTACTCAATCACGCTTAAACGGCTAAACCGATTTGGATTAAATTTTGCACGAAGATAGTTTATAGCGTGGATTAAAATATAGGATAGTTTTTATCCCGGGTCTACGCAGACAAATTCGTGGGCGGAAGCTAGTATGTATATACATATACCGAAAAAAAATCTTGCGGATAAGGATAATGTACGAAAAATCCTCGCGACGCGGGAAATGCGGCGGTATGTGTGTGCAGACGATTTTGTTGAGAAAGTGTGAACGCGTACCCTTGGGCGATTGTACCTAGTGCAGTTAGCAACGCGGAGAGACGGTCCGAGCGCTTAGCGCAATAATTATTGTAGTTAATGCTTTTCTACGCACAACTTTTTTTTTTATGTGTTCATATGTCTTTTGACGATCGGTTAGCCTAGTGGGTATAGTGGCGCTGCCTACGAAGCTGAAGGTCCTGGGTTCGAAATAGTTCGAATCCCGGTAAGAGCAATAATTTGTGTGATGAGCATGAACATTTGTTTGTGAGTCTTAGATGTATTCTATGTATTTATATCTATTAAATATAACGTCGTCTAGTACCTACCCATAACACAAGCCTTATTGACCTTACTATGGGGCTAGATCGATTTGTGTAAGATTGTCCCCTGATATTTATTTATTTATCTTATTTTTAAACACTGTATGCTTAGTTTTAGTTTTAATTTATAAACTTTCTCATGTTAGTGAATTCTTAAAAAATAAATAAAAATAAATATTTGCGGACAATCTTACACAAATCAATCTAGTCCCAAACTAAGCAAAGCTTGTACTATGGGTACTAGACGACGATATAGATACATATATAGAAAAATAAATACTTAAATACATAGAAAACATCCATGACTTAGGAACAAATATTCGTGCTCATCACACAAATAAATGCCCTTACCGGGATTCGAACCCAGGACCTCTTGCTTCGTAGGCAGGGACACTACCACAGATTTATGAATCTATGCTCTGAGGTCACTACCAACTAGGCTAAAGCGGTCGTCTTGTAATTCTTATGGGAATTAAAGTTCTTAAACCTTTTACTTGGATATCACATCTCTAAAACTTTTAAAGTTGATATAAAGTGAGCATTATGCACAAATTGATATATCTATATGTATCTACAATTAATATCTGGTTATATAATTTTGATAAGATAATAATTTTCTTTTACGCGCAATAAGTAGGTAATAAAATTATCCTAACTTTTTCCCTGAAGGTCGTCGGTTGGCGGAATAATTTGGCATTGATATTCGCAATGTTTGTACAGGTGTATATTTTAAAGTGTTGGTGGCCTTGACGTTAGCAATTTGTACGTTTTGATTGTTAAACAATGGGCAAAATGCGGAGTGACAATACGAATTACTTAAAACCTCGACCGAATGTCGTTAGGTCAGTCAGTCTTAATGTCGGATATTTTAATTAATTAATTTCAAATGTATGCATGACGGGTATTGTTATAAACACGCATTGGCCGTGTGATCGCTCCATTCAAATTCCATAATATATGTATGGTTTGGTACATTACATAAGCAATGTACCTATGCGGTGCGAAAAGGTGTCAATTTGATGAGACTTCAGTGAGGAGTTACGTACATATCTGATTTTAGCTAAAGCTCAGACAACGGCACTTTCTAGTATGTAGTTGGTTGAAGGAATAGCAGGTATTCAATAACCTACGATGAAAATGTCTCTTAGAAGATCAACACAACCTATGCCCTACTGAAAAACACCCAGACTTCTTGGTGTTTTTCAGTATCGATAATAGCGTCGCCATCATCCTAACGACGACGCGCTCTTTTCATAGCTACTGCCAGAGTTTTTCATAAAATAAAATGGAGCGACATGGCAATCTATTAGTGCGTATTGCGTATCCACATCCAGACAAGTGATCAGTCTGGACACATTCACAATAGCTTGAATAGCCGGACAAACCAGTATATCACTGAACTCCGTCTAGGCATTGTTGTTACGAGTATCAGAACCGAGTTATATTAAGGATATGCTTGTAGACGAGTGGAGATGTTTAGTGAATAGATAGGCTGGTCAGTGGGACAGCGCCGAAGCGGCGGACCCGCCTTAGCCACGACTCCGCGTCGTCTCTTCTTGAGATAACAATGAAAACAACGTATGTATCCTAGGCCGAAACGTAATTATGTTAAGTAAGTACGCTCACAGAACAGTAAAATACTATTTTATTCAAACTATAGTATTCAGTGTTCCGTGGGTACGTTGTACACTTCGTCTAACTAACTGAATACAAATCTAATACACATCGTAATAAGTCTTTTGAAAGCTGTACGGAGATAATCAACGCCACGTAAACATATCACTTACAGGGATAAGTTCGCCTTTTACCAACTTAACCTATTTTGTCTGTATTTTTACCAATGTCTTGTGTACAATAAAGTATTTACATACATACATACATAATGCATACAGGAGCGGAGCGTCTATAATATATTCTGAGCTGATCTTTAGTAATATATAAACTTTATTTCCGATTATACCGACGCTTTTCAGCGTCCTAAACCCGTGTGGGTTGAACCCATTTCTAGAATTAATTTCGTATGTTATCATAGCACAAAATAACTCCATCTCTGGGAATGCATGCTACGAAATATTTTCTTGCTCATGCTCACACATTCGCTTGCTCGGAGATAATTGTACTAGGTACGTTTGTGTAATTTTGCAACTTCGCTCTGTGGTCCATTCATAGGTTAATGCAGATAGTGAAAATCGCCAATGATTGCATGCAGTTAATTGCAGTGTTTAGTCATTTCTATTTGTAATTATAAATAGACTAGTATATATATATTACCTAAGCAGAGCCATTATCGCGTTGAAGTGCGATGTGTCGATCGTAGCTCGGCTAAATGGATTTTCCGCTTACGAGTATGGGACGGAAAAACTACTTTAGATTTAACACTCGTAGTTTTTAATAGTCATATAGTGTTACATAGTAGTGCTGCAGTTTCTGATAACGTATAGATACGTGTTTCGTAAAACTTAAAATGCCTCTGCTAAATAAAATGTGCTTTGTCCCTTTCTTACGAACACAAATGTCAAAGTGACGGATAAAGACAAACGATTTTAACGGCATTTTAGTTAAAATAGGCTTGTAGAACGTTTATGAATGCGGCCGTAAATCTCCAGGTTTATAAAGATATTATTACATTCGATATTGCTTTACTAAAAAGTTAAAAGTAACATAACGTAGGTAACGTAGTCATCGATGGTGGTTTCAGACACTTTAAAACAAACGAACAATTAACGAACATTCTTACAGTTTGACTTCGATCCAAGAAAACTGAACAGGTCATGCTAGAAGGCGTGTTCCCTCGTATGGTCTAACTTTATTGTACTTAAATTATTTGTGATGTAATACTATCCATACTAATGCATATTATATTGAAGTAAAGTTTGTGAATTTGTAGTTTTGTAGTTAAGGAGCAATATACGGAAATACATTAGATAAAAAAAAAACTTTCACCAGTGCTATAGCAGTGAACCTTCAAGATGGACAAAATAAATGTTATCCCGCCTCTCCGCTAGCATTATCTGTAATAAGCGGATATAATGAGCTGGCAGCTACTAACAGTATAAAGTCGAGAGGCCGCTTTAGGTATGAACAATAGGACTATAACCAACAGATTACTGCCCCCAAAACGAGAGTCAGAACGTTGGCCTAATTCGCCTTTCTATGTCGCCTATTCATCTCTTCACTGTAACCATTTCTCCCGCTAGTAATACATTTATGTCCCCGATTTTCTCTTTGTGTTAACTGTACCTAATCTAATATTGTCACGGTGACTCACATAACAACAAGCGCTCCGATTTATTCAAATAACTTTATCTCTTGATAAAAACGCTGCTTAAAGCGTTTTTGTGACATTATATTATATTTTGGAGTTGGACATGGTCGTAACATGAATCGCAAACATTTATCGGTGTAATATTTTAGATTTTTGTGCACCCACCGACCGTGGGCTGGCCTGTGGCCGGCCTCTTTGTGAACTCGGCTCAAACGAATATTCTTTTATGCACAAATATTAGGAATTATCGCTGAAAAACCTGTACAATAGCATTAATAATCCCTCACAAGTACGGTATTTACTATCTACACATTACAATATCAAACTATAACATTTATTTGTGACAAAACACACAGATAGGTAATAAAAGAAATAAGTAAATACTAAAACACATACTTCGTCACGAAATGGACCAATCGACTTTAAGATCCTGTGTGTTGTTGAAAACCAAACCAAATCGTGGCAACTATTCACATAAAACCTCGGAAACGCCGGTCCCAAATAGTTTATAGACAATTAGTCGAATAATTAATGAGATTTCGCTCAAAGCGAGGACTAAACTTCAATTTGAATTGCATACGCTTACCTACGGAGTTTAATCAAACTCAATAAACAACACCTACGATCCGCTGACGTGGAACTGCAATATCCTTCAATTACAACAACTTCACAACATTAGCGCCCCTATATGCTATGCACCTACAGTGTCGAGCAGAGGGGCCAACCCTAACGTTCAAGGTCGAAGGGTGAGCCATCCGATTTGTGTTTTATTTATGTGCCCGGGCTATTTTAACCCGCATCTATAGCGACGTGTACGGGTATAAATAGGACGAAGATTTGTCTAGTCTAATTGTGTGTTTATGCTCGCATGAAACGTCTTTGTGTGTTGTTGCATCTAACTCGTGCGTATATATGGCATTTGGTTCTGATTTAGTGTCTATTCAGATATTCTACGAGTATATACCTGATTGGATAATGCACTGTATCAACCTCATTAATACGTTTTTTTTTTTTTACATAGCTCATGAACGCTTTGACTTTCTTCAAATTCTCAACCGAAAATGAAATCTGTCTCCACTATTTTTGTCATTCACTATTCACCTTGCTGCAATAATCCAACGCAATATTTTCTCTATATGTCCCGACCTTTCATTTCCTTTCACAATTTATTCACACAATCGATTTCATAGTTGACTTGCCTCACGGTTTGTGCTAAAACCTCGCTTAGCGACCACGGGCACTAAATAAAGTATGCAAAAAGCAAGGTTTTGCTTGTGCTTCGCCGTCGGGACTCCGCCACCTTGTTTTTCTACCTTTTTTCCGTTTTTCGCGGAAGCTCTTGTGCCGAAACAATGAATTTGTGCGGCATGTTTATATTCTGGCTGTATTTCAGTGAGCTTTTATGTTTAGTTTTTCTCTTTCCATGTTCTCTTTTAGCGTTACCTATTAGGAGAGCTAGATTAGGGATTTGGAGTGTTAACCGTTGTTCTCACTTTAGTAGTCTTTATTTTTGTTTTTAACTGCTTTTGTTTAACCTCATTTGTTGTTTGTTTCAAATCAAAAGCAGGTCTTTTTTTCAATAAATTCTAAAACGTTGTTGAAAAAAGCAACTATATCATTATTGAACCAGCCACAAAATTTCACGAGAATTGGTTGAGAAATGCAACCTTTAGAGGATAACAGCCGAACAGACATTTTTTTTTTGACGGAGTTGAAATGAACTTACGCATCCCCCCAGCCGGGAAGCTATAATGGGGGGTATGTGGGACTCACACCCTCCAGCCATCTCTATTTAAAGAGAAAGGGGAGGGAGTCTACCCACTATATAAAACCACTCCGGCGTTTCCGTCCCTGCCGTTAATGGGATCGCCATGGGATCGCGAACATGTCACCACGACGCCCCCCGAGCCGAACAGATATACAAAATAATTTTTGCCCAAGCCAAACGAGAACTTCGTTCGATTCGCTCTATCGTTCAAAAATGCCATTTGGCAATCAAGATCTATGTAAGGACAAAAGATAAACTTATCCTCAGTGTATGATAATAACTGGAACGCATATTAAATGAAGTACTAACTACTGTACTTATAGTATTCCTTGAAAGATCCTCATACATAATAGACACACTTTAATTTTCAAACTCACCTTACACACTCTACACATTTAGTTGGAAACCAGATTTAAATGAATCCCTAAAATCACCTTGTCACAATTTCATTTCAACGCTTCAGTCCGTTCGAAGTTTCACGCCAGTCCAAACTAGTGCCGCCTCTAGCGCAACGCCAACGCGTGAGTGGCCAGCGCTCCACGTGTAAGCACATTATAGGTTACAATTCAAAAACACATTGGCACAGTAGCTAATCCAACGAACATACGCCCTTTTAGAACGCCACCTCCTTATACCGAGTCAACACTTTCACAAGCGTATCTCGCACTACCGCGCACTTGCATATTCGACGTTACTCCATTCACGTAAAGCTCAATTTTGCAATATCCAAAGAGAGCTATGGCGATATCCCGGGTGTTTATTCCCAAAACTCCAATTCAGTATCATTTGATCGATAATTTATGTCGCGCGTCAGCCTCTCATTTGGTTACGCCTTATACGCCTAATGAAGAGTGTCGATGCGATTATAGACACCTACAAACACGAGGAAAACGGAAAAAGGCAAATTAAATATATTCTGTTTGAAAAGGGAAAAAATAAAACAGACGTTTTATACTTAAACTGGAATTGTGCATATCTGATCTATTTGTTAATGGCGTTCCGCTTATTTAAATAAGGAAAAATTGTTGTTAACCCATAATGAATAATTGTGTAGTTAAAGCAAAGTCTGTTAGTATCAGTAGTTAAGTACAGTACAGTTGGTCAGAGGTATTCATCGCTTTGGTCTGTCCGGAAAAAGTAAATGAATATACGGGGACGCGACCCCGGCATACTCAAGCTACTGTCGCCGTCTAACCAAATATCCTCTCCGCGGCGTCAGTATCCCTATTACCCTTAGTATTCTCCTTTACCTTCCCTATCTTTCCTTTCCTTGCGTGGTGAGCTTCCCAGCTTCGGCTCGCAAACAATCACCTAGAAGAAGGAAAACTTCGAAAAAAAAACCCGGGACGACATCTCCGAGGATGCCTGCATCCGGACCTCTCTCTGATCGTAGCGGTTCTCCGTTCCATCAGGCTCAGAAGGGTTCGGACGAGAGAGTGCATTTGTGGTACTGCTTTTCCAACAAAGGACTCCGACTTTTACTAAGTACCTATGGCGATGGACAGAGTCATTGGGGTCTGGTTGACAGTACAGTACGACGTTATTTACAAAACCAACCATCATAGGTATCTAAGTATTCTTCTTCTTCTAGCCAACTAATCCTAAACATATAAACTATTTTGAGTGAAACGAATAATAGGTATTCAATTGACATTTTGCGCCGCAACCGGTCTAACCCCAAAACGGTCTAGTTTTCCCTCTGGTTTCGAACGTCAGAAGCAGTCGTTTTCGTAAAACTGGTGCCTACACCAAAGCTTGGTAGATGCCAAAGGGGACCCCGGGCTCCTTTAGGCAAAATACGCTACGGAGGACGATGGTGATACAACGGATATTTTTAGAAAATAGTAAATATAAAATCCGCTATGGCTGTAGATCGCTTACCATTATCTAATGTTCCCATACCCTAGCGGCCTAGCCTTCATAGCCTAGCGGCGCCTGCGTATCTGAAACGATAAATCAGGTTAAGCAAAGATGGCAGCGGTAAGTCTTTGGATGGGTGACCGCCTGTTTGAGTGGTTATTATAAATGAGCGCTTCCGTGCTTTGGAAGGCACGCGCAGTTGATCCCGGCTGCTGTCTATCACAGTAGTCGTTACGCCGAGTTAGAGGCCTTCGGGTGGTTTAAGAACCTCTAACAGTCGAGTTGCCCACTCACTTGACAAAGGGGGGACATCTGTCACTTGCGTCCGCAAAGCAAAGCTTGAGCAAAGATTATTAAGAAAACTTCTCAATAATCTGTGGCAGGAGCTACCCACCACAACCCTGCACGTGTCCCCTGGGTAGTACTAAAGAGTTACAAACTCAAAGACCAAATTATTTATGTATGCCATACGATTTTAATATAAATAAATAAATCTAATGTTCCAACAAGGAACCGACCAGACTGATGGTACACTGTAGGTATGTAGGTATAGAGGGTAACGCACGAGCAAGCGACAAAAAGCCGAGATAAAAACGACACGAACGCGAATCGCCGTGTCTAACTAATCTCGGGCCAGTGACCCGCAATCCGCGTTTCACCGGCTTGAGAATAGGCTTCCGTTGACCTTTGCCCTTTCAGCGCCCTTTGTGATTAGCATTGCAGTGCGAATTCAAAAGCCTTGATGTGTTTTAGGACTCAAGCACACTTGTCTTCTTCTGGATTGGGTATTAGCCCTAATTGTCTTAAAACCATATTATGCTGACCTGTATATCTCGTAATTTTCGGAAGCATGTTATCCTTAGGTGTGAAAGAGGTGATTTGTGTTCTGATGTACTATTAGGTCTAGATTGGGTAATGATTATGTATTTATTATGTAATATGTATTATCTTATTATTGACACCAGTTACAGTTTTTATGAGCTTGTTTGTTACATAAATAAGCATTAATTTATCAACGAATATAGAGGTAAATCGATATCATTATTTAGCAAACTCAAAGGATATACAAAAACAAATAAGGCCTAATAGGCAGTCAAAGCAAAACAAATAATAAAATCAATAAGAGAAACAAAATACAGGCAAATCCCTACAATCTTTTTGGTGTTCTAGGAAATTCGCAGTAATTCGCTTTGTTACCTATCCGTGAAATAAAAATGAAGCGGGTTCTACGAAATGAATACAAGATTGTTGATTTTCCTGTTATGCGTTTGTTTTAAATTAATTATCACAGTAAAACAAAAAAGTTTTACGCTTCGGTGTAAATGTTGTAGGTAATACCGTGACTTAAACTTTCTTTTTGTTTGTTTCAAAACTTTATTTTTGTTTATTTATTTATACCTATAACTTGTTGCTATGATGGAGCGGGGCTTCCTGATACAGGTATTGCATACTTAATAGGAAGTTATGCACTATATATTATTGAAATAAATATTTTTCATTTTCAATAGAGCGAAATCATTTTGCGGCCGACTTTACTTCTCTCATTACGTAATTTTATAGCAAATAAGTTATAGCTACAGGAAAAGTGTTACCCGCCATTGGCATCCAATCTTCTGATCTACTAAGTAAAGTATGTCTTTCGGCACTAGCAATAAAACGGCTGAAGAACTCGTAAAAACCCCGATATGAAAAAGCGTACTTTTCTCATAGATATCCTGTTTTGTGTTGGTAACATTCGCACTAGAATCATTATGTCGTGGCCGTTGCCCCGCGGGTCGACGACCGCCGCTTGCCCCAAAAGAGAAATACCGAATCTATACTTTGCGTCATTATTCGATGATGTTTACTCGAGAAAAATATTTTATGGCCGTTCTATTGGATTAGTTTCCTTATTTAGTGCTTTTCATATGCCTGGTAGCTTTTACTATGTGTGTTTGTTATTACTGGTCCCTTGTTCAGGTTTTGTCTTTATAGCTTGTAAACTTTCGCATTTTCTTTTGATTATTGGCAGCAGACGGAGCTTGTTCACTTAAAACGACTTATTCTTTCATGATTCGGATGTTACGTAAATAGTATAACGTCGTAAATTCGCAACATTTATTAACTTTTCAATTTTTATTGACTTTTGACCTTAGCCTAGTTAGTAGGCCTACGCCGAAGTTAGAGGTCCTGGGTTCGAATCCCGGTATGGGCATTTATTTGTGTGATGAGCGCGAATATTTGTTCCTAAGTCATGGATGTTTCCTATGTATTCAAGTATTTATTTATCTATATAAATATGTATATCGTCGCCTAGTACCCATAGTACAAGCTTTGCTTATTTTGGGACTATGTCGATATGTGTGAGATTGTCCCCACATATTTATTAGTTATTTATTTATGAATTACCATTTCTATTCCATTTAAAAGTTATTCTGTAACAAATATGTAACACAGTTGTAGGCACTATAATTTATACAAACATGGTGTTATACGAGTAAATAGGGCAATTCTACCGAGTTTTACAAATTTAACATGCAATGTAACAGTTATTACCTAGAAAGGTTTCCCGGTCTCGCTGGAAGCCCGTGGGAACACCCGAACGCCGTTACAAAAAAAAACGAATTAGTAGTAATAACAAAAGCCGCACTACAATGTAATTCGAATAGTTACTTTCAGAATCTCCTTTTCAGTTTAATTATGCATTCTGAATATGAACCTTAATACGTTTGGTTACATTTTAAATTTGAAAAAAAACGGGATTGTGTTTCAGCGATTTTTTGAAAATTAACGAAAATATATAGTACAGCATTGCAAAGATGTCTGTAAGCCTAAGCATAAACGTATCTAATTGACATGATCAGATATGCAAAATGATAACTCTTGTAAATTTACTAAAATTTAGTTCGTTTGTCTACAACGCTTATACTTGGTAAAAATAAAAGGAAATTAATCAAATAAAGTTTATTACTGTTATTGTAGTATTCCTGTACGTCTAGCACAACTTACTGCTAAGTCGCGTCGCGCGACTCCTGTCTCACTCGTATTGTGCAAATTAGAAAGGGAGGGTAGATTTTCTCGACTCGCGTCACGGCTTTTGTGTCAGTTGTGCTAGCCCCGCTGGTGTCTGTAGGTATGTTTAAATTAACAATGATTTAACACTTGTTATAATTATAACGTTCCAAGTGACATAAATTCTTAACATACAAACATGATTTGACGAAAACTGGAAACACTTGGTACGGTAATTCTGTACAAATTTACACTTACCTTTTAGTCCAGTTCAGTCTAGGTAATTCAAAGTCCAATGTCAATAAACTCTCCTATTATAAAGACGTTTTGAGTATCCGTCAATTAAAAGGAATAAAAAGTTAATGTTAACAATAAAATCAATGTTCATCTAATGAAGTCGCGACGTTTATTGGATCCAATTTGTTGACTCTGCCAGTAAAATTCGCAATCGATCATGTCGCTTATTATAAATGATAATAATTTATGCAATATCAATGGTCCGATCTGCCGTATCTAATATATTTGCAGTAAAAACTGGCCCCAAGGCAGGCGAACCTACGGTGGTCTCTCAGCTACCGACTGACCATTCGTAACCTGAAATAAAAAAGTAACTAACTCCAAAAAAAGATTTTGAAGTATAATCAACTCTATGATAACTCCGATAAGGCTCCAAATAGAAGTAGTCAGCATTAGAAGTCTCCGTTGCGATCTGGGCCGATATTCAACTGTCAAAACTGATAGGTAGGCATTGCGATTGAAGATCGCAGACAGCCATTATTAAACACTGCGCTCGCCTTTCAAAACAAAACCTAAATTCGTTCAATTAACGAACATTTTGCCTGCAAAAAGATACAGATCCCATTGAGAGCCTCTTTAGGAGCTTATTGAAATACCATAAATCAATATTCCTGCCACGGAGCACTTAAATAGCTTAGATGTCGAGTATGGCCGCGATTCCGATAGCCGAGGCGATCCTGTTTTTGCCGGTGCCGTGCTAATTTAAAAAAGTTGTCGACGACATCGGACTTTAATTAACGTTTTATTAATATTCTTAAAACGGATCGGTCAAATTACCCCGCTAGATGGAGCGCGGTACTTTTTGCGGTGGGCCTAATTGCGCTCTCGGTGTCGCTAATTGAACGGTTATCTCTACCACTTAGGTAATGTAAAAGATCTTATATTAGCAAGATATCTTATAGCTTTACGTCTTCTTACTTTTGAGAAACAACATACCTGCTACCCTGTCCGTTTGCAAAAGAGCGTATTTCAGTGCCAATTTTGTGATCGTAATGACATTTTGTGATACCGCGTCAGGCCGGTAGGCCGTGTTTGCTAAACTATTATGTGGTTTAATGCATCTGTTTGTTTTTTCTAACGCATGGAGAATATTAATGTACCTTTGGAATAGTGAAATCTTCTCAGGGTTGGAGTTAAAGAGTTATTCCGGTGTGTCCTTTAATTAAAAGATTAGTTTATTTATATTATTTTATTACGGTCAGGTTCTTAGTTTTTTTTCATACTTGGGTACAACAGATCAAACCGGAATGAAAATATACCTACTAATTAAAAAATAATCGCAGATCAGACCGAAATGACTCATGTAGAATGCTCTGAAATATTTTGTGACGCAAATTAAATGGTAGATCTTTAATTATTAATTAAACTTAACAAGCCGCTGGTACCTAACTAAATTCCACTTATATACACACTTTTTGTATGATTAGATTTACCTACTTACAGTACTTTTACCTAGATCAGATTTCGTTATTTCATTAAATAAATTTGCTTACATTATTATAAATTAACTTAAAATAATTTACAAGAATTGACATTATGATCGTCAAATAATGAATATAATAATACTTGTGTCAGGTGTCATGTGTAAATACGTTATTTACAAGCGTAAATAAAATGCCGGAAGGTTAATGAGCTAATAACAATAATCCATCGGAGGGAAAAAAGCGCATAGTAGTTAATAAAGACACATGTCCTATTATTCATATAATTAGTTCGCAATTTAATTAAAGAGCTATGCCGTACGTAATGAGTAGGTACCTACGTAGTAAAGTGACCCTCGCCCGCAGTACCCACTGTTTACTACCGCGGCCGCCAAAACGCAAATTATGTATGTACCTACTACATATTAACAAGTTTATGACTGAAAAGGCAATAAAAACTCCATTATTGTCTATAATGTGTTGGCACTACGACCGGGGGATATTCATAGAATAGTTTTGTACCATGACAATGAGTACCGACTAGTTATTATTATTAGTGACGTGTAAACAGGATTCTTCCGGGCGTGTATAGGCTACATTGCTGGCTTGCTATGTAACGATGTTGTCCAGCAACCACCTTTACTTGTAGGTCCAGCAATGTATGTCGAATTATCATTTGTCAGATGACAATCATCATGTTTTTTTATATACCACGTCGGTGGCAAACGAGCTTATTAAGCGGTCACCGTAGCCTATGGACGCTTGCAACTCCAGGAGTGTCAAATGCGCGTTGCCGATTGTGGGCGACAGAATGTAGTTTGTGAAATGTAGGACCTACGGGTCACGAAGAGAAAGGGTGTTGTATAGTATGTGAACGATAAGGCCTACGGGCCACGAAGAGAGAGGATGTGTAATTATAATTCCTTCACATAAGGACGGCAATTGTGCCCAGATTAAGCTCCTAAAGCAAACGGCTCATATAAGAAGCGCGCAATTTATTTAGGACCTAAGTACAATAGGTACAGACGAAGAAAATAGCTTAAAGTAAAGATAAAGGTACCAGGTACCTCCAGTAATTATTTCATAAAGATCGATAGGGGGAGAGCCCCTGATAAATGAGGGAGAGATAGCCAAATTATTTGTAAAGAAACCAACTTGAGACTATATCCAGATCTAGTCCGTCAACAAGGGACATCGGTAACTAGAGTTACGAAAAATGTGAAATAAAAATGTACACTACGTATGCATAGAGTTTTATTGCATATTATGGTGCAAGAATGGTCAAGGTTCAGGTTGATTTCTCTGATTGGCTAAAAAGACGGGAGCAAAGTCAAACTTATGCTACCACGTTAATGTAAATGTGAAAATTGACGGTCTCACCCGGCCATATCTTCGTAACCAGATAAGGTACGAAATCAATTAAGATATCATTAGAAAGGTAAGGTAAATGCCCTTACGTATGTATACTCACTTTTGATAATCAATGTTAATTAAAGCCACTAGGGCCTGGCAAAGCCATTTCATGTTACCAAACTTAATAATTTTACGTAAATATCGATTTTCCCAATTTAAACGGGAAAAGTAGGAAAACTAATAGACATTGTAATGTATAGCCCACAAATAGTTCTTTTAAAGGAAAATGTGTAAAAACCCTTAAGGTTCCCCTGAAAATCAGGAAAACATAAAAACTAGCTTTTCCATAGTGAAAGTGGGCGAGGTCTTTAAAATTGTATCCCCACCACTTTTGATGTCTTAGGGGTATAAAAGAGGCTATAATCGCCGGATAAAATTGTGTTCGCTCAGCCCCACCAGTGGGAGCTCCTAGGAAGAAGAAGAAAGGAAGAAGTAGGGAAATTGTGATAGGAAGTAGGAAATTGTGATAGGGAAAGTTTAATCAGTAGTTTGTGTCTCATTATTTTATTATACCGTTTCATTTAATTTTCGCCAAGTATTATTTTATCGTCACCCACACCCCATCCTTCAACAGTGCAGCTCAGTCTGCGGGATTAGTGCTCCCCTAGAGCACCTGCGCTATCAGAGCGCGTTACGGCCGTTTAAAAACACGCTGAGCGGTTCAACCGCCGCGGTTCACCCGCCGCGGTTGAAACGCGCGGTTCGCCCGCCGCGGTTTTTAAACGCCCCTTGTTAGGTGACTGTGAGGTCGCGAAGGTCAAACCCAGGCCTGTCGCACATCGACCACGTCGGCGCCACGCGTCGTCCACACCGATCCTTTAAAAAAATATACACTCCTTGGAGAACATCATACTGTAGTCCATCGGGAAAATCTCGGCAGGGAGCTCATTCCACCACCGCCGCGAGTGAGGCAGTTTCTCTGAAACCGTGTCGTGTTGATAACAGATGTCCACAAAATCAAAACAGTGAAACCCTCAGCAGCAACGCGCTCAGGCGACGCACATGATTACTCCTCTGAAGTCGGAAGCATGCATAGGTTACGGTGTACGCTTTCCATCAGAAAGGCCGTATGCTTGTGTCACGGCGGGATACACTAACCATATCTTTCTAATTAGAACGCTCAGAAAAAGACGGATAGCCGTCGCCGCGACACAGCTCGCGTGCCGTCCTGTGGTAAAATAATTTACTTTAAAAACAAAGTTTTAACCGACTTCAAATCGGTAGCCAAATTGCTTCAAGTTTGCCTTATATAAAAATCAATCATCCCCTATTTTCCTACCTTTAAGGTTGGATTTTTTTTCCAAATTTATATGGGACCAACTTCGGGGTATACCCTTTCCAATATTTTTTTTTATCAATATCGAACTACTCTGTACTCCGTTTTTTTCGTCGGTTAAAAAGCATGATGGTAGCAATAGATACATTATCACCATGCCTTTTAAAACCGAATGAAAACCTTAAACGATACACAAACCTTTCGCGCAGTCATTCAATATTCCAGCTAAAAAGTTGCCGAAATTTAATATCCCGAGGTCAGTGCGCTAGCTTTGCGAGATTAAAAGATTCGCAGACAGAAAACAATGAGCCCAGTCCTGCCAGCTCGTCACTCGTAACCGAACGGACAAAAGGTTTGTACAGTTCGTCTCGTACTGTCCGTATAGTTACAATGGAACCGGTAAATAAATAAATAAGCGCAAAAAGTGGTTTCAGAAATAGCCCCCCAATAGGATAGCAGCTGCGCTCTCAAGGCAAACCGCCCGCTTCTTTAGGCCACGTTTTGCAACGCAAATTGAGATTTTTTCTTATTATTTTCCTACTAAAAGTGACTCGAGCTCGGTCTAGTGTGAAGTTTCAGCCCCAAGTGCCGGCAATGAACACTCGATTCGAATTTCGAGGCCTCCTTTTGTCTTTGGAAGGAAAATGCTCTGTCAAAGTGTGAAGACACTGGCCGTTGGGAACTCATTTATTCCCATTTGCTCCTAAACGTCGTCGACGAAGAAATTCTTGTTTAAGAGTTTAATTTAATTGCGGACGTGTCTTGAATTAGTGTATTGTGATTGCGTCAGCCGGTTTGTGTAAAATAGACTAAACTTTAGTTATGACTATTGCGATGGCATCTGAATACCTCAAACAACAAGAAACACGTCAATAAATCGGCCATAGGCTCCGCCTACTTGACATTCGTGTGAACAAGTGAATGGTACGCGTAAGTAAATTATTAGGGCAACATTCATGACAATTTCGTGAGCGTTTAATTAATTAAGTGCCCTTAAAATTCAAACAACGAACTCTTAACTGCGGCCCTTATTTCACCTGCTTACTTTTTTAACCTCGTATCGCCATTTAATATACCTTGTAAAAGCAATCTTACTATAAGCAAGTTGGAGTTCACGTTTTTAAAACGGTAAGGAAAGCAACAGCTTGAGAGTCGATTTGTATCATTGTGAATAATGTGAATGCACCTGCGTTTGCTTGCTATCACTGTCTATCACGCTCATCTCGACGTAAAGCTATCTCGTTTCCTGCATATCGCGTATTTTATAGCTTAACTCACTGTTGATTATCAGAGCCATCAAACGCGGCGCAGATTTAATAGCGCATTTCTAAATATACGCACATAAATGTATTTTATCTGATTGATTTTAATGATGTAATAGATAAACATAAATAATGCGCATGTAAAAGATAGTCTCGGTGTTATTATGTAGACGTTCGATAATATATTTACTGTATTGCAGCAATCCTATATCACTTCTTATCATTAAATGTCACCTGTACAGGAGCTTAAGGCTTATGAAGCGTGAGGCTGAATTTATTGTATTTATAGCAAGTTAAATTCGAAGAAGGAAAACGGGTAAAATAATTGTAAGTGAACGTAGGACCGGCGACCAATTACTGGTGCCCTTTAAACAATTTAAAGTCGAGATTAAGATGGTATTTCACGATATATACGATACTATACATTGTTCGCAATCGATACCACTTATTAATATGCAAATGCCGATAAATAACGAGTAAGTGATTGCCAATTTGTTATTTATTGCGCGCGGATATATGCGAATGGAATACTCGTATAAATCTAGAGCCTTCGATATTGTTACGAATCTTAGGCTTACGTGTATTTCTGTGGGTCGATCACGTAACTTTTCTTACGCGCGTCTGTAAGGTCTAAATGTCAATTTTATATGGAAAAATGACAGTTAGATTGTGATTTTACTGTCAGACGCGCGTACAATGCGTTACGTGATTGACCTACGGTTCTGGGTAACCTTTACCCAAGATTTAATCAACTGGAGCTATTCTGCGTGTTTTAATGACAGTTCGTAACTTGGCAACATGGCGGCCATGAGACTAATGTGATAAGTGGTAATAATGATTTAAAAAAACCGGCCAAGTGCGAGTCGGACTCACGCACGAAGGGTTCCGTACCATTATCTGGGTCAATCAACTATTTCTTGCTGCTCGTTGCCATGGCTACGTCTCCTGGGTCACTGTTTAAAACGATTATTTTATGGGGTTTAAATCCACTAAACACGTGTTTTTGTCATATTGGTAAACCCATTCCATGGTGGGGCATCTCCTTAGCATGATATGAGTCCAGTTTATAGTATTTCTAAGAAAGTCTGTTACTGGTCTCTTGGCTTACCGGGACAGAATAACAACAAGAAGAAGTTGATTGACCCATCTATAAAAAACTATTTTATTCTGTGTTTTTAGTATTTGTTGTTATAGCGGCAACAAAAATACAGCATCTGTGAAAATTTCAGCTGGAACTATCACGGTATCAGTGTGATACAGCCTGGTGACAGACAGACGGACGGACGGACAGCGGAGTCTTAGTAATAGTGTCCCGTTTTACTCTTTGAGTACGGAACCCTAAAAATACCGTCGATTTTCGTTTCTTGTAGTCGACTCCATAAATCAAGCCAGAACAATTGGAGACAAATTAACTGAAGTGCGCCACTGTAGTAATAAAATTAATGTCAATTATATTATTGTAAACGGTAGATGGTGACGGGGTGCAGGAAAGAAGAGTGTAAGAGAAAACACAGCAGGTACGTATGCGAAATTAAAGTATAGCGACCGCGAGGGAGATAGCGGCTACCCGTGACAGTGGTCATTTAGCAACTGACGTTGGAGTTTGAGATGGTGCATACTACATGCATATATGATTCTATAACTAGGTAGATGCTATAGGTATCGCTCGCGCTCACTATTAATGCGTAAGTATAGATTTATTTATATAAGGACAAATGGGTAGGTACATCTTCACATTAAATATGTAAACAATTAGGTATGTATATATGTGGCAGGTAAGTATCTTAGCTTTAAAATATAGTATTAAGGTCTATTTTCAGAACCGAGAGGCATCACCAGTGTCTGCAGTTTACAACCTCCCCCCCAGTGCTGCTTCGGCAGCACTCACACCGGTAGGCGTACAATACGAGCGGCCGGTCTCATCAACACGCTTGACTTTATTCTAAGATGGACCCTTCTTGCACCGTTCCGCGAGCCCAGTGGTTTCTGGGGGCATTTGGGTCGACGATAAGCATCAGGTCGCCACCGAACGATTATTTGTGAATACTTTAATACTAAGCGTTCTGCGCGTAATTGCTTCACTGACATCTAACTTTTTTATTTTAGTTATTAATTTCAGGACAGCGGCGGTGGCGCGGACAAAACGGATCCATGATGATTCAGGTATGTCAAGGCTTGCCGGTTCGTGTTGCAGGAACAACGCCATCTCTAAGCCATCCTTGTTTACTTCCGGCACTAAAATGTCCTTCGGCCATTTATTTTTCTCATCAAATAAAAACTTAGGCCCTTTTAACCACTCGGGCTCAGCGTCCAGCTTATAGTGCGTTTTTATTGCTAGGTCCGCAATATTCATTCGTGACGTTACGTTACGCCAATCCAAACAGCTGGTTTTTTTTTTACATGCAGTTACGCACACACTTTTATTCTTGTTGATAAGCTTCCAGTATGCAACGACAGCATAAGCGCACGGCGGCGAGGCAACAGCGAACAAATGAAGTTGTAGAATGCTTGTTGTCTCTTTCGCACTAATTGTTGACTGGTCAAATGCAGAAAAGTACCATCTAGGTATATGCAAACCAACAACATGTGTGAGGTCGGTGATCCAGCGTTTGAAGTCAGTAAATAGCTCCTTAGTATTTTTTTTCATCCCACGAAAGGCTTGTTTTCCAGACGGACTTTAATAATATTTTTCCTTTTATCGTCACTGGAGCCAATATGCCAAAAACATCGTAGATAGACAAGGCTGTTCGCGCTTTGCAGGTACTCTTTTGAATTTTAGGATTTCGTTAGCTATATTTTTGAACGATACATCGACTTCCAGCGTGTCCTTCAATGGATTCCATAATAATCCTAAGGTTCTTTGCGTCTTATTCGCACCATCCACCAATAAACTTGTCCACTCACGTATCTCACAACCTCCAAATTTATGCACCTCGGAAACAGCATCCTTAATAATATTTATCGCTTCGCTTTCTGTGTGTAGCGAGTTTATGAAATCGTCTACGTAGTGGCTGTGCATAATAACTCGTGCGGCGTCAGGCTTCGATTCAATAAATAACCGTGGGTTCTTATCTGGGTCACTCGAGTCAATAAATAAAACTGACGATTCATAAAAACAACAATTTTCAATGGTAGGTAACTCGTCCTCGGCAGGTCTCAGCGGGATGCGGCAGGCGCGCGGGTCCGAGGAGACGCCGTGCGCGCCGGGCGGACTGTTGTCAAAGGCTGGCCGGTCGGCGTTATCAGCGCTAGGCAACATGCCTACCGCGCCGGGTAGCAACGGGAGCGAGCGAGAAGCGTCGTGGTGGGACGCGGGAAAGATGTTTTTTGCAGCGCGCTGCGCTAATGTTCCCTGGTTAACAGGTGAGGTAATAAGGCCATGTACACACCAGCCTAATGAGCTTAATGTAGCACACGGTTCATTTCGTTTATGCGAGATGATTTTTATAGGCATCATAAGACGATAATTGTCTTGTCCGATTAATAGTTCCGGTTTCACGTCAGCACTTTGATAAAACCCTTTTAGTTCACTTAGGTATGCATACTTTTTAATGTTTATTTTAGAAAGTTTTTGCACAGGTAAGTTCAACTCCGCTATTTTGCGAGCACGTAACTCAAAATACTCATTGTTCTCATTTGATATTTTAAAGTCTACCAGTTCGGATTTGCAAAGAATTTCACCAGAGTTCCAAGCACCACGTAAACGCAAAGTTTCACTTCTTCCAGCTAAACCTAGTTGGTTCACCACATCAGCTGAGATCAGAGAAATAGACGTGCCATCGTCTAACAGGGCGTGCGTTGTGATCGCGCCCTTAGGGCCGTGAATATTAACACGAACCACTTTTAAAAGAACTTTGTTGTTGTCCCCGCTTATATTTGCAACAATACCGGTTTCAGACCCGGGCTCACTCTCGGGCTGTGAGTCTTCTTCGGACTCCACCTGCTCCAAGTCATTCTCTTCGGCGATAACCTCTACAGTGTGAACGTGACTCGGCGCTTGTTTGTTTATTGGGTAATGAAGTAGTGCGTGATGCGGCTGCCCGCAGCCGTCCTTGTCGCACAATGGCGCGCAGCAGCTTTCCTTGTCATGGACAGCTGCTATGCATTTAAAGCATATCCCGTGATTCCTGACAAAGTTCCATCTTTCTTTTCGTAAAGACTTTTTAAATAGCCTGCAATTATTTAGGCTGTGCGGGGATAACTTGCAAAACTTACATTTTTCTGTTTGTTGATTAGCCATAAATACAGCGTGTTGCTTAAATCCGCTTCTATCCGTACAGCTGTTTGTTTGCTTCATACTCAGCAGGCTAATACCGGACTCAGTAAGTTTAGTTGCTTCGTCCGATAGAAATTGTGATAATAAATCCAACTTAGTCGATTTAGTTTCTCTGTTTTTAAAATTGTAATCGGACCATTTTGTGAGTAAGGCAGTCGGTAACTTTGATAGGATAATTGTACAAATACTGACGCCTTGTAGGTACTCATCTCTCTTAAGTGTTTTGACAGCAGCTACAAAGTTTGTAATTTTTATTGAAAATTTCACAATGTCTCCAATATAATCCTGAGGCAGCGAAGGTAACTTCTTGATATCACTCATGATTTTATTTACGATTAAATCTGGATTTCCAAATTGTAGTTCGAGGGTTGCCATGACGGTGTCGGGCGACGAACCGCTGATAAGTAATGCGGATACCGCTTCTCGTGCCGCTCCGACGAGACACTTTCTCAAACGCCACTGATTCTCTTTCGTGCTGTAGTTACAGAGTTCTGTAGATTCATCATACTCTTGTTTGAAATTCAACCACTCCATAACGTCACCTGAGTAGGTAGGTAATTCGCGTGGTGTACTCAAACGACTGATTAAATTATTATTTTGTTTACAGGTGGAAGCTGTTAGATCCTTGAGAGCCTGTGCCAGCATAAACATCGTTGCTTCTGAGTCGATGGCGGTCGGCGCCGGCTGGCGGGCAGTGACCTCGCCTGCCTCCCGAACTTGTTGAAGCGCCTGCTGGCTGCGGTCAATCCAATTCTCGATTTCACTTCCATTATTCTGGGTCTCACTTGACTTCGAGGATGTGTGACTGTATTTTTCTTCCAGGGCTGTTAGTTCTGCCGCTAGTTTCTTTTTAACCAAGATCATTTGTATGCGTGCCTGCTCTTCTGCAGTTTTTATTTTCAGTTGTTTTCGTTCAGCCAATATGTGAGAAGACGTGGACTTCTTCGACTTCGAGCGGTTGCTACTGCGTGAATCAGGCGGTATTTGGGGCTCTTTTTCAGCCGGGTTCAAAACTAATTTTGACGTACCCGCAACTGGTTCGTTTACTACGTAAGTCTTGTCGAAATCCTTAAAGTTTTTCTCAATATTTTTACTAGGAGGCTGATTAGTGAGTTGTTCCACGTCAGTTTCGTCCCCTTTCGGCATTTCCACATCACGCTCCTGCTTCTCATGTTCTTTTTTCACGTTTCTGCGGGTGTTCACCATCTTGTGCGGCGTTCGATACATGCAATATCAACTCGATCCGGCTCGAAGGACCACTTTGTAAACGGTAGATGGTGACGGGGTGCAGGAAAGAAGAGTGTAAGAGAAAACACAGCAGGTACGTATGCGAAATTAAAGTATAGCGACCGCGAGGGAGATAGCGGCTACCCGTGACAGTGGTCATTTAGCAACTGACGTTGGAGTTTGAGATAGGTGCATACTACATGCATATATGATTCTATAACTAGGTAGATGCTATAGGTATCGCTCGCGCTCACTATTAATGCGTAAGTATAGATTTATTTATATAAGGACAAATGGGTAGGTACATCTTCACATTAAATATGTAAACAATTAGGTATGTATATATGTGGCAGGTAAGTATCTTAGCTTTAAAATATAGTATTAAGGTCTATTTTCAGAACCGAGAGGCATCACCAGTGTCTGCAGTTTACAATTATAGACCAGGGGTCGGCAACCTTTTAGCAACCAAGCCGCACTTCTTAATTATTTGTGACTTTAGCAGGCAATTCCAAAATTTTGAATTCAACGACCTTTACATACAGAACAGCCAGGGAGGCTCGCGGGCCGCAAGCAAGGGCCTCGCGAGCTGCATGCGGCCCGATAGACTTTGTCAAACTCGATATGGAGTCTCAAATGTGACGAGGAATTAAATGTACAATAAGTCATTTCATAAGCAAAGTGATTGATATCATATCAGGTAATACAATCGTCAATATCACGATAAGTATCCAATTTATTTTTAATATGATGCTGAGTTGCTGACCACGGACCGACACACAGAGAGAGAGAGAGAGAGAGGGAGAGAGAGAGATCTTATGGCATTATTCCCGAGTCAGCTAGTCTATGTTTACAAATTCATATCCAAGTTCTTCACCCATTGGGCTGCGTTTCCACTTAATGATATTACCTAAGTCCAGAGGATCCCCAGTGAACTTTATTTTTGGGCACTCGTTGATAATGTGATAGTTTGACTGAATATACTGTATTGTATACAGGGTGTTCGGCATATGAACCGTCAAATTTTTTTGGCGTGCTGGTAGGGTCATTTCCTACCTTTTCACCCTTAGACCTTAATTTATTTATTTAAAAAAAAATATTGAATTCTGAAGTGTAGATGTTTTCGTGAATTCGTTTTGTTTGTTAACAAAAAGCCTCACGTGTTCATTTTGTTACAAAAAAATATATTTTTAAACACATACTACGTACACGTAAGATAATTATAATTAAGCAAGTTATGCATGTAAAAACATACACAAAAAAAGTTATGGGGCTTCAAATATCAGATTTTGGGTAATTTAGGTAAAAATAAAAAATAAATCGTACCTAATTAACAGTAACTCTTAGGACCCAGAGTCCAAGGGTGGAAAGGTAGGAAATGACCCTACCAGCACGCCAAAAAATGTTGACGGTTCATGTGCCGAAACACCCTGTAGATGCCCCACAGTCACACTTTGGAGAACCACGCCAGCCACACCTAAACACAGTATATAATAAAATTGACTGACATAAAATGTATGTGGGCATTTGACAAAAGAAGTAAGTGGGATCACCTACTTATCAAGAAACGACTGAGGTTGTTCACCTTTTTTTTCTTGGTTTAAACCTGTGAACCAGGTTCCCAATCATCGGGGGATAACTGGGTTATGTGGTATTTCTATCCACTAAAATCTCCAGGGCGGCCGGCATCTGCGCTCTCATGCGGAGGACTCCAGGATCTCATTCTGAACGCACTGGAGCCCCCCTCGCGCCTCGCCACATTTGGTTCCTCCTAGGATGTTAGTCGCCTTCCCTGGGGTTTTTAGGTGATTGCCCCGGCCCCCACCAGATACACTGCGACCCCGATGACCCCCTTTAGTCGCGTTCTACGACAGGCTGGGGAGACCGTAGACCTATTCTTGTCCGAGCCTACACGGTTAGGGTTGCTCACCTAGGCTTCCCACACCCACTGAAAAAGTCTCACCACTAGTAGGTACAATGAGGTGAGGAGGTTTGCTCCGATGCAATTTGTATTAATTTTGATATCTCCTAACCGCCTACATCTTTTTAGGGTTCCGTACTCAAAGAGTAAAACGGGACCCTATTACTAAGACTTTGTTACCCCTTTTTAGGGTTCCGTACTCAAAGAGTAAAACGGGACCCTATTGCTAAGACTTTGCTACCCCTTTTTAGGGTTCCGTACTCAAAGAGTAAAACGGGACCCTATTACTAAGACTTCGCTGTCCGTCCGTCCGTCCGTCCGTCTGTCACCAGGCTGTATCTCAAGATCCGTGATAGCTAGAGAGTTAAAATTTTCACAGATTATGTATTTCTGTTGCCGCTATAACAACAAATACTAAAAACAAAATAAAATCTTTTTTTAAGGGGGGCTCCCATACAACAAACGTGATTTTTTGCCGTTTTTTATGGATAATGGTACGGAACCCTTCGTGCGCGAGTCCAACTCGCACTTGGCCGGTTTTATTTAAATAGTGAAGCTTGACATTATAATAAACAATTACGATTCGTAGGGAAAATAAATACAATGCCCGGGGAAAAATACTAACGAGTCCGATAACGATAACCAAAAGAGGCGGTAAGTGGGAGTCCAATGGTTACCTACCATTACCGCCTCCGCGTAACGGTACTTACGGATACACTGACAAGTACGGTACTAGCTGTATCTACTTTTAGTAGTTACTTTGACTTTTTGTTGTACGTGTAGTAAAAAACCTTTTCCGCGGCCAGGTGAAATGCAATCTTATGCTAGAGAATTCACTTTTCATACTTAACTTATTTTCTCTCTATTTTAGAAACAAGTTTGCGCCCTAGACGGCGGGTCCCGTTGTGTATTGTATACTTACAAAAAATCAAGTTATTCCATCGCGCCGTTTTAAAATGAGGATTCCTGGGCACTCAAAAGTATTTTATTTCAATTTACTGAAATCGGCCCTTAAGGGTGGATTATCCACCAGAGTCGCGAAATATTAACTTTTCACGAAACACATATTCGCACATCTCTGGTGGATTGCAGATACCTAGTTTTTTGTGAATATTACAGTCTTGTCATTTATCGGTGCGATTACCTAATTAATAAGTTAAAGTAGGTAGGTTAGTTTAATATATTCAGATTTGGTTTTAATATGTAATTATGTGTGAATGGCGCTTTGTAATCAAACTACTTGTATTGTTGTTTTTGAATAATAATAACTGGCGTGATTATATTATGCATGAATGATTACTGATGGCATTCGTCCTATCTGATGCATAACAAACAAGGAATCTAACAGCTATAGCAAGTATTTTTACTTTGGTAACGAATTGTGTTAAACTGTAGAACAATAATAACTACCATTCTCATAAAAACCGGGTCAAACCGAAAACAGCTACGATTCACAAACTATTTCGAATCACCCCACCACTCACCCACCACCATCACCCAGAATATCTTGACCCCGAGACTAAACTACGCGGAATCGGAAACAAGTGCAAAGCCGACGCAGCGCCGCGGTCGCGCGGCGCGACCGCGGCGCGATATTTTCATACATGGCCTGTTTGACCACGCTAGCGGTTTGTACGGAGATGTCGCGCCGCGCGACCGCGGCGCTGCGTCGCTCCGTGTGTCTGACCAAGGCTTTACACTGGTTCCCCTGGTCACACTGCTCGCTATTCGTTGTGAATATCAGCTCAAAGTACGGGCTCGTTTCGACCGGAAGTGGTTCTGACCGCAAACTTTTATCTACTACTGGGGGACTATTACCGAAATACGCGGAACCGTATCGTCGCCGCATCCGCGCAACAGTTGGCGAGGTGACATTTGAAACAAATGAACTACTTACATAAAACTTTGTTTTTTAATTTATTGTTTGAATGATAAATAAGGATTTGTCGCTAGGCGAACATACCGCTCCGTAAACATAAAACTTAACATACCTCTTAATATATATGTTATTATATCAATATGTTATGTTACTTGTATGATGTTACAACAAAGTGTTAATTTGTCGGAAAAAGAAAATCTGAACGGTATTTTAACCAATAAATAAATAAATATTTGCGGACAATCTTACACAAATCAACCTAGTACCAAACTAAGCAAAGCTTGTACTATGGATACTAGACGACGATATAGATACTTATATAGAGAAATAAATACTTAAATACCTACATAGACAACATCCATGACTCAGGAACAAATATTCGTGCTCATCACACAAATAAATGCCCTTACCGGGATTCGAACCCAGGACCTCTTGCTTCGTAGTCAGGGTCACTACCAACTAGGCTAAAGCGGTCGTCAATATAGGTTTAATGGATATTTCATGAATGCTCTAATAAATATTATTTCGATAATAATTAATGCGCGTAATATTGTAGTTAGTGTAGTTTTGAACACTACATTGTGATACGATTTAGGACAAGGAGGAAATCATGAAAAGTGTTTGGAGAGTATTAATAAAACACGAAACCGTATCGCTAACCACATCCTCGGTGAACGGATGGAAAGTTAGAAGCATGGGTCTTTAAATATATAATTTACGTGGAAAGATGTACGATTTTTTAGACACATATATTTAATTTATTTATTTATCAGGCAGGCAGTTAAAACAAGTGATGATGCCTGTATCCAATTAACTTAATATAATTGTATTAATCGTTGACCTATAATTTTCTTTCTTGTACAAATGTGTTTGCCTTGTTGTTGTTTTAATGTGATCTTTGCTGTTTCCCAGCCATCTCACCTTGATCGCTGGGTGACTTAATCGTAGCTGGTCGATTGACATTGCCTTTATACTTGACCTTTGTAATTACCTAATATTATGGATGTAAAATAATTTATTAACAATAACAATAATCTACAAACTAAACTACTTATAAAAGTCACATAACTTGAATATAAAACTAAAACTAACTAAAATTAAAATGACTACAGCTAACAATTAAAAATACGCTGGATTGCGATTGCAATTCTCTGCGCGAGAAAGCTGCCCGCGCGAGGGTCGCCCATCATGGATGGATTATGAACGTACTGAAAAACCATTATAAAAGTCCTACTCCTGAAAGTTCAGAACAGAACCAAATTTTGTGCGTAACAAACGAAAATACCGTGACAGAGAAATAATGTTTGTCACGCCTTTTCTCGTTTGTCGCCCTGATCGCGCGCATTTCATGTTAGCGGTTTAAGAAAACGAAAACCAAATTAAATCCTGAATCACCCATGTTTACGGTCGAACTCACAAGGAACTGTATACCTACTGTGTTGCTTAACCGTCATGTTTAAACTGCCATACGAAGTTGTCAAATGGATGAAAGCGACAAGGTATCAACCGACCTTTGTGCATTACCTTAAGGTAGCTGCCGTATACGGTTACGGTACAAACACGTTAACTTCCTCACTGCGTAAGGTCCAACGTTTGGTGATCTTCCACGGTTCCTTTTTCCTTCCACGTGTCCCACAACAATAAGTTTTTCTCAAACATGCAATGAAATATTCTCTTTACGTTCCTTATATTACTTAGACTCGGAAGTATCCTTTTTCGGGCGCAGCATCTCGAGCCGGCCTGAAATGGATTTCATACAACTTTTCAGGCCTAGGCCTGCAGAGTAACTTTTTAATCTTCATTCCACTATTTGTGGCACAGCATCACGGCATTCAGCCATGAAAATTAGTTTGATTTGAGGATTTTTATTTATTTATTTCATTGCATGTTTGAGAAAAGCACTATACTTGCCTCGGCGTGAAAACGGATTCCCGGCCTCTGATGTAATGTACTATTTGATAGAATTAACGAGTGATTATGTTTGTCCCCAGGATACTACCAGCCGGCCGGGCCGCTGATCAAGGAGTCAGCCGGCGACACAGAGCGCGCGCTCGCGAGGTATCACCCGCCGCCGCATTACCACGCCCCGCACCCACCGGTGAGTTACCACTTCTAAACATACCTTAAGACTGAGTCGTGCGAAATATGCCAAAAAGGTAGTGGCCGTTATAAAGATAACGTCAACAGTGTTTGTTTAATCCATTAATAAACTGTACATTTAGCACTTCGAAGAATGTGTTCAAAATCTCAGCGTGGAAAAAACTTAAGATTATTAGTATTTTACCCTACAAAACAAAGTAAAGTTGGACGAAAACTGTAAAATCATAAGCAGGCATTCAAGTGTTTTTTATACTTTAACAGTGGAAATCTATCCTGATTTTCAGTTCAAACGAAACATGAATGTTTATATTACAATTTGAGCGCATTAAATATTTAAATTATTGTCTTGTAATTAAGGTCCAGATTTATCAAAAGGCGCTTCAAATTTGCCATACATTTTCACTATGGCGGCCGCGCGCCCATCTAAATACGCGTTCCTCGCGCTCTGTGGTTCAGTCGCCCGCGAGTGTTCAGAGCGAGTCCACGTCACTTGGCAGAACGACCTACCGATCGCGTCATCGTCACTCGTACGCACACCGGCAATACGGTGTAAGTATATTTTTTGTGTTTTAAATTTATTGCTTGTATTTACTTGAGTTTAAATTAAAACATAACTGATTTGTTTCAGTAAAATGGGAAAACGGAAAGCAAAATATTATATATCAAAAAAAAACTGCGCTAGATTCCAGAAAAAAGTAATAAATCAAAAGTAAGTTTAAATTAAATTATTAAGTAGTTAAATTTATTGCAATTAAATCTATTGTTGAACCGACTATACTTCTAAAAAAGAAGGATATTTTATGAATATTTTCTGAGTACCTACCTACCTACTTGAAGATGGCTGGAAGAACTCATAAGTTGTTTTATTGTTTGTGTCGTGGTGGTTTTGGTATCTAGATAGTATATCGTGCATTTGTGAACATAATAGCTTCATTTGAAGGTGGTTATTTGAGGATATTTAATTTTGTATTTATTATTTGATGAACTGATAAATCCATACTTCCATATATCCATACTAATATTATAAATGCGAAAGTGTGTGTCTGTCTGTCTGACTGTTACCTCTACACGCATAAACCGCTGAACCGATTTAGATAAAATTTGGTATAGAGATAGTTAGAGTCCTAGGGAAAGACATTGGACAATTTTTATTCCGGTAATCATATCAAGAATAATCAAGATGTTAACCCATTTTGATAAAATTTGGTATAGAGATAGTTTGAGTTCCGGGAAAGGACATGATATAGTTTTTATCCCGGAAATCATCTCCTAAGGGGATGAAATGGGGATTGAACATTTGTATGGACTACCGCTGCATCCGTTTAGATAGAATTTGATATAGAGTTAGTTTGAGCGCAAAAACAACAGTCCGATCGCGGCAAAACATAGTGATTTCAAAGAGGAATATCGATACTTAAATAATACCTGAATAAAAATAACAATAATGTAGAAAACCTGTTAGAAACATACATACAATGTGATGTTATTATGTTTTCATTGATTATTAACATTATAAAACAACATTAAAGTATGAAAATATCGAAAAATTCCCACATAATGCATTTTAGAATAATGGTTGGGTAACAACACTACTTGTATTATTCTAAGGTGATGACGTCACGCGTTCGCGCCCCCAGCAGTCGCTAGCCACGGAGGGATTGTAAAATGCTGTAATACGAGAGTTGGGAAGCTGTAGTATGCATCAACTTTTCATATCGATATTGTAGGTAGGGATAGCTATAAAATGTAATCTGTATAAAAATGTGTTTTATCATGTAATGTTTAATGAAAGTTTACTTACACAAATTGGAATCAATTATAGTTTCCGTTCAGCGGTAAAATACCATAGGTCGGCGAAGATAACAGATAAGGATTATTACCTGCTTTAGAACAATGAAGTTCGCACCTGCGAACATACACACTCAATAGACCAAGCCAAATTAGGTTTTATGGCATAGGCCGTAAAGTTTAATTATTAAGCAGTACTTTCTAAATTGCCAAAATGAGTGAGAACTCCAGCTGCGTACGTTTTTTTTTCGTTTATTATCTAAATACGTGTTTAACCCGAATAAGAAATTAAAGAAACCTAAATATGAAGGCTTGAATCAAGTTATACTTCCACGGTTGTACAGTTAGTGTCAGAATAATATGCCTGGCTCATATAAAGATAACATAATAAGCATTGTTATAAAGGTTATTCGAGCGCATGGATTCTCATACAAACAAAGTCCTCCATCAATATCCACCCCTAGGCATTCACTTTTAATGAAGCACAGCATATACTGATAACAACTGGTTGCAAAAACTACCCTTTTGCAGCCAAATTTCAGAAGGATTGAACAAACCTACTACTGCTACATCAATAAAAACTTAGTAATAACTACCCTTTATTACATAAATGTATGTTTTAGGATTACAAACCAAAATAAAGATGATGAATCAGCACAAACTTCAGTCTCAAACATGTCGGAACGAGATGAAGATCAGGTCAGTTATTCTAATTATAACAAATAAATATTTAATTCATACGTCTTAGGTCTATATTTTTTAAAGTAACACCTGATTGAAATATAAAGTAACACCTGTTTTTTTATTTCAGAAATCACTGGAAAATGGATCAGATATTGAATTAATTATAGAAAATGAAAATGAAGAGCAAGAAGAATTTACAATAAACGGAAACAGAATTATAGATTTTGCCTACGTTTTTGAACAGCTACAAGAAATTTCAAGACATAACTCGGGATTGGGCTGTAATCTTAGTTGTATAAAACTTATTAAAGAAATAAAAAAAGGATTTCTTTCAAAATTTCATTTTGTCTGCAAAATGTGTCATCTGAAATTGGAATTAAAAAACTGTCCAGATTCTGGTAACTCCACGGATCTCAACCTCAACGACAATATGGTAAGCAGTTTTATGTCTATAGGTGCGGGGTTTTCGGGTGTGGAACTTGTCTCAGCCAGTCTCAACATACCATGTATGTCCGATAAACTATATGCAAAGTGCCATACTAAGGTATGTGAGTTATGGGAACTAGCCAAAGAAAAAAGCATGACAGATGCAGCCAAAGAAGAGTACGATTTAGCTGTTTTAAATGGAGAAGTTGATTCAAATGGAATACCAATGATAACAGTGGTTGCAGATGCTTGCTGGTCAAAAAGATCCTACAGAAAAAATTATAATGCATTATCAGGTGCCGCTGTGATTATAGGCTACAGAACAAAACAAGTTTTATTTATGGCGGTGAAGAATAAATATTGTATGGTTTGTGCGCGAGCAGAAAATAAAAAAACGGCTACACCAGACCATATATGTTTCAAAAACTATACGGGCTCCTCAAGTGGTATGGAAGCAACAGCTTTGGTTGAAGGATTTAAAACTTCCAAGGAAACGCACAAACTGATATACTCTAGGCTGATTGCTGATGGTGATTCAAGTACGTATAGCAGTATCCAAAAAGCTAAACCTTACGGGAACTTATTAGTAGAGAAAATTGAGTGCACCAATCATTTGTTGAGAAATTATTGCACGAAATTAGATGATTTGGCCAGAAATACGAATTATCCAATAAAATATCGAAAAGCTGTACAAAATAACATATTGCGTCTGAGGCGTTCAGTAACTGGGGCA
Organism: Epinotia brunnichana; assembly: GCA_963854355.1. Lineage (NCBI taxonomy): Eukaryota > Metazoa > Arthropoda > Insecta > Lepidoptera > Tortricidae > Epinotia > Epinotia brunnichana. The sequence goes on along the minus strand of OY977949.1, from coordinate 18,166,878 downwards.
GTAAAACATATAGATGCCAAAGATTTAACTTTTGGAGAAAAAGTTCTGGAGCTCAAAAAGGATTTATTGAATGCGCCGCATCACGTCTTTGGCAACCATGATTCGTGCAAATCCTATTATTGTAGGAACCTAGCTGAAAATGAAAAACCAGAAGAAAATTTAGTACCAGCAATGAAAGGTAAAAACGGTGGTTTTATTTTTCTGGCCATACAGAAAATTCTTTCTAGGCTGGTAAATAACGCAAAAAGTCTGATGCACTGTGTAAATAGTAATATTGCATAAATTTTCAATAGCGTGATTGCGAAGTTTATTGGCGGCAAACGAATAAACTATTCAAGCAGACAATCGTATTCAGGAAGATGTGCAGCATCGGTTGTTTCGTTTAATTCAAAACAGCCGCAGACTTACCTGAGTAAAAAAGTTTTATTGCGAAGCCCAAACAAACTAATTAAACGCCTGGAATGGAAAAGGAATGTAAGAAGAGTAGCTTCAGCAAGTCGTAGAATTTTTAAATCTCGCAGATCCGCAAGCCAAAAGTCAATCAATACATACAATGACGAGAACTACGGCGAATGTTGTCAAAAACCTGACCTAAGCAAGGCTGATTTTGACTTTGCTAAAACAGAGCACTTAAAAAGCATAACGTTATCCGAAGACGATCGCCATGCTCTCGAAAAAAGGACCGTTCTGCAGGCCGAATCGATGGAATGGCGTCAGGAGAGAAAACTACGGCTTACGGCATCTGTATTTAGCAAAGTGTGCAAACGAGGACTGATCAAATGCGGGCCATTGGTAAAAAATTTGGTGACTGAAAAAAATTTAGACCATGTTAAGTCAATTAATCATGGTCGAAATCATGAACATCTTGCACGCGAACAACTAGAATCCCACCTAAAACAGCCTATCAAAATATGCGGTTTATTCATTGACAAAGATTTGCCATTCTTAGGTGCAAGTCCGGATGGACTTGTAGGAGATGAAACAATTGTCGAATTAAAATGCCCGTATGCGGCTCGGGATCAAAGTGTCGACGACGCTATCGAGGCGAAAAAAATTAAATTTTGGAAAAAAACTAAAGATGGAAATACGATTTTAAATAAAAAACACGATTGGTTCTTTCAAGCCCAAGGACAACTTCATATAACACAAAGAAAAACATGCATATTTGCTGTTTGGACAAATGTGAATATGAAGATAGAGGTGATAGATGAAGATAAAACATTTTGGAATGACATGGCAAATAAATTAAAAAAGTTTTATTTTGATTGTCTTCTTCCAGAATTAATAGATTCAAGATTAGATAGACAGATGGAAATTAAGGAACCCGACTATATTCTGGAAGCAATCGAAAGAAGAAATACAAAAGGAAACAAGCGGAAATTAGATGAAACTACCAGAGAAGCAAATGAAAAAGCAAAAAAAAAGAAGTAACGACAAGTATTCTGTCTGGTTGCCTGGAAGAGAGCTTTAACCAAAATTACCATTTAACATGCTTTTTTAGATTTGAGTTTCTTACACTCTGTTTTTTTTTGTGTGCAATAAAGAATATTGTATTCTATAGTATTTTCTCTCTCCCGTCAATAAAGTCCCATCAATGTACAAATCGTAACAAATATCTTTTCATCACACTTGCTCGTAAAGTCTCTTATTGTACGCAGGCGTACAGAGCAGTTATAGCCGAGTTACCTCCCGGGAGTTATGGATTATAGTAGTCGCCTACCACGAACCGAAAACGAAGTATCTCGCTCTCTGTCGCTCGAATACGCAACTTGCTGCAAGTGCCACAGAGAGACATGTATATTTATATATAGACCGATTTAAATACAGCCGATATAACAGTTTGAAAAGCGCGCGAAATGAACGATGAATGTTTTCTTTGATTTTGATTTGTCATTCTTTGTTATTTTTAATAAAAAAAAAAAGTCACATTTTACAAAATCGAGTGTCTATTTAACAAAAGTAAGTTTTATGCATATGAAATACATCATTATTTATTTACTGGGTTTATTAACTACTAAGCCACCGATATCGGTAGGTATCGGTATCGCCGATTATTGACTTCAAAAATCGGTATCGTATCGGCAAAATCATGTATCACATCCCTAGTAGCCTAGTACCTACATACAAGCATACATACTTACATGTGTTATTTGTTTTGAGTATGTAGATGTGTATACATTACACACCTAAATACTGAAAAGAAACTACTTACAAAATTACTTCATGTATAATTAAGATTCATAATTTGGAGTCCAGTATTTATAAAGTTCAATAATTCGAGTACGCATTCAAAAGACATTTTACAAGTAAGTATCTCCGTTTATTACAAGATAAATAATAATTGTGTTTACCTACCCTAACACCTAATCAAACAAAAATATTAGTTACGTTCTTCTGCGTTCGGCCGGCCGGTCAAGGTAGATACACTCGCCGTTGTGTGCATTCACGCACACATCTAGCGAAAACCCTAAACAGCGCCCGCGTCTTACGCACGATACAGTCTTAACACATTTACTGCCAGGAACCCGCCTAGTGGGCGCCTACGCCATAAGGGCCGCTGCTTAGCGGGAAAGCTACGGGATCGGCAACGAGCGTAGCGCGTAGCGATTCTTGGCAGTAAATGACTGTGTTAACACTTTCACTGCCAGGAACCCGTCTATCGGGTGGTGCCTACGCCGTGAGCGCTTTCCGATACTTAGCGGGAAGTCTACGCCATAAGGGCCGCTGCTTAGCGGGAAAGCTACGGGATCGGCAACGAGCGTAGCGCGTAGCGATTCTTGGCAGTAAATGACTGTGTTAACACTTTCGCTGCCAGGAACCCGTCTATCGGGTGGTGCCTACGCCGTGAGCGCTTTCCGATACTTAGCGGGAAGCCTACGCCATAAGGGCCGCTGCTTAGCGGGAAAGCTACGGGATCGGCTACGAGCGTAGCGCATAGCGATTCTTGGCAGTAAATGACTGTGTTAACACTTTCGCTGCCAGGAACCCATCTATCGGGTGGTGCCTACGCCGTGAGCGCTTTCCGATACTTAGCGGGAAGCCTACGCCATAAGGGCCGCTGCTTAGCGGGAAAGCTACGGGATCGGCTACGAGCGTAGCGCGTAGCGATTCTTGGCATCGGAGTATTTTTAGCGCAGTAAGACTAAAGTGAGTTATGGAGTCGTTGTAAGCTTTAAAATTAAATTTAGACTCATACTCATCCTCATTAATTTAATTGATAAAATAAATAATATCTTTAAAAAAAACCGCCAAGTGCGAGTCGGACTCGCACCTGAAGGGTTCCGTGAAATAAATTGCGGTTTACGATTTATGACGTATTAAAAAAAAACTACTTACTAGATCTCGTTAAAACCAATTTTCGGTGGAAGTTTGCATGGTACATCATATATTTTTTTTAGTTTTATCATTCTCTTATTTTAGAAGTTAACCCCTTTAACTTCACACACATTTTACCACTTTGGAAGTGTCTCTCGCGCAAACTATTCAGTTTTGAAGACTTATCCATAGATACCCCACACGCATGGGTTTGATGAAATTTTTTTTTTTTAAGTTTCAGTTCTGAGTATGGGGACCCCTAAAACTTAATGTTTTTTTTTCAATTTTTGTGTGAAAATCTTAATGCGGTTCACAGAATACATCTACTTACCAAGTTTCAACAGTATAGCTCTTATAGTTTCGGAAAAAAGTGGCTGTGACATACGGACGGACAGACAGACAGACGGACGGACATAACGAATCTATAAGGGGCTCATTGACGAATAAAAAATAAGAATATGTCTAGTTACTTTTTTCAAAATGAGATTTTAATGTCACGCAATAGTTCATAACGAGCGCAACATTTTGACATCAAAATCTCATTTGAAAAAAAAAGTAACTAGAAATGTTCTTTCCGTGGACCCTTCATATTATTTTTTATTCGTCAATGAGGATAGTAGTGTATTTTTTTAAGTTATTATTTATTTTATGAATTAAATTAATGAGGATGAGTATGAGTATAAATTTAATTTTAATGCTTACAACGACTCCATAGCTCACTTTAGTCTTACCGTGCTAAAAATACTCCGATGCCTGGTTAACACGGCTACGACCGTAGCGTGTAGCGATTTATGGCAGTGAATGTGTTAAGAGGAAATACGGGCCGGCGCGCGTTTCATACAATAACTAACAATTTAACAAAGCTGAAAAACCCCCGACATTTCCATTAAAAACGGCTGAACCAATTTTGATAAAACGTAGGTAAGAAATAACATCCCTCTTTTTGCGTCGGGGGTAAAACTAGAATTTCGAGCCATTTGTCCTCTGCCAAATTTAAACCTGCGCAATTTTTCTAATACTAACTAAGAGTTTCACTATGCTTCTATGTCTTGTTATCCATGTCACCATCTTGGACGATCTATTTAATTCGTGCAACGTTATTATAATTATCACGTAAATGATCATACAGATATTTAGTTTAGCGTCTATCACATGGATATTGCCAAAATAGCCCTTATTGTAAAGCCTAATTTCAGTTTGGCCTCATAATTCGCATAAGCGGCGCCTCTTATATCGTGTTATACGTTTTTTTATATATAAGCCCTTTTAACTATTGACCACAGGAAAGACTACTTTTGTTTTTACAACCTTTCTATTAACTTGCAATGTATACATATAATAGGGAACATTACTGCAATGTTCTGCCGCCAGAGGCAGCACTACCACTAATAGTAAAACAGTATAGGAATATAGGGATTCACACACACATGCACAATTGATTGTCAAATGAGTGACAAGGATGCTTGCATAGACAATACCGCAAGTGGGAACGAGATACAATGTCAACGCTGCTAGTGTCGCCACCTACGAAGGGTTTTGCGTAATGTTCCCTATTATGTTCGGGTGGAATCGTGCAACTCAATTTTGAAGCAGATATCTTCAACCGATTGAGCTTTAAATTTGGGTAAAGGTATAGTATGGATGACAATTCAATGTTATGGTACCATCTAGCTGATCTGATGATTGCCATGGGAATTAAGTGCTTAACCGACGAATCCCTGTTAAGTTTGGGCTCCTTAGAATCGACTCAATGATTAGTTGATGACAAAAAAGTACAGTCGGCAATAAAAGCTTGTACCATAAATTTAATTTTTGACAGAATCTTATTTTGACTCTGTATTTATGGCGCAAATAGTGCCAGGAATACAAACGTCGCAATAGAGCAGTGATTCCAGTATCAAACACATTGTCGCTCGTAAATTTAAAACTGTTTATACATATTAATCGTCGCCAAAGCTTTGACACCGCGACCTCATAGTTTATACACGGCGGTCGCGCCGATCAAAGGGCTGAGCGGCGAGTATCTATTCCGTGGTGACGCACTCTTTGAGAATAATCTACTGATAAGTTAAATGCCTCTTAAGAGTCTTAAAGTGTTGTTATGTTGTCGTGTTAGTTCGATTTCATTTATTTGCTACGTGCTCCCTACTCTCCTTAAGATGCGCTGACAACGAATATTAATCAATAGAGTTGACGATGCGCCTGTAATTCTTCTAGAGTCGCAAGCATCCTCAGGCTACGGTATGTTTACCCATTTGCTTGTTTGCCACCTTTGTAGCAAAAAAATGTAATTTATTAAATTTAATACCGCCACTAGCTAGCAGACCGACCAGCCTATTTAGTTAGCATGAGCGCATATCGTCGGTTGACAAGCAAAACTCACTAAGTAACAAATACCTACTTTAATCAAATATCGTATCTCGATATCGACTACGTACCGAGATACAAGGTTTTGAAGAGCAGTGACAGTTTTGGTGGTGATTTTTGCTTGTCACCCGACGATATATCGGACTCTCGTACGTACATATCTACTTGCTAATCTATCTTATATGTATATAAATATATATAAAAGAAAGTCGTGCTAGTTACACCATTTATACCTAACTCAAGAACGGCTGAACCGATTTATATGATGTTTGATTTGTGGGATTTGTTTCCCTCCGAATAGTTAGTAGAACAACTAATAATACATGAAAAATTTATGTTTTTTTTTCAGTCATTTTGTATGGCAGTATGAAATTCGCGGGATCAGCATGTCCAACAACACGATCATACTAGCATATATGCATGCTAAAGATTATCACGTGATAAATGACAATGACAAATTATTCCAGAACTGTTCGTTATTCGAGATATAATAATTGTTTAAATAGATTGTTGAATTTTGGACTAGGAAGCACTCGAATTTGACCGTTTTTGTATGGATAGTGAACGTAATCGTAACTTCGGTGAATGAAAGAGCCGGAAGCTTTATTTTATTTTTCGACCATTATAGGACTGCTGTTTAGAGATATATAAGAAGCTGCCTACGAAGCTGAAGGTACTGGGTTCGAGTCCCCGTAAGGACAAATATTTGTGTGATGAGCGTGTGAGATGTTTGTTTCTGAGTCTTGGATGTTTTCTACGTATTTAAGTATTTATATCCATGAAGTATATCGTCGTCTAGTGTCTATAACACAAGCCTTATTGAGCTTACTACGGGGCTAGTTCGATTTGTGTAAAAATTGTCCCATAATATTTATTTACACTCAGAGCAAAAGTTTCGGGTCAGTGAAATACCGTCATATTTCCTAAAATAGTGCAAGGTTGTACAGTTTTTTAATCCTGCCATGATCTTTATTAAATTTTACATCTAAACTGCAGAAATAAAAGTAAAAAAAAAACACGTTACCAGGTGTAAATCGGACTCGTAAAAACCCATGAAAAAAAACAACGTTAAACGGAGCGAGATATCGCAAAAATCGTCATATTTGGATGTTGATATTTTTATGATAGTATCCCGGAAATTGCTAATACATTTGGGTAGGTATTACGAAGAATAGTATATTATGTAAATAAGACTAGTGTAAAGTATTAAAAAAAACCCTATTGCGGTTATTTAATTTAGGGTGACCCGAAAACTTTTGCTCTTGAGTGTATTTAAGCCCTAAAACAAGAAACAATATTAATACTATATACAATACATGTAACTTATTGTTATCGTGTGCGAATGCAATTTGACCTTGAAGGTGATTATCAGCCTGAAGTTCAAATCCTACGTCATAGAGAAGTGACGTCACCGCCACTTCACATTATTCGCTTTGCGATGACGTATAGGAATAGGAACGTGACACCGTATCATACAGTGCTGTCAGTTTGCTTAGACAAGCCTTTGACGTCACTTTTTTAACACAAAGACTGCATACGGACTGAACATTTTCAGATATTTTTTATTCACTTTGAATATACAGATATGTAATCAGTATAACGAGTATGATATCATACTCGTGATATGATGCTCACGGTTGTCGTTTATCATATGATAAAGTATTCATCACGTTATTTACGCAGAGACTTGTCTGTCGGGACGACTTTTTATCGTGTGTCGTAGTGGCAGAACATTTTACATGAAGCTGTTCACACTTGTCGGACACCAATTTGTATGAGGCGACGACACACGATAAAAAATCGTCCCGACATCCGACATAGTGGGAACGAGCTCTTGGTCGAACATCCTCTGCCTTCAACGAGCCCAGCAGGTCGATCACGTAACGCATTGTACGCGCGTCAGGTAGGTCTAAATGTCAATTTTATATGGAAAATTGACAGTTAAATTGTTCCGATTCCAAGGATCGGAAACCGGTATTGTTTGTATGGGAACGAAAACGGTTCTTTTTCGTTCTTTTGATAATAATTTCATTTCTAATTGGGCAATCTAATAATACGCACTCGTTACCTCAAAACACAACTGAGTCCTACATGTGAAGTATAAAATAGTTCGAGATTTGTGGTAAACCGAGGTTTTAGCAATTAACCGGTTACGTGATTACCCCTCCGAACAATATTTTGAGGGTATTGTGTGGTGCAGCCTGGTTTACACGGATCAATGAAATTAATAAATTACCTAGAGATGCCAACTGTTCTTGAAGAAGCAAAACGTTACAGCGACGCTTTCAAGGATTGCCTAACCATCCACACGAATCCACTGGCCAGACCAACCGATTACTGAAAGCAGATGATGTCAAACGTCTTAAAAGAGCGGATGAGCTGGGCATATAAGGGAAGTTAGGGTTAGGGCATGGGAATCTTTCCATAAATCTCTTATTTAACACAACACATCAAACATCGCACATCACACATCATTCATTATTTGCGACTGATTGCACAATATTAAATAAAGGAATAAAAAGCGTTATTTAGTGACAATGACGATATGAAGCATTCATCTCTTTCCTACACTCTACACCGCTGATGATGGGAGGGATGCTTTATCCTATCGTTTATCACATGATAAAGCTATCGACTTACAGTCGAACATTATCAGTGCTACAGATTCTTGTCAATGACATGAGAAAGATGTTGGAGGTAGTGGAAAAATATGCGTTTAAAATTACCACCTAGAAAAAATATTTTTGTTATTACCTATACAATTATTATAGACCTTTTTAGTCGATTTTGTTTTTAAAAACTTAAAAAAAATATAATTTAAGAGACGGACTAGCGAGTTCTACAGCTCACACTACTAATATATTCATTAAATCACTCGGGTCGGCGATCGGATGAAATGTAAACGATATTATGTTCGTCGACGGGTCAAATTGTTTACAACCCAACGAACACCATAACCGTTTATCGAAATCGTTAAAACCATTATTGATAAAGCTATTACACATAAACAACTTTGAGTATACTAACTCTTTATGTTTCTTTTTAGTGAAACCTGTGGACGGTAAAATAATCTTAACAGAAAAATTATATCCAAAAGTAGGACCAAATATTTATACTGATTGATTTAAAATTACTGTGCTTTTTACGTAGCTATGGCGCGCTCAAAAATAATTTAGCAATGATTCTTCACACTCTACAGATAGTTTTAGGTATATCTACACTAGCTGCCCGCGCGGTTACGCCCGCGTATTGCAAATGATTTACTTTAAAAACAAAGTTTTAACCGACTTCAAATCAGTAGCCAAATTGCTTCAAGTTTGCCTATAAAATTTGAAGAGTTCCCTCGATTTCTCCAGGATCTCATCATTAGAACTGGATTTTGGTGACAACGGGACCAATCTGGAAATAGGTATACTTATGTTTTCAAACAAAGAAAAAAAATCAAATCGGTCCATAAATTACTGAGTTATCGCGTAACATAACACACAAAAAAATAATTACAGACGAATTGAGAACCAGTCGGTTAATAAAACTGGCAAACCCGCGGGATATAACATAGCCTATGTCCACCTAGAAAGCCCCTTCTATGTATACACGGGTCAAAGAATTTTTAAAATCGGTCCCGTGAGGAAGTCAAGAGGCTGGCAATGGACAGAGAAAAGTGGCGGTTACTCCACCGACAAGAGCAAGGCTCTTAAGTAATGATGATGATGATGATGATGATGATGGTTCCGGAGATTACACATTACGTATAAACTTACAAAGATAACAATCTCACTTTTCTCCTTCATAATATTAGTATAGATAAAAGTGTTTATTTCGTCGATAAACAGGTTGTTATTTGAATTATCGCTATCTTTCGCATTTTCTGTACAAAACGAGATAATAGTACTATTATACTTACTTACGTAGACTACTATTTATACTTTTGAAATATAAACAAACAAACAAGAAAGCTTTAGAGTGTCCTTGTATCAAGGAATTCCTCGATTTAGCGAAACCTCACATATGGAACCAAACCCCGAGCACCTGTTAACAAAACGCAGCATTAATCACGAAAATTAACATTATACAAAGCTAATTAGCGTTGAAACGCCCCGGGCTCCCTGCGGAGTCGCGCGCGACGCGAACAGGGCCCTTGGGCATGGTTTGGAAAACCTACAGATGAAATTGTTGGCGAGCGAGTGCGTGCCGATAGGAAGAGTAACCAGTACTTTGACTTCTTACAAGCTTAACTAGGCGTGAATGATGCCACTTCCCACCGACTGTATAGACCTTAAAATAATGGAATAAGGTCCATTGGTGAATTACACTCGAGCGGTGCGGTCAAGTGCGGTGTCTGCGCCGCGCCGCTTGAGTGAGTGTAATTCACGTCGCACGTCGCCTATAAGGCGCGGCGAAGGCGTATTAGCGAGGCATGATGCCGCTTCAAATTTGTTTATAATTTCTTAAGGCGCTGTATAAAGCTGCGCATCGAAAAACTGCCTTTACCATAACGATTAATAGAATACTTGTTCTATTCCTACAGATCCAAATTTTCGATACGTCTCTTCGCCTCTTCTATATAATTTTAATCGCGTCCGTTATCCACGCCTGCGTTGCGCCTGCGCCGCGCCTTCACCTTACGCCGTCTCTGTATAATTCACGCCTTAGCTCTGCGCGCGCTCAGCACGGCTATCACAAGACGGAGCGCGAGCTCTCTCTATTTTTCTCGCACTATACGACTCTTTCTACGTTTTCTGATAATTCATATAATATTGACAGGCTCCGGCACCAATATCATCATGCCGGAGCAGTATGAAATTGCTCTTAAAACCCACTGCAACATCAACATATCGTATAGAACCGCAACTTTAATCGCATACAGTAACTCGCAATTCACACGTGGTGTTATACTTCCACGGGCTTAGATTCCTTGAAATATCCATTAAACTCATAATATACATATTTAAAGCCATTTCAATTGCGTTTACATAAGTCGTAATACTGGACGAATATTATGCACTTGTGAATTAGCTTTCAACAGTTTTGCTGTAATAATGCTTATGTTATCGTTCACAATTAGTGGCCAATATCTAATTAAATTTAACACTTTTCAACGTATGTACAAATAACTGCAAAGAGAAGAGAGGTTAGAATTAGAATATATACAGGTACATTGTACTTGTATATTAGCATTCATTCGCGAAGTTCGTATTATATTGAATACTGGTTGTCCGCGCGGCTTTGCCAATGAGCAAAAAATAAAATGTTATAGAGAATCGTATATAGCCCATGTACTTCCGATTCTTTAAATTAGTAACAGCTTTTTTTTTAATCGCATCAATCAATCAATCGAGTAGCTAGTTTAGTTGAAAGATTGCCTCCGACATATACTTTACAAACATTTCAACTTTTCCTTTTTTATAATGGTAATATGTATATTGGGTTATAAATGATGCTTTATCTCTCGAAAGTGGCTTGATCAAATTTTGTGGATAAAATATACGTGCACATTTTCTTGAGACATTGAGAACTCTCATGCTTTGGCACGCAAATAAAAGGTCCACGAGAGATAGAAAATCGTCTTAGAAGGTATGATTTTGTAAAGGTATCCTTACGTTTGATAGCTCCACGTGTCAAGTCGCGCGAATTAGTCTTTACTCTTGACGTCACTGCCGACACGTGTGGCGGGGCATATTTATTGTCTACTGAGTGTCCGGCTTTATTAAGTGGCATCCGGCATTTATATGAGCAGTTACATACGGCCACTTTTTACACGACTGTCCAACGAAAAGGAGTGTAGGTAATGTTTTTGCAGTGGTACAAACGTGATAAAGTATCGATACAGGGGATCGATTTTTGACTTTCGAGCGATCGAAAACTGTAAAAAATTATAGAATGCTATTTTGAATTAGCGATAAGAAAATTTAAAAAACCGGTCAAGTGCGAGTCGGACTCGCGCACGAAGGTTTCCGTACCATTATCAATAAAAATACTTATTTTATTCTGTTTTTAGTATTTGTTGTTATAGCGGCAACAGAAATACATCATCTGTGAATATTTCAACTGGAACTATCACGGTATCAGTGAGATAGGTACAGCCTGGTGACAGACAGACGGACGGACGGACAGCGGAGTCTTAGTAATAGGGTCCCGTTTTACTCTTTGAGTACGGAACCCTAAAAACGAGTGGTATTGACCACTCGTATTCAATTCCATCATACCTATATTTTATGGAAAGAAAACTATTATTTCAGACGGAAAAAAGGGCTATTGATTTCTCGCAGCTGATGGGTGTTCTTAAGTTTGTAAACCGTAAAATTAAAATATGTTCACCTTTGCCTCCAGGTACTACAGCAGTATGGACCTTACTACCCATCTGCCGACCTATGCTACCAGTACTACAGACCGCCGGGGCGCTACCACCTTCCACCACAACAGCCCGACGCACCTGTAAGTAGCTAAACTCTTACATTCGTTAACACCTTCAGCGCGAGGAAACCGCTCTGCTGGTAGGCGCTTTGCTCTACATACGGTTTTCGCATGTATACGATGTCGTTTTCTCGCTAAGGAGAGAAAAGATCTCCCGAACAGAGCTCCCGCTAAGCAGATTCCTGGCAGTGTATGTGTAAACTATCCGTACTTATTACGATCGCAGTTATCACTTGGTAAACGATAAGATGAAGCGTTCGTCACTTTCTCTCAAGTGGTGTCAGAACATGATAGATATACTTTATCTGCTTTGCCTTAAAGATGACTGGTAGAGAATGCTTTATAGCATTCCATCCGCCTTTTGTACTATAAGTTCTTCTTTTGTGCATTAATTTAAATACTAAATTAATAAAAATATGTATATCGGTTTAAAGATATTTATTCCCATAAGATCTTAAAACTAGTACAATGAAGGAAACGTGAAGTATGCACGAGACGTAAGATATTTATATTAATAAATAATTAAACAACATTCCTATACTATTAAACGAGCAATATTTGTATATATATATATATATATATATTATGTATATATTTGCAATCGCGTTCTCGGAAACGGCTCTAACGATTTCGATGAATTTTGGAATACAGGGGGCGAGAAATCGATCTACGAGTAGATAGGTAGGTCTCATGTCCGGGAAAAATCGTTTTCTCCGTATTTTCTCCATTTTCATCCGAGCAGAGCTATGTCGCCCAGGGACTGTTGTTAAATTAGCCATTATGATGGTTGGTACTAATGTTTACACTTAACTAGTAGATACGAAATTAACGGGTAGGCCAACAAGTGTTCACGAAGAATGCACATTGCACGGATACTAAACCGCGCACCGAGTAACATTATCTGGATGTGGCCTGCATGCAATTACACGTTTTAGAGAAATAATGAATTGTTATTTGTATACATATATCTGTTAAAACTTTAGTAACCATATAAAATAAATAATTTATAATTAGTGTATATTTCTATAACGTCATGTTTAACTTGCCTAATGGGCAGAATACATCCCAACCTAACTTCAATCGAGCATGTAGTCTCATTATTTATATGACGACCTCGGTAGCCTAGTCGGTAATTACCCTGCCTATGAAGCTAGAGGTCCCGGGTTCGAAAGTAAGGACATTTATTTGTGTGATGAGCACAAATATTTGTTCCCGTGTCATGGATTTATATTTATTTAAGTACGTATTTATCTATATAAGTATGTATATCGTCGTCTAGTACCCATAGTACAAGCTTTGCTTGGTTTGGGACTAGGTTGATTTGTGTAAGATTGTCCCCAAATATTTATTTATTTTATATAACATTATTACCAGCAACTTATTGTAACACGATGCAATAATTAGTGATAATTATCTTGCAGATGGTGGGAGTCGGCAGCGATCCGTATCCTCCGCCACAGTACTACGGCCAACCGCCGTGCTACCAACACTCGCCGCAGAGGATACCATATGTCGGTCAGTACTAACAATTCGTATCCTCCGCCACAGTACTACGGCCAACCGCCGTGCTACCAACACTCGCCGCAGAGGATACCATATGTCGGTCAGTACTAACAATTCGTATCCTCCGCCACAGTACTACGGCCAACCGCCGTGCTACCAACACTCGCCGCAGAGGATACCATATGTCGGTCAGTACTAACAATTCGTATCCTCCGCCACAGTACTACGGCCAACCGCCGTGCTACCAACACTCGCCGCAGAGGATACCATATGTCGGTCAGTACTAACAATTCGTATCCTCCGCCACAGTACTACGGCCAACCGCCGTGCTACCAACACTCGCCGCAGAGGATACCATATGTCGGTCAGTACTAACAAATCGTATCCTCCGCCACAGTACTACGGCCAACCGCCGTGCTAACAACACTCGCCGCAGAGGATACCATATGTCGGTCAGTACTAACAATTCGTATCCTCCGCCACAGTACTACGGCCAACCGCCGTGCTACCAACACTCGCCGCAGAGGATACCATATGTCGGTCAGTACTAACAATTCGTATCCTCCGCCACAGTACTACGGCCAACCGCCGTGCTACCAACACTCGCCGCAGAGGATACCATATGTCGGTCAGTACTAACAAATCGTATCCTCCGCCACAGTACTACGGCCAACCGCCGTGCTACCAACACTCGCCGCAGAGGATACCATATGTCGGTCAGTACTAACAATTCGTATCCTCCGCCACAGTACTACGGCCAACCGCCGTGCTACCAACACTCGCCGCAGAGGATACCATATGTCGGTCAGTACTAACAATTCGTATCCTCCGCCACAGTTCTACGGCCAACCGCCGTGCTACCAACACTCGCCGCAGAGGATACCATATGTCGGTCAGTACTAACAATTCGTATCCTCCGCCACAGTACTACGGCCAACCGCCGTGCTACCAACACTCGCCGCAGAGGATACCATATGTCGGTCAGTACTAACAATTCGTATCCTCCGCCACAGTACTACGGCCAACCGCCGTGCTACCAACACTCGCCGCAGAGGATACCATATGTCGGTCAGTACTAACAAATCGTATCCTCCGCCACAGTACTACGGCCAACCGCCGTGCTACCAACACTCGCCGCAGAGGATACCATATGTCGGTCAGTACTAACAAATCGTATCCTCCGCCACAGTACTACGGCCAACCGCCGTGCTACCAACACTCGCCGCAGAGGATACCATATGTCGGTCAGTACTAACAATTCGTATCCTCCGCCACAGTACTACGGCCAACCGCCGTGCTACCAACACTCGCCGCAGAGGATACCATATGTCGGTCAGTACTAACAAATCGTATCCTCCGCCACAGTACTACGGCCAACCGCCGTGCTAACAACACTCGCCGCAGAGGATACCATATGTCGGTCAGTACTAACAATTCGTATCCTCCGCCACAGTACTACGGCCAACCGCCGTGCTACCAACACTCGCCGCAGAGGATACCATATGTCGGTCAGTACTAACAATTCGTATCCTCCGCCACAGTACTACGGCCAACCGCCGTGCTACCAACACTCGCCGCAGAGGATACCATATGTCGGTCAGTACTAACAAATCGTATCCTCCGCCACAGTACTACGGCCAACCGCCGTGCTACCAACACTCGCCGCAGAGGATACCATATGTCGGTCAGTACTAACAATTCGTATCCTCCGCCACAGTACTACGGCCAACCGCCGTGCTACCAACACTCGCCGCAGAGGATACCATATGTCGGTCAGTACTAACAATTCGTATCCTCCGCCACAGTTCTACGGCCAACCGCCGTGCTACCAACACTCGCCGCAGAGGATACCATATGTCGGTCAGTACTAACAATTCGTATCCTCCGCCACAGTACTACGGCCAACCGCCGTGCTACCAACACTCGCCGCAGAGGATACCATATGTCGGTCAGTACTAACAAATCGTATCCTCCGCCACAGTACTACGGCCAACCGCCGTGCTACCAACACTCGCCGCAGAGGATACCATATGTCGGTCAGTACTAACAAATCGTATCCTCCGCCACAGTACTACGGCCAACCGCCGTGCTACCAACACTCGCCGCAGAGGATACCATATGTCGGTCAGTACTAACAAATCGTATCCTCCGCCACAGTACTACGGCCAACCGCCGTGCTACCAACACTCGCCGCAGAGGATACCATATGTCGGTCAGTACTAACAAATCGTATCCTCCGCCACAGTACTACGGCCAACCGCCGTGCTACCAACACTCGCCGCAGAGGATACCATATGTCGGTCAGTACTAACAATTCGTATCCTCCGCCACAGTACTACGGCCAACCGCCGTGCTACCAACACTCGCCGCAGAGGATACCATATGTCGGTCAGTACTAACAATTCGTATCCTCCGCCACAGTACTACGGCCAACCGCCGTGCTACCAACACTCGCCGCAGAGGATACCATATGTCGGTCAGTACTAACAAATCGTATCCTCCGCCACAGTACTACGGCCAACCGCCGTGCTACCAACACTCGCCGCAGAGGATACCATATGTCGGTCAGTACTAACAATTCGTATCCTCCGCCACAGTACTACGGCCAACCGCCGTGCTACCAACACTCGCCGCAGAGGATACCATATGTCGGTCAGTACTAACAATTTATGACAAACACGAAATCTTCTGTAATAATACTTCCTACTAAGCTATCGGAATCCATAGTGTAAGCTGTAAAAAAACCGCGGCGTTTAGCCGTTTGGCACTCGCATACTAAAAAAAATTTTTTTGACCCGCAGTTCCTACAAAAAATTCCCTTAAAATTTCAGAAACATTACGTGTGGTATCTTATGAATGGGAATTTTGAGGCGATTCTAAAAATATACCACATCATTACATTTCAGCCATTTTTTTAAAACTACTTAAACACAAAAAAAAATTTCGTAACATACCATGTTTGGCCTCCTCCAGACTCGATATGGCTGTTTTTTTTAAATACAATATACCACAAATGATACGTAATATTATTATCCTCATATCTAACCTCATAAAAGCAATTTTGAAAATAATTTTATTGTGTTTTTTTTTTAATTGGTTTACTAAGTATACCTGTTTTATCGTATTATAATACCTACGCAATTTAGTTGATGACTCATTGGCAATTCACCAACAATTGGTCAATGAATCACTTGCATTCCTTATCTAAGTCCGGACTTATCCGAGTATTGCTTTTTGCAATAAATACAGTTGTGTCATCAGAATAATTTTCAAATCGTTTTATTCGTCAGAGGTTATACTCTATTTATTGACTTCCAGATGATAGTCAACATTGCTACTCTTCTGTCAGTTGTATCCGCTGAAATACGCTTTTGACCGGTTGAAGTATTAAAGATAAACTCCGTTTACATTCGTGAGGGGACACGTTACCAGAACTTAAAACCTAATTTCAAAATCACATTTAAACGTTTGTGTCTATTCATTTCCAGAATACCGCGGATGCCCGTGCCCAATGAACGCGTGTCCAAAAAACGTCCTTATTGGGCCCGCTACTGGTAAAGCCCCTACCGGTGGCGGCCCGGCAGACGTTTCCCCTGCCCTCGCGCCGCCCGGGGCCGCCTTCCGAGCGAAGGTGCGGGCGTGCGCTCTGGACGCCGTGTCAGACTCTCACGGCAGTGGAAAGGTAAGGAATGCATTACCTTCTGATGGATCTGAAATGGCTGGCTGTGTTAATTACGATGACCATCTCATCAGTGATTCACCACGTAGCTTCCCTTCGTTTGAAGGTATCTCAGCCATTCTTAAGGTACTAATGTTCGTTCCAGGATCCACCGTTAGAACCGGAGCCGCCGGCTACGGCGGACGTGCCGCACCCGTGTCCCGTGCCGGCCATCGGCGGCGCCTCTCCCAAGCGCGAGTTTGACCCGCGCGACGCGCTGCGGCTGCCGGGCCCCGGACCCGAGCCCGGGCCGCCGTCGCCGGCGCGCGGCTCGGCCGGCGCCTGCGCGCCGCAGCCTCCACCCTCCGCGCCGCGCCGCGCGCGCCTCGGCAAGGCCATGGCGCGCCGCTCCCTCGCCGGCGACGACACTACGCTCCTCCTCCAACCTCCCCCCGCCTCCCACAGCGACGCCGACGACGACGTCCTCGCCATCTCGCCGCCCCTCTGCCTCCCCATCGACCTCTCCTCCTCCGACGAACGCTCGACGCCCCTCGTCGACGTGAAGAAGGAGAACGAGCCTTCCATATACTCCCCGCCGCGGAAAACCGACGCGCTCGCCCTCCGCGACCACAACGTGGCGGAGACGGCGGCGGCGCCCGAGGCCCCCGGGGCCGTCAAGCGGAGGTACTCGCGGCCGAAGCTGGAGATCGAGATGAAGGACGCGGAGCTCGAGGAGCCGTGTCGGACCAACGGCATCGGCGAGCACGTCAAACTCCAGAAACGCAGGAAGGTGTCGAGCGAGCAGACCGAGGTAGCGCGAGTCGAGACCGTCACGAGGGAGCCCAAGAGGAAGGCCCAGAAGCCGAGACGGACGCCCAAGACGCCGGCGGCGGAGAGGAAATCTCTGAAGAGAAAGACGGATAAGTCTGCGGAGGAGCCCGAAACGAAGAGGGCCGTCGTCGAGCAATCGACAGTCGGTGACGACCCGCGACTCATGAACGTGGCCGCTCTACCCGAGGATACCGTCGCCGGGAAACCCAAGACTAAAAGTGCCGTGCTGCTCGATAATTTGTTAAGGAAAAATAGTATTGATAGGTTGGACGCGAAGGGATACGGCTCCGACAAGGAGATCAATCCCGCCGAGCTATTCTTTTCGCCAAGCGAAAATATTGCGCAAACAAAAAAGACACTAAATATCAATAATAACATCGTGGACGGCGTTCACGGAGTCCGGACGAATACCGGCGCGCCCGTCAGTCAAGTAGGGAAAAAGTTAGCAACCAAGACCGCGTGTAAAATAGAGAAAATCGACTCGAACTTAAAAACAGTATTAAAACCCACCGAAAAGTCGGATTACGAGGAGGACGCTAAAGTGCCAACAAAGTGTGAGAACGAGAACAGTACGGTCGTCTCCGGCGAGAGCGAGCCGACGGAAACTAGGGACAAAATCGAAGCCGCCAAGGACGCGGTCAGTAATAAAACCGAGGTCAAATCTAAAGTTCCAAAAAAGCCGCAGGAGGACGGCCCAAAGGAAGTCGAACCCGACAGCGACGTGACTGTCCCTAAGCCAGTGAAGCGCTGCAAGCTCGTCGACAAAGCGGCCGAGAAAGTAAAGCTGTTCGCGAAGAAGCCCGTAATCAAGACGGATGAAGCAGCCCTACTAGTTGAGGATGCTTGTGCATCGCCGACGCCGAGTGCGGGTCGCGCGCGGCCGCGCCGACGCCGCTCGGCGCCGGGCCCGCGCCGACGCCGCGCGCCGCCGCCGCCGCCCGCCGTCGCGCTCGAGCCGCGCGCGCCGCCTCGGTGGAGCAATGGCTGGACGTGGGACGGCGAGAACCACATCTCTAAAGTCTACCTCAATGTGAGTCCAATATATGTCCTGAACTTGCGATGACTTCATTTCACATTTTTAGGGTTCCGTAAGAGGCAAAAGGGACGTTTCTAAGATCACTTCGTTATCCGTCTATCTCGCCGTCTGTCAAGACCCTTTTTAGGGTTCCCGTACTCAAAGAGTAAAACGGGACCCTATTACTAAGACTTCGCTGTCCGTCCGTCCGTCTGTCTGTCACCAGGCTGTATCTCAAGAACCGGGATAGCTAGAGAGTTGAAATTTTCATAGATTATGTATTTCTGTTGCCGCTATAACAACAAATACTAAAAACAAAATAAAATATTTTTAAGGGGGGCTCCCATACAACAAACGTGATTTTTTGCCGTTTTTATAGATAATGGTACGGGACCCTTCGTGCGCGAGTCCAACTCGCACTTGGCCGGTTTTTATTTAGATGACGCGAAAATTTTATAGGGGGGCAAACCTATCGTAAAATGAACGCTTGTTGAACAAAATGATTATTTTCCAGAATGACAGCCGCCTGGACCGCACGGCGCGCTGCTGGTCGCGCATGACGCACGCGAGTGGCGACCGCGTGGCGCGCGGCGACTGCGTCCTACTGCGCGCCTCGCCTGCGCGCGCGCAACCCTTCGTGGCTCGCGTGGCGCGCCTCTGGGAGAACCCCGACGACGGTGAGTGTTGTGAAGACTGCGACCGGGCTGCTTCGAACCTATGACGCTACGAACGTGTTAAATTAACAGCTGCCAATAGACCCTATACGACAAACTTTGTTTTGGTATTCCTCAAGCAGAATTTGGTACCTATAAGAAACTTCTTCTACTACATCTATCTCATGATACTAACAAGATATTGTTGTTCCAGGTGAAATGATGGTGTCACTAGTGTGGTACTACCGGCCGGAGCACACGCACGCCGGCCGGCAGCCGGACGACGCGCCGGACGAGGTGTTCGCGTCGCGGCACCGGGACGCGAACTCCGTGGCGTGCATCGAGGACAAGTGCTACGTGCTCACCTTCAACGAGTATTGCCGGTGAGTCACTTACCATACGCGTAACTTCAAAATCTAATAACTCTTGTCAGGAGCGTGCCCTGGCTGTCTCAATGGTCTTCTGTAGATTGACAGTTGCCTCCGCCGTATATGCTCTCGCTTTCTCTTTTGCACTCACCAATGACCACTATAACTCAGTGTTTTTCAACCTGTGGGTCGCGACCCCCAGAACTCCACTCTAACAACAGCGCAGAATGGGTGGGTCGTGAAACATTTTCATACTCTAGGGGTCGCGGCATGAAAGAGGTTGAAAAACACTGCCATGCTAAGCGGTAGAACGAAATGTCACTCGAGTTTTCTAGTATTCAAACATCGTTTGTTAGACATCGTCTAATGTACATCGTAATCGTAAATTTTGTAGCATTTTTGGTGCAGCGTAGTGTTAACGGAATTGGTTTAAACTATTTCAATCGTAATGCTTAATTAGCGTTAATAATGTCAATATTTACCCTAATTAACAATTTTGGTTGATATTGTCCATGCCAATTCCGATAACAGCACTACGCTGCACCAAAAATGCTACAAAATTAACGATGTCTGGTTATTATAGTCAGATGCGTCCTTTTTGAATGAGGCCCATAGTCAGATGCGTCCTTTTTGCTTACGACGGCATCGGCAGAATAAGTGTACCTACTAACGTATAATCCCGCCCCACAGGTACAGGAAGCGGCTAAAAGCGCTCGAGGAGGGCGTGACAGTGGCGGCGTCGATAGTGCCGCCGATGCCGGCCGCGGAGATATCCGCCGCCGTCGCCACTAACGACTCTAAGCTACCACCCACCGTCTCCCCAGAACTCGTGCTCTTCTGCCGCAAGATCTACGACTTCAGGTCCAAGAAAATCCAGGTCCCCAACAAGTGACAACCCAGAAACACCAAAGTTAATTTAGGTAGCCGCTCGGCTCGCGTAGTCGACCCTATTGCTAGTACAAAACGTTCCCGGTGCAAATAACGTAGTGATGCCATTTTGTATGAGTCGTCCGCAGGTTGTTTTTGTTGCTATGTCGCGTGATTTGGCGTAGATTCCTTGGAAATTTTAATTGCTACTTATGTTATTTTCTTTTTTTTAACAGAAGTATCAAGTGATGCCTTTTATAAAGTGTAAGTAGGTTAAGTGATCACGATCGACGGTTTAATTATGTAGTGATAGCGACGTATACTGTTTTACATTGCTTGGAGTGCGCTGCGTCCTATTTATGTATAATTTCTGTAGGAACTGAGTGTAAAATTTTACTATTTTCTCGTAGAAATGATTGGTACGATTACGGCTAACGATAAGTTTCAATTAGGCTGCATGTAAAAGAAAAGGCATTTATAATTACTTTTAATTACCTTATTGTTACATTGTTGTCAATGTAGAGTCTATATTAAATTATTATTTTTAGTTAAGCATATTATTTTAAATCAGTAAAGGGCCGTGGGTCGGGCCGCGACCACGACCGAGGATCTCCCAGTTTTACGTTCCTTTGCGTTCAATATTATTTTATTACCAGATCACAATTTTTCACGACGCTATCAAGGCAAAAGATTACATGATTATTGTGTAATTTGGAAATCATATGTGAAATCAAATCATGATCGATTTTTTATGTGTATTAATTAACATCAAGTAAGGCTTGTAGTGATCACTATTTGTGAGGCATACATCGCACACTGCAGGATTTTTCTCTGCTGAGATAGTGACCATGCCGGCATGGGCAACATTATTATGAACCTTACCGCTGTGTCGTAAGGTCTATTTTTGAAATACTGTGGCTTGAATTTACAAGTCCAACAGTATTATACCGAACCAGTTCCTTCAGTGTGCGAAGTATAGCGAGTGCGTGGATGTATCTTCACCTATGTATACAATATATCAGCCGTAGTTTTGAACATATACATGTATTGAGTAGATATTTCTATTAAATATATATGTGGAGTACCCTGCCTTGAAAGGAATTGATTTATGTACTGCATTTTGGCTCTCTGTACAATTACTTTCTGTTGTCCCATTTCTTTACGAAGACTGAAGGAGGCCAGGCGTTCCACGCCGTCAATTGAATCGAAATTCAAAAATTTTACATTTACGTTTTACGCAGTTTATTCATCCAGTAAAAAAACATTAAATGAAAATAACAAATGGGAACATTGTAACATATTTTAAATGTAATGTTAGAGCGTTAGTAACGGTCGCTGCGTGGCAAGAGATATATTATGCGACTGTAATAGTGAAATCTCTTTATCATTAGAGACATAATTTTTAAGTAGCGCGGTATAAAGTAAAAAAAGTATATTTAACGTTATAACTCCCGCGTGGAAGTTCGTCAAAGGGCATTTATACGTTTGCAACTTCTGTAGGTACTTACTTCCTTCGCTTTCTTGTCGTTTTAGTTGTTTTTTGTAAATACGCCTTTGTTAACTCAAAATTTATTGTTCTCCCGGCGGACTGGTGTAAAGAATCTAATTCGATATAAGAAGATAATTTCCGCGCCGCCGGGTGTCTTTTCCAAAGCATTAGTTCTATATCTATTTCCTTTTTTTCATTGCTTCATGCCAAAAAATTAGCTGCAAACATAATTGTTCAGTAATATAATACCAATCTCCCTCTACTTAGGTTACAAGAATGTTAGCAGAGGCTGCGTTCCATTCCCTGAACATTTCTTTGGCGTGATTTTACCAATACCTAGGACATGACGTTACCAGAAAAAGAAATCTTATCAGCAATGATTAGAAAACAAAGCATGTATGTTGTGCTTTATTGAAGGGTAAAAAGTGTAACCACTTTACTGGTATGAACGACTTAAAATGCGCCTTCAGGTGCTTATTTAAGGTTCGAATTTGGTTAACCGACATGTTCTTGTTACCATGAAAACTGAAAGTATGCCATTCTTCTATTACTGTATGTTTAATTGAATCTAAGTAATTTAGTTTTTACTGAATCAGCGTATGCAACGCGTAAGGTGCCAACTGAGAACAGAATTGAAATCACAAATTTGCCCCCAGTTTAAGCAGACTCTGATAACGTTATTGTCTTCTCATTATTAATTAATTAGAATAAATAAGTAAATTCCATAATAATAAAATACTATAAGTGAGAGCTCTCCTTGCTTGTAGACAATTGTTTTGAAGAATGTTACCTGGTTTTCAGAGTTGCATAGTCAATGATTTCTTTAGAATTAGTTTTACTAATAAGAAAAAATACCTTGTTTTTATTATTTAATTTATTTGTTTCAATGAAAATTATATAGGTATATTTTTATTATTGTAATCTACATAGTTATGTTGGCTGTAATTTAATATTGATGTAATTAATATATGTATTTTTATTTCAACCTGTGTTTTATTCACGCCTAATAGAATCGAGAATTCAGGGCAGCAGCGCAGCATATATTATGCGCGACTTGCGCGAGCGCTTCGCTTCGTACGCACACGATGTTCGTAAGCGCCATGAGATAAGTTGTGCGTATCATAAAGCGTGGAAAAATTGTATATTGTGCCACGAGGTCGGTAAGTATTTTTTTACGAACGAGAGTCTCTTAGAAGCCCGACGCCGACGCCTTTGATGGCTCGAATTTGTTAAAAATCTTAGCACCCGTGTCGCACAACGTTTTTATCACATTTGCGAGCAAACAAATACATTTGAAACAAAAACATTACGCAAAACTCCGCGTAGGGGGCAAAACTATACCCTATCAGAGGGCCTACAGCGAACAGCATTCGAAGTTTTCCCTCTCGGTCGCACTTAGGTACGAACTCGTAAGTATGACAGAGAGGGGAAACTTCGAATGCCTTTCGCGGTAGGCCCTCTGGTTAGGTATAAAGATATAAATATTTAGACATATAAGTATAGTCTATGATGTATAAAGATATAGTCTATGATGTAGACTAACAAAACCACGTGACTTGGTCATTCAATTAATCATAGCAACTTTTTGTATCTATGGTATTATCTTATTGGCTGAATGACCAAGTCACGTGGTTCTTTTTGTTTACATTTAGTTAATTACCTAACCAGGCCCCGTAGCATGGATCACGCGATAAGTGATAGGATAGCGCTGCCGTCCCTGACTGACACCGTTCGATAGAATGAGACGACGCGCTTATCCTATCACTTATCGCGTGATAACGCCATCCATGCTACGGGGCCTGATAGGGCATAGCAGAAAGCCTACCGCGAAAGGCATTCGAAGTTTCCCCTCTCTGTCATACTTATGAGTTAGTACGTAAGTGCGACAGAGAGGGAAAACTTCGAATGCCGTTCGCGGTAGGCCCTCAGAGTGGGCATTGATCTCGTTCCTACTTGCTGTATTGTCTATGCACGCATCCTTGTCACTCATTTGACGATCAATTGTACATGTGTGTGTGAGTCCCTATCTTCCTCTACTGGTTTACGGTTTGTGCTAGTGCTGCACTCAGGCGGCAGAACATGGCAATAATGTTCCCTATTGCAATCAAAATACAAAATGGTAATCGTCCATTCATAAACCCAGCAAAGACCCTTTGGCTTACAGACACGATTTAAAATCACTGTTAAAAATATTTTATGCAGACTTCGAGCAACACGGCCTTCCTAGCGGAAGGGAGTCGCCTTAGCTATGAATATTACAGTCAAATAATTCTGTCATTTCTTGTGGGGCCGTGGGGGGGGAATTTGCTGTAATGGGGTCTACAAACCATACGATACTTCTGATTTGTCGTATCCAATTTCTGACAAATTGTGGTAATTTAGGGATAACATTTCGTGAAAATAATATTGCCATAACAAAGCACTGTGTCATGATTGTGTTATTACTTATTTTTCCTAAGGTATCGCTATTTGCAGTAGGATCAGGCGCGGCGCACTCGCGATTTGTGTTTATCGCTACAAGTACATGCCGGTCGCCCCTTCGAAGGGGTCTATTCAGTGGCTGCCACGTGTTGGTACAGGACGCTCGCACGGGTCGCAGCGCGTTGCATGCGAGAGAACGGGATGGCCACATTTAGGCACGTTTGGCGTACCTAAATAGGGAATTTGTTAACAGAGAACCTTCTGTACGTAGTACTATTACTTCTTCTTCTTCTTCTCTTTTTTTTTTGGCTTTCTGGCCAACTGAGTCGGCTCAATTTTGCCAGAATCAAGTTTACTATCACTTATTCTGTAACGTGCTGGCTGCTAACGTGGTGATAAAAAAAAATATAAAGATATCAAAGCATGGCTCAAATCGACAGTAAAATGTATTTTTATAGCACTACAACACCTTTAAAATACAAACTTTATAATAAATGCGTGTAAAATTTGTAGAAAGACTAATTACAATAAATTCAATAATATTTTAAATAGTTTACTTCAAAATTATCTGCCAGAAAACTTGGCTGATTATAAATTCTTTCCATGGTCAAATTGTGTTGGTTGTCCACATGCATACAATTTGTCAGTACAACTCGTTTGACACTTTTTACAGTTGCATCAGCAGCGCAACATGCCTCCAGACGATTCTGATAAATTGGGGCTAACAAATCATTACATGTATATACCCCATAATGATGACACTAATGCGGCAATTACACTTCGTCGTTCGCCGCATGATGCATGCGGCGACCGCAAAAGTGTAAAAACCACGTAAAGCGGCAAATACACTGCGTCGTTCATCTAATGCGGCGACCGCATTAGGTGAACGACGAAGTGTAATTGCCGCATAATACATCAAAAATGACACAATACACTGAAAAAACTTGCACACCTACATAGATTTTTGGCTTGACGTACAGTCGACTACAAAGATAGGTATATTTTTTAATGTTACAAAATTATATATGTATATCTTATTACTATGGTATTAAAGTCTATGTATACATAATTTTGTAACATCGTATCGATACATCTCTTTGTAGTCGACTGTACTTCGACAGAGGGGAAATGGTGCGAATGCCTAAGTACTCCCTTCCGTGTTGCTCGAAGTATGCAGACATTAAATTGCTACATTTTAATATCTTAAAATAATTTAGTTAAAGATGTTTTTAGTGTTGTTTGTTACGTTTAGAATAGTCGTAGGCAACAAAACATCATCGTAGGTAGGGTATGGAGTAGGTATATACAATACTTAGAATAATAACGCCTAGAAACGCAGTTCACGCGCAAGCGTGAGGCCACCAAAACTCAGCCATAAATGGCGTAGTACGCCGATCGGTGGAACAAAATTGGTGCGTTTGTGTGCGTGGCGCGTGTGAATACGAGTTGATCACAACTACATGAATTCAATTTATGCCTCACGCTTGGCGCGTCAGCCGTATGAAACTATCATTCTATAGGCGTTATTATTCCAAGATACAATATAATAAAATAGTACATTGTTTAAAAAGGGGCGT
Organism: Epinotia brunnichana; assembly: GCA_963854355.1. Classification (NCBI taxonomy): domain Eukaryota; kingdom Metazoa; phylum Arthropoda; class Insecta; order Lepidoptera; family Tortricidae; genus Epinotia; species Epinotia brunnichana. Next base: position 18,140,400 of record OY977949.1, on the reverse strand, counting down.
ATGAGGAATATCAAATAGACTTCTGATAGACTCTCGTTTGCAATATTCTTACGCCCGTTATACACAATGTTTTTCATCACATTTGCGAGGAAATAAATAACTACAAAAGACAGAAAAATCTATGTTTTATACAAGCGCACTAATCAAATGTTGACGAAATTGACAACTTCACTTCCAGATCAGTGCGCGTTGGGGGCGTAGTTTCAATATTTCAACCAATCACAGAGCATGGAGCATGTACCCCAAGAAAATTACGGTTTTTTTGGAAATAATTCAATATCAGGCAAATTATTTGTATACGGCTTTTATATGTTATTTTAAACAACTTTTACTATTGACATCAATATTTCTATGGACCGGAAGTTAGGAAAAAAGATTAACCCGCAAGCAAAAATGCTATCAGTATTTTTATTATGAAAACATGTTTGAGTACACAAATTTGGAGACTTACTACCTGAATCCAAAAATATATGCATCAGGAAAAAACGGCATTCTAATTAAATATTTTACGACCTTGAGATAATATTGAATTTCATCTGGCCTATAGAAAGGTTTATTCATTAACAAAAATAAGTGGATTAAGCGCGTATCCCAAATAACGTATATAGACGTAGTCAATTATAAAGTAAAGAAAGTTTATACCATTTTCGCCTGATTTTTACGGAATGTATGAAGATTACTTTTCATAATTTTTTACCGTATCGGTATTAAATTTAGGTGGATTATTTAGTCAAATTACCCAACCTATTTTTTGGTGTAAAAATATGGCTGATTTCGATATATTGTTGTGTTTTCATAGAGCGAAACCGTAAAGTTCTCAGGGTAATGTGGTTCTTGCAGGGCATGGCCTGCTCGATTACCAATCACAGAGCCAGAATTCTTGTCGTACGCGGTCGTCAAGATTTGCTTAACCAATCAGATCACACACAAGCTCATTACTTCCCTTGGGACCATTATTTCCCGCGGGAATAATTTAGGCCATTGTCCTTCCGTATACAGGATGAAAAAAGGCTATGGTAGAGCTCTGTATGCCTGCGCGTTGTGAAGCCCTTTACGAGCAAGTGTGATGAGAAGAAATTTGCGCACGCGCGCATTTCAACGCGTCGTTGGGAGACTTGCGTGGGCTGCAGGCCGCTAGGGGGCGCTCGCGCCGATAGGGCTTGCAGGAAATATTTTCAAATGTTAATTCCACGCGAGAGTCGCGAGACCCATTAGGCCATCAACATCTTTCAGAAAAAATGTCAGCTTGAGCTAAGCGCCCGATAGTTACTTGAAAGAGGCAACAGACTGTACTTCCAGCGTGAGTAGGTACGCTAACGGAACTCGACTCTCGGTACACGAGTCCGACTCGCACTTGGCCGGTTTCTTTTTTGGAGAGTGTCACTGAATGAAAATACTCATAACAGTAAATATCGATTATTTATTGAATAACGTCAAGCATACAGTACATAGGGAACAGCGGTATAATTGCTATTCGAGTTATAAATGTATACATCTTCCTAAAAGGACTTCTACCTCTACTCTACAGCCATTGAATTGCTTACCTAGTGCATGTATTTTGTATAAGTATAAGAAATATACATATTTGTCAATCGCCAAGTATTATTAGTATGATGAATGAAGATCTTTTTTTATTTTCGTTATCAATCGATATTATTGCTTTCCTAACGGTATGGATATCTATAGCATACGAGATTTTCACATTTATATCAAAATCTTTGAACTTGAACCATTCATAATTAGTTGCATATATGCGTTTTTCCTAGTAACCAATAAAGATCTATGAAGTCGTGGTTACAACAGTCATTGTTATTGCAAATCACGTCTACATATCATATATACTGGAGAAAAAATTTGAAAAATATCCATGGGGACATGAATCCACCGTCAGCACTTTTGCTTCAATATAAATGACAATAGACCTTATCCTTCTGGCAATAAGGGTTAAAAATGTGTCAGCACTCTCGCGCTTGCGCTCTCACACATTTGTGCCAAACAGAGAGACTATTTTAATATCTGATACTATTCTAATTTAACATCAATATGGTAGTGTTTCAAGATTACAATATTACTTACAAATACATGAAAATACTGTTCCTCCACAAATTTGTTCAAGTTTCTGAGAACTTCGACCTTTTCGCATTTGAGGTAACGAATTTACATACATTTTATTAGGATTCGATCGAAATTCCGACAGTCTAGGTTTTTACCAGGTATAAAATTCCTACTGACTGTATGACAGAAACTTTGAATTATTCAGATCAATAACCATAATAATTGGTCACTCTTGGCGATTTCACAGTATAAATGTATAATCTTCCGTCATTATACACAGATGTAGTAGTAGAATTAACATGGTCCTATACAAAAATCCCACACACTCAAGCCTGTCTTACCAAGTCTCATGTTGTATACTACAATCCATCGTTAAGAATTCCAGAATACTTCCGTTTTAAGATTATATTCGCATTAAGATACTATGGATAGGAAATTAAATATATATTTCCTGTCTAGATCCATCTCTTTCTTACTAAAATTAAATAAATAGTTCTTATTCAAGTAATTGAACAATCCTAGTAACCCAGATTTTCTAAGAGACTAATATTTTCAGTCCGAGTTTCAATCGAATCCCTGGACTTATAAAAACATTTTGCTGGGTCATTTAATATACAGAAAAGGTGGAATTCTAATTGAATACAGTAAGGCCAAAGGAATGTAAACGGTAAAGCTATACAGGTCATGAAAACTGTCCAAACATAAATATAAGGTGAGCCTTAAATGACTTTCTGTACCATCCCAAACAAAAAAAGTAATGGACCTTACATCCATCTCAGTATTTATATAATGAATTTAATGTACACCAATATTTATATCAACTATAATTATATAACCACACACACATTGAGTTAAGATTCAGGTTGCATTTACACAAACTTCAACCAACTAATAGGCCTTAAAATTGTAGCATCAACAGCAGTAAATTGCCTACTCATTTAGTACATATTTGTGATGTTGAAATCAATTAATTAAACTAAATCTAACATTCCAAAATTTAAGTATAACAAATCTTGTGCTATTAAATATGGTCAGTGCTAAACTTCTTGACATAATCCACTTTTCTTAGCGCTGCCACTAACCTAGCAAATACTACCGTCAAAGCCATTTACAACTTTAATAATTGCAACAAGTTGGAACAGACTTTTAACTAAAATGGATTTTGGCATAAGGTCAAATCACACCATAAATAAACTAAAAAATACATTTGATTATATAAAATGTCACTAAAATACCCAAAAGAATCTTAATTAAGTTAAACAATTACAGAATGTTTATAAGATCCCTAGTTTTAAGCAAAAGCTTATAACATCACACACAATACAAATTGAATACATTGGATAATGTCTGTATGTTATAACATCAATACTTTGCTCTAAAACAACTATGGCCATCACAATGACACATGAAGTGCTTCAGAAGCTACAACAACTGTTGGTCTTCCGCGCAGTCTTGTAGAATGCTTTACTGTGGTACGACAAGCTGTCAGATTTAGCAACAAGGTCATCTAGTTTCTCGCCTCTCTCTAAAACTGCTTTTATCGTGTCATGTAAGATAATCTTTGTTTCATCCAAATCACCCTGTATTTTCGTAAGTGCATCAGCCTCTCTTGGATTCTGGAATTTAACTAAGTACTGAGGCAAGACAGGGAAATCTACTGTGGTGTTATTTGCTGTGGGCCAAGTGTTGGCAGGCACTTTCGCTGTGAATTCATCCAATATTTTGGTAATCAATGTGTGTGCTACTCTGCTGGGGTATTCATGGTCAGAAATGAGTATGCCAGCTAGGTTGTCAGCTCTGACATATACTTGCAGCATATACTCTCCCTCCTTGACTGACTGCCTGGCGGCAGGCTGTGTCCTCTCAACCATAGTTTTACTAACAAATGTCATGAACTCTTGAACTGAGCCTTTTTGGAAGTAACTAAAACTCGATAGATCATAGACATCCTTCAAAATCGTTGCACTGTTTACTCCTTTGTATAGAACTAGAAGCCCGTACACTTTAACCATTTTGATGTGCTGCAAACGTAGACCACTGATATCACTTGACGAATCAAATGGAACACTGCAATTAATAATGAAGACAAAAATTTAGAAACGTAAATTAATTCAGTGAAACCTTGATTAGTCAAGAACAAAATGACGAAATCTTAGAACGAGAAATATATTGAATGAGTGACAGGAAAATACTGCTTACATCAGAAATATTTGGTTAAGTCTCCGCAATCAAACGAATTTCTCCACGAGAGCATAGCAATTATTTAATGCATTTTATATGTAATAATTTCACACACGAAATAACAGTACAAGTCAAATCGCTTAGCTTACGTCACTTAATTTTTACGTCAGTAACTAATGTCAACGATGTCAACCCGTTGTCAGTGTTGTCACTGTCAGCCAGACATTTTCTATTATTTTTTGCTGTATGTATTTAGCGTTTTTATTTAAGTCTCAAACTACCTATTTCATTACTACATTTTTCCAACAAGTTTCCCAATCGCGATCAAAGTTTAGTTTATTTATTCTTCAATTTAGGCATATTACAATTACATCCACCTATGAATGTCGATAAACTACCGTTTCGAAAAGAAAACCTCTGCCTCGAGAAGAATCAGCGTAAAAAACACGGCGAGGTATCATTTTTTCAAAACTTTATAAAATATAATTAATTTAATACAATATATAATTATTTATAATTAATTTATTTTTATTATTAATTTCAGTAAGTATCAGAGTATTATAAAATTAATAAATAAATAATAAATATGACGGGCCAATCATAAGATTTGTATAAACAAATCGACTTAGTCCCAAACTAAGCAAAGCTTGTACTATGGGTACTAGGCGAAGATAAACATACTTATATAGTAGATAAATAAAAACTTAAATACAAAGAAAAAATCCACGACGCAGGATCAAATATTTGTGCTTCTCACAAAAATAAATGCCCTTACCGGGATTCGAACCCGGGACCTCCAGCTTCGTAGGCAGGGTCAGTCACTGTGAACAAAGTACTTTGTGGTCACTACACTACCAAATTAGGCTAAACCGGTCGTGCGACTTTATCACTGCCAAACTTCGAGCAACACGGTCTTCCTCGAAGCTGCCTAAATGGGTGGTCTAATTATAGAGAGACGGATAGTGCGAGAGAGTTCGAGAGTATGTCGCGGCCGTCTTGTGATACCCGTGCTGGACTTTATCACTGCCAAACTTCGAGCAACACGGTCTTCCTCAAAGCTGCCTAAATAGGCATTAAATTAATGATATTATGTACACTGGCAACCCAAAGTTAAAACGTCAACTTCGTTCGGTCGGACTTGTTCCGAGTTCACCGAGTTGTGTTACTTGTGTTTACGTACGTTCGCTTGTTTCTGTTTAATTTTATTAAATTTAATGATTAAGTAGCTATTTGTTACGTCATAAAGTACATCAGTTTTGTCACTAATTAAGCAAGAGTCTTTAATTTCATATCTTACGTAACTATAATGGCAGAGCCAACAGAGAAAGTAGAAGGCAACTCCGACGCTAGGAGAAGAATACTTAACATTGCAGTTTCCACAGTTCTTCTAGAATCAGGCTTCGATGCAGCAGATAAAGTATCATTAGAAACCCTCACAGAGATGTTGCAATGTTGTAAGTATAACGTACCAATTTTTTTTTGTTCAAAAACTCAAATCTTCAAAATATCGCCCAACACATTCCATTAAAATGATTGTTTCAGTTCTCACTGAGGTTGGAAACTCAGCAAAAGGATATTGCGAACTGTCAGGACGAGTTGAGCCAGTTCTAGGCGATGTTTTTATGGCGCTTATCAACATGGGTAAGTTACCCAAAGGTTGTCTGTAAGAGATCGCTCTTTAGCGATAAGATCGCTTGTTGTTAACCTCTATTTTTATGTCCTGTATTTCATTCATGTTTTGAGGAGTCCTATTAAGAGTTATTGTATTGTAAGTAATACTGCCTCTATAATATTAATTAAATAATCACCCTTGTAAATCTTTCTTATAATATTTATGTAGGAACACATTTCCATTTTGGTTTACCCTAATTTTTGCAGAATCATTCCGAATAATAACATAAGGAGAATAAATTAAACCAGGTACCCGCGCGGCCCCGCCGCGTATACAAAGAATCTAGGTGAAGCAACGGTATAAAAATATAACACATACTTAATCCTGTAGGTCCATTCGACATACAACCTACTGAAGAAAGGGTTTTTACTATAGGATGGGTATAGTTTCTGAGATTACCCCCAACATACAAACTTACATTTCACAGACATTATACCTGTTTATTATTAGTATTGCCACCAATCAAAGAATACTGAAGCGGGGACTTTATATAGCCTACCTGTAATTAAAATATAATTATCTGAACCTGAAATAATTTGGATGGTATTCTAGTCAAGTCAACAAAGTCGCCAATGGGAGTCCCCGGCATCCGAAAAGAAAATTTTGTAATCGAGTTGTATGTCACTAAAAACTTAATCCACAGTTGACAATCTTTTGTAAATATGATTGTCGTTAAGATAGTTAATTTTCTATTTTCTTAGTGTTGTATCCATATGTGGCCAACTCAACATTTATAATTTTTCATGCTGAAGAACTTACTGCAGGTTTGAGTTATAGTCCGGTGGCCGACTGCAAGAAATCCTATGTGATAAAAAAAATTAAAATGCCTACTCTGTAGGGGTAGCTGACTTTTAGTCACTTCAACTGCTCTTGGTCGGCCGCGGCTTAACTTGGCAAATTTTGCGCAAATGGCAAAAAAGTAGTACAAAAATTCATCGAAAAAAACGTCATCGAAAAATAGAATTAAACTTGTATGGTAGGATAGCTGCCTTTGAGGACAGTAAAAAAAAGTGGTTGGCCAACTGCCTTTGAGGACAGTAAAAAAAAGTGGTTGGCCAAATCCAGTGTTGGCAGGTTCCTGTGTCCGACCGAATTTGTGGTACCACGTAACAGCTGCATTTTACGTCATCGAAAAATGGAATGAAAATAACGGATTATAATAGCTAAATTAAACCTGTTGACGTATGTCTTGGTCGGCCTCACCTTAGCCTGGCAGTTTTTGCAGTCCATCCACATTTATAAAAAAATTAGCTTGTTTCAATTATTGAAAATATGGTTTCTTCATTGCTTAAACTGAACTAATAATGTATAATTTAATAAGACTATCGCAAAATACTGCCGTGCTTTTCTAAAAGGCAGTCTTTTTCACACAATTTCATATTATTTCAATTTTTGACTGCCATTTTAAGAATCACGGCAATAGGTATAGTCATAAGTCATAACCATGCCGACTGACCGGTATCTGCGAGGCCGCACGTACCGGCGTTCGGCTACATCTACTTGGGGTCGGCTTCATCTACTTGGGGTCGGCTTCATCTACTTGAGGTCGGCTACATCTACTTGAGGTCAGCTACATCTACTTGGGGTCGGCTCCATTTATTTGAAGTCAGCTCCATCTACTTGGGGTCGGTTACAACTACTTGGGGTCGGCTCCATCTACTTGAAGTCGGCTACATCTACTTGGGGTCGGCTCCATCTACTTGAGGTCGGTTACAACTACGTGGGGTCAGCTCCATCTACTTGAAGTCGGCTACATCTACTGGGGTTGGCTCCATAACCTTGGGGTCGGCTACATCTAATTGCGGTCGGCTATATCTACTTAAGGTCGGCTTCATCTACTTGAGGTTGGCTACATCTACTTGAGGTCAGCTACATCTACTTGGGGTCGGCTCCATTTATTTGAGGTCGGCTCCATCTACTTGAGGTCGGCAGACATACGTCAACAGGTTTAATTTAGCTATTATAATCCGTTTTTTTCATTTCATTTTTCGATGACGTAAAATGCAGCTGTTACGTGGTACCACAAATTCGGTCGGACACAGGAACTTGCCAACACTGGATTTGGCCGACCACTTTTTTTTTACTGTCCTCAAAGGACAAACTTTGAGGAAATGTAATGAAACTTGTATGGTAGGATAGCTATCCTACCATACAAGTTTCATTCTATTTTTCGATGAATTTTTGTATTACTTTTTTGCCATTTGCGCAAAATTTGCCAAGTTAAGCCGCGGCCGGGGTGCGTAACGATGGCTATAAATATTTTTGATATAATATTACTCGCAATAACGCTCAACTGATATAATTCTCGAGTTGTATAACAACACTTAATATATTTTCATTTGGTATAGTTATCATTTTATATAACGATCATTTGATATAATAATATTTAGTATAACATAAATTTAGTATAATGCATATTTGCTATATTGAACATTGGATATAATGCTCATTTCGTCTAATGTACAGTTGATATAATCAAGCCAGAGTAGCCAGAAAAAGGGGGGACGGGCGGAGCGAACCCCCCGCAAGGGCAGTCAAAAACACACTCGCAACAATTGTACTATTGGTGGGTTATGTTAGGGTTCACTTGTGTCTCTCAGAGCGGAAATAGGCACCCCGCGAAGCGGGGTGACGTCGACACGCTGGCGGTTGGGTTAGGTTTACTCTCAGACCAAGAAAAAAGATAGACAGAGCATTACGAACAACCTAGTGAAGCCAGTTTTTAACCAAGCCAAATAAGTTTATCATACACTACACGCACACATAAACGGTAACCTATCGATGTTTCGAAAAACACTTGTCCGATTTTCACTTGTCCGAAAACGGTTCACCGAATTCTTATAACCCATATACTTTGTTTACCTTTGCAGCATTGTTTTGAAATTCCGCTGGTTTGTTTTCCCACATTAACGTTTTTCTGAGACTCAATAACCAGAAGAACGATTGCCAACATTATTATTTGACAACCGATTTGTTAACCACCTGTTCATAATTATTCCGATGCTACGTAAGAACTAAATCTCATTTTCCCTAATATCATTTTACCGTCACAAAATCTCATAATACCAACTAAAGTGCTGTACGAGTTGCTAAAAAGGCTAAAAAGGGGGGGTGGGGGGCAAAGCCCCCCACGAGAGGCGCAGTAAAGAAAAAAACAATCGTAACAATTGTATTTATGGTAGGTTAGGTTATGGTTATCTTGTGTCCCTTAGAGCGGAAATAGGCACCCCGCGAAACGGGGTGACGTCGAGACGCTGGCGGTTAGGTTAGGTTTAGGTTAGGTTCCCCCCCGAGGGTGCTCGCCATGTCGGGGCGGGGGGGCTTAGTAACCGTGGACTGGTCACCCACGGTGAAGCTAAGAGGCACCCAGGGCCGGCTTGTTTGGGCTGCCGGCTGGCCCGAGGAGGGCGCTCCTAGCGGGCTTGCCTAAGCCCGCTTAGGATGCGTTAGGGAGGGACCGCAGAAGGAGTTCTCACGCGCTATCTTCTGCGGCCGAGGTGGGATCGCAGGGGGAGAGGCGTGTTGGTATAACGGTGCGCCACTCTCCCTACCCCCTGCGAACTTGGCGGGGCCGTTCCGCTGAAGCGGTATTGGTGGGACCGCAGAGGAAGAGGAATGCCGGTATTACGGTGCGCCGCTTTCCCTATCCTCTGCGGCCGAGTCGTGGTCGGTGGCGGAACCACAGACCTGATCCGCCACCGGGTGCTGGATTTTCCGCACCCATGATCTCCTCGTAGCGGACTCAGGGGGGTCCGCTACTGAACAGGTGGAGATCGAGGAGGCAGGCGCGCCAAAACATCTGGCGTGCCTCACGTGGAGGGCCCCCGGGCATCCGCGAAGGAGCCGCTTGTGGGCGGCTGCCGCCGGCGGGATCGCGGATGTGTGCGCAAGCGTTCCCGTGACCTCGCCATAAGGCGGCGAGGTGGCAAGTAGGGGGGTTTTTAGTGGGTACACCGTGGGTCTCATTAGCCCATACGGGAGTCCCACATAACCACTCGGGTCACCCCCTGCACCCGGGTGGTATGCGTAATGCATTTTCCCCCCTAAACAAAAAAAAAAGGTTTAGGTTAGGTTAAAATAATTTCCGTGCGTTATGAAACGGAATTTGACATACTGCACTTTCGATCTTTTGGTGTAGCGGGATAATAATATTTCGGACTTAATACTTTTCGGCACCTAAACCTAGTTGGCAAATGTGATATCCTCGTAGGAAAATCTACTTCAGATGTGAAGTAGATTTTCCTACGAGGATAACCAGTCACACGGCGACATGTCTAGATCACGTTTATACTAATTGCCAAGCCGGTGTGACGCGTGCATCCTCAGTGACCACAAACGTAGGCGACCATTTAGCGGTGCGCTGCGTGGCGGTATTCCCGCGCCGCGCGCCGCACGCGCCGACGCGGCTGGCGCGCGCAAACACTCACGCCGACCGAGCTAGCTTTGTTGACGCCATGTGTAGCATCGACTGGGAGGAAATATGGAACCATCGCGGCCATACGGCAGCCACGATGGCCATGTCCATAGTAACCGTAATTAGTAATAAGTTTGACATTTGTTTTCCTTTAAAATATATAAGTAATCGCAAGAATAATTCCTGGCTATCAGATGACATTATGAATTCTAAATTGTTAGTATTTGACATGATAAAAATAGGCAATAAATTTCCGAATAATGAACATGTAAAGCGCATAATTGAAATAGCTCATAAAAAATATAGTGAGCTCATTAGAATGAGTAAGTATGACCATTATCAAAATATTATGGAAAATAGTAAAAATGCGAGTAAGTCGATGTGGCAAATCGTAAATAAGGAACGAGGGCAAATGTCTAGCTCATTAGCTGACTTCACAGATATCGTCATCGATAAGGACGGGACGAGGTTCAAATCGAAGCACGGTGCAGCAAATGCGATGAATTCGCTCGCGCAGCCGCGGCGTGCGGCGCGCCGAATGCCAACTTGGTGCTAGTGCGTGCTGCGCTGAGCGCCGCTCGTGCTCCGGCAGATCGTAGCTTACGCTTCCGTCAATTTTCCGCGAGTGAGGTATACCACATAATTACTAAAATCATCCCACACAAACCATCGAAGGATCTGTACGGCGTCTCGATGGAACTTTTATATCTCGCTGCAGCTCCACTATCACCGGTGCTGGCGGATTTGTACGATCGATGCATCTCTGAAGGAGTATACCCCTCCGCTCTAAAAAATTGTAAGATTTCTCCATTATATAAGGGCAAGGGAAAAAGAGAAGACATCGATTGCTACAGACCCGTCTCCATCATACCAGCGGTAGCAAAGGTAATGGAAAATGGATTGAGTACGCGAATAACGGAATTTCTGACGGCAACCGACGCCCTGTCCGCGCGGCAGTATGCTTACCGGGCGGGACGCTCGACGACCGCGATAGCGCGCGAGGTGGTGCGCCGGGTGTTGGACGGGCGCGAGCGGGGCCAGCACGTCGCGGTGTTATGCTGCGACCTGTCGAAGGCCTTCGATGTCGCCGACCATGACGTGCTTGCTATCAAACTTCGTCACTATGGCATCAACGGTGGAGCGCACGCACTCGTATCGGATATGATGCATGGGAGATCACAGGTAGTCGTGGGCCCCAGAGGAAGTGTGAAGTCAGTTCCAACGTCAACCGCAATGGGCGTGGCACAAGGGTCGTCAGTGTCGAATATACTTTTCTCGCTGCTTCTCAACGACCTTCCAGAAGCGATACCGGCGGGAGAGGTGTATATGTACGCTGACGACATTGCTGCTGTAGTGTGCGCACCTGACATCGACAAGCTCGAGCAACGTTTGAATGAAGTCGCAGATCAGGTGTCACAATACTTCCGGAGCAATGGCTTGGTACTTAACTTAAAAAAGACCCATTTCATCCACTTCCATCTGGGAGGTAAGGTTCCGAGAAGCCTTGAGATTCTTGTCGATGGCACCAAATTAGAGCAAGTGCAAAATACTACATTTCTGGGATTTGAGCTGGACAGAGGGCTTAAGTGGGAATCGCACATCACTAAACTAAGTAAAAAGCTGGGGAGTGCCTGCTTTGCCCTGCGACGCTTGGCGAGGATAATGCCCAGAGATGTAGTACGCTCGTGCTATTTCGCCACTGTGCACTCGCTTCTACAATATGGTACAGAGTTGTGGGGCCGCGCCGCGGACTGGGAGCGCGTATTTCGCATGCAAAAGAGAGCCGTACGAGCGATTGCACAGGTAGGCCAAAGAGTCTCTGCAAGACCTTACTTCCAGTCCCTCGGGATACTCACGCTACCTTCCATCGTTATATTTCAGGTAGCTACATACGTGCGGTGTCATTTAGACGAATACGCGATACACGGTCGAAACCTGCATAACGCTAACAAACTTGTTGGTGTTAAACATAGACTAGCGAAGTCTGGCAAACTAACACATGTCATGGGACCAATGGTGTTCAACCAATTACCGACACATATCACAGATGCACCATCACTGGCCAGCTTCAAATCACGACTCAAATTATGGCTTATCGAGCACACTTTTTTATAGATTTAGCGACTTTAGTACGCAATAGGTCGCACTTTATTTGTGTAATGTGTACAATTATGTATATACAATTCGTTGTACCTATGCTTTAATTTTATTTTTTGACTTTTATGATTATTTATTATTTTTACAATTATGATTAAAATATTGACATGTAATATGAAATATTATGAATAAATATGATTATGATTATTATGATACTTCGGAATTTTAATAAGTGTCTAGTCGAATCATAAGCGAATCAAAATTGCAACGAACTGAGAATTGGGAAAATAATAATTTGGGAAATGTAATTTCGGACAAACTAATTTTCGGCCAACTAAAATAAAGCGAAATGTTTTCGGTATTTTAATAATCGGAATAACCATTTTCGAGTTTATGCTAGGTAACCCACATAAACATATTAAATTCCACAAAACTAGAAATAGGTGATCTTGAAAGCATTGAGACACGTGCTGAAGAGTTTTGTGCAATTTTGTTTGTATAGCTATGTATGCGTGAGCGTATGCTAAACTTATTTGGCTTGGTTTAAAACCGGCTTCACTAGGTGGTACGAGCGTCTATCTTTTTTTCTTGGTCTGAGGGTTTACGTTCTTAGGTTAGAACGGAAAAGAAGTAGTTTAGCTAAGGTAAATAAAACGCAATTTTCACATAAAATGTATACCGCTTGATCATTATACAATATGAGATGTATATCAAATAAGAATTATACTCTATGATGGTTATAAGAAATAAGCGTTATACCGAATGATAGTTATACTAAATAAAAATATATATTTTGATATTATACCAAACGTTTATTATATACAATGAATGATTCTACCCTTTGAAATTATATCAAAAATGGTTATATCCAATGAAATTGTATTATTTGTTTTTATACCGATCATTAAACACCCCCGCGGCCGACCAAGAGCAGTTAAAGTGACTAAAAGTCAGCTACCCCTACAGAGTAGGCATTTTCTATTTTTTTAACCGACTTCAAAAAAAGGAGGAGGTTCTCAATTCGGATGTATTTTTTCTTTCTTTTAATGTTTGTTAACTCAGAACTCCGTCATTTATGAACCGATTCGTACAATTCTTTTTTTAACTGAAAGTATATGCTTCCAGATTGGTCCCATTGTTTCCAAAACCCCAGTTGGATGATGGGAACCATGAGGAATTGAGGGAACTCCTCAAATATATGAGGCACGCGTGTAGTAATTCCGGTATGTTCTAATTATTCAGAAAAGAAAGATAAGTGGTATCTTAGATACTTTTTAATCATAAATCTGCATTTTTTTAATGAAACATTAGTGTGGTTTCAAGAAATCAAGAAATTTAATCATCTATGAACGGGTTTCGGTTCCATTTCTTAATACATTCTATTAAGGGTAAAACGGAATCAAAATCGCTCTCACAATTTTTTTTTTTTTTTTTTTTTTTTATTTTATTTATTAAAAACAAAAAGTTACATATATACGTTGGTACATTGCTCCACAAAACTAAATTTTTCAGTTTGACTGTGGAGTCAAAAATTACAGTCTCATTTCTCTTCAGCTTTAACATATGTTGAAGTGTCTTAAATATTGAGATCTATCTCATGAATGCCCCAGTAGAAACGTGAAAGGAGATTTCTACATGGCATCCATGAGGTATTTTTTTAACCGATACTTAAATCTAGCTTTTTTAGGTTCATGAACAATGTCCGCGGGCAGGGTGTTCAGTATATATGGTATGCGTTTCTTTAGTGTCCTATCACCATAGTAATTGAACACTCTAGGTACTTCATATTTGCCCGCGGTCATTGTCCTTGTGTTATGTTTGTGTTTAACAAGGTGTAAATCTTTAAGGTCATCATGGTTATTTACTGCTAACAAGTATTTCAGTTTAGAGCTTACCGGTAAGATTTTACATATTTTGAACAGTTTTTGGTAGTCTTTTTTACAGTTATCTTTTGTCTTCTTATTCACAAGTAATTTCAGGAATCGGATTTGTAACATTTCTAATTTTTCGATATTAGTTTTGAAAGTTAGACCATAGCTATCAAGGGCATAGCAAAGGATGGATTCTACTATTGACTTATATAGACATTTTAAGGTGCTGGTAGGAATTCTGTAACTTAAATGATAAAATTGACCTAAGAGTATTCTTAATTTGCAACAAATAAAATCAATGTGTGGTGACCAAGAGAAGTTTTCATCAATTTTTAATCCAAGATATGTAACGGTACTCACTTTTTCTATTGCCTTGCATGTACAGTTGAGTGGGATAATATTGTTGTGGAGGCAGGTGAAGCTGTGAGTAAAGATGGGTGGGGGTGTATCCTTAGGAATCAGATATGGAGAGTGGATAAGCATTAATTTGGTCTTATCATTATTCAACACGATCCCGTTATCGTGAGACCATTTGACGACCTTGTCCACATCCTCCTGCACAAGTCGACATGTCAGCGCGAGGTCGGTTCCGGCGCGCAGCGCGCACAGGTCGTCCGCGAACATGTGTGCCGAGCAGTGACGCAGCGTGCCGCACAGGCTATTCACGTGCATCGCAATTGCGTATTTGGTATCGCCTTCGGCGGCAATCACATCTTCTGTGGCCATCTCTCTTCTTCTGCCACCCACTCCACCGCGGCAGGTGCCACCGACCTGGCACAATAGCTCTCCCTGACGCCGCGTGATAACTCGCCTAACGGAGACTTTATTTGCAGAAGTTGATTTTGAGTGAATGAAATGATGATGAAACCGCAAACTAGGAATGTGAAAAACTAAACTTTTTTTAAGTATACTATTATAAAAAATCGTGCGTGACGTAACGCAAACCTTGACACAACCCCCCTCCCACAACGTAACAGGACCGTAACGCTTGGCCGGACCCCCCCCCCCCCCCCCCTCCCTCCAATTTGCGTTACATAATTTGTGGACGCCCCCTTATAACTCGTGTATTTACACCCGGAAATCATAAATTTGGTGAAGTGGAAGTGATGATGAAGACCACAGATGGCTTGTGGCTTGTGTGATGTCTCAATGATGTACTTCAAACTATATAAGTACGTCACAGATTCTGATATTATTCCGTTGAAATAGCAAACAATGAAGTGCCAAAGGTAATTCTGAGATCCGAGGATGAGAGAATTGAGGAATCGACGGAAGTCCTCAAATATTATCGGCCCACATACAGCGATTTGGTTTATTGGTCTAAAAATCAACGCTTTTGTTCTCGGAAATCAGTTCATGTGGTAAATTTGAAAAAAAATGTGGAAATGTTAATGTGTCTTGGCGGAGTACTGAATTGAAGTCGGTTAAAACTTTGTTTTGAAAGTAAATTATTATCACGTAGGGTTTCTTGCAGTCGGCCACCGGACTATTAAATTATTTTTATTTACATTGTCACCTCAAGTCAAACCATGATTTACGTCACGTGATGTCACGCAGCCACGTGGAAGTCACGTGGTCAACGCACAGTAGTTTTTTTTTATTAAAATTTTTGTACCTTACTGATAAAAAAATTAAAAAACGAAGACCTTATTGCAAATCTGCAGCATGAGACGAATCGAATGACATATAATTTATCAAAATTGGACCATAACTGTAGATCTGATGGCATGTACAAAAATCGACCACGTGTAATAATAATATAGATAGATAGATAGATAGACAGATAGGATAAAATCAGATTAAACTGCTATTAATTCTAAGATGAAAGAGATATTTAAAAGCAATGTAATATTTCAGGTATCAGCTTACAAGGGCTAGAGCAATATGCAGCCAGGCCTAACCGGCATGTGATCCAGCCCCCACAGCAGGCACCAGCACCACGGACACCGGCCATGTTGTCTGCCGGATCCAAAGCCAAGCCCGCGCCACACATACCATTCCATCTGCCACCGCTGCCAGATCCCCATGCTTATATAAGAACACCTGTAAGCTTCATATCACTATAATTACATATTAGATAAGTAAAACAGACCCAGAACAGTAAAACATAAATTTTATATAAGCTAGAAGATTATGGAATATTACCTGTTCTGGGCGTTTGAGACGGCTAGTGATATATGCACTCTGCTAGGGACCACATTTCCATTTTTAGGGTTCCATACTCAAAGAGTAAAACGGGACCCTATTACTATGAGTTCGCTGTCCGTCCGTCCGTCTGTCTGTCACCAGGCTGTATCTCAAGAACCGTGATAGGTAGAGAGTTCAAATTTTCACAGATTATGTATTTCTGTTGCCGCTATAACAACAAATACTAAAAACAATTTTTTTTTTTTTAATGGGGGTTCCCATACAACAAACGTGATTTTTTTGCCGTTTTTATAAATAATGGTACGGAACCCTTCGTGCGCGAGTCCAACTCGCACTTGGCCGGTTTTTTTATTGATTTTGGTGTCAATGGTTGGACAAAAATCCACATCCACAATTTTTCGAATTACATAACAAAATTGGTACTTTCAGACCCACAAGCAGCCTGTGACGGAATACGAAGCTATCAGAGAGAAAGCAGCCAGCCAGAAGAGGGACATTGAGAGAGCACTCACCAAATTCCTGGCAAAAACTAGTGAAACACACAACTTGTTCAACACGGAGGACAACACAGTGTTTCCGTGTAAGTGTTAACACTGGTGTAGCATAGTTTTATGCTACAAGTAACTAATTTATCGTCCCATTCCTCCCTTTGGTTGGATTGAAACTTCGTCATTAGCCGCGTCGCATGCCTCAGGCGAGGCGTTCGGCCGAGCAGGCGTATAATTTTTTTTTTCACTATGTTTTTGCATTAGGACATTATAACAAATGTATATTTTTTGAATTTGCATGAATTGCGCTTTATTATCGTATTTTTTGTTTAACATTTTTTGTCACTATACAATACTTTTTAGCTCCCAAAGCAAAAATCTCCTACCAACATTTTCACCTTTTTACGATTTTCTTGTAAAATTACTATGAAACTGAAAAAAACTAATATCAGCAATGACTTCTACGTCTTTGGTTTATACGAAAATGATACCAAACTTGCCCTAGTAGCCACCAGGACGAGACTAGAGACCTTTGTACCCCCCCCCCCCCCCCCCCTTCCCGACTAGCCTCACGTTTTTTATTGCCTCCCAGACTAGAAATGCTTAGAACTACTCAAGGAACATATATGATGAAGCACATAGCTTAATAAAAAAAAATTGGGTTATGTATGGGAGCGATGCATAACTTCCTCCACTAAACTGGACATACACACGGAGTTTGACTTGTTACACCTGACATGCATTGCACCTTGTTTACTAGCAGTTTGTAACAGGCCTTTATTTATTTATTATACAAAGTCTGTTTTTAAGTAAATATTTTTCATTATATAAGTAGAAAACATCCGAGAACAGAAAAAACGGGTCACTTTAAGGTTGAATATCGCTCAAGTTCTAAACGCGCCGACATGGCGAGCGCTATGATTAAGAACCGCGTAACGATATCGGTTTTCGAAAAATTTCGAGTGATATAGACCTTAAAGAAGTGAGTGACCCGTTTCATTATATTTAAGTTTTTCATGATGTTAAAGTGCCCTTGTGGCCTATTTCCAGAGTAAAATTTTGATTTTCATTCTAGTGATAGCATGCAAGCCAACATTCCCGGCGTATCTGGCGTGCTTGCTGCCCACGGACCAGGTCTTCGATTTTGACGAGCTCGAGTACCACTTCCAGGTGGCCAATAGGACTGAAGACATGCCTGCCGACAAGAAAGGTAGGTGACACGTGTTCAACCAAGCTTCTATTGAATTTCACATACTAAAACATATTATAATTATAAATAATTGTCCTTTCAAAACAAAGTTTTAACCAACTTCAAATCAGTAGCCAAATTGCTTCAAGTTTGCCTATAAAATTTGAAGAGTTCCCTCGATTTCTCCAGGATCCCATCATCAGAACTGGATTTTGGCGACAACGGGACCAATCTGGAAGTATATGGTTTCAAACAAAGAAAAAAAAATTCAAATCGGTCCATAAATTACCGAGATATCGCGTAACATACACACATAAAAAAAATACAGACGAATTGAGAACCTCCTCCTTTTTGAAGTCGGTTTTCCCTCGATTTCTCCAGGATCCCATCATCAGAATTGGATTTTGGCGACAACGGGACGTATATGCTTTCAAACAAAGAAAAAAAAATTCAAATCGGCCCATAAATTACCGAGATATCGCGTAACATACACACAGATCTATAATTTATAATATAATTGACATTGTTAAAGTAGGTACTTATATTTTGCTCCTGTTAAATGATTATTTTATTAATTTGTAATTTCTTTAAGATTGACATTTGTATGCCAATCGGCAAAACATAGAGATTCATGTATACCTATTATATAAGACCACATTTGTATTACCTATGTTTCACAAATAAAAAATCTGAATCTGAATCATAAAAAAATACAGAGGAATTGAGAACCTCCTCCTTTTTTGAAGTCGGTTAAAAATGCAAACCAAGAGTAAAATCTCATAAAGGTCAACTTATCCTTATCGCTGCACTCTCTTCAAGCCTGTTCTTTCCTCTACAAAACATGTTTATATTAAATCTTGCGAGCCTTATTTGAAACCACTTCCGCACCCAATAGGGCCAGTTGTAATAACAATATGTATAAGTATGTCAGATGTTAACCATTTCAGAGTTTGTATTATAAATAATAAATAAATATTTGGGGACAATCTTACACGAATCGACATATAATGGCGCCTGTACACGACATAAAAGTGCAATATACGGCGTTTGATGATTAAGCGGTGTCCTTTGGCAGAGTGAATCCCCTGAACCCTCAGACCGTTTTAAGAAGGGGAGCCATCTTGATTTTTGATTATCAATAATGAGTTAATTTTATAACAGCTTGTGTTTAGGCTATTGCATTAAACTTGGTGTCGGTTTCGAATAAACGAAAGATGACAAATTCATTTATGGAATAATATTGACACCATTTCATATTAAAAACTTGAGATAAAATAAAGTAAGTTTCTGTCAAAAAAATTTTTTGGTACAAGCTTTTATTGACGACGGTACTTTTCTGTATACCATCATCAACCACTCATTGAGACGATTCTAACGAGCCCAAACTCAAAAAAAAAACTTCTGTCTCCATCATCAGATCAGCTCGATGGTACCACAATATTGAATTGTCATCCAGACTATACTAACACCCGAAATTTCAGCTCAATCGGATAACGGCAAGTGAAAACTGAAAAATCGATTGCAAATTTTGTCGGACAACTTAGTTAGACGAGTTTTTACCTTTTCTCGTAAAAAAAAATGCAAATTAAATATCAGGAATAAATTTGGCATCCTTGGTTTATACGAAAAAGATACCAAACTTGCCATAATAGCTAAATGCATTTATTGTGATTTTGGTTCCATGGAAAGTAATTATTTTTTTACACGCACAATACTCAGACTAAAAAATCATATAGGTAATTAGGGCTTTATAGATTCGTCATGTCTGTTTGTCTGTCCGTCCGTATGTCACAGTCACTTTTTTCGGAAACTATAAGAACTATACTATTGAAACTTGGTAATTAGATGTATTCAGTGAACCGCATTAAGATTCTTATACAAAAATAAAAAAAAACAATAAATTTTGGGGGTTCCCCATACTTAGAACTGAAACTCAAACATTTTTTTTTCATCGAACTCATACGTGTGGGGATTCTATGGATGTATCTATGGATAGGTCTTCAAAAATGATATTGAAGTTTCTAATATCATTTTTTTCTAAACTGAATAGTTTGCGCGATACACACTTCCAAAGTGGTAAAATGTGTGTGTGTGTGTGTGTGTCCCCTGTAACTTCTAATAAGAGAATGATAAAACTAAAAAAAATATATGATGTACTGATGTACCATGCAAACTTCCACCGAAAACTGGTTTGAACGAGATCTAGCAAGTAGTTTTTTTTAATTCGTCATAAATCGTAAACTGCAATTTATTTTACGGAACCATTCATATGGGAGTCTGACTCGCACTTGGCCGGTTTTTTTTACAATGTTTAACTATAGGGATATCCAAATATGTCTATTGTTTTTTTCTTAAAATTTAAATAAAAAAAGTTATAAAGATAATTTAAATACAAGACAATGTAAATTTTCATTTCTTTAATATTTTTTCCCTTTTACGTTGAAAAAAGTTAAAATTAAATATCAGGAATGAATTCGGCGTCCTTGATTTATACGAAAATAATACCAAGCTTGCCCTTATAGCTTAATAAATATCGCCAGGTAATTCGGGGTAAGCCACCGCCCCCCTCCAGATGTAAATTTTCATCTGAAATTTTGATGGCTCCCCTTCTTAAATCCATCTTTGAGTCGCAAGGACCAACTCTGCAAAAGGAAATCTCTTAATCACAAATCGCCGTATAATGAAGCCAACACCAGGGGGGCTAGCACACTAGGCTTTACGTCGGGTTTTACGTGACGTTTCAGTACATTTTCGCCGACATAAAACCTAGTAGCTTGTACTATGGGTACTAGACGATGATATACATACTTATTTTATATAGATAAATATATACATAGAAAATATCCATGACTCGGGAACAAATGTTCGTGCTCATTACAAAAATAAATGCCCTTACCGGGACTCGAACCCGGGACCTCCGGCTTCGTAGGCAGGGTCACTACCAACTAGGCTACAGAGGTCGTCAAATTTCGTCAAAGTATTCATTAACCTATTTTTCAGATCAATCTGACAATGAAGGAGACAACGGAGGTGAAGATCCCAACAACTCGCAGCCCGAGAATCAGGACAGCGCGGCGCCCTCTAGCCCAGAAAGAAGTAAAACATGAGGACTGGCTATTAAAGATATTCTTGTGTATGTAATTATATTGCAATAAATTAGTAAGGACTAACTTTGTTACCAATGGGAGATATTTGTTGCACTACGTTTTATTCAGACACCTATTTAGGTCTCTAAAAAAATATTATTTTTAAAACATCCTGATAAAAAAATCTTTTCCCCCTTTTTTGTCAAGTAGTTAGGCCATCATAGGCTTGAATTTTTGAGACAAGAATTCGGTTATTCCGATCTGTTACCCTAGAGAATTTATCCTAGGGTGAATTTTGGGAAACAAATGTCTGAGAATTTATCCTATGCTGGGTGAATAATAGGGATGTATATCTATACTCACTACCAATTTATCACCTCGATAATGTACACTTGTCTAGAGTTTTTCCAATACACTTATTGATATGGAGCACACGTCGTACATTACTGAAGACGTCGGGAAAGAAGGGCTTGCCGGGTGAGTAGGTATTATATATATATAGTGATACGAAGCCGACAAGCCCTGTTCACGGCTAGGCATGTAAGTATAGTGCTTTTCTCAAACATGCAATGAAATAAATAAATGAAAGCTCCTCAAATCAAACTTATTTTCATGGCTGAATGCCGTGATGCAGTGCCACAAATAGGGTAATGAAAATTTAAAAAAAAATACTTCCCGACCTAGCCTAGGCCTTCAATTTCGTATGAAAATCCTTTACAGTTCTCACGAGTTGATCCGCCCGAAACGTGATACTTTGAAGCCTGATATAATCCACGTAATGACGACATTTCATTGCATTGGGGTGCCAATGCAGCTACTCTCCGGACCTCAGCATTGTCGCTGGTATATTCGACGGCTGAATACAGCTCTGCGGTCTGGCTGAACAGCGCCCACAGTTCCCTGGTTGACGTCCAACTCCACCACACGATGCGCCTCATCACGGGATGCCTTAAGCCTACTCCAACTTACTGGATACCAGCCCTATCCCATATACTGCCTCCTCATATGCGAAGAGAAAGATGCCTTGGACTCGAAATACAAAAAATTCGGGCATCTCCAACACTACCCGTCCATGAAGACCTAGCCGACTTTAAAAAGACAAGACTAAAGTCACGCCACCCTCCAGCGCTGAGATTCCATGATCCTGAACCAACTTCCAACCTACAGGAATCCTGGGCATCTGAATGGGAGTCAAGATCTCTTCCTGATGATATCTTCAAGCCTAATTCAGCCCCGACGCGTTTGGTGCACGCTAAATCGGATAAGGACAAGAGCTGGGAACTGTGCTTACTTATGGCACAAATGGAACTGGTGCGAATCAGCAGTGTGCCGGTGTGGAGCTCCCGAGCAGACTGTTCACCACACGGTATTTGACTGCCCTCTAACCAAATACCACGGGCAAGTGGAGGATTTTAAATCTTTGAAGTAGAGATATAAAAATAAAAAAGCGGCCAAGTGCGAGTCGGACTCGCACATGAAGGGTTCCGTGAAATAAATTGCGGTTTACGATTTATGTCGTATTAAAAAAAACTACTTATTAGATCTCGTTCAAACCAATTTCCGGTGGAAGTTTACATGGTAATGTACATCATATATTTTTTTTAGTTTTATCATTCTCTTATTTTAGAAGTTACAGGGGGGGGACACACATTTTACCACTTTGGAAGTGTCTCTCGCGCAAATTATTCAGTTTAGAAAAAAAATATGTTAGAAACCTCAATATCATTTTTGAAGACCTATCCATAGATGTATGGGTTTGATGAAAAAAATTTTTTTGAGTTTTAGTTCTGAGTATGGGGACCCCTAAAACTTAATGTTTTTTTTCGATTTTTGTGTGAAAATCTTAATGCGGTTCACAGAATACATCTACTTACCAAGTTTCAACAGTATAGCTCTTATAGTTTCGGAAAAAAGTGGCTGTGACATACGGACGGACAGACAGACAGACGGACGGACATGACGAATCTATAAGGGTTCCGTTTTTTGCCATTTGGCTACGGAACCCTAACAAGCCATACGATAAATAAATAATTGCATGTTTGAGAAAAGCGGCCAAGTGCGAGTCGGACTCGCACATGAAGGGTTCCGTAAAATAAATTGCGGTTTACGATTTATGACGTATTAAAAAAAAACTACCGAATAGATTTCGTTCAAACCAATTTTCGGTGGAAGTTTGCATGGTAATGTAAATCATATATATTTTTTAGTTTTATCATTTTCTTATTTTAGAAGCTACAGGGGGGGGGACACACATTTTACCACTTTGGAAGTGTCTCTCGCGCAAACTGTTCAGTTTAGAAAAAAAAATATAAGAAACTTCAATATCATTTTTGAAGATCTACCCATAAATACGTATGGGTATGATAAAAAAAATTTTTTTGAGTTTCAGTTCTGAGTATGGGGGAACCCCGAAAACTAAATGTTTTTTTTTTCGATTTTTGTGTGAAAATCTTAATGCGGTTCACAGAATACAAGTTTCAACAGTATATCTCTTATGGTTTCGGAGAAAAGTAGCTGTGACATACGGACGGACAGACAGACATGACGAATCTATAAGGGTTCCGTTTTTTGCCATTTGGCTACGGAACCCTAAAAAACAATAATTGTTTAGATTTGGAGGGATTTAATTCAAAACTGAATAAATAAATCATAAAATACGACTCCACAAACAAACAAGTTAAATAGTAAATTCCCAGGTGGACCACGGGCAACAGAGGCCAAAATATAACGAACACAATCAATTTGTATTATAAAAATCATACTAAGTAATATTATAATTGACAAGCTAAATGTACCTAGGGTGAAAGATCGGAATAAGAATCCAAAACAATAGTACATTGTTTAACAAGGGGCGTAAGATAAATGGGAACCCATGTTGAATTGAAGAGTGCCAAATATTATTTTAGGTTTTTGGTATTCTTATTACTAATTCTAAGAGTAAATATATTCTGGTTTACTAAAAACTAAAGAGATTCGCTGTATTCAAAGGATAAACACGTTAAAATAAATATTTAATACGATGAGGGAGGGTTTTGATGATCCGTTTGGTTACAAATTATTTTGCATGTAGTTATTAAAAGACGTACCTAAACTAAATGTTTTACCCTTTTTTGAATAGAATTATAATCAAATAAACTAAAAACAATAAAAAAACCTCAATATCGTGCAAACTTTTCACATAAAATGGAATCTCATGCAGTTTGGTTACGGTTTGGGTCTAAACCGTACCTAATGTTTCAATTATTTAAATAATCATTGGCATTATTGTTATATGTGATAAACAAAAAAATGTAGAAATAAAAATAACATTTAGTTATACCCAAAATAATAAATAATTAAGCTTAAAAACTATGTAAAATCTCGAAAATCTGTTCTAAAATCAAGGGGACATTCTCCAAATGGACACCTATGTAACTAAATGGACAAAGTAAAGACGAGATCACAATAGTCATACATTTGCACACAATACTCAACAATAACAAGGTGCTTTGATAATCAAATTTAATTTAAGTAGCATTCTAGTTCTACAAAGGTATTTTACTACCAATACAGGTAACGTGTTATCATGAGATTATTGCGACTGGTTTTATACTGATATTTTAGTATTTTTTCTATAGTTATGTACTATCGCCAACACAGTTTACTGACCATCCGTGCACTTTATCTGCATTGTAGGTTCAATATAAAAACAGGATGGTCAGTAAACTGTGTTGGCGTTTGTACCTAAGTATGTATCTATCTAGTATATAAGTATCTTAATGCAAGCTCCAAACTATTTTATTTATTTAGGTACTTATTTACTTATTTATTCATCCAATAGATTGATGGTTAACTCAAATTATGCTCAACATGCCCCGCTGTATCCTATTTCATATCTTGAAGCCTTATTATTTATAAAGAAAAACGAATGGGGAAATGGTGGTGGTCATATTGACTCAAACGACAATTTCGGTTTAAAAACTTACTGCAATATTGTCTAATGTGATCCAATGAAAATTAACAAATAAAAGAAAATTTTAATTTTAAGTTGTCTGAACTGAAGATAAGTTTTGATGATAAGTCTACAGTTTAGAGCAACTTAAAAACTTACGAAATAAATCGTAGAGACCAAGTCACAGAAAAACTATCTATACTCAATGTGCATGCGACTTTACCGTGTCCGTTTGGTTACGTTTGCAAGTCCGGTTATAGGTTACATGACAAATCATTTCCACACGGACGTAACGACTTCTCTGAAGCAGAATTAAATCTATTCAAAAAAATACAAAACTAACCGCAACTGTCAACCTATGTAATTAACAAGTATCTGCTTAAAACACCGTTTTATTCTATATAAACAAGATTTTAGTTACTTTACGTTTAACCTGCATAAACAGTGAAACTAACCGGACAAAAAATTGGATAAACTCACCTGTCACAAACTTCAGCACAGTAACGACGATCGCGAGTCGACTGTTTTAAATCAAATTTGACGTGACAAGCTCTGTCTACGGTCACAGTGTTGCCGGGATCAAAAATCACCTAAATGTTGGTAAAAATATTTACGCTAAGACTACGAAAATTGCGTAACCAACCTGGAGTATGTCCGAATCGTGATATCGCAGGGACAACGGTTTAATCAAAATTCAACTCTAATCATGATGTTTTAAAAGCTATTTTTCATTAAAAACGCATTGCCTAAAGCATAAACTATACCAGAAATGTATTACGTGGTGTTACCGCCTTAGAAAAATATGCGTAAAATGCCCTTCAAAACTGGAACTTTGTAGAGGGGACAGTATGGCGGGACGATTTTACCATATTTAAAAACTAGATTTTATGCAGGAAACAAGTGATTTTTCTAAATTTAACTTAATAAAGGATGCGACAATTAAATATATTTTACGAAAAAGCAACATTTAACTGGATAAAATCAACATCTTATGAGTAAATCGCAAAAAATATAAGGGGACATCCAAAAAAGTGGAGGGTACAACGGTAGATAGAAACGCCCAAATACTGCAAACGAGTCTATCAGAAGCCCGACGCCGGAGGCGGAAGGCTTTTGATGACTCGAGTTTGCTATATTCTTACGCCCGTGTTATACATAGTGATGGGCCAGCGAGAACGTTCTCATTCTCGAGAATTCCTTTCCAGAGAAATTTCCGGGAAATTTCAATCGTTCTCGAGAACGTTTCTCCGCGGAAAAAATTAGATGTTTTAAAAGTAGATCTGTTTTGTAGGTTGTTACGATTATACTTACTTATTCGTCGGGTGACAAGCAAAACTAAGTAACAAATACCTACTTATGCCGTATATCGATATCGACTACGTATTGAGATACGAGGTTTTGAAGAGCAGTGACAGTTATGGTAGTGACTTGCTACGTCGCGTCGGGTGACAAGCAAAAGTCACTACCAAAACTGTCACTGTTCTTCAAAACCTTGTATCTCGGTACGTAGTTGATATCGAGATACGACCTTTAATTTAAGTAGGTATTTGTTACTTAGTGAGTTTTGCTTGTCACCCGACGATATATATTGATAACAAATGAGTTTTAAAATCTAAAAGGTCTGTATCTGCGGTGCAACATTCACGAAAATTTCGGCAATTGCATTGTATGCTAACTTCTTTATTTTTTATTTAAAGGGTTAGACATCAATGTATTCACGCTTCATCATATCAGCCGAAAGACGCCCACTGCTGGACATAGGCCTCCCCCAAAGAATGTCAAAGTGACCGGTCCTGTGCCACCCGCATGCAGCGGACTCCCGCGACCTTTACTAGGTCATCAGTCCACCTTGTGGGGGGCCTACCCACGCCGCGCCTTCCGGTACGTGGTTGCCACTTGAGAACCTTTCCGCCCCTACGACCATTGATTCTACATACACTGTGCCCCGCCCACTGCCACTTAAGTTTAGCGATTCGGAGGGCTATATCGGTTACCTTGGTTCTACTGCGGATAGCCGCATTTCTGATGCGATCACGCAGAGAAACTCCCAAAATTGCCCTCTCCATTGCCCTTTGGGTTACTTTGAGCCTTCTTATGAGGCCCGTAGTAAGCGACCACGTTTCAGTGCCATATGTCATCACTGGCAACACACACTGGTCAAAGACTCTCGTCTTGAGACACTGAAAGGAAGAAAGAATTGGAATGTAATGGGAGTTGGTACTACATGGGCATTTGACATGATCTTCGTTATATCCATGTTCATTCTTAGACCAACTCGCTCGGAAGCTTTACTGAGGTCATCGAACATCGTACTTAAGTCCTCCATGGTCTCAGCCAAGACTACTGTATCGCCCGCAAACCGAAGCCGCCGTTGATGTTGATGCCTAGCCTTCTCCAGTCCAGTGTCTTGAAAACATCCTCCAGTGTAGCGGTGAACAGTTTTGGAGAAATAACATCTCCTTGCCTGACTGACATAGTGCAGGCGTTCTCGTACAAACACCTCAGTACTTCGATATAGCGGTAGTCAACTTGGCACCACTGGAGAGACTGTAATACAGCCCAGTAGCAGCAGCAGCAGGTTTCGACCGAATCGAAGGCTTTCTCGTAGTCCACGAAAGCTAAGCAGAGAGGCAGGTTATACTCCTCAGTCTTCTGTATAACCTGGCGGAGCGTGTGGATGTGGTCTACGGTACTAAAGCCTCTTCGGGAACCGGCTTGTTCGGGAGGCTGGAAGTCATCTGCGTGCGAGACGATTTGTATTGACTCTCGAAAACAGCTTATAGACATGGCTCAGAATTGAGATGGATCGGTAATTCGTCAGCAGGGTGTTGTCACCCTTTTTGAAGAACAGCACCACCACCCCTCTGTTCCATGCCTTTGGCGTTCTCCCTTCCAGTAAGACGGAATCGAACGACATCTGAAGGGCCGTAAGGACCGATTTTCCACCCGCCTTCAGGAGTTCGGCTGCTATTCCGTCTTCACCGGGAACCTTGTTGTTCTTAAGCTGCTTGAGAGCCATTACAATCTCGTACAGGCTGATGTCCGGGATGTCGTCGGTGTAGTGTCAGGTTCTAAGGGTCTTCCGCGAGACTAACTTCGGGTCTGGGAGTTGACAAGTATAGCTGTCCGTAAAAGCGCTCTATCTCACCCAGAATCTCAGGTTTAGAAGAAACGATTCTACCATCTTCAGTCTTCAACTTGGCGAGCTGGCTCTGCCCAATAGACAGATCTCTCGAGAACACTTTATAGAGCCCTTATTACGCTGGATGGCCTCTTCAATACGATTTGTATTGAATTGGCGCAGATCGTGGGTAAGGGACTTGGAGATCTGTTTATTGAGCTGCCGGTACAAGGTCGCATCGGCTGAAGACTGTAGGATCATTTCATTTCTTTCCTTCATGAGCTTCTGAGTAGAGCTAGAGAGCCTTTTAGTTCTGTTGGTCCGTTGGACCTTCAGTAATCAGTAATCATTTATTGTGTGAAGAATTCAGGTCGGTACATAAGTAGTCGAAGAACTTAGACCCAGTGGCACGAACAGCTTCCACAAACCCGTCGTTCAGTCAGTCCACATCGCCGCCTAGGCAATTGGAACGGTTTTGAAGTTCCAGCTGGCGGAGTTTTGAATTTGGATTGATGCTGGACGGAGCATAGACTTCATCAATCGAGAGCGCTCTTGCTTTACGCATACATTCAATGTGCCTGTGCTTACGCTTAGCGTGGTAATTTTCGAGTAGGTCGGTCTAAGTAGATAGTAGACAATAGAGCGTGTATCGTATACGATAAAGGTCATTTATTTACATGGGGGGGGAGCAGGTAAGTATACCTGGATTGACTACGATGTATCAGTATCTGTTAAAGACTATTCTTTATGTAGAGCATAGGCTCTATCAATTTATCAGACAGAAAGTAAAAATGAAGCCAAAAAATCAAGTTTAAACTATATCAGAACCGTGAATGAAAACGATCGTGTAAAGTATATAAGTATGTGCATGTTATGTGATGCGGTATAATACTTCAAAAACGTTACATGGTTTGCCAAACACATCGTTTCAAACTGTAAATTATCCCCAGTTGAAGTGAAAAGTGGTCTCAAAATAACTTTTTATTTTTAAAATTTTTACCTATACTTTTTTTAAACATGAAGAGTTAATAAATGATAAAAAAAATTCAATAAAAAATGTAGTTCCATATTGATTACGTTTTATTTTATCCTTACAAGCAAACAATCTACAGCAAAGTTACCGTGACACCGATCTTGAGAGAATATTTCCGAGAACGTTCTCGAGAAATTCCCGGGAAGAGTGAGAATTTTAGTGATACGGTATTCGAATATTAATAATCTTTTAATCAGTGCCTAATAAAGGCCCCTAAAACCCACTAAAAGAAAAATAATATAAAAAATAGTTAAATTTCTGATACTTTTTTCGATAATTTCCGATTGAGAGACCGTTTCCGAGAACGTTCTCGATCGATTTATCTGTTCTCGGGAATTTTCGAGAACGGCCCATCACTAGTTATACACACTGTTTTTCATCACATTTGCGAGGAAATAAATAACTACAAATAAATAGATACTGCTCTACAAAAGACAGAAAAATCTAGGTTTCATACAAGCGCACCAATCAAAAATTAACAACTTCACTTCCAGATCAGTGATAATGATAATGGAGCGCGCAGCTTCAATATTTCGACCAATCACAGCAGTATTCTTGCAGCGCATGGCCTGCTCGATTTATATTCAACCAATCACAGAGCAGTATTCTTGCAGCGCATGGCCTGCTCGATTTTTATTCAACCAATCGCAGAGCAGTATTCTTGTAGCGCGCGACCACGTAGATTTGCTTTAACCAATCAGATCACACACAAGCTCATAACTCCCCAGGAAGTTATAAAAATCCATAACTCCCGCGGGAGGTAAATCGACTATAGCTGCTCTGACA
This sequence comes from Epinotia brunnichana, assembly GCA_963854355.1. Classification (NCBI taxonomy): domain Eukaryota; kingdom Metazoa; phylum Arthropoda; class Insecta; order Lepidoptera; family Tortricidae; genus Epinotia; species Epinotia brunnichana. The sequence goes on along the minus strand of OY977949.1, from coordinate 18,110,328 downwards.
CTTATGTTAGTCTGTAAGGTATTTGTAAATATGGGCCTTGTTGCCTGAGTCAAATAAATAAATAAAATAAAAAATATACACCCTTTACGAGCAAGTGTGATGAAAATGCAATTTTTTTACCATTCACCCCTAGGGCGAATTCTTTATTAGGGTAACAGATAGGAATAACCGCAAGATTTTATTGCGGACTACTTTTTTTTACACTCAGAAACCGATATTAAGGTGGTTCGATTGCCATACAAAGCGTTATTTGACATTCGCAGGCTAACGGCGTGATATTTTAAGAAACTTATGCAACAAACTTTCATCAATTGGCTTCCCATTTGCGCCAAATTCCCCCTTTCCTAGAATAAACTTGTATAAACTAGATTAATTTGAGAAAAATAGTTTTCCCAAAATATCACGTGACAAACCAATTTCTCAAATTAACCTACGAATGTCAAATAACGTTTTGTATGGCAATCGAACCCCCTTAAACGGTAGTTTATTATGTGTAATTAAGGAGTTCTTATTACAACCTTTTGTCACCATCATCAGACCAGCTTGATGGTGCCGTTTCAGCATAATCAACCAGCAAGTGGGTGAAAAATGCATACCACAAACCACATGAATGATACTTTTTTACATACGAACATTTCAGGCAGTCAAGCAGGTTTTTAGAATAGGATACACTTTACTTGAGTTTGGTTCATTGTTTTACTACAAATTAGTAGGTACCCTGTACTGTATAGGATTCCTGAAAATATTTCAGAGGTTACGGACGGCTACTATGCACAATTTTACTGTTATTATAGTTTAATTTTAAGCAGCAAAATGCATAGGTATGCGACTTTCAAACGGAGGTTATGGATTTGAATCCTGCCTCTTACCAATCTTACAGAACTAACATACTGAATATCGATTGATATTGACCACTAGCTTTTTGGTAAATGAAAACATAGTGAGGAAACCTGTCTACATCTGCATCAAAATGGGGACTATGGTTCAATTTTTCTCATTCATAAGAAGGTCCCTGCCCAGGGTTGTAGGCCGATGATGATCTTGATGAATATTAAGAAGTCTTACTTATGGACTGAACCCGAGAAACCCCACTCGGGACCTCTGGGTGGTGCTAAAAGAACAACAAACTCGGCAGCTGCACTGTTCCTTCTGAACCTCGCAGCACACACTGGAACTCTATCAGCAACATCAATACGACATATATGTACCAGTGTGTAAGCGCCATACGATAAATAAATAAATATGGACTGAAGGGAGAAAAAAACAAACAATAGAGAAAGAAACCTTTATTCCTTACAATTTATAAAATTACTTCAGCAATGCAGAGTTGATAGTGGGCAGGGTCTTGATGCCGTCTCGAGTGACCACTGTCACCTGGAAGTTGGGCAGGCTCACAAACAACCTCTTGTGGACCTCTTGGACGCACTTCTTCAGGATTTCATAAGCTTCTTGTTCAGTTGCATCTGAAACATAAATTAGTTTTATTGGAATATGGCTCATTAAGAGAAGTGTTCATTAAGCACACAGAATAAAATATAATGTAAAAAAACCTGGATTGCTAAATGGGATAATACACTCAAAAGTAGAAAATGGGCTAAGAGGATACCCTAAATTACAAGACAAGTAACTATCTAGCTTCTCAAAGGCACTCTCCAAGAAATACTACCTATACTTACAACAATATTCAACGAAATACTGAAGACTAGTATAATACCTACACAGTGGAAAACATCGCACATCATCCTTATATTCAAAAAAGGACAAAAAGAAGAAATAGGAAACTACAGGCCGATAAGTTTGATGTCAAACGTGTACAAGGTATTTTCAAAACTGATCTTGGAAAGAATAACCAAAAAGCTTGATGAAAACCAACCACGGGAGCAAGCAGGCTTCAGACAAAAGTTCTCCACCCTGGACCACATCCACACCGTAAAACAAATAGTGGAAAAATATATGGAGTATAACAAGTAACTGTACATGGCATTCATTGATTACTCGAAAGCCTTTGACAGCATAAGTCACAAAGCTATATGGGAGAGCCTGGAAGAGCAAGGAGTACCATCAATCTACATCAACACTATTAAGGGAATCTATTCAAATAGTGAAGCAAGAATCCAACTGGAAACCCTGGGAAAAAAATTCAAGATTGAACGAGGTGTAAGGCAAGGGGACCCTCTGTCGCCAAAATTATTCTCAGCCGTACTGGAAAGTATCTTCCGCAAACTAGACTGGGAAAAGTTCGGTCCCAATGAGCATGGTGTAAAACTGAACCATCTTAGATTTGCGGACGATATAGTCCTCCTGGAAGAAAATCCCACTCACCTTAAGGAAATGATACAATCATTGAAAGATGAAAGTATGAAAGTAGGGCTGTCCATGAACAAAGAAAAAACAAAACTACTCACTAACTCCAAAGAAATTGCTATAACAATAGACAATCACCCACTGGATTATGTACCAGAATACATCTACCTAGGTCAAACAATTTCCCACAAAGATCAAACTACAAAGGAAATTAACAGAAGAATAGCGAATGGATGGAAAAAGTACTGGTCATTGAAGGAAGTTTTTAAATCCAGAGAGCTACCCATGCAAATTAAGAGGAAAACCTTCAACACATGTGTACTTCCAGTCATTACATACGGTTGTGAAACCTGGGCCCTCACCAAACAACACAGAGAAAAATTGGAACGCTGTCAAAGAGCCATAGAGAGGAGCATTACAGGAATAAGGAAACAAGAAAAAGTGAGAAGTAGCAAGATAAGAGAAATAACCAAAGTTGCGGACATAACTACTAGAATAGAACAACAAAAGTGGAGATGGACAGGCCACATGATCAGAGACCCTCGTGATAAATGGAGCAAAATAGTCTCTGATTGGTACCCCAGAGATGGAAAGCAAAGCAGAGGACGCCAGCGAATAAGATGGGAAGAAGACCTTAAACTCACAGCTGGTAACCTCTGGAGAAGAGTAGCACAAGACAGAACTCAATGGAAGATGTTGGAGGAGGCCTATGCCAAGAGGCACACTGAACTACGGGACATTATATAACTACACAAGATCAAACGTCTAGACATACCTTAGCAGTTCAGGACAAAAGGGCTTATTATTATTATAACTATCTAGAAGATATATGAATTTGACCTAAATGTTTACCCACCACGTTTTCCTAGCAACAATTGACACTGCTTTTCAGATAGGATTGAATAAGACATTAGTGTGTGGCTAAAAAAAACTTAATACTTAGTTTACCTGGTCTGTGGTAGCGGTCCATAATGCTGATACTGAGGAAGCCACCATAGCCGTGAGCACCAAACGGCACCTTCACACTGGACGCCAGGTAATCCATAAAGTACAGCTCAGGTCCATTCTCCTTGTCATACCCGCCCATCAACAGATTCACAAAGTATGGGGTCTGAAATTGTATAACATGATTATTTTTATTGATACAGCTGCTAAGTCAGACATATAAAGCACTCTTATTCAATCAATGATCCAAAATCTTGGCTTTTTAAGGAAAGCCAAAACTGAACAGAAAATGTATCAAGTGTAATTTAGTGGCCCTCCCATTATTTGGCTGCACATTGTACACAACTGGAGTCTGTAACTTACCCTGCTTCTGAGATATTCGGCCAGGTTCCTGCGAGTGAAGTTAGCCGCGGCGGTGGGCCCGAGCTCATACCCGTTGCGCATCTTATACAGCTGTAAGTTCTTCGCGATGTATTCGGCGAACTGAGTGGTATCTCCAGAATCGCCGATCACGCCCATAACTATCTTATCCGATATTCTGTGAATCTTGTCTTCATCTAAAAGGAATAGAACACGTTTATAAAACTCTTATACTTTACAAAAGCCTTCACAGTAAAAACATTACAACAAAAACCGCAAACTCACCATCTTTCATTACCATAATACTGTGACCATTCGTTTGATCAGCTGCTATCATAACAAAATCATTGCACTGAATGCCCATCAAACATTGTAAATTAATATTCGACATTTTAATGGATAAATTATAAGAAAATGTATCGAATTCTAAAAATCCTCAAACCGCTTGACTAACCTATTTTGAAAGATGAAAGTGTCAAATCAAATCATTTATTCATTTTAGCTTGCTCACTCCGGTGCTGCCAGTGTTTCTATAAAAAAAATTTTTTTGGAGCGGTTTTAACTAGCACTCAAACCAACTTCAAAACCCACAGAGAGTACTATATACTTATAATTTATAAAATCATGCACATTTCACCACACGCAAAAATAACATGTCGTATGTTGGTCAGCCCGAAATTAGCACCTTTTTCCACAGACTTTCTGTGCCTTTTTCTCTCAGGTTTTCACAGGTTTTCAAACATGTCAATGTCACACGATTTCAATCAAAATCTCAGTTGAGGTTAGAAAAAATATGAAACTGTCTTTGGCAAAGGCCCCTGAGGCTGCCACTTCACTTATAACTAACTAACTAAAAATATGAAAACTTTATTTTATTGCCAAAAATATAAGAATGTTTCGAAAAATTGCAATAGGAATGTCTGGAGGCGTAGACAGTGCTGTAGCTGCATTGCTTCTAAAGCGCGCAGGTAATAATCATTACATTATTTCATTCAGGAAGTGTTTATAGTGGTTTTGCAATGATTACAATTTTAAATTCCTATTCAACTTCATCATCATGGTTTTCTTATTTCTTTTCGATTAGGTTACCAAATAGAAGGCATCTTCATGCGTAACTGGGACAACAATTATGAAGCAGGTTTCTGCTCGGATGAAAGAGATTTTGAAGATGCAACATTTGTATGCCGTAAGCTAGAAATTCCGTTGCATAGAGTGTATTTCATTAAAGAGTACTGGAACGAAGTATTCACAGTATTACTGACGGAGTACGAGACGGGACTGACCCCTAATCCTGACATTCTATGCAACAGATACATTAAATTTGACAGCTTTTTTGAACATTGCAGGAAAAATTTAGGAGTTGATGCTATAGCCACTGGTCACTATGCCAATACTTCTTTCGGACCATTCTTGGAAAAATATAATGAAAATGAAGGTAAATTTATTTGATGATATATCAATATAATACTATTTTACATCCTTTGTACATTTACAAGAAATCACATCTAATTTAAAAATATAATGCAATCTCTGTTTTGTTACTTTTGTTTGTAGGTGTCAGATTACTACAACCAGCAGACACGTTTAAAGATCAAACATTCTTCTTGTCACAAGTAAAGCAATTTTCTTTACGTAAATGCATGTTTCCATTGGCTCCCCTGCTCAAGACTGAAGTGAGGGAAATGGCCAAACAAGATGGACTGATGAATGTAGCCAATAAAAAGGATAGCACAGGAATTTGCTTCATTGGCAAAAGAAGATTTCAAGATTTTATTGAAGAAGTGAGTTCTAATTATGTTATTTTGTACATAACTAGATAATTACATAAAATAGGTGGAGTACAGTAACAAAATCAACATAAATAATGTACAAAGCCGAACTTATCCCTTTAAGGCAGCGGTCGGCAACAGGCGGCCCGCGAGGCCCTTGCTTGCGGCCCGCGAGACTCCCTGGCTGTTCTGTATGTAAAGGTAGTTGAATTCCGAAAATTGGAATTGCCTGCTAAAGTCACAACTAATTAAGAAGTGCGGCCCGCGTATTTTTTTTAGTTCCTATATGGCCCTTGGTTGCTAAAAGGTTGGACCCCTGCTTCAAGGGATCTTTTCCTCTCCATTCTAGTAGGCATGGATCATATTTCAATTAGATTTCAATATGTTTTGTGCATTCATTCTCACAAACCTTGGTGCACATGGAGCAAAGTGCCAGAAACATATTTAAATCAAATTGATGTGTATACATCTCTGATTAACCCTCAAGGAACTTAATCGAACAAGCAAGCGAAGCGAACAAAGTTCTACGCTTCAGCTTGGGCAGAAAATACGTATGTCCGGATGTCCAGCTGTCCTACAGGACGCATTTCTCAAGTGATTCTCGTGAAATTTTGTGAGCAGGTTCGTTAATTGAGTAGTGTTTTTTTTTGCTGAATCCCTTTTTTTGAAATGAACAAACAATTTTTTTTTAAACATGGGCTTGCGCGTTTTTCAGCTCACATAGCCACTAGTATTTAATGCACATAGTGGGTTATTCCAAGGTTAAATTCCAAGTTTAAGACAAGGAACTTAAGGCGACGTAGGCTCACGGTCTTCTCTCTCCCTCTTACTGAGCATAAGCATGAGCGAGATGGAAGTGCGTATTCGGAAGCGCGGATATCATGTTTATTAATTTTATGTGCGTTTAAATAAATAAGAAAGTAATAGCTAAGTTCCCTCAAATATTATATTGCCGATTTTTAGAACCAATTTTAATATGTTTAGCATTTGTGCATAATTTGTTATGAATTATTCAAGTGTATTTTAGACCTATGTTCGTGATTTTTTTATATCAAGCGAAAGTCAAACACTCCAATAGCTTTAGTCCCTGGAGGAAGGCCTCAAGATTGCTAATTAAATTTAGGATAGCCGTAATATGATCCAAACAAGCGCTACGACTTTTAATAAATCCGTTTTCTGAGCCTACATCGCCTTAAGTTCCATTCCTTGAGGATGCATAACTTGTTGCATAATTTTCTTGTAATATAGCATAAACTGTCCATAGGCCTATGACACAGGCATCGTCAAGTCATCATGGGTGACTTGTTTAATTTATTATTATGTATTGAAAAATATATTTCTCTTTTTAGTATATCCAAAAAAGAGAGGGACTTTTCATAGACATAGACACAGGAAAAGTAGTGGGCGAACATGGAGGCCTGCACAAATGGACTGTTGGACAGAGATGCTGCTTAGCCAATTGGAAAGATGCATATTTCGTATTTAAAAAGGATTTGACAACAAACAACATTTTTGTTGTAAGTGTTTACTATCTAGTTTTTGGTGCACTAGACTCAAATACGTGTTTAGTGAATTCTTTAGTAACAATACTTTTAAGGAAATAATAAATTTAATAATAATATCAAAAGAATGATCATAGAATTCATAGAGTAAATAATTCATATACTGTAACATGTGTCTAAGGCACCATTAGGTAAAACAAGTTCTCTGTTATTAATACCCTAATACTTATTTATGATTTATTTTTTAGGTTCCAGGAACTAAACACCCAGCTCTTTGGAACCATATTTGTGTTACTGGATCTCCTCATTGGATACACAAAGAGCCTGAAGAATTGACCCAGAATAATGTCCTGAAATGTTGCTTCAGGTTTCAGCACACTAAACCTTTAGTGAGCTGTAAAATTGTGAAGAATTTAGAGGGATTGACAGTTTTACTGGACAGCAAATTACGCGCGCTTACAGAGGGTCAATTTGGTGTTCTCTATAAAGATGGTGAATGCCTTGGAAGTGCAAAAATTAAAGATATATGCCACAATTTTATTTATTGATATCAAAATTAAAAACTGTTTTTGTTTGTATGTAGTTTTTATTCCTGCAAAGTATATGACTCCCCTTGAAAATTATGGTTTGGTATAATACGAGTAAGGTTGGATTCAGACCGAAATGGCATCGACGCGGCGAGCACTTTCAGTGTGAAATAATTTTAAACTTTATCTACATACTTAAAAGACCTGGCCCCTATTTCACCAAGTTGACATTTGTCACCTGACACTGACAATTCGCCGTACATTGCTTGTTCTAGAAGTTGGTCGTTAGGTTACGTGTGGAACCAGCAATGTATGTAGAATTGTCGTTGTCAGATGACAATTGTCAAGTTGGTGAAATAGGGGCCAGTATCACTAGAAAAGGTCGCGTCGTCTTGGGGCAGCCGCGCGACCTTTTCAAGCGATACTGGTCTTTAAGTATGTAGATGAAAGGCAGCGACGCATTATTTATATAGAAAAATACTCTGTGCTCTTATTTCTCAAATATGTTGAGACAATAGGTCAGGCCAGACTAGGTAGGTAGATATTGAGAAGAGTACAAAACGATATAATGAAGTCGTGAATTTCCACGTGCAATATTTAGCCTTTGAGAAAGCTGAAATTCAACTGGTATATAAATAATCTATATCTAGAAGTTAAATTGCCAGACGGTCGCCAACACGCCACTCCGACCAAGGTCGCTCGGTCGGAGGGGCATGTTGGCGACCGTCTAGCAGACAATTTAAGCGCTGGCTAGACTTGCGAGATTAAAAATTATTCGTGTATGGCAACTTTCTGACCTCAATGTCACTGTCACATTTGTAACCAACAAAATGTCAAAATAAATGCAGTAATTGTGAAAAAGTGCAAACAATAAATGACTATTTAAATTGCACAAGACCGCGTGCTTATGAATTGTTAGGTGATTACACTATTTGGTTTAAAAATGCGATATAAGCTGTAAAAATGCCTCTACCGCCCGTGAATTACAGCGTGCCGCCGCCGCGGCTGAACATGCCTCCTCCGGCGCTGGCGCCGCCCGCGCCGCTTTCTGTGCCTCCGCCACAGCTCTTCCAACACCCACCACCCTACAACAGGCCTCCCTTGCCTCCACTGGACAAACCTCCGCCGGTACCAATCACTAACTTACCCCCTTTCAATGTACCACCGCCACCGGTTACTGCTTATCCTCCGCCTGTTGTACCACCTCCCTTCCCACCACCAGTAGTGAAACCTGATCGAGCATTCCCCACTCCAATGTTTTCCAATCCACCTCCAAATCTGAAGGACCAGGTCAACCCGAGAATTAATGAACCTAAGTCATATCCATTAAAACTAGATACACCAACAACTTCCAAAGACAATGTAAGTGACAAGGCTTATTATGAGTCCAAAAGTCAACGTACATCATCTAGAGAAAAATATAATTCACCACCAAGACATAGAGATAGCTATGAAAGAGAACGAGATTATAGGGAAGGAAGCCATCGCAAGTACCGATTAAGTCCTACTCATAGTGCTAGCTCAACCTTCAGTCGTAGCAGGCACAGCCGGAGTCCTTCAAGACACAGTCACAGAGAGAGAGATGACTACAGGGAACAAGACAGATATAGAGAAAGAGAAAGGGAGAAGGACAGAGAATTCGAAAAGGAAAAGTATTATAGAGAAAAATATGAAAGGATAAGGCACGAGTATGAAAGGCGACACAGTCCTCATAGAGATCCTGGTGGAGACAACTATAGGAGATCACCAAGCAGACACATTCACCGATCACCAAGCAGACACAGTCACCAATCACCAAGCAGACACATACATCGTTCTCCCAGTAGACACAGTCATAGATCACCAAGCAGATACAGCCACAGGTCACCCGGTAGACACAGTCATCGGTCACCCAGTAGACAGAGCTTGCGGTCACCAAGCAGAGAGTCACGGTACCGCAGCCATGCTAGAGATATGTCCCCTCGCTCACGACATGACACCATGCCAAAGAAACCATTAACTGATAGAGAAAAGATTCTTGAAGAGTACAGGTAAGCTAGGGATCTCTATTGAGTGTGCAGAAGCAATTAATGTTATTCTTTCTATTAATTTCTCGTCTAGTACCCATAGTACAAGCTTTGCTTAGTTTGGGACTAGGTTGATTTGTGTAAGATTGTCCGCAACATATTTATTATATTTATTATTTAATTTATGTATTATTTTTCCAGGAAAAATTACTGCCAGACATCAGAGGACCTAATTGACAAAATTGAGAAGTGGTCCAAAGAAAATAAATTTGAAGAGGAAGAGGTATGTTATGTTTAGTATGTGTTTTATTTACTAAGAGCTGTGCCTCCAGTTACATATTACAAAGAGGTGAATGTCTATCCCCTACTTCCATTCAAAATACTGTTAAAAGTTTTTTTTTTATTGTATGAGTAGTTCCTGAAATTACCCTCTACATACAAACTTTCAAAGCTAAAAACTCACAAACACTACCTCTATAATATTAGTATAGACATAGATACCAGTCTTAAAGTCAACTAAGAATGGATCTGTGGCTTGTATATAAAATAAAATAGGCTTTTATTCTCAACCTTTACAGAGGTAAATATAAACTTAAAATTATACATTGACATCGGTGGTGTGGTCGATGTGCCTCTCTGCATAGGCCTCCCCTAAAATCTTCGATTTGTTTCTATCTAATGCAGTCCATCTTCAAGTTGATGCTGCAGCAACTGCCTTTATGTCATCTTCCCATCTGCGCAATGGTCTCCCTCTCTTCCTTTTTCCAGCTCTTGGATACATTCCGTGACTAGTTCTGGGGGCACGCCAGGTCGAGCAAAACAAAGAGGCATGGCCGTACCATCCATTTCTCGATGCCATTCAGGCCATTTTCAACATCCTGCAATTTCGTGCTGGCTAAAGCCAGAACCCTGAATTTTCGGTAACATATATAGGGCTTACATATATACTCAATAACATTCAATTTAAACTTTTAGTTTAAGAACGGATGATTGCCCGTCAAAGTTCCTTGGTTTTGTCTCTGACTTACTCACTGACACACTTATAATGATCATCGTAATTCTAAGGTACTTCTAGCAGACCCACAAGGTCTAAGGTTGAACATAATTCGTTTTTAGCCTATCCATTTATAAAAAACCTAAAATTATGGCAGTTTCCGTCACGATTCAGAGATATACAAACTGCATAAGTAAGTTTGTAATCCTATACAAATACATGCGATTACAAAGAAAAGATTACTTTTGCAGTTGCTTCATTCAAAACTATTCAAACGTTGGTAAAATAACATTTCCATACAAATTTGATAACACAATAACCTTAGAATAATAACGCATAGAAACGCAGTTCACGCGCAACGGTGAGGCCACTAAAACTCGGCTATAAATGGCCCAGTACGCCGATCGGTGGAACAAAATTGGTGCGTTTGTGTGCGTATTGGCGCGTGTGAATACGAGTTGACAACTACATGAATCCATTTTATGCCTCACGCTTGGCGCGTCGGCCGTATGAAACTATCCTTCTATGCATTATTATTCTATAACCTACAAAAAGAAATGAGATCCCATAAAAAACATTCCATGTAAAAAATAGGCCAAGTCTCGGAACTCTTCCACAGTAAAGTAAGTAAGTAAGTAAATATTTATTTGTGATACACAGGTTACATAATAGGTGACAATAGAATAAAAATACAGTACGCTGTGACCATAGAAAGTTTTAACTTCAATTTGTTTTAAACATTGACATATTTAATTTCTTTAGGCTTTCTGGTAAGAAATTATATATTTTGGAAGCCATGCCTAGTACACTCATTTGTGAAGAAGAAGTGGTGAGATATTTCTTTGAGCCAAGTCAGGCATTCTTATTAGTCTTAATTTGCTTTCTCTGTTTGTGCCCATGTTTGGCAGCCATAGATCATGCTGGGGTGGGGCACCTGCATACTCGCAGGTGTTAAATAGTTTGCTTTTGCATTTTAGTGGGATATCTGTATTTTTCATTACTTCTTTATACTCATTCACAAATAAATACTTTTTCAGACCCCAAAAATGTGGTACAGAAGTTCACCAGCAGAATTATATTACACTCCTGAAAATGGTGGAGTGAAACAAACAGTCAAATTAGAGAAAATATGTGATGCATTCTTCAGTAAAGTAATTGAAAGAGGAAGAAAAGCCAGGCCTGAAGTGGATGAGCTGCCACCCCTGAAAGCACCTAAGGCCAAAATGTGTAAACATAGATGTGAGTATTTGGACTTATTCAAAGTGTAGTTTTGCATATCGAATTTCTATCTCCTGGTAAGTCTACTTAGGTATGATTAAACCATACCAAATCTTAGTCTCAACGATTATATCAAATCAATCAAATATCAAAAAAATATTTAGTAATTTTGTCTACTCTTTATACCTTAAGTTTTTTTTTTCCTATTTAGTGGACGAAAAGAGTTCTTCCTCATCATCGTCGGAGAGTGAAGAGAGCCTGGACGAAGACGGGCTGCAGGGGTACACGGACAGGATCATGGTGGAGCTCCAACGGAAGCAGAGCCATCCTAGGAGACTGCATCCGGAAATGTGGTATGTTATGTTTGCTCACTATCATAAATAATTAATGTTATATTGTGGTTTTGGTTATGCCAATGAGGAATGGATTAAAATTTTGGAAGTGCCTGATTATTTTTTTGGTGATAGGAATAACCTTCCTTGGCACCAGAAAAAAGTTGCAGACTTTTCAACTGTGGCAATTATTTTTGATAAATATAAACAGTTTCCTCACTTACGTTTTGGGATTAGGACGGCGAATGAGACATTTTCCTTGATCCGTCTCATAGTGTCAGAGACTTCTTTTATATCATCATGGATTTAATTATCTAGAGATAAGACTAACTTGGTACCCAAGAGATGGGGAAAGGAAGAGAGGCAGACCATTGCGAAGATGGGAAGATGACATAATAGTAGGTACATTATTGCCGTGGCCGGGAAGGAGGCAATTGCAGGCTAAGTATTTGTTTAAACGGACGAGCTTGCGAGTCCGTTTAATTATAATACGAAGCCTGCAATTGTCATTCCGGCTGAGGCTAATAATATAGTGCTTTTCTCAAAAATGGGGGAATTAAAAAAAACTAAATTAAAATCAAGCTTTACTATTAAATACAAATTGAGGATACTGCAAATTACATAAAATTAAACGTCATAATATATTTTACGTCATACCTGGCCATAAAGTAGGAATTACCGCACGCTATGCGTGCGGAAAACCCCACTTCCTGGCCAGATAGAGACGTAAAATTTTGTACTTACCACGGGCGGTAATAAAGAAAGCCTCAGAGCGCATATTTATCGCCCTTGCCTTCAGCTCGGGCGTCAAATACCTGCGATCTGAGACATTCTTTGTTTAACCGCCCTAGGTAAGTAATGTACTATTATTAAACAGAATCGAAAGTGTATTTTTTCACCGAAAAACGCAAACTATTTGAGACTCGTACAAAAATGTAGCGTTTGCAACAGAAAAATACGACTTGATTTGGCTGGATACGGCCTGTGCCGTCTTTTATATGCCAGTTTCTACTTTTAAAAAAGTTTGGCACTCAACAAATAAAGGAATAAGGAATGTATATGTAACATTCCAGGCGGCATCGGCATGCAATTTTTGAGAAATAGTACATTATTGCCGTGGCCGGGAAGGAGACAATTGCAGGCTGAGTATTTTGTTTAAACGGACGAGCTTGCGAGTCCGTTTAATTATAATACGAAGCCTGCAATTGCCATTCCGGCTGAGGCTAATATAGTGCTTTTCTCAAAAATGGGGGAATAAAAAGACTAAATTTAAATCAAGCGTTATTATTAAATACAAATTGAGGATACTGCAAATGACATAAAATTAAACGTCATATGTTTTTTTAAACAGAATCGCAAGTGTATTTTTCCACCGAAAAACGTAATCTTTTTATGACACATACAATAATGTCGTGTTTGCAACAGAAAAATACGACTTGATTTGGCTGAATACGACCTGTGCCGTCTTTTATATGCCAGTTTCTACTTTATAAAAAGTTGGTTACTCGACAAATAAAGGAATGCATATGTAACATTCCAGGCGGCCTGCAATGTTTTTTATTTTTTAATTTTGATCTGGCCTTCAACTATACACTTTACCTTCCAATATGTAGCGAGTTATGTTCACTTTGCGGGCCATTTTTGAGAAAAGGCAGTTGCAGGTCCGACTTGGAGACGAACTGCAACAGATAGAAATGATTGGAAGATATTAGGGGAGGCCTATGCCGAGAGGCAAATCGACCACACCACCGATGTCAGTGTATCATTTTAACTTTAATATTATGTAAAGGTCAAGAATAAATAGTAGATTGTTAACCAAGGGTTGAAAGTGACTCATTACACCCGAGATATTTCTGGCGCTCGAACGAAGTGAGAGCGCCAATAGTTCGAGGGTGAAATGGGTAATTTCACCCGAGTTAAACACTCTACTTTTCATTTCGACTGTGAGGAAAATTAATTATTCAATTTTAGATATACCTAAGTAAAATAATTAAAACTATATCCAACCTCTAACCTCTTTGCACTGGCCACCTGCCACGGCCTACTCGATTGTAATCGAGTAGGCCGCGACGCAAGTAATCTAGAGGGCCATGCCGACACGTGAAAAAACAAACAAAACAAAAACAAACAGAACAAAAACAAAAAAAAAAAACGAACAAAAAACAAAACAAACTTACAAAAAAACTGAAACAAACAAACAACAAATTTACTAGATTTTATGGTATTTTTACAATACGCAAAAATTACTTTCCACCCTAGGGGAGAAAACGCTATTTTCCACCCGGCTATATGCCCATGAAAAGTCAACTTTCAGAACAGGAGAGATGAAAAGGCTATTTTATTTTATTTTATTTTATTTATTAATACTAACTTACTATTGACCGTAGTTTAAACCATTGGTAACCGTATATGAATCCCGTAAAATCTGATAGTCTGGGAAGTTTACAGTGTTCTATAGGGTGACAGCAGCCAGCGTCATATTTAACGTTCACCGGCCTGTAGTTGTAGTAGTTGGAACAACCCACCCCAAGACTTCAGGCCATGCCAATTAAAACTCTACTCCATATAATATGAGCGCACTTGCAGGTTCAACAACACAGGGGAGATGAACGGCGGCCCGCTGTGCCGCTGCAGCGCGCGCGCGCGCCGCCACGGCATGCGGCACGGGGTGTACGCGGGCGAGCAGAGCTTCCCCAAGTGCAGGCCCGACCACAGCAACCTCGACAAGCTGTACCACTACAGGTGACTACAGTGTCCAACACAGGGGAGATGAACGGCGGCCCGCTGTGCCGCTGCAGCGCGCGCGCGCGCCGCCACGGCATGCGGCACGGGGTGTACGCGGGCGAGCAGAGCTTCCCCAAGTGCAGGCCCGACCACAGCAACCTCGACAAGCTGTACCACTACAGGTGACTACAGTGTCCAACACAGGGGAGATGAACGGCGGCCCGCTGTGCCGCTGCAGCGCGCGCGCGCGCCGCCACGGCATGCGGCACGGGGTGTACGCGGGCGAGCAGAGCTTCCCCAAGTGCAGGCCCGACCACAGCAACCTCGACAAGCTGTACCACTACAGGTGACTACAGTGTCCAACACAGGGGAGATGAACGGCGGCCCGCTGTGCCGCTGCAGCGCGCGCGCGCGCCGCCACGGCATGCGGCACGGGGTGTACGCGGGCGAGCAGAGCTTCCCCAAGTGCAGGCCCGACCACAGCAACCTCGACAAGCTGTACCACTACAGGTGACTACAGTGTCCAACACAGGGGAGATGAACGGCGGCCCGCTGTGCCGCAGGTGACTATAAGAGCGGCCGCAAACTATGGCCACTAGTGGCTGCCACTAAACGCGGCCGATCTGCCGCACATTAAATTAATTTCAATTCAAATCTTTAATTCAGATATGAAATCCATATTTTATTAATGAGACTTAAGACTAATGTTAGTAAAGAATAACTCGCTAACGCTAACTCATCTCCTATATGTTAAAAATCTCTGACAGACTAATCCAATGAGACAAAATTGGATCGTATCGGCCCGCAATCATCTCCAGAACGCTGTTGGTACTGCCCCTAAGACGACCCATCATCGAGACGTTTTTTTTTCGTATGGTGGCGTAAAAGTATGGGCACTAAGCCACTAGACACACAATTGGATACCGGCAAGTGGCTGAAAAGTTGCTTGCAAATTTGGAAAGAGAACTTACAGACATATGAACAGTGCAAATTAAATGTTGCTGTTGGGAGCCTGCAGGCCAAAGGCCCCTGCCCCCCGTTTCCAGTAATGTCGATCCTGAACTTCCTTTGTAAACATTTCTGTGTTTTGTCAGAATAACAGTGTCCCCGCCAACCAACTTCCTGATAAAAGCGCCCACCATCATCGGACACGATGAACATGAATTCCTCTTCTCCGGGTTCTCGATGTTCTCCCACTACAAGCTCGCCAAGCTGCCCACCTGCAAGGTCATAAGGTTCAATATCGAGTACACGATATTGTATGTGGAGGAGCCAGCGCCGCAGAACTTCACTGTGAGGGAGCTGGATTTGTTTGGTGAGTTTAATACTACCTCGGCGTCAAAAAAATCGCACATTTCGAAAATTTCGTTTTGAGCGAAAATTGCTCTTACAGAATGTAATGTACCCCATGACTATGGGGTCTTATTTGAAAGGTAATGAAACCTTCTATCGGAAAATGTCAATTGAAAATCAACCCCGTAAGGAAAAAAAGGAAAAAAAACAGGAAAAAGGAAAAATCGTTTATTTAACAAAAATTACAAAAAAATAAAACACAACAATAACAATAAAATAAAGCTTAAAACTAAACTTAAAACCTAGTGTTGCCTCCTCTAGCCCTCCGAAGCTCTTCCATGCGGTCGGTCATGGACCTGATCAGCGTCACGATGTTCTCTTGAGGAATGTTGTTCCACTCCTCAATGACAGCATCATGAAGCTCATCAAGTGTGGCAGGAGGAGGATCACGCGATCGTACCCGCCTTTTCAGCTGGTCCCAGAGGTGCTCGATGGGATTTAAGTCGGGACTCCTTGCTGGCCAGTCCATAACGTTGATACCAGCAGCATGCAGGTAGTCCCGAACGATCAACGCTGTATGGCTGCGGGCGTTATCCTGCATAAATTGGAACCCAGGTCCAATTACATCAGCATATGGGACCACATGTGGATCCAGGATCTCCGCAATGTACCGTTGAGCAGTCAGAGATCCCTGGCCACGGCCACCTCCAGTCCGGGAAACGCAAACAAGTTCGGTTTTCCCGTCGACGGAAATGCCGCCCCAGAACATACAGGATCCACCCCCGTAGCTGACGGTTTCTACGGTGCAGGCTTCTGTATACCGCTCCCCCTGCCTCCTGTACACCCTTCTGCGTCTATCGTTGGTGTAAAGGCACACTCTCGTCTCGTCAGAAAAGAGGACATTCCTCCATTGGGTGAACGTCCAATTCCCATGGCTAGTGCGAAATCCTCTTCTGGCATTCCGGTGCTGCGCAGTCAACTGGGGGCCCGTAGCGGCCCTGCGGGGCATCAAGTTCCTCTCCCGTAGTCTTCGTCTGATCGTGGAGACGCTCACCGACGTTCTGCGAGCTGCTCGAAGCTGTTGCTGGAGCTCAACAGCGTTGAAAAAACGATTCCGCAAGGAAGTCGTCACAATGTACCGGTCGTCTGAACCGGAAGTACAGCGTCGCCTCCCGGATCCATGCCTTCTGATGTAGCCACCAGTCTCCTCGAACCGCTGGAACACTCGATGCACTCGAAAACGGCTGATATTCAGACGCCGAGCAACTTCAGTCTGTCGTAGTCCAGTTTCCAGTAGTGCAATCACTTGAGCGGCTTCTTCTGGCGTGGTATCCATTTTTTAATGTCTTTTTCTTGCTGTAGCTCTTCAGGTGTGATCTCAGTGACGTCTGGATAGCGAATGACCCTTAATCTTTATTTTTTTTTTTTTTTTTTTTTGATGGACTTTCTTCAAGCCGGGCCACTACTGGGCCCTTTTGCTCGGTGCGGATAGGGACCCTTAATCGATCTTTACCCCCCCTTTTATACCCGTCCATGGGTGCCCAAGTGACCCACTAAACGCGTACTTCGGGACTTTTGATTTAAAATGCGTTTTTTTTATGGTCATTGTTTTTACAAAAACAAACACCCACTCATTTAAAAGGTTGTTGATTGAGCTTTAAAATGATATACATATTAATGGGGTACAGTACATTCCGTAAGAGCTATATTCGCTCGAAACGAAATTTTCGAAATGTGCGATTTTTTTGACGCCGAGTGTATAAATCAACCTTATGGATTTCGTTCTAAAGTTTTACTTGGTACAGAGCGCAGTTTTGTTAAATGGATTTACAGTCCGTGAGATGTTAGAGCAGAGCGGAATCCGTGAATCCAGATAGAATAATCGTTATTTTTACAAGCTTTTATTAACTTTCACCTGTCCCGTTCTCTGTCTGT
This sequence comes from Epinotia brunnichana, assembly GCA_963854355.1. Taxonomy (NCBI): domain Eukaryota; kingdom Metazoa; phylum Arthropoda; class Insecta; order Lepidoptera; family Tortricidae; genus Epinotia; species Epinotia brunnichana. The sequence goes on along the minus strand of OY977949.1, from coordinate 18,092,419 downwards.
CTGTCTGTAATCAAGCAAGTTAAATTTGACCCACTTCCCGGTTTCCGATTGAGCTGAAATTTTGCATGCATATGTATATCACATGACAATACAATATTATGATGACATGGAGCTGATCTGATGCTGCAGCTGGAAGGTGGCCATATGAACTCCGCAATAAAACGACACGACCCCATCGAGTTTGGGCTCGTTAGAATCGTCTCAATGAGTAGTTGATGATAGTATGCAGAAAAGTACAGTAGCCAATAAAAGCTTGTACCAAAAATTTAATTTTTGACAGAAACTTGTTTATTTTCGAGCGCCGCTAGTCTTGCTTTATTTTGAGGGCTTGTTATGATTAACGGTCTTATAATTATTTTTAATACGTAATAACACATACGGGACGTGGTGGGCTTGTGGGTAGAGTTCTTTTGGGGAGGCTTATGTCCAGCAGTGGACGTATATCGGCTGATATGATGACAATGACATAGGTCAAGGTATAATGAGGATCGTGTGTTGCAGAGGACTTCCTATTCATGGAATTGCTGGAGCTGGTAGACCTAGACCTGGGGAAGGGGACGGAAACGTCCTGTTCGCAGTTCCATTTCATGCCGCGCTTCGTGAGGTTCCTGCCTGAAGGTGGATGCGAGGTAGGTGCCATAGGCATATTTTTTTTTTCTCTTTGAAGAACTGCCATCAGTAGATAACGACTATTATCAGTTTTGGTGAGTGTCTTTGTATGATTGGGTTTAGAAGACCATCGCCTCGCTCAACCATTATGCAGCCTTACACTTTCGCCTTATGCTTTCGTTTTAGGCGTTTCACAGCTTGTGTTGTATCTAGTAACCTTATAGCCAAATAATTAGAGTGGCGTGCAAGGCGCTCGATATAACGTCTCTTGTGATAATCATTTCGTCCGTTATGGTGGGCATGTGGAGGTAATCGTGTATTTCGTCGTTCCGGGTAAAATAGGCATATAGGGTGGACGGAATTACACGTGCCTGAGAATCAAATACCAATACGAATTATTGAAAACGTGACAAATAAAAGTACACGACTTTATTTATTTTGCCTTTATTTCATAAATGAACAACTTCTCGTTCAAAAGGCGTACTCAATGCTGTAAGCATACAGATAATAAAGACTTTAGGTATAGTTAAAAGTAGGTTTACTTTTGAAACTAAAGTAATTTTCCCTTTGTACATTTAGTGTAATTGGGAATGGATGAAATTTTCATAAGTGCCTGGTATTTTTTTTGGTGATAAGTATAACCTTCCTTAGCACCAGAAAAAAGTTGCAGACTTTTCAGCTGCGTCAATTATTTTTGAAAAATATATGTAAACATTTTCCTCTCTTACGTTTTGAGTTTTAGGACGGCGAATAAGACACTTTCCTTGATCCGTCTCATATTACAAGACTAAGACTACGACTGCAGTAATATTAACAGCTGCAGCAGCTGTATTTGTCATTGCCAGGGTCAGATATTTCAATTATTTTTTTGCAATATGAGACGGATCATGGAAAGTGTCAAGTGTCTTATTCGCCGTCCTAAACTCAAAACGTAAGTGAGGAAACTGTTCATATTTTTCAAAAATAATTGTCGCAGCTGAGAAGTCTGCAACTTTTCTGGTACTAAGGAAGGTTATTGCTATCACCAAAAAAAGAATCAGGCACTTCTGAAATTTTCAACCATTTCCCATTGGCCCTCAGGTATGTCCGTAGTAAATTTTAGGATTTCTTCTTAGACTAAACCCATTACAACCGAGCAATGTGTACCTTACATTCTAACTATAGCAAGTACAAATTGTGTTTGTCGTGTGTAAACGCCGATATTTGCCTGTTTTTTGGATTTTTGACATGGTGGCGTATGACCTATTGTGGCAAAAACTCCGTGATGATACATCTGTTCCGCAAGAAATTACCGCTTTGTTCAGGCACTGGTATAATAATCAAAGAAATAGTGTGAGGTGGGCCGGCGCTTTCTCCGATTCCTATGTATTGGAATGCGGGGTTAGACAAGGGGGTCTGAGCTCACCTAAACTGTTCAACGTTTACGTGAACGGCCTGATCGAGGAGCTCAGCAGTGCTCATGTCGGATGTCACATAGAAGGGGTTTGTGTAAACAATTTAAGCTACGCAGACGATATTATGCTGCTGAGCCCCTCGATGGGGGGGTTAATAAAACTTTTACGCATTTGTGAAACATACGCGGAGGCCCACGGGCTACTGTACAATGCTACTAAAAGTGAAGTGATGCAATTTAAAGCGGGGAAGAAAACCTACCGAATGCAACCCGTCTCACTTTATGGTACCCCTTTAAAGAGAGTTGACAAGTTCAAGTACCTGGGCCACTGGGTGACTGAGACGATGTCGGACGTCGAGGACATCAAAGACTACAATATACATACTGAGATAGACAGGCAACTCGACCAAATTGAGAAGGCATTTAATGCTTGCGTATACAGGCGCCATCTCTTCTGCGGTAGTTACAACTTTTCTTTGAATGTACAAAACATACAAAAAGTGCGCCGGTCGTAGGGATCGAACCCCGGATCATCGACTCCAAATACCACCGTCTGTACCCCTAGGCTACTGATGCTTTGTGACAATACGGCGAATTTTGAAATACCTTGACAGCCTAGCCTAGCAATCGCTAGAGCTTCAAAGAGTTCGCCAGCTATCAAGAAGGTGGCACTTTTTTTAAATAAGAAACTGGATTAGCATTAAGTTCTTAGTTCGCATAGCATGGAGGACATAGAGCGCGAGCGCCGCGCGCTGTGCGTCCGCTGTAACATGTTGGCCCGCAGATTCGCACGCTGTGATGGAGAAGTCAAGTTAACTTTATTTAAGGCTTTTTGCCAAACCTTCTACACGTGCGGTCTGTGGACTAACTTTACACAGCGGGCGTACAGCGCGTTGCGCGTCCAATATAATGACGCGTTCAGGATGATGTTCGGGCTGCCACGGTATTGCAGTGCGTCGACAATGTTCGCGGAGGCGCACATGGATTGCTTTTTTACTATCATGAGGAAACGATGTGCGTCTCTCCTCAATCGCAGTCGTGGCAGCCCTAATAGTATCCTGAGCATGCTAGCCCACCGCTGGGACTCGCCACTGCTCCAGCGTTATGTGCAACTGCATGCGCCTGTAATACCGGTGCACAGGCGTCTTTAATTTTAGTTTAGCATAATTATAAAACACTAACCATAGCTCTAAGTTTGTAACCACTAACACTATGGATTTTATAGTCCGAAATAAATAATTTGTATTTGTATTTGTAAAGGCCTTATAATAAAGAATTCTGCCTCAGATATTAAAAAAAAACAAAATTTCAGGTGTTGTCAATGTGTGAAGTACTAAAGTACCTATTAGACCAAAGCGGGCTGCTCGTACCTTCGGATGATTTAGACTATTTCCACGGCATGGACCATTACACTTGGCAGAAGTACGTCGACAGGATTAAAGGTGAGTGGACGTTTTAATAAAAGGCCCTTAAACAAACACGGATGGAAGTGAAAATAGTGCGTCACGATTTAGCAAGTAGAAATATATAAATAAATAAATCATTTATTCACAGGCAAAAAGTTACCCAAAATACAAAGTGAAATGTCTGATATTTTTAATTAAAAGGATAAATATCACTAAAAACAGGCTATTATTTGTTTACGAAATAGTAATTGCCCGCGCAGCTCCATCCGCGTATTGAAATGATCGCAAGCGCAGCCGCGGTATAAAATATAGCCTATGCCCAGCAAGTTTATTACCTATATAGACTGGCGCAAGTATTTTTGAAATAGGATTAGTCGTTACGGAGATTACCCCCTACATACAGACTTACAAACTCACTGTATTTTCCTCTTTATTACTATACCTATATGTAAGAGGGGTTTTACTTAAGTTTTTTATCTATATTTACCGGTAACCTATCGCAATCACTAAATTTAATTTCCCAACTGTATCGTTTGTCCGAATTTTTATTTCGGTAAAAAGCCAATTATTTCATAAACCCAAAAGCTTTTTTTTTTTTATTAATTTTTATTTATTTATTCTCAAAAAAAACAACAATGGCAAGTACATTCCTTTCTGCTTCAGTAGTTTGTCGGCGAATGTGCGCTTCCTTCCAAAAGTCAAACATTGTTGTGTTTACCTACTTACTAAATTACCTATTTAATTTACTAACACTAAACTTAGTGTACCATCGACGACACATTCAGCCGACCATTTGTGAACCTTATTACAACAGCATAAAGTCCACCAATGGTCCGCCGAGTGCGTCGTCGTTAGTGCGTGTGACTGGTGCAATTACGAAATAATGTTTTTTATATCTACCGTATATCTACGTCTAAATTAATTTTATCTAAAAGTATTGTTTTCAGCCTTTGTTTAAATAACTGTTTGCTAGTTTTTATATACTTATTCCGTAGAACCCATTAGGTTAGGTTAGGTTTGTTTGATAATCAATTAATCATCCTGAAAATGTCATGTCTTCAGAGAAAAACGGCTTTTAGGACATGAAAATTCGGATAAACGATACAGTTGGGAAATGAAATGTAGTGATATAGGATTACCATAAAGAGTAATGTAGACAATTCATATGATAATAATCTCGTAACAGGTATGATAGTGACGTACCCCGGCAAGAAGCCGTGCTCGGTACGAGTTGACCAACTCGACCGCAGCCCGCCGGCCGGCGCCAAGGACGTCCGCATGAAGAACTTCTTCCCGGAGATCGTGCACTTTGGTATACGCCCGCCGCAGCTCAGCTATGCTGGCAACCCAGAGTAAGTGTTACACTACACATACAGCCAGTTACAGTATCTAGACAATACGTTGTCTGCGTCCAAACAAACGAGCATCGCAGCCCTTCGGCTGGCGCGAAACACGTCAAATAAATAAATAAATATTACGGGACAATCTTACACAAATCAACCTATGCCCACGGTAAGCTCAATAAGGCTTGTGTTGTAGGTACTAGGCGATGATATATATAATAGATAAATACATATAGATACTTATATACATATATAACATGCATAACTCAGGAACAAATATTCGTGATAAACACACAAATAAATGCCCTGACCGGGATTCGAACCCGGGACCTCCAGCTTCGTAGGCAGAGTCACTACCCACTGGACTACGGAGGCCGACGTCAAGATAAAGAACTTCTTCCCAGATATAGTGCACTTTGGTATACTGGCAATCCAGCAGTTTCCCAAGGTCCAGCGGGCTAAGGTACAGTCGCGGAAGGAAAATATTCGTCACTTTTGGTGCTTTCCAGCTTTGAAATAAGGTTTAAAAGTGGCGAACCCTTTCATTCCTCGACTATACAATACATTTTTATCTTCTCAAAAGATGTTGTACCGTTCAATTCATAATCCCGTTTTATAGACACAAACACTGCTCAATAATTTATGCAGACTTCTGCCACAGAAGGACCCTTCTCATAAACACCCTTAGTAACATAACGACCTCTTTTATAACATAATAAATATTTCAGATACCAAAAAGCGTGGCGCTACTACGTAAAGTACCGGCACCTCATCGCCAACATGGCCAAGCCGTCCTTTAAAGAACGACAAAAGCTCGCCGCCAAAGAAGCCAAACTTCAGGAGATGCGCACACAGAGCAAGATGAAGCGAGACGTCACAGTCGCCATTTCTTCTGAGGGGTTCCACACCACTGGGCTTATGTGTGACATAGTGCAGGTAAGTCACGTGGTCTGCCCGTTCTTCTAGGAGCGACAAAAGCTGGTCGCGAAAGAAGCCAAACTTCAGGAGATGCGCACACAAAGCAAGATGAAACGAGACGTCACTGTTGCCATTTTTTCTGAGGGGTTCCACACCACAGGTCTTATGTGTGACATAGTGCAAGTAAGTGACGTGGTCTACCCGTTCTTCTAGGAGCGACAGAAGTTGGCCGCCAAAGAAGCCAAACTTCAGGAGATGCGCACACAAAGCAAGATGAAGCGAGACGTCACAGTCGCCATTTCTTCTGAGGGGTTCCACACCACTGGGCTTACGTGTGACATGGTGCAGGTAAGTGACGTGGTCGGATGGCTTGGCCACGTCCCTTACCTGCACTTGTTCAAGGAGAGGCAGAAGCGCGATGAATAGGACCGTCTCACTCGCTTTGTCCTTAGAGGGGATTTTATACCACATGCCTCATTTGTGACGTAGTTTAGTTTCGGGAGGTGAGAAAATTACCTTGATTTTTTGTCATTTTCGTGAATAATTCTGAAACAAAAGAACATCGAAGGCTGATATTACGCATATACAGTGTTCTTAGGTCCTGCCACTACTGCACCTCAAATTACAACCAAATCCCTTGGTGCCCCCCAAATGGTGCCACTCTTGTTAGCTTATTATTTAATTTCTTTATTCGGACAACAGATCCACAGTTTGTTAGTAAATTTTCTTAATCCTATGTTAGTAAATATATGTAGCTAAAGATATGGTGTTTTAATTAAGTATTGCATTATTGAGCACTCACTCCTAATGGCTACAGTTTTTAGGAGGCTGTTGGAGCTGCCACGTATTCTGGCTAAAAGTGATGCCATCTTTTTGCGCAAAACTGCCCCAAAGCTGTTCACTCTTGCTTCAGCGAACATGGTGGACGCGCTGCAGAACCGTGGCCGGCAAACCCGACAGCGCCCTGAAGGCGTTGTTGTACTGGACCCGCAGAGAGCTGAGCGACCGCTGCGAACTATTTGCCCACAGAGCACCAGAGTACATTGCAGTGCAGTATGCTCCAAAAAGTGTTATTTTAACTGCAGCTGTACACCTAGCGTACCTGCGAGCCAACATGTTCGCCCGAACCGCCAGCGCTCTGCGTTCCCGTTCAACGTCAACGTCGTCCTTCTAGTTGTCAGTTAGACAGTGGCCTAAATACTTAAACTGAATAACTCTGGTCACTGGAATTCCATTTAATAAAACAGGCAGTGACACATCTGGTGCCTGCTAGACCCTTTGTTAGTTGCAATGATAAACCGGATTACGCGGTATTTATAAAGTAACATAATTTAAAACCAAATATTAATTTTCAGCACGCTATGCTGATCCCAGTACTAGTACGCCATCTCCGCTTCCACAAATCACTAGACAGTCTGGAGGAGAAAATGGGCTACGTGTTTAAACAACGGGCGCTACTCCAAACGGCTATGACTCATCCCTCGTATCGGGAGAACTTCGGAACTAATCCTGACCATGCTAGGAACAGTCTCACTAACTGTGGGATCAGGCAGCCTGAGTATGGGGATCGGAGGATACATTATACTAGGAAGAAGGGTGAGTATTGCATGGACAATTAATTTTTCATCGCACTTGCTCCTCAATGGTGTTTTTACACGCAGGCGTATAGATCAGCTATAGCCGATTTACCTCCCACGGGAGTTTAGAACTCCCTAGGGAATTATGAGCTTGTGTGTGATCTGATTGGATTAAGCAAATCTAGTTGGCTGCGCGCCACAAGAATTCTGCTCTGTGATTGGTTGAAAAAAATCTAGTTGGTCACGCTCCGCACTATGTGATTGGTTGAAATATTGAAGCTGCGTGCTCCACTCGCACTGATCTGGAAGTGAAGTTGTCAATTTGTATGCGTGATGCGGTTGTATGAAACATAGATTTTTCTGTCGTTTGTAGTTATTTATTTTCTCGCAAATGTGTTGAAAAACATTGTGTACACGGGCGTAAGAATATTGCACTTACGCCCCTCGTTAAACAATGTACTATATTTTGTAATAACGTTTCATAGCCATATTTGTAGTTAAGCCACCACTGGCTGTTGAAACAAAGCGCCTTATCACCCGGACAATTTTTTAAATAAAACTAAAAATCTGAATGCCACTCTGCAAGAATTGACCCACATTATAATATACTTCTATTAGCAAACAAACCACAAGTTTGTCCCTTGACACCATATGAAGTGTAGGTGCGAAATCAGTCTTCAAGCATGGAGTTTGACTCGAAAATTCGTCCATCATTTCGTTTCGGTTGTTGTTTATTCATTGTGCATATGATTTTTTTACGATATTTTCAACTTTCATTGAGAATGACATTTATTAAGATAAGCAATACAAAATAACAGACGGCAGATGGACTGTGGTAATAACGGAAAGCGACAACTTTCATTCATTTTGAAGAAATAGTTGACAGAGTAATTAATCTCATTTTTTTTTCTAGGTATCGTAACGCTCATCAACATAATGTCCCGTTTCGGTAAACACAGCGAGACAGAGTCAGAGATAAAGCATAACGAGCGACTCGAGTTCTTAGGCGACGCGGTCGTAGAGTTCCTCTCGTCCATACATCTGTTCCGTATGTTCCCCGGCCTAGCTGAGGGTGGGCTGGCCACTTATCGAGCTTCCATCGTGCAGAACCAACATCTGGCTAAGTTGGCGAAGGTAAAAAAAAAAAAAAAAAAATAATAATATTCGTCATATTCACACCTGCTGCATAAATGGGTCATTGTCAGATTTAGGTTCCCGTCTCTTCGGTGGACATTGCCAAAGTTAAGGGCTATAAAGCCTAATTTTTGGTTGAACTCTGAATTCGCATAAACGGCGTTGCCCCTTCTATAATTCCATGTGATAAAAAACATATTATATGTAAATGTAAGCCCTTAACTATTGACCACCGGATAGATGATTTTTGTTTCTGTGAATGACAATGACCCAAATGTGAAAAAGTGAAAATGTGAAATAGCAGTACCTATATGCCAGTCAGTAGCAAAATATTTTCGTCTTGGGCGTAAACACTTGAATCCTTCGTTACGCTCAAGATTCCACTGTTATAGCATTTTTCGCTTCACTTCAGATTCAATCTAGGCATGTCGGCGAAGTCGACAGCCACGATATTGTTACTGGCTTGAACTTGGCTCCCATTTTCACATTTGTTTTTGGTTGGTTCAATTTACCGCCCTCGCCGTAAATGTATCATTTTGCTTCCTTGAGACACAATCTACTTCTTAATATATATAAATAATCTTCTTCATGCTTGAAGTTATTAGGTTGCCTTTCTACCAGAAGTGGGTGATGGAGTTGAATCATGTGCGAAATCAAAGCTACAAAAGCAACGATTTCCCACGAAGCCTAGCACATGTGCTTAGCTTTGCGCAAGCAGTTATGTTTAACTGGTAGAAATTATGTATGTTCTCTTCAGCTGTTAATTAAATTCAACGGTAGGTTTCAATTTCAAGATTAATGGCTACTTACCATTTCATGGACGAGGACCCAACTGGCGATCTCGCTTTGGCAACTTTAATTATTTTAGAACCATAGTTTTGGTTCCAGTAGAAAGTTATTAATTGGCATATAATTAAAGGCAAAATATATTTTTTTCACTTCTTATGCTCGCAAAGTTCGCCTTTGTGCTGGATGTATGCTGCACAAAATCCCCCTTTTATGCTCTAGTGCACAAAGTAAAATTGTTTTTAAGACTAAGATCAATCGGGCTTAACAGCCACACGCACAATAAAACTACGTAGAATAAACTTGTAATTTTATTTGATTTGCTTTAATAAATTTCACATCCGTGTTTTCCATTACTAAATTAATAAAACCAGATAAAATAGGAGTCAATTATTATTTTAAAACGTATCCAATCATTAAATGACTTGGCAGTATGAAGTACCTAAGTCTAATATCACGTCTCGAAAATTAAACATAAAAACTTTAAAAAGTTAAGTGACGGGAATGAGCTATTATTTAATTGAATTTTGCAATTATTTGTTATTTTTTCGCAATCGAAGTGAAAAGGAGTGTGTATAACTCGGGCATAAATGGGCTATTTTACTCCTCGACTTAACTATCCACCCTCGCCGGTGGCTTAGGTGGATATAAACGTCTCAGGTTGAATGGCTCGTTTTATGCGCTTGTTGTACAATCTACTATTACCGTTTAGAACATCGAACTGGAGCAGTTTATGCTGTACGCGCACGGTTCGGATCTGTGCCGGGACGTGGTGATGCGACACGCTATGGCCAACTGCTTCGAAGCACTCATGGGATCGCTTTTCCTGGACGGAGCTTTAGAGGTATACAATCCTAATTATTCTTGATATATTCGTGCACTGCCTGTTTATAACTCTAGGTTAAATGTTTCCTACTACCCAAAGGTTGTCTAGAAGAGAAGATATCGCTTTGAAGCGACATCTTATTAAGTGATACACGACGTTCCAAAGACTGCTATCGTCGCGCCGTTTGGATTATTTAAGTTCCTTCGTTTGAAATTTGGTGTACTTAATACACACATCTTAGTACGTGACACACATTCAGAATAATTCCTGATTAATTCCAAACTTTAAATCTACAATTTCATACAAACTGTCAAGTTCAACTATATTTTCAATCATGACCGGCCTTGGTAACGATGTTCCAATGACTGCTATCGTCGCGCCGTTCGGATTATTTAAGTTCCCTCGTATAATATTTGGTGAACTTAATGCGGCGCAGTAAACTTTTTTGTAAAGAACAAGATTATTTAGGTTTTGACTGTGCGATAGCGACTAACACTCGTTTTGTAAGTATTTTATTAATTTGACGTTGTATGTAAGGTGGCAGACCGCGTATTCTCCATAGCGCTGTGGTACTCGGAGTGTTCTCTACTGGAGGTGTGGAACAAGGAGCGCGCGCACCCGCTGCAGGAGCAGGAGCCGCTCGGCGACCGCAAGTACATCAAGGACTTCAAGTTCCTGCAGAAACTCACCGAGTTCGAGGACTCTATAGGTGGGTTGGTCTGTTCTTAGATGGCTACGTGTTCTGTCTTGAGATGTGCGTGGAGCCGCTTCTTTTTTTGACATAGTTTTAACAGATATTTATTGACTGCTGAGATTTTTAACTATGGAGGCGAGGCGGGGATAGAAATTGCATACAATTGATGTTAAAAACAAGGACGTGTTTATCGATATGAAAACACATCTTTGTACATCGCTGGTGGTGTGGTGATGGTGGTCTTGGACCTTGTGCTTAATTTTCATCAGGTAAAGTCAAGCTTAAACCCCTTTATAATAAAAAAAAGTGTCCACCAATTTAGGAAAGATTAGCAAATGCATGAACAGTTTTATTTCAGGTGTCCAATTCAAGCACATCCGCCTCCTGGCGCGCGCGTTCACCGACCGCTCCGTCGGCTTCACCCATCTGACACTCGGCTCCAACCAGAGACTCGAGTTCCTAGGAGACACGGTCCTACAGCTAGTAGTGTCGGACCGGCTCTACAGACACTTTCCCGATCATCACGAGGGACACTTGTCGGTAAATTGCACAGCCATAGAGGTAGAATAGAATAGAGGGACTCACCCACACATACACACATGAATGACAACTATGTATGCATAGACAATACTTCAAATGGGAACGAGATACAATGTCATATTTTCTGTCACTCATCGCGTATACGGAATGTTTGTTTGTCACCAGCTTGTTTGTCACCTGTCAAAATATTCTACTGAAACTGACACCACCATGACGTCACCGATATAACACGACTAAATTATAAATGACATTAGACGTCAAGAATGTATTAATCTTCTGATACTTCTTAATTTAGTAAGGTTAATTTACCATCGTCCCTTTCGGGTATACGCTAGGACGACATCTATTATATCCTCTATCCACGTGCACAGCGCAATGTCATCTCGCTCATATTTGGAGTAGCCCAATAGCCCAAGCCAATATAACTAGGCCAGGAGTAGGAGCCATAATACCATCACTACTTGGTTTGTGGGTGTGGGTTTGGTGTTGTGTAAGGTAGCCAGAGGGCCGCTGGATGCTGTGTTGAGAGTGTAGGACCTGCATTTGTCAACAACGATCCTCAAATCAATAAAGGGTCGGCAGTGCGCTTGTGTGTTTTTTTTTACTACTTATAGGTACGCATTTGACCTATATCCTGATGGTAAGTAATGATGAGGTCAAGGGTGTTACATACATACCTAGATAGTGTATATTCACTCCCGTCTTGAAAAGATCCAAGTTATACGTAGCTGGTAAAAGGTTTGCCGGAAGTGAACTCCACTCTTTAACTGTCTTCGCGAGAAAACTGAAAGCAAAGCGATTCGTGCGAATCAAATGGTAAATCAACAAAATAAGGATGGAACCCACGACCGCGCCTAGTCCCAAGATGGCGAAATGGTGAGGGCGGGATTAATTCGTGTAATCCTAGCGCACACTCTCCGAAATGTATCCTGTAGAACACCGATAAGGAGGCAACTTTTCTACGGTGCTCCAGTCTTTGCATTGTAGCAGTTAAATCTAGGTCACCAATGAGCTTCATGGCACGCGATTCTTCTGGTGTCGCAAGCGTCCATAGGAGACGGTGTCAGCTTACCATCAGGCAGGCCGTACGCTTATTTGCCACCGTCGTTGAATAAAAAAAGAAGGCACAACTGTTTAATATTCGACAATTTGCAACGGAAAACTGCTTTTGATATGATATTTGGAGTGTTTTTGTACTCTTATGGGAATTTTAGGTGCTTCGGCACAATTTCATATGTATTTTTTAATCAAAAATTAATATTTTTTTAGTTGCTACGCTCATCGCTTGTCAACAATCGTACTCAGGCCATGGTCTGCGATGACCTCAACATGTCGGAGTATGCTATTTACAACAACCCGAAGGCCAAGCCCACCACTAAGAAACACAAGGCCGATCTGCTGGAGGCGTTCCTGGGAGCATTGTATATTGATAAAGTGAGTACTTATTCTCATTTATTGTATTCTTTTTTAACCGTCTTCAAAAAAGAAGGATGTGTTTTGTCAATTTTCGACCCTATGCTATATCTACGTAGCTGTTATGCATTTTTACCCACAAGTTTAGTCTTAATAAATCAAGTATAGAATCCAGACGCGTTTGCTTTAAAAATCACCTGCAATCCAAAGTGAACCTTATTATCTAAAGAACATGGTCCACCGAACCTAGGATGATTGACAGTGACTCGCGAAAATAATTGGTTTTAGACAAAATCGGTGTAATTTCGGTGAAATAACGTTAAATACATGTTGAAATGTGTTGAAAACATTGAACAATAGTGTAACAATTGTGAATTGTGGCGAAAGAACTTTAAGGATCAAGACAATTTAGTGTTTTTTACAAAAACAGTTTCGTAATTTATTACGAGTGATTATCGGACTAAAGGACAAGGTGTATCGTGGAATTATAACGTTCGTGTTGCTTATAGACAGTGCAGTACATACATTAAAATAGTGAGGCGTTGGTATATAGACGTTGTTGGACATTTTCGTGCGGCGCGCGCGTACCCTACGCGTAAAAAGTTAACAAAGAGTGGAACTTTCCTACAGTGACGTACTATTCTAATACAATCTACACTATTCTGCTATTACAATGGATCATATAGAAAAAAATATACTGATTCAAGCTGATAAATTAGACAAGGTGAAAAAGGCGTGTGTTAACTACAAGAAATCACCTAAGGAACGATTAACGGCTGGTTATCTAAAGGGCAGAATAGATACACTGGAAAAGTACTGGAAGGAGTTTTCGGCCGTACACGAAAAGTTAATCATATTGGTGCCAATGGATCAGCGTCAAGCAAATAACTATTTTGCGGACAATATTTTTGAAGAATTTGAAGAAGAGTATTACACGTACAAAGGCGAAATGATGTCCAAGTTAGAAAGTTTGGTTCCGATAAACTGTGAGTCTAGACAAATATCTACTCCAAGCACATCTAGTGGTGAAGTAAAATTGCCACGCATTTCACTTCAATCGTTTAACGGTAACTACACAGAATGGCAGTCATTCCATGATTTATACGTGGCATTAGTGCATAACAATGAATCCTTACAAGATGTTCAAAAGCTATATTATTTGAAAGGCAGTTTAGTTGGAGAGGCAGAAGCATTATTGCGACAATTTTCAATCACTGCTGAAAATTATACAGAAGCTTGGTCAGTGCTGAAAAAACGATATTCTAATAAAAGATACATAGCAAACTTTGTTTTTAAGAAATTCTTTACACAGAAATCTGTATCTCAGGAATCAGCTAGCGCCTTAAGGCAACTATTGGACACTTCAGTGGAATGTATAAGCGCATTAAAACATTTGGGATTACCTACAAATCATTGGGACGCAATTATCAACTATTCAGTGGTGTCAAAACTGGACTCGAGTACCCATAAAGAGTGGGAAGAATTGATTAGCAGAGATGAGACGGACGACTTACCTACTTTTGACAGATTAAAGTCGTTCTTGGAGAATAGATTTCGTACGCTGGAGATGGTGGAACCTGCAAACAAAGGCTACAAACCGGTAAAAACTAAGATGTTTCATGTTACCGCGCCGAAAGAATTGAAGTGTACATTTTGCAATGAAGATCATTATATCTATCAGTGTAAACAGTTTTCTAAGCTATCTATTGAAGACCGATCCAGTTTCGTGCAGAAAAATAATCTCTGTTTTAATTGCCTGATACCGAACCACACTGTATTTAAGTGTAAACAAAGGACAACTTGCCAAATATGTCACAAGAAACATCATTCGTTATTACACCGAGATAAGAAACAAGCAAGTGAAGAAATGAACACGTCTGGAGAAACAAATAACAACAAAGAAGATAAAATACAAACATTAGTAGCGGCGCACACGTCGAGTGTCCCACAAGTATTACAACCTGGTCAAGCCATCTTGTTGGCGACAGCACTGGTGCAGGTCACATCCGAATCAGGACAGACCCACGTGCTTCGTGCTCTTCTGGACCAGGGTTCCGAGGCTTCCTTCGTGACCGCAAGGGCGGTCGAGTTGTTGGGTTTGAGAAAAACTAAAGTCAGCGGAGTGGTCTCTGGTGTTGGTGAGGACAATCAGATGTCAATAAAACATTTGGTAAAATTACATATTAAGTCAAGGTACGATACTTCCTTCTTTATTCATGTTAATGCTTATGTATTGAAGTCGTTAACCCGTCGGCTGCCAGCTAGGGAAATAAGAGGTTTTGTTTGGCCTCAGGTTAACGAAATAAATTTAGCTGATCCCACTTTTAGCATTCCAGGGAGGATTGATATTCTCCTTGGAGCGGACGTTTTCGGCGAAATCATAGACTCAGGTTTAATGAGAGGACCAGGCAACGTTGTTGCACAAAAAACACACCTGGGTTGGATTTTGTCGGGAGGTACTAATACTACTAATCCGTCATGTACTGTTTCACAGCACATCACTAGTCTGCATGTTACACGACAAATTGAAGAGGACAATAATCTCCGGAAAAAGTTCTGGGAAGTGGAAACAGAACTATACACCAAGCAGAGCATGTGGACGAAGGAAGAAACAAAATGCGAAGAAATATATCAGCAAACAACAACGAGAGACGAAGACGGCAGGTATGTGGTACAGCTTCCTTTAAAGACAAATATAGCAGACACCGTGAAGTCATGTGGAAACACAAAGCATCATGCGGTTATTAGACTGGAGCAACTGGAAAGGAGGTTCGCCAGAAATGAGCAGTTAAAAACTGAATACACAAGAGTTATACACGAGTACTTACAGCTAGGTCATATGAAGAAGGTTGAAACAGAGTATGAAAGTAATGCAATCTACCTTGCTCATCACCCAGTAGTCCGCCAGGATAAGGAGACGTCCAGGGTACGGGTTGTATACGACGCCTCTTCTCAGGGCTCAAACGGATGCTCCTTAAACGACAGCATGATGGTGGGACCCACCATACAACCAGATCTGCGGAGTCTGATATTTAGATGGAGATCTCACAAAATCTGTGTTGTTGGCGATATAATATACAAAATAAATTTATTAGATTTTTGTATTTGAAGAAGTATGGCGTCTATCCGTTTTACCCCCTCATGTATCCAACTCTGTTTGTTTTGGGTATGGTGGGGTACAACAAGCTGCAGGTGCGCAGAGAGTTATGTCTGGCCACGTACGTATTTAAATTAATTAGGGGCAAAATATGCAACAGTCAGGTGTTGAGTTATGTGAGTCTGAGTGTCCCCGATAGATACGTATGGCGCCGCCGCCGGCCGCAGCTGCTGTCCGCGCCGCGCGGGCGCACCAACCTGCTCGGTATGGCGCCGATGACCCGCGCCTTGTGCACCCTCAACTTAATAGCAGATAACATAGACCTGTTTTCGTGTTCTCTGAATGAATTCACAAAGTCAGCATTGTTTATATTATGTTATAATAATACTTAGATATACATGGTAACATGGTTGTACAAATAGTTACACTATTGTCTTAGGTTTAGTACCTGTAAAGATAGTTGTAAGTGTGGAAATAAATAAAATAAAAAAAAAAAAAAATAATAAAAATGTATCGTCAAGTGAGAATTAACGACAAACACACAGATTTGCACCGCATAGTGTGGCGTGACGACAAATCTGAAAGAATTGAGAGTTATAAGCTGCTGACGGTAACTTTCGGTACATCTGCGCCTAATCTTGCTGTACGAACTCTTCAACGCTTGGCTGATGATGAACAAGAAAATTACCCTCGAGGAGCGGAGGTAGTTAGAAACTCATTTTATATGGATGACCTCATGACAGGCCATGAGGATCTCGATGAAATGAAGGCTACCTGTAAAGAAATTGACAAACTGATGAAGGCTGGGGGTTTCCAGATGCAGAAATGGTCTAGCAACTCCGAGGAACTCCTCAATGATATGGTTGATTACACGAAGATTCCGGAACCTGTAAAAGACAAGAAAGAGATCCAAGTTTCAGTTAACGTACCAGCTAGCAGGGTCCCTGTAACAAAAAGAGTGATTTTATCTGATGTCGCTAGCCTCTTTGATCCTTTTGGATGGCTCTCACCTGTTGTGATAACTGCCAAAATTATGATCCAGAAATTATGGCTCTGTTGTCTGGAATGGGATGACGAGTTACCCTCCGATCTCGTGGATGAGTGGATGAACTACCGTGATGAACTTCATGAGTTGCAAACTGTTGAGATACCACGTTGGTTAAAGATGTCATCTCGCTGCAAAGAAGTGCAGCTCCATGGGTTCTCTGACGCTTCAACCCTTGCTCTTGCAGCCGTGGTTTATGTAAGGGTTGTAGATGAGCACGACGTGGTGCATGTCACCATATTGGCCTCAAAAACAAAGGTAGCACCTCTGAAACAATTAACGGTCCCGAAACTCGAACTATGTTCTGCAGTTTTATTAGCAAAGCTGTTGCATGATATTTCTGATTTGTTGAACATACCCATGGACCGAATCTACGCTTGGACAGATTCGATGGTGGTTCTGTCATGGTTGCAGTCACAACCAAGCCGCTGGCAACTATTTGTTGGTAATAGAGTGTCTGAGATTATCCAGAATATAGATAATGATAGGTGGAGGCACGTTAAGTCTGCGGATAACCCTGCTGATCTCGCATCAAGAGGCGTTAAGGCAAGTGATCTGACAAATAATGAACTTTGGTGGACTGGGCCTGCATGGTTAAAGACCAAGGACACTGAGATTCTAAGACCTACATCAAGTCTCGTCCTGAACGCCGAGCGGTGCGTACACGCGCGTGCGCCCGTGCGGATATTTGTATTATTACTTGCTCAAAATTAACCTAAATTCGCGCGCGAAATGGAGTGCCAAAAGTGTAAGAAAGTGCTCGCAAAAAAAGGTTCACACTTTGTTTGCCAGGGACCATGTCAAGGGACATTCCACAGGAGCTGTGTAAAGGGGTTAGCGGCTGACATCAAAAGTGGAAAAAATAGAATTTATTGCAGTAACTGTGAGGAAGATGAATCGGAAGAAGAGACAATAGAAGACGAATATAATAGCCAGTCGAAAATACTAAAAGACATTCAAAAGAAAGTGGGCGCACTCCCGGGAGTCATGAAACACCTGGACTCCATCACTCAAAGTTTGACCTTGCTGTCCGATAAATACGACACACTGATTACTGAACACGAACAGTCAAAGCAAAAAATCTACAAACTAGAAAAGACGGTCGCAAGTGTCAATAATAAATGCGTTTACTTAGAAAAATTCAATGCTGCCCTGGAACAAAGATTGAACGAATTCGAGCAAACAACTCGGAAGAATAATATTGAAATAGTGGGCGTTGAACAACTTCCCGGCGAAAACTTGAAAGATATTTTATCCAAACTGGGTGCAGTACTCAACGTGAATACCACCGATGTCGAGTGGGCAAGGCGCGCTCGGCAACCGCGGCCCGGCAACAACAAACCGGCGGCCATCCTCGTCGGGTTCAAGGCCGGCGCCGGTGGCGCAGCGGCGCGGGACAGCTGGCTCGCGCAGCGGCGTAAGGTGGCGGAGTTAACGAGTAATATGGTTACCAATGGATCGGCAGTGAACAAACTCTATATTAACGAGGACCTATCCCACTCGGTACGAACCTTACTATGGAACACAAAAAAATTGCTAAACGGAATCTACAAGTACATCTGGGTGTCTAATGGAAAAATATTAGTTAAAAAGAGTGACGGCGATAAATCAATCTGCATTCGTGCTGAGAGCGATGTCACCGAACTCAAGGACGAGTGAAATACCTAAATTACTAATGCCTAACGTGTTTAACTTTGCTTTCAACATTCACTGACTTAAATAACTTAGACAATATAATTGATGAAAATGTCAATTATGTATGTATCGAAAATTTATCTAACTGGAGAATTAATTTTAGCGTAAAAGATTTATGTATTTTACATGTTAATATTTGTTCATTAAGGAAGCATTTTAATGAGCTTCTCGTAACTCTTAATGACCATTTGAAGCACATAGATATTTTAGTGATCACCGAAGCCAATATACATTACTCGCTATTGCCATTTTTTCAAATCGATGGTTTTAAAGTGGACGCCTATACCCGCGAAGGCCGCAGTGGTGGAGGTGTGCTTGTCTATTCGCAACAGCGCCTTCGAGCGCGTGCGAGTGAGACGGGCGCACTTGCTACCGCCAGCGCCATGCGATCGGCAGAATGCGTGTCCATTTCACTTTTCAATAATAATGAACATATTTATGTCATATCTATATACAGACCTCCCCGTTATAATAAACAAGATAGAATGTTAGAGTTCTTAGCTGAATTACGTAATCTTTTAGACAGCTTACCTAGAAATTCTAAAGTGATAATTAGTGGCGATTTAAATATCAACTTATTAAACTGTCAGGATAACCGAGTCTTAGCTTATGAAAATATGATGGCGGAATATGGTTTTTCAAGATGTATTAAAGATGTCACTCGGAGAGAAATTATTACAGGAAAACTTGTAGAATCGTGTTTAGACCACATTTATGTTAGAGCATCAGCATCCGTTATCGACTCGGCAGTAATTACGCACAAGATTTCTGATCACTATTTAACTTCAGTGGCAATACAATGGAAACAGAGCCTAGCGAGGGGCGACGCGAGCGCGCGCGCTGCGGCTCCGCCGGCCCGCGGGCCACCGGCGAGCGCGCGCGCGCCCCCACCACGCGCGCCTGCGCTCGCACCGCCTGCTACTAGGCACGTACTTGATAATAGCCTAGTAAGAGAAAAATTGTTAGCGACTAATTTTGACGACCTATTAAATATGCAATGCCCGATTAAACTGTACGAAGCGTTCACTCTTCTGTTCCAAAATATTTATAAGGATTGTTATAAGACTATAGTTGTAAGCGATAATTCCTACAATAGAAACTGTAAGAATTGGATAACTGATAATTTGAAAAAAATGATCTCAGAACGTGATAGGTTATTTTTAGTATGGAGTAACGAACCAAAAAATATGTCAAAGAGGCTTAATTATACTAGGTATAGAAATAGATGTAATAAAGCTACCTTTAAATGTAGGAATGATTATGATAAGCAAAGTATATTAAATTGCAATAATAATATTAAGAAAGTTTGGGATAAAATAAATAGTCTGTTAGGTAATAATAAACAATCTTTAGATAGTTCCGTCCTTAGTAACGTAGAAAACCAAGGCAGTATTAAAGACACTTGTGACAAGTTCGCACTTAACTTCTCTGATGAGATCGAACAGATCAAACATATATGTAACGAAAAATGGCTAGACCGTAATAGTTATGTAAATAAACCGGACGTGTATATAAGATGGCAACCCGTGCGTAGCAAGGATATTGAACGCGTCATTCGCCAAATGAACAAAAATAAAGCACCGGGGAGCGATCTTGTACGCATGTCCGACTTGAAACTAGTGATGGATAAGGTGAGTCCAGTCATAGCTCGGTTAATCAATTTATCAGTAGCCCAACATAAATATCCTAACAAGTTAAAAGAATCCTTAGTCCGTCCAATCCATAAAAAAGGCGACCGTAAAGTACTTTCCAATTATAGACCTATATCCATTCTATCTAGCATTGACAAGGTGATCGAAAAAAGTATCATAAACCAAATTAATTCTTTTCTTCAAAAAAATAAAGTACTTAACGACTGTCAACATGGTTTCCAAAAAGATAAAAGCACTGTTACCCTTTTATCAAGATTCACCGATGAGATAAATACGTACCTAGGAGATAAGAAATTTGTTGTAGCCATATTTTATGATTTTAAAAAAGCATTCGACACCTTGGAAACCGACACTCTTTTAAAGGGCATGGACGAATGTGGTGTGGGGCAGCCGCTGAACTGCTGGTTCCGGGACTACCTCACATCACGTTCATATCGCGTCAAGATAGGCGACGGCTTAAGCGACGAGACGCGGGTGCGCTGCGGGGTCCCCCAGGGCTCCGTGTGCGGACCTGTGTGCTACCTCATGCACGTTAACAGTCTGTGTGGAGTACTGCGTCACTGTTCCGCGCACATGTTTGCAGACGATCTATGCACCCTACTTGCCGGAACCAACCTTTCAGAAACTTGTCGATTGGTTCAACAGGACATAGACGCAGTCGTTAAATGGTCCCATGATAATGGTATAGTGTTAAATACAGATAAGACCAAATTCCTCATCATTCAATCACCTTATTTGTCAATAGCTGAAACCTCACCACTTATGTATACCCATAGTTTTACTTGTCTTCATAATAGTTTAAATAATTGCCAATGCAAACATATTGAAAAGGTAGACTGTGTTACATATCTTGGCGTCAAGGTTGATGTTACATTTTCCTGGCTACAACATATTAACTATATTTGTAGTAAATTAAGATTACTCCTAGGAAAATTTTACCACCTTAGCTTTAAAGTACCAAGCAATATACTAAAATGTCTGTACTTTGCTATAGTAGACTCGGTGCTGGGATATGCCCTTGATTGCTATGGACTTACATTCAAATCTTACATAGACAAACTTGAAGCATTGCAAATTAGATTCTTAAAATTACTAGTAAATAAAAAAACAAAAAACAGTTGCAAGGGCGATTATTCAAAATTATTTAAAATCTGTAAAATACTTCCGGTTAGCCTAAAACATAAATACCTTTTAGCAGTTAACAATCATAGCAATCGAGTACATAGCCCAATACCGATAGAACACAAACATAGCACAAGGTCGGTGTCCGCGGGTAAGTATGAAGTACCCCGGGTTGATAACTATTTTGGAGACCGTACTTTAGCCAAGAGACTTCCGTACTTCTTAAATACTTTACCCGAAGACATCCGAAATGAACCAAATAAACATAAATTTAAAAAAGCACTAAAAAAACACCTACTGCATACCTACACTTAAGTAACTGCTTGCTTGCTTATTTTGCAAGCAAGCGTTATCATATCACACTCATATTTATAACAAGATTAATAAGTTAGCATTTAAGTATAAAATAGGATTAAAAACGATGTTATTATTATGATATGTATATTAAGCATAAAAGAGACTTACCTGCAGGCAAACTGTTCAAACAGTTTTGCAGGGACATGTTTTAGAATAAGTTTTTTATATCTTTGGTTAATAAATATAATAATAAAAAAAAAATTCCAAGCACAGAATTAGAGAGCAAGAAGTCGTTTCACACTCTGATACAAGACACTCCCATTTGGGAGAGATTTTCATCAATGCTCAGGATGAAAAGAGTAATAGCTCAGTGTAAGAGATTTTTAGATTATAAAAACAAAAACAGAAGATGCGATATCTTGAGTGCTGCTGAAATAAATGATGTTGAAGCCAGCTGTGTAAAGTACTATCAGAAATTAATATATGGACAAGAAGTTGAAGATCTAAAGAAAGGTAAAGTTAGAAACAAAAGTTCTTCGATCGAACTTACTCCGTACTTGAATGACAATAATTTGCTGAGAGTTGGAGGGCGATTAAGTGAAGCGAACTTGCCTGATAACGCAAAGCACCCGATCATCATCCCAAGCAAGCAGCATGTTACAAGATTAATAATTTTGAATACACTTCAAGAAAAACACAAGTGGTACGACGTAGTACCGTCACCCTGTATAGGAGATATTGTTATCATAAAAGAAGAGGACTTACCACCAGCCAAATGGCTGCTAGGAAAAATCACCGCACTGCATCCCGGACCTGATAGCTTAGTACGTGTCGCAACAGTCCAATGTAAGGGTGATCACAGTTTAAAAAGACCGTTGTCAAAATTAATATGTCTGCCAAAAATGGCCGACTATTAAATTACATCCTTGGTGTAAATACTGAGCTATGGTGGGCGGTTAAATTTATTTTGTATTTTAGTCATACATTTTAGTGTAAAAAGTGAAGCTGGCCTACTGTAGTGGTTACACATTCAGTACATAAGCACAATGTTATTGTAATGATAATTTTGCTCAAACATACTTAACAAAGCTGATCAGCTTGTTCTTAACTTAATTGAAAATGATGCATATGAGAAATGTTCATACTTACCTACTGTATACTATGTAAGTTACCATCGGATTAATATTGCTAAGAAAATGTTATACTTACATGTTTAAACATATGTTAATTAAGTTGTAATAACTTTATTATCATTATATACCTATCATGTTTTTACTCATCTAGATAAATTCATACCGTTTGTACGTAACATGAACAATTTATGTTTGTTATTAAAACATTTTCTAGAATAGATATTAAGTTCTACCTATAATGCTAAAGGTCATCCATAAAACAAAACAATTACAGTCCATTAAAGCTAGATCGATAGAATATAAGAATGTTGTTATGGTTGACATTCCTTACAATTATTGTTAGAAAGTAAGCAAACATATTTTCTTTTTTTTTATGAATGCCCTACGAGGGTAAGCGAATATTAACTTCGCGACGCAAGCAGTAACTAGTAATACTTTGATCGAATATTAAGTATTATCAGTCTCGTTTTGTTTTGGCTTGCACTAACGTCGCTTAAATTTGTTATTGTAAATTATGGTGAATGTTATTTGAGTGAATTGTTTCGTGAACTTAAGATTATTACCTACTGATAAATGGTGTATTACCTAAGTAATGTAATGTTTGTGCTCGTGATATGCCTGGAATGCATCAGTTCAAGAAACAGTTCGCGTAAGTTTTAGGTAAACTAGTTTGTATAATATCAGTTAAAAACTGTTGTTTTTGGTGGGCGGAATGTTTTGTCAATTTTCGACCCTATGCTATATCTACGTAGCTGTTATGCATTTTTACCCACAAGTTTAGTCTTAATAAATCAAGTATAGAATCCAGACGCGTTTGCTTTAAAAATCACCTGCAATCCAAAGTGAACCTTATTATCTAAAGAACAGGATGTTTTCAATTGGTCGGTTTTTTTTAAAGCTCCCCGATTACCCGAACACGCCTGGACCGATTTTGAAATCTCTTTTTTGTTTGAAAGGGATACCCATCCTTCCCAGGTGGTCCTACGGTCATCCAGTCAAATAAAAAAAAATAAAAAAACCATTTCAATGGTTAATGGTTTGGTATCTGATGATGGGACCCTGGTGACTCTTCAAATATGGCCAACTACTGAATTTAAGTCCGTTAAAGCTTTTCTAGTTGACTATTCCAAATACAGGCCGTAAAAAAAGTGGAATATTTTTATATACAGTCAGCTGCAGAATTTTATGCAGGTGTCACGTTTCTCTGTTGCTGACCGTATTCCATGAAGTCAAGGTTTTTATACGGTTCCTAATACTTTTGCGGAGTCTATAGGTTTTCAATAAACACCTCACAACAACAAGGAGAACTAATACGATATTATCGAGCGCAGTTGTTGCTTGACACTAACAGACAAGTGGTCTAACGTGACTCAAATGCTCCGGATAACAAACCTTACGTGTGTTCACAACGGTCGTTTATCCACACCACTTCGAATTTAGCTAAAACTGACTTTACGCCAATTGGGTATTTGACAAAAGTCATATCAGATTCTTTTTATGAAACGTCAAAAACGTTCCGTTAGTATGGAATTTGTACGGATTACTATGTTGTGACATCACACTCAAATAACGTCCTTAGTGTTAGTTTTATTGAATCTAAAAATATTAAAATAGCTAACATAAATGAAAGCTTGATACTTTCTGAGTTTTTTCGTAATGTTTATCTGTTGAATATTCGTAATGTTCATCCCTTTCCATTCAAATTAATCTTTTGATTGGAAAGGGATGAAGATGAATGTAAGTAAGACGAAAGTGATGGTATTTGAAAAAGATGAAATTATGACAGACTGCGAAATAATGATTGGTGAAGAAAGACTGGAACAAGTAAATAAAAGAGTTTGTGTATTTGGGGACACTATTTACTGGAGACGGAAAGCATGAGAAAGATATTGAAAGGAGAGTGAATGCAGGGAATCGAGTGAATGGGGTACTGAATGCCTTTATGGGCAGCCAGAAAATATCGCAAAAAGCACGCGTGAATAGGGGAGTGTTGGTGCCCACACTTAGGTATGTATGGTAGCGTAAGTTGGGTGTGGCAGAAAAAACATCAAAGTCGAGTGAATGTAGTAGAAATGAGAGCGTTGAGAAGTACATGTGGAGTGAAATTGAGTGATAGAGTCTGAAACAGTGTGATAAGAGATAAGTGTGGAATGGATGTAGATATACTTAGTCACGAACATTGAGAAGGGTATGTTAAGGTGGTTTGGGCATGAAGAGAGGATGGATAAAAGAAGATTAACGAAGAGAGTGTATATAAAAAGAGTGGAAGGGGAAGACCTAGGCGAACTTTCTGCGATAAAATTGGAGAAATCTTACAAAAAGCCTGGCCTTTTTGTAAGATTTCTCCAATTTTATCGCCTATTTTAAAAGTACCCTAAACCGACGAGCATGTATGAGAAATGTTATGAAAGTGAGTGAAGCGAAAGTGGTTTGTCAGGATCGTAGCAAATGGAGATCCGTGATCTCTGCCTACCCCTCTGGGAAAGAGACGTGATTATATGTATGTATGTATGCATGTTATCTGTTGCTAACGAAAAAAACAATTTATTTTTCACTGTTGTCAAATACCCAATAGACATAGAGTGTAATCTCCTCAGAGCCTTGAGTACTGTCAGGCGTTCTGCAACGCGTGTCTGTTCCCGCGGCTGCAAGAGTTCATCCTCAACCAGGACTGGAATGATCCGAAGAGTAAACTGCAGCAGTGTTGTCTTACTCTGCGGTCTATGGAGGGAGGCGAGCCTGACATACCGCTCTACAAGTAAGTACTTAGCAGTTTTAAACATTTTGAGGCTTTGGACATTTATTTTTATTTTTTTAGGGTTCCGTACTATTACTAAGACTCCGCTGTCCGTCCGTCCGTCCGTCCGTCTGTCTGTCTGTCACCAGGCTGTATCTCACTGATACCGTGATAGTTCCAGGTGAAGTTTTCACAGATGATGTATTTCTGTTGCCGCTATTAAAACAAATACTAAAAACACAGAATAAAATAGGTTTTATAGATAATGGTACGGATCCCTTCGTGCGCGAGTCCGACTCGCACTTAGCCGGTTTAAAGCTAAAGACCCGGTTCATTAATATATGAAAACTATGTTAACATAACAACCTAATCATAAAACAGAAAAAACAAAGCTTAAAAGAAAAATTTATAAACTCAACAAATTAATTTATACCGGTCCTCGGCGCAGTATGACACATGCACAAGTTAAACGTAATAAGTAGGTAGGTACAAGGAATTAATGTAGACACTTTAGATTTAGAATTTTAGGTGATGTGAATAGTAACATTATCTAAGGTACGTATTATTCTCATGGATGAGCTAAAAAAATTCTAATAGCAATGGGTTTGTGTAGTACTTTAATCTGCTTATCTCGTTAATATTTCGCACCTATTATGTAAATTTACTTTCCAATTCGCTACCTACAGGACAGGCTGTGCCTAGTGTACTTCTCTTCTGAAAATTGATTATACACATTGTTCATTTAATGCTAAGCCCCATGTATGAAAAGTGGAATATTGGACACGTATTTTTCATTTTGTCAATCAAACAAAAAATAGTGAAGATATACTCCGTTAATCTTCCGCGTGACGTCACATTTTGCTAAAAAGTGTATTATAATGTGACGTCACGCGGAACTTTAACTTAACTATATCTTAACTATATCTTCATATTTTTTTGTTTGATTGACAAAATAAAAATACATGTCCAATCTTTTTTTGATAATGTAACTGTCGGCCTAAATATTTTTTTTAGGAAAGTATAGCCAGTTATTTCTATGTACAGTTTTAGAGAAAAAAGTTTTACATTTTTCATGTGTATATTCGGAGTACAAATTGCATGTTTGTGTGTCCGCAGAGTGATCGAGTGTCTGGGCCCGACGAACACGCGCGTATACACAGTGGGCGTGTACTTCCGAGGCACGCGGCTCGCGGCGGCGCGCGGCCACTCCATACAGGAGGCCGAGATGAACGCGGCCGAGCAGGCGCTAGCACAAGCTCACGGTAACTATACTTACACAGTGGGCGTGTACTTCCGAGGCACGCGGCTCGCGGCGGCGCGCGGCCACTCCATACAGGAGGCCGAGATGAACGCGGCCGAGCAGGCGCTAGCACAAGCTCACGGTAACTATACTTACACAGTGGGCGTGTACTTCCGAGGCACGCGGCTCGCGGCGGCGCGCGGCCACTCCATACAGGAGGCCGAGATGAACGCGGCCGAGCAGGCGCTAGCACAAGCTCACGGTAACTATACTTACACAGTGGGCGTGTACTTCCGAGGCACGCGGCTCGCGGCGGCGCGCGGCCACTCCATACAGGAGGCCGAGATGAACGCGGCCGAGCAGGCGCTAGCACAAGCTCACGGTAACTATACTTACACAGTGGGCGTGTACTTCCGAGGCACGCGGCTCGCGGCGGCGCGCGGCCACTCCATACAGGAGGCCGAGATGAACGCGGCCGAGCAGGCGCTAGCACAAGCTCACGGTAACTATACTTACACAGTGGGCGTGTACTTCCGAGGCACGCGGCTCGCGGCGGCGCGCGGCCACTCCATACAGGAGGCCGAGATGAACGCGGCCGAGCAGGCGCTAGCACAAGCTCACGGTAACTATACTTACACAGTGGGCGTGTACTTCCGAGGCACGCGGCTCGCGGCGGCGCGCGGCCACTCCATACAGGAGGCCGAGATGAACGCGGCCGAGCAGGCGCTAGCACAAGCTCACGGTAACTATACTTACACAGTGGGCGTGTACTTCCGAGGCACGCGGCTCGCGGCGGCGCGCGGCCACTCCATACAGGAGGCCGAGATGAACGCGGCCGAGCAGGCGCTAGCACAAGCTCACGGTAACTATACTTACACAGTGGGCGTGTACTTCCGAGGCACGCGGCTCGCGGCGGCGCGCGGCCACTCCATACAGGAGGCCGAGATGAACGCGGCCGAGCAGGCGCTAGCACAAGCTCACGGTAACTATACTTACACAGTGGGCGTGTACTTCCGAGGCACGCGGCTCGCGGCGGCGCGCGGCCACTCCATACAGGAGGCCGAGATGAACGCGGCCGAGCAGGCGCTAGCACAAGCTCACGGTAACTATACTTACACAGTGGGCGTGTACTTCCGAGGCACGCGGCTCGCGGCGGCGCGCGGCCACTCCATACAGGAGGCCGAGATGAACGCGGCCGAGCAGGCGCTAGCACAAGCTCACGGTAACTATACTTACACAGTGGGCGTGTACTTCCGAGGCACGCGGCTCGCGGCGGCGCGCGGCCACTCCATACAGGAGGCCGAGATGAACGCGGCCGAGCAGGCGCTAGCACAAGCTCACGGTAACTATACTTACACAGTGGGCGTGTACTTCCGAGGCACGCGGCTCGCGGCGGCGCGCGGCCACTCCATACAGGAGGCCGAGATGAACGCGGCCGAGCAGGCGCTAGCACAAGCTCACGGTAACTATACTTACACAGTGGGCGTGTACTTCCGAGGCACGCGGCTCGCGGCGGCGCGCGGCCACTCCATACAGGAGGCCGAGATGAACGCGGCCGAGCAGGCGCTAGCACAAGCTCACGGTAACTATACTTACACAGTGGGCGTGTACTTCCGAGGCACGCGGCTCGCGGCGGCGCGCGGCCACTCCATACAGGAGGCCGAGATGAACGCGGCCGAGCAGGCGCTAGCACAAGCTCACGGTAACTATACTTACACAGTGGGCGTGTACTTCCGAGGCACGCGGCTCGCGGCGGCGCGCGGCCACTCCATACAGGAGGCCGAGATGAACGCGGCCGAGCAGGCGCTAGCACAAGCTCACGGTAACTATACTTACACAGTGGGCGTGTACTTCCGAGGCACGCGGCTCGCGGCGGCGCGCGGCCACTCCATACAGGAGGCCGAGATGAACGCGGCCGAGCAGGCGCTAGCACAAGCTCACGGTAACTATACTTACACAGTGGGCGTGTACTTCCGAGGCACGCGGCTCGCGGCGGCGCGCGGCCACTCCATACAGGAGGCCGAGATGAACGCGGCCGAGCAGGCGCTAGCACAAGCTCACGGTAACTATACTTACACAGTGGGCGTGTACTTCCGAGGCACGCGGCTCGCGGCGGCGCGCGGCCACTCCATACAGGAGGCCGAGATGAACGCGGCCGAGCAGGCGCTAGCACAAGCTCACGGTAACTATACTTACACAGTGGGCGTGTACTTCCGAGGCACGCGGCTCGCGGCGGCGCGCGGCCACTCCATACAGGAGGCCGAGATGAACGCGGCCGAGCAGGCGCTAGCACAAGCTCACGGTAACTATACTTACACAGTGGGCGTGTACTTCCGAGGCACGCGGCTCGCGGCGGCGCGCGGCCACTCCATACAGGAGGCCGAGATGAACGCGGCCGAGCAGGCGCTAGCACAAGCTCACGGTAACTATACTTACACAGTGGGCGTGTACTTCCGAGGCACGCGGCTCGCGGCGGCGCGCGGCCACTCCATACAGGAGGCCGAGATGAACGCGGCCGAGCAGGCGCTAGCACAAGCTCACGGTAACTATACTTACACAGTGGGCGTGTACTTCCGAGGCACGCGGCTCGCGGCGGCGCGCGGCCACTCCATACAGGAGGCCGAGATGAACGCGGCCGAGCAGGCGCTAGCACAAGCTCACGGTAACTATACTTACACAGTGGGCGTGTACTTCCGAGGCACGCGGCTCGCGGCGGCGCGCGGCCACTCCATACAGGAGGCCGAGATGAACGCGGCCGAGCAGGCGCTAGCACAAGCTCACGGTAACTATACTTACACAGTGGGCGTGTACTTCCGAGGCACGCGGCTCGCGGCGGCGCGCGGCCACTCCATACAGGAGGCCGAGATGAACGCGGCCGAGCAGGCGCTAGCACAAGCTCACGGTAACTATACTTACACAGTGGGCGTGTACTTCCGAGGCACGCGGCTCGCGGCGGCGCGCGGCCACTCCATACAGGAGGCCGAGATGAACGCGGCCGAGCAGGCGCTAGCACAAGCTCACGGTAACTATACTTACACAGTGGGCGTGTACTTCCGAGGCACGCGGCTCGCGGCGGCGCGCGGCCACTCCATACAGGAGGCCGAGATGAACGCGGCCGAGCAGGCGCTAGCACAAGCTCACGGTAACTATACTTACACAGTGGGCGTGTACTTCCGAGGCACGCGGCTCGCGGCGGCGCGCGGCCACTCCATACAGGAGGCCGAGATGAACGCGGCCGAGCAGGCGCTAGCACAAGCTCACGGTAACTATACTTACACAGTGGGCGTGTACTTCCGAGGCACGCGGCTCGCGGCGGCGCGCGGCCACTCCATACAGGAGGCCGAGATGAACGCGGCCGAGCAGGCGCTAGCACAAGCTCACGGTAACTATACTTACACAGTGGGCGTGTACTTCCGAGGCACGCGGCTCGCGGCGGCGCGCGGCCACTCCATACAGGAGGCCGAGATGAACGCGGCCGAGCAGGCGCTAGCACAAGCTCACGGTAACTATACTTACACAGTGGGCGTGTACTTCCGAGGCACGCGGCTCGCGGCGGCGCGCGGCCACTCCATACAGGAGGCCGAGATGAACGCGGCCGAGCAGGCGCTAGCACAAGCTCACGGTAACTATACTTACACAGTGGGCGTGTACTTCCGAGGCACGCGGCTCGCGGCGGCGCGCGGCCACTCCATACAGGAGGCCGAGATGAACGCGGCCGAGCAGGCGCTAGCACAAGCTCACGGTAACTATACTTACACAGTGGGCGTGTACTTCCGAGGCACGCGGCTCGCGGCGGCGCGCGGCCACTCCATACAGGAGGCCGAGATGAACGCGGCCGAGCAGGCGCTAGCACAAGCTCACGGTAACTATACTTACACAGTGGGCGTGTACTTCCGAGGCACGCGGCTCGCGGCGGCGCGCGGCCACTCCATACAGGAGGCCGAGATGAACGCGGCCGAGCAGGCGCTAGCACAAGCTCACGGTAACTATACTTACACAGTGGGCGTGTACTTCCGAGGCACGCGGCTCGCGGCGGCGCGCGGCCACTCCATACAGGAGGCCGAGATGAACGCGGCCGAGCAGGCGCTAGCACAAGCTCACGGTAACTATACTTACACAGTGGGCGTGTACTTCCGAGGCACGCGGCTCGCGGCGGCGCGCGGCCACTCCATACAGGAGGCCGAGATGAACGCGGAAATTTTATATTTTGGACAAAATCATGTACATGTAATTTTCGCTACATTGTAGCATGTCATGTCGCATTCGCATTTTCACCGTTCATTACATTTAGAGAACAGGCACAAGCTTGGATTCTCTTTAAATATGTCATTCCTGCATATATAAAAATTGCCGTTATTTTCAGAGCTGTTCCCCCAACTGGATCACCAGAAGCGAGTGATAGCAAAGAGCATGAAGCGAAAGAAGAGAGCGGACAGTCCTCAAGAAAACGCGAACAAGCGTAATCGTCTCAAAGACAAAGTCCCTAAAGCCTATAGACTCGACAAATCAGACTCGTCGGAGGACGAAAGCGACGCGCTGTCTCTCTCCGACAACGAGGAAAAGAGCGAGCCAAAGTCTGACGAAGACTCCGGCCTCGATAGTGATGCTGAGTCCGTCAGTCCTGGTGGTCTAGACAAGCTGGAGAACGTCCATGTCAGCAGTTTGGTCAGCGACATGGAGAATATTAAACAGGATCTGATTAGGAGGAATCAATATGAGAAGTTGAAGGAGAAGTGTCGCCAATCGGAGTCTGATGATGAGTGAGTGGTTAGTTTTGAGTGAATAATGTTACTGTAAGTCTGGGTTTTATAAAGATCTATTAAATATGTAAGAACAAATCATAGTAACGCAGTACATTTTTTGACATTAAGGGGCGCGAGGACGATTGATTCAACATACGAGTGCAAACGTAGTTTCGTTCTCATTTTAAAACGACATGCTTGAATGACATGAAACTTTTGTATACACAATAGGATCTGCCATATCTAGTTCGGAGACTAGTTTCTGTTGTTAGAAATAACTACAACTTAGACAAGTTGAAAAGCCCCCGACATTTTCATTTCAAAGTTCATTATCTCAAAAACGGCTGAACCGATTTTGTTGAATCGTAGCAAAAAAACCGCATTAAAATCGGTCCATTGGTTTAGGAGCTACGATGCCACAGACAGACGCACACAGACATGTCAAACTTATAACACCCCTCTTTTTGCGTCGGGGGTTAAAAATAGAGCGAGTAGAACGTTTTTCATACTAAGTCTCTCTTATTTTTTTTTCTATTATGATTTATAGCAACATAAACTAGTGTCCGACCTAGATATGGGGGTTCTGTTTGTGTACAGTCACCGGCATAAATATATGATGGAACAAAGGCCGGAAAAATATCTGATGACAACTCTATTCCTCGAGCCATAAGAGCGTGTCAGATATTTTTACGGCCTTTGATTCATCATTTATATTGATGCCGGTGACTGTACCTATAAAAAGTTTCATGTTATTCCAGTATGCCGTTTTAAAATGAGAACCAAACTAGGTTTGTATGGAGGGTTGACTTGAGTCAAGCCTGTTGGGGACTCTTAAATACCGACAAAAGGTCTGACGATAAGACCGGGCCTAAGTGGCATTGTTTATGAACATAAAATTAATTAGGTTCTATGTATAAGATTTTTTTTGGTTGTGTACTAGCAGTTTTTTTTGTCATAGTCATGTTACTAAGAATCGACAAGTCAGTGAATGAGGCAAAGTGTGGAACGTAAAAGTCAGATGAGACAGTAAATGTCAGATGAGACAGTAAATGTGATAAACTCAATAACGAACGACAAGTTTCTATTGTAGGAATGGTAATATTATGGATACGCCGCTTGGCCCGCGATACCAATAAAACTCTTCAAAAAATAAACGCTATTTCGGTGTTGGTAATACGTTTATAAAATAAACGACATTAAATAAGCAAGTATTGGTTATGATTTAAATAAAAAGGATTATTTAAAAAAATCATTAAGTTATACAAAAATGTATTTATATATTATTATGTAATTTATCATTATTGATATTAACCTTTCGGATGCTTTGACGCTGACATTGCTGAAGGATGTCGAATTTTTCGTATCTGACATAGAGTCAATTTTCAGTAGCACTGATCAGTGCTTAAACATACGAAGGGTAACATGCCAAAACACTCATATATCGCACACAAAGCCCGGAATCCCGCGGCATATCCATAATAGCATAATGATCGAGGTCATTCACCCCGAGTGGCATAGAAATCCCCGATCACTGTCTATGAATAAGAACATAAGTCGTACTGTACAATGGTAAAGACTGAGAAGCAAATGAGTGTAAGGACAGTCAGTATAAGCAATTGTGTATAATTATGTTGATGCATTTTTAGAGCGAATACATACAGCGACTTTTTCAGCACAACAAACGCGATACAGTATCGATAACAAGTGATTTTGACAGTAAATCTATGGCTGGCATAGAGGTACGTATATAGAATAGAATAGAGGGACTCACCCACACATACGCACATGAGTGACAACGATGTATCCATAGACAATACCTCAAGTAGGAACGAGATACAATGCCATATTTTCTGTCCCTCATCGCGTATACGGAATTTTTGTTTGCCACCACCTGTCAAAATATTGTACTGAAACTGACACTACCATGACATCACCGATATAACACGGTTAAATTATAAATGACATTAGACATCAAGAATGTATTAGTCTTCTGATACTTCTTAATTTAGTAAGGTTAATTTACTATCATCGCTTTCGGGTATACGCTCTATCTACGATGGCTGGTGTCGCTGCAATAAGTCGCAGTGTGTAGCCGTCTTTTACTTTTGGAAGAACGAAACTGTAGTTTTTTGTTGGAATCTTATTTAGTAAATAAAGCTTTTTATGTTTTAATTGTTTGACGATATTTTGTAAATGTGATGAATTAACTACCCACATGGGTTATTGAATTTATATTGACATAAATTATATGAATCATAATACACTAAGTCATTTCCAATATGTGCCTAGTAAGTAAGTGATTATACTGATTATAAATATGTGTGTAAAACAATGAATTCAAATTAAATAAACTTTAATGAATTGAAGTATTTTTTATTGTAGAGGTTTGATCTTTTCTTATAGATGGGTCATTGTCAGATTTAGGTGTGTGCCTCTTCTGTGGACACTGCCAAAGTTAAGGGCCTATAAAGCCTTATTTTTGGTTGAACTCTGAATCCGCATAAACGATGTCGCCTCTTCTATGCGATCAAAACATATTATATTTATATAAACATGAGCGCTTAACTATTGACCACAGAAAGGACGATTTTTGTTTTGACAAATGGCCCAGATGTAGGGCCCATATAAGGCAGGTTAGGTTTAACCTTTTTGCCGCTAATCAAAACGCTATCGCTATCACGCCAACATCATTGTTGAGAGCAAATATACAAACCTTACTTGAAATATCGTTGGTTGCTTTGACATTATACGCCATAACATAGTCGTTCGCTGCGCGCACGACAACACACGACACCTTTAGGTGTTCTTGCTTGGCCTACGAATAAGGGTTAATACCTAGCGTCACATACCCTCCCTCGCTCATTCCTATGTTCTGGCATAAGTTACTTAACCCTTTAACGACTTCGAATTTTCAATCGGTCATGCTGGTGTGGCCGCCGATATGAAGGTGGTAGGGCTTGCATATGCGTGTCGCTATTAAAATATATCAAATAAGCAAATCAAAACTTTGTCTTACATATCAGACTACGGCGAAATGAGCTGGAGCTGATTATGTCTTACAAAATACAAAAATAGTTTATCTATCCAAATATCATAAACCCTCCATGATGCGTTCAAGAACCGCACATTATGGCCACCATAAAAACAGACTGTTTTGTTAGAACAAAGGGTATAGCCGTGTTTGTATGGCGAAACTGCCTTTGACGAGAAAATGGTTTTCCTTTTGCTCGGATAATTATCTTTATATACGTTGTAATTTCACCAAATATCAGCCCCAAAATCGTTGTGATTTTAGAGATAATTAAAAAAAAAGGAAAATCGTTTTTATTTATGATCTACTAAACTAGCGGCCCGATTTTTTTGAAATTTGTATATATTATGAAGATAATGGAGCACTTTTTATAAAAAAAAATTACGCTGAACTTTTACATTAAGGTGAAAAAAAAAGATTTTTAATATTTAAAAAAAAAATTTTTTTTACTTGCAAGGTGGCGACACCTTCCAATATTGGATATTTTATAAACCATTTAATACTCTACCACATATATTTTTTCCAAAAAATATCACTCGGATCAATAGGTTAAAAAAAGCGAATTTGTAACCTCTCATACATAGGTTTCCCTGTACGTCTTTATGTGTGTTCAGGGGTGTCAAAGGTCATGCGCCCGCTCAAGTGGTCAGTGTTAATGAGGGGACGTGCGAGGCGTTCTGAATGCACCAACCCCGTACGGGTAGATAAGTGGGCGGAGCTAGTGGCCCACGCATAACATGTGTTACGTACCAGGGTCCCAGGGGCGTGAGGAGTTGTTTAGTAATTTCATGAAAACTTCCTCTTGTACATTTGTGCACTCCCATTTTTAGCACTAAATTTAAATTTTGAAAAAAAAAAACTATTTTAAATTGAAAGTAAATTAGATATGGATCCCAGAGGGGTACCTAATCACGCAACGATCCGAACGCGCGTTAGGTAGGACGATTTAACTGTCATTTTTAACCGACTTCAAAAAGGAGGAGGTTCTCAATTCGTCTGTATTTTACTTTTATTTATGTGTGTATGTTACGCGATAACTCGGTAATTTATGAACGGATTCGAATTTTTTTTCTTTGTTTGAAAGCATATACTTTCAGATTGGTCCCGTTGTCACCAAAATCCAGTTCTGATGATGAGGTCCTGGAGAAATCGAGGGAACTCTTCAAATTTTATAGGCAAACTTGAAGCAATTTGGCTACTGATTTGAAGTCGGTCAAAACTTTGTTTTTAAAGTACAATTATTCATATAAAAAGTGACATTTAGATCTACCTGACGCGCGTACAATGCGTTACGCGACCGACCTGCTGGGCACGTTAGCACCCGAAGGCGGTCCGAAGGGAAGAGGATCATTATGAATCAGACTATGGCGGTTAAAAGGTTAAAGGATATAATGAAAGAAGGGTATGGCGGTAATAGATTGTATTTAGTTCAGGATAAGACGACACAGCACAGCGTGAACGCAAGTGAGCCTTTGAGCTTGCTCGCGCGCAGCGTCAGCCACTGCTTTTGGTTCGGCACGTACATCTCCGCGGGCATCAGCTGCTCGGGCGACTCGTCTGAAACAAACATAGGTATACTTGACAATATGCATGAAAACCAAGGTTTATTTTTAACCGGCTTTAAATTATTACACTAGGTTAAAGATTTGTCGCCACTTGTCCCGAACTGGCACCATTTACCCGCCAGTTCATGGGTTTAAGATTGCGCAAACCTGAGCTATAACCACGAACTTCGAATGTCGAAGTTCGGGTATCTCCATCTCTATCGCACTTACATACTCGAGTGACAGGGATGCAGATATACGAACTTCGAGTTTCGAAGTTCGAGGTAGGGCCGCTGATCTCGTGTTGGAGGTAAAGAATAGCTGTAGGTCGGTGAGCCATTTGTAGTTAGTTTCTATTTCTATTACATTATCAATATTGCTTGTGTGTATGTCAATATTATCGCGATTTTATCAATAGTTTGGGAATTGGCTTCAATACCTATTCATCAATATTCTCGTGATACTGCTTCAATTTTGCGATTATAGCGTGATAATACTGATAATGATAGTCTAATGTGCCATTAAATTATTGAAAATGCTTGTTTTTCGTTTTAGGAATATTTATTCTATTTACCATATCGTGCGTCCATCCATACATGTCTGGTCTGAATAGTTAGTAAAAAGATTCAAGACATCAATCACTGGCTGGGTTTATTCTGGATGACCACCGGATCAATGTAAACAGTGTAACATGAATACAGTTATGCTGGATCCTAGATCAAGCTACTGGACTAATGTAAATCAGCCCTTAACTGTACCGTCTTTCTTCCGCTGTCTCGCGGACTGCATAGTGGAGTCCTGCATGGAGATGAGATCGCCCGGCGCGTGCAGTAGCAGCCGGCCCACGCCTTCACACCTCCTAATAATATCAAACATTTTATGACGGGTAGGAAGTTCCATATCGATAAACTCAAAAAGTCGCCGTGTGAAACCGCTCTTATAACAAAGGTTACACACGAGCACGACGCTGGCGTGTCTATGCAATGTCGCGTTCAAAAGAAAATCTCCTAATAGGCCCGCCAGTGTGTTAAGCAGAGGTTCAAGTGGCATACGAAATTTGTATGGCGAAGGTACAGAGATTATTTTAAAGTACGCGACATTGTATTGATAATGGCAGTCTTTATAATTTACATACTTACTTGTCTCTGGTACAGTCAAGGGCACCAATATGTATACACCACAAAGTCTCAAAAATATGTACACAGATCTTATTTCTGCACTAATAAGGTTGTAGTATAGATATTTATGAAACTTTGAGTGAATATATATTGGTGCCCTTGACTGTACCTACCTGGTCTAGTTAAGTACCTAGTTTAAGGCATGACATGATGGTTATGGTGACAAATTAAATACTACTACACGTATCTTCTGATTATGGGATTAAGTAATAAGAATGTGGATCGTAAAAGATTGTTCCTCCATATAAAAATAAGAATGACGACCATTAGACGCATTACATGACAATAAAAATTTTTAATCATCTTCCTAACCATATAAAAGGCCTTGTCAAACCAAAAATGTTTAACCAACAGTTGAAATCATTGTTAATCGACAAATGCTTCTATAGTTTAAATGAGTTTCTTAACGCAAAATTGTAAATATTTTTCTATTACATAATGTCCATATTTTTAAGTTTAGTCTGTTCTATACATATATATATATATTGTTGTGCCCTTGCAGGGTGTCACATGAATACCTTATAATGTACCTACCATCTATATTTTGTAATGTGATAATGCAATAAATAAATTGAAATTGAAATTGAAATTGACCTCTGTAGCCTAGTTGGTAGTGACCCTGCCTACGAAGCCGGAGGTCCCAGGTTCGAATCCCGGTAAGTGCATTTATTTGTGTGATGAGCACGAATATTTGTTCCTAAGTCATGGATGTTTTCTATGTATTTAAGTATTTATTTCTCTATATGAGTATCTATATCATCGTCTAGTACCCATAGTACAAGCTTTGCTTAGTTTGGGACTAGGTCGATTTGTGTAAGAATGTCCCCAAATATTAAAAAAAAAAAAAAAAAAAAAAGAATAAGAATAATTTATTTAGGTCCCATAACTTAAAATAACAATTTTCTTAGGGTACAGCGACTTCCACACTAGGCACAGCCTGTATCGTGGGAGTCAAATCAAACACGAGAATTACAAATACCATGCGGCTTTTAGCAATCTTTAAAGAAATGTTAAGACTTAGTACTAAAACAGTTTTTTTTTACAAGCTTTTATTTACGTTCACCTGTCCATGTCTGTCTGTAATCAAATCTTGCAAGTTAAATTTGACCCACTTCCCGGTTTCCGATTGAGCTGAAATTTTGCATGCATATGTAGATCGCGCAATGTGGCCACATTGCGCGCCTAAATAATGAGAAATGGACAAAGAGAGTCACTACATGGGCTGGCCCTCCCGGAAAAAGAAAGAGAGGAAGACCACCAGCAAGATGGATAGACGAAATTAAAAAGATTACTGGCGAAGACTGGATAAAACCGGCACAAGACCGGAAAAAATGGAGAAAAATGGAGGAGGCCCTATACTCGTCGAGAGGTCCTTAATAAAAATTAAGACCAATAAAATACGAATAATAAAGGGAAATGAAATCAATAAAAATTAAATAATTACAACATGGAATCAAACACAAATAAATTATATATATACTTACATACATATATTATATATTTCTATACCTACTAAGTTTAAATTTACTTGATTTTATTTTTATTTTTTAATATTAAATTAATTGCATGAAATACAAACATGAATTTGAATTGTAAAATTGTAATGTACTTATTATTATTAAGGAAATAAAAGGCTTATTTATTATATTATTATTATGACAATGCAATGTAAGCTTGTACCAAAAATTAAATCTTTGACAGAATCTTATTTTAAATAAGGAAAGGAATATCTGCAGCTAACTGTAGTACCTCAACACTTCGTTCTGTAGCATCTGCTTTCTGGCTGGTGCGGTGAGGTGCTGGCACTCGGTCAGCCAGTTGCGGACTTCGTTGAAATCAGCCAGGAGCTGCGATGCCGCGTCTTTACTGAAAAAATGTCTATAAGTATAAGAAAGACGTTTCACATCAGTGGCAACAATTTAAACCGACAACTCGAGATGTACGAAAGATATAAAAATCAGCAAAACAGGCTTTCTACGATAAAAAGTACCTGCAAACATATCCCGGAAAACCAAGAGTAAATTCATCAAAACCTTTAGATTGAGCATAGCGTTATGTGGGTGCAAATCGTAGATAAGATGACCAATCATTTTCCCTCTCCTATTCTCTATCATTTTTATCAGTTTCCTTTTTTCTCCCACTCTTCTCAAGCACTTCTTCATTTGAGATTTTTTCTGTGCAGCTAATTTTGTCCGTTCTACGCCAACACATTTCCAATGCTTCTAAATATTCAGGAGAGAAAAGGAAACTGATAAAAACGATAGAGAATCGGAGAGGGACAATGATTGGTCACCTTATATGTCATGACGCTTTTATTAATAACATCATGGAAGGAAAGGTAGAAGGCAAGCGAAGGGGAAAACCAACGATAAGTTACATGAAACAAATAAAATAAAAAGCGGCCAAGTGCGAGTCGGACTCGCACATGAAGGGTTCCGTTAAATAAATTGCTTTTTACGCTTTATGACGTATTAAAAAAACTACTTGCTAGATCTCGTTCAAACCAATTTTCGTTGAAAGTTTGCACATCATATATTTTTTTTAGATTTATCATTCTCTTATTTTAGAAGTTACAGGGGGGGGGGTCACATTTTACCATTTTGGAAGTGTCTCTCGTGCAAACTATTCAGTTTAGATAAAAATGATGTTAGATACCTCAATATCATTTTTGAAGACCTATCCATAGATACCCCACACGTATGGGTTTGATGAAAAAAAATTTTTTGAGTTTCAGTTCTTAGTATGGGGAACCCCAAAATTTATTGTATTTTTTATATTTTTGTGTGAAAATCTTAATGCGGTTTACAGAATACATCTACTTACCAAGTTTCAACAGTATAGCTCTTATAGTTTCGGAAAAAAGTGGCTGTGACATACGGACGGACAGACAGACAGACATGACGAATCTATAAGGGTTCCGTTTTTTGCCATTTGGCTACGGAACCCTAAAAAGTAGCAGCCATGTCGTATAAAGAGGCCAAGGAGGCGGCCCTAGACAGAGTCAGATGGAGGGAGCTACACCGACAAAAGAGTCTAACTCTTTAAATTTATGATGAAACCGACAACACTTCTCAAATAGCCAGTTCGTTATCGGTCGATCGCCTCAGAGTTGCCAATTTACTTAGACTGGTTTTGACGTTATTATTGTGATCCACATAAAATAAATTGATTGTACCTAAACTTAACTTTGGCCATGTAAATGTGATGGAGCCACGACTCTCCCATGATTCGTAGAATCATGTTTAATGTCGTTATGTCTTCCGTTGCTCTCACCACTGGCAACAGCATTTTATCTAAAACAAAGTCACAATATGAATTGTAAGATCTAATTCTTTCGACACGTCTTATTACGTCACGAAGACACACAACACAGACATTATGTATAAGTAAATTTGTTTACACAAACTCGCTTCTGTCGGCACTAAAAACCAAGATTTAAGAAAATTTAGGTATCTCTTTCTCTTGCACTCGCAGGACTGGAAACGTCGATTGCGTCTCACATTTTTCTATAAACAAAATGTGAGACGCACAAATACACATTGGACAAAGATCTTGGACAAGTGGTATAACAACCTTCATCACCATCATCATATCAGACGTCCACTGCTGGACATAGGCACCATGGCCGGTCCTGCGCCACCCGCATCCAGCGGACTCCCGCGACCTTTACCAGGTCATCAGTCCACCTTGTTGTTGCCGGCGACGTAGGCTCCGAAAACGGATTTTTAAAAATTCGTAGCGCTTGTTTGGATCATAATACGGTTACCCTTTTAATAGGCTTGTTGCGTGGTGTTCAATTTGATAACGTCGTGTTGCTAAATGGATAGTAAACCATCACATGATTGTAATAAAGTATAAATTACAAAATATAATTCAAATCATAAAAAGATTATTTATTGTCCATGAGTAAATTTAAAGGTACCACTAGAATCCTTACGCTTTTATAGAAACAAATTTGTATGACAACTATGGACCTAAACGCAGTATTTCGCGACCGAAACAGCAATTTACTTCATTTTCCATGCAACGGTTAGTACAAATTGCACGGTGTGACGTCATACTTTAAAGCCAATCAGTATGAAGCGTTTTGGCTGCAGTCAGCGAGGTCCGTCTTTAACTCGATTTTTTGGGTATTAATATCCTTTAAATGTAGTTGCTTCCATACAAACATTTGTTCATCTACAAAAACTGGTTCGAATGGCATCGTAAACAAATTTAAGGTCACAAGCCCATTAGAGGACTTCGAGGGACTATAGCTATTCTAATCCTGAGTTTTTGACTTTCGCTCGATAGAAAACAATCACGAATATTGGTGAAAAATACACTTAAAAAATTCGTAGCAAATTATACACAAAAGCTAAACATAAATATTAAAATTGGTTCTAAAAATCGGCAATATCATGTTTGAGGGAACTTAGCTATTACTTTTTCATTTATTTAAACGCACATAAAAATTAAAAAACATGATATCCGCGCTTCCGAACACGCACTTCCATCTCGCTCACGCTTATACTCAGTGAGAGGGAGAGAAGACCGTGAGCCCACGTCGCCTTAAGTTTAGCGATTCGGAGCGGATACCAACCTTAGATGGTTCCAACTTCGAATGTTACCTAGAAATTCATGAACGTAGATGGACCGGTCGGCGCTGGGTGGGTTCGTGACGTGGCGCCACGCGGCGTTGCTCGGGAACATCATCGTGAGGTGCGCGAGGCTGGACGTCGCACATACTGAGGCTAGCACGTTCGTTATTTCTTCCGTTGCCTCCTGGTATAACGAATACATGACTACAACTTAAAAAAGTTGAAAAGCCCCCGACATTTTCATTTCAAAGTTCAATATCTCAAAAAGCGTGTTGCGGAAAAAGATGGCATCACTTTTAGCCAGAATACGTGGCAGCTCCAACAGCCTCCTAAAAACTGTAGCCATTAGGAGTGAGTGCTCAATAATGCAACACATTTATTAAAAACACCATATCTTTAGCTACATATATTTACAGGTTTTTTTTTATAGGATAACATATACATACATAGGATTAAGAAAACTACTAACAAACTGCGGATCTTGTTGTCTGAATAAATAAAAAAAAAACGGCTAAACCGATTTTGTTGAAACGTAGCTAAGAACCATCTCGATCACGTCAGATTTCAAATAAAAAAACGCATTCAATTCGGCCCATTCGTTTAGGAGCTACGATGCCACAGACAGACACGTCAAACTTATAACACCCCTCTTATTGCGTCGGGGGTTAAAAATTGCATCACAAGTATTATGGAATCTGCGGTATAACACCAGCGGAGCTGCGGGATAACATATAGCCTAGGTCCATTCTATACAGGTGAAAGATTTTTGAAATCGGACGAGTAGTTACACCCTCACAAAAGCTTGCTCATCACACAAATAAATGCCCTAAGCGAGCTTCGAAGCCGGGACCGTCAGCTTCGTAGGCAGGGTCACAACCAACCTGTTAGGCTAAAGTTTGTCGTGAATAAAAGTACGTTTTCTCAAACATGCAATGATATATTCTCTTTACGTTCCTTATAATAGACTCGGAAGTATCCTTTTTCGGGCGCAGCATCTCGAGGCGGCCTGAAATAGGATTTCATATAACTTTTCAGGCCTAGGCCTGCAAAGTAACTTTCTTTTGTTTCAACGTCCAACCTCATACGGGAAGCGTCAAAGATGGCGGCAGGTTTTACGAACAGCTGATTTTAATTTTTTAATTTATTTCATTGCATGTTTGAGAAAAGCACTATACATGCCTCGGCGTGTTTTCCCGGCCTCTGATGTAATGTACTATGTTATTAGAAATGCTTTGACATAGATTGGAAAATGAGCGGCCGACGGCGCTAGTACTGTATATATATGTGCCATACAGCGGCGCTTGTTTAGTGTAGGCTTAAGGGGATCCCATACGCCAATGACCTTCGAACTGAATCCCTTAGTTTTCTAATATGTTTTGTAGCTTATCATATTAACAACGACAGCTTTAAGCAATATAATATCTAATATTTACTTCAAACATCACTGTCTTCGAGATATTTGGCATCAAAGTTGAACAATTTTAGACCAAATAACAGGTTTTCTGGCCATAACTTTTGTGTTAATTAGTTTAAAATCAAAACCCTACACACGTTAATAGAGACACCAGAGACGAACCCAAATATGTAGATTTCGTATATGTTAGAGCTTGTACAGCAATCTTATAACAAAAAAGGTGTTTTTTTAGACAATGTTTCAAAAAATCATAAAATAATAACTATTAATTTCTTTCAAAATATGACAGACAAAAATGGAGAATAATATTTTCATATATTTTTTTAGTACCTTTAGCTTTTGAGTGTTGACCTTCACTTCTGACACCAGTTTTTCT
The DNA here is from genome assembly GCA_963854355.1 of Epinotia brunnichana. Classification (NCBI taxonomy): domain Eukaryota; kingdom Metazoa; phylum Arthropoda; class Insecta; order Lepidoptera; family Tortricidae; genus Epinotia; species Epinotia brunnichana. Next base: position 18,048,897 of record OY977949.1, on the reverse strand, counting down.
CGCATTTTCGCGCAAACGTTCTCGTGCACGCCAATTTTACCTGCAATCAAACACGTAACCTTCAGAAAATGCTCTTCACAGGTTTTGGATAGTTATGTGTAAGGCTGTTGAAGTTAAAATTTTCCAGTGGAACTAAGAACAACTGACGCCACGACGCAACGAGACACGAGAAAATCTACCCTCCTATTTCTTATTTGAACAGTGCTATATAGATAGACAGGAGCCTGGATGATGAGTGAGACAGTCACTGAGTCGCGCGCGGGGCGACTTGGCAGCAAGCTGCACCTTTTTTTTAACTATGACGCTGGCAAACAAGCATACGGTGTTCCTGATGGTAAGCTGACACCGTCGCATATGCACGCTTGCTACACCTGAAGAATCACAAGAGCCCCGACCCTTTATTCATTTAAAGATTCGTTAGGAGGACCGACTAGCCAGTTTGGGGTGTGACTCACTTACATGCATGACTTTCTGCGTGATCCAGAAGAAGTCGTCCATCTGCCACTATACATGTAGAGTTTGCAAGATTGACTCACCCGACTCAATAGTGGGCATTTTTTTTTATACTACGACGGTGGCAAACAAGCTTACGGCCTGCCTGATGTTAAACTGGTACCGTCGCCTATGGACACTTGTGACTCCAGAAGAATCACAAGCGCGTTGCCAACCCTTTATTCACTTGAGGATTCGCTGTGTTGGCAGATAGAGACATGCAGGTCCCTCACTCCCAACACAGCGCACCCTAGGGAGCCCTGGCGACCTTACTCACCACCAGATACTCGTACTTCATAGCATGCAATAATATAGCAAAACTACAAAGCAGTGGTGCTATTACGGCTGCGGTCTAAGGTGGAGGTACTTCCCCAGTTGGGCTGCTCCACATACGAGCGAGATGACATTCCGCTGTGCCCTACCTCTCTTGCATTGTGGTAACTCGCAGCAGGCACCTCGTCTAAGCATCTAATAGCAGTAATAACCTAATTTAGCTACATAATGGCATAATGCTCCGAACATCCGTAAAGCTAACGTAAACGACAGACGAAGTGAAACTCGCCTGGTCAGACCAGCCCCGACTTACGTTGACAACTTGTCCTTGCAATCTGTGACTTGTTGGCAATATTAGAAACTCACCCGACTCAATAGTGGGCGTGTGGTCCGCGAAGCGCAGGTTGACGAGCTGCTCCATGCAGACCAGCATGTCCTTCTGCGTGATCCGGAAGAAGTCGTCCATCTGCCACTGGCTCGCGAGCCGGCGCGTCTCCGCGAGACACCACAGCCGGTTCATGTAGAGAGTTTGTAAAACTGACTCACCCGACTCAATAGTGGGCATTGTGGTCCCTCGCAGCAGGCACCTAGTCTAAGCATCTAATAGCAGTAATCACCTAATTTAGCTACATAATGACATGATGCTCCGAACATCTGTAAAACTAACGTAAACGACAGACGAAGTGAAACTCGCCTGGGCAGACCAGCCTCGACTTAAGTTGACAAATTGTCCCTGCAATCTGTGACTTGTTGGCAATATTAGAGACTCACCCGACTCAATAGTGGGCGTGTGGTCCGCGAAGCGCAGGTTGACGAGCTGCTCCATGCAGACCAGCATGTCCTTCTGCGTGATCCGGAAGAAGTCGTCCATCTGCCACTGGCTCGCGAGCCGGCGCGTCTCCGCGAGACACCACAGACGGTACGTGTGGATTGAGTGGTCTAAGAAAATCGGAAACTAGCGGTTACAATTTATTTCATACTAGCTGCCCGTGCGGCTCCGCTCGCGTATTAGCATGGTATTTTATATGGGGGAGCTGGTGGGCCGTGTCCACCCGAAAAAGGTTCTGAGTTACTGACTCAAAATTCCATACTGCTCACCTAAAAAAACCAACCACCTGCTGGACCTCCTTCTTGAAAACAGACCTAGACACGCCAATGCATATTATAGAGAACGCAAGCGTAGCAATGTGAGTGTTACTTCCCGTCTTCTCTAGACGTTGCTGCCATCCAGCTAAAGGGCAGTAGCCAAGTTAGACAACTCTTTTGCTTAACACACGGTTTTGTTGACGTTTCAGGACTCAAAATCACTCACTCACCAAGTCTATGTAAAATGGGTATCTGCTCAACTATCGGAAGATCTTCTAAGGGTGCCCCCAGTATATAGTCCCAAGTTACTTCGCATTGGTTGTTCAACATGACCAGATCTTGAAGCATTAGGGCAAAGTTGGTTCCTGATGCTGTGCACTAAAATTTATAGACAAAATACTTGTCAAACTTTTGTTTTGTTACAACATTAGCATCATAAAATCATTATTTACAGGAGAAAAAGTGAATTCAGCAAGGAGAGAAACTGATCGATATTACGTCATGCTTATTTTATGGCGCTGTCAACTCTGTAATACCCAGTCCCCAAGATAAACGCGATTAGTAGATTTCTATACACACAGCTTAGGCACTTACTTCTGTAACATTGATAGACAGATCTGGGTATGGTTTTAGGGAAGTCACAGTCAAATCTGTCGTTAAGGTAGCACTGCAAAGTAAAATTACAATTCATTAAGTACTCATATGTGTCAAAAAGTTGTGAGATTTCGACATTTGTACCCAAAGTGTTTGTCCCACGAAGTGGAGGTCACATGGCAGCCTAGTGCGTCCGCTAGAATCCTTAAGGCAGCTAATACCAACTCGGGTGTGTCTGGAAAATATGTTGTATTTTACTTTAATGTTAATGATGGTACTTACAAACAGCGCTTTATAAGTACCATCATTACCTCTTAAATGTATGGATATATCGAATCACAATGTTGGCAAGAATTATAGCATATTTGTTTAGCTTTTACATGATATATAACACACTTTATATATATATATTAAAAGAGCATGGTTCAGGTAAAATTCCCGCTTTTCAAAAAGCCTCCCGCGGCAATGAAGATTATGTTATTACTGATGAACTAGACACTTTAGAGACTACCTCTGCAGTCTTGCGGTGCACATAACATATTTAACAACATACTAAAAGTTCGTGCAGGTTTCTGGAAAATAGTAATTTCGATAAAATGTAAGTTGTAGGGAAAACTCGCTTTGCGTTGTTGGTTTTTGTGAGCACAATTTTGGTTGGATTGCAAAAAAACTGTACATAATGGGCTTGTGACCTTAAATTTGTTTACGATGCCATTCGAACCAGTTTTTGTAGATGAACAAATGTTTGTATGGAAGCAACTACATTTAATGGACATTAATACCCAAAAAATCGAGTTAAAGACGGACCTCGCTGACAGCAGCCGAAACGCTTCATACTGATTGGCTTTAAAGTATGACGTCACACCGTGCAATTTGTACTAACCGTTGCATGGAAAATGAAGTAAATTGCTGTTTCGGTCGCAAAATACTGCGTTTAGGTCCATAGTTGTCATACAAATTTGTTTCTATAAAAGCGTAAGGATTCTATTGGTACCTTTAAATTTACTCTTGGACAATAAATAAAAAAACTAAAATTATATTTTGTAATTTATACTTTATTACAATCATTTGATGGTTTACTATCCATTTAGCAACACGACGATATCAATTTTAACACCACGCAACAAGCCTATTAAGGGCCTTAATCTATTATATGCTTTAACTTTTTTCCATTATGTAACGAAAATTACCCATATAAAATATACACAATGGAAAAAAGTTAAAGCGTAGATTAGATTAAGGCTCTTAACTATATACAATTTTTTTGCAATAGGCTGTTGCGTGGTGTTAAAATTGATAACGTCGTGTTGCTAAATGGATAGTAAACCATCACATGATTGTAATAAAGTATAAATTACAAAATATAATTCAAATCATAAAAAGATATGAACCTCAGAGCATAGAATACTAGAGAGAGGACAAGCCGCCGGCGGCCGTGTCGCAGCTGTATGCTCAATGGGCATACACTGCCATACTGTGCACGCGTGCTGATCGCAGAGAATATTACGTTTTTTCCCAAAATGCCTGATATGATGCGCGTTTATTGTCAAATAAGCGTGTAGGTATACAAGAGTGTGTGTTTTAGATGTGTGCGTGCGTTGTCTTGTCAATTACTTGGGCGTTGTGTGGGTTAATGTACTTGCGACAGGCTCACTCTATACAAATCGGCCGCCATGTCCGATCTCCTTATATTCATACATCTGTGATATGAACCTTAAAAGTTTAGAAAAAAAAGTTTTTTTATTTATTGTCCAAGAGTAAATTTAAAGGTACCAATAGAATCCTTACGCTTTTATAGAAACAAATTTGTATGACAACTATGGACCTGAACGCAGTATTTCGCAACCGAAACACCAATTTACTTCATTTTCCATGCAACGGTTAGTACAAATTGCACGGTGTGACGTCATACTTTAAAACCAATCAGTATGAAGCGTTTCAGCTGCTGTCAGCGAGGTCCATCTTTAACTCGATTTTTTGGGTATTAATGTCCTTTAAATGTAGTTGCTTCCATACAAACATTTGTTCATCTACAAAAACTGGTTCGAATGGCATCATAAACAAATTTAAGGTCACAAGCCCATTCACCCTTTTCCCAATTTTGCTCTTGGCTTTTAAGTATTTCAGCTTTACATTTTAGTTTTTTTATTTTAATAAAAAAACTAAAATGTAAAGCTGAAATACTAGATATCATTTGTGTTATGCATTACCTACATTCATGTATCTTTTCTAGTTTTGCCGCAAAGTCCTTAGATTTTTGTATAAGTACTTTTGCTAATAGTACTTAAACTAGCGTATATATTGAAATATTATGTATGAATGAACTATTGGCAATTTATTCAGCTTTTATTTGGTACCCCACATGCGTAAGTACGTTGCATGGTTTGGGTGTAATTTAATTTTTTCCCAGCCCGCGCTGGGAAAAAATTTAATTGTGTCGCGGCGTTTTTGATGACGTCATTACAGGGGAGACAGACTATTAGAGATTGGCGATAAAATATGGCGCCGGTGTCCGAAAGACAAGTATTTGTTCGACGGAATCCCCTAACAACACGCACTAGAGTCTAGACGTATTTTTTTGACTCTGCGCTAACTACTTGAAATGTACTTAGGTGTTTATTAAGCAAAGCCTTATTGCGATAAATGAATAGGCTAAGACTGTACTAAAGTATACTTACTATTAGATTTAAAAGTAGCGAAAAGCCATTCACGAAGATTCTGACTTGTATTTGGAGATCTGTAAATATATGACACTGCAGTATATATTTACCATTTTACGAGTACATAAGGAGTTATATTACAGGTACAAGTTATGATTGATACCTTGTGGCTAAAGGGAAGGACGACCACCACAGCACAATATGTTCCAGACAGCTGCCAACGTCGCCCCATAGAATATTTTGATAGTACTCTGTTACTTTCATCGCTGCCTTTTTACTTGCTTGTATACGACCTAGAATTTTTTACTATTAGTTATGTAAAATTAGCTAATAAAGCTACGGTAGCCTAGTGGTTCAGGCATGCGGCTGCCAAGCGGCGGTCGTGAGTTCGAATCCCGGCTCGTACCAATGAGTTTTTCGGAACGTATGTACCTACGGAATATTTACCGTTAGCTTTTCGGTGAAAGAAAACATCGTGAGGTCACCGGTCTAATCCCAATAAGGTCTAGTTTTCCCTCTGGGTTGGAAGGTCAGATGGCAGTCGCTTTCGTAAAACTAGTGCCTATGCCAAATCTTGGAATTAGGTGTCAAAGCGGACCCCGGGCTCCTTTAGGGGCACAACCGGGTATAACGCTAGGAGGATGATGAGAATGATGAGTTATGTAAAATTTGTTAAAGAACACCGCGATCTCAAAAACAAAAACATTCGTTCCAATAGGATTCTTTTATTATTTAACTGGTAACCTATAACTAGATATTATGTCCTAATAGCGTGATATAATACCCACAACTAATTTGTACTAAGACAAAAGTCCAGTAGACTCGTCAGTAGCTCTAATATATTTTTTATCGATATATATGGCAACGCGTTTTCAATTTGTATGGCAACGCGTAGTTCCTAATAGTTACCACCAGAGGCGCTGTTCGCGTTGCCATACAAATTGAAACTAAACGCAAACGCTTTCGAAAACGTATTGTATCGATAAAAGTTATATTAGAGCCTCAGATGACTACCCAAGCAAAACTGCAGAAGAACACTGCATGATTGATTTATAGTAAAGACAGTCGTCGAAAATTTTGAATATTTCGACCACTACCTACCCCACTCTTTTCATAATAGACTTCAAACTTCACACATACGAAGGTATCCATTTAACGTGATACGATTCTAAATACCTATGCTCACCATTTTCCTGAGTCTACATGCATCATTTTAACTTAATTTTTTATATCCGAAGTCACAACTTACCGAAAGTAAGCCTTATTGCAAATAGATAAGGTAATGCTAGATAAGGTATTAGCAATAAGGCCTACAAATGATCAGTTAAGTGTTTCCTTCTTAATTCGTACCTGACTTAAACTTCTTAACGCCTTTATTTCCTAGTAACGTGGGGGCTATGTTTGCAACCGTGTCTAGAAGAATTTCGATGTAGATTTCTTCGCTCTGAAGTATACTATTAACATTTTCTGGAAATAAAATATACAGTCATGAAACATAACGTTTTCGTGCTCCTGGTATATATTCACATTATAATTACCAGTTTCCTTTTTGCCTAAACCCATCAGGTTATGGGCCCAGCACACTTCCACTCTGCCGAAAACAATGATTCGCAACTAGTTTTGATCTTACTGGAATCGATTGAAATAGGCCTTGGAATCTTCATATTAACCCTTTCAAGGCTAAGATAGTCTGTATTTTATCCCGAGCAGCTAGCATGATAGATTTTGTGATCATGTTTTAAAAACGTGATGTTTTGGGTCATTTAGGCCGTAAAATTGTTCGTAATCTCAACGACTATAGTCCTATAGAAATTTTCACAACTTCAAGTAAAGTTTACACACGTTAGCTATATCTAGTGGCGTGTGAGTTACATTATTGTATGTGACATAGGTACGGAAATATATTTTCACACCTTTCATTCAGAAAAGTAAGTTTTGGTCCAGGTTTAGTCAACTTACCATCAGAATTAAATATATTTTCCAAAACACACTGGTTAGTCAACAACGACGTGTAAGCAATCTCGCAATCCGAGTTCTGAGCGGTCAGAACATCAGTGATCATCTTGTTCTGTTCATTCTTTAGTTCCACCAGGCTCTTGGCTTGTTTCATTTTAGATTTCTTGTGCTCCGTAAAAGCTTCTCGACGCCTGTCCACGGTCAGTTCTCGAGACATGGAGGACGTTGGTGGGGTTATGTGCCTTGTCAATGTGCTGGAAGTAAATACGAGTATACACAGTGGGCATTAATAACTCGAAAGATTTTAACCACGCATTCCGGAGGTCATTAGGAGTAAAAAATGTTCCATGAATCCAATCCAAATTCAACAAAAAAAAATTTTTTTCTGTATTTTTTTCGGTTTTTGTAAATAAAATTTGGATAAATATCGCTTCCTGGATGGAAATCATCCCTTTTAATAAAATGGTGACAATTATTTCTCCAAAAAATAATTAATTTAGTGAGTGGTAGCTGTCACTTTGATGTATGTCAATAACGACTCGAAACTTGGCAACATCGGTAGCAACGTCTCCATCAAAAGAGCTTAATGCACTTTACTAATCACAATAAATAGTTTACATGAAAATGATAATATCTTCAAAACTAAGCAGGATTTGACTGGGGTTCAAATAACATTTTTTGCGCCTAAGGAATGCGTGGTTAAAATATTTCGGGTTATTAACGCCCACGGTGTATATGTTCTAGTAATGAGGGAAGGTAGTAGTATGCCGTTACAGCTAAGACTAGTGTTATGTATTACTTAGAATACCAGGCGTTAGCCTTGCAGCTCGAGTCTTTAGGGCTCGACCGATTTGTGATTGACAAGTTAACAACACTAAGTGAGAAAGTCATGATAAAGTAAGGTACTTAATTGGCAATTGATACAAAGAAGCACATGGAAAAATTTAAACGCGTTAACAAGTGAAACAGCCTTTTTTAGGACTTTTAAATGTTAAGACAAAGATTGGGTTGTTTCCAAATCTTCTGGGATTGGTTCTTTCATTTATTTTTTCAGTCTTTGTCTCTGAGTCTGAAGCAAAATTAATTATAATGCCATAGCACCTAAAGTTCAATTTCGCATGGGATTAGACTTACTGATATATCTCCAGGCTCTCCGCGGTACTTGCGCCGGAGTCGTTATCAGAATCGTCCTCGGGCTTGTACATTTTCACCAAGCAGTTGATCAGACGGTGACAATCGATCTCTACGCGACTTTTTGCTAGAATCTACAAATTTATGAGTTATGATAAAATCAACAAATACATTATACGTATCTAACAAATATAAAGTTATTAAAATTTGAATGCATGGAAATTTTGACAAGTTTTAATGGATACTGACGCCATATTTAACGTTGATCGGTCTGTAATCGTAAGTTGGTGCAACTCGCCCTTAGGCTATGTTTTATCCCGCAGGAACTATAGGGGTGTATCTCTGGGAGTTTGGAATGAGAAGGCCGAGGTCGTTAATTAAGAATATGTAATGATCCGAGCACGGTCGGGTGGCAACTAGCGAGCGTGCTATGCGTTAGGCTTTCCGTGAGGCGCGCGGGAATGCTGACAACGCATAGCCTGTTCCTATAGGAACAATTAGTATTATAGGCATAAGTTTGTTATTCCGACCTATACGAACGGTTTCATTAGGTAGTTATAAACTTACTTGCACTATTTTCGTTAAAGTGATGGTCCTGGTTTCGCTTATCGTGTTCGGATAAGTGTTACTGCAGATGCTGAATCTAGAGGCGAACTTCTTATAGCTTAAACCTATCATTTGGTTGTAGATGGCCACTAAACTGCAAGTAAAAAACCACCGTTAAAGTAGGTACAGAACAGTGAGAAAAGATTTTCTTAATTAAAGTTTTGTCAAAGTCATTGACATAAGATTCATCTGGCCCGGCTGGGAAATAGTTTTTTCACTATAGGTACCTGTATACCCGTGTAGGTATTAGCTAGATAAGTAAGTAAGTTTAATTACGACTTTACACGTCTTCTAATCTGTCTCGCGTAGGTACCAGTAGTGTTTGCCGTGCGAGATCATGATTGAAAACAACGGGTCGATTCGAAACACGATATTTGACCATAATTACCGGTTTCAAACAAAACAAAATATGACTTCGAACGCTCCAGCTGTGGAATGAACTCCCTATCGTGGTTTTTCCGCGGGACTACAGTATGGGGTTCTACAAGAAAGGAGTGAAGAGGTTTTTAAAGGGTCGCAACTTAAGGTGCAACTAGTTTGGATACCAGGGCACAAGGGCTTCATCGGCAACGAAAGAGCAGATGAGCTTGCAAGCTCTACAAATCAATTTGTAGGTCCAGACCCATTTGTGGGACTCTTGCAGGGAACCATAATATCGGCCTTTAAAGCCTACGACGCCAAAACCAACACGAGTGGAGGAATGAGGCTGGCTTAAGGCACTCTAAGCTCTTCATAGAAGGAGTGGACTCGGGCTGGACCAGAAAACTCTGGAAATCCAGTAGGAAGCCACTCAGAATTATATCTGGGGTGTTCACAGGTCACTTCGGGGTCAAGGATCTCTTGGCCAAGATGGGACTATCGGATAGTTTAGACTGTAGAATGTGTGGCGAGGAGGATGAGACTATGCCTAGACTTGCCAGACAAAGAATGAATTACTTTGGTACCCGCAACCAAAGGAATTCAAGGTGCTCCCGGTGAATTGCATCATCCGATTTGTGGAAATGATGGAGCAAGCCTGGGAGCAGGCATAAAGGAGAGGGCAAATGCACAAAAGATCCCACTGGGTCGAAGTGCATCCGAAAGGTCCCTCACCTAGATAAGATAAGATAAAGCGTCTCAAACGCGCGCGCATGCTCTGGCGGCGGATGGGTTAAGTTAAAGAAATAAAATCCTGTTCCACCGTGATACAGTATAATTACTAGTACGGGGAACAGAGGAAGCTTACTCGTCGTATTACAAAAAATGTATTTACATACGTCATTGATTACCTACACCATCAGCAGTCAATACTTGCGTATGCTTAAAAAAATAATAAAAATTTTGATAAAAGTGTTTACAGTGTAAGTAGTAGTAAGTCTTGTTCCTTACCAATAAAGTTATATATATATTTTTTAATTTAGAAACAAATACTTACCACAGACTTGACTCGATCATTTTCCTCGAGTCATCCCTGTGTAAGCAGGTATTGAGTATAGTGGTGATAAGCCCCTGCATGGCTTGCATCATTATGAATCTGACGCTGCACAGTTTGTCGAATATGTGGTCGTGTTTGCTGAGCAGAAGCGCGTTCTCTTTCTTCATACGGGCCAGTTTTGGATTAAGCTTGTAAAATGATTTCACTATTTTCGATAAGTATTCTATGATTTGATCTAGTACCTGGAATAAATGGTTTGGATTTGAAATGGCAGGCATTTCATGACTAGGTATCTAGTAACAAATAAGTATTTAGTCGTAGATAAGGTCAACAAATTGAACTCACAGTCAACTGGTAAAATTAAATCGTGTCACTATCATAACAACTTTTACGTCATACCTGGCCATAAAGTAGGAATTACCGTACGCTATGCGTGCGGAAAACCCCACTTCCTGGCCAGATAGAGACGTAAAATTTTGTACTCACCACGGGCGGTAATAAAGAAAGCCTCAGAGCGCATATGTATCGCCCTTGCCTTCGGCTCGGGCGTCAAATACCTGCGATCTGAGACATTCTTTGTTTAACCGCCCTAGGTAAGTAATTTACTATTACGTCATACCTGGGCATAAAGTAGGAATTACCGCACGCTATGCGTGCGGAAAACCCCACTTCCTGGCCAGATAGAGACGTAAAATTTTGTACTCACCACGGGCGGTTAAACAAAGAATGTCTCAGATCGCAGGTATTTGACGCCCGAGCCGAAGGCAAGGGCGATAAATATGCGCTCTGAGGCTTTCTTTACGTCATACCAGATAGAGACGTAAAATTTGTACTCACCACGGGCGGTAATAAAGAAAGCCTCAGAGCGCATATTTATCGCCCTTGCCTTCGGCTCGGGCGTCAAATACCTGCGATCTGAGACATTCTTTGTTAACCGCCCTAGGTAAGTAATGTACTATTATAGTAAGAGGAATTTCATAGTTCTGACATGGTTCTATTTATTGGATTACAATTAGCACTCAGGTACAGTCACCAAATTATACAACGTCACATACAATAACTACAACATAGAAAAGTTGAAAAACCCCCGACATTTTCATTTCAAAAACGGCCAAACCGATTTTGTTGAAACGTAGCTAAGAACCACCAAGACAAAAACAACCGCATTCAAATCGGGTCCATTCATTTAGGGGCTACGATGCCACAGACAGACACACACACACAGACAGGCAGACACACAGACACGTCAAACTTATAACACCCCTCTTTTTCCGTCGGGGGTAAAAAAGGAGTGCGCCAAATATTCGAACACACTTTCACGCATTATAAGGTCGTGTTCTACTATGTCAGTTTCTGTGATGACGACTGTACTAATGAAAAATATATATATATATAGGTAAGAGTAGTATACAAAGAATTTTTCACGCCACTGCTCGGAAATATGGCTAAAGATGGATTGAAATGAGAGTAGAAAGTAGTTCTTAGTAGTACAATTCAAAAACAGTCAAACAATGTAGATTTGCAAAGTAAAATGTAGTGTTTAGCGGCCTTTTTTACTTTCTACTCTGCTATTGGTCGATTATTTTTGAGTGGTTGGTCATTGTAATAGTGGTTGTTCAGTTTGAACAGCTCTTCGACCAATCACAGGGCGTCGAGCGGGAGGAGCGGCGCCGCCGCGCCGGCGAGCGGTGCCGCGCTTCTTTTGTTTTTTGATTAGTATTATGATCTTCAATTAGGAACTTAATTTTGATTTAAAATCATGATTATTTGCAATTTCCTCGCAGTAGACGTGAAAAGCACTATGTTAAGCCTCGGCCGAAAGTGCAATAGCTGGACTCGTACTTTCGAGGGCCTTCTATTGCTTACTTTCTAGCCTCTACAACAATGTACTATAACTACAATAATCAAAGAAGGAAACCTTCAATCGAATGGAATTGGGCCATAAATACTTGCCTGTATATTAACCAGCCCGGTAATATAGCTCCTATTAGACAGTGAATGAGGAGTGTTGCTGCTTTTAGCACCCTTCCATTTGTTGTCCGCGTCTATAATCACCTTCGTCACTGCGTAACAAACGGTCTCCATTTCCCTGCAGTGACTAAACAATTCCACTTCTTCACTTGTTTCGTCGCTTATCCATTTCTTGCTAACTACGTTGGCCGAAGTCATTTTCGACATAGTATGTAAACTCTATTTGACTAAGATTAGAGGGATTATGTTATTTTATTATTTCATTTTAACGGCCGTTTTAAACTTCGTAAACAATCGAAGCTCTCCCCGCGACATGTTACCTCTTTAAGATCATTTGAGGAACTGTATATAGTGTATATTGCAGGGGTTTGTTGAACAAAATCGATGGTTTGGAGACGTCGGTGCCAGCTAGCCAGGGACGATCGCGTCGGGGTTGAGACAAGTTTCGAATTATTGTTAAACATTTTACCGGTAACCCCGACCTTGGGTAATGCTCGTGAAATTACAATTGGGCATGTTTATTGGGAAAGCGCGTGTAGACTTAGCAATTAAAATCGTGGGAACATTGGGTAAGGTTTTCAGTGAATGTTTGATGTTTGTAGAGTGACAACGGTGGTTCTTTATTTTGTTTATGCATATGTGTATTTTTATAATTTATCGTTTTATTCGTAGTTTGTCGTTTATTGATTGCAAATAGAATTATATACTTACACGTTTTATAGGAAAATTTTGTTTTGTGATTATAATCTAGAATTTCTGTAATGTGTCTTAATTATACATCTTTCTTATCTTCTTATCTTACATGTAATAAAGCTGAAGAGGGTCGAAAGTCTGTACATGGAATGGAATCGGAAAAAAAGTGACTAGGTATACTTAGAATCGACAACAGAACACGTTCCAACAGTTTTTTGAATTTTTGTCTGTTTGTGACCGCGCATCACGTGAAAACGGCAGAACCGATTTAGTTGAAATTTGGTATAGAGATAGTAGTCCTAGGAAAGGACATAGGATAGTTTTTATTCCAGAAATCATCCTCTAAGGAGATGACATTGGGGGTGGAAATTTGTATGGATCTACTTAAACCGCTGCACCGATTTGGGTGAAATTTGATATTAAATAGTTTAAGTCCCGAGGAAGGACATCGGATAGGTTTGATCGCAGAAATCATCCCCTAAGGGGGTGATATGTGGGGGTGAAAATTTGGATGTAACCCATTTTTATGAAATTTGGTTTAGAGATAGTTCAAGTCCTGGGAAAGGACATAGGATAGTTTTTATCCCGTTAATCATCCCCTAAGGGGATGAAATTAGGGTTGAAAATTTGGATGGAACCCATCTGAATACAATTTGGTATAGAGATAGTTTGAGTCCTGGAAAAGGAAGGGGGTGAAATGGGGGGTGAAAATTTGGATGGGACCCGTTTAGATGAAATTTGATATAGAGATAGTTTAAGTCCCGGAGAATGAATAGTTTTAATCCCGAAAATCATCTCATAAGGAGGTGAAATGGGAGGTGAACATTTGTATGGAGCTACTATGCAACCGCTGCACCCGTTTAGATAAAATTGTCTCGGGGAAGCACATATGAAAGTTTTTATCCCGGAAATCAATCCCTAAAAGGTAAATGGAGGGTGAAAGTTTGTATCGAGCTACGATATAAACGAGTTCTACGCGGACGAAGTCGCGGGCAGAAGCTAGTAGTGTAATATAAATTATAAAAAAACGTATATTGCAGTGCCCTTACGGAGTTTCAGAGCTGAATTAACCACAAAGTATCACCTACCACTCGTACCTATGAAAGCAATATATAAATTATATAAAAAGAAATCGATTGATTATTCAATTTTGTATCAAGTTGGCAAGCTAAAATTACTTAATACTAGTATAGTTTTTATACTAGCGATTTCAAAGGTAATTTCTATGATAAGAGAAGTCAAGGTTTACCCACAAGGTAGCCTGCAAAACGAATTTTACGTAACCTCCTGTATTCCACATAGACATCAATAAATTTGCTTTACGAGAGTCAATCGCAATAAAAATACTACAAACTCATGTAAAATTTTATTTATAACCTTCATGAAACATAAATAAAATAGAAGTAGTACGACAGTAACAAAATTAACTGTTTATCTTGAACGAATCTATTGCCGGAAGAAGTATATCACAGAAAAATTATATAATAAAACTTTATGTGTAGGTACAATATTTTATAAGTAAGTAATAACTAATATTGTCACTCGAACATTGACATTTAAATTCAACTTTACAGTACAACTGTAGAGGGTAATTGATGGCTACATCGGTGATTTCAAGGATCAAGACTCGGGTGATAACATGTTGTTAAGTAAGGCGTACAAATCCTATGAAAAAATATTGGTTATTGGTTAAATAATTTCAAGCTAATCCTCGGAGTATAACCTCTAACAAAACTTAATTATACCCTTTTAGCGGTTACCTCCCAGGCTTGGAACCACAATCTAACTCAACACATCACAATAATAATGAACAACTTAGAAAAGTTGAAAGACCTCCGACATTTTCATTTCAAAGTTCAATATCTCAAAACCGGCGATTTTGTTGAAAGGTAGCTAAGGTAGCCAAGAACCATCTCCATCACGTCAGTTTTCGGACAAAAAAAACGCATTCAAATCTCCATTCGTTTAGGATCTACGATGCCACAGACACGTCAAACTTAGATCACCCCTATTTTTGCGTTAGGGGTTAATAAAGTATTTCTGTGTGGTCACCAATGCCAACTGCAACTGCTGTGCTGTTATTTTAACTTTATTGTCACTACTATAACAAACATGGATTTTAATCCGATATGTGCGAGTAATTACCAGTCTTCCTCTTTTGGGTAAAAATTGGGGCATTCGCTAGCCCGAAAGGCATTCCAAAGAAAAGGGTCGTGCCGCGCCGCTGAACCATAAATCAAGTGAGACATATTTATGGCGTCATTTAGGGCGCCTCGCTGACACGAAGTCCCGCGATAGCCACTTGTCACGACACGCAGGGCATATACAAAGTTTGTTTCATGCTAAATAACATCGGCATAATCTTTTTAACTGACTTCATAAAAAATTCTGATTCGATACAATGAATATGCAGAAACTATAAAAAGAACGATTGGGTTTACCTTTTAGATGTAGATGGTCCTCTGTTATTTGATGATCAACGATTTTTACGATTGTTCAACGGTTTTTATTGTAAAATAGAAAGTTAGTGATATTTGCTGTTGCATGTGCCGATACTTTTATAGTTAAACCTTTGCCAGTATTTGCATGAGATATATTGCTACTTTTACTTAAGAAAGAAAAAAAAATTGTTCAATATTTTTCATGACTTTTATTGCTGAATTAAGCAGGGGGTCCTATGTCAACGGCGAGGTGTACTGTATAGATATATACGTTTCACTGGGAAGGATGTTCAATTTCTACGTATTAAATTATTCAATCTGGTTACAGTCTTAAAACATTTTTTTCCTGATTCTTAAGGACTTAGGACTGCCTTCGACTAAAATAGTCTCATGCAAAAAACTCATGATAATATAGGATATATCCCATTTTGTTATTACGTCTAATGATAATTTTAGGCACACACATGAACAACATTTACGTTAAAAGGTAATAGTTATTTTAAAACAAGAACTAATAATTCCATAACAAAGGTAAAAGTATACAGTCACAACAATAATTAGGCACAAATTATATTAGTTATACAGGCTGGTCCAAACTTCGGCGTCCAAGCATTATTTTTAGATTCGTCACATCGTGGGCTATCAGAATAATGTTAAAAAAATATATAAAAAAATAAACTTTTTTAATGTTTCTTTTTGTAACATAACACTTTACAAACGGCGCAGTTGCTAAAAAAAGTCATCCTTACATGGCTGCGAGTTGGAGAAAAAAAGACAGAACTCAAAGTTTTAGGTTCAAGCATAGCTAAGATTTTGCGGTTAAATAAAAAAAATACAAGCGATTTCAAGGACTTTTGGTTAATTTAGAAACTGCTAGACCCTAAGTTTTTAAAAGGTCAAAAAGGTTACACTTTTTTAAATAAATTAAATGCTTCACCCCGGAATTTCTTAACAAAAGTTACAAGTTTAAAAATTCATAACTCGAAAACTACGAAAAATCAGCTAACATACATGGGGTATATTCTGATAGCCCATGATGAATTTTGGACGTCTAGGTTTGTACCACCCTGTATAATTATTGAAAGTAATAAGCAGAGTCCGGAATTATGATGGAATTTTCGAGCTGTCATAGTGACTTCTCATTCATCGACTTCTTAATATCGATATTCACGTAATAAAATTTAAACATTTTTACGATTTTATGTCCTAGTGATTCTTTAGATTGCAAGGCGCCAAAGCGCACTCTGGGCTCGTTTAGGATCATCATCATCATTTCCTTGCCCTTATCCTATTTACGGTCAGCGCAGCATGTCTTTTTCTTCTATACTTCTCTGTCAGCCGTCATCACTCGTTCAGGATAAAGGAAAACAACGTTTAGGATTCCACCGTGAAAAACGTTAGAAGGACAATGAATGATTCCTCAATTATTTGTACCTAATGGAAGGTAAATACAATTTATTGCCTGCAATTACATAGCACAATAACTTGATCAATATCTATTTTCAAATTACGTACGTATATCGCAATCGATACCTATACATTAAAAGTGTTTTCATGTGTTTTTTTTATTGCTTCCTGCTTATTTCTTTTATTATCTGTCATTTTTGTCGCGAGTAAATGATTGAGTTAGTTAGTTAATAGTAAAGTGGCAGCCTAAAAGACAAATGTTTGAGTTTGAAATGTCGCTAAGTGAGAAGTCACTATGACAGTTCAAAAGTGCCACGAAAATTCCTGTCTCTGGTAATAAGTCAGTTCACCAAACTATGGCCCGACTCGAAAACATAATATACGCACCATTACTTAACGCTATAAGTGCCAATGTAGATAAGCTCAACACTTGAAAAGTCTTTGGGGTATTCAGAGATATCTAAATGAACACAGACATTTATGTTATACTCATAGAAGAAATATGTATGTATACTTAAATAAAACTCAATTTGTGTTAGTTTGTAACCACACCAATTCCTACCAAATGCAATGTCAGCTACTAATTAGTAAAATATTTTCACTCAATTCCCTTGATAATTTAAAAACGTATTATCTTATATAAACTAAGTTACTGTCATGATTAACAAAGTATACGTCCATAGCCCCATTGAATTAATAATTACAACAACAATATTGCAACTAAACTTATCTTTTAACATTGAAATAGTTACACCCCTAAATCCCTATAATATTTTTTTTATGCCAATGATATTCTACCAGAAAGTTGTAGGTACAGTAAAATTAGATGAGATCCAAGCACACTACTGGATGATGATACGTTCTAAGACTTCAAAGAACAAGTATAAATCTGCCAGTACCAGGCACCAATCTAATTTGAAAACGTCCAATTTTATTCGTATATGTATGTATTTACAACTCTTTTTTTACTTTTTTTTCCTACAACATGTTTAAGTAATATCAAACTTAACGAACGTTTCATATTGCTTGTAACACTTAAGGTAATGTGTCACCATTCAGTTTACAAACTACGAGGATAAATCATGTTTGATCTTTCCTTTACTTAGATTTCGAATAAATTCACAAAAATGGCTCAAATTCCTACTAAAAACATTCTGCACTGACTAGTTTAACGATAAATTTACAAATTAATCAGAAAGAAAGCACAACTGTTTTTCTTTATTGAACAAAAAGATACCTTATGAAAGGTGGCTGTAATGCCATAGTGCAATCTCTACCTTATGCATTACAAAACATTAAAAATAACATGTTAAGTAGTATTATTTAAAAAAAACTTACGTTAGCACGTTTCACTTCCTCTGCACCATCAAAACTGAACAGCGACACTGAAGCCCGATTCACAGGGACACTACACACTTACTGACTTAAATCGTCAATCAGGCATATCTATACTAGTAACAGGCACTACAGGTTTCAGGGCTTCGTTCTTCTTCTGGTTTTTGTGACTCTTGTGGTGTTTGAGTTTGTTGGTGTCCTCGTCGCGGTAGGGCTCCCGGGCGCCGGCGCCGACGCCGACACCCGCGCCGGGCTCGGCCGGGCTCGGTGCCGGGCTCGGGGCCACGTTGGAGCCGCGGTGCATGTTGTTGTTGTACGCGATGTTCGCGTATTCTTGGAGCAGCGGGAACACTGATAGCAGGAAATGGCAAAAGTCCTTTCTGATGCCGAACCACCCTGGAAGGGAAGATAGATGACAATAAATAATGCAGTGGGTTCATATATCTGTAACTCTTTTTCAGGCAGAGGCGTTTTATCGACCACATACTGTGTGTCAAATATATTTCAAAATATCAAACTTTTATTCTGCAGATAGGCTACAAGGGCACATATACATGTCACTAAACAATATTACATTTTTTTTTCTATTACGTTAGATACAAGATCTCTATCAGAATTAACAAGAAGTTTGTGATATCATTTTCTTTTTTGTGCTCATATTTAGGTTTACTTATTATAAGTAGGTTAATATTAATACTATCATTGTAATAAGCAGGCATCGGAGTATTTGTAGCACGGTAAGACTAAAGTATGATATGGAGTTGTTGTAAGCATTAAAATTAAATTCATACTCATACTCATTAATTTAATTCATTAAATAAATAATAACTATAAAAAGACACCACTATAGATCTTCATTGACAAATAAAAAATAATATGAGGGTCCACGGAAAGAACATGTCTAGTCACTTTCTTTTCAAATTTAAATTTTAATGTCACGCAATAGTTCATAACGAGCGCAACATCTTGACATCAAAATCTCATTTTGAAAAAAAAAAGTGACTAGACATGTTCTTTCCGTGGACCCTTCATATTATTTGTTATTCGTCAATGAAGTAAAGTAAAGTAAAGTATTTATTGATTGTAAACTGTGTACATACAGGTGTTAAAATATATATAAAAGTAA
The DNA here is from genome assembly GCA_963854355.1 of Epinotia brunnichana. Lineage (NCBI taxonomy): Eukaryota > Metazoa > Arthropoda > Insecta > Lepidoptera > Tortricidae > Epinotia > Epinotia brunnichana. The sequence goes on along the minus strand of OY977949.1, from coordinate 18,029,712 downwards.
CAACAGTTGCTCATTCCGAGCGTACAATATTCACCCTTAAAATTTAAGTTTAAAAATAATGTGCACTGACTGGATATATACCTATTCTAATTTATGCGCTGCTGATACTCAAAATATTCATTTAAACTGTAAAATACATTGTCCATGAGAATTTTTTTCAACGTAGATTTGAATTTATTACCATCTAACATCTTAATACTATTAGGTAAGACATTAAATACACGTATCGCAGTAATGAACGCGCTTTTAAAGTATAGGAAATTACTGGTCTTAGGTAGCGACAAGTTGTACTTATATTTCTCACGAAGATTCTCTTTTTGTGAAGACTTACTCACAAAGTAGTCCATATTATTCTTAACAAAGACGCATAATTCGAGAATGTATATTCCTGTAATAGTAAGTAATCGTTTTTCTTTAAATACATTCCGAAGTGATTGTCCAGCACTCATACGGTATACTATTCGCAAGCACCTTTTTTGCAGAATAAATGTACTCTGCACATCAACGGAGTTGTCCCCAAAAAATGATCCCGTAATTTAATAGAGAAAACACGTTCCCAAAGTACGAGTTTCTGACAACGCTTTCCGAGCAGGTTCCCGATAAAATGGCTAGGGCATAACACTGACTTGATAGCTTTCTATTGATTTGAGCAATATGTTCCTTCCAATTCAAGAAAGTGTCAATAGTAACACCTAAAAACCTTATATTATCTACTTCTTGAATTGTTGTTCCTGCTTCCGTTACATTTAACTTAATATGAGTACTTTTATAGTTCCTGAACTGGATGTATTTTGTTTTATCTAAATTTACTCTAAGATTTATCGTTTCAAGCCAAGATGAAGAGAATGAAGATGGTGGTGTATTTTTTATAGTTCTTATTTATTTTATGAATTAAATTAATGAGGATGAGTATGAGTATAAATTTAATTTTAATGCTTACAACGACTCCATAGCTCACTTTAGTCTTACCGTGCTAAAAATACGCCGATGCCTGGTAATAAGCTTCTTTTTGGCAAAAAATGACTGACTGTTGAGTTTGTTTCGGCGTTTCTTCTTTACAGTGGTCTTTTTTTTTAAACACTACTAGAATTTACTTGTAAAAGTGCCATCACGGACCACTTGCAGAAAAATAAATAAAAAGATGTATATAATTTTTTTACGGGTGGCGCAGGACCGGCCATTGTGGCACTCTTTGGGGGAGGCCTATGTCCAGCAGTGGACGTCTTTCGGCTGATATGATGATGATGATTTTTTTTATTTTATACAACGACTGTGGCAAACAAGCTTACGGCCTGCCTGATGTTAAGCAGGTACCGTAGCCTATGGACACTTGTGACATCGGAAGAATCACAAGCGCGTTGCCGACCCTTTATTCACTTGAGGATTTGCTGTGTTGGCAGATAGAGACATGCAGCGCATCCTAGGGAGCTCTGGCGATCTTACTCACCACCAGGAACACAACACCACATGCTTCATAGCATGCAATAATATAGCAACACTAGAAAGCAGTGGTGCTAATAGGGCTGCGGTATTCTGTAAGTTCTGTACTTCCCCAGTTGGGCTGGTCCACATACGAGCGAGATGACATTCCGCTGTGCCCTACCTGTACCTTTGTTAACTTACATTTGTTGCCGCCCTTGGAGCTGAAGGACATGAAGATGAGCGTCGCGTAGCCGACGAACAGCGGGCTCGCGACCACCGTGTACGACAGCGGGAGCCCGTCGTCCAGCTTGTTGGTCAACAACACCTGCGACCGACACACGCAATCACGCATCGTTACAGTTCTAATATATTTGGGAAGCTAAGGACATGAAGATGAGCGTCGCGTAGCCGACGAACAGCGGGCTCGCGACCACCGTGTACGACAGCGGGAGCCCGTCGTCCAGCTTGTTGGTCAACAACACCTGCGACCGACACACGCAATCACGCATCGTTACAGTTCTAATATATTTGGGAAGCTAAGGACATGAAGATGAGCGTCGCGTAGCCGACGAACAGCGGGCTCGCGACCACCGTGTACGACAGCGGGAGCCCGTCGTCCAGCTTGTTGGTCAACAACACCTGCGACCGACACACGCAATCACGCATCGTTACAGTTCTAATATATTTGGGAAGCTAAGGACATGAAGATGAGCGTCGCGTAGCCGACGAACAGCGGGCTCGCGACCACCGTGTACGACAGCGGGAGCCCGTCGTCCAGCTTGTTGGTCAACAACACCTGCGACCGACACACGCAATCACGCATCGTTACAGTTCTAATATATTTGGGAAGCTAAGGACATGAAGATGAGCGTCGCGTAGCCGACGAACAGCGGGCTCGCGACCACCGTGTACGACAGCGGGAGCCCGTCGTCCAGCTTGTTGGTCAACAACACCTGCGACCGACACACGCAATCACGCATCGTTACAGTTCTAATATATTTGGGAAGCTAAGGACATGAAGATGAGCGTCGCGTAGCCGACGAACAGCGGGCTCGCGACCACCGTGTACGACAGCGGGAGCCCGTCGTCCAGCTTGTTGGTCAACAACACCTGCGACCGACACACGCAATCACGCATCGTTACAGTTCTAATATATTTGGGAAGCTAAGGACATGAAGATGAGCGTCGCGTAGCCGACGAACAGCGGGCTCGCGACCACCGTGTACGACAGCGGGAGCCCGTCGTCCAGCTTGTTGGTCAACAACACCTGCGACCGACACACGCAATCACGCATCGTTACAGTTCTAATATATTTGGGAAGCTAAGGACATGAAGATGAGCGTCGCGTAGCCGACGAACAGCGGGCTCGCGACCACCGTGTACGACAGCGGGAGCCCGTCGTCCAGCTTGTTGGTCAACAACACCTGCGACCGACACACGCAATCACGCATCGTTACAGTTCTAATATATTTGGGAAGCTAAGGACATGAAGATGAGCGTCGCGTAGCCGACGAACAGCGGGCTCGCGACCACCGTGTACGACAGCGGGAGCCCGTCGTCCAGCTTGTTGGTCAACAACACCTGCGACCGACACACGCAATCACGCATCGTTACAGTTCTAATATATTTGGGAAGCTAAGGACATGAAGATGAGCGTCGCGTAGCCGACGAACAGCGGGCTCGCGACCACCGTGTACGACAGCGGGAGCCCGTCGTCCAGCTTGTTGGTCAACAACACCTGCGACCGACACACGCAATCACGCATCGTTACAGTTCTAATATATTTGGGAAGCTAAGGACATGAAGATGAGCGTCGCGTAGCCGACGAACAGCGGGCTCGCGACCACCGTGTACGACAGCGGGAGCCCGTCGTCCAGCTTGTTGGTCAACAACACCTGCGACCGACACACGCAATCACGCATCGTTACAGTTCTAATATATTTGGGAAGCTAAGGACATGAAGATGAGCGTCGCGTAGCCGACGAACAGCGGGCTCGCGACCACCGTGTACGACAGCGGGAGCCCGTCGTCCAGCTTGTTGGTCAACAACACCTGCGACCGACACACGCAATCACGCATCGTTACAGTTCTAATATATTTGGGAAGCTAAGGACATGAAGATGAGCGTCGCGTAGCCGACGAACAGCGGGCTCGCGACCACCGTGTACGACAGCGGGAGCCCGTCGTCCAGCTTGTTGGTCAACAACACCTGCGACCGACACACGCAATCACGCATCGTTACAGTTCTAATATATTTGGGAAGCTAAGGACATGAAGATGAGCGTCGCGTAGCCGACGAACAGCGGGCTCGCGACCACCGTGTACGACAGCGGGAGCCCGTCGTCCAGCTTGTTGGTCAACAACACCTGCGACCGACACACGCAATCACGCATCGTTACAGTTCTAATATATTTGGGAAGCTAAGGACATGAAGATGAGCGTCGCGTAGCCGACGAACAGCGGGCTCGCGACCACCGTGTACGACAGCGGGAGCCCGTCGTCCAGCTTGTTGGTCAACAACACCTGCGACCGACACACGCAATCACGCATCGTTACAGTTCTAATATATTTGGGAAGCTAAGGACATGAAGATGAGCGTCGCGTAGCCGACGAACAGCGGGCTCGCGACCACCGTGTACGACAGCGGGAGCCCGTCGTCCAGCTTGTTGGTCAACAACACCTGCGACCGACACACGCAATCACGCATCGTTACAGTTCTAATATATTTGGGAAGCTAAGGACATGAAGATGAGCGTCGCGTAGCCGACGAACAGCGGGCTCGCGACCACCGTGTACGACAGCGGGAGCCCGTCGTCCAGCTTGTTGGTCAACAACACCTGCGACCGACACACGCAATCACGCATCGTTACAGTTCTAATATATTTGGGAAGCTAAGGACATGAAGATGAGCGTCGCGTAGCCGACGAACAGCGGGCTCGCGACCACCGTGTACGACAGCGGGAGCCCGTCGTCCAGCTTGTTGGTCAACAACACCTGCGACCGACACACGCAATCACGCATCGTTACAGTTCTAATATATTTGGGAAGCTAAGGACATGAAGATGAGCGTCGCGTAGCCGACGAACAGCGGGCTCGCGACCACCGTGTACGACAGCGGGAGCCCGTCGTCCAGCTTGTTGGTCAACAACACCTGCGACCGACACACGCAATCACGCATCGTTACAGTTCTAATATATTTGGGAAGCTAAGGACATGAAGATGAGCGTCGCGTAGCCGACGAACAGCGGGCTCGCGACCACCGTGTACGACAGCGGGAGCCCGTCGTCCAGCTTGTTGGTCAACAACACCTGCGACCGACACACGCAATCACGCATCGTTACAGTTCTAATATATTTGGGAAGCTAAGGACATGAAGATGAGCGTCGCGTAGCCGACGAACAGCGGGCTCGCGACCACCGTGTACGACAGCGGGAGCCCGTCGTCCAGCTTGTTGGTCAACAACACCTGCGACCGACACACGCAATCACGCATCGTTACAGTTCTAATATATTTGGGAAGCTAAGGACATGAAGATGAGCGTCGCGTAGCCGACGAACAGCGGGCTCGCGACCACCGTGTACGACAGCGGGAGCCCGTCGTCCAGCTTGTTGGTCAACAACACCTGCGACCGACACACGCAATCACGCATCGTTACAGTTCTAATATATTTGGGAAGCTAAGGACATGAAGATGAGCGTCGCGTAGCCGACGAACAGCGGGCTCGCGACCACCGTGTACGACAGCGGGAGCCCGTCGTCCAGCTTGTTGGTCAACAACACCTGCGACCGACACACGCAATCACGCATCGTTACAGTTCTAATATATTTGGGAAGCTAAGGACATGAAGATGAGCGTCGCGTAGCCGACGAACAGCGGGCTCGCGACCACCGTGTACGACAGCGGGAGCCCGTCGTCCAGCTTGTTGGTCAACAACACCTGCGACCGACACACGCAATCACGCATCGTTACAGTTCTAATATATTTGGGAAGCTAAGGACATGAAGATGAGCGTCGCGTAGCCGACGAACAGCGGGCTCGCGACCACCGTGTACGACAGCGGGAGCCCGTCGTCCAGCTTGTTGGTCAACAACACCTGCGACCGACACACGCAATCACGCATCGTTACAGTTCTAATATATTTGGGAAGCTAAGGACATGAAGATGAGCGTCGCGTAGCCGACGAACAGCGGGCTCGCGACCACCGTGTACGACAGCGGGAGCCCGTCGTCCAGCTTGTTGGTCAACAACACCTGCGACCGACACACGCAATCACGCATCGTTACAGTTCTAATATATTTGGGAAGCTAAGGACATGAAGATGAGCGTCGCGTAGCCGACGAACAGCGGGCTCGCGACCACCGTGTACGACAGCGGGAGCCCGTCGTCCAGCTTGTTGGTCAACAACACCTGCGACCGACACACGCAATCACGCATCGTTACAGTTCTAATATATTTGGGAAGCTAAGGACATGAAGATGAGCGTCGCGTAGCCGACGAACAGCGGGCTCGCGACCACCGTGTACGACAGCGGGAGCCCGTCGTCCAGCTTGTTGGTCAACAACACCTGCGACCGACACACGCAATCACGCATCGTTACAGTTCTAATATATTTGGGAAGCTAAGGACATGAAGATGAGCGTCGCGTAGCCGACGAACAGCGGGCTCGCGACCACCGTGTACGACAGCGGGAGCCCGTCGTCCAGCTTGTTGGTCAACAACACCTGCGACCGACACACGCAATCACGCATCGTTACAGTTCTAATATATTTGGGAAGCTAAGGACATGAAGATGAGCGTCGCGTAGCCGACGAACAGCGGGCTCGCGACCACCGTGTACGACAGCGGGAGCCCGTCGTCCAGCTTGTTGGTCAACAACACCTGCGACCGACACACGCAATCACGCATCGTTACAGTTCTAATATATTTGGGAAGCTAAGGACATGAAGATGAGCGTCGCGTAGCCGACGAACAGCGGGCTCGCGACCACCGTGTACGACAGCGGGAGCCCGTCGTCCAGCTTGTTGGTCAACAACACCTGCGACCGACACACGCAATCACGCATCGTTACAGTTCTAATATATTTGGGAAGCTAAGGACATGAAGATGAGCGTCGCGTAGCCGACGAACAGCGGGCTCGCGACCACCGTGTACGACAGCGGGAGCCCGTCGTCCAGCTTGTTGGTCAACAACACCTGCGACCGACACACGCAATCACGCATCGTTACAGTTCTAATATATTTGGGAAGCTAAGGACATGAAGATGAGCGTCGCGTAGCCGACGAACAGCGGGCTCGCGACCACCGTGTACGACAGCGGGAGCCCGTCGTCCAGCTTGTTGGTCAACAACACCTGCGACCGACACACGCAATCACGCATCGTTACAGTTCTAATATATTTGGGAAGCTAAGGACATGAAGATGAGCGTCGCGTAGCCGACGAACAGCGGGCTCGCGACCACCGTGTACGACAGCGGGAGCCCGTCGTCCAGCTTGTTGGTCAACAACACCTGCGACCGACACACGCAATCACGCATCGTTACAGTTCTAATATATTTGGGAAGCTAAGGACATGAAGATGAGCGTCGCGTAGCCGACGAACAGCGGGCTCGCGACCACCGTGTACGACAGCGGGAGCCCGTCGTCCAGCTTGTTGGTCAACAACACCTGCGACCGACACACGCAATCACGCATCGTTACAGTTCTAATATATTTGGGAAGCTAAGGACATGAAGATGAGCGTCGCGTAGCCGACGAACAGCGGGCTCGCGACCACCGTGTACGACAGCGGGAGCCCGTCGTCCAGCTTGTTGGTCAACAACACCTGCGACCGACACACGCAATCACGCATCGTTACAGTTCTAATATATTTGGGAAGCTAAGGACATGAAGATGAGCGTCGCGTAGCCGACGAACAGCGGGCTCGCGACCACCGTGTACGACAGCGGGAGCCCGTCGTCCAGCTTGTTGGTCAACAACACCTGCGACCGACACACGCAATCACGCATCGTTACAGTTCTAATATATTTGGGAAGCTAAGGACATGAAGATGAGCGTCGCGTAGCCGACGAACAGCGGGCTCGCGACCACCGTGTACGACAGCGGGAGCCCGTCGTCCAGCTTGTTGGTCAACAACACCTGCGACCGACACACGCAATCACGCATCGTTACAGTTCTAATATATTTGGGAAGCTAAGGACATGAAGATGAGCGTCGCGTAGCCGACGAACAGCGGGCTCGCGACCACCGTGTACGACAGCGGGAGCCCGTCGTCCAGCTTGTTGGTCAACAACACCTGCGACCGACACACGCAATCACGCATCGTTACAGTTCTAATATATTTGGGAAGCTAAGGACATGAAGATGAGCGTCGCGTAGCCGACGAACAGCGGGCTCGCGACCACCGTGTACGACAGCGGGAGCCCGTCGTCCAGCTTGTTGGTCAACAACACCTGCGACCGACACACGCAATCACGCATCGTTACAGTTCTAATATATTTGGGAAGCTAAGGACATGAAGATGAGCGTCGCGTAGCCGACGAACAGCGGGCTCGCGACCACCGTGTACGACAGCGGGAGCCCGTCGTCCAGCTTGTTGGTCAACAACACCTGCGACCGACACACGCAATCACGCATCGTTACAGTTCTAATATATTTGGGAAGCTAAGGACATGAAGATGAGCGTCGCGTAGCCGACGAACAGCGGGCTCGCGACCACCGTGTACGACAGCGGGAGCCCGTCGTCCAGCTTGTTGGTCAACAACACCTGCGACCGACACACGCAATCACGCATCGTTACAGTTCTAATATATTTGGGAAGCTAAGGACATGAAGATGAGCGTCGCGTAGCCGACGAACAGCGGGCTCGCGACCACCGTGTACGACAGCGGGAGCCCGTCGTCCAGCTTGTTGGTCAACAACACCTGCGACCGACACACGCAATCACGCATCGTTACAGTTCTAATATATTTGGGAAGCTAAGGACATGAAGATGAGCGTCGCGTAGCCGACGAACAGCGGGCTCGCGACCACCGTGTACGACAGCGGGAGCCCGTCGTCCAGCTTGTTGGTCAACAACACCTGCGACCGACACACGCAATCACGCATCGTTACAGTTCTAATATATTTGGGAAGCTAAGGACATGAAGATGAGCGTCGCGTAGCCGACGAACAGCGGGCTCGCGACCACCGTGTACGACAGCGGGAGCCCGTCGTCCAGCTTGTTGGTCAACAACACCTGCGACCGACACACGCAATCACGCATCGTTACAGTTCTAATATATTTGGGAAGCTAAGGACATGAAGATGAGCGTCGCGTAGCCGACGAACAGCGGGCTCGCGACCACCGTGTACGACAGCGGGAGCCCGTCGTCCAGCTTGTTGGTCAACAACACCTGCGACCGACACACGCAATCACGCATCGTTACAGTTCTAATATATTTGGGAAGCTAAGGACATGAAGATGAGCGTCGCGTAGCCGACGAACAGCGGGCTCGCGACCACCGTGTACGACAGCGGGAGCCCGTCGTCCAGCTTGTTGGTCAACAACACCTGCGACCGACACACGCAATCACGCATCGTTACAGTTCTAATATATTTGGGAAGCTAAGGACATGAAGATGAGCGTCGCGTAGCCGACGAACAGCGGGCTCGCGACCACCGTGTACGACAGCGGGAGCCCGTCGTCCAGCTTGTTGGTCAACAACACCTGCGACCGACACACGCAATCACGCATCGTTACAGTTCTAATATATTTGGGAAGCTAAGGACATGAAGATGAGCGTCGCGTAGCCGACGAACAGCGGGCTCGCGACCACCGTGTACGACAGCGGGAGCCCGTCGTCCAGCTTGTTGGTCAACAACACCTGCGACCGACACACGCAATCACGCATCGTTACAGTTCTAATATATTTGGGAAGCTAAGGACATGAAGATGAGCGTCGCGTAGCCGACGAACAGCGGGCTCGCGACCACCGTGTACGACAGCGGGAGCCCGTCGTCCAGCTTGTTGGTCAACAACACCTGCGACCGACACACGCAATCACGCATCGTTACAGTTCTAATATATTTGGGAAGCTAAGGACATGAAGATGAGCGTCGCGTAGCCGACGAACAGCGGGCTCGCGACCACCGTGTACGACAGCGGGAGCCCGTCGTCCAGCTTGTTGGTCAACAACACCTGCGACCGACACACGCAATCACGCATCGTTACAGTTCTAATATATTTGGGAAGCTAAGGACATGAAGATGAGCGTCGCGTAGCCGACGAACAGCGGGCTCGCGACCACCGTGTACGACAGCGGGAGCCCGTCGTCCAGCTTGTTGGTCAACAACACCTGCGACCGACACACGCAATCACGCATCGTTACAGTTCTAATATATTTGGGAAGCTAAGGACATGAAGATGAGCGTCGCGTAGCCGACGAACAGCGGGCTCGCGACCACCGTGTACGACAGCGGGAGCCCGTCGTCCAGCTTGTTGGTCAACAACACCTGCGACCGACACACGCAATCACGCATCGTTACAGTTCTAATATATTTGGGAAGCTAAGGACATGAAGATGAGCGTCGCGTAGCCGACGAACAGCGGGCTCGCGACCACCGTGTACGACAGCGGGAGCCCGTCGTCCAGCTTGTTGGTCAACAACACCTGCGACCGACACACGCAATCACGCATCGTTACAGTTCTAATATATTTGGGAAGCTAAGGACATGAAGATGAGCGTCGCGTAGCCGACGAACAGCGGGCTCGCGACCACCGTGTACGACAGCGGGAGCCCGTCGTCCAGCTTGTTGGTCAACAACACCTGCGACCGACACACGCAATCACGCATCGTTACAGTTCTAATATATTTGGGAAGCTAGGAATTTGCGACAGGAGACGTCGAGGGGTAGGTCTGTAGGTTTTGAACTGAGCTTAGTACACAAATGTTTCGCTTCTTATGAATTTCTCAATTGCCTAGTTGTTACTCGTTCAGATCATTGTATTAGTATTACTTAGAACAGCCGCACATTGAGCCACTATTTTATATATTATCAGCTCACACCGTTCGTTTAGTGGCGACCAATAGTACCTTAATGTGTGGCAGAGCGGTCGCGTTTAGTGACGACCAATAGTGGCTTAATGTGTGGCAGAGCGGTCGCGTTTAGTGACGACCAATAGTGGCTTAATGTGTGGCAGAGCGGTCGCGTTTAGTGACGACCAATAGTGGCTTAATGTGTGGCAGAGCGGTTGCGTTTAGTGACGACCAATAGTGGCTTAATATGTGGCAGAGCGGTCGTGTTTAGTGGCGACCAATAGTGGCTTAATGTGTGGCAGAGCGGTCGCGTTTAGTGGCGACCAATAGTGGCTTAATGTGTGGCAGAGCGGTCGTGTTTAGTGGCGGCAACTAGCGGCTGTAAAGTGCGTCCGCTCATAGTCTTTGTATAACGATAAGATGAAAGGCTTAGTTTAAAAGATATCGCAAGATAAGTTACCAGAAATACCAGTATAGGTATGACAGTGAAGGTGTACGCCAGCGCAGAGTTGAAGCTGGTACGGCGCTGCTGCAGGTTGGCGTCCGGGGTGCGCAGGAGCATGCCCGCGAATATTATGCTGTACAGCACCCCTGCAACAGTCACATGTCATCTGACTTATATGGCTCATCATATACCGTTGTAGTTCAAATTACACATATTCAACTTCAAAACATTTATTCGTGACAGCAATTAATTTCAACTCATTTGAACATGTTTGCACAAAAGTGTTCAAAGAAATAATAGTATTTTTCACAATCGTGTTATAATAGAGAACTTTTTAGTCGAGTACCGTGTTTAGGCCACGAAGCTTGCTGAGTGGCCTAAGTAAGGTACGAGATTAAAAAGCTTGATTATAACACTATTGTGAACAATACTTTTTGTACGAGTTCATTAAAATTAATTTTCTACGAGTCAACTGAACTAATTAAACAAACTCGATACTGTTGAAACGAAGTGCAGAGGGCCTACCGCGAAAGGCATTCGAAGTTTCCCCTCTCTGTACTTACGAGTTCGTACGTAAGTGCGACAGAGAGAGAAAACTTCAAATGCCGTTCGCGGTAGGCCCTCAGCTCATCGCTCGTACGCTTGTTGATATCTTAAAAGACATCAACGAGCGTACGACATCAAAGCGATTCTATTGGTCCAATTCATTACAGTTCAGTAAAGCAGCCACGTGATTGGTCGAATCTATTTTAGTTGTCTGGAGCGTATCGAAAAGTAGTTATTTCGATTGTTTCGACAGTAACATGGACTACAACTATGAAAAGAGTGACGTTGCAGTATTCTCTATGAAATCTTAATACACATATTTTAATCGTCGAGTACAAAAAATATATTTCATTGTATCCTAACCCTGTAACTAAGTAAGTGTGTATGTACCTAAAGATTAAATTAATTTATGTTATTGATGTGAAACGCACTGGCAGAAGGCCAAGATACAGGCTCAGCCTAGTTTGGTCTCTGATGGGAAGAAGTCGAATGGATGTTTTGTTTTTGATAATAAACATTTTTGTATTTGTATAAGTAATTGGGGTAACCTCGAAAATGGGGTTAAGTCGAAAATCACAAATCATCATCATCATATCAGCCGAATGACGTCCACTGCTGGACATATGCCTCCCCCAAAGAGTGCCACAATGGCCAGTCCTGCGCCACCCGCATCCAGCGGACTCCCGCGACCTTTACCAGGTCATCAGTCCACCGGAAGGCGCGGCATGGGTAGGGGGGGCCTACCCACGCCGCGCCTTCCGGTACGTGGTCGCTCACTTGATCACAAATGCCTAAAAGTAATTTAAACTCTGGCATCCCACATGTAGCTTGTTGTGGGTTTTTGGCCCAATAAAAACTGGTAAATATGCACTATACTTTTAATTACAGATAAATAAATACACACAGTACAGTTAGCGGCAAATATTAAACAGAAAAGAAATATAAAAGAGAGCAACGTCCGTTCGGTGCAACTCGCAATCGGATCTCTCCGCGCGGTGGGCCGGCCCCGGCCCACCGCGACCCTCGCCCCGCGCGGCGTTCGGCATTCATCGGCAACACCACATCTCAATTAAGCCGGGAACTACTCGTACACAGGCACTACAATGTTCAATGCTGTAATAAATGCACAAAATCTAGCCGCCATTTAAGAAAATACAGAAATAGAGGAATTTGTTTTGTTTTAAAATAGTATGAAACAAAACAAATGCAACTCTGTTCCAATTTAGAATGGTATAAATTCCATTGAAGAGGAGGATGCTTTTTAATAGGCCTTTGGACGGCTAGAGATTTAAACCGCGCAGTTAAGGCGAGGCAGGTTCATGGTCTTCTCTCCCTCTCACTGAGCATAATCGTGAGCGAGATGGAAGTGCGTGTTCGGAAGTGTGTAACATCACTTTTTAGTATACTGGATATTTATTTTAAATCTATCCGGTTTTTGTGTTAGAACAATAAAAAAGCGATCCTTTTTATAAAAAAAAAACCGATTGTAGTTTAAAAATTACGAAATCCCGAACATTTAAGTATATTTTTATGGTGATATTTAAGATTTTTTTACAGAGTTACCAAGCCATTTTTTTCATAGTATGTTCAGTTATTGTGTTTCTTTGTTTCTTTTTCAGTCTACAGTAATTTTTCTGTAGTAGAATTCTTCATTATTTCTTCACACTGGAAGCTCAAAAATCTATTTTTTCGTCAAATCGTGAACCGGCCTCGCCTTAACCGTTCCACACGATAGGACAACACTTTGAAACTTTCAACTAATAGCTTATGGGAAAGTTTCAAAAGGAAAAATAAATGTACACTCACCAACTAGACTCAAGCACATCAGAATCCACAGCGGCACAAATACCACTTCCCATGACCAGTTGATGAACTCATCCAACTTCAGAGCCAGGAATATAAACTGAAGGATGTTCACTGCGCAAAATAACTCCAACTGAAATGAACACAAGAATAAACTTGTGAAACATACATTTCATATTCTATATTATTCCATGTTGATGTACAGTCAACCAATTTGATTTCCTAGGCCACCGTAGAACCCTGTCATTTTAACTGCTACATAGCGACGCAATAATCCTAGTAATTTTCAACGGCAAGGTTCTATGATGGCCTAGGAATCAAATTAGTTGACTGTACCGCCGACTACCCCTACTTGCACTTAAGTTTATTGTAACGACGCGTGTCTGTGTAAAGGCCGAAACGCACTGACAGCGGTGGCGATGGCGGTGCGGCGCGGAGGCGGTACCGGTTGTAATGTTCGAGCTAATATGAAAGGATCCGCATAGAGCAGCGCGGTATTCCGTGCGGACCCTTTCGCATTGGTTCGAACATTACAACCGGTACCGCCTCCGCGCCGCACCGCCATCGCCACCGCTGTCAGTGCGTTTCGGCCTTAAGTGCGTGACATCGGACGCTTGTGCGCATTTATTTTACTGCTTGAAGCTATATTATCTACTGTATAGGGGGTAATCTCTGACTTTACTCTTTAAATTCTAATAATCAATAATCCCGTTAAAAACAATGCATAACTTTTCGTAAAACGTTGACGGAGCATTTGGGAACTTCTAGTGTTTCATGATTTTTACGTTGAAGAATGAGAGAACCAAAGTGCAAACAAAATGCCATGCAGTGTCAAATTTATTCCTGTACAGCGTGTAAGCTTCAACAGTCAATTTTGAAAGATTTTATGCATTAGAAACCTTTATGATAGAATTAGAGTTACTCCATTCAATTACACTTATTACACCAGCGACTAAGTAAGCGAGATTAAGTAAATCATTCCAATTTATCTTTTTGCTTTGATCTTTGTGTCAATGAGTCATTCAACAAGTGAAATCAAAACATTTTTCGAAAAACCCAACTGCTTTTTTGCAAATAGGTTTGCCTATGTCACTCCCACGATTAAGAGGAATCCAACGACACATCACATGTCGAAATCCGTCAAACGGTTTAGGCTGCAGGGCGTGTCAAATAATAAGACATACCCACATACATACATACATACATACGCTCGAAAAACATAACCCTCTCTCCTTCAGCAGATGGGTAAAATCAATGTCTAAGAAACCATCAAACACTACGCAAATGCAGCACAATATTCATTATGGACCTTATCTTACTGAGAATAAGATTCAAGATTACTTCCTAGTATGTAGGTATTTATTTTGAGTCATTTTATTCGCTATTGAAACTAAGATCTTAATACTTGACATGGGAAAATCATATTGAATACATTTGCAAGAGGTTAAATAAATCGGCATTTGCCTTACGCAAACTAACCAACTTAGCTGACAAGAAAGCAGTATTAACTGCATACCATGGCCTTGTTACCTCAATATTAAGATATGGTGTCATATTCTGGGGGAACGCAGTCCACAGAGACGCGGTTTTTAAAGCCCAAAAAAGATGCATACGGGCTATCTGCGGTTTAAATTCACGCGAAAGCTGCGTCTCGTTTTTTAGGTCGCTGAATATCTTAACGTTCCCAGCACTATATATATTTGAAATTGCTAATTTTGTTAAAGGAAATCCGCAATTATTCAAAACGGTATCCCAGCGGTTTAAAATTCCTGTGCGACCACAATACCAATACAACATTTGTAACATGGAACATAAAACTGCTTTCCTGAGCAAAAGTGTACTGGGTATGGCTCCCAAAATTTACAATAAGATTCCAAACTGCATAAAAGCTCAGGATATGGTTCCATTTAAAAAGCAATTGAAATTGTATTTAGTAAATAAGTGCTTTTATTCTCTAAATGATTTTTTGATGACATTTAATACATTATATTTTTTATTCAATTTCAATATACCTTATTCTAAGTTACAAAAATAAATAATAATAATAATGGGATTATTTAATTGTTATTGTTTCCAATGTTGTAATTTTATTTTATTAGTGTTAATTTTTATTATTTATTTTATTATAATTTGATAATCATTTTAATTACAAAAATTGTAGTCCATTAATTTGTTTTGTGTAATTACTACTTTATAAGAACTAAGAAGACATTTCGATAAAAGTGTTTCTTCTTAAGTAAAAATTTGTACGCCCAATAGGCAAAAGCACGGAATAAGTACTTTGTTATTAAAATAAGACCCTATTTGTGACCTGTTTTACAAATAAATATATTCAAATAAAAACAAATAAATATATTCATTCATTCATTCATTCATACTTTATACTTATAGATTCTTATTCACACATAATGTAACCTATGCTCTTAACGAAAGATAATCTAAATTTTCTGAAAGATGATAACATTAATAATCTTTCTTTGAAGTGTATGGCTGATATATATCGTACGAAGCGCAGCGCAGCGCATGTTCGTGAATGGCTGGTGGTTATCTAAGCAGACACATTGATTCTATCATCGCGTTCCGAGACTATGCACTGAAATCGTAAATTGAATGATATCGCTCTGAGGGTGGGATGCGTCTGTAATCGGTGTTCCTTAAAATTTGTATATATGGAAAGTTTGGGAAGTTGGTATGGAACGAAAGCTACCGGCGCCATATTTAACGCTGTTCGATCTGTAATCGTAAGTTGGTGCAACGCGCCCTAAGTAACAGCGCGATTTGGATGCGCGAAAATGCGTTGCACTGCGGCTGCGCTTAAAGCTGCCAACGCACAGACAGCGGTGGCGGCGCGGTGCGCTGCGGCGCGGAGGCGGTACCGGTTGTATTGTTCGAGCTAATATGAAAGGGTCCGCACAGAATACCGTGGCGGGACGCGGCGCGGCGCGGTATTCTGTGCGGACCTATTCACATTAGCTCGAAAATTACAACCGGTACCGCCTCCGCACCGCACCGCACCGCGCCGCCACCGCTGTCTGTGCGTTTCGACCTTAATTCACCATCATCATATCAGCCGAAAGACGTCCACTACTGGACATAGGCCTCCCCCAAAGAGTGCCACAATGACCGGTCCTGCGCCACCCGCATCCAGCGGACTCCCGCGATCTTCACCAGGTCATCAGTCCACCTTGTGGGGGTCTACCCACGCTGCGCCTGCCGGTACGTGGTCGCCACTCGAGGACATTTCCACCCCAACGGCCATCGTTTCTACGTGCAATGAGCCCCGCCCACTGCCACTTAAGTTTAGCGACCTAAATAACCGTCTAAAGGCCTGCGCTAACCGGTGGAGCGCAGCACCGATCACTTTAAATTTATCAATGTATATTCTTTTTTAATTACATTAAGGTATAAATTTGAATGCTCTGAAACCAACCTCGGAGCATCACGGGGGATTTCTACTCTGCGGCATCGAGGAGCATGTTAGAGGATACCGCGGCGGTAGGCGGCGGCATGCCGCGGCATCCCCCACTATGCGCCGAGGCCTCCCGAGTGCGCCGGGTTAGCGGGGTTGCGGGAGGGGAAGGCTTAACAGTATAGAAATTGATATTCTGAAATATACAAACCTCATAACTCCGATCATGTCGCACCGACCATATACAAATGGCGATGGATACTATGCTTATAAATATTAAGGGTATGAAGACTAGTATCCACACATGGCGTTTCACGGAGAGCTGGTCGCAGACAAGCAACTCAAACATGAGAAGTATCAGGTGGATGGCAAGGCTGATCAGCATAGCTTTGTAGTGGATGTATGCTTCACCTTCTAACCTGGAATTTTTATTTGGAAATATAGTATATATCTAATAAATAATATATACTCTAGCCGGTCTAGCCGCAACTGTAACTTCCCCCAAAGACCGTCAAAATTTTACCGAACATTCTCCTCGTGTGTAAATATGTCAACAACAGTCAACACCACTAAACTGATATTGGCAAATCCACCTTGCTAAAACAGCAAGGAGTAAAAGACATCTTTAATAAAAAATAAAAAAGGTGTCAGGTATTTTTGCAAAATGTATCCTGCCCGACATCTGTGTAGGTGATTGTGACACAACAGATGTGTTGTTCACAATCATATAATCTGTAAAATTATTGCCAGTCTAGTGTCCTAGGGTGTTAGCAATTGTTTTATGAATGTTGCCTAGGCATGTTGTCCCAAAAGCCGATCTCAAGCTTAAAACGGGTGACAGTCATAACAGATACCAAAAAAAATTAAAAACACCCTGGCCATGTATCTAAAAAAATATATGTTTACTTGTTCAATTTACACAATGAACAAGTTGCATCTCACACTACTTTAAATAAAAAGTTTTTATTTAATAATCTAGCAAGTTAACTTATAAATAACTGTTATGTGTTTATGATTTGGCCTATCAACCATTGTGACATTGAATTTTTTGGATTATATTATATCATAAGTTTGCCTATCTTGAGGCCAAACTTGAAAGCCTTCAGGCGGAGACTGCAGTCATGGGGCTGCGAGTTAGCTGACGCAAAACAGTCAACATGCGGGTTAAGTCGGCCACAACTAAACCCACAGCATTGACAGGTGTATGCTTGGAATCAGTGCCCAAGTTTATGTATCTAGGCAGTGTCATACCGGGCCAAGGTGGAATGGATGAAAACATTGACAGCAGGATCAAAAAAGTTAAGGCTGCATACGCCCAACTCAAGCCCGTGTGGGAGGCAAACGTGCTCACGCGTCACATTAAGGTTTCCCTCTTCAAATCAATTGTCAAGTCAGTTTTGCTTTTTGGCTGCAAAACGTGGAGAGTGACGAAGGGTCTGACGAACAAGTCGCAGGTTTTCGTCAACAAGTCCCTGAGGTTGATCCTTCGCATTTTCTGGCCAAAGACCATAAGGAATGAAGACGCTTATGGAGTAGGTATGTGCAGGCAACAACCCATTGCCATAGAGATCTCAATGCGCAAATGGAGATGGATAAGCCATACGATTCGAGTTTGAGTGCAAGCCGCCGGGCGGAAGGCGAATTCGCGGACGTCCCGTGCATACATGGAAGCAAACAGTCGAGAGTGAGCTGCGTGCAGTTGGACTGAGCTAGAGCAAAGCCGGGGACGTCGCTCAGGACAGGAAGGCGTGGCGCGAGCTTTTGAAGGCCCTAGGACAGGACAGGAGCCCTCTGGGGTGCCCTAGGACAACATCATCATACCCTCTTTACAGATATTTTGGTTTTTGAGTTACATAAGTAAAATTACAATTTTTTTATGTATGTAAGGAGTAAGGACACTTCCATATATATTTTCTACACATATTCTTCTGAGTTCTAACAGAATACCAGTGTTTTGTTCAATTGCGAGCAAAACTACACACTGAGTTGGAAACTTTTTGTTTTGCTGAAATGCATCTTTTAAAACATAAATAAACTTTTTTCATTTATTTTTGAATGCACACAGTTTGTTGCATAAAAACTTTTTGTATTGTTTTTTAATTTTTTCATGTTCTTTTAAGTTTTGTTTTTGTTGTTGTTTTTTAGGGTTCCATACTCAAAGTGTCCGTTTGTCTGTCACCAGGCTGTATCTCAAGAACCGTGATAGCTAGAAAGTTGAAATTGTCACAGATTATGTATTTCTGTTGCCGCTATAACAACAAATACTAAAAACAAAATAAAATATTTTTTTAAGGGGGCTCCCATACAACAAACTTGTTTTTTTGCCGTTTTTATAGATAATGGTACGGAACCCTTTGTGCGCGAGTCCAACACTCACTTGGCCGGTTTTTTTCTTGTTGTAACTTGTGTGTATGTAGCAAACAAATAAATGTTATCTATCTATCTACATGATAAGAATGTATTAGGCTAAGTTAGAACCAGTCTTGCGCAATAGAGATATGTTCAAGATAAGTTATCTAGATGTTATTTGGATCATCTTTTTGTTGTTGTTATTCTGCCCGGTTTATAGTCTGAGGGATAACAATCATTCTTATTAAGGACCAGTTGTTACAGACCATTGGTTAGCTATGTTTGTTGAAGTTTGCAGTGTTCTGTGGGATAGCAGCTTTTTTTAAAATGTTTACTGACCTATATACTTAGTGTGGTTGGTGCAAGCCACCCTGAAATTTTAAATGTAAAATTAACTCTCTTTGTATTTTATTTATAATTTACCTTGTCATGTTTAAAGTGCAAACAAATTTATATGAAATTTGGTATGGAGGCAGTTCGAGTCCCAGAGGACACTTTGTTATCCCAAAATGAAGTACCCACAGCTGGTAGTTTGTATATATGTAATATACAAAAGTAAGGCGATAATTTGGAGAGGGTTTGTATCCTATATTTATTATACTTACACGACCTTCATGTCCTGCCCTACGCTTAACTGAAGTGTTACTTAAAATTAAAAATAAATACCTGAAGTGAGGGTACTGCCACCAAACATAAGTGCCAACTGTTGCACCTAGCACTACGAGGAATTTCCACACCCATATCGGCGTAAATACAGCCCAATACGACCATGTTATAGCGTTGT
Organism: Epinotia brunnichana; assembly: GCA_963854355.1. Lineage (NCBI taxonomy): Eukaryota > Metazoa > Arthropoda > Insecta > Lepidoptera > Tortricidae > Epinotia > Epinotia brunnichana. Next base: position 18,009,941 of record OY977949.1, on the reverse strand, counting down.
CTAGTTTTAAAGCTAACAACGCCGTAAAAACTAGCAAGCAACTGTGCACGACGAATTTGCTGGAATGAAAACATTAAAATAAACAATTAACATTAACACTGACAGTCATTCATGCAATATGAACATTAGTCGCAAAGGCTTCGTTAATTACCTAGGATTAAAATCCTGAAACAATGTTTGTAAATTCATTTCTATACACATTCGTCTCAATATAATTCTCTATCATGTCTTTCACTGCACTACTTGTATGTTTTCGTGAAAAATATCGACAGCGCTGCTTTGCTCCACATCCACTTAACCACTCTATTCAATTTTTTTCTCTCACTCTCTCACCCGGTTCACCTTCACGCCACAGATAAACTACTGAGATACAGAACTTCATATATTGTTCAAGTCATAGTTTTAAGCACAGTGATAGTGAATTAAAAATCTAATGTAATAGTGAACAGCCAACCTTATTTCGACATTGACAGCTGAATTAATTTAATTGACTCGATTTGCTTCTGAGTGCGACTCTTGAGAGTAGAGGTAGAGGTAAACTCCACTACGTTATATTGTGGTTATATTATACCTTACTTACCTTCAGCGTTATTTTTAGTATTATCTACACTTGACCGTACATCCTGTAAAAACAATGGCATCTCCATCACCGAAATCTCCTGAACAAAGCGAGAAGAACAAACAGTATGACCGGCAACTTCGTTTGTGGGGAGACCATGGGCAATCGGCCCTGGAAAAAGGACATATTTGCCTGATCAACGCAACTGCATTAGGTACCGAGGTATTGAAGTCTATAGTTCTCCCCGGTGTGGGTGCCGTAACTATAATCGACGAGTGTACTGTGAGTGAAGAGGATATAGGAAGTAATTTTTTCTTAGAAACTTCGAGCAAAGGTTTAAATAGAGGATCTGAAGCATTAAGGCTTATTCTAGAACTGAATCCTGCTGTTCAAGGCCATGCAGTTCAGGAACCGACTAATCAAATATTGCAAGCAAACCCTGACTTCTTCAAGTCGTTTACAGTTGTGGTTGGTACTGCTCTTGAAGAGAAAACTATTAAAGAAATATCCCAGCATTTATGGGATATAAATGTTCCTTTTATTCTGGCGCGGTCTGTGGGCTTTTTAGGATCATTCAGGATTCAGAGTAAAGAACATGCTATCATTGAAACTCACCCTGACAATGAGCAGCCAGACCTTCGCCTGGACATTCTCTTCACTGCACTCTCTGAGTACTTGGATAGCATAGACATTGAAGCTGTGGACTTGAAAGACCATGGCCACATTCCATGGATTGTTATCCTCCACAAAGCTGTTATTAAGTGGCAAAAAACTCAGAGAGATACTAGATGGCCAATGAGCCGGAAAGAAAAAAATGAAATTAAGGAAATAGTTTCAGAGTTCATTAGAAAGGATGAGAATGGAGTTCCAATTACCGAGGAGAACTTTGAAGAAGCTCTTAGAGCCATCAACACTGCTTTGCACCCTACATTTTTACCTGTCAATATTCAAGAGCTTTTGTACTGCAGCAATGCCACAAACTTAACTAAAGAGAGTTCACCTTTTTGGATAATGTGCTCTGCTCTTAGAGCATTTATTGAAGCTGAAGGAAAAGGAAAGCTTCCTCTAAAAGGCATTCTACCAGATATGACTGCCTCAACGGAACATTACGTCAAACTGCAAAATATTTATAGGAATCAAGCCGCATTTGAAGCAGAGGCAGTGTACAGAAAAGTACAACAAATTGTCAACCAGTTACACTGCGAGTGTATTAGTGAAGCTGATGTAAAACTGTTCTGCAGGCATGCTCGCAATTTGCACCTAATCACTGGCTCCAATATTGCAAATGAATATCAGATGAGTGCACCTGTATCTTCATATATAGCTAAGCATTTAGAAGAACCCGATGTGATGATGGTTCACTACATTCTCCTGAGGGCAGCAGAGATGTTCCGCTCTGAACACTGCAGAGCTCCAGGTGAATGGGAGCCTGAAGGTGACATTACAAGTTTAAAGACTTGTGTGTCTAAACTCCTTACAGATGTGTCATGTTCCCCATTCTCTAAAGATGATCATGTACATGAAATGTGTCGCTATGGTGGGGCAGAAATACACAGTGTGTCAGCTTTTATAGGTGGATGTGTTGCCCAGGAAGCCATCAAAATTATCACTAAACAATACAAGCCTGTAAATAACACCTTCATTTACGATGGAGCTTCAACAAACACTGCTACATTTCGTTTCTGAATTGTTATTAAAGAGATAAATGAATCTAACATTATTTCATTTACACTATGTTAACCCCAGAGCATAATACCGAGGATAGGAAATTAGTTTCATTGGAGGACTGTGGACATAGGAATAAATACCAGTACACCATAATTCTTCAAAGTTGTGTATTTTAGCTTGGACATTTAACCATTCATTTTAAACCTTTATATGCAAGATATAAAAGAAGACAGATAAAACATTTTTATTAAAACTTTTACTCATAAATTATAAACTTATCACATGACAATAAAAGTTATTCAAACAAACTATACATTTGGCTAAATCCACAGGCAGAGTCAATAGCAGGTTACATATTATCAGATTAGATTATCAATATTATCATTTATAGCAACAGGATTCACTTTATCATAGCTATGCCTGAGGTGCAGCCTCCAGAAATATAAACACAACATTGAGAATATCCCATTGATTACCTACAATTTTCACCTTAACCATAGCTTCAACCGCAGTGCGTCCACACCATTGAGGTAATATCGAAATAAACGCTTGTCACGCACAAACCCCAGATTCTCGTAAAGTAAGAGTGCTGGCTTGTTGGTAATTTCGGTTTCTAATACTACTTCATCCGCATTATCATTAATCATTGCCTGAAACAAATAAAAAAACACGAATATTAGATCCATAATCTAAAGAAAACCCCACAACCCAAAACTGAGACACAGTAGACCCCGTAAGCAATGGTGGGATAACCTATCCAGGTAAGGAGCCATTCGTCAGTCTTTTGAGGCGTCCTCCTTAAAAGACTGGTGACTGGCTCCTTAAAAGACTGACTGACTGGCTGATATTTTTCAAGACCGCAAATAATGGAAAAAGATGGATGAGGCCTTTGCCCAGCACTCCCAGCAGTGGGACATAACAGACTCAATATAATCTATGTTTGTATGGTATGGTAATCTATGGAACTACTCTTCAGATTACAGAAATTCCTTTGACTAGTATATTGGACCTCAAGGTAGGGTCGCCATCCGTCTGGGTTACCCCGGATTTGGCCTAGTTTAAGGGGTGTCCAGGGTGCATCCAGGCGGGGTTTCATTCGTAGTCCGGGCTTAAAATTTTCAAGTAACGGGTTGTCATTAGATGTCGGTTTTATACTGAGTAAGTTTTAAAATATCTGTTGACATGTCTGGGTTCTAAGCTCCAAAATCTGGGGTTTTTATGCTTCTTGTCCTAGTAGCTAGGTTTCTGAGATGGCAACCCTACCTTAAGGATGTGAATAGGCTAGCTTAGTCTATACTAGGAAATATTTTAACCCTTTTCTTGGCATTGTATCTCACAAGATACACATTTGTTGATGCTCTTTTTGCATTATTTTTACAGGCATTTTTTTGCTCTACAAGGCGCAAACGAGGCTCGCATACACAAAATTTTTTTTAATTTGCCAAGAAAAGGGATAAAGACGAGGCCTGTGAGATAGTATGTTTGTATTTAGGGGGTAAACTCCAGAACCACTGGACTAATTTCAAAATTTCTTTCACTTGTGTATAGATGGGACTACCTGGATGGGCATAGGCTATTTATTTAGTTGCTCGGAATTGCCTGCTTTCTTTGCAATATGCAGGTGAAGCCGCGCAGGCAGCTTGTATAATAGGTATAGTGGTTTGGAATGTCACACTAAATGACATCTTAACTAAAGTAGACTAGTTTTTTTCCTTCTGTCTAATCATATCTGGAATGGAGCATAAGTCTCATTGGAGCTTGTAGCTTTTTACTTAATTACACTTTACTACTAAAAGATCAAAAGGCATAGTTCCAAGTCAGTACACTCTGCAAGATGATGAAAGAATTTTCATCCTTCATACAATAATGACTTTTAAATAGGTCAAATATACAACATACAGTAAATGGCATTGATCCAATTGATTTATGTAACAAGAGTGATCAACCACATACTGAATAAAAGAGAGTTACAGTGGGAAAAACTTATAGTGACAATAGGAATCTAATTAGAAATATTTCCTACCTGTATTGCTTTTCGGACCAGTCTCGAACCAATTTTTTTATTCCTGTATTTTTCATCCACAGCTAACATAGCAATGTATCCTCTTTTCACCACATTCCGATGCATGTCTAGCTTACATACAATGGCACCAATACACTTCCCCTCGTGCGTGGCCAAGAAGCACAGCTTAGGCCAGTTGTGTATAAAATATCTATAAGTGTAGATTGAGTAGGGTTCAGACAAATCCTTCTGTATGACTCTCATGATTTCCGGCATTTGTAGTTCAGATTCGTATGATATGATGTCGATCTCTCCTGACGGCGTTTGACCTTGCGGGTGGAACGTGTTTTCAAGGTTCTCCTGAGCCTCGCCAAAGGCGTGTCTTGCCGCGCTCGGGTCCGAGGCGCACCCCCTGCTGTCCCCGTTGCTGCTATCGTTTGATTGTATACTATGTACATCCCTCACGACCGCGGCGGGCGCACTGGCCTTGGCAGCCGATGGTTTGTCCTCTTTAGAGTGATCACTTGTACCATTTGTTAGGTTGCTATTTATGTTGTAAACATGTAAAGTACTAGCTAACGCCGCACTTAAATTCTCTTCGTTCGCTATTCTTACCTCGTCAGTCGTTTTAGAAGGTGAGTTATCTTTGGCGGTTTTATTTTTGTTTTTCGTGCTCGTCGCTTTTAGACTACTCTTGACGTTTTGCACGTTATCGTCAGCGAGTTGATTCATATTGACGTACTCTACAATATTTACACATTCACACGATTTATTCCTTCTAAGAATGTCGCAAAGGCTGTAGTGATTATACAAATATATTTTTCTTGCCAAAATTATAGAAGAGTATCACGGACATCTTGGTATATATCTATCACTTCAATAATACAGGCGAACTGACAGTACCAAGACTGTTTAAAATATTTGAATACAGTTTTATCAAGAAAAGTATTCGATTTAAAATAAAAAATACGAAAATATTTATTGAATATGTCTGAAATTTATAACAAATCCCAGTTGAGCCCTTCACACATTGCAAAAGACAGTGTGGTCATCGTTAAAAAATTGCATATTTTTTTACAATATTTTTTGTACTGAGACTGTTTGTACTACAGTAAAAAACGCGTTGTTGTTAAACGGTTTTAACATTTGAGTACATAGGTACGCTTTCTCACCATATTGCCAAAGCAAATTGCATGCAGTGTAGCGCGCAACTAGGAACAAAAATATGAATGAGAATGACGTCCAACTGCTCAAATTCAGAGCTATAACCACGAACTTCGAATCTCGAACTTCGTATATATCCGTCTCTATCGCACTTATGGTTTATGAATGAATGAATGAAATTTTTATTTCGTGTAACCATGGACACATGTTGTTAGTAGAATTTACAAAACTAGGGGGTTAGTAGTTACAGCTAAACATACATTTAAAACAAAACAACACTGACAGGGGAGTTTAGTCCCTCGCAGTGCGACATGTAGGGACAGTCAACCCTGTCCGCTATCATGCGCAGAATGCTGTTGGGACTGCGGCGCACCCTGCGCACCAGGGATGCTGCGCGCGTACGCATGCTTGTATAAAAACAGTCCACACGGCAAGGCAGTGCACGGCTATCACAAGACGGCCGGCGAGCTCTCTCGATTTTTCTCGCGCTATCCGTCTCTATCTTATTAGAAAACTTAGAAAGAGAGGTATAGTGCGAGAAAAATCGAGAGAGCTCACGCGCCGTCTTGTGATAGCCGAACGACGCAGTCACATCAATACAAATAAATATGGTATCCAAGCGATAGGGACGGAGATATACGAAGTTCGAGATTCGAAGTTCGTGGTAGCGCCGCAGATCAATTCTGACAAGTGACCAGTTTTCTATCTGCACGGCTATCACAAGACGGCCGCGACATACTCTCGAGCTCTCTCGCGCTATCCGTCTCTTTCTAAATGGTCTAATAAGAAAGAGACGGATAGCGCGAGAAAGCTCGAGAGTATGTCGCGGCCGTCTTGTGATAGCCGTGCTGTGCTATTGCTATGGCGGACTCATGCTATCTCCTACTTCCGTTCTTTCTCTGTCTGTCATTTTGTCATGGTGACTTTGGCCGGTTACCATGGATATTATAACTTCACGAGAAAACATGTGTGTGTCAAACAAACAATGCTTTTGACGAAATAAAATTAATAATTATCTTAAAATAAAACACGTGAGTATTAATAACGAAATATCAAGCGCCAATATTGATTTACTTATGATAAACAACGGTTGGTACTTGGATAAAACCAACAAGCGCGAGGTTTCTTAGTTCGAGAAGAATTCATTGCGACCCGCATAGATATGTGTACAGATTGGTGAATTTTTGTAAATATACTGTGATTGGGAAAAAAGTGTGAAATAAACTGTATGAAATATTTGTTCTCCTTTTATTATTTCATACCTAAATCGGATTCGTTTTAGATTTTGTAAAGCAATTTTTTGGTCATGCAGTGGGCCCAACGACGTCCCTAATCATAATTTATCGATATCGATAACGTTGGGTTCTAATATTATCGATATCGATAACGTTAAGTAATACAACCCTACTATCGTCCTCGTTCGTTAGGTTGGTAAGTCTACTTCCGTACTGGCGTTTATAGGCCAAGAAAATTAGAATTCTTCGAAGAATTAATTCCCATAAAGCTGGAAATCGTTTCAATACCTTCATTTGGCCCTAAATGCATGTAATCCGAGTTTGCACCATCTCAGAAGGTGAGCTAATTTTCGGAAATGGATCGCCACACTCTCTCTTGAACAGTTTACCTAATATGACACTTTAAATGACAACCTGATTTTTTTTATAGTTTCCTAAATTACTCGAAAACAAAAGAATATCGTGGACTGATATTAAGCATGTAGTGTTCTTAGGACCTGCCAGTACACCCCCTGAAAGGATCATCAAATCCCTTGTCGGGGGCCACTCTCACTAGCTTAGCCTGCTAGACCCCTTTTCCCAGTTCCTTACCTTATAAGACCTTTGATTTCGACTATACCACTGAACCAAATTTGAAGTTTTTGATATTCATTCGACGCAGAATTTGACTTTCTTTAATATTGTCTCGAATACATTTTCCACCCGACGTACCGTTTTTGTGCTATATGCAAATAACTGAAAAAAGAGCAAAAATTTCGCGGTTATTGGGCTCCCAAAAGTTTAGCTCACCTCCTTGAACTCCTGAGATGGTGCAAACTCGGATTGCATGCATTTAGGACCAAATGAAGGTATTAAAACAATTTCCAGCTTTATGGGAATTAATTCCTCAAAACGTCTTTTTTGGATCTAATTTTCTTGGCCTATTATTTTTATTGGTATTGTGGTATTTCAAACTAGCTAAAGTTCGAATGAGTTGTCATGTCAAAATCAAATGACAATGTCACTGTCATCCAAAACCTTTTCCGAAGTCGAATATATAGCTTTGATTTATAGTAGATTCCTGACAAGGGTCTAAAATAAGCCATAATACCCCAAGATTGTTATTTCCCCAAACGAAGTGAGGCGAAATTGTTCGAGTGGTAATATGGCTTTTAGACCAGAGTTATATAAACACTCTACTTTTCACCAACTTTTCACTTCGACTGCGAGATAAGAGTAAAAACTAAGATTATTCATCCACAATCAATAATAAATTCTGTTCAGTATTTCTACGTTCCTAGCACAAAACACAACGTGTAATTAATTTAATTTCGAAATCGATTGATATTAAATCATATAGCTAGTTTGACGGAGACGAAACCAAACGCTTTTCCGAAAGCTAGCAACACTATGCCTGACATGGCAATCGCCGCTTTACCGCGCATCGTTACAACTCGCACTGAGTTTGCTTGAGCTTCAAAAACCCTTTCAAACTTCCAAAAACCGAAACGCGACACGCGAAAACTACTCAAATCCAGGCTCTAGCGGCCTGTGAGGAAATACAGCACCAGGGGGCCCCCAGAACACCACCACCGAGCGACGGATGAGTTCGAGGTAAGTCTCCACTAGCTAATTTATCGAAGGAACTACTTAAAACACGCTACAAATTCCAAAGATAAATCAAAATATTGACACCAAGAATAAACGCCTCTGACCGTTTATAGGCGCGTCCAAACGGCAAAACGCGGCGGACAGCATACAGGGCATAAGATAAAGCGAGATAGACAGTAGTCTATCCCGCTCAATCTCATAGCTTATGCCATGTATGCAGTCAACCACGCTTGAACGTTTGGACGTGGCTATAGACGGTCAAAGGCGTTTAAAGGAATTAAAAACGCCTTATGTTTGAATTTAATTATGTTTCCTGATTGGTCGATAGCAAGTACAAATGTTTTTCTTAAAGGGTTGTGATTGGTGGATTTAATACGGTGAAGTGTTTTGATTAGTCAAATTTAAATGTTTTAAAAATCATAATTATGTATTCATATTTTCCCTAGGTTCATGTGTAGCCCATATGAACCTAGGATACTATGGACATGCTATACGTGATGCCACAATGAGGGACGGCAACAAAGTAGATGTTACCCGTGGGGTGGCCATGTAACTAAAAATTACCCCATCGCTTCCATATGTTTATTTTAAATAATGCGCTTTTATTGTAAGTAGTTTTTATTACTGAAGCTTTACACATTCACTGCCTAGCAGGCGCTAATGATATTCAGTTTAATAACATGAAATATGATTAATTCTAGTTACATAACATGTAGGTAATTAATAGTCATTGTGCAAGCGGCGTACCTGTGTTTCTTATCAGCACAGTTATTACAGAACGGCCCTCGAGCTGTGTTGGGGCGAGGTAGTTTGTCCGTATCTAAGCGTTCTAATTAGAAAGAGACGGACAGTCTACCTCGCCGCGACACAGCTCGCAGGCCGTCCTGATCTACTTAATTATTATAAAGCCTGAATCACACTGGCGCGGCCTGCGGTGGCGGTTCATAGTAAACTTGACAGTTAGTGTCAAATTACTATTGACCGCCACCGCAGGCCGCGCATGTCTGTGAGAAGCTTAAAGTCTCTCACACTGCGACTGGCGCGGCCTGGCCGCGGCGGTCTATGGTAAACTTGTCATAAGCTGTAAAATCTACTATTGACCGCCACCGCAGGCCATAGATGCAGGCTTAAGGTGGATAAAATAATGACACTAAGGACCAATATGAGGCACAACCATATTAAAAAACATTTACTAACGCAAACATTAACATTATTACAGATTTTGCGGAAGTAACGCGCTTCAAAATGTTTTGAGCACATGCGGCTGTATTTGGTTGGCTCCCAATTTGTCCGCCCTGTAGACGTAATCCAAATACTACGCGTACTCGCATCCTCATTTAGTGGAAACCTAGAAAATAAAACATTATTTTACATTCAATTTTTCAAGCATAGGGCTTATAGAAAATTATGAATCATTCTAAACCGTCGATCGTCTTAATTTATTACTAGCTGTCCACGCGTCTCCACTCGCGTATTAGAAATAACCCAACCCAGATGTAGGATTAAATAAAGCCAGGTGAAATAATTTTATTTTTGAAATGGGATGAATATTTCCGGAGATTACTCGCTACATAAAAGCCTTGCCTCTTTTTTATGAGTATAGAGTAAATATAAGTATATAAAAATAGATCCCACCCATTTTATAAGAATGTTATGTAATAACAAGTACGAGAACTTTGTTAAAGTATAAATTACCCGAGAAATGGGGTATTTTTAAGTTGTAGTGGCTGGTATCTCTAAAATGATTGCAAATAAGCTAAATGTGAGAAGACATTCTTATATAGGGCCTACCGCGAAAGGCATTCGAAGTTTTCTCTCTCTGTCATACTTAAGAGTTCGTACGTAAGTGCAAAAGAGAGGGGCAACTTCGAATGCCGTTCGCGGTAGGCCCTCTGTCGCAGCTTACCATAAACAACCTACGTAATTTGGGCGGATAATTTGTCAACGAATATTTTCTTGAACAATGTAAACAATGATGTTATTTCTATTATAATCGTCTAATTTAACAAGATTTTGAGCGTAATGTAATTTTACCATGCTATTTTTACGTATTGCGTATACAGAAAAGTGAAAAATGTTCTACTTAGTGTGAAAGGTTATATTTTCATCACATTGTTCCGACCGGATTTTACAGCCGAGAACACAGCAATAGACCATTTTTTGGCACAGTCGGAACACAGACACCTTATTGTGAATAAAATAACCTTCATAGCGTCGATTTTAGTCACATTAGCATTAAATAATTTAGGATATCCGTATGCCGCCACACGTGCGCTTTGTATGGCACAACCGTTGTGCCCAACAGAAAAAAAGTGGAACTATGATAAGGACAACGAATGATATATCTCTTTCTGTCACACTTATTGCGTTTGGTATAGCACCGTCGCGCTCGCTCGTGGTATTATTATTACCATAGCATGACCATAGTATCCTAAGTTCATGGGGCTACATGTACTACTTTAGCCCCACTTGCGGCACTTGCTAAGCCTAATATGACACATTTTTGGAGCATGAGAAGTAAAAAATTCATGACTTGCCTTCTGATATCGATAGTGGATCCGACACCGTTAGTTACGGACAGGCTCTTAACTAAAGTGTTAAGTTTTAATTATTTCTGTTACCTACAAGGCTCGTGGGTTTCCTCTATTTACCACTCTCGCTGTCGAGTGGGTAGGTACCCGCTAACCAGAGTGGCTACCGAGATACGAAAACAAACTTCGTTCGTATATCTCCTTCTCTGTCACACTTGTTAATTAGAGCGACAGAGATGGAGATAGACGAACGAACTTCGTTTTTATTTCGCGGCAGCCGCTGGTACTCAATAGGGAACATTACGCAAAACTCTTCGTAGGTGGCGACACTAGCAGCGTTGACGTTGTATCTCGTTCCCACTTGCGGTATTGTCTATGCAAGAATCCTTGTCACTCATTTGACAAACAATTGTGCATGTGTGTGTGAATCCTTATATTTCTATACTGGTTTACTATTAGTGGTAGTGCTGCCTCTGGCGGCAGAACATTGCAGTAATGTTCCCTATTCGTAGCTAAGTAATTTCAATTTTCACACGAAAGCCGAAAAACATGCTACGCGCGTAGCCGTAGCCACATGAAAAATAGGCATTTGCGGTGAATCAGTGAATATTCGAATCCGCCAAGTCGAGTTTATTATTCTAAGAATATTCCCCGTGATAGGATAGTTAAATACATTGATTATGTAAATGTAGGTATTCGTTATATATATTAAATTGAAATTTCCTTGAGTTGTGTTGTGATTTCAATTCGTATCTGAAATATTTGTGAGACAACTTAATTGAATCCCTCGTTACGTTAAGAGAAAACTTTCCGGCGCTTTTTGAAGCATTGTCATGTCCTTGCCGCCCTATGCACCAGAACATGGATAAAATGTTATTCATCTAGTTTAAAAGAAGCGGCCAAGTGCGAGTCGGATTCGTACATGAAGGGTTCCGTAAAATAAATTGCGGTGTACGATTTATGACGTATTAAAAAAAAACTACTTACTAGATCTCGTTCAAACCAATTTTCGGTGGAATTTTGCATGGTAATGGACATCATATATTTTTTTTTAGTTTTATAATTCTCGTATTTTAGTAGTTACAGGGGGGGGGGGACACATTTTACCACTTTGGAAGTGCCTCACTATTCAGGTGCGCAAACTATTCAGGTTAGAAAAAAAAACCGGTAAGTGCGAGTCGGACTCGCGCACGAAGGGTTCCGTACAATTATCATTATTTTATTTTGTTTTTAGTATTTGTTGTTATAGCGGCAACAGAAATACATAATCTGTGAAAATTTCAGCTGGAACTATCACGGTATCAGTGAGATACAGCCTGGTGACAGACAGACGGACGGACGGACGGACGGACAGCGAAGTCTCAGTAATAGGGTCCCGTTTTACTCTTTGAGTACGGAACCCTAAAAATTATATTAGAAACCTCAATATAATTTTTGAAGACCTATCCATAGATACCCCACCCCACACGTATGCTTTTTGAGTTTTAGTTCTGAGTATGGGGAACCCCCAAAACTTAATGTTTTCTTTCTATTTTTGTGTGAAAATCTTAATGCGGTTCACAGAATACATCTACTTATTAAGATTCAACAGTATAGCTCTTATAGTTTCGGAAAAAAAGTGGCTGTGACATACGGACGGACAGACAGACAGACATGACGAATCTTTAAGGGTTACGTTTTTTGCCATTTGGCTACGGAACCCAAAAAAACAGACTGAATAATATTACGTAATTACGAATGAAACGGTTGAGGATATTTTTAACAGTAGGTATCATATAAAGAAAGTAGAACGGCAAAGACGAATCGCAACAGCCCTTTACAAATTACGAACATATAGAATTCCATTTTTACTTTTCTTGTATAGGTACCTATACTTACCTAGTAGAGGTTTCCTGTGAAAATGGACTTAGGAGATATCGAAAAGTGTAAAGATCAGTAGTTATCTACACTGTATAGGTACACAGGAATAACGTGTAGAAATGAGAAATCTAGTAATTTCGCCGGTTACGCGACCACCTTCGGTTAGCGACCACTTGAAGAACATGGTTTTTTCAATTGAAGATAACATCAATTCTACAGAGCCTATTGAAACAGTCAGCCGCATGCCTTATTGTTTGTATTTATGAAATAGGAATTTACAAAAAAACGAGTAAATATGCTTTCAGTTCACCAAGTCCGCTAAGTGGTCGCTAACCGGCACATGAAATTAGGTGGTCGCCAACCGGCGAAATGACCCTACCTACGGACTAGGGAAAGCGTAGAATTGTAAATATGTAGTAATGTCGCCGACATAAAGCATTAAATTTGTTCCTCTTGTACGTAACCGCGAATGAAGGCTCGGAAAATAACGGTAAAAAATATATTTACGTCATACCTGGCCATAAAGTAGGAATTACCGCACGCTATGCGTGCGGAAAACCCCACTTCTTGGCCAGATAGAGACGTAAAATGTTCGGCTCGGGCGTCAAATACCTGCGATCTGAGACATTCTTTGTTTAACCGCCCTAGGTAAGTAATGTACTATTATCAATTTCATCATCAATATTGTAGCTACGTAAAATATACCTACCCGAAGGTAGGACGCGCGTTGTCGTGCTGACGTCACGCGAAGTAACATGGCGGGCGGCTGAAACCGCGCGCGTGCCGCAGGTTGCTCGGCGATCGCTCGCCGTGTGTTCAGCCAGCGACCGAGTGAGTTCAGTACCCGGTTGACAGCCGGCGAGGCGGCTGCGTCACGCGCTATTAAATTTATTCAAACCGCGCGCCGCCTCTTTCGTGATTTATATTATAAATCAATTTTACACATAACCCTACTGTATTCAAAAGCTACCGAGTGTGTGAGTGGACTCGAACGGTCCCGAAACAATTTCCATGGAACATCGAACGGTTGCAATATCTTTTATACGATTTACTTTACCAATGAATAACAACAATACCGTGCGTAATCACGTTACAGCAATGATCAAATACCAAACGTGTAATGCAATTTACTGAATGACGTTAAGTAAATACGGTCTGCAAGAGCTTAACTTCTGCTTGCCATGAGCGGCAGCGCGGCTCGAAGCTGACGAAACAAGTGTTAGTTTATAGTATTAAATGAACTAAAGTACTAATAGTATTATGCCACAATTTTTTGGATTGGTAGTGAAGTGTTGAGACTACAGTGTTTTTAAAAATCAACAATGGCGGACCGTGATCGTCCCGCTAAAACCCCTATTAGGGTGGGATTTTATGACATAGAAAGGACTATAGGCAAGGGAAACTTTGCCGTGGTCAAATTAGCACGACATCGAATAACGAAGACTGAGGTAAGTCAACATCGAGGATGACCCAGAGCCATCCTTTTACTGTCGAACTAGACGTATCGAGCTTTATTAGTGGATGTAAGTACCACCACTTATCAAACGTTACGAAGGAGTATGTACCTAGTTGCATATGATGCCAGATGCATTTTGTATCACTCAAATCCGTGTAAACAACAATAAACTACTAGAATTACACATATTAGTAGTCCATGCAATACAAATCTCTTAGAGAATCCAAACACAAAAAACCGATTGATTGATTATTTTTCTGCTACCCTTCCATTTATGAATGACTAGTGACCCGCCCCGGCTTCGCACGGGTTTATATGTATAATACAATTAATACATGCATGTATTATACATATAAACCTTCCTCTTGAATCACTCTATCTATTAAAGAAACTGCATATTTAAAATAATGTTTTATCCGGGTCTAACGCGATATTTATTTACCTTTATTTCTGACGTTTCGACACGGGTTGCACCGGTCATGGTCGCAGATAACTGTCGTCCCAGCAAGTTGTCAACAGAGTTTATGGGTTTACAATATTTCACTACCCTCCAAAATTCGATAAAAACATGTAGGGTACATCCGAAATGAGTCCACTAACCGTCCATTTTAATGTTAATTGTCTAGGGATGTTTTAAATATGTGTACAAAGCGCGAGAGTTTAAAGTGTTATAAAAAAAACTGCATCAAAATCCGTTGCGCAGTTTTAAAGGTCTAAGCATACATACGGACAGACAGACAGACAGACAGACAGCGGGAAGCGACTTTGTTTTATACTATGTATTAATAATCTACAAAACACGTCTGTGTCAGCACCAGCCAGGAGCACCGAACGTGTCAACAGCGTCTTGTGACTTGTACGGTCAGCAGCCTTGTTAGCAGGATCACGATTATGTCAGATCGGATATAATACATTCGTCCCTTATATCCCTTACTAGCTAGGCCGTAAGTGGGAGAGGGAAGGATGCTTTATGTCGGAAAATAGGTACTAAATAGTTACCAAATGCTTTAATAAAGTCATAAGAACTCTAGGTAACTAAACTTTAAAAATGAATATCCTAACTTACAAATTGTTCTTGATTTAGGTAATCTGCTTGTCTATAGATTCCTACGCAACATTAGAAATCAATGTGGGTCATTCATTATACCTACTTACCACTTCGTATGCTCGTATGGAAAGTTTATATTGTTTAATCTAGTTGCCTCATTTCATGGTTAGGTCCCAGGTATGCGTGTAGCTCGTTAAACCGCAGGTAATTATAATTACCTACCCACTTTCTTTCACCTTCCTTCTGATTTCTATCTTATACTTATCAAAATCTTTGCATTGTTACTTACAAGCTTCAACAATTGACAAGTTAATTAGACAACCCTGGTTTTCCGTTTCAAAACACGCAAATCTAATACTGGTTACTCAAAACCGATTTAACGGTGTTGTCATGTAGGCTAAAGGCAAGTATTTTTAAAATTTTGCGTTTAGTGTTGGCTGTTCACGTTCAGTGATATTACCTATGCCACTAAAATAAAACTGATCGTGGGTAACCAACTCTAGTGATGCGATACGCAATTTCCCGCTTCCTCAATCAAATCGGGGTTTACGCAACTGATAATTGAAGGCACGATTGGATGGGCGCTATGTCGAACTGTTTCGCCGAACCCGAGAACTGCTTATTATTTCATAATCCCCCTTTAACCACGGGAAGTGCCCCTCCTATCCTATCCAAGTCACACAAACCAATATGAGTCCTACAGTAGGACTCCTACTTGAATTGAATACTGACAATGGACGTAATTTTGTTGGTTCTCGTTTGTAAAACTTCCTACGTCAAACTAAGAAGTCAAAAATACTAAAGGTAATCTAATCTCCGTTAGACAGCCTTCTGTAATTAAAAACCAAACAAACAACCCCTCACCCTAAATGCATATTATACCTTCCTCAGTTGTGTATAAAAAAAAACTCTACATAGTTCTATGAATTTTATGAAATCAAGCAAAATGTAATGTGTAATTAACTTGCTTCTGCCCGTGACTCCGTCCGCGTAGAACTCGTTTATTTATATCATAGGTCCATACAAATTTTCACCCCCCATTTGATTTTGATTTGGTTTTAAAGTAAGAAAGAAAAGAAAGAAATGCCCTTCCCCAGGATTCAAACTATCTCCATACCAAATTTCATTTCAATCGGTTCAGCGGTTTAAGCGTGAAGAGGTAACAGACACATACATACTTACACAGTTTCAAATTACAATGTTAGTATGGTGTAGTGTTTATATAATAAAGGGTAGTTTTTAAAGTAGCTAAGTACCATCACGAACCGGGATTGTTAATCCACTTACCCATGTTTCTAATTTGGCCGTGTAATGCAAATCGAATAGCTGTCAGCCAGTCGGTGACATCGGTTATTGAATACACGGCTAAATTACGAGTAATGGCAAGTGGCTCAACAATCCCGGTTCGTGACTGTACGTCAATCATAACGGGCCAGGACACGCTATACAGCTACTCCTGTGTTTCATTAGAAAGCTATCCCGAAATCCTTCAGTGGCGACGAGGGTGGGATAGCTTTCTAATGAAACACATCATGGAGTATAATTAGACCTACAAAACTATACTTTCTAGTAAAGAAGTACTAGTGTTTAAGGTTAGTGAAAACTGAGCTATAACCAGATAACCACGAACTTCGAATTTTCGAAGTTCGGGTATCTCCATCTCTATCGCACTTACATTACTCGAGTGACAGGGATGCAGATATACGAAAAGATACAAGTTGACACTCGACGGCAGACAGCAGCAGCAGACGACGACACGTGTCGCAACGACACTACCTACTGGTTTCTATGTATTTGTATGATGGCTACCACAACCCTGCACGTGTCCCCTGGGTGGTACTAAAGAGTGACAAACTCAAAGGCCAAAATAATAATTGCCATACGATTAAATAAATATGATGGCGACGTCCGGCGACGTGTCGCTAGCTTCGAAAGGTGTCTATGGGACTGGTTTCTATGTATTTCATAGAAATACATAGAAACCAGTCGTGTCAGTGCGACACGTCGTATGCTGCTGCTGTCTGCGGTCGGGTTTCAACTTGTAGGTTTTTTTTTATACCACGTCGGTGGCAAACAAGCTTACGGGCCACCTGATGGTAAGTGGTCACCGTAGCCTATGGACGCTTCCAACTCCAGGGGTGTTACATGCGCGTTGCCGACCCTTTAATAATTTATACACTCCTTTTTTGAAGAACCCCATACTGTAGTCCCTTGGGAAAACCTCGGCAGGGAGCTCATTCCACAACCTGAGCGTCCGAGGGAGGAAATTCCAGGGTACCTTACGTACGAGGTTCCAGGGTACCTTAACATTTTAGAATTAGTAAATATATTTGGTTTTCCAAACAGACTATAATCATTATTATTCGCCGGCACTGGTCTCGTCATGGTCACCTTGCTGGCAGTTTCATTTCCTCATCTAATATTACATGAGAACTCAGTAATGCGGATTTATAAATAGGTACCTACGCAATGCTGAGCTGTTAAGTAAGTACATAATTAATGAACGTAAATAAACAATTTCAGCTGACTTCCGAATGTTGGATTCGTTCCTTATTCAAATCGCGTATTCGTATTCAATGATTGTAGATATCTCTTGAATACTTCCTGAGCGAAAGATATCTATCTCATGGCGAGATACTTTGACGGGTTGCAATCATACGTATATTTACAACTACAACTAGATTCATAGCAACAAGTTGATAGGATAAAAATAAACTAGTTGTCAAACAGCTTTGATAAAATAAGTAATAATATTATTGACCCTCAGATCCGTTTCGTCTGGGATCGAGCACAGCGATCGTTATTTTCTTATCGTGTAAGATTATTTGAAGATCCCTTGGTGGACGCAGAAGTCACGTTTACCCGCCCTCGTCGACACGATTCGGCATTAGCTGTCCTATTCCATAAGCGCATCAACAGAGATGACAAAATACTTTAGATTTTTGATGAGTCGATTCGTATTAAGAATAACTATGTATGTGAAATTTTGAAGGTACTTTTAAGGCATTTAGCAAAGCAGAACCGGCATCGATGCGTAAAGGTTCATCGGAGGAAGACATACCTCAGATGAGAGGAATGAGGTTGTACAAGAACTACGAAAGTAATTCCATTTTGTAAAATGGTCTCGGTAGCTAGATTTGCATGAAAATAATGAATATAATGATAGTAAGTATGTATGTAAGTGCACGGTCTACAATGAATGGAATTGTGTAGAAAAATGAAAAAAGTTATAAAACATATTTCACCCAACCAAGGCCTGCTTGCCAATATACATCTAATTACCAACATTTTTCAAGTGTTAAAGATGCAATGAAAGACATTAACGTATTTCATGCCTTCGTGCGAACAAACCTTATTAGGTAGAAAGTGGCAAAGCCGCAGAGTGATCTTGCATGAGATATATCTTCGAATGTAAACCGTGAGATCTGTCATTAGCGGTACATTTCGAAACATGAGAAAGAGCTGTCACTTGTTTAAATTGACCTGAAATAGGATGTCGCATACCGATGAGCGCTAACTACGCACTTATTAAGCTTAACGACGTTTTAAGATGGGACATAGTAATTAGATGACGTATTTATTATCCTTGGAATGGCTTGTGTTATGATATGATGATCCGGAAAGTAAATACAAGCACGCCGCGTGATAATGGTATGCAGTTAATGTTTTAATAGCCTCGGAGTACCTGGTTAAGAGCTTGGGCGTAATGCGTACCGCGTGAAGTGGGTCGTTGGCCGAACGGCGAGGCGCCGTCCTCGTGGGTGACTCACTTGGTGCGTTTTAGTGTATGTAGATATTACACAGCAACTCGGTTTTAGGTCTCAATCCGAAATGCACTAAACACGTGTGATGCGTAACCAGCGTTTGATGGACGTGAAGGTGCGAGTGTGACGCATCGACGGCGGGTCACGGAGCCACCGTGTTGAATGAATGCACCGAAATAACAGAACGGACGCCCTCGGCCTTCGCCGTCCGTGTGTGCGTCGGCGATGGAACGTGCTATGAGAAAACACAAAAATCCGGTTCAAGTGTACGGTTTGAAATGTTTGATATCTCCAACTCGTTATTTAGGAATGTTTTACTTAGCAGTGACCGTAAAGCCGATATCGACAAGACTTTCTTTATGCTCTCACAACATTGTTGGTTTAAAAAGTAAATGGTTTGGTTTGGTATAGCTTACCTGTAAAGTAACAACGGTTTTAGTGTCTGTGTACATGTCTGAGTACAGCGTACAGAAAAAGACTCACCTTTCGGCTAAAACTAAACATTGTAGGTAAGTATCGCGGTTGGTTGATGAGTGTTTGCCAAATGTTCTGCGGAATATAACCAATCATTCAACATGGGCCGGCGGCGGCGCGGCGCGGGCGCTGCCGCGTCCACAAATACTCGACACCGACCTTGCCTGTGGATGCGGGATGCAATGCACGCTGAACATTGTTTTTATTATTTTACGTTTTTCTCAACGAAACGCCATCGCCACCAAGGTTATGGTCATCCTTATCTCGTATGAGATACGTACACGTCAAATAAATTTAGACTGTCTGGAGCACAAACAGTGGACTCTTTGTTTTCGTGCGCACCGGCGATATTCTTGCTTAAGTAAAGCTAATTGCACAGTAAATAAAGGTGACTTAACTGGACACAAGATCCGTGCACTAGGCACGAAGAGTAGGTATCTTACAAATCTTGTAATCTGTCATCAGTTATTGTTGGTTTTTCCGAGGCTTTGTTTCCCATGATTTAGTACCTTGATTTACTATCTCACTTGCAAAATAATCAACGGCAGAACTTGACAATGGTCTTATAATATAAAACATAGCTAGTCTAGTGTAGTGTAATACATATCCTATCTTACAATCGTCATTCCTTTCAAGTTGTACACCGACGTATGAGATTTTCACATGATTCTTTATTTGCGATGACGCCTGACTGTGACTGGCATTTGCAGATAAAAACTTTACCATTGATTATCAAATATTTAACTAATTTACTAAGTGCCATCTGTATTTGCTGAGAAATAATCGTTCCCCATCTTAGGAACTTTCTTGGTTACTTTAATTAGTGTTTAGCTAATGAGCGGATTACTCAGAATTTCAGCTTTTGCTGCGGTGTGACTTTGTTTCTGCAAGAAGCTAACAATTTTGCTTTCTCTTGCATTCACGTTCTGCACACTCTCGCCGAAGATTTCGATTGTACGATTTTCCCATTTGCTCCAGTAAATTCAGATCCACACCACACGCAGCCGAGACAGATCATCTGTCTAATGTTTAGATGTTATCGCACGCATATACCAACATGTGTAGATTGGTATCTCGAAATGAGAAAAGAAAATTATTCGGCACACGAGACCTGAATGTATTGTGAAAAAGCGTTTCGTGATGAAACTTGTACCAAACTACATGATAATGAGCAAATCTGTCATCGATAAATTAAACGATTTCGAAATAACCACTTATCTCAACAGTAATTGCTAACACTTGGTTCATTGAGCGGCAACAGTTTATTATTGCTGGTACTACGAGAAAATTGTCTATTATTATATAAAACGGTAGCAATTGGTGCGTTAAAAATCTCGTTCGCTAATTGTGGCAATGTTCACGTGAAAGTTGCTTCTGCCGGGCAGGTATCCGAGCCAAACCGTCTATTATTTTCATTGATCGAGGAATGTTCGCTGTGATTTGTGTTTCGTATGGCACGCGCTCCGTTTACACTGAGGCGCTTGAAAAATGTGCGCTTGACGCAAATGCGTTATCTATTTTAGAGCTCTGCGTCAGTGGCCTGGTGTTATCTGCTCTGCAGTCTGGCGGTCACCCTCGTAGGCGTCTTCTCGTCCTGGTCCGGAATCATACCAAATATAGGCCTGTAATGGCCGCTTCTACTGGCACTATCTAAACAGCTTTACATTGTCATTATAAGCATACATTGTTCGCAACTTTCTTTAAAGATCAAATCATTACCGATGTTACTGATCAACATTTACCTATCGGCCCAATACTCCAACGTTATTTAGAAATGTCTTTGTTATGAATTTCTTCGTTGTTACCACGATCCAGTCTCATTGCAAAAAAATATTCATGAGTTGGGAATTTCGTGATTATCTAGCCAGAATTATTATGTCAAGAATAGACCATTGTGACGTGAAAAAAAGTTGGCTAACACTCAATGTGACGTGTGCTGCGGGAAGTTATCCATGTTTTTTGTGAATGTCAAAATAAATATGTAAATACGCACAGGTGTTTCGTGTCGCCTGTTCCATGGGCAGTATAGTACAAGTCGTCAACAACCAGGATAACTTTATCAGGAGATAATTCGTGATAGCGCGGAGACACGCGTGCCTGTTTGCTTTCAACCTTATCAGTAATGGTGACGTCAATCGCCCATATTGACCTGACGTTAGCTTTATTACTAAAATGGATCTTCTTATTACGATACATATGAAGCAAGGACGTTCCTTACTTCTGGTTAGGTTAATTTGTGATTGTTGAATGTTATACTATCATCATCAATATTAAGAGGGCCTGGTCCTCTGTCGTTGCGGCATTCTCCATTCGAGTCTATCTTGGGCTCTCGTCTTTACTTCTTGTTATGTGTTATACTATACGGTAGGTATATCCTATTATGCAAATAGCGGGGGCGATTTTGATGTGTAGGTAGGACATAGGTACCTATACATATATGGATTCTGCTTAATGCGTTTTTGCCGTAGGTACGGCGTTAGTAATGTTGATACTATAAAGTCTTTGGTAGACCCTTAGAGGTCATTATATCCCTGGTTAGCTTTATGTTTGTATCGGTTAGGAATGCAGGTTGTTAAAAGTCATTCCGCGCGTGCGTCACTCGTTTTAAAGGTGAACCGAACTATCGGGGTTATTACACTTATATTCTATTTACTGTTGCTTAATTAGGGGCTATCCATAGCATCCATGTTTGTTTAAAGCCCGATCCGGTTTTGGATATAAATAGAACCATGTTTTAATAGGACTACGTATTTTCTTATTTCTGTGAGAATATATACATCTATCTATATCTATACATATCTATACATATAATAAAGCTGAAGAGGGTCGAAAGTCTGTACATGGAAGATATTCGAAAAAAAATTGACTAGGGATACTTAAAATCGATAACAGAACACGTTCCAACAGTTTTTAGAATTTTTGTCTGTTTATGTGACCGCGCATCACGTGAAAACGGCTGAACCTATTTAAATGAAATTTGGTATAGAGATAGTTTGAGTACTGAGGAAGGACATAGGGTAGTTTTTATCGCGGAAATCAATCCCTAAGGGGAGGAAAAGGGGGGGGGGGTGGAAGTTTGTATGGAGCTACTTAAACCGCTGCACCGATTTGGATGAAATTTGGTATATAAATAGTTTGAGTCCCGGGGAAGGTCAAAGGATAGGTTTTATCCCAGAAATCTTCCCCTTAAGGAGTAAAACGGAGGGGGGGGGGGGTGAAAATTTGGATGTAACCCATTTTGATAAAATTTGGTTTAGATGTAGTTTAAGTTCTGGGAAAGGACATTGGATAGTTTTTATTTGAAATTTGAAATGAAATTTTGGATGGACTCCGTGTAGATCAAATTCGGTATAGAGATAGTTTTGAGTCCCGGAAAATGACAACGGATACTTTGAATCCCGAAAATCATCCCCTAAGGGGATGAAAAAGGGGTGAAAATGTGGATAAATCCCATTTAGTTAAAATTTCGTAAGAAGATAGAAGTCCCAGAGCTGGGGTGGTTAGAGTAGCGCCACACCGCCGTTTCACGCAAAATAGGCACAATGGATGTCGACTTGCGGAAAACGCCCAGTATAACTAACTAGGAGTCCCAGGGAAGGACAATGCATAGTTTTTATCCTGAAAAATCATCTCCTGAGGGGGTGTAATTGGGGGTAAAAATTTGTTTGTTTGTGACCCATTTTGATGAAATTTGGTTGAAAGATAGTTTGAGTCCTGGACTATCATATGTCCTTTGACATATGATAGTTTTAAATTCCAGATATCAAATTGGGGGTGAAAATTTAGATGTAACCCATTTAAATGAAATTTGATATAAAGATAGTTTGAATCCCTGAGTATGACAACGGATAGTTTTAATCCCGAAAATCATCCCATCAGGGATGAAAAAGGGATGAAAATTTTGATAAAACCCATTTAGTTGAAATGTGGTACATAGATAGTGGGAGTCCCAGGGAAGGACAATTCATAGTTTTTATCATGAAAAATCATCTCCTGAGGGGGTGAAATGAAGGGTGAAAATTAGAATAGAACCCATTTAGATGAAATTCGGTATAGAGATAGTTGCCCTGTGGCCACGTGGTCCGATTGCTTTGTCCTATTGATCGGACGACATAGTTGGAGTTCCGGGAAAGAAAATCGCATAGTTTTTGTAACGTAAATCATCGCCTGAGAGGATGAGATGAGGGGTGAAGATTTGGATGATGGAACTCATTTAGTTGAAATCTGGTTAAGAGATAGTTTGAGTCCTGAGAAATAATAAATGATAGTTTTATTCCGGAGATCATCCCCTAAGGGGGTGAAATGGGGGTGAAAATTTGGATGGAACCCATTTACGGTTTAGCGATAGTTGGGAGGCCTGGGGAATAACATAGGATAGTTTTATCCCGAAAATCCTCCCCTAAGGGGTGAACATTTGGATGAGAGTGACCCATTTAGATGAAATTTGGTTAACAGATAGTTTGAGTTCAGGGAAAGGACATATGATAGTTTTTATATCGGAAAACTACCCCTTAAAGGGAAATGGAGGGTGAAAGTTTGTATCGAGGTACGATATACTACGCGGACGAAATCGCGGGCAAAAGCTAGTTGTTTATATTTATGAAGACGAACTAGCCAATTTACCTTCGTAAACTGCTTATTGCGCAACAAAGATTATTGGACTTGCTCCGATTCAGTTACTGTTATCATTGTATCTGTATTATAATTGTGCCTTTGTTTGCCATACTGAAATCACAAAGAAAGTTTGAATAATGTTTCAGTTTTCCTTAATCCTTTTTATACATTCAATGTATGTTTAAGCGGCTCATTCTACTTGTGCGTTGGTACATTAATATTTAAAGTAGGCTGCGAGATCAATATTATTCATGTAAATTGGCTACAGATATAGGTTTGTGTCATTCAAATCGTCAATATACTTACCTGTTACCTATCAAATAACTAAATTAACGCTCATTCCATGGAGGCTGGGGAGGACTCTTGTGTGGGACGCTACGTGCGTGGATACGCTAGCCCCGTCCCATCTCCAGGCGACTTCCTCTAAAGCCGGAGCTGCGGCCACCACGGCAGAGCAACACAAGCGGCGCAAATATGCTGTCCTCGGCGAGGGCTACATGTTTGCGCCGTTTGGAGTGGAAACCCTGGGGCCGTGGGGACCGGGCGCGAAGGCCCTGTATAAGGAACTTTCGGAGCGGCTCATCCAAACATCCGGAGACCAGAGGGCTGGCAGCTATTTAGGCCAAAGGATTAGCCTAGCAATCCAAAGAGGTAACGCTGCCAGCCTTCTGGCCACTATAGACAACGAAGTCGACCTGGGGGGCATTTACTTTTTATATTTTTAGTTTATAATATAGGTTTAGTTTAGTTTTATTTCTTTATAAATATTATTTTATACCATTTCGTAATTAAATTGTTTTTGAGAGACTAAAAAAAAAATAACTAAATTGTAATATAGGTAATTAAATTCTTGATGAACCAATATCGCTGCTTTGTAAAGTTAAGGTAAATGCCCCAGTGCTCGACACTGCCCCGACACTTCTACTATGACAAGCATGGTGTTAATTACTAAAATTAGGACGTTCACATTACCTATACTGTTCTTACTTTTCCTCCATTAAACTGGCTACAGGGGTGCACGAGGGAAACTACGTCACGTATACTCACGTACGTAACACAGTTGTTCTATGCGTATCGGTACCTATAGAGAGTAGATGGGTACCCTTAGCAAGTCTTTGCCGCTCGAGGAGCATGGGGAGAGTTTACTATACACAGGGTTACGCGTTTATGTATTAAATGTATTCACTACGTTTTTAACTGTATAAAAAATAATGCACGGAGGTTCTTGTTCTAACAGTATCTGATCAGTATCTTATTGATAACGTATGACAAGAATGTAGGTTTGACAATAAATTATGAATGGTCCAACAACTGTCTTCGAGAGCAATAGCCGATTGTTAAGCTAGTCATGTATCGATCGATGTGCTATTGCCTATTTGTTCCGTTTAAATAATCATGCCTTTCTAAATTCCGACGAGTTAAGTTGGAACTATCAACAGCAATTAATCTATCAAAATCTAACAGTATTAAGAGGCTGATAAGACCTAATTTGTTGAAATTGATATTATTTAAGCAGTTTTTTAAGAAAAAATATTCATCATAATATTTCCAAGACCGTAGACGGGACTCGAAACATAATTGGACGAAATCGGCTCGATAGAAAATAATTTCAAAGATTGGTCTTAAAATCATCTTAAACGGTTCTGTGTCCTTATTTTTTTGACGTATGTGTCTGCAATTAAAAACATGAAGTCCACATATTCATACCTAAACCGCTAACGAGCCATATTTCACAAATAATCCACACTTTTTTTATTTCAATATTTATTAATTATTTTCTTCTAAAACCTGGCCGCCCAAGTAACACTCGCTCTCATTTAATCCGACACAAATAGACAATGCACAGTGTGCGCGTTTTTGGTGTTGACAGCGCCTTAAGAAAACTAAAATAAAATGACTACCCGTAAATAAAAATAAACGGTATTGCAATTTCAACAAATAGTCTACGTAAAAACGACGTCAGAGGCTTTACGGCTAGCAGTATTGAAACATGAAATCTATGGCGTGAAACTGAAAATAAGGGCCGGATTCTGTAATTTTGTAGGGCAAACGTGGGGACATATAGTCGTCTTGCTCGCTCCTGAGCTGGGTGCTCGGGCGACTATATTGATCGTAGTCTGGACTTGTTGATCTCGGCTCCTCGCACGGTGCCTCAGTTTAGTAGCGTGTTGGACTACGATTCATTAAAATGTTCGTCTGTGTAAGCGTTACAATCACTGGTGCTGCTACAGCATTTTGTGAGACCGCAAATATTTAATTACGTATTAAGTTGCTTATATTTGAGGCGATTCTAATCCTGATATCTATATATATAAAAGAAGACTTCCTGACAGATCATCAACGCACAGCCGAAACTACTGGAACTAGAAACTTGAAATTTACACCCATACTACCTTTTATAACGTAGGCGACAGATAAGAAGGGATTTTTGGAAATTCCACTCCTTAAGGGGTTAAATAGGGGTGCAAAGTTTGTATGGAGTAAACTTTATTTTTTGAGCTGGAGTCTTCAAACTTTGTGGAAAGATTACTTTATAAAATACAAATAAAGTACTTTCAGCGTTTTGGAAAATTCCACCCCTAAGGGGGGTAAAAAGGGTTGCAAAATTTGTATGAGGGAAATTCTTTTTTGAGATAGAAGCTTAAAAGTTTGTAGAAAGATTACTTATTAAAATACAAAAAAATACTTTTCGGCGTTTTAGCAAATTTTATCCCTAAGGGGGTTAAAAGGGGGTGCAACATTTGTATGGAGGAAACATGTTTTTTAGCTAGGGACTTAAACCTTTGTAGAAGGCTTACTTATTAGAATAAAAATAAAGTACTTTCAGCGTTTTGGAAAATTCCACCCCTAAGGGGTTAAATAGGGTTGCAAAGTTTGTATGGAGGAAACTTTATTTTTTGAGTTAGAGTTTTTAAACTTTGTGGAAAGATTACTTATTAAAATACAAATAAAGCCCTTACAGCGTTTTGGAAAATTCCACCCCTAAGGGGGCTAAAAAGGGTTGCAAGGTTTGTATGAGGGAAACTCTTTTTTGAGATAGAAGCTTAAAAGTTTGTTGAAAGATTAATTATTGAAATACAAGAAAAAAACATTGAGCGTTTTAGAAAATCAAACCCCTAAGGGGGTTAAAAGGGGGTTAATATTTGTATGGAGGAAACATGTTTTTTTAGCTAGAGACTTAAACCTTTGTAGAAAGCTTACTTATTAGAATAAAAATAAAGCACTTCCAGCGTTTTGGAAAATTCTACCCCTAAGGGGGTTAAAAATCATTGCAAAGTTTGTATGAGGGAAAATCTTTTTTGAGATACAAGGTTAAACGTTTGAAGAAAGATAACTTATTGAAATACAAAAAAGAACTTTCAGTGTTTTAGAAAACTCCACCCCTAAGGGGGTTAAAAGGGAGTGCAACATTTGTATGGAGGCAACGTTTATTTAAGCAAGAGACTTAAAACTTTGTAAATAGCATTATTAGAATATTATTAAAGTACTTTCAGCGTTTTGAAAAATTCAATTTTAGAAAACTCCACCCCTAAGGGGGTTAAAAGGAGGTGCAACATTTGTATGGAGGAAACGTGTTTTTTTAGCTTGAAACTTAAACCTTTGTAGAAAACTTACTTATTAGAATAAAAATAAAGTACTTCCAGCGTTTTGGAAAATTCTACCCCTAAGGGGGTTAAAAATCATTGCAAAGTTTGTATGAGGGAAATTCTTTTTTGAGATACAAGTTAAACGTTTGTAGAAAGATAACTTATTGAAATACAAAAAAGAACCTTTAGTGTTTTAGAAAACTCCACCCCTAAAGGGGTTAAAAGGGAGTGCAACATTTGTATGGAGGCAACGTATATTTTAGCAAGAGACTTAAAACTTTGTAAATAGTATTATTAGAATATTATTAAAGTACTTTCAGCGTATTGAAAAAATCAATTTTAGAAAACTCGACCCCTAAGGGGGTTAAAAGGGGGTGCAACATTTGTATGGAGGAAACATGTTTTTTTAGCTAGAGACTTAAACCTTTGTGGAAAGCTTACTAACTAAAATAAAAATAAACTACTTTCAGCGTTTTGGAAAATTCCACCCCTAAGGGGTTAAAAATGGTTGCGAAGTTTGTATGAGGAAAACTCTTTTTTGAGATAGAAGCTTAAAAGTAGTAGAAAGATTACTTTACAAATAAAAAAAACACTTTCAGCGTTTTGAAAAAAAACCCACCCCTAAGGGGGTTAAAAAAGGTTTCTAAGTTTGTACCAGGGAAACTTTTTTTGAGATAGAAGCTTAAAAGTTTGTAGAAAGATGACTTATTGAAATAAAAAAAATACTTTCAGCGGTTTAGAAAATTCCGCCCCTAAGGGGGTTAAAAGGGGGTGCAACATTTGTATGGAGGTAACAATATGTTTTTTTAGCTAGAGACTTAAAACTTTGTAGAAAGCTTACTTATTAGCATAAAAATAAAGCACTTTCAGCGTTTTGGAAAATTCCACCCCTAAGGGTTGTTAAAATCGTTGCAAAGTTTGTATGAGGGAAATTATTTTTTGAGATACAAGGTTAAACGTTTGGAGAAAGATTACCTACTTATTGAAATACAAAAAAACCGGCCAAGTGCGAGTTGGACTCGCGCACGAAGGGTGCCGTGTCAATAAAAATATTTATTTTATTTTGTTTTTAGCATTTGTTGTTATAGCGGCAACAGAAATACATCATCTGTGAAAATTTCAACTGGAAATATCATGGTATCAGTGAGATACAGCCTGGTGACAGACAGACGGACGGACGGACGGACGGACAGTGGAGTCTTAGTAATAGGGTCCCATTTTACTCTTTGAGTACGGAACCCTAAAAAGAACTTTCAGTATTTTAGAAAATTCCACCCCTAAGGGGTTTAAAAGGGAGTGCAACATTTGTATGGAGGCAACGTTATTTTTTTAGCAAGAGACTTTAAACTTTGTAGATAGCTTACTTATCAGAATATAAATAAAGTGCTTTCAGCGTGTTGATAAATTCCACCCCTGAGGGGGTTACTAAGGGTTGCAAAGTTTGTATGAGGGAAACTCTTTTTTGAGATAGAAGCTTAAAACTTTGTAGAAAGCTTACAAATAAAGTACCTTCAGCGTTTTGGAAAATTCCATCCCTTAAGGGGTTAAAAAGGGTGCAAGATTGAAGATTCGTATGGGAAACACTTTTATTGAGCTTAGATACTTCATAGTTTGTAGAAAAAATGCTTATTACAACAAAAAAAACTCTTCTTCCTTATTTTTCCTTGAAAAGCGTTAATAGGGGGTTCAAAGTTGTTAAGTTGTTATAAAGAGTCAGAAAATTTTATAGTATGAGATTTGTAACTTCGATCCTAGCCTGTTTGTTAAAAGACTACAAAACTTATTTCAGCGTTTTTAGGGTTCCGTACTCAAAGAGTAAAACTAAGACCCTATTACTAAGACTCCGCTGTCCGTCCGTCCGTCCGTCTGTCTGTCACCAGGCTGTATATCATTGATACCGTGATAGTTCCAGCTGAAATTTTCACAGATGATGTATTTCTGTTGCCGCTATGACAACAAATACTAAAAACATAGAATAAAATTGTTTTTTATAGATAATGGTACGGAACCCTTCGTGCGCGAGTCCGACTCGCACTTGGCCGGTTTTTTTTTTAAATTCAACCTCTAAAGGGGATTCCAAGTTTGTATGGCGAGCAAGTAATTTTTAAGTAAGGGATTTGTAACTTCGGTTGTAGACTGTTTGCTGAAAGACTACAAAACTTATTTCAGCGTTTTTTTTTAATTTTTCGCCTAAGAAGGTTAAAAGGGGTTCGAAGTTTATGTAGAGAGCAAGACATTTTTAAAGTAAGAAATTTGTAACTATACGGTTTCAGACTTACTATGAGGGTTCAAAGAGGGTTCTATGTTTGTATAGAGAGCAAGACATTTTGAAGGTAAGAGATTTGTAACTTTGGTTTTAGACTGTTTAGTAAACAAAAAACATTGAAATTAGTTTTGTAGTCTTTTAGTAAACAGTGTTTACTAAAGGACTACAAAACTAATTTCAATGTTTTTTTTTTTAATTCATTCCTTAAACAAATTTAGACGATAACATTTTCTACGCGGACGAAGTCGCGGGCAACAGCTAGTATTAAATAAGATAATAGGATTGCGATTATGACATACGTCTGCTGACTACATAATCTTTAGTTTGTTTTTCACTTATCTGAGTATTTGCGATAATTACCGTGTAATTTGCTTGCCTTCTAAGCTTATCATTAGATAATTTCAATTGACGTGTGTGATAGTAAATTGATAATATCTTCTCTGTATTACATAGCTCTTATCATTAAGTAACAAAGACAACCTCTTATAGCTTTTCCATTATACTTTACCTATTACGGAGATGTTGTCTTTGATTTACCACATCGATTGATTGAGACATCGCCAAAAAGGAAAGCATTTTTTTAATTTTAAATTTCTTGTATGTTACGTACCTAATATGTTCGAAAGTAGGAATTCGTGTCATATGCTGTTATTAGAAACGTCCTTAATGTTAATTTGTTGTTTACACAATAGATTGATTCATCGAATGCAAATCCCTCCAGTTTGAACCCACAGAATGTTACTCAAAACTTGTATCATCAAAACTAACCAATGATCCTCCCTCAATATTACGACCGACGACGACGCCTCAAGCGTTTCACTTAGTTTAAACGTATTACTGGGCTCATTTGGGAATATGGCTCACTCACATATAAGCGGGATTTCCTTTACGACGACGCGACGACTTATCTAAAGATAGTATATGATCTTTCGATCTGTGGGTCGATCACGTAACTTTTCTTACGCGCGTCTGTAACGTCTAAATGTCAATTTTATATGGAAAAATGACAGTTAGATTGTGATTTTACTGTCAGACGCGCGTACAATGCGTTACGTGATTGACCTACTGGAGACAGAAACGCCGGCTTAACTTTGTCAATCTTATGATTAGTAAATCTGTAGTGGTTGATAACTTGGCGGTTCATTATATTAGCACCTTAGTGTTATAACATTTCTAGGCACGCTGTTACAGTGCCGTGTTATTACTTCTAGTTAGAATTACAGTGCTAATACAGTGCTACGATAGATAAACATATCTATGACATGTTAATATGCATACGCATGCCGCTCTACATACATTTTGTACTGATGCTTATGCATATGATATGATGGCTATAATTTTACGTTTCACCTGGGTATAAAGTCTAAAGTGGCAGTTGCGCTGTAGTGCGGAAAATCCCACTTGCTGGCTAGGGGGAAACGTAAATTTGTACTCACCGTGGGTGGTAACAAAGAAAGCCAAATATATCATATTCATGGCCCTTGACTTTCGACTCGGGCGTCAAATAACAGCGATCTGACACATTATTTATTTTATTTATCCAAATATCATAAACCCTCCATGATGCGTTCAAGAACCGCACATTATGGCCACCATAAAAATAGACTGTTTTGTGAGAACCAATTTCTTATCTGTGAAAATGTTATTATTGCTAAATAAAAATAATAACATCGATTTCGATAATATTTATGATTTCATTCAAGTTTCGAACATCTCTGAAATCAATGAAATTTGATTTGACCTATATTCTAATATCAGTCGAGATGACGTTTAATTCGAAATGAATTGTCAATTTGCATACAAATTTGACAAATGTCGCACGTAAGTAAGATATCGAACGATCCTAGTTGGATCCGACTCTAGTTTGTCTCTGAATTAAGAAAAAACTATGACAGCTGCCAGAAAACAACGCCGCGATGCCGGTCATAATATGCGGCTCCTGAATGCATCGTGGAGGCTTATGATATGTGAATAGATAAAGTAGTGTATGTAACTGTACATAATTAGGCATTAAGACACTCGTGTGATGTTATTATGAAAATCGCCTTCGGCTCGTTTCATAAACCCACACTCGTGTTTAATGCCCTTCATTATGTACAGTCACATAAACTACTATTACCGCCCTAGGTGAGTAATGTACTGTTGATGACCTCTTCACTACATAGTATAAAAACAAAGTCGCTTTTCGCTGTCTGTCTGTCCCTTATGCTAATACTTCTTTATAACTACGCAACGGATTTTGATGTTTTTTTAAACATAGAGTGTTTCAAGAGGAAGGTTTATGTGTAACACATATAAACCCGTGCGAAGCCGGGGCGGGTCGCTAGTGTTATCATAAGAAAAACACGGTTTTTTTACTTCTTTACGTAATAATTGTCTCGGTCTTTCGAAATCGGGGAGATAAGTGAAACGCACTGATTTTGAGACGGGTCTGCAATTAAATTATTATATGCAAAATTGATGCAAGTTGCTTCGTGGTTTTAGTTTCAAAAATTTGCATATCCAATTAGCGTGGGTTGTTTGTTTGTTACACAAAAATTAACTCAGTATAAAACATGACTTTTTTCTTTTCAATTTATAAATGATATGCATAAACTTGTCACTTAAGGCCGAAACGCACTGACAGCGGTGGCGAAGCGGCGCGGCGCGGCGCGGAGGCGGTACAGTCAAGGTCACCAATATGTATATACCCAAAGTTGCAAAAATATGTATACAACAATCTTACTTCCGTAGTAATAAGGTCTGTATACATATTTCTGTAAGTTTGTGGTGTATACATATTGGTGACCTTGACTGTACCTCTACCTACCGGTTGTAATGTTCGAACTATATAGGATTTTTTCTTGCTTGATTAGAATGATAAATGTCACTTCATAATAGAATGTCACTTTGTATTGGTAAGCGAAATTCATATTTTTTCTAAGGGACGAATATTGCTTGTAAGTAATAAGTTTCTGTCAAAAATTTCATTTTTGGTACAAGCTTTTATTGCCGACTGTACTTTTCTGCACACCATCATCAACTACTCATTGATACGATTCTAACGAGCCCAAACTCGATGGTGTTGTGTCGTTTTATTGCGGAGTTCCTATGGCCAACTTCCAGCTCCAGCATCAGATCAGCTCCATGTCATCATAATATTGCATTGTCATGCGATATACCTATGCATGCAAAATTTCAAATCAATCGGTTGACAGGAAGAGGGTGAAATTTCAATTAGGTATTAAATTTAACATATATTTATACAAGTACAACCAAACCACAGTCATTACATAATTTAAAATATACACAACATTACTCACATTCCAATAAGATATTCATTCCCTTCCGACAATATTAATTAGAATTAAAACTTATTATATGTAAGGGTCTGACTGAAAATCAGCGTTGCAGTGTAGGTACTCAGTAGGTACTCACTGCAACAGTACGCTGAGTCTAGCCCCTTTTTGGCATCACAAAATGTAAATGCCTCGTACGATATTGTTTGACTGTGTTTGTCTATTCCTAAGTCTAATTTGTACACTGTTCCTTTTGTATAAAATGTGATGTTGAATAAAGTTTTTCTATGTCTATGTCTATGTCTAAATTTGACCCAAAAACAAACGGGGTGGGGTGAGCTAAATAAAAGCTTGTAAAAATTAAATCACTGCCATATGCGGATTTTATAATATACCTAGACTTGATCTCAAATCAGTTTATAAAAGGTCTAGCTTACCGTGAAAACAGTACGTAATATACGCGAGTTTGGCATCTCGCTGCCCCAATATTGTATGGTTCTATGTTGCAACTTGAAATTTGAAGTTTGTCAGAGTGACACTAGGTCTAAAATGAAGTACCCCGACAATGTAACATAGAACCCTATTATTGGGGCAGCATTTGAAATTCCATGACCCTCATTTATTTAAAAAAGCATTGTTTAAATTTCTAGCTGCCAAAGCATACTATTCCATACAAGAATATTTAAATGACCCTAGCATTACGTAAGCAAATGATAGCATAATTAACGACTTATATCTAGTGTGTAAGTGCATGCTGCATGCTATTTTGTGGCTATTTGTATGCCTTAACAGGCAAGACATAGTGAGACAAACCATAAACTGTAACACCGATGTACATACCTATGTTTAACAAATAAAATATTTTGTATTTGTATTTGTATTTGAATTCTGTCATTCTAATCAAGCTAGAAAAAATCCTATATAATACGAAAGGGTCCGCACAAAATACCAGGCGTATCCTTTCATAGTTCGAACATTCGGCCTTTAGGTTGTGGAATGAGCTCCCTGCCGAGGGGACTTTCTTTCCCAAGTGGGGATGGGGTTCTTCAAAAAAGGAGTGTATGAATTCTTAAAGAAGAAAGGGCAACGTAAATGTAACACCCCTGCGAGCGTCCATAGGCTACGGTAACCACTTACCATCAGGTGGGCGGTAAGCTTGTTTGCCGACGACGTGGTATAAAAAAAAAGCATATTGATTTGATTTCTATTTTTATTTTTTTATCTTGCCTTGCGTCTTAATTGTCGTCACAAAACTGACACTGAGTTAATTTTTTGTTTAACAACTCACGCTAATTAAATAGGTGCACAAATTATTGAAAATGCCCTTTAACGATTTGTAGAGCTTGCTACGCCGCGCCGTAGATGTTTCGTAGCATAGCTACGCTTTCGCATAGCTACGTCTGCTATGCTGAGACTGCCTAAAGTTCTGGCCCCGTAGCATGGATGGCCTTATCACGCGATAAGTGATAGGATAGAGCTGCCGTCCCTGGCTGACACCGTTCGATAGAATGAGACGACGCGCTTATCCTATCACTTATCGCGTGATAACGCCATCCATGCTACGGGGCCAGCTTTATGGCCCTCTTTTGAAGTCTTAATCTGTGTAGATTTAAGTACGTAAGTAGTATGTTTGTATTTGCGAAGGATTCAAGGTCGACAACAAGTGATAACTCGATAAAGCCACTTGATCCCAAGTATTCGTTTTCTATTTATTTACTCCAGTTTTTCAAGCAAATGCTATCGAGGATACGAAAAAATTATCCGAACAGTCCAGTTAACCTTTTCAACGCTCTGTCAACGAGAAAACTTGTCAAAAACACGCCACTTCAACATGACATTAAGTGTGGAGTTAAACCTTATATCAATGCATGAAGGTTGCTATCTTGATGTATTCCTTGACGGATTAATCCGTCATTGGCGTTGACCCAGTGGTGCGGATATATACGTCTTTGACGTTGAAAAAGTTAAATAGGAAATAGATCCGTTTGTAAATATTTGTATAAAGTATAGAATAGTTTAATTGCATGTATATTTTAAGTTTTGTACTGGTACCTACCTTTAGGTGTCAAGAACAAATGTACCCATATGCTATTAAATTGCAAATTTTAACGATTAACAATAAGTTAACTGTGATATGTATTTGTTCATTTGGGATCATTAAAACCACCGGATTCGGAATATGACGATCAATTTCGAATGTCAAAACCATACTCAATGCATGTGTATGTAATTTATACCTGTCAGTTAATTAATTAAAGGTTGTATAATATTGAAATTAGTGTTTCGCAACAACAGCCTTCTGCAAAATTCGGCTAAACTAATTACCTGTAGGATGTAGCGAAGGTCAGGGAAAATACTTAAGTTTTAACGATGTACCTAGAAGGTTTGTTTTATTAGACTTATTACAGTAACGGCCTTCATATAGTTGGATACTAGATTTCTCGACTTATTGAGAGGGGACTCGATAACTAATTGCTTCGTTTTCGTATCGTACGTAGAAGTGATGAATGAGAGTTGGTCGAATGAATGACGGAATTGCTTTAGGAATAATGCGGGCAATTTTTACAACTTTCAAAAGTCATAACGTATGCGAGCTGAATAAGAGCTGTACTCGTACATACTAGCCGAGCAGGCTCGTAGGTTATTTTGCTATTCATTCATTGAATTTAATGGATAGTGCATTTAATGGATGCATAGGGTTGGGCGATAGGCTAGCGACTTGTCATTGCAATATCACATTATGCTATTATTTAATTTAATTTAATGGATATTGCATTTAATGGACTTGTCACTGCAATATCACATTTTCTCCGTCTTTAAACCCACAATATCTAAAAATGAATTGGCTATTACTGAACCAGTGAGCTTCACCTTAGGCTCTGTCGTCGTACACTATGCTAAAACTCATTCGTTTCGTTCTTTCTATACTTAACACTAGCATGAATAAATTCCCATATTTTTCAGCGCTAGATTATTTTGTCTTTAGTGCCTACGTATTAGAATCGCTCTATCCACCAATAAACATTATTACATTTTTACCAAGTAATTTTACGCATGGCATCCAGAATTTCTGTATAAGTAAGTAATTACGTAGACATTCGTTTTGAGGCGTGAGCGGGTCGCGTCGGGTCATCGGCACGGGCGGTTATTGACGGGCCCAAGTATTTATAATTTAACAGCCGATGTACTTTCATGCACAATCGCAGTGTAATCACTGTAATCAGGCTGTTATACGATTGTTAATCCGATTGCAAAGCTTGGTTTTCCATGACATATAATCTAACTAAGTATTCGTACCTATGTTTGTTACTAGAGCGTAGCTGAGAGACTAACTCTGACGCCTAACCTATTATGTATATCCAAAAAAAGGGTTGAGTTCATGTTTTACCTTCTCTGATAGGTCATCACATCTTCGTCGCTCATCACAAATTTAAGAATTATCCTCTAGCTAGTCGGTGGAGTATTGTCCATTTCTCTCTCTTGAACGCCAGCCTTTTGATTTCCTGCATACGCCACGACACCCGATTTTTCATTGATTTGGTTCGTGACTAAAGTATATAAAGTGAATTGATGACCTTTTTGATCCAATGGGATATTTTGTGTGATTTCCCGGTAGTTTCTTCATACTCAATTACCTACTTGTTTCATCAGCTCCACAAACCGGATGATGAAAGTCAATGGTAGTTTTTGAATTACTTTAGTTCTGGTTATTGCTACCCAAGACTATTTTTAAACCAAAGTAATTCTTAGGAAAAATATAACGTCGAAGGATTTATACCTATTTCAATGCATAACCAATAGATTAGTACTAAAATGACTTACGAATATGGTAATATTAGTCAACACACGGTTCGTTCTTCGTTCGAATTATTATTAGGCTATAAGTACTGTCAGTATAAATAAATAGTCTGGGCTACAAGTAAAACGATACATAGTCGCATCAAGTCTTCAAAAGCCCTCAACCAAGACCTTGGTTTGACATTACTAGCCGCCGGGTACCGGTTTCAAGATGAACCACCAAAATTATCGACTGAATTACCTAGTAATTAGGAGTAACAGAGACTGGTATGCAGTCAGTGTCACGTGGCTTACTGAAAGTATAGGTATTCATAGTAATTTGTTTTCTGCAATGACGTTATAAATTAAAAATAATGTGTGCATAATTTAGTCGTAAATAATTCGGCGTGGCTTGGTGTAGTACGCCGTTCTAAAATAAGTCGTAACTACGCAAAACCACGAGCACCTATATAAATGTTACAATAATACAATACGAATGATTCCAATCTAATCTAAATACGTTAGAAACGCGTTCCGGAATCAACCCACAGGGCAATTGCGAAACAGGAAAATACGGGACAATTAAATAGTGGATGGGGAAAATTATGGTATCATATGGATTAGGTACCATCGATTAATTAGATATTTTGATGTACGTCGTATTATATCGGTAAACCACATTTGCGTCAAACATTTGGCGTCTATAATTTTCATATAGACCTCAGTAAGTGGCGTAGGCGCATGGGTGAATCAACTTTTTATGTCCTCCCCGTTTCTACTATTTGCTGTTTAGAAGGAGATTACAAGAAAATACGATGTCTGCTGTTGTTAATTGTTGTTGCAGTCCTTACCTACTTAATTATAGAATGAAACAAACGTGTTTAAAAAAGCATAAAAAGTATAAAAAGTAACCTATCCCGACTACGGAAAAGTAACTATGAATAATATTTCTATATGTATTTGAACTCGTAATTTTCTCCTCTTTCATTTGACCCCCCCCCCCCTCCCCCTCCCCCCACAAACTATAATAGCAAAGATTGTTTTCAAAGTTAGGTATTTGTATGTAAGAGCCATCGCATGCTGGAGTAAGTCAAGGAAGCAACCTTGGCCCGTTGGAATTCATTATCATGGTCAACGACTTACCTCAGGCTCCGGATGCTTATTATTTGCTGACGACTTGAAACTATTTTTACCTATCAAAAGTAAAGCAGACTGTGAACAATTTCAAAAAGATATAGACCGAGTAGTTTCATGGAGTGAAGTTAATAAACTAAATTTTAATACGTCGAAGTGTCTGACTATTACTTTTACTCGAGCGCACGAAATTAAAAAGAGTGCCGGAGTTAAAGATTAAGGAGTAAAATTTACATATGATCTGAGGTTTAGGGATCATATCAACAATATGTGTAAGAAAGCCTACAGAATGCTTGGATTTGTACTTCGTAGTTGTAAGGATTTTACCAGTATAGGATCGATCATTGCTTTGTACAACGCGCTGGTCCGAAGTAGCCTCGAGTGCAACTCAGTCATATGGGCTCCACACGAAACCAAATATCAGCTTATGGTGGAGCGTATACAAAATAAATTTATTAGATTTTTGTATTGGAAGAAGTATGGCGTCTATCCGTTCTACCCCCTCATGTATCCAACTCTGTTTGTTTTGGGTATGGTGGGGTACAACAAGCTGCAGGTGCGCAGAGAGTTATGTCTGGCCACGTACGTTTTTAAATTAATTAGGGACAAAATATGCAACAGTCCTGACTGACTGACTGAAATATGCAACAGTCAGGTGTTGAGTTATGTGAGTCTGAGTGTCCCCGATAGATACGTATGGCGCCGCCGCCGGCCGCAGCTGCTGTCCGCGCCGCGCGGGCGCACCAACCTGCTCGGTATGGCGCCGATGACCCGCACCCTGTGCACCCTCAACTTAATAGCAGATAACATAGACCTATTTTCGTGTTCTCTGAATGAATTCACAAAGTCGGCATTGTTTATATTATGTTATAATTATACTTAGATATAAATTGTAACATGGTTGTACAAATAGTTACACTATTGTCTTAGGCTTAGTACCTGTAAAGATAGTTGTAAGTGTTGAAATAAATAAAATAAAAATAAAATAAATGTTTCTTTTTCACACAAAAGGTAGCCTATGCCACCCGGAGCATAATTTCGAATCGATTGACACCCCATTTATCAAAATCGGTTCAGTACTTTAAGCGCTGCAGTGCAAAACACATCCCTTCCTTTGCTCTGCCGTAGTCGGGCAAAAATAATAATTTGCCCTCAATTTCACCGGTTGCCCAGCGGACGTAAAATCTATGAAAATAGTTGTTAGTCCGCTGTTTTTTTGCGAGATGCAGCATAATATGTTCAAATAGACTGTTTATTTGGCTATAAGAACGTATGGATTTTAACAAATACCTACACATGTTGTGGTAATTGATAATGCAGAAATAACTACGGGACAAAAAAAGTTGATTGACGTCAAACTGCATTATCAGATTATCATTAAAAATATTCATTTGCCCTCAATTTCACCGGTTGCCCAGCGGACGTTAAATGTCCCCCGATTTGTATGAAAGTAGTGGTGTCCCCTGCGGAGCTAGCACAACGGCCGCTGCGACGCGACGCGAGACGAGATAAACTACCCTACTCTTTCTAATTTGCAAAGTGCAAGTGAGACAGAAGCCGCTCAGTCGCACGCGACGGGACTTGGCAGCAAGTTGTGCTAGACATGCTGGACTGCTAAAATACGATTTTTGCGAGATGCAACATTATACGTTCAAATACACTGTTTATTTGGCTATAAAGACTTATGGATTTTATCAAATACCTACACATGTTGTGGTAACTGATAATGCAGAACAAACCAAGAGACAAGAAAAAGTTGATTGACGTCAAATTATACTTAATTATAATTATACTTAGCTTTTACTAATACGCATGTTGTGGTAACTGATAATGCAGAACAAACCAAGGGACAAATAAAAGTTGATTGACGTCAAATTATACTTAATCTCCACTTATAATAAATCTCTAAATTAAAAAAAGAATCAGCCAGTTTGAAACTAAGCTTTGCGCGGTTCGAATGTTCTCAGCATCCCATGAACGGAAAAATATGAAACATTTTATATAGGTACATTATTATTCTAGCTGCAACTTAGGATAGTTTTTATCCGACTGCGACAGTTAATTAATTTTCCGAAATATACGACTTCATTTAATTTTTCATTTATTTTTATTGAAATCAAACGCTGCTCCAACTGTCAGCTATAAGAACCGTCAAATTTTCGTCAAAATGGCGGAATTGCTTTGCCTTTCACTTATTAATAATTTAAATCCCGTCTACGATAGACCTTTACGAGACAAATGCTAAAATATAAACCATAAAAAAATATTCGATTCTGATATGAGAACTTATATGCGCAAATGTCGTTTTATGTCGTAATTTCAATAAATGAAATCAACAAATTTGAACAATATAATTAACACGAATTTGTTTTTTTTGAATGACAATGGCACGCGCTCGGCGCATTCAGCCAAAGTACCTGCGGCGCTACCACGAAAACCGATACTCAATGTTCATATATTTGCATCCCTGTCACTCGAGTATGGTTAGTGCGATAGAGATAGAGATACCCGAATATTTTCGAATTCCGAAGTTCGTGGTTATAGCTCAGGAATCGAAAATATGGTAAATAATCATAATGTATTTTCTCGAAAAAGAATTTAAAATAAATATAGTCAAATGGAGAAAAAAACAAAGCAAGAGGTTATATAGGTAATGATTAAGTTATAAGAGTCCAAAGTTTTAAGAGGGGGTATGTTCTGTCCCTTTTCCGCAAAACGCACCTTCATATGAAACGATTGTTTTTTACTATGACGCTCGAGTATATTGACGTCACAGTCCCTCATCGTTTTCTCACTCTAACAAACGACATTAAAACGGATGTAGCTTCGTAGAATGGGAGTTTCATTATCTTCTATCTATTTATACATAATAAATGCCTATGTCCTGACTGACTTATTCACTCACTCACTCACTCACTCACTCATCAACGCACAGCCGAAACTACTAATCTTAGAGAGTTGATTTTTGCACAGTATGTTGCTTTTATAACGTGGGCTAGGGATAAAAAGGGATTTTTGAAATTTCTACCCCTAAGGGGGTAAAATGGGGGTGCAAAGTTTGTATGGGAGAACCTTTTTTTTTTGAGCTATAGACTTAAACTTTGTAGAAAAATTAGTTATTAGAATACAAATGAAACTCTTTCAGCGTTTTGGAAAATTCCACCCCTACGGGGGTAAAATAGGGGTGCAAGGTTTGTATGGGGGAAACATTTTTTTTTAAATAGAGACTTAAAACTTTGTAGAAAGATCAGTCATTAGAATACAAATAAAGAACTTTCAGGGTTTTAGAAAATTCTACCCCTAAAGGGGTAAAATAGAGTGCAAAGTTTGTATGGGAAAAACTACTTTTTTTTAAATAGAGACTTAAAACTTTGTAGAGAAATTATTCATTAGAATACAAATAAAGTACCTAGATTCAGTGTTTTAAAAAAATCTACCCCTAAGGGGGTAAAATAGGGGTGCAAATTTTGTATGGGGAAAACAATATTTTTTTTAAATAGAGACTTAAAACTTTGTAGAAAGATTAGTCATCAGAATACAAATTAAGTACTTTCAGCGTTTTAGAAAATTCTACCCCTAAAAATAGGGGGCTAAAATAGGGGTGCAAAGTTTGTATGTGGGAAACTATGTTTTTTAGCTAGAGTCCTAAAACTTTGTAGAAAGATTATTTAAATACAAAGAAAGTACTTTCAGCGTTTTGGAAAATTTCAACCCTAAGGGGGTAAAATAGGGTGCAAAGTTTGTATGGGAAAAACATTTTTTTTTTTAATAGAGACTTGAAATTTTGACGAAAAATTACTTATTAGAACATGAAAAATACTACATTCGGCGTTTTACAAAAATCATTCCCTAAGGGGGTTAAAAAAGGGTGCAAGGTTTGTATGGGGAACACTTTTTCTGAGCTAGACACTTAAAACTTTGTAGAAAGATTACTTATAAAAATACAAAAAAAAAGACTTTCAGCGTTTTGAAAAAATCTATCCCTAAGGGGGATAAAAAGGGGTGCAAAGTTTTTATCAGGGAAAGTTTATGTTTTTGAGTTAGAGACTTGAAACTTTGTAGAAAGATTACTTATTAAAATACAAAAAAAGAACACAAATCGTTTTAGAAAATTCCACCCCTAATAGGGTTAAAAAGGAGAGCAAGCTTTGCATGGGCAACACTTTTTTTTGAGTTAGACTTAAAACTTTGCAAAAAGATTACTTATTAGAATACTAAAAAAGAACTTTCAGCGTTTTAGAAAACTCCATCCCTAAGGGGATCCTTAAGATCCTTAAGAAGGGTAGCCAGTGTTGTGTGGGAAAAACTTTTTTTTTTACTAGACTTAAAACTATTCAAAATGTTACTTATTAAAATTAATAATAAAGTACTTTCAGAGTTTTAGAAAATTCCACCCCTAAGGGGGTTAAGAAAGCTTTGTATGGGCAACACTTTTTTTGAGCTAGAGACTTAAAAGTTTACGAAAAAAGTTCTTTCAGCGATTAGAAAAATTCAACCTCTAAGGGGGTTTAAAAGGGGGTTCAAATTTTAAATGGCGAGCAATAAAATTTTAAAGTGTGAGTAAGAGATTTTTAACTTCGGTCTTATTCTGTACGTTAAAAGACTACAAAGCTGATTTCAGAGTTTTTCCAAATTCATCCCCTAAGAGTGTTAAAATTGGTTCAAAGTTTGAGTATTTCAAGGCATTTTTAAAGTATGAGATTTTTAACTTTGGTTTTAGACTGTTTGTTCACAAACTAGAAAATGAACATCAACTTTTTTTTTAATTATCCCCTAAAAGAGGGTTCAAATTTTGTATTGAGATAAATCATTTTCTAAGACGATAAAAAGTTCTACGCGGACGAAGTCGCGGGCAACAGCTAGTTATAAATATACTTAGCTTTTAAATGTATGGAAGAAAAGGACATGCTGCGCCGACCCCAAATAAATGGGATAAGGGCAAGAAAATGACAGCTTTTAAATTATTTTTCATCACACTTGCTCATAAATGGTGTTATTCTATGCCTGTATACGGAAGGACAATGGCCTAAATTGTTCCCGCGGGAAATAATGGTCCCAAGGGAAGTAATGAGCTTGTGTGTGCTCTGATTGGTTAAGCAAATCTTGACGGCCGCGTACGACAAGAATTCTGGCTCTGTGATTGGTAATCGAGCAGGCCATGCCCTGCAAGAACCACATGCTCCATGCTCTGTGATTGGTTGAAATATTGAAACTACGCCCCCCACTCGCACTGATCTGGAAGTGAAGTTGTCAATTTCGTCAACATTTGATTGGTGCGCTTGTATAAAACATAGATTTTTCTGTCTTTTGTAGTTATTTATTTCCTCGCAAATGTGATAAAAAACGTTGTGTATAACACGGGCGTAACAATATTGCAAACTCGAGTCATCAAAAGCCCTCCGCCTCACGGCGTCGGGCTTCTGATAGACTCTCGTTTGTAATATTCCTCATACGCCCCTTGTTAAACAATGTACAATTACGTACTAACAAACATATGGATTCTATGAGTCTGAATTAAAGTTTATTTCTAGTTTTTTATTTTTTTTATACAGGTTGATTTAGGGGTCGTGTAGTAAGAAGACCAAAAGCGAATAAGATGGTCATACTGAACAACTTTTCACATGGGACCACCAACGATATCGCAAAAAAAAATTCTGCTGTTCCATACATTAACTCTCAATAAACTCACAGTTTTTTTGCGATTTCGTGAGTGGTCCCATCGGAAAAGTTGTTCAGTATGAACATCTTATTCGCTTTTGGTCTTCTTGCTACACGACCCCTAAATCACCCTGTAGTGGTTTGACGTTTGAAGTAACGATAGGCTGCTGGGTTTATAATGTTCTCCATTTTATCCACACTCTCGCGTGACCGGATGGCGTTGGAAAAAATCTTGCCCTTTTTCGTCGTTTGGAGATTAGACGAACTCCTTAGGGAAAGCCCTATAAAGTCGCTTCTATTCGAGCTTTATGGTTCGTAAAATATCAATGCGTGATATGAACTGATGATGAGCCAAATTCTCCAGACAAGAAAGAGTACCTAATCGACTATTGTGGCATGGATTGGATACAACAGTG
This sequence comes from Epinotia brunnichana, assembly GCA_963854355.1. Lineage (NCBI taxonomy): Eukaryota > Metazoa > Arthropoda > Insecta > Lepidoptera > Tortricidae > Epinotia > Epinotia brunnichana. The sequence continues at coordinate 17,965,860 of OY977949.1, read as the reverse complement.
TATAAAACCTTGAATCTCTATAATATATGTGACGACCGATTCACGGGAAAAACCTTATTAGGATATCAAGGTTATAAATCGTCTACAGACAAAATATTTCCTTCCTGTTAACTACCTAAAATTTTAGTAGAAGCTACGTTGCCGGACTTGCCGGGTGCACTTCATGAGGATATTTAAAACAGTTTCCTCGGCAACTGGAAAGTTTTTTTGTATGCAGACGTTTGACTCTTCAAGCCGTTTTGATGATTCACGGATAAGTATGTACGAGTAGAGCAAGAGGAGAGGAGCAGGGGAGTTCTTAAACTTTTGATAGGCATGGACAATTTTCAGGTTAGGGCGCATAACGTCCCACTCGCAGAATGGCCCTTGGTCCCTTTTGCGAAATATCTCTTTCCTAAATGTCCCTTACGCAAAACGACCCTTCTGCAAAAGGTCCCGTTAGCAAAACGTCCCTTCACATAAAAAAAGTCCCGTTCGCAAAACGTCCCTTTCGCAAAATGACCCGTTCGCAAAACATCCATTTCACAAAATGGCCCGTTCGTAAAACGTCCCTTCCACAAAATGACCCGTTATTGGCCATCTCTTATCCCATGAGAAGACTCCTAATCTCTACTTAAACAAGCTTTTTCCAGACGGGTCATTTTGCGAAAGGGTCATTTCGCAGACGGGACGTTTTGCGAAAGGGGCATTATGCAGTAGGGACTTTCAGCGAAAGGGGCTTTCTCAGACGGGACTTTTTGCGAAAGGGGTGGGACCTTTTGAGAAAGGGACGTTTTGCGAATGGGGTAATTTACATAAGGGACCATTTGCAGAGAAGACGTTTTGAGAATGGGACGAAATTTTGGTTGAGGGACGTTTTGCGAGTGGGTCGTTATGCGCCCTAACCAATTTTCAGAATTTCAAAAATTTCGCGGACCCCTGTTGAAAACATTGAAGAATTAAAAAAAAAACAACTCAGTTTAATACTTAACTAGATATTTTACTTTTCAACTTGATTCAAATTTATCTTAAGTAGGTAAAGTCAAGGTCACCAATATGTATATACCCAAAGTTGCAAAAATATGTATACAACAATCTTACTTCCGTAGTAATAAAGTCTGTATACATATTTCTGTAAGTTTGTGGTGTATACATATTGGTGACCTTGACTGTACCTACGCATCTATCTAAGATACTGAGAAGGATGTCGTTGCTTCGATTTAGTAAGCACGTAAAATTATGGGATTTAATTATTGCTGTCGACAAAGCAAGACGCATACATATCATCTTTGGCACCGAATCTATTACGATCTTAAGAAACCCTGGTGTAGAGTTATCACTTAATTTTTCGGGGTCAATGTCGGGAAAGCTAACATGACGTGGCGTACACTTGGTTTGTCCATAGTGCTCTACCTATATCCGTTCTCTCGCTGTTGATAATGAAGATCGCGGAAAAAGTCGTTGGGAATTATTTTGACATAAGATTAGTTTGACCGCAGACCATTTGGGGAAATCCTTATTCATCGCTAATGCCAATCTCTCGTGTTAGGATATATGTGTTAGCTTGTCTCCATTTAAATATTTGTTGTATTCCCAAATGTAAGCATAATGTAACTTATCAGAGGTTTTGTTTGCATTATAATCTCATCGTTCATGTTGAATACGTTATATGACTCTAAACTGACACCTACTTTTCAGTATTCTTATCAGTTCATTCACATCCTCTGACAATTTTACATTTATCATTCGCCTGATTAGCATCCGCTATCTCTTCTTTGTCAATCGATCTTACAGGACTTCGTCTTTTACAAAAGTTTACATCAAATCGTAAAATTTTACCGATTGCTGCTTACTTCATCACCTATTAAGCCTAACCCAGACTGGCGCGGCCTGCGGTGGCGGTCAATAATAAGTTTGACAGCTATTGTCAAATTTACTATTGACCACCAGCGCAGACCGCACCAATGTAATTCAGACCTTATCCTTCGCCACGTCACTACAGTCCCCCGCGGCTATGAAGTCAATCCCGACCTGACATATTGCGCAACTATGAAGTTTCTGAGTAATGACAATGTCAACCATAGGAAATAATTACATATTCAACCCTAGAGGCATGTCTCAGGATTGACTTCATAGCCACGGGGGACTATAGCTATCATTGAAACGTGATGTATGCCCAAGAACAAAGCTTTCTCGTAAGTACAAGATACAACGCTAAAATCTCATCAAAGGAGCATACCCGCCCGCTTCCGCGTCTTATTAAATCTGCACGCTTTCTCCAAAGCTAATGCCATCCACTTAAATCAGATAGTTAACATATTTTCTGACTTTTCCCTAGAGACCTCTCCATTAGGGGAGTCGGGATCAGTGAATCGAGCGACGGCCAATCACGTCAATTGGCCCAATCGTCTGTACATCGAGTGACGCGCGTTTGACGTCATCGCCTCTTTGTCTGGCCGTCATGAGTAGCAAATCAACTAATGTTCCGTTGTGGACGCAAAAAGTATAGGAATAAAACCGACTAGACGTTTTACAGTCAGATTGATCTTGAGATGCTCGGGTTGAGTTTCGTTTAATAGACTATGGTTAATATTCGATTAGGTTTTCTGAAAACGTTTACTGATTGTCTTTAGAATTATGTCAATTTTTAGTTTCCCAATATTTATTTCAATCTTTTCAACTTGCCAACTATTTTGTTTTAAGAAGAAACTAAGATTAATGTCACATCTTTGATATTTGCAAAACTTTCCGTTGCATTCTCATTTGTTACAGATCATTAAAATGTTTTTAAACTGGATTTCACCAAAATTAATTGAAGGGTAAATTGAGATAGATAAAGGCTTTTTAATGAGAAAAATAGGCCCTTGTTCGACCCCTTCAACTGGATTTAGCGTGTAAATATAATCCAAAACAATAACCCGATTTCAGAATAAATTACCCTAACCAATTAACCGCTTAATCGGTATAGTTTAAATTAATTAATGAATCATTCAAGTAACAATGCATGTGATAACACCACTGATAACTGCATTATGATTATTAAACTCATTTTGATATCAATCATTGACTTAAATATCCTATTGTTACAGGTAGCAATTAAGATAATAGATAAATCGCAGTTAGACGCCAGCAATCTTCAGAAGGTCTACAGGGAAGTGGACATCATGAAGAGACTCGACCATCCTCATATTATTAAGCTTTATCAGGTAAGAATATTTCGAACTGTTTAACTAATTGTATTTTTATAACTTTGTATATATATTAGATGTTATCCCAGAAACTACATGTTAGTGCACGTAATGTGTACGTGAACGACAGTGTTCGAGAATATAATAATGTTTAAAAGAATTCGCTACAAATTGCACAAACAATACAAATTGTAAGTAAGATGCTATTATGAAAGTCCAATTCAATTTGCTACTAGGAAGTTAAGTTTTACATACATATAAATATCATATAGTAGCCAAGGCTTCAGCTCGGATCCTTAACGTCCTCAATGGGTATATTTACTTTAACATTAAGCTGTATTTACAAATCGTGTCATCACTTCAGCGAGTTAACGTTATTTTATAGCGGGACACTAACTATTCGGGTCACCGCAGGTTCACAGGGAGGTCACCCGCGGTTGCAAAAAGAACTCCCGTTAGCCGACGGCGGAACAAATGCGTATGAATTAGGCAACTTGGCCAATTGAGGGACCGTTCGCTAGGTCGTTACTGCAGTTGACTCGCTCCTAATAATGCTCCGTATTGTTTACGACGCATGAGACAGCACGCACGTACAGTTAGCGGTACTGACGCGTGACTAGTAGAGCTTCTTGTTATGTATCCATCCATGCCTGAAGAGCTCGGACTACTTGTCCACCCGGTGACACTGGAGAGATCTCGGATAACGACACCATATTTCAACTATTCACGTATGCAAATTGGAAAATATGCAGTGTCTCATACATTATATAAATGCTGCATATTCATGATTTTATGACGACGTTAGCTAATTTGCTGTACGGGGCTTTTCATGAGCCACAAGTCACGAGTGGGAAAATCTGTAGTGTTTTATGCACTGTCATTTGGGTGCAATTGGTGGAGTGCCAACTGCACGTTGTTCATTCGCTGGAGCCTTCCATCACCGTCGGCTCTACCGCAATAAATTACTCGTGCAGTGTCCTTTTAAGCTTTTCATTACGTAATTAAATTGTTAATTACGATAGGTAATGTACATCATTCCTTCTGAAAGAATGTTTAGTGGAAGAGGTTATTGAAATGTTTGGTTACACACACCTCACACTTATCAGATATAATAAGAAGAAGATGAAGAAGAAGAAGATGTTTTATCTATAGAGATAAATTAGAATATCATGGTGCTCATATCATAGTTACTGAACTTCCATTTATGCATATATACTCGTAGTAAGTCGTTCACACTACAGGTGTTGATCAGTTTAAACACTTTTATTGGAGTGCATCCAATTAAATTCGAAACACGCAATCAATCAATAACTCATTAACGTTGTGAATGCATGTAAAATTGTTACAATTCCAATCAAATTCGTTACGTTTCTAGTTATCAGTCGTTTGTCATACCGTTTTCGCTTTTATGTTAATACCTACCTATCCATTATGGAGTAATCGAGTATTAGGTTCAGTTATTAAAGTATTAATCATCACGTACAGTCCGCTTCTAGATATTGTATTATCGGTACGAAACGCGATACCATTATGCAACTGCAGTGTGGATAGGATATTATATAGCTTTCTGTAATGAAGTTACTGCTTGCGACGATCGGAATAGAACCGAGATGACTGATCCGATCGATTAGGACCCTGCGATTGTCGCCTCGGCACACTCGGCTGGTTTTAATTAACGCTTATGCTTGACTCACGCTTGTGACGCGTGGAAATAAGAGTAAACATGCCCCAACTATATGGATTATAGGCATTATAGCTCATTTTCAGTAGTCGATATAGGATTTCATCGGAAAGATCATGCTTCTGTTATCTCAATATTAGTTTCAACAACTTGCATGCTATGATTTAGTAGGTGTAATTATTTTACTGTATCTACGACAATGCCACGAATTGAACTAAATGCGTGATAGACCGGGAGATGCGGACACAAATTAAGGTATTTGTAACAAGTATGGCGACTTGGCGACCCTTCAGGAGTTCAGGATAGAACGATTTGTTACACAAAAATTCTTGAATTTTCCGATAGTCGATCAAAAAAGAAGTAGGCGGTAGCGCAATGCCATACTTCTCCGGTGTGACTTCGAGCCCGCCATACAAGATACAAGATATTTATTCATAAAAGTCAATGTTTTACAAGTCAGGTATGTACATAAGTAGTATTATTTATTAATTACATCGGATGTCAAATAAGGTCGCATATAGCTTTACATGTCTGAGTGATACAGGAAGATTCAATTCAAAAATATTAGTTACTAAATTGTGATGCCTTAACTGTAAGGTTGTGTAGGTGCTCCTAATACTTAGGGCCAGTGCACGTCTCTACAAATTCGTCAACGCTGTAGCATGCTATGTTGTTTAACATAGTTTTAAGTTTGTTGTCGAACATTTTTTCAGTTTTTGATAGTTTTATCTCCTCTGGTAGCAAGTTATACAATTTTGCACCAAGGACCCCGAGTGACTTCTGGGTCTTTGCGAGCCTGCACCGCGGGATAAATAAGCGGTTGTTCCAACCATACCGACGAAAAAACATTAATAAAAAAAAAACAAGTCAAACATTTGTACCAGGCTAATTTTTGCACAGCTAATCATCGTCGAGCAGCTAATCATTCACGAAAATCACATAACGCCGTAAAGGAGTTATGTTTTTTTTTATTTTTTTAAACGATTTGTACCAGAATGGCATTTAATTTTTGGAAAGAGTATGATACAAAGTGGCCGTACGTAATTTATCCGACACGTTAGGTTATCGCCCACGCGTTTGGGCCTCCGCGCCGGTACCAGCGCTATCGCTATGACCATAATTTTCATTTTCTTCAATACGTAATTAGACCCCTGAAGGGTCGCCATACTTGGTACAAATACCTTAAAAATTTGTGTCAGCATCTCAGCGTCAGGAAATAGGCTATACTTACCACTAAAAGTGGGAATTGTGTTAGGCTATACATACATACTTTAAGATTTATTTTGTATGTTTCTGTCATTTGTCTATGTCTGTCTTTTCCCCAAAATAGAAAATAAAATAAAATAATAGATATAGGTATACGTTTATTTAACGCAGTATGACGAATAATGACCGCTAATATGGCTACGTTTAATCCAAGCTGTTTTAAGGATGTTTTTTAGTTAATGGACTGTATATTACGAGATTAAATTTGTACGAAAATGGCGAAATAATGTACTTGTGGAATAGGGTCTCAAGTCAATCAAATTGAGTACTTACCAGGCTTTTCTGCGATTGGAGTATGCAGAACTCGGTATCAGCATCAGGGCAGAAACTCCACCAACCTTCGGACCGTCGACTTACCTCGAGTCCGCGAAATACCTTTCCTTAAGCTTTCACCGATACGAGTCTCGCCCGGCAACACAACGACAACTTCATTGACTCAGAATACTCGGATCTTGCTTCCACACACAAGTTAAATATTAAAAACTATATTATCCACAACTGCGACACGACAAATAGTTGCTTTACGGGAAATTCAGAGCAAGCTAATCAAAAACGATACGATAACTATGGCTGCTTTGAAACGACTCAAATTCGACTGGTCATTCCATAGACAAAATCTATTTTACTTTTTTCTTAAATCTTAGACCGATAATGTTGCTAGGCGATAATTGGTTAGTTGCAATCTTTAACAAAGGAAAATGAGCAGAAGCTTACGAGTATCTCGAGGAGCCACTGATTTGTACATATAAACAAGAGAAGTAAACGTTAAGTCTTAAGGGATTTATTATGTGTAACAGCATTAGGGAAAGTTGTATCATATGATATAATAGTTATTGAAGAGAAGAGATGTTCAAGTTAACAGTTCTTCATATATAAATATATCAGAAATAAATATAGAGTCAAACGTAATTATATTGGTTTCGTTTCGTTGCTGCAAACAGTCTATTTTAGAATGGTTTCAATTAATTAAATACAACGGTTTTTCACAGCAACCATCAATTTAGTCTGAACCAGCAAAATAAAAATAGGTAAATCGTTTTTAGTTTGGCGGAAAACATTAGTAGGTATGGACTAAAATACGGTTTCAAACGTTTTATTTCAGGAATGATGTCTCAATTATAAATGTAACTTATTATTTATAGTGTTGTTTGTCCAGCTACATATACAAATAATGAAGATTGACAGTGGTTTTGACAGTGGGACGCCAACACCCGTTCCACTATAGTAATTTAAACAATGAATGTTGCATAATGTGGTTTCGTAACAGACTTGCATGAATGACTCGGGCCAGAGCATGTTAGGAGTTTCAATGGAGCAGTAGCTCGTTTCTGGTGTACAAACATTTCTGACACCTTGAATAGCAATCGGCAAACAATTGGATCGTCCTTCCTCAGACGTTGGAAAGGAAGTGTTTCCGTCCGCTGTTAACAAACGGCAGCGCGTACTTGCGAACAATCAAAATATCCTTGAAAGGATTAATTGCTGTTTATCTTTTGGTTTGTTGCTTTAACAAGCCAATTCCGACAACACTGAGGAAATACACAAATCTTGATGCTTTGCAGGAACCGAGTATATCAGTAGCGTGGAATCGATTCGTTCTTAGGGCTCATTCACATCGTAGATCGCAGCCCGCGTCCCGCGATAGTAGGTACAACATATTTAAATTGTTACTTTACAGGGGTATAACGCGATATTTATTTACCTTTATTTCTGACGTTTTGAGACTGCACCGGTCATGGTCCTAGACGACTGATAGTAGGTACCAGCTCCCCGCATGCTGTCTCTGACCAGTGGTCAGCCGAAACTAGTATGGGCTACGATTTTCAAGATTTGAAGGAAAACGTGCTCAGCCGGTAGGTTAGGTAAGTAGGAAACGAGTTATTTGGATGCCTTTCCGCTACAAATGAATATCGTATCATCTACTTGACTAATTCGTTTGACATAGTTACTAGAAATAAACCATGTCGTATTCGCTTATCTGGTAACGACATCGAGCTAAATCAGATTAATCTCTTCCGTTCCGGTACATTGTTCGCAGAACTAGGCGCGACAGATTCCAAGCCAGAATTAGTTTTGTTTTCAATTACACACGATGATGCAACCGTCTCTTCTTTGATATTTGATAAGGAATGTTGAAGAAGCTTCTTAACATAATAGTATTTATATAATACCGATCCCAGAATACAATACAATACAAATACTCTTTATTGCACACCTCACACAAACAAAGCAATGAATGTCTCCGATGTAAATATAAATTAATCCTGCCCGGCTAGCACGAAAGGTTTTTTATCGTCACGTTTTACGACGAAAAAGTACTGAGCCGTCACGTAAAATATAACGATAAAACGAATCATGCTGCTAGGCCTGATAGAGTTATTTTTAGGGTTCCGTACCTCAAAAAAAAAACGGAACCCTTATAGGATCACTTTGTTGTCCGTCTCTCTGTCTGTCTGTCAAGTCACCTTTATCTCAGGAACGCGTCGAGGTTTCGAGTTGAAATTAAAACCATATTCTCAGGTCTACAGTCCCTTGGAGCTGTGAAAAAAACAAATTTCTAAGTTAAAGTAAAAAAAAGATACTGCCGTTTATGCCGTAATAAACGTATATTTCGACACTCTCAACGGAATCAAAATTTATAGGGTACTTTCCGTTGACCTAGAACTATGAAATTTTGCAAGTAATAGTTTTATACTACAAGTACAGTCGCCATCACATACATCGGTACACTATAGGTGTTCAAAAATATCGGCATATGCACCCTAATGCCTTGAAAATAGAGGTGTGTTCCGATGTTTGTGACGTGCTTGTTTGCTCCGATGTATGTGATGGCGACTATATAGAAAAAAATCGGAAAACTATACATTTGTAATTTCGTTTGGAACCCTCGGTGGAAGTCCGGCTCGCACTTGTCCGGTTTTTATATGTATTTATAGAAGGAGAAGCCAATATATAGATGAGTGATGCTACTCTATTATATATTTATTACCTCATTGGATTGTTGTTGTTGTCAATTTTAAAATAGCTGGTTGAATAAACATTGGTATTTGTATTTGCGGTTTTTGCTACTTTACTGAGATCATTGGATTTAAATAGCCGCAAGTGTAACCAAATGTTCAATATATATTCATTTTGAAGGAGACATCTATTATTCATGTACTCATGTTTGATTCAAGTTCGTAGTCAGTTGGTCCATATGTGCGTAGTATTGAGAAAAACCGGCCAACTGCGAATCGGACTCGCAAGGGTTTCGTAAACGTAACGTGTGTGTAGTTATTGCTATTTAAAGATCTGGGTAGCAAAACCGCCGAAAAATATTGTTATTCGAATGGTGACAATGCGCTTTAACGCTCATCATGTAAAAGTAGCATTAATGGGCCTCCCAAAAAAAAAAAGTACCTAAGTATACGATTGAACAAACGTTACTTATTTTTTTTGTGGTGGCTGGGCTGCACTTAGTAGGTACATATATTATTCGTCTACACTTTGTAAAATTTTATTTTATTTATCTACCTAATCCTGTACTGGGACTTATTACGTTCGTTTTACTGCGTCAACCCATCAAAGATCTCTCTAAATAAATAAATAAACCGGACAAGTGCGAGTCGGACTCGCCCACCGAGGGTTCCGTACAAAATTACAAATGTATAAGACGATATTACTTGCCAAATTTCATAGTTCTAGGTCAACGGCAAGGTACCTATCTACATTTTGATACCCTTGAGTGTCGAAATATACATTATTAACTCAGAAGTTAGATTTTTTCACGGCTTCAAGGGACTGTAGATCTGAGTATATGGTTTTAATTTCAATTCGTTATCGCGTTTCCGAGATAATAAAGGGTCTTGACAGACAGACAGACAACAAAGTGATCCTATAAATAAGGGTTCCGTTTTTTCCTTTTGAGGCACGGAACCCTACAAATAGTTGTTTAAACCCCAAACGAATTAATTAACATCGATTTAACTCACAAAAACCTGTGATAAAAAACCACGGAGCTCCTTGAGCCCGGAGTCCGCACCTAATCCCAAAGATTTGGCATAGGCACCAGTTTTATGAATGCGGCTACCTTCCAACCCAGAGGGAAAACTAGACCTTATTGGGATTAGACCGGTTTTCTCACGATGTTTTCCTTCATCCAAAAGCCACGGTTAAATATCAAATGATATATTACGTACATAAGTTTTTTTTTTTAATCCAGTGGTTGTACGAACCGGGTTGAACCCACGACCTCCAGATTGAAAATTGAAAGTCGCTTAACCGCTTGGCTACAGTCGCCCATGTCAAACTAAATTCTATAAAAAAACATTCCATGTAAAAAATAGGCCAAGTCCCGAAACTCTTCCACGGTAAAAACTGGTGAGATATTTCGAAGAGCCAAGTGAGACATTCTGCAACCTGGGAATCACACAATTTTACTGCATTTATTTATTTTTGCATACCTAAAACTATGTAGTATTGTTTAATTGCCAAGTCAATTTTATATAGCAAGCAAATAAAGATTAATAAGAATGCCTGACTTGGCTCTACGAACTATTTCACGACTTTGTACGGTGGAAGAGTTTCGAGACTTGGCCTATTTTTTACATGGAATGTTTTTATGGGATCTCACTTCTTTTTGTAGGTTATTGTTTTATCAACACATAAAAATTTATTAATGTAGCCGGGAATATTTTTTTTGCATAGACTTTGTATTGAAATGTTATTTAACCAACCGCAAATAACGATTGTACTTTATAGTTTTTTATTTTATTTTATTTTTATTTATTAGAAGACCAACAGCTTTTAACATACAATATAGGCTTACAGCTAATAGTACATTGTGATACAAGTGAGGTATGTTGATCATTACATCAGAGGCGAAATTGTCACGCGAACCGCAGGTGAGCGTGATAAGAGAGCCGAGGATGTAATTATCAAAGCTCACGCGTGTCATACGGCGTTTTTCAACACAATTGCGAGGAAAAAATCCTTTTCATAAAATGAAAATGTTACAGGCTCCTAAGTTGTTTCCTTTAGTTATTGATGACAACAGGTTTTTACTCACATATTTGTACATCTCCAAGAATGTACAGTGGCGTCAATTCTATTTATCACTTTTCTATTCACCACGAGTCAACATTTTTAATACCTAATAACCAAACACGCATCATCAATGTTTACTAATATTTGTGAAATTACCTATAATGGCGCGCAACTATTGTTTTTCGTGAAGTTCGCGCAGTGCGCCTGCAGCGAGGCTTAGATGAAATCTCTAAACAGCCAATACAATATAAAATAAATATTTTCTTATTCAATATAAATTCATGTAAAATGTTATCAAAAGTAAATAAATAGTTTTACTTAATGAAACGTTTCTATATCATATCCAAGAAGAAATAATCAATTAATTCACAAGAAGGATTTAATTTGTTTAGTCGAGTAAGAATCCATTTGCCGAGAATTAAAAACAAACCTGTATAACCCGGTCAATTTAAGAATGCGCCGAGTCCATACATACACCTTGCTGCAAGGTGCCAACGTGTCTTATTCGGGATATAAACATAACACACGAGTGTCGTAATGTTATAAAACACGCGTGTTTAATACCCAGGATTATGAGTCCAAAAGCGGCACAATAAGAGGCACGTTACGAGCAAATGTGTTGAAAAATATAATTGTCGAGCCAATGACAGGTCTCCCTAACAGATAGGTACAGGTAGAAACTTACGGATTTGCGTAAATATTACAATCTATTATCTTCTTTAATCTAATAGTTTTCTTGTTTTTACGGTTCCGTAGCCAAATGGCAAAAAACGGAACCCTTATAGATTCGTCATGTCTGTCTGTCTGTCTGTCTGTCCGTCCGTATGTCACAGCCACTTTTTTCCGAAACTATAAGAGCTATAATGTTGAAACTTGGTAAGTAGATGTATTTTGTGAACCGCATTAAGATTTTCACACAAAAATCGAAAAAAAACAGTAAGTTTTGGGGGTCCCCATATTCAGAACTGACTCAAAAAAATTTTTTTCTACCCTAGGTAGGATAGGTCTTCAAAAATGATATTGAGGTTTCTATTATCATTTTTTCTAAACTGAATAGTTTGCGCGAGAGACACTTCCAAAGTGGTAAAATGTGTGTCCCCCCCTGTTCATTTATTTTACGGAACCCTTCATGTGCGAGTCCGACTCGCACTTAACCGCTATTTTTTTTTGATCTGTTCTACCCAGCAGCCTACCGGCTTTAGCTGCTAATCGTGACTGTTCTGTGGGTCGAGGACCTCTTCCCTATGGGTGGCAGTCGCCCCCGTGACTGCCACCCGGAGGTCATGTTCAACTGGGCCTGTTTCAAGTCCTTCGATATGGTGGTCCACCACGTGGCAAGCGGGCGACCTCTGCCTCTCTTGTTGTCCGGTAGTGCGAGGGCTTTCTTCACGACATGGTCTTCGTCGCGTGTCAAACTAAATATACAAGTGAAATTGCTAATGATGCAAGGCGAAGCAAGTTCGGGAGGGTCGCGCCCGTGAACTGGCCGCGGCCGCGGTAAAAATGTAAACCGGCTCTAAAAATACCTACGACGTGACTCACGGTGCTGTCTACGATAACACCTTTCAAAACAAACGTTAACTCTGAACTATAACACGACCTTTATGAATACGTAATGGGGTTTCGCTTTGTTTTGAATGCATGTTAATTGTGATTAAATTCGTTTTTAACAAGAGCTCGACTATTTGAGTAAGTAATTAAGTATTGTAACTATTGTAAGCGCTTTCCATATTTATTTAACTGTATGATATTATATAATATTTTAAGCAATATAAAGTAAATCATTCACCAAATGTTTATATTTATTGTTAACTGCCCTCGCTGATGGCCAAGATACAGCCTATGTTGTTTGGTATCAATCAATCATGTTCCTATTTAATCTGTTTTTTGTGAAATAAACTATTTTGTATTATTATTTGTAAGAAGCATTCTATAAGAACAAGATTTCTTTTTCAGTAAGTAACACTGATGTGCTTTTAAATTCGTAGGTATTTTTTTATTTTTTATTTATTTATTTTTAATAAGTACAGTGTTTTACATACTTAAAATTAAACATTGCCCCACAAAACTGTAGTGACAGTTTGACTGTGGGAGCGGCAGTCTCTAGGTAAGGCATTTATTAACAGAAAATATTTAGTTATTCATTAGTAACAGTAGTAGTAGTAAATAGTATAACTGCGTTTTATATAAGTACATCTAGGTAATGCTTTTTTAACAGTCTCTTAAATTTATTCCTATTTTTTTCACGTATATCTGCGGCGGCGTAGGTGGGCAATTTCAATAATTCGTGCACCCAATTAGCGTGAGTTGTTAAACAAAAATTAACTCAGTGTCAGTTTTGTGACGACAATTAAGTATTCAATTTGTATAAAAATTAACTTTTCTTTTCAATTTATAAATGATATGCATATACACGTTATTTAAATGTGAAACAAGTTCGTTTTCACATCATTTGTATGCTTAACTTTCGTCACAAAACTGACACTGACTTAATTTTTATTTAACAGCACACGCTAATTGGGTACACGAATGAGTGAAAATGCCCAGGTATATTTACAGTGTAGCGATTCCTATTGCGACGATATTCGCAATTGACGTTCATTTTTATAGCTAAAAGGTTCTCGACGCGAATCTAAATCGCAGACATGCCCTTGATATGGATTCACGATATGTAGAATGTTCTTTAGATTTTAAACGATTCTTCACTATTGCTTCGATTTTAATATAGATACAAAGAATATTCGAACCGAAACGGTTGAAGGGATTTTTAGAGCTCACAGATACGTTTTTTCATAAAATAAATATAGGTATTATAAATATATAGGTACTCGTGTGGTGTATAATATCAAGTCGTGCTAAGGGAACAGGGTTGAAGTGTGTTGTGGGATGGCCTAGCAATCTATCACTGTGATATCACATTTTGTCGATCTTTTATACCCACATTTATGCTAAAAGTGTCACTGGAACATAAGTTATAAGTTTCATGCGCTCTGGCTACCCCTTTTGTGAATAAAGGCGTGCATATGTATGTACTATACATATTTGGGGACAATCTACACAAATTAACTAGTCCCGATATAAGCAAAGCTTGTACAATGGGTACTAGACGACGGTCGACGATATACTTATATATTAGGTCCTTATTGGCGGTTTTTTCACAGATATTATTTTGTACGTAATTTATTCATTTCTATTGCAACTTCCAAATTATTTTTTAATTTCATTATTAGACTATGTAACAAAGGTTTTAAATACAAAAAATAGGTTTGAATTTTTTATTTAGTGTTTCAAATTAAAGCTTGAAAACCGCCCTTTTCATGTGCTGCCGGTTAAAGTGTTTCAATTACGTATAGTTTTATGATGCGAACTATTTTTAAGGAATGAAGATATGTGTAAAGTAGCTTAAAAGTTTTCTATATTCCTACCAAAATTTAGTTTGCTTTGAATTTGACATTGCTGAATAATCCGCAAAATTCAATGTATGAAAATCACAGTTTTCATAAAATTCTCCATACACACCGCCAATTTCATAGGTAAGGACCTAATATATATATATATATATAGAATAATAAATACCTACCTACATAGAAAACTTCCATGACTCTAGAACAAATATACACATAAAAAACATTCCATGTAAAAAATAGGCCAAGTCTCGAAACTATTTCACAGTAAAAAGTGGTGAGATATTTCGTAGAGCCAAGTCAGGCCTTCTTATTAATCTTTATTTGCTTGCTAAATAAAATTCTGCAACTTGAGAATCACACAACTTTACTGCATTTACTATTTTTTGCATAGGTACCTAAAACTATGTAAGTGTGATTGCTAAGTCACAAAATTTTATTTAGCAAGCAAATAAAGATTGATAAGAATGCCTGACTTGGCTCTACGAAATATCTCACCAATTTTTACGTTGAAAGAGTTTCGAGACTTGGCCTATTTTTTACATGCAATGTTTTTTATGGGATCTCATTTCTTTTTGTAGACTTTGTATGGGAATGTTATTTTACCAACCGCAAATAACGTTTGTATAGTTTTGCAGGAAGGAACTGCAAAACTATACAAACGAACTGCAGTAACTTTGTTATCGCATGTATTTGTATAGGATTACAAACTTACTTATGCAGTTTGTATATCTCTGAAACGTGACTGAAA
Organism: Epinotia brunnichana; assembly: GCA_963854355.1. NCBI lineage: Eukaryota > Metazoa > Arthropoda > Insecta > Lepidoptera > Tortricidae > Epinotia > Epinotia brunnichana. Next base: position 17,950,566 of record OY977949.1, on the reverse strand, counting down.
TTGCAATATTTTTAGGTTTTTTATAAATTATTAGGCAAAAAACTTATTACAACCCGGTCACAATATATGTGCACCTCGCAATGTTTTTGTAATCAAAATTATTGTTTTTTAATAACAAACCCTTCATCTCCACTTATAATAAATCTCTAAATTAAAAAAAGAATCAGCCAGTTTGAAACTAAGCTTTGCGCGGTTCGAATGTTCTCAGCATCCCATGAACGGAAAAATATGAAACATTTTATATAGGTACATTATTATTCTAGCTGCAACTTAGGATAGTTTTTATCCGACTGCGACAGTTAATTAATTTTCCGAAATATACGACTTCATTTAATTTTTCATTTATTTTTATTGAAATCAAACGCTGCTCCAATTGTCAGCTATAAGAACCGTCAAATTTTCGTCAAAATGGCGGAATTGCTTTGCCTTTCACTTATTAATAATTTAAATCCCGTCTACGATAGACCTTTACGAGACAAATGCTAAAATATAAACCATAAAAAAATATTCGATTCTGATATGAAAACTTATATGCGCAAATGTCGTTTTATGTCGTAATTTCAATAAATGAAATCAACAAATTTGAACAATATAATTAACACGAATTTGTTTTTTTTGAATGACAATGGCACGCGCTCGGCGCATTCAGCCAAAGTACCTGCGGCGCTACCACGAAAACCGATACTCAATGTTCATATATTTGCATCCCTGTCACTCGAGTATGGTTAGTGCGATAGATATAGAGATACCCGAATATTTTCGAATTCCGAAGTTCGTGGTTATAGCTCAGGAATCGAAAATATGGTAAATAATCATAATGTATTTTCTCGAAAAAGAATTTAAAATAAATATAGTCAAATGGAGAAAAAAACAAAGCAAGAGGTTATATAGGTAATGATTAAGTTATAAGAGTCCAAAGTTTTAAGAGGGGGTATGTTCTGTCCCTTTTCCGCAAAACGCACCTTCATATGAAACGATTGTTTTTTACTATGACGCTCGAGTATATTGACGTCACAGTCCCTCATCGTTTTCTCACTCTAACAAGCGACATTAAAACGGATGTAGCTTCATAATTTTTTGAGATATTTGAATGGGCGTTTCATTATCTTCTATCTATTTATACATAATAAATGCCTATGTCCTGACTGACTTATTCACTCAATCACTCACTCACTCACTCATCAACGCACAGCCGAAACTACTAATCTTAGAGAGTTGATTTTTGCACAGTATGTTGCTTTTATAACGTGGGCTAGGGATAAAAAGGGATTTTTGAAAATTCTACCCCTAAGGGGGTAAAATGGGGGTGCAAAGTTTGTATGGGAGAACCTTTTTTTTTTGAGCTATAGACTTAAACTTTGTAGAAAAATTAGTTATTAGAATACAAATGAAACACTTTCAGCGTTTTGGAAAATTCCACCCCTACGGGGGTAAAATAGGGGTGCAAGGTTTGTATGGGGGAAACATTTTTTTTTAAATAGAGACTTAAAACTTTGTAGAAAGATCAGTCATTAGAATGCAAATAAAGAACTTTCAGGGTTTTAGAAAATTCTACCCCTAAAGGGGTAAAATAGAGTGCAAAGTTTGTATGGGAAAAACTACTTTTTTTTAAATAGAGACTTAAAACTTTGTAGAGAAATTATTCATTAGAATACAAATAAAGTACCTAGATTCAGTGTTTTAAAAAAATCTACCCCTAAGGGGGTAAAATAGTGGTGCAAATTTTGTATGGGGGAAACAATATTTTTTTTAAATAGAGTCTTAAAACTTTGTAGAAAGATTAGTCATCAGAATACAAATTAAGTGCTTTCAGCGTTTTAGAAAATTCTACCCCTAAAAATAGGGGTGCAAAGTTTGTATGTGGGAAACTATTTTTTTTAGCTAGAGTCCTAAAACTTTGTAGAAAGATTATTTAAATACAAATAAAGTACTTTCAGCGTTTTGGAAAATTTCACCCCTAAGGGGGTAAAATAGGGTGCAAAGTTTGTATGGGAAAAACATATTTTTTTTTAATAGAGACTTAAAATTTTGACGAAAAATTACTTATTAGAACATGAAAAATACTACATTCGGCGTTTTACAAAAATCATTCCCTAAGGGGGTTAAAAAAGGGTGCAAGGTTTGTATGGGGAACACTTTTTCTGAGCTAGACACTTAAAACTTTGTAGAAAGATTACTTATAAAAATACAAAAAAAAAAAAGACTTTCAGCGTTTTGAAAAAATCTATCCCTAAGGGGGATAAAAAGGGGTGCAAAGTTTTTATCAGGGAAAGTTTATGTTTTTGAGTTAGAGACTTGAAACTTTGTAGAAAGATTACTTATTAAAATACAAAAAAAGAACACAAATCGTTTTAGAAAATTCCACCCCTAATAGGGTTAAAAAGGAGAGCAAGCTTTGCATGGGCAACACTTTTTTTTGAGTTAGATTTAAAACTTTGCAAAAAGATTACTTATTAGAATACTAAAAAAGAACTTTCAGCGTTTTAGAAAACTCCATCCCTAAGGGGATCCTTAAGATCCTTAAGAAGGGTAGCCAGTGTTGTGTGGGAAAAACTTTTTTTTTTACTAGACTTAAAACTATTCAAAATGTTACTTATTAAAATTAATAATAAAGTACTTTCAGAGTTTTAGAAAATTCCACCCCTAAGGGGGTTAAGAAGGCTTTGTATGGGCAACACTTTTTTTGAGCTAGAGACTTAAAAGTTTACGAAAAAAGTTCTTTCAGCGATTAGAAAAATTCAACCTCTAAGGGGGTTTAAAAGGGGGTTCAAATTTTAAATGGCGAGCAATAAAATTTTAAAGTGTGAGTAAGAGATTTTTAACTTCGGTCTTATTCTGTACGTTAAAAGACTACAAAACTGATTTCAGAGTTTTTCCAAATTCATCCCCTAAGAGTGTTAAAATTGGTTCAAAGTTTGAGTATTTCAAGGCATTTTTAAAGTATGAGATTGTTAACTTTGGTTTTAGACTGTTTGTTCACAAACTAGAAAATGAACATCAACTTTTTTTTTAATTATCCCCTAAAAGAGGGTTCAAATTTTGTATTGAGAGAAATCATTTTCAAGTCGCGGGCAACAGCTAGTCAATAATAAATTGATTTGAAAAGGTTAGTAAATTTTTTTTACCTCCACATTTCTCGAAAAAACTTTTTTTCACACCGTACCCAGACCGCCGATATGACGTCACGAGGTCAGGTGCACAGATATTGTGACCGGGTTGTACGTTTGAAATTTGGAGCTTGTGGGTCTGCTAGAAGTACCTTAGAATTAGCGTGATCATTATCAGTACGTATATAAGTGAGTATGTCAGTGACAAAACTAACGAACTTTGACGGACAAATAGTGCTTAAACTAAAAGTTCAAATTGAATGTTATTGATCTTATATGTTAGCCATATTATGCCCTACATGTTCCTGAAAATTAAGGGTTCTAGCTTTAGCCACAAAATTACAGGATGTTGAAAATGGCCTGAATGGCTTCGAGAAAAGGATGGTACGGCCGTGCCTCTTAGTTTTGCTCGACTTGGCGGGGGCACAGCTCCACTTTACCCATTATACCTGCTTCGTAGGCAGAGTCATTGCTAAAATAACTTAGATTTTTTGATTGTATCTAAAAGTAAAGCCTCTCGTTGTTCACAGGTCATGGAGACGAAAAACATGATCTACATTGTATCAGAATATGCCAGCAAAGGAGAGATTTTTGGTAAGTACAATATTTTATTATGTATTAGAAAGTTTTGATTGATGACTGATGACGTATTTAGCTGCGATATTGACCATACAATGGCTTTGTGTTGTTTTGATAGGTACCCGAGTAATCGTGTTTGGAAAAACTGAACCAAATCCATTAATTACCTGTCGGCGTCAACAGAACCTTCGCTTTGTCTAACAGTACAAACAAATATAAAAGTAGAATAACTTACAACGTAAATACAAGGTATGGAAAAAGGGGAAATTCTGAACATACCCTGTTTGATCAGAACTAAATGCGTCACTGTGTAGGAAGAAACTTATATTAGACAAGGGACAGGTGTACCTGAGACTGACATTGCCTTTGCACGAGTTTAACGTCATGTCTAGAAGCTACAGACGCAAATGATTACGACACAACTCCACGCTTACTTTACTCTGCCACAAAGTATAATAGCGTACCCATTGTATTCTAGGCAATAACGTCAATAAAGTACGTCGTTAAATAAATTATTCCTTTTTAGGGTTCCGTAGCCAAATGGCAAAAAACGGAACCCTTATAGATTCGTCATGTCTGTCTGTCTGTCTGTCCGTCCGTATGTCACAGCCACTTTTTTCCAAAACTATAAGAGCTATACAGTTGAAACTTGGTAAGTAGATGTATTCTGTAAACCGCATTAAGATTTTCACACGCAAATATAAAAAAAAAACAATAAATTTTGGGGTTCCCCATACTAAGAACTGAAACTAAAAAAATTTTTTTTCATCAAACCCATACGTGTCACTATGGATAGGTCTTCAAAAATGATATTGAGGTTTCTAACATATTTTTTTTCTAAACTGAATAGTTTGCGCGAGAGACACTTCCAAAGTGGTAAAATGTGTCCCCCCCCCTGTAACTTCTAAAATAAGAGAATGATAAAACTACAAAAAATATAATATGCACATTACCATGCAAACTTCCACCGAAAATTGGTTTGAACGAGATCTAGTAAGTAGTTTTTTTTTAATACGTCATAAATCGTAAAAAGCAATTTATTTAACGGAACCCTTCATGTGCGAGTCCGACTCGCACTTGGCCGCATTTTTTCCTTTGAATTCGCGAACGTTGATTAGGTACTTACTTATTTGAGAAACCTACGCACGTATCGAAATAATATTGAAAGTTCCAGGCGGAGGCTGCTCGATACCCAATTTCCTTTCTATCAAATAAGTTGTGAAGGTACCCCGCTCCCGATTGCTTTTGAGTACAGTTAGGGCTCAAAGTGTGTGAGTGGTGTCAAACAGAATATAAGTAAGAATCGACACAAGCTGAAGTAGATTTCACAAGGTAAAAACAATCGTTTCTTTTTACTTGGTTGCGTTACTCAAGTAATACCTAGTTTTTGAACTTTCGTGCTAGGAACTAAATTAGACCATTGGCTTAATAAATCCGGACGCCCAAAAGCGTAACCCCGAAATCGATTAAGGGCGCCCATGCGATCGTGGCCGCTTTGTCCATGACGTCAGCAGGGTTGGCGTGACGTCACGAGCGGTGAGGGGCGAGGGGCAAGGGGTAGGGGAAGTAATTTCGCGCACAGCTGACTACATTCTCCCGAAAGCCAAACGCGTACCAAGTAAATGGACAAACAGCCTCCTGAAATGATATCATGTTTTTAATTACGATCATAAATCAAGTTTTTAATTTGGCCTAAATTGGAGTTGCTACATTAATTTTCCCCTTTGAGTGTAATTTGTTTCAGTCAGCATAATACGCAATATCGAAGGCTAATTTTGGCTTTCCGAATGAGTCACATGCCTTGTTTGGGGCAATACGAGTACCTATGCTCGCGATTGGAATCGACTTCTATTTACAGTCGTTACATATGACAGACTTCTAAACAAATCCCATTACAAGATATGGTCAATAAGACAATTAAATACGGAACCAATATGACGGTGGTCCACCTGCGTGTTTACAAGTCCGTGTATAATGGGCCTGACTGTAATAGCACCTGCACGGTCTGATGTCATTCGGTCTCGAAATTAGCAAATAAGTGTAAATTTCCGGGCACTCATGTTACTCATACGACCGACACCTAATAACACACAATATTTACGATATGTTCATAAAACAAAGCAGGTTTCTGGAGTGAGAAAGAAAGTATTGTTGAATTAGTGACTGGTAATTTTAATCAAATTCAACGTGTAAACAAAGTACGTATACAAATTATCTGTAGTACCTACTGACCTGTCAAGAGTGACAGACTGACAGCTCTTTAGATATTCTCCCTCGCAATAGGGAACATTACGCAAAACTCTTTGTAGGTGGCGAAACTAGCAGCGTTGACATTGTATCTCGTTCCCACTTGCGGTATTGTCTATGCAAGCATCCTTGTCACTCATTTGACAATCAATTGTGCATGTGTGTGTGAATCCCTATATTCCAATACTGGTTTACTATTAGTGGTAGTGCTGCCTCTGGCGGCAGAACATTGCAGTAATGTTCCCTATTGTACTCATGTCTAAAAAGCTTTTCTTAGTAATATATCAAATAATAAGTTCATCGAGTTCGTTTGCTTTTCCACGCCCAACAAACTTAGTCACTATTTTACATTTTCCTATCGATACGAGGGCTTTTCTATTAGCTGATTGGTATCTCTGTCTTCTTTATTTCTGCCGTCATCGGGGCTAACACAACTGACGCCTGACGCGACGAGGGTCGAGAAAATCTACCCTTCTCTTCCTGTTTTGCACAGTGCAAGTGGGACAACAGCGGCTGAGTCGCGCCTGACGCGAATTTGCAGCATTTTGTGCTAGTGCCCTGATACACAACACATACCTGACACAATGGCACTTGTCATTGTCACATTTTTGCCCCAGAGTGACCCTTTTAAAAATAGTGTAATCGGTTCTACTCTTGTTTCTAAGTAAACGATTTTCAGGATTTCAGTAATTTCAATTACTTTTAGAATAGTTATTAGAAATTAGAATTGATATCAATCTATTCATATTTGCACCATTGCAATTACACCTGCACGAGGCCACACAGAAAGCGGGTGATACGAGCCTTTGGAGCAGGGATCGGATACCGGTATTTTCACCATACAAAAATACCGGTATTAATACATTCTATTTCGTTCTTTGGTTTATGATATAATTTCTGATCGGGCAATCTAATAATACGAAAATTTTACCTATTTAAATACATGATAGAGTCCTAAATTAAGAGCCTATAAATTCAAAATATTAGACTACGAGTACTTCGGGGATTTTTGAAAGAACCGGTTCCGACCCCTTGCTTTGGAGAAGTCTGGTCAAAAAAATAAAATATGATGTCACGATCCTCTGCATTCAAGGAACTATTGATTATGATGATTAATATTTGCCAAGTTTTTCCGAAATTATTTCAACATTAATAAAATTAACCCATTCATCGCCACGCTACGCTCGTAGCGCTACACCGTAGTCCGTAGCGGCTTATTGTCCATTTGGACATAGATCCAACGGATGACCAGCGCTGGCTGCAAAGTCAGCATAATGCTGAGTTAGGCCCATTTCGTGACACGGCACACGATTCACTTTATTTATTTTGTTTTTGTCTTGTAGTATGTTGTGTCACGAATAAATGTTTGATTCTGATTCATTTATAGCGAAAATCGCCCGTAGCGCTCTGACGTCAAGATCATGATTGGCGCTGAATTGGTTAATGCTTGCAACGATGCCCTCTACGGTTTTATCGGACTTCTGAAAAAGCGCTAAGAAGCAGTCTTCAGTATAGACTCTCCACGCTGGCCACTAACATGTAAATTTGTTCCAGACTATATCGCTCGATACGGGCGGATGGCAGAGCAGGCGGCAAGACGCAAGTTCTGGCAGATCCTGTCCGCCGTCGAGTACTGCCACGAGCGGCGAATAGTGCACCGAGACCTCAAGGTACAAATAAAGACTGACTAAAAGTGCCCAACCCTCACCCCTTTTCTTTAAATTTCACTCTATCAGGATAAAAAGTACCATTCGCCCTTGCCAGGTACTTGTTTTTTGTGGTCAAGGGCGTTGTGCGAGGCTACGAGCGCGGCTAGCCATGCTATTGGTGGATTTGTTCCTTGCTCACCGCCTCGCAACCTCGCCCATCTCTGGTGGATACTCACCCTTAAGTGTGAAAAGGCCGACTAAGAAACAGACCGACAGACACACTTCCCATTTACATTTTATTATCTACGGATAGCGGACACATCCGTAGCCCGCAGCCAAGCATTAACTAAGTATCACCGCAGCGAGACACGAATTCCAACAAATCCTCGGTCCTGAGAGCAGAATAATGCCCTGAAACCACAAGCTTCGAGTCCCTATTAGCGCGTATTTACATTAATCGATATACAATCCGTTGCTGAGCTGGCAGTGAGACGCAAACTCCTGCAAATCTCTGTCCTAAGCGCCATCACCAATGCGATGAGATACCTCGTTAATAGTATTCGTCAGTTCTTTACTGCAGGTACTAGTGTACTAATTGAGAAAGGTCTTTGTCGGTTAGGTTACATTAATAACAAGTTTCTGTCAAAAATTTCATTTTTGGTACAAGCTTTTATTGCCTACTGTACTATACTTTGATTGTATGTATACCGTTATCAACAACTAATTGAGACGATTCTACCGAGCCCAAACTCAACGGGGTTACGTCGGTTGAGTACTGAATTTCCATGGCCACCTTCTGTATCCATTATCAGATCAGCTCGATGGTACCATCATATTGAATTGTTATCCAAACTATACATTTACCCAAAATTTCAACTCAATCGGTTCAAGATATCTGCTTCAAAATTAAGTTGCAAGATTCCACCCCAACTAACATAGTTACATACATACAAATACATAAGTACCTCATACTTACATAGGTAGTTGCATAGTTAGGTACATACATTGCAAGTTAATAGAAAGCTTGTAAAAAAGGGCAGGCCCTAATGGAATTGTATCAAAAATGGATTGCGAACCAGCTATACAACTACAACGCGCAGCAGACCGGAATCATTTAATTACTCACTTCAAAACAACTCAGTACGTATTTCATAAGCTTGTTATTTGGATGGCATTGTTTGCGGTTGCATTATATTATTCCCATTATTCAGGCTTTTTCTCTGCACAGATTTGCGGATTATACAAATTACGTTATTTTTCTAAATACTGCATCATTGTATACATATATAAACCAGGCAACCGAAATTAAGCTTTTTTGATATACGGAACTGATACTAGAAACTGTTCAGATCCAGTACTTACAGTATATATTTATATTATATCGTCGTATTCCATCAAGTTCTGTAAAAACCAACCGATACACCAAGTTTGTTGAATGAGAAAACTTTTTCCATTTAGGCGGAGAACCTGCTATTGGATGCGAATATGAACATTAAGATCGCGGATTTCGGGTTCAGTAACTACTACGCGACGGGCGAACTACTCGCGACTTGGTGCGGCTCCCCGCCCTACGCTGCACCAGAAGTCTTCGAAGGAAAACGATACACCGGCCCCGAAATCGACATCTGGGTACGATATTAAATTTCTCTCCTCCACTACTCCTTTATATTGACTCGGGCGTTGCTCCAATATCTCGCTCGAAACAAAATTGGATTCGAAAATCGTTACAGTGTAGTCGTAATTAGTATTGACGGCTGTTCGTTAGTGTCTCTTGTTTTTTTAACGCCCTCTGAGGCAAAAGCTACATAATTTTGTTTGTTTTGACTTTGTTTTGTTTCTGAGGGTTAAGATATTTGGGCGATAACTCGTAAACAGTGACGAAGTATCTTTTGTTTAAATAGCATTTAGCTCTATAGACAATACAGGTCTAGTGAAAAAAACTTTTTTGCTTGGCGAAATTCAATCTTATTTAAATGTCATAAAGACAGGGTAAACTTTTCTCACTTTATCTGTAAACTGTTGGCAACTGCCACCTGAATGTGGAAAGTTGGCATGGTTAACCTTATTCCAAAAAAAATGTACTGTGACTAAACTTAACTTTCGAAATGCATTTGTGTCGTGTTTATACCGCTGCCAAAGTAATTGTACACGTTACACTTACAACCGTAAAACGCGAAATGGGTGATTCTACGAGCGTTCCAACCGCCGTCAGTCCGCTGCTCACATTATTGTCAAAGTTCTTGCAGATTTGAATCCCCTTTCCCAATAAATTGGTAGTAGTCCTGGACTTGTTTCAAATACCTGAAGATGCCATACCAGTTTGCCGGTACATTGACAATAATGCGAGCAGCGGACTGACGGCGGTTGGAACGCTCGTAGAATCACCCAAATATGTTACCAAATGCGTCGAGTCGAGTCAGTCTTGAGGTCGATTGTAACACTGCGATACGAACCTTGATCGGCCTTTAATAATTCATAGGCCTATTATATACCCATATTTTAGCATTATAGTATTTATTTATGATGTCTAGGTTGTAAGTTCGTCTTCTACCAGAGATTGTAGAGGTACTGTCTAGAGACTGTTTAGATATATTTGATCACCTTGCATCGCTAATAATTTAAAAAGGATTTTGCTGTTTTCCATTCGCGTGATTTTTGAAGAGGGTCCGTTTCAGATCCGGCCGGGTGAATTATGGATCCGGCCTTGTGGATATTTAGTTAAATGGGTATTTTTCATGTTACAGAGCCTGGGAGTGGTGCTGTACGTTCTGGTGTGTGGAGCGTTGCCCTTCGACGGTTCCACGCTACAGTCGTTACGCGACCGAGTGCTATCTGGACGATTTAGGATACCTTATTTTATGAGCCAAGGTAAGCACTTACACGCTTTCAGTCTCGATTTATAGACTACCGACGGCTTATCTTTATTATTTAGAAATAGCCTTACTTAAAAAAATCTCAATTTCTCGTCGTAAGTGTGACAATTGGCATAGGTATAAACATATTTCTTTGATAGAAGTATAATATAACTTTTATTGCTTTACGGTAAACCGAGGAAAATTTAATCAAATGCTATGTTATGTTTCAATGAATAGGTAAAAAATCTTTTTCATCACACTTGCTCATAAATGGTGTTATTCCTTGCCTGTATACAGAAGGACAATGGCCTAAATTGTTCCCGCGGGAAATAATGGTCCCAAGGGAGTAATGAGCTTGTGTGTGATCTGATTGGTTAAGCAAATCTGGACGGCAAGAATTCTGCTCTGTGGTTGGTTGGAAAATAAAATCGAGCAGGCCATGCCCTGCAAGAACCACACGCTCCATGCTCTGTGATTGGTTGAAATATTGAAGCTCCGCCCTCCACTCGCACTGATCTAGAAGTAAAGTTGTCAATTTCGTCAACATTTGATTGATGCGCTTGTATAAAACATAGGTTTTTCTGTCTTTTGTCGTTATTTATTTACTCGCAAATGTGATGAAAAACATTGTGTATAACTCGAGTCATCAAAAGCCCTCCGCCTTACGGCGTCGGGCTCCTGATAGACTCTCGTTTGCAATATTCCTCATACGCCCCTTGTTAAACAATGTACTATTATCGAGCAGAGGAGTAGTGTACGTATTTATTAGGTACAGATTTTGACGCTAAATAAAATAGAAAACGCCCAATGCTATAAGAACAAGGCGCGCAATAATATGTGACAAATCTTTATTTTTAAAATTATCAGACTTTAATGCCAGTACGTAATACCCACCTCATTTGGAAGTACCGTGAAATGGGGTTAATTTGATCAATTTCAGAATTGAAACGTCTATATTTCTATTATTATTTTTTTTCATCGCGATCACACGACTGGTAAATACACACTGACAGTGACGTTCAATGCTGACGATCGTAAAAAAAAAACCAAAAGGTGCGTTCAGAAAGCGTATAAGTAGAGTTTAAACATGAAGAGACGTTTTGATCAATGTAAACCCAGGAAGTAAAGTAACCCCATTTCACGGTAGAGAAGTATTGCACTTTTAGTTTTCACCGCTATATATACTCGTAGGCACTTCGTTAATGTATAAAGTAACTTATTAGAAACGTAAGCTAGTTAGAGAATTAGCAGGGGTCAATCTGAAGCCACGACTTCATCAAGCTTTCCCATTTTCTTTCTAATTAGGAAGCTTTCGTCGGCAAAGTTTGGATGGTTCTCTTGGGTAATGACTTTTCCGAATAATGCCACTTAACGAAAATATGGGCTCCATTACTTGTTGCGAAGCGAAATATTTTCTGTACCTAACTGTTCGTTTGTAATTTTGTTGGGAGTAACGCAATTTGTTCATTAAGCATGCATTGTTTAACTCTACAATCGTGTTATTGTTTTGCATGTTTTATATCGTACAAAAAAGAGCGTTAATATTTATCTGTGTTGTCACTTACTTGCGTAACGGTCAAGTTGCTACCGAGTTTAACTCGAGTTTTTGTCACGGTTTTATAATGTTTTTCAACACATTTGCTCGTAACGTGTCTCTTATTGTGCCGCTTTAAATAACATTACGACACTCGTGTAGTTATGTTTATATCCCGATTAAGACACGATTCTTTATTAAGACACGTTGGCACCTTGCAGCAAGGTGTATGTATTATGTGTATGACCGGGTTATACAGGTTTGTTTTTAATTCTCGGCAAATGGATTCTTACTCGACTAAACAAATTAAATCCTTCTTGTGAATTAATTCATTATTTCTTCTTGGATATGGTATAGAAACGTTTAATTTAGTAAAACTATTTACTTTTGATAACATTTTACATAAATTTATATTGAATAAGAAAATATTTGTTTTATTTTGTATTGGCTGTTTAGAGATTTCATCTAAGCCTCGCTGCGGTCGCACTGCGCGAACTTCACGAAAAAAAAATAGTTGCGCGCCATTATAAGTAATTTCATAAATATTTGTAAACATTGATGATGCGTGTTTGGTTATTATTAAAAATGTTGACTCGTGGTGAATAATAAAAAAAAAAAAAAAAAAGCCTTTTATTTCTTGCATTAAAACAAACAATTGTAGCTACTGGTAAATAATTAGTTAAAAAAAAAAAAAAAAATGGTGAATAGAAAAGTATAAATAGAATTGACGCCAATGTACATTCTTGGAGATGTACAAATGTATGTGAGTAAAAACCTGTTGTCATCAATAACTAAAGGAAACAACTTAGGAGCCTGTAACATTTTATTTTTTGAAAAGGAATTTATTATTTTATTCGAAAGAGTATACTCCCGAGGTGGTCCCATTTTCACCAATTCAGGATCTGATGATGAGATCCCAGAAAAATTGAGGGCAACCCTCAAATTTTATAGGCACGCGTGTAGTAATTTCGGTATTTTCTATTATAACTCGTGTATTTACCCTCGGAAATCGCAATTTTGGTGAAGTGGAACTGATGTTCAAGACCACGGATGACTTATTCAAAATTCTTTATTTAGGATAAATATCCATATCGGGTTATTTACAGTAGGAACTTATAATTATGTTAGTAACAATTTACACATTGCACGAATTAGTTTGTAATTGTATTTATTATCTTAATTGTACTTATGGAATGAAATCTAATACTGATATGGAACTCCTCAAAGAAGTAAAGTACCTACGTCAAAGATTCTGATATGATTCCGTTGAAGTATCATCTAATGAAATGTTAATTCCGAGATTCTTGAGGAATCGACGGAACTCCTCAAATATTATCAGCCCACACATAGCGACTTATGGTTTTTCTGTAATAATACTAATAATCAACGCATTTGCTCTCGGAAAGCAGTTCATGTGCTAAATTGGAAAGGAAATTTTCATGTAGGTAAGTACCTATGTGGCTTGGCGAAGTACTGATTTGAAGTCGGTTTAAACTTTGTTTCTAAAGTAAATTATTTGATTATGCGTTATGAGTCGGTCTTTATTACCGCCCGTGGTGAATGCAACATTTTTCCCTGTGGCCAATTGGCCATACAGGAAGTGGGATTTCCGCACGCGTAGCGGTCGGTAATTTCCACTATATGGACAGGTGTTAAGTAATAGTACATAACTTACCTAGGGCGGTAAAAGAAAGAATGTCTCAGATCGCAGGTATTTGACACCCGAGTCGAAAGCAAGAGCGATAAATATGCGATCTGATGCTTGTTGGAGAAGCCGGGGATATTCATTGTAAACACCTTCTCTGTTCCATGAATTTATTGATAGTACACCTGAACACAACAAAAGCAAACGGACAATGTAAGTGACATCTGTCTGACTATAAAAACAAACCTAAACAGATTAAAGAGTTTAGATTGGTCCATAATATGTTCCAAGGTTCCAACAATGCTTTCTTCATTACCGCCCGTGGTGAGTACAATTTTTTTCGTCTCTCCCTGACCAGGAAGTGGGATTTTCCGCATGCGTAGTGTGCCGTAATAGCTGCTTTATGGCCAGGCATGACATAAATTAATTTACGTCATACCTGGCCATAAAGTAGGAATTACCGCACGCTATGCGTGCGGAAAACCCCACTTCCTGGCCAGATAGAGACGTAAAATGTTGTACTCACCACGGGCGGTAATAAAGAAAGCCTCCGAGCACATATTTATCGCCCTTGCCTTCGGCTCGGGCGTCAAATACCTGCGATCTGAGACATTCTTTGTTTAACCGCCCTAGGTAAGTAATGTACTATTACATATGAATACCTACTTAGGCGAATTACTGTAACAAAATTGTGACAATAATTTCATAATGACGCAATCACTGCCTACGTGTAATGGAATGAGATTACATCTTAGAATACGCCGCTGCGCTGTAGCGCAACATTTAAATGTCCTACTATTAGAATGAAAATCCCATTAAAACCTTGATTCATAGTTTTTCACTTTGATCCAATAGCATTGTCAACAAGCCTGGAGTTCTAAAAACACTTTTCCCCCGAATAAACATCGAGGGCCGCAGCCAAAGTATCTTTGAAGCCAGCTTTGAGTGAGTTGTGTTAACAACTTCAACTTCTGGGTACAATAACATGACTAAAACAGATTTCATTCTACAGGAGCAAGGAGAATAAATAAAATTTAATTAGAGATCTTGAGCCAATAGCGAATCTAGTAATTGAGGAACGAGATTAGAGGGATCGTAACGTCCTTTAAAATAAGACTAAGAGTTCAAGAGTTAAAGCGAAAAGATTAAACGTAATTAGTTCGTTCTTAATGATTCGTTCACACTTCACACTAGCCATGTGCCTGTTCATTCGAGCACTTGGAAGATAAAAAAATAATGAAATCGATAACCGTAGAACGTGGAGGTGCTTGCGTCAGCGGTGTGTTCAATCATATATGCATCCCGTGGCCGCTCGGCCTCCGGTCGCTGCGATCGTCCGCTGTTTCCATAAGCACGAAAAAAACACGGAACACAAAAACCGCTCGAACATAAAACCGACGTACATCCATTGTGTATATTTTCTTTCATGGGTTATCTCGACCATCTGGGTCACCCATTACGTCTCGTTATCGGTAACTCAGTAAAAAAACGCGGTAATCGGACTATCGGTACGCACGAGCAGTCGTAGCTTTGACGCAAATAAGATTAGGTGCATTAATCAGATAAAAGTATAAAGTTGTTGTCAGTTGTAAAATCAAACAATAATAACGCGCACATTTATATTTGTTTTGTCTTGTAAGTGTCCCACTAGCCTCTTTAAACGTTCGGAATACCTATTTTAAATAGCTTTATTGAAACATTGTTATATTTCGTAATTTTTATGTGGAAAATACACCACAATTTTACCGTAGGCATTGATACATATATTAAATAGGCCGCTTTTGATATAAGATAAATAATTATACGTAATGTCTCCTGTCTATTTATTACCCGTAATCCACCTACTACGTAGCTACCTTATTGATGACGGGGGTGCCAGAAATAGTGCACAGGCGAGAAGTCCCGAGTGTCTATACTCTCGCGAATCTTTGACGCGCGAAACGTTAATGACTTTAGATAAACATACCTTATCTTAAAATAAAAAAGTAGGTATTAACGGAAAATCAAATTCAATGTTCACTGCGGTGTATATCTTCATTCACGAAGAATGTGTCTAATAAAAATAGGGAGTAGCAGAATCCCGTTCAAAACACTCACAATTTTACTGGCAGTATTTTAAGAAGAAATCATTTTAATCTTTACACACAAATTTGTTATATTTAGGTACCTACTTACAGCTTAGTGTATTTTGAAGTACAAGAAAGTATTTTGTTTAACAAGATCGCAAAAGCTGCTTTTGGAAACGTTGTTTATTCTATTCAAGAGGTTGTTATAGGCATCGTGGGTGTCTTTCTTGTGTTTTTATAAGACATAATGTAAGAACGTGACAGCAGGGATCTAAATTGTTGATGAAATATTTTGAAGAGTTACTACCTGTGTAAGAGTTGTCTTTACACTAAAATTGAAACTAAATTTGAAGTGATTGTTCTGCAATTTGCACGCTACATCATTTTGAAGTCAAAGCAAGTAATTTGAACTTTCCATTGCGTTTCAGCTCTTAGTAAATACGAGAGCGGATATTTCTTTCAAAAAGTTTGATGTTGAACGCGGAGCGCTAGGGATAAAGTGCTTGGTTGGACAAGCAACCGTACCGCTCACTCATGCTTATGCTATGCCAGCAGAGCATTACGTACAAGACTGCTTCAATTTTATACTTAGCAGTCGTATACACCCATAGAACAGCTCACTAAAGGGTTCGTCTGAAATGCTTTTATATGACGACGAAACGTTTCTAACGAAGGATTATCACCGCTTACGTTTCTAGGACGCTACAGACGGATTGAGGTCGTGCGAAAGAGAAGCTCGCTCCCAAAGGCATGTAGACTCGGTTGGCCCTGAACTCTTAACGCTTCTTTTATATAATGTATTGACCGCCAAGGACAACGTTACCACTACCGAGTAGAGCTAACCCTATTTATGAATAATTCAGGGCTCCTAATGTGGTGTTCGTGCTTGGAAAATTTAGTCCTGCCTTTAGAAGTTCCGATAATTTTCGCACCCTAAGGGCGAATTGGACTTATTCTTCAAAGTGGGTAATGCTCGCGCCGGCCCAGATGCCCTGCAAACTTTGTTGGGAGTTCTGAACTGGGCTATAAAACCAGTGCGGTTATGTTTGAGAGGTTTTAGTTTAACTCGCAGTTCGTTGGTCTGTGCAGAGTGCTCTATCGCATAAAATACTTGCATCTAGCATAAAATGCAAACCTATAGATATTATTTAAACGTAATTTATAAGACTGTGCAGTCTTAATAAAACCTCGTACTGTCATTCATTAAAATGTATTGTTTATACCAAGCTGGCTATATTTGGCAGCGACTTTAATTCGCCTGTGACAACTTCGAATTTTTGCCTACGTTCGTTAATTAATATCGTTAGGAAAAGGTGAAGTGGTGTTGTGTATTTTTGAAATAATTAGTACTTAGAGCCAAAGCGGGCTATCACGTTTATTAAATATTTTCTAAAGTCGGGCGCGTTGTTACGTTTTTAATTAGGAAAGGGAATAGGAAATACTATAAGGACTATTTTAGGGTAAAGGCGGTATTAGAATTGTGGGCAATGGTATGCCAGCAAGCCGGACTGTCAGGCTAGACGATATACCTAAATGATAACATACAATGTGACGTGATCATTGGGTGTGGAGAAGTGCAAATGCGGCTTAGGTCTAGTAAAATGCACAAAGGACTAAAACACTGCAAATAATCTGATAATGAGTTGAAAAACTGTGAAGCTAAAAGTTACTCGTACAGTTTTAATTATAGTCTAACTAAACGGAATACTTTATAGAAGGGGCGAATTCCGTGTGTGGAAATACATTTCTGTGCGGTTTAGTGTTTTGGCGTGGCTCGACGCGGCACGCACGCGACCCGCAGACAAATGTCTCACTTTTACATTATTATAGAAATCCTTGCGTGCCACCGAGTTAACGCCTGAAAATACATTCACATGTACGTATAATTAACTATTTCTAAACATGCTCATTGTTGTTAACCATTTCCTTTTGTTTCGCGAAATAGGCTTACCACGTCCATTGCGTAACAGATTAGTAGGTTTATTTTGTACGACTATGTATAAGCAAACATATATACGTAACCAATACGTATCAAGTTTCCGTCTGGTTTTACAGGCATTACTTGCTTCATTGTTTCTTCGTAGGCACCTACTTACTTCCATTTGCGTGGCGCTGTTTGGCACCGTAACGTCCATAAAGAGAGTCACGTCGCGAAACTCGAAAGTCTTTAAGTAAGAGCACGCAGCCCCTAAAATATAAAACCTAAAAGCAGATACGTACCTGAAATGGGCTGAGTTATCTAAACAGGCACGGACGTATTGCGCAGGGAATGTCGTCATACCGGAGGACATCATGAAAAATGTATTTTCTTTCAGAGTTGATCGCTCGGGAGGCGTTGACGTCACGCGCATTCTCGCCTCTCGAATTTTCAAACCGACAAGCATTTTAAATGTTTGCGAATATCGTTAACGAGGGCACGCCTCGTGACAACTGATGTACAATGCGACGAACATTTGTGATGTTTTCAATTTAAATCTTTCTCTGTCTAAATTAAGCCCTATTAAAATAATCTCGCTGCCTCGGTAAAAGCTATTTGAAATGTTATTCATGAAATTCTATTCATTCAGGATATAACAGACTCATTGTTATATTTTTTCGTATTAACTGGGCGAAATGTATGTTTAAGAGTCTTTGTTAAAGGATTGTAGGTAATACGGTACAAGATGTAGGTCGAGGATTTATGTTCGGTCAGGTAGAAAATTATCGCATAGCACATAAGTACGAGTATTTAGGTGAGTGTACATACACATAAGTACAATATACCGACAAACCCTTTATTTACAATTACAATGACGCGTCAATCTTTGTCTGACAATGTGCGACTCCACAAAACATTATATTAGTTATTTATTTAGGCACGGCGGCGCGGCGGCAAAACGCCATACTATACGAGAGGAATATTTCGGTGAAGGCGTGGAGTTTAAATAAATTGTTTCTAGAAAAAAACAAACTAAATTTTTCTACGAGGTGAATCTCACACGACTCTCTAAGGTAGTAAGCACCAATGATCCCACCTTTAAAAACTCGCAGTTACGGTTTTCCAAACTATTTCAAATTTCGTGAGCACATGCGTTTATGATCACAAACAAACGTGCATTCATGTTTTTTCATCTCTCCTGTTCTGAAAGTTGACTTTTCATGGGCATATAGCCGGGTGGAAAATAGCGTTTTCTCCCCTAGGGTGGAAAGTAATTTTTTTTTAATTGTTACGGTCAGCCACGGAGTTGAAGATAATTGAGTTACTTCATATTATTAAAATAAAAGCTTTACATATATCGAAACTCAGCTATACATTAAGCGACGGGTTCATTACGACGATGTTGATAAAAAATCATTTTACTGTTGGTATTTTTCTTCCTAATTACAGAAAATCAACATTCAAAACCCTTTCTGTAAATATCGGCTGCCCGAAATAATGCTATAAAACTTTTTTTTTCACGTTTCGTCATGGCCCTCTAGATTAGTAGCGTCGTCGCGGCCTACTCGATTACAATCGAGTAGGCCGTGGCAAGTGGCCCGTGCAAAGAGGTTAGAGGTTGGATATAGTTTTAATTATTTTACTTAGGTATATCTAAAATCGAATAATTAATTTATTTCATATCAAGCAAATCATTCTATACATTTATTTATAGAATTATATAAATACAAGAAATAAGATTAAAACTATTAGATCAGATACGTTTTTTAAACTTTTCTAAAGTTGGCAGTATGTGTATTTTAACTGATTATTCTTAATATACCTGTTTTATAAAATGTACGTGCAGTATTTTACTTTCCTCACAGTCGAAATGAAAAGTAGAGTGTTTAACTCGGGTGAAATTACCCATTTTACCCTCGAACTATTGGCGCTCTCACTTCGTTCGAGCGCCAGAAATATCTCGGGTACTATGGGTCACTTTCAACCCTTGGTTAACAATCTACTATTTCAACACATTTCTTCAAAATATTGACTCGTGGTGAATAGAAAAGTGATAAATAGAATTGACGCCACTGTACATTCATGGACATGTACTAATGTATGTGAGTAAAAACCTGTTGTCATCAATAACTAAAGGAAACAACTTAGGAGCCTGTAACATTTTTATTTTATGATAAGGATTTTTTTCTCGCAAATGTGTTGAAAAACGTCGTATGACACGCGTGTGCTTTGATAATTACATCCTCGGCTCTATTATCACGCTCACCTGCGGTTCGCGTGACAATTCCGCCTCTGGTGTAATGATCAACATAGCTCACTTGTATCATAATGTACTATTTTAATATATCGTTTGTTAAATAAATCATTAACAGTCCTATGAATGTATTTTCTTAATTCATCATACTGTATTTATTTATCAAGGCTTTGAAATTAAGGTGGGCCTTCTTTGGCGACGGTACCTTAATCCATATAAGTATTTAAGTATATCCTTCGAGCGAGGAGTTCGAACCAAATAGCTCTTACAACATTGTTTTCATTTACTTACTCGCGAGTAAGTTCTTACGTAAATAGCTTAGTTAGCCGATACGAATCGGTAGGCACCCTACCTATATACCACTAGTTATGCCGGTAATGTAATTATGAGTAGGTACGTGTAGGCATAGGCACAACAATGTTTCGATAATAAGCGTATTACATCAATCAAGAAGGTAGAAGTTAATCTCTGTGGGCAATACTATTTTAATAACCATAACTACTTAGGTAGCATGTATTATACGACGGAGGACGTATTTAGGCCGCGTTTACACACAGACGTAATAGCGCACTAAATGATAAAACAACCACGACAGACGACTTTCGATTTAAAAAAAACTGCAATCAAATCGGTTCATCCGCTTAGGAGCTACGATGGCACAGAGAAGGACACACAGACAACACAAATCCTCGTTTGCGTCGAGGGTAAACAATATTGATATATCTACCACATTTCAACGTGTCAATCTGTCAATTATGTTTACAGTAGTATGTAATGTTCATTGTTTTCAAAGACATTAAATTAGCGTTTTTGTATATGATCACTACGTCGGTGATGTATTCTAAATAGTCATGTGACTTTCCAAAGTCAAGAAACCATCATTAACGAATTCAACATGTGTTAACCCTTTTCCAGGCAGAGGCGTTATATCAAGTACATGCTGCCTGTCAAACATGTATCCTAATGTCAATAAATAAGACTGACATTCGATTGTCAATTTTCAATTTCCGACCTGGAAAAGGGTTGACTGAGAGTTATCCACGTCAATACAACACGTGACTCATCGGATACATAGTTTGGTCATTGGCTGTAATTCTTCATTTACCATGATTAGCGTGTCTGAAATGCGTTAGCTCGTCTACTGCATGTTTACATTTGTATTTACGAGTCGCAGATAGCGGTCGGTGGCGCTTAGAGGCAACGTTTAATCTCCCAAGTTCATGGAGCCGCTACAGCCACCCTGCCCGTGCCCAACCAACACTCCCTACTTACACTATTAAATAACACCCGCACAATTTTCGCGCGATTGCGTCAATGGTCAAGCACACGCGATATTTGCGTCCAAACGATTATTAATAGCATCGACTAGCGAATTCCGCTACTCATCGACTTTATTTTAGAAAGGAAGGTAAATAAAATAGTACGAAATTACTCCCGGTTGATGCTCGGCTTGTTTTGTTTTCGTTAAGTGCAGGATTTAGACGCCTGCGATCTAAATCCAGAGTGCGAAACTGTTTAACGAATATTTATAATCGGATTCGTCACTCCCGGCCGAACCTTCTGTTTTGTTAAAGCTAAGTAAAGAGCGAGTGCTGCGATTGAAATATTTACATTAGATTATTTTTGGGCCAGTTTATTTATTTCTCAGTGAGCGTCATTCACTTGCAGCAGATGAAAGCAATTAATTTCCGATTGAATGACGCATGATTGGAATGAATGGAGAAATACACTAACGTATTATAATTTGAGGTTTTATAATTAAAACGGAATGCGTTTTCAAATCGGCCGACACACTTTAAAGTAAGTATAGTCAATTAAGATTATACTAATAGGTTCGGAATTTGGTATGTCTTAAAAATAATAAAAATATTTGTGTTTGCTGGCGAAGCGTCATTGACAAGTGCAATTTAGGCGATGGGGTACTTTTAAAGTACATCGCTTAGATGAGTCCTAATTTGCATGGAATAAGCGTTGGGGTTAAGACAATGTGCTAATAAGTAATACCTACTTACTTACGTGGAGCACGCCTAGGTGTTCTTGCAAGCAGCAACGTGCGTCACTCGCCGATCGAATGCGTATACTTTTTGTGCTGCCGTCAAACCTCACCTTGCACGGTAATAATTCCATTATCAAGTTCATTCAGCAGGCATTAGAAACTAAATATAGTATCAGCGTTTTACTCCGTTATGGTATTATGACCACACTTCGTCCCTGTTACACGGATTCCTCTATATTAAGAACAATAGTCCTTTGTCTAACATTCGACATTAGTACCTACCTGAACAAAAAAAAAGTATTTATTATATTCACATTGAAGAAATAATTGAAAAGGAAGCATTTTGAAATTGTTACGTGCTTCAAGAAAATTGATTGACAGAGCTGAATAGAAAATTAACGTTGTGCGTCAGCGTTTACAATTGAGTAAATACCGCTGGAGAATTCATGACGGTCGATTAGGTGCCGAGTTAGTACTAAAAAGTCTTTGTAATTCGGATTTCAGCACGGGAATCCTTAATCCTGTGTTTTTCGACCTTTTTCATTCAGCGACCCCCTTACTTTTGTCTATGCAAAAAAAAATCGCAACGCCGCTGTTTTAATTTCTTCTTTCATAAAATACATATTAAAGTTGATATTTATAAAAACAAGAAACTATAACAGCTTTTAAGAGGCTATGCGGTCAACACCTTATTTATGACCTTAATTTGAATAGCTTGCTAATAAAGCCAATAAAGGTTGCATTACGCTTACCTTACTACGCGGTGCACCCTCACGTCTTACCACCGAATTAGGTTCATCTGCTCCATGAACATATGGCATGACGTCAATGTAACCGCGTGGCCCCTGACCTTTCCATGCTTTCTATCACCTTGCCCCGTGTCGACTCGCCTGCCACCATGACGTAAAGTGACTACTTTTAGAACCTCCACATCATATTTACAGTTTCAGCTCCTTATTTATTTAGTCAGTTAACGAAATCCGCCCGCGTGGATTAAAATATGGCCTATGTGATGTGTCAATGTCATAAAGGTCTAGTCTATATACAAGGTGTCAGCGAGGTTTCAACCTTCGGTGCGGTATCGCTGACACCCTGTATTGGTGAATGATTTTTTTTAACAGATGAGTACTTCCTGATATTACCCCCTACACACATACTTAGGAACTCAGAGCATAGAATACTAGAGAGAGGACAAGCCGCCGGCGGCCGTGTCGCAGCTGTATGCTCAATGGGCATACACTGCCATACTGTGCACGCGTGCTGATCGCAGAGAATATTACGTTTTTTCCCAAAATGCCTGATATGATGCGCGTTTATTGTCAAATAAGCGTGTAGGTATACAAGTGTGTGTGTTTTAGATGTGTGCGTGCTTTGTCTTGTCAATTACTTGGGCGTTGTGTGGGTGTACTACATGTGTACTTGCGACAGGCTCACTCTATACAAATCGGCCGCCATGTCCGATCTCCTTATATTCATACATCTGTGCTTAGGAAGCTACAAACTCAAGATTTTTCCTCTTTAACTTTATAATATTTGTATGTAAATAATAAATATATATACATAATGAAAGTATACGCCGGATTATGCATCGGTTACTGGTGCGGAATAACTAACGCTGCCAATATCACGGTTGACTTGTTGATTGGGAGCGCAGAGTAGTTTAGTTACTTAGATTAAACTTAGATGTAAATCAATATTCCCTCAAATGAGGGATACGTTTTAGATTAGATTAGATATACCTACCTACGTTATGACCTAGAGTTATGGAACTGTGCGCGGAGTAGTACGCGTAATCCTGCAACCTACTACAGTCGAGTTCCAAAATATGTGCACGGTCAAAAATATGTGAACACGACTTTATTGTTCAGGGCACAAGGTTGCTCACATATTTAACCTTTGGAAACGTATGAACTCGACTGTACATCCCCAATTATTAACCTATATTGTTATCTGATATTGTTATTCATACAATTAATACCTATGTGAATGAACTTAAGGACGTCCGAACGGCTGTAGGGCGATTTTAAAGGACTTGTTAAGGACATTGAATAAATGCCAATTATTACTGGTAGTGTTCTATTCGAAGCATTTTTTGAAGAATACTAAAAAGAATTAATCATCTGCTAGTTCAAGCGCCCCAAGTGTAGCGTGCGGCCACGTACGGCGGCGACCTTTGTCCTTTTAACTTTGCCTCGGTTTACTGACACGGTTTCAAGCCTGGAGATGAGAGGTTATTGGACTAGAACCCTTTCTCAAATTACTTAGGCGTAACTAAGTAAAAGACAGCTCCTGATTTACTGAATATTTAGTATAATTTTACAAGTTTACGTCATCGGTAATTAACTGTCACGCTACTTCGTCTATTGAGGACTAATTTCGAGAAGTTTTGTTAGGCTAGGCTTAGTTACAATGTCTAATAATGCCTACCTATACCTACACATATTTATTTATACCCGATAACGTGAGGTTCCTCAATTAAGTCGTAGTTAAGCCTTATGTTGCGACGTCTATAGACGTTGTGCACTTGAACGGGTTAACAATCGACATAATCGCCCGCTACCATGACCACCTTGTATTTATATGAAGACTAGATTGTTGTATTTGGGCATTTTCTAAAATTCGTGTACTCAATTAGCGCGAGTTATTTAAAAATAACTCAGTGTCAGTTTTGTGGCCCCAATTAGGTAAGTATTCAGTTTTGTATAAAAAAATACTTTTTCTTTTCAATTTATAAATGATATGCAATACCTACAAGTTATCTGAATATGAAACAAGTTCATTTTCACATCATTTGTAAGCTTAATTTTCGTCACAAAAGGAACACTGAGTTATTTTTGTTTAACAACTCACGCTAACTGCGTACACTAATTTAAAAAAAAAGCAGCCAAGTGCGAGTCGGACTCGCACATGAAGGGTTCCGTTAAATAAATTGCTTATTACGATTTATGACGTATTAAAAAAAACTACTTACTAGATCTCGTTCAAACCAATTTTCGTTGAAAGTTTGCATGGTAATGTACATCATATATTTTTTTTAGATTTATCATTCTCTTATTTTAGAAGTTACAGGGGGGGGGGGGCACACATTTTACCACTTTGGAAGTGTCTCTCGCGCAAACTATTCAGTTTAGAAAAAAATGATGTTAGAAACCTCAATATCATTTTTGAAGACCTATCCATAAATACCCCACACGTATAGGTTTGATGAAAAAAAAATTTTTGAGTTTCAGTTCATAGTATGGGGAACCCCAAAATTTATTGTTTTTTTATATTTTTGTGTGAAAATCTTAATGCGGTTTACAGAATACATCTACTTACCAAGTTTCAACAGTATAGCTCTTATAGTTCCGGAAAAAAGTGGCTGTGACATACGGACGGACAGACAGACAGACAGACATGACGAATCTATAAGGGTTCCGTTTTTTGCCATTTGGCTACGGAACCCTAAAAATGCCCAATTACATTTGTAATGCCCTTATGTGTGCTGTGCTTTTCCACCGGACCTTATCAGATCATTTTTTCTTACAGACTGCGAATCGTTAATCCGCAAGATGCTTGTCCTGGAGCCTATGAAGCGGTACACGATCGAGCAGATCAAGAAGCACCGGTGGATGGCATCGGAGCCCTATTCGGTGCCGGCGGCGGCGCAGGACCCGGCGCGGAGCCCAGCCCACGTTCCCAACCACGATCCTAATGAGCAAGTGCTCAGGCTCATGCAGAGCTTAGGAATAGATCCTGTTAAGACCAAAGAGGTAAGCTTGAGACCTATAACAATAAATATAGATGTGTGCGATACGATTGTGCGACCAACCAACAACCGTTGGAGCAGACAAGTGGGACGACGTTTGAGAAAGCCTAACACGGACTCGGATTGTGACTTGAAGAATTGATGACCATACATAGGTACAGTGTCAGGTTCTTCCTATGTGTGTGACTTCAAATAACGATTTCTGGGTGACACGGTATTCGCTAACGCGCGAGTTCAACCCGGCGAGGTCAATGACGTTTCGGACGGAGCGTTCAACGCGGTTGACGGCTTTGTGCCAACTGCGATTGACGTTTAAAGCTCGATATAACCTTTGTTTCTTCTGTAGAGGGGACTATAGAGATTGCTCTGCAGATATTTCCTTGCTGGCCTTGCAACATATTATCCGACTAATGATTTCGGAAGCGCGGTGTACTTTACCTACTCGTTTACAGCGTATGTGAGCGTGACTCAACGGTTCAGGTCAAAAGTATAATCAACATGTACCTGGGTCATTCTAAAATCCGTTGCAGAAAAACGTGGCAATAAATCGAAATTCTCAAATAAAAATATTTAATTTAGGTGTAAAGATATTCGTGTTATGTACATACATATCATCACGCCTTTATCCCTAAAAGGGGTAGGCACAGCACATGAAACTTGCGTTCCAGTGCCACTTTTAGCATAAATGTGGGTATAAAAGATCGACAAAATGTGTTGTATGTGTGTGTATGTAAATAAATTTATAAAATGCCATTTTGAAGCTAGGCGCGATCTTAGCTTCGTGTATTTTATTGTTTAAACAAAATTATATAATGTTAAAAGAAATGCACATAAGGTAATTATTCCACTAGATCAACTTTAAAGTTGTAAATTTGTATAGACACATAGGAATACTTACTTTAAAACGCCGGTAACAGAGTAAACGCAGAATAAAACCACGCGCCTCACATCACAGCCAACGGGCAACTGGTTCGCATACCCCCGGTCCAGTGTTGTTCCTGTCAAATTTTGGGTTGCCGTGTAACGAGTCTAAAATTGCCGTGTTTGTATGAGAAAGACCTTAAATAATTGCCGTGTCAAAAAATACGCCATACAAATGATACGGCAATGATCGGCTGCCGTTGCCGTGTTTAAGTCTGAGGACAACTGAATTGCCGTGTAGCAAGGCAATTACCGTGTCAAGAACAACGCTGCCCCGGTCTCACTTGCAACGAACAGTGTTGATGAAGCAGTAGACATAATAACAAACTGTTTCAATTGAAAAGGTGGCTCTTGGGAGGTGTCAAATATATGTGGTAACAGAGCGTACGCTTACTATTTGAAATAAATCGGGACAAAATTTGAAGTAATCATAGCTGGATCTATAAATTGTATTTACTAGGTATAAAAACGTGTTGCTGAAAATGTTGCAATCGCTTAATTACTATAGCATTTAAACAAAAAAATCCATATAGTTTGATAAAATGGTATCACGATTACCGTATAATGGTCTGCGGTCAGGGACACAATTATTTTGTATGAAAAACAACTCTATTACCATGAATGACTACTCTGTTACATGAAAAAATTGGTGATTACTCAATAATAACGCGTTAGAATGTTTAAAAAGTTGTTAAATAATGTGTCCTTTAACGAATGATCCCATAATGCTATAAAATGTATCTAATATCACAGTGAAAAGAAAGTATTTTAGTTTCGGGACATCATTTTCTGCAACGTATTTTAGAATGACCCACCTAATACCTATATCATCTCACCACAACATTATAATTTTTTCGGCGATTTTTCATGATTTCTCAACCGCAAAGGATATATAATGTGGTCGGTAATTTCTCTCTGGATATTACCGCTCAACAGCTGTGAATTGTCATCACCAAGTCTGATTTGAATATTTTCCAGAGTCTGCGCTCAAACAGCTACGATCACCACGCGGCCATCTATCTCCTCCTGCTAGAGCGGCTGAGGGCCCGGGCAGCTAGCGGCTCCGTGGCTGATCGCCGGCCGTCGCGGCGGCCATCTTCCGTGGCTGACCAGGCGCTGGTGCGGGAGCTGCATGACGCGAGGCGCGAGCAGCAGAATAGGTAGCTGTTTTTTCTTATTTATTTGCCTCATAAAGATTGTGTATCTGTTCTCTATTGCGCAGCAGTTTGTTGGCGGTCTTTGTTACTCTGGCTCAATTTTCGGTTCCATTGAGATTGTAACCGATGTCCACCACTGTAATGACCATTAGTGTAATTCTCTTAATCTGACTATAACCAAGTAACTAGAATAACCAGAGGTATTTTACGGCTGCGAGTTTCTACCTAGATTACTTAACAAATGACCTAGTTGTTGTAGTTAGACTAGTAGTTAACTAAAATTTACATTAAGAAGAATAAGGACTTGTATTTTAACTAATTACTTAACGTCTATTTATTTTACTATTGGACACTGTAGCATCCCAGACTGTCAGATGGCATAGTTATTAACTATTATTATTGTACTATAAGTTAGGTACGAGTGGTATAAGAATCTTTATAGATAGTCGAGTTCTTCAAAATACAAGTTGTGGGGAAGATTGGGTTATGGAATTTAATGCTGAGGTCCTGTAATTATTTTTGTTTTTTTTTGTTCCAAGTGCCTGATATGTCCCTGCAGTGTAAAGGCCTCCCTCTTCCTTTCCACGCCTCACTCTCCTGTCTTGCTGACGTCGACCTCATCTCACCACCTTCGTAGTGGTCTGTTATGCAGAGGCAGCGTACTTTTGACTGGGAATTTGGGACTTCCCTATATTAAGCACGTGTTTTGAGCGACTTGAGGTTAGGAACCACTAATATATTGATCTTAAGCCCTTATTTAGAAAAACAAATTGACTGATCTCATATTAACGTCCGTATTTTTTTCTTACAGGATATTACACGCCGGCGATCCTCAATCGCGAGAGTTCAGAGCGACTCCTACGATATCCGCTTCATCGGCCGATTCTTCCTCTTCAGAAACTCAACGCCTACTGTCCCTGGCGGGTGTCAACATGACTGAACAAAGACTGCTCCAACGAAATTCCGACCCCTCGGATACGCACCGGAGCTTTCTAGTCGGCAACCTAGATGTAGGCTCAAGTCGGAGTCATGGGTCAGAATCGACGAGACTTCTCTCGATGAGAAACAATGATGTCACTCAATCCACGCAGAGGCTAGGTGCGAAGTTAAACGACGGCGTCGCAACTCATAGGCTGCTCGCGTCTACTTACGAACAGCAGCAGAATATCTTGAAGCAGTCGAGTGAAGACTGCCGGAGACTGCTCCAACAATCGACCACAGTCGGGCCGGACTCGAGCAAAAATACTGCCGACGGCACTAGGCTCTTAACGTCATCGAGTTTTGATTCCAAATGCGCGATAGACGGTGGAAGATGTTCCTCAGCGACAGATCACAATCTAATTGCAAATTTTCTTCAAAATTCTGCGTCAGCGACCAATTTTAGTGTAGAAACAATGAAACTGCCAAGTTCAACGACGTTTACCATGTGTTCTGAAGCCGCCAAACTTATGAATACCTTGCAACAATCACCTTTGCCTCTGAAAGGAACTGTGAATTTAAGTACTAGTCCAATACCGACGCAGTTAGCGGAACCCAAGCCTCTAGAATCCAGCAGGCTCGTCTCGCAAGCACAGCAACAAGATCTAAGTAGACTGCAATCCAGCACACCGCCGTTTAAAGACTACATCAATCATCATCTCCCCGCCTACTCGTATTTGCAAAGCACAGTATTGCCTCCTATATCGAGTACCGACGGAAACCTTCCCACGACGTCCACAGCAACTAGTGACCTGATCCCAAATACTCTGTACAGGCCGGATAGCAAGTTTTCGTTAAACAGATACACTACCACTCAGACGTACTCCGGCCCGAATCTTCAGAGTAATAACGCTACAGATGCGACAAAATTTCAACAACAGTATTCTTCGTCGACGGACGAAGGTTGCGAGACGGATATGGAAGACGTGGTCAGTGTCCCAAGTGGGGTCCAGAACCGCCTTAGCTCTTACGCAAGTTCCAGTTCTAGCAGCGGCGTTGTCACCTTCTTTAACAACAAAAGCCTCAGCCAGAACCTCAGCTGCGATTCTTCTCAAAGCAATTTTTCCACATTCGAAAGCCTCGACTACCAGCTCTCAGACTGCTCTAGTGAACTAGCAAGTAGCCTTCCCAGTTGTACTTCGAATGAAGATAAACTTGCATATGAGAATAACTCCCTCGTGAATACTAGTCCGATGCATCCTTGTGTGTATATTTCTTCGTATAATAATAAAACTCCAGGGATAGGTTCCATAGCGCGACATAATCCGTTAAACTATCAGTCTGCTAATAAAAACAACACGCGAGCGATGACTCGGAGTCCCGTCGATTTTAGAGAAGGAAGACGAGCGAGTGATGGATTAGTGGCGCAGCAAGCGGCGCAGTCAAGCGAGCAGCAAGTTAATACATTAGCATTCAATAGCCAACGTTTAAACGAAAATTGCAAAGCTAAGGGTGTCCTAGAACTCCACCTAGTCCAAAAAGAGGCTCAACAGTTGAAAACACAGTACCAGTCTTCTATTCCGGCGGAGGAAATGACGCAGAGGCAGATCCAGCACAATCAGTTCGCGGCATCTTTCAGTCCTCACTACTTGGACACGAAGAATCCGGCCAAACGGATCAGTCTCCCGGAATCGTTTAACTACTCTAGTACTTCGCCGCCGATGCCAGCCAGCCCGAAGATGGGAGCTCAGCTGCAGGAGCCGTCCGAATTGCACGGAACCGCGTCTCAGGCCAGCAAGCCACCGCTCCAACAACAGCTGATGCAGCACCGGCTGTTCCAGCAGAAACGGCAGCTGCTACAGAAGCAGATGGCGCCGCCCAACGTCTCGGCCCAC
The DNA here is from genome assembly GCA_963854355.1 of Epinotia brunnichana. Taxonomy (NCBI): domain Eukaryota; kingdom Metazoa; phylum Arthropoda; class Insecta; order Lepidoptera; family Tortricidae; genus Epinotia; species Epinotia brunnichana. The sequence continues at coordinate 17,920,077 of OY977949.1, read as the reverse complement.
GACATCGGCGCCCTGCACTCGCTGCAGGTCGGCCTCAGTCGGCGGCAGATGCTCCGACAGCAGAGCTACAAAATAGCTCAGCAGCAACAGATCCTGCCACCGCTGCCGTTAACGGAGACCGAGAACAGGGATCTCCTCGCGTTCCAAGCGATAGTGGAGGGTCCGAACCGGCAGCACAAAGAGGAGGAAGGCCTGGCCAAGTTCGCTTATGATGGATCGATGGAGATAAGTTTAATGAACAAGGATAGGCTGGGGAGCGAGACGTGGTCGACCCTGCCGTCGAGCCTGCAGAGCGCGTGCCACATCTCGGAGCAGCGGCCGGCGGCCGAGGCGGCGCCCAGTCTGGAGCCCGGCCCGCTGTGGCCGCAGCAGTGGAACGCCTTCCAGCCCCAACCCTGCTTCCAGGTATTCCAACAGATCAACTAGCTAGATCTCCGTAGATTAGTATGCACGCATCTCGTCGTGGCATTTTCGTCGCAACACTTGACTGCACGGTAGTGTGTCGTAGCATAATAATTATAGTGATGAAATGTAGCATAATTATTATCATCGATATGAAATCTTCATATAGGGCCTGGTCACATGACTGCGGTGCGGCGCGCGCGCCCCAAAATTTTGCTTTGCGGCGCCGCACCGCATACATGTGCCAGGCCTATAGGGTGCATGTGTTGATGTAATTGCGAATTACTTATGATATTACCGACGAGTGCATGACAATAATTAGCGTATAAAGAACTTGTATAATGAATCGTTATGAATTGAAATCATATTAAGTTAGTTTGTAGGTGTAGTTAAAAAGTGTCAATATTAAGATAGTGAATTTATGCACTCGATTTGAAAATTATAAATAATTTAGAATTTGAATGCTTGTAAGTATTGTACTCAAATGCACTACATCTAACTGAGATATTCATTCCTGATCGAGACGAAGATTTTTCATCACATTAACTATTATTCCATTATTTACTTGCCAAGTATTGTATTGTAAGTAAAGTTGCATTTCACGTGTATATTTTACGAACATCACATTAAGAGAATCCTATGTTTATATTATTTATTTGATGTTCTTCCATGATTATTATTTCTTAGAATAAGTATCTATTTATAATATTTATGAAGATGGTTAAGTTATACTTTTTGTTTGGATATACATTTTGTGATTATTTGCAAATAACTATCATAGTTACGTATGTAAGATGTGACAGCTTTACTTAGAAAAAAGTTTTCTTTTAATAAATGTAATGATTTCCAGAGTTATTGTTTTATTTTGTCATCGCATAGCTAGTTTTTTTGGAACCATATTGCATGAAAATAGTAATTAATAGTAAACTATGTAGTCTTTAATACGGTCAAAATATCTATACTTAGAGCTCGTCAGTATGCGATAACTCGTGAGCGCTGAAATGGAAGTCACGTGACCTGGTGCACAGATAATTTTGACCGTGTTAGTATCTATAATCATCAAGGCGTAGAAGCTAAGTAATTTTAAGTCGCACACTTTTATTAGAATTAGAATGCTGATAAATGTGTATCTGCAAGTCTGCAACCCCAAATCTACAATTAAACAAAAACCATATGATTGCACTACATAGATAAAAATTTAAAAAATATTTAGCGCAACTGCTGGCTAGTGGTTCAGACAGTGCAAAAACTGTAGGTATTATATATTATATCTATCCAAATATCATAAACCCTCCATGATGCGTTCAAGAACCGCACATTATGACCACCATAAAAATAGACTGTTTTGTTAGAACAAATTTCTTATCTTTGAAAATGTTATTATTGCTAAATAATAACATCGATTTCGATAATATTATTTCATTCCAATTTCGAACGTCTCTGAAAAACAAAGAAGTTTGATTTTCACCTCACTTGCTCGGAAAGGCCTTTTTGTATGTTTGATATCTATTGAGAAAATCGCTGTTTATCCACATGTGAAGAAAGTAGACGTAGAACGTTAAAAGTACTATGACGTAGAACGTTAAATGTTTACTTTTGGTTTTTTGTATATTTTGTCATATTTTTTTTTACTTTTTTTTTTTCTTTTTTTTACTTTTTTTCTTTTTTTTAACTTTTTTTTACTTTTTTTAAACTTTTTAAACTTTTTTTTTTTACTTTTTTAAAACTTTTTTTTTACCCTTCTTATTTTCCTCGCTGTAATGAGGTGAAAAGATTTGTGTTATACACGGGTGAAAAGTTATTTTACGTCTCGTGTGTTGAAACACTCGCAGGTAAAATACAACTTTCTCCCCTTGTATAACAAATAACTTATTTGGTTTAACCTCTATTCTAATATCAGTCGAGAGGACGTTTAGTTCGGAATGAATTGTCAATTTGCATACATATTTGACAAATGTCGCACCTAAGTAAGATATCGAACGATATGATGTTGGATCTGACTCTAGTTTGTATCTGAAATAAAAAAAACGATGACAGCTGCCAGAAAACAACGCCGCGATGCCGGTCATAATATGCGGTTCCTGAATGCATCATGGAGGCTTATGATATGTGGATAGATAAAGTAATGTATGTAACTGTACATAATTAGGCATTAAAACACTCGTGTTTAATGCCCTTCATTATGTACAGTCACATAAACTACTATTTTGACACAAACACTAATCAACTAATTTGAGTGGTAGGTAAGTAACTAGGTAATTTGATGTGTGTATTAGTCATTATTTATTATTCCTTATTTCTTATCTTTCGCTGAAATGTGGTAACAATCGCGACACGGTCTAAAAAAAGCATCAGTCATCTACGCGGCATCTGATTTTACGCTCTTCTGAAAATTTCCAATTCACATTTTCCAAAAAAAAACTCGCATAAAAAGTCAGGGCATTGACGTCGTTTGTAAGCCCGTAAACCTAGTGGTAGGTGGTAAATAGGTAAGTCTCAGACCAAATAAAAAATATAGACAGAGCATTACGAACAATCTAGTCTAGAGTAGCCGAACAAAACCGTGCGTAATAAGAAGGCACGCACTCACGCACACACAACAAAACCATGCCGTAGTTCGAGTAAAAGTTTTATCGATACATATACGTTTTCGAACGCGTTTGCGTTTAGTTTCAATTTGTATGGCAACGCGTAGTTCCTAAAAGTTACCACCAGAGGCGCTGTTCGCGTTGCCAATGTTGCCATACATATTGAAACTAAACGCAAATGAGTTCGAAAACGTATTGTATCGATGAAACTTATACTAGAGCCTCTGAGCACTCTTCAGTATGTGTTGCGATGCCGTCACGTTGACACGTTTCCTAAAATACCAAACAATAGAAATTATTTTTTTTATTTAAAACAAAAAATTACATGACTAAGATACATTGCTCCATAAAACTACGGCACCTAGGCTACGGTAACTGCTTAACATCAGGCAGGCCGTAAGCTTGTTTGCCACCGTCGTTGTATAAAAAAAAACTAAATTGTTAAGCGGTTAATGGTCTCCTGCGTTGTAAAATCCTTGAATCTTCCTTTAGTTGACAGCAGGTCAACTAAACATCGGACGGAATAACATTTCATTTATAACTACTGAAATTATAGGTACATCTGGGCCATTTTACGGAAAGTTGTACACTCGACTTTTTTTTAATTTTGACAAAATCGGGTTTTTTTACTCAAAATCGAAAGCACCTTTGAACCCAATAGAAGAAAAAAAGTGTCCAAAATGTTACGTACAATTTTCGGTTCTTCGTTCCGTTACCATCACACGAGCTTAGTATGCAAACGGTAACGGAATGGAATAAAAAATCTTGGGACACTTTTTTTCTCCTATAACATTTCGAAAGTACTTTCGATTCTGAATAGAATAAACCCGATTTTATCAAAATTAAAAAAAAAAGTCGTGTGTACAACTTTCCGTAAAATGGCCCATCTAGTAGTTAGATCTCCCAGACCTTTAAACAGTTAGAAAATGCATATTTTGGCTTTCCTTGGAACGATGAACCTCAACATTGCTTGGGACACAAAACCTAAACAGTCAGTCGAAGTGACAAAGAATAATAATGAAGAACTTAGAAAACTTGAAATACCCCCGACATTTTCATTTCTAAGTTTAATAACGTTAGTTTGCTACGAAGCAAGAGGTTCGAATCCCGGTAAGGGCATTTATTTGTGTGATGAGCACGAATATTTGTTCCTGAGTCATGGATGTTTAATTTGTATTTAAGTATTTATTCATCTATATAAGTATCTATATCGTCGTCTAGTACCCATAGTACAAGCTTTGCTTAGTTTGGGACTAGGTTGATTTGTGTAAGATTGTCCGCAAATATTTATTTATTTTATTTATATCTCAAAAACGACTGAACCGATTTTGTTGCAACGTAGCTAAGAACCATCTCGATTACGTCAGCTTTCGGCCAAAAACCGCATTCAAATCGGTCCATCGTTTAGGTACTACGTCAAACTTATAACACCCTTCTTTTTGCGTTTGGGGTTAAACAGTATGGTTTCCTGCGTTGTAAAATCATTTCGAAACATTTGCTCGTAACGTAACGTGGCTCTTAAAATTAATAGGTACCTACGTCCCTTTAAGGTTCATAATCCTGTACTTTTAGCGTGGGATTGACGTGAGTTGCGTTTACTACAGGCGCTAGCGCCTATCGTCAAGATTTAGTATGAAAAGTCTATACACCGCCCCTGGTGGTCACTCATAGAACTAAAGATCCAAACTGTAACGTGAGGCACTTATACATTACTTAATTCGCCATCGACTTCACGTTCGTTCACGATTTTCCAATATTCAACCTTATATCACTAGCATTTATCGTTTTAATTTAAATGTTTGTCGGTTATGACATTACAGAATACGCGCATCGCGACGTCGACAGTGTCCACTGTCGATACAATATGGCGGCGCGGGGGCCATTTATTTGCATTTTTAAATACAAAATACGGGACAATCCGAATTTTGCGGATATATGTTGTCAATTCAAAACCCTTATTTTTATAAGTTCTTTAATTTGAGATAAATTTCGATCGGATCTACGGTAACTCTTGACGGAATAATACGATATCACGGGCCATTTTGCAAGTGAAATAGTAAACTACAGTCGCTACGGTATTCTTCGATACGAAATGTCAAATTTGGGTCTCACACTACCGATTGGTAGTACGAATCGAACGTTAAATTACGCATCGAAAACTAAACGCTAGAGCCTAACGTTTTGCAGTTGGTTTCGTAGGACAACGGCATTGTGAGTTACAAGTTTGACGGGTCGAATCGAAGAATACCGTAGCGAGATCGAAATCTATTCGAAGCGCGTTTATTCGATCTCGTATTAGTTACGTAACGTTAGGTTACGATTGTTATCTCACAATAAGGGTACTGGATATTAATCACGCGTGTTTTTTAACATATCAATAGCACTCGTATTTTATGGTATGGTTATACATATATTATGTAACCCGATTAAGATACGTGTGCACATCGCAACAAGGCATATATGTGAAAACGCCATTCTTAAATCAACTAGGTTAAACGGTTTTATTTATTAATTCTCGGCAAATATGGTCATACACGACTAAACAAATTAAGACATTTTTATTAATGATTAATTAGTGGCTCTGTAGTAGAGATCGCAAGCCCTTTTTTCAAAAAACCGTTTTTGGAAAAATTTCCAGATTGCTCCCGTTGTCACCAAAATCCAGTTCTGATGATGGGATCCTGGAGAAATCGAGGGAACTCTTCAAATTTTATAGGCAATTTGAAGCAATTTGGCTACTGATTTGAAGTCGGTTAAAACTTTTTTATTTCAATAAATAAATAATAAATAAATAAATAAATATTTGCGGACAATCTTACACAAATCAACCTAGTCCCAAACTAAGCAAAGCTTGTACTATGGGTACTAGACGACGATATAGATACATATATAGAGAAATAAATACTTAAACACATAGGAACAAATATTCGTGCTCATCACACAAATAAATGCCCTTACCGGGATTCGAACCCAGGACCTCTTGCTTCGTAAGCAGTGTCACTACCAACTAGGCTAAAGCGGTCGTCGTTAAAGTAAATTATGTAGTTCGTAGTGCGTGCGGCCTCTTTATTTTTTCTCTTAGTAGGTAAGTAAATGCACCTCTAGGTTGGCTAAATATAAATGTATGCGATGACTAGGATTGTGTATTATATCAGCGTATTGATGTCTATTTTCAGTCAAACTGGCAGGGCCACAGCCTCCCGCCGACCGCAGGCATGCTGCCACTCAGCGAGAGCCCGATCCTCGAACTAACCGAGCAGATGGAGTCAATTTAAACATAACTACCCTTTTTAAAAGAAGGATGATAACATTTTTAACTAGGTATAATACGTATCTGAGTCAATCGAATCGGACAGTTTTTGCTATAGGACCTGCGGCGCTACCACCAACTTCGAATCTCGAACTTCGTATGTCTCCTTCTCGTCTCTGTCGCTCGAGTACCATAAACCATAAGTGCGATAGAGACGGAGATATACGAAGTTCGAGATTCGAAGTTCGTGGTTGTAGCTCAGTCCATACATTACATTACGTCATTTTAAAATAGAGGGGGGGGAGTCTGACCATAGGATGACGGTAGTCATTTTATTAGACGTGGAGGGCTCATTCAAGGAATTAACAGGATGATGATAGAGCCCCCCCTCTCTATCATCATCCTGTTAAATCCTTGAAGAGAGAGGGGGGGGGGGGGGGGGGGGTCAAAAATCTACAAAAATCGATGACGTAATATATGACACGCCCATAGGTATTATTTGTTCGCAATCTACTCTAAGTAACTATTAGTGGTTTTGCAACCATTTTCAGTCTGACTAAGAATTATTTTCTAAAGTAGATACATCAGATAAGAACAAGTAAAGATTATTTCAGACTGCAAAAATTATTTCGTTGGGCCGTTGTCTTAGCACGCTATACCTAAACCTATGGAACTGGGACTGCACTTAATAACACGCCATCTTACTTATGAGATACTTGTCTACTTGAAGGCCAATATTTTTTACTTGTATCTATCTACTTACATCAAATAAGCAAAACATATACCTACCTACATACCTATAACTTGTAAAAATATTAATTATTTTAAATAGTTGTAAGAGTTTTGTATAACGTAACCGAATTAGTTTTTATGCTTACAATAGTTTTAGCTTTGTAATATCGTATTTGTTAAGCAAGTGCCGGTGACTGATATTATAATATTTATAATAATTCAAATTCGCTCTTTCGTTAGCACTACACTCTTTGCAATACCTATAGTTTGCTGACCGTCCGAATTTTGGATACTTATTGCATTATGGGAGCTCAACTCGTACCTAGCCAGAAATTATTAATTAACTAGGTAACTGCTTGGTAGTAGAACGCGAAAAATATCTAAAGTAAGTTATACTAGTTATGTCTTCGTGACTACCAATCTAGGCATAGTTTTTAATGTAATAAGTTAATACACAAATTTTCAAACCCTTCATTCAGGGAATGAAACCAGTCTAATTTGAAGGGTCAAGCGAGGAATTTCATTCTGATCATTCCAATAATGTGTACCTACCTACAATGTTTGAGACATCTTTAAGAAATCATAATTATCTACTTACCGCTAAGGTAAAAAATCTGAATGAATTTAAACAATGATTTTTTCGAAACTCTTATTGAAGCGCTTTTTAACTGCCATTGTTCATGAATTCAGTGCTGCCAATAATTGATACGTTTAAACCATAAACTAACTAACAATTATTGTGCTATAATAATTGGCGATAATTTGGTGTTAACGGATACTGATGAATTGTTGAATTATTGTGTATATAATAGTGATAAACAATGCGACAATATCAAAATAGGTTAAATTGTTACATGAGGCGAATGACATTTTTATGGACTACTTGCTGAATACAATGATATTCACTTGGAAAGCGATGTATGAAAATTGAACAGAAGGTCTTGGGTAGTAACACTAGTAACCTATGTACATTTCATGTAAAGGGTATATTGGGAAGATTATCCAGTTTTAACGTAATATTTAAAAACTAAACTGTTATAGAGCAAAGGTTCCAAGTGAAGATCATTCGTCGAGAAGAAGCTCCCTTGTAAATAAACTACCTCTGTTACATCTTTTGAAAAAAAGACTGAATTCAGTGTCAATTCAGACCAACTTTAACCGTCAAACCACAAGATAACGGCTACAGTTGCCGGGAAGTTAATTGCTGCAAATGTATGGCGTAGTAAATTATCATTCAATAGGGATCTTGCAGTGTTTGTACGAACACCTGAGTAATACAGAATTTGTTTCTGGCAAAATTTTAACCATGCCACTTTATCCAGTCCAATAGAACGAGCGTATGTTTATAATAGCGCATACTCGAAATAATGAATAGCGTGTGTTGTAATTTTAAGTAGGTACTTACCTAATAAGATGGTATCGAGTCTGTGTATTTTAAAGCTCTAAAAATAATTGGCCAGGAACAAATTAAGTATAGATGGATTTTTATATTATCCAAATATTATTGACCTAATTAAGAGACGTAGACATATCACAGCGCCATGTTGTAGTGGCAATGTACTTTTACTGCACTAACCGTGTTAGATGAATACATTATATTATAAGTGATATGACTTCGTAAAGTAAGTCATTGATAAACAATATTACCTCTACTTTTGCAGATTGGTATAATGTTGCCAGTTTTATACGTAGGTATATTCCAATAAAAAAAATGTTTCACAGGACACGTCAATGCTGCTTTAAGTAGAATAGTGCACTCACAGGTGCCATTAGATACCGTTTTATCAAGGATTAATACTTATGTTAGACTATCTCTCATAGGTACTTTTAGACAACTATAGTTACATCACTTTTGGCAGGTCATGTTGGCACTTTTAATTACCATAATGTTAAGCATTGAATTAATACGTACTTACCTAAGTTAACGTTAATCTGCGAGCTCGTTGAATTGTTTCTAAAAACAATCAAATAAAATATCAATGATAAACATTTCTAGTACCAAATTTATATAAGTTAATTAATCCGAAGCTTTATTAAACCGTAACAATAACTAACATACGTAAGGGATATTGCATTTATAATAGTAGGCTTCTATAAGTCTTAATTAATTTAGACAATTCGTAGGAATAGGTGTTTGGAAGCTTTTACACGAATAGACATAAAACGTGGTCATTGTATTATACCTATTCCGTCATTACCGAAAGAACTTCATGTTAATCGCAATTAAAGTGTACCTAATAGATAAGTAGTTGATTTTATACATGTAAAACGGAAAACGTAGACTGTAGAGACGGCAATAAAGTATGTATTCGACATGTTATATACAGCTTCGAGGCAGCTTTAGGTTTCACTAGATCTTTTAAGTTATTTGTAGAACTTGATTTTGGTTGTGATTCCCACCTATATGGCTGATTGGTAATCAATGTATAGACAGTCATTAAACTAAATAATTTGGACGTTGTTTTCTTTCCTAAATCATCCTTGAAAATACCTTCTCACTTTTCTAAAACGTTTTCGTTTCTGAAATAGCTGGGAAAAGAGACCTAATAGCTATAAAAACAATTAGGTACCTACATACTTATGTATTGAATACGGAATAACCGTCTCTGTAGATAACATATAGATATATTCTGAATTGTGATAACGAACTCTTCGCGTCAATTGTATATATACGGCTTCCTATATAAACTTTGCATGTCAAATCGTGGCTTATAGGTATCACGTATAAGTGCGATTGTGTTTGTGTAGCATCGATAAGCCAGTCACAAGATAACACAGAAACGCCGAACGAGTTATTTTTTTCTGTTTGGCATATAAAACAGCCGAAGTATTTTAGTTTTAGAAATATAAAATATGTCTTCTCGAAAAATTACAGACTTGATAAAACAGAAAGACAAGTTCTCGTATTCTTTTGAAGTTACTCCAGATATAACAGTTCAAAACATAAGCAACTTTCAGGCGGAACCAGTTTTTTTTTCAGTGACATGGCACGCTAATTCCCACAAGTGCGAAGACTTGAATATTGCACCCCTGAAGATGGGAAAGTTTTTGAGAAGCAAACAAAAGCAAGTGTTGATGCATCTGTCGTGTGATATGTTGAGAAAGGACTACTTGGACAAAGTATTGGTGCGGCTACAGGAGCACGATATGTGTAATTTATTTGTTATTTTAGGAGGTAAGTCAGTATCCTTTTCGTCAGTCTCAATTTCAAACGCAATTCAAATAAAATATTCCATTTTAATAAGATGCAAAATGTATACATTTAGAATAACCTACCTTTATAGTATTTGGGTCAATCAACTTGTGGCGTAAACACACTCAAATTTGAACCTTATTCTAACTATGTAAAGTGCAATTACGCTTGAACGAAAAGCGGTTGTGTTGCCCTTATGCAAATAGTTATTCCAAAGTTCACGAAGTCAGCCCACTTAAGGTTGCAGAAAAGCTGTTTATCCAGCATTTCGCTTAAATATATCTAAACGACTTATACGAAGATAGTCTTCGTTATTATCTCCAAAAACTACAGAGTCCTTGCAAACAAAAATTGTAAAAATAAAAGCATAAGATAAAAAAATATAACAGGTAATTAAAATTGTAAAACTACCTACTACTTTATATTCTTGTTCTGGTGAACAGAAAGCCAGTACCTCAAGATAGGGGTGTTCATATAGCGATATGCGTTTTCCGCGATAAAAAATGTGAGCTAGTTTAACAATTTATTTAGGATGAAAAGACAAGTGTATAAACTTAGTTGTTCAACGTAAATATTGATTGAAAGCACGTAAACGAAGTAATGCAATTTACTCGGGTAATTTACTTTCACACAGTGGCAACACACTGACAGTGCGCCATTTTTAAGATGCAGAGGGCCTACCGCGAAAGGCATTCGAAGTTTCCCCTCTCTGTCATACTTACGAGTTCGTACATAAGTGCGACAGAGAAGGAAAACTTCGAATGCCGTTCGCGGTAGGCCCTCTGATGACATAGGTTCATAGAGGTAGAATAGATAGAGGGAGTCACCCACACATACATACATGAGTGACAAAGATGTATGCATAGGCAATACCGCAAGTGGGAACGAGATGCAGTGTCATATTTTCTTTCCCTCATCGCGTATACGGATTTTTTGATTGCCACCAGCTTGTTTGCCACCACACCTGTCAAAATTTGTACTGAAACTGACAGCATTATGACGTCATCGATATAATACGACTAATGTATTAGCTTCTGATACTTCTTAATTTAGTATGGTTAATTTAACATCGTCCCTTTTGGGTATACGCTAGGACGTCATCTATATACCCTCTATCTACGCGTAGGTTAGATACGCTGACGTCACGAGCTGTCACGGAAATTACTTACTTTGTGTTATTCTACAACGCATTTCACTAAATGGGCAACACTGAGGCTCAAAAAGCCTGCGCCTACTTCGAACTTCGTATATCTCCGTCTCTATCGCACTTATGGTGTATGGTACTCGAGCGACAGAGACGGAGATATACGAAGTTCGAGATTCGAAGTTCGTGGTAGCGCCGCAGGACAAGACTCCTATGCAGCTAAACTAAGAACTGGTCTTAAAAGAATGGCTGATGGCTTACCATAAACAGCCTACTTAATTTGGGAGGGGAATGGTTTATTTGCCGCAACTTCAGACTAAATCAGTTGAGGCAAAATTGGAACTATGACAATGACAACGATAGTAAGCAGATTGTACAACAAGCGCATAAAACGAGCCATTTAACCCGAGACGTTCATATCCACGCGAGCCACCGGCGAGGGTGGATAGAACAGTTAAGTCGAGGGGTTAAATGGCTAATTTATGCCCGAGTTACACACACTGCTTTTCACTTCGATTGTTTGTGCAACTGAGACAAGCTATGAGATGCATATCGGGAACTATCGCGAGCACTCCCACAGGGTGGCTACCTGTGCTCACTCATATAGCTCCCCCACACCTAAGAAGACAACATGCTCTAGTCCGAGAAGCACAGAAGATCTTGGCCAAACCCGAATTGCCTGCCTACAAGGAGTTTAAAAACCCTCCACCACACCGGCTTAAATCACGCCATCCGCCATATAAGACTGCATCCACTCTTTTACATACTCCCTTCGATATAACCAAGAAATGGGCCCAAGAATGGAAACAGGACTCCCCAACCAGCCTAGGGACTAATATCGACCCCACAAAAAAACCCACTGGTTTTTCACTATCAAGGCGAAATTGGTGCCAGTTAAACAGGCTGCGGACCGGCTGGGGTAGGAGCCGAGAGTTCATGCACAAATGTGGATGGAGGGAGTCTCCAGCATGCGAGTGTGGAGCTGCGGTGCAGGACATGGACCATATTATCCGCGAGTGCCCACTCACCAAGTACCAGGGCAACCCAGCCGACTTGTTCACCCTAGATAACAACGTTACCCAATGGATCCAGCAATTGGGTGTACTGCTCTAATTTGCATGCATTTTTTAACTAAGAACGATTTTAATTTTTAATTTAGCCATACGAATAAATAAAACTTCGATTGCGAGAAAATAACAAATAATTGAAAATTAAATTAAATAATAGCTCATTCCTGTCACTTAACTTTTTAAAGTTTTTATGTTTAATTTTCGACACGTGATATTAGACTTAGGTACTTCATACTGCCAAGTCATTTAATGGTTCAATACGTTTAAAAATAAATATTGACTCCTATTTTATCTGGTTTTATTAATTTAGTCATGGAAAACACAAATGTGAAATTTATTACAGCAAATCAAATCAAATGACAAGTTTATTCTACGAAGTTTTATTGTGTGTGTGGCTGTTAGGCCCGATTATCTTAGTCTTTAAAACAATTTTACTTTGTGCACTAGAGCATAAAAGTGGCATTTTGGACAGCATACATCCAGCACAAAGGCGAACTTTGCGAGCATGAGAAGTGAAAATGATATTTCCATTTCTGTCACACTTATCGAGATTTGTAGGATGCTACTGTCTCGCTCAGACGTGGTATTATTATTTTTATAGCTTGTTCTGAGCTATAACCACGAACTTCGAATCTCGAACTTCTTATATCTCCGTCTCTATCGCACTTATGGTTTATGGTACTCGAGCGACAAAGACGGAGATATACGAAGTTCGTGGTACTAAATACTAAACGACTAAGTAGTTCCTAACGTTATTTTGCATTGATAATTCATTTTAATAATATGGATGCTCAAATTTAACAATAATAAAGACGCCATTTAGTCCAGATTCAACCACACCAGAATAAGGTTTATCCTTAGATTAGTTTTACTATTTTGACGCTTATCCTCAGATTAAGTCCTTATTACCTGATGTTTGGTCGAATCCGGCTTTAATAGTTTTAACTAGAAAGAGTAAGTTCCCTAGTTTCCCTACCTATACCTAAAGAGACATACCTACGGTATGTATACCTATATAGTTAGGTTAGTTAATACTTCATACTTACCTTACTATTAACTTACTCTTTTAATAATACTCGAAGTTATTTAAATTAATTGCAAGTTTGTAAATATCCTAAATGGATCTTACGTATTTCAGAAAAATATGACGCCTCAACTTCAGATTTCAAAAGCAGCCAAGAATTAATCGCCTACATAAGGGCTCGCACTGGAAATTATTTCTGCATAGGAGTGGCCGGATCTCTTGACGACAACGGCGATAAATTGCTACACCTCAAAGACAAAATCGGCAGTGGAGCAGACTTCATACTCACGCAAGCATTCTTCGAAAAAGATGTTTTTAATAATTTTGTGAAAAGTTGCAAGACGATAGGGATTAACGTACCCATAATAGCGGGTGTATTCCTGTTCGATAATATAAAACAGCTCAACGGGTTTATTAATCTGTGCAAAGTGAAAGTCTCTCAAGAATTACTGGAACAAGTTAAAAACAATGAAGAATCGCACATATCGGGACAGAAAATTGTGAAGAAGTTATTGCAAGACGTGATGGCTGATACTGAGATGAACCATTTTCATTTCTTCACTTTGAACAAATTGGATTTTGTATCAGAATTCGTAAAGGAATTTTAAATATATCCTAGTTAACGGTAAAATATCCACCTAACAGCGCATTGTAACATTACCTATTTGTATAGGAGCCCTATACAAATAAAATTCTATACTAGGACAAATTAGGGATTTGATAGATACCTCGTAGATATATGAATTTTCAATAAAAAAAGAAATTGTTGACGCTCTGTTTATTGATATTTTAATTGCCTTTTCCAAGAGTTCGTAGTTCCGTAGTGCATATTTAGGGAGTCTTGGAAACTACACTATCCATATCCAACATCTAGAAGCGGATGTCCAACATCGTGCAAAAATCATAGAGGTATATCCCGCAAGAGTTCAAACTTGAGACTCGAGCGCGTACTAACGTCATACGAAAGAGGTCTCAAGTTAACTCAAGGCGGGGGCACAAACGTTCGGTTTCCGAATTCGGTTTTCGACTTACAGCCCTCTAGAAAGATAATTAATGTTCTGTAAACGCCTGCGATCGCTATAGCGGTTTTCGACTTATAAGTCGGAAACCGAACGTTTGCGCCCCGCCTTATGGTCGCACCGCACTTGGTGGTGTTTGCCCAAATATTCGTGTTGCATCGTTTTCCTTCCTACGGCAAATAAAAGAGAGGCAACGACGCAACGCAAACACGAACCCCCAAGTGTGGTCCGTCCATTACGGGCATAGATAGAGGATATATATATGTAGATGGCGTCCTAGCGTATACAAAAGAGCCGATGGTTAATTAACCATACTAAAGTAAGAAGTATCAGAAGCTAGTACACGCTTGACGTCTAATGTCATTTATCATTTAGTCGTATTATATCGGTGACGTCATGGTGGTGTCAGTTTCAGTACAAATTTTGACAGGTGTGGTGGCAAACAAAAAATCCGTATACGCGATGAGGGACAGAAATTATGACACTGTATCTCGTTCCCACTAGCGGTATTGCCTATGCATACATCTTTGTCACTCATGTGTGCATGCGTGGGTGATTCCCTCTATCTATTCTACCTCTATGATTACGGGTTATAGAATAGAATAGAGGGACTCACCCAAACATACACACATGAGCGACAAGGATGTATGCATAATGCATAGACAAAACCGTAAGTGGGAACGAGATACAATATCATATTTTCAGTCCCTCATCGCATAAGTATACGGAATTTTTGTTTATAAAGTATGTGTATTTGTTAACATATTGTATTTACTGAATTAAACTGACACCACCCTGACGTCACCGATATAACAGGACTAAATTATAAATGACATTAGATGTCAAGAATGTATTAGTCTTCTGATACCTACTTCTTAATTCAGTAAGTTTAATTTACCATCGTCCCTTTCGAGTCATACGCTAGGACGACATCTATTATATCCTAAATATACGCCAAAAATTGAACTAAAAAAAATGTCTGTTGATGGCCATCAAACGTGTCAGCAACAGATAAATTAAAAAACATACATTCATCACTTTCTTTGGGGAAAAAACCGCAGAAGTGCTTGTGCTTACGTACTCTCAGATTAGACTATTAAAAATGTAACGTTTTCGACTAAACACGTGATATGGACTTGTTTTGAATTCAGCGGCGGTACCACGAATCTCGAACTTCCTATATCTCCGTCTCTATCGCACTTATGGTTTATGGTACTCGAGCGACCGAAACGGAGATATACGAAGTTCGAGATTCGAAGTTCGTGGTAGCGCCGCAATCGAAGTTCGTATACATGCATCCCTGTCACTCGAGTAATGAGAGTGCGATAAAGATGGAAATACCCGAACTTACTTAAAGACGCGTACAGACGTCCTAGCGCGGCGGACTGCCGACGAAGGTCATAGGAAATCTTGGGAACATCGGAGTGACCTCGGCTTTGCCGGACGCCGTGCATCCTGCACGTATCCAAATGGGCCGAAATCACGCGGCGGACTGCATGCAGGACTGTCGTCTGGATACGTTTTTATTATGATACTTAACAACGACGCTGACGTTTACAACGGTGTCTCGAACGTAACAAGTCGATATGACTGAGCTGTCAACCATCTTTCTGTCAGTCAGTTGTCATTGTCAGTGGGTCTCAAGCCAGTTTTGAGGTTATACGATATCGTTAATATTCGTTAAATAAAATAAGGAAGATTACCCATAAAATCACAATACATTCGCAAAACTTGCCCTTATAGATTACAACACTACAGCTACGTTATAACATTGCGTAAGTTTTGTATATTTGCAGTGCGTATTTGTCAATATCTGAAGGGGCTTTAAATTCCTACTCGTTACTAGAACTGGCAGGAGATCTTCAAAAAAATCATGTTTAATTTCCGTTTTAGGTTTATATTCAATCGCGAACGATGTCTTTTCCTGACAAAGAACAAAGAAAGAGTTGTTGGGACTCCAGGGATCGTTACTGGGAGTGTTTAGATAAGCAGAATGTCAAAGACAGCTCCTACAAACCTAAAGAGTGTTCGGAGTTAAGAAAGTTATTTGAAAAGTCCTGCCCTACACAGTGGGTCTCACACTTTGATAGAAAACGGGACTTTAATGTGTTCAAAGAGAAAATGCAGAAGGAAGGATATGAACCTATTAAAGATCAATAAAAAATAATGATAAATTGTTGAGCTTTTATTGTAAATATTAGATTTTCTTAGTAAATTATTTTTAGTTGCAATTGGCTTTTGATTTACCGTCCTTGCCACATACCTTAATTTGGGATTTTCAATAATATACAGGGAAGTTAAATATATATTCAACAAAATGAGAAATTGAGAAATACTATCAATTATTGTAAACCACTACAAACTTTGATTTCAGGGCATGAAAAATATTATGTAAAATGGAGGACTTAATCCAGAAATTGCTTCAGGCAAATGTACTGTCTAGTGCATTAATACAGGCAAGTATTTATATGTCTATTTAGAAATTGGATAAGTGGTTCTGGAGATTACACAGATTTTTCCTCTTTATAACATTAGGACAGACTGGCCTGGACAATGACTCTCAAGTTCTCTGAGAATCACTCATAAACAGTATACTGTAGCTCTCATGTTTGTCGAATGAAAAATAAATTACAACCAAAATTATTTATTGACCCTCAATATATATATATTTTTTTATTTATTTATTCTAAAAAAAAACAACAATGGCAAGTACATTCCTTTCTGCTTCGCCAAACTGAGGACAGTTTTTCGGCGAATGTGCGCTCCCTTCTATTCTAAAGAGTTTAAAATATTTTGAATGTAGTATACAGGGTGTTTGGCAGATGGATGGAAATACATATACTTGGGACAGATGGGGCCATATGGTTTTAAATCTTGAAATGGACTATATGAAAAATAAAAATAAAAAAATCTTTGGGTCCAAGTGTTTTCTTTTTGTGCACAACCACATTGCATATGGCCCCATCTATCCCAAGTATATGTATTTCCATCCATCTGCCAAACACCCTGTATAACTTAAAAGACAATTAATTGGCCAAGAGTAAAGGTAATGAAATGATCTAAACATCCATTGTACAGTCGCCATCACATACATCGGAGCAAACAAGCACGTCACAAACATCGGAGAACACACCTCTATTTTCAAGGCATTAGGGTGCATGTGCCAATATTTTTGAACACCTATGGTGTACCTATGTATGTGATGGTGACTGTACTAGATAGGTAGTGATAAAAGTGTCTGTCAATACAAATGACAATAAACGCAATCTAGTGAAACTGACAGGGTTCCAATTTCATATTATTGTCAGAAGAGTGAATAGCCAAATGCAGTTTTTCATGTGTTTTAAGGCTGTAACATCATAGCTCCAAAATTGATGAACCCTATTGGGTGGACTTTTTTAAATTGAATGTCTCTTGTTATGGGACTTAGCTGTCTGTTGTACAGTCAACAGCAGAAGTAGCTACGCAAAATAACACGCTCAAAATGATCTGGACAGTCCATATCCTCTTGACTTTAGGGTCGTGTGTAGGTCATTTTGAGCGCTTGACCCACGTAGCTACTTTTGCTGCTGACTGTATCAAGGGTTTTTAAATGTTTGATTTAAGTAGTTATTATTTATAAATTTCAGGAAGTGTTCACATCTGCAAAGAAACTTCAAGCACTTGAAAACAACAGTGCAACTTGGGATAAAATAGCACAAATTCTTTGGCTTCATCTACAATCAGGACTCCTCAAGCAAGATGACCAATTACTTTGTGCTACATGCTTTTACACCATCATCCCTCTGACTGGAAGAGAGGAATTATATTTAAAGGAAGTATCACAAGACATTGAATTAGAAATAAATCACAGAAAAAATGATGTCACAATAAACCCAAAGACAACAATGGTTGCATCTTTAATGTATGGAATATTTCAATCTAGCTTTCTAACTAACTCTGATAAGGAAAATGCACCTTTAGTAGTTCTTCTGAACTCTATTATTGATTTACTCATACAGATGGCTTATGACTATTCAAGAAACTCATTCATTGTTTTTAAGACAATAAGTTCTTTCAAGAAAGTTTGTGGGACAGAGCTACAAGACTGCATATTCACGAATAGTATTCAAGTTAAATTGTTAAATTTAGTGAACCATAATTGGGAAAATCCTATCACAGGGGTGAGGGATTTAAATAAAATTATATTCCAAACACTAATATCATTGATGGACACCAGCACTTATCAAAATGTTGTTGAAGAAATCAACAATTTTTATTGGAATAAAGCTAAGTATTTAATGCTTGCAGAAATGATAGGACATTATACAGGGAATATCTCAAAACTTATTCAAGGAACTGATTGGCTTACTGGTTTACTAAACAGTATAGAGAAACCAGGTTTAGTATCAGCAGGGACTGACATGTATTTTGCGATTTTAAAGTCGGTCTCTGAAGATGAATGGATTCAAATCTTCTTACCTACTGTGGATGGCATTCTAAATGGAGGATCTACCAAAGAAATCGAGAACTTCAACAACTACTGGTGTTTGCAAACACTTAAAAAGTTTCCATCTTTAATAAATCAGTTTGAAATGATATTTGAAAACACTGAACAGTTAGATGAAAAATTGTATAACAGTCTACTTGTTTCCAAACAAGCGAATAAGCTAGGTCTTGTCCGAAAGAATTGGAATTCAACAGCTGATTACGAATTTCTTGAATTAATGTTGCTGCAAGGAATAGAACATGGAAATGTGGCTATAAGAATGGCTGCGTTTGATATAATTTGCGAATTCCAAGGCAAAACAATTCCTTATCAATTAGAGTTCGAACTTGTATTAAATTATATCAAAAATAATATCAACTCTGACTGCGCTGTGTTAAGGCTCAGCATGTTAAAATGCCTCAAAAACTTCTTGATGCAAAATCATGCAGCTTTTACCACACATCGTAAAAGTGGCGAGCAAGTGGATTTACAATACCTTCAAAATTTCTTGAAAACCTTGCAGGAGCTTGTTGTTTCTAATTTGAACGTTAAAGGCAATTATCAAAGAAAGATAACAGGTGTAAAATTGTGCAACATTTTGTGGGAGTGTTTGATTGACATCCCCAAAAACAAGAAGAATCAAACGAGGCACAGTGATACCACTTTGTATAAAATGTTAGTTGATGATGGAAAGTGGTTGCTATCTGAAGAGGCATTTATCAAAAAGTTAATAAGTTTCCTACAGGATCCTTCAGACGATATAAGAGAGAATATCGTGCACTTACTTTTAAACTATTATTCTGTTGCATTCAAGAAAACTGAACTTATAAATCATGTAACGGAAAAAGCTTTAAAAAGTATTGGAGGGAAATTTTTCTTCGAAATCAGTTGTGGCCAGAGTATGTTTAAATTAATAGTTAGTATTCTGCTAAAAGAAGAACTCGAACTAGCAACATTCAAAACTGTTGAAGACGTATTTACTTTTGCTTTCAATGAACTGATCAATGAAAACAATCTAAAAAAGGACATTTTGGAGTCAATTGAAAATGGTAAACAGTTGCACTCTTTCATGGATATAATGCTGGTTGTATTAGATGTTTGCGATCGGAAGTCTTACAACATAAAGCTATCAGACGATGAAATCATGAAGCTTGTTAAAACATTAGATGATATATCAAATCACTTTGCTTGGGAAGAAAATTCGTCAAGTTCTGACTTTTCAAAAATAAATGATATGGTGGAGCAGATAATAAGTAAATCAGGGTTCACGTCAAAAGAAGATAAAGATAATACGAAGATATCTGGTTTACACCAAATGGTACTCAATAGTATGTGGTTAAATGTAAAGGTACGTAAAAAAACACATTTTTTTAGCCCAAGATCGACATTCATAGGTGCATGCATGTACGAGTAATATGCCTAAATTGAAGAATAGATTTACTTTACTTTGATTTTAAGATTCTTAAAATAGTTTATCTGTTTCAGGCATGTTGTGATTTGGCATCGCTAATGATTCGACATTGTGATCAAGTAGAACATATAGAGAAATTACTACTCATAATAACCCGCGTTTTGGAAAGCTCACGCCACAAAGGAGCTATTGAAGCTGCAGGGGCTGCTCTTGGTAAATAATTAGTGATAATTATCAAGCATTTTATAATTTGTATTGAAAAAAAAATTATTAACG
This sequence comes from Epinotia brunnichana, assembly GCA_963854355.1. Taxonomy (NCBI): domain Eukaryota; kingdom Metazoa; phylum Arthropoda; class Insecta; order Lepidoptera; family Tortricidae; genus Epinotia; species Epinotia brunnichana. The sequence continues at coordinate 17,899,500 of OY977949.1, read as the reverse complement.
AAAGAGTATTGCAATGAGATAACGTCTAACAATCTTGGCTAAGTGTGTTTTTTTTATTCTAACCATACATTGTTCCTATGAATATTTGCAGGTCAATCAATTCAATATTTGACATCCCTGCCTGGTGAGACGGACATGTCCAGTATTCCTCATGTACTGCTGAAATCCAAGCTTACAGAATTGATAGCAGAAGCGAGCAAAATGGCTTCTATTACAAGGAGAGGCGCTGGACTATCCATAATGGTCCATAGAATAGTTTCTAGTGATATGAAAAAAGGAAAAGTAAGGGCAATATACTATGTTACGTGCCAGGAGTCATAGCAATAGCGGTCAATGTCGCGACTTTCATACCGAACGTCGTCATTCGTGAACTTTCGAATTGCCAATATACCTACGATATTTGGTTGACGAATTTTGACATCAGGATGCAAGTGGCTACAGTGATCGGTGATCGCTATTTCCAAGATTCGGTCTTAGATTATGTGATTAATTTTGTGGCCCATTGATTGTATTTAGGGTCTTCACCTTGATTACTAAAATTGTATCTATTTTTTTGCTTTTTTCACAGCCTCTATTTCATTACTTCATGAACATGATATTGGAAACCTGCAGTCATTCTGAAGATCTTCCTGAGAAATTACACGGAGATACAGATATAGATAATGAAAAGGATCTGCCGAAAGCAATCTACATTCACTTTCTGACAAGAATAGTTGTAGATAGCAGTATTGCTTCTGATGTAATGTACTACTCTCCACAGTTGGCCAAGCTTGCATTTGACAATCTAACAAGTCCTCATTGGCAAATAAGGTGAATTATTTACGAGTATTTGCTTGCTTCCAAATTAAGATTTAAAGTGAATTGTAAAATTTATAAGATTATTTACGCTTTTTTTTCAGGAATGCTGCTCTCCAATTATATGGTGCTTTGGTTCCTAAACTAATTGGTCAGAAAAAAGCATCTGGGTCTGGAGCGACCATTGCAACTGTAGCATGTGATGAAATACGCACACATTCCCCGAAGTTATGGAGATATATCAATCACCAACTTGGGAATGCTAGTGCTTCTGATAAAATACTTTCACATTCCAATTTAGTACCCATATTGAATATGCTGGCGAATAGTGCTATGAGATACAATTTTTCTACTGACACAACAGAGGAAATATCATCCCATTTAAATTTGCTAAAAAGTTTAATTTGTCTACTGGATAGTCCCATCTACACCATAAGACGACTTACTGCAAAATCTGTATTTAATATTTTCTCACTTGATTCAATCATTGAATCGGTGATGGAACATGGATTTATATCGGAAAATTTTTTGCATGGTGTCCTTATGTTATTAGCACATTGCTATAAGTATTATAACACTGAAGAGAAAATCACTCAACTTAATATCTTGAGGAAGGCTATTGAGAGTGTACTTTCCAAAGGCAGGCATTCCTATTTGTGTAAAGAACTGTATGAAGATATTATTGGCATTGATATTGCTATTGAGACCTTACTAGATACTATGACTGAATTGGATTCCAATAATTATGCGCCTGGAATTCATGCTTGGGCAAATACGCGGGTAAAAAAATGTATTCAAAATATTTCATGCCAAGAAATACCAAATGTAATAAAAATATTTTTGAATCGAAATGAATTAGAGTACTGCTGCGAAATTCTGCTTGGTAAAATACAATGTCAACAAGACATTCCCCAAGATGTGCTGAATAAGATTGGAGAACTTCTATTGGCATGTCATAATAAATTTAACAGTAGTGCAATATGGAAAACTCTTTATACAATTTGTCAATTAGTTCAATTAAGTTATTGCACAGATTCTTTACTGCATGCAATAAGAACAAAGGGTCATTCATATAAATTGCGATACTTATTGCCATTTACTACACGAATTCTGTTGAGTACAAATGATGAAAGAGGTCTTGAGTATTTGTCTATTGAAATATTAGGATTATGTGACCCCGAGAGAGTTGATGTAGAATTGAGATATATTGCAGCATTAGCTAATAATGAACTATCAAGTATGTTCAATACTATGTCAGATGCTGTGAAAGTCACCGCAATCAAGTCAGCAATAATTCTTTTACAAGACGAGGATGAGGATGTAAGGAACTTGAGCACCATTTTCTATAAAAATATTAGCCAGTCTAACATACTTACACAACCATACATATGTTTGCAAAAATTAATTGATTCTAAATTTTTGTACCATGTTTTTGCAAATCCTAACAGTGGAATACACATGCTCAGACAAGATTTAACAGTACTTCTAACTGCCACTAATAATGTGAATGCAGGTGTAAACTACAATCCCTTTGCTAATGATTCTAAAAACATCTATTTAGAGGTAGAAATTCTGCAACAACTAGTGGACAAAATGAATGTTAACATTTTTGGCAATTAAATTGTTCTGATTGTTTTGAGATTTTATTCTTTTAAAAAACTAAATAAAAATGACAATGCACTCACAATTAAAGCCACATAGAATCATTCACAATAATGGGAACATTCCTGCGCTGTGCTGCCATGTCGTCTATCTGTATGGAGACAATGTGGCGCCCGGGCACCATGACTAGACCCAGCACTCTGGGCTCTTCTGTTTCACCATCATTGCTCTTGAGGTACTCTGAGCAAGCTCCTGGAATTTCAGAATAAGATACATTAATATAACACATTTGTTTAAAAGTTTATCTAACAGTAGTAAGTAATATAATTTTAAAAGTTAATTCTATTCAGTTGGTGAAAATGTTAACATTGACTCTCGAAATTTAGCTATGTATTCATCGAGTGACTACCAAAAATCAGTAAATGCAGAATAAATATAAGTATGTATATCGTCGTCTAGTACCCATAGTACAAGCTTTGCTTAGTTTGGGACTAGGTCGATATGTGTAAGATTGTCCGCAAATATTTATTTATAATAATAATTTAAGAAATATCAACTGTGTACAAGTAGTAATAACGTTGAGTTTTCCTTTACTTATTAAGTGTAATTAGCAAGTTAACGACTATTTTGTTACTTATATTATTTATTTAATAATTTACTTCAGAAATATTATTTCCATAATTTGTTAGTGATCTTAAAACTATGTTAGTAGGTATTTTATCACACTTACAATTAGCAGTTGGATGGCCTATGCAACCTATCCCAATGGAACAGGAAGGGACCATCCAAGCGCGCCGCCACCGTCTGCAGGAGGCTGTTCGGGCTGCCGCGCAGGCGCCTCATCAGGGACGCGACCCGCGCCCGCATTATGGCGTGAAACCCATCCGTGTGCGCTTCGCAAAACATCCCTGATGCACTGCAATGGCGCGGCAGCCCCAACAACATCCTAAACCCATTATTATAGTGGACGCGTAGGGCACTGTAAGCCTTTTGCGTATAGTTGATCCATAGGCTGCAGGTGTAAAATGATTGGCAGAACGCCTTAAAAAGGGTAATCTTTACGTCGGTGGTACACCTACCTGGTGGTGCAAACCTACGAATCAACATGTTGCTCCTGACTGAGAGTGCCCTACGCTCCCTCTCCACGTCCTTGTTGTCACTCTGGGTCTCCGTGACCCAGTGACCCAGGTACTTGAACTCCTTTACCATTTGCAGAGGTGTGCCGTATAGATAAGCCGGTGGAACGCGTGGATAGCATTTGCACCCCGCCTTAAATACCAGCAACACACTCTTGGAAGTATTATACCTGAGCCCATGGGACACCGCATACTCTTCGCAGACCCTGAGCAGCTTGTTAAGGGCATTGACTGATTATTAATACATTCATAGATTTGAAAAAAAAAATAGTGTTAGAGTTTTATCTAATACATTTTCGGCATTTACAAAGCTAATAAATATCATATGAGTTATTTTATTACAAAATACTAAGTAGTTAGTTTTTTTTTTATATGCAGTAAAATTTTGAGACATTTTTTAATTTCAAAAAGGGGCGAAATCTACGGCCTTGCCCTTATAAAACTCGTCAATAATATTTTCCTCATTTACCCCAACAGACTTTAGTGTCAAGACTACTTCTATGCACTTCAAATTAAATGAAAAATTCAAAAATTATGGCTCCGAGCCGGATTCGAACCGGCGACCACATGCATACATGGCCCGTCGCTACTAACAGACTTAGCATCCCCTAAATCCTTCAATCAGTTCCTTCTTACATTAATTTGAAGTTTATAAATATCGTTAGCAGGCGTACTTAACTGCATTATAAAAAAAAAATTACTTCTATACAGTCAATATTGTTCAATCTCGAAATTTCGGGGAGTTTGATGAAATTTGGTACGAATGTTCGTTGGAAGCCCTGTTTTCGTCTACCAAAAGTCCCCGGGACAGGACCTTGTAGAACGGCCGCTATCTCGAGAAATGTAGGTACTTACTCCATTCGTAAGAAATTCAGGTTTTGTTTGAAAACTACGTACTATATGAAAACATGGTCTTGAACAACATTAAAGCTGAAAAAATTCTGCACAAGCCTGTAGCAAGGACATATAGTCCTTGCCTGTAGTAAACAACCTTGACAAGATAACGTGTCTTCGTGGAGAAAAATGCATCCACATGTGAGATTTTCCCTCAATGTCCTTCCAGGGAAGATTCTCCTAATTTGGAGCTCGGAAGAATTTCAAATCCACTTTGAGTTACACAATAAGATATTAACTACATTAAGAATAACATTTCACCCGACTACAGCTAAATCTAAAAGAATTGTAATGGCTTAAATTTCTCGTTAAGTAGTGATAGTTTGCTACCACCTCCATCCAGGTGCTTGATGAATTCCAAAAAACCGGCCAAGTGCGAGTCGGACTCGCGCACGAAGGGTTCCGTACCATTATCTATAAAAAAACGATTTTATTCTGCGTTTTTAGTATTTGTTGTTATAGCGGCAGCAGACATACATCATCTGTGAAAATTTCAGCTGGAACTATCACGGTATCAGTGAGATACAGCCTGGTGACAGATAGACGGACGGACGGACAGCGGAGTCTCAGTAATAGGGTCCCGTTTTACTCTTAGAGTACGGAACCCTAAAAATCCGCCCGATAAATTAAGTGCTAGAAGCAAAGTTGTGATTTCAGATTTGGCCTCCACTCACGCCCGCCATATTGTTTTCTTTTTTAAAGTCGATGTGCGCCAACACGTTGTCAGCATTAAGAAAAATCTAACACCACCTCATTTTTTGTAATTCATCAAGCATCTTGACCTGGAGGTGGTAGCAAATTATCACTACTTAACAAGAAATTTAATCCATTACTATTCTTTTGGGTTTAGCCATAGGTGGGTGAAATGTTATTATTAATGTAGTTCATATCCTATTGTGTAAATCAAAGTGGATTTGAAATTCTTCCAAGTTCCAAATTCAGAGAATCTTCCCTGGAAGGACATTGAGGGAAAATCTCACATGTCGATGCATTTTTCTCCACGAAGACACGTTTTTTCGTCAAGGTTGTGTACTACAGGCTCGTGCAGAATTAATTCAGCTTTAATGTTGCTGAAGACCATGTTTTCATAGAGTACGTAGATTTCGAACAAAACCTGAATTTCTTACGAATGGAGTACATTTCCCAAGATAGCGGCCATTCTAGAAGGTCCTGACCCGGGGACTTTTGGGAGACGAAAACAGGGCTTTCAATGAACATTCATACCAAATTTCATCAAACTCCCTGAAATTTCGAGGTTGAATAATATCGACTGTATTATAAGAACTATCCTGATATTGTGAATTAATTTAAGTAAACCTGACCTTTAATTTATATGATCAATAAAATGAATATGAATACAAGTTTTATTATTAATTATTGATTAAAATGTATTAAGTAAACAATATTTCACCTGATCTTAGGCCTAACATATCTTTTTAAATGTGCAACCTGCTATCCAATTATTCTACGAAGCTAAGCCAGACAAGAAGTACTTACCTAATATTACATTGGCGTCTCGATCTGTACAGAGAAATACACCAATAAGGACTCTTCCATCCGTCATCTCAATTCGGAAGTTCATATTTAACCATTTTCTAAGTTTAGTTTTACCATCTTCAGCCTCCTCCTGAAAAGTATAAATCGGGCTTTAGTTAAAAAAACTTGTGCACAATTGTAATATAAAGTACAGTCCCTGGGCGACCAAGCTCCGCTCGGATGAAAATTGAAAAAATACGGAGAAAACGAATTTTCCCGGACATGAGACCTATCTAAATCGATTTCTCGCCTCCTTAACCACCTACATTCCAACTTCATCGAAATCGTTAGAGCAGTTTCCGAGAACGTGATTGCAAATATATATATATATATATACTTACATACATTCATATATATATACAAATATTGCTTGCTTAATAGTATAAGATATGCGTAAGCGAATTATATTTGTTTAGAGATTAGATTTACCTTCAAAGATTCAGGTAGCTGACCGCTTGTGTTTAGGTGGCTCATATTATGATATATCTAGCAATTGGTGTGCGGGTTAAACGAATGTAATTTAAATTAAAGTTATTGTAATCATTTATTTCATCATTTAGTTATTTTTACTTTTGTACTAAATTACGAAAATGAAATATTTATTTTTATGACACTGACATTGACATCGCGATGTATGATGTTTCAGACAAAATTATTAACACCGGAATTTATGGAAATGTGATACTTTAGGTAGCGTTTAGAGCAGTTGCTTAAACGGTATAAGTGACAGTTTAATATAATGTTGCCATAGCAACATATTTTTCCTGGATCATTTTTTTTTTATTGTTAATTTTCAAATCTAAATGAGTGCATATGATTATTATGTGTAATGAACGTCAACGGAATAGTACATTACTTACCTAGGGCGGTTAAACAAAGAATGTCTCAGATCGCAGGTATTTGACGCCCGAGCCGAAGGCAAGGGCGATAAATATGCGCTCTGAGGCTTTCTTTATTACCGCCCGTGGTGAGTACAAAATTTTACGTCTCTATCTGGCCAGGAAGTGGGGTTTTACGCACGCATAGCGTGCGGTAATTCCTACTTTATGGCCAGGTATGACGTAAATGGATTTATGTAAAATATCTGTCATATCATCAATTCTATTGCGTCTGAGCGATGTGTGGAAGGATGAACAGTTCAATCTAACAATCACCTGACAGTCCAGCATCGGTATTTTTAAATTTTGTTATGGCAGCCCAAAATCTTCCCAGCCAAAAGTGAAAAATAAAGATTTTACTTATTGTCCAAAATAAATATTGAATACATAACTTAAATACAATGGAAAAAGTGGATAATTTTAGAACAAAGTTTAAATACTACAAATCCAATAAACCAAAGCCGTCCCTAAGTGAAGTGATATCTCTAGTCAATATCAATAACCATACTGATAAGGTCATTTTTTTAATTCTCATTTCCACAACTCTTCTATAATTTCGTCTGTTAGTGCACATATGTAGGGATCTAATTGGTATACTTTATTTTCCAGGCCATTGCAGTCAATCCTAGCAATATCAGTGAAGACAGCAGGACAGACTTGTTAGGGTTAAGAAATGTTAAAGAATGGGAGCTGTACTCTTTTCGTGATCACCCTGGATTGTTTCTAATAAGAAATCCATTTACAGCCTTAGGACAAAGGTATTGGATCAGAAAGTGTTTGGAGGCATATCCTAGAAAGCCACATAAGTTGAATATTGATATTGAAGTGTTGTTGCCAGATTGGTGGGCCGAGTGCTTTGATAATGGGCTATGCAATAGACAACTTCAGAAGAAGTTGAGGTGGACGACATTGGGATATCACCATAACTGGGATACAAAAGTAAAATGTTAATATTCTTTTCTGTGTGCTTGTATAGTTGTTATTTTCTAAGCCGTCCGTTCTGCAGTGCGGCGTTCTTTAGTGCGGAACGGACGGCTTAGAAAATAACAACTATACTTAGTATTTGTGTTCAAAACTTACACTTGTTTCATTCAGTGCTTGGCTTCTGCATCATTTAAAAGTATTTACTTCCTCAAATAACATTATTCCCATGATTCCAATCTTCTTTAGATGATACTGAGTAGCATCCAGCTAATACTTTGAATCTAAATGGGTTAACAAATATAATTTGAGCAAATTTTATTTAAATTAATTTTTCTTTCTCAGTTTTTTCAGTATGTGTAGGGTCGTTTCGCCGGTAACGCGACCACCTTCGGTTGGCGACCACTTGACGGACTAGGCTGCTTCAATTAAAGATATTAACATTTCTACAAACCCAACAGAAAACTAATTAGTTATTAACTATTCTTGAATAGTGTCAGAATAAGAATAAATACACTTTAAAACCCAAAGCTTAATCCAAAGCAAGAAAAAATAACCTCAATTCACACATTTGACACATTGCTTCCGAAAAGTGTTGACGTGCAGTGAATCTGTAAAAAAAATAACGCGACAGTTGGCGCGAAAACTTTAGTTACGTCACTTAATTTTATTATTATGCTGAAATTAGTTACTTGATTGCTTAAATGATTTAGCTATTGTAATAATTTCGTTGAAATTCGGCATATTATAAAAATAGATTTAAATAAAATGGGGTGGTCGCGTACCCAAAAAAATTATTACCAAAGAAGTCGGATAGCGACCACATCGTTTTTCTTTTTCTTTCCTTATGGATTCTTGCGGCACCCGCGATATTTAGCTTGGCAAGCCAATTGTGTCGGTAGGTATTTAAGCCGCGCCAATCCATGCTATGTCTATAGTAGGTATATGTAATATAATAATAATATATAATTATAAAATGAATAATTCATATGATTATATGATATTACAAATGCGAAAGTGTGTCTGTCTGTCTGTTACCTCTTCACGCTTAAACCGATGGACCGATTTTGATGAAATTTGGTATGGAGATAGTTTGAGTCCCGGGAAAAGACGTAGGATAGTTTAATAAAATAATTCCCTAAGAGGCTGAAATAGGGGTTGAAATTTTGTATGGAGCTACGATATAAACGAGACACACGGACGGAGTCGTGGGCAGAAGCTAGTGTAGGTAAGTAGAATTTAATCTAAAAGTTACATAAAAGCTTGTAAAATGGTGGCATTTAGATACCTACTATGAACGACATGTGTGACTGTAATAGCAATATATATAATAGCACTATGGTGTGAGCGAGATGGCGCGCCGTTTTCGATTCTATTTTGCATTGACAAGCAATGTAAAGTAGATTTAGAAGAGTAACAAATTGTAGTAGTATAAGGGCAGTCAGGTCAGGTAGGTCCAACTTTGAGAAAGAGGTCAATCGTCGAATCCGACTCGGCTGGGCAGCGTTCGGGAAGCTACGCTATGGCACATCTTTTCGTCTAATATTCCGCAGTGTCTGAAGACGAGAGTCTTTGACCAGTGCGTGTTGCCAGTGATCACGTGTGGCACCGAAACGTGGTCGCTTCAGAAATCATAAGAAGCATCATAAGAAGGCTGAAAGTCACCCAAAGGGCAATGGAGAGAGGGCTATGCTCGGAGTTTCTCTGCGTGATCGCATCAGAAATGAGGCTATCCGCAGCATAACCAAGATAATCGATATAGCCCTAAGCCGCTAAAGTTAAGTGGCAGTGGGCGGGGCACATTGCACGTAGAACCGATGGCCGTTGAGGCGGAAAGGTTCTCGAGTGGCGACCACGTACCGGACGCGCGGCGTGGGTAGGCCCCCCACAAGTTGACTGATGGCCTGGTAACGATCGCAGGAATCCGATGGATGCGGGTGGCGCAGAACCGGTCATTATGGCACTCTTTGGGGGAGGCCTATGTCCAGCAATGGACATCTTTCGACTGATATGATGATGATGATGATGCATCGTTTTATTAACTACTTAAACACTATTTGCAAGAGTGGTCGCCAACTAGCTAACAGGTGGTCGCAAACCGACTAAAGCGGTCGCTATCCAGCGAATTCGCTATTTTGAAACCTTTTCCATATTTTTTCCTAATCTATGGATGAAAGTGCTATATTTTATTGTAGGTTTCAAAACTTGACTATACTCAGAACCTATACGAATACCATCTATTATGTGTGTACATTGAATAGGTATACATTTACTAATCTAAAGTGAGCAACTCGGCTAAGTGGTCGCTAACCGGCGAAACGACCCTACCTCTTACAAATGTTATTGTAACAATACAGGCAGATCAGTGTGCCTAATTATTTACTAGTGGCCAATGATGTAATATAAAATATATGTAGATATATGTTGTAAGCGGTCCAAAAGTGGCACACTAAATTTTGGTCAAGTCACACAGCTTGCCATAGTTTTGCGTCGTCAATGGAAACAAATGCTGTCAGAATTTGGTGGCCATTTTTAAACACGGAATTTCGTTTAGACATATCATATACAACATATCTACCTATTTTTATATTACATCATTGCTAGTGGCTATGTGAGCTGTATACATTGGTAGTCTTTTTTTTTAAAAAAAACTGATAAATTCCAAAAACTGAATTTACAAAAACATCTATATAATTATCGAACCTGCTGCATAAAATTTCACGAGAATTGGTTGAGAAACGGCGACCTCCAAGTCAGACATACAAAGCATATTTTCCCAAGCTGACATGGGGAACTTCATTCGCTTTGCTGGCTTGTTCAATAATATTTTTACTTTTCTCCATGTCCAATTTGAATCCTGTTTCCTTAAACAATCCACATATTTACAGAAGTTTTTACCAATTCCAGGTTTACTTAGATGAGAACAAGTCTTCATTTCCCGAGGACTTGGCCGAGCTGTCAGACATAGTTGCTCAGTATCTCGGTTATACCAGCTTTAGGGCTGAAGCGGCCATTGTCAACTATTACCACATGGACTGCACCCTGTCGGCTCATACGGACCATTCTGAAGTTAATCTAGACGCTCCTCTGTTTTCATTTAGGTTTGTATAATGATAAAATGTACTCATGGACAGCTGTCTGCAGGATCTGAAAGGTGATGAATGTGGTTTGAGAATGGAAGGGTTACTCGTCAAATGTCTCCTATATGCTGACGACCTTGTACAGTAGACGGCAAACTTCGTGCGCAAATGAGGGGAAGTGGGGGGGCAGCTTGCACGTACAATTCGCCTTTGCGCAGGCAAGGTCATTTGCGCACGAAGTTTGCCGTCTACTGTACTACTTGCGTCGTCCGCGGAGGAGTTACAAATGATGGTAACAAAGATGAATGAATCTTTTGAATGGAAAAGGATGAAGATGAATGTAAGTAAGACGAAAGTAATGGTATTTGAAAAAGATGAAATTATGACAGACTGCGAAATAATGATTGGTGAAGAAAGACTGGAACAAGTAAAAGAGTTTGTGTATTTGGGGACATTATTTACTGGAGACGGAAAGCATGAGAATGATATTGAAAAGAGAGTGAATGCAGGGAACCGAGTGAATGTGAGGGCACTGAACGCTTTTATAATAATAAAAATAATTATTTCAGCAATTGGACAATTTGGATAATTTTGATGCTCACTGTATAATATAAACGAATTTAAGACCCATTTTACATGATTTTAAAGTAACAAGTATTTTAAAATATCGCAAAAAGCACGCGTGGCTGTGCATAGGGGAGTGTTGGTGCCCACCCTTATGTATGGTAGCGAAAGTTGGGTGTGGCAGAAAAGACATCAAAGTCGAGTGAATGCAGTAAAAATGAGAGTGTTGAGAAGTATGTGTGGAGTGAAATTGAGTGATAGAGTCAGAAACAGTGTGATAAGAGATAAGTGTGGAATGGATGGAGGTATAGTTACGAAAATTGAGAAGGGTATGTTAAGGTGGTTTGGGGATGTAGAGAGGATGGATGAAAGAAGATTAACGATGAGAGTGTATATAAAAGGGGAAGACCTAATAGGCGAACTTTCTGCGATCAAATTGGAGAAAACTTACAAAAGGGCCAGGTCAAAAGTACCCTAAACCGGGTTGGGCTCATTCCACCTAAATTCCATAACGCCTAATACACTAATTACACTAAAGTTCAAATTTCCTTAGGTTCATAATACCTAAATATCCAATTGTCTTAATTGCTACAATGAACAAATTTCATAATAACTTTGAACTAAAACGTCTCATGACCATAATACCTAAATATTAAAATCAAAGAGAATATAACCACTGATTAAAATGTACATTTATTTCAAATACCGAATCACAGATACGACAAATTTTTAAAAGAACCTAAGCTGAAAACTCCAGAACATCAAAATGTCATAGTTTCAAAATGCCTAAATTTTTGCAGTCTATGGAGCTAGCTACTGTAACAAGTTGTTTAAAATTATTTTTAAAATTATTTCTGAAATGTAGGTATTCTGGTACTTGGTTGTTTTGAACATAGTATGTTTTGCGACTATGGTATTGTGAAGTTTGCCCATTATGAAACTTAGATATTGTAAAATCTAGCCATATTGCGAACAAGGTGTTATGAAAAAAAAAAGTTAGGTGTTCTGTAATTTAGCTATTTTGACACTAAGGCCTTTTGAGATCTCGGACTATTGAAAAAGAGGTAAAATGAAATTTAGATGGAATGAGCCCAACCCCCTAAACCGACGAGCATGTATGAGAAATGTTATGAAAGTGAGTGAAGCGAAAGTGGTTTGTCAGGATCGTAGCAAATGGAGATCCGTTATCTCTGCCTATCCCTCTGGAAAAGAGGCGTGATTATATGTATGTATGTAAAATGTACTCAGCATATTACTTATTTGGTATTAATCATACACTGTCAAGTAAAAGCTATACAATGAAATTACATGCTGAGTACAGTCACCAGCATCAATATATGATGGAACAAGGGCCGCAAAAATATCTGACACGCTCTTACGGCTCTAGGAATAGAGTTGTCATCAGATATTTTTGCGGCCTTTGTTCCATACATAGTACATTTCTATAACCTAATAACCTGACAAGTCTAGCTTGAGTCTAGCACTTGTCAGATCAAGGTCTAGAATGAGATGAAGTTGTGTCTGGGCCCAATAAAAAAAATACGATCCAAAAAGCTCTGCCCCAAAAAGGGTTGTGAACTTGTAATCATGGCCAACACGTATGTATTTTTACAAGTTTCTAAATAAATCTGATTGGTCTCTGAGAATTTATGAACTAGTTAACAAGGAAGCACACACTTAACCTAAGGCCGTCTCATGGCGTGCTTGTCTCTGTTTTGCCGCTCGAGTTGGGCGTGCAGCGGGCGGAACGTGCGGCGTTCATGTGAAACACATGCAAAAACCCTTGCCGCTTTTCTGCACGCTCCGCTTCGAGCCGGCACTCGAGGCCGAAACGCACTGACAGCGGTGGTGGAGCGTCGCGGCGCGCACAGAACACAGGCCGGGAAAAAAGCGTTCTGGGATCCCTTCATATTAGTTCGAACATTACAACCGGTACCGCCTGCGCGCCGCGCCGCTCCGCCACGCTGTCAGTGCGTACACTTGGACAAAACAGAAACTAGTATGCAATGAGATGTAGTGGATATACCGATAGAATTACCAATATATACATAATAATCGTCATATCTGAAACAATTTGTCTACTGTCTTCTTTCACAGTTTCGGCCAGTCAGCAATCTTCCTCATTGGCGGTAAACACAAATCTGTAGAACCATCACCAATTCTACTCAACAGTGGAGACATCATGGTAATGTCAAAGGAAGCCAGACTCTGCTACCACGCCGTTCCAAAGATCCTGCCAGCGCAAACAACACCATGGGATGACGAAGCAGACCTCAATATCATCAGTCATAGTGAATCTACCTTCAAGTACATATCAGACAAAAAGCAACTAGTATCAGCAATTAATCAAAACTATGAGCTATCAGTATGGAGCCCTTTCAATGATTATATCCAGGAATCTAGGATAAATATGAATGTGCGCCAAGTTTTGAATGAAAGGCAGAATAGTTTACTGGATTATGATTTTAATGACACATGAAATAAAGTATTGAATTCAATTTTGGGTCTTGATTTAAAATTTTGACACACAAATGCACAGGTTCACTAGGCTTGGGAAGGTAGTTCCTTGCGTTTTGGCTGCACAGTTACAACTGAAATGGAAGGAGACACGAGTTAAGGATAAGATTTTAGCATTTTACAAAGGTAAAAGTAATGTTAGGGTAGGTAAGATAAGGGTAAGGGACACACTACTCTAGTACCCTTTGAACCCTTCTCGCGACAGAATTGTCGTGCCTTCTGCGCCACGAAAGTGCAGAACGGTACGCTGCCAAAGTAACATGCTTTCAAATTAAATATTCGTTATCTGTGGCCAAATGGCGTTTTTGTATACGACGAATGACGATCAAAGGGTTCAATCTTAAGGGTCTCCTCGATCAAACAATTCGTCCAATAAAAATAATTTGTAAATTAGCCAGGCCCCGTAGCATGGATGGCGTTATCACGCGATAAGTGATAGGATAAGCGCGTCGTCTCATTCTATCGAACGGTGTCAGCCAGGGACGGCAGCTCTATCCTATCACTTATCGCGTGATAAGGCCATCCATGCTACGGGGCCTGTTGACATAAAATAAGGACCTACAGCCTCTCTTGCAATTCTAATGTAGAGTACGAGTCTATTCCCACCGACCGTGGCGCATTTTACTAGATGCCAAAAGAATTGGAAGCTTATAAAATAATAAATTTCATATTTGAATGAAAGCGCGTAGCCGTGTTTTCATGAAAAAACGGCCCTTCCACCAAATGTTTACTGTATTTTTTTTATTAAGTGCCCTCATGGCAAGTATTACTTCCTGTAAGTTTCAGCTTCCTATCTTTGTTATTTTATGAGATATGATTTTTTTAAACTTTTTATTGAAACTAAAAAAACCCACACTGGCTAATGCGATTTACGTAAACTTTTGGTAAAGTAATCTATACAGTGTTTTTTTTTAATGGGACAGTATGGGGAAATCCGAATCTAAAGGAGATAAAGGAAAAGTGTCCAAGGAGACATTAGGTGTTTTTTTATGTAAACAAATTTGGCTCATTAAAATTTTTGGTCAAGCGTGAGTTGTTCTTAAAAAATTATAAAGTTGGTAAATTTTTTTTTGACGCGGGTCGGCTCTGTTTTATGTAAGGATTATTTCATTGTATGGAAAAAAAAATCTGAACAGCAGAAGTTGGTCAAATTTAATGAAAACTAATCTTCATACAATTGCAGTATTCGCCTTTTAATATTGTTACAAGTGCCTAGGCGTGTAAAAAAATATTTAAAATTATTCCATTTTTAAATTTCGATAATCGATAAGAGCTCCAGATGATTCAAGAGAAGAACATTTTTTTTAATCTTCGTAAACATCATGGCACGCGATAGTCTTGAAATTATAAAAAAAAGAATTCAAATTTGGAACGTAAGTTATTTCTGCAGCAAAGAATTCAAATTTGGAATGCAAGTTATTTCTGCAGCTGTGATTTTGTTTCCAATCAGTTCATGCTTGTAATTTTATTCATCATGGCGTTAACTAATTCACATAAAGTTGATTTGATTGAGGCGTATTTTCTTAATTATCGCAGTAGAGATAATGCACTTAAGTGGCATCAAGAACACTATCCTGACCGTGTAGTACCGAATCGCAAGATATTTGATGGTTTAATAAAGAACCTAAGACAGGAAGGCTGTTTCAAACCTATAAGCGTAAAAGGCCGACGATAGTCAATAGTGAGTTAACTATTGCCGTATTGGGATATTTTGAAGCATATCCAAAAGCTTCGTTACGGGAAGCAGCTGAAACTATCGGTATTCATAAATCAACTGTAAGGAAGATATTGAAGGCTCATAAATACAAGTGTTACATAGAAGGTCGACTTGTACAAGCGTTACTACCTGGAGATAAAGAACGCAGGTTACATTTCTGTAATTGGTATGTGGCTCAGACTATTAGAAATAGATGTTTTCCTAATTTTATTATTTGGACTGATGAATGCAACTTTTCGAACAATGGCATGTACAACAGGAGAAATAACCATTACTGGTCGAAAATAAATCCGCTAAGAACTACAGAAACCCACAACCAAATCCGATTTTCTTTTAATTGTTGGTGTGCGATATTACATAACAGAATTTTTGCTATCAAAATTTACCAAGGAACGCTAAATAGTGAAAAATATCAGGAAATCTTGAACATGGCTGCAGATTTAGTGGATGAGACTATTAGCTTAAGGAACTTTGGTAAGATAATCTAACAACAAGATGGTGGTGCACCAGCCCACAACAGTAGGGCAAGTAAACTGTGTTTGGACGAGCAGTTTCCAAACCGTTGGATGGGTACATATGGGCCGATAAAGTGGCCCCCACGATCGCCCGACTTAACGCCATTAGATTTTTTCTTATGGGGTTACCTTAAGGGTCGAATTTATGAATCCCGATACAACTCCGTACAAGAATTAAAAGATGCTGTTTACAACACTTTAACACAATTCACCATAAGTCTCTGTTAAATGCAACTAGAAGTGTCTTGAAGCGTGCTCGTACCTGCATAAGACAAGACGGCGGCCACATCGAACATTTACTTAAGTAATAAACCAACTGTATGAAGATTAGTTTTCATTAAATTTGACCAACTTCTGCTGTTCAGATTTTTTTCTTGCCATACAATGAAATAATCCTTACATGAAACAGAGCCGACCCGCGTCAAAAAAAAAATTGACCAACTTTATATTTTTTTAAGAACAACTCACGCTTGACCAAAAATTTTAATGAGCCAAATTTGTTAACATAAAAAACACCTAATGTCTCCTTGGACACTTTTCTCTATCTCCTTTAGATTCCGATTTCACCATACTGTCCCATTTAAATAAAACACTCTGTATACACCGTGGGCGTTAATAACCCGAAAGATTTTAACCACGCATTCCGGAGGTCATTAGGAGTAAAAAATGTTATATGAATCCAATCCAAATTCAGCAAAAAAAAAATTTTTTTTTCTGTATTTCTTTCCGTTTTTGTAAATAAAATTTGGATAAGTATCGCTTCCTGGATGAAAATCATCCCTTTTAATAAAATGGTAACAATTATTTCTCAAAAAAAGAATGAATTTAGTGAGTGGTAGCTGGGCGTTTTTCAAAAAAAGTGTACCACTTTACTTTTTTTTCAGAATTCGAAATTTTTTGGTTTTTCTTACTCAGAATCGTTGATACTATCGATCCTCATACAAGAAAAAAAGTGTCCCAGATTTTACTATGTAAATTTTTTCTTCCAGTGCGTCACGACCATATAAATAAAAAAAGACTGCATACACAAATGTAACGATCTGGAATGGAATATTTAGGACACTTTTTTTCTTGTATGAGGATCGATAGTATCAAAGATTCTGAGTAAGAAAAACAAAAAAAAAAAGAATTTTGAAAAAAAAGTTGTTTTGTACACTTTTTTTGAAAAACGCTCAGCTGTCACTTTGATGTATGTCAATAACGACTCGAAACTTGGCAACATCGGTAGCAACGTCTCCATCAAAAGAGCTTATGCACTTTACTAATCACAATAAATAGTTTACATCAAAATGATAATATCTTCAAAACTAAGCAGGATTTGACTGGGGTTCAAATAAAAATTTTTGCGCCTAATGACCTAAGGAATGCGTGGTTAAAATATTTCGGGTTATTAACGCCCACGGTGTATAGAGGCTCACGTATCCTTTAAATAATATTTTATTTTATCAAGAAAAATCTTGGATGCATGTAGGAAATAAGATTTTAGTAGGTATAAGTACATATTAATGAGACTTTAAGTGAATACATATTGGTCTACATTTTAGCCTGCCATACATGGGCAGTTAAACGCGCTTAAATTACATACGAGCACAATATTCATTGTAAATAACTGGAAGAGTTTCGTGTTCCTGTGCGCTCGAGCCAAGCTAACCGAGCCAGTAGCTAAGAGCACTCATATTCGAGTTTAACTTCGGCGCCCGTAGTGGTGTGGTCTGACGCATGCAGCTATGTCGTGATTGGCGCTGATAGGGTTAATTCGATCTCAGGCCCTAAGCACACAAGGTTTTATGTCACGTTTTACGTGACGTTTCAGTACATTTTCGCCGTACAATGTGGCGATAAAACCTAGTGTGCTAGGGCCTCTGGTTGTAGGTACAGTACTTACACGTTATGATTGTGTAGATGAAAAGTGTTGATAAAGAGCACATCACTCCTCTGGATTAAGGCGCCATAGGTTCAGCGAAGTTAAACGAACAGAGTTTTTGAAACAATATTATAACGCGTCTGTTTATATAATATGGTTTCAAAAAAATACGAATAGTAATCTTGAGGCTTCGAAACATGCATACGCAATTTTCGCTCGATAGAAAAAAAACCACAAACATAGGTCTAAATAAAATACACTTAAAACATTCGTAACAAATTATGCACACAAGCTAAACACTAAACTTAGTGATTACCTACTTTTTTATTTATTTAAACGCGCAAAAAATTGAAATTAAAAAACATGATATTCGCGCTTCCGAACACGCACTTCCATCTCGCTCACGCTTATGCTCAGCGAGAGGGAGAGAAGACCATGAATGAGTTGCAAAACGAAGATTTTTAACGAGTCGTGGGACGCAACAAGTTCTGCCTTTCGGAATGATAATAGGATAATACATACCCAGTGAAACAGAATCCGTAAAGCCAGCGAGGTGCGTAGCGTGCTACGTGTATTTGCTCAACCCATTCTGCTAATCACGACACAGCATGCGTCTGATGCTTTACGTCCGATTTTTGCTACACATTGACATTAACCCATTCAAGGCCCCATAACGGCACATATGCGTCAGAGCGCTACGAGCGCTTTTCGCTACATATGAGGTTTAACCTGCTACGAACTACGACGTAGCGCTACGAGGTTAGCGTGGCCGTGAATGTGTTAAAACATTCACTGCCAAGAATCGCTACGCTGGTAGCCGATCCCGCGGTTTTCCTCGTATATAGCGGAGCGTTTTTCAAAAAAAGTGTACAAAACAACTTTTTTTCAAAATTAATTTTTTTTTGTTTTTCTTACTCAGATTCTTTGATACTATCGATCCTCATACAAGAAAAAAAGTGTCCTAAATATTCCATTCCAGATCGTCACATTTTTGTATGCAGTCTTTTTTTATTTATATGGTCGTGACGCACTGGAAGAAAAAAATTACATAGTAAAATCTGGGACACTTTTTTTCTTGTATGAGGATCGATAGTATCAACGATTCTGAATAAGAAAAACCAAAAACATTCGAATTCTGAAAAAAAAAAAGTTTTGTACACTTTTTTTGAAAAACACCAGCGGAAAGTGACTACGGCGTAGGCGGCCGCTAGACGGGTGCCTGGCAGTGAGTGTCCATCTGCTATGGACTACGGCGTAGCGCTACGAGTGTAGCCGATAACATGCGAAACCGTTTGTAGAGGAAAGCTACGAGCAGACCGCTCACCTAGTGGGTTCCGGCACTGAAAAACAGATATTCACCCACATAATCAATTGGGTTACTTTCCTGGGTAAAAAAACTATATAAATCTATTTAGTCCGTCAGTTAGATTACGTACACGTACACGTATTTTTTATTTTGTCAATCATACAAAAAATTATGTCAATAATATTATGTTAAAGTTCCGCGTGACGTCACATTATGGTACACTTTTTAGCATAATGCGACGTCACGCGGAACTATCGGGCTATACCTTCATCATTTTTACCCGACTGCCGAAGGAGAGAGGGTTATGTTTTTCGAGCGTATGTATGTATGTAAGTATGTATGTAAGTATGTATGTAAGTATGTATGTATGTATGTATGTATGTATGTATGTGGGCAATGATGAAAAAAAAAGACTACCAATGTATACAGCTCACATAACCAGTAGCAATGATGTAATATAAAAATAGGTAGATATGTTGTCTACGAAATTCCGTGTTTAAAAATGGCCACCAAATTCTGACAGCATTCGTTTCCATTGACGACGCAAAACTATGGCTAGCTGTGCGACTTAACCAAGTTTTAGTGTGCCACATATCTACGTATATTTTATATTACATCATTGTATGTGGGTATGTCTTATTCTTTGACACGCCCTGCAGCCTAAGCCGTTTGACGGATTTCGACATGTGAGGTGTCGTTGGATAGTGACATAGGCTATAATATTTGGAAAAAAGTAGTTGGGTTTTTCGAAAATGTTTTGATTTCACTTGTTTGTTTGATTGCCAATAAAAAAATACGTGTCCAATATTTTTAAATAATCTAACTGACGGACTAAATATTTTTTTTAGGAAAGTAGCCAATAGGGAACATTACGCAAAACTCTTCGTAGGTGGCGACTCTAGCAGCGTTGTCATTGTATCTCGTTCCCACTAGCGGTATTGTCTATGCAAGCATCCTTGTCACTCATTTGACAAACAATTGTGCATGTGTGTGTGAATCCGTATATTCCTATATTGGTTTACTATAAGTGGTAGTGCTGCCTCTGGCGGTAGAACATTGCAGTAATGTTCCCTATTCTACGAACCTTTTCCATCGGACGTAGTCCGCATGCTCTCCATGCTATCATGCCGGACGTCACACAGCCCCCAGAAGCACTTGACATAGCTGTCGGCGTAGCACTCGTAATCGTCCTGCGCTTGGAATAATCCTAACCGACGCTCCATAGGTTTGTAGCAGTTACTGCATTTAAATATTCGGGTCCTCAAATACATTGGGGTATTTTGAACAAGAATTTTGTTATCAATTAGAATGTTAGGTACCTATTTTTCTTTTTGTTTCATGAATATGAGTAATTTATATTATAATTCACGTGTCACATTTCTGTTAAAAAAATCCTACTGACATTTTCAATATGACGTTACTTGTGTTGGTGTCCATCAAGTGTCCATGGAGTATGTATATCAAAATCATAATTATTATATCCTACCTTCGTGGTGTCATTATCGCATTGTGGTAGCGCTGCCCAATAGCGAAGAATAGGGAACATTACGCAAAGCTCTTCGTAGGTGGCGACACTAGCAGCTTTGACATTGTATCTCGTTCCCACTTGCGGTACAATACCGCTATGCAAGCATCCTTGTCACTCATTTGACAAACAATTGTGCATGTGTGTGTGAACCCCTATATTCCTATACTGGTTTACTATTAGTGGTAGTGCTGCTGGTAATGTTCCCTATTGCGAAATGGTGACCATGCTATGGGCACTTAGAACTTAATGCAAATCAAGTTTCTTATTGAAAATAGTGTCACCTACTTGATAGGTGGCGAACTCTCTGAGGCTCTAGCGATTGCTAGGCTAGGCTGTCAAGGTATATTTCAAATTTCGCCGTATTGTCATAAGACATCAGTAGCCTAGGGGTACAGACGGCGGTATTTGGAGTCGTTGAGCCGGGGTTCAAACCCTGTGACCGACACACTTTTTGTATGTTTTGTACATTCAAAGAAAAGTTTTAAGTATCGCAGAAGAGATGGCGCCTGTATACGCAAGCATTAAATGCCTTCTCAATTTGGTCGAGTTGTGCCTGTCTATCTCAGTATGTATATTGTAGTCTTTGATACTAACGTGGGCAAAGAATATTATACTCACTAGGAGAAGAACGATAACTCTATACAAAAAAAATGTACACTTCGTTTACATACTATCGCCATCGTTTTCTTCCAGAGAACTAAAGATGACAAAAGCGGGCTTTTCAATTAGTCGTATTATATTTCACAATTTAGCCTAGTTGGTAGTGACACCATATAGTTACGCCACTGGCATTAACAAAATACAGTAAAACTCATTTTTAATGTTTGGACTTTTATTCAGTTTCAAACCTTAAAATATTTTTATCTATCCAAATATCATACATAAACCCTCCATGATGTGTTCAAGAACCGCACATTATGACCACCATAAAAATAAACTGTTTTGTTAGAACAAATTTGTTATCTGTGGAAATGTTATTATTACTAAATAATAACATCGATTTCGATAATATTATTTCATTCAAATTTCGAACGTCTCTGAAAAACAAAGAAATTTGATTTAACCTCATTGATTTAGTATATGTAACTAAATACACAATCAGCCGAAAAAAATGGCAGTCCAAAAAACCGGCTGATGCAATTGGCCGGCTCTTTTGCGTTTAGTCTGGTCATAGAGAAATATATATATACTGAGATAGAGTAATCACTCGTCGTCACCTTATAGCGCCATCTAGATAGAATAGCTCGAACTAAGCGTAAAGCGCCCTGTAGACATGGCTCAATTTAGCCACGTGTATAGCGGCTTTAACAGATGTATGGGTACGGATAGCTGCGCTAGTATAATCGGTATATGAGTGGATTGCAAGAAAATTGTACATAGTTGACGAAAGTTGCGCAGCATTAATAAAGCGCCGATTAAATTAAGGCCTCAACTATGTACAATTTTATTGCAATCCACCCATATATCCAATATTTATAAGTTATTTTCAGCATTTGTGTTTATAATTCCGCCATTCGTTCAGTAGGTAGGTAAAGGTTAACGACAAAATAATAAATACCTAGTAGGTATTCTAATAAAAGTCATAAATAAGTACATGTAATTTTACAATTATATACCGAACTCATGACAGAAATTGGGAATACACGGTTAATTGCTTTTTGGGCATGATGAAACCAAATACACAAACGTTATAAAGGAAAGCCATTCATAAAATTTATAATTGTTTATTTGAGGATAAAAATTAGAGAATAAAAAGGGTCATTATTTTACTTGTATAGTACTTTTCCAAAGGGGATGCAAAACTATTAAATAAAATATTTTGAATTCTTAGAGATCTCTAGCCACATCTTTTTCAACATCTACTAATTTATATTCTATAAGACTTCAGTATTGATAACGCATTGTTTAAAATATACCTACTTTAATGATGAAAATTATAATCTAGACATGCGGCAGCGTGTCCAGCCAAGTTCAAAGCCAAAAGGAACTCGCTGGAACTGATTGACATCTTTCTCGAAGTTAGTCCTGCCTAACTGGACAGTCTGATACATAATCGTCTACTACATCAAGCGTACAGTGTCCGTTTGTACCTATGCGTAATGGGATTTAAGTAATACATGAGCATTTATCATGATCTTCATATTTACAATGTTCATCTTTAGAACTCGCTTAGAGGCTTTACTGAGGTCATCGAGCATCGTACCTACTCAAGTCCTCCATGGTTTCAGCCAATACTTATCGTCAGTATCGAAGGAACCATCAACGGCGATTGATGTACTCGCCGTTGATGTTGATGCCTAAATAGCCGTCTCCAGTCCAGAGTCTTGAAAACATCCTCCAGTGTAGGGATATAAGAGTTTTGGACAAAACAACATTTCCTTGCCTGACTCCCTGCTGCAGTGCAGTGGTGGTTTCGAGTTCCGGACTTGGAGTCGGAATGACATAGTGACAATTGACTATATAAAAATAATATAACAAAGCAATGAAAATAACCCAATTTTTTTAGGACTACCTAATAAATTAAAATAAATGTCATCAGCAGAGACATTCTTTGTAACACTTTTTCGTGGACCTTGTTTGGAGTAGGTATGAGAATATTAATATTAACTAATGAAAACATTAATACAGTCTATCTGCTATTTCTTAATACAGCAGTTCACGTCCGTCACATGGAATATGTGTGGGGTGCATATTGTAATCCTGAGCCGTTGGCCCGTCGCCTGCACTCGAGGGAGGTCGGATCCAGGAAGGTACGTGTATAGGTATGTGGCGAGGGATGGGCATGTAGCCAGTGACCAGCCTCTCTGGCTCCAACCGTCAAATCCTTGTGCTAAGTACCTGGACTTGTACTGCGGCTCGGAATAAATTTGTACGTCAAATCACAGTAAATATAGTCCCTGATTCTTTGAGCTTTTGGATTCTCTAGGAAACTTTCTTTCGTGATGTTAAGGAATAAATTTGTACGTCAAATCACAGTAAATATAGTCCCTGATTCTTTGAGCTTTTGGATTCTCTAGGAAACTTTCTTTCGTGATGTTCAGTTTAAATCTGAAAACAAGAAAAACATTGTAAGGTACGCGAGTATTCACGAGATGCCGGGGCAGGCCTATAAGTATTAAAGGTATCAGTGGCAAAAAAGTTATAGAGCACTCTGCACTTTTGTCACTGGCGACGCCGCTTGGCACGATTGTTCCTTGGCGTCCTAGCCACGTGATCAACCTCTGGCTAGTACCCAAAACAAGGGGGAGGGAGAGAGAAGGCCATCTCCTGAGTTCTGGTCTCTGCTATATTTCTGCCTACCTCTAGGTCAAGTTTGGTATCATGTTCGTATAATTTAGGAATGCGCGCATTCATTAATATATTTAACTTTTTCTGCTGGTCATACAAAAAATCAGAAATATGCAAGTTTTGAAAATTATCAAAAAAGTTTGTCCTTTTATCTACTATGATCGTACTTTAAGGGTTTTGTAGAATAAAAAAATACTGTAATAGTATAATATTATAAATAATAGGTAGTTGTCATTATAAAAAGTAACACTTGAATAGTAAGTCTTAACTAAAAACTCTCTGAAATGGTGATGGGATAAAAAAAACTATCGCGCGAAGTAACGATGGATGTAGGTGGCATACTTAATTAGGACCGGTCATTTGTGGCACTGTGTGCCCCTTTTGTCTGAGCCGACGGCCTATGTCGTGCATAAGTAGCTTCGCGTCCACCGAAACCCCAAATGTTTCCACCCCCTTTGCTTTGGGGAGCATATTTTTGCCGCTTCATCGTTGCTTGAGTCTCGGCAGCAGCTTCAGCCGCGCGTCGTGTAGTGCGACTAATATATGGGTGGCGGCGAATGTGCTGACACATGTAGCATCCCACACCAAACACCCTCTCATATAATATAATAATATTCAGTGTAAATGTGTTATTATTTTCGATTCGTTTGTAAAATTCTTTGCAAATCAAGAGTTGCCAACCTGATTTTATCTATACCTACTAATATTATAAACCGAAAAAGTATGTGAGATTCGTAAGTTCGTGTGTAATGGGCAATCTCCGGAACCACTGGACCCATTTCCAAAATTCTTTCACCTGCGTACCTATTGTTGGACTTTTTGAAAGGATACATAGGTAATGTTTTATCCTGCGGGTTTGCCTGCGTTTTTTGCAACACGCGGGCGAAGCCGCGCTCTTGTGTCAGTGGTTTCAGCTTTATACCTATTGATGAGCAAACTCGAAATCATCATCATCATCATCATCATATCAGACGAAAGAAGTCCACTGCTGGTCATATGCCTCCCCCGAAGAGTGCCAAAGTGACCGGTCCTAAGCCACCCGCATCCAGCGAACTACCACGATCTTCACCAGGTCATGCAGGGCTGTTATTCGGAACGCGCTAATGCGCCTCACTTCACCCGTTACGCCTCACGAAACTAGACCTCTAGCTACACTAAGACAAGTAACCTACTACAACTCGCGGCGGCAAGATATAAGGACTTGTAGGTGAACGGTGAGGTGAGGTTAAAACAAGCTACATAACAGCGGGGCAGTCCACATTGTTGGGGATCTACCCGCCGCGCCGCGCTGCGCCTTCCGGTATGTGGCCGCCAACTCGCCACTCGAGAGCTTTTCCACCCTAACAGCCATCGTGCATCAGTTCTACGTGCAGAGAGCCCCGTTCACTGCCACTTAAGTTGAAAGATTCAGAGGGAACCGTGGTAAACCGACTGCGGATACCGTACCTGCTTTTGCGCTGGTAGGTACTGGGAAGTGATTGTTTTCTTCAGTGGCTTGCAAAACACCGGAAACTTAAGCTCGAACCTGAAAATCAACAATAGTTACAGCTTTGCATGAGAATAAATTGATTACCTGGTGTAAGGGTGTTTGTTCTTCTAATAACACTTAAGAATAATTTACAAAAGAATATTTGCTATGTTTGTAAACTTCTCCAAAAAAGGGACCACGGACCACGTACTATCTTTTTACATTTTCCTCCTTTTTTGTGACACGGGGCTAGTCAAACCACGGAATAAATAATAGTACTAAGTACGTACAGAAAGTTCTCTGTTAAGAAACCCCCTGTTTAGGTATGCCGAACGAGCCTAAACGTGGCCATCCCTTCCTATCGCATTCAATGCGCTGCGATAGAACACGTGCGTGCCGTAGCAGGCGGCGCTAACATACCGGCCGGGGGCGGTAAGCCCAGGGGTCGGATACCGGTATTTTCACCATACAAAAATACCGGTATTATTCGTTATTTGGTTCATAATATCATTTTTAATCGGGCAGTCTAATAATACAAAAATGTTACGCAAATACATGATAGAGTAGGACTTAAGAACCTTAAATAATGCAAAATATTACACTACTTCAGAGATTTTTTATAAAACCGGTTAAGCCTCATGTAAAGTACATGAGGCTTACCTTAGCGGCGCAACGAAATCACGGAGTGAACCGCCCCTGATCAAACTAGATTTTTAATTTCTAACAAAAAAAAAATTTTTGGTATACTTAAGCTTTTATCGCCGGCTGCACTTTTTTTGCACAGTCATTAACTAAACTACTCGTCGAGAGGGTTCCAATGAGCCAAAAAATCGCATCAGGCTTAACTTGTGTACGTAGTTTAGGAGTTCCTGTGGACACCTTCCGAATCCATCGTCAGACCAGCTCTACGGTACCCGGGGGCGTACCGAGGGTACTTGGCGCCCGGGGAAAACGCCAAAATTGCACCCCCTTTATAGGTTCCATACAAACCAAAACTTAAAATTAACCGAACAGCGACCTAGTGAGCGTCGGACCAATAAGTATAAGTATAGAATAGTATATTACAGAATAATTTTAATAGTTTTCGTTGAAAATATAGTATGAGTATTACCTATTAAATACCTGTCACAGACGGAGATAATGAAACTGTAAGAGTTCTGTTTTTGCCATTTTGGCTACGGAACCCTAAAAAGGAAATATTGGCGCAAGTACAAAAATATATATTACCTATATAATGCCGGCACCACACTTCGCTATGCGCTATTCGTTATTCGGCTCACGCCTGTATTCGACGAAGTGTGGACGGTTTATTCGTCTATGTTTGCCTTATTCGCACGCATAACGCATAAACGCGAATAGCGAATATGCCTATCCGTCGACTTGTCGGTTTTTTGGTACAGATCAAAGGAGGCGAATAAGCCGAATAGCGCGTCGACTGCCCACACTTCGTTCACTGTTCACTCACTAATTTAGTAAATCTGTGGCTAGTGGCAGTCATGTCTCGCGACGGGTTTGAAAACTTAAATATGGAGTGGACTAACGAGAAAGTTATGCGATTTCTTGAATTGTACCAGATGCAGCCCCCAACGCAAACAACACACATATTTGGCATGTTCGGCACACCGGCACGAAGTGTGGTGGGCATGTTTGTTCATTGTTGTTAACAACAAATATTTTCGCAAATACGGCGCAGTCACATAACGAATAGCGCATAGCGAAGTGTGGTGCCGGCATCAGGCACAACAATAAGTTTGTATTTTCATATTATTTTTTGCCGTCAGAAAATTCTGATGTTCAGAAAATAATAATGTAATATAAAAAAAAAACACTTTACACGTACTACTTACTCCTCTGGTGCAACGACCCGAAGTGTGTCTTGGCCTCCAATACGAGTGCACGCCTGATCCCGTCCCTTGAGTGGTTTCTCGCCAATCGCCAGCTTGGAGCTCGCGAGGACCCGCATCCACCACATCAACCCACCGATATCTGGGGAGACCCGATAAAAAAACTACCATAATATTTCAATTAGGTACACTAACTAGTCTTCACTATCAAACGAATTTAGTGTACGTAAAAAGTAAGTTCGGGAAAGTAAAGCGTACCTATGTCCATCCGGAAAGTTCATTCTATGGGTATTAGGTAGGTACAGATGAAAGATTTTCTGAAATCAGATACTTAAGTGGTTTCGGAGAGTACCTACCCGGCAACATACAAATGCTCCAATCTCACAGAATTTTCCTATCTATATTATATAACTAGCTGCCCGCACGACGAGTAAAACAGAGAACGCAGGCAACCCCGCGGGATAAAACATAACCTATGCCCATCCAGAAAATCCATTCTATACCTACACAGGAGTAAGAATTTTTTAAATCGGTTGATTGGTTCCGTAGAATACTACGTACAAACATACAACGCTACGTTCTCACAGACTTTTCCTCTCTATCCAAGTCAGGCATTCTTATTCATCTTTATTGGCTTACTAAATAAAATTTTGTGACTTGGCAATCACACTTACATAGTTTTAGGTAGGTACTTATGCAAAAATTAGTAAATGCAGTAAAGTTGTGTGATTCCCGATTTGCAGAATTTTATTTAGCAGGTAAATAAAGATTAATAAGAAGTCTGACTTGGCTCTATGAAATATCTCACCACTTTATACTGTGGAAGAGTTTAGAGACTAGGCCTATTTTTTACAAAGAAAGAAAGAAAGAAATGTTTGCAAGAATACGTGTACAAAGGTACGTATTTTGGTACATATTTTTGGTACATATTTTGAACATGGTTCCAGTATTTAGCCAAAGCAGCATGCAATGTTTAAGAAAACAATGAATTACAATGAATTACATACATTTTGAGTCTACCTTACATAATATTTATTTGTCATAGTCGTGCCTACATATATTCCTTCACAGAGTAAAAACAATGTTCTTGAAGCCATTTTGAAAGTTTCCTCTTAAATTCTAGATCATGCAACAACTTAATGTTATCGGGAAGTTTATTAAAAATTTGTATACAACTGTTGCAGGCGTTCCGTTTATAAATATCCGCACGGCAAGGAGGTTGATATAGAAGATTCCTGTACTGTGCTCTTTGTGTTCCTTTGCGCTCCTTTTACATGGAATGTTTTTTTATGGGATTTAGAATTTTCCAATTGAATACTTTGCGTCCCCCTACCCCCCGTTAGATACGCCACAGACGGCAGGTACCATTACCTATACTTATACCTACGCAAGTATTAGGATACTAAATTTAAATTAGAAAATTAGAAAACCAGGAAGTGGTCGAAATATGGTTTGCAAGATTTGTAGCGGACAACATACCTACATACGGACATTGCAACTTAAATAAAAGCTGATATATCTTAGGTATTTAAGTCTACTCATCAGTCCACCATCAAAATGTGTTTATCTACTTACTTCCATAGTATGGCTGTCTTCTATAAATAGGTACTCATATATAGGTGTAAAGTTAAATGTATACAAAAATTAACAAAATTTAAGCTACACACGCTTTCTTAACTTCACTTTATATTCATTAACAACTTTGAAAAGTTAAAAAAACCCCGACATTTTCACTTCAAAGTTAAAACGTAGCTAAGAACCATCTCGATTACGTCAGCTTTCGGACAAAAAGATCCCATTAAAATTGGAGGAGGTACGATGCCATAGCCATAGACACACAGGCACACAGATACACAGACACGTCAAACTTATACTTAACACCCCTCTAGGTATTTGCGTCGGGGGTTAAAAAGATCTAAGCCGGATCCTCTCCATCGGTATACACAGCCCCGGATATACATATTACAGCTCAATACAAATTGTTTTTGAATAAATGTAATGAAATGAAATGAGTCACTCTTGTTTTGAATGCACCTAGATCATTACATAATTGTTAGGAGATAGGAATTTCATACTTTTTAGGGTTCCGTACTCAAAGAGTAAAACGGGACCCTATTACTAAGACTTCGCTGTCCGTCCGTCCTGTCTGTCACCAGGCTGTATCTCAAGAACCGTGATAGCTAGAGAGTTAAAATTTTCACAGATTATGTATTTCTGTTGCCGCTATAACAACAAATACTAAAAACAAAATAAAATAAATATCTTTATTGATAATGGTACGGAACCCTTCGTGCGCGAGTCCGACTCGCACTTAGCCGGTTTTTTTATAAGCTTTATATTAACTTGCACTGTTCGTATGTAGGTATGTAAATATGTAAGTAATTATATGTAAGTTGTCCGTCAAAAATTGTAATCCATTTTTCAATCACTTTCCGTTATCCAATTGAGCTGAAATTTTGTGCATGTATTATGCAAACATGCATATGTATACATATGGTATGACAATGCAATATTATGATGACTTAGCAGGAAGTTGGCCATAGGAACACCGCAATAGAACGACACAACCCTCTTGTCTCAATGAGTAGTTGATGATGGTATGCAGAAAAGTACAGTCGGCAATAAAAGCTTGTACCAAAAATGAAAATTTTGACAGAAACTTATTATGTAATCCAGTGACCAAAAATGCCATACGATAAATAAAATAACCCTAATGTTATCGCCAAAACGTTTGCCAACGCTGAAAATTTGGCCCTTAATCTCAACTTAACTTAAAATCAACATTACACAAGTTACACTACTCAGCCACAGAGTGTAGCGAGCGAGCGAAGCTAACAAAGTTCTCTGCTTCAGCTTGGTCCAAAATTCTTTCGTTTGTCCGGCTGTCCATCTGTTCTCTTCTACAGGTCGTGTTTCTCAACCGATTCTCATGAAAATTTGTGACTCTATGCGAAACTGTAAGAGTAAATTCTGTCAAACGAAAACGCAAGCAAACAACACACTCTACGGCCTATAAATTAAACCACAGTAAAAAGTTAAGTTGTAGCCCGTCCGTAGACTCATATGGCTCTAAAGGTTTTACGAACTTTTTGGCCAACCAAAAATCATACCAATATTCAACACCGTCTCACCCGTGATTAACTCAGCTACGGGTAAATAGATTAGTGTTGTCAGCAATAAGTTTAACTTTCATCCTCATCATAAAATAATAATCCATCTGCAACCATTTTTCACAACTGACCAGTTTTATTAAAAAGCGGCCAAGTGCGTGTCGGACCACGCACAACGAAGGGTTCCGTGCCTACTACTATACACTACTACATTACGACTAGTGGATCTCCCCAAACTGTGCACGTCTTGACTAATTTGATAAAATATTGTTATCTTATTCACTCGCCTAACAGATTTCGTACCGAACCGTGTATCAGCTAAGAAATATGTATACATACATACATTCGTACAAATGTCGGATTGTATTTCGATTTTGTTAGCGTCGTCATGTAATCAGTAATTCCGCTGCACAGAGCAGATCAGGTTTTAATGTGTTTCTCCTCGCGTGGTAACACAGAGGGTCGCAGAAAAGCTGTTTATCCAGAATTTCGCATAAATACATCTAAACAACTATTACGAAGATAGTCTTCGTTAATATCTCCAAAAACTACAGAGTCTATTAACGTTTCGAAGGCGCATTTGGGAGACCTATAATTTGCAAATAAGCTTGTATTATTATATTTAAGAGAAACTGCTTCAACATGTCCAGCTATGTTGCTTGCTTGCTCATAATAATTTCTAGGACAATGTCTAAGACTTAATTGTTATTGCCCATGCTAAGACTCCATATCCTGGATTCGAAGATGCGTGTTCAGAAGTTGTTCTTACTACTTCTACAAAACCAGGTAAGTTAAAGGAGTTAATGCAGCTACTCTAAGTTTCTACTATAAAATAGATATCAGAGGCTAATATTTGTGAATCACTTGTGGCCCCATCGGTAAGATGTTTTTTTAAGGACTGTGAATTATGGAATACGATTAAACGATCCTCTATAACCTAGGTATCTCCTTGGTTAATAATTTCTGGAGTAGTATTCTACGTCTCAAGATGCACCCAAATCGCACGGCAAAAGTTGAAGACCAAGGCCTGACTGAGAACCTCTTCATCACCTATATTTCAGTGATTTGATATGAGACCGAAGGTGTACTGCAGGGTCCTACCGTAACTAATTAATAACTAATTGAAAATTCACTTCTTATCCAATATATTGCCGACGTAGGTGAATCGTTAATAAAACTTTTCTTACCTACAAACTACTTATTTAAGCTGTTTGTTTATTGGGCAGTTTCCGTTTTAGTTTAAGTAACGAATCATCTATTGACTATTTTCATGTGGCATAGAAATAAAGAACTTCGAGCTGATTAACAACAATTAATGATTAGAGGTTAAAATGCCGGTTTCAAAATTTGATCTTCGATTTCAAACCGTTTCTGCGGTTAAATATGAAACAATTTGTCAATATTGATCGTTACCCGTTTTTCTGCAGCAAATTGTTTTTATTCTACGTACATTTTTTTTTAAATTATAACTAAACAAACTTTTAGCCGCGACTTCGTCCGCGTATACCTGTTAGTCACATTAAACGTATTCGGGGCATTCCACGAGCTGTCCCGTACAAAAGTGTGTATATTTCTGTCTATAGAGTTATCTTCGCAATTTTTAATTGGAGTATTATAATTCTGACCAAGATTTGACTCTATTGTCGCAAAAAAATAAACTCCAAGACTTACCAATTTTCTGAAAAATCGTGTTCTTACGGGACAACGGTGGACTTGCCCGTGGAATGCTCCGTTTAATGTTGAACGCCTAAAAAATCTAAAAGCAAAAATATGCTATTACTGCTATTAGACATGAGCATGACAGCCGGCACAGGCGCCGCATCTATTATCGACTATAGCACTTAATTCCATAATACCTCTGTTCATCCCTTTAACAGATGACTTCCACGATGAAAAAAAAACTATCCTATGTCCTTCTCAGGCTCTCAAAACTACCTCCATACCAAATTTCATTGAAAAGGTACAACAGACAGACAGTAGGTAACTTTCGCATTTATAATATGATAATATATTAAGTATTGAGATGGATTTATGTTTTGTAATCGAAATACGCCAGTGATAATCAGTACCTAATGCTTGTTATTAATAGTCGTAATTATGCATATCAGTGAACGACATTGTATTATATTAAAAAGGTCGTATCGTCATATAAACCTTACGGCACTTACATCCTTTTCTATAGGGAAAGCAGTTTTTCAGCAATTACTCGAAAACCTTTAAACCGATCTTTTTCTAAATACTTTTCGGTGAAAGTATTTAATAAGCACTATGTCCATGATTTTTTTTAATTTTTCACTTCCACCGTTCGAAAGTCAGAGGGGGGGGGGGGGTCACAATTTTTGTGCCTTTCGTGGCGATTATCTCCGAGTATATTCACATAATAAAAAAAAAGTGCTGAGTAACCTTATAGTTATTTTAAAAGACCTAACGGTTCATGTGCCACATATGTACCTAGAGTGAAAAAAAAATGTTTGACATAAAGTTACAAGTATGGAAGTGCCCCTGTAAAAAATATTTTTTAGTAATTTCATTGCATAACTATATAGCGGTTATCAAAATACACCTTCACTCCAAATTTCATTAAAATACAACTTATAGTTTTCGAGTAAAATGCCTGTGACATACGGACAGACGGACAGACGGACAGACGGACAGACGGACATGACGAAACTATAAGGGTTCCGTTTTTGCCATTTTGGCTACGGAACCCTAAAAATGTGAGGTGGTGGGCAAAGCTATGTTCAATGATCAAAGTTGCCAGGTTTGACGGTATTATTAACACAAACATCACACGGAAGATACTTATGTAAGTGGATCGCATTTCCTAATTGTTATTAACTCTCCATGGCGATGCCATGACTGTGACAAAGTGTGAAAGAAAGACATAATATTATTAAGAACAACAGGTAAACGAGAGAGTCTTTGCCGCCCACAAGGTGGACTGATGACCTGGTAAAGGTCGAGGGAGTCCGCTGGATGCGGGTGGCGCAGAACCCGGTCATTGTGGCACTCTTTGGGGGAGGTCAATGTCCAGCAGAGGACGTCTTTCGGATGATATGATGATGATGATAATGATACTAACCTTTCAACTGAAGTGTTGGCACTGCAATTATTACTCAGCATTTTACCGCCGAGCCAGTATTGTTTTCCAAAGTGCACGTATGTAATAGACACGACGGTAATTATACTAATTATTCACATTTTCAAGGACCAAAATGTTTCCCCTTGGCAAATCGCAAGGTCCATATGTCCGAAATCTGTTCGGGTCCTTCCTTGGGTTTGGAAACTTGTGAAGGGTTACAATTGTCTTCACCTATAAAATAATATATATATTATATACGCTATACCTTTATTGTATACCTAGTACCTACTACCGGAAATCTTTTTTTTTATACAACGACGGTGGCAAACAAGCTTACGGCCTGTCTGATGTTAAGATATGTGTTCTTCCCGGTATTGCCCTAAACCACTGAATACCTAAGTAATATAGTACCTACTTAGTACCTAAACGTCGGTACATAATCGATTACAAAAAAAAAACCCCAGTGTATATTACCTAGATTGGACTTGCTGGATGAAAATAGTTAAAGCGAAAGAAAGTGATTTTGATTTTAGCGGTCTGTTTGTATTAACGTGTGTTTCAAGTTCAACGTAGCGTTTAAGATACTGAACCGATTTTTGATGAATGAGGTACCAATCGATCCGAAATTATGCTGCGGGTGACGTTTTGTACGAAAATAAAAAAAAATATTCACTTAGATTTCCGTAGTTGGGTTGGGATTGGGATACAGTTTTTAGCGTTCCGTAGTGAACGAGGAACCCTTATAGTTTCGCCATGTCCGTCTGTCCGTCTGCTCAGGTGATCCCTACCTACTATTAGAAAGCTGTAATTAGGTAAATAGAAAACAAAAATATTTTTTCGATATTGTAGGTACAGTCAGCGTCAAAAGTAGCTACGCAATCGAAGACGTCAAAAGTTCTTATTCCCTTTTAATAAAGACTTGACGTCTTCGTTTGCATAGCTACTTTTAATGGTGACTCTATCCTTCACTTAAAGTGGGGATGAAATCTTTTTTCTTATGAAGTCCATGGTGTGGGGTATCGTTATATACACAGGCTGTTCAATAATATAATGAGTAGGTAAAAATATTTTACAATGCACTTGCTCTGAATGTGCCCCCTTTATATGGTTGAACATAAACACGGGAAGTGGTCGATGCCAGCACGGCGTCGTCGGGCGGACCGCGCCCGTGCGGAATGGATTTCATTACAATATTCCCGCACACTATGCGGGAAATAGATTTCGTGAGTTCGTGACATTTAAAATTTCACCTTTTATGCATATTTTTTTTATTTCCTCGCATGATGCATTGTAAAATGTTGTATGATACACGTGCGGATAGGTAATTCCCAACTCGTGTCGATCAAAAACACTCCCTGACGGTCGTGTTTTTGGTCATCGCCACTCGTTGGGAATTACCTACTTTCCGCACTTGTACCTATCATAAATAACTATTTCAATTTCGTGATCTCGATCTGTTTGCGTGATATTGGGCTTTCAAGCCCTAATTTTTGTTTCAGTCAATTGTGGAATGAAGTTATGCAAACATGAACTGGGACGCTACCGGGAAACGAAAACAAAATTCGTTCGTGTATCTCCCGCTCGGTCGCTCGAATAAGCAACGTGAGACAAAGAGGGAGATACACGAACGAACTTCGTTTCCGTTTCGCGGGGAGGCCTCTGACCGGGCTCCACAAAACAGCACCCGTTCACGAGTATGACGGCTATCTCAGCCATTGCCTCCCTCGACGAAGCGAAGCAAAGACCT
Organism: Epinotia brunnichana; assembly: GCA_963854355.1. NCBI lineage: Eukaryota > Metazoa > Arthropoda > Insecta > Lepidoptera > Tortricidae > Epinotia > Epinotia brunnichana. The sequence continues at coordinate 17,864,108 of OY977949.1, read as the reverse complement.
TTAGGCAAGCATGACATATTCAAGCAGCGGGGTATCCTGTAAGTTGTTTTAATTAATCTCACCTCACCTCACCCGTCACCCAATATATCTTGACGCCGCGATTCCCGGCCACGACATTGGGCGAATTGCGTCGCGGCATGCGTTTTATCTGTACATTGCGCGATCGAGACGCGCAACGCACTGTGGTTAGTTGGGATCACACGCAATGAATTAGAAAAACAGCTGCCACTGCCGCTTCCGCGCAACGTCATGGCTGGGCCGTAACGGGTGAGGTGAAGCTCATGAGCGCGTTCAGAATAACAGCCCTGGACCTTTATTTATCTCCACTTATAATAAATCTCTAAATTAAAAAAAGAATCAGCCAGTTTGAAACTAAGCTTTGCGCGGTTCGAATGTTCTCAGCATCCCATGAACGGAAAAATATGAAACATTTTATATAGGTACATTATTATTCTAGCTGCAACTTAGGATAGTTTTTATCCGACTGCGACAGTTAATTAATTTTCCGAAATATACGACTTCATTTAATTTTTCATTTATTTTTATTGAAATCAAACGCTGCTCCAACTGTCAGCTATAAGAACCGTCAAATTTTCGTCAAAATGGCGGAATTGCTTTGCCTTTCACTTATTAATAATTTAAATCCCGTCTACGATAGACCTTTACGAGACAAATGCTAAAATATAAACCATAAAAAAATATTCGATTCTGATATGAGAACTTATATGCGCAAATGTCGTTTTATGTCGTAATTTCAATAAATGAAATCAACAAATTTGAACAATATAATTAACACGAATTTGTTTTTTTTGAATGACAATGGCACGCGCTCGGCGCATTCAGCCAAAGTACCTCCGGCGCTACCACGAAAACCGATACTCAATGTTCATATATTTGCATCCCTGTCACTCGAGTATGGTTAGTGCGATAGAGATAGAGATACCCGAATATTTTCGAATTCCGAAGTTCGTGGTTATAGCTCAGGAATCGAAAATATGGTAAATAATCATAATGTATTTTCTCGAAAAAGAATTTAAAATAAATATAGTCAAATGGAGAAAAAAACAAAGCAAGAGGTTATATAGGTAATGATTAAGTTATAAGAGTCCAAAGTTTTGAGAGGGGGTATGTTCTGTCCCTTTTCCGCAAAACGCACCTTCATATGAAACGATTGTTTTTTACTATGACGCTCGAGTATATTGACGTCACAGTCCCTCATCGTTTTCTCACTCTAACAAGCGACATTAAAACGGATGTAGCTTCATAATTTTTTGAGATATTTGAATGGGAGTTTCATTATCTTCTATCTATTTATACATAATAAATGCCTATGTCCTGACTGACTTATTCACTCAATCACTCACTCACTCACTCATCAACGCGAGAGTTGATTTTTGCACAGTATGTTGCTTTTATAACGTGGGCTAGGGATAAAAAGGGATTTTTGAAAATTCTACCCCTAAGGGGGTAAAATGGGGGTGCAAAGTTTGTATGGGAGAACCTTTTTTTTTTGAGCTATAGACTTAAACTTTGTAGAAAAATTAGTTATTAGAATACAAATGAAACACTTTCAGCGTTTTGGAAAATTCCACCCCTACGGGGGTAAAATAGGGGTGCAAGGTTTGTATGGAGGAAACATTTTTTTTTTAAATAGAGACTTAAAATTTTGTAGAAAGATCAGTCATTAGAATACAAATAAAGAACTTTCAGGGTTTTAGAAAATTCTACCCCTAAAGGGGTAAAATAGAGTGCAAAGTTTGTATGGGAAAAACTACTTTTTTTTAAATAGAGACTTAAAACTTTGTAGAGAAATTATTCATTAGAATACAAATAAAGTACCTAGATTCAGTGTTTTAAAAAAATCTACCCCTAAGGGGGTAAAATAGGGGTGCAAATTTTGTATGGGGGAAACAATATTTTTTTTAAATAGAAACTTAAAACTTTGTAGAAAGATTAGTCATCAGAATACAAATTAAGTACTTTCAGCGTTTTAGAAAATTCTACCCCTAAAAATAGGGGGCTAAAATAGGGGTGCAAAGTTTGTATGTGGGAAACTATTTTTTTTAGCTAGAGTCCTAAAACTTTGTAGAAAGATTATTTAAATACAAAGAAAGTACTTTCAGCGTTTTGGAAAATTTCACCCCTAAGGGGGTAAAATAGGGTGCAAAGTTTGTATGGGAAAAACATATATTTTTTTAATAGAGACTTAAAATTTTGACGAAAAATTACTTATTAGAACATGAAAAATACTACATTCGGCGTTTTACAAAAATCATTCCCTAAGGGGGTTAAAAAAGGGTGCAAGGTTTGTATGGGGAACACTTTTTCTGAGCTAGACACTTAAAACTTTGTAGAAAGATTACTTATAAAAATACAAAAAAAAAGACTTTCAGCGTTTTGAAAAAATCTATCCCTAAGGGGGATAAAAAGGGGTGCAAAGTTTTTATCAGGGAAAGTTTATGTTTTTGAGTTAGAGACTTGAAACTTTGTAGAAAGATTACTTATTAAAATACAAAAAAAGAACACAAATCGTTTTAGAAAATTCCACCCCTAATAGGGTTAAAAAGGAGAGCAAGCTTTGCATGGGCAACACTTTTTTTTGAGTTAGACTTAAAACTTTGCAAAAAGATTACTTATTAGAATACTAAAAAAGAACTTTCAGCGTTTTAGAAAACTCCATCCCTAAGGGGATCCTTAAGATCCTTAAGAAGGGTAGCCAGTGTTGTGTGGGAAAAACTTTTTTTTTACTAGACTTAAAACTATTCAAAATGTTACTTATTAAAATTAATAATAAAGTACTTTCAGAGTTTTAGAAAATTCCACCCCTAAGGGGGTTAAGAAAGCTTTGTATGGGCAACACTTTTTTTGAGCTAGAGACTTAAAAGTTTACGAAAAAAGTTCTTTCAGCGATTAGAAAAATTCAACCTCTAAGGGGGTTTAAAAGGGGGTTCAAATTTTAAATGGCGAGCAATAAAATTTTAAAGTGTGAGTAAGAGATTTTTAACTTCGGTCTTATTCTGTACGTTAAAAGACTACAAAACTGATTTCAGAGTTTTTCCTAATTCATCCCCTAAGAGTGTTAAAATTGGTTCAAAGTTTGAGTATTTCAAGGCATTTTTAAAGTATGAGATTTTTAACTTTGGTTTTAGACTGTTTGTTCACAAACTAGAAAATGAACATCAACTTTTTTTTTAATTATCCCCTAAAAGAGGGTTCAAATTTTGTATTGAGAGAAATCATTTTCTAAGACGATAAAAAGTTCTACGCGGACGAAGTCGCGGGCAACAGCTAGTACAGAATAAAGAAAGAATCTTAAGAACACCTTATATAATTTACTTTAAAAACATAGTTTGAACCGACTTCAATTCAGTACTTTTCTAAGCCACATATGCCAACAGTCTCGCATTTCCTTTCGACTTTATCACATGAACTGCTTTCTGAGAGCATTATGCATTGATTATTACAGAAAAAACCCGTTCGTACCGTTCATGCCGTTCTCTGCGCTGGACCGTGGGGATGCTGCTGCTTAAATGATCTGCTTCTGCTATAATTGCGGTACCTACAGTCGGTTTATGTAATAAATTGCAACAGTTTTTGAGTTTACAGTAAAGTTGTTTACCTATCATCATCATAATATCAGCCGAAAGACGTTCACTGCTGGATATATGCTTCCCCCAAAGAGTGCCAAAGTGACCGGTCCTGTGCCACCGCATCCAGTAAGTGGTCGCCACCCAAGAACCTTTCCGCCACAACGGCCATTGGTTCTACGTGCAATATATGTACCCCGCCCACAGCCACTTAAGTTTAGCGATTCGGAGGGCTATACATCGGATACCTTGGTTCTGCTGCGGACACTGCTTGTTTACCTATACACTATATTTTTTAAAGTACTTACCTACCTATTATAGCCAAGTGCCATGCCCGTGATAATGAGAAATCCGACGACACCGCATATAATATGTCAAAATCCGTCAAACCGTTAGGACTGTAGCCCGTGAAATAGAATTGTCATGTCCACATACATATGTATGTAGGTACTTATACAAATATACATGCATCCATACATACATTACATACATACATACCTACATACATTCATATATATACAAGCATACATACATACATACGCTCGAAAAACAAAATCCTCCTTCTGAGGCAGTAGGGGGTAACAAGTGAAAAATGACCTCTTAGAAAAACTCAGCGGCACAGGTGCCCATTGTCAGGCCTTCGCGGACGACGTCACCCTAGTGTTCTCCGGCAGCAAATCAGACGCCGTAAAAGCACAAGCAGAAGAAACTCTCCAGAAAGTAGTGGAATGGGGTTCCCAAAATAAGCTAAACTTCGCTGCTCACAAGACCGCAGCCATGGTAATAACGAGGAAGCTGAAATGGGACCCTATTCGACTCTCAATGGATGGAATCGAAGTAGAGCTCGTCGACGAGATCAAGCTGTTGGGACTAACCATCGACCGCAAACTTACCTTCAACGCACATGTAGCGAAAACGTGCCAAAAGGCAACGGATATCTACAGACAGTTGTCACGTGCGGCAAGGGTGTCATGGGGTCTCAATAGTGAAATAGTGAAAACCATTTACATGGCGGTGATAGAACCAATCGTCTTGTATGCAGCAAGTGCCTGGCACACAGCTGCCAGCAAATTGATGGTGCGGAACCAGCTCGACTCAGTACAGCGTGGTTTTGCCCAGAAGATCTGCAAGGCATACAGGACGGTTTCTCTGACATCGGCGCTGATCCTGTCGGGGACGCTCCCCCTGGATCTGCGCATTCACGAAGCGGCGAAGCTCTACGAAGAAAAGAGGGGTTTCAGTGGTGATCACGTACCACCTGGAAGGGAACTTGAGAATAGGACTGACGCTCTGGAGAGACCACACCCGTCAAAGGCCTTCTGTATCGACCACATCTGTTTGGAGGAATTCAACCAGGACGTGGTCGATAGGTACGGCCTAGAAGGACCTCAAATTTACACCGATGGGAGTAAAATTGAGGGTAAGACGGGAGCGGCACTCACATGGTGGGAAGGTGGGGGAGAAATCCGAAACTCAACCTTCAAACTCGCACCCTATAACACGGTGTTTCAAACCGAAATGTACGCGCTCCTCAGGGCAGTGCAGATTGCAATGAAACACAAGGTGTAAAGCGTCAGCATTCTCAGTGACTCCAAATCATCACTGGAACTACTCAAATCACCGGACACGACACACCCCCTGGTCAAAGAGATCAAGGACCAGGCAACCGAAGCGCGGCACAACGGGACGGATCTTAAATTCTTTTGGCTGCGAGCTCACATAGGAACGCCAGGAAACGAGAGGGCAGACGAACTGGCAAAGCAAGCAGCTTTAAAGAAAAAGACAGCGCCCGCGTACGACAGGGTGCCGATATCATACGTCAAAAGGTCAATCAGAGAGCAAACGGTCGAAAAGTGGCAGGCGCGCTACGAAGCCTCCGAAACTGGAGCAGTAACCAAGAAGTTTTTCCCACAAGTGAGGAGCGCAAACAGCGTTTTAAAGAAACTCAAACTCACAAACTTCTTGGTTCAAGCCTTCACCGGACACGGAGGATTCGCAGCCTACCTACACCGCTTCAAAATCAAAGACGCACCGTCGTGCGTCTGCGACCCGGCCATTGACGAGGATATCTGGCACATTGTGTGCGAATGCCCGCGCTTCGGCAGAGAACGCCTCGAGCTTGAGCAAAAGACTGGAGTAAAAGTCACTCCGGATAGCTCAAGCTGGAGAGAACTGCTGGGGTCGGAAGAGAATCGCGAAAGCACGAAAAAGTTCGTAGAGAAGGCAGTCCGCGTAGCATGTCTAAGAAACAAGTAGCCCGGCGGCCGGAACTAGCACAGTTCAGGCCACCGGACAATTTGGAGAAAGAGCTGCGCGGCTAAATAGCAAGCTGAAACGAACGTCGCATCCCCTTCCAGCCCCCCCCCCCCCCCCGAACCCAAAGAAAACCAAACACTGCACAATAAAAAAAAAAAAAAAAAAAAAAAAAAAAAAATACTTATAAGATCTCCCCTCTCCCCTCCCCTCTACTAACATAACATAACACAACGTCACTCACACACCAATCAATTAGCCCTTTTTAACAATAGTAAAGTTTTTAGAAATGTCCCCCCAACGACCCCCCCGCAAGAACAGAGGAGAAGTCAAATTCATCCGAACGACGGCCTCCCAGGCGCCCCCTCAAGAAACTCGGTTGGACACCAGCAAGCCGGTTCAAGTCCAACCGCGAGGGCGCATAACCCAGGTCAGGCAGGACATCGAGCCGACCAGGGATGTGACCTTCGACGGCAGGACGATGCGGGAGCCTAAATTGGCAAGGTCAGTCGCAACGACGACCGCCACGGAAGACCCCGCAGCTTCTCCTGCCGCCGCAAGCCAAGAGTGCCATTTAGACTATGGTAGCGCAAGCTTCTCCGACAAGTACGCCATGAGTTACTTGTCGAAGAATAATGTCTACCAGAGGGCCAGGCTTCACTTGGCCTTCTTCCGACACGAAAAAAGTGCTACCATAGACCTAAATTCGTACGTGGCGGGGAAGGTGTACCTAATAAATAGCGGGCTCCCGGGGGATGACGATGAGCTGGAGAGGTTATACTTCAAATTTTGCTCCGAAAAGGGTCTGGACCGGAAACTCGTTGAAATGGATCTGGCGAAAGTAAAGGCTGAGCTAAGCTCGAAAAGCCTTGCTCAGAAGAATTCTGCCAGACGAAACTTCGACGAGTTTCACGGTGTAAACCGTAGTGGAGGGACGGGCTCGCGGCCACAGATAGCCACACCGGCTAGATGTGACCCCGAGTGCGTCATACTCTGACAGCGACACTGGAAGTATACCCTCCTCCCTCTCCCTTCCTCCCCCTTCCCCCGCCCCCCACCCAAAGTACTCTCCCTGTCATCTAAAAAAGTAACAGTAATGTCACCCCCTCGCATCTAATAAAAAATAGTAAAAATTCCTGAAGCTGAGACACTACAAAGGCTTCGTTTTCTGTTTGTATTGTCTATTTAAATAATTCTCCAGCATGTTTTTTGTATCTGTAACTGTAAATTAGTAACTAAGAAATTTCTGATGCAAGCATCTCCCAACCTGACAGGCGTCTGTCGGACGGAAGGAGTACCTGGCGACAAAGAGAACGACTCATCGGCCGGCAACCCGTCACGAGTGGATCACCCCAGCAGAAACCTAAACGGAGGAATGAAATGCTCCTCCGGCCTTTCAGCACTGGCTGGGGTAAGGATCTGCCGGGGCCCACAGTGGCGGCAAGTCGGCTGAGGGTCGACCTTAATGTAAGCTTTGGTGTCTGTCCGTCCGACAAACTCCTGTCTTCCCCCCCCCCCCACCCCCCCCCCCCCTTAACTATAGCAGCTGTAACTTCCGATGGCGAGGGAAACGAAAAGAGGGCAGCGCGAGGAGACACGCGAAAAAAGTGTCCAAGGCAAAAGATCAGGCCTTGCAGGGAAGCCCCCCCGTCAAGATGGTATCAACAGCCACACCAAGGGTCCTAAAAGAACTCCGACCCACCCTCCCATCGGCGGGCAAAAGAAAGGAAGCCCGTAGTTCATAAGTCATGCATGCATCAGAAATCCCCCACCCGAAACACGACTCATTAGCGTAAGAAATCGGGCGACGGTCAAGCACGGAAAGGCTGTAGACACACAGCATCGCCATGCCTGACTAGAGCACCCCGCAGACACCAAACGGGAGAAGCATGTTTCTCTCCCGGCCTTCCAGCACTGGCTGAGGCAAGGATCACGCGGGTAGTTTAAGACCTCCTCCCCCTCCCCCCCCCCGTCACCCTCCGAAAATCTTCGAGTATGTCGAGAGCGATGTAGAGAGTGATGACCGAGGTTTTTAGCCGGTAAGAGTCCGGCACTGTCTGGGCCTCCCTTCCCAGTCGTCCATGATGGATTTTCCTCGGTCCGCACTCTATACATCTTTTCAAATTCGTAAACAAAAGCAAGGACTCTCGTCCATGGCCCCTCAGGCGACTCGCAATTAAAAAAAAAAAAAAAACAAGTGAAATCAAAAGATTTTTCGAAAAACCCAACTGCTTTTTATAAATATTATAGCCTGTCAGTTGTCACTCCTACGATTAAGAGGAATCCAACGGCACCTCATAATATATGTCGAAAGCCGTCAAACGGTTTAGGCTGCAGGGCGTTCCAAAGAATAAGACATACACACACATACGTACATACGCTTGAAAAACATAGCCCTCCTTCGGCAGTCGGGTTAAAAACAAGCTTAAAAGCTTAAAAGTTTTCGCGTTCTGCACGGCTATCACAGCACGGCCCGCCGCCGCGACACAGCTCGCAGGCCGTCGAATGATTCTTAAACAATGGGTGTCCGAATGTCGAAAGCGTAATTATATACTTACGTGACAATGGCGACGGTATTTGCTTACCATCAGGCAGGCCGTATGCCTGTTTGCCATCGGCGCAGAACCTATATATATATTCCCTTTGACCTTCGTCGACAGTCCTCGGATTTCTATCGTCTGGCGGCACGAGCGGTACGAAGGTATAAGTACCTAAGTACACTAAACTTTTTATTTTTATCCTATAGTAAGAAAAGACATCAAAACAAAGTCGAGCAAAACAAAGAGGCACGGCCGTACCATCCTTTTCTCGAAGCCATTTAGGCCATTTTCAACATCCTGTAATTTTGTGCTGGCTAAAGCTAGAACCCTGAATTTTCAGGAACATGTAGAGCATAATATGGCTAATATATAACATCAATAACATTCAATTTGAACCTTTAGTTTAAGAACTATTGTCCGTCAAAGTTCGTTAGTTTTGTCACTGACATACTCACTGATAATGATCACGCTAATTCTAAGGTACTTCTTGCAGACCCACAAGCTCCAAATTTCAAACATAATTAGTATTTTGCCTAGTAATTCATAAAAAACCTAAAAATATTGCAATTTCTGTCACGTTTCAGAGATATACAAACTGCATAAATAAGTTTGTAATCCTATACAAATACATGCGATTCGATTACAAAGTTACGTTTGCAGTTCCTTCCTGCAAAACTATACAAACGTTATTTGCGGTTGGTAAAATAACATTCCCATACAAAGTCTACAAAAAGAAATGAGATCCCATAAAAAACATTCCATGTAAAAATAGGCCAAGTCTCTAAACTCGTTAACAGTAAAAAGTGGTGAGATATTGCGTAGAGCCAAGTCAGGCATTCTTATTAATCTTTATTTGCTTGCTTAATAAAATTTTGTGACTTGGCAATCACACTTACATAGTTTTAGGTACACCTATGCAAAAATTTGTAAATGCAGTAGTGTGATTCCCAAGTTGCAGAATTTTATTAAGCAAGCAAATAAAGACTAATAAGAATGCCTGACTTGGCTCTACGAAATATCTCACCACTTTTTACTGTTAAAGAGTTTCGAGACTTGGCCTATTTTTTAGATGGAATGTTTTTTATGGGATAACATGCAGTCTACTCAAAGTTTTCAATTAAAATCACGGCATATAGCCGATTATTGCTTCAAGTATTACACTATTTTTAAATGCATATGTAACGGCACCTTGGGCCCTAGCTCGATAGGTTTTATCGTCACGTTTTACGGCAACAATGTACTGAGATGTCACGTAAAACAAAACGATAAAACGTCTCGTGCTAGCTGGGCTTATCCGGCAATATTCTCTGCCATTTACTCACCTTCCCTACCATTTTATCATAACGTCTTGCAATAATTGGAATGGCATGGATTACAGTAAGTAATTAGGCGATATTGTTATCACAAATACCTTCTCACATTATAGTTTATTATTAACTTGTCATAAAAACCCTACTAATATCGGAAGTTTTGATGTTTGTTACTAAATCACGCAAAATCGGAAACGGATTAAGATGGATTAACTTACGAGGATTGTGCGGCGCGAGTAGGCATTTAAAAAAATGCTATCTATTTCACACCGCTCTGCCTCCCGAGCCGTATCGAGCGATAGAGAGAGTTGCAAGTCCAGGAAACTAGATAAGCTTGCCAAATTAAAACTGAATGGACAGGAAATACCCTACCCAAATGAGGTCAAGTACCTAGGAGTTACCTTTGACCAAAGGCTAACTTGGAACGCTCATTTGAATAACACAATACAAAAGGCAAAAATGGCCATGTGGACTTGCTGTCGAATGGCAGGAGCAAGATGGGGCATAAGACCCAAAATTGCTTTGTGGCTTTACACAGCCGTAGTGAGGCCGATAATCACATACGCCTCTGCAGTCTGGTGTAACAAAGTCCACCAAAAGACAGCCATCACAAAGTTAAGCAGTCTTCAGCGTACAGCTTGCTTAACAGCAACAGGAGCTTTATGCTCAACACCGGGGGCAGCCTTGGATGCACTGCTCGATCTAACGCCACTCCACCTGCAAGTGCAAAAGGAGGCGAAGCAGTGCATCTACAGGATATGCACACTAACAAGGCCAAAATGGCGCTCTCAAGCGCTAAGCAAACTTGAGGCCCTTGTTTTTGATAACAAAAACCTAAGCATGCCCACTGACGACACATACGTGGAATGCAAATTCACTAGACTGTATACAGTGGAAATACCTCCGAGAGACAAATGGACAAATGACCAAATGGACTTCAAGGAGGGAAGCCACATTTGGTATACAGATGGATCAAAAAAAGGTGATGATGTTGGATGTGGTATCTACGGTGAGAGGCCAAAGTTCAAAGCTAGCGTCAGCATGGGGAAGGAGGCCTCAATCTTTCAGGCTGAACTCTTCGCATTAAATAAATGCGTGGAGATCAACCTTGAAAGAAACCTAAGGAACCAACATATCTACATCAACTCGGACAGCCAAGCTGCTCTGCTGGCACTAGAATCACTAGAGTCCTACTCTAAACTAGTCCAGAATTGTAAAAATAATCTAAACACCCTGGCGAACTCCAACAAAGTCATACTTAGATGGGTACCAGGGCACTCCGACATTGTAGGAAACGAAAGAGCAGATGAACTTGCAAGGCAGGGCGCAGACACGGCCCTAGTCGGCCCGGAACCGTTCTGTGGCATCACAAAACGGAAAGCATATTCTCTGCTAAACAACGCGGAAAAATCAGAGGCAATCAAGCTGTGGAAGTTCACCAAAGGACAAAAACAAGCTAAAGCCCTGATCGAAGGGTTCAATAGTAAGCTGTCTAAAGAGTTAGAAATTTAGGTTTTATCCTACGGTCTTGTAAAGTCTTCAAAAACATAGAAGTAATCAAACTGCTATATTTTGCGTATGTACGCAGTACTCTCGAATATGCCGGCCCTATTTGGTCTCCGAATTATACTAAATACATTCATCAACTTGAGCGTATTCAAAAAAAATTTATTAACCACCTTAATTTTCGTCTACACCTACCTCCGTCATCCTATGAGAATAACTGTCGCAAACATAATCTGCTGCCGCTTGTCGATAGGCGCAAAGTCATGGACATGTGTTTGTTATATGACATACTGAACTATCGCTTGGACTGTCCCGAATTGGTCTCTCAAATAATGTTTAATGCTCGTCTTCGTCGCACTCGTCATAACCCAATGTTACACGTGCCAATGCATGGCACCAACTACGCTAAGAATAACGTGCTCACACGAATTGCTCGAACTTATAATGCGGATTTCAGTAGCGTAGATATATTTAGATATTCAAAGGCACCTTTTAAATTGCAAGTAATTAATAGTGTTAAGAATAAGCAGCATAAATAGTTTTTGAAATAGGTAACTCACCTCTTATCATGTTTAACAATGTTGTAGTATTGTACATAAGTTAATAAATCTATTTGTTTAGAGTAAATATGGGATAAATACAATAATATTGTCACTAGGATAAAATATAGCAATATATTCTCATTTGCGGTAACCTATATAGATTGACATGCTTGGTTATGCTTTCATCTTCAAAAAAGAAAAAAAAAAACAATGACTTAAACTTAATTTAAAAAAAAAATCTCTCTTTCACACATGTTATGATAGTCCGTTCAACTGTCAACTTTACATATCAAGTTATCTAGGGAAACCTGTAATTGGCCATACTACTGTGTATTATATTATAAGTTACATACTTTGTATCGCTGTTGGTTTTCTGAATAAATAAAAATAATAATAATAATAATAATTACAATTCAAAAGGCACAAAACCTGCGCAGTGACAAGAATCCTGACAGGACATTGCAAATTGAACAAACACCTGTTTCAAATGGGTATGAAGCAGGACACAACTTGCAGGTTCTGCCAGGAGACAGAGGAGACTGCAATGCACATTCTCTGCTCCTGCGGACCACTCATGCATAAAAGAAGTACCTACCTAGGGCGGCACATAATGCACCCACAAGAAGTACAACATATCACCGCCCAAAGAATCTGGAATTTCCTGGAGGCAACGGGACTTAACGGTGAACTCTAAAACAAGGGCTGCCACAATAGATCACTTGCTGGTCGAAGCGGCATATTAAGGCCCACAAACAAATAATAATAATAAAATAATAAGTCCAGGAGGCAATTGCCTAGATTTCCTTTTTGAAATATTGTTTCGGGTGATAAAGTTTTTACCCCCCTAAAGCGTTATGAAATGAAACAATTTTGGTATTATTCGATTAAGTACACTTTACTCTGTCTGTACGTTTTCCTTTTTTAGTAAAAAAATTTAGATTAATTAAAAAAACACAACGATATACACAGTTTTAAGTCAAAAATATAGATTTTTAGATGCTAATAACTTTTAATGTCCCTAAGCTTCTTAAAACTCAAAACGTACAGAACTAGTTTTTTTATTATGTCTAAAACATCTATTATAAGTAATTTTTGGATATAAGTATCCAAAAATTATAAAAATCGAACTAAGTTTACGGGGTGAAAAACGTTATCGCTTTTTGTATGAAAATTTACAGGTTCACAATCCTCTTAAATATAATACCTACTTTTTATCCCAGTAAAAGTCCAACAAAAGGAAGTCAACGCGAACGAAGTCGCGGGAATGAGCTAATAGTATTGCAATAATATCTACTATGTTTGTAATCCCTGCCAATGAGGCAGCAAGCAATACAGGCGCGTTCAGACGAGCAGCTTTCGCAGAGCTGCATGAAGTCTGCCGCGTGATTTCGGTCCGTCTGGATAAGTGTAGGAAGCACGGCGACGGCTAAACCAAGATATCTCCATACTACATTCTTTTTGACCTTTCTCGTCAGCTTGTCGCGCTCGAACGACTCTATGCAGCCTAAAGTTTAATTTTAAAGTGTGGAATTCACTACAAAGCCGCGAAGAAGACGGTTAGACATAAGAAGACGTTACACCTACGAATTTGTCGGACGGCCAAGCAAGGTCACAGAAAATCTAGTATCGATGGAGTGACCTTGATTTAGCCGAATGCCGTCCGGCCGATATTGGCCTGTGTAGTGTCTCCTATAGACACATACGAGCGATTTCTCGCATTCATACAATAGGGCTCGTCGACTCGTCCGCGAGCCGTTCGCGAGGCGTTAGCTTAGCGCAGAGACATTAAGAGGTTAGGATTTGTCCACAGACTTCCAGCGACAAATCTGATGTGTGAATGTCGGGCTTAAGCCCGCCTCTGGGATGAGGGTATAATAATTACTAAAGGTTCTCTACACAATGGGCCATCATACATGACGCAACTATGCGTTAGGGGAGAAAGACGTACTTTGCGTCACGGCGCAGGTCCTGCCCTGCGACCTTGGCCTAGCTTGGAGGTGAGCAAAGCAGGATGGAGCCTGTAGTTACAGTAAAATAGGGTAATGAATCTTAAAGGATAAAAAGTTAAAAATAACTAAAATGTTACTAACGTTGTTTCCCATAACTTCAAATAGGTACATCATTTTCTTTCTGTAGCAGGTAAGCCTCTTCATTAGGCAATATACTTATTAAAATAATAGGTTCTGTATTACTTTTATACAATAAAAACCAAGAACATTTAAAACTTCAGTTTGCTGTCATATTAAAACAGAGCGAAAATTCATGATTGACGTTCGTTTAAAAATTGATAACGCTGCCCTCTAACTACTAATGTACTAACTATCTCCATGAGCGTTTTTCCTATGAAGATAGAAATGTTCTGAGTGAAGCGCCCGTGAGTCTGGTTTCGACCGTGATACTTGTTGGTTGTCAGATATGTCTAAATGATCAGTCAAAAACTGCGTAAATACCAAAAGAAAAAACAAAAAAAAAGATGAGATATATTTATTCCAGTAAATTCTCTTGATAACGTAACGAAATTTGTGTAAACTCGTTGTAATTCAATAGTTTTAAACTTGTTTTAAATAATTAGTTTTGTTAGTTCAAATGACATACGTCGCAGAACATAAATCTAAGGAGTCGGTATAAGATACTTTTTTATGACGTTGTTACCTACGGTATATGGTTTTCATTTTTTTTTTTTTTTAATTCAAGACATTTATTTCGACCAACTGGGATCATAGATAAAGTTAGTTACAGTTTCTTAGCCTAAAGTTAGTAAGTACTATAACCTAATACATATAAAATAAGGACAGTACTTAGTAGGGCTTGACTGTCAGTACGTGGATCATATGGCAGTGATTCACATACTCGCAGTCAAACCTCTCCGCAAATGCCCTCAGGATACCACTAGAGCTAGCCCGCACCCTGCGCGCCAGGGATGTGCAGCGTTTCCTCATAGTTGTATAGAAACAGTCAACTCTGGCATCCGCGAACATCCCGGACGCACTACAGAAACGGGGCAGCCCCAGTAGCACCCTGAAGGAATTGTTGTACTGTACACGTAGGGCATTGTACTGTTTTTGCGTATAAGAGACCCACAGACTGCTCGTGTAGAGGGTCGTACAGAAGGCTCTGAATAGAGTTACTTTTACCTCAGCAGAACAACGAGCAAATCTGCGGGCCACCATGTTCGCTCTAACAGACAACGCCCTCCGTTCTCGCTCAATGTCTGCATCGTCCCTCAGGTCAGAGGTTACCACATGTCCCAAGTATCTAAAGGTATCCACCCTTTTTAATGGTGTTCCATATAGACGAATAGGGGGTACAGGTGGCAGATCTTTGCCTCTGACATGAAAGACCATGCATTCAATTTTTTTCTCATTATATTGCAAGCCATGACTAAGGGCAAACTTTTCACAAATTCCCAATAGCTTAGCGAGACCACACGGCGAGGCACTCAGCAGCACCATGTCGTCTGCGTAGCTAATGTTATTGAGACACACATCATCAATGTGGCAGCCGACATGAGTGCAGCTGAGCTCCTCTATCAGTGCATTGACGTACAGGTTGAAGAGCTTCGGTGAGGTAACTCCCCCCTGCCTCACCCCGCACTCCATCCTGTACGGCTCCGAGTATGCCTTCGACCACCGTACCTAGTTCACTTGGTTATGATACCAAAACCTGAAAATATGGTACAGCTCTGTCGGCAAATCGGTACGTCTCAACTTTTCCCACAGAAGATCGTAACTAACAAGATCGATTTCCAAGAAATCCTCAGCGACATGCAAAATGGGCTGCAGTCATAGCACGCGACAGTCGAGACGATTTATTTAAACCAAACGACTTTAAAATAAAAAGCGAAGTAAAACATCAATAAATATGTTACACTCATCTGTGAGCTGTTAATTTGCTACATGATATAAAATAAATGTACAGATCTTTAAGACATACTTATTCCATTAAGGACAAACCCGTTTAGCGGACATGATTGTAACACCGAAAAGAAAAACAATAAAGAACTTTCTATTCTAATCTATTCTATTCTATTCGCGCGTCGTTTGTTCGACTCATTTTCCTGCTTCGGATAATATATATACGACAAAAAATGGATTAAACAACCAACTAAAACTGCCACACCTGTCATGGAAAGAAATGGACTAACGAGTCCATTTCTTTCCATTACATATTTTAATATCAATTCTTTCCAATATTTTTTCAGGCAAAATTAATAAGTTTATATGGATGCAGTTTATAAAACAAACAAAATACAGGAAAAACAAGTTTTGTAAGAAAAACTTAAATTTGCTGTATTTTTTTACTATGGTAGTGAAGCTACATAAACTAATTAAAGACCTGGACGGTATTCTAAGCAGGGATTGTAACCGGTTTTTTTCAACAACCTCGAAATAACCACATATCTCGAACTATTTTATACTTCATATGTAGGACTCAGTTGTGTTTTGAGGTAACGAGTGCGTTTTATTAGATTGCCCAATTAGAAAATGAAATAATTAACAAAGAACGAAAAAAACCGGTTACAATCCCTGATTCTAAGTACAAAGTTTTAGAGCAAACTAGCTAGTCGTTTTAAAATGAGAGCGTAACTTTGTTTGTATGGAGAATTGAGCTTACTGCGGACTCTTAATTTACTATAATATAATTGTATAATCCAATATTAACACATCATTTGGAAATTTGAAACTGTTTATTCCCTACTTGTAAAATAAAGAAACCTGATTTATTTGTGATACTTATTGGTCTTTCTGTTTAAATTCCTACATAAAATATTGTTGAAATAATTTTATAACGCGACTCCATTCGTTCGCTATTTAGTTTTGACGTGAGCAGTTAAGTCACATTATGATAAAAATTCAATAAACTAAAAAGTATTTTATCTGTTGATGTTGATTTGCTAATATGGTGCTTAAAAGTCTAAAAAACTGAGTCCTTTTTTTATGAAACGTATCTTGATGCAGGTTATAAGTTAACGCTATTAGCAACTACTGAAATATAGCTAGAGTTGTCATTTTGGGGCACATTTTTATATTATAGACATTTTTGTTCGGCATTGTGAGTCTATTTACTTTATGGTACGTCAATGTTTAACCTCTATTCTAATATCAGTCGAGATGACGTAGTTCGAAATGAATTGTCAATTTGCATACAAATTTGACAAATGTCGCACGTAAGTAAGATATCGAACGATATGACACTTGGATCCGACTCTAGTTTGTCTCTGAATTAAAAAAAAAAACTATGACAGCTGCCAGAAAACGACGCCGCGATGCCGGTCATAATATGCAGCTCCTGAATGCATCATGGAGGCTTATGATATGTGGATAGATAAAATAGTGTATGTAACTGTACATAATTAGGCATTAAAACACTCGTGTGATGTTATTATGAAACTCGCCTTCGGCTCGTTTCATAAACCCACACTCGAGATTAATGTCCTTCATTATGTACATTCACATAAACTACTAGTAGTTCCTAGTTTAGGGAAACGGTGGAATCGAATTGATTTAACTATGAGATCCGCACTTAACATATTTTCGGTATACATCTGTAGACATGGCTATCTCCAGGTTATCTCTATGTAAAGTAAACAGCAACCACGCTGGGTACCCTCATTACTTGCCGACCCATAAAATATCATGGTATAACCTTGAACCATCCAACAAGAATTGGAGAAAAACTGACAGCGGAATAGTCTCCAACTTCGCTTCAAATCCAATAACATGCAAACATTTATTACAGCACACAATACATCTAGAGCGTTCTCGAGAAGTCGAGCATGATCCCCACGCGACAGCGACGACGAAAGATGCGTAAAATTAAATATATAATAAAATAACTTTACGTGGATATGTTTTGACAACTTTGACAATGTATTCGTTGAAGTTGAATGACAGCTCATTTTTTAATTTTTTTTGAATTTTTATGGCCTGGTATGACTGCTCAGAGTATTGTTGATTCTTGCTAGGTAAAAGTACAACCAACAATCTTTTTTTTACTGGCAACTTTATGTTAATACCGAGAACCCGGCCGTCTTAGAAGAGTTAATACGCCTTGAACGTGGGTGACATAATAAGTCGCCATAATAGGGAACATAACTGCCACGTTCTGCCGCCAGAGGCAGCACTACCACTAATAGTAAATCAGTATAGAAATATAGGGATTCTCACACACATGCACAACTGATTGTCAAATTAGTGACAAGGATGCTTGCATAGACAATACCGCAAGTGGGAACGAGATACAATGTCAACGCTGCTAGTGTCGCCACCTACGAAGAGTTTTGCGTAATGTTCCCTATTCAGTTTCCTGATATATCTCCAGAGCAATAAGTATTTATTATGTTGCATTCGCGCTGCAGAAGAGCCGGTTGTTAAAGTTTTATGTTTACCTATGATTTGAAGTATTTTTGGTGCGCGACATTTCTTATGTGTTGCCGGTTTTTCGTCTTGTAAAAATAACTACGACTCTTAAGTTTCGTCCCCACCACCCAAGATATAATGATAAGTACGGCACCTAGTGTTACGGCAAACTCACGTCCATTGTTTGATCGAGGTAAATAAAGCGGTCATCACTCATCACTCTGCCGCTGCATCCCGCTGCGGCGTGCGGAGCGACGGTTCGTTGTATGCCAGTCAGTAGGTGCAGTCGCCATCACATACATCGGAGCAAACAAGCAACTCACAAACATCGGAACACAACTCTATTTTCAAGGCATTAGGGTGCATGTTCAGATACTTTTGAACATCCTGTAGTGTACCGATGTATGACATATGATGGCGACTGTACCTCAGTTTGTATATAAATTGCGTACGGTACTTCACACTGCACTGCTTGCTGTTTTGGCCTCTTGGCCACTTCACTTTACGCACTTTCCAGCACTAAGCTCTTTAGCTTAGTGCTGGAAAGTGCGCTTTAGTGAAGGACCCTTTGGTCCTGCGTGGCCCAGTTTAAAGAAAATCATACATAAAAAAACCGGCCAAGTGCGAGTCGGACTCGCGCACAAAGGGTCCCGTACCATTATCAATAAAAATATTAATTTTATTTTGTTTTTAGTATTTGTTGTTATAGCGGCAACAGAAATACATAATCTGTGAAATTGTCAATTCTCTAGCTATCACGGTTCTTGAGATACAGCCTGGTGACAGACAGACGGACGGACGGACAGCGAAGTCTTAGTAATAGGGTCCCGTATTACTCTTTGAGTACGGAACCCTAAAAACACTGCACCGCACTCCGTCCGGCGAAATAATGTTCACCCGCCTTTTCTTACAAGCTTTTACTTAGTTATATTTAACTTGGAATGTTCGTATGTAGTTTAGTAATATACATATGTTATCCGTTTCAAATCTTTTAAACGATATTTCAACCAATTTTTGGTTTTTGATTAAGCTAAAACATGGTAGTTTAAATAAGTAAGTTCGGTGACAATGCAATAATATACTATGAAATTGGCGGTTTTTTCACAGATATTATTTTGTACGTAATTTATTCATTTATATTGCAACTTCCAAATTATTTTTTAATTTCATCATAAGACTATGTAACAAAGGTTTTAAATACAAAAAAAAAATGGTTTGAATTTTTTATTTAGTGTTTCAAATTAAATGCTGCCGGTTAAAGTGTTTCAATTACGTATAGTTTTATGATGCGAACTATTTTTAAGGAATGAAGATATGTGTAAAGTATCTTAAAAGTTTTCTATATTCCTACCAAAATTAAGTTTGCTTTGAATTTGACATTGCTGAATAATCCGCAAAATTCAATGTATGAAAATCACAGTTTTCATAAAATTCTCCATACACACCGCCAATTTCATAGGTAAGGACCTAATATTACAGTAGGGTAGAGCTGGTCTGATGATAGAGTCGGAAGGTAGCTTAGGTAGCTATACGAATTACTAAACTACACAAGACAAACCCGTCGTGTTTGGGCTCATTTACTAGTAATTAATGACTGTGCAAAAATAGTAGGTACACATAATCGGCAATAAAAGCTTGCGCCAATTTTTTTTTGTCAGGATATTATTCGACGAAGTGTAGCTAGGTATGAACGTTACCTATAAATATTTACGAAGAGCGGCAATATGTATTTCTATGAACTAGTAGCTTAAACAGCAGACGATTTAAAAACAAGATCACGTTCGTTCCGTATTCGCACTCCAAGCTTCATTCATCATTCGATAGCGAGCGAACTGGTGCCAACACAGATATGGCAACGTTAATATCGCAAAGTTCTTTGTATCGCGCAGGTATTCTATTCACTCCGCGACTGCTCCGTACGATATCGAATCCAGCCCTTTCAATCCGGAGGTAATGTCTGCCAACAAAGCGGCACGACTACCATTTGCTCAATGGAAATACCATTTGGCTCTGCAATACGAAAAAGGTGATTATTCACATTCTCGGTTCCAGCTTTTTAGTCTTTGTTTTCATTGAGTGGCAATACTAGGGCGACAGTAGATGTATAATGGCAAATACGTAGTGGAAATAGTGGAATGATTACGTAAACATTGTGACGTTAACTAAGTAGGTATACTTACCTTTAGGTATTATTGGTTTTGTTACGCTGCAATAAAAAAAATCCGTAAGTTAAGACTGCTGAAGTTTATGGCAAATTGGAGATTTAACCTGAAAGGATTCTGAAACGTTGCCTGGAAGAGATCGCCTAGAAGGTAGGTTTTGGAGAAGGCCCAAGGAATTATTCAAAAACTATTTGTGAATTGACATCAATGAGAACACAAACAATTGCTAAGCCCGGTTTTTAGTGATAGATAATGCGTGCCTCATTTCCCGTAGGTAATAGGTAGATATCATAAGACCTGTAAGTATTTATAATATTTGTAAGAGCCCGAGCTAGTGATGGGTCTCCAGAGACTATAAATCAATTATTTGTTCCAATTGTCATTACAATCATATCCCCGTCGAACTTTTGTATCGTCCCTGTTTATCCCCCAAAGAGTTGTGTGTTGACGACGGCGCGCCGGTGTCGGCACGGGAGGCGTCACAATGGTGCACTAATTTAGTGAGAGTAATGAGACCTACTCCATGTCGAAAACAAAAAACAGGGGTTACCTATGCTAACGGTTAGGTCTGTAAACACGCGGCAATGCGTCATAAGGTCATAACCCTATATTTGTCAACGAAGGGCAGAATTGTTGTTGTTAGGAATAGCTGCCGATTTATAAATCGTATAATGCATATTTTTGGAAGATGCGTCTGAAAGGATATTTTCTCTTTTTTTTAGTATGTAACTATTCCTGTTAATAACGAATTTATATTGTTTTAAATTAATCATCTCTTCCCGAACCTTCTATTCCTATACAGACACGAGTAAGAACGTAGCGAAACATAACCTAAGCAGTAACGACAGCGTCACGAGCACGACGGTACCCACGCAAATTGAGTGAGACGCATCAGCTCGCGATGAGCTCGCGTCGTAAACACGAGCAATTTGCGCGCCCGTGCCCCGCACTCTGTGACAATCGAACCCATTAGGTACTACGTTACACTAGTCCGGGACCCGAAGCCTGAAATCGTGCATCAGAGTGGTACTAGGCCTATCCCACTCGCGAAATTATACTTATCTATATGATAGCTCTATGTAGATCTAAATTTCTCATGGTTATTGCCGCACCGCATATTGTGCGCTGGCGTATCCTGTTATTTCAATTGTGCTCTCAAATCTAAAGAAAAACCATTTAAGAACGTTAACTTGTTTTTTACTAGCTTCAGCCCAGGACTTCATCCGCGTGGAACACGTTTATATCGTAGCTCCATACAAACTTTCATCCCCCAGTTCACCCCCTCAGGGGATGATTTCCGGGATAAAAACTATTCTATGCCCTTCCCCGGGATTCGAACTATCTCCATACCAAGTTTCATCTTAATCAGTTCAGCGGTTTAAGCGTGAAGAGGGAAAGGTAACAGATAGATAGACAGACAGACACACTTCGGCATTTATTATATTAGTACCTATGGATTTTAATTATACTTGACTACCTAACTTTCCAGATTATAATACGGTGTATATTTCGTAAGAACTAGTTACTTGGCTCGGATTTCAAAAACGGGAAATCAGGCCTCGGTAGGCAATAAGTATCCTTTCGGAAACAGGAATTTTATCTTTTCTTTGCCTTGTGCGTATGACCTGTGTGTAAACTGTAACTACCTACTCTACCCCATACCTTCAAGAAATCAAATAGGTAACCAATCTTAAGTGTCTATCTATATAGAACTTGAGAATGTTGAGAAGCTTACGTTGTGCTAGTGCATACGTATCCTGCAGAATCAGGCGATTCAATTTTCAACCCTCGAGATTTTGCAGATGCTAGCTGAAAAGTTTGTGAACATTTATTATGATTCATTGGTAACATTGTTGAAAATTTCACCTTTCATATTTTAATACAGATTTATTAGGTGTAGTGTACGTATGTTTTTCGGGGAATTATCTCAAGTTAGGTCGACTAAAAAGGCTCTTATAATTTAGTGCAAAAAAGGGTCCGCGATCACGCGAGGTTTTTTCGGCTACTCTTTGACCGAATGTACAGCCCAATAATTGGCGTCCATTAAAAAGTCTCCAGCGGGTCGACAGCGGGGTGGCTATTTCCGGTCTGAGGGACACAAGTGAACCCTAACATAACCGACCTAAGGCAGAGTTCGGTTTTGACAGGCAGCAAACTTGGTCCGGGGCAATAATTTTAAGACACCTTTGTTCGAGCTGATAATGTACGGCCCGATAATACGCGTCCACTTTTTGTGGCTTCGTATTATTGGGCTGTACATTATTGGGCCGTGCATTATCACCCTGAGCAAATTCGGTACGGGGCAATAATTGGAAGCCACCTTTGTCCGGGCTGATAAAGTACGGCCTGATAATACGCGTCCACTAAAATTGGACGCGTATTATCGGGCTGTACATTATTTGGCTGTACATTATTGGCTCCCCTATCGAACCTCGCGTGATTTGAGCACAAGCCCTAATTGAATTTAATTTTAAGTCGTATGCTTTCTTTTAGCTTTTTTTCTGTCTGAGTAATTGTTTCCGAGTCTAAGACCCGGTTGCCACTATGTCGTCTGTCAGGACGATTTTTATCGTGTGTCGTAGTGGCAGAATCTTTTATATGAAGCTGTTCACACTTGTCAGACACCAATTTGTATGAGGGGCCGACACCCGATTAAAAATCGTCCCGACAACCGACATAGTGGGAACGAGCTCTTAGATGTTTTCTATGTATTCATATCTATTAAATACATCGTCACCTAACAATTCTCACTGAGTTCCCTAGGGGGCTAGTTCGATTTGTGTAAGAATGTCTCCTAATATTTATTTATTATTGATTCGTCTGCATTTTTCTCCAGACATCAATACCATGTGGATTTGATAGTGTTCTCCATCTTATTTAGATTAATAGTTAAAGGTAGAAACTACCCAATCTAAGTTAAGTATGATAAATTATTTTAGGAGAGGGGTCCTGGATCAATAGTAAATAGAATTGGGGAGGTATAGTATATCCCAATAGCCGATCGGGTTAATGGGATGATGACCGCCTCTAATTGTATGGCAATGGCAAGCGTTTGCCTCGTTATCGAGGTAGGTAAGCACTTATTGTAAAGTTGACGCCGCTGTCCATCGGAGCCGCCT
Organism: Epinotia brunnichana; assembly: GCA_963854355.1. Taxonomy (NCBI): domain Eukaryota; kingdom Metazoa; phylum Arthropoda; class Insecta; order Lepidoptera; family Tortricidae; genus Epinotia; species Epinotia brunnichana. The sequence goes on along the minus strand of OY977949.1, from coordinate 17,840,730 downwards.
TGCTAGTTTAATGATCGGCTTTAGCAGCGGGCTTTTGCAGATTTGGATAATAGCTAGACATACCTAGCTTTTTTTAAGGTCATTTTCACTGAGTCACGATGTCGCTCTGTATTATGCATCCAGACATATTAAATAACATATATTATTTATTCGTCGTATGGCGCGTACACACTGGTACATATATATATTCGTATCGATGTCGCTGATAGAGTTCCAGTGTGCGCTGCGAGTAGGGTTGCCAACTTTTTTGGGGGAGATATAGTATTTTCCAGAAAAAAACGACAAAAATATAGTACACCGTAAAAAAATATAGTACTTGGCTGGGCAATGTAATCCAGTAACTTTGTCGCATGAAAGTACGCGTCAAATCTAGTAGTTCTTTGCATACTTGTTTATAATGTTGGCCCAATGAATAATCCAAGTTTGTGACCTCGAGCGCCAAACGCAACTTTGTCAAAAATCGAAAATACCGCGAAATCCCTAAAGGACTCGTTTTTGATAGAACCTTTTAAGGACGTTTTTAAAGTAGCCTAAATTTAGTACTGTAAAATGAGGATTGAGACGGAGGAGTCAATGATACGCACAGGCTCGCTATTAAGACTGGTATTTATTCATCTACCCACACATAGCATAATTATATACGTGACATCTCCTTTTTTCAAAAAGAAAAGAAAAATAATCTGTTTCATGCATTATATAAACAGCTAATTATTCTATACCTACTTACCTATTTAATTTCTTAGGCTAATACATTCTCAAGTCTGCCTGTGGTTTAAGTAGGTACATGATTTTCATCGTAAATATAATTTTCTATTGATTAGGCACTTTTTGATATACGTCGTCGTACCTATATGTAGAAGTATATATATATATATTTTACATTTATTATTCTGATGCTATTTTTTATTAATAGCCTTGAATATTAATTTTTATAACATTATACATTAATATTTTTATATATTTAGGTAATTACGGTCAAAATCAGTTCATCATTTCGTTACATGATATTAGTTTAACATTAATAATATGGTAACAATATAACTCTTAATTCGAATTCATTTCATATATGTATAGGTATTTTCTCGAATGATTTACAAGCAAAATCTGTTTATTATCTTATCTATTATACCTCAGATAAGGTAATGAAATCAATCATGACATGCTATTTTGGATGCAACATGCCGTAATTAAAATTAAGTATCTTAATTTCATTGCATTCGCAGTGGGTCGGTGTCGTTGTAGCCCCAGCGATCAGGCGCCCTCACTGTCCTGCCGCAACGAGTTACATATAAGTTATTATTGTGAGGAATTGGGTTACATGCATTGCTAGATGAGCTCGGGTTTAACGCTTGGTCGTTCGGAATGACAATATCATCGTACTGATTTTCGGAGTGATTTTCAATGTTATTGTTGCGGCGCCCTGAATCCAACATTATGTGCCTACGGTTTCTTACTAATTCGCTCCCATTCGTTAAACTAACTAAATAAGATCTTATTCCGACATTTTTTTTAACAATACCATTTTTCCATTCTTTATTTATAAGTACCTTTACTTTCTGATCTACCTTCAATGGGGGTAGATCGCGAGCGTGTCTGTCATAGTATCGTTTTTGAACGATTTGCCTGTCTTGCAACCTTTTAACAACATCTTGTTGAAATTTATATTTTAATACGGCAGCGGAACATGGTATTACACTACGAAGCTTTCTATTGTATAAGAGTTCTGCTGGTGAGGGTATATCGCAACTTATAGGCGTGTTCAAAAATTCAAGCAGTGCGAGATTAAAGTCTGTGTTAGTATAAGTCGTTTTTTTTAATAAGTTTTTTATAGACTGAATACTTCTTTCCACGAGCCCATTTGACTGACTGTACCTTGGAGATGAGGTAACATGTTGAAACTCCCATTCACTAGAAAAACGTTCGAACAACTCTGAACGGAACTCGGGTCCATTGTCCGACATAAATATAACCGGTATGCCCTGCCTGCTAAATATGGTTTTTAAGTTTCGAATAATGCACTCTGACATCAATGATTTAAGTTTGACGACTTCAATAAACTTACTAAAGTAGTCAACGACTAATAAAAATGACTCACCGTTGTAGTGGAAAATATCAGCTGCTACTTTAAACCATGGGCTGTTTGGTATTTCGTGTGGGATCAATGTTTCTTTACAGTTAGATTTCCTATAAGATAAACATGCTTGACAATGCGAAACCATATCTGTTATCTGTGAGTTTATGTTTGGCCAGTAAACTGTTTCCCGAGCACGTAACTTACACTTTTCAATGCCTAAATGACTTAAATGTATTTTCTTTAACATTGCAGATCTCATACAAGTAGGAATTACTATTCGAGTTCCTTTCCATACTAACCCATAAGATAACGTTAAGTCGTCTCGAACATCCCAATAACTACGTATAGACAGATCAACGTCGTCTTTATTGCTAGGCCAGCCATTTTTAATTGTTTTCATCAAGAGCTGGAGGTCCTTATCATCGCGCGTACATTTTTGTATTGATAGGAAATGCGTGTCTGTTAGTGGGTTGCATGCGGACAGCGCACATACCTGCGCTTGCGCCTCCAGGTGATCGCGCGGCTCTGTGTCAAGGTCATTACTCTTGTTGTCACACGCCCGCGATAAGGAATCTGCAATATACAGGTACTTACCTGGTGTATAAATGAGTTTAAATGAATATGGCTGCAACCTCATTAGCATTCGTTGTAGTCTAGGCGGTGCGCCCGCTATAGGCTTATTAATTATACTGATTAAGGGTTTATGATCAGTTTCGATTGTAATGTCTGTGCGCCCGTATATATAAGCATAAAATTTCTCGCACGCATATACACACGCATACAATTCTTTTTCTATTTGAGCGTATGCCTGTTCAGTCTTGTTAAGTGACTTTGACGCATAGCAAACTGGTAAATTGTCTTGCAATAAACAAGCACCTAGACCATTTTTGCTCGCATCAACTGACAATTTTATCGGTTTATCTAGCGAATAATACTGAAGTACGGGCGGACTTACCAGACATTCTTTAAGCAAATCAAAACTTTGTTGATGTTTTTCATGCCAATGCCATTCAACATCTTTCTTCAAGAGCTGACGCAAGTAGTGTGTTTTATCTGACAAGTTAGGAACAAAGCTACCTACGTATGTAATTAAACCGAGAAATCTCTCCAGGTCCTTAACATTTTTTGGCTGTGGCATGTTGCGCACAGCTGCGACATGCGAATCATCGGGCGAGACCCCGTGTTCACTTATTTTATGACCTAAGTATTTGATTTCTTTTAAAGCAATTTTACACTTGTCCCTGTTTAGTTTTATATTTATTTTACGGCACCTATCCAAGACTTTGCGTAATCTTTCATCGTGCTCCTCTTTAGTCTTGCCATAGACAAGCAGATCGTCAATGAATTGACATACACCGTCTAGATCATCGAAATGCTCCAAAAGTCTCTTGTGAAACACTTCACTGGCCGATGAAATACCGTATGGGAGTCGGAGGAATTTATACCTGCCAAATACGGTGTTGAAGGTACACAAGTCTGTACAGTCCGAACTTAGTTTAACCTGCCAAAATCCTTGCTTAGCATCTAAGGTGCTAAACCATTTTGCACCTAAAAGCTTCGACGTAATTTCATCTAGTGTTGGCAAACGGAAGTGCTCTCGTCTGATAGCCCTATTTAATTCTTGCGGATCTAGACAAATACGAAAGTCACCATTTGGCTTCTTAGCAAGAGTCATACTATTCACCCAGTTAGTCGGTCCCTCAACTTTTGCAATTATATTTTGTTTTTCCATCTCGTTTAACTTGCTTTTAACACTTTCTCTTAGAGCAATGGGTAACTTTCGGGGTGGATGTATGACTGGACGCACATTTTCATTCACCTGTATCTGGTATTCTCCTGGAAGACAACCAATCCCTTCAAAAATGTCTGCGTAACTGGCTAGTATATCAGGCGTTTTATTTGCCTCTATTGACATGATGCGCTTAACTAATGCAAGTTCCTCACAAGCACTGCGACCTAGTATGGGGGGAGAAAGAACGTCGGCAACAATAAACTTTAATATATACTCATTATTTTTGTATAAAGTTTTCAAATAACACTTACCAACTACTGTGATATTGTCACCCGAATAACCTCGTAATTTCATTGTTGTTTTAGTTAACTGTTCGACTGTAACATTTATTTTTTGCAAATGGCATAAGGGCAAAACGTTCACATCCGACCCTGTATCAATTTTAAATTGAATAGAACTGCTATTTATATTAACTATGGTGGACCACTCTGTACTAGAATTTGAGTTACTATGACATTTTACCTGATCACTGGAGGCATCCTCAACAGCATATACCTGGCGACACATCTTTGCGTAATGGTTATATCCATTGCAGCTATTGCAACGAACGCCGTAGGCAGGGCACTTGTTAAACCCATGACCACCGCCACATCTCGGACACACTTGATACGACCGGGAATTTCGTGCCGGTTCGTTACTAGGTCCGGGCCTGATGGTCCGGTCGGGCTGCAGGGCTGCAGGGGGTGCGCGATGACCTCTTCCTCGGCCGCGTCCGCGCCGGCGACGCCCGCGCGGCTCCCACGAGCCGGGGGCGGCGGCTGCGGGGGGCACACCTCTCACCTCGCGAGCTCCGCAACGACAACGAGAACTATTTACCCAATGTACTGATTCCTCTACATCTCCATGTCTATTCTCATCACACTTCACGCTCAACTCGTGGACATGATGCGTCTCCGCTTCTTGCTTTATGGTACCCGCTTGCGCTTGCGACATCTCTACTAAACGGCAAATATCCAAAGCCGAGCTGAGAGTCAGATCTGGCTCCCTAAGTAACCGTTCACGAAGAGAACTATTCCTTATTCCACAGATCAATCGATCTCTTACCAAGTCGTTACACAAATCGTTGAATCCACACTTTGAAGCCATCTTATTGAGCTCAAAAACATATTGTTCCGTTGATTCTTGTGACCTTTGATCCCGTATAAAAAACTTGTGTCGTTCTACGGTGACGTTAGTTTTAGGTAAAAAGAATTTATCAAATTCTATTAAAACCGCTTTTAAGGTTGCCGGTTTTTCTGGAAATTGCTCATAAATTTCTCTGCACTTGGATCCGATGACATGTAGCAAAATGTTAATTTGAACTTTTTCGGCTTTTTTACCTAGCTCACATGCTTCACAATATATTTCGAAACCGTTTCTCCAATTCTGCCACGATTTGCACAAATTTCCCGATGTAACGCTTGATATATTGTTCTCAAATATAAATGGCGCGGGTGGTTGTAACACCGCCTCCATTTTTCAAAGGTAAGTCACCAAAATCACTGATTTAAAGTCCCTTATTGGTCTAACTTTTACTTCACTGGTCACCAAATATCCAATCTTTAATCTAATAACTATTAACCGTTAAATTAACCGGCTGCGCCATGTAAAATGAGGATTGAGACGGAGGAGTCAATGATACGCACAGGCTCGCTATTAAGACTGGTATTTATTCATCTACCCACACATAGCATAATTATATACGTGAATATGAGACTAGAATCGTCTCTGCAGACCCAATAGTTTCCGAGATAAAGCTTTTAAAATTCATAATTTTTTCGTACTTCGAATTTTTTTGCAACATTTTATACGTCGCTCTAGCGGGATGAAGTTCCAAGTACCCCCGACGGAGTTTGCTAGTGTTGCGACGTTCGAAAAATTATAAACTTTAAAAGGTTTTATCTTGGAAACTATTAGGTCTACAGAGGCAATTCTAGTCTCATATTGTAGCAAATCTAGTCTTCTTTAAAAACGTCCGGAGAAGGCACTATCAAAAAGTAGTCCTTTAGGGTTATAATAAAAACTTTCCCGGTAATTTCGATTTTTGACAAAGTTGCGTTCGGCGCTCGAGGTCAGAAACTTGGATTATTCATTGGGCCAACATCATAAACAAGTCTGCAAAAAATCACAATTACCGGATTTGACGCATGCCGTGGATGTATAAAGTTACTGGATTAATGTTGCTATTTAGTAAAAACCTCGGCAATTTGAAGCACTTCGTAAGGTCCCAAAATATAGTATTTTCGCGTACTATATATTTCTACAACAGTATATAGTACAAAGAGTCAAAATATAGTACAATATTATATAATATAGTACGGTTGGCAACCCTAGCTGCAAGGTTCAAAAGGAACAGTGCAGCTGCCGAGTTTGCTGTTCTTTTAGCACCACCACGTGCCACGTGGTCACGTGTAGGGTTTCTAGGGTTCCTACGGACGTAGAGCAACAACGACCTCAAATAACATATTATTTTCTACTTAAACCAATTCTTATTAGCTTATAAATAAGGAGTGCGGAATCCATCGGGTAAGCCAGAATGTTCTTATCAAGACTTTATTTTCAGAATTTATCTTTTTTTGACGGTCTACACACAAATGCATGTTTACATTAAACAATTCAGAAATTTGATTAATTATCTCTTAACGATTCGAACTCAGCAATTTAAAACATTCGCCGCCACAGAAAAAAAAGCGAGATAGCACCCCCATGCCACGCAAGTTTTAAGTTTTTGGACTTCGTATGACGTGGGTTGCCACCCACGTCATGCAACAGTGTCGAACTTGAGTCCAATTCTGTGGCGGTGAATGTGTTAAATACACCTAAGTATCAATGTGACCTCAAAGTGGTGTTCACGAAGCAGGTTCTTCATTATAAATGCATTGCAATTCTTTAGTGGGTAATGTTAATGTATTCCTCAGTAAATTTTCAATGAGCAGGACTTTTCTTACTAATGATTAGGTATTTAAATTGCGCTTAAACAAATGTCAAACTGACTCCGCTACGAATGCATACCGTAGCGACCAACTGCGTCGGGCGTAAGTACATACCATGCGGGTATCAAAGGACTTTTAAGTATGATCATTGACACGTCACCTTTGTATGTAAAATGAGCGCAGTGACATTTGGCGGGAAGGCAAAAAGCCTCTCCGCTCTTTATTGACATTAAATGGCCGATATAAATTCCGTTGGCGGATTACGAAATTTATTGGCTTCAAAATTAAAGGAGACCGATTTCAATGCCGACGGCTGACAGCCTTCGTTTATGGGTGAGCGGAGAGGACGGTTGAAAAAAGCCTCTACTAAATCCCTCATTGAAAAACTTATCGTTTTAATGGAGTGTTTTTGCCGGCTAGTGCGTCTGCCTAGTCTTTGATCGCGGCGTGCACGCACGGTATCGTGGGTTCAGCTATCGAAATTACGTGCTAAGGGTGACTTACCAGAGATCTGCGAAGCTGTGTTTTCATGTATTTGCCACATTTAGCTCTCAAGCATACGAGGCGTCTGATAATATGGCGTTATACAGTATAATTATTTACTCTAACTTGACATGTGAGCTGACATTTATTTTAAAAGGAAGAAAAAAAACAAAGCGGACTTAATTCATCAAGGCATCCTCTTTCTATACCAGTCATCATAAGTCATCAAAAACATCGACACAGGTACATTTAGCATCAAAAGTAGCTACGCATTGTAAGACGTCAGAAGTTCTTATTCCCTTTTAATAAGGACTTTTGACGTCTTTGTTTGCTTAGCTACTTTTGATGCTGACTGTACGGACACATACAATACAACAATACAAATCGAATTGAATCGATTGTGAGTTAAGGTGGTTCGATTGCCATACAAAACGTTATTTGACATTCGTAGGCTAACGGCGTGATATTTTAAGAAACTTATGTAACAAACTTTCATAAATTGGCTTCCCATTTGCGCCAAATTCCCCCTTTCCTAGAATAAACTTGTATAAACTAGATTAATTTGAGAAATTGGTTTGTCACGTGATATTTTGGGAAAACTATTTTTCTCAAATTAATCTAGTTTATACAAGTTTATTCTAGGAAAGGGGGAATTTGGCGCAAATGGGAAGCCAACTGATGAAAGTTTGTTACATAAGTTTCTTAAAATATCACGCCGTTAGCCTGCGAATGTCAAATAACGCTTTGTATGGCAATCGAACCCCCTTAAACCGTTTAATTAAGAAAGGTAGGGCACAGCGGAATGTCATCTCGCTCGAATGTGGAGCAGCCCAACTGGGGAAGTACCTCCACCTTACAGAAGACCGCAGCCATAATAGCTCCACTGCTTTGTAGTGTTGCTATATTATTTCATGCTATGAAGTAAAAAATAGTTTAACATTACAAAATATTGTTTATTGCTCACTCAAGTGCAACTCAAGTCCTTTCATATGATAGCCCACTTGATCTATTTTCTAGACTTTGATTTTTTAACCCCTCTCATATTCGTCATTTACACAGAAAATAAAAATGTATATTTAAATTTTTCATTTTTCATACACGTGTCTTAACCCTCTCAACAATTGTTCCAAATTTCAAATTGATAGCACAAGTAGTTCATGATATATTTCACGTTGTGACAGACGGACGGACGGACGGACAGATAATGGTGCGACCATAAGGGTTCCTTTTTTACCTTTTTGATACGGAACCCTAAAAACGATCTCTTCCTAACCTTTGAGTAGTGGAGACGATGCAAAATAATTTACATTCATCTTTTTATTATGGCTCAGTATAATTTTTTGTATAATACAGTCAGTCCAACTATTTAATATGAGAGTGGGCTATGCATCACCAAGTAAGTAGGTTTAGTGCGTAATCGAGACTACTGAAATATTTTGTCGATACGTCCATCACCAGGCAGCGACATTGCCCTATCAGCGGCTGGCTTAGCATCTAAAAATGAAGATAAATCTGAGATAAGTGAACGGACAAGGTTGTCACTTCGCTAGGGCCGCTTACAAACCAAAGATACATTTTCCATTAAAAAAACAACGAACGAATACATTTTGAACCTTATCCTAAAGGCAAAAGAATAAAAGTTGTCTATTTGTTTCCTTAAATCGCTTGTTAAGGTATAAGTAATACGTCGATTGACTTGCATGAGTCTCGAGTGTTTTTGTCCACTTTTTAAAATAAAGCTACTCACTGATGGCCTCTTAATAAGGAGTGGGGTGCGGACACTTATCATTAATGGCGAGATTAAAAGCATTGTCAACGGGGGGCAAAAAACCGCAGTTACTTTAAAGAAATCCTGAGGAATTTCTGATGGAAGTCCGGTGGAACGAAACTATAATCGAAGTCCATGGGAGGCAATCATTAGCCGTAATGGTCAGCTGCTTTCAGATGCCCGGATGGGTGTTTAATGTCAGTTAGTTTTAGTGAAACTAATGTGTCTTGATTAGCCGGTCTAAATATCGTTCTTTATTTTTGGGAGCTGCCCGTCGATATCTCACAATGTTTTAGTTTTCTGTCAAACTGAGAATACTGCATCAGCAGAACTTCCAACAGACCAGCTGCGCGATTACGATGCAAGCGATATGTCCCTCCGTCTATCAGACGGAGGGACTTGGAACAAAAATTATGCATAATTAGAGTCAAAATAATAACCTTGTTATGAATTAAACGTAATAACCCTTTTAATATGTATCTAAGCCCAGATGCATCTGTCGAGAGCGACATCATACAAAGTTCTTCAAAATTCTAAGTCTACTTCAGGCCTGTCCCACTTGCCGCTTCAGCTAAACTCAGCTCTCGCGCACCTCCGATTTGTCAAATTCACGATCGCTGTTGACAGTGACACTCAACGTCACTTGGCCGGCCTTATGTCCCAACGGTGACTCGTAAACGTTCGTCACGATTAGTAGGTACCTAATACAGTGCTATGCGGTACGAAGGGGTGCCATGTATGTTAGCCTAAGATACGAATTAGAGGCCCGATCTTCACTCATCTGTTTAATGGATGAAAAGTATTTTATATCGAATTAAATACATTAAAAAAAAATTTACTAGTGGGTTATTGGCTACAAAAAAACAAAATACAAAAAAAAAACCTTTATATGTACTAATCGAAAGTATGATGCCTATAAAATAAATAAACGAATATAAGTACTCGTATTTATCAAACAGATGAGTGTGAATTACTAGTTTCGACTTACCAATTTATGAGTATGTCCGCGGAAAAGTGCATAGTTAGGTACATTAATAACGTTACGTACATGACAATTATAAAGCTTAGTTCATGATTCATGACATAGATTTTTATGGAACTGCTAAGAAATGGAGTGCATTTATATATTAACTCTTGTTGTTTTTGAATACAACAACAAGAAACACCATATTAAGTATAAAGCATTTTTCTCATGAACCACTTACTTATAGGATTTATCAAAAAAGTCATGAGAAGCAAAGTTACAGATAAGTATACTTATGCTGAGCATATTTCTAACACAAAGTATAACTTCTAACATAAAAAGCTTTTTGTAATAACCGCCATTTTTTGTTTTAGGGTTCCGTAGCCAAATGGCAAAAAACGGAACCCTTATAGATTCGTCATGTCTGTCTGTCTGTCTGTCCGTCCGTATGTCACAACCACTTTTTTCCGAAACTATAAGAGTTATACTGTTGAAACTTGGTAAGTAGATGTATTCTGTAAACCGCATTAAGATTTTCACACAAAAATAGAAAAAAAAACAAAAAATTTTTGAGTTTCAGTTCTAAGTATGGGGATACTTAGAACTGAAACTCAATTTTTTTTTTCATCAAACCCATACGTGTTGGGTATCAATGGATAGGTCTTCAAAAATGACATTGAGGTTTCTAACATATATTTTTTCTAAACTGAATAGTTTGCGCGAGAGACACTTCCAAAGTGGTAAAATGTGTGTCCCCCCCTGTAACTTCTAAAATAAGAGAGTGAGAAAACTAAAAAAAATATATGATGTACCATGCAAACTTCCACCGAAAATTGGTTTGAACGAGATCTAGTAAGTAGTTTTTTTTTTAATACGTCATAAATCGTAAACTGCAATTTATTTAACGGAACCCTTCATGTGCGAGTCCGACTCGCACTTGGCCGCTTTTTTTGTAAGGAGAGTTTGGCCCCGCTCAATATTAGTTAAACATAGTTATTTCTACCTACACTACATGCATGGATGGGCGCGATATTAGCGGCTTGCAAAACTAAAATCATTAAATTCATAAATTTATAATAGTTAGATTATCTTTCGTGGCTTCTATGCTTCAGAAGCTCTAGTAAAGTGTATAGTTTATTAGCATTCTTGTCTGGCAGCGTTACGTGGAAAGTGTCGGTGCAATAATGGGTTAATTAAGAAAGTTGTGTGCTGCGGTTTTCAGCTCCCGCCCATTGATCGATCCACTATTGAAGTTCAATACAATTTTCGCGGTGACCTCGTAATGTTTAAGTTTTGCTGTTTTTATTGATATAGTTAAGCAGGGGTTTTGTCTACAAGCTCCAAGTTTGTCTAAAGCGAAATTTACACGTGCAAGAAGTTGCATGCAAGTTTCATTACATTGCGGGTTACTGTGGCATACTGAGTTCAATTCATCTATCAAATCTCGCAACGTAGTTAAACTTGCACACAATTGACAATGACAACATTTCATAACTATAAGCCCTTAGTTCGATTAGCTCATTGTATTCTAATCGAAAAGAGGAACATGCTGGTAGTTTTATATTTCCAGTAGGTATTATTTATGTTCAATTTATTACGATTTTTTAAAAATGCATTCATAGCAAATCCAATTTTACTGCAGAATAGGCACCTTGCTTTAGTCCCGTTTCGACGAAAACGTTTAAAAAGTTTAGATGCCATTTTCGGGTGGGTTACATTGACGCCATCTTGACAACGTTTGTTTTTAATTTGGTATATGTAAACAAGACTAAAGCAATGTGCCCATTCTGCAGTAGAATTGGATTTGATATGAGTGCATTTTAAAAAAAATCGTTAAAAATTTAACATAAATATACTGGAAATATAAAACTTCCAGCGTGTTCCTCTTTTCGAGTAGAATACAAGGAGCTGGTCAAATCATGAACTTAGAATTATGAAATGTTGTCAATTTCTTGCATGTGTATTTTGCGCTTAGGTATTTTTCTGCTGTCAATTTACGAGCCCCGATGCAGACGACCTCGCCTAGTTCGAAACAACTATCACATTTAATTAATATTTATTACATGTTTGTTTAGAACAACCGACATAGATATGGGACTTTTTGAAGAAAATCATTGCAAAGTCAAATCTCATGACCTCGAAGCAGACATAAGTGTCAGTATATCGCCGAGCCGAATCGCTTCCGCTAATAATACGCCTTTTGAATTACATAGTACTTAAGTTAAATAATTTTAAAAAGTAAATCTAATATGTTTTCTCGTCATAAGAGCGATATTTATATTTCTTGTATTTTGATTTTGTTAGTGTGGAAAATTTTCTTGGAAAGTATTTTACGTTACTTTCATACAAATGGGAGAACCAAAGAAAATGCTCTGATTAGACGATAATTTATGGGCTCCAGCTACTAAAACATCAGGAATAGGGATGGTTAGATATCAGATATGGTGATGTGCAAGTTTCGATCGGTTTTGTATTAATGTAACTCGAGCCATAAGAATCAGTGTAGGTAGGTAAGGTACAGTCACCGGCATCAATATATGATGAAACAAAGGCCACAAAAATATCTGACACGCTCTTACGGCTCTAGGAATAGAGTTGTCATCAGATATTTTTGCGGCCTTTGTTCCATCATATATTTATGCCGGTGACTGTACTTGCAGTTAGGCAAACTACACTCGCGGTCAAAGAAACTGGGTCAGTGACGAAAACCTCAATATTTTGTAAATCGTTGGTCGTATCTGCATGAAACTAACTCTGTTTTATAGAGAATTTAATACTACTAAATCCAACCTTTAATGTTCTACGTAGTAACTGGAAAAAGGTTTAATTGAAAAAAAATACCAATTAGGTACTTATTTGAAATTGCGTTCGTTTTACTTTTACTTGTTTGTAAGCAATTGTTTTCAATCTGTCAAAGAACTATGATAAAAGACTGTTATTGTTATCAGAGCAAAGAATAAGGCAGAGGCCGCGTTACGAACTACAAAGTGACGCAACTTTTTTAAACATGTGTGCATAAGAGTGATACCAGTAGAATTAAAGTATCCCTATAATTTGGGTAATTTGCTTAAGGTCTCTCTATAATGGTTTGTGAATTATTAAATCTAATTTACCTAGTTTGAGATTGTTTAGCAGTAATGTGGGACATAAGGCGCATCCCCATAGCAGTTTGCCATGCAATCCGCCGCGTCATTTCGGCCCGTGCGCAAAGAAAGAAGCACGGCGTCCTGCAAAATTATATCCCCATCTCACTCTATCTCACGCCACGCTCAGACGTCTGGCGCCAGCTTTTGCAATATTAAGTAATATTTTTGTGATTATTAAAAGTCAAATATGCTTCTCTAACAATATTTGTTTGCCGAAACTGACGCATTACAATATGTTTGATGTTTAAAAATATCGAAGTGTTTGGCGCAGCGGGTGTGGTCACAGCGGACAATGTTTCGCAAGAGCGCAAAGTTTGTAGTGTCATTTAATTCGCGGCAGCAGCAATGGCCTCCTAAGGGTGTTGGCCGAGCGCCTCAACTGTCCCCTCACCAAATATTGGATGGAGGTGACTATTGGCGGGGCCAAGTAGAGATAATGTTCGCTCTGTTTGGTACTGCCAATAGCTTGCCAAAACCATTTCTGTAATTTAATGCCCCCGATTCTTAGTTTGTAATTCTAACATAGTTTTTAAGTCTAATCTCGCTAATCTAATCACATATGGATCAAACTGGTCTGAAATAAAATATTTTTATTTAATTCGTGATTTTAACCTAAAACTTTCTGTATATGACTGTTTGTTGCCTAAATAAAATAAAAAATAAAGTGATTCCGTAGTTGGAGTTGGATTTGGGATGGAGGAAATAAAAATGCCATGTAGAATTTATAATAAAAATGTATGAATGAATATCATTAACGCTGCAGTATAATAGATATACAAATTATTGAATGTAACAAAACCTATTTGCTAGCACACCTGATTTTATTACTACCTAATACTCGTATATATAATAAATCTAATATACGGTCTTCATGTCCGGACTGTAATTGTTTGTCCGTTTGGGGTAAGTAAAAATCGTACTCTGGTATCACTCGTGCTTTATATGTCAGATGTCACTTCAACTGACTGTTGAGGTTTTGTGTTCCAAGCCAAGCATTAATTTGTGTTTTCTAAAAGTGTTTTAACCCTCTGTATCATGGTGTTGCCTACAGGCAACATACTGTTATACCCTTCGTCAATTTAATAGGAAATTTTTAAACGCGTTACTATGCATTGTAGCTTCTCGCCTGCACACCGTTGTATAGACAAAACGTTTCAAAAATCGTCAACTAGATGGCGTTACATGCTCAAACTCAACATTTGTTAAGTGTTTCGGAGAATTTTGAATAACACGTGTTCGTGTTTTTGAAAAATCTGAAAAAAAAAACAATTGATGATTTAGTGTCTGACATTATTAAAAACGTCGAGGTAAGAGGATATATTATAACATACATTGTTATCTCCAAGTAACTTCTGGTTTTTGTCAAGATCGAGAGTACTTAGTGTTTGTATCCTCCAAGCTACATTGACGTAAAAGGGTAAAAGTTTAGTATGAAAACTATAAGTATTTACGGCCATATCCCATACAAGAACATATACAAGGATGTCTAGTGAACGTTGTTTGCGAGATACCAACATCATCGCGGCCATTTTTAATGATGATAGGAGTGAGTATGGTTTAGTTCTTGACTGATTTTTGATCCTGATATTGAAGGGTTGGCTGAGGAGTTGACTAAGGATTTTGGGCATTTTCATTATCTTATTACTCACTATTGCCTACGAGCAACAACCCCCTTTTTTACCTTTTCTCATAAAATAATGAACATCAATAAAAACTAAGAAATTAAGTTTTTTATCTTAATAAGTTCTATCAATATTACTTTGAAATATTTAAATTGATGTTATTGAGGGATCTCAGGGGTAAGGTATTATTTCAGTACTTACACATGAAACGTTATTCCGTCCGATTTAGTATTTGAATTGGTGTTGTTTTTACAACATTTGAAAACGCAGGAGACCATTATTTATTTATTTTGTTGTCATCGAAAACGTGTCAACATGACGGCGTCGTGACACGCACTGAAGAGGTCAGAGGCTTAGTTTTGTCTGTATATGTGTGTGTTAGCGTGTATCTACTTATGAGGCTTAGTTTTGTTCGGCTTCACTAGACTGTTCGTAATGCTCCGTCTGTATTTTTTACTTGGTCTGAGTTATTGTTTTATTTTGTGGTCATTCTTGAATGTCTATCATGCCGCTAAAACGAGATGAATGTACTCGTATCATCAATATGTTAGAAGAAGGAAGAAGTCAGAGGTATACAGCGAGAAGAACAGGTGTGTCACTTTCTACAGTGCAGCGAGTCCTCTAACGTTACCTTCAAACTGGGCAGAACCTTAGAAGACCAGTAACTGGCAAAACAAGATGTACTACAGCTAGAGAATATCGATTATAGGCACCTCACAGAAGTTGAAGTGAAAAATCAGCTTTTAGAGACCCGAAGGGACGGCATCAGCGAGCGGACTGTCAGGCGGCGGCTCAAAGAAGCCAATTTGACCCCACATAGGCCGGCCAATGGCCCAAAACTTGAAAGAATACATCGAACAGCAAGACGATTTTATGCCCGCGATCACAGATACTGGGGTGACGAAGATTAGGCAAGAATTTTGTTTTCCGATGTATCCAGATTTATGATCTATGCAAATGACGGGCGGCAAAGAGTTTACAGACGGCCTGGTGAACGTTTTATTCCAGCATGTTTTGAGGAACAAGTGGCGTTCGGCGGTGGGTCAGTTATGGTTTGGGCTGGAATCTCTTCAGAGAGTCGCACGGAGTTAGTTTTAATAGAAAATGGATCATTAACGAGTGCAAGATATGTAGAAGAGATTCTTAATGATCATGTCGGCCCATACAATACATGTGTCACTGGGTACGCGCGGTGACGCGCGTTCATGTACACAACAACATTGATTTGTTACAAACTCAAACCGCGCGCCGAGCCAAACGCGCGTCGTCGCGCGTTCATCTGAACGTAGCCTAAAGGTTTAAGTAATGATGCGTGCGGCGTATATATCTGCTTCCAAAATGTCATCATCATCATCATCATATCAGCCGAAAAACGTCCACTGCTGGAAATAAGCCTCCCCCAAAGAGTTCCAAAGTGACCGGTCCTGCGCCACCCGCATCCAGCGGCCTCCCGCAACCTTTACCAGGTCATCAGTCCACCTCCGTCCAGAATGTATCCTTAATTATTCGTTTTAACAATAAAATAAATAAATAGATTATTTCGATAAATAAAAGGTCCGATGGCAGTTGCTTTCGTAAAAACTAGTGCCTACACCAAATCTCGCGATTAGGTGCAACAGCATGACCCGGGCCACAACCGGGAGGGAATAGACGCTAAGAGGATGATGATCACTTTCACTGCCAGAACCCGCATAGCGGGCGCTGTTCGTAGACGCTTTCAAGGCGTAGTCAAGGGCACCAATATGTATTCTCTCAAAGTTTCATAATTATGTATACTTCAACCTTATTGTTGCAGAAATAAGGTCTGTGTATTGTACTTTGTGTACTTCGCGGGAAAACCACGGCATCGGTTACGAGCGTAGCGCTACGAAATTGTTGGCAGTGAATGTGTTCTATTTAATCTTACTTTTTTTGGGATGTTTCTCCGATTATTATAAACACATGCTTGTAAAAATGATACAATAGGTACAGTCATCGGCATCAATATATGATGGAACAAAGGCCGCAAAAATATCTAATGACAACTCTGTTCCAAGAGCCGTTAGAGCGTGTCAGATATTTTTGCGGCCTTTGATCCATCATATATTAATGCCGGTGACTGTACATACATTTACAAGCTGTTCAATGAAATGGAAATTATACCTAGATTTTTGACAACTTGAAAACCCTTTGATCTCACAAACTTCTGTAGAAAGCATCCCACCAATTCACGAGATTTGGCGCGCAGTAATAGGACGCGGTTGCCTGTGCGTCAACCACAATGTAGGTACAAAGCATGTTTGTTTACACAGACCCTTATTGGTCTCAAAGCAAAATTAATGCAGGCAAGGCTCACTGCGGCTAGGATCAATCGCCTAGACAGCCTTAATTGAATCAGCATCACATATATACAGCTATACCTATATGATGTACAGCTTAGAGCTATATTGGCATTTTAGAAATGCTAGACAAACCTACGGCAGACGCGCTGAGTATCATTTGTCCCACTTTTGGGCACTGTTCATCTCTCTTCAAATTAAAAAACAAACCGGCCAAGTGCGAGTTGGACTCGCGCACGAAGGGTTCCGTACCAATTCTTATCTATAAAAACGGCAAAAAAATCACATTTGTTGTATTGGATCCCCCCTTAAAAAAATCGTTTTTTTTGTTTTTAGTATTTGTTGTTATAGCGACAACAGAAATACATAATCTGTGAAAAATTCAACTTTCTAGCTATCACGGTTCTTGAGATACAGCCTGGTGACAGACAGAGGTCCCGTTTTACTCTTTGAGTACGGAACCCTAAAAATGAAGGAAAAGATAGATGGTCAAATAATTAAAAATCCTGCTGTTTCAATACCTTTAGCCGAATAGGCCTCCCTATTCGGCTAAAGGTATTGAAACAAGTTTCTGTCTAAAATTTTATTTTTGGTACAAGCTTTTATTGCTGACTATACTTTTCTGCATATCATCATCAACTAGGTAGGTACCTACTCAGTGAGACGATTCTAACGAGCCCAAACTCGATGGGGTTGTGTCGTTTTATTGCGGAGTTCATATGGCCATCTTCCAGCTCCAGCATCAGATCAGCTCCATGCCATCATAATATTGCATTGTCATGCGATATACATATGCATGCAAAATTTCAGCTCAATCGGAAACCAGGAAGTGGGTCAAATTTAACTTGCAAGATTTGATTACAGACAGACAGTCAACGGGACTGGTGAAACTAAATAAAAGCTTGTAATAAATCCAAGCCTAACATGTCAAAACGAGCTCGCGCAACAAATCCAAATAATTTAAGTACTTTAAAACAAATTTTAACAAACTTCAATTCAGTACTCCGCCAAGTCACATGAACATTTCCACATTTATTTTCCAATTTACCACGTTAACTGATTTCCGAGAGCAAATACGTTGATTATTAGAGAAAAAAACCAAATCGCTGTATGTGAGCCGATAATATTTGAGGACTTCCGTCAATTCCTCAAGGATCTCAGAATCACTTTTGGCACTTCTTTGTTTGCTATTTCAACTGAATGATATCAGAATCGGTGACGTTCTTTTATAGTTTGAAGTACATCATTGACAAGTTCCACAAATCATCTGTGGTCTTCATCATCACTTCCACTTCACCAAATTTATGATTTCCGAATGAAAATCACGATTTATAATAGAAAACACCGAAATTACTACACGCGTGCCTTATATATTTGAGGAGTTCCCTCAATTCCTCATGGTTCCCATCATTCAACTGGAGTTTTGAAAACAATGGGACCAACCTGGAAGCATATACTTCCAATTATAAAAAGAATGGTACGAATCGGTTCATAAATCACGGAGTTCTGAGGTAACACACATTAAAAAAAAATACAACCGGATTGAGAACCTCCTCCTTTTTTTTGAAGTCGGTTAAAAAGACAGTTGAATTTTAGGTACAATCAACGCACCAACTCAATGTTTCAATAACATAATTTTTAGGTAGGTACCTACTTACTTTTTTACGTGAAATGTCTCCTTTTTTTTTCTATTGAAGGTCGTCCTTTGTATTCGTTTTATTAATTTCTAGTTCTAATTACATAATAATATATCAACTTCGGTTAGGTTTTAAATCAACGTCCACAATTTGAACCCGGTTCAGAGGAAAAACGATTACTTGGCCAGGGTTGCCGGAGCTCGCCAACTGGGGCACTAATTCACTTTACACCTAACCCTCTTTACGGCACAATTTTACTTCCACTACCGTCTAACTCTGCAAACTTACCAACGCCACTGTATCCAGCGAGTATTTGATTGCAAACTTGAATGTATCCGTCGATTCTGAATTACGAACAGTCGGCAGATTGATTACTCAATTGTAGAACGACAGTGCCGTTTCAATTTCCCGCTCAAATTTCGTTGAGAGACGTCATCTGTCGTAATTAGGACGGAATCCATCCATCATTGTAATGCCGCGAAGCAGTAAAATTGTAAAATTAACTCGGAGATTAAAAACATATTTAGCTTAGGAAGTTCACACAACGCCGGTGACAATCTTGATGCTACGAAGCAAACTGGGTTTTTTAAACCTATACATAATATATACAGTATAGAAAAACTGCAGATACTTAACATAGTACCTTTGATAAGTATCTGCAGTTTTTCATATATTTTGTCAAATTTATTTGGTATTTTTAAGTACATATATTCTTTGAAAAAATCAAAGAGTAGGGACTAAATATAGGGAGGTATCAATTGACTTCAGTGGGAACTTTTTGGTATTTACTTCTTCCTCTTCATAAGTCACTTGAAACACATTCATCACTGCTTGTGCTAGTTGAGTACAAGGCTTAGTACGGTGAATGTGAATCTAATATTGGTTGCACGTACAGTCGCTATCACATACATCTGAACACTACAGGGTGTCAAAATAGCTGAACATGCACCCTAATGCCTTGAAAATAGAGTTGTGTTCAGATCTTTGTGACGTGCTTTGTTTGCTCTGATGTATGTGATGGCGACTGTACAATGCGTAGATATATTTTATTTATATATATCGAAGCACGTACAGTAGACGGCAAACTTCGTGCGCAAATGACCTTGCCTGCGCAAAGGCGAATTGTACGTGCAAGCTGCCCCCCCACTTCCCCTCATTTGCGCACGAAGTTTGCCGTCTACTGTACCTACTGACTGTTGTTCGTTGCTTATTTTTTGGCGTGCCATGTGAAATTCGCTGTAAAACACGCGGCGCATAGAATTCTCAAAGTGGGAGCGCTCAGGCAATCCTAGGCTTAGCAATTATGGCTAGATTTTTATCGGTCGCTGCAACAGCGCCACTTACTCCGAATAAATTTTAATTGGGACCATTTTTTTAGAGGTTCATCTATACCGGTTTACCCTTAAAATAAAAGCTATTCACAGAGTCTAGGTGTTCCGAAATTTATTGCCGATATCGTTGAAATATATCACAGAAAATAATATGATTTATTATTCCAAATACCTATCCAACTTATTTGTACAAGGAGAATTCTTAGTCCACTACGAAAGAATTATTAGTCTAAGGTTCTGAAGTTCCGAGTTGACAGGAATTATGTAAACGAATTCATTTTCTTTAGAACTCAAGTAAGATACTTTCGTGCCTCTATTTTTAAGAACTATCCAGTTTTGTGTACGCTCATAATGCAAATTTTATTTTGCTAATAATGTGTGATTTTTATGTAAGATGACAAAATTGGCAAACTGCCGTTTACAGACAGAAATCATATCCATACACGTAAAGTTAAGATATAATAAGTGGTGGCGGCTATTTAACTTGTTTTGACTATTTGTTTAAATATCTCTACCTCCTGTCTAAATATAGCCTTTGGTTATTTTCGCGCATTCTAATAGTTATTTGTGTCACAAGGGAGCAAAATAGTATATTTACGGCGAGGGCGGTGTATTGAATCCTGAACGTAGCGAGGGATCCTACAATAGAATCCTGAGCGTAGCGAGGGATTCTAACGTAGGATCCCGAGCGTAGTGAGGGATTCAAGTGTTAACCCCTAAGACGAAAATAATTTTGCTCCTGAGTGACACGTAACTTTTCACACCGACTATGAGGAAAACATTTGCAAAAAAAAACAATAACAAAAAAAAAGAAAAAACAACAAAAACAAAACGAAAAATACAAAACCAAAAAACGAACGAAAAAAAAACAAAACAGACGGACATGACGAAACTATAAGGTTTCCGTTTTTGCCATTTTGGCTACGGAACCCTAAAAAGAGAAAATAGAAAAAACAAAAAAACAAACGAAAAAAAAAAGAAAATATCAAAAAACCTAAAAAATTACAAAAAAATGAAAAAAATAACACAAAAAACAGAAAAACTAAAAAAATAACAAAAAACTAACAAAAATACAAAAAACAGCAAAAAAACCAAAACAAAAACAAAAAATAATGAAAAATATGAAACAAAAAACAAACAAAACTAAAAAACAAAAAACTAAAAAAAATGCAAATAAAAACAAACGAAAAAAACTAGAAAAAAAACAAAAACCAGAAAAAAAAACAAAAACCAGAAAAAAAAAGTTGAAACAAACAAAACAAAAAAAAAACAAAAAACTAAAGAAAAATACAAAAAATAACAAAAAACAAAAAAAACAAAAAAAAACGAACAAAAACAAAAAAACTAACAAAAAACTAACAAAAAGAAAAAAAAACAACAAAAACTGAAACAAAAAAAACTTATACAAACAAGAAAAAAAAAACTAAAAAAAACAACAAAATCTGAAACAAATAAAAACAAGAACAATCAAGAAAAAAAAAACAAAAAAAAACAATAACAAACAAAACAACAACAAAAAAACAACAAAAAAAACATATATATACCTATATATATGTTTACCTATATACGTACATTGCACGTAGAACCGATGGCCGTTGGGGCGGAAAGGTTCTCGAGTGGCGACCACGTACCGGAAGGCGCGGCGTGGGTAGCCCCCCCCCCCCCCCCCCCCCCCACAAGGTGAACTGATGACCTGGTAAAGGTCGCAGGAGTCCGCTGGATGCGGGTTTCGCAGGACCGGTCATTTTGGCACTCTTTGGGGGAGGCATATGTCCAGCAGTGGACGTCTTGATGATGATGATGATGATGATATATATACGTTTGTCGATTACGATGAAGTTACAATCGATTATTTTATCAAGATTCTATTGGCACATTGCGTAAATGCTACAAGCCAATGAATAAATTAAAAAAAGTAGCTTGAACAGAAAAGTAGCATTTTGGTCCCTCTCGTCGGGGACCAAAACTTACTTTTCTGAATGAGAGGTGTGAAAAAGTTATTTTATATAAAGTTGTAGTTTTGTCTTTAAATTGGCTGGCTCTTGTGTTACGATATCATTCATAAAAGTTTCCAAGGCATAAGGTGTCGCGTGCGATACCGCAGCAAACCCATTACAAAAGAATTTCCCCGCAGTTATGACAGTTTGGAGAAGTTACACGTAGTCAGGTCACGTTGCGTTACGAGATATTTAGCGAGGCAGCTAGCTAACTGCCAAGAAACTTACGACGCGCGACAGTCAAGTTATTCCCACCTAATGAACTTACCGAAATGAAATTAATTTAATAATTCAGCGTGAACGCATTACGATTAAACATGTATAGGCAACGTAATGGCGTTTGACGACCGCGCGTAACATGCGATTAGGATGGTTTCCACAGGGAATTGTGATTCCGGCTGCTAATGTGTTCCGGAGTTTCCTTTTGCTTCTCTGGCTTCATAATCCATTCTAAAATTTCTATTACGTTTGCGAGAGGACAGCGACTATGTACTAGGAGTACATAAGTGGTTAATACTCGTGTCGTGGGGACTAATTCTTAGCTCGGTACGTAAGTCGGTTAGCTACACGAACCTCTGGAACTGTCTATGTGCATATGAATATGGAAAGCCGCGGTTGTCGCTCCGGCCTTAATATGCATGAACTGCTAACTTATTAATTCTCTACACAACTATGGTGTAGGCATGGGAATTCGCTTATGCCGCCGCCGCCACTTTATAGTTAAGTAATAGTTGACAATGTGGTGTAACAGGCAAATGCACTTTTATTCCGTGCTTTATGTGGACGCATCTGCATTGCGGGCGACAGTGTGGATGTGGGAACACAGTTGTACATAGTTCTCACAACGCTGCAAATTCCTTCCCCCCCGGCGCGGGACGAGGTGGGCTGTGAGCCCACCTAGCGCCCGCAGTTCTTGTAACGATTTTCAAGTGAACACATCGAAATAAATTTTATATATAATTGGAGTCAGAGTTTAAATTAACCAGGGTCACCACATAGGATAACCTTGCATCGGTTGCGACTAGAATCGCACAGTGGTGACCCCGACGTGATTTCGAAGAAAGTTACAAGACTCAGGGTCACGAACATGACCAACGGCGTACTCCACGGTGTACCTGGCGCACAAGGTCAGGCGCAAGGCGGACTTCAGGGTCAACCTACTGCGGCACCCCACAACACCCAGCCTCCTACGCAACCAGAAGCGGAGATGAAGCCAGATATTATGGCAATATCGCTGGCATCAAGGTTACCCGAATTTTGGGTAGATCAGCCGCGAGTGTGGTTCATAAGGATCGAGGCCATACTGGCACCACAGAGGTTAGGGGACGACGCCCGATTTGATCTCGTGGTTGCGAAGCTGCCGAAGGAAGTTATAGTACAGTTTACGGATTTCCTTTCCCGACCGCCGGCAACAGGTAAATTCGTCGCGCTCAAGGCCAAGCTTCTGTCCTTGTATGAAGATACGAGAATTCGGCAAGTAGAGAAATTAATTGGTGACATGGAGCTAGGAGAAATGAAGCCGAGCCAGTTATTGAATCGAATGAAGGACCTGGCTCGTGAAAATTTCCCTGACGAAACTCTACGGATCCTGTGGCAAGGTAACGACCTTGCCACAGGTAAACGTACCAGCTGATGTTCGAGCAGTCCTGGCCGTCGCAGAAACAAGTGACCTCGACCGACTGGCAAGCATCGCGGACAATGTCGTCGAAGCAACGCGTCGTAAATACGTGTCCGAGGTCAGGCAGCCCTACAGTACACCACAGGCTGATAGTACCGCCCCATCCACTTCCAAGGATACTGCCGTTATTCTGGCAGAGATCGCAAAGCTCAGCGTCCGTTTGGCGAATGTGGAGCGGTCAGGAGGGCGACAAGCAAATCGCGGACGTCAAGGACAACGCTACGAGAGGTCAACGTCGCGCACGAGAAATACGTCCCGGAATCGCTCGAAAAGCCGTGCCAAGGACAACCCCAATTGGCTTTGCTTTTATCACTTCCGGTACGCTGAGAAGGCGAAGAAATGCTTTCAACCGTGTGCGTGGGAATCATCCGTTCCGGAAAACTAGGCGCGGTGGTGCGATCTACGGCGGAGGTTTGCACCACATCACTTAGTCGTCGTTTGTGTGTTACGGACAAAGAAAGTGGACTGAGGTTCCTTGTGGACACAGGTGCTGACGTGTCGATTTTGCCTCCCAAAAACAGATTTTATAATCGCGAGTGCACGAAATATAAACTTTACGCCGCGAACGGAAGTGAAATAAAGACTTATGGAACGAAGACCATGGTGTTGGACCTTAATTTGCGTAGACAATATAGATGGGAATTCGTGGTCGCGGAGGTGAAGCAGCCTATTTTAGGAGCCGATTTTCTGGCCCATCATAAGCTGCTCGTTAATTTAAGTGCACGTAGGTTGGTAGATCAGACGACCGACCTCAAGGTCGCTGCTGAAATCGTGAGTATGAACCAACCTTCTATTTTTACTGTTGACGAAAAACATCCCTTCCGCAAGTTGTTGTCCGAGTTCCCTGAAATAACGAAACCGGCTTCGTTCAAAGAGTCGACACCGCATAGCGTGTTACATTACATAGAGACTACGGGGCCGCCGGTTTTTGCACGCGCAAGGCCGCTTGCCCCGGATAGGTATTTCAAGGTCAAAAAAGAGTTCGAATTAATGCAGGAACTAGGTATTTGTAGACCGTCGAAAGGTGCGTGGGCTACTCCATTGCACGTAGTAGTTAAAAAGAACGGGGATATTCGACCTTGTGGAGACTACAGGCGACTTAATGCTATTACTAAGCCTGATAGGTATCCCATTCCTAGATTGCACGACTTTACCTACATTTTGGCGGGAAAAAAAGTTTTTACCAAATTAGACATTAACCGCGCGTACCACTGTATAAGTGTAGCACCGGAGGACATCGAAAAAACTAGTCTGATCACGCCTTTTGGCCTATTCGAATTCCCGAGGATGTCGTTTGGGCTCCGAAATGCTGCCCAGACCTTCCAGCGCTTCATGAGCAATTCGGTACTTCAAGGTCTGGATTTTTTATTTAATTATTTGGATGATGTTATCATAGCTAGCGAAGATTTAGAGCAGCATGAAAGACATCTAGCGCTAGTGTTCGAAAGATTCACAAATTTCGGCATAACGATCAATCTAGACAAGTGCCGCTTTGGACAGCCTTCGGTAGAATTTTTAGGCCATCACGTATCGACGGCAGGTATTAAGCCGCTCGAGGACAAGGTAAGTGCCATAGTCGACTATCCGAAACCGGAAACGATCGAAGGGCTCTGCAGATTTTTAGGAATGCTTAATTTCTATAGGGGCCATATTTCGGATGCAGCCGTGAGACAAGCGGAACTAGATAAGTATTTGGTTAACGCCAAGAAAAGGGACAAGTCCAAGGTCGCGTGGACGGCAAAGGCGGAAGAAGCATTTGCGCAGTGTAAGGCGGGCCTTCAACAGGCCGCTACACTCGCACATCCAAGACCTGACGCCGTGTTAGCCCTTATGTGTGACGCAAGTGACACGGCTGTGGGCAGTACGCTTCAACAAAAGGTAAGGAACCCTTAGGTTTTTTCTCAAAAAAATTGTCTCCGGCTCAGGTTAAGTACAGCACCTACGATCGTGAGCTTCTTGCACTATATTTGTCCATTAGATATTTTCGGAAGTCGTTCGAAGGTCGACAGTTGACCTTGTACACCGATCATAAGCCCTTATGTACAGTGTTCAACAAGATAGGCGACGATAACAAGGAAAGCCCTAGACGTGCAAGGCAACTCTTGTTTATTAGTGAGTTTACGACCGACTTACGGCACATTAGCGGAAAAGATAATATAGTCGCAGATACGCTTTCACGGGTAGAAGTTATAGAATGTCCTACTATAAGAGATTTCTCAGAGTTAGCCAGCGCTCAACATAAAGACGAATATGCATTACGAATGTCGCATTCGGATCATATAAATAACACGAGCAAATTGCAACTTAAGCTTATAACGGTACCTACTTGCAATAGAGCTATACTATGCGAAACGTCGACACGCGAGGCTCGACCTTATTTACCTTTAGAATTTCGTCGTAAGGTATTCGATAGTATACATTCGTTGAGTCATCCCGGTATCAGGACAACTAGGAAAATGGTTAGTAAACATTATTTTTGGCCAGATATGAACAAGGATGTAGGCAACTGGGCACGGACGTGTATTCCATGCCAAAAGGCGAAGGTCAATCGTCATACTGTGTCTGATCTAGGTACGTTTCCAGATGCAGCCGCCTTCCAGCACATACATACCGATATTGTCGGACCCTTGCCAACAACTTCTAATGGGGATAGGTACCTGCTAACCATCATAGATAGGTATACACGATGGCCGGAAGCATTTCCGATAACTGAAATAACCGCTGAAATCATAGCTAAGTCTATTTACGAAGGATGGATTGTTCGCTACGGTTGTCCGATAAGGCTAACTAGCGATCAAGGACGTCAGTTCGAAAGTCGGTTGTTTGTGGAGCTTATGAAGTTGTTGGGGGTGAACAAAATTAGGACCACACCCTACCATCCAAGTTCTAATGGAAAAATTGAGAGATTCCATCGTGGACTTAAGGCCGCACTTATGGCAAGACTCGGCAATGGTACCTCTTGGGTAGATCTCTTGCCCAGCGTAATGCTCGGACTACGCACCGCGGGTAGAAGTGATAGTGGCATAAGCGCAGCGGAAATGACATTCGGTCGCACGCTTCGACTGCCAGGAGCGTTCTACGAAACGCCGCCAGAAAGAGACCCTATCGATCCTTACAGCATAGTAGAGAGAATTAGAGATAATATTAATAGCCTGAAGCCCGCGCCGA
Organism: Epinotia brunnichana; assembly: GCA_963854355.1. Taxonomy (NCBI): domain Eukaryota; kingdom Metazoa; phylum Arthropoda; class Insecta; order Lepidoptera; family Tortricidae; genus Epinotia; species Epinotia brunnichana. The sequence goes on along the minus strand of OY977949.1, from coordinate 17,813,840 downwards.
AAAGAGAATATAGAACTAGATCAATTTTTATACACGAGGAGTTATTAAGTTGTACACATGTTTTTGTTCGAGACGATACTGTTCGTAGATCTTTAAAACCACCTTACGATGGACCCTACAGGGTCATCGAGAGAGGTGCTAAGGTGTTTTTAATCCAACTCCCCGGTAGGCAATCCCACATCTCGATCGATAGATTAAAACCAGCGTTTTTACTCAATGCAAACGCGGACAATAGCGATACGCCAGCGCGTGATAGAGTAGGAAACCAGGGTACGTCTCAGGATGTGGGGGATCAGGAATCCGCGACACCATCACCCGCACCTGCACCGGTAACTCGGACCACGCGCACCGGAAGGGTTGTAAAGAGGCCAGTTAGGTTTTTGATCGATGAATAAACATAACATTCGTTGTACACAGTCTCATAGCACAACGGTAGCGCAACTAATACGTGTCGGTATACTTCCGCAGGGAAGTCAGTTATTGTTTTGCGCAGAAGGTTGGTAATACAGGGCTACTATTAAGCATGAATGATTGTCAAGGTCGTCAATAATATATTGTGAGTGTGTTATATTACTGTGTCGGAAGGATAACTTAGGCAATCTTTTGAAAAAATAACTAAGTCGTCCTTACTGAATAATATTAGTGACCGTGTTAGTCTATTCTTGGTATTAAATTACTATTTGTGTTTCAGTTCAATGAGTTGTAAAAATGTTAGCAACATGGCACTGCGTTGCATTACTGCTCTTGTATCATACGGTATGGCCAAACCGAGATGCAATGTCAGTAATTGTAACCATCTGACCGTGATTAATAATTATTTACGATTAACAATATAGCTTAGGTTGCAACCTAGTAAGTTTGTAGTACTTTAGACTTAACCTACTTTTAATGATGAGATTTTAGGGTAATATCGATTTGTATTGTTGTCGGATGAGCAGATTTTATAATATGCGGTAGCGACGCTGCGTAACCAGTAATCTCGGAGTTCAGCGGAAACACCGCGAGTGTATTTATATTTTATTTTATCTTGCATCAGTTTAAGTTTTCACCATTTGTATAGTGTGCAAAATGGGATCGGGTTCAAGTAAAGATGATAGTTCCCAAAACAGTAACATCGCCATCGCCCAGGTGCAGTCGCACTCCGGGCAAGTTGAAGCTAAACTACATTACATCGGAATAGGACTGCTAGTTGTCGGAGTGGTCCTATTGATCACATTTATGTACGTGCTGCGCGCCAAATGCAAGCGCCATGTTAACAGCTGGTTACGTAAAACAGTCGAATCGCTGCCGCCGCCTACTGCCATCCGAGTCAACAATGTGCAGCCGCAGCAAATGCAAGCTGCACCGTCAGTGTATTAGTGATTAACAAGTGTATGACTAGATTAAGTGATGTTGTGTAAGGTAAAGGTCCCAAATGAGAGACCAATGTATTGTTTTTAATTTTTATTTTATTATTATTTTTTTTGGAAAAGGGGGGGAATACTGTGGGAACACAGTTGTACATAGTTCTCACAACGCTGCAAATTCCTTCCCCCCCGGCGCGGGACGAGGTGGGCTGTGAGCCCACCTAGCGCCCGCAGTTCTTGTAACGATTTTCAAGTGAACACATCGAAATAAATTTTATATATAATTGGAGTCAGAGTTTAAATTAACCAGGGTCACCACATAGGATAACCTTGCATCGGTTGCGACTAGAATCGCACATGGATGTTTTGTATCGCACGCTTTACGCTTACTGGCATTTGACATTTGAATAAAATAAAACCAGCTTTTTTCGATTTATTTTCCGGAGTTTCTTTGTGGCAATATTATAGGCATCAGAAAAATCGCAGAGGGAGTGCCTTGCTTGAGTAAACTCGGCTTACCCATTCTTAGATCGTTACTGCATGTTCTATTGTTCTTGAAATATCGGTACATTTATTCAGAGTAGTATAATGCTTAATATAAGATCGGCATGTGGTATCCTGAGAATATTCTGAAAAATTCGCCATTGGCCAGTAAAATTGCAAATGATTTGCTCGTGATCGAACTATGCTTCAACTTTCATAAATGAAATCTTTTATATACTTAATTACGGCGGTCGTTTTACGTCGCAGTACTTTGAAATTCAGAGTTTCTTCCATTTTGTATTTGGTCGACAATTCTAAAAAAGATCTGTCAGATCTGAGTGCTGCAACAAAGTTTAAATGAAATCTCGGGCCCATGTCTGCGTAATTACAAACAACGTCGTAAGGTCGCTGTCAGCGCCGCCGAGCGTGTAATGGACTTTTCAAGTATTCCTAACGTGAAAACTTTCGCTTCAGCCGACTTAAACGCCTCCGACAATGTGCTTAATGATGTTTTTAACTACTTCACTTCATTCCTCCACTATTGCAGGTTAAATTAATTATTCAGCTGTCACTCCGCTCTGTGGACGGTGCACTTTAAGTGGACCCTGCGGATACTTAAACAGAATACTTACTTAGCTCATTGGGTGGTAGCAGTGTTTATCAGTGTAGTGGCTAAAGGACGGTTAGGTGCATTAGTGGCCGGCCGTTGTTCTAAGTTAAGTAGTCTGTTTTACGCGTACTTCGCGCGCAACGGGTATTATCGTAGCCTTCTTTTCCTGTATAAGTGGTACTCACCGGAAGTGTACTGGGAATTACCATTACACAAACACTTCGAGTTTGAGATATTCCGTAGTGAGAGCCTAAAATCGCACGTGTTTACTTGCTTTCTTGTTCAGTCGAATACGTGTATCCTATCAGTTGAATGTTGATTGAATTGTCATGATGACAATACGATTGACAACTTTTTATATCTCATGCATGACATTATATATCTTTTTATACAGGGTATTAGAAAAACTCCTCGTATGACAAGTCAAGTCGCCGGTTGCGGGCACTTTAGAAATGTTATTTTTTTGGTAACTAAGACGTAAGGCATTTTTGCCATTAATACACGTACAATTTCTACCATCATAGTTTCACTTCACGATTGCGATCACGTTTTCGTGAATCGCGGTGCAGTCTCGTGCTTTCGTTACAATTACGGCAAGGGCGCCTTCGAATGAATCGCGATGATTGCACAAAGCTACGGGAGCCCCTCTCATTTCGTTATCGCAGCATTGTCCGCTCCTTTATGTAACGTTCTTAATAACAGACAAATGATGGAATGCAATTTGCGACGGCGCTTACTGGCGGTGTAATAATAGTTTCGATCCGGGAAATGTCTGCATGTCACTTGGATTTCAAGTTTTCCTTGTACATACATGGGGATAAGCTTTGGGATTTGGTGTTCTATTTACTCTGCAATTCTAAGTTTAGGTATGTTTATACCTAGATACGATTTTTTGGTATCAGCGTAATTCGTCTTATTCGTTTTTCGTTAGTAGAATTAGACTTAGGAAGATAGAGACATATATCAAACAAGACGAATAAAGAATGTGTGACGAATATAGAATGACATGAAATACGAATTGAACGAAAAACGAATGGGACGAATTCCGCTCATACCGATTTTTTGACTGAACCGGCAATTTCTTTAATAATTTTTATTTTTTTATTTTATTTATTGGAGAACAAACAGAGTTAAATGTACATAATAGTTACTTACAAGCTAGATTACAAATAAACATGCATTTAGCTCCTCGACAGTTCCCACTAAAACATAATACTATAATATATTTAGTTTACTTACTAACAAACGATTTTATTACAAAAGACTACAATTTCTTACTTATATTATATTATACTTACTACCTGTACATTACAAATTACAACGAAACCATCCTACCAACCATCATCTGGGATGATTTTTAGTAGTTCATTTTTGTACTGGCTAATGGACGTGTTGAAGATGTCAACCGAGACTAGGGTCTTATTGTACTCGTCACACATGCGGCGCAGCGGCGCTCGCACGCCGGCGTTACTCTTGCAGGTTGATCTAGGTTTAGCTCAGTATCACCCTTCAGTTGTATTTGCACTCTTTGAAGAAAACGTTAACAGTTTTTTTACACTTCTGAAATAGACAAAGTATTAACGCCACTCCGTGATAAATTGTTAACATATTTGTTCTCAGCATCACAAAGTTAGTGTGCACATAAGTATACTTACATCGCATAATTTTTTGCAGAACCGCCGCGGGCGAGAGTGAACTGTGTATTAATTTTTAACTCTTTTAATTAGGGATACTTAAAATATTTACTAAACCCCCCGGCGCACCCACTTAAAGCGCATAGAGAAAATTCTTTAGAAGTTTATATACTACCAACGCTTTCGCAGATAAATAATTTACTTCTTAAAGGGATGTGTAATTAATTTTCTCATTTTAATTAGCACTGCTTGTTTGATGTAACTGAATAACGTATTAAAATGAATATGAAACGAAAATTTTGTTTTCATGTACACCTACGTTTAACGGTGGAAAAACATGGTTGCGATATCTAATGATTTTTTTATGTAAATAATTAATCATACTAATTAAATATTAATACTACTACACAATTGTCACTCAGGTACAATCAATTTAACGTTAATCACGACGACAGATATTATTGTATAGATTGTATGTATTGATAGGTACCAAGAATTCATTTCACTCAATTCTGATAAATTTCTCTGCTGCTCACAGGCTTGGAAGAGATCGCTATTCATCGATAAGACCTGTTCATGGCCTATACTTATGTTCTATATTGTTTTAGTGAAGTGTGCATATTTGATATCGTAATAATTTCTTTCGCATTCTATGGAAAAGGAAAATATTACCTCGTTCATAGTCGGTGTAATAATATTCAGCGTTCTTAAGGCGTTTTTTCGTCATTGTCGTCGACAGCAAGTACTAAATACTAAAAGAGACGAATATCAGAGCCCACTTTTGAGGAAGACGTAAGCCAATACCGGTACTGAGTCTATTTGGTTAAAGTTTCCGCGGTATGTTTTACCTCTGCTGAAATAATCTTGAGCCGACAATGACGTTAGAACCGAGCGGTTCAAACGCTAGGAGATTCGCCTACCCGAGGATGCGCTGTGTCGAGAGTAAAGCACCTGAGGTCCGTTTCACGAAGCTTTAAGTAACAATTTTACAAGTCTAGGTCCCATTTCTCAACCGATTCTCGTGAAATTTTGTGACCGGGGCCTATTTCTCGTACGTTACAAGTTCACAAGTCTACAAGCTTACATTTAAAATTTCATTGTACAAGTGCGTTTTAATTCTGTTTCTCGTAGGAATGATTACTACAAGTGCTACGACAATGATTACGACACTTTATTGAATTTAAGTGACAATCAATCTCATCAACTCGTCCTCAACAAAATGGCTGACTTGTGTTTTCGGAATATACAAGCGTATAATAATACAAGTAGTAATGAAAAGCGTTTCTCAAAATTATCAATTACAAGTGTAAAATCAAACTCAGTTTCGTCAGTCACTCTATGAATGTTTACAAGCTTCAGGGTGGGTCAGTTTTTTTTTATAATACGGGTGAATTCGTTACAAAATTATTATGTTATTGGTCATTTACTGGTTCTTTCCCAATTATAATAATTTCATAGGAATGAGTTTACTGTTTTTTTTGGAGAATAAAAGCTAAATTAAATAATATTTCTGATTTTAACGAAGTGCATTCAAAACTTACACGTTTGAGATCTTATGCAATATCTTCATTTATCCACCTTTATAAAACATCTTGGTGAAGCTATTGCCGACCGCTGGAACCGACCCCTATCTATAATAATGGGCTGGTTAAGGTCAAAGATTATAATATCAATAATCCGAGCCACAAGCATGTGCATTCGCGGGACCCGGCACAAATTCAGATCAGTAAAGCATTTTTTCGGCCTCAACGACGGGGCAGCTCTACCCAACATCGCCCCCTAACCCCTCCCTAACCCCTCTCTACTCTCTACATACAACCATCCATTCTTTTTTTTATATTTATATTTGTTGTAAATATTTGTTTATAATCCTATAAGTAATAAAATGTGTGAGTAAATAAAGTGATAAAGAAATAAGTAGCAAATATCTTCATTTATTTATTAATAGATTTTTACCAAAAAAGCATATTAGCAGTTTATAGAGACTCCTCATTATTTCGTGATAAGTCACAAGCTACAAGTATAAAGTAGGCTTTTGAGAAACGAAATTACTATTTTAGTATGTAATATCTACTAGTGTTTGTCAACTTGTGAAACAACAACACTTGTGAAAACTCTTTTATCCCCGCTCTTGTAGCAATTATACATTTACGTGAAACGGAAACTTGTAAAAAATATTGAAATACAAGCGTTACCATAGATACACACTTGTATTACAAGACTTGTAACGTACGAGAAATAGGCCCCAGGTTCAAATAATTATATAGTTTTTTTGTCGATTCAGTTTTTGAAATAAAAATAATACTTAAAAAAGCGGCCAAGTGCGAGTCGGACTCGCACATGAAGGGTTCCGTTAAATAAATTGCTTTTTCCGATTTATGACGTATTAAAAAAAAACTACTTACTAGATCTCGTTCAAACCAATTTTCGTTGAAAGTTATTTTAGAAGTTACAGGGGGGGGGGGGGGACACATTTTACCACTTTGGAAGTGTCTCTCGCACAAACTATTCAGTTTAGAAAAAATGATGTTAGAAACCTCAATATCATTTTTGAAGACCTATCCATAGATACCCCCACACGTATGGGTTTGATGAAAAAAAAAATGTTCAGTTCTTAGTATGGGGAACCCCAAAATTTATTGTTTTTTTATATTTTTGTGTGAAAATCTTAATGCGGTTTACAGAATACATCTACTTACCAAGTTTCAACAGTATAGCTCTTATAGTTTCGGAAAAAAGTGGCTGTGACATACGGACGGACAGACAGACAGACAGACAGACATGACGAATCTATAAGGGTTCCGTTTTTTGCCATTTGGCTACGGAACCCTAAAAAACACAGGCTCGCGAGTTCTACAGATCACAGAGCTCATCATCAAAGCAGCCGAAAGACGTCCACTGCTAGACATAGGCCTCCCCCAAAGAGTGCCAAAATGAATATAATGTATAAATACATTTTATCAATACCATCAGGTCGCGCCGCGCGCTTGTTTGTCACCACCGTGGTATTAAAAAACAAGTCACTACATCACTGTATGCATGCTACTCTTCTATATATTGATTTTTTTAAATGCAAGGTATACGTATAATACGAGTATCAAGTGTTGTAAAAATAAACGTCGCGATGAGCTTCATTTCCTGTTCATATCCGGAGCGCTTGTTGTGATTTATTTTATAATTTTTTCGTATACTTCGCTGTAGAAATGGAACACGTAATTTGTTTTTGCAGAAAATGATCGAATGTAAGCGTGTTATTATCACCCACTCCTTAGTTCATTTGATTGAGCATGTTACGCGTTTATATTTCTTGCTAAATATGTAACGTAAATGTATATTTTTGTCAAATTATATCCAGTGTTATTTGTGTATTTTTTTACCTTCTTAGTCCAAACGCAACGACCAACATTAATGCATCGCTGCTCAATGTAATTTGGATTGTCCACACTTACTCGTATGTCGTTGCGCCTGGACCCACAGTCCCACATTAAGTTTAAGTTAATAAAATCTTGAGTCTACTAATGTCTTGAAAGTTAAAAGCTTAATCCCGCTTACAACTTAACTCGTTTTAGCATAGGCCTCCAAACAGAGCCTTCTAATTTACTTCTAATGAACTACATTTTGCGTAAATTCAGAGTATGAGCTCCTTATTGCGGCGGCACATTAATCTTCGAATCTTGCTAGAGGCCCATGACTCCAAGAGTAGTTAAGTTGGGTACAATATTGCCGACTGTGGCACGTCACACGTAAGACATCATTAACTTAGTGTAAAGATATCGTGAGTGGAGTTGGGTTGTCGCTTGTTCCTTGCTCTAGGTAGGTAATTGAGTGATGTTGGCGGTTCGGGGACGGATATATGGAAGTACTCGTAGACATTGTAATTGGGTACTACACAAGACAAATAGATTTATTAACTGGATCCCTCTAGAATTCTATTCCTTCTATATATTAAGAATAAGAATAAGAATAAGAATATTTATTTGCGTTAAACATTACCAAACAGGTGTTACAAACAAAATTACAGGTAGGTTTCCATGCTTAACCATGACTGGTATGCAAAATATACAATACATTAAAATATTTACAGAACTATAAAATCATTATTTCATGTCAAAGAAGAAAAAAATCATTTAAAGAATAAAAATTATTATTATTTAGCCATTGATGCAATTTTTGTTTAAATAATCTAATATTTAATTTCTTAATCTCTATTGTTATTTTATTATAATTTATTATTAGTGTGACGAATAGACTTATTAATAACCTCCTATAGTCTATCCTCAATTGTATGAGCTACTTTGTAATAAGCAGTCAGTCTGGCAGTGTTCAGAGTGGTAACATCCAAAAATCTCGAAAGTTGTTTTTCCGAAACCATCATTCTTTCGAAAGCAATGCAGTTTTTTTTTACACATGTAGATGATTTAAGGAATAATTACTTTAAAAACAAAGTTTAAACCGACTTCAATTCAGTACTTCGCCAAGCCACATAAGTACATGAACATTTCCACATTTCCTTTCCAATTTACCACATGCACTGCTTTCAGAGAGCAAATGCGTTGATTATTACCGAAAAAACCCAAGTCGCTAACTGTGGGCTGATAATATTTGAGGAGTTCCGTCGATTCCTAAAGGATCTGAGAATTACCACTTCATGAGTTGCTACTTCAACGGAATCATGTGAGAATCTTTGACGAACTTTACATCTTTGAGGAGTTCCCTATAAGTCATCTGTGGTCTTCAGTATGAGTTCCACTTCACCAACATTGCGATTTCCGAAGGTAAATACACGAATTATAATAGAAAATACTGAAATCACTACAACCTGGTTTTCGAGGGCTCGACATTTAAAAAGTGCTTACGGAGAAACGGTTTGCGGGAGTTTTGAAAGAGTACCCTTTTCAAAAAACTTAATTGCCAAGAGAACAAGAGCGTGCACATACGATTTAGGCACTTCCGAATAGCTCGACCACATCGATGGGCAAAAATATTGTGTTTGTAAAAAATCAGCGGAGACGGGTCACGTTCCCGGTAACGCCTCACGTCATCGGGCGCGACTAACGAAGTGGGGCGCGGACGTGACGATAATGCCGTCCCACGGGAGGCCTTTGTGCAATCAGTGCGGTTTCTTCGGACCGCGTTTTTTCGATAGTTGCGTTTTGCTGATATTTTACATCGTGGACTGTATTAGATGTTTTGTGATATGTGGTTTATTTGAGATACACCTTCAATTTGTGTGTTTGACTTTGACGTTTGGCTGTTCGTGTCATCGCTAATTTAGTAAAACAAGCGATGATATTCCATTCGCGATATTTGACAGAATGGGACATATCCCCACTTGACGTCTCTTTCATATTGAGTTTGAAAGGCTTTGTCTAGTAATTGATTGAATCAGGCGATACTTTGGGGAATTCCAATATACTTACCTAGTTACTATAGAACAAAATTCTTTCGTTATTTCGCTAAAGAACGTGCATTCCTACTCGGGTATTTTTGAGTTCTCATCCGCCGCCACACAAACAAATACGCAAATAAATATGAGTAAACATCAACTAAGTATTATTAAAAAACAAAACCCTGACACGTGTTTCGCAGTTTCGCTTCTTTACGAAGCATCATCAGGAGGTCCCTCGTTAGTCAGTGCTGGCTGTAGAGTGGAGATGTTGCTTGACGTCTGCTCCACCGAAATGTGCTGTCTACGAAGAATCATCAGGAGGTCCCTCGTTAGTCAGTGCTGGCTGTAGAGTGGAGATATTGTTTGCCGTCTGCTCCACCGAAATGTGCTGTCTACGAAGCATCATCAGGAGGTCCCTCGGTAGTTAGTGCTGGCTGTAGAGTGGCGATGTTGCTTGCCGTCTGCTCCACCGAAATGTGCTGTCTGGTCGGCCATACATTTCTATTCTGGCTCATTTTGGAAAAATATTCTCCACGGTTTACTGCACTTGCACGTTTTGCTGCTGCAAAGTATAGCACCTTTAGTGAGAAGACTATTAACTGAAAGTTAATTAATCTCCTTATTGGGCTTCTGTTATAATGTTTAAAGGTTTATTGTCGCCCTAAAAGGTGCCGGGTTGGAATAAAACAGTCGGAACAATCGCAGCACGGCCCCGGGCGACAGAGGACTCGCGAACCAATATTTTACTAGAACCGTATTGTCCTGCCGGCGCGTCACATCTTGAGGCCGTCTCGAAATAATAAGCCGTGTAATTAGGATTTATGGGCCTTTTACGATGATTAAATAGCAGGCCCCCTCATTAAAGAGTAAGAGTAATGCATAGCTCCGGGAACACACGAATTACAGATGAGATTTGTAATCGGTAAGCGCGTGAGTGATGTCGATGCGCGACCGACAATGTGAAACGCTAATTGGATACGGTTGAAATTACTATTGTAGCTTGTGGTCCTATAATCAGAAATGATCCTTTTTAAGGCTACGTTTGCATCGGTTTGTAGCAGTCATTTTTGGATAGAATGATTTGGAAATTCGCGTCATCATTATGCATTTTTGCTCATAAATAGTGCTACAAAAGTGTAAGAATCTGGATTCTAGATAAAAGGATTTACGAATGGTGAATATCATGTCCTAAAAGTAGCTTTACCATACATATAAGGCCTGGAACATGCGGAGCGTATAAGTTCTTACCCCCTCGAAAAGTTTGTAAGTGAGGTAAAGACTTTCCGAATGAAGTTAGTAAATCAGTAAGTCTGCCGGACGACGGGTGCAGGGGTTTCCCACCCGTCAATTAGACACATAGGAGATTTATACGCCGATCTATCTTGCTACACTACAACGTTGCTGGCGGAAATTGTTTCTCAAGCGATCGCTTTCTTGCATCGGTACAATTTTCCTGTGGAGTGTAAAATAGCAAAAACTTTAATGGGGCTGGCTATAAAATGTATTATGGATTTTGGTTAGTCGTAACTGTATATTGACGCACACTTCAATATCTGTTGCTGCATGTTACCGCTAAACAACTGACTGCTGACTCTGACAGGGCATACTTAAGTATTACATAAAACTAACTATATTTTTTTGCGACAATAAGTATTTTTTATTTTATTTATATATAGTAGTAGGCGCTCCAGGAATATCTTAGGAATGTAGGGCATAACGAACACCAGACAGTGATATTGCGTTCTGGATTACTCCCAGTTTGCAATCCCCCTCCCCTACTTAAAGTCCTAGTTTACCGTTATGTGGATAATTTTCACAGATTTTCATTAATATGATCCCATAATTTCAGCCAGATTCATACATTTAACTCGGTTAATGGCGTCAAAGAGCTAGAAAGCCGCACATTAATTATCGTACGTTGCTGTAATGAAACGTAACTATGCGTAATTTGGTGCCCGTGCGTGCAAAATGTACTAAAATCTACATAATAAGCTCACATAACGTAGACGCATTGAATGTGATGCAAAATTAAAACGATTTAGACGCACATTACAAAAGAGATTTGGTTAATGGAGAAGTTTCGAAGCTACGTGTCGCGAATTAATAAGTTAACATCTGTGTTTACTTTCGAGACGATTGAATTACAAATGAAAAGAAACGATCTAGCGGCGGGCAATCATTGAGATGCGCATTTTATGCTATTTGAAAATTAAACTGAGTCAAATCTAGCGTTTTAAAAAACATTTTCGATAGATACAGTTATTTGAACCCAATAAGAACCTAAAGTTAAAAGAAACCGGCTAAGTGCGAGTCGGACTTTCGCACGAAGAGTTCCGTACTATTATCTATAAAAAACTATTTTATTCTGTGTTTTTAGAAGATACGAAGAGCGGCGGATTCTTGAAACGACACAAAATGCTGACTCAACTTTAGACTTAATTATTAAGCATTTGTGCGGATTTTTGGATTAAACATTATACTGACAGATCTAATATATTTTCCTTGTATTAAGGTAGGTGTCATTACTTCATATACCTACACTGTTTTTTTTTCCATTAGTACAAAATAGGTACTATCCCGAATTCACTGTCAAAAAACAATCACAAAAAACCGGCCAAGTGCGAGTCGGACTCGCGCACAAAGGGTTTTTAAAAAAACTATTTTATTCTGTGTTTTTAGTATTTGTTGTTATAGCGGCAACAGAAATACATCATCTGTGAAAATTTCAGCTGGAACTATCACGGTATCAGCATACAGCCTGGTGACAGACAGACGGACGGACGGACGGACGGACAGCGGAGTCTTAGTAATAGGGTCCCGTTTTACTTTTTGAGTACGGAACCCTAAAAAGCAGCAGTTTCGAAGAGGACGAGTAAATAATCCCGAAAATAAAACAAATGTCGCGATACGTGGGGTCATTTCGCCGGTTAGCGACCACCTTATTTCATGTGCCGGATAGCGACCACTTAGTTGAGTTGGTGAACTGAAAGCATATTTTCTCGTTTTTTTAATAAGGTCCTAGTCTATAACTGCAAACAATAATGCATACGGCTAACTGTTTCAATAGGCTCGGTAGAATTGTTAACCGAAGGTGATCGATCGCGTAACCGGCATACTGACCCTATACGCTTGACATTGACCATCAGTTTTGTGACGACCTTGTGACGTATGCAGTCGGGTCGGGCGAAATGTTTGGTTTGAGGGCAATCTCTCTAAAATTAAACAACCAACTATAAAAAAATGTTAACCATTAGTATTTAATGAAACTTATCCTATATTCACCGAACCAAATCCAGACTACCCACCAACAGATAAAAATGGAGCATTCCACACATCTCGGTCTTCAGAAAACTAAACTGTAGATTGCTACAAACGACGCTCCAACGAGGTGTGCTAGTTTGTCGAAGAACTATCGTAACGTTTTTATTAACGTCAATAAAGCGGGCTTCATTAGATTTTTTATTTTCCGCGTAGTAAACCCCGGTGCACGTTCCGGGTTCATACTTCATTCAGATCGTAAAAGCGGTGGAATTGCTCGAATTTATTCACGAACTGAGTGGTCTCTGCCCTCGCCCTGGCCTGCCTGACCGGAGCCTAGGGAAATGAAAAAGAATGTTGGTTCGATCTAATGGGGTTCCAATGTTTCTCTATATCGTAATTTTTATTCGGCTTGTCTGATGCCGTGGCTACTCATGGGCTATTGAGGTCGTTTGAGAATTAAAAGTAATGCTTTGTTTTATTTAAATATACAACTGATAATGAATGCCAATAATACTGTGTTGTGCTGTTGTGTTACAAAATTAAAAGCAACTGAAATAAAATTTATGATTTCTCATGATAATTGATTTCTTATTTGCTTTTGAAATTTTTCACAGTATTTAAACAAAAACTTAAAGGAAATTTTGAGTACTAATTGACTGAGTACTATACGTCATACTATAGGTACTCGTAATTATTGAACACTAGTCTTTTCGCATGATCTTTGAAAAGCTATAGGAATCTACTTAGGAACATAATAAAAAAAATATATTCGCTACAGAGACCTCTATCTATTTAATAATACATTACTGTTGTGCCCTTATTGTATGTATTTGGAATAGTGTCAGGCAGGATTACTGGTTAGTCTCTAGTTGGGTATTCAGGTCGCATTGCATCGCGTTCGCGCGCCATTGCGTCTGCGATCTAATCGGACATTGCTATCAACAAGTTCAATATCTTATACCTAATATTATCGAACACTCAATATTACTTTCCAGTTATACTAAACGATATTAGATTAACGTGCTTACATGTATTGATAAGGATAGCTTTGAATTATATTTCCACAAATTCATCAAAATTAATTGCAATTTGCGGGTGGCGCAGGACCGGTCATTTTGGCACTCTTCGGGGGAGGCCTATGTCCAGCAGTGGACGTCTTTCGGCTGATATGATGATGATGATGAATTGCACAGGCGTAACAAGGTGTTTTACATCACGAAGGATGGATGGTCTTACTTAAATGGTAGGTATTACTATAGTAGGTATTAGTGTGATGTGACTGATGTGTGAAGATTGTCCGCTAATATTTATATACATACCTCGGAAACAGAGGCAGCTATACATACCTTTCGATATTACTAAGATAAATAAGTAATAATACTAGACTGTTAACTTTATTATTCTTTTATTATTTGTAATTATCGTAGATATATGTAGTTATACATAGTCTGCGGAAATTTCAAGTGTCTATCGATTACGGTTCTATTTAGAGATATACCGTTTGTAATGGGCGAGAAAAAAAACGCCTTAAAATGACTTTCATTATATGGGAGCACTGTTTAATTTTTAATATATTTTTATTTTTATTAATTTTGGTTATAATAGCAATAGAAATACAAACTCTGTGAAAATTTTAACAGTCTAGCTATTACTGACACGCAGATAGACGGACCCACAGCGGAGGCTTAGTAACAGGGCTATCCTTTGGGAATTCGACCTTAAAAATATTTAGTTGAATTCCCTGACCCCAAATATGTATACTTAGACACCAAGTTTGTGATTCTAAGTGATTTAGAACCCAAGATATTAATAATATACCTATAATTCAAAATTACCCCCATAAAATAAGATGGCCGTCGGAGGAGCTGGTTCCTATCATAAACTTAAAGCTATGTACCTAAGTAGTACCTGAAAAAAAATGGGTTATTTTGTCCGATGTGTCCACATTTACGACAATTTGTTCCGGCAGTCAGCCCCACTACTAAACTTGGTACAAAAACAAAGCAGAGTGTTTATCCAATTACAGGCAAACACAACATGCACGTTAGGCACGTTATCTTAAGCCCCTGCTAGACGGTTGCCAACACGCCCCTCCGACCGAGCGACCTTGGTCCGCACCAACCGTGTAGACAGTTGTTTGGAGTTAAATTTCATACTACAGCGGTCGGTGCCAACCAAGGTCGCTCGGTTGGAGGCGCGTGTTGGCAACCGTCTAGCAGGGGCTTTATGCTAAACAATGTGAACCGACATTACTAAGTACTACAAATTAGATAATAATTAGTAAAATGTGATTATGAAAAATTAAAATTAAAATAGGTAGGTAGCAAACTATTCTTGAGCTTAAAATGTATTTACAAGAATTAAACAAAAAGTTTTTAAAACTACTTTGGGACATAGATAACAATTCAACCCTGGTGGCTTTCAACAGCTTACTATGCACCCTACAAATTCTGGAGAGGACACTTTGGAAACCAAGATTAGTGCGATAATTCTTAAAGGCAAAAGGTCGGAAATTAACTAAGCGAGTTTTATCTAGGAAGAGAAAAGTGAATCGTACGTGCAGGAGAATCAATAACCCCATTTGAGAAGCTATTATAATGTAAGTAAATAATATAAAAACAGATGTACCTACTTTATTTCTATAATAAAATCGAGTAACACCGTTTTTATCCCCAAAAGTCTAGTTCAATAATATTTAAAAAGAACGTATACTTTCTATTCGAGCCTCAACCCTAAGTACGGTTTTATTTGCGAGATTTTATTGAGGGACAAATTCGAGAGAGCGGTCTCACAGCATTCAAGCTCGGCTTTGCTTACGATTTGCGACTTTTCCCTACAATGGACTCTGATTTATCGTCCGTCGATGTTTACATCGTTCCTTTTTCACCAAATGCGACGCCTACAACGAAAGGTTGGTATCCCCGAACGGGAGCGTAATGCACAGTAGGTAATATTTATTGTGGCAACGCTGGCTCGGGCATGCACGGCCTTTATACGGAAATTACGGTACTTAACAGATTTATGATATGCGTTTACGCGTATAGCTTGCGACACAACTGCTCAATGACTTGTGTTTTTTTACGATTTTGTACTGTAAAGTTACAGGTGCAGAATGTTTGCTGTTTTACATATTCGTCTCCGGTCGGGCATAGTCAGAGGCGTAACAAACACGTGAACTCAAAGCGAAAACATTGAGAGCGAAAAGCGTCAAAATTCTTCAAATGGAATACAAATGGCATATGTTTTCTCGAATAATTTAGTGACGACGTCGCTTTATTCGACGTGAGCAAATCTTTGAATTATAAAGTGAAGCGAAAGCGAGACATTTGGGCGGACTCGAAGCCATCTGGCGGGTACGTTCGAGTTAACAAGTTACATTCATACATATTAACTCGCAGCCGCTGTTGCTCCATATTCATGTGCAAGGAAGCGCTTCCGAATAACACTCTCACAGACAGGTAAAATATTATTCGCGAATGATTTTATTAAACTTTTACCCATCGTTATGTGACACGAATCTCAAAATAATAGCCAACAATGGTTAACATAAAATCTTCTAACACCTCCAGTGATTCTGTTTTTATCGAAACCGAGTGAACAGTAAGAACGCGGTCGGCTTTATTAATATTTAATTCCATTGTTCGACAACGGTATGTACCTTCATCTGTAATTCATATCAAATATTTTCATGTAAGAACTCTGAACTATCCCGTAACTTGTTATAGAGACTGTTTTGTTAAAGTTTTAGGGGCCCGAGAAATTCTTGCTTGAGAATTTATGTTATTACTAAAGTTTTGGACAATACAAACTTTCATAGTTTAGTTTAGTGTGCAGAAGATTCCATTTCATCAAGTGGACAAAATATTAAGATGTTTTTAAAGCAAGTTGTTCGTTAAGTGACACAAAGTTCAAGAATAGTCGTTTGAAAATCTTTTGAACCTATTGAAACGATTCCACACCACAGTTTGAAATGGCCAAAGGTAAAACATAATGTATATCATTAATGGTTTTATGACAAAATGTATCACATCTAGCTGGAGCCAGTTATTTGGTTCCTAATAGTTATAATATTTCATATTCTAAGCTCGTTTTAACTTTGAAATGTAACCGCTAATATGTGAAGTAATAGGAAAATGTTGTGTTTCGAGTCTCATGCACGTGTTTCAGCCTCGGCACAGGGTGCAGTTTATATAGGGGCGTTTCTTTCCACCATTTACCCTCTCAAACAGGACGATGAGATCTTTAGTCCGCCCCATCTCATCACCCTAACGACCCCGAGCACATTGAGAGAACTATCAAATAGATGGCAACGTCTTCAACAAAATACTTTAACCACATTTCCTGCTTGGCCTCGCAATCTGCCCGAAGAATCTGTCACCAAATTCCTTTCAGAAGGTCAATGTAACTTGACGTTTCACATACTGATTTGATATCAATACATTACGCGCACTGTTTCTGATTGGGTAATAAATAGGACATGGCGCGTGGATGCAAGTCCGCGCAACAGATTGATATCGCATGGGTATGCAATTTGTCGAGTCAGATTGACCTTCAGGTTGGTATACGTTCCGTTCAACTGGGCTTTACGTCTCGTTTCTTTACAAATCCGAAGATAACAGGCCGGTGTCCCGCTCTCAAGGTGCTAGACGGCCATAAAAGTCTGGACCGAGTAAAGGTTTGCGGGAAATTGTTTACAGAATTGACGAGCCATTTGCCTGGGTTTATGTGTGGCGAAAGCTGACACCGCCGATTTCGTATGCATTTTACTTAGTGTAAACAATTCACCGGTTTTCGGATACAACTTTACTGTAATGTATAATACGACTGTTGTGAGTTTAGAACCTTTTGACGAGGTGTTTTTAGGGTTCCGTACTTCGAAAGGAAAAAACAGAACCCTTATAGGATCACTTTGTTGTCCGTCCGTCCGTCCGTCCGTCCGTCTGTCAATACCCTTTTTCTCAAGAACGCGTAAAGGTATCAAGCTGAAATTTATACTGTCCCATGGAGCTGTGAAAAAAACTTTTAAGCAAACGCAATCAAAAGATACAGCCGTTTATGCCGCAAATTTCCGCAAATTTTCGAAACTCGCAAAGGAATCAAAACCTACCCGTGAACTCAGAATCTTGAAATTTGGTAACGAAGCAACGTCTTATAGCACAGATAAAGGAAAAATAGCGAAAACCGTAAATTTTTAGTAACATCACTGAAAATTTAATGTCCAGTATAAACTGACACGCACTAAGTATGTGAACACGTGTGTCAGTTTATATTGGACTTGTTTCTATTGTACGGGGTGGTCCGGAACTCTCGGTGCGCGAGTCTGACTCGCACTTGACCGGTTTTTTTCTACATTCTAGTTAGCCTTAACGCTTTTGTGTCCTCTTGCTTTGTGGGAATCGGCTTTTATGGGCGCTCTGCCAATGGTACTTACGTACCTAGTCTACTTATATGTAGCAATGTAATTATTAAATAAACATCA
The DNA here is from genome assembly GCA_963854355.1 of Epinotia brunnichana. Lineage (NCBI taxonomy): Eukaryota > Metazoa > Arthropoda > Insecta > Lepidoptera > Tortricidae > Epinotia > Epinotia brunnichana. The sequence goes on along the minus strand of OY977949.1, from coordinate 17,795,638 downwards.
GGAGACGATCCTACAAAAATCAAATGAGCCCAATAGAAAGCTCAATAAGGTGTTATGGGTACTAGACGACAATATATTGAATAGATACTTTATTTATTTATTTAATCGTATGGCATTTAATCAGTCGTATACTATAAAAGAATTTTCAAATTTTGCATCCATAGGATTACGTCACTGTCGAGGGTGAACAAGTCTGCCGGATTACCGATAGATACTTAAATACATAGAACTCATCCAAGACTCCGAAACAAATATTCATGCTCTTCACAGTTTTTTTTAACCCTTACCGGGATTCGAACCCAGCAGGTCGATCACGTAACGCATTGTACGAACGTCGGGTAGGTCTAAATGTCACTTTTTATATGGAAAATTGACAGTTAAACTGTACCTGCATGGATGAGGCCTTATCACGCGATTAGTGAGAAGATAAGAGCGTCGTCTTGTTCTATCGAACGGTGTCTGCCAGGGACGGATGCTCTATCTTGTCACTTATCACGTGATCACGTTGTCACTTATCCATGCTACGGGGCCGGACGGGAATAATCCTACATGAAAGTTATTTTAGATTCGTGCAAGTTTACGCAAAAGTCTTGAAAGACAACGGGTTTTTTTGTAAATTTAAAAGAAATACCAGCAAGTTACAGCAGATTTCTATTATATGTTACAGCTTTTGCCGTGTTGACCTTGGCTCTTTTCATAAATTCCTCAGAGCAGTAACCTTTTTGTTTAACAGCACAAGTCCAGTTCAAGGAGTGGTTTACAGTTGTTGTAGACGCTGCCAGAAGTTTTGTTGTTTAAGTGGGCTGTAATTTTAGTGGACGGCCAGTTGGACGCGTGGAGGTGCTTTTACCGAGCGAGGGTTGGCGGTTGACGCGAGCTACAGGCGCGAGCGCAAGGCCGAGTGAGTAGTTGGCATCAGCGGAGAGAAGCGCATGGCCGAGTGAGTAGTTGGCATCAGCGGAAAGAAGTAAGCATCCGATAGTTTGGGACTAGGTCGATTTGTGTAAGATTGCCCGCAATTTTTTTTTGTTCCTGACTTCGAGCGGCTGCATCAGTATGCGATATTTTGAACTGTGTCGTGAGCTCACTAATGTCGCACAGATTTCCTTACTTGTCGGTATACTGGCAGTTTTACGTTTGGGCAGTAGTAAAATCACGCGCGGAAGCGGGCCGATGCACTGGCCGTACTGCATTCGTAGCGCCCAGCTTCGGCGCATCCCGCATCAGTCTGTAAGAAGCACTCGGTCCGGACTAGACTGACAGTTGAAACATACAGCTGACTGATTTCGTACCGCCCCCGCACCGACAAATCAGGAAGTCACCTTAGGTTACATTTTTAGGAAACTTGCATCTTCTGGCACACTGGCGCCAGTCCTGCAGTAGCAAATTAGACAAATTGACCTAGTCCCAAACTAAGCAAAGCTTGTACTATGGGTACCAGATGACGATAAACATACTTATATACAGGGTGAATCCTAAGTCGTGAACAGAAATACTAGTTTCCGATGTACTTCAGTATGGCGATTTAGAATATCTGGGTCTACTAACAATTAAATAACATTTAAAAACATAATTTTTAATCATTAGAAGCATTTCTAGTCTCGCTAACATTTTATTTTGGTTACCCTACTTAGCTTGTAGTGATTTGTCATTAATGTGTCAACTGCATAAAACACCATAGAATTTTTATTTCCATCTTTGAAAGAATATGCTATCTTTTTGCCCTATAGTACTTGGAAAAAAATACTTCTGTTCACGACTTAGGATTCACTCTGTAGATAACTAAATACTAAAATAAATAAATAAAAAAACTGTCAATAAAATTTTCTGAAAATATACTGTATCATCGTACTAGTTACCGCAGTCAAAGCAAGCAGCAGGTTGCGAAATGACAAAAATGGCGGTCTACACTCATTAGCGCTTCTACAGTACGAAACTGGTCAGTTAGTAAACAATCAAAGCACTCACTCCTGTAGAAACTGACAGTGCCTTAGTGCCGCTAGGCTACGAGCGAATAAAATCACAGTAAGTATTTTTTTCATTAATCTGTGGTTGACTTGGAATGCAGTTTCTTGGTCCACCGCATCTTATCACTTGCGCCAGCTCTCGTGAGTGCAGGCCGTTAAGTCGCTGTTACAACAGATTTGCAGCTTTCAGCCGCGCAGCGGGGACAGCGTTCGCGCCCAACAATGGAAATAAATATTTGCCAACCAGTTGACCTGAATACCCAGCCTATGTTCGACAAAAGGGCTAAGTAATCATGAAGATATTGCAGTTCCTGTATAGACCATAAAGAATACTTGATCTAAAGTCAGAGATCTTAAGTACCCATTCACATCGATGGACTTAACAGTCAGTTACAGGTCGGCTAAAGTCTAAAATTTAGGCGACACAATATAATGTGTTTTAAGCTAGATCGTTTAACTCATAAATCCCTGCGAATTAATTAATGATACTTCTTTCTCAAATTCATACTAGTCCGAATGCATATTTTGGTAAAAAGGATAAATACCAAACCAATAACATCTTCTTTGAGTTCTTTTAAAAACTGGTTTGCTACAAGAAGAGAGGGATGGTAGGCAATAATCATTATTTTAACATGTTGTAATTGTTTTGTTACTGCTTAAATACGAGTATTATTCCAACACGGATGGTACTAAATTTCATTTCACCAGATATAATCAATGTTCTGAGTAAAAAAACCGTTGATTAACTTATTTAAACCGCGCGAGGACAATTGGTGTTCGGTGCAGCACTGGCGTTGTCCGGCATCTGGGGACAATGCACAGAGATCCTTAATTGCGACCGAAATAAACATCTACAAAAGAAAACAACATAAGGTCCCACAGTCGTTGGAACAAAAGTAAATATAAGTCACATAAAAACTGGTCAAAATGTCGCCCTGCGGTGTCGTTCAGATGCGGTGCAAGGACGACTTTAGCGAAACTTTTGTAGTTGGACTACACCTTTATTTTTTCGAGAAAGTCGAGCGTCGATTCCCAGTCGTGTCGTGTTGTCTCTGCAAAGAAAAGCTTAAGCATTATTTTATCTATAATTCCTTAATTATAAGATTCATTCATTTCGTCTCTGACTGGTTTATTTATTCGTTAGTAATGGTACGTTTATTGCTGTTGAAACACATTTTTCATTAGAGAGGGGAATGCTTTTCGTTGTGCGAGAAAAGCGATCGCCATAAGCTCGCAAAGAGACTACTTTCTTACTTAAAACAAGATAAATTATTTGTTTTAGTTTCTCAAGGACCTCAAAGTCTTCCACTTAGCGCTAACTAGCGTTACTTTGTGGCAGGCAATTATCAAAAGCATGTCGGACAGCGCAACAAACAATAATTACGAGTCCGGGCAATTTTCCGTTTAAAAGTAGCGGGAATTCCCCGTAAGCACCTAATCCTATGGACAATGATTCTCGAGCCGGGACCTCCTAAGAGTTTTTTCTCATAACTCAAAATGAGATCATAACGTCGCGAATCTCGGGAGGCCTTAAAGAATAACAAAAGAAAAAAGCTCAAATTACGTAGGCCGAGTAATTTTCGGGGCGAGCTACGTTGAATGGTTCCTAGGGGACCCTCAGTCGGGGACCCTTCGCGATTATGTTGCGGTTTTATAAGCTTGTTATGTTTTATGACCGAAATATAATGTTTACGGATACGGGCTTTCAGTCTCGTTGGCGCGGCATTTGCAAGTAGATCGCTAGTGGAACCTGAGGGCAACGCGCCGCGGGGATGGGAATTGACCATAAAGATACTTTACTCCTGATGAATATTACTCAACCTTTTTGTGCGCCTGAAATGACAGGGGCTACATTAATACCTTTGGTACTCAAACGGGGTTCAAATATACGAGGTGAGTTTGGGGTGGTTTGTAATGAATGTATGAAATACAATATTTTTGCAAATAGGTATTATGTAGGTACTCGTATTTAGTTAATATAGAAAGTACCATATTTGTTTACAATGACTTAATTTACGAGATTATTCATTTTAGAACCATAAAAACATAAACTGACGAACCTTAACCCGTCGTTTGCTTCTCGATAAACATTTGAGCCAAAAGCCCTCTTTTGAATAGCTAATTTTGACATCCACATAGGAAGGGTTAACGACACTTAAAAATTCTAAAGCTGTTAATATTCGGCGTATTGAAACTTCATGAACGTTGGTATCAAACAAAAAAAATTGCAAATTATAAACTGGTTCATATATATACATTAAATACATTTAAATCTATACGCACTAAAGAGAATTCACAAGCGGTCTTGACAGTTAATGTCACTCCAGATGCTCGTCTTAATAAATTTATTAATAACATCCTCCTCCCTCCCATATTAGGGTTAACTTAATAGTTAAGTATTCGCTAATATCCTACATCTGAAATATAGTGAAAGGTGGGTCTACACCGTCTACACTTTTACCTTGGCTCCTATAGGGATGGCCGTTTTCTTTAAACAGTTTTAAGAGGTAAAATTAAGGCCAAACGAAAATCCAACATTGAATATCAAGATATTCAATGTTTAATTTAATCAGTTTTGCAGATTTAATTTAACTATTGAAATTGGCTATTAACTGTGACGTCATAAAAGCTTTTTAAATTCTGTAAGGTTCCTATACACTACAAGAAGGTTTACAAAGTAAGTTCATTCGATATTACATATTTTTTTATTTAATGTGTTTCAATTTCAAGACCCTTGTGCAATAACACAATAACTATTCATGCTACATTAAATTAATTTGTACAAAAAACGAAAAAAAAAAATTTTTTTTTCTTTTTTTTTCTTTCAAGAAATAATTATGCTAATTTGTTTCTGTGAATGTACTCTTCAATATGCCGAAGTTAACGGAAATTCCCGGGAACACCGTGTATATCGTAGGTAATGATTGATAGGGAATGATTTCCGGGATAAAAACTATCCTTATGTCCTTCCTTGGGAGTCAGCTATATCCAAAACCAAATTTCATCTCAATCGGTTTAGGGGATTAAGCATGAAGAGCACAGATAAGAAGAGGTAACAGACAGACATACAGACAGGCGGGCACACTTTCGCATTTATAATATTAGTACCTATGATTGACTTGCCTATTAAAATTTACCTAGCACAACATGAGATGGTATAACGAATGAAACAATTTTCTGATAAAAATCGCCCAAACTGAGTGCATTTTATCACCAGTTCATAGAATATCGAATCATTGCCAAATACCGTATATACAACTTATTAATATAAGCTTAATACGACAACAAAGTGCCACAAAGCATACATATTGCTAAGAACCGCCCCATCCCGGGATTGCCTTAACTAATGTAAGTAGCACTAAGTTGGCGAGGGTGTTTAGAATTTTACACTAGCCATTACACCATTACCCAGGGTGCGATCCGAGTACTTCCCGAGATTTATCTGGTCTTAAAATGTTGCTCCACTTCGCTGCAGTAGCTCGGGTCAATCAGCCCGAGAGCTTTTTAGAATTAAAAGTGTACAATTTGCGGGTAACCTTAGGCTACACTAGTAAACCAACATTTGCAGTAAGAATGGATAAGTACAAGTGGATAAGTAAATTGAGTTGGCCAGTATTTATTATTTGCGGTTATTGTAGTGTAATAAATAACCATCATTGTGGTAATTGGCAATAAGTCACATGATTGGCACACGTTAATTTGACCTAATACGTATTTCCGCGAAACTAAATTATACAAATGTATACTTACTTAAGTAAGTGTCACGGCTCTGTTGTGTCACACATGACCACAATTGTTAATAGCCGCAGCAGCATTAAGACTAGCCTACCTAAAAAAAATAAGTATTGGCATTGGCACTCGTAGTGCCAGCTTATCTTAACCTTAGTTTTACGTAACCTTAATAGTTAACTACCTATGCAAAATATAATATGAACAATTGTTTTAAAATATCTAGATCGGATAATCTCGTTCAGGGACCGAAACTATCTGCGTTGAATCTGTGCTATAAATGAAATACTCCCAACTCCCGTGAAAATAAATGAATAACGCCACACTTTTTCTCGTTGTTTGGTCCCTAAAAAATGTGTGAAACGAATAGTTATCCAAAAAAATTGAAACGTGGCCATGGAAAACTATGTTACAAACTACGCAGTTACGATACGTTAGCTGGGCTGGGCGGGTATTCGCAACGCTTGACCTAACCTCATCTCAGTCACACCAGTGTAAGTCAGACCAACGATTACGCTTTATTATTAAATCCCGGTGTCAGGATATACTGGGAGTGGGCGGAGATTTCAGGTGAAAGTAGTTGTGAGTTGTGAGTAGCATAGCTGGGGCGGTTTGCTACGCCGCACCGGAGCCGGTACAGGCCGGTATTGGGGTGCAAAGTGTGCAAACCGAGCTAACTAAGTTTACTGGCGCTTTTATCCTTCGACGGAACGCTGGAGAATTTTTTGCGCAAATATTTGTAGGTTTCATATAAATAAAGCTGTATTAAAATTAACACATGCTGGTCTTTAGTATCTATATACCTGTAAAGATAAACATAGTACCATACATAATGTAATGCTTTATATTATTTTATCGTACCATATTTTATCTCACATATGACGTAAATAAAATAGACATAGACGTAATCTATTGGTAATATAATAACACTTTACAGGTCAAAAATATCTCATCCCTAAATAACTAATAAAATTATCATAATTAGACTAATATTCGAGTTTTTTTAACATTTCATAAGTTTGAGTGCTTTGGGTAATCTCAGGAACCGCTTCTCCGATTTAAAAAAATCTTTCACCTGTGTATAGAATGGACTTTCTGGATGGTCATAAGCTATTTTTCATCCCGCGGGTTTACCTGCGTTCTCTGCAATACGCGGGCGAAGCCCTTTGTAAAAATGGCCGAGTTATTCAAGGAAAACCGTTTTTCGAATATACGTAGGAGCTTGATTCAGTCTACTTTTTGAATTTACACTCCCAGTGACCCGTCCGAGGGACCTACGAAAAAAAAACCCAAGAACGAATTATTCACGGGTCAAAATCTATAATGACTGAACTATGTGCTAATGGCGAAAAATACTAAAATACCTACATTTCAATTAGCAAAATGTTTCATCTGAATTTTTTTGACGCTTGCAAGGAAGCACTTAAAGTTAGGAATGGAAAATGTAAGGAAAAACTAATGTATACACAAACAAATGAAATTTTAGAGCATAATGTAGTTTCTTTACGACCTAAATTTATAGAGTGAAATCAAAAAGTGGCTTATTTGGTAGATTCTTAACACTTCTCGATTTACTTAAGAGGAATGCCTATCAGCAATTTTCCCATACAAACGCTCTCGAATGTTGCCTCCCTGGTTTTTGAATCTAGAGCAATGATTTTTTCAAATAAGCTCTATATCATCATTATCTATGCCGTTATGTTTCGCTTTTTTGGATCTTTTTATTTTAAAGAAACTTACAGCGCCTCAAAAATTGCAAACACGGCCTAATTGAAATGGATGCTAAAAAAGGCGCAGTTTACAAATATAACAACAAATATCCAAAAAATCTAAACATAGCGGCGTAGATTATTTCTCCCTCTTGCAGTTTCCAAATGTTTTTAATGATTCGGTACGTTTTGGAGAAGGAAACAGTCGAGAGCGAAACCTCGATTTATGAGTTTTTTGCGTGGGAATTTTACCTCGAGCTGCGTCAAAAATTTGAGATTTCAAAAGTTGCTCAGAGGCGACGTGAGCTCAGAAAACGGATTTTTAAAAAGTCGTAGCTCTTGTTCGGATTATAATACGGCTGCCTTAAATGTTATTACCAATCTTGAGGCCTTTCTCGAGGGAAATCAGCTATTCAAATCCTGAGTTTTTGACATTCGCTCGATAGAAAAAAATCTCGAACATAGGTCTAAAATACACTTAAAAAAATCGTAACAAATCATGCACAACAGCTAAACATATTAAATTTGGTTTTAAAAATCGGCAATGTCATGTTTGAGGGAAATATCAGCTATTACTTTTTTATTTATTAAAACGCACAAAAAAATTAAATTAAAAAACATTGATATCCGCGCATCCAAACACGCACTTCCATCTCGCTCACGCTTATGCTCAGTATGCAAAGAAGAGGGAGAGACGGCCACAAGCCTACGCCGCCTTAATAATACAAAAGTAATATTCAGCTTTCTTGATATACGTACATTTTTCGCAGTTAGTTTTGAAGAAGGTGCAAACATCGAGAATTTTTCAAACTCATGCCGAGCTGCAAAGCAAAAGTTGCATCCAGGCTATCCTAGATAGTAGAGAACAAAAAACATTTTTTCCCAGTCCTCTTTGTTTGATAAAGAAATCGTGTGAGTGAAAGGTAAGCAAAAATAGGATTTCGTGTTCTGTTCATGTTTATAAGAAATCAAGTTTTTATAGTTATTTGTGCAACAAGAGAGAAAAGTTGTTTTTTGCTGCGAGTGCAGATTTTTAGTCCCGAGGAAGCTTGAGCGTAGCGAGGAACTCAAAAGCACGAGATACAAATAGCTTTGCTCCCGAGTGGCACATATGTACAACTTTTCACCTCAGCAGTAAGAACATTTCACATTTTGTTTTTATATTTAACACTAGTAGCAGAGTACATCCCAAAAATTAATATTTGTTAAAACGAAAAAGTAAAACCAACGTGATAAATGTAGGTATAGTTTTTTCTCCTTAACAAATTTTATTTCGATATGTTTTGATTTAAATATTCTCTTATTTTATAATAAATATTTCATATATTTAAATATTTCAAATATTTAAAACAACCGTTGGATACAAAAATTTTCCAGCTGTTGTGAGGTGACAATACATGTCTTATGCTCGAAAAGTGTGTCATACTCGTATTAGACTTAGCAAGCGGGGCTAAAGTAGTACATTTAGCCCCTAGGGCAAATATGTATACATATTTATGATTTTTAATTTTGCCGGCCGGTCATTTGTACGCGCCTATAGATGGTCCGTGGCGTTTATTCGTGGTGTCAATATTTTGTATCTGTGTCAAAGCAGTTTATAAAAAAAAACATGCCACCAGATTGGACAATCTTTTCGCCGTGTAATTTAATATTGGTTGTGGATGGATAATCTTTGCTTTAACTAATTTCTCGCACTCGAAGTGAAAAGTAGACCCCCCCTCGAATAATTTTCCCTCACTTCGTTCGGGAAAACAATCATCTCGTGGTACCGCTTCTTTTAGACTAGTATTGTTTTGTTATACAATCTATACTATTCGATTTTAATAGTTCCAACATCATGTCGATTGAAACCAACTTTGTTTATCAAAATTTTGCTGATTGGTTTTTTTTTCATAAGTCTTCTTAAGCGTTTAATCTTTTGTCATCATCATCAGCATGTAGGCATGTATACGACCCACTCCCACTGCTGGTCATACTTACCCAACATCATAACGGGAACTTGGGAACTGAATGCAGGTTGGCTATGATGTCAAATGTAGGTAAGTAATATGTCAAAATCTGCCACGTGAAAAAGAAACAGACATACATGCAGTCGAATGCTTCGTCGGTCCGATAAAAAGTGTGTCCTACATACACTGACAGACGCAGATTTACTATTCCTATAGAACAGTAACCTGTAGCAGTGAAAGGATTTGCCCCAATGGCTACGCTCCGATTGTTCGATTCGGAAAAAGGGGTGTGTACAAATATATGTATATATGCTAGTACGTTCTATGTGGTTTGTATTTTTTGTTTGTATTTTTTCTATGTTTCCAATACAATATCTTTAACGTCAATAAAAGTTATAGAGTTTCCTTGAAAGATGAATGAATGACTGAATGGTGAATTTCACAATTTACTATCAAAAAGATACTCTAGATTAAGAAACAGTATTTTCTGTGAAAAAGGAATAAGTGCTAAATATCATTCACCAAAGCTGTATGTCGAACATATAATTTGACACGGATTACAGCTCTCTCACAAGCTCATTATATCTACTATATAGTATTGTCACCCATTGAGTGGTCCCGGGCGTGGACACGTCCCCGTGTCCGCCGTCAATACAAGTCGACACAGCTGACGATACCATCAATCCGGCAAGTAGTTTGCCTACTGAATGTTACAATGGCACTCGGGCCATGATTAACGAAGGTAATAGCTGTTTGTCTGTGTGTGTCTGTGTAGTCTAACGGCCTTTGATCCTTCCGTTTCAGAATCACAATGATTACATATTATTTTGGTATCCAATGGATTAGGGATGTTTTAAATTAATAATACAATGTAAGTAACAAAGACAATCTGTATTATATTGAAGCCATACATTGTTGCATACTTTGCACGTATGTCATTGTAACATTTCCGCGCGCAAACTTTCAACCCCTTTTAGACCGATGGGAATGGGGATCACATTTCAAACACGCTGAAATTAGTTCTCCAGCAAACAAAGATCCGATTTTCTCACTTTCCAAAATGATTTGTTCATCATACAAACTTTCAACCCCTCTTTAGTGGTTGAAGCTGGAAACGCACTGACAGCGGTAGCGGCGCGGCGCAGTGCGGCGCGATGCGGCGTGGAGGCGGTACCGGTTGGTCCGGTTGTAATGTTCGAGCTAATAAGAAAGGATCCGCACATAATACCGCACCGCGCCACGTCCCGCCGCGGACCCTTTCGCATTAGTTCGAACATTACAACCGGTACCGCCTCCGCACCGCGCCGCGCCGCACCGCCACCGCTTTCAGTGTGTTTCAGCCTTGAATTATATAAAAGTTTTAAAACTCCATCTTATTACGTCGAATTCTCATTCATTGCTGCAGGGTCGTGATTTCCCTGTAGTGGATTCTTGGATTAGACTTAGCTAGCGGTGTCTATCCCTTGCACTCCGCATTGCTCGTGTACCGTTTCAAAATAACCTACTCTGAAAATTATACCACCAAAAACATCAATGTGAAAAGGGAGTTAAGAATATGCGTGGTTGTCAACTTCGCCGACAAAAGAATTGCGATCTAAATGGGTGCCAAGTTTAGTAGATAATCCTAAAATAAATTGTATTCTTAAGAACATAAAATTTATTATTTTTTCTACTACAACTATTGTTTGCTATGCAAAAGTATAACTTCTTAAATTTAAACACTCGAATTGTTTACACAAAGCAGATAACTTAGGATAAATTAATGCTCAAGATTTGACTTGGCTAGTTTTTACATACGCTAATAAGTCAGTGATAAAAATGCCGATTTTTAGAAGTTAATATTTTAAAAACAGTTTTACCTGTATATTATGTAATTTCGGATTCTAGTTAATCTACCTAATATCAATAATACATATACCAAATTTCATGTTTCTATGTTAAACAGAGTCAAAAGTGGCTCCAAATGGTTCGTGTAATATAAACACACGGCTGCTGCGTCGCTAGTTCCTTTTGGCTTTGAACTTGGCTGGACACACTACCGCGTGTCTAGATCTAGTGTCTAATCCTAGCTTCAGTGGTATCGGCTTGGCGTTGATGTCCTGACTGACTAGTCAGGACAGTGATTTTAACAGCGTCTTCCTGAGGTTCTAAGGAATAAATAATGTCTTAGCTTAAAGTCTTCAAGGTGATGATATCTCGAAGAAATGCAAGATGGAACAATAGATAGATTCATCTTCATTTAATTCATGGACGAATACATTAAGAGGACTGCCAATGTCTTTTACAATGTGGCGTTTTTTCAAAATCATAATTGATTGTCGCTATAAAGAGATCTCCAGAATCATTCATTTCATATGACATAGACCGGGAGACACTAACACATTTTTTAAAGTATTTGTACCAGGTATGGTGACCCTTCAGGTGTCTAATTACGTAATGAAGAAAAGGAAAATGTTGTTCATATTAGCGTTGGCACCGGCGGCCCAAACGCGAGGGCGTTAATCGAACGTGTCGTTTAAATTACGAAAGTCAAACGATTTGTTACACAAAAATTCTTGTATAAATACATATATATATAAAAACACATTAATTTAAAATAAACCAACAATTTGTACCAGGCTTATTTTTGCACAGCTAACCATCGTCGAGTAGCCATTCACGGAAATCACCATGCCATAGGTACTTTTCCAACGGTTCCAAGTGGCCCTGAAGGGTCGCCATACCTGGTACAAATACTTAAAAAATTGCGTCATTATCTCCCGGTCTAACATTTAGACCTCTGATTGAAACAATAGCGCCATTAATGTTTTTTTATTGAATGCTGTGAAGAAACTCAGCATCGGTGGCCTTTCTGACTTAATCGTGCATGTTTTTATTCGAAAACACTATAGTTAATTTAAAACGAAAATAATGGAAACAAATACAAAAGTAACGCTTTGCTTGCCTCGTTGTTATCACTATTTGTCAATTATTATCAACATTTTCGAGCAATCCAACTGCCCGCTCAGTGACTCTAACATCGCAAGCAATAGCTAAGTTGGACACATCAGAGACACGTCTGCAATGAGACAGTGTCCTCCACATAGTTACCGATAGTTGGGAACACATTAACTGAACTGCGCGTTAGCGTTCTGTCGCGTAAACTGAGTCTCGCTTGAGTCACAGAAACATTTTCGGGCAGCTAGTTCATTCATTTATTTATTGCATTTATGTGTTTTAAAGGTCTTATCATTATTACATAGTACAACATAAACCCTGTAAGGGCGCAGCAATTGACAAGTTTATTTACATACACAAACTTAAGCTAGGTACCTATTCGTCCCCCCCGAGGGTGCTCGCCTTGTCGGGGCGGGGGGGCTTAGTAACCGTGGACTGGTCACCCACGGCGAAGCTAAGAGGCACCCAGGGCCGGCCTGTTTGGGCTGCCGGCTGGCCCGAGGAGGGCGCTCCTAGCGGGCTTGCCTAAGCCCGCTTAGGATGCGTTGGGGAGGGACCGCAGAAGAAGTACTCACGCGCTATCTTCTGCGGCCGAGGTGGGATCGCAGGGGGAGAGGCGTGTTGGTATAACGGTGCGCCACTCTCCCTACCCCCTGCGAACTTGGCGGGGCCGTTCCGCTGAAGCAGCATTGGTGGGACCGCAGATGAAGAGGAATGCCGGTATTACGGTGCGCCGCTTTCCCTATCCTCTGCGGCCGAGTCGTGGTAGGTGGCGGAACCACAGACCTGATCCGCCACCGGGTGCTGGATCTTCCGCACCCATGATCTCCTCGTAGCGGACTCAGGGGGGTCCGCTACTGAACAGGTGGAGATCGAGGAGGCAGGCGCGCCAAAACATCTGGCGTGCCTCATGTGGAGGGCCCCCGGGCATCCGCGAAGGAGCCGCTTGTGGGCGGCTGCCGCCGGCGGGGTCCACCGTGGGTCTCATTAGCCCATACGGGAGTCCCACATAACCACTCGGGTCACCCCCTGCACCCGGGTGGTATGCGTAACGCATTTTCCCCCTAAACAAAAAAAAAAAAAAAAAAAAAAAGGTACCTATTCGTAATCAATATTTAAAATCAAAGAATTCATGCAAGGTATAAAAACTATTATCGATAAGGATTTTTTTCAATTTATGAGAATTTATATTTCATTCACCCAAATTATTCATGTCATTCATGTAAGGAATTTATATATATACATACTCCATCATTGTCATATCAGCTGAAAGATGTCCACTGCTGGACGTAGGCCTCCCCCAAAGAGTGCCACAATGACATACTTATACATAGAGACTCCCCCATGAAGGGTTCCGTAAAATTAATTGCGGTTTACGATTTATGACGTATTAAAAAAAAAACTACTTACCTACTAGATCTCGTTCAAACCAATTTTCGGTGGAAGTTTGCATGGTGATGTACATCATATATTTTTTTAGTTTTATCATTCTCTTATTTTATAAGTTACAGGGAGGGGGGGGACACACATTTTACCACTTTGGAATTGTCTCTCGCGCAAAGTATTCAGTTTAGAAAAAAAATATATTAGAAAACCTCAATATAATCCTCTAAAGTAAAAAAATCCCCACACAAGGGTTTGATGAAAAATTTTTTTTTGAGTTTTAGTTCTAAGTATGGGGAGCCCCCAAAATTTATTGTTTTTTTTTCTATTTTTGTGTGAAAGTCTTAATGCGGTTCACAGAATACATCTACTTACCAAGTTTCAACAGTATAGCTCTTATAGTTTCGGAAAAAAGTGGCTGTGACATACGGACGGACAGACAGACAGACAGACATGACGAATCCATAAGGGTTCCGTTTTTTGCCATTTGGCTACGGAACCCTCGCTTTACCAGATTCCTAAAACTATTCTGGAGACCGTAATATTTCGGCAAATTTCCCGAAAAGGTTTGAGGCACCCATCTATTTAAAAATATGGTATTTTGACATAGTGGCAATATCAAATAAAAAGGGGATCAACCACAAGAGAATAAACTCCCTTTAAGTAATTTGAAGTCTGTTACCGCGTAACTTGGTATATAAATTACCTATTTACAAAGAATACGGCCGAAATTGAGCACCTCCTTTTTAGGGTTCCGTAGGTACCCCAAGAGGAAAAACGGTACCCATATAATATCACTTTGTTGTCCGTCTGTCTGTCTGTCTGTCCAGACTCTTTATCTCGGGAACGCGTGGAGTTGAAATTAAAACCATATACTCAGGTCTACAGACAGCCTCTTGAAGCTGTAACAAAATCAAACTTCTAAGTTAACGTAAAAAAAGGTACTTACGGACATTTATGCCGCATAAAACGTATATTTCGACACTCTCAGGGGTTGACCTAGAACTATGAAATTTGGCAAGTAATATAACATCTTATATTACAAGTACAGTGAACAATCTGAAACTATACATTTGTAATTTTGCACGGAACCCCTCGGTGGGCGAGGCACTTATATTATACTATTGACCCGCCCCCACTTCGCACATACGTATTAAATACATAATATAAATCTTCCTCTTGAATCACTCTATCTATTTAAAAACCCGCATCAAAATCCGTTGCGTAGTTTTAAAGATCTAAGCATACATAGGGACAGACAGACTTTGTTTTATAGTAGTGATAGTGATTTATTTATTGATTTTGATGAAGTTTCAAATTCAAGTGAGCCCTCTGCTCCAGATATAAGGCCTAGCTCTTGTCAACTCGAGGTTGCAACCTTGCAGCGCGGAATGCTAGCTCGTCGCAAGTTCGGACCGCTTTATGATACGTTCCCCGGATCGCAACCTCCGGGACAACCCGGAGTAATCACTTGCAACTGACGTTCAATGTCAAACACTTTATTTTAAAAATGTCAACTGCATTTGTCCGTTTCTTCGTCCGAGCGAACTTTCACCCCAATTTGATCCCTTTAAGGATTGATTTCTTTTTTAACTGACTTCAAAAAAGGAGTAGGTTATATGTTCCACTGCATGTATGTATATTTTTTTAATGTATGTTCTCCGATTTATTTGCCAATTGTGGACCGATATCCAAAATGCTTTTATTATTCGAAAGAGTATACTTCTGAGGTGGTCCCATTGTCACCTAATCAGACTCTGATGATGGGATCCCAGGGAAATTGAGATTTCGGTATTTTATATTATAACTCGTGTATTTACCCTTGGAAATCGCAATTTTGGTGAAGTGGAACTGATGATAAAGACCACAGATGACTTATGGAACTCCTCAAAGATGTAAAGTACTTCAAAGAATCTGACATGATTCCATTGAAGTAGCAACTAATGAAATGTTAATTCTGAGATCCTTGAGGAATCGACGGAACTCCTGAAATATTATCAAATATATCATCGGTTTAGTTTAGTGTATAAATATACGAAGCTGACAGTCTAGTGTTCAAATCCCGGCAAGGGCAAATATTTGTGTCAAAAAACGACGACGTAATATATGGACAAGCTCTAACAAACAACGGGACAGCAAAATTTCTCAATTATAATAGGATTATAATAGGACTAGCTGTTGCCCGCGACTTCGTCCGCGTATAACATGTTATCGTCTAAATGTTTGTTGAAGGAATGAATTAAAAAAAAAAACATTGAAATTAATTTTCTACCTAGACTTTTAGAAAACAATCTAAAACCGAAGTTACAAATCTCTTACTTTCAAAATGTCTTGCTCTCTATACAAAGTTCGAACCCCCTTTTAACCTTCTTAGGCGATGAATTAAAAACACGCTGAAATAAGTTTTGTAGTCTAAACAGTCTAAGATCGCAGTTACAAATATCATACTTTAAAATTTTCTTGCTCTCCATACAAACTTTGAACGCTTTTCAGGGAAAAATTAAAAATAAAACACTCGGTTTTTTTATTGTAATAGGTAAGTATTTTTTCTACAAACTATCTAGTCTCTAGCTAAAAAAAAGTGTTTCCCATACGAACCTTGCACCCCTTTTTAACCCCTTAAGGGGTGAAATTTTCCAAAACGCTGGCAGTAGGTATTTTTTTGTATTTTAATAAGTAGGTACTTAATCTTTCTACAAAGTTTTAAGTTTCTACCTAAAAAAAAAATTTCCTACACAAACATTGCACCTCTTTATCCCCCTCTTAGCTGGTGGAAATTTTCAAACCACTGAAAGTAATTTACCTATATATTTGTATTCTAATAAATAATCTTTCTACACAATTTCAAGTCTCAAGCTCAAAAAAAAAGTTTCTCCATACAAATTTTCACCTGTTTTAATCACCCTTGAATGGGTGGAATTTTCCAAAACGCTGAAAGTTCTTTATTTGTATTGTAATAAGTAATCTTTCAGCAAAGGTTTGTCGCTTGCGATCTTTTTAAAAAGGTTTGAGATTCTAGCACAAAAAAATCCCCTTTACCAACATTGTCCCCCTTTTTCATACCCTTAGGGGTGGAATTTTCCAAAACGCTGTTTTTTTTTTATTTGTATTGTAATAAAATAAGTAATATTTCTACAAACTTTTAAGCTTCTATCTCAAAAAGAATTTTAGCTCATACAAACTTTGCAACCCTTTTTAACCCCCTAACAGGCTGAATTTTCCAAAACGCTGGCAGTACTTTATTTGTATTCTAATAAGTAAGCTTTCTACAATGTATTGAGTCTCTTGCTAAAATAATAAAGTTTCCCCCATACAAAATTTGCACCCCTTGTTTTCCCCCCTTAGGGGCAGAATTTTCCTAAACGTTGAAAGTATTTTATTCGTATTCTAATAAGTAATATTTATACAAAATTTAAGTCTCTAGCTATAAAAAATAAAGTTTCCCCCATACAAACTTTGCACCCCTATTTGACCCCTTTAGGGGTAGAATTTCCAAAAATCTCTTCTTATCCGTTGCCTAAGTTGTAAAAGGTAGTTCTGGTGTAAATTTCAACTCTCTAGCCCCAGTAGTTTCGGCTGTGCGTTGATGAGTGAGTGGGTGAGTCAGTCAGGGCATTTATATGTATGTATAGATAGATAGAAGATGACGAAAATCCCATTCAAATATCTCAAAACCGTTTTAATTTCGCTTGTTAGAGTGAGAAAACGATCGGGGACTGTAACGTCAAGATCCTCGAGCGTCATAGTAAAAAACAATAGTTTCATTTGAAGGTGCGTTTTGTGAAAAAGGGACAGAACATAAAACTTTGGAACTTAGTGATTACCTATACATATACCTAACCTCTTGCGTTGATTTTTTCTCTATTATCCTTTTTTCGAGAAAATACATTATGATTATTTTATTTAGTGTCTACCTACAGCCGGGTCCGCTGCACCAATGTTTTCCATGTTTTTAAACATCTAACATGTTTTCAGTCAGGTTCGGCAAACAAATAGGGTTTTGTTTTGATTGGCAAAACATGTTTGACGTTTAAAAACCACGAAAACATGGCGCAGCGGACGCGGCTTACGGGGTGTAGTTTCGATTCCTGAGCTATAACCACGAACTTCGGAATTCGAAAATATTCGGGTATCTCTATCTCTATCGCACTAACTATACTCGAGTGACAGAGTGAGTGACAGGGATGCAGTTATACGAACTTCGAGTTTCGGTTTTCGTGGTAGCGCCGTAGGCACTTTGGCAGAATGCACAAAGAACGCGTGCCATTGCCATTCAAAAAAAACAAATTCGTGTTAATTATATTGTTCAAATTTGTTAATACATTTTTTGAAATTACGCCATAATGCGACATTTGCGCATATAAGTTCTCATATCACAATCGAATATTTTTTTATGGTTTAACTTTTGGCATGTGTATCGTAAAGGTCTATCGTAGACTGGATTTAAATTATTAATAAGTGAAAGACAAAGCAATTCCGCCATTTTGACGAAAATTTGACGTTTCTTATAGCTGACAGTTGGAGCAACGTTTGATTTCAATAAAAATAAATGAAAAATTAAATGAAGTCGTATATTTCGGAAAATTAATTAATTGTCGCAGTCGGATAAAAACTATCCTAAGTTGCAGCTAGAATAATAATGTACCTATATAAAATGTTTCATATTTTTCCGTTCATGGGATGCTGAGAACATTCGTACCACACAAAGCTTAGTTTCAAACTGGCTGATTCTTTTTTTAATTTAGAGATTTATTATAAGTGGAGATAAGTGGAGATTATGAATAGTTTCTATAGATTGATGAGCTAATAAACTACTTATGATTATGATTGCCCGCAGGTTCGCTCAAAGCTCAACAGCAGGAAAAATTACTTTGTTCAGAGCATATTGCACATCTTTTTATACGAGTTGCCTGTGGGTGAACTACACGCAAAAACAATACAGCGTCTTGCGAGTGCAGTACAATGATAATGCATTTTAGAGTGCTGATGGGGCTGCCTCGTTGCTGCAGCGCGTCGGCAATATTCGCGGAGGCGCGCGTGGACAGCTTCTCTGCCATAATACTTACGTAAAAAAGCCGCATCGCTGCTCAATAGGGTAAGGGCCACCACCAACAGCATTCTGGCAATATTTGCAGGAAGGTTGGATGGTACCTACCTGAACCATTGCAGTGCGCTGCATGTATTTAATTTAAAATGTAGCTAACACTTTAGATGTAAGCTGAGAAATTTACCTACTATAACCCTGACATGTATTTTTATTTTTTATGGTCTGTGTGTATAGTATTTAATTGTATGATCCAAGTTAGTTGAATAAATAAATGAATGAATTGATTAATTATACTAAAATTATAAAGAGTAAATGTCTGTGAAATTATAGCTTTGTCAGTTTGTTTGTCTGTATGGGTAATCTCCAGAACCACCTATCCGATTTCAATAATTCTTTCACCTGTGTATAGAATGGACTTTCTTTATGGTCATAGGCAATTTTTTTTATCTCGGGGGTGGCCTGCGTTCATTGCAATACGCGTTTATGTATAAAGCCAGAGTGTTCGAGTTCATTCGCGTGGAATAAGGATTTTGAGATAAATAAACTTTTTTTTTACAGAAAATAAAACATTTATTTTCTAAAGTAAATACAAGATGATAATAAACATAAACTTTAGTTCCAATAGGTATTACGCCTTTTAATAGGCGCATTTTTTATTGCTTCCCCTCTTGTAGACTGATTAATAATAAACTGATTTTACCTGTTTTCGCGAAAGTTTCTTTTTATGTAACAATTAATTCCTTTTATATTATACCGGAAGAGCGCGTTTCCTGAGAAAATCGAAAATTGTTTTCGCGCGATCAATAGACGAAGTATAGGTATCAGGTTTAATTTATGGATTTGCAGTGTTGTATAAAGTGTCAGGCGAGTTGTTCCGCTCTAAAACTGATAAAAAGAGCGTTTTTAATATACTATATAGCATTTTTTGTCACGCCGTTTCATACAGCTCGAAGCGATACGCCGTGCGTCGCTCTGTACAAAACAAAAGCACGCCGTTTCGATAAACTATCATATGGCCTTATATTATAATTTTTATCTCACACCTGGCCATAAAGTGACAATTACCGCCCGCTACGCGTGCGAAAAATCCCACTCCCGGGTCAGGGGAGACGTATCATTTTGTAAAGTCGAGTTCTCCAATATCTACCTATACTGACAACCTTTCATAAATATCTACACATGCGTCTTATGTCAGTAACAATAAAGACTGTGTATATATATTTTTGAAAGGTTGTCTGCACTTACCATGGGCGGTAATAACAAAAGCCTCCGATAGCATATTCACGCATGATCGCCCTTCGGCTCAGGCGTCTAGCGACCAGGGATATTCTTTATTTTACCGCCCTAGGTGAATAATGTACAATTAAAGTAATGTTTAATTTTACGGTCCACTCAGTAACGAGGCGGGACCGTCATTTAAACGAAAGTAAACATAGTGCAGCGCGTCGCGTCCACACGGACCATAAACTGGCTGAATAACGCGGCTTTTTCCTGTAAAGCAATTGCAACAACTATGAATTTTGGAGCATTCTCAAGTAACAAAAAATAGTAAATAAAAGAGCGTCCGTGATTACGTATAGGTAGTTAGGAATAAAATGGCAGTGTTTACATTATTTTTAGCTGACTGCCTTAGAAGGAGGGTTACGTTTTTCGAGCGTATGTATTGCTAAGGTATGTACATAATTATGTGGACAAGAAAATTATATTTCACGGGCTACAGTCCTAACGGCTTTATGGATTTTGACATTATATGAGGTGTAGTTGGGTTGTTTTTAGGATTCCGTACTCAAAGAGTAAAACGGGACCCTATTACTAAGACTCCGCTGTCCGTCCGTCCGTCTGTCTGTCTGTCATCAGGCTGCATATCTCACTGATACCGTGATAATACTGATAATTCCAGTCCAATTAAAATCCATTTTAAGTGACAAGTTTACCAATTACATTTACTTTTCATGTCCAAATACATTAAAATCATCGAAAAAACAAAAAAAAAATTTTTTTTGCTGAATTGGCTAACTCATATTACATTTATTACTCTAATTAGGCTCTAGTATCGTTAGCTTAAAGCTTTCGGGTTATTCACGGGCACGGTGTATAGTAAGCTTAATTAAGGCTTGTGTTCAGAGTACTAGATGACGACATATTTATTAAATAATAAAATAAAAATAGCATTTATAGTACGATATATTTTACAGATATAGATACTTAAAAAAATGAAAACATCCAAGCCTCAGAAACAAATATTCATGCTCGCATAAGTCGAACAAATACTTATTTTAAGATGTTTTTTAGGGTTCCGTACTCAAAGACTAAAACGGGACCCTAATTACTAAGACTCCGCTGTCCGTCTGTCACCAGGCTGTATCTCATGAACCGCGATAGTTAGACAGTTGATATTTTCACAGATTGATGTATTTCTGTTGCCGCTATAACAACAAATACTAAAAACAGAATAAAATAAATATTTTTATTGATAATGGTACGGAACCCTTCGTGCGCGAGTCCGACTCGCACTTGGCCGGTTTTTTTTAATTTTTTGATTTCACTTGTTGTAAGTATGTGAATTTGGTTCTACTGAAAATAAAGGTCAAGCTAACTTTATAACTAGAAACGACTAGACTAGAAACGAATAATAGAATAAGTTTCTGTCAAAAATACTTTTGGTAGGTATAAGCTTTTATTGCAGACTGTACTTTTCTGTATACTGCCATCAACTACTAATTGAGACGATTCGAACGAGCCCAAAACTCAACGGGGATACGTCGGTTAAGTACTGAATTTCCATGGCCACCTTCTGTCTCCATCATCAGATCAGCTCGATGGTACCATAATATTGAATTGTCATCCAAACTATACCTATACCCAAAATTTCAGATCAATCGGTTGAAGATATCTGCTTTAAAATTGAGTTGAAAGATTCCACACGAACAAACATAGTTAGGTACAGTCGCCATCACATACATAGGTACACTATAGGTGTTCAAAAATATCGGCACATGCACCCTAATCCCTTGAAAATAGAGGTGTGTTCCGATGTTTGTGACGTGCTTGTTTGCTCCGATGTATGTGATGGCGACTGTACTAGTACCTTAAGATGTGGAATTTTCCAAAACGTTGGCAGGACTTTTTTGTATTTTAATAAGTAATATTTCTACAAAGTTTTAAGTTTCTACCTAAAAAAAAGTTTCCCCCACACAAACAGTGCACCTCTTTTCCCCCTCTTAGGGGTGGAATTTTCCAAACCACTGAAAGTAATTCACGTATATTTGTATTCTAATAAATAATTTTTCTATACAATAAATAATCTAACCCTATTTCAAGTCTCTAGCTCAAAAAAAAAGTTTCCTCCATATAAACTCACGCCTTTTTATCCACCTTAGGGGTCGAATTTTCCAAAGCGCAGAAAGTACTTTATTTGTATTGTAACAAAGTTTTAAGTCCCTCGCTAAAAAAAATATTTTCTCCTTACAAACGTTGCAACCCCTCATAAACCCCTAAGGGTCAAAATTTCAAAAATTCTGAAAGTATTTAATTTTAATTTTAATTAGTAAGCATTTTACAAAATTGTAAGTCGGCTAAAAAAATGTTTCCTCCATACAAATGTTGCACCCACTTTTAACCCACTTAGGGATGGCATTTACTAAAACGCTGAATATACTTTTTTTTGTATTTCAATAAGTAATCTATCTACAAACTTTTTAGCTTCTATCTCAAAAAAGAGTTTCCCCTTATAAACTTTGCAACCCTTTTTAACCCTCTTAAAGGTGGAATTTTCCAAAACGCTGAAAGTACTAAAATTAAAGTAGTAATATTTCTACAAAGTTTTAAGTCTCTTGCTAAAAAAATAAAGTTTCCCCCATACAACATTTGCACCCCTTTTTAACCCCCCTAGGGGCAGAATTTTCCACTACGCTGAAAGCACTTTATTTGTATTTTAATAAGTAATCTTTTTAAAATTTTTAAAGCTTCTATCTCAAAAAAGAGTTTGCCTCATACAAACTTTCCAACCCTTTTTTACCCCCTCGGGGGTAAATTTTTCCAAAACGCTGAAATTACTTTATTTGTATTCTAATAAGTGATCTTTTTACAAATTTTTAAGTCTCTAGTTCAAAAACAAAAGGTTCTCTATACAAACTTTGCACCCCTATTTTACCCCCTTAGGGGTGGAATTTTCAAAAATTCCTTCTTATCCCTAGCTAACGTTATAAAAGCAACCTAGTGTGCAAAAATCAACTCTCTATCCCCAGTAGTTTCGGCTGTGCGTTGATGAGTGAGTGAGTGAGTGAGTGAATAAGTCAGTCAGGACATAGGCATTTACATATATATATATAGATTATTTTTGGTGCATGCGATCCTTGCGTACCTACGAGCGTAGCGTAGTGCGTGAGCGAGATGTACCCTTGAGATGGGATTGGTATTAAATTGAAACAAAATCGTTAGTTGCAAAATGGAGGCCCAGGGCCTCCTTACAGCATGTCGGACGAAGCGACAACCGAAATGGGTCAAGAGGTCGCATTCAGTTGCACTTGAACCGAAGTAATTTGTTACCAAGCGACACTCTCCGACTGCCTAAAATACTAGCTGACATTATCAAAATCATTTTCAGGTGTGTCGAATACCCCTACTCTATTTGATATGACGATGTATTATATGTGAACTAATATGTATGATGACGACGTTTAATATTTTACGTCATACCTGGCCATAAAGTAGGAATTACCCCACTTCCTGGCCAGATAGAGACGTAAAATTTTGTACTCACCACGGGCGGTAATAAAGAAAGCCTCAGAGTGCATATTTATCGCCCTTGCCTTCGGCTCGGGCGTCAAATACCTGCGATCTGAGACATTCTTTGTTTAACCGCCCTGGGTAAGTAATGTACTATTTTACAACAATATCCTTTTATTTTTGACTAGTCTATCTGAATAAACTAGTATTAGTATTATTACAAATTTCAAATTTCGGTCATTTTGGCACTATTTGGGAGATGCCTATGTCCAGCAGTGGACGTCTTTCGGCTGATATGATGATGATGATGATTATTACAAATCTATGCTAATATTATAAAGAGGAAAAGTATGTGAGATTGTAGCTTAGCTTTGTATGTGTTTGTGGGTCCGCCGGATGCGGGTGGCGCAGGACCGGTCATTTTGGCACTCTTTGGGGGAGGCCTATGTCCAGCAGTTGACGTCTTTCGGCTGATATGATGATGATGATGATGTGTTTGTATGTAATGTGTAATCTCCGGAACCACTTATCCGATTTCAAAATTTATTTCACCTGCGTGTAGAATGGACTTTCTGGATGGTTATTAGGCTACATTTTAAATCACGCGTTTGCCTGCATTCTCTGCAATACGCGGCCGAAGCCGCGTGCGCTGCTCACATACACTAAATTAATTCAGTATCTACTTACCTATTTAGTTTTAGTTATACATTCTTACTTTCTGTTTTGAGTGAAAGACTTAACTGCTATTCTGTATTCCTGCACCGATTCACCATTCTATGTTTCCCTAGAGGTCAGGTTCTTTTTTTATTCGTATTGTCCTGAAATAATTTATTTACTATTTTAGTAAATTATGGTCTAAGATAAATTCTGGATTCGATTAGTTTACAGTGGGTACTTACGTAAAGTAGGTACCTACATACCTTCAATGTAGATTGGTTTTCTCCTAGTTCTTTCTTTGGTCTAGACAGTTTCTGCTTTGACCCAATGACATCAGTAGAAGCGGCTGACGAGACCGAAGACTGATAGTTATGCTCAGGTAAAGAAATATTTTCTTCGGAACTATCAGATCTAAAGTAATAAAAATATATTTTATTTTAAAAGGCATATTAAAAAATCTTTAAAAATACCATACGAAATGGCTACTAACCGACTTATACGGACAGAATGGTCGTCCAAATTTAAAACTGTCAATGGCGACTCCACTAGGTTTTGTTCTGAGGTGCTCGGTGCGCTTTCATTTAAAAACATATTTTCTGTTGTATGTTTGTCTCTTTCATTGTCATGATTCAAACTTATCCCTGAAACATAAATAAACATAATAAAATACGTAGGTACCTCGGTAGATAACTTGCCAGAAATCAACCAAATCCTAGGCGCGGCAATAGGTAGGTAGGTAGCTAGTAAACTCACCATGGAAAAACAATGTTTAAAGTTTATCCTTAGTTTACTATACATATATGTTTGTTTTTTGTTTGCGTTTTACAATAAGTAAATTCATAAATTATTAAAAACAATTGATTAGGTACTTACTATTTTTGCCTCTCATGTAACTTTTTCTTCTCTGAGATTCTATACATTTTCTTTTACTTCTTTTCTTTGATTTCGCCCCCATTATGTAGGAACTAACGTGCAAAAAAACCTAAACGAAACACTCACAACACTAAAATAATCTAAACGTAATTAGTTTGTAAGTACGGTATACAAAAAGTCCGAGTATTTCACTTGAAGTAGCTTTTTTTAATGACGTTAGCGGGATGTCAACGCAAGCGCAATTTTGGCAAACATCCGTCGTCGGCAAAGTATCACAGGCGACTGGAGGCGGAGTCTCAAATAGTGTCAATGAGATTGCATCAATTACTTCCACGCGCAAAAAAAAGAGAAGAAAGCCGTGGCGCCGCTAATGAACACAAAGGCGTATGCGGTACAAGTTCCGAAAGTATGAAATAAATCATATAAAATATACTACGTGAGTAAATAAAATGATATTTCCCAGTTCGGTAGATAGATAGCATTACTGTCATTTCTGAAAATTTCGAAGTATGATTGCTTATACTTCCGGAAAAATTAGCAAAAATAAATAAATATGGACACTTGTTTGGAATGAAAATCTATCGAGAAAATTTTCACTGATCGTGTTTTCCCATCCCAGTTCGGTAGAATATATGATGAAAAATAACATACTAAAATTTCATTTACGTAGCTTACCTAGGTACTTTGCTTACAATAACGAGAGGTACACTGACAAAAAATTGAATGCCTCGTCTTAAGAGTCCGCCATTTACTCTAGTACTAATGTAAAAATTCATTCATCAATAATGTAGAGTAGGGCTTATGCCACCTATTTTCCATTTCACCCTTTGACCAACACTCTTAGATCTCAAAACAACTTAGTGTCAAAATACCTAAATCATGGCCGAATTTCAAAATAAGCTCAGTCTCATAATGCCTAAACTTCAAAACAATTTAGTTATTTTAATATTTTGTCATAGAAATGACAGAAGTCATTCGGTATTTGCAGGAATTTGCGCATTTCAATCTTTAGGTATAGAATATGGCGTTTTAGGTCAAAGTCATAATGAATTTTGTTCATTTTAAGAATGAGACAATTTGACATTTGGGTATTATGAGCCCATGGTAATTTGAAAATTAGGGGTAATAGTGAATAAGGTACTATGAAATGTAGGTGGAATAAGCCCTACTCATAATGTAATTGTTAATTGTTCTTAGTAATCAGAAGCAGTTATTGATTGATTTTATATATGTAAAATATTATGTGTATTATATTGCACCAAAATATTTTACAGAAGACGTAGGTACAGTCAAATAATTTAATTTCCTACCCATTTAAGACTATTTCAAAGTGACACTGTAAATAAAATCATAAGAAGTCTCTTACGTTTTGATTGATTACGTCACTTTGACAAAGTCCTAAATGGGTAGGAAATTAAATTCTTTGACTGTACATAATTTGGGTGCCGTATTTAAAAATACAATAAAGTGTGTGAAATAAAACGAATTCATACTAGTCACTGCCACACAGTGTGCATGTGCGATGCATGAAGATTTATATCCCCTGTTATTCAAGCAGCCTCCCCTCTCATTCGGAACATTATTTCGTCAATGTTATTTTCGCAATTTCCATATTACTTATATCTTTATGTCACGCGTAGACGTCGTACGTAAACCCCTAAATTTCGTTTTGATTCAAATAAACTAAGACGTAAATGGTTCCTTACCTATATAAAGCTAGGTAATAAGGTAAGCAGTCTCAATAGAATCTGCTGCCTTGCACGGTAGAGTTGTTTTTTGAATGAAATACTTTGTCGCAATTCGGTCAACGCAAGTAATCTCAAGTATACCTTTTATGTTATTTTTTTGTCAGGGATGTCGCGGATGTGGACGTCTGGAGGCTCAAATCCGCGGATGCGGATTTTGGGGTCAAACGCTAAAAACATAAATAAACAGCGTCCATTTTATGATGCCACGCAGTCATCAAATACGTTGAGACTAAATTACAATCGTAGTGAGCAAATCAAAAACGTATCTACTCTTGTAACAAAAACGAAATGAAGTTTTTTTTAATAATAGCGAATGAATATAACTAAAACGCGCACGGTAAGCGCCGTGTCGTGTGGCTTCGAGCAACATGGCCTTCCTAGCTAGCTAGTCGCCTTAGCTATGCATATTAAAGTCAAATAATTTTGTAATTTTTTTGGAGGGGGGGGGGGGGTGGGGGTTGTTATAATGATGACACTAATACATCAAAAATGACACAATGCACCGATTCGGATGCAGATGTTGTTTATGCGGAACTTCCGCGGTAATAGAAGTCGCAAATGCGAATGTCTGCAACATCCGTGCTATAATAAATAGCCCAACGAGTGGCGATGACCAAAAACACGACCGCCAGGGAGTGTTTTTGATCGACACGAGTTGGGAATTACCTATCCGCACGTGTACCATACAACATTTTACAATGCATCATGCGAGGATATAAAAAAAATATGCATAAAAGGTGAAATCACGAACCCACGAAATCTCATTCCCGCATGGTGTGCGGGAATATTGTACTGAAATTCCGCACGGGCAGGTGCAGGCTCCGCGCCGCCATGCTGGCATCGACCACTTCCCGTGTTTATGTTGAACCATATAAAGGAGCACATTCAGAGCAAGTGCATTGTAAATGATATTATGGCATTTTGTGTTATTTGACCACTTGTGGGTGATATTTTTTGTTAATCAATAGACACAAATTAAAACTTAAGGGTCATTGATTGATTGAATCTGACGGGGAAATCGAATACTATACGAGGTACGGAGAATCTGTGCATCCTATGAATTACAACTTTGATTCGGTAAAACAGTATAGCCTTTTTTTATAGTTTTTTTTTCGATATACCTACGCTAGACAATGTTTTCTGTGTCTCCGGTACAATTCCCAAACGTGTATGAATATTCACAAAAAAATAATAATGCAGTTTTGTGTCGGTGGTCAGTCATTATATAATTTCACTAGGTACCTATTCTCTTGCAGTTTCTGAGTTCCGTTTACTGACCCATTCACACTGCTCTGCTCGCATACGAGTATAATTATGGGTCTGAGCAGCAACTGTTTCGACCTAGTATCCGGAATGAACTACTCGAGCACTATCTGATATTCAACATCTTGTAACACGGGGATCAATTACTAGTATATTGTTGCACGTTACACTAGAGCTAGAAATCTTTTTAGCGTTCTGCATTCCGTACTAAAGATAGGATAAATTATACTCTATACGACAACGCAAGTAACTGACAATTTTTATAGGTACATTAGGTATTACAAGGAAATTAAATTACAAATGGACTCTCTAGCTTGTCTTCCTTTGAACACCCATTATATATATATATATATATTTTTAAATAGCCTATATTGTGTCCCACTGCTGGGCAAATGCCTCCCCTTTTTTCCACCACTTGTCTCGATCCAGTGCTAGTGTTCGCCAATTTGTACAAAATGTGTCAAGGTCGTCCCGCCATCGCCTTTTCGGTCTGCCTCTACTTCGAAAGCCATCTTGTGGGGTCCATTCGGTGGCTAATTTGGCCCATCGTTCTGCGTGCATTCGGCAGACATGTCCAGTCCAGTCCCACTTAAGCTTCGCGGTCTTGGCACCCACATCTACGATGCCAGTTTTGGTACGCAGCTCTGTGTTCCTGATCCGATCGATCCTACGAACTCTTAGTATGCTGCGTTCCATTGCTCGCTGGCAAATCTTGAGTCGGGACTTTTGGGCTTCTGTTAGTGACCAAGTTTGGGCGCCATAGGTTAGGATAGGCAGGATACACATATCGACCAGCTTGCGGTTCAGTGCCAAAGGAAGGTTACCCTTCATTAGTGCCTTCATGGACCAGAAGCTCTTCCAGGCGTTTGCGATGCGTCGATCGATTTCTTTAGACTGCCTGTTATCGAAGGATGCTGTCTGGCCCAGGTAGGTATACTCGTCAACATATTGCATATCCTGCCCATATACCTTAACCCTATGCTTAATGCCATTAGTCATCAACTGGGTCTTTGCCCTGTTCATTTTGAGTCCAACTTCAAGACTGGCTGTGCTCAGATCTTGGAGCATTTATTCTAGATGGGGTGCAGTGTGGGAGAACAAGACAATGTCATCGGCGAAACGCAGGTTAGTCAGCCTTGTGTCACCGATGTCAATGCCCATTGCTTCCCATTTGGCACCAAGCTTCAGAAAAATGTCCTGTAGGCAACTAGTGAACAATTTCGGAGAAAGCGGGTCTCCCTGCTTAACCCCTTTTTCGATGCGAAATTTAGGACTGGAACTATTAAATTTGATGCAGGCTGTGCTTTGTTGGTAGAAACTTCCAACGAGTGCAATGTAGGTGTTGTCGATCTGTTGCTGACGCATGGCCGAGAATACAGCAGAATGCTTGACGTTGTCAAAAGCCTTTCTGTAGTCCACAAATGCAACGTAGAGTGGCTCGTTGGAATTTTCTATGATTTGGTTAAGGGTGTGAAGGTGGTCTGTGGTGGAAAAACTGGGACGGAAACCGGCTTGTTCCGGAGGCTGATGTTTGTCAAGCAAAGGGGCAATTCAGTTTTCGACAACTTTAATAAATAATTTATAAATGTGGGAAATTAAACTAATTGGTCTGTAGTTTCCAATATCGGATTTGTCACCTTTTTTGTGCAGAAGAATGATATTTGAGTGGCAGAAGTCTTGAGGAGATTGACCGGTATGTAGAATGGAGTTGAAAAGGTTTGTTAGGTGGGGCAGTAGTGTGCCTTTGCCTGCTTTTAAAATTTCCGTTGTCACACCATCTTCCCCAGGGTTTTTCTGGTATTTCATACTCTTTAGAGCAGCGTTGACCTCACAGTATTTTTGTCCATCATCGTCCCGTAAGCTCGTTATCCACGCCCTTCCTTTTTCAAATCCGTTTTTGGCTGTTCTGAGGAAAGTGTGTGTTTTAATGGCAATTTCAACTAATTTTGTATTCAAATTCCGTATATCTCGTCGTATGCTACGTTTGACTTGTCTATCCAGGGTTGAGTAATGGTTTCTGTCGTGTTTGTTTTGTTCTCTGTATTTTATTAAATTAACTGTGGATTGCGTCAGCTTATTACTGCTTCTTTTAGATTGTTTGATTTTACTGCTTGCTATTTTAACACTGTTTATAATATTGTTATATTGTGTCTTTAATTTTATTCTTGAATAATTGCTGCCATTATTATTATAAACTTTAATTTTATTTTGTTCGGTAGATTTTTGTTATCCACTTAACTTTTATTAATTCCATGAAATTATTCGCTCTTGGGACCAACCTAGTTAATAGGTAGGTATTAATTCCGAAAATCGCGTTAATCGTTTGTCTCGGACCCGGCAACTTTAGCTGGCGTCAGTTGCCAGCTTGACGGGACTTTTACATAAAAGCGGCTTTAAAACATCTCCGTGGCACAGTTCGAGTTCGCAAATGCATTTCCTCGTAGCGTAAGAGGTCAATAAGCGTTAGGGGAGCAAGTTGGACCCCTCGTGACTGTCAACGTCCCCCATACGGGGTTGAAAGGTGATTGCCTCTTTCGATAGGAAAAGTAATAAACTGCATTCTTTACTTTTCGATTTATAGTCAAATTGAATGGTTCCATGGTTCGACAGTTAGTTATGGCTTACTTAATATAACCCGTTCGTTAACAATGGCGACGCCATCTCCAAGTTAAACTAAATACGAATAACGTTGGTAGTTTAGATTCTTAAGTTCCATAATTATGCAATAGTTTGTAAGTGTCAAGTACTTTATTATACATTTATAGGGTAGGTAATTCTCGTTAATTCTATTCCCTTGCGATTAATTGTAGAATTTGAGAAAACGCTTCCCCATGCTATGTAACTTCACTGTATATTGCTTATAATCTTTTTATAAATTATTTTGGTCTTAAATTTCCTATTGGTGTATATATTTTCTGACTGAACAACATCAACTACATAACTACAACAATGTTGTTGCGCAAGTTTATTACATGTAGGATCCTAGTTCATATGAACTATAAAGTATGCCACACATGTATCTGAATATAGTGAATGTGCATCAAATTTAGCCGTCAACCTGAGTTATAGCCGAGCATGAAATGGGGCGAGTGATGAACTGGCTCCGTGCTGTGGGCTACTTAAGCTACGCCACATTATAATGCATTATACCTACTTACGATAATGTTTACAAATTGTCTTTTCATAAACCATTGCAAATCTATTTATATGCTTTGATAGTTTGAACAATTACGAATAATAACTATTCAATTTTCAATTTCATTTATTAACCATATTGTAAACTAGCTTCTGCCCGCGACTTCGTACGCGTAGAACTCGTTTATATCGTAGCTCGATACAAACTTTCACCCCTATTTCCCCTTTAGGGATTGATTTCCGGGATAAAAACTATCCCTATATAAAATTTTATCTAAACGGGTGTGCGGTTGTATCGTATATATAAAAATGTTCACCCCCCATTTCATCCCCTTAGGAGATCATTTCTGGGATAAAAACTACCCCATGTCCTTTCTCAGAACTCAAACAATCTCTTAACCAAATTTCATCTAAACGGGTTTCATCCAAATATTCACTCCCCATTTCACCCCCTTAGGGGATGATTTTCGGGACATAATATATCTAATGTCCTTAGGTCCCGGGACATATCCCCGGGACTCAAACTGTCTCTATACCAAATTTCATCTAAATCGGTGCAGTGGTTCTAGTAGCTCTGTACAAATGTTCACTCATAATTTAAGGCTGATTTCTGGGATTAAGGCGACAGGTAGGGCAAGGCATTCTCCATACAACCGTTGTGCAAGTTTTTTTTCGTCGGTTTTGGCACTACAGAATATTCGTTTTTGTTTCTTGTTCATTTTGGGTTTACTGATATGCCATGATATTATAATTTTGTAAGATTTAAAAAATATATATATAAATTAATAACATCAGTGAATAGCTAACTAAAAAAGTAATGTTCTGAATAAAACATATTGATAACGCAAACACAAACTTAAAATGATTCTATGTCCTTCCCCGGGACTCAAACTATCTCTGTACCAGATTTTATTTAAATTGGTTCCATTCAAATCTTCACCCGTCACTTTGTTCTCTCAGGAGTAGATTTTCGGGATAAAAACTATGCATTGTCCTTCCCCGGAAATCCAACTAACTCTATACCAAACATCTAAATAGGGTCCATCCAAATTTTCACCCCCGATGAAATAGTGGATTATTTTCGGGATAAAAGCTATCCGTTGTCCTTCTCCGCGCCTCAAACTATCTCTATTCCAAATTTCATCGAAATGGAATCCATCCAAATTTTCACCCCCTATTTCATCCCCTTAGGGGATTAGTTTTAGGGATAAAATCAATGCGTTGACCTTCTGCGCGGCTCAAACTATCTCTATACCAAATTTCATCTAGATGGGTTCCATTCAAATTTTCACCCCCATTTCACCCCCTTTGAGTATAATGACCGTAATAAAAACTATCCTATGTCATTTCCTAAGGATCAAACTATCTCTATAACACATTTGATCTAAATGGGTGACATCCAAGTTTCGCCCCCTTAGGGGATGATTTTCGGGTTAACACTATCCTATGTCCATTCCCCAGGACTCCAACTATCGCTTTACCGTAAATGGGCTTTACCATAAAACTTATTGTTGTTCTTTCCCAGGACTCTATCTCTATACCAAATTTCGTCTAAATAGGTTCCATTCAAATTTTCACCCCTAATTTCACGCCCTCAGGAGATGATTTTCGGGATAAAAACTATCCTATGTCCTTTCCCAGGACTGAAACTATCTCTTCACCAAATTTAATCTATATGGGTTACATCCAAATGTTCACCCCTATTTCATCCCCTTAGGGGATGATTTCTGGGATTAAAACTATCCTATGTCCTTTCCTTGGCCTTAAACTATTTCTAAAACAATATTCATCTAAATGGGTTCCATGCAAATTTTCACCCCCCTATTTCACCCCATTAGGAGATGATTTCCGGAATAAAAAATATTCTATATCTTTTCCCAGGACTCTCTTTATCAAATTTCATCTAAATGGGTTCCATCCAAATTTTCACTCCTAATTGCACCCGCTCAGGAGATGATTTTCGGGGTAAAAACTATGCATTGTCCTGCCCTGGGACTGCTACTACATATATCTATACCAAATTTCATTTACATGGGTCTTATCCAGATTTTCACCCCCTATTTCATTCCCTATGGGAATGATTTTTTGGATAAAAACTATCCGTTGTTCTCCGGGACTCACACTATCTCTATACAAATTTCATCGAAACGGGTTCCATACAATTTTTCACCCCCCATTTCACCTCCTTAGGGGGTGATTTCCGGAATTATAACTGTCCTATGTCCTTTCCTAGGACTTAAACTATCTCTAAACCAAATTTAATCAAAATGGGTTGCATCCAAATTTTCACCCTCCCATTTCACCCCCTTAGGGGATGATTTCCGGAATCAATCCTATTCTTTGTCCTTTCCCGGGACTGAGACTATTAATGTACCAAATTTCATCCAAATCGGTGCAGCGGTTTAAGTAGCTCCATACAAATTTCCACCCCCAATTTCATCTCCTTCGGGGTTGATTTCCGGGATAAAAACTACCCAATGTCCTTCTTCGGGACTCAATCTATCTCTATGCCAAATTTCATCTAAATCGGTTCCGCCGTTTTCACGTGATGCGCGGTCACATAAACAGACAAACAGATAAACAGATAAACAGATAAACAGATAAACAGATAAACAGACAAACAGATAAACAGATAAACAGACAAACAGACAAAAATTCTAAAAACTGTTGGAATGTGTTCTGTTATCGATTCTAAGTATCCCCAGACAATTTTTTTTCAAATATCTTCCATGTACAGACTTTCGACCCTCTTCAGCTTTATTATATGTATAGATGTATATATAATAATAATAATTAATGTAGGCACATAAAACAGTCTCTCAATTATATAGGTAAATGACATACTTATGTTTTTTTTTACAACGACGGTGGCAAACAAGCTTACGGCCTGCCTGGTGTAAATACCTTTATTGTACACAAGACACAGGTAAAAATACAGACAAAAATAGATTAAATCGGTTAACTTATCTAGTTAAAATTTAGAAATTTTCACATTATCAATATTTATCAATATTCAGTAATAGAATACAACGCAATGGTTTTGGAAAAAAATCTTAGCATGCATGACTGTGAATGCATATTCAGATTATCTGATAACATGAGACGAAATCTATTCTCCCATTAGTGGCAGATACGACTTTCAATAGAATAGTTTAATTTGCTGCGCAGTGTCGCTGTTGTATGTAACTTGATCGTCTATTCACTGGGCCTCAATTCTGCGCTCAAAATGTAACACGAATCTAATTTGACCAGCCAACATACAATATTGCATTTATTAAGCACCTGATTTGTTTTTTGTGTAATTAATATTTTATAGTAGCTAGTACATAAAATTTCATGAAATATAAATTTTGCACTGAAATAAGTAGGTACCTAATACTTATTTTACTTAGTGCAGAATTCTATTGCAGATTGTTGGTGATTATAATTTAGCTAGTGTACAAAATGTTTTCCATTTATTTATGGTTGCACTAACGAACCGCCGCCAGCCTTAATGTATGTAAATTCGTCCATTCTAATTTCCTCAAAATGTAGTTCAGCTTCAGCAATGCCACTCGTTCATTGACGGCCGGCACGGCATAAACGCATTGTCATTTGAGCTGCAAACTACATACAAACTATGCTTGCCTGCATTCCAGTTAATATTCACCGATTAATTTTAAAACCTCCCATCTCTCTTTAACGTTACTTACAATTATGAATTGTATTCTACAGCGTACAACGTTACTTTTACAACGGGAATAGAATAAGGTATACGTTTCAGGAGAGTTTACATCAATATTACGACTCAGCGATCTATCTAGTGTACAGTATGAACTCTATTAAAAGGGTAGAAAGGCTAAAATCAATCAGCAGGAAAGGGTCGTGGATTTGACATATGAAAATTAAATAGCAATCTAGGAGTCCGTTCAGAAATTCTGTTGCAGTTTGTCATGGAATCTTAAACCTGCACATCATAGTATTATGTAGCGTCCGTTAACAATGTTATTACGTTACAAGTTGAGCATAAATGAATTGTCCTATAATATTATTCTGAACTATCATGAACAAGTTTGGACTAAAAATCACAAACGTTTATGAATGTCTCTATTACGCCGCACGACAAGAGCATTTTTGGTAGCGGTATGAAGGCTCCCAAAAATGCTTATGACTGTCAGTGAATTTTCATGAAATTGATTTTAAATCTTGCAAGTGGATTTTTAATATTTTACAGAAAATCTAATATTATATAAGCGCGCAACAATGATGTAGATCCGTGAACACTCGTATGACAATGTATTTTTTTTAAAAGGTTCAGAGTCCATCAAAGCCAGTTCAATTCGCAAACGTTTTAGGTCATTACTCACTACTTTCCAACCTAAAAGAAACTTCTTAAGAACATCACCATCAACAGTTGCAGCCAGGGATTGTAACCGGTTTTTTGCAAAAACCTCGAAATAACCACATATCTCGAACTATTTTATACTTCATATGTAGGTCTCAGTTGTTTTTTGAGGTAACGAGTGCGTATTATTAGATTGCCCAATTAGAAAATGACTTAATTAACAAAGAACGAAAAAAAAAACCCATACAAAAAAAAACCGGTTACATCAACAATCCCTGGTTGCAGCATTTTTTTTATTAGCCTATTGGAGTGTCCTACTGCTGGGCAAACTGCCACCCGCGGATTTCCACTCGTTTCTGTCCCCCGCAATCTTAGGCCAATCACTTCTAGGTCACCCCGCCATCTCCGCCTGGGCTTGCCTCTCCGCCGGTGTCTGTCCTCTGGCAACCACCAAGTAGATGAACCAAGGCGGCTACGGCCACCCAAAAACAAAATATTCAGTGCTAGACGTCACACGCTTTTAACGCCACCTTTTCGTTCTTTGACGTTTCTTTATCACTTGATATTAACTTTATCTTTTCATTTTAGTTTATCGCATGCACTGAAAACCAACGTCGTTGCACTCCGTGTGAACTCCTTTTTTTTAGGCAACCATAGGTTCCTTCCATTTTGATGTGATGTTTATTCTTGTTGTTGTTCCGAAATAAATGTTTTCAATTCTATTCTATTAACCATGGATATTTTATCACCTGTTTAGTGCCGAGGATAACGGGAGGAAGGTTTAATTGTCTATGTAGTAGGAAAAGTAGGAATTAGAACTTAAAAGTAACTCAGCCTTTTTACTCAGTATTTTATATGAATCAAATCCTATAGCCACCTACAGCTTCTGACGAATCGATAACATCTTAATCAAATCCATCCCGTATTTGTGAAAATTCGATAAACAGATATGCATTGAAAAATACCCGGGCATTGCTGTCGCTTAGGGTAAAAATAAGCGAATCTGACGAGTAGTGTGAACTTTTTATCCAACATTTAAGTGGGGATAGTCCCCAAAAGCACCCGTGTCCAGGCCAGTTAATTGTAGAACACTGGCAATAAATCTAAGTCGCCTCAGCGTCAGCCGTGAAATATTAACCGCGAGCCGGTTTTGACGCTGCACTCGACACTAGATAAATAATAAAACCTTACTAGAAGCACTCTTACACTCGACTTAGAAGTTACGAGGAAATTTATTTGTCGGTTTTGGTGGCTTTGTTTTCCGTCTCGTGTCTTATAAGGAAACTAAAAGCAATCGTTTTGTTAGGTTAGGTTAGGTTTGGCTTTTAGGAGAAGTATAAAATGGGACTAACTGCACATATAACTGTAACCGTAGCAGAAGACTTAAAATATAAATCCTCTCAAAGTCCCTGATAAGAACTTACAATATCCTTATTGCAATACTTGCAGTTTTGTCTCAAGAGTTTGGTCGTTTCTAGATACGACGTAAGCTCTGTAATCTCAAATTATGACTGGCTATGCAAACAGGCCATGACGCGGGCGGTGTAGCATCAATCAGGGCATTAGGCTAATCTCATTTGTCCGCCATGCTAAGACTACATTATTGTCCAAACCCCCCCTTGAACCACGATATGGATGAAGCCCGTAACAATGGATGGTATAAACATGGGCTCACTCTGAGATGTCATATGAAAGTAATGTGTGTAGCTCGCACTTAAGCAAGCTAGCGAGTTGTTCATGTTGCGAACGTCCTATTAATTCTGTAATGTACAAGGAGTCAACTAATTATGCAGTGGTGAAACGTGCCCGCCGACCACAGTGAGTATAGTAGTAGTTAGTTATTGAAAGCACCAATGGTAATCCCACTTAACAATAATATTATTAATGCGAAAGTTTGTATGTTTGTTACTAAATCACGCAAAAACGGCTAAACGGGTTAAGGTGAATTTTAGTATACAAATTGAGTAGCCTGGATTAACATAAAGAATGCTTTGTATCCCAGTAAATGTCCAACTAAAAAAAGTCAAAAAATAATAAGAAAAACTTAAGGCGCCGTAGGTTCATGGTCTTCTCTCCCTCTCACTGAGCATAAGTGTGAGCGAGATGGAAGTGCGTGTTCGGAAGCACGGATATCATGTTTTTAATTTTAATTTTTTGTACGTAAAAAAAAAAGTAATCACCAAGTTCCCTCAAACATGATATTGCCGATTTTTAGAACGAATTTTAATATGTTTCTCAAACGATCTGAATGTTCTGCGGTAAAGAAAATAATTAATTTGCAAGCACTATCCAAGGTACCAAGTTCGGTTCGGGCCAAGTCACAAGGAAAGTAAGATTGAAGTTTAAATTTTCAAACATCCACCAAGCGAAGTGTTTTTTTATAGCCCGTCGTGAGCGAGAAAGGTAGGAGAGGAGAGGTATAACATTTGTTTGTATGTATGAGCTTGGTAAAACTAAATTGCCGGTATTCTTCGGTATCACTGTTACCGCAAATTGTTAAACTCTACAATCGTCGGTAATACATACCTTACAACCTAACCGCATTTAATACGCCAATTCGAAGTATGTGGTTTTAAAAGCAGCTTTCATTAAAGCCAATGTTGCTCGCGGTCTCACTCATTTGCGTTTGTAGTGTAAAAGTTTTAAAACAGTACATACAAGTGATACACGTATTACAAGTAATGATAAAATTGCGCTAAATTATATTATTATTATTATATTTATTTATTTCAGACTATTAGTCCATAGGGTTAGGTAATACAATAACTTATATATCTATTGTTAGTACTACAATTAATGAGACACAACAAAACATTACACAACATTTACATTAAAACTTTCGCGGCTGTACGGCCACAGGTGCGTGTAGTTGCACGTACCTGTCTACCAGAGGCGAGTCCCACCGCTGAGCCAACGTACTTAGGATAATGTTAGTGCTGCCACGGCTGCGGGTGAGGAGTGACGCGCATCGCTTCCTCATGATGGCAAAAAAGCAGTCTGTTTGCGCCTCGGCAAACATAGCTGAGGCGCTACAATACCGCGGCAACCCAAACAGCATCCTAAAAGCATCATTATACTGGACGCGCAGGGCACCGTACGCCCGCTGCGTAAAGTTAGCCCACAGGCCGCACGTATAGAAAGTTTGACAAAAAGCTTTAAATAGTGTCAACTTTACTTCTGTACTAGAACGTGCAAACCTGCGGGATAACATATTACAGCGGACACACAGCGCCCGGCGCTCCCGCTCGATGTCCTCGACGTCCGACAGTGAGTCAGTGACCCAGTGGCCCAGGTACTTAAATTTGTCCACTCTTTTTAACGGAGTCCCACAAAGCATGACCGGCTGCATTTGATAACTTTTATTACCCGCTTTAAATTGCAAGAGCTCGCTTTTCGACGCATTGTACCTGAGCCCATGGGCCACAGCATACTCTTCACAGATTCCTATCATTTTTATTAAGCCCCCCATCGAGGGGCTCAGCAGCACCATGTCATCAGCATAGCTTAAGTTATTGACACACACGTCTTCTATGTGACATCCGACACAGGCACTGCTGAGCCCCTCGATGAGGCCGTTCATATATACATTAAACAATGTGGGGGAGCTCAAACCACCCTGTCTGACCCCGCATTGCATCACATACTCGTCAGATACGGCGCCTGCCCACTTGACAGTGTTTTTTTGGTTATCATACCAATGCCTAAGCAGTGATATGACGTCACGGGGTACCGTTGTGTCCTCGTGTATTTTCGCCCACAACAAGTCGTACGCCTCCATGTCAAACGCTTTTGACAAATCCAAAAAACAGGCAAATACAGGCGTTTCACGTGACGTATAATAATGGACGGTCTGCTTAAGACATAGGATTGCGCTTTCAGTTGATAAACCCGGCCTAAATCCGAATTGAGCGTCATGTAGCTTAATATTTTGTCCTATAATGTCATTGAGCAAACCGTCCAACACCTTCACCACAATAGTAGCAAGCGAAATAGGCCTGTAATTGGATATGTCAGAAGCGTCCCCAGTTTTATTTTTTATAACAGGTACAACTATTGTCTTCATAAGTTCTTCTGGTAAGTAACTATGACTGATACATAAATTATAGAACATTGACAAGACTCGCGGCATATGAATACCCGCATGCCTGAGATGCTCAATGCTTAAGGCATCGTATCCTGGTGATTTTCCCCTCTGCATCACGCTAATTTTACCAGCTACTTGCTTAGCCGAAAATCGAACTGGCGGGGTACCGACTTCAGCCTTAGCATCGATCATACCAGGCTCTTTGAGCGCAGATTGAACTGTAAAATGTTTCTGAAAAGCATTAGCGATGGCGGTTGGTTCAAAATTGTTGTCGACGCTCACAGGAAGGCCCGCCCTAGGATTTAACTTAGAGGTATTTTTCCAGAATTTGCCAAAGTTCCGGCTCGAGTGATTTTTAGCAATTATATCTAATTTTATATCTTTCTCGTGATTCTGACAGTACTTCAACTTGTTCTTAAATAGTTTTTTAGTTTCGAGCATCTTACTGTAAATATACCCCGCCGCGGGTTTACCATACGTTACCCACCACTGAAACCAGAACCGAGCCTCCCGGTGAGCTTCACCAACATGCAAATTCCAGCCCGTTATGTACTTATTCTTCCCACGCTTAACATACATACAGGATTCTTCCGCGCCTACTTGAAGTACATATATTATGTTGTTGTACAACTCCCTCAAATTCTCTTTATGATAAGTACTTGAACACATCCCATCTGCACAGTCAGAGAATTCAGTAGGAAAGTTAATAGATTTCAGTTTATTCGTACAATAATTCATATATTTTTCTACTTGAGTTGAATCTCGCTCACCCCAGTGCACCCTATCATTGAAACACGAATGCTTAGTTACAACTTTTGCCTTAATTAGCTTAAAATCACATTCTAAAAGCAAAGGGTAGTGGTCGGACCAGTATACATTGTACAACACTGCCGCACTAATAACCGTGGACCGTGCGGCGCTTGTCACCACACAGTGGTCGAGCCAGCGTCTAGATCCGTGAGCATCACTGACAAAAGTGTAAGTACCACTCGGTAACATATCCATATCTACACACGACAAGGATTGTTCAGAACAAAAACTTAATAGTTCACATGAAAACGACTCACCCGGGTGCGCGTTAAAGTCACCCAGCACGAAGACGGATTCCACGTCGTTACTTTCAACTATCGACTGAATTTCGCCTAAACAATCCGTAAATTCACTTATGTTATCCGCGCAGTCAGTCGGCATATACACCGACATAACAATCACTGACCGGTCACTCATAACTATCTTGATAGCCGCTAGCCGCACACTATTGCACTGAATGACAGAGACATACGGGAATAGCGCCTTCCTCCACAGTATCGCCACACCACCGTGTGGTCTCCCTCGAAGCAGCGCTGAAGAATCAACAGCTGATTTTCCCGTAAAAGCAAATTCATCATCAATGGTGCCAAGGAAAGGGATATCATGAACCATCAACCATGTTTCCTGCAACCCGATTATTCCAGCCGTGCGACACAGCTTACGCACACATTCCACAGATCTAACCACGTTTTTACAATTAAAGCTTATTAATTTAGTCGTATCTTCCATTATAATTATTATTTTATTACATATTATCTTCATTTCCATTATTCCTTGTAAAATTCACAAAACGTCGAAACACAACCCCCTCTGGCCAGAAATCCTCCGTTAAAAATAAATCCAATTTATGTTTAGGTACAAAAACTTTGTACGCATCATAATCCTTTTTAAATTTCATCGACATTTTATCCAACTTCACGCTAATATTAGTTTTACTCCTTATATACTCGGAGATGTTATACACGGAAACCTCTTTGGCAACATTGTAAATATAGACAGGGACTTTGATATCCGCCGCCTTGAACTTATTATCAGAAGACAATACTGCTTTTCCCTGCTGCCCAATAAACTGGTTTCTAAGTTTCCATCTCTGCCCGTGTCTCCAATCACTATCATGAGCCTGCGACTTGAATATACCGCCCTCTGCAATTTTAGAGAGGCACATTTCGTTGCACGTTACCCGATTTATTCATCTCATTTTGTCTCGGCGACTTGACCTTGGGTAGCGAAGTTATACGCTCAGCTGACGGGTGAGTCATCGCCTCGGCCGGTGCAGGCGGGGCGGCCCGCTCGGTCGGTTTTTTGCTCGAGCGCTCGCTAACAGGTGATGTAGGTACACTAACGATCGGTGCCGCCCGCGATATTTGACTACCCTCCATTGACGATTTATTAATTTGTTTATCATCGAATATCTCCAGGGACACCTCTGATTCAGTTGGTACATGTTGGAGGCCCATTGGACCACTACATAACTCAAAATTATTTTTTCCTATATATGCACCTCTTTTGTAATTTACGTTTTCCTCAAAGTTATTTACTATCGACGCTTTCTTGAGGTTTTCTAGCTCAGCCTTCACTAATTCCAGCTCCTTCTTGGAGGCCGTTTCATTGATTAACATTTCGGTTTGGCTTCGCAATTCAACAAGATCTCTCAGAATCTTGGTCGCGTCTAGATGGTTAAACGTTACGGGCGGTAATTTGTGCAGCTCCCTAGCCACAAACACCGGAATTTCGTCCACCTTACAATTTTTCATCATGACAATTATGTCGTCCAAATCACGATTTCCTTTTCCATTGCCCTTGCGTCTTGTCAATTCCTTTGTCTTAGACAGGGATTCAAAAAGTAATTGTTTTGCAGCTGCGATGTCACTTTCCGAAAAAGCCGTCACACAGATACGTCTCAAGCTCGGTTCATCCAAAAGATGCTGTTTATTGCTAATATACGCCAATAACTCGTTTATCACCAAATTACACGAACCACATTTCACGAAATTAGACATTGTTAATACTAACAACCCCTCCACTCACACAGTGTGAGTCACACTCGCTACCGTTCGCAAGCGCGGGCGCCGCGAGACTCTATTACGCGAGATTATAGAATGCGTATGTATGTAGGTTAGTCAAAAGGTATTAATGCAACTTAAACGATGCAGTTTTATTTAAGCAGACACCCGACAAAACCATGTTTGAAATGACGGGAAATTTGTATTTGGGAAACACGAGATCGATTTCAGCATACGAGTAGATACTTATATCTACTCGTTAATCTGCATTCAAAGATTTTGTATTAGAAATCGATTCGATGTTGTATCCTCGATACATATTTCCCTGAATCATAATATTTCTGATTTCCCTTAACTTTATACATAGCTCTCTCTGTACAGCTTATTGCATCGGCGGATTGGCGGTTATAAGGCCTTAGTTCGGAAGCGTATTACGCCGTGATATGAGGAATCAGAAAAAGCGATGATATTTATTACCACCTCTGTTTGGTTTGTATTACTTACCTACGTAAAACTAAATTCATTCGCAGTTTACAGAGTGCACTAGTATAAATGGTAAAGTACCTAATTTGAGAGAGAAGATACTGTGGGTGTAGTAGAACTCTGAAATTACTGTACAAAACATTTTTCATGTCAAAAATCTTACGTTTTTTCACTAGACCTGTAACGACTTAGCAAACCGATACCCGCGTCTACGACTGACCATATCACCTTTTACCCACTAATGCCTGAGCACAATCAATATGAAAATAATACCGAAATAACCATACCATTTGTACTCGAACCCTAATAATTTTTTTGTCACATTTTCAGGTCTTCCACTTGGCAACAATTTTTTTTTCAATCTCAATTGCTAATCAATTCGTCGTGTTCACTTATATGACTTTGACTAGGCTATGTGAAGAGGCGCGCATGAATTAAGACGATTATTTCAACACTTCATAAACGCGTTCCGAGAATTGGCCTCATCAGTAATAGGATTGCCTTGGAATTAGGAACAAGTACCTGCTCTCTCTTTAAATGTCTAGCTGCTATTATACTAAAGACAGAGCTTCAGTACCATGTATTCACTTAGTGTAGGATCACTAATGAATGACTCAGCCAAATTCACTCGGGCCGAGTATTTTCAAACTGTAAGCTAATGCCTGCGAAATAGCAATATGTTATAGGTCATAGGATCGGTTAATTTACATCTGCCTCTGGCCGATGAGTCCCGTGATATACGAGCCACCGACGTGGCCATACGTCCGCTTTTTACACCAACGGTGATGGATGATACTGACATTGACCCGAATCGATAGCCAACGCCTCCTTTGCGAAAGATTTTAACGCTTTTTCCGCAAGTCAGATGGAAAATTAACGGCGTTTTTACGGGTTTTCTTTCGTATATATTAGTTATTCATAGTCGTGACGGACGACGGTAAGAAGACTAAGAAGTCAATACTTTTCTTTATATTTTTATGACCTACTTTAATGTTTTTTAGGTTCTAAAAGAACACAGTATTTTGGGCGTGAAATTAACAGATCGCATTAGGAATACAATACTGCGTTCCGAAACGCAAGTAGCTGACGTAACTCACGCAGCCGCCAAACTTAAGTGGAACTGGGCCGGCCTCATCTGCCGCATGCCGGAAGACTTGTGGGCTAAAATCACCACCAAGTGGGTCCCACACAACCGAACACGGCGTCGCGGTAGACCTCGTCGGAGCTGGCGAGACGAGCTTGAGTTCTTTGACCAAAACTGGTGGGAGACTGCCCAGGGTAGGGATACGTGGAAGGAAAAAAAAAAAAAAGAGGTTGAAGTAAGAAGTCACGGGATATAGTTAGTCGGGCTATACGACCATAAGGCTGACTGCGAGATAACTTGACAGTGTTTTACATAAATTGAGTTGGTCTAGACAGGACTCTAACCCTACCTACTGCCAGGGAATGATGAAATTCCATAGGACTCAAAGAGAGTAAAAATGTATTAGGTACGAAACGAATTAACAAATTAGAGAATACATTGTAATTAATAATCTCTAGTTTAAATAAAAACGACTGCGTTAGATACCTAAGAGAGGATACCATGGGGATTTTTAGTTACGAAAATCTTGATGTT
The DNA here is from genome assembly GCA_963854355.1 of Epinotia brunnichana. NCBI lineage: Eukaryota > Metazoa > Arthropoda > Insecta > Lepidoptera > Tortricidae > Epinotia > Epinotia brunnichana. Next base: position 17,751,191 of record OY977949.1, on the reverse strand, counting down.
TTACTATGGCAATCGAACCACCTTAAAGTCCATTTAAACACGTAATTCTCATAATTATTATGAAAATCGCGATAGTAAAACATACCACTACACTACACGACTATACCGTATAACAACTCCACTCCACACACTCCACTTTATTAAGGCGCCGTAGGTTCAGCTAAGTTAAGCGAACATAGTTTTTAAAACAATATAATGCGTCTGTTTATAATAATATGGTTTCAAAAAAATACGAATAGTAATCTTGAGGCTTTTCTGCAGGGAAATCAGTGATTCAAAACACGATTAAGCAACTTTCGCTCGATAAAAAAAAAACACGAACATAGGTCTAAAACATATTAAAATTCACTTAAAACATTCGTAGCAAATTATGCACAATAGCTAAACATATTAAAATTGGTTCTAAAAATCGGCAATATCATGTTGGAGTGAACTTAGTGATTACTTTTTTATTTATTTAAACGCACAAAAAATTTAAATTAAAAAAGCGGCCAAGTGCGAGTCGGACTCGCACATGAAGGGTACCGTAAAATAAATTGCGGTTTACGATTTATGACGTATTAAAAAAAAACTACTTACTAGATCTCGTTCAAACCAATTTTCGGTGGAAGTTTGCATGGTAACATCATATATTGTTTTATCATTCTCTTATTTTAGAAGTTACAGGGGGGGGGGACACACATTTTACCACTTTGGAAGTGTCTCTCGCGCAAACTATTCAGTTTAGAAAAAAAAAAAAATAGAATCCTCAATATAATTTTTGAAGACCTATCCATAAATAACCCACACGTATGGGATTGATGAAAAAAAATTTTTTGAGTTTCAGTTCTGAGTATGGGGACCCCCAAAACTTACTGTTTTTTTTTCGATTTTTGTGTGAAAATCTTAATGCGGTTCACAAAATACATCTACTCACCAAGTTTCAACATTATAGCTCTTATAGTTTCGGAAAAAAGTGGCTGTGACATACGGAAGGACAGACAGACAGTTTTTTGCCATTTGGCTACGGAACCCTAAAAACATGATATCCGCGCTTCCAAACACGCACTTCCATCTCGCTCACGCTTATGCTCAGCGAGAGGGAGAGAATACCGTGAACCTACGGCGCCTTAAATACATACCTAAACAAGTGAAATCAAAACATTTTTCGAAAAACCCAACTGCCTATGTTACTCCCACGATTAAGAGGAATCCAACGACACCTCGAATGTCGAAATCCGTCAAATGGTTTAGAATGCAGGGTGTGTCAAAGAATAAGACATACCCACATACATTTATACATACTTACATACATACTTACTTACATAATAACATACGTATGTAAAGATCAAACAATATGAAAAATATTGGCGCCGGGGCGATACCTGTTAAAAATTTTCATGTGGCTTGTTTGTTTCAATAAGATACCTACCATGGGGTCAATTTCTCGGTTCCCCGTAACTGAGGTATGTCAGGACGAGCGCATGAAACATATTGAAATGTGATTGGGATGTGAAAGAGACGAACCGAATTGAGGCCCTCTAGTATACTATGCCAGTGCTACGTTATTTATTCCAAAACTATTCAGTAAGGGCTGTCGTAAAATTTTCATTAGTGCCACTTATAGTAATGCGATATTTATGACCTAAAAGAAAAGGCCTCCAAGTTTATTGTTTCATGGTTGAAACAATGAATAAACTGGTCAATTTATTCGGCCCATAAACTAACCTGGATGCACTGCGGTCCGCGCGAGTGTCGCGTGTACAATGTAACTTTTACATAATATTACTTTAAAGTTTTTGACCATGTCCAACAAATTAAGAATGCTTTGGTACGATGAACCGGAGGTGACGGATAAACAAGACTAAGTTCATCTCATGCGCCTTCCATTCGTACCAAAACGTACCAAGTTCATTAACAGCAAAAATAACTTGCGCGATATGTTCTTTCTGAGTTCGTGTTGACTTCCTTTTGTTGGACTTTTACTGAGATAATAAAAAGTACTCTATATAGCTGGGCTGGTTCTGTTTGGTATTCAGGCTATACTCTATTTGTACTTATACTAAAATTCATCTTAATCCGTTCAGCCGTTTTTGCGTGATTTACCTAGTAACAAACATCCAAACTTTGGCATTTATAATATTAGTAGGAATAGGATAATAAAGTCTCAAATTAAGGCTAAACTTGTAACATTGTATGGGCGATGATCTTTACTGGCCACAATTTAACTTGCATACCTGTTGGGCAAAACACGTGGTGAAGGAACTCTTAACTTATAATCAAAGCAGTAAGCTTCAAAATAAAGTGCATCTGCTGACCATCCAACTTCGGAACTTCATTAAGACGCTACGGTTTTCAGAGTTTGGATTCTGAAACATTAAACATAAACTACCTAATATAGCTACTTTCGCTGTTTCGTTTGATCTAATGGCGATGAAAAGGATGCCACAATTACAGTCTGCTCGTAAGATTCCGATAGTCTTGGACTGTGGTGTTGCAGTGGCGAAAGTTGGCCGCTCAGACACGGTCGAGCACCTTCCGATATTCGCCTTGCCAGTTCCAGACTCAGTATAAGCCCAAACTGCTTCGCCTGACTATTTTATCTTGCCGTAGAGTTTGATCATGCGCTGATCCTTCTTGAACATTAGTTGGGAGACTTTATGATAAGTCTTTTTTATTGAATGCCATTAAATATTACGTCATAATAATTATCTATAGTAGTATCTAGGTTAATAAAGATGCCAGGAAAAAAATGTATTCATACATTTTTTTCCTGTCATGACACAAAACATTTTGGTATTCAATTCCTATTTTATTGATAGGAAAGTAATAAAGCCCCGTTCTCATCTAGGCGCTACCTACTTACCAAACATTTCAAAACAAAGGCATTAAAAGAATTTTTAGACAAAGAAAAGAGCTCGTTTCCGTTATCTCGCTTTAATGAATACCTCTTCGACGAATTCTTTTCGCATAGTTCTGATAAAGAGGAGCTTCGAAACTTCAAATTAAGATTCTTGGAGTTCCGCGCGGGGGAATAAGATTAATGAAGGATGGCACCTGAGGGTCGACGCTAACGATAGCGGCGGGTCAGAGGGGAAATAACTGTTAAAAATAATAAGTGGAAAAATTCTCCCCGATATTCCTTGCCTATTGTACATACGTCAGCTATATGTTGAAGAAGTTGGTTACGTAAACCGAGTGAGGGTTGAGTGTTATCTTAGATCTTAGCATACATTCACGGATCGCGAAAAATTCTACGTAGTTGGTTGAATTTATAGTTTCACCGCGCTGTTATTACATAGGTGCAATGGTGATATAATTATTCACCCTCATAATTATCCGAAAATGCAGCGGCTGAATCAAAACATATAATAGCGACACTTTCGAGTTCTATGCAGCAACTATTCTGACGCATTAGAGCGTTAATAAGACAATATGTATGTGTCGCAAACAATGAGAATAATAACAGAGCGCATAATAGCGAATGAGAAAATAGCTCGTTGACTGCCACAGCCTGAATCACAATGCGACGAGACAACAATGGCCTAGGACCTACATTCGGCCTAGACTACTGGATAAATGAAACAAAACAAAACACCTTTGGAAAACGAAACGAAAATGGCGAGGGAGTTTTTAAAAAGACGAGAGATTGATGCGCTCCTGACGTCATATTTGCCGCTATATACCTACACGCAACAAAGTTGTGGATTACGGAAATCAGCCAAGTTTTTACTGCAGGTATTTTTACTTTAGTTATAAGTAAAAGTTATAGGTTTTTGATATAAGAATTTTAGAATATACCGAGCTTAGTGATGATCAATTTTGCACATGTAGAATATAATCAAGCCGCCAAGACGAGCAAGACAAAGAGGCTTGGCCGTACCATCCTTTTCACGAAGCCTTCAGGCCATTCTCAACATCCTGTAATTTTGTGCTGGCTAAAGCCATAATCCTGAATTTTCAGTAACATATAGGGTGTAATATGGCTTATATATTATATTCTCAACTAGCTGTTGCCCGCGACTTCGTCCGCGTAGAACTTTTTATCGTCTTAGAAAATGATTTCTCTCAATACAAAATTTGAACCCTCTTTTAGGGGATAATTAAAAAAAAAGTTGATGTTCATTTTCTAGTTTGTGAACAAACAGTCTAAAACCAAAGTTAAAAATCTCATACTTTAAAAATGCCTTGAAATACTCAAACTTTGAACCAATTTTAACACTATTTATTAGGGGATGAATTTGGAAAAACTCTGAAATCAGTTTTGTAGTCTTTTAACGTACAGAATAAGACCGAAGTTAAAAATCTCTTACTCACACTTTAAAATTTTATTGCTCGCCATTTAAAATTTGAACCTCCTTTTAAACCCCCTTAGAGGTTGAATTTTTCTAATCGCTGAAAGAACTTTTTTCGTAAACTTTTAAGTCTCTAGCTCAAAAAAAGTGTTGCCCATACAAAGCTTTCTTAACCCCCTTAGGGGTGGAATTTTCTAAAACTCTGAAAGTACTTTATTATTAATTTTAATAAGTAACATTTTGAATAGTTTTAAGTCTAGTAAAAAAAAAAGTTTTTCCCACACAACACTGGCTACCCTTCTTAAGGATCTTAAGGATCCCCTTAGGGATGGAGTTTTCTAAAACGCTGAAAGTTCTTTTTTAGTATTTTAAGTAATCTTTTTGCAAAGTTTTAAGTCTAACTCAAAAAAAAGTGTTGCCCATGCAAAGCTTGCTCTCCTTTTTAACCCTATTAGGGGTGGAATTTTCTAAAACGATTTGTGTTCTTTTTTTGTATTTTAATAAGTAATCTTTCTACAAAGTTTCAAGTCTCTAACTCAAAAACATAAACTTTCCCTGATAAAAACTTTGCACCCCTTTTTATCCCCCTTAGGGATAGATTTTTTCAAAACGCTGAAAGTCTTTTTATTTGTATTTTTATAAGTAATCTTTCTACAAAGTTTTAAGTGTCTAGCTCAGAAAAAGTGTTCCCCATACAAACCTTGCACCCTTTTTTAACCCCTTTAGGGAATGATTTTTGTAAAACGCCGAATGTAGTATTTTTCATGTTCTAATAAGTAATTTTTCGTCAAAATTTTAAGTCTCTATTAAAAAAAAATATGTTTTTCCCATACAAACTTTGCACCCTATTTTACCCCCTTAGGGGTGAAATTTTCCAAAACGCTGAAAGTACTTTCTTTGTATTTAAATAATCTTTCTACAAAGTTTTAGGACTCTAGCTAAAAAAAATAGTTTCCCACATACAAACTTTGCACCCCTATTTTAGCCCCCTATTTTTAGGGGTAGAATTTTCTAAAACGCTGAAAGTACTTAATTTGTATTCTGATGACTAATCTTTGTACAAAGTTTTAAGTCTCTATTTAAAAAAAATATTGTTTCCCCCATACAAAATTTGCACCCCTATTTTACCCCCTTAGGGGTAGATTTTTTTAAAACACTAAATCTAGGTACTTTATTTGTATTCTAATGAATAATTTCTCTACAAAGTTTTAAGTCTCTATTTAAAAAAAAGTAGTTTTTCCCATACAAACATTGCACTCTATTTTACCCCTTTAGGGGTAGAATTTTCTAAAACCCTGAAAGTTCTTTATTTGTATTCTAATGACTGATCTTTCTACAAAGTTTTAAGTCTCTATTTAAAAAAAAATGTTTCCCCCATACAAACCTTGCACCCCTATTTTACCCCCGTAGGGGTGGAATTTTCCAAAACGCTGAAAGTGTTTCATTTGTATTCTAATAACTAATTTTTCTACAAAGTTTAAGTCTATAGCTCAAAAAAAAAGGTTCTCCCATACAAACTTTGCATCCCCATTTTACCCCCTTAGGGGTAGAATTTTCAAAAATCCCTTTTTATCCCTAGCCCACGTTATAAAAGCAACATACTGTGCAAAAATCAACTCTCTAAGATTAGTAGTTTCGGCTGTGCGTTGATGAGTGAGTGAGTGTTGAGTGAATAAGTCAGTCAGGACATAGGCATTTATTATGTATAAATAGATAGAAGATAATGAAACTCCCATTCAAATATCTCAAAAAATTATGAAGCTACATCCGTTTTAATGTCGCTTGTTAGAGTGAGAAAACGATGAGGGACTGTGACGTCAATATACTCGAGCGTCATAGTAAAAAACAATCGTTTCATATGAAGGTGCGTTTTGCGGAAAAGGGACAGAACATACCCCCTCTTAAAACTTTGGACTCTTATAACTTAATCATTACCTATATAACCTCTTGCTTTGTTTTTTTCTCCATTTGACTATATTTATTTTAAATTCTTTTTCGAGAAAATACATTATGATTATTTACCATATTTTCGATTCCTGAGCTATAACCACGAACTTCGGAATTCGAAAATATTCGGGTATCTCTATCTCTATCGCACTAACCATACTCGAGTGACAGGGATGCAAATATATGAACATTGAGTATCGGTTTTCGTGGTAGCGCCGCAGGTACTTTGGCTGAATGCGCCGAGCGCGTGCCATTGTCATTCAAAAAAAACAAATTCGTGTTAATTATATTGTTCAAATTTGTTGATTTCATTTATTGAAATTACGACATAAAACGACATTTGCGCATATAAGTTCTCATATCAGAATCGAATATTTTTTTATGGTTTATATTTTAGCATTTGTCTCGTAAAGGTCTATCGTAGACGGGATTTAAATTATTAATAAGTGAAAGGCAAAGCAATTCCGCCATTTTGACGAAAATTTGACGGTTCTTATAGCTGACAGTTGGGGCAGCGTTTGATTTCAATAAAAATAAATGAAAAATTAAATGAAGTCGTATATTTCGGAAAATTAATTAAGTGTCGCAGTCGGATAAAAACTAAGGATAGTTTTTATCCGACTGCGACACTTAATTAATTTTCCGAAATATACGACTTAGGAAAGTTGCAGCTAGAATAATAATGTACCTATATAAAATGTTTCATATTTTTCCGTTCATGGGATGCTGAGAACATTCGAACCGCGCAAAGCTTAGTTTCAAACTGGCTGATTCTTTTTTTAATTTAGAGATTTATTATAAGTGGAGATAACATTCAATTTGAACTTTTAGTTTAAGAACTATTGCCCGTCAAAGTTCCTTAGTTTTGTCACTGACATACTCACTGACATATAATGATCAACGTAATTCTAAGGTACTTCTAGTAGACCCGATCCACAAGCTCCAAATTGTGAACATAATTCGTTTTTAGCCTATCCATTCATAAAAAAATCTAAAAATATTGCAATTTCAGTCACGATTCAGGGATATACAAACGGCATAAGTAAGTTTGTAATCCTATAGAAATACATGTGATTACAAAGTTACTTTTGCAGCTCCTTCCTGCAAAAGTACCTAATAACAAGGTAGGTACAGTGCACTATACGATGTATTTGCATGCGGTTAATGTTACGAGTAGGTGTACCATGCACTAGAAAACTATACAAACGTTATTTGCGGTTGGTAAAATAACATTTCCTTACAAAGTTGAGAACACAATAACCTACAAAAAGAAATGAGATCCCATAAACAATTGGCCAAGTCGAGACTTAAACTCTTCAACAGTAAAAAGTTGTAAGATATTTCGTAGAGCCAAGACAGGCATTCTTATTAATCTTTATTAGCTTGCTAAATACAATTTTTTGAATGACAAAATTCAAACAATGACACTACACGTGCATGCAGTTCAGTTGAAACTTTAAAACTGACCACAAATTCTATTATACAATAGTGAATATAACATAGGCTACGATACTTAGTGTCCAAAAGATTTATGTTACAAGTGTCTTACGGACACTATATACTGCAAATATTTTTCATACACTCAGTAAAAGTCAACAAGGGCCGTACATCAGTGGTCGACAAAGTAACGATAGAAGTGCACAGTCACGTAGTTTATATGCAGCTTGCACGACGCCGCACTAAAACTGGGCTGCGACGAATTTTTATTACATTGTGCATGTCAACCGTGAACTTTATGGTTGCAATTATTGTTGGTACAGCAGCGATTTATGCGATCACCCCGATGGCGTTTGTGGGGTAGTGTTACACGGGCTACACGGCTATGCTCTGCTGGTGACAAGTTGGGTAAATGAGGCGTGTGGTAAAAACTGACAACTTTTAATTTAACGCGTACTCATAGTGTAATACTTACTAGAATGTTGTATTTACTTTCAAAACAAAGTTTTAACCGACTTCAATTTAGTACTCCGCCAAGCCACATTAACATTTCCACATTTTTTTTCCAATTTACCACATGAACTGATTTTCGAGAACAAAAGCGTTCATTTTTAGACCAATAAACCAAATCGCTGTATGGGGGCCGATAATATTTGAGGACTTCCGTCGATTCCTCAAGGATCTCAGATTTACCTTTGGCACTTCATTGTTTGCTATTTCAACGGAATAATATCAGAATCTGTGACGTACTTATATAGTTTGAAGTACATCATTGAGAAGTTCCACAAGCCATCTGTGGTCTTCATCATCACTTCCACTTCACCAAATTTATGATTTCCGGGTGTAAATACACGAGTTATAATAGAAAATACTGAAATTACTTCACGCGTGCCTAATATATTTGAGGAGTTCCCTCAATTCCTCATGGTTCCCATCATCCAACTGGGGTTTTGGAAACAATGGGACCAATCTGGAAGCATATACTTTCAGTTAAAAAAAGAATTCCTAGCTCTATGCACATCGTGACAATCCGGCAGATCACGAAATTCCTAGTGAAACGCCGCCATTTCATGATTTGGCTAAACGTTGACTCAGATCATGATCTGCCTGATAAAAAATACGGCAGATCGATTTAGTGGCCAAACCGACTCGGATCGCGGATAGGTTAGAAGACGAAAGCGGGAGCTATGCTCTCCGAGGTTATTTTTTTTATAAAAGTGCGGAAAAACTGGTTTGCAAACCCAAGCTACGTATAACGGCGAGTATTGAACGATATGGCGACGTTTCATGATATGCCTAGGAATTTCATGATCTGCCTAAATGTCACTGGTGGGTGTTACTTAGCCAGATCATGAAATGGCGGACTTTCATGATATGCCTAGGAATTTCATGATCTGCCTAAACGTCATTAGACAAATCGTTAAACATTAATTTTTGAACGATATGGCGGATGTCATTTAGCCAAATCATGAGATGGCGGTGTTTCACGATATGCCTAGGAATTTCGTGATTTGCCGGATTTTAGCATCGGCCGCCGACATATACATTAAATCTCCGTAAACTCCACGTATTTAAAAGAAACAAATTGTAAAATATGTAGGTACCAACAAAGCAATTAATAGAATTGTTTGACAAGCCGATCTCGACTTACATTGCGGATACCGAACTTACGTTATTCGACCGAAATGTAAAAAAATCTAATCGCTTTTTCCCGAGAACATTGTTTAACTAAGAAAATAAATACTAAAACATTTAAGCCGTTCTACCTACATAAATACCTAGTACATAGGTACGTTACAATGAAAAGGTGTATACTAGTACCTACTGAAATTCGTCAAAATGCAAAGCAAAACAAAACACACATGAAGAAGAGTTATCCATGACGACCAAAACAAGAAATGTTCAAGACGAGCTCGCGCCATCTTATTTCCCGAGAAAAACAAGACAATGCTTTTAAGCGATTCGCCTAATGCTGGAGGGTCCACCACTCGTAGGTATATTATACTAAAATACGTTTTCCTTACCGAACTTTAGGAGAAATTTCATAAACATGAACGCGATGTGACTGCGTAATGTAATTGAATTTATAATATTATGACTGAGAGTGCTTTCAGATTTCATTTTCGTAAACAATATAAAACTTTTATATCCACAATTACATTTTAATAAATATTGAGCATTGTTTGAAATTTTATAGATTGTTATGTGATCGGTTATTGGTACTATTGCCACTTTGTGTGTTGTTTTTACAGTGTTTAAAATGCAATATTGCCATCGCGTCACTTAGCAACCAAATTGAGAAAACGAAAGTTTGCGTTAATATGGTTTGGTTGACTGTACGCTTTACCTCTTAAATTATTAAATTAAAAATGACGAAAAAGTACTAGTTATTACACAACCCGTCGATATTTTTTTTGATAACTTATATTTTAGTTCTTAATACTTATTGCTGATTAAAACCCCAGCTTATTGATTTGCGATCAAATATAAAACTAGACTACACAAGATCTTAAATGCATTGACCTGTCAAGGTTATCTTGGCAAGCACGGAAGAGAGTTAAACAATTGCAGTGTGCTTGGGATCGAAAGTGACGCAAAAATAGACCACCAGCTTAAACCGCATCTCGTGGAACATTGATTACTTCGCAATCAATGAGACTTCTCAATTTTCTTATTGATAATTTGCATGTTTATGGACATTCTTGTAGGCGCTATGTAAATTCACACGTCTGCCCGGATGAGTTATTTTGTAACGAACAACATGAATCACTAGATATCGTGACTGCACGTAATTGCATTGCCGGTCGAATTAATTTCTTCAGTTAGTATTTTATGATACAGTTTTTGTAATTGATTCCGTGGCGATATCAATAAATTTGAGTACTTTTACGGGTGTCATATATTTGCATTATTGAATCCTGACACGTATTATATCTTGTATACGACATTAATTAGTGGATATTTATTTATGAAAGTATAAGTGTGAAGTTCGTTGTTTCGTGTAGGTAGTTTCATACCAAAGAAACGGTTAACACAGTTGAAACGAAACGTTTTCATATTTGCCATTTTTTTTATTTAAACTTTGACACGACTAGAGACGATGTATGGTTAAACTTTTAGAGGTGTCAAGCGAAAGCTACAAAAGTTTAAATTGATATGTTTAGAATTTTATCAAGATCGACATCGAAATAGAAATATATTTTATACTAAAGTTATAGCTTCTGATATATATGTTTTATATTCATATTCATATTCATATTCATTTATTCATAATTGTCAATATTACATGTCGGAAATTTATAATTCGAAAGTTTACCTGCATGCTTGTATACTTCTAGTAACGTCAAAAAAGCGGAGCCTTGTTCCATTGTAATAAAACGTAATGGTAGTAGGTGAGCCGAGGTAACTTCGAGAGAGGATACTGAACCCAGAGGGAAAGTAATTCTATCCAGGATTATGACTTTATCCCGAAATGAACCATTAAAAATAAGGTTTCGGCGGTCATTTTGCTCGGACTTTGATATTTGGCGGGCAATTAAATGTTTACTGCCATCTTAATTAGCATGCTCGTAATATTACATGTGTTTAGTGAAGGAAAATGGTTTTGGGTATTTCGCACTCGTAGAGAGGAAAACGTGTGTAATTCAAAAACAAGTATTTTATCAAACCGAAGCGGTTTTTTTCTTATTTTGGTAGTTTTGTCATGGCTGGGAAGGGTCGTGGTGATCTTCACTTTTAATGTATGATAATATACTGATATCGGGTTCTGTCCATCTCGTTCAATACAATTAGGTCCAGTAATAATAATAATAAAACTGAAATGTACCTTTAATAAAACAGTGTTTATAACTGGATAGAACTTGGCCAAATGTCTGTGACACAGCATGCCCCCATGTAACCACATTAATAATTCGACTAGAGTACTATTGTTTTAAAACATGTACCATTTTTCCAGCTATATCAGCATCATAAAGCGTTATCTAAAAGTTCATGGTTAACCAAATCAAACGTTTTAGATAGATCTACATTGCAAGCAACGCCAGGTGTATTCCTACTACGTAGTGTAGTATCTTTTCCTTTATGCATATTATGGTATTCTCTGTAGCATTAATTTTATGTCTTTACAAATCTTATGATATGCCGAGTAATCATAATCAGCCTCTTATGGGGATTTCTCTCTCTCGTTGTCTCCGATTTCAGTCAGTCTAGCAAGTTGACTTTTCGGACGATACTGTTGTGTATCGAATATGTGAAGCCGAAACCTAAGTGATTTAATCTCTAACGTACCACACACTGCTTTGTTTGGTTTTATTGTAATCAGTAGGTAGGTGCATTATTGTTATTACTCGTAAAAAAAAAAACATAAATAATTCGCGTAAATCAAGCAAAAGTAAACCTTCTTATTAAGGCGTTAAACACTACAAGGTACGCCTTTGTTTCGGTGCTTTATTGTACAGCATTGTAAACTTTATCGCATTATACGGTGTTTTATCAATTATCGATGAGACGTGAGAAATATATCTCGAGATAAAAGATGCGTGCATGTTTTAACAGTATTGAAGCAAATTTTCATTAGTTACAAACACATTTTATAGAAAATTGGCTTTTTTTTTAAACATCTTTATTTTTAGACAGTGTACTCGTATTATTTAAATAACGAACTGATAGAACTGATATAATGTTTCCAATGGCGTTTAACAGTGATAGAGAGCCTATTGTTAATGAAATGGAAACAGAATATGGCGAGGCGGTTAATACAGAAGTGGTTAATCGCAGTTCAATTCCGACTTCATCTAATCCCGAAGTATCGTCTGCTCGACCGATTCACGGTTTTAATATACCATGGCCTTTTATGAGATCGTGTGTAAACACCCTTTTGTATACTCTGTTAGGCGGCAGTACGTTTGTGACTTTGTGGTTCGGGTTCAAATCGCCGAGTGAAATGACTGTTTTTCAATGGCATGTTGTACTATCAATAATTGGGGTAAGTTTCTTATTTATCTACTGTAGTTCGTTCTTCTTTGTTCGCACAGATTGTCTTATTTTAAGTCGAATGGCGGTTACTGTATTTCTAGCGGCATAAATATGTATATCAAGTAGAGTTTACCCCACTTTACTCTGCATGTGTCTTACGTGATGGAGAGTGAGGTAGCCAGAGCTACGAAGCTATGAAGATGTGTGCCTAAACTTATGCATTGCGAGGCCACGCCTCATCAAAACAAACGAATGATGAGTTCACAACTCATATATCACTATAACGGTGCTAGTAGCATGATACGTTTTACGCGACGTTTCTGTACATTTAGGCCGTGAAACATGACCATAAAACGTATCGTTTTATGCTGCTGCTGTCATGAAGACAGTGCTCGCTACAATCGTTATAAACGATATGCTAGCTTTTAATTTGTATTAATCGCTGTTTGTCTCTACGTATGTCGCATATAGTATTTAACAATAAAATACATGCATTCGGCGTCTTGTTTATCACGTGCAATATAAATGATTTGTCGTTTTCAAACATCGCTAGATAAAATCGATGTAGAATGCTTTATATGGCGTTTACGCGATTAAACCGAGCGAGAGAAAATCGAGTAGCGAATGTTTTTCTGCTATACTTTTTGATATTTAATAGCGAAGGAAATGAGCACGATCAAATTATTTCAGTTAACAACGTAGGTACAGTCAACGAATTTGATTCCTAGGCCATCTTACAACCTTGCCGTTGTAAATGCTATGTCAATACGGGTTACTAGGATTATTGCGTCCCTTTAGTAGCAGTTAAAATGACAGGGTTCTACGGTGGCCTAGGAATCAAATTGGTTGACCGTACGCTAGCGATGAAATAATGTTTTATTTTTTTACGGCGCGTGGCGGCGTGGCCGTGGGTAAGCAAGAAGAGTACTCCTCATAAATATATTACAGACTTAACCTAAGTTTTGAGGACAATGACCTAAGCTCGTTTGACCCCAGACTCCGATGCCATAATCATTGTCATGCTCGCCGCGCTCACAGTTCGCGGAATGTGTTTGACTATGCGTTGATTAGTTTCTACCCACAACCACATAACTGTACATGGAGTGGATATACAGGCAGTAGCATATTTTGTCTGGGGTAGGTTTAGATTGGTTGCTAAGCGTTAAAATCAGTATTTCAGGGTTTGTGGATTGTAATCTCAAAGAAATGTGGTTTTGTTACCGTTAGAATTGGAAAACTTTAAAAACAGGTTACCAAGTTAATACACTAACTTGGTAACCTGTAAATTACCGAATACGATCCGTTAAAGTGAGAAAGTGTAACTTTGTTAAGTTGTTGTCTGAATTAATTAAGTCTATCTAAGTTAATTCCTGGAAAGAAATGTTTTTCTGGGTTTTCACGTTTTACGCAACAATATATACCTTTTACAAAACTATAATAGCAATGTTTTAATGCCACAACACAATGATGGTTAACGTACATTATGCCTGGTAGTAAGAAACCGGAAATTTGGACGCTTCTCTTACTCCACAGAAGTCACATATGGTGTGAATCATTTTTCTAGAACGAATTCATATCGCTTTGTACCAGGCACAATGAGAAGACTAAGCCATTGTCTGTCATTAACTGTAACCGCTAATTGTTTATGTTCTACTAAATATGCTTCAACTACTAATAAGAAGTTGTTAATACCGATATACCTTTCGTTTTAATGTGAACCTTGCTACTTTAATAATAGAGTCACTATTCGAGTAAAGTATTTATTATACATGGTCTTTTCATTTCGAAGCGTTTGTGGCACGTGGCTAAGCATTGGGCTTTGTTGGACCGATGGGTCTTAAGATAAGATCCGTTCTAGAAAAATGTTTCACACTATAATTTATACACATGTACCTAATGTATACATTAGTATTGATAAGTATTTGGATATTTTACCATATGTTAGTGTCAGGGTGACAAAAGTATCCTCCAAAGCAATCCATAATAAAAACGGTTATACCTTGTTTTACTGACAAATGTTCTATCGAATGTATGTTTCGCAGAATATTCGTTTCATCTTAACCATTTTTTTTCTGAATCAGTAAACTTTTCAGGATTGTTATTAAACAAACCTCACCTAACCTAATGGGTTCTACAGAATGTATCCTTTTATAATAGTAATAAGCCTTTTATTCCGAGAATGCCATAACAGAGAGTAAAATATATGTGTTTAAAGTAAGTCTCTTATCTCGGTGTGCCTCTTGGCATATGCCTCCGCTAGCGATTTCCAGTATTGTCTGTCCTGTGCTACTCTGGTCCACAGGGGACCAGCTGTCATTTTGATGTCCTCCATCCATCGCATCCACTGTCGCCCACGACTCCTTTTACCATCTCTGGGGTACCATTCTGTCACTGCCTTGCTCCATTTACCCTGGGTATCACGCATCATATGGCCTGTCCACCTCCATTTTTGCTGGTCTATTCGGCTTAGGATGTCAGTGAGGTTGGTTTTCGATCTTAGGTCAGAGTTTCTAAATCTGTCTTGTCACTTGCACCCAGTTATGTTTCGCTCCATTGATCTTTGACATTTGGCTAGTTCATCTCTTAGAGATTTGGTAATGGACCATGGTCCCTTACAGAATGTATCCTTTTAGCTGTACCTAAAAAGTTAACGGTTTCTGAGTAACAAAAATTCGATGAAACGAAAATTCGGCGAACCAATGCATTCGGTGAAACGTTTGTCGGTGAAATAAGGGGACCCCAATAAAAATGCCTCCATAATAAAATCTGATTTCAGTACCAACTGCTAATGCCGTACGCGATGATCTGTCTCCGGAGTGACAGCTGGGCCTCTGCGTTATCCTACACCCACCGCCGGCGCGCCCACTGGGTGATGCAGCTGGTCGGCTCAGTACTGGCCTTCATAGGATCAGTGATCATGATGGCGCATAAGACTATCAACTTTAACTCGCTGCATGGAAAATTTGGTAAGTTTAGAAACCTCTATTAGATGTGGCAAAAGTGAACATGACGCGTTGCAGCGCGATACGAAAATATCAAAGAGTAGCTGACGCTGTAACTGTAATAACTTGCCTTATGTCATCCTGGTTTTTATACTACACTCACCGGCCGGTGCAACGCCCACTGGGTCATAAAGCTGGTCGCCTCAGTACTGGCCTTCTTAGGATAAGTCATCATGATGGCGCATAAGACTGTCAACTTTAACTCGCTGCATGGAAAATTTGGTAAGGTTAGATACCTCTAGATGAGGCTAAGGTGAACATGACGCGTTGCAGCGCGATACGAAAATATCAAAGAGTAGCTAACGTTGTAACTATAAGCTATAACCCGCCTTATGTCATCCTGGTTTTTAGGGTTCCGTACTCAAAGAGTAAAACGGGACCCTATTACTAAGACTCCGCTGTCCGTCCGTCCGTCCGTTCGTCCGTCTGTCTGTCACCAGGCTGTATCTCACTGATACCGTGATAGTTCAAGCTGAAATTTTCACAGATGATGTATTTCTGTTGCCGCTATAACAACAAATACTAAAAACACAGAATAAAATAGTTTTTTATAGATAATGGCACGGAACCCTTCGTGCGCGAGTACGACTCGCACTTGGCCGGTTTTTTGAACTAAGTTTGCACGGAACCCTAGGTGCGCGAGGCAGACTTTCATTTGGCTGGGTTTTAGGAAACGCAAATCCTATCGCACTTGCATCATGTGACCGATAGCTATCAAATATTAGAACTTCGCTGTACCACCTTCAAAGTGTAAGGTGATTTTGTCTAGTGACGTCAGTGATATAAGTGACGTTATAGCAATTACCTACAGATAGTGATAACCTGATAACATTTGTCAGGTAACAAGTACTGTTAGTTCACGGACATGTCGCTAGATGGCGGTAAAGAAGCAGGTAAAGGTGGATATAATAATATAACGATTCAAATAAGCAATTAAAATACAAAGGCCATAGTCGGGTTTCCATAGTTAGTCAGCTCTTATATCAAATGGGCTCGGGTTTTTTTTGTGAGTACCTCTTATAGTGAAGAATATTTATTTTATACTGAGTATGCACATCCTACTTGTTTTTGAATTATGATTTTTTTAAGTTATTTTTTTATACAAGCAATTTGCTTCAAATTTTGAAATGATGTTCTTTGTATAGATTTCCATCGCCATCCAAAACACTAAATTTCATCATATTGAAAAAAAAAATACTTTTTTATGTGGTTCTGAAGTAGTGACATCTCTAGATTTTTTTCTCAAAATAGAGCACACATTGGCCTACTACATGCCTAAATGTCAAAAATGTAGAATAGTTAATTTATAAACCAATATATCATAGGTTGTATTTGCAAACTTTCGACCTCCGTCCCTCATAGGAAATGAATATCTGTATAAATTGTGCAGGACAATTTGTGTAATATTGTACAATGATACTTACCCAAATATTTATTCACACATACTGTAGCTACCGTTCACGTTCAGTGATTTAAAGAAAATAATAATATTCTAATGTTCATTTGTACATACAGTGAAAATGTATCCGGGTATTTCACATTTAAAGGTCACGATTTAAAAGAAATCCTCGCACATTGTAATTTTATCACTTGTCAATCACGAGGTGACGACGTGATATTTGTGTTATAAGTCGAGTGTCGTGATAGCGAGTAATGGTTACAAATAAAATACTTAATGAGTAATTTTAAGAAGCCTATTACACATTTGTATAACTTGCACATTTATTGAACGAGCGACCGAAGTGAACGAAGTCCTCCGTTTCATCTTGAGCAAAAATGCTTTCGTATGTCACATAATCAACCGATTCTCGTGAAATTTCGTGAGCAGGTTCGATACTAGGCATGATGCCTCATGTTAAAATTTATATCGTAGTGTTGCTAAATCGACAGTAAACCATCCCTATTATAACGATTATTTAGTAAGAAAAAAAACCTCTGATAGAAATAGAGAATCGCGAGAGCTATCTTGCAGAACCACTAGTTATCTTCCATTCCCATTATCTCTGTTGTCATTTGTTTTTGATAATCTGACTGACGGAGAGAAGATTTGTAGATAGCCCAGGCACGTAGAGGACATCTTTTACTTGAATGGTGCTTACAGTTCCATTTTTTCTGTACTGCTTGAATGTCCTCTTTGCCACAGCACTGAACTTGCAGTTCCTTGTTGTCTGCGACACGGATAGCTTAGCGGATAGGAGGTGGTGATCTATCATAAACCTAGTCTTTGTACATAGTCAGATGCTGGGAGGCACCTGAATCGACCAGCCAACTGGAGTCATAGCTGGTTACGGCAGAAAACACTGCCAGATATGAGCTATCTTTATTTTTCTTCAGTTTACACTTCTTGCTTACATGTCCATATTTGTTGCATGTGTAACCTCTTGGAACTTTGTTGTATTGTTTGACAGGTTTGGTCTTGTTCACATAATACACGCTGGACTCGGAATTCCTGACTTCCTGTAACAGTTTCGTCTTAACGGAATCGGTTGATATAGCAACACCGGAGCTTTCAATTGCCATTATAATTGGTTTGTAGGTTACTGGGAGAACGGCAAGTAACAATGTCCTCAACCATTCGCCATCGACACTGAAACCAATGTTTCGGAGCTGCACACAAGAGCACAGTCTCACGTAAATGTCACATTAACTGGTTCAATTTGTCGTACTACTCCTATGGAAAAACCCAGATAGAATGCTCCTCCATATCACTTGATCAGTCATTCATTAGTCAGGATCTTATCTTATCTTATCTTATCTAGGTGAGGGCCCTTTCGGATGCACTTCGACCCAGTGGGATCTTTTGTGCATTTGCCCTCTCCTTTATACCTGCTCCCAGGCTTGCTCCATCATTTCCACAAAGCGGATGATGCAGTTCGCCGGGAGCACCTTGAATTCCTTTGGTTGCGGGTAACCGTTACCAAAGTAGTTCATTCTTTGTCTGGCAAGGGCATATAATGCTCCTCCATATCACTTGATCAGTCATTCATTAGTCAGGATAAAAAAAATCTCTCACATTTTATCACACGAATTACGAGGTGATAAATAAATAGGTTGCAGATTCTTAATATGTACCTGTCATACTGACGTAAGGTTGATGTCGGTAATCTTTCATTGTTTCACGATTCATTTACGATTAAATTACTATTTAGATTTGCATACATTTATGTAAATTACAAGATTTTTTACCATAATCGATAATTATTATTATAATAATTTAATGATTCAAATTCATGTGTTCGGTCTAACATATACATTTCAATCATATTTGTTTATTTCTTACCATTATTATTACTAGCCATACGGTCGGTCATCAGTCATTAAGACATATTAGTAAAGTGAAAAAATTGGCCAGGCGATAGCGATAATCAATATAACGTCAAACAATAAAGATTTTGAAAGGCAAAATCTATTATCACTTTTATTGTTAAAAGAGTATTCAAAGCAGTTTATGTTATTTATTTACTTAATAAATTACAGAGTATACCTAATGATGATTTTATTAATGTAATTTACTACATGATTGCACTATTTAATTATGCTTATAGGGATTAATTAATTTTCCACTGTTAACAACTGGGAATGGATGAAAATTTTAGAAGTGCCTGATTTTTTTTTTGGTGATTGGAATAACCTTCCTTAGCACCAGAAAAAAGTTGCAGACTTTTCGGCTGCGTCAATTATTTTTCAAAAATATAAACAGTTTCCTCACTTACGTATTGGGTTTAGAACGGCGAATAAGACACTTAGCTCCTTCTCATATTACAAAAAATATCTTAAAAATCCGTGGTAAACTGACACTGGCAGTGATATTGACAGCTGCAGCAGCTATAGGTATTTGTCATTGCCAGGGTCAGATATTTAAAATATTTTTTGTAATATGAGACGGATCAAGGAAGTTGTCTCATGCAAAAACGTAAGTAAGGAAACTGTTTATTTTTTCAAAAATAATTGACACAGCTGAAAAGTCTGCAACTTTTTTCTGGTGCTAAGGAAGGTTATTCATATCACCAAAAAAAATCAGGTACTTCTAAAATTTTCATCCATTCCCCATTGGCCCAAATAAAGTCCTAATTAAAATAAATTGTTTCTTTTACAGCTTTGGCGGCGCTGCTCTTCACCATCGTGAGCCTTGCCAACGGGGTGTCCTCACTTTATACGAGGCAACTGCGCCGCTACATGCCTCCGAGACTTTCCATACTCTCGCACACACTAATTGGCACTTTAGCATTCTTACTATCCTCAGTTTGCCTTATTTACGGATATCTGAAACATTCCTTCACGGTATGGGCATCTGTCGAATTTGCTTACTTTCTCACAGCTATAACTTGTATCTATACGTTTTTAATATGTTGGCCACCAACCTATAAGGTGTCCAGGCAAATTTTGGAGGTGGTAAAGAATATGATATTTTAGAAAATAGTTGTTGGGTATGATTTTTCTATCGTTGACGTTGTTAATTTGGTAAGTTTGAAGAACTCGTGATTTTGTGCAACATAAATACAATATCAAAGCATGTCTCTAAAACACATTGAGATATGAAAATCCCATACGTTTTGTCACTCAATGGAATCAAATTTTACGACAATTTAGGAAATTGTGCGGACATTGCTCAATGTACGGAGATTCTGTACGAGCACGCGAGAGCTCTTCCAAAATATCAAATTTTATCCAATACGTACGAAAAAAATTCGACAACGATAAAAAAAATACCGTTATGTTTTTATATTTATGATTTTGTATTTTTGTTATTTGTGTTGGTGTTTGCGTTACTTTTAAAAAAACATTGAAAATTATCCCGCCACGCTAGCCTAAAGGCCTCCACACACCGGTCGCGGGCGCGGGTAGGGCGCGGGCCCGCGCAAGTTGTAAAACATTGAAACTACACTTCAAACACACATGTGTGTTTGAAGTGTAGTTTCAATGTTTTACAACTTGCGCGGGCCCGCGCCCGACCCACGCCCGACCCGCGCCCGCGACCGGTGTGTGGAGGCCTTTAATGACGTCATCCGTCGGGCTCTTGCCAGCGTAAACGTGCCTGCCGTCCTGGAACCTCCCGGCCTGGCTCGTGACGATGGCAGGAGACCCGATGGATTGACACTCATTCCGTGGCGGATTCTGGGACGCCACCTGCGTGGACACCATTGCCCCGTCCCATTTAGCCACAACTTCTTTGAGGGGGGGCGGGGCGGCAACAACTTATTTGCGGCCTTCGCGGTTGAAACTCTCGTGCCGTGGAGTCCTGACGCCCATAGGCTTTATAAAGAAATAAAGAAAAAAATTGTAGATAATACGGCTGACCATAGGGCTGGCTACTTCCTCGGCCAACGGATTGGAATTGCAATTCAACGAGGAAATGTGGCCAGCCTTATGGGCACCCTTCCCAAGGGCTGTGACCTTGGAGAGGGTATATATACTATACTATCCTCAAACCAAATAGACGACTGGGATCGTATTGGCTCGTATTGGCGCCCGTATTGGCTCAGTCGTCCGTTTGGTTTGAGGATACTAAAGTAGTTAAGTAGATTTAAGTGCCTAGTGTTAAGTTTTTATGCATATAATTATAAACTAATAATAAAAAAAAACAGCATTTATATATCATAAAATGTGCTTATAATAGCGAAATACGACACAAGTATGATTGATCTCAGTTTAGAGTGTGCATGCCAATTTTAATCATAACATAAGATAAAAGTAGATAGTAAAAGAATGTGCATTCGAATTGATAAGATAAAACTGCTGGATTGGGTCAATGTACTCGTAAATTTTACAGTAAGCATGCCGTAAGTTTTCACATTCAAAAGAGTTAAATATGTGTGCGCAATATATTTGTCATATTCATATTATATTGCAACACCGTTGGTGCACAAATAGAGTCCAGGAGTTCTCGGTCAAAGGTCTACACACTTCTGCGAACATTGTCGCATTTATCAATAGATATGGTCGTATATCTCTAACATTTAGCATTGGCAACAATACTCTATTCCAGAATGTGTATATCGAGACCCATTACTCTTCCCAGGAGTTTCCTTTATACGTACAGATGCCATAAAGATAGGAGCAAGCATCTACGGTCGTTATCCGAGATCGGTTACCTGTGCCCCAATCGAGTTTGTAAACGATGTGTCTCTGTATTTTATCCAGTTGTAACTTAGTTTTATTCGATAATTTGTTTGTATTCTGAAATCTGTTATTATTTTGGAATGTTTTTGTCCACATACAAGCAATTGGCTTCGTGATATCCTACTGATATCCCACCAAAAACATAAATGTGAAAATGGGAGCCAAGTTCAATATTAAGAATATGCGTGGTTGTCAACTTCACCGATGAAAGAATTGAGATCTAAATGGGTGCCAAGTTCAGTTGATAATCCTAAAATAAAATGTATTCTGAAGAATATACAATTTCTTATTTTTTCTACTACAACAATGTTTGCTATATAAAAGTATAACTTCTTACATTTGTACGCTTGAATTATAATATACACAAAGCAGATAACTTAGGATAAATTGATGCTTAAGATTTTACTTGGCTAGTTTTTACATAGGGTCAAGATATCTGATATTTGTCTAATCAACTTCTCATCTTTATGTTATACGTAAGTAACTGTTTATATATTTTAAGGTAGGTAATGTTTATATATTTTAAGGTAGGTAATGTTTATATATTTTAAGGTAGATAATGTTTATATATTTTAAGGTACACACTCTTGCATGCATACCACTCACACTTCATGTAATTGTGATACCCTAGAAGTTGTAACACATCACACTTACCTTGGCCTTACAATAGATAATAAATTTAACTGGAATAATCACATAGACATAGTATGTAAAAAACTAAGAGCCATCCTATGTAACATTAACATACTTAAACATAAAATGCCGTACACTACTCTGCGACTTCTGTACATGGCCATGGCAGACTCAATCATAAGCTATGGAATCTCTAGCTATGGTAGAACATACAAAACATATTTACAGCGTATATATAACCTACAAATTAGACTACTGAAAACAATAGTCCCGCTAAAAATTCAATATAAATATAGAGATAATTATCATAAACTATTTAAATACTGCAGAGTCATGAATGTATTCGATAAAGTTAAAATGGCAATTGTAATGCAATATAAACATAAATTGGGAGATCTTGTTAAGTACACAAGGAAAGGCAACCTACGAACCCTGACCAGTAAGAATGTATACATAATTAACAAATATAACAACACATATGGGCAAAGAGTGTGGTCTAACTACCTACCCTTTGTATTAAACAGCTTTCCCAAAACTATTGTAGAAAATATAGAAAGTAAACCTACAAAAACTAAAAATATAATTAAGAAAATGTTCATTATGGCCCCCAGTAGTAACATAGATAAATATAACTAGTTATTAAAATAAAAAAGTTTAGTGAATAATCTTAAATATTAAATATTGTACTAAATGTAACTGATATATATAATTTAATCACAGATCTGAAAATAAACAGTTCAAAAATTTTTTTTTTTTAGGTAGGTAATAACTATCTTACTCTTCGAAAAATTTGGCATGCTAGTAAAAACTAGCCAAGTCAAGTTCTGATCATCAATTTATCCTAATTTATCTGCTTTGTGTAAATAATTCGAGTGTTCAAATTCAAAATTCAACAGGTGGTCACAAAACTATTAAATATATTGTCAAATGGGGAAAAAAGTAAATCACCACAACAACATGTTTAAAGACGGGTATATTCTGTCCGTTTTCCGCAAAACGCACCTTCATATGAAACGATTGTCATATACTGTGAGTCTGTGACGCTTGGGGATCGTGACGTCACACGATCCCTAGAGCGTTTTCTCTCTCTACAAAGCAATATTAAAACGGTACATACCTATTAACATTACCTACATTTATATACATCTTCATACACAACAAGATGGAAGGATGTAGTGCTAAAAGATATAAGAGAGAGCAAGTTATCCGAAACCGATGTCGAGGACAGAGCGAAGTGGAGAAGTAAGACGAGGAAAGCTGACCCCACCACCATGTGGGATATATAGCTGGGAAGAGAGAGAGAGACATTTATATACATATTTTGTAGATTATAATACTCAAACTGGCCACGTGACTCCGCCCGCGTATTAAAAAGAAAGCAATGGAAGTCGCGGGATTAAATATAGCCTATGTGTCCCAAAGCTCTAGGCCTTATACTGTAAAATATTTTTTTTTAATCTGATATTAACTCTTTACAATATTAGGGTAATTGATATGCGTTCATATTTTTTAATAATGAAGTTGTCGAATGAAATAATGACATCTGCTTGATTAAACATATAATTATTATCAATAGTAGCTTTGTTTGCCCTATACATAAACGAAAATAAAAGAAATACGACATATTATGTAGTTTTATTAAGTGTTAAAATTAATTAATAAATAACCTAGCTTCGTCATTAAATACATTATTTAAAAATTAAATTTTTATTTAGCTACTATTTATTTGAGATTCCAATGATTAATTTACCATTATTTCTTAAATACTCCACGACCTTTGTTGAAGAAGGTAATGAACGGGTTGACAATGATGATGGCGGTGAAGACGGCCACAAACGCGATCATTGCGATTGTGAAATCGTCGGAAGCCCAGTTCCTGAACTGGTTCTTGTCCAAACCGTAGCAGAGGGTGATAGAGGCCGCGGCGAAGCCGACGATTCCGAAGCAGATATGGGTGAGCTTAGATAGGCTGGGCGGCAGGCACAGCTTGCGAAGCTCGTACGCATAAAGAGACGTCAGCCCGTTCACCAGAGATACTGCCGTAAACACCATTGACACGAGCGCTACAAATAAATAGATTAATATAAGGGGTCTATCTTACTCGAATCGTAATTTACATACACCGTGCCCGTGAGTATTGCGCGAGAATTTAACAGCATATTCCTGACCATATTTGGGATTAAAAATGTCGTATAAACTTTTTTGTAATTCGCCTAGTTTCAGAGTTAATACCAATTTAAAAAAAAACAAGTTTTACTATTACATAGTGCAAGACGCATTTTTGATGGCGATGTTGCCACTATGGGATGTAGTCTAAATATCCTTATTGATAGATGTCAAAAAGTGACAAGTAACACTTTTTAAAAACTAGGTTTTACGAAAAAAAAAGTAAAAATCCATTTTAAGTGACAAGTTTATCAATAACATTTACTTTTCATGTCCAAATACATTAAAATCAACGAAAAAACAAAACAAAAAAAAAATTTTTTTGCTGAATTGGCAAACTCATATTACATTTATTACTCTAATTAGGCTCTAGTATCGTTAGCTTAAAGCTTTCGGGTTATTCACGGGCACGGTGTATAGTAAGCTTAATTAAGGCTTGTGTTCAGAGTACTAGATGACGACATATTTATTTTTCTCTCCCAGCTTTTCTCTCGTCAGCACACGGCTCCCAAAAATTAATCAGTCAAATACTAAAGCCTCCTCACAATAATTTTGTAATCCCTTTTCTCGCTGAAGCCGAGTACCGTTGGAATGAGCTATGTCCAACTGCAGACCTACCAAACAAACCCCATTCGCAGAGGCAATGGGATGGGCCGCTGTGTGAGCTGGTACGGGATAACCTTTATGAAACGTCTTCCAGCTCCGCAGATCGCGCGCGTCTCCTTGCCACTGCTAGATGGGAATCCGGCGGTTGGCTACAGGCACTCCCTTCACACAACTTAGGTACAATATTAGACAACAAAACTTTTAGGGTTGCCGTGTCCCTGCGTCTTGGAGTGACATGCGTCGTTCCACATCGGTGTCACTGCGGTTGCACTGTCGACAAATTTGGGCACCATGGCCTCTCCTGCCACAGGAGCACAGGCCGCATCCCGCGTCACGCCTGCCTAAACGACCTCATCCGTCGGGCTCTCGCTAGTGCCGGAGCTCCGGCCGTCTTAGAGCCTACTGGTCTTGCCCGGGACGACGGCAAGAGGCCCGACGGCATGACGCTCGTGCCCTGGAGCTTGGGACGGCCACTGGTATGGGACGCTACCTGCGTCGATACCCTTGCGCCGTCCCACCTTCCTGGAACCTCAACTAGGGCTGGTGCTGCTGCTGACTCAGCCGAGTCACACAAAAGGCTCAAATATGCTGGCATTGACAGTGGCTTCATGTTTGAGCCTTTTGGCGTCGAGACCTTAGGGCCATGGGGCACCAGCGCATTAAATCTATTTAAAGTGCTTTCTAAGCGCCTTGTCGACGCTTCTGGTGACCAGAAGGCTGGCGCTTACCTAGCCCAACGCATAAGTATTGCCATACAACGTGGCAATACTGCCAGCCTCCTGGGCACCTTGCCGCCTGGCGCCGATCTTGGACAAGTTTTTTATTTATAATCTTATCGTTATTTGTTTAATTTTAATTTTTCCTGTGTGCATTATGTTTCTACTTAATTTTTTACTTACTAGTTGTGTTTATCCATATTTTAGGCTTACTTAATTTTATTAGTTTAGTTTTAATGTCATTTAATGTAAATATTATTAATTTAATTTTATTTATTAGATAATAAAATAAAAATAGCATTTATAGTACGATATATTTTACAGATACAGATACTTTTCATGCTCGCATAAGTCGAACAAATACTTATTTTAAGATGTTTTTTAGGGTTCCGTACTCAAAGACTAAAACGGGACCCTATTACTAAGACTCCGGTGTCCGTCTGTCACCAGGCTGTATCTCATGAACCGCGATAGTTAGACAGTTGAAATTTTCACAGATGATGTATTTCTGTTGCCGCTATAACAACAAATACTAAAAAAACTAACCTAAGTACCTTGTCGTTTTCACTCGTTTGATAACTTCATATGGCAGTTTATCATGACGTTCTATGCAACACGGTACACAGGTGTTAAGCCCCTTGTGAGGCTGATCGTACTATGGGTACGAGATGAACATAAACATACTTATATAGATAAATAAATACTTAAATACAATGAAATTATATAAGACCACATTTGTATTACCTATGTTTCACAAATAAAAAATATGAATCTGAATCTGAATCTGAAAACATCTATGACTCAAGAACAAATATTTGTGCTCGTCACACAAATAAATGCCCTTACCGGGATTCGAACCCGGGACCTCCAGTTTCGTAGGCAGCCACTACCAACTAGGCTACTGGGGGTTCCCATACAACAAACGTGATTTTTTTTGCGGTTTTTACAGATAACTACGGAACCCTTCGTGCGCGAGTCCAACTCGCACTTGGCCGGTTTTTTTATCTAGGTATAAACAATATAATCAGAATCAGTCAGTTGAAGAAAGAATAGAATTTAATTCAAGAAAGGGTGATATCTATATGGCTTTATCAGATTTAATATCAACGAATTCGTAGAACAAGTGACAAAAACACCACTCATAAACTGTTCCAAAAATTACATGGGGTCAATCAAATGCCCATAATATTATTGTCGCACATCTTCTGCATTCGGGCCTACCCTTTATTACATCTACCTACAATACAAGAAACATCGTTTAGTAGAACTTACCAAATTGCCCGTGTAAAGTATCCCAGTGGACGTTTTTGTCAAGGACCTTGAGGAAGCACCCGCTCAGAGCCAGACCAGAGCCGAGCACCTGCAGGATCCAGTGAGCTCGTCGGCGGTGCACCAACTTCAGTCTCGAAGACCAGCCATTGTGGGGACACAGGCTGAGAATGGCTTCGGCCATTAGGAGTTGGTACTGAAAATTAATTGAGAATTGAAATAACCATAGAACTAAAAACGTTTGGGCAAAATATTTAAGTGCCCATTTAAGTGTCCATATCAGACAAATAACAGAAGAACCAGCTGTCTCCCCAGTTTCCGACAGTTGAGGATACTGGAGCTTGATTTCTCCCATGTTTTTTATTATCCATTATTTCCATTATATTAGCACCAAATATTTATTACAGGTAATGAGTATACATTTTATGTTTGCTCAGAGAATATTTTTTTGAAAACTTTCTCTGAGCAAACATACAAACAGGAAAAAAAATAAAATTTATATTTTCAACTTACCCCTAGAACGCACAAAATGATATGTTGCGGCGTAGCACCAATCGGAAGACCATTTCGCAAAGCAAACAAAAACATTACTCCTACTGTCATCCCTATGAGGATGTGAGCAAGTTGGTTCATAGATGACTGAAATATGTTTAGATTGTAATTATCCTTGGCCACTGCCGCCGAGGGCTGGCTCGCTTGCTTGCCGATCTCTGCGTGGTGTACAATCTCAGGATCACGGTCAACAGGCGGATCGGTTACGTTCGGCGGCATTTCGGATACCTTACTACTTGATCGAGATCGCAAAACTATACATTGATAAATCTGAGGCGCTTTTATATAAAGACCGGTTTATTATCATATCAAGAAAATCATCATTTCGCGATAAGTACGATATTGGACGACATAATCCTATTTAAATTGGCGATTTATTAAATGCATATTAGTACCTAAGTAATTCACATGCATTCGCATTTTTTAATAACTATGTTATCGACTGAAATTGTGACATTTGCTTGATTAAACATATAAGTATTACCAACAAAATGTTTGTATGCCAAATACATAACCTAAAATAAAAGAAATACGAAATATCAAAATGTTTTATTTAGTTTTTAAATTATTTATTAAAAAAATAACCCAGCATAGTCATAAATACATAGAAAAAAATTATACTCAAGTGTATACATATAAACACATACTAGTACAATTTAATTGAGATTCCAATGATTGATTGTCCATTATTTCTTAAATACGCCACGACTTTTGTTGAAGAAGGTAATGAACGGGTTGACGATGATGATGGCGGTGAAGACGGCCACAAACGCGATCATTGCGATTGTGAAATCGTCGGAAGCCCAGTTCCTGAACTGGTTCTTGTCCAAACCGTAGCAGAGGCTGATAGAGGCCGCGGCGAAGCCAATGATTCCGAAGCAGATATGGGTGATCTTAGAGAGGCTGGGCGGCAGGCAGAGCTTGCTAAGCTCGTACGCATAAAGAGACGTCAGCCCGTTCACCAGAGATACTACCGTAAACACCATTGACACGAGCGCTGCAAATAAATAAATTAATATAAGGGGATAATATTACACAAATCCATAAGTAGCCCCAAGGTATATTTAATTAAGATTAGAAAACATCCTAAACTCAGGAATTCATGCTCATCATACAAGTTTACTTGACGGGGGCACTGCCGTACCTTCATATCAAATGCTTTGGTTAGCGACTCCATTCTGAAACGCGTCACAAGCACATAGCGATTGGATATGAATAGAGCTGTATTGGTTGATGCTTTCTTGCAGTCAAAGATTTAGCTTACGTAAGTGGGAAAGCGCATCAATAAATGGGATTCCGATGTGATCTCAATACGGATGGAGCTTAATAGGAATTGGAACTCGGGACGCTCCCTAGCTAATTTAACGAAACCTAATGCATATTTAAGTCGAACAAATACTTGTTTTAGTAGTAGTATTGTTAAAGTATGCAACGAAACTAACCTTATTGGGTAATCTTACTGGCTTGTTGTCTTTGGACTAAGATGTCATTTTTTTTTATTTTTTTATTTATTACATATATAAAAGAAAATACATTTGGTTAAATCTAACAGTGTCGTTAAACCCTATCGGGTTTGTATCGACACAGCAATTCGTGAACAGTAATAAGTTTCGATATTAGTAATTAATTTATACAGGAAGGTAGCACTAAATAAGCGTAGCTTAGGTACGATAATTCCCACCCGGGTAAAAACACCGTTTCTCATGCCAATATGTAAGCGAT
The DNA here is from genome assembly GCA_963854355.1 of Epinotia brunnichana. Lineage (NCBI taxonomy): Eukaryota > Metazoa > Arthropoda > Insecta > Lepidoptera > Tortricidae > Epinotia > Epinotia brunnichana. The sequence continues at coordinate 17,721,773 of OY977949.1, read as the reverse complement.
TCGCAACCTGTTAGGCATTTCCTCTCAACTCATTCGAGTTTGACCAATCGTAAGTCTTACAATAATTGAATGCGATTGGAGGTCACGCTTATACTGGTCTTCTAGTGAGTTGTCATTAGACGTTATGATATTCACATCCCCGTACAATGCTTGTTGGACACGCGGAAAGTAGGAAGGTCTTAAGCGTCAGGTATTTGCAGTCGCTTGAGACCTGTTACAAAAGAGAATCGTTTTAAATTTCATGATGATTGAATAGCTTGTTGTTAAAATAAAACCCATTCGGTACGTATATTATTAGTTTTTCTCTTTCTTCTGGTACCCTATAATCCTAATAAGTATACTTTTGAAAAAAGTAAGTACAAGTATAAACAGTATAACTAATTCATATAAAACAACATCGCACCAGTCAGCCGATCATCATCCTTTTAACCAAGTAAAGTAAGTAGAACATACCAAATTGTCCGTGTAAAGTATCCCAATGGACGTTTTTGTCAAGGACCTTGAGGAAGCAACCGCCCAGGGCCAGACCAGAACCGAGCAACTGCAGGATCCAATGAGCTCGTCGGCGGTGCACCAACTTCAGTCTCGACGACCAGCCGTTGTGGGGACACAGGCTGAGAATGGCTTCGGCCATTAGGAGTTGGTACTGAAAATAAATTGAGATTTGAAATAACCATAGAACAAAAACGTTTGGGCGAAATATTGAAGTGCCTACCATATCAGAAAAAAACCAGTTGTCTCCCCTGTTTCCAACAGTTGAGGATACTGGAGCTTGTTTTTTCCCATGTTTTTTATGATCCATTACATTAGCACCCAATATTTATTACAGGTAATAAGTATACATTTTATGTTTCTCAGAGAATATTTTATTGAACAAACGAGAAAAAAAATTGAAATTCTATTTTCAACTTACCCCTAGAACGCACAAAATGATATGTTGCGGCGTAGCACCAATCGGAAGACCATTTCGCAAAGCAAACAAAAACAGTACTCCTACTGTCATCCCTATGAGGATGTGAGCAAGTTGGTTCATAGATGACTGAAATATGTTTAGATTGTAATTATCCTTGGCCGCTGCCGCCGAGGGCTGGCTCGCTTGCTTGCCGATCTGTGCATTATGTACAATCTCTGGATCACGGTCAACAGGCGGATCGGTTACGTTCGGCGGCATTTCGGCTACCTTACTACTTGATCGAGATCGCAAAACTACACATAGATAAATTTGAAGAGCTTTTATATAAAGATCGGTTTATTATCATATCAAGAAGTAAATCATTTGGCGATTAGTACGATATTAGACGATTTAATCCTTTTTCAATTACCGATTTATAAAGTGCATAGTGAAAAAAAAGTTTGCTGTATTTGAAAAGAATAATTTTCATTCTATGAATAATATCAACAATTTCTATGAAAACTAAAAATAGGAAATCAAAGAGGAAGAGGTTAGAGGGATGTATTTAAAATATGGTGTAATCAACTGTACAAAAAAATTATTCGAGAGCCACGATAAGAACTCGGAGCAAAGAAAATAGTCCGCACTACGAACTACGAAATGAAGCCATTAGTGGTGCCAATAGAAATAAGTACTGAATGAAGGTACTTTTCATTAAAATATGTGTACTTATTAGTGTTGCCAGTACAAAGAAAACAGCCCTACAGAAATTAAAAATGTTTATCATACATTTCAAATTCAACCTAAATTTTTCAATTTTTCCTTTAATTTGAAATTTATAAATATCGGTAGCAGCGTAACTGCTTTATACAAAATTTAAGTTTATCATAGTTAAGCAAAATAGGTTAAAATTCACTTAAGTTGGGGTCTCACATGGGGACAGCTGCCGGCGGAGTCGCGGAAGTGTGCGTGAGCGTTCCCGTGGCTCCGCCATAAAGCAGCGCGCAGAGCACCGTGGGGTTTTGGACGGTAGTCCGGGCGGTTCCCGGGAGTCCGTCATACCCGTCCTGGTTCCCCAGCCAGTTAGGATGTGTAAATGCATTTCCCCACGAAAAAAAAAAAGAGTGACAGGAGATCTCGCTCTTCCGTAAATTCCATAACATATTATGTTAAGAGGCCGCAGTAAGCTAGGCCGAATTACACCTTCCCATACAAACGGAGTTACGCTCTCATTTTAAAACTACGTGTTGGATTGTAACGAAACTTTGCATATACAATGACATGAGGTACATCTAAGGCTGAAATTAGTTTATATGGCTCCACTTTATAAAACAAATGAAATGCAGCAAAAACAAGTTTTGTATGAAAAATTTAAATTCGCTGTATTTTTTTCCCTATGGTATCTGAAGCCATATAAACTAATTTCAGCCTTAGATGTACCTCATGTCATTGTATATGCAAAGTATCGTTACAATCCAACACGTAGTTTTAAAATGAGAGCGTAACTACGTTTGTATGGAGAATCGAGCTTACTGCGAACTCTTAAGTTGAGATAAATAACAATGTTATTAAATTTAAACAAACAACACATTCACTGCCAAGAATAGCTAAGTTCGTAGCCGATCCCGTGGTTTTCATCGTATGTAGCGGAATGCGACTACGGCGTAGGCACCCGTTAGACGGGTTCCGGGCAATGAAAGTGTTAAATTAAGCGAGTCTTATAATTTGGGTAATTTCTTGTCTATGGCTTCTTAAATATTAAATCGAATGGAGTTTGTAACTTTTAAACCGTGATGTGGGACATAAGATGGTACAATAAAATCAAGATAGGCTAGTGATGGCGATAAAAAACACTAACCATTGCTGCATACGCACCAAACATCCATTCGGCATCACATATTGAACCTCTAATTTTGGAAATTCGCAAATAAAACTTGCTGATCTAGCAACAAAAATGGATGATGATTTTTGCGAATATGTTTCTTTATTTCTGTGTAAGAGTAATAAGTAATAACTAATTACCAAGATTTGAAAAATATATAATCCCTGACATAACAGACATGGCTAAGAATCACCTCGAGAGACGAAAATTTCGACTGAAAAAACCTGTTCATCCATTTGGGAGCAACGATGCAACAGATAGACACTCAGATATTCACGCATACCATGTTTATTCTATAGCACCCCTCTGTTTCGTCGGGGGTTAAAGAAGATCATAATAGTTGACACACTTCGATATCGTACGGTGTGGGAAAATGTTGCCCTCAATCCTGTCCTCCCTGCACTATAAGCCGCTCGACAGAGTCATCGCCTCGCCGTGATACGTGGCCGAAGAAAGTAAGAATGCGGCACTGAACAGTGGAGGAAAGTCGCTGCTTGATGTTCAACTCCTCCAATATGGATTTGTTGGTCCGAAATACGGTCCACGATACTCCTAACATCCTTCTCCAGCACCACATTTCCAATGCGTCGATCTTCTTCTTCTCGCTCTCCCTCAAGTCCACGTCTCCGCAGCATACAGAAAGATTGGAAAAATCAAAGCTCTGACGAGCCGGGTTTTTGTGGCTTTGGTGATGTTGCGATTTTTCCAAATCTGTTGCATCTTGTTATCATGGCAGATCTAGTTATCAACACTCCTTCCTTCGTTCGAGATGAAGGCTCCAAGATAAATGTATGATGAGACTACTTTGCAGTTCGCAATTTCTGTTGCTTCGAGCGAGTTATTCAGTCACGGTCGGTAATCATCATTCTGGTCTTACTTCGTTTGATCTTCAACCCAAATTCGAGACTTTAGTTCTCTCTATTCTGGAAATAAGTTTTTACCATCTTATTGATGGAGGTTGCAAATAATTTTAGCTTTGGATAAGAAGGATTTTAGGCGTTCGTTTATTATTATGCAATAATATTTTGCTTGAGTGTGATATTAGAGCTATTTATATATGCTATGTATATATTTAAATGAATCATCTGCGTCCAAATCTTCGTTGAGCGGAAAAAGACGATCGGAAGTTAGAAATTTCGGAATAATTATGGTTTCGGACAAATTGCTCTTCGGAATTTGGCTGTCCCGCTATAAATTACCTCTTACCATAATGTCCAAGCGTCATAATGTTTCTTTTAACGCTAGAGTAAGGCAAACTCTTTTTTAGTTTTTTTTTGTTATTTTTCCAAATATTAGGTTCTTACCTATGAAATTGGCGGTGTGTATGGAGAATTTTATGAAAACTGTGATTTTCATACATTGAATTTTGCGGATTATTCAGCAATGTCAAATTCAAAGCAAACTAAATTTTGGTAGGAATATAGAAAACTTTTAAGCTACTTTACACATAATATATCTTCATTCCTTAAAAATAGTTCGCATCATAAAACTATACGTAATTGAAACACTTTAACCGGCAGCACATGAAAAGGGCGGTTTTCAAGCTTTAATTTGAAACACTAAATAAAAAATTCAAACCTATTTTTTGTATTTAAAACCTTTGTTACATAGTCTAATAATGAAATTAAAAAATAATTTAGAAGTTGCAATAGAAATGAATAAATTACGTACAAAATAATATCTGTGAAAAAACCGCCAATTTCATAGGTTATAATAAGCTACATTTTCTATTACTTATAAGTTCGCCAAACACAGTGTTTATTGGCGAGAATTGCACTCACTTTCTTTACAATCGTTTTTTTCGTCAATGGACGCATGATGCTAATAAAGCTGCATTGTACTCGTATTAAATCACTTTTTGTCTTTCTAATTTCGTAGGTTCTTCGTACTGGCTAAGAAATAATAAGTAATGACGCAATGAGACTTAAACATTTAAGTTAATTGAATATGATTTAATTGAATGCCTGCCATAAATAAATAGTTTTAAATGGTCCTACATTTGTTACAGTACTTAAATTGAACGTTGGTTCGAAGCAATCTTAGAAACAAACGACTATGAAATCAATAACCTGCATCGGGGCTATCTATAGTGGAGTCCAAATGAGAATAAACACTTATTAAGGCCTGCGTGGATCTATAAATAATTCGATGCGCCAAAGCGGACGTTACGACAAATTGCGGACGGCTCCACTAGGGACTCTGAATGAAATGAAATTCTATCGGTGGTTTCATCTTGAAAACTTCATTCACCCAGTTAAGAGCGAGCAAACAAAAAGTTGGTATTTTAGCTAACGTAAGGCTTTTTCAAAGCCCATATTTTTGTTCAAATGCTTACATTGTTAAAGTAAAATACTGTTTTGTATAGATAAACTCTTATTCTAGACCATAACATTGCTTTAATTCTATTCCTGTAAACGGTTATTTAATACAACCAGGTTTTCGTCGGAATGTTTTCCAAAAATACGCGTCAAAGCTATCTTTTAGGTATTTTAAACTTAGAAAAATGTTTCGATGTTTGCTTTTTACAATTGTATATATAGTCTTTTAGTACATAACAATCGCACTAGTTCTAAAATATTGGTATTTTCTATTAAAAAAGAATACTACAAAATGTCTAATTCGGTTTGTTTAAACATTTTGTCAAATTCATTAGATCTCGGTAAGGTCGCATCTATTTGCTCGACTTCGGCAGAGCCGAAAGGAAGCGCCATGTTTTTAGAACTCTACTTCCACCGTGGCGTTTAAGATACTGAACCGATTTTGATAAATTAGATGTCAATCTGAAATTATGCTCCGGGAGACATAGGCTACCTATTGAATGAAAAAATATATTTTTTTCTCCCGCATTTTGAGCAGGTTATTAGTTTTATCTGTACACTTTCAGTTTCTAGCAAAAAAAAATTGAGAATTGTTTTTTTTTGTGTATGGTTTTTATATTCCTATGGAGTCATTATTTAAATCGTTAAATCGTGGAAAATATAATTTATTGAATAAAAGGATACGTGTATAATACATTATACAATAATACTAGCATAACTAAGTACATGCTGACCTGACCATAAACTACAATATAAAACACTTAACTTCTATTGATAAATACCTCGAGCACTTATAATGCTTTTACCTCAAGGGTATTCAAATAATATAGAAAGTTAAAAGTACCTACGCTTATTATGATTGTTAAATGACTTATTTTGTATTCAATGTACGTTTAATGTATTTCTTTTTTCAACCATGGGTTCTAATCTAAATGAATGCACTGATTTGTGTCTGATACATGTGCAGACAAATATGAATGACAAAAATTAATAACAAATATTTGTGAATAATCGTGTTAATGATAATTTTCCAAAGTTCAGGCCATAAACGAAACAAACCAAATTTGTTTTGCACTCGCGCGCCTCGCACACGAATATCAATTAACGTGTCGCATCGTGATCTACGCATTACTATAACCCACACTTACTGATCTAGGGTAGGGTTATGCTGATCTAGCTGTGTGGTTCTTACCGTTTTTATACACATCAATCCAGTGAGACTGGATCGCAACAACAATTTCAATTCATTCTTTACTAGAAGGATTCTGTATTTTTTCTGACAAGCTTTTACTGCGGTGTACTTGTAAAAATTTAAGTAGCCCGAACAGAACGAGATTGTCATATATATGTCAGTAAGTTAGGAGTTCACATGGACATCATTCTCCTCCATCATGACTCATGACTCTAGCTTGATGGCGCCATAATATTGCATTGCATCTGCTGCTGAACAAAATTTCAACTACCTGGCCTCCGGGAAATTACTCTAATTTAACTTCCAAGATTTTACCTAAACTAAACAAAATAACTACTCACCACCTATATACAAACCTATTTTGGTTCGGCCCCCAATGAGGCCCAACTGCTGAAATTCCTGGCATAGGAACATGCCATTCGAGTCTATTCCTCAGAGTTGGCAACGTACGGCCAAAGTTGTTGTTGCTTTAGAACTTTTAATTTTCAATTTGTCACTACAAGTCTCTCCACGTGAAGATACCTCAACTAGTAGGGAGCGACGCGCGGAATGTAAAGGTTGCGGGTTCAAATTCCGCTCGTGGCAAATAGCTTTTCACTTTCGTTGTACAACAATTTTGGCAGCAGACGCTTTTGCTTGGTGAAATTAAACTTAAGTAGAACTCAAATTAAAACGAGCCAGCAAGTTGATTTGTCACAATTGCTTAGCTCACCGGAGTACTATCTCAACCATGGAGTAAATTGGAAGCAGTGGGCCTAATTGAAATGTAGGCTAAGCGTGCTTTGCATGTTTAACGGATACCGTTTTAGTTGTACTAATGAGGTTAAGCCTCTTAGAATAAGGGTTGAGGGTGAGGATGGGCAAAGGTATAAATGTTAATATAATTTTTGATTTAAAACGAGGGACTCATTCTGTAACGTTTGTCTAAATTAAAACGCTCCTAAAATTGGCGAGTCAAAAGTAAAATAGTGCTTGCTTGTAGATTTGATTGCAATCAGACTGTTGTTCTACTTTTTTCCCAAGTTGCGAAATTTTATATTTTCTTGCTATATGACACAATAATTTCAGAACATTAAGTTGAACTTCCTAAACGGTAACTGGCTCTAATTTTTCTAGAAAGTATTTAGAAAGTTCTGAGAATATACTAATCTTTTTGAGAATTTTCTGCTACTTGTACATAGCTAATTTTCACTGTGGTTTACGTTGTATACACGTTTGAAAACTGATTATGTATCATACCCATTTAATTCTGTAGACTGTACGGTCATCAAACTTGCTTGAGCTATCGATGTTTATAGGTAACTTTTTCAACATCACTAGTTCAAAATAATGCAAAAATTAAACAAAGCTATCGCATTTTTAAGCTCAGATTATTTATGTCCAGAGGAGTAATCACCTAACGATCCGAACGCGCGTCGGTACAATTTAACTGTCAATTTTCCATATAAAAAGTGACATTTAGACCAACCCGACGTTCGTACAATGCGTTACGTGATCGACCTGCGGTTACAGTAAGCAAAATTCACAGCATGCACTCGTACCGTCCACAACCTGTATTACTTAATAGCCGTAGCCAATGTCCACTTCAGCAGCGAGTTTAAAACGTGGACAAAGCAAACATTTTCTATTGCCATACGCGCTACGTGTCTAAACCAAGGTCCACCGTCAGTAATAACCCAGTGCCGGTCAGCACAATTTAGGGGTCCCATTTGGACCTTCGCTAATGGAATTAAATCCAATTAGATTTTAGGGTTACGAGGTGAAGTTTGCTGACGGTAAACAAATGGCTCTTCGTTACGGTTCACACCTGCTGTGTGGACCGTTTGTTCAGAAATTAATTGCTGTCTGCTTGAATGGAAAGCAGTTTCGTTGTTTTATGTAAACGGTCGGTGTCAGATATGGAGATTATAGAGAACCTAATAAGAAAGTAATAGTAGTTGTTGGGTACTTAACGTCACTGACAGTGTAAAATATTACAAAATATATTGGAAACATGGTAAAACGAATGATAAAATCAAAAGAAGCCTATATTCAAAGTAAAAATCTATGAGTCATCATCAATCTTTCAAGCGATTTCCCGGTTATGCCTCAAAGAAGCCCGGAGTCCGCTTTGACACCTAATCCCAAGATCTCGTAGGCACTAAACCAACCCAGAGGGAAAACTAGACCTTATCGAGTTGGGGAAACCGGTCTACGGTTTCCTCACGATGTTTTCGTTCACCGAAAAGCTAACGGTAAATATTCCGTACATAAGTTCCGAAAAACTCATTGGTACATGCCGGGATTCAAACCCACGACCGCCGCTTGACAGCCACATGCCTGAAGCACTAGGCTACCGTACCTTAAAATCTATTAATAAAATGTATAAAACAATGTCAAATATTTTTAGTTACCAAAATAGCTGAACAGGAATCATGGTATTTTTTATTTGAAATCCGAGCGCTCTAAAAACTTGAAGGCAAGTCTCGAGATAGATAAACATTAACTTACTAGAAACCGAATAAAATCAATCAAAATCCATCTCACGAGCATTTCAATTCAAACAGTGTTCCCAGCATGTTTGATTTACTGCGGCGCTTCTCAAACTGGTGCCCGTGTCAAAGGGAATTCGCGTATTTTTCTGACTACAACTTTTCCAACCAATTTTGTGTGAAGCGCTTTCGAAAATCGACCGCTTGGCGATTTTTTTTCAATATTAGTGCCCCATGATGTTGTCAATCGGCGCAGAAAATACCATTAAAAACGGAAGTTTGACAAACACAGTTTCAGATCTCTACTTGCAGGGTATTCGATAAAATTCATGGAAGTTCTCGCGAACATTTTCTCAAGTTTGTTTCTTGGTACGTGTGGTTTTCGATCAAAGTTTCCCATTCCGACGTTGCTGAGTTCCTCGTTTAACTATTTTAGCTGTGTTACATTTCAAAGTTATTCAAATTAGGGGTAATTCCTTCGGTTTTTGAGTCAAACGTCTACCTACTGTTCGAATTAAATTCCGTGAATTTTGTGACATATATTTCGTGACGCCGAAAGAGTGTAATGGTCGACCGCTGGTCGGGTGAAAGGGCGTCGTTAGATTATTTTTTTGTATTATTATTTTGTTTGAGGGCCTTAATGTGCCGCTTCGACCAGCAAGTGATCTATTGTGGCGGCCCTTGCTTTAGAGTTCACCGTTAAGTCCCGTTGCCTCCAGGAAATTTCAGATTCTTTGGGCGGTGATATGTTGTACTTCTTGTGGGTGCACTATGTGCCGCCCTAGGTAGGTACTTCTTTTATGCATGAGTGGTCCGCAGGAGCAGAGAATGTGCATTGCAGTCTCCTCTGTCTCCTGGCAGAACCTGCAGGTTGTGTCCTGCTTCATACCCATTTGAAACAGGTGTTTGTTCAATTTGCAATGTCCTGTCAGGATTCTTGTCACTGCGCAGGTTTTGTGCCTTTTGAATTGTAATAACTCTTTAGACAGCTTACTTTTGAACCCTTCGATTTAGCTTGTTCTTTAGATAGACAACTTCTTCGTTAGATAGACAAACCAGCCAGCTTCCAACAGTCGATTTTCAGTAGCGACAAGCTGCTCAGGAGTCTCAAGACCGAGCACAATGGCATTATTTGGCTAGCCAGCGTAATGGATTTACGTGTAGGTAAGTAAGTAACAATAAGCTATTACTTACTTTTCAAATGTTTGTTGTTCGAGTTCAGTTTTTACTCAACTTTTACTTTTCTGTTTTAACAAAATTAATGACAATATGTCTGCTTTGCATACACGTTTTATCTCTAAGGTGAATTTATCCATACTAATATTATAAATGCGAAAGTGTGACTGTCTGTCTGTTACCTCTTCACGCTTAAACCGCTGAACCGATTTAGATGAAATTTGGTACGCAGATAATTTGAATCCCGGCGATATAGGATAGTTTTTAGACAGGAAATCAGTCCCTAAGGAGGGACATTGGGGGTGAAAGTTTGTATGGAGCTACGATATAACCCACGCGGACGGAGTCATGGGCAGAAGCTAGTACAATATAATTACTCCCTTAGAACGGGTTCGTATGCTCAGGTACGGATACGTGCCAATGACTTGAACCTTTTGTTTTTAATGTCAAAATTATTATTTGATTGGACACTTGACATACTCATTCGAGTACTTATTCAGAACTTGTCTAGAACACTATATACCTAAGAACTAATGGATTTTTTCTTGGATGTTCTTGCTTGGGTCACCAGAACAATATAGTAAATTATTTTTCACCTCACTAGCTCGGAAAGCCCATTTTTATTCTTTAAAAACAGATAGCAAAACTGCATTTTATCCACAAGAGTGCAAAGAATATTTGAAATCCGAACGTGTTATTAGTTACTTTCTTAAACATAATAAATAACATGTAAAGGCCAGTCCAGACAGGGCATTTTTCGCCCATCAGATTTATTTTATTTAGGTACCTTTTTTTGAATGTTTTATTCTTTTTTTAATTGTTTTTAATTCTTGTTTTCTTTTTTAAATGTTTTTTTGTTTTATAAATCTTTTTTATTTTTCTCCTTTTTAAAAATGTTGTTTCTCTTTTTAAATGTTTTGTTTATTTTTGAATGTTTTTCTGTATTTTTTTTCTCTTTTTAATGTTTTTTTTGGTCTTTTTATACGTTTTTTTCCTTTTTTTTAAATTTTTTTTCTTTTTTTATCTTTTTTTAAAGTTTTTTCTCTTATTTTAATGTTTTTTGTAACTTTTTTTCTTTTATTATGTTTTTGTCTCTATTTTATTGCTTTGTTTTTCTTTTTTCAATGATTTTTGCTTTTTTCTCCTTTTTATAGATGTTTTGTTTCTTTTTGAATGTTTTTTTTCTTTTTTTATGTTTTTTTGGTCTTTTTCCTCTTTTAAACGTTTTTTCCTTTTTTTTAATGTTTATTTTTATTATTTCAAGGTTTTTTGAAATTCTCTTATATTTTTTTGATGTTTTTGCCATATTTTAATGTTTTTTTTATTTTTTATTGATTTATATGTGTTTTTCAAGGTTTTTTTCTTTTTCCATTATTTGAATTTTTTTTTCCACTCTTTTTACATGTTTTTTTTTGTTTTTTTGTCTTTTTTTGTCTTTTTTTACGTTTTTTCTCTTAATATAATGTTTTTGTAACTTTTTTCTTTTTACATGTATTTTTTTGTTTTTTGTCTTTTTTTGTCTTTTTTTACGTATTTTTTCTTAATGTTATGTTTTTTGTAACTTTTTTCTTTTTTATATGTTTTTGTCTCTATTTTATTGCTTCGTTTTTCTTTTATCAGTCTTTTTTAATGTTTTTTTTAATTATTTTTGCCTTTTTTAAAAGATTTTCTTTATTTTAATGTTATTTTTTTTGTTTCTCAATGTTTTTTCTCTTTTCCTCTTTATTAAATGTTTTTTTTAATTTAGTAATATTTTGTTTCTTTTTTCATGTTTTTTAAAAAAAAAATCTCATTTTTAATGTTTTTTTCCCCCTTTTTAATATATGTTTTTAAATGTTTTCGTTACTTTACTTTTTTGTTTTTTTTTCCTTGCTTTAGTGAGGTGAAAAGATTTGTGTTACACACGGGTGCAAGTTATTTTGACGTCTCGTGTGTTGCAACACTCGCTACGCTCAGGATTCTATTTTTGAACCACTCGCTTCGCTCAGGATTCTATTTTTGAACCACTCGCTTCGCTCGTGGTTCAACCATAGTGTCCATTCGCTAGCTCGTGGTTCAACCCTAGAATCCATTTGCTAGCTCGTGTTTCAATTCCACACTCGCGGTTAAAATACAACTTTGCACCCTTGTATAACAAATAACTATGGAATTCTTCAGCTAGTAAAAAAATTCAATAAGTCAGACATTTGTTAACGCAACAGGGATGGTTTTCATTTGCCAGCTCCCCTAGGCAGTTAAGTTTACATTAAATTTGTCCAAGCGCGAAATTGATCTTTTAGTGAGGGGCGCCTTTAGCGAAAATCTAAATTGCTTTGCATCACTATTGAAGTAATCTTCTGAGGTAATTTTTCAACTATTACAGTTACATTTTAGATTACTTTGTTTTCAAATTAGCAGTTTAGCTACATTAATAAGTGTCATGTTCCCTATTTATTTAATCGTATGGCGTATTCTATATTGTAGGCTTTATTATTTTATTATAAATCAACATCCAGGTCGCACAGCCAGTCGATCGCGTCAGATGTCAGGTTAGTGTAGAGGTCCTCCGGGTCGCCTTTATAGCGTCGCTTTGGGCAGCGCTCCACGATGTGCTGAGTGGTTTGGTCCTCAAGGCCACAGTCACACATTGGACTTTTGCTCCATCCCCATTTGTGCAACATGTAATTGCACCTGCCGTGACCCGTACGGATTCTGTTGAGGCGGCACCAGTATTTCCTCTGAAGCGAGAAGCCTTTCGGGTTCTGAGTTGGGTTTCCGATACGTGGGCAACGCTGATCGCCAGTCGCTTCCACCCACTCTTTCTTCCACACTTGTTCTAGCTGAAACCCGTCAGCTCTCAGCTTCCTTGCAGCATCGCTCGTAGGGCGGCGCGATTTGAGTCGTTGCGGTGGTGGATCCGTGAATTCGCGGTGGCATGGCAGGTCCGGACGAGCTGTTATTTTTCCGGCTTCCCTCAAGAGCGCATGTTTCCTACGTAAGTGGGGCGGCGCTATGTGGCTAAGTACTGGCAGCCAGTGGGTCGGCGTGGATTTTATTGTGCCGGACACACACCTCATCGCGTCGTTCAGTCTCGTGTCGACTTTTTGCACGTGCGCGCTTTCGCACCAAACAGGCGCGCAGTATTCTGCTGCAGAGTACACGAGACCGAGCGCCGAGGAACGAAGTACGTCGGCAGACGCACCCCATGACGTGCCTCTGAGTTTGTGCAAGATGTTGTTGCGTGTGCCCAGTTTGAGGGACGTTTTGGTGATGTGCTCCTTATAAGTCAGGGACCGGTCCAAAGTAACCCCAAGATATTTAGGGTGGGGATTATATTTGAGGTTTGATCCTTGAAATTCAACAGCAGGTTGGTATGTGGCTTGACTGTTATGGAGGTGGAAACATGCAACCTCTGTTTTATTGGCACTAGGTACGAGCCTCCAAGATGAAAAGAAACTCGACATGATTTTAACGTCCGATGTCAGGACTTCCTCCGCATCCACACATCCCCGACAACGGGCGACCAGCGCGATGTCGTCAGCGTATATAAACTTTCTAGCCGAAGTTTCGGGCAGGTCATGGATATACAGGTTGAAGAGGAGAGGTGCGAGAACTGATCCCTGTGGCAGGCCGTTGTTGAGTTTCCTTCGCTTGCTTTTGGCTTCTCCCAAACAAACCTCGAAGTGCCTCTCACTCAGCATATTTGCTACAAGACCTGCTATCTCCTTGCTGGGTACTACTGACAAGAGTTTGAAGATGAGTCCATGTCTCCATACTGTGTCATAGGCGGCTGTGAGGTCAATAAATACCGCAGTGGATTTAAGTTTTTTCTGGAACCCATCTTCTATGTGAGTGGTAAGAGCTAACACTTGGTCGGCACAGCTACGCCCTTGTCGAAATCCTGCCTGTTCTTGAGGAGTCACAGCATCGATGAATGGGGTTATTCGTGTGTGCAGTAGTCGTTCCAGCAACTTGTATGCGCAACTCAGTAGAGCGATCGGGCGATAGTTTTCTGGAAGCTGTTCGTTTTTTCCCGGTTTCAACAATGCAATGACTTTAGATGTCTTGAATTCGGTAGGTAATTGGCCTTTCAGCAAGATACAGGAGAAAAGCGCCGCGAGCCAGCTCACAGCTAGAGGGCCCGTGTTCTTGAGGAATTCATTATAAATTGCGTCACGGCCAGCCGCTTTGCCAGGTTTTAGTTGTTTAATGTTCCCTATGCACATTGAGTTTCTAGCTCTAGAATACCAAGTAGGGTCGTTTCGCCGGTTAGCGACCACTTAGCCGAGTTGCTCACTTTAGATTAGTAAATGTATACCTATTCAATGTACACACATAATATATGGTATTCGTATAGGCTCTGAGTATAGTCAAGTTTTGAAATCTACAATAAAATATAACACTTTCATCCATAGATTAGGAAAAAATATGGAAAAGGTTTCTAAATAGCGAATTCGCTAGATAGCGAGCGCTTTAGTCGGTTTTCGACCACCCTGTTAGCTAGTTGGCGACCACTCTTGCAAATAGTGTTTAAGTAGTTAATAAAACGATGCATCATCATCATCATATCAGTCGAAAGAATTCCACTGCTGGACATAGGCCTCCCCCTAAGAGTGCCACAATGACCGGCTCTATGCCACCCGCATCCATCGGATTCCTGCGATCTTTACTAGGCCATCAGTCAACGGTACGTAATTCCGGTACGTGGTCGCCACTCGAGAACCTTTCCGCCTCATCGGCCATCGGTTCTACGAAAAGATGTGCCATAGCGTAGCTTCCCGAACGCTGCCCAGCCGAGTCGGATTCGACGATTGACCTCTTTCTCAAAGTTGGACCTACCTGACTGCCCTTATACCACTACATATTGTTACTCTTCTAAATCTACTTTACATTGATTGCTTGTCAATGAATAATATAATCGAAAACGGCGCGCTATCTCGCTCACACCATAGTGCTATTATATATATTAATATTACAGTCACACATGTCATTCATAGTATGTAGATGTAGGTATCTAAATGCTACCATTTTACAAGCTTTTATTTAACTTAAATTAAATTCTACTTACCTACACTAGCTTCTGCCCACGACTCCGTCCGTGTGTCTCGTTAATATCGTAGCTTCATACAAGATTTCAACCCCTATTTCAGCCTCTTAGGGGATTATTTCGGGGATAAAAACTATCCTACGTCTTTTCCCGGGACTCAAACTATCTTCATACCAAATTTCATCAAATTCGGTCCATCAGTTTAAGCGTGAAGAGGTAACAGACAGACACACTTTATTATTATATATATTCCAGCCTCTTAGGGGATTATTTTGGGGATAAAAACTATCCTACGTCTTTTCCCGGGACTCAAACTATCTCCATACCAAATTTCATCTAAATCGATCCATCGGAAACCGTGAAGAGGTAACAGACAGACATACACAATTTCGCATTTGTAATACATATACCTAACCATATCATATAATCATATAAATTATTTATTTTATAATTATAATATATAATTATATATTATTATTATATTACATATAATATATACTATGGACATAGCATGGATTGGTGCGGCTTAAATACCGACTCAATTCGCTGGCCAAGCTAAATATCGCGGGTGCCGCAAGAATCCATAAGAAAAGAAAAAGAAAAACGATGTGGTCGCTATCCGACTTCTATGGTAATTATTTATTTGGGTACGCGACCACCCCATTTTATTTAAATCTATTTTTATAATATGCCGAATTTCAACGAAATTATTACAATAGCTAAATCATTTAAGCAATCAAGTAACTAATTTCAGCATAATAATAAAATTAAGTGACGTAACTAAAGTTTTCGCGCCAACTATCGCGTAATTTTTTTTACAGATCCACTGCATGTCAACACTTTACGGAAGCAATGTGTGAAATGTGTGAATTGAGGTTATTTTTTCTTGCTTCGGATTAAGTTTTGGGTTTTAAATTGTATATATTCTTATTCTGATACTATTCAAGAATAGTTAATAACTAATTATTCTACTGTTGGGTTTGTAGAAATGTTAATATCTTTAATTGAAGCAGCCTAGTCCGTCAAGTGGTCGCTAACCGAAGCTCGAAGGTGGTCGCGTTACCGGCTAAACGACCCTAAGGTTATGTTCAATTGTTTGTACTTTACCTACTTACTCCACATGGCATTTATTAAAATTTTATGTATATTTAATATTTCCGTGTTTTATATTATGCGAAAAATACGACAAAAACATCTCATAACGATATTTGTGCTAAATAATTTCAAAATAATATCAATATAACTAAATGAACATGTGTATTCAAGGCAGAAGATATATTCAGGTAGGTACGTTGTTATCTTAAGGTTTCAAACTTGAAAATCCCGAAATGGGATAACAGGTAGGTAAAGGGCAGGATTCATTGCTCACGGACTTAAATATTATGGAAGTTGGAAGAGGTTAAAAAAAGTCGCAATACTTTGCTCACGATATCCAATTTACCTACCTACTATATATCTGTACAGCATTGTACTCTTTCAGGTACCCTGGCTTTTGGTTTATGTTCATGCTTATTTGTTTTTAAATAGGTTTTTATCTGTGGAGTCTACAAATAACTTACTTCTACAGATAATTCTATGTCAACGCATTCAGATAATTCTGTGTCACCGTATTTCTGGGCCAACCTGTAAAATGGACCTACCGAAATAGCAAGTGCTACATTTTATCCCGCAACTTTCTTTGTGTGTCCTTGTAAAACGCGAAGAGAGCCGGGGCGACTGCTTGTTTAAATAACATCTCAGCATATTCTATATCCGCGTTACTTCCCCTCACATCTTTAGTAGTAGGGGAACGTAATCAAGGATTAATTTTCTACTTGGATTATTTTCAATCCACCGCCGTGTGTGAGCTTTAGATGTATCTTCAATTTAAAGGGGTCCCCTACTTGACAATTTAAGGCAGTGAGGTGTTACGGGCACGTAGGAGTATTCTATTAATGAGTATACTTGGTGTACGTACCCGTGGAGGGTGTACGCAGGTAAGTTGGCAATTTGAATACGATATTTGTATATGAGAGAAAATAAATGATTTTGCACTAATCACTGAGTCATTCCAAACCAAAGAATCTAATTTATACATCTATTCGGAAGGATCGTTTTCACGAATGTTAACTCTGATCATCATTTATTTGATAATTGAAGTGAATTAAGTGTACTACAGGAAATATCGTGATACCTACCTATTTCTGTATCTCGGTTATTTTCTATGTAGTTACATATCGACCTATTACTTATATAAATCGTGGTCTTTAGACCACGACGTTTGTTTATGCACGTCTTATGACCTTATTATGGGGCTGATTCGATTTGTGGAAGATTGGGCCCATAATCGTTTATTTTATTGATGCTGTATTGTTAAGTCATATAGTTTTCAATTTCACAAGTAACATGATCATCCCGTTATTGTATTTTCCATTACCAAGCAATATTCACTTTCTTACATATAAAATAAGTTGAAGGCTAATGAAATAATAAATATTAGATTTAAACGTTTCGTTGAATATTGCTGAAAGTGTAAAATTCATTTGCACCCTCAGCACTGTCTCGAATGAAGGCTTCTCCATTTTATGGTTCGCGCGGAGAGATTTATAGGTGGCGTTAAAATAAAATACAATTTCATCCCTGCCATGGGTTCTGAAAAACCCACGTACAGTCAAGTGCAGTTTACTGTCCATCAAATAATATTTGCTTTCGCGTATCAAAGCCTAACCAAAAGACGATTCTATATTTAGCTTGACTGATTGTCAAATAGGTACAGTCGACGCCAAAAATTTACAGTTTTCGCCTTATTACAATGGAATAAGATGCAAAAGTGCAAACATATTTTTGGCGTCGACTGTACAGTCAAGGGCACCAATATGTATTCACTCAAAGTTTCATAAATATGTATAGGTACCTACAACCTTATCGTTGCAGAAATAAGGTCTGTGTACATTTTTTTGAGACTTCGTGGTGTATAGATTTGTTGGTGCCCTTGACTGTCCCGTAATCAGCGACGTTTTATAAATGCAACCTCAATAAAGCTGTTTTATAATAATGAAGTTTGTAGGTAAAAATACAGACCAGTCACGTCACAGTTTTCTATGGTCAAACAGCGTCTATTTTTAGGTTTCACAAATTTAAAAAAATATCAAACAGCAAAAATAAGTTGTAAAAATAAGCCTTCCCCGATAAAGTTATTGTTCGAATTGCTAGCTGGGGGGTTACCTACAATTCATGTTGCCTTACGTATCCATAATTATAATTATATACATAATCATGTTATCATGTAGGTACTAGTAATTCAACATTTACCCCTTATTCTCAAAACGTAAAACCTCCGTTAGCTAAAATGTTTTTAGTTCCTTTTTTACAAACATAATTATCAATGTGACAAACAAGTACCTACTTACAAACTAAATTTAACGGCAATCTGACTAAAAAAGCTTTGATGGAAGTTAATTAATAAACGCATCAATCTTTTTTCTTGGCTCGACATAAAGTTCTGTTCACTGTACTAACCTTATGTTTTCCATAAATATAGGGATATATTCAAAGGCATATATTATGACGATAACGCTTATTACATTTGTAAGCGAGTTCTAGATCTCTATATTAAAATTTTGATGTACGCAGCATAATAATGTTACGTATGGGTAATGTGTATTCTGCTGGCTCATATTGTGAACAAGGTAACGCGATACTCGATAAGACGGAGAGTAATTGAATTATTGATTGAATGTGTAACGTATTAGGTAAAGATACAATGTAAATATCTTGCGTTAAAATTATTCATACATTTACAGTATATTCTAATAAAGTTCTAGTTCTTGTCAAGTAAGGATAGACAAAGTAGTCCTTGTCTACTTACTCTTGATTGGCCAGATTACTCTTGATTGGCTAATCGTACACTTAATAACTGAATAAGTACATAATATATAAAAATAACAACAAGTGCCTGAAGAAAACCCCTTATTTATATGGATCCGATTTGTGATTAAAAAGTTGCGTACATTCTTAACCATGCATAGGAGATGGCAACGTATTTATTAATCGTTAAAAAATATTTTAAGAAATTCAATTTCACATGCAGCAAGAACAACAAAGTGGCATTTGTATCAAATGTCACTTACCTACATGAAAACTTATGATTATAGAGTAAAAGGGATAATATAATTTAATTATATATCCTCTTTTCAACGTTAATTTACTCGTAAGTATTACGATATCTTTTCATCGTAAATATAGAAATCCATATATATCTCCAAGAAAGAATATATTATTCATGAATGTGTTCTCGGTTAGCTGCCCAAATAAATGACGCTTTCGTGGGAAGCACAAAAGTGCAATGTAGCTGAAAATAGCGATGGCTGTGGGGCGGACAAAAATACAGACAAGTTCTCACAAAACGTAGTATATCAGTAGAAATACTTGGCAGTTACGTCGTTTAGCACATAGAGGACAGAATGAACGTTTAATAAATACAATTACACACGCCATCGACTTAATTGCAAGGGTTTGTTAATTATTTCCGTATCCTTTTTTTTATTCGTTGTTACGATTTTCGCTTGCAGCAGTTCATAAAAGAGGAGCTTTAATTTGCACTCTGCTTTCGGTATTGAGGAAACTATTGCCTAAAATAGTAAAAGCCATATTTATACTTACAGGGTGTGTAATAATGTATGCAACGAACGGTGAATACATATTTGGGCGAATCAATGGGGAACTTGCATGGGACTTCAATTTCGAATAAATTGCACTCAATCGATGCGGATATACGTAGAGATATCATACAAAAGAAAATAAAAGAAAAAAAAAACGATTTTATTAGTTTTACCTAACGTTAAAATGATGAATTTTTTTTTTATCTTTTCGATAAAATAACGTAACAGTTACATAGAATATTAAATTAGAAATGATATTTTGTATGACAAGTATAGACTTAATCGTAAATTTTGTGGAGATAATCGCAAATTAATGACTTACTCCATAGTAAAGGCTATGCTGTGACGTCATAGCATAAGCCCGTTTAGTATTAGAGCGTTTTCGGGGGGTGCCGGCGCGCGCAGATTTCAAATGCATATAAACATCAGAAAAATAAATCGTAACAAAGTTTTAATGCTACAGTTGTTTTAATGCTGGATTATAGTTTTGTTTTTCGTAATAAAATATTAAGATGCACGTTCCCTATTGTTTTCTGTCACTAGTTGCCAGGGTTACGTATCCTGGGTCACTTTTTAAAACTGCGATTTTATGGGTTCACCAAATGTGGGGTTTTCTTATCATTACAATAAGAACTTATAACATGCTTAGAAGATTATATTGGAACATTTTTTCTAAGAAACTCTGTCACATTGTCTACTGGCTAACGAAACAGAATAACAACAAGATATAGTTGATCGACTCATTTACATATTTTGATCAAATACAGATTATGGAAGCGCAAAAATTTCTTCACCGAACCAAATCATCTTTAAAAATGGGGTTTCATTGAAAAACCAACCCTAACAATAAACATAAGGTAAATATCTCCCTATTCAATTATAAGTATTGTTTCTTCTCTGTATGTTTCAAATACATTTCAGTTAGCAAGGTACGCGGATGCACTGGTTTCTTTTGTAGATAACAATTTCATTCGACTCCCGCCAGTCCCACCTGAATATCCATGCGCTGCACTCTTACAGAGTTACAGACTCGAATATGCGCTGACGGAAGTTGGAGTACATGACCCAAGCCGACTCACATATGATTTGCCATTCGTCATTAAACACTTTCGACAACTGAGTTAAAGCATGGTCTTTTGTACACAAAATTATTTACGCTCGATTTGACCAAGTTGGGTCGGTTGGTTCTTATTTTAAGGTTATTCGCCTAAATTATATGGCATAATTGAACTCATATTTGTCGGAAAAAAAACTTAATCGAAGTTGAGAATTCTGATTAAATTTGTAGGCTCCACTGGCTGCATTTCATTAAGCCACACACAAATCGAGCACCGACTAGAGGGAGATGCACATTGCCGGCGGACATCCGAAAAGTATTTCCGGACTGTCTGCAGCACGCTGGGACCGTTGAGCTAGGAAACCTTTTCTACTATTCCGGATTTTGAAATGGAAAGGTTCGCTGAAAATGTAAAAATGCAAATATATTACAAAAGTTGCAAATGGGCTAAGAGTAGGTACATTACATGCACCTCAATTTACATTTATAATCGTTGATTATTTATTAGGTTTCTGGGTTTTACAGAGATTTAGATTCGCGTGTTTAAAATGGACACTGCCAAAGTTAGGACGAGTATCCCCCAGAGCTGTGTGCGGTAGCGAGCTGGTGAGCAAGGAATAATCGACCAGTAGGAAGTGATAGCGGACAGGTAAGATTGTCCGTACATGAGGCACTGTTGCGAAATGCATGTTTCCAACAGTGCATATTTTGTATAGGAATTTAATTAAAATTTTATACATAAACTGTTCCTGTATATTTTTATTAGGTGCTTATGTTCCTGTATGAGTACTGTGTTACTTGAAATAATTGTTTCATTCATTCATTTTCATTCATTCATTCATTCAATATGCGAGCGCGGACCACCTCGCAATTTTTTGGTCGGACTCATAATCCATATACTTAAACGTCGACTCTTATAGAATTTAATGTGTTGAAGTCTTATAAGTATAGGCTCGTTGGCCCTTAAACATTGAATCCAGGAAAAATAACTTTATTTGTCGGTCTGTGCGTGACCCAGCTTATATGTATGTGCTAATTAAACAAGAGTAGCAAGATTCGTTTATAACAGCTTTCGACAACTTTAAGGTTGAGTTATCATTCCGATTTCGCCAAATCAGACCTAAGGTAGAGAAGGACCAACACTCTCAATAAAATACAATGCACCTTTGGCGACTTTACTCACCACCGGAAAAAGAACACCACATACCCATAAAGCATGTACCTAGTCAAACATATTTCTGTAACAAATTTTAGGAACAACAATACTCTCAATATAGCGTTCGCGCACATTTGAACAGATATGGCCACATGATATGAATAAGAACATGTTAGCAGTACGGGTTACTGTTATGACGAACTCGTGTTTAAGTTACTGCATGGAAGCTGTACATTGATCCAGCTGACCTCTACAGATATCCCGACCCGGTGATGGGAAAAACCAATAAATATGACCTTCAAGGGCTGTGGACAAGAATTTCAATAGAATACATTTGTATGCCAAGTCCTTAATCCAGATTAGGTCAGTGGCAGGATACTAACATCTAGGTTACGGAATGCTACTTACGATGCATGTTGATATTATGTAGATGATGTAAGGAATATTTATTAAAAGAAAACAATTTTTCAAGTTTGTCCAAATTAGGCTGATTATTTCATCCGATGTACTTGACATAAGAGAACATATCAGCACGTTGGTGACTTTCTCATTCCCATTTTGAAAGAAAGACATGAAAGAGGATAATTTTCCCTTCAGTCAAATACCTATCGCGGATGGAAAACCGGCCAAGTCTGTTCGTAATGGTCAAAAGTTCTTGAAAGCGTCGGATCCTGTGATCCACATACACATAATACACATTCTATATTTTCTCTGTACGTCATCATACGATAGACATTCCGGTGCACAAGCCGTAGCCGTAGCCGGCGTAACGTAGAACTAATAAAATTGTGAAGGGTGAAACTACGCATTAAATGTTTCTAGGTCCTTGGCAATAGCAGACCGAAAATACAAACTAAAACCTATGTCTACGTGTTCCTATTCACTATGTAGTATACACATTGAAAAATAAAAAACTTTGAGGTCTCGACCGAAACCACAGCTTCAAAATATTTCCAGAAATACTAAGTGTGGAAATATGCTTTAGCATAAGTTTCATAGCTTTTCGTCGCTGCTAGGCATGTATGTATATACCGAGTCAATATCGGCGCCACTCGTCTCCCGGGCGGTAGATTTAAATTGCAAATGCAACCCTTGAAACATACATTGAATTTGTGATAGCGCTTTAAGAAAACCTCTCCATATTTTGATATGTTTTCTGGATGGTCGGAAATAATGTGGATCTATTTAAGATACTTATCTCTGTATATAATGACTGGTATTATGAATTGCTGTCATATTTATATAGTGTACTGCTAGGTCCCGAGATACAGGCTCAGCCTAGTTCGGGGCATGCCTGTATATTGTATGTTGATATATTGTATGTTTTTGAAATAAATAAATTCTTATTCTTATTCTAGTATGTATGTATATAATGATTAATGACCGTGAAAAATTGTATAAATTCGATATAATGATTTTTAAATTAGGTTTTCATGGTGTTAATCATTTTTCCAAATTAGCATTAAGCGTACTAATAACGCATTTTTTTACCAGATAAGATATCATCGGAATGACGTCTGCATTATTTATAATCAATTAAGAAGACTTATATCTATGATTAGGAATTCACTCAATGCTGATAAGACGACGTTGCAAATCAATCATCATTAAATAAAAAAAATAGGCACGGGTAGAACGAGTGATTTCTATCACGTATTGCTTACGTTTATAAAATTACTATTACTTTTCGAGCTTAATAATTATCATGGTTGGTTTCTTATTATTACTTTCATCAACAGTGAACGATCGTTCAACTTGTAAGGGTCTACAAATTCGTTCTGCGTGATCATCAAAGGAAACAGTTACATACTCATGCGTGGAAAAAAGGCCCTAAAAATAAACTTAGCAAAAATTAAATTAAGTTATCGAGTGAAAATTATTACAATTACCCTGAGAAAATTACGGTTTTTTTGGAAATAATTCATTATCAGGCTAATTATTTGTATACGGCTTTTATATGTTATTTTACATAACTTTTACTATTGAAATGAATAATTCTATGGACCGCAAGTTAGGAAAAAAATTAAACCGCAAGCAAAAATGCTATCAGTATTTTTATAATGAAAACATGTTTGAATACACAAATGTTGAGGCTTACTACATGAATACGACGTCGGTTTACGCTTGCTTCCTAGATCTTAGTCGCGCTTTTGATACCATAGACTATAGTTTACTATGGGAAAAGGTATCAAAGGCCGGTGTGCCGCGAAAAGTAGCCAGTCTGTTGGGGTTCTGGTACGGGAACCAAACGAACAGCGTTAAATGGGGAAGTAGCAATTCGGACCCATATAAATGGAATTGTGGGGTTAGACAGGGTGGGCTGACATCGCCATTACTGTTTAATCTTTACATGAATGAACTGATAGAGGAGCTCAGCAGGGCCGCAGTCGGGTGTCACGTATCTGGCGTATGCGCCAATAATCTTAGCTACGCTGACGACATGGTTCTGCTGAGCCCTTCTATCACGGGACTGAGGATGCTGATATCCATATGCGAGCATTATTCTGCACTGCACGGACTTAAATATAACGTGAAAAAATCCGAGACAATGGTATTTAAGTACGGCAGGTCCGTTGCCGGACACAACGGACCTGATGTAGTGCCGCCCGTTAGACTGAATGGGACTGAATTAAAAAATGTCAATAGTTTTAAGTATCTCGGACATATACTGACAGACAAACTTAAAGACGACGACGATCTCGAGAGGCAACGACGGGCCATTGCTATGCGAAGCAACATGTTGGCACGTCGGTTCGCTCACTGCTCTGACCAAGTGAAAATGACTCTGTTTGGGGCCTATTGCCAGGCGTTCTACACTAGTCACTTGTAATTACACGAAGCGGTCGTTCAGCAGACTCAGAGTACAGTACAACAACGCGTTTCGTGTGATGTTACGGCTGCCGTGGCGGTGTAGCGCGTCTGGTATGTTCGCCGCGAACAGAGTGGACGACTTCTACGCTATTATGCGTAAGAGGCACTGTAGTCCAGTCAATGACAACAACAACTGACAATTTGTATCGAAAAAATGTCAAATTTGGAAATAATTTATAATAGCAGATTTTTTCTGTGTAATGGATATATTATCAATTAAATAATTACCTAGCGACAAAATCCAACAAAATTTCAGACATCAAAAAAATGATAACTTAACTAGCTTTTCAAAAGTCAGAAAAAATATTAATAAATGGTTTTATCTTTATTTTGGTTCATTTACATTTGCTCTATAATATTCAAGATAAATAATAGAAAAAAAAACAATTCATGCTTTATTTAAATCTATTTAAATACTTCCGGATGGAAAGTTTGTTGGATTCTTGAATAAAGCATCTTAGAATAATGTTTTAAAATGATATAAAAAAAAATGCTATTATAAATTAATGTTTTTCAAAACCGTATTTTGCCTGGAGTACTGGTCCTTTGTCAGGAGAGTGAGCGAATCGACAAACAGTATTGTTAAGGTAGTGTGCACGACATGCTACCTTACGAGTAAGATGTCAACGACACTTTTTCTGTGATTGGAAATTCATTTAAATTTTTTAACTAATTTTATTTTAATTGCATCCTAATTGTATATTTTTAATTTTTAATGTAACCAATGTAATTTTATGGGTTAATACCTAAATAAATAACTAATTTATTTATTTATTTATTATTAATACAAAAATATATGCATCAGGAAATAACGGCATTCTAATTAAATATTTACGACCTTGAGATAATATTGCATTTCATTCTGGCCTATAGAAAGGTTTATTCATTAACAAAAATAAGTGGATTATGCGCGTATCCCAAAGAACGTATATAGACGTAGTCAATTATAAAGTAAAGAAAGTTTATACCATTTTCGCCTGATTTTTACGGAATTTATGAAGATTGCTTCTCATTATTTTTTATCGTATCGGTATTAAATTTAGGTGGATTATTAATGAATATTTAGTCAAATTACCCAACCTATTTTTTGGTGTAAAAATATGGCTGATATCGATATATTGTTGTGTTTTCATAGAGCGAAACCGTAAAGTTCTCAGGGTAAATTGACAATCTACAAAACTTTATAAATACGGTAGAACAGTGGCTACTATTCACCACACCATTGCTTTTTGTTATTTCCCAAAATAAAGAACCATTGCTTCTCGCATTTGTATCTCAAAGCCAAGCGACGATAAAATTATAACTTGCGGTACAAACTCCGGCAGCTGAGCTCTGGTCAGGCGTACACTTCAAAATTAATTTCAAAGTTATATCGAAAAATGTTTTTCCCATGTCGTCCAAGTCAGGCACATATCTGTACGGCGTAGCTCTATTGGACGTCAGTGGTTTTTGCAACTTTTTGGAAATGAGATATAGGAGTGAAGGAGAAGCGCTCGCTGGGGACGGAGCACAGATTAGATACCCGATTAATAAGGCTGCTTCTCTTCTAGAGTTAAGCTGTGTTTTCATACTAATTGGTAAAGAGAAATCGTTAAGACAAAATTAACGGGTGACTCACGTCTTAAAGGCGGTCGCACACCGCGGCGGGATGCGGCGACAATGTGAACACCGCCCAACGTGTACGCGGTTCTTAATCATGAGCGCTCACGATGCTGGTGCGTTAGCACGCAACGCTCGCTCGGTAAATACCCGCGTATAGGTTCCAAAAATGTCGAGCGATTTTCAACCTTAAAGATGTGTGTGATATTTCATTATATTTGAATATATGAAACTCACAGGAGTTATCTATACACCGTGGCCGTGAATAACCCGAAAGATTTAAGCTAACGATACTAGAGCCTAATTAGAGTATATAAAGTTATGTAACATATTATAGTCCAAAAACTCATAATTAAGGAGATATTAATTATTTGAAACAAATCAAAAGTTAAAAAATCTCCAGTCTAACACATCCTAAAGGCTTGAGCATAACTTGACACTTCTTGTCATGGAACACAAGTCACGGCATTCGCCGTTCGTCGTATGATTTCAGAGCGATTCGTGAAGTGTTATGCTCGCTCTCTGTTCTTCAACTTGAATTTCTCAACTAAAGAGTTGTTCACAAAGAAGCGGGCAATTAATAAGATTTAATTTTTACTGAAATAGTAATTTAATTAAGACACATAATTAGACCCATGTTGATACAACATTATTTACTCGTACTGTCGTCAAAAATACGTGGTTTAAATCTTTCGGGTTATTCACGGCCACGGTGTTATAAGATATAGCGAAGAAACCTTTTCCAAGGGCCAGATGAAATTCAATCTTATGCCAATGTGATAAAGAGGTTAGGGAAATACTTTTCTCACTTTAACGTGTATCTCTTATGAATGGAAACATAATTTAGCTTAACGCTGGTGGAAAAGCCAACCGATGTAATTAACAAAATAACGTCGAACACCAGCTACGACTATGAATGAACATGAAGGGAATGCAGTTTCACAGATTTCTATACATTAGTATACTATAGTATTAACTATTGTAAACCCGATGCCCGGTTAGCCTAGTAGTCCAGGCAATGAACTGACAACTTGTATGGAAACAATGTCAAATTTGGAAATAATTTATAATAGCAGATTTTTTCTTTGTAATGGATATATTATCAATTAAATAGTTACCTAGCGACAAAATCCAACAAAATTTAAGACATCAAAAAAATTATAACTTAACTAGCTTTTGAAAAGTCAGAAAAAATATTAATGAATGGTTTTATCTTTATTTTGGTTCATTTATATTTGCTCTATAATATTCAAGATAAATAATAAAAAAAACAATTCATGCTTTATTTAAATCATTAAATACTTCCGTATGGAAAGTTTGTTGGATTCTTAAATAAAGCATCTTAGAATAATGTTTTAAAATGATATAAAGAAAAAAAACGCTATTATAAATAAATGTTTTTCAAAACCGTATTTTGCCTGGAGTATAGTGGGTGGTGAAGCTGCCAACAAAGCTGAAGGTCCTGGGTTCGAATCCCGATAAGGGCAAATATTTCATGAGCATGAATAGTCTTAGATATTTTCTATGTATTTAAGTATTTTATTCTATTAAATATATCGTCGTATTGTACCCGTAACTCCAGCCTTATAGACCAATCAAATTAGCTAAACCCGGACATAATTCGATAACTGTAATTTTCTTTTTCTATGATGTAAAGTATTGTTAGTTATAGTTAAAATAAAAAGAATTAAACATTTTAGGGTTCCGCGTCATTGTAAAAAAACCAAAAATCTAAATTTTTAACAAATTCTGATTTCATAAGTGCAGCATAATATGTAACTTTGTAAAAGTGCCTCTATTATGATATAACGCTTGCATTCCAGTTAAAGAAATCAAAATTAATCTAATTAATCAACCGGGACTATCAATAATAAAGAAAGTTCAGTAAGTTACACATTTTCTGACTTATCTTACCAGAAATTATAGATAACTGCAATTTAACAAATTATTCTGAATAGTATATTATGTGTGTTGATAAATTATTAAAAATTAAACAGATTCTCTTTGCGGATATCTAAAATCACAAATATTGGTAGTTTTTGGAAAACCAAAATACATAACTACTTGGAAAGTGTTTGATTTATGCGGTCAACATATTATTAGTACTATAAGAAACAAATTAAACAAAAAATATCCACGATTATTAATTAATTCATATTTTTTCATACTAAAGTTTTAATATGAACCTTATCTCTTGCAGAATAAGGCCCTCATTGCTTTGCGCCTCAACTACCGACCGTGCTGTAGCGAGTCGCAGGCATTCAAGGCCGAAACGCACTCACAGCGGTGGCGAAGCGGCGCGGGGTGGCGCGGAGGCGGTACTTGTAATGTTCGAGCTAATATGAAAGGATCCGAACGCTTTTTTCCCGGCCGGTATTCTGTGCGGACCCATTCGTATTAGATCGAACATTACAGCCGGTACCATCTCTACACTGCGCCGCGCCGCCGCTTCGCCACCGCTGTCAATGCGTTTCGGCCTTCATTTATTATGGATAGGTCAATGATTGTCAAACATTTATAAACACGAACGTGGCGTTTACCACGGTTCAGCTAGGGTGGAGATTTATTGAAATATTGTGTTCATTAGATCGATAATAACTAAATTGTTCAGCATGAGACATAATTGTCGTGGAATGTCGATTACCTATTTATAAGCGCTCAGTCTTCTGTATAGAATTATTTAAATAAAATATGTTACTTATGCGGGTGCAGAAACGGGCATTATTGGAATGATTCTTATTCGAATAATTATTCGAATAAACATTTATTCGCGAATAATTTATTCGTCTACACTTTCGAATGACGAATGATTTATTCTCATTTCATTCCAATAAATCCACGAATGATATTTAAGGATGCGGTTGCTCGTTGTAGTAACACGTACACGAATTTAACACGATCACTACAAGTGTACCTATTTTCAAGTATTTAATACCCTTTTCTACTAATTAACAATATTTTTGTGAGTTAAATGAGTCACTTCATGGGGCAATTAACAGGTTTGTTTCAATATGTCATGTGTGTGGGCTTGTCCATATATTACGTCGTCGTTTTTAGGGTTCCGTACTCAAAGAGTAAAACGGGACCCTATTACTAAGATTCCGCTGTCCGTCTGTCTGTCTGTCTGTATGTCCGTCTGTCACCAGGCTGTATCTCACGAACCGTGATAGGTAGACAGTTGAAATTTTCACAGGTGATGTATTTCTGTTGCCGCTATAACAACAAATACTAAAAAACTGATTTTTTATTTGCTTTTTTTTTCTTATACAATCTTACACAAATCGATCTAGTCCCAAACTAAGCAAACTACTATGGGTACTAGACGACGATAAACATACTTATATAGATAAATAAATACATAAATACATAGAAAACATCCATGACTCAGGAGCACATATTTGTGCTCATCACACAAATAAATGCCCTTACCGGGATTCGAACCCGGGACCTCCGGCTACGCAGGCAGGGTCACTACGAGGGTCAAACTGAAAGTTTCGGGAATAGAAAAAAATATGCAGTTACATTGATTTAAGTATTTTTATTGTTTTTCAAAGTATTCTCTTTTATATTTTATGCTTTTTCCATGCGTTCAAACCAGTCGTTAAAACACTTATTGAACGCTGAAAAAGGGTCGACAAAATGGCCATTTTAAAAGCCTCCACTGCTTCTGCCAGTGTCTGAAACACCGCGCCCACCACGCAACTTATCCTTGATTTTGGGGAATGTGAAAAAGTCGTTGGGACTTAGGTCAGGGCTGTATGGAGGATGGTCCAGTAGTTTGACTTTTTCACCTTCCAGGTACTCATTTGTTTTACGAGCGGTGTGAGGGCTGGCATTGTCGTGGTGAAGGATGATGCGGCGACTAGGCCTTTTTTCCTAAGTTCAGCAAAGACACTCGGCAAACAAATACTTGTATACCAATCGGCTTTGACCGTTCTACGATCTTCAAGTGGAATAGTAGCCACGTGACCCGATTTGGAGACAAACATAGCCACCATCTTCTTGGCCTTGCTGCGAGAGCGAATAACTTTTGTTGGCTTGAAGCTCGTCTTCGTTACCCCATACTCGAGATTGGTTTTTAGTTTCCGGCTCATATGCGTATATCCACGACTCGTCACCTGAAACGACCCTAAAAACTGAATTTGAGCTTCCTCCGTTGAATTTATTCAATGTTTTGCGGCACCAATTGACACGAGTCGTTTTCTGCTCGTCAGACAATACGTGCGGGATCCAACGGGAAAACAACTTTCGCACGCCTAATTCTTCCTGTAAAATAATTTATATCTGACTCATTCCAATCCCCAAAGACTCCTGAATTTCCCGATATGTCACTTACCTGTCTTCTTTTATCAGCTGACTCACAAGGTGGACGTTTTCTTGCGTAACTGCCGATTTTGGTCGACCTTCACGCGCGTCGTCCGTGAGGGGTACTCGGCCACGTTGAAATTCTGAATACCACCTGTATATTGTCGTCTTTGAAGGTGTTTCATTACTAAAAGCAGCAATCATCCGGTCTCCACATTGTTTTTGTGTTCATCCACTTTGAAAGTCGTAATAAATTTTTACGGGACAATTCCATCTTCAGCGGCGACTCAACAACTCGAAAAAACAATTGAAACTGAACTATTGTTTTTTTAGGGTTCCGTACTCAAGGAGTAAAACGGGACACTATTACTAAGACTCCGCTGTCCGTCTGTCACCAGGCTGTGTCTCAAAAACAGTGATAGTTTGACAGCTGAATTTTTCACAGATGATGTATTTCTGTTGCCGCTATAACAACAAATACTAAAAACCAGTTTTTTTTTTCTTTTACAATCTTACACAAATCGGCTTAGTCCCAAACTAAGCAAAGCTTGTATTATGGGTACTAGACGAACGATAAACATACTTATATAGATAAATAAATACTTAAATACACAGAAAACATCCATGACTCAGGACTTGCCGGTTGTTTTTTGTCAATTCTTGACCCCCCTCCTATCATCATCATGTTAATTCCTAAATGGACACTACCTGCCTCATAAAATGACTACCGTCATCCAATAGACCCCCCCCCCCCCTGTTTTGAAATGACGCAATTTATGGACAGCCACTGTCTGTAATTGGATCAATGTTATGTTATTAGAGGCGATTACGCATGTAAGATTGTTCAACTATATACCTGTAATTGTACATTGTATGTACTTAATCATGTTATAATCTGATCTGTGTGTTTTTAGGGTTCCGTGCCTCGAAATGGAAATAACGGAACCCTTATAGGATCACTTTGTTGTCCGTCCGTCCGTCTGTCAATACCCTTTTTCTCAGGAACGCGTGGAGGTATCAATCATTTAAAGTTTGAATTCCTGTGCATAGTGTGTGCATACATTATTTTAGAATTCATATTTTTTATATTAATGCTGCTGTGCCCTAACAGGGTTATGCTGGAACTGTATTTATATGTCACATCTTGTAAGACCCATACTGCAACAAATAAATGAAATAAGCTGAAATTTATATCAAATACTCAGGTTTACTGTCTTTTGGAGCTGTGAAAAAATCAAACTTCTAAGCCAACGCAATCAAAAGATACAGCCGTTTATGCCGCAAATTTCCGCAAGTTTTCGAAACCCGCAAGGGAATCAAAACCTACTTCCCGTGAACTCAGAAACTTGAAATTTGGTGCAAAGCAACGCCCTATAGCACAAATAAAGGAAAAATAGCAAAAACCGTAAATTTTTTGTTACATCACTGAAAATTTAATGTCCAGTATTTACTGACACGTACAAAGTATGTGAATACATACTTAGTGAGTGTCAGTTTAAAGTGGACTTGGTTTTATTGTACGGGGTGGTCCGGAACCCTCGGTGCGCGAGTCTGACTCGCACTTGACCGGTTTTTTTTTTCACCCGAGGTAAAGCCGAAATAGTAAAAATAAAACAGGTGAAATAATTACAATTAATATCCGTTTCACCATGCACGGCGATGTTAATTGGTACCCTTGATGAAGCGGTAACCTTTTTCTAACAAATTTAGAAACTAGGTATCACTGTTCTGTCTGTAGGAAATTATTACGTTTTTGAGATATATTCCATTAAAAAGCATTCCTACAATATTCATTCAAAATATTATTCCTGAAAAGCATTACGAATGATTATGCGAATGAAGAAGTTATTCGCGAATAAATATTGGCGAATAATTATTCGAAATATTTATTCGTCATTCGCAAATAATCCTATTTATTCTTAAACGTTATTCGTATTCGAATAAATTTATCCCATCTCTGGGTGGGTGACAATAAGCATATCTTCTCTTATTTTTGGCGTTCTGGCCAACTGTGTCGGCTCAATTTTGCCAATAAGGATATCGACTACCGTAGGCTCAAAGGGCGTAAGGGACGAAATGCCCATGCCCATATCCCGTGAACTCTCAATCTTGAAATTTGGTACGAAGTATTTATAGCACAAATAAAGGAAAAATTGCGAAAACCGTAATTTTTTAGTTACATCACTGAAAATTTGATGTCCAGTATAAACTGACACGCACTAAGTATGTAAATACATATTTAGTGAGTGTCAGTTTATAGTGGACCTGTTTCTACTGTACGGGGTGGTCCGGAACCCTCGGTGTGCTAGTCTGACTCGCACTTGACCGGTTTTCTTTATGCTAACCACGATCATGGCATCATCTCTTTCATTTACTTAACAGTTAAGGGTCCTACTTATGTTTTCGATGATAAAAGCAAATCAATCGTTCCTTACGCCCTTTAGACCAGAGTTTTCAAAGGCCGTAAGGGACAAACTGTGATTTTTTCATTAGAGCTAAAAATCCTACAATTAGGATATTTCGTTATATTTGTTTTATTTGTACACGGCGCGGTCGGTGCAAAACACGTAATTGAAATAAACTCGTTAAGACGGGTTCGCCGTGCGCTCGCCCGCTGGCGCCCCACTCTCTCCCCGCCTCGCACCCACCGCATGCATCTGGCTCCACGACAAGGTCGCGAGTATTTTCAATAAAATTTTCAATTTCTTAAGCGTGAAATTAACATGCTTAATTTTGATGAAATCATGATTATCGTTCACAAAAGGCTATAAGTAAACAAAAAAATGATAGTTACTATTTATAATTACTGAGAGATACATTATTATTAAAACGTTAAAAATAAATGTTTAATTATTGTCTTAAATGTCTAAAAAGACGCAATATACCTTAAACAGATAAAAACATCATAGTTACCATTTTGGCTTGTCTAGATAATGAGATCAGAGGAAAACTGTGAAAAAAAACGTATATGCGAATTTGATATCAGTTTAATTTTGCTATTAAGTGATCGAATTTGAATGCATCTCAAAGTTATACTAACAAGGTACTTGGTTACCTTTTTTACTTTTAGGAAAAAGTTAGGTAGTGTACGTTAACTCGTGTTTTTTTTAACTACGGTTACGATCGCGGATTTTTTACTTAATATATTTCATTAATATTTGATACTGAATAGTAAAATCCGATAAAACAATAAAAACAACGAGTTTACGAATTATGTCCAGGGTAAGCTAATTTGATTGGTCTAATGGGAGTAGTTCGATTTCTGTAAGATTCTACTCTAATGTTTATTTATTTATTTGTAAAGATTTTCCTTTATTGTTTGTTTGTTTTTTGTTGTATGTTTGTATGTAAAGTGTACTCTCCGGAACAACTTCAACAATTTCAAAAACTATTTGCCTTGTTACACACAAGGAAGTACTTTTAAAATAGACTTAGACTATATTTTATCCCGCGGGTTTGTTTGAGTTCTTTGCAATACGAACGATCTAATCGACATTCAGTATATTTTACAATGAAAATACTGCCTCCATGAAGAAATATAATATCCTGCTTCCAATATTTAAGATATTTTTCCTCCATATCACATAACTCTGCGACGCACAGTATGTAAATGTTTCCTGACAATGTTTCCTGACAATCCTTCGAGATTACATTTCTTACATTTTTTTAAAATTTTAAATCTATATTTTAATAGGTATACTAAAGTGTAACTTCCTTTTACGTAATTTTACCCTTGATTTCTGATAATAATTTTATTGTGCATGACTATGATGACGATCGTATAATCTTTCTGTGGTTTTTTCGTCGTCGTTGTTGATAAAACATGTCTGTCTGGAGATTAAGATATGAACTAAGTAATTTATAGGTATTAGGGTTCCGTACCAAAAAGGTAAAAAAGGAACCCTTATGGTGCGACTCTGTCCGTCTGTCTCAACATTAAATATCTCAGGAACTCCTTAAAAGCTATCAATTCGAAATTTGGAACAACTGTTAAGAAGGTTAAGACACGTGTATGGAAAATGAAAAAATTATATACTTATACATTTTTATTTCCTGTGTAAACGACGAATATGAGGGGGGTTAAAAATTCAAAGTCTAGTTAATAGATGAAATGGGGTATCATATGAAAGGACTTGAGTTGCGCTTTCTAAAATAATTTTTTTTTTCTACATTGGTTAAATTTTGATTTATTAAGGAAAATGTTGAAAAATATACCATTCCCGAAGTTTACCAAGCCAAAATTCTGAAATTATGACATGTGATTACTAGTAACATAAATAATACAGGAAAAATAAAACGATACCTCTATCTAGCGTATATTTATTTATTTATCAAAAGTCATTTCTTAACTAAGTTTGTTATTTAAATACGTATGAAATTTTATGTCTTTAAATTCAAAAGAGATTATCGTTAATGTCCCTTCTTTCAAATAAAAAAATAATATTCGAAATCGGTACGCGTGATAAAAAATTATCGCTGATAAACAAACATACTAGTTGCAAGTTATTAGTACCAAAATGCAGATGGCGCTGTAGAACGGTAGTACTCTACTATGAGCTGTTAAGATTGTTCAAGAAGGAATGGGATCGTGACGTGACGGGCATAGTGTATGAACGTTTACACGGAACCCTCGGTGGGCGAGTCAGACTTGCACTTGACCGGTTTTTTTTGCAGGGTGTCGACGTGAATATCAGCGAAAATAGATGTAAAAAAGAAGGTCTTTGTGAATACTAATTAAATAACTAAACAATCATATTTTAGATAATTTAGATTAATTCATTATTGTACTTACCTTGTTATTAAAGTATGTATATTTTGATTCCTTTCCAGCATCATTTGTCAAAATGTCACTTTTATATTTAGTATAGAATAGAAGGAATATCGAATTTAATGTTAGGTACAAACTGGCTAGTTAAAATATTTTTCTGACTTGCATTTTTGATGGGTTAATTTTCAAGCTTTAGAACCCCCAAATTACACACTTGTAAAGCTATACTTAAACCAACAAACTTTGCCTCTTTATATAGTTACTTAGTATTAGTTACCTACAGATTTACATATAAATACCAACCAACAAATATGATCTAAATAAGAGAAACAAATGAAACTGAACAGAAATACACGTGTATTATCGAGTGTTTACTTGGCTCGCGTGTCATGCGCTATCGCTGCACTTCTAAATATCGACGGCGAACTTCCTCAACCCTGTATCTCTAATTATCACGTTTTGAAATTTAGACTTTATTCCCATCGTTGTAGATTGCTTTTACAGTTGGAACGTTAAGTGAGTTAGGAGATTGGGAAGCTTAGCGGTCGGTATCGGAAAGAATTCCAGCAAGCATTCCCACTCGAGTGATATCGCGCCATCTCGCCGTATAGCGAACCGGTTGTAAACTCGTATCGATTTGTCGCTGGCGTATTATACAAATGAGAATTTTCAGAAAAACCAGTTTGACGCCATTTTTAATTAATTTAAAAATCATCATCATATCAGCCGAAAGACTCCTACTGCTGCCCCGGTATTTTGTAACT
Organism: Epinotia brunnichana; assembly: GCA_963854355.1. Classification (NCBI taxonomy): domain Eukaryota; kingdom Metazoa; phylum Arthropoda; class Insecta; order Lepidoptera; family Tortricidae; genus Epinotia; species Epinotia brunnichana. Next base: position 17,685,656 of record OY977949.1, on the reverse strand, counting down.
TGTCTCTACCCAAGCTGCGTACGTGGTCGTCACTCGATTTTTCGTTTGATGTCAAATAAGTTACTCTGGTTACTCGCAGTTTTCCTGTTTCATAAAAATCACGAAACGGCTGCTATTCTACAGCGATATGAAGGGTAGGGATATTCTTGTATTATGTGTCACGTTTTAAAAGACACACCGCGCCCGATGACATAGACGGCTAAAATTGACCTAAAACAAGAAACTGTTGGAGTACTCGGAAATGATTTTAGCGGACTTACAAAAATAACTTCTTTATTTATATATTGTATGTGTACTGAAGTAGCCAAATGCAGAATTCATTCTCGGAATGCTCGCTCATTCTACATTAACACAATTAACCTCTTTGCCTTCCATTTTCGAGCCAGTTCGAAACTGTCACTAAATAAACGATCGAAAATTCCTTCACAATTCGTCCATTTAGCACTAGTGTGTTTCACTAACGAGAGCACTCGCCGAATTTCGAATTGAACTGCGAACATGCATTCGATGCATTTCCATGTAGGGCGCTAGCTTTATAAATAAACATTTCGAAAGCAAGTCGCTGTCTCGTCACTGTTTATTTGTAATTTCCGATTGTGTGCGTCTCGCAAAAGTACACTATTTGGGTCAATACGTGGTAAGTAACACCTTGGCCACAACTTTGGTCTTAAGCGACCTGCGACCAGCGTTTTATCTGTTCATTGCGCGGTCGAGACGCGCAACACACTGTCGTTAGTTGGGATCACGCGCAATGGATAAGAAAAACCGCTTTCGCAGGTCGCTTAACCCCCTGGCCACGACTTTGGTCTTAAGCGATCTGCGACCAGCGTTTTATCTGTTCATTGCGCGGTCGAGACGCGCAACGCACTGTGGTTAGTTGGGATCTGAAATTAACAGATAAAACGCTGGTCGCAGGTCGCTTAAGACCAAAGTCGTGGCCAAGGCGTAAGGAATCCTGGACGAGCATTCGTTCGAAACATCTGAGTCAAGCTTCAAGCCGTCACACACACACACACACACACACACACACACACCCACACACACACACACACATCAAAAAAATACTAACAATCTAAAAAAATGCAAATTTGCACAGCTACAATACTGATCGTTCATCAAAATTCGGTTTTGACGTGCAATTGTAAAATTTTGATGTCCATGTCGCAGCAAAACCAAGGTAACCGATATAGCCCTCCGAATCGCTAAACTTAAGTGGCAGTGGGTGGGGCACATTGCACGTAGAACCGATGTCCGTTGGGACGGAAAGGTTCTCGAGTGGCGACCACGTACCGGAACGCGCGGCGTGGGTAGGTCCCCCACAAGGTGGACTAATGACCTGGTATAGGTCGCGGGAGTCCGCTGGATGCGGGTGGCGCAGGACCGGTCATTTTGGCATTCTTTGGGGGAGGCCTATGTCCAAGCAGTGAACGTCTTTCGGCTGATGTGATGATGATGATGATGATGTCCAAGTCAGTATTTATTTGGTAAGAGATAAAAATTTTCCCTTTAAAAACTTTCTCCATCACAACTGCACGTTATTGCAGCTAACGACAATATATTTTTAAATACCTACATTTTCTTATATACGGAAGCTCCATATTCAAACAATATAACTACTGGGGGGTAAATAAATACATATATTCTATAATCACTCGCTTTTCACGGAAGGTAAGTATATAAAGAGCTATGAAAGCTTTTTTGATAAATGCCTTAATTAATTCATTGCCTGCGACGGTATTCATATACCTTTGCGCCGAACCGATGTAACACCAATTAAATATTGCTTTATTGGTATGTGTTAAGTTACTTTTATAAATACTGTCCCGTCTTATCTCGGGTCTATTAAGCACGTACAGCTATCGGGTTTGTATTATCGACGATGCAGAAAGTTCTACTCGTAAGAGCATTGGCTTTCTGCCACAACACTTTGATTTCTGCATGTAATTTAGATAAGTTCAGATAACAAATGAAGGACTTAGCATAATCAAAGAATAAGCAATGGTTCTAGAAAACATAATCCATTCTCTTATTGTTGACGTGAGCTGTCAAATTTACATCGCATCATAAACAATAAGAAAGTGAGATGATGGGTTGGAGACAGAACAAACAAAAATTTTAACTAGTTCCTACATAATTTTAAGAATAACCATCGCTCGTCTAACCCGAAAAGTGATATTTAAAGTAAAAAAGTTATTATACTTCTTTGATTTTACTTCTTGCGCTTTTTTTAGAATAATGGGGAATACCTACGACGGCGGTGACCGATATTCGGTGCGGCAACAACCATGACAATTAATTAACACTTAGGGGAGAGTGGGTAGGATTCGTTCACAGGGAGCATTCGTACAGTAGTCATCGCTCGACTATTCAACATGCTGAAGCGTTCATATTTGTATGCGTGACTGCCGCTTATATGCAAAAAGTGATGGCAGTGCGGCAGCAGATTTCACCAGAAATAATTATTATGGGATTTCGCGACCAGAAAATAATTTTTGGTTCTCCTTTGAATGCGTCTGTCTCTAATTAGTATTAATCGAATCAATTTTTTTTATATATAGTTTGTAATTAGATGCTTGAGATTAATATGTAAACAATGGTTATGGGATTACTTTTACGGTTATTTTTTACTTTCATTTTTTTTCTGATCGTTTTGGTTAGGGTACCTTCGTACAGTCTAAATGTATGTAATTTCATACTGTACGAATGCACCCCATTTAAGTAAAAAAATTGTAGATCAAGAGTAATTATATTAACAATACTATGTCAGTAAGATATGCCTAAAAGGTGACTTAAACAGGTGAAACAGCTGAAAATCCTGGGAAAAAGGAATAGTGTAGGAAGCCACCCCACATGTGGGGTAGTTTAGTACGTTTCCCATTTTTGAGAAAAATCACCGTAGGGTCACCATGCTGCTTTATATCCAAACAACAGTTAATTATTATTAAAGCCAGATAAGTGGGGTGTATAGCAGCATTGAATTTATCATAAAATTATCACCAGTTTTTTTAGGTGTCTGACAAAAAAAAGTGTACGAATCCTACCCACTCTCCCCTACCCAGGGAGGTTATATATAGGTATAAGTGTCACTTAGCGCACAAAATGCGAGTGGAATAAGCCTGGCATAACCTGCAGCAAGGCAGATATGCCTTCAACATCAACGTGACCCAATAGTTTTAATGAAAGTCAACTCGGGACCAGTGAATCGATTAGTTCGATCTATTCGATAGCATCAGTATGTTATGTACCTAGTTAGCTATGATTGTCCGGATACCCAGTCCCGTTACCAGTAGTCGAGATTAATGATACCCTCGTCATTGTTTGAAATGCAAGAAAAATCATCTATAAATTCTACACCGTTCATCAATGACACAGCCTAAGTTCGTTGAGTGGCTATTGTTTGAGTTTATATTCGATGACGTATGATAGTTAAAGCGAATATTTAAGATAGGAAGCTTTTCGTGTGGCAGAAAGGTTATCATAATAGACGAAAACGAATGTAATACACCGTTCGTATTATAATTAATTAATTATACTAACGTTCGCACATTTGAACAGAAATTTGCATTTTATTGTTGCTACAATATTACTTCTAAATAATTAACGTAAAAAACGTAACCTTTCCATGTCCATCACAATCATTTACAGAATCTGAAACGATAACGAGAATTATTAGGTAAGAATTGGAGATTTAAATTAAAGCAACATATTATTATAAATACACGGTGATTTTTAATCCGTTATCAGGATCTGATAAATATTGATAAACAGCCAAAACGGATTTCAATGGATGAGGTCTCATGCAGTTAAATGACTGTTAAGTTAGTTGAATTTAATGATAATGTCCACTGAATGTTTGGTCAACCTACATTTCTTGAAGTTAAGCAGATACGTCAAACACAGTTTTTTTAGGTAACTTCGAGTTACTCGTGTTTGGTATCAATTACAGCATTAGAAAAATTTACTCCTGATCATGAATTAAAAATCACCGTGTATATATCAAAGACCAGACTGAATGGTAAATCGTTTCAAGTAAGCACAGAAATGTCAGTCCAGGCGAGCTTTAGTAAATTACAATACTTAACAATTAAACAAAGAAACATGCTAACATGATACAAGTAGTCCACATATCTTGAATGAATCTCAGCCACGCGGAAGAACATCTTTGATCTCGCGTTCTAATCAATCGGCATCGATAAGTTGTTCCCGACAGCCGAGCGTAGTCGATACCGACCCACCTACGCCGCTTGGTATTCACAACACTTAGTACACTTACCGACATTGGGCTAGCCCAATAGCCATTGTGGTCTGACATCCGATGTTGCGTAATTGCTACGTATTTAGGAGTCAAGCTTTACTGGAAATTGGTGGTGAGGTGAGTAGGAGCAGGCTGTTAATGGGCATAGCTTGTCTTGCTCTATTAACGAAGGGTTGTTATTTAGCTGCTTTGAAGCTCCCACGTACGAGCGATAATAAATTCTATTACTAGTACTGTTAATACTAATTGTGTTTTGTTTATTGGGTATCTATGTATCGATTGGTCGTAATTAAATATTGTATTTGTTGACAATTAAATATCAAAAGGAAAATATGTGTTTTAAAGCCTGTTTTGGTGACATTATCGAAACAGAGTGTTATTTGACTAAAATAGTGATATTTTTCCTGGTACGAAATTTAAAGTGCGTTGAGCTTTAAATGATTGCATTTACAGGAATCTGCGGTGTGAAATTGAGATAGAGGACGAAAAATGGCGTGACAAAATATGTATCAAGAAACCAAGCGTGTACTCGTATCAGAATTATATACCTACACAAGCTCTAACTGAGACACTTTTAACCCTTCGTACGCCATTCCTCTCGTACGAAAGTGATACCTACACTCCAACTGTTTTCTATAAGATTGTGGATACCAACCTAAGTTGAAAGCATGAAGGTGATAACAGCGTCCACCATACCATACGTACACTATTCACATATCCACTGTTTAGTAGTTTTAGGCGCCGGTCGTTGGCCTTACAACACGCAACAACTAAGGCGTTATTGGCATCCAAAGAGTAAAAATATTGGTGTTTAAAGTCACTAAACGCGTTAGCAGCTTAAAACCCGTGTCACATGACTCACATGTATTTCGCGCTCATATTCAGCGTTCGCGTCTCAATACGTTATTACATTATTATACCGATAACTTCACGAATCGTGACCATTAATGCCATAATCGAGATCCGAGCATAAGTCGAATGGTTAACAGGGGGACCATTTACATTGATACAATACCGTCGAAATTATAAAATATCGCTTTCTGTACGCCTTGGGACTATCGGGCAGCAGGCTTACAAATTAACAATAAATATTCATGCGAACGATTACGCGGCATCGATATGTTATCGATTCAGCCACCGACTATGGCGCGATCGGAATTTTTGCGCATCTTGAATGTAATTAATCTGTTGTAGTTTTTTTGGGCCGTTCTGTACAATGGTTTATCGTTTGCAATTTGTAGCACAATATTTACTACCAATTTGATTGCCCTACGATTAGGCGTCCCAATACTAGCATACTAAAAAAAACTTCAAAGTTCGATTCAAAGCGTATACCTATGATCCATATTTCATGTACGTTAAACACAATAACTTAAAAGGGAATTTAGACGGTCGTGACTGTGAATTTAACCGCTGTTTTTGGTAAGTATATTTAGCCGTTGTTGTACGATAATGAACCACAATTTAGTTCACGAATGAACGAACAAAATAACGCAAAATTAAAGGAATATTCCGATAAAATAAACAAAGAATATTGACTCCGGCTATAGGAAAAAAGCGGAACGTTAAAGCACGTTAAAGTAATAAATCACAAACGAGGAACAAGTACTTACTGTACCTATAGACAGAATGTTCAAACGAAGTAAATTAATTTCGCCGGATAAAGGTTGGCAGTTGGTAAAGGGCACATCAGTCAAGCGGGCTATCCGCTAAATCTAGACGCAGTGCCCTAGCCTAGATCGATCTTTCTAGAGAAGATAAAATACCACTTGGGAATAACAGCAACGGTATAAAAAGTGATGTTGGTGTTTTGTTCATTCAATTATGTCAAGGATATTATAAATCAAGTGACATACTCGTAGCTAACGTATTTTACGACACAAACTGTGCGCGACTTTCTGTAGACATTCACGCAACAAGCAAAATTTAAGGATTGGAGTTTGAATCATGTCAAAATCATTTGTACAGTAGGAACAAATAATTAAATATTTAAAAATATGCAATCTTGTTTTACAGACACCGAAAATACCCTGTCTTTGGAATTAGGGAATTTTTAACCAATCTTTATTATCGGAAATTTTTATAACACAGAATGTAATCAAAGACGTAAGCAGAAATCACTTTTTCCGACGCTATAATTGATCACCTTTTGAATGCAATAGTTTTTACATCAAATATGGAAAGTTTAATTTTAATCCTTCCATTTTAAATATTAAAAAAAACCGAAACATGTGGGGGGGGGGGGGGGGTATTAACAAAACATCGAGGGGTATAGGATGAAATGGACTCCGTTATGTTACAATTACTATTCTCTGAAACCGCATCACAACTCAACTAGGTCAGTCGCGATATCGGTCTAGAATTAAACACCGAAAAAACAAAATGATGTCCAATAAAGGTCAGTTATCTACGTAGATAACCGGCAGCTGGAATATGTTAACGAATACATATATCTGGGTAAACAAATATCTTTCCCGAAATCCAGACACCGTTACGAACTAAAGAAACTTGTGAACTTAACATGGAATAAATTATGGAACCACAAAAAAGTTTTAAAATCTGACTTACCCTTAAGACTTAATAAGAAAGTCCTCGATTCATGTCTCTTACCTTGTCTGTGATATGCCAGTCAAACATACTATGCTTACGGCTTCTCCTGGCATAATCCTCTGGGGTAACAGTACCGATGCTCCCTTTGTCTTCACACTGCAAAAAAAACTTATCCGCATACTGGTAAACATAAAACAAACTGATAGTTGCAAGCCTTACTTCATTAAACATAAAATACTTACCTTGCCCTTCTTATACATTCTAGTGATATGCAAGTTCGTTCGCAAACACTCCGAATTTTATACTAAAAGAGAAGATACGCCGTTACCGTACGGCCTAAGATTTAAATCAAGGCAAGTGCAACCGACCTCGCGATTAAAACTGCATTCATTTGGTCCTCTATCCATGTCAGTAAAAGTATACAATGAACTAGCGGCATACATAAAAAAAGAAAATAAAGATAGTCTCTTTATAAATAAACTGAAAACAGTACACAAATATTACTACTACTAAACCATACCAGTACACATAATAGATATAATTATGTTTAAGTTTAATAAATTATATAGGTAGATAGAAAATACATAAATACTTATATTAACAACACTTACACAACAATATAAATATCTACAACAAAAAATTACCAAGAAATGATGTCTATAATTATAATATTATATTATAGATCTGTTAACTATAGATACCGTCTTATGTTATAAATATATTTAGTTGTAAGTTAATTTAGAAATATTTGCGATACCCTCACAGAGTTCATGTTTGGGACTTACTGTGGTATGTGACAACTATGTAATATACTGTAACAACATGATTGCAATAAATACTTGAATACTTGAATATAAACCTTCCTCTTGAATCACTCTGTCTATTTAAAAAAACCGTATCAATATCTGTTGCGTAGCTTTAAAGATCTAAGCATACATAGGGATTGACAGACAGCGACTTTGTTTTATACTATGTAGTGATTAACTAGTGATGTTATTTTCACTGTTCATCTCCACTTATAATAAATCTCTAAATTAAAAAAAGAATCAGCCAGTTTGAAACTAAGCTTTGCGCGGTTCGAATGTTCTCAGCATCCCATGAACGGAAAAATATGAAACATTTTATATAGGTACATTATTATTCCAGCTGCAACTTAGGATAGTTTTTATCCGACTGCGACAATTAATTTATTTTCCGTAATATACGACTTCATTTAATTTTTAATTTATTTTTATTGAAATCAAACGCTGCTACAACTGTCAGGTGACACTGACAGGTGAGCTGTCAGCGAACTGCGAAGTCAAAATATTCATGGCGGGTTATGATATGAATGATATAACTGATATTTGATGTGTACTATAAAATTTGTCAACCAAAAATATCTCGGCAATTTTATACAAGTTTCAAAAGATTATGATCATCATGAAATTATATTTAAAAGGCCCATGGGAAATATCAGTCAAAATTGAATATAGGTGAAAAATTGAGTAAGTATAGGTGAAAATACAGTGAATCGAGATTCTGATGTTAATGCTACTTAATTAAATATTCGAGATGAGAAACAGGCGTGATACTGTTCTTGCAGATAAGAGAGACGGCCAACATAACAAATCCGTAAAGACGGAATTGAGTCAATCTAAGCATTGAAAACTAACAAGAATTTTAACTTATAACTGGGACGTACCTAATTGTAAAAAGAATTATGAAGAAACACCGAGACAAGTATTACTTGTATAGGTAATTTAGTTATTTGCTGGACAGCTATGTACTCTCAACATTGATTTTGGTTGTATTATCAAAATGTATTACTTGTACTTCCCTATCATTTGATTTTACACGATGTATACCTACTAGCTACCCGTGTATTGCAAAGAATGCAGGCAAACTCGCGGGATAAAATATAGCCTATAACCTTTGCATTCAACATGCAGGTGAAATGAATAAGTGGTTCTGGATATTATGTAGGTACCCATTAAGTAGGTACATGCAAAATTGTAAAGCTACAATCTTCTTTTAGTAAAATTTAATATATTTTAATTGTGTGAATATTTTCTTTAAAATAAACATATAGTAAACATATAGATTATTTAACCAAAGTGTATGATATCTTTCACCCAGTAGGTCTATCCTTTGCAATGCAATGTTCAGTCTGAAGAAAAGGTTCACCACTTATGTCTGGGCAAATAGATATTTTATAGGAGATAGACAAGGTGGACTTGGTAAAGGATGCGGGAGTCTGCTGGATGTGGGTGGCGCAGGACCGGCCATTGTGGCACGCTTTGGGAGAGGCCTATGTCCAGCAGTGGGTGTCTTTCCGTTGATATGATGATGATGATAGGAGATATTTCACAACCTTAAATTGACATAATATTGCCAAGATAATAAGTAATGATGCTGTTCTATGGCAATCTTCTTTACATATAGAGCTCTCAATGTACAACAAATTGTCATTGCCACATAACAACTGTCAATGTGATGAAAGGAAAGGTTAGTATAGGATGTTAATCTTAAATTATCTGATGTATTGGCAGTTTTTAATTTCATATATTACAAGTACATATTATACAACAATTCAAAGACAGCACTGTGAATTTCTAAACTTTCTCCATCAACTTTTATCTTAGAGTCACTCTTCTCAGGTAAAGGAAATTTTAAAATCGGTTTGGTGGTTCCAGAGATTACCCATTACTTTGGCAACCATTACATACAAAGTTACAATCTCAAGTTTTCCTCTTTGTAATATTAGTATAGACAATGTTCTTCAGATAACCTGGAGAGGATTATTATGATGCAGCACACCGGCAGAGCACCTGCTAAATCGAGCATACAAATCACTGAACCCTTGCAACTACATCTGCATGAGGCCACGCATAAAGTGGGTGTTAGGAGCCCATGGGGTAATCTGGTCAACAACAATAGGACATGAAGTCACCATCCTCAGCATTGGGGGAAGGACTGATGATGATGATGATAGATAATTCGGCAATAATCATCTGCCAAATATGACAATGTGCCCAGTGAAAAATAAAATTAGATACAAAACAAACATCAATTTTAATAAGCACAATAATTGAAACTTAGTAAATCGTTCATTATTTTTGGCTTTCCAATTGCTGAGTGGTTTTTCTTCCTTTTCTTATTCTGCATACTCAACTGAACACAATTCCATTTTTTTTGGTTTGTCTTTACACATCATATTATAATTATTATGTTCCTTGGTTGAGAAAATCCATGGCCCATGAAAATCCATACCTAAAATAAATTATTATATAGATTAGGTTTTTACAACAAAAAAGTTTATAACTGTAGTATTACATTAAATAGGTACACAAAAGAGTGAGTTTGTCTTATAGCTCAAGCCCTAGCTTGAGACATACTGTGCCCTAGCACAGTATGTCTTCTCACTCATATTTGGAGCAGCCCAACTGGAGAACAACCTCTACCTTCCAGAAGACAGTGTTGTGTTTGTGATGGTTAGTAAGGTCACCCACTGTGAGGAATCTACGTAAGTCTCTCACTGTCAATGCAACGAATCTCCAAATCAATAAAGCATATTAGTATCATAACTTACCAAATCTTATTATTAGTTTTATGCTCATTAATGAGTGCGCGAGTCGTGGGGTAGGACAGGTTAAGCTGTCCTATGAGAGGCATCAGCGTTTGTTTTGTAACCACTCGATTGTAGGATTGAGAATACGATTCGGTTTTGGTAAATGCCTTTACAAATCAATGATCTTCACTTCACAAACACCACGTCCAGCGTTTTCGCTATTGTATCCTTATTGTTGGTTATAATTTATTCGGGAATCACGGAGTAGAGTATAACGTAGTGTTTATATTCTCTTTGTAGAGTAGGTGCCGGTTATGTACGGCCATGATAATGCACGGCCATGATAATGTACAGCCCAATAATTCGCGTCCAATGTACGTGAATGATTGGATCGTGCATTATCAGCCCGGACAAATTTTAATGTGGCATCCCCCCGTACCGAGTTTCCTCAGGGTGATAATACACGGCCCAATAATATGAGTACAATGTATAATGTAATGTATGTTAAATGTGATACACACACACAAACACACACACACACAAACACACACACACACACTTACCACATAGTATAATATAAAATGTTTACTTTCTAATTTATATTTTAAGTTACTTATGCCTACACCTAAATCACAACATGTGGAAGAGCGGTGATCTTCTTAGCACAAGTATATTATATACTTAAAAAGAGGCACCAGCACAGATACTTGTATATGTATTTAAGTTACTGAAATAAATTATTTTATTTTTTGATATATAGCACAAATATATGCAATTTGTCAAACCAACTTGATGTAGTTAAGGCTATTATACAACTAGCAATTTGTCACAGCAATCTACCGACGCAGCTGTAAAGTCAGTTTGAAGGCGGTTGTTGTGACAAAATGTTATACTACGTTTACAAAGCCGAAGTCAGCAGGGAAGTTGGAAGGGAAGTGGGCAGAACGGGCGTAATACCGCATTTTACGCCCATTCTGCCTACACTTCCCTGCTCACTTCGGCATAGTGTAAACTAGGCATTAGATGTATAGAACTCCTTAAAATCATCATCCTCCTAGCGTTATTCCTGGTTGTGCCCTAAAGTAGCCCCGGGTCCGTTTTGGCAAGTTTTGACCGCCACCGCAGGCAGTGTGATTCAGGCCTTGGAATGAAAGATATATACGGTTTCCTCATAGACGGCCATACACGATGATTAAATACTGATGATCCACCATAGTTGTCTCTTTCTATTGCATTTTGTAGAAAGAGACAGCTATGGTGGATCATCAGTATTTAATCACCGTGTATTGGCCGCCATTCCAACTATAGTAAGTGGTTGTGTCAATTTGCTAGGCGTGTAAGGCCTGAGTCACACTGGCCCGGCCTGCGGTGGCGGTTAATAGTAAATTTGATAGCTAATGACAAGTTTACTATTGACCGCCGCGGCCAGGCCGCGCCAGTCTGTGAGAGACTTCATGGCTCTTACTAAAGCAAGTTGGTGCGACAAATAATATAGAACGCCATAACGTGCGCCCACTTTTATCATCGTGATATTTTTCTAGCTGTCTGTCATAACCTATTAAAGATAGAGAAGCTAGAAATATATCACCGTACAATTTCGAGTATCACAATATGATTATAATAAAAATATTGCTAAAATACTCAAGTGTCAATCAAGTAATTGAGAAAGAGAATGCGCATGGATCGCGTGATAATACTTCACCGTGTATGGGCGCCATCCATCAAACAGAATCGTGTGGTGTGGCTTTAGTCGCTGATAGATTATTTCTTATCTTTGGGTGGATTTTAAAATTATCCGGATTTTCTGCTCTATTATCTCAATCCTGTAATACACGTCAATATGCCTGTGATTGGGATTGTAAAATGAGTGGGTCGCCTGATAATACTCACTGTGTAATGGCCGCCATGGTCGAAACAATGCAAGACCGTTTAAGGAGACGCTACACGGGCCGATATCGGCCGGACTGCACACCAGCCGACGCGTGATTCAGTCCGTGTGGATACGTGTCGGAAGCACGGCGGCCGGCCAAATCAAGGTCACTCCATACTAGATTTTCTGTGACGTTGCTTGGCCGTCCGGAAAATTCGTAGGTGTAGCGTTTCCTTTAGGCCTCTCACACACTGGTGTGGCCTGCGGTGGCGGTCAATAGTAAATTTAACAGCTAATGACAAGTTTACTATTGTCCGCCACCGCAGGCCGCGCCAGTGTGGTGCAGGCTTAAGCCCTGTCACACACTGGCGCGGCCTGACCGCGGCGGACAATAGAAGAGTTGTCTAATGCTGTCAAATTTACTATGGTCCGCCACCGTAGCCCGCACCAGTGTAATTCAGGCCTAACAGCTCTTATGGTGGGCACACACTGAACAAAAGAACGAACGCGAACCATTACACGCTGCACGGTGTCCGGCAAAACCAGAGTCCTCCGTGGTCGCCCGTCTATATACGCCTTTAAATAATCAAGTTGTACTTACTACTTTTTTAAAACCTATGATTAAAATATCGAAATATATAATATAATAATACAATGTAAACATACTTCGTAACGTTTCATTATATTATTTAATAATTTCCACAAAATATTTGACTGACTATGAATTAATTGATATTATATTGGCTGTTTGGAGCCTTTTTTGTCTTACATGCGCGCGCATAGGTATTTCAATATCAAAGTAAGTAGGTATATAGGTACAAAAAAAAGTTCGCGCCATTATTTATTCATTTCATATCATAGGTATCATACTTAACTCGTGTAGTGTAGGTTAATATAAATATTAAATGCTGCAAAGAATGGTCAGCGAAAACGTAAGTAGGTACCTTATAATCTAATGTAATGTGTTTTCCTCGCGAGTGAAATAGGTAGGTAGGTACTAGGTACGTTGTACTTCGTACAAAACATGCGTGCCTTGATCCTTAAGGTGTAGTTACATATAACTTACCTATATGGTATAAGTTAACCCTTAGCGATTAGCGATGGCTTAGCGTGGCCTGCGGTGGCCGTCAATATAAAACTTGACTGCTAATTTCAAGTTTACTTTCAGAGTGAATCACACAAGACGCGTCAGTGTGATTCAGGCTTCAAGCCTCTCACAGACTAGCGCGGCCGTCAATAGTAAACTATATAACCCTCCTCTCCTTCGGCAGTCGGGTAATAATAATCGTATAGTTTATTACTGACGTTACCGCAGGCCACGCCTTACTGGCGCGGCCCGCGGTGGCAGTCAATAGTAAATTTGACAATAGCTGTCAAGTTTACTATTGACCTGGCCGAATTGAATTCATCACATCAATCTTGGTCCGGGGCAATAATTGGAAGCCACTTTTGTTCGGGCTCATAATGCACGGCCCAAAAAAGTGGTACATTATCTGGCCGTGTATTACATAAGTATTTATGTTAATTGGCTCCATACACTCTAGCGCCTCTAGCACCGATTTCATACGCGGTACCATGGCGGTAGCCGTCATTCCGCTTAGGCATGCTCTTGATAATGGGCCATCAATACCTCATGACCCATCATACAGGATACAACTATGCGTTAAAGGGAGAAAGGGCCTACTTTTATCTCATCCGCATAAGTACTGCCGCCGTGATGGTAGTTTGTGTTCGTCGTCATTTAAGTAGAGGAACCTTTACATGTGGCCTGCCAAGCAGAATTTCGCAACGGAATTCTGCCTGTGGGTAGCTATATGACCGACTGCAATGGATAATACGTACATGCCATACCATGCCACGACGACCGAGAGCCCCAGCTAGCACGATAGCTTTTATCGTCAAGTTTTATGGCGAAAATGTACTGAACCGTCACGTAAAACTTGACACTAAAACCTATCGCGCTATTAGGACCTGCACGGCTATCACAAGACGGCACGCGAGCTCTCTCGATTTTTCTCGCACTATCTGTCTCTCTCTTATTAGAAAACTTAGAAAGAGATGTATAGTGGGAGAAAAATCGAGAGAGCTCGCGCGCCGTCTTGTGATAGCCGTGCTGTGGCGACAAAACATATAATCCTACTAAATAATGTTTCCTCACGACTGTGAATGTATGACTATATTTGTAGCAAAATTGATCAGGAATATGGATTCCAATTGAGGTAGGCCGACGACCCACATAGCCTGTTCACACAGATGTTACAATAGCTACAAAAATGACTCCTTATCAGTGGCAGTTTATCGAACATAATTTATATACATATGTATAGGTGTATAAACCGTTAACTGTTGTATTGTTTACAGGAAGAACAGAACGTTTATTTTGGTTCCCGATTTTGAGTCAAGAAAGCATTCGAAAGTAACTACTTATACTAGAGACATGACCCAATAAAGAATAAAATGGTTCGCAGAAAGACAAATCTTTCACGTCGCACTCGGGTCGCTATAAAGAGAAGACGAGAGAGCGTTCGCAAAGCAGAGGCTCGAATATCAGAGGAGCTTACTCAAAGCTCAGCGACTTCAGACTTAGAACAAGATGCTATCTCCCAGACTTCAGAGACATTTACATCGAATTGTGCGCGTTTGTCTGCTACCAGAGAAAAAGACGCCATGCCACGGACATCGCAAACATTTACACCAAGTTCTGCAGGTTTGTCTACAAGTGGAAACGAAGACGCCATGTCACGGACTTCACAGAGATTTATACCAAATTCTGCAGGTTTGTCTGCAATCAGAGACGATGAAGTCATATCACAGGCTTCACAAACATTTACACCAAATTCGGCGCGTTTGTCCGCAAGCAGCGGTGAAGATGCCATGTCACGGCCTTCACAAACATTTAAACCAAGCTCGGCGCGTTTGTCCGCAAGCAGCGGCGAAAGCGCCATGTCACGGCCCTCACAAACATTTACACCAAACTCGGTCCATTTCTCCACAAGCAGCGGTGAAGACGCTGTGGCGCGAGCTTCGCAAACATTCACATCAAGCTCGGTGCATTTGTCTACAAGCAGAGACGAAGATGTCACATCACAAACATTTACACCAAGGTCGGCGCGTTTGATCGCAAGTAGCGGTGAAGACGCCATGTCACGGGCCTCACAAACATTCACACTAAGCTCGGCGCGTTTGTCCGCAAGCAGCAGTGAAGTTGCCACATCACAATCGTTACAAGCATTTACACCAAGCTTGGCGCGTTTGTCCGCAAGCAGCAGTGAAGACGCCGTTGCACAAGCTTCGCAAACATTTACACCAAGCTCGGCGCATTTCTTCGCAAGCAACGGTGAAGACGCTGTGTCGCAGGCTTCGCAAACATTTACACCAACCTCGGCGCATTTCTCCGCAAGCAACGGTGAAGATGAAGATGCTGCGTCACGAGCTTCGCAAACATTTACCCCAAGTTCGGTGCATTTCTTCATAAGCAGCAGTGAAGACGCTGTGGCGCGAGCTTCGCAAACATTTACACCAAGCTCGGCGCATTTCTTCGCAAGCAACGGTGAAGACGCTGTGTCGCAGGCTTCGCAAACATTTACACCAACCTCGGCGCATTTCTCCGCAAGCAACGGTGAAGATGAAGATGCTGCGTCACGAGCTTCGCAAACATTTACCCCAAGTTCGGTGCATTTCTCCATAAGCAGCAGTGAAGACGCTGTGGCGCAGGCTTCGCAAACATTTACACCAACCTCGGCGCATTTCTCCGCAAGCAACGGTGAAGATGAAGATGCTGCGTCACGAGCTTCGCAAACATTTACCCCAAGTTCGGTGCATTTCTCCATAAGCAGCAGTGAAGACGCTGTGGCGCGAGCTTCGCAAACATTTACACCAAGCTCGGCGCCTTTGTCTACAAGCAGAGACGAAGACATCATATCACAAACGTTTACACCTAGCTCGGCGCGTTTGTTCGCAAGCAGCGGTGAAGACGCCATGTCACAAGCTTCGCAAACATTTATACCAAGTTCGGCGCGTTTGTCCGCAGGCAGCGGTGTAGTCGCCATGTCACAGGTTTCGCAGACATTTGCACCGAGCCCGGTGCCTTTCTCCGCAAGCGGCGATGAAGATGCCATGTCACGGGCTTCGCAGACATTTACACCAAGCTCCGCACATTTTAATGAAGAAGAAAACCTCATACAACTTCGATGGGATCAAATAGAAAATAGTGGTTTTGCCTACTTACCTAATATTAATTACCAAGAATTTGCCTCAGTTGGGAGAATGGTTAATGTTTGCGGTAATTGTCAAGCTTTGAAGTGGGCAAAAGAATCGATGGGATTCTGTTGTTCAGGTGGCAAAGTTCGTTTTGATTTATTTTCAAATCCGCCTGAACTTATAAAGTCACTTTTGAATGGAGAACATCCATTATCACAACAATTTCTAGCCAATATTCGTACATATAATGCCGCTTTTCAAATGACGTCTTTTGGTGCAAAACAGGTGATACACGGGACATTTATGCCTACCTTTAAAGTGCAAGGACAAGTGTATCACCTAATAGGATCTTTATTGCCCGAAGAAAATCCTAAATTTTTGCAAATTTATTTTGTTTCCGATTACCAAGAGCAGGCTAATATCAGGAACCAACACTTCACAAATTTAAACTCCGGTCTCATATTTGATCTTCAGGAGATGCTTCATCAGTCTAACCATTACTTGTCCGATTTTAAGGCCGCATTGGAATCTATACCTCCTGATCAGCAGGAGGAGTACAAATTTGTTATAAGTGCTGATAAACGACCTCCTACAGAACACCGCGGTCGCTACAACCCTCCTTCTACCAACGAAGTAGCTGTTGTTCTGGTAGACCAACAGTGCGACAAACGTGATATTGTCTTACGTGCACGAGATAACCGTCTGAAACGTATAAGTGAAACCCATCGTTCTTACGATTCATTACAATATCCGCTTATTTACTGTCGCGGTGAAGATGGTTATAACTTTGCAATACGACAACTTGATCCTACCACTGGGGCAATACGAAACGACAAAAAAGCCACGGCGCTACAATTTTACTGCTACCTTTTGCAGGTCCGACTAAACAGATTTACGTATTTACAACGTTTTCGCGGTCTATTTTCTCAATTCATTGTTGACATGTACGCAAAAATCGAAACTGAGCGTTTAGTTTATATCCGCACTCATCAAAGGCAGTTACGAGCTGAGAATTATGCAGATCTCCAAGATGCACTGCAAAATGATACTAATTCCGAGAACATGGGGCGCTTGGTAATTTTACCTTCAAGCTTCATCGGAAGTCCACGTAACATGCACGAGCAAGTGCAAGACGCACTTTCGTATGTTCGCAAATATGGTAAGCCAGACTTATTTATCACTGCTACTACAAATCCTAAATGGAATGAAATAACTCAAGAGCTGCTGCCAGGTCAAGTTCCGTATGACCGACACGACTTAATAAGTAGAGTTTTTCATTTAAAACTTAAATTATTAATTAATTTACTCACAAAAGAAAAAATGTATGGCGCATCTTTGTGCTTTACATATAACATTGAATGGCAAAAGCGAGGACTACCACACGCTCATATACTTTTATGGCTTAAAGAAAAAATACGTCCCCATGACGTAGATAAAGTAATAAGCGCAGAAATACCAAATCCCATTTCAGATCCTGCTTTACACGCAATTGTGAAGCAACACATGATTCACGGACCTTGTGGCCCTTTAAACAATAGCTCTCCTTGCATGCAGGACGGACGATGTGTTAAAAAATTTCCGAAAAGCCTACTACAAGAGACAATTACAGGTGAAGATGGTTATCCTAAATACCGGCGACGTGCTCCAGACCATGGAGGGTTTACTGCAATGCTACGGTTGTTGGAAGTAGACAATCGGTGGGTTGTACCATTCTCACCTGTATTGTCGAGAACGTTTCAGGGTCATGTAAACGTGGAACTGTGTAACAGTATAAAATCGATTAAATACATTTTCAAGTATGTAAATAAAGGAACCGATCAGGCTACGCTTGCTACAAGTAATGACCGTGACGAAGTAACCAGATTCCAAACGGGGCGTTACATTAGTTCCTCGGAAGCAGCATGGCGGATATTCAGTTTTCCGATTTTTGAACGATTTCCGCCTGTGATACACCTAAACGTTCACGTAGAAGGTGGGCAACGTATTTATTTCAATACAAACAATTTAACAGAACAGTTAGAGAATCCCAGGCAAACAACATTAACGGCATTCTTTTCGTTATGCGAGGCAGACGATTTTGCAAAAACATTGCTTTATGACGAAGTTCCATCGTACTATACGTATGACAAACAACACGGATTGTTTACACGCCGGCGACGTGGAACGCCTGTTGAAAATTTTCCCTCCATCATGAGAGAACACGTTATTGGAAGGGTGTACACCGTGCACCCCAATAACGCAGAATGTTTTTATGTGCGGTTGCTTTTGCACAATGTTAGAGAACCGACGTCTTTTTCAGATTTAAAAATTTTCAATGGCACCGAGTACCCGACTTTCCAGGCAGCTTGTCGGGCTCGCGGACTATTGGACGATGACCAGCATTGGGACGAAGCTCTATCAGAAGCATCACTTGGTGATAGTCCACATCGTTTACGACAGTTGTTTGCCGTGATGTTAGTTTTTTGCGGGATTTCCGACGCCAATCACCTGTGGCTAAAATACCAAAACTACTTGGCAGAGGACTATTTACGCACATCAGGTCCTGAAACTCATCACGAGCTCGATGACCGCATGCGCAATATCAAATTAAACTGTTGTTTGTGTGACTTGCAAGAAATTGTCATCTCAATTGGCGGCCACCCGTTACCACACTACGGTCTGCCTGAGCCTGACCTGAATGAAACCGACACTCATAGAGAATACGCAACCGAAGTTAATTATAACTTCGCAGAACTTACTGTTGCTCTTGAAGGGGTTTCAAGCCTCACAACAGAACAAAAAGGAGTTTTTGATATAATATTCCAAAGTGTTTCAAATGCATCCGGAGGATTGTATTTTTTGGATGCCCCGGGAGGCACAGGAAAGACTTTTTTGACGAAACTCATTCTTGCACAAGTTCGAATCCAAGGTCAAATTGCCTTAGCTGTGGCATCATCTGGAATTGCGGCCACGTTACTGCCCGGAGGAAAAACTGCACATTCCATGCTAAAAATTCCCATACAATTAGATGTCACTGAAACTCCCGTCTGCGACATTTCGCGCAATTGTGAAAAGGCTAAAATATTGCGTGACAGTGTACTAATTGTATGGGATGAGTGCACAATGGCGCATCGCAAAGCAATTGAAGCAGTAAATAGAACGCTTCAAGACATACGCCAAAATAACCAACTCATGGGCGGGCTTACTGTACTCTTCTGTGGAGATTTTCGCCAAACATTACCAGTCGTAACCCGTGGAACGAGAGCGGATGAAGTGAATGCTTGCTTTAAAAAATCTGATCTGTGGCCATATGTTAACAAATTAAATTTAACAACCAATATGCGAGCTCTACTGGGGGGAAATATAAATGCTCAACAGTTCTCCGAATTGTTGCTAAGCATAGGCGAAGGCAGATATCCCGTAGTAGAAGGCAAAATAACTTTAACAAACGACATATGTAAATTGGTATCCAATCTCAACGAACTTATTTCGTCGGTGTATGGCGACCCACATGACATAATAAATCAGGAGAACAGCTGGCTTTGCGAGCGAGCCATTCTTACGCCTCGGAATGATCAGGCGACAACAATCAACTCAAACATAATGGAAAAAGTTGAAGGGCAGTTCCACACTTATACCTCGATAAACCGAGTAATCGATCGAGAAGAGGCTACAACGTACCCGGTAGAATTTTTAAACTCATTATCAGCGTCTGGTCTCCCAGCGCATGAACTCAAACTCAAAATAGGCGTACCTATCATTTTAATGCGAAATTTAAGCCCCCCAAAATTATGCAACGGAACGCGTTTAAAAGTAGTTGCGTTACAGAGGAACGTAATCGAAGCGGAAATACTTACCGGTTGCGGTGCAGGAGAATGTGTTTTTATTCCGCGCATTCCAATAATTCCCAATAATTACCCATTTCAATTTAAACGGATTCAACTGCCTGTTAGTGTTGCTTTTGCCATGACCATCAACAAGGCCCAGGGCCAGACATTGCGCAAAGCAGGCATAGATCTCACTAGCAGCTGTTTCTCGCACGGTCAACTCTACGTTGCTCTCTCTCGAGTCAGCGATGCCGCTGATGTATGTGTTTACACACCGGAGAATAAAACTTCTAACATAGTTTATCAAGAAGTTTTGCACTAAATAATTTATGCCGTACCTACTAAGTAACTCAGCGAACATACCGTCTCAGATTCATCATTGTCATTAATAGTGTACCGTCAAATTATGTAAATTATATATGTTTCGGAACACTTCCCGTGTGTAAATGCACGGTAATTAGGGGTTGATGGCGCCACAGGGGCCGTGAATCATGTTCGTAATTACAATAACATGTAGATCTGATACACATGTGATATCATCTATCTGTATGGTCCATATAAAAATGTGTAGTCAGGTAGGTAAACGTGGTTTCGGAACACTTCCCGTGTGTAATGCACGGTAATTAGGGGTTGATGGCGCCACAGGGGCCGTGTATCATGTTCGTAATTACAATAACATGTAGATCCGGGGGGCTAGCACACTAGGCTTTATGTCGCGTTTTACGTGACGTTTCAGTACATTTTCGCCGACATAAAACCTAGTGTGCTAGCTAGGCTGATACACATATGATATCATCTATCTGTATGGTCCATATAAAAATGTGTAGTCAGGTAGGTAAACGTGGCAAGCTTCGGTTTTGCCATTCAATAGTAAAAGCATAAATTATTCCCAAAAAACGTAACAATGTCTAACAATGTAATTCATCATTCATCAAGTGACTGCATTTTTACAAGCTTTTATTTAACTTGCACTTTAGACCAAGCGTTTAACTCAGATGGTCCCTGATCGGCGCGCGGCACAAGCGGGGAGACGTCAAAGGGTGTAGGGCGGTTAGTGGGCGGCAAGTCCTTACTTTTTGACGTCACCCCTGCTACTTTGCAGCATCAGCAGCGTCCACGCGCCGTCTGAGTTAAACGGTAGGGTATCTATAGTACCTAAGTAATATATAATGTTAATTTGTGTACATCAAATATGATCAACTTACAGAAGTATTTTTTTAACTAATGATACCTAATATATATATATATATATATATATATAAAGTTAGTCTGATGACGGAAACGGGAGGCCTTACCCTTAGAGACAACTACAAAAGGTAGTTTAAAAAAAATACACGTCTATTTAGACGTCAATCCGTCGTGTAGTCAATATTTATGACTAGTGGCCTTTTTAAAGTGTTGCTTGGACTGATCAAATTGTAACTTACCGACAAGCTTTACTGGTCATGATATCGATGATTTTCATAACAACTATCTGATAATGCTACGAATAATACGGTTTCCCAACCAAACTTATGTTCCTTACAATGTTGCGGCGAGAAATTGATGACTGTGTAAATAAATATTCGGACAGCAATATGTTAACCGTGTCTTAAAACAAAAAAAAATTTGAGAGTAACACGTTTATTTTTAGGCTGTATATTGATAGATATGTGTACCTAAGACATTATGTAGATGACACTACTGCCTACTTGCTAAATGTTATATAATTTTTATACTTTTTAATTAATTGTTTTAGTAGAAGCAAACGTGTCACTACCCACCACGTGGTTGCATGTACATGGCATGATTAAATACTAATGTGAAGACATACAGTCTTTCATACTAATAAGTAATAAAAAACTGTTACGTTGTACAATTCAAATCTAAAAATGCTGATTCGACTTTTAAATTAGATCATAGCATGCGAAACCCATAATTTGTAGATAAGGATGTAGATATGTCTTTTATAATGATTATACCTTTTTTTACAAATTGTTCTATTTTTTATAGGCACATATAGTTAAACTCAGTTTTATACAGATCCGTTAAAAGCCGTCAATTTCTGTAAATAAGTAAAGTAAAAATAATATTGACTTATTAAAATTTACACCGACATTAGATATAACGGATTTAAGTAAAACTTGAACGCATAGTTGCGTCCTGTATGCTGAGCTGGCCATAATCCGACAATTCGACCGAAGTTCTGTATAAATTTTATACAGAACTTCGGTCGAATTGTCGGAATACTATAAAACCTGTCACAAGCTAACGCGACCTGCGGTGGCGGCCAATTGTTTACTATGATAATTAATGTTTCAGACACACGCGGCCTTGATTATCATAGTAGCTATACATCTGGCCGCCACCACAAGCCGCGCTTATTTTAGGCAGGCCTAATGAATAATCAATAAGTAGGTACCTATGTCCTCCATGGTCCAAAGAGAAGGAACACATTTAATCCTACGCAAACGAAGTCGCGGGTACAGCTAGTTTGAAAAATAAAAGTCAATATTGCGACTATGGTCTTTATTATGTCGTAAAGTCGTAATACTTCAACACGTGTCTTTTGTTATTCTGTATTTTTAGTTTATCTATCGGGAACTAAAGACAAATTATGAGATTATGACCCGTCTAGAACGAAGAAGAAAGAAAGAAAGAACATATTTATTCGTGACAAGTTGACAACAAATCACAGTAAATTATAAACACATAGACACGTACATATTTGTCACGAAATGGTCACAACCCAGCGTAATGCTGGCATCCATTCCATCTTCTAGTCATATGTATGTTACTATATGAACATCGACATGCTAAAGGACACGCTCAGTCATCAAAGGGGAATGTCGTCGACCTCCTGACCGCAGATAGATCGTCCACTGACTGATCCGCGTCGTCGACGCTTAGTTAGGAGATCATTGTACGCCAAAGATTGATGATGGACTAATCGGCACTTGATAAAGACCGGCGCCTTTAATGAGTGCCTAGTTGTTGGGGGATTAAATGCTGAGGTATGATTATAGGTGCTTGACTGTATTTATGCTTGAGATATATATAGGTTAGGTTAAAGTGCCATAAGTATTACAGACATTCGTTTTTCATAATATTAAGTTCATGGACGTTGTTTTACGATTTCTGTTATAGTTTTGTGTATATGTATGTCAAAATACTTGTCTGTTTGTAGGTTTTTTATCCAACTGCGTAACAGAAAATCTTGAGTAATTAAAGTTTTTGACACTTTATTACCACAAATCATCAAAACTATACTGGATGTATTTTAACGATTGAGAAGTCTACCGATTGGTCTGGGTTCGTTTTTAAAAGCTGTCAGTTTTTTTTATTTCTCTTCACTGTATTTGTTATATGTAATAACAACTCAATATGCCTGCTGCTAAAATTGCTGAGTCTTATAATGGAAACACTTGCATTTTGTCATTATTATAAGACAAAGTAATAATACTTTTAGTTAGTTAGTTAATACGTTTACGTGGAACTTATATATTTAGCCTCTTATCTACGTAGCTAGACTCCTCGTTTGAAGAAATTTAAAGTATCCATGTAATATCCCTGCCCTGTCCATAAAATTCGCCAGTCTGGAGACAAGTTGTATGTAAAAATTGCAATAGGGATACTGGTGAGTAATAAAAACGACGATCGTAAAATATTCAGGGATGTTAAGAGGGTTTTCTGAGTTTTATATAGGCGTAGTGTCAGTCACTAAATAGCAATATTTTATAAATCGCTAGTTTGGCCTTATTTGCAATAAAAAAGTTAAAAACTCATTTGTTTTCCTTGACCTACACCGCTAAAACAGCACATTATTAAGTACCTACGTAACAGAAAATTGTTATTTTCCCCTTGAAACCATATCACATAATAGAGTGTTGTGCAAATATTTCGAACGTTTTGAGTATGGTCCTGCGCGTCGCATTCAAGCCTAAAGACACAAACAAGTACCCTACAGGGTGTTGTAAAGGGATTAGCAAACATTTAAATTGGTCCCGAGCAAACACTGTACACATCATAACAAGATCCTCCGGGACAGCCAACTTTACAACGGCACTCAGTTTTGACAACTGTTTTAAAAATTCACGAAATTGTTACTGGGGTATTTATTTGTTTTTGTGAATTAAAATAAATGGGATTTATTTACTTGTATTGGCATGCACTTTTTAATAATGTAAATTCAAACCTATCTAAAAATACAGTATAAGCAGACTTTAAAAATGTACTATGTTCTGAGTAGGTACTTTTAACATTCTCAGTGTAATTTAAGTGTTTGGTACAGTCAGCTGCAAGCAGAAAAGGGGGTCCATTTTTTCTGCAGCTGACCGTACCAAAATGAGAATGTAGCAATATTTTATATCCAGTCCGGAATAATTAATCTACAAATTCCTAACTGTCGTTGTGTTTACGAACATAAAAGCAATGAAAACGTTAAAAATGCATTCCCACAAAATATGTAAACCCGCAATGCTGTGGAAAATAGCCATTTGGGTAAAAATCGATGATCATAAATGTTCAAATATTGCAAAAGCAGACTGAGAAGGTCATATAGATTGAAAATTACGGTTTCTCGCTCCCACGGTCGGGTGGTCTAACCGCCGCCCGCATGGCCCTCGTGAATTCTTACATGATTTGTGTATTTTTACTGTACAGTAATGATACTTGTCTAAAGGGAACTGTGCTATTCTTGCCATGTGATGTTTTTTTTATAAAAATCGTTTTTATCCTACCGCCCGCCGACCGCTTTAGCCTAGTTGGTAGTGAAGCTGCCTACGAAGCAAGTGCCCTTACCGGGATTCGAACCCAGGACGGGTTCGAATCCCGGTAAGGGCATTTATTTGTGTGATGAGCACGAATATTTGTTCCTGAGTCATGGATGTTTTCTATGTATATAAGTATTTATTTATCTATATAAGTATGTTTATCTAGTACCCATAGTACAAGCTTTGCTTATTTTGGGACTAGGTCGATTTGTGTAAGATTGCCTGCAAATATTTATTATTTATATTTTTTTTAAATCTATCCGTTCCTGCTAGCAAAATCTCACAATTATAGAAAATAGGTACAATATGAAATTGAAAATTCCAAGTTCTTTCAGGAAAAAGTAAAATAAAATAAAAATATGTTTAACTAGAATACTTGACATTGCACTAAATACTCAATTTATATAAAATGAAAATAGAGTACCTAATTTGGCGGATTGTAAGAGTCCTTTACTTTACCTTCACACAGAAGGGCTTAACTCGGGTGCTTTAGTGCTAAAGCCCGTGTTTTTGTCTAAAGAAAGCAGTAGTAACAGTGCAGTCGGTCTCAACAGTGGGTGGCCTCGGTAATCGCTGTTATTACGGCACCCTGCCACAGAATACTTCTACAGACAGTTCGCTTTGGCTGCTTGACTTATGTTCTTATGAAGATACGAAGAGCGGCGGATTCTTGAAACGACACAAAATGCCGACTCAACTTTAGACGTAATTATTAAGCATTTGTGCGGATTTTTGGATTAAACAT
This sequence comes from Epinotia brunnichana, assembly GCA_963854355.1. Taxonomy (NCBI): domain Eukaryota; kingdom Metazoa; phylum Arthropoda; class Insecta; order Lepidoptera; family Tortricidae; genus Epinotia; species Epinotia brunnichana. Next base: position 17,659,929 of record OY977949.1, on the reverse strand, counting down.
TATACTGACAGATCTAATTTATTTTCCTTGTAGGTAGGTGTCATTACTTCATAATTATACTCACACTGTTTTTTTTTCCATCAGTACAAAATAGGTATCCCGAATTCACTGTCAAAAACAATCACAAAAAACCGGCCAAGTGCGAGTCGGACTCGCGCACGAAGGGTTCCGTACCATTATCTATAAAAAACTATTTTATTCTGTGTTTTTAGTATTTTTGTGTTATAGCGGCAACAGAAATACATCATCTGTGAAAATTTCAGCTGGAACTATCACGGTATCAGTGAGATACAGCCTGGTGACAGACAGACGGACGGACAGCGGAGTCTTAGTAATAGGGTCCCGTTTTACTCTTAGAGTACGGAACCCTAAAAACGCCTACAATGTGTAACTATCAATTTCATCCCAATACCATTTCAATTTCAGAGCCTGACGCGTTGCGCATGCAAGAGGGAGCGCATGAACCAATATGGTTCACTATCGTTTCTTGACTTACTTGACTTGAATTCCTAAAACCACTGGGTAAGGCGTCCAGATTAAACCGCTATCCCGGCCTGTCTTAGCTTCGCGTTTGATTTTGCTTACAGGTCTTCCGAATACTCTTTACTTTTGCTACTATCTTCAATTCTGTTTGGGGCAGCCACGTTTTTGCCTGGCTTTTGGGTTCCGGTCCAGAGCTTGTCTGGGAATGTATTCGGGTTCCCAATATTCGGAGTGTGCGGCAGTTAAACTATCGTTTTGATATGCTAGAAATTGTAATTACTAAAATAGTCAATAAAACTATTGAAACTGGGATTTTTCCAGAACAGTGGAAAAAGGCTGTGATCAAACCTATTCCGAAAATCAAACACCCCAGTGGTGTTAAAGATCTCCGTCCCATAAGTATCTTGCCTTTTTTGTCAAAAATTCTTGAGCGTGTAGTTGCAGACCAGATGACAGAGTACCTAGAAACAAATAATGTACGGTCAACCAATTTGATTCCTAGGCCATCATAGAACCTTGCCGTTGTACATACTATGTCAATACGGGTTACTAGGATTATTGCGTCGCTATGTAGCAGTTAAAATGACAGGGTTCTACAGTGGCCTAGGAATCAAATTGGTTGACTGTACTTCCTCCAAAGCAATCAGGTTTCAGGAAGGGTCACAGCACTTCCACAGCTCTGATGGACGTAGTGGATGACATTTTAGTTGCGCAAGATTCCTTGCTGGTTCTACTTGACTTTTCACGTGCCTTTGACACCATTGACTCTACCCTACTCCTTTCCAAATTAGCTTACTATGGTTTCGACAGTTTAACGCTAAAGTGGTTCAACAGTTATCTTACCGGTCGTTCGCAATATGTGAAGATCTGTAATCAAAACGGCTTGGAAATGCTATGAGAGGGATTCCACAGGGCTCTATTTTGGGACCTATTCTCTTTATCTTGTACACTTATTATAACACACATTATAAAAAATATACATTTCTGCGATTATCACATCTATGCTGACGATATACCAACATACATATCATACATCTCATTACATATCTTTCAACCCCAGTTCTACCGTTACCGCTGTAAATGATGTAAATGCTGATTTAAATAATATATCCAACTGGTGTAGTCAAAATAACCTGATGATTAACCCTAACAAATCTAAATTCATGGTCTTCGGTACAAAAAATCAGATACAAAAAATGGAGGCAAATAACTTGGATGTATCAATAGAAAAAGACCACCTTGAAAGGGTATATGAAGCACGCAACCTAGGGCTCGTCATGGACGGAAAATTGCTTCGAGGGCCATGTACTTGAGCTGATGCGAAACTGTTTTTATAGGCTCAAAGTATTATACCGGATTCGCGAGTGCCTTACTGTAAGCATGCGCACAAACTTGTGTGAAGCCCTCATCCTATCAGAACTAAATTACACAGATACCGTTTTTGGCGAGTGTTTGCTGATAAGGACTAGGAAAATAATACAGATAATACAAAATGGCTGTACAAGATTCTGTTTTCCCGTTCCTCGTCGAGCCCACATTACGCCTTATGAACTATTATGAACATGGACGCTCGGCGAAATTTGCACTTTGCTTCATTATTATTCGGAATAATAAAAAGTAATGTGTGTGCGTGCGTGTGTGCGTGCGTGCGTGCGTGCGTGCATGCGTGCGTGCGTGCGTGCGTGCGTGCGTGCGTGCGTGCGTGCGTGTGTGTAAGTGTGTGTGTAATAGCTAAGACAATAAAAATAATAATAATTAAGTATGTATAAAAAAAAACGTCTTAACCTATAGATATTTATAACAATGGCAAGTTTTACTACACATGCTACCAATATTCGGATATGAAATACCCCTATTACTAAGTATAATGTAACAATTCACAATGTAATTTTAGTAAAAAACATTTCAGGAAAATTCATTTTCACCTGTATAAAATCATAATCATAAGCGGTGTATAATTTGTTCAGAGTTTAAGATGTTTGTGACTTACAACCTCCTAGAAGTAAATGTTTTAAAGGTAATTTATGTATTTACAAAAGCAAATCAGCTAAATTGAAATTGCCGTTGGACCAATTTTGGTACGGAACACTAAAAAGAGTGAGAGATTAGAAAGAAAGAAAGAAAAAAAATACGTTTATTTAGCACATTTGTAGGATAAAAGACAAAAAATTACAGACATAATTTATATTACTTTGTTGTTGCGTCGATAATTTCCAAATTAAAACTAATCCGACTAACAAAATAGGCTTGTAGGTGCTCAACGGTACATTGCGGAGATCCTGGATCCACATGTAGTCCGATATGCTGATGTAATTGGACCTGGGTTCCAATATATGCAGGATAACGCCCGCAGCCATACAGCGTTGATCGTTCGGGACTACCTGCATGCTGCTGGTATCAACGTTATGGACTGGCCAGCAAGGAGTCCCGACTTAAATCCCATCGAGCACCTCTGGGACCAGCTGAAAAGGCGGGTACGATCGCGTGATCCTCCTCCTGCCACACTTGATGAGCTTCATGATGCTGTCATTGAGGAGTGGAACAACATTCCTCAAGAGAACATCGTGACGCTGATCAGGTCCATGACCGACCGCATGGAAGAGCTTCGGAGGGCTAGAGGAGGCAACACTAGGTTTTAAGTTTAGTTTTAAGCTTTATTTTATTGTTATTGTTGTGTTTTATTTTTTTGTAATTTTTGTTAAATAAACTATTTTTCCTTTTTCCTGTTTTTTTCCTTTTTTTCCTTACGGGTTGATTTTCAATTGACATTTTCCGATAGAAGGTTTCATTACCTTTCAAATAAGACCCCATGACTATGGGAGTCATGGGGTACATTACATTCTGTAAGAGCAATTTTCGCTCAAAACGAAATTTTCGAAATGTGCGATTTTTTTGACGCCGAGTGTATGAGAAATAGCACTCATAATTTATCGTTTGATTTGCATTAGGACCAAATTTGTTATAACGAGTACATAACCCATACCTCAATTGGCCCGTGGACGCGCTAAAGAACATAAAATAACATTTGACACATTTATGTTAGCATATACGTAATATAACTAACTTTGTTGTCAGCTCCAACACTTGGCTGCACTTTTTATGCCTTTTATTTTACTACCCTGCCCGGATCAACGGTGGCCACTGGCCAAACATAATTAATGACATTTGACTAGTGTAAACACAGTGATGGCATTTACATTTTGATCTAGATGGGTCATATCATAGATAGATAGATGCATTTACTTCGTGATGAAACATTACATTAAAAGTTTTCGTTAGTTACAAAGTCATAAGAGTTCATATCATGATCATATAGAGATAATACAATACAATACTATCAATTCATTTATTTATTTAATCTTGACAGTCTGACAAAAATGCACGTATGCCTGTGTTCTATATTTGTGGCAAGAAGATAACAAAATTAACTGTTACTGATTGATGTTTCATAGCCTTTTTTTACCACTGAAAATCCGGGTTGTGGTAGTTACACGTCACACACACACACACACACGTAAGCGAATATCTTTAGACAGATATTCATTTTTTTTTGTATCTGACAATAATTCGGTTACCAAATTTATTTAAGTTGAGTACGCATTTACTAGACAGCTCATATACCTTTCTCGATGATTTAACGAATAGTTTAATGAATCTTAGATCGTAATATAGCGAAAATCTACCCGCATCATATTCCTTTTATGCAAATCATGATTGAATCGGATGTAAACAAATCATACTTGGTTTCGTTAAATTAACAGCGCTTGCTTACCGATATAACAATAATTTCATTAAATCCAGTGTAGGCCGACCCCCAGGTACACGTAATTATTACGAATTCTGGGGACAGGATTCAACGGGATTGATCATATATGGAGACGGACCACTACACAGCTGTTATAGCGTAGCTGTAACTTTAGTTTTGCTTTAGTATTAGTAGTAAACACAATATATATATCCGGGATTATTTATGTAGAATCACACGACAAGGTAAATTAACTACTTAATTATGATGTTTTCTTTTGTTGTTGTGCATAAAGGGTGGATTGCAAAAAATTTGTACCCATATAAAATGTATGGGTAATTGCCGTTACACAAAGGAAAAAAGTTAAAGCCTAGATTATACTTCGATTTTTTTAGCATTAGAAATTCGATAAACAAAGAAGCAGTAGTCGTAAACCTGTTTCTTCAGAATTTAATAATAAAATATTAAATTATTGTGTATTTTTCTTTGTTACATCGTACGTACTTATCAATGATTTCACATTTCCTATTACTTAGGTTTGTAAATATTATATATATATTATTATTAACTATTTCTAACCTAACCTAACCTTTCATTACACTGAATTGGGTGGTTTTAACCTTAAAATGCATGCATATCAAGTGGTCTCTCTGAAATAAGTAAGTAGAACCTATTTTAGCTTAATTTGAAGCTTTTCCGACCTCGTCCACCACACACTAGTGCGATGTAACCTTGTAGTTATTAGGAGTTATTATTTAGTAGTATCAGAGTAAGGGCCGCACTCAGGCACCTGAACTGAACCGCACTATCAACGAAAGATAATAACAATAACAAATAACTTTAACGGAAAACAATGAAACTTAAAAACTCAAAACAACAAGATTCTGGGATAATGACAAAGTATCGCACTTGCATTCGCATGACATACGAGATGAGAGTGACGTTTAAAAACAAACATGAACAATGTAATGGCGGACATTTTATCCGACCGATTGCAAATGTCAAAACGCTAAACTCTTATTGATGTGGGACACGATCTCTTCAATTTAGTCGCAATTTATGCGTTTAAAACGTTCCGTTTGTTTGAAACCTCTGCTTCTCTGGGTTTTTTATCATGCAATTTTTTTGCGATACATTAAAAATAACAAAATTAAAATATTAATGCTGTATTATTAAATAATCCTTTTAAGTAAATGCAAATTACACATTTTGCTATCGTCTAATATGCTTTAAAAAATATTTTCATAGTTTTCCACTTATTCCGCCGCATTTACGGCAGGTATCGTAAAACGTGTTCTATAAAAAACCTTACACTTACTTCTGTAAAGGTCTTTCTAATGCTAAAAAAATCGAAGTATAGATTAAGGCTCTTAACTATGTACAATTTTTTTGCAATTTACCCTAAAATCAAATTTAAAATCACGGTTAGCGAGAATAAGTTACACTTATACGTTTGATATTTGAACCGTAGCACCTATGTTCGTTACTTGGTAGTAGGTACTTAACTTGGGCAAATAAACTGAACATTGTGACCTTATTGCCATACTTAGTGTGCGCGCTTACTCGTTTGTGTCATTAACATAATCATATATCACTGTACGAGTGAAGCTGCTAACTACCTGGCAGAATGTAAATTTAGATTATAAAAACAGTGTATTTTAATAGCCATACGATAAATAAAATAAACTACACTTTGGTAACCGAATTGTTTGTATTGTTCTACTACCAATATCCCATCCTCGTCGCCAGTTTGTGGTGTTCACCGAAGGTATTGGTAGTAAAACAGAGATTTGTATTTGAGTACACGCTGCAGCTGGTGGGACAGCGACCACTCCGTATGCTGGCGAGCGTAAGACTGCGCTCCCTCACCCCCCGCAGGTACACATTTATTTATATAGGATACCACACCGTTCACAAAGATTGAAGCAAATTCATTGTTAATGTGTCAAAATAATATATATTTTGTAATTGTTGTGAATGTGCGTTGCTCGCCGTGGTTTCACCAATAGTTCCAAAGAAAGACCAGCGCTGCTTATCGCCAGCATAGTCGGGACCATTTCGGGACATGTTTATTTTTATTTTCTGTTTGTCATTTTGTGTGTCATGAATAAATGGTTTTTTTTTGTGGACAATCTTACACAAATCGACCTATATTCCCAAACTAAGCAAAGCTTGTGTTTCTATTTCTAAATATCCCTGAACCCAACTCAGAGTCTCAGACATATAAAGGCGACACAATAAAAAACACATGACAAGAGCAGTCCTCTCTCTGCATGTAGCAAAGTTCTGTGACTTCTGTGTGACCGGAGGGCGCGCGTGTCGGTACCACTTGTATGATTGTCGACCCGCGAGCGAACCAATTGTTGTTTTACTTATTCCAATAAACTATGTCTGCGTATGCAAATTATTTACTACTGCTGTGCAAATAAAAGAAAAAAACAGTCTTTCGCCGTTCAAGTAATCCGTCTGTAGTCCGCGCTCATGCATATAATTAATGTCATGTCATACTTACTCTCCTATTCTCAGTAAAACGAGTATGATATAGGGATTGCGTCGTAATAATCAAACCAAACTTTAATCATACTCATTCAAGACATTTGCACAGTCGAAATCGATATTAATTATTAAGGTACCTGCATACATTGAGTTCCAACAATACATCTCTATCTGCTCCAGCCTAAGTAAATGTAGCTCAATTTAAAGATTTGAGAAACCGAATCTAATTTAATATAAAGATAATTACTAGTACGATGTATATCATGACTCATGACTATGCCTTTCTTAAACTCCGTCGATAGTTTATTCGATAAACCCCTACAGCTTCCAATTTGGTGATATCACAGTAAAAATCGTGACACACAGTTGGCACACAATTCATACACTGGCCGGTATTCAAGCATACGGCATACGCCAGCACAAGCAGGGCACAAGACTGGTTATGACAGTTGCCGTGACTTGTTCCGAGTCGTACGTTTCCACTCCCTCAGGATAAGGTTCGTAATGACTTTCGAATGGCAGTGTTATTATCTGTGAATGTCAATAACAATATGCTCATTACTAATATATATGTAGCGCAAATACAGTTGGAGTCGTAAATTGGTAAGAAAAATTATATGCATGTGCATGGATTCGAATTAAGCAGACAAGTAAAAGTATAATAATAACACGTATGGATACCTTTTAATAAAAAAAAGTTCAATTATTACTAGATTTCTTAATGTTTTTTATATACTTAAGTTTAAATACCCATACCGACCGGTTAATATTTTTAAGTCCATTTTTAATGCAGTAATAACTGCAAAAGTAAAACCAGCGTGGTTCCTCTACAACACTAACTAATATAGAAGAATATAAATGTTTATTAAGATGTAATTTGAATATATATATAGGTAAATAAAAATAAAAATAAATTACGTTTTAATCTAGATACTAAACCATTTGCTTAATTCATTCAAATCCATTCAGCCGTTTTTGTGCGATTGATCAAATTTTGCAACATCTTAGCCACAAACTTTAACATTTATATTAGTAAGATATCACGCCGACTACGACTGTACAGTACATTTACTTTACAGCACATTTACTGGGTCCTGAGTAGAAGCGCACTCTGGAAGCCAATCTCAATGCAATTTGTTTGAGAGTGGATGCGAGCGTGGACCTCGCTAAGGTCTGCTTGAGAGGCTTGTGATTTCTTTATCTAGTCTTATTTGTATTTACTATGTTGCAGTACACTATTCACATGTGTATATTGCTTAAGGTGGTTCGATTGCCATACAAAGCGTTATTTGACATTCGCAGGCTAACGACGTGATATTTTAAGAAACATATGTAACAAACTTTAATCAATCGGCTTCCCATTTGCGCCAAATTTCCCCTTTCCTAGAATAAACTTGTATAAATTAGATTAATTTGAGAAAAATTGTTTTCCCAAAATATCACGTCCCAAAGCAATCTCTCAAATTGATCTAGTTTATACAAGTTTATTCTAGGAAAGGGGGAATTTGGCGCAAATGGGAAGACAATTTATGAATGTTTGTCACATAAGTTTCTTAAAATATCACGCCGTTAGCCTGCCAATGTCAAATAACGTTTTGTATGGCAATCGAACCACCTTAAGATAGGTAACCTATCCCAATCACTAAATTTCATTTTCCAACTGTATCATTTGACTGTCAGAATTTTCATTTCGGCAAAAAGCTAACTATCTCAAAAACTCTAAGGATTTAAAAATAAATTAAATACTAATCGCGTAGAACCCGTTAGGTTAGGCTAGGTTTGTTTTATGATCATCCTGAAAACGTCATGGCTTTAGAGAAAAACGGCTTTTAGGACAAATTAAAATTCGGTCAAACGATACAGTTGGGAAACCATTTTTAGTGATTCAGATACTTAGGTAACCCTAAAGATAGGCACTTTCTTCGACTATTTGTTTTTTTTCACACGTTACTCATTTTACTCGGAGGAATAACTCGGTCACATTGCGAATAAACCATGAGCGTTCGACATTGTTTTTTGACAGCTCGTAACATCGCCAATATTCGTGATATCACGAAGTTAGCCATTAGCGAATTCATAAATTTAATAGGTGGCCGGCCGCACTTTTAACAAAATGTTAACCATATTTTGAGCCTCTGCATACTTGCACCCTACGCGCTGTACGCTGTGTTTATATCATAACCTTTTTAATATTTCACAAGTTACGTACAGGCACCGCGGAAGTGAAATCACGGCTCCAACATTTCAGCGGAATTTATAATTACATTCACCAAATACTAGGGTTCTTTGGTATACATTTTTAATGAGTTACCACGGACTAGGAGACGATGGGACTTAAAACGGATGATTACTTTTTTAAACTTGTATCTTACACAATCGTTGATGGAATTGTACATTCTATTATATTGAAAATAGGGATGCTTTTGCAGTCAAATTGAATCGAGTCTCCGAATTACGCACAAGAATTAATTAGGGAGGCCTCCATTGAAAAGTTTGGAATTGTCGCCACCTGGCTGGCAATCGCGATATAAACAAAGATCGTAAACAATGCGGTCCAAATTGTCTCAAGTGGTAATTATTCCGTGTCTTATATAAAACTAGCTGTTGCCCGCGACTTCGTCCGCGTAGAACTTTTTATCGTCTTAGAAAATGATTTCTCTCAATACAAAATTTGAACCCTCTTTTAGGGGATAATTAAAAAAAAAGTTGATGTTCATTTTCTAGTTTGTGAACAAACAGTCTAAAACCAAAGTTAAAAATCTCATACTTTAAAAATGCCTTGAAATACTCAAACTTTGAACCAATTTTAACACTCTTAGGGGATGAATTTGGAAAAACTCTGAAATCAGTTTTGTAGTCTTTTAACGTACAGAATAAGACCGAAGTTAAAAATCTCTTACTCACACTTTAAAATTTTATTGCTCGCCATTTAAAATTTGAACCCCCTTTTAAACCCCCTTAGAGGTTGAATTTTTCTAATCGCTGAAAGAACTTTTTTCGTAAACTTTTAAGTCTCTAGCTCAAAAAAAGTGTTCCCCATACAAACCTTGCACCCTTTTTTAACCCCCTTAGGGAATGATTTTTGTAAAACGCCGAATGTAGTATTTTTCATAAGTAATTTTTCGACAAAATTTTAAGTCTCTATTAAAAAAATATATATTTTTCCCATACAAACTTTGCACCCTATTTTACCCCCTTAGGGGTGAAATTTTCCAAAACGCTGAAAGTACTTTCTTTGTATTTAAATAATCTTTCTACAAAGTTTTAGGACTCTAGCTAAAAAAAATAGTTTCCCACATACAAACTTTGCACCCCTATTTTTAGGGGTAGAATTTTCTAAAACGCTGAAAGTACTTAATTTGTATTCTGATGACTAATCTTTCTACAAAGTTTTAAGTCTCTATTTAAAAAAAATATTGTTTCCCCCATACAAAATTTGCACCCCTATTTTACCCCCTTAGGGGTAGATTTTTTTTTAAACACTGAATCTAGGTACTTTATTTGTATTCTAATGAATAATTTCTCTACAAAGTTTTAAGTCTCTATTTAAAAAAAAGTGGTTTTTCCCATACAAACTTTGCACTCTATTTTACCGCTTTAGGGGTAGAATTTTCTAAAACCCTGAAAGTTCTTTATTTGTATTCTAATGACTGATCTTTCTACAAAGTTTTAAGTCTCTATTTAAAAAAAAATGTTTCCCCCATACAAACCTTGCACCCCTATTTTACCCCCGTAGGGGTGGAATTTTCCAAAACGCTGAAAGTGTTTCATTTGTATTCTAATAACTAATTTTTCTACAAAGTTTAAGTCTATAGCTCAAAAAAAAAGGTTCTCCCATACAAACTTTGCACCCCTATTTTACCCCCTAAGGGGTAGAATTTTCGAAAATCCCTTTTTATCCCTAGCCCACGTTATAAAAGCAACATACTGTGCAAAAATCAACTCTCTAAGATTAGTAGTTTCGGCTGTGCGTTGATGAGTGAGTGAGTGAGTGAGTGAGTGAATAAGTCAGTCAGGACATAGGCATTTATTATGTATAAATAGATAGAAGATAATGAAACTCCCATTCAAATATCTCAAAAAATTATGAAGCTACATCCGTTTTAATGTCGCTTGTTAGAGTGAGAAAACGATGAGGGAATGTGACGTCAATATACTCGAGCGTCATAGTAAAAAACAATCGTTTCATATGAAGGTGCGTTTTGCGGAAAAGGGACAGAACATACCCCCTCTTAAAACTTTGGACTCTTATAACTTAATCATTACCTATATAACCTCTTGCTTTGTTTTTTTTCTCCATTTGACTATATTTATTTTAAATTCTTTTTCGAGAAAATACATTATGATTATTTACCATATTTTCGATTCCTGAGCTATAACCACGAACTTCGGAATTCGAAAATATTCGGGTATCTCTATCTCTATCGCACTAACCATACTCGAGTGACAGGTACGCAAATATATGAACATTGAGTATCGGTTTTCGTGGTAGCGCCGCAGGTACTTTGGCTGAATGCGCCGAGCGCGTGCCATTGTCATTCAAAAAAAACAAATTCGTGTTAATTATATTGTTCAAATTTGTTGATTTCATTTATTGAAATTACGACATAAAGCGACATTTGCGCATATAAGTTCTCATATCAGAATCGAATATTTTGTTATGGTTTATATTTTAGCATTTGTCTCGTAAAGGTCTATCGTAGACGGGATTTAAATTATTAATAAGTGAAAGGCAAAGCAATTCCGCCATTTTGACGAAAATTTGACGTTTCTTATAGCTGACAGTTGGAGCAGCGTTTGATTTCAATAAAAATAAATGAAAAATTAAATGAAGTCGTATATTTCGGAAAATTAATTAACTGTCGCAGTCGGATAAAAACTATCCTAAGTTGCAGCTAGAATAATAATGTACCTGTATAAAATGTTTCATATTTTTCCGTTCATGGGATGCTGAGAACATTCGTACCGCGCAAAGCTTAGTTTCAAACTGGCTGATTCTTTTTTTAATTTAGAGATTTATTATAAGTGGAGATAACACGTTCCTCGAATATTAATGCTTTGAGAAGCTTTGGAATTACTTGCAGTCATCGTGGCATTTCAATTGTCTTACATGAATTGGAATCGATTTAATATTTGTCGCGCTTTCATGTGTGCTAAGTCTAGCGTGTCAGCAGGAACCCGCACCACTATGCACCAAACCAATTCCAATTTTACACATATTGCCAAATAAATCCCACTTACTACCAATTTGTAGGAATTTATTAAAATTACCCCTAGAAAAAGAATAATTTCGTGGTTGGCCTGTTTTAGACCCTAGTTACACAATCTACTATTATTACAATTATTACATGTACATTACTTACCTAGGGCGGTAAAAATATAAATTTTATTTATCCAAATATCATAAACCCTACATGATGCGTTCAAGAACCGCACGTTATGACCACCTTAAAAATATACTATTTTGTTAGAACAAATTTCTTATCTGTGATAATGTTATTATTGCTAAATAATAACATCGATTTCGATGATATTATTTCATTCAAATTTCGAATATCTCTGAAAAACAAAGAAATTTGACTGGATCTCTATTCTAATATCAGTCGAGATGACGTTTATAGTTCGAAATGAATTGTCAATTTGCATACATATTTGACAAATGTCGCTCGTCAGTAAGATATCGAACGATTTGATATTTAGATCCGACTCTAGTTTGTCTCTGAATTTAATAAAAACTATGACAGCTGCCAGAAAGCAACGCCGCGATGCCGGTCATAATATGCGGCTCCTGAATGCATCATGGAGGCTTATGATATGTGGATAGATAAAGTAGTGTATGTAACTGTACATAACTAGGCATTAAAACACTCGTGTGATGTAATTAAACCCACACTCGTGTTTAATGCCCTTCATTATGTACCTACAGTCACATAAACTACTATTAAGCATTGTTCATCAAATATAGTTTCTACTCAGTCATTATATAACATCTATAGAAATAGATTTTCATAACGTTACATTGACATATAACATGTAAGAAAACATCCGCAATTTTTTTTTATATTTGATTCCAGCATTTAAATCATTTTCATTACAGCAACCCTGTCTCCCTCAAAAACCTTTCTCAGATCACAAACCCAATAAAATTGAATCCCAGAAAAAACAGAAAGTACTACCTAACATTATGCGCTATTTTAAATATGCGTGCGTCACGTTTGTTCGGACCCCTCCACTGAATACGGATGGTACCTTAACTTAACTGTTAATTAGCAAAGTTTGCATTTGCCTCGTAAAATACACGACCATTCAGTTTGAAGACCTTATATCAATGCGTTAAAGGCTGTATTCCTCTGGCTTGCGAACCGCGATAACGTTAACGATAACTACTTGCATTTTACCGAGAACGTAATGTAATATTTGCAGTTTCCATTAATTTGGCCGGACAATTAACTCGATAATTATTTGCGTTTAATCGATTATCGCCGGTTGAGAACTATTTACTCATCGGTTTATGTACGGCTATTAATTTAATGCTTAATCCATTGAAATAGCTTCGACATAATTTCCCAGATGGCGTCCAGATTGCAATTTGACCGATTAATGGTGTTTATCGAAGTCTAGAAGATAGTGTGTCCTGCTCGCACGGGCTACGTTTGAGGTATGCTGGAAAGGGACTCTGTTTTCGTTTCACATGCTACGATTATTTTGGGCTATGGAATAGATAAATTCGACTTAGAAGTTGATCGTCTCGCTTACTCTGCTTGCATTTGCGTTACGTTGGAAAAGGATGGTCGTTGTCTCGTCAGGCGGTTTGAATGCTAGTTTAACGGCCATAACGCCTCAATGCCTGGGCTCTCTAATGGATCTATTAACACATCGTAATACGCATTACCTAAAGGATATTGAACTGTTGTAATACCTAGTAATACCTATAACGAAGATTCAAACAGAGAATAGAAAATAATTTAAATTGCCAATATAAAAGAACAATTCATCATCATCATCATTTCAGCCGAAAAACGTCCACTGCTGGACATAAGCCTCCCCCAAAGAGTGCCAAAGTGACCGGTCCTGCGCCACCCGCATCCAGCGGACTCCCGCGACCTTTATCAGGTCATCAGTCCACCCACGCTGCGCCTTTCGGTACGTGGTTGCCACTCGATAACCTTTCCGCCCTAACGGCCATCGGTTAAAGATCGGTTGGGCATCGGCCGGATGTTAAAGAACAATTAATTTCTCTAAATTAGACTAGATGTTGGTATAAATATGTATAATAATAATAAGCCCCTCAAAATATAACTCCACGTCCGGTCCGAACATATGTGACTACGTGAGAGGCGGACATTGGCAACATTTAGTTATTTACTTACCAATGACAAACGGAGCAAAACAAGAACATGTAGAAGAACCACATGCGATGCGACTAAGAGATAGAAAACTACTCCAGGCGGGTACCGGCGCTAACCGCAATGGAGAATCCCACACCGAGGCTTTCACCTCGGGCTGTCCCACGTATTCTGGGGGGGACACCGTACCGCATACTTCTTCTGCTGTTGCAGATTTAAGCCGCCACTTACCATCACACTCACGATCGAGCGTGCCTAATTCCAGCAAATACAACCTCCGACCGCGGCGTGGAGGTAATGCTGTAGATCATTATTCGGGCGATGATGAATCCCTTTTTTCATCGGTACCTTCAACTCGCCCTTCGTACCTGACAAAGGTATCGACTTCATCATCTACCAGCACGCACGATGGTGTTGTACAAGATGTCATCCCTGACAGTGAGATTGTACCCACCTCAGGCGTTCCTCAAACGCGCAGACGATGGACGGACGAAATGAATAAGTTCATAATGAGCACTTACCTTTATCTTACTGCACTGTATACCGACAGGAAGACGTACCTAGAGCCCCTGCACCTGAAATTCATTGAGAAATTCCCTAATATGTCAGTTAGTCGCCAAAGAGTAAGTGATCAGAGGAGAGTGATTATCCGTAACAAGCTGTTATCACAAGAAACTCTTGATCAGATTTATGACGAAGTTAAGGTCGAATTAAATAACCTGCAAAATAGTATACCTACTACATCTACACTTACCCCGTTAAATTTAGAAGAAATACATCCCATGCAAACACAAACACGATTAAGATGGACAAATGAACAGAACGAAGCCATCATACTTTCATATTATAGGGTTACTCAACTAGAAACCAACAGGACTTCATACCGAAAACCTTTACACGAGGCCTTCTTAAACAGTTTCCCTGAACTTGCACATCTAAGTGAACAACGAATAGCTGATCAGAGGAGAGCAATAATCAATAACAGATACATTAGTGATAGCAGATTAGATGAATTAAAACAACAGATAGCCGATGAAATTTCTTTAAATATCCACAATTCGAACAACAACATTCACTGAAAAAAACTCATCAATAGATGAAACGTTCAGGCAGACATTCCAACACTTTAAAGATACTGCTCCAACCTGCAGATCTTACATTCCTAAGCAAAAATCATCCAAAAAAATTGCGAATATAGTACACTATCTGAATAACATAACACTTCCTGAGTATGTTAACAATGACACGGACTTCAATACACTACAAACTACAATATATTGTGCAGCATGGACATCCGCCAAACTAAATGGGGCAAAGATAGCACTTGAATCCACAGACAGCTCTCGATCACGCCAGGTAAATAAAGACAAAAGACCAGTGGCAAAGACGACTACAAGACATACAAAAAAATATAGGTAGACTAACACAATTCATTAACGGAACTAATATCGAACGGAATGAGAAGGTGTTTTACAGAAATTTGAGACAAGCTGCGACTAACACTTTAGAAAACGGTAACTCCAATACTATAAATAACTTACCAGGCCCGAAACACTTACAAAACTTCTGGGCAGGAATCTGGGAGCAACCAATTTAGCATAACACCGAGGCTTTTTGCTGCTCAGCCAGGATGTTATTGTTGTAAACGTGCTTATATTTAAGTTCAGAAATACAAAATGTCAAAATCTTATACAGTGTTTGCAAGTTTAGCCGGGGTTGCAAGGAACAACTGACCATAGAGTGCTGTAATTCTGAGACATGTCAATAGAACCAAGTCTGACTTATACTCAATGTACATAGATTACAAAAAAGCTTACGATTCCGTCCCTCATTCCTGGCTGATACAAGTCCTAGAAATTTACAATATACACCCGAAAATAATCACTCTTTTAAAAACCACTATGACAACTTGGACGACCCGTCTCAAACTCACTGCACCCACCGCAATTATAGAAACTGACCCTATTCAAATACAGAGAGGTATATTCCAGGGAGATGCACTGAGCCCACTGTGGTTCTGCTTAGCCTTAAACCAATATATTAAATTCAACAACAGCAGGATATAATTTACAGTACACAGATACAGACACTGACAGACGGACTGAGAACATAAACCACTTACTTTATATGGATGATATAAAACTGTACGCTGACAACGAAACTGACCTTTATCACCTGATTGACCTTATAGAACAATTCACTAACGACATCAAAATGGAATTCGGAATAGATAAATGCAAGATAAATTCGATCAAAGCTGGACAGACATACCAACACAATTACACATTAGGATCTGGTGAAATGATAGAACCCCTTGACGAACAAGAGACCTATAAATATCTAGGGTACAACCAATCACGCCAAATACAATACAAATATACCAAACAAAAACTAACGCAACAGTTCCGACACAGATTAAACACAATCCTAAAATCACAACTTAATGCCCGCAATACTATTAAAGCCATCAACACTTTTGCTATCCCTGTTCTTACTTATTCTTTTGGAGTAATAAATTGGACCAAATCTGACCTCAAAGCACTACAACGCATGATTAATACGACAATTACTAAATTCCGAAAACACCATCCAAGATCATGCATACAAAGACTGACACTGCCTAGGAAGGACGGAGGGAGAGGTCTTATTGACATTATAAACCTGCACAACAGACAAATTGCAACCTTACGACATTATTTTTTCTCTAAAGCTGAATCCTCTACACTTCACAAAGCAACATCACAAAATGACCGTAAGTTCACTCCGCTAAGGAGAGATCTTATTGACATTATAAACCTGCACAACAGACAAATTGCAACCTTACGACATTATTTTTTCTCTTAAGCTGAATCCTCTACACTTCACAAAGCAACATCACAAAAGGACCGTGAGTTCACTCCGCTAAACCTGCAAGCTAACACAACGCAAAAAAATTAAAACCTTACAGAAGACCACTCAAAACTTGCCGAGTGGGCTAGAAATACTCTCCACGGGAGACATTGTCATGACTTATGCCAACCTAATGTCGACAAAGAGGCGTCGAACGCGTGGCTAAGCAAGCTCTTTCCGGAGACTGAAGGATTCATGCTGGCGATACAAGACCAGGTAATAGAGACCAGAAACTACCAAAGATACATAACAAAGACTGTGGGATTCTCCATTGCCGTTTGACTCTTGTAGAAAATGCAATAGCTGCCCGGAAACTATCCAGCACATCACAGGTGCAAGTAAGACAATAGCCCTGACCGACTAAAAACACAGACACGACCAAGTCGCCAATATTATTTACTAAAACTAGCTTATCGACAACATCTGATTACTGACATATAACCATACTATAAGTATAAACCAGAAAGCGTGCTAGATACCCCTACAACTAAACTGTATTATGACCGAACCATACTTACCGATCGCACCACCCACACAACAGACCCGACATCACATTAATAGATTTAAGTAACAAAACCGGATACCTCATAGACATAGCCGTCCCTAATACACATAATACGCTTAACTCCCACATTGACAAATATCTTAAATTACACGATAATCAATTTGGATTTAAGCTGGGATTATCCACAGAAACTGCAATGTTGGGTCTTAAGCATACTGTCAAGTACTACACGGACCGACAGACAAATGTATACGCATGCTACCTTGACCTATCTAAGGCATTCGATATGGTGAATTACGACATCCTCTGGCAGAAATTGAATAACTCTGGCGTGCCAGCTGACCTGAATAGCACTCTCAAATTCTGGTACCATAACCAATCCAATGTCGTAAGATGGGTAGGGGCGTATTCGGATGCATACAGGCTGAAGTGTGGAGTAAGGCAAGGAGGACTAACCTCGCCTAAGCTCTTCAACCTGTATGTAAACGAACTTATAGAGGAGCTCCAGCAGCGCCCGCATCGGTTGCCATATTGACGGAGTGTGCGTAAATAACATCAGTTACGCAGATGATATGGTGCTGCTGAGTGCCTCTCCATGCGGACTTACGAAACTGATAGGCATCTGTGAACGGTACGCTATGAGTCACGGTCTGCAATACAATGTGTTGAAAAGCGAATGTATGGTCTTTAAGGTTAAGAATAAAAGTCCACAGGATGTTCCACCGATAAAACTAAATGGCAGGATACTGACTGTGGTATCACAGTTTAAGTATATGGGCCATATCGTGACCTCTGACCTTAAATACTGTACAGACATTGAGCGGGAACGAAGAGCATTGTCTGTGAGAGCTAACATGATCGCTCGCAGGTTTGCTGGATGCTCGAGACAGGTCAAGGTAACCCTTTTCAGGGCCTACTGCACGTCCTTATATACCAGCGGCCTGTGGGCAAACTATACTCAGACACAATACAGTGCTCTTCGTGTTCAATTTAATAACGCATTCAGGATGCTGATGGGGCTGCCCCGATATTGCAGCGCGTCAGGGATGTTCGCAGAGGCGAGGGTGGACTGTTTCCACACTACTATTCGCAAGCGATGTACATCCCTGGTGCGTAAGGTACGGGCCAGTGCCAACAGCATCCTGAAAATGATCGCTGAACAGATGGACTGGGTATCTAAACCACTGCTGTATGATGCACACAAACACACATGTTAACTACGAGGTCGCATAACATTTGACATTTTGTGATTTAAATGAGCAATTAATTATTTAACTTGACATCCTGTACATTTTTAATTTGAATTTCTCAAATACATATTATTTTAATTGACTGTACTTAGCTACTTACCTTTAATGTAAATTTCATTCTGACCTAAATTGTATTATTATTGTTTTAAATTGACTATGTGTGCTATTTTATTATTTTTATAGTTACTAATATTAAGCTAAGTATTATTTTATTACTAACAATAATGATCCATGTTGGTCCCTGAATAAATGAATTGATTGATTGATTGATTGATAATCTACAAAATACAATAGCTGAAAAACTTACCAAATACATCGAACTGAAAGATGAAATAGCACGCATATGGCACCTTCAAAAAGTAACCATAGTACAGATTGTCCTATTCACTACAGGCGTGATACCAAAGCAACTTCATAAATCATTAAAAACTCTAAATCTACCGCCGAAAACCTACCACCTCCTCCAAAAAGCCGTCATTCTCAACACATGCCGAATTGTCAGGGAATTCTTACAAACTGACCAGGAACCCTCTGCTACAACCATACCATCCTCACACCCAATCTCACAACTGACCTCACGCTCAACCCTGAATCCCGCTATAACGCCTAATGGTCAAACTACTGAACCACTTACCTCGCCCTTAGGACCCATCCACTTACCCACGATCCCAGGAGCTGCTGTACCGTCATCAAATGAAGATAGGTAGATAATAAGATATTATACTCACCTGAGAATTGAGATATAGATAAGAGTAGAAGAGAACTTACCTGAGATGCACTTGGCTTAGGCCCGTGCATAGCAGTAACGCCGGTTAAAACCGAGAAAAACTAAACTAAAGTATAAATAATAATAATATTTTGCGGACAATCTGACACAAATCGACCTAGTCCTAATCTAAGCAAAGCTTGTAAAGGAAAGACGACGATAAAGATACTTATATAGAGATATAAATACTTAAATACATAGAAAACATTGTAACGATTCAACCTCATAAAACGGCTGTCTTTTTATGTTTTCCTATTCTGAACTTAAATTAACCCCTAGCTGAAAGCTGAAGCTCCTGAGAAGCTTCTAGTCGTCTGAAAATGGAATCCTACCTGAAGGAAAAGCTATTGTATAAAATTAAACAGATAGTAAGCGAGAAAATAAATCATTTATTTACCATAGAAATATCAAATTAATTTTGTTTGTTTTGAAGCTAAAGAACCTTTGATTAATTAATCCAGCAAAATCAAGACTCGATTGTACTAGATATCCACTTTGTTCCTATAAATACTAACTCGTACCAAAGCGAATAGAAAAACCGAGTTAGTTCCGGCCGATCCTATTAGAAAGGTTGAGTTTTATTCTAGTCTAGGTAAATCTATCCTGCAGCTACAAGATCTCTCGTTATTTATGTTAAAGTATTCGAGCTTGAGTACTTTAACAGACCAAATCATCTCCTAGGATATTGCCGGACGGAAAGAGATTCGGTCAAATAAAAAACCGTCCGACTCCAGGCCTACAATGCCGTAATCTAACCTAGAATTTATTATCTCTGGAACCTAACCTCGAAGACCTATTTAGACCTAAGCTATACGTGATTCGCGCTGGTGAAGTGGCTTGGCGTGTGATTTCGTCTAGTGGATGAGGCCCTGCGTTGTGTGAGTAGACCCAGGCCCTTTTCGAGAAGTATGAAGTTTGTATTTCTATAAAGGGAAAAGTTACACGTTAATTGAAATTGTACATTAACCCCATTTTAGTAGAACCTATAACTTAAGTAAGACAATTATACCAGGTTCCTTAGGATTAATTTACAATTCTGTAGTTTCATTAAGTGATGCACAACTATGGAGGCTAAAGTGGGCATAAATTCCTTGTTATACTAAGTTGTGGGAAGTGATAAATTACGCTATGTGGTAGGTGACGCCCTTTAAACAGACTCGCAATACAATAGTGGTCAACTTGTGTTGGCCATGATGGGATCTCTATTGATGATGATGCGATGATATAATAATGAAAATAATCGTGAAGAAGTCAAGATATTGATGATGATGCGATGATATAATAATGAAAATAATCATGAAGAAGTCAAGATATTGATGATGATGCGATGATATAATAACGAAAATAATCGTAAGTCAAGATATTGATGATGATGCGATGATAGTCTATTGAAATAGAATATTAGTACATGTTTTACTTACAGGTACATGAATGACGCAATGTCTA
Organism: Epinotia brunnichana; assembly: GCA_963854355.1. Taxonomy (NCBI): domain Eukaryota; kingdom Metazoa; phylum Arthropoda; class Insecta; order Lepidoptera; family Tortricidae; genus Epinotia; species Epinotia brunnichana. The sequence continues at coordinate 17,639,003 of OY977949.1, read as the reverse complement.
GTGTAATATCGATTCTCCCTAACGATGAATCTTAGAGTTGTTAGCGAACTGTAGCGCTCGCCTCTCGCTCGCTCGCGGCTGCTCGTACTCACTAGTAATCCCACCTCATCTGTTGATTCCGTCTACCCTATCGTTATTTCTATCAAATCTAATACCAATTAGTACTGACTTTTCCTAAGCAATTTATAATACAATTCATCCCCAAAATATCTTAATGGATGTAACACAATGTCTTAGCAACCAATCTCACCCAATCAACTCAAAGGCACTTTATAGTCGAAACAATGTTAAATATACGACAATGCACAGTTGAACTGACGAATGATAATTAATTACCAACCCACCGCGATACTTTTGTTGAGATCCCGATAATAACGACCCCACCTAAGAAGATACCTACTTAATTATTGCCGTTACTAAAGCGAAAGTGTTGGATTCCCTCGCAAAATCAATATAACAAAGGCCTCTAGATAAGAGGCCTTTGACTAAACCAAATCGATAGCTCAGCTACTGAGAACTCCCAATTTGCAAGATTGGGAACTCTAAATACCTTTGCCTAATCGATGACACATCCATGACGGTGCTTAAGGTGCGGTCACATCTCACTTGACCAAGGAACCTCTTACGAGCGAATCCTCATTGGCCAAGGTCGTCAATGTGCCCTGAGAACAAGAGTCCTGACACCAAGCGACGCGATCACCGGCGTACATGAACTAAATTACCTTGCTACATTCATTCGGCTAAGGAATCCCACACGGTATACCTATAGGTATATTTGATTCCTCCATAGATTAACGCGACCGCACCCCTTATTAAGAGGTTTGTTAAGACTACGACGGAAGCTTGACCGGGGAAGATCCCCAATTTGCAAGATTGAGGACCCTCAGCCACTCGCTCCGCCTACACATCCATGAAGAGCGCATAAAGTGCAGTCATACTTCTCTCGACACAGTCGAGGTCTTAAGTATGTCCAAGGGACGATAGTCCATCAACACCGGTGCGAGCACACCTCTTCTTGACGTAATCAAGGTCCACAGTGCGCTCTGGGTGACAAGAGTCAGCGACACCGAGCACTCAATCATAGGTGTACATTAGTAAATTACTCAGCTACGTTCACCTATTAAGGAATCCCTCAACCATATCTATAATTAACCACCGGGTCTAATATGTACTTGTAGTAACATTAGTCGCTTATCCGCACCTTAACAATTTATCCTCATAGTGTAACGCGTACCACGGACCGAGTCAATTGCTATAGCTAGGTTGTCGTGTAATAATTGATCATTTTATCTCGTGAGGGTGCACGGAACCCAATCATATCGCAGTGACAAAACAACTAGTAATATATATGTAGAACAAAACAACATTCCTGTAATATCGTCAGTTATTTAACCAATGACCTAGATCCGTTCATAACCTATACATAAACCGCTCGTACTTTATCTAGCATATTCCCCAAACTATATACAGTAGAACTAGATTTCGACACACAAATACAAGTATGATAACGTTGAAATGGTTAGATAATAGTCCCCAAAAACAAATTAATAAGTTTCAGAATCATTCAATACAGTGATTATAAAGATCACTCACCAGATTTTAATTTCTTAATAGTGGGACACGTACCCAACGCCTCTCTGGTTCCCAGGGCTCCCGCCCCTTCTCGATGCTCGTAACCGGTCAGCTTCGCCGCCATAAATAAATTACAATATAATATTAGCACATATTTTAATAAAGATTTCCCTCATTTGTACCTAGAACTAACCACTAGTACTGGTATACAATTAAGAATTATTTACCATTGGACAGCTCCTTAGCAAACATTCATGTACTATAACAGCATACTACAGGCCGCGTCGATTGCAATGACTAGACTATGATAAGTGTTCACTTCACTTCATGGGAGTATACGGAATCCTAATATGGTGATGTCTTAAGCGCATTTATTAGGTGATAAACCTATTATTCCGTCACATATTAAAAATACACACGTGATAATATAAGATCATATTAGTTCGTGAACAGAAAGATATTGCCTAAATATTAATCACTCAATTCAAGACAATGCGCGCACCAGATAATTACTCCCTAAGAAATTCTAGAATTCACTATGATTAGTCACACTTTAAAATAAAATATTCAATCTCACCAGACGATCGCAAAGGCATTTGCGACCTTACCAAACTCTAATTCCTCTCAGCAACAGCCGTAATGCAGCCCAGCGGTGACCAGCCTTGCTCCGCCTCGAAGTAGTACGCGCCCAGAGGTCAGCCTAGCCTGGCCGCCTTTGCCTTCTGCAGCGTGATCTCGCTTCGACGTCCCATAGAAAAGTGAAACGCTCCTCGGCCCGCCGGGGTATTTATAGCCAACACTAACACGATCACGCCACTAATCCGACTCCTCATCTGAAAATATACCTTAACAAAAGGGTATAAGGCCCATTTTCCAGGGAGCGTTCCGCGCCCCACCGTGCCGATCGATGTCCACTTTTCTCGACTTCGCGGGTAGAATGTTTCTGCAGGCCGCGCGTCCGTCCACGCGTTTTCTTGCTGGCCAGCGATCCATTCTAAAAAATCTAACATAACTATTCTAATTTATGAATCTATAAATCTAGATCTAGCACACATTAAATGATACACTAATCCAACAATACTGAATTAGTATGCTGAAGTATGTTTTAAACCAATTATTTTGGACGAAATGCGAGTTTTCTACACATTTAATTGTAGTCTTGATTTTAGCCTAGAATAGCATCTAACGCAATTTATATCTAACTTATTTACATACATAATTAACAGGATGATAACGAATGAAAGCTTCAACCCCTTCATATTTGGACCTGAAACCCACAACGCTAACATCTATCAATATAAAAGAGTAATTCCGCCCTTAGATACTACTGAGTCTGAGAGCGAAGCTCTCGGATCGTCTCAACATCCATGACTCAGGAACAAATATTCGTACTCATCTCACAAATAAATGCCCTTACCGGGATTCGAACCCGGGACCTCTAGCTTCGTAGGCAGGGTCACTACCAACTAGGGTAAACCGGTCGTCAAACGTATACCATTGATCTAAGTGCTATTTAAAATATCTGGGACTGTAACATCGCATCGTTTACATACCTACCTAAGGTATTTTACACCATCAACCTGCCATTTTGGATAAAAGATTTTTTTTTGTGAAATCATAGGCTTCTTGATTTAATTTTCGTCTTAAAAGAACTTCGTAAGAATAGTTATAACGGAGAAAAGAGGCTAAATATTTATTTTCAACAACGAGAACGTAGAAGTGAAGGATCGATCAACTTTGGCATGCATTCTAAGAATTATATTATCGGAAGCCATCACAAGAGTACGAGGCCTAATAATATTATATCTCAGTATTTTTCAATGTACAAACGGACTAAAGCTAGCTTAGTCTTCAATCCTTAGATGTCTCGGGGGGTATCTAGGGCAGGTATCATCAAAGAGAACGAGTGATGTTGCTGGCGGTCAGCGCTCTTTGATCCCGTGCAATTAACGTGCCGAATATTTAATACCCTTTGTTCACGGTCGGCAAAGGGATAGACGGGATTAGCGGAATGCTTCGTCTTACCCTGCCTGTTATTATAATAATACTGATTATTAAAGCCTGAAGACAGACATACAGAAGATAGACATTATGTTATAGGTAAGACATACTACATAATGTCTTATATGTGAATGGACTGGTGATGTATGGGTCCCCTACCCATTGACCCTATTGGGGGATCTACCCCCAACCAGACAATGCCACAATGACTGGTTTTGCGCCACTCACATCCAATAGACTCCCGCAACCTTCACCACTATCGGTATACCCACGCTGCGCGATCTGTGGTCGCTCCTCGAGAACCTTTCCGTCTCAATGGCCGTCGGTTCTGCGTTAATATGTACAGACATAAAAAATACTGTTTTTAGCGCAGTATTGAACACAAAGCATTTAATAGGTACGGTGCCGCAATCTAAAAGCAATTCATCGAACGCAATTAAAAACCGCGTTTATATACAGACTTTATAAATTTGCGTTGGAAAAAAGATTACGAGCTGCCGGCATTCGGGATATGTGCTATTAACATACAGCCGGCGATCAGATAAAGGGCGTTTGTGAAAATTTAGTGGATGGGGTGTAATTACAGAGAGCGATACCATCGCGACGACACGCCTCCAGCGGAGCTAATGTATCGGTTTCCAATGGCGATAGTTTTTTGAACCACAAATCGATGAAGCGTTTGATGTGTGAAATAACTTTTAGCAACTATTTTGTTTCGGAAAATGAGAATAAAACTTTAAAAAATCAAACTAGAAAATATATTTGCCTATAAAGTTGAGATTGCTCAGATTAATCGATGATGTGATGAATGTATTTATGATCATTCATTACCACTTCAATTTAAATTGAAAAAATTTGCATGTTATCAGAAAAAACATTCGAATTCCGTGTATTAGCGAGAGGAGCTGGCCATAAGTGTGCTTATGACCTATTTGCAAAATAAATATTTGATTTAGATTTTTCATGTTATGTTTATATGGTATCCCAACGTTTCACGTTGGCGAAGAATTCTATGATAGAAACGTTTTTTTCCTGTTATAAATTTACGCTTCTTTTCTTTTTTAAGCACTTACCTGGGGCCTGGGGGCCGATTTTTGACTCTCGAGCGTTCGAAAAGAAATGTATAAGTAAATACGATTTTAGTGTCAAAATTGCAGGCACTTACTTTCTACCGATTAATACTACTCGTTTTTCAATTTTATATCGCTATTTCAAAATAGCATTGCATCATTTTTGACAGTTTTCAGATGAAAAAGTCGAGCGCTGCTCAGGTTTCCCTTAATCTATCTATATCGATTAGCTACTACTAACACATAAAGTTACGTATACAATCTACATTCTCGTTAAATTTACGTACAAAAACGGTCTAAATGTTAATTGATCTTGAATATCTCCGGTGTTGCCAGTGTAAATAAACTTAATAAAATGTCGTTTGAGTTTCACTCGCTTCAACATTCGGTGCGTATGTTTAAGAAACGAAAATTGCGAATGATGTGATGAAATTTGTATTTGCTACGAGTAGGGTAAACATTGTTTTTGCATTTCTGTGAAAGAAATTAATCACAAATATGCTAAGCTGTTTTTAATTTGAGTACACTGGCACTGAAATTGCCTACTTCGTCAGTAATGTTTATTAAAAATGTACGAGGGTGACATTAGCGCATATTGACTTTAATACATAGATTAGGGAGCTCGTTTTTATGGTTCTGTACCAAAAAGGTAAGAAAAGGAACCTGACTCTGTCCGCCGGTCTATTTGTAAAGTGTCGATGTCTCCGGCAACTTTCAAGTTCTACTACCGTCAAACATGCCTACTTTGCCACCAGGGGGAACTTTGCCCAAGAAGCAAATTTTAAAATTTAGAAAAGTAGGCATGTTTGACGGTACTCAAAGTGCACTGCATAAAATCACGGAATAATTTATTTACACAGTGAATCTTAAACTAAGTAATTCTGTAAAACATTATACACCTACGTATAACTAAATATAAAAGTATAAATGCTAAAATTAAAGAACAGTAGGTACCTACCTAAAATCCATACTATATATATGTACTATAATATTATAAATGCGAATTTGTGTCTGTCTGTATGTCTGTCCGTCTGTTACCTCTTCACACTTAAACCGCTGAACCGATTTAGATAAAATTTGGTACAGAGATAATTTGAGTCCCGGGGAAGGATGTAGGATAGTTTTAATCCCGGAAATCATCTTCCAAGGGGGGTGAAAGTTTGTATGGAGCTACGATATAAACGAGTTCCACGCGGACGGAGTCGCGGAAAGAAGCTAGTCTCATATAAAATCATAGATATATATAAAGTGATTTATCACGGACATGTCACGAGATTGGCGATATCATGCGCTGTAAGAAACAAATACCGATTTTTTCCGGGGCTTTATTATTTAAAAGCTTTATTTAAAACAAAACATGAATGTTTTGATTAAACATATAGTCCCTGCCTGGACGACCAAGCTCTGCTCGGATGAAAATTGAGAAAATACAGAGAAAACGAATTTTCTCGGACATAAGACCTATATCTAGATCGATTTCTCGCCCTTATTATTATTAACCACCCATAGGTGGTTACGGCCACCTATATTCCAAGTTTCATCGAAATCGTTAGAGCCGTTTCCAAAACCGTGATTGCAAATATATATATATATATATATATATATATATATATATATATATATATATATTTACCTCTACCTACACAGCACTAAGTAGGCTTAAAAAGATTGGTTTGGATCAAATAAAAATTCGTGAATGTTGATGGCATTTTACATTAACAACTAGGTAACTTGTTGATTGATGAGAACCTGGAGGATAAATTGATTTGTCACATCACACCACTATATGAGTTCAATGTGTTGCCTTGTACGACGACCACTAATAGATAATTTATTTCATGATAAAAAAATCTTACATTACAAATTTGCATAGGTTATGTCAAAAAAATATGATTTTTCATCACGATCGTCAAGCTGGAGATAAATGCCACAATATGGAATCCCCACGAGCAACGGTACATACTCCTCGTAGAAAGGGTCCAAAAGTAATTTGCACGATTTTTGTATAGTAAAATGTGTGGCAACTACCCTTTCCTCTACCCAACCCTCTTTGTTATCGGCATGACTGGCTACACATCTCTCGAAGCCCGCAGAAACCTCTCTTTGGTCAAATATTTTCTCCGACTAATACGTGGAGTGGTAGCCAATCCCACACTACTTGCTATGGTGACTATTAGAGTTACACTCGTCTCGACCAAATCGCTACGTCCTCGCAGCCGCGGCTTGTTCGCCGTCCCGTCGGCCAGGACGCGCGCACAGGACTCTTCTCCCCTACACCAAGCATTGATGCTACTGCAGCGCCGGATCTAGAATTTTTTCGAGGCGGGGCAATCACTATAAAATGCCGCCCCCGCCTGCATATATATTTTTTTCCTTTATAATTATCATAATTTCTTAACCATCAGATGCCCACTGATAGACACAGGCCTAACGTAACGGAAAGAACGCTACAACGACCGGTCTAGCGTTGCTCTTTCTGTGTTAAGCCTATGTTTTTTACGAATATGTATTGTAAGACGTAATATATACAGTGTGAGTCTTTATAATGTGCACATAGCAAAATGGGAGAAACTACGCCCAATTTTATGGTCGCAAAAAGTTTTTTTGGCTATTTTGTAATTTTTTATGATGCTTTTAGTTTTTTATTTCGCAATTCCATACCATTGTAAATAAAACGTTACTGATCTTAAACTACACCGCCTATCAACACGAAACAAAAACAAAAATGATCATTAATAACAGGCTAAAGCACTAAAATAATATTTGTCGAAAAAAATCACGCTCCCAATTTATTATTACGAGGTTTTTCATAAAGTTATGACTGAGATACAACTTTTGTTATCAAAATATGTTTGTTTTCAATAGATCTATCATAATCTACCGCTTTTACGAGTGACCGTACACCTAAAAAAAACACTATTGTGAACAATACTTTTTGTACGAGTTCATTAAAATTAATTTTCTACGAGTCAACTGAACTAATTAAACAAACTCGATACTGTTGAAACGAAGTGCAGCTCATCGCTCGTACGCTCGTTGATATCTTAAAAGACATCAACGAGCGTACGACATCAAAGCGATTCTATTGGTCCAATTCATTACAGTTCAGTAAAGCAGCCACGTGATTGGTCGAATTTATTTTAGTTGTCTGGAGCGTATCGAAAAGTAGTTATTTAGATTGTTTCGACAGTAACATGGACTACAACTATGAAAAGAGTGACGTTGCAGTATTCTGTATGAAATCTTAATACACATATTTTAATCGTCGAGTACAAAAAAAGTATTGTCACAATAGTGTTATAATCAAGCTCTTTAATCTCGTACCTTACTTAGAACACGGTACTCGACTAAAAAGCTCTCTATTATAACACGATTGTGAAAAATACTAAGGTGGATAATGAAATTAAAGATAAAAAATGTAAACAAAGAACTGTCAACGTCAAAGTGACGTCTCAGGGGCAATCAACCAGGTTTTGGTTTTAACTATTTAATGAATATATCGTCACTACTTTTGGCTGAGGCTCCATGGTGTTTTCGGTCGTATGAGTCCACACAAACACAAACAACAAAATAAAACAAAAACGTAACAACAAACAAAAATTCAACAACAGAGTTGTGGACGACGCGTGGCGCCGACGTGGTCGATGTGCGACAGGCCTGGGTTTGACCTTCGCGACCTCACAGTCACCTAACAAGGGGCGTTTAAAAACCGCGGCGGGCGAACCGCGCGTTTCAACCGCGGCGGGTGAACCGCGGCGGTTGAACCGCTCAGCGTGTTTTTAAACGGCCGTAACGCGCTCTGATAGCGCAGGTGCTCTAGGGGAGCACTAATCCCGCAGACTGAGCTGCACTGATGAAGGATGGGGTGGGGGTGACGATAAAATAATACTTGGCGAAAAATAAATGAAACGGTATAATAAAATAATGAGACACAAACTACTGATTAAACTTTCCCTATCACAATTTCCTACTTCCTATCACAATTTCCCTACTTCTTCCTTTCTTCTTCTTCCTAGGAGCTCCCACTGGTGGGGCTGAGCGAACACAAATATATCCGGCGATTATAGCCTCTTTTATACCCCTAAGACATCAGAAGTGGTGGGGATACAATTTTAAAGACCTCGCCCACTTTCACTATGGAAAAGCTAGTTTTTATGTTTTCCTGATTTTCAGGGGAACCTTAAGGGTTTTTACACATTTTCTTTTAAAAGAACTATTTGTGGGCTATACATTACAATGTCTATTAGTTTTCCTACTTTTCCCGTTTAAATTGGGAAAATCGATATTTACGTAAAATTATTAAGTTTGGTAACATGAAATGGCTTTGCCAGGCTCTAGTGGCTTTAATTAACATTGATTATCAAAAGTGAGTATACATTCGTAAGGGCATTTACCTTACCTTTCTAATGATATCTTAATTGCTTTCGCACCTTATCTGGTTACGAAGATATGGCCGGGTGAGACCGTCAATTTTCACATTTATATTAACGTGGTAGCATAAGTTTGACTTTGCTCCCGTCTTTTTAGCCAATCAGAAAAATCAACCTGAACCTTGACCATTCTTGCACCATAATATGCAATAAAACTCTATGCATACGTAGTGTACATTTTTATTTCACATTTTATGTAACTCTAGTTACCGATGTCCCTTGTTGACGGACTAGATCGGGATATAGTCTCAAGTTGGTTTCTTTACAAATAATTTGGCTGTCTCTCCCTCAATTATCAGGGGTTCTCCCTCTATCGATCTTTATGAAATAATTACTGGAGGTACCTGGTACCTTTATATTTACTTTAAGCTATTTTTTTCGTCTGTACCTATGGTACTTAGGTCCTAAATAAATTGCGCGCTTCTTATATGAGCCGTTTGCTTTAGGAGCTTAATCTGGGCACAATTGCCGTCCTTATGTGAAGGAATTATAATTACACATCCTCTCTCTTCGTGGCCCGTAGGCCTTATCGTTCACATACTATACAACACCCTTTCTCTTCGTGGCCCGTAGGTCCTACATTTCACAAACTACATTCTGTCGCCCACAATGCCCCCGCCGGTATGTATCGCAGATACATACTGGGTTGCAAGGGTAAGCGACAGTCTACATTAAAGTCTTACGGCACGATTCGTCATTAATAACACTTTTAATCACTTTCACTGTCATGTTCATTCACTGTCTTTACCATTAACATTTTTTCTTTAATTACCTTATGTGGCCCTTGAGCGACCAGCACAACACATTTTCACTTGGTAGCCGGTACCCCCCATCGCGTGGTGGGTCGGCGGGGTCGGCGATGACCCTGCAAACGCCGATCTTAATCTTCACCTTCTTCTTCTTGTTTTGAGCAGGCCTTGTAGGCGCTGCGTCATCCGGCGGCTCCGGCGGAGCCGGGGGTTGTCCATTATTGCCGGTATGCAGTGTTAACTGCGCGTCCCGGCGGATCTTCTTCGTGTTAGCGACACTACTAGTCGCTGCCTCTCGCGTCGCGAAGGTTGGCGGGTCGGCGGAGCGCCGTTCGCGCTGTGCCGCCGACGATGTCCCGCTGTGTGCAGTGCTTGTGATGGCGAGCTGGCTCGCCCTTCCGCAACTGGCGACCGCAGCACTCTCGTGCGTCGCGGTGGAGATCGACCCCGCTGGTCCGGGGGCCGATATGTTAAGAGTGGCCGTGACCGACCCCGGGCGACCGCGGGTCGGTTCAGTGATGAGGCGGGCCATGGCGCCTCCTGGGGCCATGATTGTAGACACTGTGATGTCTTCTGTGCTGCTGTGCACGGCGAACGCCACCTCGGCGCTTGTATTTATAACTTCGAACGGCGGGGCAGCGCAACTGGCGGTCTGCGGGTGCCCGGACGACTGGCTGTCATTCAAGTAGGCTCCCTCTTGTTGGGGCCTTGTAGCTATGCCGAAGTCAGCGACTTTCGGCAAGGCGTCGCCCTGCCGCGGCTCTGTCAGCCGGGCGGGCTCTGGCGTGGGTGTTGCGTCGCGTTGGCGATGTTTCTCAGCCATGGCGAGCGCGATGTAGGTTTCCGGTGGTGGTCCGGACGGTGGGGCACCGCAACCAGCGGTCTGTAGGTGCCCGTATGACTGATTGTCAGCCGTGGGGGGCCCCCCTTGCTAGGGCTCCCTAGATGTGCCGAAGTCAACGACTTCCAGCAACTCGTCGTGCCGCCGCGGCTCTGTCTGCTGGGCGGGCTCCGACTTTGATGCGGTGTTGCGTCGGTGACGCTCCGCAGTAGCCATAAGCCTCTCGTTGGCATTTCTTAGCCAGCACTCGTGTTCCTCTTGCTGTGCCCTCTTTAATAGGGCTTGCCTATTTATGGATTCATGTTCCATTTTTCGTAACTCTTGTTTAAGGCCGGCGTCTATTTTCCTTATTTCTTCCTGGTGTGCTGCTTGTTGCAGCATTTCTTTTTGCCGTAAATTGGCTAGTTGCTCGCTCTCTTCTCGTTCGAGCTCCTGCTGGCGTGTCGCCGATAACCGACTTTCGGTTGACTGTTGTGATTCCGGCCGGCATGTCGTCAGTGGTTCCGCGAACGTGACTCTCTTTCTCATCTTGCCGACCTGCGCTCCCCCCGTCAGGGGGTATTCGAGGATCCCTCTCTGGTAAGTTCTAAGGGGTATGCTCTCATATTCGTTCTGCCGCTGCAGCCGGTTCTCTGCTTTTATGCGCCACGAAATATCCGCTTTTTCATATGGGGACTCTGTCACGTCCATGTTTGATAAAACTGCGGGGGCCGCCCCTCTTTGGGTGTCGGCTCTTCTAGTATCGTCGATACTCATAGGGGCTGGCATTCTTCTCCTCAGCCATTGCTCCCAGACCGCGTCTCGGGCATCTTTTTCCGGTTGCTTTTTCCTGGCAACCCGTGCGGCGTACGCAGTGTGTGCGCCGTACGCCGCTGGCTCGGCGAGCCATGTTCTAGGGACGTAGTTATGATATGGTGTCAGCTCGCTCCTGACTGGCCTCATTGGAATCGTTCGGTTCATAATTTTGGCTTAATTCTGCCTATTTAGACCACTTTCATTGTGGCTTTTCAGTGCACGCGCACTTAATAATACTGTTGTCACACCGTAGTGACATACATACATTCACAATTTCTAATTTTTCACCACTTTTGGTCGCGACACGGCGACAAATTTCAAGATACACTGTTTTTACTATCGTCGTTGTTTTTATACCCTCCAAACGACTTTCTTTGAGTACCCACACGTACTATCACTTTTTATAATTTTCACTTTTTTGGATCTCCAGATCCGGCTCGAAGGACCAAAACGACTGTGGACGACGCGTGGCGCCGACGTGGTCGATGTGCGACAGGCCTGGGTTTGACCTTCGCGACCTCACAGTCACCTAACAAGGGGCGTTTAAAAACCGCGGCGGGCGAACCGCGCGTTTCAACCGCGGCGGGTGAACCGCGGCGGTTGAACCGCTCAGCGTGTTTTTAAACGGCCGTAACGCGCTCTGATAGCGCAGGTGCTCTAGGGGAGCACTAATCCCGCAGACTGAGCTGCACTGTTGAAGGATGGGGTGGGGGTGACGATAAAATAATACTTGGCGAAAAATAAATGAAACGGTATAATAAAATAATGAGACACAAACTACTGATTAAACTTTCCCTATCACAATTTCCTACTTCCTATCACAATTTCCCTACTTCTTCCTTTCTTCTTCTTCCTAGGAGCTCCCACTGGTGGGGCTGAGCGAACACAAATATATCCGGCGATTATAGCCTCTTTTATACCCCTAAGACATCAGAAATGGTGGGGATACAATTTTAAAGACCTCGCCCACTTTCACTATGGAAAAGCTAGTTTTTATGTTTTCCTGATTTTCAGGGGAACCTTAAGGGTTTTTACACATTTTCTTTTAAAAGAACTATTTGTGGGCTATACATTACAATGTCTATTAGTTTTCCTACTTTTCCCGTTTAAATTGGGAAAATCGATATTTACGTAAAATTATTAAGTTTGGTAACATGAAATGGCTTTGCCAGGCTCTAGTGGCTTTAATTAACATTGATTATCAAAAGTGAGTATACATTCGTAAGGGCATTTACCTTACCTTTCTAATGATATCTTAATTGCTTTCGCACCTTATCTGGTTACGAAGATATGGCCGGGTGAGACCGTCAATTTTCACATTTATATTAACGTGGTAGCATAAGTTTGACTTTGCTCCCGTCTTTTTAGCCAATCAGAAAAATCAACCTGAACCTTGACCATTCTTGCACCATAATATGCAATAAAACTCTATGCATACGTAGTGTACATTTTTATTTCACATTTTATGTAACTCTAGTTACCGATGTCCCTTGTTGACGGACTAGATCGGGATATAGTCTCAAGTTGGTTTCTTTACAAATAATTTGGCTGTCTCTCCCTCAATTATCAGGGGTTCTCCCTCTATCGATCTTTATGAAATAATTACTGGAGGTACCTGGTACCTTTATATTTACTTTAAGCTATTTTTTTCGTCTGTACCTATGGTACTTAGGTCCTAAATAAATTGCGCGCTTCTTATATGAGCCGTTTGCTTTAGGAGCTTAATCTGGGCACAATTGCCGTCCTTATGTGAAGGAATTATAATTACACATCCTCTCTCTTCGTGGCCCGTAGGCCTTATCGTTCACATACTATACAACACCCTTTCTCTTCGTGGCCCGTAGGTCCTACATTTCACAAACTACATTCTGTCGCCCACAAGAGTGCATAAGCGGAAAGGAAAACATTCGATCACGACAAACGTCAGAAAACGAATGCGATTCAGAGCTATAACCACGAACTTCGAATCTCGAACTTCGTATATCTCCGTCTCTATCGCACTTATGGTTTATGGTACTCGACCGACCGAAAAGGAGATATACGAAGTTCGAGATTCGAAGTTCGTGGTAGCGCTGCAGCTCGGGGCAAAGATATTAAAGCGGTCTACGCACGATCAGACAAGTCGATTCAGTATAAATGGAACTTGAATTAATTTTTCGGTTTTACTAAAAAATTAAGAATAAGGTATAGGAATATCCAGGTATATTAATTAAATTACGAACCAAAGGTTTGCAATTCCTAACCATTGCCAGTGGCGTAAATATAAACTGCACATATTTATGAATATAAAATAAATACGTTTTCATTTTGCTTATTTAAATATTTACGAATATTTTTCAGGCATTATTTTACGTGAAAATTAGTCACATTATTTTTTATCTCGCGTATTTAATGAATTTTAAGTTTCCACTTCTTGGGATTGATTTTATTGCAGTGGCAACACATTTGTTTACATTTTTTATCTTTAATTTCATTATCCACCTTATACTCGTAGATCCACAAAATTAAATAACTGAATTATTTTTAAATTCATCAATAAATTACCGAGAAATTGCTTATTAAAATTTAATTCATTTTACGTGGATCTTATTTAAGTATCTATTTATATCTAGTAACTTAAAAAGCACAAGAAAATTGTTAAAATACTTACCTAATAGGAGTATATAATTCGTGAGTAGGAGGGATCGGTGAGTTGTTTTTTGACACAAACACTTTTTTTTATTTTATACTTTTGTAGATCGACAATAACTATGTAAGTAAATTGAATGACACACAAATTGAATGTTAAAAACAAAACACGGCTGCGGAGAGATATCGACGAAGGAGTTCTGTTACCAAATATAACTTCATCCCTTTCGCATGCAGGCTAACCGTCCTTAAATGTGAACTTTCTCTCGTGACGCCATAAAATAAAACAATAGTCTCCCAAAACAATAGCGAATAGCCCAGAATCTGGGCCCCAGATGTGCTATCGCCGCGCCCCGTAGTCCGAGCGAGCGGTTTATCCCGTCCCGTCTCCTTGGCTGATATTCTTTTAGCGCTCATGCGCATCATCACCTCACTCGTGTTCAAAGATGCGTTGATGATGAGTGATGGCGTGATGAGATGTGTATTCGTCCGCCGAAGATCGAATTTGCCGCCCTCTGAATTTGGCGCCCGGGGCATGGGCCCCGGCTTGCCCCCCCCTAGATCCGGCGCTGTGCTACTGAATAACATTTTAACCAGTGACACCCATCTCGACGTCTTTTTCACACCAGAGAATCGTTTTCTGGCCGCATCTAGTCACTATCTAGAATCGATTGTCACACCTAGCTCTATCTAATTATTAATACCCAATTACCCATGTGCACGTACCTATTGATTGTTTATTATTTATTATTGTATTTTGAACCCATTTAATTACTTTAATTTTATTATAAATTAGTACGTAAGGTTTATCTGTCAGTGCTAATTATTACATTAAATAAAATAAAATAAATAAAATAAAAATAAAGGAAAATAAAGATACTTACAATAATAAGACAATGTCAACAAATGTAAGTACACAATAACGGAAATAAAACAGAAACAAATTGCAAATTGATATGTCGACCATTAGGTATCGTCCTTCAATATACAATTTGCCTGAAACACAGGGTACCTATCCTAGTTCAGGCACGTGTTATTTGCCTCTAATATTAAGCTCCTAGTCTATAGTATATACTGATGTACATTATATTTTATCAATAAATTACCTTATTATCTTATTATATTAATGTCCATTAGAAAATACCTGACACAATACATTTAATGAAATTATATTGTGTACAGAAGTGACGATCGATATCACCTGGGCCAACAAGCCTTTAAAATACCTACTCCAATTATTTACCTAAACCGGCAACGTATCCCATGCGTGAACGCAGTGAAATCACACCCACAATTACATGCATACATTCGTAAATTCCTACCCCGTTTAACGTTTTAATTAAGCTGTGGTTAATTTAACTGTCCGAAAAGATCTCCAGGATTTTGTTTGTCTTTCGGAAACTCCTCGGCCACTTGTTGCCTTCCCACGGCCGCGATCTGCATACATTTGCAGGCTCTTTTCATCGCATTTAGCATAAAACATCGCAGACACTGAGTCATTATGCACTCGGATTTCGAGGTACAGCGCATATTTACGTTATTATCTAAATATTGCGAATGCCGCGCATTGAAATTTATCCAAACAGTGGTTTTGGCGAAGAGAGTCAGTTGTTGGATTTTAAGGACATTTTTTGCTGTATTGTGTTATTTCTATTACACTATCAAAATGTAAACATTACTCACAGAAAAATTACTCCTGCGTGGTTCCACATAATTTTTGGAAACAACACCTAATGCTAAATGCTCTTACGTTCGTTTGAAAAGTTATAAAATTACCCGGCTGGTATTATTTCGTGTGTGTGATTGGCAAAATATAAACTGTTCATAGTTTACAAGTGTTCTCCATTTCTCCCGGCGACACCCGATCCCTAACAAAGTAAGTTTTGAAAGTAGTTTGTTAAATAAAGATTACCACCAAATAACAATAATAATTGAAATATTTAATATGATATTTATAATCCACGAGTATTTTTAACTTCATAAAATGTGATCTAGCTACTTTACACCAACTCTCTTTTACCAATAATAATATAGGGCGTGTTGTTAGGGGATTCGGATTCCGTCGAACAAATACTTCACATTCGGAAACCGGCGCCATATTTTAGTATGTTGTTAGGTATGTCTAAGGAGTCTATCTCCCCTGTAATGACGTCATCAAAAACGCTGCGGCCGCGCTTGGAAAAGTTTAAATTACACCCAAACCATGCAACGTACTTACACATGTGCGGTACCAAATGAAAGCTGAATAAATTGTCAATAGTTCCGATAGTATCCGAAAGTGAAGTATTTTCACCTAACAACATGCATTAATAGTCGAGTTGTAAAAAGTAGGATATGGTATTTAGTCATACTCATCCGGTTTTGGTGGTCTTACTTATTAAATTTCCACTTGGCAAATGAGCAATACTACTTGATTACAAACAACTGTATATGCATGTATCATTGGCACATTTTAAAAGAAAATATTTTCAAGAAACCTTCTCTTGTGCTAATTATTATCATCTCTCGTGCCTCTATTGCAATGGCACTAAAATCGGATATGAATTGGATTGGTTTCTTGCGTTCCGCTCCTACAAACTTGGTTACGGGCAAGCGTCGCTGCCAATGCAATTAATAATCGACTTTAGCGTTCTAGGAATAGAGGGCTTGTTCACAATCACGTTAAGTAGGTAACTCGTTTAAATTCTGTTTACAGTTTATCGAGTGGTGTGCAAATTGCGAGCGGCCGCTGCATAATGCCGGTTGGATTCAACGGGCAGAGTCATCAGTATATTTACTTACTTTATAGATATTTTACCTAACAAAACCTTTGCTGAACAGCAACAATAAGTGTACTCCCGAATTACGCTTACAATAAAGGATGATTATGTATTCCCATCCACCGTTCCGTGCCCGTTTCGATGAGCCCGGCCGGCACTCGGTCTAAGAACTAAGCTACAGTAAAGTTACATACCTACACGTCAATGGCGCAATAAAATGTCACCTGCAATCTTAGATTTTGCACCACCGTAACCTTAAAATACGTTTAATTTCGCCGAGCTTTCACGTCAAGCGCCCCTCGACTCGCTTTTCCTTGCTTCAGGGTCTCGTGAGTAATTCACGAAGGACCGCTGAAGCTGATTTATCGCGCACCTTTCAACCCGACGTTTATTGCGTCAAACAGCCTCGATAAACGCAAACAAATACAAGCCGTCTAACGCAGCTCAATTCTACATGTTACACCGATACTTAATAGATTAGACATCTCAATGATATATTCATTAACCGTTTCATATATCTGAAAACGACGAAACCTATTTTTCGATTGAAACAATCAGACTCACTTTCTCGCGTAATTTTTCTGTGTGCTGCGAGCGAAGTTGTATTTGACAACTGTAACTCTATGTCAATATCATAGAATTTTGTGCACTTGTGTGTATCACAGATAGTTAACACACTAGTTCTTCGATGTTGGAAGTTTTCGAACACCTTCGCATCCTGAACAGATAAAGTCGATATTCGTGAGCCAGTACGGAAGAGACGTAGTTTTTTAATTATTTTTTAGTCAACGACGGTGGGAAACAACCTTACGGCCTGCCTGATTGCTTACTATGTTGTGCTTAATAGCTAATTAAGTAATTATCTATTATGTTATTTACGATTTTATAATTTACGGAGCCTGTAATCGTTGGCAAAATACTGAAATATGTTCATTTTCATGTGACAAAAACCTTCTTTCTAACCTTCTTTCTTATATTATAGCTCACTGGTGAACCTTTGTTTTCAACATTTGTAACTCGTGGTTACTAGGTTGATAACACGAGTAAAAATGTTGGTGATTGTTTGTTGCCGGCCTTACGTGCAGGTAATTGTACGTTACTCGTATTTGCAATATCTAGTATTGAATGTTGGTATTGTCGTGGGGTTTCACCCTCATTTTCTGAGTAGCAGTTGTCATAATTATAATATTAAACTAATAGAACGTAAAAGGATTGTCAATGCAACATTTGCTTCCAATATTGCTTCCAAGTTTTCCCCTTTCTTGTATGGTGTATAGAACTGCGTGAGTGGCAATGGTATACCGGCCATAATACAAGCGGAAAAGTCAACTCCTTTTATTGGAAAGCTACTTCCGCTTGTATTAATTATAAGTTACAAGCCTTCGTAAACTGAGGGGTAATCACGTAACGTTCCGAACGCGCGTCGGTACAATTTAACTGTAAATTTTCCATATGAAAAGTGAGAGTGAGTAGTTCGTACAATGCGTTACGTGATTGACCTACTGGGCCTCAGCTCAAATAGTTACACAAGAAAAAAATTAGTCATAACATCTTTTTGTAAGTAGTTATTCGCTAATGAGGAAATACAAAGTCTTATCATTATTAATTTTCTTTCTAATTGCACTATATGCTGCATATTATTTTGGCGCGTGCGTGGTAAGCATGCTGGTGCTGCAGTGCATACACACCCTGTTTCGAATTATTACTAAAGTGGTTATTTTATATAATTAATGGAACTCTAGGGTTGTTCATGATTGTAACAAGTTATTTCTTTTCCTGTACGTGACCGTATGTTTCCTAATAAAGAATTAAAAAAATGTGGTGAGTACAAAATTTTACGTCTCTATCTGGCCAGGAAGTGGGGTTTTCCGCACGTATAGCGTGCGGTAATTCCTACTTTATGGCCAGGTATGACGTAAAAGACTTAACATACATACAGGCCTGTTCCCAGCACTGGGACGTATACAGGCGGATGATAGTTGTAGTGGGGTATAAGTATAGCATAAAGCCACGGAACAAATAGTGGATTGTATGGTTTCCTTCTTAAACTGCGCCGATGTAACTCAAGAAAATCCTGAGGCTGCCGTCTAACGTTGGAAGAGCGCTCCTCTTCAACTCTGTTCTCCGCTCAAGGGTACCTACTTTATTGATGAGTTTTATATTAATTTATATATTGTCCTAGGCTGTTTGCATAATTTATTTGCCACTCTTTTCGTTCCCGGCCAATACCTACTAACTGGAGTTTCTAGGTCCATCGGTCTATGATTCAGCTATATTACTGAACAATAAGATGAAATAAACCTTGTAAAGTGACTTTGTCAAGATTTTCTCTAAGGACTACAATTGATCAAGTACTCATGTTAAATGTTAACAACGTGATCAAGGTCTACTCCATTTAATCTTGTATGCTCGTAATTATAGGACATCGTTAACACCACTTACAGTTCTAGTTTCGGCCTTTGGTACATATAGCTCTTGTGTCTAACCAATCAATATACTCTATCGGACATGTTGAGTCTCGTTACAAAAGGCTTTTTCAGTTTAGAAAAAAAATATATTGGAAACCTTAATATCATTTTTGAAGACCTATTTATAGATAACACCACACGTATAGGTTTGATGAAAAAAAAAATTTTTTGAGTTTCTGTTCTAAGTATGGGGAACCCCCAAATTTATAGTTTTTTTTCTATTTTCCGTATTTTGCCATTTGGCTACGGAACCCTAAAAAATAAGATCTTATTTTTAGACAATATATTCTATTGTTTAAGAAAAATTACTTTATTTGAGTCAAAATAGTATGGACTAACATTGGATAAAATCTCAATTCGTGTTTGATTTATTATGTAATAGTCATTGACATAAGATAATAATATCATTTAAATAGTTCATAATGCTTAAAAGCGCTTAATCGAAAGGTTTTCAATTCAATTCAATTCAAATAATTAATTTGTCAAACACAGGTATACAAGGTATGGTAGGGTATCAAAAAACATGTCTCACTGTGTTTTGCCACAAGGCATACAAAATTCAGTTAAAATTAAAATTACGACTTCAGTACGATCAAAACTACGAGCAGCAGCGTGTTTTTTATTGGTAACGAGCAGATACTATTCTTAATTAATAACTCCATTTCTCTTCTTATGTACTATTCCCTTCATTCACATAACTAGTAATGTTTTAGAGAAAGGTGAGTATGTCAACACAAGCCTTGATTACTTAAACCCGTACAGACCCGTTGCAAATCTCTCTAAACTAGTAGACCATTACACACCCACGTTGCCACTAGGATACAAAGCAATCTTGTAAACAGAGCTAGAAGTTAATAGTCCCCTCACGTAGAGTGTAAAACCAGTTAAAATGAGTCGCGAACGGGATCTGCTTAGCAAATTGCATTGCATCCATTGCAGGCAAGTCAACGGCGCCCGGGGCAATGCAGTTATGACGTCATTAGCACGTTATGTGACGTCATAACTCTCCGCTACCTTCCGCTTGTCGCTATTAAGGCGATGAATAGTTCACGTGGTCCAAATGTGCGGTGTTATGTTTAATTTTGGGTGTCGGGTGCATTTTTGGTAATGCAGTTTTGTTCTATGCTGGTGTTAATTATGCGAATTTGCACATACGTAATGTAGAATTAGCTGTGAGGACGAGTGAGGTTGGGTATCTATGTTTCTCAAGCTCGAACTACTATTTCAAGTATACTTTTTATTTATTGAAGGTTAGGCTAGTTGTTTATTTAGTTAGGCTTTTGCAATATTTGTATAAAAATTAAAATATAATAATAATAGTCTTGTTTTAGGGTAGCTCATTACCAGCTCTTCATCTTTGATTAAATTTAATTTTTATTTTAACTTGGCTATATGAAAGTATGTTTTTCTACGTTTTACTATTGTACAGCTCTTTTCCTTTTAAATTTATTTCAGCATGACAGCAATTATGGGTATAGATATCTGGAGCGATTCACTGTGTGTTTTAGAAAACAAGCTCCAGCTTAAAAAAAAAAGAAATTTAAATTAGCCAACTAGGTAGTTATATTTTTTCAACTACCTACTAGGCCTCTCTCTCTTCTCTTTCGCTCTTATACCCAAAAGGATATTTTTAATTTCACTTATAAATCAGCTGCATTTCTCAATCAATTTAATTGCTATAAAGAATAAAATATTCCAGGATGTAAAAAAGTTAGCTATTTTTCTGAGGTGAAGATATATTTGGATGAAAAATATTATCATTAAAAGTAGCGCCAATGAATAGGTACCTACGAGTAAAACTACTGTTATACTGTTATTTAATGTTTAATGGCATCATTCACGTCATTTTATATCTTTAGGTTAATTAGGTTAGTTTAGTCTTATATTCGGTTAAGTCGTGAAAAACAGCAAATTGGAGTGTAAAGCATAAAAAATTTGCACTTACTGCAATTTGCATTGCAATTTTCAATCCTTACCAAGCCATATCCACCTTTAGGTAAGGGTTCCGTGAATATCAGTCAATAAAATCTCATTAAGGTCGCCAGAGCTCCCTATAGGGTGCGCTGTGTTGGGAGTGAGGGACCTGCATGTCTCTATCTGCCAACACAGCGAATCCTCAAGTGAATAAAGGGTCGGCTACGCGCTTGTGATTCTTCTGGATTCACAAGTGCCCATAGGCGACGGTACCTGCTTAACATCAGGCAGGCCGTAAGCTTGTTTGCCACCGTCGTTGTATAAAAAAACCTTTTGGGTCAACAAATGATACTTAGGGTAAAATAGAAATGAAAATCAAACAAAATCCCCCTTACCCTGAAAATTAAGGACACTGGAGTCTAACCGCCGCCGTTAACGGAGCGTTTAATTATAATAGCAGTCCTAACATAAGTTTCGGTTTTTGCAACTGTAGGTTTTCAATGATACTCCAAAGTCAAGGGCCAGTATTCCACTTACAAAATGTGAAATAATCCTGGGATATCGCCAGATTCATGTCTTTCATTTTAATATGACAAAAGAAAGTGACATAAAACGTCACATTTGGTCGAAGACCGAAACTATCTCTACCAAAAAGACAAATTAAAACTTTGACCTGTACATGGCTCATTGTGTCTTGCAGAGCACATCAATATTTTAGCTAATACATTTTTTTCTGCCTTCTAACAAAATATGAATGAACAAGTATGAAACGAAACAACGGACATATTAAAATACAACGCCAGGCAGAAGTACTATGTGCATAGTCAGACATCGTGAAAATCCTCTGTAGCTACGGAGTACCTACTTTGTTTCCAGTACAGTTAAACACTTGTCTCACAAACTTACAAAAACAAACGAGTATATATTATATATGCTAGATATCACCACCCTGATGTATGTTTCTTTTTGATACCTCGGGTCCGTTGCAACATCCAATAATCTACAGGTTGTGGCCTGTAATAGGAGCAAAAATTTAAACGGTAGATTATTAAGCTTGTGAACAATTATTTCCACATGGTTAAACTTGAAAAAAAAAACTTTTTTTTGAATTTTTTTTTCTTCAAAATAAGTTTAATTGTAATTTTTTACTCTTCTGGAGTAGGTACTATCAGTAACTTTTTATTTTAAAGACACTAAAAAAAATGAAATAAAAATCAAAAAATCACAAAGATATCTTTTGAAAACAAAAATGCAAAAACTATTATGACTCGTTACATGATGTTACCTCAAAATCCGCATTGACTGATGTGCTATGATGTCGTGGTGCCAAGATACATTACTTGGAGGTCATAACTTTAGATCAAAATATCACCGAATCCAAAAAAAAATATTAGTGGGACACAAGGGGTTACCACAAATGCTCTAAGGAAGCGTCCCTTTGAATATTTGCTCCTATTACAGGCTACACCCTGTATATATTTTTTCGGTACTTTTTTGTCTACATTAAAAATAATGTTTTTCATAAAATGTAACTCTTGAAATGACTGTTTGTACCAAAATAAAGAAAAATTAAAAATTGCTCATCTGATATACTCTTTATTTGGCAAAGAGTGGACCCTCGTTTAGCAAGACACCATCCAAAAGCAGAACCTTAAAAATCGTTCATACGAAGCACCACCATAACGCGCTACTGCCGGACACTAATGAGAATAGTTGCTCCGCGCTCAGACAATGGATTCATAAATCGCATGATCGTATCGCCCTGCAAAACTGCTAAAATAGTACCGGCGACGACATTTATATGTGTATTTATTTCCATTGTAATTTATGCGCTTACTGCACTACCAAAATGGGATAGTTTAACTTCGGATCTTACTGACTGCGTGCGCGGTCATGCTTCGCTGGGCAATTTTGTTGTACTTGCGGTGTACGCTTGTATAGCATAGCATTAACAGCTTACTTGTGTTTAGCTAATCGTTAATGTTCGCATGCTGAATGCAACGGGTTTATTGTGTCCTGCTGGAACTACTTTGTAGCAATATATTACTTCGTAGCTTAGTATTATAAATTTTCGTTTTTTTAATTAATTTATTTTTCCAAAAATAATTTTTTTTTTTATTACTTATAAGTTTGCCAAACATAGTGTTTATTGGCGAGGATTGCACTCACTTTCTTTACAATATATTTTTTGATGAGCGTTTCTCAAAAAAAATGCCACTATTGTAATCTTTTCCAGGAGTGTTATGTTATTTCCACTCAGAATCGGGAGCTCTTTCGATCCTGATAGGACAAAAAATGTCCCAAACATATTTTTTCTATTGTGTTACTATTTACCATATACTTTGTATGGGTAGGGCAGGGACCGGAACCGGTTACTCTTATTGGGGTTTTCCATAGGGTTATTTTAGAAGGTGTTTTTAAAACCCTATCCATAATGGTAACCTTATGATAAGGTAACTTTACTGATACGGTAACACTAATGTTATGGTTAGCATATCGGATGTGGTAACCATAAGGTAACCTTAATGAAACCCTAACAAACCTCTATCTTGATAGGGTTTTGTTACGGTTATCTTATGGTTACCACATCCGATATGCTTACCATAACAATAGGGTTACCCTATCAGTAAGGTTACCTTATCATAAGGTTACCAAATTGATAGGGCTACCAAATCGATAGGCTTAAGCCTGAAAAGGGGTTTCCCGTCCTTGGGGTAGGGTAACACTTTAGGAAAGTTCAAAAATGTATGGAAATTCTGATAGATGTGTTTAATTGTTTAACCGTTAGGATGATATTGATAAGCCACTTACGCCACTAGCAGGGTAATTGCGTAACGTTTTGTCAATACAAAAATAGGTATTCAAAAAGTTAATCTAAGCAACTAGGTATGTTCTTGTTGGATATTTAAGTACTTAGTGTGAGAAAAGCTTCGGATTTTATTTCAAAATACACTTAAATTGCTTCTAGAATTAACCCTCCAAGTACACATTTAAGCACAACGTCTTGCTTATTAATATTCCCAACGTTGCCGTAAACGCAACACTTAAGCAACGAATATTTATTATTCTCATGAGTTCCTCCTAATTTTAAAGTTATGAAGGGTGTGTTCCTCGCCTACCTAAACGTTTATAGCCTGTTTTGTTCCGAGTTCTAGAACAAAATTAGGAAAAAACTTATTTACGACCTAAAATTTCAGCAGGGTTCTTTTATGTGCCGTTATCATATAAATAAGTTGTTTATTTACATAGGTACTAAAATATGTTTTCGAAATCGTTGTTACTTTCCGAGATAAAATATTTACCGTTTATAAATCCGTACATAGTATCATATTATTTTGTTTTATTCAATTATTTTGATTTCTCTACTCTCGGAGGAATTCCAGAAATAGAGAATCTTTAGACGGAGCGTGATCCATTCCAAGATTTACCATGAAGACGTTTAAATTAAAATACAAAGAGCGCGTATCGGAGGTAATCGGTCCCATACATACGGAGATTAGTAATAAAATCATTCCATTAAATGGCACGATAGTAGGGATTTGTAGGTACCCGTTATCCTACGGGACTCAAAAGGAAAAAAGGTCGAGTAATTTGTCTTTACTTGGAGGATTTATGTCGGGATCTCTAGCACTGAGTAGGCAGAGACACTGGCATTGTCGATTACGCGGCATGTGAGACTAAATACATTATGTGACTAACCGATTTGTAACATTAAGTGCGACATTCTCAGAGGATTAGGAGGTAAGTAAAGAGACCTTCGAAGGGATCGTTAGGTAATGTGATCACTATTTATATCTATATACACCGTGTTTTTTTTGATTTCCGTTAACTTTAAGGGAAGAATCCTCAGGTTAAATGGAACTAATTTCTCTAAGAAACTAGTGTCTTAACTCTTACTATTTTTCAGATATTCAATAAATCAATTTAATGACCGAATCAGTGTGAAGGGTCCTTTATTTTATTTAAGTTTTAATTTTCGTTAAACGAAAAAGGGAATTATTGGGATTTGAACCTGGGACCCCTCACTCCATAAGCAAACTATTTACCACTGAGCCATGTGTTGACAAGTGCTGTCGTAGGTGAAAATTAACTTTGTGTTAATTGAGATTAAGTGTTAGAGCCCTCCCACACTGTAATATTGATTTAGTTTGTATGAAAAATGAAAAAAAAAATGTTTTTCGAATTTAACAAAAAGCAACATACCAGGTAGCTTCTGTTAATGAACCGAACATCGTGTTGAAATTAACGGAAATCAAAAAATACACACAGTATAAACATACATTTACAAAAACATGCTTATAATAATGCCTAATTATTTTTATTCGATTAAATACGGCAAAGCAAAAATAGGTTAAAAAAAATAACACTACCATGGTATCAGTTTGGCTCAGTAAATTGATTGAGCAACATTTTTCACTATCTTCATATGTATATCCAGATAACGTCGCCTACAAGACTGTTCGTTATCGCACCGGTCCTTAAGCTTATAAACAAAAGAAACTCAATGAATCGGATCCCAACTGCGATTCAAGTGTATCACGCAGCGGCGTTCGCGCCTGAGCGTGGACTTTCAAAATAAAACATCCGTGCTTCTGTAGTGTAGTCCTTGTCTTTCGCTCTTTCACGAACGGAAGAGTGAGGGGAACAAGATACACGCGATTATAAAGTTTGTGGATCAGCATGTATCCCAGCGCGGCAATGGCGCGTCATTACGTCGCGCGGCAGATTAACGTGGCTGCGGCACGCGAGCGTCTCGAATTAGATCCCTATATCGCATTACCGTAACGGTTATTACCGCTGAGTAATGTGGATGGAATAAAGAAAGGTTTTGGATCTCTGAACCTTTCCTAAGTCATAGTAATGTCGTCGATATTTTTAGGAAATGGTTTGTTTTCTCAAGTAATACTTGATCATCTTTTGTTGTTAAATTTCCGGAACCAGATGGATTTTATACATTAAAATTGCTTGTTTAATTATACATAGGTGTTTTCAAACGTGTAGGTATTAATTAATTCGGCATAAAACTTAGGCTTCATATTTTGATTAAATTTTGGATGAACGGGGGATTTACTATCAGCTTTGGAAGTATATTAAATTTATTATTCCTAGGGGATGCCAGCAGTGTTTTATGATACAAGCTTTAATCAAAATAATGTGAATAGTAGATAACACGCACAATTCAGTAGTCCGAGCCGCAAAGAAGACTGTTTACATATAATTGAACTAAAAAGCATAAAAATCTTGCAGAATTAGTGGGTTCAGCCGAGCTTGGCATCAGATAAGTTTGTGGTCGCTCGCGGGCCACCTCTTCTCTCCTGCTGTCTTAGAATTTGTGTTTTTTTTTGTGTGGACTTAGACTTCTACGACTTCCGGTGTAGGTTTAGACTCAAGAGATGACATTGTATTTGAAAGATAAGTCAAAGTTTGCAGTCATACTCACGTCACTCTCATCATTAATCATCATCATCAGTCTGACCTAGTAAGGGTTGGGTTGAGGACTTCAAATACCACTTTGAATTTGTTCGCAGATATATTGTATGCTGCAGGTTTGCTCACGATCTGTTTCACCGATACGCTACTCATCGCTAACCAAATAATTATTACACCTAGCAAATAAAACAAAGTGCGCACGCCGACGCCCCGTCATTCCACCGTGTTACACCAAAAAGTAGTATCTCTTCAAGAATATCATAGTGTCTTACGACTTTTTAATATACTAAGACGGTAGTATAGCGCGCTGTAGATTTATCACAACGTCGCACGCACACATTTAGCCGATGTGCGATTTGTTGCTGATGAGATGATGTACGTAAACTATATGGAACTATGCGACGAGGTGTGTTTAATTGCAGCGGTCTGAAACGTCTGTGTATCTAAGAACTATTAATTATGGTGCGGATAATTATTTATTCGTTAGTATTAAAGGTTTCCAGTAAAAGTGAAATCAGTGCTGACATCGGTCTATGGTAAAATAAATGTAGTTCGATATTAATTCGTCAAATAAGTACCTACTGAATGTGGTAAGGGTGTTAGATTTTGTCTATAATGTCACCCTCGCTGCGAGTGTGATGATTTTGTGCTTAGATATAGGTACCTACCAGTGGTGGCGCTAGAAAAATTTCGATGTGCAACCCGGAGCAAAAAAAAGTTATAAAAGAGTTACAGTACATATATAACTATAGGCACGGCTAAAATTTTATTTTTGGCAAGCTGGTGGAAATTTGCTTGTGTGGGCTCCGCCACTGATAACCAAAAGTCGCCGTCAATGGACTTTGCTAACTATGTAAACAAACAATGTATTGAAATTGATATTTAATGTCAATTTCAGTATGGCGATTTGTTTACATATTCAATTCAATTCAATTCATTTTTATTTCAGACAAGGTCCATACACATTTGTTAGTAAAAAATAATAATTAACTTATGACTAAATGCGTGTTAGTTAATAATAATACTTAGGGTCTAAAATTCTCGTGCGCGCGTCTTTACCTGCACATGCATGGACGTCCAGCGGGCTAGCATAGGACTGTCCCAGCGGTAAGCGAACATGCTCATATTACCATTACATAGGTAGCAAAGTCCATTGACGGCGACTTTACCTAACATTGGAAATCATGCATAAATTACATGACATACGATGCTCTTCGGCCTCTAATTGATCATGCAGATTATGAAAATGAGGTAGATAGTTAACACGTAGCAAATCCATGGCTTTTATAATATTAATAAGAAGTAAAGAGAGGTTATTCAAATTATGGTCCATCGAAAAACACAAATTAAGATAAGTGTGTAAGGAGAGAAATACGGAAAGTAGCGTACCTATACTAAACGACTTCCGTAAACGGCCTCCGTAGCCCAGTGGGTTGACTCTGCCTACGAAGCTGGAGGTCCCGGGTTCGAATCCCGGTCAGGGCATTTATTTGTGTATTTATCACGAATATTTGTTCCTGAGTTATGGATGTTATATATGTATATAAGTATCTATATGTATGTATCTATTATATATATCATCGCCTAGTACCCACAACACAAGCCTTACTGAGCTTACCGTGGGCCTAGGTTGATTTGTGTAAGATTGTCCCGTAATATTTATTTATATTTATTTATTTATACTAAAATATAGCCGTTACTTATTACATTTTATCATAAAATTGTGAAGAAATAAAGTATACCCATTATCGGCAAGGATTTGGATTTGATTCGCGGCAAACGGGTAAGTGATAGCACATAAGAAACAATTCAAACAATCACTTGAAGAGAAGCGTTTACATTTGTATTTCGTTTGTTTCACGTTTCTAAGGGCGCCCACGTTTCCAGAAAATGAAGATAAACATCCGGTTGTCCAAATTACAACAATAGCAAATTGACACACGTACTTAGGTACATACGTTCACAAAAACCTGTTCAGGTGGGGTTTTAAGAGCACACGATCAAATACGTCGAGTTGAGAACTTTAATTCCACTCAAGTGAATTTCTCATAACAAATAATATTATGAGTAGAACATGCGAGACTTGTCGCGGAAAATAAATAAAAGTAATCTTGTCTCTCAAAATATACCGTCTCTTTGGAAAACACTTGTTTTCGACCCTTTCGTGAGTACCAAATTAGCAATATATCACAATGTTTATTCCCAAATGGAAAGGTACTACAAATAACAAATACCTATAAATTTCCCCGTCTGGTTAGGTACCTCGGTACATATTTTTTTTTTTACAACGACGGTGGCAAACAAGCTTACGGCCTGCCTGATGTTAAGCTGGTACCGTAGCCTATCGACACTTGTGAGTCAAGAAGAATCACAAGCGCGTTGCCGACCCTTTATTCACTTGAGGATTCGCTGTGTTGGCAGATAGAGACATGCAGGTCCCTCACTCCCAACACAACGCACCCTAGAGAGCTCTGGCGACCTAACTCACCACCAGAGGCCCTAGCACACTAAGTTTTATGTCGGAGAAAATTTACTGAAACGTCACGTAAAACGCGACATAAAACGTAGTATGCTAGGGGAGCAGGAACACCACATACTCCATAGCATGCAATAATATAGCAACACTACAAAGCAGTGGTGCTTTTATGGCTGTAGTCTTCTTCCCTATCCCTATTTGATAGGATTTTATTTTGAGTTGGCTGAAAGTATCGCAAAAAGCGTGTCTGGGGACGTGGGGACCGATTTTTGACTTTCGAGCGCTCGAAAATTTAATAAAAGTAAATACGATTCTAGTGTCAAAATTGCAGGCACTTACTTTCTACCGATCGAATTAATTACGAGTGGTGGATAACACTCGTTTTTAAATTTTCTATGTCTATTTTAAAATAGAATTCCATCTTTTAAGACCGTTTTCGAGTGAAAGAGTCGAGCGCTCG
Organism: Epinotia brunnichana; assembly: GCA_963854355.1. NCBI lineage: Eukaryota > Metazoa > Arthropoda > Insecta > Lepidoptera > Tortricidae > Epinotia > Epinotia brunnichana. The sequence goes on along the minus strand of OY977949.1, from coordinate 17,609,410 downwards.
AAAGTCAAAAATCGGTCCCCAGGTCGTGCAAAGTGTGTTAGTGAGTAGTTACACTTCTGTATCGTAGATAGTGAGAATGCCGCCGAAGAATATCACAATACTAAGTGTACTGTTACTTATGCTTTACTTTTGAGAAAATACATATGTGATAACATTGAGTTTGAGTGGTAAATCGTGTGACAAGAAAGGAAACGATTGAAAAAGGTATGTTAAAATGGTCTGACATGTAGGAAAGAAATATGTATAAAAGGGAATAAATTTTAAAACGTTTTCTCTTCTTTATCTTCACATAAATGTTGAAAATCTACCCGTGAATGCGTAATAGAACAAAATAAGTTAGAGCTTCCACGATCTAACTAAGCCTTGATTCAGAGTATAATTGACAACATTTCATAAATTTTAGCCCCTAGTTTGATTAGCTCATTGTATTCTACTCGAAAAGAATGCCCATACTACAGTAGAATTAGATTTGCTATGAGTGCATTTTTAAAAATTCTTTAAAAATTGAACATAAATAATACCGGAAATATAAAACTACCAGCGTTCCTCTTTTCGAGTAGAATACAAGGAGCTAGTCAAATCATGGACTTAGAATTATGAAATGTTGTCAATTGGATCAACAATTTCTTTTTTGTATGACGCATACAGTTCGTGCAGTTTTTCCTTTGGACACATCCAAAGTTTATTTTGTTGATTGAATGTAATATGTTGTGACTTCAAACACGCATAGTTACAACCTCATATCGGAGCATAATTTATACGGTATGTACCAAAAACTGAAACAAAATATTGTACGAATTGTACTAGCCATTTTTTTTTGCTATAATAAATGAACTACGTTTAACGTACTCGTACGTACGTTCTCTACGTACGTCCCTTTACTGTTTTACTTAAAACTGAAACAGAATATACGTGTGTTTTATTTCTATTACAACAATTGGAATAAAATAATACAATTCGCAAGTAAATTGAACAAATAAAACCATTCGATTTAAAACACGTTTGCACACGACAGTCTGTAATAAGAGAATATCGAACATATCGTTTGATCTCCGAAGATCGCCGATTAGAGGTTCGAATGTCTGCCAAGGACGTGGTCTAGATACAGCGGTATTACGCCGTGATGAGTTGGCAACATAAATACTGGAGCTTGAGAGTTGTCTGATTCTGGGAACCCAAGGAAATTTAATGATGGCTAAGTTTATGAGGATTACAACAGAGATGGGCAAAATTTTATTCGCGAATAAATCCACGAATAACCCACGAATAATATATAATTTACCTCTTCACGCCTAAACCGCTGAACCGATTTAGATGAAATTTGGTATATAAATAGTTTGAGTCTCGAGGAAGAACAGAGGGTAGTTTTTATCCCGGAAATCAGCCCCTAAGGGGTTGAAATTTGTATGGAGCTGCTTAAACCGCTGCCCAGATTTGGATTAAATTTGGTACATAAATATTTTGAGCCCCGGGGCAGGATATAAGATAGGTTTCATCCCCTAAGGGGGTGAAATGGGGGTAAAAATTTAGTTGTAGCCCATTTTGATGAAATTTGGTTTCGAGATAGTTTGAGTCCTAGGAAAGGACATAGGATAGTTTAAATCGTGGAAATCATCTCCTAAGGGGGTGAAATTAGGGGTGAAAATTCGTATGGAACCTATTTGAATACAATTTGGTATAGAGATAGTTTGAGTCCTAGGAAAGGACATAGGATAGTTTTAATTCCGGAAATCACCCCCTAAGGGGGTGAAATGGGAGGTGAAAAGTTGGATGAAACCCGTTTAGATGAAATTTGGTATAGAGATAGTCTGAGCTCGGAAAATGACAACGGATAGTTTATATCGTGGAAATCATCTCCCAAGGGTGAAATTAGGGGTGAAAATTCGTATGGATATTTGAATACAATTTGGTATAGAGATAGTTTGAGTCCTAGGAAAGGACATAGGATAGTTTTAATTCTTAATCATTCCTTTAGACCTAAGGGGCTGAAATAGGGGGTAAAATTTGGATGAAACGCATTTAGATGAAATTTGGTTAAGAGATAGTTTGAGTCCTAAGAAAGGACAAAAGATAGTTTTTATCCCGAAAGTAATCACTTAAGGGGGTGAAATTGGGGGTGAAAATTTGTATGTAACCCATTTAGATAAAATATAGTATTGAGATAGTTTGAGCTGCGGAGAAGGACATCGGATAGCTTTCATCCCGAAAATAATGTCATCGGGGGTAAAAATTTGGATGAACCCTATTTAGATGAAGTTTGGTATAGAGATAGTTGGAGTCCCGGGGAAGGACAATGCATAGTTTTTATCCCGAAAATCATATCCTAAGAGGATAAAATGAGGGGTGAAAATTAGGATCATGTTATTTATGTATTCGATATGAGGGTGCCAGGTAAGATGTTGGTCAATGATAATACGCAAAGTGTACCTTCGGTCATGTTGAACGGTGAGGCCCTAAAAGTATCCAGTAAGTTTAAATATCTGGGTCATATAGTAACCGAGAATATGAATGCTGACCTGGATATCGAAAGGGAGAGAAGAGCCTTAGCAATCAGGGGCAACATGCTCATCCGTAGATTTGCACGGTGTACAAGGGAAGTCAAGCTGACACTCTTTAAAGCCTATTGTACGTCTTTTTACACGTGCAGTCTATGGATGAGGCATACAAAGCGAGCCTACAATGCGTTACGTGTGCAATTCAACAATATCTTCAGGATGCTGTTCAAGCTGCCTCGTCACTGCAGTGCGTCAGGCATGTTTGCCGAAGCGCACACTGATGGCTTCCATGCCATCATACGCAAGAGGGTCGCCTCGCTGCTGAGACGAGTGCGAGGAAGTGAGAACAGCATTCTGAGGATATTGGAAGGACGTTGGGATTGCCCTATGTTAGGGCACTGGGTTGGCATTGTGACGGGGAGGGTAAAATAACTCTGAGTTTTGCCCTGAACGACACAGTGCCTCTCAGCGTACAAATTATACTTTTCTTTTCTTTTCTGTTTTGCCTACTAACATTTAGCTTTAAAATTATTTTATGTATTAACAAACTTATGGATTCTATGAGTCTGAAATAAATTATTTTTATTTATTTTATTTAAAACTTACCCAAGTATCTAGTTGAAGTTACTTTTGCCAAGCGTGGGCAATCACACCGGACATTATGAGCTTGGTTACAATTATGCATCGTGAGGCTGAGGTCACCATACAATGGGATCGGCTATATATACAGGGTGACTGGTAATTAGACCTATTCCTTGAAAGGGGTTATACTAGAGCTAATTTGCAACAATTGATGTCCAGTCAACCAGGGGTCAAAACACGATTTTTTTTTAATTTTTCGAGTTTTTAGTTTGTTTGAAAAAAAACCGCCTTGCAGCCTTAAAGTGCTGATTGTGACAAAAATGTTTTTTTACCATCCAAATGGAAGTACTTTTGTCACAATCATTAGCTTAAGGCTGCAAGGAGAATTTTTTTCATACAAACTAAAAACTCGAATATCTCGGAAACCAGCGAGTTTCGACCCCTGGTTGACTGGACATAAATTGTTGCAAATTAGCTCTAGTATAACCCCTTTCAAGGAATAGGTCGAATTACCAGTCACCCTGTATGTCGGAAACTAGTTTATGTTACTATAAATTATAATAGGAATATGATAGACAAATAATTAAGCTATTAGAGACTTGTACGAAAAACATTCTACTCGCTCTATATTTTTTTATATTTTAAACTAGTTTTCTACCTAGATGTGGCGGATTGCATTGTGTATACAAAGTTTCATGTTATTCTAGCATGTCGTTTTAAAACGAGAACTAAACTACGTCAGGCGCGGCTCACTCGCGATTTGTGTTTATCGCTACAAGTACATGCCGGTCGCCCCTTCGTAGGGGCTCTATTCAGTGGCTGCCACGTGTTGGTACAGGACGCTCGCACGGGTCGCAGCGCGTTGCATTCGATAGAACGGGATGGCCACATTTAGGCACGTTTGGCGTACCTAAACAGGGAATTTGTTAACAGAGAACCTTCTATACGTAGTACTATTACTTATTATGTGACTACGTTTGGATGAAAAGTCGAGCATCTTGACGACCCCCTTAATTTTCGATATTCTGTTTCCTACACGGTTTTGACTGGTGTCACCGTTTGCCAGCGAGCGCACAGACTTGGTACAACCGGCACGGATGAATGAATGAGGACTCAGCACGGTGTACCTATAGTTAGTCATTCTTAAGTGTCTGCTAGACGGCCTCCAACACGCCCCTCGGATCGAGCGACCTTGGACCGACCGTGTAGACAGTTGTTTGCAGCAAAATTTCATACTACAGCGGTCGGTGCCGACCAATGTCGCTCGGTCGGAGGGGCGTGTTGGCGACACCGTCTAGCAGACGTTTTAAACAGCCTAATATAGAGGAAAGAACTGTATATGAAACTTAAAAACTTACCTTTTTCATCAAAGATAAACCGAAAAAGGTACGTGTCTCAATTTTATTGACTTTAGGTACCTAATCGTGATTTCTTAGAACCACCATTATTTTGAAAATAGGTTAGGCAGATGATCTCTTAAAGGTAAATGATAAGTCATTTACCTATAAGGGATTTTGTTTCAAGAAACTTAATAATTGGACAGCATTCGTTTTAACAGCAATTTCTAGCCAAGTTTAGCTACATAGTTAGTAAGATATCCCACCGACTGATCAATTAAAACTTATATATTTATCTATTGCTGACAGATTTTAATAAAGTTTGTGCTACAAATTATGTTTTTTTTACAGTGAGCAAAATAGATAAATCGTATACAAACAAAGTTGTGGTCTCGTGTCTAGAGGATATCGTTATCTTAGTCCCACCGCGGATGTGTTTCCTGAATCAGGTTCATTGATACTTCTTACACTATGTTTGTAGGATTATGGTGCGCATAGAACATATATTATTGTCATATAGGAGTGCTGTCACTGAAACGTTGACAGCACTCCTATATGACAATAATATATGTTCTATGCGCACCATAATCCTACAAACATAGTGTAAGAAGTATCAATGAACCTGATTCAATAAGCGCCAGCATTTGATAATAAACGCTACGAGTACCCTGAGCCCCCAAATCTTCTCATAACCTGTAGTGCTTTTCAGGGTTCCTTACCGAAAAGGTAAAACGGGACCCTATTACTAAGACCCGCTGTCCGTCCGTCTGTCAACAGGCTCTCATGAACCGTGATATTTAGATGAAATGTTCACAGATGATGTATTTTTGTTGCCGCTATAACAACAAATACTAAAAAACAGAATAAAATAAATAAATTAAGGGGACTATAAAACAAACGTGATTTTTTTGCTATTTTTATAGATGATGGTTTCCCTTCGTGCCCGAGTTCGAATCGCACTTGGCCGGTTTTTTTATACTACGATGGTGGCTAATAAGCACTCGGCCTGCCTGCAAGATAAGCAGATACCGTCGCCTATGGACACTTGCATGAAGAATCACAAGCGCGCCGCCGACCCTTCATTTATTTGAGGATTCGTTGTGTTGGCAGCTAGATACATAATTATGGCAGGTGACACACTCTCTACACATCTCATCTTCGGGAGCTTCGGCGACCTTACAAAGATGCTGCAAATCGAGTGATTCCCATCTTCCAACCTATCCAACCCAGGTTTCATAAATACAAATCAAGTAAATTCACAAGTCTTGGTAACGTTGCAGCCAAACGTTTCGTTACAGAATAGGAGCGGTGTACTAATTTCCTGTAACAACATTATTGTGACATGAGGAGCTATGATTAACTGTGTTTTCTTTTGTGCTTCGGTCGGCTCGGTTACAATATGAACCCGGGGAAGGTTATTAGGTAATTAGACGAAAAATATATACGAAAATTGTATAACCATTTCTCGTCTATGATTGCGAAATCTTAAAATGATTTTAGAATTCTCGTGCTACTGTTGTAAGTAGATTTTATTGAATGATGATACTTAAAGCTGCAAACGCACAGACAGCGGTGGCGGCGCGGTGCGGTGCGGTACGGAGGCGGTACCGGTTGTAATGTTCGAGCTAATATCGGCAGGACGCGGCGCGGCGCGGTATTCTGTGCGAACCTTTTCATATTTAGCATTATCGAACATTACAAGTATTACAACCGGTACCGCCTCCGCACCGCACTGCACCGCGCCGCCACCGCTGTCTGTGCGTTTCGACCTTGAAGGCCTCCACACACCGAACGCGGGTCGTGCGCGATTGCGCGGCGCAATAAACAAATGCAGCACCCTTAGCGTGAGCCAAATGTCATACATTTTTTTCGAGACTTGATCGAGACGACTTGGGGGAAAAAAAGTCGAAACTTTTGATTTCATCATTTTTTATTCTTAAGTTTTTGGAAATTCAGGACGCTAATTTTGGTTAAAAGTAATCGTCTGTTCATAGGCTCTCAGACCAATGTTTTTTTTACCATCCAAATGGAAGTACTTTTGTCATAATCACCAGTTAAAACTCGAATTACTCGGAAACCAGCGAGTTTCGACCCCTGGTTGACTGGGCGTAAATTGTTGCAAATTAGCTCTAGTATAACCCCTTTCAAGGAATATGTCGAATTACCAGTCACCCTGTAAAGGTACTTACGCGCGTGAATTTTGTCATTAAAGTCATTAGTGTGCTGAATTGATTAATTATTAGGTACTTACGTGCCAAGTTGCCAACATCTGTGATGACCTGTAGGTACCTTCTCTCATTTTTGATTCTGATTATCTATCGCGAAACGAAAACGAAGCTCGTTTGTGGTGTTATAATTTATACTTATTAATATATCCCCCTTTCTGTCGCTCGTACAAGCAAGACAGATATATACACGGACGAAATTATTTTTTGTTTCGCGGTAGCCCCCTGATTCATGCTCCTAGCGTTATTCCCGGTTGTGCCCTAAAGGAGTCCGGGTCCGCTTTGACATCTAATCCCAAGATTTGGCAAAGGCGCTAGTTTTACGATATACGGTAGCCCCCTGATTGTTTTGTGTAAATAGATAGGTACCTAGGTTTTAATTCTTTCATTTAGATAGTACAGATCTATACTAATTTGAATTATCCGCTCTTAATTGATCCGATCTTACCCCAACATAGGTACCATATTAAATGTAAAATTGTTAGAACTGCAATACCTACATTAAATATTCACATACTCGTAATATAATATGATATACCTAATCTATTAGGCTTCTACAAAAAAAACTAAGATGTGTTTATTTTTAATACTTACCTACTACGACGACGGTGGCAAACAAGCATACGGCCTGCCGGGCGTATTCTCTTTGCCGTCCTTGTGAACGCGGCAGCAACGCGGTAGTAACGCGGGCCCACGCGGGCCCGCGCGGGCACGCGACGGGCCCGCGTTCGATGTGTGTTTGAAGTGTAGTTTCAATGTTTTACAAATTGCGCGGGCCCGCGCCCGACCCGCACCCGCGACCGGTGTGTGGAGGCCTTGAAGAAGCTTTTCACATAAGGGGGTGAATAAAAGTAAGATTGTATTTTTGGCAGGTATAGGCTTTTATTGGCGCCTGTACCTACTTTTTTGCACATTTAAGGTAAACGTCCGGGTCCTCGACGTTGCACAATAACGTTAAACAATATAAATACCTAGGTTAAATTCGAATTAAGAGGATTTTTAAATACTGTTTTTTCTGGGTCTAACGCGATATTTATTTACCTTTATTTCTGACGTTTCTGACGTGTCGTCGAAATAACAGTATTTAAATATGTGTACAAAGCGCGAGGGTTTAAAGTGTAAAGAGGACTTTTCTTCATTCAAATTTATACCATGTCACTTTATAAAGTGCCCATGTCATACACTAGTGCAAAATCGAGGAATAGGACGTTTACTTTATAGCTGCTCGTTGAAAGGGTTCCAGTGACCCCAAACCCGACATATTAACTATAGCTGCTCGTTGAAAGGGTTCCAGTGACCTCAAACCCGACATATTAACTAATAGCTGCTCGTTGAAAGGGTTATTCCAGTGACCCCAAACCCGACATATTAACTATAGCTGCTCGTTGAAAGGGTTCCAGTGACCCCAAACCCGACATATTAACTAAAGCTGCTCGTTGAAAGGGTTCCAGTGACCCCAAACCCGACATATTAACTATAACTTGTGTAATTGCTTTGGCCACGAGTTGGTTGTGCTCAGTGGGCTAGGCGGAAGCAACATCGCCTGTCAGCACCTGCTGATGATGTCTCGAAGAGACGCGAAACACGTGTCGAGGTTTTGTCATTATTGACTGTGGTTTATCTCGTGCGGAGGGAGGGTAGGCGCTAATCGCATGCAAAAATAAGCAAATAGGTGCCTCTCATCATTGCTAATTAAACGTAAACGTGCAGGTCTCGTTTATTAGCGGAATAGCAAAGAAATATTGTTCTCGTAAGTTATTCACCAAGCTTACATAAGTATGGCACATTACAGCTCAATCGAATACTTTTAAGTGGCTGACAATTATATACTAATCATCATGCTTCTAGCGTTATTCCCGGTCAAGATTTGGCATAGGCACTAGTTTAACAAAAGCGACTGCCATCTGATCTTCCAATCCAGAGGGAAAACTAGGCCTTATTGGGATTAGACTAATACAAAATCCTATCTTATACTATTAAACGAGCAATATTTGTATATATATATATATATATATATTTGCAATCACGTTCTCGGAAACGGCTCTAAGGATTTCGATGAAATTTGGAATACTACGGGGGCGAGAAATCGATCTAGATGTCTCATGTCCGGGAAACTTCGTTGTCCGGGAAACCAGGGACTTATGTACTAATAGTGCAAGTTAAATAAAATTTTATAAAAACACTCGTCGATTTAAATAGATTGAATTGAAAATAACGTATTTCCCACCAAGTCTATTTGACCGATTTTCGCAATACATGTGTTAAATTGTATTTTATAGTAGGTACCTACAATTTTCAGGCGTTTCCAAAGATGGCCGTAAGCAGCTTACTTCACGCTGTAATAGATTTAACGCGGAGCGCATAGACGATAACTTAATTTATTGGTTATTAAACTTATTAAGTAGGTACATAGATATAACTCCATGTACCAACTAGTTAATAGATGACTTGAATCTAAATATTCTGAGTTGCAAGACAGATTATAAGTGAGATTTATAAGATCTCGCTTGCTGCTTATCAGACACAAACCCTTTATTTCGGGGTGAAGTATTTTCGACAATACTCATCCCAGTTTATACATATATATATATCATAAAGCTCCTGGAGGAAGCTAGAGGTGTATTCACATAATTTCGCGCTAAAACGAATTGTCCTGGAAATGAGATCTAGCTAGATCGATTTATCGCCCCTGCAAAGGCCAATTATTGTAAATACATCTCATCTTTTTGTTTTATTTATAGCCGTTTTCGTGAACGCGTTTACAAACAAATATTACCTACACTTGATACTTTCGAATTCTACGTTGAAAAGCAAAAGCAATTGTCTAGTATTCAAATTTTATGTTTATATTTCTATCGTTATATTTCGTATATCATATAAACGAAGGGTTTGAGAGTCTACGAATGCGTTCGATGACGTTAAAATGTTGTGCAAATGCACTTAAGTTAATTCAATCAAGGTAGATGAGGCACTTACAGTGTCTAGTGTGTGTACTATGCTACTCTGGCCCGGAAGATGCTTTCTACAAAGATAAGTCTCACTATATGATGTAAGGTAAGGTAATATCAGATCGTATATACCTACTGTATATATTCGTATAGACTGGCCACCTAGAATATTTTTCATGACGTCTTCCACCAGACCACTATCTTGGAATGCAGTACATACCTACTATTTAGCGACAGCACGGCAGCCCCGACTAACGCCTTGGGGACTTTGGTCTTAAGCGACCTGCGACCTGCGTTTTACGAGTATCTGTTAATTGCGCGGTCGAGACGCGCCACGCACTGTGGTAAGTTGGGATCACGCGCAATGAACAGATAAAATGCTGGTCGCAGGTCGCTTAAGACCAAAGTCGTGGCCAGGGGGTAAGGCCTCCACACATTGGTCGCGGTTGCAGCGCGAACGCGGGTCGAGCGCGGGCCCGCGCAAGTTGTAAAGTTGAAATTACACTTCAAACGCAAATCGAACGTGGTCCTAACGCGGGCCCTAAGGTTAATTTTCAATACCACTTCTGGCAATTGTGGGTTTGAGAGAAGATAAAAAAGTCTTTATTGCACACAAAAACATTGAGTAGACATGAAGGAATAAATATGCACATGTGGTGTATGACATTGGAATTTAACGGTTTTATGTCATGTGTATAGTCTGGACGTTTAGGTATCTAAAAAAATGTAAACAAAAAACACCACGTGACTTGGTCTTTCAGCCAATAAGAAAATACCATAGATACAAAAAGTTGCTATGATTGGTTGAATGACCAAGTCACGTGGGTTTTTTTGTTTACATTTTTTTAAATACCTAAACATCCTAGGTATATATTAAACCAAAATAATTATAGAAAAAAATGTTATGAACAATTTCCATTACACTTAACAGACGAAGGAACTTCTTTACAAACTTTACATTATAATAAGATGAGTACTTAGACATACTTACTAAAACTTATTCCAGTTTTAAATTTATAGCTATAGTAATCATTTATTCATAAAAAAGTATACAATGTTACAACAAATATAAATATAAAAAAGAACGGATGGTTGTATGTAGAGAGGGGTTAGGGGGGGATGTTAGGAAGAGCTGCCCCGTCGTTGAGGCCGAAAAAATGCTTAACTGATCTGAATTTGTGCCGGGTCCCGCGAATACACATGCTTGTGGCTCGAATTATTGATATTATAATTTTTGACCTTAACCAGCCCATTATTATAGATAGGGGTCGGTTCCAGCGGTCGGCAATAGCTTCACCAAGATGTTTAATAAAGGTGGACATTTGTGGGGCGAAGATTCCGTCAACTGATGGGACGAGAGGGGTAAATGTTGCATGTTGTTTGTCGCAGGCACTACTGTATTTACGTTTTTTCTCTTCTTCTGCGGATTTTAAAATGGAAGCTACCGGGCGAGAGATGTAAGAGGGAGCGTCGGTGTCTACGACACGGATATCGAATAACGCCTCCCTTTGTGCATCCCAAACGCCGCGGCAGCTGAGGTCTCCACGAAGTCCACAGTTTCCTTCAGTTAAGATCGGTTCTTTGGTGACATTTCCCCAAGCGTTTTGGCATAGTTCACAAAACAGGTCTCTGATTTCATTGTGACGACGAGTTATTAGGCCACCAGTTTTGCAGCAGAGTGCGTGGTCCACATTGAAGTCATCGTTACCGCACCCATCGCATGATTTGGGCATGGAAACACGTGTTCTGTGGTATCGTATTGCTAATGAGTCTCTAAATTCTAGTGGGGATAAATCAAAATTGTCTTTTTTGTCGGTATCACAGACAGCCAGGTGGAAGATTTTGTTTTAGTTTTCTTAAAAATTGAACGTTCGATAGGTCGTTTTTTGATCTGTGAGAGTTTGTCTAAAATGGAGTCCAAGAGCTTATCCTCTTGAGAGTCTTTCTTTATCCAGCATTCTTTTCTTGCTACTCTAAGGGATACGTGGTGTTGAGAGAGGTCTAAGTGTTTATTTTCGAGTAAGGCGGATGACAGGATGGTGCAGCCTTTTTTGGAGTTATCATAATTTAAGTTTGTCAATTTAGAAAGGACAGGGATGGCTAACCCGCCTTTGTGAACTGGTAAAGAAAATAAGTCGGCTTCAAGAGAGGTTACGTCACCTCCTAGTAAGTTTGGTAGAAAACTGGAGCGTAGTGTGTTTATTAGGGGCTCGAAGAATTGGTTAGCATTTTCTAAAACTCTTAGTAGGAACGACCATTTAAACTGTGCCGCTTTGGTGAGAGCGGTGTAGGCTGCTTGTGGTGAGTCTTTACATACTTATAACAGAAAGATTTTCTATTGTACAAGTCCAAGTTTCGACGTTTTTGTTCACAAAGTATTTTTTTCCTTCGCTGATATAACTACCGAGGAAACGTGACCCAGTTGTTATGGTAACGTTATAACACCTTTGAATATTTGCTGAGCACATTAAATTTCATGTCATTTTCATTTACAATTAGATAAGACTTTTTGTCTTGGGGAAAGTAGCCATATGCAGGTCCCTTTGGCTTATTTTGTCCCACCAATGTCGAAGGTTGTTAAGCGTGCCTTGGGCAGAAGAGTCGTCTGCGTACCAGGTTTGGGTGATTGTTTGTTCTGATTTCAAATTGTTTATCATGGGTAGTGTTGCTAGGGCATATAAAGGCATCGCCAGTGGGTCACCTTGGGTTACTCCCTCTTCACTGTACAAATTCATGTTGGAATCACGGATCACGAGTTCGGCGTGTCCATTTTAAGTATTGAATAGGAAGCGAGCACAATGTGGCCAGTGTATTCTTGCCTGCCACAGAGCCAGTTGTCTGTTAACGGAATTGAAAGCGTTGTTTGCATCGACGAGCAGCATACCCCAAGTTGAGCCCGGTTGACACTCTTTTTGGAAGAGATCATGCATGGCATGTATGGCGCCTTCGAGTTCGCAACTTAGCCCACTACAAAGTTGCGATTGAGCACAGGCTTCGGTGACCTCAGAGCCAGTGGTCAAATCATGCATTTCGACAGGATCCTGCGGAGGCATTACATTCCAGTTTTAAAGGCAAAACCTGAGTCTTTTAATCTAAAACATAAAGGTTTATTTGTTCTGAAAAGTGCCATCATTATTTTTTATTTTTGTTATGCAGTTTAGTAATTGAATGTGATGTCTTTACCACCAAGTAAGGATAAATCTAACCAAATGAATGTTCCATTTTATAGTATCTATAATCATATTTGTAGTATTTATTTTTACTATTTAAAGAGTAGCTATACAATGACATCCTTATATTATAAGAATACTTAACTAAAACACACATTTATAAAATAATCTTACCTTACGGTAACAAGTTGCATAAAACTTATTTTATCTATCACATCATACTTATTCTGTGCAAAATGACGTGATTTTTACGTCATCGGCACCAGAAGTTCGAGCCCTGTGTATTTATCATATGACCGATATTTCTGTGAATAAATCATAATTATATTCAAATATAGCAGCCTCGATAATATTTCTGCCGTGGTTCGTAATTAGGTCGCGTATGCCGCATGTAAGCTCTTTGTACGAAGATTGATATTAATAAAATATCACAGGCAGTAAGTTAATTGCAATCAACCGAAGGCTTCCGTAATTCGGTATAAATATTAAATAACTGTTTTTGCACAACAACATCTCTTTTGGTTGTGCTAATTTAAATATTAAAGTACTTGTACGAGACTTTTAACCGATATTTATGTACTTGGAAACTTGGTAATTGTATAACTGCTAATTTAAAAAGATACAGGAGTGTTCTGAATTGCTAATGGCTGAATTATTATGCTTATGGGGTAATTACTATTAGTTCAAAATCATGTCTGAAGTTTATTTTCATCCTCGTCCATTCCCTTACCTACTGTTTATATTATGTCGCATTCTTGGGCAGAAAACTCCTCTCCCGATAAGCGGGTAAGGGATGTCTGTATGTTTGAAATAAAATGCGAAACTACTCAACAGATTTTCAGTAACGCGACGATTTGCTGTAGGTAATGGATACCTATACTACGAGCATGTCGGTGCACCTTTTTTCAAAACGCGGGAAGGTAAAGTAATTTGACATCAACACAATTATCACTGCGTATTGAAAGTCCTGTGTTAGCTGTGAAGGACCTGATCTTAGCTGTGAATACAATGAATCTTTAAATTAATAAGGGGTTGGCAATGCGCTTGTGATTCGTCTAAAGTCGCAAGCAACCATATTACTATGGCGTCTACTGTCAATAGTAGTTTATGTGACTGTACATAATGAAGGCCATTAAACACGAGTGGGTTTATGAAACGAGCCGAAGGCCACATAAGCCTCCACGATGTATTCAGGAGCCGCATATTATGACCGGCATTGCGGCGTTGTTTTCTGGCAGCTGTCATAGTTTTTTCTTAATTCAGAGACAACTAGAGTCGGATCCAACTCTCATATCGTTCGATATCTTACTTACGTGCGACATTTGTCAAATTTGTATGCAAATTGATAATTCATTTCGAACTAAACGTCATCTCGACTGATATTTATTTAAGAAGATTAACATGTGGAAGAGCGGGGTCTCTTAACACAAGCATATTTTAATGCTTAAAAAGAGGCACCAACTCCAGACTATGTAAATATTTTAAGATACTGAATAAATGCTTTTTATTTATTTTATTATTTATTATATTAGAATAGAGGTCAAATCAAATGTCCAAGCAGGACAATAAAAATGTAATAATCTTATTAATACATTTATTTATTTCACAAGCACGAAATTAATGACAAAATAGCTCTGCGCGACATGCGCTTGACGCTGAGGTGGCTCGCTGACTCGCGGTGCGCGAGCGCAGCCGCCCGATCTGCCCTTCAAACGCCCCGTCCTTTGCCGTCGTCCGATGCCCGCGCGTACATCGGACATGATGTACGCGCGGGCATCGGACGACGGCAAAGGACGGGGCGTTTGAAGGGCAGATCGGGCGGCTGCGCTCGCGCACCGCCAGTCAGCGAGCCACCTCAGCGTCAAGCGCATGTCGCGCAGAGCTATTTTGTCATTAATTTCGTGCTTGTGAAATAAATAAATGTATTAAGAAGATTATTACATTTTTATTGTCCTGCTTGGACAATAATGGCGACCGTGAATGGCGTGTTCCTACTACAGACGTTGTCGCCAAATAATGGCGACCGTTGGAAGAAACTGCAAATAATGTGCAAGTTCAAGCTGCATTTTAACCGTTAAAATAACGGAATTTTACCGGCTCGCTGACTCACCGACTCGGAAGAACAAAGGATGCTGCTGTTTTTTTTGAAATACTGGGGCCTCAAGGTTCTACGTGGTTGCCTGCAGGTCTAACCCGAGGGAAGTACGCCTATTTTACCATTCCTTTGTTCCGATCCCCTTTTATAATTTGGCTTCGATTTGTGTGACGGCTTTCTTGCATCTTAAGCGTTAGGTTCAATTCCTAATCTAGCTTGCCTAAAAGACAAGACTATTAGCTGCACGCAACGGCCTGTGCTTATTTCTATTTGGTAAATAAATTCTTCTTTTTTAAAGCGTCAGGATGGTATCCTGATCTAGCTTGCGGAGTGCTTATTTCTATTTGGTAAATAAATTCTTCTTTTTTAAAGCGTCAGGATAGTATCCTGATCTAGCTTGCGAAGTGCTTATTTCGGCGAAGAGTTGCCTTATTAAATAAATTCTTCTTTTTTAAAGCGTCAGGATGGTATCCTGATCTAGCTTGCGGAGTGCTTATTTCTATTTGGTAAATAAATTCTTCTTTTTTAAAGCGTCAGGATAGTATCCTGATCTAGCTTGCGAAGTGCTTATTTCGGCGAAGAGTTGCCTTATTAAATAAATTCTTCTTTTTTAAAGCGTCAGGATAGTATCCTGATCTAGCTTGCGAAGTGCTTATTTCTATTTGGTACTTCTTTTTTAAAGCGTCAGGATAGTATCCTGATCTAGCTTGCGAAGTGCTTATTTCGGCAAATATTATCGCATTACTCGCATTGATACGCATGTTAAGTATTAAGCTGTATTAAACAGGCATTACAGTGCTAATTTTAGTAAATCGGAAAGTTATTTACAAATCCGTTACGTAGTTAAATTTAAAATTTGTAGTAACGGTTCCTTTGTGTGCAATACGTGGCTATTCCATATTTTTGTACAAGAGTTGCCTTATTAAGCTGTATTATATAGGCATTACAGTGCTAATTTTAGTAAATCAGAAAGTTATTTACAAATCCGTTACGTAGTTAAATTTAAAATTTGTAGTAACGGTTCCTTTGTGTGCAATACGTGGCTATTCCATATTTTTGTACAAGAGTTGCCTTATTAAGCTGTATTATACAGGCATTACAGTGCTAATTTTAGTAAATCGGAAAGTTATTTACAAATCCGTTACGTAGTTAAATTTAAAATTTGTAGTAACGGTTCCTTTGTGTGCAATACGTGGCTATTCCATATTTTATACAAGTTTGCCTAATTAAGGCTATTACTTAGTGTTTTCCTTAATTATTAGAGATTTTGCTAAACAATAAACGGAGATAACCGTGCTAAATCCCTTCTTAACGAATTATTGTAGTTCAAATATCTTATAGCGATTTGCCGACTATTTCAGTGTTTGATCGGGACCGGCGCGCTTAAGGCGTTCTGTTTGCTGGGTGCAGCCCGGGTCCGTAGCAGCTCCGCGCGCACCTTGCTGGCTAGCTGTGTGCTCGGACGGAGTAATTTTCTATGTCGGGCGGTCGCGGCTGAGACTGGATTTAACTGGTTTGAGATTTAATTACTTACTTATTTCATTGTCGTTAGCGCCTTCGATATTTATTGTTTGAAGTTATGGCACCACCGGAAGGGGCAAAGTTGGATGTGCCGTCGAAGGTTGATGATTTGTCTAAGCTTATTAAGCAGCGCGGTAGTATCAAAGGCCGGCTAACTAAATTCAAACTTTAAAGGTGCAAACAATGAACTGTGTAAATTGATTAAATCTAGTCGTCAGTCTATAACTAATTTTGCTAATGATGAAGGAATTAAATTCATGTTTAGTCCAGCTTATTCTTCCCATTTCGGAGGGATCTGGGAAGCCGGGGTTAAGTCGGCTAAGTTCCATCTTCGACGTATTGCTGGGGGGGCTTCCCTGACGTTTGAACATAGCGCGTACATTTTGTGTGACGGCTTTCTTGCATCTTAAGCGTTAGGTTCAATTCCTAATCTAGCTTGCCTAAAAGACAAGACTATTAGCTGCACGCAACGGCCTGTGCTTATTTCTATTTGGTAAATAAATTCTTCTTTTTTAAAGCGTCAGGATAGTATCCTGATCTAGCTTGCGAAGTGTTTATTTCGGCGAATATTATCGCATTATCCCCTTTTATAATTTGGCTTCGATTTGTGTGACGGCTTTCTTGCATCTTAAGCGTTAGGTTCAATTCCTAATCTAGCTTGCCTAAAAGACGAGACTATTAGCTGCACGCAACGGCCTGTGCTTATTTCTATTTGGTAAATAAATTCTTCTTTTTTAAAGCGTCAGGATAGTATCCTGATCTAGCTTGCGAAGTGTTTATTTCGGCGAATATTATCGCATTATCCCCTTTTATAATTTGGCTTCGATTTGTGTGACGGCTTTCTTGCATCTTAAGCGTTAGGTTCAATTCCTAATCTAGCTTGCCTAAAAGACAAGACTATTAGCTGCACGCAACGGCCTGTGCTTATTTCTATTTGGTAAATAAATTCTTCTTTTTTAAAGCGTCAGGATAGTATCCTGATCTAGCTTGCGAAGTGCTTATTTCGGCGAATATTGTTACATTACTCGCATTTATACGCATGTTAAGTGTTAATCTGTATTATACAGGCATTACAGTGCTAATTTTTGTAAATCGGGAAGTTATTTACAAATCCGTTACGTAGTTAAATTTAAAATTTGTAGTAACGGTTCCTTTGTGTGCAATACGTGGCTATTCCATATTTTTGTACAATAGTTGCCTTATTAAGCTGTATTATACAGGCATTACAGTGCTAATTTTAGTAAATCGGAAAGTTATTTACAAATCCGTTACGTAGTTAAATTTAAAATTTGTAGTAACGGTTCCTTTGTGTGCAATACGTGGCTATTCCATATTTTTGTACAAGAGTTGCCTTATTAAGCTGTATTATATAGGCATTACAGTGCTAATTTTAGTAAATCAGAAAGTTATTTACAAATCCGTTACGTAGTTAAATTTAAAATTTGTAGTAACGGTTCCTTTGTGTGCAATACGTGGCTATTCCATATTTTTGTACAAGAGTTGCCTTATTAAGCTGTATTATACAGGCATTACAGTGCTAATTTTAGTAAATCAGAAAGTTATTTACAAATCCGTTACGTAGTTAAATTTAAAATTTGTAGTAACGGTTCCTTTGTGTGCAATACGTGGCTATTCCATATTTTTGTACAAGAGTTGCCTTATTAAGCTGTATTATACAGGCATTACAGTGCTAATTTTAGTAAATCAGAAAGTTATTTACAAATCCGTTACGTAGTTAAATTTAAAATTTGTAGTAACGGTTCCTTTGTGTGCAATACGTGGCTATTCCATATTTTATACAAGTTTGCCTAATTAAGGCTATTACTTAGTGTTTTCCTTAATTATTAGAGATTTTGCTAAACAATAAACGGAGATAACCGTGCTAAATCCCTTCTTAACGAATTATTGTAGTTCAAATATCTTATAGCGATTTGCCGACTATTTCAGTGTTTGATCGGGACCGGCGCGCTTAAGGCGTTCTAGTTGCTGGGTGCAGCCCGGGTCCGTAGCAGCTCCGCGCGCACCTTGCTGGCTAGCTGTGTGCTCGGACGGAGTAATTTTCTATGTCGGGCGGTCGCGGCTGAGACTGGATTTAACTGGTTTGAGATTTAATTACTTACTTATTTCATTGTCGTTAGCGCCTTCGATATTTATTGTTTGAAGTTATGGCACCACCGGAAGGGGCAAAGTTGGATGTGCCGTCGAAGGTTGATGATTTGTCTAAGCTTATTAAGCAGCGCGGTAGTATCAAAGGCCGGCTAACTAAATTCAAACTTTAAAGGTGCAAACAATGAACTGGGTAAATTGATTAAATCTAGTCGTCAGTCTATAACTAATTTTGCTAATGATGAAGGAATTAAATTCATGTTTAGTCCAGCTTATTCTTCCCATTTCGGAGGGATCTGGGAAGCCGGGGTTAAGTCGGCTAAGTTCCATCTTCGACGTATTGCTGGGGGGGCTTCCCTGACGTTTGAAGAGCTAGCAACGCTATTTGCACAAGTCGAAGCTATTTTAAATTCTCGACCCCTAACGCCTCTTTCGTCGGACCCCACTGACCCAACTCCTTTGACTCCAGGGCACTTCCTTTGCGGGCGGCCTCTCACTTCGGTACCGTCCCGACCTATTACTACAAAGTACCCCAACAGATACGAACGCATAGAGCAGTTGAGGCAGCACTTCTGGGACAGGTGGCGACGAGAATTCATAGCAGAGCTCCAACAGCGTACGAAGTGGAAGACGCGGCAGCGAGAGCTTCGAGTCGGGGACCTCGTCATTTTGAAGGAAGATCAGCTACCTCCTCTTCAGTGGCGCCTAGCACGCATCAGCCATCTATACCCTGGGAAAGATGGCGTCAACCGTGTCGCTGATGTCATCACCAATCGGGGCACAATAAGAAGAGCAATCAACAAAATGTGTATTGTTCCTACTACAGACGTTGTCGAAGGGAAGAATGGTTTACCTACCCATTAAGGGCAACAAATCCTGAATTCTGTAGATAGGACTCATATCAAATCACACCTGAAGACATACAAGAAAAAGATACATGGGAACAAATCAACTACTTTACTCCATCGGGTGAACTTCACCGCAACGACTATATTGCAGGTTGTCGAAGGGTTGACTAGACCTATATCCTAGACCCGCGAAAGGCAACACAAAGAATCTCTGCAATTTATTGTTGAAAGCCAGTCTTTCAACGCCGGGACGATGTACGCGCGGGCATCGGACGACGGCAAAGGACGGGGCGTTTGAAGGGCAGATCGGGCGGCTGCGCTCGCGCACCGCCAGTCAGCGAGCCACCTCAGCGTCAAGCGCATGTCGCGCAGAGCTATTTTGTCATTAATTTCGTGCTTGTGAAATAAATAAATGTATTAATAAGATTATTACATTTTTATTGTCCTGCTTGGACACAAATTTCTTTGATTTCAGAGCTGTTCGAAATTTGAATGAAATAATATTATCGAAATCGATGTTATTATTTAGCAATAATAACATTTTCACAGATAAGAAATTTGTTCTAACAAAACAGTTTATTTTTATGGTGGCCATAATGTGCGGTTCTTGAACGCATCATGGAGGGTTTATGATATTTGGATAGATAAAATGAATAATGTATTTATAAATACGAATATAATGTAAGAAAACTTGGTAACTATTTATACAATAGCGCACAAAATTAGTGAAGACGTGAACTACCGAGTGCATAATTCAAGCAAATAGTGGTGAAGTTTTTGAAGGAGTAAAACGTGAACGCCTCTCTTGCTTTACGGCCCAGTCTACACTGGTACAGTGAAACTAACAATGAACAAGACACGCATACCTAGGTTCTAATGTAACCTTAGGGTATTTTTTTTTGGCAAGAGTTATTTTTTATGAATAGTCCTGTTTACAATTAATTAAACACTCCCTTGTTTTCTTTCTCTGTTCAGTGAAAACAAAGGAAGTGGAAATTTCAACTTAAAGACTTAAATTATATTTAAAAAAATATATTAAATTTCATTAATAAAAAAAAAATTACTGCTACCCCAATGTTGTCTGGAAGAGATCGCTCTAAAGCGATAAGACCGCCTGTTGTTACCATTACCGTATCATGTTTTTCTTATGTTGTGGTGCAATAATAGTTATTTGTGATACAAGTGCGGAAAGTAGGTAATTTCCAACGAGTGGCGATGACCAAAAACACGACCGTCAGGGAGTGTTTTTGATCGACACGAGTTGGGAATTACCTATCCGCACGTGTACCATACAACATTTTACAATGCATCATGCGGGGAAATAAAAAAAATATGCATAAAAGGTGAAATTTTAATTGTCACGAAATCTCATTCCTGCATAGTGTGCGGGAATATTGTACTGAAATCCATTCCGCACGGGCAGGTGCCTGGTGCTTGCTGCTCGTGCTGGCATGTTACACCACTTCCCGTGTTTATGTTGAACCATATAAAGGGGCACATTCAGAGCAAGTGCATTGTAAAGAATATTGCTTACTACTTACTTAGTTACTTAAGGCGACGTGAGCTCCAAAAACTGATTTTTAAAAAATCGTAGCTCTTGTTTGGATTATAATACGGCTGCCCTAAATTTAATTAGAAATCTTGAGGCTTTTCTCGAGGGAAATCAGCTATTCGAATCCTGAGTTTTTGACTTTCGCTCGATAGAAAAAAATCACGAACATAGGTCTAAAATACACTTAAAAAAATCGTAACAAATTATGCACAACAGCTAAACATATTAAAGTCGGTTCTAAAAATCGGCAATGTCATGTTTGAGGGAAATCAGCTATTACTTTTTTATTTAAAAAAAAATAATTTATTTATTTAATTAAAACGCACAAAAAATTAAAATTAAAAAACATGATATCCGCGCTTCCAAACACGCACTTCCATCTCGCTCACGCTTATGCTCAGTGAGAGGGAGAGAAGACCACGAACCTACGTCCCCTTAAGTATATTATGAAAATCATGATAGTGAAACGTGATTTTCGCGAAATGGTTAAGATGTATTTTATTATAAAACAAAAATGATAGGGCAATATTAATATTTTAGATGCACGTCGATTATGTACTTATCTAATGGATCTAAAATTTGAATATTTCCATTAATTAATAACTAGGTATATTACATACAGACCCCCCCCCCCCCCCCTACTGTACCACTACTGTCCAACATCTTGAAAACTTTCCCTGAATATATATACAATAGTTTCGTCGTCTATCAGGCTACAGTTCCATTTACAGAATCCGTGAAAACGCGGCATTATATTTAGGTTCCTTTGTACACACACGAATGCATATTTTTCAAGTTTCTTGGCACCTAGGAAGGAATTTAACTTACACGCGGGTATGCAGATGTTAATGAAATTATTTCTGGGAAAGCAAGATCTGAGACGGGTGCATTGCCCTAAGAGCCAGCAATTTACATTTTGAATACTAATGACGACGACAACGCGGGCACTATAGAATAATATTAAAGAATACGAGTATACAGTAATTACTGATGTCAATTATGCTTTTTAAGCGTTCCTGCAAATAAATTGAATATTCAGGAGGCTGTTAAGTTTTTTTTTGTGTCTGTTCTATTTACGAAGTCTGATTTTAAAAGTACTTTAAAGATTTTATATTATGATTTACATACGGCTATTGAGTATGGGTACTAAACATTTATTAATTAAATATACACCGTTTTGTTAATAAACGTAAAGAAGCTTTATTTTAAGAATATAATATATGCAGGTTGGAATAACCATTATACGTTTATTGATTGAACACTTTTTTAATCAATGCCAATAATATTTAATGACCACATTGCACTTCTATTTTTATAGGGAGTGAAACTACATGACAACAAAACACCAGACCGAGTTCCTATGGTGGCGGTATGACTGATTTTCAGCCGCAATGGAAAAGATACTTTGGAACTTTGGTTATAACAAATGCACTCTTGGTTTCCGACTCATCCAGTCCCTATTTTACTCCAGGCAAAATACGGATTAAAAAACGTTTTTTTTCTTTACATCATTTTAAAACATTATTCTAAGATGCTTTATTCAAGAATCCAACAAACTTTCCATCCGGAAGTATTTATATAGATTTAAATAAATCATGAATTGTTTTTTTTTTATTATTTATCTTGAATATTATAAAGCAAATGAAAATGAACCAAAATAAAGATAAAACCATTTATTCATATTTTTTCCGACTTTTCAGAAGCTAGTTAAGTTATAATTTTTTTGATGTCTGAAATTTTGTTGGATTTTGTCGTTAGGTAACGTATCCATTACAAAGAAAAAATCTGCTATTATAAATTATTTCCAAATTTATAATTTTTTCCATACAAGTTGCCAGTTCATTGCCTAGACTATTTGACTTACCTACACTGTTAAGATGCGGAAGTACAGTCGGCCTCATAAGTTGCTGAACACCCAAGTACCTTGTCGTTTTCACTCGTTTGACAACTTCATATGGCAGTTTAATATGACATTTAATGCGATACTAATACTGAGTTGAGCTTCTGAATCAATTTGATAAATATATGTACCTATATAAGGTGTTAATTTATTAGTTGCAGATATTTTTGCAGCTGATAGTACTCGGTCCCTGGAGTATATTTAAGTATGAAACATTATAGCTTTTACGATGTTTTTTTCGAGCAAACTGAAAAACAAATTTGCTACGTAAAAACACCCTGTTAATGTGATTATTAAATGAGAACTCATTGAACAGATTCTAGTACCTCTTTTACGTACCACTTAACTGTAACTGGCCACTTCACGTCGATAAATCAAATACTTGATTGTCAATGTCATGTTATAAAATAAATAAAACGTAATAAAACCACGTAAAACTCTTCCTTTCCAGTGTAAACCCCGGCTGTGTGACAAGGAAAATGTAAACATCTAAGTAATTTTTACATTTTCTTTTTTTTTCTTTGTTTTTCTTAATTTCTATTTAATGTTAATTGATAAAAAGTAAAGTATCATCTGTTAAAATATCTGCAACTCATAAATTAACACCTTGTATATGTATTATTAATATTTTTATAATATATTTGTTGTTATTTATTGTATAAGTATTTCTTGCAGAACATTACAATTCAAAAATAAACTTGAAATTAGCCTGTTTTCAAATTTAAATTTGCGACGTTCTAAACCACACGTGGTTTTTTTTAAAGATTGGCAAGTCTGCCCTGGTAATCGCAAATGCAGTACTTGCAAAATGGCGGTTTCGAGATAAACGCGGTAAACATATTTTGTGATATCTATACAACAAATCTATGTGGTATAACTTTTGAAGTGTACTGAAAAATAGTAAAAAAAATCAAGCTTTTTATTGACGTATTTTTTTCTTTACTTTACTGCCTTATTTGGATAAAATACGCAGTACTGCATTTTCATCAACTATCTGGGCTTGCGGGCCTTACAGTATTACTAAGACTAAATGCAGTATTTGTGTTTATTACTGCAAAATTACCTAGCAAGTGTTCAATACTGCGTTTCTAGTTCGCAATCATGCCCAATTTTTGTACATGGTACTAGTTAAAAGTATTGTTAGGATTAAACTTCTGGATATTTTAAGTGACAAAGAGACGAAATAAAACAGATTTTAGGTAAGTTCTAGAAAAAATGTTTTTATTATCGAAATAACTTTCAAAATGTTACTTTTTACGTGACTTCCACTTAATATGAAAGTACAAAATGATCTCCTCTTAGCGAGTGAAAGAAGAAACCATTATAACTACTTATGAGATTCGATACAAATGTTCACGCCCCCCCCCCCCCCCCCCCATTTCATTTCCTTGACAAATGAGGTACCAAATGAAAGCTGGCAGTAAAAAATGTAAAAGTTTTCAAGGAAATTCCAGTCCAAAGACTGAAAAACGTCGGAAAACTGAAAGCAGTCGGAAATGTATAAAAAATTGATCTATGAAAACAGACAATAAAAGGACAATTTAACAATCATAGAATGTATTACTAGAAATTAATACCTGGTGTTGCCATCCCTAGCTCTTATGAAACAAGTTAGGCGCATTTGCATGGATCTTATCAACTTCCTGACGTAATCCTGAGGGATGGCATCCCACTCCTCCAGCAAGGCTTCCTTCAGCTCCTCAATGTTGGACGGGGCAGGTTTCCGCTTCTGAACCCTGCGTTTTAGGCAGTCCCACATGTGTTCGATCGGATTAAGGTCCGGGCTCATCGCTGGCCAGTTCATCGTGGTGATGTACACCTCGGAAAGGTTGGTGATGGTATCTCTTGCGGTATGGCAGGGGGCATTATACTGCATAAAATGAACACCTCATCAAACATTCCTTTGTAAGGGACAACGTGCATCTCTAGGATCGCGGTGATGTATCTTCCAGCGTTCAAACCACGTCCATGACCCCCAGAAGGCATGAAAACCAGCTCGGTCCGCCCGTTGTAAGAAATGCCGCCCCAAAACATTTATTTATTTTATTTAAATATATTTAGACAGCATTACAGATTTACTTAAATCTAATACACTGTTAAACGAAATATAAAACTAAAGGAATTACACTATACAATAAAACTAATCAACTGCGAATACTAGTCGTTTTTTTGCTCTCCTGTAGACTCGTCCTCTTCTGTCGCTGCCGTTCAGGCACATCCTGCACTCGTCCGAAAAAAGAACCGGGTCCATTGCTCGATGGTCCAGTTCACGTGATTTGCAGCAAATTCACGTCGTATTCTTCGGTGTTGTGGCAGCAATCTGGGCCCACTTCTCGGTGTCAAGTTGACTTTCTTGAGTCTTCTCCTGACTGTCCACACGCTGGCAGTCACTCCTCGGACCTCACGGAGTTGCTGCTGAAGGGAAACGCCTGTCTGGTGACGATCTCGGAGAGCTGACGTGACATTGAAGCGGTCGTCCCGCTCCGATGTGCACCTTCTGCGGCCGGTTCTTGGTGTTGAAGTGACTGCCTCAGTCTGCTGGAACCTCGGTAGACTCTACAAACTGTAGATTGCGTTAAATTTAGCTCGGCAGCTACTGATTGTTGGCTACGGCTCTCTTGCAGCAAATTGACGACTGCGGCGACTTCAGCTTCAGTGGTATCCATGTTTTCAGGTTCTTCTTCACGGGAAAATATGCTGAGATGTGTACCGGTTGACTTCTGATGAGTGACTGATAACCCTCCCCCTCCTGTACCCGCGTTATATAGGCGACAAAGGGAGCTCGTGCACCTACTAAGGCGGTAATGCCCACAAACCAAGAAAATGCCCATAATGTTAAAAATATTAGGTCAATTTTCATGTTTGATAGCTTTTTGCAGAGCTTAGATTTCAGGTAACAAAAACTCGTTAAAATATTTTATAAAATAACCCCGTTTACAAAATTATAGGGCGCAGATGAAAAATTGCAAAGTGATGCAATTATTTTGCTCGTGAGTGTATAGGTTACATAACCTAAAATGTACATATTGAAAATCTTGTCAGCACAAAACACGCGCCGTTGAAAAACGTTAAAAGAGTAATTTAATAAAACAAACCTAATTTAAATAAAGAAAATGCAACATGTAGTAGCGCACGGCGGCTCAGCCGGCACACGCGTCTCGTCTGCGAATGACGTCGACGCTCTGATTTGCTAGCACGAAACGCGGCACTGTACCGTGCGGCTCCGAAGCGTACGAATATTTTTGTTACTCTCGCTACTCCTAAACGCAGCACTGTAGAATACTGCGTTTAGTTTAGCATCGCAAGAGTAGCTCTTTGTTATTCTTGCTACACTCAAATGCAGTAAAGTCGAATACTGCGTTTGGCATTAGTTAGTATTCGTTGCAAAAAAGTTTATGGCTAATGAATCCGCAGTAAACGTAGCAAGTACTGCACAAACTTCTAGCACATGCTGAATGCTGCAGATTTTGTTACCACAAGTAATATTTTTATGCAAGTACTGCGTTTTTGGTTACGTAAAAAACATGGTTATAATTAAAAAAAAAATGAAAATTATTTTTTTATGTATAGATTAGGCTCTTGGGATGTCATTTTTGCAAAAAAGTGAAAATCCCAAAAATGTCGATTACTGCATTTGCGATTATCAGGGCAGAAGTATTGCAAGTTAGTCGCGAAGAGCACAGCGTAATCGAGCTGACATTAGTGAGCAAGCGAGACAACATTTTAGGGGCTGATGTCTCCTTAAGTAGGTTTATTATAATAAATAACAAAAGAGGTTGTTCGGGCCGAGCGTCTGCCCGCCCCCTTAAATGCCTCTCGTGTGTACGCCCTTTTAGTCTTTGGTTTTGAAAGTGACACTTGAGTTGTCATAAATTTTTACTTGTCGACACGTCACGATTTTGGTGAGAAGAACGTGGGCCGTTTTTTGTAATAACTCGCTTTGCCGACACACAGTGTCCGAGTTTTGTTTGGATATTTGGTGAAAGTTTTTTGAGACTCGTATGGTGGTCTGAAGGCCCGAGTCGTTTTGGTGAAAACAGTGACAATTGGTGAATTTGTGCTGTGACGGGCCGCGGAACCCCACGGCACCAGCCCGCAGAACGTGCGGCAGCTTGGGAGACTTGATTTAACTTGACTGACCTTTGACGGATACCAGACAGACTTGACAAGATATCGCGTCGATGGGAACGGGTAAGCTAAGCTCCACATTTTGTATAAAATTTTGACACTTTTGATAGCCATTACTGGCATATATTGGACCCGCGACACCGCGAGGCACGTTCAGTTCCTAGCATTAGGCGAGGACTGAACAGAGGTAATTGTTTAATCATAACAGGTACTTGTTAGGGTTTCGTACTCAAAGAGTAAAACGGGACTCTATTACTAAGACTGCGCTGTCCGTCCGTCCGTCCGTCTGTCTGTCACCAGGCTGTAATCTCACTGATACCGTGATAGTTCCAGTTTTTTTTTTTTTTTTTTTTATATACAACGATGGTGGCAAAAAAGCTTACGGCCTGCCTGATGTTAAGCTGGTACCGTTCCAGTTCAAATTTTCACAGATGATGTATTTCTGTTGCCGCTATAACAACAAATACTAAAAACAGAATAAAATAAATATCTTTATTGAAAATGTTACGGAACCCTTCGTGCGCGAGTCCGACTTGCACTTGGCCGGTTTTTTTTACAAGCTTTATATTAAATTGCACTGTTCGTATGTATGTAAATATGTAAGTATGTAAGTTGTCCGTCAAAATTTGCAATCCATTTTTCAGTCATTTCCCGTTATCCAATTGAGCTGAAATTTTGCAAGCATAATATGTATATCGCATGACAATTAAATATTATGATGGCTTGGAGCTGATCTGATGCTGTAGCTGGAAGGTGACCATACGAACTCCGCAATAAAACGACACAACCCCATCGAGTTTGGGCTCGTTAGAATCGTCTCAATGAGTACTTATTGATGGTATGCAGAAAAGTACAGTCGGCAGTAAAAGCTTGTACCAAAAATGAATTTTTTGACAGCAACTTATTAACATACAGTTTCAATCCTATTGCAATATATATTTCATTTCACATGTGCCTTAATGTTGCGTACAGTTCTCGAACACCTTATTGAGCGCGACTAAAGAGAAATCCCAAATCCAATTAGGGGCAAAATTTTACTGGTTTTCATAACAGGACCACTATTGTAAAAAGCGATGACGTCACCGGCATACAGGGATTTTCTTCTATCCGAATTAAATTTCGCTATTTATAAAGTTTAAATGGACATTACAATGCTAAATTTCGCCACTGGCTTTATTACGTACCATAAATCCTTCTCCGTGATCTCTAAAGAAACAAATGCCGTTATAATAAAAGGCGCCAAAATCACATTTGAAATGTTATCTAGAGCGTTACAAAAACGAGATAGCAACGGTCCAGACGGGCGGGCGATAAGGCTTTTATTAAATTTGCTCGCATCGTCTGACTAATGTCGTCCAGCTGACGCGATCCGAGTCCGACATACTTTACTCCAGTCGAGGAAGACATTGGACAACGTGATTGGATATATTATATTAAATCCCTAGATTATAAATTGGAAGATCATCATCATCATCATCATATCAGCCGAAAGACGTCCAGTGCTAGACATAGTTATAATAATAATAAAGCCTTTCATTTTTAATTTTTCATTTCATTTAATTTCATTTCATTTCATTTCATTTCATTTCATTTCATTTCTTGCAGATTAAAGTTAATATACATGTTTACTTATTACTAGATATTCTCACTAATATTGTTAGTACAATTATTTATTAAACATAGTTTTTATGACAGTGTTAGTTAGTTATTATAAAAATAATCTTATTGTTATCTTAAGAGTCTGCAAGAACCCCTCTACAGGTGAAGGCCTCCTCCAAAGTTAGCCAATCTTCTCTTGATTGGGCTGTTTGAAACCAGTGACGACCTGCTGTTTAAAAAAAAAAAAAAAAAAAAACATAGTTAGGCATCCCCCAAATATTGCCACAACGACCGCTGCTGCGCCACCCGCATCCATCAGACTCCTGCTACGTGCAGCGTGTGTGGTGTCTACACACGCTGCACGTCAATCCACAAGATTAGAAAATGGTATCTTATTGATTTTGTAGTTGATACCGAATAAACTATTTTCAGGTCTTCAATGTACCTACTCATTTATAGGTTGTAGCTGGGGTAAGTCTTATTAATCATCATCCATCATCATCATCATATCAGCTGAAAGACGTCCAGTGCTGGACATAGGCCAAAGAGTGCCAAAGTGACCGGTCCTGCGACTCCTGCGCCACCCGCATCCAGCGGACTCCCGCGACCGCGAGTCTTATTAATACCGTAAGTAAGGCAATACTGGCCCACAATTAGGTCAGAAAATACAATTAAAAATATTATTACTTTGTCGGGGGGTAAGGGTCGCGGAAGTCCGCTGGATGCGGGTGGCGCAGGACCGGTCACTTTAGCACTCCTTGGGGGAGGCCTATGTCCAGCAGTGGACGTCTTTCGGCTGATATGATGATGATGATGATTACTTTGTATTGCATTTGTATATCATAAGTAAACAATTTATAATAAAGGTAAAAAGTATTTACCACAAAAAATTACATTATCTGCTTTAAGAGATCGAAAACCAATATCCTGTTGTTCTTGATTTCCAGTTTTGTATTCTATAGGTATAAATTATAGAATAAATGTTGGAAACCGCATAAGAAATTATAAAATTGAACGTTTAAAACAGTTTCCATACTTTGGTCTGCGTTGATCGGCTTACGCCACACCCGACCTGATTTTCGTACGCTTTACTAAATATTTTTAACGCTATCATTTTTAATTTTTAGGGACATTTCAGTTGGCAAATGCTGTATCCCGTTTAAAGTATTGTTAGCAGGAGATTGCAAGAGCAGTTTATTTAGGAAATTGTATTCCCTCAGTTTTCGTATGGTTTTATTGCTGTGCCTTGGGCTTCATTTCAGAACTGGGCTACTAACGTATTGGTAGTGGACTGATTAATTTGCTCTCCTTCGCGCTAGATTGCATCCAAATCTCTGAAATCGAGAGCGAGCGAACCGTAACAGCAGTTAAATGTTTGGTAAGCTTCAATCATGATCGTTATAGCATAGCATAAAATAAATAAAAACAAAATAAACATTTGCGGACAATCTTACACAAATCTACCTAGTCCCAAACTAAGCAAAGCTTGTACTATGGGAACTGGGTGACAATAAACATACTTATATAGGTTATATAAATACTTAAATACATAGAAAACATCCACGACCCAGGAACAACTGTTCGTGCTCATCACACAAATAAATATATTATATGCGTTCATAGCCCGGCGGCGCCTGCGTATCGGAAACGATAACGCAGGTCAAGCAAAGACGGCAGGGGTCAGTCTTTGGATGGGTGACCGCCTGTTTGAGTGGTTACTATAAATGAGCGCTTCCGTGCTTTGGAAGGCACGCTAAACAGTTGATCCCGGCTGCTGTCTATGACAGTAGTCGTTAAGCCGAGTTAGAGGCCTTCGGGCGGCTTAAGAACCTCTAACAGTCGAGTTGCCCACTCACTTGACAAAGGGGGGACAACTGTCACTCGCGTCCGCAGGAGCTACCTACCACAACCCTGCACGTGTCCCCTGGGTGGTACTAAAGAGTGACAAACTCAAAAAGGCCAAAAATAAAATATGCCATACGATTAAATAAAACACAAATAAATGGCCTTACCGGGATTCGAACCCAGGGCCTCTTGCTTCATAGGCAGGGTTACTAAGCAACTAGGCTAAAGCGGTCGTCAATTAATAATAGTACTCGCGTACAGAAGGTCCTCTGTCTTACAGCCTCCCGATTTTTGACAGCTAGAAAACTCAACCTTTTCTATCAATTGTAAAACGAGCGACAATGGCGACAGATAAACCGTACGCGGTTTTCGTTCGCTGTTCGAATCATGATGTAAATAGTTTATAAGTATATTGGATAAATAAACGAAAAAAAAAGCGGCCAAGTGCGAGTCGGACTCGCCCATGAAGGGTTCCGTAAAATAAAGTATTAAAAAAAAACGACTCACTAGATCTCGTTCAAAGTTTGAACACTTCAAACCAATTTTCGGTGGAAGTTTGCATGGCAATATACATCATATGTTTATTTTAGTTTTATCATTCTCTTATTTTAGAAGTTACACACATTTTACCATTTTGGTAGTGTCTCTCGCGCTAACTATTCAGTTTAGAAAAAAATGATATTAGAAACCTCAATATCATTTATGAAGACCTATCTATAGATACTCCTCACGTATGGGTTTGATGAACAAAAGAATTATAAGTTTCAGTTCTAAGTATATAGTACCCCCAAATTTTATTGTTGGTTTTTTATTTTTGTGTGAAAATCTTAATGCGGTTCATAGAATACATCTACTTACCAAGTTTCAACAGTATAGTTCGTATAGTTTCGGAAAAAAGTGGCTGTGACATGTGGACGGACACACAGACAGACAGACATAACGAATCCATAAGGGTTTCGTTTTTTGTCATTTGGCTACGGAACCCTAAAAACTTATCATCCCGCTCAACCGCGTAGCTCTTTCGTCTAGTTAGGGTCACCACGCCACGCTTGCGTGTCATCGTCCGGTACAACACGGGCCGCGGTACAATGAGTGCCACTGTCAACAGTGTCAACAGTGAATTGCACCTCGGAGGTGCACGAAAGCCGAGTTTAGTCGAACCGGCGACATGGTGAGGACTGATAGATTTCTCGTTGCAAATGAGTCCATACTATCCATACCGACCGCTTTTGACGACCGCTTTAGCCTAGTTGGTAGTGACGCTGCCTACGAAGCAAGAGGTCCTGGGTTCAAATCCCGGAAAGGGCATTTATTTGTGTGATGAGCACGAATATTTGTTCCTGAGTCATGTATGTTTTCTATGTATTTACGTATTTATTTATCTATATAAGTATGTTTATCTTCGTCTAGTACCCATATTACAAGCTTTGCTTAGTTTGGGACTAGGTCAATTTGTGTAAGATTGTCCGCAAATATTTATGTTATTTATTTATTTTTATTTATACTTATCCTAATATCCTACTTATAAATATTATGAATACATAAGTTTGGATGTATGGATGGATGTACGTTTCAATTCATCTCAAAAACTACTGGACGATTTCTTATGAAACTTTCCAGTTATGTACCTTATATTATATCAGAATAGGACATAGGCTATAATTTTTTTCAAATTTCGTCCCTTTTAGTATTTATAAATGCGAAAGTGTGTCTGTCAGTATATTTGTCTGTCTGTTACCTCTTCATGCTTAAACCGCTGAATCGAAGGAGATGAAATTTAGTATCGAGATAATTGGAGTCCCGAGGAAGGACATAGAATAGTTTTTATCCCGGAAATCATCCCCTAAGGGACTAAAATGGGGAGTAAATGTTTGTATTTTAGCTACGATATAAACGACTTCCACGCGGACGGAGTCGCGGGCAGAAGCTAGTATTATAATTGCGACAGTGTGTCTGTTGGTCTGTTACCTCTTCACGCTTAAACCATTGAACATGATTGAACCGATTTAAATGAAAGTGGGTATACAGCCTGTATATTTAATGTTAACTCAAATTTTTTAGACGACCGCTTTAGCCTAGTTGGTAGTGACCCTGCCTACGAAGCAAGAGGTCCTGGGTTCGAATCCCGGTAAGGGCATTTATTTGTGTGATGAGCACGAATATTTGTTCCTGAGTCATGGAT
This sequence comes from Epinotia brunnichana, assembly GCA_963854355.1. Lineage (NCBI taxonomy): Eukaryota > Metazoa > Arthropoda > Insecta > Lepidoptera > Tortricidae > Epinotia > Epinotia brunnichana. The sequence continues at coordinate 17,576,877 of OY977949.1, read as the reverse complement.
GTTTTTCTATATCTATTTAAGTATTTATTTCTTTATATAAGTAATATCGTCGTCTAGTACCCATAGTACAAGCTTTGCTTAGTTTGGGACTAGGTTGATGTGTGTAAGATTGTCCGCAAATATTTATTTATTTATTTATTTAAACCATACGTAGCTTTTAGTACTACGAACCGGTACTGTAAGAAAATTGTATGTTAGTCTTAAGGCGCTGTATGCAGCTGCGCATCGAAAAAGTGCCTTTTCCAAACCGATTATTAGTATACTTGTGCTATTGCTAGAGATCCAAATTTTTGATATGTATATCTTCAATTCATTGGCTATGTTCGTGCTTCGTAGAATAACGATTGCTTACAAAAACCTCGATAGATTTTGCCTTTCAAAACAGTGCTTTTTTACCACCAAACTCTAAATATCTCAAAAGTTATTTGGAATATTACAATGAAATTTGTCGTGATAGGTAGCTTTTTAATAGATCTATCTACCTGCTTCTTAGAATTTCAATATGTTTGATAATTCAATACATTTGGTCATTTGGCTGAAAAACCAGGTGTCCGCGTCGTGCATGCGCGGTGGCGAATACGTTTTAGTACGCCCGTGGCCACTGCCGACGACGGACCTGTGAATGTTTACCTGGCACGCAAATACGCCTTTTTGCTGCAATTATTTCGAGTTATCACGGTAAATAAAAATATATAAAGGAATAGGAAACGCTAATACATGCTGGAGAACACATTCGAAATGATAGAATAACAAATATAAGTTGTGCGATATTTACTACAGTAAAGCGTTACTACATCCGCACCTAAAACGTATTAATAGGTAGCTGGAGCATATTGACAAGATGTCAATAAAAATCTTCAGTTACTGTTAGGTAGTAAGTAGTCGGGTGTAAATCGGATTCGGACACGAGCACATGGTTGGGGGGGGGGGGGGGGGGGGTAATGGTGCCAATTATGGACTGTACGAAAATAGCGACTACCTAGTCTAAAGTCCTACACGAGTTGGGTGAACTGAAGTATATTTACTTGCTGTTTAGTAGATTCTATTAAAAACGAGTGCGGAAAAAGATCCTGCCACTCCACCAGCAGCAGGCCACGGCCCTTCCTCATCTTCGTCATATACATACATGCATACATACGCTACGGCACATATTTTTCGTCCAATATTCCGCAGTGTCTCAAGACGAGAGTCTTTGACCAGTGTGTGTTGCCAGTGATGACATATGGAACGGAAACGTGGTCGCTTACTATGGGCCTCATAAGAATGCTCTAAGTCACTCAAAGGGCGATGGAGAGGGCTATGCTGGGAGTTTCTCTGCGCGATCGCATCAGAAATGAGGCTATCCGCAGCAGAACCACGGTAACCGATATAGCCCTCCGAATCGCTAAACTTAAGTAGCAGTGGGTGGGGCACATTGCACGTAGAACCGATGGCCGTTGGGGCGGAAAGGTTCTCGAGTGGCGACCACGTACCGGAAGGCGCGGCGTGGGTAGCCCCCCCCCCCAAGGTGGACTGATGACCTGGTAAAGGTCGCGGGAGTCCGCTGGATGCGGGTGGCGCAGGACCGGCCATTGTGGCACTCTTTGGGGGAGGCCTATGTCCAGCAGTGGACATCTTTCGGCTGATATGATGATGATGATGCTCGAAAAACATAAACTTCCTTCTGAGGCAGTCGGGTACAAAGAACTACAGGCTGTTCCCCTATACACCTGCAAAACTTTGCCAGCTGTTTGTTTGTGCACATGATACCCATCACAAAACACTAAAGTATGCCGGTTCACATCTCCCACTCACTCTGCCGCCGCTGCTTCTCTAAATAACTACCGAGAAAGCCTCCCCCGCCACGCCCCTTTAAAAATAAGCCCACTAAAGCAAATAAATGTGATGTTTTCTAAGTGAACATACCTTTTGTCGGTATGGACTCATTGATTAGCCCATAATTTACTTACATTTAGGTAACGAACCATTCAAAAATCATGTTGAAAAACAGCAATCACTCAAAATGGCAATAAGAATAGAATTTAATTAAAATTTATACACTCGAAAAAAGTGCGTTTTGGTCGAAAGGAACATTGCTTTTTGAATAGTAGATGTAATTGTCACATTGTTGATTTCAATCTTTTAAATACTACTTACTTATATTTCCCTTAACCCTTAAATCGAAAAGGAAAAAAATATGGAAATTTAGTTGAAGCTATTGTTTTATGGATATTTATGTATTTATAAATACTGGAAAGACAATATAAAAAATCAGTTTATGATAGTTTCAGAGAAATCGTATGTCAAGCATATTGGACGTTACCAAGCATGCGGTGAACGTAGAACGTACAGTATTTTGTGCATTGCCAATTGTACGGTACGTTTCTTTTTTGTACGTTTAATTGAATATTTACATATTTATAAGAAACTAAGTGTCAATTTATCTCAAAATCTCCATGAATCATGTATCCGCATTAAAACAAGCAGATATAGATGTGCGTAGTGCTGGCAAGTCACAGCTACCGTGGGTTTTGTCGCGCCGCCTTTGCCGAAAAATAATCGACGTATTTAATCAATAAATAAGAGTAAAGCACACTTTTACACAAATCAAACTAGCCTCAAGGTAAGCTCAGCGTTTTCAAAAATTTCAGCGTTTTGAAAAATTCTACCTCTAAGGGGTGAAAATTTGTATGCAGGAAACTTTTTTTTTGAGCTAGAGACTTGTAATTGTGTAGAAAGATTATTTATTAGAATACAAATATACAGATTAATTACTTTCAGTGGTTTGGAAAATTCCACTCGCTAAGAGAGGGATAAAGAGGTGCAATGTTTATATGGGGAAACTTTTTTTTAGGTAGAAACTTAAAACTCTGTAGAAAGATTAAGTACCTACTTATTAAAATACAAAAAAGTACTACCAGCATTTTGGAAAATTTCACCCCTTAAGGGGTTAAAAAGCGGTGCAAGGTTCGTATGGGAAACACTTTGTTTAGCTAGAGGCTTGACATTTCGTAGAAAAATACTTACCTATTACAATAAAAAGAACTTAGTGTTTTATTTTTAATTTTTCCCTGAAAAGCGTTCAAAGTTTGTATGGAAAGTAAGAAAATTATACAGTATGAGATTTGTAACTTCGATCTTAGCCCGTTTAGACTACAAAACTTATTTTAGCGTTTTTTGAAATTCATCCCCTAAAGGGGATTATAAGGGTGTTCAAAGTTTGTATGGAGAGCAAGACATTTTTAAAGTAAGGGATTTGTAACTTCGGTTTTAGACTGTTTTCTAAAATACTACAAAACTCATTTCAGCTTTTTTCAAATTCATCGCTTAAGAAGGTTAAAAGGGGGTTTGAATTTTGTATAGAGAGCAAGACATTTTTAAAGTAAGAAATTTGTAACTTCGGTTTTCAGACTGTTTACTATGAGGGTTCAAAGAGGATTCTAAATTTGTATCGAGAGCAAGACATTTCGAAATAAAAAGAGGTGTTCTAACTTCGGTTTTAGACTGTTTAATAAATTACTAGGTACAGTCAGCGTCGCAACACGTCTTTATTACTGTAGGAGTAAGGATGTGTTACGCTATATTTGGCTACTTTGACTGTAGCCAAATATATCGTAACACATCCTTACTCCTACAGTAATAAAGACGTGTTGCGATATATTTGGCTACCTTGGCTGCTACTAACTATCTGATGCTGACTGTACAAAACTAATTTCAATGTTTTTTTTCATTATTTCCTTAAACCAACATTTAGACGATAACATGTTATACGTGGATGAAGTCGCAGGCAACAGCTAGTTTATATATATATTTATTTAAGCTTTATTTATTCCATATTGTTTGTGTTAGTACATATTTACTAAATCTAAAAGATTTATGCCATTTTTTCTTTCTTATATGGACCCCATTCGGGTAAAAGCCATATATCGCCAGATTTAAGGAGAAAAGATGGGCACTGGAAGCAACAAAATGGTCAGAGCCGAAAGGCAAAAGAAGAAAAGGTAGACGACAAAGGCGTTGGATTAATGACATAACTGAGGTCGCCGGACCTAGCTGGATGCAGTTGGCTAAAGACCGAGAAAAATGGCATGAGATTGAGGAGGCTTTTACTTGGTTAATTTACATTTGCTTTAAAATATTCAATATAAATCAAACAAAAAAAAGACAATTAAAGCTTAATTTAAATTTATATAATTACTTCCGGTTAAGAACTGTAACTACCTATTATTCCTTATTTTCCAAAATAATAGATTTATATAAATAATAAATATTTGGGGCCAATCTTATACAAATCAACTTGGATTTGAAAAATAAAACAATAATTCAAGATGAAAAACATTTGATCGTATGATCCGCAAAAACGAGCCGAATACGGATGCCAACAGAATAAGGCCATTGCGGGGTGCGCGGGACGCGCGTCTCCCGCTCCGTCTGCCTCACCTCCGCAAATACCTAAACATCGTCTAATAAGAGCGCCTTAACTACCAAAGCGCAATTAATTTTTGAAAATTTATCGAGCAGCAATGTAATGCTTGCAGTCATTTGTTACATGGAAGAAGCGGGTTACTTGTGACAGTTGTGACGTCACATCAGTAAGACAATGTAGTAATACATTGCGTGCTGAATTATTTTATAAGCAAAAAAAAGTATATATGTTTTTTAAAAAAATCTTGCAATATTGGTTCATAGCCCTCTACCTACCTGTGGTTACAATTTGAGGTAATATTAAAAATACACGCTGTAGAGATAGTTTGAGTCCCGGGAAAGGACATAGGATAGTTTTTATTCCAGAAATCATCCCCTAAGGGGGTGATAATATGTATGGAGCTACGATATAAACGAGTAACAAACTACACTTTCGTCAAATATGCTCAATACCTACCCTTAAGCTAGCGAGTACATAAAATCGTAATAACGTTTAGCAATTATTGAATCGAACCGCTCACAGCTTCATCGCCATATTTATTAATTTACAACATTTAATTTATATCAAACGTTCTCGCTTAATGAAGTACTTAATCACTTAAAATAGCAATTAAAGTAAATTGAAGCACTAAAAACGGCTAAGTCGTATATTTTCTGAAGGGAATGGGTATAGCAAGACGTTTGTTCTTGTTTACATTAATTAAGACCGTTGGCTTCGCTTTGTCGAACCTCCGAATTTCATTAATTTAAACCTGCTTAGGTATACTAGTGATCCCAGTTCCGTCCTAATGAAGCCTGGAGTCTACTGACCTTATTCCATTTTTCCTTGCAGTAGTGACTATCGTCTTATCATCAAACCCAGGAAACTATGCCTGTTTGGAATTAGGCTTTGCTAAGCAACTTGATTGTTAGAAGTTTTCAAGCCACTCGAAGGTTTTTATCTCAGCTTAACCACTGTCATAGATACCAACCAGAATCGACGGCTTAACTTGCCGTTCAAAGCACGGGAGCGCTGAATTAGTATCAAAGTTCCTAACTTTGCTTTACCCGCACAATGCAATAACTTTGCCAATAAGCACGTGACGAAAAAAAGATGACGCTAGGCCAGCAGCTCTCCATTTTAAACCTAGCTAGCAAGGTACATAGGTTCTGAAAAACTAATTGATGGATAGATAAAACGTTTATTTGTTTCCTTCTGTAAAATCTTCGCAGGTCCGTAGGATGTTAAATAAAAAAGTGGACTGTAGAATTGCTGGTTTTAATCCGAAGTGGAGAATTACAGAAACGTGACATGTGTTTTAGTCGTTGTAAGGTAAGTTGTATGTATAGTTTTTCTTGTCTACCTTTTTAATTCCAAACATTGCCATATGAAAAATGTATTGTCTATACACAACAAATATGTGACCAATTATTAAACATATATTGAACATTTTATTCAAAAATGTGCATATAAATTATAATTATTAAATAGGCAAGAATGAGGATCAAAAACATTAGATTTTTGAACGTTTCGGAACATCTTCAATCACACAGAAACAACATCGTACAGAAACAAAATTATAACAAATATTCGATACACAATATGGAACAGAATAGACATAATAGTAACATAACAAACAACTAACGTTCATTGGTGCGAGCCAGGATACGAATCGGCGACCTCAAGATTGAGAGTCGCACTATGCAGGAGTCCATAAGTAACCTAAATCGTCGTAGTAGAAGCAGTAGCGTCACAGTACCTACTACTTAGTACTTACCTACCTAACGACACGGGGCGCCGTTCGTTTGTTTACCACCGACAAAAAGACTGCTTCGCATTTGCTCTTCTCCACATTAATTAAGAACGTTGTGCGCTTCAGTCGATCGCTTGTCGAATCCGCGAAATTCATTAATTTAAACATTCATGCGCAATTATCGGGCTCTTCAATAAAACTCTCTTTTAATTTGTTGCTTTATTTGTGTTCACTGTAACACTCGTTAAGGCTCCTCGTTCCATTTCAGTGTACGTATAATAGACTAGTTGTTGCCCGCGACTTCGTCCGCGTAGAACTTGTTATCGTCTTAGAAAATGATTTCTCTCAATACAAACTTTGAACCCTTAACTTAGGGGATAAATTAAAAATAACGTTGATGTTCATTTTCTAGTTAGTTAAATTTTTCTAAACGCTGAAAGTACTTTCTTTGTATTTTAATAACTAATTTTTCTACAAAGTTTTAAGTGTTTCCCCCATACAAATTTTGCACCCCTATTTTACCTCCTTAGGGGTGGAACTTTCTAAAACGCTGAAAGTACTTTATTTGTATTCTAATAACTAATTTTTCTACAACGTTGTAGGTCTCTAGCTCAAAAAAAAAAGTTTCCCACATACAAATATTGCACCCCTATTTTACCCCCGTTGGGGTAGAATTTTCTAAAACGCTGAAAGTACTTTATTTGTATTCTAATGAATAATTTTTCTACAAAGTTTTAAGTCTCTATTTAAAAAAAAAAATTGTTTCCCCTATACAAATTTTGCATCCCTATTTTACCCCCTTAGGGGTGGAATTTTCTAAAACGCTAAAAGCACTTTATTTGTATTCTAATAACTAATTTATCTACAAAGTTTTAAGTCTCTAGCTTAAAAAAAAGTTCTCCCATACAAACTTTGCACCCCTATTTTACCCCTTTCATTCAGGACATAGGCATTTATATATACAGGATGTGGCCTATACGACATCATAGCACAGCAGTCAATGCGGATTTTGAGGTAACATCATGTAACGAGTCATAATAGTTTTTGCATTTTTGTTTTCAAAAGATATTTTTGTGATATTTCGATTTTTATTTAATTTGTTTTAGAAGAGTAAAAAATACTACTAAACTTATTTTGAAGAAAAAAAAACAAAATATACTTTTTTTTTTTCAAGTTTAATCATGTGGAAATAAATGTTTACAGGCTTAATAATCTACCGTTTAATTTTTTGCTCCTATTACAGGCCACATCCTGTAGATGTTGGATATTTTCATTAGGTTTAAGTACTTACACTAGTTTTTATGTAGCATTTCTATTTAAAAATAGTCCGATTTACATAGAATAACGAAAGAATAACGTGGGACGTATTAGTACATTACTTACCTAGGGCGGTTAAACAAAGAATGTCTCAGATCGCAGGTATTTGACGCCCGATCCGAAGGCGAGGGCGATAAATATGCGCTCTGAGGCTTTCTTTATTACCGCCCGTGGTAAGTACAAAATTTTACGTCTCTACCTGGCCAGGAAGTGGGGTTTTCCGCACGCGTAGCGTGCGGTAATTCCTACTTTATGGCCAGGTATGACGTAAAAATTATTATGTACCTATAGATATTACGAATTCTGTTGATGTAGCAGAAAACGAATTAAAATGAATATTGTGTTTCAATTCATAACGGGTTCTGGATTAGGTGCAGATAATGTTAATTACTATATAACATCGAACAATGTTCCTGATTTTAGAAACGTACTCACGAGTACTCTACACACACCGCTCTTCATCAATGTCTAATAAAAATAATTTCTACATATATAATACAATATCCGTAGATCTAGTAAACCCACTGTTAGACGTGCTAAACTGACCGAATTCGATGGGCCCTTAAGTTAAGCAAATATCGCTTTTCCGCCCGCGAAATCTATGTTTATCGACGGTCCACTCGGTGTAATGGCACAGTAATTAATTGAAGTAATTACGTCCAACGGGCTAATTAGTTATAGGACGATTTAAAAGCAATTCAACACCCTGCTAACAAAATTAAGCAATTTCCAGCCGCTAAAGTTTTCGGTTTTATTTGGCTGGAATCTGTTTTAAACTGCCGTGGCCTAGTTTTTACGGAACGGTCGACGTTGGCATTGGATACCTGGATTGCAATAAAGTTCCTGGAATGTTGAATAGCAAGCAAAAGTTGGAAAATTACGAGTGCAAAAATTTACATAAATTACGTTTCAATGAACATAAATAAATACAAGATTTTATTTTAGCTTGACCTACATTTCTGTGGTCACACTATGTTTGTTATTACATACATCTTTTACTTGTCATTTGCATCTTGTAAATCTTGGTAACCCCAAATTGGTCATATTTTGAACTATTCTAGAAAATGAAATGTATTCCTATGCTATGCTTGTATATTCCATTTTTTTTCAAATAATAAGCTAGTCAATTTAGCTTAAAACATATTTAATTTTCCTCGAAAGGCGATCCTGACTCAAACGCGTCATTGACTCGGAAACTTTTAATAGATCTGACTTGACGTCAATTTGATGTCGGAGAGCCGACGCTTACAACGATCCGTATCAATAAAAAAAACATATTACGTAAAGCAACAAAAAAAATTGGAATAGCGGTCTACTTGCGTAACACCTTTACCCATTGCGGAGGTGTTTAAAGACGTTGAAATAGTTAGCTACTTCAACACCTCCGGTAACATCCTTATGTAGAGAGGGAAAAGAAATGTGAACGTTCAAAACGGTTGGACGTATAACTCGTTGTTTCATCATATCAGCCGAAAGACGTCCACTGCTGGACATAGGCCTCCCCCAAAGAGTTCCAAAGTGACCGGTCCAGCGGACTCCCGCGACCTTTTCCAGGTCATCAGTCCACTCGTTGTTTAGTTGCATATATATAATATTATATGGATGGAAAGAGGGTGATTTTTTTAAACATTTGCTGGCTCACATTATCTCTGTGTAACAAAGTGACGTGCAAGTGCTTAAACTGCCATTGGATAACGTTTTGAAATGAGCACCTAATGTAAAATTTTATGTGATTGCAGTTTTAAAATACGTTTCTTTCTTTTGGTACATGCTTTTATTGCTGACTGTATTTTTCTGCATACCATCATCAACTACTCATTAATATGATTCTAACGAGCCCAAACTCGATGGGGTTGTGTCGTTTTATTGCGGAGTTCCTATGGCCACCTTCTAGCTCCAGCATCAGATCAGCTCCAAGTCATTATAATATGGCATTGTCATGCGATATACATATGCATGCAAAATTTCAGCTCAATCGGATAACGGGAAGTGACTGAAAAATGGATTGCAAATTTTGACGGACAACTTACATACATACATATTTACATACATACGAACAGTGCAAGTTATTAATATAAAGCTTGTAATGACGTACGTGGGCTACTAACTACCTTGGTTTGCGTTATTTAACAGAATATCAAAGAAATACCTTTTTAGTAGGTAGGTATATTCATCATCATTACTTAAGAGCCTTGCTCTTGTCGGTGGAGTAACCGCCACTTTTCTCTGTCCATTGCCAGCCTCTTGACTTCCTCATATGACTCGACATCAGCTTTATGTTTTATTTGCCTAGGCCTTCCTCTGCCTCTCTTGCCTTCAATTTTACCCTCCAGGATGTTTAGGAAGAAACTGTCGTGCCGTATCAGGTGACCCACCATCTTGCCTCTCCTATTTCTTATACATCCTAGCAAACATCTTTTCTCATCAACCATCCTTAAAACTTCTTCGTTTGTCTTTCTCTCCGTCCAGCTAATCCTTTCCATCCTTCGCCAGCACCACATTTCGAAGGCCTCCAGTCGTTCTCTGTCTCTCTGGGTTAGCGTCCACGACTCGCTCCCATATAAAGCAATGCTCCAAATGTAAACTTTAATCAGTCGCTTTTTAGCTGTTTTTGATATGCGTGCTTTTAAGAGATGCTTTTTGTTATTAAATGCCTTTTTGGCCATAGCAATCCTCTGTATGATGTCAGGGGTGCACCTAGAGTCACTGGTAATGATATTTCCCAAATATTTAAATTTCTGAACTTGCTCTATTGTCGTATCTCTGATCACGATTGGGTTTCTGTATACTGTTGTGTGTTTAGAGATGGTGAGAATTTTGGTTTTGTTGCAGTTAATTTTAAGTCCGGTTTGATTGAAAATTTCATCCAGTTTTAATACTAATTGCTGTAACTGATTACTATCTTTGGCAATTGCTGCGATGTCGTCTGCAAATCTAATGAATTGTACTTTGTTTCCATTTATTTTAACGCCCCCCAAGTCTGAATCTATTGCTATATGTATGGCCCGCTCTATGAAGATATTGAATATAAGAGGTGAGAGTGGACAACCCTGTCTTACACCTTGCCTGATCTTTGCCTTCCCCTTTTCTTCGCCTACTTCTATGATGGTTTCCTGGTTTCTGTAGAGTTCGTATATAATTTTTCTATCCCTGTAATTGACTCCAACTTCACGCAGAATACGCATCATTTTTTTCCAGTCTACTTTGTCATAAGCCTTCTCTAGATCAATAAAAGCTATATGTGTGTCCAAATCGAGCTCCAATCGTCTGTCAATAATTAATCTAAGGGCTAAAATGGTAGGTATATTATTAATACAAAATTACTAACGGTGGTAGCCTTACAGCACTAGACAAATGCTGATTTCTTACTATAAATACAGCAAGTACTTAGGGGTCTTTCACAAATATATGACCATCAAAATACAACTCTTTGTTTGTGCCATGATAAAAAGAGCAATAGCCAATAAAGTTAAAAAGAGCCATAACAGTGTAACGAGCGGCCACTTCTCCCGTAGAAAGCTCGTTATCGAACAAACTTTCCTACACAATAACTTGCGATATCGACCCGCGATATCTACATAGATGCACCAATGCACGACTCTACTGTAATAATGTCCCATAACATCAATATTGATACCAATCAAAATGTCAACATTAAACTGGGTTGTTTTTGTGGAGCGCACGTCATGATGTAGTCGAGTTTGGAAAATTGTACACGGACACAGGTATCAAAAATATGTTAGCACATTCCCTGCCAAGAATCGCTACGCGCTACTCTCGTAGCCAATCACGTAGTTTTCCATAAAAGTGACTCCGGCGTAGGCGCCCGCTAGCTGGGTTCCTGGCAATGAAAGTGTTAAGATGTCTTTGTTAAGAGCTTTTGCTCAGATTTGAACCTTTGGAAACGTTATGTACGTATGTATTTATGAACTCGACTGTACGTTCCTTGGTTGGAAAATATTTATGCTATTTTGTGCTTCTTTCATTTTGACGGTTATCGATTTTTGCATATTTAGGACTAGATTGTTTAGAGTTTATGATCGTTGTTAAATATGTTTTTACTAGCTTCTGCCCGCTACTCCGCTTACATCGTAGCTCCAAACAAACTTTCACCCGCCATTGCACCCGCTTAGGGGATGATTTCCGGGATAAAAACGAATCTACGTCCTTGCCCGGGATTCCAACTATCTCCAAATTTCACCTGAATCGGTTCAGCGGTTTAAGCATGAAGAGGTCAGACAGACACACTTTCGCATTTATAATATTATTATGGATTTACTGTAGTCTTTTTGTGTATGGGAAGGTAAATATAGTATGTATTCTGCTCAGAGTTTTATATACATATATAAAGGTCTGGTACCTAAATAATTGTGTAATTAAAGGTACAACTTAAGCTCATATTTTAATTAGCCTAAATAGACCAGAAACCATTACCAGTTGGAATGAAGTTTTACAACCCCATCGATTTATAATTATCGTTTACTACCCGAAATAGCCAGTGGTAGGTGTAGACTTTATAATGGACATCAATGACATCGATAGCTTGTATAGCCGTTATTATTAGGTCATAAATTGTTTAGTAATTGCTCGGAATAATAGTTTCGATAACGGTAGTTAATAGTTATTTGCATGGTTTTCCGAACTGATTTGTGTTTCGTGGAATGTTATATACTCATAGTTTGTTTGAAAATTCAATATCTTTCACATTCTAACAATACAGTACACTGAATTTCAATTAGAGCTCATTACTTATGTGTTAAGATAAGAATTAAAACGAGTTGGTAAGTTACTATCAGGTATTAATCTGATTCTAACTTTATCTCAATATGTCATTAGAGTATGATCCGAAATTGATCCCTTGAACTATTTTCTCTTCCGCGACAATTGTTTCAATGAAGTAATTTGTCGTTTCAGTTCCCACATCTAACATTCTGTGAGTTAGGAATCCAATATTACGTTTTGACTTTTACAGGTATTTCCTATATTTCCCTCGCCATAAAATTGTTACTTTCAGTATTTCGATCCCAATCAAAAGGAACAGATGACATCATTCACGATTGTCTGACAAAGGCAGTTTTTTAAAATGGACAAATGGACAATCTACTTATTTATACAAATCAGATGAGACTACAGGCAATTGTGTTTTAAATTGGAGCGTATTTCGGGTTAAATAATAAGTATTAATATATATATATATATATATATATATATATATATATATATATATATATATATACTTTATTTCAGAACATTATTCCATAAACATTACATTGAAATTCGATTCGTTTAATTTGATTCGTTATAACTCGATGTATTACGTAACAAAAGACCACGAAAACACATAATGTGGGTCCATCTTTTGTCCTTAGCTTTGAATAAAGATTCCTGCGATATTTTCCGCTTTACTGCTATATATGTTGGGAGATTTTGTTGTAATACGAGTTTATACCGCAGACGATGTTATTGTGAGGAACAAAAAATTGAGGCTGGCGCTCAAGGCTATGATGCTCGGAGGGAAGTGGTTTGGGTTAAACGACAAGCGACAGAAGCGACTAGAAAGGTACTTACCTATTGTCTTACTTTGGCGAGTTGATTTAAAATAGTACTGGAAAAATCACAAAATTTAAGTAGGTACCTAGTGAATTTTATAAAGTTTGACTCTTTAATAAAATATATCTTTAGTCGCCATGTTACTCGTTAGTTATATATGAAACTATTTCATTTCATCATCATCAAGTTTTATTCTGAATCAGATAATTTAGTTTTTCTTCATTATCCACTTTCAGGTCAGATCAGAGACAGGCAGGTTATACATTTTTAATTTGGATTAATGGCTTTTTCTGATTTGTAAGGAGATCTGTACAGGTGATCACATGGCCTTTAAGTACCTACCGTCAAACATGCCTACTTTGCCACCAGGGGGAACTTTGCCCAAGAGGAAAATTTTAAAATTTGCTTTTTGGGCAAAGTTCCCCCTGGTGGCAAAGTAGGCATGTTTGACGTTACCTTCCAAAGTAGTAATATATAGCGTGTAAAATAAAAAGTTTTCTTGTAATATTTTCCAGAACTTTTCTTCCAGTCTACCGCTTTTCCCTTTCGTCTTTATTTTCAAATTTGCATTCCGAACGAGCCACGGTGCGCTGTCCTGGGGAACTTTTCCCCGCGGACACTATCTGAATATGGACCATGGTACTCGCTTCACGTATCAAGACAAAAAGGCATTAAGGCAAAAAATATTTCTGGATTTCGTTTTGGATTCTGAAATTTAATGTTGCTCTGAAAACTGTACGCGGCGGGACTGGTTACGTGGTGTTTTTGTCAAAAAATATCTTACCAATATTTGTAGACACAACTATGCACGTTGCCATACATTTGTAGCGTTTTGCCGCGCATCAAAACTCCTTCGGTTTTATATCACTTTCTGATAAATCAGCTTTTGAGCGGTAGATGTTAGGGGTTTGATAATGACAAACTGTCACAGAAAAATGTGTTTTGTGTAATTTCGCTTTTAATTATTTAATATAGGTATATCATTTATCGGAACAGGAATTAAAAGGTAGTTACCACCTTTTAATTCCTGCCGGCTAGAACAAGAGATACGATTCTCAACATTTCCGGGGGCGACTAGAATCGCACCCCCAAACATTCGCATGGCAACGTGCAAAGCTAAAAACGTACTGGGGAAATATTATTTATATATCGGAATTTTACAGAGCAGCGGGCGTAGCATAGTAGTTTTGGTTGCCATTTTATCACTTATCGCTGTCGATAAGACATTGGTCACGTTCTGACAAGTATAAGAGTGCGAGAGTGACGGATGTCTTATCCACAAAGTTTCTGTCAAAAAATTATTTTTTTGGTACAAGCTTTTATTGCCAACTGTACTTTTCTGTATACCGTCATCAAGTACTTATTGAGCCAATTCTAACGCGCCCAAACTCACCGGGGTTACGTCGGTAAAGTACTGAATTCCCATGGCCACCTTCTGTCTCCATCATCAGATCAGCTCAATGGTACCAAAATATTGAATTGTCATCCAAACTATACTTTAACCCAAAGTTTCAGCTCATTCTGTTGAAGATATCTGCGTCAAAATTGACTTGCCAGATTCCACCAGAACAAATATAGTTAGTTAGGTACGGTCACGGACTTTAATCGGTGAGCCATTTAGAGCTCTTTTTATTCTGAACATTCAATACTTTACTATTAAAACCCAAAATTAGTTGACACCTAAATGGCTCAACAATTAAAGTCCTTGACTGTAAATACAACACAAGTTAATAGAAGGCTTGTTTTAATGGCAACCATTCTACGCCCGCTGGTATGAATAAGTGAGAACGCCGTTTAAATTCTCTACAATATATATTTGAAATCATTCACTGCTTACCTACGCTAGCGCTACGCCGTAGTCCGTAGTAAGTACCCTTTGTCTCCCAACGACTCACATGTGAGTCGTCCGGCAGGTCCCACATGTGGGTCATTTTTATTACCCTCATCAGGGTCATGATTTTTTTTTAATTTGAACCATATATACAAAATACACCAGGGTTCATTATCGAGGTCTGACTGCTGGACCAATGGGACCACACATGCCAACATACATGTAAGTCGTTGGAATTCCAGGCCTTCGATCACCCGATCGCTGGAAGAGGAAGGGTTTATCTATAGCCTGTAGGCCTCTGACGCATGAGTGACGTGCTTAGCCCTGTATGGGTTAACGGTTCCCCTAGATAAGAACTCCAAATATGAGTCCCTGTGGAATGGTGTCTTTGTAAAACGTCATTATAATTTGCGTCTTTCTGTACCTACGTAGCAACTGCCCATTGGTCACCAGTTGAAACTCTTTTCTTGTCCAACGGCTGACGGGTTAAGTAGCAATGTACGCCCACAAGACAATACCGCATGGCTCTTAAGTTGGCGGGAGGCTTTTCTCGTTCCATACCAACAGAAATGTTGTGGGACTTATTAGATGAAGATCCATGGCATCTCAGGATACATGACCTACATCATGATATGCTAGATAAGCTGAATGCGATGTGCATACCGGGTTTGGAAAATTCTGGACCAAAATATGTCAAATACGGTTAATACAACCCAATGTTTTATAGTAACAGGATCGGAGAAATACACGGTGTTCTCAAAAAGGACCGGCATATTTTTTATTTTTATTTTATTTATCAAGTACATCCACATCATATATATTACAATTCACTTAAAGCTAGCAAATTAAGAGGTATTTATTTCTGATATATACAACAATTCTAAACGTGTTAGTGAACGGCATGTACCTTCAAGGGAACATATTTTAAAATAAAAAGTGGAGTGAAGCATCATTATGTTAACACTCATCTGTGAGCTGTAAATTTGCTACACAACATCAAATAAATATATAGATCTTTAAGACATATTACATTAAGGACACACCCGTTTAGCGGACATTATTGTAACATCGAAAAGAAAAACAATAAAGAACTTTCTATCTATCTATCTATGTCACTTAAACTGCGTCCGCTGCGCCATGTTTTCGTGGTTTTTAAACGCCAAAGTTATGCAAATCAAAACCGTATTTGTTTTCCGAAAGTGACGGATAACATGTGAGACGTTTAAAAACATCGAAAA
The DNA here is from genome assembly GCA_963854355.1 of Epinotia brunnichana. Taxonomy (NCBI): domain Eukaryota; kingdom Metazoa; phylum Arthropoda; class Insecta; order Lepidoptera; family Tortricidae; genus Epinotia; species Epinotia brunnichana. The sequence continues at coordinate 17,560,804 of OY977949.1, read as the reverse complement.
CATTGGCGCAGCGGACGCTTTCTACCACTGCCCAATTTAGCATAATAGGTGTTAAAATTTGCAATAGACACAATAATACACATTCACTATGCTCGTAGCCAGTAATGCGGGAAAACCCGTATGTAGAGTCATACACATACGAGCAGAACATAGCATTTTTTGGGTTTATAATCTGAAACGTCGCCGTTCACATTTTATTACCTACTTAAATATTCTCACAACACAGTAAAACGTAAAAACAGAACAGCATTTCTCTTTTGCAGCATTGTGGTTTCTACGTTCTAGTTTCACTGTAAACTTAAAATCTGTTTACCGAATATGAGCCAAGCGCCAACAAAGCTGTTCCAAGCAAAGCTCTCTCAACACCATTTGGCACCGTATCCACTTAGCTACCTTTGATTCGGTCTGAGTAGCATTATACTGTAGCGATAAGATACACAAGAACTATATTGTCTACTTTGGAAAATAATAAGAGAAAAGTGAGTACACAGGTACGTACTTAGTAGGGAAATCTGTCAAAAACTAAGCGGTATATAGGTAATGTTTTTTGCAATGCTATCACATTGTATCGTGTCGACTGATGCAGCTCCGCGCATCAATATATAGAATTCAAAAGCTGCACCGCACTACTTTACACTAGCACGGTTGTTATCTTATATACAAATATATACAAGTCAAGACTCTAGACAAGTCATAGAAAGTTTACTAGAAAATCCTACTAGAGCCAAAAATATAGTTAAGAACGCACTAACAAAAATTGAAATACTGTAAGCACTGAAAATAAATTAAAATATATTAAAGCAAGATAAAATAAATATTTATAAACGGGGGCTTCCCCCAACACCTTATAGCTCTTAAAATTAAAAGATTAATGCTATAGTTAATGTAAATTTAAGTATTTTTTTTAGAAATAAACAGTTTAAATTTAAATTTTTATTGTTTTTTATATTATATAGTCCTCCTCATCGTTTTCGATGACGGCGACCCTAACAAATTATGGATAAGCCCTAAAAGTGTATGAGCTCTGATATGACTGGCTAGGCCAAACTTGCTCTTAAATACTCAATTGCATAAGGGTGACACTTTTGAGGATATACAAATACTATGGACCCGCAAGCAAAGATCATTAAAACAATATCGAAACTGTACGTCTGTTAAATAATCATGAAGAGCAATCTGAGTCACATTTCATATATGCGTGATATTTCTATAGCATTACTAAGCATTCGTTTGAGAGTCAGTTGTAAACCTTAGGTACCCAAAATAGAATCTTCCTAATGCAAGTTCTTTATTTCGTAGCCACTTACTAAACTGAAGGACAGCTATATTACTTACGTCCATCCATCGCTCCCGAGCTCATGTCGCGCCGCTGTAATGTGAAATTAGTTGCGGGTAGTTTTGCATTTAGACCGAGTGCGACGTTATCTCGGGCTCCGCGCGCCACAAAAAGGACGCAACAATCCATGAACATTTTCGGCACGAACCCCTTCAGAAGCTCTATTAAAGAAGAGAGATCTATCCTCTACACCCTCCTTTGTGAAAGTGACGACGTTGGCTACGAAATAGGAGCATTTTTTGAAAGTGAAATAACTCGGATATTACAATTTAAAGCGGAAAATCCGTAAAGCAAAATGTGGTGTACATTTTTTCTAATGAAAGTATCGCGTTTTCAAGCCCTCACCCGGAGTGGTATCAAAATAAAACGCCTTACGCTTTAGCACATTTCAGCGGAGTTCCCTGCAGGTAGTCTAACTTCAAAGCGGCTTACAAACGGACGCCCCTAGATAACATTCGCTAATTCACTTTGATGTCGCCCCCCACGCCCCCCCACCCTCGCTAACTCGTAACGAGAAAACACGTCTTAAAAGTTTAAACCCAATGCGAGGTAAAATATTATAACGTTCGAAACAATTTTCTATAATTCATTTTGCTTTCGTTACAAATTGTTTTCGGTGTTTTCACGAACGGTAACTTTCTTGACAGTTTAAATAGGACACCCTGACTTTTTCCTTTCCCGGAAAACTGTTGAAAGAGAATTTAAAGTAAGAAAGTTTTTTTAACGAGGTACGCGGACGTTTGAGCCGATTGAAAACTGACATGTAATTTACTGTTGACTTAAATGTAAATCCTTATTTCATAGATACGGTATAGGAGTATATGTATAATGTTAGACCAATATTACTTACTGTACAGTTATTTGGTCAAACTTTGCCGAGTGGGCAGTTAATACTTATTAAGCTTTCAGCCATATTGCTTTGTGTCGGTTACATCATGCTTTCATAACGTAGATTGAAAACGATACCAAGCCACCGCAAGAACGCTTTGTGGTTCATATTTTTATTTTCGTCCTTTTGCATGGTGAACTCCGCGAAGTTAGTTGTTTCAGTTAATTCAATAACAAGACCTATGTTTATTTTCTACATTATAATATCAAACCTTGATTTATAAATTAAATAATTAACTATACTAACAGCTACAAGCATTACCGTCAAACATGCCTACTTTGCCACCAGGGGGAACTTTGCCCAAGAAGCAAATTTTAAAATTTTCCTCTTGGGCAAAGTTCCCCCTGGTGGCAAAGTAGGCATGTTTGACGGTACTTAAAAGGCCAAATTTGTTTTCGTCCAAATATTACGTCATCGTTATTTGTCGATTTACCTACTACTACCGTCAGTCATTTATAACAATTGACAACATTTCATAAATTTTAGCCCTTAGTTCGATTCGATTAGCTCATTAAATTCTACTCAAAAAGAGGAACACGCTGGTAGTTTTATGTCTCCGGTATTATTTATCTTCATTTTTTTTACGATTAAAAAAAAATGCATTCAAAGCATATCCAATTCTACTGCACAATAAGCACCTTGCTTTAGTCCCGTTTCGACGAAAACGTTTAAAAAGTTTAAATGTCATTTTCGGATGGGTTACATTGACGCCATCTTGACAATGTTTGTTTTTTATATGGTATATGTAAACAAGACTAAAGCATGGTGCATAATATGCAGTAGAATTGGATTGGCTACGAGTGGATTTTAAAAAAATCGTTAAAAATTGAACATAAATAATACCGGAAATATAAAACTACCAGCGTGTTCCTCTTTTCGAGTAGAATACAAGGAGCTAGTCAAATCATGGACTAAGAATTATGAAATGTTGTCAATTGGTATCCTCGCATTTGATTATAATTTTATTATAATTATATTATATTAAACAAAACTGTCCCAAATGCTACGAGTAAAGTTCGATTTACGCAAGACATTATTATCTATTTATCCAACTTAGTGTAGGCACTATTTTTTAAGTAAGCAGTCTTTTAATAAATAAAATTTTATTAATTTTAATACGCATTAAAAAAGATCTATTCGGAAAAAAATTGTACTTTCTGCATAATAAACACCCAAACACACAAAATACATTTTTTTGCAGTGCAAAAAAGTTAACCCACATTTTATTAAATTAATCAGGAATTCCTATAAAATTTAAACCAAAAACGCTGTTTTAAATTTTATTTCATGCGTTGTTTTTTTTATTATTTACAAAGCAAATCTTCCTCGTTAGCTATAAACTGTTACAAGTTCTTTAGGTACTTATATAAATTAAAAATCAACATCCGACTAAAAATTAACGTTCACACGCAAAATACATTATAAAGAACTTGCAACGGAGATACGACTCCGGTCTGCCCTTTAAAACACAACATTTAGCAGTAATAAATGTGGTAATAAGTAAAAATACCGCGATACGAACTTGTCCCACAATAATTGAACAGCAAAACACGTGTTTCTTTAACGTATCGTACAAGTAATTACGTAGGAATCCGTAAGTTAAAGGCCTCTGTATGCAAATACAAGGTGCGCGACGTGCGACAGTGTCGCGAGGTATTCGCATTGTCTAGCATCCTAGTTACGACTCAATTATCTTCAGAAAGTAAGGAACACCAATTAACATCCTTTTATACTGTCTCTACTTCTCTCTTAGCTGCAAAACGGGTTTTGTTAAGGTGGGCGCACACTGGATGTTTCTTAGGTGAATTTAATCAAAGTTTATGTTACACATATATTATGAGATAATAGGTAATAGACATTTAACGATACCAACTTAAATTTAAATAAAGATGAATTGAATTTGTTTTCGGTTTATGAATATTTTTTTTTTTCAGTGCAGGTACCGTTTGGGCCCGTTCAATAATTATGATAGGTACCTAACTCTGAGGACCAGATGGCATTTAGTGCCGTGTGTGTAGTATATTTGGAAGGAAGTTTAATTTAGGGATATAAAATAACAGAAAGGTTTAAATGCTAACTAGCCTAAAATAACACAACTGTTCATAATGATGTAAATGTACATCACAATGAGAAAATGAACAATCATAAACATTTTCTTCACTGCTTTTTACCATTTAATTTATACACATCACAAAAAGTAATTAACCTGCCAGCATTCGTGCGATATGCCTAATAGCTCTCATATACATCCACCAGACTCCCCTAACCTGTCTACATAATTAGTCCTTAGCTACACTTTGCATTAATTACCTGCATTCGCCTTGACATAACACTTGCCCTCGTACGAAGCTATACCTCATTTGCAGCACGTACCTTATGCTCCACACGCACGTATGCACTCAGCTTTATAATAAACAGTACATCGCTTTATTTGCAGTTGTTAAACACAAATGTCAGAGGGATTGGAACCTATCTTGGGAAATAAAGCTTCAATTTCCTTTGAGCAGAGTTCCTTTAGGTGTATATTTTAAATTTGCAGCGTAAAGGAGTGATGCACGTTTATTTGCAAGTGTCCACGGCTAGATTACGTTTTGACATGCCTTAACAAACAGAAACCAGTTGAACGGGAGTCGGATCGATTTTCTTTATTAATTTAAAGATTATAGCGGGAATAACGATTGGTTTATTCTAGGTGTGAATGATGATAGGGAATCAATCGATTTCAATAAGGCTATCTGTTCTTGCAGCTGAGAATACGAAACTAATTAGCCGTAATAAGAGCTGGTCGAGTTTCTTGGTGTGTAACTTCTTGCATTGGCGTGGCGTGTAGGATATCTATAGGTGGCTGGATTTTTTTTGGATTTCTTTTTCAAATACTGTAGTAAAAGAATATCGACGAAATCAATTATAGAAAGTAGAAGGGTACATAGCAGTGGCGGAGCGCCCATACAAGCCGATTCCCATCGGCTTCCCTAAAATGTCATGCTATATATTACCAAACTCGTAAATCATCAAAAACCAGCCCTTTTATTTGGCTCCGGGTTGTCCAGTGAAAATTCTTACACGCCGCCACTGGTACATAGCCATATCAAAATTCATGGCACATTTACTATTAAAATATTGTTAAAATTCTCATTCGTGCATTATTTATCTACCACATGATAAAGTCCGAATACACACAAATATTTGCGAAACATGCGTATGTGACCATTCAGCATAAACTTTGTCCTGGCATATTTTGTGGAAATATTTAACCATAAATCTGTTACTTGTCTCAATAATAATGAGTCGTTTCGATATGTACTACCTACATATATTTGGGGACAATCTTACACAAATTGATCTAACCCCATAGTAAGCTTAATAAGGTTTGTGTTATGGGTACCTACCATACGACTATATATTTAATAGATACCTATAAATAAATACATCACAAGACTGTGAAACAAGAATCAAACGCTTATCACATAAATATTTGCCCTAAGACTTATTTCCATTTTTTTTGACTGGTTTAGTTTTGCGTGACTGGGAACTAAAGAATCGAGAGCAAGCTCTGTTTCTGTATCTACTCCAAAATCTATTCTCATCAGTACAGGTACGTAAACTACACTGGCCTGCAAAAAAAGGTACAACAACACTCATAAACGTGACGATAACTAAAACTGATAAGTACCTTCTTTTGCAGGCCAGTGTAGTACATATGCAAAATTTCTTAAGCAGTAAAGTCACATAGTCTTAACAAAGAAACTCTCTTTCGCTTTAATATTAGAAAAGATTATGAATATGATCGTATGTAATTAACCTTACTCTCTTCTCACTAAAACTTAGCAAGTACCACTTAGAAACATCCAATTATATAAAATAAGCTTTTGTGAAGTGTGTAATATTTATCTGCTATTCCGTTGACTTTAAGCATTAATTTAATGAACAAACTTTCAAACCACCAACTTTAAATGCCAAAGATTAAAGTCGCCTCTAAAATACTGACTCAAAGCGAAACTTAGTGGCTGTAGAGAAAACATTCCTTCACTCGCATTCTCAACATCGTATTTGACTCAATCGAGTCAGTGTAAAAGCAACCCTGATCTCTGTTAAACAAAGTTAAAATTGGAAAACAACGTTATGAATAAAAGATGAGCGTCTGAAAATACAGACGATTTAACGTTACCAACGTACTAGGTATATACTATATATTAGTACCTACCAATGTAAGGTATATCTTTAGGAGCAATGACCGAGCTGTACAAAAAGGATGCAGTTGGGTGCATTATTATAATTCAATGCAACAATAAATTGAATTTATGCTCGACAGTCGGATTTGAGTTGTTTGATTAATAAATTCATTTGAATTGATACGTTTCTCATTCACCAGTGCGTATTTTTCAGAGTGCAATACAATAATCTCCACTTATAATAAATCTCTAAATTAAAAAAAGAATCAGCCAGTTTGAAACTAAGCTTTGCGCGGTTCGAATGTTCTCAGCATCCCATGAACAGAAAAATATGAAACATTTTATATAGGTACATTATTATTCTAGCTGCAACTTAGGATAGTTTTTATCCGACTGCGACAGTTAATTAATTTTCCGAAATATACGACTTCATTTAATTTTTCATTTATTTTTATTGAAATCAAACGCTGCTCCAACTGTCAGCTATAAGAACCGTCAAATTTTCGTCAAAATGGCGGAATTGCTTTGCCTTTCACTTATTAATAATTTAAATCCCGTCTACGATAGACCTTTACGAGACAAATGCTAAAATATAAACCATAAAAAAATATTCGATTCTGATATGAGAACTTATATGCGCAAATGTCGTTTTATGTCGTAATTTCAATAAATGAAATCAACAAATTTGAACAATATAATTAACACGAATTTGTTTTTTTTTTATGACAATGGCACGCGCTCGGCGCATTCAGCCAAAGTACCTGCGGACGAAAACCGATACTCAATGTTCATATATTTGCATCCCTGTCACTCGAGTATGGTTAGTGCGATAGAGATAGAGATACCCGAATATTTTCGAATTCCGAAGTTCGTGGTTATAGCTCAGGAATCGAAAATATGGTAAATAATCATAATGTATTTTCTCGAAAAAGAATTTAAAATAAATATAGTCAAATGGAGAAAAAAACAAAGCAAGAGGTTATATAGGTAATGATTAAGTTATAAGAGTCCAAAGTTTTAAGAGGGGGTATGTTCTGTCCCTTTTCCGCAAAACGCACCTTCATATTGAAACGATTGTTTTTTACTATGACGCTCGAGTATATTGACGTCACAGTCCCTCATCGTTTTCTCACTCTAACAAGCGACATTAAAACGGATGTAGCTTCATAATTTTTTGAGATATTTGAATGGGAGTTTCATTATCTTCTATCTATTTATACATAATAAATGCCTATGTCCTGACTGACTTATTCACTCACTCACTCACTCACTCACTCATCAACGCACAGCCGAAACTACTAATCTTAGAGAGTTGATTTTTGCACAGTATGTTGCTTTTATAACGTGGGCTAGGGATAAAAAGGGATTTTTGAAAATTCTACCCCTAAGGGGGTAAAATGGGGGTGCAAAGTTTGTATGGGAGAACCTTTTTTTTTTGAGCTATAGACTTAAACTTTGTAGAAAAATTAGTTATTAGAATACAAATGAAACACTTTCAGCGTTTTGGAAAATTCCACCCCTACGGGGGTAAAATAGGGGTGCAAATTTTGTATGGGGGAAACAATATTTTTTTTAAATAGAGACTTAAAACTTTGTAGAAAGATTAGTCATCAGAATACAAATTAAGTACTTTCAGCGTTTTAGAAAATTCTACCCCTAAAAATAGGGGGCTAAAATAGGGGTGCAAAGTTTGTATATGGGAAACTATTTTTTTAGCTAGAGTCCTAAAACTTTGTAGAAAGATTATTTAAATACAAAGAAAGTACTTTCAGCGTTTTGGAAAATTTCACCCCTAAGGGGGTAAAATAGGGTGCAAAGTTTGTATGGGAAAAACATATTTTTTTTTAATAGAGACTTAAAATTTTGACGAAAAATTACTTATTAGAACATGAAAAATACTACATTCGGCGTTTTACAAAAATCATTCCCTACGGGGGTTAAAAAAGGGTGCAAGGTTTGTATGGGGAACACTTTTTCTGAGCTAGACACTTAAAACTTTGTAGAAAGATTACTTATAAAAATACAAAAAAAAAAGACTTTCAGCGTTTTGAAAAAATCTATCCCTAAGGGGGATAAAAAGGGGTGCAAAGTTTTTATCAGGGAAAGTTTATGTTTTTGAGTTAGAGACTTGAAACTTTGTAGAAAGATTACTTATTAAAATACAAAAAAAGAACACAAATCGTTTTAGAAAATTCCACCCCTAATAGGGTTAAAAAGGAGAGCAAGCTTTGCATGGGCAACACTTTTTTTTGAGTTAGACTTAAAACTTTGCAAAAAAATTACTTATTAGAATACTAAAAAAGAACTTTCAGCGTTTTAGAAAACTCCATCCCTAAGGAGATCCTTAAGATCCTTAAGAAGGGTAGCCAGTGTTGTGTGGGAAAAACTTTTTTTTTTACTAGACTTAAAACTATTCAAAATGTTACTTATTAAAATTAATAATAAAGTACTTTCAGAGTTTTAGAAAATTCCACCCCTAAGGGGGTTAAGAAAGCTTTGTATGGGCAACACTTTTTTTGAGCTAGAGACTTAAAAGTTTACGAAAAAAGTTCTTCTAAGGGGGTTTAAAAGGGGGTTCAAATTTTAAATGGCGAGCAATAAAATTTTAAAGTGTGAGTAAGAGATTTTTAACTTCGGTCTTATTCTGTACGTTAAAAGACTACAAAACTGATTTCAGAGTTTTTCCAAATTCATCCCCTAAGAGTGTTAAAATTGGTTCAAAGTTTGAGTATTTCAAGGCATTTTTAAAGTATGAGATTTTTAACTTTGGTTTTAGACTGTTGGTTCACAAACTAGAAAATGAACATCAACTTTTTTTTTAATTATCCCCTAAAAGAGGGTTCAAATTTTGTATTGAGAGAAATCATTTTCTAAGACGATAAAAAGTTCTACGCGGACGAAGTCGCGGGCAACAGCTAGTCATTAATATTTTGTTTTGTAATAGTGTATTGCACTTATAGTTCAAAGTAGGAATCAGGACTAACAATTTCTCAATAAAACTGTTACTATTTTGATTTATTAGTGACTATGAATAAACAACAAAAAAAAATTGCTTACCTAAAACAATCAGTAAATTCTTACTCATAACATATATTATGTCCTGTCCTTGGATGAGTGTATAATTATAACCTTGTCATGAGATGACCGTCAAATAAACTGGAATAAGAAATAATCATTTAAAATAATAATAATTTCATTAAATTGTCAAAAGGGCCTCTACGTGTTGGTTCAGTTAGTACTTTGTAGGTACCTAGCCCCACGCACGCCTCATAAAGGTCCGGGACATTATTGTCCCGTGAGCGGGAAAGAAATAATAATAAAATTTCATTATTTAGACAACAAAGGTCCACATTGTTAGTAACAGTAGACACCAAATAAAATAACCAATAATGACGAATTATCTCGAAAAAGGATTAAAAATATTATTAAATGGAGAAAAAAGTAAAGCAGGGGTTATAAGTAAAAATAAAAATACTTGAATAAAAATAAAATACTTGAATAATAAAAATAATTAAAATACTTGAATACTTATTAAGTATTTAAAGTTTTAAGAGGAGGTATATTCTGTCCCTTTTCCGCAAAACGCATCTTCATATATGAAACGATTGTTATTTACTATGACGCTCGTGGATCGTGACGTCACGATCCCCTAGCGTTTTCTCTCTCCAACCCCAGCTTCGTAATTTTTTGAGATATCTGAATGGGATTTTCTTCACTAGGCATACCTATATTTTTCCCTTCTTTCTTTTGGAGTACCTAACAATAAATTTTGAGTCTGCACCGTATCAAAATCAAATCAATTATTGATTTTATTGGCCACAAGGGCACTCTTACATGTCAAATGGTATTTTACAATATAATAATAATAATCTTACACAATAATCATTTAAAGATTGCAGATTTTAACCAATAAGTACCTAAACCGGTTAACAAACTAAATGACGTAAATGTCGTTATGACAACAAAAAAATTCCAAAATTGAAAAATATTATCCATTACATTCGATATAAGGTATGTATCAGAATTAACAATACGTTTATGATATTAATGTATCCAATCGAATTGACAGCCACAACATGACAGGGTCATTTACATACATAGATTCACGCCTTATGTTCCAGTTCCACTTTTAGCATAAGCGTTATTTTTCCCTGTAAAATCGAATATTATTTACGATTGTCATTGTTGCTTAATTATTTGTTTGCTTTCATAATACCATGAAAAGTTTTGAAATCCCATCGTTTCGTTCAATACAAATCATCATCCTCCTACTAGCGTTATTCCCGGTTGTGCCCTAAATGAGCCCGGGGTCCGCTATGACACCTAATCCCAAGATTTGGCACAGGCACTAGTTTTACGAAAGCGACTGCCATCTGACCTTCCAACCCGGAGGGAAAACTAGACCATATTGGGATTACACCGGTTCCCTCACGATGTTTTCCTTCACCGAAAAGCTAACGGTAAATATTCCGTAGGTACCTACCTACGTTAGTTCCGAAAAACTTATTAGTACGAGCCGGGATTCGAAACCACGACCGCTGCTTGACAGCCGCATGAACCACTAGGCTAACCGTTTCATTCAATACAAATACCAATCTAAAAGATCTGAAGTTTGTACTAGACAAGGCTACTATGTATACAGTGTACTATGCGCTCGTAGACTCACTTTTATCCTATGGATTGACAAGCTATAGTCGGACATTTAAGACTTACTTAGACAAAATAAAAGCGTTACAGATACGATCCATGAAACTAATGGTTGATAAGAAAACAAAAATAGAATGTAAAAATAACACCTACGAACAGCTTTTCTTAGAATGTAAAATATTGCCAGTCCATAAAAAAGTAATGTTGTTGTTGGCTGTGGAACAATTTAGTAACGACGAGTTTAAACAACCTATTGGTACTCAAAGGCTTGTTAGAAACAGAGACAGAGATAAACTAATATTGCCTAGGTTTACTAATTATTATGGCCAAAGACATAGAAAGTACCTAGTTCCGAAAATATATAACGACCTGCCGTCCGAGACAAAGAGTGCAACTGTCACAAAACAATTGTTTAAGAAGAAAGTAAGCGACGTCTTATTAAATACATTAAAAAATTAAATTCAGCTATCTTAAGTAACTTTATAGATTCCTTTTGTTGTGTATCTAGCATAAGTAATACCGTACATATATATTACTATTCATACAGCTTTTAGCTAATAAAATCAATTAGGAGCGTTGTTTGCCAACAAACCGCATTGTGGTTTGGCAGATTAATTGTACCTATGTAAATTTAGCTATAAGCCTTAAAGAGAATAAACAAAAAAAAAATTTGTAAAGCATACATTTAATACATACTTTATTTTGCATAATTACTAGGTAGGTATTACGTCCACTACGAGTAATCCATCAATATCCATACCTCAAATACTTATATTAGAAATGCGAAAGTAACTCTGTTATATTTTCACGCTTAAACCGCTAAAACGAATTATATGAATTTGGTATGTAGTTACTCGTAGTTTGAGACCCTAGGAAAGCCAGGATAGTTTTATACTGGAAATAATTCCTTAAAATGGGTGAAAACGGGAGTGGTAGTTTCTATCATCATCAATAAGTTTCTATCATCCTTTAAGTCTATACAAGCAGTGTCAAGAAAGGAGACAACGTCTTCCATGGCTGTGTCAGCCAATGCGGCAGCGGCTTACACGACCGCAAGCCTGGTATTTTCTATAGGAGTGCGATAATTGGACAGCGTTATGTAAGAGTCGATAAAGCGACACAATGTTAAAAATGAGAAAAAGAGCGTCAAAGATCGAATTTTTTATATATTTTTTATGCTATGAATTATAATTTTAACTCTGAAGCTGTACCTACATGTGTATTTTGGTTAGGTAAGTAAAAAAAATATTATGATTATTTAAGTTATTTACATTTTTCCGCATTTTATGCATTAATCCATTAATCCATAATCTACGTAATTTGTGTATCAATAACGTACCATACGACATTATTGTCGGTTGATTCTTTATTACATTTCTAATCATCTAATTCAAGCGTAGAATCGGGAGGGTGGTGTTACGTAGTAACGAATTAAACGTCATTGTAGGCGGTTAATTCAATACTGTGTTTCAAAAATAATTATAAAAAACAAAAACGAACTATTTGCAGCTATTGGGCGTTTAATTCGTTTATGCAAACTAAAATCCTGTTTTAGTGTATTTTGTAAAAGTGACTTCGGCGCATCGCTTTATTACTTAACAAATTATGTGCATCGCTTTATTACTTAGCAAATGCTGACATTTCGCTTGATTTAACTCCTTATTAATAAGGTTAAAGAGTGTTTTTTAAACTCCAAAAATATCGAGTACAATAGTTGAACAATGCCTAGAATCGATCTGCAATCACAACCAGCCCCAACAGCATCCTGAGCGTGTTCGCGTACCGCTGGGACAGTCCTATGCTAGCCCGCTGGACGTCCATGTATGTGCAGGTAAAGATGCGCGCTCGAGTGTTCTAGAGCCTAAGTATATTAATTTATTAACTAACACTCATTTAGTTCATAAGTTAATTATTTATTTATTACTAACAAATGTGTATGGACCTTGTCTGAAATAAAATGAATTGAATTGAATAACTTTTTTTTTCACTTTTGTCGCTTAATTTGTTCTTACATAACACAGTCCAATTGATGCTGCGCCCGTGGAAAGTCTAAATAGCATATTTGCTATTAGAATTTTTACAGACGTAGTTTTAATCCCTTAACGTCGCCAGGACGCTCGAGTCTCCATACAAACGTTGTTTGGTTCTCATTTTAAAACGGGTATGATTTTATCAGTCACCTAATAAATGCATTTTCAGTTCCTAGAATAATAGATCTGTCACCTAAATTGAATCACCTAATAATAGTAAAAGGATTACCTAAAATCAATAAAGAATTACTTGGAAATATTAATATCTATCACCAAATAATTATATTGGGTTTCAAAATAATGAAATTGTCACTAAAACAGAATCACCAAACAATATAAAAATGATTAAGTACCTTAAAACTAATTTTTAATACCTGGTTTTTTTTTTTTTTTTAAGTGACTGAGTCGCGCTTTCGTTTCTGGGACTCAGTCTACCGCCCTCCGCCCAGGCTCCCGCCAGAAACTCGCTTCCTCGGCCCTTCGTTTCACGTGCGCACAAGATCTACGCTCCGCTCGCCACCTCCCCCCAATCGCTTCTCTTCGGCCTCGTGCACCCGTTTAACTCAGGGCCTCCTTCACGAGCTTCTGGCTTCGCGGGCTTTGATATACACTCTAGGGATAGGACAGACAAGGCCACGTGGAAGTGGGGTGCGCTGATTCGGGTTTTGGTAGCTATTTTTACCTTTAATCATTTATTTATATCTAAAGAAATTTATAGTAAAACCAACTTATGTCTTTTGAAATTTATAGCATTGACGAAAAAAAATTGAAGCTGATTTGACTTTTGTCAAATATCGTATTTCACTCCGCCCCTATTAGGAATTTTTTCATTAAATTAAGGAACTGATCTATTATTTTGATGACAGATCTTATATTCAGGCTATAGGAAATAGGTGATTTATATTTAAGTACAGTTATGATTAAACTGGTGAGTAATATATAATTAAATAGAAATTAGTGACACATCTAATAATTAGGGTGACAGAAAATATTGTTGACTTTTAAAACGACATGCTAGAATCACATGAAACCTTGTATACATAATGGGATCCGCCAATATCTATGGCGGAAACTAGTAAACTAGCTAGAAATAAAAATTACATATACTCATTTCCGACCTAGACATGGCAGATCCCATTGTGTATAAAAAGTTTAATGTTATTCCAGTATTCCGTTTTAAAATGAGAAGCAAACTACGTTTGTATGGATAGTCGACTTGAGTCTACCGTGCCGGGGACTGTTACGGCGATTAACGAGTACCTATGCGCGGATTAAAATGCAGGCTAAAGCTAATTATTACAGAAATTTCTATAGAAAAATTCGTGGCACTAAAAGTCATAATTCGATTATAAAGACGACCAACAAACATTGTACTCGCATAAAATATATACGCACTAAACGCGTAAACGACACTGTATATTTAAGAGTGCATTGTCGGTGGCAGGTGGGATCCTATTCAATATCACCATTGTACCATTACAGGTAATCGCAATACGTTTTATAGGTGAAGGCGCGAGGTGTCGAATTTATTGCCATTGCTTATCTTAACTAATAATATATAGGCTTAGGCCGCTGCTTTCTTGCTAGGGGTTCAATCTGAGACATATATCGCAATCAAATTTGATTTTGAAGTGTTTCACGCGCTTACTTCTATGTAAACGCCGAGTTTTTTTTATACTAGGACGATGACAAACAAGCATTCTGTCTGCTTAATCATAAGTAAACAAACGACAACGACAACGACGACGACAACGACAACGACAACGACGACGACAACGCCGGCGGCGACGTCTATAGACGATTGCGACTCCAAAGAAGACACAAGCGCGTTTTTGACCCTTTATTGATTGGTGATAATATTTCGACAGTTAGAAGCAAATGTAGGTCCCTCACTCTAACAGGGAAACCGCGGGAGCTCTGCGACCAGCACGTCCAGTACCCTTATTGTGAGATACAATCGTAACCTAACGTTACATAACTAATACGAGATCGAATAAACGCGCTTCGAATAGATTTCGATCTCGCTACGGTATTCTTCGATTCGACCCGTCAAACTTGTAACTCACACTGCCGTTGGACTACGAAACCAACTGCAAAACGTTAGGCACGTTGCGTTTAGTTTTCGATGCGTAATTTAACGTTCGATTCGTACTACCAATCGGTAGTGTGAGACATTTCGAATCGAAGAATACCGTCGCGACTGTAGTTTACTATTTCACTTGCAAAATGGCCCGTGATATCGTATTATTCCGTCAAGAGTTACCGTAGATCCGATCGAAATTTATCTCAAATTAAAGAACTTATAAAAATAAGGGTTTTGAATTGACAACATATTTCCGCAAAATTCGGATTGTCGCGTATTTTGTATTTAAAAATGCAAATAAATGGCCCCCGCGCCGCCATATCCCGCATATTATTATACGCGCATCGCCAGTCGACACTGTCGACGTCGCGATGCGCGTATTCTGTAATGTCATAACCGAGAAACATTTAAATTAAAACGATAAATGCTAGTGATATAAGGTTGAATATTGGAAAATCGTGAACGAACGTGAAGTCGATCGCGAATTAAGTAATGTATAAGTGCCTCACGTTACAGTTTGGATTTTTAGTTCTATGAGTGACCACCAGGGGCGGTGTATAGACTTTTCATACTAAATCTAGACGATAGGCGGTAGCGTCGATAGTAGACGCGACTCACTTCAATCCCACGCTAAGGGTGCTGGACCCTAACACCACATACAGAGCAATAAAAGCCAAAAAGATAATGAGAGAGTACCCGTCACTTTCAAATTAGAATGCTTAGTAAGAGACTGATAGCATATCTCGCCCTGAGACAGCTCGCGCGCCGTCGTATGCTAACCTTCCTGTGGACCAATTTGAGAGACATATCAATCGCATTCCAATTTGTCGCAACTTGCGCTTGGCAGGTTCGTAAAAACAACAATTCAAAACATGATGATATCTCTATTTTGACATTTTTAACACAATCATTTAAAAATAAAAAATATGTTTTTTAAACGGTCCTTTTCAATGTTGTTATTAAAAACCGTCTATAACTCCATAAAGTGCCACTTATAAAGGTAATCGGCGTTAAGCCCCTAAAAAGAGAAGTTCGCTTCAAAGGAAATTCATCATCGATTTACCGTAAACATTTTATGATGCTCGATTTTAGATAAGCGAATCATGATGTTAAACCGTTAGCTTTTATATTTTGTGGCCTAATATTTCAGCAGACATTGTTGATCATTTACGATACGAATATTATGGAAGAGAACTTTTCCATGCGAGTAACTGTCGCACGCTCGTATTGGAGAAACTACCTCGTTTATAACTACGAGTAAGTTGTAAACTAGTATCTACCTGTTGCAGTGTCCTTAGAGAAGTAACTATAGTTACGTAGTCAATCGAAAACATAATATAAATTAAGCTCCATTATTCACAAATTTGAGATTTTTTCTGCTGGCAAGATTATTTTAGATTGAATTATATATATATGTCACCGTTAGATTGTGAACACCATCAGTTTATAATATAAATACAGTAAGGTTATAAACTGACGGTGTTCATTAACTGACGGTAACATATACAAATTTAAATTATATAGTTTAAATTGTCACCAAAAAAAATCTTACCAGACACAGCATGCTTAACTCGTACCTACTTACGTTGTTGCGTCATGACAACAATTTTGTGCAAAAAGTAAAGACTGTTTGTGCAAAAAGTAACGTTCTCTATTTCACGTACACCAGCGGGCTTATTTGATTAAATGTGGAGACGGCGTTGTTTGTCGTGCGCGCTCTTTCTAACACGCTTGTCACGCATTGTCTTATAACGACGAGGAAGCGAGCGCGCGCCATAAATACAACAAATAGATTCCAATTCTATACGTGTAGTCAAATAGACCTAGATACTTTTAACGACTGGGACAGTGTGAGTGTCGTAATGAACACGTACAAAATTCTCGTGTCCATTTGACTGTGTTTTAGTGTGCTGTTATGTTGTGTGTGCTATTTGGTGTACATCGGTTTGGTTTAGTTGGTGAGGACCCAGGTTTTATAGCTGTTTTTACTTTGTTAGCCATAAAGGTGGCACAAACTTTTGTAGTTTGTATTATATTGTCAAATATAAAGTTCAGTCAGTTTTTCACGACTTAACTTTAATAAGTACTAAAATATTTTGTTTCATATACTTTTTTATAGTACCATTTTATTAAGCACTTTAGATGACAGTTGAATCAAATTCATATGAACTAAATTAGAATGAATCTTGGAATTTGACTTCATAACATAATTAGATCAGTATAGTATAGTAGATATAAGGGTCTTGAATGTGATATCGTTCCTGTGCACGTTAAGCGCCAAAATTAGAATGACAACAGATTTGCAAATAAACAAATGGTTACATATAAAAAACAAATAAAAGTCGAGTAAATTTGTTAGCAAATTTCAGGTGGCATTCGGAATAAAGCAATAATTCCCTTACAAGTATACCGTTTACCCTTAAAACTTCGGCGTGACCGGTACGAATTCAACCAGGTGTAGCGGCCGCGTCGCCGTTGTGGTCTCAGACTGAGGCCCAAGTCATAGAATCCATACTATCCATAGTAAGTAATATTATAAATGCGAAAGTAACTCTGTCCGACTGTCTGTTACCATTTCACGCTTCAACCTCTGAACCGATTAAGATGATGTTTCGTATGGAGATAGTTTAAATCCCGAGGAAGGACATAGAATACTTTTTATCCCTTTTAAAGTTTGTATGGAGCTACGATATAAATTTATTCCACACGGACGGAGTCGCGGGCAGAAGCTAGCAAGAAAATACGAGTAGTAAGCTCCTAACTGACCGTTTTTGAGTCAGCAGTTTGCCCAGCAGCTGGTAATGAACATGCCAGCGAAGTAGACAAGACCAAGAGTAGATCGCGACAGAACAATTCAAATATAGTATATCAGCTGATAACAGTTTTTAATTTCCTAGTTCATTCCTTTTAATACTCCAGCAGATCAGTTCATCTTATCATACACCAGTCTCACTCACTCTGAGAGTAATATAGATGCCGCATCGTGATCATCCCCATGGAGAAATTTGTTGTTTTTGATATTGTTTGAAAAATAAGATTTAATGCACCATTTTTCGTGAAAGAAACTATATGTATCCAATCTATGTATATCAACTGCTGTATTGAACTAGTGAACTAAAAGAGTGATGTACCTATTTAATTATGGACAAAAGATGCAAATGAGTCTTTTTTTCACACGATTTGTGTCACTAAGATATATTTTGCTCAATGTCCAATGCCTATCACTACCGCGAAGCTAGCGATCCTGGTTTCGAAAACTGCTAACCTAACCTACCTATAAAGTCTCGGTAGGTTAGCATAAGTATAAGTGTGATGGATGAGCATAAATGATTTAGGTTGAGTCTTGTATTTTTTCTAATTAATTTCTTAATAATGTTGTTTTTTGTTGCCGAGTGTTCTTTTGCACAGTCTTTGCCTACTGGATCGTTACATACCCGTACGTCGTACCCTAAGAAAAGTTTTGATAGGTTGGCAATGAAATGCTCGTAGAATTCACTTATACGGTTTATCATTTACTTTTCACTTATTACTTTACTTACTCACAATTAATTATACTGTTACTATTCACGCATTAATTGTCACTACGGGCGACATATTTCGAACCCTTGAAGATTATTTTTTATTTTTCGGGATATTCGTTTTGCCCCTCACTAGGGGTCGCTCCACCTGTATAGGTGACGCAGTAATACTGAGCAATATTACTAGTAGCCTCAGACCAAGAAAATAGATAGACAGAGCATTACGAACAACCTAGTGAAGCCGGTTTTCAATCAAGCCAAATAAGTTTAGTTAAATTGCACAAAATTCTTGTGCACGTGTCGCAATGCTGTCAAGATCACCTATTTCGAGTTTTGTGCAATATAATTTGTTTATGCGTGCGTGAGTGTGTGCTAAACATATTTGGCTGGGTTGAAAACCGGCTTCACTAGGTTGTTCGTCATGCTCCGTCTATCTTTTTCCTTGGTCTGAGCTAGTAGCTCTGTGAGCTAAGGAAATCGCAAAACAGTGATTTAAAAAAAAAATAAAAACAATTCCCCAAAAAGGGTATCGCCAAAAAAGAAATGTAATTATAGAGTCTGTTTACAAAATTTCACGAAAATCGGTTGAGAAATGCGACCTGTAGAGGAGAACGTGTGGGCAGCCGGACATACGAAGTAATTTTGGCCCAAGCTGAAGCAAATAACTTTGTTCGATTCGCCCGCTCGTTCAATTATAATTCTAAGCACAACTTACGATAGTTCAACTGTTGCAAATGTAACCTCAAAAGCGTTCCGCTTATGTTTCGCACCACTCATCCTCTCCCTTGCGGTCCAGTTTACAGTAGTCCTTTGTTTGGAAGCATCGCCCGCGGGCTGTCATCAACCGTTAAACGCTGCCCAGCGACGAAAAACGAGGCTCGTAGCTTTGTTAATTTCATGGCGGTTTGCATTTGTCCTTGGGCGAGACCCTGTTACAAATATATTTACCACTTCGGAGCGCAAAAGGCTGGAAAGGTTTTCAGCTGATGTCTCTGGCCAGTTAGGAGTTAGTTTAAAGTACGTAATTGTTTTAATGGTTAGAGCAGGTGGCAAAAGGGCAGCTTCTAATGCACGGAGTTAATTGCGTATCTACGTACTTATTTATGATGATTGCATCTGATGTTACTTGTTTTTGAAGTACCTAATGCTTAGTGTTAAATGCAACGAGCCTTTAGCAGACCTTTTAGTTCAAATTAATGCTTGTTTGTTGAATCCTTGTTTCGGCAGCAGTTTAATATAATTGTGTGTTCCACCGGCGAGGCGAGGATAGCATTGAAATTTAATATTGTCGGCGATAAAAAAACTTTAAATTTTCAATTCTCTTCACTTCATTTAATTTAGATGTACTTAGATGATTGATACATAAGAGAATATATGTGTTTAACAGTAACATTTATTTGACGAAACATGGCAATGTAAACCGAAACAAATTAGTTATCATCGAAAATTTACGTAAGGCAAAAACATATTTCAGCATTTAAAATTCAAAGCGGAATTGGCAAGCGTCGGAAGCTAATTGTGTTCGAGCACAGCTATTGGCAAATTGGGCAAATTGTGTGGATTTTTCCGTTCAAGTGGTGAAAAACAATGCGGAGACTAACAATAATTTAGGCGTACACTTGAGACCGACCCATTAGAAGATTGCAATTCTCCCTTTAAGCTAGGGTTGGCAATCAGTTAAGTTTAGGGGACCTAAGCAGTAGTATACGGTTTTCTTGTCACGTATCTTAAGTATATACGTTTTGGCCAACATTGATCTTTCTTTTGTTTTGAAATTTAAGGTAATTTTGCTTTCCAGTGACTCATATATAAGCCAATTTAAATATTTATTTATTTTATTAGAAAACCAACAGCTTTAAACCTTCATTAATACGTTAACCCTAAAATCTGTTTTCTGACGTATTTAGTTTCTAATAAGATCCTCAAACGCTTAATTACCAACACTGAATTACTTATCAAAAATAAGTAATAGTGATTTGAAACAATGCTTATTTAGTTTAAATTCTAGCGCTCGTTATTAATTCACCATCTAAAATACTTACAAATTACTTGGTCAACGAATTTCACAAACAACGAATATATTCGTAGGTATCCGAGTTTTCCCGCAATACACGTATAATTTTATAAAGTATGCAAATAGTATAAGCCAACAAAAAGCGCTTTACGTTATGAATTAAATGTTGGCGTTTTCGAACGAGCGAGCGAAGCGAACGAAGTTCCATGCTTCAGCTTGGGCCGAAAATCGTTTGTATGTCCGGTGTCCGGTGTCTAAAGCTCACAGAGCCACCAGTGAATATAGTTACGAGAATTTCTAAGTCGTCAAAAGCAAAACTTAGTTTTGTGAGCGTTAACTGCGTGTTCCAAATAATGACATAAGTAAACATTTTGATAGAGAAATAAATAAGAAAAACGAAACACTTTTTTATATCACTTTGGTTTTTGGTTAATTGAATTAAGGGGCAACCCTAGCAAATCAGAGATCGTACTTTATGGCTCGCTTCATTAAGCAAAAAGTATGCTGATGTTACGATTCAGGAAAACAACCGATTAATTAGTTTAAGTAATTGCAAGTATTGCCGGCCTCTATTTCCCTCCTTGAAAAATAAATCCTTTTAGTAAGTACATGGAATGAATCATGAAACGAGCTATATCCAGTTTTCAGTAAATGCATGGTAAAATTGTATGAACTCTTTCATTAACTATTGTTATAAAGTGAAAAAAATATAAACATTTGTAGGGGTGGTTGAATACATGTTTAAATAATGTTGCTTTTATTTATGACGGTCTCATAGGAAAAAAAAATATTAAATGTGCATAGGAAGAGCAATTGAATGGTCCAAGGAAAGAATCTAATTTTGAAAATAAAGTTAATAGATATGTTCTTTCCGTAGACACTTCAATTGTCCCGACAAATATAACACCACGACAGCCAGGACCAATATTTTGTGAAGATTTGATAGATATTTAACCATTAAATGAGGGTAGTATTCAAGACTGTTTAGTGATATAACTCGTGCTATGGTATCGCTTTTGTGATATGGCGGCGACGGTCTATTAAATTTTGCTATTGGGATTTCGAGATTTTAACAATATCAAAAAATATGCCATAAATTCACAAGTTACAGGAGCAGTGATTTTATATTCTTCGCGATACTAGTTTTTTACCGCAA
Organism: Epinotia brunnichana; assembly: GCA_963854355.1. Taxonomy (NCBI): domain Eukaryota; kingdom Metazoa; phylum Arthropoda; class Insecta; order Lepidoptera; family Tortricidae; genus Epinotia; species Epinotia brunnichana. The sequence goes on along the minus strand of OY977949.1, from coordinate 17,538,959 downwards.
AAATTGTGTAAAGCTAATTGGATCTTAAATAAGTTCGTTTAATAAAGCGTATTTTGTGACCTACTACTAAATACAGTATTAATAATAATAATAATAATTAAATAAATAGCAATTTATTTCAGACATTCATCCATAGGTATTACACATAGGTGGGTATATACATAAAAGCAAAAATGATAACAAAGCAAATTTTGAATTTTAAAATAATAAACATAACTAAAAGAATTAACTAAACTACTAATAACTAGGACCGTGAAGGGCCAACCACCTCTTCATCACGGGTGTGTTCCACCTGTCAGCAAACACGTTCAGGATGCTGTTTGTGGTCGTGCGCAGGCGGGTAAGCACGGAGGCACAACGCTTCCTTATGCGTCGCGTGGAAGTCGTCGGTGCGCGCCGCGGCGAACATGCCGGACGCGCTGCAGCTCCACGGCAGCCGGAACAGCGCCCTGAACGCGTTGTTGTACTGCACGCGCAGTGCGCTGTACGTGCGCGCTGTAAAATTGACCCATAGGCTGCACGTGTAGAAAGACTGACAGTAGGTATTAGAAAACAGGGTGAAAAACTGTATCACACAACATCCGCAGAAGTCATGTTCTACAAAGTTTTGTAACGAAAAAGTGTAACCGTGTTATCTGTCCAAAAAGTTTTAACGACAGTTCTAGCTGCCACGGGGCGGTGGAGTCAGTTCCGAGGTTGTTTGAGGGGATTTGAGGTTTTCGTTACTGCGAATGAAGTACAATTGCTTATATAAGTAAGGTATAATATCGCTCCTTGAGAAACATAGTGCCACTATACAAAATGTTTTGTGCTTGATAATTAAACTTTTGAAAAATGGAACAATGTTATTTGTGTTAATTTTAGGACCACCAACGGCTAACACATCTGAACAATACATTTGGCTCAAATAAAAAAAAAACAATTAAGATGCTTAGCCACTTACAGGTGGCCAAGCTCACCAAGTGTAAAATCTAGAGTAACAAAAAAACTATCATATAAAATTACATTAATTAATAAATATTTACGCTTAATAGTAGATTAGTGGATTAGTAGAACATTAGGAAAAGTTTTATGTATGTACATTTAATTTTTTCCTATAAAAATTAAGAATGAACCTAAATAGGAGAAGTTAAATATATTATAAAGGTACCATACCAAGTAGCAAGCAAATAGTATCAAATCATGTATGCAAGCAAATGGCAATCACCCACCAGACTCCAGTGATATAATATATGAGACAACAGATTTTTTGATATTACTTTTAGTATCATGGAAGATATCTATACCTCTGGAGTCCGGAATAGTGACACTATGTTTCTCAAGGAGCGATATATCGTCATCTAGCACCTATAGTAACGGTCAGCCTCACAAGGGGCTTGCCCGCTTTTACCGTGTCACATTAATTAAACGAACGTCATGTTAAACTGTCATATGAAGTTGTCAAACGAGTGAAAACGACAAGGTACTTAGGTGTTCAGCAACTTATAAGTTCGACTGTAGAAGCTTCGCTTAATTTGGGGCAAAGTCGATTTGAGTCATAGTAGTTTATTCATGAACAATAAATACATTGTGTTTGAACATTCCTTACATACATAAAGGTATAATTCTGATAATTTACAAAAAACGATTAGGTATACTTTATTTAGGAGTCATAACAAATTCCAAAAAAGAAACAAACAATAATAATAATAACATGCCACATTAATTAATCTACATTACATCAAAACAATCAAATTGCAGTATAATGTATATAATAATAAATCATAAACCAATCGTAGTTCGAGCAAAAATTAATTGATTAAAAGTTTTTAAATAGTACCTACTAAAAATTAAATTAAAATTACAGTAAGATTGTCTCCCGATATTTATTCATTATTAATGTATATTTAAGTAAGGTGTTCAAAAGCCAGTGTGATGTCTAATCAGGTTCTTTTTTACGGGGATTTTAAGGAGAAAGGCTTTGAGCTGGTGGGAAGGCAAGAACGCCTACCCAGAGAGAAGAGTAAATAAGACAATCTATCAGCTTATCATATAGCTCTAGATGAGCAAACGCAACATTAGCTCTGGCAATTAGGCGAGCACCTAACATTTATTTTATGCTACGCCACTGCTTCTTCTCGTGTCGATGGTTTCCTAATGCGCGGGACCAAAGCTAAAATGGGGTATTAATTTCCTTTATTACCAGTGATCGGTTTTTTGGATTCGACATGGGGTGAACGACCTCAATCATTATGTTAGTATGGGTTGTTAGAAAACGCAAAAAAATACAATGTGTTTATTTTATTCAATTAGAGTATGCCACAGTTGTCGTAAAAGATAATCTCATAAATAAAAGTCGATGAAATGAAACCATAAATCATAGTGTGTGAACTTAAAGTGGATACTTATTTATTGGATCGCCTTTGAGCTATAAAATCTATGTATTTGCACTTATACGATAACCTGTGACCTAATATTATAGTGTAAATTATACAGCTAATACCTTTTTATTTATGCAATCCTTAGAAGCAAATAATGAGAACTGAAATCCAAAGAAAATATTTTTTCCATCATGACAGATTTATAAGCTAATACTTTGTGGAGGTTTTAATACATTTTTGTAGAGATTATTAAAAGAATAGAAGTTTTTTGTCTCAACTGGTTGCCATGTAAGAGTAAAAAATTCCTTAGAGATAATTTAAATTGTTTTATTTTTGTACGGGTATCGCGGGAAACTGTCGTATCTATATTAACTTTTCTACTTGATATCCCGCGAGGGAGAATCCAAATAACCGATCACTGTTTATTACATACCATGGGTTAGTTAACAATGCGCAGTCGTATAAGACTCCGCACAGTTTTACATATTTCGCTGCGCAACATACATAATTATCTAGTCGTGTGCATTGAAATGTGCACATTTCCCATTTTATGATTACGATTTTATAAATAAAAATATATCTGGACAGTAATCTTTCCTTTTCTGTTGTTCCCAGTCTATGGTTACATGTCATGTATCAGATTATTCGTCGCTTTCGCATTTTGACAGACAGATTATAAGTTAAGATTTTGTGTTCTGTGTGTATTTTATATAATTATTGTAAAAACCTAACAATATCGTCGTATAATACTTACCTTTAAGACGATATTGACATCCTTTTCTGTTACCTACTCTGATTTTGAAGTATATTTTAACTAACCTGCTAGAAAGTTTGTTTATGTGCTCACTTACATAAGTTCGCTAAAATTAAACATAATCTATCCTGCTGTGTTTCAAAGTTCCTCGACGTACATTTTATACGTAGCTACCAAAGTTACACGAAGCTAGTCCCTTCATAATACACGTCTGTAAGCCTGACACAAGTCGCTCTCAAGTTCTAAGAAAACGTCCAAAACGGAGTCGACGATTTCACGCTACAACTAATTTCTCTCTCACACTGGCTTTTAATGCACATTTGTAGGTAAGAAATTTCGCTTTAAATTCTCATTCCGTAAACAAAATGTAAACAAAAACTCTGGACTGGAGGCGAGAACGGAGGAAACGCGGCCTGTTCGTGTTCCTTCACTGATATAATTGAAATTTTGTTCATCGCCACTGCTCTGCTATCTGTCCCATTATTTATTTTACAATGAGGATTCTCTAATTAGATGTTTTTGTGCCTTGTACCGTTTGTTGCGTGTAATGCGCGGAAGCGACACTTGAGGCGTTTCGAGCTGGTAGCAATTTGTTTAGGCTTTGTTGTGGCATCTCTGCATGGCCACGATTCCAGTTGTCTTGCGCAGATAATTATAGAAACGGTCGTCCCTATAATAAAGTGGGGGACAATCTTACACAAATCGGCCTAGTCCCAAACTTAGCGAATCTTGTAGACTGGGTACTGGAGGATAATAAATAAATACTTCCATTGATAAATTGATATAGACACCCAAGTCTCGGGAGCAAATCATCTTGCTCATCTGAAAAGAATGCGCTTACAAATTCGAACCCAGGACAAATGCCTTCGTAGGCAGGGTCACTACCAATTAGGCTAAAGCGGCCTGTCTTTTACAAAAAGTATCAACATATATGGACAAAGAGTGTGGTCCAGTCACTTACCGCATATCCTAAATAGTTTAACCAGGGAGGTAATAGATATTAAAGAGGATAAACCCCAGAAGATCAAATGTACCCCCAGGAAAATCATGTTTAATAAAATAATTGAAAAATAAATTAATTATGTAAACAAATGTTATCTAGATTAAACCTAGAAATTAGCTTAGATAAGCAAATAATCTTCAAAAATGAGATTGTGCTAAGTAATTAGTAGAAAAAATTGTACAATTAGCTTACTGAAATAAACTGTTTTTTTTTTTGTCTTTGTCATTCTGGTTTTAAATGAGGGAGAGATCAAAGTATATCTGTGAATTGCGGTGACATTATGAACCAGAAATTGGCCCTGAATTGTGGTGACACTATGAACCAGAAATTGGCCCTAAATTAGAGTGAAGACCTTGTCGGTAACGGAGTTAATTACTTATATAAAAATTCCAATTTAAAGTTGCTACTGGTGGAGTGTTTCATTTTTATTGGTATTAAAGAAACTCGTATAAAGTCTATGTTCTCTTATATCAGAAAACTCATCATAAACCTTGGTGCTCTCTTTTTATGGAACATAATAACGCCGGTCTTATATCTGCGGAACAATACCAATTTCCCTTTATTATGAACATTTTTAGTCACGTAAACATATTTCAATATTTATTTTGTCTATTTTTTTCATTAAAAATTTAATATAAACGACCGCGGCAAATAATTAATGAAACTAATTGTTACGTTAAACTTGGTTTTAATAATTTAATGGAAATATATTGAGTTATTTTCAATATGCGTAATATTTTCATAACTAAAATAAAAATGTGCTTTATTATTTTGATTATTTACCAAAATAACAATCTATTTATAACTAGCACATGTATAAAAACTACAACTTAGAAAAGTTGAAAAATTCCCGACATTTTCATTTCAAATGTTTTTATCTCAAAAACGGCTGAACCGATTTTGTTGAAACGTAGCTGGAAATCCGCGTTCTTACGCGGATTAAAAAACCGCATTCAAATCGGTCCATTCGTTTAGGAGCTACGATGCCACAGACAGACACACACATAGACAGAGAGACACACAGAGAGACATACACACAGACTGACAGACACACAGACACGTCAAACTTATAACACCCCTCTTTTTCCTTTAAAATTTAAAGGGGTTAAAAATACTGAGACTGGGAAGTTGGCTATCACCTTGTACACAAGCCAAGGTATGTTTAGTGAATTAAAGAAAAAAAAACAATTTTGACTGATTATCTTGACCAAGTTGCATATAAGGTAAACGTCCGATTGCTCAACGCTGTACTAGTATATGGTATGGGCACTTGGGCACTTTATGTTAAAGCAATATGGGTTAAATTCGAACTAAGAGAATTTTTCTTCATTAGAATTTAAGCCATGTATATTTGACATAGAGTGCCCATGCCAAATACTAGTACCTACGGCGTCGAGCACTCGGACATTTACCTTAAATGCGTTTTGTTTTGAAGTTAAATAGGAGTTTGCTCCCTAATAGATTCGCTGATTTAAAAATTTACAAAAGTATGTAATTTTTTTACAAAACAATTTTAAGTTGTTATTATTTTAATCTTGTCAATAATATAACAGAATTAACAAAATTATAATATGAAATAGCATATATAACAGCGGGAACAGCAAGTCCATCTAATCAACAAGCGTTTACTACCTATGTACGTATAAGTACTTATAACCCAGCCGGCAGTTGTCGATTGGGCGGCTGTCCACTGTAGCATCTCTTATCAAATTTAATCAAACCAAACAGACGTTCAATATTGGACAACGCTATTGACTATGTTAATTTACACTTGGCGTATCCTTTTAGGGACCCACAAAAACGTTTTGAGCCGGGTAACCGCTGAAACTTCCACTGACAAGGGTACGTTCCAATGATCTCAAGTGCTTTTAATTTCTGACGAACCGCTTACTCATTGTTTCATTGTGTAAATAATTCATTCCGACCTATTTGCTTGTCCACAAAGAGAATTTATTAGGCATTGTAGACAGTGCTGCTTGATTGTTAATTAATGTTGCTAAAATAGTCAATACGCTCAAATAATTGGGCAGTTAAAACACATCAAACAGTCTTAGTAATGAAAAGCAATTATTTTGAAAGTGAATTGGTCTATTTCACGATACTCGTTGAGAATTCCAAATTATTGTATTTTCAATTTATTCGTGCACTACTTTGGCAAATTTGTGAAAATGTTTCGTTAAGAAAAGTGCATATGTATTTAATGATAATTTGTGGTTAGGTAGATCGTTTTTGTTTTATTTATTGTGACTGAAATATCTGGCTAGTTCAATGGTCTGGCTTAAAATATAGCTTTAATTGAGCCGCTTTTATAATTCTAGTTAAATTTAGTTTCATTATTAAAGCAAATGTTATTCAAATATAAGTTTCAAACTCACACCTTTATTTAATCTCCAACTTGAACCCGTATTGCACGCTACGTAATGCCAAAATTGCTCAATTTCCTGTCCTAAGTTTCAACTTCGTTTAACGTCTTAATGAAAACTAACTTTGCAAAACTTCACCTTTCACTTCAAACACAATAATTAGTTCGCAAATTGTCTCTGTCTTACGAAACATTTGTCCTCGTTTCGTGTCAAAGACGGCATTCGCATACGAGTAGAGGTATTGTGTTATTTTACTTTGGACACAAATGGCTTAAATTGTCTTTCTGCTAGGTATTTTAATCCGGTGTGGTGATGTACTTCGTATATTTTCCACAACGATAATAATTTCTACAAACGCTGGTAGCAATTAAACAATTAATTTAGGCGCAAAAACTGTTTTGTTCCATTGTCTGTACAGAGATAGATATCATCGGGACGAAATTCAACATTCACATTTACTCTCAGATTTAAAAAATCTCGCTTGAATAGGTGTTTTAAAAAGGCAAGTGAAGAGGATAGACATAAATAATAAGACTTGATCTTGGTTGATCCCGACTTACCCTGGAATACTTAAACCTGGGCTGTTACTCAGACTCAGCTCTGGAAGGATTTTTTTTCCGTACCGTTCTTTAAACGTATTAAACTTGTTCTTAATTTTGTTAGGGTTTTTGATAAGATAGAAGAGTAGTTGTTTTTACGTGGACTTAGGAAGTAGAAAGCAGTTGCTTGGCGTCAATCATATTCGTAGTCAGGCCGGGACTAATATAGATTTCCTTCTAAGCTGTAGGATTAGTTTTGATAAAAAAAGGCAAGCTGGTGGTAATTCAGTTCACTAATTGGAAAGTACCTAATACATAGATTTTCCTAAAACATTATGGCTATGTAACTACTTATTTGTTCCTAACTGTGATTAATAGTAAATCAAATACTTACAAAATAACGTGCGCTAAAGTTTAAAATAATATAGAAGTTTTAAATAATAGTCCCTGGGCGACCGAGCTCTGCTCGGGTGAAAATAAAGAAAATACGGTTAAAACGAATTTCCCCCGACATGAGACGTAGCTAGACTTCGAAATTTCATCGAAATCGTTAGATTAGTTTCCGAGAACGTGATTGCAAATATATATATACTTATAGGATTTGTCCTTGTATGTACTGTACAGGCAACGGCAACGCCAAATGATGTGACTATAAAACATTTTACGCCTTATTAAGTACAATCGAATAAGGTACAAAATTATAAATATACTCGTAATTTTGACATCGACTGTATCTAATGTCCTAACTACATGTTGTGTTTGCAAAATCTATCTCATTTCCGTCCGGAATTGGAATTGCGTCGTTGCATTCAAAACATTTGACACACTCAAAATCAACTAGCTAACAACAACAGACAATACAAACACAAACAGGGAATGCATGCCATAACTAGTGGTAGAGAACCACAATCATGCCATCGCAGTCCTTCAAGCATTTAACAGCTATTTAAAGAAAAGGACAGAGCGGATATTCAGAATTCGGGAGTAGTAAAATCTCTGCCAAGCGTCCTGGAAATTCAACGCGTGTTTTGGCATGTGCGCGTCTCTCGTTAGCGTACTTACAGAGGTCCAATTATGAACTACTCGGCATGCACTAAAAACCATCAATTAAATCCGATGCTGGAGAATTTCGTCACGAGATGATGCTGCTTATAGAATCCCGGGAGGTGATTAGTTTTGGTGCATTGAAATTGCAATTGCATGAATTTGAGAGGTAGAACGCTCGATACAATGCTATTTGTTAATTGGAATACGCCATTGCTCCTGAATATTATAACTGCATCAACGGGAATCTATGCTAATACTTACTTATTACTAATTCTTTACTTAATATGCCTGCACCTGCAGCCTGTGGACCAGCTACACCCAGCGGTCGTATAACGCCCTGCGCATACAATATAACAACGTCTTCAGGATGCTGTTGGGGCTGCCGCGATATTGTAGTGCGTCCGGAATGTTTGCGGCAGAACGTACATATGACTTTTACGCAATAATACGCAGCAGGACGGCATCACTAATGCGGCGGATGTGTGGCAGCGGTAACAGTATCCTGAGGACGCTGGCTGCGAGGCTGGATGCTCCATTACCTAGGCACTGGAACACCCTACATTGTGCAGGACCCTATGCTAGGGGATGGAGCATCTAACTCCATTAGGATTATAGGATTAAATTAATTTGTAATACTAACCTTAGTCATAATTCGTGATTGTATAACTTATTACCTAGTCCGAAACAAATAAAGAATTGAATTGAATTGAATTAATATTATAAAGAGGAACAGTCTGTAAGTTTGTATGTTGGTATAGAGGGTAAGTATTAGAACGTCTACGAATGCTCATAATATATCATAACAATTTAAATAATGTCGCATGGTATAACGTTTGAAACGTATAATATAAGAATCAAAATTACAAAATCAGATTGACAGAGACATCAAACAAAAACGATATACTAGGGGTAATATCTTTTGACAATTAAGACGAATAGAATCGTGACCTTTAATCAAAACTTGGGCAATTCGAATTCTCTTTCTAATTTATAATAAATAGATTTATTTTGACATCGCAACGTTGGCCTAATGCTGCCGTGCAGAACCTAAAGTGCAGTATCGGGCTAATTTGGGATTTTTTGTTTTTTGATGATCTGTGATCAGTATTTCAAGATGCACATGTGTATCTAATCGGTATTTCATTTGGACAACTGGAACATGTAAAAAAAAATCTCCTAAAGTACAGTAATGGACTAGCGTAGAACACAAAATACTACTTAAACCGCAGTTAAAACGTCTACGGCTACGAATATTGGACCATTACCAACTAAAACGCAGTAGAATCGTAATTAATCAGATGTTTTAGCCTGTATGAACTCAACAAGTTATTCTTGAAAAACTAACTAAACTGCAGTATCAAAGTTTTGTTCCAAATTCTTCGTACTGTGTTTCGAATATCTTTGATTTTTAGACATAATTACTAACTAAAACGCAGTGAAAAGTATGTTACCTTACTTTAGTCGGTACCCTCCCTATTTAAATATTACTCTTATTGCCATCTAAAGTGCAGTAGCAAGCCGAGGTACTGCACTTAAGATGGTATTTTCAATGCATTTGTTTTTTGTCACTGTACTCGTGGACAGACAGTGTGTTTTTACAGCCTAAACCACAGTGTCTGGAGCTTAACTACTGCGTTTTAAATGGCATTTTTCTCGATTTTTTGTGCTGTTACTGTATTTAAAATAGGTTTTTGTAAAAAAATTACTGGGGCCTGTTTGCTAAATGATCAAATTATTTAATCGTCATCGAACCTACATTTGCTCAGTAAAAGTCGAGTCAATCACACCACATTAAGTGGCCGAAAATCGTCTAGCAAGATTGGAATATACTTGTTTGGTATTTATTTTTGGAGATAGTAAATTAATCACATGCCTAGTTGTTGAAATCGTAAGTAATCAATGTTTATTAAACATAATTATGTATGACAGTAATAAAAAAGACTACCTACTACTTCAGTATAACACATTATTCAGTCTTATGTAGCTAAATGGCACTTTTATCTTATTGTAACGGACAAACAAGACACGTTTTTAAACTGTCACTAATGAGATCGTAATTACGAATAAAATGGACGGCACACATATATTACCATTCAATGGGCTATTTGTAACATAACAACCTCCAACAATATACAAAATTTACTGCCAATAGAGCTTTTCCCAGTTAGAACAATGTGACTTCTAAACATAATGTCATTAGAATACTTGGGTAACCTCAGGGAATAAAGATATACCTTATAAAACAACTTAAAATTTTAGCTGGGATAATTTTATTAACTAATAATATGTATTAGCGAGGTACAAGAATCAAATTCTTTTTGGAAAACTTACTTCTAAGCTGTTTTCTTAAAATAATTCACCAAAAAAACTTGACTGTGTCAGTTCAGGCAAATAAGATAAACAAAAATTATTTAATTTAAACATTGCGATCATTATTATTAGGGAATACCCCACGTAATGCGTTATCAGGTGCAGATGAGACAGGTAAATGCCACCAATACACGAGCCGATTTTTGGGCATCAGTGAACCCTGCAGTTTCTTAAGACGGCATTGCTTCCTTACGGAACTAGAGCCAAGTTTTACTGGAGCATTTGAGATTATCACTATTTATTATGTAGGCTGGTCGTCTTACACATGAAAATCACTAAATATAGGTCAGAAAAACTGCACCTCTTGATCTTTTGCTTGGTATCAGTAACTTGAGGAAGCAAAACCTTGATGCTCAAAAACTGGCTTGTGTTTTGTAGGCAATTACCTGTCTCATCTGCACCAGCAGGTCGACCACGTAACACATTGTACGCACGTCAGGTAGATCTAAATGTCATATTTTATATGGAAAAATGACAGTTTGATTGTACTAACGCGCGTTTGGAACGTTACGTGATTACCACTCTGACCACGGCAGTACTTGGGGTATTTCCTAATAATAATGATCACATTATTTTAATTTAAATACCTGTTTTTAGTTTTTTCTTGTTTGCCTGAACTGACACAGTTAAGTTTTCCAAGCCTTGACCAATTTTAATTCGTTTTATATTTAAAAGTTTTGGTGAAATATTTTACAAAACAGTTTAGAAGTAAGTTATTAAAAACAAATTTTATTCGTATACCTTATTACTATAATAAATTAATAAAGCTAATCCCAGCTAACATTTTACTTTGTTTTATAAGGGTATACACAGTATAATAAAGATATATCTTTATTCCCAGGGGTTACCAAAGTATTCTAATGTAATTATGTTTAGAAGTCACATTGTTCTAACTGGAAAAAGCTCTAGTTGTAGTAATTTTTGTATGTTGTTGATTTTTTTATTGTTACTAATAGCCTAATGAATGGTTATATATGTGTGCCGTCCATTTTTTTAGTAATTACGATATTATTAGTTATAGTTTAATATCTGACAAAGTAACTGAACGGACAATAACAAAAAGATTAAAGTGCTATTTTAACAGAACATAAGAATAAATAGTAGCATTATACTGAAGTAGTCGTCTTTTTTTATTAGTAGGGATACATAATTATGTGTAATAAACATTGTTTGCTTACAATTTCACGAAATATGTGTTTTATTTAGGATCTCCAATAATAAATCACAAATAAGTTTATTTAAATCTTGCTAGTCGTTTTTCTCCCACTTAAAGAAGCCTGATTGACTTGACATTTACTGAGCATATGTAGTTTTGAAGACAATTAAATATTAAATCATTTTATTGGCAAAAAGGCTTCAATCATACTTTTTTTTTACAAAAACCTGTTTTAAATGCAGTAACGGATGCTCGTAGCACTAAAAATCAAGCAAAATACCGTTTAAAACGCAGTAGTATAGCTCCGCGTACTGTGGTTTAAACGGTAATTCATCACTTGTCTGTGTAAGTAAATGCAAAACATGGACAGTAACCCGACTTTTTACTGTGTTTTAAGTGGTATTTCTTTTGTTTTTGCCTGTCTCAAAGAGTGCAGTACGAGCTTGAAATTTTGAAAAAGCCTCATAATTAATTTCAGTGTACACTGAAACCATTGTTTTTAACGTCATCGTATTCTATGTGTTGAGCGCTTTCCATGACAATAAATTATAAGTATATACCGCTTGAACGAACGGAAATAAACTACTTTTAAAGTGTTTTTTGCGTTTATCTCGAAATGGACTTTTTCGAGTTACTGCACTTTAGGTTCTGCACGGCAGAATGGGTACTATGGAATAATTATTGCGAGTTATCATTACAGCAAGTCTAATTTGGTCTTTTATATGTTGTAAAGTTTCCAAGATCGCGGCACATGTCCAACACGTCCAACTCTGCAAAGTGTGACAACGTCTCAAACAGAATAAATACAAGTTTGCCGTGTTTCAAGATAATTAGGAAGTCTATCTGGATTGACGTATGTACTAGTATGGTATCGAAATTACATTTGTTTCCCGTACCCGCTTCGACTCGCACCAAGATCGTACACGATATGTAATTTTGATTTCATAATAAAGCTTGGAGTTTAATATATATTCATGGCCGCAATTGACAACATTTCATTATTCTAAGTCCATAATTTGACTACCTCCTTGTATTCTACTCGAAAAAAGGAACACGCTGGTAGTTTTATATATCCGGTATTATTTATGTTCAATTTTTTACGAATTTTTAAAAATGCACTCATAGCAAATTCAATTCTACTGCAGAATGGGCACCTTGCTTTAGTCTTCTTTACATATACCAAATTAAAAACAAACATTGTCAAGATGGCGTCAATGTAGCCCACCCGAAAATGACATTTAAACTTTTTGAACGTTTTCGTCGAAACGGGACTAAAGCAATTAGATTTGCTATGAATGCATTTTTTTTAAATCGTAAAAAAATTAAGATAAATAATACTGGAAATGTAAAACTACCAGCGTGTTCCTCTTTTCGAGTATAATACAATGAGCTAATCGAACTAAGGGCTAAAATTTATGAAATGTTGTCAATTCAGCTTATCTGATTCAAATCCCAATTACTTTTCAATATTATTTTGTGGTCTTGTTCTAACACGTTACGCTATGCGCGTGTGGCGAGCGTGCTAAACACATAATTATGTGATAGCGAGATGAACGGAAAAATCGACCTCCAGTGCTTTCTCCGTCAAATTATAAACTTGCGTTTACACTCTAGCGCGTATACGTCTCAGCAACACGTGTCGAGGCTTAAGTAAGAACCAGCCATGTACCGCGTTTGATTAGAAGGGTTAGTTACTGGGATATAATAATGCCTTTATTATTAACACGCTTCCGAGTGCTTGTTAAGCTCGTGTTGGCAAGCGTAGTTTAGAAATTATCGAGTAGTATGTTATTATACCTAACGCTATCGAGCTAAGAACAAACTAGCTTTTGGAATTGCCGGTTTATTTAATTTTACGTACGGAAGGTTCACTGTATTCGTTGTAGGGTCGTTTCGCCGGTTAGCGACCACTTAGCCGAGTTGCTCACTTTAGATTAGTAAATGTATACCTATTCAATGTACACACATAATATATGGTATTCGTATAGGTTCTGAGTATAGTCAAGTTTTGAAACCTACAATAAAATATAGCACTTTCATCCATAGATTAGGAAAAAATATGGAAAAGGTTTCAAAATAGCGAATTCGCTGGATAGCGACCGCTTTAGTCGGTTTGCGACCACCTGTTAGCTAGTTGGCGACCACTCTTGCAAATAGTGTTTAAGTAGTTAATAAAACGATTTATCATCATCATCATCATATCAGTCGAAAGACGTCCACTGCTAGACATAGGCCTCCCCCAAAGAGTGCCACAATGACCGGTTTTGCGTCACCCGCATCCAGCCGATTCCTGCGATATTTACTAGGTCATCAGTCCACCTTGTGGGGGTCTATCCAAGTATCCACTCAGCGCCTCCCGGTAGGTGGTCGCCATTCGAGAACCTTTCCGCCCCAACGGCCATCGGTTCTCCGTGCAATATTCCCCGCCCACTGCCACTTAACTTTAGCGATTCGGATGGCTATATCGGTTACCTACCATGGTTATGTTGCGGATAGCCTCATTTCTGATGCGATCACGCATATAAACTCCCTGCATAGCCCTCTCCATTGCCCTTTGGGTGACTTTGAGCCTTCTTATGAGGCCCATAGTAAGCGACCACGTTTCAGTGCCATACGTCATCACTGGCAACTCACACTGGTCAAAGACTCTCGCCTTGAGACACTGCGGAATATTGGACGAAAAGCCATAGCGTAGCTTCCCGAACGCTACCCAGACGAGTCGGATTCGACGATTGACCTCTTTCTCAAAGTTTGACCTACCTAACTGCCCTTATACCACTACAAATAGGAATGTAGACTAACCATTTATTATTACTCCAAAAAAAAGAAGGCAAAATAATAAGCTTAAGTGACGAAACTCCCATTCATATATCTCCAAAAATACGAAGCTACAATCGTTTTAATATTGCTTGTTAGAGAGAGAAAACGCTAGTGGATCGTGACGTCACAATCCCCGAGCGGCATAGTAAATGACAATCGTTTCATATGCTGAAGGTGCGTTTTGCGGAAAAGGGATAGAATATACCTACCCCCTCTTAAAACTTTGGATACTATAACTTTGTAATTACTTAATCCCCTGCTCTTTTTTTTCTCCATTTGATATTACATTTAATCCTTTTTCGAGAAACTTCATCATTATAGGTCATTTTATTTAGTGTTACTCTTCTAAATCTACTTTACATTGCTGTGTCAATGAAGAATAGAATCGAAAAAAGCGCGCCATCTCGCTCACACCATGGTGCTATTATATATATTGCTATTACAGTCACACATGTCATTCATAGTAGGTATCTAAATGCCACCTTTTTACAAGCTTTTATTTAACTTTTAGATTATATTCTACTTACACTAGCGTCTGCCCACGACTCCGTCCGCGTGGAAATCGTTTATATCGTAGCTCCATACAAACCTTCACCAGCTTAGGGGATTATTTCGGGGATAAAAACTATCCTAGGTATGTCTCTTCCCGGGACTCAAACTATCTCCATACCAAATTTCATCAAAATCGGTCCATCGGTTTAAGCGTGAAGAGATAACAGACAGACAGACATACACACTTTCGAATTTATAACATAACCATCTCATATAAATTATGTATTATTATATAATATAATATATCATTATATATTATTATATACTATGGACATAGCATGGAATGGCGCGGCTTAAATACCGACTCAATTGGCTAGCCAAGCTAAATATCGCGGGTGCCGCATAAGAATCCATAAGGAAAGAAAAAGAAAACGATGTGGTCGCTATCCGACTTCTTTGGTAATTATGTATTTGGGTACGCGACCACCCCATTTTATTTAAATCTATTTTGAAATATGCCGAATTTCAACGAAATTATTACAACAGCTAAATCATTTAAACGATCAATTAACCAATTTCAGCATAATAATAAAATTAAGTGACGTAACTAAAGTTTTCGCGCCAACTGTCGCGTTATTTTTTTTACAGATTCACTGCACGTCAACACTCCACGGAAGCAATGTGTGAATTGAGGTTATTTTTTCTTGCTTTGGATTGAGCTTTCGGTTTTAAATTGTATATATTCTTATTCTCATACTATTCAAGAATAGTTAATAAGTTATTCTTTTTCTGTCGGGTTTGTAGAAATGTTAATATCTTTAATTGAAGCAGCCTAGTCCGTCAAGTGGTCGCTAACCGGTGGTGGTCGCGTTACCGGCGAAACGACCCTATATCAATCCCGATGAATCATGAAAATACAGAGTCACGCATTCGCTCTCTGTCTTATTGCACTATTGCACATGCTTTTTCGGGAATGGGAATACTTTGAACCTTTATCGTTCGAAAGACAGCCAGCAGCAGAAGTACTAGAAAATTTTACACGACTCTATCGCCAAGAGAAAAATATTTGTTTAGATCCGTTAGCTGCGGCTGCGTAGCTGTTTCTGCTGCTACATAATGATTTATTACAAACAACCCTGTTTTTTTTAATCTTATGGCATAGGTACGTTATTTTGGCCTTTGAGTTTGTCACTCTTTAGTACCACCCAGGGGACACGTGCAGGGTTGTGGTAGGTAGCTCTTGCGGATGCGAGTGACAGTTGTCCCCCCTTTGTCAAGTGAGTGGGCAACTCGACTGTTAGAGGTTGTTAAGCCGCCCGAAGGCTCGGCTTAACGACTACTGTCATAGACAGCAATAGGGATCAACTGCTTAGCGTGCCTTCCAAAGCACGGAAGCGCTCATTTATAGTAACCACTCAAACAGGCGGTCACCCATCCAAAGACTAACTGCTGCCGTCTTTGCTTGACCTGCGTTATCGTTTCCGATACACAGGCGCCGCTGGGCTATGAACGCTGGTTTTAATTGCTGCATAGGCATTTTAATTGTAAAAAATCTGTTTTAACTTGAGACCTCGTTCGTATGACGTTAGTACGCGCTCGAGTCTCAAGTTAACTCTTGCGGGATATAAACTGTTTGAAATTATCAAGTATTTTGCAATGCTATACCATAAATTGCTACCAACGAGCTAATAACATCTCTCAGTGCCATCAGTTACTACATTTCAAAATACAGTAGCCCACTTTGCATACGAAACCTTCAACAAAGGCTCACTTGAAGCGTATTTGCAAACCTAAAGCAAGTATTCACACCGACACACGAGGCTGGTCAGACAGAGGAATCGATTATTTGCCGATACAGGGGACAATCAACACAAATTTGCATGTGAGCCTTATTGAATTGAGACAAGCGACCGTCACGGGTTATCGTGACGGGGAACGAGGAATCAGGAATATGCTGGAAGAGGCGTAGATTTATCGCAGATTTGGCTATTGCGAAGAGTTTGCAATTGAAACTTCAAACTGAGATTGGTATTAAATCCCATTGGAAATCGCAGGTACCCCGAGAGATATGCAGATTTATGTTAGAATTAGAAAGAAGGGTTTGCTAATACGTCGACACATCACATAGGACCTATAAACTTAATTTACAAATAATTTGTGGAATTTAATAATCCAAGGAAGAATTTGTGGCAAAAGGAGTGTGGATCGCAGAAGACGACTGCTTGAAACCTTAGATAGAAGAGGCAAAGTCATCCTCCTAGCGTTATTCCCGGTAGTGGCCTAAAGGAACCTGGGGTCCGCTTTGACACCTAATCCTAAGATTTAGCATAGGCACTAGTTTTTACGAAAGCGACTGCTATCTGACCTTCCAACCCAGAGGGAAAACTAGACCTTATTGGGATTAGACCGGTTTCCTCACGATGTTTTCCTTCACCGAAAAGCTAACGGTAAATATTCCGTACATAAGTTCCGAAAAACTCATTGGTACGAGCCGGAATTCGAACCCACGACCACCGCTTGACAGCCGCATGCCTGAACCACTAGGCTACCGTAGCTTATATATAGAATAGAAGAGGCAAAGTAAAAGAAGAACAATAATACAGGCCATCAAATATCACGCATAACGATCTTCTTAAAACAATTTAATGAGAAAACGTTTCACATATAATAAATTCATATAAAATTAATCATTGAGTATGTTTTGTTTTTAAAATTGTTAATAATTTGACTATAGTACCTACGCGCATGTATGGTAAAACTGACCTAGTTGTTACTCATATAGCGTCACATAACATATTCCCTTTGCTTTGACTCAGCTAGTAGCTTTATATCTTAAGATTCAAATTTGCAATTCAGTAATTTAGCTAGAAGGAGAAAGATGAAGTAAATTTAATATGGAGTTTAAGTTTATTACAAACTGTATGAATTTGAATTGTAAGTACAAGTTATTTTGCAGTCGGCTGACTGTTATCAATAATCTACAGTGATTTTATAAATACCTATCTAAATAGGATATATTTCATAAGGATAATGCACGCTATGGACGATGGATGCATATAAGTACAATACATATATCAATAATTATGGGATTTTTCTTAAACTGTCTGACGAAAAAAGGGGTCAGTGTTTGGGAATCCAGGTGTAAGGAATTATTATAGTTTGACCAGATAAACGTGTAATTTCATCAAAATAGCTGAATACATTTATACTTTGCTACGGACAAAGTTGGGATTATATGTATCATAGATTATCTGTTACGTTTATTGCATTTGGTGACCCTAACGAATAACAGATGTCTTCAATTGAAAGTGTTAGTAATCCTACACCATCCTACTTATATAAGTTAGCGCCGTCAGCCTCGAGGTACAAATTGGCATCACAATAAATTTTACTACGATAAAATAAAAGCAGTAGCGTTTATAGCACTCAAGAGAAATGGGTACTAAACTTTCGTATCAGCGTTTGACAGCGAGACCTGTAGTTGTTTGCTGTTTTATCGTCGAAAACATCGTTTGTCTAAATTAAAATACTTAAGAACTTTACTTTGGAAGTGTCGATTATTTGATCAAATAAATTCGAGTATTAAAATATAAAATGTGTTCAAACAGAAATCATTACTTTCCAGTTGAGTAGGCATTTTCGTGGTTCTGTAAAATTTGTTAAGCCGTGTCGATTTATATGCATTAACTTTCATTCAAAAAGTGATTTAGGTTCGATTTGGCCTTATTGGGTACCTACAATATCTATTTATGATATAATTAATCTGAAACAAAAAATTGCATTCTGGACATAAAATAAATTTCACCGCCACGCTACCCTCGTAGCACTACACCGTGGTCCGTAGCAGCGTTATTAGCTCCATATTATGTAACGATTTTGTTCTGTAGCGCCTTGACTGTGTCGTGTCGTGTTTGTCGCTGAACGGATTACCCAGTTTTTTTAGGGTTCCGTACCCAAAGGGAAAAACAGGACTCTATTACTAAGACTCCGCTGTCCGTCTGTCCGCCTGTCACCAGGCTGTATCTCATGAACCGTGATAGTTAGCCAGTTGAAAATTTCACAGATGATGACAACAAATACTAAAAAACAGAATAATATAAATATTTAAGGGGGCTCCCATACAACAAACCTGATTTTTTTGGCGTTTTTATAGATAATGGTACGGAAACCTTCGCACGCTAGTCCGACTCGCACTTGGCTTTTTTTATATCAAGCATAAGCATCTCCTATCTATAGGTATACGTCTCAAATCAATTTAGTAAAAGAGCCGTTTGTGAATCAGTCTTCGTTTAAATTTTAGTTGACTATTTGATTTACTAACTACTTAACTTGATAGTTTCTCACTTATTTAACGAAATTCCCGAGTGACTTCTCGGTAGTAAAAGCATTCCATTTTATTCGCAAAAGTAAAAGGAATTCTGGCAGTTGTGATCAAAATGTAAATTGTATGAGCTCACTCGTTCGTGTCTCTCTCCTTATAAAATATTTTTGTCGTAATAATGTTTCCTTGAGGTGCTTTTCGTTATGTTCAATGTGTTGTATTTTCTAGCCCGCTCTTCATTTCACCTGTCATGAAGGAACATATGAGATATTTTATCACACAATACGACGTATTTTTTGTGTGGATTTTAGGAAAATTTATCCGCGTACGGGAAACGCTTTTACTGAGCGCCTTAAATATAGGTATTATAACTACAGACATATATTAAAATATTCATCCAGTATGATTGTTTGAGTTAGATGTTAGATGTATACGATGTCTTCACTTAGGATCTAATTTTGTTTCATTATTCTCGACTATCGTCTCCTTAGAGTCCTTGGAGTATCCACTACATGTCTTCTATTCGGGGATCTTGAAAATGTACATTTTTATAGGAACATAGACCGTATCCGTTTCCATTGTTTGAAACCATAGATTAGCCATTAAATTGCTTTGAATGACTAGTTCCGTACACAATCGTATCTTGGTGTTTGTAGCTGTAACAATATAGTAACTTACGAAATTTATGGATCTGACTGTCTAGTTTGTATTGTTAGGAAAGGATCGTGATAAAAAGCAGCAAAGATATACCTTACAATTTCTAAATGTCTGCCAGTTGTTATATTCTTGTATATTATAGCTGTAGATACTATACCCATGCCCAAATATAATCCCAAAACCCAAATATCCCAAATATGTCTCCAATATCACCATAAACCTTATAAGAATTTCGGCATAGGTTCCTTGACATTATTGAATAGATAACAGACTTCATATGGACGCAATCTTGCAGCGGAATATGAGATTTGTTTCCAAACTGGAACAAAATTATATTAGAGTTGGGCCGACTTTACTTTGGCATGTCTCCAGGCATTTAGTTAGACCAACATAGTTCTGCGGCGCTTCTCGCCGGTTCTGATTGTGATACCTTTTATAAGATTTGTAAAAGTTAATTTCTGGTCACGCATTCTGTTAAAAATATACTTATACAAATACTACGAAAAGCGTAGTAGAAAACGAACACAAATTTGGTGTTGAACTCCAGTCTTGATGTCGTCGTATACCTATTCAGTCTATGACTATGTAAACTGACCCATTTCTAAAAACTATGAAAGCATGATCAAATTTAACATTTATATACGGAAATCTATAGAGAAATCTGATTAACAAGGCTAAGACATGAGGTGTAGATAGTATTGAGGGACCGCCTATTGATGATTTTTCCGCAAATATGTAATGTACAAGCGTTTTTGGCTTCTCTATAAGACATCGGTTACACGCTAATTCTGGCATCAGTTCAGTCCATCAGTATTATGAGAGAATGATAGTGTAACCGTTGTGAATGACAGAGACAGACAGATCATACTGATGGCCTGAACTGACGCCAGAATTAGAGTTGCTCACCACCCCGCTGCCCGCTGGAGTCTAGATCGCACTGCCGCCTTAAGAAAAAAAACTATAAGTGACAAAAAGTAAGTTTCGAGTATAGCCAAAAAACTGTACACTTCTATTCAATTGGTTTTTATTCAAGGTGAAATTTGTGTTTATAATGGAAAATACATTGTAGAATAGAGCGCGCCGATTGGGAGGAACACGGTGGACATGTCGATTTTTCTGCATTGGTGGTTTTACGGCCATTTGTAATGCCACAGCCAAATCTTAGACACATGGATAAATTGTGTACGTCTATAATTTAGAGCTTTTTTTTATAAAAATAGTTCTTATGAACTAAAATATATTTATTTGTATGACAAGAAAAGTTAAAGATAGCTTGCCATTTAAAAAAGACAGATGAAGTTGAGAGATTACACCTAGACACGAAGGTAACCTCAGATCTTTCGGAGAGGCTGGTAGTTTTGGGTGGAAGTGCGGAGTAAACCAGGTCAAAAAAGATTTCAAAATTCATGCAAGGATAGCGTTTCAAACCGATAACAAGACCCAAGACAAACGCAGTGAGACGGCAGTAAAGTATACTGCTGGTTAACTATGTGTTTAAAAAGGGCCATTTTGCCGTCTACGCATGTATAGCTTGCTAAGCATACTCTTAGGAAACGTTTTAAAATATGTAAAAACAATAAGGGGGACAAGGTAATGTTCTCGTCTTATAACGTTACGACTTCTCCTTTCTATGGTAATATTTTTTACGATCGTCCCTCGTAAACTTTCGATGAATTATGCCGAAGATTAAAATAGAGATGCCATATTTTCACTATGGGAGGATGGGAGAATAAACCACCACCTTATTACCATAACCTTAAAATTGCATTTGGCTGCACAACACTAAAACAAAGGCGTTATAAGGTACTTTATAAATACACTATCATTTTATTTGGTCATCAATTAAGTACTCTTAATAACGTTTGTCGTAATAATTATAATCTTCGTCGTATTTTCAAAACTAGATAAGTATCATTATTACATCAGGTCTTTGCTTTTTGTATTTTGCACCGATTTTAGTTAGGTACATATTATTAAGTAAGTCCTAAAATACCCAAACTAAAATAACCAGACCCACTGCATGCGTAGGACACTCGTGACCTTTAAATTGTCGGTCCACTTCACATGAGACATATATAAGATAGGTATAAACCATATGGCTGGTCGCCAAATAGACATCCTCTTGGTCATAAGTTCTACAAGTCAGGCTTCCGTGCTACATTTTCTGTTATAGTAAATGCCGTACCAGTCGCTGTCGTGCCGGTGGCAATTTTATTTTAATTTAGACAGTATCCCGTTTGCAAATGTATGCAGATCATTTGCGTGGGCAGCCCGACAGCAATCAAATTAAGCGTCAGCAAAAAGACCAATAGCGTGTTAAAAACGTTCCCTGTTATAGTAGCTGCTGCATTATCTGTTCATATACAATGAACTAGCCATGATCTGAATATTTTATCTACGAATTAATAGAACGGAAAAAAATTACAGTTGACGACAAAGATACCTATGTATAGTTTACATTATTCGACTTCTTAGAAGGGAACACGGTGCGAACGTGTAAATATGTCTGCGACGCTGACCGTTACGCAACTGTTGTAATATGAAGAAATAAATAATCAAAACAATTTATCTCTCTTAATTTATTTAATAAAGTTCAAGACATATCCTTATTAGTAGGTTACATATTTATTTATTATGTTGATATTTTATGATAAAACAATCAATAAAAAATTCTTACATATAAATAAAAGAAAAAACTTTATGACGATAAAAAAATGAAATACTTATGGCACTGTTCACCATATTTATGAAACTGAAAACTTGCCTAAATCGATAAAGTGTGAGTTATTAATTTGTTTTACGTGCACTTCAACTGCAGCTTATTGTGATTTGAGTAAGAGGATATAAACTACGAAACAATGCAGTTTCCATGAAAACGCCAAACTTCACAAAGTTTCTAAATTCGAACCACTGGTAAAGACTGACTCTCAAAGAAAGAAGCGAGGCAAGATAATTCACACAATAATAAACATACAACTAAGACCAATTAGAAATACAGACAAGTTAATCAGCTAAAGAGCTGAAGAGCAGGCGACGAGCTGAATTTATTTACATGCCCAATCTAAGTAAAGGGAGTAATATTTTAAATTGGATTATGAGACTTAGTAGCACAGTTTGTGAACAACCTAATTCCGGGTATCCCGGCGACACTCAAAACAAACGAAAGTCTGATAAATGTTGCTATTAATCTCCCGCGCGGCCTTGCGAGAAAGAGACCGAAACAATTATTATAAAAATCTGGATTTAGGTCAGGATATGCTGAGACGGTGAGTCGGGTAAGTTATGCAAGCAGAATATTCAAGGTTTAATGAGATTAGATAAACCAAGAACAATAATGAAATTACATCAGATCTACCACTGTGTTGTCTTTGAAATGAAAGATTCCACCAATAGTAAATTAACTCTTGTCGACAAAATGCACGTAAAAAACTAATTTATGACCAATTTAAAAGATAGAACCTAAATACTCTGTGTTAATAAAAATGCTTCTATAAAAACCAATTGAATGGATATAGGTATATTTCATTAAAACTGTTTTGTGGTAGAAATACTCGTATTACAATGGTAAAACTTCGGGTGTCAAGAACATTTTGGTCACAAAAATATTAGGTACTAGCTGTTGCCCGCCACTTCGTCCGCGTAGAACTTTTTATCGTCTTAGAAAATGATTTCTCTCAATACAAAATTTGAACCCTCTTTTAGGGGATAATTAAAAAAAAAGTTGATGTTCATTTTCTAGTTTGTGAACAAACAGTCTAAAACCAAAGTTAAAAATCTCATACTTTAAAAATGCCTTGAAATACTCAAACTTTGATCCAATTTTAACACTCTTAGGGGATGAATTTGGAAAAACTCTGAAATCAGTTTTGTAGTCTTTTAACGTACAGAATAAGACCGAAGTTAAAAATCTCTTACTCACACTTTAAAATTTTATTGCTCGCCATTTAAAATTTGAACCCCCTTTTAAACCCCCTTAGAGGTTGAATTTTTCTAATCGCTGAAAGAACTTTTTTCGTAAACTTTTAAGTCTCTAGCTCAAAAAAAGTGTTGCCCATACAAAGCTTTCTTAACCCCCTTAGGGGTGGAATTTTCTAAAACTCTGAAAGTACTTTATTATTAATTTTAATAAGTAACATTTTGAATAGTTTTAAGTCTAGTAAAAAAAAAAGTTTTTCCCACACAACACTGGCTACCCTTCTTAAGGATCTTAAGGATCCCCTTAGGGATGGAGTTTTCTAAAACGCTGAAAGTTCTTTTTTAGTATTCTAATAAGTAATCTTTTTGCAAAGTGTTAAGCCTAACTCAAAAAAAAGTGTTGCCCATGCAAAGCTTGCTCTTCTTTTTAACCCTATTAGGGGTTGAATTTTCTAAAACGATTTGTGTTCTTTTTTTATATTTTAATAAGTAATCTTTCTACAAAGTTTCAAGTCTCTAACTCAAAAACATAAACTTTCCCTGATAAAAACTTTGCACTTCTTTTTATCCCCCTTAGGGATAGATTTTTTCAAAACGCTGAAAGTCTTTTTTTTTGTATTTTTATAAGTAATCTTTCTACAAAGTTTTAGGTGTATAGCTCAGAAAAAGTGTTCCCCATACAAACCTTGCACCCTTTTTTAACCCCCTTAGGGAATGATTTTTGTAAAACGCCGAATGTAGTATTTTTCATGTTCTAATAAGTAATTTTTCGTCAAAATTTTAAGTCTCTATTAAAAAAAAATATGTTTTTCCCATACAAACTTTGCACCCTATTTTACCCCCTTAGGGGTGAAATTTTCCAAAACGCTGAAAGTACTTTCTTTGTATTTAAATAATCTTTCTACAAAGTTTTAGGACTCTAGCTAAAAAAAATAGTTTCCCACATACAAACTTTGCACCCCTATTTTAGCCCCCTATTTTAGGGGTAGAATTTTCTAAAACGCTGAAAGTACTTAATTTTTATTCTGATGACTAATCTTTCTACAAAGTTTTAAGTCTCTATTTAAAAAAAATATTGTTTCCCCCATACAAAATTTGCACCCCTATTTTACCCCCTTAGGGGTAGATTTTTTTAAAACACTGAATCTAGGTACTTTATTTGTATTCTAATGAATAATTACTCTACAAAGTTTTAAGTCTCTATTTAAAAAAAAGTAGTTTTTCCCATACAAACTTTGCACTCTATTTTACCCCTTTAGGGGTAGAATTTTCTAAAACCCTGAAAGTTCTTTATTTGTATTCTAATGACTGATCTTTCTACAAAGTTTTAAGTCTCTATTTAAAAAAAAAATGTTTCCCCCATACAAACCTTGCACACCTATTTTACCCCCGTAGGGGTGGAATTTTCCAAAACGCTGAAAGTGTTTCATTTGTATTCTAATAACTAATTTTTCTACAAAGTTTAAGTCTATAGCTCAAAAAAAAAAGGTTCTCCCATACAAACTTTGCACCCCCATTTTACCCCCTTAGGGGTAGAATTTTCGAAAATCCCTTTTTATCCCTAGCCCACGTTATAAAAGCAACATACTGTGCAAAAATCAACTCTCTAAGATTAGTAGTTTCGGCTGTGCGTTGATGAGTGAGTGAGTGAGTGATTGAGTGAATAAGTCAGTCAGGACATAGGCATTTATTATGTATAAATAGATAGAAGATAATGAAACTCCCATTCAAATATCTCAAAAAATTACGAAGCTACATCCGTTTTAATGTCGCTTGTTAGAGTGAGAAAACGATGAGGGACTGTGACGTCAATATACTCGAGCGTCATAGTAAAAAACAATTGTTTCATATGAAGGTGCGTTTTGCGGAAAAGGGACAGAACATACCCCCTCTTAAAACTTTGGACTCTTATAACTTAATCATTACCTATATAACCTCTTGCTTTGTTTTTTTCTCCATTTGACTATATTTATTTTAAATTCTTTTTCGAGAAAATACATTATGATTATTTACCATATTTTCGATTCCTGAGCTATAACCACGAACTTCGGAATTCGAAAATATTCGGGTATCTCTATCTCTATCGCACTAACCATACTCGAGTGACAGGGATGCAAATATATGAACATTGAGTATCGGATTTCGTGGTAGCGCCGCAGGTTCTTTGGCTGAATGCGCCGAGCGCGTGCCATTGTCATTCAAAAAAAACAAATTCGTGTTAATTATATTGTTCAAATTTGTTGATTTCATTTATTGAAATTACGACATAAAACGACATTTGCGCATATAAGTTCTCATATCAGAATCGAATATTGTTTTATGGTTTATATTTTAGCATTTGTCTCGTAAAGGTCTATCGTAGACGGGATTTAAATTATTAATAAGTGAAAGGCAAAGCAATTCCGCCATTTTGACGAAAATTTGACGGTTCTTATAGCTGACAGTTGGAGCAGCGTTTGATTTCAATAAAAATAAATGAAAAATTAAATGAAGTCGTATATTTCGGAAAATTAATTAACTGTCGCAGTCGGATAAAAACTATCCTAAGTTGCAGCTAGAATAATAATGTACCTATATAAAATGTTTTATATTTTTCCGTTCATGGGATGCTGAGAACATTCGAACCGCGCAAAGCTTAGTTTCAAACTGGCTGATTCTTTTTTTAATTTAGAGATTTATTATAAGTGGAGATAGTCTGCAGATGTGTCTTTATTATTACATATCATTGGTAATAAAAAAATACAACAACTACTCGTGTGGGTTTGTTCATTTGGTGGCGGCCATGACATTTTTACTCTCACTTCATTTTCGGTGTCTTACGCGACGTACCTCTGGATGGGATGAATGTTTTCTTTTGAAATATGTAGTTAATGTATTTATTAAAAATTAGATTAAATATATGTATTTCCATTCAGACTTACATCGATTCTGATGATTATATTTCGTATTACCATGATAAGGTTGGTTACACCTGGAACGTCATGGTAGGTTTCACTGTGACAGTGACATTTCTTGGTAGATTTGATGGAATTTAATGATGGTTCTTGTTAATAGTTTAGTAGCTTAGGTTAAGGCGATTAACGTCGATGTGTTTTGGTGACATTGTATTATTAAATTCAGCTAATCCACTTTTTTCATCAAGAAGTGAAATTACGATTAGCGCGCACGATGTAGTACTCGTACAGTGATGACGTCTGTCCAGTCCATCTGCGAATACGGATGATTATCGCAACATAGCTCAACAGTGAAAGGGTAACATTTTCTGCTGTGTGTCAAGTTCATTATAACATTGATAACATAATATACATTTTAACACTCGTTTCATTAAAACATATTAATTATTACTGGGTGTATATATTTTAAACCCGATTAAGCGTAAAATCTACCATCTATATTCTAAGTTTGCAAACGAGGTGAAATTAAAAGCATGATTGACCCAAAACAGCTCGAATGGCATAGGGTTGGTTACAAGTATTTAGGAAGAACCCTCTGAAATATGATTATAATATTCAGGCCCGTATTTCCCTCACCTGTCCGTTATGCTTTTGTTTTTTGTTTCCTTACCTAACGAGCATCCGTTTCGCGGTTAATTTGAATACGTGTTTTTGTTACTAGAATTTGTGATTCTTGTTTCCTCTTTTTGGCAAGGGATTTAGTTTCTTTTTTTTAACCTCGTGAAATTTATGAGTGTCGATACATTTATTTGTTTCTATCGGTTGCATTATAAAACACAGAGATTTGTAATAATAAATAGGTCAGTATCTATCAGGAAACGTAACTATACCTCACTCTAGATTTTTTCTTGCCTTGAAGCTATAGAATGACCAGTTTACACTTTCATAAGAGTGGGTCCATGCAATAATTGTTACTCACAATTTAGTAAGTGTATGAACTCGCATTATCAATTATTACTTATCAAAATAAGCCTTGAAGAACTCGTCGATGGGTCTTTACATGGACATAGGATACTCTGGAAAGGCTAGGGTAATAATGATACCATGAGCGAGCGCGTCGCAGTGCTATACCAAACGCAATAAGTCTGACAGAAAGAGATATATCATTCGTTGTCCTTGTCATAGTTCCACTTTTTTTTGTTGGGCACAACTGATGTATGAAGTTGTGCCGAACAAACCATTACCCGTCCAAATTAAGTAGGTTGCTTATGGTAAGCCATCAGCTATTTTAAGACCAGTTTTTAATTTAGCTGCATAGGAGCCTTTCCGTCCCTCTTTGTGGCATCACGTATAGCCTGTCCAGAGTATCCTACGTCCATGGGTCTTTAGATCTCGTAATAATAGAATATGAGGGTAGACAAAATCTTTTATCAGTTGGAATGAAAAAAAATACTAAAATATTTTTATCATTCATTTATACTGCATAATGTAACTACAAGCTAGTGATAGTGTAGGTATATCGTTTGTGTTGTTAGTAACAGTTTGTATAGTAGTTAAGGTTGCCGCACGTGTACATTAGCCGTGTAACCAAACAACCAAATTAAAAAAAATACTTGTTATAATATTGACGAAATGAAATCTCATGTCTGACGGTTACAAGTTACGAGCTTGTTCAACAGAGGAGACACCGATGAGAGTATTTTTTTTTTAATTTTAAGGCAGTAACTATTCAGAATATTGTAATCTAACATAAAATTGTTCAACAACACGGACGTGAGAAGGCATTAATAAAACAAATAAATACATAAATGTTAGGGAACAATCTTACACAAACCGAACTAGCCCCATAATAGTAAGTTCAACAATTCTTGTGTTATGGGTACTAGGTAGATGACGATATATTTAATAGATATAAATACTTACTTACATAGGAAACATCCAAGAATCAGAAACAAATATTCATGCTCATCGCACAAATATTTGCCCTTACCGGGATTTGAACCCAGGACCTTCCAATTTGTATTAATAAATTGAGTCTTCTCCAAGTGAAGATGCATTATCTAACAAAGAAAAACAATAAAAGGGTTCATATGTAGGTACCTCAACCGACATTGTCTTGATACTTGGGCCTACAACTACATACGCACATTTTGGTATCATCCCGACTGTGTCATCAGAATTCGAGCCCAAACACAATCTTCCCCCGATAAGGTCAGAATATCAGTCGTTCGCTCTAAATGCAAATATTACCGCACCCCGGAGAGGTGTTATGGCCTCGGTTTTGAGGTAAAAAGGACGAAAACAGCGCTAAATGGCAAGAAAGCGCTTTTTATGCTGACGGAATTGGGTAGTTAAAGATAAAGAATGGATAGACCGGCCGTGGAGATGGCCCGATTCATGTAGTGTTTTGTTTATCCAACCAATAGAAGGTGGAACTAAGGTTTAGGTACAATCGGAAACTCTTACGTCTAAGGTGAAAACTATGGTCAAAATATTAAAATATCTCACCGCGACTTTGATATTACTTCCGATATTTTTGACTTGGGTCCTATTCAAGTGTTAGTCTTTTCGACCATGGAATCGATATTTTACTTTTTGTTGAAAAAACTGTAACGTATATTAATATTTTATTACTGTCTAAATAAGACATAAGACATTTATTTATTTAGCAGAATAGTTTACACGTATATTTATAAGTACCAGTCCCTGCACTGTGCTTTGCCTGTATCGCAGGAGACCGCATATTACCTTTTACATAGCATGGATTCAAAATATTACAATCAATTGGACAATATATTATAAATTTCAAATAAGGAATATGTTATGTATGTGTGCGTGTGGCTGCGCCCACACACCCCTGATGAGAATAAACGTCAGTGCGCTATCCAATGGCCTTGGTTTCACTCGCTCCTAACCCCGTATTTATCAGTGGCGACTCGCGTGCGAAATCTACCCGCGCCGCGTCGTGAAAAAATAAATAAAATAAAATGGCTGGGCCCAATTTTGGGATACTAACCAACTTTGATCATGTTAGTCAGAGTTGGAAAACCTACAAAAGCAAGCTTAAGCAGTATTTTATTGCAAACGACCTAGACGGCGCGAAGGATGCTGCGGGGAA
Organism: Epinotia brunnichana; assembly: GCA_963854355.1. Classification (NCBI taxonomy): domain Eukaryota; kingdom Metazoa; phylum Arthropoda; class Insecta; order Lepidoptera; family Tortricidae; genus Epinotia; species Epinotia brunnichana. The sequence goes on along the minus strand of OY977949.1, from coordinate 17,509,150 downwards.
GAAGAGGAAAGCCATCTTGTTAAGCGCACTCAGCGAAGGCACGTTTAAATTAGCAGCAGATTTAGCGTTGCCGAAAGAATTGGAAGAGGTGCCATTCGAGGATATATTAACCCTTCTGGATGGGCATTTTACTCCAATACGGATCGGATTCGGCGAACGTCATAACTTTTACTCCGCATCACAGCAGCCAGGCGAGTCACACACGCAATGGGCGGCGAGGCTCCGCGGCCTGACTGCACACTGTGGATTTGCTAACGTAGAGGAGGCGCTGCGTGACCGATTCGTAATGGGCATGATCCCAGGCCAAGAGAAGGAGAAGCTTTATGCTCAGAATCTACAGGATTTAACGTTGGCTAAAGCAATCCAGTTGGCAGAAAATATTCGCTGTGCCCGCGCGGGGGCCGCGGCCTCCAACGCAGAACCCGGAAGCAGCGCGGATCAGCTGTATAAGATTACGAAGGGCTCGAAGGAAAATGAAGGTCACGCCAAGGTTCCGTGCGCGGTGTGCGGATACACTAATCATAAAGCGACGGAGTGTCGTTTTAGTAACCTTGTGTGTAAGAAGTGTAAAGTGAAGGGCCATTTACGTAAAATGTGCACAAAAGTGAAGTACGTAAATTTGGGCACCGACAACGAGGGCGATGATGACGGTAAGTTGTACAATATTCGTTCAGTTCGTGGAGAGCCTATGGTGGAAACGGTAAGCATTCATGGAGTAGATTTTAAATTTGAAATCGACAGCGGAAGTGCCGTTACCGTTATTTCACAAAATGCGTACAAAATACACTTTAGTGATGTACCTTTACAGCCGACAAATAAAAGACTGCACAGTTATACCGGGGAGAGTATTAAGTGCATAGGAATGATTGCGCTACCCGTGACATTCGCGGGAAAAACACACTCGCTAAACGCATACGTAGTCTGCGATGACGGCCCCGCACTGCTGGGAAGGGATTTCATTTCATTGTTTAACTTACAGTTAACCCCGGTATTTTATTGCAATGAAAGTGTGATAAAAAAATTATACGAGGAATACCCTCACCTGTTCTCGGATGAACTCGGGTGTTATAACAAAACTAAAGTAAAGTTAACATTAAAGGAAAACTCTAAACCAATTTTTATTAAAGCGCGCCCAATTGCGTTCGCGCTGCGAGATAAGATCGATAAAGAATTAGATCGGCTAGTCAAATTAGGGGTCCTCGTGCCGGCTGAACACTCAGATTACGCCTCGCCCATTGTTCCTGTCTTAAAACGAAACGGCACCATTAGGTTATGTGCAGATTATTCGGTGAGCATTAATAAACAGCTGGTCGTTGAGCAATACCCGTTACCTACCGCGAACGAGTTATTTTCTAAATTGTACGGTGGACAAATGTTCACAAAACTCGATCTTTCAATGGCGTATAACCAATTTATGCTCAGCGAAGACTCGCAAGATATAACTTGTATTAATACTCACCGGGGCCTGTACAAATACACCCGATTAGTCTATGGCGTGACATCAGGCCCAGCGGTGTTCCAGCGTGCCATGGAGGGCCTGCTGGCGGGCATGGACGGCGTGTTGTGTTTGTTAGATGACGTGCTGATCACGGGCAGCGATGAAAAACAACACTTGAACCGGCTCCATGCAGTCCTTAAGCGGTTGGAATCGGCAGGGTTAACTTTACAAAAGGAAAAGTGTGTATTTTTCCAAGACGAGGTTTCGTATCTAGGATATGTAATAAGTAAAGATGGCTTAAAAAAATCGTCGGATAAAGTAGAAGCAATGGTGAACGCGCCGGCACCCAAAAATGTAAGCGAACTGCAGTCTTTCTTAGGACTGGTGAATTATTACAGGAACTTCGTTCCTGGAGCGTCTATAGTCCTTCGTCCTTTGTACGATTTAGTAAAAAAAAGTATTAAATGGCACTGGTCAAGTGAACAAGAAAATGCATTTAATACAATTAAACAAATTTTAGCGTCTGAGCAGGTGCTAGCGCATTTTAACACTAATGCAAAGGTAATTTTAACTGTGGACGCATCTCCAACCGGGTTATCCGCGATATTATCTCAGATTGAACCGGACGGCAGCGAGAGACCCGTGTCCTTCGCTTCGCGTAGTCTTAACGCGGCCGAAAAACGCTACTCGCAGATACAAAAGGAGGCTACGGCTATTGTGTTCGGGGTACGTAGGTTTCACCAATACCTTTACGGTAGGTCCTCACCTTTCGTGTTACGTACGGACCACAAACCCTTAACAAGCATTTTCCATCCGGAACGTGGCATTCCCGAGGTATCTGCAAATAGGTTGCAGAGGTACGCAATGTTTTTAAGCGGCTATAATTATGAAATCGAATATGTTCGCAGCGCTGATAACAGCGCGGATTATCTGTCGCGAGCATGCCTACCGCCGCGGGGGCAGGGGCAGGGGGAGGAGAACGATTCTCAGGTAGACCCGCGCGCCGACTGGGACCGGGCTGCATACATATGTTTCGTCGCGGAAGGTGATTTACCTATATCAGTTAATAAGCTTCGCAACGAAACCAACAAAGATGTCGTTCTCGATAAGGTCATTAAATATACTTTAAATGGCTGGCCTCGTAAAGTAACCGATGTTAAAATTAAACCGTTTCATTTGTGTCGTACACAATTATCAATAGAAAACGGTTGTTTGATGAGGGGCCATAAAGTAGTTATACCGGAAACATTGTATAGAAAAGTTTTATCGGAACTACATACCTCACATCTAGGTATTGTTAAAACTAAAGCTGAGGCACGTTCAAGATTATGGTTCCCCGGCATAGACGAGGCAATAGAAAGAATGATAGGTTCATGTGACGTATGCATCCATCTACGACCGTCACCGGCGCGAGTTCCTATAGCACACTGGAACCTACCCCCCACGGTGTTTTTTAGGATCCACATAGATTTTTTAGGTCCGATAAACAATCGTACATCTCCACTTATAATAAATCTCTAAATTAAAAAAAGAATCAGCCAGTTTGAAACTAAGCTTTCTGTGGTACGAATGTTCTCAGCATCCCATGGACGGAAAAATATGAAACATTTTATATAGTTATTATTCCAGCTGCAACTTAGGATAGTTTTTATCCGACTGCGACAATTAATTTATTTTCCGTAATATACGACTTCATTTAATTTTTCATTTATTATTCTTAAAGTATATCGCCGCCACATCTGTCAGCTAAAAGAAACGTCAAAATCACAGTAATAAGAAATACTACGGACAAAATGGCGGAATTGCTTTGCCTTTCTTTCGCCTATTAATAATTTTAATCCCGTCTACGATATACATTGACGAGACACATAGGTACCAAAAGCAAATATAAAATTAATCGATTTTGATATGCGAACTTATATGCGCAAATGTCGAATTAAGGCGTAGTTTGTACAAATGTAACAACAAATTCGAACAATATAAACTTGGTTTTTTTGAATGGCACGCGCGCGCGCTCTTTGCGTATTCAGCCAAACCACGAAAAACGAAACTCGAAGTTCGTATCTGCATTCCTGTCATTTGTTAGTGCGATAGAGATAGAGATACCCGAATATTTTCGAATTCCGAAGTTCGTGGTTTAAAAGAAAATACGGATGTCGGATAGATCTAAATTAATATTTTATGTGTGAATATGGTTAAAATTATTTGGAAATACTATTGTTGTTATTGTTTTAGTATATTTGACTAGCTTTAAGTTTAATATTGTACGTCCGAAATGGGCAAGCTGTTGGACTTTATTTTACCCAAAACAACTAAATGTACACAGTTCTGACAATAAAGAAATCTTATTTTATCTTATCTTATCGAAAATAGGGATGTAGACACTAAACAAAATAATCATAATGTTGTATTATCTCGAAAAAAAAACAACGCAAGAGGCTATATAGGTAATCACTAAGTTATAAGTGTATAAAGTTTTAAGAGGGGGTTTGTTGCGTCTCTTTTCCGCAAAACGCACCTTTATAATGAAACGATTGTTTTTTACTATGACGCTCGAGGATCGTGACGTCACGGTCCCTGATCGTTTTCTCACTCTAACAAGCGACATTAAAACGGTTGTAGCTTCGTAATTTTTTGAGATATTTGAATGAGTTTTTCGTTTCTTCTTTCTTTTGAAGTGAGTCTACAGCTACACCTCTATTTGGAAGACAAGCAGAAATAATCCATACTATCCATACTAATAATCCATACTTCCATACTAATATTATAAATGCGAAAGTGTGTCTGTCTGTTACCTCTTTACGCCTAAACCGCTGAACCGAGATGAAATGAGCCCCGGGGAAGGACAAAGGGTAGTTTTTATATCTGAGGGACTGAAATTGGGGGTGGACATTTGTATGGAGCTACTTAAACCGCTGCACCGATTTAGATGAAATTTGGTATATAAATAGTTTGAGTCCCGGGGAAGGACATGTAATAGGTTTTATCCCGGAAATCATCCCCTAAGGGGGTGAAAGGGGGGGGGGGGGGGGTGAAAATTTGGATGTAATCTATTTTGATGAAATTTGGTGTAGATATAGGTTAAGTCCTGGGAAAGGACATGGGATAGTTTATACCCCAGAAATCATCCCCTAAGGGGGTGAAATTAGGGGTGAAAATTCGGATAGAACCCATTTTATTACAATTTGGTATAGAGATAGCTTGAGTCCTGGGAAAGGACATAGGATAGTTGTAATTCCGGAAATCACTCCCTAAGGGGGTGAATTGGGGGGTGAAAATTTGGATGAATCCCGTTTAGATGAAATTTGGTATAAAGGTCATTTGAGTCCCGAAGAATGACATTAGATAGTTTTCATCCCGAAAATAATTCCCTAAGGGTATGAAATAGGGGGTGAAAGTTTGGATAAAATCCATGTACCTAGATGAAATTTGGTATAGAGATAATTTGAGACCCTTCAAAGGATATAGAATAGTTTTTGCCTCGGAAATCATCCCTTAAGATGGTAGAAGTTTGTTTGCATTATATTTTCTAAGTATTAAGTTCTACGCGGACGAAGTCGCGGGCAACAGCTAGTATTTAATAATTGTGGATGCTTACACAAAATGGGTGGACGTTTACGATATGGGAGCGTCGACGTCGTCTATCTCCGTCATAGATAAGTTGTGTGACTATTTTTCAAGGTATGGGCTGCCTTCGATATTGGTCAGTGATAACGGTACATCGTTTTGTTCGCACGAATTTAACGCATTTTGTGAGAGAAATGGTATACGGCACATGACGTCACCAGCATATCATGCGGCGAGCAATGGCCAAGCCGAATGCATGGTGAAAGTAATTAAGAAAGGGATTAAAGCTAGCCTGTTAACATGTCATAATGCACGAGACAGTAAAATTAAATTATTGCAATACATGTTTAATTACAGGAACTCCGTTCATTCTACCACAGGCTTTTCACCAGCTCAACTCGTCTACGGACGCAAACTAAGGTCGCGGTTAGATTTGCTCAATCCCGTTCTACCGTCGCCCTCGCCCTCGTCGATCGCCCTAGCTAATGACGTCAAAACGAAACAGTATTTGCAGAATAATAGACTTAACAGAAAGAACCAACAAATGTTTATACCAGGTGAACACGTTTTGTATAAAAAGTTTTTTAATAAAAACAAGTTCACTTGGTGTAAAGGTGTGGTTGAGAAAAAAATGGGAAAAGTGCTGTACTTAGTAAAAAACAGTTTAACTTCAATGTTTATTAAAACACATAAAAATCACATGCTTAAGTATAAGGGTACCGCAAAAAGCTGGGACCATCATGAGACATACGATTGTGAGTTACCTACGGACTCCTTACTCACGCCAAGGACGTCGCCGCTAGCACCGCCGCCACCGCCGCCGCCGCCACCGCCGCCGCCGCCGCCAATGCCGCCGTCGCCAACTCCGGAAATTGGGTCACTGTCTTCGCAAGTAATTTCGGAACCATTGCAATTACAACCCTCGGAGTCATCAGATATTGCCGCCGAGAGAGGGGAAGGAGATAAGGTTGCGTCAAGGCCAGGTGACGATGATGAATCCCAGGAGGCAGTAGAGAAAGGTTGGAATATGACATTGCGCAAGCGTACCAATCTTAATTTTAAGAAATATTTTTAATATGTAACAGTTCTATGTATTCAGTTAGTTACGTAACTAGAGAGAGGAAGTGTTATGTATGTGTGCGTGTGGCTGCGCCCACACACCCCTGATGAGAATAAACGTCAGTGCGCTATCCAATGGCCTTGGTTTCACTCGCTCCTAACCCCGTATTTATCAGAATACAATGTTTGTGTTTGTATAGTGTTTGTGTGTGTACGTGTGTGTGTTTTATTTGACAATTTCCAGAATTTTCTCTATTTCCTCATAAGAAAGTGAATTGAGCCATGATTGTATTGTACGTTTTACTTCCCTCGTCGAGTAGTCTTGCAAAGGAAATTTTGTACATATTTTATTATATATTAATGGATGGAGAAACGAGCCAAATCTTTGGGCAAAAACTGAATTTTAAGAGGAAACGGGAATTGTGAAATTACGTTTTTGCGATAGTTCTGTATATTCGGCAGAATTAATAACTTTTGAGTGACATTTCAATATGACTCGCAGAATAAAACTCCCACGGACATTAGGTACATTCATGTTCTTATACACCAGCTGAGTCGGGAAGCGGCGACGTTCCTTTAGGATAACTTTAAGGACAGCTCTTTGTGCTCTTTCCAGGAGAAGTATATATTTTTTCGCAGCTCCGCCCCAAGTGGTGATACAATATGTAATGACAGTATGAGTAGTCTATCCTAAGTATTTATACAAAAACTAAAATAAAGGTAAAGATTCTTTTATACAACGAGATTGGCAAACAAGCCAGCCAATACGGTCTGCCTGAGGGTAACCAGACACCAACGCGTTGCCGACTCTTTATTGATTTGAGGATTTGTTGTGTTGATAGCTAGAGACGAACGCGGGTCCCTCATCATCTCATCACACAACACACAACACATCCTCGGAGCTCTGGCGACCTTACTCATCACTAGGAACACAACACGACATGCCTATAGAGCAAGTAGAGGTATTATTCTGGCTGCCGGTCTTCTGTAAGGTACTACCTCAGTTGGGTGCCTTCTAATATGAGCGAGATGATCCGCCCTAACCTCTCTTAAGATAAATAAATTACTGTCAAAAATGTAATTTTTTGTACAAGCTTACTGTACTCTATGCCCAGTCATCATTTACTAATTGAGAGGTTTTAAATGAGCCCAAATACGAGAGGTTTATCTTGTTTCTCTGGCCGCCTTCCGTCCAGACTTCCGTCAAGACCAGCTTTATAAATAAAATAAAATAAAATAAAATATCTTTATTTCAGAACATTCCATTCCATACAATACAATATAATATAGGTACATTCAGATTATTTATCTAAAACCGTGCTACTTTAATTCATATTAAATAATTATAAAAATGTCAAGGTTTCTTAATTAACTACTGATTTCAAGAAAAACGTCAACAGAGCAATAGGTACATAATATGTGAAAATGTCAAGAGAATGTCTAGGTAGGTATCTTAATTAATAATGTTAACCCAGGTACTCAGGATGGAACCGTCTGATCTATCAGCGATGACCTTCAGTATCCCGTTGTCGCTGCGTCGGATGCGGCTTAGGATAGATGCAACCCGCTTTCGCCTTATCGCATACTCGTAAAAGTCGTCGGTACGCGCCTCGGCAAACATCCCCGACGCGCTACAGAACCGTGGCAACCTCAACAGGATTCTGAAGGCATCATTATACTGGATCCGAAGAGCATTATAGGCCTTCAGCGTGTAGCTGACCCATAGGCTACCCGTGTAGAATACTTGACAGAAGGCCTTAAAAAGGGTGATTTTAACTTGTTTTGAACAACGGGCAAACCTACGGGCCAACATATTGCTTCTGACCGCTAACGCTCTCCGTTCCCTCTCCAAATTGAGGTCGTCCTTAAGGTCCTCTGTCAAATAGTGCCCAAGGTATTTAAACTGTGAAACCCTCTGTAGGTAAATACGATCCGAGCAAACATTAGAAGTTCATATAAAATCTTGTATAAAACCTGCCCGTGTATTTATCAATTAGCCACGATGATATTGTGTAAGTATAAGTAAATTTACCTATAATATTGATGAGGCGGCGAGTTCGTCGAACGTGAAGGTAACGAGTGGCTTGAAGCCCACTAAAGTGCGGAACTAAGCCCTAACTGAGACTAGTTAGGCGAACTTTTCCCTCGGCTTTCATTAAGTCCCGATGAGTTTGTACGTTTCCGCGGGAGATCGGTGGGAAATCATTTCATAGATTGTTCTGGCTTTGCCTGGGAGGTGTGAATATTTTTACAGTGATGGCTGTGTAGAAAACTTATACTCAAGTTGGGGAATTCGGTTAAGTCTTATATTTGGAATATTATTTTGAGATAAAACATAAGGGTTAGTTATACAGAGATTTAGCTTCGCGTCTTTTTCTCTCATATAGATATTGCCAAAATTAAGGGCTATGAAGCCTAATTTTTGGCTCCTCTTATATTATTTCATGCAATCAAATAATTTTTCATTGGACGGAAGCCCCTAACTATTTATTAGACCACAGGAAAATTGGAGGCTATACTGAAGCGATCGAAAAAACATTCTCAATGTTGAAATAAAAAATACATACAGTGGAACATATAACCTCCTCCTTTTTTTAAATTGGGTTAAAGATATCTATGATCGCTAGCAGATTACCGCAAAGTACCTACGTATTGGTGGGATATTTTTACTTAAATTTTTTTTTCGTCAGCTTTATTTCAAACGGAGAAATAAAGCTTGTCTATTCCCGTGAGAGTTCAACTCACAGTAAATAGTTTTGATATTCCTAGCCACTCGACACTCCTGTGAATTGCATGAAAATTTAAAAACCCACCGTTTCAAATTCCACCTCTAAAGTTTCGATTGGAAATTTTTCTCCACAAATTCAATTTTGCACGCACCCAGCGCTTCACTGTAATTTATCACGGGTTCCGCCCGAACACGAACCATATAGCAACTTCAAACTAAACACGGGAATGTCGTCTATTTTCTAAGCCATTGTGCTCTTGATAGAAGAAACTTCGAAACTGCAGGGAACAAGTTAAATATTGGAGTTGACAAACAACAAGCCAAGCCCAAGTCTGTTGGGCGTTGGATCCAATTTGACCGGTTTGCCTCAAAAGTTAAAAGTTTTAATAAGCCACATAAATGAAGCGCGTAATTCGGATTGTTCTCGTTTACTTAAGAGATTTAATGCTGAAACTAGGCAGCGACAAGCGACATGATTTACAGCACCGTAAGGCCGGTTCCAGATAATAAGCGCAGTAGAATTATTGACTAAAACTAACACAGCGACTGTTACACATGCCCATTATAATTCGTAGCATATAGTCGGGTCTAATTAACATAACAAGCTTGCAGAAAAGCGTGTGCCCCAACAAATTCATCCAATACATGACTTTCTGTAGATTTAAATATACGTCAGTACTAATTGGTGTTACTTATTTACACGGCAACCAGCAATTTTCAGCTATGCCGTGAACTGAATAGAATGCTTCAGAAGCCCGTTGTCTTAATGCCGTTATACCTATGTGTGCCCGATAAAAGAATATTGTTATAGCATTTATGTGTTAAAAATTGTGGTGCTGGCGAAAAATGCTTGGCATCAAACGGGCAACCCGTCGTCGTACAAACGAATCAATACCAGTTGATTATTTCAACACTACCATTTACACTCAACGCGTACATAATTTTTTTGGACACGTGGCTGGACGGGATTCTAGAAAAAAATAGAATGGTCGGTCACGTGGTAAGGAACAGAGGTAGAGGAAGTGCGCCTATCCGGTAGATAGACAAGGTACAGGCTGAGCAGGAACCAACGCCTAGGCTATTATCCTGCGAATGTTTCAAAACCGGAATGCCTGGAAGAAAGTGGTGCAAGACGTCTGTGGTAGTCAAAATCCTCTAGGGTACGACTGAGAAGATAAAAGAATATTCAAAAATTTATCCTTTATTCGGTGTTAATTTTATACCTATCGTTCATATATTAGTACGAGTATCGTACATATGGAGTGTAATTAAATTGGCATAGTTTAGGTACATTTGCAGGTATGTAGTATGTTCAATGAGATGACAAATTTATAATTTAAGCTTCTGTGTCAGCATCGGTGATTTATACTAAAATAAGCAATTATTTATTTGTGTTGCCGAATTAGGAATATAGTATTTTGAAGAAATATGTTGAAATGAAAAGCGACAATATGCTAGAATTACCTATACATTATAGACAATAGAAGAGAGACTTTACGTTCAATTACGTTACTTGAATATTTATACAATTCCGTTTTTTGAGAGTCACTGATGGGACAAAAACCTAAAGGGACAACGATTTGTATTCGGCCACCCGCTGAATGGAATTTTCCTTCACTGCGTCTATCAATTTAATAAGTCCGAAGCGAATTCGATCATTAAATTAAAATTAAATTAAATTAAAAATCATTTATTTCGGACTACGTATTCATCCATAACATTTATTCGTTAAGAACTAAGTATTAGCAAAGAAGCATAAGATTATTAGACACCTTCTTACACTATTGATTTTGCAGCAGAAAGCAATGTCTCAATCGTCTGATCAACTTCATTAAACTTCATCACCACTCTTTTTAGGCCCGGGCGGATTAGAATTCATCCATTAAATAGATAATGTCAAATGAAATACATATTAGTAACTCTTTATATTTTTGACGTCACATCTGTCAAAAAAATCTAGTCGATGATTAGACTCGCTACGCCAGGCTCTGCCAATATTGACGCTGAGTTGTGACCATTTCGTGGCAAATGTGTATGTGCGTGTGTGTCTGCAGTTTGTTTTATGTATTTGTCGCGAATAAATGTTTTTTTATTTATTTCTTTCTTTCTACCGTAAATATGGAGTAGGTAATATAAAAATTGTAGAGGTATAGTAAGGACAAAAGTATAATAAATTCTGTCAAAAACAACCATTTTACCTATGCTATGCTCCAAACATACTAATATTTTTTTATTTGTGATCTTATGGCAGAATTTACTCTTTGGGTTTCGTTCGTTTGGGTAGGCACTTTCGTTACAAAATTAACTTTCGCAATAATTCTAATATTGCAACACTGGCCGTGTGTATCAATGGCGGAGTTTAACTATTCATTCGGCACACGTGACGGTAAATTACAATTTGTGACCGGGCGTTAACTTTCATGACAGATTTATTCTTCGCATACACGTCCTACTTTATGTCACAGCTCATAAATATGTCATTAGATTGAGTTAATGTTGCACTTTGAATTAATTTCTCTAATAATGGTGTCTTGGGACAGTCATGCTTATTAGAAGCATCAATATTATGAGAATGCGTGTGGTCAATGATAGGCTGTTTCCGGTAGCAAGTTACATTAATATGCGTTAGTCAAGTTAGTTTTTTTTCTTGAATTATCTTTTTTTTCTTCAAGTTTCTGGGATCTGCTGATCCCAGATCGATCTTAAAGTGATTGATTAAACACAAAAAAAACGAAAATAGTTATAAACATAATATTATAAACAGTTACTTGAATATAATAGAGTGGATTTAGTTGGTCAAAAATTATAAAACCGAGTTTACTTTAGTTAATTTTAGATTTAGTATTAAGTATAAATTCAGGGACTAGAATTTTTGTGGCATTTCGGAGCTGTGTGTCATAGTAACTTCTCATTATTTATCTACTTTGAACGTATAAGGTATCGATTGCGATATACGTTAGTAATTTCAAAATAAATATTAAATTATTAACATATACTTATAAAAGATGTACTTATTACAGTTTACTAATAAAACTGCTTTTTACAGCTTTAATTATAGGTTAAACCATTAATAACGAGTATCTGTAAATATTTAATAACTTTGCACCTTAAATCTAAATGAACGTCCAACTCGGTGTTCAATCATTAGTCATTTAATAATGATTGCTAAGAAGCTCCCTTCGTCGGGATTAAATTCATCTGGTAGAATGTGAATAAGAAAATGCTTCCACAGATTTTGAGGAAATTAACTTGAGTGAGGATTTGAATTTTTCATCAAACCGACCTAATTAACTTCATAATTAAACTTGGGAATCTCTCCAAGCTTTATACCTCTATAGAGAATACATTCATTTGCGAATGTATAGTTACTTTTAGGAAATATCTTTAATTTGATTTCGTTTCGCCTCTTCTGAGAAATTGCTTTAATGTTGGCTAAGGATTTCACTTGTAAATTTATAAAAGGTTCTTGTCTAGCTTTAACATATTCATGCTCACATATTTATTCTGTAAGTGGGTCTCAAAAACACTTTTGTTATAATTCTGCATACTTCTAACGCTTTGCTATGAAGTATGCGAAGCAAATAAAAGATGTTACATTTTAACACTCCTAATGCCTCAAATGCGTCTTAGATCGAATGAATTTAATAAAACTTTAATGGCTAAACAAAATGTCCTCAATGTTTTTCTAATCCTAAATCGATATTCTACAGTGTAAAATAAAATGAATCGGATTTATTTAATTTAACATCGTGCTAAAATCTGTTCTCTTTCGAGTCGCCGCGATATCACAAAGCCTTGTTAGAGATAAATGCAGAAATAGGCAGGAAAAGACCCCTCAAAATAGGCATTGTTAAATCTTTTTGAAGTCCCCGACTTTCTGCCATTATGTACAATATAAGTAAAGAAGTTAAATGAAGTGGAAAAGTTGACCGACCAAGATCACCTCATCGGCCTAAGGGAGCACTTAAAACATAATTTCGGTGGCCCTTTTTCATTGAATGCGACGTCGTAGGTAGATTTTAAGGTTCGGAGACTGGATAAGAGTAATCACTTGCATTTTGAGTTGGGATAAAAGTAATAACTTTCTAGCCTAATGCCATATAATTCCTGATCGTATGGTGAGCCTCATGGGAACAAGCTTGGTGGCCCTTTTTCATTGAATGCGACGTCGTAGGTAGATTTTAAGGTTCGGAGACTGGATAAGAGTAATCACTTGCATTTTGAGTTGGGATAAAAGTAATAACTTTCTAGCCTAATGCCATATAATTCCTGATCGTATGGTGAGCCTCATGGGAACAAGCTTGCCCAGGGATCAAAATTTTAGTGCCGTACTCGTAGTGTTTCTGAGTGAACTTTTATCAATTATTTTGTGAAAATTAGAACTTAAAAAATCCATCTTCTTGTGTACAAAAATAATATATTATACATTGTTTCATTAGCAGAAACCTAAGCGGATTATATGCTATGATTGTCTGCAACCTATCTCAAAGTTAAATGTAATTGGTAACAGGATGATCTTTGTTATTTTAAATACAATCTTATTGCTTATAGATAGCCTGGATCTGTATCCAGGCTACCTATAAGCAATAAAATTGTATTAAAAATAACGGAGATAATTGAATTGAGCCTGTGCTCAGCCAACTTTCGTCTCTGACGTAGGTACCTGTGTCAATAAAAACATGTATATTTGTATTTATTATCACATTATAACTTATAACCGAGCTTAGTGGCGTTCCATGATGGGAGAGGCATATGTCCAGCAGTGGACTGACACACGCTGATGATGATGAATAAAAATTGTAATTTTTTTAATTAATTGATTATATTATATGCACCAATCAATCCGCTGTTGATTAATTCAAAATGTACGCAATGCTCAACAATACAATTAGCCAGTTATTACGTAAGCACGTATCTGTCAAAGGCGGTTAAATCCGTCCACTAATTGGTACTAGGAAGTAGGTCATATTAGGAGTGTGCATTTGGCGATACTTGCTTAATATGTTCAAACTATGTTGACAAGGGTTCATACAAAGGTCACGCAAAGCACTTTATTAGCAACTGAACCGGAAACTTTAGTTAGCTAGGTATTAAATATGCATTAGCCTTAGAATCAGGAGTTTAACTGCGCTTTGTTGAAACGTGTCCCTTGGGACGTGTCTGCCGGCAAAGTTCATCTTTTAGCGTCTAGTTGAAGCGGATATTATTGAAAACTCTAGCGGATTGAAATTTAAATGAAATTAAATAAAGTAATCATATTTCTTATTTCTTGGTACCTACCTTTTTAATATTCCTTGAACTTTAAAAGCGGAAACTAAAAACGCAGTAAGTTATCACAATAGTAGACTGAAACCAATTTCATTAAAATATCACTTTCGTTATGGTCTTCATTTTGCTGTTTCGTTATAGCGTCATATTTTATTAGTATTTTTTTTCTTCTTTCAAATGAATATTAAGTTATTAAATACTAAATTCTTTGTAAATAATATTTTGAGATTACATATTTTGCTCAATCAAACTTAGATAACGATTGTAATTTTTAATGTGTTAATATGCCTGGGCCGGTACTCATTCCACCCGCGATATTTGACTTAAAATGTGTTCCAACATTCACGTCTCTGTCTTAAAAAAAATAATAACACACGTATCCAAATGGGGATAATTTACCAATCCGTCAAATTTCGCGGATGGAATACCGGCCTTGTTACAGCTATTATCACAAGATCAAACGGTTTCGGAATTCAATTCCTTTTATTTATATGAGGACATTTCGACTTTAGGTAGGTACTACTTAAGCAAAAACTTATGATTCGACTAACAAGCATAAAAAGCTAAAAAAACTATATCCCTACTAAGAAAATATAACTATGAATATTTTTTTTTATAAATTTGAACTCGATCTTTCATTTGAACCCCCACACGCCATGATAGCAAAAGATTTTTTTCAAAGTCAGTCACTTATATTTGTATTATTTGTATGTAACAGCCATCATATTTTGCTTTTTCATACAAAAGGTAGCCTATGTCACCCGGAGCATAATTTCGAATGGATTAACACCCCATTTATCAAAATCGGTTTAGTTTTATAAACGCTACAGTGGAACATACGTAAATACATACATAGAACATACATAGACTGCTCAAAACATCCCTTCCTTGCGGTTCCGCCGGTAGTCAGGAAAACGGTTGTACCTTGTTCTACCGACGAATGCTAGTAAGAAAATATGTTTCGCAGAATTTTCATTTAGTCGAAAACCATATTTTTTTCAGAATCAGTATTTTTTTCAGGATATAAATAAAACAAACCTAACCTAAATAACCTAATGGGTTCTACAGAATGACCTTTTAGCTGTACCGAAAATGTAAACGGTTTCTGAGTAACAAAAATTCGATGAAACGAAAATTCGGCAAAACAATGCATTCGGTGAAACGTTAGTCGGTGAAATAAGCGACATTTGCTATATTTAATAACAAAATTGCAAATTTGCAATGTCGCTATTTTCAATTGTTTTCAACACAAAGAAGACGCCAAAATAGGCACGCCTGTATATCCATATGGAAACTTGATGGTACACCCGTGTTCAAACAAACCTTTTCTTCCTTGATTATACAATGTATAGTTTGCTCTTGCTGGAATCGAATTCAGTAAAGAATTTATTGCGACAACGACACTCCCCTACCCTGTGGGACCGTCTGCGTCCACCTTAGCAGGACAAAGCCTGGCAGCTGTCCCGTTGCCACATTAACTTTAATTTAGAACTGAATTAGAACTTGTTCTATATGCTAGCATTTTTTTGGAATGTTATTATTGTTACGTGATTGCTTGGCGTAATTTATCACAATGTGAGTTTTTAGCAAAATAAAATGGTAAAAGGCCTTGCTTATTTGAACAAACTCGTTTCGTTCGATGTAGTTTGGAAAATACGAGTATGCTGCAAAATTAACCCTCACCCGTATAATTATATTATAAAAGTCGAAGCCATAAGTACTGCATTATTAAAGTCGAAGTTCAGACTCAACTGTCGTTAAAATGTATCTCTTTTACAATGAAGGATACATCATGCCGAGATATATTGCGTTAGGGCCCAGTAACGAAGCGGAAAGAAGATTAAAGTGAAAAGTTCGTCAGCGTTATAAGGTCATCCTTTCATAATTTATCAGAGACAGCATTACAAAATTCCAAATCCTTCCGAAGAGCTTCAATTTGTAACTGACTGTAGCAGAAAGTTCTCGGCACGACTCCTCCTTCTAGTTTCATACAAATTGATATTTACGGTTATAGCACGAGTTTTTCCACGAGAAGGCAAAGTTAGAGGATAACAGGCTCAGTTGGGTACGGTCCGGAATCCAAATGGGCAAAAACGTTGAGCTAAAGATGTGAAAAACGGATCCACAATTTTCCGCGGCCGGAATTATTCAAGATCAATTTAATGTTTTAAGAGTGAGCTTCTTGTTGCGGATTTATTTCAGAATCGCCGGGTTGCTATAGAAAGTGAATTTACCCCGAACATTGATGTCAATGTAGCTGAAAAGCAAATAAAAATTTTCCACTTCTGAAAAAAGTTGTTTTAATTGAGATTATTATATTTTACTGCTCGGCCAGGAAACGTGATGTAAGCACTTAGTCATGTTCTTCTAATAAACATAAGAAGCCAGAATAATATAGCAAAGATCTAGTGCACAAGATCTAAACCTGACCGCCAAAGACATAATTCAACCATTTCGATCTAAGAACCGATTTGCAGAGTCGGCACGTAAATAAAGCTAGCAATCCACGGTACAGTCGACTCAATAAATTATGCGGCCGACCGCAGAGCCAGGGAGGACGCCTGTCGAATCCAACGGGAACCAATTAGTCGTACTCGAGAATATTTATTTCCGGTTTTCTCAAACAAGTGGGCACCCGAATCGTACACACTCGAGTCGACTCGTGACCAGACTTCTTTATGTGGGATAGTGCGGGCTAAGCCATATCGATTGATGTTAAGGTGTTGCTATTAATTAGTTCTGTCGTGTGAAAGACAAATGAAGGTGGAGGTTCACATTAGTTTATTAGAACTTGACGTTGTGTTGCCGGTCTGTTGAGGGTTCTGTGGTACAGCCGTTTATGCACAGTCAGCGTGATCCCCGGCATTATAAGGAGGGGTCGCATTTCAGTTTCTTGGTCTTAGTGCTGTCACCAACATAGATCGAAGTTTGTCTATCTCTATACATCGGCTTAACACTTTCGGCAGGGCAGCTATGTGAAGTTCAAGCTATGCTGCTACTTATCTAATCACTCCCGTCGCTTAAGACAAACCTCCTTGAACTCTGTTTTTATGTTGCAGTGGTTGCTTTTCATGAATAGACAGGCGTATTTAAAGATTTGGCGCCCCGGGCCAGTTAATTTTGCCGTCCCGGTGCCAGTAAGTTTTGGCGGCTCGCGCTGCCCCTCGGAGCGGCTCGGGCCGCCCCTCGGAGCCTGCCGCCCCGGGCCATGGCCCCCTTGGCCCTAGGGTAAATACGCCCCTGTGAATAGTAAATAGCTTTGCCACCTGATCATGCCTGATCTGCCTCAAACTAGCCATTATACCTTCCGGTTGATAGAGACTTCAATCTGGAGGCATGGCAGTGCTCCCGCCAAGTCGAGAAAAACAAGGCACGGCCGTAGCATCCTTTTCTCGAAGCCATTCAGGCCAATTTCAACATCTTGTAATTTTATGCTGGCTAAAGCCAGAACCCTGAACTTTCAGTTACATGGCTTACATATATTAAGTACGGCTTAATATGGCTTACATATATTATCAATAATATTCAATTTGAATTTTTAGTTTAAGAACTATTGCCCGTCAAAGTTCCTTAGTTTTGTCACTGACATACTCACTCACTTATTGACTTATAATGATCAACATAATTCTAAGGTACTTCTAGAAGACCCACAAGCTCCAAATTTTAACATAATTCGTTTTAAGCCTATGCATTCATAAAAAAACCTAATAATATTGCAGTTTCAGTCACGATTCAGACATATATCAACTGCATAGATAAGTTTGTAATCATATAGAAATACATGCGGTTACTAAGTTACATTTGCGGTTCCTTCCTGCAAAACTATACACACGTTATTTGCGATTGGTAAAATAACATTTTCATACAAAATTGATGACGTAATAACCTACAAAAAGCAATGAGATCCCATAAAAAACATTCCATGTAAAAAATAGGCCAAGTCTCGACACTCTTCCACAGTAAAAAGTTGTGAGATATTTCGTAGAGCCAAATCAGGCATACTTATTAATCTTTATTTGCTTGCTAAATAAAATTGTGTGACTTGGCAATCACACTTACATAGTTTTAGGTATGCAAAAAATCAGTAAATGCAGTGAAGTTGTGTGATTCCCAAATTGCAATATGTCACAACTCTTTACTGTGGAAGAGTTTCGAAAGAAAAAATTATGTGTATGTATAACAGGGATGATGACTGATGGTCAAATCAGCGTCTTATCATAAAACGACAAAAACATAGCATTATATAATTTGTAGGAAGTGCCGTCACTATTTTCTACGGTATAAACATTATGTAATTTGAACTGTATGTAATTAATCTTTAAAATAGCAAAATTAGTTTGAAAGTGATGTTCTCGGAGTATTTTCATTTATTTATTTATTGCAATACGATGGTTCACAAGGTGGTAATATTTACTACAATATATATATCGATCGAGTACCTACATGGTTACCCTGTCAGGGCAGGATAAGGTGGCAATTTTTGTAGCTATTATAAAACTATAAGCTATTATTCAACACAAGAAATAAATCGGAATTTCTACATACAACCAGGCTATTAAATAATTCGTTAAGGTATCTAAAGGATTTAAAATAGTTTTGGAAGACAGATACATGCATGTCAGGAAGTTGTATACAAGATTTCGATTAATAAATAAAATGCTATTTTATTATAAAATGCCTAATAAGACTAACAATTTCAAAACATTTTCATTAGAGCGCAAATAACGTTCCTAATTAAAGATAATTAAATATTCCGATGTCAAAACATAAACTACCGATAGACATAAAATCGTTAAGATTAAATGTAAATAAATTACATGGTATTTGAGGTGACGGTCATACATTCTTTAACTGAATAATATGCTTAGTTAAGTTTCTCTTGTTTCTTTATGTCGTTTGGCAGTTTACTTACTAGCTTCGGGGCGGGAGTAGGTACTAGAAAGTTTATTGAGTAGTTATTTCGCGTGGTGTAGTGATTTTTCCGGTACCCGGGTTTTCGTCTTAAAGGTAGAACTTCTCAAAAAATACGGTTAGCCATAGCTTTTTCAAATATTTTAGACATTATTGAGAGAAGAGCAATAATATGTCTATAATGAATAGGATTTTCTGGGTCGCCTTTTTTCTTGAGTATTGGTTTTATTATTGCAATATTAAGTTTGTCTGTGAAAGTAGATTGCATGAAAGACTGAATTACGAGATGGGTAAGGATAGGTGAAAGTTCAGTACTGCAATACTTTCGTAAGTTTTATTCATTGGTTATATTTAAAATATTGTATTTTTATCGTTTTCAACTACCATATTATGAACGGCACCAGTTCGGGACACCAGACAGGCCAGCCGCAGAACTGATGACGCGATGATTACGCTCCAATTGCGTTGTGCGTAACCCGTTAGGGGAGACAATCCATGGAATACACTACACATTTATATGAAGCCTTGATATATGTAGATCAATGTAACTCGTTTCCGAGAAAAAAAAACAATTTATCCCCTACATAAGCTAAGTAACAATAAGTCATGTTTGACACTTGGTATCGATATTGGTATTTTGAGCTTTGGCGCATATATATTATGTAGCTCTTTTTTTTTATTATTCGACCGTGGTAAGTTTGGAAATGGAATAGCTGCCAGATTATATTCACTAATACGTACCTACATAAGTATATGACAAAGCTGTCACTTCCAATTCCATTCTAGTCGTGGCTAGTGTATATATGTGTTCTGTTATTGAGACAATGTCCAATTTTGCTCTAGGACAGTAACGAATCTAACAGAGTAACCACATACCACGGTTGTAGCTTGGGGTTATTATATTTTAGCTATCATATTTGTAATCGAATATGCACTAATATATGCTTAAATACCTAGTCACTGCACGTGCAGTTACATATAACAGGACTTAGCAAATCAAACTGTTACAGTAAATACACAGTTTTGTATAGTACTAAATCTAAATTATTGCTACCTACATACAGTCTCTATATAATGAGCTAGTCTAGAAAATGTTTGCTCATATGCATCGAGTCATATAGGTAACTGAAATAGCAATCAGACATAGTAATTATGAGCAATTAAATTATAAACTAAGGCAATTAATTCTACAACCAGATTTATCTTTATTCCTCAATAAAGATAAATCCGGTTGTATAACAAGTATTACTGTGGTCAGTAGGAACTGTGGTCATTACATTTACAGCATAACGATGTCATTGCAGGAGTCGTATCTGGAGCTTGCAATCAATGTTAGACGCGAGGGTAAGTGAATGAGTGTTCTTCGTGGGTAAAAAAAACATAATTTGTATATTTATGCAGCAAGAACCTTCAATACAATTAAGTATCTAAATGCACTGCGACAATATGCCATCTGATGACAGCAACTTACCAGGCGCCTCTTTTTTATTTTTATATACCTATTTTTCCGTACTAAGTACATACATAAATTAATAAATATTTGCGGGCAATCTTACACAAATCGACTGAGTCCCAAACTAAGGAAAGCTACTATGAGTAGGTACTAGACGACGATAAAAATACTTATATAATATATATATAAATAAATACTTGAATACATAGAAAACATCTATGAGTCAGGAACAAATATTCGTTCATCACAGAAATTTATTTTTAAACAAAATTGTTAATTTTTAGTAAATATAATATAACACGTAAAGACAGATTCAGAAAATAAACGACTTCTGTTCTTCTCTTTTAGCATGATTTAAACCTATTTATGACACGAGAACTTTGCCACTTGTATGATGCACTGCAATTTAATATTTTATGTTACACCCTTACCACCAGAATGGGTAGATGTTAGTGTTAGCGAATGAGCTTTTTTCGGCAAACGTCATTTAACACTCCAAAAGTCAGCATTAATAGTCAATTGATATCGAATAATTTGAAAGTGTTCCCTAATGCCATTGAGAATACTGAACGTGGCCATTCCGAAACACGTAATCTAGTTGCGTGAACACGAGCGTCACGGCATGCGATGATGATTGGCACCGGGTATTAAGCTCATACAGTACAGTCAGCCGCAGTATCTGATATGACATAACGTTTTGCGTTGACCGTATTGGATATTTTGAGGGGCTACACCGAAACTTAAAGGCATTTTACATAGTATTTTTTTTCATTGGTCGATTAAGTTCCGCAATCGGGGTGTGGGATATTTCCAAACTGCATGCCATAGCGCCCATATGCGGGAAGCTGCTTTCACTGGTCAATTGCATTGAGCGGGAGTTCTCTTGGTTTGTATGTTCATGAGTACCCTCTTACTCCCGAACTGCCCTCTCGCATGCTTTTAATTGGCCGAAAGATTTCACTGGCCGTTATATTGCCTGCGAAGAATACCTACAAGCGGTAGAAAGACTGTGCTACGTGCGATTAAGTAGTGTCGTTATCCCGTCGACAGGTAGATGAGCACTCGCATAACTGATATCGACCGATTGATGGATCAATGAAAATGTGTGTTAAAGTTCAGAGACCCTATATTTTCACATTGGCGCGAAAGATTTACCACAAAAAAACTGACATTGTAATACGCGATTTTAACACAGTTCAAAAGACGCTGCTTCAAGGACGACTTAAAATTGCAACACGTAAGCTGCGTCACTGTGTGCCGCCTCTGCATATTTTAAGCTTTGGTGTTGTCGATGAATGTTACCTACTTTTGGCCTAAAATATAATACGAAAGTTAAGGCGACCTTATTGACATTATTGGTATTTATCGTGCCAACTGTACGAGCACATATTGGTTCAACAATCGCAAAAGGATGTCGCTATTCAAGAGTGGGTCACGCATGGACTACACGCGACGAACTTTATATACACGACGCCTTTAGTGCTGTTGAAATACGGGTCAATATCGATTGAGACCTCACTTTAGTAAGACGCGTGCTCGTAATACTATGATTGATCGTTGTTAGCACTTAGCACACAGTGTATTAAAAAGTGAATTGTGACGATCATCGAACACAAAATGGGGAGATAAAACAGTGAGTAAACAAGTGGTAAAAAGCTGACGCTGAGCGCCCATCGGGCATCGATCATATGTTTGTATGTCAGTGGACACTATTCATGTCAGTCTCACCGTTCGTCACGTTAAATGTTAATTTAACGTGACGAACGTAACGGCCTCCGTAGCCCAGTGGGTAGTGACTCTGCCTACGAAGCTAGAGGTCCCGGGTTCGAATCCCGGTCAGGGCATTTATTTGTGTGTTTATCACGAATGAGAGAATGTTATGTATGTATATAAGTATCTATATGTATTTATCTATTATGTATATCATCGCCTAGTACCCACAACACAAGCCTTACTGAGCTTACCGTGGGCCTAGGTTGATTTGTGTAAGATTGTCCCTTAATATTTATTTATTTATTTATTTCCTTTATTTATTTATTATTACTTAAATAATGTCCCTTATCTATAGTTTATTTATTGTATGGCGGTTACAAACTGGTACATATATCGATATTATTATTATGTATCTCCGATTTTAAATACACGGGACAAAGCCCATTTGGAAGGCGTGCGTGGGGATATAGATCCAACACGTAGACGCCCTTTGGACGTATCCAACGTACTTCGTAAAGTTTAATGTGATATAGTACACCTGCTAGAACCCATTCACGGGTACATCGGTAGATATCCGTGAATCGGTTCCAACTAGCGTTGGAGCTATTGTGGGTGAAATGGATAGAGAACTGGGTATATGGTGATGAGATTTGGGTGGGCAATAAAAATATGGGGTTCCACTCCGACCGACGAAGAAACGCCGGAGACGGAGGCCCTGACCGACTCTCGGGAGTACTCGGGTCCATGGGGTCGTTAGCTCGCCACAAGCTGGCCTGCGGGCTTATTATTATTATGTATCTCCGATTTAAATTCACGGGGCGAACCCCGGTCATTTGGAAGGCGTGCGTGGGGATATAGATCCAACACGTAGAGGCCCTTTGGAGGCGAATTTTAATGTCATGTAGTACATCTGCTAGAACCCATTCACGGGTACATCGGTATATATCCGCGAACCGGTCCCAGCAGGCGTTGGAGCTATTGTAGGAAAATGGAAAAGAGAATTGGGTCTTAACGACCGCTTTAGCCTAGTTGGTAGTGACCCTGCCTACGAAGCAAGAGGTCCTGGGTTCGAATCCCGGTAAGGGCATTTATTTGTGTGATGAGCACGAATATTTGTTCCTGAGTCATGGATGTTTTCTATGTAAGTATTTAAGTATTTATTTCTTTATATAAGTATCTATATCGTCGTCTAGTACCCATAGTACAAGCTTTGCTTAGTTTGGGACTAGGTTGATTTGTGTAAGATTGTCTGCAAATATTTATTTATTTATTTATTTATTTATTTATTTATGGTGATGACATTTGGGTGGACAATAAAATTGGGTTATTATTATTATGTATGTCTTTCCCGCTCACGGGACAATGATGTCCCGGACCTTTGGGAGGCGTGCGTGGGGCTAGGTACCTACAAAGTACCAACTGAGCCAACGCGTAGAGGCCCTTTTGACAATTTAATGAAATGCAAGGAGTACACCGAGCGGATGCTGTCCCTGCCCGTGTCATGGGACGCACACAGAGACAGCACCCGCTGGGGTGTATAGGGACTATTGCTGGTTGATGGAATCTAAAGAATACGGGTTATTGGGTGAAAATGATGGACTAGTGGCTGGGTTATTGGGTGAAACATCGGACGCCTGCCTAATAAACTGTCTCATTTTTTATCTCTGGCAGACGGTGACTCGCCAACTACTAGATGGGCCCCTATTAATAGCGACATTAAAAAAATAGCCTAAGGGCAACACCAGTCAGAGAGGCTGGGGGGCTAGAGAGGTGGCACTGGACTTTAAACATATAGCCAACTCGCCACTTAGGTGTCCACATCTAACCTCGAGCAACAGCTCTTGCGACTCCACTCTGGACAGCCAGTTAAGGCAAGCCAGAGGTGGGGGGCCTGTCCAACCAACCACCCGATCGGCTCAGCCTGACCACAGGACACCCCCAGGAGCACTCAGGTACGTAGGGTCGCTACTCCCTAACAGCCCGCCACAAGCTGCCTTACGTTGACTGATTGCACCAGAAATCTGGTGGGCGATGGGGCCGTCACATCCCTACGTTACGCCATATATTATATAGTTCAAAGCGTGTTTTGCTCATATTTGTTATCTTAGTATTTATCCATTTACAAGTAGATCTTTTGTCAAGCTTAATTTTGGATAGATGGACACCTGTCGTAGATTTGTGAGAATTTATTGTTAATATAGTTCAAAATATCGTTAGGGTTGTTATATGCAAGGGCTACACTCCAGTTAATTTTTTTTTAATTCATCGTGAACTTTTGCATTGTTTAATTTGTTTACGAGCTGGAACTGATGGTTGTTGTGAGGGTCGGCGGCGTCGCTTGTGATTACGCAACCGGTTATCAGGTGATCGGCGAGCGCGCTGTTGACGACCGCGGTGTACACTTCGCTGCAGTTTCTGCTCCTCACGAATATGTGATAGATACACGATTTGAATATGGCTTCGCCTCGTTTTTCTATTCGTGTGTATTGGTTGATGCCGCTTTCTAGTCCCGGCATGTAGCCCGTAGCATGGCCTTATCACGCGATAAGTGACAGGATAGAGCATCCGTCCCTGGCTGACACCGTTCGATAGAACGAGACGACGCGCTTATCCTATCACTTATCGCGTGATAAGGCCATGCTACGGGGCCGGGACTAGAAAGCGGCATCAACCAATACACACGAATAGAAAAACGAGGCGAAGCCATATCCAAATCGTGTATCTATCACATATTCGTGAGGAGCAGAAACTGCAGCGAAGTGTACACCGCGGTACTTCCCCAGTTGGGCTGCTCCACATATGAGCGAGGTGACATTCCGCTGTGCCCTACCTCTCTTGTATGTAGGTAGATGGTATAATCTCCTGAACTACTCAGCCGATTTACAAAATTCTTATCCTGGGGGTTTTTGTAAAACGCAGGCAGCACCGCACAGGCTGCTAGTGTTAAACAAAAATAAATTTAATGTTCAATCGGGTATAACCAAATTGCCACTTCAGTTGCAGTGAATCAGTTAATATACTTACATATACTGTACGAAAAGAGTATTTTTACCTTCGTCTTAATATAGTAAGATCGATTTTTTCCACAAGTGCGATCAGCGGAGCTATTAGACTTGGTTAACGAAGTTCATTCTGTAATTTGGAACCATAATATTTACATTTAATTTACGTTTTCGATTAGGGTATTTTCTTATATTTGCGAACAACCTATTATGTTAACTGGGTTTGTAAAAGAGCGAAGTGGAGAAGAATATAAACAGCTATTTTGTTACCCCCTCTTTGGCTTTAACCTAATTTAACTTTGGCTATTGAACGCTCATTTCGTGTTAACGAAGTTAACGCAGGGGTGGCAATCACGTCCGTTGTTCTGTCTGTGATGACGTCTTAACCTTGGTTCTTTTATGTTCAGAAAACCGAGTGAGTTCTAGATTCTCTTTAAATGTGGTGAGCTTGGTTGAATCGAGGAATCTACAAATGCAATTTAGATTTTTTTTCTTGCAAACTTTTACTTCGACGTCAGTCAGTTTCAGTTAATAGGTACACGTTACATCGACCAGCAGAGTAATGGCAAGAATTTTTGCACTATTGGGATCGGTAAGTGGTGACGGGTCATATACAGAGTCAAAAATACAAAAGGTAGTCGTCCCTATGGTCAATACTGAAGGGCTTCCTGCGGTCAATAATAAAAATAGGTTTTTATTCATTCAATTATTTACGAGGAGACGCCTTTAATGTAACTTAAAAGTCTTATGAAAAATTAAGATTTATAATTCTTATTTGGGAAAGTTCACAGGAAGCACGCAAACCTAAATCTTTGGATGACCTAAGGGTCAAACAAACTATGTACTAGGGTAAACCCAAGTGATAGACGGACGTGAGAAATAGATCTGAGAAATTGATACATGGTGCTCGGAATTAAGGCTCATTTATATACCTAAAAAAGTATTTTTTTGCGTGCATGATGGATTTTCAATATTAACATAAAACACTCGTTAGATTCAACGGTCATCAAGTTTTACACTCGTTTGGAACTGGGCGCGCGTTATTTGGTTTATTCCCATTATAATATACCATCCGTATATATTATCACACCGCATTAGCAGTCGATTCAGTAGACGGCAGACTCTTTCAAAATGAGATGGCAAGTAATTTTGTGAAACCCGGTTCTAATATAAATTATTCATCGGCGACGAAACGCCTGAAGCCTCGTATTCATTTCATTTCTGAATCTGAAATTCTACTTTTCTCTTCGCCTTTTTCTGTATCAAACCTACCTTCAATAAATTTTAAATAAGATCTTCGGATTAGAACGCTGGGGAGCAACTACGTAATGCAGACTGTTCCCGATTTGATGTAACTGTGTTGTCATAAATAATAAAAAGGTTAGTACCCCAAGCCCAAGTGAAGCTTTTAATACAATATTGTCTACAACTCTACACGGTTGCGACCGAGAGAGGTTGTGCTACAATTTAATGAACTACAACTTCGCAAATGTTGCAGAAAGGTTCGAAATAAGTACCTATACAGGTAAAGGTACCTATAATACCTATATCCCAACCAAGCTAAGTAATTTACCTCGCTCAGTGTAACTTATTCGACTCGAGGTGCATTGCCTCTTGAGCTTGGTCGAGTTATAAATATGCAAGCAGCTATGGTTAAAGCAAAGTCTAACATTAGAAGGATAAAACGCTATTTTGTTGTAAATAAAGGATATTAAGACAAAATTAACTGTCCACGGTAGGCACCCAGTGCCCTTCAAAATACTAGATATCTTCCTTAGATAAATGCAATATGAATTCAAATTGACGACCGCTTTAGCCTAGTTGGTAGTGACCCTGCCTACGAAGCAAGAGGTCCTGGGTTCGAATCCCGGTAAGGGCATGTATTTGTGTAATGAGCACGAATATTTGTTCCTGAGTCATGGATGTTTTCTATGTATTTAAGTATTTATTTCTCTATATAAGTATCTATATCGTTCTAAGTTTTGCTTAGTTTGGGACTAGGTTGATTTGTGTAAGATTCTCCGCTAATTAAAAAAAAGCGGCCAAGTGCGAGTCGGACTCGCACATGAAGGGTTCCGTGAAATAAATTGCGGTTTACGATTTATGACGTATTAAAAAAAAACTACTTACTAGATCTCATTCAAACCAATTTTCGGTGGAAGTTTACATGGTATTGTACATCATATATTTTTTTTAGTTTTATCATTCTCTTATTTTATAAGTTACAGGGGGGGGGGGGGAACACACATTTTACCACTTTGGAAGTGTCTCTCGCGCAAACTATTCAGTTTAGAAAAAAATGAGATTAGAAACCTCAATATTATTTTTGAAGACCTATCCATAAATACCCCACACGTGTGGGTTTGATGAAAAAAAAGATTTTTAGTTTCAGTTCTGAGTATGGGGACCCCTAAAACTTAATGTTTTTTTTGATTTTTGTGTAAAAATCTTAATGCGGTTCACAAAATACATCTACTTACCAAGTTTCAACAGTATAGCTCTTATAGTTTCGGAAAAAAGTGGCTGTGACATACGGACGGACAGACAGACCACGGACATGACGAATCTATAAGGGTTCCGTTTTTTGCCATTTGGCTACGGAACCCTAAAAAATAAAAAATAAACAATATATGGCTTCATTCAGATTTTAACACCACTTATTTTCAATACGATATTTAAAAAGAATAGTTATATAAATACTCTCATGCATTTATTTCCCTAATAAAATGTTTGCGCTTTACATGTCTTGCCTCATCCGTGGCGCCTGAACTAACAACGGGCCTAAAAGCGCAGTTTCTACTAACCACGCCAACATGTACGAGCATGCATACATTTTGAACTAGAGCAAACTTGGGCGGCAAGGGTTATCGGTGGTCCTAATAGCCAGCGATCGGCTCGCTTTCAAACTAAACTCATTCATGGGATCTCAAAATATTACGGTCTATAACGTGCCTACGATAAGATAAAGCTGTGAGAAATGTCAGTTACTGTTTCGAATTGCTTTTAATACGCCCCGGGCTATTTGGATAGGATTTTAGTGATATGTGGGAAAGGCACTTTAAACCACGTTACGTATTACAACTAAGAAAGTTTCGGTAATAACGTAGCAAATCTCAAACTCTTGATCAGAACAATTGCAATCTGGGTATTTATCCGACACGTGCGGGGTTGTCTAATAGTGTTATGTCGTCTACGTGTGTTGGTGTCGATAACATTCGATAATGTGCAAGACGGGGTTAGACTACCCACGCGATATCGAGCGTTGGTGTGTCTTTGTCCACGACTCCAATAGATTCCAAGTTACTTACTTTTTTACATATTTTTCGTAATGATAAAGAAACTAAACTTTCCATAAACGGCAAGTGTTAGTTAGTAAACCAACTAATTGTTATATAATGGTCACGGGATTTGCATGTAATATTTTAATGCAAAATAGAACTTATATTACCTATACTTAATATAAGTACGATTAGGCATTAAACTATTACATGATCCACCTAGCGTTATATTAAGTAGCGCCGCAGCGCTACCAGTGGCGGAGCGTGAACATTTTCGATTGGCAACCTGGAACAAAAAAAGTTATGAAAGAGTTTAGAGTATAGAAAAAAAGGCTTGTCTAAAAAAATTTTGTCAAGCCGGTGGGAATCGGCTTATATGGGCTGCACCTATGTTACAAAATATAAACTCGATGTATTTCAACCTGTTCAAAGCATGATTTAATTATTCCAAACACAGCTAATGCCACGTGAAAATGGAAACCGTCTATTTTCTATCGGAAATTGGGTTCGTAATTAGACCGCCATATATTGTGCTTGGCGTTTTGCTGCGGTTTAATTAACAGTTCTAGCAACACAAGGCATTACTCAGCGATGAGTGACACCAATGTATGGAAGGACAACGCACGCTAGAAATACCTACTGTCCAGCATACCGTATTTCTTCTTTATGTAAAACAGTTTTTCGTAATATTCAAATATTGAAAATATATTTTGACATGACTATTTAGTATAATTCGGTAAAATATTGCCCGAAGTCGATCACTTAGGTCAGGTGTCGGTAACAGATGGCCCGCATGCGGCCCACGAGACCCTTGCTTGCGGCCCGCGTTCAGAAGTTGCCTGATAAAGTCACAAATAAATAAGTAGTGCGCGTAATTTTTGTTAGCTCCTATGAAGACACACACAATATGTGTCATTTGTAATTAATGTCTACTCCCTTGTCTCTGTGTATCTTTTGTGTAGTGAATAAATGTCTTGTTTCTTTTGACAATTTGGTTGGTTTACCTTAAAATCCAAACATTTTATTATTGTAAATTGCCTTGAACACGTGCATCATTGGGCTTGGTTAGCTCGAAAATGTTGGTCTCAAACTAAACACACCAGTAGGTCAATCACGTAACGCATTGTACGCGCGTCTGACAGTAAAATCACAATCTAACTGTCATTTTTCCATATAAAATTGACATTTATTTTAAACAGGAGAATCTGTGTCTTGAAACTAGTTGCATTTAACACTTTCTCACCTGTTAGTTATGCTCCATATTAATTTCCATGCATTGCCATACGTTTGTAGGTCACCATAATTAAATTTATTCTAATATGTATTCTGCTATTTAGTCATAGTTAATAATTAACTACTCTTGTAAGCTTTACCACGGGTATATTTGACGTTTAGTATATTGTTTGTTTTGTTTTCTGTTCTGCTGTTACATTGTAATCCCGCTGGCGCTAGTAGTAACGATTGTGTATGGGCTGCGTTCACTGTTACTGTAAAGGCCCACACACACGTAGTGGTTTGTGGGGTGTGAACACTTCTTTCCTTTTTGTGTATTTTTTTTATTTTTATTAAGTGTGCATTTTAGTTATTAATATTTCATTATAAATATATATATATAAGATATTGCATGTGTATCTATTGTTGTTGCCCACCGTGCTCTCACCGAATGGACCCTGCGGAAGACCAGCGCTGGCTGCAAAGCTAGCAATATGCTGAGCAGGGTCCATTTCGTGACAAAATATGTATTATATTATTTCTTTTGTATGTGTAAATTGTGTGTCACGAATAAATATTTGAATTTGAATTTGAATTTAGACCTTACAGACGCGCGTAAGAAAAGTTACGTGATCGACCCACAGGTCGTAAACGAACTTTAAAACTGTTAAATTAAAATTTAATGTGAGTTTGGTTGGTTTTCTTTCTTCACTCCATACCTATAACGGTACCTCTCTATAGCGAGGAAAAATCCTCGGTCCCTCAAGTTTCGTTATAAAGAATTAACATTGTAACTTTTGTTCCATGAAATACTTGTTCAGTATGTAGCCATCAATATCAGTACTCTTCAGGATGGTCAAAAACATCTGAATATTATACTCTAGCGTCTTGGCAATAGAGTCTTGTTGAGATACTTGTGAGTACCATGTTCACTCAGATATTATGTCACTCTGATGACATCTGTAACTAAAACTTAAGACGTAATTAAAGTAACTTTAAGAGGAGGTTAAGTAAAACTGTACAAGCCCTAACCTATTTATAGCTATAAACGAAGTCATTTTGGTGTAGCATTAAGCCTCATTTGATCCTATCGTCGCCAACAAACACTGCTATTATAATAAATAGCCATTCTATCTGACACTGAAAGCCAAGACTCATCGTAACTAAGATTTTAGCTTCGTCCCACTAAAATGTAATGTCCCATTCTTCTTTAACAGGTAAAGTGGAATCAATTAGCTCTCTTTTTTGTAAAACGTAATAATATGCCTCATAATATGCCTCTACAGATGAAGTAGACGGGCATTGTAAACGCGTTACTTATTAAATGCACGATAGGATATAATACCTAATCAACTGACATTTTTTAAAGATACCTACCTAAAAAAGTGACAGTTGTTTTGTTTCTTAACGCTCGTTCAAAAAGTTATCATATAACCCTGCTGTATTTGCATAACGCATTTGTATCAGTATTTCTAAATGTTACTTTCTTTGTATCAAATAAGTATTGATATGTTTGTAAGTATTCATAACGATGAGAGGTTGCTCCTTGAATCGTTTTTTATGAGCCTATTGAGTGTCCCACTGCTGGGCAAAGGCCTCTCCCCGTGATCTCCATGCGTCCCTACTAGATGCCTCTTCCGCCCAATTGCTGAGGAATACATCCAGCTCGTCCCGCCATCGCCATCTCCGTCTATTTCGGCCCCGTCTGCGTCGCCCGTCATGTGGCACCCACTTGTTAGCTATACAGGCCCACCTATCTGGATGCATGCGACAGAACGAAAGCGACTGTCATCTGACCTTCTAACCCAGAGATAAATCTAGACCTTATTGGGATTGGACTGGTTTCCTCACGATGTTTTCCTTCAAAGAAAAGTCACTTTGAAATATCAAATCATATTTCGTAGATAAGTTTTTTAAAAATCCAGTGGTACCAGCCGGGGTTCGAACCCATGACCTCCTGATTGAAAGTTGTGTGCCTTGCCGCTCGTCTACAGTGACTCACCCGCTCGGCTACAGTGGCTCATTATAATCACACAGTTAACATACCTAATGAAGTATTTAGGCACTTCATATTAAGATTTTACCGACTGACATCAATAGCCCTAACGGAGAAGGTTCATATTCATTTAATCATTGCCTTGTGTGTACAAAAGATCTTATAGCTACATATTGGTATGTCTCAACACAACCCTGTAAGGGCACTGCAATACAGTAAGTAGTTCAAAATTTAAACTATACTTAGACAATTATTTCAGTTGCGATTTCTTAATACTAGTCATTATTATTGCGATTTAAATATTCATTTACTGTGTAATAAGCATTTGCCACTAAATATTTTTTTAAAGTATTAATAAATTTATTGTTATTAGGCTCATTCTTCATATGATCAGGTAGTTTGTTATAGATCTTTATTAACATGGGGTAAGGTCCTTTTTGGTGTAACGCTAGCTTTGATGTTGTTTGTAATAATAAGTTATTTTTTGAACGGGATTCATAACGGCAGGGTACGTCTCCAATTTTAGAATAGAAATCTGGGTGTGCTTTAACAAATTTACACGATTCTAGGATATATATGCCAGGTAAGGTTAATATTTTAAGGTCTCTAAAATACGGCTTGCAGCTATCGGTCTGTTTTATGTTTGTTATTATGCGGATACATTTTTTCTGTAGGATGAGTAGGTCTTGCACCGAAGTACTATTTCCCCATAATATTACGCCATAACTAAGCCACGAGTGTGCAAAGGCATAATACGCCGTTAAAGCGGTTTGTAAATTAGTGGTCTTTTTCAGCTGCCTTAATGCATAAATAAATTGGCTAAGTTTAGTTTTTATTTTGCTGATGTGATCTTTCCAATTTATATGGGAGTCGATTGTGATACCAAGAAGCGGAAACGAGGGTACGCATTCTAATTTATATCTGTCAAACGTAAAATTTATGTCTAATTCCGTTTTTTGAAAGGGCCTGAACTGCATGATTTTTGTCTTGGTAAAATTTATATCTAAATTGTGGTCTTTCATCCAATTGAGTATACTTGTTATCGTTTGATATAATGTTTTATTAAGATTTTTATTATTTTTACACGAAAGTAACACTGAGAAATCATCTGCAAACATTACGCACGATTCGTTTATTGATTTTGGTAGGTCGTTTACATATATAATAAACAGCAAGCATCCGATCACGCTCCCCTGTGGGATGGAGTCGGACACAGGTTGGATATCTGACCTGACTGTACCGATTTCTCTTGACTGTTCATTTACATACTCAATTTCAACATGTTGCTTTCGGTTACTTAAATAGGACTGGAACCATTTATGTGTTATTCCTCGTACTCCGATACCATATAATTTATTAAGTAATATATCATATTTTACTTTTTCATAAGCCTTAGTCATATCGAGCAAAATTCCGACCGCGTACTCTTTTGTATTTAGTATATTTAAAATATTATTGACGTATTTGTAGACTGCTAACGTTGTTGACCGTTTTTTCCGAAAACCATTTTGTGACTCGTCAAATATGCTAAACTTTTCACAAAAGGAGTACAGTCGTCTGCACATTGCTTTCTCAAACAATTTGGATATCACGGGTAACAACGCAATCGGGCGGTAGTTATTTGGGTCGGTTTTTTTATTCTTTTTGTGAATGGGTTTTATCACCGCATGTTTCAACATGTCGGGAAAAGTACCCTCAGAAAAGGATTGATTCAAATAAAAGTCAGAGGTGGAGTAAACTCATTTGCACATGCTTTTATCAATGTCGATGGTAACTCGTCGAGTCCGAAGCTCGTCTTGCTTTTTAAGCTGCGTATTAGGCCGTATGTTTCGCGCGGTTCTACAGCTCCCAGGAACATAGTGTTTTCGGAGGTAGTTATCACGGGCCGGCCGCGCGGCGCCGCTGCCGCGGCCGTCGCAGACTGGCCGGCAACGGCAAACAGGTTATTAAATGTATTAGTTATAAGTTGAGGGTCACTAGACAATCTATCGCGGATAAGTAGCTGTATGTTTTGCCTGTTATATTTTTTGTTGTTGCATTGTTTTATTATATGCCACATACATTTAGTTTTATTCGGTGATTTATGCATTTTCCTGATGAAATGTAGTCTTTTCGATTTTGTAATTGTATTTTTTAAAATTTTAACGTAGTTTTTGTAATGAACTTTTAATACTCTGTTTCTGGATGACATAACATGGATCCTTAATAATCGTTTATGCTTGCAAGATATTTTAATCCCTCGAGTGAGCCATAGATTTCTTTTAACTGGTTTTATTTTTACGCGTTTTTTTGGTATAGTTTTATTTAGAATATCGAGTATTTTTTTATTGAGTGAGTTGTAGTTTTCGTTAACGGACTGATATGATGATATATATTTACCCCAGTGTATTTATTTATGCGTGTAGGGTGAGAGGTGGTAGACTACTTTTCATCAGATATTACTATTAAGGTTGTACAATCAGCATCAGAAGTAGCTTAGCAAAATAACGCGCTCAAAATGACGTAGGTACACATGTAGAGGACCGCTTAGCAACTTCTGCTGCTGACTGTACAACCTTAATAGTAATATCTGATGAAAAGTAGTCTACCACCTCTCACCCTACACGCACGAATAAATACCTTCTCCGATCGGTCGTGGGCAAAAAGATAAATATGTCAAAAGAAAATAGCACAATAATTCTTTCCTATTTTTAAGTGAGATAATTTATGTAACTTTAGGTCCCAAATTCAACTCTATAAAGTCTTATGCTCATTTATAATATCTGAAACTTAGACACGATCGTCAGCGAACACTAATGTAAAATACTTTTGTAGCTACTTATAAATAGAAAACGTATATTGTATATATAAATATATCTATCTCATCATGGACTTGCAACAAAATGTAACTTGTTAACTAGAATGGAATTGCGAAATAATTTCTACCATTATTAACCTGAACTAACATCATTAACAATTAGGTAGGTTGACATGTCATACGAGGTCGAAATATATTACCGCTGCTAATTAATGATTGCGGTCGCCGAGTAGCGAAACTGGTGATATCTTAACATGACAAGGTTGACACGTGTATAATATATTTACATACGAACCTATAAAAATGTGTTTTTACGCATGAAAGCATTTATCGTGAAATATTTTCGGGAATGCTACTAGCGTGACTAATTTAATTATACTTACAAAGTATTAATTTGCTAGCAAATCATTTGTGAATCCGAATAATCGATCCCAAAATTGATAATATTGTTAAGTAAATGTATATATTTTCCTTAATGATAATTGATAAGGAAATACACAAGGATATACAGGAAAAAATATGCTTTCACAGCATTCTAACATAACATGCAAAATGTAGTTAACATCAAAACAATAAACATTTAGGTATTCCTCATTTCAAAACTGATCATGATCAAACTCTCACAATCAAAATGCCAGTGTATTTGATGTGGCAATCAATAGGAGGAGTATTCTAGAAATTCAACACAGAACAAAACGCATTGCGGTTAAATATTCCAAATAGTGTTTCGCATGCACCAGTCTCGCCTGAACCGAATTACAAAACCAACATAGAGTGCGTGCTATTCTTTACATAGCCAACCAACACAAACCAGAGGATATGACATGACATCTATCTATCTTCTAAAAAAAAAAAATATATAAACTGAACTGAACTGAAGAGGGTCGAAAGTATGTACATGGAATGGATTCGAAAAAAAAACTGGATATGGATACTTAGAATCGATAACAGAACACGTTCCAACAGTTTTTAGAATTTTTGTCTGTTTGTCTGTTTATGTGACCGCGCATCACGTGAAAACGGATAAACCGATTTAGATGAAATTCTGTATAGAGATAGATTAAGTCCTAGGACAGGACATAGGATAGTTTTTATCCCAGAAATCATCCTGTAAGGGGATGAAATTGGGGGTGGAAATTTGTATGGATCTACTTAAACCGCTGCACCGATTTGGATAAAATTTGGTACATAAATAGTTTGAGTCCTGAAGAAGGACATAGGATAGGTTTGACCCTGAAAATCATCCCCTACGGGGGTGATGGGGGGGGTGAAAGTTTGTATCGAGCTCTACGCGGACGAAGTCGCGGCCAGAAGCTAGTTTCATATAAAATAATTCTAATATGATATAAATTTGTGAGTGCACCCGCCCTCTTCTATCAAGCTTGTCGAAAATTCCTAAATGCTGAAACAGATTGACCTTCTGTACCTTAATTAACCACACCCGCTAAACTTGATACATAAAAAACGTAAATTAACCGTAACAGGAAAGCGAGTTCTTCCTCGAAACTTCCCGCATAAGACAGGAAAAGCTACAGAATCCTTCTCAGAAGTTTATCAATAAAGTAAGCATAAATCTTCAAGGAGCCAAGTTATATCTTGTAAAGTGTTTTCATCGGTCGGTATGGATCCGCGGCAATATCCGATGCGGTAATTAGTTTTGCTGAGTAATTAGAGGATACATCCCTGGGGCTTAGGGGAGACATGCAATCTCTTCTATCATTGTTCAGTGCAAGACAACCGGCGCGTTCCCATTTCAATCTTAGATAAGGTTTTCTAGAGTCCAATGAGCTCTGTAACATGACTAAGCATTTATTTCAGTCGACAATATGGAGATAAGTCGTCTGCTAGACAAATACGCATAGTGCAATTGAGCATTGAGACGAGACAATGCGTATAAATTTCACTCACTTTGATTGATTTCAACTATCAACATTTTTTACAAAATATTAATAAATCTGTAAAATCGTACAATATCTATCTTCTATATTATTATTACGCGAGCCCGATTTTTGTACATGCCATCAGATCTACAGTTATGGTCCGAATTTGATAATTGATATATCACTTGATTCGTCTCATGCTGTAGATTTGCAGTAAGGTCTTCGTTTTTTCATTTTTTATCGGTAAGTTACTAAAATATAAATTTAAAGAAACTACTGTGCGCTGACCACGTGACTTTGGCTGCGTGACATCACGTGGCGTAACTTCTGTTTTGACTCGAGATGACAATGTAAAATAATAAACAAGAATTAAACTCAAACCTGTACTAAGTTCTTCAGCATGAGAAATTATAAATGTTGAGTCGGCCACATATGGATACAACACTAAGAAAAGTAAGAAAAATAGAACGGCCTTTTGTAAATATTGTTTATTTACATAAACTGACAGACGTATTGTGTCAAATGTGGTTTTTTTTTATTGACTGAGACGTCAGTATTACTTGCCATGTTCTTTTTACTTCAGAAAAGTTTATATACAAACTTATTTTCCCATATACGCGATGTTGGAAGAAGGATGAGGTTTAATTAAATCCATTTATTGTCGTGGACCCCATAGACGGCTTTTTTAACCTTACTTAGTACATTGCCGTAGGCGCCGACAGGCTCCGCCTAATTTCCAGTATAAAGAAAGATGTAGAAAACGAAACTTGATAACAAAATTTTCTTTTGGCGACTTTGTTGACCTGACTTGAATACCATCCAAATTATTTCAGTTTCAGATGATTGTATTTTGATTACAGGTAGGAGGTTGGTTAAGTATATACATTTTGTAATTAAACGAGCAATATTTGAACATATATATATTTGCAATCACGTTCCCGGAAACGGCTCTAACGATTTCTATTAAATAAATTTAATGTTTAAATAAATGTTAAAAACGAAACAAACTTCCAAAAATGACAAAATACAAAAATAGGATGTAGTACGATTTCATTCATACAAGTAATTATAACAATCCTGTAAAAACATTGAAACAAGGAAGGAATAATTTTATTTGTAGTTAGTTTTTGGCATGAAGTACCAAAGCTAATAATTTGAATTTAATATATGTAGTAGGTCTATAGATGGGCAATTTATGAAATAAAAACTGTAGGTGCCGCTACACCAGAACACCAAAAAAAAAAAAACAAATTATAGTTTCCATTATTTTGACATATATTTGTAATAAAGTTTCAGGCAATATTTTTTGTAGTTATGGGTTTTATTACGTAGTATACCAAAAAATCAAATTAATCGCAAAGACCGAATTCAAGAAATAAATTAAAAAGTGAAAAAAAAACAAACCGCCATATTACGAAAACTGACAAGTGTACATGGCTCTTCTTTGGGGAACAGACCTTTGCCTACAAGGAGTATCTAAAAATGAAATTACTAGAACATTTGACAGAAAGGCAAATTTTGTATAGAAACACGGCTATAGCCTTTGGAATACAGGGGTTTACGGGGGCGAGATATCGATCTAGATAGGTCTCATGTCCGGGAAAATTCGTTTTCTCCGTATTTTCTCCATTTTCACCCGAGCAGAGCTCGGTCGCCCAGGGACTGAATTGTAATTTGTCAAAACGATATGGCTTAATACTGGAAAACATAAATTAGTAGATATTAAACTATTTAGCGGTACCTACCTATAAATAGCCTGTGCCGGTACTAATAATAAACAGGTGTAATGTCTGTGAAATGTAAGTTTGTATGTTGGGGGTAATCTCAGAAACTATACCCATTCTATTCTAAAAACCCTTCAGTAGGTAGGTTATATGTATGTATGTATGTAAGCACTTTATTGTACACAAAACAGGTTAAAACATAAACATGATATGTAAGATTAAGTAAAGTAGGTACAAAGGCGAACTTATCCTTATAAGGGATTTCGGGGAGAATATAAGGGATATGTAGAATGGCCCTACAGGATTAAGTATGTGCTATATTATATACCGTCGCTCCGCCTAGATTCTTTGTATACGCGGCGGAGCCGCGCGGGTAGCTAGTAGAAATAATAAGTTATAAAGTAGGTACTAGTATCTTGTTATTGTTACCTACTCGAGGTTTCAATCGGCTATTACCTGGTTCCATCATCAGATCAACTTGATCTGCAAAGTTTTAAATCGATACGACTAGAAAAGGGTGATCACAATGTTCCAGTATAAAGGTACATAGTTACAGGTAGTGTTCATGTATGTAAACTTTTTTTACAAGTTAACATTATAATTATTATTAGAGTGGGGCCAAAAACTAAGCTGGTTTTTAAGAAACTAGAGTAAGAATGCACGTTTGATACCAAACTTCAACTAATATTATACCACATAATAGCTAAGTAATATTATGTAACAAGTATTGTGTGTAGTTAGTAACGGAATGATAATAAGTAATAATAACTTAGTGGTAACAGTAAGTGTTGGGTACAGTCACCCTTAAGCAGTTTAGTTTAAACATACTACTGACGTTGAATCCACTCGTAACGACACTAACAACTCGAAAAGCATGTCACAACTAGTACAAAACGAGCATGAGAGCAGTGAGATTTGCATTTCTAACCTAGGGTTGTTTCACTAATTCTGTTACGAACTTCATACCACCGTTATACTGTTTGCTCGGTCATCGCAACTTTGATTTGAAACTCGTGTGTAGTTGTAAGTTACGCATTTGGATACTGCGATACTTGAAACCACACGTGATTTGGTCTGAAACACAATTACACATGAATGATTTCAAATACGGTGTACATTCGGCCTTATAAGTTGCTGAACACCTAAGTACCTTGTGGTTTTCACTCGTTCGACAACTTCATAATAATAGCAGTTTAACATGACGTTTAATGCGATACGGTACAAACCCAGTACCCCTTGTAAGGCTGACCGTACATATTTTCAACGTGTAGGAATAAAAACACGTTCAGCAGCCGTTAATTGCATAGCTTTTCTAACGACCATTGATTTCCAAATAACAATGTATATGTCTTAACACGCTCGTTAATAATAGTCCATTATTGCCGTGGCCGGGAAGGAGGCAATTGCAGGCTGAGTATTTCGTTTAAACGGACGAGCTTGCGAGTCCGTTTAATTATAATACGAAGCCTGCAATTGCCATTCCGGCTGAGGCTAATATAGTGCTTTTCTCAAAAATGGGGGAATAAAAAATACTAAATTTAAATCAAGCGTTATTATTAAATACAAATTGAGGATACTGCAAATTACATAAAATTAAACGTCATATTTTTTTTAAACAGAATCGCAAGTGTATTTTTCCACCGAAAACGCAATCTTTCTATCATTAACACATGTTGCGTATGCAACAGAAAAATACGACTTGATTTGGCTGAATACGACGTGCCGTCTCTTATATGCCAGTTTCTACTTTTTAAAAAGTTTGGTACTCGACAAATAAAGGAATTCATATGTAACATTCCAGGCGGCCTGCAATGTTTTTTATTTTTTAATTTTGATCTGGCCTTCAACTATACACTTTACCTTCCAATATGTAGCGAGTTATGTTCACTTTGCGGGCCATTTTTGAGAAAAATTATGTAATAACCCTGCAAAATATTTGAAAGTTTCGCTCCTCCTCCTCAATTAGACTCTCATTGTTGAGAGTCGTGACTCTTCTGGGGTAGCATATCTAGTAGTATTCTCCAGTCGGCTGCCTGTTAGAGGATTGCATTAACGGGCATTATAAGATGGTCCGCCACCAGTCCCGCTTTTGTCACTTGTTTTAACCTCTGAGGTCTAGTTTCGTTATTTAGGCGTGACCTTGGCCTTTTTATTTTCTGTCTTCTACTGTGCTTGTCCACCACCACTGTGCTTGTGTACCACAAATTTCTCCGAATTTTAGAATTGCCATATATTTAGGTAGACTGCCCAAATTCTGGAAAATACCGTCAACGCTACACTAATAAATTCTGAAGCTGGTTTCTTATTAATGCGAGATAAGTACCGTATTTACTCAAAATAAATTAAGTAACACCCAAACTTTTTCAATAAAACAGATTGATTAAATGCTAAAGTAGCCACCATTTATTTGCGTGCAATGTAAACTCGCTCGCTGCTCCAATTTTTCAATCATTAGCAGAACTCGTTCAAGTGATTGACAGTTGGCAGTGCCCATTTGTCATCTGCAATGAATACTAAATTGAAATTTTCCATGGCTACTTGGAAATTGACTTTCTTCTTTAAACTGGACCATGATTCACTGAAATCTTACTATGGATTGTGTCTTATTGACAGCAGATGATGTCTCTAAGTTATCGTTTTCCTTTCAGGTCTCTGTAATTTTGATTTAAAAAAGCAAAAACATGAAACCAACCGAGCATACCGATGTCGCTATGCCATTTCCGGATTTTTTTTTATTTTGTTAGTCGATTCAAGTTCCTTAATCCCGAGCGAATCCTGGAATGATCTTGAAGTAGGTATTCTACCTCGATAGAATTATTAATTTCGATGAAATACTTGTTCAATTTTTAACGTCTACCTACGAGTGCAATATGAAGGATCAGTTAAATCGATCGGAATTAGTCCTCGTGTCTAGAAGTCTTCTGCGGTCTAACTGGCAAGTAAAGTAATAAAAGTTTTCTCACGAAGTACGTGACGACGATACAGAGACGATACGTGTGACGAATGGACAACAACGTAAATGTGTACGGCGAACGTAAGTGGAACTAGGGAAATTATTATATCACTCGGGAAATTATTTATATACATTTATTTATGCTTTGTTTATTCCATATTGTAAGTGTTTTGTTGTGTCCATATTGTTTATATTCGGGTTAAAGCCTTGCCTGAATTCAGGCCTCAAGTATTGTTGTATTGAAAGAAAGAAAGAAAGAAACATTTATTCGAGACAAACAACACACAGCGTTTGTCACGATTACGTACGTTTATTGTTGTGTCATCTTTGGTAAATGTTTGTATTTTTGAATAAATTTATTTTTATTTTTTTATCTATTTAAGTATGCAAATTTAGGTTAACGATTTTGAATTTCTTTTACAGATGTAAATATAAACAACGCTGCCCAAACTTATATTTTTATATGGCTTAGTAACGATAATGAGTAAGTATAGTGCTTCTTACGGCCGTATGAATTCATAATTATTCATAAACGTCCTACAAGCCTATTTTAACTAAAATGGCGTTAAAATTGGTTTGTTCTTATCTGTCACTTTGCCATTTGTGTTCGTCAGAAAGGGACAAAGCACATTTTATTTAACAGGGGCATTTTAAGTTTTATGAATAATAGGGTGTTTCACATTTGTATGTCATTTTTTTTTATATGATGGTTTTTCAGACTTCGCTCATTTTCTTATTCTATGTGTTGTTAATAGTATATTTGCCAAATTTCAAGACAATCAGACCACGTTTAGGGGTCGCACACTTTGATCAGTTATAAAAAAAGTCACAAAAATGTTATGTCAGATATGTTTACTTTAAAATAGCACAATACACTATTCATATGTTAATTTTAAATCAAACGAGATGGAATCATAAATCAGTACAATATGTATACCTAACAAAAAATTTACCACTTAATTAGCCTCATAAGCTGCTACTACATCTTTAGTTC
This sequence comes from Epinotia brunnichana, assembly GCA_963854355.1. Taxonomy (NCBI): domain Eukaryota; kingdom Metazoa; phylum Arthropoda; class Insecta; order Lepidoptera; family Tortricidae; genus Epinotia; species Epinotia brunnichana. Next base: position 17,467,177 of record OY977949.1, on the reverse strand, counting down.
TCTTGGTGACGCATTTTCTATGATGCTCGACGACTCTTAACAAGAATTGTTTCTGCTGTTCGTCCTTGACTGAGTTATTGAACTGTTTTATTAAAGCTATGCCCCTTTCCGCGGTGTCATTTACTACCTTTAGACTATCGACAAAGTCTCTGAGCGTAGTGCTACTATATTCATTTTCATCTGTAACGCCGAGTAATTCAAAGAAATACTTAGTTTTAGAAGTGACAAAGTCACTAAGCGATTTTTCTTCAAATTTAATGTTTTTTCCATCCAACCTTTTCATTTCCTTTTTCTTTTCCGGTTTGTTTAAATTTGATATCATTTTTTGTTTTTCTTCTTCTGTCACTCGTTCGTCGAAAAAAGCTAATCCCACGTTCATTTCAGACAGGTACCAAAGGTGTCTCTTAGCCGCCGCGAGGGCACTCTTTTTGACATTTTTATCGGGATAACAGTTCAACAGCTGCAGCATCGTTAAATAACGTCGCTTCAATTTTTTGAGCCATTTCACTTCTGTTGGCCACCCGAGCTCGATGAACAGTGGACGGTGATATTGAAATGTCAGTGACATCGTGACCAAGGCTTTTAGCAGCTGCAATGTACGAAGTGCTAGCTTGTCGAGCGGAGAGTCCTTCTCGATCCCATGTAGATGTAAGTGTCCAATTGAGAGTGTTTTGTTTACATACTGAACGCGATAGTTTTGCTGGTGGTGCATAAAATCCATCATCTTCATCACTTGATGATGTCGAAGAAGAATCTCCGTCCAATGTCAATGTGGAGTTGGTTTTTGCATTATCTTTATAATATTTTGTCTTATAAGTATCCTCTTTTTCTTGTCTCTTAAGCTTTCGGGCAAGCTTTGAGGAAAACAGTTGGTCTACCCCACTCATAGAGGAATCCATGCGGTTCTCCCTTTGTGATGTAAGAAACTCTTTATCTTCTTCTGCCACATCTTTCATTGACATGACATTCTGTTTCGCAATATCAAACAACTCTTCAAGATCACCTTTCCATATTTGGCGTCTCATATTTGCCCCGTCCGTATTTCTTGATTTCTCTTTTATTAAATTTGTATATTCCTTATAGAGTTTTTGTATGCTGGCTCGAATATTTACTTCTGTTTTAACAGGTATATTAGCTTTTTTCCACACTTCTTGCAGTTTAACACTCATCGACTTAGTGGAGTCCGAAAGTGTCTCATTTTTTTCTTTATGGTGGTGTAAAAACACCAACAACACTTGTTCTTTGGACGGAAGTCGAGCTCCTAGAAACTCCTCACAAGGAACCTTCTCAAGTAACCAAATAAATATACTCGAATGTTAAAACAACAACACAATTAAATCACTTTCTACCCTCCACTTCAAATAATAACATGACACATTTGCTACCCGCCACCATACAGATATGAAATTACTTAACTCAAAACTGATCAAAGTGTGCGACCTTTAAAAGTTAATCGATTTTTCTGATTTTTGGCATACGATCTCTCTATATGACCTAAAACAAGAATTCAAGCGAAGGCAAAGGAAAATCGAAAATTCGGAAAAATGAAACACCCTAATGAATAAGGGGGATAATGTCTGTCGTCAATCTTCGTTTTTGTGATGATAAACAAAATACCAGACCAGAGTCTATCAGATGCAAAAGTGTGATATTGCTGTCACACTTTTACATCTGATAGACTCTGGTCTGCTATTTTGTTTATCATCACAAAAACGAAGATAGTAGCCAGGTAGCTATGAACACTTTGACTGCCAGGAACCGGCTAGAGCTCTCTGCTCGTAGGCGCTTACCTCTACATACCCCCTCTCAGCACTGCTGTTATCCGCTACGAGCGTAGCGCTACGAAATTGTTGCCAGTGAACGTGTTAAGATCCTAGGAGTGCTGTACAACAACTATACGATTATGTGTTTACTTGCTTATATAAATTTGATGGTATTGTGCGTCTCAGAAAAGCAACGGTAGCCTAGTGGTTAAGGCATGTCAAGCGGTGGCCGTGGGTTCGAATCCCGGCGCGTACTAATGAGTATCTTATGTACGGAATATTTTCCGTTAGCTTCGGTAGAGGAAAATATCGTGAGGAAACCGGTCTATTCTCAATAAGATCTAGTTTTCCATCTGGGTTGGAAGAGGGGTAATCACGTAACGTTCCGAACGCGCGTCGTCAGTACAATTTAACGGTAAATTTTCCATATAAAAAGTGACATTTAGACCTACCCAACGTTCGTAAAATGCGTTACGTGATCGACCTACAGATGGCAGTCGCTTTTGTAAAACTAGTGCCTATGCCAAATCTTGGGATTATGTGTCAAAGCGGGCCCGGACTCTTTAAGGCACAACCGGGAATAACGCTAGGAGGATGATGACAGTTTTTAAAATACAGTTCGATTTACTATTCACTCCATTTTCTACGCAGCCAACATGCACAGTTGAAATTGTCACATTAACAGGACAATCGCATTGTTGAAATCGATTGGCGTGTTTCTATAGGCAAATATTGGCATTGACATAATGACGAAACCGCGGAGCCAACGGGGAACAGCGAGCGTGCGGCCGACCGATTGGTAGCCAGAATCCGTTTATGTCGTTTGTAACACTCTTAAAACAGTAATGATAATGATGAGCCGGTGTGATTGAGTTTTGCTTTGCATACAAACGTTTTTGTGCGAACGCTTCGGTTTAATTCGTGTTAATTTTAACAGTATACCGAGACTATCCAATTAACGTGATGCACGAAATGTTTTTACTATACCGCATAGCTACGTGCCTGTGATTATGGAAGCGCGTTAATCTATTTCCCCGAATTGTGAATCAAAATCTCTCTCATTAAATCCATTATTTAACCAAACATTTCTTTTAAGTGTGATGTACAAAATACAAGAAAGATTAAATGTACTTTTAAAACTCCATTGTTTATTGCACAAACGCAAAGGTAACCAATCTATTTTTATATTACGTGAGACCGATTTTTGTACATGCCATATCATTTATCAAAATCGGACCATAACTGTAACCAATAATTATTATTTTTCAAAACATTGGGCGTGCTAGAACAGATAACAAATATAAACGTATGTAAATATAATACTAAAGTCTATTGTTAACTATGATTTCCAATACAACACAAGGCCTCACTGAAAGTATTCGATTGAACACTAATTACACAGGGTCCGACTCCCACTTGAAAAGTTTTCGATTGGTACAATCAACGCTCACACAATACGTAATAGGTACGCAGAACGAGGGTGGAAAGGGCGGCTGGCAACTTAACGAATTGTTATTTTGAGGCGTTCATTCGGAAAAACAATTGCCGTTAGAGTTCGCAAATTGAAGAGACAAAATTAAAGGTTTATTACGGTTCACGGTGAGCAGTCGAATTGTCTGAAGATAGATTACTCCAAGTAAGCACGAGTACTTGATTATTTTGGCTTGTATTAAATTAAGCCTTATTGTTTTTTTTTTGTTAAATTGTTTATAACTTATCTTACTTTGTGAAGCTGTCGACTTTTAGAGAGTTTATGTTTAGCTATAAAATATGAAAGGCATATATTCTTTGAAAAAAGTTAGTTTAAATCACCGGCGAGCTTAGTTTCCGGTTTTCTTGCATGTAAGGCATTAATATGCGATATATCGGGAAACAGGTATTGCATGCGTCTTCTTCGACACGACCTTCTTAGTTCAGAATCAATAAGTCAGAAAACAATATTATTTTTCTAGGGAAGGAAAATTTGTTTGTCCAAAATCAAGGAACATTTGTGTTAGTAAGGAAAAGATAAAACCTATTTTAGTAAGTAAGTAAGTGTTTTATTTGAGGAATAACAGTGTAAGTCCGGGTGTGTAAGTAAGGGAATCAAACAACTAAAAATACCTAAATGAAAAACATAAATATGTACTACATTTATTCTTAATTTTTTGATTCCCTATAAAAATTTAAAGTTACTTTGTCAGTATGGTAAAGCATGATTTTATAAAATAATTTTTATTAATTTTTTCTAAGATTTAATAATATATATATATATATATTATATAGTATCTCAATGCCACATGGTGCTAATAGATGGCTAAATGTATTTGATTCACATTTCTCTGCATCAATTAATTCAAATAATACCCACATGGCAAATTATTATTGCATTTAATTTAATTAAACTAAATACCTACCTACCTACGAAATAATATATGCTCACAAACGGGCTGTACTAATTAGACTTCTAAAATAAACAATATTGTAGTTTACGGCGGTGTATTTTTACCCCGTTTAGTACTGTTTTTAATATTCAATATCCGCGTAAAAACCTTAGCAGCACGTTCAACTGTTTCAATCCTTATAATAAAGTAATCGTCGCGGAGGGCTCTCCTCTGAGGTGCCAGTTAACGCCTCCAGGGTTAAGTGGGGATAATTTCCCTTTGCGTGCCCACTCCTAATGACGGGGGGTTCTCAGGGAGGGCTTTGCGTGACGGATAGATACGGATTTTTTTAAAGTTTCCTCGCTATCCTTGTTATTATTTTTTTTTATTGACGGGAGTTGTCTCACTGGTTCTAGGCGCTTCTTTATTTTATAAATACGAGTTAGTATATTTAGGTTCATCGCCGGTGAAAAATTTAGTTCGACTCGAATACACAAAAATAACTACTTAGCTTCTCCTCCTAATAAATTGACAACATTTCATATTTTCAAATGGGCTTTTTATGATTTATTTCGCTAGATTTTTTTTTTTAATTCTCCCTAAATTATAATTTTCTTTCAGAAATATCAAATTGGAAAGTAGCGAATTCCAGAACGTCGTGACTAAATTATGACGTCAACGTTACGGCTCTGTATGGCAGCTTGCACACCCTTTCATATGACAGTCGTAATAGTATTGACGTCACACACGGCTTAAACCACATTTATACAATTTCGCGATTTTCTTAAAAACGGATGAGATATTAAATCTGAAAACTACTTTATTACGCTCAGGTAACATACGTAATTACCGAAATGGTTTTCGAATTAGGCATCATTACATAGTTTAAAATGTTGTCAATTACCACCCTCTTTACTTACAACAATTGACAAAGAAGCGTACGGCCTCTGGTCGTAAACGGAGACCGTAAACTATGGATTATATAAGTTCTATAACAGTTACATGCGACCCTCTATTTAAACATTCTAAATTATGAATTTTGTGTTTAGGCCACAAGGTCACTTTTACAAGTCAATATGCATATCTATTGTTGATTCACATCATTCACAAGAAAATAAACTATTACTACTAAAATTAGATAAAAAATAACAATTCATATTTTTTTGAGATTTCTAAGTTAGGTCTCTGAGGGTCAAAATTTAACTAATAAACGTACCTATATAATCAAATGAGAACAAAGTGAAGTCTCTGATGTTAATTCCGCTGAACACTACAATAAAGTTACTTGTCGTCCTTGCACACATGAACTGACCGGACTTCGCAAGCTGTAGTGTTTACAAATAGGTATGTTGAGCATCTCAGCCATCGCCTCCCTCGACCATATGTTAGGGAAGGTTGCGACCCGATCAATGACAGCACCGTAAGCAAAGAGCTTTAGGCGTACATTTTAGGTTTCGCTTTGTTGACAGAAAAAGACTGTGCTGGTCTCTAACTCTCTACACAGCGTATTATTGGGGCTTCCGCCGCATTGCAACGACGGTTCACAACGTTGTATGCCAGTACCTCAGTTTGTGCATAAATTCCGCACGGTAGTTCACACTGCACCGCACCACCGTCCGGCGAAATTTGTACGTCGCACGCCGCAGCGGGATGCAGCGGCAGTGTGTGATGCCGCCTTGACTGTAACTGTATGTCTCAAATTATATCCAATCGATAAGGTATTGGGTATAACTAACAACTGCGAACATATTGCTCATATCTCTTAGCATAACATCTTAACCAAATATTACATGCATAAAGTAAAACATGTCAAGTCCAAAATTATTTATCAACATATTTGCGGAGAACCTAAACGTGTGTACCCATCCCAGAAGGCCTTTTAATTGAATACTGTAAGCATGAACTTAAATAGTAAACATGCAAAGTTCAAAATAACCAATTTGTTTGACCAATATTAGCAACTAATAAATCCAAAGCTAACCTGAGTTGAGAACTCAAATAGCGCAAGTTACATGCCGCGTTTATTACCCCGGCTAAACACCATTAGGGAATGTCCACATCGCAGCCCCGTGCGAGATATTCGCTTTAATTAAAACTTGGCCGAGTCCAGTTTGAGCGGACCTTTACAGTAGCTGGAAGGGACTAATATAATGGCCGTCATTTGTTAAATGTGTGCAATTACATTGATCTGTCCTTTGTTTCATGGTGGTTATTTTATTAAATAATCCATACTCGTATGTGAAACTTCTGAAGCATGCACCTGTTTTCCACAATCATGTAACAAAAGTGGTTTGACGTTTAATTAGTTACAAGATTCACAATCTATTATTAAATGCTACAGAGCTTGCTCTTGTATAATATAAGGTTTAGACTGCTGCTACGAATGCTACAGCGTAGCACATGTACTTCATTTACAAGCAATCCAATGCTTTAGTAGTAAACACTTTATTGCACATGACCAAAGATCATTAAGACAACACATGACAGAATATTAAATAAAAACTTTACAAAGGCACACTTATCCCTTTAAGGAATCTCTTCCACCTAACCTTTGATCAACTGAGAGAAAATGTTATATGGCAGACATACTGTATAATATGAACAAGTTGGCAATAATATATACTGCGTAGTTAGGTAATTTTACATCACGAAAGATACAAGTAAAGTGGCTCTTCCAAAAGCTGTACCTCTTTGGCATCCGTGTCCAGTGGCTCAACAGTTTGTCTTACAACGGGACTCATTAAACTTCGAGTACCTTCGATTACGTAATTGTTCCCGATCGATTGAAATAATTGATGCCCGCGAGATTTCCGCTTCGAGTTGGAAGTGAAGGTAATATTTTGATAATAAGGCTCATTTTCGCTAGTCGTTAAGAGATCGGATCCCGCATTCGGGGAGATTGTGCTATCCTTGTTTTGTTAAAGAGGAAAACAACGAAGGGAGACTTAGGCTGTAACGGCCCATGTAAATGAGACCTTAGAATTGAAGAGTGATGGAACTTCTGTCATAGGGTGTGGTAGTGTGACCAACTGCATGCATTTGCAGAGAATATTCGAAGCATCAACTAACATTGAGAGTGGGAAATAGTATTTTTATTCACACAAAATAGATACTAACACATTCTAAAATATAAGGAAAATGTTCCATTTGTGTGATATTAAGAAAGGTAGGTAAGTTGGGTTCCTTTATCTTGTAAGCATATGACATGAGCAATGTATTAAACATAAAATAAATATTTATAAAAATAATGTTATACCTAACACCATAAGCCCGTAACAATCAGCTCATTACTAAGCAAGTATCTAATCATTACAATAATAACAAACAAGGCAACTCTAACTAGAAAATTGCCGCGACCCGGAATGGGCAATTTATTATTTTTGACGGCCGCAGAATTACTTCGGGAATGGAATACAATAATACCTCTAGCTTGGCCGGACTGACATTACGTGGGAAAACGGTATTTTCTTTTCCCCCTAGTGTCCCGGACCGGAAAACGCACGTCATTCGCCCGTTCCGGCGCCGGGCCGGAGCCGTAACGTCGTGCTAACTACTACTGTGTATTTTTTTCTAGTTACCTACGCCACGATAATAAATATTTAGCGTAGAATTTAGTTTCCTAGGCGTTCAATTATAGTAAATACCATTTGTATTATGAGCAGAAAATATTTAAGATTCTTAAATAAGTTTCTACCTAATTAGTCACTTTTAAAGCACATTATGGTTTCGTGTCAGTTGAGTTACTTTTTTTAAATACCACGATTGTGGCAAACAATCATTTGGCCAGCCTGATGATAAGCAGACACAAGCGCGTTGCCAACCCTTTGTTCATATGAGGAGTCGTTGCTGCTACGTGATAAAAAAGATCTCTCTCTCTCTCAACACAGAGCACTCTCTTACAAAGCAAGCAGTGTTATTATTGTTATTATGACTGAGTTTTTCTATAAGGTGAATCTTCTCGATAAGTACTGAGAATAAATTGTATTCCATCACAATATTGTCTCCGAACCACCATCAAAACAAAAGCAATACGAGTGTTTACGTTCGATGTAAAAATAGATAACCAAGACAATAATCTCGAATACACAACGCGTTAGGACAACACTAACCGTGCTGCCCCCCTCGTGGGGCAAGTCGTTATAATTGTTGAATAAACTGCTAAACAAGCGTTAACCCTCTTCCTATCGCGATGTATGAGCCGGCTTTATATGCCGGTCGGGTCGTAACAAACAGCGTAAGGCGGCGCCCACGTGAGAGGAAAATATGGGATTTACAATAAATGACTCCGCTGTCTTGAGAATAAACAACGACGACGTAGTCAACTCAATCAATTCACGTACAGACGATGTCAAAGATAAGATTTTGCATTGAATCATGTTTTAATAAATCTAGAAAGTTATGGTCTTGTGCTGCGCATTAACGTGCATTTTTTTTAATACATACTTATTTGAAAGTAACGATCGCTATCACGACATTTCTATCACTATCTTTATGTTGGAAATAATTTTGCTTCAATATATTTACATACATCATACACATCATTACACAGTCATATCATACATACAGGATGTGGCCTGTAATAGGAGCAAAAAATTAAACGGTAGATTATTAAGCTTGTGAACAATTATTTCCAAGTGGTTTTACGCGAAAAAAAAAATTTTTTTTTGGAAAATAAACATTTTTAATATAAGTTTACTTGTATTCTTTTATTTTTCTGGAGTGCTATGAGTAACATTTTATTTTAAAAACACCAAAAAAAATGAAAACATCACAAAACTATCTGTTGAACACAAAAATACAAAACTATTATGACTCATTACATGATGTTACCTCAAAATTTGCATTGACTGCCGTGATATGATCTCGTGGTGCCAAGATACATTACATGGAGGTCATAACTTTAGATCAAAATTTCTCCGAATTTAAAAAAATAATAATTAATGGGGCACAAGGGGTTACTGCAAGTGCTCTAAGGAAGCATCCTTTTGAATATTTGTTCCTATTACAGGCCGCACCCTGTATATCTTACACATTCTGATCAGTTTTAAGGGGACGTAGGTTCGTGGTTTTCTCTCCCTCTCACTGAGCATAAGCGTGAGCGAGATGGAAGTGCGTGTTTGGAAGCACGGATATCATGTTATTTAATTTTATTTCTTTGTGCGTTTTAATTAATAAAAAAGTGATAGCTGATTTCCCTCAAACATGACATTGCCGATTTTTAGAACCAATTGTAATATGTTTAGCTGTTGTGCATAATTTGTTACGATTTTTTAAAGTGTATTTTAGACATATGTTCGTGATTTTTTTCTATCGAGCGAAAATCAAAAACTCAGGATTCAAATAGCAGATTTCCCTTGAGAAAGGCCTCAAGATTGCTAATTAAATTTAAAGCAGCCGTATTATAATCCAAACACAAGCTACGATTTTTTAAAAATCCATTTTCGGAGCTCACGTCGCCTTAAAGTGATTTCCATATCCATGAGAAAGGGACAGACATAAGCTTATCACTGCAAGTACACATGTACAAATCAAGCCTGTGGTTTTCCAGCAATGCTTGATTAAATAGGCTTCTCAACCCTTGAAATGAAGCGTCCAATTTCCATGCTTTATCTTACCTTAGTGGGTTTTTACGGGTCAAGTGATAACGAATCACAACCATCCAGAGCTCCCAACGCTTCGATTCAAGTCATATCGCGTTGATTTCAATTTGAATTCAAAATTCTTTGCTCGCAGGTTCTGATACCTTAGGTCAGAGTTCGGCACAAGCACATTAAAATCAAATTGGCATGTCTCAAACCGTCCCCAACACTTTGTTCTCTTTCTTACTTCTTTACTAAAGATATTTTTCTTTTTCCACCAACGCTGGCCCTGCCAGCATTAGAGTACGCTTAGTTGTAAGTTGTGACTATTTCGTCTCCAATATTAATATGTGTATGTGTCCACAGTTAGTTTTTTTTATTTTTTGTTTGTCACCTTTCTTTCTTTTTACTGCTGAAGGATGTCATGGCGGTATTCTCCAGCCAATCAAACCCAAGTATGTGGTGCGTAAATTATTTTTATTTAAAAATAAATATCGTAAATAGTCCAATAAACTAAATGTCAACTATAATCATAGAGTCAATGCAAAGTAAATCCATGTATTAGTAGTAACAGCGCAATTCATTTCAGATACAGCTATACGAGTATAAGTAGATAGTCCTGTCAGTATACCTACTCGCAAATTTAGCAGGAGTATGGATCATTCTGCACAACCTTGATAAATAGTTAAAAGTATTGCTTTACTTACCGGGAGACACCAGCCACAAATGTATTAAGTATGTTTTTTTATTTATTAAAATTTTAAAAAATTACAATTCTAAACAGTGAAATTTTTTTTTTTTCTTTGATGCAAACTATAAATAAAACAAAAGCCAACACATACGACACATTAATGTATTACTTCACTGCTTTTTTAGTTATTAATACGGTTAACAGAATCAGTGTGAACGACGCCTTAGGGAGCCACCATCCATATTTCACTCGTTCGACGGGTGTGTAAGCATTCGCGACGCCACGTGGCCATCCAATGGATTAATGGCCTCAGCATTATATTTTGCTAACGTCAAAATATTGGGAGCACTTTACTGGACTAATGATGTATTAACAAGGTTGCGTAATCGAATGGGAGTTTTGGCTCACTATAGAGGCACGATTCGAGATTCAAACTGTGACGCCCTCTGCATGTTATAGGGATATATCATGCCTTAGTAGTTCAAAACTAGAAAGACTTGGAAGAAGAATGTTATCTTAGGGATCTTCCCTCCTGTCATTAAGACAAACTGAGGCCCGATTTGTAACACACAATGTGACGTCCCCGACATACCATTCCTACTTTTACGTCTATCATTTCATTTCATTTCATTTATTCCTTTATAAAACATAGTTTTACATGTCAATCCATCTATACATTATAATATCCTAATACTTCTTCAGACACGTGACCAGGTGACCACCCGATAGCCTGTTTTTGTTTTGTTTTGTGGGACACTTGCAAGGAAAAACGATTCGTGGAGATCACCAACCCGTTGGACCGACGCAGTGAAGGAAATTTGCAAAGGAAACTGGCTGACGTAGATCATAGATCCGGATGACCAAAAACCGATTGATCTGGAGCGCATTAGTGCACAAAGCGACGTCCTCGTGTAGTCACGACCCTCAGTCATGAGAAAGCGATGAAGACGAAGAAGAATATGCTACCTACAGATATTTCTTTATGTCAATTACGACGCATTGAATTGCAACCCTGTTATTAGTATGACCAATTGACCATGGTTGCTTGCTACCCTCTGTTAACATGTGTCACACGCGAAGGAAACTAAGCTAATATTTTACGTCGACATGGCCGGGGTTTTATTATAATGAGAAAAAATATGGCAATAATACATTACATATATTGTGTTGCTGATGTACTCGATAAATATATGGAAGTAGTTTTTCTTGTTTTTAAGTACGTCAATGCTTTTTTGTTTGCATTCTTGTACAGGCCTAGATCCAAAATTTGGTAGGTACGTCATGTTTGGAAGGACTTTTTTAATCGAAGGCAATATTGATGTGTAAGAATGGTTTATTATGTTTTAAATTTTTGTTAGATCCCAACCATTTTTAGTTACTGTTAAAATAAATTTGCCATGCGCCACCATTGATTATTTCTTCTGTGATTCATTTTTTCCTTATTTTTGCGACATCATCAGAAGTTTGAGTTTTCTTATAATTAATCAATTTTAATTATTTACCATGATTAACAAATAAAAATATACAGGTGACCTAAGAAGTATCCAATATCTCTAACACAACAACCCGCTGCTTTTATTAGGTATTTCCTGAAACACCTAGTTTAGTCTTGATTGATGGATATGAAGTGCACAAATGGCGGGTGTTAACAAATCATACCGGCATAAAGGCGACACCTAACGAGTGCGAAATATTAATTTTAATTTATTCAGACTGTAAACTCGCTCAGGCCACGGCAGTTAATTAAGTAAGCGGAAGAAAGCTCATTAATTTTTGGCCGGATGCGGCAAAATTCACATCCGCGTTAAATACACAACCCGGCAAAAGGCGTACTTTACCGTTTCGAGTGTTTTCAGTTAAAATTTAATTTCAAACATAAATTACTGTCTTTTTGTTGTTCACTTTTGGAATTTTAGATGACTAGATTAGGGAGCCGGCTTATCATTAATTCATGTGTTCGTGCGTAATTGAGAATAATTCATTAATCATTGAGTGCCCTTTGCTTTGAAGTAGCATAAGCTTATAACGTATTTAAATATACATGAATTTTCGATACGGATGCCTATATTAGGCACAACACATGGTCACGTTCTAGTACGGTCGATTTGGACTCTTCCTGGTTCTCAAAAATATGGAGTCATGTCAGATTTTTATACGTTGAAAATATAAAATCCCCCATGTCTCGGCAGTATAATAAGCAAAAAACTTTTTTGCATTAAGTATTATAATTCAAAAAAATATTACAGTAGTAATAATAATATAAGTATGTACGACATCTAGGTTTTTTATTTTGATCATCATTTCAATAATCCATTATAGAATTACCCACTTATTCATAATCCCACTTGTCAATAAAAAGTGATTTTTCCTTTTCCAACGAACACTTTCGAACGATATGTCAAAATTACAAATAAAGTTGAATAATTTTCACGGCATATTAACTAAAATAGGTTTGATGAACGGTTTTGAATACGGCCATAAATTTGTAGGTGTAAGGAACCACCAGTGCGCAAGACAGACTCGTACTTGAACGGTTCTTTAAAGTCTGGTAAGTCCGTCATTTTATTGCACTGTAGTTTTCATGATTCAAGTAGGTACATAAGAAAATTTCAATGTTAATGAAAGCCTGGATACGATATGACGGTTCAACTAATTTCGATTTATTCTATTGCTTGTTTTAAAACCCTGTTTCATTAAAGTCTGTGAAGGCAATTAGTCAGAATTAAAACAAAATAAAATTAAACCGCAATCCTTAGTAAAACACACCACTGATTAATATGACGCAACAAAGATCACTTGGAACAACAAATGTCCACATGCTGGACTATTCATTAACCCCAACCGTATCGCGCATCTAAAATACAGCACCGAGCCAATTAAAGTTGACCCCGTGGCTTCGTTCCGCTACTGTACTCTTAATCAGAGACCAGATACACGGTTAATTAATGTGATCCGCTTTTATGTACGCTCTGAAAATGGGATATTTATATACGCAGTGATCGTGATTGTGCATACACGCTATGGTCTTGCGTGTACTCTTTCGTACACGTACATTTTGGCTGCTCATGCTGCTCGATTAAGGAGGTAATGAAGTGTCGCTTGCATTCTTGGTAGCGTGTAATGATTTGGTTTTTTGATGCTTGAAATTCGTTTCGCTCTTTGATTTTGGCAAGCTGTTACTTAAATGTTGGGTTGAAAATAAGTAGCGGTTGCAAATCATAATTGGCATATATATGAATATGAGATAAGGTGTATTATGTAAGAATTTCAAGTGTGTCTAGAGAAATATGTAGCTTATTTTTTCATTTTATTATTTTCCACTTAGCTATTATTTCACTTCAGTGAAGTATGTTATTATATTATAATTATCATGATTAGCTAAGTACACATTTTTCAAGGAAATGTTACGTTGAAGTGCAAAACGAATAATTAATTATGTTATTCTCCGAGAATGCTGCACTATCTCGGAGAATTTTTAAGTTAAAAATAACATTTACGTAGTTAACAATTGTAAATGTTTCATAGAGATACATAATTGCTGTTCAAATTGTGGCCTCTTTGCGTAGATTGGTTAAGGCTTTTTGTGCAAGCGATAGGAGTCCACACTACAAAACGATAAACGTATATTTCGAGCATCATCGAAACAGGCTGCCTGTTGGCTTCGATTCGCAATTAGGGTACTGATGTAAGCAGATTGTACGTTTTCAAAGACAGACTTATTATCTTCTTGTGGTGATGGACTAGATCTTCGCTACAATTGATATCCCGATCCATCAATGCATGTAGGCAGCCGCGGTCCGTCCCAGATGGTGTAACATCGATTGCATTGAGGCTTAACGATTATCGCAAACGAGGTCACGACTCTTAATAGAGCTAGATAATTTGGGTGGTTATTCTTCATGGTTTTCTAGTTTGGAAGAGCTTTGATGTAATTGTTTATTTCATTCAGGCATGTTGGGGTAGTTTTACACCTAATTAGAAGAAATACAGATTCTTTTTTTTAATTTATAATATAGTCGATGAATAAGGCCTATCTTATAATCATCATCATCAACATTTAAGAACTTGGCTCTTGTCGGTGGAGTAGGCGCCTGTTCTCTCGATCCTCGGCTTATTTATTTAGGTCCTGGTAAGACAAGACATTTGCTTTTACTTTTAGTTGTTGTACAAAGCTTATCCTGGGTCGACCTCTACCCCTTGATCCTTCGATCTTACCTTCTATAATATTTCTAAAGAAAATATGGTGTCGTATCAAGTGCCTCGTCTATTTTCAATTGTCTTCAGCAAGTTTCTACTTTAGTTTCTGGTTTGTTTCAGTTAGTATCTTATAATGTGCGGTCATAATAGTCGTCTACTTAAATACGCGTCAATATGCGTTGCCAATCATTAAACATTTGTTGACACCTATAAAAGTCAACTACATTTTTGTCTAATACTTTCGTTGTTAAGAACTAAATTCACACGTCACACGTCTTCAAGTGCAATATTTCCAGGGGCATGTCACGCCGTCACTCACCAGGCTTGCGTGCCCGCCATAACAATCGTGAGTGCTCACACTGACTAATATTTACCTTTCAAAGAATATGCTACAACGTAGGGCGATCCGTGACAGGCACCTTACAGACCGTATTTATGAAAGCATATAAAGTAAATACTACCTGTAATCTTTTGTCATACATTGTCTTTTACTATAGGGTAAGTGCAGCGGCATATCGATTGACAAAGACAAGTAGCTGTAAAATGTTTCGATAATTTTTATGGCCTTATTCAGTGACCTATGGTATCTAAAATGCCGTTAACATTCGTTTAGATTTATCTGTCACTTTTACTTTGGGACCAGTATTATTTTTGTTACCAGAGGTTTGTTAAGTTTTATGAATAAGGTGGTGACTCTCTTGACAAAGTAGTAGTCGTGACTCGGGTTTTACTAAAATGGCTAAGAAAGAAGCACGCTTGTTCAGACGATACGAGTTCATTCTAAATACAATAAGGTTGTAAGTATTTAGAGGGAAATACCTAGACGTCGCAAGAGATTCCTAAGAATTTCTTGATTCATGAGTTGTGGTACGATCGAACTCAATCATAGCGTCTGGTATCATTGAGATAAAGTGGACAAAAGTAGGTGCTTCTTCATATTTGTGCCAGCAACCTAGTTAGTTTTAGTTATACTGGGCGTTTTCCGCAAGTCGACATCCATTCATATTCATATATTTTATTGGTAAAAGTATAAGTAACATTTTACAAGTCAATTTGTTAAAATTGTTAGCTACAATAATTATATAATATTTGTTATTTTCTTAAAATAAATTCTTCTTTCATTGTGCCTATTTTGCGTGAAACGGCGGTGTGGCGCTACTCTAACCACCCCAGCTCGTTTAAAAGTTGGTGAGTGCCTTGGTGTTGCTGACTGCGTCCCGTAGTGTGTTTGGAGAACCTAGGTGCTTCATTCTGTATACTTCTACCTCCTTGCAGTCCAGTAGTATATGTTTGGTCGTTTCTTCTGCCTCCATGCACGCCGGCAACCTAATAAACTACTTAAGTTTATTACGTACTCAACTGTATTTTGTTATATTTATATGTATAATTTCTATATGTTTTTACATACTCCTAGCTCTGGTTCTGTGAGCTGTAGAACGCGCGAGCCTGTCGATTTTGTTTTTAATTTCGAAAAACTGATTTGTTTAAAATAATCTATATAATTATTGAACCTGCTTACAAAAATTCACGAGAATCGGTTGAGAAAGGCGACCTGTAGAGGAGAACAGCCGGACAGCAGGACATCCGGACAAAAGAGAAAATTTTGCCCAAGCTGAAACGGAGAACTTCCTTCGCTTCGCTTGCTCCTTCAATGAGTACTCTAGTATCCAAGCAGTAAGGTATACCTAGTGATAGCAAAATTTTATTGCAATGGTCTCGGCATCATTATTTATTACTTACTTACCAAAATATTAAGGAAAATGACATCTGAAAGCGATATCGCATTTTCGAAATTGCATTTGAATTTACGTCATTATTAAAACGGTCACGGCATATTTTGGCTTCATTACCCTTTGATTTTCCTGTCAAAACCCCCTAAAGTGTCGTGATAAACCTTCACAACGCCTTGTATGAAGGGGTCGTAATAATATTAAAGGTCCTGCATCCGCTGCATTGGGGTCTGTCACTCAATCGGTTCGTTATTGCGACGTGCCTGCAATCCCTTATTTTGACGCAACTTCTTTGACGTTGCTTCAATACACTTTGATGTAGCTGCTTACGTGACGTTGCTTTGTGGACTTAGGAATTGGAAGTCAGTTTATGTTGTGGGGCATTTTCTCTTCGTTTAAGTTAGTATTACTTACCAAGAGGACTTTCCAAATATTGGTTGGTGGCTTTTTTTTATCACGAGGCCTTCTTAATGAATACATCTATCTACTCGTAGCTAGAATATCTCATTGGGAGTGAAAAGTTTTTCTGTGTCATCTTGTATTGGTGACTTTATCAAGGAATCCATTTCGTTGTTGTAATAATAAAAAAGCGGCCAAGTGCGAGTCGGACTCGCACATGAAGGGTTCCGTAAAATAAATTGCGGTTTACGATTTATGACGTATTACAAAAAAACTACTTACTAGATCTCGTTCAAACCAATTTTCGGTGGAAGTTTGCATGGAAATGTACATCATATATTTTTTTTAGTTTTATCATTCTCTTATTTTAGAAGTTACAGGGGGGGGGGGGGGGGGGCACACATTTTACCACTTTGGAAGTGTCTCTTGCGCACACTATTCAGTTTAAAAACCTCAATATCATTTTTGAAGACCTATCATTAGATACCCCACCCCACACGTATGGGATTGATGAAAAAAAAAATTTGAGTTTCAGTTCTAAGTATGGGGATCCCCTAAAACTTAATGTATTTTTTTCGATTTTTGTGTGTAAATCTTAATGCGGTTCACAGAACACATCTACTTACCTAATTTCAACAGTATAGCTCGTATAGTTTCAGAAAAAAAGTGGCTGTGACATACGGACGGACAGACAGACAGACATGACGAATCTATAAGGGTTCCGTTTTTTGCCATTTGGCTACGAAACCCTAAAAATCGTACTGTGTCAATTCGTACATGTTTTTGTACAACATTTGTAAGTTCTAGTTCACAACAGTGCAAGTATAATATCTAGATCTCGGCACTTATTGCAACCCGGAACAACAATCAATTATAAAGTTTCTTTTCCAGTAGCGTGCTCGACTGCAAATTAGACCTCGTGCAAAGATATAAAGTATTGCTTTAACTTTCTGTTGCAATGCGTCAAAAGTAATATAAACTTTCAGTTTTGTGTTAGTATGTAGTTAAAATAAATAAAAATAGTTAAAATATCAAACATAAATATTGGTAGTTGAGAAGGCTCCCTTTAATAAATTGGATTCAATTGTTAAAAAGAATTGGAAGTGCAACATTATTCCCGATTACTGCAATTATGCTGTTTTATCTATTTTTTTGTAATTCAATTTCAATTTCCATTTCATTTATTTATAAACCAACTGGGATCATGTGTGTTAGTAGATACTTAAAAATAAGGTTAATGATAGGTAATAACTTAAAATATATATTCTACCTGCTTATTTATGTGCACCATACAGCAGTGCCTCAAATATGCACAATCAATCATGAACACCGTTTTCGCATCGTAGCATGGAAACAGTCTACCCTCGCCTCTGCGAACATCCCCGAAGCACTGCAGTAGCGGGGCAGTCCCATCAATATCCTGAAGGCATTATTGAACTGAATTTTGAGAGCATTGTATGCTTTTTGAGTATAGTTCGCCCACTGACCGCTAGTGTAGAAGGATGTACAATAGGCCCTAAAAAGGGTGACTTTTGCTTCTTTGGAACACTTAGCGAATCTGCGAGCGATCATGTTAATGCTCTCCGTTCACGCTCAATGTCCGTATCATCTTTAAGGTCATCAGTCAAAACGTGTCCGAGGTACTTAAATTGTGTGACTACGTTGAGTACCTTACCTTCCAGTTTTATCGGCGGCACTTCTGGTGTGACTTTATTCCAGACCTTAAAGACCATACCCTCACTTTTGGCGACATTATATTGCAATCCATGCCTGGTCGCATATCCTTCACAGATTGCGATCATTTTTGCAAGGCCACAAGGAGAGGCACTCAGCAGCACCATATCATCCGCGTAGCTGATATTATTCACGCACACTCCATCGATGTGGCAACCAACCCGGGTACTGCTGAGTTCCTCCACCAGGGCATTCACATACAGGTTGAAGAGCTTAGGCGAGGTCAACCCCCCCTGCCTCACCCCGCACTCCAACCTGTATGGATCCGAAAATGAGTTAATCATATTCATATAGTCATGCATACAAACTAGTATTTTTAAACTCCTTTACTAAAAGATGAGGAGCTTGGAGTAGCTAACAGTAGCAGAATGAAAATTGTTCAAAACCTACGACAATTATTCATTGTTAGACTACATCGTGCATTTTTGTCTGCTTACTTAGTTTCACCTAAAACAACAGTACGACAATGCATGTAACTTCGTGCAAGTAAACATTTAGAGGCATAAGCCCTGAAATTGGGCTAAATCCTAGTTTACTCAGACTGTTTTTCTGCCGAAGACACAGAGAGCACCGTGTCGGGATTGGCTTAAGGTTCTAGTGCCGCGGAAAACCGTGCAACAGGCGAAAATGACACAGTGTCACGTCGGCGAGTGCTGGAAAACACCGCTTGTGGCAACTAGCATGCGTTATTTGAATGTGTAATCTGCATACTAGCGCGTGCCAAGGATTTCGTGGATTAGAAATATCAACGGTGTTGCATTGGGAAATATACAGGGATGCTATTATTACTCGACGTGACTTCGCATAGGGGTGGTTGTATTTTGTACAGCGCTACGCTAATCTGATTATATTGGCCCTGGTTGCATGTACCAACGTAATCTGGCGGGCTTTTATTTGAGATAACAAGCATTTACTTGGCTGATAATTTTAAACATATAAATGTGATTTTGAATTTAATAAGGTAGGCACCTACTTACGTATGTTGATAATGGAATGCCTTTAAGTTACGAATATGTATTCTGGGAACCGATTTTTGACTTTCGAGCGCTCGAAAAAAAAATGTATATGCTGACGGTACGATTGTAGTGTCAAAATGGCAAGCACTTACTTTCTACCGATAAATTGAATACGAGTGGTCAATACCACTCGTTTTTCAGTTGTATATCGCTATTTCAAAATTGCATTTGATCATTTTTGACATGCAGTTTTCGAGTGAAAGAGTCGAGCGCTCGAAAGTCAAAAATCGGTCCCCTGAGGGGCAATCACGTAACGTTCCGAACGTGCGTCGGTACAATTTAACTGTCAATTTTCCATATAAAAAGTGACATTTAGACCTACCCGACGTTCGTACAATGCTTTACGTGATCGACCTGCGGGTCTAACGTTAGTTATGAGCTATAACCTTTTCCAAACACGGTATTACAATGTAGAAAGTTTGGGCTACAATTTAAAGTTACACAGGCCACTGTGTTTTTGCAAATATAACACAAGTTTATTGCAATGCAAGTTATCCAATTTGGTTTGTTAGCTCCTTTGTTTTCGGACAAAATGAATGCTGCAGATACTTTCTTTATTTAGATCTAATTTATGTTTGTTGCATATAAGAAAACCATTTACTAAATAACAAAATATAAAACATGCAAAGGTAAAATTATCCGCTTTTGTATATAAATATACAAAAGCGGATAATTTCACCGCATATCCATATGTCGGAGATAAGAATATTGCCTTGAGCGCCCTCTATTACTTTCATCGTGACTACGGTTGTTATGTGCTTTTACTATAATTCTACAAATGTCATTATTGAAATCTCAGCTTACGAGGACATAATATTGTCTGGGCAAGGTCGGGAACTCATTAGTTCCGCCGTGCGCCAAGAGAGGGCTATAACGGATATTATTTGAATTAGTGACAAAACAATAGACGGTTGGTTTGAATGTCATTGAGGAGAAAAGTCGAAGAGAAGGTGGAAGCTCTCCTTGATGGAGAAATAACGCGAACATGGTTCCCCGGAACGGAAACTGAGAACCGAACTTGCCAGTTCCCTGTATTTCACATGACTTTCGTATTAATGCTGTTATAAAGTCAGAAGTAAAGTTAGTAAACCTAATGTCATCGTCTTTTATCAATCCCAGGATACGCCCACACTCCGATATATATATATATATATCATAAGTGGAGATCCCTTAACAAAGTAGTTGCCTTTAGTTATGCGGACTAACTTTGGTTTTCGTTATTGTTATGAAGAAAATAGTGGCTGTTTCTTCACAGAATTTTAACTCGCCCTGTGAAACAGTTGTAATAAAACAAACTGGTAAAACACCCTTGGTTGCAGATGATACGGAAGTGAATAATAACTAATAACATTCAGCTTTTTTTAATAATCACAACCATCCCGAGTGATTCCCGACTTGCCCTCACTGAGTCACAGCACGCCAGCCACGGAAGAGTTATATTTGCTGGCGTCAAATTGCATCTCTGGTTCTTACATAACTTTAATCAAGTCGATGGAAATTTGTCTTACTTGCAAGTTCCGCTCACGTCTGGGGCACGGAACAATGAGATTTGCCTTAGATAAATTCCTCTCCTTGCTACGCTAAGTAAGCGAATGTGTCTTCTGCTAAGGCAATTTTTTACTTTAAATAATTTAAATGGAAATTTTGCAACCCCTTTTCTGAGTGGAAATTTAAATTTGTGTCTCTAAAATTACGTATGTGTATGTTAAGGCACCTTTAAATTGCGTACTTTAGTTTTGTACTATACAGTTTAGGTATATATGTTAACTTCAATGAAAGAAAAAGAAACAACGCCGTCAGTGTTACACTTATTTGGGGATAACATTTAAATTAAGATAAGCCAGTGCAGCCGAGCGGAATAGCATGCGATTTTCAATAAGCATCCAGAAAAACTTATAAACGAAATATCGTTTTATATTTAAAAGTGGCTTTTCGGTGCAGGGAAATATCATGGGAAAATCGGTGTGATCGCAATTACTTATTTGTCGAATGGCTTATACATTTCTTATCCCAATAAGGCATAGGAAGGTCAGGATGGCAGTCACTTTGGTAAACTACGAGTAGTACGACAAATCTTGGGATAAGGTGCCTGGTGCCAAACCAGACCCCGGGCTAGTTTAGGGCACGAATGGGAAAAACGCTTGATGAGAATAAAAACAGAGTAGATATTATCGCATGGTGAGTTTGGGCATGTACAGAGGATGGATGAGAGAAGATTAACGAAGAGAGTGTAATATAAGGTGGGCCCTGTAACTGGAGCAAATATTCAAAAGGACGCTTCCTTAGAGCATTTGCAGTAACCCCTTGTGTATTCACTTTCAAAATTTTTGGTTTCGGAGAAATTTTGATCCAAAGTTATGACCTCCAAGTAATGTATCTTGGCACCACGAGATCATATCACGGCAGTCAATGCAGATTTTGAGGTAACATCATGTAATGAGTCATAATAGTTTTTGCAGTTTTGTGATCTTTAATTCTTTTTTATTTTTTTTGGGTTTTTAAAATAATAAGTTACTCTTAGCACTCCAGAAGGGTAAAAAAACTTATTTTAAAGTTTTTTTTTTCAAAAAATAATATTTATTTTATTCGTAAAACCACTTGAAAATAATTGTTCACAAGCTTAATAATCTACCGTTTAATTTTTTGATCCAGTTACAGGGTCCACCCTGTATAAAAAGAGTGGAAGGGCAAGTTGGAAGGGGAAGACCTAGGCGAACTTTCTCGGATCAAATTGGAGAAAACTTACAAAAAGGCCAGGTCAAAAGTACCCTTAACCGACGAGCATGTATGAGAAATGTCATGAAAGTGAGTGCAGCGAAAGTGGTTTGTCAGGATCGCAGCAAGTGGAGATCCGTGATCTCTGCCTACCCCTCTGGGAAAGAGGCGTGATTATATGTGTGTATGTATGTAAGATATCGCACAGTCGGACGGAGTGACTAAGCACCCATACACTTTACGAGTGGGTCACAAACCGAATAATACGTGTGAGTGCTTTAAATTCGTATGCGATTCAACTTTATTGCATAGCTTGTGAGCTATATTGAGTATCAAACTGTTCGACAATATGTAATTATGCGTTGTTCTAAAAGTTTTGTGAATAAAAAATATTTAATGCACCCACATAATTTATCTTGTATAATTTGTACCTAGAACTGGCACGATTGGAATTTGGTAACAAGGGACCAAATAATCTCTTATTTCTTTGCCTTCATTTTTGAATGTATTTGATTTTATATTTGATACCAAACTCTTAGCAGTTGTGATAATTAGTCTACTTAATGAAACGTTTAAACACGTGCGAAGTTTTGTAAGTATGTACCTATTTTAATTAATGTTTAATCATGTCATCAAAAACATTACAAATTGCAACAATCAACACCATATGAGACAAAAGTGAGAAACAAGTGAATTATTACATTAAACGAAAAGATTGTAAAGCCCGGTTGACACGAGGCCGTGTTCAGACACCGCAAAACACGTAATTATGCACACCCAGCCTGGATAAAGTTAATACATTATAATGAAATGCCAGCCCATTCTTTACGACTCCATTAAGTTGTTGGAGAAAAAATAAAAGGGAAAAAGAAAATGGCAACCACTCAGTCCATTCCCTCGTCAAGATCGGACCGGGGTGCGAAAATTCTTTTCTCAATCGACTGACTCCATGAATACTAATGCCCTAGGGTGGGAAACACCAGCAACAGAAATGGCACTACTGATAATGGCATTAAAGGTGAGACTTTCTGTTTACGAATGTTCGAGTAGCATTGGTTTGAGGCGGGCGTGTTGGCCAACCCAGGATGACTCCGACGTTATGCTTAAATGAGAAAAGTCGATATTGGGTGAATATGTTAATGAATTTAGATTAAATGTCTTCACCAAATGAAGAAGTACCTACATAACCTCTACTTCTAATTTTAAGTCTTTTTACACGACTGCCAAACGAAAAGGAGTGTAATGTTTTATAAATATTTGTTTGTTGGAAGTGAAGTACCTATGCGTTACTCGGAGTCAATGCCATAGTAGGACCTAATACAAGAGTCGTCATACCATCCTCAATGGGGAATGGATGAAAATTTTAGAAACGCCTGATTTTTTTTTTGGTGATTGGAATAACCTTCCTTAGCACCAGAAAAAAGTAGCAGACTTTTGTAATATGAGACGGATCAAGGAAAGTGTCTCATTTGCCGTCCTAACCACAAAACGTAAGTGAGGAAACTGTTTATATTTTTCAAAAATAATTTACGCAGCTGACAAGTCTGCAACTTTTTTCTGGTGCTAAGGAAGGTTATTCCTATCACCAAAAAAATAATAAGGCATTTCTAAAATTTTCATCCATTCCCCATTATTTACGCATATTACAAAACTAGTGCCTATGCCAAATCTTGGGATTAGGTGTCAAAGCGGACCCCGGGCTCCTTTAGGGGCACAACCGGGAATAATAACGCTAGGAGGATGATGATGATTACAAAAACTGTAAGTACATTTGTTACGTGCATTAATAGCAACGATATTAATTAGTAATTAAGAACTCAGGTCATGGTTACCTTAGTTATATGCTTCACTTTTTTCAAGATTTTGTACTTAAAATTACAACAACATAACACTGAAAGACGCGCTAATATTTCTTGTACCTAACAAATTATTTAAACATACGGGTAGCCTGCATTTACAAAATGCTGCTCATAAAGTTTTCGCGCGCTGGAACGTGTTAAAATTTCGCTCAATTTCCATGCAGAAAATTCTATGAAAATGCACAAGGGGAGAATGTTGTTCTTATAATTGTACAGGTGCACCACCTTAGTCGTGCGTGGCATTTCTAGAGCGTTCCATTAGCATATAAATAAGGGAACCCCTGAAAGCGGGAAAGGGCGCCTCAGAAACCGCACAATTTTTACATTTTTATGACCGGAAATCCAATTATCACAAGCAATTATCGAGTCAGCTAGATAGAAAAGCAATTGCTTTTTTTAAATGCGATGCAATTTAGATTTCAATTGTGATGGTATTTGTTGGGTTTCGGCAGAGACGAGTTTCAAGCCGAGGACGAAAATGCTTGGCTGGATAACTGTCATAAAAGTCAAATCTACGCAATCAAAAGCCAACGGAATAGTTGTGAAACGTTTCAGATTGTATAATAAACAAAAAAGGAGCCGTGAACAATTTACCTTAATTTTTTAAATGTACAGTATATGTTTACTAAGCAGTATCGTTTATATATAGAAGTTCTACATTTCGATCCAAGTGAAAAAAAGTGGCGAAGAATCTTTAAACTTTTCACATTGACTGAAAATTTTAAATTTGTTTAATTCTGGCAATGCTTTGTAATTCAAATTATTTATGTCGTATTCATTCAATAGTAATGAAAAAAAGGCAGTTAGGTGTATTCAAAAAAAACAAATTGTCTAAATATCCATTAAAGGCATAAGGTTTCCATGGCCATTTTACAAAGTGCAATGCAGTTCAATATTTACTCATTGGAAATTGGAAAAGTTTCTTTATTCAGCACTCTCTAATAAGTACACTTGTGACTCTGGAATTGAAGAGCAATAAATCAGACAACGGGCGCTTTTGAGCGAACTTATCATCGCCCAATGCTCCATATTTGTCGATCCCGCACAAGATTGCGCGGTGTTTTGACTCTAAAACTCCGCCATCCGCAGTTAAGTGGATAATAAAACATGGAAGGTTGCTTTCATTAGCCAGCCTCGTGCGATATAAAACCCGGTTAAGAGGGGTCCACATACACCCACATTGTTCGGAGCTGGAACAAACAACTCGCAGTTCACTACGTGTTTGTTAGGCTCGTTATGGCTGATGATTGTTGAATAAAATGATGTTGTTGTTTTGGTTTTCAATAGTACCTCATCTGAGTGGTAACCACGTAACGTTTCAAACGCGCGTTAGGACAGTTTAACTGTAATTTTTCCTTATAAAATATGACATTTGGATCTACCTAACGTACGTACAATGCGTTACGTGATTGGCCTGCAGGGTTAAATAGTATTCGATTTACAAAATGTGACGTGTCTCTGTTGTATGCCATGTGTCTATCACACTCATTTTGGGGATATCCCTACGACATGCAGGGAACATGTCACATTTTGAAAGTCCAATCGCGTCCCAGATCTTTTGTAACAGCAATGTCAACACGGATTGAGTTGCGTTTGTTGCACCATTAAAATTCAAGCAACTACTTATGCCGATTAAAATGAAATATTAACAATATAATACCTTAATTACATGTCTAGGGCGGTACCTAACGTAAATAATGTATTATACTACAGTTGTTTTGTCGCCAAAGCCAGAGGTAAAGGACGATGATCAGATTTGAAGGACTCGCGCACGAACGGTTCCGTACCATTATCTATAAAAACTATTTTATTCTGTGTTTTTAGTATTTGTTGTTATAGCGGCAATAGAAATACATCATCTGTGAAAACTTCAGCTGGAACTATCACGGTATCAGTGAGATACAGCCTGGTGACAGACAGACGGACGGACAGCGGAGTCTTAGTAATAGGGTCCCGTTTTACTCTTTGAGTACGGAACCCTAAAAAAGACGTCTTTCCCTGACCGGAAAGAAATCTTGAATCGCTGCTTTGCGGTTCATATGATGCCGTAAAGTACCTATAATTGTTACAGTTATTTTAAAACATGTGTAATCATGTAGGTACTTTAGAAATATATCCTACAAATTTATCCTCAGGTGAATTTAAATTCGGTAAAGAACTAGCATTAATCGGTGGCACGTGTGAAACATCCCTTAAACGGCTCCAGCAACTCCTAATGTAACCTCCACTTTTATGATGGTTATAAAATTTCAAATTTCGCCACTCAGCGTTGTTTGATCTGAGTGAGTACCTTTGTTTGTTGCCAACGAGATCAAGCCTCGATCTTTATTGACCAATCGGAAACGTAATGGTCATCAAATTATCCATAAATAACTTGCTTTGTTAAATCCAAATTGTTCAGTGAGTTTCTAATTGAACGAGGGAGCAAAGCGAATGAATCTCTCTGCTTCAGCTTGGGCCAAAATAATTTCGTATGTCCGTTTGTCCAGCTGTTTTCCACTACAGGTCGCATTTCTCAACCGATTCTGGTGAAATTTGGTGAGGTGAGGTTCGATAATTATACTTAGTTTTTTTTTAGATTAAGAATTTCGAAATAAAAAAAAAACTTTCTAGAAGAAACGAGATGCTCGCGAGTTTTAGCTAACAGAGCCACTAGTAGTATAAGAGCCCATTAGTTTAGATGTAAGTAGGTAATATTAGGGTAGAAAAAAAATCAAGAACTGGTATTATTGTTGTAGTACTACTTAACTTCATGAAAAGTTACATAATCATGGCCAACAAAGTGATATGTCGGTGAAAAAATATTAGGAATTCGACATTATTCGTCGTTAATAAAAATTGTTCAAGTACCTAAAACATTCAGTAAAATGAGTAATTCCAAACAAACTTAACGTATTAAAATATAATGAAAAAAGGTCACTCACGTATTTAAAAGAGAAACTTAATGTACCTACATAAAGTTTGGTCTTTGGTACAAAATGGAGCTGGCTTGTTTCATGACCTAATCTTAGAGGTTTCAGATTAGGTACCTATGTCGTTAAACACTAACATAAATTAATCATAACATGACAAATGTTTTATCCGTGATAATAAACGACATAAACGCATACGATGTTTTCGAAAATTCAACTGTTAGTTACAACGTTTATCAAGAGTTCATAGAAAGTTCATCAAAGCAAAATATAATTCTTGTTCTCATTTACTTTTTTATTGGATTCGATCATCACAGTACATTTTAATAACAACGTGGCGGTATACCACGTAGAAGCAATAAAGATTTCCGTGATCTCATTTTTCACGTGAAAATCGAATATCCCTTGTAATACTCGTTCCATCAATATTCGGGCAAACATTTTGTTGACATGTTGTACGTAATCATCGTGACCAAAAATAACACAATAATTCATATGTTGACATGATGGCCGCATAAACTAATATTTGTACGCTGGAAAGTTGGTGCCATAAAGAAGTTTGACATCGTATCTTGAATTATTGGCGGGTCGAATAAAAAACTTTCCCATCGTGAGAGGCCGGAACAAGTTTTGTAACAGTTGTAAATGTGAAACATTCTCATAATAGGGCTTCTTATAATATATCGGTCTACAACTTGATGCACTACAATATGATTGTTAGTACTCGAATTTCACTTTAAGTTCATCGTATTGCATGTTTCGACTGTTTCAATTCAAGACGTGTTCGTGTAACAATATCAAGTGTGGGATAGGGTGTTTCAACATTGGATATTAATAGTATTGGGATTTTCTCGAAAGTTATTTGTTCTATTGTTTGTTATTGTAGCGGAAAATATGAATTGGGAACACTTTAATAGTAATAAATACTATAATAAAAACAACGTCTTGAAACTTGGAGCATAAGTTTCATATAAAGGGGGGTTTTTTTTAAATATTCAGCTCTTAAGGTAACAACAAGGACGAAGCAAGGTCTCAAGCTAGATATTATTTTACCGAAGTACAAGATATGCCTATAAAGCCTTTGGAGATAGTTAAACATAAATTCCAGTGCAGCATAAAAGGCATAATTAGTTCTAATGTACTCACTATCCTCACAAATTGTGACCATAAGCTATTTACAAGCTATTCATTAGATATGCTTGAATCAATATTACTACAACAACCGCTATTTCCTTGAGGCAGGTAGGTACCTACCCGGTAAGCGTCATTCTCTAACAATACTACAGGCGCTTTTTGCTTCGTATTTATATGCAACTTAAGTTGCTACGGATTATGGCGTAGCGCAACAAGCGTAGCATGGTTGGGGTGAATGGGAAAACACAAACATATTATATTTTAGGTATTATCAATAAATAAGTATGAGTATTTAACCGTTTGTTGTTGCAGGGTTGTTTTCAAAAAAACTGTACCCTAGTTAAGGTAAAATTAAGAAACGTTAACTTTTTCAGGTGAGTCACGAAAATTTGCCATACATTTATACAGCTAATTTTCGTGACTCACCTGACAAAGTTAATGTTTCTTAATTTTACCTTAACTAGGGTACACTTTTTTTGAAAACAACCCTGCATAAAGGATGATAACAGAAAACGAGACGATTTGTGTATCCCTGTGGTTTATAATGTGCTCTGTGCATTTCTCATGGTTCTTTCTATTTACGAGGACGCGATCGACAACATCTTATTTCTGCAAGTTTTGTATTATCATAGGTATTTTATTACATAAGGGTTTATCCCTGACAAAGTCTTTGTAACATTGCCATAACATTCAGTATTACCTGTTCTGTAGTAAACGTTTTTTTCCGTCACACCGGTGGGAGTGGGGTCTTCGCGGATTGAACCAAGTTTATGTTAGTAGCATTAAGTAAGGTATCGTGAATGGTTATTAACCAGCAACATGTTTTGCAAACACACATAAATGTCACTGGATTTCTTTAGCACAATCATGAAAGCAAGAGCGATATCGTTGACGCTACTATACTCGGACTCAGGTAATAACTATTCGTGAATGTAACTTCAACATGGGAAAGGAAGACAAATATTGAATCAAACTTAGTTTCTTGGAGAAGACGGAGCCCGCACCCTGTGTTAATTAATTATTAAGTTTGAGCCCAAATTTAATAGACTTGGCTAATTAATGAGGAGATATTTAATTGAAAGACATATGTGCACTAACTGAAATAAACTTTGTAGTTCAATGTCCACACTTCATGGTGTACAAAAGATTCGTTTATAGACATAAGAGTGAGAGAATTCTGCCTTGGGGTACACCATTCTCACACAGGTAATGTTTTTCTTTCGTTTTTAAAAACTTTATTTAATTTTAAATGGACACGAAAGTTTCTGAACGTGAAATGCAATACCTACCCAACGCAACACCTCACATAGCTTCGACGAATTATTTAAAACAAATGGCAAACCAAAAACGTGGAACGCCAACGTGGCGCCAAATCATCCGTTTGTCCAACGTGTTAACTAAAATTTGCATAGTTCGACGAAACTTCGCGGGTGGAAGTTGCCACCAATGTTTCACAGCGACCAATTTGAATAATGTAGACGTATTTATGTTAGGTACCCGAAGGGCATAATTACGTTTCCTAATCAAATTATGCATAACTAGCTTTTCGCAGTGATTGTGTTTATGTTCGCTGCTGTCGGAGCGCGGAATAGCTGGAAATACTCGTATTGATTCAAGCTTGCTACTGACAAATTTAATTTGTATCTATTCGTAGATCGCAATTGTTCTATTTCAGAATACCAACGAAGAACTGGATCTAAGAGCAAGAGAGAGCTTGTAGGTAATACGAAAAAAATACCTTGCAATTAATATTATAATACAATAATCTATAGGGAACTCCAGGTAAGAGTATTTTGACCAGCACTGGGACACTCTAATAGGCTAGTAATAATATATCTAAGTATTAATTACGGTAAAAGTAATTGAGAATGGGATAAAGCGAAATTCTTATATAAAATGAAATGAGAAGTCCTAACTGTCATACGGGGCCAAATAGACTTGATATTCATTCTACGCTAGGGGTACGTGGAGCGAGCATATGGTTCGCTATAATCGTAAAATTTTATCGCTTTCGATGCTGAAATGATACACGAAACCATCTAAATTATAGCCCTGTTGCCTGGCAACCGGCCAGTGTTTTGGTTATCATAACCTTCCAATTTGTCACTGAAACGAATAGATCACGTAAAGGAATCAAATCACCGGATTACTCCTTGAAAGAGCAGAGATGGAAGGTGTGAAATAGAGATTTTGTTAACAACCAGCAAGATCTGTGTAGTGTGTAGTAAAACTAAACTGCCTTAAAATTAAAAGAGAACAAAGCAGGGCATCAACATTGTTAAATTTGGGTTGGTCTTGGACCGTCTAGAACACAATTTGACTACATTAGATTTTTGCCTATTGCTTAAAGTGACTACTACATAATGGGTCGAACACTCAAATCTCCTAAAACACAAATTGACAAGTGCGTATTTTTCCTACATAGCATAGTGACAAGAATCCAAACTGTCTGGACATTCAGGTATAAAATTGAATTCCTATTTTTTTATGTTTACTTGTCTGTTCAAGTTTAGTCTGGAATAAAAAAGTACGTCACTTTTCGACTATATGACTGTGGCGGTGTTATCTTTTTCCTTCCGCGACTACACTACTTATGACATATATATTACATGATGGAAGGTGATGTGATGAGACTGATGAGCTAATGAAGATAAGATCACTTCACAGATAAGTACATTAGTCCATAATAGTAAAACACTTGTTAAACCTCTTTGTGTTCATTCTACCGTACTGGCCACTAATAGTGTACAGAAAATATGATAATTTTGACGTTTTCTAAAAAGAGTAATGTTGTGTTTATGTCATTCTGCTGAAAAAACTGCAAAATGAACGAACCTAAGTTATTGTTTTTAGCAAATAAAAAAAATGTCTGGTGCAACGGATACCGATATAACTTTGTATCGGTAAACAAAGTGGGGAATTCGTTTTGGAGATGTTCGAAGAGGAATGAGTCACTACATTCTTGCGAGCCCAATATTGAACAGATGTACAGAGAATATGTTCTTGAAAACGCTAAAACCTATGTTTGTGAAAACATGTACGGATTGAAAGAAAATCATGAGAAAGCCGTGATGGATTTTATAATTGAAAACCCATCTGTTGATGTGCAATTCCTACCATATGAGTCAGTGCGAGAGAATCTACGTAGGACACGACTCACGTTCTTGGATGTGGCGAAAACAGAATTTACGAAATCCTTCGAAGTTTCATTGCCAGATATGATTAAAAAAGATTTTCTTGTAAGTAAGTATGAATTGGACTCAGAAAACAAAATTTTAATATTCTGCAATCGATCGTCTCAAAAGGTCCTCCGGTTAAACGCCCACCTCAAGAAAATGGTGTTTGGAGATGGAACTTTTAAAGTGGTGCCAAAACCGTTCTATCAGCTATTTACTTTGCACGTGGACTTAAACAGCTGCAAATATTCAACTAACGTCAAACCTGCCATTTATGCGTTATTGCCAAATAAGAGCACAAGTACATACACAACATTATTTTCAATCCTGCGTGATGTGCTGAAGGTTAATATAAAAATTTACAAATGTGACTATGAAATGGCCCAGATAACGGCATTTAAAACGGTTTACCCGAACGGAAAAGTTACGGGGTGTTATTTCCATTTTTGCAAGGCGGTTTGCGATAATGCAGATTAAAAGGGGTTGACTTCAACACTTTCCGGTAAAAAAATAATCTCACTAGCATTGAACTTGCCTTTCTTACCATCCAACTTAATTAGACAGGCATGGGCCGAGATGCAATGAATTTGATTCATTTATTGTTTATTTTGAAAAACAATGGCTAAAAAATACTGCTTTGATTTCTTGCTGTAGAGAGATACATAGGACTACGAATACATTAGAAGCATTTCATCGCCGATTGGGGGTCCGCATGAACAAAAGTCCAACTCTAATTCAGTTTCTGTTCAAGCTAAAAAATGAAGCTAGATATCAAAGCATTTCTATGGCAGGTGCCTTTATGAAATGAGAGAACAAGCAAAAGAAATATATTCTTTTTAATAGAAGATACGGCCGAGAATTGACAATATTAATAAAAAAACAAATTGCCCCAATCGATTTTTTAAAAGCCATAAAAGACATCAAGAGAGCATTGAATTAAAGTGTATACCAAATTTGTTTTTATATCGTGAAGATTCTCTTTAAGTTATTTAAGTTCTGGAGTGACTTTTCTTTTTATTTTCATTTCCTGTCCATACGAGTTGACATAATATATCTATAAGCTGTGACATATGTCTGTACTTTTATTTTTCACCTCGCCTGTACATTCAAAAACAAAATACAACAGTAGGCGAAATGTGTTCTACGTTTTTTCGGTACTAGTCAATTTGTGCTTAGGAGATATGAGTGTTCGACCGATTATGTAGTAGTCACTTTAAGCTCTAGGCAAAAATCTAATGTAGTCAAATTGTGTTCTAGACGGTCCAAGACCAACCCTTAAATTTGGTAGCTTTGACTCGCCATAACCGTATTTTTTTAGATAAATTACTAAACTGTTTTGTTCCAAACATTTGTAAAACACTTTAAGCAGAACAGCAAACATATTTTACACGCTAATGTAAGTACGCCGTCTGTATTTTCATAAACAGGGATGCGCAAAAAATACAAAATACTTTTAGGCACTCTGCCAAATTTAATAAAGCAGTCAATATGTTTTCCACGACCACCTATATCCAAGCAAGCTGGGGTTAAGGACGCTTATACGGCGTC
This sequence comes from Epinotia brunnichana, assembly GCA_963854355.1. Classification (NCBI taxonomy): domain Eukaryota; kingdom Metazoa; phylum Arthropoda; class Insecta; order Lepidoptera; family Tortricidae; genus Epinotia; species Epinotia brunnichana. The sequence continues at coordinate 17,434,361 of OY977949.1, read as the reverse complement.
TACAATATGCCTAGCTTGTATGAAAACTGTTCCTGAGCTTATCTTCTTACTTCGTGGCTTTGAGGCTAAAGGTGCCATATTGAGCCGCAAAGCCGGCGACATTTTTCGGTTATATGGTTATATAACCTTTGTGCTTGAAATGCAGTGGTTTTAAACATAATCCTGAAAATAAAGCTTATACATACCACCACAAATTGACCAAAATGTACTTAGCTAGTACCTAGGTAGTTTTGAGATCGAATCTTGGTGGAGAATTATATCCTTATAATGAACACGGGTAACAAAAATGGTAGCGGTTCGTTTAAGGCGTTCATAGGTCTATACTCTATACCTAATAGTTCCAAACTATAGTCACAATCACAATGCAATAATTGTAAGTATATTCATATTCATATTCATTTATTGCGATCATGTCATATAGTTTGGGACTAGGCCGTTTTGTGTGGTCCCGTGTTAACTCGGTTAGTTATAATAATGGTTTTACAATTCAACAGAGCTAAAATATAGATAAAGTTCTCAAAATGTTATTATAATGCTAATAAATATAAGTAGTTAGCTTAAAAATTACAGAATCAAAAAAAAAAAAAGTACTGAAAAAAAAACTTTATGTTAACCTACCCATGTGTACGATGTTAGTATTCTCTTTTATAACAATTGGCTACTTTCCTAAAAAAAGTTATTTTGTCCGTCAGTTAGATTATTAAAAAATATTGGCCCCGTATTTTTTATTTTGTCAATCAAACAAAAAATTATGAAGATATAGCCGTTAAAGTTCCACGTGACGTCACATTATGGTACACTTTTCAGCATAATGCGACGTCACGCGGTACTTTAACGGGCTATAATAATATATCTTCACCATGTTTTGTTTGATTGACAAAATAAAATATACGTGTCCAATATTTTTAGATATAAAATCTAACTGACGGACTAAATAAAATTATATTTTTTTTACTTAGGAAAGTACCCAATTGTATGCCAGAAAATACCACGATCTCGCTCTACCCTCACATCAAATGCAGCGCAATCTCTTTAGAATAACAACTGCCTAATTTTCTATTAAATTAAAAAAGCAAACACAATTACGAGCCCACGAACCGCCATTCCATTACAAACCCTATCGCTAACGGCAAAAATAAACCGCACTCAAATCCGCACCGATGATTAACCCTGTAGTGGCTATTAAAAATAGATAAAACAAAAATATTGTTCGAGCGGGTCTCAGGGGCCCGTCGCACGTGCCTCCACCGGCGTCCGCTAGACTGCAATTCAATTACTGTAGCTTCTGTACAATGTACAATGCGCGCTAAAATCGAATAACTGAAGCCAAGCCGGTACCTTATCATTGGGGGGGTTGAAAAGGTTTTATTTTAAATTGCGTGCATTACCTCCATAGGATTGTCACACGTTCGAAAATAGAGGTTGTTTTGCCGATATTTTGATGCTTATGTGGCAAACACTGCACACTCTTTTTAGCTATTTTTAAGTACACTAAGTTATGTTTAGTTTATCGTTTAAGTTAGGTAGGTACACTGTAAATGACGCATTACGGCCAGTGATGCTAATTTATTATACTTAATCATATGTTTATAAATAAAATAAGAGAAGATTTTAGTTAAGTAACGAGAAATAAATATTGGGGGATAGCAAAATCAAAAATCAAAATCAATTATTTATTCAACAAATAGGGCACTTTTATGTACATGTCAAACGGTAATTTACAATTAAAATAATAATAACAATAAATATCGTCGTCATCATTTTCTTGCCCTTATCCCATGTACTTGTGGGATCGGCGCAGCACATCCCTTTCTTCCATACCTCCCTAATAATCTTACACAATAATCATTTCAAAACTGCACATTTACGACCGATAAACGGTTAACAAAATTAATGTCACTAAATGAAAACAAAACAAAATTGCAACATAGTATCCATTTCATTCGATATAAAGCCTGTATCAGAATTAAAGAAGTTTTATGATATTAATTTAGTATCCCAAAGATGTATAAGATCTTAGAGCGTCCAACTACAATGTTCTTTGAGATTAACGGTCTGTAAGCTTCAAAACAAAAAAAAAACATTAACGAAATATTGTCAGAGATGTACAGGATCAATAACAATAAAAACTGTCAAGAACAGGATGATATATCTCGTCACTACGATAATAATAATAATAAATAGTATTTAGGTAGTTACTAGCCCTTGCAAGCATGAACAGACCGGACTTCACAAACAGCACCCGATCACGAGTGTCGCATATCTCACCCATCGCCTCCCTTAACTTTACACAAATCAAACTAGCCCTATGGTAAGCTCAATAAGGCTTATGTTTGAGTAGGTACTAAATGACGATATACTTATTAGATATGAATACTTAAATACCAAGAAAACCGCTCAAGCTAGAAAAGGCCGTGTCCGGCCCGGGCCGTTTTCTAAGAAAAATTACGGCTTTTTTTGCGTGCATGGCTGAGCACCATACCCAAGCCCGGCCGATCCAAGGCCGAGTCTCGGAAGCGGCTCGGTGTCGGCACGGCCACGGTTCGGCCGGACTTGGGTATGGCTCGGCCGCGCAAAAACACCGTCGTTTTTCCTAGAAAATGGCCCGGGCCAGTCACGTCCCGTTCTAGCGTGAGTCATTCTTAAGCATATATTCATGTTCATCACACAGCTATACACGTAAGTTAACTTACTGGGATTTGAACCCACTATTAGGTACTATCGGCCAACGCTACGGGTTCACACCTCTAGGGACATTTTTCGACCGCATTGTATGTATGTGCAGGCGATTTTTGTGAGAAAGTGTGAACCCGTACCGTTGGGCGATAGTACCTACTTATTCTGTGATCCATTCAGGTCCGGCAGGCACACTAAACCACTAATCCGGTCGGTGGTCGGTCGGGGTCATAACGACACGCGACGACAGTGCCATATCAAAGCATAGTTAGATATTACTATCATGCTACATTTGAGGCTTAATTGATGCCATTAAATGTGTATACACAATAATCACTAAAGGAATTTAATCACTGTTGTCTGCCAAACAGAGAGGAATTAATTTTGCATCCAGCAATCTGCGGATGCATCCGTAGCAGCTGTTTCGACACAGACTGACCGATTTGATATGCACCCTTCGGTTTATCAGACATCGCTATATTAACATTTTGATCACAAATATTAGACAGGTTTTTTTTTCATAAAGCTTACGTAGAACACGTTACGTTTAATATTGAACAGTAGCTTTTCGGTGAAAGAAAACATTGTGACGAAACCGTTTTAATCCCAATGCGGTCTAGTTTTCCCTTCGAGTTGGAAGGTCAAATGGGAGTCGCTTTCGTAAAACTACCGTGCCTACACTGTCTACACCATATCTTGGGATTTCTGTGATCTGTTAATTATCACAAATAGAATGACCACCCTGAACAGAACGTGCCGCTGAAGGCATAACTATAACTTAGAAAAGTTGAAAAACCCCTAACATTTTCATTTCAAAGTTCAATATCTGAAAAACGGCTGAACCGATCTTGTTGAAACGTAGCTAAGTACCATCGTCAGCTTTCGGATAAAATCGGTCCATTCGTTTAGGAGCTACGATGCCACAGACATACACACACATACATAAAGACAGACAGACAGACACACAGACACGCAGACACGTCAAACTTATAACACGTCTCTTTTTCCGTCGGGGGTTAATTAATAAAAACCGGCCAAGTGCGAGTCGGACTCGCGCACGAAGGGTTCCGTACCATTATCTATAAAAAACTATTTTATTGTTGTTTTTAAATGTTGGAATGATCTCCCTCCACCTATTCAAGGAGCGTCTAGCAGGTATACCTTTAAGCGTCAGCTTAAGGGCTATTTGTTGACGCTCCAGAAATCCTAAACCCAATCCTAACCCATCCAGCACTTTCCTATCCCAACCGTGTCGCGTTTTGTGCTTTGTGTTTTTCTTTCTATCCCATTTGGCTACTGGTACATATTTTACAAATTTATTACATTTATTATTTACTAGCTGTTGCCCGCGACTTCGTCCGCGTAGAACTTTTTATCGTCTTAGAAAATGATTTCTCTCAATACAAAATTTGAACCCTCTTTTAGGGGATGATTAAAAAAAAACGTTGATGTTAATTTTCTAGTTTGTGAACAAACAGTCTAAAACCAAAGTTAAAAATCTCATACTTTAAAAATGCCTTGAAATACTCAAACTTTGAACCAATTTTAACACTCTTAGGGGATGAATTTGGAAAAACTCTGAAATCAGTTTTGTAGTCTTTTAACGTACAGAATAAGACCGAAGTTAAAAATCTCTTAACACTTTAAAATTTTATTGCTCGCCATTTAAAATTTGAACCCCCTTTTAAACCCCCTTAGAGGTTGAATTTTTCTAATCGCTGAAAGAACTTTTTTCGTAAACTTGTAAGTCTCTAGCTCAAAAAAAGTGTTGCCCATACAAAGCTTTCTTAACCCCCTTAGGGGTGGAATTTTCTAAAACTCTGAAAGTACTTTATTATTAATTTTAATAAGTAACATTTCGAATAGTTTTAAGTCTAGCAAAAAAAAAAGTTTTTCCCACACAACACTGGCTACCCTTCTTAAGGATCTTAAGGATCCCCTTAGGGATGGAGTTTTCTAAAACGCTGAAAGTGTTGCCCATGCAAAGCTTGCTCTCCTTTTTAACCCTATTAGGGGTGGAATTTTCTAAAACGATTTGTGTTCTTTTTTTGTTTTTTAATAAGTAATCTTTCTACAAAGTTTCAAGTCTCTAACTCAAAAACATAAACTTTCCCTGATAAAAACTTTGCACCCCTTTTTATCCCCCTTAGGGATAGATTTTTTCAAAACGCTGAAAGTCTTTTATTTTTATTTTTATAAGTAATCTTTCTACAAAGTTTTAAGTGTCTAGCTCAGAAAAAGTGTTCCCCATACAAACCTTGCACCCTTTTTTAACCCCCTTAGGGAATAATTTTTGTAAAACGCCTAATGTAGTATTTTTCATGTTCTAATAAGTAATTTTTCGACAAAATTGTAAGTCTCTATTAAAAAAAAATATGTTTTTCCCATACAAACTTTGCACCCTATTTTACCCCCTTAGGGGTGAAATTTTCCAAAACGCTGAAAGTACTTTCTTTGCATTTAAATAATCTTTCTACAAAGTTTTAGGAATCTAGCTAAAAAAAATAGTTTCCCACATACAAACTTTGCACCCCTATTTTAGCCCCCTATTTTTAGGGGTAGAACTTTCTAAAACGCTGAAAGTATTTAATTTGTATTCTGATGACTAATCTTTCTACAAAGTGTTAAGTCTCTATTTAAAAAAAATGTTGTTTCCCCCATACAAAATTTGCACCTTTATTTTACCCCCTTAGGGGTAGATTTTTTTAAAACACTGAATCTAGGTACTTTATTTGTATTCTAATGAATAATTTCTCTACAAAGTTTTAAGTCTCTATTTAAAAAAAAGTAGTTTTTCCCATACAAACTTTGCACTCTATTTTACCCCTTTAGGGGTAGAATTTTCTAAAACCCTGAAAGTTCTTTATTTGTATTCTAATGACTGATCTTTCTACAAAGTTTTAAGTCTCTATTTAAAAAAAAAATGTTTTCCCCATACAAACCTTGCACCCCTATTTTACCCCCGTAGGGGTGGAATTTTCCAAAACGCTGAAAGTGTTTCATTTGTATTCTAATAACAATTTTTTCTACAAAGTTTAAGTCTATAGCTCAAAAAAAAAAGGTTCTCCCATACAAACTTTGCACCCCTATTTTACCCCCTTAGGGGTAGAATTTTCAAAAATCCCTTTTTATCCCTAGCCCACGTTATAAAAGCAACATACTGTGCAAAAATCAACTCTCTAAGATTAGTAGTTTCGGCTGTGCGTTGATGAGTGAGTGAGTGAGTGAGTGAGTGAGTGAATAAGTCAGTCAGGACATAGGCATTTATTATGTATAAATAGATAGAAGATAATGAAACTCCCATTCAAATATCTCAAAAAATTATGAAGCTACATCCGTTTTAATGTCGCTTGTTAGAGTGAGAAAACGATGAGGGACTGTGACGTCAATATACTCGAGCGTCATAGTAAAAAACAGTCGTTTCATATGAAGGTGCGTTTTGCGGAAAAGGGACAGAACATACCCCCTCTTAAAACTTTGGACTCTTATAATTATAACTTAATCATTACCTATATAACCTCTTGCTTTGTTTTTTTCTCCATTTGACTATATTTATTTTAAATTCTTTATCGAGAAAATATATTATGATTATTTACCATATTTTCGATTCCTGAGCTATAACCACGAACTTCGGAATAGGGAACATTACGCAAAGCTCTGCGTAGGGGGCGACACTAACACAACCCGTAAACAAACCGGTGCCGGTTAATGTACGGCCCAATAATTGGCATCCTCTATATCTATGTCTCTTTTTAACTTATACAAAAAGAGAGAGATAACGATAGATGGACGTGTATTATCGGGCCGTACATTAACCGGCACCAACAAACCGCCATGACGTACAATGTCATATTTATTTACCTAACAAACAATAACGAATAATTGATGAAAACGCGTTAAACTACAATCGTTTTATTATCATTCGTGTGTAAAATACCTGCACTGTGATATTAAAATGGCATCCTATAGCCATTTAAAGGTGGATGAGGGCTTTTTTTTGCTTTACGACGTATTGCCGCTTCCCATAGTTTTCATATCATCGTTTCCTTCGGAAATGAATGATGCCCTTCATTCTTGCATCCAATTACGCGGCACTGATGCATTTTATTCACTGAAATATTTTCTTCACTATTTGATCCAGAGCTTTGAAGGACTTGTCAAAGTTGTCAAAAAAACTGTTTACTAATTGTGTTAGTGCTGCACTCTGGCGGCAGAACATTGCAGTAATGTTCCCTATTCGAAAATATTCGGGTATCTCTATCTCTATCGCACTAACCATACTCGAGTGACAGGGATGCAAATATATGAACATTGAGTATCGGTTTTCGTAGTAGCGCCGCAGGTACTTTGGCTGAATGCGCCGAGCGCGTGCCATTGTCATTCAAAAAAAACAAATTCGTGTTAATTATATTGTTCAAATTTGTTGATTTCATTTATTGAAATTACGACATAAAACGACATTTGCGCATATAAGTTCTCATATCAGAATCGAATATTTTTTTATGGTTTATATTTTAGCATTTGTCTCGTAAAGGTCTATCGTAGACGGGATTTAAATTATTAATAAGTGAAAGGCAAAGCAATTCCGCCATTTTGACGAAAATTTGACGGTTCTTATAGCTGACAGTTGGAGCAGCGTTTGATTTCAATAAAAATAAATGAAAAATTAAATGAAGTCGTATATTTCGGAAAATTAATTAACTGTCGCAGTCGGATAAAAAGTATCCTAAGTTGCAGCTAGAATAATAATGTACCTATATAAAATGTTTCATATTTTTCCGTTCATGGGATGCTGAGAACATTCGAACCGCGCAAAGCTTAGTTTCAAACTGGCTGATTCTTTTTTTAATTTAGAGATTTATTATAAGTGGAGATTATGTGTATACAATAATTATGTGTTTATCAATGGTCTTATGTTGTGTTGCGTTCCGTGGGTCACGTACGGTGCTGTCTGAAAATCAGCGCTGTAGGTGTCTGTCTGACACCTCGGCATAATGCTGAGACAGCGACCTATTCACTGCCGCGAAGACACACACAATATGTGTTAAATTGCCTACTCCCTTTGTCTCTGTGTGTCTTTTGTGTAGTAAATAAATGTCTTCTTTCTTTCTTTCTTTCTTTCTTTCTTTTATTCTGTGTTTTTAGTATTTGTTGTTATAGGGGCAACAGAAATACATCATCTGTGAAAATTTCAGCTGGAACTATCACGGTTTCAGTGAGATACAGCCTGGTGACAGACAGACTGACGGACGGACGGACGGACGGACGGACGGACGGACAGCGGAGTCTTAGTAAAAGGGTCCCGTTTTACTCTTAGAGTACGGAACCCTAAAAAACGATAGATCATCAATTAAACAAACCAAATTGCGGTAAAGACCGAATGCATATTATTTCCATAGGCATGCATATATTTGTTATTCAATATATATTATGTTTTAATTTAATTTAATTTATTTGCATTTATTAATTATGTATATGGACTGGCTGGATGCTTCCGGAATAAATATTTTTCATTTCATTTGACCGAGTCCAAATAATACGCTTTTTATGAATTTACAACTTAAATTTAAGATTCTTTTACACCAAAGTTAAGCTGTTGTGTGTTATTACGAGCTGTGTCTGTGACATAATTAGCGGCTATGATTTTTTCCAACCTAGAAAAGCAAAAAGAAAAGGTTTAATGGAACAGCAGCCGCAGGTTGGCTATTGAGCTCTAGTAGTTACATCACGATGTTAAGTTCTGCAACTCAAACGGCGGTCTGCTTTTTACTTCCGGCGAAAGCGAGGGATTTTATTAGTTTAACATGTGTACTTGTGTATCGTGCATGGCCATGCGCTCCGACGGTCGGATAACCACTTGTCCCAGCGAGGTTTCAGCTGGCAATCTACTGGCAGAACCTACTACCTCTAACAGTCGAGTTTCCCACTCACTTGACAAAGGGGGGACCCAGGCGCCCGCAGGAGCTACCTACCACAACCCTGCACATGTCCCCAGGGTGGTACTAAAAAGTGACAAACTCAAAAAAGGCCAAATAATGTATGTTAACATCAGGCAGGCCGTAAGCTTGTTTGCCACCGTCGTAGACTAAAAAAAAATGTCATACGAATAAATAAATAACTGGCAGAAGATCAGTTCAGAAAGAGGCTGGCTCAACTGGTATCGGCTGGATAGAGCTAGAAGAAGTCGCGCAAGATCGTGTGGAATGGAGAACTCTTTTGCGAACCCTATGTATCTAATGAGGGAGACCAAGAATACATCATCATCATCACCTGTGTATCGTTCATTGCACAGACATCGTAGCTCCCAAAGGGATAAACGCTGTTTGTTTTAGTCGAAAGCCTTAGAGGTAGTCCGTAGAGGTTCAAAGCACCCCGGGGTACCTACGTTGCAAGTGGTGGTGTAGGTTCGAGTGAGAAACCAAAAAAAGTCCCAGATTTGTGGCTGCCAAAAGTTGTCCCAAGATATCTCGTGTAAATATTTAAAAAAAAATCTTCTACACCACCTTTTGCAACAAAGATATACTCTACGGACTGGCCTATTGTTTGTGGATTGGTTCTAGCTATACCTAGTTGTATCGGAGGATTACCTACCTGAATCACTCAAAATGGTTTCCCAACTGTATTGTTTGTCCGAATTCTCATTTGTCCTAAAAGCCGTTTTTATCTGAAGCCATGACATTTACATGGTGTTAATAAAACAAACCTAACCGAACCTAATGGGTTCTCATTAAGTATTAAAAAAACTTTTGAGTTTTCTAGATGATTGGATTTGTGCCAAAATGAAAATTTGGACAAACGATACAGTTGGGAAATGAAATTAAGTGATTGCGATAGGTAACCATATCGGAGGTGTTTTAAATTCAAGTAGTTATTAGGTACTCCAAGTACTAGAGGCTCCGTCTGTAAAAAGATCTTTTGCCCAAGCTGGAACGGAGAATTTCGTTCGCTTTGGTCGCTCGTTTAATAAGTTTTCCATCATCAACACTGGCAGCAAATTTACGTCGCGTCGAGTGTCAGTACCAAATAAAATCATTATACCAATTGCATTAATTCAACTGCATAAAAATCAGCCAATTATTCAAATTCTGGAGCGCTGTGAACCGAAGAACGTATCGATGAATATTTATTGTTTTCGACTGAGAAAAAAATAAAGCGAGAAAAGTTTTATCAACGTGTACTCTCTACTGAAAGTACACAGGTAACATAAATGCCAGAGGCTCTTTGAGCTGTAGAACTCGCGAGCCCGTATTTCTTTCATTTTTTTTTATTTGGAAAAGCTGAAGTGACAAAAAATATCTATATAATTATTGAACCTGCTAACAAAATTACACGAGAAACGGTTGAGAAATACAACCGATTCAACGGTGTAGATGAGAATAGCTGGACAACGTGTCAGCCTGACAGCCGGACAGCGGGGCACATGTCCGGATATCCGGCGAAAGAAATGTTGCCCAAGCTGAAACGTAGAATTTCGTTCGCTTCGGTCGCTCTTTCAATAAACAGTGTCCCTACCTATACAGATAATTGGGAGTGGGACAGTTAGAACTAAAAAAAGTAGGTACTTGGGTTACAACCACTTTATTTCTCATTTTATTTAATCTGAAGACAAATTATTACCAATACAATACAAGCTTACTTGATCAACGGTTAAATTAGGTAGCAATAGTTTCGAGTTATTCACAATACTTAAAAACCGGCCAAGTGCGAGTTGGACTCGCGCACGAAGGGTTCCGTACCATTATCTATAAAACGGCAAAAAAAATCAAATTTGTTGTATGGGAGCCTCCTGCACCTGTAGCCTAGTTGGTAGTGACCCTGCCTACGAAGCCGGATGTCCCGGATTCGAATCTTGTTAAGGAACAAATATTTGTGCTCATCACACAAATATTTATTTGTGTGATGAGCAGTATTTGTTCCTGAGTCATGGATGTTTTCTATGTATTTAAGTATTTATTTATTTATATACCTAAGTATGTTTATCGCCGTCTAGTACCCATAGTACAAGCTTTGCTTAGTTTGGGACTAAGCCGATTTGTGTTAGATTGTAGAAAAATAAAGAAAAACAAAAATATACAAAATTCTTTATTTATTCTGTTTTTTAGTATTTGTTGTTATAGCGGCAACTGATACATCATCTGTGAAAATTTCAAGTGTCTAACTATCACGGTTGTTGAGATACAGCCTGGTGACAGACGGAAAGACAGACAGACAGACAGACAGACAGACAGACATACAGACAGACAGATAGACAGACAGACAGACGGACAGCGGAGTCTTAGTAATAGGGTCCCGTTTTATTCTTTGAGTACGGAACCCTAAAAACTGGGGCGAGGAGCAGGAGCTGGCCTATGAAATGGGAAGAAGTACCCCAAACTTTCCGAAACAAAGCAAATGGAGGGAGTTGATTCGAGCCATAAGCACCAGCAGGGGTTTATAGTTCAAGGGATGAAGAAACAGAAGAAGGTCCTTCGGTTCGGCCCTACGACTCACTCGTCCATTTATCGCCATCGTCCTCTACAACAATGTACTGCCCCCCTATTCTGTAACTTGTTCTAAGCTCACCTCAACGCTCACCCACAATTATACCTTGACACCGCGATGCGTAGTAATTAAGGGTAGGTAGAGGTCTAGTTTCGTAACGGGTGACCAGCGGGGTGAGCCGCATTAACGCGTAGCGAATAACAGCCCTGTAGGGATGGTGAGCGGGAGAGGTATGAGTTTCGTGACCCAGAGACCAAAGCCTCAGTATTTATAGACTACCAGACAGCTTGATTTGAAATAAGAATACTACTGTCCAGCCAGCACTGTAGAGGTTGCATAGATGACCTCTACAGTAACATAGTATGTGTACTATCCTTTTCCAATTTACGAGATTTACGAGTGTAGATTGCATTAACCTAAACATTTCGTTTAGGTTGATGCAATCTACACTCGTAAATCAGTCAGTACCTAACAGTAACACAGCATTATTCCCAAACTTCGAAGGCAAGACCCGTCGCTTCCAACTGTGCACATTCATACATGTCGACTGTCTACGTATCACCTAAGCATTATCGTGTTTCCTAATGATAATGGAACTTTCGAGTGACTGTAACCCGACATTAATTTAACTTGTACTTCAGCGTAATGGCGTCGGTTTCACTAATTGCGCGTTAGAATATATTGCGCGCGCATATTCCTTTAAATGGATTATACGCACTAATATTGGGTGGTACGCGGAAATGTATTTAACGCCGGGTCGCCATCTGAGCATTAACTGTAAACTTTTTAATTTTTTTGTTTAGGGGGAAAATGCGTTACGCATACCACCCGGGTGCAGGGGGTGACCCGAGTCGTTATGTGGGACTCCCGTATGGGCTAATGAGACCGCCTCGCCGCCTGGTAACGAGGTTACGGGAACGCTTGCGCACACATCCGTGACCCCGCTGGCGGCAGCCACCCACAAGCGGCTCCTTCGCGGATGCCCAGGGGCCCTCCACGTGAGGCACACCAGATGTGTTGGCGCAACTGCCTCCTCGATCTCCACCAGTTCAGTAGCGGACCCCCCTGAGTCCGCTACGAGGAGATCATGGGTGCGGTAAATCCACCACTGACCACGTCTCGGCCGCAGAGTATAGGGAAAACGGCGCACCGTAATACGCCATCCTTCTTCCTCTGCGGTCCCACCAATGCCGTTACAGCGGAACGGCCCCGCCAAGTTCGCAGGGGGTAGGGAGAGTGGCGCACCGTTATATCAACACGCCTCTCCCCCAGCGATCCCTCCTAGGCCGCAGAAGAAAGAGAGAACTCTTCTTCTGCAGTACTGCCTCTACTGTTACTAAGCCGTAATCCGCAGACCCCAACTGCCGGTCGGGGAACTCCCCTGCCGCTCTTTTCTAAGCCCTATGTTGTTGGACCTTAGCGAGCACATGTGCTTGGAGGTCCCAAAGAGAGTCCCCAGCGTAGTTGCCGCTGAAAATGATACCGTACGATTTCCTCAAATGGCCCTTAACGAAATTGCCCTTTGAGGTTTGCGGAGTAGGGTCTTATTTGTCGCCGAGAGGGCATCAACCCATATGGGAGCCCCGTATAGAACCATGCTCCGTATGACCCTTGAATACAGGAGCCTGCACGTGGCATTGGGCTCACCGATGTTGGGGAGCAGCCGGCTAAGGGCAGCGGCTGTAAACATTAACTTTGGAGCAAGCTTGGCAAAGTGTGCTCCAAAGTTCCATCGTCCGTCTAGAATAAGACCCAGATACTTCATGTGAGGTTTCAGCGTCACTACCTCCCCATTTACCCTTATTCCGGCATTTCGAGGAGGGCCTCGAATCCAAAGGGCAATGGAGAGGGCTATGCTGGGAGTTTCTCTGCGCGATCGCATCAGAAATGAGGCTATCCGCAGCAGAACCAAGATAACCCTCCGAATTGCTAAACTTAAGTGGCAGTGGGCGGGGCACATTCGGCGGAAAGGTTCTCGAGTGGCGACCACGTACTGGAATGCCCCGTGGGTAGGCCCCCACAAGGTGGACTGATGACCTGGTAAAGGTTGCGGGAGTCCGCTGGATGCTGGTGGCGCAGGATCGGCCATTGTGGCACTCTTTGGGGGAGGCCTATGTCCAGCAGTGGACGTCTTTCGGCTGATATGATGATGATGATGAGGAGGGCCTCTCCTAGGACCATGGAATAGGAGAGCTTCTGTCTTTGGAAGGGACACCTTGAGACCCAGCTGATGAATTCTCCGCCTCCTCATAGGAGTGACCTCTGCATGCGATGAGGGTGTCGTCGACGTAAGCGAGTACACTCATGCCCGGCAGAACTGGGCCTCGCAAGAGCCAGTCGAAACGTTCCACAATGTGGGACCTAAAACAGATCCCTGTAGGACGCCAAGTTTAACCTGTCGCTGGAGCATTGATCCACTTCCGTCTTCCCACGCAACGTAGCGGTCTTCTAAGTAGCTTCCCAGCAGTGTCCTCAGGTAGACAGGCACTCCAAAGTACTAAAGGGCTTCCTTGAGCGTTTCTAATGGGAGACTGTTGAAAGCATTTTTGACGTCTAGGGAGACCGCCAGCATTACATCTCCTCCATCCGTAGCGTCTTTGGAGAGAACTTTCAGGTAGTCTTTTGCGTCAATAGTAGACCGGCCTGCCCGAAAGCCGAACTGAACACTAGAAAGGTTCGGTCCTACTTCCTCGAGATGTCGAACGAGGCGGTCAGACAAGATCTTCTCAAGAAGTTTACCCACCTCGTCCAACAGCACGATAGGTCTAAATGCTGAGGGGTGGCCTTGAGGGCGTCCATCTTTAGGAATCGTCTTCTATAGTGTTGGGAACTGGCCAGTACGCAGACACTTGTTAAAAGGCTTTAGTCATTTCCCCATCCCTAATTGGGGGTAAATCTACTCCGTTTTCAGTAACGGCGGGAAGTGGAGGCGCCATCGTAGGAGGCTCGTGTCCCACAGATGCCGGGAATAGTTCTCCCATGACCCGATCCAAAACTTCTCTAGGAAGTGTTTCTGTCGCAGGGGGGCCTTGCACTCGGAGTTTCTTCCGTGCTGTTTTATACGGACGCCCCCAGGGGTCCCGGCTCAGAATTTCTTCTCTCGCCCTAGCCTTGGACTGACTTATGGCAGCCTGTAGAGCTTTCCGTTTTTCCCGGTAAACGCCCCTCAGTTGCTCCTCCATTGTAAGGTCTAAGCCGTAGCGCCTTCGAGACCGCATATTAGTTCGGCGTGCGGAGTTGCACTCTGCCCGCAATGCTGCAACCTCCGGTGTCCACCAGTAGACCTGGCCGGGCGACGTTTTATCCTAGGCATGGCCGCGTCACATACTATAACCAACGAGCTTCGTAAATGGTCGGTCAGTTCGTCCACCGAATATGTCTCGATCATCGCGCTGGGAGTAACCCAGCGCTGCACGAGTGCTGCTTCACGCACAAACTCTCGGATCTGTTGGCATACCTATGCATTCTGAAATTCGTTCATTATTGCGACATAATCGGTCATAGTCCACAATGCGATTTGACGAAGATGATTGATTGATAATTTACAGCGCTAGGTATCAATGATGCATCGTAGACGGTGCCGCTTATAGCCTTGTAAAACTTATATCAATCTAAGAATAGTGGCTCTGTGAGCAGCAGAAACGATATAATTATAATTCCACGAGCATCGGTTGAGAAATGCGACCTGTAAAGGAAAACAGCTGGACAAATGGACATACGAAAGAATTTTGGCCCGAGTTGAAGTAGAGAACTTCTTTCGCTTTGCTCGCTCGCTCAACGAGAGACAGAGCTACCTTCGGTACTGGTAGCTATCTATATACTATTTGTATTGTCAATGTTGTTGGGGCTGAAAAGTTCTCGAGTGGTGACCACGTACCGGAAGGCGCGGCGGGGGTAGGCCCTCCACAAGGTGGAGTGATGACCTGTTATAGGTCGCGGGAGGCCGCTGGATGCGGGTGGCGCAGGACCGGTCACTTTGGTACTCTTTGGGGGAGGCCTATGTCCAGCAGTGGACGTCTTTTGGCTGATATGATGATAATGATTGTCAATATTTATCTTCGTGTGCCAAAAGACAGATAGATAAGCTAAGATTGAACTACATAATATAGCGATGTTAGTCTTGCTCTATTTTTTGTAAATAAAATAACAGAGCTTTGCTTCTTGTTTTTTCTTGGCTCTTGTGTGGATAAAGCTTTTAACATAACATTTACTTTTATATTCCTTTCGTCAGTATCTGCGATGATTATTGAAGTCATATTAGACTTATTCTAAGAAAACATTACCTATGCACTCCTATTGGTGGTCATTTCTCGGATTCATAAAGGCTTGCCATTTTGCACTGAATTTACGATTTAGCGGAACTCTTTTACAGGTAGCAGCTTATGTCAAAACATACTTCGTTTACACCTTTCTGGGAACTTGCAATATGATAATAATAATAACATAGGTAGGTACCTATTTATTTACAAACGCCACATGTTTATAATTTCTTGTTTACTCTAGACAGTATTGTTTTTGCCTCTTGTTGGGTAAAGACATACCTATATGTACCTAAAAAATTAACAATTCGTATAAAATTATTCTGTTAGCAATACAACAACAACAAACAACATACAACAACAATAACAACATATAACATGTCAATGAAATAAGCAGTCTGTACAAAATTTACTGCTCATCGTACAGTCGCCATCACACACATAGGTACACTATAGGTGTTAAAAAATATTGGCACATGCACCCTAATGCCTTGAAAATAGAGGTGTGTTCAATTAAGGGTAAATTATTCTTACATTAAATTCAATTGGGAAAGTATTCCGTTCAATTTCTGTTCGTTCCGTTCGACTAGCCTTAAGTGAATATGTGCTTGTTTGCTCCGATGTATGTGATGGCGACTATACAATAAACATCATAAAATACGCTACTTACCTACTGCTTTTTTTCTCGAAAGCTCGATAATTTAGTTAGTAGCAGTAGAAGGAGATCGTTTTTATTTATTTGTGACACCACTAATAATATCCTTGATATTACTGTAATAATACAAAATTTGACTTTGACTCTCTATCTGATTAAATAGACTACAACATAAAATAAACCCACTCCTACGAAGTAACATCTAAAGCATCCACATGATTCACCGAAGACTGCGTGAGAACTCAAGCGACGCCATTTTAAATTTTCCATCCATATAAACAGGGCAGAAATATTCCCCATGCTATACTTATGACAAGCAAGTATTTACAGGCCGCAACGGGCTTAGGAAATAGCGTCTTCTGTGCCGATATATATTGCTTTCTCGCGTGACATCGTTATACCCAGCTGTTGCAGCCTACTTGTTTTTGCTACCTATAGGTACGTTTACTTTGCTACGTTTTGTTCCAAGTTTTAGAATTGATACTGCAGCGGTATTTCAAAGTTTATGGTCGATTTTGATAGTTATAGTTTGGTGACACGGAACGTTGCAGTCAAACTATTTGTATGAGATATCGACGAGCTATTTCGACAATCATGAGGTGTCACTATGTGCGTGTTCGCTGTTGTTAAGTAAATGATTATCTGGTAATAGCTGCATGCAAAACA
The DNA here is from genome assembly GCA_963854355.1 of Epinotia brunnichana. NCBI lineage: Eukaryota > Metazoa > Arthropoda > Insecta > Lepidoptera > Tortricidae > Epinotia > Epinotia brunnichana. The sequence goes on along the minus strand of OY977949.1, from coordinate 17,417,624 downwards.
CAAAGTTATTAGCATAAGTACTACTTAGGTCTCCTTAAACCTTATTAAAATCCCTTTAAGGTGGTTCGATTGCCATACAAAACGTTATTTGACATTCGCAGGCTAACGGCGTGATATTTTAAGAACCTTATGTAACAAACTTTCATCAATTGGCTCTTCCCATTTGCGCCAAATTCCCCCTTTCCTAGAATAAACTTATATAAACTAGATTAATTTGAGAAAAATAGTTTTTCCAAAATATCACGTCCCAAACCAATTTCTCAAATTAATCTAGTTAATACAAGTTTATTCTAGGAAAGGGGGAATTTGGCGCAAATGGGAAGCCAATTGATGAAAGTCTGTTACATAAGTTTCTTAAAATATCACGCCGCTAGCCTGCGAATGTCAAATAAAGTTTTGTATGGCAATCGAACCACCTTAAAGTCATGTGACAATGATGTTAAAGTAAATAGATAGGAATGTGGATCCGCTAAAATTGTAACGATAATAGCATTGTGAGGGGTTATTTCACAAGTTTGTTAGGTTTTTCATAGTTTGATATAAGTACCTAAACTCAAAACAACTTAAAATCATACGAGTATCTACAAATGCATTACGGGGCAAATATGACGCAAAGATTTTCAAATGCAATGTGAAGCGGCATTGGAACATAACCAAGCATATCCTTTTTCGAAGTTGGAATTCCTTTCAATCCTATTCAAGTTTCTTTTTGTACGAGCAAACATCAAGCCGTCGATTCAGCGGTTCGCACCCCGCGTAAGTCAGCCGGTTTGTAAGGAATTTCACAGATAATAACATCGCAAGCTACTAAATGTAACAAAACCCAAATCATAATAAATTGAGCGCAGGTTAAGGGATAAAGCGAGATTGACAGGGGTCTTCAACAAGAATCGGGAACAGTAAAAACATCACCAGTATCATGACTTACCAGAGAGAATGACAAGGCTACTTGATCAAAATCTAAACCGACACATTCCATTCTAATGTTGCGTTGCACTACTTGCGAAAATCGTGGTATCGACCAGGAGGATGATTGTTGCTTACTGTAAGCATAAATGATCTTTCGAAACGCTCTAGCCTACCTTGCTCTTGCTACACTTCACTACATAGTATAAAACAAAGTCGCTTCTCGCTGTCTGTCTGCCCCTATGTATGCTTAGATCTTTAAAACTACACAACGGATTTTTTTTTGAAGCCTATATAGTGTCCCACTGCTGGGCAAAGGCCTCCCCTCTTGATTTGACGAGTACACATATCTAGGCCAATTAGTTTCCTTCAGCCATAGGCAGGATAAGGAAGTCGAAAGACGGATCCAAAACGCCTGGAAAAGCTATTGGTCATTAAAAGAGCTACTCAAGGGAGACCTTCCTTTAACCCTGAAGCGAAGTCCTAACCTACGGTGCCCAAACATGGTCACTCACTGAGGCACAAAAGACCAGATTGAAGGTTTGCCAACGAGCTATGGAGCGTAGCATGCTGGGAGTCAAACGGATCGATCGGGTCCGAAACTCTACGCTACGCTCAAAAACTTGCATTGCTGACGTTGGAGCCAAGACCGCCAAGCTGAAATGGGGATGGGTGGGCCGGGCCACATTTGCCTTATGCACCCGCAGAGGTGGGCTAAATTAGCTACGGAGTGGGTGCCGCATGGTGAGAGGCGACGGCGTGGCAGGCCGAGAAGGAGATGGCGGGACGACCTGGACGTATTTCACAATGGATTTTGATGCGGTTTTTTTTTCAATATATAGAGTGATTTAAAAGGAAGGTTTATATGTATAATACATGCATGCATATAAACCCGTGTGAAGCCGGGGCGGGTCGCTAGTGTTAGATAAAAGAGAAAGAGGATGCCAAAGTAAGTCAAGGTACTAACTTATGTTGATACTTCTACTGTGTCGATGACTTCTGAATGTTGGCTTGTATTCTGGTCGTATCAAGTAAATTTGGGACTTAATAATTTGCAACCGTTTTTGAGTGTTTTTAGCAAAATACTTCCAGTAGGCTCAGTTTTATAAAATTCTGTTGAAATTTATATCACAAATATTTGTAACATTACTTCAAGATATATATATATTAAGGGCCGCGATTCCATCTTTTTAATTTGAAGGATGTGTGACCAGTTCAGATATCGCTTTTGTTTCATGTCTCTATCATTCTTGTAAGTCAGATCCCACCAAAAACATGAATGTAAAAAAGGAGAGCCAAGTTCAATACAAAAAATATGCTTAGCTATGGGCTTCGCCGCAAAAAGAATGGAGATCTTAATGAGTGCCAAGTTGTATGCAAAATCCAACTATATATTTATAGGAACAAAATAACATTATGAACAAGTATTAAACTCTATATCTTTGCTTGATTGGATTCCTATAACAATTGCTGTTATTTAAAAAGGTGAGATCTTAAAGTAGGTTAGATTTGACTTGGCCATTTTTCATTACATCAGTCATTTTATAAATTTATTCAACATATATATTTTTTAATTCTGATAAATACTGGCCATGTCAAATCTAACTTACTTTAAAATCTCACATTTTTAAATAACAGCAATTGTTATAGGTATCCAATAAAGCAAAGACATAGAGTTTAATACTTGTTATATTGTTCCTATAAATACATATTTGGATTCTGCATACAACTTGGCACTCATTTAGATCTCCATTCTTTTTGCGGCGAAGCCCACAGCCAAGCATAATTTTTGTATTGAACTTGGCTCTCCTTTTTTACATTTATGTTTTAGGTGGGATATCATTACTTTTTGTACAGAAAACTAGGCAGGTATTGAGATTTACTTCTGTTCTGTGTATAATTATGAGGTGCCGCGCGCCGCCGACGACACACCGTTGGCCGGTTGTTTAACGCGTATTACAGGTATTTTGTATGGGGACACCCCTTTTTTTTTGACTTAACTTTATTTTTATATAGCAAATATAATACATATATTGGGATAGTTTCAAATATCTGCTTGTAACGGTTCCAACGCTACAATTAAAAAAAAATTGTATGGGGACCCCCCCCTATTTCTTAACTTTTTTTTAATTTTAGATTTTTGCCTACGCTTTCACACAATTACCGAGCTGGATTCCAAATTTCATCCTTCCAGGTCATCTGGAAGTAGGTTAGGTTTAGGTACTATATGTCAGTCAGTCAGTGCTAAAATATACGACTTTTTGACCTTCATATATTTGTAACCGTTTGAGCTAGCTTCTTGAAATTTGGGCTTCTAGATGATGTCCTTATGGATATAATTAAACACGCGTAATTTTATGTGTCTACGTTGAAGAGGTTTTGAGTTATAGAAGGGTCAAAAGTGGCACCAAGTGGTTCGTGTAATGATACACTCGGCGCTGGCTAGCCAGTTCCTTTGCTTGAACTTGGCTTGACACGCTGCCGCGTGTCTAGATAGGTACATGAAACTGGAAATGTCTGTGACATGCTGGGGAAATATCACATTTCGAATCTCAATTTAGATACCAGGCTAAACGAGCATTCATAAAACCAAACCTAAATAAGGAATTCATATTATTATCTACAAAAAAAGTTACTCAAGCGAGAGTATATAAATATCTTTATTTTTAGGACATGTTTTCCATATTATAGATAGGATCAATCAACCTTGAGCGAAAATACGTGTATATTTATTATTTCATGTAGTAGGTATTACTCAAATACCTACTCTCTCGTTCATAATAAATAGTACATTGTGATACAAGTGAGCTATGTTGATCATTACATCAGAGGCGGAATTGTCACGCGGACCGCAGGTGAGCGTGATAAGAGAGCCGAGGATGTAATTATCAAAGCTCACGCGTGTCATACGACGTTTTTCAACACATTTGCGAGGAAAAAATAATTTTCATAAAATGAAAACTTTACAGGCTCCTAAGTTGTATGTATCCTTTAGTTATTAATGACAACAGGTTTTTACTCACATATTTGTACATCTCCGAGAATGTACAGTGGCGTCAATTCTATTTATCACTTTTCTATTCACCACGAGTCCACATTTTTAATAATAATCAAACACGCATCATCAATGTTTACAAATATTTGTGAAATTACTTATAATGGCGCGCAACTATTTTTTTTCGTGAAGTTCGCGCAGTGCGCCCGCAGCGAGGCTTAGATGAAATCTCTAAACAGCCAATACAAAATAAAAGAAATATTTTCTTATTCAATATAAATTCATGTAAAATGTTATCAAAAATAAATAGTTTTACTAAATGAAACGTTTCTATATCATACCCAAGAAGAAATAATCAATTAATTCACAAGAAGGATTTAATGTGATTAGTCGAGTAAGAATCTATTTGCCGAGAATTAAAAACAAACCTGTATAACCCGGTCAATTTAAGAATGCGCCGAGTCCATACATACACCTTGCTGCAAGGTGCTAACGTGTCTTAATCGGGATATCAACATAACTACACGAGTGTCGTAATGTTATTAAACACGCGTGTTTAATACCCCGGATTATGAGCCTAAAAGCGGCACAATAAGAGGCACGTTACGAGCAAATGTGTTGAAAAATTATTTTTGCTTTCTAAAGATGTTGTTTTTTTTTTCAATATACATTATATACAGTCACGTTTTGTTTTCTAACAGTATATTTCTGCAAAATGTGCGACTAGAAGCAATTAAAAACATTTCAAAATATGTAATGATGCCTAAATATAAAAACTATTTCGGTACCTAATTACGTTACCTGAACGTAATAATCACAAGTTACTTACGACCTTCTGCAATACGCTATACTTTTCAATTTGTGATTTCCGAATGAAAATTACAAGATATGAAAAAATAAAAATACACATGTCCCTTAAAAAAACATTTTTAACCGAACTTAATCATAAAATGTCCCTCTTGAAAAAATTAAAAGAAAATTATTCCTACATTCCATTATTCTTCGTAGAGAGTTAAAAGAAAATATACTTCTTGGCTTATGTAGAACTATGAACACGAATGCTGTAAGGAAAAATAATACACTATTAGTAGGCTCAATAAATTGATACCTAATACCTCAAACTTAGGGCGATATTGCCTCACGTAGTACCTTGTATTGAAACCTTTTTAATTATCCTCGTGACTGATGAAAAGAGAAGCCCTACTTTTTCTAATGTTAGCTCTCAGATTCAGACTGCAATCCAAGCGAATTTACCCACCTATTCAGTAGTCATAAGCGTCAAATTGAAAAAGACTATCACAACATTATTCAAAGGGAGGTGTGAAAATGGGGTCTCTAATAGCGGAGTCCGCGCCGTGTGATGACGCCCCTATCTTGGCCTAAATCTAGACTTTTACCTTGCGGGATATACCTAAGTTTGCGTTTGTCTAAGTATAAAGTGATAAGAGTCTGCGGGGTTCAGTCGGAACTTATGACAGCTTCAGTTCTCGCTCGTTGCACTGAAAAGCTAAAAGTAGCTCATCTCGTTTAATTTACCAGAAAGTATTGCGTATTAATATTTTTTTGCCGAGGGACTACAGTATGGGGTTCTTCAAGAACGTACAAATTGTAAAAGATCGGCAACGCTCATACGAGTCCCCTGGAGTTGCAAGTGTCCATAGGCTACGGTAACAACTTTTTATCAGGCGGGACGTACTCTGACGTGTTATAAAAAAACAATTGGGAATGGATGAAAAGTTTTAGAAGTGCCTGATAATTTTTTTGGTGATAGGAATAACCTTCCACAGCACCAGAAAAGAGTTGCAGACTTTTCAGGTGCGTCAATTATTTTTGAAAAATATAAACAGTTTCCTCACTCACGTTTTGGGTTTAGGTCGGCCAATAAGACACTTTGATCCATCTGATATAACAAAAAAAAATCTTAAAAATCCGTGGCACACTGACACTGGCAATGATATTGACAGCTGCAGCAGCTATATTTATCATTGTCAGGGTCAGATATTTAAAATATTTTTTTTTTAATATGAGACAGATCAAGGAAAGTGTCTCATTGGCCGTCCTAAACCCAAAACGTAAGTGAGGAAACTGTTTATATTTTTCAAAAATAATTGATGCAGCTGAAAAGTCTGCTACTTTTTTCTGGTGCTATAAGGAAGGTTATTCCTATCACCAAAAAAATAATCAGGCACTTCTCAAATTTTCATCCATTCCCCATTAGGTACGTAATCTTTGAAGTCGACGTCTTTTTGCTGCCGCTGCCATTCGGTGGCGAAGGTAGTTATAAGACATAGGTATACAACGAATGTCTAAATTTAATGTCAGTATTCATAAAAGGGCATTTTTTAAACAGAAATTCGCTAGAAAAGTTGCGGAATATCCTGGAATGATATGTGAAAGGGTTATATCTATTTTTACGTCAAAATAAGCTTTCTTATATTGTTACGATTTATTTCAGGTAAGTCGACGAACACGTACCAACTAAATGCACAAACATATTACTGTACCTAACTACTAATCAGTTACCGACTATCTTGGTCAACTTTTAAAGGTGAGATATAAACCTTCGTTTTATTACAGAATCTCCTATACTACAAACTCGAATCATAAATCAATTAAGGGTAAATTATTCTTACATTAAATTCAATTTGGAAAGTATTCCGTTCAATTTATGTTCGTTCCGTTCGACTAGCCTTAAGTGAATATTTGCATGACGTTAATGACGCTCCCATGTTTCATTAAGTCTTCTAAGTACTGTTGAATGGAACTATACAGATAAAGAGCTCAAAAATATCTACACACGGCTGTGTTGTGCACATGATACATAGATAACACAGAAAATTCTCTTAACCTATTAAGATAATTTTCTGTGTTATCTATGTATCATCACGGCCATATCACGAAAGCGGACAAACTGCCGTGATGTCACAGAATAGTATAATGTGATGTAACAGTTGTCATTAAAAAGTCGTGAATACCCTTTGCTTCAGATTCGAATATTTGTATAATGTATTCATAATTGGTCAGATTTTTGAATCAGCTATCGAGTAATTATTAATAAACGAGTAGGATGTACTCACAGTAAAACGTGCCGAGTCTGGTCCGAGCGCCAGCCGGCACTCGGTCACCGAGGTCCCCATACATTTATCGGCCCGTGCGCCGGCTGACAAACAGTGATACCCGTCAAAATCTCGTTAAAACAGAATGTCAATACTTAAGCGGTGCCATCGGTTCTACGTGCAATGTGCGAAAAGGTTCTCGAGCGACGACCAGCACAGCGTGGGGGGTCTACGCACAAGGTGGAGTGATGACCTGGTAAAGGTCGCGGGAGACCGCTGGATCCGGGTAGCGCTGAACCGGCCATTATGGCGCTCTTTAAGGGACGCCTTTGACCAGCAGTGGACGTCTTTCGGCTGATATGATGATGATGATGATGATGATTATGATGAGGATTTAAGCGGTGAAATACGTGACTACGACGAAGACTTTATTTAGTCAGATCATATTATGTTACGGCTACAGGCTGGCTCGGAACAGTTTACTGCGAATCACCCATAAACAAATAATTATTTCCCTCGAAATTGAACGTAAAAATTCTCCCACCAAAAACAAAACCAACGAACTACCTACCAACATAACAAATTAACGCAGCTCTCAGCATTTCGGAAGCCACAAGCCAAAGCCGAATCATAACTCAGGGTATCCACACAACGTGTGTGCAATATAAATTACCTACGATAGTAAGGAACCGATGTGAACAGTTGGCGTTAATGGGCGGCCTTACCCCAGGGAAATGTGCTCTTGATAATGTGAACAGTAATTTTATGTAGCAACAATAGCTGTTAGCGACGCGCTCATTTCAAACCCGATTTCTAGAACCTATTTGTATACATATGTATGTCTAGCTATAAGTTCATACTTAAGTGCATTTTTGCTAACGCCCCACGGCCGGCCCAGTCAGTCTGCATGCATCCGCTGACAGAGCCGCGCGTTGCCGGGTTAATTATATTTTGTCTCTGTCTATCTGTACCAAATTTCTAAAATCTTATTCACATTAAAACTGTGTCAAATCTCCCTGCGTTTACTTCATCATCAAGACCTCAACCCATCAGCTTCAGTTGGTCTTCGAGCCTGATCTGTTGGATGATACGCACGCCTATAGTGATGAAGACAAGGAGTACCGTACGCAAGGAGCGTCTTGACGCCGAAGCTCAAGATACAGAGAATAATGTCCAAAAGGAACAAGAAAGTCAGAGTGTTCGAGAAACGCCGATGGTTACGCAACACGTTTCGGACGCAATGGCGGGTAGCAGTATAAAACCCGAGCCACGCCTTACGCGCTCACATCCAGCAAAACCCAGGTCCTCGGCATCGTCCCTCGAGGCACGTAAGAAGAGATTAGCCCTGGAAGCTGAAAAACGAAAGGCTGAAATACGGATGCAACTTATCGACAAAGAGCTAGAGGCAGACCTAGCCGACTTAGAGGAGGAGGAGGAAGCATACAGTTCACAAAGTAAGGAAGATTGTGCACGCAATATTGAGAACTGGATGGAAAAGAGCCAGCTGGAATTAGATAAGCCGCAGATACCTACCGCCGATGTGCCTATGGCCGGTACATCACAGGACACGGTCCAGATGCTTGCTGATGCGGTCCAGAAGCTAGCTGCAGCCTCTGTCCAGAACAAACCGGACGCCAACTTATTGAGCCGCATTTGTACTCCCCGCGACTTACCCGAGTACGCCGGCGACCCATTGGAATGGCTTCAATTTAAAAGGGCGTATTACGAGTCAACCGAAGTGTGCGATTTTAAACCCAAAGAAAATCTCTGGAGACTACGCAAATGTCTGCGTGGAGCTGCCAAAGATGCGGTCTCAGCTCTGCTTATCAGTGCAACTTCGCCTGAACGCGTCATGGAGACGCTGGAGCTACGATTTGGTAATCCAGACCTCATCATTTCCAAGCTTATGCAGGACATCAAGAAGATCCAGCCACTGTCTCAAGAGTACCAGCGGGATATAGTCCAATTTTCTGTAAAGGTACAGAATTTCGTGGAAGCTGTAAGATCAGTAGGACGCGAAGAATACCTACAAGGCATAAATGTAGTCAACCTAGTTTTATCTAAACTACCTACACTATTGTTATCGAAGTGGTCGGATTATAGTTTTCCTGTTATAAAGACTGGCAAGAAGTCACGATTGGATATTTTAACAGATTTCTTGAATACGGAGGCTATACGTATATCTACTACTACTAACATTTATACGTGCGGTTATCTTGCCGATACAAACAAAACTAAATACCAGGATAGGTACGCGCGACCACAAACAGTTTTATTGCAAACTGAGCAGAATACCGAAGATAAGTGCCATTTCTGCCGTGGATCAAAACACAAACTATCCGAATGCAAGCAATTCAAGAAGGCACTCAGGAAAGTACGTTGGCAATATGTGAAACGTAACGGCATTTGTTATAAGTGCCTGGATTCTCGCCATAGTCGGGAACACTGCCCGGCGCCGGTATGTAATAAGGATAGTTGCGGTCAAGGTCATCACTCGTTACTCCACTTCAATGCAAACAATGAAGCGCGCCGATTGGCGGAGCGCGCTTTGCCTCGTGAGGTGCCGACCACGTCAACGGGGTCTGGAGTCTCTGCGGAGCCCCTGGCGGGGCCTACCGTCGATTCCGATCCAGCTACAGAGGCGGTCACTAACGTAAACGCTAGTAGTTGCAAAGTGTTACTTAAAGTGCTACCTATACGTGTGCATACGGCTACCGGTGAAATAATAAACACTTATGCGTTACTAGACGATGGTTCGACTGTTACAATGTTAAGTGCCGATTTAGCGTCGCGAGCTGGACTAGTCGGACATCGGGAGACAATGCGAGTACATGGACCATGGGGCGATAACGTGATGACGTGTGATAGCGCGGTATTGAATTTAGAACTTTCTGGGACTGACAATAAGGTTCATTCTATTAGGGCAAGAAGTGTATCCGAATTAAATTTACCTACGCATAACTTGTCTGTTGTTGATTGTATTCAATATACTCACTTAAGGAATATTATGAGTTCTATGTGTAATGTCGATGTTAAACCAGAAATTCTTATTGGCCAGGATAACTATCATTTATTGTTGCCACTTCAAGTCATTTTGGGTAATAGAAATGAGCCGTCAGCTACACTGACCCCGTTAGGTTGGTGCATACATGGTACCTTACGTATGGCGGGAGCGGCGCGCGGTGCGACGGTGCTGTTCGTGAGCGAGGGCGGCCGTGAGCAGCAGGAGCTGCGGGACCTGCACGAGGAGGTGCTGCGCGGGTTCGCGCTGGACGCTATGGGAGTGACAGGTAAGCCGCGGCAGAACGCTGACGACGAGCGTGCGGTCGAACAGCTGGAGCGAACTGCTGAGCTGGTCGACGGGCGCTGGCACGTCGGTCTACCCTGGTCGGACCCTAACTGTGCGATGCCAGACTCTTATCCCAGTGCGCTTACGAGGCTCAAAGGGATCGAGAGGAAAATGAGTCGGGATCCCAGTTACGCTCAAAGGTACTCCGAACGTGTTGATCATTTGTTTAGCAATGGCTTCGCTTCGGAACTAAAAGACACTCAATGCACTCAAAGAACATGGTACTTAGCTCATTTTGGCGTTGATAACGTACATAAAAAAAAAATGAGGCTAGTTTTTGATGCAGCAAATATCACAGAAGGGTTCTGTTTAAATGATTATCTTCTTAGGGGTCCGGACTATTTGAACTCGCTGCTTGGCATCATGCTGCGGTTTCGAGAACACAAGGTAGGGGTCACGGGCGATTTAAAAGATATGTTTTTAAGGGTCAAAATATTGCCTCAGGATCAGGATGCCTTACGCTTCTTGTGGAGAAGCAACCCCACCGAACCAGTCAAAACATATGTGATGACATCCTTAATATTTGGCGCGAAGTGTTCATCATTTGTTGCTCAATTTATAAAAAATAAGAACGCTTTGCGGTATGAGTCATCTATGCCCGCCGCGGTCGACGCGATAGTTAACTCACATTATATGGATGATTACATCCAGAGCCTGCCGGACGAAGCCACGGCAATACAGATGGTTAAGGATGTCACCGACATACATAAAAGTGGTGGTTTTGAGATGCGAAACTTAACAAGTAATAGCCTCCTGGTACTCGATAATATCCCAAAAGAGACCTTAGGGACGGCTGCCGTTAAGTTCAAAGTCGGTCAGCAGTTTGAGGGCGAGCGAGCACTTGGGCTCTTATGGTATCCAGGTAAGGACGAATTAGGTTTTGACGTTTCGTTAAAGCGCATTCCAGACAGTATAATTCGACATAAACAAAGGCCGACAAAGCGAATTATGTTACGTGTGGTCATGTCAATATTTGATGTATTCGGTTTTTTGTCGCCCTTTACGATACAGGGTCGAATTATGCTGCAGGATACATGGCGGTTATCTCTAGGCTGGGATGACGAGATCCCAAATGATATTTATGCTTCATGGTGCGACTGGGTGGAGCTACTAAAGGTAATAGGTAATGTTCGCATACCTAGATGCTACCAGCGCAGCGCCACAAGTACGTGCGCGGAGGCCCCGCACAGCGGCGTAGCACTTGTAGCAGATGCTACGAGAGTGACGCAATCAAGCGACTACGCCCTGGTCGATTCCTCGAGACCCGCTACGAGTGCTACGCCCGCGCTAACGAATAATAGTATGGACTTGTTACCTACTAATTGTTATGATAACTTAGAACTACATATTTTTTGTGATTCGTCTACAAAGGCTATGTGCGCGGTAGCATACTGGCGCTGGACTAACAATGGTAAAGTTAATGTCACATTCATAGCCAGTAAGTGCAGAGTGACCCCAGTAAAGCAGATGACGGTGCCAAGATCTGAACTTCAAGCAAGTTTACTTGGTGCGCGCTTGGCGGACACCATTAAGAGAGAGCGCGCGCCAAGGGACGAAGTGTTGCTGACCTTACTGGCCGAGGTCGAAAATATTGTGAACGGCCGCCCTTTGACCCACGTGTCGGTCGAACCAGGCAGTTCTGAGGCATTAACTCCGAACCACTTTTTATTAGGGTCCTCGACGAATTTACCCACGGCTGGTGAGTTTGATGACTCCGATCTGTGCCTGAGAAAAAGGTGGCGAACTGCTCAAAGGCTCGCCGATATGTACTGGCGCCGTTGGTTAAAGGAATACCTACCTCTGCTGCTACCTCGCAATAAGTGGCAGCAAGATCATCAGCCACCCCTGCGCGAGGGTGACCTCGTTCTGATCGCGGACCCGGGGTCACCGCGAAACGTGTGGCCACGAGGTATTATTAAAACGATTTTTCCAGGTCGAGACGGGCGAGTGAGGATCGTCGAAGTCTCCACCCCGAGCGGCGTGCTGCGCCGGGCCGCGGCTCGCGTCGCTCCCGTGCCGTTGGTAGAATAGTGCTTCGCACTAGGGGTGGGCTATGTTAGCGACGCGCTCATTTCAAACCCGATTTCTAGAACCTATTTGTATACATATGTATGTCTAGCTATAAGTTCATACTTAAGTGCATTTTTGCTAACGCCCCACGGCCGGCCCAGTCAGTCTGCATGCATCCGCTGACAGAGCCGCGCGTTGCCGGGTTAATTATATTTTGTCTCTGTCTATCTGTACCAAATTTCTAAAATCTTATTCACATTAAAACTGTGTCAAATCTCCCTGCGTTTACTTCATCATCAAGACCTCAACCCATCAGCTTCAATAGCTCTAATATCTGATCGTTGAGATGCGGAATAAATTAAAACTGAGATGAGTTTAAAGTGGGGTGCTTTTTATTGATATCGAGGGTAGGGTAGAAGATTTTGTTTCGTGTCACTTTCTTTTTGAGTTTTTTTTGTATAAGTCTCTGATATCATCACATTTACGCCTGTCTTTTTAAATCACATAATGAAGAAATGAGATACATGCAATATCATAGAGATGTCCCATTTTGTCATTAGAACAAGTGGAATTGTGGCCTAGATTATACCATTTTTGCAGTGTGTGAACGAATTCGAAAGAAAAATCGATGAACAGTGGATCTTATGAGGATTAAAGGACGCGTGTAGGTAAGTTTATTAAATGAGCCTAGGTAGTAATACTTTCTTGAAGACCGCTATGTACTCATCCATTTTTTGAAGTAGCTTAGTTCTCTGATATAATGAGCATTTTTTCCTTGCGAATAAAAGTACGAGTAATATATCAAAAACGAATCACCTACTGTGGCTTACTTGCATTGTTTGTTGTTTTGTACACGCTAATAGGTCGACCGCAAAACGGAACATTATGTAAACCACGTTCAAAATTACCAGGGGAATTTAAAATAAACCGGAGTCTGTTTGTTAAACTAGTATGCAATGTTTTTTATGTTTTTAATTAACTTTTTTTATTCAAAATGGAGTTTTCGAGTGACCGCAACTCTCATTATTAAGCAGATGTTATTTATGAATCTTTCGTTATTTTTGTGTAATAACGTTCGAAACACATTTTTTTGAATGTAATTAAAGCTCTGGGAATGCACTAATTTTGCTGATACATTATTTTTTGTCTCTCGATCGCGGATGAGCGTTGCATTATACATATAACGTGGTGGCACCAGTAATGGAATTGAGCCAATAATGGCCACTTTTTTTTTTTGACCGCTGAAAATAAGAACTAGCAACTATTTTTTCTAATATGAAATTACTGAACTATACACAGTGTCTCTATCCTACTTTCATCCAGCACCATATCATTGAGATCGGTCGTTTTATTTAAAGATGGTGAATTAAAAATGAAGTGGGGTCAGTGCTTCTATGAACATATCATGATCTCTTAAGGGGCTACCCGAGGTTTTCATCGATTTTTGACTAGGTTTGAATTGATACAAATACTTTTGCACTACAGATAAAATTATAAAGCAAACGGCTATCGATTCTTCAATCTTTAATCTCCATTTTGGTGTACCATATTTTGAAAAAACTGAAAAGTTATTTTTTTATGATTTGTTTAAACATGGTCTCAAAAAACACCTTTTTTGTTATAAGATTGCTGTGAAAGATCTAACATATACGAAATCTACATATTTGGGTTCGTGTCTGATGTCTCTATAAACGTGTGTACGGTTTTGATTTTAAACTAATTAACACTAAAGTTATGGCCAGAAAACCTGTTTTTTGGTCTAAAACTGTTCAAGTTTGATGCCAAATATCTCGAAGACAGTGATGTTTGAAGTAAATCTGGGATATTATATTGCTTAAAGCTGATGTTGTTAATATGATAAGCTACAAAAAACATTAGAACACTAAGGGATTCAGATCGAAGGTCATTGGCGTATGGGATCCCCTTAACCAAATGGTTAAGGAAGTGAGTGTAGATTTTTGCCAAGTATTTAAGTAATTACTATTCAATTCAATTCAATTCAATTATTTTATTTCAGGCATAGAACCCATATAGTGTTAGTCGTACAAATGTGTGCTTATGAATCTAAGTGTTAGTAGGTTACAATAATTATAATAATTTAATCTAGTTTAAACATCAGCGTTGGCCCTCAGTGCTTATTGTGCATGCACACTTATCCAACGGGCCAACATAGGGCTATCCCATCGGCACGCCAATGCGCTCAGAATGCGGTTGGGGCTGTCGCGCATACGCGAGAGGAGCGACGCGCAACTCTTCCTGATAACGGCCGCAAAGCCATCCGCGCGCGCCTCCGCGAACATCGCGGATGCGCTGCACCAGCGCGGCAGCCCCATCAGCACCCGGAACGTATTGTTGTACTGCACTCGAATACCATTATACGCCCGCTGCGTGTAGTCGACCCACAGGCCGCAAGTGTACAAGGAAACGCAATATGCTTTAAATAGTGCAAGTTTGACTTCCCCCGTACACCGTACGAACCTGCGGGCTCACATGTTGCTCCGGACGGCTAACGATCTCCGCTCTCGCTCGATGTCAACATTGTCTTTTAAGTCATCGGTGAAACAGTGACCCAAATATTTAAATTGTGTGACTCTCTTTAGAGTGACTCCGGCGAGTGAGACAGGCGGCACGTCAGAGTAGGTCTTATTTCCGGCCTTGAAGACCATAATCTCACTTTTGTTACCATTATATTTTAGTCCGTGGGCCACTGCATAACTTTCACAAAGACTCACCAGTTTACGTAAGGCACCTATTGATGGGCTCAGCAGCACCATATCATCAGCGTAACTTATATTATGCATGCATATTCCATCAATGTAGCATCCGTTATTGGTACTACTGAACTATGAAAGCTATTTGAATTTCAGTTTATTTTATGGATTGCTATAAATATCTTTCAAATAATTTGAGTTTAGGTTAATTTATTTGAAATAGATAGTGTCTATCATTGGATCCGCTAAAGTTACGTTTCTCCAGTAATGGATATTCATCTATAATTATGATTTTTAACTGTACATTATAACAAAAAGGGAGTCCATTCGTCCGAGCACGGCTGACTGTATACGGGGCAAAAGCTATAAGATAGAGCGAGACAGAAAACATTGTATTCTCTACTTCGCTCTATCTTATATCGTATGCTCCGTATGCAGTACGCTGCGCTCAGACGTCTGGACGCTGTCATTCGTGCTCGGACGTCTGCACAGCTAGCACAAGACCGCGAGCTATCTCGTGGTGAGATTTATTCATCTGTTTCTAATAAGAACACTTAGAAAGAGACGGATAGACTACCTCGGCGCGAAACAGCCCGCACGTGGTCTTGTGCTAGCCTTTCAGGACGTGCATATAAGCTAGCTCCACACAATAGGCGGTGGAATGAGATGAAAGTATATACGAGTATGTCTTTCTCCCTTTAACGCCTAGTTGCGTCCTGTATGGTGGGCCATCGTGTTTCGTGGCTATATTTGTTCCTGAGTTATGGATGTCATATATGTATATAAGTATCTATATGTATGTATCTATTATATATATCATCGCCTTGTACCCACAACACAAGCTTTATTGAGCTTACCGTGGGCCTAGGTTGATTTGTGTAAGATTGTCCCGTAATATTTATTTATTTATTTATTTATTTATTTAATAACCGCCCAACTTATTTTTTTTAAGTATTTGAACGCGGCATGACTCATTTTGCCGCTTCAATCATATAAAAAAACATTAAAAACATCAAAATCGATCAGTTTTAAAAGTATTATACTTACATTGAAAAGTAATAAAAATGTCAATGAGATATAATTTTTACGCATTTCACATATTTGCTTCTGTTTCTGATCCAAGTTTTTGACTGTTTGTTTATAAACTACTCGGTACCTTACAGGAAAATACACCAATATACTTTCATTTTTAAATTTACAAGTTTAATTTCACGATATATTCATATCCTGTCCCGTAAAATAAGCCAGAATACAAAGGACCTACCTATACCAAATCATTGCATAATCCTATTGTCCATTATTGGGGTATCCATTATTGGGGTCGTTCCATTACTGGGTCTCGAGAAGTATCCATTACTGGAGATTGGGTGTCCATCACTGGAGATTTGACATATTTTTGCTTATACCAACTTTTCTGTTAATCTATGTCTCTTAAATTAGTAAAAAGCTAATATTTCATTTCTTACGGATATATTTTATAGCTTTCGCTCATAATTATTGTTCAAAGTATAAATTATTATTTTATTGTTAATTAAAATACACGACCTTCTTAAAGTATCCATTACCTACTGGTGCCATCACGTTATCTACATGAAAATTGCCTCGGTGTGACTAGTGGTAATTTAATACTTTTCAGAGTCTGAGCTCAAAATCACAGAAACAATATGTATGTGTATGTGTATAGTGCCACACAATTCCACACGCCACGTTCGTGAGATTCAACTGTACGGCAAGTTAAGTTTAAAAGGTGTATCTATTTTGAAGAAGCTAACTATGACCTAACTGTAACAAAGTTCCATAAAAGCGAAAGCAATACCTTTGCAGGCGTGCACTTTTCACGAACTGTAGAACTGTAATGTATGCAACTGTATGAGACACAGCAAACCGATTGCGTGACTTGCACGATATTGTGATACATTCCTTAGTGCACGACTATGCCCCACGCATATGGGGTGCGATTTGACTTTCATGTCTCTGTCTTTGAAAATGAGAATGGCAGAGACAGGAAAAAGGGGATATGAAAGGGACACGCCACATGTACCTATTTAGTAAATCGAATAGTGGCCATCGTATGTGTGGGTCAGTATTCGACTTATTTCAATATGACGTGTCCTCCAACATGCCATACGGATATCCCCACTTTTATGGCTAAATCAGAATAAAAATAAATTATTAGAGAGATGTCCTCTTTTGTCGATTAAGACAACTAGAAATGCGGCCCCCTCCATTATTTATCTTCGAGTCGGCGTTGGAGAAAATGATAATAATAATTTAAATTTATTGCACCACGACATAAAAAAACAAGTAAAAAAAACTAAGTGCATTCATGGAAAGATTAAGGGTTGTTTCAAACCATCTGTACTCGTATTCATAACTTAAAGTTGAAATCTGACTTAAAGACGCACTTCTGAAAGGCTACAGATTTGCGCGACCTTTCAAGCTATCAACAGTTTCTTTATACTCTGCTCTAAACAGGCACTAAACTTCACACTTTCAGCACTAGGACGCAAAGGAATCGACTTAGATGGCCTTGCAGTTCAAAGCTCTATTATTTAACGTCGATAATGGATTGTGTCAACTTCACACCAACAATGTGTGCAGCTATCTGTAACGTAATGGCACCTGTCTCGGAAGTTCGCTCTGAAATGCTCGGTTATCTTATCTTATGTCGGTTATAGTATCTTTGCCTTGTGTTTACGGGTTTGCTTATCCTAGAAGTGAGAATAGTTGTAGGTAAAACTAACTCTTGGGGTTTAGAATCGTTGTATAACTTATTTCATATTATATTATGGATTAGTGTACCTAAAATAAATTTAAATTAAGTATTTTTTCTAACGTTTTATTATTGCATAGTTGTAAACTCTATACAGGGTGGAAAGTTAAAACGGGGCAGTTAGGGCAGCTACTAGATCCCTTGCCGCTACGGAAAAATGGCATGAAGATTTCATTCATAACTTTTTAAGTGATGATAATCTATATACATTCACAGATTTTTTAAAAAGAGTCAGCGAGAAAATCATCAATTTTAATAAAAAAAAAAATTTATGGCATTCGATCCCATTCCTATTAAGGATCAAAATACTTTTTGGGACCGACTAAGGTTTGACTACTAGAACGCCCAAAAAGTGGACGTCTATCGGTTGATATGATGATGATATACATTCACAGATTTTTGAAAAAGAGTCAGCGAGAAAATCATCAATTTTGATAAAAAAAAAATTTAATGCCATTCGATCCCATTCCTATTAAGGATCAAAATACTTTTTGGGACCGACTAAGGTTTGACTACTAGAACGCCCAGAAAGTGGACGTCTATCGGTTGATATGATGATGATAATGATGATGAAAGTTACTTACAAATTACTGAACGACTAAGCGAAGCGAACGAAGTTCTGTTTCAGCTTGGGCAAACATTCTGTAAAAAATTTAATTATAAAGACTTATGCATGTTTGTATACCGTCTTACTTTACTACTGATAAATCCACGGTTAAACTAACGTATTAGATGACACTACAGGCGTGACGGCTGAGATCATGGATGACTTAAGTACGATGCTCGATGACCTCAGGAAAGCTTCCGAGCGAGTTGGTCTAAGAATGAACATGGATAAGACGAATATCATGCCCATGTACTACCAACTCCCATTACAATCGGACGCTTTACGCTCGAAGTTGTAGACGATTATCTATGTATAACTAGGACAGACTGTCCAGTTAGGTAGGTCCAACTTCGAGAAAGAGGTCAACCGTGGAATCCGACTCGGTCTCATAAGAAGGCTCAAAGTCCACCAAAGGGCAATGGAGAGGGCTATGTCGGGAGTTTTTCTGCGTGATCACATCAGAAATGAGGCTATCCGCAGCAGAACCGGGGTAACCGGTATAGCCCTCCGAATCGCTAAACTTAAGTGGCAGTGGGCGGGGCACATTGCACGTAGAACCGATGGCCGTTGGGGCGGAAAGGTCCTCGAGTGGTGACCACGTACCGGAAGGCGCGGCGTGGGTAGGCCCCCCACTAGGACTGATGACCTGGTAAAGGTCGCGGGAGTCCGCTGGATGCGGGTGGCGCAGAACTGGTCGTTTTGGCACTCTTTGGGGGATGCCTATGTCCAGCAATGGACGTCTTTCGGCTGATATGATGATGATGACGGGCGACATGTTTCGAACTCTTCGGGAGTTCTTCTTCAGGATGAGTGATTTCGCGGCAATGGAGCTTGAAGCACTTCAATCTTCAAGCGACATATTGTGAAAACTCATTTAATACGTGAATTTAACCGTGGATTTATTAGTAGTATCTTAGATGTGTCTCACGAACGTTTAAATTCGACAATCTTACTGTATAGTAAGTGTAATGATAACATGCAAGATAAAAACCATGCAACATCAAACGTTTGCTCAAAATAAGTACCCCCATTATAGTGCACTTCGATGTCAAAGTTCAAAGATAAGTATGAAATGGTAACGTTTTGTAGTGCCTTTAACAAAAAACTAGGAAAACGTCCGGGATAGATAGAGGAATCAGGGTCCCTTAAAAGAATTCTTTGAACCATTAGGAACCTAATTAAATAAGTTATGAGACGTTTTTCTACATACCTATTAAATTTTTTCATTCGTACCTAGTAAAAAACTCAACTACCTAAATGCAAGATGCGAATTTGTCTCCGCTGAAGAGGTAATAAATGACGCTCTGGGTTGCTGTACTTATTAATGAATCAAAAACAAAAACGTCTTTATCACCATATCAGCCGAAAGACGTCCACTGCTGAACATAGGCCTCCCCCTATATAAGAGTGCTACAATGACCGGTCCTGCGCCATCCGCATCCATCGGACTCCCGCGACTTTTGACCAGTTACTCAGTCTACTTTGTGGCGCTCTACCCACGTTGCGCCTGCCGGTACGTGATCGCCACTCGAGAACCTTTCCGCCCCTTTGGCCATTGGTTCTACGTCCAAGCCAAAAAAAAAATAATGTAATATTTGCAAATGACGTGCATTCGGAACTTTAATTTAGAACCTTGACCTAGTCCTACATATACATATATTCCGCCGGAACCAACAGAACCCTGGAAACAAATGCATTTACTCCCGCTGCAAACTTTCAGTTCAACATGCCCCTTTGCGAGCGTGTTATCTACCCCCGCTTTGAAAAAGTAAGTACTATGCTGTGCTCGATAAATCACGGGGTTTTTAGACATATATCATCCCTGCACAATAATGTCGAATGACTATTGGCCCTGCCGGCAAATATGCCCTTGTTCTTCCAACACCGCGATATCGCGGGTCGAAGGGCGTTCACGTAACTAATGTGTTTCAAAATTCTTATTTAGGGTTCACTGGACTCCTTAATCTGTAATGTGCGCTATCCATCATGCTCAAAGTTAAGCTAAGCTCGACTCTACGAATTAAATACTCATTTGTTAAAAAGTTTGCGTGTTGAAAAAAGTGCGCGGTTTTAATCAATTCGACTGCCGTTGATGCCGTACAGTCGCCATCACATACATCGGAGCAAACAAGCACGTCACAAACATCGAAACAAACCTCTATTTTCAAGGCATTAGGGTGCATGTGCCGATATTTTTGAACACCTATAGTGTACCGATGTATGTGATGGCGACTGTACAGTAGAATGCGTAATGCTGTATATTTTTATACAGGCTGGCAGAAACCAACGGCTGCCACTAATTTAATGAAATATATCTCATTATCTACACAATCCTCAAATAGTACGAACATAAACATTATACTGGGCTGCAAAAGAAGGTATAACACTCATATACGCGACGATAACTAAAACTGTTTTACCTTCTTATGCAGCCCAGTGTATGATCAAAGACAGAACAAGATTACTTCTTGGAAGCCTTTCTTGATGTGTATCTACGTGTGTGTACGCGAAAAACAGTATTTACGTAACACGGCTGTATAATTAAGGTCCTAAATCAAAGTCGGGTCGGGTCAAAGTTTCCGTCGGTCCTACGGTTGTAGTAAACAAGCCAAGCCCCTACCTACATCCAAGTTGTAGTTGAAGTTGAGCCGTTCCGGTACATTCGGGTAGTCCTTTGCAACTAACACTGACAAGATATTTCACAAGGGGGTTGTGTGGTTGAAAATTTGAGATTTGAATTAAGGTAATCCAGGGCCCTTAATGCGTATCTAATTTTGCGACGACTGCACCACAGATGCAAGCTGAATCGTGTATTTTTGGAATTTAGAGTAGAAAATGCAGCCAGCGTACGCGTCACGCACTAAAATGGGTAAGTATTTAAGAATCTTTTTGTCTCCCTTTTTCTTGTATGTTGATGTACCTATATGTAATTAAAGAAGACGCGTCCAAGAAATGTTAAATTTGTGATTTATCTTAGACCTAACGTAAATCACATTGATAGTTATCATCACATGCGCTGCAGTTTAATTTGTACAAAACGACTATAGTATTGAATATCAAAAATACAAAAGTTTAAAACAACCCAAGGATTTTTTAAATTGAGGCGTTCAATTGGAAACGGTTTATTATTTGTTGCACTGCACACGCTCGATCTGAAACCTTAGGCTTCATTGCGTGTGAAAGTGAATGCGCACCAGGCATACAAACCGATTTCAATTCAACATGGTCTGCGGAATAGAGCCCAAGCTATGCATTAAACGAACAATAAAATGTCTCCGTGCAAAACGTACCTTTTTTATTTTACTCGCTTTAAAAACGTGGTAATGCGGGCACAACCATAATGTTTTCCCCAACAACTTTTTAATGACATTTCGTGGCCACGGTAAGCGTCCTAAATTAATTAACGCCAACGTAGCAAGCTAATTATAATTGATAATTCGGCAGCATTTTTTGCATTTTTATTAGCTTTGAAATACTTGAAATGTGGGACGAGGGTGGACACAGCAGCCGTGTCGGTACATAATGAGGACCCGTATCGCGCCCGCACCTACTTTGCATACTTTGTTAGCGCAAACATCCGTTGTTTGACTGTTAAAAACAAGGATTTCGGCTTCCCGACTTTAGGCCGCGCAAACAGTTGAGTCGTAGGTCATCGGGCTTACTATGTATGTTGTTTAGCTAAGGTTAGCTTTAAATTACGGTTTTAGGCCCAATTTTGTCCGACTAGAATAAGAAACTTGGATTGACGAATCTTGGAATAAACTCCTTTGGTTGAACTTGCACACACGGACACATTTAAATGATACTAAACGGGGCTGTTCGATATGCGTAAATATCACGTGTCGATTATATTTTTAACAATGATCTCTTTCTCTTGTGCTTTACGTACAGGCGTTTGACATTTTGTAATGGAATCTGAAAAACGTACCCGTTCCACTCTTGTGACAAATACCTTAACACGTTGCCTGTGCATGCATCATATGTGTAGCATTTTAGGGTATATATGATACGTGCATGCACCATGGATGATGCACGACGCCTTATAAACTTTAAGCATTGCCAAGGTTTACACGTGTGAGCTAGATGTTTTTTATTTGCGTGCACATACTGGCTACGAAAATTTTGACAGAAAACATATGCACGTGAGGAGTCGATTTCTGGTTCCCAGCCACACAGGTAACTTGTTAAGGCCATGTTTATGAACAGACTACGCGTGCGGCGGCTCGAGACTTGGGCTGTCAGGAGACTATGGCAACCTCTCACTTGTTAATACTCCTAAGCTGTGTAATGTGTGTGTTTGGGCGGCTTTCGGCGCAGACTCAGCGTCACCGTACGCGTCGCCTGTCCATAAATGCGGTAGAAGAGATAAAAAGGTAAGTGTTTCAGTTTTCTTTACTGTACAAGTGTACAGTCGACTACAAAGAGGTCGTTACGGCCAAAGTTACAAAAATGACTACATGACTTTATTGCCTTAACATGTAATAGTACATTGTGCATTAAGGGCCGTAAGAAGGGAATTACTAACGAGAGCCTATTAGAAGCCCGACGCCAAAGGCGGACGGCTTTTTTTTTTAATTTTTTTGTAATCCCCTTACTGCCCGTGATACACACAATGTTTTTCATCACATTTGCGAGGAAATAAATAACTACAAAAGACAGAAAATCTAAGTTTCGTACAACCGCACCACTCAAAAATTGACGAAATTGACAACTTCACTTACATATTTGAGGAGGGCGAGGGGGCGTGGCGCCCCATGGCCTGCTAGATTTTTTTCAACCAATCACAGAGAAGAATTCTTGTGACGCGCGGCCAACTAGATTTGCCAACCAATTTGTTTGATTTGTTTTTAACCAATCAGATCACACACAAGCTCATAACTCCCTAGGGAGTTATAAATCCATAACTCCCGCGAGAGGTAAATCGGCTATAGCTGCTCTATAAACTTGCCTATAATACACCCTTTACGAGCAAGTGTGATGAATGAATGTAATTCCTACTTTATGGCCAGGTATGACGTTTATATTTACGTCATACCTGGCCATAAAGTAGGAATTATCGATGCGTGCGGAAAACCCCACTTCCTGGCCAGATAGAGACGTAAAATTTTGTACTCACCACGGGCGGTAATAAAGAAAGCCTCAGAGCGCATATTTATCGCTCTTGCCTTCGGTTCGGGTGTCAAATACCTGCGATCTGAGACATTCTTTGTTTAACCGCCCTAGGTAAGTAATGTACTATTTTGTAACGTTGGCGACTGTAGAAACCTACTTGTTATTAATACATAATTTCATCGTCATTTGCAAGGCCTTCACCCTTAAAACAACTGCCTTTTTGGCTGCAGATCGAATGTTCTCCACGGATATCCGATTTTTTAATGCGCATGAAAAAAATCAACGCAACAGAGTATTAAGAGCCCCATAACTTAAATTTACCTACCTTATCTCATCATCCGCGCAACTTAACACCTAAAATCTGTTTCCAACGGATGACACAATGATTTATTGTTTGTAAAAGGATCACGTTTTAAGATGCACGGGGGTTTATCTCCCCTAGTGCGATTTATACTAACACGAAGATGTTTGAGATATTTCAATAAATCACAAATGCGTATCGAATTTCAGAAGTATCGCCCCTTCTTGTGTTATTTTATTTGTCTAGGGCTAATGTAACAGTGTATGAATTGTGGACAGTGGTGGTACATGTAAAAAAAAAGTTGGAATATGATAAACGTGTAAAGTTATACTTTGTCACTGACCCTTTAACCGATGTAATTTTGATTTGAATTATTATTACCGTCTGTAGTTTTACCTCTACTGTCTCTCGGTGTCTTTTCTTTCTTTTGTAACTGCTTTATCGGTGTGAGGTATGCAATAATAGTACATTATGATACAAGTGTGCTAAGTTGGTCATTACACTCGAGTTGGTTTTTAAGCCTGAGCCGAAGGCGAAGGCTTAATGGAGACGAGAAGTGTAATGACCAATGCTCACGTGTTTCATACGACGTTTTTCAACACATTTGTAAGGAAAAAAAAAATGATAATGTTAAAAGATATGTAATGAAAAGGCACTAGTGCGATAATGTAATGTAAAAGTCACGGCATGGGTAATATTCTGCATTATTTTGCTAATATTTAAAAAGATATGTAATGAAAAGGCACTAGTGCGATAATGTAATGTAAAAGGCACGGCATGGGTAATATTCTGCATTATCAGTGTAAATACGCTGTAATAAGACCTACTTTACGAGCAGGTGTGTTGAAAAGAGTATTTGTATTGAAATATTAATATTTCAATCAATTTTATTGTTATTAACATATTACTTAATTCTAGGGTTAGTATTAATATAAATATCGGTCTAGGTGTAAAGACATAGGGGGACATGCAGCTGCACCCAGTGCCTCAGCCACGGTGAGTCCCACCGGTCGACCAGCGTGCACAGGATGGTATTCGAGCTGGCGCGCCACCGTCTCAGTAGCGAGCAACACCGCTTCCTGATGATCGCGTGGAAGCCGTCGATCCGCCCCTCCGCGAACATGCCCGAGGCGCTGCAGTGTCGCGGCAGCCCGAACACCACCCTGTACGCGTTGTTGTATTGTACCCGCAGAGCGCTGTATGCCCGCTGCGTATAGCTGATCCATAGGATGCACGTGTAAAAGGACTGGCAATATGCTTTAAAAAGCGTAGCCTTTACCTTATCAGTACATCGTGCAAACCTACGAGCCAGCATATTGCAACGCACAGCCAGCGCTCTGCGTTCCCTCTCCATGTCCATATGGTCGCACATGTCGTCCGAGACCCAGTGGCCCAAATATTTAAAATGCTTGACTTGAGCTAAGGGAGTACCACAAAGAGTCATATTCATATTCATTTTGTTGGTAATGTAAATAACAGGTCAGTTTTACTTAAATTAATTCACAATATCAGGATACTAAGTTCTAAATAACATGTCAACCGGTATGTTTTAGAATAGTAATGTATAGGTATATATATATGTAGAGTGGGAGGCAGGGAAACTCGAGAACTGTATATTTCTTATTTATTTACATATGTAAAATGCACATCTTTATTCGTTCCGATCGTCTTGCAAAACTCAATCATACGTCAAATCATTCACCTTTCTAAAACTATTCAAACCACGTTCGATCGTTCCTTATTCATCATCTAACAGCCAGCACCATACAAAGTCATCAAAAAGTATCAATCCCACACTCGACCATCCTGCAATCATGAACTGTCCCCAGTCATGCACCTTCAGTCACCTCACTTACCCGTCGTCACAAGCAATCACATCTTACTCACTTCGTCTTCATAGCACACCCTTTATACACGTCGTAATATAAAAATACATCAACACACTAACTACCAACCTAAAAGTACACCGAACAAACAATATCTAAACTTCCAAAAACATAAAAACGCATCGTAAGTAAGTCCAAAAAGCGTCGTACGTCCTTGATCGAATCTCGGTGGGTCGTTGCTCATCGTAGTTCTATCGAAGCTGTCGCCGTCGTGGTGAGAACTTTTGCCAAGGTCATGGATGCTGTAGTACTCCCGAAGCTGTGGCGTATTACTAAACATTCTTCTTTTTTCTTCACAAAAATGAGTATGCTCCCTTCGCAGCGTATCGTACACGTTTTCAGTAATTAATGTAATTTTCTCGTTGATAGCCGCCGCATCTTTAATCGTTTTATGTTCTTGCAGCTCTGTTCTGTAAATTACATTTTCATTTTGACACCTCATGTCACGTGTCAATTCCGCAGTTTCTTCGTTTTTCCGTTCATCGCTTACTGCAACCTCCATCGCCGGCGTCGCCGCTGTTGACACTTCTTGCACAAAGGGCTGCGCATCGCTGTCGTGTGTCAAGAACTCGTCGTCAATATAGTCATATTTATGATTTACAGGCAAACGATCTTCGCAGAATTCACCGTTGCAAAATTCTCGTCGTATTTCATGCTTCAGCTCTTCCCAGTCGCTGAAAGAATCCTCAGCGCGTAACCAGAGAGCCGCCGTACCGCCCAACCTCTTTTTGGCTATTAAAAATTGCTGCCGCGACGTCCACCTGCATCGTAGAGACTTCTCTTCGACTTCTTTGATAAAAGCTTCCACCTCATAGTCATCGTCCGCCGTAAACAAAGGCAACGTTAAAATTTGATGATAAACATCCAGCGTCTTTTCCATCTTTCCTTTTCTTTTTACACAACTTCCGTCTTAGTTTTTCGTCGTTTTTCCGTCGTCTTCAATTTCGTCGTAGTTCCGTCGTTGTCGTCGTATTACATATTTGGTTTCGTCTTTGCCGTCGTATCTCCGTAAACACGTAGTTTTCCCTGCATCCCGGACGAGCCCCCAAATGTAGAGTGGGAGGCAGGGAAACTCGAGAACTGTAT
This sequence comes from Epinotia brunnichana, assembly GCA_963854355.1. Lineage (NCBI taxonomy): Eukaryota > Metazoa > Arthropoda > Insecta > Lepidoptera > Tortricidae > Epinotia > Epinotia brunnichana. The sequence goes on along the minus strand of OY977949.1, from coordinate 17,390,832 downwards.
ATTTCTTATTTATTTACATAAAATGCACATCTTTATTCGTTCCGATCGTCTTGCAAAACTCAATCATACGTCAAATCATTCACCTTTCTAAAACTATTCAAACCACGTTCGATCGTTCCTTATTCATCATCTAACAGCCAGCACCATACAAAGTCATCAAAAAGTATCAATCCCACATATAATTAAATTAAATATTCAATATGTCTAATTGTCCATTAACATGTCACAGGCTCTGTAGGCCTTATTACCTGCTTTAAATAGTATAACCTCGCTTCATTTAATAAGTCTAATTAAAAATACTGGCTCGTTTCTTGCCCAGTACATTGACATTCTTTTCTGATTTTATTTCTAATCTTCGTTAAGTTAAATCACTTTTAGTTTCTTTTTTGCTTCTATTGTTTCATAAAATCTTCTGTAACAATAATATTTGAATAATATATGTTGTGATGCTTAGCAAATCTAAGATAACTTTGTATTTCCGTATATGAAGGGTACATTGAAAATTGAAAGAACATATAGTTTTTTTTTTCAAATGAGGCTTTTATCGCAATCTATAGAGCTCGTTCTAATAAACTATTAAATGACATTACAATCGCATTATCAATAAAAATGTGACTAAACATTTTCTTTTCGTGCACTCTTCATTATATATTATGACACTGTAAACTTCAAGAACTTAAATAAATAAATAAATAATAAATATTTGCGGACAATCTTACACAAATCAACCTAGTCCCAAACTAAGCAAAGCTTGTACTATGGGTACTAGACGACGATATAGATACTTATATAGAGAAATAAATACTTACATAAATACATAGAAAACATCCATGACTCAGGAACAAATATTCGTGCTCATAACACAAATAAATGCCCTTACCGGGATTCGAACCCAGGACCTCTTGCTTCGTAGGCAGGGTCACTACCAACTAGGCTAAAGCGGTCGTCCCTTTGTTTCGATAAATGAAAATAAAAAATAATTTATACAACACAACAGAAAATAAATAAATTATCGCGACAATAACAAGCCTGCAGCGTTTGCTGCTAGCCTGTCGGCTGTACAGCGCTGTAAATCATAAATCATAAATCATAAATCATAAATTTATTTCGTAAGTAAAAGTACAAATTGCTACTTACATTTTAATTTACAAATTTGTATGGTGAAAACCAAAAGTAAGTGTCAACTGACCCCCGTACTAGTTTGCACTGTGTCACGGTGGGTCAGGATTCACCGTCCTTATAAGTGTCACTTAGTTAAATCAGTAATTATGCTATCCTATAACATTCGTTCCGTAAGTATCGTTTTATAACTAAACTAAGTGGGTAGAAAATAAACGAATAGAATACAATCATTAAGCCCAACAAAAGAATACTCAGGCGCTCGGCCGGTTTAGGCGTAAACAAGTAGTATATGCAAAAACTTAACATAAGATAACATTTTTAACACGGGATAAAAATGTAATGTTTCCCTTCAAGTTTCTACATCTATATGTATCATTGAGTATGGTAAAGTGTATGCATGGATATATTTAATTGTTTATGTGTGTGTCTGTGTATGTAGTGTATATGTGTTGATGCGTAAGTGCGACTACGCGCGCGTGCATTGTGCGTGAGTCTCTGTGTGTGTGTGTGTGTATATATGTTTGCGAGTGTAAGTATATAACTGTCATTAATTGCGTGCGGATTACACCAAGATTTTTAGTAGTTGTTCAGTATCTTCGTATTTTAATTTCTGTAGATAAGCTTCCAATGACTTTTTACAAGCATGTAAATTAAGTGTTCGTATTTGAATATGTTTGCTTACTTTGTTATATAATGTGGGACCAAGAACATTTATGAATTTTTTTGCGAATTTGGTCCTATGAGGTGGAGTTGAATATACAAAATCTTTTCTTCTTCTAGACTCAGGATAGTCCGGGATGCGTTTATGTTGCTTTGTTAATAAATGTTTGATAAAAAGTTGCCTTACAGTTACAACTAAAGTGTCCTCGTAGAGTGCAGTTGTTGGATATGTAAATTTATTGAAGGTTAAAACCTTAAGCACTGCTCTCTGAGCTCTCTCTAGTATAAGCAAAGAAGTCTTTGATGCGCCTACCCAGGCAGTAATACAATACATAGTCACTGATTGGCAAAGTGCATAGTAAATGGTTATAAGTAGTTTCCTATCGCAAACGTGTCTCAGATTTTAAAAAATGTATATTAATTTTCGGATTTTTCCTGCAAGATTAGATATATGCTGATGCCAACAAAGATTTTTGTCAAGAAGAACTCCCAGATACCTAATGGACGTTGTTTCGGATACCGGTTGGCAGGAGCATACTGCAGCGTCTTGACAATCGTGTAACTTAATACTTATGTTCCTACCAAGTGACTCCTTATTGTTACGAATGCTAAATACGATATACTTAGTTTTAGATAAATTCAAGGTAAGAAGATTATAGGAGAGCCACGCATTAACTTGGTTTAATCCATCTTGGGCTAGATTGCTTACCTCTTCCCAAGAGTTACCATGAAACAAAATAGCGGTATCATCGGCAAAAGCAATTATTTCCGCATTAGAGATTGTTAGGCGACATAGTTGGTCGATATAAATAAGAAATAGTGTAGGCCCTAACACACTACCTTGCGGTACGCCATATTGAACAATTTCCTCTGTGCTATAAAGATCACCAACCCTGACTGATTGCTTTCTATGGTTTAGGTAGCTACTAAAAAGGTTTAAAGGTATGCCACGTATTCCTATGTTTTCCATTTTCTTTATGAGTAGTGAGACAGAGACTGTATCGAACGCTTTTTTAAGGTCTATGAAGATTCCGATAGCTTTTTTATTATGATCTAGTTTGTCAACAATATAGTTAGTTAGTTGTATTACAGCATCTTCAGTAGATTTTCGTTCCCTAAAGCCATGTTGATTATTGCTTAGTAAATTATTCTTTTCAAGGTAGCTTTTTAGTCTTTTGTTTATGATTTTTTCTGTAAATAAGGAAGTTAACAGTAGTGGCAAATACCTCCTTCCATATTTAGTACCACTGCACGTGGTTTGTGTGCTGTGCATCTAGAGCTAAGGAATTTTAATCTCGGACGTTCATTTTTAATCACGTATCGAATTTTCTAAGAATCCGTTTGACATGCGTAATTCTAAAAAGCTTATACAATTAGAAACAGCTCTCAGGATTCAGGATTGAAAGGACTATTTCTCAAAATTAACTATTGTATTTTTGCTCTGCTTCTTTGTACGAGAAACTATAATCACTTGAGCACATTCCATATATCATTTTCTTTTTATCTTATTTAATATATTTTTTCTAGAGTTAGTAGGTATTTAACTTGTAAGGGTCATATCTGCTTTCTTGTGGTTAATAGTTAACGGTTAATGTACAAGTACCTAAGTTACATAATTATTATGTTTCATCACACAGATTTTTGTAAAGTTATCCAACCAAGAAATGAGGTTTACTTTGGCTATATCAAAGGTAAGACGCAAACCTAAATCTCTGTATGACCAGTAAACTTCCTAACATACGACCAGCGGTTAAATAGGTAATACAATATTGCACCACTGTTGATCGTAAGAAGATTTATAAACGATAATAAACCATAGCGTAGGCGAAACACAAACTGGACGTCACGTATATCAATACACTTTAAGACTTTCAAATAAGAACTGTTATGGAACAGCATTTCTAGAACTACAAGTGTTTGAACATTTGTCTCGAAAACGCATAGATTATTCCGTACCTTATGTTTGTCAAGTAGGCAAATATTTTATTACACTGTTAAGTTGTCGACGGATTATATCTACAGTGCTTTGCGTGTACAAATTATCATAGCTGTAATAATCTGTGAGTCACACAACGACGTTATCATGCATATTTACAACTCAATTTCAGTTTATGTACTGAACGGTGTTTTCACAAACCATATTACAGCACAAACGATTTTTAGTATTTGTTTACACTAATTTTCACAAAACAATGACCAGCGTTTCTAACATGGTCGAGTATGCCATAACAAGGGTGTTTTTATCTTTGCTTTAGGACAAACAGCATTTAGACCACTTTTAACCCCCGACGTAAAAAGAGGGGTATTATAAGTTTAACGTGTCTGTGTGTCTATGTATCTGTGTATCTGAGTATCTGTCTGTGGCATCGTAGCTCCTAAACGAATGGACCGATTTGAAGTTGACGTGTGATCGAGATGGTTCTTAGCTACGTTTTAACAAAATCGGTTAAGCCGTTTTTGAGATATTGAACTATAAAAAGAAAATATCGGGGTTTCTCAACTTTTCCAAGTTGCTAATTATTGATTTGCTGGTGGTGCGGAGTCGACGCGGTGTCAGTAAGCTGTCACCGAGACAGTGCAGATTATTTACTGGGCGTTTAAAACATTCCAAGGAGTGTTTCCAGCAGAGGGGTAATCACGTAACGTTCCAAATGTATCTTTTTATATATAAAATTGACAGTTAAATCGTACCGACGCGCGTTTGGAACGTTACGTGATTACCCCCCTGATTGGCGCAGGATGCGCGGAAGCCTAGGCAATAGTATAATACCTACTACTAGTACTGCGCATATATGGAAATCTTGGCGACATCAGTAAGCTTTTGATTGAGCTAAGAAATTGATCTACCACTTTCGAACCTCAATATACAAATAGATAATAGAGCCGGTAGATCACTTTTTAAAAATACCGCTTACATATGTCGCCCCACCTAATTCGGAAGGGTCCTAATGCCAAAAAACATCCCATACGTTTGGTGGTTAGCTGGCCACTACTTATGATACTTAGGCAGTTTAACCTGGGTCAACAATTCAACAACAGTAAAATTGCAAGTCCCTAATAAAGCAATTCATAATGATCTGCTTCGCAAGCGAATCCCGTCAACCGAGCCTTATTATGGCCAAAAGGATCAAGTAAAAGATAGCCACATTGTTTTTCAGCAAAAATAAAATTCAATCTCAGGCTTCGCTTAGCATGCTTATCACGGGAATAAAGCAAGAAGGCAGTGAGTGGATAGCAGGATGGGCAACAGGCATGGCCCACACAGTTAGGCTGTGCTCACACTGCCTCCGGGTTAGTTGAATTGAAACGCGTCGTTCCGTTCTTCCGTCCGTGTACCTAATGGTTGAATTAGTTAAATTTACACCTCGCGGGCATGGAACGTTGTAGAATTCAGGCGCTGGCTGTAATTGTATAGTTTATTCATATTTTATGAAATCGGAAGGAAAACTGCTTCCCTTGTATCTTGTACCCGGGCTTCAATTGTAGGGAGACAATCCGTTTAAAAGTGGGTATTCAAATCATTAATCCACATAAATGCAAAAGAAGATACCTATTTATGCAAAATATTCAACGTTCTAATTTTAAAGCCAGCAGCAACCTGTGGTGCCTCTTCCCTATGGAAGACGGATATTCAGTATCCGTCAGTGAAAATCAAAAAGCTCTCAAAATTAAATTCAACCCAGCAAGTGGTCCAGCAGCCTTTGAGCCTTCGTATTCGTATATTCCCTCGGCACTGTAAGCGTACTGTTAGGCTCAATTTTAAACAATTACTGTTGAGCGAAGGGTAAATGTTTGCGTTCGACTTAGAGCGGGCTGGGATCGCCCACACGCGAGTCTGACAGGTACTCATTACGTACACGATGCATTGCGTTCAACTGCAACGATATAAACCATTTTTTAATACAACAACAGCCTTTTATTACTTCCAGTCCAACAGTCCGTTTTGCCGTGCCTTTAATTTAGAGTATATAACAAGCATTTTTAATATCAACAATTTTACATAACAAATAAGCTGGCGATTATACATATCATATCACTTTACATTCCGCGTTACCAGTTTTTGGAAATTGCCTCTTTTTGTGACACAAACTAGTAGAGTGACATCAAGCTAACATATTTCTGAATTAGGCCTTATGCTACATGCTATACAAATCTGTGACGTTTCAAGTGTTAAAAATGGTAGGTAGTAAATTCACTGTCATCCGTGTCATTGTGACCCATTAAACCGGAGACTTTACAACCATGACCCCAATAAATAGAGGTACTTATATGTAGTGAATACTATGAACAATGTAGATCGATTTTAATTTAACATATTTAGTTCGTTAATTTTAAGCCACTCATTTTGTATAAATGATCGGTGTAGTGGCTACTAATTCGACAGTAAATTAAGGTATTGCCATAGTGACGGTCATGTGGGGTATTAGTTGATTTATAATGAGCTGCCTTCACGATTATCGGGATTGTCATCGCTAAGCGACACTTTATTAGCTATAAAAAAGGCTTGTGATAATTGAAACACGGTGTCTTTCGATATTTACGGATTATGACATAACGAAGGCAACATTTCCGTACTTTTTATTTTTTTATTACATAGATATACATAGGTACGCATTTGACCACTATATCACCTAATGGAAAGTGATGATGACGTCGACGGTGTTACATGCATACCCAGATAGTGCCAAGTCACTCTTGTCTTGTTTTCAAGATCTAAGTTATAAATAACTGGAAACAGGTTTGCATGAAGTGAGCTCCACTATTAAGCTGTCCTCGCGAGAAATCTGGAAGTAAAGCGCTTCGTGCGAATCAATGGTATGTAAGTCAACAACATAAGGGTGGAACCCACGTCCGCGCCTAGTCCCAAGATCGCTTAACTGACTTAAAATTGTCGATACGAAAGCGATCCATTATTATATACCTTACTTCAAAAGTCAGCACGTCTATGTCATCCCCAGAACGCACGTGTGAACGAAATAATGTACAAACAGCTATGCAGATTTAAGGCTTTGCGTTCACACTATATTGTCTAGATGCACTATATTGTGCAGATGGTGTAAAAGTAATCTTGTACATTAAATAAGTTTGTCACTTGTTGAGATGCTGTTTTGTAAGAATCATCTAAGTAAGCTTAAAGTACAGGTAGTCCCGCAAGAAGACCGCAAGAGTACCACTTTAAAAATTAATCATAATTCATTGAATTTTCTCGTCACTTATTTTTGATTCGAAGTCTAAGTGTGTAAGTATAACCAAAGTGAAAGGTTTTAAGTATACCTAGTTAAAACAATATAGTTTCAACCAATTCGTATGTAAGTTATTCCAGCTGGTCCATTGCGTATTTAACGAACCTTAGGTAGATCTAAATGCAATTTTTGTGTGGGAAAATTACAGATGACTTATCCTGACGCTCGTTCCAAAAGTAACCCCAAAGGAATTGGTGCAATGGTGTTTCCATAACGAAGACTGATAACATGGTTAAGGTCCCAGCAGTCTGCTGAATGCATGTGGTGAAGAACCGGTCATTGTATCGCACTTTGGGGGATGCCTTTATTGTCCAGCAGTGGACGTCTTTCGGCTGATATGATGATAATGATGATGATGATGATGTGTTTCATATTATTCCTACAATTCCTAGTATTCCTACACCATAAACATTATATCATTGCTCCTGTCAGTAGATTTTCTGAACAGAATTGAAACTACAGATGTCGTGCGCTGCATTCTATTTTAGCGTACTAATAAATTGCTGAACTACGTAACAGTCGCGAAGCGGGATTGTTGAGCCACTTGCCACTGATCGTGATTTTGCCGTGTAATGCGAATCGGGCTTAATGCATTATCCTCGTTTAAGCAAACCGAAAGTCACACGCAAATGACAAGTACCTACGTAACGCTGTCTGGTTCTAACCATAGCTGCTAAAAATGATTACGATTACCATAGAACAGAATCGTTTTGACCATAGATAGTGATATGATATTATTCACTTTGATTGAAAATATCAATTTATCAGCAGGCGCTTCTGCTTAGTAAAATTTATAATTTGAGTTAGGTTTTATAATACGAGTAATGGCAGTGTTCCACCAGGGTTGATTTTCATTAATATGTTAAAAAAACTCATTTTTTTCGTCTTTAATGGCTTATAAAGTACCTATTGTGTGCACATCTCGTTGGCCGTAAAACCTAACTATACTTACTTGTTATCCTGACTTCCACTTGACCGTCTTTTATATATTGTTTGGATGTTTTAACTTTTTCTATGAATATTTATGCAAATCGATCCTTAAGAAACAAAATAATTTAATATTTGCGTAATGATATGACCTACTAGCGATCCAAGGTGACAAATGCTATCTTATTTTGTTATTCTGACTATTTTGTTTAAGTTGTTAATTATTAAGTTTCTTTTTATATACATAAGTACTGTTTTCTTATAAATTATGATGTTTTTGGCTGGCAATAAATTAATTTCTTTCTTTCTTTCAATAGGAGAAGAGAAGAAAAATGGTTTTTACTGATATTCATTTTGAGTGTAATGAATATTCTTTAAAAAAAAAATCCGTTCAATTTTATAAGGATCTTTTCAACATTGTACCTCAATTCTGTTCGGTAACATAATATTTTTAAAGAATTCTCATGGATAACAACAGCAACTAAAAACAATCAGAATTTTGCCTTATAAATGGAAAATAGAACATGATCGGGGGTTGAAAAGAGTACAATACCACGAAGCCAGCGGACCGCTTCGATTGTACAAAAGGCTATTGTTCTTGCCATGTCAAATGTATCGGCGGAGAACGACGATACGTGAACTTTAGTTCTCATTAACAAAGAAAAATTGGCGGGAAAACGCAATATTATATATTATGCTGTACGAATTTTAGTTGGCAATCTAATAAAAGAATCGAGGAAACGGGGAATTTCGCACAAATTGAAAGCCAATTTATGAAAGTTTGTTACATAAGTTTCTTAAAATATCAGGCCGTTATTAGCCTGCGAATATCAAATGACGTTTTGTATGGAAATCGAACCACCTTAAGCGTAATGTTTAGTTATGTTTAGGCTAGGCTCTGATATTCCTACTACATTTTGAATATTGTACTATCATCTAATTTATGTTAGTTAGTCAGTTCGACACAGAGACACCATTCTGAAGCCAATGCAAATGTGCAACCTAACTAATATTAAAAATGTGTTGTACTTATTTCGCTTCGATTCAAAATTACCTATATCACTTCATACAATTGACTAACTCTAGTGAGTCAAGTCATCATCATCATCATCATCATATCAGCCGAAAGACGTCCACTGCTGGACATAGGCCTCCCCCAAAAAGTGCCAAAATGACCGGTCCTGCGCCACCCGCATCCAGCGGACTCCCGCGACCTTTACCAGGTCATCAGTCCACCTACGAGTCAAGTAATTTAAGTATATTAGAAGAAAATGTAATCAAAAAATCAATATAATTATCTTATTTGTAGCGTTATCCAGAATGATAAATGATCACTCATTTTTTGTGACAACATAAACCAGATCGACTGGCTCACCGACTCGCTCTATTGATTGATGTCAGGCCAAGTTAGACTCTCTGATTGAATGCTGATTGGGTTATAATATTGTAGATATTTACCCAGCTGTTGTCAGAGCTAATAAAACTATCGTAATTACAAAATGCCTGACTCCTGCTATACGAAATTAATGTTGATTAGATAGTCTCATAAACCGTACTTCTAAATTTATTTAAATATCCAACATACCACGTCGAGTTTATTTGCAAACAAAACAATTCATATTCATAAATTATAAACAGGGAATTAAAAAACAGACAACGAAGCAGAGCTACCGCGGATCATACATCATACTGCTCTAATTATTGTTGCGGCCAGTCGAAATCAATTTAGTCCCGTTCTGCGGCGGATTTACAACGTTCCTATAATAAAGTGGATTAACATACACAAAACTATGCGACGCCATAACTTTGACTCTTAATGGCGCATACACTTCTGTTATGACGTTTAATAACTCTCCTACCTTTTGTTTTAGTTGTTGCAAAAATATCTCGGTTAAATTCAACAGCAATTCAGTTCATCTATCAGTACTTATGTACCTCTGTAAGAGTATTTGCGCAAGTAAATAGTGGATAGAATGGCGGGTGACCTACGGTCACAATTTGGTCTGGTAATAGCCATCCGCCTTGCTTAAACTTCGATAACATTATTACGTCGCCCCTTCCTCCCCCGAGGCGCCGAATGACCCTACATCTGTTGGATAACTCCGACTATAAAACTGTAGCGTAGTTCACAATCCGCAATTCTACTTTATAGGTATTGCACTATAAATCATGATGAGCAAGACTTTCATTCGGTTTCTTCGTTCCGTTGTTAAGTCCGCTGTTAAGCGAAGCAAGCCAGCGACCGGCCGATTGAAATTGAAAAAAATGCAGCCCCGTTTTCTTGGAGCTATTGTTTCAGCTGCCCTTATTTGAATGGGGGCTTCATTTTTAATATTGCAAATGGAACTAATTGCTTGTGCATCTTAGATATCTGTATAGTAAGATACAAGCAAACAAGGGTAGCATTGATCAGGATTACTCAATTTATCTTTGCAGGTGGCGTTTCCCAGTATAAAATGTTTTTCTATCGTATTGCCCTCGGGCAATCCGCCCGGGTGAATGCAGCTAGTCGTCTTATAGAGTTACCAACGTACTGTTCTGTGCCCTGCGTCCCTTGGGGCAGACGTATCCCCTTGATCCTCCACTACAAAAATTACATTATCTGCTTTCGTGGAAGTTTCGCTCTCGTTATGTGAAGGTAGGTATTTGGTCAAATAGCTAAAAGGTTTCAGCTTTCGATACCTGTTCGATATAGTTGTTTCCCGTAGGAGTACAATTTAGCCACGTTCGAACACTTTAGGTGTCATAAATAATATGCTAACGACACAACTCGAATCATAAACGGGCATAACGGTTGATGTTATAGCTCTGCTTTCATTTACCTATTTTCTCGAAATGTCCTTTCTAATGCGTTTCCAACAATATGCGCCATAAAGCCCGTTTCGACTTATAAACAAGTAACAAATGCTAATAAAAATTCCATAAATGTGATTACCAATATGCGAATTCCTTGTTGCCATTATGTGAAATCAGCACGTGCCCGTGACATAAATATTCGCATTATTGGCCTCCTGTGCTAGGATTTTTTGCTTCTATCGGGTATCCTGTTGTGCATTTAGATATATAAAGGGGATTTGGGCGTAACACATCGGCGCAGGGAACACCGAGGGTGACGGGGCGACGAGCGCATCGCCTACTGTTTGCCATTATTTGCCATAATGTGGGTGAAATTTAGCTCGTTCCGACTAACAGTCCTCTGTAATTGTCTCCGTTCTTTTATTGCCAACGCTTTTATTCATAAGTTCGTGGGGTCCGCATCGAAATCCCGGATTATTTGGCTAACAAATTATATCGAATCTGCTCGGAATAGCGCGCGTTTGTCAATAAATCAAGTTTGGGATATTTTATTGATGAAAGAATACGATTTTAGGGTGAAAAAAAAACATTTCTATTGATCTATATGAGTACAAAAGAGATTGAAGGGGATCAAAAATAAAAATGTGGTTTTGTTCTGGTTTTAAATTCTGAATTACTTTTTTATGAGATTATTTATTTTCAAATCATTTAATACGAGTAGAATGAATTCGAAGGGGTAATTTTAGTTATTGACGATACCATTCCGTTGCCATTGATATTATGTTATTAAATAAATATATTACTTATATGTTTTTAAAAGTTTGGTTTCATTGCAAAGTGTAAATGAACCTTACAAGAATATTATGCTTAGGTACTAGCATATATCTTCATGTTTTTAAAAAGTTAAACACAAGTATTCCAAAGTATATCTAATTCGGATCAAATTATTCGGACGTATAAATTGAATACTTAAGATTATACTCGTAATGTCCATTTGGTTATGAGGTACAGATATTATGAATTTCAACGCAGCTAGTAAGTTGCTAGTTACAAACTTCTGAAAGAAGGAAACTTTCCATGTAGCTTATAAACATTTTACTCGTAATACGGGAAACAATGCAAAATACTAAATAATTTTCTAAAAGTTTTGAAATTAGTTTTAAATGCAATATTAGTTCCGGCAAATCCTGTTTTAATAAATTAATAAATTCAGAATATCTATCAATTCAGAGTCCGTAACAGTCACTCAGTCATATGACATTTTGAATGAGCACTGAACGAGAATTACCCAGAAATTCTATATTCGAATTGAGCAATAAGAAGAGCTCGAAACATGTCGCCCGTTTGTGACATTTAAGACGTTAGTTTAACCGTTTAATTATTAGTATTATTTTAAACTGTCTTATGAAAGTTGCAATTTAACCATTTAAAGTTGTAGGTATTTATTTTGTTTCATTCAATCTTAGAACAAAATAAATTCTATAGTATTTTCTAAATGACATGATTTAATGATCAAGTTTTTGTACGGTGAGCGACAATAAGTCAATAATTTCGAGAAAAACTTAATATTAATCTCTTATTTATACTATCACGTCATTGTCCTTTGTGACATTAACTTTTATCTATAGCATTCAAACAAAAAACGTTCTCAAGTTCTTTCCTCGTCCAAATAAGTCACAAAAACTGACATAATATATTTCGGTTGAAACGTCCAGAATAAGGATGCGGCCAACCACCGGGCAATGAGTTGGCATATTCTGGTAATAGAGCGGCTCCACTACCTATCCGCAAGATGAATTGTGACAAATATACTGTCATTAATAATGACATTTTATACGTAGAGGAACTAATATTACAAAGGGACGCACAAATGAGGTTTTGTGCGTAAATCGATGAAAAGAGATATTATTCGAGAAATACAAAAGAAATTATGTAGGTAGTTATAATTTATGTAAAAGTGATTATTTGATAAGTACAACACATGGCTATATAGTTTTCTTTGGTAAAAGCGAGATGGTTTAACCCTAGGGCTCAAAGTTTTAAGCTTGCTCTCTTGCAACGAAATAATATTTTACTACTGGAAAAATAATATATAAATCACGTCCTTTCAATACGTTTCACAATACAATATTTCCACCCTTTTTAGGTTCACTTGAACGTAAAGTTTCTGTTTGGATACGCTTGCTGAGTTCACCTCGCAACAAATATTCAGTCTTTGTATTTATATAAATAGACATGTTTCACATTTGCACTCTTTAAATAAAAAAAGTCTTAAGTATTTATATTATGATGCAAATATTTACGTTAATGTATTCTCAGATACCTACGTGAAACAAAGTAAACATCCTTTGACACAGGCCAGGAGAAGTTAGGTAAATGTGACAACATCACGAATACCTAAATAACCTCCTACTACTGATTTTAATTATGAAAATCTTATGTTTGACCATCACGATTAAATGAAATAAATGAATTTTATTCTGCATGTAGCTGGTACTTTTACACGTCAAACTTCTACTAGCGTTTGTGAAAAAGAAGACCACTGTTATGAAGAAACACTGAAACAAACTCAACAGTCAGTAATTTTTTGCCAAAAAAAGCGTATTACAATGATAATACTTAACTTACTTAAAATAAGTACACCTGAATATGAATACAAATACAAACATTCATATGTGTTGACCACTACCCTAGTAGTGGTACTACTGATTGAAAGATTTGTTGAACCAAGCAACGGTTCCATTAGCTCAGTTGTTTGAACGCGACTGGCCCACATGCCGGTCGCTGGTTCGAGTCCACCTCGGAGCAATGATATTTTAAATATTTCCATATATTTTGAAATTTATAATTTTTGCTAGCAAACGCTGCTGCTTGATACAAAAATGTGTCTAAGTAAATTAACTCTTTCAAAAAAACTTAGTATTCGGTATCAACCAACCAGAATACCTACAGCTATATTAAAATCGACCAAGCAAGACACAATTTCTCAAAGCGTTATAAAACTATTTATCTCACAATATTCAATATTTTGTAATATTTTTTTAATCAGAACAGGTTAAGTTAAAAACTTGTTCAGAGTGATAATCACGAAACGTTCCAAACGCGCGTAAGGACAATTTAACTGTACTTTTTCCATATGATAATTTACTTGAAAAACAAAGTTTTAACCGACGAAAAAAAAATCATCCCCTATTTTCCTACCCTTAAGGTTACTTTTTTTTCCAAATTTATATGGGAACAACTTGGGGGTATACCCTTTCCAACTAAAAAATAATTATCCAAATCGAACTACTCTGTAAAAAGTTATGCGTGGTCATACATAAAAAAATATATATATATACGCGTCGACTTGAGAACCTCCTCCGTTTTTTTCGTCGGTTGAAAAGTGACATTTAGATCAACCATGGATCAACCTGACGCGCGTACAATACGTTACGTGATCAACCTACTGAATTAAATTCATTCATAATAGGTAACTAATGTCTAACTGTCTAAGTCAACTTGTATGAAAAGTGATATAATATGTAAATATTGTCAAACAATTTAGAGATCGCTTCACAAATTTAGCAAGCGTTTTTCAAAAGCCGCTTACTTTCCTGTACAATGCTAGGATTCACTTGAAATATTCCGGTTTTCTTGCTACGTGGACTACGTCAGCTTTGTATTCGTGATAAATTTACAAACGTCGTGCAGCTCAAGTGACACTGCCCCTGCAATATACAAAGTAAAACGTTGCTCCAGATTCGCACAAAGGCTGACGTGGAAAACAATCTTTCCTCTACATAGATACAGTGCTAAATATTCACAGCAAAAATCTCCAAATATCCGACAAAAGTCTCAGAGGACGGTAAAACGAACGCAGGGGCGAAAATCGACTCGTTTCAATGAGATATGGTAGTCATCCCGATAAAACTATAGTAACTACGATAACTTATGGTTTCTAACGACTATGAATGTACTGAAAAACAAACATACATAGACAATGGAGATTTTTTTGTAAAATTATGAAAAACTTCGTAATACCAAAAACCTCGTACAAGATTGGCTATGGTTCGAGTAGACAATACACGAAGTCCAATGTGTGTTTATCGGTTAAAGTATGGTCCATTACGAAACTTTTGCCACGGCCAACATACAAGGGTGCTCAAATATATTAGAGCACTCTTTCATGCCTTGACAATACAGTTGTATTTAGATGTTCATGTACACCTTATTTGCAACAATATACGTTGATAATTGACTTTACGACGGAAATACTGAATAATAAATATGATAATCGCCCATGCCATAAAATCGTACATCAAACTTGACACCAAGAAACCTAATCCCGCAATTCATGCTCATCTTAAATTAAATTAATTCTCACAATACAAATAAAAAGGCTCAATTGTTAATAAAGCGATCTCCTGAATCGCCCTCGTCTCGATCCCGACTGCCGTAAGTCATAATGCTCTGGACGCACCATTACACAGCAAAATTACAACACAACCGGACTATATGTCACAGGGCTTTATAACGCAGATACGTCGTAAATATCAGACGAATTTAGAACTCGATTAAATGCTGGATCTGTAGTTAATGCCAGAGCAAATTCTAAATAATTAAAGTATTTTAATACTTATCTGTGTAAATGCCAGACTGGCAGTTAATTTTATTTTGACAAAATCACTGTTCTGGAAGTGGCTATATTATTCCTGTAGTATGATTTTTAGTTGTAAATACTTACTTACTAACATTCTTACCATCGTGCATCGGTCACATTGTCAATTAACCACTCGTAAACCATTATGTCACCTAGATAAATAATACTAGATACCTAAGTTCCGTGTGTTGTTTGTGTAGCCAAGTTTCATTTATGATTTTTGACTTTTGTGTTGTGATATTTGAAGTTTTATTCAGATTTTTTGTATTTATACAGATTCCGCCATTCACCCAGCAGGTACTGATACTTACTCAAATACACATAAATACAAATACAAATAATTTATTATTTGATAGTGAGTGATTATAAAAGGTCACAGTCTCACAGTATCTCCTCGTGCAGATGTTCGTGAAGGGCATAAATAATCTACGAAATTCAGTCCAGACTTTGAAATTATAGCAATATATTATAGTGATTTCAAATCTTCTCTCTTTAGCTTCTATTTACTCGATTCATTACTTTCGCTTCTGATTTGCGTTTCAATATGTGCGCTTGTTTTGACGTTGCGAGTGGAAGCATGCACAAAACATAAAATGGCAAAGCGCAACAAAAATATATCTTGGATCTCGATCCACCCAAGAGCATTTACCTATACGAGTAGGTACATTAATCTTATCTTATATGTCAGACACTGTTTATACATGTGTAATAATGCTTCTAAAAATACCTAAATACGACTTAAGTATTCTTGGATGATTAAGAGCGTTAAAGGAAATGCCACCGTGATTAAGTAGCCATGGCTTTATTAGGTATCGGATCTATTTCGGTTACCTACAAGAAGTTAAAATTTTATAACCCTTTCACAGTACACTTTTTATGGGCTGTGAATGACTTGAAGCATCTGCGGTAGATTTATTTCAATTTCCTTTACACTTCGAACTTCCGTTACTTTGGCTATAAATTTGGTGATAAAAAATTAACTACATACCTACTTTCCCTTTCAGGAACAATGCCCTGAATTGGGGAAATTACTCTACTTTCAAACCGTTAACCCGTCGAACGTGAGCCTCCCAGGGAGGCCCCTTGCACCAAACGCGCAATGATATCAGATGAAAAAAACGTATGTTGACCGCCGTTAGAAAAATTGAATTTGTGCTCGCATGTTATAATTATATTGTATATATTATATACCATTCGATACCTGACAAAATTGTCTATTTATTTTAAAAAAGAGAAATTGACTGACCTGTTTCATTATCGTGAAATAAAATAATTTATTTCGAATTTCATTTGTTTTCTGTGACTCGATGAAACAATATAACATTTTTTACCAAACCATTTCACAAATTTCACATTTTTATTTCACTATTGCGGACGCCATTAAAACATGA
Source organism: Epinotia brunnichana (assembly GCA_963854355.1). Taxonomy (NCBI): domain Eukaryota; kingdom Metazoa; phylum Arthropoda; class Insecta; order Lepidoptera; family Tortricidae; genus Epinotia; species Epinotia brunnichana. Next base: position 17,374,051 of record OY977949.1, on the reverse strand, counting down.
GTCGATTAAAATTATCACTTCACTATATTATGCACTATTTACCTCACATTAATTGTTTATTTACATTAACGGTCACAAAGATCGCACGACATTTTTCCCGACTATGGCGGACGTGATAACCTTGAAACGTACTAATTTCATTAGAAATCCGATTTCAATAAATTGTTACAATAACACACTAATCTGATTACTGAATCAAATACTGGGATAAATTTACAACAAACGTATGTATATTTCACAATATTTGGAGCTCATTACATATATTTTTCTATCTATAACATTTTGTCAAACGTAGTTAAAAATGACGTGTTTAAACTTTGAATACATTTATCAACCACTTATTTTTCGAAATCGTTTAAACGAAAGCTCAAAACACATTATATATTCTATTCCCAGTAATTTGATATATTATTTTAATGGGAAAAACGTAATAGTTTCATTTTAAAACACATTAACTTCACGCGCTTGCTATCTCAACCGGTACAATTTTGCAAGAGATAAAAACAAAATGGCGCATCTAAGAAAATTTTCGGATATTTTTTTTTCTGTGGCCTGAGCACTGGTAATTTGGCCAAAACATGTTTCTTATGTTGGCATAATGCATAAGCTACCCAGGTTTATTTTATTTAGGATGGCTACTCCATAAAACCTTGGAAAAAATTCGGCCAATGAGGGCGCAGGCGTTAGTCGCACAGGTGTGCGAGTAGCGCGCTATGGACCAAATTGACTTAGTCGCACACGTGTGCGAGTAACGCGGTTGACGGGTTAAAGTGTGGGACGTGAAATGTTATACCTGTTAAATCTGACAGGTAATGAGTTTAATAATATCCTCAAGACGTTTTTTATGTTGTTTTTTATACTTGTGAGTCACAAAGAAAAATTGAAGTTCACGACCAAACATTGGACAATGCGATCATAAAACAATAAATGATCTAAATCTACATCACTCTTTAAAATAATTAGTCTGTGATCATCAATCTTTCCTCGCATTATATTAATTTGAACTATAACTAGATTTTTATTCTTTCGCCATTCGGGACTTTGGACTGTTAAAGGGTTAATATTATTTTTTTTAATTTTTCAACACATATTTTAATAACTTAACTTTATAAACAAATTCAGGACTTCACATATTCGTACATTCGCCGAACTTTTATTTAAAGAATCCATATATTATGTCCCAAAAATTAATGTCAACGTTGACAAACAATTTGGTCCAAACGTGCAACACAGTTGTCAGCGTCGTAAGAACATTCGTTGGGACATGTGGGACCAATTAAAGTTCTTTCTGAAGCACCATAAAGATAACAGCTGAATAATGAGCTGTGGAGAACATTATACGACTGAATGCAAGTGACAAAATTATAAATAAATTCCAGAGGGCACCGTAGTTTAATGACAAGTAGCATACGTTTTAAAAAACCGACAGCTACTGTAATATGAGATTATCATAATTAGGAGTTAGATTGGATGTGTTATTGTGCTAACTAAAAATGGTTTCAAATGGCTTTGTTAGCTTGTCAAGAATAAACGCACATTTATTCGTGAAATAAATTAGCATCGACCGTTTTCACACTGCGATTTTTTGCAGCGATACAGACGTACGAGTGTATCGCAACACATCCGTCGATATTTCCTGCATGAATACTATATTGCGTTAGTATTGCTGCAAAAAGTCACCGTGCGTAATCGTTCTAAAGAACGGATGAGCTAATTTTAAATTTAGTAGTTTTGCTAGTTGAAGAGCCTAACTGGCGAAACTACTTAGGTAAAACGAATAATTAGGTACTATCGGCCAAAGCCAGAGTTAACCTTAAAGGCGCATTCTTGTTTCAGCCGTATAGCATTGCAAGCGATTCTGTTTTGAATCTGGTCGACTCTGGCTTTGGCCGATGGTACCTACATAAAGTTCTCTCGATAGAAAATGGAACTGAAATACCACATACCGCTTTGGGCCTACTTCGCTTTAATTATGAAACTTATCTATGTATTCTTTTGTAAATAAATATGTAGGTATGACTCGAGGCAGACACGGGTTGTGTACCTCCAAGTTTTTCAGAAGTTATGTATAAATTTGAATTAAATTTTAAGCACAGCAAAGTTTAGGATGTAAGAAGACGTTTGAAGGGGCGTCCCCGTCTTTACTTTGTCCCAGTTACTGAATTATGATGTTAACGATTTTCAACGTCATACAGGAGTAATAAAAAGGTATACAATTTATTTTGGCTTGATATTGCGATTGTAGTCACTAATATGTAACAGCTGTCAATTTATTAAGTTGTTGTAAAAATAAATAAGAAAGTGATACAATTCAAGTAACTAGGGAGGCAATAGTCTGTTAGTCATTATAAAACTAGTTAAAATGACAAACAGTAGGTTTTTGTGATTGGACAGGGTTCGTATGCCAATGCAATGGGTACCAATGCGAAGCAGATGCAAGTCGTCGAATAGCAACATCTGTTATTAGATAAGACTTAAGAGGAGACTGAACATTCAAAGTAATATTAATATGTAGGTACTTTAATTGAACGAGCGAGAGAAGCGTAGGTACGAAGTTCCTCGTTTCAGCGAAACTTATTTCGTATGTCCTGGTGTCCGGTTGTCTGGCTATTCGGCTGACCGGCTGTTCTCCTCTACAGCCGCTATTCTCATTTCGCGACCGATTCTCGTGTAATTTTGTGAGCAGAGCTATAACCACGAACTTCGAAGCTCGACAGCCTGCCTGATGTTAAACTGGTACCGTCGCCTATGGACACTTGTGACTCCAGAAGAATCACAAGCGCGTTGCCGACCCTTTTTGACTTGAGGATTCGCTGTGTTGGCAGATAGAGACATGCAGGTCCCTCACTCCCAACACAGCGCACCCTAGGAAGACCCTTGGTGGAGTATTTTCTATTTCTCTGTGTCGTACGGCCTTTTGATTATCTGATACGACACGACACCAGGTTTTTCCTTTATTTGGTCCATATAACTGCGCCGTGGTCTTCCCCTGCCTCTCCTTCCTTCTTTCTTCCATTATGGTTTAAAACAAGTTGTCGTGCTGTATCAAATGACCAATCATTTTCCCCCTTCTAGTGCTGATGGTATAGTATAGATTAAAAGATTACTAAAAAAAAGTGAGTCTTGTGAGTTCTACAGCTCTGTAGTATTCTTGGGTTTTAAGCAAGATACTCTTGTTAATTAATTAAAATGCAATAGTATGAATCAGACACCATTATTTATTCAAGTCCCATCTTGAATGACACAGATCTAACTAGACATTTATTAAGTACGACTCACACTGCAATTGTTAAGTATGCTTTACACATATAACATCCTTCCCTTCTTAGTTAGAAAGAATGTCACAAACTATATTTAATGTAAACATTATTATATTTGATAATCATTGAGGTAGGATGGTTTTATGACCTGCCTCCCAGATCTTGATACATAAGTACTAGTTGCAGGCAATGAATTATTCTGAGAATTATGTTGTACAATATTATTTGATACATTTCCTAAGTTCTGTGTTATTGTGTTTCTATCATTGAGTACAACATTCTCACTATTGTTTAATACAATATTATCATAATCTAAGTTGTTTTCTTTGTAATTTCCACCTTTGATCAACATATGTCTATTTCTTTTGATTACATGTCCATCTTCATTTTTTATTTGATATGACCTAGGACCTGGAGCCTTTCCGATTACAATACCACTCTGTAGAGGTTTAACATTATTTTCATTTTGTATTTTTACAATATCTCCTTCTTTCAACTCTGGCAAGGCTCTAGTTCTCTGGTCATAATACAATTTCTGTATCCTCTGCCTTTCTATCAATTCCTTATCAAATTTATATTTATCCTCATGATTATAGCAATTTTCAGTAACATAAGGCAATATAGTTTTTACTTTTCTCTTATACAGTAACTCACAAGGCGTTTTATCACCGTTTCCTACTGGAGTGTTTCTGTACATAAGCAATCCCAAATTTATGTCTCTATTAGAATATATTAACTTTTTCAACATACCCTTCACAGTCTGTATGTAACGTTCTGCTAATCCATTTCCTTGGTGATGCTTTGGACTAACAATTTTGTGCTCAAATGTCCACTCCTGAGTAAATTTCTTAAATTCATAACTGGTAAATTGAGACCCCGAGTCTGAATACAATATGTCACATGTTCCATGTCTAGCCAGTATTGATTTTAAACAATTAATTATTGTGGTAGTATTTAAGTCCTGTAATTTACTTATTTCCACAAACTTACTGTAATTATCTACAAGTAATATATAAGGTTCTCCATAGAGAAAAAATATATCAGTTGCCAGAATCTGCCATGCTTCATCAGGAATTTCTTTATTGATCAATGGTTCTTTTCTATTATTGTTTTGAAAACTTTTACAAGCATCACAATTTTGAACAAGATCTTCAATTTCTTTTGACATATTAGGCCAGAATACTGATTTTCTAGCTAACGACTTACATTTATCTATGCCTAAGTGAGCATAATGAATTTTCTCTAATATTTCAGGTCTTTTACTTTTAGGTATCACTAACTGACTGCCCTTGCAAATCAGCCCCTTGTATTCATTCAACTCATCCCTGTAACTATAGTATATTTTTGCCTCATCATCAACTTCATTTTTACTATTTGGCCATCCATTCAAAATATAAATAAATAAATAAATATTTGCGGACAATCTTACACAAATATACCTAGTCCCAAACTAAGCAAAGCTTGTACTATGGGTACTAGGCGACGATATAGATACTTATATAGAGAAATACATACTTAAATACATAGAAAACATCCATGACTCAGGAACAAATATTCGTGCTCATCACACAAATAAATGCCCTTACCGGGATACGAACCCAGGACCTCTTGCTTCGTAGGCAGGGTCACTACCAACTAGGCTAAAGCGGTCGTCAAATATACTTTAAGACACACTGTAATTCTCTATCTTGCCTAGTTTCATCAGTCATTTCCTGTATTTTTTTATCTGTTATCCGTATGCTACTAATTACCATAGCTACATGAGCTTCTAGGTCAATTTCATATGTTTGTGATGTATCATTTAAGTATGAGCGACTTAAATGATCCGCCACCAACAATTCTTTACCAGGTTTGTATATTACTTCAAAACTATAGGGTTGTAAGGCCATTTTAATTTTCTGTAATCTAGCTGGACATTTATTCAAAGGTTTGGCAAAAATAGAGACTAATGGTTTGTGATCAGACTCTACTACAAACTCTTGTCCATATACATACTGATGGAATTTAGTACATCCATATAATATTGCTAAGCTTTCTTTCTCAATTTGACTGTACATTTTTTCTGTAGGTGTTAGTGCTCTCGAACCATAAGCCACTGGTCCATCATTCTGCAAAATAACACATCCTAAACCGTCCTTCGAAGCATCCACACTCAAAGTTATATTTTTATCTATTTCAAAATATGCTAAAACTGGAGGTTTACATATCAAATCTTTCAATTTATCATAAGCTTTTTGCTGTGCCTCTGTCCAGATAAATGTTACATCTTTTTTATTTAATTGTCTCAATGGTGCTGTCACCTCAGATACATTTGGTATAAATCTAGAGATATAGTTGATCATACCCAAAAAACGCAATAATTCTTTATGACTACTCGGTTCTTTCATTTCTGTTATGGCTTTAATTCTGTCACTATCTACTCTAATTCCTTCTGTTGTGAGAACATGCCCTAAATACTTTACTTCCTGCTTTTTGAACTGACATTTTGATCTATTAAATTTTATTCCAAATTCTCTTGCTTTTTCTAACACTTGCTTCAAAATTTGATCATGTTCGCTTTCCGTTTTTGCATGAATTAATATGTCATCTATGTAAATTTCTACATTTGGAATGCTACCTAAAATACTACTGAAAACTCTTTGAAACACTTCTGGGCTAGAAGCTAATCCAAATGGTAACCTGTTGTAAAAATATCTGCCATAAGGCGTATTAAATGTAGTCAACTTCCGGCTGTCCTCCGACAAACATATTTGAAAAAATCCTTTATTGGCATCTAATGTGCTAAAGTATTTACTACCTGTCAATTTTACTGTTATCTCTTCCAAAGTTGGAATTTGAATATGTTCTCTCTGTATTTGTGTATTTAAATACTGGGGATCTAAACAGATGCGCAGTGATCTGTCAGGTTTTCTAGTCATCACTAATGAGCTTACAAATTCTGTGGGCGACTCTACTTTCGAAATTATTCCTTTTTTTTCTTAACTTTTTAACTCATTTTTTAAATCCTCCATCAATTTAAAAGGTACATGTCTACATGGTTCAATCTTACCTGTCGCACCCTCTTTCAATTTAATTTTATACTCATAGTCTTTAATTTTCCCTATGCCTTTAAACAAATCCTCATAGCTTTTCAAATCTATGTTTTCTAACACTGTGTTTGCATGTACAGATCTCTGAATCAGTCCTAATTCTTGTAATGCAGGCAGACCTAATATTGGCACATAATTATCTTTACTTACTTGAAAGTTTAGTACACATTCTTTATTTTTTATTCTACACTTTAAGTTTATTTGTCCTGCTGTCAAAATTCTGCCACCATTATAATTAGTCAACTGTAAATTTGTTTTTTCAAACTTGAATATATTCATTTTGTTGCAAACTGACCTTGGTAACACATTACATTGGGCTCCCGTGTCCAATTTAAATTTAATATTATTATTTTGTTGCACAAAATGAACATACTCATACCAGCTATCCTGTTCTTTACTTATGCCAACCATGGCAATGTCCATTTCTTGCAGTTCACTGTCACTAACATCCTGTTGCTGTATTGGGTCTCTTCTTTCTTCATACTGCTGCACTCTTACCGTACCAATCTTGTTCCACCGGCATTTCTTGATAAAATGTCAAATTTTTCCACACTTTGTGCACTTCTTCCCATACGCCGGACACTTATTCCTTTCATGTCTGTAACACTGTGCATGCTGTCTATCATACTGGTAAGTAAATCCACTTGAATGATTTGCACCTCTTGTACTGCTGCTAGCTGGTCCACCTCGCTGACTCCATTCCATGCCTCTCGATGTCGCCTGTCCTCTTCCATGATTATTCTCCAAAATAGTTGTTGGTATTTTCTTTACACTCTGTACTTCAGCTCTTTCTGTTGCATTCCTTCCCTGTATTTGTTTGATCTGCTCATTTGCCAACTCTGCCTTTCTTGCATATAGTTATGGCTTTTTGAAGTGTTAAATCCTGTTCTCTAAGCAGTCGGTCTGTCAATTTTTTATTATTAATACCAGCTACCAATTTGTCTCTTATTAATCTGTCTGTGAGGGTTCCAAAATCACACTCTTTTGCTAGTTTCCTCAGTTCCGTAACATAGGCATCGAAACTTTCACCCTCTTGCTGGTTGCGTGTAAAAAATATATGCGAATTCACACTCTCATTTTTTAATGGTATGAAATATCTTTCAAATGCTTGTATAACTTGGTCATACGTAGGAGATTCCGCTAGATTCAACGTGTTGTAAATGTCAATGCACGTTTCCCCCATGCAATGCAGCAATAAAGCTACTTGGACATTCTCTTCTTTTTTATCCGCTCCGCTGGCTATTCTATATATTTCAAATTTTTGCTTCCATTTCTTGAAATCTTGATTTTGTAATTTTTCTGGTGGTCTTAATCCAATAACTCCATGTTCCGTCCTGTCTGCGTCCGCCATTTTTCTCCGCTTTTTGTATTATTTTCTTGACCTTTTCTTACTAATTTATTCTTTCTTCACATTCTCTAAGCCCTTTTGTTCTTTAGTCCGCAGCGCCATGTAGTATTCTTGGGTTTTAAGCAAGATACTCTTGTTAATTAATTAAAATGCAATAGTATGAATCAGACACCATTATTTATTCGAGTCCCATCTTGAATGACACAGATCTAACTAGACATTTATTAAGTACGACTCACACTGCAATTGTTAAGTATGCTTTACACATATAACAAGCTCACAAAGCCACTTTAGTTCAGGCAATGAACTGACAACTTGTATGGAAAAAAATTCAAATTTGGAAATAATTTATAATTGCAGATTTTTTCTATGCAACGGATGTATTATCAATTAAATAGTTACCTAGCGACAAAATCCAACAAAATCTCAGACATCAAAAAACTATAACTTAACTATAGCTTCTGTAAAGTCTGAATGGTTTTATCTTTATTTTGGTTAATTTTGCTCTATAATATTCAAAATAAATAATACAAAAAAAGACACGAAGACGTGTGGTGTCGGGTTAGAATAGCACCACCCCCTGTCTTCCCGTGGGTGTCGTAAGAGTCGACTAAGGGAACAGGGTTGAAGTGTGTTGTGGGCGATGGGCTAGCAACCTATCACTGCAACATCACATTTTGTCGATCTTTTATACCCACATTTATGCTAAAAGTGGCACTGGAACACAAGTTTCATGTGCTCTGCCTACCCCTTTTAGGGATAAAGGCGTGATATGATATGAATTGTCTTTTTTTACATACATACATACCATGTATGTAAAAAAAGACAATTCATATTTTATTTAAATTTATATAATGACTTCCAGATGGAAAGTTTGTTGGATTCTTAAATAACATTTTAATATTAAATAAACAAAAAAAACACTATTATAAATTAATGTTTTTCGAAACCGTATTTTGCCTGGAGTACTAGTAGATTACCTTTGTAATACAGGAATTTAAACCTTAGGATTATTTATTACTCTTTAAAACAACCGTCTCAACTTAAATCTTAACGCTAATGGTGACCTAAAACCCCAACAAAGCCAGAATTCAATCAAGTAACCCGTCGCTGGCCCTATTTAGTGTAAACGCCTGCCTCTTCGATGTTTTCAATTAAATTTATAATTAATTGCTTTCCCCAGAGCCTTGACAGGCCCACTGAGAACATCATCCACTTTTACATTTATGCGAAACCACTTGACAGGTGAGGAACGGAGCCCGTCACTCCTTATAAGTCGACTACATGAATCGCAGCTTCAATCAAGTTTCACATTAAACACTATGCTAACTTATGCTGATGCACTCTTTTACAAAGACTACGGTTGCTTGTCAAGCCATCTAATTACGTCTCGATTTTGTAGCAATTTAACCAACAAAGTTTATTGAAATAATCTCGAACGTTAATTTAGACTAATTACATATTTCAAAAGTGGACATATTGAACCGGCAACGATAAGCGGGTGAATTTTGACACACACTAACATTACTAACAACGTAATAAAATTTAATTAGAGATACTTGGTAACGCGTATTTTCAATTATAGAGATGTTCCTTAGGTAATTTAGGTATAAATATAAAGTGCATAATTAAAACTTATAACACTTTTTGGTCGCTTTATGAAACACATTACAAAAAAAATATTATAAATTCTTAATTGCTTTCATCTGGTAACATTTTTAAGAGCGCCAATTGAACAATCGTTAAGACACCAAACGCCTTAATGATTTATTTCGAAATGTCTCCAGCAAAATTACTGAGTAGTAATAGTCATAGTCATAGTATTTATTCAGAAAACAATACAGTTATTGTGTTTCAAATACAACCTTATAATAAATTTATTACACACTTAAAAAGTAATATTTTTAGTATTCATATTTAAAATAAAAGCAGAACCCTACCTAACCCAAAAAAGAAAGAAAGAAAACCTTAGCCTAAATCACAACATTATCAAAAAATCCCTCCACGGTGTAAAAGCAGCCTCTTAATAATAGTATTTTTCACAATCGTGTTATAATAGAGAGGTTTTTAGTCGAGTACCGTGTTTAGGCCACGAAGCTTGCTGAGTGGCCTAAGTAAGGTACGAGATTAAAAAGCTTGATTATAACACTATTGTGAACAATACTTTTTGTACGAGTTCATTAAAATTAATTTTCTACGAGTCAACTGAACTAATTAAACAAACTCGATACTGTTGAAACGAAGTGCAGCTCATCGCTCGTACGCTTGTTGATATCTTAAAAGACATCAACGAGCGTACGACATCAAAGCGATTCTATTGGTCCAATTCATTACAGTTCAGTAAAGCAGCCACGTGATTGGTCAAATTTATTTTAGTTGTCTGGAGCGTATCGAAAAGTAGTTATTTCGATTGTTTCGACAGTAACATGGACTACAACTATGAAAAGAGTGACGTTGCAGTATTCTCTATGAAATCTTAATACACATATTTTAATCGTTGAGTACAAAAAAATCTTTTCAATTCTCTATGAAAAACCGAGTTATCCGTAATGGTTTTAGTTCAGTAGGCAGCCTGTTGTTATACAGTTTTATGGCTTGATGACCAGCGAAATAAATGTTACCAGACAATATTTTAAAGGCAATATTAGTAAAATGTCATTTGCAATTGAGGTATATCCTGAAACATAAAAAGATTTTGCGTTTATATTTTATGACATAACTAGCGCCCGCGACTCCGTCCGCGTGGAACTCGTTTATATCGTAGGTCCATACAAACTTTCACCCCCCATTAGACTCCCTTAGCTGATGACTTCCGGGATAAAAACTATCCTATGTCTTTCCCCGGGATTAAAACTATCTCCATACTAAATTTCATCTCATTCGGTTCAGCGTTTAAGCGTGAAGACAGTATGGATTAAAAGCTACACTCACAGAGGTTGAGATTAAAGTGGACGAGTTATACATTCAACAGGACTGCATTCATGTTTATTTTACTGCAGTTTTTCATTTAAATGCTCGCATGTGATTTTAATTATCCACCTAAATGTATGTAATGTGTGTATGTTAAATCTTTTGAATGATTTTTTATTCCGTCTCAGTTAAAGCCTGCGATGGTACATTATTACTTTAAGGGTATAAAGTAATTTTTGACTTTTAATTATTTGCACTGATTGCAAATAGCTTACGTATTTTTTTAGAAGTAAAATAATTACAAGCAAAGATATTTATTAATTTCGACACATGAGGCGCACAGTAGGTAATCATATTTAATCACCTTTAATTGAAATGCTCAACGTACATACTGTAGTTAGTGTTGACAGAAAAAACGTCAACATTTTGATTTTGAGAGATTGAGATATGTATTGATAAAATTACAAATAATTTACGTCTCTCATACGGTTATACTAGGTATGATAAATTTAATATTCGTGCTTTTGTTATCCATCCGTGATATCTGATATAATACGAGCTTAGATTCCACTTGTCATAAATGACAAAAAGGTATATCCTTAGGCTATACTTTCCTCGTTATTGTGTAGGTACATTTGTTGACATTGTCTTAATATTCTATCTTTCTTTTTTTTTTCTTTTTGTTTTTGACGATCGTCATAATATTTTTTTTTGACGTGTAGGTATGCTTTGTAATGTAATTTTTTATCATGAAATAAATAATCAAATCTTATCAAATCTATTGCTTTTATTTCACGTCTCTGTCATTCTGATGATGAAAGACAGACATGAAAGTGGGGATATCATATTTATTATGTCGAATAGGCAGTGACCCTGACTGGACTCATAACTATGGTACAGCTAAAGAACTTGTACCTCACGCATACAAATGCGTCCTGCATTAGGTCACGTATTCTTCGTTATAGCTAACACACATAATCATATTAGTTTAATAAGAAACGTAGGTATTTCCAAAAATAGTCCAAGGAAGCATTATTCAACGTAAGTATATATTATTAAAGAAATTAACACTGAATACAAACAGATTACAAGCTTTCGTCTTTGTCTCTGTGTGTCTTTTGTGTAGTGAATAAATGTTTCTTTCTTTCTTTCTTTTTCACTTGCTGTCGTGTGCGTCCTCAAAAGAGTGGCTTGGCTAGCAGAAAGAGATTTTTAGGTACTTTGTCTAGACTTACTTTTTTAATTATTATGAGCAATGATGAAAACCTACTTTGTTTTTTGTTTCATGATAGGATTTTCAACACAAAGTAGTTGGTACATCAAAACAAATATCGACACGGACAAAGTGCCAGAAATATGTATCCACCCAACCTCAATATTTTTCACCTAAATATGCGAACGTAAAGGAAAACGTACTTACATAACAACCGGAGAACGTACCCATAGAACAAATTCATTAAATACAATAAATTACTGAAATCACAAAAAGAGAAACCAACAAACACCAATACATTCTTGCATTTTGTAATACACATAAGTAGTTTCGTACCTATGTATATTTTATTCCTTAAATATGTGTGAAACCAGAAGCTACAATAGTAGATTATACACCAAGGGGATAAAGCACTGTTTTATGTCACGGGAGCGAATTGAATCCCGAACGTAACGAAGGACTCATAATTTAACTCCTGAGCGTAGCGAGGGAGTTATAAGTTAAAAGTAAAAGAAGACTGAGTCCTGAGTGCAGACCAGTGCAGCCTATTCTTATTAGTCTCATGATTTTTCATTACTTCCTCATCCATCAAGAATATGTGAAGTTGAATAATATTATTATGCTGAAATTGAATTGCAATATGTTAAATGAAAAGCATATGTAACTGAAAATTATTTATTTACATAATTTCTATGTACTTTTTAAGTATAAGCCATCCTGCTACATTGTGCCCCTAATTGTGTTTATTTCAATACCTATATTTTACTTTGAATAGGACGGGAAATAGTCATTTTACAAAGAAGTTTGTACTATTTCTGGCATTTGGATTAATACCTCACATCTAGAATTCATATTGTTTGATGCACATACAATTATGTAAAACAATAATTGGCAATAAGTTAAGAACAAACAGCATACTCAATGTATGAAAATCAATCATAATATTCATAATACATAACATATCCTGGTCACACAGAACAAGTTCAAACATAAGAGAGCCTACAATTTGCAGAGACAGAAAAGGAGCGGGACAAATGCTCCGATGGTGATGAACACAGGGATGAGAACGGAGCTCTCGTCCATGGAGTAGGGGTCAGGCTGCTTCGGGCCGCTCGCCCGCCGGTCCTGACTACTCTTTTCCTCCACCTGATCTCTAGTCTCTTCGGCCTCATTGTCAGGCCATACTATAGGTGACAGTTTAGGAATTTCATCTATAGTACCTTTTATTACATATAAAGCATTGATTTTGGGATTGCGAGAGACTGAGTCCTGAGCGAGAGAGAGTGAGGGGTTCAACCGCCCAAGACTAAAACAGTCTTATCCCCGAGGTGTATACTCTACTTTTCACACCTTATGCGAGACAAAAAAACAGGCTCAGTAGATAAATAATGTTTATTTAGCAAATTAAAAGTACATAGTAACATTAGACACATAGCTTTCCATTTGTCAAAATCGTTGTAGGGTCGTTTCGCCGGTAACGCGACCACCTTCGGTTAGCGACCACTTGACGGACTAGGCTGCTTCAATTAAAGATATTAACATTTCTACAAACCCAACAGAAAAATAATTAGTTATTAACTATTCTTGAATAGTGTCAGAATAAGAATAAATACACTTTAAAATCCAAAGCTTAATCCAAAGCAAGAAAAAATAACCTCAATTTACACATTTCACACATTGCTTCCGAAAAGTGTTGACGTGCAGTGAATCTGTAAAAAAAATAACGCGACAGTTGGCGCGAAAACTTTAGTTACGTCACTTAATTTAATTATTATGCTGAAATTAGTTAATTGATCGTTTAAATGATTTAGCTGTTGTAATAATTTCGTTGAGATTCGGCATATTTAAAAATAGATTTAAATAAAATAGGGTGGTCGCGTACCCAAATACATAATTACCAAAGAAGTCGGATAGCGACCACATCGTTTTCTTTTTCTTTCCTTATGGATTCTTATGCGGCACCCGCGATATTTAGCTTGGCTAGCAAATTGAGTCGGTATTTAAGCCGCGCCAATCCATGCTATTGCTATGTCCATAGTATATATAATATAATAATAATATATAATTATATATTATATTATACATATAATAATAAATAATTTATATGAGATAGTTATATTATAAATTCGAAAGTGTGTATGTCTGTCTGTCTGTTATCTCTTCACGCTTAAACCGATGGACCGATTTTGATGAAATTTGGTATGGAGATAGTATGAGTCCCGGGAAGAGACATACTTACCTAGGATAGTTTTTATCCCCGAAATAATCCCCTAAGGGGGTGAAAGTTGGTATAAGCTACGATATAAACGATTTCCACGCGGACGGAGTCGTGGGCAGACGCTAGTGTAAGTAGAATATAATCTAAAAGTTAAATAAAAGCTTGTAAAAAGGTGGCATTTAGATACCTACTATGAATGACATGTGTGACTGTAATAGCAATATATATAAAACGCGAGCGAGTTTGAGCGAGATGGCGCGCTTTATTCGATTCTATTCTTCATTGACACAGCAATGTAAAGTAGATTTAGGAGAGTAACAATTTAGGGATGTAGACACTAAATAAAATGACCTATAATGATGAATTTTCTCGAAAAAGGATTAAATGTAACGTCAAATGGAGAAAAAAAGAGCAGGGGATTAAGTAATCACAAAGTTATAGTATCCAAAGTTTTTAGAGGGGGTGTATTCTATCCCTTTCCGCAAAACGCACCTTCATATGAAATGATTGTCATTTACTATGATGCTCGGGGATTGTGACGTCACGATCCACTAGCGTTTTCTCTCTCTAACAAGCAATATTAAAACGGTTGTAGCTTCGTAATTTTTGGAGATATATGAATGGGATTTTCGTCACTTAGGCTTATCATTTTGCCTTCTTTTTTTGGATTAATAATAAATGGTTAGTCTACACTCCTATTTGTAGTGGTATAAGGGCAGTTAGGTAGGTCAAACTTTGAGAGAAAGAGGTCAATCGTCGAATCCGACTCGTCTGGGTAGCGTTCGGGAAGCTACGCTATGGCACATCTTTTCGTCCAATATTCCGCAGTGTCTCAAAGGCGAGTCTTTGACCAGTGTGTGTTGCCAGTGATGACGTATGGCACTGGAACGTGGTCGCTTACTATGGGCCTCATAAGAAGGCTAAAAGTCACCCAAAGGGCTATGCTGGGAGTTTTTATGCGTGATCGCATCAGAAATGAGGCTATCCGCAACATAACCAAGGTAGGTAACCGATATAGCCATCCGAATCGCTAAAGTTAAGTGGCGGTGGGCGGGGCATATTGCACGTAGAATCGATAGCCGTTGGGGCGGAATGGTTCTCGAATGGCGACCACGTACCGGGAGGCGCAGAGTGGATCGCAGGAATCCACTGGATGCGGGTGGCGCAAAACCGGTCATTGTGGCACTCTTTGGGGGAGGCCTATGTCTAGCAGTGGACGTCTTTCGACTGATATGATGATGATGATGATGATAAATCGTTTTATTAACTACTTAAACACTATTTGCAAGAGTGGTCGCCAACTAGCTAACAGGTGGTCGCAAACCGACTAAAGCGGTCGCTATCTAGCGAATTCGCTATTTTGTAACCTTTTCTATATTTTTTCCTAATCTATGGATGAAAGTGCTATATTTTATTGTAGGTTTCAAAACTTGACAATACTCAGAGCCTTTACGAATACCATCTATTATATGTGTAAATTGAATAGGTATACATTTACTAATCTAAAGTGAGCAACTCGGCTAAGTGGTCGCTAACCGGCGAAACGACCCTAGGCTTTTAGGTATTTTTCCTTTGACTTCTCTGGCAGCAGATTGTTGACAATGCCTATGGCATCTAATTTGATAAACTCAGGAGTCAAAACACTTTCATCACTCGACATTTTCAATATTGTTTTTGAAATTAAATCTTCTATAGGCACCTACAAGAACTCGATTTGTTCGTCACGCGTGAACAAATGAAGGCGCGCGGCGTTCCAAATTCGAAAGCACAAGCCGTGGTCCTAGATTCGAAATTCGAATTTCGAGCACCGCGCTCCTCCGGACCGGGGTTCACACGGAGGCAAACTTCATTTATTTTGTCAAATCAAGTAGGCCATGGCCTAGGACAAATTGTGTTTAGCAAAATTAAACTTTATGCATATAGTAATAAGAATTATGAAAAGTGAAATCATATTATTAACCAGCGGGTTACAATGAAATTCAGTACAACATTATAACCCGGCTAATACCAAGGGATTTAATGTCTTGCTTTCGGTAGGGTTTACATGACCTATAATTCGGCATTGTCGAGCATGTGGTTTGAAAATTTTTATTAATCTAATGGTTCATACATTCATAAAAAAACTCCCGTTTGTGTGCGTTGTAATTCATGTGAAACTTTCGTTATCATAAATGCTCTAAATCAACTATTTTACATTTTCACTTGGCTCATTTCCCAGTACGAGGAAATATAGGCAAAATATTTACGCTACTGACGTTATGTGACTACAACGCCTATTGTTTTGTTTTGTTCGCTTGTGACACTTCCTAGAGTCACAAGCGAATTGCCGACCCTTTAATGATTTGAGGATTCGTTTTATCAAAAGCTCGAGGCATGCCCCCCTTAGGGGCTGTCCATATACTACGTGTTCATGACAATTTCCGTTAATTGCAAGGGGACATAGTTTAGATCAAATAAAGTTAATTTCTCCAAGAAAGTAGTATCTCAACTCTTCCTGTTATCAAGATTTTGCAGTTACGACCAGTATAAATGGCTCTGAACTGTGACTTCATAACAGCTTTTTAAATTTTGTAAGGTTCATACACTACAAGAAGGTTTTCTGTGTTTCAATACCCTTGTACAATAAGACAATAACCGTTTATTCTACATTTAATGAACTTGTACAAAAAAGGAAAAAAAAAATTTTTTCTCAAGAAATAATTATGCTTATTTGTTTCTGTGAATGTACTCTGCAATATGCCGAAGTTAACGGAAATTCCCGGGAACACCCTGTATTACGTCATTTCAAAATAGGGGGAGGGGTCTGACCTTTGGATGACGGTTGTTATTTTACTAGGCGGGGATTCCATTCAAGGAATTAACAGGATTCATGTGGGGGTCAAAAATCGACAAAAAACGATGACGTAATATATAGACAAACCCTTACGCTCAAAACAGCGCATCTTCGAGAGTTCTGGCGATCTTACTCACAAGCATCAACACATCACCAACCCACCTACAGATCTAGCATACCTATTAGGTGTTATTTTCTTAAGAGGTACTTGCCCGGTTGGGCCATTCTGCCCTATAAAGGGGCTGTATATATTACGTCATTTCAAAATAGGTGGGGGGGGGCTGACCATTGGATGACTGTAGTCATTTTATAAGGCGGGGAGGGTCCTTTCAAGGAATTAAAATGATAATGATAGGGGGGGGATTATATCGTACTAACAACTCTCCATATATATATTTATATCTGTATGGCATGACATAAATAATAATGTTAATCAGATGTAGCGATGTAACGTCCTTCTTTACATAGATTAGATATCTAGTGTTAACTAGTACTAGTTGCGGCACAAACTAAACAGGTAAGCAAATTTTAATAAACACCTACCTCATTGTCCGTAATAAGTGTAGTGCACGTCATATTTTGGTAACATTTTCCAATCAAGTGCTGACACCACTCAATAGACGTTTCATCAATTTTGCTCAGTAAATCGCTCAATCTTGTATAAAATTCATGGGGTGTAGCTCCGAGTGGAATGATAAATAAGTCGCAGCCTCGCCCGAATATTCTCATTTAATACGTGACTTGTTTTGTGAAAATATTACCCGATATGAGTATCCACGATAGATGGGAATACGGAATATTGTTATCCTAACACACATTTATACATTGACGCGGATGGTTTTGGGCGCTTACCTTACATACAATGTACAGTCAAGGAATTTGATTTCTTACCCACTTTGGACTTTGTCAAAGTGACGTAATCAATCAAAACGTAAGAGACTTCTTATGATTTTATTTACAGGGTCACTTTGAAATAGTCCTAAATGGGTAGGAAATTAAATTCCTTGACTGTACCTATAAATCTTCTTTAATTTTACTAAGTACTGTCCGTTGTTTTTTTTATAGCTAAGGTGTAGTTAATAATCTATTACTTACCTACATGAAAACGGGACGAACGCTTTATTATCAATTATGAACGCAGCAGATGCATTTGGACTGTCTCCGTTCAGAAATGAATATTGATTTGGTACAGTCAGCATCAAAAGTAGCTACGCAAACGAAGACGTCAAAAGACTTTATTAAAATGGAATAAGAACTTATGACGTCTTCGATTGCGTATATTTACTTTTGATCCTGACTGTACCAACCAATATTTCTTGATTTCGCTTAGTTATATTATCATAATAAAAATAGAATACACCACTTTCAAATAATTTGATTAAATTCAAAATTCAAATAAATTCAAATATTTATTCGTGACACACAATTTACACATACAAAAGAAATAATATAATACATATTTTGTCACGAAATGGACCCTGCTCAGCATATTGCTAGCTTTGCAGCCAGCGCTGGTCTTCCGCAGGGTCCATTCGGTGAGAGCACGGTGGGCAACAACAACAGATACACATGCAATATCTTATATATATATATATATATAATTAACTATTAATAACTAAAATGCACACTTAATAAAAATAAAAAAAATACACAAAAAGGAAAGAAGTGTTCACACCCCACAAACCACTACGTGTGTGTGGGCCTTTACAGTAACAGTGAACGCAGCCCATACACAACCGTTATTACGCCTTCCATCGTTTCACGTGCTCATCTAACAGTGCTAAAGTAGCACTCTAGCTTTGAAATACATAGCTATACTAGCCCCCAACCAAACTGACAACCGGGGCCATAAAACCCTTGAGCTCGCGTTATCAGTTTCCCATTGTTATCCATTGTCCCATTTTATGGCCCCAGTCGTCAGTTTGGTTGGGGGCTAGTATAGTTAGTGTGCAACACGTGATATTCTGCTGACCCCATTCTGTAAAGTTCTAGAATAAGTTGGACACTCGCATCAGCCCACCACCAACTCTGTACTGACCCGAATTACCAACGTGTAAATTGATTTATACTTAGTCAGCACAGCGCTGGAGCGTCAGTAGGTACTGACGATATATGGGTCAAATAATTAAATTCGTGAATTAAATAAAACAGCAAAATGTGAATCTATCCAGGATTCCGAGCAACTTTGGCTATGGGAACAACTTTGTATCATGCAAAAAAAACAACTGTTCATAATACATTTTCGTCAGTCTAAAATGAACAAAGAGTATGAAATAGTTATTTTTTTGCTTAACACAAAGTATGTATCATAGTAAAAGTTGCTCAGAATGGATAGACTCACGTTTTGCTATTTCGATTCACGAATTTAATTTAAACTAGTACTTATAGAGAAATTAAAGTAAACTGTTTTCATACATTTACTATGGAGAGAAAGAGCAGTAATTTCTGGCTTTTTTGTACTAATTGAAAATATTGATACTGGATAGAAATGGAATCGATTGACATAAAAAAATAGATGTAAAAAAAAGTTTTTTCATTTTCATACAAATTGTATGGGGAAAGTTTTTCTCGATTTATGACTTTTCTAGCCGGAAATTGCTTTTTGATCCCATACAACTTTTGATCCTGGACAGAAATTGGATCGATTTTTTTGACAAACTTTTTTTTTGATGCAGATCAAAAAAAAAGTTTGTCAAAAATGACCATTTTCTTGCACCCTGTATGTTTTTTCCAAAATATGTAAACGCCAATCTTCATTAATTTGAAATCGAAGGAAGGTCTCCTAAAACCAATTTCGCCTAGCAACACGGGATCTTGTAGCTGCCCTCACTGACCCAAAATCTATTTCCACCCGAACGGTAGGATACGAAATTTTACTAGGTACCTATTACATTTTATGGCCAATCCGGAAGTTTGCATTTGGTTACAGGAGTATGTGCCAACAGTTAAAAACGCAACATTATCTTTAATTTTAATTACCTACCTAAAGTGTCGCATCCGAATCGATACATCCTCGCAATGTTGGCATGGTGCCTCGTCGAAGCGATACCGGAAGTGCCAACTAACATCCGTTTCCGAAAAATGGCAGACAGTGCAAACGTGGCACGCTTTTATTGTTCAGCACCCAAAAAACACATCGCAAAACGAATAGTGTAGGTAACGAATAGTTTTTTTTATAAAAAAACGGATATTTACACTTAATATTTTTATGTAGTAATAGATCAAGAAACTGTTTGATTTAGGTATAGCTGTAGCACAACCACATGTGATTTGAAATAAATATTGTTAATGCTAAAACGTAAACGAAATAATAGATAAAAATTATATTGTAAATTTCTTAGGCATTCACATTATATTTGTAAACAACAATATTTCCACTTAATCAGAAGCCTGTTTTCGCAAAAAAGAAGAAAAGTAAAAAAAATCTCTTGCGCGGTTATTAAATTACATGTTGTTCATCCGAATTACTTGAAACGAATTCAAATTACACGTAATCATTTTAATGAAGTATTTTGCGATCCTATCATTATATAAATTGCTCGCATACCAAATATCTTAAACTATGTCCCTGTGAGAGCTGAAAATGTTCCAAAGGCCAAACAAGATTGAACAAGTTATCACTAACAAAATTGTTTTTCAGCTCGTGTCTACGATGGAAAGCTGTAATTATTGCATATTTGGGTTCAAATAACTGCTGTTTGGGAAGTTTGCGAAGACCACATTTTTTTGTGTAAGGGGAGTGATTTCGAAAATTTTAAGTGTATCTGTTTGACCCTATATGGGTGACTGGAAGAGATTGCCATTTGGAATGAAGTCCGCCATCATCATTCATTATCATTCATTGATTATTTTGTTTTTTTAGGGGTGCAACTCCATACATGTAACTGCAAGCAAAAAAAAAAACATTGCTAGTTCACGTGGTTCACATCAATCGATAGGCCTTTTAAAATAAATATAAGGTTTCTCAGTAAGTTTTTCGATGAAGTGAATATGTATAGTCGGAGATAATCGCCTACGCCAGTCACTAGAGGTTCAAAGCAGTGACGTTGCAAAAGGTGGTGTAGAAGATTTTTTATTATTTTATATCGTGTACATACGAAAAGTATTGCCATACGAAAAAAGAGACCTCTCTATAGTTAGAGGATATAACTAAATTCTCTATGTGTGGATTTCGTCAATTTAATCAAAATCTTGTTCAAAATTAAAAATATGGAAATCAATTCTTAAGTAAAGTTATCGAAGCGGTAGAAAACTGACGATAGAAAAACCTGTCTATGTTTAACTTCGTTGTCCGAATAAACATTGACAAATTTAATATTTCCTACAAAACCAATACGGTGATACTGAATTTCTAGGAAATAATACGCTAACTAGCAGAATAAACGCGAATATATTATAGAAGATAATATCGAGAACACAACTCAGTTGATAGACCGATGACAACAAACTTTATTCAAAAACCTTGACACATCAAGTCACGTATAAAGCAAGGAGTATGTAATATGTTTATACTATTCCAACATCCTCCCTTAAACATAATCCCATCATCCTGGAGCAGAAGGCCAGCTTCGGGAGTGACGTAGCCTTAGTAAGCGCGTCAGCCACCATCATGTCTGTCTGAACGTAGCGAACATCGATGGCACCTTCGTGTACTTTGTCACGCACAAAATGATGCCTCACATCAATGTGTTTTGTTCTTGAATGATAGCCATCAGTACCAGAAAGTTTGATACTGCTCTGGTTGTCACTGTAGATAACCATGGCTTCATTCTTCAACAGCGGCCATAAATCTTCATTAAACTGCTTCAACCACAAAGCTTCTTGTACACATGACGACAATGACATGTACTCGGCTTCCGTAGTTGATAGAGCCACGGTAGGCTGGCGCCTGGAACCCCAGCTGATTGCTCCTCCCTGAAACAAAAAAGTGTAACCGGTGCAAGACCGTCTATCATCTGCTGAACTCGCCCAGTCGGCGTCGCAGTAACCATGCATCATGGTTTCATCAGGACTGTTCTTGTAACATAGCCTGTAGTCCTGTGTTCCTTTCAAGTATCGCATCACACGCTTTAGAGCGATCCAGTGTTGCATCTCAGGTTTATTATTATATTTACTCAGCATATTAATAACATAACTTATGTCAGGCCTTGTTATTTGCGAGACATACAGCAAGCAACCAATTACTTCTTGATAAGGAATATCTCGTAACACTTCCTTTGTTTCATCAGAACTCTCTGTTAATTTAGCACCCATATCAATAGGAGTCTTAACAGCTTTGCAATCTGACATTCCATACTTATGTAGTACTTCTTGTATGTACTTCTGTTGGTCCAAATAAATGACACCTTTATTTCTATCTCTCTCTACATGTATCCCAAGACAGTAGCTAACATCTCCAAGATCTTTCATTTTGAAATGCTTGTTCAGCTGCTCTTTGATAAAGCCTTTAGACGTCTGGTTATTTGTGAAAATCAACAAGTCGTCGACGTAAATAGCTACAAATAGCATATTTTCCTTATTCTCAATCCTGTGGTAAATGCAAGGATCCAGTTTCGATTGCAACAGACCCATCGATTTCAAGGAAGAATCAAGCTTCTTATTCCACTGTCTGCTTGCCTGTTTCAATCCATACAATGATTTTCTCAATAGGCATACTTGGTCACCTTTCTCATACATCGCAGGTTGAACCATGTAAATCTCTTCGTCTATGTCACCTTGAAGGAAAGCGGAAACAGCATCCATCTGACATATGTCTAAGTCATGTTTTGCCGCCAAGGCAAATAAGTAGCGCAAAGATGTATGTCTGACAACCGGTGAATAAACTTCATTGTAGTCAATTCCCTTTTTCTGTGAACATCCCTTTATTACCAGTCGTGCCTTGTATTTCACAATGTCACCCTTTTCATTGGTTTTTGTCTTAAAAACCCACTTGCATGGTAAAGCTCGCTTGTTAGAAGGTAGAGTCGTAATTTCCCACGTATTATTTGACATTAGGGACTCGTACTCTTCGTCCATCGCTTTTTTCCAGTTTTTTGAATTAGCGCTCGACAAGGCCTCTTTTACAGTAAGCGGATCTGTGATCTCTTTGACACACATGCAGTTATTACCTGTTCGGTCAGACCTCAATGTCATAGTACGTGCAGGAATTTTGCTGATATCATGACCGTCGCTAGGTAAGTATGTTTCGTCTTCACTCGCTCTGTTCACACAGCTGTCAAAAGAAGTGTCAGCACTCGAGGGTAACGTGACATCTTGCGTCTCTTCCGGTGGTGTGACAGTGTCCTCCCTTTCTGTGGAATACTCAGATATGTCCGTACTCACACTCTGCGATGTCAGAGGTACAGTAGTAATCCGTGACACTGGTCCAGGGTCCGGTGTGATTTTATTTGCGCACGTGCAATCCTCGATAAATATCACATCCCTGCTAACCACAACTTTTTTATTGCTCGAGTCGTACAGTCTGTAGCCCTTTGTATTTTCGCAGTAGCCGATGAAAAGTAGCTCACGTGATTTCGAATCCCATTTTAGTCGCTTCGGCTTCGGAACATGGACCATGGCTTTCGAGCCAAAAATCTTCAAATGTGAAATGTTTGGTTTCTTACCCGTCCACATCTCAAACGGTGTTCTTTCAGCTAAAACTCGTGATGGCGATCTGTTAATGATGTAAGCTGCTGCGACAACTGCCTCCGCCCAAAATTCTTTCTGCAGATTTGCCTCAAATAGCATGCACTTAGCGCGCTCGACCAGACAGCGATTTTTTCTTTCCGCAAGCCCGTCTTGCTCTGCTGTGTACGGTGCGCTGGTTTGATGTTTGATGCCGGAAGCTGCTAGAAAGTCGGAGAATGCTTTATTACAGTATTCTGTACCATTATCTCTACGTATAATCTTTATTTTCCTGTCTAACTCGTTTTCAACTTCATTTTTAAACTTCTGAAAAACAGATTTAACATCCAGCTTGTTCTTCAAAAAATAGACGTATACTTTTCGCGAATAATCATCTATGAAGGTTATGAAGTACCTCGCGCCGCCAATAGATGGCGTCTCCATCGGACCGCATAGATCGGAATGTACTATATCCAACAATCCATTCGCTCTTGAACCAAAGTTGGGAAACGGAAGTCTGGTTTGTTTAGCTTTACAACATGGTACACACACAGTTTGTTCAAGTTTACCAGTAATTTGTATACCTTCAGCGCAAGATTGCAACCTCTTTACATCTGCCATGTTCAAATGTGCCATTCGCTTATGCCAAGTAACAATATCTGCCTTACTCTCATTTAAGGAAACTGCATACGCATTGCCAGTGTTAACAGTATTCAGCTTGTACATGTTATTGGTTAGTCACGCTGTCGCAACAAGGATGTCATGTGCGTTGTATATCTCACAGCTAGTATCGCTGAACTTAACTTTGCAGCCATTCTTAGTGAGTTGACTAACCGACAACAAATTCGCGCTTAGCTCAGGAATATAAAGAACATTTCTCACCTGGATTCGATGCTCGTCTTTGCTTATAACGGTATGTTTTATGTATTCTTATCGAATTAAATCACATAGCGCAATGTTTGTAAATTGTATTTATTTTATTGAATGACATTAATCAAAAGTGACAACTCGTATTATTTTTCTACCGTCTTGCTGCAGCATAGACAATGACACAACACCTCCGCCGTAAATCTTTAGGATAGGCTGGCTGCCCTATCTAGTCTTGGCACTATGGTACTCAACATTTGATCTACGTGTCTCTTCCAAGTCTCTCCTGAATCCGTCTTGATCTCATAGTGTAACCTGCCCAAAATCCTTGTGACAGTTCCAAACTCCCACTTGTTCCGTCCCTTACTATAGTCCCGTATCTGAACTCGCTGACCGATGATAAAAGTTCGGACTGGGAGCGACTCTGTGGTGGCCTGTGTCTCTGCTCTCACCTCCCCCGGTCTCGCTTTGAACTGGACATGTAAGGCATTCCTTATCGTTCGGTTAAACATACTGTCATACGGGGTTTTCCCAGTGCTGACACTCGGCGTTCTCAGCAAGCGCTCTTTAATTGCTAGGAGTTTTTCGTGCAGGTTACCTGGCTCAGAATCCATGCTCTTTAAAGCTTTCTTAACAGTCTGGACATATCTCTCCGCCTGTCCGTTCGTAGCCGGATGATACGGCGCCGAAGTTTTATGAACCACTCCACTTTTCTTAAGGTAATCTTCAAATTCTGCCGATACGAACTGCCGTCCATTGTCAGAAACCAGTGCTAAAGGGAAACCGAAAGTTACAAATAGCTCCTGTAATTTTTTGATACACCAGTTGCTGGTCGTTGTTGTGGTTGGGATAATTTCGACCCATTTGGTGTAAGCATCCACGACTATGAACAGTGAATGTCCCCTTAGCGGTCCCGCGAAGTCGATGTGGAGCCTTTGCCATTGGCCTGTCGGCGGTTCCCAGTTGTGTAAAGTGACGTGTGGGGGTTCATTCTGGTGTAGCCGACATTCACGACAGCTCTTTACTAACTCTTCTATGTCTTTATCTATATTTTTCCAATAGACGTAGCCTCGTGCTAGTAATTTCATTTTAACTATTCCGAGGTGTCCTGAATGTAATTCGTCTAATACCCGTTTTCTCAGCACTTCCGGCACCATGACTCTTGTTCCCTTTAGCAAACAACCGTCCTGGATGGTAAGTTCATTGTCGTTATAACCGTATCGACGCACAGTCTTGCCCGTCATTAATGCTTGTAGCAGATTATTGTACTCGCCGTAATTTTGAGTTTCTTCCGCAATTTTCATACGATCCACGGCGATTGTGTTTATTTGATTCAGTTGGAACGCAGTATGCACATCAATTATGTTTCGGGGTATGGTATCCACAGGAAATCTTGACAAATAATCTGCGTTGCTATTATCTATTGAAGTTCGGTATTCGATCGTGTAGTTAAACCCGGAGAGGAAGTGTGCGTAATGGAAAAGTCTCATTGTACTCATAGCAGGCAAAGTTTTGTGTGGGTGGAAGATTGTGGTCAATGGTTTGTGATCAGTCACCAGTATGAATTTTCTTCCATAGCAATAGTGGAAAAACTTTTTTAACCCCCAGAATAGCGACGTGGCTTCCTTATCTATCTGACTGTACTTTTTCTCGCTGTTTGTTAATGTACGAGATGCAAACGCTATAGGTCTATCGGATCCATCCGGCAAGCGATGCGATAACACAGCTCCCAGTCCAGTAAGTGAGGCGTCTGTAGCCAAAACTAGGGGTTTTTCTGGGCTAAAGTGAGTCAAAACTCCGTCACTAAGAATTTCTTCTTTAATTTTCTTGAAACTTGAGTCACAATTCTTTGTCCACTGGTAACGAACACCTTTTCTGAGTAAGTTGTTCAAGGGGCTCGATATTGAAGCCAAGTTCGGAATAAACTTATTGTAATAGTTGGCCATACCTAGAAATGTTCTTAATTCATTAACATTAGTGGGTGGTGGCGTATCCGTTATTGCTTTGACTTTATTCTTATTTTTATGTAACCCATTTTTGTCGATAATGTGGCCCAAATATTCGATATTCTCTTTCATAAAACAGCATTTTTCTTTATTAAGTTTCAGGTTGTTTTCTTTTAGCTTACATAACACTTGACGTAGTCTAGTCAAAAGCTGTTCCTCTGATGTTCCTTGGATAATGATGTCGTCAAAGAAGCATTTAACGCCGGCGATTCCTAGAAGCAGTTTATCCATAAACTTTTGCCATAAGTTTGGAGCCACCTTAACACCAAACATGAGTCTATTGACCTTAAATGTACCTTTATGCGTGCTAAGAGATTGCATCATAGCGCATTCATCGTCCATCATCATGTGTAGATAAGCTTGGCTCAGGTCCAATGTACAAAACAGCTGTCCCCCATTCATTTCCACTAAGATGTCTTCTATGATTGGAATAGGGTACTGTTCATCTCTGATGACCTTATTCAGGGTGACCTTGTAGTCCGCACATAAGCGTATGCTGCCGTTGGGTTTGACGATTGGTACGACTGGTGTTCCCCACTCTGAATTGTCAACCTTTGTGATGACTCCTTGTTTGCATAAACGTTCTATTTCTTCGTCGACTTTGTCCTTAAGAGCGTACGGTATACGTCTGGGCTTTACAAAAATTGGTGTTGTATTATCATCGCATAGGGAGAAACGGCCCTTGTAATTTGGTATGCATCCCAGAGTACCATCAAATACATCGGCAAATTCCGTAAAAAGTTTATCGAGTTCGGGCTGTGCTTTCGGATTTACTTGGTTTATGTTGGCTAGGTCCAAGTTTATTGACCGTATCCATGCTCGTCCAAAGATAGCGTCCACGTCCTGTTTAATAATGTATAGTTTTCCATCAAAGGTTTGATTTTTGTATTTGCATGTGACATATGTCACGCCGATGGGTGCGAATATCTCTCCCGTGTATGTTCTCATAGTAACGTGAGTTTTGTAAATTTTGCATCCAGTATTCAATTTCTGGAAATCTTTATGTGACATCGTTGAAAGAGCCGCTCCTGTGTCGATTTCCATACACGTGTTTTTGTTGTTAATGGATACGTGTATCATATACTTGTCTGTTTGACCGGATCGTATTAGGTTCATATCCCAGGGAGTGCTTTCATCGACAATATCAGAGGCGCTATCTGAGTAGTGGTGCTCCCCATGTTCAGGTTCTATTTGTTTATTCACCTGCGTCTGTTGTAGGCAAACACGCGCCAGGTGACCTTTCTTTTTGCATTTATTGCAGGTGTCATGAATGCTTCGACATTTATTCGCTTGGTGTTCATGACTTCCACAACGAAAGCACTTTCCCTTGAGATCTCTGATCGACAAAGGTTTGTTACCTGCTGTATATTTCCTGAAGTCCGTTTGAACAACGGCATGTTGATCTTGACTGGAATGTGCGGGTGACATGTAGCTGCTGTCTGATTTTGCAAGTTCAAGCGTCGTCGCCTTTTTCACGACGTCTGTGAAATTCGTTATCTGGGTTTCTTGCAAGAGTTTTGTTCGTATATCATAGTCACGTAGCCCTCTTATAAACTGTAGCGTTAAAAAATTGTCACTGATTGACTTCTTACAGTGATTACATGAAAACTCACAGTCTTGACACAATCGTTTCAATTCCGAGGTATATGCGATGACTGTTTCATGTGTGTCTTGAGTCCGTGTAATGAATTTGTGTTGGCAAGCCCAAATACTTGGTTTCGGATCTATATATTCTTTCAATATTTTGACAACGTCGTTGAAATCTAATTCGCAGGGATCGTCCGGTGCGCATAAATCGTAAGCTTTCTGGTGTAGGTTTGGGGGAATGGAACTAAGAAGCATGAGTGTCCGTGTTCTTGGATCTTCACAGTGGCTTAGTTTTAAATATGTTTCTAATCTTTTTACGAAATACGTGAAGTTTTCACTTTCTTGAAACGGTTGGAAGCTTAGTTTAGGTTGGTGCGCAGTAATAGGAGTGCATTCGCGCGTCCCTTCGTAGCTCCGTGTGTGTAAGGAAGCTGATACGTAAGTGGAGGGTGCGTCGGCAGCGGGTGCAGGCGGGCGTAAGCCGTGTAGTTTTAGTTTTAATTGTAGGATAACTTCTTCTGTAGCGTAACGTTGTTCTATTTCCGTTTCTAAATTTCCGGTTACCGATTCTATTTCCGTTTGTATATTGTCAAATTTTTTTTCGTAGTTGTTAAGGCTTGTAAGCCTTTGACTTATTTCTAAGTCCGAAGCATCTTGACATTGTAGTAGCGTTTGTTGCAGTTTGGTAAGTTGTCCACGTATAGACGCGCGAAGGCGTGAAAGGCGTTCAATTTCCTCCATCCTCGTCGCCAGTTTTATGTATTCTTATCGAATTAAATCACATAGCGCAATGTTTGTAAATTGTATTTATTTTATTGAATGACATTAATCAAAAGTGACAACTCGTATTATTTTTCTACCGTCTTGCTGCAGCATAGACAATGACACAACAGTATGGATGTTTACTTTACCCATATGTTGCACGGAGACAGCTTCGTTGTTCGCCACCATTATTCTTTGAATCGGAGATGACTCTACCTCGTACATCCAGTCTGAACGTCTTGACATATTCATAGTTGCTGCTGAATCGACATACCAATCGTCCTGTTCAGTTGAGCTGAAAGCTGAAAAAGCGGCAGAAAAAACATTGTTAGAGGCTTTCTTTTCGGGACAATCATTTTGGAAATGGCCATATTTATTGCATTTAAAACAGCGTGGTCCTTTCTTTTTTGGCTTCGTTTGATGG
Source organism: Epinotia brunnichana (assembly GCA_963854355.1). Taxonomy (NCBI): domain Eukaryota; kingdom Metazoa; phylum Arthropoda; class Insecta; order Lepidoptera; family Tortricidae; genus Epinotia; species Epinotia brunnichana. Next base: position 17,344,931 of record OY977949.1, on the reverse strand, counting down.
CTGGTGCTCTTCTTATGCTTCGTAAAGAATGCCGAAGACTCAGAAACTTTAACTTCTTGTAAAAGTTTTGTCTTTACAAAATCTGACGATATTTTCGTGCCGGAACTTTCCAGGCCCATGATCATCGGTTTGTACGTGTCCGGTAATCCCGCCAGCATGAGCGTTCCTAACCACTCATCGTCTACTAAGAACCCGATGGTTCTCAGTTTGTGTGCGGTACCCATAATCTTATTTACGTATTCTTCTACGCTTGGGCAACTATCCAGTGACGTGTTAATCAAATCTTTCAATAATCCGACTCTTCTCGATAGCCCAGAGTCCTCGAAAGCATTTCGTAGATTGATCCAAACTTGGCGAGCAGTCTCGACCGTTTCAATGTGTACGTAATTGATCGGATCTACTAGTAAAATGATTTTGGACTTAGCTTTAACGTCCTTCTTGGCATCGGTTGCGGTCTGCGTTGGGTCCACAAATTCCCACAATTCCTCAAGCTCGAGGTATGTCTTAACCGCAAACTTCCAAGTAGCGTAATTCTCCCGACCGGCTAATTTTTCTATTTGAAGATTGTGTGACGTCATTTTTCCCGTGCACTTTTTATTCTCCGGAATTTACTTCTCAGTAATAATTCGACTGCTAATAGGCATAGGATGGCCCATAACCTCTAGGAAATAATACGCTAACTAGCAGAATAAACGCGAATATATTATAGAAGATAATATCGAGAACACAACTCAGTTGATAGACCGATGACAACAAACTTTATTCAAAAACCTTGACACATCAAGTCACGTATAAAGCAAGGAGTATGTAATATGTTTATACTATTCCAACAGAATTACTGTAGAGCTCAATATAAAACACCCTAATTACATTTAGACTAGACTAACTTTTGATATTAAATGAAGCCTCAAAGCAATCAGTCAAGTTATGTTATTACTATTATTGTCAAGTACAGCTGCAGTCACTGTGCATTTTGGGAGGTGCTCGAAGTCAAAGTTATAATTAAGGACACCTCAACTTTTGCTGACTGATCTCCGCATTCCCGGTTGATGACGGCGGGCTAAATATTAGAGTCTGTCAAGCGAGTCATGTCCCTGGAAAATGGTTGCAAACAAAAAAAACCGCATACTGGTAACACGAAATGTATGACGGCGTAATACGAGGGGCGTTCAATAAGTTCTCGGTATCGGCATGATCACGTCTCATGATAATATTTTCTGATTATTTTTCATACTGCATTCATGAATACACTTAATAAGTAAAAAAATACTATTAATTAAATTATTAATTATTAGACCATCGTCTTTGTTTAACTAACTACCAGCAAATATTCTGAAGTCAGTAATATTGGAGGATTGTTTTTAGAAATTTTAGGTTCGATTTTGGTAAAATTCTGGTGCGGTAATCCAGAATATTGATTTTAAAGTGAGATATTTGTCTATTTAGAAGACTTGAAAAAGAAAATCTCATTAATCATATTTTTAAACCGCAACTCCCTTAATCAAAGTTAAAGGGGAGTTTATTGACCATCAATATTATTGTTGATTACATGTTTAATTGAAAAGAATGACGCCTGTCTGCCAGTGCCACCTGTCACTTCTGTCACTGTCAGTGTCAATGACGCTAGTGTGCTGTTACGGATCGCGCAGGAGTGAAATGACTGCGTTCATAGACCACTGGACAATATTATTATATTTTATGTTCTATTTTTAATTTCGTTAATTGTCCCTTCTCGTGTTTAATTAAGTTTATATCATTATTTTGTTTGTTATCCACCGTGAACTCACTCGACGGTTCTATCGGAAGACCAGCGCTGGCAGCAATGCCAGCATTATGCTGAGATAGAACCGTTTCGTGACAAACGCTGTGTGTTGTTTGTCTCGAATAAATGTTTCTTTCTTTCTTTCTTTCTTTCAATAATATCAATATATGCTGCGTAAGAAATACAAACACTATTAATCAATTAATACAGCAATGATAGAGTAATAAATTTCAACCCTTTTTGATGAGAAGCCGTCAATGGTGATCATTTTACTACTATATAAAACTTGATGAAAAATCCTTCTAGCAAGTACAGTTTATACATATGAATCCATTTTTTCATGGTTGGAATAAGGTAAAAATCTTATTGCAGTCTGTACGCCCGCAGGCTAGATGAATTCCAGCCTCCCGAACATGCCAGTTTCCGTCTTCGGAAGCTTCTTGGCGTTAGTACCGTGGACCACATCCTCACGCTCCGTCAGGTTATACAGAGCACTGAGGAGCATAACCTGCCTCTCTGCTTAGCATTCGTGGCATACGAGAAAGCCTTCGATTTGATCGAAACCTGGGCTGTACTACAGTTTATCCAGCGGTGCCAAGTAGAGTACCGCTATATCGAAGTATCGAAGTGTTTATCCGACTCCAGGGCCGGAACTCGAAACCTTTTCCGCTGCAGAGGGGATTCAGGCAAGGAGAGTTCATGGAGGACTTAAGTATGATGCTGAATAACCTCAGTAAAGCCTCCGAGCGAGTTGGTTTAAGGATGAACATGGATAAGACGAAGGTCAGGTTAATTGTACTAACTCCCATTTCAATCGGACACTTTACGCTCAAAGTTGTAGAAGATTATGTACATATATCTAGGACAGACTGTCCTGTTAGGTAGGGCCAACTTCGAGGAATCGTCGAATCGGGCGCGGCTGGGCAGCGATCAGGAAGCTACGGCACGTCTTTTCGTCGAGTATTCCGCAGTATCGCAAGACGAGATTCATTGACCAGTGCAGTGTGTTCCCAATGATACATACAATACATGGCATTGAAACATGGTCGCTTACTCTTGGCCTCATAAGAAGGCTCAAAGCCACCCAAAGGCAATGTAGAGGGCTCTATACTGGGAGTTTCTCTGCGTCATCGCATCTGAAATGAGGCTATCCGCAGCAGAACTAAGGTAACCGATATAGCCCTCCGAATCGCTAAACTTAAGTGGCAGTGGGCGGGGCACGTTGCACGCATAACCGATGGCCGTTGAGGCGGAAAGGTTATCGAGTGGCGACCACATACCGGAAGACGCAGCGTAGGTAGACAACCCACAAGGTGGACTGATGACCTGGTTAAGGTCGCGGGAGTCCGCGGGATGCGGGTGGCGCAGGACCGATCACTTAAGCACTCTTTGGGGCAGCAGTGGACGTCTTCTGACTGATATGATGATGATGATGAGTCTATATATATCACGTCACCCTCTGTACCTACATATATATTGACGACCGCTTTAGCCTAGTTGGTAGTGACCCTGCCTACGAAGCAAGAGGTCCTGGGTTCGAATCCCGGTAAGGGCATTTATTTGTGTGATGAGCACGAATATTTGTTCCTGAGTCATGGATGTTTTCTATGTATTTAAGTATTTATTTCTCTATATAAGTATCTATATCGTCGTCTAGTACCCATAGTACAAGCTTTGCTTAGTTTTGGGACTGGGGTTGATTTGTGTAAGATTGTCCGCAAATATTTATTTATTATTTATTTATATTACCATGTTGATGTCCTGAGCAATTAAATCTCAAAATAACTTCCCTTCAATGAAGGTTGGTTGAAAACTGCTTTTTTCACTCACTCATGGATTCGATTAAATAATAAAGTTCACGATATTTTTCAGTCACCGATCATCGTTCAACGTCAACCTGTAATGAGCTGGGACGGAGGTAGACGCAACATACATAAATCAGAAGAAATTATTCACTCACGCCCCTATGCTTATGCATTTCGATGGATGTCGATGGGAATTCAACTTTTTGCACGATTAAGTTGTTATCTACGCGCGGTATAAATTTAATGCGACTCTGTAGAGAGATTCCGAGTGAAGGTTCAGTTTTTGCAATATAAATATGTCTGAATACAGATATTCGTTGAAGATCGACGGTAGTTTGTTTTAGCCTAGTTACTTGGAAATGGATGGATGCTGAGTTCTTATTGCGTAGGCACATCTTGATAGATTGGATGCAGGACAAAAGTGCTTCCTTAGGTAAAGCCAATACTATTTATATTCGTTTGATAACAGTATTTTTTTGCTTATGAAAAAAGGTAGCTATCGTAAGCAATCTTGCTAATTGGCAATTCCAACAAAAGATATGGTTTAAATCAATAATATTAATAAAATCATCTATTTCGATGATACCGATAGTAATTGATGACCGCCGGTCTATAATGAAATGATTTTTATCTTGAATCAAGAAAGTCTTATTCTGAACAGGAAATGTATTTTATCTCGTTTTTCTCTCTCGCGGTACTATTTTCAATAAGATTCAGTATCAGGATACTGAATCTTCAATTATAGAACGTTATATTTATATTACTTTTTATAGAGCATTTAAAGTATTTATTAAATGTTTTGTATACTTTTCTAATCTAGAAATGCCATTTGCGATTGTATACAAAGTTTTAACCGACTATAAATCAGTACCCAAATTGCTTCAAATTTGAAGCCATAAAATTGCCTATATTTTTTGCCTATAAATTTGAAGAGTTCCCTCGATTTCTCCAGGATGCCATGATCAGATCCTAACCTGATGAGCATGGGACCACCTGGGCAGGCCTACCCTTTCAAACAATAAAGAATTTTTCAAATCCGTCCAGCCGTCTTCGGGTAATCGGGGAACATACATAAAAATTATCCGATTAATTGAGAACCTCCTCCTTTTTTCAGCCGGTTAAAAAGGTGCTTAACAGAAGTCAATTTGGTCAATGTATTTATTTATTAAGGTTTACCAGGCACAATACTATAAAACATAACCTTAAATAATATATGTACATGTCGTGCTGGAGTATTTACCCAATTACAGGCAAATACTTACAACTTGCTTTTTCAACAGTAGTAAGGCACAAAACAGCTAAGATGTCGTCGTGGTTGTAAACACGTCTCTAGCTATCAGAATAGTGCCTCTCGCAGCCCGTTGCCCGCGCAGCCTCGGGGCGCCTGCGATCACTGTTATTACCATCAGCTCCCGAGGTGAGCCACTGCAATTGATTTTTATCGTGACGACATTATTACTAAACTAGATAAAAATTAAACTTCGCTTATAGATTCTAAACCCACAATTTACATCGATAAATATCAAAAACCATAGCTTTCTCGCAACTCCGTAAAATATCATGCAACTTGACCGTAACAGAACAAAAGTTATTGCATAAATTCCAAGTTCACGGGAAAAAGTAGTCTGGAACTGTCGAAGTGGGATTATCTGCGGGTTTCGATCGTCGGCCGAGACGAAACCAGACGTTTGACGCGATTTATACGCTAAGTTTTGCGCGTTACTTTCCTTATCTCAGTCTGAGTAATCCGTGGTAATGTATGCACTCTATAGGGATCGTTGAAGCTCAGATCTGCTTAAGATAACTGGAAGCTCTTTGGCGTTTTAGCAGACGCAAGTTTTGATGAGATAACCAGCGTTCCTGGGATGCTAGTAATATAATACCAGTTTACTGTATGAGGGCATCGCTGTGGGTGGCGTTTGCTCAGACAGCGCTTATCGCTACCCGCTTAATGACAGCTATTTGGTAATGGGCGCACGACTAACCCGACGTACTTTTATGATAATTAGTGCGATCCAATATTTATTCGTGTGAGTACTTATGGGCCGCCTTTCATCTCCTTGTTTATGAGCATTGCCCGCTTCCAGGCTAGTCAAGGCTAATTTAGTGCAGTAGCTTTGTTTGGTTTTGAATTATCGTGGTAGATTATTGGAATTTTTATTCACCTAATATATTCAGATATTCTGTGCAGTACAGTGATCCTGCTAGTTTGTGTAGACTGCAGACCGTTAAATTCTTTGTATACAGAAAATACTTAAGTATCTCGTATGAATATTTTCCGTATTTACAATCAGGATACTTTCAGCAGTTAACACATGTCATCCTACTAATATTATAAATGCAAAAGTATGGATGTTTAAATTGGATCTTTAGATGTTTAAATTTTGATAAAATTTTGCACGAAGATAGTTTATAAATATTAGCCTGGATTCAAATAAAAAATAGTTTATAACCCGTGTCCTCGCAGACGAAGTCGTGGGCGGAAGCTAATAGTTACAAATAAGTATGTTGACAACAGGAACGGCACATTATAAATATTATTGCTGGAAGCGGTTGCAAGTTTTGCTAATTAATCAATTTATATCGAGATACTCTCTGTTTGCTATGGTTGACTGGTAGAAAATGCCTTGAGGCTTGTACTTATTCGTTATTAAATCTTACACAAATCTACCTAGTCCCAAACTAAGCAAAGCTTGTACTATGGGTACTAGATGAAGATAAACATACCTACTTATATAGATAAATAAATACTTCAATAGTTACATAGAAAACACGCACGAATATTCGTGCTCATCACACAAATAAATGCCCTTACCGGTATTCGAACCCAAGACCTCTTGTTTAGTAGGCAGGGTCACTACCAACAAGGCTAAAGCGGTTGTCAAGTCGTTCCGTCGTCGAGTCTGGTTTTATTATAATTTGACTTCAAAAAGTTAGTGGCCGTCTTCCATCGACCTACATACAAATAAAAAGGTGAGCACTACGCTCTAGTTCTAAAATTCGTCATTTTGACCACGTTTTTATTGGTAGGTACTATACAAGGGACATATAAATTTTGTCACTCACTGGTTATACCCTAACACAAGAGGGCCAAAGAACACATGAACCAAGACGATTCCTAAATCAATTACACTAGTGGCTCTGTGACCTGTAGAACTCTAGAGTTTTTTTAATTTTCAGAAACCGAATAGACTTAAAATACCAGTATAATTAATCGAACCTGCTCACAAAATTTCACGAGAATCGGTTGAGAAATGCGACCTGTAGAGGAGAACAGCTGTGCAGCCGTACATACGAAATAATTTAGGCCCAAGCTGAAACCGAGAACTTTGTTCCCTCGTTATATAAGTCAGAAAAACTGTCCGGAGCATGGGACAAATAATGTATATCCATAACCCAAATTCCCACCATCGGCCACCCTGACTTGTTTACTTCACGGAACCTTAACGGATTAGAAACGGTAATGAAGAATACAGATGAAGGTCAAAGTAATATCGCTTTGTCTAATGTATAGTCCGCTACCGAAACAGCTAACATCACTCCGTCATTAGAGGTAATCGGAGCAATTTTTCACACATTTTTTCACGCGAGAGCGAGTACACTTAGGGCATTAATTCATTTCCTTCACCTTCCAATGAAAAAAGATGATTGATGCCGCATGTTGCCGGCTTTATCCAAAACAGGAATATGCTTTATGTAGTCATTAACAGCTTTTTTGTTTTTCCGAAATTGACACAAAAATATTTAATTGACTTTCATGATTCTGTGGAAAGTGATTATTTTAGTGTCCCTATTTTTTTAACTGAACAACATATTACATTAATAAGTAGTAAAGTAAGCGGAGTAAGTACTCAATATACTCATATAATGCGGAGCAGAAACGCACCCCCCAAAATTCTTCCTGTAGGTATAGTCGCGGTCAATAGAATGCGCCAATAATGTAAACAACTTACTACCTAGTGCAGGAAAACTAATGTAAATAAAACAAACACATTTCTGCAAACCGACACGAAAGCAATTTATTTTATTTTTTATATCGAAACTTACTTAAAAGAAACATTGTAGGCTTTTACGCTGTAAATACAACACAATATTTATTTGATTTACTCTCCTAAATAGGACTCGGTTAAAAGTTATAGAATTTAACACTCAGTTTGACCAGAGAGTATTCGTGGGATTTTCCCTTCCCTCGTAAGTTACCTACGATAAAGCCCTTAAAATGCTAAACAGGTAAAAGGAAAACAGTTGTATCGTCGTACGGCTAGCAGTGAGATACAGAACCCTATAAGCAATACTAGGTATGGGTTTCAAGCCGCCAATACGCTTGGTCCTAGACCGCGAATACGGAAAGCCGCGAAGATTAGGCTCACAGGTTTTTTAAGTAGATGTGAAGGATGAGTTCATGAAGGATGCGTGGTATGGATGACGGGGTGAATGATTCAGGACGGTAAAAAAACCTAGGGCATAAAACGAAAATATGTAGACGGTGGCGAGCAATAAGCTTCATAAGTTTGTTTACAAGAATTGACAAGATTCTGGAAAAATTGTCTATCAAATTCAAATTTGAATAATTTAAAAAGATAATAGCCGACAACCAGCCAGAGTCCCACACAAGGATATAGACGTGAAGCAAAGAGATTTGACTCTGCTAAAAAAATAAAGAGCAAAATATAATACAGATAGCGTAATAAAGGCAAATGCAGGGAGTTATCATTGCACTAGGTAGGTAATATTTGACACATTATTACCCCAAAGCATTGTATTAAAAATAACGTAAATTGATAGTCATTTTAGTAGGTCTTGTCCTGTACCTACGCTACGGTCTTATCTATGGTAGTTTCACCATTGACCAGTAAATTACGTTCCGACATCCGAATATCTCGAGTTTTATTTTATCAGACCGCCAGACTGCGGTGAAGTCACGAAGTCCTAGCTATAGCTAATACCGCATTTTTGTACGTAATATCGTCCCGGTGGGTTCCGCGGAGTGGCATGCTGATGAGGGCTACATACTAAGAATACGAAATGTGCCGTCGTCTCGATTTTAGAGTTGTTCAAAGTGAGTTTGATAACTGTATTTAGGATACTGGCTTAGTGGTTAGGTATTACGTACTCGTATATCTACTTAAAGTTCATTCTGATTTACCTACTCGCTACATAGGTACGGCAAAACACATTTTTGTTTGCAGATTTGGTAGCAATGTAATATTAATTACTACAGAATACTATGATTACTATATAAGGTAAGCTCCTATGAATTTTAACTTTTTTAAGAACAAATATACTTTATTGTTCTTGTGAGAATATTGTTTCTATGTGTAGTCACTTTAATATGGAATGTAAATGGTCTTCTGACCAAAAGTTTGTTTGTAGTTTAATAGTAGGCCCATTGGAGCTCCTACCTTCTTAAATCAGTAGCGACCAGCAGAAAAAAAATTGTACTGTGGGAACGGGAAAATGATATTCGAAGAAAATAAACTATTTTAGACCCGATGTCGCAACCCCAAAATTGTCTCAAGTGTGTAAAATTGCGCATACATTTTTAAACATTTTATGTACGTAAAACACTCGCAATATTGCAGTTTACTCACAATTTGCAATTCACAAAGATATTAAACGCTACTTGAAATGTAGAAGCTTTCCAGACCTAGTTAGGATATGTAAATGCGTAGCTTACCTTATGCCTTGAAAGACAAGCTCGTAGCTGTGCACTTAGCGCCCTAGGCCACCAGGCTCTGGGGTTAGGTACTTAATTAGCTATCCTTCGCAGCTGACCGCTTAGAAATGCGATGACCTAGTACAGCGCAAGTTTTCGTGCATTTAGTGAATAGGATTTAGAACCTTATATATTTGTGATACGGAAATCACGTGTGATAAAAAAGGTTGCAAAGGATTGAAATGCCTAAATACTTGTGTTTACGAAAGATGTATATGTGTGTATTGTAAACTACATTTGAACCCCCAACGCACACGATGGGTGTTATAAGTTTAACAAGTGTACCTAACACATATAAGTTCCGTAAAACATGGTAGCTCTTTAGACTATTAGAATAAATTCCTTCCTATTGCTAGACTTATTTTCTAAAATATAGGAAATAATAAGAGAATGACTTGTGGTTCCCTTCCGCTTTCGCCTTACTTGTCAGACCAATCACAACGCTTAGTCAAATAGGTCCCATGTCCATTGTCCATTGTCAATTTTTATATGGAAAAATGGCAGTTGGGTTGTTCTAACGCGTGTTCGAAACGTTGCGTGATTATCTCTCCGGACTCATTTAAATGTAGACGCGCAGTAAACACACTGACTGACTTAATTGACAGTTAACCTTGACAGCTCTGCTGACAGCTTATTTATACCGCACTGAGTAGCAACGACAAATACAGAACGGTCCTAAGCATTAGCACGAGAAAGGAAATGCTTCTCAAAATCTCAAATGAAATGTCAAGAAAGTAGGTTGATAGAAATTCGTGTGAATAAAGGTTCCTCTTCGTAATAACATTTTATTCGTTCGTCGCTTAATTTTCTTAGCACGTTTCATGGCTTAGGCTGATAACAAAGTTCAATTTAGAGGGAAAAGGTGTAGCTGTATTAGTAGCGGGTGACCTTTTCTCGTCTTCGTTATTGAATGGAGAGGTTTGTTGCGACATTTTTTCCCATCAGCACGGCTATCACAGGACGACCCACGGGCTGTGTCGCGGCGAGATAGACTACCTATCTGTCTCTTTCTAATTAGAAAGCTAAGAAAGAGACGGATAGTCTATGTCGACGCGACACAGCTCGCGGGCCGTTCTATGGTAGCTTTGCAGATGGCCTGACTTGTAAGACTTTTGTGAGTCCTTGTGAGCCGCATTAATTTCTACTGTAGAATAAAGTTCAGTCTCCTGAAAAATATTGTTGTTAGCTGAAATATAGAAGAACCTTTGTTACGTTATACAATAAATAGACAATATTTCCTATAGTATATTTTACATCACAAGAGATACAGATTTGAATAATGTTTTTTTGTTTATACAGTCTTGTAACTTAATCTTCGTTTAATCGCTGTTACTCGAACCTCGCCTTATGTCCGCTATAGAAAGTATGTTTATATTGTTTATTTTATAGCGGCATAAAATAATTTAAAATTATGTAATAAAGTCAGTTTACGACGTATAAAATTATTATATAGAAATTGATTAGGATAAGCTTCCGCCGGCTTTCATGTAAATTTAATGTTTTTAATTAAGGAAGCGTTAATGAACTTCCGTTTGTAAAATTGCGTTCCTGATAATATTCACATAGTATTTTGGCAACTAATGCTTATATTATCGATATTTTTTCATGCTATTTGCATTAAAAAATTGTCATATTTGCCGATAACATCTATGGTAGTGTGTTATTATTACCTACCAGGTAAGTAATATATTTTTCATCACACTTGCTCATAAATGGTGTTATTCCTTGCCTGTATACAGAAGGACAATGGCCTAAATTGTTCCCGCGAGAAATAATGGTCCCAAGGGAAGTAATGAGCTTGTGTGTGATCTGATTGGTTAAGCAAATCTGGACGGCAAGAATTCTGCTCTGTAATTGGTTGGAAAAAAATCGAGCAGGCCGTGCCCTGCAAGAACCATATGCTCCATGATCTGTGATTGGTTGAAATATTGAAGCTCCGCCCTCCACTCGCACTGATCTAGAAGTGAAGATGTCAATTTCGTCAACATTTGATTGATGCGCTTGTATATAACATAGGTTTTTCTGTCTTTTGTGGTTATTTATTTTCTCGCAAATGTGATGAAAAACATTGTGTATAATACGAGCGTAAGAATATTGCAAACGAGAGTCTATCAGGAGCCCGACGCCGTAAGGCGGAGGGCTCCTGATAGACTCTCGTTTGCAATATTCCTCATACGCCCCTTGTTAAACAATGTACTATTGTTTTGCACAGAGTTGTTTCCGTTTGACGTGTGTTTGCAGCTGCAAAGAATAACGAAATAAAAAGACCTTTTGGGAAGTTTTGGCAAAGCAGGAACGAAGTACCACATTAAGCAACGAAGTAAAATGATCCATGTCATTGTGGAGTTCCACTATCCTTCTGACTCCATCGCCAGATCAACTATCGTCATCTATATTGTAATATTGTGCAGTCGACGTCAACGAGATGTACACAACTTTCGCTTAGTTACAACGGAGTAATGTGTACTAGTATAAACATATCTGTTACGTCGACTGTACATACCTTCAAAAGCCTCACAGTTAAACAATTTTATTTTTTTTCGTATTATTCATTGGCTGCTACTTTCTACATGACGACAACTGTACTATGTTTCACTATAGTGCATTACAGTATTCGTATGAATAAAAATCGAGATATTAATGACTTGTATGGAAAAATATTATTTATTGTACCGCTTAAAACTTAATAAAACAATGCGTAGCACACGAGAACAGGCAATGGATCAGAAAGTCCCCGATAGAAACAACGCCAACGGTTCGGATTTTATTTCATTGTTCGGCAGCGGCATGTATCATTGAGGTTTACGATGCACATCCTTCTTTATTTCCTGAAGAAGGCGTATGGATTTGAATTTTATACAAACAAATTCTAACTTTTGATTTTTGTTTTAAAGAAATATTACCGCACGGGGCGGAAAGGATGCGATGCGATTCTACTACTAGAATGGAAACTGCTTTTTATTTACTGTCCGTTTTTAACTGTAGTCGTTTTAGGTCATATATTCATTGGTACAGTTTTGATCTAAATGTTTCAGGGGCCGATTTTTGACTTTCGAGTGCTCGAAAATTAAATAAAAGTAAATACGATTAGTCCAGAGCCCGGATTTTTCACGGCAAAACAAAACACTATCGTAATCTAGCCAGTGATAGAAACATTATTTTATCGATATCGAGTATTAGGTATAAAAATAACATACCGATATAGGTATATTTTTACATTGTTGACCTTTTTATATTTAATACGCCATAACATAAGGTATTTGAGTGAACTAAAAAGTCTCGTTAATGACTATACCACTACCACCTCATTGAAAATAATAGACAATACAGTCAGATACTTATTACCCCATAAGACTTTAAATGTCATTCCATTACGTATAAAACATAAATTGTGTCTAAATATTATTTATTTCTTATACCGCTTTGAAACCGACGTGTTTCATATACGTATAATACCTTAATATTACAGTTATTAATAAAAAAAAAATAGTAATGTGCACGATCGGATCAACACGTGAATAGAGTATCACCCTGAATTAGTCTATAATGAAGTGAGTACTATATACTGCTCTATGTGCGATATACATACGTAACTGAAGAAATACAATATTGACAATAATCTGAAAAGCAACCGCCACAATAACCGTTCGGGACAACCAAATACAAAACATAAATTTTATTTGGTGACGTTTTTTCTTCTACTACAATTATCGATAACGATAAAATAATGTTTCTCCCACTGGCTAGATTGCGATAGTGTTTTGTTTTGCCGTGAAAAATCCGGGCTCTGACGATTACAGTCTGAAAATTGCAGGCACTTACTTTCTACCGATAGAATTGAATACGAGTGGTCGATACCACTCGTTTTTCAATTTTCTATGCCTATTTCAAAAGAGTCGTGCGCTTGAAAGTTAAAAATGGGTCCCCTGTACTATTTTAGTTAAGCACGGTTCAGATTTGTATATAAATGAAGTATTCGTAAACCTGAAATAGTTCAGTTCCATAATCAATACAGGGGTTTATTCTGGAACGCATTACTAATATATTGAAATAGATTACACCACTTGATTGTGCTAATACAAATCCAAACGGGTGAACACAGAGCGTAAAATGCGTTGGGACTGCTATATTATATTACACACCCAGTGCCAAAGAATTTAAGCAAACTGGCTATGGGATTGAAGTAATTTATATGGATAAATAAACACATATACACGAAACACATCACAATATAAGAAAAAAATGTGCTTGTCACACGAACCCAGGACCGACCACTAACTTCTAATGCCTAACTATCAACTGGGCTACACAGTCTTCAAGTTATTTTAGAGTCATTACAATAACTAAAATAACCGCGTATATTTGCCTAACCAACGCAACCGCGATTGCTGACCGTACTGCATACTGCTGAATCGGCAAACGATAAATTCCACCGCGAAATAGACGTGCGTGCGGCAAGCCTGCACAACAATAAATAAATTTTATGTGTGTGTTGAGCATGGGTACCTACACTACATTGTTGTTATATTTCTATGCGGTTGCAGTGTGCTGGTGCGGCAAAGTTTAAGGCATAGTTGTAATATACACGTCATAAGTAATATAATAATTGCTACTCGGAGATCGGACTGGCGTACTGCTGTCAATACGGGTATCAATGACTTCGAACACTACCGTCTCTTAGATCTGGACGCCAAACGCCAGCTCCGTAAGACTCGGCCCAAGCCCTCCTACCACTACACCTATGACTCAAGTGGACAGCTTCACTGTGTCTGCCAAATTTGGTTTTGCAAGTCACACTCGAGCCCATGCACGTAAAGTTTCCCAATCTTAGATAATAATTTTGTCAGGATGTCGCCGTCGACGGATACGTCTGGGAGGACATCGTCATCATCATTATCATCAATAGAATAATTATACTTTCATACGATTTAGGCACATCGACGTAAATCGATCATACGAGCGGCAACTTTTTGTTTCGCAAAACATGAACAGGCCGGCCTACAAATTTCTTTCGAAGTTTGAGCAACAAGTTCTTTCTATCAATGCTAATTCATTTGAGTGAATGAAGAGAGCATTTCCAAGGGGATAGGTTTAAACAAAGATCATACGCTTCAATGTGTTGCTCGCGCTGGTTTCGAACGAGCACGCAAAACTTATTGAAATGTGAAAGAAATAAACAGAATTGTCTTTACTTTTCTTTCAATTATCTTTCGTAAAGTATTTTTTTACGCGCACGTCATGCTCCGGCCTATGAGTAATAAATATTTATTTTAATGGCACTCTTGAGAGCTGTTAGTTTTAAAATCTTATTAATTTTAATTGGCTTCCCATTAGCACAAACCGTAATAAAAATAAAATAAAATTAGTAGCTAGTTACAGTCATAAAATTATGAGTCATTTATCATTTGCTTTATATTGCATTCAAATCATTACCAATACCTATATTTTAATTATCTAAGGCACAACTAAACACGGTTTTTCAATAATAACAATAGTGTTTCCAAATCAAATTGACAATAATATATCTTTGTGCCCATATATTTTTTTAAGATGCCATTTGAATCAGTTTTTAGAGAAGAACAAATGTTTGTATGGGAGCAACTATAATTAAAGAACATAAATACCCAAAAAAATAGACAAACACGGACCTTGCTGGCGGCGATAGAAACGCTTCATACAAATTGGCTTTAAAGTATGACGTCACAGTTTACAATTTGTACTAATCGTTTTATGGAAAATCAAGTAAATTGCTATTTCGGTCGCGAAATACTGCGTTTAGGTCCATAGTTGTTCTACAATTTTGTTTCTATAAAAGCGTAAGGATTCTATTGGTAGCTTTAAATTTACTCTTATTTAGTCAATAAAAAATGCATATTTTTCTAAATTTTCAAGGTACATATCTTTTTATGATTTTAATTATATTTTGTTATTTATACTTTATGAGGTACAATAATTTGATGGTTTACTATCAATTTTGCAACACTACCTACGTAATCAATTTTAACATCACGCAACAAGCCTATTGATACTAAAAAATAGTGAGAGATTCTCCGTAAGACCGTGCAAGTGTTAAGGAGACAACATTATGAGTTTGATTAGTGGATGCTAAAATTAGATATTTAAACGGAGCACCAATGAACGTCACAATGCACAACGCAACGCACATAATTCATTTGGTTACAATTACCAGACGTTCTCAAAGTCGAAAATCGATAATAACAGTGCGCTGGCACCGTGGTCTATTGTTTTATGTAAATAAATCTTAGACGAGCAATCTGCGCGTTGTCACAAATTACAGTGCGCGCGTCGCATATGGGAAAGGATCCAGATGGGTATGGAAAACAGATAGCTGATTTAGGCACAGAAACGCTATACATAATTTTAAAAGTTCAATTAGATCACACACATAAACACACGAACAAGATACGAACAATTAGATTACACTTTTATATTATAAATTGGTTATGTCAGCCTATCTGGTATTCCTGTTAGTCTAGTATTAATGTTTACTTGAAATCTCACCGAATTATTTAAATTCAGCGTGTAATTGTTCTTCATTTGTTTTGTGTATTAACATGTATTTATCTAGAATAATGTAAATTTAACTTACCTGGAATTTTCATTTTAAGTTGTTAATCGCTCTCGCCGTGGTCCAAGACACAGGCCTTCGCGTAGTTTGGAGTCTGATGGATATTTTTTGTATGACATGACTGTCATCCCTCCGCATAATATGCCCATACCACGCAAGGCGATGGAATCTCAATTTGTCGATGGTGCTACTTTCAGGCTTCCTCTTATATACTCATTTCTTATTCTGTCCATCTTCGTCAGACCACACATCCATCTTAACATTCTCATTTCCGTAAATAAAATATTTGTATTTGTATAAAATGTTTGGCAATTTTAATGTAACAATGAATTAATGTTTTTATTTGCAGTTTAAATGGCACAATATTGATCGTCATTTAAACTTTGTCAGCTTTGTATATAATTAACCACGTTGTTCTTATTTCGGTTCCAAATGATTTAGAAGAAAATAAACATACGAAAAATCTAATAACCTCCTATTTTTTTTAAATGTAGTAGATAAAAACCGTGAAAACGCTTTTTTAACCGACTTCAAAAAAGGAGGAGGTTCTCAATTCGTCTGTATTTTTTATGTGTGTATGTTACGCGATTAACTCGGTAATTTATGAACCGATTTGAAAAAAAAATATTTGTTTGAAAGCATATAGCAGTTCTGATCCTGGAGAAATCAAGGGAACTCTTCAAATTTTATAGGCAAACTTGAAGCAATTTGGCTACTGATTTGAAGTCGGTTAAAACTTTGTTTTTAAAGTACAATAATTATCTCTCGCAACTTGAATAGAGCCGGAATTGCATTCACCTGGCTAGGGAAGTTAAACATAGATTACATACAAACATTACGCCAAACACCTACCTATTTAGATCAGTCATCTATACACTCACGCTCACTAAAGACATTCATTTTACGGTCATGCAATTCTCAAGTGCCCATGAATATCTGAAATGATATCCAGTAGTTAAACCAAGATTACCAATATCAAGTCAATCTACCAATTTATTCGCAACAGACAGCTAACTAGCTCGCAGGGCTGTTGTATACGAATGGCTTTTCATCAGGACTGCCGTCTGATTTATTGTCAAATTATTCGCAATTCATCGGGGATGAACGCAGTTAGAACGAGATTGATGGCGTCAGAACGTCATTGCCATGGCGAAATGTGAATAAGTGATAATACTGTTATATGAAAATGGGTAAATAATAATGATTATAGATGTGGATTATTACCAATATTCGACTATAGCGCTATTCAATTTTCTTCTGTATTGGTGATATGGTAGTGACTAGTGACACAGGCGCTGACCGTAGGTACGTATGGCAATCACTGAATTTATATTTGTACTTTAGTCTGGAACTAATTTATTTATTGAAAATTTATTGCACAATAACATATTACTTATATAGAAGGTGAACTTAATCTGCTTGGCTGAGTTCTCAAGAGACGGAATGCCAATTCAAAATAACTCTGAATTTAACATAATTTAATTCCGTTTTGTGAAATCAATTAAAGTGCATTGGTATTAATTGGGCATCTAAATCTACGCTTGGGCGTCTTTAAATCAAGATGAACTAGCTGCAAAGTTATTCTGTACCGAAGTGCTCCGAGACAGTCCTTAATAGTAGGTCAGAGAGCCCTAGACTAGCCCAGAGGCTGTTTGAGCTGAGGCTTTCTAGAGTAACTTCACTGAACAAGAGCATTAAGACATACTTTGAACTTGGAACATAGATGTTTAAATCATTTTACGCTCGTGCCGTATCATTATGGCGTTTATAAATGTATTAATTTTGTTTAGGTTATGTTCATTTTTGTTGCAAAGATGTGTGTTGAACTAAAATGAAAGTCTGATACCTATACAGGCTGTAATTGCAATTTGTAACGCTGCACGCTGTAACAAACACTGAAAGTTGTTAACATGTTTATACATGTTAACATAAATTATTCTGAGTTATCTCAGAACTATTAACTGTTAATCTTCCTAATAATCAAAAGAATTGTTTAAATAACTCGAAAAATTCTGTAAAATTTCTCAAACTTATCAACTACTACAACTTGACTTAATAGTTTAGGGATACACTATTAAATAGTGGTCGCTTATGACCTTAGCTGTTTAAGTGACCTTAATAAAAAGACGAAAACGATTTTATAATGGTCTGAAACCAGGGTAAGTATTTGTTTTAATTACCGTATAATATGTCCTTATATGTCCACTTCCACATAACTTCTGATAGTGAAATAAATATCAATAATAAGTTGATGTTTATAAAGTGAAGTTACTCAATTAAATCCGTTCACGTGATCAGGCTATACTATTTACAAACGGAGCAACATTTTTATAGTCGCGTGCCTTATTGAACAATGTATAGATCTCATTCATAAATTACACTATAAATGGCGATATGCAATTACATTGCTCACTCGTTTAGTAGCTACTCAAGGCGAAAACAGCTCAGAATTGCATATGGAAATAGCTAAACGTGAGCGAAGCTGCAGGTGGTCGAAGTTAATGTTACATTATCTGTAGTTCTAAACCTGGACATAGTAAAATATGTCGTAAAATAACACAAAATAATTAACATTTTACGATTGAGGAGACGTACCTACACGTTTAGAGATGGTAAGTGTTGCAAAATCTTCTTTATATGCATGTACGCACTTGGCATTTTGTTGTTATAAACAAATCCTGTTCTAAAGTACCAGTTGCTTTGCTTGACATGTTGTTACACTTACTACAGTACCTAAGAACGGCTGTAGATAAAAGGCTAGAATGAAATACTATGTTTTATGTACGTACCTGTACATCTTAACATTCAGGCACCGTAACGCATTACAATAGCCTTTTGTGTTAATAACAATAATATGGAACGTTTGAAAATACCGTGGATCGTCTCTTCAATAATCGCATACGAATCTTTTCGGCCTTCGTAAATATGACCATGTTTCCTTCTACCGCCGCAAACTTAACTAGCTCTCCATTCGCCGTCGTAATTCCCTTAGATTACTGTGTACCCTTTTTTCAATCCTGCTTGCTGAGCCTTCAGCTCCACCTCAAAAATAAATTTGTTTTCGATACCCTTCGCCCAGGCTGTGAGCTGCGTACCTCCCGTGTTATCAAACTATCCACACCTTCCCACCGCACTAGTTTCATGACCCATTCCTTCGCCGTACAGGCATGCCGTCTATGGAATTCACTCCCTCTCAACATCAGACAAGCCATAAGCAAGTTTGCTTTCAAGCGGATGCTGCGTAAGCACCTGCTTAAACAAGAATTCAACTAAAATCCAAATAGGTATGTAGTAGTAGGTATATCTTTTTGTTTGTAGCATCACTGAAAATCAGCGTCGGGGTTTTCCATGCTCCGACACATGCTGAGTGGACTCCTTTTTGAGACCACCCTCAACATTGTACTTCTTTTTATTTTTCCTAGATTTAAGCATTTGTATTTAATGTTGTGGTTGTGTTTATCAAATAAATCATTAATTCATATATTTTTTATTTATGTATTTCTATATCGATAACCTAGTTCACAGTCATACTAATAAAAATTTCCTAGATTTAAGCATTTGTATTTAATGTTGTGGTTGTGTTTATCAAATAAATCATTAATTCATATATTTTTTATTTATGTATTTCTATATCGATAACCTAGTTCACAGTCATACTAATAAAAATATTTTTGTCACTGAAATTGCAACTTTATGATTTGTGCACTATCATCCTAATTACACCAATTTTTCCCCGTAATTACTAGTAGTACGATTGTGTGAACTAGGGTATCGATATGTAGTGTAAGTATACATTTGTTTTTTTTTCTCTTCACGTATTCGGCACAGAAGATCAGCTGGTAGAGAATGCCATTTGGCATTAAGTTCACCTTGTTTTTGTATTTTGTTCAATAAAGTTAAAATAAAATATTACCTTTACAACACCTTTACGAGTACAATAATCATCCTCAACTTTACCTTAACATTAATAAATTAAGAATAAAATACATAAAACAGTCATATTATACCTCATGGACGAGGGTGAAAGACGCCTATCAGAGAGACGAATGCAGGCTACTTTAACTTGCACAAATTATGACGGATTTGATGGGTTTGTGATAAAAGGTGGCTGAAACAACTGCTTAATTTACCGGTTGATGTGTTCTATCGATATGGAACCTATGCCGTGAAAGGAATATGTCACTGTTAAGCCTCGCAAAGTATCCAATAATCACGATCATAAATTGTGAAAGTTATAATGATGATGATTGAGTAGGTAAGTGCTAGGTAGTGAATTCTATTAGGTACAAAGTGGTCTAGTAAGTGTGTGTCTCAGTGCGAAGACGTATACGATTAGGTACAGAATATACGTAGACCAACTCGTATTCTGCGCGTACGAGTAAAATTTTATCCATAAAATCAGCGTGATACATTGTAAGAGATTCGCCTCGGTTCACTTGAACATACCTACTCTATACGACACTTGAAAATTTGTAATAATTTGTAATTGTAATTGAGCCGGACGACTTGGTACGAGACATAAAAGTTTACGACTGTTGTCATTCGTTGCAGTTTACGATATGAGCTAAAATATGCTTTCTTACATTACTAGGAACTCTTGTTCACAATGAATTATTTATTTGAAAATTCAGACTTCAAAATTCATTATGTCCATTGCTTTGTCTGCGAAACCAGTGCTTAAACAGCAAGGTGAAACCGAATGTGAAATTGTAATTCGCAACAAACGACCCATAAATACAAACTAAGGGCTTGTTCAACTTCAAAAAGCAAAATCCTTTTTTTCTTGACAGCTCGGCAGTTTTTAATGACTAAATTTGTAAGCAGGGACTTACACGTATGATGTTCGGAGTTTTTGCAAAGCGATGAATAGGCTGTTTCAGAGTAATTAATGTTCTGTTCTTATGAATATGTTTAACGCGGCTCGTTCCTCCAGGGAGTAATAAGGTATTACAAACATGGGAACATTCGCCTCCCCGTCACGGTTGTCATAAGCCGGGGCCAGCCTCTCAGATGTCAAATGCAATATTCAAAGAAAGGGCACTCTCTTTACAAACTAGCGGAGCCTCTCCCGAGGCGCACCTAACTAACCGTGATAAGAGTCAAGGGGTTAGGTACGTAGTGAACCCCCCCAAACTAAATCTTTAACCAATTTTCATAGACCTGCCCTACCCCCAAAATCATTCCAAGAAATAGATGGAATAAAGGATTCATGAACTTTGCGGAGCTCCACTTATTTTGGTTGGTTATTCAAATAATGTACCTACTTCTTTATAATAAACTCACGAAACGCTAAAATATACCATATTATGTACCTTTTTTATATTTTCACAAGATAAATAATTACAAAATCCGCATTTAAAACGAAATATCTAACTTTTTCATGTAAATAACCAGTCGTTTAATTCACTGAGCTGAACATTTACAAAGGCGGCTACCGAATAGTTCAAATAAAACTATAGCGATTACAGTAATTGAGGCGAATCGCTGCATGGAAACTGGTTTAAGCACTCACCGCGCACTTTACTTGAGCTATATTCAAATAGTTTTATACCACTTACGGTACACTAATGCACTTTTTCGTTGAGGTGGCCACTAATAACGTAGTCCATTAGTTGTTTTGACCCAAGTAGGTAGCGGCGGCAGTGCGGGAATAAGAACGTCGATAAACCGAAACAAAACATCCACGATAACGCACAGGAAATATTCAGTTATTCGAATGAACAGTTCTTAATTACAAAGATAATACAACCGATGACACGCCTACGCGCTTAGATAAACAATGATGGCCACTCCGTAAACTTTCTCACAGCGTGGATCATAAGTAAAATATTGTGACAACAACGACATAAGCTAAGCAGTCAATGTAAACATAGACTTCTCCGAATCAAAACCATCGACTGGGTTTACAGAGTAGAGAGCAAATAAAATAACAAACGGACGAGTAGTGTAGGCACCTACATTTGCAATGCTCCTACACAGACCGGCTCGTTACCCGCACCGGGTGTTTTAAGCGTTCTGTTCCTTTTTCTTGTACTGCGCTACGAAAATAAAAGTTATTTACTTCAGTGTCTATCGAATTTTATATTGAACTGCGTTATCATTACTTCTCAGAGAAGAAAACACTGTTTTCTTAAACGGGTAGAGTGAGTACCTTTTTTCATGAGAACATAATTCTCTATTTCTCAGTGGCCACGATGATTATTGATTTGACCTCTAAATACCTACACTCGCGGATAAAGAATACTGGTCGGTGAATAGGGATAGGGGCTGCGATCCTCGTTGCGGATCGTTCCTGGCTCAACAGATTTCGTTGGCCATCCAGCGTGGCAACGCTGCCAGTGTCATGGGAACTTTTGTGCCACCAACGATCCGGGGCGGTCCTTTTTGTTAGTTTAATGTTATACTTTAATTCTCATGTAAGTGAATTGTAAATATTCTGATGAAGTAAGTAAAGTTTTTCCTTAAATAGTGCAAGGTTGGGCAGTTTTTTGAATCATGTCATGATCTTTATTTAATTTTACATCTGAACTGCATTTATAAACAACAGTAAGAAAAATAACATTACCAGGTTTAACTCGGACTCGTAAAAACACGTGAAAAAAAACAATGTTAACGGAGCGAAATCGCCAAAATCGTAATTTTTGGTTATTATTTTTATGATTGGATCCCGGAAATTGCTAATAGTGTATTATAAAGAAAAGTATATTATGTAAATAAAACTAGTGCTAAATATTAAAAAAACCTATTGCAGAATACCTTATTTAGCCTTACTTAGCGAGTGTATATATAAAGGCGTTACCCACTTCGCTGACCTACTGCTGACTACTATGCAGCAAATTGCTGTCTTGTGTACAACATAAGTCGGACAGACTAAAGACATTCTGCATCGCGTTGTTGTGCAAATCTGTACCGTTAGAATCCAGTGAAATATGGAACTATGTGCATTTTCCGTCCCTTAAAACGTAAGTAGGTACTTACCTACCCGGTAGCAAGTGATTCATCACTCGAACTAATTTATTCACCGCGATACCTAATTCTAACATTATTTTTAAACACGAACGGATTTACTCATTTATTATTCTAATTAGTGTTTGTACGGTAATATGGAAATACGTCCTATCACGTTTGTAAGGGTAGCTTGACACTTTCACAGTTAACAATTAGGGTTCAGTTTGAGTGAGATTACAAGAAATACCTACGTTTTGTTTTATTAAGGTAAATAAATACCTACATAGAATGTCTCAGTGTTTTTTTTTTATTCTGATATTAAAAAAAATTATTTAGTATCCTGTTCACTTCTTACATACTTTTTGTGTAATGTAAGGATGAGTAAGGTCGCCATAGTTCCTCAGTAGGTACGCCCTTGCGCTGTCTTTTTTAACATCTTTTGTATCATTCTTAGGCGACGACGCTCTAATTTTGTGTCAACTTTCAGTCGAATATGTACCGATAAATTACAGCGCGCCCAGATTTTTAAATGAGTGCATCGTGGCTGCCGTTAAGGATGACTCACGCTAGAACGGGCCGTGTCCGGCCCGGGCCGTTTTCTTAGAAAACGACGGCGTTTTTGAGCGGCCGAGCCACGATTTCTGAGCCACGGCCGGGCCGTGCCGACACTGAGCCGCTTCCGAGCCTCGGCCGTGGCTCGGCCGGGCTTGGGTATGCCTCGGCCGCGCAAAAACACCGTCGTTTTTCTTAGAAAACGCCCCGGGCCGGACACGGCCCGTTCTAGCGTGAGGTCATCCTTTATACGGCGGAAGCGGGGCGGTACAAAATTACGAATGCAGTGCTGCAAGCGCACCAACCTGCTTCCGCACATGATGTTACTACTGCGCAAATGTAATTCTGACAGTATACCGACAAGTGAGGAAATCTATATATGTACATCAGTAAGCTCGCGTCAAATACACCGCATACCGATCTCGCCCCGCTTAGTCGAGAAGGCGCCTATAGCAACGTTTATTTCTTATGCTGGCAATACAGTGAACCACCATTGCGGAATAAAAACAATAATGGGTCATACAGAGGTGTAGGTTTGCATCTTTTCTGTAGACATTGCCAAAGTTAAGGGCTATAAAGACAAAATTTTGGTTGGACTCTTCATCCGCATAAATTCACGGCGTCTCAATATGATTTCATACAATCAAAACAATTTTTACATGCAGAAGCCCTTGACTATTGACCACAGGAAATACGATTTTTACAGTAAATTTATACTAAGCAGAAACGTCCGCTAACGAAATTCCAAATTTCGATCAAAGAAAAAAATTGAAAAATTATTCGCCACGGGTGGGATTTGAACCCACGACCTCTGGAATCCGTCCATTGCTCTTATCCAACTGAGCTACCGTGGGTCCCGCCAGTGGCACCGAATCTTTCAATCCCTTCACTCTTCTAATTAACCTTAAGGAGGCTCGTAGCGACATCTACCGTGAAGTTGTTACAAACTTCTGATACGGCACCAACGTCCCAAGTTACATTGAGAATCGTTAGTAACAATGCGCTACTCCATTTTAACAGTAAATTTATACTAAGCAGAAACGTCCGCTAACGAAATTCTAAGTTTCGATCAGTTGGATAAGAGCAATGGACGGATGCCAGAGGTCGTGGGTTCAAATCCCGCCCGTGGCGAATAATTTTTCAATTTTCCTCTTTGATCGAAACTTAGAATACGATTTTTGTTTTACTCAATATTATGACCCTAATATAGTACTCGTATATGTATTTTTGGTGCCGTACTGTAAGGCAGACGTCGCTGTAAATATTAATGCTTTGTCATCTTAACGAGTTTTGCGAGTGTGGTTTAAATTTATCTTATTCGTTGCTGCACTAAGACACTCTATAGGTTCATATGTAACATGCCTAAAATGAAGAAAAAAGAACTTTGACTCTGACTTAAATATTCATAATACATTCATAAAACATTAATTTAAGTCATGATCAATTATTTAATATTCATTAACGATGCGCACAAAAACCTTTCATACCGGCGGAGGAAATTATATTTTTGTGATTATGTCTGTTAAATAATATTTTTCTATCAAACTCTGTGTGCAACTTAAATTTAAGATTTGATTAAATATCTAGGTACTGATTTAGAAAGTTATAGTTTGTTCCCTATGCAGTTTTTTTATGTACATAGTGTAGCGTATTAGCGTCACTAAAATGAACCCTTATTTTCATATCACGCTCCATATTTTCTGTTATTTTTCTACATTAACGAAAATACGAGAATAATAAAGGATTATGTAAAATAGTTTGATTATAATCCCAGACAGCTGGCGTCCAAACGTAATGATCGAACTGGTTCGTTGTAAACATATACAGCACCAATAAAACTGATCTACAATCGTATAATCCAAAAAATGCAACTTTATTGAACTATTTAGATAATTATGAACGGGTTGGATAAGGGTCTGTTTTAAAACGGACACGTTAATTTTCACTCTGATAAAATTGTAACTTGACAAGTATTTCGTAACTGAGCGCAATAAAAACTGGATCGGATAGATACCGAGTATTTTTAACTTCATTTCTTAAATTCAATATCATAACCGTTTTGTAAATTTTCCATTACCCTAAGGTTGACTGGAAGAAGTTGTTCTTTAGTGATAATACTGGCTTTTGTTGATCCCTACTGGTACCTAATGATTGTTTTCTGAACCTTTATTTTATTTTATATCGAGACGTCCGATCAAGAGTTTTTGCATGGTATTGCAAGTCTTTGCATTGCATGTTATTAAGTGATTTTTTTCAATGCTCATAGTACCTATTAAAATTATTTCCATATGAGTTAAAGCCAAAATAAACTTATGCATTAGAAAGCACTTGGCCTTTACTTACCGAAAGTCGATAGCAAAGGTCAAATGGGCATCGAAGTATTTATCACTATTATCGAATCCGCACTCCCAATTACTTATTCACATTACAATAATTAATAATACTAACCCCAAACTTAGGAGGGTGCCCTAATCTATAACCCTCGCCATCTGATAGTGAACCTTAATATCTCATTTCTCGAAGCCTCATCTCGAAGGTCGGTCCTCCAGATATTTGTTTTCCATTTCCCATCCATTCCCTGGCGTGCGAGTCGTTCATAAGGATTTTCTATACCATTAAACATGACCCTCTGTAATAATATTATTCAGAACAGATAGTTACATTCATATAGGTCAGTTTGATGGGCTCCTTTTAAAAAAGTATTGGAGATTCGTATTTAGAGGTAAAATATGGGATGTTGGGTTTTACTGACAGGCATGACTGTTAACTCTTTGCGCATTAGAAAATTACAGAGAAAATACGATTACAGTTGGTATAATAAAAATGATACCCTGTGTATTTTGTCAAATTTAAAATAAACACAATTAATAAAATTGTTATGAATAATGGATTCGATCAACAAATTCTTAATTTAATTGAGACATTATTTAGAAGTTTCAACATTGTTTTGGAAATGACGGGACCAGACAAAAGGTATTCGCGCCAGGAGCATTGTTGGGAACGTCAACTTTCGGTAACTCGTGCGACAAATTTGTCTTTGCCTTCAACTTTGACTTTGCCTGCAAATAAACACGTTATAAAAGTAGTTTCAAGGCTATTTCTGGTAACAGTTTGGTTTGTTGTATTCAAAGTAATATATGTATATAAAAATGCACATATTTTAAGGTATTGCCTTTAGAAGTCATGGTCATAATTATGTCAGGTGATCAGGTCTACTTACATCCTTTTTTAAGTTGACACTCATTATGTAGGTACGCTCATACATGCCGATTTCCACCGGCGTGCCTAAAATTTCTTGCTTTAAATTAACAAACTTGTAAATAACCACAAAACAGCCCTTTTTTATGCTCCGGGTTTTCCAGAGACAATTGTCACGCGCCGCCACTGGTAGGTACGATTCCTGAAATAAAGCTACTTATGTAAAATAAATCCACTCGAACCTAAGTGATGGAAAACCAACATGATTTATAGCTATTTAAAATTCGGGATTCGAACCCCTTACCCGCTTTTCTACAACTCATGACACATAGCACTAAAAGTTAACGACCCCTGTTGTACTTATCTGCAGGTCGATCACGTAACGCATTGTACGAACGTCGGGTAGGTCTAAATGTCACTTTTTATATGGAAAATTGACGGTTAAATTGTACCGACGCGCGTTCGGAACGTTACGTGTTTAGTTGTTTACCCCCCTGACTTGCCAAAAAAGACTTATGGCGTGACTTCTCTAAAGACGTTATGCCCTTTTATTTTGGTGGATGCGCTTTGTGCAGCCATGCTAATATGTCATGGCATGGCAATGCCGGTCTGTCAACGAGCATGCAACGGCGGCACGCAAAATTTTAATCCATTTTGTAAGACGTGTACCGTCAGACAAGGCAATTGTTCTGGTTAAAACTGGACGCTTTAGGCTTAGATGTTTTAGGTTTATTTATAGGTATATTTATTTACCTACTGTAAACTTGTACTTCAGGAAATACCCAATAAATTACCTAGATTCTTATAGCTAGTTGACTGATTGAAGTACAAGTAAAATGCACTAAACAAGGTGCAGTTGTTTCTATATATATATGATTCATATTTGGATAAAAAATAAATAAACTCGATCGTAAACTTCTGAGGATATTACAGTCATGTGCGCACAGTTTTATTAGAAATGCTACTACTACCCCTCCCGCCCCCTACTTTTAAAACATTATTGCACTAAAAGTACAAAAGGGGGATTCCAGTCAATCCATTAAGTAGAGACTCGTACCTGCAGACAAACTGTTAAATCAGTTTTGTAGCAAACTCTATTAGATTAGGTACGTTTATTCTACCTTTGTTTAGGAATTTAAAAAATAGGGCTAAACAGAAAACAACTGTTAAGTAAAACGTTTAATTAGTTTAGAGGGCAATTATGTGGTCCTGATGAGGAATCCAACGTAAGGTTTTACAAAAATACCGATTAAGTAAGCGTTGAAAAAGTAAGTATAATAGAAACCAAAATGAATAGAAGAATTTGAATATTTTTGCTTTACTGTAAATTATGTAGTAAAATTGTCTACATTTTCTACCTAATTGTTTCAAAAAAAAACAAGGAGCATAAACAGGGTAAACTTAATTGAAATGGATAAGCTAAAAAATATCGTAAAATAATAAACTAGGCACTTTACCTATATACTTGACATTATTTGATTTGGCCGAATTGAAACAAAGTAAGTATCACATTCAAAAAGCAACTCTACCTTCCAATTTAGAAGATTCCAATTTCAATGACAGCGTCACAAAAAGTCGGCCTTAAATAATCTTAACCATACCTTAGGAAGGTATCTAATAGGGACATTTGTTCCACCGTCAAATATACGTCTACGAGCAATAAATTTGGCATAATAAACGAGTTAACGTCACTTAATTTTCCATATTTATGTAAATTTTATGCATGAGCAAATATTATAGTGTATTTTAATTGCAACGATACGACCAACTGACGACGCAACAGTTTATTTGTATATTTTTTTAGGATTCCGTATGGCCAAAGTAAACTGACTTTTTTCTTGGTCTGAACAAATAAATAATTACAAAGGAATACCCACAAAATATTAAGAGTTTTATAGTAGCGGACCAAACTGGGAATCGAACCCGCTATCTTTGATTTACCGATTATTTTACATTAACTCAGTTGCGTACAATAAAAAACTCACTCACAACATTAAAAAAAACATATAATATACTTACAGAACCTTAAAACACGGTTTTGATTCGAACTTAACCGTTTCTTTGATGCTTTTGTATCCATTCTGTCTTAAGGGTCGGTTATCTCTTACGATGAATTGAATCAAATAAGTCTGACCTAACTAGATTGCTTAGTAAAAGTGGAAAAGTGCTATCTAGACTTTTCTGCTTATTTCTATTGCTATCAACAACTTACAAAATGTTCCCATTATGGCCTCTCACAATAGGCGCGGCCTGCGGCCTGCGGTCAATAGTAAAATTTACAATAACTGTAAAGTTTACTATTGACCGCCATAGCAGGCCGTGCCAGCTTAAGGCACGCAAGAAAATATATTTACTAGTATATGACAGAAGAAAATCTATCCTCCATTTTCTAGTATGAACTGTGCGAGTGAGATGGGAGCGGGTGAATCGCGAACGACGCGACTTATAAGCAAGTTATGCTAGTCCAACGTTTCTGCCCAGTCCCGCAGTTCGTTCAAGTTTATTTGGTTTTCGTCAGCCCATCGGTATCTAGTACGCCCAAACAGGTCTTCGACCAGTTTGAGTCCCGCCCCGAGTACGCTCTCCGGTTAAAAGAGCTACGTGTGAAGATTATAAGTAAAAAATATAATATAAAAACAATGTTCAAAGACGCTCATGACTTTCTCTATCCTACTTTTTGTAATATTTCTATTCTGTTTTAAAATTAATACAAAATCAATATGCTCAAAAAACAACGGTAAATATTCCCCTTAAGTGGCAAGGAACCGGCGCGAGCGCCCCTCTATGCCTTGTTAGTGAAGAATGACTCATGTGCCAGTAAAACTCACGTAAAAACACAACTTTCAAGCCTAGTCAGAACAAGCGGGAAGCATGTCGGGCTTAGGAATATAATTTATTGTCGTATTCGTTAGCGACCAATAAATTCTTTAAAAATCGTTGAATACAATCTCACATAAAAAAGGAAATCACTAAAGCACAGTTGAGTTAGAGTTCTATACAACCACTTTATTAATCTGTTGGCTACGGGATTATAATAGAAACCTTTCGTGTATATCTAGGTGTTACTAGTGGCTCTGTGAAGAGACAGAATGCCTTTAATTTTTTTTTTCTAAATGCAATAATAGTTAACCCTAGACTGATGTGGTGGTGTGATGTGTGTGGTCTATCAGACAACGTCAAATAAACTTCATGTTGCCAATTCGCCGTTTGATTTGATGTAGCTCTGTCTCACTCAGTACCTTCCTCGAACGGTGACGCGGTGCACAGGCTCGGAGGTACGAGCTGTGGGTGTCCCACAGACGTGAGTACAGCAACAACTCCTGACTCTGACAGACCTCACCTCATAAAAACATCTATATGTCCATATTGTCCATGGTGTCTGACAGACCTCACCTCATAAAAATCTTCTACATGTATATAGTGTCTGTCAGACGTCACCTCAGAAAAATAGCAATGTTTCTATAGTGCATCAGGGACCTCACCTCATAAATAATGTATTTTTAGATGACTGATCGTGGCTCACGGGAGTTCAAATCACCAAAATGAACTCACAACGGGTTTCTAGTGATCGCTAGTGATCAACAAATTAGTGAATGGCTTGTCGAACTAAAGGAAGAAGGTGATTTTAGCGACGTAGACGACTCAGTTGAGGCCCCTGACTCCGTGGCTGTTGATTTTAGTAAAGGATTTGCCTGTACAGTCATACTTTTGGTGGTTCTGGTAGCCTTCCTTAGAGATAAGACCCTAAAACCACCAAAAGTGTATACATGTTAATGATGCTGACTGTACCTGCCCTCAACCAGCATCAGGTTCGTCTGGACGCAAAATATGCACCATAATGCGCTGCTAGATTAAAGAGAAAGACAAGATTCGCCTGATGTGCTTGCAAAAGAGTCATTTGTTACCAATGTTCGGACCATGTATGCGTCGTTGTAGAGTGCAAAATGGATTTCTAAAATAAGTGTTAACTTAAAGACTGATTAGTGCCGTATTCGTCCATTAGATTTGGTAGTTTTTTTTAAGTACATACTTTTTTAGTACCGTATTCGTCCATACTTTAAAAGAAGAAATTTTTGTTAAGTTTAATGCAGTTTTTAATTGTTTAGTATTTTTTTTGTATATAAACCGAAGTAGGTAGGTAGCTACAAAATATCTTAAATCGTGATTACTATCATTAAAGTTGATTATTTATTTCTTCTTTATTTTATTTCTTAACCAATTTTAATATATTATATTATTATTCATAAATAAAATATTCGTTTTATAAAACAATAATGGGCATTTTTGTGCTATTTTTTTTTTTAGTAAATTATCAATAATGACGTCTGACAGACTCCACGTCAGTAAAATCTGTTTTTTAAAGTCTCTATACCACGGTTGCAGAGGGTCCGACGGAAATAACTACATCACTTACTTATACCAAATTAACAAAGCTACATACTTACAACAAAAATCACGAGAATCGATTAAGTAATGCGACCTGTAGATGAGAACAGCTGGATAGTCGGACAGGACAACCGAAGAGCGGGACAGCGAGACATCCGGACATACGACAGAATTTTAGCGCAAGCTGAAGAAACGAAGGCCTTCGATTGCTTCGGTCGCTCGTTCATTTACGAACGTTACTGCCAACTGCCACCTCTAGTACAGTTTAAGAGATAAAATAAACACGAGCCATCATTTCATGACATGTAGAATGGGAGGGTAAAGAATTATCTTGCATAACAGCGCTAGCATTAAAATTGCATAATATTTCCTTAATCTCACAAAAGCAATTTAACTGCTCCTTAGGCAAGTCAGACAAGAACGCTTATTACTACGTCTGCTGGCCTCCGCGAGCGTGGCCATACTTCTAGCTTTAAATCCTGGCTAAGAATTGCTCTCCTCGGTCTAGTTTCTTTTACCGAGCTACCGTTACGAGAGCGGATTGTGCTGTTAGCTCCCCGAGATGCTATCAACCCGTCAAGTTTTGAATTATGACTTGAGTAACGTTTCAAATGAGTAAACTTTGATTTTTGCTTGTCCATAGATAGTAGCACTTCAAGACAAGCATTAAATTACCTACGTTTAAATTTTAGATAGAATATGGTAAAAAAAAGTACCTTTAACGTTTTTTCGTTTTTACAACTAGTATTTTCAAATTTTAACTAGCTACCAAAACAACATCACCTCTTATAATCAATGCCTATACAAGAACACCAGAAGACCTGCCAAAATCCAATATCAGTTGATATATTTGCCAAATCCTTAACATTTAATCAGTTCATCGTATAAGAAGCGTAAAACTACAGCAATGGCGTACAGTCAAATTACCCGTGTGTCATCCTTCAGCATACAAAAATGTCGCCACAATGTTCATACATAATTATACCTCCAGGGTTTCCGCCCGAGCCATAACGTATCACAAATTGCATCGTACATAATGCATAACCGTTCTTTTATTATTTGGTTAAAAATGTCGCCTTCATTATACAATTATCTGACAAAATAAAACTATGCGGTATAACTATAATTAGATCTAATAGGCGGTCTGTCGGTAGCCGAAGGCTTTTTACTCCAATTGCAGCCTCACGGCTCAGATGTGGAGATAGCGCGTCCATCAAATTATATGATAATCGGTCCCAGTTAATTCCATTACCTATAGACCGATCCGACCACTCTTCACACTTACATTAAACGCTACTAAAATGCTTCCCGACATTTAAACAAACTTCTCGTTTCCATTCTGTTAGTTATCGATACGATTTATACGGAATAAAATTAGCCTGTGGTTGTGCTAGCCGATTATCAGTGTAATATAAACGGGAAGCAACTTTGAGATGAGTGGAATATGCATACAGTGATCCGTTGCTTCCATTACTTTGGATTATGACATAAATATTTATTAGTGCAATAAATACAAGAGAAACGCTCTTCTGTTAGATGGCTTAGGAATTATCCCTCACTTTATACCTACTGGTCCCATAAAGGTTAAGGAGTCTAAGCGTTAGCAGTCATAAACTTTATTAGAAACTAACATATTGGAATTGGATGCAGTTTAATCCTCTGTACTATAGTATATATATATACTAAATTATGCATTTTAAGCAAGGATCAAAGTACAGAAATCATTGGTTGACGTTAAATACACGGTAGGTTCCATAACGGTACTCTACGGTTAACACATTAAGACCATTCAAGCTACTTAGTATTTATGCTTTCAAGATTGTGAAAGCATAAATAATGAGTAGGTATCTATAGCTACTAATTTTTTACTCCTACAATTACGGACTGATTAAGATCAAACTTTGTTACTAAATACCAACATTCTTAGCCTAGCATTCCATTATTTGATAGGTTACAATGGCGGCGCGTGAAAATTTTCGAAGGGCAACCCGAAACGAAAAAAGTTATGAAAGAGTTTAGTGTATATTATAACTATAGGCTTCCATAAAATTAAAATTTTATGCAAGCCGGTGGGAATCGGCTTTTAGCATTAGTAAGTAGTTTTAGAGAAATCGTGTGCATTGTGCTTGAAGTATTTTTTAAGCGTGGTTGTTTTTTTAATAATTAAAAAAAAGGTTCAGAATACGACGACAAGCAAGTGCAGACAGACACAGACATGAACATTCTTGCATAATTAGGTATAATTTATTTAAAACACTGAAGTAGCAATTGGAATATTCAGAGTAAACAAATCTCGGCGTGAATATTGAACTTATTCTTATTTCTAATTAGTTATTTTTAATAAAGTAGGCATTATTTATTTTGACTACAAATCTAAAATATTTGGGTATTTTATTTTTCCTCAATGCAATACTCATCTAGTAGGTACTACATATCAAATAAATTGTGTTTGCGCGAAACATATTATAAAACAATGCAATTAAGAACATTACCGTATTAGCGCGGGGTTGAAAGAACTTTACAAACAGCCATTAATTCGCCGGACGCTAAAAACGCGCCCGAAGATTAATCGTCTAGGTGCGAGTAATAGAATATTCTGTCACACACGCAACCGAGTTATTATAAAATTGAAGCACTGTTTGATAAATTAGCCTTATCCGTCACGATTGGTCACGGAAGTGTGTTGAAGAAAACGGGGCGCGCCGAGAAGAAAGTTCACTCGCTTGATGTTGACCATAATAATGTGGTTTGACCCATCCTAGTCAATGAAAACATATTACTATAAAAAAACCACGATTGTAGCAAATAAGCTTATGTCCCGCCAGATTGTAAGTGAACAAAAATAAGCTTTTGTTCCGCCAGATTGTAAGCGAGTAAATAAGCTTATGTCCCGCCAGATTGAAAGCGAACAAATAAGCTTATTTCCCATCAGATTGTGAGGGAACAAATAAGCTTATGTCCCGCCAGATTGTAAGCGAACAAATAAGCTTATGTCCCGCCAGATTGTAAGCGAACTCCGCAGCGTCCACTGGAGTCTCATGCGCGTTGTCTACGCTTTATTGATTTTGGCTTCGCAGTGTTGACACCATCAACACAGTGTAACCACGGGAGCTCTGGCAAATAGTCCAGACAATGAACTGACAACTTGTATGGAAAAATGACAAATTTGCTAATAATTTATAATAGCCGAATTTTTGACCTAGCGACAAAATCCAAGAAAATTTCAGGCATCAAAAAAATTATAACTAACTAACTAGCTTCTGAAAAGTCAGAAAAAATATTAGTAAATGGTTTTATCTTTATTTTGGTTTATTTACATTTGCTCTAATATTCATGATAAATAATATAAATAAATACAATTCATGCTTCATTTAAATTTATAGTATTACTTCCGAATGGAAAGTTTGTTGGATTCTCGAATAAAGCATATTTCAAAAACCGTTTAAAATTAAAAAAAAAAAACAAAAAAACGGTATTATAAAAATTTTTCGAAACCGCATTTTGCCTGGAGTAAAAGTGGCGACATTACATACCCGTACAGCAATTAGCATTGTTATTATGGCTGCTCTCCTCCTCCTCCCTCCTCGCCAGCTGGAAAACTAAACCTAAATCAGATAAAATAGCCAATAATGATATCGATAGGTGAATGAAAACATAATTACGACTGAGAACTTTTTAAGTACATCTTTTCGGCGAAGTAATAGTAGTACGTATAGTATAATAGTAGTAATCTAGTAAATCACAAAATCCTCCTTCATAAGATTTATAAATATGGCATTAGGGGACAAGCATACTCCTGGTTTGAAACTTATCTCGATAATCGTATGCAATGTGTAGAAATATCAAGAATTGACCACACTCAGAAGCATTCCACTAAAAACATTTATAGGTCTAATTATAGCATTAATAAAAATGGGGTTCCACAAGGAAGCATTTTGGGCCCTCTCCTTTTCTTACTGTACATCAATGACCTGCCTTATGTTACCAATGACAAATTTATATTATTTGCTGATGATACTACAGTAGTCATTGGAGCTGACCAGGGAGCCAACATGAGAGATAAAATAGAAACATCACTTTCAAAGATTAATAAATGGTTAGCGAGCAACAGTTTAAAGGTTAACATAAACAAGACCAATATTATTCAATTTAAATCACACAGAAGCAATAAGACGCCGCTTTGTGTTAACTTTATGAATGAAAAGGTCAATGAAACTGATGTGACTACTTTTCTTGGTATAAGAATGGATGCATATTTGAATTGGAAAACGCATATTAGTTACGTGTGTGATAAGATAGATCGTTTTGTATATGCACTTAGACGGCTTAGACAAGCAGTCTCACGAAAATCCGCTATAACTGCTTATTACGGATACGTACATTCAGTTCTCAACTATGGTCTTATAATATGGGGGAACTTGATAGACATGCATGTTGCTTTTAAGGCACAAAAAAAATGTATCAGAGCCATCTGTGACGTTCCATGGCGAGAAAGTTGCAGGCCACTATTCAAAAGATTGCAGATACTACCGATGGCATCTATGTACATCAAAGACATATGTATGTTTGTGAAATTACATCCGGAACTATTTAAACTGCAGACAGATGTCTCGAATCGCCCTACAAGGTATAAACACAAACTTTACTCACCGTTGTATCGATTCAACTATTGTAAGAGGAATGTGTTCTGCATGTGCATCCTCATTTATAATAAGTTACCATCTACATTTAAGGAAATGCTACCATCAATATTTAAAAGGAGGATCACAAAATGGCTGTTGGATAAATGCTTTTACACAGTTGACGAATATTTAAATAGTAATGAAATTTGACATCCTCACTCAAACTTGCATTATGTATTGACTTTATCTTTTTACAATTTTATGAATCTGAATTTACCTGCATCTTTTATTTCTTTTATTTTATTTTGACTGTATTTGCTAAATTATGATTTATATTAATTATTTGACATGTAACTTTATTTACCAGCTCTATTTCTATTTCTACGCCTGTGTGGGCAGAATATGTTGTACATGTAATATCCTTTAACATCAAAATTGTAATTACCATATTCTATGAAATAAATAATTTTGACTTTGACTTTGACTTAGAATGCTAAGTTATACATTTACCAAGCCACTTACGTAACGGCCTGTGAAAATGTTGATAGTTATATCAGGACGTTTATAACGTGCAAAGTTATCTGCAGATGGTTCGTCAAACGAATAGCAGCAGGCACCCGTTCTAATGTATTTTACAACTGCTGCTTCATTTGCATACCTAAACTGATTTAAGGAACTTAACTAACTCCTGCGACGGATAGGTACGGTTCGCTACGTAGCAGTTGGTAATATTCGATCTTACTATGTACATCAATGGTGTAATATAAAAAATAGGTACCTAGATATGTTCTAATCGCTCCATTAGTGGCACACTAAAACCTTGTTAACTGACACGGCTTGCCATAGTTTCGCGTCGTCAATGGAAACGTATGCTGTCAGAATTTGGAGGCCATTTTTAAACATGGATTTTCGTATAGCCTCCTGAGTCCCTGAGTCCGTTTTAAAGGCCAAAATCGAACCATGTTTATAGACCGAGCACCAAAAAATAAAGTTATTCATAAGCGCCGAGTGTCCGTTACAACGCCCCTAATATTTTGCGCTTAAAATCGGGTGATAGTGGCGTGATCCTGAGAACCAATCGCTATCCTCCAATCCAGAATATATCTATCTCGCTTTAGCAAAAGCTATTGCATAGAAAACAGGAATATTCCGGTCAGTACGATGCCACGAGTCCAGCAAGATGTCGCGTCGTGCAGGTGGAGGTAAGTTCAATCCCAAAATTTTCGCTCAATCCTGTATGTGTTGGTCTGTTTTTTTTTTGTATTTAATGAGTATTTTGTGTGGTTATTATTATTCCGTTACTATTCTTGTTATTAATATGATATTTGAAGTACAATCACAAGTTAAATTCGTTTGACCTTTGTAAAGCCCTCTCGGACTATGTTAATAGTAAAGTTCGTACTATGACTATGTTAATAGTATATTGTATTGTGAGAAGTAGACTGATTTTGCTACGACAGTTTTATATTGAATAAGATTTTAAAAGTACGTTTGTTATGTTTTTTCCAACAGAGTGGTTCTGTGTTTTTTGTTATTTTCGATTATAATACCATTTTAACAATTATTTGCATTTTATTTAATTGTTTAAATATATACCCGATTCCATACAAAATGACAGATATTAGCCATATTAATTACATAATCTTAGTCGTATAAAAGCCGAGAGGCGTTTATAAAGCCCAAATAACTCACAAATAAAATGATGCTTAAAGTATTCCTCATAGAGTGTATAATCAACTTTGTTCTAACGAAAATCCGAGAAACTCATTTTAGACCTTAGAGTAAGCGACAGAAAGTTCAGGACTCAACGCTGTTTCCTTTACAAAGGACTCTCGGCTTTTATGCGAGTGTATTCTTTTTTTTACCAGGACTCAGGAGGATAGACAAAGTATATACCTCTTTTTAGGGTTCCGTAGCCAAATGGCAAAAAACGGAACCCTTATAGATTCGTCATGTCTGTCTGTCTGTCTGGCCGTCCGTATGTCACAGCCTCTTTTTTCCTAAACTATAAGAGCTATACTGTTGAAACTTGGTAAGTAGATGTATTCTGTGAACCGCATTAAGATTTTCACACAAAAATCGAAAAAAAACATTAAGTTTTAGGGGTTCCCCATACACAGAACTGAAACTCAAAAAACGCACACGGGTTTAACGGGACTTTTTTCGGGTGTACCCTCCATATTTTTATCGACTTTTGGAGGGTAGTGAAATATTGTTAACCCATATCCTCAGTTGAAAACTTGCTGGGACCACAGTCATCTGCGACCATGACCGGTGCAACCCGTGTCGAAACGTCAGAAATAAAGGTAAATAAATATCACGTTAGACCTTAGACCCGTGTAAAACAGTAATTTAAATATGTGTACAAAGCGCGAGAGTTTAAAGTCGTATTAAAATTAGGTACCCTTTTTTTTTGGTAGGTAGCCTGTATTGTGTCCCACTGCTGGGCAAAGGCCTCCCCTTTTTTCCGCCACTTGTCTCGGTCCAGTGCTAGTGTTCGCCAAAATTACCCTTACTTAATATATTATAGTTAAGAAAATACGAGTGGTTACTTTATAGTAAGCTGTAGTAGAACTATGTTAGTTAAGCGTGGTACCTGTTGGGTAGGGTACATTCACACTCTCTCAGCGGGTGTGACTTGGATTTATTTACTGAATTTATTTTAAATCAATTTTACCTTACAGTGTTTAGTCGTGAGGAATTCCTTGTATAATTTCTTGTATGTTTCAGATTTAAAGCTGTTCTAAAGATCAAATATATGCTAGATGTCAATTATTAGTTGACTGCACGGGGGTTAGAGTATGTATTTGTGTGTATGTGCAGTTAGTAATTAGGTATTGGTTTTGCTGAAAAAGCAACTGTAATGCGGAAAAATTGTACCGATTAAAACTCACCAAAATGTCTAGTTTACAACCAACATATATTGACACTTACTTATATGTACATAATACGGGTCTTACAGACACGAAATATAATCAATACACAATACATTTTTCCTGTTCCTATCCTAGCGGTCTTCTATTTTCTAAACTAATTTCTAGTTTTTAAGTTTATTAAAACTACACCAAAGCAAAAGGAAAATGTATATTAACATGAATCACGTGACATTCATTTTGGCTTTGTTATTTCGTTACTGAACTTTGCTTTTGCATTGATATCAATTTGCTACCTATTATATAGGTACCTACCTTAGTCTCAAAATAAAACGTTCTTGCAATACTCTCATCGTTTTAATACTTAATGCGTGCTGTGATTGCCTGTAAGTGACAAATCAATTATAAATGATGTAAATGTTTTAGTATTCGTTATTAATGTGTGCTGTTGTATCTTCTATTAGTACCTAATGCAAAAAAAAAATATAAACAATAAAAAAAAACATCACAAAATAGGTATGGCAAAAGTAGTTTCTAAAACCACACTGTGAACCCACCTTAACACGAAACGAAAACTTACCGTAACGTTCACAACGGTAACGATAAAGAGTCATTATAGTTCGCCATTGTGGCCCGGAAGTACGCTTCGATATCCGTCGATTGACGTGAGAAAGGGTGCGGCCGTTTGACAAATACCCTGATAAACAAAATATATATAACCCATATGGTTCAGCTTTTGATCTAAACCTTTTTTTTTTATTTTAACTTAATCGACAAAAAAAATCTTTAAAATTTATTAACCTGCTCACACAATGTCAAGCAAGAGTAATGCGACCTGTAGAGGAGAACAGCTGGACATCCGAACATAGCAAAAGATTTTTGGCCCAAACTGAAGCAGCGAAATTTGTTCGCTTCGCTCTTTTGTTCAATAAGTTGAAATATACATTCAATAAATAAAATATTAGACACCATATAAATTAATAATTTCAAAAATATAATGATGCAGCTCTGTATGCATGTTTTTGTTATATTGACGCAGATATGTTAATTAAAGTTAAAAGCACTTTAACGCAATTTTCATTAAAAAAAAATAATTAGTTATTACATGATAAGGTATTTAAAATGTTTACAGTACCTTATTTATATCCTAACATAATTATTTATAGTATGAAACATTGACAGGATGGGCCCTGTAACTGCAGCAAAAAATTAAACGGTTGATTATTAAGCTTGTGAACAATTATTTCCAAGCGGTATTACGCAAAAAAAAATATTTTTTGAGAAAAAAAAATACTTTAAAATAAGTTAACTTGTATTTTTTTTTAACACAAAAAAAAATTAAAAATCACAAAAGTATCTGTTGAACACAAAAATGCAAAAACTATTATGACTCATTACAAAATTACCTCAAAATCTGCATTGACTGCCGTGATATGATCTCGTGGTGCCAAGATACATTACTTGGAGGTCATAACTTTAGATCAAAATTTCTCCGAAAGCAAAAATTTTGATAGTGAATACACAAGGGGTTACTGCAAATGCTCTGAGGAAGCGTCCTTTTGAATATTTGCTCCAGTTACAGGCCCCACCCATACATGAATACGAACATGGTGTTAAACATAACTACCAGCTCATGACATGTTTTGACTAAGGAACCCTACAAGTTCCTATTTGTTTATTAAATACACGTAAAAAGGTATGTCGAGATACTATCAGCAACCATTATGTGACACAATGCGTTATTATGAGATAGTATCGGATGGTGGAAACTATGAGAATTTATTCAAACAGCTGTACTTTACCCTTATATCGTTTGCCACTATTCAATTATGGACACTTGTACAGTTAATACAGAATAAAAAAAGCGGCCAAGTGCGAGTTGGACTCGCACATGAAGGGTTCCGTTAAATTGCAGTTTACGATTTATGACGTATAAAAAAAAAACTACTTACTAGATCCCGTTCAAATCAATTTCCGGTGGAAGTTTGCATGGTAATGTACATCATTTATTTTTTTTAGTTTTATCATTCTCTTATTTTAGAAGTTACAGGGGGGGGGGGGACACCCATTTTACCACTTTGGAAGTGTCTCTCGCACAAACTATTTAGTTTAGAAAAAAATGATGTTAGAAACCTCAATGTCATTTTTGAAGATCTATCCATAGGAAAAAATTTTTTTTGAGTTTCAGTTCGATGTATGGGGAACCCCAAAAAATTATTGTTTTTTTTCTATTTTTGTGTGAAAATCTTAATGCGATTCACTAAATACATCTACTTACTAAGTTTCAACAGTATAGCTCTTATAGTGGCTGTGACATACGGACGGACAGACAGACAGACAGACAGACATGACGAATCTATAAGGGTTCCGTTTTTTGCAATTTGGCTACGGAACCCTAAAAAGGGGTGTTCGTTTTTCATAAGTCTATAAGTTGATTATTTAAACCTGAACTAGAAATGCCAATATGTTACCAATAAAGAATCTAAGCAAATACTTTAAAATAGTTTGAAGATACATGGAAATGAGACGATTATAATTTCCATATATCCTCAAACTGCCTAAGAATTACGTAAATTACAAGCACACTTGGTGTATAGAATGATGCTCTGAATTTGGTTACCATTAAGTCAAAGTTTAGATCACTATCAGACACATTAACAAGTTGAAGCTCTATATGTAAAGGTGCTAAAATTTGTTACAAATAACGTCTCATAAAAACATCACAATAATAAATTTTATGGACTGACGACGTCGTTAAAGCCTTGATTTTTATAAAACATCTGACGCGATGACAGCGCTTATTTAGAGCTGGCATGTGACAAATTCATTAGACTTACGAAAACTCAAAAGATTACAATGTCAAACGATACTAAAATATAACATTCAAAACCGACTTTGTTCCCAGCGTAAAAAAGTTAACATTTAAATGGCATAAAACAGTCAGTAGAGGCAAGAATCATTGAGGTAGTCATATGCATGGGGCTATAAAAATAGGATGAAGTCCCCCCCCCCCCCCCCAATGAAATGCTTCGAACATTTATTTTAAAAGATGAGTGATGTTTTTTTAGTGTAACTGTTATAATTGTTTCGCCTCAGATACATCGGAAAATTATACAGAATAATTATTCCCAAGTACTTTAATTCTTTCAGAAAATTGCAAGATTGCGTGCCTAAAGGTATCATAATCGTTAAAGGAAAGTCTTCTAGCATTTCAGTTTAAAAATAAATTCTCTCACTATGAAGCAATGTATCTCCGCGCTCAGAAAATATTATCTGTGGCCTTTATGTAGAGGACCTTTGACTGCGGAGTATCGCCGAAACTCGTGTGACACCCCGAGCATGTGGCGCCATAATGGTTTCCGGCTTCCTCCTACCTCACAATGCTAGCTCGGTACGAAAAATTTAAATACTCCCGCAAAATACACCTTTTCCTAAAAACAATAACGACTGCTCTGGTTTCTCGACGATTTACGTCCGCCTCGCGATAATTGTTGGGTGATTATTTTTACTTTAAAGCCATAAGAAGGAGTGCAGAAAATTGTCATGGCGGAAAGGCAGTTTGAGACGCCCGCCATGAAATTTAATGATCTTTTAGCGGTCGATGGCTCAATGCACCTACTTTATGACAGTCTATTCAATTTATTTAACTCCTCATTACAATAAAGTTACTAAACACAGCTTGCTGACCTACTCGATAAGTCGATACTCGAATGTTGTTTTCGATCCGACTCATGAGGTATGAATTTTGCTTATTGACATAGCAGTTTCAGATCTGCTTTTGAACCCACGACATTTCGCGCACGACTAACCTGATAAGGCTTAGCCATACATTTGCTTTGTATCGGACCGTACGAAATTGAGACACAAATCCAAATTCAAATGAGCGATCGCACATAACGAATG
Organism: Epinotia brunnichana; assembly: GCA_963854355.1. Lineage (NCBI taxonomy): Eukaryota > Metazoa > Arthropoda > Insecta > Lepidoptera > Tortricidae > Epinotia > Epinotia brunnichana. The sequence goes on along the minus strand of OY977949.1, from coordinate 17,302,577 downwards.
GCCGATATCCGTCCCGTCGCACGAGGCATTTGTTACCCGCTGGGGGTCAGCCTGGAAGCACGTTCTCGGCATTCTTTCCGAAATAACACCCCGGCGCATGTGTCCCAGCCGCTACACCGATTAATCACTTCACACTTAGAGACGTCTTCGAAAAAAGAATTTATAGACGCCATTTTTCTATCGAGTTTTAAATTTGGAATGATAAAGATGACCTTTCATAATTTAGGCGTGTAACTCTAGGACTTGTAGTTTCATGCGGGAGCGAATCCTTTTGGAAGTTTTGTCAGGCTGCTCAGACTTTTAGTTATTTTTTCTTAATAAACGTTAAGGTGGTTCGACGACCATACAACATGTCTTTTGATATTCGCAGGCTAACGGCGTGATATTTTAAGAAACTTTTGTAACAATCTTTCATAAATTGGCTTTCCATTTGCGCGAAATTCCCCATTTCCTTTGGAATAAACTTGCATAAATTTGAATAATTTGAGAATAACCGTTTTCCCAAAGTATCACTTGACAAACTAATTTCTCAAATTATTCTAGTTTATACAACTTTATTCTAGAAAAGCGGAAATTTCGCGCAGTTGGAAAGCCAATTTATGAATGTTTGTTACATATTAAGTTTCTTAAAATATCACACCAGCCTGCGAATGTCAAAAAACGTTTTGTATGGTCGTTGAACCACGTCCTGTGAACCAATGGTGTTCTTAATTCTTCTCAAACCATGTACAGTCAGCGTTCATAGACGTCCATATTCTTACATGTAAACACACGTTGCCTTAATACAATGGAATAAGGTACAAAAGGGTAAGCCTTGAATTCGACTACTACGTCAAATAATCATGTTTGTGGAATGCTACAGCTACGTGGAACATCATTGTAAGCGTCGATATGGTCTCACTTCCTGCCAAATCTTTTTTTAATGGCCTATCATCAACCTGCGCGGCGTCGTGGTCACGTTCACAGCAGCTGCTTCTCAGTTTAGCTACGCCCAAATTGAGGATCCGTTACATCCTTACCTACTTGGTTTGGTTTTGAATTGGTCCCTCATAAGCAGCATAAGTGACTTGTTTTATACTGAATGGTCTTGACCTAGGAGTTGTAGTGTTTAGGAGGTTACACATTATTCTGTTTATATTTTTAATTATTTTTCCCGCTTGGCGCTTGTTCCTTACCGCGTACGAAAATGGTCTAGAACGCAGGGGTACGTGACTAAGCACGCTTGAACCTCTAATTTAAACGATGGATTTGCAGAAACGGACTACTTTGTATGACTTGAATGTGAAATGGGCTCGTTCAGATACATTGAGCGCAAAATTTATTTATTTTAAAGCTTAGTAATTACGTCCTGGTTTTAAAACCTAAAGTCAAGGTAAAATTGAAAATAAAAGCACAGAGAGACGAAATTCCATTATGAAAATAAAATATCACCCACTCATGCGGCAACTTGTTGAGAAATTTTAATCAAAAAGAGACGGAACATCCATATCATTGCATTTAATGAAGGTAAAGTAAACCGGACAACTCATATTATTACCTACAAAAAAACCTTAATTCACGAGAATCAGAAATAAAAAACATTAAAATATTTTTAAAGGGACGTAAAATGACAAAGGTTTCGCATTATGCCGGCGTCTTATCGAGAGACGGCTCTAAATGAACATGGCAGACCGATTGCTACCATAAAGATAACAATAATTAGGCGTAATGACCACGTCCTCTGTGGCTCGGGTGGGTTTTTTATAAGTGCAGTGGCGGCACCGCGATCGGGAGATAGTGAATCCATCAAATTATATGATAATCGGGCGCGGTTAATTCCATTACCAATAATAAATGCAAGCATTAAATTAGACCTGTCGGATGAGTCGGCGGAACGCGGCCTTACCATCGCTCCCATCACTTGGATTATGATATGAATAATTTATTAATAAAAATAAAGAACTACGGCTTATTATTGTTTTGAGCTTCGGCCGTCAAGCGCGACGTGTCACAGAGGCAGCGTCCGATCGGACGAGATTACGTCCGCGTTTAGATGTAATATAAACGTGATTCGGATTAATATCGCATTAAGACCACAGTAATTTTATAACGGAGCATGCTTCAGATCCTTTTTGATTAGTATCACAGATCTTAATTGATATCTCACGTTAGTATTCATTTATATTCACGAAATGAACCATCGATATTTATTCCCACACGAAAAATTTACTTTGTGAAGAAGGACTATTCGGTATAATAACGCCTACGATATGAGACAAAGAGAAAGCTGCATTGTTAGCAGCTGTCGCCCTGTAAAAGAACTCATATTTCATGGGAGAGATTCCGTTTAAGGCGTAAATCACGAAGCGTAGAGAATTCGTACACATTGAAACACTTTTTCCTACATTTTGCGTCACAGTAAAACATAATACGCACGAGAAAACTGACTGTGATCTATCTAAACAATGTTATTAATAGAATGACGTAACAAGCAAAATATCTTGTTAAAATTAACTTTTGACAAATTGTGATTAATAAAGTTTGTAACGTAATTAATAAAGTGGATGACTGGAGTTGTTTTGTCGATGATCCCGGCGGAAAGATCGACTTAATTTTATTAGGTAAAAAACGGTTCGGGTGGTTTCAGCTGAGTCACGATGAGATCGGTGGCTTTTGAGAACTTGCCTTCAATTTGATGAAGCATGTTTTGTGTTGATACGTCAGTTTTAATTAGGGAATAATTCAACATTGAAATGTTCATTGATCAAAACTATGAGATGATTGGCTTTAATTTTATCTAACCACAACCTTTTTTAAACTGTCTTTCTATATCAATTTGAATGAAGTTATGAATGTATCAAGAAACAAGAATATCATGGCATTTATACTTAAAATCCACTTCGGACTTAATAATTAGACACTCGAGAGTTCTGCCTCAAAGGAGTTCTGAACAGAAAAGTAGAAAGCCTCCAGTTTTGGCACGTACAACAATTTCCCCGTTACTCGGCGACAGATGTTCTTCAAAGCTTCCAGAAAGGTTATCAAAGTTTTTTTACGTTGTTTGTCCGCATCAAACCGCGGTTTCTGTTATAATTAATGAACTCTGGCAAGTCATCAGAGAGGCTAATTAGAGAGAGGCGGGTTGCGATGCCGCAAACAAAGTCCGGACTTAGCGACAGGTGCGACGAGCAGATAACAGAGAAGAAGACGCATTGCTGTGTCACGGAGCCCAACCTTGCTACTGTTAATTGTGAATTTGTATCTAGCATCTAGCTAGTCGCTTGTTACTTTGGACTTTGGGGGGCAATTTGTAGCAGTAAATCACTTCGTTACCGTACCGTTAAATACCGTACCGTACAATGTAACAGTTCACTCGTGCGCGTTGTCGTAGGTATCGTGTGCCGACTTAATGCTCTTTTGTGGCGCCTTCTGTTTGCTGATGTTACAAATGCATTATAAAGTAGCGAATTTGAATATGGAGTAAATTGGGTTTTGATACCGCTTTATTCTCAAATCTGTACAATTACAATGGGAATATTATTAGAAACTTACTACCCTCGTAGGTTCACCCACGTATTATTAAAATTATACTAGTCCATTCCATACATATAATTATACTGATAAAATATATTTTTGAAATTATGAACTCTCAAATTCACAGTTCTACTTACCTACGTATAAACCTACTGCATAGTCAGGCTCTTAGACATCATTATTTCAAACATCGTTTTAAAATGCTTACCCGCTTAAAGGACAGAATTAAATACGATACCTTCTAAAAGTTTTTCACCCAAAATGCAAAAAAAATAACGCAATAATACACTCGCGGTCAAAAATTTCGGGTCACCCGAAATTTAAATAACCGCAATAGGATTTAATACTAGTTTTATTTACATAATAAAACTGTATACTTCTCTAAGATCATTAGAATAATAATTATTAATTGTATCTGGACGCTCAGATACCTTATACATCTCTGGCATATAAAATTATATCACAAACTTCTTGTTAATTCTGATAGAGACATTGTATCTAATGTAAACGATAAAAAAATGGAAAATTCTGTTAAACTGCAACTTCCAAATAATTGTTGTTGTACTCGTAAGATTATAATTTTTTTTTATTGTAAATTATTGATTGACATGTTGTTGTGTGTGCCCTTGTGGCCTATTTGCAGAATAAATGTTTGATTTTGATTTGATCTTGATTTTGTACTAATAAGCAATTTCAGGGACCGTATCATAAAAATAGAAATATCCAAAAATTATGATTTTTGCGATATCTCGCTCCGTTAACGAGGTTGTTTTCGTGGGTTTTCTGGAGTCCGATTTAATCAAGTAATCAAGTAATTTATTAGCATTCATGTTGTTACATAAAGGTGGTAGGTGTATTTAATCCTGGTAACGTAATTTTTTTAATGTTATATTTTTGCAGTTTACATGTTAAATTAAATAAAGTTCATGACAAGATAAAAACACTGTACAACATTGCACAATTTAAGGAAATATGACGATATTTTACCGACTCGTATATAAGCAAAAGTTAAAATGCACTAACCATACAGCACTCTAATGCACAGACCTAAAAACAAAGAAACATTCGACCCTTCCCGTAAAGAAAACAAAACAAAGATGAGAACCGGTACAAGGACGTAATTAGAGCACAAAATGTTGTCCTTTAAACTAACTCGAATGTACCAGTAAGTGAGCGAACAAGGTGGGCAGCGAGCCTTTAAGTCAGAACTTAATTTATGGCCAATTAACCCGGTGTTAAGTTAAATAAAGTGTCACTAAGATAGCTTGCCCTAACAAAATAAGCTACTTTAAGTAAAAAAAAATATTTAACTGAATTTAAAATGTTAAAAGTAAATAAAGTATCGGCACGGGAGAGTTAATTTGGGTCAAGAGTTCGTTTTTTTCAATTTGCAACCTTTAGGTGCTACGTTCATAAAATGAGTGAACGAATTTAGTGACATTTAAAACTGAAAGGTAACTGAAAGCCTTTACTTGTTATTACGAACAGATGACACCTATAATACTAAGTTTATAGATTACGCTTTGAAATAGCGTTCATAATTCGTCTTATTGAAGTACTAATTGACGTTTTTAATTAACTGATGGTATACAGAAAAAGTCGATTAGCTAAAAACTTTTTTATCATTTAAAGTTCAAAGACGTGATGGCTTTTTTGTGCTGCTTGTTATCAAGTACCTATCTAAGTAAAGCGATATTGATAGTAAGTTAAAAAACAGAAAAAAAGTTAAGGTTCTCGTCAATTGCTAAGCAGGTATGTATAAGTACAGGTTGGCCAAATAAGAGGTATATATACAACTTTGAATGGATATAATTCAAAAAATAAATGATAAATACCAGACATTTTTGTATAAATGTATTCTTAAGACTTGGCAAATATGTATAGAAATAAATATTCGCCAAATATCCACTTTGACATGAGGGGAAAACGCGAGCATTTTCAGAACATTTTTCATGAATTTTCGCAATTCCGAGGGTGTATTTTTTACAGGTTCTCAAATTTTCCTTTTTTATTGTATCAGACTTATAAATATGTAACCATACACACTTGATTAGATAGTCCTATAGATAAAAGTCCAATTAAGTCAAATTTGGTGACTTTTCGGATCTATCAATATTACATTTTTTTAAGATTTTTGGACTTGAAAATGTTGGTTTAATACCTATTGTCACAGTGTCCCGTATTGTGTATCATGTTTATTAAACTTAAAACGGTTCGTTATAAATTTGCCGTCCCTTAATTAGTATTAAAATAATCGAGAGATTTGCCTCAATTTTTTTTTTAAATTTAGAATAATATTTATAGGTACCTACTTGGTCACAATAACTCCTTGTGTATAATAAACTCGTGTGCACAGATAAACAATAGTATTTTTCACAATCGTGTTATAATAGAGAGCTTTTTAGTCGAGTACCGTGTTTAGGCCACGAAGCTTGCTGAGTGGCCTAAGTAAGGTACGAGATTAAAAAGCTTGATTATAACACTATTGTGAACAATACTTTTTGTACGAGTTCACTAAAATTAATTTTCTACCAGTCAACTGAACTAATTAAACAAACTCGATACTGTTGAAACGAAGTGCAGCTCATCGCTCGTACGCTTGTTGATATCTTAAAAGACATCAACGAGCGTACGACATCAAAGCGATTCTATTGGTCCAACTCATTACAGTTCAGTAAAGCAGCCACGTGATTGGTCGAATTTATTTTAGTTGTCTGGAGCGTATCGAAAAGTAGTTATTTCGATTGTTTCGACAGTAACATGGACTACAACTATGAAAAGAGTGACGTTGCAGTATTCTCTATGAAATCTTAATACACATATTTTAATCGTCGAGTACAAAAAAGAAAATATTAAGTATTTTGTACAGTAGTGGCAGTATATATTTACTTGTACAACGTATACCTAAATGAGTTAACTACCTTGATAGCTTGTTCAGAAATGAAATATGCATTAATCCAGGTTGTTTTACGTGTAATTCTTAGTTTACCATGGTCGATCCTAAACGATGCAATTCGATGATTCGTGGTTGATACGCACAAAGACTCAGAAATCTCAATAACACCACCATATTATAATAATGTTCACTTCGTGCGTCTATGGCATATTATACTATGTCAATGGCCATGTTTATAAGAAAAAAATACGGAGTGCTGGTGACATATTACCACCATCTCAGGACCTGAATGAAAGATAATTAGGTATATTTTCAAAACCCACTGCCACCTCGCTAAACTATTTGATTTGTTAATTTTATTGTCAGGTTATCATAAAATCATAACGACCTAACCGAGTTGAAAAAGCACGTGCTGCATTGCACGGAGAGGCAGTCAGGTGTCGATATATAATTTTGTGGCATCTATTTTCTGCATGTTCAATTTTATCCTGGAAACAATAATCCTATATTTTAGCATTTTCTGTGATGAAACTTCCTTTCTTTACTTTTGACTTAAAGTTATGATATTTTCTCTCAATAAGGACAGCTTTCAAGGCAAAGCCGCTAACACCTGTCTGTCGGCAAGTCAAAAGCGCAGCCGATCGTAAATACGTGACCAAATTCATTTACATATTTGCATGATAGGTATGCTTAATTCTTAAATATGTACACAATTATGAACTTTAACTCTCTACAAATAAGACCCAAAAAGCATACATATTTATACTTACACTTGACTTAGGTAACTACAATTTAAATTACACGATTAATTTACTATCGGCTAAACAGCTTCAGGACACTGCAATAAAGTGGTTGTAAGGACATTTAATAATCATACTTAAATAATAATTAAGAAAGTTATTAAGTATCGGTTTTATTTTATGCTACTCATTCCTTATACCCACATTATTCACCGTCCTCAGGCTAAATGAGGTAGATTACCAGGTAGCTATTAGGAAGCTTCTACACGGTGTTTGTGAGACATTCTATAAAGCTACTTTTTGTACTCGACGATTAAAATATGTGTATTAAGATTTCATAGAGAATACTGCAACGTCACTCTTTTCATAGTTGTAGTCCAAGTTACTGTCGAAACAATCGAAATAACTACTTTTCGATACGCTCCAGACAACTAAAATAAATTCGACCAATCACGTGGCTGCTTTACTGAACTGTAATGAATTGGACCAATAGAATCGCATTGATGTCGTACGCTCGTTGATGTCTTTTAAGATATCAACAAGCGTACGAGCGATGAGCTGCACTTCGTTTCAACAGTATCGAGTTTGTTTAATTAGTTCAGTTGACTCGTAGAAAATTAATTTTAATGAACTCGTACAAAAAGTATTGTTCACAATAGTGTTATAATCAAGCTTTTTAATCTCGTACCTTACTTAGGCCAATCAGCAAGCTTCGTGGCCTAAACACGGTACTCGACTAAAAAGCTCTCTATTATAACACGATTGTGAAAAATACTATTTCTACCAGCGAGGATAAATAACAATTTCATCACATATTTATACTACAAAATTCCCCGCACTGCCTCACCCCTTTTCACCGGTGATTTTTTTTTTCATAAAACCCTATGTAACATTCTAGCAGGTCGATCACGTAACGCATTGCACGAACGTCGGTTAGGTCTAAATGTCACTTTTTATATGGAAAATTGACAGTTAAATTGTACCGATGCGCGTTCGGAACGTTGCGTGATTACCCCCAGCTGGTTGATCACGTAACGCATTGTACGCGCGTCAGGTAGATTTAAATGTCACTTTTTCTATGGAAAAATGACAGTTAAATTGTACGAACGCGCGTTAGGTACGTTATGTGTAGAGGAGTTATCACGTAACGTTCCGAACGCGCGTCGGTACAATTTAACTGTCAAATTTCCATATAAAACGTGACATTTAGACCTACCTGACGTTCGTACAATGCGTTACGTGATCGACCTACAGGTCAAACATATCCCATCCCACCCCTTGGATCAATTACCTCATGTATTTAATGTAATAAATACTTAATTTTGTATTTTTTTGTATATTGTAGGCGTTTAAATACCGCGCGGCAGATGCATCGTAAGGCAAGATTGATGCACGTGGATACATGCCTGTTATACTTGTTAAATAGCATTACCAATCTTAATATCGGATCTCGTGACATACACAGATCCTCCGATAACAGCTAACTGATAAACTGGATTAAACTGGAATTAATTAACGTGCCTACGAAATTGTTGCAACGAATATATACTGGTTATATTTTGTCCCACGGCTATTTGTAATCGGTTATTGGTAGCACTATGCTTAAACTATTATTTTAAGGCCGGACATCGCGCTGTGACGATTTTTTGTCAGTCGCCTTTTTGTAGGTCAACTTTTTAGTTTATTTTCAGTGCATTGCAGATTAGGTTTTAGCGTGTCGCTAAATTGACGAACATCCTGACTCTCACTGTCATTTTGAGACGGTCCGTCGGAGGCATCAGAGCAACACGATGCTACAAGGACTTGTGGCGGTTGAAAATAAAATATGCGCATTCAGGGCAGTAAATATTATGTTATCTATACCATTCGTTCATCCCGTTCAGAGTGAGCAGAATGAATGAATGGACTTACATAAAAAGGCTTGTCCGAGCTGGCTCTGCCTCTTTCCTCCGTTTCTACCACGCAGCTACTTCACCAGTCAGCCTGCCCATCACCAATGTAATGTGCTTAGCTTACATTACATTGGTGATAAGGCAGGCTGACTGGCGAAGTTCTCTCAATTCACACGCATGTAATGTGCTCTATACTCCGAAGAATAAATACTTACTACTGACTGGGAATTTCTCATCATCACGCCATAACAACGCCCCGACACCAGCATAACCCAAAGTCTCAAGAACCAAAACAAAATTGCAGATGGCACATCTTACTAGGTAGGTATAGGTACTTAGATTCGAACATAACAATTTACGAAAAATCTTCTAACATTTTTTCTGAAAGACGTAAAGATGGATGTGCTGTAACACACGAAGAGTCATACATTGTCATCCGTAACTCGTTTTTTAAGACCATACTTGGCAATCATAAACTTCACTGTCTCCTTCACAGCACAATTGAGTCACATTTCTTGATAGTGTTGGACAAAAAACTACTTAAAATTCAGACAACGTAACGGTGAGCCTCAATCTTACAAAAACTAATGAACCTGGTCGCAATACGTGATCTTTTACAAAATAAAAGAGAAACTCGGCTTAAGAACATTAAGAAAAGTCAACTTTATTAAAAGAATGAGCAGAACTTTCGTAATACATTTGAGCTTCGACAAAAAACCTCTTAAGTTGATTACAATGACCCAAGGCGAAACAAAGCTCGATTATTTTCATTTGATTTATCGTGTTTGCTTTTAATAACTGAGAAATATATGATAATATTTTGTTTGTATAGAATGCCGTGTAATTTACTCGTAAAGTTTTTAAACGTGACTTGAGTAACCAAACGCTGTTTGGTTTTAATATTTCTTCACATTTTGCGATGGTAGACAAAGTCAGTATCCTATTCACATGAATGATTTATTATTGCTAATCAAGCATTAGTATTTAATTTTAAATTCTATTAGGCACTGCATAATCCAGTAGTTCTCGCAATCACCGCTTTTATTCACACAGACGGATACAAAGACGCGTCCATTAATAGTCGTGACAGAGAAGAAGCATTAACCTTGTACTAACCCTTACAAGTCAAGTCTAAGACGCCCGACAAATTACGTCTCAGGGTGTATTTTAATAATAAACCGTATAATAGAGGCAGGGGCAAACGGCGCCTTGGGCAATCGGCTCCAACAGACCTCGGATTAGCCCTAAATTAGACGAATGAAAAGAAAAAAACGAATCCTCCAACATAATTAAAAAACCAATTTGCGAAGTACATCCGAATGGTACAGAAAAGGCATCGCCGAGGGTTGAAACGTTTCATGTATTGTGCAATATAATGACAAACAAGCGATCGCCTGCGGCTTTCCTTGGGGGATGCCTAACTTGACGTTATTATTTTCACTAATCACCAATATGTTACCACAGTCTCATTTGTTACTAATGAGGCACAGCGTAGGTGTATTCCAGTAACCATTGATACTTTTATTCCAACGGTAATGTAAATTGGTGACTTAGGTTCGTTACTTCTATCCTGCGGCAGGCGAACTTTTATAAGAAAGCGTAACCGAATCTAACACGTTTTTTATTTACTTGAAAAATCTAATTTGTGTGTCGTAAATTTATTCCGAGCCCTCAATTCAATTGTTTATTCAGCGTCTGGCTAAATAACCGAATTTGTGTTACAGTATTGATGAATAGGTTTAGTTGAAACTTGTTTACGCTATCCATTTCCGATTGTGGCTAAAGAGTGGTTTGTCAATGGTCTATTAACACGGATGAGATTATAATCGATGAGGCCGTGAGACAATAAGTAGCTGCGGGGAGCCGTGTTATTGTTTGTCCTGTCTCACCTCGCAGCAGGGCCCCGTCGTTCTTGTAGACTTCGGACAAATTGATGAATATAATCATGCACGTTTAAAAAGATATAGATTTATAATCGGCTCTTTATAAATTTAGTGGCTTTTAAAATGCAAATGGTGGCAAGAGTAACAGCTTGGGCGATTGTGAAATAATTATTAAAGAGCTGGTTGTTGGTGAATTTATTAATAAATTTTAACAATGATTGATGTGATACATGATATTGATGGCGTAATTTTGGCTCCGCCTTTTCAAAATTTAACACGCATCGACCCAATGTATAAATCTCATTTTATTTGACTTCTGATTGTGATTAATCAAGAAAATATTTTACATTAGAAAAGCAACTAATCTTTATACTAAAATATTTTGCATCCTCGTCGGCGCCGCCCAAATCCAATGAAAGACAACGTCGTTTGTGTCGTAATAAAAATGGAGATTTAAAAACGTTAGCAAATTTACATTGCAAAAACATTAATGCTTAAGTGACAATTTACATTTTGCCGATAAAAGAACAAATAAACGAGGCGAGTCAGTACGAAGTTAAGAGATTAACAGAATCGCATACATTTGCATCATTATTGTTTTTGCGGTGAGTTGAATGAACTGGCGTAGTAACGATACTTGTATAGCTGCATTGCGTTTTATATGCAGTAGAGTTTATGTAGTTCCCAATTGACGTAAGCGGGTATTCTCAACAGCATCTGCTTACGACAGCCGGTGAAGTGAAATCGATCGGCTCGTACCCCTTGCCCGAGCAAATCCATGTGGAGCATAATTAGTTTTTGTCACTTCACATCGGCAAATCCCATTTGAGTCCGTGGCGCGATAACGCGGACCCCACCACTTACACCGCACAAACCGGCTCTTATCAAAGAGAATATTATTTCAAACGCCCCTGTTAACCCCGATGGGCTTTTCGAACCCCAAATCCAGTTTGTTATGAATGAAATTACAGAAATCGAATAAGGTAAACACAACTGAGAGCCAACAAAAGCTTGCTCGAAAAAAACCTAAATTGAATTCAAATTGGTTTCGTCGGGTATTAGGGACAGCCGGGGGACTTTTTCAAGACTCGCACAGAAACGTATAGCTTGGCAATAATTTAAAGTAACTTTTTTGTCAAAGGGCGACAGCCCGTTGAGTCAGATAAGATCTTCTGAGACGATTGAATGAAAACAGTAAGCACAATGGAACGAGCCACCGTAAGCTGTTTGATTGTTACCTACGGCGATTGGAAAGATCTGCCAACGATTTGACTAAATCAGAGGCACGTATTTTATTACCTGTCAGAGATTTATACGCGCTGTTCGACGTTCTACGCAAATTTTAAGCTCCTTAGTTTAAGGTTTTTTAGTGATTTTAGATTTTTAACTAATCAAGCTTTCATAGCTTTTAATTTTGTAATTACTTTCCACATTCATTGTAATTATCTTGCCTTATTTGTGTATTTTGAAGCGACATTAAAATTTCCAATTCTTATACATACACAATTATATTATTATTGTTATTGAGTAGTGTACTTATGAACATTTGCCCCTTAGCAAAGCACCTTAGGTCCTGAATGATATACATAAATCAAGTGTCCGAACTAGATTACAGACGTCTCCTGAGCAAGCATAGTTACGGTCCGTGGAGAAGTGAAATGCACTACGATTTATACTTGCTCATTTGCACAACAAGGTTTTCTCCATTATCATTTAAAGCAATTAGGTTTAGCATAGTAGTATTGTATTTATATAAATATATTCATGACAGCATCATCAACATCCTTGTGTGCTAAAAGGATGATGCTTGAAAAGCATACACATATTATGGCAGCTGTATAAAATACATCATTAAGTATGCACATTTATTTTGTCCTTCCTATTTATCTCCATATTCTCAGTGCGTCACTCTAAAGGCCTCCACACACCGGTCGCGTGCGCGGGCCCGCGCACGCGACCGGTGAGTGGAGGCCTTTACATACACTTTACTATGTGCTACGCAAGAGGAAGCGTATGGGGCCACGACTTTCAGCGGGGGTGGCAGCAACAGCAGTATACGTGGAAGCGAGATCGCTTCCCGTCCTCACGCTCCCACGTATGGCACACCGAGTGCCGTTCAAAAACGTGGCCGAGCCGTAAGAACCAACACGATATTCATATCATTTGTTATTACTGGAATTTAAATTCTTCTGACAAAATGCGTTCCGATATCGGGCCACAAATTAGAAAAAAAGAATAGTATTTTATGCAACTGTTGTATATAAGAAGGGTCTTAAAACGCGAGTGGCGTGGGTTGCGATGCTCGCCAAGGCTCGCATCGCAATTAAAGACGCCACGAGCGTTTTTAGAACAGTTATACACCGTTGCATACAATAACATGTTAATGCCGTTGCATATTAAAAACAAAACAAACCATAAGCAAGAGGTGTCACATTTCTGATTTCCCACCAAAATACAGTTCAAAATGAAAAGACGAAAGATGATAAACTATTAGTCCTGAACTATTAAGATTTGTTTCGTGTTTGTGAAGACAAAAGTGTACGTTCCTTTTAAAATGGTTGAAGAAATTAATAACTGCACTCCTGAAGAAATTGCGTGAGTAGCAATAAAAGTACGAATAGAAAACTTGCTGCCTGAAAAATTTAACTCTGTAGTCTGCTATTTATTTAAATTTTGTCGTAGAAAAAGTATTGTATGCAACGGTGTGTTTCTGGTCTAAAAACGCTCGTGGCGTCTGTAATTGCGCAACCCACGCCACTCGCGTTTTAAGACCCTTCTTATACAACAGTTGCATAACATACTATAATAGTCTAGGACTAATAGTTTATCATCTTTCATCTTTTCATTTTGAACTGTACTTATATATGTTGGTTGTAAATCGGAAATGTGACACGACACGTCTTGCTTATGGTTTGTTTTGTTTTTAATTTGTTTGCACTTGCCATCCGAACCAAACCGAATCCGGACCCGGACCGAATTCGAACTGTTTATATTCATAAATAATACCAAGAATTTATAAAACATGTAATTTAACACACAATAGATGATGATTTATTATTATTGTAGTAAATAATTTATAATATACAAATGTAAAATCGTAAATAGATACTTTTATTTTAAAATATTAGTTTATGAAGTTGGCACCACTGCAATATTGCGGCCGATTTAAAAAAAAAGTTAAACAGTGCTTTTATGAAAAATGTATGAACCAAAAAAGTACGCTAAACAGTGCGTTTTTGGGTCATAGAGCATAGAGATTTTCGACGACTTATTAGTGGTGTCATTGTATTAGAGCTACAGCCTATACAAATGAATGACAGATAACGGTACAGGAGTAGAAAAAATATTTATTCGTGACAAGTTGACAACAAATCACAGCAAATTATAAACACATAGACACGTAATTACGGATTTAGCTAATGTTTGTCCTAAAACAAAAACCGGCCAAGTGCGAGTAGGACTCGCGCACGAAGGGTTCCGTACCATTATCAATAAAAATATTGATTTTATTTTGTTTTTAGTGTTTGTTGTTATATAGCGGCAACAGAAATACATCATCTGTGAAAATTTCAACTGGAACTATCACGGTATCAGTGAGATACAGCCTGGTGACAGACAGACGGACGGACGGACGGACGGACGGACAGCGGAGTCTTAGTAATAGTTTGGTAATAGGGTCCCGTTTTACTCTTTGAGTACGGAACCCTAAAAACCTATACTCACCTATGTACGAAAAATTTACATGTATGTAAATTTTTCGTACATAGGTGATACAATACACATCAAGATTCAATCACAACTTACATAAGACTAATTGAATCTTTTCGCCTAAATGCCTACGTGCCTGTGTTGAGGCGTGGGAAGACCTAGCCATTTAACCTCACTTTAGCTTTCATACTTTCCATAGGTTAGTGTTTGCCCAACGAACGGCCAACAGTAAATTCGCAATTGAACATCAATAGCTAACCCTCTTATTAGAATTCGATTCCTAAGCAATTGACATAAGAATTGATAGCAATACAAGAAGTTAAGTTGGCTATGTTTTATTCGTCTTTAATAAAAAGTTATTAAGTAATTAATATGTTGTTGGAGTATTTTGTCCTGACGAAAGACTCCTCGTGATTAAAAACATAATATATGCATACGCATTGGTCGCCAAGTCATCTGACCAATACTTAAAGACTCTGATGTCATATACTTTAAAGATATTAAAAAAAATACTTAACTTTTTCGTGCGATGTCTCAATTCTAAAAGCCTTTTTGATTGCGACCTTATTGGCTATTTTATTCCTAAGGGATAAAACTATTAGAGAAACGAATATCGGTTAATTATTAGGCACAAAGAGGGTAAAATATAGAAAATGAGCAGACACTACAGTATACAGCCTATGTACGTTTGCGAGTCCAGAATAATCGCAAGCGTGTAGCCTTCCCTTTACTAATTTGAGGCGTCGTTGCGTTAGCTCTTAGCTCGAGACGAGCGCGGGTACCGGAAGGCGCGGCGTGGGTAGGTGGACTGATGACCTGGTAAAGGTCGCGGGAATCCGCTGGATGCGGGTGGCGCGGGACCAGTCACTTTGGCACTCTTTGTGGGAGGCCTATGGCCAGCAGTGGACGTCTTTCGGCTGATATGATGATGATGATGAACGCGGGTTCTACGCTCTCAACATAACACATCCTCAGGAGTAAAAATAGGTAAAAAATTGTAGGTACTGATGTTTTGTAATATTGGTGGATTGAAACGGACAAGTCTTAGTAGAAACTTTCAAATCCACGCTTACCTGCCGGTGCGGTTAACCGCGCAAAGCGATTTGACTTTGTTGCCTCCAGCTTATTTTATAACGGTCTGTTGAATTGAATTTTGCGGTTATTTATTTTACTGTATCTTAGAGCAGCTTAAGTCTGAGGATGAGTAAAATGGTAACAATAAATCATATTTTATACACCTCTGTCAAAGAGGTTTATGGGACAAAGGTGCGGTGAGGTACATCACGAAGGTATCGTATATAGGCAAAAGTGCTTTTTAGGAGCTTAAATTGACATGGTGTAATGGATAAATACATTTTATTACGACACGAAAACGAACTCTTCTCCGTTTTTTTTATACCACAACGGTGGCAAACAAGCTTACGGCCTGCCTGATGTTAAGCTGGCATGGCTGGTGGTGGCTATGGACACTTGTGACTCCAGAAGAATCACATAATCATATTGATTTGGCTGTACCGTACAGGATATCAAATTGTAATATTTATAGGTAGGTTAAGATACAATATGATATTACATTAAATATATATATTAATATGAGTATGAAAATGTAATCTTGTTGGTACAGAGACCATACGGCCAAGTCTGAGAAAAGTGGTGATTATAACTGTCCGCTATTCAAACTAGATGTCGCAGAGATGATGCGAGGATTCTGCACATTACGCGTAAGTTTAAAAATTAAGTGGCAATAGACAGAAGACAGCGACAATACAATTAAAAAATAAAGACATAATGATAACAGTCCCCCTGTGTCTTATAAACTGGCCATAATCAGTTTCTGATTTGCGTGGGATCAACCCGCGCCCGCTAACGTAACGTCTCAATGGCCATAAATTAGGTTCGTATCTCGTTTATAGTCGGTTCGAGAGCTAAACGATCGTTAAAACTGGGCCTCCATTAACGTTATCATTCGGGAGCCAATAACGTCATACTGACATGCAAAGGTTTATACGGTGACCACGCTGCGACGGAATTGATTATGTCTCGAGACTAAGAAGCTCAAGCAATTAACGATTGTTAGGGTTCGGGATCCAAGATACCGAGATTTTTTTTAACAACAAATTGTTCACCTGAGTTTCATCGCCTAAGTTTAATGTTTCATTTTTAATGTTGTCAATTTATGGTGCACTTTAAAAACATTTAGGTAATTACTCACTCTATTTACTGCGTGTAAGATATCTGTTCAGCCTGATAACACAAATATTAGTCGAAACACAAAAGTGTTGATACATAACTGATTGAATGGGACTGAATTAAAAAATGTTAATAGTTTTAAGTATCTCGGACATATACTGACGGACAAACTTAAAGACGACGACGATCTCGAGAGACAACGACGGGCCATTGCTATGCGAAGCAATATGTTGGCACGTCGGTTCGCTCACTGCTCTGACCAAGTCAAAATTACTCTGTTTGGGGCCTATTGCCAGGCGTTCTACACTAGTCACTTGTGGTACCATTACACGAAGCGGTCGTTCAACAGACTCAGAGTACAGTACAACAACGCGTTTCGTGTGATGTTACGGCTGCCGTGGCGGTGTAGCGCGTCTGGTATGTTCGCCGTGAACAGAGTGGACGACTTCTACGCTATTATGCGTAAGAGGCACTGGTCCTTTATCAGGAGAGTGAGCGAATCGACAAACAGTATTGTTAAGGTAGTATACACGACATGCTACCTTACGAGTAAGGTGTCAACGACACTCTTTTTGTAATTTAACTAATTTATATTGTAAATTTATTTTAATTTTTTAATTTATTTTATTTGAATTGACTTTGACTTCTAATTTTTATAACCTAATTGTAATGGGTTAATACCTAAATAAAGAACTAATTTTATTTAATTTAATTCAATTAATAACTATCAGATTTTGCTTACTATGATAATCAACGACGAAGCTATATGTCATAGGTATTCAAATTGATTTAAACACAAACCTAACTAAATAAAATTAAACATTAACAGTGGTTGCATATTTGAGACGTTTGGGGTTGAGACCTTCGGACCCTGGGGGGAAAGTGCCCACAGGGCAGCAACTCGCCGAAATAACGGGTGACCGGAGGGCTGGCTCATACCTCGCACAGAGGATAAGCATTGCCATCCAACGTGGCAAATATGGCGTTCGCCGTCGCTGGGCACGTTGCCCAGCGACGGCGAACTGGGGCAAATATTTTATTTGTAAGTTATTTTATTTTATAAGTTGTTTAGTTTTAGATATAAGTTATTTTATTTTATAAGTCGTTTAGTTTTAGATAGGTATAGTTATAATACGTTTTGTGTAATTATTTTAATTTCCGTTTTAATAAATACGCATTTACACTAAATAAACCTTTAAATTATCCAATACATCACTCTCATGTTTTTAAATTATGTTATTCTATATATACTCACCGGCAAATTTAGCGGAACATAAAAAATATGTACAAAACTTTTTTATTTGAGATTACTGGCTGGTTTTACTAGCCATATATTTTAGAACGAATAATTTTTTTGATATTTTTTTTATGTTCCCCTAAATGTGAGTGTATATAGCCCTAAACCTGGGCATGGACGTAAAAAATAATATGTATGTACATAATTTTCTGTCTCTGCAATTCATTAGTGTTGGTCATACTTCGTTGGCGTACATTTTCGCTTAAGTTTCATCCCATGTAAGTAGCTATCTAACATCAGAGCATTAGCTTTACAATAATTATAGGCAGACTTAGTTTCAAAGTCAGGTGATATTAAATCCTCGTGCGATAAACTGTAAGCCTCACTTTATTTTGACGGGAAGAATTTATTTTTGTCTGTTTACAACATCCCTCATCTTGTGACGTAGGTAGTTGTGATACAAGGAGCTACGTGGTATGCCCACTCCAACTTTCTGCGATAGTCAACGTTTGGCAGTCTGTAGGTGTCTTTGTCACTTTTTACAAAAGTATGTATCACGAATACCACACACGAATGTAATACATAGGTACGTATGCGTACGAGCTGTATTAGAAACGACTTAAGTAATTGTCACTCTAGTTTAGATCAAAATTAAGTGAAAAATATAGCGAAACGCATCACATCATAACTATACCTACATAGATTTTTTTTTATTAATTTTGCGATTACTATCATCATGAGAGGTTGTAGTTGAGATCTTTCGTAAGAAACATCGTTCTAAAACTTACAATATGATTTAAAACCACGGAACTCAGTTAATCTCAGACGCTCAAACATTTTCACTACAGAGTGTTATGAATCGCGTGAAAACAGTGCAAACTAAAGTTTCACGGAATGGTTCGTATAGTTCTTGGCGGATGAAGTTATTCCTACGGGGACCCGGCGCTGATAGAATTCCCACCGCCGTTCTATCACTGAATGTAAACTTTGAAGCAATATGCATATGGAGGTGTGAAAGTATAATGAGATGGTGGTAAAATTCTACGAGACACTTCAAGTTGGTACATGTACACAAATTTGGAATCCGTTTGCGCGCTTAAAGGTGGTTAAGGAAATTTTAGATTGCTGTCTCAAATATTCATGTGATAATCATGTAATAACGTGCCGGTTTGAATGGAAATGTCATACAATACAAAGCACACGACACAATTGAAGGCAACGAATATTTAGAGAAATGTTCCTCTAAGGCTGAGTAGCCACGGGAGTTTTGCGATGTGCGAGGCGATGAGTGAGGAAAATAAAATCCACAAATAGTATTGTTGGTCTGACTTGACTCGCGCATCACTTCCTATTTGTGCATTTTAACATTGAAAATGTTTATTCGCTCGCTCTGGTAGGTAAGGGCTCTTTTTTCAGCCATAGTGTCACACGCTGTTTATATAGGTAAGTTTCAGGTGTATTAACATGTTTAAAGAGTATTTTTTTTAAGTCAAAAACTTTTTTCTTAACTTTAAGAAAAGTGAAAAAAATCTTGATCCTTTGACACATAAATGCCCATAACTCTGAAGATTATTAATATGTTTATTTTAATTTAAAAAAACGCCTCCGTATGATTTTATTCTACATTTGAAAACAACTGGAATCAAAATATTTAAAAATTGGGATTAGTTAGGTGGCCCCTAGGGTGAGTTGAAATGAGTTCGCGCGCTGTTCGCTTATACTAAATATGGCTAGATGATTACGATAAGGCACAGATGAATTTTTATATTGATTTTTGTATTATAGAAAAATAATAAATGAATAAATAAAAAGATGAGATTAGATGTCAGTTCATTTTTACCGCGCGCAAATACGGTAGGCGCACCGTGGTTTAAAAAGATCAATTCGGTATCGAGTACCCTGAAAATCTTACATGGAAGCCTGTAATATGGAATTTATAAAAATGTACATAAAAGAAGGTCGTATAAAGCACGAGATATCTGTGATTTTTTCCTCGCTAACCGTCTTGCAACCTCGCACAGCTCTGAGGGGTAATCACGTAACGTTCCGAACGCGCGTTAGGACAATTTCACTGTCATTTTTCCATATAAAAAGTGACATTTAGATCTACCTGACGCGCGTAATGCGTTACGTGATCGACCTGCTGGTGTATACTCACCCTAATCCAAGGAACATAATTAAGAGGTGAAGAAACAAGATTTAATTTCGCCTGCCCTAAAATAAAGATTTTGTCACTGATAGGTAGTTGTAAGCTTTTGACTGCGATTTTAAAACAGCATCACATTCACTGTTCGTTTGGATTATTGTTTTTTATTTTCATTCTAGGCTTCTATTCGTACTTCTAGTAAAGCATTCGAGTTCAGTCCAATGTTATCCTTCAAAACCATTTTCCAGCAAGGCAAAGCAAATTTCTTACCACTGCATTGCACAAATTGCGTTTCGAATCACATCCCATTATGGCTGGCTACAGACAGTAAATAACCGAAATCGCACGGGCGGACGCACGTCAGATGCGGCTAACCGACGCCGACGCGACGTCACGTGCAGGGCGTTGCGTGAAATCCTGTAATACTGCAGGTATAAAGCTGCCGACCTATGTAGAGTTGTAGTAGTACACCCTGTATCGCACACGTTTTGAGCAATTTGGGCTCTTGTACACGAGTAAAATTACAACAATATAATAAGTAGGTGAATGGACGACTGCTGAGATAATAATAATACATCACCTTATCACACAGGTATCCTCTTATAAACTAGAAGGATTGAGCTACTCTCTTGTAAACGAGAGAGATTGAGTTCATCATCATAAACGTATTCACATCTTTACTACGCATACAATCTTCCTTCAGAGCAACTATTTTTGAACTAATCTGTATAATTTGCAAAATGTTAAACGATATTCAAATATCGAATTCCAAACGAAGTAAAAGTTTAGTGTCCGCCGTTTTCGACTAATTCCCCGATTTCATAATATAACAGGCATGCGACTGGTACGGCTAATAGTCAGTATCCTCGGATTTATCGTATCAAAGGATTGTAGTTTCACCATTTACAGTATACAGCGCTGTCCATCAATACTCAACGCTATTACTACGTCTTAAGATTCATGAGAACTATCTATTAAAATGGTAAGTGCTAACCAACTCCATGTAATTGTGGAATTCATTATAGCCAACTGTCACAGCCATGCGATCTGTCAACGATCTAACAGTTCTAGCTACTGGATAATGTATTAAATTAATACATATTTATTTCAACTGTATTAGACGTTGCCTATTAAAATAGATATTTCAATGGACTAAAGTATTTAGTGATAAAATCTTAATATTTATTAAAATATATACTGTCCGCTAAATGTTCGTTCAATCCCATGCCGCATTAATGTAGTCTAATAGTAAGAACTGATACCTGTACTCTTTAAGTGATGTATTTGTATTCATTAAACTATTGTAATAAATAGCTTGCATGCTAATATTAAGTTTGTCATTAGTATTTTGAAACAGAGCTGAATTGTTTTTTGCATTTATAACGGCAAAATCAAACTGTACTTTATTCGAAATATTTTAAGCAATGTATGGCAATCATAAAGCGAGTTTTGTGAAATGTTGACGATATCACAAAATTTGCCCACTTTATTTTAGGATTTTTGATATCAATATTTGCGCCTTTTACGTCGCCAATTTTCACTAGTCTCGATATAATCTCATAGTCTTGAATTGTCATTAATACCAGCCTAATTGAGCCTCTGGCGTAACGTCACATCATGCTGCATTGCCATCCTGCGGAGACGTGCCTTTAGGCCCACTAACGTTATTACTGGTAATAAGTAGTAACCTCTCGTTGTATTCAATTCATAGACTTGGCAAATGGCCCAGATTATCCATTTTACCGGAATGGGAGAACTCAAAAGTGTCCATTTTCTTGGAAACCCACATTAATACCCTTATTCATAAATTTCCGTCAAACCTATTTTAGATAACATGCCGTTAAATTCGTTTGTCCTTATCAATAACGTAATGAACGTCGAGCTTACATTTTTGAAAGGGAAAATACACGTTTTAGTTAAAGGATGTTTGTTGTTTGTGAATAAGGAGGTCAAGCATTTGCTTTGCCATATTTGTAATAAAACCGTTTCTTAAATATGTTCACAAAATACCTAGTCATAGGCACAGATATAGGCACAATATAACCGACCTGAAGCTTGCAACACATGGTCAGTTCAAAATATGGATCGGCATATTTTCTATTTATAGTATAATACTATCTGCCCCAGGACCGGCCATTGTGCCAGCAGTGGACGTCTTTCGGCTGATATGATGATGACTATTTGCCCGCGCGAATATTACACCCGCGTATTCCAAAAAACAATAGTTAAAGCACGACGCGTAGTTGCAGTCAATAGGAAGGGAGGTAAATAAAAATCCGCAAGGTAGCTGATTGAAACAGTATTTCATTATATAAACAGCGTAGGTACACACTTTCAGGCAACCGTGGTTTTAATTGGCTGCCTCGCGACAAAAAAAAAACATTTTTGCTATTGAAGCCCCAGTTATTGCTCTGAATACTAGACGGAGCCCGTCTAGTGTTCAGAGCAATAACGCGTTGTTGCAGTGTCCAAGAGGCAACCGGATGGCTCACGGTATTTGATATCCCGAAGTGTTGTGGAACAGCCTTGTGCAACCTGAACTGAGCCAACTTGAATACCTATTCAAATAGCATATCCATTTTTTCTGGAATTGGATGAGTATTTCCAGAGCTTACTCTCTACATACAAACTAACCTTACATTCTTTATCAGGCACCACGAATATTTGTATTCGTGGTGCCTGAAAAAATATCATCCTCCTAGCGTTATTCCCGGTTCAAGGAGCCCGGGGTCCGCTTTGACACCTAATCCCAAGATTTGGCATAGGCACTAGTTTTACGAAAGTGACTGCCATCTAACCTTCCAACCCAAAGGGAAAACTAAACCTTATTTGGATTAGACCGGTTTCCTCACGATATTTTCCTTCACCGAAAAGCTAACGACAAATATTCCGTACATAAGTTCCGAAAAACTCATTGGTACGAGCCGGGATTCGAACCCACGACCGCCGCTTGACAGCCGCATGCCTGAACCACTAGGCTACCGACGCTACCGTAGCCTGTACGGCCAAGCGCACTGCTAAAAGCTACCTAAATTCATTGATATAGAAGATTGTTCCTATGTTTTTTTTTCTTGATGACCGAAGACTGACGATCATTCCATCTTACAGCTCAGATGATTTTTAAGTTTGTATGTTTCGGGTAATCTCCGGAACCACTTACACGATTTAAAAAAAAATCACCTGCGTGTAGAATGGACTTTCTGAATGGTTAGGCTTTATTTTATCCCGCGGGTTAGCCTGTATTATTTACAATACGCGGGCGAAGCCGCGTGGGCAGCCAGTTCAACATAAAGAAGAAGACCAAATAGTGTTAACAATAATATTCTGCTTCGAATTCGTCAGCGGCTTGCGGTCGGAGGCATCCCGCATCCCGCATGCCACAGCTTGTGGTGACGCTTCAAGCCTCACAAACTATATTACTGCCGGGTTTATTTAAAAAGTCGTATTGCCGTACGATAAAATCATACTTACGCCTTTTTGGCATCAGACTGCGAATTTGTAAGTTGCAGATTTTTATCTGACCTTTCAATTTGTTTGTTGTATCTTTACGTTGAATAATACCATTTGTCCCTGATGTTTAGCACGCGTTTTTTTTAATATGAGGTCAGTAAATAATATTAATAAATCAGTTGAGTAGTTTCGGTAACAGAAAAATGATTGAACAATTATTACGATAGAACAACAAGACAGATCTCTGGTATCCAACCTAATGAATAATCATAACGACACCGTATGTTTTGCGTGCCTCCAAATTATTCCATTCGAAGAAAAATACTTACTGCTGCTAAACCAATAGGTAGTAGGTAAATTAAACTGCCTCTGTGAGCTGTAGAACTTGTTAGTCTGTTTAAAAAAAACAGTTTTCGAAATACTGAATCGACAAAAAACTTCTAAATAATTATCGAACACTGCTCACAAAATTTCACGAGAATCGGTTTATAAATGCGACTTATAGAGGAGAACAGCCGGACAGCCCGACATCCGGACACACGAAAGAGTTTTTGCTCAAGCTGAAACGGCGAGCTTCGTTCGCTTCGCTCGCTGGTCCAATTACCTGCCCACATTAGACTGCGATTGGTAAAACTTCTGCAATCGATAGATGCAATGACAATTATTCTTGATATACTCGTAATGCTGGCACTCCCAGACCCAATCATAATGTATCAAACCCATTTTAGGTATCACATTGTCGTACCTAATTACAACATGCACATTTAAGAATAAATGCATTATACATACTTGTTGGCCAAGTTGTTGCAACTAGTAAAAGCACGGATATGGCCTTCTATTGAAGCATTTAAACAATGCTATTATATTCACAGGCTATCTTACTTAATGTTCACAAGGCATTTCCGCCCAACTCGTTTTGTCTCCAATTGCAACACCAGAGAATGGGAAGAAGTGGTACTATCCAAAGCCACGTCTCATAACTAAGTCGTATCTATTGCACTAAAACATATTTGTACAGGAATAATAGCACAAATCGTGTTATCTCAGCACTACAATACGTTTTATCCTTCATATCTGTGTTTATTTAGTTATTTTCATAGCAAATTATAAACATCGTGGCCCACCCCTTATCTAAACCTTTAAAGCACTGCAGAACGGTGGGTTAAGATTAAATATAACTAGAAGTAACAATAGGATTTAATATTAAATAATTCGATTGGAGCGAGATCACAAAATATCTTAAATGTGAATTAAATTGTTCTGTCAGTCAGTTACCTTTTTCGTTCGGTTTCTGAACAATTTAGAGAAAAATAATGCTTCCATAAATATTTTTTTTTTTTTTTTTTTTTTTTTTTTTATTTATTGATGAAAAAGGGCTTGTCGCCAGGCGAACATACCGCCCCGTAAGGGCAACAAAATATCTACAAAAAAAGGAAACTTATGTTCTAGATTTAAACGCTACTTCCGTTAAATAATACAAAATCTCGGCTTCAATCGATATAGGAAGAGACAAAATACTGTTAATATATCCAGTGTCTAACAGTTTCGTGTCGAACCAAGCTGCTCTCACAGCCTCGCTCCGGACACACTCAAGCAGTATATGTACAACATCTTCAACCGTTCCACACTCATTACAATTTGGAGAGGGGACTTTTCTCATCAAATACGCAAACTTATTTGATGGAATGTGGCCAGAACGTAACCTGAGCGCAGTTTTTAATCGGTTTCTGTTATATGGGGCCTGGTCAATCCATGGATAGTAAGATACTTGAGGCTGGATAGTTTTAAACCAAATACCTCTCTCTCTAGAACGTAAATCAAAATACTCTTGCCATTCTACTAAACATTGTTTTTTTACAATTTTGACATAATCCGAGTGCAACGGTAAAACAGTCAATGGAACCCCGTCCACGACAGCCTGTCGTGCAAGGGCATCTACATCTTCATTCTGTTTTATCTGGACATGGCCGGGAATCCATTGAAGTTTAATTTGTTTATCAAAAGCTTGAAGTTTGAAGATTAACTCCAAAATGCGATATGCTACCGGTGAACCTCTCACATGTGAGGTAGATCGAGCTAGGTGTTGTAAAGCACTTTTGGAGTCAGTCAGAATAACAATATTATCAACACTCAAGGATTTGATGTAGGATAAAGCTTCTTCTATGGCAATTAATTCTATATGCATAATAGATATATCAGAGTCAATCTTAAGCTTAGTATAATAATTAACATATGGATCTAAGAACGCTGCACCTCCCTGTAAATTGTCCTTCGAGCCATCAGTAAAGATTTTGTACCAAGATTTGTATTCCTGTTCAATAAAGTTGGAACAGATAAATTTAAGTTCACCACAGGGATAAAAACGTTTGGCACGATCGATAGACGGAATCGAATCGAAAATAACGTTCTGCAAATTTATATTACTAACCCAAATTTCTAGAGAATACATTTCAAGCTGAGGGCTTCTATGTATTGGTAAGGAGTTAAAAGCGATATGAATAGAAGTAAGTAAAGGCATCTTTTTGTTATGCCAAAACCGTGAATTGTTTGACAAAGCCAGTTCATGCAATATATCTATGGTACTATTATTTAAAAAAGATTTACATTTCAACCAGAACTTGCCAGCCAAAAATTTCCTACGAAAACTGAGAGGAGGGAGAGATAACTCAGTCTCCATTACGTGAATTGGCGTGGATCGAATGTAACCACCTATGACACGCAAAGCCTGGTTTTGAAATCTATCTAGTTTCAATAAATTTGTTTTAGAACTATTATCATACAGAAAACTAGCATAATCGATTCTACTACGAATGACAGAGATGTACAATCGTCGTAGATGCTTTTGATGGACACCCCATCCTGGACCTGCTAGCACTTTTAAAAGATTTACAAATTTAGACACCTTTAGAACTGTTTCATTAATATGTTTACCCCATTTTAAAGAACTATCCAGCCACAATCCCAAATACTTAACTTGACTAACCATAGGCATCGATACGTTACAAATACTCAAATCTAACAAACCTCTGAAACTGCCTTTTTTAAACACACAAAACTTGCTTTTAGTCGGGGAAATAACTAATCCTAAATTATTCAATAAATGACTCAAAGTGTCACAAGCAAGTTCGAGTTCTAATACGGCAGCCGTAGTATTGTCTTTCGATACATATAAAACAAAATCGTCAGCATATTGAGAGATCTCTACATTTTGTATATCTTTACAAATATCGATAGTAGCGACATTAAAAAGGAGAGGTGACAAAGGATCACCCTGAGCTAACCCTCGGCACGTTATTCTTGTACCTCTATAGCCCGTGAATGATATATTGAGCTTTCTATGCTTTAAGTAAGACCAAAGATATGTACAAAGTGTAGAGCCGACTCCTAGTCGATCTAATATATGTAACAAGCAAGTTACATCCACATTATTGTATGCATTATCGATATCAATGAAACATGCTACAGTAACTAAATTTTTAGAGAAACCTATTTGGATTTGACTTACCAAACGAACGAGGTTATCATAACAAGATTTAGATTTTCGAAAACCCACCATCTTGTCCGAGAACAATAAATGTTTTTCAAGATACCACTCTAATCTCTTGTTTAGAATCGAATGAAAAATTTTACAAATACATGACATAAGGGCTATGGGACGAAGAGCAGACGAAGAGTTAGGATCTCTACCCGGTTTTGGTATTGGAATTATTTTCACGTCACGCCATTGAGTTGGAACAAAGCCAGAAAACAAACAAATATTATACAGCTTAACCAATAGATTTTTACCTGATAACGGAAGATGTTTAATCATTGAAAAAGAAATAGCGTCACAACCTGGAGCAGTATCAATTTTTTTAATCGAGTTTAACAATTCTTGTAAAGTAATTTCAGATTCTAACTTAACATTAAATGAATGAAAGGAAGGTTGAGGGGGACAAGCGAAATCAGGGGTTAAACTATTCAGAAGCTCTTCAGCTCTGTCCCTGTCAACACAGCGATTAGTCAAATTCGAACGATGCCCTTTTATCCACCTCATCTTACGCCACATATCAGACGACGAAGTAGTTTCGTCTATTGACGAGCAAAAGTCTTGCCAAGATTTACTTCGAGCCTGTCGTATAACTCGTTGAGCATTGGCTGTCTTCTCCTGTAAAATATCCAAATTAATTGGTGATGGACACCGTCTCAAATTCGCTAAAGCAAGTCGACGTTCAGCTACAGCTTTAGACAATTCAGCCGACCAATATGGTTTAGGACTAAATTTATCACACACATGTTGAGGAACTTTAGTATAAGGAATAAACATATTGGCAGCTAACTGTAAGGTAAGTTCAAACGAGTCATAGAATTCTTGAGGGTCAGGAGGAATAATAAAGTCAGTAAAACGGTCTTGAATAAATGATGCGTAAGACTGCCAATCACCTTTTTTAAAGTTTCGATTGTTCATGAACTGATGCTGAACGTCTATTGTTATAGATAACTTAATAATACGATGGTCACTACCGAGAGTTTCGTTAGTAACTTTCCAAGAGAAAAGGGTAGCTAAGTCGGACGAGACAAATGAAATATCGGGAGCAGACTGTTGAAGCGTACCATTCACAAAACGAACTCTAGTGGGTTCCCCATTGTTTAAATATATTATATTATTATCTAACATACTATCAAAGATTAGGGCGCCTCTACGATCGGTCTTATATGACCAATTAGTATGATGTGCATTAAAATCACCTAAAATTAACGATTTTGATCCTACAAGAGTAAACACATAATCCCAATCATTCTGAGTCGTATAAACTGTAGAAGGACAATATATGGAAATAATGTTCTCAATATGCCGACAATTCAGAACTTTAACATGTAATAGTTCAATACCTACATTAGGACAAGTTGTAGGACACACAACCGCCTTAATAGAACTGTGCACTAATATACAAACTCCACCATAAGCGTCCGCCCTGTCTAATCGAAAGGTATTATAACTATACATTCGAAAATAACTCTCCGGCTCAAACCAAGTTTCACATAGAACTGCAAAATGAATCTTTTCTTGTGACAATAAGGCTTCCAGAGATACGCTTTTAGGCCTTAAGCTCTGACAATTCCATTGAATAATATTAACATCTACATTGGTACTATTATTACTCTCCATTAATTAAATGATTTAACAATGAATCTATAGAAAAGCTGCTAACTACTTTAGACACTAACCACTCCGCACAAATAGACACTGCCTGCTGAATTTTAACCTCTAAACACACCTCACTAAATACGATATTTTTAAGTCTAATCAATAGACGAACAAAGCCCAAGCCCTTCGATCTAGCTCCCCGCTTTTCCTTAACGGTATCACTGATATCACCGGTATGGATCTCCTTATCAACAACTTCCGAATGCGCTGCATCGTCGTACCAGTCAAAGTCAGGAACGGACTGGGCTGATGACCGTGGTCGAGGTACTTCACGCGATTTACGTTTTTTAGACTTGTCTGGAGTTTTTTGATCTTTTGAGCTCGAGGTAAATAACCGAGACCACAAGGGATTACTTTTAGCGGACAAATTATTGATGGTAGGCTCTGCAGGTTTGGAACTTTCCACGGGCTTCGAAATAGGCGTCTTGTTTGCACTATTAAATACCGGGGCCGGCGATACATCTCTAGCAGGCACTGGAGAAGGTGGAACGTACAACGTGAGAGCTCGCCTATACGTACAGTTGAACTCGGCCATCAACTCTCTAATTTTCCTCTCTTTTTTATATACTGGGCATATTTTTTGTAAGGCCAAATGATTTCCAGTACAGTTGACACAACGGAATGACAAAGTCTCACAATTGTCATGATTTTTAGTGCATTTAGGGCAAACTGTTTTCTTGGATGGACATACCAAACGTGTATGTCCAAATTTCCAGCAGCGAGAGCACTGGGTCACCGGAAAAATAAAACGCTCCACTTTTACTCTCATATAATCGATGTACACGTAGGATGGTAAGAACGAACCTTCAAATCCAAGACGAACGCTTTCGCTCTTCACCCAACCCGAAGTAGATTGGTCATCATCGCTAGCTCTCTTATTCAACCTTCTTGCCGACACCAATTTCACCACACCATCGCAACGCAGATTATCTAATATATATTTATCCGTAAGGTCAATCTCAATGTTATTAATAACACCATAAGACATACCAACTTCCGATGTCTTTTGACACTGCCAGTTCAAGTCGCAAAATGTCTTACATTGAACAAAGAAATCCGCGTTCAACTCACTGTCGAATGTAATAAGTATTTTATGTTGGTGACTGTACTTTACTCGACTTACCCCTTTCACATTATTATCTTTGAAAAGGCGGGCTAATTCAAATTGTTTAGGCAAAGGCTTCGAGCACATAACAGATACCATAGAACTCACTCCAACATCAGTTTGTTGACCATATCTACGTATTTTGCGATTCCGGTTTACTGTTTGCCAATCATTTTCCGGAGAAATCTCGACTCCTTTTCGTTTATTAGATAATTCGTTTACCTCCATATCCACGACGTTGTAATTAGATGCATCGCTACGCACAGATGTATGTTCAAAATCTTCTTCATCATTGAAAAGGTTGTCCGTGCCGTTCGCTTCGCCGTCGCCGCCGCCGCCGCCGCTAGTATGGGACATTATTTACGTTCGGATCCCGGCCAAGACAGTCGGGACCGCTTCATGCGAATGTAAAAACACTGCGGCAATATATACAGATTAATTTGAAACAAAAACAAGGAAGAAAAGCGCGAGAAAACAATTAAATATGAATAAAATACCACAACAGTTTTCAAACACGTCTTAGCGCCATTCGTTTTTTTTTTTTTTTTTTTTTTTTTTCGATCCATAAATATTGATCAGTCATAATCTCTCGTACCTCCCCGCAAAAATGCATGGAAAATTGTGTAGTTAAAATGTAACTTAGCTTAAATACAAACGTTTATATTTTTATAAAATTATTTTTCTAAATATTGAAAAACTATGATAACAACATGCTATCTATAAAAATTGTGTAAGTAAATGCTATTTTCTAAATCTGTTAAGTTAACACTACTAGCTGTAGTATTGACCTATGTGGGTGTAAATTTTTGTCCTTCAGAACCCACTAAAATCCATGTAACAGTATTGTTCGCTCCAGATCTAAATCACCCCGCTTATCCAGCCTCTATATCACCCAATATTACAACAGCGCAACATGGTGTCTAGCCATTACCATTATCATTTGCTTTACAATGAAAAGACCTGTCCTGATTCAATTCAGAAGAGCCCATTTTGGGCTTATGACGCAAAACATAAAGAAACAGTGGGGTGTATCAGTTCACCCCTTTGTACCGTTGGTGTACTCGAACCACGTGCACGTTTACGATCGTTTTGATAAAAGGGTTTGTCACCTCTGCCTGCTTCAGGGTTTATTTTGACAAGCGTGAATAAACGGCTGACCGGGCAATTTAGTTAACTTGGTATTCGATTACTAAACAATACATATTTCCAGTTTAGGAAAGGTTATTCAAACAGTCGGTAATAGTGAGTTAGTTTGATGTAAACCACTCTTAGGGTAGTTTGTATCAACCACACTTTACACTAATAATTTAAATTAAATATGGTGCTGGTAGCTGTCCTCTTGTCCTCCCATAGAAAACTGACAAAATTCCTATATACAGTATGACTGGTAATTCGACCCATTCCTTGAAAGGGGTTATACTAGGGCTAATTTGCAACAATTTATGTCCAGTCAACCAGGGGTCAAAACACGATTTTTTTTTAATTTTTCGAGTTTTTAGTTTGTTTGAAAAAAAATCGCCTTGCATCCTGAAAGTGCTGATTGTGACAAAAATGTTTTTTTACTTTTGTCACAATCACCAGCTTAAAGCTGCAAGGAGAATTTTTTTCATACAAACTATAAACTCGAATATCTCGGAAACCAGCGAGTTTCGAACCCAGGTAAATTCCCAACCACATAAATTATTGCAAATTAGCTCTAGTATAACCCCTTTCAAGGAATAGGTCGAATTACCAGTCACCCTGTATACTTACTCAGATTTTAACAAACACAACTAACGGTTACCGACGGTTTGAAACAACCAGCCTTTAGTTCCAAATGTGCCAATGCGACAAATAAAGAAAATAATCCGTTCCAAAACTTGTAGAAACAATTTTGACGTTTAGTTTCAGGGCGTTAAATACCAAGAAAGTTATCCCAGCACGGTTACCACAACACTATCCGTATCTTACTAATTCGATTTATGAATAATATGTTGACATGTTTTGACTCTTGTTTTCAGGTTCAATTTATTTCAACTGTACCGTCAGTCACCAGCATTTATATCTGCTAAAGTAAAGCGTTCATAAATGTCTGACACGACTCTATTTCTAGGGTCATTAGGACGTGTCTTAGCCCGCTTTGTTGGCACCTATTAATAGTGGTATACCTACCACACCTATAGTTCGTAAAAAGGTGACCGGGCTCTAAAGAAGGATGTACGCCGACGCCCACTGCAACTATAAATAATAATTCGTAATGGAATCTATTATAGCCTATAATAATTTTCATGACAATAGTCTCGCATATTATAATGACACATATTCAAGTAACTCTACACCATTTGAATCGCACAAAACTATTGGAAACGAATATATGCAAAAACAAAACAGTCTTGCGCCGCGGGAAGCTTAATAAAATTAAGATTTACGCGATATTGCTTCGCTCTAGCGATGCCAAGGAAATGTTACAGGCAGTATCTGTTATTTAAACTGGTAATAATAATATTAGAGTAGTAGGTTACTGCAATTGTGGCTAGGTAGCCGGTCTGTGGACCTCCAGGCGTCTCCAAATTGCCGTCATTATATGCCCAGCTTGGTTACAGTAGATAAGAAACTTATTAATTTATCAAGTACGGAAAGCAATTTGAATTGATTCTGATTCAACCGGATTGATATAGTGTTCAATGATATATTCAATAAAGTAATTTGAAAACGACTTCGCCTTATTAAGTCGTTATAGTTTTTCGCAAGAAGTACAATCTACATCGATCTCATCTTGCCTGGGCAAAGGGTTCTCGAGATCTTCGAGCTATCAATCATTTTGGTAAAAAATGTAAACCAGAGCTTGCGTTTTATTATAATAAAAATATAAACAATCAAAATTACACAGGTTTTTGCATCTCATAATAAGTTTACAAAAACAAGTTATGTGTAATAACCACAGATGCGCTGCCGGTCGAAACCGAATAACTTTTTAGTTTGCCTCTACTGACATTAATGACGACGGCTCCCGCTTTGTTCAACGTCATTATAATAATGTTTCATGCGATCTATTTACTTTTTTTGCGATTTGGCTGCATCTATCGTTTGATTCTGTTATACTAGCTAATAAGCAAAAAACTCGATCTTGAATGTTAAATTTTCTTATCCATTTTGCGCTCGCTTTAAAGATAATAAATTTCGATCGAGATTGCCTTTATTCGGAGGTTTAGTGAATCGAAATTAAGATTTTTATTGCTTCAATAAAAGTTGAGTTCGTTTATTTATCTTTATTGCTTCGATATTAAATATCGATGATGCTCATCTCATTGTCGTATACAAAGCGATGGACGGTACAGGCAACATCACGATTCCTACGTCGTATTTGGACACGGGTTTAAATAAATCTTCGATGTGCCTACCTGCTCGGTAAGACACAAAACTAAGTTAGAATTGGAGCGTGGATATTAAGGCGTAGTCCATGGAATTGTAAGGTGGAGGTTTGCAATTGAAATTCTGAAATTCAAATCACTTCGGGACCAAGTTTAGAACACAATCGTATCTTTAAATAGAATGTAAATTTATATATAAAAGCTATTTTAATTTATTCCTTTGAACAAACACGATTTACCAAACAACGGACGAAGCGTAACTTTGGAATCGACGAGTCTTCAATATTTTTTCATTTGTGTATTAAAATTTCTCATACGTGCTACTGCCAGCTAATGTAAAAGCAATTTCTGAGATCGTGATTCAAGTATGATAACTGCTAAACGTCGCATCAGAAGCGATGTTGGGCTTAACAATTATGCTAAGCCCGAGGGCCCAGGAACTCGATCAAGAACCACTTATTAAGATATCGCGGTCACATCGCCCATTACGCAACGGAGGAGTAATTTCCAGCGATAATTTCTGACCGCAAAATCAGCGTGACAGTCATCAATAAATTTTTACCGTTGCTCCATACTTTGAGAGTAGATTCTGCCACAAATTGAAGATCCCACCGTGTTATTACTTGCCCTGGCATGAAGTGGGTTGTGGAATCAGAATGTTTTATGAACATAAGATAGTCTGGAGATTGTCTTCAACTGCAATCGTGTTTTGTCACGTTTTATTTACCTTTATTATAATTATAAGAGATACAATTGAGATATGGTATGAATTTTCCGGCGAAGGAAAGTATCGTGAGGAACCGGTCTAATCTCAATAAAATCTAGTGTTCGACCATTGTTGATGTAAATGCTTACGCCAAATCTTGAATTAGGTGACAAAGCTGATTCTGGGTTCCTGGTTTAGGATATAGGTACAACCGGAAGAATGCTAGAAATGTACTAATGAGGTGTGAGTATTGTGAACCTAGTTTGTTTACGATTATAGGCTTGACTATAATTTAACTGTGCTTGTGTATCACAATACACAAACTAGGTTCACAATGTGAGTATTGTGAACCTAGTTTGTGTATTGTTCTAACTAGGTTCACAATACTCACAACTTACGCGCTCATACTGCATCAATCATAACCAAATTAAAGTTTGGTTAGGTAACAATTTCATAGTTGACATGTTGCGTGCTCGCTCCTGTTGGACGGTAGTCAATTTACTTCAAATGTCATTACCGAACTTATTTCTCTGCTACGGTTTTATGATTCAAGCAAGGAAATCATACCCAATTTGAATAATTCCACATTTTTAATGCATATAAATTGCTTAAATTTGATGATATTACTATGAAGTTTATTCGACTGAGAATACCAAAGTAAAAATTTCATTATGTTTTCTGACACTTTTGTATAACTTCGTCTCGTTTATATAATTGTTTCATTAAGCCTAATTATTACTTCAAAAGCATCACATGTTACCGTATTACATATTTGCTTTTCAGCGTAAATCATTAGTAACACGAAACAAAAACTTTAAAAATACTCACAGTAAAAATTAATCAATATGACTTCCCGGGAAGGGACTCGACTTCTAAATTGCAACAAAAACTGACGCACCGAGTCTCAAATGACACAGAGGACTCTAACGACAATATAATAGCATCGCCTTCTGTCGTGCGAGCTAACCTGTAATCAACACGAATGATAAGACCCTGCCAGTACATCAGTTTCGAAGAAATAAGCATAATTTAAATCAAATTTTGAGTCACATTTGTCACGAAATTACATTTTTTACTTCCAACAGAACGACGTTTCGTGTGCGTGACCCGTAAATACTATGCTTTTTGTTATCCTACATCGAAATTATTTATAAATTACTGAAGATATAAATAAAGATTATTATAAGTTGTCTTTTGAGAGTAGCCTTAACGCCTATTGCGATATTCTTGGTAACAACGAAGCGATTTGCATTTATACTTAAGTGCCAAGTATTCCATACGTGTTTCACGACAATCGTTATGCCTTCCCGTCTAAAAAAATACTTTATGACACTGCAGAGTGCTACGCTACGTGACCATAATGTTTACTTTACGTACAAATGACATGAAACATTCTCAAAACGAACAAAACATTATTCTCGTCAGTCGAGGCTGAGTCGTATTTTTTGCAAAATGAATCGTCTTCACGCCACACATAATCTAAGAAACGTCTGATTTATCACTTCCTCGTATCTTGAGCCTCAAGTCTTAAAATGATACGGCAGACTTGACATTTTATATTCATTCTACGTTCTCCTTATTACCATGCACGGAGATTCTTCTTAGTATGCAGGTCTGTCGACGACACTTATTAGTCTCAAAAATGTCGAACCTCCCCTTCCACTTTCCGAAGTTTTGAGAGAAAATTTCCCTCTCCG
This sequence comes from Epinotia brunnichana, assembly GCA_963854355.1. NCBI lineage: Eukaryota > Metazoa > Arthropoda > Insecta > Lepidoptera > Tortricidae > Epinotia > Epinotia brunnichana. The sequence continues at coordinate 17,266,876 of OY977949.1, read as the reverse complement.
GTCGCATTAAAACAAACCTTATGTTTAATACATAGACGATATTGCTTTTGATAAAGCGGTTTTAAATCTGAAATTTAAAGTGCGATAGAATTCTAATGAGGGGTTTGTTTGTGTCATGGGTATATACACAAAAAGAAACAAGAGGTTAGAGTTAGAAAAACTCTGTGTATTCCTTTGAGGTATGAAATCCACTGTATAACTAATTCTCATTTAAAATTCACAACCACTATCCAACATTTTTGGTTATGAAAAGTAAAGATACTCGTACTATGTTTTAACATATCAAAAGGTTTTATTGGAAATTTAGTTACTTATCATTTAATTTAAAAATGGACTTTACGTTTATGAGATTCAAAATTATATTTAACGTGATTGTTCGATGACCTACGAGCTGATTTGGAGATGTCAGTCCGTCTGTCTGTAGCATGACACTAACATAAAATATTAATTCGATCTTGTCACAATGATGTTACGATATGGAAATTGTTTTATTGTTCGTCCGCTACAATCGACCCTACAAGTGTTTGATGTCTGAATGATACAACCTTTGGCTTGTTGACGATCTCTGACAAGTGAATACATGTATGTACCTACCTATACCTACGTCTAACCTGAGAATGAGATATACCTTTGATGGTACTCCTATTTGAAACTTACTTAAATATTTGAAGAGATCCCTTACACGGAAAAGTTCTCTTTTGTACCTGTATTTAACCATTTTTTTGTATTTTACCTGTGCCTAGTGTGCAATAAAATATTTACACATTTATATTATATGTTTTTTCTTTTTTCTAGAAACCTTCACCCGATGGTTAATTGATACCGTATACATTATGTTTGATTACACTTAGTTTAATGATGATGTTATCAATATATTACCGAGTTACTTATTCTAAAATACACTCATAGCATAGGCAATAAAAACGTGCCTAAGTACTTCACACAACTACAACTGTGCGGTACGGAAATTCGATACAATATCTGCTCTTTTTATTTGCTCTTGACTATGCATAGATAGTGAGAAATTTAAACCGAAACAAATGTAGTATTATAGCTCTGGTAGATACATGCTACGTATATACGTAGGTAAGTTTTAATTTAGGTATAGCGTAAGCCTGTGTATTGCACCAGTTTTATTTTAAGCTGCAACGTGTTATTTCCTCAACAATTGTTCCGCGGCAAGCTCCAGTTTGCCTAGAATTACTGGCAGCCACACGTCTTTTCCTTTTATAATAATTTAGCCGATAATGCGAAAAATACGTGCCTTTCGCCGTCTGAGCCCTACGTGAGTGGGACCTTATTGCCACTTATTGCTCACAAATGAAGCGAAATTACGCTGGAATAATCTTAATGTATTAAACATGTGGTATTATTGCGGGGGAATGAGTATCGAGGCTTAGAGGCTAAATAAATAGAGATCATTGGTGACAGTAGCGTAGTTAATGTAAATAATCTTCATTTGTTAGTGGAAATGTCGCCACTGGTGTGTTACTCCAGCACAGATCAAATGTGTGAGAAGAAAAAAACATGAACTAATATACAAAAAATGTACTTAAATCAATTTTCGCTAGACATAGTTATTCATAGGGCGTCATTATATTAAGGTACCACGTACCCGATTTGAGATTTCAGATGTCACGTCCCTGACCTGTCGCAGTCATACAGATATTCCCACCTTCGTCTGTCTTTCAAAATCAAAATGACAGAGAAGTGAAACAATTTTTTTTCCTAGGAACTAATGAAAATTACTCAGGAAAACATCAATTTATTTAAACTAAGTATTTTAAAGATGTTTAAATACCTAACAAAAATGAATAAATGAAAGCTTTTTGATCATGGATTTTTTCTATGACGTGCGTGACTAAGCGTTTATGACGTTTCATAAAAAGTTTCTGATTTGATCTGAAATACCGCATTCAAAGTTAAAACAGATAAAATCGCAGCGCAGGAGTGTATTTAGTAAACTGTATTGACTTTTAGTTGGTTTGACGTCGCTTTAAATCGTTTATGATGAAGTAACATTTGGCGCTGTAACCGTCAATAAACAAATTGATAAATGATCTCTTAAACATATGAACGCAAAGCTGAAAGCATTTGAGAAAATATCGTATTCCACTTTTTCACTTCTTATCAGTTACCCTTCTCTATGCCTTTCTGAATATATTCGTTTCTGAAAGCAACTGAAAATATATGGCTGTAATAAAAAAAAAACATAAACTTTTCATTTCATGATTAAAATAAAATGTAAGGTTTAAAATATGAGGCAAAATAAATATGATGTGCAACAGAATAAGTATACAGTTTGGTAAAATGGTTTTTACTGACCTTAATTTAATGTATGTACGGGAACCTTTGCCATTAATGTACTCGTACATATGTAAAATATAATAAGTACCTATTTGAAAGTGCATTTAATTAGAGCAAAGACCAAATTATAGGATTGTGACTTGGAAAAAACGGGCTCATAATTTTGCATCAGGCTCATTAGTCGCTGCTTAGTTGTGTAACGGTTATTCTAGAAATAATTCAGTGATAGCAAAATGCCAGGCCATGCTATGCATGCATGGGCATACAGGGCATGCAATTAAATTATATTTGAAGAACCTAATACATACAAAGTAATGTTTATGTCAAGAAACCGGCGGTCAAATGTTTTTTTAATTATAAAACATGCCATTGCTGCTCATGTAAAACCACTTAAATAGCGTTACGGTCTCCAATCCAAACGACAAATCAGTAGATAGGTAAAATTTGCATTTTCCTGCGGTTTGTAATGCGAAAATCCAAATTCGATGCTCATGACAGCTCATCCTTGGCAGATTTCAAACAGGGGGAAAACAATTTGTTTCGACAACATTGCCCGAAACAAATGTCTTCGCCATTCGTGTTTTACTGATTATAAAATATATTCGAGATGACATGGCATTCGGCATGGCATAAATATAACAGAGACATCAAATTCAGGATGTGTCTCTTTCTGTCAGTTATTGCGGATGGAATACTGTCTCAGAATGATATACTCATGCAGTCATGTCATGAAACAAAAGCGATATCCTTTTTTGACACCTTTTGCACAGGTACACCTACAAGAAAAATATCGTGACAAGCCACTAATGGCCACTACATATATATAAAAACATGTTCAAAAATATTCGTGCGTTATGTCAAAAAAAATACAATCACCACCGCACCGCTCGCCATCGGCAGGGTATTCATCCTCACACCCTGGAACCTAAATGGTCGCGTACCGTACGGTTTCAGAGAAATTTCCTCCCTCGGACGCTCAGGTTGTGGAATGAGCTCCCTGCCGAGGTATTTAATTGTATAAATTCTTAAAGGGTCGGCAACGCGCATGTAACACCCCTGGAGTTGCAAGCGTCCGTAGGCTACGGTAATCACTTACCAGACGTGATACAAAAATAAAAAATAAAAAAACGAAAGAAGAAGAAGATTCGTGGACCTGAGGGATAAACACGTAAACGATTCGCACTAGTGTTAGAATAATTCAACTGACATTTATACATTCAAAAATTGACATTTGGCGCCCTACCTGGGGGGTAAACACGTAACGTTCCGAACGCGCGTCGGTACGTTTTAACTGTCAATTCTCCATATAAAAAGTGACATTTAGACCTACCCGACGCGCGTACAATGCGTTACGTGATCGACCTACTGATGCGCGTACAATGCGTTACGTAATCGACCAGCTGTAATAAAACCCAAACATTTCCAACGAATTATATTTAACCAACAAAGATTTTTTAATTACCTACCTGTCTTCATCATGCGACCGTTGTCATTTAATGTATTTTTTTAGATTTCTACTATTAGGTAGGTAGAGGTAGGTATATGAAGGAGTTTTGCACCAGATTTTAATACCTCGTAAACGCTTAATGAAATAAAACTGTAATCAGATAGCAGACCGGATAAAGCGAAATCAAATGGCGAAGTGGATTTGCATTAAATCTCTGTTTATTTACGGGCAGCATTGAATCCCCTGTATATTGTAGCTAAATTATTATGCGCCCGCTTTAAAACAATAAATTGTATGTGATATATTAGGCCCCCGATCGGACGTACGGTGTAAAAACCGAAAAGCAATTAAAATTAGCCAAATGGCAGTACTGAAGTGCTTTATACGTTGCTTATATCGTAAAATAACCGATTTATGTTAAACGACGACGAACTGACTCCGCACTGGGCTGATGTCATACCGTTTAGAACCTGATTCTCGGAGTTTTGTGAAATGTAAATTGAATGTCGTTTCCTTATTTATCATCTCTTTTTTGGACCGTCGCTTTTATGAAGCTATAATTTAGAGATGCTCTATAAAATATTTTATATAAGCTTTATGGATCTTACGAGTTGGCGACAAAATGTTTTACAATTTTACCTCGCATGAATTAAGGAGTTCGTGGGTTATATTGCACATTTAAAAAATATATGAATTTCAATCTTACATATTGTAGGTACTTCTTAATATTTTCATCTTATAATGGTATAAGGTAAATTTAAACTGCGTCAGAATTCTAATTACCTACTTGAGCGTTTTCACTCAAATGTGCGACTTTTACTTATTTTCTCAGAATTGAGTTTTTTTTTGTTTTTCCTGTTCAGAATCATGGGCACTCTTAATCCCGATAAATTCTTCAGATCAGAGATTTATTTTTGAAAGTGTTATTCAAAAATAAATCTATTAAACCATACTACTGCAGTATACCATTTTTTCTCATATGAACTCATTTCTAACAAGGCGAGCCCATGTGTCCGAATATCAAAACAGTGAGAAACAAAAACGTTGTTACCTACATTTTTCTGCAAAACTACGCAGACTTCAGAATGCAATGTGAACGTTCCTTGCGAAATCAGTGCAATGGTAAATTGAATATCCTTCCTGACCTTCAATTGTGCATAAAAGCGCGTCTGGCAGGAGCATTGGTCGCCCTTATTGCTTTCTGGGATAAAGGTAAAGCGTTTGGGCAGCTTCAGTGGCAACACTGTAGGTCAAAATGTATGCGTATAACATTTAGTATTGCTGTGTAATTTTATCTCTACTACTGGCGTTTGCTAGACTCCAAATACGTAAAAAAATCACTAAGCAAAATTTTGAATTTTAAATCAAACAATTTTTTTTATTGTATGGCACTTACACACTGGTACATATATATGTATTCGTATCCATGTCGCTGATAGAGTTCCAGTATGCGCTGCGAGGTTCATAAGTGCAGCTGCTGAGTTTGTTGTTCTTTTAGCACCACCCTGAGGTCACGTGTAGGGTTTTTAGGGTTATTCCTACGGACGCAGAACAACAACGACCTCAACGAACAAACAATGAATTTAGTAGAAATAAAACAAGTCCCTGTCACAGCAGAATTATTATTTACTATTGCAAAATGGAGATCATAGTCTATTAAAAATATTATAGAGTTTACGTCTGTTTTTATTTTTGCAAACAGGTTTGATAAGCTTATACTTAACTGTCACAATTGTATAAGTACCTATAAAATGAAATGTAATGAAAGTATAGAAAATAAAATGAAAGTATAAAACGACTAGGTAAACGACAAAGTGGTCCGGACACCTGCCATAACAATGTTATCCACAACGTTATCGAGGCAGGCGGTGACTAGCCGCTCATTAGATGGGCTCCTAAAACTGCCGTCGTAAAGACGGCCAGGAGCAACACCGGGTGAGCGGCTCAGGGGTGTCGAGAGGTGGTGCTGCGCTTTCTTCGAAGTTACTCGCGGCGTTATGCCCTTTAACACTTCCACGCCTGGAGCATATAGCTCTGACGACTCCTCTCTGGACGGCCAATGAAGGCAAGCCAGAGCTGAGAGTCCTGCGGTCCCCTTGGGGTTCCACTCCGACCGACGAAGACACGCCGGAGACGGAGGCCCTGACCGACTCTCGGGAGCACTCGGGTCCGTGGGGTCGTTACTCCCCAACAGCTCACCACATTATTTGGCTGCCTTTTGGCTGGGGCGGTAGTGTAGTGTTTCGGTGTACCGTGTACCGCGATAATATTATCTTTTTTATTTTTTTTAAGTGAGCAAATCTCCAACAAAGCCGACTTTGCAGTTTGGCGAATCTTTAGGTTAAGTTACTAAAATTGTATTTTTTTTGATTCTAAATTAAAAAAAAAAATATTATTATATATCTCCGATTTAAATTCACGGGGCGAACCCAGGTCATTTGGAAGGCGTGCGTGGGGATATAGATCCAACACGTAGAGGCCCTTTGGAGACGAAGTTTAATGTCATGTAGTACATCTGCTAGAACCCATTCACGGGTACATCGGTAGATACCCGTGAACCGGTCCCAGCAGGCGTTGGAGCTATTGTAGGAAAATGGAAAAGAGAATTGGGTCTATGGTGATGACATTTGGGTGGAAAATAAAATTGGGTTATTACAAAGTGGTCCGGACACCTGCCATAACAATGTTATCCACAAGGTTATTATATTATTAAATAAATACTTAAATGAATAGGTAGGTAGGTATAACGAGACCATTTTACACAAATCCAATCAGTCCCACAGTCCGCTCAATAAGACTTGTGTTATGGGTACTAGACTAGGTAGGTATATATTTAATAGATATAAATATTTAAACACATAGAAAATATCGAAGACTCAGAAATATGGCCCATACCTATTTATTTGCCCATCACACCGGGAATACTGATCGACAAAACCGCTCGTCAATAATCAAAGCGTCTCAGTTTTGCCAGATTAAATACGACTTGTAATTTTTTACAACGGAGCCATCCATGGGGATGGAGACAATTTTACAAGTACGTATATAAATTGATACCACTGTAGCACTTGACCAATAACGACTGGCCTATTCGCCAGTGTTGCCCGTTTAGATTTCATCGTCATCATATCAACTGAAAGATGTCCAATGCTGGATATAGGCCTCCCCCAAAGAGTGCCAAAATGACCGGTCCTGCGCCACCCGCATCCAGTTGACTCCCGCGACCTTTACCAGGTCCTTCCGGTATGTGGCCGGCACTCGAGAAACTTTCCGCCCCAACGGCCATCGGTTCTACGGTTTAGATTTGTGTAGTTTTAACTTGTAGCTCTGTGAAATGGGCCCATGGGTGTTTTACATCATGAAAACGTGTGGTACGTCAGCTTGCTCGTGGCTCTTCCAATCAGTATGTCTCAGGCGTAAGTAGAGTTTCACGCATCGATTACTATCCAATTTCGAACTCACTGGATACCTGCCGTTGTCGGACATCTTTTGTCGCCGCGTCACGGGCGTCGGCACCAGACGATTCCTCCTTTCATAAGGTTCCATTACCGAATGCATCTTTAAAAGGTTTACTCAGATATTGTTATTGTACAGTTACCTCCAGTGGATATACACTTTAACTGGAGTTTTAAGTTTGCCGGAAAAGGATTTGGACGTCACGTTTGTGGTTAAGTTGACTTTTGTATCCTGATGCCAACTGCAAGTGGTCTCGATTCCTGCTTCCCTATCTTCAGCACTCTGGGTTAGTAAAACAGTTAGCGTATTAATCCCGAGGTACTGACCAGTGGTACCTGCTGAGAGTTAATACATTTAAGAACTTTGGGGATGGCCGCATAGTCGGTAGACGGTAATTTAAACACGCATCATTTTTGGACCCGTAAATACTCAACTACTCAACACATTGAATTAAGTATTTGATTCATACATAAATCCGACCAACGCATTTATGACTCCAGTGCAATATGACGTATAAATAGGATTTATCTATTATTATTTAGAGAAACACTAATAAATTGAATTGAAGTAGATACTCAAACTTGGCGTCGAATACCAGTTTTATTAGTTTTAAAGTATATTGAAAATGTAATCAAGAAGGTTCGCAATAAACAGAGAATTTAGAGCCACTGTATTTTAAGATCATTTTATTTCTGTCTAGTCGAAATTTTATTTTATTTGAAACTATTTAATTCTGTTTATCTGACTTTAAGAAAAGTCGTATGGAATCAATGAACTTGTTTAATGATTAACATAAAATGTTCATGCCAGTGAAACAGATACACTTAATTTCCTGCGTGACTTCAAAAACGAAGACAGACTCACAATCTATTTGCATTGTTAATATTTACTAAATTTTCTACAAGAAAATATAAATGTACTTTACTCATCGTCATTTCCTTGCCCTTATATATCCCATTTACTTGGGGTCGGCGCAGCATGTCTTTTTCTTCCATACTTCTCTGTCAGCCGTCATCTCATCACTCACTTCTTTTCTCTTCATATCGTCTCTCACACAGTCCATCCACCTTTTCCTTGGCCTACCTTGTCTCTTACATCCAATAAAATATGTACTTTATTATGTATGGTAATTCAAATTTGACAATAGTACCTAATTACATTTTCTCTTAGTTGTTTAATAACTTTACATTGTATTTATGTAATGTACTTATTTATTTTCTACGATATAACATTTTCTTCAAAATGCAGGTCATTATCTTCATCATATTGGTGGAAAGACGTCCACTGCCATAGACCTCCCTCAAAGAACTCCACAATGACATGTTCTTTGCTACCCGCCAGAGCCGGTCACATATAGAGGGAAATTTAGGTTATTTAAAACATAACTTTATTCCTATTGTGTGGTGTCGGGTACCCGTGTGGTGGTCGGGTTGAAGTGTGTTGTGGGCGATGGGCTAGCAACCTATCACTGCAATATCACATTTTGTCTATCTATTATACCCACATGTATGCTAAAAGTGGCACTGGAACACAATTTTCATGTGCTCCGCCTACCCCTTTTACTAGGGATAACGGCGTGAATGTAAGTTTAAATATTTTTTGCGAACCACAAATCATAACAGAAACACCTCTGTCAGTTTTGCACAGAAAAATCGAAGCTGCTGTTTAATTTCAATAATGTCTCATGCTCGTTCGATAGGCATAACTAAACATTTATGATTCGTGATAAAGCTGACAGGGTCGGTCCCAAACATATCGATCGATGGCAAAGACTGAACCATCAAAACAAGTTCGCAAGCAATACGGAATTGAAAACGCATCCAACTCAAAACAAGTTCGCCGTGCACTCGTTACCTACATTTTTCGGGCATCAAATTATACTTCACGAATCCAATGGGTCGATCAGAAACGAACGTTTCGGATTACAATTTGATATCAATGTATTTTGGGCGGTCGCTTCGCACGCTGGCTGACATGTCAGAACGAGGGCGTGCAACAAATTGGTATGAACTTGGACTGCGAAAAATTTGTCACTTATGGATCCCCCAAGCATAGATGTTTCCGATGAAAGCCTGGAGAGCTCGCAATCAAGCCTGCCCGCTTTCGGCGAAATCCCCGCTAACTCCCTGCTCTGACCACAATCCGCTTCCGCTGCAGTATCTAAAACAATCCCAAACCCGCGTGTTACTATATTGTTTGCAAGCTAAATTGGCTCTATTCTAGGTATCTGGACAACTTTTGTGGGGCAAAAGCATAGTTGGCAGATTAATTTTTTGATTTATCCATATACATACCGAGTACAAAGGTCGATATTGTGTCGATCAAAAGGATTACTCTCTTTTTGATTGCAGCGGATAAACGAAAATGTTGCTTTGTTTTGATTGTAGAACAGGAACGATGCGCGACCCTGGTTTTTAGGGTTCCGTAATCAAAGAGTAAAACGGGACCGTATTACTGAGACTTCGCTGTCCGTCCGTCTGTCTGTCACCAGGCTGTATCTCAAGAACCGTGATAGCTAGAGAGTTGAAATTTTCACAGATTATGTATTTCTGTTGCCGCTATAACAACAAATACTAAAAACAAAAAAAAAATTAAGGGGGGCTCCCATATAAAAAACGTGATTTTTTTGCCATTTTTATAGATAATCTGTCACCAGGCTGTATCTCAAGAACCGTGATAGCTAGAGAATTGAAATTTTCACAGATTATGTATTTTTAATGCCGCTATAATAACAAATACTAAAACCAAAATAAAATATTTTTTTAAGGGGGGCTCTCATACAACAAACGTGATTTTTTTGCCGTTTTTATAGATGGTACGGAACCCTTCGTGCGCGAGTCCAACTCGCACTTGGCCGGTTTTAATTAATAGTTCGTGACGTAGTAAGTAAATTTGGTTATAATATATATTTTTTTTTTAAACTTTCTAAGGTTCATTCTAGTGAAATTTTACTAAACTTCGGTGGCATTGTCACTTTGGCACTCTAGATTCGGTCCTTGAAGTTTCAGCCCTTCGTTGCAATTTCATTGATCTTAATTACTTAAGAGAGCATCCTTATAGGATATGACTTGGTTCTATGTCTCTGATACGTAGGAAACGCCACATTTAGTCATTTCTAATTGAACTCCTGTTTACGTTGCATGGATATCGAACGCAGAGTGCATTTTTATGTGCTCATCAAAAACAGTAATTTCATATACCTTTAACTGGTTTTTGTTCCCTGAAAAATTGAGCTAAGCATTAAGCCACAGGTGCGTTGTAGTTAGAAATGCTTCTATTTGCGAAACATTGCTCATTCACACGGCACCAACATGTTTCGCCAAGCATGTAGCTCGGTCTGTCGTACGATCCGTTTCACTGAAATGGTACGAATATTGGAATTCTTGATGACGAATTGAGGCTGTTGCTATTGGGCTGTTTCAGTTTATGTAAAGTTTGTCTTAATAGAACGGTTTGTAGGTAACACTTTAGTCCAAGTGTGCTAAACTTATGATCGTATGGTCCAAAGATAATGCATGGCTTTTGTGCCTTTGCTAGCGTAGGTGGTAGGTTTTCTCTTGTAATATTCATATGACGCACGCATGGGTTTACGATTATGCCAATATAAAGTGTATTGCTGTTATTCATACAAACCCAGTTAAACTGTCACTGTCGGTTTATTTTGAAGAATTAAACTATACGAGTAAAACATCCATTGTGTAGGTATTATGAGGCCTATTTTATGTTTGTTACTTCCTTTGAGTTATGCTTCCTGTGGTTGAGTGCAATATGTTGTATTAATATCAGTTTAGTCCTAAATATAAGAGCAATAGAAAACAAAAACACCTTGAAGTCAAAAATGAGTTTAACAATAATATAATTTTAAGTAACACTTACAGCCTGAAGAAGAAATATTTATTTGAGTGGTGCAGTTTTCAATCGATAATTCTGTTATTAAAATATGAGCTAGCTAAAAAACACTGAAGTACTGGACGCAACACCGTTGTTTAAACTTAATGAACCAATTTATGCGACAGCGGTGCAGTCTAAAATTCTGTTATATTTTATTGCATAACTGTCACAGCGTTAAAGAATGGGTCATAACCTCACCGTAATTGCCGGAATGCAAACAGTGCAGCGCCCATTTTAGATGCGATCATGATTTTAACGAGCTTCACGTCATTGTTACCTTAGCATTATCTATAAATGAAGGTAATCGTACCGATACTTGATACCTTCTTTGTTATAAATATTGACGAACCAAAATATTGAAGGTTCATCATATAATATAATTAAGTATACGCTAATTATATCTTACTTTTAATTAATTTTGCCCCGATATTAGTAAAAACTACACAACTCTTTTCTCTGGGTTTTTCAGTAAGCGTTGTGAATACTCGTATACCAGCTCAGTTCACACTCCATATATATTCAGTGATAAAAAAACACCTATTAAAACTAGGTTTGTCCGTTTCCTTCACATTTCATCAAAACTGTAGTCGAATAGGAGAAACGTCATTCATAGGACCGGGGACAAACACTGGTACATTTACTTACCGGCTTACGGCGACATTCTCCAACGTTCCCAGGCAACGCAAAACAAGTGGAATAAATTAGAGAACCGTAGGTAAGTAGGCAGCGCGCGCCCGTCAATCCGCTACAATCTGGATTAGATCCCACTGATTAACTCGGCCACGGTTCAAATTCATAACGCAACTAAACATTTATAAATTCCGTTTCAATTAAAGTTTCACGTACCGGATTATAGCGTATTTCAATCAGGTTCATAAGCAATTCAAATTTCCTTAATCCGCCCGGATGGTCCGTGGATGCAGTGTGATGGATGGTATGATTGTTATTTTTAATGTTAGTTTCTGACAAATGTACGTGGGAGTCACTGAATTAATTAAGCTTAATTGAAATGTGTAAAATAAGTAATTACTTGGAGTGCTTTCTAACAATGTCGTGCCTCACATACTTAGTTACAAAATAGTGCCAAGGTAGTTTGGAAGGTGCTCGCTCGCCTTAAAAGTAAAGTTGTTTATCTTCAATTATGCTTAAACTTATGAACGAAATGTAGGCATGTTGTTAAATTGAGTATGTCCCAAGTATCTGACATAGAAAAAATATAAATTGTAGGATCTGTTGGAGAAAATGCAGAATAAAGGCACCGAGGGCTGAGTTAAAGCTTCATCACTTAGGTAAGCTTATCCAGTTATTTTTATGTGCTTACTATTAGAAAACTTCGCTAAGTAACTATAGCCTAGCTAGTTCGTAGTGACCCTGCCTACGAAACAAGAGGTCCCGGGTTCGAATCCCGGTAAGGGCATTTATTTGTGTGATGAGCACGAATATTTGTTCCTGAGTCATGGATGTTTTCTATGTATTTAAGTATTTATTAATATTTATTTGTCTATAATTAATAATATAAAATGTATATACATTATTAATACATGAATTAAAATAAATCGAAAATAACTTAAACAAGAAAATAAAACTAAACTAAATAATAAGAAAGTAAAAATGCATAAGTATTATTTACATTTAAAAAGAATACCCCGTCAAGGAGATCCTCCTGCGGCATTGTCTCATTTATCTATACAAGTATGTTTATCGTCGTCTAGTACCCATAGTACAATCTTTGCTTAGTTTGGGACTAGGTCGATTTGTGTAAGATTGTCCGCAAATATTTATTATTTATTTTTATTTTATTTATATAAGTATAAAATGCACGTTGGTCATTTTGACACTGTTTGGGGGAGGCCTATGTCCAGCAGTAAACCTCTTTCGGAGAATGATATGGTGATGGTCAGGATTACATACGAACAAGTACCGTATTAAATAGATGTAGTTAAATAGATGGAGTTAACTGAGTTATTAAAGACAGCCCGTAATCACGTAACGTTTAGAACGCGCGTTAAGATAATTGAACTGACCTTTTTCCATATAAAATTGACATTTAGATCTATCTAACGTAGGTACGTACAATGCGTTACGTGATCGACCTGCTGGTCGCAACGTAAAATAATAAAACTGATTTACCCTCTCTTTCAGTACAACATTTAACATGTTTACCACGTGCCCCATAGTTTAGAGCATATTTACGCCAAGCTCGGCTAACTATCGCATAAATCTCACTTAAAACGACATCCACTATGATACCCATTATAAGACCATTTTACAACTAATAGAAGTATATTGTGAACATCCAGTACACCCCCGCCGCACGAAATTGCCTTTATTAAGGCCCGTGAGACAAGGCGGAATGCTAGGACGATGCCCACGTCCTATAAATCTCTCTGCCGCAACCGATTCAGATTACAGCAGTACTGGACCGTTATTCACCAATTTACCTCACCATTTTGCTTCACTGCAGCTTAGTGGAGCCAGTGTAAGTCAGACCTCCGACCAAGCATTGCTATTACGAATCCCGGTGTCAAGATATACTGGGGGTGAGCGGTGAGGTGAGGTGAAACAAGTTGTTATTAGCATAGCTGAGATGCTTGATGCAGGATGTCGGTAACTAGCGGGTTGTGGGTTCACTTTTGATTTAATTGTACTTCGTGTCTTGTGGGTGCCATTACTATGTAATTATTGCTATTGATTGGTTAAAATGGCTATGCAAATTGAAATATAAAGTTTCCGGCAGCCGTAAGTGCTATCATGCTGCTAAATATTAATTCCTTTCTGTGGTCTAATTTAGGACTTAAACTCGATTTGAACAAATGTAAAAAGGCACCATCTGACAATAAACGTATAAAGTACCTACGGCTTAATCTCGGAATAAACTTCATTCTTGTTAGGTAAAATTGAAGCTTAGTTAAAATACATTCCAATCCACTAATTGCGTATTAAATACTTGAATATGTACAAACTCAGTGGTACTTAAATCTCTGCGCATTTCCCATATAGGTACTGCACACTAAAGGCCTCCACACACCGGACGCATGCGCGGGCCCGCCGCGGGCCCGCGGCGGGCCCGCGCACGCGACCGGTGTGCGGAGGCCTTAAGCATCCGTAGAGAGAGATTGATTATACTGTATTACGAAAAAGAACAAAACGCGAACCAACCGCGCTGCCCCGGGCGCGCTCCGATAGAAAATTATTAAGAAAATTAAATGATCTACCGCGTGCCGCTATACAGATATGCCAATTATTGATAGCATCTCTACGGGCGCTGGTGCTAGTGAAAAATGTGTAGGCAGCCCTAGTTGCATGTTAAGATTCAGTTGTATGCTTTATCTGTTACCCGTTTCTCTTTTAAGACTAATGGTAATTGATTCGAGTTGTAGAAAACTAGTACCGTGAGTTAGTGGTCGGCTGCAATTTGTTTATATAATGAAAATCAGCAGTGAAGCGAGGGAATTTACTACCTTAGTGCGGTAACACTAATATCTCGTAATGGTGTTGTATTTTATTGATTTAAATGAGCTGTGCATATCTGTTTCCGTTAAGAATAATTTTAATGAGACATTGAAGAAAATAGATGGATTTAGAGTAAATTCTATACTTAAAGATATAAAAATAAATGTAGCTTGTATATTAAGGTAGTAATTAAAAAATAAATAGGAAGTTACAATAACAGGCACTTGCATTAATATCTGAATAGCGAAAATATCAGACAATCATGCCCTTATAGCCGTAGAAATAGAGTTTAGGCATATGTTTTTGAGCGCCTTGTTCAATCATATATTAGTAGTAGACTATGAAACCCACGGAGAAAGCTACTGAAATATTACCTTTCTCAAATACACATATTGTAACGGACCACAATCGTGCAAACACTGCTGCTTAGGCTACTAACAAAATTATAAATCGACTGTGGCAACCCCGTGCGGGAGCTTAGCACTTATTAAAAGAATAATAATCTAAAATGTGACAACCCTAGCAATTTCCAGTAGTCAATAAGTCAACATAAAGAAGGGTATGCGATCAATACGGGTAATTCGGAGTGCGTGGCAGCATTCGGCATCTGCGGTCACACGTATCTAATTTTAACTTGCACTTCGTCCGTGCCTCATGGAGTCAAAAACGGTTAATATCCTAAGACACCACTATAGAAGGCTTTACGAGAATCTTGGCCAGCCGTCAAAGAACTCGTCACGTAGGCTATAAACCGGAGGTCCGCGAACGGCGGTGGGTCACAAAAACTTTGCTTCGACCTGCAAGTGAATTAGGATATTATGGCTATACTCAAAATTATTTGAGCTGGCCGAGTTTTGCTAAAGTGATCCGTTCAAAAAGCGACTTACCATCCAAGATGATTCGAAACGCATTGGAAGTTTTATAAAAAAGCGGATGTCTTGAATAATTTCAACCTTACCTTCGGTGCTCCAGAACTTCGGCCATCAGGGTTGCAATAAAGGTCGATTCTATCAAACCAATTTACCCCATGCATAGTGGCATTGCATATACCTAATCTACTTATGAGAAACCTCTGTAGGTTTTTAAATATGATAAATTCCAAATAGTCGCGAGTAAAATAAGATAAGGGCTCACGTTGGGCAATTTTTGTCAAAAAAACACTGCTTAGCATGTAAAATTTGAAAACAAATCACTTCAGAAGTATTTTTTTTTGTTTTATGTCTGAAACGAAAATAATTGTGTTTCATGCATCATGGTCTAACAATAGATATATTATCCATTTTACTACTAACTATAAAAGCGATAGGCATCTGTCACAAAACACTTTTCAATTGTTTCGACACGACTCTTATATTGTGATACTTTCAATAAAATTATTTAATTCATTCCTCAAACAATTGAAGCGCTACATTTGATGTTTCTCTCACTCGCGTCCGTGGTCACGCGCAGCCGTTGGTATTCACAATGCTAACAACAACTCGGCTTAGGCGAACCATCATGACCTCCGATTTCGTGTGGTTGTTACGACTTATTGGGGTAAAGTTATATTAGACGTGTACGTTAGAGCGAGACGAGAATGGTTGTGAATCGCATAGCGAGCACGACTGGCGTACGCGCACGGAACGTAAATGAATTGTAAGCTCGTATGTAACTAAGTAATTTGTATTTTATTCGTGATTTCAGCTTCAAGTTTATTTGGGAACGAAAGCGGTGGATTATGTGTACCTACTGCTTTAATGTCTTTGTGGTCGTGTGAATGTCCCTGGTATTATAACAACAAAATGTTTTTCCTGAATTTGCTTCCATCGGTTGGGTCATAAGTACGAGATATAAGTATAATAATGTATATTGTTTGATATTTTTTTTTCCATATAAAAATTGACATTTAGATCTACCTAACGTACTATCGCCCAAGAGTACGGGTTCACACTTTCTCAACAAAATCGTCTGCCTGCACACACATACAGTGCGTTCGAAAAATGACCCTTGAGGGGTGTGTTTACCCATACCCTGGGCCATAGTAGGTACGTACAATGCGTTACGTGATCGACCTGCTGATGTACACGGTGATTTTTAATTAAGGGTCAGCTGGTCGATCACGTAACGCATTGTACGCACGTTAGGTAGATCTAAATGTCAAATTTTAAGTTAGGTAGATCTAAATGTCAAATTTTATATGGAAAAACGCGCGTTCGGAACGTTACACATGATTACCCCACAGGAGTATTTTTTTCTAATTACCTATGTAATTGATAACAAACACGATTTACTCGAAGTTACCTAAAACAAACGTTCTTTTTTCTGAATAAAACTGAATAAGGAATTACTTTATAAATCAAAATCATTGTCACCTTGACGGTAGTTTGCGAAATTTTTACAAATTATGTATGTTTGACGTAACTACTTCACTTAAATAAATGTAGGGTGACCAAATATTCAGTGGACATTAGTGTTAACATTATCATTAAATTTAATTAACTAAACAGTGATTCAATTGCATGAGACCTTATCCATTGAAATACGTTTTGGCTGTTTATCAATATTTTTCGACTTCTGATCGATCACGGAATAAAAATCACCGTGTATCCATCCATCCAACCATCAAAGTCAATTTACTTCCACTTCCAAAAATTGCCTCTAAATAAATTTAAATACAACATAAATTATGTGAAAATGGATACTATAGATAGAATATCAGAATATCTTGGAGAACGGAACCCGTGGAAATAATTTGTATGTTTTTAATAATTTTATTTAGTAATTAGTTAATGAATAAATTAATAATATGTAATTTAATGTAGGTACCTATGTAATTTGTTTATTGTTGACGTCAAAAAGAGATTGTAAAATCCAATTATGAAAAGAAATTATATAAATATGAATTATACTTAATCACATGTAGATCCAATGACAAAAGGGAGGTAAGTACCTAAACTAGCAAAAATCGCATTAAAAATCTCACTACGAACGTGGCAGCAAGGCACGGTAAGAAAGATTTTTGTCCAATTGTGTTCGACATATCTATGGAGTATCTTACACGGAAGAAATCGAGGTTAACAGCTAGTTCTGTATTCATAAAATAGGTTTTAGCAGAAAATTACGTGACTGCATATATTACGAGCCGGTCTCACGCAGTATACCTAAATCTGACTATCTAACCCAGTGGTCCGCGGACCATTGGTGGTCCCTGGAAGCATCCGAAGTGATCCGCCAAGCCATCGGAAAAATATTAAATAAGTGCCAACAAGTTGACACAACAACTCCCAAACAGTAAGTGGTCCATGGCAAAATATAAAAAAAACAACAAATCGTCCCTCATCACTAAAAGGTTAAGTAAGAACCACTGATCTAACCAAACCCCGTGCGTAAGAATGGGAAGTAGCTACAAATATACACATGATCTATTGATGCATCATTGATCTGCACAAAATGCATGTGCTATATTAAATATGAATTAAGTAGGTACAACTGTAATTATTTGTCGCAGAATCGTAGCCCACTATAATATTATATTTTCTAAAAATATCTTGTCGCTTCTTAAGCCTCCTCCCCCCCTCGTAGTTGAAACCCAAAATTGGAGAACGCGTTTTTACATGGACTGATTCGTTCGTCTGTATTTATAGACTCATAGTGTATTCTCGTGGTAGCGCTCTCTTCTGCATAGCACATAGCTCATTGCACGCATTGTTATTAAATTGGGTTAGTTATTAAATTTTTATTGATTCATTTTGTTGGCCTTATTGAGTTTAGTAAGGGGCTAGTTAGATGTGTCTAAGATTGAGCCTATTATTTATTTATTTTTATGGCTGTGTAATACACCATTTTGCGCAGTTTAGGACTAAGAATGGGTTGCACCAACTTAATATTACAGACCGATCAACGTTAATCCATTCTCCGCCACAGAAAAAAGGCGAGGTGGCACCTCCACACCACGCAAGTCTTAAGTCTATTGTTTTTAGACTGTATGAAGTCGGTGGCGGGTATGTGGCAACGGTAAAAAACTCGAGTTCAAGTCAGTGGCAGCGAATGGGTTAAATGGGTCATTCCATAGAAACTTGACAGTCTTTCCATATATTCAAATTTAACGAACATGATTACAGACGATTTGGTTCAACCCACCCTTTGTCGATTGGTGTAAAATTCACGCCACACATTTATAGTAAGCAGGTAATGAATAGCTCCTTTTGGTGAACCACATACATCTCATTGCCGAAAAAGCAAATTCCTTATGGTTTCGTCGCATCGTCGCGTGCGCGGCCCCGCCTAAGACACGCGAGAGGACATACGGAACGCCCACTCCGCCCCCCACTAATTATTATAACCGGTTGTTTGTTGCTGTAATTAACCTGCATGGTAGCGCCACCTGTTACACGGGCGGCGAAACATTATAGCTCCTTAATTTTTACTGAGCCTTAACAGTGATTGCAAAAGTGTGGGTGATGAAGATAATCGGATAATTCTGTGGATATTTACAGATTTTTTATTTTTTTTTTACGGTAAAGTAATATAATATATTTACAACAATTAAAAAAACATGAAACAGAAAGTTAAAAACTAACTAAACCTAACCTAAACTATGTGAACCTAAACTACTATATACACATATTTCCCCCGATTTGATTATAATTATTTTAATTTTGACACTTGGATACCTTAAATCCCTAATAAATATATTGATTGGTACTTTTTTCTCTTATTGTTTTGACATGTAAACTTTGATGTCCTAGTTCGTTTTATTATGAATGATGTAGGTATTTAATTTAGAGTCTATAGATATACCTAAATTTTGCCTAATATAGATATATCTAAACATTTATTGGACCTACCTACCTAATTCGTCAACTATACTACTGTCTACAAAAAAGACACAAAGGTATCAGTTTCAGCTTTTGTTTCTTAAGGCATATTAAATAGATATATTTACATTGTTCCATGGAACTATCGTGCCATATTACACCCCGAAATAGCATAACCAATGCTTAAGCTTGTCCGTTTAGCATCCCTATATAATTCTAGACCGGTTGTGGCCATCCATTTCAGATAGGCTAATGCTTTACTTCCGCAAATTATAGCAAAGTGCAGCTAAAACTGGTTTCTACTGCGGTAAGGCTTTAAATATAAGTATGATAATGCAAGCTCCGAGAATGTAAGTAAACCATGGCGAGTTATCCTAAAATAAATTGAGTCAAAGAAGTAAAGTCACAGTTACTCGATAGTAGGTTACCTTATCAAGGGCGGGTTGATTCGACCACACTTTACTGATCAGTAAAAGTTAGATAAATATGACGGGCAGCTGCCAAAAATACAAAACCGCCAATCTTCCCAAACAAACAGATTTTAACGTACTTACGTAACTAACGATTTCCGATTTTTTTTAGAGAGAAGCTTCTATTGCCAAATTAACTTTAGTTATGCTCATAATAATTGTTAAACTCACGTTGGTACCTTTTGTCACTTAGGGCGTTGTCATTCTTAACTTTACTTAAATGTGTGCTGTGCACAATAACATCGTAATTTTCTGCACGCTACTTCTTTAGCTTCGTCGTTCACTTACTGCACAAAAGGGAGGTACAAAAGTAAACTGGCAAATCAAGTAATCCAAACAACCTCCTCGAAATTCTGCAAAACTTGACAAGGGGCACATGCACATTGATTTTAATTATACACCATTTGATAATGAACCGTTGTGTAGGTACGCACTGTACAATTACCGTAATTACCACTGAAGACAAATATTTACCGAGTTGCAGGTGATCTTTAGCCGTGCCCACGCTGACAGCGGCCATTACTGCCTGCTCCCTGGGGCACACAGTACGCTTGTAGGAAGTTCAGTGAAATATTATTGCTTAAGTACCTTGGGATATGCTGGAGAATTTATTCATCTGAATACGCGCGTGCGGAGTTGTTAGTACAATCTTCAATTGAGCCCACGTGTCCAGTCAAGGAATTAATCAACACGATTCAAAGCTGTATTTTACTAGGATCATTCGTATTAAAGTGTACAAATATCTGCACTCACTTTCGCTCCTGTCATTAAAATCAAATAAGTAGGTATCGTATGTTTCTCCTATTCAATGTGTATATATATTTTTGATAATGGCATTGAAAATAACCAGGCGAGATGCAAAACAACTACTTACCGATGTATTTATATAAGATATCGTATAACTAACTACATTTACACTAAATCGTCTTATGTCAGCCATTAAGAAACTGCAGAAACAAAGTTGCGTGATCATCAAGATTCATGAAATAAGACATCGCAAACCTTATTTTGGTTTGAGATGGTAGGATTTCAAATCCCATATAAGCTCTGGCAAGTTTGACGTACCTAAACAAATATAAATTTACATTAAACAATATCTAATTGATTCGATTAACCGGACGCCTCGATATCGCCATGTTATTTCTACCAATAAGGCGTACCAACTTCACAATAACATCAATCACAGCTATTTTAGCCCACAGCCGCCCACAGTTGGGTTCCGCCTATTCTTTCTCACGCCTCTTGCCTGTCCGGATCTGTTATGCATTAAAACAGTTATTTTATTATCAAGCACACACTCTTATAACGTGGCAATTGCGACAGATGACTAAAGTGAGATAGGAACTTTTTTAAATGAGCCACCGTTTCACAGATGTCCACTCAACAGTATTAATGAGAACAGTTGCTAAAAATACGCAATAGTCATCGAGATAATGTTTACACCTATTTAACATAGCATACGGCAACAATATTACCTACATCCATGTCGTAAGTAAGAAATCAAAATAAAACGAAACAAAATACAGTGCCTTGTTTAATCATGACATAATTTTAAAAGTAATAAACGACTAAAGATCCAATAACAAAATACAGCGCAATCTCAAAAACATTAACAAGAATAGTTCCACATGTTTGCCCAGCATTGGCAGTTTAGATAGAATCAACTTAAAATATCTCAGCGCGATATCGCGGCCTTATCCCCTGTAGCGGAATAAAATAGCAGTTCACAGATTATCGCAGTTGTTTCATTCCCATACACGCCTACATAACGTTAGACCTATTAATGCTAGCATATTAGCGATATCGCGGAAACGCTGCGCTGGCTCCGTATATACGAGTAGGTATTTTCGTATTAACATACTGCTGCAATCTGTGTTTTGTGATAAGAGCCTGTAATCCCGCTCGCGAGCGATAAACATACGTGTATTATAGGTAATGAACAGTCGTATTACGTTTCGTCTATTCCAACTTATGAATCCATTATACTACAAAAATATCAGATTTACTCCGTAACTTGTCATTATAGCACATCGGCCAATGTTTATACGAGTAGAACCTCATAATGTATACATTTTTCCGAAGAGTCTAGAATAACATCGTTTTAAAAACAGACATTACGTTTAAGGTAAGTAAGTTTGAAGGAGACTGTTATTATTTGAGAGTATTTTTTATCCGGCAGACCAGACGGTACAAGGATTAATGAGAGGTGCGACTGCATCAACCACAGAACACAATTAGTGCCGAAAATAGAAAATGCCCTTGTATACAAAGAGTGCAGTTTACTGTATGATTTTGATATACCTACATATATATTATATTCTATACGCTTTGAATATATACCTTGTTGCATGAACCAATCGATTCGGTGTGGCAAAGTTTAGTATGCGTTTATCAAATTCTTAAAAAGTCTGGGTTATAAATTGAAGCCATTAGTAATCTGAATTAAGCCCAACGAAAAGCAGCCGAAAAAATGTCTACATTTAAGGGACTATCCTGATTCGAAGGCACATAAGGAATAAGTAATGTGCTCAAGTTCTGTAATAAATCTTAAAAGAATGCTTTGGCCGCTCCCAAAAGGATACTCGTGGAAGCGTTCACCTTCTATTTTCCCTGTTATTTATGGGACTATGCTTTATGCTAGAACCGCGAGCCAAGAATAAAATGGGTAACTAAAATATATGGAACTATGTTACCGTGACAGCAGAATTATCAAACCATATGAACGGTATTAGAGCTAGGATTTGATTACCGGAGGTTATTTTATTTTTAATTAAAAGATACGATACCTATACGTTGTTATTTAACAGACAGTATCACAACGAAAATAGTCTTTTAGTAGATAAGAAATAGATGGCGGTCACTTTGAATACAAAAGTCAAGCACGCAGGACCGCCATTTTGTTAATACGATTATCCATTTAAACAAAAAGCGTTTTGCCTATCTTATCTCCTTGATTTATTCGACAACGTCCAACCTGTTGTCTACGTATATAAGTAGTTGGAAGCTCGACTAAATTCTAAATGTTAGTTCTGCCTTCCATTTACACGTAATTTACATTAAGATGCTCCCTAATTTGCATGTCAGAATAACCTTTTCATAATCGTCACGTTGGTGGCTTCCAACTTAGTGATTAGCCTAATGGATTTCTCAATTTAATGAACTCCAAACTTGGTAATTGGCTTTTTAAAAGATAGGACCAAATTTACGATTGGTAACTTTTAATTTTTGTTGCCGTCTTTTCTTTGACCGCTCAGATTTTTTCCGATCCGCCTTAATCAGAGAATGTATTGTCGTGGACCGTTATTTTAAATATATTCCGGTTAAGTACTTAAGCCCGCACGCTCGAGCTAACAACAATGATTGAAATGAAGGGTTCCTTGGGGTTCTCTGACGCACAAATCTTTTTGTTTGATCAGGCGTTTGTTGACAACAAATTCGTTGACGTTAATCCCTAGACAATGGCACTGTTCCATCAGAGAGAACCAAATGACGGTCCAACCAACGGTATCCTTTTTAAACAATGCTAAATCCGCAAGTTAATATTTATTTAAAGG
Organism: Epinotia brunnichana; assembly: GCA_963854355.1. NCBI lineage: Eukaryota > Metazoa > Arthropoda > Insecta > Lepidoptera > Tortricidae > Epinotia > Epinotia brunnichana. Next base: position 17,243,502 of record OY977949.1, on the reverse strand, counting down.
ATTTCGATGAAATTATTTCTGTTAGTGAGATCCATTCAGGCGTCAAATCGATGAAAGTTTAGACAAGCAAGTATTTTACGAAACAAGCTTTTAAATTGTTTTGGATGGGAACAAAGAAACTTTTGAGATTTAATCCGGCATTCATTCCATGGAGGAAAAAAACAAACATCGATTCACTTTAAAGAATTATCGAATAAAAACCAGAATTGTCTGGATATTCGTTTATAAAAGCCGCGACGGAACATTTAAAATGTGACGAAAAAGCCAGATAATCTCTCTCAAGGTGTCAGAACCGTTCGTTAGGAGGTATGTCGTTGAAGCGTTGTAAATTATCAGAATTACACACGTGACTAGTTTTTGTTACATGCGATGTTTCGTTCGCTCATATGATTTAGTCAATTGCAAAAAAAAAATATTCTACTGAAAAATAAGTGTGACATTAGAGTCGGTTAGTCTACATAGATACATATTGAGCAAGTTACTAGTGAGACAGTTTGTGGAGCAAACTAATTTATAGATTGCGCTTTGAAGAAAAATCTTAATATTATAATAAACATGACGAAATAAAACCAAGATCATAATTTGGCAGACATATTTATTTATACTCGTTAAAGTTCAGCTTCATCAAATAGCACGTAATATTTATTTACAAATTCGAGTAAAGGTACAAAATTAATCACAAATAAATAACTTTAATTAGGCGCATAGCATAAACTATTCTGATTTTGGTTGTTTAAACCCAAATTTGTTCTTAGCAAGAAACAATTTTGGTATTTTATATTCTCGCTGTTTCGCGCTACATGACGAACTTAAGTTATTAAGTACAATGTTAAAGCTAACATCAACTTTAAACAAATAGACTACAACATGAGATTGGCTGATTATTAAATGGTAATATACCTATATACACGTTAATATGTATGAAGAAAGTCTGACTGAGAAAGTCATACAATTTGTATGGTTTCGACCAATAGGAAATGTAACACCGTTTTGCAAAGAAATATTTAGAATATTTATGCTTGCTTTCTTTATTTACATTTGTAACGCCTAGATTTTTTCTGTCGACGGACAACAAAAATATAACTTCTCTGTTGTGTTTTTACAATATCATGTTTTATTTTTTATATACATTACACATGTACCTATTTATTGCTGAAAAAGACATCGTAAGTTCACTAGAATGAGTATGATCATCCCCCATCAAAAGTATTTTAGTAAAATATATCTAACTCTATATTTAACTAAACAATAATAAGGACTAGTTGTAGAAATAGTTCTAAATTTTACTGATAATACTATAAAACATGTTTCCATGTCGAGATTATCTGAAAACTATACGAAACAAATAGACGTCCAACATTAATTTATCCTGCGTTACATGTATCTATCGTAGTTACTTTATTTACAAGCAGTACAAACCAATCGCATATTTAGAAAATTACTATTTTGATTTTCTATTTTGTTCTTAACTTATTTACAATGCTAATTTTTCTGGTGTTAACCTTACTGTGATTCATAAATACATTTATAGGCATAATTTTTAATTTACAATCGCCTAAATCTACGTAGAAGAATTTTTACGTAAATAATTTATTACATAGCATTTACAACAGGTGACTTACAAAAAAGTTCATCTTAACAAAATATTTAACGTAAATCACAAAACACCTCAAAGTTTTTGCACACCAGCGTTGGTTCTTTCAATTGTCCAAACGTTATTTTTATATCACATACGAAACTCAACTGGTTCCCTGTTCGAAACTTATTAGCGTCCTCGAAAATATCGTTCACTTGTTTAGGAACTGTAGTTGCGGTCTTCTACAGACAGCATGTCGAAGCTGTGACGTCACACAACGACATCCCTGGAAGCAGCTTCATTGTTGGGTGCCTCCGGAGCTATCACAGGTTGAAAACAATGAGCTGCAGGCGCAAAATCCTCAACCAGCTTCCTCTTGAGTACAGAGGAGGATCCGACGTAAACGTTGGTCCCGGGGAATGTACCTCGTCGTCTCCGCCTCCACAAGACTGCAGCAAGCACAGCCAGACCAAAGGCAATCATGGCTGATAAGCAACCTAATACTAACTCTGAGTCAGGTGCTCGCTCGGGCACGCGCTCTCCTCTCATTGAACTGACAAGCACGGACATAAGTCGGTCACCTTCGCTAACTTGTACGTCTTGAACGCTTTCAGTTGATACACGTTGAGCCCGGCTCGTGTCAATGGTCATAGTTTCCGATCTCTCGTTGTCCACACCTGGCGTTCTAGACACTAGTTGTACTTGGATATGATAGATAGTATCAGGCCATAAGGAAAGTGTCACTCGAGTGGAGTCTGTGAACAAGTTTCCTTTTAATCCTCCTCCGTCGACTTCCCAGGTAACGAGGTACACACCGCGTGCTATTCTCGGTTCCCAAGCAATTTCGCCAATAACGAGAACTTTTTGGTGAATCAATGATATCTCCTTTAATATCCATTTGTGTTGGTCATGATTGGATAAGTTAGAGTCGTGAGCAACCCAGGTTTCGTCGGGGCTGTAGATCGTAACGAGACCGAGGGGGTCTACTACTAAGACGCGCAAAAGAGCTCCCTCGTTGTTCGATGGCACCCTGGTGGCGAGCGATTGAGTTTGTATGATTTGCCTCCATGGACCCTCAGCGGCGCGTCGCATGACGACGTAGACGAGGGGAGTCGGGTCCCGCCCGGTGGCGCGGGGTGCGGGGGGAGGCCAGCGGGCTAGCGCTCCGCTCACGCGCATGACGCCCTCGCCTTTTGTGTGAATGACAGGCTGCGTCTGCGACGCCCTCGCCGCTTCAGCATGGAACTCGCAGGCCACTTTGCATCCAGGAAACTGTAAAAGAATACAAAATGAAGAAACTGCAGAAATTAAGCTACAAGTAGTATCTGAATGCTTGTTATACAAACTACTTGTTAAAACCCATTGAGTTATATTACTAGAGCAGACATCACCTAGCAAAAGTTTGCGCATGTCACATACGCTCATGAGCGTATGTTGGTTTAGCCAATGACGAGCACTGATGGCGGTAGTTTCCGAGTGTAGTTGGACTTAAAACTTTAAAAAATGCCTTTTTGTGCATTGTGCTATTGCACTAACCACAAACACAACAATAGTAAAAGCACGGGAATCACTTTTCATTGGTAAATTCAGGGTATTTTTAAATAACATTAATTTTTCTGTAATTTATAAGATACGCGCCACAAAGGCGGCCATTATTTCAAAGATTAAAAAATGTAGAAGTGACAATTTCCTAATACTATTATGCCTTATTAGTGGAACATTAAACTTAATAGACTGACTATTTCAAGCTTTAAAGATTGAAATAGTTGGCGCAAAAATTAAGATCTTTAAAGATCTTAATTTTTGCGCCAAAATAGCAGCAACCTTTTTAAATTTAATTAATATTTTTGATGAATTATTAACAACGTTTAGTTGCTACTTATTTAGATCGTAAGTTCTATTCATTTAAATCTTAGGCGAGTTCTCTTATACCTAATAGCGAGTAGGGTCTCCGAATATGAATGAACCCATTACCAATTAAAAATAAAAATAAACATTAGCCGCCGTCCATTTTAATTTCCAATTGCTTTCAAAATCGATATCTGAGGATCCGCATGGACCTTAAATAGGACTTCGACATTTGACACAAATTGCACAAACATGCATCAATACAGTGCATCCTCGGGAACTATAAAGATACCAGTACTTATAAAAAAATACAAACACCAAATGTCGCTGATTAAATGAATAAGTAGTTTTAAATCACGCTATGGATATATCTGAATCCTAACTGAGAAAATTGTCGCATCTACTGCACGTTCACATACTCTTTGAGTTTCCAAGATGGCCGCCTGATTGAAAGACGTCAAGAAAAATGTTCTAGGTTGCCAGTCTATACGTAGTAATAGTAAGTCAATGTTAAAACCACGGTTCATATCGATTTGCAATGTTAGATCAAAGGTTTCTTGCAATTTGTATTTGTCACAACTACATTCCTGTGTCGCGTGAGCTTCATCATTATTAATAAGGACGTCTTGCGAACATCGTTGAGAATCACAAATACTAGCGGTATCGTTGATATTTAATGATAATATATTTCTGTACTTACGCAGATGTCTCTTTCTTCGCAGACAGCTCCCCATATTTGGTAGTTCGACTGAAGAAGCTCGCAGTTCTCCCAGCACTGCAACAAAGAAAAATATATTTAACTAGCTGTTGCCCGCGACTTCGTCCGCGTAGAACTTATACTTAGAAAATATAATGCAAACAAACTTCTACTTACCATCTGAAGGGATGATTTCCGAGGCAAAAACTATTCTATATCCTTCGAAGGGTCTCAAATTATCTCTATACCAAATTTCATCTAGGTACATGGATTTTATCCAAACTTTCACCCCCTATTTCATACCCTTAGGGAATGATTTTCGGGATAAAAACTATCTAATATCATTCTTCGGGACTCAAACGACCTTTATACCAAATTTCATCTAAACGGGATTCATCCAAATTTTTACCCCCATTTTACCCCCTTAGGGAGTGATTTCCGGAATTAAAACTATCCTATGTCCTTTCCCTGGACTTAACCTATATCTACACCAAATCTCATCAAAATAGATTACATCCAAATTTTAACCCCCCCCCCCCCCTTTCACCCCCTTAGGGGATGATTTCCGGGATAAAACCTATTATATGTCTTTCCCCGGGACTCAAACTATTTATATACCAAATTTTATCTAAATCGGGGCAGCTGTTTAAGTAGCTCCATACAAATTTCCACCCCCAATTTCAGCCCCTCAGATATAAAAACTACCCTTTGTCCTTCCCCGGAGCTCAAACTATCTATATACCAAATTTTATCTAAATCGGTTCAGCGGTTTAGGCGTGAAGAGGTAACAGACAGACAGACACACTTTCGCATTTATAATATTAATATGGAAGTATGGATTATTAGTATGGATAGTATGGGTTCTTTCCGCTTGTCTTCCAAATAGAGGTGTAGCTGTAGACTCACTTCAAAAGAAAGAAGAAACGAAAAACTCATTCAAATATCTCTAAAAATTACGAAGCTACAACCGTTTTAATGTCGCTTGTTAGAGTTAGAAAACGATCAGGGACCGTGACGTCACGATCCTCGAGCTTCATAGTAAAAAACAATCGTTTCATTATAAAGGTGCGTTTTGCGGAAAAGAGACGCAACAAACCCCCTCTTCAAACTTTATACACTTATAACTTAGTGATTACCTATACGAGTATAGCCTCTTGCGTTGTTTTTTTTTCGAGATAATACAACATTATGATTATTTTGTTTAGTGTCTACATCCCTATTTTCGATAAGATAAAGTAAGATTTCTTTATTGTCAGAACTGTGTACATTTAGTTGTTTTGGGTAAAATAAAGTCCAACAGCTTGCCCATTTCGGACGTACAATATTAAACTTAAAGCTAGTCAAATATACTAAAACAATAACAACAATAGTATTTCCAAATAATTTTAACCATATTCACACATAAACTATTAATTTAGATCTATCCGACATCCGTATTTTCTTTTAAACCACGAACTTCGGAATTCGAAAATATTCGGGTATCTCTATCTCTATCGCACTAACAAATGACAGGAATGCAGATATACGAACTTCGAGTTTCGGTTTTCGCTGTTTGACTGAATACGCAAAGAGCACGCGCGCGTGCCATTCAAAAAAACCAAGTTTATATTGTTCGAATTTGTTGTTACATTTGTGGAGATTACGCCTTAATTCGACATTTGCGCATATAAGTTCGCATATCAAAATCGATTAATTTTATATTTGCTTTTGATACCTATGTGTCTCGTCAATGTATATCGTAGACGGGATTAAAATTATTAATAGGCGAAAGAAAGGCAAAGAAATTCCGCCATTTTATCCGTAGTCCTTATTAGTCTGTGATTTTGACGTTTATTTTAGCTGACAGATGTGGCGGGGGTATACTTTAAGAATAATAAATGAAAAATTAAATGAAGTCGTATATTACGGAAAATATCGTCGCAGTCGGAGAAAAAATATCCTAAGTTGCAGCTGGAATAATAATGTACCTATATAAAATGTTTCATATTTTTCCGTCCATGGGATGCTGAGAACATTCGTACCACAGAAAGCTTAGTTTCAAACTGGCTGATTCTTTTTTTAATTTAGAGATTTATTATAAGTGGAGATAAATAGATAGAAGATAATGAAACTCCCATTCAAATATCTCAAAAAATTATGAAGCTTGTTAGAGTGAGAAAACGATGAGGGACTGTGACGTCAATATACTCGAGCGTCATAGTAAAAAACAATCGTTTCATATGAAGGTGCGTTTTGCGGAAAAGGGACAGAACATACCCCCTCTTAAAACTTTGGACTCTTATAACTTAATCATTACCTATATAACCTCTTGCTTTGTTTTTTTCTCCATTTGACTATATTTATTTTAAATTCTTTTTCGAGAAAATACATTATGATTATTTACCATATTTTCGATTCCCGAGCTATAACCACGAACTTCGGAATTCGAAAATATTCGGGTATCTCTATCTCTATCGCACTTACTATACTCGAGTGACAGGGATGCAAATATATGAACATTAAGTATTGGTTTTCGTGGTAGCGCCGCAGGTTTTTTGGCTGAATGCGCCGAGCGCGTGCCATTGTCATTCAAAAAAAACAAATTCGTGTTAATTATATTGTTCAAATTTGTTGATTTCATTTATTGAAATTACGACATAAAACGACATTTGCGCATATAAGTTCTCATATCAGAATCGAATATTTTTTTATGGTTTATATTTTAGCATTTGTCTCGTAAAGGTCTATCGTAGACGGGATTTAAATTATTAATAAGTGAAAGGCAAAGCAATTCCGCCATTTTGACGAAAATTTGACGGTTCTTATAGCTGACAGTTGGAGCAGCGTTTGATTTCAATAAAAATAAATGAAAAATTAAATGAAGTCGTATATTTCGGAAAATTTATTAACTGTCGCAGTCGGATAAAAACTATCCTAAGTTGCAGCTAGAATAATAATGTACCTATATAAAATGTTTCATATTTTTCTGTTCATGGGATGCTGAGAACATTCGAACCGCGCAAAGCTTAGTTTCAAACTGGCTGATTCTTTTTTTAATTTAGAGATTTATTATAAGTGGAGATTAAAATGTTATGATGAGGTATCTTAATTGGCATATTTTAAGATCACTTTTATTTATTTCACCAGTTTTATTTATTACGAACCATTTCCTGTAAAACTACATATTTATTCCAGGGTGTATCGGTCTTCAACGGAAAGAGTTTTATTAATTATTCCACGATATCGTTATCAGTGAGTTCGCGTGTACCTACAGTCGTTTGTTATTTTTAAGTAGGCAATCGTTAGTAGATGAATAATAGTCATAAAGGGCTGTTACGCAAAAAAAATCTGAAAAAATATCAATAATTCAAAGCAACCGAAGCCAGTTCCTGAAGGCTAGTTATTTTCAGTGGCGTGCACAGAGTTTTTAGACAGGGTAGGCAGTTTTTTTAATGCTTATTATCTTACCTAAACTTTGCTTTTGTCAGGCCGATCGCTACCGAAAGGAAGAAACATTCATCACGTCTATACCTACACTCTGTATTCACGGTGCACGGCTATCACACACAGGACGCCCAGTAGGTCAATCACGTAACGCATTGTACGCGCGTCTGACAGTAAATCACAATCTAACTGTCATTTTTCCATATAAAATTGACATTTAGACCTTACAGACGCGCGTATGAAAAGTTACGTGATCAACCGACAGGACGGCCCGCGAGCTGAGTCGCGGTGACATAGAATATTCGTCTCTTTCTAGACGTTCTAATTAGAAAGAGACGGATAAACTATCTCGGCGCGACACACCGGCCGGCAGTGCCGATACCTACTGCTGCTCATTTTTCACACTAAATTAAATATTAAATCTTATTCCCAATTTCTCACGTAACAAAACAAACAACATACTGTTTTTAAATTTGAGAACAACACACACGGGAAACAAAATAATCTAAGTACTTGCCTACTTGCATGTTAACAGCCGTCCACCCAAATTAGCAGTTTTTTGTTGCAAATCCGGCAACTGTCACCTGCACCTTCCTTTTCGAACAACTTTCATCTTTAATGCAATAGGTAATTTGCCGAAAATGCCGTCACAACTCACAATAACACCGCGTCGACCTCCATGTTTCATATCTCACACAAATTCTCATCTCACTAACATAAACTCTAGCTAGATAAGCTTGCCAAATTAAAACTGAATGGACAGGAAATACCCTATTCAAATGAGGTCAAGTACCTAGGAGTTACCTTTGACCAAAGGCTAACTTGGAACGTTCATTTGAATAACACAATACAAAAGGCAAAAATGGCCATGTGGACTTGCTGTCGAATGGCAGGAGCAAGATGGGGCATAAGACCCAAAATTGCTTTGTGGCTTTACACAGCCGTAGTGAGGCCGATAATCACATACGCCTCTGCAGTCTGGTGTAACAAAGTCCACCAAAAGACAGCCATCACAAAGTTAAGCAGTCTTCAGCGTACAGCTTGCTTAACAGCAACAGGAGCTTTATGCTCAACACCGGGGGCAGCCTTGGATGCACTGCTCGATCTAACGCCACTCCACCTGCAAGTGCAAAAGGAGGCGAAGCAGTGCATCTACAGGATATGCACACTAACAAGGCCAAAATGGCGCTCTCAAGCGCTAAGCAAACTTGAGGCCCTTGTTTTGATAACAAAAACCTAAGCATGCCCACTGACGACACATACGTGGAATGCAAATTCACTAGACTGTATACAGTGGAAATACCTCCGAGAGACAAATGGACAAATGACCAAATGGACTTCAAGGAGGGAAGCCACATTTGGTATACAGATGGATCAAAAAAAGGTGATGATGTTGGATGTGGTATCTACGGTGAGAGGCCAAAGTTCAAAGCTAGCGTCAGCATGGGGAAGGAGGCCTCAATCTTTCAGGCTGAACTCTTCGCATTAAATAAATGCGTGGAGATAAATCTTGAAAGAAACCTAAGGAACCAACATATCTACATCAACTCGGACAGCCAAGCTGCTCTGCTGGCACTAGAATCACTAGAGTCCTACTCTAAACTAGTCCAGAATTGTAAAAATAATCTAAACACCCTGGCGAACTCCAACAAAGTCATACTTAGATGGGTACCAGGGCACTCCGACATTGTAGGAAACGAAAGAGCAGATGAACTTGCAAGGCAGGGCGCAGACACGGCCCTAGTCGGCCCGGAACCGTTCTGTGGCATCACAAAACGGAAAGCATATTCTCTGCTAAACAACGCGGAAAAATCAGAGGCAATCAAGCTGTGGAAGTTCACCAAAGGACAAAAACAAGCTAAAGCCCTGATCGAAGGGTTCAATAGTAAGCTGTCTAAAGAGTTATTACAATTCAAAAGGCACAAAACCTGCGCAGTGACAAGAATCCTGACAGGACATTGCAAATTAAACAAACACCTGTTTCAAATGGGTATGAAGCAGGACACAACTTGCAGGTTCTGCCAGGAGACAGAGGAGACTGCAATGCACATTCTCTGCTCCTGCGGACCACTCATGCATAAAAGAAGTACCTACCTAGGGCGGCACATAATGCACCCACAAGAAGTACAACATATCACCGCCCAAAGAATCTGGAATTTCCTGGAGGCAACGGGACTTAACGGTGAACTCTAAAACAAGGGCTGCCACAATAGATCACTTGCTGGTCGAAGCGGCATATTAAGGCCCACAAAATAATAATAATAACATAAACTCTCATCCAATTACTTAAACAAAACCAAATCACGCATTAGTTCACAGCAAAAACCACGAAACACTCAAAACCGATTTTTTTAAACAAATCTAAATACAATTCGCGCGCGTCAATTACGCGTTAGCAAGCAATTCATAACAAAACACAAAAAAGTGATAAAATTACGATGTATTTGAATTGGAAAAGAACGCTTGTGGAAATACCGTTTCTAAATTTTGTCGCCTAATGTTGACAACGCGGCGCTCGCTCGGGCGATATTGGAACTATTCGAAATGTAAGAAAGAGAAAGAGAAGATATCAAATCGCATCATCATCATCATCATTTTCAGCCTGTAATCGCCCACTGCTGAGCATAAGCCTCTCTTCTCGTACGCCACTTATCCCGGTCCCGTGCTAGTCTCATCCAGAAATGACTCGCGGTCTTTTTTATGTCATCAGCCCATCGAGCTGGTGGACGACCAACGCTTCTTTTTCCTGCAATTGGCCACCAATCCGTTAACGTTTTGGTCCACCTACCGTCACGCTGCCTGGCAATATGTCCTGCCCAACTCCATTTGAGTTTGGTTATGACTTCGCCGACGTCACGCACCTTAGTGCGACGTCGGATCTCAATATTCCTCACTCGGTCTTGTAGCTTAATGCCGAGCATGGCACGCTCCATGGCTCTCTGTGCTACCCGTACTTTATGCACAGTCTCCTTTGTGAGCGTCCATGTCTCAGCACCATACGTCATTGTGGGCATGACACACTGATTATAGAGACGAGTCTTCAGGCATTGTGGAACGTCAACGGATTTGAGGATGTCATCTAACTTGTTGAATGCCGCCCAACCCAGCTGAATTCTCCTGGAGATCTCTTTGTTTTGATGTTCCTTGTCAAAGGATAGAGTATGACCAAGGTAAACGTACCGCTCAACCATCTCCAGTGACTCGTTCCCAACTTTTATTGCTGAATTCGAGTCACTGGAAATGCTCGCCATAACCTTAGTCTTGGACATATTCATCCTGAGACCTACCTGCAAGGAAGCATGGTAAAGGTCTTGGATCATATTTTGGAGCTCATCCAGGGTCTCGGCAAACAAAACAATGTCGTCGGCGAATCTCAGGTGCGACAAGAACACACCATTGATATTAATACCGGTCCTGTCCCATGCAAGCGTTTTTATGATGTCCTCTAGAACAGCCGTAAAAAGCTTGGGTGAAATGGTATCCCCTTGTCGCACTCCCCTCTGGATTGAAATTGGGGCGCTCAGTTTATGAAGCCGAACTTGCATTGTTGCCGAGCTGTACAGCTCCCGAAGCACATCCACGTAGCGAGCATCGATTGAACAGCGATGGAGAGAGTCAAACACGGCCCAGTGCTCGACACTGTCGAAAGCCTTCTCGTAATCGACGAAGGCCATGCACAGGGGCAGGTTATACTCCTGATTTTTCTCCATGAGCTGCTTTACCGCGTGTATGTGGTCAATGGTCGAAAATCCGCTTCGGAAGCCGGCCTGCTCGGGAGGTTGGCACTCGTCTAGATTACGGGTGAGACGGTTGCATAATACTTTTGCAAAAAGTTTGTAAGTGTGGCAAAGAAGGCTTATGCCCCGATAGTTAGTAAGCTTCGAAATGTCTCCTTTTTTATGTAAGATGGTGACGATGGCAGTTTTCCAGAATTTTGGAGTGCGAGTATCCTGAAGTGCTAGGTTAAAAAGTTTTACGAGGAGGTTGATGATAGGGTCGCCACCAGCATGAAGTAAGTCCGCTGTGATGCCATCTTCGCCAGGAGATTTATCGGCTTTCATACTGTACAGAGCTTTTCTAATTTCCATAGCTAATATTGGGGGTATGTTATCTCTATCTTTGTGTTGTGTGGGTGGTGCTCTACTGTCACTACATCTGGTAGATGGGTCTGGCTCTTCTGACTGTGACGAGTAAAGTTTGCTGTAGAAATTTTCAACAACATTAACTATCTCGTCCCGGTCTGTAACTAAATTGTCATCGTCATCTTTCAACTTCACTATTTGTTTTACTCCGGTTCTTAGCTTTCTTCTAAATATTTTTGGACCTCGGTATTCTTTGATTGTGTTGACTATAACTTCAGTGTTACGTTTTCTTAAGTCTTTTCTAATAGATTTACTAATTATTTTACTTATGCTTTCTATCTGTTTCTGATCTGTTATTGTATTGTGTTTCATTTACCTCCTTTCTTCCACCAAAGCCAGTGTTTCAGATGACAACTTTTCTTTCTTTCTCTGGTGCTTACCAAGGTGTTTATCTGCCGTATCTGTTAAGGTCTTACCTAACAGGTCATTAATATGGTCCACATCAAAGTTTTGCTCATCCAGCCCCTCAAATTGGTTCTGAAGGTCTACCTGGAATGATTCCTGAAGAAAAGCGGTGTCTTCCTTGAGATACCTGTTGGGAGTGGCAATCATTTTTGCTCGCTCTTTCTTCAGGTTAAACCTTAATGTCGCCCTTACCAGCCTGTGGTCGCTTCCGGTTCTGAAGTTTTTAAGAACGGTTACGTCCATGACTACATCTTTACGTGAACTTATGATGTAATCAATTTCGTTCTTTATTTTGCCGTCGGGACTAGCCCACGTCCACTTCCTTGAAGCACGCTTTTGGAAAAATGTGTTCATTGCGTAAAGGTGACTTCGCTCAAGAAAATTGACTAAGGTTTGTCCTCGGTTGTTACGAAGACCCAAACCAAACTGGCCAACAGATTTTTCAAGCGATAACTGTGGCCCAATCTTTGCATTAAAATCACCCATTATAGTGTAAAACTGGCACGGACATTCGTCAAGGACTTTTTGTACGTCATCATAAGAAGGCTTCTACTTCTTCATCAGAATGGTCTGAAGTGGGGGCATACAATTGGATAATCTTGATAGAGTAGCGACTGTTTAGTTTTAATACTACAAAACAGACGCGAGGTGAAATACTCTTTATATTCTTGACTGCCGGAGTGATATTTTTGTGCAGAAGGAATCCCACACCGCCATAACAGGAGTCCTCGTGGCCCCGATAGTAAAATAGGTCGCCAGAATCAAGTCTAATCAGGTCTTCACCTTTTCGCCTCACTTCCGACAGACCTACTACGTCCCACTTAATTTTGTCCAGTGCCAGTTGCACTTGAAGCAATCGGTCGTCCGTTCGCATCGTCCTAGCGTTGTAACACGCCAGGGTCAGGGTCGTCGTGTGAGAGATAGAGTGGCAGCCGAATCTCTTCCAGTGATTCTTAGCACCCTCCGCCCCACCGTTACCAGAACTGCTGCCGTAGTCTGGGATAGTGGGCCTGCTGGGGACTGAGGGCCGGGTCCTTTGCGTACTTTCCATATGCGAAGAGGATAATAGCCTTAAAACGCCACGCTGGCCAGTGCGTCTTGGCGAGTTTTTCTTCCTGCGACGTTTGCCTGGGATAAGTAGTACAACAATAAAAGCCTGTCGTACTACTCATCCCAGTTACCGGAGGGGACCACGAGAGGTATGGACCAGGAATTGGCACCCAGAATGGATGTGACGTGAAAAGCGAATGCAAAGCATTCAATTTCCCAATCTATATGCATTCTGGAGACCGTTTCGCATACAGATGCCGTCAAACTTCTTGAACAAATGACCTTGCCTGCGCAAAGGCGAATTGTACGTGCGAGCTGCCCCCCCACTTCGTCCCGCATGTTCAAGTTATTTGACGGGAACTGTACCACTGCTTGTTTATTGTGGGCGTGATACATCATCTAGCCTACATGACGCGCAAGCGACCGCGTCTTCCCAAGTCCGGCGGCCGGAATCGACGAACATTTTACTTAAAGATTTCAAAGGCTAGCTGTGTGAGTTATGTATGCGTGTGTTCGTAATGTATAGGTTCAACTCCGACTTTTGACAAAGCACGCCAGGCGAGTCAGGCGGCAAGTGTATCAGAAGTTAATAAATTTGCGTTCGCGTGGGTCACCACGTGATGCCGCGAAATTCAAATTTATAATTCACAAAATAATAACTGTAGTTAATTGTTTATGTAATAATATTACACTGTTATTTTCGTTGCAGTATTTAATTGTGTTGCGTTATTATTATATTATACTGAAAGTACAGGGTAGGCAGCGCCTTTTTGCCTATATGGAGTGCACGCCACTGGTTATTTTAATAGTAAGAGCGAAATAACGTGGCTTAAAAAAACAACTCGCGAGGTCTACAGCCCACAGAGCCACTAGTTTGTATTAATGAACACTCAACTAACTAACAAAAACTATCAAATCAGCAATATACCGGTACCTAATAACAATAACACAACAATTATTAACAACAGTATTACGCTCTTAATTATAATATCTCGAGTGGACACATTTACAGCTATAAACGTTCATACATTTTGACCTTTATTTGTCAATCAAGTCAATTGAAAGCAATTAATGTTAAGGAATTTCATCGCCCATATTAAATATCAAACATGAACAGCATTCAACAAACAACTAGAGCAGAAACAGAACTTCTACATTCCCAATGGAATTAACACAAAACGTACAGCACTCCAATTAAGGAGAGGCGTAATTGACGCCCGTATCTAGCCAAATTTCACAACGGTGGCCGAGTCGAATGCAGCATTTGTCATTGGAAACACTCATTAGTTGGAGTTGACGTTAACTTGACGCCAGCTTTCGCCTCGGTAAGCTTTAATAATTATAAGAACCAGCCGCTGATATTAATTGCTGGTATTGACAAAACGCTCTGTCGCTCCGATTTCGAGGATGAAATTTAATGCTTGAATTTTCGTATTTTAATTACCGACTAACGGAATTAATTGATAAGTTACAACACAGTGACGTGGGCGTATCCGGAATGCAAAGACTAAAGATTTACCCCATTACCTAGCATTTATTTTACAGCTAACAACACTATCTTCAGATAACGCACATGCACGAAACACAAGCGGGGCTATTCAGTCAGACGGTTATACAGAAAACCGTTGCAATATCCATTTTAACAACTAGCAATGTATTGGAAAATGAAAACATAACATTGTCTCTAATTTATTGCCCATATTTATGGTGACAATTTTGAGTTGACCTCACAGACATTATCAATTTTGTTTTGCATAGACATTAGTGTCATTAAATTGTAGAAGAAACGTAGCTTCAGGTTTTTGGGAAAACGTCCCACTTCGTCGATATGGAGTTAAGAGTAGTTCCTAATACTACAGATCATACGCTATCTTTTGGTGAAAGATTCATGTCTCTAGGTGCTATAGTTATTTTTTTTAAATTCTGCAAAGTTGCAGAAGTGAAAAAGCGACAATAAAATTGAGAAAACGTTGGTTAAAGTTTGGGATGGCAGAAAACACACTTCTACTTTGAAGTTATGGAGTGGTTGGTATTAAATGAATAGGCATACTTTAGGGATTTTAAATTAGTTAAAATCATGTATGTAACCTTAGTATTTTGAATGTTATGGAGGCTTGAACATAAAAACAGGACGAAAATATGTAAATCCTGAATATGGGTTTATTTCTATATTCTATTATACGGCACGCAGATTTATCATTAAAGTTGTATTTTTAAATGGTTTCCCATGCTAAAAAAGACAGAAATAATTCTGTGGATCCTTTTATATAGTTATTATGTCAAAAAGTTAATAACAAATGATTTGAAGAGTGCAATGCATAAAAATTAAAATACATGTGTCTCTTAATATATAACATGAGATTACTTAAAAAACATACTTATCAAGCATAGAAAGAATGTAAAATATCAAATTATCAGTACTTTTTGTGTGTATAAAGTTTAGTGATTTTATATAGGGAGCGTCCCACTTGGTCGGTTTATTAAACTTTAGTGCTTCTTCATTGAAAGTGTTTGTGTTTGGTATATTTTTCAGTTTTATGTATGAGATAATGGTTTTTCAGTTTTATGTATGAGATATTGTTAATCTAAGAGTCTTTGATACTAACGTCGTTTGTTTAAACTTTTTTAACGTAATTGAACGAAATTTCTTTTCGACTCAAGTTTAGTGACCCACTTTGACGGTTTGGTAATCATATAATAAAGGATAAAATCATAATTTATAAACATAGGTGTAATTTGCTGAACCAAAAACAGTATAATTACAAACCAAAAATGGTGTACGTATTGAACCTATGAGATGTAGCAAACGGATCGAACTCATCACAACGTATTTTAAAAATGCTCTTATAACTTTCTTTCACATTTAAATGACACCGAAAATCATAGAAATCATTGAGCGAAAATTTTCTCGTGTTTAATTCATGCTGACGTGACAAAGCCAATTTTCAATTTAAAAAAAATACTCAGTTATAATGGGAGAGTTATATTTGCAAAATTGAACTTACTTTTTTATTAAATCATTTACAAATGGCCAGTTCTAAAAACTTTCAGTGCCACCCTCGTATGGCAAATAATTTTATACCAACCCCTCCATAACTGCAAACAACAAAATGTGTTTTTTGCGGCCCCAAATTGTAATCAACGTCTTCTCAATTGTCGCTTTTCACTATTGCAAGTTTAAAGAATTTTCAATAAATAACTATAGCTCTAAGAGACTGTGTTATATGTGGTAATCCAAAACGAAAGGAACATTCTGCAGCTTCGGCAGGTGCTTACGAAGTTAATGCCTTATAATGCAGAAATCGAATGAAATTGCGTGTGTGTCTGCGGCCAGAAGGTCCCTTTCATTTTGGATGACCACATATTACAAATTACTCATAACACCATATCGGCAAAGTAGAAATTGTTCTCTAATAACAGGTACAAATATAATATCGACGATTTTTTCTGTATGCGACAATGTGGGTCGCTGGGCACTAAACTTTGAGGCCCTAAAAAGGTGCTTAAAATGGAGATTTATGCGTCGTCATCAAAATCATAGGTTTTTTACAGTATGTTCTATCAGTTTTCATCGGAAGTTGATTTTCGGTAAGTTTTGCCATATTTCACTAAACTGCCCGTAACTCCGTAACTAGAATCGACAAAGTGGGACGTTTTACTAAAAACCGTCACATATATGGCGTTTTATGTAAAGGAATTGTTTCCTAGTCCTAGTCGAGTTAGTACTTAGCACATTGCCTACCACCTATGAGTGACGAGCAGATCGTAAACCAACTAACCACGGGTATAGTGGCGGCTTTTCAATAAACTTGTTCGTCAAATAGACAGCTGTATTTACGAGTCGTTGCAGAATACTAATTTTCCTAGAATATGCGTGTATATAATTTTATTGCAGACGTTTGGTAATTTAGGACGGTCAAAAGCCAAATTAAAATTATTACGTTGTAAAACAGTCAAGTTTTGTGCTTTCGAGGTTTGATGACCAATAGGTCAATGCACATCCATGTTTACGATGCTTTATTATATGTCTCACAAGCACTCCATCATTTGTCTAGAATATTGTGTACGAGAAAGCAATCGTTGAATGTTCATTAGTGAGTCTTAAACCTGGTCCGTAGGGAAGTATTCATCACGGAAAACAGGAACGATCTATTTTATAGGAACACATTTTTGAGCTTTTATTGTGTCAAGTCATTTACACTCAGACAGAGGAATGTATATTAGAATCGGAGAAGAATAGCTATAGCCACAGATAACAAGACTAGACTACCTACATGCTTAACCAGCCTATTGGTCATGCAGTATGGAAGGGATCAAAACTTTTAATTCGTAACGTTGTATTGTACATGGAGTAGTTTTTAAACATTCGTTAAAGTATTCATCACAGTAATTAATTAAATTTCATTGTAGTACAGTAGAACATTCACACAGTTCTAATTCTAATGCTTTGATAGACGCCTTCAGATTTGTCAAGCTTCCCTTAGATATATTTAAGTGCGAAACTATTCAACTGCGTACTTAATGTGCAGGCGATAAGGATGAAATTTGTGTGCTAAAAATATGTTAGTAGTGTAGTGATACTCTAAATGGAAGTTAGTACTCACCATAAAGCAATCTGGGCCTTGCAAACACGAAGACTCCCCGCTGGGCATCGCGAACTGTGAACAAGCAAACATTTGTGTTCGTTAATATACATTAATAAACAATATATACGTTTTTAGGGTTCCGGACCAAAAAGGTAAAAACGGAACCCTTATGGTGCGACTCCGTCTGTCTGTCTGTCTGTCACAAAGTAAAATATCTCACGAACTACTGATGCTATCAATTTGAAATTTGGAATAGTTGTAAACAAAACTAATCCACTTGTATGGAAAATTAAAAATTTTAAGATATCTTTTTAATTTCTATAAAAAAGACGGATAAGAGGGGGGAAAAATTAAAAGTCTAGTAAGTAGGCCATGTGGGGTATCATATGAAAGGGCTTGAATAGCACATTCTAAAACAATTTTTTTTTAGTGGTAAAATTTTGATTTACAATGGAAAATGTAGAAAAAAATACCATTCCCCATCTCCAAAGTTTACGGAGAGAAAAATTTGAAAATAATATTAACACATTCACGGCCACGCTAATCTCGTAGCGCTACGCCGTAGTCCGTAGCAGGTTAAACTTCGTATGTAGCGAAAAGCGCTCGTAGCGCTCTGACGCATATGTGTCGTCATGGGCCCTGAATGGGTTAACCTAAATATTACCGGAAAAGTATAACGATACCTAGTTAGTACATTTTTTTTTATGCTTCAAAAATCATTTAATATTTAAGTTTGTAATTTAATACTTTTGTGTTGATTTTTTTTTCCTTCAAATTTATATGGAAGTATTCTAGCAAATAAAAAAGAATTATCGAAATTGGTTCACTTGATAATTTCTGAAAAACCAACATTGATTTATTCTTAATACAGCGTGGTGAAAGTTTGTACGGAACCCTCGGTGCGCGAGACAGACTCGAACTTGACCGGTTTTATTTTTGTAAAGTTTAGAACTGGTACTGGAGAGTGTACTGAAAATAATACCCTATCATAGTGTGTGTAGTGGTCATCATCATCACTAGAACTGATGATTAAAAACAATGAAACAAAAAACGTACATGGGGAGTATTTAATGAGTAATGAAAAATTTAAAGTGACAGTAATAGTACTTATTTGCTTAGTACTTATGCGCATGGTTGTATACGAGTATGGCACAAAAAGCAATAAAGAGCGAAAACGACCTAGCTTCTGACAGGCACAAAATTAAACCATTCGTAGAATCGCACTTTAATATAAAAGGGGACCTTTAATTATTCGCCGGAGCACCAATATATCGCTCTTTATCGAAGGCAGAGTTTAATACCCCAGTAAAAAAATGAGCAAAAAATAAAAAGTTCGATTCGAGCACCAAGTTTAATGTATTTGATAAAAGTGACAGGCATCTGCTTACCGTCGGTCGGTCCTTTTAATTGCCCGATACCGACGGGAACGCAGTCCCGACACTTTGGCATAATGCAGCAGCTTCACTATAGGTACGAGTATAATGGAATTTTAAAAAGTTACAATGATAACTTTGTAGACTAATGCTCTTTTTGTGAACTGGAAACATATAAAGCAAGATGTCATTCGGTAGACGTAAATTGCTTTAATTATAAATAATTGCAAGCTCTGAGCTCGCATGACAGTAAATTATACAGTACTCTATAATCATGATCTGCCTTTAAACTACTTTATATTGAGTGACATAAAAACTGTCATATTTTATGAACATGATCTTTTCTTCCATACAAAGATAACTGATGCCTACATTGGATTCGTATCGGAGTTGTAAATGAATCGGTAATGTATCATTATTCAGTATTTATTCATCTGTAAAACGCTACTTGATATCAATTAAAATAATGTGATCCATCATTGATAATAATCTCACGAACTCGCCTCTTCTTTTTAGCCTCGAGATACATGCTTGGCAATCTGTTGTTGATAGATTTCTATTTGACAAGAATAAATGGTAATTATAACCTTTCTTTTTGTAACTAGACAATAGCCGAAAGATGGGTGTGTTTACGTAGGTAGATAAAATAAAGCAAGTTTCACGGTTAGGATAAAAATTTGAAGATCATCAGTTCTTACAAATTTGTCACCTAATTTGAACTTGTACGGGCAGATTGTGATTATTTTATTTATACACACAGTTGGTTTCTAGTAGACTTAATTGACAAGTAGCTTTATAGAGCGTGTCTGAGTAAAATATTCGATCAGCTAAGCTTTCTCAGTTGAAGAAGTGGTAGCGGGAAAGTCGGATCCGTTCACTCACGTTCGGTGCCTCTAACATTTGAACTCGTCAGTATAAATCTGCTACCGCTGATCAGCAGTTCAATTGACGAGACGATTTATTGTTCCACTGTTATTTTCTCTTTAGACTTTCAAATGTAATACTTGTATAGAGCAATCAATATAAGATCCTTTTGACTTACCAGACTTACTTCTTACCAGACGTTAGGAGCAAAATAAACACAAGAATTTTCACTTGTTAAGTATTACGTTGAAAAGCATAGAATCGTTGAAAAACACATGATGGTTATAGCGGCATGCGTAACTTCATAACTAGTTACAAAGAAACATTTTGAAAAGCAAAGCTATGTAAGTTAAAGAGTCAGTACCTACTCAGTAGCAAAGAAAACAAATAATACATATTTGGGCCACTATCATTGTGGCTAATGATGCCAATCTCGGACAGAGGCCATCAAGAGACTTCGTCAGACGGAGTTATTATATGTAATCATCGTAATTTTTCACACAATTTCTTTTTTTGACCACTATACTATCTCACGTCCACTAATGACAACAAAAAATGAAGTGAAGTATTGTGTAGAAAACTACCGACATATTAGAGTGACATTTGTACTTGGGTTGTCGGTAATATAATATATCTAATGCCGTTCTTCAAGTACTAGCGGTAGACGTTGAAATTTGAAACTACAATTTGAAAGCCTGCCACCACTTTCACCTTCCCGATAATGCTGCCCTAAAAATTCAACCAATTCAATTATTGCCAGTATTGTGCACGGCCTTCTAGAGTTCAATATGAAAGTTAAACAAAACAAAACGAAATATACTTCGGCAACTGCAAAGGGAAGTGAGTGAATAATGAATGACGATTGAAAACGGCCGAGAGCCCTCGTATTTGTGTTAGATGCCGCCGCAGATTACCCTTTTCTTAATCAAACAACGTTTATTGAATATTATTTAATTAATCTTTCGTGTTTGACTTCGATGTTGAATAGAAAGTAAGAATGAAAAATGAGTTCGAAGCGAGATCGAAAGCTAGTTTTGTTATTGATTTATGGATACGATTCGGCTTTTAATTAATAAAAAGTATGATGTTTAAATATGTAATTAGGGCAGTTTAGAATGAATACTTATTTGTATATTAAATACATGTCATAGTTCGTTTTTAAGCTTGAAAATCTCCAGTAATAACACTCAAAGAGGCAATGTACAGTTACATATTAAAACAGACAAATATAGAAAGTGCCTGGCATCTGACCCAACTAGCTGTTAAATATTACCCTCACGAGCCTCGATGTTATTATTCTAAGTCATCCGTTAATAGTCCGAATCGAAAATTAGGGTTCAAGATGGATTACATTTTTTTCTAAAGTGACCCAGGATCCCGACACTTAAAAGTTTACGAAATCCATTAAAGATAATCGTCCATAAGTCGGGCCTGGGGCTGCGCCAGGGCAGGAACTAATCGATCGATGCGCACACGGTCGTTTACAATCGATCCATCAGCGTTTATGTAACGCGTAACTACAGATGATCTTCATTTATCATGAAATTTATCATTTTGTTTTGTGGGCAGTGGCCGGACACTCTTGGGGGTCACTGAGTATTTTTACAAAATAAACGGTAGAACATCACGATTCGATATGTAAACAAGTTTTTATATCCAATCGCTCCTACTTGTCTTTATGGACTAAGTATTTATGAACGAATAATATAATCAAAAACACGGAACAACTAACTATATCTCTAACACATATATCGCCATTATGGTCCTTCGCCGTGTTATCATTCGCTATAAACAATAGTAAGAGCGACATTTCCATGCCAGTATAGATAGAAAACGAAAAACATTAAACATCTAACAACTTCCATGGGAGAAAAGAACAAAAACAGCATGAATTATGATTTCGCATAAAGATAAAATACAATCTAAGCAAGCGCCAAATGGTAGCGAAAAAACGTAATTTCTTGGAAGGCAGACCGCGGTTGCAGAAGCGAGACAAGAAATAGGGATATACTGATGCGGGTGATGAACAAAATATTTTCGTTCGTTTCAAGAAACAGATTTTTGGAGGAAGAAACATTGTAATTGGTTACAACCTATAGTCAAGGAAATAAAAATACTACCTAAAAGACTCATCAAACTTTATACTATAACTTTAATTACTACCTACTCCCTTTATCTCTGTGTGTCTTTTGTGTAGTAAATAAATGTCTTCTTTCTTTCTTATTTCTAATTAAAGAGATCGTTGGGAGGTATACTCGTAGTAGATACATAAAAAAACAGTTCCAATCTTTTAATCCTTCGGCCCGACCAGTTGTCCCACTACATAAATATCTGAGAGCACATAGTACGTTGCACGGGAAATGTGTTCCACCAGGCTCCTATGTCAGTTGTTATTTTATTTGATCTGCACTACGTAAACTCTATTACCGGCCCGTTTTTACAAGTAGAAATTCAATTTCAGTCCCCTTTTCTTAGTGGAAAATGTCATCCGATAGTAGATGGAAAGAAATAAAAGACCATTGACCGAGAGTGAGGCAATCTTTTGAGACCTTTGAGGTCACGATTAAAGAAGTAATATTATTTTAAACGATGGGCTATAAAAGTGTTATTTATAACTTTTTAGTTTCACTGAATGTCTTATAATGAGAGTGTCAACTGACAACGATTAATGAAAAATACAACCCCGTTGGCGATAAAAGATGGCATCGACATCATTAGGTGCCCGCCATGATATGAATTTTTCATGAAATATGGACTCGTATAGCGCGCGTTTATTGCGACAAGTAGAACGTTGGAGGCATCTGTATTATTATTCCCATCGATAGTTAACTTTGGTTGAGTTTTTGCGGACATTTGACAGATGCGAACAGTTTTATTGGGCCTTTAAAGTTAACTACGCAACGTGTTGAAAAACCTTTTGAATTCCAATGCTTTGTCGAGGGAGCGATCGTTTAGTTATAGATTTAAAAAGAACCAAATAACAGATATTATGGAGAATTACAAAGCCCGCTAAAGATACAACGAAGCAACGTGTCGAGCCGTTTAGTTATTATAAAGATATCCTGCCAATTTACTTTATTGACGTTATATTATAGGAGCATTAAGTTTTTATACCCATTGCCTTTCTGACGGACCGCCTATAATTATAATGACGATCGAGACTATAGTCCTTAAACTATTTTTAAATTATACCACAAAGGTCTTAAATCTGGTCCAATAAGGATAAGTATTACCGGCGAAATTGCTTAATTGGTACCTATGCTGTTATAAATAAGAAGAGTTTGAATACTTTGAATATTAGTTTTACTACGCGGCAGTGGGAAGATGACTTTCAAAACAAGTTTAAAATGAAGTCTAGCTGAATGCTAATCAACTTCAAAGCTACAATTATCATTAAAAATAAAAATATTGATGCATCAATCACGCTACCAGTATTTCGTTAATTAGTTGAAAGATGATCTCATACCTTGGATCCCGCTAATAATTTATGAAACCGTCAATTAAGTGAGTCAAAAAACGAGAGACAACCTTCATAATAAAAATGCGTACTTACATACCTATCTATATTCCAATTAACTCTTTAGACCCCAATAATGTAGCTACGAGGTGAATTTTGAAACTCAAGATGGCTTGAGTTTCAAAATTCACCTCGTATGGACTATGGGCTCGCATTCATAAATCGAGCAACGTCACCCATTCCAGAGCGAAAGCCATGTAAAGGTGAAGTAAATCACCGTGCCACTTACCAACAATGATGTAAATGGTACAAACACGTACCAAATTTGATCATGGCGCGAATAAATTTAATAGTAACACAATCAGGGATTAAATTACCGGTTCATTATGCCTCCCACGCACGTTGCTGCAGCGACACGTGCGACAGTTTGCGAGCGTTATATATGTAGCCTTAAGGGTATTTACCACGCCGTCTATAAATAACCCAGCGTTGGCTGCACTCTTCAAGCATCTATTCTCAGGGTTATTTACCACTTCATTACTTATCGCGCAACTATTTACACCTAGTTGTATGGCTCTCATGTCTCTCCTATCTGGTTTCTTATCTCCAAAAGGAAACAGGGACTGGGTAGTCTAATTACAATCGGAATAAAAACAGTGCAGGCAATAGGCATACTAAATCGTTACAAGATTGAGTGAGAACTTCTTCTTTATTACACAAATATTAAGAAAATATTTTGGTTCCACTTTGTTGTGGCAGTCTGGATAATTTAATACCTACATACATATTTATATTTAAAAACTTTTTCGGGAAATGTCACAAAGCCCTTTAAATAAATTATGGTGCCAATGATCTGATTTTGGGCACAGCCAGGCCTTAACATATAACATTGTAGCACATTGTGCGGCTCGGCGACCGCATATAAATGCTCCGAGAGCAAATAAAACGGTGCTATAATTTCAAATCATACGGACAGAGAATGGGTGTGGACGGCGCTCTCATTGTGTGGAAATGATGTAACCGCTATTAAAAGTGTGGGTTGTATCCCTTGAATATTTCTTGCAACGAAGACGTAGGGTCATATCGGTATTTTATATCTAACCGGAGACAATAGCATACGTTTCCAACAAGAAAACTGGCTCTGTATGTTAAGTAGTTATGGGCATTACAATATTCGCCGCGATGATATTCCTATCGCACCGATTATGTTATTAAACAAGCAACAGATTTTCCAACCAAGAACATTAAAGTTTTACGACAAAATTTATGTAGTCTTATTAAATACATAATAACATGAATATTAATGACACCAACAAATACTTTCGGGGATCCGAAAAATTGGGAAACTGATTGTGCGTATAGCACTGTCACAGATGAAACAACGGCTATAAATTTAAATACTTTATGTAAAATAAAACGGTCACTTTTATGGTATAGTAAAACCTTTTTAGAATGTGTAACGTCCAAAAACAATATTTTTTATCTGCCATAAAGTGTTCAATTTATTTGTTTGGAACTTTGTATCAATGTCGGGGTTTTATCTATTACCTTATATTTATTTGATTTATACTGATGAATATTGTTAACATTCTCATAGGTTTTACGTTTCTAATTATTGCTTAATTACCTACTTGTAATAGGTACGGTATTCAAAACAAATTCTGCATGTTATAAATTGCAGATATTTCGTTTAACACAATATCACTTTTGTTACGCGGCCCGAAACTATCCTAAACTTTACTTCCTGAA
The DNA here is from genome assembly GCA_963854355.1 of Epinotia brunnichana. Lineage (NCBI taxonomy): Eukaryota > Metazoa > Arthropoda > Insecta > Lepidoptera > Tortricidae > Epinotia > Epinotia brunnichana. The sequence continues at coordinate 17,218,332 of OY977949.1, read as the reverse complement.
AGGGCACCACACACAAAGTCCGATTTACGACAGACGTAAAGGATTACAAGAAGCTCAATAACACTATTCCTTACGGAGAACCCCTGTTCAACACACCTTTGTATATTTTTGGAGAAACATAAAAACAAATCCGGCAACTGAGTAAACGGAGTAAAAGTTCCACCAGTTTTTCAGCTACCAAATGAATTAAAGAATAAGACGTCGTCAAATGGAATATTAGCGATATCATCATTGACAGCTTTTGAATTCCAAATATCAGATTTTCTTTCGACGCACACAGAATCCTAACTTTTATTTGAGGGTTTTTAGCATTGTCTCTTTCTGTCATGTGATAGTTTGGTATAGGAGTGTCTCTTTCGTGTAGCCTGTCGGTTTTTGTCTGTATTACGGGTTCTTTCAAGCATGCGACAGATGCGCGCATGGATGCGGTTGCTAACGACGCATGTATCAAATTGAGATAATCAATCAATTTGATTGTGTGGCCATGAATGACTGAACATTAATTTTGAAATTGTATTTATTTAGGACTTCGAACGGTATTCACATTTTAGAGATCATAGCATAGCGTAATCAAATAAGCATGTGAAGAGAGAGGGAACATTGATTGCAAATTAAAGTTACACGTACGAACCTCAGACAATAAAGGCTTTTTGCCTTGGTCAGAGCTACAAACTTACTGACAATTACCTAATACGCCACTAATACCCATCATTTAATTCATCATCCTGTAAGTTTATTAGTAACAATTACCAAAAAGGTCGATATTTAACAATCAGTAAGTAGTTAAATATCGACCTCTGTTTATATACACATTAGTTACAAATTAATTTCAATAATCTAGGTTAATTATATATTGCATCTGACAGTTAATTAACCCCTTAATTGACGCAGCATATTAAGGCACGGACCTATCCAAATACGCGTACGCAATCGCGATCCAATACCAAGGGAACTATAGAATGCAGTCCCAAAGACCGTTACAACGATATCTGTACGGCTGATATTTAGAACGCACTTCACTTTTCACTTCAACTTACCTTAAGCCAACCAGTGTAGGTCAGACCTCCGATTACGACTTATTTTTACGGATCCCGGCCTCAAGATATACTAGAGGTAAGCGGTGAAGTAAAATGAAACAAATTGCGAATAGCGCTGAATCCGATAGTTGAAATGCGAAAATTATCCTCAACTATTGTATGCAAGTATAGTGAGGGCGTAAAGTGTTTGGTGGTTATGTTTCTATGTATCTGATTTAAGTTGACACGTCGTTTGTATGGCTGCCGGTAGCATTATGAAAATGATTGCGGGATTTATGGCTTTGACAATGTTGGGTTCTAGAAATTGTTTTATTACACTGAGAATGGGCAACATGTGTGACACACGAGTTTTACGAGAGCTTGCGCTTGCAGCCGGTTAAAAAAGATTGCTGCGGTATTGTGTGTAAAATAGGGTCCATTACAAGATTAGTAAGATTAGCCCATACTTTTTTCACGTTCAATTTCATATTAAATTCGGCTTCATATTACCGACATAAGGTCTCCCCCAAAGAGTGCCACAATGACAGGTCCTGCGTCGCCCGCATCCAACGGGCGTAGCATGGTTGCCATTTTATCACTTACATAGGTAATAGTGCTGTGGATAAGACATCCATCACGTTCTAGCAAGTATGCGAGTGCGAGAGTCCACAACGATAAGTGATAAAATGGCAAACATCGTAGGCCCGCAGCGGACTCCCGCGACCTTTACCAGATCATCAATCTACCTTGTGGGGTCATTTAATATGTATGTATTTAAAAATCAACGACAACACCTGGTTTCAAGGTCTAGCCCAAAAACGCGCCAAACGACATAACCACCAAGAGGTTGCCGATGATACGGTCCCTCAATTCGCGTGCCACAAATGTGGACGCAAGTGCCGATCCCGGATTGGCTTACATAGTCACGAGAGGAATTGGGGTGCGTAACGATGGCTATAAATATTTTTGATATAATATTACTCGCAATAACGCTCATCTGATATAATTCTCGAGTTGTATAACAACACTTAATATATTTTCATATGGTATAATTATCATTTTATATAACGATCATTTGATATAATAATATTTAGTATAACATACATTAAGTATAATGCTTATTTGCTATATTGAACATTTGATATAATGCTCATTCCGTCTAATGTACAGTTGATATAATCAAGCCAGGGTAGCCAGAAAAAGGGAAGGGGAGGGCGAAGCCCCCCACAAAAGAGGCTCGGGGGCGAAGCCCCCCCCCGCAGTAAAAAAACCAACACTCGCAATAATTGTACTATTGGTGGGTTAGGTTAGGGTTCACTTGTGTCCCTTAGAGCGGAAATAGGCACCCCGCGAAGCGGGGTGACGTCGACACGCTGGCGGTTGGGTTAGGTTATCTTGGTTTAAAACCGGCTTCACTAGGTGGTTCGTCATGCTCCGTCTATCTTTTTTTCTTGGTCTGAGGGTTTACGTTAGGTTAGAACGGAAAAGAAGTAGTTTAGCTAAGGTAAATTTGCACATAAAATTTATACCGCTTGATCATTATACAATATGAGAGGTATATCAAATTAAAAGAAATTATACCGATCATTACACACCCGAGGAATTGTCCCTCGCATGCAGACGCTGTTTGAATCATCTGTCAAGATGTTTGAGGCCTATGATGATATAAACATGAGAAATGTATATTTGTCACGATTATTTGAAGACGACTTTTTATTGCCAATATTTGACGCCAATTAAAATCATAAATTGTCGGATTCTGGTGCTAAATATCACTAAACGTATATGCATCTTTGATAGTGAGAAAAACCTATAGACGGAATGACTATAGGTGCTGAAGAAGACACAAGAGCCACACAAGAAGCTCCAGTAACGCGATCCTAGTCGCAAACACGGCGGGTCTGCGCCGGCGCAGGGTGGTCGGGTGTTACTTCTCCGAATCGGACAATAGAATCATTTGATATACGCAGTAGGTACCTACATCTCTTTTTGCATACACATAATTTGTAACGTATCTAACGTATCTTAATTCTTAGGTTTTATAAAAATAATAAAGGAATATATTTGAGAGTAGTACCTACTTTAGCGCTCATTTTTATTGTGAACTACTTATCTGTATTGTTTAATATATTTATCATAATCTACTTCTACTATATTAATAAATAAATATTACGGGACAATCTTACACAAATCAACCTAGGCCCACGGTAAGCTCATTAAGGCTTGTGTTGTGGGTACTAGGCGATGATATATATAATAGATACACATATAGATACTTATATAGATATATAACATCCATAACTCAGGAACAAATATCCGTGATAAATACACAAATAAATGCCCTGACCGGGATTCGAACCCGGGACCTCCAGCTTCGTAGGCAGAGTCACTACCCACTGGGCTACGGAGGCCGTTAAAATTTAAATAATATTATTAATTTAATATTGCAAAAATTTGTAAGTTTGTATGTAGGGTACGGATCACGGAGGGCGGAGGACTTATGGAGCGTGTTAGTCAAGGTACTGGAATCCATTCTGGAGGGGTTTGCACCTACTCTAGCTCTTATTTTGAATAGTTGTGTAGACAATGGCATTATTTCAGATTTAATGAAATGTAGTAAAGTAAGTAGTTCCTATTTTCAAATCAGACCATAGATATAATCCTTCTGATTATCGTCCAGTTTAAGTTCGTATCGTTTAGTCCAATAATTTAACTATATGTAGTAGTAGTAGCCTCTGACTGAATAACCATCTATAGAGTTCTTTAGCTTTCGATATTACCAATCGATCTGAAACGTGAACAATGGATCAGCGGTACCTACAGTTGCGTGAACCGCGCGACCACGATCGGAACCGATAATGAGAAACGGTACGCAACCAGATATCAAGGGTCAGCCGTTCAACGGGAGTCTTCTGTTGATGCCAATACGTACACATACCAAGATACAAGATACAAGATATTTATTCATAAAAGTCAATGTTTTACAAGTCAGGTATGTACATAATAAGTAGTATTATTTATTAATTACATCGGATGTCAAATAAGGTCGCATATAGCTTTATATGTCTGAGTGATACAGGAAGTTTCAATTCAAAAATATTAGTTACTAAATTGTGATGTCTTAACTGTAAGGTTATGTAGGTGCTCCTAATACTTAGGGCCAGTGCACGTCTCAACAAATTCGTCAACGCTGTAGCATGCTATGTTGTTTAACATAGTTTTAAGTTTGTTGTCGAACATTTTTTCAGTTTTTGATAGTTTTATCTCCTCTGGTAGCAAGTTATACAAATTTGCGCCTAAGACCCCAAGTGACTTCTGGGTCTTTGTTCTGAGTGTTTTACCTAATACATATAGTCCGTGAAATACTTACCAGTACAGACTAAACCAATACAGGCAAGCGTTTAGCGTTCTTTCGAAGGTCTGATTTGAATGCCATGAGCGCTAGTCAGCTAAACAAACATAAACTACAAAGTTTTAGCGTGTAAAGAAACAAGTTACAGACCGTAACCATGCAATTTCAACGCAAATTCTTCAAAAAGTTCCCTCCCAGTTAATACACGTAAGCGTAAGTGATTGCTCGTTATACAATACAACAGGCAGTAAAACATTGCCAAGTTCTCCCAAAACAAATAACTCAGCTAAAAAGACAACTTAGCTTGCCAGTTACACAATATCCTCATTACACTAAGCGTGCGTATAGTACATTTTGAAACAAAGCACCCGCATTTTTATTTTTGTAAAAGTAATCCAAGAGCTGGCATTTTTTTACGATTAACTTTACGACCGCGGCTCAGCTAAAAGAATTTATCAAAGCCGTATTTCAAAAAAAGCATAAAATAAGAGGAGCAATTAAAGGGTTCATAACCGTGAAAGTAAATAGCCGCATTCTCTTGAGAATATTTATATAGGCGGGCGAGCAAACAGTAGCGTTAAAAGCAAAGACATGCGTTTAATCCAAGACAAACAGGCTGAAAGAATTACACGAGCGGGACACAAATACCATAAAGGACTCTGCTACCCCTGAGGGTAAACAGGAGAGCAACGCAGCATAAAGTGAGGTAATCCCTCGTAGCGTGTAGTCGCACTATGCCCTTTAAGGCGGGTTGATACAAAATGTAAATGACTCACTTAGAAATTCCCCAGTGGATTAAGATGCAATCTGCATACTACAGCGTTGAGTGACGAAATTTTAAGAATTAAAGCTGTTAAAGGGTTAACGTAAAGAAAACACGGAACAGTATTTTCAATTCTGTTAATAGATTTGTAGCTGCATAAAACCAACATCTGGGATAACAATCATTGATATAAATTACTCTTAGTTTCAAAGATAGCAATAAAATCAAGTTGGAAATAAAACAAAGTATAATGACGATAACAAATATTAAACTGTATCAATAAACTTTTTTAGTTACTCCAAATGAGGTTTTTAATGGACCGAATGATTTAAATCCCGGGCGCTTAAATGTTTTTTCTTATTGAAATATATTTAACTGTCTACATTTTTAGATCTACAATCTCTTCAGAGTAAAGTCTTCACTTTGTGTCCCTAGGGCCCTAAATAATTATAATAACGAGATTGAAAATATTTGCTTGGATGAAGTGACAAATTGTCAAATCCGACAAAAGAGATTAATGTAGGTACTACATGTAAAGAAAAATATAATTTTCTTTGGTTTAAATATTCCCGTGCATCGAGTTCAAGTGTCAGACATGTAAGCAAATACAGAAAGTGATCGTTTTTTAATACAATTTCTGCAATTACAATACTATAATCAATCGATTTTTAATCGTATTTACTGATTGTTATTTTAATCCTTGCTTGTGTTTACTTTGTTGTGGTCAAACATAGAATCGGAACGGTTCAGGAATCTTTAGTATAAAAAAGAGAAATAAAAGAGCATGCTCGCCTTAACAAACTAGCAGCCCATCGTTGTTAAAGTGGGCGTACATAGTGCGTACTTTAGCTTGCCGCTAATTGTGACTCCACCTGCTTTGGTGCTCTGTGGGACCGGAGGGGAGACATATCTGGGCAATCACTTGTCTTCCCCTACAATACCTAAGATGTGGGAGTGATTTTTACTGTTGCGTATAAAGAGTAATAAAGACAACGTAAATCTTGGAAGGAGAGCCCTGTTGGAGCTGATCAAGGTAATATTGCTTTAGTTGTAAAGTTTATAAGTTTATTTTTATGTGGAAAAAATATTCTCAAGGAATACAGTGCGTACTAAGTAAAACTAGATAAACGTGAATCATGATGTATTCACAAGAAATACCGAGCAAAATTCACATTAAATGCGACAACTAGATCTAACGTGACGAGAAAGCGCAATTGGATATCGCAAACCAGAAACTAGCTAACTTGCATGCGCCTAATTTATAGCCAATTAAGTTGGTGTTAAGCTAAATAAACTGACGTGAAGATAGCACAGTAACCGTAATGCAACTGCCAGCCTTCAGCCAACCGCACAAATGGCAGGTTGGAGTAGGCTCGTACATAATGCTAAACCCCTCCCGACGATCGCACCGTTTAAATAACCCGGTTTATCTAGCAACCAGCTTTGATTATTGCGGCACCGATGACAAGTACAAGAGTATTTGATTTATACCATTAACTAGCAAGCTGGAAAGTGCTCTTAAGAATTATAGCTCCGGGTAGTCTTGTCTTTTAATATTGCTCATTGAATCGACTTCCAAATGAGGATTAATAAGGATTTATGGGTGCTCAAACAGAATAGCGACTTTCTACTATATCAATAGCACTGGCTACGCTTAACTATAATACCGCGCATTATCCTACCATTCATCTGTCTCCTGTCTCAGTGTTTGTTCTTCAATCTATTTAAATGAAATTTATTACGCTGATCTGCAAAGCAAAAGCGAACTAAGATATAATGCGATTGTCAATCCAAGTTATATACATTTGCAAGTGTCACTTGAACTCATTTCAGAGGCGAAGTTTAAAACGGCAAAGTTCCTGAAACAGCAACTAAAAACTGCTAAAGAAGCCAGATGCTGCAGACAGTTGGAAACAACTGGGCCGAGTTGCCGTATAAAAAGTTAGCTTTTAAAACCCCCGCTATAAATCAATAGAGCGAAGTTCAGAGGAAGTGTAAGGCGGATATTTACGGTGATGGTTCACCCGGCGTTGCCCGTGTCGCGATAAATCTCCGGTCCAGCTCGCTTTGTAGCTGTCTTTATGGAGGTGCTAATCACTGGGGAAGGTAACCCACCGCCGACTAACTGATAAACGAAACACCGTGGACTATTGCGACGAAGCGCAGCAACGATGTGATTTTATTTTGAAGTCAGACGTTAGCTTTCATGTTGTTAGAAAATTTATGTTATTAATATTGCCGCTAATCACTTGAGAAGGTAGAATTTAACACGTGTTGGTTATTTCAAAGCGAGCATCAGTATGCATTACGACGGTTAATAATTTAGCTCCTCCTCACCAACAATTATATGTATATTAAATATTATGTAGTAATTATATGTCGTAATATTAAAACGTTGTAAACAGCAGTATGCGAAGGATTTTATTAAATTAAGACAATGTATTTGTAAGGCGAAGAAAAATTAAACGCAAGAACAGTCGCGGAATGAAAATATTGACCACCTTAAGATCTGTTTTTGCTTGCTCAGTATAAGTTTTCAGTATCTGCTTTATCGACCGAGTGTCAAACACATTCCGTCATAATGGATGTCATTTCACTACATGGCCTACATATTCGTCCACTATGAGAATTGCCCTACTTGTTTTGGAAAAGCTAGTTATAAAAAATGAATACAAGAAATAAATAGCAATGATGACATTGACAGGAACTGTTACTCACATTTATAGTTTTAATCATTATAAAAGAAGAGGTTTTAATCATTACATTTATCAAACTTGACACAACGTAATGGCAAGATCAAACTGATAAAAAGGTTATAGATCAACTATCAATAGTCAAGGAACATTCCTCTAAGTAAATTTGAACTTTGTTGTCAAACAGTTAAACATAATTTTCGATACAACAATCACGTCTGTTACAGAGTTTAAAAAGGTAACATGTGCTTACAACGCGTAAATGAATTTATTTGAAAACTGGTCAACCTTTTCATTCCGCGACTGTACCTATAGGTAATAGAAAACACAATCCACAACAAAACAAATACGTTTACTCTGAAACAGTCGATATTTTAATTAAGATCCCGGCTTAAGTTAGATCACGCAGATTAACTTTGACGCGTAATGAATCAACAGAATTGTTACATAAAAATATTTCAAAGGCAAAAAGTCGGGTTTATTGTGTGCCCAGAATTAGTTACGTAAAGCGATCAGAGAAAGGGTTAGGTACGTATTTTTTGTGAGATAAAATCGTCACGCTTGGATTGATATCCAATTTACTTGGCGGAGGCCGGTGCACGGTGCTACCTGACGCCTTTGTCGCGTACTACGTACCCGCACCGTTCGTAAACGAAATATCGATACCTGCAGACTCACAGGGCGTAACAGCCTGTTGTTGTAATGGCGGTTACGCCCTTTGAGTTTGCAGGTATCGATATACTCTTTCTAATTAAAAGATTCGAACGATACAGTACGACAAAAAGGTTATAGAGGGCATCTTCATCGTTCGTGTAACGAGTACGCGTATGAAATTAACGAATTTTTGATTAAATAGTGTACTGATATTTATTTTATTCTAACAAACTGCAGTAGGTATTTACTTTAAGCCCGTGCCTTTAATTTTATGTCTTAAATAAGGTTTCAAGGACACGGAAAATACATCCTTGGTTAGTTTGTAATGACAGTGATGACATCATAAAAACCAAGTGAAAATCCTACCGCCGTATATTTATCATATCCTAAAAGAAATATTTCGCCAATGGGTTGGCCAAAAAAATTCGAAATATTTTTAATGTACTAAATTCGATATACCTATAATACTTGCATCCATTAAACAGATGGGTGACATCGTGCCTCTATTCTTATTAGTGCATTTATTTATTTATCGTATGGCATAAAATGTCTCTACTTAAATGTTTATGATATTAGATTATGTATGTTAGTGCATGTTGCTAGGGGAAAATACTTTATTTTCGGATACCAGCGTCATATTTTAGTATGTTGTTAGGCATGTCTTCTAGATTCCAAAACTGCCGGGAGACAATCTCTAAGGAGTCTCTTTCCCCTGTAATGACGTCATCAAAAACGCCGCCACAGTGCTTGGAAAAGTGTAAATTACACCCAAACCATGCAACGTACAACGTGCCGCAAAGTCTGAAAGTCCTTAGATATTTCTTTGATTTTTTAATACTTTTGCTAATAGTACTTACACGAGCGTATATATTGAAATTAAATGCAGCAATTAACTATTAACAATTTATTCAGCTTTCATTTGGGACCCCACATGTGTACGTACGTTGCATGGTTTGGGTGTAATTTACACTTTTCCAAGCGCGGCCGCGGCGTTTTTGATGACGTAATTACAGGGGAGACAGACTCCTTAGAGATGGTCTCCCGGCAGTTTTGGAGTCCAGGGGACATGCCTAAGAACATACTAAAATATGGCGTCGTTATCCGAAAGTAAAGTATTTGTTTGACGGAATCCCCCAACAACAGGCACTATATTTCCAACTAATACTATTATAGGATGTAATACATAAATATATATATATATTTAATCACGTTCTCAAAAACGCCTCTAACCAATTTGATGAAATTTGCAATACAATACACGGGTTACGGAGGCGAAAAATCGATCTAGCTAGGTCTCATATCGTTTTTTTTCTGTTTTCTCCCGAACAGAGCTCGGGCACCCAGGTACCTATACTGTAGGTAAGTTATAAACTTCAGAATAAATTGAATGCACTACCTTGTCAACAAGACACGGTATTTTTTTGTCAAAAAACTTATACCTAATTCATTGCGAGTTTTATAAAAATATCAACTTCAATCCATTTATTTTTACTTATCGTAAGGCTTACGAATGTCTCTACTAATTTTTTTATGATGTTAGACTTGATGACTATGAGGTAAGCGACTGCATCCGTCGAGAGAATCCTCAAATCAGCCGTGTTCCCGCAAAATTTGGTGACAGGGCACTCGAAGATGATATGGTGTACTGTCTGATCTGGGCAGCCACACTGGCAATTAAAGAGATGCACAATTTTCGACCCCTGTCCTGATCCGGTCTAGTAACCACCAGACCCGTCGGGATTCCTCAAAACCCACAGGCCGGTCCCCAGCATCAAGCTCAAACAGGTCCACAGAAAGTGGCCGGCTTCCCATTCTGTAATCCACAAAGAAAGCGGGTTTTCGTTTGATACAGAGTCGTGTTTCATTTGAAGTCGTGAGCCTGAGGGATGCGACTGCCAGAGCCGTCCACACCGCTGCCCATTGGGCATCTCTTTTTTGAGGAACCTCGACACAAAGAAGAAGAGTCGTGAAACTTTAATGCGGGGGGTTTTCGGGACTTGAGTCTGAGGGCCATAAGAGTGTCGACGCCCTGGTGTATAAGCAGGCACATGTTTGCGCGGATCTTTGCAATCTCTCGGTTGAGGCACTTTTCCCTTCAGAGGTTTGCCGGTAGAATGTAGCTGAGCGCCGGTAGCCAAAATGTGGGAGTTGGTTTGAGGTAAACACCGTTGTCGTATAAGATTTTACTCTTGCATTCCGTTATGAATTTGCTGATGCCTTCAATGTTTAGCTGCAGTACACGGACTGAAGGTGAATGTCCTATGTCCTTTGTTTTAATTTCATGCTGGATGCGAGTGGCGCAGAGGCGGTCATTGTGGCACGCTTTGGTGGAGGTCTATGTCCAGCAGTGGAAGTCTTTCGGCTGATATGATGATGATGATGAATTCAATTCAATTTCTTTATTAATAAAATATACATCAAATGCAAATCCATACTGTATAGGTATTGAATTAAGACTGTTCGGTCGGTCAATTAAGTTTATAATTATATAGTAGTTTATGCAATCGTTATATAATGGATGCTTTTTAAGTCGAGTACCACGTTTAGGCCACGAAACTTGCTGAGTAGCCTAATTAAGGTACGAGACTTAAAAAGCTAACTATATAACTATTGTATACAATACTTTTTCTACGAGTCAACGGAAATAATAATTTATTAAACAAACTTGGTATCTATTGAAAATCGCCGTGCTGAAATGAAGCGCAGCAGCTTAGTAATTTTGCGCGTTGATGTCTTCACAGTTATCTTATACAGCTCCTGGATTCATAAGATGACTGCTGGCGGTTATCTTATGAAATTATACGAGCTCCGTGACGAGCTCGTGGAGCTCCAGGATTAAAAAGTATGTGATCTTAGTTTCGTGTACGAAATCTTAATTCAAAGATTAAAGTCGACGAGTAGAAAAATATCTATTCCGAATTTCGCACCCTTTATGTAAAAAAAATGTGTATGACAGACACAGGACAGGAACTTAGACCGAAGAGTTATTCACATTCGACTTAACTTGAATAAAACTAACATCATTAGGTGGGGTATCTATATTTACAAATTATTCATACAGGGTGTATCTAAGTCTAAAACAATGTATGTTGCAAGAGAATATAAACTATACATCCTTGTAACTAAAGAGTAACTCTAAGAAATCTCGTCTTTAGGCAAGTTTATTTCGGCCAAAACAAAACCCAGGCAAGACGGCATCTCCGCTAAGTACTTGTTCTAATCCGTACTGCGGCTTCTCAAACCGTTGGAAAGTGGGTCGAAAGTGTGTGAACGTGAAGTGTTAAGTTTGACGTCAACAGTGCTAAATTTCTTATACGGATTTAGATACTTATAAGTTCAAAATATGTTACAACGTTAATAACTATGTGGTATTAGTACTTAAAATAAATGCTCTCTCATTTTTACCAAAATAAAAGGCCCTAGTAGTGTAATTTGCATTACTGAGCCAAGTAAATTGAATGTATGTGTATGTGATATAAGATTAAATGTTATGTTGGTATATTTGAACAATGACTAACATTTCCATATAATATGTTAAACTGTTATACTAAAATCCGTATACACTCTGACTTCCAAACTAACAACGTAGGTATTGAAAATCCTTCATATTACAGCACCTACCTAAATACCCGATACTCGGAATAAATCCGTACAGCGCTTCTGTAGCCGAGGCAGCCGTATCGAGCAAGTTATTGTGCGATGCGATACGGGTCTAAGCCAGCTTTCTTATAGATAAGGCAGCTCAGCCTGACAAATGGACGCGTCACTATGACGTCATTACTTGGTAGTTCATGATAAAAGTTATTTAAGGCCTACTTGGTTATGACTGCGTTTAAATGTTTAACGTGAAGTGAAGTTTGTATGGTAGGGGTTAGGGTTATTATGTCTTTGGAAATAAAAATTAAATTAAAATCAATCGAAACAGCTCTCTCACATTTGGAGCAACCCAACTGAGGAAGTACCTCCACCTTATAGAAGACTGCAGCGATAATAACATCACTACCTACTTGCTGCTCTGTAAGTAGATGGTGGTGAGTAAGGTTGCCAGGGAGCTACCGTTTACCGGGAATCCGCTGTTGCCACAACGAATGAGGTATTTTGAGTGAAGAGATGTATGTACTTATATAATTTATATACCAAACCAGCACAAAAATGGCATCATCGTAGCCAGCCATCATACCATCAGCTTCTTATCAAGAAAGTCGTGACTCAAGAGCCAGCTAATCGCTACTTACAACGAGTGATCCCTCTGAGCAACATACGCTGTGTCGTATCGATTTCGTTATCTGATACAGATTGGTTTAAAGATAACGTCTATCACGGTTAGTATATTTCCGAGAATTAATTACTAACAGACATGATACGATTACTTATCACGCATTCTTGCGGTATCCATTGTAATCCGAGGACGGAGATGAAAGTAGCGCCTTAAGTAGCAGGAGGATGTTTTGACTTAGCACTTAAGATTAGTGAGGTATTTTGAGGAGCAAGCTTAAGATAAATTGAGGTGAAAGCTTTGAGTTAAGTAGCAGTAATGAGTTATTGTGAGCTTTGATTATTCATATTTCATGGGAAACGCAGTGAGATAAATTTAGAGGAAACTATGAACAGTTAATAAGCCTATTGTAATCTGCTGCACGATTAGTGCCACGTATTCCCGAGTCATTTATATGAACTGACACTGGTTTGCAACTGCCACTCTACGAGCGGCTCCAAACACCTTGGGCATTAATGTCTGAATTGTCATTTTCAAACTGTCGCGTTAACGTTAACTGCTTTACTACGTCTAAGTACAAACATTTTCAGCTTTATGTTGGCATTTATATACTTACAATAAACTATTTGATCTGAGGTAACATAACTGCACAGGGAACACAAATAATATTTGGAATATTCTGTTCAGTAATTTAGCAGATCCATTAGGCTTAATGCAAGAGGTCATAAGATACGACACAAGCCCCCGACATAAACAACGTACTACAAATTGTATACATGCCGTACATATAAGCAAGTCGGCGACGCGATCCAAATAGCAAAAAGCAGCCGTGGAACACGTTTAATTAATCCGGGGTATCAGTGTCACTAGTTATAAACTGCCAGCAAACATTTCACCCGTCACCATAATCGTTTAGCCGCGTTTCAATTTTGTTCGTTGTGTAAAAAGCCAATTAGAAGGATATCGGGCGCGCGGCTGACAATGGCGGCCGCGCGCCACCCGCACCAACAATGCACAAATTATAAACAGTCCACTTGCTTCAATACACGGACTCACATCACTTCCTGCACCCATTGTCAGTTTTCAATACAATAACTTTTATTGAAATGATCCTAGAACGCGAGCGCTGAATGGGAAGGCGGTAGATTTTATTTGTGGGTTCGGGCGACATTGTTATGAGCTCGGCCAATTTCAATTTCGGCGATTTCCGTTCGGTATAAAAAGAATGCCACGAACGTTCACGGAATGTTTGTGAAATGCTCTAAACGGAACTACAAAGACGGTCCATTATTAAGATGGTTTATTCACGACAAATTTATGTCAGTTACGTATAAAAGAATTGACAGCCATTCATTCGTAGCGTGCGGTCGCAATAAACAACGATTATCATAGAATTCTTCCTTCCTGATGTTGGAGAATGTCGTAGTAATGGTAATAATTTGCCGGTTACATCTCCAAATTGCGGATGTGGTATATTTTTTGTCTAATGAGATCTGCAGATGGTCTGCAACTAAACACTAATAAGTTCAGTAACAAAATTCTTTAGTAACTCGCACCTGGTAAAGTAATGACTTGCTATGAAACTGGTTTGATTCTATTCATTCGCAGCAATAATCCACTTATAGAATGTAGCATCTCATAAATTATAAGGTATCATTCCGCCCATTAGCTTATTACTATTATATTCTTCACATGTGTGCATAATAAGTATGTTTGCAACGTTTGCTACTTAGGAAGTCGTTGCGGGCATGCTTTGGATACCAAGCCACTGGTTATTATACATATTAAGTAACTATTACTGCTCATTTACAGCGATGATCGAGGGGTCAATGCACCGGTTACCGTTATCTCAGGGCGGGAGACATTCAGTTCTAATGCTCAACACGTAGTGCTAGTTTAGGTGTTACTTAAATTATTATATTTGGAAATTTTGATAATATTAAAACTTAAGTAATCAATGGTTTTCATGAAAGTTCTAAGACTTCATGTCGTCGAATTGCTTTACGTAGGAGTTCATTCGGTATATTGATTATTGATGTTGAGGTTTGAATAAATTTGTATTTGTTCCTAAGGTGTCTATCGTAATTAGTATGATCATTATATATATATCATACATTTGTGTCATTTTTGTAGTTTATACTTATAATAAATACAATCATACGCATTCGACTATTAGTAGTAGGTAGTGGTAGTATAACTCTGTATTGTACAAAATAAACATAGAGACTATTAACAAAAATATAAGTTAGTTACAAAGGCAAACTTATCCATTTGAGGGATCTCTTCCAGTTAACTACTAAATGGAGTTCTTCCATTGTTTCAATTTACTATATCAATGCCCTAACGAAGGGATTGAATGAAACAATTGAAGACAACAGAGTAGGTACAACTATTAAACACACAAAGCGTTATTTCACTGTTATCGTCTTGCCACTTATTATTACGGGGTTTCTATAGAACCTTCACTGGCTTTATTACGAAGGAGCCTGTAAAGGACCTAATTTTCATGCGACATCACACAATGATGTGACCGCCAGAGATTAGGCACTTGTTACTTTAGCCGCGGTTCTCTCGTTAAGTGAGTTAACGACCTTCTTATCTCAAACGACTTCCAAAACCTCATCCATGAAACTTTCGTTTGAACCGTTTTGTTTAAATTTTAATCGACATGTTTATTATAACTTTGTAACAGCCGGTATTTTTCAATAAACATGGCTATTGATTTTTAATAACTTATGATTGTATTTCTCATTAGTAGTCCAAGAGGGTTCATAAATCGTGAGGTACTTCACTGGTGCGTGATCGTGATACGTGGAATTGTATACCTACTAGGTATAAAGATTCTTAACTTGGTAACAATGTAATGGCGCTGCCAATCTTTTAATCGACCCGGGCAATTATTTAATAAATTAAATCGTACGATAAACATACAATGAAACACCATAAATAAACCTTTAAATAATTTATGCAACGTTGCGTTAAGACCGCATGAGGCAACAATAAGAATACCTCATTCCAAACTTAACGTCACATAAGTCGTGGGTGAAGAGGATTCGCAAATAAAAATAAAATCCTTTTTTTAATTTAAAGCGGAGAGACAATGAGCAAACACAGCTGGCGGAATGCAAAACGAAGCTGAATAAAAGGAGCCTCACAAGCACAGTGACGCCGGCCGAAGTGATCCTCGGTAGCCGAAGAGAGAAGTAATTTATGTGGAAACAAAGTGTCAGGAATAAAAGAATTGTCACGTCACGTGCGATAAACGAGTCCTCGGTCAGGGGAAGAATGAGCAGGGGCGAAGCAAAGGCCGCGGCGATCGGCGGAAAAGCTTTTTATTTAGTGAGCAGATAAGTAGCAACGGGACAACGGATGTCTGACGCGGCCTGATAGCCTCGCGATACTCACGACATCAGATAAACATTGAGCGCCCTCGAGCGACTTAGGAAACGCGACCGTTAAATACTCATATGTATTATTGTTGTGACTACTGCCTACCATAAAGTTTGACCAAGGCTCTTTAATTAACACGCAGCGGAAACGTATCTGTATCGGCCGGCGCGCACCGATATAGCGAGCCGGGTTCGACGGCTCATTTGAGTACGCTTTCATGTCGTCAAATACATATGTCTGATTAACACGATTAACGAGTAAAAAGCAGGATGTTTAGGAGAAGATTGGGGATAAACATGTAGGAACGCCTGGCGTGCGTCGCGTAAAAGTACTAATGGCTGTTTAGATATGGCAAGTCTGAACAGCAGGAAGCCTTGTCAGAGCCCGCGTGGATGCCGGGCGCCGCGGGCGCTGCGGGCTGCGCCCGTGTTTACGACACTTCTCCTGTTCTTATTGATTGACTTAGCCACAAATTAAAAAGTTTATTGCTCCATTCCGTAAACTTGACTCGAGATTTCTCGGCGTTCTCTTGATAAACTTTACAATTTCGATGGCTTTGAAACGCTTGCCGCTCAGACCGATACACTTACAATTTCTGAGATTGTTTCCAACCTTTTGTTTGAGTTCGTGGTTAGTCAAGCTTAATTAAATTATTGCTGAACATCCATTTGTGGAAACAAATGGCGGTATTGTTTTTGCTAGAATCGAGAATGTAATGTCCAATCCAAGTGCTAATGAAGCAAAAGAAACAATGAACTGAAATAAAAAGACAATACTAGCTATTCTGTAATACGATATCATTTTACGACTTACGAAGCCGTATGTCCACGCGCCGACTGCACTGAGGTGTTATTTTAAAAAGTGCAAGTGATATCCGCAGCAAATCTTTTACGGTGCATGAAAATCAATTGTTTCCAAGTGTCCGAAAAATTTGTGGTTCATATTTAACTTAGTAAACGACCTCTTTATATGGTTTTTAAAAGAATCAAAGGGACATGTAAAATTATCAAGTCGGTGTCCCCTTCAAAGAAAGTCTCGAAGACGTCAATTTGTTTACGAATTACGCATAAATTCGTCCCCGAAGACAAGGCATCTCGTGCGGCGATCGTTGCTGGGACGTTTCAATAAAATTTACGATTGTGACTTAAATGGCGTGTCCGAGGCACAAAAATATTTTTTTCGTCGTTTTATTTTAGACTTTAGATGTAGGCACTTTGGTTCGTTAAAATATCTTGTTCTATAATAAAACTGCCTTTCGTATGTTAGCAATGAAAACGATTGTATTATCCATTGACATGCAGCTACGATATTGTATCAAGTAAATTAGTACTATAGATATCGCCTGTGAATAAGATTTAAAAAAAATGTTTTGTTTTGCTTCTCCACGTACCCGAAATCCAAAGGTTCCTAGCTTAAGGCGATGTAGGTTCGTGGTCTTCTCTCCCTCTCACTGAGCATGAGCGTGAGCGAGATGGAAGTGCGTGTTTGGAAGCGTTGATATCATGTTTTTTAATTTAAATTTATTGTGCGTTTTGATTTTAAGATGTTTAGCTGTACTGTATAATTTGTTACGATTTTTTTAAGTGATTTTTTATGTTCGTGATTTTTCTTTATGGAGCGAAAGTCAAAAACATAGGATTCGAATAACTGATTTCCCTCGAGAAAGGCCTCAAGATTGCTAATTAAATTTAGGACAGCCGTATTATAAACCAAACAAGAACTACGACTTTTTAAAAATCCTTTTTCTGAGCTCACGTCGCCTTAACTATCTTATATATTTTAAGAATCTTTGATAGAATAAGTACAAATTCAACTATGTATTCGTAACAGAAATTATCATACTTTTTTCTTTGCACCTTTTACAAGTCTCTGTTTAGCTTTAGCCCAATGGTTAGCTGGTAGTGAATGCCATTTGGCATTAAGCTCGCCATTTGTTTTTTTTTGTACCTATTTTGTGCAATGAAGTTTAAATAAATAAATTAATTAATTGAATTGTCTTTCCTCATGACGGACATTCCAAAAGTCTAAAAACACGAAGTGTACAAAAGCCCTCGAATCTCTCAATCGATTAATCTTAGTTTAAACACAATCCAATTCTGTATTTATTTATAGGCCAGTGTTGCTAGATTCCAAAATAAGTGTGTTTCGAGTGGCGTGGCCAACTGCACGCAACATTGATGTGTGTTATTGGGCATGACAGGCGACTCCGCGAGACAAATCTACCCCAAACGGTATTTTTGTCTGCGTTCGGCCGTCGAAAGGAACACAGTAAGTATGTATGGGTATCGCACGTAGTTAAGGCATTATTTGGCCAAGCAACAGCATTCACTTGGTATTTATTCAGATGAATCGACTTCTAAAATGGGTGCCCTATGATTTTAAGGAACCAATTTGAAACTTGATAATATGGAGAAAATTTGTTTCAATACAGATGTAGGTATACTACTTGGGTAGTAATCAAGCGATGGGGGACCATAAAAACACCATGAGTTTCTAATCGTGGATGAATATACTGATAATGTTTTATATCAAAGCTTATCCAATAGGTACAAAGCGACTAACTCACGTATATTTATTTTATAAAGGGGCACAATCGAATCTAAATGTCACTTCGCTGTGGGCTGTTCATTTAAATACGACACTTTTAAATTCTCGACGTTTTTTCTCGTATGTCGAAAAAAGTTAAGAGACAATATTTCATTATTTTTTTCCTCTTAAACAACGGGGTGCCGGTTGTTTTTTTGTTAAAAGAATGCCAACTGTGCCGCGGCCCACGCGAGTCCCATGATCGCTTCACACTTTAAGTGGCAGTACAGTAGTGATTTAAAACTACTCGAGCTATTTTGAAACTAAGACGGTGTCGTTTTTACAGTGGTGCGTTTCGTATTACCACTGTTACAATCTTCAGGCTGCTTATTTAAAAAAAATCAGGCCCTTTTAAATCTAAAGGGTAACAGACCCATTATTATAATATATGTATTTATGTACCTACCTACATTATAACGATATTTACCAAAGTCTTGTTTGTTAAATGTATTCAATAAGTTAGTTACATTAAATCACAAATTATAAATAGCGCTTAAGGCGCTGTCAACACCAAAAACGCGCACACTGTCTATTTGTATCGGAGTAAACGAGAGCGAGTGTTACTTGGGCGGCCAGGTTTTAGACGAAAATAATGAATAAATATTGAAATAAAAAAAAATGGATTATTTGTGAAATATGGCTCGTTAGCGGTTTAGGTATTATGAATATGTGGACTTCAAAAAAATAAGGATATAGAACCGTTTAAGTTGATTTGAAGACCAATCTTTGCAATTATTTTCTATTGAGCCGATTTCATTCAATTATGTTTCGAGTCCGTCTACGGTCTTGGAAATATGATGAATATTAACTTATATTTTTTTTGATGTTCTAGAACGCATTGTTTTTCTTAAAGAACTGCTTAAATAATATCAATTTCAACAAATTTAATCTTGTCAAACTCTTAAAAAATACTTATATGTTGTATCGACACCTCTAGGAATTTTGATCGTCTTAGATTCAAGCCTCAGATAAGGGACGGTTCCTCCATCAATTCCGTACAAAATATTTGGTAAGATCCAAAGATTTGTTTTTATGGGTTTTAAAAGATTAAAGCTCAGATAAAAAGATTTGGGGCTGTAGAGGGAACGAATTTGGAGACAATAAATTTTGACACCTATTAAAAGATTTCTTAGCTAGTTAAGATTTGTCAGTAATTTTACGGCATTTTATGAAGTTGCTCGTTTCAGTTACATTTTAATTTGTTATAAAATAGGTCCCCCTCTTTATGCCTTTCGATCACCACTCCCCCTTGTAATAGCTATGGCTTGCGTGTACGCATTGCAAAGGCTAGGCTCCACCCATTATGGGCATCCTACTGTGCTTTGTTTAAAATAACAAATTCACTGAGGCTTGAAGTCCATGTAATCATGCGCTTTGGTTTAGAATAATCACATATTTGATCTTGATTAAAAAATAATGTCCCCTTGATCCAATCTATTCTCTTATTGGTCCTCAATAAACTATTTAAGATTTAACTTCTCAGACATAAAAGAATTACACTTGGTTTGATAACAACAGGGTTTATTCGGTTCTTATAAAATTCATTATTTAGATAGGTACTTAAAGTAAACGTACTGGACGCTTTAATTTCAATAATCGACACCCTGCTTGTCAGCTTTAATGCTAAGAGTTAAAAATAAAGTTACTAACTATTGGGGCAGTGTCGTGCATTGGGCTATTTGCCTTGGTTTTTATGCAGTAAGTTTTGCTTTAGTAACGGATTCTCTTGGCTCTATTGTTGGAGCCCTCGGTGTAATAACGACTTTAATACGTATCAAATGCGATACTTATTACTAATTCGAGCACAAAATTTAGGTTCAAACTTAGGCAAATATCCCGACGAAAGCGATTAGTCGATCGGACGGTGGAGTCTCTAAACGAAATTTACGAACATTAAAACTATCTCCATTTCATCGGTGGCTGCAGGGCTTGGTGTATGCCTTCAGAGCAGAGCAGCTGCTTTTAATCGAATCCCAATCAACTTCGGAACGACGTTAAATAGTTTACTGAAACATTAAATATGTAATCAAAACGGCCGCTCGCGCTCACAAAACTATTAAAACTGATAAACTGTTTCATATTTTTTAATGTTCCCAGCCCGATCGTGTTTATCTAACTGATACTTGTTTATGACATTACTTGTTTACGACTGGAAACATTCTTGTGTTGATTGCAATTTCGGCAGTTAATCTTGTGTGTCTCTTTATTCAAGTTCCCGACTAATGGCGCTTGTAAAGTAATTGGGCTCAACATTTAGATCTATGAACAGATATATCGGCACGACAAATCATTAAATAGGTGGGCAATTGATTTCGAAGAGAGATACAGATAGACCATTAATTTCTTATTTACCTAACTGGGTGGGCGGTGGTAGGAAACCGTCGATGTCAAAAATTGGACGTCTACACAATAGCGTTGGAGGATTAAAAGCGAAGCGATGTAGTAGCGGGCACATCATTTATCAGTAGAACAAGTCTTCCGCGAGCTTTAATGTCGCTAGATGGGATCTGTGAGGAAAAACACACACTCGAAACGGCTCGCATTAATAAGGCGGGATTTAAAAGCGTGTTGTTTCGTGGATTTTAAAGAATTTATAAAACATACATTAATAACAATCTGTTTCCTGGTCATTTACAAAACATTATGCGGTTTCTGCATGTTTTTCAACGAATACTGTGAAGACATTCCCGTCGTTTCAAACGTAGAAAATACAGGATAGTAGGCCAAGTGTAGAATCATTTCTATCAACTAAGATCTTAAATACCTATTATATTTTTATTCATTTTATCTATAGGGAAAATCACTTTAATTTATAGTTTTAAGACTTACCTATACTTACTGTATTTCTCAAAGATCCCTTCTGCCTTTTACTTAATTTAACCTGGAAACCTGCTTTATCGCCGTATCGCGTGACAAGAAGCGCTACGTCATTTTCGGGAGTAACGGAACATCATGTAATTTCCAGTAATGACGTGTTTCGGTTTTGTCATTTGACACTGTGTTAATATATGTTGCCTCATCTGCAGCTAATAAACATTCATTTTAATTAACGTACCTACCTATTTAGAATAAGATGTCACTAATTTATCTACGTGATATAGAAGTTTTATACTTCGTCGTAAAATTGTTACGGAACTCTTACCATATAAAAAAAGCTTTTAGGCATGTGTAACCCGATTCGCCATTTTGTTTTTGAGGTTCAGGGCACTATTTTATCCATGCTTCTACAAACTTAGTGAATTTTTATAATCCGCTTTGAAAGCTTCTTCACTGAAATGACGATACATATCAGTGTTAAAAAAGAAATCCCCAACACCAAACAAGATTGTAACATCAGCTTATTGACACCAAACAAATAAATTCATCGACTTATCTCCAATCTTTTAAGTGAAACCCGAAACCGTAAACTTGCACGTTGAGCATACAGTGTTAACTATTCATTCAGCGTCTAGGGAATATACCTATTGAACAAAAGACGGGCTCAGCATCTGACTACACTATTTCTCACTACATCGGTGCGATGTAATCAGAGAAGACGACGTGTCGCGCTTATTTATGTATGAACAGGGCGCGGGCGAGGGTGGGCCAAACGTGCGGGATACAAACAGAATAATATTGATGACACTGCGCTACGAGGGGTCATGAATCATTAATCGTCTGCTCTCGTCTACGGCTCTATTACGACTGCCTTGCCGGATAAGGCAAGACACCCTTCTCATGAGTTGTGTAGATGTAACTACACCTCGCGACACTTAGGCCGAATCGCGTGACCTTTATCATAAATTATCGTCTTTGGGGATTCCGCGAGCCTCTTGCAATTGAATCGCAAAATCAAAAGCAAAACGTCAGTTGAAAAAGACAACGTCATCATTAAGTCAATATCTGAATCATGACGAGAGTCTTACTGATCTACCCATGTAGTTTCAATTCCATCGGCTGGCTTAAAATTATGGCTTCCAAAGAAATAAAGCAATGCTTTTAAACACAAAAAGCGAAGGCAATTTAAGTTAATTCAGTAAGCAACCGACATGGCTACTTCCAAATGAACTCAAACGTAACAAAAACAAATCTTGAACAAAAACGCAGGTCATTTCGGCGTTGACTTTCTCGTTTATTTTTTCTAACCGCTGCGTGGCCCGAGGACGTGCATCCGAAACCTTCACTTTTTTTTTCGATTTTCCTTCGAACAAAATTTTTATTCTACCTCTTGTGCATGGCTGAACACCGATAAAATAATAATGCTCACTCCGGAGTGGCCGCTTCAAAAGGGACCATAAGGGAATTTCGGAGAGTTCCTAAATTTCTAATCGAGATTTTATTTCGCAATCGCCCGGCTGGTTCTTTATGGTTTCTTTTTTGCATTATTTAGGGTTTCAAGGTGAAACGGGTATTTTGGGTTTTTTATTACGTTGACGTAAGAACTGCTATTGGAGCAAGGATTAAAAACACGCTACTTAGAGTACTTATTACTTTAGAATGTTGTTACAAAGTTTAAAGAATATACATAATTATTATGTGTGCATGTACAAGGGACACGCAAGAATGTGTTGACATGTTTTTGAATGATATTTAAATATTTCATACAAGTCATGTTACAAAAACGTCATAGACAGGTACGAACGTTTAAGAACATGCTCTTTAAAATTCATATCGTGTTACGAAAGCCCATTTGGCAGCTAGGGGCAAGCTTTCTACAAAAAAGATACAAGCCCAAAAAACTTAAAAAGAATGAACAGTCCGTAGACAAACAAATTTACGGTGACTTTGTAATTTCAATGAGACAGAAGATAATGGATTCTGAGAACATTATAGACTCAGACGTAGGTATTATGTTTTTGTAAACACTTAACATATTTTTATCATTAATCTTTGTCTTAGCTTTATGTCAGTACGTTAGGTAATCTAAATACATACCTACATGCAAAATTAACAAACAATCATCACCTCCATCAAAACTTTACAACTTTTTTGACAATATAAAAGCGCAATATTTTCACAAAAGGTTAAAAATCAGGCATAAAGTTTGCTCCATTAGAGGCAATTATATTTTTTCAACCCAACTTACTTCCTGATTATACAGCAACTCTAATTTTGTGAACAATAAAAACCTTTGCTGGCTATCCTTCCGCCCTTGGAAACGTCACGCACATCCCTTTGCAAACAAAATGAGAAAAAAGCTAAAATGGCTGCTCATTGTGCGCAACCTTAGTCCTTTGCTTAGTCGCAGGTAGAATAATAACAAAAAGGAGGCAAAAAATTTGGACGAAGCGTGATCATGCCCAAATACTGTAGATTTATCAACATACGTCGATATGATCCACACGAGATTGGCAGGACCCATATCATGATTTTTTTTATCCGCTGCCTACCTGACTTTTGGCTAAAATTGGCTCTTTACGATTTTATTCTAGCTCCCTTTAGAGACTAACAATACACATCGAAATCAATAAGTATTTTGACGCCCGAGTTGATTCAATTCAATAGAAGAAATATCATATTGAAAATGCCCGTAAGTTACTTTAATTAAGGCTCGACAGTCAACAGGGGCAGCGTTTTCGAGTTTTTTAAAACAATCTCAGACGTAGAAAATAGGGTTTAAAAATCTAAAAAAAAGATACGTATTACTTAAGGATCTAATCTAGTCAAAGTCGCATTCAGTTACGCGATCTAATGAACTTCATTCGATAGAAAAAAATCCCAAAGTTACCTCTTTTTGTAAAGTTTATTCAATATTATGGCTAAACTATAGATATTTTAAATTAAATTTTTGTACTCAAATAAAGTTATTAAATATTTATAGACAAATTCGCAGAGTTTGAATAGATAAAATGATTATCTTAATTACTATGTTTAAATACCTACAAAATGCGCGAGCGCGGAGGCTCGGCAGGCCCGATCAGTCGCGCGCTGGCCCATACGAACGACGACTCAAGGACGTTAGTGGGTGTATAAGCCTTAATCCATAAGACGGAGAAGTTATAGCAACCCAATCCAAATACGTTAATTAAAATTTAAATACGGAACTTAATAATTTGAAACATAATTTATTGTTGAATCTCGAAGCTAAGGCTGAAACAAATAAGTTTATTACAATTCGAAGAGATACAAAATACATTTATTGAGCCTCGGTCCCAATGCCGATAACCAAGCAACCTGTTCGGAATGCTTCAAATAAATAACGCGACCAGTTTAGATAAATTGTATCTGTAAATATTGGTCGATATAAATCGTACTTATCGTTCTAGAGAGCTGAAGATAAACATTCTAGCTAACGTAATTGCGTTTTGTGTTTGATCATTTTTCGTCGCAAGCTAAGACAGAGACGGTGCTATGTGTAAAGCAAATACCTAAGTAATTTTTCAACAAACTGCCGTCAACTTTTCGACAGCACAATAAATTAGATTCCCCTACCAAGACAGTTTCAATATTTTGGTACGAAAGGTGAGATAAATTATAATAACTCTAGTGATTTATTATTCTGTGACTACGAAGGTTTTTGATTACATTTTAAATTCCGTAATAACATTGTTTTATTTAAGTGTCAAATTTTGAATCTCTAAATGTGACTTTTAACATTGAAAATGTTTTTTTTTATATGGAAAAATTAGTTACTTAAATTGTCCTAACGCGCGTTAGGAATGCTACGTGATTACCCCTCTGACTTCGCAGTATTTAAAATAATATTTCGTAATTCATTGATAGAAACTTAAGGTTCCTATTAATTTTAATTAATTGTTTATAGGTATGCGACATTTTTTTACAAAAAAAGCTTGCAAGCGTTACTGACACCTAAGTATTTTCATGATAATTAAGTGGAACAATCCCTCAAAATGAACAGCATCAAATATTTAGTTCAATCTAGTACACCTACAACAAAGTACAATCCTCAAAATCCTTTAAAATTACTGACAAGAAAAACCCGTTTGCCGATTCCCGACGCATCATTTAACCGGATCGGTTGTTCTTTGATCTATGATCTGTAACGATCGTAGTAGGTAAGTAGCTAATCAGCTCGGACACAGGATTATCGTGGGTCTAACGGGTAATGGATGGCCTTCACTGCGATTGATTGAGGGACAAATGGACAAAGCGGGGATTTGGGACTATTCTAATTGGGGCCATGTGGGATATTTTACATAAACCACCCGCCCTCTAACAAGGTCCACTGTGGCTTCGTGGTATTTTTCCGATTCATGTAGGGAAAGGGATCCAATTTGTCTCATAATTCGGGTCTAGGAAAAGCGGGGATTTCAGATCTTACCTTCTCTAAGCACGTCGCTCTGCATTGCGCTACTCGTAGCGGCGAGGACACCTCCTCTTCAGCTAACACTCCAATCCATATGGCCGAAAGCAAAGTGAAATTATACAAAAACATTTTGGCACACATTATCTTTGGTATCCTCGACTCGAATTAGAGATATGGTCAAAGCTCCTTGCTTATCATAACGCGCACATAAATCCAAATAAATTGCTAGTCATAATAATACAGTCTTACAAAATTCTTCAGTTGCCAACTGCAAAGATTTTCAACAGTTTTCCATGTCACGAAAACATGATCCAATTAAATATTGGTTAAAAAAACTTCCAGTGTCGTCACAATTCACGGTCCAAGTATAGTACTCGTAGTTCCATATCAAAACTTGATAAATCACAGTATTAAACTTGTAAACGCACAAGAGAAACGTTTTCACAACTCGAATCGTTCGCCAGAGAGCAGTTTCGGAAAGCCGACGCTACCGCGTGCGCGGTCGAATGCGGACTAACCACCCCGCCTGAAGAAGCTCGGTTCCTCTCCCCTCTGTTGGTTAATTTCTGTTTCTCTCTCGGTCGCTCATGAGGGTTCTCCGCCATCTCGCTCCCGCTGAGGACAAAGTATACGTCCGTGGCTACTACTACGTATGTCGCTCTCTCTGTCGTCTCTACTAGTGCATATATTTTATTCTATCTCGTTTCATCTCGGGCGGTTTTACGTTGTTTTTCGTTGATGCAGTTTAACGGATAGGAATGTAGTGGTTATTGTTAGACAAAGACAGTGGTAGGTCGTAGAAATTTAAGGGTTGTTCAAAAGGGGTGACAAAGAATCGAGCTAATTCAGGGCCTGCGTTTTTATGGGAGCTCAGGCGGTAAAAAATATTCCGCCTCTCTCGTTTGTTCAACTTTATGGTTCTCGCGTCATGAAGCCATATTAATAATATTAATGGCGGCCG
This sequence comes from Epinotia brunnichana, assembly GCA_963854355.1. Taxonomy (NCBI): domain Eukaryota; kingdom Metazoa; phylum Arthropoda; class Insecta; order Lepidoptera; family Tortricidae; genus Epinotia; species Epinotia brunnichana. The sequence continues at coordinate 17,191,455 of OY977949.1, read as the reverse complement.
CATCCTCCACACTACTTTTTATTATCACGGTGTTTTATGAATATGTTATTAAACAGCGCTTTATTCCTAATTTGTATTTTTTATATAAGAATATGATTTAGGGTGCAACGTTTCTTGACCATAATTATATCCTCATTAAGGGTCACCGTGCCACGTCAACAAACTACTTAATTGGGCCTCATTTCTGATTCGTCGTCATAGAATTCAGTAAGGAATAGGCGTCATTATTTCCAGTAATGACGACAGGTAATTGCGCTTATGTTGGTCTGGCTCTAATGACGAATTAATTTATGCCGCGATAACAAACGATGAGAAAACAAAACTACTATTCAGAAGGGGTTCATTAGATTCAGAGCGCTGCGTTTGATATTTACTTTTAAAAAACAAATGTATTAGCTGATAGTTTGTTGTATTCATACCTACGACGCTTCTTTACTTTAACACAAGGACATATTGTTGATAACTTAATTGTGAATCGTAAAATGACAAACGACAAGTTATACAATCGAGCCACATCAGCAATATTCAAGGATTCTGCTAAAGGCAAATGGCCGTTGACAAAACCTCGGCAAAAAGATTAAATAAGAACACAGTGTACGTGACAGCGCACAAGCCTTCCGTCGTAAAGGCATTTTTCGTTTTCTTTCTCTAGGCTGGTCCTATTCATACCGCTGTCTTTAATCTTCCAGTCTCTTCCTAGACTTTGTCTAGACGAAACCCGGTCCAGTCCAGGCATAGCGCACAATTACGATACGCTTCGAACGTTAGTACCTAATATCAAAACATTAGAGTAAATCATCATCATCCTCCTATACCCTGAGAACTTTACGCGAAGATACGCGCATAATCCACTTATTTTTGTTAATGAATAAACCTTTCTATAGGCCAGATGAAATTCAATATTATCTCAAGGTCGTAAAATATTTAATTAAAATGCCGTTATTTCCTGATGCATATATTTTTGGATTCAGGTAGTAAGTAAGTCTCCAAATGTGTGTACTCAAACATGTTTTCATTATAAAAATACTGATAGCATTTTTGCTTGCGGGTTAATTTTTTTTCCTAACTTCCGGTCCATAGAATTATTGATGTTAATACTAAAAGTTGTTTAAAATAACATATAAAAGCCGTATACAAATAATTAGCCTGATATTTAATTATTTCCAAAAAAAATCGTAATTTTCTCAGGGTACTTACTAGCGTTATTCTCGCTTGTGCCGCTAAACTAAAGGAGCCCGGGGGTCCAATAAAAATAAGAATATTTAAGAATAATTTATTGATATGCAAAAAAATATATTAAGGGATAATTCGTAGCGCACACTGGAACTCTTATCAGCGACATCGATACGAATACATATAGGTAATATTATAGGTATGTAGGTAGTGTGTAAGCGCCATAAGATAAATAAATAAACAAGAGCTAGCTGAACTAGGATTTCACGTGATTCTGGCAAAATGAGGATCAATTTAACAATTTTTTAAACATAAACTTGCAAACTCCATCCATTCTTTCGATTGACATCATTAAAATACGGGTGCCATTTTTCACATTTAATTTGGTTCGTTTTACAGACAAAGCCAGTAATTTTTTGAAAATCTTTAAATGCAGTGTTACTAACTTTTAAAAATAACATAAAGACAGATATCAGCAAGATATCCTATCTACGTAGTTACTTTCCCTTCATGTCGCATAGTCTTGGGGCTACAAATATAATCATACTATAGTCTTGGGGCTACAAAGTTTTGATGTTTGGATGTTTAGATGTTTGTTTCTCAATCACGGTTAAACGACTTAACCGATTTGGATTAAATTTTGCACGAAGATAGTTCGTAGCCTGGTTTAAAATAAAAGCCAGTTTTTATCTCGGGTCCAAGCAGACGAAGTGGCGGAAGCTAGTAAAATGTAAAGTGAAAATGATGAACTTCTAATGTTAGGTGACAAAAAACTTTTCAAGAAGATGATGATATAGATATAAGTATTATTTTTATATTGTCCCTGTAGAGGGAACATTGATAATTATGAAGTGTATGCTGTTTCATTTATTACTCACTAGCTAAAGTTTCTACTAAGTAGCCACAATTCATGAGATCTAAAGAAATGCAAACATGACGCAGGATTTCAGGTAAATATTGAGAACCGTACAAGCGTTTAATACCAACTAGAAGAGCTGACAGATCCATAAAATACTAAAGCCAACGTAGCAACCTTGATCCCGCAACCACAATCTGGAGTTTATATTGTTGACAAGCGCGATCCACCGTCGGCAGTTTATGGCTAGGGACTGACAGGCGAGCATTGTCGAATCTATACTCTTGTATGAACAGGCTCAGTGTCTTAGTAAAGTGGTTTCATTTAAACTAACATACGTTTTTTTATCAGTTAGACAGATTTTTAATTGCAGATTATTTCGCTGAATAAAGGCCGATCCGAAGTTACGCATGCATATGCACTGAAATGAAGCATAGCGAAGATGTCAAGTTATTAAAAGCGATAATTCTTATATAACTACGTATGTAGATATTATGTTTTATTAGTTTTATTACAAATAAAACAGGCGGAACACAATACTAAAGAAATAATAAACATTGAACGCAAGCGAACTTATCCCTTCAAGGGATCACTTCCAGTAAAAATTTGAAAAAAAACTAACGACAACCGGTTTAGTCTTGTTGGTAGAGACCCTGGCTAAGAAACCTAGAGGTTCTGGGTTCTAGGTTGGAATCCCGGTACCCAAGAGTATATTTGTGTGATGAGTGCGAGTATTTTGTTTCTGAGTCTTGGATGTTTTCTTTGTATTTATCTATATACATGTATCTGTACTAGGTACCTAGTATCCATAGTACCTACAAGCTTAGCTTACTTTGGGACTACTTAGGTTGATTTGTGGAAAATTGTCCGTGAAATATTTATTTATTTGATGATAGACAAACTGAAAGATATTCAAACTAACGGTAAAATTGGTCAAAATTTTGAATATTATTTGAATAGTACACTCGCGGTCAAAAAATTCGGGTCACCCTAAATTAAATAACCGCAATCGGTTTTTTTTTATATATAACACTAGTTTTATTTACATTATATACTATTCTTACTAATACCCAACTGTATTAGCAATTTCCGGGATCCGCTCATAAAAATATCAATGTCCAAAAATGACGATTTCTGCGATATCTCGCTCCGTTAAGGCGCTATAGTATCATGGTCTTCTCTCCCTCTCGCTGAGCATAGCGATGAGCGTGAGCGAGATGGAAGTGCGTATTTGGAAGCGCGGATATCATGTTTTTTAATTTTAATTTTTTGTGCGTTTAAATAAATAAAAAAGTAATCTCTAAGTTCCCTCAAACATGATATTGCCGATTTTTAGAACCAATGTTAATATGTTTAGCTATTGTGCATAATTTGCTACGAATGTTTTAAGTGAATATTAATATGTTTTAGACCTATGTTCGTGATTTTTTTCTATCGAGCGAAAATTGCTTAATCGTGTTTCGAATCACTGATTTCCCTGCAGAAAAGCCTCAAGATTACTATTCGTTTTTTTTTTGAAACCATATTATTATAAACAGACGCATTATATTGTTTCAAAAACTATGCTCGCTTCACTTCGCTGAACGTATAGCGCCTTAACGTTGTTTTTTCCATGGGTCGTTACGAGTCCGATTTAAATCTGGTAACGTCATTTTTTACTGTTATTTTTGTAGTATTGATGTGGAATAAATAATGATCACGACAAGAATTAAAAAAAAAATTGTACGACCTAGCACTATTTTAGAAAATATGACGGTATTTTACCGACCCGTATTCTTTGTCCGCGAGTGTACATTCAATTAACGGAAAAAACCGATCCTATGACAGATTTTTTAAATTATCGTGACGAGACTTGCCAAAGATGTTGGAGACTGACTTCGTATGTATCTAACTACTAAGTATTCGATTTCCCATCAAGCCCACAGCATCCCTTATAATTCGCAGCATTTATCACCTAAGCCTGTATCTAGTAGCCCCGCTGTTAGTAATTAGCCCTCTTGTCTCGAAACAGAATTACGACGCGCCGTGCTCTCTAGTGTTCTTTTACTGCCTTATTTCTTGTGTGGAAGGTAGTTACGAAAGTTTACTTTTTATTCTAGTCTAGAGAATATATAGGTGTTTTACTTTTGTACTTCTATTACACCAGTCAACTTTTTTTTATAACGAGGTGGATGTACTTACCTACCTAATGCGCCTATGCAATTTCGGCAGAACCCACCTGAGTATATGTTTCTATTTGTTAAATTACTATTTATTCAATTTAAGCATCCCGTTCCTGAGCAAACATATTGCTTCATCTTCACTCGACTGTTGCGGCAGTGTTACTTATACTTTTAATTTGTATCTAGTTAACTGTTTAATATTGCACTTATAAAACTAAATAAATTATATCGACCTACCTCGCAAGGTTATGTATGCTTAAAACGTCTGTTGCTGTAAAACAGAACAGATTCAAAATTCCATTACGACTTGCGTTAATCTCTAGAGCAGAAACCAATCCGACCTTCCGAAATTTGTCGGTAAATTTTCACCGTAACCGAAAAAAGTAAAAAACGCATGTTTTGCGAAGTCATCTGGTATGGATAAAACCGACGGGTGAGGGGTTGTACTCCTTTATTGATTTTGTGGGCACTGCGAAAGTATTTGAGTTGACGATAAGCTGAAAATCAAATAGTATTAGAATTCTAATCTAAATCAAAACGAATGGTTTATATAGATAATGCCCACGGCCACCATCTACCATCGGACCGCTTGCCATCGGCAAAGCGTTCATCCTCACACCTCGTAACCGAAATGGTCGTGCACAACAAGGTTCCAGAGAGATTTCGTCCCTTAAACTCTCCGGCTGTGGAATGAACTCTATTGCAGGCGTCCATAGGCTATGGCAATCGCTTGCCATCAGGAAGGACGTAAGCTTGTTTCCCACCAACGTGGTATAAAATAATATTTGATACAAAACTTTTTCATTTAAAAATGGTAAATTGGCGGTAGGTATAGGTTTACCAGACTTGGACATCGCTCTACAATATCGCTCCTGACTCATGTTTCTGTCAATGTTATTTTGAAAGATTAAATTGTGGATATCCCTATGATGTGCTGGGGACACCACATTTTTAGAATAGAAGAATAGAAGATAATTTATTTCAGTATAAGTTATACAATTACAAAATGAAGATTACAATTAACCTATAATGAAAAAGGTGAACACTCAGCATAATGCCAGGTAGAGTATCCGACGCGACGCTGGTCTTCCGTGAACGTTTAATCTCAAATCGGCGCCCTGCTCATAACCTAGTCGATCATTATCATCATCAGCCAAAAGACGTCCAGTGCTGGACATAGGCCTTCCCCAAAGAGCGCCAAAAGCGCCGCAAGCACGCAGAACCAAGGTAACCGATATAGCCCTGCGAATCACTGAACTTATGTGGTAATGGGCCGAACACATTGCACGTAGAACCAATGGCCGTTGGGGCGGAAAGGTTCTCGAGAGGCGACCATAACATAGTAATAGTAATACCGAAAAACTACATTTTCATACATACATACATACATATAATCACGCCTCTTTCCCAGAGGGGTAGGCAGAGACCACGGATCTCCATTTGCTACGATCCTGACAAACCACTTTCGCTTCACTCACTTTCATAACATTTCTCATACATGCTCGTCGGTTTAGGGTACTTTTGACCTGGCCTTTTTGTAAGATTTCTCAAATTTGATCGGAGAAAGTTCGCCTAGGTCTTCCCCTTCCAACTTGCCCTTCCACTCTTTTTATATACACTCTCTTCGTTAATGTTCTTTCATCCATCCTCTCTACATGCCCAAACCACCTTAACATACCCTTCTCAATGTTCGTGACTATATTTCCATCCATTCCACACTTATCTCTTATCACACTATTTCTGACTCTATCACTCAATTTCACTCCACACATACTTCTCAACGCTCTCATTTCTACTGCATTCACTTGACTTTGATGTCTTTTCTGCCACACCCAACTTTCGCTACCATACATAAGTGTGGGCACCAACACTCCCCTATGCGCAGCCACGCGTGCTTTTAGCGATATTTTCTGGCTGCCCATAAAGGCATTCAGTGCCCCATTCACTCGATCCTACATTCGTACACATTACATTTTCAAAAACCATTTATAAGTCGTAAAGATCCTTCCTGTAACGAATATTCATATTTTTGTCACATAATTGAAATCTCCAAGGATCCCAGTTCAGACTGTTCAGAGTCGGTCGTCATCATAATAATGCATACTTTCGTTTATTTGCCTAGTCTCCGTTTTTTATTTTACTCGTTCTGCTCGCTATGCACCTACAGACTTGCGGCTTAGCAGAGGCTACACAATCTTTATTATTTTCACATTAATTTAAAAAGTTCTTAGTATTCGTTTTCAAGTAATAAATGAATTGAAAAATTATTCAAAAGTTCATTTCATTTTTATCTAAAAGGCTCAAGGCTACAGCATTGTTCTATGAATACATTCAAATCAAACAAGAGTAATTTTTCAACGTCTTCAACAATCAAATTTTCACAGACAACATTCTTCTCGTTCTTTTAATATTGTAAATAACAAATTGGCAATATCTGCGTTCTTTCATTACTCTGCAGCGAGAAATGTGCAGTTGGAAGATGGAACTGTTACACCAGAGCAAGAATAGCCATCTTTCCTTATTTAACAATTTTTATGGCATTATTTTTACAACGAAATGAGTTCTGCAGATTTTTTGCGATTGCAAGAGCTTGTTGGCTTGCGGCATGTTTCCTTCATAACAATGTTACTTAGTTCCGTTAGGAATTGTATCAAATTGTAAAAACTTATTACAAATTCTTCTACAGTTTATGGTTCAAATTTTGTTTTAGAATAGTGATGTTGGCAGTACGTAAGTAGTACTTTGCACTCTGAACTAAACCACTAGACGAAATAGTTTAGATCTAAGTTTGGTCTTTCCATTCATCTAACTTTGTTAGTTAGGGAAAACATAAAATAAGTCTGACCGAAAAACCTTTTTTACTGTAGAACAAACTCCATCACGAACATTTGTATTTTTATTTAAATTTAATTGCACAGCACACAGAAATGTACAAATGGCGAGCTTAATGCCAAATAGCACTCTTAATCATCTAACCATTTGAATAAAAGGCGCAAAGAAACAGTATGATAATAATACATGTTTTTTTTTTTTTTACTGTACATTTATAAGGCTTACCTACATTAAAAATACAAGATATATTTTATGTGTAAAATTGTATAATATACATATTTAAATTACACGAAAATTAAAAACGTGAAAGGAAACTTAATTAAACAAGAGCCATAATAATTATGTTAACACATACCTAGTGAATGTTTAAGTTATTCAATTTTGAATTAAACGGTTATAGGGTAAATTAATACGAAATAAGGTCGCTGTACCAAATTAATCACTGCATCTGCAAGCTGTAGCCTAATAGCAATATCTGACGGACGTTGTTAGGGTTCCGTGCCAAAAAGGTAAAAAAGGAACCCAAAGGCCGATTGTGCACTGCAATGAATTTTACTGTCCGGCAGTCCGATTTTGTACGGTCCGATATTTTTTGTATTGAATGTAGGACGGTAAAATTACGTATAGTGCACAAACTACTACTACTATGTACATTTAATGGCGTGCCATATCGGACCGGACTGCCGGACAGTTTAATCCACAATCACCCTTACTCTGTATGTCTGTCACAACGTTAAATATCTCAGGAACTACTTGAGCTATCAATTTGAAATTTGGAACATTTTACACACATGTATGGAAAATGAAATTTTTTAATAAACATTTTTATTTTCTGTGTAAATGACGAATATGAGGGGGGTTAAAAATTCAAAGACTAGTGAATAGATCAAGTTATTTGCACTTTCTAAAACCGGTTTTTTTCCTACAGTTTTTTTCGGACCGGACTGCCGGACCGTTTAATCCACAATCACCCTTACTTTGTCTGTCTGTCACAACGTTAAATATCTCAGGAACTACTTGAGCTATCAATTTGAAATTTGGAACATTTTACACACATGTATGCAAAAAGAAAAATTTTAATAAACATTTTTATTTTCTGTGTGAATGACGAATATGAGGGGGTTTAAAAATTCAAAGACTAGTAAATAGATCAAGTGATTTGCACTTTCTAAAACCGGTTTTTTTCCTACAGTAGTTAAAATTTTATTTATTAAGGAAAATGTTGTAAGAAATACCATTCCCCCCTGTGCACTAAATTTAGGGCCCCGTCATGGGCCAACCAAATGTGCGATGAAATGCCGACGTAAAGGCTCCGTCCGTTACCGTCGGCTGCCGCCGCCGGGAGCTCCACCGTTAGCCAGTCACCCAGCCAGCATGGATGGATGAGATTATTGGGCCACCACCTGTCGTCACGTCGCCGTCCCGCGCACGCGTCACAGGAATGAAGTTTGAGGATTCGTGTTGAATTAAACAATCTGAACTTTAACACTTTTTGTATTGAGCACACGTTATTTGATGACATACTTTGATTAAGGTAACTTGACCCTGGGTACTAATTTTAAGTTTTCCTAACCTTAAAGCACGCGATTACATCTCGTTGCCAGACAGATCGTAATGAAAGAGAAGCCATGTTGAATTCCTGCCTCTAGCTCCTTCCGCACGGTGGCGCGGGTGTAGCGTTCGTTCTGAATGAGTGAATTGACACTTGAAAGCCCGCTTAGTTTGAATATTGATAATTTGATATCTTGTAATGAATTGAACAGAAACATATTCTTATTTAGTGAACACCCCCCCTTACTCGTATCTCCAAAGTTTACCAAGCGAAAATTCTGAAATAATTATGTACATATGATTCAGAGCTCTATCTAGCGTATTTTTTATTTATTTATCTCCACTTATAATAAATCTCTAAATTAAAAAAAGAATCAGCCTGTTTGAAACTAAGCTTTGCGCGGTTCGAATGTTCTCAGCATCCCATGAACGGAAAAATATGAAACATTTTATATAGGTACATTATTATTCTAGCTGCAACTTAGGATAGTTTTTATCCGACTGCGACAGTTAATTAATTTTCCGAAATATATGACTTCATTTAATTTTTCATTTATTTTTATTGAAATCAAACGCTGCTCCAACTGTCAGCTATAAGAACCGTCAAATTTTCGTCAAAATGGCGGAATTGCTTTGCCTTTCACTTATTAATAATTTAAATCCCGTCTACGATAGATCTTTACGAGACAAATGCTAAAATATAAACCATAAAAAAATATTCGATTCTGATATGAGAACTTATATGCGCAAATGTCGTTTTATGTCGTAATTTCAATAAATGAAATCAACAAATTTGAACAATATAATTAACACGAATTTGTTATTTTTGAATGACAATGGCACGCGCTCGGCGCATTCAGCCAAAGTACCTGCGGCGCTACCACGAAAACCGATACTCAATGTTCATATATTTGCATCCCTGTCACTCGAGTATGGTTAGTGCGATAGAGATAGAGATACCCGAATATTTTCGAATTCCGAAGTTCGTGGTTATAGCTCAGGAATCGAAAATATGGTAAATAATCATAATGTATTTTCTCGAAAAAGAATTTAAAATAAATATAGTCAAATGGAGAAAAAAACAAAGCAAGAGGTTATATAGGTAATGATTAAGTTATAAGAGTCCAAAGTTTTAAGAGGGGGTATGTTCTGTCCCTTTTCCGCAAAACGCACCTTCATATGAAACGATTGTTTTTTACTATGACGCTCGAGTATATTGACGTCACAGTCCCTCATCGTTTTCTCACTCTAACAAGCGACATTAAAACGGATGTAGCTTCATAATTTTTTGAGATATTTGAATGGGAGTTTCATTATCTTCTATCTATTTATACATAATAAATGCTTATGTCCTGACTGACTTATTCACTCAATCACTCACTCACTCACTCATCAACGCACAGCCGAAACTACTAATCTTAGAGAGTTGATTTTTGCACAGTATCTTGCTTTTATAACGTGGGCTAGGGATAAAAAGGGATTTTTGAAAATTCTACCCCTAAGGGGGTTAAATGGGGTGCAAAGTTTGTATGGGAGAACCTTTTTTTTTTGAGCTATAGACTTAAACTTTGTAGAAAAATTAGTTATTAGAATACAAATGAAACACTTTCAGCGTTTTGGAAAATTCCACCCCTACGGAGGTAAAATAGGGGTGCAAGGTTTGTATGGGGGAAACATTTTTTTTTTAAATAGAGACTTAAAACTTTGTAGAAAGATCAGTCATTAGAATACAAATAAAGAACTTTCAGGGTTTTAGAAAATTCTACCCCTAAAGGGGTAAAAAAGAGTGCAAAGTTTGTATGGGAAAAACTACTTTTTTTAAATAGAGACTTAAAACTTTGTAGAGAAATTATTCATTAGAATACAAATAAAGTACCTAGATTCAGTGTTTTAAAAAAATCTACCCCTAAGGGGGTAAAATAGGGGTGCAAATTTTGTATGGGGGAAACAATATTTTTTTTAAATAGAGACTTAAAACTTTGTAGAAAGATTAGTCATCAGCATACAAATTAAGTACTTTCAGCGTTTTAGAAAATTCTACCCCTAAAAATAGGGGGCTAAAATAGGGGTGCAAAGTTTGTATGTGGGAAACTATTTTTTTTAGCTAGAGTCCTAAAACTTTGTAGAAAGATTATTTAAATACAAAGAAAGTACTTTCAGCGTTTTGGAAAATTTCACCCATAAGGGGGTAAAATAGGGTGCAAAGTTTGTATGGGAAAAACAATTTTTTTTTAATAGAGACTTAAAATTTTGACGAAAAATTACTTATTAGAACATGAAAAATACTACATTCGGCGTTTTACAAAAATCATTCCCTAAGGGGGTTAAAAAAGGGTGCAAGGTTTGTATGGGGAACACTTTTTCTGAGCTAGACACTTAAAACTTTGTAGAAAGATTACTTATAAAAATACAAAAAAAAAGACTTTCAGCGTTTTGAAAAAATCTATCCCTAAGGGGGATAAAAAGGGGTGCAAAGTTTTTATCAGGGAAAGTTTATGTTTTTGAGTTAGAGACTTGAAACTTTGTAGAAAGATTACTTATTAAAATACAAAAAAAGAACACAAATCGTTTTAGAAAATTCTACCCCTAATAGGGTTAAAAAGGAGAGCAAGCTTTGCATGGGCAACACTTTTTTTTGAGTTAGACTTAAAACTTTGCAAAAAGATTACTTATTAGAATACTAAAAAAGAACTTTCAGCGTTTTAGAAAACTCCATCCCTAAGGGGATCCTTAAGATCCTTAAGAAGGATTGTGTGGGAAAAACTTTTTTTTTTACTAGACTTAAAACTATTCAAAATGTTACTTATTAAAATTAATAATAAAGTACTTTCAGAGTTTTAGAAAATTCCACCCCTAAGGGGGTTAAGAAAGCTTTGTATGGGCAACACTTTTTTTGAGCTAGAGACTTAAAAGTTTACGAAAAAAGTTCTTTTAGCGATTAGAAAAATTCAACCTCTAAGGGGGTTTAAAAGGGGGTTCAAATTTTAAATGGCGAGCAATAAAATTTTAAAGTGTGAGTAAGAGATTTTTAACTTCGGTCTTATTCTGTACGTTAAAAGACTACAAAACTGATTTCAGAGTTTTTCCAAATTCATCCCCTAAGAGTGTTAAAATTGGTTCAAAGTTTGAGTATTTCAAGGCATTTTTCAAGTATGAGATTTTTAACTTTGGTTTTAGACTGTTTGTTCACAAACTAGAAAATGAACATCAACTTTTTTTTTAATTATCCCCTAAAAGAGGGTTTAAATTTTGTATTGAGAGAAATCATTTTCTAAGACGATAAAAAGTTCTACGCGGACAAAGTCGCGGGCAACAGCTAGTCAAATATAATTTCTTAACTAAATGTGTAATTTACTTACTTTTGTATGTACTTTTATGTCTTCAAATTCCTATGAGATTATCTTTAAATTCCTTTATTCAAATAAAAAATAAACAATCGAAATCGGTACGCGTAATAAAAAAAACCGGCCAAGTGCGAGTTGGACTCGCGCACGACGGGTTCCGTACCATTATCTATAAAAACGGCAAAAAAATCACTTTTGTTGTATGGGAGCCCTTCTTAAAAATATATTTTATTTTGTTTTTAGTATTTGTTGTTATAGTGGCAACAGAAATACATAATCCGTGAAAATTTCAACTCTCTAGCAATCAGGGTACTTGAGATACAGCCTGGTGACAGACAGACGGACGGACGGACAGACGGACGGACGAACGGACAGCGAAGTCTTAGTAATAGGGTCCCGTTTTACTCTTTGAGTACGGAACCCTAAAAATAACGCTGATAAACAAACATAGTAGGTTTTAAGTTGTTCAACGGAAACTTCTACAATGAGCTGTTCCAGATTGTTCAAGAATGAATGGGTCCTAACATGACGGGTATGGTGTATGAAAGTTTATACGGAACCCTCGGTGCGCGAGTCAGACTCGTACTTGACCGGTTTTTAGGGTTCCGTACTCAAAGAGTAAAACGGGACCCTATTACTAAGACTTCGCTGTCCGCCCGTCTGTCCGTCCGTCCGTCCGTCCGTCCGTCCGTCTGTCTGTCACCAGTCTGTATCTCAAGAACCGTGATAGCTAGAGCGTGATAGCGTGAGAGTTGAAATTTTCATAGATTATGTATTTCTGTTGCCGCTATAACAACAAATACTAAAAACCAAATACAATATTTTTTCAAGGGGGGCTTCCATACAACAAACGTGATATTTTTGCCGTTTTTATAGATAATAGTATGAAACCCTTCGTGCGCGAGTCCAACTCGCATTTGGCCGGTTTTTAGGGTTCCGTAGCCAAATGGCAAAAAACGTAACCCTTATGGATTCGTCATGTCTGTCTGTCTGTCTGTCTGTCTGTCCGTCCGTATGTCACAGCCACTTTTTTCCGAAACTATAAGAGCTATACTGTTGAAACTTGGTAAGTAGATGTATTCTATGAACCGCATTAAGATTTTCACACAAAAATCGAAAAAAAACATTAAGTTTTAGGGGTTCCCCATACTTACTCAGAACTGAAACTCAAAATATTTTTTTTCATCAAACCCATACGTGTGGGGTATTTATGGATAGGTCTTCAAAAATGATATTGAGGTTCGAGGCGAGAGACACTTCCAAAATGGTAAAATGTGTGCCCCCCCCCCCCCCCCCCCCCCTGTAACTTCTAAAATAAGAGAATGATAAAACTAAAAAAAATATATGATGTACATTACCATGCAAACTTCCACCGAAAGTTGGTTTGAACGAGTTCTAGTAAGTAGTTTGTTTTTAATACGTCATAAATCGTAAACCGCAATTTATTTTACGGAACCCTTCATGTGCGAGTCCGACTCGCACTTGGCCACTTTTTTATTATTATTAGGCTTAGGTATATTTAGTTGAAACGACGTCGTCGAAAGGCATCTACTCGTACCTACAGCATTTGGAATTGTTTCCACGGAATAACATAAGCAAAGTAAGTAGGTAGGTAGGTATTTTTAAGACATACATTTAAGACATATCACCATGCATTTTAGTAATAAGTCTGTATCGATATAGCCTATAACTTGCATGTTTAAATAAATATCACTAACAACTTACGCTTAATATAAAGAAAGTTCACGCTCAACTGAAACCTATTCCACGTCCTTACATAGTCACGTCTAACCTTCGTTACATTATATTCACCGGTCAAATACCTTCTGGAAAAGAAATCTGGAAAAACTCGTATTTCAAAAGTCCGCAAGTTACTCCTTTGAAGATATAAAAGAGTTTCTGGTCTCAAAGGAGGCGATGAGCTCACGTCGTTACTTTGATTAGAACTTCAGCTTATTGTGTTAAAGTTTGACCGGGGAGATGCGGGTACCTTTAATTTACATAAAGATAATTACGTCATAGGTTCTACCCTTCTTAAACTTGGAGTTTTAACTTTTGAGTCAATTTTGTCGAAATACGTTGTCGGAAACGGGGATCTACTAAGCCTATTTTGATAATAACTAGATACATGAAAACTTTATTTGCTTTTGTTAAAAGCGACCTATTTGATTGTTAATATTCAAAGTACTTACAAGTTTTAGGCCCGTCTCTCACGGGGCGACCGACAAGCGACGCGAGTGCAATGCAATTCATGGTCGCATACTGGTATGCTACTCGTTTCAAGTCGTTTCCGCATACGGTGCAACGCAACTGAGACGATTTTTTATCATTTGCAGTACTTACGGCTCTCCGCTCAATTGGTGCGGAAATGTCGAGTGACAGTGACAGTAGCGACGAAGACAATGTTCTTCTCTATGTATTATATAGAAATAAACGGAAATGTAATAAAAGAAGATGGGTGCATCCGTACATTGAAAAAAATGTATAGTATAATAATTTATAAATAATGTATTCTGGCAGCTTATAATTATACAAACATGGATAATTTTCCACCTCCTGGACAAATCGAATGTTAAATCTTTGATCCGCGGCCATTTTCGTCTGCAACGCGTGCGACTCGAGTAGCGTGCGACCGGCAAGACAGGCGCGTGCGACTGGTAGCAAACGCGTCGACGCGTCTCGTCGTGTGCGGTACGAAGTGAATTTGTGTGCAAGCTACTCGCGAGCGACGCGTAGCATACGCGTATGAGACGCAAGTCGCTTGAGAGCAGCCTCGTGAGCGGAGGGCCTTACTTTGACTAAATGGGACTTAGGTAATCTCGCATAATTAACTTATGTAAGTAAGAAGATGTCGATACCCGCTTAAGCCAGTTGGCCCGTGACCAATGATATTGTGACACCACCGAAACGTCGGGAAGCCTCAAAGAGGTAAATAAATAAGTTAATTATTTAGAAGCGAGTAACTCCAGTATAGTCACAATAATTTGTGAGAGTCGTGAAATTTAAATCATTATAGGTAGGTATGTACTTAACAAGTTTATTCATAGATAAGTGAAGTGGGCAGTTGACAAACTAATAAGTAATAATTTTTTTTAATACATTTAGTATATTGTAAAGATTCATTCATTTCATTTATTCATTTTAAAACAATTTTAAAACAAGTTATAGCATATATTTTATCCCGCGGGTTTGCCTGCGTTCTGTTTTAATACGCGGACGAAGCCGTCTTGTTATTGTGCACCCAGAGCAACAATGCGTCAGAGTTTATAGTGCATTGTCCCTCAAGTTGGACTAGTTTAGACCAATTCCATAAAAAACATTCCATGTAAAAAATAGGCCAAGTCTTGGAAATCTTCCACAGTAAAAAGTGGTGAGATATTTCGTAGAGCCAAGTCAGGCAGTCTTATTGATCTTTATTTGCTTGCTAAATAACATTCTGCAACTTGGGAATCACACAACTATACTGCGTTTACTAACCTTTTGCATACCTTAAAGTTTAAGGTATGCAAAAATTTTTCAAACTTTTTGGTGTCACAGCCCTTCATTGACCATTAAAATTTCTTCGCGACCCCCCATAACCCCATTTGTACGATTAAACTTAAAACCCAATTATTAACACACCTACAATTATTATCAGTCATGCGTTTTGGAACGCACCTTCTATCATTATTCAACCAGTCATGCGTTTTGGAACGCAACCTGTATTTAGGTATCTGAAGGTAGTTTTACTGTTTCTCAACCTACCCCTTTTTAAATATAAAACGAAGCAAATCTCTATTAGGCCTGCATTACACTGGCGCGGCCTGCGGTGGCGGACCATAGTAAATTTGACAGCTAATGACACGTCTTCTATTGTCTGCCGCGGCCAGGCCGCGCCAGTTCGTGAGAGGCCTTACGCTGTGCGACTGTAATTTTGGGGATTATTTCACAACAAAATGGATAAGTTTCTAAAAAGAACATCAATGCCTTCAACGTCTGGATTAACATCTGGAAGTGAGCCTAAAAAGAAGAAAAATTGAAAATATGACGAAAACTATTTAAAATACGGATTATTTACTCTTATGGACGACAAACCACAGTGTGTTATTTGTTGTGAAGCGTTATCTCGTGACTGTCTGAAGCCATCCAAATTGCTGCGGCATCTTACTTCTAAGCACGAACAGTACAAAGAAAGTTGAAAGTAGAAGAAGGAACGAAAACATGATTGCAGCAAAAGATGAATTTCATGGATTTATAGCGAAATCTGAATTATGGACAACATCATTGCAAAATTGGAAGTTTGAATCTTTTCCTTGCATGTTTCTAATTTCACCGGATAATTTCGTGAACGTAGAAATTCATATTCCCGTTATGGTGGAGTTTGCAAAATAAAAAAAAACAATTATTTCGTTATTTTTTAAATGAAACAGACGGGTGACGGAAAATGTTGGATATTAAATCCCTTTCTGAATAGATCCGTGGTGCTGGCCGATCTCAACCACACTGTGAAAGAAGCTCTTCTAGAACTTGCAGCTGATAGGATGCTAAAATTGGAGTTTGTATCCGTATCAATCGGTGCGTTTTGGGTGATGAGAATGGCTGAATATCCCGATCTAGCAAAGGAAGCCCTTAGTATTTTGATACCATTCGCAACTTCTTATTTGTGTGAGCTGTCATTTTCTTCAATGGTCGATATCAAAACAAAGAAGAGGAATATTGAATTTGGAAAATGAATTGTCGCGTAACCACGTTATGATTTGAATAAAAAAAATACAAATTACATTCTATAGTCTATAAATAAATGCAAACGTCTAAGAATTATTTCTGTTTTATTCAAATGAACATGCTCGAAAAAAACATAATTCCTTGTAGTCACGAGACTTTTTCGAAGCTGATCCTTGCGACCCCCCTGGATATGTGCTGCGGCCCCCCAGGGGGCCGCGACCCACACTTTGAAAAACAAGGCTTAAACTATGTAAGTGTGATTGCCAAGTCACAAAATTTTAATGCCTGACTTGGCTCTACGAAATATCTCACCACTTTTTACTGTGGAAGAGTTCCGAGACTTGGCCTATTTTTTACATGGAATGTTTTTTATGGGATCTCTATTCTTTTTGTAGGTTATTGTATTATCAATTTGGTATGGAAATGTTACTTTACCAACCGCATAAACGTTTGTACAGTTTTGCGGGAAGCAACTGCAAAGGTAACTTTGTAATCGCATGTATTTGTATAGAATTACAAATCTACTTATGTAGTTTGTATATATCTGAATCGTGACGGAAACTGCAATATTTTTAGGTTTTTTATGAATGGATAGGCTAATTACTACTTATGTTAAAAATTTGGTCTGCTAGAAGTACCTTAGAATTACGATGATCATAAGTGAATAAGTGAGTCAGTGAGTATATGTCAGTGACAAAACTAAGGAACTTTGACGGGGCTTAGTACTTAAACTAAAAGTTCAACATTGAATGTTATTGAGAATATATGTAAGACATATTATGCCTTATACGTAACTGAAAATTCAGGTTTCTGGCTTTAGCCAGCACGAAATTACAGGATGTTGAAAATGGCCTGAATGGCTTCGAGAAAAGGATGGTACGGCCGTGCCTCTGTTTTGCTCGACTTGGCGGGGGCACTACCGTGCCCCTGTTTTTTTTTTTTGTTTTTTTTTTGCGGACAACCGGATTTAGTGGTAGGTACTTAGCTTTATTTTCATTGGTTCTGGGTTGCTGTAAGTTTTTTATTCTCTGTAGGTATCTAGAGCATCTAGAGGTAGTTTATCAATTCAGTAACTCCAACGAACTTGTGAAAGTTATTATTTTGAGTTTTTTTTTGGCTGAATTTCCAGTTTGAGATTGAGTGTATCCAGTCCAAGTGTACTTTTTTCACGAACATTTAACATATTTCATATATGAGTAAAACTTCTTACCTGCCCGAGCTAAATTAAAATACGTTTCCACACATGTGTCAATAGTCCGCGAGCTCGCCCCCAAAATGCCTACGCCTTATGACATCACGATAAAATGCAAATCACACGGTCGAAAAAGTTGTTCTGAGCGAGGATCAGAAGATTATCGCACCTATAATACAATTGGCCGGACGTTTGAGAACATCCTTCACTTCCGGTAAAAAAATTAAGAGTATAATTTACCTCATGTGACGCAATACTTAAGTAGTAAAGTAAACATAAGTCTCTCAGTTCTGAAATGGCCGGAATTAGTTGATAGATGGTGCCAAAGATGGCTACCTACTTTACTACTTTATTTCGATAAACTTAATCGACAAAAAAATCTAGGTAATTATTGAACCTGCTCACAAAATTTCACGAGAATCGGTTGAAAAATGCGACCCGTCGAAAAAAACAGCCGGACAGACCGACATACGAAATAATTTTTGTCCAAACTGAAACGGAGAACTTCGTTCGTTTCGCTCGCTCGTTCGATTATTAAAAACTATTTGTATACCTAACATTATTTTAAATCTTTTACCAATACTTTGACACACAATACTGCTCGCTTCCATCCAAATGACGACTATTGAAATAGAACTCCCTTGCGTCTGACGACAAATCGAAGGACTGCACTGTCAGCGTTCGCTTTAAAGAAACTTTCCCGACTTACATTTCACCCTCATATTGGACATAATGCGGAAATGCAATTTCCATAAATTTTACACACCGTGAGCAAAGTCCCGGCCGAAAAGATTGGTGACCACGCCGTATTAACCCCTTGTCCACTTGATAGGGGTTTAATAACGAGATCCAATATTATCTTCGCGGAATTATACAAATTGGTCATAGTTGTTCTTACTTTATTGGATAAGGAACCTTTATCTTTAAACCTTCACCGCTTCATGAACATTTAGGGACATAAAACAATCATAACGGAAGGATAAGATATGGATTTTACCTACAGGAAAAATGGGGGATACTCGTATATACTTAGAAAAAATCGATGAAATGGCCATAATCATACAATACACATATATTATTTGGCATGAATTTGATTGTATACGATAGCATTTAATAGGCTCTTAGGTCCCAGGAACAGTGATAAGATAGAAACTTAAAAGAAATCTGCAAGTTATTTTCCCCCGGATTTTGTGAAAGTTATGATTCAAGTTAATTGAACAACTGGCAAGTCACAAAGGACACGTGTTATATATTTTACACCGGTATATCTCAAAAGATTATGTACGTTTCCTTGTTAGCTACAAGGGACGTGTGGTCGTAACACAGCAAATAAATTATAAAAAGAGATCCGGGAGGCAAGACAGGGCTTTTCTGAGACAAGTCGTAAATTTAATGGACGGAGAAATTCCTATTTCCCTTTGCCTATATTCGTGGTTAACTTAGCGAAACTATTTTCCGTGAGAATACCTGAGTAGATAACAACGTCTCCTTTTATTACTGAGCCTTTTTTATTTTGTTTCAAACCATTTAGTGCTTACTTAAAAGGATAAAACGAAGACAAATTTTCCGTAGCAATTACGCCCGCACCTTTTTAATGTGCGCCGGCGATCGTTTTTTGTTATTTATGTCTCAAAATTCCTCAGCTGTTGTATATAAACGTATGAAACGTGATTCCACGTGTAACTAACCCCCTTAATTAACGCAGTCGTTCTCCCATTCGCCTCAGAAATTGCTCCATTGTACAAAATTTGTAACGTAGTAAAATTCTTCGACCGCAACAGAATTACCACGAATAACGAGTATAATTTAATTAAGACATAACAGCACCTTTAATACCAATTAGTCACACGATCCATAGTTTGGGCGTATTGGGTAATTTGAGAGGTTGATGGGTTTATGCCGGCTTTGGTTTTACCACCTACTTCGAGCTGGCCAATCAGATGCGACCAGTTTTCGGACTTTGTAGGCTTCTCTGATTGATCACAACACTTGATGAGTTTCTCTAATAAAGCCAATGATGTGTCTATTAACGCGTCCAGAAGTAATAAAACATATTGTGGAATTAGTTTCATCATTTTTTCCGCGTTATTGCCTTAATAAACTACTGGCATTAGCTGCGGGTTTTTCAGGCTTTTTTTACACCCTCGTGGTTTGCTATAACGGTGGCAAATAAGCACACGGTCTGCCTGATAATAAGCACTAACCGCAGCTTACAGACGCTTGTGACTCCATTACGAGTACATACACTCCAAGACATCACAAGCACGTTGTCGACCCTTTATTAAATTCAAGATTTGCGGTGTTTTAACAACTAGAGGCAAACGCTTGTGTCTCGACCTAAACACACCGCATTGTTGGGAGCTTTGGCGATATTACTCAGTAGGTACCAGGAACACACCTTAAAATTCTTTAGTATGTCGGGCTGTCCGTCTGTCTCCCTCTACAAGTCGCATTTCTAACTAGTTCCGGTGATTTTTGCGAGCAGGTTCGATAATTACATAAAATGTATTTGGCGATTCAGTTTTTAGAAATATATATTTTTTTTTAATCAAAAGACAGACTCGCGAGTTCTACAGCTCAAGAGAGCCACTAGTATTAATAATAATAATAAACCATTTATTTCAGGCCCATAGTTACAAATACCTTAAGGACTAACATACATACAATTATAACTATAACTTATTATTGTTTAGGCGACGAAACAGCGTGGCGTATTACCTAAGCCATTATCCTCTTAGCGTTATTCCCGGTTGAGCCCCTAAAGGAGTCCGGAGTTTTGGCACAGGCACTAGTTTTACGAAAGTGCCTGCCATCTGCCCTCCCAAAACTGAGGGAACATTTGCTTATTGGGATTAGACCGGTTTCCTCACGATGTTTTCCTTCCCCGAAAAGCTAACGGTAAATATTCCGTACATAAGTTAAACTCATTAGTACGAGCCGGGATTCGAACCCGCGACCACCGCTCAACAGCCGCATGCCTGAACCAATAGGCTACCGTAGCTTCCTGTACCACTAGGCCTAGGTATTAACTAAGTATAACAATTAAAACACAAAGGCAAAGAGCCTTCAGGATGTAAGAGGCGTGCTAATAAGCTATTTATATGTATCAATTCAAAACTAGTATAATATTTAGGGTACCGCTAAAAGTTAAGTAATACCTATATTAGATACCTCATTTAGTAAAACAGTGTTTGTGGTTTGCAACCACCTTAAGCTGGGGGGCTGTAAACGAACCTTTTTTTCTTTTCCCAGTTCCTCAAAAACGCAAATTTATACAATAACAATTCACCAGATTTTGGCTATAGGTACTTCACATTCCTCATTTTGACACAAAGCGTTATTTCCTAACTCGCAATTTTGCACAAACTCGTTTTTCACAACATCAATTGCTTATCCTAACTAACACCTTTAATCAACTAGTGGCTCTGAGATGAGTCATCGCGAGCCTCTCTTTAAATATTTTTTTTTTATTAATTTCGAAACTCTGAATGACAAAAATATCGACATAATTGACATGATTTCAATTCAAATGAAAATGAAAAATGAAAATGTTTTATTTCATAGATTGCTAGATTACATTGAAAATAATTCCGCCCTCATTAACCCTCGTTCCGGCTCTTACCTGGTCCAACAAATATCGGTGGCAGTTCAGCGGGGCAATGCAGCCAGTATTTATGGCACCTTTGGACCAGATGGGAGCCGGACGTAAAAAAATATATGTATTTCATTTTCTTTATTTTAACCTTGTTTTTTTAGTTTTAGTTTAGTTTTGTTATTATTCTCTTTCTGTTTAATCGTAGTTTTTATATATATTTCTTTATATGTACCTACTTTATCTGTAAATAAAATTTCCTTCTAACTATGTAATGATGCCTAATTCGAAAGCCATTTCGGTAATTATGTTACCTGGCACCGTAGCATGGATACGTAGCGTGATAACGCCATCCATGCTGGGCCTGAACGTAATTAAGTAATTTTCAGATGTTATTTTGTTATGATTAATGTAGTTCATATACTATTGTGTAAATCAAAGTGGACTTGAAATTCTCCCGAGCTCCAAATTCGGAGAATCTTCCCTGGAGGGATATTGAGGGACAATCTCACATGTGGATGCATTTTTCTCCACGAAGACACGTTTTCTCATCAAGGTTGTGTACAATTTATTCAGCTTTAATGTTGCTGAAGACCATGTTTTCATAGTGTACGTAGTTTTCGAACAAAACCTGAATTTCTTACGAATGGAGTACATTTCCCAAGATAGCGGCCGTTCTGACCCGGGGACTTTTGGGAGACGAAAACAGGGCTTCCAACGAACATTCGTACCAAATTTCATCAAACTCCCCGAAATTTCGAGGTTGATACAGATCCGTAACGATCACGTCATAATTTAGTTACGACTTTCTGGAATTTCGCTACTTTTCAATTTGATATTTCTGAATGAAAATTACAAGGGAAATAAAAAAAAAACATCAGCCGCTTAAAAAACATTTTCTAGCGAAATAAATCATAAAATGGCCCACTTGAAAAAATTAAATGTTATCAATTATTGAAACTGCTCACAAAATTTCACAAGAATCGGTTGAGAATTGCGACTTGTAGAGAAGACAAGCTGGATAGTGGGATATCCGGACATACGAACGAATTTCAGCCCAAGCTGAAGCAGAGAACTTCGTTCGCTTAGCTCGCTCGTTCAATTAATAAAAAATGGTGAAATGCAAGGTGTCAATTATTGACATTTGGGTGACCAATGATATGAGGTTTACCTTATTACATTTTACCATGCGTGGCTGCAAATGTGTGCTGATTTTCTTAAAAACTTAGAAGATATTTTCGTGTACGTTTGGTTGCGATCCGTACCTACATGATGAGGCTAAATGTGTGGTGCCTCACATTGGATTATCTCTGTCTCTGGTCGGTCCCTCATGTCTGAAAATCATGGTCATGGTGGAATGTAAGTCTGGAACAAACGAACTGTCTCCATCGGCGCCTGTCAGTTGCAATGTTAGCGACAGTGTTAAATTTCTGGTGTGTCCTGATTCTTCATTTGGTCCGACCATCTACTTGGTGAGCGGCCTCTTCTGAGTCTTTTCCACTCTGTGGTCTCATTATTCCAAGGTAGTCCAAAGTGCACATTTAATTCACCTGTATTGATTATGCGAGACCATCCGCAAACGTACTTCCATCGCATCCAACTTTAATTAAACATGAATTAAAAAGCGGAACCAGAATTTAATATCCATGATGTACTTAACAGACTTTATTCTTAAAGATACCAGCGGAGGTTTTCAATGTAATTGCCCCGGTTCCTTCAAGAGGCTGACAGCTCAAAGGCTAGCTTGTGACGTGCTCATTGTGGAACGCCTACGGTTTATTCAGAGTTTGCCCGTATTTTTCTATAAATACGAGCATGAACTGGGGTTTATAGTGTTTGTTAAGTTTTGTTTGCATACAAATGTAATATAAAATAACACTAGTCATGACAAATACCTAAATTTTGAATCCCGTTGCGTTGTAGGTAGCGTTTAATTATCAAGGACTGCTCAGAGGCTGCCCCATAACTTGCAATAAAATTTAACACCATTATTCAGCAGGGTAAATCACCCTCCCAAGAAACCAAATCAAAGCTGCAGTTGGCTTTTCTGTATTTGAATGTATACTTGTATGCAACGGGGAGAGGGTAGGGTTACGATTATCTTCAGCTGACTGTACCTTAGCAGCAATAGAATGAGTCCGAGAAGCTCAGTGTGACAACATCTAACGATCACGGCTGCTCTGAAGAGTAAACTGACTTTGAAGAAGAAGCTAACGATATTTATATTCCGGTTAAGAACTCATCCCGTTTGACTATTTAGCCCGCTCTGTGCCAGTGTGGGAACTACGGCTAGAGCTATTAAATGTAGGCATACAGGCTACTGCTGGTGATGACGATGAGAACTCATCGACCAAGTAAAATAGTTCTGAAGAAGTGTCAGTTTGTTATGGGAAGCCGGAAAGGCTTCTTTTTGGTTAGGTTAAAAGCAACCTACTAGGCATTTATGAATCAAGCTTTGTATAACAAATCACAGTAACAGCAATACAGATTTATTGTGAAAATCGCGTTTAGTTTATTACTAAAGTTATGATTTATCGTAATAACTTTATAGCCCTCTGTTACTGGATTCAGCCCCAATATGAGGCCTCCTAATAGTCATAAAACTACACTATGGTTGTAAAATTCTTGATTAGTGAGACTAATGGAAATTTCTAATGGGTTTTTACACAAAAAGCTTGTAACTGTTTCGGTTCATATTCTCTATAAAATTTATTATATAGCAGTGCTTTGAATTTTAAGCTAACCGAAGAAAGACTTACGAATCAATTTATTTTACACATCATTTTGGTTCAATGATCATTATTTCTGTTTGAAATCGGCTTTGGAGTTAGCGTTTACGGTCTCCAATAATTTTCAAACAAACACAATACCACGAACATTCCTTATAACATCCGTCGTCCGTAAATCGTATGACAAAGTTCATACAAAAAAGAACTAAGACCGACTCCATTATTTCTCTTGAGTAACCTGATATTGCTCATTCAGTTGTTTTCTGGCTGTTTGGGTATAAGATTACACAAAGTTATTTCAATATGGCAATCGAATAAGAACGGAGCCCACATCGGGTTTTTGTGATCTTCGGAACGCCATTGCTAACCCATTCAGCATTTGAAATATGTTTATTGCGTTTTTTAATTTAATAGCCCCTGACTTACTCAAATAAGCCACTGAATTTTAATAGAAATCGATGTTAGTGTGGCGTTTGTTATGGACATAAAACGGTAGAAAGTCACAATGCATAAGTGAAGTCATCAGCGCTTTATATCTACATCTACATCCAATAAGTAGTAGTGAGCCATGTTACATAATACTTTTTAATCAAAGATAAGTAAAAGTGCTTCTACTACCTATCCAGTACAACACTTCATAACATAACATATACCGTCAAGTTTTTCTCAAACTAACAAGCAAGTTTTTTCATCCCACCGGCGCGGCGATACGTCTCCAGTTTATAAAGTACGATTAATGCATTAAATCATTCCAAGTAAACTTTAATCGCAAAAAGGCTTCAACTTTTTAGCGCTCTCCCTTTTTGTAGGTATCGATATCGGTACAATTATCGATAGAAGCACTCGCGGACGGCAAGATTGCAATCTCCCGATAGGTTAGTTTAATCCATAGATTTATGGCCTCAGCTACCACGCTTTAATCCGCTCGCTGAGAAAAACCAACGTGTTTGCCTTGCCAACTTGGGAACTATTCCGTTAGGTAAATTTAGGGGTGTAAACATGCCAGAGATGTGTTATTGGTGTACTAGATTTTCTACTTGGCCTTGGTAGATATTTATTACTGTTTCGGGCAGTGAACAATATTGAAAAGTTTTTTGTAGGAAATGTAATGTCTTAAAAAACTTAAAAATCGGCAGCGGTGCAAATGGAATTTGCACGGTTAGGTTTATTGTTCAAGCGGCCTTGTTTGCCAATTTTACAGTTAATAAAACAATTACCGATAACTCGGAACCGTTGCGCTATAGAAATCGACAAATTGCACAAATAGAAAAAATGTGTAAAATGTGCAAATACTTTCAAACAAAACAAATCGCCAATTTCGCAGAAGAATGGGTAAAAGTTGCGGAGTTCCTTTTTAACGTATTTTATTACTTGCAATAAAGTTACCGGCATTTTAGCAATGGAGAACAATAATAAACCGTATAATGAAATGCTTCTCCGTATTTTGTAAACTGACATTCTTTATCAATCAGTGCACATCTGTTTAAGCCCCTTCTAAACAAATAATGCGGCGCAGGTAGGTAGTAATAAATGTATCGACCTGGGTTGCACCTTTTGCTCGAAATCTTTTAAGCAAAGTGGCTTGAGCAAACAGCGTTTATTTGATATTTGTACAAGTGTGATAACCCAAGCATTTGATAATATTTCGTTTGCCACCCAAGAGTATCCATTATTGTCAATGTAAGTAAATAAAAGTTAACCACAATAATTTAATGTTTACTGTATCATATGCAGTTAGTTTAAAACTTTCCGTAGGTAATAAAAATCGTATAGTCTGGTTCATACATTTGCAATTGGAATTCTAAAGATGCTAATAAAACAGCAACTGTGCCGTTGAACGCTATTTGCAATTAGCAATGATAAAAGAGTAAGTGCACTTAAAATTTACCTCTTAAATTATAACCGTTATTCATACCAACTACTCAAGAAACAGTTTTCTCAATTTTCTCACAAAGATTAACTTTATCGCAAACATAAGGAAACCGTTTGCCTCGATAGTTATTATGATTAGCAAGTATTGCGCTCATCCGGTGGGATTACTGTAGCTGCAGGCTTTTACTTGTTATTAGAACTTCCTCTAAATAGGTAGACTGTGATAATGAATGTATACTTAAAGTGCAGTACTCACCAGCCTCACTATTCTGTAACTTGTTTTAACCTCACCTCGCTCGTCACCCACAAATATACCTTGACGCCGCGATTCGTAGTAACTAAGCATAAGTAGGTATCCTGATTGTGTCGAACAATAAAGATATAACCACTCACTATCAAACGATAAATTATTTGTTTATTTATTTATTTGTATTTGTAAGTTTCGGCCGGGCCGAAAGGTTCGGCTGTTTTTTGGCTGAAACCGAAACTACTGCCGAAACATGATTTTTTTGCTGAAACTGGCCAAAACCGAAACCGAACCTTCGGTCGGACACTAACTGTACTTTTAGCGTGGGATTGACGTGAGTTGCGTTTACTACAGGCGCTAGCGCCTATCGTCAAGATTTAGTATGAAAAGTCTATACACCGCCCCTGGTGGTCACTCATAGAACTAAAAATCCAAACTGTAACGTGAGGCACTTATACATTACTTAATTCGCCATCGATTTCACGTTCGTTCACGATTTTCCAATATTCAACCTTATATCACTAGCATTTATCGTTTTAATTTAACCCTTTACCTACGGGTGTCAACCAGAGTTGCCAGTACGGCAACACCGCTGCAGTACGGGTGTCAACTATAGTTGATCGAAGTAATGGTCATGTTCAATCTTTTTTTTAATCAAAACGAAACCTTGTGTCTTGGTAATAGCGGTCACGTTATGCATTGGGATTAGTACAGATACAAAGAAAAAAATATTAAAATGTTTCGGTAGATGGCTCTGAAATAAACATATTTATAAAAAATACCGCTTTTTTGGTGGCAACTGGGGTTGACACCCGTACTGCAGACGTGCAAATAATTGAACTCAATATGGCGGACATTAGTGTTTTTGTTAGAGTACGGCGTGGGAGTGTTTGGAGTGTTAATTTTAGTGATTGATATTTATGCATTATTTTTATAATTATCGTTATTTAAGTGTTTATTTGTGTTTAATATACTATAAACTAATGTTCTTAAACTTAAACATGTGAAATCCGCAAGTAGTAACTTAAAAATCTGCAATTTCTTAGTGACTGATGTATTGCTTGATATTAGAAAAAATAGTGAATATTATTACTCCAAGTGATTATTTATTGATTAAACACATTATACTTATTGTGTGTGTGAAATTTCAACTGTGTAGCTGTAATACTTCAAAAGTTACAAGTAAGTGAAGTTATGCCTAACCACTGACTCTCGCCAAAACATGCCCGTATTGAGCGATGACGGAGTGATTCAAGGCCCCGTAGGTAAAGGGTTAAATGTTTGTCGGTTATGACATTACAGAATACGCGCATCGCGACGTCGACAGTGTCCACTGTCGATACAATATGGCGGCGCGGGGGCCATTTATTTGCATTTTTAAATACAAAATACGCGACAATCCGAATTTTGCGGATATATGTTGTCAATTCAAAACCCTTATTTTTATAAGTTCTTTAATTTGAGATAAATTTCGATCGGATCTACGGTAACTCTTGGCGGAATAATACGATATCACGGGCCATTTTGCAAGTGAAATAGTAAACTACAGTCGCTACGGTATTCTTCGATACGAAATGTCAAATTTGGGTCTCACACTACCGATTGGTAGTACGAATCGAACGTTACATTACGCATCGAAAACTAAACGCTAGAGCCTAACGTTTTGCAGTTGGTTTCGTAGGACAACGGCATTGTGAGTTACAAGTTTGACGGGTCGAATCGAAGAATACCGTAGCGAGATCGAAATCTATTCGAAGCGCGTTTATTCGATCTCGTATTAGTTACGTAACGTTAGGTTACGATTGTTATCTCACAATAAGGGTACTGAAAGTCAAAAGAGCTAGAATACAAGCGTTACTCAGCGTCACAGAAATGTATGAAACATAAAGTGAATAGCGTACAGATTGAGGGATTTTCACAGAACAAGTATCATAAAAATGTCACCACAGTGCGAAGCGTCCTTTATATTCATACGTAAGTTATGTAGAAAAGGGGTAATATTGTGCTGAAGCGGCAACAGCGGTTTTCATTTGAGTAGCCAACTTGTGCACGATTTGTTTACATTACGTTTTTGTACAATGGCAGTGTGTAAAAGGGCTTTTGAAAATGTTGAATTACGAGCCTGAAATTAGAATGTTTAATAATGTTAACAAAGCTACACTTGGTCCTCCTGTAAAAATACAAACGAGTGCCCAATATGTTTAGTAGTTAACACAAAACGTATGCCAAGATCAATAAAACACAACAATTTACCCTCTTATTGAACGAGCGAGCGAAGCGAACGAAGTTCTATGCTTCAGCTTGGGCCGAAATTCGTTCGTATATCCGGATATTCGATGTCCCCCTGTCGCGCTGCCCGGCTGGTCTACAGTTTGCATTTCTCAATATTATTCTTAGTTAGTTTATGTATTTTTAAATCTCAGACCCGCTAGTTCTACAGCCGAGCCACTAGTTTATAAAACGTAACACGCCTCTATTAACTTGCCCTTTTCCCACATAAGTAAATGACAAAAAGTAACAAATGAAATAAAACTGCATTTTAACTAAAATCGGTTTGATGGACATTTACGAATAAGGGCATTAGTTTCTACGGATAAAAACTGTATTGGTAGCCAGCATTCTATATCAATACATTCCATGACATCTCCGTCCATCTCGACTA
Source organism: Epinotia brunnichana (assembly GCA_963854355.1). Lineage (NCBI taxonomy): Eukaryota > Metazoa > Arthropoda > Insecta > Lepidoptera > Tortricidae > Epinotia > Epinotia brunnichana. Next base: position 17,162,539 of record OY977949.1, on the reverse strand, counting down.
ACAACATACATCTTCCAGCGGCCGGATAGCTTTGATATCTTAATAAGAGGTCATGTCGGACGGAACCAGTAAATTACACCTGTAAAACATTTACGGCCCCTTACTTTTGCAACCTCATATCTTTTGCAATCTTATTATTGCAAAAGCAACCTTTTCTAAAATAAATAATGTTGATTTTTCAAGGAAGCGAAAACAGGAGATATAAAGTTACAAATGCAGCCAGACAGTTTACAACATCTTATACTACTAAACAAACGAAAAATTTAATTTTTTATTTACCGCAATTTCGGTTTGCGTTTCGCTGGGAAAAAACAAGATTTAAAATTATGGACGGTAAATTAAGATGTTCAAAAGTTTGGAGTAGTGATTTAAAGGTTAAAAAACGCTATTGATTACGTTTTTATCCCCCATTGAATGGACAAAGTTCGGTCGATGTTATGCTTGTACAAAATGCAATGTTTAAAAGATCGATTTGCAAATTACACTTAATAAGTGAACGTGTATGAGTCTGAGACAAAATTTCTAGTACCTAACTGTTCTGTATATCATACGGAGATTTGGATTCGCGTCTTTCCTATGGACATTGTCAAAGTTATTTGTCTTGTTTTAGGTTGCACTTAACATGTTTTACTACATACTAAAAGTTCGTGCTGGTGTCTGGATAAATTTAATCTTGTAGGGAAAACTCGCTTTGAGTTAATGGTTTATAAAAAATAAAACAATTTTCCCAATGTTGCTCTTGGCTTAAAATAAAAAACTAAAATTTAAAGCTGAAATACTAGGTATCATTTGTATTACACATTACTTTCGTGTAACTTTTCTAGTTTTGCCGCAAAGTCTCAAAGTCCTTAAGAGTTTTCTTTGATTTTTGTATACTTTTGCTAATAGTACTTAAATTAGCGTATACACTTTTCCAAGCGCGGCCGTGGCGTTTTTGATGACGTCATTATTATACAGGGGAGACAGACTCCTAAGAGATTGTCTCCCAGCAGTTTCCCAGCAATCCAGGGGACAACATACTAAAACATGGCGCTGGTATCCGAAAGTGAAGTATTTTCCCCTAACAACATGCCGTAGGTATAGCTCTTAATTGTAATACTTACAGACACCACTGGAGTACTTTTGTTTTAATCACTCTGTATCACCCAAATAAGCAATTTCTCCTTTTTTATTGACTCGATATTAATTAAACTAATCAAGGTGTATCTCCCCAAAGTGTCACAGTCGACAGACTACGCAATCGTTACGGCGATAATTATTTTACACTTCATCACAATTGTTTCCGTCGTCAATTTATCCCTATAATTATTTTCTTACGCTCAACTAGCGCTAAACAAAAGACAGGCTGTCGTTCCTTTGACCTGGAGCGTTGTGCCGTGAAATCGACAGATGTAAAATAATAACAAAGAGTTACTAAGTGATTACACAGAGATGTAATGCTTACAGAAAGATCGGTTCAGAAGACAAACGAAACTCATATCATCGCTTTAAAGAACGCGACGTGCTTAATAATTAATGAGATGCCTGCCAGGCCTGCTAAATATTTAAGCTTGTGCAAATAGTGCCCTGCATGAAAACATACAGGTTGCTCGAAATGCGCTTAGTAACAGACCGTACCGCGTACACCTTGGTGACAGTGCTAGTCGAGTAAGAGTGCTCAATAATGGTATTCCCCAAGGGTCAGTCCTCGCCCCTGTGCTCTTCAATGTGTACATCCACGATATGCCCGAAACAACCAGTTGGAAGTTTGAATACGCAGCCGATTTGGCCTTGGTAACACAGGATACAAGCATGGAGGCTACCGAACTAACGTTAACAGGGGATCTCTCTACCATGGACAACTTCTTCACTAAATGGCGCCTGTGTCCTAACCCTACTAAAACATAAGTAGCTTGCACACCTGAACAACAAAATGGCCAACAAAGAACTCAAGGTGAAGTTCAGAAACGCCCGTCTTAAACATAATTCCTCTCCCAAATATCTGGGAGTTACCCATGATAGAAGCCTGAAATTCAAACAGCACTTTGAAAAGGTGTCTAAAAACCTGAAAACTTGCAATAGCATCATACAAAAACTCACCGGAACTACCTGAGGTGCCAATGCAGCTACACTCCGGAGCTCGGCATTATCGCTGGTATATTCGACAGCTGCTCTGCAGCCTGGCTGAACAGCGCTCACACTTACCTGGTTGACGTCCAACTCCACCACACGATGCGCCTCATCTCTGGATGCCTCAAGTCTACTCCAACATACTGGCTACCAGTCCTATCCCATATACTGCCTCCTAATACGCGGAGAGAAAGATGCCTTGGCCTTGAAATACAAAAAATACGGGCATCCCCAACCCTCCCCGTCCATGGAGACCTAGCCGACTTTAAGAAGACAAGACTCAAGTCCCGTCACCCTCCAGCGCTGAGATTCCATGATCCTGAACCAACCTCTAACCTACAGGAATCCTGGGCATCTGAATGGGAGTAAATATTTCTTCCTGATGACATCTTCAAGCCTTATCTCAAGACACGACCTGCTGGCTTTGAGGAGCCCCGACGTGTTTGGTGCATGCTGAATCGGATTCGGACGGGAGTTGGGATTGTGCTTACTTATGGCATAAATGGAACTGGTGCGAATCAGCAGTGTGCCGGTTTGAAGCTGCCGAGCAGACTGTACACCACACGGTATTTGACTGCCCTCTAACCAGATACCACGGACAATTGGAGGATTTTACAACTTTAACCGAAGACGCGCAGTAGCTTACTTGAAAACTCTAAATCTTTGAAGTAGAGAAACAATTAGCCATACGAAAATAAATAATGAATTAATGATTACATAGTGTGGAATTACTTGAAAACCAGCTAGTAGTAGTAGTTAGTTACATAAAAGAAAAATAAAATCGACAGTGCCGCAAAAACACTGAGTAAGATCTCACGAAGAGTTCGAAAGATGTCACCCGTATTGGCATAACACGTGAGTCTAAATTTAAATATTTCTCACGAAAGTATAAATCCGAAAAAAAAGTTAATGGTCCCTATAATGTTAAAGGAATATCCGCCCTTCATCTCTCTGTTCAAAATCAAAACGATAGAGTCATGAAAAAGACGTCACATTTTGTCTGCAGTAGTGTCAAATCAGTATTGTCCTTGCAATTATATATAAGCAGAGCCGGTATTCTTTACGCGATATTTGATTGAGGGAGACATGTATTCATTTGAATGTCTCTGTACTATTCTGATTTTGAAAGACAGGAACGTAAAAGTGAAGATACATCTCCAGCTGTGAAATATAGTGGTGGCTCTCCAATGACTTGTGATTTAGTTGGATACTATTTGTGAGGTAAGTATATTGTGTAGATATATTTATTTATTTATATGTATATTAGCATGTAGTATTTATTTGCTTCAGCATAGAGGTATTTAGGTCTCTGTACACGTGTTAGTATGTCTATATTTTAGTTCCTGATCTCGTCTCAATTGCTTAAAGGTTAACTGGAAGACATCCCTTACAGGGATAAGCTCGCCTTTGCACCAACTTAACCTTTTTTGTCTGTATTCTTACCCAATGTCTTATGTACAATAAAGTATTTACATACATACATTTACATTCGACGACCGCTTTAGCCTAGTGAACCTTACTTGCCTACGAAGCAAGAGGTCTTGGGTTCGAATCCCAGTAAGGGATTTGTGTGATGAGCACGAATATTTTGTTTCTGAGTCATGGATGTTTTCTATGTATTTAAGTATATATTTATTTATATAAGTATCTATATCGTCGTTAGTTTGGGACTAAATAGGTTGATTTGTGTAAGATTGTCCACGCAAATATTTATTTATTATTATTTAATTTATTTATTTATTTAATTTAAATATTTACATATATATCGCCTTCTGTCTGGAATGGCCCAGTTCAAAAAGAAAAGGCTTTTCGGTGAAGTAAAACATCGTGAAACCGGTCAAATCCCAGCAAGGTCCAGTTTTCCATCTAGTTTGGAAGTTCCGACGGCAGTTGCTTTCGTAAAACTAGTGCTTACGCCAAATCTTGGGATTAGGTACCAAAGCGGACCCCGGGCTCCATTAGAAACAGCTGCGATAAACGCTACGATGATGATGATGATTTCACCGGGTACTTTCTTCCGATTGTTAATTATTTCATAATTGGAGATATCTGTGCCTAGCTTCAAGTCATGCGAGCGAAAGACCTTGGCATCTAGCTTACCGAACGCTGCAGCAGCGGCACCGATCCTGCTGTTGAAAAACACACCACACCAAAGGGGAGATCACTAATCACGTGGTCGAACGTACGTTAGGACAACTCAACTGTCATTTTTCCATACTAAACGTGACATTCAGATCTACCTGACGCGCGTACAATGCGTTACGTGATCGACCTGCTGCAGATATAATTATTATATGAACGTCATGAGAGTATATTATTATTAATTATTTGTTATGTTCATAAAATATTACAGAAACAAAAACGAAAACACACTTGCGTTTTTACTTGAAACAGAATATTTGAGATTAAAGTACATAAAACAAATTGGGCTCGTTAAAATGCATGAACATTTTATCTGCCCTTTTTAGGTAAGGAACGCGAAGTATCAATGAAGATTACGCACTGATAAAAACGCTACACGCGGTGACTACGTATCGTACGTTTTCTTTTATTATCTTACTAGCTTCTGCCCGCAAGCCCGCAACTCCATTCGCGTGGAACTACATAGTTTATATCGTAGCTCCATACGAACTTTCACTGCAATTTCACCCCTTTAGGCAATGATTTCCGAGATAAAAACTATCCTATGTAATTCCCCGGGACTCTAACTATCTCTATAAAAAAAATCGTCTTAATCGGTTCAGCGGTTTAAGGATGACTCACGCTAAAACGGGCCGTGTCCGGCCCGTGCCGTTTTCTAAGAAAAACGACGGAGTTTTCGCGCGGCCGAGCCATACCCAAGCCCAGCCGAGCCACGGCCGAGGCTCGGAAGCGGCTCGGTGTCGGCCCTTGGGTATGGCTCGGCCGCGCAAAAACGTCGTCGTTTTTCTTAGAAAACGGCCCGGGCCGGACACAGCCCGTTTTAGCGTGAGTCATCCTTTAAGCGTGAAGAGGTAACAGACAGACACACTTTTGTATTTATAATATTAGTATGGATTAGTAATGTATGGATATGGAATATGGATAGAGCAGCTTTAAACATAATATGTTTATGAATAGGATCTCTTTGCTTAAATTAATATAACAGACAGACACACTTTCGCATTTATAATATAAGTATGGATTACTAATGTACCTACGGATTATTGTGTAATAGTCAGCTATCATCTTATAATAAAGTAGAGATCTTCAATTTGAAATTGAAATTGCATTGGAATCAATACAATTAAAACTGCAATACCAATACTATTTATGCAATATAAGAACACACTGTACAGAACATAATCAATATAAGTAGAGCATCAATAAAAGCAAATAACAGACGGGTTTTATCGCCACGGGGCGATCTCTTCCAGACAGCCTTGGGGTACCTAGCGGAAAAAAAATCTAAGCAGTACGATTCGTAGTAAAATCAACCTTTAATCTAGAGAATCTTCTAACTAACCAGTATCATTAGCGGAATATTGTCAAAAATGTCATAAGGTCATGACTCAGGTACCGGAACCGGTTACCCTTATTGGGGTTTTCCATAGGGTAATTTTAGAAGTGGTTTTTAAAACCCTATCCATAATGGTAACCTTATGATAAGGTAACCTTACTGATAGGGTAACCCTATTGTTATGGTAAGCATATCGGATGTGGTAACCATAAGGTAACCTTAATAAAACCCCAACAAAACCCTATCTCGATAGGGTTATGTTACGGTTACCTTATCTTATGGTTACCACATCCGATATGCTTACTATAACAATAGGGTTACCCTACTAATAGGTTACCTTATCATAAGGTTATCAAATTGTTAGGGCTACCAAATTGATAGGCTTAAGCCTGAAAAGAGGTTTTCCGGTCCTTGTCGGTCATGACTAGTCACGAGCCGCAGCGGTGGAGGTGTGCTAATGGTCAGTTCCATATATGTAATTATATTAACTCGTACGATTATTCCCAGTAGTTCCATTTAGCAACAATTTTTGAGGGTCGTATGTTTTTTTTAAAATAAATAAGTAGTTTTAGCATTCCTTGCTAGACTATGTTTGGTTTGAATTGTTTGTTTTTGGTGGTAATGGACAGGGTAATATGTATGTATATATGTATTATTATGTATGCAGGGTGTATGTATTAGTTGGTTAACATTATTTATCTTTTCGTGTAGGTAATGAAATGACGATCCTTTTGGTAGATAAAATAAGATTTTGTTTTGATATTAAGTATTTTTTTTATTATTAAGAAATAAATCAAGCGATAAGAGACTTTGTATGAAAATCGCTCTACTGGATCTATTTTTTTTTCCATATTAATATCTAGCAACAGAAACGACACTGCCCAAAAGTGTCTAGGGATCAAGTTAATTTTTAGCTTTTTCATACTACAATCGCTGTAATGGTATTACCGTAGCGATAATGGTAATAAGTAATTAAAGTTTGAAGGTCAAGAGTTAGAGGGAGTGGAGTTATTTTACTATAACAAACCTCAAATGCAGCAATATTCTAAAACGTAATCGATCCCTAGACACTTCTGGGCAGCGTAGTTTCCGACCTAGATATGGCGGGTCCCACTGTGTAGGTATAGGTATACAAAGTTTAATGTTATGTGTGCATGTTGTTTTAATATGAGAAACAAACTACGCTTGTATGGAGAGAAGAGAATTCTGGTGACCCTTAAACGTCTGCTAGACGGTCGCGCGCCCCTCCGACCGAGCGACCTTGGTCGGCACCGACCGCTGAGGGGTAATCACGTAACGTTCCGAACGCGCGTCGGTACAATTTAACTGTCAATTTTCCATATAAAAATTGACATTTAGACCTACCCGACGTTTGTACAATGCGTTACGTGATCGACCTACTTGAAATTTTGCTGCAAACAACTGTCTACACGGTCGGTGCGGACCAAGGTCGGTCGGTCGGAGGGGCTCATTGGCGACCAATTTTAATTTTATCAAATCTTATCTAGTATTGTGTGTTGCCACCTCGACCTTGACAAAAAGAGGAGGAACTGGCATGAATTCCGATAAAGCGTTTTATCGGGTAAACCGAATGATTTTGAATCAGTAACGTCCTAGTTTTTACAACAGTAGGTAATTGGGTCGCCATTCTTACCGGGCGTTAAATCAGTTTCCTAACGAATTAAAATGCAATCAAATCGAAGCTGAATGTTGTCTGCATAATATTATGATTTACGTTTGTAAACCCGTGAGATTGAAGTCTTAATTATTTCCCCTTTTAGAAATTCGATGATTTTCCTGTTTTACTTTGAGGCTTACCTGCCTCATCAATCTAAGATACTTACACGCAATTTACCTTTTTTGACTTGTTTATTTATACCATCTTAATTCTAGTAAATCTGTGAAATCAAAAGTATTCCTGATTCTTTATTTTGTTCCGTGGCGGTATATATCTGCTAATACTAAACTAACACAAATGGTGATAAGCAGGTATTTATTTTTTACTATGTATACTTAAAACGCAATCAAATGCCTGATGTGACTCTTATTTTATTACAAACTCGGCAACAGGTATTTGACCTAAAATAGGATAGTTATCAGAAATTATACCTAATTGATTGAGTACCTACAATTATTCTTAGTATATATATATTATTGTATACTTTTGTACCTACCTATATATATGTAATTATGTAGGTACGCTTTATTACAAATTGTCACTCTTATCATACGACTAAGAAGAGGAATATGACTAAGAGGAAACTAGCTGTTGAAGCTGCGGAGTGTCTTACAGAAATGAACATAAGTAGGTTCTTACATACACACGAAAAACATAACTTTCCTTCTGCCACAGATGGGTAAAAATTGCATCCAGAAATCAACAAAGCGTCTAAACACAAATATAATACCTATAAATAGGTATATCTTATCTTTTATTTATATATCATTCGTATCGTATATATTTGTTACGTTGGTAACGTATACGTAAATCGTGTATTGTGGTTGACTGTACTCTGACCTATATTTGAACGATAATGTAACGTAACCTACGTGATAAGTATTTTCGCCTATTGCCAACACAAGCAGAGTGGCGCAGTGGAAGCGTGCTGGGCCCATAACCCAGAGGTCCGTGGATCGAAACCACGCTCTGCTAAACAACTTTTTGAATTTTTTGAATTTTTAATTTATAGGTTTTTTTTTTGTTTTGAACCGACTTGAAAAAAAGAGGTTCTAAATTCGGTTGTATTATTTTTGTTTTAAATATGACAAATTATTATGTACCTATTCTAGATAATGTGATGGAATTTAACATTAGAAAGTGTTTATTTAATAATATCCATTCACATATTTTTGTCTTGTATTTTAATCAAAAAAATTGGATTGTATTGTTAACGATGCTTAAATAGTTTTTTTTATATTTTAATTTGTTTCATGATGTGGATTCTCCGCTTTGTTTCGTAACTACTTATTTTGTATTGTAAATATAAAAAAAGAAAACACGATTATAGGTTTTAAATTCGAAGTTAAATTCATGTTTATTTATTTCGTGGGAGTTATGCTATCAAGATTAACGGCTCGCACGTTTTTGCGGTACACATGTCTTAGCACGTCTCGATTTTATAATAAGATTATGTTGATAGTAGCGAAGAAAAATGTACACAAGGTCCGGGCTTACCCACGTTTACCTGCGCTTTTAGGACCACTTAAATTATTTTACGATTATGAGCGGCCTATGTCAACAAACGTAGCCCAATTCAGAGAAATATAAATTGCACTATAAAGACATCGTATTTGGAACTTTTGTTGTACAATTCCCGCAAGTCTGTTTTTGCCCTCTCTGTGTAGCGCCGCCACATTACGTCAGAGGCTAGTCATTATTGAAATGTCTTCGTCGCGACCACCCAGGACACACTGTCGTGGAGAACTAAAGGTATGTATTTAACTTAATCGTTCACTTACGTGACGTACCTAATTAATAATATTATAGCTGGTACTAGAAGTTTTGCCTAGCTACGTCGCCGTGCATGACCACAGTGCAGATGAGATCAAAATAATGGGACATAGACGTTAGGCAGGTTTAAAAATGTAGAAGTAGAAGTAGAAGTAGAAAAGCTTTATTCAACATCACATTACACGAAATTATAATTAAACATTTAAACATTAATACATGTGAACCTTAAGATTTGAATTAAAATATAAATTTAAAATTAATGTTACAATTTTGATGTGTGTGTGTGTGTGTGTGATGTTAAAAAGGAGCTTGCCTCAGCATAATGTTACAGCGAGGTCACTGCAACGCTGGTTTTCAGGTTTTCAATGTCATGTTAAATCGTTAAATTCAGCGAAAAATTGTAAAGGCAATAGCGTTAATTTTAGAAATAAAATACTTTTGTACCTATAGTTACTATTGAATAGGTTATGTTTGTTTGTTTGTAGCTTTCTAAGCTTCTATTTAGGGATAACATCTGGTACTTCTCATCCGATTACAATCATATATATTTATCCCGCGGTTCCGTCCGTGTTCTTTTTAATACGCGGGAGCAGCCGCGCGGTTAGCTAGTCTAGATAAAATAAATATGTAAGTACCTACTTAGATAGTTAGTAGCAGCGTGATGTTTTTAAATCATTCTAAAATTCTGTAAGCAATTTTTTAAATCCTATATGAATAATACAAGCTATATATACTCACTTACTACCACTTCATTGTCCAACAAGACATTATAACTGGATAATTTACTACTATGCATGCTCGTCTTGTCCTTAATATTGTATCGCTTTGAAAACTGGTAAGTTTCTCTTGCTTGGGAATTACAAAACCCTATTTATTTAAAGATTATTTTAAGTACAGAACCAGTTCGCGTAATGAACTGTTGATGAACGTTCATTATATATTTGTTCTATTTTTTATTGTAAAAACGGTTTATTAGATTGCTTTGCGACAGAGTATTTAGCTCACAATAAGAATATGTCCCTACAAGCCTGATTTACGTAATTAGATTTGATTAAGATTCGATCGTAATTTGCCAAAACTACATTACAACTCCCGACACTGATTTTAGTTAGTTTGTTTTAACAGTAGCCATTTCAGGTATGCATGTAATCATTCCAATGTCTAAATTTACAGGTAACTTAAATGCGGTTCATTCGAAACGTTTTAATTCCCAAATGACCACACATGCACAGACTTCTAAAAAGAAATCCAAAGAGTTCTAAAACTGGGAAGCAGAAAAAGCCTTCGTGAGTCCCGTGGAAATTAGAACGTAACAACCGGACAAATTGAAAAGCACTGATGTTGTACGAGTGTCGTACAGTTTTAAGACCTTTGGTATCTAGGTGTTTTGCAAGTCTCCGCCGTTGGTGGCCGTCGGGATATTCCAAATATTTTACAAATTGCAAGATTGCCGGCGCGACATCGGGGAAGCGACAAAGCGTCGATGGCGACAATAGATCTGGCAACTGCCGCTCTGCAGTCGCAATGCCACTTAAATTGACCTTAATTTCTCTCCCAGAAGTAAGCGAAACGAAAATTCTTTTAACATACATCTTTTAAGTTTAACTCGTTTCATCATATACTCGTAGATATGAATTAACCTTTATCATCATCGGGTAGTCGTCAATCAACAAAGATTGTAATTTATGCTTTGTCGAACCCGTTAGTTTTTACTCAAGGTACACAAACATCCTTATTCATGTTAAAGTAGGTAAAAAATACCGCCCAAGTGCGAGTTGGACTCGCGCACGAAGTGTTCCGTACCATAATCTATAAAAACGGCAAAAAAATTACGTTGGTTGTATGGGAGCCCCCCTTAAAAAAATATTTTATTTTGTTCTTAGTATTTGTTTTTATAGCGGCAACAGAAATACATAATCTGTGAAAATTTCAACTCTCTAGCTATCACGGTTCTTGAGATGACAGACGGACGGACGGACAGCGTAGTCTTAGTAATAGGGTCCCATTTTACTCTTTGAGTACGGAACCCTAACAACAACGAATACATGTATTGGTTGTAGTGCCACTTCGTGGAGTTCAAATTATTTATGGAGTAACAAATCTTAAAATGATCGTCCCTCCACTGATCAACTTGTTTCAAAGTGAGACAGAAAAAAATTGAAGTTATACAAAATGTAGGGTGTGCATGTTCGAAATAAAATGTTTATTGTATTTAACACTATAAAACAATAACCTATGTCAAATGATTGAGTGAAAATAATTATTGCATCACTATTTGCAATAATTATTTTCTCTCATCAATTGTTAGGTTTTTTTTTTATAATACGACGGTGGCAAACAAGCTTACGGCCTGCCTGATGTTAAGCTGGTACCGTAGCCTATGGGCACTTGTGACTCCAGAAGAATCACAAGCGCGTTGCCGACCATTTATTCACTTGAGGATTCGCTGTGTTGGCAGGTAGAGACATGCAGGTCCCTCACTCCCAACACAGCGCACCCTAGGGAGCTCTGGCGAACTTACTCACCACCAGGAACCCAACACCACATGCTTCATAGCATGCAATAATATAGCAACACTACAAAGCAGTGGTGCTATTATGGCTGCGGTCTTCTGTAAGGTGGAGGTACTTCCCCAGTTGGGCTGCTCCACATACGAGCGAGATGACATTCCGCTGTGCCCTACCTCTCTTCAGGTAGGTACATGTCGAAAAGGCGTTCAAATTCCGAAATGACGCTAGCGCTACCTACTCGTATATTGCGTCTTCCGTACTGAAAAACTTGACTGGTTTTACTCCAACAAGGTTGATAAATACAAACTAACTAAGTGTTATCACAATAGATCAGCGATGGTCGCAGTGATATAAGGGCTTTGACAGCCCGAAAGCCACTACCAGAAATAATGAACAAGTGTTATATCGAAACAAAAGACGGTAGCCAGCCCAAGTAAAAGCTAACTCTAATTATAATTACCACTTTCATTTGCCTCTTTACGTCCAGTAGGTACATGAATACATCAAATCGTCTAAATAAATAACGCCGAGTTTTCAATGGACTCGGCTCGGAATAAATCAAATAACTCCGCTGGATTCGCTGTCGTTGGCAAATGTGTCTTCATTCATGACGGTGCGCTGAGGAATTCAGGAGCTGTGGAGATGTTTGTTCAGACTTGATATGTAATTAATCATAATTGGGAACTCACTTCCCTTCATTAAGGTAATGAGAGCGCATTAAGAATATTTGGCGTACTGTTTTTTTTCTATATAGGGAAAAGGAAGTGATCACATCTTTATTTTTGAAATTGTATTCCGTAGTATTCCGTGAAGCTATATTACTTACTTGGTATAGATGCATACATTTCGCATTCCAATTAGATTTAAATGTAGGTTGCGTGTTCGCCCTAACAGGCCCCGTAGCATGGATGGCCTTACCACGCGATAAGTGACAGGATAGAGTTTCCGTCCCTGGCTGACACCGTTCGATAGAACGAGACGACGCGCTTATCCTATCACTTATCGCGTGATAACGCCATCCATGCTACGGGGCCAGGTTACGACGCGCGAGGAAGGAAGCTCCCTAAATATATTAAATCAAATTGAGAAGCGAAATGAAATGAGGTATACTAACATTTATTTTCGATGTTTTACCTTAGAATACAAATGAATACCTACCTAATTACGAACAGAAAGGCCTCCATGTACCAAAACTAACGCTTGCACGCGTTCGTCGTATAGCACGTGCTCGTTTGGTCCTAGCACGAACTGATATATCGATACCCCGGAGGTAAGTGCAGAATATAGCCAAAGTGTCAAGAGAAATAAACCTGGGTTACATAGGTATTTAATTTATAAAAATATTTTTTGTCTGTCTAAAACAACTGTAATTCTTCAACGACTCCACGCCATACGCTGTTCTTGACAGACACGGGCAGGTTTGAGCAAAAATAGTCTCCACCGGTATCGGTACTGACGGACAATGCGTTCATTATTGAGATGCGAGCCGTCGCTCGCAATGCGATGGCGACTACGACTACTAGACGTGAGTAGTAGCACAATGTATGCACTATTCAGAATGGAGAATAAAAATGGCCGTTGCGGCGTGTTAATTTATAACGATGAAGTTTGTGAGGTTGCTGCTGCAGATTAAAATAGCACTACTTGCTCTGTAGGCATGTGGTGTTGTGTTCCCGGTAGTCAGGGTTCGATATTATCAAGATAATTACGCTTCTTGATAATTATCGGATGATTATCCGATAATTATCGGATAATTATCACCAGTATACTACTCAACTTTGCATAATCTGAAATATTTTTTTCTTGTAAGAAGAAGCCCCATGGCGGCGCGGCACGTCACGTTGACACTTCGTGCGTTCGCATAGACGCAAGTCCGGAAATACACGTTCGAATACTTCTATTACAGTTCACTTTCATGAGCGCAATTTTTTGTTATTATCAATCTGTTATTATCACGATAATTATCATGATAATTATCATTCATAATTATAGTGATAATTATCATTCATAATTATAGTGATAATTATAATTGATAATTATCCTTTCGAACCCTGCCGGTAGTTACTAAGTTCACCAGAGCTCCCGAGGTTGCGCTGTGTTGCATTTGTCTTTAGCTGTCAACACAACAAATTCTCAGATCAATAAAAGGTCGGCAACGCGCTGGTAATTTATTCTTCTGCAATTGCATGCGTCCATATTATTATGCCCTGGGTGTTTGCTTACCATCAGGCAGGCCGTGTGCGAGTTTGCCACTGTCACAGTATGAAAGAAACCGGTCAAGTGCGAGTCAGACTCGCGCACCGAGGGTTCCGGACCACCCCGTACAATAGAAACAAATTCACTATAAACTGACACTCACTAAGTATGTACTCACAGACTTAGTGCGTGTCAGTTTATACTGGACATTAAATTTTCAGTGATGTAACTAAACATTTACGGTTTTCGCAATTTTTCCTTTATCTGTGCTTATAAGACGTTGCTTCGCACCTAATTTCAAGATTCCTAGTTCACGGGAAGTACCCTTTAGGTTTTGATTTCCTTGCGAGTTTCGAAAATTTGCCGCATAAACGGCTGTATCTTTTGATTGCGTCGGCTTAGAAGTTTGATTTTTTCACAGCTCCAAGGGACAGTAAGACCTGAGTATTTAATAAAAAAATCAGCTTGATATCTTCAACGCGTTCCTGAGAAAAAGGATCTTGACAGACGGACGGACGGACAGCATAGTGATCCTATAAGGCAGTGTTTTTCAACCTTTTTCATGGCGCGACCCCCCTAGAGTAAGAATCCAAGCAGCCGCGACTCCCCGGGGGGGGCGGGTCGCGACCCACAGGTTGAAAAACACTGCTTTAAGGGTTCCGTTTTTGCTTTCGAGATACGGAACCCTAAAAAGGTACGGGAAAGCATATACTGCGTATTAAGAAACTTTCAAGTAACATGCTTACATGACTGAATCGATTTAGATAAAATTTGTCGCTGATAGAGTTCCAGTGTGCGCTTCGAGGTTCAGAAGGAACAGTGCAGCTACCGAGTTTGTAGGTATGAAGTCAGTTTGTGTCTTGACGAAAGACATATTTTACATATTTAACTAGTACATTCAGCATCAAAATGATTTATGATTGTATGGGTGAATTTTTGAAATTATATTTTTACGTCATTTCGTGGACATATTCTATTTTTTGATTATGCTTAAAACAACTATGAATTACGAAACACCTTTGAATTTGAAGGGCTGTACCCTTATAACTCTATAGTTAGTATGCAAAGAGTTATTGAAATTATTCGCGGCATCGAAATGACGCGCATGACAGCGACATGACGGCTGTATTAGAAAAGTGCGATTGGTTCAAGGGATTATAACATTTACAAATTCAATTTTTATGGGATATGAAACACCTTTGCATTCGATTCTTTTATTCGTTTTTTGACGATTGTTGACCCTCCTCTTTTTATATAACTGGCGTGTGACACTTAAAAAGTTACTCTGTAAAATCCACCCGTTTCTTACTTGAATACATTATTTAATAATAAATAACAATATTATAAGTCTCAAATGCATTTGCGTCGAATCGTACCTATTTCGTATGAGATATGAACAACATTGGTTTTCAACTGCAGGTGGCTCCGTTAATCTTGTAACGTGGCTGTGATATAACGGAATATGCCATGTGAAATGGCATTCGTATTTCAATAAGTATAACTAAATATACCGATAGTTAAATTCCCAGAACACTTTGTTGTTAACCCGCCGCCATTCTCTTCCATTCGCAAAAGAAACAAAACTCAAAGATCAGCGTTCGACGACTAAAATAGTGTTGGACTCAATTCAAAACTCTTTGGAATTACTACACTATTCGTTGCGATTGCCCATTCAGTAACTCAACGAGTCTTAGTAATTTGTTTCTTAGGAATTCGGTTATTAGATGACGATAAATTTTCCATGTCCTAAGGGAGGTTTACATAATATTTCTCGGTTCGAGTGGGTTAAGAGTTATTTATCGGGGCGTCGTTTTTAATGTTCGGCTAAAGCTCTTGGTATTTGTTTAGGAAGGGTTTGGCTGCCATGTACGGAATTTAATGCGTCTGAAAATAGGATTGTGTACAATGTCGTGTTTCTTATAAAGCTGGAATACAATATCTATTTGTATTGTTATGTAGGTACAGTCACCGGCATCAATAAGTATATGATGAATCAAAGGCCGCAAAAATATCTGACACGCTCTTACGGGTCTGGGAATAGAGTTGTCGTCAGATATTTTGGCGGCCTTTGTTCCATCATATATTGATGCAGGTGACTGTACTTAGGTCTAACTGTATTCAATAAATAAATATTGGGGGACAATCTTAGTCAAACACACTTGTATAGATAAATCAAATATATAGATAAATAAAAAAAAGAAAAGCATTCAAGACTCAGGAACAAATACTCGTGCTCACCACACAAATTAATGCAATTACCGGCAGGCCTTTAAAACGTTATAAAAATAGTGCTATTATAACGCTATAATTCCGTTATTTGCCGAGATTTGTATAGAAATTTTAAACATATCGTTATTTATAACGTTATAATATCACTATTTTCATAACGTTTTGAAGGCCTGATGATTACCGGGATTCGAACCCATAGCCACCAGCTTCGTAGGCAGAGTCAAAGTAGGCCAAAGTATTATTGCTATTTCTAATTACAAAGTCTAATTACTTACATGTATTATAGTTGAGATTATTTAATGTGGCGGTTTTTTTATAAAACTTAAACTGGAATTTTAATCTTTTACCTTAGAAGGTAGAGTTGCTTATTGAATGGACTACTTTGATGCAATTCGGCCAACTTAAATAGTCTCAACTATAATCATCACTCAAGTCGCTTTCGCGCAATATAATACTTCTGCGCAAATGCATTACTGACAGTATACCGACAAGTAAGAAAATCTAGCCAACATCAGTAAGCTCTCGGTTAAGTACAAAATACCGCATACTGATTCCAACCTACCAAAATATGCGAAAGTGGCCGGAAATATAATTTGGATCTTCAACTTTACACGCTATAGGCATAAAAATATTGTTCCTTAGAAAACAGTGTTCCTAAATCGTAATACATCGTATAATATTTACACCCTCAGGTAGATTCTTCTAACAACATAACATGGTCTGCAATCTACATGAGCAAACTACGTTTACATCAATAAATTCAAGCAAATAATCAATTCAATGCCCACAACCAGAATTATAAACTCACAACTAAATGAGACATTCACCATCACAAGTATCTTTTTAGAGGTATTTTGCAAAACATTAATTACCAGCAAAATAGTAACAACGCTAAACAAAAGGCAATAGGGTTTGTTAATCTGATTTGTCTTATTGCAACGCAACTTTCCAAAGGATTTATTACAAAGGAGCATTTAAGAAAGTACCTGGTTCCGAAGACGGGATCGCGAAGCTGAATCTGCAAAATAAAGCGTTAGAATGCTTTAACCGTGGCTTGATTTATCGAGTAGACTTTGAATTTGAGACACAGCAGAATCGACGACCGTTTTCGAAGTATAATCATTCGTTATACAATATCGCTTAAGGCCTCTCTATAACCTCGTAGGCTAAGGAAAAGCAGTAATGTATTAGATTCCACGGCAGGCAGCGTTGTTTAATAACGTTGGTGAATTACAAGGCTTAGTGCGGACTCACCTTTGATGCTTACGCGAACATTGCTGGCTCGTGCAAAATGGAATTCTAGTTTCACACGCAACAAATGTACTCATTATCTGATGAACTTTGCAAGTGTTCTAAGGATATGAAATAAAAGGCTAGTGAACAATAATAGACATGACAATTACGAAATCTGAGCCAAAAACCTGAAATTAAAATACGTGTGAATTTTGTTTAGGTACTTATGTTTTATCAAAAACACGAGGACCAAATGTATATCGAACCAATTACAATCATACTGATTATTAGATTTGATTTCCACTACCCTAAGGTTTGTCTGAAAGAGATCGCTATTTAGCGATAAGACCGCCTGTTGTTTGCCTCTACTTGTGTTTACTATGTTCTGTACAATGTTTTTTTATTGAGGTGTGCAATAAAGCGTATTTGTATATTTCCTATGTTATGAAAACATATCCAACATTTTTTTTAAGTGTTAAAATGTCTATACAATCGGGCATGTATCTAAGGAACAATGTTATATATAAAAATAAACCAGTTGTGTAAGATCGTCCCCTATAATGAATATTTATGTAAGTCCATATTTCTGTCTATACTCAATTAAGACGGAAAGGTCGCAAATCATAACGAGTTTCGTGCGAAAACAAGATCATGGAAAATATTCAACTTATAATACAATAACTTATTGATCACATGTCCAATGTCATATCAATAAATGCTGCTATTATATTTCATGAGAAATATCAATATTCGTACTGTCCAACTAATATTGATATAGGTATCAAGATGCTATCTGAGACCGGAGACGTTACGACTCTAAATTGAGATGTGACCAAAAAACTAGAGGAACATGTTTTGAACCACGAATGCATGTTTTATTGTCAATGAAAATAATATTTTAATTACTAGTGCTAACCAAGTGGAGGTCATTGGGCTCATAATTATTTGAAATATGAGTTTTATTGAACACACATAATTTTAAAATAACTTGTGCTGGCGAGATTGGTCTCAAATATCCAATAAATAAGCAACGAAAGATGTCAAGCGTTTTAATATTTCTGTAATAACAAAATTAAAATTATGTTAATAACATGTTTTATTCAAAGAGAAAAAATACGTTTTTCCCAAGCATAACAAATTAAGTTACACAAAAATAGCGCACGAAAGCAAATCAATTTCTGAGAATTCCTCCGCGAGCCTTGACCAAAGAAAAATATTTCTAAAAACTTATTATAACGAACCGCTGGGGGCACTTAGAATTAGATCGGCAGCGAATTTCTGGAAAGTATAAGTTGTGAGCATAACATGACTTCGAATGGAAATTATTCAGAATTACGAAAATTAGCTCAAATTATCGTCCGGTTACCGTAGCCCGCGCATCGGCGGTGGGAGCATTAAGGCCCGCCGCGGGCATAACTGTTGCATGACAGCGAAATATTAATAACTAGCTGTTGCCCGCGACTTCGTCCGCGTATAACATGTTATCGTCTAAATGTTTGTTGAAGAAATGAATTAAAAAATAACATTGAAATTAATTTTCTACCTAGACTTTTAGAAAACAATCTAAAACCGAAGTTACAAATCTCTTACTTTCAAAATCTCTTGCTCTCTATACAAACTAAGAACCCTCTCTGAACCCTCATAGTAAACAGTCTGAAACCGTAGTTACAAATTTCTTACTGTAAAAATGTCTTGCTCTCTATACAAAGTTCGAACCCCGTTTTAACCTTCTTAGGCGATGAATTAAAAAAACGCTGAAATAAGTTTTGTAGTCTAAACGGGCTAAGATCGCAGTTACAAATATCATACTTTAAAAATTTCTTGCTCTCCATACAAACTTTGAACGCTTTTCAGGGAAAAATTAAAAATAAAACACTCGGTTTTTTTATTGTAATAGGTAAGTATTTTTCTACAAACTATCTAGTCTCTAGCTAACAAAAAGTGTTTCCCATACGAACCTTGCACCCCTTTTTAACCCCTTAAGGGGTGAAATTTTCCAAAACGCTGGCAGTAGGTATTTTTTTGTATTTTAATAAGTAGGTACTTAATCTTTCTAAAGAGTTTTAAATTTCTACCTAAAAAAAAATTTTCCTCTTATATTCTCCTCTCCTTTCATAAAAAAACATTGCACATCTTTATCCCCCTCTTAGCGGGTGGAAATTTTCAAACCACTGAAAGTAATTTACCTATATATTT
Organism: Epinotia brunnichana; assembly: GCA_963854355.1. Lineage (NCBI taxonomy): Eukaryota > Metazoa > Arthropoda > Insecta > Lepidoptera > Tortricidae > Epinotia > Epinotia brunnichana. Next base: position 17,143,137 of record OY977949.1, on the reverse strand, counting down.
GTATTCTAATAAATAATCTTTCTACACAATTTCAAGACACAAGCTCAAAAAAAAAGTTTCCTCCATACAAATTTTCACCTGTTTTAATAACCCTTAGGGGTGGAATTTTAAAAAACGCTGAAAGTTCTTTATTTGTATTGTGATAAGTAATCTTTCAGCAAAGGTTTGTCGCTTGCGATCTTTTTAAAAAGGTTTGAGATTCTAGCTCAAAAAAATCCCCTTTACCAACATTGTACCCCTTTTTCATACCCTTAGGGGTGGAATTTTCCAAAACGCTGTTTTTATATTTGTATTGTAATAAGTAATCTTTCTACAAACTTTTAAGCTTCTATCTCAAAAAAAAGTTTCGCTCATACAAACTTTGCAACCCTTTTTAACCCCCTAAGAGGCTGACTTTTCCAAAACGCTGGCAGTACTTTATTTGTATTCTAATAAGTAAGCTTTCTACAACGTATTAAGTCTCTTGCTAAAATAATAAAGTTTCCCCCATACAAAATTTGCACCCCTTGTTTTCCCCCTTAGGGGCAGAATTTTTCTAAACGTTGAAAGTATTTTATTCGTATTCTAATAAGTAATATTTATACAAAAGTTTAAGTATCTAGCTATAAAATAAAAAGTTTCCCCCATACAAACTTTGCACCCCTATTTGACCCCTTTAGGGATAGAATTTCCAAAAATCTCTTCTTATCCGTTGCCTACGTTGTAAAAGGTAGTTCTGGTGTAAATTTCAACTCTCTAGCCCCAGTAGTTTCGGCTGTGCGTTGATGAGTGAGTGTGTGAGTCAGTCAGGGCATTTATATGTAGGTATAGATAGATAGAAGATGACGAAAATCCCATTTAAATATCTAAAAACCGTTTTAATGTCGGTTGTTAGAGTGAGAAAACGATCAGGGACTGTGACGTCAAGATCCTCGAGCGTCATAGTAAAAAACAATCGTTTCATTTGAAGGTGCGTTTTGTGAAAAAGGGACAGAACATAAAACTACCTCTACCATAACCTCTTGCGTTGATTTTTTCTCTTTTATTCTTTTTTCGAGAAAATACATTATGATTATTTTATTTAGTGTCTACCTACGGTCGGGTCCGCTGCACCAATGTTTTCCATGTTTTTAAGTCTGGTTCGGCAAACAAATAGGGTTTTGTTTTGATTGGGAAAACATGTTTGACGTTTAAAGACCACGAAAACATGCCGCAGCGGACGCGGCTTACGGGGTGTAGTTTCGATTCCTGAGGGCCTACCGCGAACGGCATTCGAAGTTTTCCCTCTCTGTCGCACTTATGTACGAACTCGTAAGTATGACAAACTTCGAATCCCTTTCGCGGTAGGTCCTGTGAACCACGAACTTCGGAATTCGAAAATATTCGGGTATCTCTATCTCTATCGCACTAACTGTACTCGAGTGACAGGGATGCAGCTTTACGAACTTCGAGTTTCGGTCTTCGTGGTAGCGCCGTAGGCACTTTGGCAGAATGCGCAAAGAACGCGTGCCATTGCCATTCAAAAAAAACAAATTCGTGTTAATTATATTGTTCAAATTTGTTAATACATTTTTTGAAATTACGCCATAATGCGACATTTGCGCATATAAGTTCTCATATCACAATCGAATATTTTTTTATGATTTAACTTTTGGCATGTGTATCGTAAAGGTCTATCGTAGACTGGATTTAAATTATTAATAAGTGAAAGGCAAAGCAATTCCGCCATTTTGACAAAAAATTTACGTTTCTTATATCTGACAGTTGGAGCAACGTTTGATTTCAATAAAAATAAATGCAAAAATTAAATGAAGTCGTATATTTCGGAAAATTAATTAATTGTCGCAGTCGGATAAAAACTATCATAAGTTGCAGCTAGAATAATAATGTACCTATATAAAATGTTTCATATTTTTCCGTTCATGGGATGCTGAGAACATTCGTACCACACAAAGCTTAGTTTCAAACTGGCTGATTCTTTTTTTAATTTAGAGATTTATTATAAGTGGAGATTACGGAGTAATTACCTTTGATCAGAACGGTTACACAGACTCCTTTATTCCACGCACATAAATTCGTTAATGTAAAAATAATTTGACAAAAAACTGTCCGTCGCGTGTGTGTGTTTGAGTGTGCTGCTGAAATTCCAATTCGCATGTTTTTTTAGCGTAGTTTATGAATACTTATTTTTAAAAGCAAATAATGTTTTTATAAGATAATGTAAAAAAATATTAACTAAGATATCTAAGTTTTAAATTTTTTTTCGAAATGTTTGAGAATTTTCAAAAAAGGTGGAGTTCCATTGCATTTGTTCACCCCGATTTCTCTGTCAATTGTGGACCAATTTTCGAAATTATTTTATCATTCGAATAATCAAATGTTATAGAGAAGTGTGTATACTTAGTGATTTCGGTACTTTCTATTATAACTCGTGTATTTACCCTCGGAAATCGCTAAGTTGGTTAAGTAGAACTGATGATGAAGACCACAGATGACTTATGGAACTCCTCAATGATGTTAAGTATAGGTACGTCAAAGATTCTGACATGATTCCATTGAAGTAGCAACTAATCAAGTGCCAATGGTTATCCTGAGATCCTTGAGGAATCGACGGAACTCCTCAAATATTATCGGGTACACGGACTTGGTTTTTTTTCTGTATTAATCAACGAATTTGCTCTCGGAAAGCAGGTAATGTGGTAGAGTGGAAAATAAATATGGAAATGTTCATGTGTGTGGCTTGGCGAAGTACTGAATTGAAGTCGGTTTTAACTTGTTTTTAACGTAAATTATAATTTATGTACATGATGTAATGTACGGTCAACCAATTTGATTCCTAGGCCACCATATAACCTTGCCGTTGTAAATGCTATGTCAATACGGGTTACTAGGATTATTGCGTCGCTATGTAGCAGTTAAAATGACAGGGTTCTACGGTGGCCTAGGAATCAAATTGGTTGACTGTACCTCCCAAATGGATGGGTACGAGGTCGTCACAAAACTGACAGGGTTGACGTGACTTACAAAATTAAAATGGAAATCAACAACGTTTTTACGCACGATATTATTTTATTACTGATCACTAAATTGTTGTAGGGGAGAGCGGGGACAAACGTAACACTTTGCACTTTGACCGTGGTTTCTAGTTAGGTGTCATGATTTTCGGGTAGTTAATGATACCATATGAAAATTTCATTCATATTCTTCGAATTGATGTCTTAATTTATTTTATTATTGCGTGTTGTGTGTGATTTAAAAACACTTTTAAAAAAAATGTCATTTGTTACTTTTGACCACGATATGAGGTCACAAGTAACGCAGTGTGGGTCAAAAGTAACAGGATAAAGGTTTCTTCAACTTCATTATTAAATCAACAATTATTTATTAAAAAACAATGTAATAGTGACAACAATTAGCTTCTGAAAATAAAAAAAATAAAACGAATGCCTCCTCGTCAGTACTTATTACAAAATTTTGAGTTGAGATCAACAATTTTTTATTACAAAACTTTGTAATCAACCATGTATGTATGTAAACTATCAAAAATAATCTTCTGTTACGAATGAACAACAATAATCTTCTGTGAATAATAAACAAAAATAATCTTCTGTGAAGAAAAAACAAGAATAATCTTCTGTGACGAAAAAAAAAGAAATAATCTTCTGTGAAGAATAAAAAAAAGTAATTCGTCAGTTCTTATTAATAATCAGTCTAGATAATTTACTACTTATTATACTCTTCTACTCAGACATGCAATTGTGGCACACATAATTTGCATCATCAGAGATGCAAACATTGCAATCTAAATTAAGATATAGTATTAAATTGTGGGGCAACAGCTATCTTTATAATACCAAAATTGCCTTCACGATGCAAAAAAGGGCAATTAGAATTATAGTTCGAATCCCGCAATGGGTATCATGCAGGGAGCATTTTCAAAAACTTCAAGTTTTGACTGTACCATGCCTCTACATTCAAGTTCTTCTAACGGGTTTGGTCAAACATTTGAACGAGACAGAAAGTGAAGAGGACCGGGTTTTAAGACTTGCAACAAGAAGGAAAGACCTTAAAAATTGTTTAATACCCAAATTAAATATAGTAAAGCATTCCGCGCATTACCAGGCTGTACATCTTTTCAACAAATTACCGGTAGAATTTAAGCAGATCTCCGACATTAATGTGTTCAAGCGTAAATTAAAGGCTCTTCTTGTAAGCAAATGTTATTATTCAATCGATGATTTTGTAAACGACATGTAAAGTTATTATGATTCTAGAATTAATATAACATGACATATTTATGGATTAATAATTGTGAATTACCTATTATAAATTATATTGTAGACTAAATTTAGTATTGTAAGTTCGTTTAATGTTACTAATCTTATTTTTTTGTAATTATTTTTTTGTAATTAATTGTAATGTACCCTATTCGACACAATGTATATTGTTAAGAATTAAATTAAATAAAAAAAAAAAAAAAAAAAAAATTGTATTTTTTAGAAAGGGCTCTTATTTTTGCACCATCTTTTAAATGCTCGCCAGCTTCTATACACCTCCATGTCAGTGGTTCCTCGCGTGGTTTTTCTTATGCGTTGTCGAGGCATTCTGATGAGATAAACAAACACGCATGAAAAACATATGTAATTTAGTCATAACGGGCCAAAAGAAACAGGTCGGGGACACAAGTAACATGTTACTCTTGTCCCCGCAGTGGTATGTTACGTTTGTACCCAACCATGTTTTTGATAATTAACGAACGCTAACCTCAAAATGGAATATACTAGACGAAAACGAATTATAACACTATGAAATCAATTTAATGAAAAACTACTATGCAAACAATCACGTTACTATCACATTTCTAATACCACGTAAACAGTAAATGAAAAAACATAAAATACTTACTTTTGGTTCGTAAAAACACGTTCCGTCCCGTAGCACAACCAAACAGCGCGCTGCGCACGCGGCAACTGGATGCAACTGAGGGGGGCGCGGCCGGCTATCGCTCGAGGGGGGCAACGCCATGTTTTGTCTAAAGCGTAAGCCTACAGAGCGTTTGTTACTATGGACCCGCTGTTACGTTTGTCCCCGCTCTCCCCTATACCAATACTATGTACTGTTGTAATGTCAGTTACGCAGTGAGTATGAGTAGGTACTTTTATGTGAAGTAGTAACAGTTAGTGTTCCTGTGGGGTATTAGGTAAAATATCGTTAAAATAATAACAATAAATCATTTCCTTTAGATATAAATCCATACAATTTATGGTTATAAGTAGGTACCAATGTTTTAGGTTTCTGTAACAAAAACAGACTAGATATATTTGCTTACTCATTCACCAAATAAAAACCAAAGGAGTTTTGTATGTAGGTATAGGAACAATTTGAACAGAAAACATCAAAATGGACTTCTGAGGAAAAAATTTACAACAAAAATATTATCAGCTATATTATGCTTATTGATATCAGCAGTCTTTTCGGAGGAGGTCAGGGGCTCCTCCGAAAAGACTGCTGATATCAATACTTACATTAGAAACATTCTGTTAAACAAATACAAAAATACTATGAAATCCTGAAGTAACTCTATGAAAAGTATAGGTACTAAAAATATACTAATCAAAATCAAAATCAATTATTTATTCTGCAAATAGGCCACAAGGGCACTTTTACATGTCAAATGGTATTCTACAATATAATATTAATAATCTTACACAATAATCATTTTAAAATTGCAGATTTTAACCAATTATTACCTAAATGGTTAACAAACTAAATGTCACTAAATAAAAACTAAAAAAATCCAAAATTGTAAAATATTATCAAATACATTCGATATAAGGTCTGAATCAGAATTAACAATAAGTTTATGATATTAATTTAGTACCCCAGAGATGTATAATGTCTCTGAGCATCCAAATACAATTAATAATTATTCTAATGTTCTTATAGAGATATATACTGTATCTAAGCGTTAAAACTGAAAAAAAGGATCATTAATGTAATATTGTCAGAGATGTACAGTATAATTAATTACAAAGGTAATACGCCAAGACAATCATACTCGAAGGTATATTAATTCTAATAGAATTTGACTGCTACTGGCTTAAAGGCATTTTTGTCGTTTACGAAATCGTTGACATTATAATACGCCTTGCTTAGCAAATATTTTTTTATATGAGACTTAAATTTACTTAACGGCAAATTAACAATTTGGTAGGTATTTTATTGTAAAAACGTATACAGTTCCCCACGAACGATAATTCACCAAATTATTCAATAAAAATATTTGTGAGAAACTGTCACTTCCAAATGATTACTTATAAGAAACAATACATGAATCAGAAATCGAAGACTGGTGTGAAACGGCCATCTCCAGTCAGTTAATCATAACGACAGCTCATTATTAAAAAAAAAACATCTATAGTTTCCGAGTATCAAATATTTTTTATTTGTGTGGTATTCTTTATCAGGTGACGAAGATTTACTTACAAGTGCCGGGCGTATACGGGGATTATGGACCCATCTCAAATTTTTAAAGGGAAAAAGTTTAATGTAAAGATCACTGACAAATTTGTAACAGAACAGTGAATCGGATATTAAAGTATCTTCTTTCTTGACACGGGCGAGCGGATGGGCTTTTAGGCTGCGGATATAGTGGCAGAAAAGTATAACATTTTGTTATAAGTGTAACAGAATGGATTTTAAAATAACAGGACGTCAAGGTGGTGGATAGTTGCTTTACTCGCGGTCCACGGACTATATTCGTCCGAAATCCGAAGGTACATTACAAACTAATGGTACGAGTAGATAACATTTGTGGAATGAGCGTTCATTTGTCAAAAAATAAAACGTACACTCATACAGAACCTAAAAAAAGTTTAAATTCTCCTTAACCAGAGGAATTCACGCCCATCGCATGCAAGTAACAATATCTTGTACCCCAAGTGGGTAAATACGAAGTAGAAAACAATAAAGGTGGTCGTAGGTACGTGCGTGCCATCTAGTAGTCTCGCGTAAATTCGAGACAGGAGCGCTTACGTCGCAAAACTATCGCTTTTCAGCTAAACAGAACACGGCAAAATACAAGGAAAAAGTCAAAGGAAAAAAGACTCTAAGACAGATGATTAGGATTCTAAATCGTGTAGCTTTTGTATGCTTAGCTGCCTTTCTAGTAAGAAGAAAGTAAATCGGCGACGTCCTTTGGGCATCGCTCATCGCTCCGCTTAATGCCCGGCTCTCACGCGACCCGCTCGCGAACCTCCGATGCTGTGGTGTTAAATGTATCCGTCTGCTCATATCAGGTTACCATACCAAGGCGTGGGCATTGACATGTCCAACTCGTTTTGTTTCGTTCAGTCAACCGCGTTAAAGGTTGACTTTCTACGCATCGACGTGACGTTACCGCCGGTTGAGTTACGTTAAACTTTATAGGGGACGCTTGTCAAACGTCAAGGGGACATGCATTTTAGAAAAATAGTGAGCTTCACCAGCACCGTTTTATATTACAATACTGCCGCATCGGAAATCAATTGATGGCATGGGAGTGATAGGAACTGTCAAAATCCTATAAAATTTGACACTCGAACGTAAACTTTCGTGAAACATGTCTAAAATACTACTAATAAATCCACGGTTAAACTCACGTATTAAATGTCACTACAGGCGACATGTTTCGAACTCTGTGGGAGTTCTTATTCAGGATGAGTTTATTAGTAGGGGAATTGACATATAGTTTTATTTTTGTATCATAACTTTTTATTGGTTGTACAAAACACAGCCAAAGTTTACATAAATCATCTTTGTTCCTTAGATTATCGAAACGAGTAAACATTTTAGCAAAAAATCGACAGAAAAAAAAAACAAAAATTGTTTAACTGAGATCCGCCATATTTAATCCATTTTGTCCATATGCTTCGGACAAAATGACATATTGCTAATGGACAAAATGACATATACATAAAAGCTATATAATTATTGGCATAGTTAGCAAATGAAACGCTTAGTTTTTCTTGGAACATCTACGCAAGAAGCGTGAGCCCAATGCGAACATTGTACGCACCGCAACCAAAATATGTCATTTTGTCCGTTGAATGATCAAAATGAATGTCAGAAGCAATTTAACTATGTCATTTTGTCCGTTATATATGTAAGGCTGTGCGCAAAGTGGTTGAGGCTCTGGAGGACAAGCAGCAAGTAGCAATGCTTTGCTGTGATCTCTCCAAAGCTTTCGACGTTGCTGACCACAGAGTCATAGCCGCCAAACTTCAGCATTACGGCATACATGGTAATGCGCACAGCCTCTTCACAGACATCCTTCACTACCGGTCACAAGTTGTAGTTGGTGACGCAGGGCGGGCCAAATCGGATCCGCTGACGACAACAATGGGTGTTGCCGAGGGATCTTCGGTCTCGAACGTTCTGTTCTCCCTATTGCTTAACGACCTGCCCGAGGCAATTACAGCGGCTGATATTTTAATGTATGCGGACGATGTGGCTGGCATAGTATCGGCCCCTAATGTAGATACCCTAGAGACCCGCCTTAACGCTGCCGCGAGCCAGCTGTCTCGGTGGTTTAGCTAAAATGGACTAGCGCTCAATGTCACCAAAACCCATTTTATACATTTCCATGTCGGGGGCCGCAATCCGAGGCCACTCAGAGTACAGACTGGTGGCATTTGCGTAGAACAAAAGGAAGCTACCATCTTCTTGGGATTTGGTATTGACCAAAAACTAACCTGGGAAATCCACGTTGACAAGCTGTGCGCTAGACTGGGTAGTGCGTGTTTCCCACTGCGCCGTCTTGCGCGAGTCGTACCGCGGCACGTTGTAAGGGCGAGCTATTTCGCGACTATTCACGCACTGCTACAGTACGGTGCGGAGATGTGGGGGCGCGCCGCCGACTGGCAACGTATTTTCAAATGTCAAAAGAGGGCCGTGCGATCTGTGGTGCAGGTAAGCCAGGAAACATCTGCAAGGCCTTTTTTCAAGGAACTTGGCATATTGACACTGCCATCAATCGTAGTTTTCCAAATCGCATCGTATACCTATGCACACTTAGACGAGTACAAAAAGCGCTCAGATTCATCTCGGATGCTGCGATACCCCAATAAAATCCTCCCAGTAAAGCGACGACTGGCCAAATCCGAGAAGGCGACGCACGTGATCGGGAGTTGCCAGAGACAATCACGTCGGCTCCGTCACTACTGATTTACAAACGAAAACTAAAAAAAAGCGGCCAAGTGCGAGTCGGACTCGCACATGAAGGGTTCCGTTAAATAAATTGCATTTTACGATTTATGACGTATTAAAAAAAAACCACTTACTAGATCTCGTTCAAACCAATTTTCGTTGAAAGTTTGCATGGTAATAATGTACATCATATATTTTTTTAGATTTATCATTCTCTTATTTTAGAAGTTACAGAGGGGGGACACACATTTTACCACTTTGGAAGTGTCTCTTGCGCAAACTATTCAGTTTCGAAAGAAATTATGTTAGAAACCTCAATATCATTTTTAAAGACCTATCCATAGATACCCCACACGTATGGGTTTCATTAAAAAAAAATTTTGAGTTTCAGTTCTTAGTATGGGGCACCCCAAAATTTATTGTTTTTTTTATATTTTTGTGTGAAAATCTTAATGCGGTTTACAAAATACATCTACTTACCAAGTTTCAACAGTAAAGCTCTTATAGTTTCGGAAAAAAGTGGCTGTGACATACGGACGGACAGACAGACAGACAGACAGACAGACAGACATGACGAATCTATAAGGGTTCCGTTTTTTGCCATTTGGCTACGGAACCCTAAAAATGGCTTCTCGGGCACACATTCTATAGCTTCGACGAATTTATAAACATTGTGTGAATATTTTTAACTATTATTGCAATCATAACTAGTATATAAATATATATTATTTGTAAGTACACTTTTTGTGTAAAGCTAATATTATTATTACAATTTTTTTTCATAAATTCCTGACATGTAATATTGACAATTATGAATAAATGAATATGAATATGAATATGTCGTTTTGTCCGTAGATCGTTTTAAAAAAGTAAAATTTAAAAATAAATAGAACACGGACTCTTTTTCTCAAAATAAGTTATTTAATAAGTAGGTAAATGTTTAAGGAATTACACAAATGCTATATAAATTGATAAAATTGCAAAAAACTTAACATTTGAACAAAATCTTTCTCGGTATGAAAAAAACTCGTAACGTGTGAATACCTCACAGATTAATACTTAGTTACTCATTCAAACTAACCCGCCTTTGTCATTTTGTACATATAATATGTCATTTTGTACGTATTTCCCCTAGTATTTTAAAGTTGATACTTTTCATTATATTAGAACTTTGTTTCTAATATCAAATATGGTGTACAATTTGTCTCTTGTACCTCTGAAAAGTACTCATCCAATGAAGCATTAAATGTCATGTTCTCACCATCATTTCTTATCAACTTTAAGGTAGATCTCAGATTTATTAATAATATTCTAATTCATCACAAAGGGTTACTGTCATAAAAAATAAAGCAGTCACTAATTAAATTTTCCCCTGCGCTTGTAATCATTTTTGCTGCACATCCGAATTAACGCAGCCGTAATTTTTGCATGAGCGCATTCGAATTCCGCGTAAGTTGTCACTACGTTGAAAAATAATTATAGTGTATATGGAAATGCGTCATGCTGCGCAGACACGGGCCTTCATCGGATTATTAAGATGTTAGAGCTGTGCGTGCGCATTTAACGGGTTGTCTCTGCTGGCTCAGAGATAATGCCAAATGATAATCGGAACAAACAAAGTCGAAGCGACGACTTATTTAATGCTTGTCGTTTCGAGTGCAGCATATTGGGCTGGTCATAATTCAATATGTTCTTTTTCATTTTAAAACAGGTAACACTTAAGCACTTTGCTGTATTAAAGTTTTATAGTTCAGTGATGTACGAAGATCAGATTGGACGGGCTTACTTTTGGAGTAGTTCAACCTTAATCGAGTGGCGTGCTTGAAGGATGTTAAAGCCAAGGAGTTTTGTTCGAGTTCTGTAAACGAGAAACATTAGCGATTTCATCTTTCTTACACTGATGACAAAGACTTAATAGCTGTATTGTATCTAATTAGGTGCAATGTTAAAACTACACTTTATTTGGTACAGACTCTAACAAAAAATACTCCGTCAAAAGTTTTTGTGTAGTTGTTGGTTTTTAGAAACAGTAAATGGAATAACTATTTAAACTAAACTGTTAAAATTATGTAATTTTTCAAAAAGGATGAACTTGTAAAATTCCCGAAAAACCTAGGAAATTTACGAAGAACCATATATTTTTACATAATTTTATTGAAAAATTCATGAAAAATAAATGAAAATCATGTAAATTTCCTAGCTTTCTCGGGGATTTTACATCCGATTTACGTGTTTTTATTGCATGTAAAATTAAATAATTTTTAACCCTGTATGCACCTTAATGCCCTGCCCCTCTAACATAACAATATAATACTTATCAGGCAGATAAATATACCGACATCTTGTCTATCATGCATGAATATGACGTTTTCAATAAAACTTAGTTATTACTACGCGCTGATGGATGGGCCCTGCATTTTTATTATTTTCCGCATAAATTCCAGCTACGATGTCATAAAGAAGATAATCAGGTTTATAACATGCATCATGTATGAGGTGATAAGGGCAAAGAACTCAGTTCACGTTGTTTCTACAAACCGCGATGCAGCGCCACTGGTGCGTGAGACCATCATGTTAACCATCTTCACATTACATCCCTAGTCAACCTTATTACAACTGCTTAAGAACTGAAATTAGGTGACTGGATGGTAAGTTTAAATTAGCATTATGAACTAAAACTAGGGACTGCACTAGAATACATATTCGGTTATCATGCTGATAAGAAACTGAAGCAACTTGAAATTGCTAAAGCTTGATCATAACGGTCACAGAATGCTGCGTCGTTGGGTGTTCTTAATACGGTCATGTTTCTCTAGTTGTGGATGTTACCAATTTAAAAAGAGATTAAATCCTTTATTTGCTACAGTATGAAAAAACTGCATGATTTATTTTTTATTTTTAAGCTTGACGGGAAAAATATTAAGTCTTTGTTTATCTATGCTATGTGTGATGTATGTTTATGTATGTAAGTTTGTTTAAGTACAGTCGAGTTCACAAACATCTTTAAATTTTTTTTTTTTTTTTTTTTTTTTATTATGGGACAATCTTACACAAATCAACCTAGGCCCACGGTAAGCTCAGTAAGGCTTGTGTTGTGGGTACTAGGCGATGATATATATAATAGATAAATACATATAGATACTTATATACATATATAACATCCATAACTCAGGAACAAATATTCGTGATAAACACACAAATAAATGCCCTGACCGGGATTCGAACCCAGGACCTCCAGCTTCGTAGGCAGAGTCACTACCCACTGGGCTACGGAGGCCGTTAAGCGCGTTAAATACAAGCCAACTTCACAAAAATATGTTTACTCGACCTTATCTGTCTGACAATAAGGTCGAGTAAACATATTTTTGGGAGGATCGCTTGTAAAGATGTTTTGTGAACTCGACTGTAAATTTTCTAACCCCATTTTAACCCTCTCATTTATTAAATTTTCCAAAACCCGTCTTGTTAAGCCAAAGAGTTTTATTAGAGTTCTGTAAACGAGAAACATTTGTGAGTTGATTAGAACCCTATCATTGAGTAGGTAGTTAATGATTGTGCAAAAAAAACAGTCAGGAATAAAAATTTGTAAGTAACAAAATATATATTTTCGACAGAATTTTACATTTTTGCTTCAGATGCTTAACTTGTTTCAATTGTAGATATCAATCCAATTTTTTTTCTTTAATTTGTGTCTCAGGAAGTACCTATATATATATATATTAGGTAATCTAATACTGTCTTAATGAAATTCGTGGTTCTTTACCACAAATCTTTTCAGTTGTTTGCCTTGTAGTTTTCATGTTTATGCAAAACATCGACATGGTAATATCCAGTCTAGACAGATAATACCTATCTAATAAGATTTTAATGAGTAAACTTGTTCTGAGTTTCTCTTTTATTTTAGAATAACAATAACTTTTTATGCAAAATTGTGCAGTTCTTTCGAAATACCTGGAGGGCATCTCTGGATACGACGCTTATAATACTGTAAGTTTTAATAAGTTCATCACGATGAAGCCTGATGAACTTACCAACATGTTTCATGCACTACCTCTAACGAGCGACGCTCTTTTTGTAACTTTTATTTTTCTTGAAGTGGCATTCTGACGCTTTCAGGGACGATACGAAGGTTATTCCATCATTCTTTTATCGTTAAATTTTAATGTAATCTATTTTATGTTAATTAAATTACCGACTTGAAAGCAATCATTAATGAGCATAGGTACGAAATAGTGCACACTTTTATGGGCATGTTTCGATGCGAGTAAACCACGCCCCCGTCAAATATACATTTAAGTCTTCCGCGCACGAGAAAACGAGATGCAATACTCTTCCGGAAAGGATTTTTAGGACATAATTTCTAACTTTGTAGTTTTATTAATTATTTCCTCGAAGTGAAATATCATAATTTAAAACAGTTTGTGTCGATTAATAATGTATTGTTTTAGTTTGCTGATGTAAATACGGAAAATAAAGACCCAACTTTGGATTTATTATTGGAGGATATTTGAAACACTCATGTTTCGGCTCTATCAACTCATAACTAACTAACTCAATCAGACTAACAATTGTATAGTCAAGAATCATATATTTTCCAAATACGGTCAGAACGGCATTTCACGGAACGCGACATTTTCCAATGCACGCCCTTAAAAGTCGCCACATCGCTGCGCTTGAATAGGGATTGATGCAAGAGGTGATGATAAAAAAAATGCACAAACAGACGTGCAAAACGTGAAAAATCTTTAAAACCCAAATCTTTACAATATATGGAGCCTTTGCATAGATACCCCAAAAGATACAGTTTAGCATAAGGGCATGATATCATAATCCAACATGGGACGAGATGCACAAACTTACGATTACAGACAGATCAACGTTAAATATGGCGCCGGGAGCTGTTATTCCATAATAAAGACTTGTCGAGTTATCCATACATTCTGATTTTAACGAACACCGCTTAGGATTACATACAGTTTGGTGCAACCCACCCTTAGTGGGAAGCCAATTTCACATAACAAATACATCGCGGCTAGTAAGAATTATTTGCTTGTACAATGTACTATGTGTCTGTATGTGCTTGTATGTTGTGTAATGTATTACGGTCTTGACAAATAGCTCCAGTTCCTTAGCGTACTTTGAACTGTTCCACAAGAATAACTAGGTGCGCTAGTGGAACTAACCTTTAATAATGATAAAATCAATAAATAAATGATAATATTGGTTAACAATAAAGTTCTAATTTTGTACTATCGCTACCTACTTGACTTTACACTATAGTAGATGACAACATAAATACTTATATTGGATAAAAATGTATCCTAAAAATAAATTGGCATTATAAAATACCCCACAAAAAGAAATAATGCTAAAATAATATATGCCTATTTTCTGTTTCTTTTCGATTTTACGGTAATAAGGTAATGCGATGGACTAGATTAAACAATAATAACGAAGAAATGTTTTGTCATTAAGCAACATCGATCGAAAAACCTTTGTACGGAAAGTTAACGCTATCGTCCTACCTTAAATCGTTCCATGTAAATATTGAGTATGTTACGTGTTATGAAAGTGTTACAGGGACCCGTCATAATCCAACTTGGTCAGCGGAAAAGCCAATTTCTACATGACAAATGCGTCCCGTATAGTTAGGGCTGTTTGCATGCGCAGTGTGCTCGCTTGACAAATAGCTGTAGTTTCTTAGCTGAGCTGTGCTCCCACACTGTTAACGCGCGCTGAATAAACAACGATAAATTATAATATAATACATTAATTTATGTTACGCATGATCATTTCACAATTTATGTTTATATTTTTCCACATTTCATAACGTGATGGCAATGGCACCAATAATCGACACTTTAAGGAGATCGTGTATTATAACAAAAATAAGTATTTAGAACAATAATTGCGAATGAAATTATAAAATATATTAGCTTTTTATTTACTGACGAGACATAAATAGATTAATTAGAAAATTTTGAATAAGCAAAAATATATGAAATCTCCAGTTATCGACACTCGAGCTCCATTGCAGTATTGGATTCCCACATTATTTGAGAGATATTAAACTTAAATTCATAATACTTAAATACATAAGCTATCGGCAAAAGAATATACTCACAATTTTAACGATTCACTGAAGAAATCTTGACTTTTTTCAAAAGCGCTGACTTCGCTTTGCTTTTAATTCACTATCTTTAAACAAGACGACCCATTGCCATAATATTGTACTGGATGAAAGTAGGATAGACCTGAGGGATAGACACTATGTATGATGCCACTTTCAAAAAATAGTTGGCAGTCCATATTTTCAACGGTTAAAGAATAAAGTGCCAATTACTGATCCGTGTCTTATACTGGTGCCATCACGTTAGGCAGTTTACAGAATAAATTATTTTGTCTATGTGTTTGATTTCTATAATTAAGTTTTTATATGCCATATTGAGATAATGGTAATAACCTTTGGAATCAAGGATTTGGTAATGCAAAAATAAAGATGAATTGTATAACAAAATATTTGTATTAAGATAATATATTCATAATAACTGCAGTATAGTCAGGAGGTATTGAAGTAGTAGATTGAGTAAGTGTAAGTATACAAGTAGGTACGTCTACACTTTTGACAAATACACGTGCACTGTTGGAAGTAAAATCACTGTAATTATTTGTGTGCAGCCGTTAACGAGTATAACTTTTCATACGCTTCTAAAGTTACAGCAGCGCATTATTATATTTTCTTCGAAACAACGTCTCTCTGGATAAGCCGTACGTACACGTTCACAATCCACTCATTAAAATAAGTTTCTGTCAAAAATTTCATTTTTGGTACAAGCTTTTACTGCCGACTGTACTTTCCTGCATACCATCATCAAGTACTCATTGAGACTTTTGAGACGATTCTAACGAGCCCAAACTCGATGGGGTTGTGTCGTTTTATTGCGGAGTTCCTATGGCCACCTTCCAGCTCCAGCATCAGATCAGCTCCAAATCATCATAATATTGCATTGTCATGCAATATACATATATGCTTGCAAAATTTCAGTTCAATTGGATAACGGGAAGTGAATGAAAAATGGATTGCAAATTTTGACGGACAACTTACATACTTACATATTTACATACTTACATACTTACATATTTACATACTTACATACTTACATATTTACATACTTACATACTTACATATTTACATACACACGAACAGTGCAAGTTAATATAAAGCTTGTAAAAAACAACAAATAATTATTCACATTACCGTTCTTAAAAAATGTCGTGTATAATGAACTTGAAGGCATTCTCAGAACGAATCCAGAATTAAAATTACAGAAGGACCTGTTTCTCACGTCAACTCTGTGATTGCATTTCTCAGCACAGAATCCATGTCCAAACTACTTAATGTTATAAATATTAAATTAACTCTGTATATCTGTTGATTACCTTTACAAGCTTTAACCGCTGAACCGATTGAACGATTCTTTTTTTAAATCCCGGAAATTTTCCCCGTTTTAGTGCGGAACTTTGTATGGAGGCGCGATATAAAGGAGTTCCACGCGGACGAAGTCGCGGCCAAAAGCTAGTAACAATCATAAGACGTCTGCACCAAAGTGTCGACCAAAAAGTCACTGTGTTCCGTATTACGACCAAATTTCCCTAAACACACCAAACAAATTCGCCCATTCACAGGACTATTTCACGCCCTATTTTATCCTGTACGAATTCTAGCCCACAATTGAAAATCTACCGCAAACCGCCACGGCTTTGTGTGAACTTTTTATTACACACTATTTTTTCTGTAGATAAATGACGTTCATTCTTAATTCAATTTAGGACCATAGTTGGCTCACACGGAAACACGAAAAACAAATTTAGCCGTGTGAGCGTAGGCGGAATTTGTAAAATGATTGCAGGTAATAGTTTTGACTACCTACTGTTATTTAAAATATGACAGTCTGAGGCCCGCTTTTATAAAGATGCACTAGATCACATTTCAGTAACTCAGTTTATTTTTTGACGTTAATTACCAGCTTCTGGTCGATTGCGTAACGCATAGTGCCTACGTACGTCAGGTAGATCTTAATGTAATTTTTGGACGGAAAAATTACAGTTGAGTTATCCTAACGTACATTCGAAAAGTTACGCGATCACCCCTAAGGTCTAAAGTACAGGGCTGGGCCAGTGTGGAGACTACTACCTGTTCCCTCTCATCCGTTAGAGGAGGCCTGTGTCCAGAAGTGGGACATACTTATATGTCAACCAATTCAAGAACAAATTAGACAAGCACATTTGTACAAAGAAGAAAATTAAAGCTCAACAATTATATACATTGGATATAGGCATGATAAATAAATAAAATAGGCGTAGGGATGTGACGGCCCCATCGCCCACCAGATTTCAGGTGCAATCAGTCAACGTAAGGCAGCTTGTGGCGGGCTTGTGGAGTAGCGACGCGACCACGTATAAAGCTATTAGCGAAGCAGCTGCAAAACATGGTATAGAGCCGACCATATGTAAATGGATAGGCAACATGCTAAATGGCAGACTGATAAAGTCATCTCTTTTAGGGGATGTGATAATGGCCACGGCCAAAATGGGATGTCCACAAGGTGGGGTACTTTCACCAACTCTATGGAGTTTGGTGGTGAACTCACTCTTTTAGAATTTAATAAAGGTCCCATCCACACGTTAGGATATGCTGATGTTTTAGTGATACTAGTTAATGGGAAATTCCCAAGTAGGGTATCAGAAATCATGAACAAGGCACTGAGGAAAGTGGAGAGATGGTGCGACTGTCACCAATTATCAATTAATCCAGGCAAAACTGTAGTAATACCCTTTACTAGGAAAAGGACCCTTCGCGGCAGCAGTTGACGCTGTACGGAAGGGTACTAGAACTGTCCAATGACGTGAAATATCTGGGTGTCACACTGGATAAGGAACTGAACTGGAAGAAGCATACAGATCTCACCATTACAAAGGCCCTGAGGGTATTTGGAATGTGTAGATCAGCGTATGGCAAAACATGGGGACTAAAGTGGATTTACACCATGATGGTGAGACCCATAATACTGTACGGTAGCCTGGTATGGTGGCCAAGGACTTTAATGAGCAGAGAGGCCCTGAGGAAGGTGCAGAGTACGGCATGCATGGCTTTAACAGGGGCGTTTCGAACCACGCCTACAGCGCCGCTAGAAGTCCTACTAGACCTACCGCCACATTACATGGTGATTAAGTCAGAGGCGCGCAAATCACTCTACAGATTAAGAACTCTTGGACTGTGGAGCAATAGCAAGCCGAAGACTTAGCATATAAACATGGAGACTGATGGTTTCTTAGACAGAATAACAAACATGGGAAGCGACAAAACGCTACCCAAGTATGTATTCCATAGGCATACTAATAGGTGTATAACTACACAGCAAAAGTTCCAACCAGGGCTGAGTGGGCCGAAGGTCTAGAACCACCAAAGTCTGGTATCGAAGACAGTATATGGTACACGGACGGATCAAAAATGGGATCCGGTACGGGAGCAGGCATTTATGCAAATGACTATAGTAGTAGTGTAAGCATGGGTAGTTTGGCAACTGTCTTCCAGGCGGAGACATATGCCATAATTGCCTGTGTACAGGAAAATATAGACAGGCAAACGAAAGGGCAGACTATCTTTATACTCAGTGTCAGTCAAGCGGCCCTTAAAGCGCTTACGGCGCCAAAAGTGGACTCTAGACTAATTTACAATGGCGTCCAAGCACTAAACAAGCTTGGAAGGCACAATAAGGTGCAACTTGTTTGGATACAGGGCACAAGGGCTTCATCGGCAACGAAAGAGCAGACGAGCTTGCAAGAGGGGGCTCTACAAATCACTTTGTAGGTCCAGAACCATTTGTGGGACTCTCACACGGGACCATAATATCGGCCTTTAAAGCCTACGCCAAAACCAAACACCAACACGAGTGGAGGAATGAGGCTGGCTTAAGGCACTCTAACTCTAAGCTCTTCATAGAAGGAGTGGACTCGGGCTGGACCAGAAAACTCTGGAAATCCAGTAGGAAGCAACTCAGAATTATATATGGGTCATTTCGGGGTCAAGGATCTCTTGGCCAAGATGGGACTATCGGAAAGTTTAGACTGTAGAATGTGTGGCGAGGAGGATGAGACTATGGAACACCTATTGTGTGAATGTCATGCCCTTGTCTGACAAAGAATGAACTACTTTGGTAAAGGTTACCCGCAACCAAAGGAATTCAAGGTGCTCATGGCGAACTGCATCATCCGCTTTGTGGAAATGATGGAGCAAGCCTGGGAGCAGGTATAAAGGAGAGGGCAAATGCACAAAAGATCCCACTGGGTCGAAGTGCATCCGAAAGGGCCCTTAACTAGATAAAATAAGATAAGATAAGCGACGCTACGTACCTGAGTGCTCCTGAGGGTGTCCTGTGGTGAGGTTGAGCCGACCGGGTGGATGGTTGGACAGGCCCCCCACCTCTGGCTTGCCTTAACTGGCTGTCCAGAGTGGAGCCGCAAGAGCTGTTGCTCGAGGGTAGATGTGGACACCTAAGTGGCGAGATGGCTATAATATATGTTTAAAGTCCAGTGCCACCTCTCTACCCCCCCTGGCTCTATGACCGGTGTTTGCCCTTAGGCCATTTTTTAATGTCGCTATTAATAGGGGTCCATCTAGCAATTGGCGAGTCACCGTCTGCCAGAGATAAAAAGTGAAACTGTTTTATTAGGCAGGCTTCCGATGTTTCACTCAATAGCCCAGCCACAAGTCCATCATTTTCACTCAATAACCCGTTTTTTTTAGATTCCATCAACCAGCAATAGTCCCTATACACCCCAGCGGGTGCTGTCTCTGTGTGTGTCCCATGTCACGGGCAGGGACAGCATCCGCTTGGTGTACTCCTTGCATTTCATTGAATTGTAAAAAGGGCATCTACGTGTTGTTGTACCCCACTCACGCTTCCCAAAGGTCTGGGACATCATTGTCCCGTGAGCGGGAAATTCACACAATAATAATAATATATATGCTGATGATGATAGTGAAAAATAAATAAGGTCTAACAGATCTTTATAAAACCGGGCGGGGGTAACGCTACCAATCAGTTATGGGCTTTAAGTAGATACTTTTTGCTGTTTTGGTGTCTTTTTATTATTAACTCGCTCCAATTAGTTTAATAATTAACGTGCTAATAATTAAAGTAAAACTCAAAACAGTAAATCTTTCTTAACAAAATAATAATATACCTACCTAGTATCCTGTAGGTTGGTATTACAGCGTGAGTAAAACAGATGTCGTTTTTCCTGTAGTATGTAGGTTAAGGGCTTCCGTGCATAAATATAAAAATATAATTATTTAATTGCATGCATGATCATATAAGGGGACACGCCGTTTTTTGCGGATTAAGAGTCCAGTTTTGACAAAAAATTACAAAATATATTCTTATTGAAGTACAAACCTCATCATTTTACTTCACAATAGGTACATTGAAATGTAAATTTACTGACATTTAATAATGAATTCGCAGGATGATTGCGTAACTTTTTTAAAGACCGTTAGGGGCATATCATCTCATTCGGAAATTTACGCAAGTAGGTATACCCAGCAGATCTGACTAGTAAATTCCAATAAACATAGGTACTTCGTATGAATACTTACTCGTACTTAATTTGCTTGCTACATGCTTTGTTGTGTTTTAACCCCCGATAAAATCGAGAGATGTCATAAGTTTAACATGTGTATATGTGTGTATGTCTGTGCATCCCAGCTCCAAAACGGAGAAACCGATTTGAGTGCTTTTTTTTTTAAATCGGAAATCTAGTCTGTCACCACGATTTTTAGCTGTTTGTTGTGTTAGCGGTGTTTAATTACATACAAACTTAACGCAACTTCAAGGCACTGAATGTAGAAAAGCACCGGTCAGTTTAGGAGTCCATTCCAGCTAGATTTTACGTCTCCGCATCACAGTAAGCGGTAGATGTGCTCCCCAGGGTGCCACTCCGCGGCTAAGTGATTTTATTTGTGTCCACATTCCTATGTGTATCAAATTACGCGGCCTTGCGACCAGCTGCTTGATCGATTGTCTACGTCTTTGCTAAAAGCACCGCAATACTCGTATAAACTCAAATAATTACTTCAGTCAAACCGTAGAGCCAGAAGTTATCACGCCCTAAATTTAATGGAATCAAGACGAAACCACTCTTCCCTTGTACACACAGCGTGGAAAATTATAAGCGTTTTAGACAATCGCTTTTCTATTTACAAATATGTAAAGGGGTATCTCCATTTATAATAAATCTATAAATTAAAAAAAGAATCAGCCAGTTTGAAACTAAGCTTTGTGCTATCACGAATGTTCTCAGCATCCCATGAACGGAAAAATATGAAACATTTTATATAGGTACTGTATTATTCTAGCTGTAACATAGGATAGTTTTTATCCCACTGCGACAATTAATTAGTTTTCCAAGTATACGACTTCATTTAATTTTTCATTTATTATTCTTAAAGTAGGTATATCGCCGCCACATCTGTCAGCTTTATGAAACGTCAAAATTGCGGAATTGCTTTTCCTTAATTTCACCTATTAATAATTTAAATCCCGTCTCCGATAGACCTTCACGAGACACATAAATACCAAGAGCTAAATCATAAGAAATTAATCGATTCTGATATGAGAACTTATATGCGCAAATGTCGTATTAAGGCGTAATTTCAATAAATGTATCAAAAAAATCGAACAATATAAGTAACATAAATTGGTTTTTAGGGTTCCGTAGCCAAATGGCAGAAAAAAAGGAACCCTTAAAGATTCGTCATGTCTGTCTGTCTGTCTGTCTCTCCGTCCGTATGTCACAGCCACTTTTTTCCGAAACTATAAGAGCTATACTGTTCAAACTTAATAAGTAGATGTATTCTGTGAACCGCATTAAGATTTTCACACAAAAATCGAAAAAAAAACATTTTAGGGGTCCCCATACACAGAACTGAAACTCAAAAAAATATTTTTCATCAAACCCATACGTGTGGGGTAAAGTGGAAAG
This sequence comes from Epinotia brunnichana, assembly GCA_963854355.1. Taxonomy (NCBI): domain Eukaryota; kingdom Metazoa; phylum Arthropoda; class Insecta; order Lepidoptera; family Tortricidae; genus Epinotia; species Epinotia brunnichana. The sequence goes on along the minus strand of OY977949.1, from coordinate 17,120,928 downwards.
GTCTTCAAAAATGATATTAAGGTTTCTTATATATTTTTTTTCTAAACTGAATAGTTTGCTCGAGAGACACTTCCAAAGTGGTAAAATGTGTGTCTCCCCCCTCCCTGTAACTTCTAAAATAAGAGAATGATAAAACTAAAAAAAATATATGATGTACATTACCATGCAAACTTCCACCGAAAATTGGTTTGAACGAGATCTAGTAAGTAGTTATTTTTAATACGTCATACATCGTAAAGCGCAATTTATCTTACGGAACCCTTCATGTGCGAGTCCGATTCGCACTTGGCCGCTTTTTTTTTAATGGCACGCGCTCGCGCTCGTTGCGTATTCAGCCAAACCACGAAAACCGAAACTCGACGTTCGTATATCTGCCTTCCTCTCACTCGAGTAATGTTAGTGCGATAGAGATAGAGATACCCGAAGTTCGTGGTTTAAAAGAAAATACGGATGTCGAATAGATCGAAAATCGGGGTGTAGAAGACACTAAATAAAATAATCATAATGTTGTATTTTCTCGAAAAAGGACTTAAAATTAAGTCAAATGGAGAAAAACAAAACGCTAGAGGTTATATAGGTAAACACTAAGTTATAAGTCTCCAAAGTTTTATGTTCTGTCCCTTTTCCGCAAAACGCACCTTCATATGAAACGATTGTTGTTTACTATGACGCTCGAGGATCGTGACGTCACGGTCCCCGATCGTTTTCTCACTCTAACAAGCGATATTAAAACGGTTGTAGCTTCGTAATATTTTGAGATATTTGAACGGGTTTTTCGTTTCTTCTTTCTTTTGAAGTAATAATAAATTTCGAGTCTAATCCCCTATTTAAGAGACAAGCGGAAAGAGTAATCGATATATTAAAGACGAGTCATGTGAAAAAATAGATACCTACAGGAAAAATAACTGTACGGATTGAAAGCAAAAAGTATACTAATTATATTTATGGGAACAAACATATAAATGCCTACCTACGTCCTGACCCTGACTGACTCACTCACTCACTCACTCACTCATCAACGCACAGCCGAAATTGCTGGGGCTAGAGAGTTGAAATTTACACCAGAACCACCTTTTACAACGTAGGCAACGGATAAGAAGGGATTTTTGGAAATCATACCCCTAAAGGGGTTAAATAGGGGTGCAAAGTTTGTATGGGGGAAACTTTATTTTTTGAGCTCTAGCTCTAAGTCTCTAGACTTAAAACTTCATATAAAGATTACTTATTAGAATACATATAAAATACTTTCAACGTTAAGGAAAATTCTGCCCCTAAGGGGGTTAGAAAGGGGTGCAAAGTTTGTATGGCGGAAACTTTATTTTTTTAGCAAGAAATTTAAAACTTTGTAGGAAGATTACTTAACTTACACATAAAGTACTTTCAGCGTGTTGAAAAATTTCACCCCAAAGGTGGTGAAAAAGGGTTGCAAAGTTTGTATGAGGGAAACTCCTTTTTGAGATAGAAGCTTAAACGTTTTTAGAAAGATTACTTATTACGATACAAATAGTATTTTTTGCGTTTCGGAAAATTCCACCCCTGAGGGGATGAAAAAGGGGTGCAATAATGGTAAAGGGGATTTTTTAGAGCTAAAATCTTAAAACTTTTTAGAAAGATTACATAATAAAAAAAATTAAAGATATGAGATTTGTAACTTCGGTCTTAGCTTGTTTAGACTACCAAAATTATTTCAGCGTTTTTTGAAATTCACCCCCTAAAGGGGATTGTAAGGGCGTTCAAAGTTTGTATGGAGAGCAAGACATTTTTAATGTAAGGGATTTGTAAATTCGGTTTTAGACAAAACAAACATGCTAAAATACCTACTACAAAACTTATTTCAGCGTTTTTTTTAATTCATCGCCTAAGAAGGTTTATAGGGGCATCGAAGTTTGTATATAGAGCAAGACATTTTTAAAGTAACAAATTTGTAACTACGCTTTCAGCCTGTTTACCTACTATGAGGGTTCAAAGGGGGTTCTATGTTTGTATAGAGAGCAAGACATTTTAAAAGTAAGAGATTTGTAACTTCGGTTTTAGACTGTTTACTAAAAGACTAGGTACAAAACTAATTTCAATATTTGTTTTTAATTCATTCCTTTAAGAAACATTTATATGATAACATGTTATACGCAGACAAAGTCGCGGGCAACAGCTAGTATAAAATAATTGTTTTAACTACCGCTACACGTTGAGCTGGCAACCCTTGTGCAAAATTATAAGTAATGTGTCTCCATTTAAATAACTGGTGAGTAAATTTACACGTGTATAGGATCTTAGAATGTAATGTAGTCAAACAAGCAACAAGTTTCTATAAAATTATTGTTAAATTCAAACAGCTAGTAGTTAAGGAAAATTTCATAGTCAACTAGTATTTCCATTTATTCGAATACGTCTTGCTATTCTTTATGCAAATGTGGAAGCGGGAATCTTATCCAGGGGTGTCACTCCCAGCTGCCGAATCGATTTGGAAGTTTATTCAGGCTGACAACACGAGGTAGGGCTGTGCCAGGATATACCGCGGTTCTTTATTACGCGGACCGAGGTTTCAAATTTGAACACGTGTCGAGGTACAATTTTAGAAATTGATGTGCCTGATATCACCGCGCAATCATAGATTCTTTTGAAATGCATTGCTATTTGTTTTTATTACCTAATAATGAAATGGAAGCTTATACCTAGGTGTTATAGATAATTTATTTACGAATATTACAAACTTGAGGCAGAAAATTTGAGAAAAAAAACAGTGAAAAGTGCAGCGATTTTTTAAGCAATTAAATTCCAATTATTATTATATAAAACTCTATCGCATGGTGTTATTTATAATAATAATTGGATATGTTACTTTTAAACACATTCTTAGGAGCCAAACCCCATCGGAACGTTTTTTTGGCCCATATTAATGTAATGTAATGTAATGTAATGTTTTGGATTAAGTGACCACAACCGCGGCCATAGATAATCTATATAAAGCATGCAATAAACAATTACGTACCTACTAAACTAAAAGCGAGAGAAAATTCATATCTGATTTCCACTTACAGACTTTCCGACCCTCACTAGTTGCTCTCTAGTGTATTTTACCTCAAACATTTAAGACTATAATCCATACATAATCCATGATGATGATATTGATATACCTAACTAACCTAACGGTAATATATTATTTGTTTTATTGTACTTGGACCAATTTTCATATTTTTGCTAGTTTCATATAAGAAATTGTGTTCCAGATTAACCTTTTACAATGTTCAAGTAATTAATGATTCATATGAAACATTACTTCAGCACGACAATCACCTTCTTGTGACTTTTGACATTAGTACAAGAACCCCAATTTAGCGCCAAGCCTAATTTCATTCGTACCCCCAAAACTGCCGACTATATATTTTGTGATACATTTTAATAAGTCAACTGTTGCGATATCATCACAATTTATGCGTTAGGGCTGCAGAACCATCACAAAGAGAAAGGTGACAAGTATGCGCGAGTCTAGTAGTGACTTACTTTCATCCGAGTTACGGTAGTGCAAAGCGGTGGCTGCGCACAATTGGACTTGACAACCGACGCAACCCAATCGTGCGGTTGAATTTAAAGTAAACGGGGGAAAGTGGAGTCAGCGAGATTTTCCTTCAAATACGAAGACGACATTATCGCGAGCGCGCTCCTGGAAGTTGGAATTGGTTAGATTCCTAAGTTTTTTTTACCGATGCCATTTGAACCAGTTTTTGGAGAGGAACAAATGTTTGTATAGGCACAACTAGAATGAAAGAACGTAATAAACATAACATAATAATATACATTAATAAGTTTCTGTCAAAAATTTCATTTTTGGTACAAGCTTTTAGTGCCGACTGGACTTTTTTGTATACCATCATCAACTACTCATTGAGACGATTTTAATGAGACCAAACTTAACGGGGTTACGTTGGTTAAGTATTAAATTCCCATGACCACCTTCTGTTTCCATCATCAGATCAGCTCGATGGTACGATAATATAGAATTGTCATCCAAACTACACTTATACCCAAAATTCCAGCTCAATCGGGTAGCGGCAAGTGACTGAAAAATGGATTGCAAAGTTTGACGGACTAGGTATATACTTACATTACATACATACGAACAGTAGGTCAATCACGTAACGCATTGTACGCGCGTCTGACAGTAAAATCACAATCTAACTGTCATTTTTCCATATAAAATTGACATTTAGACCTTACAGACGCGCGTAAGAAAAATTACGTGATCGACCCACTGGTCAAGTTAATATAAAGCTTGTAAAAATAAGTGCCAGCCGGCAGCTGAAACGGTGCATACTAAATACTAATTGACATAGAAATAAGACGTCACAGTTTTATTATTTATTTGTACTAATCGTTGTATGGAAAATCAAGTATGTAATGAAACGCAGCTTGCTAGACGAACACTGATTTATTCATATATAAATGTGGGTACACTTATATTCGACTACCTACTAATATGTTACATATACTACATCTCTCTCGTTATGAAGTAAACAATCAATCATTTTCATAGAAACTAGTTAACAGAACACTATATATATGTTAACTTTAGTTTGTTTACCAACTAGTTCATAACCATTATGTGTGGTGATAAAGAGGATAACAGCTGTTCCATTGTATTGTATTGATGGTTACTTATTATACAAATACATCTATTCAATTACTATATATAACTATATCTGTATACCTATGTCTTATATCTATACCCTTCACCTATGCACCCAATACATTTTTGCCTACAACTGTATTCAAACATTTATGATGACGGATGTTACTGTAGGTATCGTAACTAGGTATTTATAATAATTGTTTATACCCTACTCGATCTCTTAGCTGATAGTACCTAAGCACTTGATAAGATATTTTACTAGAGATACTTGGTTCTGATCGACTAAAGTAGATTGTTACATTTTACAGTTGATTTTCTTTTAAAAGTAAGTAATACTTAGCTGGCATGAATATGAATGGTAACTAAATTTAATTAAATTTTAAAAACATAGAACTTTAAACCTATCTTATTTTAAGAATACTCCAGTACTTGTGTAGCCAGATTTCGAGCTTGCTTCCTGGTTACCATTACCGGTAGCTTCACTTCTACTGGCGGAGCAGGAATTGGCACTTTGGCATCTCCTTGCGTTATTCCAGCCGCGGCAGCGGGGGCAGCGGGAGGTGCGGAAGTCGCAGGTGCCGGGTCGCTGCCCTCTCGCGGCTCCCGTTTCGGCTCTCGGCTGATGATGTGGCGGCGGTTCCGTCTGTACTTACGCCCTACTGCATCCTGCAGTATGTAAGACCGTGGTTCCGCTGCTTTAGTGACTACATTCATAAAACGCCGGGTTTTGCCGTCTGCTACTACTACCTTGGTATTGTTAGGTAGTGCAGGGAGATCTCTGGCCGTTTTGTCATAATTCGATTTAATTTTTTGACGCTGCAACTCCATCGCCGCGTAATTGTGTTTATTGTCGACCGGCTCCGTGAGCAAGGACTTATATATCGGTAACCGCGTGTTTAACCGCCTGCCAAATAGGATTTGCGCGGGTGAATCAATGTTATCACGTGGCGTGGCCCTATAATTTAATAAGCTCACATGATAATCCTGTCCGGACACTATACACTTCTTTAGCAAGTTCTTGACAGTACGTACCGCGCGTTCGGATTTTCCGTTCGATTGGGCGTACATCGGTGATGAGGTGATATGCTTAATTTCCCAGCTTGTCATAAACTGTTTGAACCCTTGGGAGGCGTACGCGGGGCCGTTATCTGTCACCAATTCCATCGGTATTCCGTGGCGACAAAATTGCTCAGTCATTGCTGTAATGACCGATTTACTATTTATATTGTGCATCTCATTAACTTCCACATAGTTCGAGAAATAATCTACTAACAACAGATAGTATTTCTTTTTGTACTCGAATATGTCGGAGCCTAGCTTGCACCATGGCACGTCAGGCACTGCGTGCGGGCGCAGCGTCTCGCGGCGCGGCGGCGGCGCGTGCAGCGCGCAGGCGGCGCAGTCGCGGACGGCGGCCTCCACCTGCTCGCCCAGCCCCGGCCAAAACATTACCTCGCGCGCGCGCCGTTTGCAACGCTCGATCCCCAGGTGGCCTTCGTGTACTCGCTGCACCATTTCCCCGCGCAGCGCCGCTGGTATGAAGACTCGATCATCTTTCAATATAAGTCCATCTGTGTACTGAAGATGTCCCCTGTACGGCCAAAAAATACGACAAGACATGTCTACCTCGTATTTGTTCTTGGGCCACCCAATGACTATGTAGTTAATTAACGACTTACATACATCGTCTTTGTTCACATGTGTCCTAATTCGACTCAATTTGTCGTCACTAAATTGTAAATGTTCTATCAAAAAGCATGTTTGTGCTTCTAAATCCCTATTTAAACGTTCATTCATTAATTCGGGTAATGCCGCACGCGACAATGTATCGGCAATGTGCATTAACTTCCCTGGTGTGTACTGAACTCTTACGTCGTACCCTTGCATGCGCAGTATCATACGCTGTAAACGAGCGGGAACCGATGATAACGGCTTTTTAAAAATTGATTCAAGCGGCTTGTGGTCTGTCTGTATGGTAACATCACTCCTGCCGAATATATATTGATTAAAACGTTCACACCCGTGTACTATTGCTAACATTTCTTTTTCTATTTGCGCGTAACGCCGCTGAGTGTCCGTTAGTGTCACAGAGGCGAACTCAACCGGCCGCCCGCCCTGCAGCAGCACAGCGCCCAGCGCTTCCGAGCTAGCGTCCACCGAAACTACCACTGGGAGCTCACTCGAGTATAGGGACAATACCGGCGCGGATGAGATTTTTGCTTTCAATATTTTTATCGCTTCCGAGTGTTGTCGGTCCCATAACCATTCGGAATCCTTTCTAAGAAGTCCTCTGAGACTAGCCACGGATTCAGAATAATTCGGAATGAACTTAGAAAGATAATTCACCATTCCCAGGAACCTCTCGAGTGACTTCCTGTCGGTTGGGTCGGGCATATCAACGATTGCCTTCACTTTAGCTTGGTCGGGTTTCATCCCCTCCGCGTCGAATACATGACCTAAATAAACAATCTGTCGCAATCCAAATTTACACTTCGCTTTATTGAACTTCATACCTATTTCGCGTGCCCGCAGCAGGAGGCGTTCGAGACGGGCGTCGTGCTCCTCTTTAGTCGCTCCCCAGACTATAACATCGTCTATGAAAGAATCAGTGCCATCCAGATCTTCCAGGTGTTGTCGCACTCTCGCATGAAAGACCTCTGGTGCACAACTGACCCCAAAGGGGAGCCTCAGAAATTGGTACCTACCGAAGGGACTGGCGAATGTGCAAAGATCAGCGCTGGCCTGGTCCAGCTGCAACATCCAGAACCCGCTGCGCGCGTCCAGCACGCTGAACCAGCTGGCGCCGCGCAGCCGCGCCGCCATCTCGCTCACCGTAGGCAGCGAGAAATGTGCACGCTTCACGGCTGTGTTAAGCACTCGCGGATCTAAACAGACCCTGATTTCCCCATTCTTTTTAGCCGCTATTACAATAGGATTCACCCATTCCGTTGGGTGTGACACCTTACTTATGACACCCATATTTTCCATCCTAATTAATTCCTCCCGCAATTTGTCCCTCATGCCCATAGGGACCCTGCGAGCAGGACAGACTACTGGCTGCACTGCCCTGTCTACTACTATCCTATGTAATCCAGGCAATTTACCTAACCCACTAAATAATTCCGCATAGCCGTCTATATTGAGCACGTCTACCCTATGAATAAGGCCTAAATGTACGCATCCATCTAATCCAAGAATATTTTGACATCGCATTTTTGCTACTGCAAAATTGATATCAAAATATTTGTCCTTAAACTTTAACGCTAGAGTACAAGCGCCCATTATTGGAACAGTGTTACCAGTATACGAATAAACTTTTTTATTATAAGGAACTAGCTCACAATTCAACTCCAATCGATCAAAATCATATTTTGAAATTATGTTCAGCATAGACCCAGTGTCTAATTTAAAAGCAAGTCGCTTACCCTTAACGTCCATATACTCAATCCACTGATTGGACCTTTCTCCGCGCCGCCCTTGCTCCTCGACTACGTCAACGTAAAAGGCGTCACTTTCCGAACTGTCCGTCAGCTCTGAGACACTCACATTATGCACAATACCGACCGGCTTACTACTACACACTCGCGCGAAGTGACCCCGACGGTCGCATACAAAACACGTCGCTCTCACAGCCGGACACCGCTCCTCATCTCGGCAGGCCCCGTTGCCGCAGCGTGCGCACGGCGCCCGCGGCCCCTGCCGCCGCGCGCGGCCGGGCTGCTCGCGCCGCGGCGCCCCGCGCGCCCGACCCGCCGTAGCCCGGGCGGGCCATCGCGAGCCGTGTCCGCCAACCACGTCGTCCACTTGCACCTTCGACTCCTCGAATTGTTTACTCTCCTCCTTAGACATCTCGTCCGCTTCGCAGATCTGAATTGCCTTGTCCAAGGTCAAGTCATCCGCTCTCAATAGCCGATCCCTGACGATATTATTGGTAATACCGCAAACTAAGCGGTCTCTTATCAATCCGTCCGTCAGTTTATCAAACTCGCACCCTTGACTCAGCAGTCTTAACGCTATTACATATTGGCTAATCGTTTCACCTTCATTTTGGTTCCGCGTAAAAAATTTAAAGCGCACCATAGTTATGTTAGTTTTTGTCCCAAAATGCAAATCAAACTTCTCTTTTATGGTTTGAAGATCTTCCGCCTTTTCAGCCGCTCCAAATTCAAAGGTGGAGTATATCTCGTAACCCTCCGGCCCAATGAGGTTCACCAGCAAGCTCGCTTGCACATCTTTTGGTTCCTTATTCACACCGGATGCTTTAATAAATACACTAAAGTGTTTCCACCACTTTTGCCACGCCGCCGCCCGCGCGCTCGGGCTTCCTTCAATTTGTAGCTCCGGCGGCGGCCGTGCATGCTCCATTGCTTGTTTTTTGTTAGATCACAACTTAAGCACTACTTCAAAACAATAACCGGTACTTTGAACTAAAAATCGTTAGTAAACTCAAGTAATTAGATCCCGACGCTGCCACCATGTAATGAAACGCTGCTTGCTAGACGAACACTGATTTATTCATATATAAATGTGGGTACACTTATATTCGACTACCTACTAATATGTTACATATACTACAAAGTAAATTGCTATTTTGGTCGTGAAATACTTGCGTTTTGGTGCAGTTTTTATATTAATGCGGGGGATCCTTATGGTATCTTTCAATTTACTCATGGACAATAAAAAATGCCATTTTTTTCTAAGCTTTCATGTTTCATATCTTTTTCTTATTTTAATTATATTTTTTAATTTTCACTTTATTGTTATATGTATTTGAATGAATTCACAAAAAACTTATTTATACTATACTTTGTAACATTTACCTTATTAAGAACGGTTGCAGTCCTCATCCTTCTAAGGGACACAAATGCACGTCCCATGCCTCAGTCGTGATACTGGGCCATGTTTGAGGATTCTCACATTACGGGACATCTAGCAGGCTTTTCATTCTGTCTCTGTAACAGCAAAGGACGTCTGTACGCTGCTAATGTTAACGTGCGTTTTGGCACACTCTTTTTACCTGTTTTTCTGTGGTTTTAGCAGTATTTTAAATACTGTTTTAGTGCTATTAACATTTCCTGTAATTAAATTTTTATGTTTGACAATCTGTCATAACAACGATATTATGTCAAGTTATGTTAACCGCGTCACCATGAAGTTTAGGTTGAATACTTTTAGTCTAAGGTTGTATTCACTTTTCGTTATTATGTGATCCTGGTACCTTGTAAATTTTTGAATTGTAAATTTAGAACTATAAATTCTAGAATTCTTGGTCGGTTGGGGTATATAAGCCCATACAATGGGCGGATCGAGCAGTGTTACGTCGACTTCCAAACCAGGAAGACTTCTAAATTGACCTGTGCGGGGTCACAGTTGGCCCCGCACCTCAAGAAGGTCCCTCCTACGAGTTCTGGCAGCGCGTTGACGAACCACGTCCGATATCTGCACGTGCTCCTTGTGGACGCCAGTACGCGCCCCTCTTTGGCGTCTGTACGCCCTATCTGCACGCGCTCCTGGGTTGCGCGCCCTATCTGTACGCGCCCCTCTTTGGCGTCTGTACGCCCTACCTGCACGCGCTCCTGGGTTGCGCGCCCTATCTGTACGCGCCCCTCTTTGTCGTCTGTACGCCCTACCTGCACGCGCTCCTGGGTTGCGCGCCCTATCTGTACGCGCCCCTCTTTGGCGTCTGTACGCCCTACCTGCACGCGCTCCTGGGTTGCGCGCCCTATCTGTACGCGCCCCTCTTTGGCGTCTGTACGCCCTACCTGCACGCGCTCCTGGGTTGCGCGCCCTATCTGCACGCGCCCTTGGATTGCGCGCTTGGACTGCGCGCTCTACCTGTACGTGCCCTTGGACTGCGCGCACTATCTGCGCACGACCTACCTCACGTTTTCTTTACCTTTTTTTACGCTCAACCTCTAAATTATGTACGGTGTGTCATTGTAACCCCTGCACTTGTCAAAACTAAAAAATAAATATACAACCCCGACCCGAATACCTTTTTTCCTTTCTGTAGTCTAGCTTTTCTAACTGTTCCGTGGGCTATCAATATCTTGGTAGTCCACGTAACGTGACAGTTTTGGCGCCCAACCGGTTTTTATTTTTGACAAGCTTTATTCTTCTAAATTTTAAAACGACAGACACCACACGTCTTTAAATAGTTTAATTTCGGCCTTAATTTATTCTTACTCGATTTTGTTTGCTTCGGACCTTATTTGGTTACCATGGCACGCCCTATCAAATACGTCAACTTGAATAAGTCTGAACTTGAATATGAGGTTATTATTAGGTTAGAGGAACCGAAGGAAAGCCTGGTAGCTCTAAAAAAACAAGCAGAGTCCTTAAGCCTAACACAGCCTGCGAGTGAGGTATTACAGTCTATTGTCCCGCTTGAGGAAGACCTCGAACAAGTCTTAACTTGTCTGAACTACATCGATTCAAAAATCATCCAGCTACAAGCTAAACCCTCTCCATGTGCATGTAAAAGGTTGGAATCATTTGTTAATCATTTGTTTCATCGACTATGTCGCATCGACTTAGATCATAACTCACCTTTTACTGACGAATTTAACTCACTTACGGAAAAATTCAAGGACTTGGAAAGCAAATATGAAAGTTTACTTTTCGTATCTGCGGAAACTACACCCTTGGCTTCTCCTCACTGCCCTACACTCCCTGAAGTAACACCTGAGGTTCCTGTGTCCTCATCCGCTATCACTAATCAACACTCAGCCTCATCTACCACTTGTCATCCTACCGCTCAATTGATCTCCCCGCCTAATGTAATCCCGGAACTTAGGAAGCTCTCTTATAACGGCAACTCTTGCCCAAGATCTTTTCTTCAGAAGATTGAAGAATTTGGTATTTCCCGCAATTTAAGGAAGGAACGCCTAGCTGACTTAGTCTTCGAAATCTTCACCGATAAAGCTCTTCATTGGATTCGTTTTCAGAAAAACCGTCAACCAGACCTCTCCTGGGATGAGATTTCCGACCTACTCATTAGAGATTTTGGGAATACGGACTACGACTTCAAACTGTTGGCTGCCATCAACGCTAGAACTCAAGGTGATAACGAGGCTATCATCATTTATATCTCCATCATGCATGGTATGTTTTCTCGTCTTAACAAAAAAGTAAGTGAATCTGAGCAACTCTCAATACTTCTTAGAAACATACGCCCCTGTTATTCAGTGTTCGTGGCATTGAACAAAATTGATTCAATTGACCCTCTTATATCAGCTTGCCAAGATTACGAACGTATCTTAGATATGGACCGTAACTTTAAAGAACCAAAACCTGCTGTTGACCAGTTAGCGGCGGAATTCAATTATAACCCTACGACATCCTCATCTAAACCTTCCTTTCTTAGTCTGCCCAAACCCCAGTTCAATTCAGACTCGAGACCTCCTTTTAAACATAATTTTACTAAACAGGTAAATAGCATTTCTAATAAATTTACCTCTAATCTCTTCTGTGTTCGATGTCGCACCAACGGACACTCTCTTCGAATGTGTCAGCAAGCACACTTTCCCATTTGCTTTAAATGCGGTCTGCGAGGCTATAAAACGCCAGACTGTCCTGACTGTAACTCTAAACATAATTCCCCTCCAAAAAACTAACTTCGCACGACTTCGATAGCACTAGCCCTTTTGACTTAATTGACTGGCAGAATTGGCTGGCTTATCTTCGAAATTTCCATAATTTTTATAAAATCTCTTCAGTCCTTTATGAAGAAGAAAAGGACCATAATATACCTTTTCTAAACTTCACTATTGACGGAATACCTTTTTCCGGTTTACTAGATAGTGGTAGTTCTTTAACCATATTGGGCAATAACTCCCACCTTGACCTTTTGAAAAGGGGTTATTCCTTGTCGAAGTCGTGCCCACTTTCAGTCGCTACAGCCAATAATCACAAATTGCAATCTTTAGGCTATTTCGACTTGCTTATGACTTTTAATAGTCAAGCTCACACTATAAGAGCACACGTGTTCCCGGAAATACACCCATCAATAATTCTAGGTGTAGATTTCTGGAAAGCTTTTAATCTGATACCTGAATTGCTAAATCCTATCTTCTTTGACAAAGTACAATGTAATGCTATTACATCTGACAAAGGGAAAATCCTCACTTACGAAGCCTTGACTACGGAGCAGAAAAGCATCGCTGCAGACATTATCTCCAGATTCAAGCAAATCTCCTTCGAAGAAAAGGGCGAGCTTGGAAGGACTCACTTGATTTGTCATAAAATCGATACAGGAAGCGCTCCCCCTGTAAAACAACGCTGCTACCGGCTCTCTCCTGAAAAACAAAAAGCGCTTATCAACGAAGTAGACAAGATGCTTGCCTGGAAAGTGATTGAACCCTGCGAGAGCCCGTGGTTATCTCCGGTGCTCATAACTCCTAAAAAGAATGGTGAATGGCGTTTTTGTGTTGACAGTAGGAAACTAAACTCTATTACTCGTCGTGACGCTTATAGTCTCCCTTTAATGAATGAAATTTTAGACCAATTGAGAGACGCTAAATACCTTTCCAGCATAGATATTGCAAAAGCCTTCTGGGAGGTCCCACTACACCCTCCGGACAGAGATAAGACGGCCTTCTACGTCCCAAATAGAGGAATGTACCGCTTTGTTGTCATGCCGTTTGGGTTAACCAACGCCCCAGCGACACAACAAAGACTAATGGATACGCTGTTTACTCCAGAATTTGAGCATAAAGTATTTTGCTACTTGGACGATATCGTCATCATCAGCAAGACCTTTGAAGAACATATTTCCCTCCTAATCAGAGTTCTTGAAAAACTTACTTATGCAGGTTTGACGATTAACTTCGAAAAAAGTCAATTCTTCAAAAAGGAGCTGAAATATCTGGGATTTATGGTCGACGAACAAGGATTGAGGGCTGACCCAGACAAAGTTCGTGCAATTCTTGACTTTCCCACGCCAACTACGAAAAAGGAGATAAGAAGATTTCACGGCAGCTGCAGTTGGTTTAGAAGATTTATCCCAAACTTTAGTACCATTGCAGCACCTCTTAATAAATTGGCAGCCTCAGGGAAGAACTCTCCAAAATTTTGCTGGACTTCCGATGCTAACTCCGCCTTCCTAAAGATGAAAGAACTCCTTGTGACAACTCCAATCCTTGCCTGTCCTAACTTTGAAGATCCTTTCGCTGTTCACTGCGACGCTTCTAATAATGGAATCGGAGCAATGCTCACACAAAAACAAGATGATAGAGAAGTCGTTATAGCATATATGAGCAAAAGCTTCAACAAGCATGAACGAAACTACTCAACCACGGAACGTGAGACGTTAGCTGTCATCTCAGCACTTGAGCACTGGAGATGCTATGTCGACAACGGTAAAAAATTCACCGTTTATAATTCAAAATTCAAAATTCAAATCATTTATTGCACTCATGTTAGTATACAGTTCTTAAATTATATATTACAGTTCTACATGAACCCTGTAAGGGCACAGCAATGAAATAAACAATAATTAAAATAATAATAATAATAACCGTCACATAATTTTCACACCTCTTACGCGAACTTAAGAAATATAAAAAATTTGCGACATAATATTAAAGATATTAAACAATACTATTAAAAGTTACTATTTCACATCATATAAATTAAATTAAAAAACAAAAATTTAAATTTAAGTTAAGAATGTCACAATAATCAATTAATAATAATTCATAATATCAATCCGTTACAATGACCTACAATTTAGTCCACTCCTCAAACTGATCATTAAAAAAATCGTCTAATGTATAATAAGCTTTCTGCATGAGGTATAATTTTATTGTATTTTTAAATATTTTGTAATTTTCAATGTCTTTAATAGTATTGGGGATTTTATTATAAATTTTTATTGACATGCCATAAGGGCTTGAATGGATCATTTCTAGCGCTGAATTAGGCGTAGCTAGTTTGTTTCTGGGTCGTAAGTTTTGAGGGCGGGAATATTGCGGGAAAAGATTGTAATTATTTTTGACAAATAAACATACTTCTAAAATATACATAGACACTAAAGTCAGAATTTTTAACTTTTTAAAATGTGGTTTGCAGCTTACCATGGGATCTATATTAACAAGTATTCTAATGCAACGCTTCTGTAATCTAAAGAGATGAATAATATTCGTATACGGATCATGCTGCTCTAAAATGGTTCCTAAATCTGTCAAACCCTTCTGGAAGACTCGCCAGATGGGCCCTCAGACTCTCAACATTCAACTTTGTTTTAAAACACAAGCGAGGAAAAGATAATGTTGTCCCGGATCTACTCTCCCGCTCATATGACAAGAGTTCTGACCTTCATCAAACGGCACCCTATCACTCAAGAAATTCGACATACTAATGATGAAGAGTTCAACAGATTAATTGTAGACTGTCAAGACAATCCAGACAGTTACCCGAACTACAATTACAGAGACAACAAGCTCTACCGTCGTAATTACGACCCAAATTCCCTAACAGACAACTTTGCCTGGAAAGAAGTTCCACCTCCTTCTGCTAGAAAAGCGCTTATCGAAAAATTCCATGGCTCTCCACCTAATCCTCATTTGGGCACTTTCAAGACATACAAGAAATTGTCACTACAATACTACTGGACTGGCATGTTTAGAGAGGTTGCAAAATACATAACAACATGCGAAACATGTTTAGCCTACAAACACTCCAACCACTCTCCTTATGCCACCATGGGCAAACCCAAAATCTGCTCACGACCTTTTCAATGCATATCGTTAGATCTGGTGGGTCCGTTACCTATGACTAGGAAAAGAAACCAGCATATACTAGTAATAAATTGCTGCTTTACTAAATACTCCATAATTTTCCCCTTAAAACGTGCCACGGCCTCAGACATTATATTTTACTTGGAAAACTTCGTGTTTCTAGCTTTTGGAATACCACAGACAATCATTATGGACAACGGACCTCAATTCCAGTCGCGTGAGTTCCATAATCTTATCAACAAATACAGGATTCCTTTCGCGAACTTCAATCCACTTTATTGTCCTCAGGTCAACCCAACAGAAAGATATAATAAGACCCTTATCACGGCCTTGGCATCTCTTGTTGGTGATGATCATAGATCTTGGGATGTCCATCTCCCGGTTATTCAATCTGCTATGAATAATTCAGTGAACCTAGTTACCGGCTTCACCCCTCCTTTCTAGTCTTTGGACGTGAAATTATTCCTTGTGGTTCCATGTACTCACCATGTCAAAACCTCGATGAAATTGTTTTTCTCCCCAGAGATATCTATGCTACTAACCTCGGCCTTTTATCATCTATTTATGATAAAGTCCAGGTTGCCTTGTACTCGGCACATGTAAAGAATAGCAATAGATATGATCTGAGAAGGTCATTCAAGGAATTCGACATCGGTGATATAGTTTGGAGGAAAAACTATGTCTTAAGTAACGCTGGGAACTACTTTAGTGCTAAACTAGCCCCTAAATACATTAAATGCAGAGTTATTCAAAAACTCTCTCCCCTCGTTTATTTACTTGAAGACCCTAAAGGTTCAAGAAATAAATGGCACATTAAAGATTTTAAAACCTAATATTTAATTTATCAATTTTATCACCTCATTTCACATTATTCATTCCAGACATCTATTTTATCGTTTTCTTAGCTTGCGATCGGTCTGTGTTGACTCGCTGTCGCTTTTATTTCTCCTTATTCTTAAATCTCCTCGTGTTTGGCCTCAAACCAATCACGTAGGCTGAACTAGCGTTTAGTCTGTAAAAAATAATAATATGAAAACCTTACGTACAAGTTGCAGTAGCCTAGGTCTACTGCATCTTCTAAAGTTGGCTCTAAACCAACTCTTCCCTAGTTGGCTCTAAACCAACTCTTCCCTAGTTGGCTCTAAACCAACTAGGCTTGTATATAGTATTTTCTCGAGCGGATGACCAACTCGTAAAATAAGCCGTGGGTTCTTCATGTTTTACTTCTGCGGAGCGGCTGACTACTCCCTTATAAAAAAGCCTTAGGTCATGGTGAGGAGTTCCTTAGGAGTGTGCGTCATTGAATGTGAACCACATCCCCTTACTTTATTTGGTGACGAATGTTTGCGTGATTTCTGAAAGAGAAGCAAGTTAGATCGGGAACTTCTTAATTGTATATATTTTTTTCTCTTCAATATTATTAGCACCTCACCTCATCCACGCACTAATCACCGCTCATAACATAACTTCTGTTCTGTTCTGTTCTGGTGACTCATCCAGCCAGCAGTTCTGCTGCAAGGACTCAGAGGTGCTGACTACAGGAGGGAGGAGGTGTTAGAGCAAAATAACGAAGAAGGCTCGCTTACCTCGTCTAGTGTAGCATATGCGGCAGAAAGTTAGTGGGGTATGAGAACCTTAACCGATCACCGACTTAACCGCAAATACTATAATGATCGGGGTAAGCGGGCTTGCTTGTCCATTTTGAACCAACTTCCGCCGCCCGGCCGCAGGCAATCGCTTCCTGCCCGAGAAACCGGAGAGCCAAGTAGATAGGACGGGAGTGTAGGTGTGCAGTCAGGATGGTTGGAGAGACGGGAGTTGGAGCCGACCCGAATACAGGCATCGTTAAGCCAGCATGGGGTAGATAGATACTATACTTGGTGAATAATATATATAATTAGTTTTTGACTGCTTTGTCCCTCCCCTTTGACCCTCAGGTTCTGACATTGAACCTCTTCGCGCTTATCGCAATTGTTAATCAAGACCCGGCGATTGTGTGTCCTCTCTGTCTCTTCGTTCTCCTCTTCTTTCTTGTCTCAGTAGTCAATCAATGATCAATGTCCACGTCTTGATTCGCTGGGTTGGTAACGTGTATCATGCGGCTGTACATTGGTCGAGTTTCAAGTGTATGTGACTGCGGCTGTAGACTTGTCTTTCCTCAGTAAGTAGTCGCGGCTCGGCCATGTGCGCGTCGTTGCGAAGTGCTTTCGTGAAAGTGCCTTCAAGACTTGTTTTATTTAGACATAGAGTTGCCTTACTTCTTACTTCACTAGGCATGGTAATAAAATTTGGTTCTTTCTTTTACCTTTATCACTGCTGCTAGCGCGGTTGTCATATAGTTACATATATGTGGATTGAACGTTGACGATGCAAACCCGAGCCATTAAACACTCATTACCTACTAGTTTTCATCACTCGCTTCGACGTCAAAACTTCCCACTCAAATCACGTCACCGGTTCATCCAGCACCTGTACATGCTACCATCCTAATACAAACTTAAACACTGCACCCATAATAAAATGCACTGTTATTATCGTAGTTCATCAATAGCAACACTTACTTCTGCACTAAAATCGCCTCGACAATGCAACTTGTCTGGCCCCGTAGCATGGATATATCACGCGACAAGTGATAGGATAGAGCTGCCGTCCCTGGCTGACACCGTTCGATAGAATGAGACGACGCGCTTATACTATCACTTATCGCGTGACAACGCCATCCATGCTACGGGGCCTGGACACTAAATATTTAGACACGCGTATCAACTGCACAATAGGTAGTCAAAATACACTCCCTACTCGTTTCCAAAGCCGACTTTCTCCGCTTTTATTATTATAGTAGTTCATCAATCAATTGCAACATTCACCTCTGCACCAAAATCAGATTACAGGTAAGTATCTAGTAGGTACACACTAATTACATAGTCGGTTATAGTGTTCCGACTTCATCCCTAGGCAGGGCATCCATTATACCGCCCAATACGGCTTTCCATATTTCCAGACCATCTAGCC
Organism: Epinotia brunnichana; assembly: GCA_963854355.1. NCBI lineage: Eukaryota > Metazoa > Arthropoda > Insecta > Lepidoptera > Tortricidae > Epinotia > Epinotia brunnichana. The sequence goes on along the minus strand of OY977949.1, from coordinate 17,102,550 downwards.
GATTATCGTCCATACGCCCAAGGCATGGCACCGTATAAAATTTTTGATTAATCTGCGAATGGCATTTAGTTCGTAAGCAATTTCAGCCTTTTGGAATCCGTACAATTCATTTATTTTGAACCTTGTCGGTCGGTCGCCACGATCTTGTTTTGTTCTATTGTCTTCATGAACCGCGATTACTGCACGTGGGTTTTCTCCAAGTTTCTTGGTAGGCGCAAATTTTAGTCACCTCTTGTCCGTTTTTTTTTTTCTTTTTGTTTTTGCCCTTTCTATGTCAGGCTCGTGGCGGCGACGTTCTGTATTTAATTGTTGCTAACGCCAGATGTGTGATTGTAAAAGCATTGTAGACCTTCCATCCATTGTCCATAACTCAGTGGCTTAAAAGAGCATGAAGCTTCCGCTATGGGCTTGAAGGAAAAAACAATGATGGTATATTACCCGCTAGGCGAAAGCAATCACCCAAAATAGTTTTAGTAATTATTAGCTGGACTCTTAGATAAAGGGGCAAATCGCGACACGGCGTTACATGCTAATATTAGTAATAAAATAAAATGGATAATACATATAGGTATATCATTCTAAACATAATAAATTAAATTGTTAACTTCCACCATTGGCCATTGCCATTACAAAACTTATGATCTAAGGTTTCAAGCCTTTTTGCACCGAAAGTCTTTGAATGTTACAGAACAGCGTGCAACCCTTGAGTATGTGCTTACTGTTAAATGTGAACGATTAAAAGGAAGTAAATGATTATCTAAATATATATTGTGTACACATATAGATAATTAACTAGTGGAGGTTTATCACCGCTCATAACATAACTTTGTCAAAAAAAAAACTTTTCCTCTAAGATAACGAAAAAGTTTTTTTTCCTGGGTTTTTGGGGTAATGTAACATTTACCTTATTAAGAACGGTTGCAGTCCTCATCCTTCTAAGGGACACAAATGCACGTCCCATGCCTCAGTCGTGATACTGGGCCATGTTTGAGGATTCTCACATTACGGGACATCTAGCAGGCTTTTCATTCTGTCTCTGTAACAGCAAAGGACGTCTGTACGCTGCTAATGTTAACGTGCGTTTTGGCACACTCTTTTTACCTGTTTTTCTGTGGTTTTAGCAGTATTTTAAATACTGTTTTAGTGCTATTAACATTTCCTGTAATTAAATTTGACAATCTGTCATAACAACGATATTATGTCAAGTTATGTTAACCGCGTCACCATGAAGTTTAGGTTGAATACTTTTAGTCTAAGGTTGTATTCACTTTTCGTTATTATGTGATCCTGGTACCTTGTACATTTTTGAATTGTAAATTTAGAACTATAAATTCTAGAATTCTTGGTCGGTTGGGGTATATAAGCCCATACAATGGGCGGATCGAGCAGTTTTACGTCGACTTCCAAACCAGGAAGACTTCTAAATTGACCTGTGCGGGGTCACAGTTGGCCCCGCACCTCAAGAAGGTCCCTCCTACGAGTTCTGGCAGCGCGTTGACGAACCACGTCCGATATCTGCACGTGCTCCTTGTGGACGCCAGTACGCGCCCCTCTTTGGCGTCTGTACGCCCTATCTGCACGCGCTCCTGGGTTGCGCGCCCTATCTGTACGCGCCCCTCTTTGGCGTCTGTACGCCCTACCTGCACGCGCTCCTGGGTTGCGCGCCCTATCTGTACGCGCCCCTCTTTGTCGTCTGTACGCCCTACCTGCACGCGCTCCTGGGTTGCGCGCCCTATCTGTACGCGCCCCTCTTTGGCGTCTGTACGCCCTACCTGCACGCGCTCCTGGGTTGCGCGCCCTATCTGTACGCGCCCCTCTTTGGCGTCTGTACGCCCTACCTGCACGCGCTCCTGGGTTGCGCGCCCTATCTGCACGCGCCCTTGGATTGCGCGCTTGGACTGCGCGCTCTACCTGTACGTGCCCTTGGACTGCGCGCTCTACCTGTACGCGCCCTTGGACTGCGCGCTCTACCTGTACGCGCCCTTGGACTGCGCGCTCTACCTGTACGCGCCCTTGTTTTGCGCGCCCTATCCGCACGCACCCTTGGATTGCGCACCCTATCTGTATGCGCCTTGGACGGCGCGCACTATCTGCGCACGACCTACCTCACGTTTTCTTTACCTTTTTTTATGCTCAACCTCTAAATTCTGTACGGTGTGCCATTGTAACCCCTGCACTTGTCAAAACTAAAAAATAAATATACAACCCCGACCCGAATACCTTTTTTCCTTTCTGTAGTCTAGCTTTTCTAACTGTTCCGTGGGCTATCATTATCTTGGTAGTCCACGTAACGTGACAACTTATTGCTTACTCAAGGACTTATTGCGTCTGTAATTTAAATTTTCACGGGAGTCACGGGAGTCCTTATAAGTTACATGTATTTTTTTTTGCTTTATTGCTTAAATTATGGGCAAATTAACTGTACCTACATTTCACACACATTACCTACACATTTTTTGAAACCCTCCATTTGGGACACAATGAGTAAATCTATCGTTGGCAGTCTTTGCAACACAAATTGGACAAACTGAAATACATTGTAATAATACCTTAGTAGGTGTGAAATGATAATAAAAGTCCTACCATTTAGCATCATTATTCCTAGATTATATAGAAAAAATCTTAAGATTAGGTACTTAATTATTTGATGGGTTCTGAGGACGTTAAACAACTATGGCGGAACCCATCAAAGACAAACAAATCCGCATTGCGTATACAATTCATAATTAATTATGCAAACATTGCTTTTCTCTTTTTGTTCAACCTAAATCATAAGTAAGCAAATACACCTGTTTTGACCATTTCTTTTACTAAATAAGAAGCCATTCCTTTCAATAACAAAAACAAATGCGCTTCGTTCTTAGAACATAGCATTTTATTTTCTTAAGTAGCTATATCAAAGTAGGTAGATAATTTACATTTAAATTCAACTAAAACTAAGTTAAATCTAAAATAAGGCCCTCAAGGTATGTACCTCGCTGAACTGTAATTGCTGAAGCATTTCGTTCTTACATTGGATTACGGATCAAGGACTTCGTTCCCATAATGTTTCTCAATGATCCCATTGATGCTTTAGTAACTATATTATGTATATATATAACAATATACTTGATCCTTCGACCGATTACGTGAGAAACCTCCCAAATCACCCCAAGTTCCTCTCACATCATACATGGCATGTTTACTTGGCATTACATCGAAAACGACCATCATTACTCTCAAGTGTTGTATTTAACACGCTACCGAAGCCACCATAATATTTATAGACCAATCAAATTAGCTTACCCTGGACATAATTCGTAAACTCGTTGTTTTTATTGTTTTATCGGATTTTACTATTCAGTATTAAATATTAATGAAATATATTAAGTAAAAAATCCGCGATCGTAACTGTATTTAAAAAAAACAAGAGTTAAAGTACACTACCTAACTTTTTCCTAAAAGTAAAAAAGGTAACCAAATACCTTGTTAGTATAACTTTGAGGTGCATTCAAATGCGATCACTTAATAGCAAAGTTAAACTGAAATCAAATTCGCATATACGTTTTTTTTTACAATTTTCCTCTGATCTCATTATCTAGACAAGCCAAAATGGTAACTATGATTTTTTTTTCTGTTTAAGCTATATTGCTTATTTTTAGACATTTAAGTCAAAAATTGAACATTTATTTTTAACGTTTTAATAATAATGTATTTCTCAGTAGTTATAAATAGTAACTATGAAATTTTTGTTTACTAATAGCTTTTTGTGTACGATAATCATGTTGTCATCAAAATCAACCATGTAAATTTCACGCTTAAGAAATTTAAAATTTTATTGAAAATACTCGCGACCTTGTCGTAGAACGAGGCGGGGATAGAGAGAGGCGCCGGTGGGGGAGCGCACGACGAACCCGTCACAACGAGTAATAATATTTCATTTCAATTATGTGTTTCGCACCGACCGCGCCGTGCACAAATATAATGGAATATCCTAATTGTAGGATTTGCAAATGTGCATTGAACTTTGATGTTGTGACTGTAGGTCTAAAAGGACAGAATACGTTAATTGCAGCAAGTAAAAGGCGTGGGGACGAAAACTTTGTGTCAGTTTCTGGTGCAAATATACAAGTACATAGCAAATGCAGAGCTGTCTATATCAATGAACGATGTATAAAAAGTGCAGAAAAGAACAAAACGACGCTATGTTCTGTTCAAACTGTAGTTACATTTGATTACCAAAAACAGTGCCTGTTGTGCAGAGAAGATGCTTCGGAGGATTTCCTTCGGAACCAAACTAAAAAACACCAAGAAGATAGGATTGCGGTTTGCAGAGTGACAAAACAAGACACTGGTGAAATGATTATTCGTACCTGCTTAGGCGGCATCACGGACGAACACAATGAAGAGGTAAGTTTTGTTTAGAGTTATAAGGCCTCCACACACCGGTCGCGGGTGCGGGTCGGGTGCGAGCCTGCGTAAGTTGTAAAACATTGAAACTACACTTCAACCTCACATCGAACGCGGGTCCGCCGCGGGCCCCTCGGGCCCGCGGCTCTACGTTACAACTCGACAACCGCGGCCGATTTTGATTTTAATTGCGTCAGCTCACCAGGACTCTAGAACAGTTTTTAGAATTAAGCAGAGTGCAATAGTTTTCATTTTATACATAAAATTTCCGAAAAATATTTGTCATTTTAACTATTGCTCAAGTTTAAACCTTAATAATTTTTAATTTTAAGGAAACGCCCAAAATTTTATGATTGAACTATATTGTGTAGTTATCGAACTATACTTCTGCAAAATTTCAGATTTTTTCGTTGAGTAGTCTGTGTGAAAAGTAATTTATAGTAAACCTAGATCCGAAATCGCGTGGACTTTACGTAATTATCATTCCGATATGCACTTTTTCCGTGACCAACTTTCTCAAATCTTTTTGACTATTTCGTGTACATCTACCTCTATAAATAGTTTGTATCAGGTTTTCAATATAGGTATTCCTGTTACTTTCTGTGAAAATTGGATTTCAAACTCTATGATAATTTTCGTGTATAAATTGTAAACATTGTAAGTGCGGCTATTTCTGCCACCTGTTTTGAATGCGTAAGCTCAGCAGGACTCTAGAACAGGGACCGGAACCGGTTACCCTAATCGGGGTTTTCCATAGGTTTATTTTAAAGGTTGTTTTAAAAACCCCAATCAATAAGGTTACCTTATTGAAAGGGTAACCCCAACGATCCAGTTAACTCAGTTAACCTAGGTTAACAAACCAAATGAAAACCCCATCCAATACGGTTACCGTATCATGAGATTTTGAACCAGTTTAAAGGAATATGATTTTAACGCTCACTTAAATACGACTTATCATTGAATAACCGCCGTGTCTGGCATCGGCACTGTCGCGACGCCGCGAGACAAAAGTCGCAAGCGCCGTCTGCAAGCCACGGCACTTATGCGTTTCACTCAACCATGTTGATCTCTATTCAAACTGGTTTCGTTTGCCGAAAACGCGGCTTCTTATTCAAAGAGTGTGTCAATGTGGTACATTGCTTATTTATTATGAAAAAAAAACAGTTTGAATGAGAACCCGATTCGCGCACCGAGGATTCCGTACAAACTTAGCTTATAAAGGATTTATGATGATTAATAATTAAGTAATTAGGACAATTTTTTTGTTTGATCTTGTTAGGTACTGTTTTCAAATCCAGTTTTCGGGGCTGTACGATTTTACCCAGTTTAGTGCATTTTATTATATACGTTTCTAATGAACTCGTCGATCTCATTGATTGGCTCTAGCTAGCCGAATACACAATATCAGAATGTAAGAATCTGTAGTCAATATGACAACGAAACATCGCACCTCCGCACGTATAACAACAGAGTTATTATCCCGGGACTATAAAAGAATATGAATAAATTGTATTTTTATAAATCCGGGATTTAAGTATGAACCCTTATTGGTCCTAATTTATGCAAATATTATAAAGAGGAAAAATCTGTGAAGCTGTAGCTTCGTAAGTTTTATAGTGTGTGTGTATGTAAAAATGGGCAGTGAACAGAATTTATGGTGCAACACGGTGGGATACCGAGTAGAAATATTAATATGGAAATCACCAAATTACAATATCGTGTATAAAAAAATGTTTTTTTATAATTGTAACGTGTACATCTACCTCTAAAAATAGTTTGTATCAGGTTTTCAATATAGGTATTCCTGTTACTTTCTGTGAAAATTGGATTTCAAACTCTATGATAATTTTCATGTATAAATTGTAAACATTGTAAGTGCGGCTATTTTTGCCACCTGTTTTGAATGCGTAAGCTCAGCAGGACTCTAAGAACAGTTTTTTGAATTAAGCAGATTGCAATAGTTTTCATTTAATTCAACCTTTTCCGAAATATTTTGAACTGTAGGTAAACTTTAAACCTTAACAATTTTTGATTTTATGCGAACGCCCATAATATTTTGATTATATACAATTTGAAATCCAATTTTCACAAGTAACTCGGTAGTAACGCGGCGTTGCTACCGCGCTAGACACGCGTTGCTACCGCGGCGGGCCCGCGTTACTTACGCACGCCACCCGCCTGCGGCCTGAATATACCTACCACTGCAACCGCGCCCGACCCGCGTTCGGTGTGTGGAGAGTAGGTAGTTGAGAAATGGAGTTTCTGGCAATAACTCAAAAACGGTATATCCGATCATATTCAAAATAATTTTTGAGAGTATTTATTATTTATTATACACCTCAAATTTTTTTGAGAATTTTTAGTCTCCTGGTTTGGAAATTAGAGGGGGGGGCAATATTTTTTACGATTTTGATAGCCAATATCTAACCAACGGTTGACTTATTGTTTACCGCTGACTTATGTTATTTTATTAGACTATTAGTTGTAAGTTAATCTATAAATACCTATGTATTGCGATGCCCTTGCAGGGTTCATGTTTGAGACTTACTGTAACATGTGTCAACTATGTACTATATTATAACAACATGAATGCAATAAAATACTTGAAACTTGAAACTATTGTTGTTGGTTGGTCATTTATATAAATAGCACTTTCAATCTGTTAAAAGGATTGCATGTTTATCGACTTCCGATTGTCGATGTTTTGTAATCATTAGCAATCTTGCTGCACATTTTCTTTAATTACGTAAAACGGATGTCGATAAACGTGCAATCCCTAGATAGATTAAAAATACCGAAAATTAAGGAACGTGATCATGAGCAAATTAACATTAGTATGCTTTGAAGCAATGTTGTTTTTTAAACGAAGCTGAATGTTAGCTTGATCGTATACCTGCGAAAAAATTTAAAATTTATTTTTATTTTCAGGTCAGACAAAGAGTGTATAACAAGGACCTTGTTAAATTAAACGCAAGATATCACAAACTATGTTACACGAAGTTTCTGAATCACCGAAATGTAACATATGGTAAAAGAGGACGACCAGCTTCGGCAGATATACAAGATAAAATGGAACGTGTTTGTGAATACATCGACAGTAATATGGATGACGCTCAATTTACGATCGAAGAGCTTCGAAAAGCCGTAGATGTGGACTTACCGGGAAACAAAACTATAAAGCGAAAACTAATGGAACATTATGGATCGAACATATCCATAGTAGAAACAAAAGGAAAACCGTTAGTATTTTGTTTAATTTCGACTGCAAAACTCACATTAGAAGAGAAGTGGTATACAAACAAACAAAATAATGAAAAAATGGAGCGGATGCGAATAGTCTGCCGTGCAGAACCTAAAGTGCAGTAACTCGAAAAAGTCCATTTCGAGATAAACGCAAAAAACACTTTAAAAGTAGTTTATTTCCGTTCGTTCAAGCGGTATATACTTATAATTTATTGTCATGGAAAGCGCTCAACACATAGAATACGATGACGTTAAAAACAATGGTTTCAGTGTACACTGAAATTAATTATGAGGCTTTTTCAAAATTTCAAGCTCGTACTGCACTCTTTGAGACAGGCAAAAACAAAAGAAATACCGCTTAAAACACAGTAAAAAGTCGGGTTACTGTCCATGTTTTGCATTCACTTACACAGACAAGTGATGAATTACCGTTTAAACCACAGTACGCGGAGCTATACTACTGCGTTTTAAACTGTATTTTGCTTGATTTTTAGTGCTACGAGCATCCGTTACTGCATTTAAAACAGGTTTTTGTAAAAAAAAAGGATGACTGAAGCCTTTTTGCCAATAAAATGATTTAATATTTAATTGTCTTCAAAACTTCATATGCTCAGTAAATGTCAAGTCAATCAGGCTTCTTTAAGTAAGAGAAAAACGACTAGCAAGATTTAAATAAATTTATTTGTGATTTATTATTGGAGATCCTAAATAAAACACATATTTCTTGAAATTGTAAGCAAACAATGTTTATTACACATAATTATGTATCCCTTCTAATAAAAAAGACGACTATTTCAGTATAATGCTACTATTTATTCTTATGTACTGTTAAAATAGCACTTTAATCTTATTGTTATTGTTCGTTAAGTTACTTTGTCAGATATTAAACTATAACTAATAAGATCGTAATTACTAATAAAATGGACGGCACACATATATAACCATTCATTAGGCTATTAGTAACAATAAAAAATACAACAATATACAAAAATTACTACAACTAGAGCTTTTTCCAGTTAGAACTTAGAACAATGTGACTTCTAAACATAATTACATTAGAAGACTTTGGTAACCCCTGGGAATAAAGATATATTTTTATTATACTGTGTATACCCTTATAAAACAAACTAAAATTTTAGCTGGGATTAGGTGTATTAATTTATTTCAGTAATGAGGTATACGAATAACATTTGTTTTTAATAACTCTCTTCTAAACTGTTTTGTAAAATATTTCACTAAAACTTTTCAATATAAAACGAATTAAAAAATGGTCAAGGCTTGGAAAACTTAACTGTGTCAGTTCAGGCAAACAAGAAAAAACTAAAAACAGGTATTTACATTTAAATATGGTGATCATTATTATTAGAAAATACCCCACGTACTGCCGTTGTCAGACGGGTAATCACGTAATGTTCCAAACGCGCGTTAGTACAATCGAACTGTCATTTTTCCATATAAAATATGACATTTAGATCTACCTGACGTGCGTACAATGTGTTACATGGTCGACCTGCTGGTGCAGATGAGACAAGTAATTGCCTACAAAACACAAGCCAGTTTTTGAGCATCAAGGTTTTGCTTCTTTAAGTAACTGATACCAAGCAAAAGATCAAGAGGTGCAGTTTTTCTGACCTATATTTAGTGATTTTCATGTTTAAGACGACCAGCCTACATAATAAATAGTGATACTCTCAAATGCTCCAGTAAAACTTGGATCCAGAGCCGTAAGGAAGCAATGCCGTCTTAAGAAACTGCAGGGTTCACTGATGCCCAAAAATCGGCTCGTGTTTTGGTGGCATTTACCTGTCTCATCTGCACCTGATAACGCATTACGTGGGGTATTCCCTAATAATAATGATCGCAATGTTTAAATTAAATAAATTTTGTTTATCTTATTTGCCTGAACTGACACAGTCAAGTTTTTTTGGTGAATTATTTTAAGAAAACAGCTTGGAAGTAAGTTTTCCAAAAAGAATTTGATTCTTGTACCTTGCTAATACATATTATTAATTAATAAAATTATCCCAGCTAAAAATTTAAGTGGTTTTATGAGGTATATCTTTATTCCCTGAGGTTATCCAAGTATTCTAATGACATTATGTTTAGAAGTCACATTGTTCTAACTGGGAAAACCTCTATTTGCAGTAAATTTTGTATATTGTTGAAGGTTGTATTGTTAAGCCTATTGAATGGTAATATATGTGTGCCGTCCATTTTATTCGTAATTACGATCTCATTAGTGACAGTTTAAAAACGTGGCTTGTTTGTCCGTTACAATAAGATAAGTGCCATGTAGCTACATAAACTGAACAATGTATTATACTGAAGTAGTAGGTAGTCTTTTTTATTACTGTCATACATAATTATGTTTAATAAACATTGATTACTTACGATTTCAACAACTAGGTATGTGATTAATTTACTATCTCCAAAAATAAATACCAAACAAGTATATTCCAATCTTGCTAGACGATTTTCGGCCACTTAATGTGGTGTGATTGACTCGACTTTTACTGAGCAAATGTAGGTTCGATGACGATTAAATAATTTGATCAATTGGCAAACACCTATTTACAAAAACATTTTTACAAAAACCTATTTTAAATACAGTAACAGCACAAAAAATCGAGCAAAATGCCATTTAAAACGCAGTAGTTAAGCTCCAGACACTGTGGTTTAGGCTGTAAAAACACACTTTCTGTCCACGAGTACAGTGACAAAAAACAAATGCATTGAAAATACCATCTTAAGTGCAGCACCTCGGCTTGCTACTGCACTTTAGATGGCAATAAGAGTAATATTTAAATAGGGAGGGGTACCGACTAAAGTAAGGTAACATACTTTTCACTGCGTTTTAGTTAGTAATTATGTCTAAAATCAAAGATATTCGAAACACAGTACGAAGAATTTGGAACAAAACTTTGATACTGCAGTTTAGTTAGTTTTTCACGAATAACTTATTGAGTTCATACAGGCTAAAACATCTGATAAATTATGATTCTACTGCGTTTTAGTTGGTAATGGTCCAATATTCGTAGCCGTAGACGTTTTAACTGCGGTTTAAGTAGTATTTTGTGTTCTACGCTAGTCCATTACTGTACTTTAGGAGATTTTTTTTTACATGTTCCAGTTGTCCAAATGAAATACCGATTAGATACACATGTGCATCTTGAAATACTGATCACAGATCATCAAAAAACAAAAAATCCCAAATTAGTCCGATACTGCACTTTAGGTTCTGCACGGCAGTAGTGTGCACTGCCGCAAACATTGTTTTAGAAGACATGAGATCACCTATTTACGAAACGTCATATTATCCTCCTCCTTCCTCTTTTCTAGCAAAAATTGATGATTCAGTTCCACAAACGCTAAAAAACTTTGTAGAAACCATTGTGACCAAATATAAACACAACCCGGAAAAATCCGAAAAATCTGTGATGGCTTTGTGCCATTCCATGATGCAAGCTGCACGACCCCGGTCTTTCAAAAGTCCACTACTGTTAGGTATTAGCAGCATCATTTACCAAAAGTATGCTTCTAGAACCTTGATAGATTTATTATCGTCACTTGGATTCTGTGCATCATATTACGAAGTAACAAAGTTTGAAAAATCTGTTATTTTTCACCCGCAGCCAGAGGAAGAGCCAGCATTCAAACAATTTGTTTTTGACAATGCGGACTGTAATATGCAAACAATTGATGGACATCACACTTTTCATTCCATGGGTGGTATTCAGTGCAATACACCAAAAGATTTTTCACAAGATGAGCCAATATTGAAACTGGATAAAATACCCAAGGCTGCAGTGATTGGCAAATACGGTAATGTATCATTACAGCATTACTTCAACCGAGGCCTTCCAGGACTTAAAAATGTGACACTGAAAGACTACACGGATGATACTCCAATTCTACCCACAAAAGGCGATGCTTTATGGTTGTTTGGAAAAAGTGGATCCTTTATGGAAAACGAAAGACCTGGATGGAATTCCTTCATGGGTGACTTTACAAAAGTTGGTAACGAATTCGCAGTTTCGGGTATTCACCCTTTACCATTTATTAATCACCAACCATCCGACCTTGATACGGTGTACACAGCATTAAGAGAAGCACAAGAAAAATCTAAAGGGTTATGTATTGTAACATTCGATCAACCTTTGTACCAAAAAGCTCAGAAAATAGTTAAAGCGAACCCGGAGATGAATAACATTATGCTGCGACTGGGAGGATTTCATCTGTTAATGTCCTTTATGGGGGCCATTGGTTATATCATGTCGGGCAGTGGATTGAAAGAATTGTGGTGTACCGTATACGCAGCTATCTCTACAGAAAAGATGATGACAGGACACTCATACGCTCGGGCTGTTAGGGCACATTTTCTCACTCGCACTGCGCTCTTCAAAATTATTTTTCCAAGGTTTAATTTGACGCTTGAGGAGCAATTAGATCTGGATCAGATCTTGGATGGAGACTATGGGGGTTGCGAAAAATCTGTTGGAAATTACGAGGAAAAATTGGCTAAGACTCTCAATTCGTTAGAAAAACATGGTCCGACGGCAAAACTGTGGGTTCAATATTTCAGAATGACGACGCTCATGGCTCAATTCATTGAAGCTGAAAAATCGGGCAACTGGGACTTACATATATCGAGTTTGAAGAAAATGCTACCATATTTTTACGCAAGTGGCCATTTCTTGTACGCTAAGTCTGCTGCTTTATACTTGCAAGACATGGAAGATCTTCATTTAAAAATGACTCAAGAAGAATTCGTAAATTTCACGGGTAATGGATATTTTACAATACGAAGAACTGACAAGTTTTGGGCTGGCGTTTGGTCAGACCAAACAATTGAACAGACCCTGATGAGGTCAATGAAAAGTTCAGGTGGATTGACACGCGGAAGGGGCATGACCGACAGTGTACTGGCCAAATGGACTTTGTCAGCGCCGGTTCTGAGTATGGTAGCTGAACAAGTGGAGAGCTTCTGCCAAATCTGCCCCTTTTCTACTATGCAACACGTAGACGGAAGTGATGCTATGTTAAAAAGGGATAATGAGGACCTAAAGAAATTTTCAGAATGGTTACAGCATCGTGAACCATTCCCACAGTCCGAAAAAGTTGTTTCATTAAGCACAGGTATAGTAGGTGACCATGATACTAATTGTTATGATGCACAAAGTATTGGAAAGCAGATAATGCAGGAAAAAGTGGGTCAAAACTTTGAAGATCTAGCTTTTCAGAGAAAAAAACGAGTGCTGCCGTTATCTTCAGTAAAATCTGCTGTCAAAATCGACGATGATAAGGTATCAATAGAACCGGAAACAATATTTAGACGCATCTGTTTCGCAAAAAAAGATCAAGAAGAGCTAAAAACCATTTTCGAATATGAACTGGCTCCCTATCCACTTTCATTATTTGATGAAAATGGAATGCGCAAAACCAAAAAATCTGTTCTCTATGATCTTTGCTCACCAAGTGCTGAAGTTGTTCTTGACAGTGTTTCAATATTGAACGTCATTGATGGTGGTTTCCTCCTTCACAAAGTTGTCTGGAAAAAAGGAATGAATATTCGGACCATCGGAAACACGTACATAAATTATGTAAAAAAACATTTTAATAATGCTATAGTGATTTTCGACGGTTACGAATACAATGAATCAAACACAAAAATAGTTGAACGAAGACGAAGAACTAAAAGCCAGTACAGTCCAGACGTGCTATTTGAAAGAGACAGCGTTATAACGACGAGTCAAGAAATTTTTCTGGCAAATGAAAAAAATAAGGACAGATTGATTAAGTACTTGATCTCGGAGTTTCAAAATTCAGGTATTTCCGCTGACCAAAGCTCTGGTGATGCTGATACATTAATTGTGAATACTGCACTACAAAACTGCCACAAGTTTGATAAGACGTTCATAATTGGCGAAGACGTCGATTTGCTAGTCATCTTGTGTGGATTGTCGGAAGAACGAAATGTATTCCTTATGAAGCCCGGTCGAGGGAAAGTCTCTACAAAATATTATGCGACTGATTGTTTCAACAGCAAAGAGATCAAAGATAACATTTTCTTTATTCATGCTGTAAGCGGATGTGACACTACATCCGCAATTTTCCGACAAGGCAAAAGAAAAGTAGCTAATTTAGTCAAAAGTGACTCATCCATAGAACAACTGATCGCAATTTTCAAAAATCGACATGCGAATCCGTGTGATTTAATGGTTGCAGGAGAACAGTTTTTACGGCATTTGTATGGCGACAAAAAATGTAATTTAAATAAAATACGATACAACCACTTTGCTAAATCTATGACGAAGAGCAAATTCAATCTAGCATGCTTGCCACCTTCGATGGAAGCTGCCCATCAACATATTTACAGGACCTATCACCAAATCCAAAAATGGTACTCAATTGAAAAACCAGCAATTGAATGGGGTTGGAAACTAGTTGGTAATCATTTAGAACCAGTGATGACCTTGATTGATCCCGCACCCAAACATATTTTGAGTATGATTTCCTGTAAATGCAAAACAATCTGCAAACATAACTGCACCTGCAAAAAATCTGGCCTGAATTGCTCAGTGCTCTGTACTAATTGTGACGGGAGAATGTGTCATGGCATTGATCACTCAGAAAATAACGATGATGCATACATTATTGATTCTGAAAATTTGACTGGCTGTAACTCAGACGGAAATCCTTTAGACGCCGATGAAATTTCAAATGAATCATCATTTGAAATTTCATCGGTATCTAAAGGATTTCCGTTGACAGAAGAAACTGCCTCTGAGTCGGACTCCGACAGCCCGAAAAGGCTAAAATTTGGTGAGAGTACTGATTTGCGTATAGAGTTTGATTTAGAATCTGATGGCGATTAGGCAGTAAATAACGGTGATGCATACATTATTGATTCTGAAAATTTGACTGGCTGTAACTCAGACGGAAATCCTTTAGACGCCGATGAAATTTCAAATGAATCATCATTTGAAATTTCATCGGTATCTAAAGGATTTCCGTTGACAGAAGAAACTGCCTCTGAGTCAGACTCCGACAGCCCGAAAAGGCTAAAATTTGGTGAGAGTACTGATTTGCGTATAGAGTTTGATTTAGAATCTGATGGCGATTAGGCAGTAAATAACGGTGATGCATACATTATTGATTCTGAAAATTTGACTGGCTGTAACTCAGACGGAAATCCTTTAGACGCCGATGAAATTTCAAATGAATCATCATTTGAAATTTCATCGGTATCTAAAGGACTTCCGTTGACAGAAGAAACTGCCTCTGAGTCAGACTCCGACAGCCTGAAAAGGCCAAAATTTGGTGAGAGTACTGATTTGCGTATAGAGTTTGATTTAGAATCTGATGGCGATTAGGCATGGGACTACCTACTGAATAAATAAATATTCAATAAATAACGTGTTTTATTTGCAGTCATACCAAATGTTGATAGGTATTTACAATAAATCTGGAAACAGTAAAATCAAATCAATCATGGGCGACGATTTGGTATATAGTAAATGTCTACTAAAAAGTGCAATAAATCAAAGGAGACTTAGATTTTTAAAGTTTTAGTACTATTTTTTTCTGATTACTCAATGCCATTTGTTACGTAAGTAACCAGAAATAATGATAATGTTGATAGGTACAAATGAAATGTAAAATAATTATATTATGGAAATTTAGATTAGCTTCGTTGAAACTTTTAAAGAACCTCATTTTATTAACTATCCATAAAACATAGATTAATGCAAGGAGACAGTGATATAAAGAGCACATTTACTAAACATCAATCAAGTTTATCTTTTGCACTACCTACGCATATTTTGTCATTGTCATCATAATCTTGCTTAGTTATGTTTTATCATTAATATTTTGAGATTAAAGAAAAAATAGATTAAGCTTCAAGAACCACCTGCATAGGCACGAAGCATCAGATATATTTATTTAAAAACGTCACACATCGTGGCCTAATATTCGTGACATAAACCTATATTGGAAATAATAGGCCTCAGAAAAATTTTAATTCCTTAAAAGATATAAATACATTTTATATAGTATTATGTAAATAAATAACAACCATTCTTTTTTTCTAAAAGCAAAACGGTTTTTTAGCTCTGAGGACCTACCGCGAAAGGCATTCGAAGTTTTCTCTCTCCGTCATACTTGCAAGCTCGTACTTAAGTGCGACAGAGAGGTAAAACTTCGAATGCCGTTCGCGGTAGGCCCTCTGATGAAAAATTCACAGTTTGTCGCTTACGCCCTTTGAAACAGGGACTGATTTCGGTTACGGTTATACCGGTATGAAACCGGTATTCCATTACGGTACCGTTATGTCGTAAAGGTTATGCGCGCCGCGCGAACATAACGGTACCGTAACAGTTTTGAAATAACGGTTAGCAGTATCAGTTTTAAACGATACCGTAACCTTTATAATACCGGTATTATAACGGTTATCGAGAAAAATAAGCGAGCTGGCACTCTACAGAGGAAGCATTGGCTACTAAACATTTAAAGACAATAAGACAAAGCGTCAGAGCCTTTGCCGGCGGTTTGGCAATAACGCCAGGCCAAAGTCGATTTATCGGTACCTTTAAAAAGCGGTTACGGTACCGGAAAAAATAAATGTACCTTTATATTTCGGTAGCGAAATATAAAGGTTCCGCTACCGAAACCGCTATTTGACAACCGATATGACGTCATACCGTTAAAATAGAATACCGGTATTTTTCGGTTATGCAGTCCCTGCTTTGAAAATCCTGGTCCAAAGGGCGTAAGGGACGATTGATTTGCTTTTATCATCGTAAACATAAGTGAACTCTTATGAACACACTGTTAAGTAGGTAAATGAAAGAAATGATGCCATAATCGTGGTTAGCTTAAAAATAAGTAAAAGCTAAGAATTATTCGATTTATGAAATTACAACTCATTTTCGATATTTTGTCCCCTACGCCCTTTGAGGCTACGGTAGTCGTATCGTATAGTCGATATGTTATGGCCACCTACCTAACATATTTTATTTAAAGAATTCTGTACGAAAACTGAGCGCTTATAAATAGGTAATCGAGATTCCACGACAATTACTAGTATGTCTCATGCTGAACAATTGAGTTATTATCGATCTAATGAACACAATATTTCAATAAATCTCCACCCTAGCCGAACCGTGGTGCAGTCCACGGTCGTGTTTATAAATGTTTGACAATCATTGACCTACCCATAATAAATGAAGGCCGAAACGCATTGACAGCGGTGGCGAAGCGGCGCGGCGCGGCGTGGAGCTACGGCGCTACCACGAACTTCGAATCTCGAACTTCGTATATCTCCGTCTCTATCGCACTTCTCGAGCGACCGAAACGGCGATATACGAAGTTCGAGATTCGAAATTCGTGGTAGCGCCACTGGTACCGGTTGTAATGCTCGATCTAATACGAAAGGGCCCCACAGAATATCGGCCGAGAAAAAAGCGTACGGATCCTGTCTTATTAGCTCGAACATTACAAGTACCACCTCCGCGCCGCCCCGCGCCGCTCCGCCACCGCTGTCAGTACGTTTCGGCCTTGAATGCCTGCGACTCGCGACAACACAGTCGGGAGTTGAGGCTCAAAGCAATAACGGCCTTATACTGCAAGAGATAACGTTCATATTAAAACGTAAGTAAGAAAAAATATCAATTAATGAATAATCGTGGATATGTTTTGTTTAATTTGTTTCTTATAGTACTAATAATATGTTGACAGCAAAAATCAAACAATTTACAAGTAGTTATGTATTTTGGTTTTCCAAAAAATACCAAAATTTGTGACTTTAAAAATCCGCAAAGAGAATCTGTTTAATTTTTAATAATTTATCAACACACATAATATACTATTCAGAATAAATTGTTAAATTGCAGTTATCTATAATTTCTGGTAAGATAGGCCAGAAAATGTGTAACTTACTGAACTTTCTTTATTAATGATAGTTCCGGTTGATTAATTAGTTTACTTTTGATTTCTTTAACTGGAATGCAAGCGTCATATCATAATAGAGGCACTTTTACAAAGTTACATATTATGCTGCACTTATGAAATCAGAATTTGTTAAAAATTTAGATTTTTGGTTTTTTTACAATGACGCGGAACCCTAAAATGTTTAATTCTTTTTATTTTAACTATAACTAACAATACTTGACATCATAGAAAAAAAAAATTACAGTTATCGAATTATGTCCGGGTTTAGCTAATTTGATTGGTCTATTATAGGCTGTTGAATAATAAAATATATTTATCGGACATTATTAAAATTATACAGCGGATTTTATTATGCGCTACTATGTTGCATAATATATGTTCATGCAGTTACGCATATCGAGCCAACAGTTTCGCAGGGTAGATTTCACTGAGTAGTGTAATTTTAAAACGACTTTGTTTTAATAAATTTAAAGGGTAAAATCGCTTGAACATCCGGGCCATATGGGACGAGAGGTAGTGTAAGTTTCTAATATATCAAAATGCAAAACTAGCAATGCATGTGAATCGATGCAAATGATGACTGTCATAAAGACGGTGGACATTTCGATAGACGTAAAGATACAAAGTACAGCGTTAATGCAAATATGACATAAAATTATGTTGCACATCCTATATGATAAGTAACCGACTTAAGAGCGATTGCACACGCACGTTTTTCACCGTGAATATCCACGGTTAACTCACCGTGCGCAATGTGATCGCGTACCTACGTAACTTTTTGAACTAGCGTTCGAACTTCGAACACTCAACTGTCATTTTCACAATAAATTAATGACAGTTGATAACTTTGTCATAATGCGCGTTCAAAAAGTAACGTGACTATTTGTCAGTGTTGTATGAAGCTCCGCAACTAACGCACAGTATGGAGCAAAAACCATGTCGTCATAAACGCTGTTATTTTTCCTTTCTTATGTATTAAAAATATTTACTTTAAGACAGAAACTTTGTAAACAAACAATTATTAACTCATATAAAATTAGTCCAAGACTGAGAGTGAAGTAAATAAAGGCGCTACACTATTTTGCAACGCAAGAAAAAAATGACAGACAGTTGCTAAAACTAAATTGTCTCGAGAATGTGGGTGGGCGCCGACGCTGGGTTAAATGATGACAGAATTATTGAATCTGCGTTTGTCTGACGTTTTCTAGGGTGTGACTGACAAGGGTACGCTGAGTTTAATATTTAGATAAACATAAATTGTCATAGCACTTGTAATATTGCATAGTCCGTATGGTAAAACTTATGTGACTGGTAATGAAATGACCAGGCCCCTATCTCACCAACTACTGACAATTTATGTGATATGACCATTCATAGCTTGTGCTTGAAGTTAAGGTGGTCGCTAGGTTACTTGTGGAACCAGCAATGTACGAAGAATTGTCGCTGTCAGGTGACAATTGTCAATTTGGTGAAATAGGGGCCAAGTAATGGTAGCGGTGAGTCGCGCTAGATCCGGGTGGCGCAGGTTCGGTCATCGTGTCACTCTTTTGGGGAGGCTCATGTCCAGCAGTGGACGTCTTTCGGCTGATATGATGATGATGATGTGACTGATAGTCACGGCCATATATTCGCGGGTATTAAATTCATATTATTTTTGACAGTAAGCTTATAGAACAAACGTCATCGTCAACAAATAGAATAGATGTCCGCTTCAAGAGTAATTTGCTTTCGGGTTTAATAAATAGGCAGTTCAACTAGCAACAGCCCGTATATCGAAATTAGATCTCTCCATTACGATATATTATAAATTAGTACGTAAGGTTTATCTGTCAGTGCTAATTATTACGTTAAATAAATAAATAATAAACTTACATAAAAATCATGTCCATATAAACATTAAATTGAATTTAATTTTCTTTTTTGTACACTCATATTAGATTCATTCCGAGTTGATTGATAAATTCGATAGAATATTTTGGCGCCAAACTGCTAACACTAATAATGCAATTCTAAAGTTGATTGAAAAAAATGTTCAACGTTTTTATGTTTTTTTTGCGTATTTAAGAATTTCATGATGAAAAATAAGACTAGGAACCCATTACGAAATAATTTTTGAATATAGTAAAAACGTGTCTTAAGATTCGACTACTGTTTGTTCGTCCTTTAAATTTGCGTGTATAGGGTAGAAATATTTTGTTGCTTTGCTACCGAATTAAGAGTATATGAATATATAATATTTATTTATCGTATGGCGCTTACACACTGGTACATATATGTATTCGTATCGATTTCGCTGATAGAGTTCCAGTAACAGTAAAACACCTCATACTTTTAAAAAGGCAGCATGTAAATTAATAATAAACTCCTGAAATGAAAGGCCACCCCTTTCTTCGGATAACACGGGGTTCAATAATAAATGTACCCCTCCCTTCGTACATAAAGGAACCTACACACTAGCTAAAACCTAAGCTATGGGCACACGAGCGGTCGTGTAACCAGACCTGACACGTCGCAACACAAAGCCTCGCCCATCTGACATAAGCCTTACAGCTCACAGCCGATTGGTGGGGCGTTAGCTTTCTTTCTACCTATATAAGGTTTCCCTGAATCACTGTAATTCTATAATGTTATAAAGCGGATTTGAGAATTGAAATGTTTAATTGGATTGAGGTTTAGACCCATTTGCTGGATTAATGTCGGTACGTAATAGGTAAAATTGGAGTTTGTTTGCCATGCGAATCGCTTTAGATCTATCAAATCAATTACCTAGTTTATAATATTTTGCGGAAGTAGCGAAATTCTGAAGCGGTTTAAATATACCATGTTTGTTTGGAATATTTTTGGTGTTTTGATTGCCCACTCAATTTTAGATGGTTTTCCCCATTCCCGCATACCAATTTAATGCTTATATTATATAATAGTCCCTGGGCAACCGAGCTCTGCTCGGGTGAAAATAGAGAAAATACGGTTAAAACGAATTTTCCCAGACATGAGACCTAGCTAGATCGATTTTTTGCCACCGTAAACCCCCTATATTCCAAATTTCATCGAAATCGTTAGAGCCGTTTTCGAGAACATAATTGCAAATATATATACAAATATTGCTCATTTAATAGTATAGATAGAATATATGGCCGAAGTGATGATTTTTGATTTTCAACATAAAAATACTGTGATACGAACAACGACCATAACTAAAGTACGTGATTTTAGCCCTCCCGTACTGTCATCGAGATGCTGTTACTCCGCTTTATATGCACAAGAGTGACTTCGTCTGAATGTTTCAATAAAATCTTCATTAGCTCTTTAAACACACCTATAAGTAAACAAGACATTTTCTTAGAACAATCACAATTCATTTTTAAAATAAAAACATTGTAAACAAGGTTCTTCAAGCGTTATTGTTAAAAAAGTCCCAATACTTACTGTCCCCTCCGTCCTTAGCGAGCAGCCATTGAGCGTCTGTCCAGTAATCAGCTGTCATCTCCTCATTGGGACGCCGAGAAGCCTTTGTGGTCTTGTCAAACATCGAGCTAATAAACGCCGCCTGGGTAATCAAAGACATGAAACAAGTTTATGTAAAATCAATTTATATATTTGATAGCACGGAGAAATTAATTGTTATTAGAACTGTATCTACTCGTAGGTATAGCTGAAATTTTTGATATTAATTGAATCGCAATTGAAAAAAAAAATAGATACATAGGTTTGTGAATTAAATCAAATATGTTTAAGTACGATTTGGTGTTGTGTGCCTATAATGTCAACTTCTAATTTAGTTTCTCATCTTCCTGTCTTCCGGGATTATAAAGAAATAAGAAGCTTCTAATTATCAACAATAATTTCTCAATAGTAGCTTAGACTTTATTTTTATAATAACTATCAAAATAACAGAATACTTGCTTATAAAACTATATACTTACCTGTACACAAAACACTATCAAGAAGTGGAAGTTGTATTGTACCGTTAAGCTCTTGAACGAAACGTTATTCTATTTTTCCGATGGTAAAAAACGATCTTGGCTATTACCCAAATTACGGAGATCGGGCATCAAGAAGGATCACTAGTATAGGCACTAAAGTTGCCGAAAAAGTTCACTAAAGTACGGCGCAAATCTCCTATATATCCAGAGCAGATGTTATCTGCGACGCGGAGAATAATATCCCCATGAGCGATTTCCTTAATTTCGTGAGGCGAATCAAGGGATCGATCCGCCCAGATCGCTAGTTAGTGATAACGTTTATGGCCCAACGCCGGCCCGCGAATAACGAGGATCTTTCTTTCTTTCGATCACGACCCAAAGCGGTATTCGTGTCTGGATGTCAATTGGCTATAAGGTTGCGAACTTTCCCGAAGATACGACTACGAGGTCGCTGTTTATTGTTCTTGTTTTTCTGCGGCGCGTGTAATTGTGTGTTCTTGACGCGAGATAAACACGTCGGGGTTATAAAAAGTTGATAATGCTCGCACTATTGTGATATGATGAACGATGTTTTGTGCTTTGCTTTGTTTGAATTTGTCCCGTTCCAACGAGGCGATCAACAACAACAATTCTCTACAATGAAAGAATTCTCAAATCTGTCAACATTCACAGAATTGACAACTTATAACACTAAGCGAGTCGTTTGAAAAGCAGGTGCGTAGTCATCCGTCATCGTTCACTTTTTTTTTATCTCGAAGAGTTAACAAATTGTTTTAGCCGGCCTAGTCCGACAATGCCACAGTCAGTCGTTTTGACGAGTGTGTGTCTGGGTGGTCTTACTAATTGCCCTCTGTCATCCATTGCTGGTGACAAATCGGAGTTAGACAGGAAAAGATAATACCTTGTTTGATTGATGACCCTCGTGATCAAATAGAAGTAGGTTTATTTCATATTTAAAAACAGAACATTGATAATCTCGTTCGTTAATTAAAGACCTGGTGTGTTAGAACTTGAGCAATTATGTCACGTAACAGTTCGTTGTTCATATGAATAGATTACTAGTATTCATGGGCATAAATATAACTTTATTCACACCTCTAACGTCACTGAATCTCTAAGGAATTTATTCATATTGATTTGCATAATAATAACGCATTGGTGATTAGGCTGTCATTACTTTTGGGAGAAGGGGATAATTCTAACTTTATCGATGCTTGGGGTTAAAGAATTATTATGAGGACTCTGGGGTTCGGTATTACATTTATTTATGATCTGGTAATTACATATTCATTAGATCTTGAAACATTCACAGATTTATATGTTTATAAAGGCGAAACAAAATGTCAAACATTAGGATATTTATATGTTATAAACATGTTCTTATCAACATTTACGAGTTCATACAATGAAGAAAGCTACGGTACCTGTTGTTGCTTGCGTCATTTTCTTTTTTGTACCTATTAATTAACTAGATTGTCGGTAATTTAGCAAGATTTCATGAGTGTTAGTAACTATGTACTTAACTTATATACATTCTCAATTATTTTTACTAATTTTAACAAACTTGTCGTAGCTAAATAAAGTTCAGAATATTTCTTAAATTTGCGTTTATTCCCAGAATCGTCGCTGCTGTCGACGTCCAACGCACATGTCTTGTAATTTGCCGCCATCGTCATTCGATTCTAAAATGTTACCGTGCAACTGCACATTTCGCTTTTAATGACAGCAGTTTCCTAATCAAAAACATACGCTGATAATAAATGCTTTTTAATACTAGATGATAATTAAACATTAACTAAATTAAATTAAAACTAAGTTGAATCTGAAAAAGGCCCTCGAGGCATTGTACCGAGCATGATGCTGGCGGCATTTCCTCGCTGAATTAATACTTAAATATCTTCTGCCAACAATACACTATCGGTACAAGAAAGTAATTCTAAAATAAAAAAATATATTTAAAGCTTGGAAATTGGGACGGCCCCTCATTTGGGACGCTACATGCGTTGACACCCTGGCGCCGTCCCACCTTGGCACTACATATTTGAGAGCAGGCGGGGCAGCTGCAGCGGCGGAGGCAGCAAAGTGCCGCAAATACATCGGCCTTACAGACCGGCATGTTTTTGCGGCTTTTGCTGTCGAAACCCTCGGACCCTGGAGCCCAATTATTAGGCCAACTTTCAAAAAAATTGGTCAAAGTATCCGGAGACGATAGGGCTGGCTCGTTCCTTGCCCAACGGATCGGCATAGCTATACAAAGAGGGAACGCAGCCAGTCTTATGGGAACCCTTCCGCAGGGATCCGACCTTGGCGACCTCTTTTGATAAAATTTATGTTTTTTTAAATTTTAGGTTTATTTAGTTTATTTAAGTTTTTTCTATAGTTATGTATTGTAAGTAGGTTTTTAACTGTTAATTAATTTAATCGAAAGATTTTGGTCAAATTAAAATAAAACTTAAGTTAGGTTAGTTAAATTTAAGTTTCTGGATTTCGAAAAAAATATTAATTATCACGGTTACCTGCAAATAGTACCTAACTCTACAAAGCACTCAGAAATATCGGACGGTTCTCCTACAAATATATTTTTTCTGTTGTTTTTAAGCGCCTGGCCCTGTCATGCATATACTGTTTACAGGGTGGGCCCTGTAACTGGGGCAAATATTCAAAAGGACGCTTCCTTAGAGCATTTGCAGTAACCACTTGTGTATCATTAACTTTCAAAATTTTTGGTTTCGGAGAAATTTTGATCTAAAGTTATGTTATGACCTCCAAGTAATGTATCTTGTCACCACGAAATCATATTACGGATGCATTTTTGTGTTCAACAGATAATTTTGTGATTTTTTAATTTTTTTTTCTTTTTTTTTTGTGTTTTAAAAATAAAAAGTTACTCATAGCACTCCAGAAGAGTAAAAAAATACAAGTAAACTTATTTTAAAGAATTTTTTTTTCGCGTTAAACCACTTGGAAATAATTGTTCACAAGCTCAATTTATTATCAAGTGTATGTACATATTTAGTCAGACGTGAATTGTTTAAAAATATTATGCCGCTTCTACTTAAAAACGTTTTTAAATAACAAAATCTGCCGCTAAACCTGGTCGCTCCATAAAAAGTACACAGCCAATATTGGCCGTCACATGTGGGCGACAATTATTTTCGTCTGACGACATTACGAAAGTTGGGGCGAACTCTTCGGCGAACAGATACTGATCGTGACTTTAATTGTACGTGGCGCTAACGTAATGTTTGTCTACAAGTGCCTTTGACGTTGGCTTATATGAGTTTTAGTCATTTCAAATTTAGAACGATTTCGTTTGACTTGATAAAACGGTGACTGTGAAGGCACTTGGATACTGAAAAGTTTCATACGTTAGCGTTTGATACTTTAGAAATCGATTGTGGGTGTAAAAAAACTA
The DNA here is from genome assembly GCA_963854355.1 of Epinotia brunnichana. NCBI lineage: Eukaryota > Metazoa > Arthropoda > Insecta > Lepidoptera > Tortricidae > Epinotia > Epinotia brunnichana. The sequence goes on along the minus strand of OY977949.1, from coordinate 17,077,629 downwards.
GGTTAATGTTCACTTATTAAAAGATAAATTATATCCTATACTATTAAACGAGCAATATTTGTATATATATATGTATGTATATATATATATATATATATATATTTGCAATCACGTTCTTGGAAACGGCTCTAATGATTTCTATGAAATTTGGAATATAGGTGGTTACGGGGGCGAGAAATCGATCTAGATAGGTCTCATGTCCGGGAAAATTTGTTTTCTCCGCATTTTGTCCATTTTCATACATATGCATACGTTAAATGTTGATAAAATAGGTCGAAGCGTTATCTGCGTCAGTTTGAAAATTTCAATGGTAGGTAAAGTACATGATAGTTGTAATTTTACATATTTTAACCAATGTTTAACTGAATTTAATTCAAGTAGAATACTTTTAGCTGCGGCTAAACTCAATTAATCGGTCCCGAATTTCTCCAACATTAATTTAGTTCCACGGTTGCTAACCGATACTTTACAAACCGGGGCAAAGGTCTATTTTTCACAATAATGGAGCAGTTTAGATAAACGAGTTACACGGTTGAATAAATAGTTCAATTTAAACACAGACTAATGGAGATAAATTCACATTAAATATTACCGAAATGTTGTTAACTACAGTTTTACTGTGTACGGATACAGTTGATTTCACAGACGACGTTTGGAAAGGGTGCGGTGATACACTATTTGTCAATGGGTATCTTATTGTGGGATCTATTTATGTGCAACGCGTGTGCGTTTGTGTAATCGGGCTTTAAGATATTTGTGGCATTTGTTGCCACGTAAGTTATCATGTCGTTTATAAACGGTTTTATTTTATACTAACATTAGGCTATTCTCGTTTTTGTGCACACTGCCGTGGATGCAATTACAAAACGCTAATGTGATGAGATTATTTAGTATTTCAGACAAGTAATTAATTACCGTATTCTTCTAAATAAAGATATGTGAAAATATTTTGAACGGAGTTAATTTGAAGTATCGGTTACATATTCGTAAAGGATATTGAAGTTAAAATACAGGTCGAAAGTAAAACCAAAAACCAAGCACAACATTGATCCGGAGCTCTAAAAACATTTAATTTCCATATTCAATTTCGGACATTTGCTCTTTTTTGCATATTAGGTAGTCTGCATGTAAGCCCATCAACGCGCGTCTAATTTGGGCCAAGTTGATTTGGTCGTTTTCTCATTATAGCAAACGCTGGGTGGGCGACGGCTGACAAGAGGAAATCGTCCTTAGGGATAAATAAAATTTGACTCGACTGAAACGCGCAAACATTAATGTGTCTGACTGTAGTTGTAATGGTGGGAAATATGTTATGACACTTTCTGAGGATTGTATGATTGTTATTATACTTGCTGGGTTGAGTAAACTAATAAGATTAACAGATGTGTGCACTTAAAATGTTCCCTTGGAGATGAAAGTTGCAGTCGAGTAAATTATTACCGCCATATCAAAATGCGGCATGAAATTAGTGTTACATTACTAAAATTAATATTGAATATTGCTTCATTAATGCCAACTCGTACTTAAACTGGCCACACACCATTCTAAAAACTGGCATAGGTTTATTCCTACCAAGATTTACATGCGATGGTGAAAAAATTACGTCCATTCCACGAAAAATCGAAGATCGATTAAAAAAAACAAAACACTCTGTTTCACTATCGTTCTTACCAAGTTCGAGCGATACAGATGGAGGTGTACGAATTTCGATCTTCGAGTATTTGTACTGTTCAGTTTGTAGTAGTGCCCCGAGGGGTAATCGCGTAACGTTCCGAATGCGCGTTAGGATAATTTAACTGTCATTTTTCCATATAAAAAGTGACATTGAGATCTACCTGACGCGGGTACAATGCGTTACGTGATCGATCTGCCGGCTTTAGGAAGAAAACTGGCACACGAGTCTGAAAAACTTCAATTGTGTAACTTTTTATGAATGTATTTTGGAGGAGTAGGATTTTAGAAAATTTCTGCAGTCTCCTTCAAAACGCATTAATTAAGTAATTGAAGTTTGTTACACTCGTGCGTCAGTTTTTTCCAGACAGTGTGTTGTTTTCTTCTATGAAATCTTGGCACAGCCACGTTTCAACTATCAGTAGGTACAGGTACCAGCAGTAACGCATTGATGTTAACATTCCATGCCAATTTGGAGCCAAATGTGTTTCTAAGCTACGTAGATAATTAGCCTAGATTGCGTCGTAGAGGTGACTTTGTAATATTTTGGCGCAGGCACAGCTATTTCGCGTAGATAATAATGTTTTAGAATCGTAATTTGTATAAGGGCATATTTATGCTGTTCTCTCAGGTAAACTACTGGATTGACGTCGCCAAGGGGTGTCCATTAGGATCGAGCGAATTTTTAAAATTTTGGTATTTTGTTACGGAACTGTAATGAAAAGTTGCGTGATTTTATGTACGTTTAAGGAAAAATAAGAAAAAAAATCTTGGCATATACTTTTAGCCCTCTACCTGGCAGTTAAATGTTTAAAAACCTGATAGTTTAGAAAAATATATATTTTTTTTTAATTTAATTTTAACTGTTTTATTTGTTACTCACCTCTGTCTCTTCTATATTATTTATTAAAACAGAATGAGTATTAAGTGTGCGCATTTTTATTGCTATTGACTAAAATCACTGATCTTGTAAATATGCTACTATACGCATTATATTAAATGTACATAGTACCTTCTCCGTTCCATCGTGGGTAAACATCTTTCTGTAATAAGGTTATCCATTGCCAAAACAGGTAACTATATGAATTATTCATTATTTCGGTATCTTTTGATTAGGTTATTAACCAAATTATCCTGGCTTGATAATTCAATTATTACACAAATAATTATAGATGTTATTATGAGATTATTTCATAATTGTCCAAATGTTCATTCTCGCGTAAATTCTTTTGAAAATCCAAGTGTTCCGTCAAAGTTATAATAAAGCAAGCTGCAACAATTATCTAATAATTATAATCTTCCGCTCTGACGGGTCGAGACAAAGATAAAATTTACATATTTCTTTAACATGAAATCGACTATTGTCCCAGAAAATTAGACACTGCGTACAAATCGTTAGGCCGGCAATTTGGTGTAAAAATTATGTGCCGTGGAGTCTAATTAGAGCCAGGGAAGGTTAGAACGGTTTTAAAACGGAATGGGGTTTTCTGATCGTTAATTCATCTTAATTACTTTTCTGATGGACTTTTTGAAGGTTGGTCCGCTCAAAAGGATGGACTTACTTAGTATTCCGCTTGTAATCTTTCGACGTCGCATTGATTTTGTGCAGAGGGACAGTCGTACTCGTAACTGAAGTACTAATGAAATACGACCTATACATTCTATGACTATTAAGGCTCGACAGTCAACAGGGGCAGCGTTTACGAGTTTATTAAAACAATCTCAGACGTAGAAAATAGGGTTTAAAAATCTAAAAAAAAGATACGTATTACTTAAGGATCTAATCTAGTCAAAGTCGCATTCAGTTACGCGATCTAATGAACTTCACTAGATAGAAAAAAATCCCAAAGTTACCTCTTTTTGTAAAGTTTATTCAATATTATGTCTAAACTATAGATATTTTTAATTAAATTTTTGTACTCAAATAAAGTTATTAAATATTTATAGACAAATTCACAGAGTTTGAATAGATAAAATGATTATCTTAATTACTATGTTTAAATACCTACAAAATGCGCGACCGCGAAAGAATATTGTCATGTTTATTAATGTCATTAGATTTTTAATTATTAGATTATGTGTCAATTTATCAAAGATAATACCTTTATACCATGAGCAATAAACCGAAACATCGAGCTAGGTGTACCTATAGGTACTCGTATAACTAGTCAGCATGAAATAGATAGTAGGGGCCAAAGTAGCCAAATATAATATATGTAAGGATGTGTTACGATATATTTGGTCACTTTGGTTGCTGTTGCCTTAATCTATTTGCTGACGCTTCAGCTGCACGACTCTATTTCACGAACCTATACTAAAAACCAAACAAAAGGATACATCTAGCATATTTAGAAACGTCTTACAAAGTACCCGTTTTCATTGCTTTTGAATATAGTTTCGTAATAAGAAACCCATTAGCTCGAAAGCTTGAGAGTCCTAGGCAGTACATCAGTACATAAATTCTTAAGTTTAACAGCAAACTCTCTCCAAAGCAAACAATAGATTTCCAGGACAACGCAGCTTTAAAATCGGCGATACGCGACATAAATCCCAGTTATTCGTCATACTGTCGCCGTTCTGCGTTCGACTCCAAAAGGTGTCGGGATCGTAATAGCCTGGCCATGGACACAGTATATTATTACCTAAAGCAGTAAAACCAAATCTTATAAACGTTCGACGACGTACTCAGACAAATGTAGGTATCGAAAAGGTAATACATATTTACAAAGTCCTTAATTTCCTATAATTTCAAATGCAAAAATTACCAATACCTAACGGTTTCAGAAATAAGCGGCTTATAAGGCCAAATGACTCTGGCAAAAATGGAAAACATTATTATGTAACTCAAAAACTTCAGATGAACCTTTATAATTCCACTTATATTATATAGTCATGCTTTCGATCACGCATAAAATGTAGTTGTAACGAATTTCAAGGTCAAGTGATACTAGGGGAGAATCGTGAGGTGATACGAGACAACCCGAGAGTCATAAAGCATTTGCCACATCGAAAAGATAGGCCACAGTAAGTAACCTGTAACACTACGCGTTGTTTAGTATATTTTGAACTACATTATTTAGAAATGTCATATTTTATAAGTACTCTAAGGTTTGCCAAGACGATGCTCACTTTTAAGGGTTCCGTAGCCAAAACGGCAAAAACGGAACCCTAAAGCCTGTGCTAGACGGTTGCCAACACGCCTCCGACGGCGCGACCTTGGTTGGTGGCTCGTCGGAGGCTTATCGTGAGCTGTCTGGCTAGACGGTCGGCCGACAACGCTGCAGCGACAGTGTCAAAGACTACAATATACATACTGAGATAGACAGGCAACTCGACCAAATTGAGAAGGCATTTAATGCTTGCGTATACAGGCGCCATCTCTTCTGCGGTAGTTACAACTTTTCTTTGAATGTACAAAACATACAAAAAGTGCGCCGGTCGTAGGGATCGAACCCCGGATCATCGACTCCAAATACCACCGTCTGTACCCCTAGGCTTCTGATGCCTTGTGACAATACGGCGAATTTTGAAATACCTTGACAGCCTAGCCTAGCAATCGCTAGAGCTTCAGAGAGTTCGCCAGCTATCAAGATGGTGGCACTGTTTTCAATAAGAAACTGGATTTGCATTAAGTTCTAAGTTCGCATAGCATGGACAGTGTGTTCAGAACTTGCAGACGGACAACACGCATTGCAAGCGCACAAAATGGCACCTAGTCTTTCGAAATTACAAAAAGTTGGCGTGGCTTTGGTGTTAATGAGTACACTTAATATACCTACGAAAAGAAAAAAAGAAACAGATATGGATGAAACGCTGGCTTAAGAAACGACATTCGCTTAGTCATTATCACTTGATGAATTTTCTGGACCACGATGATCTTCACAACTTCCTCAGAATGGAAAAGAAAGTATTTGAGGATTTATTATATTAGGTGCGACCATTGATAACTAAACAAGATGCAAACATTAGACCTGCTGTAAATACTGAAAAACGGCTTATCGCTACACTAAGATATTTAGCCACAGTTGGCCACAGGAAGGGACTACAGAGACCTCTCGTTGGCGCCTGTATCAAATTCCTTGTCACTAAAGTCTCCCACGCAGCTTTTTTAAAATTTTGTCCATATAAAATGGTGGCGATAAATCCTATAGGCAGGGTAAATCCTTATACAAATCTATTAATTCCGCGATAAAATCGCGTTCGCGCTGAGATGCTATCGTCAGAGTACAGGACGTGCGCACGCGGCACTTCCTCCGAGTGAACTGGCTACGCGCGGTCGGAGTCGGGCGGGGGGCCACACGGTTCAAAACCGACAGCTCCGACCGCTGTCGGTAGCGCGCGCTCGTCGACCAAGGGCGTCCGAAGGGCAAACGAAATTTTGCTGGAAACAACTGTCTACACGGTTGGTGCCGACCAAGGCCACCCGGTCGGAGGGGCGTGTTGGCAACCGTCTAGCAGGGGTCTTATAGTTTTTTAGTCTTAATTTTGGGACATTAAAATACGGGAACGGGACTTACGCCTGCCAATATTGCTGCAATATTTCTGTCAGCAACCGAGGTGTCCGCCGCACTCAGCGAGTATTAGATAATAAGTAGGTAGTATATTTTTATTTCAAAAGTTAAGAGGCCCTTACCTGTATTCTGCCCTTGCATCCAATCGGATGCAAGGGTTTGAAATTATACTTTGCGATCGCAAAGTATAATTTCAAGACACCCTAGTTGAGCTACTGTTTACGCTGAAACACACTGTGCCGTAGCTTATCTCGGCAACCACGAGAGGCCGTTATTCAATAAAATGTCGTGGCTCCAACAGCCGCGCCCTTATATTTCTGAGCATTAGGAGCAATATCTCGTGCTAACATCCAAAGGGGAATGAGGAGGTGGTACTTAAATATTAGTGTCTTAAATGAGCTGTCGAAATCCATGATGGGTTTTTAACGTTTTTAGGTATTAGAAAATTTATAGAAAAAATGCTTGGAACTTAAATGGCAAAATATCTTTTTTTTTATATTGAAGGACAATTCCACACAAAATAACCTACTTAGTCCTAAAGTAACCAAGACTTGTATTTAGGGTTAGATGACGATAGACTGTATGGGCGCTGCACTTATTGTTATAATACCTATTTTAAATTATCAAATGATAATTTAAAATAGGTATTAGCGAAAAAATAAATGGTGAGCACCATTGCATTTCATTAACACCACCACATACCAAACAAATTTTTGGTAGTACCTTACGTACCCGCGGTCTCTGGTTTGAAGTTTGAATCCCGGTAGAGGGGGATTTTTTTTGTGTTGAGACACGAGTATTTTTCCTGGAGACTTAGATTATTTCTATGTATTTATTAATATATTTAAAAGTATGTAAAGCTTTGCTCTGTTTGGGACTACGAAGATTTGTGTAAGATTTAGATCCCTAATATTTTATAGAAATTGTACATGTAACTAGTTACCAATTGAATATGTGGGTTACTGATAAACATAAACGGCATATACCACAACACAACCCGTTGTCGGCGCTTCACAAAAGATATATTACTTCTGCCAATATTACCATGAATAGAATAGAACTCTATAGCTTTCCTCGCCTCAGAATTATCTTTTGTAATATAAAGCTGTGTTGCATGACGAAGTCCCTCATCGACTTATTGGTCCCAGAATGAGCTGAAATTAAATTATTATACACGCGAGGGGCCGCGCAGAGGAGTAATATCTTGTTGATAAGAATATTAGGTTATTGGGTATTGGACGACGGTTAAGAAAACAAATGACAAGATAACTTTTTTGAGAATTCAGCGGGGTAAATACGAAACTGAGAGCGACGATTGGTTGACCGCTTAATTTTTGTAATTAGTTCGTACGTCGTCAACTTTCGAGGAATATTTCGTCCCAGTAAATGTGAAATAATTATCATTTTGTCTCAATTAATATGATTTGTAAATTAAGTAGGTAGTTACGGTCAACTAAATCGGAAAGTTAAACAAGACCAAATCGGAAAGATAAAAATAATATTACTTATATTATGATGATGTTTAAATACTTAGGTACATTATAGTGAAAATAATTTTACTTACTTAAAAAGTCCTCAGCACCTGCATGATTTTAATATAACAATAGTAGTATTAAAAGAGTAATTATTGTATTGATTAAGCACCGATAGTTATTTTGCACAATGCATCGTAAATAAAAGTTATTTCTATTCATTAAGGGCACTGCGTACCTAATCTAAATTGTTTAAAACCCACCTTTTATAGAAACGGACGGCTGATGGGATTGGAACAGAGCTCAAAGCTGGAATCAATCGCGAATCTAAAACATTTTTAATCAAGGTAATGCATTGTGCTAACCCACTCGAGTTTAGTGCTCATTACGTTTAATACCTTTAATTTATTCCTTCCTAGCTGTCTTTGATCATGAAATAAAAGTAGATTGAATTGAAAGGAATTGCTTCATTGAAGGATCGCAATCCAAGTAATATCTAATAATGAGCAACATAATCCGCACTGGATGGGCTCTTCGCTTATTGAGACGGAATTTTCGATTAGTCTGTGATTGATTTGAGCGACTTCTCTTCGACGACGTGCATTTTATGATCCGTTCTACTTCTCCGATCAGTCTGGCGCAGTATATGGAAAATTGAGATGATTTATTTGAGCTCATCGATTTAAAAGAAAGTCTTTTCAATAGAGAGTTGTAGACTTTATTTAAATGTTCATTGTATTAGGTATCTACTAAGTATACATACTGTATGTACATGATTTTTTTGTTTTACACATTTTTTGATACCCACTGTGTTCTCATACCTGGTTCCTTAAAAGTGTAGGTACTTTGAAAGAAATACCTCTTAATATTTTTCTATATTACGGACGTAGATTTTACAAAAGAGACGAAATCCGGTTTTATTTTCACACGTCCAGTAACTGCGTAACCACACATTGATTGTACCTTTTTTTGGCCTATCGGGATTAGGTAGCTAAGTTGTGCGGTAGGTATGTGGTGGTGTAATGGTGAGATGGCTACACTTCCAGGATCTACTAGCCCTTCAGCGCCAATCACTTTATTACATGCATCAGCGGGCTACGGGCGCTTTTCGCTACATATGGAGTTTAAGACAGGGGTCCCAGAACCAGCTCCTCACACAAACCACTCGACTGACCAAGTCAAGTAAAATCATCTCTCACGTGGGGCCAAAAGTATTTAACAAACTACCAGTAAATGTAAAATGCGCGGGTAGTAACTCAACTTTTTTAAGAAAATTAAAATCGTGGCTTCTCACGCACTCTTTTTATGACATTAAAGATTTTTATGAGTTACCAGAATAAGAATGTTATTTGTTAACACACTTAGTATATAAATTTAATTTAAACTAATACAATGACATGTAATATTAATAATATTATAAATAAAAGACTTATGACTTATGACTTAAGCCGCTACGGACTACGGCGTAGCGCTACGAGCGTAGTGTGGTGATGATTGAGCTAGCAGTGTGTAAATAAAGTTAATTAATTATTTCGTGTATAGGGACAATCTTCTCATTCATACCTTAGCAATCTTGACTACCTACTTATTTTCCTTCGATGTTTTATCCTCGTAACCAGAAATTAGTGTGAAAGTTCGCAATATACTACACAATATCCAGGTAAACCTTAATGCAATTTGCGGTAATGTAGCGTGGGGCGCGGACCGAATGTCGTCGGAACGTACCACTCACGACTAGAACGGATTCCGCAACGTTACACTCAAATTAAAACTTAGGAAGAAAGTCACTTTGACCGCCGGTTTAATAATGATCTGAACATTACGTATGAAAGGGTTCGAAGTGGCTTAATAAATTGACGTTAAGACGTATTTTGGATTACTTATTTAGATTTGATAATTTGTTATTACTGCACATGAATTATTCACGATTATACAGTAATATTGTAACCATTTATTATATTCTTGTACCATTGAAAGCGCTATGATGATGATATATATTTAAAATACAATATATGTATTTAACACTTCTTAAGGTGGTTCGATTGCCATACAAAACGTTATTTGACATTCGCAGGCTAACGGCGTGATATATTAAGAACTTTCATAAATTGGCTTCCCATTTGCGCCAAATTCCCCCTTTCCTAGAATAAACTTGTATAAACTAGATTAATTTGAGAAATTGGTTTGGGACGTGATATTTTGGGAAAACAATTTTTCTCAAATTAATCTAGTTTATACAAGCCATTTGATGAAAGTTTGTTACATAAGTTTCTTAAAATACCACGCCGTTAGCCTGAGAATGTCAAATAACGCTTTGTATGGCAATTGAACCACCTTAACAGAGAGTATTATAATTGTTACCTAATTTTTATCAATAAAAACATGCACTGAACATTCTATGCATTTATTTTGCATATCTTCTTTTGAAAACAGGCGATCCAGTATCTATCTACGCCATCATCTTACTTATATACGAATTTATGCCCAATTTGATAAGGTTCCTTAACGAAATACAGTCGTAATTTTAGTCGCAAAATTTATTGTTCAAATTCTACAGAGACTAGACTCCATTTATTTAGTCAAATGAATCGCAAGATAAGATTTTCTCTAATTACAATTTGGGAAACGTACACTTAGATAGTCGACGAAATAAAATGCTTTCGCCGCAAACTGAAACAAGAGAGCATCGTGAAAACTAATCCGTCTTTTGTCTGTTTAACTTTCAAAGCTATCACATACGCTTTTAAAATAAGATTTGAGCTACCAATTTCCGACGTACTCGTACTCGTAAAACGGAGCACTATTTTTCATTTTGTAAGTACAAAGCCGCACGTTGAAATTTTCATGACTCCATGCTTCTGGCTTCTGCAAATTTTTAAAAAGCCTTTTCAATTTCAGCGATTCATGTTTCCATTCCCTTGCGAATAAAAACCATCGTTCCCGGACCTTTGTTTGACCTGGACACATTAAACATTTGTTCCTTGCAAATATTTGAAAAGATTTGGGTAACAGGGGGGCTTACTTTTACCTGTGTAATATTTGCCTCTGGTACTGTACTCAATCGGAAAGACGAGACATCATGTCGAAAATATAACGTCGGTATTTACCTATGACATCTTTGTATATCCAGGTCTGTGTTCTAAGGTACCTTGGTCGTCAAAACCTTGGTGTAATAGTGGAATTCCATATTTTTATGTTCATATGATTTTTGGTTCACCATGTTTTATCGACGTTGGTAAAATTTTACTCTATATTCTTCTTCTTTGTGTCGAGGTTCCTCAAATAAGAGATGCCCAATGGGCAGCGGTGTGGACTGATCTGGCAGTCGCGTCTCTCAGGTCGTGTTCCAAGCAGCAGGTCGAACACATTGTACGAACGTCGGGTAGGTAGGTCTAAATGTCACTTTCACGCGTTCGGAACGTTACGTGATTACCCCTCAGGACTATAAGCGGGCGAGCGGGCTCTATATTTAAAATTGACTACGGATATTATACATGTAGATTGTAGATGCATTTTGACATAGGATTTTGTTACGTAATGTTTCCTAAAAGTTCAGTAAAAAATGAACACTAATTAAAAACACCTAAAGTTAAAAACATGCATGAAAGATACCAAGTATAGGTATTTATATATATACATACTTTGTTCCTCGATGGTGTTGATTATTTTTGCTAATTCACGCTGAGTATTCCCGCGATACAAACTACCGTCCGCTTCACTTTGATTTGTCCAGGCTTTATTTATGTGGAGGGCATTTTTCCACAAAAGCACGCGAGGTCAGCTTAAGAGGGAGGAAACGACTTTGGCCTAATCCGCTGACTTTTATTTATTCAGTGAATTAATCTCGGCGAGGGGAGGGGACACGGCCCGTTGTTGCCTGTCGCCTCGCCGCGATACCAACGGTTCTCGACCCGCGATAAACGTCACCCGCCACCGATGTGACAAGTCTACAATTTATTAGTGGGTTAAGCAAACTCGCTTACACGGTTACCTTAAACTTTGTTGTCTTCCCATCCTATGTACGTTTTGTAGCCGTGAATCGCGGGTATGTCGAATTTTAGTGCCAGTAATAAAAGTTAACAAGTAATCGCGAGATTAAAATCTTAAGTGTTTTACTGCTTCTGTCGCGCGGGGATTTTTTTTATATTACTAGCCAATTTATACTACGTTCGATTAAAAAAAACGATACGGTTGAACTATGAAAAAACAAATATAAACAGCAGTAGGTACCTGCTTCAGCCACCTTTGCTCATCAAATGAATATGTAGGTATGCAGAAAATATAACGTAAGTTACAGATACTAGCACAATTTCTCGGTCCCCGTCGTCTCGCTTCGCCGGTCGTTATACTGAAAGCAAATATTACTTAAAAATATTTAAAGAATATATAACGAAAATAACACAAAATTGACAAAATCTTGGAAAATGAGGATTTCGCATTATCTTCAGAATGGTCGACGATATAAAAGACCGAGATGCAAAACTGTAGTTATAACATTTTTCCCAGCTATCGCATTTGGCTAGGAAACGTTAAAAAGTAAAAGAAGCAACAAGATTGCGTGGGCTTAGTGGATTGGAATTCCGTTCTTTATTTACGTCGCACCGCCGTTTTAACAGCCGGTGACGTACACTAACATTGTAGTGGGGCACTTTACTAAGTTTTTTTGCAGCTGGAGCAGTGTCCAGGTAATTAATAGGTACATTTTTGCGGATCTTCTCCTTCCTGAACATCCGAAAAACTTTTGTCAACAGCTGACACCGACTGACAACTGCTGTTGAGCAAAGATTTTCGAAAGATGCATATTCATCTCTTAGAAAAATAAAAGGTGTAATATACCTACTGCTTCTGGATGTCACTGCGTAGCATCAGGACTATCGAGTATACATTAAATGAATAGCGTACATACACGTATACCGTATAATCCTTAAATAAAAACGTTTAATAATAAAAGATAAATACCTAGTAAATAGGTCAAAAAACATACAATGCATATAACACAAGACGAAGGCTGATAAAGTGCATAGGAATCTACATTACAAAAGTGCCAGAAGTCCCCGAACTAGACCAGGCTTGAGTCGCAGGTAACCAGGTTCCCTTTTGGTGTAAAAAAAACATTTTCGCCCTCAAATTAAAGATTTCAATTTTCCTCAAAGAAGGTGAGAAAAGCAGTATGTGTCACTCGGTAGCAAAATTATTACCGTCATGGGCGTACGTACGTACACTTAAATCCCGCTTTACGCTCAAGAATTCTACTTTGGAATCCCTCGCTACGCTCAGGACTCAATTGTAGAATCTTTCGCTTTACTCAGGATTCAAATTACCGCCCTCGCTGTAAATATATCATATTATGTATATAAATAATGATTTATATTTTGAGTATCTTCAAGCAAACATTTTAAAACGCTGCAAAAGCCATTAGCCTTTTATTACCTACCGTGTGCCAAAACTGCTGCAATTGCAATACTACGATTTCAGCCTATTATCATATTTTTCAACTCTCAACTAATTTTAAATGGCGCAAACTCTAACCATTCCACACAGGAATGATAAAAACAACCATGCATCAAAAGACATATTTGTCTCATTCTTTTTGGAAAAGTCTGGGGCAAACTGGGTTAAATTCAGAAATAAAAATGCATTTCGAGCCGTGAAATAGCTCGTTAAAGGGAATTAATTGTTTACTGCTGATATATTTATTATCACTGCACCGAAAACATAAGGAAATCGAACGTGGCTATTTCTGAAAACTCAGGTTTTACAGTTACAGCTTTATATTGGAGTTTCTTTGATCGTGTGTGGTCTATTTATTTCTTTGGGGGTTTTATGTGATTTCACACTTCACTCTGTGAACTGTTGCTGCCATAGATTTACGAGGATTTTAAGTCATTATTTATCATTTGACTATTTAATTTAGTTACGTATACCAAAACTGAAGGGATCCTGAGTTATGTTTATCAACGTTACAAAAAAATGAATACACGTTAAGAAAACAGGCAAGAAATACAAACAAAAATTACTGTTTTTTTACATTGCACTCAATAGTTTAACGACCAAATTTTATACTAATTAATCGAAAGTACGAAGCCTATAAAATATAAAATAAAAATAAGCCAAGTGCGAGTCGGACTAATGTATAAAAACGGGAGAAATATGGGAGCCCACTTAAATATCTATTTTAATCTGTTTTTTAGTATTTGTTGTTATAGCGAACAGAAATACATCATCTGTGAAAATCTCAACAGTCTAACTATCACGGTTCATGAGATACAGCCTGGTGACAGACACACAGACAGACAGACAGACGGGCGGACAGCCGAGTCTTAGTAATAGGGTACCGTTTTACGCTTTGGGTACGGAACCCTAAAAAAATAAACAACCAGCATTCATTCTATAGGCTTCATACTTTTGACTACAGGTAGGTAGTATAAAAAATATTCGTTAAGCAATTGAGAGCAATGTTTAAGTTCCATCCCTTTAAATATACATGATATAAATGTTTCTGTGCAGCTCTCCTTTTCAACGCACTCGTAACGGCCGCATTGAAATAAATAATTAAATACAAACTTTATCACCAGTCCCTTACATAAGCAGGGACACATTAAGTGAGTGGCCGGCATTCAATTAGCCCAATACAAAGGTGACCGCCACTAAGTAGAATTATTTGTACCCAACGCCCGAACACAGGAAGCATTTAGCTTTGCTGGTAATGTCACGCACCGTGCTACTTCGTGAAACAAACGCGTCTAATGCGGGACCGTAAATGTATAATTTTATGGGGACGTTTGTGGTGAACTCAGGCTACTGTCTCTTTGTAAAAGTTTTGTTTGTAACCAACTGAGGACACAGTACCTGAATGTTGTTTGCGTTAAATGCTTGGGCTTACTCGATACCCTGTATTTAAGAGTGCCCAGCACGGTTGACTCTCCGCACAAAACGCCATATTGGAATAACATGAAACATCTTATACACAATGGGATTTCCATATCTAGGTCGGAAACTAGAGTCTGTTATTTTTACAAGCTTTCTATTAACTGGCAATGTATGTATTTACCTAACTAACTATTTTATTTATTTAATCGTATGGCATTGAAAACAGAAACATTATATATAAATGCATCTGTTTGATTGCTGCGAGGCTCTCATGAAGAGTGCAGTGCAGCGGCCAAAGTTGATGATTACTCTTTAGCACCACCCAGGGGCCACGTGTAAGGGTATCTAAGGTTATCTTCCTACGGACGCGAGTAATCGTTGTCCCCCACTAAGTAAGTATGTGGTATGATGTATGTAACTTTGTTTGTTCGGGTGGAATCTTGCAACTCAATTTTGAAGTATCTGCTTCAAGGTAAAGGTATAGTTTGGATGACAATTCAATATTATGATACCATCGAGCTGATCTGATGATGGAGACAGAAGGTGGCCATGGGAATTTAGTACTTAACCGACGTAACCCCGTTGAGTTAGGGCTCGTTAGAATCGTCTCAATTAATAGTTGATGACGGTATACAGAAAAGTACAGTGGGTAATAAAAGCTTGTAACAAAAAGGAAATTTTTGACAGCAACTTATTTCATGTTATTCTAGCATGTTGTATTAAAATGAGAACCAAGCTACGTTTTAACGGCGAGTCAAGTGTCCTTGTGACCCTTAACACTTTCACTGCCATAAACCCGCCTAGCGGCCGTCTACGCCGTAGTCGCTTTCCGCTACACACGGGGAAAACCATGGGACCGGCTACGAGCGTAGCGATTCTTGGCAGTGAAAGTGTTAAGTGACGATATTTAAAAACCATTATCCTCTATACGTGCGTGTGAGATGGACGAATTCAGTTGTGGTAGATACAGGTTATGAATGAACTACGAATTTCGTCGATAATAGATTTTTGAATACGAAAACAATCACATATTTAATGATATACTTGAGTTACCTTTTGCGACCTTTTTGAAAATTTGTTCAGAAATTGTTTCAGGTATTTCTTATTAGAAAAAGATGAAGGATTTGAGCTACAGGTATGGGCAACATACCCAACGGTCAGTAGGTATTTAGTCATTGCTAATTTTAAATTGTCTGATTATGATAATTAATTGTGTATTAATTTATGAAAATTCCTTTGGCAGGACCTAAGTGCAAGAAAACTTTTCCCGAGCCTAGAAACTTTTGAAATTCTGCTTGTTCTAATGTATTGCATAACAGAGAATATCATAATAAATAAAATAAATAAATAAATAAATATTACGGGACAATCTTACACAAATCAACCTAGACCCACGGTAAGCTCAGTAAGGCTTGTGTTGTGGGTACTAGGCGATGATATATATAATAGATACATACATATAGATACTTATATACATATATAACATCCATAACTCAGGAACAAATATTCGTATATATATATGATAATAGCCAATAAAATTAACTATGACCAAGCACTAAACAGACTTGGAAAGCACAATAAGGTGCAACAAGTTTGGATACCAGGGCACAAGAGCCTCATCGGCAACGAAAGAGCAGATGAGCTTGCAAGAGGGGGTTCTACAAATCACTTTGTAGGTCCAGAACCATTTGTGGGACTCTTGCGGGGGACCATAATATCGGCCTTTAAAGCCTACGCCAAAACCAAACACCAATACGAGTGGAGGAATGAGGCTGGCTTAAGGCACTCTAAGCTCTTCATAGAAGGAGTGGACTCGGGCTGGACCAGAAAACTCTGAAAATCCAGTAGGAAGCAACTCAGAATTATATCTGGGGTGTTCACAGGTCACTTCGGGGTTAAGGATCTCTTGGCCAATGTTCAATAAACAATCTTCCATCCCCGCCAACTCCCGGGCGCACGGCGCTTACCTAATGACGATGACCGACAGATGACCCATTGCTTGCATTAGAATAGGGCGTATGTCGCTCCACCTGTGATGTCACATACCTAACCTAGCCCGCGTGTGAATTCGTGTGTGTGCCTGTGACTGGCTGTGACTCCTGAACCCTGGACTGCGCATCTAAATGGTATGTAAGCAATTGACCTAAAGACATCTAGCTCAGTGTTAATTCCCATTTTATACATTGGTAGCATAGCGTGGTTTCATAGCCTCTGGTGAAATTAATATCTTCCTTCTTGTAAACAAGACTCAAGCATCCCCCAATTGTATTTGCGCCGTAGTTTGAACCCCCATAGCTTTCTTACCTAAAGTTTTAACCATTAAAAATTAAAGTTGTTTACCCGTTCACAGACACCCGAGCCGTTTTATCGTAATTTGTGCTTTATCTTTATACGTCGACGGTCTAAATTTGCTTGAAGGGCCGAATAATGCATTAAGTATTAAATATCACATAATCATTATTTTGTAGTTAATTAATAGTTCTCGAAAGGGATTTATTCGTTGTAATCGTGTTTCCTAAACCCTTTTGCACAGTGCTGCATACCTTTGCACCTCGTGGTGTACTTAAGGAACGCGCTTCCAAATTGGGCCTTGTTTGTAAGTATATAAGATTCAAATTAAGTGTATAACTTTTATATGTGCATTTTTCTTGTTGCTAACTGTTGCCTATACGAGTTGAAATGAGTGACCACGGAGATAATGATACTATGCGGGCAACCTTATTTACGGAAACGGCGGAGTATAGAAAATCAATCGGTACTTTTAGACTGACCAGTGATTGGATTTCTAACGCCTATCAACGGCTTAACTCGACCGACCGTGCCCGACTGATAGTTTTATTTAGTGAAGTCGAGGAGCAGTATAAGGAATTTCGTGACGCTAGTGCCCTGCTATTGGGTGGCTTGGATCGGGCTATAGATGTGGAGGAATATACCTATGTACAAGACATTATTAAGTCGGTCCGCGATCAGATCTTAGATATTAAAGTTAGGCGTAATGAGATAGCACCTATCTCTGCCAGTACCCCAATGCGTTCAGTACCCGACCGAGCTACAGCTGTGGGTGACCTTGACCTCCCTCGTTCCCAACGGTTGCCAGATCTTCCGATACCGCGCTTTAACGGACGTCCGGACGCTTGGATTAGTTTTATAGACCAATTTGAC
Source organism: Epinotia brunnichana (assembly GCA_963854355.1). Lineage (NCBI taxonomy): Eukaryota > Metazoa > Arthropoda > Insecta > Lepidoptera > Tortricidae > Epinotia > Epinotia brunnichana. The sequence goes on along the minus strand of OY977949.1, from coordinate 17,059,943 downwards.
AGTGTTGTCGATGCCCGAAGTGACTTGCTTTCCACCCATAAAATGCACTATTTAATGAGTGCGTTGTCTGATGAACCGAAACGTTTAGTACAACATTTAAAAGTTGAAGCCGGCAATTATAGTGTAGCCCGTGACCTTCTCAAACGGAGATACCATAATACGCGAGTACTTGCCGATACCTACATCGCACAGATTATGTCCCTGCCTGATATCAGTTCCCGGTTGACTGGTCTACGAGTTTCTTTCCTTAACCCCCTCCTTACTGCATATCGTTGTTTAGAACGACTTGAATTACCGGTCAAACATTGGTCATATCTCCTTGTACACATTTGTTTCGCGAAACTTCCCACGGATTTACGATCGCGATTTGAGCGTCGTTACGGCGATGGCCTTAGGGACCTCCCTACGTTTGATAAGCTGATTGATTTCCTGGAAGAGGAATGTCGTCACCACGACAATGTTGGAAATACCTCTTTAGTAGACGCACCGTCTTCTCATTCAAAACCCCCACCAGTAATAAGACCCACACGTAATTTCTTAGTTGCCGAGACTGACATGCGCGAACAAAAATGTTCTATGTGTTCTAGCCGGTCCCATTATCTACGCGAGTGCAAAGATTTCCTAGATATGACCCCGCGCGATCGTTCAATCTTTGTGAAAATGAATGGCCTGTGTTATAGATGTTTAGATAAACACACCATTTCATCGTGCATGCGCGATTATCGCTGTGGAACCTGTAGGCGCCCGACGCATCATACCCTCCTTTGTTTCAATGACCCGCGGAACCCGGTTTACCCCTCCCGTGTTAAACCAGAGACTCGATCAGTGTCTTTCCGAAACTCTCCGGAACCAGCGCGGCCGGCCTCCCCGCTTGCTCGCACGGGCGGGGGTTTCCGCTCCCGCTATTATAACGTGAACCGGTCCTCACCTCGATCGAGTCCGCCAGCCTCGCCACGAGGATCCCCCCCGCCGTCTTCATCTCGGACATGGCACCGTGCCTCGAATCGCTCACCCAATCGGTACACTTCCCCACCTCCTCGGCGCAGTGAGCGCCACGACCGCCCCCCTACTCCCACCACCACAAGAGATAAACGTGACGTGTCACCGTATTCCTCGCATTGCTCTCATCATGAGAGCTCACAATAACTAGACTGCTCCCCTCTTTCTGACCCTACCCGTGCTTCAACCGTTATAAATTCGGACTTGGTTTTACTCCCCACCGCCGTGATTCAGGTGAAAACATCTAGCGGATATTATGTTGAAGCTCGGGCCTTGTGTGATACTGGTGCTCAAGGTTGCCTAGTTACTTGTGATCTTGCGGTAACAAAATTAAATATGCCTTTGTCACCCCCTTTGTCCCCAATGTTACTTCGAGGCATTGGAAACATTCCTACCCTGCCAGCTCGCGGTTGTATCCCTCTTACATTCAAGCCTGTGCATTGTCCTTACCCGGTTATTACAACCTCAGCTGTAGTAGTGGATAACATCGCCGGTGTTCATCCCGACGTAGAATTACCCATGTCTGTTCGATCTATTGCGGAATCCTTACCTCTGGCTGACGCCTTGTTTTACAAACCTGATTTGGTTCAAGTGCTTTTGGGAGCCGACGTCCTAGGCTCACTCCTACGCCCAGATTTAATTAATCTAAAACCCTGCGGATTGACTGCTATATCAACCGTCTTTGGCTATGTCTTGTCCGGGCCAGTCAAGGACCTGCCCAGTCCCGAGCTCCCTATGACTGGTATTTCCTTATCCCAAATAGTAGAGCGATTTTGGAAAATAGAAGAATTTCCAGAGACACCCCAAACAAACCCGTTAGATGTTGAGTGTGAGACATTCTTTAAATCGTCTATTAGGAGAAACCTTGATGGTACTTTTGTGACAAAATTACCCTTTTTATGTGATCGTCCCTCCCTAGGTGAGTCCCGATCTATAGCGGAAAAGAGATTCATTAACTTAGAACGGCGACTACAAAGGTATCCCCGATTAAAATCGCAATATATCGAGTTTATGCGTGAATACTACAACTTAAATCACATGTCGGTGTCTTCTTTGGACTTACATTCCATGGAACATTATTTTATCCCCCACCACTGCGTTTTTAAAACCGGTGATAATGAAAAGATTCGTGTCGTTTTTGACGGTAGTAGTACTACCTCGAACGGAATATCCCTTAATCAGTGTCTACACACGGGCCCTAAGCTCCAGCGTGACATCACGCACATCCTTCTCAACTTTCGTAGACATGCAATTGTGTTTGTAGCTGACATCCGTATGATGTTCCGGATGTCGTGGGTACATCCCGAGGACAGGCGGTATCAGTTGATTTTGTGGCGCGAGTCTTCTTCAGAACCCCTCATTACGTATGAGCTTAATACGAATACTTACGGTCTACGGTCTAGCCCATATATTGCAATCCGCGTGCTCCTTGAATTAGCTCAACAGGAACGCTCTAGATACCCTAAGGCGGCAGCAGTCATTGAGTCCGATGTATATGTCGACGATTGCCTGACCGGTGCTTCCAGCCTCGAAGAAGCACGCCTTCTTAAATCAGACCTAGAATCCCTAATGCGAGCAGGTGGCTACGAATTACGAAAGTGGATCTCGAATGAGCCAGCGCTGTTAGAAGATCTTCCTCCTAACCACCTTCAACCCCTTCACACCATACAAGACAACGAAAACCTCCAAACAGTAGCGGTCCTCGGAGTTCAGTTTAATCCTGTGACGGATACCTTTACCTATACGACCTGTGTAGACTCTGACAAGTCCCCAACCAAACGAAAAGTTCTGTCCGTGATAGCCCGTACTTTTGACCCCAGTGGTTGGATCTCACCTCTTGTATTCCAGGCTAAGGTTTTTATACAGCGCCTGTGGCTTTCGGGCCTTCAGTGGGATGAACCACTTACCCCAGAACTAGCTGCCGAGTGGTTGACCTTTACCAGTGAACTGGCAGGCTCTATTCATAAGATTCATATACCCAGACGTATTTTTCCCCCCACACCCCAGTCTTATACTTTACATGGTTTTAGTGACGCCTCAGAAGCTGGATTCGCTGCAGTAATCTATCTCCGAGCTGTAGATCAGTTGAATAATTGCTCCGTCCATTTGTTAATGTCCAAAACTAAGGTTGCCCCAATTCGGACCCGTTTGTCAATTCCAAAGTTGGAATTACAGGGAGCTGCGCTCCTTTCAAAATTAGTCCAACACGTTGCCTCCTGTCTGCAGAAGTCAATAGTGTTGGACGCCATCTATACTTGGACGGATAGCCAAATTGTTCTCGCCTGGCTCAATACTTCACCCCACGAACTTCAAACTTTTGAAGCCAATAGGGTCTCCCTAATTAAAAATGCTGAGATCATCTCTATTTGGCGACATGTTCCTGGCAATCTGAATCCTGCCGACTGTGCCTCCCGCGGTTTATCCCCACGGGCGCTTCTCAACCACCAGCTCTGGTGGTGCCCAAAGTGGCTGTTGCAGCCTTCATCTAGTTGGCCATCCGACAAATCATCTCAGACTGCACAACTTCCTGGACTACGCTGCCTCTTAGTCACCAGTGCAAGTTGCGTCCCAAGTCCTGAGTTCCTTTTAAACCGTTTTAGTTCCTTCCAAAAACTTATTGGCGTCACCGGCTTCATTTTACGATTCGTTAATAATGCCCGTTTGCGCAATCAACGTGAGATATCTCCCTTTCTTTCTGTGACTGAACGGAAAGTCGCCCTTAACTTCCTTATCAGACTGGTTCAGAAACTTTCGTTCTCTGAGGAGATTGGTATCCTTAAACGTGGACAAGCTGTACGTTCTTCCATTCGAAACTTAAACCCATTCCTTGACACTACTGGTTTAATGCGGGTAGGAGGTCGTATAAGATATTCCGAGTTACCCTTTGATGCCCGCCACCCTATACTCTTACCGAAAAACGGCAATTTCGTGAAATTATTAATAACCCACTACCATGAGGTCAACTCCCATGCTTCACCTGGTGCCTTACACGCCATATTATCCCGTGAATTTTGGATCCTATCCGTGCGTAGATTAATTAACAATGTTTTGTTTAAGTGCCTACCCTGCTATCGCTTGAATGCCGTTGCACGGCAACCTTTTATGGGAGATCTCCCAAAAGACCGAATCACGGCTACACGTGCATTTAAAGGAGTAGGTACAGATTTTGCTGGGCCATTTTACACAAAAATTCAAGCCGTTCGAAACAGGAAACTAATTAAAACTTACCTCTGCGTCTTTGTGTGCCTTGCGACCAAGGCAGTCCACCTGGAGGTAGTGTCAGACCTCACAACAGAAGCGTTCCTCGCCGCCCTTACTCGTTTTGCCTCTCGTCGCGGCACCCCTTCGCTTATTCGGTCGGACTGTGGACGTAACTATGTGGGTGCGGATAACCATCTTTTAGAGGTCCATAACTTCCTTAACTTAAATAAGCATACCCTAGGCTCGGAAATGGCAAAGCGAAATATCACTTGGATTTTCGATCCCCCTACTACCCCACACTGGGGTGGTCTTTTCGAGGCGGCTGTAAAGTCAGCCAAGACCCACATAAAACGTGTCGTCGGAGACACCCCCCTCACCTATGAAGAACTAACGACAGTCTTCACTAAAATTGAGGCAGTCCTTAATTCGCGTCCGTTGTGCCCTTTATCGCCGGATCCTAACGACCTAGAAGTCCTGACACCAGGACATCTCATTATTGGAGAGCCTTTAACTGCGATTCCCGAATACCCGTTGCAGGACATTAAAACTAATAAACTCACACGATTTCAACTCGTACAACAGATGCTTCAACACTTTTGGTCACGATGGCAAACCCAATATTTATCGACGTTGCAAACAAGGCCTAAATGGGCAGCCTATACTGAGCCTCTCACAGTGGGTGATTTGGTTCTTCTTAGAGAGGATAACGTCCCTCCCTTGGAATGGCGACGTGGTCGCATCATATCAATACATCCCGGAAAAGACGGCGTCGTGCGTGTAGTACAAGTTAGGACGACTACGGGTGTTCTGACAAGACCTACCAATCGGATTATTAGATTACCCTTTGAGAACCCCTCAAAGTAACCTTCCTTTTTTTTTTTTTTGTTTTCGTAAACATGGTCATGTTTAGGGCGGGGGTATGTTCAATAAACAATCTTCCATCCCCGCCAACTCCCGGGCGCACGGCGCTTACCTAATGACGATGACCGACAGATGACCCATTGCTTGCATTAGAATAGGGCGTATGTCGCTCCACCTGTGATGTCACATACCTAACCTAGCCCGCGTGTGAATTCGTGTGTGTGCCTGTGACTGGCTGTGACTCCTGAACCCTGGACTGCGCATCTAAATGGTATGTAAGCAATTGACCTAAAGACATCTAGCTCAGTGTTAATTCCCATTTTATACAGCCAAGATGGGACTATCTGATAGTTTAGACTGTAGAATGTGTGGCGAGGAGGATGAGACTATGGAACACTTATTGTGTGAATGTCATGCCCTTGCCAGACAAAGAATGAACTACTTTTGTAACGGTTACCCGCAACCAAAGGAATTCAAGGTGCTCCCGGCGAATTGCATCATCCGCTTTGTGGAAATGATGGAGCAAGCCTGGGAGCAGGTATAAAGGAGAGGGCAAATGCACAAAAGATCCCACTGGGTCGAAGTGCATCCGAAAGGGCCCTCACCTAGATAAGATAAGATAACTATGACCATGAAATACTACAGATATCTAAAAACGTACATTTCCGTGATGGCATACATACATATTTAATTAATGCTACTATACTTTTGCACTTTATATTTTTTTAATAAGAAGAAATGGCAGAGGTAACGTTTTAAAGTTCATCGTAAGTATTTTATTATTTGAATATTTGGCAGTGGTTCACTTTATATATGTACTTACAATTAAGTCTTAATCTCGTAGGTATATAGATACTATAGTATGCACACTTGACTCTACCTATAGGTAAAGTCAAGTGTGCATACAACTTACTCATATAATACCTATAAATAGGTATGTCCGCCGACATAAGGGCTATGAAACATATTTATGAGTAATTTGTATGCACCCATACTCATACTCATTTATTAACAATAAGTTCACATTTCACAATTTTACACTTGACTGTAGATAGGTTTGTACCTACTATCATTTACTACACTACCTATGACTTCTTTTTTCATTCATGACTTCTCCTACCACATTGCAATTATACTTACGTATATACGTATTTATATTTCATATAAAAACGTTTGCGATAGCAATCCCATTTAACAGAACTTTGTTCAAGGTTGAGATGAAATCCATTGTTTCGCTTAAAGTCGTATTTGCATATCAAAGCTACTCGAGAAATGTCTAATAGAAGTTTTTGCATTTGTAACGAACCACGGGAATCAATAATGAGTTAATGAACCGTGTCGGGAGCCCGCTATCTTGGGTCTGTTTATGGGGCAGTTTTGTGGATTTCGGCCATCTTATTGTTTGTTTCATCATTTCGTCTAAATATTCCGAGTCTTTGACCAGTGTGTGTTGCCAGTGATGAAATAAGGCACTGAAACGTGGTCGTTCACTACGCGCGTCATTACTTAGAAGGCTCAAGGTCACCCAAAGAGCAATGTAGAGGGATATGCTGGGAGTTTCTCTGCGTGATCGCGTCAGAAATGAGGCTATCCGCAGCAGAACTAAGGTAACCGATATAGCCTTCCGAATCGCTAAACTTAAGGCACCGTAGGTTCATGGTCTTCTCTTCCTCTCACTGAGCATAAGCGTGAGATGGAAGTACGTGTTAAGAAGCGCGGATATCATGTTCTTTAATTTTAATTTGTTGTGCGTTTAAATAAATAAAAAAGCTATGCGGGCCTGACAAACACCTACTTATTTGTGGCCTTCGCGGTTGAAATTCTCGGGCCGTGGAGTCCTGACGCCCATAGGCTTTAACTATAAAGAAATAAAGAAAAAAATTGTAGATAACACGGCTGACCACAGGGCTGGCTACTTCCTCGGGCAACGGATTGGAATTGCAATTCAACGAGGAAATGTGGCCAGCCTTATGGGCACCCTTCCCAAGGGCTGTGACCTTGGAGAGGGTGTATATACTAGTAGTTAAGTAGATTTAAGTGCCTAGTGTTAAGTTTTTTATTCATTATGATAAATATTTCTCAAAAAAGTAATCACCGTACCTGTGCTAACTTGGGGCACTTATTAGGGATTTGATATCGATAAAAAAGATGTCGATATATATTAGTCGATTATATCGATTTATTTTTTTGTCGATAAAATATTTTGCTACATCACTTTAGTATAGGTGCCCCGAGTTAGCACAGGTATGGTAATCACTAAGTTCCCTCAAACATGATATTGCCGATTTTTAGAACCAATTTTAATATGTTTAGCTTTTGTTCATAATTTGTTACGAATGTTGTGAGTGTATTTTAGACCTATGTTCGTGTTTTTTTCTATCACTATCACTGATCTCGCTGCAAAAAAGCCTCAAGATTATTACTCGTATTTTTTTTAAACCATATTATTATAAACAGACGCATTATATTGTTTCAAAAACTCTGTTCGCTTAACTTCGCTGAACCTACGGTGCCTTAAATGGCAGTGACACTGACACTACTCAGATTTTTTAACCTGTGCCTGTTCGCAAGGAAATTCTTTCCGTTTCGACTATTTGGGATCGTGTTTTCAACATTTCATAAGATTCTTGCGAACAAATTTTTCCACCTCTAATATGTTAAGGGTCGCCAGACTCAAGTCGACTCTCCATACAAACATAGTTTGGTTCTCATTTTAAAACGGCATACTGGAATAACATTAACTTTTTATACACTATGGGATCCGCCTTGCGGAAACTAGTTTCTGTTGATATTCATTATAAGATAAATAGATTACATTAGATTAGATTAGATTCGTTTATTGCTGATTGAAAATTGACATAATATTATACAAATTCTTTTTGTACATAAATAAAATGAATTCAAAGAAAGCTCGTCAGGTAAATACAACAAATTTGTTACAATAATTTCAAACAATAATAATTAATTAATTTATAAATAGTTCCAAATTTAAAACAATATTGATCATATGTAATAATGTCAAAAATATAATATAATGTCTGAACTAGAAAAATAAAAATAAAATATACGTACATATGTCAAAACATATCAATTTCATGTCAAATATGTATAAGTAACAGAAAAAAATGCAATTCATTTATTAACGCAGATAACGAGGTCCATTATTTGTTAGTGTAAAAATAAAGCGATTATAGATCTTTTATAATTACTAAGATAGATTTATAATTACTAAGATCGAATCTTATCACTGTTCACGAATTGCTGTGTCGATACAAACCCTGTAGGGTTTAACGACACTGTTAGATTTAACGAAATGTATTTTCTTTTATAAATGTAATAAATAAATAAAAAAAAAATTAACTAACATCAACAGAAACTAGTTTCTGATCTAGATACCTGGATCCCATTATGTATACAACATTTCATGTTATTCTAGCATGTCGTTTTAAGATGAAAACTAAACTACTTTTTTATGGTGAGTTGAGTGTAGTAGCGACCCTTAAATCAGAAACAGTTAAAATTTTGAACTTCCGGTATAAAGAAAGAAACCATGTATAAAATTAAAAGAAAGGAAAGAAAGAAACCATTTATTCGTGACAAATAAAAAATATACAACAAAACTGTAGACACAAGCATAATCTAAATAGTTAAACCCTAATCATGTCATTGACGGCATGCCGCACAGTAACAGTTTTAAAATATGCATTCAGAGCCAACTGAAAATTTAATAAACACTGGATAATTTAATTTCCAGTATACCACTCATGCATGGAGGATGGCCAATAAAGCCGATTTTATGGCCTTTTTATTATGATGCATAAACGTGAATCACTTATAATGGGGTTCGCGCCATACGAGAAAAATTATGCCGTCGCCTTCGTTCTGGTAACATAGGTATTACGATTTGGATGCAATATGGGTAGACGTTGTGAGGTATTTAGGGCCATATCTCCGAAACAACTCATATAATGGATCTTCGAAATACAAACGTATGAATCTTAGGAGACATTCTTACATAAGTCGAACTAGCTCTCATAGTAAGCTCAATAAGGCTTGTGTTATGGGTAGGTACTTACTAGACGACGATATATTTAATAGATATTAATACTTAAATACATAGAAAACATCCAAGACTCGGAAAAAAATATTCATTCACACAAATATTTGCCCTCACCGAATTCCAACCCAGGACCTCCAGCTTCGTAGGCACTATACAGTCAAGTGTAAACATATGGGTGCATAGAACTTCTCATAAATATGTCCCGTAGCTCTTATGTCGGTGGACATAAGAGTTATGTCCATATTTATGGCCAAGTTACATGCATCCATATTTTTACACTTGACTGTACCCACTAAGGCTAAGGCAGACAAAGGCTATATTTTATCACGTGGCTCTGTTTGGGTTATATGTTATACACAGACGGAGGATAGATTATCTATACGTCCGTCCGATCTCCGAAACTACTTATCCGATTAAAAAAACTTTGACCAATACATATAATGTATATTCGGAATGGTCATAGGCTATATTTTAACCCGTGGTCAACCTGGGTTCTCTGTATAAATTTACGGTAATACGAGTACAAAGCTTTTATACACATTTTACGAATAATTATCGCAAACGAATTACGTTTAAGCTTCATTAATAAACACCAATAGATTTTAATAATTCGTTTTTATTTCTTAAGGCACTATCGAAAATACGAAATCTATATTTTTAAGTATAATTGCTGAGACAAAAGAAATATATGAGCACTCAGGTCACATACCTGTTTCCACTGCACGTGCCGTATTTTTGACGTTACGTATTTTAAATACTGCGTCAACATTTCACATCACATTTCTGTACACATCAACATTTCGAATCTAAAAATATGATTATTATTCCAAGTCTTGGGGAATTTGCGATCGCGATATATATAGACATGCTACTATTGTGTACTCGTATAAATAAATAAATAAATATTAGGGAATTTTTTTCTTGTCCACAAGGTGGACTGATGACCTGGTAAAGGTCGCAGGAGTCCGCTGGATGCTGGTGGCGCAGGACCGGTCGGACTCTTTGGGGGAGGCCTATGTCCAGCAATGGACGTCTTTCGGCTGATACGATGATGATGATGATGAGGGGAATTTCTTAAACAAATCGACCTAGGTAAGCTCAATAGGCTTGTGTTTATTTATTAATACTTTATTGCACAAGACACAGAAATGTACAAATAGCAAGTTTAATGCCAAATGGCATTCTTTATTAGCTAACCATTGGGCTAAACAGAGATTAATAAACGGCACAAAGAAAAAAGTACCTTTGGTAAATATAACATGAAGAAAAAAACATAAGCAAACAAAACAAGCATAAACAAGCATAAACATACACAAGTTGTGATAAGGGTAGTAAGTAGATGGGTATTTAATAGATATAAATACTTAAATATATAGAAATTATCCAAGACTCAGAAACAAATATTCATACTCATCGCAGAAATATTTGCCCATACCGAGATTTGAACCCAGGACCAAGAAGAGAATGTATCAATAAACATTCTTACCTACTAGTTAATTACCGCTGTAGCTGCACCACCAGTGTGCGCGTTTTGAATAGCTTCGAAAAATTTAATTAGTTGATGAAAACATAATTCTTATTTTTTTTTTTGCAAAGTCCTCTAAATTGCTAATTTCTTGTTCCTTGAGAGTAGCCCCTATAGTAGCCGCGGTATCTCTTAAAACACTCCATAAGGCCGTGCAAGCGTCAGAACTCAAATATTTACTATGGAAGAAACCATCAAAGTGTCTTTTATATTATTCTATGCACATGCTTTACAATTATTTAAAACTATTTGGATTATGACCGTGCCAAGTCAGTATATTTATGAAAATATTATTTATGTTAGGAAGAATCGAGAATTATTTCTTAGAGGATGTGACATTCATAAGATAAATACTAGGAATACATTTAAATTGATAGCAGTAAATACTAGGTTAAGTAGAGTTCAAAAGTCATTTGTGGGGCTCTGTACACGCTACTACAACAAGTTACCAGACCATGTTTTGGACATGTCTGAAAATAAATTTAAGTCCTTTGTAAGGAAAACTTTGAAAAAAAGAGCTTATTACAGATTGGACGAATATTTACCAGATAAGGATATATGGACAATTGTCAATGCCATTACTTAAGTTACATTTTGTATAAAACTATGTATGTAAAACTTGACATTCAAAAAATGTTCGCCATGAATTTATTTTGAATAAATGATTTTGAAATTTGAAATACAATGGCAGTGAGTAGACATTTTCTACATTTGATATAAACATTGCATATATTTTTTTCTGAAAGATGAGTCTGTGTTCATTAAATTATGACCCTTGTTCTTATACCGCAGCTACAAGCTCAATAGTCGTGCCGGACAATGATGTGGAGACGCGCACCCTGATCCATATCTCTCTCTCACTCCAGCGCGTGCACGCCCGTTCGCCGTGTGCCCCGATAGCCATCTATGGCCGATATGCAGTTAATATAACACGATAAATAATGCAGGTGGAACACTCAACTCCTACCTACGTCCACTTGTTCAGTTTCAATGCAACTTCCTATGCGATAACGTTAGAAATTGATTTGAGATAAATTATTGTTCGCCCCGGGCTGGAATAATTGAATGGGAATTAATAAGAGTCTTGTTCATGTTATTGTCAATGTGTAGGATTGGTAATAACATAGATGCGGATATTTTGCATGGAAATATGGTGGCCGCAGGCTTAGTTATCGAGGAACAACTGTAAAATAAGGGATTTATAGACCTTCCAGTAGGTAGTAACAATTGAAGGTTGAAATGGGAATCCAATCGTATTTATTGTTTTTGTATTTATAGTTCAGGTATATTCATAAGTATTGGTAAGGATGGATTGAATGAGTGAATGGCATAAGGGCGTTGTCACCTTTTACTTATTTTCTTAGGATTTGGAAAGTTTGGCATTTTATTAGGTTATTGATTTTCGAAATGTCCGCCGCTGTGGGCAGTCCGCCGGGACGTACGCAGTTGAATGCCAAGAGCGAGCCTACGACTTTACAAGGCGGAGCCGGAACTCGTTGGTGGTTTTAGACGGTAGTCCAGCTTTGGTTAGTCCGTCATACCCGTTCTGCCTCCCCGTAAAGGACGGGATGTGTTTTGCATTTACTCAAAGTAAACAAAAAAAAATACTTGATTTTGGTTAAGAAAAAATTAAACGACATAATATCCTTTATTCAACTATGAGACGTTTATCATACATTTTGTAAAATATGGAAAATTGGTGTTATTTTTTCCTATATCGGAGTGGTCTTACATGATTCCGGTAAAAAAAACCAAAATTTCCAAATTCTGTGAAAAAAAGTCATAAGTAAGATAACCATCGCCCAAAAATAGACGAAATCAGATTCATTCAATGAATTAACATCTGTATCCACAAGACGATTAATACCTTCAATATTTTAATAGTATTTGCATGAAACATATTTTTATTGTAAATTTACTTACTGTAAAATTTGATATAAACAATATTTATTGGTGCTCTCAGCTTGTAGTTACCCGATTATGTAGTATATACGCTTATGGAGGAACTCGTTCCTGTTGCGCTTCGAATTTTACCTATATCGTGGGCATTTTGGGGTCAACTGGTAGAGTTCGGCCACATGTCCATGGCGCGGCGTCGTCGCCGTAAAACGGCGCGGCGCATGGCGTGAGAACCCACGTTGCGCTATAGGTTTTACGCCGTGCGCCGCGCCGTTTTACGATGACGACACCATGCCGTGGACATGAAGCCGGGCCCATAGGATTGCTATAAATATATAGCCGGATATAAAGCAACTTCGTCAGTGTTTACCTTTCAGTTTCAAACACTAGACGACGTCATTAGCTCATTACAATGTCTCGTATTCCATTTCAATGTTGTCCACGCGTTAATAGCCTTCGTGTCCTTCTTGCCACTTCAACTAGGAATAGCACCCGGCTAGCAACGGACAAGTCGAATCATATGTTAAAATAATAAAGCGGGCCTTTAGGACGATAATGTTGTCCGGGAGCAGCGGAAAGCTTCGCGTCCTTCTTGCCACTTCGACTAAACTCGCCTTTCGGCTCCGAGGTGCAATTTACCCGAACGCGGTTGACACTGTTGACAGTGACACTTTCATTGTAGGGCGGCCCGGATGTTGTACCACGACGATGACACGCAAACGTGGCGACCCTAACTAGGCGAAAGAGCACGTGGTATGCGGTTGAGCGGGACGCCATGATTTGAGTTTTCTGGCTGTCAAACATCGCGTTTGTTGGAGACAGGACCTTCTATACGTATAAGTGTTATTATTAATTCCGCGTTAATTCCACGCACGCCGAACTAAGGTGTGTGAATAACAGCGGGAAACATATTGAATACAAATTGAAATTTGAAACGCATGTCTCTGATTAGCTCCCTGCACTGACAATTACTTAAGTAAGTAATTATCAGTAGCTAATTATCACTACCTTCGTAGATGGGTACTTATTTAACATAATAATCGCAATTCACAGTAGGTACCTACATCATTTTTATAAACCAAAAAAAAAAAAACCATCAATATTTCACTCAACGCTGCGAACCCACTAAAAGACACGTAAGAGCTCAATATAGGAACCTTTTGGATCAGCCTCTCTGCAGATCGGCCATACACAAAAATAATTGTTATAATCTGTGTATACTCCTGTACAATAAGTTACCTGACATTATTAAATTAGAAAAAATTACCTATTTCAAAACAACGTTGACCAAATGGCCGCATGAACAATGTTTTTATAGTATTAAGGAGTATTTGACAAGAAAGTAATAGGTATGTAACAAATAGCTGTAAGTTATTATTTAAGTCTTGACATCGTGGAATGTTCACACAATAAAATTTAAAATATATTGATATTGACTTCGTACAAATTTGCACACGTGCATTCAGGTTGGATACGTTGGTTTATCTATTATTTTTAAGATCTTGTAACCGTATTCTGGCAAATAAATTATTTCATTTCATTTCATTTCAATGGTGATAATTGAAACCCAACGCAATTCGAAAGCAGCTCCTTACGAACTCAATTCTAGTCCTCGGCAATCATTTTCAAATGTATTGAGTATCCCATAAACAGTAATAAATCGATTTCTTTGACCAGTCTACTTGAGACGCAATGCTCGTCCGACTCGCTTCAATCAATCAGCCACTGATTGAAAATTCAATCGCAACAAATGACGGCTGGGAAAGGTTTACGTGACCATGTTTTAGGGGTCTACAAATAGTTATGTATGGAGAACCTTAGGGACGGCAAGTCACTTGGCTGTATTTGCGCAAATATGGCTGCATCTCCTTTGTTTGCCATACAGAGTAAGAGAATGAATGCAACACGAATATTTGGGCAGATATGGCCAAGTGAGTTGCTGGCTGATTCAATCTTTGTTTTTCTACGAAGTTGTCAAAGACTCATCTTTGAATATTGAAACCTCAAAAGTGCTGATACAAAAGGGTCATACAGATTGAGTAAAATAAAAGTCCTCTTTCCTGTGGTGAATAGTTAAGCGCTTCCGTGTATATGTATAACGTTTTGATTGCATGAAAGTACCTATATAACAGGAGACGCCGCTTATTAAGATTATTGAAGAGTCTAACCAAAAATTAGGCTTTAAAGCCCTTAACTTTGGCAATATCAACAGCAGAGACGCGAACCTAAACTAAATTAATGTCTCTTAAGTTATGTGCAAGAAGGTACAGTCGACTAAACATTGGAATAATGTGCAAAAATGTAAACATATATTTAAGAGTAAAACTCGTAAAAATGTTTTGTTGGATATCGAAAGTCAGTGTCGTCACTGTGTGTATCACCACCATCACTTACCGATAACATTTACTCTATTTGAGAAAAGTGACATTAATACCATTTAAGTACAAATCTGAACCATGAATCCAATAATAAAATACCACTAAAAAGCGGCCTTCATGTGCGAGTCGGACACGCACATGAAGGGTTCCGTAAAATAAATTGCAGTTTACGATTTATGACGTATTAAAAAAAAACTACTTACTAGATCTCTTTTAAACCAATTTTCAATGGAAGTTTGCATGGTAATGTACATCATATATATTTTTTAGTTTTATCATTCTTTTATTTTAGAAGTTACAGGGGGGGGGGGCACACATTTTACCACATTGGAAGTGTCTTTCGCGCAAACTATTCAGTTTAGAAAAAAATGATCTTATAAACCTCAATATCATTTTTAAAGACCTATCCATATCCATAGAATAGACACGTATGGGTTTGATGATTTTTTTTTGAGTTTCAGTTCTGAGTATGGGGAACCCCCAAAATTTAATGTTTTTTTTCGATTTTAGTGTGAAAATCTTAATGCGGTTCACAGAATACATCTACTTACCAAGTTTCAACCGTATAGCTCTTATAGTTTCGGAGAAAAGTGGCTGTGACATACGGACGGACAGACAGACAGACAGACATGACGAATCTATAAGGGTTCCGTTTTTTGCCATTTGGCTACGGAACCCTAAAAAGGTTGCGTCCGTCCGGAAATACTTAATGTCCTACCAACAAGATCGGGTGATCTATCATTAACAAAGTTTACACATAGTCAATTTTTTTCAGCGATACAAACACGAGATTGTATCATGACACGGAACTGTATCGCTGCAAAAAGTAGCCGTGTGTATAGTACGGATTATTTTTCTAGACCGGATCTTAACTTAAGACCCATCGTTCCAACAAAGCAATTGCTTAGCCACAAACGCTTCGAAATGAAAAGTCCATGTTTAATAAATACTTTACTCGAATAGCGACTCTATTGTAACAGTACCTATATACACTATTGTTTTAAATACAAAATGGGCAACATTGCTAAGTAGTTTTTAACTGTGGAGTCCTCCTTTCCTCGTTTATTTTACTGTAACAATTAGTGGTTACGCTTAACAATAAATTACAATCGCTCTGTTTACCACTTAACAATAAAAGATAATGTCGAAAAAGAGTCCGCACTATAACCACTCTAACCGTCATCCTTGGATGACTAGATCATTAAACAATAACAACCTTCATGTATATGATCATGAAAATGCATGACGGTGAACACTTGATTACTTTACTAAGGACTAACTAAAGCATACGAGTAGGACCTTTACGTATTAAATAACTCTACATTCGCCTTTGTCGAAGCATTTTGAACCTTAAAAGCGTTGATTTTGTACAAGGGAGCAATACATTATTTATCGCGAGTGCTCCCTAACGCCGAATCGACATTCAAGCAAGGTCCAGAATTACCATGAACAGGGGTCCGGTTCATTTAGAGAAGACACAGGTACACGAAGATGTATAGCACTGGAAGATCTATAAGTTTAACTTTGATAGTTAATTGTTTATACTACAACGGTGACAAACAACCGTACGACCTGCCTGATAGTATAAGCAGTCACCATAGCCTATGGACGCTTGCGACTCCAAAATAATCAAAGCGCGTCGCCTATCCACACTCTAAACACGGCATAGCGACTTCACTCACTAGGGCTCATCCATTAATTACGTCACACAAATTTCAAGATTTTTTGACCGCTTGTCACACGTGGTCACATTTGGCTACCCCCTCCCCCCTGGTGTGACGTCACATATTAAGCAATTTTCAACTTGGAAAGGTAAACATCAGACCAGCACTTCCAAAAGACCTTAGTAAGTATTACAATTGAAAAATATGTTTATATAATCAACAAAGAGAAAATTAAGACAATAAAAAGGTTTTACCAACCTAGTTTACAATTTTACAGTAGGTATTTTAATTATGTTGACAACAATCAATACATTTTTTTTTTGTACAATTGAAGTAAAAAAAACTTACTTTAGACTTTTATAATTATTTTGTATGTGACGTCACTAAATTCGGTACTCCTTCCTCCCCCTTGTCAAAACATGTCAGACTTTGTAGGCCCCCTCCCTCCCCTATACGTGTGATGTAATTAATGGATGAGCCCCTACCTACCTCTGTCATTACTACCCACGCACTCACTACAACATAGAGAAAATATTTACAACCTAGAGTAACATGTGGAAGTGTAAAAATATGGGTGCATAATTATGCATACAATTTTTTTTGGTACATAAGTATTTACGAGAGGATTAAATCGATACATTTTCGATTACATATTTTTGCACTTGGCTGTACGAAGTGGTGTTAATATGGCTGTAATCTTATGTAAGGTATTTTCCTAGTTGGGTTGCTTTGATAAGAGCGAAATGATTTTTTGCTCTGCCTCTAGCATGCGGCTGTCAATAAATTAATAATAAGGTCTGTCGTAACTTACGAGTTGGTACTTACTTCATAAATAGTTAGTAAGTAGTAGTCGTCTTTTTATTTTATTTAAAATCCATGAATTGAAATGTAACGAGTAAAATTAAAACAATCAATCAACAAAATCAACGTAAAAACCCAAATGATTGTTTCAAATATAACCCACAAATCAAATATTAGGTATAATCCCGCTCGTGGCGAATAATTTAAAAAATTTCCACTGATCGAAATTTAGAATTTCGTTAGCGGGCGCTTCTACTTAGTAAACATTTACTATTATAATATAACCCATATCACTCTCACGATTATAAGGAATCCAACACCTCATATATATATGTTTTGGATATTTAAGCAAAAGTTGTTGTTCTGTAAATCGTTATAAATACTAAAAGGTTATTTAAATTAAATTAAACAAACCTAATAATGATTTTCAAATACCTATTCAACAATATCCCTCATGACCTAATTGGTCCTCTTAATATTTGGTATTGCAATATGTCTGGTGGCCGCCATTTTGAGTTGTGACGTATGATTCATTAAAATCGACCCACGCGTTTGATCTCTAGAGTGCCACAAAGCACTTGTCCAGTAAAACTAAAATTCAGCATGCCACACAGCTACAAAAAGTATCACGTATTATAATAATATTATTACTCGTTAGCTAAATGTTCTAGTTCATTATTACATCCAGGTACTTACATGCAGGAACACGACCCATTTAAATTTTCTTCTAGCGCTGCTGACAATTTTAAATCCGTACATGTGGTGCCCCTCGCTCGGGACTTGTCCCAACGCAGTAATTACGAGTATACACCCTACTAGCGCAAATGGAAGCGACCACACGACCGTATTTGTAAATAGGGGGATCGGCCTATGAGAGAATTTGGGATAATCATGGGCGGTTGTGGCACAGAACAGTGAATAGTATTACAGATGTGGTTAATTGTACGGGCAAGAAAATTGTAAAAAAAAACAAACCAATTCGTCCGACAAAATTTATGGTTCATGAAATATTTAATAACATCGATTCCTCGATACGGGCCGAATCGTTGAAAATTATATTTCGTCAACTATACAAATAAAATGTATGGGCCATTATGACTACTCATTTTAAGTGTAGCCCCCATAATTTCCGAAAATCACATTTTCTTAGTGTAATTTATTCCGTTCCCATATTTTCCCAGTGTCAAATTTTCTCAATGCTTTTTATTCCAGTAGTCTTTTTTTGCAGTTTATTATTTCTTCATTTGTATATTTGACAATCTTTTTAAATATCAAGAAACTTATTTTCAGAATACTTGTTTTTGCTTTTTCACTTTTCAACGCTTGTATTCGTACTCAAGGACATTGCCGGCCGCCCGCTACCTACCTATTCTACTCTAAGGCAGGTCGGTGTAGGTACGGCGACGAGCGAAGAGAGAATCGGTAAAGAAGAACTACGACCCTACAGAACCGACTTTATACGAAAAATTTATCCGTAAAGTCGGTTCTAGCGCTTCGGCATTTTTTATTAACCGGCAAATATTCTCCTAGATAATTAAGAGACTGGAAAACAATATAAATAATGGAAATAGTATTGGGAAAATTTGACACTGGAAAAATATGGGAAAGGAACAAATGACACTAAGAAAATGTGATTTTCGGAAATTATGGGCCACACTCCTATTTTAGTACTTGTGATTTCTCTATCGAATACATATGTGAACTACACCTACACACCATGACTACACCATGTGTGAAACCTTAAGAGGTGGCAGGTTACTGTTCCGTTTCAGTCTTACCTAATTATAGATCACGTACTAACGATATCGTATTGCACTGAATGTAGGTGCTTCCAATGTACACATGGGTATGATATTTGATATTACTCTTGAAATCACATACCCACATTACACTATTACAACTGCAACTACACACTATGTAGTAGCAAGTACTCGTGAAAATTTACTACAAAACTTTGAAACAAAAATGTTCAGTCTCTCCTGTGGACCTATATTTTACAACTTCTCATTAAAATGGTATGTAAAGTGCTTTTACGACTTAATGACTGGTATGATGGGAACATAATTTGTATGTACCTGAATTTTAGCTTTTTTGTATTGTCTACAGGAAATCACATACCTACATTACACTATTACAACTGCAACTACACACTATGTAGTAGCAAGTACTCGTGAAAATTTACAAATCTTTGAAACAAAAATGTTCAGTCTCTCCTGTGGACCTACATTTCACAACTTCTCATTCAAATGGTATTTAAAGTGCTTTTACGACTTAATGACTAATATGATGGGAACATAATTTGTATTTACCTGAATTTTAGCTTTTTTGTATTGTCTACAGGAAACATACCTAGTTTTTTTCGTGGATTTAACCCAAATATATTTTTAATCAAATTTTATTTAAAATACGTTCACGCCAGATTAATTAACACACGATTGTTACAAAACAGTGTTATGCTCGAAGCAGAATACAATGCACTTTGTAGACGGAGACAGAATAATCAACTATAGCTTTAACAGTGTTAAATTTCCACTGACCTTAACCGAGGCTATCTGTAAGTTTCCACCCATATCTTTACACCTAACATACATTCTCTGTGTAAATTTACATCACGGCTAGCTCACAGGTTGCCCTTTAGCCTAGCTGACTAACGGCATGTGTCGAGTGGTTAGGAATCCGTAATCAGTGCAAAATGTAGGTACACAATCGGATGCTCAGCCGGTAGGTACGTTGCAGACGGGAGGTACAGGATACAAGTTTCATGTTACACAACACACCTGTGCTCTGGTTGTTTCCATTTGTTGCAGGTAATTGATTGAATAACTTTGTCGTTCTGATGTTTAAAGGGATGACCATCACGTTTTGAAACTCGAATCGGGCCTTGGGTCTCATTTCCGTCGTCTTGGTTCATGCGCTTCATCTTGCGTTTGCGTGTGAGCCTGACACGCTGATAATCAGATGAACCTAGAATTAAATTGTTAGCTCCAAAATGGAGGCCTTAGTAAAATTTTGCCCGGGTGAACTATTCTTCAGTACATTACTTTTCAGTCCAAGAAAAACCTTTTATGATATCATGAAACCAGGTAAGTACCTACACGGTTACCCTTCAGTTTTATTATGTACACATATTCTTTCAAAGTTAAAAATATTTCACTATAAGGTTGGATTTTTTTTTTGAGGCAAAAGGGCTTTTAACTGACTAGAGTACTTCACTAGTAGGACAAATATAGGAAGCGTATACCGTATCTTGTCAAGTATCTATTTGAGTTCATACTTGGTTATTTTTAAACACAAGAATAATACTTACCATACCATGTCTCCGAACGAATCCCGTACCTATCGCCCATTTTTCTATTATGCGATTTATTTGCTCCACAAATATTAATGTTATTTTAGTCGCCCGTCTAAACTGCACGACCCGGTATTTTAATATTTAACTAGGGCCCAGGATTATTTATTCACACTATAGGTAGTGCAAACAGCCTCCAGAGATAATAATGTAAACCGCAGGCCGCAAACTAAACAAAATATCCCGTGGAGCGACTATAATTTCTGGCATTACATTAATAAACAAATCGAAGGTTATTTGGCTAAAGTCGGTGCGGGAATTCGGATACTCCCGAGTTATTGAGGATTTGGCTTTTAATCTAGCGCAGTTCGGTGCTACATGTTGAGCCATTCTTTTTTTCATTGGAGTTCGGTATCCGTTAGAAACTTATCGATGAGACCGATTTTTATTTGGGTAATAGTTTTGGCATATAAATTTGTAACAATCCTCGAGAAATCAATACGCATATTTTCACCAATAGGTACTTGTTTGACTACTAACTAATAAATTTATCATATGAGTACTTAGCCATCAATGTCCCTAATGATGAAAAATAAATCATTTAAATTTGAGGCTACTTGCAAATAGTGTATTTGGTGCAAAATTAAAGGTTTATAGCAATTAATTACTTATAATTAGCTTTATCAGTTTATCTAATTTTACCTTGACCATATTATCTTATTACCAGACAGTCCAGTCCATAGTACAGTGATCATCCGAAAAGCATAATTTCTTTATGCGAATTACCGAGAGATTAACAATTTCTTAATACGTCCTTTTTTTTTTACTTAGGCTGAGATTCTTCAAACTGTTCGTCAGTTTGTCAACTATTACACCACTTTTGATTTGCAAAATATCTGAAATTACATAACCACCCAACAAATAGAGCGTAAGGCAGGCAACGAAGGCATTTCGGGCATGGCTGAAGTGGGAATTCGAAAGCTCCGAAGTTATTACGGGTTTAGTTTTTAATCTAGCACTTCCGTTTTAGTGTGCAATCTAGACTGGATTTTTTCGGTGAAGTTCGGAATTCGATATTAAGTTGGTTGCGAGAGGTCGAGTTTTAAATTCAGAAAGTTGTAGTATCTAAGCGAAATTGGGTTTGTGGGAGTGGAGTGGCTAGTAGGTTCCGAGCTGTAGAAGTGTTACTGCGGGCTTGCTACTTGCAGAATAAATTATTGAAGAAGTTTTTTTTCTTTTTATTCTTAAACGGATGTTTAAGAATAAAAAGAAAAAAAACTTCTTCCTTAGAGACGACGCAGAACCGACAATCCTAGCGAAAAATTACTAGGAGAGCCGACACCAAATAATGGGAACAGGACAAGGTAAAGAAGAAGATTCCTAAAAATAAATTAGTAATCACCATTTTCATCAACCTTTAAATGCATGGTTGTTGAATATGTTATAAACGGCAACTGATTACATACAATGAATGTAAAGCATTCTTACCAATAATCAAAGCACACGAAGATACTGGTAAAATATCACCCTTCAACATTTTTTAAATAGCAAAAATGTTGTTGCAGTGGAGGTTTTCAGAGTATTTTTAAATACTTAGAGATAAAAAAACGCTGCTTTGAAAATCGTGACGTCACTTGTTCCTATTTTCCAATAAACTTCTTATTAAAAGACCATTTTTGACGTTTCATAAAAAGCTGCTGATTTGACCATTAATCAAACAGATGAATGAAACCTCTCAGATGTTAGGCACTAGTTTTTATTTCCCAAGCTCTTTAAGTGCCGGTTGAGGACAGCGTATTACAGAATAAGTAATAGTACAAAAACGATGTCCTCAACCTGTATATTATACATTTTTGAATAACGTTAGGATTCCTTACTAATTACTTCGTTCAGCAAACTCACATCCACCAAATTATTTAAATAAGTTCCACAAAAATCATCAGTGCAAACCAATATTAGTATTATTCTGCTATTCTGTTTTTTCCATGTTCCTAAAACTTGCAAATAGCTGAGAATTATATTATTATGTATAAGTGCCATTTTCATTTGACGGTCAATTTGTAACATTCACTGTTGCTAACTGAATATCACATACCATTCCCTTCATTCTACGTGCAACTGAGTTAAAACTATATTGGATCAAAATAATTTCGGACGCTATTATCCCATTTCAAGTGAACATTCAAAAATACACCCTATGGAACTGTTACTAAAATCACATTTTTAAGTAACGTTTGCGCACGATATTAGTTAGATTAATGTGATAAAAATCACTATATTCGACCCTACACAAGAAGTCACGTGCGAGTTAAATGACCCGTTACGGGAAGTAATAAAACCTTTTTATTTACAGCATTTTGGTCACCGGTTGACAATATTTTATCGATATTTATTTTTTGAGATCTCCTTATCAAGTCGGAAACCCTCTAGTCGAAGAAGATGTTACATATTCATCCCTGACATAAAAGTCTTAACTGAATTGTCAAAGTAACTAATGCACGAGCATGTAGAATAAATTCACAAAATAACCCGTGACATGACATGGCTAGGATTCAAATTTCACGTCGAAATCCATACAACCCCGCGTTAAAGCTAATTTTGAACTTAATTCTGCTTTAATGCAGCTGTATTGTTAGCCGTTTTGCAGGTGCCTTCATCATGCTCCTAGCGTTATTCCCGGTTGTGCCCTAAAGGAGTCCGGGGTCCGCTTTGACACCTAATCCCAAGATTTGGCATAGGCGCTAGTTTTACGAAAGCGACTGCCATCTGACCTTCCAACCCAGAGGGAAAACTAGACCTTATTGAGATTAGACCGGTTTCCTCACGATGTTTTCCTTCACCGAAAAGCTAACGGTAAATGTTCCGTACATAAGTTCCGAAAAACTCATTGGTACGAGCCGGGATTCGAACCCACGACCGCCGCTTGACAGCCGCATGCCTGAACCACTAGGCTACCGTTTTGCAAGTGCCTTATTGGATATAAATGTACCTACTTATAACATTTTCAGTTGCTTTAGAAAGTCTATCGTCTTGGGAGTTTCTATATTTTTTGCCCTGAAAACCTCTTCAGCTCACATCACTGTATTAATTCATTTAAACGTATAGTTTAACTTTGAACTCGATCAATATCTGAATCATAGAAGGTAAACTATAACTTTCAGTTCAAATGTTAAATTGTTATACCTACTTAAGATTTTTTTTATGTTTAGAGCAACATTTCCTTTTCAGTCTCTATATTTACATAATTAAATATTTCTATTCATTATTTTTTTTTTTTTTTTATTTAACGTTCCAAATAATTCATACTTATCGCAGAGTTTCATAATTAGGTGCTAAAGCCATTAGTGGCTTATTTACAGCTATAGTACGGTCTAACTATTTACTATTTAAGTAGGTATGTTAGTTTACATCAATATATGTACTTACATTCCGTTTACTGTATCACTGATGAACAATAACTTGGTTGGTTACAAGGCGTAATCATAGTTGTTGCTTGACATATAATACTTGTTTACATCTTTAGCTGATATAGGGTTGGATAGGTATAAATCTTGTATGTGTTTTGGGAGACTATTTATTATTTTTGGAAGCATGTAATGATTGGTTCTCATGCCGTAAACGTTTTTCATTGCTGGTAATAAAAATCTGTGTGCATTAGATAAACTCCTTAGCCCATTGTAACGGTGGTATTCATTCAAGTTGGTAATGTATTTATATTCTTCCTTGAGTATGGAAAGTTTGACCATGTTTTGCACGGGAAGTACCTTACAATATTGGAAAAGGTGAGAGTAATTATTACTGTAAGTAAATTTTAAATTTTTTGGTATAATATTTTTTAGTATACTTTTCTGTAGATTAAATATTTTGACTAGATTGGTTTTGTACAATCTTCCATAGCTGCTGAGACCGTATCGTATAACCGAATCTGCTAAAGCTAGATATAACATTCTTAAGGTGTTGTATGGGATCTTATATTTCAGGATATTTAATCTTCCTAGGAATGATCTAAGTTTATTGCATACATATTCAGTGTGCGGTTGCCAGTTAAATCTAAAGTCAATCAATAAGCCTATGTACATATGTTCCTTTACAAAATCGATAGCAGGGCAGTCGCAGTTATTGCGTGGTAAATGGAGGCAACTGTGGGCATGTGCTTTAATTACCGGAATGTAAGATGACTTATTGTGTGAGGAATGTATGTGCATAGCTTTAGTTTTATCAGCGTTTAGTATGAGACCAACATCATGTATGAGACCAACATCATGTTATGCGTTTGGCGTGATTAAAGGCTATAACAAAAACAACCAAAATAAATGGCATTTTTAACGAATAATTTAACATAATAATATTGTTGTTTCATTCCTTAAATACTAAGTCTATGTTGTAGTTTCTACAAGTTTATTTTTCCAACGAGTACCTAATAAAGTTTCCCAGGGGAAACATACAATACGGACTGTCAAGTGTTGAAGGACATTTTTTACTTTTTTCCGTAATTCCACCTTTCTGGAATATTTGCATTTTCAAGGTGCAACTGCGAAATACTGTTGAATGTTTCCCGCATACCTATTTAAATTTATAAAATGGAAGTTCTTTTGGATTATTGTAATACGAGAACCATAAAAGTGCTCTCTAAATACTGCTCTCTGATAGGTCAGACATTTGAGACCATCAACCCCTTTACCATAGGATCAAATTACTGTCATGGAGCTCGAGTATCGATGAACCAAAATGGCCGACTGGTTCTGAACCAAAACATGCGGACCAAATGAATAGCAGCATATTTTGAAAATAATATGGCAGGTATAATTATGTCTCACTTTCGTGGTCTCAGCTACAGATGCTTTTAACATTGTTTACGTCGGTGGTCGGTGGCAAACGAGGGTACGACCCAGCTGATGATAATCGGACAACGTACCCTAATTCTCACATTCACGTTGCAGGCCCTAAATATAAGTATAATAATATAGTCTTTAATAAACTTTACGTAAGAAAATCTGTCATTTTCTAGAGAGCAGCACTGAAAACATAATTATTAAGTTGTAATTAATTCCTCGACGGTTTGTCCCAGACCACGATGTACGTACAAATTTCTTTACTAATTAGTCATTTCGATGAAAAAGCCGGCGCCCACACAAAGTGGCCAGATTTTAATAATGGCCGTAATAGAGGTTATTAATATCCAGTTTGTCCAGGATCACGTTGGTATCGTAAAAATGTGTTCCAAATTAATTTTCATTTTATTAATTATCGTGTGAGCTGCTATTTGCGCGACACAAAAGCATTATTATTAAAATGTTTTCGAGAAGTATTTTGGTTAATATTTAACAAAGCGATAGCCGGTAGTGGCAATTTATAATTATTTTAATGGAATTTAAAGTGAATTTAGTAAATTGCTAGTGACGTGGACTTAATAAGATACATCTGTTATACATTAATTACCTTTCCGTATGATTTTGTAATCAAAACACTATCCATGATTTCATTCGAGATGCTTCTAAAAATATGGTAATAGTAAATATAGTAAATATAACCAAATTATTTTTGACGGTCGCAGTTCGTTATTTCCTGGCTTCTTTTAAATAAGCTAACCACCCTGCTTCCTGAGTCACCATCATAGTAAAAGAACAATAAGAATTAAATATATTTTTAAATATAACTGCACACACCAAGACATGTTATAATATGAAAAAGAAGGGAGAAAAACAATGACATGTTAGGAAGGGCCTCGTCGACCAATCAACGAAGGCTTGGGGTACTTTGTTTTAACAGCACTAGTCTGGATTAGTTTTTAAGTAGATGCTCTAAACAATGACGCAGGGGACGCCATGTTGAAAACTCGTAGTTACGTAACTATTCTTATCGTGTAAGTGCCTACGTATTATGTAGATTTTGAGCGCTCACCCGATCTCGTACAGTGTGTGTTTTCCATACAAATCAAATTTTAATTAACTATAGTTTTAAGCATAGTTTTAAGCGACGACCGGTTAGGTTAGGGTTCGAATCCCGGTAAGGGCAAATATTTGTGTGATGCGCATGAATATTTATTTCTGCATCTTGGATGTTTTCTGTGAATTTAATTATTTAAATATCTATTATACACGGTGTTCCCGGGAATTTATGTTAACTTCGGCATATTGCAAAGTACGTTCACAGAAACAATTTAGCATAATTTTTTTTTCGATTTTTGTACAAATTCATTTAATGTAGCATTAACGGTGCACATGAAATATAAAATATGTATGTAAAAAGTATGTAATATCGAACGAACTTACTTTGTGAACCGTCTTGTAGTAGTTGTAGTGTACCTATAGGAACCTTACAAAATTTAAAAAGCTGTTATGACGTTACAGTTAATTAAACTAAACGTTGAATATCTTGATAACAGTAAGAGTTAAGATACTACTGTCTTTGAGAAATTAACTTAATTTGATCTAAACTATGCCCCCTTGCAATGGGCTTGTGACCCTAAATTTGTTTACGACGCCATTCGAACCAGTTTTTGTAGATAAACAAATGTTTGTATGGAAGCAACTACATTTAAAGGACATTATTTATTAATACCCAAAAAATCGAGTTAAAGACGGACCTCGCTGACAGCAGCCGAAACGCTTCATACTGATTGGCTTTAAAGTATGACGTCACACCGTGCAATTTGTAATAATAACCGTTGCATGGAAAATGAAGTAAATTGCTGTTTCGGTCGCTAAGTACTGCGCTTAGGTTGTTATACAATTTATTTTCTATAAAAGCGTAAGGATTCTATTGGTACCTTTAAATTAACCCTTGGATAATAAATAAAAAAACTTTTTTTTCTAAACTTTCAAGGTTCATATCTTTTTATGATTTGAATTATATTACATATGTTTGACGATAATTACAATTATTTGACGGTTTACTAATAATAATAATCTCTCCTGACCGGTTTCGGCCTCGGCGACTGCCTCAACTCTGGCGTTGATGTCGTTCATGTGCTCTGGTGTGACTCACATAGCCGATCTTATTTACGAAGACCCGAGTACACAACGGGCACGTGAGCACACCATTCACAAAGTTATAGCTGACCGCCGCAGGTGGTCGGGCTTTCAGCTCGTCCCGTTTGAAATCAAGAGCCATACGTCGACGGGATTCAAAGGTGGATGTTTTGATTTTAACTGAAGATCTCCATTTCTGGCGGTTGGCTGCCCGGTTCTCCCACTGCAATGGGTCAATTTCACAATTTTTCATGTGACGCTTAAGCACATCTTTGTACCTGAGGAGTTGTCCGCCATGCTTTCGCTTGCCCTCCTCAAGTTCCGAATAAAAGATGTGCTTTGCCACTCGACCCGCCGCCATCCTTGAAACGTGGCCGCCCCAGCGAAGTTGTCGTCTCATGAGATAGGCTTCGATTCCACCTACGTTAGCTCTCCGCAAAACTTCGGTGTTCCGTATACGGTCGGGCCAGCTGATCTTTAAGATTTTACGGAGGCATTTTAAGTGGAATCGATCTAATGTGCGGGTGTGACGACGATATACGGTCCACGTTTCAGATGAGTAAAGGAGATTAGGCAGCACAATTGCCATATATATGGAGACCTTTGTGCCTAGCTTCAAGTCATGCGAGCGAAGTTTACTATCCATTTAGCAACATGACTTTATAAATTTTAACACCACGCAACAAGCCTATTAACGGAAATTGACATAAACACGTTGTTTATATTATCGTCGTCGAGTACCCATAACAAAAGCCTTATTAAGCTTTCCATGGTGCTAGTTCGATTTGTGTAAGATTGTCTTTAATATTTATTTATAAAAATAAGTGTTCCGAAGGACCAATTTTGGTACGGAACACTAAAAAAAGCAACAATGCTGTACAAACGTTTATGACACTACTAATGACATCGCGTCGCTTGACGTTCTCATTGTATAAATAAAGGGTTATTTCTATTGAAATCCAATTTTTTTATTTACTATACATGTAACGTTTGCCATAATCATCATTTGCCCTAATAAGAACCAGAATCTGTCTCAGAATTTGTGAACTTTTCAGGATTTTGATAAAAACAAAGCTAACCTAGCCTACGAACAGGGTTCTATACAAAGTTTAGAGAAGTAATTTATCCTGAAAATGTTACGTTTTCAGAGAAAAGTACTTTTATGGCAAATGATGATTATTGGAAACACTAGCTAGCGTTATACGTTTAATGAGATTATGGATATCGAAGGTATTCAGAAAAAATCGTGTCGTTGTTTAAACAAAATATATATATTATGTTCATTACGGCTTACACTTTTATCCCTTATAATTCAGGATGGTATGGAAGACACACCTCTTTTGTTGATGTAAGCCGTATAAGTACTGTATATTACGCGTAAACACACACACACACACACACACACACACACACACACACACACACATACACACACTACACACGCATGCACGCACGCATGCACACAAGTATACACACAAGTATACACAAATCAAATAACTTTTATCCTTTGTTAGTTTTAGATTTTCAACATGTACCTAATACTTAATTTTTATATATGTCAGTTACCTTTCTTATGTATACGTTAGTTACCACAGTGGAAGAGCGGTGTCTCTTAATACAGGTATTATAAATACTTACAAAGAGGCACCAGCCTATATTGTTATATAGTATAAGTTACTGAATAAATCATTTTTAATTTTTTTCATTTTCATTTTCAAACTACGTAGGAAGTGGATAACTTTTTGTACATATGTGGCAGTAAATATGAATATACGTTATTTATGAGGCTTATTTTATAGGTGCCTTATTTACATAACCAAGATCTTGCCTTGTATATTTTTTGTACTGAATTTAAATGATATATATTGAGAGAAATGTCTATTTTTAAGAAGTTTAGTACATTACCTACACATTTTATATAGAAATCTCCAGTGACTTTCAAACATTTTAAAAGATTGTGAACCTGTAATTTTTCATACAAAAAGCGATAACGTTTTTCACCCCGTAAATATTCTTCGATTATTATATTTTTTTGGAAATGCTGTAGATATCATAAAAAACTAGGTCTGTACGTTTTGATTTTTAAGAAATATTGCATCTAAAAATCTATATTTTTGACTTAAAAACTTTGTCTACCGTTTTATTTTTTTTAATTAATCTAAACTGATTTGCTAAAAAAAGAAAACGTACAGACATAGATTATGGTGTACTGAATCCAATAATACCAAAATTATTTCATTTCATTAAGGTTTAAGGGGGTAAAAACGTTATCACCCGGAACAATATTTCAACAAGGAAATGTAGGCAATTGCCTCCAGGACTAGCTACTCTCTCTATCGCACGATACGGGTGAGACACAGAGCGGTGTGAAACAGATAGATTTTTTTTAATACCTACACGTGCCGCGTATCGGCACTTCACAATCCTCTTAAAATATATATATATTTTCGTGGACCCTGTTTTTTTTTTTTACGTTCTGTGTTTTGTTTTTTAAACCCATTGTTCTGTCCACGAATAAATGTTTTCTTTCTTTCTTTCTTTCTAAAATAATAGTCGAATATCGCTCGACATGTTGCTAACCAATACGTGGCCCTTATTCATGAGCGCTCGCGATGGCAGCGCGCTAAGCGATATTCGACCATAAAGACGTGAGTCATCCGTTTCATTATATTTTAGTATTGACTACACATGCCTACACCTAGGTCTTTATTGTCAACTTTGTTTATTATTACTAGGTATCGAGCTTTCTTTACAAAAGATAAAAAAAACTTCTCTCATCCCGACAAATAAAAGTAAGTTAATATTGACCCCAAAAAAAATCTTTACGAAATTGTGTAAAAAAAATACTTCGTAGGCAATTTTAAACCTTACACATCTTAGGATATTAAGCTGAACTGATTTACAAAATTAAACTCGACATTTTTTGTAATTTCATGAAATCCCTGGATTAAGCGTGTTCGGGTAAAACCAGCTAGCTACAAAGCCTTGCTGAAAACCGGACGGCATTTCCATCGTTTTCTTCATCATCCTCGTATCTTTACTCAATATAACCAAATAAAAAGAAACCTTAATCAGTTTAGTATAAAGTTTATATGTCCATCCATCGCAAATTAGACACAAAAAGGTTTGTAAATAAGCGGTTGATTTCCCCGGATTAAGTCGTTTACAAAGCGATATGGGATCCCCACACACGTAATTTTTTATTAATGTGAAGTTTCTTTGGGGTTGGTATATTGACTTAATTTAAACGGATTAAAGTTAATTGAAGTAAATGAGGTGTTGTGTTCAAAAAGTATATGTCCGTGACGTAAGTATAATATTTCATGCACTTTTAATTAAATCCTGCCGTGACTTTGCCCGATTTACAGTATAACCCAGTATTGAAAACGAGCAACAGGTATCTTTCTTTGATTATTTGTAAGAAAGTTCTCTAAAACGGCTGTAACAATAATAGATGAGATTTACAACGTGTTGAAGGTAAGCTTGCCACAAATAAGTACAATGCTACATGTAACACTGGCTAAAACAAAAAATAACGCAACTTTATTTCTTTATTTACTTTATACATATATCTTTTTTTTGTATTCATAATGAATTTAACTTTCCATAAGTCTATTTACATCTGGTATAGAAAAATAACACAAAACAAATTTATTAAAATTACTAATATCACTTTTAACAAGGAAGAAAACAATACAATACCTAAAACTAAAATTAAATAATAAAAACAGCAACATTGATAATTAAGTGTCGAATAACCCGCCCCGGGTCACTCCAGGCGCAAAGGTGCCCATCACACTTGCCGCATTGCCGCGCTGAACAGCTATGGCTAACCTTTGCACTAAAAATGACCCAGAGCGGGGATCGAGACCTCTCTCTTTATTGCACAGAACAAGTAACATAAACAAAATGCGAACTTCATCCAGTCAACCTGTAGGCCAAACAGAGAATAATCATTGCTGGTGCACTTACAATACTATATTTATGTGTAGCTTGATTAAACAGAGTATTTATTATTCATTATATTACAATTGAGGTTTTATAATAACTAATAAGTACAAGTTTAAAAAATTACAATTGTATATCTAAGTTTAGTAAAGTCAGTCCCTTATATTAATGGGCGAATAATGGGCATTCCTCAACAATGTGCAGGATGGTTTGTGTTGGCGCACCAAAGTCACAGTCAACTGCTGTTGATATGCCCCACTTGAT
The DNA here is from genome assembly GCA_963854355.1 of Epinotia brunnichana. Taxonomy (NCBI): domain Eukaryota; kingdom Metazoa; phylum Arthropoda; class Insecta; order Lepidoptera; family Tortricidae; genus Epinotia; species Epinotia brunnichana. The sequence continues at coordinate 17,028,083 of OY977949.1, read as the reverse complement.
ACTTATAAATCAAAACCAATAATATTCGAAAAACAATGAAATTCCAAGAACTTAACGTCAGCTGCCGGTTTGTCCTGATATTCGATTATCGTCAATAGTGTTTTTTGCCTGTTTGACCTCTTTCAAACAATATTAGTTTGATGCCAAGTCTATGTCAATACGGGAGTGAGGTAACAGTTGAAGTAGGGATACAACTATTCATCATTATGTTAGATTGAGAAATACCTTAATATTACTATGTTTGCGTCGTTACTTAAGATAACTTATAAGTCTTTAGTTTGAGAAGACTGTCTGAGGTTACTGAAAACCTAGTAAGTTTTATTAGGTTATATAAAAATTCTATTCGCATCTTTAAAAGAATTTCGCCTGGAACATAATTAAACTGCGCTGTATGAGCAAGCACCATACCAAACGCTCACTATTTAGGATAAACTGAATGTTTAAAACTTTGAATTGACAACGTTAATTTCGGTAATACATCACTTTGCACTAACTGCTGGAGAGCAAGAACCCATTTAGTTAATGTTTACATGCAAATAATAATATTTTCACTGGTTCCCAACTGTTGCCATGCCTCGAGCAAAATCTGCATTCGGTTATTAGCCATACGCTCGCTAATTTGTTCGAATTTGCTTAATGTTCCACAATTTGCACGCTAGCCCGCATTGAATACGATTTAATATTGCTGTGGATTTTTCGAAAAGCATATGCTGCGGTTTGAGCCGAATTTTAAATAACAATCGCCTGGCGTGCGGCCAAGAGAAAAAAAATAAACACCTGACTTTTCTGAACAAAGCTCATAATAGTATTTATGAATTCACAAAAAATGTAAGAGTTTTGTATGTGTTTCGTTTTAGTTAGCATTTTGATAACAGCCTAGTTTACCAGGTGCATGCAAATGCAGGTTTGGGAACGGATATATTGTGGCACGATATATTTAAATGCAGGCGGTTTGAAAAACACAGCATGCAACTTGGCAGCATAGCGCAACGGCCAGGTTTCTGGGCGACGCGTACTGCGGCGCAACATGCGAGCGGTACATGAACACTCCTAAGCAATTCTATATTATTATGTTTGTGACTGGCTAACTTTCGAGGCGGAACCCGCGCGTCGCCTTGTACATGAATGCGACATTTGCGTATGATTTTAATAAATAATATTTATAACTGGTCTCTTTATTAATGTAATAACTAATAAGAGCGCAGATGATATTAAAATATACATACATACATATATCAGCCTATTGCAGTCCACTGCTGGACGTAGGCCTCCCCCAATGTCGTCACAAGATCCGCTATCCCGTTAAAATATGATATATAAATATTATGAATATATGTTAAAATATGATAAAGAAAATATACCTGATTCCAAACTAAGCGTTCTTCGACTACGGTACTTCGACGATTTAATTTTATATCAATCGACCAATTGACAACATTTAATTTTTTAAAGTGGGCCATGTTATGAATTATTTCGCTAGTACATTTTTTTAAGCGGCACGTGTTCTTTTATTCCTCCCTATTAAATTGTAATTTTTATTCAGAAATATCAAATTTAAACGTAGAGGTTTTTAAGCGAGACGTGTTTTTTTTTTTATTTCTCCCTTTTAAATTGTAATTTTCATTCAGAAATATCAAATTTAAAAGTAGCGAATTCCAGAAGGTCGTAACTAAATTATGATGTCAACGTTACGGCTCGTATGGCAGCTTGCACACCTTTCATATGACAGTCGTAGTATTGACGTCACACACGGCTTAAGGCGCTGTCAACACGAAAAACGCGCACACTGTCTATTTGTATCGAAGTAAACGAGGGCGAGTGTTACTTAGGCGGCCAGGTTTTAGAAGGAAATAATGAATAAAGACTGAAATAAAAAAAAGTGTGGATTATTTGTGAAATATGGCTCGTTAGCGGTTTAGGTATGAATATGTGGACTTCATGTTTTAATTGCAGACCCATACGTCAAAAAAATAAGGACATAGAACCGTTTAAGATGATTTTAAGACCAATCTTTGCAATTATTTTCTATCGAGCCGATTTCGTCCAATTAAATAAAATAAATAAATAAATAATTATGTTTCGACTCCGTCTACGGTCTTGGAAATATGATGAATATTAAATCCTGCAATGTTGTAAACACTTCTTGTTATGTTTCTCTCCATTATAATTTAATGTGAGAGCATTTGGTTGGGTTCAAGTACATCTATTCTTGTTACGGTTGGTGCAGTCATGTAATTTATTGATATATTCTTGCAACAAGACTGCGTCAGTCATACAGCTAACAGAGCGTGTTAGTTTAAGATCATCCGCAAAAAGGTAACAAGTGGAATATGAAAAAAAAATTGTGATATCGTTGATGTATTTATGTTGAAAACGAGTGGTCCTAGATTTGAACCCTGCGGTACACCAGAAACAGCTACAATAGAATCAGAACTAAATCCAACAAGTACTACATTTGAGGGACGATTGCCCAGATATGACTCGCACCAATTCAGCAGTGAGCCACCGACTCCAAAATTAGACAGTTTATTTACTAAAATGCGATGATTTACTTTGTCAAATGCTTTGGTAAAATCTGTGTATATCGCATCAACTTGTTCGGACTTAGCAACGGTCTGAGAGATATCATCGACATAATGAAAAAGATTTGATTCGGTGGATCTTTGTGTCATAAATCCATGTTGGTTTTCAGATATCTGATTCCTAACATGTTGATAGATATAGGCATAAACTAATTCAAAAACCTTTGCGATCGAACATAAAATTGAAATGGGTCTATAATTAACGATTAAGTCTTTTTTGCCACTTTTGTTAATTGGTACAATGCGAGCCTCTTTCCATATGTTCGGAAATACACCTGATGATAACGACTTATTGAAAATCAGAGCTAAGGGTGTCGTTAGCTGGGAGGCACAATTTTTGAGAAACAGAGGTGGTATGTTGTCTGGTCCTGCTGATTTTGTTAGGTCCAATTTACTCAATTTTGATTTTATTGAATCGGCGCTGATACAAATATTTTGAATACCTTGAGGCGCAGGTGAACTATTTTCTCCTATAGAATCATACTGACTGTCAACATCCCTTTCGAAGACTGATGCAAAATAAGTAGCGAATAAATTACTGATTTCTTTAGTATCGTTACATTCAACATTATATAAAGTCATAGCAGGTGGGTAATTTGAGCTGTTTTTGCGCTTGTTCTTAATATGCTTCCAGAATTTTTTTGGATTTTTAGGTATTAGCTTCTCAATAGATTCAATATATTGCTTGTCACACCCATTCATCACTTTGTGACAGTCATCTCGCAAGTGGTCAAATTCTATCTTATCAAGTGGGTTGCCATATTTTTTAAACTTAACACGGTATTTATGCTTCATTTTAATCAATTTTATTAATGGCTGTGAAAACCAGACTGGATACTAATTTTGCTCAAACTTAGTAGTAAGTGGGACACACTCGTGTGTTATCTTAGAAACGATTGAATAAAACACATGCACCATATCGTTTACGCTCAGGCAAACCTGAAACTCCTTACTCCAATCGATTTCAGATAACTTTTGGTAACTTTTGAGGTATTACAAGTCATTGTTTACTAGTCCAGGCAATGAACTGACAGCTTGTATGGAAAATATGTCAAATTTGGAAATAATTTATAATAGCAGATTTTTTTTATGTAATGCATATATTATCAATTAAATAGTTACTTAGTGACAAAATCCAACAAAATTTCAGACATCAAAAAAATGATAACTTAACTAGCTTCTGAAAAGTCAGAAAAAATATTAATAAATGGTTTTATCTTTATTTTGGTTCATTTACATTTGCTCTATAATATTCAAGATAAATAATTAAAAAAAACAATTCATTCTTTTTTTAAATCTAAATAAATACTTCCGGATGGAAAGTTTGTTGGATTCTTGAATAAAGCATCATAGATCAATGTTTTAAAATGATATAAAGAAAAAAAACGCTATTATAAATTAATGTTTTTCAAAACCGTATTTTGCCTGGAGTATACAATAAAATTGTACATTCATTTGTAAATTTGGGAGTCCGCTGGATGCGGGTGGCGCAGGACCGGTCATTTTGGCACTCTTTGGGGGAGGCCTATGTCCAGCAGTGGACGTCTTTCGGCTGATATGATGATGATGATGATGATTTGTAAATTAAATTAACAAGCTTATTAGATTATTACATTGCGTTACATTATATATTATTATTATTTTTTTTATATTCTAAAAATTCCTTAATACTATAGAAACATTGCCCAATAAGCCATTTTTTTTTATTTAGTTTATCGTTTACAATCAGCTTAGTTCGTCAATAGCGTAACGTTTCGTAATACGTTGGGTAGACCTAAATGTATTTTTTTCTATGAGCAAAATCACAGTTGAGTTGTTCTAACGCTCGTTTAAAAAGTTACGCAAGTACTCGTCTGGTTTATGAACATAATAGAATGCTAGTGCTCAGAGCAAATTATATCCAAGAAATTTCATTGAAACTTCCAGCGAAGCAGAACTCTGACACCTAGTTATTCCCGCACTTAGGTAAGCGAAATCTAACAGCTGCCATGTAACTCCAAACTTCTTAGAAACAGTTCAGTATTCACAAAAGAAGCCGTGCATCTGCTAGGCGATAAGAATCTCCGTGTTGCTACAAGAATAAATTTGTCGACAGCTCGCTATTTGATCAACAGATTAAAAACTCCGCGAGCAAATGGTGCATCCGAAAGGAGATGTAGAAGACTGGGCCGACACAGATTTATAATGAAACTTTCTTGTTTTGATCGCTTTGATAATGTTCTGTTTAAACAAAACAAATGCGGAATGGATTATTTATTTCAATATTATTTTGTTTCAAAAATAATTGCGGATTTGACATCATTTAGTCCGAACGACGATCTCTTAGATACTTTAGTTGAAATTTAATGTATTTCACAAACCAATTTGCAGATAGTTAAATGCCCTGTTTACTGTCTTTTAGTTTTTTTGTGATTTACCAATACACGCAATACCTTCAAATCTGAAATATCTGTAGAATAATACATGCTAAACTTACACAGAGCTCTTATATTATTCATAGTATTCAATACACTCGAGGGTAAACCTAAGACTTTCCTCGATACCGATTACTAGCAACGGTGTCACAGAGATTGGAACGCGGGACCACGTGATATCAGAATAGTCCTTGTTAATTTACGAGTGCAGTTTGCTTATCAGCTTTAGTTTGTTCAGGCAGGTACTGACTTTATATGTGTTTACTTTGTATCTAGGCTTTGAACGTATTAATAAAACTGAGCTATAAGGAAAGTACCTAGATGTAGTAAAGAACATGCCTCTGTTTTAGCAATGTACAAGCTGCAGGTTTTTCAAAAAATAGGAATTGTTTGTTTAAGAAATTTCTGAAAAATTTCATGAGAATTTAAGGTGCTCACTAAACCTGTAACAACCCTGTGTCCGTACTTACAAAGGTTTTCCGGCATTGCCTAATTAGAAAACGACTTTACGTTATTATTGTTTGATCTAGTCAATCAAATAACCTAATTATCGCAAAGTCGGTGCTGAGGCTGATCTACAGGCTTCTGATAGAGCTTTTGACGAGGCATTGCGAAGCAGGTTGCTGACTTTTTTTACTGCGGTGCAGAAAGTTATAGTACGTAGGCCCACTCCCAATACACCTACGTCTCATGACAACACGAGAAAATGCATGGCAGCAGGTCGAGAAGGTTGTGCAGATCAAGAATCAGAAGATTATCGCACCTAAAATTGGCCGAAAGTTTGAAAAATCCTTCACTGTCGGTCAAAAATTTAAGGTTAGGTATATTTACGTCATGTGACAACAGTACGAGACATGTGGGGTCATTTAGCCCTGTAATCGTAGAGAGAGTAAACCTAAGTCTGTCAGTCCTGAAATGGCCGGAAGTACTTGGCAGACGGTGCCAAAGTTAGCCACCTTTCTCGCCCTGCTGCCATGCTCGTATCGTGTTGTCATGAGATGAGAAGTAGGTGTATTGGGAGTGGGCTTACGGACTATTATGAGAACAAAAGAAGTGAGTAAACATTCCTCCCTATTTTGTAGCTGATAAGAGAGCTTCATTCTAAAACTAGTTTACGATGATAGTCCAGGAGCTTAATTTAATTATGTAGTGCTTTTTAGTGTTTAAGTTTCCCAGGATCAAATAAACTAAACATCGCGTACATTTTACTATGAAAATGTCTTACGTAGTAATGGTATAGTAAAATTGATCATCAGATTCTATATGTATTCGATTATGAAATAATAATTAATTAGACGTCCATTTGCATTTCCAAATTTTGATAGTTTCGTAAATTATGTTGATTACAAGCGTACATCTAATCTAATCTTTATTCCATAATTATTTCATACCAAACATTACGTTATAATTTAATTATTTACATTTAGTTCTAGCCTAATACAGGCCGATACCGTAAACCACATCAAAGAGTTCGGCGAATTAGCATGAGTGAGCACGTTTGAGGGATAATAAAGTGGTTGTAGTTCTCAGCTAAGAGCACCTTAGGGGCAAATTTTGCTTGCCGGCGACTTAATGATTATGAGCCTGCGAGTCCTGGTAGGGACCGCAATATGCAAATGATTTTAGCCTTTAGCATGCTATTGAGGCGAGTACAGGCGCTTCTGTACCTAAAACATTTTCATAAAATAACATGTTAGCAAAATGTTCAATAGCTACCTGCTAATATTATTCATTTTAGTAAAAATACTTGCGCTTGCGGTGGAAATCGGCATACCCAAAGACTTGTTTGAAGTTAAAATTATGGTTATTGGTTGAAAACAAGTAAATAATATATTGTACAGTTTTTTATGTAGTCTTGTGTTTTCCTTAGGTAGGTAATAGGTACTCGTTATTTTCAATAATTGCGAGTGATTAAGGAAAAGATCTTTAAGGCAAAATTGCTCAGAGAATAACTTACGAGAAAATAACACTTGGATATTTTGCTTCTTCATCTAGAAGATATGGCTAGATAATCATTTATCAATACACATACACAATGAAAATGTAGGAAGTTTGTCAGCATCTACAAACCCTGGTAATCCAATTCAGGCTTAAATAACAACAAAAGGACAGATTTATGATCACCGTTAAAACACCTTTTATAAAGATTAACTAAGCGAGAGTACTCCATTTGGACGATTAAGCTTTTGTTAATCAACGTTTCAGTTGACAAAGGGGTGATAAATAATTCGTTTATGCCACTAAGCTAAAGATTTGCGATACAGCGCGCAACTAGGAGTTGTTACCGGTTCACTAAGTGCTTTATATAGTTCGAGTATAAATCTCGTTGAATATGCCTATTTACAATCAGTATCTAAATGTATGCACTATATTTTCGACCGAGCGTATGAACAACTCAACTGTCATTTTCCCAGACGAAAAATGGATGCATTTAGATTTACTCGTATAAGGTACCTGATGTACGTACGAAGCGTTATGCAATCGAGCAGTAGGATACCAAAAAAATATGTTATAATTGGTTGTTCGGTTACCTGGAAGAGATCCCTTAATTTTTTTTTTTTTTTTTTTTTTATTGAGATATTTATACAGAAACATAGTAAACAAATTAAAATAGCATCGTTAAACCGTTTGGTTTGTCTCGATGCTAGCGCAGTGACTTACTGCTAACAGAAAGATAAATAACAATCAATAAGTTAAATTAGGTACATATAATATACACATACTCACAAAAAATATATTTTAATCCTTTGACCGCCGAACGTCAGATAAGTTACAATCATTTCTCAACTCAGTCATACATAACAAATAAATCAAGGTATTTATGCACATACCTAGGCTGACGATGTCGGGCAAAGGGTTAATTTATCTGTAAGCTTTCTAACTGTTTTAACATTTCGTTTTTCAGATATTTATTAATTATTATTGGGGTTATTTTATCCTTTAATTCTTTTGGGAGTTTATTTATTAAGTCGGGTAAGATGTATTCCGATGTTCTCCGTCCGTAAAAGTTATTGTATTCCGGTTTATTTAGCTTGCGATTTGTTACTTGTCTAGTTGCTTTTGAATGTGTGATTGGCTTTTGGATTTCGGCTCTAAAGAATTGTTATTTTAGTATTTGATAATTAAATTTTGTATGTACAGGTCGCACTTTGCACGCATTAAAAAGATCTCCATCACATTTCAAACTGTTTTTAACATTAAATGGTACTACAACTATACAATAAGTTCGCATTTGTAATTTGATCATGTGTGACATCATTTCATGAATTATTTTCATTTCATCTACATTACATGCTTTTGCCTGTTATTGTTACATACATAATTCAGATGGCAACCTCTTTAAGAAACGGAATAAATAAACATTTTAGTACGTAATAAATTGACTGTACAGTTGGCGATTACCGATCTCAATTACTCAAGGGCCAACATTTTTTTTGTTTTTTTTAAGTTCAATTATAAAATTAAGCATCGGTACTCACCTTCTTATATTTATATCACTTTCTTCGCAGTAGTAAAATTTCATTTGTACGTCTATTCTACCTATACTTATAATGTAGTAAAATTCATGTTCCTCCAAAAATTACGCGTCAGCTACAAGCAAAACGTAGTAGATCCCAATCTTAATTGCTCATGTTCTAAAAGAATGAATAACATAATAACACACAACATTTGAACGCAATTTTACATGAAAACACAATTTCGGTCGCAGGCGTGGCAATTGTTGTGATTTAAGTGACCATTTCACATTTACAGCTTTTGTCACGCTTTCGTTTAATAAATTGAGACATTTCGCTGCGTAATTCAGGGCTTTTTATATTAAACTTTATGTTAAATGCGACTTTTTTAACTCGAGCAGAAGCTGTTGAAGCACCGGTATTCTGGAATTAACTGTTCCATTGTAGTGGTCGTTGTGTGATTTATTAGTATTTTATTATTGGCATGTCGTTTAATTAAACTTTGGCCTTAAATAACGTAAATAGCTCTTTACTTACTTCGATTTTATTTGCTAGCAGTTGGTAAATTATAGTTCGTGTTTATTTAAAAAGTTTTTTGATTCAAATTATTTTTTTACATGACTACAAATAGGTACCTACTTATCTTAAAATACACATTTATGAGACTTTTTTTCTTTTTTTTTCTTTAGAGTACATTTTGGTATAAATTTATTTGTTTCGCCAGCGGTAACCTCAGGGGTTTGTATGCTGATGAATATTTCGCTATGGTACATTCATTTACTTGATTACATTGCCGTTACAAATATTACAATACACTACCTACCTAGGTTCAGGTAACGTCAGATATATTTTTGATACAAGGTATCGATTTTAAGCTATTTACGTATTATTTATGCTGTAGTTCTTTTAATGGAACGTAACTCTACAGACGCTATTAAATGGACTGAGTAACATATTTGACAGCTGCCTGTCAAGGTAGCGTCTGTACGGGTTCAGGCTCGTGAGGGAATGAAACGAGTCACTTAAAAAAAATGTATATGCACTAAGCAAGTTTGTTGTCATACATGAATATTAAATAAATAAAGAAAACTATACAAAACCATACTTTGGGTGCTTCATTAATTAATACTACAGTTCTTTAGGTAGGTACCTAGTTGGTTTATTATATAAGGAAGAAGATATCTGATGTTTCTGTTTCTATGCCCATTGACAAAACTAGGTAATTTGAACATAGCTTTGGTATATTTTGTCTAAGGTTGCTTTTTCTTACATTTATTACTAATTGATCTTTGTACGCATACTGAATCTGCAACTACTGAAGTGTGCGATAAGGTAGTTTATATTTCAAAATGTGTGTTTTACTGAGTAGTGCTCTTATTTTATCGCATACATGCTTTATGTGCGGACCCCAGTTAAATCTCTGGTCAATTATTAAACCTACATAAGTATGCTGCATGACAAGTTCAATATATGTACACACAGTTACACTTAAACATCGTAATTATTATGCAAGCAGTCGACGCTGTGCTCTATGAGGCATGGGACGTGAGCTGCCTTATTGTGTCTAGTATACTATGTGCATAGCTTTGGGTGTTTGACAATTAATGGCAAGCCCCATATCGTGCGACCAGCGCGGCACAGCGAAGTTTGCCTGCATTTGCTGTTCTGCCTGTACAATGTCTGTGTCCGCAACTATCAGGCAGGTGTCGTCCGCAATCTGGTATCCTGAGAACCCTCTTTGATCATAGAACACATTTCATTAACGTAAATAAGATATTCAATCGGCCCAATGGGGAACTTGCATGGGACTTCAATTTCGAATAAAATGCACTCAATCGATGCGGATATACGTAGAGATATCATACAAAAAAAAAAACGATTGTATTAGTTTTATCTCACGTAAATTTTTTTTCGATAAAATAACAACAGTTACACAGAATATTAAATTAGAAATGATATGTTCAATGACAAGTATAGACTTAAACGCAAATTTTGTGGAGATAATTGCAAATTAATGACTTACTCCATAGTAAACGCGCCGAGAATACTTATGTATATGCTGTGACGTCGTAGCGTACTCGTAAGCCCGTTTAAGGGGCTCCACGCGCTTTTTGACTAGTTTTGATAAGTTTTGAGTTGATATTCCTCCGTCATTACAATAGATATATTTATGATAAAAACGTAAATCGGTTCTTTCATCCTTTACCTACTTTTGCAAGAGAGTTTTTTGGAAAAAAATGTATGTTTATTTTTCTATGATTTATTCAAACATGGCTCTGTTTTCGATATTAGTTTGTTGTTTATGCACTTTTATATATAAAATTTACATGTTACTGTTCCTTATTGACGTCTCAAACAACCCACGAGAGATTTTTATTTTTAACTAATTTTCACAAAAGTTACGTCCAAAAAACTGGTTTTTGGCCTACTACTACACAAACCTACTACACAAACACGTCAATACCATTACATTCGCTACAAAATCCCTTAAGTAAACAAAGGGAAAAAATATCTTAATTTAACAGATTTACCTGGATAGTTTATGCATACCAACATTATTTTTTAGTATTCACGTGATTTTTAATTAGAACCTTGTTATTATACGATTTACCTGTAACGAGTTGCTGACCGTACGCCGGCTGTTATTGAAACAGTATAGGTAAACCTGCGATGAAATAAAACAGAATCTATCCGCGAATTGCCATGGAGCGTGAAATTGCCAAAAAACTTCGAAATCCATCACGAATCAAATGACACTTTGAAATTGTAAATCTAACTGAAGAGGGAATTGGATGGACTGCGAAAACAATTAACGGGACGATGCAAAAAAGGAATAAGCTACGAGCGCCATGTTGAATAACGTTCAAATTAAATACATTTAAGGACTGAAAAGCAGAGTTAAAACTGTACGCAGTCAATTACGGAAGCTGACCTACTACCTCCTTTATTAACGGAGACACCGATCCTAACTACATTTTAAATTGCTTTCAGCCAGCTAACAGGTGTTTGAAAACTTCTATCTATTTTATCCCCATTTTAATTTCGTTAACAATACAGTTTCATTACGAGCGATATCAGAAAGTGATTTAACATTAATACAAACGGAAATTGCATTAAGCGGACTGCGGTTAAGTCCTCCCAGTGAGTGCATTGCAATCAGTTTTGATCGTAATAATGCCAATAATTCACTGACAAACACAGTATCATCAATATTCATCCGCCATGTAACGGCAGTTAATTACCAACCAATTCTACTGGCAACAACCGACGAACATTTTAAAGGACCAAGTTACCGATAGCTATTCGTTGAAAGCCAGGAAATTGAGCATAACGTGCCCGTTAATATTTCAACAACTTCCTAACGATTAACGGGGTTAAATTTGCCGAACGATAATCCGCTCTATGCAACTGACGTTACAGTGTAAAATTGAGCGAAGTGGGCTTATAGAAAACCGATGTAGCTGTTTGCCAAGATAGAGTTAGACGTGTAAGTGTATGGGTATGCCGAAAAGCATCTCCGCACCCTAAAGTTAAACTCTGGAAATTTTAATACGTCCTGTTTTAGGGTGCCGAGTTCCGTTGCGTTTACATGCTTTAGGCTTAAACATGTTTTTTCACTTTGAAATAATTTGTTTATAGCGAGCTAAGTGGATTTAAATGAATTTATTGCAAAAGTTGTGGATATTGTTGGGGCACCTGTTTTTCTGCCAGTTAATGAATTACCTACCTGGAAAATAAATAAAAGCACAGAGCTACCTACTAAAAAAATGCGTGAATATTTACATTTCACTGTTCAATTTACAAAGAATATTGTATTTAATTTTATTAATATAGACTGTCATGAATTGTTTACTGTAACAACATTACAAAGCAATCCATTAATTATTAATGTATGGTGTCCATGTTTTCCGCCGTAAATTTTACAACATAAGTGACGCCTTAAAACTTGTGACAATTATCTAAGTCATCATCATATACAATACAGGGGTCGTCTCATAAATGAGAGGAAATAAGGAGGAAAGAGACTGGAATCTATTACAGCCTCCACTCTGGCCTAGTGCGAGTTGGGAACTTCACGAACATCATTAAACTTGACTGATGTATGCAGGTTTACTTAAGATGCTTCCTTACTAGATTATTATTCCTTTATAATAACAAAATATTTTTAATAGTAGGTACATTACTGCAGGCGCCGGGATAGAAGAGCTTGCCGGGTGAGTAGGTATACGATAGTGATACGAAGCCGGCAAACATGCCATGAAATGTAAATAAAACTACCAGAAATCAAACTAGTTTTCATGACTGAACCACAAATTGCGGAATGTTAATTTAAAAAAAATTGTGTATGAAATTCCTTTTCAGTTCTCTCGGGTTGTTCCACCCGAAACGGGATACTTTGAAGACTGTTATAACGCACGTTACTTAATGACGAGATTTCATTACAGCTTTGAGAAAATGATGGTTACTTAAACGATATCGACTAAGTATTTAACGATAATTACTACTAACTGAAGAGCCAGGGTGTGAATCCGCGACATCCGCTTTTAAAACTGCATGCCTGAAATACTAGGCTATCATAAATGGTTTTCCGGAGTGCCCATTCGAAAAATCTCTGAAACTAAAATAATGACAACTTGAAAATAAACATTTGAACCTTATAGAATACTTAATAATTCATCAAGCACTTAAACTGTAGTTAAAGCAGTACTGGATAAACAAAGAAAGTTTCAGAGCTGGCGGTCTGACTTGACCGGAGTTTAATTATAAACTGAATAGAGCCCCGGCACAATCGCAAACTTGGATCATGCTTCTATCGGAATAAGCAACTAGCTTTTAGTTCATAAATTCATTTCGAGAAAAGGGAAGATAACTGGAAAGATATAATTTTTTGAATTAAATTTTTCATTATTGGCTGAAAATCCACCAGTCCACAGATACAATGTTTTTTTTATATACGCACAAGAGCAAAAAATATTAGTTATTTTTGCTGTTAAATCCGACCCGTATCCCAAGAATGCGGGTATAATTTATTAATATGAAGGTAACTAAATCAAAAATAGGTTGCATAATGTAGATGCGATGATATTGCAAATAAAGATGTAATAAAAATTATGTTAGTATAACAAACTTATACCTACCTACCTGTTTAGCACATTCGGAGACTTTTAAATTAGCAAAACTCACAAACAGGAGGTGGAACATATTTAGTAGGTAATTATACATTTTTGTGGACATCACTCTATGCGTTTCCTTTACAACCCTCATTATTATTATTTAGTTTGATGCACTGCTAACAATCTTTTCGGCTTTGCCGTAAGGTTAACTGGTAGAGAATGCCATAAAGCATTATGTCCGCCTTTTGCAGGTAAGTGTAATAAAGTTTAAATAAAAAAGTACCCAAGACAAATTGCCTAAATCATCATAAAATTCTGAAATCGCTCAGTTACTATATTTTTTTAATGAAAAAGTAAAGACAATCGTATTATTTACGTCTGCCTGATCTTGTTTAATTGGTGCGTTTATGTAAATAATTGCAAGATTCCCCTAACAAGCAAGTCGTCTTCTTTTTTCCTTTTACTTTTTGCTACTTTGCACAAAAAGCGCATTTGTCATTGGGGTTTGTCTCTGCTACCAACATTTTGTAAGTATTTCATGTTCATTTTGCAAAATTATTTAATTTCCCTCCCACACCGCGCCTTCCGGTACGTGGTCGCCACTCGAGAACGTTTCCGCCCCAACGGCCATCGGTTCTACGTGCAACGTACCGGAAGGCGCGGCGTGGGTAGGCCCCCCACAAGGTGGACTGATGACCTGATAAAGGTCGCGGGAGTCCGCTGGATGCGGGTGGTGCAGGACCGGCTATTGTGGCACTCTTTGGGGGAGGCCTATGTCCATCAGTGGACGTCTTTCGGCTGATATGATGAATACACCCGTATCTTAAATATCCTACGTCCTATAATACCCAATTTCCAATAAACGAATCAAAGCACATGGAACTCAAGTTTTACCAATACCAGACCTTGGCCCTCTTACCGCTTACGCTTATGCTAAACTCGGCTCTCGCGCATCTCCAAGATGTCCCTAGTGCTAGACGATAATAGTCCTTACGTACAACATGCCAATATTAGTTCAACAAAGTGTGTAAAATCTTTTACCTATGATGTACAATGATATTTAGCTAATATCAGGCCAAAATTTCAGATAAGTAAAAAGTGACATCACTTGCTCACAGCAATCGGTGTAATCCATTGTAACATTTGTAACCGTACCACATGGGCTTCCATAAGAGTAGGGTACAGAAATTCGCTACAAACTACTAACAATATAAGAAAATCGTTATATTTTCAATTATACTAAACTAACATCTTCAAGCTAAAGAAAAGGTCGTAAGAAAATCTATCAGCCCTTTAGAGATTCCCCAAAGCATTGCCCGGGGACAATCCAAGTTAACAGATACTGATACATTTTTAAACGACTCGAGTCTTACAAGGCAATTTCGTAAAGTAAACAATCCCTGAGTCTAGCAATGTATCTGCCCTAGTTTACATTTTTCACTACTATATTTGAAATTGTATAAGTAGCTTTGCATGTGGAGTTGGAACTGCTCTTGTTTTTATAATAAAAAATAGGTCGAATGTTTTACGTCACACAGCAGGGACGTAGGTATGAGAGTTTCAAAGAATTCGTTTTTGGTTGGCGCTTAAAAAGCTTTGGGCTTTGTTCGAAGAAGCTGGTGAACTTTTTGCGATCCCTTAGATTATAAATAATGATAACAATAATACATCAATTCAGTTTGCTGCAAGCTAACGTATATAAAAGACCACACAATTCATCACATACCACATCTAATTTTCCCATTAAAGGCGTCGAAATATTACAGGTGTAAATATTATTTACGAATAAGAAATTTAAGTACATTTCATATGTACATTTGCTTATGTAATAACAATTACAATTTACATAGCTCTCAAGATTAATCAACGCATTTGCGTATCCTTCGCACTAAGTAATTTACCTCAGCCCGCAAGCATTAATTAATACCCAATGACACCAGCGTTAATCCAATTAAACAATAATCCACTAATTAACGAATCCATACAACATAAGGCTTCGTAAATAAAACCATAGTTACATAAGGCCGGTTAGCCGCGAAGGAGGATAGCGTCAGAAACGCGGGGGATAATCCAATTACAAGAGAGCAAGCCGAACAACTGGCCAATTAGAAACCGAAAGTGTCTACAAGTAGTGGTCTATTAGATTTCAGCACTAGGCTCTTGAATATTTCGAGTGATACTGTCAGCAGCTGCGCGACACGGGGAGAAAAATTCCCTCTGGGTGGAAGGCTCCCAGGGAGGTTAGGTCGAACAAGGCAAAATAAGGGGAGAAAAAAACTTAGCGCACTTTTTGATCGATTTTGTGACATCAACAAACATAAGATAGGTTTTTTGGTAAAGTCACATAAGCTTACAAAAAAAAAATTTTGACGCGATAATTAAATCGATGAACACCGGCAGCACGCACGAAAAAGTATGGTATGACTCATCGTCCCGTTCCGCCTGAGCCGAGCGTTCGACTTTATGACGTTATCATTATCACGCAAAATTATCATCCGTAAACTCCGACTTTATAGACAACCAATTTTTTTTTATAGACAGTTTCCCCAGTGCTACATAACTGCTCACAACTTAGTACTATAAACAGGAAAAAGTAATTGAGATTGTAAGTTTGTATGTAGCGGGTAATCTCCGGAACTTCTCATCCGATATCAAAAATTCATTCACCAGTATAAAGAATGGATGTTCAGGATGAACTTTAATTATATGTTATCTAACGGCTCTATCTGGATTATCTGTAACACGCGAATAGATCCGGGCGCATACCTTGTCTATACTTATATTAATACAACGAGGAAAAGCCTGTAAGGTTGTATGTTTGAATGCAGGGGTAATCTCCGGAACTACCCATCCGATATCAGTATAAAGCATGGACCTGCAGAATGAACATAGGCTATCCCGCCGCTCCGCCTGGATTCTCTATAAACGGATGGGTAGCAATTACTGTATAAACATCAACGATTTGAAGTAACCAAATGTCAACCCTCATATAACATTTTCACCTACATCATTTCTGTGTCGTAAGAATAATCAAAATTAATGCGATATGTTTTTCTGTTAAAACCCGTACTATGAAAAAGTTTCCTAATACTCGTTCTAGTGACATCGGCATAATGCAGTCAACTGAGTCAACTGCCGCCTATTTATGACAAATTTTGGCAGACGAAAGCGTTCCACTGACATTTGCGAAATAATGATCCTAAAAATAAAAAGTTTAGTTTAACACAACATGTTTAAGGCCGACCCAAATCTTGCACAAAAGCCTCGATTTCATTCGGGAACACAATGCACCCTCGTTCATTCTCCAGTTTGTTCAGGTGCTACGACTTTCGCACTCTGAATATTCGCTTCACAATAACTAGTAACATTTCAGGCCCCGTAGGACGCAACTGTACAATGAGTCGAGCTTGAGCATCGGCTTTGCTGGTCTATTGAAAAGTTAGCTGGTTTCTCCAGTGGGCCAAGGTCGTATGGGCTTGTGCCTTCTCATCAATAAGTTTTGCGCTCATACTTCTACGATAGGTAGGTACATAAATGTAGATCGAAAAGATTGAACCAGCATGAAAAAGCCTAAATTTTTGAACTAAATAACATTGATGAAAAACTTTCGTTACTAAGGAATTCTTAATCTGCTTGTGTGGCAATTACATAATTTAGGGTGTTACCACACCAATCGATCGATGCCATCGTTCGATATCGATCGATTGGTGTGGTAAGTTTGGTTGTAGTAGAAACTGTCGATCGACGTCAACCACCATCGATCGATTGGTGTGGTAACACCCTTAGAGTGCAAAGAAAACAACCTATAAATCAGTGACGGAACACGGAACCTATGTTTTGTCTATAGCCTTTGTAGACCTTTAAGATAATGCGTTTGAGCTCGGAAAGTTCTTTCTTTCTTTTCTCGAATCGTTTTAGTGCAGTCCAAATTGAATTTTTATAGTTGGATATATTTCCCAAGCAATTGTTCTGAAAGAAAGTTTTCCTTTTAGAAACAAGAAAATTGCGTTGCGGTGTTGTTTAAAATGTTAATGCTATTGTTAGTGCTAAGAACCAGCATACTAAACTAGTTAGTTCTGTCGAATAAGGTGCTATATTTTCAAGCTTCATATGCCTAAACATGGTTCTATTTAAAAGATTTGAATTCCCATGAACATTACGACCAAACACATTTCAACCTACTTAGAAATAAATGCAAGGAGTCGAACGTTGCAGAGTTTCGGCAAACTACTATTTTGTCGTTCACAAATCCCGATGGGAGCTTAACAATAGAATGCATCTTATGTGCACTTGTGTCTCGTCGTGTGTTGAGTGCGGAACCTCGTCATGTCTCACATTTAGGATGTATTCGGGATGCACTTGGAATATAGAACTCATTCTGTCTTATACACAAGAACGTTTCCGACGTAATAAATTAATTATTCTTGTGTTCTGTGTACATTCCACTAAATTGTATCTTCGTTTGAGTTATTTAATCCAATTCTTGGTTGTGTTGTTTCTTGAGTATAAATTGTTGTCTTTTGTAGTAGTATAGTAGGGGTATACTGTCGAAATGAAACGAGTTCCCTATTCGTCGCAACGCAAGCGTAATATTACGAGTAGTATAGTCTCCAAATGAAGCAAGTCATGTAATATTTATCGAAAGAATGAAATCAATTAAACATAAAATGAACCCTCGAGGGATATTATTATGTACTCAAATAAAATCATTCATCCCACTAGTCATAATTGTTACCACTTTAAACAGAAATAGGTACATATATATACAAAACAAATTGGTTGAAGATCCAAGAAAGAAAAAAGAAAGAAAGAAAGAAGACATTTATTTACTACACAAAAGACACACAGAGACAAAGGGAGTAGGCATACATTACAATTTAACACATATTGTGTGTGTCTTCGCGGCAGTGAATAGGTCGCTGTCTCATCATTATGCCGAGGTGTCAGACAGACACCTACAGCGCTGATTTTCAGACAGCACCGTACGTGACCCACGGAACGCAAACATAAGACCATTGATAAACACATAATTATTGTATACATATAATAAATAATAAATGTAATAAATTTGTAAAATATTTACCAGTAGCCAAATGGGATAGAAAGAAAAACACAATAAAGGTATACCTGCTAGACGCCCCTTGAATAGGTGGAGGGAGATCATTCCAACACTTGGACGTCGCGAACCTAAAACTACCTCGAAACGCCGTGGTACGATGCATTGGCACCAAAATCATCGCCTTACACCTACGCGCACTCTTGGGCCATACAAGTCTACTCAGCAAATATGCTGGAAGCCCAGATCGCACTATGCCAAAGAGAAGAGTGGCAAGGTGAAGCCATCTGCGTGCAGGCATGTTCAGCAGACCAGCGGCGTTCAAGTAGGGAGTGATATGGGAGCGGGGTGGGACTCGGAAACAGAAACGAATGCATGCGTTTTGCACTCGTTGTATGAGCATTTTTTGTACGACCAGTAATGCAGCCAGCATAGACAACATCACAATAGTTTAATCTTGACAATATCAGCGATTCACAAAGGTTAACACGCAAATCAACACTTAAGTAATCGCGAACATTGTAAAGAACTTTAAGGCGGTAGAAGCAGTTACTCACAACTTTTTGTATGTGGTTCTCAAAGCGCAGCTTGCCGTCCATGAGGAGGCCAAGGTTATTTGCTTATGCAGGAGTAATTATGATAGCAACACCACTGGTAGTCAAAGTCTCGAGGTTACTGATGGTACTACGGATTTGATACTCTGATCCAAAAACAACATATTTTGACTTGTTCGAAGAAGATTTTTGAATTAATTTTTCAAAGGCTATAGCCGTGTTTCTATACAAAATTTGCCTTTCTGTCAAATGTTCTAGTAATTTCATTTTTAGATACTCCTTGTAGGCAAAGGTTTGTTCCCCAAAGAAGAGCCATGTACACTTGTCCGTTTTCGTAATATGGCGGTTTGTTTTTTTTCACTTTTTAATTTTTTTCTTGAATTCGGTCTTTGCGATTAATTTGATTTTTTGGTAAACTATACATCATAATAAAACACATCACTACAAAAAATATTGCCTGAAGAAATATATGTCAAAATAATGGAAACTATAATTTGATATTTTTTTTTGGTGTTCTGGTGTAGCGGCACCTACAGTTTTTATTTCATAAATTGCCCATCTATAGACCTACTACATATATTAAATTCAAATTATATTAAGCTTTGGTACTTCATGCCAAAAACTAACTACAAATAAAATTATTCCTTCCTTGTTTCAATGTTTTTACAGGATTGCTTTAATTACTTGTATGAACGAAATTAAATGTCCCCAAATAGCAAAATAACACAATTATTTCATCACTTATTATTCATTTGGCACAAATAATTTAACGACAAAGTAAAAACATTGAAACAAGGAAGGAATAATTTTATCTGTAGTTAGTTTTTGGCATGAAGTACCAAAGCTAATAATTTGAATTTAATATATGTAGTAGGTCTATGTTTTTTAATGTTACAAAATTATTATGGTAGTAAAGTCTATGTATAAATGTATGTGTATGTATATATGGATACATCTCTTTGTAGTCGACTGTACCTATAACATTAGCAATTCTATAAGCCTAAAATCTAGATAGTGATCGATAAAATATTCTTATCTCAAAATCAGTTGAACAAGATGGTGAATTTTGGATACCAACAAGATGAAGTATTACTGATCCTTATTTCACCACCATCAATGGTCATTTGAAATAAAAAATATAGCCCTGGCGAGTTTAAGCTCAACTCAGTGCTTCGCAAAATTTAAAGTGAGCCTTGAAGGGAAACAATCGCTCCTTCTTTTTCGACTTCAAAAAAGGAGGAGGTTATATGTTCCACTGTACTATGTATTTTTTTTAATGTATGTTCGCCGATTTCTCCGTCAATTGTGAACCGATTTTCAAAATTCTTTTCTTATTCGAAAGAGTATACTCCCGAGGTGGTCCCATTGTCACCAATTTAGGATCTGATGAAGGGATCCCAGGGAAATTGAGGGTAACCCTCAAATTTTATAGGCACGCGTGTAGTGATTTCGGTATTTTCTATTATAACTCGTGTATTTACCCTCGGAAATTGTAAATTTGGTGTAGTGGAACTGATGAAGAAGACCACAGATGACTTATGAAACTCCTCGGGGATGTAAAGTACGTCAAAGATTCTGACATGATTCCGTTGAAGTTAGTTGCTACTGATATGAAGTGTTAATTTTAAGATCCTTGAGGAGTCGACGGAACTCCTCAAATATTATCAGCCCACATATAGCGACTTGAGTTTTTTCTGTAATAATCAACGCATTTGCACTCGGAAAGCAGTTTATGAGGTAAATTGGAAAGGAAATATGAAAATTTTCATGAACCATGTGGCTTGGCGAAGTACTGAATTGAAGTCGGTTTAAACTTTGTTTTTAGGGTTCCGTACTCAAAGAGTAAAACGGGACCCTATTACTAAGACTCCGATGTCCGTCCGTCCGTCTGTCTGTCACCGGGCTGTATCTCACTGATACCGTGATAGTTCCAGCTGAAATTCTCACAGATGATGTATTTCTGTTGCCGCTATAACAACAAATACTAAAAACACAGAATAAAATATTTTTTTATAGACAATGGTACGGAACCCTTCGTACGCGAGTCCAACTCGCACTTGGCCGGTTTTTAAAGTAAATTATAATTATAAGGAAAATTGTTAACTCATGTTGATAACTTAATCTTTATATAGTGTAACAAATTATTTTGTTATACATATACTCGTACACCTAAAAAATAAGGAAAATAAGTGAAATATCACCAAAACTATTTGTAAAAATACTTTACGGCACAGGCCTTATGTAATAATTTTCCGAGCAGTTTTGTTTGAGTTAGTTACGTATTTTTTTTCAATGAAACTTATATAACAAATTTTGTTGTTCTGTTAGGTACACTATTTGTTACTAAAGAGTTCATAATTTGTATGTTTACTTTGGTATTTTTATGATGTTTTTCTTCTCCTAATCATCAATACGTAGATGATTCTTGCAACTTTTCAAGTCTTGAAGGATCGTGACGACCTGTAGCTTTCGTTTATCTAACTGATTTTATGAAGTGGAAAAGTCTGTGAGAATAAACATACAAAGCTATAAAGCTTTGTATGTTTGGGGTAATCTCCGGAACTACTTATCCAATTTCCAAAAATGACTGTAATGTGTGTAAAATAGACTTTCTGGGTGCACTTAAGATATATTTTAGGTCGCGACTTCACCCATGGTCTTCGCAATACGCGGGCGAAGTTGCGCGGACATCTGGCAATACAATAACAACACGACATTTTTGCCGCATACTTATATTATATTTCATGTTAATTTAGGATCATACTCGCAATTATACTTGTATATTTTTTTTTTTGTTAAAGTAAATTTTATTTCGTTTAATAAATACAGCACTATAATTAAACTAAACTAAAATACATCTAAATAAAACTAAAATATATCTAAAAATGGCCCCTGCGGCATACTACCGAAGATGCTGGCAGCATTTCCTCGCTGGATCGCCAGGCCGATGCGTTGAGCGAGGAAACTGCCAGCTCTTTGGTCTCCCGTGGCGTCTCTGAGCCTCTTCGACATATCCTTAAAGATGCTCAAAGCGCCAGGGCCCCACGGACCTAGGGTTTCGACGCCGAATGGAACAAAATTATACTCGGCGCCGAGACCACTGTACTTGCCCACCTTGGCTTTCTCAGCCGCCTCTGCCGCTGCCGCTGCCCTCACGGAGGTTCGGTGGAGATGCGACGGAGCTAGTGTGTCTACGCAGGTTGCATCCCACACCAGCACCCGTCCCATACTCCACGGAATCAGAGACACACCGTCCGGTCTTTTGCCATCGTTTCTAGAGATGCCGGTCGGCTCTAGAAGAGCCCGCACACCAACCGACGCAAGAGACCGGCGGATTATGTCATTGTATAATTAGAACAAGGTGAATGTTTTATACCACAATCATTGCTAACTTATAAAATATTTTTACACTGACTTGCTATAAATGTGATAAACGTGTGTGTATTAGGTACTTTAAATACGTAACATCTCATTCTTGAAGATAAATGCATTAAAACTTGAAATTTGATAAAAACATTCCTTGATGGATACGCGATGAAACGACAACGCATAAGAATCACGTAACGCACCTAATTAACTCGATTATTTGTCGCAAAGTAGGAAATTACTGAATTTGTGCGTTAGTTATGAAGTCCTATAATGCGTGAACGTGAACGTGCGTGGAACGAGTTATTTTAACCCTTATTACATACACAATATTAAGTAGGTCAGTTTTACTTCAAACTATTTATGTTCCCTATTTTATAGAAATTAGATTCTGTGTCAAGATATTTGTCGAGTTCTATGTTAAGCTCGTTAGTGAAAACAATTTTGTAACTGACAGTTCTTGATTTTAATTGAAACTATATTGTTTGTAGTAAATTTCATTACAATTTATGTAAATGTATTATTATGGAAAGTGAGAAACTTTTGAAACTAAATCAGTATTTCAAGGAACCTATACATTTTCAGGCAAAATTCTCCCGCATGTTTTTTACAGAACTCTTCAAATTTCAATTTTTATTTTTTTAAGAACTTTAGCGGTTTACTCGTAATGGCTATCATATCATGTTGATCAGTATTTAAACTGTTAAAGCACTTTTTTCGAATTTCGAAATTTTGAATCTTCTGATAAAGACGTAGAGGCCAATGACGATGAAAGCACTTAAAATGATTATATGTTTGTATGGTATGGTTTGCACGTAACACACTATCCTAAACGGAAACTTCTATATCAACCTACTTATTGGAGACAATGTAAGTGTCCGTCAAAAAAATCATTTATGCACCTGGGAGCACATCATTTACTAGACCGCTCGCTACAATGATCGTGAAAATGTTTGTAGCGATGTTTAATGAACGCTTTATGTTCTGCATTCTTCTACTCAACTTCATGTGAATGATCAAGTCTATCAGTACATTTACGTCACAGCGTGTATGAATTGACAGCAGCTATTCCATTACCAAACCCCGGTTGAATAATACGAACAGAGCAAGTCAAACAAAAGCTTGTAACAATCAAAACCTCTAAGTAAATAGCATACCTACTCTCATCATTACCTAATCCCACGCGTACATAGCAGAGGGGTCAGGAGCTGTAGAGTGTAGGGTTCTCGACAGAAGGACCGATCATTTCGTCAAAAGCACCGCCGGACGCGGGCAGTATAAGTGGTCCTTTTGATTGTACTATTTTTATTTTCAGAATCGTATGTGCAAGGATGTTGAAAGGTTGTTAGTGGTCTTAATGAGTGTAGTACACACAAGTGGAGGTCGTACGCTGCTTATGCACTAACATAGTCTTCCCCTTACAAAGGGTTGACTATTAAGAATCTTATAGCGCTAATTTTGTACTGCAAACATTTACCTAAAACACTATGTGTAGGTATGTTTATTTTTGTGTGTAATGCTAGGGTGTGTTGTAATGTAATGTTCGGAAGGTAATTAAAAAAATCAAGTTTGTTTACTCTTCTACTTTGCCGATCCCTCTAACATGAGAAGAGGCCTCATTTTCCCCTACGAAAACGTGCGTTGGAAAAGTTTCGTTAGTTTGTTTGTTTTTTTGTGTAGCTTGAAATCTGTTACTGTTTTTTGTCCCAAATAAAGTGAAAAAAATTTTTTTTTACTCATCACTGAGGTAAGTATTTAAAGAACAAAATCGGTTAAAACATATCCGAACAACATGCATTTTTCGTGTTAAAGTGAAATGTAATTTGCAGCCTTTGACTGGCGAGGTTATCAATAAAAAGTAAAATGGATATACTCCGAAAAAATAAGTTTCTGTATTCATATATCAAAAGGTTTCTGAATTTTTGTGAATACCAAATGAGATTGCTAATTTACAGGCTGAACTTTTTACATAAAATATGAAGCGTAAAAAACGCGAAAGCCAATACCTATTAAATACACTTCGTTGTACCTGTATTTAGTAGATTTCGGTGTTGAATAGAACTCGATAACGAAGCTCTTTTTTCTGAAAGTTCTCACACGGAATTTATTTACGAACCTAACCATGTTTTCTTTGCAAGTTTATACTAAAGTTTATTTCAAAGACACCAACAATTATAGTGACTCTCTTACTGTATGTATGATGAATAATAGTCACTTTAAAAACATACTTAGGGTATTAAAACAGCTTTAAAAAAATCGCTTGTGAATAATTTTTCTTCCATGCCTCATTCGAACGCAACAACATTTAGGCATATTACATGCACCTATGAATGTCGTTAAGCTTAAGTGGCAATGGGCGGGGCACATTGCTCGTTGGAACCGATGGCCGTTGGAGCGGAAAGGTTCTCGAGTGGCAACCACTTACCGGAAGACGCGGCGTGGGTAGGCCCCCCACAAGGTGGACTGATGACCTGGCAAAGGTCGCGGGTATCCGCTGGATGCGGGTGGCCCAGGAACGGTCAATAAGCTTTGGCACTTTTTCGGGGAGGCCCATGTCCAGCAGTGGACGTCTTTCGGCTGATATGATGATGATGATGGTGATGATGAATGTCGATAAACTACCACTGGTTCGGAAAGAAAACGTCTGCCTCCAGAAGAACCGGCGTAAAAAACTCGGCAAGGTATATTTTTTCAAATAGTATTCAATTATAATTTCAGTATCACAGTAGGTAGTATTATAAAATTACGCTGCGACAGTAGAAAGCCTATTTATATTCATTTTGCGATAGATTTATCGTGTAGGACTTTATCAGTGCCAAATATCCCTATCCATGATGCAATCTTATAATATGCTTATGAAATAAGTATCCGTTGTACGACAGATTTGAATTTAGAGTCACGGTATTATGTTTTGAAATTGTATTGTAGAGGTGTATACAATTTCCCAATAAAGACTTTTTCGGTGTTACTAGTCTGTAAAAAAATTTTTTGAGCTTCCCCATGCTTCTGGTAACCTTGGGCTAGT
Organism: Epinotia brunnichana; assembly: GCA_963854355.1. Lineage (NCBI taxonomy): Eukaryota > Metazoa > Arthropoda > Insecta > Lepidoptera > Tortricidae > Epinotia > Epinotia brunnichana. The sequence continues at coordinate 17,002,517 of OY977949.1, read as the reverse complement.
CAGTGTTCGTTGGGAAGTTGTATAAAGTCTAATTCAATGACAGATTATGTTTAGAATTGAGACGCACTGGCACTGGTAACGTGATGAGTTTCGTATAATTTCATAAAAAAAATACTAATCGAGCAGCAACTTTACGGTAGGCACTACAACTAATCTTTACGTCATACCTGGCCATAAAGTAGGAATTACCGCACGCTATGCGTGCGGAAAACCCCACTTCCTGGCCAGATAGAGACGTAAAATTTTGTACTCACCACGGGCGGTAATAAAGAAAGCCTCAGAGCGCATATTTATCGCCCTTGCCTTCGGCTCGGGCGTCAAATACCTGCGATCTGAGACATTCTTTGTTTAACCGCCCTAGGTAAGTAATGTACTATTGTGTTACACTTTGCTACTATCCACATTTTGACAAAAAGGTATATCAAAGCAAATTCTGTTTCTTGGTGCTTGCTGATATTGTTTTTTTCCAGTTTCATAGTAATTTTACAAGAAAAACGTAAAAAGGTGAAAATGTTGGTAGGAGATTACCATTCCATTTGTATCACGCAGAAGGTAAATAAAGAGTAATTTATTACACCGAAAAAAGTCACTAAAAGTTTTTAACCGTCGATGAACCTTATAAAAAAATACATTAGTGTAGAACCAATATCAGTGCTTTCATTTTCTATTAGTCCATAAATCTTTCACCCTCTGTGAACTAATCGTTAAATTAACTAAGTAATTACTAAACGGGGAAAATCAATCTGTTTGTAATTTAATTTAGCTGTCATTTTCAATGGTTTGGGGACACGCTTAGGTGTTTGCAAACACGCAAATTGTTTTATAGGAATCACAAATCACAATGTGCCATAAAAAAGATAAAATACTAACGTATTGTACAAAGATATTACAATTTAAGTATTATAGGTTTTTTTATAATAATACTGAGGCCCGATTTGGGACATGCCCGCTTTCAAGTCAGAATGAATACGGATTTATACTAATCTGTCGTGATGCTCTTTCATATGCAACAATAGCCGTCACGTCAGATCACATCAGATGAATGTATTATAACCGTAATAAACATCGCTCTGTCACTTAACGACGCGTAACGTCAGACAAATTGAATCCAGCTTGAGAGACATGAAAAAAGCGATATCATATGGACATCCCCTTTTGTCATTAAGACCCCTGGAATCACGGCGCGTTCAATACGTTACGAAACTTTAGTTATGTATTGCCCAGCTGTTTTAATCTTCACGTGACATATACCTTGTTTGTCTGCAAATATAACCCGAAAAATTTCATTAGGCCTGTGACAACACCGAAACAACGATCCTTTGTCCTACATATTGACTGAGATTGATTGTCAGTCGGCATGTGCTAAACGAGTTGCGAGACGAAATAAAAGCAAATGCTTGCCACCCCATGTCGCCATTCGTCACGAATCGTTTTATTGAACTACGTAGCGACCATATTAACTTTTGGTGACGCGCTCGCGTCACGGTTTATTTTGCTTACGTCCTCTGGGACAAGTTCTAGCCCCCTCTACAGAACTACAAATTCAAAAATGTTATGGATCTTGCAATTATCGATTCTCAGTCGATGGGATAAGACTTTTTTTCCAGTTAAGGATAAGTTGGTAGGCCTGTACCTCTGTTAGCGCTCGAACGAACCATTGTGCTACTCTGGAGCCATTATTGACTGCGTCGAGGGATATTTCGCGATTCTTTTGTTTTTAATCTAGGTCAAACAAGCGATCAGTCCAAAACCACACCAATTTGATGCTTTTCTTCACTACATACGTACTACATACTTATGAAAAAATATAAATATGCTGTATTTTTTAATCTTTAACTACGTAAATCAAAAATCTTAGTAGATTTAGAATTATATTAAAATGAATCAGGCATAAACTCGATAAGGATATTTTGGTAATAACCAAAGCTTAAACTGATGAATAAGTTTCTGTCAACAGAATCATCTTAGTAAAAACTTTTGTCACCAGCTGTATTTTTTGCACTTTCATCAGCTACTCGTTACGAAGGTTCCAAAGAGCCCAAACACGATGGGCTTATTTTGTGTAGTTCACTCTATCCGTCTTCATCATCCGACCAGCTCGGTAGTTCCATATATTACGTTCTCACTGACCTTAACCAAAACCAAAAACCAAAAAAAAAACGAAAAAAACCAAATAAAAAAAATATTTCAGCTCATTGGAATACCAGTAAGTGGCTGAAAAATGGTTTGCCAATTTTGAGTACATATTACACACATACACAACTAAGCGGTTAAAATCTCTTTTCTTAATAAATATACCTACCTTATATATATTTTATTAAAATATCAGCTTGTAAATATAGGCAATATATTTATTAAAATGTGTGATTAGATCTAGAATAGTAATATAACATTACCCTAACAGATATTGTTTAGGTCAATCCAACCAGTCAGTCCTATTATACTATCCTCACTACGTAACTTAAGTGTAATTGAGAAATTATCAGACAACGCCTGTGTTTACCCTAATTAATGTAAGCATTGACCACTAATTTGCTTGGGCCACATAAATAAATTTCTGTGTATAATGCTGAGATTATTTTTGGGCCCTAAAAGATTGCTGCTATAAATTGTTCGTAATTGAATTTTTGTTTATCTTACACACCCCAGGGAGCCGAGGTTTACCTGAAGGTGAAACGTGTCAACCATATGTTTGCCTCTAATTTCGCTTTATTAAAGGACTTCCTATATATTTTTGTAATAATTATTTCTTAATAATTTATTAAAAATACCATAATATATGCATATTCTTTTTATTAGCTATAGGACGCTAACGGCGTGATTTTTTTAACGAAAAGTGACATAGCTTACTATTTATTCCCAAAATCCCAGTTTTCTTTAAATCATTTCCTAAAATATATGATATATGTACCATATCCACATAGTTATGAATAATTTCCATAATACCATGAAGCCAAATGCGTGAGTAAAAGATAGCAATTTATCTTTATTTTTGTTACTGTATTTTGATGAAACAGTTAAAACAGATACATTCACTTTAATCCTTGTCGAGTTATTCATAAAAATTAAAATGCCTCTGCTAAATAAAATGTGCTTAGTCCCTTTCTTACAATCACAAATGTCAAAGTGACAGATAAGGACAAACGAATTGTAACGCCATTTTAGTTATAAATAGGCTTGTTGAACGTTTATGAATACGGCCGTTTGTGCCCTATTTAGAAGTTATCAAACCCTAGTGTCTCTAACTCGATCTAACTATATATGTAAGTGATCGACAACAACCTGCATCTAAAACATAACGTGCCTTCACGGAAACGCTTTTTTATTAACGACTTTAATGGTGATATCCAGAGGCACAAAGCTTCGTACATTTGTTTTCATATAATTTACACCTAACTAGCTGTCAAACATACTGTTAATTATATTACTAGTGGCTCTGTGAGCTGTAAAATTCACAAGCCTGCCTTTTAAAAAAAAAACGAAAATCTGAATCGACAATATAATTCTATATATAACTATTGAACCTGCTCACAACATTTCACGAGAATCGGTTGAGAAATGCGACCTGTAGAGGAGAACAGCCTGACAGACGCCGGACATACGAAATAATTTCGGCCCAAGCTGAAACGGAGAACTTCGTTCGCTTCGCTCGCTCGTTCAATCATGAAAACAAATCTTCGCACATCTCTGATGGGTATTTACCCTAAGCGGTCCAATGTAAGTTTTCAACAATTTTCCCTCCTTTCACCAAAATTTTAATGATTAACAACTAAGCGGATCCTTTAAAGTCACTGTAATCCGACCTTGCATTTATTCGAAATGATATCATTATGTTCTAAGCTTTCTTCTTAGATAACAAGCATTGTTGAGAGTCTCTTGAGTTCCCGACCCTTTCTCACTTTGACAAGTCAGCCGTAAAGATTGCTTAGATCCCCAGAGACTGGCCTTAACTTGAAACAGCCTTATCTTCGGATACGATTAATTGCGGAAATACCGTTGATAACGATAGAGTTATAACTAGAAGGCTTTGTGCTCGACCGACCAATTATAATGTATTCTAAAATTGAAGAGATAACGTTATTCCGTGGCTCCAACTCACTTTCAAACTTAATTAAAAGAATTACGTTATTCATACAACTTAAAATGTCTCTGATAAATAAAATTGGTCCCTTTCTTTTAAACGCAGATTTTAAAGTGACAGAAAAAGACAAACGCAGTTTATTTTATTTATTTATTTATGTATTTATTTCAAGTAACTTAGACTCATATTTCTTATATTTATGGTTAGTGTGTACTTATAGCTGTGTTAAAGTTTAGGTTAGACATAGTATGTACATATAGAAACATGCATGTCATCGCAGTGCCTCAAATATGGGCAGTTAAACCCCCCAGCCAACAAACGCAGGATGGGGTTGGGGCTGGCCCGCACCCGACGCACCAGAGATGTGCATCGCTTGCGCATAGTCGTATAAAAGCAATCTATGCGCGCTTCAGCAAACATCCCTGATGCGCTACAGAAGCGGGGCAGCCCCACTATCACCCGGAACGCATTGTTATACTGGACCCGTAGGGCCCCATAGGCCCGCTGCGTGAAGTTTGCCCATAAGCTACACGTGTATAGGGAAGTGCAATATGCTCTAAAAAGAGTTATTTTCACCTCCCCATTACAGCGCGCAAATTTACGTGCAATCATGTTTGCCCTCACCGACAGGGCCCTCCGTTCGCGTTCGATATCCATGTTGTCTTTTAGGTCTGAAGTGACAACATGGCCTAAATATTTAAAAGTCCCCACCCTTTCCAGTGGGCTACCATTCAAATTGATGGGGGGTACCCTGTGTATGCGGTAACCAGTAGGTTCAAACACCATGTATTTAGTTTTACCTACATTGTATCTCAGCCCTTGTTGGATAGCGCAGGCCTCACAAATACTTAAAAGTTTAGCTTAGCAGTAAGTAGTTTAGTTAAAATAGGCTTGTTGAACGTTTATGAATACGGCCATAAATGTTTGAAGACACTCTTACACAAATAGACCTATAAATTGTAGTCCCAAACTAAACCAAGCTTGAAATGGATACCTATTCAAGGACGTTATACATACATAAATATAAACATAAATAATTAATGAAATACTCAGAGAATATCTGATACTCAAGCACAAATATTAGTGAAAAAAAATATGGAAGAAAATTGATGTCAGGGGTATTTTTCGTTATAATATTTGACGTCTATTTACAATTCTAAAAAGTAATTTAACTAATATCCAACTTTTGTGCTAAAACTAATTAAATCACATAGTTTTATCTCGGTGTTCTGGAAACTGATATTAAAAATATATTTTTGTGCTAACTTTAGATTGTAAAGAATAATTTATTAGAAAGTATCCTTATGATAAAATGATCACTGGATGATACGACCTCTAGAACATACAAACAGTCATTCTCACCTTCATAAAAATGATAATGTCTTAACGCGCGTTCGGAAAGTTACGGGATTACCCTACAGGCCTCATGACACCTTTCCCGAGATATTGCATTCCAATATTGTGGAGTGTGTGATATGCGAACTCCCGTAATGTCACAGAACATTTAAGTAATAGTTGGTAATGTGAAGTGTAATCAAGAGCAATAAAATCAGTCCAAGTTGTGAAGGTTTTTTTTAACAAAAATAAATGTTCTTTTGTGGTATATATTTAAAGGGTCTAGCAGGATAAGCTAACAAGATTGCCCCCCGCAAGGGATTTGGTTGTAATTTGAGGTGCAGTAGTGGCAGGACCTAAGAACACTGTATGCGTAATATCAGCCTTCGATCTTCTTTTGTTTCAGACTTATTCACGAAAATGTCAAAAAATCAAGGTAATTTTTAAACTGTTATTTTAGCTAAACCAAGCAAGCGAGGGTAACCAAATAAATTCAGAATTAGGGAGCATAAATCGGGGTTCATAAAACATATTTTTACAGACGTTCATATCCTTGAACTTGGATGAAAAAAAAAATAGTTTTTTTTTCGCATAATTTTTTTGCCACTTCTCGCGGAGACACAACTATCAAAAAAATATTTAATAAGCCACAATTATCAACTACGTAATCATTTAAAAACATTTTGAAAAATCATGGTGCGTCCTGTCAAAAAAAAACATTTACGAACTTATGTTTAGGTACTATATCATATCATATCAATACTATCATATTCACAGATGTATGAATATAAGGAGATCGGACATGGCGGCCGATTTGTATAGAGTGAGCCTGTCGCAAGTACATTAACCCACACAACGCCCAAGTAATTGACAAGACAAAGCACGCATACACCTAAAACACACACACTTGTATACCTACACGCTTATTTGACAATAAACGCGCATCATATCAGGCATTCTGGGAAAAAACGTAATATTCTCTGCGATCAGCACGTGTGCACAGTATGGCAGTGTATGCCCATTGAGCATACAGCTGCGACACGGCCGCCGGCGGCTTGTCCTCTCTCTAGTATTCTATGCTCTGAGATCATATTGACCAATGTCAATCGTCGAGCAAAACAAAGAGGCACGGCCGTCCTATCCTTTTCTCGAAGCCATTCAGGCCATTTTCAACAGCTGGGTAAAGCCAAGAACCCTGAATTTTCAGTAACATACTCGTATAGGGCATAATATGGCTTACATTTATTCTCAATAACATTCAATTGGAACTTTTAGTTTAGGAACTATTGCCCGTCAAAAATCCTTAGTTTTGTCACTGACATACTCAGTCAATTACTCACTGCCTCACTTATAATAGTTATAATGATCATCGTAATTCTAAGGTACTTCTAGCAGACCTACAAGCTCCAAATTTTGAACGTAATTAGTTTTTATTCTATCCATTCATAAAAAACCTAAACATATTGCAGTTTCCGTCACGATTCAGATATATATACACACTGCATAAGTAAGTTTGTAATCCTATACAAATACATGCGATTACAAAGTTACTTTTGCAGTTGCTTCCCTCATAACTATACAAACGTTATTTGCGGTTGGTAAAATAACATTTCCATACAAAGTTGATAACCTACAAAAAGAAATTAGATCCCATAAAAAAAAACCATGTAAAAAATAGGCCAAGTCTCGGAACTCTTTCACAGTAAAAAGTGGTGAGATATTTCGTAGAGCCAAGTCAGGTATTCGTATTTATCTTTATTTGCTTGCTAAATAAAATTTTGTGACTTGGCAATCACACTTACACAGATATGCAAAAATTTCTAAATGCAGTAACGTTGTGTGATTCCCAAGTTGCAAAATTTTATTTAGCAAGCAAATAAAAATTAATAAGTATGCCTGACATGGCTCTACGAAATATCTCACCACTTTTTACTGTGGAAGAGTTTCGAGACTTGGCCTATTTTTTACATAAAATGTTTTTTATGGGATTAATTATTTCATAATGAACGAAAGAGGATATTATACCTACTACAGACTGATTTGCCACTACTACTCTATTGATATGATATGATATAGTAAACATACGTTCGTAAATGGTTTTTTTTTGACATGACGCACCATGATTTTTCAATATGTTTTTAAATGATTACGTAGTTGATAATTGTGGCTTATTAAATATTTTTTTTGATAGTTGTGTCTCCGCGAGAAGTGGCAAAAAAATTAAGCGAAAAAAAAAACATAGTAAACATACGTTCGTAAATGTTTTTTTTTTGACATGACGCACCATGATTTTTCAAGATGTTTTTAAATGATTACGTAGTTGATAATTGCGGCTTATTAAATATTTTTTGATAGTTGTGTAACCGCGAGAAGTTGGAAAAAAAATTAAGCGAAAAAAAAAACTATTTTTTTTTTCATCCAAGGTCAAGGATATGACCGTCTGTAAAAATATGCATTATGAACCCCATTTTATGCTCCCTAATTCTAAATTTATTTGGTTACTCTCGCTTGCTTGGTTTAGCTAAAATAACAGTTTAAAAATTACCTTGATTTTTTGACATTTTCGTGAATAAGTCTGAAACAAAAGAAGATCGAAGGCTGATATTACGCATACAGTGTTCTTAGGTCCTGCCACTACTGCACCTCAAATTACAACCAAATCCCTTGCGGGGGCCAATCTTGTTAGCTTATCCTGCTAGACCCTTTGACTGCAAAAAACTCCTCAGCAAAACTCATGACAGATTTTAACTCACGCTACAAAATCCTATTGTAACATAATGTATAGACGTAGTAAACGTCCCAATGTTTGACCTTACTCGTAATTTCAATAATTGATACCTTCTTGTCACCTCTAATTGCTTCGTATGATTATCTGCACCAATAGTTGGTCCCTGAATGCCAACTATTGGCCAAGTTACCTTAATGAACCAGCTTGTAGTCAAAGTCAACTGTGAACTACATAATTTCGAAAAACCACAAGAATTTTCACCCTCAAAAGAGCGAAATTGTTTTTAAAACAAAACGAAACAAGAGCAAAGTTAACAAAGCCGAACTTTTGTCACAATAAAATGTCGCTGATGTGGTTCAGATAAGGGAATTTATATCAGCCTATTATGCTGCGTCGAGAACGAATTTCGCGTCGCGATGAAGTTTCTAATTAATGAAAGAGCTCCCAAGCTAACGCCAGACGAATACTGTCTGGGGTTCTGTAATTTTACCTGAAAAATTATAGCACAGCTAGTTTTTGTCTGTGACTTCGCAAAACACATTTAACGCCTTCATCATTATCATCATCATAAAAAATAAATCAACCGAAAGACGTCCACTGCTAGGCATAGGCCACCCCCAAAGAATGTCGAAGTGATCGGTCCTGCACAACCAGCGGACTCCTGTGACCTTTAACCAGATGAATCTTGTAAGGGGTTTAACGCTTCAGGATATGATTTTTGGAATAAATGGAATCCTCGAATACACGAACGAGCTTCGTTTTCGTTTCGCGGTATAGGGCCTGATGCGTTCACTTGCATGACTGGAACTCAACTTTTGTGAGCGTGATATTAATTGTCACAGCCTACAGTCCCCCTCGGCTATGAAGTCAATCCTGACACATTGCGCAACTATGAAGTTTCTGAATAATAACAATGTCAACCATAGGAAAAAATATTCAACCCTAGAGGCATGTGCGTGCCATAGCCGCGGGGGACTATAGTAGGAACTACCATCTCCATCCTTAGAATATAATTACCGAGACAAATTGTATCATATCTTTTTCTAAGTGTCTGTTTCTACATGAAAAAATTCATCAGTGGTGTCGATTTAAGTTTCCATTTTCACACTAGAACGAGCGAGCGAAGCAAATGAAGTTCTCCGTTTCAGATTTGGTAAAAGTAGATTATACAACTAGCGCATAAAACGAGCCATTTAACCTGAGACGTTTATATCCACCCGAGCCACCGGCGAGGGTGGATGGTTAAGTCGAGGGGTTAAATGGCAAATTTATGCCCGAGTTATACACACTGCTTTTGACTTCAATTGCGAGAAAATAACAAATAATGGCAAAATAAAATAAAATAATAGCTCATTCCTGTCACTTAATTTTTTAAAGTTTTAATTTTTGACACGTGATATTAGACTTAGGTACTTCATACTACCAAGTCATTTAAAAGTTTACGTTTTAAAATAATAATTGACTCCTATTTTATCTGGTTTTATTAATTTAGTAATGGAAATCACGAATGTGAAAATTAAAGCAAATCAAATTAAATGACAAGTTTATTCTACGAAGTTTTATTGTGTGTGTGGCTGTTAGGCCCGATTATCTTAGTCTTTAAAACAATTTTACTTTGTGCACTAGAGCATAAAAGTGGCATTTTGTACAGCATACATCCAGCACAAAGGCGAACTTTGCGAGCATGAGAAGTGAAAAAATTATTTCGTAGGTATGTCCGGATGCCCGGGTTTGCGGCTGTCCAGTTGTTTTCCTCTACAGGTTGCATTTCTGAACTAATTTTGGTGAAATATTATGACCAGGCCCCGTAGCATCTGGCCTTTATCACGCGATAAAGGCCTCCACACACCGGTCGCGGGCGCGGGTCGGGCGCGGGCCCGCGCAAGTTGTAAAACATTGAAACTACACTTCAAACACACACCGAACGCGGGTCGTGCGCGGCGCGGGTCGGGCGCGGCGCGGGTCGGGCGCGGCGCGGTTGAAGCGGTTTATTCACACCGGCGTGTAGTAACGCGGGCCCGCCGCGGTAGCAACGCGGGCCCGCGGCGGGCTCGCGTTGCTAGCGCGTTCACAAGAACGGCAAAGAGAATACGCCCGGCAGCACCAGTCGACTTCAAGATGTGGAACGGTGAAGACTCCGACGAAGAAGACCTACCTCCTAGCTCTTAATAAAAAAAAAAGAATTTGGGTTCACGACCTGAATAAAGAATCTGCGAGACGCCGTTATGGGGAATACCATCGCCTGTGTAGGGAATTGGAAAGTTACGAAGATCGTTTTTTTACTTATTTCCGAATGTCCCAAAACAGTTTTGAAGAATTGCATGAGATATTGCAAGTTAAAATAACAAAAATGGACACCAATTATAGATCGTCGATCCCGACCAGAGAGAGACTAGCCATTTGCTTGCGGTAAGCGTTATTTATCTACATATTGGTTTATAACCATACATTAAGTTTTAATTTCCCTTTCATTTTGGGATACATTTGTGTTCCTCCCAGTCGCGATAAACTTGCCACGCTCACGGTCACGCTTTAGGATAAGTCTACCTAATCTTGTTTGGCGTAAAAATTGGCGGCACAGTACTCAAAGGTCTTCATAGGTCATCACGACCGATTCGAATCGAAAACCTAGGTATTTGTATCAAACCTACAATACATCCCCGTGTGGTGTCGAGTTAGAATAGCACCCCGGTACTTAACTACTTACTAGTTCATGACATTCGCTTAAAATTAGCTTTTAATTCTAATAATATTTATTTATTTATCGTATGGCATAAAATTAATATATTATTTTATAGTCGAGAGTCAAGTTGTGCTAAAGCTCTAGGTAAAAGCGTCATACAAAATATAGGTACAGTCAGCGTCATAGTTATAGTAGCAGCCAGCCAAATATTTCGGTACACGTCTTTATTACTGTAAGAATAAGGGTGTGTTACGAAATATTTGGCTACTCTGGCTGCTACTAACTTTATGACGCTGGCTGTACCTACTGTACCTACCTCGATGAGGAATACTATGTATTACACCATGTACCATTTTAAATGGAGACTTACAGTAGGTACTTGTTATTTACTTACCTAAATTGATAATGATTAATAAAAAACATAGTTATGGTTTAAGTTGAATTTATTTAAAACGAGAATCATGTGCTGCCTGGCGTATTCTCTTTGCCGTTCTTGTGAACGCGCTAGCAACGCGAGCCCGCCGCGGGCCCGCGTTACTACACGCCGGTGTGAATAAACCGCTTCAACCGCGCCGCGCCCGACCCGCGCCGCGCCCGACCCGCGCCCGACCCGCGTTCGGTGTGTGGAGGCCTTAAGTGACAAGTTAACAGCGTCGTCTCGTTCTATCGAACGGTGTCAGCCAGGGACGCATGCTCTATCATGTCACTTATCGCGTGATAGGCCATCCATGCTACGGGGCCTGTTTCGATAATTGTATCGTATTATTTTGTCGATTCAGTTTGTGGAAATTATAAAAACAGACTCGCGAATTCTACTGCTCACAGAGCCTAGTATTAGTTTGTATGATATATTGTTATTTGTCTTAGAGTTAGTTTATAGTTGTCGCTAATAACATTAATTTGAATTCAACCTTTTTTTATACAATGTATACAATTTAGTTGGTAGTAAAACATGGCAAAATAAATTGATATAGCATTTGTGTCATTCAAAGATTTAAGTTCTTGTTTTTACAGTGTAGAACACAGGAAAAACCACTTTTGTATTTTCTTCTTTTTACGATCCATTTGCATCCCATTGAATTGTTTTAGACATGGGCTTTCTGAATTCCTATACTTGAACAATAGCTGTAGGTATGCGAGAAATTCAAGAAAAAAGTAAAATAAGTACAGTTTTTTTAAACTCATTCCTAGGCCGATAAAATTATATTGTCCCACCCCTGAAGCCGTGACGAAAGTCCCGTCATCAGTCCCTCGAGGCTATGCGGTAATTCGGGGCACGTTATGGAAGATATTAAAACCCTAAAGCTAATAGAGTTTATTGTTATCTCCTTTCACATGTTTATTAATGATTATGTGCCCACAAATGCTAACGTTTTCATGAGAACTTTCATTGAACTAGGTATTATTATTATTTGCAACTTTCGTTATCCGCTTTAAAGTTCCGTTCCTATTAAAGTATTAGGTTATCTATAGTTTGGACCACAGGCATGCTACGGTAGTAATTTTCTTTACCAATTTATTGAATAAATAAATAAAATAAATAAATATTTGCGGGACAATCTTACACAAATCGAACTAGACCCAAACTAAGGAAAGCGTGAACTAATGGGTACCTGCTAGATGACAATAAATTTACTTATACAGATAAATAAATACTTTAAATACATAGAAAACATGACTCAGGAACAAATATTCGTGCTCATCACACAAATAAATGCCCTTACCGGGATTCGAACCTAGCTTCTGTTAGCGGTGTTTCCGAACGGGCCTTAGTTGACAGAGAGTTGGCTATACTGCGAGATTAATAATGGCGGCCCGTGCGTCTAAGATAATGTTTAAAGGCCGATGGTTTGTAATTTAATGTGGAATATAATCATAATCTAATGAACCAGTGCTTTTATTGTTAAAACTTCGTAGGCAGGGTCACTATTACCAACTAGGCTAAACTGGTCATCCAAAACACAAATTCCATGCTTGTCTTCCACACTTACGTCGTACTAGTTACTCGCTAAGCCTTTTAGTTAAGCACTACAGCAACATAATCTGAACTTGCCCTACCTAGGTCGTTCTCATAATGTGAATGGGTTGCTCGTATAGGTTCATATGCAGATTGGCACACCCTCGAAATGCTTAATAAATACATTGTCCTCTCCGCAAGTTTCCATCTAACACGTCATTACAGTCATGCTATTCACAACTGGTTTCACCGCACCGCTCGCTCAGGCCTAGTATATATTGACGCCGGGCTTTGTACCAACACCGCGTAAGCGTAGGTCAGATGTAAGCTGGTTTGCCTGAGTTGGAGTGAGGTGTAGTGAATGTAGCGTTGTGAATAACAGACCGCTGTACAGTCGACTTCAAAGCCTGTTTGCGCCTTATTACAAAGTTATAAAGTGGACGAGTGTAAACATATATTTGACGAAGTACATGAAGCATTGTGAATTGCCCAGACCGCTACGTACCTATGTACCACGTTATAGCCGACACTGCGTTAACGGTACTGTCTTTGCATGTTTAAGCAAGCTACTCGGATTAAAAATTCTAATTTTGCTACTGCGAATTTGCAAAGTGCAACACCCTTAATTAAATGAAGGAAAACAAAGTTGCAAGGTAATTTACATCTTAAATTACGGTACTTAATATATTTTCGCACTGAATGTGATACGAAATTTAAAAACGGCTGCTTTCTTATTTTATAGTAGTAATAGTAGTAATAAAACTTTACTTTTCAAAAAATACATAAGCATTACATTTATAAGCTTTCAACTTCATGAATCAAGAGTAATTGAGGCAAACGTTCAGTGCTTGACAGTGACCCAATACTCGACACTTTCAATTTTAATTCATAAGTAGTCATCTATCTATACGGCATAGAGTTATCAAACCTTCGGACGTTGACCTTAGTATTTTTTGACAAGCAATAAAAAGTTTACAAACTAGAAGTTTGCCCCTAATACCCTATTGCTACGAATTCAAACTGAAGATAAAAAAAATCTAAATATCATAAAATAGCCTCATAGTTAACAGTTCCTTAGTCGCACCTAAAATTTCGTTGCGCTTGGCATAAAATGAAAATCATTCGAGTTCATTAATCTACTTCGTATGTTTCTTCAATAAATTCCACAAATCAACGCATCCATTTTGTTAATGACTTTGCTACAAATCACTTAGCTTAATAAAACACCGTTCTGAAAACACAATTGTATCGTACCGCATTGCTGCGTTCTACCTCGACAAGATTACCTGGCAATCAATTCATTCAAATCTCGTTCTTTTACCCACATCAATAAAGTTCACGTAAGATGCAAAACGGCGGTCTGACTTTGTCCTGAAATTATTGCAATTCAGCTGAAAACCGTCGACACTATCAGCTAGATTGGCTTCGGGACAATATCGTTTAAAACCCGACGCGTTGGTCTTTGACGAAATATATTTGTATTGTGGCTTCGCAATTTCGAAATTAAAGTGAGCTATGGGGGAGTGGGATAAGTGGCGTACGCGAAGAGAGGCTTATGCTCAGCAGTGGGCGATTACAGGCTGAAAATGATGATGATGATGATGTACCGGAAGGCACAGCGTGGGTAGGCCCCCCACAAGGTGGACTGATGACCTGGTAAAGGTCGCGGGAGTCCGCTGGATGCGGGTGGAGCAGGACCGCTCATTGTGGCACTCTTTGGGGGAGGCCTATGTCCAGCATTGGATGTCTTTCGGCTGATATGATGATGATGGTGTCTACTGTCTAGTGTTATACTGAAAAAGCGAGCATCTAAGTATAGTATAGCTACTATTCTAAAGAGGAAAAGATTGGAGATTTGTAAGTTTGTACGTAATGGGTATATACCTGGAACCAATGGACCGATTTAAAAAATTATTTCACCTGTGCAAATGAACTTTCCGAATGGGCATAGGCTATATTTTATCCCACGGGTTTGTCTGCGTTCTTTGCTATACCTACGCGGGAGAAGCCGCGTGGGCAGCTACATTTATAATAAAGGGCAAAGTTTGTGAATGAGTATATTTATGAAGGTGTAGGTTCGTTGATTTGTAGGTATGTAGGGGTCATCTCCGCAACTAATCATCCGATTACATACATATAGGTACTTACACTAGTTTATAATGTGCTAATAATTTAGGTACCAATACTTTTAGAGCTGATAGTACTCTTCTCTTGGAGTATTTCATTTCATTTATTCCTGTATAACATAGTTTTACATATCAATTTTTATAGTGTCAAGATCTTAAATAACATTATGGGTGATTCTACGAGCGTTCCAACCGCCGTCAGTCCGCTGCTCGCATTATTGTCAAAGTTCTTGCAGATTTGAATCCCCTTTCCCAATAAATTAGTAGTAGTCCTGGACTTGTTTCAAATACCTGAAGATGCCATGCCAGTTTGCCGGTACATTGACAATAATGCGAGCAGCGGACAGACGGCGGTTGGAACGCTCGTAGAATCACCCTTATACATAATAGTATCATATTAAGGTAAGTAAGGTAAGTATTATATTACAATTCAAAAGTTTATGTTAGTTTTCGGAGATATTAATATCATCGGTACGTATTAAAACACCCTGTTCATGAAATAATCAATAGTCAGTGAATAATAAATACCTCTTTGATTATCTTATGGAACCTCACGACTGGCCACTTCACTTAGGGCCGATTTTTCAACCCCCAGATAAAACATATCTGTCAGATAAATGTTAGGCTGTCCTTTTCTTTTATATGTCTGGGGAAAGGGATAGTGATAATTTTAACTGACAGATAAATTTATCTGGTGATTGAAAAACCGGCCCTTAGATACCTAAATGACTGAGATAAATGTCAATGCCATGCTATTTGTCCGATGTTCGACGATGTTCACTTGACTTGATTATGTCTGGGCATAATTTGAATTTATTTATTTTCTTCGGAAAATTAAAACAAAAAAATTATATAAAAGATTTACTTATTTATATTCTAAGTTAATTGTTTTGGGGTTAAGTAACGTCTCAAAAAGTCTTGGTAACTAAATGATTAGCACCTTATATAAGATGGGTATTTGTGCTGAACAAATACTATTTTATCTCGCGGCTTCACGTGTATAAATAAATAATAAATATTTGTGGACAATCTTACACAAATCAACCTAGTCCCAAACTAAGCAAAGCTTGTACTTATACTATTGGTACTAGACGACGATATAGATACTTATATGTATAGAGAAAATAAATACTTAAATACATAGAAAACATACATGATTCAGGAACAAATATTCGTGTTCATCACACAAATAAATGCCCTTACCGGGATTCGAACCCAGGACCTCTTGCTTCTAGACCAAAACAAACAAACAAGTTAGACACGACCGGCTTAGCCTAGGAGGTAGACTGTAACGATTCAACCTCTTAAATGGCTTGCTTTTTATGTTTTCCTATTCTGAACTTAAATTAACCCCTAGCTGAAAGCTGAAGCTCCTGAGAAGCTTCTAGTCGTCTGAAAATGGAATCCTACCTGAAGGAAAAGCTATTGAATAAAATTAAACAGATAGTAAGCGAGAAAATAAATCATTTATTTACCATAGAAATATCAAATTAATTTTGTTTGTTTTGAAGCTAAAGAACCTTTGATTAATTAATCCAGTAAGATCAAGACTCGATTGTACTAGATATCCACTTTGGTCCTATAAATACTAACTCGTACCAAAGCGAATAGAAAAACCGAGTTAGTTCCGGCCGATCCTACTAGAAAGGTTGGGTTTTATTCTAGTCTAGGTAAATCTATCCTACAGCTACAGAATCTCTCGTTATTTATGTTAAAGTAATCGAGCTTGAGTACTTTAACAGACCAAATCATCTCCTAGGATATTGCCGGACGGAAAGAGATTCGGTCAAATAAAAAACCGTCCGACTCCAGGCCTACAATGCCGTAATCTAACCTAGAATTTATTATCTCTGGAACCTAACCTCGAAGACCTATTTAGACCTAAGCTATACGTGATTCGCGCTGGTGAAGTGGCTTGGCGTGTGATTTCGTCTAGTGATGAGGCCCCGCGTTGTGTGAGTAGAACCAGGCCCTTTTCGAGAAGTATGAAGTTTGTATTTCTATAAAGGGAAACAGTTACACGTTAATTGAAGTTGTACATTAACCCCATTTTAGTAGAACCTATAACTTAAGTAAGACAATTATACCAGGTTCCTTAGAATTAATTTACAATTCTGTAGTTTCATTAAGTGATGCACAACTATGGAGGCTAAAGTGGGCATAAATTCCTTGTTATACTAAGTTGTAGGTGTGGTATAGATGTGGTAGGTGACGCCCTTTAAACAGACTCGCAATACAATAGTGGTCAACTTGTGTTGGCCATGATGGGATCTCTATTGATGATGATGCGATGACATAATAATGAAAATAATCGTGAAGAAGTCAAGATATTGATGATGATGCGATGATATAACGAAAATAATCGTATGTCAAGATATTGATGATGATGCGATGATATAACGAAAATAATCGTATGTCAAGATATTGATGATGATGCGATGATAGTCTATTGAAATAGAATATTAGTACATGTTTTACTTCCAGGTACATGAATGACGCAATGTCTAGTATAATATCGATTCTCCCTAACGATGAATCTTAGAGTTGTTAGCGAACTGTAGCGCTCGCCTCTCGCTCGCTCGCGGCTGCTCGTACTCACTAGTAATCCCACCTCATCTGTTGATTCCGCCTACCCTATCGTTATTTCTATCAAATCTAATACCAATTAGTACTGACTTTTCCTAAGCTATTTATAATACAATTCACCCCCAAAATATCTCAATGGATGTAACACAATGTCTTAGCAACCAATCTCACCCAATCAACTCAAAGGCACTTTATAGTCGGAACAATGTTAAATATACGACAATGCACAGTTGAACTGACGAATGATAATTAATTACCAACCCACTGCGATACTTTTGTTGAGATCCCGATAATAACGACCCCACCTAAGAAGATACCTACTTAATTATTGACGTTACTAAAGCGAAAGTGTTGGATTCCCTTGTAAAATCAACATAGCTAGCTTCACGGTAAGAAGCTTCGGTTAAAGCAAAACGACGGCTTGGCCAGCGAAACTCTTCAGTTTGCAAGACTGAAAAGTCTCACCAACCTTACCTTCGTTGACACATCCGTGACGGAGGCCTAAGCGCGATCATCATCTCTACTGACTAAGAAACCCCTTAACGGGCGAATTCTCGTATTGGTCAGGGTCGTCAATGTGCTCTTTGGATATGGTTGTCCACAACGCTAAGCTCTCGGCCACAGGTGTACATAACTAATTTACTACGCTAGATTCATTCATTCAAGGAATTCCACACAATATATCTATAAGTACATCTGATTACTTCATAAACCAACACAACCGTAACCCTTGTTAAGAGGGTTGTTAGAACTAAGACAGCAGCTCGACCAGTGAGGTCCCTCAATTTGCAAGATTGAAGACTCTCAGCCACTCACTCTGTCTACACATCTATGACTGGCGCTCTAGTGCGGGCACATCTCTGCTGACTAAGAAGCCCCTTTCGGGAGAATTCTCGTGTGGCCAGGGTCGTCAATGTGCCCTGTGGATATGGTTGTCTCGACACCGAGCACACAGCCACGAGTGTATATAACTACTTTATTCAGTTGCGTTAATCTAGTAAAGTAACCACCCATCAGTACCTATACTAACCACCGGATATTAATATGAACTTGTGGTAATATTTGTCGCTTATCCGCATCTTAACAATCTATCCTCATAGTGTAACGCGTACCACGGACCGAGTCAATTGCTATAGCTAGGTTGTCGTATAATAATTGATCACTTTATCTCGTAAGGGCGCACGGAACCCAATCATATCGCAGTGACAAAACAACTAGTAATATATATACGTAGAACAAAACAACATTTCTGTAATAACGTCAGTTATTTGACCAATGACCTAGATCCGTTCATAACCTATACATAAACCGCTCGTACTTTATCTAGCATATTCCCCAAAATATATACAGTAGAACTAGATTTCGATACACAAATACAAGTATGATAACGTTGAAATGGTTAGATAATAGTCCCCAAAAACAAATTAATAAGTTTCAGAATCATTCAATACAGTGATTATAAAGGTCACTCACCAGATTTTAATCTCTTAATAGTACAGACACGTACCGGCCTGTCTCTGCGACTTGTAGGGTCCCTGGTTGCTGGTCGCTGTGATCCCGCCTTGACGCCCCGAGCAAAAGGTGACCCGCGCCTCCATAAATAAATTACAATATAATATTAGCACATATTTTAATAAAGATTTCCCTCTTTTGTACCTACAATTAACCACTAGATACTGGTATACAAATAGGAATTATTTACCATTGTAACAGTAACAGACTATAATAAGTGTTCACTTAACTTCATGGGAGTATACGGAATCCTAATATGATGATGTCTTAAGCGCATTTATTAGGTGATTAACCTATTAGACCGCCACATATTCAAAATACACACGTGATCATATAAGATCATATCAGTTCACGAGCAGAAAGATATTGCCTAAATATTAATCACTCAATTCAAGACAATGTGCGCACAAGATAATTACTCCCTAAGAAATTCCAGAATTCACTATGATTAGTCACACTTTAAAATAAAATATTCAATCTCACCAGACGATCGCAAAGGCATTTGCGACCTTACCAAACTCCAATTCCTCTCAGCAACAGCCGTAATGCAGCCCAGCAGTGACCAGCCTTGCTCCGCCTCGAAGTAGTACGCGCCCAGAGGTCAGCCTAGCCTGGCCGCCCTCGTATTCTGCAGCGTGATCTCGCTTCGACGTCCCATAGAAAAGTGAAACGCTCCTCGGCCCGCCGGGGTATTTATAGCCAATACTAACACGATCACGCCACTAATCCGACTCCTCATCTGAAAATATACCTTAACTAAAGGGTATAAGGCCCGTTTTCCAGGGAGCCTCCATCGCCTGTCCGCTCCGATCGATAATCACTTTTCTCGACTTCGCGGGTAGAATATCCCTGCAGCCCGCGCGCCCGTCCACGCGTTTTCTTGCTGGCCAGCGATCCATTCCTGCAATTAACCTAACTAGTCTAATTTATGAATCCATAAATCTAGATCTAGCACACATTAAATGATACACTAATCCAACAATACTGAATTAGTATGCTGAAGCATGTTTTAAACCAATTATTTTGGACGAAACGCGAGTTTTCTACGCTTTTAATTGTAGTCTTGATTTTAGCCTAGAATAGCATCTAACGCAATTTATATCTAACTTATTTACATACATAATTAACAGGATGATAACGAATGAAAGCTTCAATCCCTTCATATTTGGACCTGAAACCCACAACGCTAACATCTATCAATTTAAAAGAGTAATTCCGCCCTTAGATACTACTGAGTCTGAGAGCGAAGCTCTCGGATCGTCTCAATCTGCCCCATGATCATGCACAGCGAGAAATCTACGATTTTGAGCGAAGCATTATCACAATCTTAAACATACCTAAGCAATAAACAAGGAATTGCGACCTATTAATGGTGAATTTTTAAATAACTTTGAGTAGATAATTCCGTTAACCTACTGTCTTTATACCAAATTTAAATATAATATTACTCTAACTGAAGGCTAGATTTGTTAGCTGTGTCTATTTACATAAATCTCCCAATTAATTCCGACCAATAATCTATGATTATAATTTTGCAAAAATTGCCAACCCCATAACTCGGGAAGTTTCAATTCGTTGATATATCGATCTCTCCAACAAGTGTATTTTAGGTGTGTGAATGTTTAACCACTACGTTTGCTTGGTGATGGACGTTGAAGAATAGCCCCTGTATCACCTTGTGCCTCCAGTCACCTTCTGGCTTCCGTCAGCACAAGTTTAGCCACATATCTCGGCTGATGACACACATACCCATCCCTACGGTACCACCTTGAGTCCACAGATGCCCCCTGGCCACCACAAACTCAAGTTTAGCCACATATCTCGGCTGGCAATACAAACCCCTATACTGTATCACCTTGCACCTCCAGTTGCCTTCTGGCTTCCGTCAGTACAAGTTAGGCCACATATCTCGGCCGATGACACAATATAATTATCTTCTAGCTTCACCTTGAGCCCACAGATGCCCCCTGGCCACTACAAACTCAAGTTAGACCACATATCTCGGTCGGCGCCGCTAGAAAACTTCCCCAGAATACTCCCATTCGCACAAAGTACTAGGTTGTGAGCCCAATAGATCCTAATGACCACGATGTTGCACTAACACCCCGAACCCTCAGATACCTTCTGGCTACCAAGGATCCAGGTTCGACCACATATCTCGGTTTATGTTATTACAATAACTCCCCATGCGAATAGCAGAACACTGAGTACACAGATAACCACCAAGCAAACCCAGTGGAGAATGTTTCTTCTTGACTAGGATATCCGACTTCAGACTGTATTCCACACTAGAGGCAAACTGTTCATAAACTACTGGGTTAATTTTGCATTAATCCCTTCAATGTCCTGACAGCACCATCAAACCATTAACGATAGTGATAATACTGACAAAACATCAAACAAACTTTAACTTTAATCGTCGTTCGCGATGATACTCTATCTCTATACCGAACGTGACCCAGTCGCACACAGTAACATTCATCAACCCCGTGGGGTCTCTAGGAAGTGCCTTGACATCCTATAGAGAATCCGACTACATGCGTCCAAGCCCCACCCAGCTTTACTGTAGAAATGTCGTAACTACTATAAAATACGTTTGCATTACTCAAATACAAAATGCAACACTTCACCATCGTGTAAGAATAACAGCCTTACTAAATTTAATTTCAACAAACCATGTTCATTGAACCCTTGCAAGATTGTAATCTTGACATTGCAAATTACTTAACATATAATAGGAAATTCCTGATAAATTCCCAGTAATGGAAGTTAAAATATTATTACTTAAGTTTCAGAATGAATGTTCGTTGACAAATCATCCCGAAGAATATGGTGTCGGAAGTATCCTTGCCACGAAGAGATGTGTAGGACGAAGATAAGACTAGCTTAGCCTTTCAGCTTAGCTTCTGTAGAGTATAGTGTCGCCACAGTTAGTCACACAAGGACCTTGTCATTTTATGACTTTAACCTAACCAAACTATAACTGCGGAAACACCGGTGTAAAATGGTTTGGAGAGATCAATCAGTACCAACAAACCTAGGTTGCACTGCGAACTCCGGCCAGTCGGTAAAAGCCCATTGTTATCATACAATCACACTTTCAGCACTACCTCTCACGTGGACTCATACATCTCTTAACTCAACGAACACACACATATACCCTCCCAACCTAATTAATCCCCTTGCCCTAAACACGACTTAGACCAACTAAACGGAATCCGACAGTACAACCACATTAATGATATATAATGTTCTTCCCAAGTTATATGCTATGAGAATTTACATTTACTTTATAAGACGAGAAAATTAAGATATGAAGAGTAGAACAAAGTGATAATATAATATTACTACTTTACTTATTTTGCAAAACAAAATTTTACTGCTTTAATTGATCCGCACAGCCCTATTCGCACACAGCCAACTAACCTGCCCTTCATATGTTTGAAGATTATAAAAGACAGTAAGTCAAACTTAATTAACCCTCCTAGAGTAACCCGTAAATATCAAAATTTTAAGCCATATCCCATTTACCATTTACCTATCAGTCATTAATTAAATAACTGCCCCCCATTCTCACAACTTAAATAATTTTATAGTTGGATCTCAAATTTTCGTAATACTATAATTTATGTAGTAAATACCAGATAAATTGCAATACATAATTCATAAGTTTAAAATTAGTCTTACGCCAATACCATATTTTGTGCAAACGTAAGATTCGCCGGTTACTAAATGAAGATTACACCCACGCTCTATTAGGACCCACATAAATTTAACGCCTGATGTCAATATTGTATTGACAAACGCATCATACATCTTAAGATATACCTGTAATAAATGGATTATTTCATGTAAATATTTAACGTTGTTTATGCACTACCTAGCGCATAACATGTGGACAAAATATATAACCATATTCCATGCTTGAGATAAATTTAAGCCGGAATAATTATAACTGCGTAAGGTCCTAACCACTAGACGATCACGGCCCTCATATCCTTCCCTTTATTATGAACTCCATCTCTTCGTTCTCATAAGATACCTGTAAGTTTCAATAATTAGTATTCAATCGATGCTTGAAATTCCGCTCCCGCAACTGCAACTGCCGTCACGCTGCCATAACACCGTCGCCTTTACCCCACATCTGTATCGTAATTCAAAATATACAATCACAAGCTAATCGAATACGGTAGCCGCGACCTCTTCTTCTCCAAAGCCGACCCTGCCCTATTGAACTCCAAATTTAGCCCCAAAATTCGAAATCTGCATCCGTGCATTACTCGAAAATGATACTCGCGCCGATTTTTTCTTTCAAAAATTTTATCAGCCATCCTGGATTCCAACCTTATCTTAAATCTAGAACCTGCATTCCCGTATAACTTGAAAATGATACCCGTCAGGAATCCCTTAAAACCAAGATGAGCCGCGATCTAAAATTTCAACTTAAGTATCTAAAATTTGACACGCACGACAACAGGTTATCTGATTCCCCCTTTATACCTATGAGACGTCAATCCGCCGTATACCTACTTTCTCCGAAAGGAAGGGATGACAAGAACAAAATTAAAATTTCCCGCCAACTCAAAAAAAAGAATTATAAATTTATACCATCTAGTACTTAATTTATCAGTCATTCCTGTCCCGTTATCCTGTAACTTATTTTACGTCATCCTAAAAGGTCACGTACAAATATCTCTAGACTCCGCAATTCGTAACAACTAAATATTGGGATATAACCGCTAGTACTCTTTGGGGGAGTCCTGTCTAACAGTAGCTGTCTACCGGCTAATATGATGACGATGGTAACGACGACTCAGCGCTGCGGGTATAGATCTACTTTCGCTAGTGGTGAAAGGTGAGGTGAGGTGAGGTGCTTCCCTAGTACGCCCAGAATAACAGCCCAGCTGATAGCGAGACAATCCCGCGGTCATTGCGCCAACCTTGATATTCGCCAATGCAGAACGACTCGACTCAAATCGATTTATTTCTTACAGCCAGTATAACCTGATCTCTAACCTCTCAATATCAATATAAGACCAGGGGTCAGTGCTAATTTTGCCACGCCCAACGCAGCGATCTCGAATCTACCTTAATAGCTACCGGTATAATCTATCGTGAACTACATATTGGACAATTTATTGACTTAGAAATATTTCTGACGATAAATGTTACGCATTAAAAATACCTAAATTCCCATACTACAACCAACCATTTTGTTAATATTTTATAACAAGTACCTAATTTGTTGTTGAACAACCTATATAGGCGCCTTTAATTAACGTCCAACCTGATTTAAAGAAGTAAAATACAACCCATCTGAGAGCCCTCCCCTTTTTGAAAGTCGGTTAACCTTATCGACGCACGACCTCCCGTGAGCGCACACTATAGATACGCCTTACGATCTCGACCACATAATATCTTATTTACAAACTTACAAGTTGCCTATTCTATTCTAGTTTTAAGCACGGAATCAAGCATAAAGTACTAAATTTCCCCTTTTTTTATATCTAGTGTGAGACGAACAACGCGAAGTACTTACGGTTTCATTCGCGCGATTTGAACCAGCGGTGAGTGGATCGCGTAACTATTCTTAACACAGACTATAACTTTTCTTATTCTACTTATCATTATTTTTTTTGATATTTATCGTCTAAAATGCTAAATAAAATTGTGGTAGTACCCTCGCAAAAGCTATCATACCGAATGGATTAAAGACAACCGACTACGCTAACCCTCCCGCGATACAAGCGATAATGGCCCTACAAACGATAATGTACACCCAACATAATGCGCGACTCAATTTCAATGGGATGTCTACAAATTTTGGTATGGATACAAACTCTTACTAGGATTCCTCATTTGGGTATAATGTAGTATCAGAGTATTTTATAATCACAATGCTAACCCCAATTACAAAAGGCCCCTTATAAATCGACGCGAATTCTGACATTGGTAGGACCTGTTAATCACATTTATAGTTTAATAACTTTAAGCGCAGGGAAATTAATCATTAGATTTATCAACTAGACACAACGTACTGGCAAGGTCTATCTAATAAAAGGTCCTAGTTTAATGTTAGTAGGCAAGGAAAATCCGTCTAAGTAAAAATGAACTCTCTTGTCAAAAAAATTTAACATAATTTCCAATACCTCACTTGCCTGATACACAGTTTATAAATGTAAGATGCTCTTGTAACGCGTAAATGATTTGACTCGAAACCGAATTAACCCCTTCATTCCGCCACCGTATTCCACATGACAAAACCCCATTAGAATTAAATTACCACCTCTAAGTAAGCTCAGGCTTTATATATTCACAACTCCTAATTTTTCCTAAACCGTAACAACCGTTTAAACACGCCACTTGGCCGTACATTAAAGCCTCACCACAGATCTTAACCCAAATCAGCAAATGTCAAATTCCCGCGGCCTCGCTAGACAAATTTTGTAAACAACATTCGTCGTAATTAATCAAATAATTTAATAACTAGTGTCTAGATTGCTATTATTTGAAGGAATAAATTGCTCCAGTTACGTCTGACTTGTATAGTGCAACAACGAGTGTTTTGCCTCCTATTTCAGCCTATTCCAACGTGTCATTACTCGTGTTTGAGTCAATATTGTGTATTATTAATTAAAGTTAGTTTTAAAGTGAAGTTAGTGAAACAATGAATACTGTGCTACCAGGAACTCGACTAGGGTGTGTCTAGTCAACCGACCGTAAGTAATTCCTTCTTCTAAAATCTCCCCATTTTAATCCATAAGGCCTATTTTAATCCAGCACTGAATTCAGTAAAGGTACTAAACTCTTTTAAACGGTTACGAAAGAACGGAAAGCAACCGCGATCTTACTCATGCGACAGTTAATCCATCGGCCGACTACTTATTTCTTACATGGATGAGAGAAATATCACTTGCGTTCGTCGCTAGTATCAAAATATCCCCGCCACGGGTCGGATTAATTTTCCTACGTGACCAATATCTGACCTATTTTGCGCTAGTTTTGTAACCGAACTTGGAAATATGCCCTAATACGAATATCGTTTATAAACAACCATACGTTCTGTTCAATAAACCTACGCGAGTGCCTCGATGATAATTTTATGCATCCGTAAAATTATACCGCAGACCCTTAAATAATACCTAATTACAACCTCTTACATTAACTGATAAGTAATTTTTGTCATAGGTACTTCATGGAAAAAAAATAGACGGGCCCTATGTCGTAGACAAATACACAATTTGATGAATACCTAAATCGCATAATGTTAAAACTATAAACGCCTAAATATATAAGTATCCCCAATTACCCTTAACTTGCTCCAAACATTGTAAAATTCGTTCAATTTAATAACCAAAGGTTTAAAAGGTAGTAGCCCACAATATTGTTAGTAAAGCAAAAATAAAAAAACACAAAAAGATTTTTCCGTACCGGGGATCGAACCCGGACGCTCGCGATTCATAGCCCGCCGGACAAACCAATCGTCCAGTGCGCTGTTAAGATAACTTGCGAAATTAACGACCCATTTCGAAATTCACATTACCTCAACAATGACTAGAGAGGTGGAACAGTTAGTTTACATACTCCAGTATCACATACTATGGTAACCAATTAAAGTGCCATGCGATATATACGACTCCTGCCTTAAAGTACATAATAATAATAACACGTGCACAACTTGGTATTACTAATATAATTTCTCCGAATTGCCCTGTTACCATATAATGTAAACATGGCGAATATCTTTCGTAACCTGACGTGAACCGGTACATATATGGTATTTGTCTGACAAGCTCTTAATCTTTCGGTATCAGACTGGGACAACTATCCATCTTATACTTGACAAATTCTGAAACCATTGTTTAAAATACGTAAGTAATAAATTTTACTATCAACGTAACTATCAATGAATTGATCCGTACTATATTTACTTACTATACCTACCTACATTTAAATTGCATTCAACCCTATTGATAGAACCCATGACTTTAACACTACCTTATTAATAATTAAGTGCGTTGCGGTTAATCAATTTCATGTCCGACACACATTGTCTTACGATTCTAAGCCTTCTGCCCCCCCTTTCTTAGAGCTGAATCTCCCGTGAGATTCGGAAATCCCTATCAGCGAAGTCTTTCGCCTCAGAACCTGAGTATCAAAGTTATTCGCTAACTAATAATGTCGTACCGTAGATCACGCGTGCTTGGTTTTGCATATATATATGAAAACCTAACTTGACTGGAATTATAATTAATTATTTAAATTACTCTGAAACTTTACAAACCCCGCTCTATAATTATGACTCATGAAGTAACTAAACCAGACAGACGGATTTCGGAATATCCTGATTCAATGAATCCGTTTTATTTCATTCTCTTGCCAACACGGGTTATCTACTATTTTCTAATTCGAACGTTCGTAAGTACGTTAGCGTTAATTAAGCTACTGATTACAATGAAATCCGCTATAACTACAGTGTGTGATGGGTCTAAAACTTTATTTTGCTAAGTTTTGTAAGGCGCAATCTATCTATTATTTTTTTCATTACATTGTACCCACGTAAACCCGCGTGACGCTTTAAGGTACTTAACATACCTATTAGAATTGACCAATATAAAATATGTAGGCTCTAATTAGTTCTTATATTTAGCCCGCAACCTCCACACAAAGCTAATTTTGTCGCATACTATCTCTATATATTTAATTCGCCGATATCAATTCCGGCCCGTGAGAAAAACCACCTCAAAAGTTAAGCAACTATATTATTACCTAGTTATTAGAAATAATTTACACTATGCCATTATCATAAAGTTACTATCAATATTAACGCATCTAACTGGCTACATTATTTTCCGTGTCAAAATATTTTACGTGCGACGCGCTTTATTTAAGACCGACCTTAATGCATTACATAAATATTTATCCTATGATCCTAAAACTGTTCACCCATTCCACCAAATTATAAGCGAACGCGACATATAGTTAATTAATATTACTCCTTTATCATCGAATTAAACAACAATTTCCCGCAAAAAAATCTTTATGATTACTGGCGCCGCGACGTCGCTAGATTCCAAAATGGCCGCCCGGACCTAAGTTCGATGTTTAAAATTGTTTTTAGTTTGCGCGCGGGCTTCAACGAGCCGAATTCTCGCATATTTAGGCCTATTATTTAATCAGTTTAAAGTGTTTTACTGTGGTTTAGTGTGTATTCAAACATAAATCAATGTAGTGATAATTGAACTGGTGCACATTATAAAGTGAATGTGATAGAGTGGCCGCGTATTTATGTGGAAATGTGTGAGTCCTACCATGTCAGGAATGTACCTCTATGGAGCTAGGCAGGTATTTAGGTGCCCCTTACTTGTTGCTTATCTTCAAACCTGTCACTATTTTAACCCTGCCAAAGTGGTTTTATGTACCTACGTAATTAAAAATTGAAATCTCACGCGTACATACAACCGGTTCACTGACTCACGATGACAACCATTTAAATACCTACACACAGCTTACCTTTTGACCTTAATGACCTAACAACAAAGTCCATTATAGTGTACCTTTGATCTTAGGTATTTGAATTTCTAGCCGGAACTAATCCGATTCGAATGCGCATTTTCTTGTAACAGATAACCGCTCCAGTTTCCTATCATTTTAACTGGTTAATGAATATAACTCGCGCGAATTACCTACTAATCTATTCTTACAATTACTTTCTTTACAAAGACGATTACATAGAAAATATCCGCAAGGTTATAGGTACTTAAGATTTCGGACAATACTTAGTAGCGATCGATTTAACGTAAACGCCGAGAATTGGATTCAATTTGACTAGGTCAACTAGCTAGGTATAACGCGTACCTACTTTTCTCCCCTAGCTTACGAAAGTTACCTATAACTCTAACCCCTATTATGTGATGAGTTCTTAAGTAAGTTCCTAAGTCCTTGGTACTATAATCATCCACCGGTACTTTCCTAACCACTATTTAACGAATAATTGCCCAACCGCGGGACAGATGTCAATGACCTCAACACTATTCTTGCGAACTCAAATGCAACAATTGAATATGAAGGATGAATAATCGTAGCTAAATACATAAGATGCTAATTTAACAAAATACTATCTTGAGGTTATCTAGATCCGTTTTATTTTATTTTTATTTTATTTTGGAATAAAAGCATTATACCTAAACTTTATTATAACTACTACCGCAACCGCCTGATGTATATGGAACCTACTTAATTGTGCTATGGCATTGGCAGGTTGTAAGGCCATTCCGCATAACATTCCTGCCCCCTTTTTATACAAATTTTGCGTAGGCGCTACTTTTACACTACTGCCCGATGAAAAGAGTATTTACTATTACGCTTCCACTTAATTCTTAAATTAGACCCTCCTCTATTGCAATGGTAGATCGTAAGTCCCTCCCACAAAACATTGCTGCCCCCCTAATTTACAAATATCGCATAGGCACTACTTTTAGACGACTGTCCGATGAAAAGAGTGTTTAGGTACTGTTACGTTTATACTTAATTCTTAAATAAGACTCACTTTCCGACTTCCGTTCGGCCTAAAATTTCGCACATATGTATAAATCGCATGACAAATTAAAGTTATGATGACAAGGAACTAATCTGATGCTGGGGTTGGAAGATGGGCCTAGGAACTTCGTGATACAATGACACAAACCCATCGAGTTTGGGCTCGTTAGAATCGTCTCAATGAGCAGTTGGTAAACATATGTAGAAAAGTACAGTCGGGAATAAAAATGTGTACCCCCAAATGAATTTCTGTCAAAATAATATTAGCCCTTCGTCTACAACAAAATTATTTCTATGCATATTTTTCATAGTTTAATGTGATATAACTTATTGATTAGTAATTCACCTACGTACCGCGCGTGAAAATCCCTTTGAAATTAAATAAAAGAAAGAAAGTCCTGAAAATAATACACAACACAATTCACGTACATATCGCGCGTGAAAATCTCTTTGAAATAAAATAAAAGAAAGAAAGTCCTGAAAATAATACACAACACAACATTAAAAAAAATACAAACTCCATCTCTCTATCTACTCCACGGCAACAAAATGTGGGTTATTTGTATAACCCACACACAGAAAAATCTGTAAATAAAATTAATTAGCCCTTTCACCAAGCGAATCACGTAATAAAAATGTTTTTTTCTTTTATTATTATTTTTTTTTTTTTTTATTTTTTTTTATATCTAAAATACTCTATTCTGTAGTAACCCGGGATACTAAAAGTGAATTTAAACCTTATTTTCATCCTGGTCACGGCCTCACCAAAATGTAACGATTCAACCTCTTAAATGGCTTGCTTTTTATGTTTTCCTATTCTGAACTTAAATTAACCCCTAGCTGAAAGCTGAAGCTCCTGAGAAGCTTCTAGTCGTCTGAAAATGGAATCCTACCTGAAGGAAAAGCTATTGAATAAAATTAAACAGATAGTAAGCGAGAAAATAAATCATTTATTTACCATAGAAATATCAAATTAATTTTGTTTGTTTTGAAGCTAAAGAACCTTTGATTAATTAATCCAGTAAGATCAAGACTCGATTGTACTAGATATCCACTTTGGTCCTATAAATACTAACTCGTACCAAAGCGAATAGAAAAACCGAGTTAGTTCCGGCCGATCCTACTAGAAAGGTTGGGTTTTATTCTAGTCTAGGTAAATCTATCCTACAGCTACAGAATCTCTCGTTATTTATGTTAAAGTAATCGAGCTTGAGTACTTTAACAGACCAAATCATCTCCTAGGATATTGCCGGACGGAAAGAGATTCGGTCAAATAAAAAACCGTCCGACTCCAGGCCTACAATGCCGTAATCTAACCTAGAATTTATTATCTCTGGAACCTAACCTCGAAGACCTATTTAGACCTAAGCTATACGTGATTCGCGCTGGTGAAGTGGCTTGGCGTGTGATTTCGTCTAGTGATGAGGCCCCGCGTTGTGTGAGTAGAACCAGGCCCTTTTCGAGAAGTATGAAGTTTGTATTTCTATAAAGGGAAACAGTTACACGTTAATTGAAGTTGTACATTAACCCCATTTTAGTAGAACCTATAACTTAAGTAAGACAATTATACCAGGTTCCTTAGAATTAATTTACAATTCTGTAGTTTCATTAAGTGATGCACAACTATGGAGGCTAAAGTGGGCATAAATTCCTTGTTATACTAAGTTGTAGGTGTGGTATAGATGTGGTAGGTGACGCCCTTTAAACAGACTCGCAATACAATAGTGGTCAACTTGTGTTGGCCATGATGGGATCTCTATTGATGATGATGCGATGACATAATAATGAAAATAATCGTGAAGAAGTCAAGATATTGATGATGATGCGATGATATAACGAAAATAATCGTATGTCAAGATATTGATGATGATGCGATGATATAACGAAAATAATCGTATGTCAAGATATTGATGATGATGCGATGATAGTCTATTGAAATAGAATATTAGTACATGTTTTACTTCCAGGTACATGAATGACGCAATGTCTAGTATAATATCGATTCTCCCTAACGATGAATCTTAGAGTTGTTAGCGAACTGTAGC
Organism: Epinotia brunnichana; assembly: GCA_963854355.1. Taxonomy (NCBI): domain Eukaryota; kingdom Metazoa; phylum Arthropoda; class Insecta; order Lepidoptera; family Tortricidae; genus Epinotia; species Epinotia brunnichana. The sequence goes on along the minus strand of OY977949.1, from coordinate 16,970,925 downwards.
GCTCGCCTCTCGCTCGCTCGCGGCTGCTCGTACTCACTAGTAATCCCACCTCATCTGTTGATTCCGCCTACCCTATCGTTATTTCTATCAAATCTAATACCAATTAGTACTGACTTTTCCTAAGCTATTTATAATACAATTCACCCCCAAAATATCTCAATGGATGTAACACAATGTCTTAGCAACCAATCTCACCCAATCAACTCAAAGGCACTTTATAGTCGGAACAATGTTAAATATACGACAATGCACAGTTGAACTGACGAATGATAATTAATTACCAACCCACTGCGATACTTTTGTTGAGATCCCGATAATAACGACCCCACCTAAGAAGATACCTACTTAATTATTGACGTTACTAAAGCGAAAGTGTTGGATTCCCTTGTAAAATCAACATAGCTAGCTTCACGGTAAGAAGCTTCGGTTAAAGCAAAACGACGGCTTGGCCAGCGAAACTCTTCAGTTTGCAAGACTGAAAAGTCTCACCAACCTTACCTTCGTTGACACATCCGTGACGGAGGCCTAAGCGCGATCATCATCTCTACTGACTAAGAAACCCCTTAACGGGCGAATTCTCGTATTGGTCAGGGTCGTCAATGTGCTCTTTGGATATGGTTGTCCACAACGCTAAGCTCTCGGCCACAGGTGTACATAACTAATTTACTACGCTAGATTCATTCATTCAAGGAATTCCACACAATATATCTATAAGTACATCTGATTACTTCATAAACCAACACAACCGTAACCCTTGTTAAGAGGGTTGTTAGAACTAAGACAGCAGCTCGACCAGTGAGGTCCCTCAATTTGCAAGATTGAAGACTCTCAGCCACTCACTCTGTCTACACATCTATGACTGGCGCTCTAGTGCGGGCACATCTCTGCTGACTAAGAAGCCCCTTTCGGGAGAATTCTCGTGTGGCCAGGGTCGTCAATGTGCCCTGTGGATATGGTTGTCTCGACACCGAGCACACAGCCTCGAGTGTATATAACTACTTTATTCAGTTGCGTTAATCTAGTAAAGTAACCACCCATCAGTACCTATACTAACCACCGGATATTAATATGAACTTGTGGTAATATTTGTCGCTTATCCGCATCTTAACAATCTATCCTCATAGTGTAACGCGTACCACGGACCGAGTCAATTGCTATAGCTAGGTTGTCGTATAATAATTGATCACTTTATCTCGTAAGGGCGCACGGAACCCAATCATATCGCAGTGACAAAACAACTAGTAATATATATACGTAGAACAAAACAACATTTCTGTAATAACGTCAGTTATTTGACCAATGACCTAGATCCGTTCATAACCTATACATAAACCGCTCGTACTTTATCTAGCATATTCCCCAAAATATATACAGTAGAACTAGATTTCGATACACAAATACAAGTATGATAACGTTGAAATGGTTAGATAATAGTCCCCAAAAACAAATTAATAAGTTTCAGAATCATTCAATACAGTGATTATAAAGGTCACTCACCAGATTTTAATCTCTTAATAGTACAGACACGTACCGGCCTGTCTCTGCGACTTGTAGGGTCCCTGGTTGCTGGTCGCTGTGATCCCGCCTTGACGCCCCGAGCAAAAGGTGACCCGCGCCTCCATAAATAAATTACAATATAATATTAGCACATATTTTAATAAAGATTTCCCTCTTTTGTACCTACAATTAACCACTAGATACTGGTATACAAATAGGAATTATTTACCATTGTAACAGTAACAGACTATAATAAGTGTTCACTTCACTTCATGGGAGTATACGGAATCCTAATATGATGATGTCTTAAGCGCATTTATTAGGTGATTAACCTATTAGACCGCCACATATTCAAAATACACACGTGATCATATAAGATCATATCAGTTCACGAGCAGAAAGATATTGCCTAAATATTAATCACTCAATTCAAGACAATGTGCGCACAAGATAATTACTCCCTAAGAAATTCCAGAATTCACTATGATTAGTCACACTTTAAAATAAAATATTCAATCTCACCAGACGATCGCAAAGGCATTTGCGACCTTACCAAACTCCAATTCCTCTCAGCAACAGCCGTAATGCAGCCCAGCAGTGACCAGCCTTGCTCCGCCTCGAAGTAGTACGCGCCCAGAGGTCAGCCTAGCCTGGCCGCCCTCGTATTCTGCAGCGTGATCTCGCTTCGACGTCCCATAGAAAAGTGAAACGCTCCTCGGCCCGCCGGGGTATTTATAGCCAATACTAACACGATCACGCCACTAATCCGACTCCTCATCTGAAAATATACCTTAACTAAAGGGTATAAGGCCCGTTTTCCAGGGAGCCTCCATCGCCTGTCCGCTCCGATCGATAATCACTTTTCTCGACTTCGCGGGTAGAATATCCCTGCAGCCCGCGCGCCCGTCCACGCGTTTTCTTGCTGGCCAGCGATCCATTCCTGCAATTAACCTAACTAGTCTAATTTATGAATCCATAAATCTAGATCTAGCACACATTAAATGATACACTAATCCAACAATACTGAATTAGTATGCTGAAGCATGTTTTAAACCAATTATTTTGGACGAAACGCGAGTTTTCTACGCTTTTAATTGTAGTCTTGATTTTAGCCTAGAATAGCATCTAACGCAATTTATATCTAACTTATTTACATACATAATTAACAGGATGATAACGAATGAAAGCTTCAATCCCTTCATATTTGGACCTGAAACCCACAACGCTAACATCTATCAATTTAAAAGAGTAATTCCGCCCTTAGATACTACTGAGTCTGAGAGCGAAGCTCTCGGATCGTCTCAAGACCCTGCCTACGAAGGGTACGGTCCTGGGTTCGAATCCCGGTAAGGTCAATTTTTTGTGTGATAAGCATGGAAATTTGTTTCTGAAATATAGTATAAATGAAATATAGTTTTCCATGTAGTTAATACAGTATTAATATCTATTAAGTATATCCTCGTCTAGTACACATAACACAAGCCTTACTGAGCTTGCTAAGGGGCTAGATGTGTGTACATTACAGGTCGCATTTCTCAACCAATTCTAGTGAAAATGTTCGCAGGTACAATAATAATATGGAATATTTTTGTAAGTCTCTTTTTTGAAAAAAAAACTCGAGTTCTACGGCGCACAGAGCCACTATTTTGTGTAAATTAGTTAATACTTCATTTAACCAACGTGGACGCAATTTAATACATAATTGTCACTAGACTACCGACAATCCAAAAATGTTAAATACGAGTATGCATGTCAGCTATGGTTTCCGAAGAATGGGATGAGATGCATAATATTTCCGATTACGATGTATTCATTCCAACCATGTGGATCAACATCGCATAGCTTTAATTCCTTTGATATAATTAATTAATGGAAGGAATGCTACGCCACAGTCCCTCCGCCGTCGATTGTGACATTTTATTTCATATTTTGATGAAGATTCAAGTTCATTGTATGGTTTAATAGGCTAGTTGATAGTAGCTGACGAAAAGGGGATACTGATGGATACCCATTTATTACATTTACTTGTGTGACGATGATACTTGTTCTCGAGTATTTTAGAAATACATAGGTAGTGAATATAATTATGCATTTACATATAATCATGACCATAACTTCAATCCCCAATTTAATCGCTTCGAAGGAAGATTTTAGGAATAAATAGCGTTCTCTATTTTGACTAGACCCACCTGTGTGCCAAATTTGATTCGCGCTTTTGCTTCGTTGAATAACAAACAACCTAATATCTAAGCATTCAAAGTTTCTTGCGGGTCCAGAGGAGTCAACAGCGCGTGGCCCACCCTTTTGACGTGATAACGTATTATAAATCGATGAACGCCGGCTGCACGCAAGAAAAAGTGTGACTCATTGTCCCGTTCCGAACGCCGGTTGCGCGCACGAAATATCAACGCACAGCCCAAACCGCTGATTCTAGAGATTCCAAATTTGACACGTAGGTTCCTTATAAGGTGTATGGGTGCACTAACAAAGGATTTTTCAAAATTCACTCTCAAAGGCGGTGAAATAGGAGTCCAAAGTTTGTATGGAAGAACAATGTTTTCTTATGACGTTATCACGTAAAATTATCGTCCGTAAACCGAGTTTATAGACAACCATTTTTTAATTGTTTTTGAAGATTCGTCATGTTAAAAGTAACGGATAAATGTAGGGCCTTCTCTCAACACAGCGTATCCTTGTGCGCTCAAGCGACTCTACTCACCACCAGGCCCCGTAGCATGGATGGCTTTATCACGCGATAAGTGACAAGATAAGAGTGTCGTCTCGTTCCATCGAACGTGTCAGGCAGGGACGGATGCTCTATCTTGTCACTTATCGCGTGATAAGGCCATCCATAATACGGGGCCTGGAACCAGACCAGGCGTTTCTGACTGATGTTTTTTATGAAACAAAAATGGGTACATTTGCGACCATAAGTTACTCATAAAAATTAACGACAAAATAGATGAATCAAATATAACTAAAATAAGCTTTATCGACATTTTTGAATATGAAATACGTTAACCGTGCTTGAGCAAATTAAAATAAGTACTTACCTATTTCTTTACAATAAGTATTAACCCAGCGGAGACGACTTTATTAATTAACATAAGAAGTTAAAGCGCAATTTGCTCACATAAAAAACTTGCATAGGGACTCAAAAGCAATTAACTCATTTTCATTAAAAATAATAAACCTGCAGATAATGAATTTAACGCTTTAAAGAAAATTTACGAAAGCGGTTAAAGTCTATTATGCAAAGCGTCATGCTGCAGGAAAAAACAAGGCTAGTCCCCGTTTTCTATAACAAAACTAAGAAGATTCTGCTCTAAACAGCCACCATTATACACGGCCAATTTGCTACATCGCAGCGGTTGAATAGTCGACGTTTAGCAAAATTCCATTTCGGTAAATTCTCTGAAATGACTAAGGGTGGGGGGAATTAGCATGCCTGATTGCCGGCCGTTGCTCAATCAAGGATATTTAACGAAATTAACTAATTGAGTGAACGCTCCACCGTCCCCCTCTAACTTGCCAGCAAATTGACTCGACAACAGAAAAGCTACGTGTATCGAGAAAACCTAATAAGCCATAATAAGTTCATTTTGCGGCGTCGGAAAATTTCAACTCCATTTTATACAAAATTGAGAATAGTGGCACTTAATTGTGCTGTTTGGGAATTTGATACGATTTTGCCTGTATTTATCGTGCGCTGTGAGAAATTGGATTACATCACAATAATTGTTTTGACCACTAATCGTTTGTAACGGCGAGTTAATGGCGTCATGTGTTTGAGCTTTTAACGATGTATTAAAAAACCGGCCAAGTGCGAGTTGGACTCGCGTACGAAGGGTTCCGTACCATTTTATGATAAAATAAACAATTTAAATATGTATATATGTAGGTATGTCAATTCTCCAAAACAATATATTTGCCTTTGATATCCCAGATAAAAGAAAAAACATTGACGAATAAATCGCTTAAAATTCTAATGTTTTATGGAACGAGCTATAAAATAAGAACACGCGTACATATTTCGTTCAGATGAAACTTTAATTATTTTTACAGCAATAATTCAGTTTGCTGTTGAACTTTCTACAATTCTTGGTACCAACTACTAGGAAACTTGACGTCACTAACAACATGCGAGTAATTTAAGTTTTAACAAGATTTACGTGCATTGAGATTTTCTTATTCGCTTCGCGGAAAATACCGTCAAGTAAGTAGGTATATTAATTAATCCCTGTTTGCTTGTTTCTAAACAATCTCTAATTAGGTGATTGAGTTACGAAGTTGGTTAGGAAATGTTTCCCATTACGTCATTAATGTTTTCATTTCATTCAAAATTTAATTATGTGTAAAAGTTATGTTACCGATCCAAAGTTTGTGATTATAATTTGCAAAAACGTTGATAACATAACGATAGGTGTGAACTATAATGCATTTAGGTGTCAAACATTGGAACATTTCCCTTAAAATGGATGTCTGTATTTTAAAGTAGCAATTAAATTTAATAGCCATTACTTCCACAACTTCTCTTGAATTAGTACCCGACCGATAAAATCGGACGCAAATTGAAATGCATCGGAGATTTAACTAGAGTTGATTTAAACTGAAGATTTACTAACGATGCCCTCGTAAATGTTCAATTTTACGGACTCATTTTCATTTTCGACATGACCTTGTTAGAAAGAGGCTTTATAATCTGTATTTTTGTGTCTCCTTTGACCCTTGCTAGCAAAAAGAGGTATCTCAAGTTCTGGCTTTTGTCGGCTTGCAGTAGTAAAAGATTTATATCCTTAGTGAATGATTGGTATGCCCGATAAAGCTGATGAGATATCGGAGATAGCAATAAGGAATGATATTGTTATGATTTTAGATATGGGTTATCTGAGCCCATTGCATAATCTATCTAGTTTTTGCTCAAAATCTGTTGACAAAAGGACCATCATATTTATACTTGTTATATTTAGGAATGCTTGGAGTCTGGAATTACGATTTAGGATTTAATGTAATAGAACAAAGGTACGAGAGATACCTAGTTCAAAAGATTTTTTAGGCTTAAACCTTGTACTATTACTTATTCTGTGCTTAAACTTTCTCGCGTTTGAAAAAATAAAAAAAAGCAAAAGTTTGATAAACTAATTTGACATCCTATTTTCATTTCTTTATGATGTCGGCCTTGTTTGACATGGAAATGCTAAATTTCGCAAAAAAATACAAAAGAAATTATTTAAACGCTTGCTAAGGACACTCGTCAAAGCAAATCTACTGAATGGGAATAATGGAGAATACTCGACGGGCCAAAGCCGAGGAAAGGAGTGCTTATTTCTGTTTTTATATTGCATTATTGGCTCTCTCATCTCATATTGCACTCCATTCTGATTCATAGGGACCGCCATAAAGGATTGAAACGTGAGAGGGGTATTTTCAATGGCGTAATTGCAAGTGCACTTTTTTTTAATTCAATTCCTGCGGACTATGGCAAAGCTGGAATGCACTCATTGATATCGCAATAAAGTAATGAGGTTTTGTACGAATAGGCCGCCGTGTAGATGTATTTATACGTAATGGCTATTGTTTTACATATTTAAATTGGCATCAAATGCACGTTGATAATTTTCTGTCATTGTGGTTCTGATGAAAGTATAAACATGAAACTTTATACCATCGCAATAAGGGTGATTGTTTAGGTGGACTTATATAAAACTGTATGTATACATCGTATCATGCAAAAACCTATGATACGGTTTATGATTGAGTGTATACTGTATTTTCCGAAAATCGTTTTTTCTAAGTGGCGATTAATGCCATTCGCGAATTTTACCACTTTGTTTTTTCTCGTTAGCTTCCTTTCCCGAAAGCATTTGTAACCATTCGCATTTTTTCCCAGTTTATTTATTTTTCAGCAACTTATTTTTCCAATAGGTTTTTTAACCATTCGCATAATTTCTCAATATATAACATTTTTAAAAGCATATTTTGTTTGTCATTATTAGTACGTTTTAATAACAAGGTTTTCCGCTCTTTTACAAAAAAAAGAACCTCGAAGACGAAAGCGGGAGCAAAGCTCCAGCTTCCGTCTTCTAACCTATCCGCGATCCGAGTATTTAGGTTTTGCCACTAAGTTTCTGTTCAAAGGGTGGGCATCAAATAAACTTTTCTCTGAGATCAATCAATGCCACGATAGTTGGTGTTATATCGTAGGCAGTAGGGAACAGGGACTTAGTGGCAAAACCGACTCGGATCGCGGATAGGTTGCTCCCGCTTTCGTCTTCTAGGTTATTTTTTTTATAAAAGAGTGGAAAAACTTGTTATTAAAACTTACTACTAATGACAATTAGGCAATTTACTACTAAGAAAAACATAGGCTCATAAAATACAGTGGTAAATTATGCGAATGGTTAAAAAACCTATTGAAAAAATAGGCTGCTGAAAAATAAATAAATTGGGAAAAAATGCGAATGGTTACAAATGCTTTCGGGAAAGGAAGCTAAAGAGAAAAAACAAAGTGGTAAAATTTGCGAATGGCATTAATCGCCACTTAGAAAAAACGATTTTCGGAAAATACAGTATAAACTCAAATATTTTCTTGCTACAATTTCCAATTTTTCCAAGCGAACCAATTATGGTTCCAATAACAGAATAACGTAATACAAGCAACATTCTCGGTACCTAACGACATTTTTATTTAGCCAGGTAAGCGAATTTGTTCAACTAACACTAACTTTTTACACTAACTAAAGTGCTTTAAGCGTTAATATTTTTTCCGCTTTTAATTGGATAATAAATTGGCTATAAACTAGTTTTTTTTTGCTGGGCGAGACGCGGAAGATGAGCAATTACACGAAAGCGGTGGCTTAACTCAAACGCCTAATGAAATTTAGAGTATAGCGGAGGAGCGCGTACCATGGGGAGAGTATTCCTTACTGCTTCATTTTTTTTAATTTCTCTTACAAATGTTTTCGTCATCAATTATCAATACTATCATAAACGATGTAATCGGCACGCTTAATTCACTTTTTTTGAGTCAGTTTATAACTTCCGAACGCCATAATTATTATCATAATTATAGGAACTGAATATTAAATAAAAATTTACGCTTGCACTATTTGCTACCTACGAGTATATCTCGCTGATTGCTTGTCAAGTTGTCACGTGCTTTGGCAAGCCAAAGAAGTTTTCAAAAACTGTAATTATTTGTTAACTTTTATAGTTTAGCCGGTTTTTAGATATTGAACTTTGAAATAAAAATGACGGCGTTTTTCAACCTTTCTAATCTTTAGTTTATATTGATTGATTAACTGATCGATAAATCTGATTCATGTAACAGCGAAATTTATAGTCCCGGCGACTCCACGCCACCTACAATACCACACCTCCACTCCGCTACCTACTAATTCTAGAACTCAGGAGCTCGGAAAATTATGCCGAAATACAATTAAAGTGTAACACAATTTATTTTAATTCTCGCGCACCGGTATCTAGGATAATCTTCGAAACATTTGGGGCCTAATGGTAGACGTTAATTTTCATTTCAAAACTTTACCTCCGTATTTATAGGTAGGGAGTTAAGCTACTTAGGGAACAGTTATTATGCTTAGAAACATATAAATATTACTTTAATACGTACTTATTTCAAAACAGCCAGTACAGTATAAACTTAAAAATTTAATGTTAGGGTAAATCGCCAGTAACTGGCCACCGTTCAATAACTGGCCATGTTATATGAAATTTAATTCTATTATAGGTGAATTTACTTTATTTTTAGTATGATGGGAAGGGTGGCGGTCAATAATTAAAATTAATTTTATTATAGGTGAATAAAGTTAATTTTTAGTACGAGGTGGCCAGTTATTGAACGGTGTTCAGTTACTGGCAATTTACCCTACAACAAATATTATAGGAGTAAGTGGCGTAAAACATACTGTAACTTCTTGTTGATAGGTATTTTTGATGTTAACATTCTTCCCTTAGAACACATGCTATTAACAGTGTGTGATTATTTCAAAAACATACATAATATATAGGTAGTGGTACAAGGGAAAGGCCCAAAAAAGGCTGGCTTAATGTCGCCAGGGATAACATGTGCGACACATGTGTGCCAAGGTACACAAAACAAGGATGCTGAAAATATTTAGTGTGAAGACTTGAAGAGTACAAAAAGCCTGAAAGCGGACGCCTGGTTCCAAAGGACCGGCTCAGGGTGAAACCGGAACAAATTATCAGAAGGAAGACAAAGATAATCTATATTTATTAGCGAGATCTTATTGCCTTTACTTATAGATAGCCGTAGACCAAATATGGGGCACGATGTTAGAGGTGTGCGATGGTGTGTGTGAGGAAGAATTTATATAAATTATCTTATCAAATGTATTTACAATGTATTAATTATTTTTGAGACTTAACAAATCATAAGGGAATAATAATTAGGCTGCATCTCCAAAAATGTTTCAGTACCTATAAGTTATCTCTGTTATGTCGCATGAAAGGCATAATCTAAGTTGACTGTTGGATTTTTCTATTAACCGCGTTTTGGGTTCGAGTGTGTATTAAATTATTCTTATATAGGTTAATAAATTAGTTTTAGTTTAACGGATCCACTGAAAATCAGCGTCGTTGCACTGTGTGTCTCGACTCATGCTGCGTGGACTCCTTCTTTGAAGCAACACTAGATTCCTTCTTTAGATCTAAGCCTTATATGATGCATACCTATGCCTGTTGTTGTTCCATTATAAACTTATTCTTATTCTTATTCATTGTTCAGTTACATAAGCAATATTTTCAAATGCTCAGCAACCAGCGTGTATATAATTGTAAATATTTTAAATTGGTCATTTAGCCGAAATAGTCACATCACGGGCAGAAATTAACAAAAAAATCACACAATGTACGTTAAACATCCCAAAGTTTAACACTGGTGTTGTTATGAATATAGGTGGAAACTAGGATAGGCATTAGGGTGTCACATCGATCTTAAACTGGTCACAATAAATGTTCTAAAGCTGGTCTCACACCGTACGGAATTCAGTCACTGAATCGTAATTGGAATCACTAATGAGCAAATGAAACGGTACATTTCGTGCAGAATTTCTACCAAATGGTGTACTTTTTAGGGTTCCGTAGCCAAATGGCAAAAACAGAACCATTTATGGATTCGTCATCTCTGTCTGTCCGTCCGTTTGTCACAGCCACTTTTTTCCAAACTATAAGAACTATACTGTTGAAACTAGGTACCTATGTAGTAGATGTATTCTGTGAACCGCATTAAGATTTTCACACAAAAATTGAAAAAAACAATAAATTTTGGGGGTTCCCCATACTTAGAACTGAAACTCAAAAAAAAATGTTTTTCATCAAACCCACACGTGTGGGGATATCTATGGATAGGTCTTCAAAAATGATATTGAGGTTTCTAATATATTTTTTTTATAATATAAATATAATATAAATATATATATAAATGGGGCCCTGTAACTTCTAAAATAAGAGAATGATAAAACTAAAAATAATATACGATGTACATTACCATGCAAACTTCCACCGAAAATTGGTTTGAACGAGATCTAGCAAGTAGTTTTTTTTTAATACGTCATAAATCGTAAACCGCAATTTATTTTACGGGACCCTTCATGGGCGAGTCCGACTCGCACTTGTCCGCTTTTTTTGTTCTTGAGTGGTCCAGATACTGAATTCAGTGACTGATTCTGACTGTGTGAGGCTAACCTAAGACTACCTTCATATTGTTAAGTTTCACTCACATAAGAGCCTAACAGATAGATAAGCAGTCATTGAAAAATATACCTTCATTTGACACAGTTTTAATCAGTTAATTAGTAAAGTAAAAATGTTACATTACCATTTTGTAGCAATTCTTACGAAATTAATTGTAACATTGCTGTGAAGTGTTTATAAATAACAATCTGTCACAATTCTCTTACATCAAAACTAAATCAAACATCAGGATGAAGAATCGATTCCGAAATTAATTTAGCACACCCTAGCAGGCACTGGTCATCAATCACTTTATATTACCCATATAGAATTCTACCGTCTACGGGCCCACTGGCTACCGACTCGAATCAATTTCACTACGAATAATATTATCACAATTGTATAAAATCATAGAAAATATTACTCGTTTCTATTACTATATTAAAATAATTTTACATTCTTTTTTATTTATGTTTTTATAGCCAGAGTGGTAACGGAAGCATTTTTCATTTATATGTCTTTTCTTTTTTGAGTTACTTATATAATGAATGTCACGGACAAGTTACTAAGAAACCGATTAGAATCGGGTCGCATCTTTACAGCTAAAGATGGATATGGAAGTCTATGGATGAATATGGAGTAGGTATGAATCCTAATAATAGGGTCCCGTTTTACTCTTTGAGTACGGAACCCTAAAAACTACTTTTATCGTTCTCAGGGTCTCCAACTATCTGCATACCACATTTCGTCTGAATCGATTGAGCGGTTTATGCGTGAAAAGGTAACAGACAGACAGACAGACATAGTTACTTTCGTATTCATAAGTGTATTAAGTATGGATACGGATGGATAGTATGGAAGTAAGGGTCAGTGTAGATTGATATACCTATTTTTAAATTTTAAGCAATATTCTTATTTTTCGGCGCAGATAGGCTGTACTTCCTGCAGTGGGTCGATCACGTAACGTTCCGAACGCGCGTCGGTACAATTTAACAGTCAATTTTACATACAAAAAGTGACATTTAGACCTACCCGACGTTCGTACAATGCGTTACGTGATCGACAGTTAAATTGTACCGACGCGCGTTCGGAACGTTACGTGATTACCCCTCCGACTAGCGCGGGATGTGCGTAAGCGGGGCGGTACGCGGTACGAATGCAGTACTGCAAGTGCACCGTTTCGCTTCCACGCATGATGCTACAACTGGAAATGTAACAGGCAGTAAACCGACAAGTGAGGAAATTTGTGCGACACCAGTAAAGCGCACGTCAAAATACAAAATACTGCATACTGATTCCGCTCCGCCAAATCAGGAAGTCATTTAAAACTAGCTATAAGGTAAACGTCCGAGTGCTCGACGCTGTACTAGTATATGGCATGGGCACTCTATGTCAAAGTGACATGGCTTAAATTTGAATGAAGAGAAATCCTCTTAGTTCGAATTTAACCCATATTGCTTTGACATAAAGTGCCCATGCCATGAGCACTCGGACGTTTACCTTATTATAACTCAGACTGCTGTAACACGCGAGTCATTCGTTTTTTTTTTAATTTCCCAAAACTGTATCAAAAAAAAAAAATTACGGGACAATCTTACACAAATCAACCTAGGCCCACGGTAAGCTTAGTAAGGCTTGTGTTGTAAACAATCTATATAATTATCAAAACTGGTCACAAAATTTCACACAAATCGGTTATACAATGCGACCAGTATAGGAGAACAGCCGGATAGTCGGACAGACGGACAGCAGGACAGAGTGACATCCGGACATACGAAAGAATTTTGGCCCAAGCTGAAACGGAGAACTTCGTTCGCTCTGTTAGTCTCTCGTTCAACTACAACTCAGTCAGTATAAAAAACCGGCCAAGTGCGAGTTTGACTCGCGCACGAAGGGTTCCGTACCATTATCAATAAAAATATTGATTTTATTTTGTTTTTAGTATTTGTTGTTATAGCGGCAACAGAAATACATAATCTGTGAAAATTTCAACTCTTTAGCTATCACGGTTCTTGAGAAACAGCCTGGTGACAGATAGACGGACGGACGGACGGACGGACGGACAGCGAAGTCTTAGTAATAGGGTCCCGTTTTACACTTTGAGTATGGAACCCTTAAAATGGATGCAGGCATACTTAATAGCATGCCTTCTGAATCTGCAGCAGTCGCAAAATAAAACTCCTTTATACTCGTACAGTGGAGCTCGATACAAGATGAAAGGCAATATTTCATCGCAACCTTGGACGGTACACAATGGACGAGCAATAGAACGCTTGTTTTGTTTTATTGCAGATAGATTTACGACATCTCCATTCAAATACTATAAAACTTTGATTTGAAACGTTTTCGTGCATGGATTTTGGCACTCTGTATCTTTGTCGCTAGTTTTATTGGATATTGGCGCCATCGGACATGGGATTAGCTGTTTTGGCTAATATCTGGCAAGATTATTCCAAAGTGGACAAGACTCAATTAAGAATCTTAAATTTTCTTCAAAAACATATTCCTGTCAGGCCCCGTAGCATGGATGGCGTTATCACGCGATAAGTGATAGGATAAGCGCGTCGTCTCATTCTATCGCACGGTGTCAGCCAGGGACGGATGCTCTATCCTGTCACTTATCGCGTGATAAGGCCATCCATACTACGGGGCCAGTATATCGTCGACAATAAAGGCAAGGGACGAAATGGGCGAAATTTGTTAAGTGTTTGTTTTGTTCAGAATTTTCCGCTCTTTCGATAGGTGTTATATGTTAAAAAAACTATCTTGATCACATCAGGGTCTCAATAATGATGTAATTGAGAAATTTTGTAATAAACAGACTAAAAATGTTGTAAGTGCCTCCGCGAAACAAATCTAATTAAGAGTCCGCAGTAAGCTCGATTCTCCATACAAACGTACCTAGTTACGCTCTCATTTTAAAACGACTAGGTAGTTTGCTCTGAAACTATGTACTTAGAATAAGGTAAGTACCATCCAGGTCTGTAATTAGTTTAGGTATGTAGCTTCAGATACCATAGCAAAAACAATACAGCAAATTTAAGTTTTTCATACAAATCGCTGTATTTCGTTTGTTTTATAAACTGGAGCCATATAAACTAATTACACACCTAGATATACCTCATGCCATTGTATATGCGAAGTTTCGTTACAATCCGACACGTAGTTTTAAAATGAGAACGAAACTCCGTTTGTATGGGAAGGTGAAATTCGGCCGAGCTTACTGCGGACTCTTAAGGAATTGGACTACAATCTTCGATTTGTTTTAGCAACTTAGAGGCAAATTGATGTAAGTGATGAGACTTTTCAATGCAACACAAAGGCAAAATAATTTAAGGGACGTATTTTGTAGTCTAAATACAAAAGAATCATGATGTACGTATGGGGCGTCATTCACGCAATGAGAGAAAGGGACATCTATTTTCTAAACTAGTCTACTCGTGAAATACTTCCCTAGCAATAAATTCCAAGTTTTTTTTTTTATCAGACCCAAAACCGGTTAAAAATAAAAGAAATGATTTGATGTAAGACATCTATTTGGCAGCAGAACCAATATAGCCCTCTGAATCGCTAAACTTAAGTGGTAGTAGCACGTAGAACCGGTGGCCGTTGGGGCGGAAAGGTTCTTGAGTGGCGACCACGTACCGGAAGGCGAGGCGTGGGTAGGCCACAAGGTGGACTGATGACCTGGTAAAGGTCGCGGGAGTCCGCTGGATGCGAGTGGCGCAGGACCGGTCATTTTGGTACTCTTTGGGGGAGGCCTATGTCCAGCAGTGGACGTCTTTCGGCTGATATGATGATGATGATGATGATAAGGTAAGGCAGTCTCACGCAGGTATAGTCTGTGTGAGACTGCAGCTATCCTTAAGGCGAGGCCGTGTCCCGCTCCTTAACATACGGCTGCGTACAAAAGTGATAATGTCTTCATGAGTGTATTCAAAGAAGAATAACCTCACAAGGACATTCTAGCTCCAGGTCCTATGGAATGTAACTCTTGGATTAACTTTCCTCTGGATATGATATATCTGCTTCGCAATTAGAGTATGTAATATTATGTATAATAAATTGATATTAAGACCATTAACTTGTAGTTTATAAATTTAAGTGAGAATCCTTTACGTAATAGGAACGTTGAGTCAATTTTTCTGGTCAGATTGTTGGGTCAGCTGTCTTACCTTATAAGTGTTCCTTGACCTGGCACCGTCCGCTGATCCCATGTAGTTGGGTTGAATGTCCCATCTGTTTAAAGGTGAAAACATGAATCTCTGCTAGATCCTCTAAGTACTTGACTATGCCTTCAACGCATAGGTAAAAACGTTAACTGACTTATCCTTAGCATGTTATTGAATGTTATGAACTTGGTAGCCCACAGGCTCAGACAGAGTCGCAAGGACCCTCTTACTTATGTTTCGTCCTGAGCTCACACGAACCCAGACGGAGTCGCGCGGACTCTTTACTCATTCCCTGCCTATAGAATTGGCCAAGTCTACGTGCACTGGTGAACTCTTCAGTTCTCAAAGTTGCCGGATATTAAAACGGCGGCTCGCAAGCCTTCTTCAGATTCTTATTAGCGACAAACAATAACATTAATGATATATTACGGATAAGCGTATCGGATGGAAATAGGTTGCTTGATCAGCTCTATGAGTTTCGCCAAGTCACCTAACTTCCACTCCATTAATAAAGACTTAAATAAAGGAATATTCTACATGTTTTCAAGATACTTAGCTTTGGGTAACAGGTCAGGAAACGGGCACAAAAACTATTTTCACCATCACAATTTATATAATTTTAAATGTCAGAAAACAAAAGAATTTTAGCGACAAAATTCAAAGCTTACCAAAGATAAAATAGAGTTTGAGTCCATCCGGTGTTCAGTCAATGTTGCTATATACAAATATTATTTAAGGGTTATTTCTCGCGAACCCTCTTCGCGACACACCCGCCACGCGAGGTTAGTTTATATTGGTCATCAAGTCGCGAGTCCATTCATGGATTTTCTCCAGAGCGTGGACTGCGGCAGCTCGATGTTGTTTCTCTTCATTTGGTTGATTGCACAAACCTTCACTATTCTGTACATCATTTTCTGTATCAGACAAATCGTTTGTCATACTTGTTTTATCTAGCTTCTCTCTCGTGTCTTGTGTTAAATCGTATCTCTCTTCTGTATTAATTTCATTGTCATCGATTTGACTGTAATCTGTTTCTATAGGATTATTTGTTTCCACTTCCTTGATTTCTATAGACGGCATCTGAAGCAAATCACCATCAACGACGTGTGCTTCATTAGCTTCTTCTTGACAAAACATTTCGTCAACTGAATTCTCAGTCTCTACTTCCAATGGATAGAGGTGTGAAATGGAACGTGTAAATACACTATCACCAACTTTTATTTTTGCAACTCTACATAAATTGTCACTCCCCTTTATTATTTCCACTATTGCTCCTACTTTCCAACCTTCACGGTTTCTAGATTCTCCCTTTATCTGTACTACATCGCCAATTTTTGGAATATCATGAGATCTTATTCTAACTTGCTTAGGCGAGTTTCTATACCTTTCTCTCAAGCTGAGTAAGTATCGATTGATGAACATTTCCTTATATTCATCCATAATGTAGTTACCTCTCTTCCAACCTTTAATAAGTTGTTGTTTAATGATCGAACCCGAGATCGGTAAACGTTCCATAAGCACTTGAATGTTCAAACATCTTCCAGGTGTTAAGAAATCGGCTGGTTTCAGAATGTGATCTATTTCGGCTCCCACATATGTAAGTGGTCGAGTGTTGACTACAGCCTCGACTTCTTTGATGATTGTCAAGAGCTGATTCTCACCTAGCATATGTTTTTCGAGTGTTCGTTTTAGACAGTGTTTCACAACAGCCACAAGACGTTCATACACGCCCCCATGCCAGGGTGCTAATTGAGGTATAAATTTCCACTTTATTTTCTCTTTCAATGCTCCTTCTGATATTACCTCAGCTAATAATCTAAACTGAGATGCATTGTCAGAAAGTATAGACGATGGAATTCCTCTAGTAGCGATGAAACGTCTGAACGCCATGAGACATTCGTCTGTGGTTAGATCTTTAACTACTTCCAAATGTATTGCTCGTACTACAAGACATGTGAAAAGGCAAATCCATCTTTTCTTTAAGCCACTTTCTGTCTTAATGGTCATTGGACCGAAATAATCTACGCCCACATACGTAAAAGCTGCAGTATATGTTACTCTCTCTACCGGCAGAGCCGGAGTCTTAGGTAGTTCATATGGACCTCCTCCATGTTTCACGCACTTTGCACATTTGCTTAGAATCTTTTGGACTTGTGCTCTTCCTTGAGGAATCCAAAATTTCTGTCGTACGAGACTTAAAGTATGAGGTACTCCAACATGAAGATTTTCCTCATGGATTTTCTTGATAATTTTCTGTGTCAATTCACTGTTCTTGGGTAAAAGTATAGGATGTTTGGCGCCGTATGATAAACCAGAATTTTTAAGTCTTCCTTCACATCTTAATAATCCATTTGTGTCTTTTGTGTCAAAGAATAAATCTAAATTCTTGGATAAATGTGTTATCTTTCCTTTGTATTCTTCCGGAAATGATATTTTTTGTAATTCTTTTATCTCTTGTGATTGTGAGTCTAAAACCTTATCTTTGATTAATCCTTCATCTAACAATGTTGTTTCTAGTTGTTTTTCTGTGTTTGGCACACCCTCCCCCATCAGAAGAGAAGTGTCTCTTTGCGGACCTCTAGGCCAATACTTCGGATCTTCCTTCAAAAAGTCAGGTCCAACCAACCACCTATTTCTTTCTTCATCTGAAGTAATTGGACGTGTGGCTACATCTGCAGGATTAAGACCAGACGGTACGTATCTCACAACCAGATTTTTGTTTTGTTTTATTTCTTCCAGTCTTCTGGATACAAATGGTTCAAGCAACTTCTCAGAGTTATACCAATCGATAACTATCTGACTGTCTGTCCACAATGTCATTGACGTCACATCCAATTGTAAAAATCTGAGTACGTATTTAATAAGACGACTTCCTATCAAAACTCCCATCAATTCTAAACGCGGTATTTTCAGGTTTTCCTGGTCCTTAATAGGAACCAGACGCGATTTACCTATTATAAAGCTAACTGTATCTCTTTGAACCAAGTAAATCACAGCTGAATATGCGACTGTTGACGAATCAGTGAAGCAATGTACCTGTGCTTCCTTTTCATTGGGTACAGTAATATTCCTTGGTAGACATATAGTCTCTACTAGTTTCAGTTCTCTTAGAATAATCTTCCACTTTTGAAGTAAATTCTCAGGTAACACAGTGTCCCATTTGATTCGTTCCTTCCATAACTGTTGTAACAGCAATTTTGCTGGCAGCAATATAGGTGCACTGAATCCACAAGGATCATAAATCGCTGCTATGGTTTTTAGAACTCCTCTCTTAGTATTGGCGTTGTTTTCATTAACTTTGCCTCTGAGTTGTAAAACATCGCTTTGCAGATTCCAGTTAAGGCCAAGTGTTTTAATAGTTGGTCCCTTAACTATGTCAGGTACTTGTTCTGCAAATTCTTCAGAATTAGAACTCCACTCTCTTAGGTTCATTGAAATTTCAGCGAAAACGCTTTTTCCTTCTTTATAGAGATTCAATGCCTCTTCAACAGATTCCACTCCTGTGAGAACGTTGTCTACATATATATCATTAGCCAGTTGTTTAGTGTAATTTCCATTTGCCTTTTGTAAGTGATGTCTGACCGTAGCATTCAAAAGAAACGGACTGCATATTATTCCAAAAGGTACGCGCGAGAACCTATATTGTAACAAGTTGTCTTCAGTAATGGGTTTATTTATATCTTTTAGCCAAAAAAATCTTGTAACATCTCTGTCATTTTCATTTAAAGCGATTTGTAGAAAGGCTTTTTCCACATCTGCCGTTATTCCTATGGCATGACATCTGAATTTCATAAGTAGCCCTGTCAAATCTTCCAACATCATAGGACCACAGTATAAACATTCGTTTAAGCTTTTAGTATCCTTCGTACGCGCGCTGGCATCATAAACAATCCTGAGAGATTTGCCAGGTGTTATGACTGGGTGATGAGCAAGAAAATGGATTGGATGATCCTCTTTAATACCTTCAGGTACCACCTCTATGACACCATTTCGTAGTTGATCCTTGAGTGTTTGATTATAAGTCGATAAGGTGTCGGAATCTAATCTTTTCAGCAGCCCGACCAAACGACCATACGCTAATCCATAGTTGGTAGGTAATTCAGGTGGATATTCTTTCCAAGGCCAACTAACATGATAGCGCCCCTCTTTGAACGTGGTGTTCTTATTGAAATGTTCAATGGCTTCCTCCTCTCTAGTAGAGTTTGGTGAATCGATGATTCCTATGGACTCTAGGTCCCACAAAACCTTCATAGATACCTTATCTAACGGCAAATCAGGTTCATTTAATTTAGTTTCATATGACGCTTGAAAGTATGTGAGTACTGACAACTCGTCCCCATGTTCGTCTCTAGTCCTGCCAGAAAGTATCCAACCTAAGTTAGAATTCACCAAATATAGATTCTCTCGTATCTTTACTTTTTCTTCAGCCATAATTGAATGGTAATAATCGTTACCAATCAGTATATCCACCCTATCTGACAGTGAACCATCATCAGCCAGTAGGTAATCTTCTCGATGTTCCCACTCATCCAGTTCCTTACTATGAGATGAAATGCCACGCGTGATAGAAGGTACAATGTTCGCATATATCACCTTTTGCTTATTAACCCTTGATCGAATATGAAGTTTCACTATCGAACTATCTATCTCTTGAGGTTTGTCTGAACCAAACGTAAATACCATCAGATGGCAGTTTTCTTCTTTCTCCAATTCAAGGTGTTTAGCGACATCTTGAGTGACATAACTTCTCATACTACCAGAGTCCAATAACACACGGCACTTCATTGATGTATTGTTAAGTCCCTTGACGTTGACAACAGCTGTTTGCAATATTGTGGATTCATTCCCATGTACATGTAGTGCACTAGTAGATTCTTTCTTAGTTGTCACTCCTTTAGGGCAAAGCGCTCTGTTATGTAGACCCTTCACACCACAATGATAACAAGCTCTGTATCTTAATCTGCAGGAGTTTAAGGTATGACCCATACGCAGACAATTATAACAACGGTTTCCTAATTTCGCTTTCCTTTGTTCTACAGTTCTACTGTTTGTGCACTCATCATTGAAATGATCACCCTTGCAAAAGATACAGCTGATTTTCCTTCTTTTCTGTGTAGATACTTGTCTATTATTCTCATCCTTGAAGTTATGAAATCTCTTAGTGGTTTGAGTTTTGCTAAAAGCGGCTAGATTTGGTTTAAATCGTTTATTCGATTTCTTCACAGTTTCACCATTTTTTCGTTTTTGTATCTTAGGTCTCTTCTGGATTCTCTCTTCTTTTATATGAAGCGTCTCTGTAGTATAACTAGAGTCTTCTTTATCCAGTTTCTCAAAGGTTCTCTTAGCATCTTCTCTAGCTGATAGTACAACATGAAGTTGTTTCCTAATTTCTTCTACAGTCTCGTTACTCAGTTTCAATTTTAGTTCATATATAATTTCTTCTGGAAACTTCTCCATTATTACGAATCGAAGGTGATTATGTTCAATATTTTCTCCTAGTGAGTTCAATACACGAAGATGTCTCTCTATTTCATCCAATGTTTTTCTACACTCTTCTTGTTTTTCTGCTCTTTTAAGTTTGTAGAGAGTTGAATAATGCGCGTCAATAATTTGAATCCTTTTCCCATAGCGATTTGTGAGAGTGGTGATGGCAATCTTATAGTTGTCATTAGTGGTCTCAAGACCTTCCAAGATTGTCATTGCTTCACCCTTCAAAGAAGCTTTTAAGTACTGTAGCTTATCGACATCTCTCATCTCTCTCTGATCAATGATAGAACAGAATTGATCCCAAAATTGCGTCCATTGAAGTACATCTCCCGAAAAAATTGGTAAAACCAATTCCGGTAATTTTCCTCTATTCATTAACTGACCCGAGCTTGAAGAAGAAGAAACAGCCTTGTCTTTCTTGACTTGTATTCGAGCATTCAATTCAGCCAACATCTCGTCTCCTTCCAATTGTTCAGTTGTCATATTAGATATCTCATCCGCATTAGGATCTTGAGAACTGTTAAAATATTGATACAATTCGTTGCTGAATCGATCAAGTACAGCTTGTAGCTTTGATGCCAAAATTCTTGCTTGTTCCTCATCTTCAGAAGACCACGACTTTAGAACACAAAGAACACGAGAGCTGCTTGACAAGCTTTTGATGTTTTCCACAAATTTGGTTAATCTACCCAAATATATTTCATCCATGGTTTTGCATGTACAAGTATAAATCTGAAATTATTTTAAACACCCTGTAGTACAATAGTTCATATCATCCATATTTATCACAGTAGCGTTGACTCTAATAATTTGTCTTGGTAAATATTAATTAAGTTTATTCTGTATGAAGCATATTCACTTCCAGTATACACTCAATTAGTTACCCTACTGCCTTGCAATAAATGTTGTGACATATCTCAAACAGTACTTGACATAAAGTATTAATATCATATTACCAAGTGATTTCTTGTTCCAATAAATTGCATAATAAACAATTAAAGCATGACTTAGTATAGTCAATAACCATGACACTTAGTTGGACGAGTCTGTTTCCTTCGAAACATTTCCACTTTTTATCCATCTGACTTGACCATTGCACTACCGTGCACCTTCATCTCGTTATATGGAACCACAAGAAAATCACTCAGGTCTTTATTATTAATGACACACAACTAAATATGCATGTTGATAGCGCCTATTTGGTTTGATTGAATCAATCAAAACAAATACGTCACTACCTGTCACTAAATATCGCAGTAAGCACTACTTTACCCTAGTAACTGTATGCTTTGGTCTTATCACAATATACAATGATTGAACACCTTTAATAACACACACACACTGCAATATATGTATGCAGAATATATGTGAAATTTTGCTCATCCGAGTAAACAATGTTTGTTCCAAAGTGTTACTGTGCTTTCTTAATACATATCCATAAACAAACAAAAACCTTCTTTACTTATCCAGTTTTATGTTGCAAATAAGATATATGCACTGCATAGGTAACACTAAGTAACCACTCGCTTTACAGTATACACGATTACATTGTTACATACCTCTCGATCTTGTAACACTTCGTTTTACATTTATCGTATATCTCCTTGAAGATAGGTTCTTCTATTCATTTATTATCACTGATCCTATTGATAGAGGATAACACAATAAGTTTTAATAGAAAATAATATTACCTGATCAAATTATGTTTGCGACTTTATAATCACGGGTTTTTTAAGAGAAAATTAGTTGCAGTACTGTTAAATTTAACAAATGTATCGTTCCATATGTGCAATTGCCATAATATAACTCATTCAGCACTATACTAATACTTTATTTCGCTAGAAATGCGAATTTCAAATTGTAAATTGCTTACCGGCAAAATACTTTGACCGATGAATAATTACACTTGAAAAACGTAAATAATCACTTTTACCTGATGATCACGATTATCCCTGTTTTATTTTTAGTTGTTTCCTTTAAATAACTTCAATCAATATTGTAGAAGGCCTCAAACAATATTTTCTTGTTGACAAATAATAAGTCTCCTTTTTGCGAGAACGTTCTTCTTGTTCCACCTAAAGAATTTATTACAATAAGTAAGTAATTGTATTTACTTCACGTTTATTGAATTACGAAACTAATTAGTAATATAATTATTAAATTTCCTTTGATTTGATCTGACAGATAAAAGAAAAATTGAATATCAATTTGACGTTTCGACCTTGCCAGATGTCAATTTCTTTCCAATTATTTATATTGACCTTTTTAAATAAGAAATATTATTTGATATCTACTAAAATTCTCTAAAACGTATAAATATTTATTTGATATAAAAGTAATACGTTTTCCTAAAATAAAATACTATTTCCGAATAACTCGTAACTCGCCATCTATGATTGAATAGTAGAACTTCTTCGTTACAACTGGTGCCGCGTAGCTAAACCAATTTGCTCTTGATAATTTTAGCCCTCAAATTGATAAAATTGTGTTTTATACACAACAACGTTTGTAAAATGAGTTCTAATCATTTTACCAACGTCCCTGTTATTTCTTATATCTAAGGGTTACACAAATAAATAACAATGTCTGTTTTTATTAGTTTCCCTACTCAACCAAAGATGTCCTCAATATCAAAATCATAAGACAGCTGACCACTAAAATGAAAATTTTAATTTTAGTTATATATATTCTTGATCTTAAAGATTTATTAATATGTTTTATTTATCAGACTTGGTTTAATCTGCACTAGACTTTATTTCAACTGAATCTTTAAATACTGAGCTACATATTTATCAAATTCAAATCCCAGCATCTACCACCAAATTTTGTCCCGCTCCTTAACATACGGCTGCGTACAAAAGTGATAATGTCTTCATGAGTATATTCAAAGAAGAATAACCTCACAAGGACATTCTAGCTCCAGGTCCTATGGAATGTAACTCTTGGATTAACTTTCCTCTGGATATGATATATCTGCTTCGCAATTAGAGTATGTAATATTATGTATAATAAATTGATATTAAGACCATTAACTTGTAGTTTATAAATTTAAGTGAGAATCCTTTAATAGGAACGTTGAGTCAATTTTTCTGGTCAGATTGTTGGGTCAGCTGTCTTACCTTATAAGTGTTCCTTGACCTGGCACCGTCCGCTGATCCCATGTAGTTGGGTTGAATGTCCCATCTGTTTAAAGGTGAAAACATGAATCTCTGCTAGATCCTCTAAGTACTTGACTATGCCTTCAACGCATAGGTAAAAACGTTAACTGACTTATCCTTAGCATGTTATTGAATGTTATGAACTTGGTAGCCCACAGGCTCAGACAGAGTCGCAAGGACCCTCTTACTTATGTTTCGTCCTGAGCTCACACGAACCCAGACGGAGTCGCGCGGACTCTTTACTCATTCCCTGCCTATAGAATTGGCCAAGTCTACGTGCACTGGTGAACTCTTCAGTTCTCAAAGTTGCCGGATATTAAAACGGCGGCTCGCAAGCCTTCTTCAGATTCTTATTAGCGACAAACAATAACATTAATGATATATTACGGATAAGCGTATCGGATGGAAATAGGTTGCTTGATCAGCTCTATGAGTTTCGGCAAGTCACCTAACTTCCACTCCATTAATAAAGACTTAAATAAAGGAATATTCTACATGTTTTCAAGATACTTAGCTTTGGGTAACAGGTCAGGAAACGGGCACAAAAACTATTTTCACCATCACAATTTATATCATTTTAAATGTCAGAAAACAAAAGAATTTTAGCGACAAAATTCAAAGCTTACCAAAGATAAAATAGAGTTTGAGTCCATCCGGTGTTCAGTCAATGTTGCTATATACAAATATTATTTAAGGGTTATTTCTCGCGAACCCTCTTCGCGACAGGCCGGTTCACGATCTGACGATAATATTGATTTTAGAGCTTTCAGTGTGAAGTTATAATGAAGAATTCTACTACAGAAAAATTACTGTAGACTGAAAAAGAAACAAAGAAAGACAATAACCGAACATAATATTTAAAAATCGCTTAGTAACTCTGTAAAAAAATCTTAAATATCACCATAAAAATAAACTTAAATATTCGAGATTTCGTAATTTTCAACGACAATCTATGGTTTTCTAATAAAACGGATAGCTTTTTTATTGTTCTAAAACAATAACCGGATACATTTTTAATAAATTATCCCGTATTCCAAACATCAATTAATATGTACTAAAAAGTGATGTTACACACTTCCGAACAAGCAGTTCCATCTCGCTCACGCTTATGCTCAGTGAGAGGGAGAGAAGATCGTGAACCGGCCTCGCCTTAAACGTCTTAGTAGAGTGTTCCAGAAATCTTTTACTGCTCTACCACGGTTCAGTACTGCGCTTCAGTATTGTTAATTCACCATCTCTCCAATGAAGCAGGTCGTCAACATGTAAGTTTGCTGTTTCTCTTCGCTTCCTAGTTTTATATTTGGTATATAAAACTTACAACATTGTTTTCGTCTTTTATATTCGTACATGATTATTTTAGACTACTTAGAACGGATATTATGCAATTAGCACATATTCATTCGCACTATAATCTCAGCTTGTTACTTCTATACTACAATTCTTTATTGATTCAAAATTAATTTAAATAATCGTTCAAATTGTTAAGAAGCTAACGAGAAATGGTTGAGCACCCTGCTTACATAAGTATATGTAATATACCGTTATCCAACGAGAATTTCATTACGATGACAATGTCGGGAACTTCAATTTTCCTGGGAGATAACGAGCGTTGTTGAGATTGTTTCAAGCTTCTAACTCGGGGCCACTTTGACCCGTGGACCGTAAACATTGTAAAGATTCTCATTAGAGGTATAAAGGGGAAAATTCTTATATTTTATTCAAACAATTGAACTTAACAACGTTTGGGAAACGTTAAGTGAAGATCGCGTGGAGGTGTGATTTGCTTGGAATTTTACTTCAGATATTGTGCTTCCATTGTGCGTCTACTGAGTGCCAAATTGATTGGGTCCAGCAGTCCTGCGCCACCCGCATCCAGCGGACTCCCGCGACCTTTAGCAGGTTATCAGTCCATCTTGTACACGCTGCATCATCACGCTGTTCTATTTTACTATATTTGCGGTATCATCAATTTTCTAAATTATTAACAAAAGACATTCACCCGCAAAAAGAATGGGCCTTAGCATAGTTTAAGCGGCTCTGTCTGCTTTGTTTGTAATACGTGAACAGAATCGTGAGGGCTGGAATTATACATTTTCCAAAGTAACTCTTGTTGAAAATTTCCTGCTACCCAAAGATTGTCTGGAAGAAATCGCTTTAAATCGATAAGAACACCTGTTGTTACCATTGTTTATTTAATCTCTTGTAACATGTTTTTCTTATGTCGTGGTGTAAATAATACAAAATATTATTATTATTACACCGTATCGTATTATTAATTCTACCTATTCTTTAACTTTATTCCTCAATCAATTATGAAATATTAGCCACAAATAAACTAGGCGATATTTAAAGCTGGTACAAACATTCGTAAATAATGCTCAAACATTTTCCCAATTAATAGTCTGAAACAAGTGATTAAATTTGACCTACTTTGTAACGATTTTTGGAAGCGGCCAATTGACTGGCGTGTAACATGAGTTGCAGTTGCCGCTAATCCAACCTATTAAATCATTGGATGCCAATTAGTATTAAAGCCCAAATCGCTTAAAATTAATCTGACCGCGTTTAGCTGCCGTGTGATTACATAGAACGGTTACTGACTTAGTACATGGGAATACTGCTGATGATTATCTCAATATGTATATTATGTATAGTTGGATGTAGATTATAAGTAATATGACATTTTCGTCATTGTCATATATTGTAGTTTTGCATGTAGGTACAGTCGCGGAATGAAAACGTTTTCAAATAAAATCATTTACGCGTTGCAAGCACATGTTACCTTTTTAAACTGTGTAACAGACGAGAGTGTTGTATTGGAAATTATGTTTAACTGTTTGATAACAAAGTTCAACTTAGACGAATATTCCTTGACTATTAATAGTTGAAGTAAATCCCTATTATTAGTTTGATCTTGCCATTACGTTGTGTCAAGTTGCATAAATGTTGATAATAATGATTAAAACTATAAGGCCTCTCACGGACTGGCGCGGCCTGGCCTCGGCGGTCAATAGTAAACTTGTCAATAGCTGTCAAAATTACTATGGACCACCATCGCAATTTTCCCGTTATTTTGAAATTTGTAATTTTATATTGACTTATAATTACTAAGTATATACTGGCTTACTAGATCATTATTCTTGACGTCTTCCATCAGGCAGCCATATTGGAATTCAGTACTGGCGCCCCGCCCGCCACAGACTATGAAAACTTACTCTCACTGGAGTAGGTTACATGCGCAAACTTATGCTAGTGGATGTCTGTTCTGTAGGTATACTTATATAATTCAATATCATTTTCCTATTGAATTGTACGCTAAAGCGTTAAAGGATGTTGCAGACATTCGCGACCTCGTCTGCGGAAGTTCTGCATCAATTTCGACATCTGCATCCGCATCCTCAAGAATCGATGCGGAGTTTTTTGCGGATGTGGATGTAGTGCAAGGCGGGATAAAAACGGGGCGCGTCCCACGCGCTTGTTAGGTATTTACGTCGTAAGTTAAAAAATCTTCAATAAATTTCTGTAATCTTCCGATTTGCCTTATATACTCGGGACGTGGAGCTTCTGCTTCTCCTAGGTTCTCCAAACACACTACGGGACGCAGTCAGCAACACCAAGGCACTCACCAACTTTTTAAACGAGCTGGGGTGGTTAGAGTAGCGCCACACCGCCGTTTCACGCAAAATAGGCACAATGGATGTCGACTTGCGGAAAACGCCCACTATAACTAACTAACTAACTAATCATTATTTGTGAGTCATATCTTAAGTCAGTTAGTTTCCTAGATAAAAAAAGAAACGTATACGAATCTGTTCGTTAAAATTCTAATGTAATTTCGAATGACGTATGAGTAATATCCATGCGCTTCAAGTCTAGTAGCTCCACGTCCAATGTGGTGGCGTGTTATCGATGTGCTTTTCAGTTACGAAATAAGCCCCAATGCGTTTGCGGGAATGAGTCGATGTTTGTGAGCCGGATTAAGCGCTTACAGCCGGAAGTCTATTGACAAATCACCAATAGTTTATTTATGAGTTCGTCCGCAACTCCGCACTGATGGAAACTGCTTAGCGCTGTCCATTCAATGGAGTGCTTTGTTTCGAGTCATCTGTAGATACGAACTCAATTCCTACATATAAAAACACAAAAACTCCAGAATGATTTGGAAGGAATTGGTTTCCGACGTTAAGCTGCTGAAGGTGTGCCTGACATGACGTATTGTTTGATATCAAATTAAATATAGTACCAACCAGGGTGATGGAGCTCTGCATTGGTGAAAAAATTACAGAAAAAACTAATTTTCCCAAATATATTGGGACCTAGATAGATCGATTTTGCCTGCGTAACACTGTAACACTTATGTTGCAAATTTCATCGAAATCATTAACACGCTTTCAAGAACGTGATTAAATATATATATATATAGTATATATATATAGATATATATAGTATATATATATAGATATATATATGTGTGTATATACAAATATTGCTCGTTTAACAGTATAGGCCGTTGCAAATTTTATTAAAATCGTTAAAGCCGTTTTCAAGAACTGGACTACAAATATTCCTAATGTAATTTAAATATATTTTTATTTCCGATTTTCAAATATCCATATAATGTTAGTAAATCTTAATTTAAGTTAGTTATGTGCGTATCTACTTATTACGTAACAGTATATGTAGAATCTCAAATAGCGACAGATCATTAATGTGACAGGACAAAATATGATATTAAACAAAATACAGCGCGATAAATAAACCTCCTAAAACCTAAAAACCGCTAACTAGCTGATCTAAATAAACATGACATCATACTAATAGTCAAATAAACTGTTTAATACTCCCCGATGTTTTCGTCTAGACAGAGCAGTTTTGTAGGTTCTCCCATTTGTAAGGAAATAATGTTTTAGATAAAAATTAAATAGGTACCGTTTAATATTTACTAGTGGGTAGTATAAAAGTTTTATTATTCATGAAAATATTCCACATTAACACAATTAAAATATAAGGATACCACTTTTTTGAACAGAAGAAATTTTACGTTTTTTTTTCTAACTATTTCGGTAACGAATTTAACAGGCGAAAATAGGGCCATTACTAGGGAAAGCGACACGGCAAAGCTACATGCTGACGGTTCTGCTTCGAGTCCATGAGTCAAGAAGTGCAGTTAAAGACCACAATTTGAATTGGACAATAGTTTTTAAGTGCCCTTTTTTTCTACAATAAAAACCTTTTAGGGTTTCTATTTAACAATGAAAATAAACTTCATTAAACATTACTCATATTGTTCCTATTACTTGATTGATCTAAGCATGTAATAAATATCAAAATAAATGTGAAAGTTGTTAATTACTGGACGAACTACTACTAAAAGAGTAATCCACAGTTACATTCTGAAACACTGCAAATTCAGAGAAACATTATAAAAATGACCACGTTTTTAACAAATGTTGGACACAAACAGGTACGTATATAGGTAATGACCGGCCACTAAGCGCTGGCAACGCCGCGTACGCTTTTAGCCTAATTATATTGAAATTAAGCAGACTGCATGTAGAACCATAATACAACATGGCGTCAGCCATAAATTTGGCATAACAATGCCTGTATAATAAATAATATTCGATATAGTACTAGTGTTAAAAAAAAATATTATTTATGACGATTGACTAACTCATTTGTGCATGATCGCTGACTGAAAAAAGTGTAAATATAAGCTTTATTGAGCGCTATGAAAATGCGTCATATTTCGACTTTTTATTATTTACATATTTACTTACTTCACCCGCATCTATATATAACCATCAAGTTGATCTGATGTTGGAGCCAGAAATTAGATATTGTAATCCATTAATAAAAAGTAAAAACAACAACGGATTGACACAATGGCGCGCTCTCTGACAACTATTGTTTTAAGGCATGTCTCATGTGTCATGGTGTGTGTTGTTATGAAAGATGTAATATGAAAATAATAATGATAAGTACTTGAAAAAAATTCAGTAATAAATATTTATTGACAAAAATGTAAAGTTAGAAACAATAGAAATTAAAAAAATATATGTACACTAAAACTAAAACTATATTAATGCTAATCTAATAGATTCTCGGGACGGCAGGACCTGGCGCAAATGTGCCCAATATGCTGGCCGTGTTACCCCGCTGCACCGCCAACGATATGTGCTGCACCAGATACGAGCCGGACCTGGGATCGCGACCTTTCTCCCACAATCCCCCGCTCCCGCAAAAGTTTTCGAAAAAAATACAGTTTTCTTCTATATACAAAGAATACAACTAAACAAGCAGAAGTAAATAAAGGTAAATGAAATACAATACTTTAACTTCATTCTACTTAATGTTTAAGAAGAATAATCAAAAAAACACTGACATGTAAAAGTGCCCTTGTGGCCTATTTGCAGAATAAATAATTGATTTTGATTTTAATTTTTGACTCCAAAATTGAAATTTGGACGAAACATAATAATTGACCTTTTTATGATATTCTCCAATCTCAATATTAGCTGTAAGCTGACTCTTTAATTTTCTTAAAAAGCAAAAACCATCCAATTTCTTATGGAACAGTTACTTTCTTAGTTGATGGCATATCAATTATCAATATTAGGACATCATACTAATTTAAAACACATTTGACAAATGATATTACGGTAATGTTGCCATATAAAAAGTTTTAAATAAATCTCTGGCTCATCTTTGAAATCCTAGCCAGACTCTAAAAATCTAGTGATCTAAAAAAAACCCGTGCCTATTGCACATTTTATTGTGATATTGCGTTGTTTTACTGCCAAGTAATGCTAATAATTTGCTAGGCAGTATCTTTTACTCGTTAAGCAGTAAAAATATTGAATACAATGACTAAACATAAAACTGAAACCGTCAGTATTTTAATAACAACCAGCTTACGGGTGCAAGTTAAAATATGAAAATGAATATTCGTGATAAACGAAATGATATATGCAAAAATCATCGTTTCATACACCGCATATTAAATAGAGAGCGAAATATAATTTGTCATTCATTCATTTGCATTCATAGCGTCATTCCGCTCGGGATATGTGACGTCATAATTGGTCAGAATTATCATATGAACGCCGGGGTAGTGATGAGAATGAGATGCAGTACCCGTGAATTTTGAGGTTTCACAAAACACAGTTGAGTTTAGACTGAACTTGCTAAAATAGATTATAAAATTTATTTAAGCATTTTTAAACTGTTTTTACAGTTTGGAGAGATTATTCTAGGTAAATAATAGCAGCAAATAAGAAAGGTCTTGTACTTTAAACTACGCAATTTATTGCGTAGGTAGTGAAAAGTGACTAACTTTTTCGAAGTTTATTTGGGGTATCTATCTAATAAGCAACTTTAGACAAAAAAAGTATACGAAGGAAGCTAGCTGAATTTACGTGACCTACAATCATCTGAGTTTATCTTTTCGACTATTAAGACGTTGAACGAAACTGAATACCTTTTATCACTGATTGTCATTGCGACCAGCAGCAGGTCGATCACGTAACGCATTGTAAGAACGTCGGGTAGGTCTAAATGTCACTTTTTATATGGAAAATTGACAGTAAAATTGTACCGACGCGCGTTAGTAACGATACGTGATTACCCCTCTGGTCGATCACGTAACGCTTTGTACGAACGTCAGGTAGATCTAAATGTCGCTTTTTATATGGAAAAATGACAGTTAAATGGTCCTAACGCGCGTTCGGAACGTTACGTGATTACTCCTCAGCAGGTTGATCACGTAACGATTCGTAGATCTAAATGTCACCTGTATGGGAAAATGACAGTCGAGTTGTCCTAACGTGCGTTCGGAAAGTTACGTGATCACCCCTCTGCCGGTATATTGCGTAACGCTTTGTACGTGCGTCAGGTAGATCTAAATGTCAATTTTAACATAGGAAATGACAGTTGAATTATCCAATGCTAGTACGAAAGGTAACGTAACCCAACAGAGAGCAACAGTTGCATTTCAATTATCTTGACTAGGTACTTAAGAATTTCTACCATAATACTACTTAGACCAAGTACGGGTAACTAGCATAACCGCTTCGCATCACTCGGGTCAGCTTCTAAAGGATTATGTGATAATGGTATCTTAGATGTTAACACCCTCGCGAGGGTCGAGTCTATGTCCCCGTAATGAATATCAGCCAAGACGTGTGCTACGTACAAAACGCGAGCACAATTAAAATAAGATTTGATGATCGGATTATACTTGTTAGGCTTAAACTAGATTTCAGTGTGGGAAGTGAAACGTCTACCGTTAAAAGTAACTACGTAGTTCTTTGAATAATTGAACAAGAATAAAGCTTTACTGGTCCTTTAGTTGTAAATCGACGGTTAAGACAGGAAGAATTTCGTTGCGTACCTACTGATTTATTTATTTAATCGATCAGATTTCGTATGGCATTATGGAAAAGAGAAACAGGATAATTACAAAAACAGTTAAATTTAAATCAGTATTTATACTGATTCAAAATAGGTACATTTTTATTTATTGTATTTCTAAGACTATCTACTCACTTGCAGTCCTATCAAAAACCGTAAAGATATTAATTTATAGGTACATACCTAGGTAAGACTGGAAGCGTTTGAAATGTGGTGCTGGAGACGGATGGAAGGCATAAGCTGGACTGAGAGAGTAACAAATGAGGACGTGTTATGAAGGGTAAAAGAGAAGAGAGCGATCCTGAACACCATCAGCGCTAGAAGGGGGAAAATGATTGGACATTTGATACGGCACGACAACTTCTTTAAAACCATAATGGAAGGAAAGATAGAAGGAAGGAGAGGCAGGGGAAGACCACAGCGCAGTAATATGGACCAAATAAAGGAAAAAGCTGGTGTCGTGTCGTATCAGCGAGTCAAGGAGATGGCGTACGACAGAGAGAAGTGGAAAATACTCCACCGACAAGAGGATAACTCTTAAATTTAAAGAAGAACCTAGGTAAAGATACAAAAAACGTATGTTTCATGTGCGGGTGCGGGTAATTAATTACGCTCTATTTGACTTACCTACCACAAAATTATAAATAGTTATTTATAAATGTTTCAGTGACCTGCAGAGCTAGAAGAGATATATATGAAGCTTCTACTACTACTACCATTAAATATAATATATAATTTTTGTCTTTTATTTACTGTAGGCACTCAACATTTATGTACTTTACTTAAATATCTCCAAAATGCGCAGACATTTGAATAAACACTTTTCCTATATAGCACTTTACTTCTAGTATTCCATTTACATCACGTACAATCTAACCCTCAAATACCCGAAAGCAAAGTACGATAGGTAAGTGCGTTACTTCAGAAATATTGAATCATCGTTTACACGTGTCGACAAAATGATTTTGTTAAGGAATATGTTGTGCCATATATTTTTACGGGCGTGTAGGGATACCATATTGTTCGCTGTATAAGTTAATCCAATGTAAAATTTTCATCGCCGTGAGGTCCGCTTTCAGAGAAACGAGATATGTATTTGTGAATTTTGTGCAATTATTTATTTACGCGTAACAAAGGGCAATAAAAACTGGCTTATATTACATACACAATTATAATTTTGAATCTTTTTAACCCCGGACGAAAAAGAGGGGTGTTATTGAGTTTAACATGTCGACTACCGTAGGTTCAAAGGGCGTAAGGGACCAATTGGCGAAAATGAGTTATGAATGCAGTTATATTCAGTTTTTTTTTCTCTATCGATTGGTGTATATAACGTCGCGATAGCTTTAAAAAAGTGTCCGTTACGACAATGAAAAAAGGTGCAATAGAACCCGTTTTTGTAATACATTTTGCTGTATCAACTAAAATAAAAAAATATTTGTGGCACATTTTGACGTAACTCTCACTTTATCTACGTTACAGCATTTTGCACATATACAATCATAAATGCATTTGGTCGTAACGCTCACTTGATCCTACGTTACAGCATTTTGCACATATACAATCATTGATGCATTTTGGCGTAACTCCCACTTGATGTACGTTACAGCATTTTGCACATATATAATCATTGATGCATTTTGGCGTAACTCCCACTTGATGTACGTTACAGCATTTTTCACATATATAATCATTGATGCATTTTAGCGTAACTCCCACTTGATGTACGTTACAGTATTTTGCACATATATAATCATTGATGCATTTTGGCGTAACTCTCATTTTATGTACGATACACCCTTTTACATCCCCGAATTCACACAGGAATGTCCGTTACGCCAAAACAGTTTTATTTTATCTAATAGTCGAAGCCTGATACGCTAATTTGTCATGGACTTTTAGCACTTTGATCATAGAGTTTACTTCCTCTTAC
Organism: Epinotia brunnichana; assembly: GCA_963854355.1. Classification (NCBI taxonomy): domain Eukaryota; kingdom Metazoa; phylum Arthropoda; class Insecta; order Lepidoptera; family Tortricidae; genus Epinotia; species Epinotia brunnichana. Next base: position 16,936,555 of record OY977949.1, on the reverse strand, counting down.
GCTAGTCTCATCATATTACAATGAAAGGGACAACACCATTGCTAAAATAGGAGCGCGGGGGTGCGGTGCGGTGCGCGGACGCATGCGAGGCGCCGTGACCGTGAGACAGGTTTACGCTTGTTTATGTTTAGTGCAAATTTGGTCACCTTTTGGGCATGTACGTAATTGATCGATCGATGTATTGGTTTGCTATAATTGTGTAGTTGGTGAATAAAACAATGAATAATGACAGTGCTCATTTGCAAGTTCTTATTGCAAGACGAAGCCAGTTATTACGAGATCGTAATAAATTATTGAGGTAAGTTCTTAGAATAATCATTCTAATATTATAAATGCGAAAGTTTGGATCTATGTTTAGATGTTTGGATGTTTATTATTCAATCACGCTTAAACGGCTCAACCGATTTAGATGAAATTTTGCACTTAGGTTTTTTATAGCCTGGTTTAAAATATAGGATGGTTTTTACTCGGGTCCACGCCACATCTTTATATCTATTTTATTTGATCCTTTTGTGAATAACTGTATCACAGACGAGTAATGTGGTGTTTTTGGCACGATAATTATGATAACTATAATAATTAATTGTTTATAACAAAAAATACATGAAGTTTTCAGAAATTATCTATCACATTTCTAAGTTTAATCTATATAACTTAACTTGTTTATATAATATAAGTGTTCGCATAACAATATTTATTTTCTATTATTTTACTTATCACACATGATCTTCTTCAGGGTACATCGGAAAAAAGACCAAGACTAAGGAAGAATGAAAGCAAGGAACTAAGGAAGCACTAAAGAGCAGTCTAAAAAAGGTAAGGGATGTGGGAAAGTTTCTAAGGGAAAAGAAGAGCCCAAGCGGGCGTCTACAAGTAGGGATCTAACTGAAAAGGACAAAGGGAAAGAAAGAGGGAAAGACACTAACGGCCCGTTTGAATTAGTGCAGTCAGGTACGGATAAGCAGCCGGATATTAAACAAAGTACAAAGAAAAACTGAAAATTGCTTACCAAAAATATTTGGATTTAAAAAAAAAATGTGACAACGGTACGATACCGAAACGTTTTCATTTGGAATATATGTCGCTGCCTTACTCCGAAAAAGTAATAGCGACTTTAGCAGACACAGACGAGGAGGATGATGATGAAATCGGTGACAATTAATGATTGATTAATACCGAGTATTTATTTCCTGTTAAAGAAGTCTTTTTTTCACGTTAAGTTGTCGTGACTAATTTTGTTTGTTTTCCTTTATATTATTAAGCAGCATTTAACATTGGAGAGTTTTATTATCTAAATGACTGATTTTATCGATCTCATTAAGTTTTTTTTTGTTTTGTTAAACGGGTAACCCTTTTTGTTAAAAGGGTTTAAGTTTTCACGTTAAGTTGTCGTGATATTTTTGTTTGTTTTCCTTAATATTAATTAAGCAGCATTTAACATTGGAGAATATTGTTATCTACATGACTGATTATATCGATCTCATTAAGTTTTTTTTTTGTTTAAGAGTCCGCAGTAATCTCGATTCTCCATACAAACGTAGTTACGCTCTCATTTTAAAACTACGTGTTGGATTGTAACGAAACTTTGCATGTACAATGTCATAAGGTATATCTATGTCTGAATTTAGTTTATGTAGCTTCAGACACCATAGTAAAAAAAATACAGCGGATTTAAGTTTTTCATACAAAACTTGTTTTTGCTGTATTTCGTTTGTTTTATAAACTGGAGCCATATAAACTAATTACAGACCTAGATATACCTCATGTCATTGTATATGAAAAGTTTTGTTACAATCCAACACGTAGTTTTAAAATGAGAGCGTAACTACGTTTGTATGGGAAGGTGGAATTCGGCCGAGCTTACTGGGGACTCTTATTAACAAAAAGGGTTTAGTCTTTAAGTGATTATCTCAGTGCCATGCCCTTAGACAAAGAGTAGATTTTATTTTAAATAGGTACTTAACCTAGAAAAAAATTTATTTGCGAAGCTAAGATAGGAAGTTATTATGTTGATCTTAATAAATAATTAAGTTACAAGAAAACCTTTGTTTCACTTATTCATACAAACTTCCTGTAATCCTCAATGCAATATCAGCAAATCCCCAGTGCAAGTCACTCGTTACATAGTTGAGACATGGCTAGTTTTACGTCAAGTTGACATTTAGAAAGATTTTTTTGGTACGATACGACCTTCTGACATATTGGTTAAACGGAAACATTGTGAAGTAATGGACAAGTGTATTCAAAAACGGGTTTTTTTTTTGTCGTAAGGGACACACATCTTTGTAATTAAGAACCGTGTGCTAAATCCATTTACATGATCTAAAAGAGCTTAAAAAACAGTAAATATGTCACTAACAAGCATGTTAATGTGTAAAGGAACAAAAAAGTTACGATTTTTTTTCTCGAATCGGAACAGTTTTTTGGCTCTCCTGAAAAATGATGATTTGTCCCTTACGCCCTTTGAACCTACGGTAGTCGATGTGTATATAATAGTCCGGTACGTAAACAGAGGCCACCTTCGATAATTCACAAGAGTGCGATTTTTTGTTAATATTTAGAATATAGTGAGTACTACTAGTAGTAAAACGAGAAAGTGAATTCTAACGTGGATTTAGGTATGACACAGCGTTTTCTTAGTGACCCTTGTAAATCCAGCGAAAGATTATACAATTGGTATTTTTCTTCAATAGAGTCTCGCATTTAAATGTTACAACCTTCCCTATAATTTACTAAAACTTTCGTCAATGGATAACGTCAGTATAATACAAAACGAATAAAAAAAATCCTCTAAAAGATTATTCAAGTGAGTTTTGGCAACTGAATTGTGTTAAAAACTATCAAAGATAATGACAGTTTGAATTAATAAAATATTCATCAATAGGTTAAATGTATATGAAATTTTTAATTTTGAAAGCCTTCAACTAAGTAGTCACTTAAATATTTTTTTAGGAGAATTATATATTTTTTAATCGTATCCGGTTTTGCTGACGTAATCTATTAACAAAACTATTAGAAAACGCTAGGTAACATTTTGAATTATCAAATGCGTTGCATTACTCGTATTTCTCCAATACGAGTAATGCAACGCATTTGATAATGACTTGTATAATATTTTCAAAGTTTTACACGTGTTCCTAACAAAAAAGTAAATTATTCGTTAATCTACGTTAGAAAATCTAAAAAAAATTTTTTCGATATTAGTATTTATTGTACTCTTGCTGATAACAAAAAAAATCTGACTTGTGAATTATGTTAGTTTGACGACCAATTACTGTGTTCGCGTACTGGACTATAATGTGGCATCGTAGCCTCAAAATGCGTGAACCGATTTGAGTGCGAGTCTTTTTACTCGAAAGTCCTGTCAAGATGATCTTAGTTATGTTTGTTGTGTTGGGGGTGTCTTTTTTATTATAGTTGTCCACAAATCATTAGACGTCACGAAATTTTCCGCATTCCTTTTCATCGTTCTCGGACTTAACGCAATTCTTGGGTAAAACTTGTCAATTTCAAGGGCATTTTTCACAGACAGTGTATGGTTAACATGAAAAGAGAAGTCAAAGGAAACCTTAGGGTTATTACAATATTTACAATAACCCTTTGCCAAAGCATTTTGTCCATTTCAAAATCTTGTACCTACATATTCGTTAGAGCCCGTTCACACGGAAACATCCGATACTTTGGGGGAGCTGTTTTTTGTAGGATCCGAATGTGTCATCCGATTTTGCGACTACAAATCGCTCCGGTCGTTCGACAAAATGCTGGATCCAATTTAGTGGTTACAATATTTCAATACTCGTATTCCCACAAGGTCGGAAGATAAATCCTGCAAAAAACCACATCCGGATCCGAAAACCGGGCAGCCATGTGAACACACTATCCGGTTTTGCAGGATCCGATAGTTAGTAGAAACGACAAAACTTGTTACGCAAAGACGCATTATCTCAAAATTTCTATAATTTTATAGAAATTCAAAAACGACAAGACACAGTCCATTCGAAGGTGCTTTGAACTGAATGTCGTTACATTTTACGACAAGGGGACTGAATAATGTTGTCTACGGGGATACAGTGGTGAGTGGTACCCAAATTTAACGATCTAGGTGCTTGAATAGTGTGAATCGTATGCAGAGATAAAGATGAGATTTGAACGGGATAAGTCTGAACTCCGATAAGGGTCCCGAATGTTATAGAAGGAGAATACCCACTATAAATCGTATTCATGGAAGATTGTAGTATACTATTGAAGATTGCAGTGCTATAAGATCGCTTGTACAGTCTCCTCTTGTATTAAATACCATATATGTAACACGGTTAAACAATAAAGTTTTTCTATTTCTACATTAATGTCTAACACCATAGCCCTCAACACTATTAGTTCACCCTCTAACGGCTCTACGGTTGAAGCTAAGGCAGGTTAGTGGTTCAAACATGCGGCTTTCAATAGGAGATCGAGAGTTCAAATCCTGTAATTAGAAGTTTAATCCATATCTTCTCTGTGAACAAGAATCACTCGGAGGCTGTCCGTCTGACACAGCCAGTTTTTTGAATCTTGTTTTGTTAGATATTATCGCCGGTACTCGTACACGCATTCAAAAATCACGGTCGACTTAGCGTGTGTACACGTGGTTGCCAGTTTTGTATGATTGCTGAGTGAACGACAAACGCACATGCTTTTTCCGCCATCTAGAAGTACCCGTAGTGGCAGAATTACAAGTCCCTAGAATTTTTCGGACATTTGGTTCATGCACTCGGCCGAGCGGCCGGTGGTGCGAAGCTACCATCCGCAGGTTATGCCTGAACGCCTCTAAGGCCGAAGCCAGCCTAGCCGAATCCGGCAAGGATATGCTCACTGTGGAGCCCCGAGAGTCGGGAGGCTCTAAACAATGTGACTTTACTAGTCGCGCTTTATTCGTAAGGTGCGACGTCAAACCCCATTTGGACCTCGGAGATCGGTCGGTGGTACTAACCCCTAGGCTAAGTTTTACTAAAGATTATGGAGATTTATTTTTATTTTGAGTAAGTATTAAAATACGGTATAGTGCTTAAACATTAGCCTCATCTTTTTCTTAAACCAATCGCAGTTTAATGTGTTCTGTGCGCGAAACACACAACCTGTTTCGGGCACAGAACACAGACCAGATTGGAATAAATAGACATTGCAACATTGAAAGGTTCTGGTGCTACACAAATTTCGTGCAAAATACGATACACCTTTTGTTATTGACTTTAGAACAAGCATTAAGTATAGGTAGTCCCTTCTAATTGCAAGTAGAAAATTTCGTTATACGACAATCACAGTCCTTAAAGCATAAAGTTTGCATTGGTAACATAATTAACGAAAACAGTTATTATTGTGATCCTAGTATTAATTGAATTTGTGTTTAAGTTTATTCAGACGAGGTTAGTGGAGGCAATCGGGGTCTTAATTAAACCAAACAATGTTGTTGCTTTACAATTAATGATAGGGCCCGCTATTTACATGTGGGTACGAGGTTAAGAAACATACTGTAACAAGTATACCTACTACATACTATATTTTGCAGAAAATTTTTGCTAAATGGTTTTCTTTGAATTTCATAGGTTTCATAGGTATTGACCTCTAGATCGTAACTGAGATAACGTCAATTTATTACCTCTCTAACTAAGACTTTAATGCAGATAAATTTCCTTTTTGTTTACTACTTCTTGGTCTACCCGCAAATTACGCACTTGGCTTTTTGTGCCTAAATGACCCAAAGTTGATAAATGAATGACGGTTTTTTTGGATTGACTTATTATGTGTACGTTTTTGTACCGTTTATAAAAGCGTGCTTGATTATTTATGAGTAAATATATATATAACCTTTTTTAACTATTGTTAAAGATTACAATCTCAATCAAAAACCGTAATTTTAGTTTGTAACACTTGTAACACTCATGTAAAATGTTTATTTTTATATAAAAATGCTAAATGGTTTTCTATATAAGATATTCTAAGTATAGTATTGTCTGCGAATAGTATAAAATTGGGTGGAAAGTTCATTCAAGTTTGGTAATGTACATAAATATGTCCATGAAAAACTAGACATTATGAGAAAAAATTATACCTACAGATAACTAATCAATAATTGTAAGGCGCAAATAATTGAATTTAAAATGAATCAAATTATCAACATCTACTTTATTTAAATTTTTTGTTAGTTACGGTGAAATATACCTACCACATTTAATACGGTTTTAAGATTTATTTAAAAGCGAATGGGCACACCTGTAGAGTAAGCCAATAAAGTGGTCTACCACTTTTCGACTCTTTTTGTACTTATATCAAGTTTTAAAAGGAAAAGGGGTAGGTACACACACAAAGTTGATAATTTTGCCTTCTTCCATTAAACATATTCAGTCATCAGCAAATTGTTTGATTACTTACTTATAGAATAATTATTCTTTACTATATATAATTATATGTAATTCCATTCAGTTCAAATTTAAATTGATTCTGCATTTATTATTGGACCTCGATATTAGGTTTAGGTCAATGACTTTTTTCACAATGTTTCAATTATATTAGATCCACAAAATTAATTCAGTTTCCAGTCCAGTAAGCAGTAGGTTTTAATGAAATTGTGCCGAATAATTTAGCTCGGTGCGCTACGAGCGTACTTTGTTAGTTAGATAATACTGGAACCCGTTTATACCTACTCGATGGAAACATACAATATTTAACTCACTGTATTTAATTTATAGCAACCCAATGATTTTTTATATCACGATGTCACACAATCCTGTAATTTTAGTTTAGTATTTATATCTGTCGGCGGCCGATCGTAAAATCCGGCAGATCACGAAATTCCTAGGCATATCGTGAAACGCCGCGTTACGTTATGGAGCTTATTATGGTGATAGTTTGATTTGTGTAAGATTTTCCCCTAATATTTATTATTTACTATTATCGCTGGATGCGGGTGGCGCAGGACCGGTCACTTTGAAACTCTTTGGGGGAGGCCTATATCCAGCAGTGGACGTCTTTCGGCTGATATGATGATGATGATTATTATTGTTTATTATACAAGATGGTGGCGAAGCATTAAATGGTTTAGTGATAAAAAATAAATATTATGAAACTCTCTTACACAAATCAAACTGGCTCAATAAGGTTTGTGTGACGTGGCTATATTTAATATATTTAAATGCCAAGATAACGATAAATATAGATATTTGTTTCTGAGTCTTGGATGTTTCCTTGGTCACTCATCACATAAAAATTTGCCCTTACAGGGACATGCAGCTTCAGCAGACAGGACCGGCAGCTTCGAAGGCAGGGTCTACCGACTAGGCTATAAACCGGTTGTCAGCAATATATGTACCTACAGTACACTAGAGAGGTAAACACGAAACGTTCCGAACGCGCGTCGGTACAATTCAACTGTCAATGTTCTATATAAAAAGTGACATTTAGACCTACCTGACGCGCGTATAATGCGTTACGTGATCGACCTACAGTACACACGGACGCCTGAGACGCTCCTGAGAAGACACGTTCTCTTTGCTGACCATTTATGTACATATATATGTGAGGATTCGCTGTACTCAACTAAGTGCATCGTTGGAAGCTCTGGCGGCCTGGCTCGACACCCGTTGTGTTTTATTATGATGCGGTCTTCTGGTAGGTGGAGAAATTTCCCTAGTTGAGCTGCTCCAAATATTTATTCTGAGTGAGACAATATCTTTGCCTTACCCCCTCTTAGGTAATTTAAATAATTATTATTTCCATTTTTTTAGAAAACTATGACACTGTTGAATTTTAACTCAAAGTAAGTTATATCTATTGGATTTGAACACACCACAAAGAAATATACTAGAACCCCTTTCACCGACATTAATGTCACCTACTTTTTATTAACTCTTTTACTGAATAACAGTTGAAAGAGTCACAAGGAAAATTAGAATAAGTATTATGATGAAAAACTTAAAACGAAAAGATGAAACGCTCATGTATGCTCAGGGGCTTTGTTGGATAAATTAATGTTTTATTTCGGCTGCCCACTTCTGAAAAGGCGTATTTCATTCAACAGTCTCAACACACAGTAAACCTTGCTTTATGAGTAATAAAGTGCAAATTGGCATACAACCTGAAGGAGCGATATGATGTTGTGAAAGAAAACACTTGATTTCTCATACCGCTCTGACATCCTTAATATGCGAGTATATGGGCCTGGGGCAGTTTTCATTTTTTAAACACAAAGAGCTCGTGTAACGATATGAGGGGAAATAACTAGAAAGGAGTGTTTTTACTCCATTTTGATATAAAAATGTGATTCGTGAGTTTTACCGCCGTTGTCGATCGACGAATCCAAGTCGAGTGTAATTCGTTCATTAGATTTAGTAGTGTGTTCATTTGAAAATAACACAAATAACAACGTCGTCTTATAAATATTACAATCAAGTCTATTTGTATGGTTTATTCCTTTCCATTGTACTTACATACACGTATCTACTAATAAAACTAACTAACACTTAGTGTCGTCCTTTTTTTTTTTTTTTTTGTACGTGGAGAAAACCTGCGAACCAGGTACCCAACCATCGGGGGCTGACTGGGTTATGTGGTATTTCTATCCACTAAAAACTCCACGGCGGTCGGCATCTGCGCTTTCATGCGGAGGACTCCAGGATCTCATACTGAACGCACTGGAGCCCTCCTCGCGCCTCGCCATATTTGGCTCGTCCTAGGATGATGATGGTCGCCTTCCCTGGGGTTTTTAGGTGAGTGCCCCGGCCCCCGCCAGGAACACTGCGACCCCGATGACCCCCTTTAGTCGCCTTCTACGACAGGCGGGGGAGACCGTAGACCTATTCTTGTCCGAGCCTACAAGTGTCGTCCTAGGAAATCATAAATTTAAATGCAAAGATGATTTATTATTCGTGTATCATACGAAATAGTATTATATTACTACAACTTAGAATAGTTGAAAAAGTCGACATTTTCATTTCAAAGTTCAATATCTCAAAAACCGTTGAACAGATTTTGTTAAAACGTAGCTCGGTCACGTCAGCTTTCGGATAAAAAAACCGCATTCAAATCGGTCCATTCTTTTAGGAGCTACGATGCCACAGACAGATACACACATACACGCAGACAGACAGACACACAGACACGTCAAACTTATAACACCCCTCTTTTTCCGTCGGGGGATAAAAATAATATTATTGAAATACGAAATAGTAACAATACCTTAGTATTATTTATTGCTATATAAATAGGCCAATTACGCTCTAAAGAAAGGGTCACTTAGAACAGTAGCCCGCAAAAGTACAGTCACATTGAAAAATGCTAGCTTTTTCTTAAATTTCACTTTGGAGTCTGAACGAGGGTCGAGGAGTAGCCGAGCAGACGTTCATAATGCGGCTCTCGACACGAGGGCTTGACCGTGGCTACTTCCACGCCTAACGTTCAACTGTGTGGTACAAAATACTATCGGAGGCGTTAAACGGGTCGTTTGACCCATGACGTTTTTAACCGGTGTTTATGGACCATTTTCTAAGCAGGTTGAAGTCTATGTTGTAACAGTTTTTCAAATAAGTTATGTCATGGTGTCTCTTGGCTAACGAGGCAGAATAAAAACTAGGATTTTTAGTAGTTTAACAATTTAACCGCCATAGTCTGATTTATAAGACATAAAATATCCAGCTCATTTCACCGCAGTCTAATATGAAAGATAAAATTTGATTTGTTTTTTTCATATATATTTTAATAGCGACACTCATATGCAAGCCCTATTCTGGGTGATGGTGTGTCCTATCGGCGGCGACACGAGCATGCCCGATGAAAAATTATATGCGGATAAAGGGTTAAGTACCTACACACATTGCAACAACGTGGACTTCAACATGCTTAGAAGAGGGTCCATTAAAATCTGTTAAAAAACGCAACAGAAACCAGTTCGGTGAATTTTTAAACCATCAAATCAGTTTTTAGTTTTGAAAAGTGATGACGAGACGTTACCATGGTAATAAACGACAGAAAAAAGTAATTTAAATAACGTGAAATTAACTATGTACATATTTACAAAAAACTGTCAGGAAGGCAGGGCCAAGGTAGGCACAGCAGGAATGTCATCTCGCTCATATTTGGAACAGCCCACCTGAGGAAGAACCTAAATCTTAGGCTTTGGTTGCACGCTAATTCTGGCGTCACTTCAGTCCATCAGTTTTATGAGAGAATGATACCTAGTGTAACCGTTGTGAATGACAGAGACAGACAGATCATACTGATGGACTGAACTGACGCCAGAATAAGCGTGTAACCGAAGCCTTACAGAAGACCGCAGAAATAATAACACCACGACTTGAATGCTCTATTGGTATGTGGAATTGCTGTGTCTGCTGGTAAGTAAGGTGTTACCTATGTGAAAAGAAAATATTAAGTGAAACTATGTCTAAGATACGATGAACAAGTTGTAGACATTTCATTCCACGACCAATAAGCATTTTTTTAAATAAGGTTCATCTCTAAAGCGCTTGTATTTCAGACCACAGGCAAAGTTTTACTCATTCAGCCTCTTACCACTGGCCACTGAATGAGACGTCAATTTAGAACCCAAATTGCTTTTGAAAAAAGTCTACCTTTGAAAATCACACTTCTTTTTCTATTTCTAATGAAACTAATTTATTTTTGTTGTAACTACCTAATGTTACCTACTTAATTAATAACCTATATATCTACTTAATAACACTTAATGATAAGACTGACAGTTGACACTGATATAATATTTTCATATAAACGTGGTAAAAAAATACATTTGTGTGCGATTTTGAGCCAGAGGTGCGATTTTACTTTTACAATATGATATGTCCCTGTGTCATATTCACATTCAAGTCTCTGTAATCGGAAATTACAACGACCGTTTTTTTTACAGGGTACATGATGAAAACATGTCACATTCAAGAATTCTCGTCATTTCTCATGGAATACTTTTTAAGGTTCCGTACTCAAAGAGTCAAACGGGACCCTATTACTAAGACTACGCAGTCCGTGTCTCTGTCTGTCTGTCTGTCTGTCTGTCTGTCACCAGGCTGTATCTCACTCATACCGTGATAGTTCCAGTTGAAATTTTCACAGATGATGTATTTCTGTTGCCGCTATACCAACAAATACTAAAAACAGAATAAAATAAATATTTTTATAGATAATGGTACGGAACCCTTCGTGCTCGAGTCCGACTCGCACTTGGCTGGTTTTTTTTTGTTTTTGTCTAGCTTGTACTTGTAACACACTTCGCTCTGTTGGTGTGAAGTTTATTTAGTTTCTAGTAAAAACTAGCGACTCTATAGAAAAGTAGGTGCTCTGCTCCATTTACTGGAAAAAAGTTTTCTGGAAAGTTAGATGTTCTAGGTGCTTTCGAAACATTTTCTATTTCAGAGAAGCGTCTTACAAGCAGGTTAGGTCGAAAATAAACTTTACGTAGATTTTTTTGCATAAAGAAATGAATGAAATATTTTACACACTTCCAGCCACCTACAACTAAGAAACATGCAAATCAGGTACCTGAGTTACCACTTTGACGTATACAATATTTATTATCATAGTTATATTTGCACTGAACACTATTTCTAATAGTATGAAATACGACGTAATTTTTCTGTCTCCAAGATAACGTACGTTGCCGTTTCGAAACAACAATTAAACTGGTACTCCATCAATGACTTACGTACAATGTCCTAACTGCAAAAAACACAAGCCGTCCACAGACTTGCAGGTTGACTGCAAAATCTTATAAAAAAGAGAAAAAGGACGTATTGTTCGTCTAGTCATCAAGGACTAGAGTATCGTTCTAAAAGCTAAGAGGCGGACGTGGAAAAAATAAGCGATAAAAAATACAACACTCAATGCTCGAGACAGACGGGCCCTCAGACAATGGTGCTCTTAATGCCTGTATCATGTACGATACTCACATACATGTCATTTTCGCTGGTTCATGGGATCTTTCTGCGTTTCACTCAAAATTGAACCTTATCTAAGAGTAATTCGGTTGGTTTCTGAGTGAGGAGTTTAAGTCAGATTAGAGTTTGTGAAAGTTGAGCGTGGTGTAGGTACGCGTAATTAGAGGGAGGCTTTGGGTAGTTTGAGGATTTTGACTCGCTTATGAGGTTTCTTTGTATTAGTCTCAACTAAAAAATCTGTGAGCTCAATGTCGGATAGATGACATACAATGATATTCCCGTGCCGTATATTGTTGATTGTGCGTATTCCACAAAGAATTCAAATAAAAAGTCATGTAGGGGCAAATGTTAAATGAGTGCTGCCAATGTGCCTACTAGGAATTGTAAACCGGTTATAACCGAAACCGAAAAAACCGGTTACAACCGATCATTTCGAAACTCAAACAACGCTGCTTTTGCTTTTATTTATAAATGAGAGCGTGTATTTGGGTTGCCACATTTTGTCAGAATGGTATAGAAGTTATTTTCTAGTGTTTAACCGATAACTTCCTTGTTTTTAACATTAAATAACCGTAACCGGTTATACTTAACCGTTTTTCGGTAATTTTTCACCATAACTGAAATCATAACGGGTTATGAAATATGTCCGTTTATTGCATTCCCTAGTGCCTACGCCTATTTAAATTGTAGGTATGTATGGTAGGTAAGTAATAAGTAATTACAACCTTAGTAATAAATAACTTTTTACTATGAAAACAGGAAGTGTCCTGCAGTATAAATACTCGTAAGACAGTAGTAGTAAACATACTAAATAAATAAATATTACGGGACAATCTTACACAAATCAACCTTAGGCCCACGGTAAGCTCAGTAAGGCTTGTGTTGTGGGTACTAGGCGATGATATATATAATAGATACTTATATACATATATAACATCCATAACTCAGGAACAAATTTTCGTGATAAATACACAAATAAATGCCCTGACCGGGATTTGAACCCGAGGCCTCCAGCTTCGTAGGCAGAGTCACTACCCACTGGGCTACTATTCACATATTTACTCGTAGACAAAGAGGTCAACATTTTCTCCCAATCTAAAGGTCGCGGGAGTCCGCTGGATGCGGGTGGTGCAGGACCGCTCATTTTGGCACTCTTTGGGGGAAGCCTATGTCCAGCAGTGGACGTCTTTCGGCTGATATGATGATGATGATTCTCAATATCGTAAAGTTCGTAAACAAGTATTTTAGTAAGAAATCTAAACAATGTAAATTTTTATGCTCATACAAATAGGTATAACGATGTATTACATATACGTGTGTTTACATTTGAATCCTTCTAAGGGTAACATACACGTACAAGGATCACTAGGCACATCCAAATTGAATCGCTTGCGGTAGTCCACAGGTTGCTTGGAGCTAGGCAATCTAAGCTGCAGTGCTAATCTATCTAATTGTGTAAGCTAAATTACACGGCTTTACCTCGCAAGCATGCCTACGGGTGTACTTTGGAAGATAAGATTGGTCGCGTTATTTTAATATATTTACGGTACAGTAGAATAATGCAGATTTAGTATAAATATTCACCTATACTATTTCATATTCATTATTCAGGTATTGCATATTTAATAGGAAGCCCCTACCCCGTAATCAACGCGATACTGCGATACGGAAATAAATATTTTAATTTTTTTTTTTCATATTGCGCAATGTGACAAATAAGTATGACCTAAGTTATACTAATCAAAACAGCGAGCGAACCGAACGAAGTTCTATGCAGGTAATAATTGTACTTTCAAAACAAAGTTTTAACCGACTTCAAATCAGTAGCCAAATTGCTTCAAGTTTGCCTATAAAATTTGAAGAGTTCCCTCGATTTCTCCAGGATCTCATCATCAGAACTGGATTTTGGTGACAAAGGGACCAATCTGGAAGAATATGCTTCCAAAAAAGAAAAAAAAATTCAAATCGTTTCATAACTTACCGAGATATCGCGTAACATACACACATAAAAAATAAAAAATACAAACGAATTGAGAACCTCCTCCTTTTTTTAAAGACGATTAAAAATCGTTCGTACGCCCGGTGTTCGGTGTCTGTCCCGCTGTCCGGGTGTTCTCCTCTACAGGCCCCGTAGCATGGATCATCATCACGCGATAAGTGACAAGATAGAGCATCCGTCCCTGGCTGACTGGGGACGACGCTCTTAACCTGTCACTTATCGCGTGATAACTACGCGCGCCATGCTACGGGGATACGGGTATTTCTCAACCGATTCTCTTGACATTTTGTGAGCAGATTTGTTGATTATAATTTGTATAATTTTTTGTCGAGTCACTTGTTTGAAATAAAAATAAAATAAACAAAAAGACCGGCTCGCGAGCTCACAGAGCCGCTACCTAGTAATTATACGGTAAAAGTCACCTATTAAATCTCATTATGAACATGTTTCGTACTCTCCGGGAATTCTTCTTCAGCGTGCAAAGGCAGTGCGTGACACCATACTGCCGCGAAGACATTGAACCTGAAGAAGAACTCCCGAAGAGTTCGAAATATGTCGCCCGTAGTGGCAAAAAACATGTGAATTTAACTGTATAATTATTTGTATAACTTTGAAAATGTCTCAAAAAAGCTTAAATTCAAAAATATTACTAATTTTACGTCATACCTGGCCATAAAGTAGGAATTACCGCACGCTATGCGTGCGGAAAACCCCACTTCCCGGCCAGATAGAGACGTAAAATGTTGTACTCACCACGGGCGGTAATAAAGAAAGCCTCCGAGCGCATATTTATCGCCCTTGCCTTCGGCTCGGGCGTCAAATACCTGCGATCTGAGACATTCTTTGTTTAACCGCCCTAGGTAAGTAATGTACTATTCCACACCGCATATTTACGTCAACAATGACTGAGGTCTTCTGTAAGGTGACGGGCAGCTTCGAATATGAGCAAGATGAGATTTCGCGGTGCCCTACCTCTGTCTAACTAAGACGAAGCTAAATAGAATATTAGACTTGAATGTAATGAAATAATATTGTTCATTAGACTGAATTTCATAAACTTTAACTTTCCACTAATGTGCATAAAACGTTCATACTGCAAAAAAGATGCCTAAGGACTGTTTACCGAATGGACATTGTGGAATCACTTCGAAACATTTTCCGTGAAAAGCGTTTCCTGACTGTTACCGGTATTTACATACTAGAATTATGCCTAGCTACTCGTTAAAAACTACCCTGAATCCTTTAAATAGAGATCGTGCAAACCTAACGTACGGTCTCAATACAAATATGATATTACCGTCCCAAAAGTAAGTACTTACATCCAAACAACAACAAAATAACACAACAAAAGTACATTCATATCAGCCATACGCATTTTTAACAATCTTCCTGTAGAAATAAAAAGCCTGGAAGGAAATAACTTCAAAAGATGTTTAGGAAACTTTCTAAGCGATAATGTTTTCTACAACCTAAACGAATATTATAGTAATGTGTAATATTATAATGTAGTTATTTTTATAAATAAAATTGTAACTAGGTTAGGATTATAAAATTGTAAGTTAAGTACCATTCAAATATAATTTACTTCTTAGTTTCGAGCCTTTGTAGGTATTATGGGAAGTATTGTAGTTCCCGGGTACTCGACTAATAATTAAAATGTGACATGCCCCCGTCATGTCTCCTATTATATGTCTCTGTCATTCTCATTCTGTAAGACATAGACATTTAGGTGGTGATATTCCTATGCCATGTCACATTTTGAAAATTAAATCATTCACTATACAAGTATACATATTTTATACACCTACAACAAATTTTAGTAACATATATTTCACCGCATACGTTGCAAAAGCAACCATGTATATTTAATCGAATGCTTGAATATTCCATTTTACAAAGCGACTCGCTTTTATTAATATTTATTGCAATGGCTTAGAAATATCTGATTTTAATCATTAATTACCGTACCTACCCGCAGTCCGTACCTACTGGCAGGCGCAGCGTGGGTAGGCCCCCCACAAGATGGACTGATGACCTGGTAAAGTTCGCGGGAGTCCGCTGGATGCGGGTGGCGCAGGACCGGTCATTGTGGCACACTTTGGGGAAGGCCTATGGCCAGCAGTGGACGTCTTTCAGCTGATATGATGATGAATCATTAGTTTAATACCTTCTAAACATTTTCTTCGATGAGCGTTATATGTACATTAACAAACTAACCAATATCGAGAATTTAAGAGTCTGCAGTAAGTTCGGCCGAATTTCACCTTCCTATACAAACGGAGTTTCGTTCTCATTTTAAAACTACGTGTTGGATTGTAACGAAACTTTGCATATACAATGATTTGAGGTATATCTAGGTCTGTAATTAGTTTATATGGCTTCAGTTTATCAAACAAACGAAATACAGCAAAAACAAGTTTTGTATGAAAAACTTAAATTTGCTGTATTTTTTTTACTATGGTATCTGAAGCTACATAAACTAATTACAGACCTGGATGGTACTTAACTTATTCTAAGTACAAAGTTTCAGAGCAAACTAGCTAATCGTTTTCAAATGAGAGGGTAACTACGTTTGTATGGAGAATCGAGCTTAATGCGGACTCTTAAGGCAATTCAAACAATACACAACAAAATATAGCCCTGTATTTCAAAACGCAAACATCGTAAATGCTTATTTACGATGTTTTCCCGTACTACATTGCCCTCACAATGGCCGTAGTAATAGTTAAAGGGTACGTACTCGTTTTCACCCGCTTCGTAGAGTGGTGGGGTGCGCGTTGAACCAATGGCGACATTTTTTCATCCCCTGTTTACTAGTTCTGTACTCATATGTAGAGCATTTACCTCCATATGAGCTAGTTCCTAAGTACTGAGTTTGAAGCATCTTTAGGAGTGTGTAACGCACAGAGCAAAGTATGCCCCTTGTGGAGGAATTATGTGGTATCATTTGTAAGGTTATTGAAATTCCTTATCGATATTGTTCAACCTCGAAATCTCGGGGAGTTTGATGAGATTTGGTACGAATGTTCGTTAGAAGCCCTGTTTTCGTCTCCCAAAAGTCCCCGGGTCAGGACCTTGTAGATTGGCCGCTATATTGGGAAACGTACTCCATTCGTAAGAAATTCAGATTTCGTTCGAAAACTACGTACTCTATGAAAACATGGTCTACTGCAACATTAAAGCTGAATAAATTCTACACAACCCTGTATGTAGTACACAACCTTGACGAGAAAACGTGTCTTCGTTGAGAAAAATGCATCCACATGTGAGATTTTCCCTCAAAGTCCTTCCAGGGAAGATTCTCCGAATTTGGAGTAACGGAGAATTTCAAATCCACTTTGATTTACACAAAATGATATGAACTACATTAATAATAACATTTTACCCGACTACGGCTAAACCCAAAAAAAAGTAATGGATTAAATTTCTCGTTAAGTAGTGATAGTTTGCTACCACCTCCATGTCAAGATGCTTGATGAATTCCAAAAAATGAGGTAGTGTTAGATTTCTCTTCATGCTGACAACGTGTTGGCGCACATCGAGTTTAAAAAAAAAACAATGGGCGTGAGTGGAGACCAAATCTGAAATCACAACTTTGCTTCTAGCACTTAATTTATCGGGCGGATTTACATAAAGATGACATCAGTAGATGGGTCTGTAACACGCCAGTGCCATTTAACATTTGATGCGGGGCGTGTTACTCAAACTTCATAATGTGGTGGTCAAAACATATTTTAAGGCAAAAATGGGGCAAAATGCAAGTGACAGTAGTCAAGTTCACTACACACACTCACCGAAAACTCAGTTTACAGTCTTAAAATTTGAACTTTAGGGACCATAGGGGATAACCGCTATCTTGAAATGTATACGGGTGTATAAATACGTTAGTTTTTTTTAAACAAAGGAATTCATTCTCTCATTTCTAATCTTTATCTCCGTCTCCATACAATTTAATGATCGTCAAACTAAAGGACTACTTGCACTTTGGGATTCCCATACTAACTGCATGGAAAAAGTTTTCTTTGATTTCTGGGCGTTCTAGCAGTCAAACCTTAGTCGGTCCCAAAGAGTATTTTGATCCTTAATAGGAATAGGATCGAATGGCATTAAAAATCGTCAAATTTGATGATTTTCTCGCAGACTGTACTTTTTTTCAAAAATCTGTGAATCTAGATTGTCATCACTTAAAGCGGCAAGGGATCTAGTAGCTGCCCTTTGCCCCATTTAACTTTCCACCTTGTATAGCATTCATTATTCGAATAATATTACCTTTATATCTAGTGTGTAAGTGCATGCTGCATGCTATTTTGTGGCTATTTGTATGCCTTAACGCATTCACTGCCACCTCCTTTTCCTGGGCATTCGCCAGGTGCCACACTTTTTAAAATGTACTTTATGTAATGCACTTTACGTAATTACGAACGCGTCTGTGCGTCGATGGCACACGGTGAAAGTCACTGGAACGCACATACGCGTCGGTGGCAGTGAATGCGTTAACAGGCAAGACATAGTGAGACAAACCATAAACTGTAACACCGATGTACATACCTATGTTTAACAAATAAAATATTTTGTATTTGTATTTATTTGTATTTAAATATACAGAATGTATACGGTCATCGTCAAAGAAAATGTTTACACTGGTGTAGGTGCCTTATATTTGACATTACTATTGACAGTGTAGCGTCTGAAATTATTGAAAATCATTACCGAACAAAAGAATGACAGTATTTTGCATGTCTCTATTACGAGTATAACATATGGTGTCTGCGCTGCACGTGTTTTTAAAATGGTAGCACACCCCTGGCTTCTTTTTGGATGCAACTAGGGTAATAATAGGATGAAAGTGAGAGCCTTAACCAGCCTTGGTCAGACCGACCAACCCGACCGATGTCGGGCCTAGCTGAGTTTCTCGCTGGATCCTTCTCAGCTAGGGTAGGTTTTTATTAGTATGTTTTATTAGGTTTTAGCGAATCCCAGTAGTTCAAGACCACTCAAACCTCAGATTCGGTTGATACCGAATCACACATTTCGACCGCTAAGTATATCGGGTTCGTCCTATTATATAGCAACAGTCAGGTTCCAAATAAAAAAAGCCCTTTCACATAAAGATAATCTCATAAAGTTATGATCGGCACATAATATTATACCTACCTAACACATAAATAAATAATAATAAATAAATATTTGCGGACAATCTTACACAAATCAACCTAGTCCTAAACTAAGCAAAGCTTGTACTATGGGTACTAGACGACGATATAGATACTTATATAGAGAAATACATACTTAAATACATAGAAAACATCCATGACTCAGGAAAAAATATTCGTGCTCATCACACAAATAAATGCCCTTACCGGGATTCGAACCCAGAACCTATTGCTTCGTAGGCAGGGTCACTACCAACTAGGCTAAAGCGGTCGTCAAAGGTATATGATACATAGGTATATGATAGGCACTTATAAGTAACTAACACTGTTAGCAAAGGAAACTACGAATAAAATCGAATCAGAAGTTCACTTACGTCATACCCCGCCTTAATCCACAGGTAGATCGACAGAATTACATTTTTACAGCAAAAACCCTAAGCCTCCAATTTTGTACGGCAATTTTAAAATAAGTATTTTAACGCCGAAGCTTGCATAAGGTCTTAAATTTCAATTTCAGGGGATCAGAGCCAAGAATCCGAGATGCACTACACAAAGCCGTGTCGTGTGCTGAAGCTATTCTTATAATACATGCCTTTTTTTATACAACGACGGTGGAAAACAAGCTTACGGCCTGCCTGATGTTAAGCAGTTACCGTAGCCTATGGACACTTGTGACTCCAGAAGAATCACAAGCGCGTTGTCGACCCTTTATTCACTTGAGGATTCGCTGTGTTGGCAGATAGAGACATGCAGGTCCCTCACTCCCAACACAGCGCATCCTAGGGAGCTCTGGCGACCTTACTCACCACCAGGAACACAACACCACATGCTTCATAGCATGCCTTTTCGCAATGTAGGGTTATGCAAGGTTAGTATGGTTATTTCATACATAGTACACTAATTATTAAAAATTCTAATGGCTGCAAAATTAAGGTGATCCAGGTGACAAAATTAGGTTGTATCTATTTAGAATAGTAGCCAGGGTTAAATCGTTTATGACTTACAAGAGAGACAATAAAATATTCTACGCGGTTTTCTTATGCTGATTAGCTAATTCTAATACAATAAATCATATAAATGCAAGTATTTTAAAATAATGTAGGTACCAGGATGTATGACCTCGCTTATTTTCCCCACTGTCACTATCTTGGATGTAATACTTTTTTGACATATTTTTAAACGCTGTCCTGTTTTAATCACTAGAAGCGTAATTACATCCACGGCAGTGACATCTGCGGTGATGACTCTATTTTACAGTGCTATAAATTGTACAGTGCTTTGGTTCCTTACTGTCAAACTGTATAAATTTTGTACGATTAGGTAAATATAAATTTTACTCATCATCATCATCCTCCTGGCGTTATCCCGGTTGTGCCCGTAAAGGAGCCCGGGGTCCGCTTTGACACCTAATCCCAAGATTTGGCAATAAATATACATTTTACTAAGCATACTTATTCTTGCTAGGTACCAAATAGTTAGGGGTAATAAGCTAATTTATGACCCAATTAAACTAGTCTCTACGAGCTGTAGGACTCGCGACCATGTCTTTTATCAGGTTTTTTTTTCTTTCGTAAAACTGAATCGATAAAAAAATCTGTATAATTATTGAACCTGCTCACAAAATTCCACATGAATCAGTTAAGAAATGCGACCCGTAGAGAACAGCTGTACCTACAGCCGGACATACGAAACAACTATGGCCCAAGCTGACCAGAGAACTTCCTTCGCTTCGTTGAATTTATAAATACTAGTGACTCTGTGAGCTGTAGAATTCGCAAGTCTGTTATAAGGGTTCCGTACCAAAAAGATAAAAAAGGAACCCTGTAGTGCGACTCTGTCCGTCTGCTGTCCGTCCGTCCGTCTGTCACAACGTTAAATATCTCAGGAACTACTTAAGCTATCAATTTGAAATTTGGAACAACTGTTAAAAGGGGTTAAGACACGTGTATGGAAAATGAAAAAAATATATACATTTTTATTTTCTGTTTAAATGACGAATATGAGGGGGGTTAAAAAATCAAAGTCTAGTAAATAGATCAAGTGGGGTATCATATGAAAGAGCTTGAGTTGCACTTTCTAAAACAATTTAATTTATTTTCACCAGTGGTTAATTTTTTTGAGAAAGGCAACCTGAAGAGCAGAACAGCGGGACAACGGGAAAGGCCCAAGCTGAAACGTAGAACTTCTTTTGCTTCACTGGCTCGTTCAATAAATATAAGCCATATGTAATTGTACCTACCTACAGGGCAAAAACAAAACTCAACGTTAAAGATGACTTTAATAATTCCGCGAAACAATCCGAATGCTCCCAACATTTTTTCCCCTTGTCGGCCAATGAAACAATTTTCAGTTTCATCCCCGTTCGCTACAGAATATACGAGAACGTGCCTCGATGTATTTGGTTGAATATTTCATCTGCGAATGTGCGCGCCGGAGCCCGGAGGTAAGTATCCGGGACTTAAATATAGGTACAATACATACTCGTACTTAATGGTATAATACATACATAAATAAAAAAGTACACATACGACACGCAAGTAGGCCTTAGTGCTTTTTTACAGTGGTGTAAATATGTAACCATTTGGTGTAAGTAAAGCTGGGCATTCACCGCACGACTATCATACTTAAGACGGCGAGATAGACTATCTGTGCAGGACAACCATCTACGTAAATACTGATAAAATAGATTGCCTGTAACCTAGCTTATAACCCTCTTACAACGTAAGCATTGTATTACAGTCGCCTTATATAATTTGTAGTCGAAATAAATAATAATAGGTCTCACACTTAATTCCTACCTAGTTAAGAGGTAATATACTGTTGGTTTCATAAGTAAAGAGTGGCTAAACACTAAGTTTCCACTAGAAATATAGATAGATTAAGAGGAAGCCTTTAGATCCTATCCGCGCGCTGGCCAAGCATAGACTGATGGGCGAGCGAGGGGGGAAGCTCGGTATTTATACCCCAGGTGGGGGCCGAGGTACGTATATAGACAGCGACACGAAAAACCCGCGCTTTAGATGCGATTGGCCGGCAAACGGAGAGGATCTCGGGTGATAATGCATTACGAATGTCATAGAAATAAGTATAAAACACTGTAAATAACGTATTAGCCTAAGATTATTGTCATAAATAAATGAGATGTCGTTTCGCGCCAAAAATTTCCCGCCAATACTTTCCCGCCCATATTTCCCGCCAAAAGCACGGGCGGGCGGGCTGCGGGGCAAGGAATTTCATGGTATAAATATGGCGTCCGGGCCTCATGAAATTCAGTTCTACAAATACCTACGAAACGGCATCAACTCGGAAAAGAAAACAAGTCTTTCACTCAGCTGCTCCCTCATCGGAATCCCGTCAAATTCAGTTGCACAACCAGTGCATAGGTGCATCAGGCACATAATGGTCCTTCAGTAAGCCGGATATTCAAGAAAGAAATTGCAGTTTAAGCACAGCTACAGCCTCAAGAAAAAAAGAAGATTCCAGTGAAAGTGAAAGAACGTTGCCGAGAAATTATCGTCGAAAATGGGTCCAGTCACAAGGTCATCGGCGCCGGGGCAGTCGTTAGCCCAGCTCATCTTCGGGACAGAGCAACCGCCGAGGACCTCAAGAGAAGAAACAAGTAGAGACTCAACATACACGCCGCCGACGACGACGGACAACGCGACGAGCACGGACACGATCACTGAGACGCCGCCGTTATCTCAGGAATCGTCACAGACGGGGACGACGCCACGTCCCCCCGCGCCGCCACCGTCGTCAAAGTCACGCGCAACGACCACGAGCCGCCGTGCGCAACGCTTAGCCAAAGCAAAAGAAGAGATGTTACGCATCAAGCTTGAACTCGCCCAAGCACACATCGCCACACTAGAAGCCGAACAAAACGACGAAGACGAAGGAACTGTGGTTTCCGCCACTCAAGTGAACGAGCAAATCGACGCCTGGTTCGAGAAAAACCACGAGATGCCCGCCATCACTCAAGAACCACACCTTCCAGAAGAAAAGGGGAACAATCCTGACGAAGAAAAAGCTACGGTCCAGCAGCCACTGCCGCGCGCCGAGACCCAGCTCCCCCCGCCGCCCAGCGCACCAGTCGCCGCTGCCGTCGCGACGCCTGCGCAAGCGGGGAACGCCCCCTTCAGCGACCCCTCCCCCGTCTTCACGCCCGCGCTGCCCTGCGCGAATCGCTACAAACAAAGCGGCACCACCCACGCAGTGCCACAAACATCACAACAAGCAACCACGTCCACGTCGGGAACTGCTACGACGCAAGAAGGTTCGAGGCCCTCGCAGGAGACTTCGCGAACAAGCACTCCTGCGACGCCGGCGCCTCGGCCAGACCTACAGCCAAGGTCACCCATAGGGCAGCGAACTCATGATGCCGCGCAGTGGAGAACACTGCCTCATGAAACCCCACGGTCAACGCTGCCACCCATAGTGCCGTCAAGAACTACGTGTCAAGACGGCTCGAGGCCCTCGCAGGAAACCCCACAGACACGCACTCCTGCGACGCCGGCGCCTCGTCCAGACCTACAGCCAAGGTCACCCATAGGGCAGCGAACTCATGATGCCGCGCAGTGGAGAACACTGCCTCATGAAACCCCACAGTCAACGCTGCCACCCATAGTCCCGCCGCTGCAGGAGAGCCTACACCCTGC
Source organism: Epinotia brunnichana (assembly GCA_963854355.1). NCBI lineage: Eukaryota > Metazoa > Arthropoda > Insecta > Lepidoptera > Tortricidae > Epinotia > Epinotia brunnichana. The sequence goes on along the minus strand of OY977949.1, from coordinate 16,912,830 downwards.
AGCAACACCGCGGCGGGAAACCCCACAGTACGCCGAGCAGGCCCAAGAGAGGAGCACCGCCGAGAGCGCGGGACAGGGCGCCGCCGCCGTGCGCCCCGCCGTCCCCGCCCCTCCCCCCGCCGGGGGAACCCACGCTCCCATTTTCGGGCCTACAACGCCGCTACGCATAGAGGCAATCACCTGTGAAAAAATAAACGCCAGAAAATCCCGCCGAGTCCCGCTCCTCATACGCGGACAAGGCGAAGAGATGCGCATACACGCCCGCACAATTCCCGACCTACGCTTATCACCCCAAACGATAAGCGAAGACGATATCAGTACGTGCGCACACCTACGAGACATAGAGCACCTACTGAGATACGACACGGCCGAACCGGGAATACTGCTCGGGCAAGACAACTGGCATCTATTAATACCAGAAGAAATCCGACGCGGCGACAGAAATCAACCCGTCGCCAGCCGACTACCGCTCGGATGGGTATTACACGGCGCACACACCCGCGCCCCCCTACAAGGCGAGGTCATCCACCATATCGTCAGCCATATCTCCAACCAGCCAGCCGAAGAAAGGGAATCGCTAACAAGCGAAGAAGACATCGACCGGCAGTTGAAAGAATACTTCGCAATCGAAGTTACGATGATAGAGCCGAAACGACCTAAATCCGACCCGGAGGAACGCGCCCTCGCTCAGCTCGCGCAATTAACCACGCTCACGGCCGACGGTCACTGTCAAGTGCCTTTACTATGGAAAAACGAAGACGACAAACCGCCGGACAGCTACGAGAACGCGCTCAAACGCCTACATAGCATCAAGAAGAAACTGGATCGAGATAAAGACTTCCTGTACAATGACTACACAACATGGCCCGCCGAACCACAACAACAAAATAATGCACCGACCGGCGAAGAAAATAAAATAGCAACCGAAATTTGTAACAAAATCACGCACACACCGTGGTTACCGCCGGCGGAAAGGTTCTCGCGCTGGGAGCGCCTACTACGCACACTAGCGCGAGTACTACAGTTCATAGAACTATGTCGTCCTAACAAAGGCCGAACTCACTACAAAAGAACACTCAAGAACAAAGAAAAGGACCCCGAGTGGAACAGAAAACACAAGCGACCCGCACCCGCCGCGCCGCGACAGGCCCGGCCCGCATCAAAAACCTACTTATCAATTGACGCGCGGTACCTAATAGAAGCGGAACGCCTAATAGTACGAGAGAGTCAACGAGACAGCTTCAGCGACGAAATTCAGAGACTAATGCAGGGCAAGCCGCCGGCCATGAATAGTCGCTTACGCCCCTTAGCGATCGAACTCATCGACGGCGTGATAACGCTAAAAACGCGCATCAACGAAGCAAACGACATAACCACAACGCAAAAACGGCCGTCCGTATTAGACGGAAATCACGCGGCCATCCGACTGTACATCGACTGCGTGCACCGACAAATGAACCATCACGGAGTTGAAGCGACAGTGAACGAATGCAAACAACACTACGCCATACTACGACTACGTACAGTCGCCCGAATGATTATCCATCGATGTCTGCCATGCCGGCGACGAAAATCGAAGCCGACTGTACCTCCGACGGGAAATCTGCCGCGCTGCCGCCTCGCACATCACGAGAGAGCCTTCACATACACGGGCGTCGATCTGTGGGGCCCCGCGACTATTACAGTAGGCCGAGGGACACAGAAGAGATATGTAGCGCTATTTACATGCCTTACAACGCGCGCTATACATATGGAAATAGTGCCCAGTCTAAGCGGCGAATCCGCCATAATGGCTCTACGAAGAATGATCGCGCGTCGAGGCACACCTACGGAGATTTGGTCGGACAACGGGACGAACTTCCACTCTGCGGATAAGATGCTGCGGGCGGCCGCCGAAGACGCGATGCGAGAGGAGGCGGGGCGACGACAAATAATATGGCGCTTCATCCCCCCTTCGGCGCCATTTATGGGCGGGGCGTGGGAGCGAATGGTGCGAGCGGTAAAAGACACTCTTTACACTGTCCTGAAAGAGCGTCACCCCTCGGAGGAGGTCTTCGCCACGACCCTGGCTGAAGCAGAATACATCGTGAACAGCCGCCCCCTCACACACGTGTCCGTGGAGCCCGATGACCCCGAAGCCCTATCACCGAATCACTTCCTACTCGGCGGATCCGGCAGAGTGCAGTCGCCCGGTACCTTCAACGACAAGGACCTAGTCGGCCGAGCAACGTGGAGGACGAGCCAACGACTCGCGGACCACTTCTGGAGTCGATGGGTCCGCGAGTACCTACCTACACTTCAAGACCGGCGGGAGCCGTATAGGCGCGGCCGGCCCATAGAAATCGACGACATCGTACTCATCGGCGACGGGACCCTCCCACGCAATACTTGGCCCATGGGTAGAGTGATCGCCAAGTACCCGGGAGGGGTGCGGGAAGGTGAATACGCCTTGGTATGTGACGCTGGGCTATCGATTTACCTTCCAAGTCTGCTCATACACGTCCCCGTCGCCTCAGGCACTGCCGACGTACAGACCTGAGGCGAACCCACCAGTCGGTCGCGTGGGTCGTGCACCCTGGTAAATGTCGAAGATCGAGAACGGGCGTCGCACTATTTACCATCTACCCCGGATCTGAGACAGCTAAGTATGAGAGGCGATACCTGGATAGGCACTCCCGCCCTTCAGGTACTCCTTTACCCGCCATCCTGTCACTCCAAACATCCAATCCTTCCACTATCACCATCCTTTCAAAATCCTTTGTTCCTTACCCAAGCCCCTTCCCGGAGGAGACAACCTCAACCCCAAAAACCCCAATCTACAGGTGTAACCTACCGTGCCCAGAGATGCGTGACTGAGGGGGAGCTCAGTCACTAACGGTGGACCCTCGATACCGGGCAACCTCGAGGAGAACCTTTGCCTTATTTCAGCAAGCGGGGCTCTGCTGGAACGGACCTAATTTCCCTAGCTTCTCGTGGGATTAAAAATGGATGAAGTTAATAAAAAAACAGAAGGTACCCTGGAAGACCTATGCCAGGAACTACTGCCCCTGACAGTATGCGCGGAAGAAACCGCCCAAACGTCAGAGCAAGCAATGGAGGTGGTGGAGAGTGCCGACACGGTGGAAAAGGACGCTAAACGACCTAACCCACCAACGGAGAATCCGCACACCGACGCACGGAAGCCTCGCAAGAAATTGGTAGGCTCCACGCGAGGCCGCTACAAAGCTCTAGTGGGACTGGGAGTGAAGCCTGAAGAGGCTTTCCAACTGTCCGAAAAGAGCTTTGCGGAACTCAAGAAGATGGGCTACAAATTTGGGGGCTCACAATCCAAACCCGGGCAAAAACCGGTCAAACGGCTCCGTTCGGAGGAGGAATCGCCGCAGGGTAATTTACCCAAAAACCCGAGGGTGAGTGAAACCCCCCCGGCCCAACCCACAACCCAATCCCAACAAGCGCAAGCCTTTAGCGAGGTCCTGAGCCAAACTAGAGTCGGAATCAAGGACACCAGTCCGATGGCGGACACTCAACTGGGGTCACTCTGCTACACCATCCTGCAGAAGATATCGACTCTGAAGATGGCCGAAGGACCTAAATTCACAGGCTACGCATACAAGCCAGGCTGGTTGCTCATCACGTGCGAAGACCAGCGGTCCAAAGCCTGGCTTGAAGAGATGACACCATCCCTCAAGCCATGGCCGGAAGCCAACCTCAGGGTCATACCTGAAAATGAGCTTCCGAAGCCAAACATAGGGATGGTGTTCATCCCAGATTTAAGCGACAAGGACGTGAAAATGTCCCTGTCGCTACTCTGTGCACAGAATTCCGGGTTGTACACAGAGTATTGGAAGATTCTCCACACAAAGGTCGAGAAAGGTGGGGTCATGTTGACTGTAGCCATAGACGACCAATCAGTGGAGAATCTCCAAAAAATGGGACTAAAGGCAAGCCTAGGCTTCCGAAAGGTTCAGTTTCGGATAAAGGGTACCCCCAAGGCCCAACAGCCTGAACTTGACACCTCCCCAACCCCACCACCGCAAAACCCGTCAACATCTAAGGACCTTAACCCAACACCCGCCCGAAAGATCCTCCCGGGACCTAAAAGGGCAGTCCTTACTAATCCCGCATCCAATCCATCCAATCCTGTAGCGGGTACATCGGGATTACGGCGGTTTCCCGCCAACAGGGGGGGCAATAGGGGCTCCAACCACCCCAGGGGTAGAGGAAGAGGGGGCCGGCAAGGGTATGCCAATGCCCAGCGCCGGGAACATTAAAGACGCAGCTCACGGGGGGGTGACGTTCCTGCAGGCCAACCTACACCACGCCATCGCGGCCACAGCGGTCGTGGAAAAACTTTTCGGCGAAAATGGCCTGAACATCGCCCTCATACAAGAACCATGGATCAACACCAAAACCATGGGAATAGGACTCAACAAAGCAGGTAAAGTACTAATACACGAAAAAGGATCCAAACCAAGGGCCTGCATCGTGTTTAACAAAAACATGGATTTCTTACCTGTTACAGAACTATGCAGCGACGATCTTGTAACTGCGTATGTAGATCTCAAAGGAAGGGGCTCACTAAAGGTGTTGATTTGTTCCGCCTACCTGCCCGGAGAAAAACAAGACCCCACAGAAGAACTGGCTAAAGTTGTACAGTACGCTCAAGCACAAAAGGCAGAACTGATTGTGGGTTGCGACGCAAACGCTCATCACACCATCTGGGGGAGCACCGGAGTCAACAAAAGGGGTGAGTTACTCTCAGATTTTATTTTTACTAACTGTCTACACCTGTTAAATAGGGGCAACACGCCGACCTTCGTAACCAGGGCAAGACAAGAGGTACTAGACATAACCTTCGCAACTGAAAAGGCGGCAAACTGCCTAGATAACTGGCACGTTAGTTGCGAGAATTCAATGTCGGACCATAAACATATAATATTTAGTGTTAAGGGCCCATTAGATATGGAACCACAAACACGGAGAAATCCACGAGAAACGTCCTGGGAAGCTTACAGAGCTCACCTGGAGAACTTTCTAAAGGATATCCCAAAATATGTTAAAAATCCAGATTCCCTCAATATAGCAGTAAATCAACTCTCCAACGGCATCTACAAGGCCTACGAACAGAGTTGCCCATTGCGAGAATCAACCACAAATTACACTACGACATGGTGGAACAGAAGGCTAGAAAAGCTCCGTGTCTCCACCCGTCGAATATTCAATCACTCAACCAGACCAAACGAGTGGGAAAGGTACGGTAGAGCACTGACTGAATATAACAAACAGATCAGGAAAGCCAAAAGGAAGTCGTGGCGGAAATTTTGTGAAGAGATCGCCCAAACACACAAAGGAGCGAGAATTCACAAGATTCTCTCCAAGACTCCAACCAATTACCTAGGTCTACTTAAGAGACCTAACGGAAGCTTTACGACCACGGAGGTGGAAACAATGGACTTGCTTAGAACTATCCACTTTCCAGGCTCGTATCCCACCAGTAATACCCAGTTATGCACCCAAAGGAGCACACAAGACCGGAGGGCACATAACAACGACTGGAATTTGGCTGCAAACATTTTCAGACCAAACCAAGTTATATGGGCACTTAAGAAATTCAAACCATTTAAATCGGCGGGAGAAGACGGTATTTTTCCTGCATTACTACAACAAGGACAAAATCTAGTCCTCCCGCACCTGGTAAGAATATTCCGAGCTAGCTTTGCTTGGGGTACTATACCAGAACGATGGACCAAAGTCAAGGTACGCTTCATACCAAAAGCAGGGAAAAAGGACTACTCACAGCCCAAATCCTTCAGACCAATTAGTCTATCATCTTTCCTACTGAAAACGATGGAAAGAGTCATTGATCAGCACATAAGAGCGAAATACCTGGTAGTCAGACCATTGAGTCTGAACCAACATGCTTACCAAAAGGGGAAATCTACGGAAACTGCACTACTAGATCTGGTCGACAAAGTGCAAAAAACCCTAGAGGATAAGCAAACAGCTCTATGTGCATTCCTTGACGTCGAGGGAGCTTTCGACAACACACCCACAGAGACTATCCTTAAGGGATTGGCATCAAAGGGTGTGGACTAAAACACCATCAGATGGATCCAGAGCATGCTATCAAATAGAATAGTCACTCTGACCCTCAATGCAATTGAGTTTACATTTTACACCACAAGAGGATGTCCTCAAGGAGGCGTACTATCCCCACTACTATGGACCCTGGCAGTGGACCAACTCCTAGCAACTATGAAGGACCTAGACTATGACACGCAAGGATATGCCGACGACCTTGTAGTCATAATCAAAGGTCCCTGCCTCCACACAATTTCGAACCTAATGCAAGGAGCGCTCAACACCATAAACAAATGGTGCAAAGAAAATGACCTGTCCATCAATGCGAGCAAAACAGTACTAGTTCCTTTTACTAGGAAAAGGAAACTAGATAAGCTTGCCAAATTAAAACTGAATGGACAGGAAATACCCTATTCAAATGAGGTCAAGTACCTAGGAGTTACCTTTGACCAAAGGCTAACTTGGAACGCTCATTTGAATAACACAATACAAAAGGCAAAAATGGCCATGTGGACTTGCTGCCGAATGGCAGGAGCAAGATGGGGCATAAGACCCAAAATTGCTTTGTGGCTTTACACAGCCGTAGTGAGGCCGATAATCACATACGCCTCTGCAGTCTGGTGTAACAAAGTTCACCAAAAGACAGCCATCACAAAGTTAAGCAGTCTTCAGCGTACAGCTTGCTTAACAGCAACAGGAGTTTTATGCTCAACACCGGGGGCAGCCTTGGATGCACTGCTCGATCTAACGCCACTCCACCTGCAAGTGCAAAAGGAGGCGAAGCAGTGCATCTACAGGATATGCACACTAACAAGGCCAAAATGGCGCTCTTAAGCGCTAAGCAAACTTGAGGCCCTTGTTTTTGATAACAAAAACCTAAGCATGCCCACTGACGACACATACGTGGAATGCAAATTCACTAGACTGTATACAGTGGAAATACCTCCGAGAGACAAATGGACAAATGACCAAATGGACTTCAAGGAGGGAAGCCACATTTGGTATACAGATGGATCAAAAAAAGGTGATGATGTTGGATGTGGTATCTACGGTGAGAGGCCAAAGTTCAAAGCTAGCGTCAGCATGGGGAAGGAGGCCTCAATCTTTCAGGCTGAACTCTTCGCATTAAATAAATGCGTGGAGATAAATCTTGAAAGAAACCTAAGGAACCAACATATCTACATCAACTCGGACAGCCAAGCTGCTCTGCTGGCACTAGAATCACTAGAGTCCTACTCTAAACTAGTCCAGAATTGTAAAAATAATCTAAACACCCTGGCGAACTCCAACAAAGTCATACTTAGATGGGTACCAGGGCACTCCGACATTGTAGGAAACGAAAGAGCAGATGAACTTGCAAGGCAGGGCGCAGACACGGCCCTAGTCGGCCCGGAACCGTTCTGTGGCATCACAAAACGGAAAGCATATTCTCTGCTAAACAACGCGGAAAAATCAGAGGCAATCAAGCTGTGGAAGTTCACCAAAGGACAAAAACAAGCTAAAGCCCTGATCGAAGGGTTCAATAGTAAGCTGTCTAAAGAGTTATTACAATTCAAAAGGCACAAAACCTGCGCAGTGACAAGAATCCTGACAGGACATTGCAAATTGAACAAACACCTGTTTCAAATGGGTATGAAGCAGGACACAACTTGCAGGTTCTGCCAGGAGACAGAGGAGACTGCAATGCACATTCTCTGCTCCTGCGGACCACTCATGCATAAAAGAAGTACCTACCTAGGGCGGCACATAATGCACCCACAAGAAGTACAACATATCACCGCCCAAAGAATCTGGAATTTCCTGGAGGCAACGGGACTTAACGGTGAACTCTAAAACAAGGGCTGCCACAATAGATCACTTGCTGGTCGAAGCGGCATATTAAGGCCCACAAAATAATAATAATAATAAAAAATAAGTACCCGGGACCCGACGGCGAGACAAGAGTGGTGGACGTCAGAACAAAGGGCGGAGTGCTACGGCGACCGACCAAGAAGCTCGCGATTTTACCTACCAAGGATGACGACCTGCACGCCAGCGAGCTGGAACACCGGCCGGGTGTTCCACGGCGGGAGAAATGTGCAGGACAACCATCTACGTAAATACTGATAAAATAGATTGCCTGTAACCTAGCTTATAACCCTCTTACAACGTAAGCATTGTATTACAGTCGCCTTATATAATTTGTAGTCGAAATAAATAATAATAGGTCTCACACTTAATTCCTACCTAGTTAAGAGGTAATATACTGTTGGTTTCATAAGTAAAGAGTGGCTAAACACTAAGTTTCCACTAGAAATATAGATAGATTAAGAGGAAGCCTTTAGATCCTATCCGCGCGCTGGCCAAGCATAGACTGATGGGCGAGCGAGGGGGGAAGCTCGGTATTTATACCCCAGGTGGGGGCCGAGGTACGTATATAGACAGCGACACGAAAAACCCGCGCTTTAGATGCGATTGGCCGGCAAACGGAGAGGATCTCGGGTGATAATGCATTACGAATGTCATAGAAATAAGTATAAAACACTGTAAATAACGTATTAGCCTAAGATTATTGTCATAAATAAATGAGATGTCGTTTCGCGCCAAAAATTTCCCGCCAATACTTTCCCGCCCATATTTCCCGCCAAAAGCACGGGCGGGCGGGCTGCGGGGCAAGGAATTTCATGGTATAAATATGGCGTCCGGGCCTCATGAAATTCAGTTCTACAAATACCTACGAAACGGCATCAACTCGGAAAAGAAAACAAGTCTTTCACTCAGCTGCTCCCTCATCGGAATCCCGTCAAATTCAGTTGCACAACCAGTGCATAGGTGCATCAGGCACACTATCCGTCTCTTTCTATTTAGGACACTTAGAAAGAGATAGATAGTCTATGTCGCCACGACACAGCTCGCTGGCCTTCCTATGATATGATAGCCGTGCTAAACGCCGCACCTTTTGTCACAGCGGATGGATGCATCGAAATAGAGGACGCAACAAATTCATGCTACGTTCACGGTCGCACCAGAGCTATAACCACGAACTTCGAAATCCAAGATTCGGATATCTCCATCTCTATCGCACTTACATAACTCGATACTTGAGTGACAGGGATGCATATTTATATACGAACTTCGAGTTTCGATTTTCGTGGTAGCGTCGCAGGAAGTTCTCACTTGGTCGTAGTCGTGTGTGTTGTTTTGACATTCACTGGCGTGTCATTTGTCTCTGCGACAAATGCATCCAAATAGATGAACATTATATTGTTCCAACGTTGAATTTTGTCAGTCAAAACCGAACATTCGGATAGCGTGTTGGCGCGTCGCGATGGATTTCCATCCGTTTGAATGTCCAACGTTTTGACATTCATGTGCCGATTTTGGCGCGACGCTACTATTCAGATTGTTGGAGAGGTCGTGAATGGCCACCTCTAGATAGATACCGTTGAGGCAAGAAGTGGTTTTTTAATATTTTTGTATTTTTAAGGTTTTCGGTAAAGGATTTTTCATTTATAATATTCCTTCATTTACTTGATTTTCCAATGTGAACCAAAATTTACAGGTAATTTTGGTTCCTCTAGGTACCTACACTAACTTCATACCTAACCGGATTTGTTAACAAAACTGTGGGTTATTTTGATCTGTCCGACATTGACATGTCTAAAATCGTGTTTCTCGGCAGAACATGAACAAATTCAAACCAGCCATATATGTACGTACATTACAGATATTGCAAATTACAATTATATAATATAAGCAAAGACGTAATGTTATTTTCAGTACATTTTATCGTATGGCATAAAATTTCTCTACTTAAATGTTTATGATATTAGATATAAGGTAAGCAACTGCATCCGTCGAGAGTCTTAAAATCAGCCGAATTCCCGCTAAATTTGGTGATGGGACACTCAAAGATGATATGATGTACCGTCTGATTAACTAGCCATGATAAGTTATTTGACACTTGTTTACCTTCCTCATATTTCATTTTATTGAATTATTCCAATAAAGCAATATTCAGTTGATTTATTGACTTCTGGAATAATGTAAGGTTATATCAGTATCTTTTCCCCTCACTGCCTTGGAAAGCCGTCTTTTATCCTTTAAAACCAGTGAGCAAAATCGCATTTTATCCACTAGTGGGCAAAGTAATTTGACCTTGGAGCGTATTTCATGTATCTCATGAACCGTGATACCTAGTTAGACAGTTGAAATTTTCACAGGTAATGTATTTCTGTTGCCGCTATAACAACAAATACTAAAAAACAGAATGAAATAAATATTTAAGGGGGCTCCCATACAAAAAAAACTTTTCAAAATTGCTTGTTGCCTTCATCAGGCGCTGTGTCTCAAAATGTATGGGTAAACTAAAACCCGACTCGCACTTGACCAAATTTCAAAAAAAAGTTATTTGTCATATTTTTTTTATACAAGGGTGCAAATTTATTATTTAAATTAAATAAACTAGTTTTGCATGTTGCACTTTCCTCGCTACAGTAAGGTGAAAAGTTTTGTGTTACACATGGGTGCAAATGTATTTTACTTCTCGTGTTTTAAAACACTCGCTACGCTCAGGATTCTATTTTAGAACCACTCGCTTCGCTCGTGGTTGAACTACAGAATCCTTTCGCTTGCTCGTGTTTCAATTCCACACTCGCGGGTAAAATACAACTTTGCACCCTTGTATAACAAATAAGTATTGTAATTGGAACCTATTGTACAGTACAGTAGACGGCAAACTTCGTGCGCAAATGACCTTGCCTGCGCAAAGGCGAATTGTACGTGCAAGCTGCCCCCCAACTTCCCCTCATTTGCGCACGAAGTTTGCCGACTATATATTATAATACTGTACAGTCCGTCGAGAAAGTAGTCTACCAATTTTGAGCCTTCAGAATATTTATATACAAATAATAGAGTCGATGAGTGGTACACTACTTTCTTGGCCTTATGTACCTGACCAATGTAATACAATGTTTATATCACCGTTAGATTGTTAACACCGTTAGTTTATAATCTTACCCGTTATATTGTAAACTGACGGAATATTGTGAACTGCCTTAACCATTCACAATTTAACGCAATATTTTTCGTTAGTTTATAAACTTTCAAAGTCGAATGGGAAAAGGCATGCTACGGAACGTACACAAAGACTAGGTAGGTCAGGTTAGACAGGTATCTTCAGTTGCCCGAAGGGCAAAGCGCCCAGAAATAGGAGCCCCGCGCAGCGGGGCTCCGTCGACACTGCTGGATGCCGAAATAAATGGAAGAAAATGTCTGAATAACAAAAAAAAACTATCATGTTCTGACGTAAGTGGAAACTGATGCAAGTGGAATAATTCGCTCAACCAAACAGCGCACAGGTTGCGTTCGAATCAGGCAAATTTGATTCAGTTCACAATTTGACGATATGCCATTGTTAGTTTATAAATTATAAACTAACGAAAATGAATGCGTAAAATTATGAATTTTTTTGGCAAATCACAATATTCCGTCAGTTTACAATATAACGGGTAAGATTATAAACTGACGGTTTTCACAATCTAACGGTGGCAAAAAATAAATACTTTTCTGGCGAAAAAACAAGGCTTATCTTAGTGCAAAGTAAAACTGCAACCACAATAGCCTTTTTTCTCGTTATTTAAAAACTCTTCCATAACAGAGAAGCCATTTTAACGACCTGTCCCTTCGCATCTCGGGAATAAAAACTCGAAACTTCTTACAAGATAGTAAAGGTTATGACACAACTTCGTACTTACCGGCTGCCGGTCGCCTGGGAACTTGTCTTGAACTACGGCCAACTTTAACTTCCCGGCTGAGCAATGGTCCCACTATGCCGGTGACTGATTTGTTATTTATTGGACACACGTGAACTTATATGCCTAAGTGCCAGTCTAGACAGATAATTGTGCGTCCAGCTTTTAAATTCTGTATGTTTGAGCCAGCGAAATGATTCACAAAAAATGCTATGTAATGCAAATTTTGCGAGGCAGTTCAAACAATAAAGGCTCTAGAATTATCTTAATTATCTTTTATGCCAAATGATTTTAATAAAATATTCATAATTTTAAAATATTCTGATTCGATCATAATAGCCCGCGAGCTAGGAGCAATTTTTTGTCAGTCATTTTCTCACGTGCGATTACTTGAGAGAAGGTTCAGAATGTTGTATCATGAAGCCCCGTGGACGTCAGCTGCGGCTCCGTCGGTGGGTTGACCAGCACCAGAATTCCAAACACGTAAAAAAAACAATGTCATTTCCTAAAGATTCATTTTATCATCAAATGATAGTTTATTATTTATCGTATGGCGGATACATACTGGTACATATATGTACTTATTCGTATCGATGTCACTAATAGAGTTCCAGTGTGCGCTGCGAGGTTCAGAAGGAACAGTGCAGCTGCCGATTTTGTTGTTCTTTTAGCACCACCAGGGATTGTAACCGGTTATTTTTTGTATGGGAACTGTAACCGGTTTTTTTCGTTCTTTGTTAATTATTTCATTTTCTAATTGGGCAATTTAATAATACGCACTCTTTACCTCAAAACACAACTGAGTCCTACATATGAAGTATAAAATAGTTCGAGATATATGGTTATTTCGAGGTTTTTGCAAAAAACCGGTTACAATCCCTGAGCACCACCCGGAGGTCAAGTGTAGGATTTCTAGGGTTATTCCTACGGACGTAGAACAACAACGACCTCCAAATAATAGTTAATCCAATATTATGACGAACTTAATCGTCACCTGTTACAGTGGTGGAAAGTCCGTCAGCTGGTCACACAAACATGAAAAAAAAATTTTTTTCAATCATTGCCTCTCAGATGATATTTTGTCAGATGACAGTTCACATGACAGTTGATATGTTCCATGTTCGTGTGAGCAGCTGACGGACTTTCCACCACTGTACAGTCAGCTGACGATTTATTTTCGTCATAATATTTGATTAATTATCATTTGATGACAAAATAAATCGAAAGGAAATGACAATCTTTGAATATTTTTAACTTGTTTGGGATGCTACTGCTGGTCAACCCACCGACGGAGCAGCAGCTGACGTTCACGGGGCTTCGTGATACAACATTCTGAACCTTCTCACAAGTTATCTTAGTTAGTGACTGACAAAAAGTTGTGCCTAGTACGCGGGCTACTGCGTTACCAACTTCAGGGCATCAGCTGACAACTTTTCCACCGCGAGAGAACCAGCCGACGCTTTTATTTGCTTATGAACTGTCATCTGACAAGATTTTAGCTGAGAGGAACTGACTGAAAATAAAAATATTAGTGTGACAGACTTTCCACCACTGTACAGTGAGCTGACGATTTTTTTTCGTCATAATATTGGATTACATTATTATTATATTGGATTATTGGATGGATTATTATTGGATCATTTGATGATAAAATGAATCAGGAGGAAATGACATTTTTTTTAGGTGTTTGGGTTGCTACTATTGGTCAATGGTGAACCCACCGACGGAGCCGCAGCTGACGTCCACGGGGCTTCATGATACAACACTGTGAATCTTCTTCCAAGTTATCGAACGGGAGTTGATTGGTCACGAAAATCTGTTGCTAGCTCGCGGGCTATAAATTAAAGTTAATCATAAACGCAGGTATATTCCACACAAATGAAAGCGCATAAGTAACGCAAACGTGCAAAACAATACACCTCATTCTAAAAACATTTAATAAACCGAACCGAAGCCAAATATACTTGGCTGTTGGCAACCTATAAGTCCCAATCATCTGCCATAAAAATTCGCCCAATATTTTCAATAGTTACAAAGGGTGCTTAACGAATGCTAGTTTTCATTTGCGATATTGCTTTTGTGCAGTGGCACGAATGGATTACCAGTATTGTGCTCGGGTTAAAACGAACCTTTACTTACCTCGCCTCATATTTCAATTGATTGCACACCGAAATACAAACATTATTTGTACAAATACAAGGTTGCTTTTTCAACGAGTGTTGTAGAAAGTTACGAGTTTGTATAATCGAAAGGTGAAATGCAACGGTCATGCTGCAACTACGTCATATTTTTGGTGATAAAACAATCATATTAAAATTGTATAACGAGCGTAACTTCTGTGAAAACAGGCATTTTAAAATTTTACCTCTGTTTGGAAAAATTTAATGTGACAAGATAAGATAAACCGGTCTTACCGTGCATTGAGTTTGGAGTTGGAATCGGTCTGTAATGTTTTACATTTCAGTTACAAGATGTTTGTTGTTGAAAACAACGTAAATTCAATGGTTTGTTAAGAATGAATGAGTAATAATGACGACGACAATTCAGTTTCAGTCATGAAAAACATATTTACAGAGGACAATAAGGTTATATAATCATCTAGCTAAAGAATACGGGCGGGCCATGGGATAAAAAGGTAGGCTAGGCTCTTCTGTACATTAGTGAAATCATTTTAGAAATTCTGACGACCGCTATAGCCTAGTTGGTAGTGAGTAGTGACTCCGCCTATGCACGCAGCAAGAGGTCCTTGGTTCGAATCCCGGTAAGGGCATTTATTTGTGCGATAAGCACGTGATCTTGGTTGTTTTCTAGTTGTAGTTTGGGACTACTTAGGTCAATTTGTGCAAGGGCATAAATATACTTATTTATTTGTGTGTTTATCACGAATATTTGTTCCTGAGTTATGGATGTTATATATGTATATAAGTATCTATATGTATGTATCTATTATATATATCATCGCCTAGTACCCACAACACAAGCCTTATTGAGCTTACCGTGGGCCTAGGTTGATTTGTGTAAGATTGTCCCGTAATATTTATTTATTTATTTATTTATATTATAATTTATACTTAAGTATATTCAATTAGATGAGTATATAGTTACTGAGATTATCCCCCAGATGTAATGCTTTTTGTAATGTATAGTATATAGGAAACACATTATCAGTACCAGACCCTACCTCTCTACGGAGCACCAGAGATAAATGCAGTCTTTTTCGGAACTTTTTAGAGCACATGCGTATTATATTTTATTTTTTTATTTTATTTTATTTTATTTATATCATTTAATAGAGAACAAATATAGTATATTGTGATACAAGTGAGCTATGTTGATCATTACACCAGAGGCGGAATTGTCACGCGAACCGCAGGTGAGCGTGATAAGAGAGCCGAGGGTGTAATTATAAAAGCTCACGCGTGTCATACGACGTTTTTCAACACATTTGCGAGGAAAAAATCCTTTTCATAAAATTAAAATGTTACAGGCTCCTAAGTTGTTTCCTTTAGTTATTGATGACAACAGGTTTTTACTCACATACATTTGTACATCTCCAAGAATGTACAGTGGCGTCAATTCTATTTATCACTTTTCTATTTACCACAAGTCAACATTTTTAATAATAACCAAACACGCATCATCAATGTTTACAAATATTTGTGAAATTACATATAATGGCGCGCAACTATTTTTTTTTCGTGAAGTACGCGCAGTGCGCCCGCAGCGAGGCTTATATGAAATATCTAAACAGCCAATACAAAATAAAATAACTATTTTCTTATTTAATATAAATTCATGTAAAATGTTATCAAAAGTAAATAGTTTTACTAAATGAAACGTTTCTATACCATATCCAAGAATAAATAATCAATTAATTCACAAGAAGGATTTATTTTGTTTAGTCGAGTAAGAATCCATTTGCCGAGTATTAAAAACAAACCTGTATAACCCGGTCAATTTAAGAATGCGCCGAGTCCATACATAGGTACACCTTGCTGCAAGGTGCCAACGTGTCTTAATCGGGATATAAATCATATAAACATAAATACACGAGTGTCGTAATCCTATAATATTAAACGAACAATATTTGTATATATATATCCTATACTATTAAACGAACAATATTTGTATATATATATCCTATACTATTAAACGAACAATATTTGTATATATATATCCTATACTATTAAACGAACAATATTTGTATATATATATCCTATACTATTAAACGAACAATATTTGTATATATATATCCTATACTATTAAACGAACAATATTTGTATATACATATGTATATATATTTGCAATCACGTTCTCGGAAACGACTCTAACGATTTCGATGAAATTTGGAATATAGGTGGTTACGGGGGCGAGAAATCGATCTAGATAGGTCTCGTTTCCGAGAAAATTCGTTTTCTCGAGATTTTCTCGCATAAAGATTTGTTAATGCAATATAGTACATAATTTCACCTCCACTGTCACCGCTAGCGTCTTATGGTTTTAACATCAGCTTATAACGCCGTCGGCCGGGGGTTCAAATCCCAGCCAGAGGATGTATGTTTTTGCTTTCGTTTTTTATAGACAATGATTTTTCGTAGTATTAAAATCGGGAAAAGCATGGCAGACGTTATTTTTCTTTTATTCTTTTATTTTTTTGCGTCTTATTTGTTTATCGGACCCAACTGGGAAAAATTACTAATAAACTATTTTTTTATGGAAGTTACCTACGGAATAAATTAACAGTAAATTTAATAATTTATAATAATATAAATTATAATTTTATAATTATATAATTTAGTTTATTTTATAATTTTTCAATTTTCCTCTTTGATCGAAACTTGGAAATATTTAAGTTAAGTATTTTATGGCACTATGGCTTCTTCTTATCCATAAGGTTATTTTGGTTGAAGAAAGTTAGTTTAGTGATTCGTTAATAATTTTAGAATGAAATAAAACCTGTTTAACGCGTTTTATAAGATTTATATTTTCATTGGTCTAAATAGCTCAAAAATAACATCGGCGACATCTATCGAACTGAACTTGAACCAAAATTATGCTCGCTAGATGGTGCAAATCATTATCTGAGACTTAATTCTGTCATTAATAATGCCTTTCTTTGAATTTGTGATTCTGATTCTAAATGCTGAGTTATGAATATTATTATTTATAATTTCTGGTTGTAATTTTTCCCTTTGTAGGTAAAAGAATAGTTTATAGAATCTCTATTTTATTATTTGAAAATTATATCCATCGCGATTTTTTTTTTATGTTGAATTATTTTTTAAAGAGCATTGTGTAACGCAAAAGCTACTCACCTAACTCTATCTAGAGAGCTCTGCTCCATCATTTTTATTTTTTGTTGGACCCTGAGCAATTCATATACCTTTTATTTCTTCGAGAAAACCTGCGAAACAACCTGGTACCCAACCATCGGGGGATGACTGGGTTCTGTGGTATTTCTATCCACTAAAAACTCCACGGCGCAACTAACCACTTACAGAAATCAAAATCCTAATAGGTCAGGTCGTTTTGGAGATAATTGAGAATAGAAAATAACCAAGACTCAGAAACAAATATTCATGTCCATCACACAAACATTTGCCCTTTACCGGGATTCGAACCCGGCGACCCTCCAGCTTCGTAAGCAGCGTCACTACTAGGCTACTAGGCTAACCGGTCGTAAGAAGCAATTAATAACTTCCTAAAAGGAGGATTTTTATGTTTAATGTCCGATTACCTCAGAACTCGGTCATAATTTATGAACCGATTCGTATTTTATTTATTTTGGTGAAAGTACGAGTATTTGCTTCCAGGTTGGTCCCATTGTTTTCAAAAAGCCAGTTAGATGATTGAATCCATGAGGAATTGAGGGAAGTCCTCAATTGTATTAAGCACGCGTCACAGAATAAGTAAACGCGTGTATAGATTTTGATATTTTCTATTATAACTCATGTAGGTATAAATTTAGCCTCGGAAACAACAAATTTGGTGAAATGGAACTGATTATGAAGACTCTCGTAGGGAACTATAATATCGGCCTTTAAAGCCTACGCCAAAACCAAACACCAACACGAGTGGAGGAATGAGGCTGGCTTAAGGCACTCTAAGCTCTTCATAGAAGGAGTGGAGACTCAGGCTGGACCAGAAAACTCTGGAAATCCAGTAGGAAGCAACTCAGAATTATATCTGCGGTGTTCACAGGTCACTTCAGGGTCAAGGGTCTCTTGGCCAAGATGTGACTATCGGATAGTTTAGACTGTAGAATGTGTGGCGAGGAGGATGAGACTATGGAACACTTATTATGTGCATGTCATGCCCTTGCCAGACAAAAAATGAACTACTTTGGTAACGGTTACCCGCAACCAAAGGAATTCAAGGTGCTCCCGGTGAACTGCATCATCTGTTTTGTGGAAATGATGGAGCAAGCCTGGGAGCAGGTATAAAGGAGAGGGCAAATGCACAAAAGATCCCACTGGGTCGAAGTGCATCCGAAAGGGCCCTCACCTAGATAAGATAAGATAAGATTATGAAGACTACAGACGTCACATATTCTGTGATTCCGTTTAAGTAGCAACTAATGAAGTGCCAAAGGTAATTCTGAGATCCTTGAGGAATCGACGGAACTCCTCAAATATTATCGGCCTGCTTATAGCGACTTGGGTGTTTTTTGTAATAATCAACGCATTTGCTCTCGGAAACCAGTTCATGCGGTATAGTGGGAAGGAAATGTTAATGTATGTTCCTTGGCGAAGTAATGAATTTAATTCGGTTTAAACTTTGTTTTTAAAGTAAATTGTGAATAACATATTTTGGTATAACTTTTTGTATTAGTTGTTTCCTTTATAGTCGGGGGTTTATATTTAATAATTTTCAATTCCAAGGCGAGTTTTAAACTAATGAAAATAAACGTCTTTTAAAAATTAAATTAAAAAATAATATAGGTTGTACTTAAACTTAATTTCACCCGAGCAGAGCTCGGTCGCCCAGATATTGTTATTAAACACGCGTGTTTAATACCCAGGATTATGAGCCCAAAAGCGGCACAATAAGAGGCACGTTACGAGCAAATGTGTGTTGAAAAAATTATTACCGTTTCATCCGAAAGTTAACACGTGCCTCAAGCCTGAGTAAAAAGCCATAAAGGCTGGAAATCGCCACATTACGAGCCAGTACATTTATTACACTAGAACATATTTTATGGCTAATTCAGGTTTATTACCGTCCTAACCTTTTCACATTCATAATACAATAATATGATTTGAAAATGTCCAAATATACGCGAGTATCACTATTAATGTTATATCATATCATAACAAAAGCATGTTGCAGAGGTGGATGTTTGACGATTCTTCATAATATCGTACGGTCGGCCAAGTGGTCTACCAGTTTTGACAAAAGTTTATGTGGGATCTGATTGTCGCTAAGGTTACTGTCATATCATAATATTATTGCAAGTGGGAATCGACCTTGTTGTTTCATGACGTTAAAATGAACCTCGACCGTAGGGTGATACACCACATTTTTGGCCGACTGTACAAGAGAGGGTTAGAGAGGTAGGGCACAGCGGAATGTCATCTGCAACCAAGTTAGTAAATGTAAGCAGCCCAACCTGGGGAAGTA
The DNA here is from genome assembly GCA_963854355.1 of Epinotia brunnichana. NCBI lineage: Eukaryota > Metazoa > Arthropoda > Insecta > Lepidoptera > Tortricidae > Epinotia > Epinotia brunnichana. The sequence continues at coordinate 16,893,397 of OY977949.1, read as the reverse complement.
CCTCCACCTTACAGAAGACCGCAGCCATAATATCACCACTGCTTTGTAGTGTTGCTATATTATTGCATGCTATGAAGTATGTGGTGTTGTGTTCCTGGTGGTGAGTAAGGTCGCCAGAGCTCCCTAGGGTGCGCTGTGTTGGGAGTGAGGGACCTGCATGCCTCTATCTACCAACACAGCGAATTCTCAAGTGAATAAAGGGTCCGCAACGTGCTTCTGATTCTTCTGGAGTCACAAGTGTGCATAGGCTACGGTAACTGCTTAACACCAGGCAGGCAGTAAGCTTGTTTGCCACCGTCGTTGTATAAAATAAATAAAAATAAAATTATTTTAAACCAGCCATGAGAAACCTCATTGTCATACCATTTTTATCCACTTTCAATAATTTAGTGAAATAAATACATTGTAACGTCTATATTTTTTATGCTGTCTGTCTTAAATCTGAGGCAATTACTTAGGTACCTAACTTTTAAAGCAGACATCCGTTGGATGACACTGGATCCATTACGCTGCGCTTAGTCGCTCAGGTACTAGGTGTTACAAGTGATATCAACATATTTTTCATTAAACCCAACTGTCTTTTTTTGTGACAAATAATCTATATAACTCATAAGTCAAAATCCATCAAGCCGTTTGGACTGTAGGCCATGAAATAGAATTTTCTTGTCCACATACATATACAAAAATTCATACATACGCCCGACAACCATAACCCTCCTTCTGATACAGTCTGGTAAAAATAAGATCCAACCGCTGGTCTAGCTAGAACGTCGCTGTAAGCCATGTAACCCCACCTTGGATATGATAATATTCAATAAAAATACCATTAAAATGGTAGGTAGATTAGATTTCAGTAAATAATATATAAAACATATTTTAACTCATTATCTAGAAAAACTGGATTCATAGTACCTAATTCTTGACAAACGGTTTTAATTGAACTCCTGTGTATATTTTCATATTAACAATTAAAGGATGACTCACGCTAGAACGGGCCGTCTCCGGCCCGGGCCGTTTTCTAAGAAAAACGACGGCGTTTTTGCGCGACCGAGCCATACCTAAGCCCGGCCGAGCCTCAGCCTTAGCTCGGAATCGGCTCGGTGTCGGCACGGCCCGGCCGTGACTCGACCGGGCTTGGATATGGCTCGGCCGCGCAAAAACGACACGGCCCGTTCTAGCGTGAGTCATCCTTAATACCGCAGCTTAAAATATATTATACATAAACATGTTTTAATTTTGTTTCTGCACTAAGACACGTGTAAGTAGACTGAATTGACATCGGCTGTCGTTCCCACACATTAACAATGCGTTGAATGCATGAAATAAATTGTATTATAATTTGACGAAGTGCGCAAACTATTCGTAGCTTAGAGCATTTATAACAGGAGAAGCCTTATGTCGTATTTGCGTACAAAAATGTCTGCCGAATTTTGCGGGAGGGTGAAGAAATAACACATGCAGAAGATTAATCACAAATGCAAAAACGATTTATTTACACACGCACATTTTGAAAAAGAAAAACACATTCTCATATTGACGCACACAAACATATCACACATGGAAAGACTTCGTAGAAACATGGTTAAGAATACGTAAATGCCAGTATGATCGGCTAAACCAGTAGGGCGAGGTTTGGGTCGTTAACTAAGGTCGATAATTCTATCGATATATGCAGAACCATATACAATTTTGGTATAAATTATTATGACCATCTTAATAGGATATTTAAACTCAATTGTATATTGAAATAATTGTTAAGCTATAAAATACAATAACGCAAAAATATGACTTTTTTAATTATCTTTATTAACAATTTTCCATTTCAACTAACGACATACGTATGAAGTAGCGAGTAGTATTATATAACAGTAGAACCCGCTTGATACGTCGCTTTTTCAAATAAATTGTGCTCACTTGGCAATTTTGCAAGTTCTTGGTGAATCATACTTATCATAGATAATTATTGATTTCATCGACACCACCCTCATCTCTACTTCAGAGTCTCGTGACACTGATCTGTCATTTTAGATAATCCTTACAAATATTATTATTAACTCTTATCTAATTGCAATTAGGTTCATTCTTACAAATCATGAAAACCGAGTCTCATGAGGAGTGCATAGTTTTCCGAAATTTTCATTAATCAATGCTATTATTATTATAGACTCTTTTTCAAATACCATTAAGTTACTTCTTACAAAGCATCAAGCACGAGGCACGTAGCAAAGATAGAATTGTAAATCGATTATTTAATCGTTTAATTTGACGTGTCATGAAAATGTTTTCATAAAAATATGTAAAAATAATAATATAGCAATACAAAGATACTAAAATTACTTACAAATATAATTTTATACCATCTTTTTCTAAGCTTGAAGTGGTTGATCGTTTATTACCTACATGTGTTTACAGCACATGCGGGCATTTTTATGATGAGTGTTCTCCTGCGAGGCGATTTATTGTGAATTTGGTTTTGTATGATTTTTTGCAAGGTTTTGAGCAAAGAGGTAAGTTACTGAAAGGCTAGTCCAGGTATATACGAGTATGCTCTAAGGCAGCAATTAAACAAGTTGCGAATATAAAATGATGAAACTGTTTGAATATAATTTCTCTTTACTTTTATATATCATTTCTTTATTTAGCTTTCTTTTATTTAGCGGTGTTTTCTTCAAAAGCTTGCTCGCTTATATGCCATATCTTCATAGCAGTAGTGTCTTACATAAAAAAACTAGCAATATTTATTACAAACGTTTGAGAAAAATTGTAAACTTAAAAAAATAAGAAATTGAATCAACCGAACAAATTCCATCATCTCACTGAAACTTACGGATTCGCAAAAGAGTCTGATGGCAAATTACCACTCTGTCACTCTATTGAAATCAGCCCACCAACAAAGCTCAGTCGCCGGTTAAAAGCATTCGTCTTCTGTTTTGATTTGTTATGGCTCCACAGTTTTCAATTTTGTCTGAGCATTTGCCGTTATTCAGTGTTTGTAAGCACGTGGCTATTTTAACGTAAAACCATTCTGTTTGCACACTACTCGAATCAGGGCTACGCGGTCCAATTTAGTAAATGAAAGCAGCCATGGTTTACGTTTGACGTTTGATAGTTTCAACGTGGCTTGTTATAAGCCATTGCAATTGTACCTGTATGTAACAAAATATTTATATTTTTCTAAGGGTTTACTTGCGTTCCGTGCAATCCCCATGGATACCAATATAAATACCATTATTTATACAATATTAATTTAATTCGCCATTAAAACCTTTGAATTTTAAGCAAAATAAGATAGGTAATAAGCATCGTTTTCTTATGTCAAACCTATTCAAAGTAAAATTGAATATAACATAACCAAACCCAATAGGTATAACCAGTTGTTATTATAATCTATAATTTTCTAATTATATTAACTTTATTATTTAACAGCGAAAAAAAGGTTCGATCGATCGATTTTTGCTTGTTATGGCCCCTGTCCAGTGGGACAATTTGGCCAGCGTCAAGGTTGGAGGCTACACGAATGTCTTTAAAGACCAGGTCCAAAAGGTAAAAAGGTTAAGTAGTGTAGTTAAGTATTATGAAAACGAAGTGGATTTATTTCGAATGAAAAACTTTGAATTTCTTATTTCTTCTATCGACTGTTTGATCCATTTAGATTGCTCTTCTGTATACTTACCAAAGTAAGGTAATAACGCAGAAAATAATATTACCTATTATACAGACATAATATTATGGTAATATCAATGACGTGACTGGCAATTAATAATTTATCAAAATATTAATAAGTATGGTAATATTTGAAGCAAAACTTCCACAAACACAAAGTTTTCAGATTCCATCAATTCGCTCACAAAGCATATAAAATGCGATCCGTTAAAACATTTGCGGCAGCACTTTCAAAAGTGTTATGGTATTAGTTGAATGTTGTTTGAGGTTAGTGGGAGACATCAAAAGGCCCGCGCACCGGGTGAATAGGGATTTGAGTTGATAATATTTGTACCAGAATTATTAAAAAGATGGTACAGTTTTTTTTCCTACATTTTTGTTATGTCCTGAATAGATAACTATAGTTATATTTCTGTCGGAAGTTTATGTTACATATTTTTTTGATTTAGTATTTATCAGTTGATTTGATTACCTACGTATAAATATTGTTAAAGGTACTTGTCATTTATTGGTTAGTTTATCTTAAATAACCAAATAATAAATAAATATTTGCGGACAATCTTACACAAATCAACCTAGTCCCAAACTAAGCAAAGCTTGTACTATGGGTACTAGACGAAGATATAGATAAACAAATACTTAAATACATAGTAATAGACGAATGATTGACATTAAATCTCTCATTCGATGGAAAATTACCACGGCCCTACAGGGTAAAAGATGTGCAGCAGTGATTCAGATTTTGTTTATGTGTCTAGCTAAAATTTGTCAGGGAAATCGAAGTACATACATAGCTAGGTTCTCCGTCTGGTTAATATGATGAGTGTGACATATCATTATGAATTCAATTGCTGCTGCTTACTACGCTGGCTCGATGACCCAAAGAGGATCTTGGCATCTGACACAAGAGAACGCGACTCTTCCCTATTCTGCGTCATCTCATGCCAGTTGGATGCCCCAAGGGTGGTTAGATCTCGGAGGGCTCCGGCACTCCAGCGGTACCTCGGCCTGCCCAACGGGTGCGCCCACGTCGGCCCAATGGAAAACGCCTGATCGTAACGCACGATCGTCTCCCATCCTCTCCAGGTGGCCGAGCCAGAGGAGTCGCGTTGATTATAATCTTGTCAAAAATGTTGGTACATATGTAAATCTGTACCATAAAAACTGGTACAAACAGCTTCCTTAACTCAGACGATGCAACATTATATTTGCATTATCTAGATTCGGGCAGCTCGCTTTCATCTCACGTTTGGAATATTTCAAATACAATTTGCCATCGACGGTTTAGTGAATTTCTACCCCGCGTTGAAAATTTTTATACCGGCTACCTTGCGGTTTGAAATATTACTTTTTTTCATTTCCGTATCTGGTTTGGCAGATTGAAATAGTTTTCGTATTTCAAATATTACTTGGCAGTCTGATAGAGGTAAACATGTTCTTTTTATATTCATAGCATTTTAAAGTTTATACTTGTGATTCATTTATATCTAATGGCAAATTCAAGTTGAGACATACCTAATATTAATAAATACATTTAGATACTTTAGTCCACGCAGTATGGTTATTTATAAATAATAGTCGAATTCAGCTCGAGACAACGATACTCAATACTGTTTACACCTACTTACTACCTCATCCCATACGCAATACGAAAATAAGATACTTAGCACAAAAAAACGATAAAATACAGTGCTTAACATAATATTTTTTATTTTATTTATTTATATACATAATTATTTTACAATACACGGCCAGGCAGCGGACAAAATCCAGCAGGGTTTAACTGCATAACTATATATTATACAGTACAGCAAACAATGTTTACCCTCGTAAAAATATCCACCTAACTGCTTTAAACTTCGCTACCTAAAAATACTAAAATCACCACAGCCCGATATAAAGATTAAAAATAAAACTAAAGGTGCGCTCCACAGCGAAGCGATATCAATAGATCCCCGATCCTCGAAGCAGGGTCGTGACCCGCTCGCCAGGTGTGACCTAAGGCTTGTCCATATTGATGCCCGGCTGGTATCAAAGTTCGGTTTCACTATCGATACAAAACCTAACAGATCAATGTCATATGAACCCCGTACCTACAAATAAAATAAAACCTAAAATCTCGACAACATTAATAAAAGACGCAAAGGTACGTCCCGCACAATTGCGATATCGATGGATCTTCGATCCTCCAGGCTGGGTCGTGACCCGTCCAGGTGTGAGTTAAGGTTCGTACACCGTTTTGACTGTTCTGCCCGTGGAGTACAGAAAGAACTATCTGCCAAACATTACTTAGTAAGATAGGCCATTTCGTAAGTCATTTATATATGTATAGATGTTCTTTGATAACTGAACGGGATATGAGCAATACAAGTACCTAGTGATACATTGGCATTATTCAGATAGGCACAGATGCACAGATAATTATGCATGTGTAATCCTATACTATTAAACGAGCAATATTTGTATATATATAAATATATGCCAATCACGTTCTCGGAAACGGCTATAACGATTTCGATGTTTGGAATACACGGGTTTACGGGGGCGAGAAATCGATCTAGCAAGGTCTCATGTCCGGGAAAATTCGTTTTCTCCGTATTTTCTCTATTTTCACCCGAGCATAGCTTTGATATATTTTATCCGCGGAATTTCTGTCAGATCATTATGACGAAGAATATCGTCTGAGTCGAAAAGGGAAAATTACTTTAACAACAATTATTTTTCTATGGCAAGATGCACTTGACGAAAATGATTCCATTTGTGAGCTTCACGAGTGAAAGTTATTGTAGCATTGACGTTACTTTCTGACAGAATGTGATTATGAAATTTAATAAACGGAATTAACTTGGCATAAAGTAATATACGTATTCATTTTAATGTTACAGTTACGTATTGCGAAAAAAATATAACTTGGATGACCTGACTGATCAAATGTCATGAACTCACGACTATACCAAAGATCATACTGTGATGTTATAATACCAAACATATACAGTTCAAAAAAACAAACCCGACCAGATACAGAAAAGTTACTGAAAAAAAAATTTATACAAAACGGTACCTACCTTTCCTATGCATATCATTTTAGTGTTTTATTTATTATTTTTCTAATTCATGTGTCTAACATAGTAGTTTAAGGCATTTTTTACTAACAAATTATGGAACCAGTTTTCTGAATTAAATGATTTTTATAGGAGAGTATTTCTCAAATAATGTGATTGACTTGTCACAACTATGTGGTCAGGTAGGTATTATATAAATAAATATTACAATATTTAACTGCTGGGAAATTCTTAACTTTTGCACATGGTTGTGACACGTGACGTTAACTATATGAGAATGACCCAGGAGTATATTTATAGGTGGAAAAATATCGTCAAATCTCCGATATGCCGACGATACCGTTCTTCTGGCAACATCCATGGAAGATATGAGGGAGCTATTCCATAAACTCGAGGTAGAAAGTGGCAATATCGGCCTTGCAGTGAACAGGGCGAAAACCAAAGTGATAATAGTGGATCGAGTTGGAAAACTAACAAATGTCATCATTCCTGGCAATGATGTAATATAAAATATATGTAGATATGTTATAAGCGGTCCAACAGTGGCACATTAAATTTTGGTCAAGTCACACAGCTTGCCATAGTTTTGCGTCGTCAATGGAAACAAAAATTCTGTAAAATTTCTCAAATTTATCAACTACTACAACTTGATTTAATAGTGTATCCCTATAGTGGTCGCTAATGACCTTAGCTGTTTCAGCGACCTTAAATAAATAAAAAAAAAAAAATAAAAAAAATGCTGTCAGAATTTGGTGGCCATTCTTAAACACGGAATTTCGTATAGACAACATATCTACCTATTTTTTATATTACATCATTGATTCCTGGCATCAATATCGTCGACCGCTACATGTACCTTGGGCTCCCAAATCTGCAAGGACGGCAGCTGTGTCCCCATGCATGGCAAAGGATCCTAAGACCCGTTTAAACAACATATGGAAGAAAAGAGGAATTGGTACCAAAACCTAGATCAGATTAGTACGAGCACTGGTATTCCCTATCACCTGTATGATATCACCCTGAGCATAATTTCGAATCGATTGACACCTCATTTATTAAAATCGTTTCATAAACGCGGTGTAACACGTAAATACAAACATATAGACTGCTAAAAACATATCCCATCCTTTGTTCTTCCCTAGTGGGGCAAGATGTTTAGTAGTTTTTTTTTTTTTATATGGGATAATTAATAAGTTTGGCCTCAAGCCTCTTTTTACTTATTTTTGAGACTTGGCCTTTAGGGCCGAGCCGAGGAGAAGAAGAAAGGTTATAGTAGCTTGCCGTGGAACTAGCTTTACAGCCACGGAGACCACCCGACTTAGCGTCCCGCTCTAAACTGGCACTTATTTTATTTTACGGGCGGCGTGTGCTACTGAAGTTCAGATTACACTATTCAAATTTATGAGATATTATAGATTTTTAAATTTTTGAACTGGTATTCAGCTACTACAATATTATTATATTATGGTCAGGAAGTCACTACGTCGCGAAAAAGTGAAAGGTTCTAGATATAGGTACTTTGAAAAAAATATACGCAATAAACAATTGAATTGAATTGAATTGAATATACGACGTACCTCACTGGTTCAGTAATAGCATATTCACTCTGGTTTTGAAGGCACCTAGATCGTAGTTCCAATTAAAAGCAATTACCTACCTACATACGGCGACTTTATGTAGCGATACTAACGCGAGGTAAACGCGATTCAGTATCGATGCAGGTGATTATGACAGATAATTTAACTTGTTGCCTTCATCAGGCGCCGGGTCTCAAAATGTATGGGTAAACTAAAACCCGACTCGCACATGACCAAATTAAAAAAAAAAGTTATTTGTCATATTTTTTTTATACAACGGAAGGCGCGGCGTTGGTAGGCCTCCCACAAGGTGGACTGATGACCTGGTAAAGGTCGCGGGAGTCCGCTGGATGCGGGTGGCGCAGGACCGGTCACTTTGGAACTCTTTGGGGGAGGCTTATGTCCAGCAGTGGACGTCTTTCGGCTGATATGAAGATAATGTTTTTATAGTTTGTATTCATGTGTTATATTTGTCCAAGCATCCACAATTCAGAACAGTGAAGACAGGGTTAATTATTCCAAAATACCTATACATTGTGTCGAAAACTTGAACGTCGTCTTAGAATGGGCCACATCAAGCTGCAATTCGGCACCAATGACACCAATCTGATAATTATAATGTTTTTATAGATATAAACAGTTTATTAAATAAATAAACGATAATAAAAAATTAAATCATAAATCGGGTCCGGCAAAGATTGCAGTTTATCGCACCAAAAACCCTCAAGTGCCCATTCTACGCGTTGAAGCTATAATGGCCGCGGTCAAACAGGCCAAACAGCGCTATTTATCGTAATATCGACATTAAAAACAACATTCCATGTCGTTTCGGCAAAACATGTTGTTAATTTTATACGAATTAACTAAGTTCATGGCGGTGATTATCTTATCTATTAACCTAGTTATCTATAACTCTCTAGAGTGCATAAAAAATGTATGCGGGGTATTGAGTTTTTACTTCTGTTGTTTTGATGGGACACTGTCAATTAACAGTATTCGTCATGTACCTATACCCGCATTAATTGACACAGCGCTCAACGTTATGCGTTATAGGCCATAGAATTTAACCGATGCGGGCTTTTTTACATATAATTCTAATATAATTAGCATTTATTTGAGAAATTAAAGAAGCACACTTAACTTGTGTTCAAATGTTTGTACATTTTTAGTGAGCTTCGATTGTAACGCTTGACGAAAATAGGTACTATTAGAACGCTTGAATGTATGCCTTACATAAACATTGATTATAGGTAGGTATACTTATACAAATTATCATGCTATGAATTTAATGCGATGACGATAGTTAGGAAAACCAACTGAAGCATCTTACCTTACTTCTGAGACGACGAATAGATTAGTGTTAAACCTAATGCTGTTTAAACTATTTTACAATTTACATGCCATTCCTTTATTTAAGAACAATTATCAATTTCAACGATTTTTCTGCAAAGAGGCGATGTCTCAACATTTTCATGATATCGACATGTGTCCAATCAATCACCGTTTCCTATAGGATATCAGTTATCTGGGCCCGATTCAAGAATCAAAATGTGGCGTACCAGGCATGTCATAGGGATAACCCTATTTTTTATTAGGGTTGCGTACTCAAAGAGTAAAACGGGACCCTATTACAAAGACTTCGCTGTCCGTCCGTCCGTCCGTCTGTCTGTCACCAGGCTGTATCTCAGCAAGAACCGTGATAGCTAGAGAGTTGACATTTTCACAGATTATGTATTTCTGTTGCCGCTATAACAACATATACTAAAAACAAAATATTTTTTTTGAGGGGGGCTCCCATATAACAAACGTGATTTTTTTGCCGTTTTTATAGATAATGGTACGGAACCCTTCGTGCGTGAATCAAACTCGCACTTGGCCTGTTTTTTAACTCGTTTTCCAAAATTCAAAGAGGTCAATTCTCATAGTGGACGTATCTGTAGGCCATGTAGTGAAATGACATTTATTATGACGGAATGTGTCTGACACTCGGTCGATAAAGCAGATACTGATAACTTTTACTGAGCAAGCCAAAACAAAGGTGGTCAACCTTTTCATTCCCCGACTGTACAATCACCGTTTGCAGTTATCTGGGCCCGATTCGAGATTCAAAATGTGACGTACCGGGCATGTCATAGGGGTACCTAACCCCAATGTTTATCTTAGTTTTCTCTAAATCTTAATCAGACACATGAAACAGAAGCGATATATTAACACATTCACTGCCAGAATCGCTACGTGCTACGCTTGTAGCCGATCCCATGGTGTTCCCGCTAAGTAGCGGAAAGCAGCTACGGCGTAGGCGTCCGCAAGGAGGGTTCCTGACAGTGAAAGGGTTATTAAGGACGTCCCTTTAAAATTAATTTAAAATAAATGGAATCGCGACCCGTACAATCCGCAGTTACTTTCGGTTTAATCTTATAGTAGTAGCACAGCTACCTTTTTACGCTCGTTCCCGTCAGTAACCCGAATAAAAACGAAATCAATCATGTTTTAGTAACTACGCACGGTTTGTAGCAAATTGTGAGGCAAAACGGCACAAAAATGGCCTAAAAGCGTCCAAATTTATGTCCATGGCTCATCCAGAGCCATTAACACGTACTAGAGCTCTGCATAAAACATTAAAACGTCAGGACACAGCGCCTGCAGTATTATTTACGGAGCCCCTGCATTAACAATTTCCAAATTACTTTTATAGACTTATGGGCTTCAGGTGTTCCGAGCAAAGGTTAAGGAGGATTTATAAGGTTTTGTGAGCAATAAAAATGTTTTGTGTTTTATTGTTTCATGTATACGTAATTTCTTTGTGTAAATAGCAAAAAAGCGGGAATATTTTATGTTACATTAATGTTCCTTACCAAATTAATCAAACATTCATCCATAAAACTTATCTTTTCTATTGGAAATAATTACCCACGCTGGTTATAATTTTTTTTTAACGGAAAATATAGATAGCCAGAATGATTCTGATTTATATAGTTTTTAATAGCGTTTCATACTGCAGTCCGTCGAACTATTTCTGTGGTACACTCAACTTCAAAGATATTCATTTTCGCCGTATTACAATGGAATATATGGAGTCAACCGATATAGCCCTCCGAATCGCTAAACTTAAGTGGCAGTGGGCGGGGCACATTGCACGTAGAACCGATGGCCGTTGGGGCGGAAAGGTTCTCGAGTGGCGACCACGTACCGAAGGTCGCGGGAGTCCGCTAGATGCGGGTGGCGCAGGACCGGCCATTGTGGCACTCTTTGAGGCCTATGTCCAGCAGTGGACGTCTTTCGGCTGATATGATGATGATGATTTATGGAGTAAAAGTATAAACATATCTTTGACGTCGATGTGCGTCACATGACGCATCATTGACTGTGCCCTCAAGAAACTAGGCAGACAGGGTACGCGTGTAAGTTAAGACCGTTTTTCGTACCCGTTATATTACAGCCAATTTATTTTCCAAGGTACAGCGAACTTATTTACGTAGCCTTTCGCCTTAGTAAAAGAAGTAAATGCAGAATAATATATTATTTCATTTACCCTTCAACAATGTATCAAGGGAAGACAAGGGTGCGAAAGGGCCAAGTCTCGAAATTAAAATAAACGTTGAACGATCGTTTAGAGCCTTCAGTCTGACCCTTACGTGCGAGGAAAGTGTAGGTACGCACTCAACTACGTACACAAAAGTAGGTCGGACACTTATTTGTTTTTTCTCTGAAACCTTTTTTCGTGTTCATTAAACAGAGTAATTAGCTAGTGTCAACACAAGCCTATACTTTCATGAACTACAGGCATATCTGTTCACGATACCTTTAACATGCATCTGTGAACTCAGTCTTAGTTAAATATTCGGATCCCTAGATTATGAAAAATATCAGAGTTAAGACTTCCAATACGCCTACATCTCATGAGCTCATGACAACTCGATAAATGCATGGCAGAAGGTCGAGAAAATTGTGCTGCACGAGCAAGAAACAGAAGATTATTTATCATCGGCTAATTTTAAGTGCGACAATATTCTGATTCTTGCTCAGCACAACTTTCTCGACATGCTACCATGCATTGTATCGTGTTGTCATGAGACGTAGGCGTATTAGGAGTGGGCTTACCGACTGTAGTATGTCATCATCATCATATCAGCCGAAGGACGTCCACTGCTGGACATAGGCCTCCCCCAAAGAGTGCCACAATGGCCGGTCCTGCGCCACCCGCATCCAGCGGACTCCCGCGACCTTTACCAGGTCATCAGTCCACCTTGTGGGGGGCCTACCCACGCCGCGCCTTCCGGTACGTGGTCGCCACTCGAGAACCTTTCCGCCCCAAAGGCCATCGGTTCTACGTGCAATGTGCCCCGCCCCTGCGACTTAAGTTAGCGATTCGGAGGGCTATATCTGTTACCTTGGTTCTGCTGTAGTCTGTATTTCCCTACAAAAGGGTTACATAAAGTAGGCGATTGGACTACTTATCAGTAAAATACTACATTTATTTAATTTCCGATTATGAACTGCCAATACGGAATAGGTGCTGATGGAATAGTCCCGTCGTCGTTATGAATAAGACGTTGCTGCGTCATGACTATATCAGCATTGAAGGAATTGGAATTTCTCGATCCTGACATTCAGCCAATTCAAGTACTGATCCACTTAAGCAGTCAAGTCGATTCAAGTGCAATATTGCAAAGGAGCATAGAAACAAACATTCATACATCAACCTCGCTAGCTAATAAAGTTCCTGCAAAGCTAGTATGGCGCAGAATAGAATCGCAATAGCAAAACATTTCCATTGTGATTTTCAGCGAAGACTTAAGCACATTGCGAGTTTGCAGCATGGGGATTCAATTTAAATCCTTCCTAGAGATCCTATTATTTACAGTGAGGTGTCGAGCGCTAAGTAACCGTAGCATCTCACAATGCTTCGAGACAGCAATAAATTTGACAAATCCGATTTGCACGTGCGACGGGGAGGGAAAATTGTAAGGGTCGGCTTCGGGGACCGTTTGTAGGCGGTTTTGGAATTTCAGCTGTAATTTGAAATTATTATTGCAACGTCAAATGAAAGGGATTAAAAATAATTTGCGTTAATTAGTGTTATGTAGTTTGCCAGTATATTCGTATTATGGATTTTATTATTTCCGTGTCAAATATACCAATTTCAATTATTTTCAGAAGTAAGCTCTTCAGCTTGATAAAACATTGTTTGACTTTAAAATTTAGCTTAATAGGTGGAAATTTAACTGGTGATATAATTACTGAAAGAAGAAGAAAGACATCCCTTAAACGGATTAGTTCTTCTTTGTACTTTCCTTCTGTAAATTTTACTTTTTGTTATCGTATACAAAACAGAGGGTGTACTACTGCTACTAGGTAGTACCTACTACTACTAAAATGAAGTGTGCCTTATATATTATAACGGTTGGGGTGGGAACTCGGCAGAGTTGCGCTTATTCAGAATTCTGAGAATAAAAATAGGCGTTTAAATGTTACCAGTTCGTTTCATTTAACCTTCAACCATCCCTTTTGTGTGCTTAAATATTTGAATGGTGCCACAAACCGATTTCATCTCTGGCTTATTTTAAATACACTTCAAATAAACGTATGATTTACAAGATAATTTGATGCCACGTAATAAACTTTTATTTAGGCAGAATAAAGTAATGAGATTAAGTACAACAATAAACCTAAGGGCGAGCTATTTAAACACCCAGGCACAGAATTATATAGAATGCGGTCTCATACAAAATTCGAACGAGACGTCTCCGGAATCTTTTACTTATACGGGTATCCCCACTTTCAGATATCCGCCTTTCAAAATTAGAATTGCAGGCATTGCAGTAGCGCCTTTACAGAAAAGCAACGTCCTGGGGACATCCTCTCCATCTGTCGTGTAAACAACTGAGCCAGTATTCCATTCAGGATATTTGGCAGAAGGAAACATCCCTAGTTTAGTATCTAAGTCATTCTGATATTGAACTAGTCGTACCCTCGAATCACGGCCCTGCTCTCCGTACTCAAACAAGTCACAAGATTTAAAATAGTTTTACTAAACGTGCTCTACATATTTTAAAGGTCATAATATTAAAACTTCCTACCAACATACGTTGCTAACATTTCAAGACTTCATTGAAAAACGTCAGCGTTCCGCAAGTTCCGAGGCGAACAATAATTCGTTAAACTTAATACGGTCCCGTGCCAAAGTCCCCGAACTTTACCCTCCACTTACACAAATTTCAGGGCTTTGGTATGTAGGTAAAAAATAAAAGGAAAACCCGCAGCAATGCGGGACACGTATATAAGATGCCTGCCTGTGTCACGTACGTCGAAAAGAGAACTTTTATTACTTCTGAGAGCCCGTAATTGTTATGGAGAACTGAGTTCCCTTATTACTCAACTTCGGATTCGGCTAAGTAGTAACGAACGTAGTTAATGAAACGACACTTAGTGCTTGGTAACTCCTCGTAACTAGTTTTGATCTTTTGTTTTCGGTTAACGCGTCTACGAGAACCCTTTTTGACCTAACTCCTATTTTTAGGAGGCCTCTTGGTTCGTCTCATCGCATCGTATTCATAATTAAATGCATATTATTACGTTATACTGTAATGTTATGTAAGTCTTCCTTAAACATCAACCTTTCAGTAACAATCTCAACATGCAAATCCGAAATATCTATGTCACTATATTTCGTCGCATAATTTTGTTGTTATCGGGACTACTGAAAAGCTAATAGCTGTATAAGCGGCCAGTGACTTGTTATTACATGCTTTACGAGGTAAGTCACGCTTGACCCAAGAAAAGTATAGTCACCGCACTCATTTTGACCTCTTCTGGTGACTTTTGATCGTTTGATTTTGAACTCAATTAATGTGGTACAGGAGCTATATTTGATTGTGTTCGATACTCGAAATTAGACTTGGATCATTCCGGCGACTATGCTATGATTGAGCAATTTTCTTCGACAACCCCTTTACGCGATAAGTCGGTTAGATTAACACGTTACTGTGGGGTAACGAGCACGCTACATTTTTAAAGTATCTTGAGCTAAAAAAGCGGAGATTAGGTAGGTGTACACTCAGGCTGAATCGATCGACGACGGAACACTTTTCTCTCTTCTATCTAATCAGATAACATAGAGCAAGGCCATGGTCCATTCCAAGAATGTACAGTCGCCATCACATACATAGGTACACTATAGGTGTTCAAAAATATCGGCACATGCACCCTAATAATGCCTTCAAAATAGAGGTGTGTTCCGATGTTTGTGACGCGCTTGTTTGCTCCGATGTATGTGATAGCGACTGTACAAGAAAAGCTTCACACGGGAGAAATAGCAATGGATTGTGAAGTTTGCCACCCTTGTGTGACAACCAGACGTACCAGAACCATTCTACGAAGATTGTGATGAAGAAGAAGAAGTAGAAGAGGAACGGCATGTAGGCTATCTCGAAAAAGATAAATGTAACCTACCCTGGAGGTAAACGAATGTTGAGTGGAAATTTAAATTTAGGTGCATGTTTTCTGTTTTGTAGATTAAATACTTAAGTTATGTGTAAGTATCACCATCATCTATCAGCCTTCAATATATTTGAAAACCTGATTTAAATTTTAAATAATTGATACTTAATCCGTGACGTGTAACGACACGGGAAAACCAATAACGCATATTTGGCAATAAATAGGAGGTCAATTACGGAAGAGTGGGGTGGTTTACAAATACACTTTATAGCACGCCTCAAAATCATATGGCAAAGTTTGTTTAAAGTCGACAACAAAAAAGGTGTTTCCATTATTTCTCCATATAAAATGCTAGGTGCCAGCGCGGCTTCGCTCACGTATTGCAAAGAACGAAGGCAAACCCGCGGGATAAAATATAGTATATAACCATCCAGAAAGTCTATTCTACACGCAGGCGAAAGAATTTTTGAAATCGGATAAGCGGTTCCGGATATTTCCCATTACATACAAACTTTTAATCCTCCTTTCCTTCTTATATTAGTATTATATCAGTAGGTTAATATTAGCCCCTGTCCCGTTTGTGCCCCTGTTAATGTCTATCCAAGCCTACCCCCGACGCAAAAAGAGGGGTGTTATAAGTTGGACGTTCCTGTGTGTCTGTATGTCTGTGTGTGTCTGTCTGTGGCATCGTAGCTCCTAAACCAATCAACCAATTTGGATGCGGTTTTTATTAACGGTAAGCTGATGTGTTTGAGATGGTTCTTAGCTACATTTTATCAAAACAAGTTCAGCCGTTTTTGAGATATTGAACTTTGAAATGAAAATGTCGGGAGTTTTTCTTTGGTGGTAGTTGTAGTTATATTTAGTTTTGAGTTAGTTTTGTTCCATTTTTAATTGTTTTACTTACATAGTTATTAGGATACTGTATCTAACAATCTATGGATCAAATTGGTCTGATAAAAAAAATCTTCTTTTTTTTATTTTTTTTATAAGGTCAAAAGCTTTTTGACAACTTTTTGGAGTCAATCGTGTCTCACGCAACGCGTCCAGCATTGCAAGCATCGTTAATCTATAAACTAGGCCCGCATGTGGATCGTGGAATGCAACCTATAAGATCAAGGTAGAAACCGTGTTGCGGATTTATCTTTTAGTTTCACGAATACTTCTTACAAATATGCAAACTACGCAATTTAAACATAAACTTTCATCCGTATGGAATCCAATCACATGCAGTTTGGTCGAAGCACGACAAACTCTTGGGCGAGCTGAAACGGGCCGAGAGCATTTCCACAGTATAAACAACCAGTACAATGAGTTCTGTACAAGTCAACGAAATAAATCTGGAAATAATTAACAACTTAGAAAAGTTGTTAATTATTTTCTCTCAACATCTCGATCATCAAGCTGACGACCATCTCGATGTCGTCAGCTTTTGGAAAAAAAATAGCATTAAAATTAGTTTAGGAGCACCGATGCCACAGACAGACACACAGTCACACTGTGTACACAGACACGTCAAACTTATAACACCCCTTTTTTGCGTCGAGGGTTAAAAAGGCACCAAAGAACGGTAAGGAGCCAGGCCATTACATAACTAATCCCCATCTTAACTAAACATAAGGAAACCGTTCGAGTGCTCGACGCTGTACTCTATGTCAAAGCAATATGGGTTAAATTAGAACTAAGAGGATTTCTCTTCATTCGAATTTAAGGCATGTCACTTTGACATAGAGTACCCATGCCATATACTAAGTACAGCGTCGAGCACTCGGACGTTTCCCTTAAATCCCGGTTGTATCCTCAGCTTAGCTTAGAAGGTTGATTTTATAAGGTTAAAAGAAAATTGAAAAGCTGTTATTTGACACTGATAGTGCTACTAAACCCTTTTTAGGGTTCCGTAGCCAAATGGCAAAAAACGGAACCCTTATAGATTCGTCATGTTTGTCTGTCTGTCTGTCAGTCCGTATGTCACAGCCACATATTTCCGAAACTATAAGAGCTATACTGTTGAAACTTGGTAAGTAGATGTATTCTGTAAACCGCATTAAGATTTTCGCACGAAAATATAAAAAAAAACAATAAATTTTGGGGTTCCCCATACTAAGAACTGAAACTCAATTTTTTTTTCATCAAACCCATACGTGTGGGGTAACTATGGATAGGTCTTCAAAAATGATATTGAGGTTTCTAACATCATTTTTTTCTAAACAAGTTTGCACGAGAGACACTTCCAAAGTGGTAAAATGTGTGTGTCCCCCCATGTAACTTCTAAAATAAGAGAATGATGAATCTAAAAAAAATATATGATGTACATTATCATGCAAACTTGCAATGAAAATTGGTTTAAACGAGATCTAGTAAGTGGTTTTTTTTTTAATACGTCATAAATCGTAAAAAGCAATTTATTTAACGGAACCCTTCATGTGCGAGTGCGACTCGCACTTGTATGCTTTTTTAGGGTTCCGTAGCCAAATGGCAAAAAACGGAACCCTTATAGAATCGTCATGTCCGTCCGTCTGTCCGTCTGTCTGTCTGTCTGTCTGTCTGTCCGTCCGTATGTCACAGCCACTTTTTTCCGAAACTATAAGAGCTATACTGTTGAAACTTGGTAAGTAGATGTATTCTGTGAACCGCATTAAGATTTTTACACAAAAATCTAAAAAAAACATAAATTTTTAGGGGTCCCCATACTCAGAACTGAAACTCAAAAAAAAATTTTTCATCAAACCCATACGTGTGGGTCTATGGATAGGTCTTCAAAAATGATATTGAGGTTTCTAATATCATTTTTTTCTAAACTGAATAAATTGCGCGAGAGACACTTCCAAAGTGGTAAAATGAGTGCCCCCCCCCCCCCCCTGTAACTTCTAAAATAAGAGAATGATAAAACTAAAAAAAATATATGATGTACATTACCATGCAAACTTCCACCGAAAATTGGTTTGAAAGAGATCTAGTAAGTAGTTTTTTTTTTAATACGTCATAAATCGTAAACCGCAATTTATTTCACGGAACCCTTCATGTGCGAGTCCGACTCGCACTTGGCCGCTTTTTTTGTATTTAGCTGCATTTTGTTATGGGACCTTACTCACGTTACTCCTTTTTAAATGTCATTATTTATTTACAAACGTAGTTACGATCTCATTTTAAAACGACTAGCTAGTTTGATCTGAAACTTTGTACCTACATAGAATAAGTTAAGGTATATCCAAGTCTGTAATTAATTTATGTAGCTTCAGATACCATAGTAAAAAAATACAGGGAATTTAAGTTTATCATACAAGACTTGTTTTTGCTGTATTTCGTTTGTTTTATAAACTGGGCCCATATAAACTAATTACAGACCTAGATATACCTCATGTCATACATATTGTAAATGCAAAGTTTTGTTACAATCCAACACGTAGTTTTAAAATGAGAACAAAACTCCGTTTGTATGCGAAGGTGAAATTCGGCCAAGCTTGCCGGGGACACTTAAGTTCCGATTTAAGACTTGTTCTAAAGCTGTGGTTAGAGACTGAAAAACAGCGGTTTCACTGAGTCTCAAACCCTTCCAATACGCAAACATCCAGTATATTATAGGTAGACTAGGTAGGTACCATCATCATTATCATCATCATCATATCAGCCGAAAGACGTCCACTGCTGGACATATGCCTCCCTCAAAGCGTGCCACAATGACCGGTCCTGCGACGCCCCGCATCCAGCGGACTCCCGCGACCTTGACTTGTACCTTACAATTTCGTAATTTGTATGTGTCATTATCATTAGATAAATTGCTATTTCATGTAATGCTGTGCATTTAATTTGATTTAGTATCGAGCCGTCTCAAAACGAAAATCTTTTACCAGTGTGTGTTGCCAGTGATGACATATGGCACTGAAACGTGGTCGCTTACTATGGGCCTCATAAGAAGGCTCAAAGTCACCCAAAGGGCAATGGAGTGGGCTATGTTGGGAGTTTCTCTGCGTGATCGCATCAGAAATGAGGCTATCCGCAGCAGCACCAAGGTAACCGATATAGCCCTCCGAATCGCTAAACTTAAGTGGCAGTTGGTGGGGCACATTGCACGTAGAACCTGTGGCCGTTGGGGCGGAAAGGTTCTCGAATGGCGACAACGTACCGCAAGGTGCGGCGTGGGTAAACCCCCACAAGGTGGACTGATGACCTGGTAAAGGTCGCGGGAGTCCGCTGGATGCGGGTGGCGCAGGACCGGTCACTTTGCCACTCCTTGGGGGAGGCTTATGTCCAGCAGTGGACGTCTTTCGGCTGATATGATGATGAGTATCGAGCCACACAAGACAGTATATGGTACACGGACGGATCAAAAATGGGATCCGGTACGGGAGCAGGCATTTATGCAAATGACTACAGTAGTAGTGTAAGCATGGGTAGTTTGGCAACTGTCTTCCAAGCGGAGACATACGCCATAATTGCTTGTGTACAGGAGAATATAGACAGGCGAACCAAAGGGCGGACTATCTATATACTCAGTGACAGTCAAGCGGCCCTTAAAGCGCTTACGGCGCCGAAAGTGGACTCTAGACTAATTTATAATGGCGTCCAAGCACTAAACAGACTTGGAAGGCACAATAAGGTGCAACTAGTTTGGATACCAGGGCACAAGGGCTTCATCGGCAACGAAAGAGCAGATGAGCTTGCAAGAGGGGGCTCTACAAATCACTTTGTAGGTCCAGAACCATTTGTGGGACTCTCGCAGGGGACCATAATATCGGCCTTTAAAGCCTACGCCAAAACCAAACACCAACACGAGTGGAGGAATGAGGCTGGCTTAAGGCACTCTAAGCTCTTCATAGAAGGAGTGGACTCGGGCTGGACCAGAACACTCTGGAAATCCAGTAGGAGGCAACTCAGAATCATATCTGGGGTGTTCACTGGTCACTTCGGGGTCAAGGATCTCTTGGCCAAGATGGGACTATCTGATAGTTTAGACTGTAGAATGTGTGGCGAGGAGGATGAGACTATGGAACACTTATTGTGTGAATGTCATGCCCTTGCCAGACAAAGAATGAGCTACTTTGGTAACGGTTACCCGCAACCAAAGGAATTCAAGGTGCTCCCGGCGAACTGCATCGTCCGCTTTGTGGGAATGATGGAGCAAGCCTGGGAGCAGGTATAAAGGAGAGAGCAAATGCACAAAAGATCCCACTGGGTCGAAGTGCATCCGAAAGGGCCCTCACCTAGATAAGATAAGATAAGATAAGAGCCACACCGCCTTTGAGTCGCAGGTTGTACGAAAGCAAGGTACGGGCATTTCTTCCACTGTAGCATCTCTCTCGTCGATTCCGTCTGCTAGTAACGGAATCCCCGATCAGCTTCTTTCGATGTGATGTCAGCTCTTGTTTACTTTAGTTCCGCATTCATATTAGAATACGGGCGAAAAAGTTGTGGCGAATTTCAGCACACTTTTATTTTACCACTCGCGGGACGAGCTCGAAAATTGCAATTTTATAAAATGCAACTACTTTTGTGTGTAGCTTCCCCTCCCAATTCAACTTGTAACGCGCACTCACTTACTCGCACGTCGATCTTTTTCGGGTTCTGTAGCCAAATGGCAAAAAACGGGACCCTTATACATTCGTCATGTCTATCTGTCTGTTTGTCTGTCCGTCCGTATGTCAAAGCCACTTTTTTCCGAAACTATAAGAACTATACTGTTGAACTTGGTAAGTAGATGTATTCTGTGAACCGCATTAAGATTTTCACACAAAAATAGAAAAAAACAAAAAAATTGGTGGTTCCTCATACTTGTTAAAATGTGTGTGTGTGTGGGTGTAACTTTTAAAATAAGAGAATGATAAAACTACAAAAAATATATGATGTACATTACCATGCAAACTTCCACCGAAAATTGGTTTGAACAAGATCTAGTAAGTAGTTTTTTTTAATATGTCATAAATCCTAGACCGCAATTTATTTTACAGAACCGTTCATGGGCGAGTCCGACTCGCACTTGGCCGTTTTTTCTTAGACGGACGGTGGCAAATTAGCATACCGCCTGCCTGATGGTTGAGGATTCGTTGTCACCTTACTCACTTCTTGGAATACAACACCTACAGATCAAGTAGTGGTGTGAAGCAGTTGATCCCGGTTGCTGTCTATGACAGTACCTAGTCGTTAAGCCGAGTTAGAGGCCTTCGGGCGGCTTAAGAACCTCTAACAGTCGAGTTGCCCACTCACTTGACAAAGGGGGGACAACTGTCACTCGCGTCCGCAGGAGCTACTACCTTTTTTTTTTTTTGTTTAGGGGGGGGAAATTCGTTACGCATACCACCCGGGTGCAGGGGGTGACCTGAGTGGTTATGTGGGACTCCCGTCTGAGCTAATGAGACCCACGGTGTACCCACTAAAAACCCCCCCACTTGCCGCCTCGCCGCCTTTTGTGGCGAGGTAACGGGAACGCTTGCGCACACATCCGCGACCCCGCCGGCGGAAGCCGCCCACAGGCGGCTCCTTCCCGGATGCCCAGGGGCCCTCCACGTGAGGCACGCCAGATGTTTTGGCCTCGATCTCCACCTGTTCACTAGCGGACCCCCCTGAGACCGCTACGAGGAGATCATGGGTGCGGGAAATCCAGCACCCGGTGGCGGATCAGGTCTGTGGTTCCGCCACCGACCACGTCTCGGCCGAAGAGGATAGGGAAAGCGGCGCACCGTAATACCGGCATTCCTCTTCCTCTGCGGTCCCACCAATGCTGTTTCAGCGGAACGGCCCCACCAAGGTCGCAGGGGGTAGGGAGAGTGGCGCACCGTTATACCAACACGCCTCTCCCCCTGCGATCCCACCTCGGTCGCAGAAGATAGGGAGAACGGCGAACCGTAATACCGGCACTCCTCTTCTTCTGCGGTCCCTCCCTAACGCATCCTAAGCAGGCTTAGGCAAGCCCGCTAGGAGCACCCTCCTCGGGCCAGCCGGCAGCCCAAACAGGCCGGCCCTGGGTGCCTCTTAGCTTCGCCGTGGGTGACCAGTCCACGGTTACTAAGCCCCCCCGCCCCGACAAGGCGGGCACCCTCGAGGGGTACAGGAGCTACTACCTACCACAACCCTGCACGTGTCCCCTGGGTGGTACTAAAGAGTGACAAACTCAAAGGCCAAAATAATATATGCCATACGATTAAATAAATAAATATGACTGCTATCTTCTGTAGTGTAAGGCCTGAGTGGACGCTCGGAGCGAAGCGTTCGGCGGGGCGTGTAGCGGGGCGGGCGAGCGTGCATTCGCATTGTTCAGCGTCTACTCAGGACACCAGTATGAGTTTCAATTGTTTAACATGCACGCCGCACGCCCCGCTCCCCCGGACGCTCGACTCGAGCGTCCACTCAGGCCTTACACTAAGGTTCCAATTAGGAGCGAGATGACCTTCCGGTGTGCTTTACCTCTCTAACTAACTGTCGAGCTAACTTGTCAAGACTAGACAGTAACGAAACATATTGAAATCCGAAACCAACGCAGAAGTCATTCATTAAATGCCTCCCTGTATTCAAGATTGAGTGATATATCTTTTAAACCGACTTAAAAAAAAGAGGAGGTTCTCAATTCATCTGTATGTTTTTTTTATTTGTTTTGTTACTCGATAACTCGGTAATTAATGACCCGATTTGAATTTTTTTCTGTGTTTGGAAGCATATACTTCCAGATTGGTCCCGTTGTCACCAAAATCCAGTTCTGATGATGGGATTCTGGAGAAATCGAGGGAACTCTTCAAATTTTATAGGTAAACTTGAAGCAATTTGGCTACTGATTTGAAGTCCGTTAAAACTTTGTTTTGAAAAGCATATTATTAACACGTTATTTTTCTTGATCTCAGAATTCTTTCAGCTTTGAGCCATTCGTTTTGCCAAAACTCGTTGCAGTCATTATCGTCTTTCAGGATTTTTTCACTCGTTATGCATTTTTTGGCGCTCGCCCCGACGCGAGGCTCTTCAGACGTCTTTCGGTGTTTTGAAAAAAGGAGAGTTGTCATATCCGCCGCGCAAGGTAAGTCTCAAAAGGTGACTCACCTTAGGCCCGATTCGAGATTCAACATTTTACTTGACCCAGCGTGTCATAGAGATATCCTTAAATATATGTAGGTATCTGTCTTTCAGAATCAGAATGAAATAAACACGAAACATAGTCGATATCCAAGGGATGTGTCCTTCTGTCAATGGAATCGCGACCCTGTACCGTATCAATTACTCTTTCCATGATCCGACGTTATAGCAGCGACAGTCGAACCAAGTGCTGACGCGTTATAAGAAATTTGTTAATCTCCTTTTCATTCCCAGAGATCTGCACCAAATTCCGCCCGTCATTAATTTTTCAATTTGTCGTAGGAAATTAAAGGTCTGTTTGTTTCTCGACTCAGCACTTAAAGTATTTATTTTAAGCCTTATTGAGCCGACTTCGTTTTATCTCTTAAGGGCGCTTATGAGAAATTCCCTCTGTCAAAAGATGTTTAAAATTTTTTTTCTGTTTGCATCTCTTACATTAAAATTCTTGATGAGGAATTTATTTAAGCGTCGGGTTTTTTTGTAAAGAAAAATATTGGACATGAATTTCGCAATTAAAATATTCCATTACACGTACACGTGGAGCGGCTTTCAAGCGATTTAATTCCAGGAACTATATTTATTACCTTTCAAAAATTTAATTAGCAAATAACGCTTGAAAACTTTCTTAACGCCAACAATGGAACTTACTCCACTTCCTAAGAAATTGAGTTTTGTAACTCCACTAGAACGAAACTTACGTAATTAAGACCTTTAAAGTTGTTTACTGATGTTGTATTCGAGTGAAAGGAAATTAGTCCTTATAAGCCCGCGCGAATCGCTTGACACGACGGCTCCGCATCCTTTTTCCCTGGCTTAATTCCTTGAGACTTTACACGTGAACATTTCCCCAAAATTGTTTGATTCAGCATATTTGGTCACTCGAAACATCTTTCACGTCCGGATCAAACCACAATCGGCCTTTTCAGTCATAAAGAATCCTCTTAAGCCCGCTTACAGTGGATTTTCGAAGGGTTCCCAGTGATCTTGCCGATTTCTGCCTATTTAATAATCGATTATTGCCCGAGGGTTGGGACGGATTACCATATCAAAAGAACGCATGAGCCCATGTTCGACGTCAATTTGGTAAAACATTCGACGGTTGAAGGCGCGAGGCGTAAGACTTTTATTACAGGATCACAAGTTTGATCGGTATTCCTCGGAGATATTTCGACTTATCCCTCTTCGTTTATAAATGTGATTATGGTAGACCGCTAGTGCCTGATTGACTGAACGATCGGCAGCTGTTGTTATTGTTTACTGAGCATTGGGGATTTTTCACGTTCTTTTAGGTTCAATATAGTATACATTGTATAAGTGGTTTTTAATTTTCTTACTATAAGTCACTATCAGATTATCGACAAATTTCAACTAGGGTAGTAATTGGTATCCAAATACTAAAGTTAAACTTACCAAACTTAGTCCTTAGTTATGCGACACGTACTAAAGGCCGCCCCTCTGTTGGTTAGGTAAGCCACATCCTCTGTACGAAATTTTAGAATATTACGATGCTCGTGGCCGGATGTAACAACCGCCAACAGAACTATACTTGACTTATTCGCGAAAGGGTATTTCTTCATATAAATATTGTATCTCTTACACCCTTTTGTAGAAAGAGCGAACCCAGAACTAATTCCCCAGGAGACTGAGAATTTTGAAGTCGAATATTGATCTTCATTTGTTAATTAAAAATGTATGGCATCACATACAAACGAACGAAGAAGGTGTTTCTTGTTGGCAGATTCACTATCATTTAAATTAGCATTTATAAGTATTTACATGGTGACCTTAAGCTTGAGAAGCACAAGGGGTCAAATGAGAGATGGGATCACGTTTTGTTTCAGCAAAGATAGTATTCAAGTTCTAAAAATAACCTTTATTAACCGATACTTCCAAAATATTATGCGAATCATTTATCATCGCAGCGCGTTGCAAGTAAGTTGCCTGAATTAAACAATATAAGATTTATCAAAACTTAAAACCATGCTTTATATACTTATGGCCAATTTGACTAAACTGGAATAAGAACTTACTCTTGGGTTATTGCCATTACTTAAGTACATAAGATTTCAAATTTGATAAATTTACCTATAAAAATTGAAATTCATTCTCGAATTTCTCAATGTTACGTCGCAGAGACAAGCTTGTACCAACTTTGCCGCGTTGCACGCTCGTTGGAACGCTTTGACCCACCGCAGCATCTCAACAATTCGTCTACTATTAAAATTCTTCACTGAACATCGAAACTTTCTATTTAATAATATTACAAAATGCTTAAGAACATTGATTTTTGATGTTGTAAAATCGGTCATTTCAGGACTTCTGAAGTATTGATAAATCAGAACGCGCCCGAACTGATTTTAAATTCATTCCCTAAGATTGAATTGAATTCAGTGCAGTTTGCAAACTTCCCTAATATTACATAAATCTTGCAACAAAATGTTCTGCATTGAATTACCCCTCGACCGCAAACTAAGCTGTCGCTATAGATGTTTTCCCATTTTTATAAATAAGTAAAACAGGAAGGGCGAGACGTGAAATGAAAATTTATATTCATAGGTACAGTAAGACGTTGCAGGGGATGAAATTTGGAATATTATCGAGGGAAGCTCCCTCTCAGGTAATCGACTGACAAATGTCTAAGATATTTTACCAAGTTCATTCGGTGGCCCCGGCTAGTGATGGGCGTTACATGGCCTCATTTTTACTTCAATTTCGTGTAATGTTCCGTAAAAGCTCTATTATAGAGCACATTTTTGGGGTACAAGTTGAAATACAGAAAAATTTTTGTTTGTATGTAATGAAATTTTCAGCTAAACACAATATTTTTCTGAATTTTTCGTCAACTCAGATTAAAAATGTCCGAGCAGGGAAACAATCTAGAATACATTTTGTTCTAAAGCCGCGTCTGGCTAGTATTCAGAGCTTATAAACTTAGCCTCTTTATAAATCAGACACGTCGTTCAAAAGTTAATACAGCTATTCCCCGTTCAAGGTTAATACCTCTCCGTATAAGAATCCGCAGTCATCCCTACGCGCGTGGTCCTGAATTTTTATCAAAAATTCCTATTTTCTTACCGCTTCCCGACAATAAGGTGCGAAATTAGGAGAAGAATTAGACTCCCTCGGCGCGGGGCGTGCTCGGAATTCGCGATGCAGCGGCTGCACCCCCTTCGTGATAACGTTGTACATTAGACGTCTATTGATTTATAATCTACGAGGCATTTCGTAATTCAGACGGTAACATTTGGCGTTAATAAAATCCCCCTAAATTACACCAGAAACAGTACCTGTAAGCTTATAATAAATAACATTACGGGACAATCTTACACAAATAGAGCTAGCCGCATAGTAAGCTCAATAAGCCTTGTATTATGGGTACTAGACTACGATATATTTGAAATCACTGAAATACATAGAAAACATCCAAGACTCAGAAACAAGTATTCATGCTCAACACACAAATATTTACCCTTGCTGGGATTTTAACCCAGGACCGTCAGCTTCATAATCTTGCTAAATAAACCAGTCGTAATATTACAGCAACAAATACGTCCCACTTGTAATTAATTACTACATCATCATAATGTAATGTGATAGTAGCGTATTACCACAGTTCAAAGCGTTATGTGGGTGTTTTCTATTTAGACATACAAATCCCACTCTTCAAATTACCTGCTCTCGAACGAAACAACTTAAATATTCATTAAAGTATCTCATTATGTGGAGAACTAAAATTTTCCAGCTTTTGTTTCTGCACCGCTCGCGGCAAAACGTGGAAAAGTATGACAGAAATGTAAGAGGAGGAAAACAAAACATTTTTCTTACTATAACCCCGTGTTTACTGGCAAGTGTTTGCCGTCGCCGACCCCAGATGTTATTCGCCATAAGCCTCTCTTATTAGGGATTCCGTACGTCCGCCCGCAGGAACACACTGAGTCGTATTTTTGTTTTGGCAACATTATTAATATTTTACCTCATTGTTTACAGAAACAAAAGGTGAGAGCACTACAAGGTCGCTCCGGAGAGCACCTGAGCCGGGATAACGATTTATTACATGTAATAGGTATATACTGTTTCTATATGTTCGCATAAGACTGGTATTAGACTTCGGCATCTGCTGAGAAAGGATAAGACTAGAATCGTTACGTAATAGTAAGTATACCTACGAAGTAATCTTAATAGAATAGAATTTATATTTATTTCAAGCAACAATGACTCATACAGTTTTATACATACACATTTACATACGGACTATTTAAATATTACACTTAAAGGCATCTCCATTTGCCAACCACAGTGCTGCTGGGCGCATGAAGTCTACAGCAATGACAAATGTATGGACGGAACTTGTCCGCGATCATCATAAAATCTCTCTATGTAGAACATAATTTTATTTTGAGCATGATTTGAACTTGCGTATTCATAGTCTTGAGTCAAGTCAAGATTGTCTCTCTTACTAAATGAGCTATCAGGGTCATACATACACAATTCGTCTTTACTGTGGTCAATAGTATAGTCGGCAAACTCGGCAGCTGCACTGTTCCTTCTGAACCTCGCAGCGCACACTGGAACCCTATCAGCGACATCGATACGAATTCCGCAAATAAATATTTCATTTCATTTCATTTCATTTCATTTCATACATATATGTAATAGTGTGTAACCGCCATACGATAAATAAATAGTATAGTGTGTGTAGTGTAGTGTGTGTGTGTGGTGTGTGTGTGACCTTACGTGCATAATGTTTTTATTGCATAATAATATAAGAACAGACGCCGCGCCGTTTATGCGGATTAAGACTCCAACCAGAAATTAGGCAGGCATTTTAACAATGTCCACAGGTCAGACAGGAACCTTAATCTGTATAGGGACCCATCAGTGTCCGATGGTGTAAATATTTTTGTATCTTGTACGTTCGTGGAATTTCTGGGCTGAGTTTTTTACAGGGCCATGTTTCTATTTATTTCCAAAATAAACCTATGGGATAATATTCAGTAGAACTTGCGAAAAAAACAGCCAATCCAAAAAACAAACAGACTCTAAAATGAACTCGACAGCGCGCATGAAAATCTAATAACATTTGTCATTTTTAGGGTAAAAAAAATGAGAATATATTTTACATCCGGTCAGGTGTCGTGGAAATCCCGAGGGAAATCTAACTTTCCCGGAGGCGCAGACAGCGATCGATTCTATTCAAATTTATGACAGAGAGAAACGTTTACGACTTCACTTAGAGATGTTATTACCGCCCCGGGTTGTGTTTAAGT
The DNA here is from genome assembly GCA_963854355.1 of Epinotia brunnichana. Classification (NCBI taxonomy): domain Eukaryota; kingdom Metazoa; phylum Arthropoda; class Insecta; order Lepidoptera; family Tortricidae; genus Epinotia; species Epinotia brunnichana. Next base: position 16,864,333 of record OY977949.1, on the reverse strand, counting down.
AAACCTGCAGGTCGATCACGTAACGCATTGTACGAACGTCGGGTAGGTCTAAATGTCACTTTTTATATGGAAAATATAAAAAGTGACATTTAGACCTACCCGACGTTCGTACAATGCGTTACGTGATCGACCTGCTGGTGGTTCTTATTTTAGGTAAAATTGCTCTAACTTGGGCCAACGAATATAGGTATTTATGATACAAGTGCGGAAAGTAGGTAATTCCCAACGGAGTGTTTTTGATCGATACGAGTTGGAAATTCATCAACATTATACAATGCATCATGCGAGGAAATAAAATAAATTGCTAAAAGGTGTAATTTTAATTGTCACGAAATTTCATTCCCGCATAGTGTGCGGGAATTTTGGCCTGAAATACATTCCTGCACGGACAGGTCCTGCCTTGCACCGCCGTGCTAGCATCGACCACTTTCCGTGTTTATGTTGAACCATACAAAGGGGCTCTTTCAGAGCAAGTGCATTGTAAAAATTGTTTTAGAACATGACTCGGTTAAATATTCATTAGCTTTAGTTAAGGTCGTTAAGTGTGATTAGGCGTTAACGAGATCATCTCGCACCTGTTTATATCTATGTATATTTTTTGTTACTTTTTTTAAATAATATATAAAATGGTTAAATAAACTAATCTTCACTCATTTATTTTGGATATACGAGTACCTATACATACATAAAATGCGACAAATCTAATAACACTTTTAAATTTATGCTACTAAAATCATAACTGTAAATTAAAAAGGTAAGCGTTATTAAATATGAGGGCATGGCCACCTTTAATAATTGTTAAATTGATATTTACATGCAAAGCAAATGCTATTTCTATCGTCGACGATTTAAATTTTTCGTCAGGATAGAAATTAGAAAAATTGGCCCATAATTGCAAATTTGAATTGCCTGTTTAAAAGAAAGAAAGAAAGAAAACATTTATTCGTGGACAAAACAATGGGTGTAAAAAACAAAACACAGAACGTAATAATAGCAGGGTCCACGAAAAGGCCCCGACTCAGCATGGTGCTAACCTAGAAGGCCAGCGCTGGTCTTCCGTCGGAACCTTTACATGAGTTACCTCCTGGAAGGCAACACAAAACAAATACCTACGCTAAACATAATATATATATCTTAAAACTATTCCAAATCCCGAGCCATAACGTTTAAATTATTTTAATTTATTAATTTACTTCGTTATTTTTTAACGATTGAAAAAAAGTTAAAAACTGACTAGACTAGACTTGTGAAAAGCGTGAAAAATAATGGAATACACGCAATATTTTTTTTTTAAAGTTATGTATAAAGTCAAAAAATTGCGATCATTAGCTAGGTATCTGAAAGCAAATTTATAAGGAAAAAAAACGGTCATGTGAGAGTCGGACTCGCCCACCGAGGGTTCCAAATGCATAGTTTTCAGATTTTTACCTATGCTTGTAGTATAAGACGCCAAATTTCATAGTTATAGGTCAACGGAAAGTACCCTATAAATTTAGATTCCCTTGAGAGTATCGAAATATACGTTTTTTGCGGCATACACGGCCGCAAAAAACCTTATAAACCTTATAGATATCCGACTGCTCAACTTTACGCGGAGTGTAGGGTCCTGACTGTTAGACAACTATATATCCTCCGTGCTATTCTTCGCAGACATCATCATCTCCCTCTATGTGCCAAAACGCTTAGCAAACGAAATAAACAGACGGTCTGTCCGGTAGTACCCCGGCGGCCGTCCGCTAGCCGACAGTAAATACATTTGCTAGCCGACAGTACAACTCAATGAGTGCTCGCATTTATAATAAAATCAATAAAAAAATAACCATCTACCCCTTAAACACATTCAATTGTAAAGCAAAACTCAATGCATTCCTATCTCGACTGACATATCAGGAAACAGAAAGCTTATTGTCCTGCCTAGAATAACTGACACTCACTGCACTGTCATTATAGTTCTCTCATGCAAACTGATTACGATTAAAATTCACACACTCTCTCTCACACACACCCTAGTGCTCACACACATACAGATTACATATACATACATACATATATACATAGACTTACATACTCTATTTAGATTCATTTTATTCATATTAATTTCATTCATTTATTACGCTGGCTTATATATTTTTAGCATTTGTCATCATTTTTAGGGTTCCGTAGCCAAATGGCAAAAAACGGAATCCTTATAGATTCGTCATGTCCGTCCGTCTGTCTGTCTGTCTGTCTGTCCGTCCGTATGTCACAGCCACTTTTTTCCGAAACTATAAGAGCTATACTGTTGAAACTTGGTAAGTAGATGTATTCTGTGAACCGCATTAAGATTTTCACACAAAAATCGAAAAAAACATTAAGTAGGGGTCTCTACTCAGAACTGAAACTCAAAAAAATTTTTTTCATCAAACCCATACGTGTGGGGTATCTATGGATAGATCTTCAAAAATGATATGGAGGTTTCTAACATCATTTTTTTCTAAACTGAATAGTTTGCGCGAGAGACACTTCCAAAGTGGTAAAATGTGTGCCCCCCCCCCTGTAACTTCTAAAAAAAGAGAATGATAAAACTGAAAAAAATATATGATGTACATTACCATGCAAACTACCAACGAAAATTGGTTTGAACGAGATCTATGAAGTAGTTTTTTTTTAATACGTCATATATCGTAAAAAGCAATTTATGTAACGGAACCCTTCATGTGCGAGTCCGACTCGTACTTGGCCGCTTTTTTTTTCTTGTGTTTCTGTTTCTTATTCTTAAGTACTTAATTTGAATTGCTGCTATTATTTGTCCATCTTGTGAGCTTAGACACCGGAGGAATCACTGACTCCCGAGTCACAGGCGCAAGCCTAGTTTGGGAGACAGAGAATCACCCCCTGTTAACTTGTCACAAACCTGAACACATGTTTCTTTAAATTATTAATAATATTGAAATTTAATGTTAGGTTTAAACAAAAAAGATTATTATTATTTATTATTATGGATCTCCGATTTAAATTCACGGGACAAAGCCCGGTCATTTGGAAGGCGTGCGTGGGGAAATAGATCCAACACGTAGAGGCCCGTTGGAGACGAAGTTTAATGTGATATAGTACACCTGCTAGAACCCATTCACGGGTACATCGGTAGATACCCGTGAACCAGTTCCAACAGGCGTTGGGGCTATTGTGGGTGAAATGGATAGAGAACTGGGTCTATGTTATGAGATTTGGGTGGGCAATAAAATTGGGCTATTGCGTAGAGGTCCGGACACCTGCCATAACATTGTAATTTACAAGGTTATCGAGGCAGGCAGTGACTAGCCACTCACTTATAAGATGGGCCCCTGAAAGTGCCGTAGAAAAGACGGCCAGGAGCAACACCGGCGTGAGCGGCTCAGGGGTGTCGAGAGGTGGTGCTGCGCTTTCTCCGAAGTTACTCGCGGCGTTATGCCCTTTAACACTTCCACCCCTGGAGCATATAGCTCTGACGACTCCTCTCAGGACGGCCAATGAAGGCAAGCCAGAGCTGAGAGTCTTGCGGGCCCCTTGGGGTTCCACTCCGACCGACGAAGACACGCCGGAGACGGAGGCCCTGACCGACTCTCGGGAGCACTCGGGTCCGTGGGGTCGTTACTCCCCAACAGCTCGCCACAAGCTGCCCTGCGGGCTTATTATTAATTATTATATTGTTATTATTGCCGTCAGCGTCAGCAGACAACTCATGCCTATATAGTCACACATCCCCATAGCTTTTCATACTTTTCACATTTGTAAAAACATAAAAACAATATTCTCATGTGAAAACTTGTATTAATAAATTAATATTTTGAAACAACATTATTGCCATCTTCCTTGTAAACATAAAACCCTAAATCTTTAACTAGGGCTACAATCTAAAAAAAAGTATGAACTACTCTATGCCGATACATTTATATTCGGAACCCTATCAATAGCTGTCTGCTCCTGGCAGGTTCGTAGCCGACTTCTTGCACAATTCTCGCCATCTCGACATTCGCGCCCTTATTTTATTGCCCCCTGTCCAGGATTAAACTTCTGCAGCCTAAGATTCACTCAACGCACAATGAAATGAGCGCGCGTTATGAAATTGACTTCCTGCGAGGGTAATTTTGATGGAAATTTACGGTTGGGTGATATATTTGATATATATCAAACGTTACTTTCAGGGATATTACTGCTACACTATGGATTTTGAAACGTTCTTAATGTATAACTAATGTGATATGTGTTTTAGCCGCCGACGCTAAAAGAGGGGTGTTATAAGTTTGACGTGTCTGCGTGTCTGTCTGTGGCATCGTAGCTCCTAAACAAATAAACTTATTTTAATGCATTCTTTTGTCCAAAATTTTACGTGATGGAGATGGTTTTTAGCTAAGTATTGAACTTTGAAATGAACATGTCGGGGGTTTTTGAATTTTCCTTAGTTGTTAATTATTGCAATTTCTGATTTATATCAAAATATAAGGTCCGGGGCCAAAGTTTTACTTAAACAAAGCTTAAGGGTTTCTTAACCTGCTACTACTTAACTACTAATCTTGGAATTAACACTATGGCCTCGTATCTGAGATATATTGTCGTAACTCACCTCTTAACAGTGTTTCATATAAGTCTAATGGGATGCAAACATAAAGAATATTCCACCACTGAGACCACTGTTACACGTATATATGTGCCAAACAATTCAAGATTATATAGTAGCCAGCGTAAAATAGTTTATTTAAATGCCTACTTTAATTAAAAATGCAAATCACTGTTAATAAACTTTTCTGTGAAACCGACTGGGCTAAATTAATGGCTCATTTGTGTACTTAACCTTCAACCGAAATGAAAATTAAACAGAAATCTCGTCCAAACTGGGCTTCAGTATTTTTTGCTCGAAAATCCACTCCAATATTATTACAAGGGAGCTGAATAAATTTTCTAGAGGTAACTAACATAAAGAAAGAAGTAGGTAAGAAAGGAGCCCGGAGCAACAAATCTCCATTTTACCGGATTAAACCACCTCGGTGTTTTATATAATAGACGCGGTGTGAGGGCGCCTGAATATTTTACCGGGAGTAAACTTGCGAGGCGATACTTGCAGCCGCATTACTGCTGGAGGTCAATTAGACTCGACATAACGCGTACCAGTATGATGTCAATGTTAGCCTAGTTGGTAACCCCGCCTGCACAGCTGACGATCCCGGGTTCAAATCCCGGGAATGCCAAATATTTGTGAGAGGAACATGATTTTTGTCTGAATGTTTGATGTTATCTATTACTTGTGTTTTAATTTAACTATCGTCGTCTAGTACCCATAACACAAGGTGTCAGTGTCAAGCCTTATCGAGGTTACTGTAGTGTAGGGTTTTGAGTTGTGTAAGATTATCCCCTAATAATAGTTAATGTGTTGCGCGCATTCGTTGTGACACGGAAGCTTAGCTCGCATGGAAGCGGAAGCGCGCAACACGTTGATATCATATTGTTTGCGATATGTCGAGTTGGATTGACCTGCTGTTGAAATCTTGCAGACGCAACGGCTGACGTGCACTGTTTCTTTAACCGATACTTTTAGTTTTTGCGTTATATCGGGCTAATGAGATTAGAGAAAATATACGGGGTGGGCCCTGTGACAGGAGCAAATACTCAAAAGGACGCTTCCTTAGAGCATCTGCAGTAACCCCTTGTGTCTCATTAACTTAATTTTTTTTTTTAATTTAAAGAAATATTGATATAAAATTATGACCTCCAAGTAATGTATCTTGGCACCAGGAGGTCATAACACAGCAGTTAATGCAGATTTTGAGGTAACATCATGTAATGAGTCATAATACTCGTAGTTATTGCATTTTGGTTTTTCAAAGACATTTCAGTGATTTTTTAAGTTTTATTTGTTTTTTTGTGATTTTAAAATAATAAGTTACTTATAGCATTTCAGAAGAGTAAAAAAATATACGTATACCTATTTTGAAGAAAAAAAAATTATTAAAACCACTCGGTAATAATTGTTCACAAGCTTAATAACAATAATAACCTACCGTTTCATTTTTTGCTCCTGTTACAGGGCACACCCTGTATAGTTAGCTAAAACACGGTGCACATATTTCTCGGTATACTTCATATAATTTAGGGCATTCACCTGAACGAATATCACAAATTTTGATATATATCGAAAAAAGCATTCATGAAGAGTGTTACATTGCATCTCGTTTTCTCGTTCGCGGAAGACATAAAAGTATCCCTTATACAAGAATTCAGATCCAGGCATCCCCTTAATGACACGTTAACATCGTCACAATATCGTCAAGTGCGAGTCTAACTCGCGCACCGACGGTTCCGTTCAAACTTTCATACAACATATTTTTCACTTCACTAGGTCGGAAAGCTCTTTTTTTTCTTTAAAAATAGATAGCAAAACTGCATTTTATTCGCAAGAGTGCAAAGAATATTTGAAAACCAAACGTATTATTAGTTACTTTTTTAAACATAATAACATGCAAAGGCGAGTCCAGTCAGGACAACTTTCGCTCATCTGATTAAATTATTATTATTATTTTCTTATGCAGTATTTTCCTCGCATTAGTGAGGTGAAAAGATTTGTGTTACACACGGGTGCAGTTATTTTAGGTCTCGTGTGTACAACACTCGCTACGCTCAGAATTCGATTTTTGAACCACTCGCTTCGCTCAGGATTCTATTTACAAACCATAAGATCCATTCGCTAGCTCGTGTTTTAATTCCACACTCGCGGTTTACAACTTTTTACCCTTGTATAACAAATCCCCGTCCATTCATTCTGGATAAATCTTAACAACGCATAGTATAAGTATGACAGTAACATACGGATGTGCCTTGCTTTTCCAGCGATTATTCTCTATCACGTAAACCGATTCAATATATTTCATTTTATTTGAAAAGGGTACTTTCTGAAAAATCTAGTAGGTATTTCATGAAAAAAGTACATACATACAAAGATGATTGAATTATAAGCTTAGTCTAGATATTAGTTTTGATGATTTAAATAAAAATACAATTTTTGCACTCTTTGGGGGAGGCCTATGTCCATCAGTGGACGTCCATCGGCTGATATGATGATGATGATGATGATGATGAAATAATAATAACCTAGATAGATATACCTGAGATATTAAACGCTGTGACAGATACTAGACAGACGCATAAGGGCAAAATTTTTACCTTTTTGGAACGGAACCCGAATAATGGTGTTGTATACGTATACGCAGAAATAAGAAATTTCATAAGAAAAACTTTTTAGACTGTAAAGTATTTTAACTAAAGTAAATTCCTAACAACATTTTAAAAGAGAAGTAAACAACCCTTCATAGTCCGGATTATTCCAGAGACTAGGGGAAAGCCATCGCAATTTCTTGTGTAAATTTTTTAATATAAGTTACGGAAGTGCCGTCAAAGTTCACGAATGTTGTACATTTTTATTTGCCCTCTTGTTCCGGAAAAAATGAATTGCTTTTAACTTTTTCTCATCCAGTTTTGAAAGAAAGGTAGTTAAAATGGCTATCTGCCTATGACGTAGAGGAACTTGAATCAGGGAGAAGCGCCGGAAAACTTGTGAGTAGCGTGTTAGTTTTGTTGTGTTCAATTTTTCGTTCAATTAAACTTTACAGTTTCACGACCAAATCGGAAGAATCAAAAGACAGGATTAAAATTTGTCATGAAATTGATTGAAGTATTGTCAAGATCGTAGCAAGTATAAATCCAGGATCTCTGTCATTTATATTGAATAGTATATTGTCGGGTGTTTGTGAAATAACAGCTACCATATTTAATGATAAGCGATCTTAAATAAAAATATATTGTAAACGGGTCACTCACGTATTTTACGTCGAGTATCGCTCGACGAGTTTCGAACCGATTCCTAACTCTCAAAAAATCACTCAAGAAAGCGAAAAAGAAAACAACAAAATCCTCATCTTTGGTGGGGAACAATGCGCCGGAATCGCTTCAACGCTTCTCCGATTGCGGTATGGAAGCAACACCTACGAAAATGCCAAGGATTATAATGTTTTATCGTTTATAAAACCAGGATCCAGGTCAGACACTATTTTAGACACGATTAACCTATTTGAGTTTTCTGAAGGCGATAGAGTTGTGCTATCAGTTGGTGAACATGATTCCAACCCCATGGAGATTCTTACAACCTTAAAACGTGCTTTAAAACGTTTAAATAATTGTACTGTTCTTGTTCTAGCAATAAGAGATAGTAAGGGCATTGATGTAAATGTATTGAATTATATGTTACGCCAGAGTTGCGTAAAAACTGACAAGCTTAGATTTGTAGAAATCATGAATAGCCCAAAAAACAGAAACAAGTATCTGAGGGAAATCAGTAAAAAATTGTACTTAACCATAGAGCAAATAAATTATAAGGAAGCTTACTATAATTTCCGAAAAAGTGATATTGCAGAACTCCAGCTACCCGATTCTCTTGAAAATAAGAATGCAAACACTGGAAACTCTGTAGAAGAAAATACTTGCACATCATTACATTTGCATAAAACTTTACCAAAAAAAGGGACGATTCCGTACTATTTTTTTCGCAACCGAGAACAAAAATCAGATTGACACTATCCCTTCAACCATTAATTTAAATAAATCTCTTAAAGTCTTTCATCAAAATGTGCAGAGTCTAAAATCTAAAACAAGTCAAATCGAAATTTTAACAGCATCCTCCAATTTAGATATGTTATGCTTTTCCGAAACCTTTTTAAAAACTAACGAAACCTCCATCCTGCAAATCGATGAATATAAATTGGCCGCATACTTCTGTAGATCTCGAAAAACTCGTGGCGGTGTATGTATTTACATGAAAAAGACTTTGAACTTTCACAACCTTCAATGGATTTCAGACATGTCGGTTGAAGCACATTTTGAGGCTTGTGGAATCCAAATTCCTGAAATCAATCATATAGTTGTATGTGTGTATAGAGCGCCTGGTGGAAATTTCGAGGTATTTATAAATAAACTTGAAAGTCTTTTAAGTAAAATAACACTTCGATCGCGATATTTAAAACGTAAAATTATTATTGCTGGTGATTTCAACGTAAACATTTTAAATAAAGACAGAGAAACAAGTATGTTTTTGGAAATGCTAGCTAAATTTAATATGAGGCACACAATTGATGAGCCTACTAGAATAACACCCACTTCACAAACATGTATTGACAATCTACTTACACACTCCCACCAATATACTTCAAGAGTTATGAATTTAGGAATATCGGACCATACGGGGCAAATTATTGAATTGCCAACAAGCTACAGTTATAATGAAAAATACTGGTACGTAGAAAGGAGAACGATTGACTATCACTTGGATATATTCAAAAAGTATATTGCTCAAAATAAATTTGTAGATGTTTGTAAGGAAACAGATCCAAATATAGCATATAGAGTTTTTTTTGACACTTTCTCTCTACTCTTTAATCTGTGCATCCCATTGGAAAGGAATAAAATAACCTATATAAAAAAAAACAAACTGGAAATCCAAGGGTATTTTGAAATCAAGCAGAAACAAAAGAAAAATGCATGTAATAAATCAAAAAACCAAAAATAATAGACTAGCATTAAGAAAGTACAAACAATATTGCAAAACACTAAAGACTATGATTAGAAAATCTAAGATTATATCAAATGATAATTTCATAAACAATAGTACTAATAAACAAAAAGCTACATGGGGCTTGATAAAATTAAGTACAAGCTATACAAATTCCATTCCAAACTCGATCACCAAAATAGATAAAGATGGGACAACATTTTCAAATCCTCGTGTCATAGCCGAAATTTTTAATAAATTTTACATATCCCAAAATTTAATCAATACTTTTAATCCGAAAGCATATAAAATGAAGACACTAAGTACTCCACACAGTATTTTCCTAACTCCCGTAGATAGCCACGAAATAAAAAAGATTGTGACTTCTTTAAAGAATAAAAAATCTTCGGGATACGATAATGTTCCTATACAAGTAATCAAAGCATGTGTGGACAATATTACGGAACCCCTTATGCATATTATAAATTTAATGTTGGAGACTGGCATATTTCCAGAAGATCTCAAAAAAGCCTTAATAAAGCCACTATTCAAAAAGGGACAAAAAACTAACACGGGTAACTACAGGCCCATAGCTTTATTACCTAGTTTCTCAAAAATATTTGAGAAGGTTATACATATAAGACTGACAAAGTTTCTAGACGTAAATCATATCCTAAATAAATGTCAATTCGGTTTCCAAAAAGGGAAATCCACAACCACAGCCATATTTGAAATGTTAAAGCTTGTTTGGGAAAGTGGGAATAATAAGAAACCTTGTGCATCTCTGCTGATTGATATGTCTAAGGCTTTTGATTGTGTAAGTTTTGACATTATTTTAAAACAGCTTGATCATATAGGAATAAGGGGAAGCGCAAATCAGTTGTTTTACAATTACTTGTGTAACAGGGAGCAGGCAGTAGAAATTGTAAACTATAACGCTCAAACTAAAACAGTAGAACATGTGCAGTCTTCGTTTGAGAGAGTTCTGATGGGAGTACCTCAAGGTAGCATTTTGGGACCACTCTTATTTCTCTTTTACCTGAATGAACTTCCCAACATAGTCGATGTGCCATGTGTTTTATATGCTGACGACGTCGCTATGCTATTTTCAAGGGAAAACACCAGTGAAAGTATGCAAGAACATGTAAATAACGAATTAACGAAAATTATAAAATGGCTAAATAGTATTAACGTCAATGTTAACCTCAACAAAACCAAGCTTATCTAATTCAGAAATTATAAATCTATTCCGAAGTCCCTTGTAGTGTCAAACGAAAATACTGTAATAGATGAAGTAAACCATGTAAACTTTCTTGGAGTCGAAATAGATTCACATCTGAATTGGAAAGCGCACATTGACAAGGTAAATAAAATGATTTCTAGTCGATGCTATGCTTTGTCAATTCTCTCGGAAACTTGCTCTGAAAACATAGTAAAAAATGCATATTACGGAACAATCTATCCATTACTTACCTATGGAGTCATTTATTGGGGAAATTCCACTGATGTGCATAAAACGTTCATACTGCAAAAAAGATGCCTAAGGACTGTTTACCGAATGTACATTGTGGAATCACTTCGAAACATTTTCCGAGAAAAGCGTTTCCTGACTCTTACCGGTATTTACATACTAGAATTATGCCTACTTGTTAAAAACTACCCTGAATGCTTTCAGTGGAGATCGTGCAAACCTAGCGTACGTTCTCAATACAAATATGATATTACTGTCCCAAAAGTAAGTACATCCATATACAATAAAAGTACATTCATATCAGCCATACGCATTTTTAACAATCTTCCTGTAGAAATAAAAAGCCTGGAAGGAAATAACTTCAAAAGGTGTTTAAAAAACTTTCTTATAGATAAGGTTTTCTACAACCTAAACGAATATTATAGTTATGTGTAATATTATAATGTAGTAATTTTTATAAATAAAATTGTAACTAGGTTAAGATTTACAAAATTGTATGCCCGAAAAGGGTAAAACTGTTGGAACCCACAATATCATGCTTCTACCTTTGTACTTACACGGTTTTATACAATAAAATGTTCTATTTCTATTTATATTTCTAATCATGAGCACACGCGTTGCCGGCGCGTTTTGCACTGCGGGCCCGGGCCCTGCTCCTGCTCGCTCGGTTGGTTTGCGCAGGCGCGGGCGGGGCAGCAGAGAAGGCGATAATCTACCCTCGTTTTCTTCAGCATTGTTCAATGCTGGGTTACACACCACACTCACTACGTCACATGCTAAAGTTACATGCTTAAATTATATCTTTAATCACTGCAAAAATAGCTAAGACACGTGTCGAAAGATAAGAAATTCAATTTAAGTCAATCTGTAATCAAAATCGGTTAAGTTTCTGATACCCTTCGCTTGCTTCGAGTGTTAAAAGCAACCCATCTTCCTCGGAAAGCTAAGACACTATTAAACATCTTATAATCAGTTTGTTCTCAAGAAATTAACGGAGTAGCTACACTTATTTCGTGGAAACCTGAGGCATTTCGTAAATAAGCCATATCTTATCAGACAGTAATTATATAATTCTGTAAACATGAATTACAATAATCCCCGAGCATTATTAGCATGATGAAAGACGAACTAATCCCCCGACTCAACCAACTTTCAACTTTACGACCCTATCATAAGCCTACAAACCGGCCAGCAATAAACAAGGTCTAACTAAGCCCGGCGGTTTCAAATAGTTCGCTTGCATGTCGCTACATAGGAACAAAGTACGAGCAAGTAATTAAACTCAACTTAATTAAAGTCCCCATAATACAGTAAGCAAGCTACGACAGCACGAACAACGGACATTCTCGAGTCCTGGCAAGTTTACCGACAAACCAGGGCCAAAGTTACCAACTTTGTTCATAATTCCCTTTGAAGAATCCACTTTGATCTCACTTTAAAAAAATTAGAATGTGCGCGTGTATTTGTATATTACTTATAATTATTTATAAAACATCGGCTCTGCGTATCGCACGGTCCAACCTACCGGTACTTTCTTAGAAATTAGGTTAAATTCCTTTCCCATTCCGTTGTGATTAAAATTCCGAATGATGTATGAGAAGAAAGTAAATACCTATCTGTTCCTTGAATTCATACTTTATACAGTATTTATTAGTAGGTATTTAAGTATTAATATATATTAAATATATCGTCGTTTGGTACCCATAACACAAGCATTATTGAGCTTACTATGGGACTAGATCGATTTGTGTAAGATTGTCCCTTAATATTTATTTATTTATTTTATACAAACGCTATCGATTGACCATAATGTGTCAATTTAGTATTTGATGAAACACCTGTTTCAATATGAAACTTGAAAACATAAAAAGGTAATACCAGAAAAAGAAGAAACCGATGCTCAGTGTAACAAATCAAATATTTTCTCAACACAAAACTAATAAAAGAAATTGATTTTCAAAAATATCATAAGTCTGCGGGTAAATCTACGCCTATCTGGCAGTGTCCGGATCCATTCGTATGAGTTCATGGCGCAAGACAAGAAAAATGGCGGTATATGCTTAGACCAACTTAAACAGTCAAAGTTTTTGAACTTTAGCTACATTATTAAACCAACAATACAATAGATGTTTTTCATGCAATAATCTTAATGTACCTATATAATTACGCTACGCATTTTATTATCTTTCACGTCCCGCCGTTTTGAGTAATTTGTGTTTTTTTTAGTATTCTGCGCACAGTTTGGGGTGCATTTGCTAACGAAATGTTCCCGGCAACCCTTCCCGCAAAAGAATTATGCTGGTCACCCTAAATCAAACCAATGGCCTGACGGGAATGATAAAATGTCTCCGTATACTATATTGTTTACAATTTTTACATTTTCTTCAGTAACTGTACTTTAAAGTGACCGATATTTATAAATAGGTACGCTGGTAGGAATCAAGTTTAATGGACGTCCCGCCATTGGTATGTAATCGTACAATAGCGACGTGGGATCCTTGAGCCACTTGACAGTGATCATAATTAAGCCGTGTAATGCTAATTGGAAATGTGTCCATAGAACCTAATTTCAGACAGTGGACAAGATGCAGCAAGTAAGTTATACTGAACATTAGGTACATTAAAAAACAAAATAGAGAAACACTCACACACACACACACACACTCACACACACACACACACACACACACACACACACACACACACACACACACACACACACACACACACACACACACACAAACACACACACACACACACACACACACACACACACACACACACACACACACACACACACACACACACGCACACACACATTCTTTATTTTTCACTACTAGTTAGTATAATTAGTTTATATTGGATTGACTTCCAAGACTGTGTTATAGATGTCTGAGGACTGGAGCCTGGTGACCCGACATACAGGTTTCCCCTAGTTCGGGCACCAGTCTCCGCCGCACAAGTAATGTAACTACTTATAATAACCTTAATGTTAATCTGTGTAAACTGTGTACTTTGTGGTGGAGTTAAATAAATACTTTTTTTCTACTCCTGTACCGTTATCTGTCATTTATATAGGCTGTAGCTCAAATACAATGACACCACTAATAAGTCATCGCAAAACTCTATGCTCTATGGCCCAAAAACGCACTGTTCAGCGTACTTTTTTGGTTCATACATTTTTCATAAAAGCACTGTTTAACTTTTTTTTAAATCGGCCGCTAATGCCGCTATATTGCAGTGGTGCCAACTTCATAAACAAATATTTCGAAATAAAAGTATTTATTTACGATTTAACATTTGTATATTATAAATGATTTACTACAATAATAATAAATCATCATCTATTGTGTGTTAAATTACATGTTTTATAAATTCTTGATATTATTTATAAAAATAAACAGTTTGAATTCGGTCCGGGTCCGGATTCGGTTTGGTTCGGATGGCAAGTGCAAACAAATTAAAAAAAAAACAAACCATAAGCAAGAGCTGTCACATTTCCGATTTCCCACCAAAATACAGTTCAATCTGAAAAGACGAAAGATGATAAACTATTATTAATCCTAAACTATTAAGATTTTATTCGTGTTTGTGAAGACAAAAGTGTGCGTTCCTTTTAACATGGTCGAAGAAATTAATAACTGCACTCCTGAAGAAATTGCGTGAGTAGCAAAAGTACGAATAGAAAACTTGCTGCCTGAAAAGTTAACCTATTCTGTAGTCTGCTATTTATTTAAAATTTGTCGTAGAAAAAGTATTGTATGCAACGGTGTATAACTGGTCTAAAAACGCTCGTGGCGTCTTTAATTGCGATGCTCGCCAAGGCTCGCATCGCAACCCACGCCACTCGCCTTTTAAGACCCTTCTTCAACAGTTGCATAAAATACTATTATTATATTATTATATATATTATATTATCAAATCCACCACGAGTATTTGTTAAAAGGATAACCTCAAAACTTCGTTCTCATAATTTTCAATTGTGGTGTCCCAAATTAACCCTCACAGTGCAAACTTTAAGTGCGAAGCCAGCCAGCAGTTACTGTAAACCAAAACACGTAGTGGAACGAGGAAGCAGCCGTCGCGTACCCTGGTATCTTGGAGACACCCAGCTGCAGCCCGTTCAGCCATCAAGGCCAGTGACAGCAGCATTTAGCCTAGCTCAGTTTGCATCGCTTCGTGTCCAAGTGCATATTTTTGAAAATTCCCAATTTTGGCAATCGAATTTGCTACATATTTTTTAGGGTTCCGTACTCAACGATTAAAACGGGACCCTATTACTAACTCCACTGTCCGTTTGTCTGTCCGTCTGTCACCAGGCTGTATCTCAACAACAGTGATAGTTTGACAGCTGAAACTTTCACAGATGATGTATTTCTGTTGCCGCTTTAACAACAAATACTAAAAACACAGAATACGCCAAGCCACTTGGCCGGTTTTTTGAGCCTGTTAATAGTATATGCACCGGCACCGGCACTTTTTCTTTTTTTTTTGCGGTTTTATGCTATGCTATGTTTTTTATTCGAGCAAATTTAATTCCAGACAGTGAACTTTTTATATCAGTCCCAGAGATCTGTACAGACCACTACAGAAACATGAATTGTTTTTTTTCGCCTCATTACAATTATTAAGGCAGAGTTTTTCAACCTGTGGGTCGCTACGCCCTGGCTTTGGGGGGACACTGTTTCGCAACTGTTTGTATTTTTTATATACAAAGGGATGAAAGGGTTGATATATTTTAAATAAAAAATATAAGTCAAGAACAGTTTGAGACGTCGTGAAATATTTATTTTAACTAAGGGGGTTGAAAATTATAAAGCTTGAAAAATACTGAAAAATTGGGTTCATCGTTTTGTAGTCGACTGTAATTTTTTACTGAGTACCTACTTACGAAATTCCCGAATAATTGGAGAGCTCAATAAATTATCCAAGTCTGAGCGACTCATTCCCCACACTTGCGCCTAACCCCAACAGATCTGACCGGGGCCGGCTGGCAAACACCGATATTAGTTTTCTGTGTAAGCAATTTTCGTAAGTGTCCCCTGTTATTCCGTAGTAATACCGTCCTTAGTGCTGCCGCGTTGATACCCGCATGTCACTTCTTTATTGAAACATAATAAAAACGGTCCAGTATTTCGCGATAGGATTTATTGGTAATGTTATTGGTAATAAATCATTTTCGTGTTTTCGCTGGGCGGCGTTTACAAGGAATCTCATTTAATATAATTATAGCATTTTATTTTTAATAAAATACTGAATTATTAAAAAAATTACCACCGTCAATATACTTTCAGTGTCACATTTGTTATATTTTAACCATATTAATGTACAACAGAATTATTTGCCACTTCATTTGCTACCTACTCCGAGACATGGTGCTCAAATTATTAGGCAATACTATTTGTACAGAAAACGTTTCAGATGTTTATGTTAACCGCTTTGTCAGATACTGATGATGATGATTAGACCTCGGCGGCTTGTGGCATTTAGGTAGCACTAGTGAATCTAGTGGTGAGACATCTGCCTTTTCAGATAAGATAACATATCCATACTCATACTCCAATTAACTCATTATAACCAATTAATAGTTAAATCATATCTGTGGAAAAGTAGAATTGATCACTATTTAAAAAAAAAAATGTCACTATTAGGTAATAATTATAAGAAGACGTGTCGCCGATGTCTAATGATGATGATGTTGTCCTGACCGATTTCGGCCACAGCGACTGTGTATTCGGGCTTTTATTTGGTAATAACAATTATTATTAGCAGAGTGTTGTTTTTCTACTCTCTGGTGCGCTCTCAAGTGGCTTATGTGTTATCTTTCTTACAAAAGTGCGAGTGCACTTAGTGCAAGTTAACACTCTACCGACGTAGTTGGAACTGATGGCTACTGGTGGGCGTGCCTTGAGCTCGTCTCGCTTTTACGCCAGATACTATTACAATAGTGACAGGTATTGAAGTTCTTCGGGCACATTTCTAGGAATTAATGCTCTATGGAGGGACTGGTGGTCCAGGGCCAAGTGGAAGGCAAGAGAGCACACGGCCGATTCCTGACTCGCTGGACAGACCTAATCTGAAAATTAACCCAGTCCGCCTTGGTCCAATGCGAACGTGCACTACGCTCTACCTTGGCAAAATGGAAGCATTTTGCCAAGAAAGCACTCGATAGTGACACTTGATACATTATAACTCCAAGTACCACTCCTGCATAAACGCGACCACTCTGCCAAGAGTGCCTTAAGAAAATAATTTGAGTTCGAGCGAGTTATTTCATCAAAACGCGGCAGATGCTCATTTATTTCAAAAATTAAACTCAGCCTGATCATAATTCACTCGCTAAAAGAAGCAAGATTAAACAATGAATAAAACATCAAACAATCTAAAACCCAATCTTGGTTAGAGTTACGTTTGTCTTTTTGTGACA
The DNA here is from genome assembly GCA_963854355.1 of Epinotia brunnichana. Lineage (NCBI taxonomy): Eukaryota > Metazoa > Arthropoda > Insecta > Lepidoptera > Tortricidae > Epinotia > Epinotia brunnichana. The sequence continues at coordinate 16,846,885 of OY977949.1, read as the reverse complement.
TGGAAAAATTGTTTCATGAACTAATTTCCCAAGCACAACATTCCTTATACGGGGCGGCGCCTCGGGCCATGCAAGCATTTTTTGACAAAGGCCCGGGAAACCAGTCTTTCCCGGGATCAGGGCTAATCAGGACTGGGTTCCGTCGTGGGTAATCAGGTCACTCATGTAGCTTTTGCAATTATGAATTACGTCGAGTTTTTTCGTATATTGTAGGTAAATAGACTGAACCGAATTTATTATTTCATTAACTATATAAATAATAAGTAGATAGTAGGTATATGTATAAATAAGTTTAGTTATAAGTCTCATTTGCGAAAAAATATTAGTCATGAAAAATACGACTAAGAGTTTTGTTGTGTTTATCCGTATAAAATCAAAACAACGCCTATTCAAGCTAGGTATGGAGTCTTCAGGAAAAAATTGATCCTTATGGGATGATTTCCTGTAGTATTAATACGAACAAAATGAGAGTGGTTTATACGTGCACGGTGTTAAAATTAAAATACCTTAAATATTTTGATTCTTAATTTAGAATGTTGTAAATTATTGAATGGACCTACGTACCAGAAATTCAGGCCCGTTAACGAGTGTTCTGATCGTACCATACAAAAACAACATATTTGGAAGCAACTATAAAATAAACAACAAATACTTACCTACGCCCGAATCTTTTCCTATCTAACACGTAGCCTTAAATTTCAATCTCACCACAGCCAGTAACCGACTGTAAATATCAAACAGAAAAGTTATTTCGCGTGCCAACAGCTGGTCAAAACTGATTTTCCTTTCGTTTACCGGTTTTGTACGGAACCCTAAAAACCCAGCGCTGTTTAATGAAAACTCTGTACCGCAATACGCCGTAGGGGACCGCTTTCACTGATTGCTGAATTTTTTTCATAGCCTGTATGAATATTTTTATAGCACAAAATGGCTTTTCATATCATGCGAACTTTGACAGGACTTTGATGCAATAAATAGGAGCGCTCGCATCAAACGGAGTGCTTAAATTTTAGATTTTTCAGAGAACGTATTTTATAAGATTTTTAACGTAAATATAAGTTCATTTTTATATTATTGCTTAAAATTGTTTTGTTCACCTCTAATAATAATAAATGTTTCTAATGTTAATAGATGTTTTTATCTAGACGGAGTCATAGAACATATTGCAATTTTTTTTTACCAATACCACTAGGTTACAAAAAGGACACGACATTACAAAAAGGGATAATTGTAAGGATTTTTATGGAGAAGCTGCAGCGAGTTTAGCGGCGCCAGGAGCGAAGTTTTTTTTTAAATAATCATAGTACCTATTTTATTAAAAACCTAATTGCTTTTAATACATAGTACATACATTATTATTTATTACATACGTCTGAATTAGGATGATCCTTTGCCTCATATGGAAACACTCAAGATTTATATTTAGATTTATTTATTTCGAGATAAAAATTACAATATAGGTTTGCATACAATGGCAAAATTATAAAAATCCTTATCACGATCGAAACACGCATATACTTACATAAACACTCCTATAGGCAATGTTTATGTTTGCACGTGTTCCGATGCGGAGGCCGCGCCGCCGAATGCCCCGCCTGCCAATGAACACAGCCCATTACTTACCGAAAGATGTATTACGGGTTATGCCTTGACAACATAACGGTTGTCATAATGTAACATTAGAGATAATTAATGTAATTTATTCAGTACCTAACTGTAACCTTGTCGGGTCTGAGGCATATGTTAGATTAGGTCAGATTATGTTTTTTATTATAACAATCGTAAAAAGTATGTAGTTCCCGCAAAAACCACTTAATATCAATGTTGTCATTGCATCCACTAAAAAACCCTTATTTTTATTATTTCCACTATAGTTATTATTCATTACTGCACGACTGCCCGTGAGCTCTGTCGCGGCGAGGTAGAATATCTTTATCTAAGCGTTCTTAATTAGAAAGAGACGGATAGTCTATCGAGACGCGACACATCTCGCGGATCGTCCTGTGATAGCCATGCGCTACGGCACCAGTCATACATAATTCGTCAGTCATACTACTTTACGCATTTAAACGCTAGATGACGCTATATGTAAGATAGATCGCGCTGACTATCTATAAAAACCCCATGTGAATATTATTCTTCAATCTATATATTGTGTGTGGCCTACACGGTTTACAGATAAGCTGATGCTTCCTTAGAAACGAAAAGAGTTGCAGATCCCATTTCACTAGACTAAAAATTCTGACCCTCACAGCTTTGTATACTGGAAACCTGCAAATTCGTTCGTAAATATCAAAACTTATATCCCAAACCTGATAACCCCAACTCTCACGCACACAACCTACGTCACCGCAACAAAATAGTTCAAGCAGTTCCCGCCAAGCTAACAATATTCAGTAAAGGCCCTTACGCTATGTCCATAAGAATCTACAACAAAATTCCGCAGCATATAAGAAATGAAGTAATATTCAACACCTTTGTCAATAATAAACTAAAAACGTACCTCATTACTGAATGCCCATACACTCTGCAGGAGTTCATGGGCCATAAAATTTTAATAATTGAATAAGCTTCTGTCAAAAATTTCATTTTTGGTACAAGCTTTTACTGCCGACTGTACTTTTCTGCATACCATCATCAAGTACTCATTGAAACGATTCTAACGACAACTCGATGGGGTTGTGTCGTTTTATTGCGGAATTCCTATCGCCACCTTCCAGTTTCAGCATCACATCAGCTCCAAGTTTTCATAATATTGCATTGTCATGCGATATACATATGCTTGCAAAATTTCAGCTCAATTGGATGACGGAAAGTAACTGAAAAATGGATTGCAAATTTTGACGGACAACTTACATACTTACATATTTACATACATACGAACAGTGCAAGTTAATATAAAGCTTGTAATAAGTAGAGCAAATATAAGTAAGATGGAAGTGTTTCTTCTTCTGTTATCTAACGTGTATAAAATGTTGATTCTATAAATATATGTTGTTTAGTTTAAGTTAGCTTAGTACATAAATATGTTGCTACACCCTTGTAGGACCCTACAATGTCTGTACTGATTAGATTTTAAGAACATCCTGTGAATACCATGGTTGCAACGACTAAATGAATATGAATATATAGTGCTACCACTTGTGGGACCCTCGGGGACTAAACCTTATCTATGAAACCATGCGGTTGTCAGTGCTTCAGGTTGCTCGCTCTTGCATCTGTTAGTCGGCATTTTGCCCATTCTGGACTTGGACAGTGTTTTCATATTATTTTTGGACACTGTTATCGTTCCTCATATCAACCCTGTTGTTGACGACCTCCGAGCTTTTCCTGTCGCCACGATCCCGCCACACTCTACACTACAATATTTCAAGTTTTTTTCTACTCCTCATCTGTCATTTATATAGGCTGTAGCTCAAATACAATGACACCACTAATAAGTCGTCGAAATACTCTATGCTCTATGGCCCAAAAACGCACTGTTTAGCGTATTTTTTTGGTTCATACATTTTTCATAAAAGCACTGTTTAACTTTTTTTTAATCGGCCGCTATATTGCAGTGGTGCCAAATTCATAAACAAATATTTCGAAATAAAAGTATTTATTTACGATTTATATTTTATATATTATAAATGATTTACTACAATAATAATAAATCATGATTTAAATTACATGTTTTATAAATTCTTGGTATTATTTATAAAAATAAACAGTTCGAATTCGGTCCGGGTCCGGATTCGGTTTGGTTCGGATGGCAAGTGCTAACAAATTAAAAACAAAACAAACCATAAGCAAGAGCTGTCACATTTCCGATGTCCCATCAAAATACAGTTCAAAATGAAAAGACGAAAGATGATAAACTATTAGTCCTAAACTATTAAGATTTTATTCGTATTTGGGAAGACAAAAGTGTACGTTTCTTTTAAAATGGTCTAAGAAATTAATAACTGCGCTCTATAGCAATAACTGCAAAAGTACGCATAGAAAACTTGCTGCCTGAAAAATTTAACTTTACTGTAAGTAGTCTACTATTTTGTTTTAATTTGTCGTAGAAAAAGTATTGTATGCAACGGTGTATAACTGGTCTAAAAACGCTCGTTTCGTCTTTAATTGCGATGCTCGCCAAGGCTCGCATCGCAACCCACGCCACTCGCCTTTTAAGATCCTTCTTATACAACAGTTGCATAAAATACTATTACGCATTCATTTTCCTTAGTATATAAACTAACAATGTCATATCGTCAAATTATGAACTGAATCAAATTTGCCTGATTCGAACGCAACCTGTGCGCTGTTTGGTTGAGCGAATTATTCCACTTGCATCAGTTTCCACTTACGTCAGAACATGTTAGTTTTTTTTGTTATTCAGACATTTTCTTCCATTTATTTCGGCATCCAGCAGTGTCGACGGAGCCCCGCTGCGCGGGGCTTCTATTTCTGGGCGCTTTGCCCTTCGGGCAACTGAAGATACCTAACTAACCTAACCTACCTAGTCTTTGTGTACGTTCCGTAGCATGCCGATTTGATCTCAGTTCACAATTTGACGATTCGACATTGAAAGTTTATAATCTAACGAAAAATATTGCGTTAAATTGTGAATGGTTCTGGCAGTTCACAATATTCCGTCAGTTTACAATTTAACGGGTCAGATTATAAACTGACGGTGTTCACAATCTAACGGTGACATATACATACCATCTCGCTCGGTCATGTCAATGTATCATTATTGCCACTGTATAACCATAGGTTCATGATAATAACAGAGAACCCCATAAAAAATGCTGAATTGACTATCTGTCAAGTACTGTATTACCACATGAAAAATAAAAACATGAAAAACGACTTCAAAACCCTGGCAAGGTTCTCACGAACAGCAAAAGGCAATTTAAATACCTCCTAAATTCCAAGCAAGTCATAAGTGGAGCACTAGAAAGATTATATGGCAACGTATCGCAAAGGAAGTTTAATAGCGACGAAAGGTGAGCGCTGGAATTTGCAATAAGCCCACCTTTGTCTGCGAAGCGTTCCTTCAGGTAGGTACGTGCATTTCGCTCACTAAACCGAAACACTGTTTTCTTTTAACAGCGACACTTGTTGTGAATTTACTGTTTGTAAGGTAATTTTAGTTTTTCGCATTCTTCTTTGTGAAATGAATCGAGGTGTATACTGTGAGAAAGGTGTTCAGAGGTAGAACAACGAACACGTATGTACGTTTTAACACGTGTATTCACTTGGCAATGACTAGCGTGGACCAGAGGCCAAAGCCTCGGTGGCGACTCCTTGACGTCTTCAAATCTTCTTATATTTATAGACTTTTGAACAGTTTGATTTGAAGTGAGAATATTGCCTGTACACATCACTTTATTATGTCAAATGGGGCGTCTCCATTTTTTTTTATAATAAATAAAATAAAATAAAAATCATTTATTTCAGACTCAAGAATCCACATGTTTGTTAGTAGGTACGTAGAATAATTTAAAAACAGGTAGGCAAAACAGATAGGTATAATTTAATTAATTAGTTGTACGCTGACAGACACTGTAACGTTTAGGGCAAAACTCTAAGTTATTTTACCCTCCCCGTTACAATGCCAACCCAATGCCCTAACATAGGGCAATCCCAACCCAACGTCCTTCCAATATCCTCAGAATGCTGTTTTCACTTCCTCTCACTCGTCTCAGCAGCGAGGCGACCCTCTTGCGTATGGAGCCATCAGCAGTGCGCGCTTCGGCAAACATGCCTGACGCACTGCAGTGACGGGGCAGCTTGAACAGCTGGTCGATCACGTAACGCTTTGTACGAACGTCGGGTAGCTCTAAATGTCATTTTTTATATGGAAAATTGACAGTTAAATTGTACCGACGCGCGTTCGGAACCCGTGATTACCCCTGAGCATCCGGAAGATATTGTTGAATTGTATACGTAATACATTGTAGGCGCGCTTTGTATGCCTCATCCATAGACTGCAAGTGTAAAAAGACGTACAATAGGCTTTAAAGAGTGTCAGCTTGACTTCCCTTGTACACCGTGCAAATCTACGGTATGTTGCCCCTGATTGCTAACGCTCTTCTCTCCCTTTCGTTTTTTACTATAGGTGCGTACTAATTTATAAAAGTAGCTAATGGTTTACACTGAGAAAAAAAACAATTAAATTTTCTAGTCCAACACTAAAACCAATGCTCACTGTAAACCACAAATAAGTAAATTCCAACATGATCAAATTGAACCCATTTCCAGGCAGAGGCGTTATATCGACCAAATACAGACTGTCAAACATGTAATATCTTAATGTCAAAAAAAAACTGACATTTGATTGTAATTTTTCAATTGCCGGCCTCGAAAAGGGCTAAAACACTATCAAGCTGACGTCCACTTTCACTGTTTATCAACTCATTAGCAAAGTCTTCAATTAAGTAGCTAGAGTTGGATAATAAATCCATGCGACTACGGTCTTTAGGCAGCGTGATCGTGCTTGATTACTCCCCCATCGGTTTTTACGCTTCGTTAGGAATGGAAAAACTTCGGTCCCTCAGGATCAATATTGGCAGATTGAACTTTGACGTCGTCCATCGTATTCAAATTACTAATTAGTAATTTGGTGGAAGTTTCTGAATATATTTTGGCAGCGTAATTTGAATATGCATTGTTGGATTACGGAGCCTAATTGGGTCGGGTAGTTTTGGGATAAATTCACAGACAGCCTACCTTACATCTTTCTCAAGTTAATGCCTCGTGCATTGTTTCCTATGTCACATAAATTAAAATAAAAACTAATTTAATTTTTCGGACGTTTATCACAACAGAAAGCCTTGTTATATTATTTCATGGGATACACTTTAACTAAGGTTAATTTTTCTTGAAACATTAACGTTTAAAAATATAACAACTATTAATAACTGTAAGCTGAACTGAAATATAAATTTAATCAGGTGCCAGCACACCAAGACCTCAACAGGATTTAAGTTCTCTTAACTCTTTCAGAGCATAACAACGCTACATTCTTATCTACTATGGCAAGTTTATAGCATTATGCTTCCGTCATGTAGCACAATTTGCTCGTAGATATTGCGTACAGCATGTAGCTTTCTCTTAAAACTACGTTATTTTCTCGTAGAAGTTTTTTTATAAATTACTAATAAGCCTTTGAAGTAGAAACGATTTTTTCAGCGAAAATCCATTGTTAAACGGTTTCATTGATTAAAAAATATAGCCCGCATAGCTAACAGGGAAAACTATTCATCGGCCCCATTTCCTTTTTTTTTTCATTTATTTGCCGGCTCTAACAAGCCAGTAACAAGTAGGGCAGTCTGTTGGCGACAGTCCTAATGATCATACTGTGGCATAACGAATACAACTCATAGCCTATTGGCTTTTTTATAATCCTTGTTTCCCGGTTCGAAGAATTTATCGGGTTTGTGATTCAATTTCATGTGGAGTGTTTTCAAAGGGACTTCTTGAACTGAGCAACGGGAATGAATAAATGATTTTAAATAACCCCATAAGACAATCCAGTACGGTTAAACACCACCGTGTATTAAAGGAGGACATTCAACGCTTCTTCATTAGAAAGGAATGATGTGCATAAATGTAATAGTACATTATGATACAAGTGTGCTATGTTGGTCATTACACTCGAGTCGGTTTTTAAGCCTGAGCCGAAGGCGAAGGCTTAATGGAGACGAGAAGTGTAATGACCAATGCTCACGTGTTTCATACGACGTTTTTCAACACATTTGCGAGGAAAAAAAATAAAAAAATAAAAAATGAAAATGTCAAAAGATATGTAATGAAAAGGCACTAGTGCGATAATGTAATGTAAAAGTCACGGCATGGGTAATATTCTGCATTATTTTGCTAATATTTAAAAAGATATGTAATGAAAAGGCACTAGTGCGATAATGTAATGTAAAAGGCACGGCATGGGTAATATTCTGCATTATCAGTGTAAATACGCTGTAATAAGACCTACTTTACGAGCAGGTGTGTTGAAAATATATTTACGACCGTAACATTTTTAGGGAACAAGGTCAATGTTAACTTACGGTACAGAATGCTCATCAAAATAGCTCATAAACACGGAACTACGAAATATATTTTTTAAGCCATTTTCGTAAACAAGAACACGAATTTTGTCCCCCAACTTATTGACTTCGCAAACTTCTGGAACCTAGAATAAAACTTTACCAACACGGATGAGACTGGCCGACAATTTCCAGTCAAAGAAACTATTTTTTCCCCTACGCTTTCTACAGTCTCCATTAGTGGCTACCCAACCATGTGCGTTTCCAGGAAAAAGTTGCTAATGTTAAAGTTCTGAAAAGCTTTAAATGGAATCCCAGGGTGCTTAAGGCTAGGGTAGTCTGGCAGAGGATTACGTATAAAGATTTCCTGGAAATTGAAGATTAATACATTATTGGCCATCGTTGGGGCGGAAAGGTTCTCGAATGGCGACCACGTACCGGAAGGTGCGGCGTGGGTAGGCCAAGGACAAGGTGGACTGATGACCTGGTAAAGGTCGCGGGAGTCCGCTGGATGCGGGTGGCGCTGGACCGGTCACTTTGGCACTCCTTGGGGGAGGCCTATGTCCAGCAGTGGACGTCTTTCGGCTGATATAACGTTCAACAAACCTATTGTATCTAAAATGCAGTTAAAATTCTCTGGTCTTTATCTGACACTTTGACATCGGTGTTGACAAAGTTGTGACAAAGGGACAAAACACATGTTATTTATCAGAGGCATTTTAAAGATTATAATATATTATAAGCATACAATATAACAGTTATGGATACACATTTACTTAGATACTATTTAGTATTTTTTCAACACACCTGCTCGTAAAGTAGGTCTTATTACAGCGTACTTACACTGATAATGCAGAATATTACCCAAGCCGTGCCTTTTACATTACATTATCGCACTAGTGCCTTTTCATTACATATCTTTTTAAATATTAGCAAAATAATGCAGAATATTACCCATGCCGTGACTTTTACATTACATTATCGCACTAGTGCCTTTTCATTACATATCTTTTAACATTTTCATTTTTTATTTTTTTTTATTTTTTTCCTCGCAAATGTGTTGAAAAACGTCGTATGAAACACGTGAGCATTGGTCATTACACTTCTCGTCTCCATTAAGCCTTCGCCTTCGGCTCAGGCTTAAAAACCGACTCGAGTGTAATGACCAACATAGCTTTACACTGAGAAAAAAAACAATTAAATTTTCTAGTCCAACACTAAAACCAATGCTCACTGTAAACCACAAATAAGTAAATTCCAATATGATCAAATTGAACCCATTTCCAGGCAGAGGCGTTATATCGACCAAATACAGACTGTCAAACATGTAATATCTTAATGTCAAAAAAAAACTGACATTTGATTGTAATTTTTCAATTGCCGGCCTCGAAAAGGGCTAAAACACTATCAAGCTGACGTCCACTTTCACTGTTTATCAACTCATTAGCAAAGTCTTCAATTAAGTAGCTAGAGTTGGATAATAAATCCATGCGACTACGGTCTTTAGGCAGCGTGATCGTGCTTGATTACTCCCCCATCGGTTTTTACGCTTCGTTAGGAATGGAAAAACTTCGGTCCCTCAGGATCAATATTGGCAGATTGAACTTTGACGTCGTCCATCGTATTCAAATTACTAATTAGTAATTTGGTGGAAGTTTCTGAATATATTAGGCAGCGTAATTTGAATATGCATTGTTGGATTACGGAGCCTAATTGGGTCGGGAAGTTTTGGGATAAATTCACAGACAGCCTACCTTACATCTTTCTCAAGTTAATGCCTCGTGCATTGTTTCCTATGTCACATAAATTAAAATAAAAACTAATTTAATTTTTCGGACGTTTATCACAACAGAAAGCCTTGTTATATTATTTCATGGGATACACTTTAACTAAGGTTAATTTTTCTTGAAACATTAACGTTTAAAAATATAACAACTATTAATAACTGTAAGCTGAACTGAAATATAAATTTAATCAGGTGCCAGCACACCAAGACCTCAACAGGATTTAAGTTCTCTTAACTCTTTCAGAGCATAACAACGCTACATTCTTATCTACTATGGCAAGTTTATAGCATTATGCTTCCGTCATGTAGCACAATTTGCTCGTAGATATTGCGTACAGCATGTAGCTTTCTCTTAAAACTACGTTATTTTCTCGTAGAAGTTTTTTTATAAATTACTAATAAGCCTTTGAAGTAGAAACGATTTTTTCAGCGAAAATCCATTGTTAAACGGTTTCATTGATTAAAAAATATAGCCCGCATAGCTAACAGGGAAAACTATTCATCGGCCCCATTTCCTTTTTTTTTTCATTTATTTGCCGGCTCTAACAAGCCAGTAACAAGTAGGGCAGTCTGTTGGCGACAGTCCTAATGATCATACTGTGGCATAACGAATACAACTCATAGCCTATTGGCTTTTTTATAATCCTTGTTTCCCGGTTCGAAGAATTTATCGGGTTTGTGATTCAATTTCATGTGGAGTGTTTTCAAAGGGACTTCTTGAAGTGTTTTATTTAGTCTTGACTAATAGTTTATTACGTTAAATAATACAATATCTATATAATAATATCATAAAAAAGAAGAGGAATCTAATGTTCTATGGTGGGTATTCCACAGCCGTCTTCGCATCCAAATCTTCCTATTCTTCTTCTCGTTCCTCTTATTCTCATAGAGACCGCTCTGATGATAGATATTTGTATTTTGAATTTGATCCAGCTTATTATTTGTGAGTATGGTTTGAACCATTTTTCACATAGCTTTAGAGATGTTTTCTTTATAAAGGATTCATATTCCATTCCGACGATGCCATCACAGGAGAGCACATGGGGAGTAAATGAGGCTCTAAGATCTTCTGCAGCCAGGTCGTATTTGCGGTGTTTTTCGCGAGCGTGGTTTTGGGCGATTGTGGGCCATGTGAGTAAGCCATACGAAGCGGCGTCGGCATTTACGATGCGAATGTCAAAAAAACGCCTTCCTTGCTCTTCCAATACACTTTCGATTAGTAAGTCGCTTATTAGCCCTGGTTGATCTAGGGTTGCGGCTCGCTTTATTGGCTCAGTAGTAGCCGAACCCCATACTAGTTCCGCCCAGTTTTTGATGTCGTCTAGTGTTTTATTTATGTTGTGGTACTTGATCATTTTATTTTTAATTTAACTAGTGAAAGTGAAACTGATATTACTTTACATGCAAATATGGTGAAGTTTAACTCTCAATTCACTTCCTGAGTCCACTGGACTCACATCAAAATTTCAAACTACTGTAATTCTAACGTTTTAGCTAATAGTTTCCCCTCCGTTCCTGTACCTTCCTTCAGTGACGCGGGCACCGCGTTGGCGAGTGGACTTGCGCCTGCGCTGCGTATTTCGTGAGTTATTGCGTCATGTGAGTCCCATGGACTCATACAAATGCACGCAAAATAACGTGTATCCATTGCACGTGCATTTTTCTTATATAGGAGCATACATTTTTGTTTTTTTTATTCTACTTTGTATACCTTTGAGAGGTTAAAAAAGTTAAAAACGGATATTTTTTAAGAGTGTTTGTTATTTTTGTAGAGGTTTGAAAAAATCTCTTTGTTGAGATTGGTGAAATGAGTTTCTTTAATTTTTAAGAGGATCGAATATGTCTGCAGTTTTGTTATCTTTTTCTAGTGCCTTAATAAGTACGTAATAAGAACAATAATAAAAAAATTAAAAAACATTGTGTTATTTCGGAAAACCACACATAAAAAAATATATGAGTCCCAAGGACTCATAGAAAGTGTTTGCGTTAGTACATTTCACCTAGTGGATTGAGGGTTAAATGCAGAATTTTTAGACAGTATGTTATTTCGATTTTTGCCGCGATTTACCTACTTAATGAGGATTAATAGATTTTTAATAATAGACTTGAAAGAGGAGTTTAATAAATGAAGTTCATATCGTACCTACTAAACATGTACCTACATATTTAAAGTTATTAGCTATGTATTCCATACAAGTAATTGAAGAAAATAATAATAGCTATTTCCTTCAATTCAAGGACGAGCCTGATTTTGGTGGAACACTTCGTTAAATCTGTTTACAAACGAGCACTCATAAAAACCTCGTCCAGTGCCCAATAATTCTGTATTTTGGCCAGCCACTCAATCGGCCAATATAGTCGGCTATCGCCCGATGTATACAATATCGTTTTCCGATCCGAACGGAAACTTAGGTCCCGTATTACTTGGGTAAATCTTTTCAGGATTTTGAAAAATAATTGGATTGCCATATAGAAGGAAAGCAATTACACCCGGCAGAAGCAATTTCGATTTACTCAACATCGTCGATTTAGGTAAACCTTCGTATAAAATTTTGCTACCCTTACACATTTCGGCTATAAATCGTGTGTAAGGGTTGCGATTGTGTTTCTTTAACTGTATTTAAATTAAGCCGGCAATATATTTTCGGTATTGCAAGTGCCTCAAAGAAAATACCTACTGAATTCGTTTTCCGTTGGGCATTGTTCGAGTCTGGTGTGTATTTTTAGGGACCTTTAAATAACGTCAATAGGATGCTAATATTGAGACTAAAACGACTTTAGCGTCTTTTGGTATAAATTCGTATTACTTATTTTGTACGGCAAAGTCATGGTTCATCTCATTATATTGGTATTTTTTTTACTGTAATCGCCCACTGTTGAGCATATGACTCTTTTTCGAGTTGGTAGTCTCTTCCGAAGCTGAGCTATTTTTATCAAAAGGATTACCGCGATCTTTCTTATGTCTATCCATCGATTTATTTATTAAATATAAATAAATAAATAAATATAAGGCGGAAAATCTTACACAAATCGAACTAAGCCCACAGTAAGCTCATCATACAAATTTTTGCCCTTACCGGGATTTGAACTCAGGATCACCAGCTTTGTAAGCAGCTAAACCGGTAGTCAAAACACCATTTAGTGTTCGTAAAAACAACAGTAAATAATAGAATCAAAGTAAATAAGAGTCAACTTTGGTCGAATCCCAATCATGTTACCTCGGTCAACCAAATTAAAGACAAGCAGCTCGGACAACTCTCTTTGGTAACTTTATACGCGCAACTTGAATGTGCCAAGTGAGGAAAAAACTAAATATTTTATTTAGGAACACGTAATTTCACAGTTCCGCAGTTAATGTTTCACTTAATTAATTTTAAGCAAGTTACGGGCGAGAAAGAGACTGCATTGTTGCTGCCAAGAGACAAAGTGTTTTTAGTGCGTTCATGTTAACTACAAGATGGACCCAAATTCTCTTGACATTTGAAGCACCTGTTAACCTTCATCGCGTCCCGGGTTATTGAAGAATTCAGCGAAACACAACGCTCTATTTGCGTTTCAAACGTTGCGTATGGCACTAAAATTATTTTGAAACAGTTACGACTATTAACAAACGGTTTATGTTGACCAAGAAGGTCTTTCTTCAATAAATAAACGTTTGTGCAGCGCAACAATTTATGACGTAGTGGGACCCCGAAAATGTTTACAAAACCACCCGCACTTGCATCTGTTTCAAGTAGATACCTACTTACATTTTACATTATTCCTCTATCCTTTCCAGGGACCGGAACCGATTTCCCTCATTGGGGTTTTCCATATGGTTATTTTAGAAGTTGTTCTTAAAACCCTATCCATAATGGTACCTTATGATAAGGTAACCTTACTGATAGGGTTATGGTAAGCATATCGGATGTGGTAACCATAAGGTAACCCTAACAAAACCATATCTTGACCATAACAATAGGGTTACCCTATCAGTAAGGTTACCTTATCATTACTTTACAAAATTCATAGGGTTACCAAATTGATAGGGTTAAGCCTGATAAGGGGTTTTCTGGTCCTTGGCTTTCTAACCTTAATAATAGAACATTATGATACAAGTGTGCTATGTTGGTCATTACACTCGAGTCGGTTTTTAAGCCTGAGCCGAAGGCGAAGGCTTAATGGAGACGAGAAGTGTAATGACCAATGCTCACGTGTTTCATACGACGTTTTTCAACACATTTGCGAGGAAAAAAATAAAAAAAAATAAAAAATGAAAATGTTAAAAGATATGTAATGAAAAGGCACTAGTGCGATAATGTAATGTAAAAGTCACGGCATGGGTAATATTCTGCATTATTTTGCTAATATTTAAAAAGATATGTAATGAAAAGGCACTAGTGCGATAATGTAATGTAAAAGGCACGGCTTGGGTAATATTCTGCATTATCAGTGTAAGTACGCTGTAATAAGACCTACTTTACGAGCAGGTGTGTTGAAAAAATACTAAATAGTATCTAAGTAAATGTGTATCCATAACTGTTATATTGTATGCTTATAATATATTATAATCTTTAAAATGCCTCTGATAAATAACATGTGTTTTGTCCCTTTGTCACAACTTTGTCAACACCGATGTCAAAGTGTCAGATAAAGACCAGAGAATTTTAACTGCATTTTAGATACAATAGGTTTGTTGAACGTTATATCAGCCGAAAGACGTCCACTGCTGGACATAGGCCTCCCCCAAGGAGTGCCAAAGTGACCGGTCCAGCGCCACCCGCATCCAGCGGACTCCCGCGACCTTTACCAGGTCATCAGTCCACCTTGTCCTTGGCCTACCCACGCCGCGCCTTCCGGTACGTGGTCGCCATTCGAGAACCTTTCCGCCCCAACGATGGCCAATAATGTATTAATCTTCAATTTCCAGGAAATCTTTATACGTAATCCTCTGCCAGACTACCCTAGCCTTAAGCACCCTGGGATTCCATTTAAAGCTTTTCAGAACTTTAACATTAGCAACTTTTTCCTGGAAACGCACATGGTTGGGTAGCCACTAATGGAGACTGTAGAAAGCGTAGGGGAAAAAATAGTTTCTTTGACTGGAAATTGTCGGCCAGTCTCATCCGTGTTGGTAAAGTTTTATTCTAGGTTCCAGAAGTTTGCGAAGTCAATAAGTTGGGGGACAAAATTCGTGTTCTTGTTTACGAAAATGGCTTAAAAAATATATTTCGTAGTTCCGTGTTTATGAGCTATTTTGATGAGCATTCTGTACCGTAAGTTAACATTGACCTTGTTCCCTAAAAATGTTACGGTCGTAAATATATTTTCAACACACCTGCTCGTAAAGTAGGTCTTATTACAGCGTATTTACACTGATAATGCAGAATATTACCCATGCCGTGCCTTTTACATTACATTATCGCACTAGTGCCTTTTCATTACATATCTTTTTAAATATTAGCAAAATAATGCAGAATATTACCCATGCCGTGACTTTTACATTACATTATCGCACTAGTGCCTTTTCATTACATATCTTTTGACATTTTCATTTTTTATTTTTTTATTTTTTTTCCTCGCAAATGTGTTGAAAAACGTCGTATGAAACACGTGAGCATTGGTCATTACACTTCTCGTCTCCATTAAGCCTTCGCCTTCGGCTCAGGCTTAAAAACCGACTCGAGTGTAATGACCAACATAGCACACTTGTATCATAATGTACTATTACATTTATGCACATCATTCCTTTCTAATGAAGAAGCGTTGAATGTCCTCCTTTAATACACGGTGGTGTTTAACCGTACTGGATTGTCTTATGGGGTTATTTAAAATCATTTATTCATTCCCGTTGCTCAGCCATATCGCTCCACCACATCTCCGTCGACAGCAAGCGCTGAAGAGATAATCGGACAAGATGCATTCGCAACAGTCTCTACCTATCCACCAGCCTTTCTGCTACCTTCCCGCACAGCGGCTTAAGTCTCGACATCCTCCTTGCATTGCAGCCCAAAAGTTGAAAAGTTTTGGAACGACCAGTGGAGTACCCAAGCAACTGGGGCTGTCTTGCAAGCCATCGATCCCACGGCTAAGCCTGACGGCTTCAACCTGCCACGCAAGCTCTGGTGCCGCTTGAACAGATTGAGAACGGGTCACGGCCGCTGTAACTATTTCCGACTCTGCGACTGTGGCGAGGAGGATCAAAACATAGATCACATCATACAACGCTGCCCCCTGCACTCATACTCGGGGCTTCCAGAAGATCTGTATAAGTTAACACCTGACGCTCTTACTTGGCTCGGGACCCTGAATGTGGACTTATAATTTTTATTGCATGAAACGTTTATGTACAACACACGCCATACGATTTGTTTTGTTTGTTTTCCGACAAACGCTTCATCGAATGAATATTTCGCCGAATATAATTTTCATTTTTTTTATGGAAAACATTTTTTTTCAGAAACTGTAAACTTTGGTGCCCACACTTATGTATGGTAGCGAAAGTTGGGTGTGGCAAAAAAAACATCAATAGAAATGAGATCATGCAGTAGAAATGAGAGCGTTGAGAAGTATGTGTGGAGTGAAATTGAGTGATAGAGTCAGAAACAGTGTGATAAGAGATAAGTGTGGAATGGATGGAGATATAGTCACGAACATTGAGAAGGGTATGTTAAGGTGGTTTGGGCATGTAGAGAGGATGGATGAAAGAAGATTAACGAAGAGAGTGTATATAAAAAGAGTGGAAGGGCAAGTTGGAAGGGGAAGACCTAGGCGAACTTTTTCCGATCAAATTGGAGAAATCTTACAGAAAGGCCAGATCAAAAGTACCCTACACCGACGAGCATGTATGAGAAATGTTATGAAAGTGAGTGAAGCGAAAGTGGTTTGTCAGGATCGTAGCAAATGGAGATCCGTGATCTCTGCCTACCCCTCTGGGAAAGAGGCGTGATTATATGTATGTATATGTAAACTTTTCAGGCTTGCACTTTTCTTATTATTATACAACCCTAACCTAACCAAATGGGTTCCACACTAACGCTTTTAGCTATACCTAAAAAATTTACTGTTTCTGAGAAAACAAAATCGATGAAATGAAATTTCGGCGAAACAATCCATTCGGTGAAACGTTTGTCGGTAAAATAAGTAACTCCCATGGTTTAATGAAAAAAGTGAAAAAATCAGAAAAAAACTTATCTTTTCTTCAAATCATGCGTCAATTTTGGGTCACCCGATGGAAGATATTTTTTTTCTTCTTCATCGTGTATTTTCCTGTCGTTAATAGTGGTCGGCTCTTCTAATAGCTCCTTTCCAGTGTCATCATCTGAATCGTTCTAAGACATTTTTACTGCGCAGAAAAACTACCCGCTTCCCAATTATTCCTTTTCTAACAGTACCTACAATCGAAGACACGCTGGAATATCCATTATTGGACTTTATCCCGTTGCAATAAGCCGTATGTAGAGTCAGTTAGCAGAGCTGTACGTCAATGGTACCTACATATGTACATCGTGCCGTTCGGAGCGAACATGGCCCTGTCGATATTAGCTCCCGACAACAGTTTGGGCGAGGGGATGGAATACCAAGCAACGTGTGGATACATACGTGGAAACTTTCCAGACAAAGGCAATGGGAGGTGAGAGACTATATTCATATTCATTTATTCATAATTGTCAATATTACATGTCAGGAATTTATAAAAAAAAAAATTAATAATAATATTAGCTTTACACAAAAAGTGTACTTACAAATAATAATTATTTACTAGTTATGATTGCAATAATATTTAAAACTATTCATACAATGTATATAAATTCGTCGAAGCTATAGAATGTGTGCTCGAGAAGCCATTTTTTTAGTTTTCGTTTGAAAATCAGTAGTAATGGAGCCGACGTGATTGTCTCTGGCAACTTGTTATACACGGCTGGCCCCATCACGTGCGTCGCCTTCTCGGATTTGGCCAGTCGTCGCTTTACTGGGAGGATTTAATTGGGGTATCGCAGCATCCGAGATGAATCTGAGCGCTTTTTGTACTCGTCTAAGTGTGCGTAGGTATACGATGCGATTTGGAAAACTACGATTGATGGCAGTGTCAATATGCCAAGTTCCTTGAAAAAAGGCCTCGCAGATGTTTCCTGGTTTACCTGCACCACAGATCGCACGGCCCTCTTTTGACATCTGAAAATACGTTGCCAGTCGGCGGCGCGCCCCCACATCTCCGCACCGTACTGTTACTATATTAGTGCTCGACTATATTAGTGTTAGATAATTCAAAGTTGATACTTGTGCGATGTTTCTTTAATTCTTTACATTATGCAAATGATAATGTCATCTAATCTTTTCTCCTCGGTACGACTCGCTATATTAGTGCTCGATTATATTAGTGTTAGATAATTCAAAGTTGATACTTGTGCGATGTTTCTTTAATTCTTTACATTATGCAAATGATAATGTCATCTAATCTTTTCTCCTCGGTACGACTCGCTATATTAGTGCTCGACTATATTAGTGTTAGATAATTCAAAGTTGATACTTGTGCGATGTTTCTTTAATTCTTTACATTATGCAAATGATAATGTCATCTAAACTTTTCTCCTCTGTTCAAGAAAATTAAGGACATTGAAGTTTCATTCCTGTTTGTCAAGAATTGATGCATAAACAGCCCAAAACTCCATACCCTCCCTGTCTAATATTAGTTTTCCCGGTGAGTTAGACCTGGCGTCTGATGTAATTAAGAAATATTGTTTTTTTATCTTTCAATAACCATTACATTTTATAAACGCTAATACGTAAAAGTTAAACATAACGAATTAATTAATGTATACGAAAAACTTTTTCGCTTTTCGTTGGCTTTGATAAAAATGTAATAACTCTTCTTGTCATTCAACGCTTTTAACCGAAAACAATAGAGGACGGTTGGAAAGTGAGTGTCTTTTGTTTTAGTATAATCTGCTAAAATGGATAAGCATTTGAATTGAGTGAGACACTCGAAACTGGCCGCATAGAAATTCAAATTTGGAAGGCCGAGGCTGATGCGATGATCCCAATAACTAATCATTATTCCATCTCTCTTGAAACCGGCTTTGGCTGAAATACAACTGGTTTGTTGGGGCTGGTGTATTTTATAAACATTTAACTTTGAAATTCGAATATGTTTGCTTATCAGAGCTGGAGCGAATGGATTGAAAAGACTATGCATCCACATAAGTATCTTGTAATGATCTGAATATAGGTAATAATCATCATCAATGGCCATTGCATCCCTATTATTATGGCGCCTGATACAGCTTCGTTTTTTTTTTTTTATACTTTACTGCACAAAATAAATAAAATTTTACAAATGGCGAGCTTAATGCCAAATGGCATTATAAGAAAGAGAGAAAAGAAAGAAATATACATTTATTCACAAACACACAGGACACATATTAAACAATAAAATAAACAAGAATAGTACATTGTGATACAAGTGAGCTATGTTGATCATTACATCAGAGGCGGAATTGTCACGCGAACCGCAGGTGAGGATGTAATTATCAAAGCTCACGCGTGTCATACGACGTTTTTCAACACATTTGCGAGGAAAAAATCCTTTTCATAAAATGAAAATGTTACAGGCTCCTAATTTGTTTCCTTTAGTTATTGATGACAACAGGTTTTTACTCACATACATTTGTACATCTCCAAGAATGTACAGTGGCGTCAATTCTATTTATCACTTCTATTCACTACGAGTCAACATTTTTAATAAAAACCAAACACGCATCATCAATGTTTACAAATATTTGTGAAATTACTTATAATGGCGCGCAACTATTTTTTTTTCGTGAAGTTGTGCGCCCACAGCGAGGCTTAGATGAAATCTCTAAACAGCCAATACAAAATAAAATAAATATTTTCGTATTCAATATAAATTCATGTAAAATGTTATCAAAAGTAAATAGTTTTACTAAATGAAACGTTTCTATATCATATCCAAGAAGAAATAATCAATTAATTCACAAGAAGGATTTAATTTGTTTAGTCAAGTAAGAATCCATTTGCCGAGAATTAAAAACAAACCTGTATAACCCGGTCAATTTAAGAATGCGCCGAGTCCATACATACACCTTGCTGCAAGGTGCCAACGGGTCTTAATCGGGATATAAACATAACTACACGAGTGTTGTAATGTTATAAAAAACGCGTGTTTAATACCCAGGATTATGAGCCTAAAAGCGGCACAATAAGAGGCACGTTACGAGCAAATGTGTTGAAAAAACATGTAAAACATGAAACAAGTGTGTCTGCGGCAGTGAACCGGACACTGACAGCGGATATAACCCAATAATGGCACGATATTTCTTGATACGACATAATGGTAATCACAATGATTAATCAACATTCCATTCAAGCCACCTTTCTTGACAAACGACTACATACATATACCTAATTGTAGACTAGTGAATTTAACTTGCACTGTGATTTAACAACGTGGTACATTAAGACAGCCATGTTTGTTCTTACGCCAATGTCGAGGCAGGGATAATTCAGTAACTCAATTACAACACTGTGTACTTAGCGAATTGTGACAGGTAACAAGATAACTAGCTTAATGACGCCACACACCGGGTCGCATTCTGATTAGAGACAATCTTAGGCTGCTCCGAAAAATGCAATTTTGACACTAAAATCGTATTCACTTTTATTTAATTTTCGAGCGCTCGAAAGTCAAAAATCGGCCCCCTGCTCATAATTTTCTTTATAAAAAGTTATCCAAATTTGGGTCTTTTATTTCATTTTTTACCTCATATTCATCTCACTCATCACCTAAAACAATACAATACATTAATAGTACATTACTTACCTAGGGCGGTTAAACAAAGAATGTCTCAGATCGCAGGTATTTGACGCCCGAGCCGAAGGCAAGGGCGATAAATATGCGCTCTGAGGCTTTCTTTATTACCGCCCGTGGTGAGTACAAAATTTCACGTCTCTATCTGGCCAGGAAGTGGGGTTTTCCGCACGCATAGCGTGCGGTAATTCCTACTTTATGGCCAGGTATGACGTAAACTACATAACCAGGTTAAAATGTCGGTATTTTACCACATCAAAAATTTAATATTGTATTTTATTGTATTGTATTTATTCATTAACATTATTACAATTGTGATTGAAATAAATTTTTACTTCTAACATTTTTAATTGTCAGATTACTTATGACATTCAAAAAAAAAGTATGTCAAATTCACAAATTCGTCAACAGAATAAAAGCACTCTTTCAACAGCATTGCTTACAGTTTATTTTTGAAATTGTGACAGATTGACAGGTGACAGGTTGAAAAATAGAAATGAATGTGAATAAAACTTCACTAATTTCCGATACTTAGCGACATTGATCCAAAAAATCCGTTCCCGGGTTGCATCTCGTTTTCTCATTCGCCGGACCTTAACATGTTTCTTAAAAGGGGGCGTGGTCTACAAGAATCCAAGCATTAATATATCTGTTTAATGGATAAAATAGTAAAAACATGTATAAAACTTTTACAAAACTAAACTATTATTAAATTAAAATAACTAAAACTAAACCTTAAACTTAGAAAAAATAAAATAAAATAACTAATTAAATAAGAGGCCTGGGCCTCTTGGCAGGGTGCCCATCACGCAGGCAGCATTCCCGCGCTGAACTGCGATTGCGATCCTTTGCGCGAGAAAGCTGCCGGCGCGAGGGTCACCCGTTGCCTCCCTCAACCTTTTGCTGAGCTCCCTGTGGAGATCCAGCGCACCCTTACCCCAAGGACCTAGTGTCTCGACGCCGAAAGCAAAGAACTGATATTGGGCGCCGAGACAGCTGTACTTTGAGACCTTGAGGCGTTCCCGGGCGTCTGCCGCCGCCCCCGCGCGTTTGGTAGTCGCTGGTAGGTAGGACGCTGCCAGGGTGTCTGTACAGGTGGCGTCCCACACCAGCGCACGGCCCGTCTTCCAGGGTATCAACGACATCCCGTCAGGGCGCTTGACATCGCTCCGCACAATCTGGGGCTCCAGAGCAGCGGGAACGTTGGCACTGACATTAATTAATAAATAAGCATTAATTATTTTACTTTATTATTTTTTTAATTTCAATTAAAATTAATGTAACGAAATGTAATTTAATGTATTAATATTATTAAAATCCACACTAACATAGTTCCTTAAGGTGGTGAATGGTTTGCCGAAAATATCACGCCCCAAACCAATTTCTCAAATTATTCTAGTTTATACATGTTTATTCTAAGAAACAGGGAATTTGGCGCAAATGGAAAGCCAATTTATGAAAGTTTGTTTCACAAGTTTCTTACTATCACTCCGTTAGCCTGCGAATTTCAAATAACGTTTTGTATGGCCACCATAACTGATTGTTACTAACAAAATACATATGGACCAACAGTAGTCTGAAATGTTTTTATTTTATTTTTTATTTTATTTAAAAAATGTGTTAAACGCGCTTTGAATACTTATAATATAGGCCACGTAAGCGGACGCGCAAAACACATTGATGTCATCCAGTTTTACCACATGTGTCGTTGCTAAATAGACTACCCGTCTCATTCTAATTAGAACGCTTAGAAAAGAAACGAATGTTGCTATGATTTTCTGATATGTTTCTAAGTTGCCAGTTAGGCTACTTTTTTGAAGGTGCTTACTGGCTTGAAGGTTCTGCCACTACAAGTGTATAGCTGAAATGGATCAGATATTGCCCATCACTAGGTGTGCGCTGTTGTCTGTACTCGTAGACGCTTCCCATTACATCAACCAGATGCGTAGCGCTACGAAATACGTAAGCACTGAATGTTATGTTGGTGCGAAACTTTAGTTACCCAGGAAGTTTTCGTTAACTGGCAACACTGAAGCGCTTGACCAATAACAACTGGCTATTTAACCAGGGTTGCCAGTTTAGACTCGTAAAATTGTCAGTTGTAGCTTCGTGAATCGGCCACTAATACCACTCCATGTATAAATATGATGATCTAAAATTATGATAATATAAAGTATGATAATGATTACATAATTTATTTGCACACAGTCTTCCATTAAATAGCATTTCCAAGGTATGTCTTTGTCGAGTATACATTTTTAGCATTACTATAATGTAATACAAAAGTGAAAACGAATATTTGTAGTAGGCAAAGACGACTTGTTAGAGAGAAAATACTTGTAAAAGTACCCACAATTTACAAGTAATAAAAAATATACTTACGTGAAAAGATTAACCCTACCCATGCCATCCATCACAGCTCAATTGACGTGGACGTCAACACTTAACCCCCCGTGACGGTGACTCGTGTTATATGGGGTCACCACTTTAGCCACACTGAAATTTCAATATGTAGAGAAAATATCAGCTTCGTAGGTAGATTCACTGGACTATCACACTACACTAGACGCCGGTCGTCAAAATAAAATCGTTTCTTTTTTCAACGCTGTAATTTCACGAAGTAACATACGAGTCTAGTGTGCTACGGGCTACAACGTAGCACTCAAGGCGAAAGTTTGCCGCCACACTACGCTCGTAGCGCTACGCCGTAGTCCGTAGCAGCTTAAACTGTGTTTGTATGTATTGTAGTGTTTACCTTTTTACGGATGATTTGCGGTCGTCCTTCTTTTAAGGGACGCAAATGCGCGTGCCATGCCTCAGTCGTAGTGCTGTGCCGTGTTTGCTCACATTACAAGACTGCTAACAAGCTATTCCAGATTCCTGCAACGACAAAGTTAAAAAAATGATGTCTGTAGGCTGCTAATGTTAACGTGCGCTTTGGTACCTACACTCTCCTTACCTGATTTTCTGATGTTGATAATTGGTTTGTAGGGTTTTATCTATGACTAGCTGTTGCCCGCGACTTCGTCCGCGTAGAACTTTTTATCGTCTTAGAAAATGATTTCTCTCAATACAAAATTTGAACCCTCTTTTAGGGGATAATTAAAATAAAGTTGATGTTCATTTTCTAGTTTGTGAACAAACAGTCTAAAACCAAAGTTAAAAATCTCATACCTACTTTAAAAATGCCTTGAAATACTCAAACTTTGAACCAATTTTAACACTCTTAGGGGATGAATTTGGAAAAACTCTGAAATCAGTTTTGTAGTCTTTTAACGTACAGAATAAGACCGAAGTTAAAAATCTCTTACTCACACTTTAAAATGTTATTGCTCGCCATTTAAAATTTGAACCCCCTTTTAAACCCCCTTAGAGGTTGAATTTTTCTAATCGCTGAAAGAACTTTTTTCGTAAACTTTTAAGTCTCTAGCTCAAAAAAAGTGTTGCCCATACAAAGCTTTCTTAACCCCCTTAGGGGTGGAATTTTCTAAAACTCTGAAAGTACTTTATTATTAATTTTAATAAGTAACATTTTGAATAGTTTTAAGTCTAGTAAAAAAAAAAGTTTTTCCGACACAACACTGGCTACCCTTCTTAAGGATCTTAAGGATCCCCTTAGGGATGGAGTTTTCTAAAACGCTGAAAGTTCTTTTTTAGTATTCTAATAAGTAATCTTTTTGCAAAGTTTTAAGTCTAACTCAAAAAAAAGTGTTGCCCATGCAAAGCTTGCTCTCCTTTTTAACCCTATTAGGGGTGGAATTTTCTAAAACGATTTGTGTTCTTTTTTTGTATTTTAATAAGTAATCTTTCTACAAAGTTTCAAGTCTCTAACTCAAAAACATAAACTTTCCCTGATAAAAACTTTGCACCCCTTTTTATCCCCCTTAGGGATAGATTTTTTCAAAACGCTGAAAGTCTTTTTTTTGTATTTTTATAAGTAATCTTTCTACAAAGTTTTAAGTGTCTAGCTCAGAAAAAGTGTTCCCCATACAAACCTTGCACCCTTTTTTAACCCCCTTAGGGAATGATTTTTGTAAAACGCCGAATGTAGTATTTTTCATGTTCTAATAAGTAATTTTTCGTCAAAATTTTAAGTCTCTATTAAAAAAATATATGTTTTTCCCATACAAACTTTGCACCCTATTTTACCCCCTTAGGGGTGAAATTTTCCAAAACGCTGAAAGTACTTTCTTTGTATTTAAATAATCTTTCTACAAAGTTTTAGGACTCTAGCTAAAAAAAATAGTTTCCCACATACAAACTTTGCACCCCTATTTTAGCCCCCTATTTTTAGGGGTAGAATTTTCTAAAACGCTGAAAGTACTTAATTTGTATTCTGATGACTAATCTTTCTACAAAGTTTTAAGTCTCTATTTAAAAAAAATATTGTTTCCCCCATACAAAATTTGCACCCCTATTTTACCCCCTTAGGGGTAGATTTTTTTAAAACACTGAATCTAGGTACTTTATTTGTATTCTAATGAATAATTTCTCTACAAAGTTTTAAGTCTCTATTTAAAAAAAAGTAGTGTTTCCCATACAAACTTTGCACTCTATTTTACCCCTTTAGGGGTAGAATTTTCTAAAACCCTGAAAGTTCTTTATTTGTATTCTAATGACTGATCATTCTACAAAGTTTTAAGTCTCTATTTAAAAAAAAAATGTTTCCCCCATACAAACCTTGCACCCCTATTTTACCCCCGTAGGGGTGGAATTTTCCAAAACGCTGAAAGTGTTTCATTTGTATTCTAATAACTAATTTTTCTACAAAGTTTAAGTCTATAGCTCAAAAAAAAAAAGGTTTTCCCATACAAAGTTTGCACCCCCATTTTACCCCCTTAGGGGTAGAATTTTCAAAAATCCCTTTTTATCCCTAGCCCACGTTATAAAAGCAACATACTGTGCAAAAATCAACTCTCTAAGATTAGTACCTAGTTTCGGCTGTGCGTTGATGAGTGAGTGAGTGAGTGATTGAGTGAATAAGTCAGTCAGGACATAGGCATTTATTATGTATAAATAGATAGAAAATAATGAAACTCCCATTCAAATATCTCAAAAAATTATGAAGCTACATCCGTTTTAATGTCGCTTGTTAGAGTGAGAAAACGATGAGGGACTGTGACGTCAATATACTCGAGCGTCATAGTAAAAAACAATCGTTTCATATGAAGGTGCGTTTTGCGGAAAAGGGACAGAACATACTCCCTCTTAAAACTTTGGACTCTAATAACTTAATCATTACCTATATAACCTCTTGCTTTGTTTTTTTCTCCATTTGACTATATTTATTTTAAATTCTTTTTCGAGAAAATACATTATGATTATTTACCATATTTTCGATTCCTGAGCTATAACCACGAACTTCGGAATTCGAAAATATTCGGGTATCTCTATCGCACTAACCATACTCGAGTGACAGGGATGCAAATATATGAACATTGAGTATCGGTTTTCGTGGTAGCGCCGCAGGTACTTTGGCTGAATGCGCCGAGCGCGTGCCATTGTCATTCAAAAAAAACAAATTCGTGTTAATTATATTGTTCAAATTTGTTGATTTCATTTATTGAAATTACGACATAAAACGACATTTGCGCATATAAGTTCTCATATCAGAATCGAATATTTTTTTATGGTTTATATTTTAGCATTTGTCTCGTAAAGGTCTATCGTAGACGGGATTTAAATTATTAATAAGTGAAAGGCAAAGCAATTCCGCCATTTTGACGAAAATTTGACGGTTCTTATAGCTGACAGTTGGAGCAGCGTTTGATTTCAATAAAAATAAATGAAAAATTAAATGAAGTCGTATATTTCGGAAAATTAATTAACTGTCGCAGTCGGATAAAAACTATCCTAAGTTGCAGCTAGAATAATAATGTACCTATATAAAATGTTTCATATTTTTCCGTTCATGGGATGCTGAGAACATTCGAACCGCGCAAAGCTTAGTTTCAAACTGGCTGATTCTTTTTTTAATTTAGAGATTTATTATAAGTGGAGATTATTGTCCTAAAATTTAGTTTGTTTGTACATAATTTTCTTGTTGACTTTTGTCTTGACAATAAATAAATAATAAATAAATAAATAAATATTATGGGACAATCTTACACAAATCAACCTAGGCCCACGGTAAGCTCAGTAAAGCTTGTGTTGTGGGTACTAGGCGATGATATATATAATAGATAAATACATATAGATACTTATATACATATATAACATCCATAACTCAGGAACAAATATTCGTGATAAACACACAAATAAATGCCCTGACCGGGATTCGAACCCGGGACCTCCAGCTTCGTAGGCAGAGGCTCCGTAGCCCAGTGGGTAGTGACCACTGGGCTACGGAGGCCGTTCAATCTGTCATAACTTCGATTTTAAGTCAAATTTTGGTAACCGCATCACCATGCAGTTAAGGTTGTATACTTTTAGCTTAAGGTTGTAATCATTTTTCGTCATTATGCGATCCTGGTACCTTATAATTTTTGCATTGTAAATTTAGAACCAGAAATTCTAGAATTCTTGGTCTTGTGGGGTATATAAGCCCATACAACGGGCAGAATCATGAGTCTTACGTCGTCTCTCAGTTTGGAGATATCTAAATTGATGATTGATGACCCCGCAACTCTAAAGTATCCCTCTCCGAGTTTTGGCTTGCGCGTCTGCCTCTTTACTTAACGTCTACGCGCCTCTCTACCTACCCGTGCTGCGCGCCGCCTGTACATGCCCCTGTTTGCGCGTCCGCCTGCACGAAGCCCTGGTTGCGCGCCCGCCTGCACGTGCGCTTGGTTGCACGCCCGTCTACGCGCGCGCTTGGTTGCGCGCCCACCTACACGCGCCCTTGATTGCGCGCCCGCCTGCCTGTGCACTTGGTTGCGCACCCACATACACGCACCCTTGATTGCGTGCCCGCCTGCACGAAGCCCTGGTTGCGCGCCCGCCTGCACGTGCGCTTGGTTGCACGCCCGTCTACGCGCGCGCTTGGTTGCGCGCCCACCTACACGCGCCCTTGATTGCGCGCCCGCCTGCCTGTGCACTTGGTTGCGCACCCACCTACACGCGCCCTTGATTGCGTGCCCGCCTGCACGAAGCCCTGGTTGCGCGCCCGCTTGCACGCGCGCTTAGTTGCACGCCCACTTACACGTGCCCTTGGTTGCGCGTCCGCTTGCTCGAAGCCTTGGTTGCGCGCCTACCTTCGCGCGCCCTTGGTTGGGCCACGCTGACAGCCGCGTCGACCTGCGACTTCATCCTAACTCAGAACCCTTTGGAGATCTCACCTGGATCCTTTACCTTTTCTAAATCGCTTTGTTCTGCGTGCCATTGTAACCCATACACCATTGTAACCTATGTAACATTGTAAGCTCTAACTGTCAAAAATAGGAAATAAAACCCCGACCTTAAGTTCCTCTTATTCATTTTTCTAGTAAGTAAATAGTATTTTTGTAACTGTTCCGTAGGCTTTCAATAATTTTGAAAGCCTACGGAACGTGACAGTATGTGTGTCGTCATGGGCGCTGAATGGGTTAAAACATTCACTGACAGGAACCCTAGCGCTCGTCTTTGCCGTAGGGACTTTCTGCTACATATGGGGAAACCACGGGATGAGCTACGAGTGAATGTGTTAACCCATTCAGTACCCATGACGACACATATGCATCAGAGCGCTACGAGCGCTTTTCGCTACATACGAGGTTTAACCTGCTACGGGCTATGGCGTAGCGCTTCGAGATTAGCGTGGCTGTGAATGGGTTAAGGTACGTATTCAATATTATTTCTTTACTTATCATATTTATGCGTGAGCACAACTATTGTATGAGTTCCTTAAATAGCCGATCATCCATTTTATTGACTCTTTAGTGATTGTCGAATGCCATACAGTATGTAACTGTAACGCTGTTGAAACATTTTTCATTTGCCACGAAAATTATTAATTACCACAAAAACGCTAAAGAACGCAGGATTGCCACATGTAAGCCGTCACCCGAGAAGATTTATGGCATACTACGAATTGCCCCCCCATCCATGCGCGTCAAACGTAAAGGCTCCTGTCAATCCTAAAATTGTCGTTTAACAACGAACACACTTCGTGCACACAACATAACCTTTACCACTCGCTATTTTAGTCTATTTTCGTCTGAACGGGCTCTAAGAAAAAGTTTGGAGACGAAGCTGAAGGCTCTCTTGTCTACTTGATCCTACTTTAGAGTGAGTTCAGAGTCAATTGTTTACGTCTGCCGCCCTTTTGCTAAGTTTGTGAGTTTACTTACGGGTACACGAAGTTAAATTCGAATGTAATTCGTGTTTAAGTCATGCACAGAAAATGTGCAATAAACACAAGGTCATTTTGTAACCATGTCAACCTCGTGTGGTAATGCAAGGAGGCGCTTTAATGCCGCGGTGAAGTATTTACTTTTTGCCCTGGCGCATAAAAAACTAATTTATGCAGCCTATACAAAATAAAGACGAACTTTACAAGCTTGAGAAAAGAAAATACCTAACGTTTAAATCTGGAAATGTAGCTATAGCTTCCTCTTTCAAGGAATTAAATACCTGCTTAAGGTAAACAAGTCATTTTAGCTGAATCCCTCGTATGTTCTATTGAAAAAAGTGACCTAATTTGACCGTCATATTTTATTTCTATATACTACACACAAGTGAATAGACTGTAATGCATAATAGGCACATGCAATATCAAACCCATACGTTTTGCACTTACACATTTTTATGAAGCTTATGCAAACTGAGATACATTTTTCAACGGATTGTTTCGAGTAAAAGCCATTCCTCACTCGATCAGAAACCCTTTACACTTTGAGGGCTCGGTCACGACTTCACATAAGTGGGACCGTGAGATCGGAGTGTGGTGTCTCGCTCCCGCGTATAGCGCACATCTACCCCTTTCAATACTGGAAATCATGGCCCAGCTACTACCATACCATGGGCCGTTGGGACAGTCTATGCCCTATGGGGAGTTTTACAGTTGTCTACGAGATGACGGGTGCCGGTGCCATATTTGAGGCCGCGCAACGCTACGTCTACGCCGTAGCTTGTAGCAGCATTTTTACGCTCTGTAGCGGAAATCGCATGTAAAGGCATTGCTCATATGTGAGCCATTGTCCATGATATTTGGCGTTTACCGGTTGGTGTGTTGGTCAATGCAACCTGGCCTGTGCTATGTTTTATAAATCGTAGAACATATTCTAGAATTAATTAATTAATTAGGTAGTAAAAAAAAGAGTAACAATAACAGGTCCAGATAGCGCGAGGCTTTTGGCGGTTGGAGCCAGAGAGGCCGGCCACTGGCTACATGCCCATCCCTCTCCAAATACCGTTACCTTCCTGGACCCGACCTCCCTTCGCCTGGCGACTGGTCTGCGGCTTGGGGTGACGGTATGCACTCCATACGTATGCCCTTGTGGCACGGACGTGGACCGACTGGGTCACCACGGACTTTGCTGTCAAAAAAGTGCTGGCCGCTTTTCAAGACATGCGACACTTAATGAAATAATCCGCCGGTATCTTGCCACCATCAATGTGCCTGCTCTTCTTGAGCCGCCTGGCATTGTCAGAGATGATGGCAAGATACCTGATGGTGTGTCTCTGGTTCCTTGGAGTTTGGGACGGATGCTAGTGTGGGACGCTACCTGTGTAGACACGCTGGCACCGTCCCACCTCCAAATATATATATAAAATATAGCGGCCTCGGCAGAGAGTACAACTTTGTACCCTTTGGCGTCGAGACCCTCGGTCCGTGGGGTCCCAGTGCACATAAGTTATTTGTGGAAATCGCGAAACGTCTGGTTGATGTGACCAAAGAGCTGGCGGCTTTCTTGCGCAACGCATCAGCATTGCAATTCAACGAGGAAATGCCGCCAGCATCCTCGGTACAATGCCTCGAGGGCCTTTTTTAGATTTAACGTAGTTTTAATTTAATTTAGTTTATGTTATTTATCATCTTGTATTTACTATAGAAAATAAATATACTTTAAAACACAAATAAATTACCAGTAACAATTAATATTAATTAAAGACTTACCTTTATAACTAACCACTATTGTACTACTCGATACCTGCATATGGAAGAGCGGTGCCCTTTGGCACAGGTACCTATTAGGTACTTTCACTTAAAAAGGGACACCAGCACATGTCAAAAATAAGTACTTATTAAAACGAATAGATCATTTTCATTTTCAAATATATCAATTATTTGTGGCAGTAAGGTACCTCTATCATTTTTCCGCTTTAATTTTCGTTATATGCGTCTTCGAAAATGGGGTACCTATTCTGAATTCGGTATTACTGTTATAATTTCGTTATACACTCCAAGAAATGTGTGGGCAAAGGACCACTAAAATAATGTGAATTTTCCTCCCTACGGGATTTGTACAATAGTATTTTAAGATAAATACTTATATAAAACGTAATTTTTTCGTTCGTTTAATAGACGACCTGCTGAAAATAGCTGGGTTTTTAAGTCATCTGACTTAGAGATCCGATTGACAGAACTTAAGTTACACAATTGACCATGCCACAAGCAACAACACAACAACAAGCAACAACATCACCTTGAAGTGACGTTACTCACAGCACGGTTATCACAGTACGGCCATAGACTATGCGTCTCTTTCTAAGCGTTCTAATTAGACGGGGACGGATAGTCTATCTGGCCGCGACGAAACTCGCGGCCTTCCTGTAATAGCCATGCAGGTTGTCTTTGCAAAACAGTCCCCTGTAAATGTCTTCCTGGCAGTAGAATACATCTGAGTTTGCGATTACTGTCACCCCATCGCAGTTCCCGTATTTACCATTGTTCCAGAGTATTTTATTTCGTTTAAAGATAAGCTTGCCATCTATTCGCGAAGCAATACAGGGTAGGGAAACTGTTAATTCGAACGCGGGGGAATACACTGGGTAGATTGGATCTTTACTTCAATAGTCTAGGGACTTTTTCTCTATAAATTGACAACGAATCAGAAAATGTGATTCAGAAAACCTGTTTGTTGTGATTTTTAAACGTTATTTTTAAAAGTTAGAAAGAAAGAAAGAAAACATTTATTTGTGACAAAATAAAACACATAAAACAAACTGCAGACACATACGCACATACACATTTGCCACGAAATGGTCACGACTCACCGTAAATGCTGGCGGCGCCAGCGGCGCTGGTTTTCCGTTGTGAACATTCGGTGAAATACACGAATACTAGTAAATACTGCATTCCTAAGATAAAAAAAAATTACTTGCTTCGACTGAGAATCGAACCGAATTAAATGTGAAAAAAAATCACCCGATTTTTTTTATGATGCCAATCGAAAGAATGGACAAAAATAATAATTCTTCTTAAGTAACATAGTATCTTAAAAGACAGAATTTTTTTACAGGTACTTGTATAATCTAAATTTTTTCTTCCCCCTGGATATTGTTAATTTTATAATGAGGCGATGAGAACTTTCCCCAATTTGAAAGAAAATTATAGTCCATTCACTTCAGACACAATAACGGTCTTGATTAATAAAGACGTTGATTAATAGCGGCATCTTCTTTTAAACAATCCTTTGGGCAAAGTAATCGATGTGAAAAATAATAATAAAGATCCTCAGAAGCAACCCCCGAGGACCAACTTCACCATTCATTTACAAAGCAAACCCCAAGTTGCACTCTCGAAACTCATTAAAACTAAATCCGGCTGCATTTTCTAAAGACGCTGAATTAAAGCTTCTTTAAAGAAATTTTCTTAAAACTCAGCAAGCGGTGAGCGTGCCTCATTTGCTACTATTGAGGCATTTCCTCATAGTTCAATGCGCCGGCTTCCGTTTAAATGAAGCTAAAGATTGAATCGTTCCGGATTCACGGCTTTGAAAAACTCAATTTTAGTTTTAGTTCTAGTGTTGCTGCTTCAAGTTTGACTTTGTGTTAACGCTGGGGCCCTTGAAAGTGGGGCGAACTCGCTGCGGCAGCTCCGTGGTTCAAGTTGCGCCATGTTTTTTGGAGTAACAAGTTGGTAGATATCCTGCTCAAACACTAACAAGGCTAACTCCGCTCTGGCGTGGAGAACTGAACTTTTGTATGAAGACCATTTGCCGCAAACGTAGTTAGGAATATCTTGGTCTAGCTAGCAGCTGCCAGCGTGGCTACGCCTGCGTATTGCAATGAACGCAGGCAGGTCTTGCACTAACCATGCTGGTACACATTCTTTTTATTTTTTTATTCAGAAAGAAACAGCCTTACATAATAAGTATACAGAATACATTAAGCATAAAAACAGACCAATAGTTTCCTGGAAGATAAACATCTAGAACGTTGCAGATAATAGAAGAGACAGTAAGCAAATAGAATTGGAAAATAAAACAATTACAACAGCTGCTAAGTAAAGTCGTAAGTCTTTTATTTTGCTTGTTCTTTTTATTATGTAATTTTGTGACGTTAAATAAAGGTATTTTCTTTCTTTCTTTCTTTCTTTCTAAGAAGATATTAGGTACATACATAACGTTGCATTTCAATCGACAAAAAAAGCCTTATGTTTAAAATTTTATGCAACACTTAGTGGTACGTTCGAAGCGCATAATAAACTATTGAGTAGGTACCTACCATAAAATGGTAATATACATTGTCTTCATTACACATTTCTTATAAATAAGTACAGCAATTATAAGAAATTTGTAATGAAGACAATGTTTAAAGTAGGTATTGTACTATCGACAAAATTGAATCCTGACCCAGCATGGAACCTTGTTACAATTAACTGACGTATTATAACGTCATATGATCGTGCGTATGTTCGTTAATTGTAACAAGGTTCTATTAGTGCTAGAACCCGTTCTAAGAAAAACGACGGCGTTTTTGCGCGGCCGAGCCAAACTCAAGCCCACCCGAGCCACGGCCGAGGCTCGGAAGCGGTTCGGTGTCGGCACGGCCAGGCCGTGGCCCCGCCGGGCTTGGGTATGGCTTGCCGCGCAAAAACGCCGTCGTTTTTCATAGAAAACGGCCCGGGCCGAACACGACCCGTTCTAGCGTGAGTCATCCTTGATGACTCACTTAAAACCCGTGGTATTCGAACCATATTTTATCGTTCCTTATCCAATGCAGCGCTATTCACTTAGTTAAATATTAAATTCAATTTGAAATTTCACATTTTTCTCGAAATATCAGAAGAAACTCAACGTCGCAAGAGACAGGCATCTTACAAACAAATTGCAATAGAACGACAAGCTAAAAGTACGCTTCTAGACCAGAATCACACACACACACACCCGTCCATATGCATAGAGAATACGTGTAATAACGTAGAATGACGCTGCCTCAGACACAGATTTCAATATTTTATATAAGTGCTACTTACTGTCTGCAGACTCCTAAAAATACAATGTAGCTACAGATACTTGATTGCTTACCGTAAAAGTGAAGTGTTATGTTTTACATGTGGCACAGTAAAATAATGATTAGATTAAAATGTTATGTCTCTTTTTTTAGGGTTCCGTACTCAAAGAGCTAACCCAGAGAGACAGAGAACGACTAGAGGCCTTCGAAATGTGGTGCTGGCGAAGGATGGAAAGGATTAGCTGGACGGAGAGAAAGACAAACGAAGAAGTTTTAAGGATGGTTGATGAGAAAAGATGTTTGCTAGGATGTATAAGAAATAGGAGAGGCAAGATGGTGGGTCACCTGATACGGCACGACAGTTTCTTCCTAAACATCCTGGAGGGTAAAATTGAAGGCAAGAGAGCCAGAGGAAGGCCTAGGCTAACATATTCTAGCCAAATAAAACATAAAGCTGATGTCGAGTCATATGAGGAAGTCAAGAGGCTGGCAATGGACAGAGAAAAGTGGCGGTTACTCCACCGACAAGAGCAAGGCTCTTAAGTAATGATGATGATGACTCAAAGAGTAAAACGGGACCCTATTACTAAGACTCAGGTGTCCGTCTGTCCGTCCGTCTGTCTGTCACCAGGCTGTATCTCACTGATACCGTGATAGTTCCAGCTGAAATTTTCACAGATGATGTATTTCTGTTGCCGCTATAACAACAAATACTAAAAACACAGAATAAAACAGTCCGACTCGCACTTGGCCGGTTTTGTTTTTATAGTTGATGCTTTCTTTTATGCATTGTGTTCACCTGTAATTGGTGGCGCAATTAAATTTAAACCAATTTTTAGGGTTCCGTACCCAAAGGGTAAAACGGTTTACCCTTTGGGTACGGAACCCTAAAAATGCGTCTATTTGAGTTATTGCCAGAGGGAAAGAGTTGTTACAGATCATGTTGTTTAAAAAAGATACTAGAACGTTATAGGCATTTGAACTATTTTGACGACATGAAATAATATAGAGGGCGTTTTAAGGGATCGTATTCAAACCATTGGCCATTTTGAAATTCACTGCCTTAGCCGACCAGCGCAGTGCGCAACCGTGAACAAAAACAATTGATAATGGTACGGAACCCTTCGTGCTCGAGTCTGACTCGCACTTGGCCGGTTTTTTATCTGCATTAGATAAGCGCTTGTGTTTGCTGTTGCCGCTGTTGGTGATCCTTAATAATAAATAAATACAATCAATCATACACAAACTAATCTTCAAAACACAATAAGGTAAATCACAATGTTGTGTCCTAGGGTATGTACTCGTAATTTCCTGGGAGTCGATACCACGACTCCAAACCCTACTTAATTTACGATTTTATAAAACTTAGATACAGTTCAGATAATTGAAATACTGACGTAACTTTTTCAACTTGTTACAATAACAATACAGAGAAACACGTTTCAATTTCTTTTACCGTATCTACTATTCGCGCAACTGAATTACATACTGTAAGTATTTGTCTGCACAAATGTCTGTACGTTTTCCTTTGAAAATGAGAATCGTTTCCAATGTTTTATCTAAATGCTACTTACTGCAGACTAGACCCCATTAATACAAATACCCTGTACAGTCTCACTATACAGGGTGTCGTCGTTCGCGGGGTTCGTTTGCGAGCAGCCTGTTTATTTAATAACGTCGGTGCCGTCCCGATAAGCGCTAGTATTGTGTGTATCTGCACAGAGTTGGAACTCTTAGAGGCGTACAGTGCTCCTCTTTCCTTATGAAGAGTAAGTACTAGGCAGATAATCATTTTTGAAATGTCAAGGCTCTTCAATGAGCTGTTGAATAAAACTAACACTTACTGGCTGTGAGAGCAGTAGAAATCGCGAGCCTGCCTTTTTTAAACAAAATATATCATTTGTTAGCATTTAAGTGTAAAATAGGATTAAACAATGTTACCTCTATAAAAACAATAAGTATAAGTACCTATTAAGCATAAAAGAGACTTACCTACAGGCTAACTGTTTAAACAGTTTAACAGGGATGCCATAAAAACATTCCATGTAAAAAATTGGCCAAGTCTCGAAACTCTTTCACAGTAAAAAGTGGTGAGATATTTCGTAGAGCCAAGTCAGGCATTCTTATTAATCTTTATTAGCTTGCTAAATAAAATTCTGCAACTTGGGAATCACACAACTTTACTGCATTTACTAATTTTTGCATAGGTACCTAAAACTATGTAAGTGTGATTGCCAAGTTAGCAAGCAAATAAAGATTAATAAGAATGCCTGACTTGGCTCTACGAAATCTCTCACCACTTTTTACTGTGAAAGAGTTTCGAGACTTGGCCTATTTTTCACATGGAATGTTTTTTATGGGATCTCATTTCTTTTTGTAGACTTTGTATGGGAATGTTATTTTACCAACCGCAAATAACGTTTGTATAGTTTTGCATGAAGGAACTGCAAAAGTAACTTTGTAATCGCATGTATTTGTATGGGATTACAAACTTATTTATGCAGTTTATATATCTCTGAAACGTGACTGAAATTGCAATATTTTTAGGTTTTTTTTATGAATTATTAGGCTAAAAACTAATTAAGTTTGAAATTTGGAGCTTGTGGATCTGCTATAAGTACCTTAGAATTAGCGTGATCATTATCAGTGAGTATGTCAGTGACAAAACTAACGAACTTTGACGGACAATAATTCATAAACTAAATGTTCAAATTGAATGTTATTGATATCATATGTTAACCATATTATGCCCTACATGTTCCTGAAAATTCAGGGTTCTAGCTTTAGCCAGCACAAAATTACAGGATGTTGAAAATGGCCTGAATGGCTTCGAGAAAAGGATGGTACGGCCGTGCCTCTTTGTCTTGCTCGACTTGGCGGGGGCACTATTATGCCCTACATGTTCCTGAAAATTCAGGGTTCTAGCTTTAGCCAGCAAAAAATTACAGGATGTTGAAAATGGCCTGAATGGTTTCGAGAAAAGGATGGTACGGCCGTGCCTCTTTGTCTTGCTCGCCTTAGCGGGGGCACTACCGTGCCCCTAGATATGTATTAGACATGTTCCTGAAAATTCAGGGTTCTATCTTTAGCCAGCACAAAATTACAGGATGTTGAAAATGGCCAGAATGGCTTCGAGAAAAGGATGGTACGGCCGTGCCTCTTTGTCTTGCTCGACTTGGCGGGGGCACTGTACCGTGCACCCAGGTATGTATTAGATTAAGTTTTTTTATATCTTTGGTTAATAAATTAATTAATTAATTTAAAAATCCGGACAGTATACGAAAGAATTTTGGCCCAAACTGAAACTCCGAACTTCGTTCGAGTGACTTCTAGCGAGAATCGAGATGACGTTTTGGGGAGGTACTGTAGCCTTCCCTAGTCAATTTTCACTTTTTGACGACGCATGTCACATAAAAAACGAGTGCTAGGTAGGTAGGTGATACCGATATTAAGAAACTGGTAGTGTAAATTTGGCTCGCTGCATGAATGTTTTATGAAAAATTTTGCTACACGGTTCTTTGACGCTTACTTGGCGCGAGTAATACGTGTCATTACAAGCGTCTTTTTACGTTAGAAATGTATGAATTGTACTGAGCTGACAGTACCATACGTATTACCTACTGCTGTATGAAAATGGTGCCAGTGAATTTTTCACAGTATTCCAAAACTTGTTTTCACCTCACCTCACAGTTCACCCACAAATGTATCTTGACGCCGCAATTCGTAGTAACTATAAGCGTAGGTAGCGAGAGTTCTAGTTTCGTTAGGCGTGACGGGTGAGGTGAGGCGCATTAGCGCGTTCCGAATAACAGCCCAGGTAACACTGACACCCATCAAATAACAGCCCATGTAATAACAGTGACGCCCATCAAATAACAGCCCAGGTAACAGTGACGCCCATCAAATAACAGCCCAGGTAACAGTGACGGCCATCAAATAACAGCCAAGGTAACAGTGACGCCTATCAAATAACAGCCCAGGTAACAGTGACGCCCATCAAATAACAGCCCAGGTAACAGTGACGCCCATCAAATAACAGCCCAGGTAACAGTGACAGCCATCAAATAACAGCCAAGGTAACAGTGACGCCTATCAAATAACAGCCCAGGTAACAGTGACACCCATCAAGTAACAGCCCTGCAGGTCGATCACGTAACGCATTGTACGAACGTCGGGTAGGTCTAAATGTCACTTTTTATATGGAAAATTGACAGTTAAATTGTACCGACGCGCGTTCGGAACGTTACGTGATTACCCCCCAGGTAACAGTGTCGTCCATCAAATCGCGTAGAAGTCAACAATGAGGTAAGAGGCAAAATTTTAACAATAAGCCTGATAGAGATCAAGGCGTGGCTTCAACAATTAGTGGCTTAAAATATACGTAAATTAACTAAAAAAACCCGCAAGTTTCAAAACCATCCGTTCTATTATTTCATTAGTCTACCCCGTCACCCCAATTCTCCAAATGCGAACTGCTTGGCAAACACTGATATTAGTTTTCTGCAAAAGTGCTTTTCTTGAGTGTTTCCCGCTGCATTTCATTTATTATCTATACTCAACACTCCTCACTAAGTTTCCTGGCTTCATTTGTAAGATTAATTTCGCTAAGTCAGTCTTCTTCGTTAATAAATCTTCAGGATTATGTAAGAACCTAAAGTTATTCCTACGTACAAATACGTTACTTGACACTATAAAATAAATTATACAGTAGTCAACGTGTCTGCTTTGTATAAGTTCATATACCAATGCTTTATTAGGCACAATTTTTCACGAAGTTTATTAGTTTTACTATAAACTTAGATTAATGTCATACGCAGTGGGCTTGAAGCGAGAAGGATAATGCTCACTCGTGATCATAAACGCTTCTACTCCCTACACGCCTAACCCCACGCTTATTCAAAAACAAGGCCTTAGTGAAGTTGCACGGCTAGCCACCACGGTATAACTTTTTCTAGTTGTTCTAATCAGAACTAGGCGTGGTGCGTGTGGAAACGAGAGCGCGCTACAAACCTAAACCCCCAAATAAATTATATTATGGTGACACTAAATCACGCAATATTTGAGCCTGTTCAGACCGAACTTGCCAAGTACCTATGAGACAAACTCAAATAGAGATACAATCTAAAGCAAAAGCTGACAAAAAGCCATCTTTAAGGGCTATTTAAATAACACCAAAAGTGATACAAAAAGGTGTCCCCGCCTCGCTGTTCAGTCTGTCGGAAAATGCCCATCTCAAAGTTAATGGATATTTTATTGCATTTCAAGTTAAATTACGCATGAAAGCGTAAAATTCTTTTAACATATATCGCGATGAGCTTTTACGTTGATTTTGACATAATGTGTGTAAAATATGGTAGTTGGTTAACGATCGTGGATTTTCTTTCGAATTGATTGAACCTATGGAATATGTAACTGAGTTACAGGGGCGCCAAATAGGCATTATGCCTCATGTAAGAATTGGTAACGTAGTGTTGCTAAATGGACAGTAAACCACGAAATGATTGTAATAAAGTATATTAAATCATTAAAATCATTTGTTTTAGAATCATAAAAAGATATGGACCTTGAAAGTTTAGAAAAAAAAATGTATTTTATTATTGTCCAAGAGTAATTTTAAAGCTACTAATAGAACCCTTACACTTTTATAAAAACAAAATTGTATGACAACAAACAGCAATTTTCTTGTTTTCCATACAACAATTAGTACAAATAGCAGTTGTGACGTCATACCCGTGTGACAATTAGTATTAAGCGTTTCGCCTGCCGCCAGCGAGGTCAATTTTTGTTTCAATTTTTTGGGTATTTATGTTCTTTAATTTTAGTAGCTCCCACAAACATTGTTTCCTTCTCCAAAAACTGGTACGAATGCCATCGTAAAAAAATCTTAGTCATCATCCCTATTCAAGAACACAAAAGTGACGTCTTCGACCAGTAATTATGGCATCAATATATGATAGAACAAAGGCCGCAAATATATCTGATGACAACTCTATTCCTGGAGCCGTTAGAGCGTGTCAGATATTTTTGCGGCCTTTAATCCATCAATCCATCATATATTGATGCCGGTGACTGTACGTCTCTGACATTCAAAATCATAATGACTAAGACATGAACCAAAAGCGATTTTAAGGGATGTCACCTCCTGTCAATAAGATGGATGGAATGGCCACCCAACAACTCTTGAAACGTATGCTGGTATGTGCGATTTACATAGAAACCCACTTTAAGAATAATATAAATAAATAAATAACAGCTTGACTTTGTATGCGAGTGTCATGACACTCATGACTCAGCTTCAGAAGTCTTCAAACGCTCAGTGAGGTGCTTGAGGATTATTCATATACATACATGCCTATATAACTATACTCTCCTAGTAATATACCATACAATTTTCTAAAATCACATTATATTGCAACAAGCGTCGCTTGATTTCAATGCTGCCTTACTTGAGAAACATAATATTTATAAGTATTACCATTATTTGGATTAATTAAAAGTAAAAACTAGTATGTGAAACTTCGTCCACGGAAATGATCTTTAAATTTCGTTGTAACTTTAAATGGCCTCCTTCAGAAGCGGACAATGAAAAGAAAACTTGGGTGTTCACGACACATAGATTACCTCTAATGTTCTCTTTTGTCCACAATGTACGAGGAGTTCTCGTAAACTTTTATGTCCACTCATTTCAGTTATGGTCCAATTTCAATTTAATACCGCGTTTTACGACTGATCCATAGAAAATCTCCAATATAATTTTACTAACTTTGTTCATTATCTTCAAGTATCTTCAGAATTCGGAATAATCATTAGTTCCTTTGAAGGAAGTTCTAAAAATAGAATAAATTCATAAGTGAATCATTTCTCAGTCTGAAATTGTGAAAATACCGTAGCAAGGAATGTTCAAGAATACCAATAAAATTGAACGTTAAAATAAAATCAAATCCAGTTTCCACCTCGCAAGCCGTTAAATTTCATAACACTTTTCTGGCTGAGCGAAGTAAACTCGCTCGCGTGTCAAGATAATGGTTTCCCTGGTTTAAATTTGTGTGAGTAAGTGCACTTTACATAAGTGCAAATGAATGGAATCAACAGAATATTTCATAGTGGAGCAACTTGGCTCAGACTTTGCCAAGTTTGGCCCGGATTTGCGGGTCCGCTATTGTAGCTCACCTGATTGATAATTTATTGGTGCACTTTGTGTTCTAGATTCACTTTATTACCTAAATACTGGAACACTAGAATATTTTATGTCTTTATACTCATTGTTACCTCCTTTAAAATACTGGGTAGGTATCTAGTTTTATTGTTGCAATTCACTGCTACAGAAAATGTAGTAGTTAACATTTTCTTGTTTCATTTAGTAGTAACCGATTCCATGAATATCATTGGCATTTCATAGGAATATCCCCTCCGCAGATGTCCCAGTCTTTAAAAATCTCAAGGGCAGAATCATGAATTAAAAGCGATTTCCTGTAGGTACCTATCCTAGTGACGTCTCCTTCTGTTAGGTTTGTTGGACGTCCTGGTGTTAGAAGGAATCACGGCCTTAATGATATTGAAAGAAAGAAACACATCGCAAGATGCTGCCATGTAATTTATAGGTATATAGGTACGAGTAAGTGCCGTCTCCTTCTGTTAAAAGTCCGGTGTTAGAAGAATCACGGCCTAAAATGATGTTGGAAGAAACACATCACAAGATGCTGCCATGTAATAGGTATATAACTAGGTAACTTGTATCACAGTATTTTTCCTGAAATATAATAAGAGGATAGGTAGGTACAATAATTTTGTAATTTAATTACAATATCGATAATCGATACTTAGTTACGATGTTTCTTGTTGGAAATTGCCCGATACATTATCAATCTGTTTGCGCGGCGGGACGCTACCACGAGCTCGTTAATATACGTCGGGACACCGGCAAAATATTGCGGGTCCACGTTCTAATATTATACAATAGTATACCCTGTGTGGGTACATATAACGGGATTCTGATGTATTTTATACTAGAGGAGTTTACAGTTGGATAGGATCTTACGAATTAAAAAATAAATAAGTATTACGAGCCACTAGTACATAATTAATAAATAACATAAAAACTATCCAGGGCTCAGACAGAAATATTTATTAATGTTCATCAGTCCTCATCCCATAGTAAATATTTGCCCTTGCCGGGATTTCCTACTTTAACCGATATCACCAAGTTGCAATAATTCGGCTCTATTCACAATGGGGAATAAATGAAAATTTTAGGAGTGCCTGATTATTTTTTTGGTGATAGGAGTAACCTTTCCTAGCACCAGAAAAAAGTTGCAGACATTTCAGCTGCGTCTATTATTTTTGAAAATCATAAACAGTTTCCGTTTCAGTTTACGTTTTGGGTTTAGGACGGCGAACGAGACACTTTCCTTGATCCGTCTCATATTACAAAAAATATTTTAAATATTTAGATATTCAGCCCTGGCAATGACAAATATAGCTGCTGCAGCTGTCAGTATCATTGCCAGTGTCAGTTTTTAAGATATTTTTTTGTAATATGACACGGATCAAGCAAAGTTTCTTATTTCCCGTCCTAAACCCAAAACGTAAGTGAGGAAACTGTTTATATTTTTCAAGAATAATTGACGCAGCTCAAAAGTCTGCATCTTTTTCTGGTGCCAAGGAAGGTTATTCCTATCACCAAAAAAATAATCAAGCATAACTAAAATTTTGATCCATTCCCAATTCTCACGAATTCAGGAATCGACCATACAATTTAGTTTAACATTCCAATTTTATATATACATTTTTTATTTTTTTTTATTTAAGCAATTACCTACATTTTACAAGTTTCATATAACTCGCCAAACTGTGACGTTTGATGGCGATATCTGTGTGTTTCGCACGCTCGTACAGCCACGTTAGCTTGGCGTTTATTAATGTCAAATTAAGTATGTAAAAGTAAAACCCGATTGATACTTGTCCGACGTGACATCCTGATTTAACATTTATTACAATGCACTTGCTCTGAATGTGCCCCTTTATATGGTTCATCATAAACACGGGAAGTGGTCGATGCCAGCACGAACAGCGCCGGGCGGCACCTGCCCGTGCGGAATGGATTTCAGTACAATATTCCCGCACACTATGCGGGAATGAGATTTCATGAGTTCGTGACAATTAAAATTTCACCTTTTATGCATTTTTTTTTTATTTCCTCGCATGATGCATTGTAAAATGTTGTATGATACACGTGCGGATAGGTAATTCCCAACTCGTGTCGATCAAAAACACTCCCTGACGGTCGTGTTTTTGGTTATCGCCACTCGTTGGGAATTACCTACTTTCCGCACTTGTATCATAATAGTACATTACTGCAGACGCCGGGAAAGAAGGGCTTGCCGGGTGAGTAGGTATAGACGGGTGAGTAGGTATAGACGGGTGAGTAGAGATATTGATACAAAGCCGGCGAGGCAAGCCCTTTTCACGGCTAGACATGTAAAGTGCTTTTCTCAAACATGCAATGAAATAAATAAAAAAAACTTCAAGAAATCAAACAAACTGTGGATTGAAATTAAAAAAAAAAATACTTCCCGGCCTAGGCCTTCAATTTCCTATGAAATTCCTTTACAGTTTGCTCTCTTCTTCTTCCGCCTGAAACGTGATACTTTGAAGTCTGTTATATAACGCACGGAATGACGAAATTTCCTTGCATGTTTGAGAAAATAACTATTACGGATAACCGTACACACACGTATTGACACACGGTTACATTAACATTTATTACGACTTACGACCTTTAGGAAACACTTAGTCGGAGTTCTCAGTCATCACACCTTTAAACCTCTTAACTTGAATTAAATTGGTGCTATCAGTGTCTTAATTTTATACTACTTATTAACCGACTTCAAAAAAGAGGTTATATGTTCCACTGTATGTATTTTTTTTTTATGTATGTTCGCCGATTTCTCG
Source organism: Epinotia brunnichana (assembly GCA_963854355.1). NCBI lineage: Eukaryota > Metazoa > Arthropoda > Insecta > Lepidoptera > Tortricidae > Epinotia > Epinotia brunnichana. The sequence goes on along the minus strand of OY977949.1, from coordinate 16,803,003 downwards.
GTCAACTGTAGACCGATTTCCAAAATTCTTTTTTTATTCGAAAGAGTATACTCCCGAGGTGGTCCTAATGTCACCAATTTAGGATCTGATCATGGAATCCCAGGGAAATTGAGGGCAACCCTCAAATCGTATAGGCACGCGTGTAGTGATTTTAGTATTTTCTATTATAACTCTTGTATTTACCCTTGGAAATCGTAATTTTGGTGAAGTGGATGGTGAACTGATGAAGATGACCACAGTTCCATAACTCCTCAAAGATGTTAAGTACTTCAAAGATTCTGACATGATTCCGTTGAAGTAGCAACTAATGAAATGTTAATTCTGAGATCCTTGTGGAATCGACGGAACTCCTCAAATATTATCAGCCCACATATAGCCCACACTAGGGTTTTTTCTGTAATAATCAACACATTTGGTCTCGGAAAGCAGTTCATGTGGTAAATTGGAAAGGAAATGTGGAAATTTTCATGTAGGTACCATGGGGCTTGGCGAAGTACTGAATTGAAGTCGGTTTAAACTTTGTTTTTAAAGTAAATTATTTACTTTTATTTGGTTTTCTTTTGTTTTTAAGTCAAGTTTCTGCTCAATATGTAAATGTAAAAATGTAACCATACTTATGATCTAGTTTACATGCTTAATCATATTCATAATCAGTTTTGTCGTATTTTAGTGTAGTTTGAGGATAGTTTTCGCTCGTTAATAATTGTAATCATGCTGTGCATACATGTTTTGAATGGCATTCCTAACCAGAACTCCTGTGTTCTTTTGTACAATCTATGTAATGAATGTTGTCTGTTTTGTGTGCCTAATAAATAACATAAAATAAAATATTATGAGACGCAGCGCGGATAGACCCCGACAAGGTGGATTGATGACCTGGTAAAGGTCGCGGGAGTCCGCTGGATGCGGGTGGCGCAGGACCAGTCACTTTGGCAGTCTTTGGGGGCACCTATGTCCAGCAGTGGACGTCTTTCAGCTGACATGATGAGGATGATGATGACGGTTATATTCACATTCATCTGGTGCGCTCTGACTTGACGGCTCGTATTATGACAGGCGTCAGACCGCATCACGAAGACAAATAAATATGAAGGCTGAAACGCATTGAAGGTCGAAACGCACAGACAGTGGTGGCGGCGCGGTGCGGTGCGGTATGGAGGCGGTACTGGTTGTAATGTTCGAGCTTATGTGAAAAGGTTCGCACAGAATACCACGCCGCGCCGCGTCCCGCCGTTTCAGTGCGTTTCAGCCTTGAAAGCGGTGGCGGTGCGGCGCGGCGCGGTGCGGAGGCGGTACCGGTTGTAATGTTCGAACTAATGCGAAAGGGTCCGCACAGAATACCGCAGCGGGACGCGGCGCGGCGCGGTATTCTGTGCGGACCTTTTCATATTAGCTCGAACATTACAACCGGTACCGCATCCGCACCGCACCGCGCCGCGCCGCTACCGCTTTCAGTGCGTTTCCAGCTTGAATGTGGTTTTGCTCTATGAAGAATTGTAATTATTGCAAAAATCAACAAGTTATGTAAGTGTTCCCGTTTTAATTTTTGGTAACTATATAATTAGTTTCTGATAAAACGTTGCAAGTTCTAGATTATCCAAACAACCAAGAATACACTCATTAGTCAAGTTTCTAGCTTCGTCGGAAACGTAATTAAGAATATAAATAATAAGTTATTATGCAAATCTCTCTCTAGTCAAAGCCGACAAGTTTGGAGGTAGGTATCCGAGAGGTTTGATTGGAAACGTCTGCACTTTCAGAATCGGTAACGATCCCCGATGTACTAAAGTATGTATTATTTAGTTAAACAATGGATACGTAATAGAATTGTGAAGTATTTTACAATTGACTAAGATTTTTTTTATTTGGTCTTTTTAAACAAATAAAAAAAACGTTCAAAACCGATTTAAAAATGGACTCAATTCAAGTTATCAACTTTTCCGTACACACATTGTACGATCGCACCGATTCGCTCGAAGCAATGTGGCCACTTTGAGTGGTTACTAATTGATCGATTCCGGACTTTGGAAGGCACAGCCGTTAATGCGTGTTGTTGTCTATGACTGCTGTCGCCCAGCTGAACTAGAGGCTTTTGGGCAGTATGAAAACTCCTATCAGTCAAGTTAGCAACTTGGCACAAAGGCTAATCTCAATAGGTATTTTCCGTGTTGAAAGGTCAGATGACCTGACACTTCTGCAAAACGAGTGCTTACGCCAATCTTGAGACTATGGGTACTTATCAAGCGGACCCCAGGTTCAGTTCCATCTTTATGGAAACGGAATAACTACAAGTTTAGGAGAATGTAATTTGTATGCCTTCCTGCAGGCGTATGATCGTCGCCAACTTGCCATTTTATCACTTGTCGTTGTGGAATTGTGGATAAGATATCCGTCACTCTCGCACTCGCATAATTGTCAGAACGTGACGAATGTCTTATCAACAGCGTTAAGTGATAAAATGGTAATCATCCTACGCCCGCTGGATAGTACTCGCTATGCTTTGATGACAGTTTGTGCGTGACATATCGGTCTCAATGGCCACTCTTCACAAGAGAGGCCAAAATGGTCACCATGTGATAAGCTGTCATTAAAATAAAAGAAGAAACCTTTACTGAAAATGGCACCATGATGTTGATGACATTAAGGGCTTTATTAAGCTTGTTATTACTGAAATGTAGGTAGGTACATTCATTTCAAATTAAAGGACAAATTAATAAATTTAGGCTCCGAGCCGGATTTGAACCGGCGACCACATGCATACATGGCCCGTCGCTATGTATGCCTGTGGTCGCCAGTTCGAATCCGGCTCGGAGCCTAAATTTTTAAATTTTTCCATTAAATTGAAGTTTATAAATATCGTTAGCAGGCGTAACTGCATTATACAAAAATGAGGTACATACATGTTTATACTTTGTTGATTTACAAAATTTACACTTTACAACGTTACTTAGACACAATATGTTTTATCGAAAGTTAAAATAAATGTAATTATACAAACTACATGATATTAAATACGTATCACGTTTAGTACTTTCGTATTATGTATCAATTCTTTTTTGTTTTGTAAGAGGGTGTTATGTTATTTAACGCGTATCCAAGCCGGCAATGGTTCGTTACTCGCTGATCCCGTCCACCAAGTTCAACTGAACATAATAATGAACCGAGCCAGTCGGTGTCCGTCTTTAAATTCTAAGACTTTTGCTCTCAAACTTTGTCCCGCTTTCCATTTGACATTCAAGCGGTTTAATTGTTCCCAAGCTTTGAGTTTCTTTCAAAAATTATCTTTTCCACTTCTTCGCTCGAAAGTCCATGAAAGTTCCAATTGTAAAAAGAAGTTGAATGTAAATCGCGAGACACGTCCTAGAGGTTTGAAATATGAAAATAGTTTTGTAGGTACCTAATTTGCTGCAGGCAGCGCACCGCTTCGCTTTTGTTATTTATTCAACTAACCCCCTCCCTGTTAGTCCATTATCTGTACGAGGATAATTTCGCGAGCGGACAAAGAAAAATGAAAAAAGTCACGTTAATTAGGATGTCAGCTGAGCAAATAATAATCCCAGTGTGGCTCATTTCGTATGCGGGCCTCGGCTTGCGGCCAAAAATTTATCTCCGCATTTTTAGACAACGCAATTACAGGAATATTTACTTAATGTCGGCCCGCAATGCCTACGCGAGCCTTGACAGCATTTTAATTTGGCAACATGCGCGCACCTGCAAACTTATTAAAACTTTCTAATACAACTAACAATGCGAATTTCGTTTTTACACTTGCACGTTTAAGTAACACATAAATTATAATATTTTGCTGCAAACACGTAGAAACGTTTCGCGTGTGTATAAATAATGGAACGTATAATTTGGAATTGAATTCAGAATTTATGCAACTAGAGATTCAGGCTGCAATTTTGTCCACTCACTCCTCAATTAGGGCTAGGACGTTTAGCGTAATTAAAACTGTGTGCTGAGGGACCCAAACCCAATGCAATGTCTATTTGGGAATACGAGCTTACTTCGCGGATTTATTTGAGGTGTAAATAAATTAAACGATTTTATTGGTGAGTGCGTGGAGGGTACTCCCTGGAGATAGGTTGGATAGTGTTCGGCCTTAACGCAAACCCGCCACATACGGGATCATGTTGTATTATTAAGTGAAACCTCTATAGTAATACTAACTAATGTACAACTGCAATGGATTGCAGCTTGTTTAAGGAAAGTAGTTTTTAACTACATTTCTTGTTATTGCATTTAACTAAATGAAAGCTTCGTTCATGTTTGACATTATCTGATACATACATTTAGATATCGGACTTGTATGAATTATCATTGCAATGATTATTCAAAGAGTATATCTGAATGTATGTCGATCTATATCAGTTCGACAGGACTGGCTTCCGACGAGGCGGCTTGACCCATTCAGCCCGGCTATTCTGTAACTTGTTTTAAGCTCACCTCAACGCTGACTCACAAATATATCTTGGCGCTGCGATTCGAAATAACTAAGCGTAGGTAGAGGTCTAGTTTCGTTAGGCGTGACGGATGAGATGAGGCGCATTAGCGCGTTCCGAATAACTGCCTGTTCCGAATAAACGTGGGTTTTGGCCAAATGGATATTTATCTCACGCGTTTGTAAGGCCTGCAACACACTGGCGCGGCCTGCGGTGGCGGACCATAGTAAATTTGACAGCTAATGACAAGTTTTCTATTGTCCGCCGCGGCCAGGCCGCGCCAGTCTGTGAGAGGCCTAAAACCACACGCCTTTCAGGCGATTTGATATCGAACCAATAGGTAATAACCACAGATGTATGAATATAAGGAGATCGGACATGCCGACCGATTTGTATTGAGTACGCCTGTCGCAAGTACATTAACCCACACAAAGCTCAAGTAATTGACAAGACAAAGCACGCACACATCTAAAACTCACACACTTGTATACCTACGCTCTTGTTGGACAATACACGCGCATCATATCAGGCATTTTGGGAAGAAACGTAATATTCTCTGCGATCAGCACTCGTGCACAGTATGGCAAAGTATGCCCATTGAGCTAACAACTGCGACCGCATTCTAAAAGGTATCATGGGGCTAAGAGTGCTTTTTGAACTCGTGGCTCTTTCGGATTGAACGGCAATACATCCGTATACCGGCAATATACCTCATTCATATTCGCGCGTTCACCTAACATAAACTGCACACTTCGCTTGGATCAATAGCAAAGCTCATTTTGTTTTATTCCACCACTCTAAGGGAACGCCTGAACCCTTTCGAGAGCTTTCTGTTTACCTACTTTCGCTAGATAGTGGGTAAAGACGTTGAACATGGGCAATTATTGTGGTTGAAACAGAGTACAAATAAAAGGGAAATGATCTTGAACGAAAGGCTTTATTGCCCGCTTTTAAACCACTTTGAAATAATGATAACGATTGTTTGTCCTCAAATAGCCGCACTTTACTGAAAACCTCGCGAATTTAAGTAGCTACTTTGAATGAAAATGTCCCTAGAAGAGATTTTGTGGATTTAGTTCAGTGGTTTCGGGAAAGACCTGCCTTAGGTCCTTTTCTAGTTTCCAACAGTCACTACATAATATATAATGAAATAAGATTAGGGTGTTACCGATATGCCTCGATAGTTTTTATATTTAAGTACTTACCTTGTTTAGAAATTTATGAACATCCTCGTTGCTTACTAGGTAGGTGTGGCATAATGCAATCTGCAGGCTATTTGGTGAACTGTTGAATTATGGAAAGAATTGAGGAGTATTCAGTTTCTACTATCAGCCGAAAACATCTCAATGGCTAAGAAAAGATAAAACTGACTCACAGCACTCGACGGTAAATTGGCTCTTCTTGGTGTCCGACGATAATTGCACAATTTATTATTAATTTACAAATTTTATAGTGAGTTATTTATAATGGTACCTACTTACTCGTAAATATTTTTTTATCATAGCAGATGTTTACCGATCTCGTGCTTCTTTTCTGACACTGACGCAGTGTCATTATAAACAGATTTTTGTCGATTAGATGATATAGCTAAAGAGAATATAAGAATAAGAGACGGGACTTCGAACAAGGTTTTGGATGACATTTGATTTTGACATGACAACTCATTCGAACTTTAGCTAGTTTGAAATACCACAATACCGATAAAAATAAACGCTAGTACTGAAGTAGACTTACCAACCTAACGAACGAGGACGATAGTAGGGTTGTAGTACTTAACGTTATCGATATCGATAATATTAGAACCCAACGTTATCGATATCGATAAATTATGATTAGGGACGTCGTTGGGCCCACTGCATGAACAGAAAATTGCTTTACAAAATCTAAAACTAATCCGATTTAGGTATGAAATAATTAAAGCAGAACAAATATTTCATACAGTTTATTTCACACTTATTTCCAAATCACAGTATATTTACAAAAAAATCACCAATCTGTACACATATCTTTGCGGGTCGCAATGAACTCTTCTCGAACTAAGAAACCTCCCACTTGTAGGTTTTATCCAAGTACCAACCGTTCTTTTTCATAAGTAAATCAATATTGGCGCTTAATATTTCATTATTAATACTTACGTGTTTTATTTTAAGATAATTATTAATTTCATTTCGTCAAAAGCATTGTTTGTTTTACACACACATGTTTTCTCGTGAAGTTGGTAACCGGCCAAAGTCACCATGACAAAATGACAGAAAGAGAAAGTACGGAAGTAGGAGATAGCATGAATCCATAGCAATAGCACAGATAGAAAACTTGTCACTTGTCATAACTTGTCAGATTTGATCTGAATTTGAGCAGTTGGACATCATTCATATTTTTGTTCCTGGTTGCGCTACACTGGGTATAGCGGGAAATAAATTACCTAGCTGAAGTACCTACCAGCTGGTCGATTAGCTTAAGCGGCCTTTAGACCTGGCTAAATGCAGTTCACTAACTGCACTCACACTCACTGTTTAGAGTGAGATGGTTTCTCTCCCCTCCCCCCAGTTAGTGCACTGCATTTAGCAAGGTCTAAAGGCCGCTTTAGTAACGCGTAAGCGGCCTTTAGACCTGAATTAATGCAGTGCACTAACTGCACTCACACTCACTGATTAGAGCGGGTAGGTTTATTTCCCCTCCCCCATGGGGTGAGTAGGGATTGCGGGGGCAGTAGGGACGTGAATATTTTCAGTTGCTTCTTTGATTTTCTGGCTCAGGCTGCTCTAAAAGTAATTTTATTATACTTTTAGACATATTTTCTTATCTTGCGGCAACACGGAGTAGCCAAACTATAACATTTAAAAAAGTAGAGTCTCTAGAAGTGAGAGGTGAAAGATATGTGACCTGGAGTGGAACCAGGGTTGCGGGTAAGGATCATGCGGAAGAGGAGCGATAAATTTGAGCGGAGAGTGGGACGGAAGTGAACGCGGATCGAGGTAAGCTAATCCGAAATTCACCTCATTAGATTAGATTATTTATTTCATGATAAAAAAATACATTACAAATTTGCATACATGTCATGTGTGTGCATTTATTTATTTATTTACCAAAATACAATTTGCAATTACAACTTACGCCAAAGCATTACAAACTTAAATATAATATATTCCAACTTAACTATTTATTTAATAAAAGGACTCGAAAATCCTTTTACATTCCGCTATCAGTAGCGGCCATCGGGTAGCGAACACATCGACGTGCTTCGCTGCTATGCGCCGAACACAGAGTTGAGCAGCGCCAGGGCGGCGGGGATCGGCGCGTGGCGCAGGACCTCGGTGCGCGCGAATGGCGTTGCCAGCAGCGCAGCGGCGCTCTGCGCAGCCGCACGCGCGCCGTGGGTGCGTGTGACATATGTTGCATACGCTGTGGTAGCGGGGGGCCGGACAGATTGGATATGGCGTCGAATACACAAGAACATACTAAGTGAGTCTTTTATTTAAAACCATGTTCCATGTGATTGCATATCTAGATACTTAATATGCAACATGGTGTCAGGTGGGAAAAGAACATAAACACTTAAGAAAATACCTTTGTGGATGGATAACAGTACAAAAACAAAATGTCAGAAAATAGTAACTGGGGGTTACAGCTACAGCCTCCCAAAGGCTTTAAAATAGATGACACAGAGGCGTGGAGAAGGTACAAGCAGCTTTTCAATTTGTACATACAAGCGACAGAGTTAGAAAAGGAAAAAGATGAGAAAAAGGTGGCCATTTTCCTAACGTGCGCGGGAGAAGAGATTTTGGAGATTTATAATGGAATGACAGACAGTTCGTCATTAAAATGGTCAGAGTTATTGGAAAAAATTGATGCCCATTTTAATAGCCAAACAAACACGGTAGTAAATAGTTACAGATTTTACAATATAAAACAGGAACAGGATGAACCAGTAGAACGGTTTGTATTGAGATTGAAAAATGCAGCTAAAATGTGTAATTTTAAGGAGGAAAACCGGATGGTAAGAGACATGCTGGTAATTGGATTGAGAGACGGAAATGTAAAAGAGAGGTTGTTAAGAGAACGGGATTTGACTTTAGACATAGCGTTGGACTTATGCAAAGCAGCTGAGTATAGTAAGAAAAATATGAGGGAGTTGGAAGAAAAAATACAGACGGTGGATCTGGTTAAGGAAAGTCCGCGTTACAGAAAAGAAACAATGAGTTACAGTTGCAATAAATGTGGAAAACAGCATGATCCAAGAAGATGCCCAGCGTATGGAAGAAGATGTGCAGTATGCAACATTTATAATCATTTTGCAGTTATGTGTAGGCACAAAAAGAAAGAAGAGAGACCACATCAGCAGCAAAGATTTAATAAAAAAGTGGATGGCATTAAGGAGTCTACAAACGACAGCGATAGTTCAGATGAATTTGTGGTGGACTCAGTAAGTAGTTGCAATAGATTACAATGGTATCAAGTAATAAATGTTGAAGGGGTTGAAATCAATTTCAAACTAGATTCAGGTGCTGACTGTAATACAATACCATTAAACTTATTCAATAAGCTAAAGTTGGATAAAGGCAAACTAGGTGAACCTACGGTGTTGGTAGTGTATAATGGACAAAAATTCAAAACCGTAGGAAGTATTGATTTGAATTGTATAGTAAAAGGAAAAAAATGCTGTATTAGATTTTGTGTTGTGGATATGCCCATTCAGCCAGTGTTAGGCTTACCAGATTGTGTCAATCTTGATTTAATTAAGAAAGTAGATGTCTTAGTGACCGAAGATAAGAATAAATTTATACAAATAAATCAGGATGTGTTCACAGGGTTAGGTAACATCGGCACATATAGAATAAAGTTGAAAGAAAATTCAGAGCCAGTAATTAAACCTATTAGAAGAGTACCACAGACTATTAAGGAGAGACTTAAAGATACATTGAATAATTATGAGAGTAGAGGTATAATAGAAAAAGTAGAGGGCCCTACAGCATGGTGCAATAATCTGGTTATTGTAGAGAAACCAGATAAGTCACTTAGGTTGTGCTTAGATCCCAAAGAATTAAATAAAGCAATTCTTAGAGAAAATTATCAAATCCCATCACCTGAAGAAATATATAATTCACTTGCAGGTAAAAGTGTCTTCACAGTACTAGACTTGAAGGATGGGTTTTTCCAAGTCGGTTTGGAGGATGAACAAAAGCTCTGCACCTTCGGTAGCCCTTATGGAAGATATTTTTTCAAGCGCTTGCCGTTTGGAATCTGCTCGGCCCCAGAGGTAATGCAAAGAATAAACACAGCTATATTTAGTGATATACAAGGGGTTAATGTGTACTACGATGACATAATTGTTGCTGGGGATAACTTAGAGGATCATGATAAAATATTAAGTGCAGTAATAGAAAGGGCAAGAAAATTCAATGTAAAGTTTAATCCAAATAAGGTTCAGTACAGGAGTGATTTTGTCAAATATGTGGGCTTGGTGGTATCTGAATCGGGCATTAAACCTGATCCTGAACATGTAAAGGCTATTGTGGACTTGGAGGAACCAAAAAATGTCAAAGAACTACAAAAGTTTCTGGGTATGTGTAATTATTTGAGTAAGTTTGTACCACAATACTCAAAAACAACAGAAAAACTCAGAGATCTCTTAAAAAAAGATGTATTGTGGAACTGGGATGTAGCTCAAAAGCAAGCATTTGAAGAAATAAAAATGAAAATGAGTAGTGCCCCAACTTTGGATATTCTAAAAAAAGAAGGTTTAGTAACATTACAAACAGATAGTTCAAAAAGTGGAATGGGTGCTTGTTTGTTACAAAAGGGCAAACCAATATCATTTTACTCAAGATGTTATACAGAATGTCAACAGAGATGGGCTCCGATTGAAAAAGAGCTCTTTGCTGTCTGTTTAGCCATGGAAAAATATCATCAGTTTGTGTATGGTCGCAAAATTATAGTTGAAACGGACCATAAGCCGTTAGTGGCGATAATGAATAAAGACATAAATAAAATTTCAGCCAGACTGCAAAGAATGGTTCTTAAACTCTTAAAATATGAATTTGATATTAGGTATATACCAGGATCTCAAATGTATGTTGCAGACTATTTGTCTAGACATTATAATTCAACAAATGGGAAAGTAGAGCCTACACTTAAAGAGTTAGTGCATTGTGTGGAAGTAGAAACAGTGTATGGGTTAGATAATGACTTACAAATATCAGAAAATAAGTTGAAATATATTCAGGATGAAACAAATAAAGATGGTAATTTGCAACAAATAAAGTTATGGCATAATTCAGAGTGGCCAAAAAATGACAGAAATATACAGGGTAGAGAATTAAAAAAGTTATACAAGTTGAGAAATGAGTTAATGGTTAAAGATAATGTTGTATACTTTGGAAATATGGTACTTGTGCCTAGAGTACTAAGACAGGAAATGCTGGATATACTGCACTCGGGGCATGCAGGTGTGGTAAAATGTAAAAAGAGAGCACGAAAAATACTGTATTGGCCTGGAATGTCAAGAGATATAGAGGATCATGTCTTAGCTTGTAAAGCATGTGAAAAGTACAGGGTATCCAATTGCAAACAGCCTATTATATCTCATGACATTCCTGAACTTCCTTATAGTAAAGTAGGTATGGATGTGGGACATTATGCAGGAGAAGATTTCTTAGTGGTTGTAGACTATTTTTCAAAGTGGATTGAAGTTGCAAAGTTAAATAACAAATCTGCCGCCAATATCATTTTTGAGTTGATAAAAATGTTTAGCATCCATGGAATTCCTAGACAAATAGTCAGTGACAATATGCCATTTGGTAGCTGTGAATTTGAGCAATTTGCAAGACAGCAGGGAATAGAATTGGTTAAGTCAAGTCCACATTATGCACAATCGAATGGATTATCAGAAAAAGCTGTGGGAATTGTTAAAAATATGATGAAAAAATGTAGAGAAAGTGGTGATAATTTTGACTTAGCGATGTTACATTATAGAACAACTCCGGTAGCAAACTTGGATTATAGTCCTTCAGAGTTGTTAATGAGTAGATTATTAAGAACAAACTTACCTTGTTCAAAAGAAATGTTAAAACCTAAGTTATGTGTAAATGTCAAAGAACAAATGTCAATTAACAATGAAAAATCTAGGATCAATTATAATAAAACTTCCAAACCTAAAAAGTCATTTCAGAAAGGGGAGGAGGTCATTATTCAAGATGTAAATAAGAGCAAATGTTGGTATTCAGGTAAAATTGTAGAAGAGGCCAGTGGACCTAGATCATTCATTGTTAAAAATGATAAAGGCAATTTAGTTAGAAGAAATGAAAGACATATTAGACCTAGTAGAAATAAGTTTACTGTTAAAAGTTATAATATGCTGGACTCCTCTGAGTTGAAGCAAATCAGGGATAGAGTAGGGAATTATTTAAGGCAAGATGCACCAGTATCTTCAGCACCAAGCGCTCTTGCACCTGTAGCTAACCCAGAGCCAGTTGATGTACCCATGGCAACCAGGACAGGGAGGTTGGTGAGGAAACCTGCCTATTTAAGAGATTTTGATTTAAGCTAGTGTTAGATTAAAATAATAATAACTTTATTTCTTAAGCGGGGGATGTGACATATGTTGCATACGCTGTGGTAGCGGGGGGCCGGACAGATTGGATATGGCGTCGAATACACAAGAACATACTAAGTGAGTCTTTTATTTAAAACCATGTTCCATGTGATTGCATATCTAGATACTTAATATGCAACAGTGCGTACAGTTGTACCACCTCTTCCACTAGGTCTACGCAGTCTACCCTGCCGTGTATAACCTAATGCGAACTTCGCTACTGACACGTATCTTCTAATTTCTAACGAGTCGAATCCGAGCATACCTAACAGAAAACTCGTCGGATACATGTAGGCTTAATACTTAAACTGTGTGCATTGCTTCCACTACGGGGTGAGGTGGGATTTCCCACTTTTGTGTTTATCGTTAAGATTATGAAATTAACCGACAGATAATCATTAAAAAACTAAAATTCATACAGCCGGAACATTTTTGATGTATATAAATCAATGTGCGACATATAAAAATGTTTTTTTATCGAGGTTTGAACGTCTATTCAGACTCAACTCACCCCATTTTACGGTACACTGCATGTAGCCAGGATTACAGGCAACTTTATACGTATGTCAGGTAGATCTAATTTTAGCGTGACATACATTGCGTGAAAGCCTTGAATGTGTAATTTATAGTCAGCATTCGTATTTAAGCTTTGCTGTTTGCCGAGATTATGTTTGTTTTTTTTATATACAACGACGGTGGCAAACAAGCTTACGGCCTGCCTGATGTTAAGCTGGTACCGTCGCCTATGGACACTTGTGACTCCAGAAGAATCACAAGTGCGTTGCCGACGCTTTATTCACTTGAGGATTCGCTGTGTTGGCAGATAGAGACATGCAGGTCCGTCACTCCCATCACAGCGCACCCTAGGGAGCTCTGTTTTCTCTCTGAGTTACTATACCGTATCTCTTCAGCTATGTGTAGTATTAAATTGTGGCCACTTTGTTGGTGTATGATATAAGTAAATTGTAATTAATTTCAAGAACTAACTATTGTACCGTTTGTGCCCAAATAAACATTAAGACATCTAAATGTAATTTTTGGTATGGGAATACGTCAGCTGAGTAGCTCTTGTTCGAAACGTTACGTATTTAGCTATTTTACCCCCCCTGCAGAGTACCTACGTAAAATAAACTTAAGTTTATTAAATACTAAAAATTACTTAAATAATTACAGAACCGGCAGCCAGATGCCGCTTTAGCTTTCATAAAACCTTTATAGTGGCGAAACCACCCGAAAATTTCCATGCCAGACTGAGATCTCAAGCCGTTCTCTTGAGCATAGAGAATATGCTAGCACAGTAACTTATCTTCATTGAAAATATAACTAGGTATATTACTATTTATTGAAAATATTTGACGTGCGTGTTAAGCATGGTTTAGAAGGAGTGGATTCCTCATTCGAGCATAATCAGCGAGCCCAGAGCATGTGTATAGGGTTAATTTTTCTCCCTCTGTCACACGAACTAGGCTATTAACTATTGAACGTTCCAATTACGGTTCGACCTATTGTAGACTTTGCCCTTACATGCCCTTTGAAATTGAAATTTAAATTAATATATTGATTTACTTTTTAATGTCACCTTTCCCTTACATGCCATTATTTCAAAACTAACAAATATATTTTGTGACATGACTACTATTTACCTAATTCTTGTTCTTTACATTATAGGGTAGGCCAACTGAAACAAATTTACTGAAATTACACATTTCAAAAGTTTCTATATACTATTATTTTTAAGAGTTATCCCAACGTTACATTTCTTCAATGTTCTGCATGGTCGCATTTATGTCGCGGATAAAACATTCATCCCTCTCGCACTAACATAGTTAGGCAGATAGTTGCTACAATAACGGTAAATTGGAAGTACCTATGTTATCTGCTGTACCTACCAACCCTACTACTTTTATGTTTTAATGGAGTTACTATACCTATACAATAACCTTAACCAATCAATCTCGTCTCTCATATGATACCCGGTACCTACAAGGCCAACGACTTGCATATGAGTCATGCTTCTACAAGCGATTTGCTACTACGTGCTACGACGTAGACTAGACATACAGTTTACGAGAAATGCGACTGGTCTTTTGACAGTTCAAATATGACGTAAAGAGTGATGTGGCTAGAGCAAATCGATTGTCATTCATAATATCCGATTACGATTGATGGTGGCTAATAAAAGGAATCGATTGATTACAATCTAATATGTCGCCTTCGATCGATTCGTGGATCGACGTGATTCTATGTCGTATTAGTTATCGTGAAAGTAATTTATTATCCTATTCACATTTACATACTTGATTCATACCGATTTATTTCTACATTGACAGACTCCAATCGATTGAAGCAGTGTAAAACTAAAATTTAAAAACAAGTTGTAGGGCGTAATTGTTCGCATACCGAGTTTTCAATGCTAATTTCTGCACAAATAAGCCGTAAAAAAATATTACAATCATTTTATAAGTGCTAAAAAGAGCGTGCATGGAGATTGAACTTTGTTTCGTAACTCGTAAGCTATTGAAACTTTTCTTTATTATTTCGATGAGAAGTGCCAATTTACGTTATACGAGTGTTGCGATGTGTCAAAACAAAAGACCAGTCGCATTTCTTCTAAACTAAGTACTTAAGTACTTAGTTTCTATCTTAGTAGAACGCCTGTATTATTATCGCCTGTGTCATGGGCATGGATTTCGCGATAATAAAAGTTCTCGTAGGTTTTTCGGCGTTTATGACGGTGGCGGCGCGGAGGCATAAATGTGTAAACAGTGTTTCGGCCGTAAATTCTTTTGACATGGTAATCTGTTAGGCAGGTTGTTATCCACGGGTGTGGCGGCGTTTTACATTGCCGGAGGTACTTTTTACCCAACTGTACGACGCAAAGAAGGGCATTGTAGTTACCATAGTCTATGTATGTACTTACCTATGTTTGTTCGTTTGTGGCACTCTAGAGATCAAACTCGTGGGTCGATTTTTATGAATCTTACGTCAATCGATTTGTTTTAATCTTGCGAGTGTCACCAACAGTTGCCATACCTAATCCAAAATAGTGGCGACCACAGACGCCATATTGTAAAAAATAAACTATATAGTCGACGAACAATGGCATGTGGGGTATCGTGGAATAGGTATTTCAAAATAATTATTTTTAATTATTAGGCGAGTATGATGGGCACCTTTGCACCCGGAATGACACGGGGCGGGTTATTTGACTAAGTTTTATTGACATGTAAACTTATCTAATATTATGACTTTTATTGTACGTACTATGTTCTATGCAATAATATAATTCAATATAATCATTTCATTATTAGGTTTATTTAATCATTATTAGTTTAAATAACCGTTTAGGATTTATAACGATCTAAAATTGAAAAAGGCGGATGGGGTTTTTGAAAAATCTTTGGGTAGTAGTAGGTATTGCTCGTCGTTTTAAGCCTCTACAAAGAAGGAACAAATCGGTGTGTGGGCAAATTTAGAAGTAGGTACTTAAGACTTTTTTGAGTTTGTGCCAACAATTACAATACTATGGATAGGTACAAGTCGACTACAAAGAGATCGATACGGCCAAAATTACAAAAACATGTATAGGTAGGGTCATTTCGCCGGTTACGCGACCACCTTCGGTTAGCGACCACTTGAAAAACATGGTTTTTTCAATTGAAGATAAAATCAATACTACAGAGCCTATTGAAACAGTCAGCCGTATGCCTTATTGTTTGTAGTTATGGAATAGGAATTTACAAAAAAAAACGAGAAAATATGCTTTCAGTTCACCAAGTCAGCTAAGTGGTCGCTAACCGGCACATGAAATTAGGTGGTCGCACTTGGGCGTTGTGTGGGTTAATGTACTTGCGACAGGCTCACTCTATACAAATCGGCCGCCATGTCCGATCTCCTTATATTCATACATCTGTGGTTGACACCTTAGATAATAAATCGATCTGTTCCTCCAATTTGCTCTATCGTTAGAACTAGTAGGTATGGCTAATGGGAGAAAAATTGTTCAATTTGCACTATCGATAAAACTCGTAGAGCAAATTGGAGGAAAATGTCCAATTTGCTCTATTAGTAGATACAAATCGTAGAGCATAGTGGATAGCCCCTTAGATAGAATGGTACTAGATACCTTACTAAATAAATATGAATCGCTACATAAATTATCATAATTGTTATTAGGTACTTGTAAAACAAAGCATGTATGTAAGCACTTTATTGTACACAAAACGTCATAAACATGATATGTAAGATTAAAGAATAGGCAAAGTTTTGAGACGCGTTCATTCTTAAGCCGCGTCCGCTGCGCCATGTTTTCGTGGTTTTTAAACGTCATAATAGGTTTTGCCAATCAAAACAATACCCTATTTGTTTGCCGAAACTGACGGAAAACATGTTAGATGTTTGCAAACACCGAAAACACGGCGCAGCGGACCCGGCTTTACGGTGATGACAGCTTACTTCAGACTCTCATTAACGCGTAACGTTTTTAACTTTTTGTGCCCTTCAAGTATTAGGTACCAACGTAATGGAATAATATTCTATACCATAGCATACCTATAGAATATCTAGTTACAATAAATGCACCCTATACGCGTAATGGTTATATTATACTCATAACATTCTATACCATAGCATACCTATAGAATCTCTAGTTACAATAAACGTACCCTATACGCGTAATGATTATATTATACTCATAACAGGCTTCAAAGACGTTTCGGGCGGAACAATTTGAGAGAACTGTAAAGGATTTTCATACGAAATTGAAGGCCTAGGCCGGGAAGTATTTTTTTTTAATTTTTATTCCACAATTTGTGGCACAGCATCACGGCCGAAGCGTTCAGCCATGGAAATTTGTTTAATTTTTTTTTCATTGCATGTTTGAGAAAAGCACTATACATGCCTGGCCGTGAAAAGGGCTTGCCGGGCGAGTAGGGATAGCGATACGAAGCCGGTCTTTCCCGGTGTCTGCAGTAATGTACTATTGATTACAGGTAGGTTATATAAATTGTAATTTTTGTCAAACCGATATGATTTAAATACTGGGAAACAACTTAGTATTCAATTAATTAGCGGTATAAATAGTCAAATGCAACTATAACCGGTACCTAAAATATTATTTTGTCAAACATGCTCGGAAATGTATGCGTTAATGTCACGAAATGAAGACATGAACTTTCTTGTTTAAGACTCACTACATATTTAGGCCAAGAAGTAATGTATGAAAACCCTAACTAAAACCATTACTGTCCGCTACGCTAACTTTTTAAATTTGCTTTATTAATTAATTATTAGTATATTAAACTGGCCTTTTGGCCAGGAGAGCCAGGGGAAAGAGGTCGCTCGACGAATCCAGCTAGGATGGGCTGCGTTCAGTAACCTGGCGGATTTCCTAAAGTCCAAAATCCCACAGTGCCTTAAGACAAAGGTATTTAACCAATGTGTCTTGCCTACCCTTACTTACGGAACGGAAACTTGGGCACTCACCAAGGGAGTACTGCACAAAATGAACGTGGCACAGAGAGCCATGGAGCGAGCCATGTTAGGCATCTCACTTGTAGATCGTGTCCCTAACACTGAAATCCGGCGCCGAACGAAAGTAGCGGACGTCGGCAAACGAATTACACACTTAAAGTGGAGGTGGGCGGGACACTTGGCAAAGAGAAACGATGGGAGATGGACAAAACGGGTTACTGAATGGTGGCCAAGGTCATCGAAACGGTCAGCGGGCAGACCACCAGCCCGATGGACCGATGATATCTGCCGAACAGGAAGCAAACAGTGGATGAGATTAGCACAGGATCGGAGAAAGTGGCGTAATAAAGAAGAGGCCTATACTCAACAGTGGGTGGATACGGGCTGAATAGATAGATAGATAGATATTAAACTGACAAAGGAAAAATTACATACTGCCAACCACCACTAGATTCAGTAAGCATACTTGCGACGTAAAAAAAAACATAACCAATGGTACTGACTTATGTCTTGTTAAACATGGTGCTCGAACGGCTTGTTCAAATGGCATGTTTAAAAAATAAAAAAAACGGCTAATTACACAATTGTTTTAATTGATTACCTTGTATTTTATTATTTCCTCACATTGTTTGAGAAAAGCACTAAGTATACAATCCTCGGCCGGAATAGGGATTGCTGGACTCTTTGTATCCGGCCTCGTCTACGATTCGGCCGTGTATCCCAAACTCGTCCAGCAATCCCTTACTTCACGGCCTCTGCAGTAATGTACTATTTAATTTATTTATTTATTAATCACACTATTTAAACCATTAACGGTCCTCGATTCAGTATTCTTTGATCTGTGCCGATACTAATAATAAACAGAGCTATAACCACGAACTTCGAATCTCGAACTTCGTATATCTCCGTCTCTGTCGCGATGGTACTCGTGCGACAGAGACGGATATATACGAAGTTCGAAGTTCTTGGTAGCGCCGCAGGTGTAATGTCTTTGAAATGTAAGTTTGTATGTTGGGGGTAATCACAGAAACTATACCCACCCTATTCTAAAAACCCTTTCTTCAATAGGTTACCTATATGTAGAATGGACCTACAGGATTAAAGTATTGTGCTATATTCTCCGCCTCCGCCTAGATTATTTGTGATCTAGCACAGAATAAGTAGGTAATAGTACTACGTACAGAAGGTTCTCTGTTAACAAATTCCCTGTTTAGGTACGCCAAACGTGCCTAAATGTGGCCATCCCGTTCTATCGCATGCAATGCGCTGCGACCCGTGCGAGCGTCCTGTACCAACACGCGGCAGCTACTAATGGGCCGCCAATTTGGCGGCCGCCGGCATGTACTTGTAGCGGCGCGACGGAATCACAGAGTGAACCGCCCGCTGGATCTAGTAAAATTATAAAGCTGGTAATAATTGAATTAAGTGACATCTATCGATGTTGATTAAAACGTTTGAAATGCTACTAATCCGTACCTATTGCAACTTAATAAGTGACATAACCATTGACAAAAGGTGTTGCTTTGATGTATTAAAATAAATGAAATTGTGTCTTCTAATCTATGGTTCTAATTAATTATAGTAATTTGCTAGGTACTACCTTGTAAGTTGAGCTTTTGATAAATTCTTAAAATGTAAGAAGAAAATATTAACTTCATATCGACCACGACTTTTGACTGCCATCTAGCGATATACCGTGAAACCAGACATTTAGCGTGGCGTGGTTCTCTATTAGAGGTTTCAGAAGCTAAATATAATAAGTAACTTAAGTAAGAAATGCCCAAAAGTAAAAAGTAGTCCAATAGCGATAATTAGAAGTACATTTGAAAATATTAACCTTATTTTTACGCCAGTTCGATTGGATAGATAAAATTCACTACAATATACCGATCAAGAGAAAGATACTTAACACTGAACGCAGCGCAATGACGCGAACAATGAAAACTAACTGACTTTGACTTTTGACAGTAGGAGTTGCTTCTTGCTTGTCATCGCCGCCGAAGCCGAAAATAATTTGTAATTATTAGCAGTGTTTTACTTTACAAGTCCTCAATATTTTAATAAGAGTTATTCACATTTAACCCAAGTTCTCTACACCGCGCCTTCAGAACTTGATCAACAATGAGTTCAATCGGAACTGGAGTAAGTTTGACAGTATTTAGGTTATAACATAGCGTAAAGTTACTTTTTAACTTAGAAATACTGCAATCGTTTTGTAAATCTAAATTATTTTAAAATTTATTACTTATACTTTTACTCACGTTGTTTTATACTTGCCGTAAATACCAAACCTTATAGTTGTATAAATTGTGCATACTCATGTTGTTGTCTCCTGTCTACTGAAACCTTAACCATAATACAATTTTAGTATGATCTCTCCGCTTCACAATTCTCGCCCGATGGCAGAGTATTCCAAGTAGAATACGCAGCGAAAGCTGTGGAAAATTCTGGCACAGTGATAGCCCTCCGAGGGAAAGATGGAGTAGTGTTTGCTGTGGAGAAGCTGGTGACTTCAAAGTTGTATGAACCGGGGGCGAACAAGAGGATTTTTCATGCCGATCAACACGTTGGGATTGTATGTAACCTTGTTAACTTTTTTTATTTTTTTTTTATTATTTACTTAAATAATAAGTAAAGTATGTAGTTTAAGTTTTCTTGAAAATTGTTAAACCTCAGCAATAAAGGCTATTTTTATTTTTATTTTATTTTATTGTTAACTTTAGTACTTTCAATAATTATGCTGTATCAAAAAGGCTGTATAATAAAAAGTTGTTTCTAACTGCTGCATTATGGGTGGTTGTTAAAGAAAGAAATTGTATTAATAATATACACAGAGAATCTGTACCTAGGTTGTAAGCCACAAATGCTGAGTTCATAATACTATGTATGTTATATTAATTTCGATGATATACTTTTTCAGGCAGTGGCAGGTCTCATATCTGATGCCAGACAAATTGTTGAGACTGCTCGCACTGAAGCCTCCAGCTACAGAAATCAGTATGGGATCCCTGTGCCCCTCAAGTATTTGACTGAGCGAGTGTCTATGTACATGCATGCATACACTTTGTACAGTGCTGTTCGTCCATATGGATGCTCCATTGTGATGGGAACATGGTCGGAACATGGTGGTCCGGAAATGTACATGCTTGACCCTAGCGGAGTGTCTTTTGTAAGTATTTTACAGAACAAAGAGTTAAAAGAGAGGTGATAGATTAGTGTTGAAGTGAAAAAACCATGGCTTGATATTACGTTTTTACTGAATAAATTTGGTGCACTTTAGGACTGGCATGAGGATATTATTGTGAAAATATAGGCCTTGTTCCCACAAAACAGCTGACAACCATGCTCACAATATAAATTGTGTACTGTAATTTTGCAAGTTTGAGGTAGCGATTGGATTAATTCAAATTTGAAGGAGATGACATTGGGTGACAACCAAAAGTCACTTCCAAAACTGTCACTGCTCTTCAAAACCTCGTATCTCGGTACGTAGTCTATATCGAGATACGACGTTTGATTTAAGTAGGTATTTTTTACTTAGTGAATTTTGGTTGTCACCCGACGATGACATTCCTCTGTTCCTGACCCCTTTTTAGTGGAGAAAACATGCAAGTTATATGGTAAGCAATTCTTTCCTATTAAAAACCCCTTGTTGGCTGCCATCTATTTTAAATTTTAGTTACCTCTTTCTGTGGGGAGTACTCAGCCAAGTGCTCACTGCCACAAAAAGCACTGAGAACCCCAATGACTCCTCTTTTATGATAGGTGGAAGACTGAAGACCTATTCTGGACTGAGCCTACATGGATCCACTGTTCCCTGCCTACTTAATACTAACTCTTGATATCATAGGTGCAAGAATAAATAACTGACTTTGATCTGTTTTCTCATTCCAGTCCTACTTTGGGTGTGCAGTGGGGAAAGCAAAGCAGGCTGCGAAAACTGAAATTGAAAAGCTCAAGTTGGCAGATTTGACAGTTAAGGAACTGGTCAAGGAAGCAGCTAGGATGTAAGTAATTTGACAATGATCGAAACTAGCAAACTTTTAAAGACTTTCAATGTCAAGAATTTCAATAGATATGGGTACAGTCGCCATCACATACATCGGAGCAAACAAGCACGTCACAAACATCGGAACACACCTCTATTTTCAAGGCATTAGGGTGCATGTGCCAATATTTTTGAACACCTATAGTGTACCTATGTATGTGATGGCGACTGTACAAAGGATCTAAGCAAGGTCTGCCAGTAAATAATATGATGAATTTGCTAACCGTATGCTGGCAAATGAATCAGTCCCATTCCGAAACCTATCACCAGGCCGGCCCCACTTTCCTCGCTAAACTGGGATGTCGCGCACCTCCGACGTGACACTCAAGGCCGAAACGCACTGAAAGCGGTGGCGGTGCGGCGCAGTGTGGCGCGGTGCGGTGCGGTGTGGAGGCGGTACCGGTTTAAATGTTCGAGCTAATATGAAAGGGTCCGCACAGAATACGCGCCGCGTCCGGCCGCGCCGCCCGATCTTTTCATATTAGCTCGAACATTACAACCGGTACCGCCTCCGCACCGCGCCGCCACCGCTGTCTGTGCGTTTCGACCTTTATAGTCGCGCGGCCGGCGACGATACGCAAACATGATGAGCCCAACTAGACAGAAGTGCACGTGCCTAACCTAACTGATGTTTGACATCTAGAAAATTCAAATCATATCCCGCTCGCAGGCGCTCGCCACATAGCACATACTCTTCGCGGTGTGCGTGAGTCGAGATTAGCCGAACCGGCTAGAGAAACAAGCTTGCCTAAAGCAATGAGACATGTACAGTCAGCAGCATACGTTGCTAAGCGGTCCTCGTGCTCAAAATTATCTACACATGAACTCTAATGTCAAGGGAGTAAGGATCTGTGTAGTTAATTTTGAGCGTGTTATTTTGCTTAGCTACTTCTGATGCTGACTATACATATAATTAATCGATAGCTACGGGAAGGGAGAGTACGATAGAAAGCAACTGACTTATGCAAACATACATTGACAACTAAAAGCAAGTAACATATTACATGACACAGCCGAATATAGACAATGGAAATAGGAAACAGACATAGTGGCTACAGCGAAATGAAAACGAAGTTCATTCATGTACTTAGTCATCTATTATTTTATCATTATTACTCCCTCTCTGTCATACATGCTAATTAGAGCGACAGGGAGAAATGAAATGAAAATGTAATGAAATATTATATTAATAACATAGTACAATAGGTTGTTATAGGTACAATCATACTTATAATTATTATTTTATTAATTACTATTTAGGATAATCACATCAGAATAGGTAGACTCAAAAATTCGTCATATGTATAAAATAATTCCTTCACAACATAAGCCACATATTTAGTGTTTTTTTTAAACGCTGTAGCTGCATTTCTAATTATATTGGGCAATTGGTTATAAATTCTTGGGCCCAAATAGTACACGGATCTTTCTGATTTAGCGAGTCTTTGTTTTTCGGTGACCACCTGTTATGGTGTTTGCTACTGCGGAGGTAGCCTGAGCAAGATACGGTTTTTTTTGGAAATAATTCAATATCAGGCTAATTATTTGTATACGGCTTTTATATGTTATTTTTTAAAGCTTTTACTATTGAAATCACCCTTCGCGGTAGCCTTTCTGGGCGTTTTTCAAAAAAAAGTGTACATTTTTTTTTTTTTTATTCGTTTTTAGGGTTCCGTACTCAAAGAGTAAAACGGGACCCTATTACTAAGACTTCGCTGTCCGTCCGTCCGTCCTTCCGTCTGTCTGTCTCCAGGCTGTATCTCAAGAACCGTGATAGCTAGAGAGTTGAAATTTTCACAGATTATGTATTTCTGTTGCCGCTATAACAACAAATACTAAAAACAAAATAAAATATTTTTTTAAGGGGGGCTCGCCTTTCTGGGCGTTTTTCAAAAAAAAGTGTACATTTTTTTTTTAATTCGTTTTTAGGGTTTCGTACTCAAAGAGTAAAACGGGACCCTATTACTAAGAGTTCGCTGTCCGTCCGTCCGTCCGTCCTTCCGTCTGTCTGTCACCAGGCTGTATTTCAAGAACCGTGATAGCTAGAGAGTTGAAATTTTCACAGATTATGTATTTCTGTTGCCGCTATAACAACAAATACTAAAAACAAAATAAAATCTTTTTTTAAGGGGGGCTCCCATACAACAAACGTGATTTTTTGCCGTTTTTATTGATAATGGTACGGAACCCTTCGTGCGTGAGTCCGACTCGCACTTGGCCGGTTTTTTGTTTATTTTACTCAGAATCGTTGATTTGAAATTACGCAAAAAGTGTCCCAGATTTTACTATGTAAGTTTTCTTCCAGTGCGTCACGACCATATAGACTAAATAAAAACCGGCCAAGTGCGAGTTGGACTCGCGCACGAAGGGTTCCGTACCATTATCTATAAAAAAACTATTTTATTCTGTTTTTATTATTTGTTGTTATAGCGGCAACAGAAATACATCATCTGTGAAAATTTCAAGTGGAACTATCACGGTATCAGTGAGATACAGCCTGGTGACAGACAGACGGACGGACGGACAGCGGAGTCTTAGTAATAGGGTCCCGTTTTACTCTTTGAGTACAGAACCCTATTAAAAGGCTGCATACAAAAATGTGACGATCTGGAATGGAATATTTAAGACACTTTGTTTCTTGTATGAGGAGCGATATTATCAAATATTCTGAGTAAGATGAACCAAAAAAAATCGAAATCTGAAAAAAAAAGAATTGTAAAAGTACATTTTTTTCTGAAAAACTCTTCTACGTTATAAAAACTATAAAAGTACCTACTTTTAAAATCTAATAAGCATTAAACCTCAACAATACCAGACTTGACGTTACTGATATTCCTTCCAGCATCTACCTGGTTCACGACGAGCTGAAAGACAAGCAATTCGAGCTGGAGCTGTCCTGGGTGTGCAAGGCCACTAAAGGCATGCACGAGATGGTACCCCGCGAGGTCGCCTCGGAGGCCGAGAACACTGCGAAGCAAGCGTTGGCCGATATCGAGGACTCGGATGAAGGCGATATGTAATATGGATAGATAATAAATTTTTACTATAATACCTACCGCTGTTTTTTTGCGCTTTGGCAAGAGATTAGGTACATTCGGATTCATAAGTTGCTGTACACCTAAGTACAGTCACGGATATTAATTTTTGAGCCATTTAGGTAGGGGCTTGTGCACAAATCACGCGAGGTTCGATAGGGGTGGGGGGGGGGTCAGGAAAAAATCACGACAGATCACGTTGGGGGGGGGGGGGGGGGGTATAAGGAATTAAGGAGACCTCACGTGTATTTTTCTCCACACGAGTAGATACTTTTTCTTGGTAACGTTAAACATAAATCTTTACTTAGCACTTCAAAATAGCCCGCTCGCTCTTGGCTTGACTTCATAAGATAGAAAATAAACAAGATTACTAGGTATATACAATACAATTTATCTTACAATTAGGTCGAATGAAAAAAAATATACGTGAGGTTACGTGGGGGGAGGGGGTAGCCAAGAACCTCACCAAGGGGGAGGGGGGGTCAAAAAGTAGCCAAAAAAACCTCGCGTGATTTGTGCACAAGCCCTAGGTGTCAACTAGTTTGGTGTCCAGTATAAAGTGAGCTCTAAATAGCTCAACAATTAAAGTCCGTGACTGTACCTTGTCGTTTTCACTCGTTTGTACAACAACACAACTTCACATGGCAGTTTAACATGACGTTTAATGCGACAATCACCAGCATCAATATATAAAATAAATAAATATTTGCGGACCATTTTACACAAATCAACCTAGTCCCAAACTAAGCAAAGCTTGTACTATGGGTACTAGACGACGATATATAAATACTTATATAGAGAAATAAATACTTAAATACATAGAAAACATCCATGACTCAGGAACAAATATTCGTGCTGATCACACAAATAAATGCCCTTACCGGGATTCGAACCCAGGACCTCATGCTTCGTAGGCAGGGTCACTACCAACTAGGCTAAAGCGGTCGTCAAATGATATGATGGATCAAAGACCGCAAAAATATCTGACACGCTCTAACGGCTCTAGGAATAGAGTTGTATCAGATATATTTGCGGCCTTTGTTCCATCATATATTGAAACCAGATACTAATAATAGTAACACATATTATACAAATATTATTATATTTTTTACTTTTTATAATAGTAATAATACATACCTATATAATAAAGCTGAAGAGGGTCGAAAGTCTGTACATGGAAGATATTCGAAAAAAGTTAGCTGGGGATACTTAGAATCGATAACAGATCCCGTTCCAACAGTTTTTAGAAATTTTGTCTGTTTATTTGACAGCGCATCACGTGAAAACGGCTGAACGGATTTTGATGCAAACTTTACTAATCTGTCAAGAAAATCCCCGGCCAGGCTATAAAGATCTTAAAGATTAGGGATCAAAGGGGGTAAGAAATGGGGTTGAACTTTGTATGGGAACTCTTTGTATCCATGAGCTAAAGACTTGAAAATTGGTAACCATAAACTTGACTGGAAAGTAAAAACAGCCACATTCAAACTTTTAGCAATGTATATAATGTCGGCGGCCGATCGTAAAATCCGGCAGATCACGAAATTCCTAGGCATATCGTGAAACACCGCCGTTTCATGATTTGGCTAAATGACATCCGCCATATCGATCAAAACAATGTTAAACGATTTGTCTAATGACGTTTAGGCAGATCATGAAATTCTTATCATGAAAGGCCGCCATTTCATGATCTGGCTAAGTAACACCCACCAGTGATGCTTAGGCAGATCATGAAATTCCTAGGCATATCATGAACCGCCGCAATATCGTTCAATACTGCGTAAGCAAGGTTTGCAAACAAGTTTTTCCGCTCTTTTATAAAAAAAAATACCTAACCTTCCGCGTCTTCTAACCTATCCGCGATCCGTGTCGGTTTTGCCGCTAATCGATCTGCCGTATTTTTTATCAGGCACATCATGATATGCCTGGTTAATTATTAGCCAAATGATGATGTCCTCCCAGACGTATCCGTCGACGACGACGTCTTGACAAAATTATAATCTAAGGTTGGGAAACTTTACGTGCATGGGCTCGCGTGTGACTTGCAAAACCAAATTTAGTTTTGAACGTACGACCGCAAGAGACACAGTGAAGCTGTCCACGTGAGCTATAAGTGTAGTGGTAGGAGGGCTTGGGCCGAGTTTTACAAAACTGGCGTTTGGCGTCGGCGTATCGGTTGCGTTCGAAGTTCATTGGTAGACTGGTAACCGTTATTTACAGTAGTTCGCCAGTCCGATCCTCCCACGACTCACATGATATTTCATGATTTGGCAGATAAGTTGGAGTTGGGGGATCCGATGACAGTCGCAACCGCAAAAACTAGTATCTACGCCAATTCTTGGGACTAGGTATATACGAGTAAAGGCCTGCGCAAACCGGCGGAGCGCAGCGCAGATCACTTTAAATTTTTCAATGTTTCTATTTTAATTACATTAAGGTATAAATTTGAATGCTCTGAGACCGACCTCGGAGCATCACGGGGATTTCTACATCGAGGAGCATGTTAGAGGATGCCACGGCGGTAAGCGGCGGCATCCCCCGCTATGCGCCGAGGCCTCCCGAGTGCGCCGGGGTAGCGGGGCTGTGGGAGGGGAAGGCTTGGCGCAATTCAGCGGACGACGGGGTAGAACACGAATTTTGATGCCGCACAGTGTTTTATAGAAGCCGAAAAAGTTACACCCCCGTTTTATTACAAATTACTGTAGTTTAGATCATTACAAATGCGAGACTAAAACTCCCGCGTTTCTAATATGCGTAGTTTTTGAGAAATACATTTTTGAAAATCTTGTGTCTGACACCCGGATATTACGAAAAACATTTATATATTGCAAATTATTTAATAAACTTTTCTGTTGTTCAAAATGTTGGATACTCCCTTCAAAGATATATGTTACTGTCAGAAACAAGATTTTCAAAAATATATAATTTCTCAAAAACTACACATATTAGAAGCGCATGAGTTTTAGTCTCGCATTTGTAATGATCTAAACTACAGTAATTTGTAATAAAATGGGGATGTCAGTTTTTTGGCTTCTATATAACACTGTGTACCGCAATGCCGCGGTATCCCACGGCATCCCACGGCATGCCATTATCGTTGATTCGTAGGCCCGGCGCTCTTCGGCGCATACCGGGGGATGCCGCCGCAGTATCGTCGGCGCTAGAAGATACTGCCGCCGCATCCCCCGGTATGCGCAGAAGTGCTCCCAGGTGCGCCGGTCGCCGGCGCTGCGCTGGCGGGCACTCGCGGTATCGCGGGGGAATTTCCCTCGTCGGTGTGCGCTGCGCGGAATAAATCCGCCTAGGTGATCTGCGCTGCGCTCCGCCGGTTTGCGCAGGCCTTAACATGGAATTATTCGTCAGCTGGTCACAATGCTGATGCCTGTTGCAAGTCTGACTAATGACGTCTAATACCTATATCAGATTTTCAGTGAAGGAGAACATCGCGAGGGAACCGGTCTAATCTCAACAAGGTCTAATTTTCCCTCTGGGTTGCAAAGTAAAACTATAGCGCCTACGCCAAATGTACGCCAAGATTTGGCGTAGGTGCCAAAGCAGACCCCGGCGTCCGAGCAACCGGGAAAACGCTCGAAGGTTATTGATCGGTCTGGAATCGTAAGTTGGTGCAAAAAATGTATAGGTGTAAGTATTTTTATTTGATTTTCTATTTCTTTCATTGAGTGCTATATATATACAGGGTGGGCCTTGTAACTGAAGCAAAAAATTAAATGGTAGATTATTCAGCTTGTGAACAATTATTTCCAAGCGGTTTTACGCGAAAAAAAAATATTAAAAAAAAAAAAAATACTTAAAAATAAGTTTACTTGTATTTTTTTTACTCTTCTGGAGTGCTATGAGTAACTTTTTATTTTAAAAACAAAAAAAATTAAAAAAAAATCACTGTTAAACACAAAAATGCAAAAACTATTATGACTCATTACATGATGTTACCTCAAAATCTGCATTGCCTGCCGTGATATGATCTCGTGGTGCCAAGATGCATTACTTGGAGGTCATAATTTTAGATCAAAATTTCTACAAAGGGTTATTACTGCAAATGCTTTAAGGAAGAGTCCTTTTGAATATTTGCTCCAATTACAGGGCCCACCCTGTATATATGATTTTTTAATTACAAACACCTTGCCAATAAAAATAAAATAAATAATAAAATAAATATTACGGGACAATCTTACACAAATCAACCTAGGCCCACGGTAAGCTCAGTAAGGCTTGTGTTGTGGGTACTAGGCGATGATATATATAATAGATACATACATATAGATACTTATATACATACATAACATCCATAACTCAGGAACAAATATTCGTGATAAATACACAAATAAATGCCCTGACCGGGATTCGAACCCGGGACCTCCAGCTTCGTAGGCAGAGTCACTACCCACTGGGCTACGGAGGCCGTTTATATATTAAATACAAAACTTAATTGACTGCCAACCTTGTCATAATCTTTAGCCTGAATCGTAGGTACCTATGCATTATGTCCAAGTTATTTGATTTGATTTAAATTATACCTATAATGGAATGGCAAATGCGAAATTTCAAAATGCCCTGAGGATCGCAATTTAATATGCCGTTCAGTAGGTAATCCGGTGGTCTTTTCTCCATGAATAATTCACACGAAGCATAGGTTTAAGTCATTTTATTATATTTCGTGTTTAAGGCTGGCACAGGCTTTTATGGGAACCTTGCATATCTTTTTTGGTCATATGCGACTGTCGGATTTTAGTTTTCCCATACATTTTAGAGACCCAGCGCCTGATGAAGGCAACAACATACATACATACAATCACGCCTTTATCCCTAAAAGGGGTAAGCAGAGCACATGAAACTTGTGTTCCAGTGCCACTTTTAGCATGAATGTGGCTATAAAAGATCGACAAAATGTGATGTTGCAGTGATAGGTTGCTAGCCCATCGCCCACAATACACTTCAACCCTGTTCCCTTAGTCGACTCTTACGACCCCCACGGGAAGAAAGGGGGTGGTGCTATTCTAACCCGACTCCACACGGGGGAAGGCAACAAGCAATTCTGAAAAGATTTTTTGTATGGAAGCCACCTTAAATGTTTATTTTATTCTGTTTTGTAGTATTTGTTGTTATAGCGGCAACAGAAATACATCATCTGTGAATATTTCAACTGGATAACTATCACGGTTCTTGACATACGCTCCAAGGTCAAATTTCTTTGCCCACTAGTGGATAAAATGCGTTTTTGCTCACTGGTTTTAAAGGATAAAAGACGGCTTTCCGAAGCAGTGAGGGGAAAAAATATTTATTAGGTACCTACCTATATATTTTTATCGAAACTGTTACCTATGACGCGTTTTAAAAAGAAATTGTATTTCTACCAGCCTAATGTTTTGTACGCCCATTGACAAGACATAGACGTCGGTTACACGCTAATTCTGGCGTCAATTCAGTCCATCAGTATGATGAGAGAATGATAGTGTAACCGTTGTGAATGACAGAGACAGGCAGATCATACTGATCGACTGAACTGACGCTAGAATTAGCGTGTAACCGATGTCTAACAGCCTACTTACATGTTCTACAATAATATTTTTTTCTGATTCTGGTTTCCAGCACGGCAATCACAGAGCTGCCCGCGATCTATATCATAGTTTATCCGTCTCTTTCTAAGCGTTCTAATTAGAAAGAGACGTATAAGCTCCCGGGCCGTCCTGCGATAGCCGTGCAGGCAGGACCTACTCGTAAGGCCGGCCACAGACACGGAATTTTCATTCGGTTTCCGTACGGAATGACATGTGCAAGTGAGACAGCGCTATACATGTGTAGAGCGACGTCCCGTTCCCACCTGTCATTCCGTACAGAAACAGAATGAAAATTCCGTATGGCTGTGGCCGGCCTAAATGTTTCGCGCGTCAGTCGCACGCGATCTATCTACCTGTAGCCTTATTGTGAGATACAATCGTAACCTAACGTTACGTAACTAATACGAGATCGAATAAACGCGCTTCGAATAGATTTCGATCTCGCTACGGTATTCTTCGATTCGACCCGTCAAACTTGTAACTCACACTGCCGTTGGACTACGAAACCAACTGCAAAACGTTAGGCACTTTGCGTTTAGTTTTCGATGCGTAATTTAACGTTCGATTCGTCCTACCAATCGGTAGTGTGAGACATTTCGAATCGAAGAATACCGTCGCGACTGTAGTTTACTATTTCACTTGCAAAATGGCCCGTGATATCGTATTATTCCGTCAAGAGTTACCGTAGATCCGATCGAAATCTATCTCAAATTAAAGAACTTATAAAAATAAGGGTTTTGAATTGACAACATAATTATATCCGCAAAATTCGGATTGTCGCGTATTTTGTATTTAAAAATGCAAATAAATGGCCCCCGCCATATTGTATCGACAGTCGACACTGTCGACGTCGCGATGCGCGTATTCTGTAATGTCATAACCGAAAAACATTTTAATTAAAACGAAAAATTCTAGTGATATAAGGTTGAATATTGGAAAATCGTGAACGAACGTGAAGTCGATCGCGAATTAAGTAATGTATAAGTGACTCACGTTACAGTTTGGATTTTTAGTTCTATGAGTGACCACCAGGGGCGGTGTATAGACTTTTCATACTAAATCTTGACGATAGGCGGTAGCGTCGATAGTAGACGCGACTCACTTCAATCCCACGCTAAGGGTGCTATCTACTGACGCGCGCGGCTGATGCGACGATAGTCAGTGTAAAGCCCCTGCTAGACGGTTGCCAACACGCCCCTCCAACCGGGCGACCTTGGTCCGCACCGACCGTGTAGACAGTTGTTTGGAGCTAAATTTCATACTACAGGCACTACAGCGGTCGGTGCCAACCAAGGTCGCTCGGTTGGAGGCGCGTGTTGGCGACCGTCTAAAACCGTTAGCCGTTAACCGTTTTAGCAGGGGTTTATGAAAAGTCCCTGGGCGACCGAGCACAACTCGGGTGAAAATACGGAGAAAACGAATTTTCCCAGACAGGAGACCTAGCTAGATCGACTTTTCGCCCCCGTAAATCACTATATTCCAAATTTCATCGAAATCGTTAGAGCCGTTTCCGAGAACGTGATTGCAAATATATATATATATATATACAAATATTACTCGTTTAATACAATAGGATGAATAAATTAATGGCGCGCTTCCGAAGTCTGCGCGTGCAGACAGACGCGTACGGCATTTTCATACACGACTAGTCGACGATCGCGCGATGCACGGAATTTGCCTTTATAGGGTCATTTCGCCGGTTGGCGACCACCTAATTGCATGTGCCGGTTAGCGACCACTTAGCTGACTTGGTGAACTGAAAGCATATTTTCTCGTTTTTTTTGTAAATTCCTATTCCATAACTACAAACAATAATGCATACGGCTGACTGTTTCAATAGGCTCTGTAGAATTGATGTTATCTTCAATTGAAAAAACCATGTTCTTCAAGTGGTCGCTAACCGAAGGTAGTCGCGTAACCGGCGAAATGACCCTACCCGGTGTTCATAACAAAATAATATCTTCCTCAATTTGCGATATTGTTTTGGTAGGTATTCTAAAATACTTAGTATGACTCCGAAATATTAAATGAGTCGGTAAGAATACAAAATATATGAAATAATACGTGAGATAATGGAATGTAATTCCGGTATATCTGTTTCTGGATAAAAAAAATCAAGTCGGTATTTTCCCAACCCTGACGGTAAGCGACCTGAAGAGCCTTGGAGCTTGGGCCTGCTTTATATTAATAAAGCAGGACTTTTAATGTACCTAAGTAAAATGTTATAAGTATGCAGTTGTTTGGTTTTAGACAGTCAGTCTTTAAAATGGATTCACTAGGGAAGTGCCCTGCTAGTTACCTTGATACAGTGTCTCTCCCACTCGAAATTTTCCAATTAATTGGTTTTGATTTATTCGATGATCCCAAGACTTGTGTTAGAAATCGTTGGAAATTCGTTTCGTTCATAATTTGTTTCCTTACATTCATTTTTAGCCAACTATTATTCTTAGTTATGTTTGAAGAAACTGGCGCTACTTTTATAGACGTGGCCAATGCTATTCCTTGCTCATTTTTTTTGTTCCTTGGTAAACATTTAGACCTTAGAATAATAACGCCTAGAAACGCAGTTCACGCGCAACGGTGAGGCCACCTAAACTCGGCCATAAATGGCCCAGTACGGCGATCGGTCGAACAAAATTGGTGCGTTTGTGTGCGTATTGGCGCGTGTGAATACGAGTTGATCACAACTACATGAATCCATTTTATGCCTCACGCTTGGCGCGTCGGCCGTATGAAACTATCCTTCTATGCGTTATTATTATAAGATTTAGACCTATTCCTTGCAAATTAGGGAATGAATCTCGCCTATGTCTGAAATCTCGCGAGATCACAAAGACAATCTCGCGAGATATCGAGATTTACGAGAAAGCGTATACAAATGCTATGAATTCCATTTACTGATTGTCAAAAATAAAATCTGTGTGTAGTTTAATCCAGTAACTTTATACATCCAGATCATGCGTCAAATCCGGTAGTTGTGATTTTTTATTGTTTATGAGGTTGGCCCAATGAATAATCCAAGTTTGTGACCTCGAGCGCCGAACGCAACTTTGTCAAAAATCGAAAATACCGCTAAAGTTTTTATTATAACCCTAAACGACTAGTTTTTGAGAGAACCTTCTTAGTAAGTTTTTAAAGTAGACTAGATTTGCTACAATATGAGACTAGAATTATTTCTGTAGACCCAATAGTTTCCGAGATAAAACCTTTCAAAGTTTTTAATTTTTTAAACTTCTCAACACTAGCAAACTCCTTCGGGGGTACTCGTACTTGGAACTTCTAGAATTATTCGATGACGTCTAAAAAAATGCAAGGTACGAAAAAATTTTGAACTTTGAAAAGCATTATCTCGGAAACTATTGGGTCTACAGAGACAATTCTAATCTCATTATGTAGCACCTTCCGGGTAGCAAATTTAGTCAACTTTAAAAACGTCCTTAAAAATAGAAAACTTGGATTATTAATTGGGCCAACATCATAAACAAGTCTGAAAAAATCAGAACTACCGGATTTGACGCATACTATTACACCGTACATTCATGCGACAAAGTGACTGGATTAGTTTATTAACTAATCCAGTAACTTTGTATATTATAATATACGTTTTATTTAAATTTCTTAAAACACTAACTATCATTGATTAAACCATCAGCTTTTAATATAATTAAAAGTAATAAAATTTGAATCGAATAAGTTGTAATTTGTTAGTCAGATGAAACTTTTGTCATGTACCTACTTAGTGTTTTATATGGAAAGTTCAATCTCGCGAGATCTCGTACGAAAATTGTACGAGACTTAGTCTCACAATCAAGATTGCATTCCCGATACCTACCTACTATATACATTAATAAAATAAATTTAGGTATTATTTCAACATCAGCCTGTATGGGTGCTTAATATATTATATTATAGGACTAGCTTTTGCCCGCGACTTCGTCCGCGCGGAACTCGTTTATATCGTAACTTTCTCCCCCCTTTTCACCCCCTGATGAATTTCCAGATAAAAACTATCTTTAATAAGGATTCTTTGGGATGGCCCCGGAATTCAAAGTGTCTCTACACCAAATTTCATTTCAACCAAATTAAGGAAGAAAAGTTAACAGACAGACAGAGTTACTTTCGCATTTGTTAATATTAGTATGGATTGTATGAAGGAAAGGGTCATTATGGCTGAGTTGCATGATTTTATAGATTAGCTTACTCCGAACGCCTTTATTTACAAAATAGACTCCGCCGCAAACTTGGTTTCTATGACCCGCCTTACCATAATAGATGCATGTAGGCTTTTTTCATTATTATTTTGCATATTTTCATATCACACGGCCGTAAGGACCTTTTCTACTAAACCGTAGGATTAAATTAACTGACTTGTAATTTAAATATTTTATATTAAAAATAAAGATACGTCAACAAAATGTTACATCTAATAGTTTTCAAAATAGCCATAATAAAACGTATTTGTACCCCGTTTTAGAAAACATCTTCGAAACTACCGCCATAAGGTACCTTTACCCTTGGAACGTCACATACATATATTTACCTATATAATGTTCCTATTCCCCAGGACTCCCAACTACCGCTTATACCGTAAATGGGTTCCATCCAATTTTTCACCCGCTATTTCACCTCCTTAGAGGATGATTTTCGGGATAAAAACTATCCGTTGTTATGACAACGGGTAGTTTTTATCCCGAAAATCATGGAGAATGCTCCAGGACTCAAGCTGTCTCTATACCAAATTTCATCTAAATGGGCTTCATCCAAATTTTCACCCCCATTTCACCCCCTTAGGGGATGATTTCCGGAATAGAAACTATCATTTGTCCTTTTCCAGGACTCAAACTATCTTTCAACCAAATTTTATCAAAATGTGTTACAAACCAATTTCCACCCCCAATTACACCCTCTTAGGGGATGATTTTCGGGATAAAACTATCCTATGTCCTTCCTTAACTATCGTTATACCGTAAATTATACCAAATTTTCATCCACCATTTCTCATCCCGTTATGTGATCCCCTTATTTCCTCATTTCATGTGTTCCGGAATAAAAATTATTCTATGTTCTTTCCTTGGACTGATACCTCTCTCTATACCAAATTTCATCTGAATGGGTTCTATCGAAATTTTCAACCCTCATTTCACCACCTCAGGAAATGATTTTTCGGGATAAAAACTATGCATTATCCTTCCCTAGGACTACTTCTATATCTTTACCAAATTTCATCTAAATGGGTTTTATCCAAATTTTCACCCCCTATTTCATCCCTGAGGGGATGATTTTCGGAATTAAAACTATCCGTTGTCATACTCCGAGACTCAAACTATCGTTCAACCAAATTTCATCAAAATGGGTCACATACAAATTGTAACCCCCAATTACACTCCCATAGGGGATGATTTTCGGGAGTAAACTATCCTATGTCCTTCACTAAGACTCCAACTCGCTATACCGTAAATGGGTTCCATCCAAATTTTCATACACCATTTGACCCCCTTAGGAGATGATTTCTGGACTAATAATTATTTTAAGTCCTTCCCCAGGACTCTTAACTATCTCCATACCAAATTTCATCTAAATCGGTTCTATCCAATTTTTCACCCCTCATTTCACCCCCTCAGGAGATGATTTTTCAGGATAAAAACTATGCATTGTCCTTCCCTGCGACTCCTTCTATCTCTATACCAAATTTTAACTAAATGGGATATTTCATCCCCTTGGGGGTGAATTTCGGTATTCAAACTATCTATTGTCATTCTCCGGGACTCAAACTATATCTATACCAAATTTGGTCTAAACGGAGTCCATCCAAAATTTCACCCCCCATTTCACCCTCTTAGGGGAAGATTTCCAGAATAAAAACTATCCAATGTCCTTCCCCAGAACTTAAACTACCTCTAAACCAAATTTTATCAAAATGGATTACATCCAAATTTTCACCCCCCCATTTTACCCACTAAAGGGAAGATTTTCGGGATAAAAACTATCCTTTGACCTTCCCCGGGACTCAAACTAATTATATACTAAATTTCATCCAAATCGGTGCAGCGGTTTAAGTAGCTCTATACAATTTTCCACCCCCCATTTCATCCCCTTAGGGGTTGATTTCCAGGATAAAAACTAACCTAAGTCCTTCCCCAGGACTCAAACTATCTCTATACCAAATTTCATCTTAATCGGTTCAGCCGTTTTCACGTGATGCGCGGTCACATAAACAGACAAACAGATAAACAGATAAACAGACAAACAGATAAACAGATAAACAGACAAACAGACAAAAATTCTAAAAACTGTTGGAACGTGTTCTGTTATCGATTTTAAGTATCCCTAGCCATTTTTTTTTCGAATATCTTCCATGTACAGACTTTCGACCCTCTTCAGCTTTATTATATGTATAGATAGATAGATACGTGACGTGCGTGGCGATGGATGTATGTGTGCGGTGAATGTCTGAGCTTCTGTGAGGAGATGGATGACAGGCAATCAACTGTACCAATGTAATTATGTTTTTTTTGTTTTGTTGTATTGTTTAGTATCGTTTTCATGACGCATTGGTTTTAGGACTGTAATGTTGTGTTAACATGTTTTTAATAATAAATAAATAAAATAAAATTGGCTACCATGGGGTTGATGGACGCTTCACATACACCTTTTAACACATTTACAGCCAAGAATCGCCACGCGCTACGCTCGAAGCCGATCCCGTGGTTTTCCCCGTATGTAGCGGAAAACGACTAACGGCGTAGGAGCCCGCTATTAGGCAGGATCCTAGCAGTGAAAGTGTTAATTTGTTCACAGACATAGGTATGCTGGTTACTAATACAAGAGAATAAGTTCTGAACTTGTTTAGGTACCTAAAATGTCATTGAATATTTAATTACTTTGGTCTAGATCCGTCGCAGGCACCCGGCGGATTGCCACTATATTGTAAAACAGCTAGCTGTAATGGGGAATGGATGAAAATTTTAGAAGTGCCTGATTATTTTTTTGGTGATAGGAATAACCATCCTTGGCACCAGAAAAAAATTGCAGACTTTTCAGCTGCGTCAATATTTTTTGTAAAATATAAACAGTTTCCTCGCTGATGTTTTGGGTTTAGGACGGCGAATGAGACACTTTCCTTGGTCCGACTCATATTACAAAAAACATTTTAAATATCAGACCCTGGCAAATGACAAATATAGCTGCTGCAGCTGTCAATATCATTGCCAGTGTCAGTTTACCACGGATTTTTAAGATATTTTTTTGCTATATGAGTCGGATCAAGGAGAGTGTCTCATTCGCCGTCCTAATAAACCCAAAACGTAAGTGAGGAAACTGTTTATATTTGTCAAAAATTATTGACGCAGCTGAAAAGTCTGCAACTTTTTTCTGGTGCTAAGGAAGGTTATTCCTATCACCAAAAAAATAAACAGGCACTTCTAAAATTTTCATCTATTTATTCCCAATTTAATACGGCGGATTGCCGCTATGTTGTAGAACGTATCGTAATGACAATCGCGCTAATCGGCAACCCGCCGTATTACGAAACAGCGCTGTTTCTTAAAACAGTTAGCTGTAATGTAATACGGCAGATTGCCGCTATATTGTAGAACATATCGTAATATCAATCCCGCAAATCGACAAACCGCCGTATTACAAAACAGCGTTGTTTTGTAAAACCGCTAGCTGTTATGTAAAACGAGGAATTATACTATTATACTGCGACATTCATAATAATAAGTTACTGTATTATCTTAAAATGCCGCCCGATGTGTTAATTGGGTCGTTCTTCTTTTTTCCCGACAATGAACCAACGTTTTTCTGTTGTTTTTTTGTTTTTGAACTAGGTATCGGAAATTGTGATTACGGGTGAGATTAAAATATATATATATATATATATATATATATATTTCTTCATAATTCTTCACTTATTAAGGTTTTATTTTTTATTTTATTTAATGTTGGTTTTTAACAAAAAAATGTGGCAAAGTGGTGGATCAGTGGGGACCACATTTTGGTTTACCATCTCTGTCACGGCATTCTTCGAAAAGCAAACGTATAAAAAATGCTGGTTAGAGAAAGTGAAATGTTAACTTCACTCCTCACTCCTACCGAATAATATACTCTAACGATAAGACGAAGGATAGGCTATTGTCGATAGAAAAGAAGAACGACCCAATTCAATCTTAGAAATATTTTGCTCATAGACGTAATCAAATTAACAACGTTGGTGCGCAAGAAGGATCTCCTGCGAAACATTATTTTGAACATCGCTGAAATATGGCCCACTGACTCTCAAGTCGAAAGCAAGAATAAAACCAAGGACGAATACCTACGAAATTTTAAGACCTTTGGTGAAGGTAATCACACAGGACGGGATGTTCGTTTACTATAACTAAACTAAGTAGGTAACATTAAGATCTTTAACTACTTGCATCGATACCTGCATATGGAAGAGCGGTGCCCCTTAGCACAGGTATTACTTTTACTTAAAAAGGGACACCAGAACATGTTAAATTAGTAGGTACTTCAGAAAACGAATAAATAATTTTTCATTTTTCATTTTTCATTTTCATTTCATTTCAAGATCTAAGTTGGTCGCATCAACACAAAGATAAACGAATATACATAGAAGTCTATCTAGCGCCGAAAAGTGGCCCCACAAAAAGGATGCACTTAAGTATAGGCGGGGATTAAAAAGGATGCCTAGCAGCCGTTCAGCACCCTTAGGGTGGGATTGAAGTGAGTCGCGTCTACTATCGACGCTACCGCCTATCGTCAAGATTTAGTATGAAAAGTCTAAAAGAAAAAACACCGCCCCTGGTGGTCACTCATAGAACTAAAAATCCAAACTGTAACGTGAGTCACTTATACATTAGGGGAGGTAGGGGAGGGATGGGCAGTTGGGAGACATGGGCACCCCCCTTTTATTCTGATTTGATCGCAGATTTTATTTTTTTCTTGATTTGGTAGTTTACTTTACCGACTGGCAACACTGTTCATCCATAGACTATCTGTCATTGCTGTCAGTTGTAAAACACAAACACGATTGAAGGTTATGTGCTCGTAAAAGTAAATATTTTGTTGTGGTTTCGGATCGTAATAAAGAGAAAGCTAATGAAAGGTACGTGTATTTTTTAATATTATCTATTGTATATTTACTAATCTAAAAATTAAATTGAAATTTAAGCCTAAATACGTAGTTTAAAAAAAATACCGGTAACCTATGTCGAAAATATATGCAGAGGGAGTGATGGGCATTTGGACGGGCGGGTGGTTTGGGCATGCCCAATGCCCTGAGTAAGATAAGAAACATCTTTTTTTTTTCCTCAAGTAGATGACATAGCTAGTGTTCTTTTAGACGACATCAAAACTAAATTGCCAGTACCAAAGACATGCAATAAAACCAAACTTGGTAGTGGTAGCTCTAAGTACACATTTGATAGTCCTTTATGGGTTATACCTTATCTCAGATAAGTTAAGATACTGTTTAAGATGTTTCTTATTTGTTAATTTTTATTTTTGGTTTCTTTTATTGATATAGTTTAATAATAGTCTATTTGTTAACTAATTTTTGAATTCCATTAAGAATAAAAAGTGATTTATAGGCCGTGCCCAAGCCTCCCACAGGGTATGTCCAAGCCTCCCTACCATAGGGAGCATTGGGCACTTTTGACTTAGTTTATAAAATATCTCATAATGTTGAGACTGATTGTAATTTTTAAGAAAGCTCTTTAATTATATCTAGCCAAATGTGTGGTGCAATAAGAATTGGCGATAAAAGTTGATTATCTATAAAATCTGATTTTTTATGCAATGAATAGTGAAAAAGTGCCCATTCCTCCCCTACCTCCCCTACTTAATTCGCGATCGACTTCACGTTCGTTCACGATTTTCCAATATTCAACCTTATATCACTAGCATTTATCGTTTTAATTTAAATGTTTGTCGGTTATGACATTACAGAATACGCGCATCGCGACGTCGACAGTGTCGACTGTCGATACAATATGGCGGCGCGGGGGCCATTTATTTGCATTTTTAAATACAAAATACGCGACAATCCGAATTTTGCGGATATATGTTGTCAATTCAAAACCCTTATTTTTATAAGTTCTTTAATTTGAGATAAATTTCGATCGGATCTACGATAACTCTTGACGGAATAATACGATATCACGGGCCATTTTGCAAGTGAAATAGTAAACTACAGTCGCGACGATATTCTTCGATTCGAAATGTCTCACACTACCGATTGGTAGGACGAATCGAACGTTAAATTACGCATCGAAAACTAAACGCAAAGTGCCTAACGTTTTGCAGTTGGTTTCGTAGTCCAACCAGTCCAACGGCAGTGTGAGTTACAAGTTTGACGGGTCGAATCGAAGAATACCGTAGCGAGATCGAAATCTATTCGAAGCGCGTTTATTCGATCTCGTATTAGTTACGTAACGTTAGGTTACGATTGTATCTCACAATAAGGATACAGTTCGAACATGGCCACCGTGTCAAACTGTTAAATAAACCAAACGTTCGTTTTCAATAAATATGCCTGGTTGTGCCGTAAAATGGTGTGTGAGTCGTTCGGACAAGCACAACAAAAAAGATGGAATCACTTTTCACAAGTTAATACAGCGATAAATATATTATTTTGATTTTATTGTTATGATCACATTTTCTATAGGGATGGTATTATGCCAACACTGCCAACAGACATCATAACTTTTTTTTAAAGAGTTGGTATTTATTTTAACCATTGAATATCTTATCAATATTTTGTAGTTTTTATCGATGCCTTTCTATCTATAAAATGAAAAAAAAAATGTTTTTAGATTTCCAACACATCCAATTAGAAACGAAATATGTAATGAAGCAGTTCGTTTGAAACGACACGATTCGAAATGGCATGCCAAAAAAAGGATGTTCTTTGTTTTTTATATTTCACCTTGCATTCATTGCAAACAAACGTTTTGGTTATATTTCCTCTTTCAAAGATGTGACTGATGCATTTTAAAACGATTCCTGCAGCCATCAAATTCTATTAATTAAAAGCGCAATAGAACAGTTTCTAATTGTACTCTACTTGTGCTATTTTTGTATAAGTATTTTAGAATATTGATATAATGGGGCTCTTATGTACGGAATATTTACTTTTTATATTTACTGTTAGCATTTACTGTTAGCTTTTCGGTGAAGGAAAACATCGTGAGGAAACCGGTCTAATCCCAAAGGTCTAGTTTCCCTCTGGGTTGGAAGGTCAGATGGCAGTCGCTTTCGTAAAACTAGTGCCTGTGTCAAATCTTGGGATTAGGTGTCAAAGCGGACCCCGGGCACAACCGGGAATAACGCTAGCAGGATGATGATGGGGCTCTACGTGTTGTGCTTTTAGTGACTCCCAGATAGATAAGTGTGACAAAGTATCGAAAGCCTTCTGGTAATCTATAAAGGCAATGTAGAGCGGCCTCTGAAATTCCTGATATTTTTCTATAAGGAGATCTACATTGTTTAGCCTACTTGTATTATATTGTTAATAAAAATAGATAATTAATAATTTGGTATCTCGCCTGGCGACTCAGCCCTACTTCTTAAACAAAAAAATCACTAAAATGTTATCATAACTAAGTTGCTTCTAGTTGCATGTAACCATTCAACAATTATCCGTTTTCGTTGTCACTGTCACATGGCTGTCGTCCGACGTGACGCACGACGGCTAATCACAGCAATGCATTCCTAAATTAACCAATCGCATCCATTTGTGTTGGGTAATTGAAAATAGGCTAACATTTTGGGTAGCTGTGATTGGATACGCAGTTGACTATGCGCATACCGGGTTTTGGGCACGAGTTTGGGTAGAAATGTGTGTGAAGCTCGTATATTCTATGTATATTCGTTCACTGCATAATGTTGTTTTCCCAAACATGCAATTAAATGTCGTCATTAAGGTAGTGGAACCAAAAGATGAACGTTTAAGCGAGTATCCCAAAATTTAAATTTTTTTT
The DNA here is from genome assembly GCA_963854355.1 of Epinotia brunnichana. Classification (NCBI taxonomy): domain Eukaryota; kingdom Metazoa; phylum Arthropoda; class Insecta; order Lepidoptera; family Tortricidae; genus Epinotia; species Epinotia brunnichana. Next base: position 16,760,855 of record OY977949.1, on the reverse strand, counting down.
CGAGGTATTGTGATTTCGTTTGTACTCATTTTTTTAAATACTATTTGTTATCTTCGTTAGGCCCATGGGCCTACTGGAAGGACTTATTCTCTTAAAGGAATTTAAACCATTTTGGGTTGAAATAGAGTAGCATTTGTTTTGTTTTGGTCTTTTTTGAAACAAACGAAATTCAACTCTATTTCTTACGTTAGTTGATTCAAATTGCATTGTCACTTTGTGTCGTATGGTGGGCCTTAGGAGGTTAAATTATCGATATAGGATATGACTATTTTAAACCATCCTATAACAATACAGTATTTTATTAAAAAAATATAATTTTACGCTGAAAAAAATATGCCATTTTGCCCAGAAGATGAACTATTAAATACGCAACTTGTGATAGATAATCCATTAGATAATCCATCAAGAATCTATATCACGCAAGACAATCCATGTAGACGTTTTATTTAATTTTATATGTAATTTAGAGCTTAAATTTGAGAGCGCTTCCCATACAAACGGTGATTTTGGCTCGAGACCTCGACGCGACAACATGTGTATGTGGGAACTGTCTGGGAGTTTAAATGCCAGCCTCGGCAAAGGGATGACGCGCTAGGAAACAAAAACCCCGACGCGTATGCGTATCGCGATTTTTTTATTTCAATTTTACGACAAAACGTTCAATTATTGGTTCCACTACCCTACGTGCGGTATAACTGGCTTCACAGTATCACGTTTCGGGCGGAACAACTCGAGATAACTGTAAAGTTTCATACATGTGCATGTTTGAGAAATGCCTGGCCTTGAAAAGGGATTGCCGGCTTCGTATCACTATCCGGCCTCTCTACGGTCATCTGTCTATACAACCGGCAAACCCTTCTTTCCCGTCTGCAGTAATGTAAGTACTATTACTTTCAGGTGTATTCATGGTGACCATGTTCGGCATAGTTGTGTACATGTGGGTAACGATGTTCGTCTACTTCGTAAACTCAATCGGAGATGGAGACACTCCATACATGTTTCCATTCACACTATACTTTCCTTTTAAAATCGACTCGCTATGGAAGTATTTGGCGGTTTATCTCGTCCAATCTCTTGCAGGTAATAATGATGTCATATCTGTTTTCTTACAAAGGCGCGCCTCTGTACCAAACTACCTTATATAAAGGACACCGCACAGATAGTAGGTAGGTATATGAAAAAAAAACTCGGTGTATATTCTTAAAAAAAAATATTTTGGTAAAGGGGCGGAGCAAAATCTTTCTATGTATAGTTTATGAGAAAAAAATGAATTGATCCAAAATCTCTGTAGTAAAATGTTCCAATGGGAAAAAAGTGGTCAGATTCGAATGAAAAAACTATATGTTATAAAAATCGTTAGTCCAAATACCTTTTTTGAAGCAACATACCAAAAAAGTTTTTGCTTCCCAAAAACAAAGATCTAATGAGAGATCTTTGAAAAAACGATCTACTTAAGAGGGCGTTCAAAATCAAAATCAAACATTTATTCTGCAAATAGGCCACAAGGGCATATATAATAATTTACAATAAAAAAAATATATAATTCTACAACAACAATTATTTGGAAGTTGCAGTTGAACAGAGCTGAATGTCACTAAGTAAATGAAAACAATATTACAAAAAAATATAGGGGAAACCTAGGGGTTTTGAAACAAAGGTAAGTTGAAACAACGTGAATTTCGCGGAATCTATAACCGTTACATCACACTGCTGAGCATAGCTACGCTTACCCAGAACTTCCAGAAGTGTCCCGCGATCCTCCTAACTTCGTCCACCCATCGAGCTGGGAGTTTCTCTGCGTGATCGCATCAGAAATGACGCTATCCGCAGCAGAACCAAGGTAAGCGATATAGCCCTCTGAATCGCTTGCACGTAGAACCGATGGCCATTGTACCATTGACCACGTACTGGAAGGCGCAGCGTGGGTAGGAGAGTAGAAGGCTTATGCCCTGCAGTGGACGTCTTCCGGCTGATATGTTGATAATGATGATGATCGAGCTGGACGGCCGACGCTCCTTTTACCTAAAAGTGGCCACCAATCTGACACCTTAATCTCCCAAGGCACCCCCCCTTGATATTCCGCGTGTATCAAAGTCAAATATAAACAATAAATAGGTATTTCTAGTGTGCATAAACCGACGAATTTAAGATGCATAAACATCATGTATTAGTAGGCAAGTACAGGGTACTCTATGTAAACGTCGCCTTAAGATTTTTTTTTTTTTTACAATGAGGGTGGCAAACAAGCTTACGGCCTGCCTGATGTTAATGATTAACAAGATTATTTCTTACTTCAGGTTCAATTATCCATATTTGCGTGTTCTACGGCTGTGATCTTTTGATGTGCTCACTCACTTTGGACGTGTGTATTATGCTGCGCGTGCTGGAACACGAACTAGTGAACCTAAAAGTGGAACGCACGGTACCGGAAGCGGAACAGTCTCTGACTAGCCTAAAGCACATCGTTAATACGCATCAAAAGTTACTGGGGTATGATGTGAAACCACTATTTTAATGTATTATTTAGGTACTAGCTTCTGCCCACGACTCCTTCCGCATGGAACTCGTTTATATCGTAGCTCCATTCAAACTTTCACCCCCCATTTTCCCCTTAGGCCCTTAGGGAATGATTTCCGGGATAAAAACCATCCTATATTCTTCCCCGGGACTCAAACTATCTCTAAACCAAATTTCATCTAAATTTGTTCAGTGGTTTAAGCGTGCAGAGGTAACAGACAGACAGACAGACACTCTTTCGCATTTATAATATTAAATACATATTGTATAATATATAATATAATGGATTCATTAGATGATATAATAGTCAAATGTTTCATTACGCACCTAGGGCGGTAAAACAAATAATGTCTCAGATCATCAGATGCTGACGCCCGAGCCGAGGCAATGGCGATAAATCTGTGATTTGAGGCTTTCTTAAGTACCGCCCGTGGTGAGTTAGAAAGATACGTAGAGTTAATTGCCCCTATATGGCCAGGTGTGACCCAAAAGACATTGATGTAGGTAATTTACTGATAAAGGTGCTTGTTTTGTTTATTATGAGATTTTAAGTTATGTCTAGTTTCGTTAATCTCCACTTATAATAAATCTCTAAATTAAAAAAAAAATCAGCCAGTTTGAAACTAAGCTTTCTGTGGTACGAATGTTCTCAGCATCCCATGGACGGAAAAATATGAAACATTTTATATAGGTACATTATTATTCCAGCTGCAACTTAGGATAGTTTTTATCCGACTGCGACAATTAATTTATTTTCCGTAATATACGACTTCATTTAATTTTTCATTTATTATTCTTAAAGTATATCGCCGCCACATCTGTCAGCTTAAAGAAACGTCAAAATCACAGTAATAAGAAATACTACGGACAAAATGGCGGAATTGCTTTGCCTTTCTTTCGCCTATTAATAATTTTAATCCCGTCTACGATATACATTGACGAGACACATAGGTACCAAAAGCAAATATAAAATTAATCGATTTTGATATGCGAACTTATATGCGCAAATGTCGAATTAAGGCGTAATTTGTACAAATGTAACAACAAATTCGAACAATATAAACTTGGTTTTTTTGAATGGCACGCGCGCGCGCTCTTTGGCGTATTCAGCCTACCCACGAAAACCGAAACTCGAAGTTCGTATATTTGAGGGCCTACCGCGAACGGCATTCGAAGTTTTCCCTCTCTGTCGCACTTATGTACGAACTTGTAAGTATGACAGAGAGGGGAAACTTCGAATGCCTTTCGCGGTAGGCCCTCTGCATTCCTGTCATTTGTTAGTGCGATAGAGATAGAGATACCCGAATATTTTCGAATTCCGAAGTTCGTGGTTTAAAAGAAAATACGGATGTCGGATAGATCTAAATTAATATTTTATGTGTGAATATGGTTAAAATTATTTGGAAATACTATTGTTGTTATTGTTTTAGTATATTTGACTAGCTTTAAGTTTAATATTGTACGTCCGAAATGGGCAAGCTGTTGGACTTTATTTTACCCAAAACAACTAAATGTACACAGTTCTGACAATAAAGAAATCTTATTTTATCTTATCTTATCGAAAATAGGGATGTAGACACTAAACAAAATAATCATAATGTTGTATTATCTCGAAAAAAAAACAACGCAAGAGGCTATATAGGTAATCATTAAGTTATAAGTGTATAAAGTTTTAAGAGGGGGTTTGTTGCGTCTCTTTTCGCAAAACGCACCTTTATAATGAAACGATTGTTTTTTACTATGACGCTCGAGGATCGTGACGTCACGGTCCCTGATCGTTTTCTCACTCTAACAAGCGACATTAAAACGGTTGTAGCTTCGTAATTTTTTGAGATATTTGAATGAGTTTTTCGTTTCTTCTTTCTTTTGAAGTGAGTCTACAGGTACACCTCTATTTGGAATACAAGCGGAAATAATCCATACTATCCATACTAATAATCCATACTTCCATACTAATGTTATAAATGCGAAATTGTGTCTGTCTGTTACCTCTTCACGCCTAAACCGCTGAACCGATTTAGATGAAATGAGCCCCGGGGAAGGACAAAGGGTAGTTTTTATATCTGAGGGGCTGAAATTGGGGGTGGAAATTTGTATGGAGCTACTTAAACCGTTGCACCGATTTAGATGACATTTGGTATATAAATAATTTGAGTCCCGGGGAAGGACATATGATAGGTTTTATCCCGGAAATCATCCCCTAAGGGGGTGAAAGGGGGGGGGGGGGGGTGAAAATTTGGATGTAATCTATTTTGATGAAATTTGGTGTAGATATAGGTTAAGTCTTGGGAAAGGACATGGGATAGTTTTTACCCCAGAAATCATCCCCTAAGGGTATGAAATTAGGGGTGAAAATTCGGATGGAACCCATTTTAATACAATTTGGTATAGAGATAGCTTGAGTCCTGGGAAAGGACAAAGGATAGTTGTAATTCCGGAAATCACTCCCCCTAAGGGGGTGAAATGGGGGGTGAAAATTTGGATGAATCCCGTTTAGATGAAATTTGGTATAAAGGTCGTTTGAGTCCCGAAGAATGACATTAGATAGTTTTTATCCCGAAAATCATTCCCTAAGGGTATGAAATAGGGGGTGAAAGTTTGGATAAAATCCATGTACCTAGATGAAATTTGGTATAGAGATAATTTGAGACCCTTCAAAGGATATAGAATAGTTTTTGCCTCGGAAATCATCCCTTAAGATGGTAGAAGTTTGTTTGCGTTATATTTTCTAAGTATTAAGTTCTACGCGGACGAAGTCGCGGGCAACAGCTAGTGTTTTAATAATAATTCACTACCTCAAAAATGTCTTGTTTTCAGATTCGTAGAAGATTTGAATGATATATTTGGTGTAATTATGTTCGCTGTGATAGTATGCTCTTCCTTGATTCTTTGTTTCTTTGGATTTCTTGCTACGGTAAGTTCAAATAAAGTCAATCATCAGTTTGCATTATCGGCAGTGCCACTTTTTTGGGCCTGACCCTGAGCAACCGAATTGAGAAACTCCTTCTTTTTTTGAAGCCGGTTTAAAAGTATCATCATCATATCAGCCGAAAGACGGCGTCCACTGCTGGACATAGGCCTCCCCCAAAGTGTGCCACAATGACCGGTCCTGCGCCACCCGCATCCAGCGGACTCCCGCGACCTTTACCAGGTCATCAGTCCACCTTGTGGAGGGTCTACCCACGCTGCGCCTTCTGGTACGTGGTCGCGACTCGAGAACCTCTCCGCCCCAACGGCCAACCGGTTCTACGCGCAGTTATCAAGAATTATTTAATAGTATGGTAACCATTATTTCCATCGTGATCGTGGAAATGTTGGAGCGCACTTTGGAGTAGGTCACAAGAAAGAGGATAATTGCACAAAGAATCCCATAGGGTCGAAAGGCATCCGAAAGAGCCCTCTACTCAAACTAATAGGACAAGGCCTACCTTGTTGGCCCTGTAAAAACTTGATAATATTCTTATGTTAGCCGAGCGGTAAAGTGCGTGACTTTCCGTCTGGAGGTCGTGGGTTCGACTCGTACCACTTAGTGCATGTTGTTAGGGGAAAATACTTCACTTTCGGATACCATCGCCATATTTTAGTACGTTGTTAAGCATGTCCCCTGGATCCCAATACTGTCGGGAGATGACCTCTACGGAGTCGGTCTCCCCTGTAATGAATGACGTCATCAAAAACGCCGCGGCCGCGCTTGGAAAAGTGTAAATTACACCCAAACCATGCAACGTACATACACATGTTACTAACTAAATGAACGCTGAATAAATTGTTAATAATAGGACATGGTTTGGGTGTAATTTACACTTTTCCAAGCGCGGCCGCGGCGTTTTTGATGACGTCATTACAGGGGAGACCGACTCCTTAGAGATTGTCTCCCGTCAGTTTTGGGATCCAGAAGACATGCCTAACAACATACTAAAAGATGGCGCTGGTATCCAAAAGTGAAGTATTTGTTCGACGGAATCCCCTAACAACACGCACTAACTGGGGTTTAAAAAACCTAATATGTACTAAATATCGTGTGATATTTAACAGTACCGTCAAACATGCCTACTTTGCCACCAGGGGAAACTTTGCCCAAGAGGAAAATTTTAAAATTTGCTTCTTGGGCAAAATTCCCCCTGGTGGCAAAGTAGGCATGTTTGACGGTAGCATTTCAGTGAAGGAAAACATCGTGAGGAAACCGATCTAACACCGTAAGGTCTAGTTTTCTGGTTTGGAAGGTCAGATGGCAGTCGCTTTCGTAGAACTAGTGCCCCAAATCTTGGGATTAGGTGCCAACGTGGACCTCGGGCCTCTGTAGGGCACTACCGGAAAAAACTCTACATCCTCCTAGCGTGCATGATGGGATGTTTAAGTCCAAGTAAAGGCATGATGCAGAAAAGTTCGTCCAGTATTAAACCACTAGGTATCACATTTATTTTGATCTAGACACGCGGCAGCGTGTCAAGCCAAGTTCAAGCAAAAGAACTGGCCAGCCAGCGCCAAGTGTAATATTACACGAACCACTTGGTACCACTTTTGACCCTTCTATAACTCAAAATCTCTTTAACGTCAACACATAAAACTACGTGTGTTTAATTATATCCATAAGGACATCTAGAAGCCCAAATTTCATGAAGCTAGCTCAAACGGTTATAAAGATATGAAGGTCAAAAAGTCGTAAATTTTAGCACTGACTGACTGACATATAGTACCTAAACCTAACATACTTCCAGATGACCTAGAAGGATGAAATTTGGAATCCAGCTCGGTAATTGTGTGTAAGCGTAGGAAAAAATCTAAAAATAAAAAAATAGGGGGGGTACCCATACAATTTTTTTTTTAATTGTAGCGTTGGAACCGTTACAACCAGATATTTGAAACTATCCCAATATATGTATTATTATATTTTCTATATAACAGGAATATAAAAATAAAGTTAAGTTATAAAATAAGTGGACTCAGGTGTCCCCATACAAAAAACTTGTAATATGCGCTAAACAACAGGCCAATGGTGTGTCGTCGGCGGCGCGCGGCACCACATAATTATACACAGAACAGAAGTAAATCTCAATACCTGCATAGTTTTCCTTACAAAAAGTAATGATATCCCACCAAAAACATAAATGTAAAAAAGGAGAGCCAAGTTCAATACAAAATTTATGCTTGGCTGTGGGCTTCGCCGCAAAAAAAATGAAGATCTAAATGAGTGCCAAGTTCTATGCAAAATCCAAATATGTATTTATAGGAACAAAATAACATTATGAACAAGTATTAAACTCTATGTCTTTGCTTTATTGGATACCTATAACAATTGCTGTTATTTAAAAATGTGAGATCTTAAAGTAGGTTAGATTTGACTTGGCCAGTATTCTACATATAACTACTTAGAGTAAACTGAACAATTGGCTGCTGTGGAACACTAAAAGTACTAAAACTGCCGGAAACTGAAATTAAATTGTTATTGCATTCATTTCAGGTGGCAAGAACGAAATGTCAAATATTTGTAAATGTGTTGACTCTTGCGCAAGTAGTGTTTGTAATATTTTACATAACGGTACCGGGGCAAGTCTTAGACAACACAGTGAGTATTTAATCCACAATATGGTTGTACCAATTTTGGTACGGAACGATAATATTATCTTTTGCGATTAACAAGGAGATAGGGTCATTGCTCTGGTTACGCGACACGCTTCAGTTAGCGATCACCTGAATAACTCCACAAGAAAATAACATTTTATAGACCTTAAATAGATAGTTATTAAGCCGTATGGAATTAGGTATTTAGTAACTTATCTCCACTTATAATAAATCTCTAAATTAAAAAAAGAATCAGCCAGTTTGAAACTAAGCTTTGCGCGGTTCGAATGTTCTCAGCATCCCATGAACGGAAAAATATGAAACATTTTATATAGTTACATTATTATTCTAGCTGCAACTTAGGATAGTTTTTATCCGACTGCGACAGTTAATTAATTTTCCGAAATATACGACTTCATTTAATTTTTCATTTATTTTTATTGAAATCAAACGCTGCTCCAACTGTCAGCTATAAGAACCGTCAAATTTTCGTCAAAATGGCGGAATTGCTTTGCCTTTCACTAATTTAAATCCCGTCTACGATATACCTTTACGAGACAAATGCTAAAATATAAACCATAAAAAAATATTCGATTCTGATATGAGAACTTATATGCGCAAATGTCGTTTTATGTCGTAATTTCAATAAATGAAATCAACAAATTTGAACAATATAATTAACACGAATTTGTTTTTTTTGAATGACAATGGCACGCGCTCGGCGCATTCAGCCAAAGTACCTGCGGCGCTACCACGAAAACCGATACTCAATGTTCATATATTTGCATCCCTGTCACTCGAGTATGGTTAGTGCGATAGAGATAGAGATACCCGAATATTTTCGAATTCCGAAGTTCGTGGTTATAGCTCAGGAATCGAAAATATGGTAAATAATCATAATGTATTTTCTCGAAAAAGAATTTAAAATAAATAAAGTCAAATGGAGAAAAAAACAAAGCAAGAGGTTATATAGGTAATGATTAAGTTATAAGAGTTCAAAGTTTTAAGAGGGGGTATGTTCTGTCCCTTTTCCGCAAAACGCACCTTCATATGGGGCCCACGTTATTTTTAATCTACATCAACGATCTAATTAACCTAAATGTAAACCACGGTAATATCCAGTCTTATGCTGATGACACTGTCATCGTCTTTGAGGGTGATTCCTGGGAGTCGGTGTTCGTGAATGCAAATGTGGGTCTTGGTAGGGTATCCTCGTGGCTAAAATCCAACCTCCTCACTTTAAACGTTAAAAAAACGAACTACATTTGTTTTACCAAGTACAATAGCACTCAACCACAGACTAACCTAAACCTCAAAATACACACCTGTTCACTTACTGATCGCCTTCTATGTAACTGTAAGGACATTGAGAGGGCTAGTTCCACTAAATACCTTGGTGTCATCTTAGACCAGCGCCTATCTTGGCATCAGCATATTGAATTTGTAAATGGTAGAATTCGAAAATTGGTATGGATCTTTAAAATTCTTCGACATATTGCAAACAAGACACTACTTAACCAACTATATGTATCGTTAGCGGAATCCATCATGACCTACTGTATCACCATCTGGGGTGGAGCAACTAAATCCAAATTCTTGGAGGTTGAAAGAGGGCAACGGTGTCTGTTAAAGGTAATGTACTTGAGGCCATACAGATTTCCCACAAATGAACTGTATAAAATTAGTGACAAATTATCAATGCGAAAACTGTATATCCTCCATACAACATTAAAGTTACATAAAACACTAAAATTTAATCCAACGCTTCTAACTAGAAGACGTAAAAACACCGTTGCCCCACTTACAACATATAGATCTTTGTTTGCTAAAAGGCAGTATAAGACACGTGCAGCATACCTTTATAATAAAATAAATGTTAAAATTAATATCTATCAACAAAAGAAATATAATTGTAAGAGGTCTCTAACGGAATGGTTAAAGATGCTAAGTTATGAAGATACTGAACTGTTACTTAATCTTGTATTAATCTAAATTTAATTCTATAGTTAGTAAAACATAACAAAATGGAAAATGTTATATATAATATATACCTACTTTATCAAACAACACACACGCACGCACACACTAACACACACGCACGCACACACTAACACACACACTCACAAGCGCACACACAGGCGCGCACACACACACACACACACACACACACACACACACACACACACACACACACACACACACACACACGCACACACACACACACACACACACACACACACACACACACACTCAACTTTAGGGTCACGACACTATGCCTGTGATACCTAATTCGTCTTTGTTTTTATTTTATGTTATAAATATTTACCTACATATAAGAAATTAACATTAACTGCTTTTTTATGGAGGAGCGGGTCTTCCTGACACAGGTATTTTTTACCTACTAGGAAGACCCAACCTTATTTTCAATGTAACCTAGCAATCTATGAAATAAAACATTTTCATTTTTCATTTTCATTTTTCATTTTTCATTTTCATATGAAACGATTGTTTTTTACTATGACGCTCGAGTATATTGACGTCACAGTCCCTCATCGTTTTCTCACTCTAACAAGCGACATTAAAACGGATGTAGCTTCATAATTTTTTGAGATATTTGAATGGGAGTTTCATTATCTTCTATCTATTTATACATAATAAATGCCTATGTCCTGACTGACTTATTCACTCACTCACTCACTCACTCATCAACGCACAGCCGAAACTACTAATCTTAGAGAGTTGATTTTTGCACAGTATGTTGCTTTTATAACGTGGGCTAGGGATAAAAAGGGATTTTTGAAAATTCTACCCCTAAGGGGGTAAAATGGGGGTGCGAAGTTTGTATGGGAGAACCTTTTTTTTTTGAGCTATAGACTTAAACTTTGTAGAAAGATCAGTCATTAGAATACAAATAAAGAACTTTCAGGGTTTTACAAAATTCTACCCCTAAAGGGGTAAAATAGAGTGCAAAGTTTGTATGGGAAAAACTACTTTTTTTTAAATAGAGACTTAAAACTTTGTAGAGAAATTATTCATTAGAATACAAATAAAGTACCTAGATTCAGTGTTTCAAAAAAATCGACCCCTAAGGGGGTAAAATAGGGGTACAAATTTTGTATGGGGGAAACAATTTTTTTTTTAAATAGAGACTTAAAACTTTGTAGAAAGATTAGTCATCAGAATACAAATTAAGTACTTTCAGCGTTTTAGAAAATTCTACCCCTAAAAATAGGGGGCTAAAATAGGGGTGCAAAGTTTGTATGTGGGAAACTATTTTTTTTAGCTAGAGTCCTAAAACTTTGTAGAAAGATTATTTAAATACAAAGAAAGTACTTTCAGCGTTTTGGAAAATTTCACCCCTAAGGGGGTAAAATAGGGTGCAAAGTTTGTATGGGAAAAACATATTTTTTTTTAATAGAGACTTAAAATTTTGACGAAAAATTACTTATTAGAACATGAAAAATACTACATTCGGCGTTTTACAAAAATCATTCCCTAAGGGGGTTAAAAAAGGGTGCAAGGTTTGTATGGGGAACACTTTTTCTGAGCTAGACACTTAAAACTTTGTAGAAAGATTACTTATAAAAATACAAAAAAAAAGACTTTCAGCGTTTTGAAAAAATCTATCCCTAAGGGGGATAAAAAGGGGTGCAAAGTTTTTATCAGGGAAAGTTTATGTTTTTGAGTTAGAGACTTGAAACTTTGTAGAAATATTACTTATTAAAATACAAAAAAAGAACACAAATCGTTTTAGAAAATTCCACCCCTAATAGGGTTAAAAAGGAGAGCAAGCTTTGCATGGGCAACACTTTTTTTTGAGTTAGACTTAAAACTTTGCAAAAAGATTACTTATTAGAATACTAAAAAAGAACTTTCAGCGTTTTAGAAAACTCCATCCCTAAGGGGATCCTTAAGATCCTTAAGAAGGGTAGCCAGTGTTGTGTGGGAAAAACTTTTTTTTTTACTAGACTTAAAACTATTCAAAATGTTACTTATTAAAATTAATAATAAAGTACTTTCAGAGTTTTAGAAAATTCCACCCCTAAGGGGGTTAAGAAAGCTTTGTATGCGCAACACTTTTTTTGAGCTAGAGACTTAAAAGTTTACGAAAAAAGTTCTTTCAGCGATTAGAAAAATTCAACCTCTAAGGGGGTTTAAAAGGGGGTTCAAATTTTAAATGGCGAGCAATAAAATTTTAAAGTGTGAGTAAGAGATTTTTAACTTCGGTCTTATTCTGTACGTTAAAAGACTACAAAACTGATTTCAGAGTTTTTCCAAATTCATCCCCTAAGAGTGTTAAAATTGGTTCAAAGTTTGAGTATTTCAAGGCATTTTTAAAGTATGAGATTTTTAACTTTGGTTTTAGACTGTTTGTTCACAAACTAGAAAATGAACATCAACTTTTTTTTGAATTATCCCCTAAAAGAGGGTTCAAATTTTGTATTGAGAGAAATCATTTTCTAAGACGATAATAAGTTCTACGCGGACGAAGTCGCGGGCAACAGCTAGTACCTAATAATCTGAATCTACTAAAAGAACGAAAAAAAATCCTCTCTGTTGTCCAACTAGTGTGGTGAATGTAAGCTTTGAAACATAAACTACAAGACTCGAGTCGCGACTGCTGAGTCTAGAAGCCTCGAACCTTAGGTAATGCCTCGACCGTGTAAGTCTGAAATTAAAAGGCTCGTGTTGCTGCTTACGAACACAGAAACCTCGAGTCTTTAGGCCTCAAGCTTTAAAGCCTCCTAAGCTTTGAAGGTTTAAGTCTATAAGGTTTGGACTTTGGAGCATGTAAAAGTTTTAAAAGCTTTTAACAAATCAGATCTATCAGTGATGTTTTTGATATTTGATATATGTAGGCATTACTCACCTTATATTATTAATAAATCAAATCGTGTCATATATTTTCAATAAGATTTTATTTAATGTACAACGTGTAATTTTAAGTACAGCCAAGTTTAAAAATATAATTGCATATAACTTACTCAAAATTGTTACTAGTTGAACCAAATGGCAATAATATTTTCTGCCTAGAGCGCTCAGTGTTTGTTTTAACGCTTGACTCAGGCCTTTGAGGTTCGGGAGGCTTGAGCGTTCAATAAATGAGTTTTTAAAGCTTTGAGCTCATAAAAAGCTTGAGTCGTTAAGGTTTGAGTGAGAAAACCGTGTTTGAGTTCAAACCTTCAACGCTCAAGGCTTCAAAGCTTGAACCTTCAAGGTTTGCGAGTCTTTAAGTTCGAAAGTCTTCAAGAATATAGGCTGTTTCCTTAGGCATTTAAAATAATGTACATAAACAAAACCACGTGACTTTCGCACGCATCCAATTGCATATTACAGCATTAATGAAGAGCTAGTTTGATTGGCTGGTTGATATAGTCTTCAAACAACACTATCTTCAACTCATCCAAGTGGTTGCTAACCAGCGCAATGACCCTACTTAAACAATCCATGAAAGTCAAAATAATGTAGGGTTCTTAATAACTAAGGATCAATCATCTGAAACCCAAGACTAGTTATTTGTTATACAAGGGTGCAAAGTTGTATTTTACCCGCGAGTGTGGAATTTAAACACGAGCAAGCGAAATGATTCTATACCTAAGTAGTTGAGGAGAAAAATATTCTGTCTCTCTCTCTCTGGATGCCCTGAAAAACTAGCCTGTCGCATATATTGCTATTGGCATAAGTATGCGGAGTGTGGCATTGCATTTTGGAATTTTTGTAGTAGTTATTTAAATTAATGTAAACTTTCTTTTGTAGTTACCTACCAAATAAATATATTTCACTCTTCTTCTTTCTGTCAACTCAAATTGTTGTTGTTGAGCGTTTATGAATACGGCCATAACTGTTTACAGAGCAGTGAATTCGCTAATGCTGCCTACGAAAGCTCATGGTACAACGGCGATTCAAGATTCAGGAAAATTATCCATATTATCATTGCAAGGTAAACAGCTGCATTTTATTAACGGTCCAGTCAGTGTAAGATCGACCTAATGTGTTCCCCATTGTTAGACGGTACGTATGTTCAGGAGGCCCTGAGACTATTACTTATTCTGTGCCCTGAGTGAAAATAAACTTCAGCGTTTATAATGTAACGTACCTAGCAGCATTTGTTCCAATAATAAACCTACCAGTTACTGTCCATTACTAGGGTAGATACTATTAATTAAAGATAGATCGGCACTCGCTACAGACATTACTTCGGAAGAGGTTAAAGCACGGTATCAAAGTAGGTTAGGTACCTATGGGTGGAGCGGAAGCGGGTAGACAAGGTAAGTTGACATACAGCTGGCACTGTCATGCATCGCTACGTAGAAACCTAGGGTTAATGAGCTTTGTGGTCAACATCCTGAGACGCAGGTGGATAGTATCAGTCTCCTAAATAGATTGCTCAGACTGTCGGTACCTGACGCATACTGCACCAGGCGGAGGCGACCGCCCCTGCTGGCCACTGAATATGCGCGTCCACGCCTGCGCCTGCTTTCCCCCTTTCTGCGCTCATCAACTCCCTCCTCGCGGCAGTCTCTGAATGTGATTTGTTTGCGACAGGGATAGCGAGATTGATGAATGAATGGAAGAGAGTGCTTGAGATGAAGCAAGACAGGTAACTTGTAGATTTAAGTTAGTCTTTAGATAGTAGTTTTAGTATGGAATCAATGTAACACTTTAAATAAATAAATCGCGTTACGTTTAATATAATTTAACACATTTCTCCCGATTTGGAAATGTGGGTAACGAATTGTAGTGAGCCATTAGATCAGGTCGATTCTTATCCGCACCGTTCGTTTTCCAGCTCAGTGGAAAAACACTCTTGTGTGCTAAATAAATATCTTCTTCTTCTTACTCACATACAAAAAGGATGTAAAATTGTTCATAAAAATAAAAGTATTTTTAAAAAAGCATGTGATAGTCATCCACGAACATGTCGAAATCCGGATAGACTTCTACCTGAGGAGCACCCTATTTTGTCAAAGTACAGGAAAAGTTGTATAATATTTTCGATTAAGATCTATAATAAAATACCAATAGAGATTAAGAAATTAAATATTAGGTTATTTAAACAAAAATTGCACCAATGGCTAAATAATAATAATTTTTATTCTTTAAATGATTTTTTTCTTCTTTGACATGAAATAATGATTTAATAGTTCTGTAAATATTTTAATGTGTAATCTTGTATATTTTGCATACCAGTCATGGTTAAGCATGGAAACCTACCTGTAATTTTGTTTGTAACGCCTGTTTGGTAATGTTTAACGCAAATAAATATTCTTATTCTTATTCTAAAAATAAATTCCAAGCACACATGGCATCTAAAATCCTTAGCTATCTCTATCTTAGGGTACCTACTTGGGTCCCAAGGGTACATTAACTGTCAAAATCCGCTCAGCCGATACGACACCTACAAAGACATGCGCGTATAACATTACCTACCCTTTTTGGCAGTCGGGCAAGAAAGTGGTCATATTCCATTGCAAACGATCTTAAGGTGGCTCGCAAACTCTGGTGCCGCTTGAACAGATTGAGAACGGGACACGGCCGCTGTAATTATTTCCGGCACAGGTGGGGCTGGCGGGACTCCGCATTCTGCGACTGTGGCGAGGAGGATCGAAACATAGATCACATCATACAACGCTGCCCCCTGCACTCTTACTCGGGGCCTCCAGAAGAACTGAATAAGTTAACACCTGACGCTCTCACTTGGCACGGGACCCCTGAATGTGGACTTATAATTTTTATTGCATGTAACGTACACACGCCATACGATGAAATAAAAATATAGGTAAGGTGGCAACAGTATCCTACCTACCTACCTACACTAGTAAATTTTTATGACGGGTCTTGGTTCTGGGACTTTTTGAGGGTTATGATGATCTTGATGTGACGTATATCCCGATCAAGCTAAGAATGCACCTCGCTCAGTGTAACTTATTCGACGCGAGGTGCATTCTTAGCGAGTTGTAGCTGTCACGCGTCGATTGGTTAAATAACCAATTATTGTTTCTAATTGAAATGACAACCACGTCAAGACAAAATTATATTCTATCACTGTTCTATCTCGCAAAGCGTTGAGTTGAGACCTACCCATCATACCAAAAGTTACAAATATCGGGCTCTGAAAAGGTAGTGTAATTAACGGCTTTCTTAAAATTGAGATATCTACGTTTCAGATCGCAGAAACCGTGCACGTTGCGAGCGATCGGATATACAGATATGAACTTCACAACATATAGCAGGGTATTTGCATTATAAGTACCTTCCTTACCCAATTTAACCCTCTGGACGCCAAGAACACCAATAGGTGTTGCTCACGCAACACATCACTGTCGTGCCCACAGCGCCAAGTACAACTATAGGTGTTATGGCGTTCGCTGTCAAAATCACCTTCAGGCTTTATGAACTAAGGTGAACATTCAAACTCTTATGGAAAATTCGTTGGCGTATAGAATGTACATGTCACTTTCGTACGAGAAGAAGGGCGTCCAAAGGGCTAAAATGAACGCCCCCTCGTCAGTAATCGATATGTTACAATGTGTGAGAGCAACTGTGTACCTGAGTAAAGGTCACAGCTCATTACAGCCCCCCGGCACCCGACCCGCACCGCCTCGTCTTTCGGCGTCCACTCGTTGTCGACAGCTGGTCCACGGGTGGACGCCGCGTTGTCACCAGTGGACCTCGCGTGGTCATCGAGTGGGCACGAGCGTCGTCAATGAGGCGAGGCGGTGCGGGTCGGGTGCCGGGTGGCTGTAATGTGCTGTGACCATGTGTTAAATAATATCCCATTTGGAAACCATAACACTAATGTACTGTACGAGAAACAAAAGTTACAAACTGGAGCTCGAAAACATGACGCTCACCACAATTATAATTAAAAACTCACCTTTTCTTTTTTTCAGATCTGCAGCTCGGCTTGGTCTTACTTATCATTAGTAAATCAAATGTACCAAAACGTTGAATACGAATTTTAGAAAATTATGGTCTGATTAAAATCAAATCAGAGTAGATTCACATGCATATAGAACTGTTAAATTCATCTTTATTTAATATCTATTGTGTTGATTGTTGTATTGATGAACACTTGAGTGAAACTTGAGTGTACCTAGTTGTAGTTAAAGCAACAGCGGCATAGCAGTTTGTAGCGCCAGTATTAGAAGTGTACCAAATAAAAAGTTCTCAGACATATTTTCCATCCGATATTGAATTCATTTGAATTAGCTACAAACTTCATTAAATATTTTTTTTTCTTTGTATGCACGCCACGTCACTAATAAAAATTTAAATAAAAAATCTAGTTTTCTTCATATTTGTATTGTCAATTTATGTATAATATCTCACAATATTTGCAGCATCCTAAGAACAATATACAAATTTCCATGATCAATTTAAATGATGACTCAAATATTTATAAAATGTACAACATAATCTCATTCGTTAAGAACTAAGTTAAATATTTACAAAATATTAGATCTGATAAAATTGTATAGATACAGTATTTTTATAGATTACAATTATATAAATAGTTAAAAATTAGAGAACTGTACATGATATCAGGTCATACTATTATTTAAGCTTCATTGTTTCTTCATTCCTGTTGTGGGGTTACTCTTGGATATAACTGCAACAGAAAAAAACAATTATTAGTAACAATGCATTCACAAACATAATAAAGGTACCTACAGTCGCCATCACATACATCGGAGCAAACAAGCACGTCACAAACATCGGAACACACCTCTATTTTCAAGGCATTAGGGTGCATGTGCCGATATTTTTGAACACCTGTAGTGTACAGTCGCCATCACATACATAGGTACACTATAGGTGTTCAAAAATATCGGCACATGCACCCTAATGCCTTGAAAATAGAGGTGTGTTCCGATGTTTGTGATGTGCTTGTTTGCTCCGATGTATGTGATGGCGACTGTACCTATGTATGTGATGGCGACTGTACATACAAAACATCCGTTGACTTAACTTGGGAACAAATATTTGTCTGTGTCAGGTTTTTTCTGGATCAAAAAGTAAAGATGATAAACTTCTCTCTCTCTTTCTCTCTCGTTTAGCTCGTTGCGGCTGTCAACACAAGGCAAAAATATGCCATAGACAATAACCGGGATCAACAACGAAGCGCTCAGTTAGTTACAACTAAGCTGTCATTCATCCTCAGCAACCGATGTTGTCTTTACGTGTGCAATCGATGCGAATTTTCAGTAGCCAAACTACTTCCAAACACCACTTTTCTTACACTTTGGAAAGAAGTAGTAGTAACACAAAATAAATAATAATACTTACGAATATAACCTCTTCTGCTGGAGTCTTCTGTCTAACAAAAACCTATGTTTGACGGCAAGTAAATTCGAATCGCGGCATTCCGCTCTCACCCTCGCCGCATCGCACGTCCTGTTCCGTTCCTAGTGCAATCGTGTATGTTGACGCCTTGGTCAAGTGGGCTAGTACAAACTGCTGCCAAGTCACTTCGTCTCATTTCTCACTCGCACTATGCGAATAAGAAGGAAAGGGCAGATTGTTTCGTTTCGCGTCGCGCGCGGCCTCAGTTGTGCGGGCCCCGCTGAGTCGAGTGTAGCCGGTAGCGGCAAGAGAGCAAATAAGTAACTCACCCCCAGCAGGTTCCTGGGCACGTATCCCTCCTCCCCGCTGTCGTCGCGGCCCCACCACCACTCGCGCTCGCTGTCGTCGCCCTTGCGCAGCACCTGGAGCCGCGCGCCCGTCGAGAACGAGAGCTCGTCCGGCCGCGCCGCCGTGTACGAGAACACCCCGTATACTAGGCCGTTGTTCATTATGCCGAGCTTCTCTTGGACGCCTGGAGAACAAACTCGCTTATGAGGATATTTGTAGCAACAAATATCGGAACCATGTACAGTCGCCATCACATACATCGGAGCAACAAGCACGTCACAAACATCGGAACACACCTCTATTTTCAAGGCATTAGGGTGCATGTGCCGATATTTTTGAACACCTAAAGTGTACCTATGTATGTGATGGCGACTGTACTGTCTCTTAGGAAAGTATTCGGGTGAAATCGTTTATTTTGGGATAAGAACGTGTTAGAAGAGCAAGCGAGAGATTGATTACTTAATTATTTATTGCCTAGTGACTTCTCTAAGACTTTTACCAAAAACGGTTAGTTTCTGAATCTAATCCTCCGAGACTAAAATATTATACTTATTTCTTTAATTCATGTTTTGTTCGCACAACTCACAAACTTTGTAGAAATATTACTTATTAGACTACAAATAAAGTACATTCAGCGTTTTGGAAAATACTATCTCTAAGGGGGTTGAAAAGGGGTGCCAAGTTTTTTACAAAGGAAATTTTTTTTGAAGTTGAGACTTGAAACTTTGTAAAAAGATTACTTTATTAGAATACAAAAAATTAACTTTCAGCGTTTTAGAAAACTCCACCCCTAAGGGGAAGTTAAGAAGGTGTGCAGGGTTTGTATGGGCAACACTTTGTTTGAGCTAGAGACTTAAAAGTTAGTAGAAAGATTAATTATTAAAATACAAAAAAGTGTTTTTAGAGTTTAGAAAAATCCAACCCCTAAGAACCCTTAAAAGGAGGTTCAAAGTTTAAATGGAGAGCAAGACATTTTTAAGGTAAGAGAGTTGTAACTTCGGTATTATCCTGTAGGTATGTTAAGAGACTACAAAACTAATTTCAGAGTTTTTTCAAATTTTTCCCCTTAGAGTGTTAATAGGGGATTTAAAGTTTATGTAGAGACCAAGAAATTTTTAAAGTATGAGATTTGTAACTTCGGTTTTAGACTGTTTGTACTAGAAAATGAATTACAACGTTTTTTAAAATGTAATTCATAAAGTCGCGGGCAACAGCTATAGACAGTTATTAAAGACGCCGGGAAAGAAGGGCTTGCCGGGTGAGTAGGTATGGGAGGCCGGATAGTGATACGAAGCTGGCAAGCCCTTTTCACGGTCAGGCATGTATAGTGCTTTTCTCAAACATGCAATGAAATAAATAAAAAGAACTCGATGAAATCAATCTAATTTTCATGGCTGAACGCCGTGCCACAAATAGTGGAATAAAAATTAAGAATAATTTACTTCCCGGCCTAGGCCTTCAATTTTGTATGAAATTCCTTTACAGTTCTCGAGTTGATCCGCCCGAAACGTGATACTTTGAAGCCTGATATAACCCACGTAAAGACGACATTTCATTGCATGTTTGAGAAAAAGTATGAATGAGATTTAAATTTTACTTAGTTAGGTTTGCCATTTTCCCACAAAAATTATCATATAGCTTACATAAAACACGGCCGTTTGCAGATCAAAGAGACTCAAACAAAATTAATCCTTAATGTCAAGTCCGTAAAGTAACAACATACTACCTAAGTTTAGATGTATACATAAGTGAAGGTAAGGAATAAAATTGTAGTCAATATTAGCAATTTGTTATATTATGAAAGTACCGCGCGAGCTCGCCAACTATTGCCTTCACCTTCCAGGTTTTACAAGCTTTTATTTAGCTCACCCCGTTTGTTTTATTTTTCTTTATTTTTTCTTGGGTCAAATTTAGTAATTGAAATTTGACCCACTTCCCGGTTTCCGATTGAGCTGAAATTTTGCATGCATATGTATATCGCATGACAATGCAATATTATGATGACATGGAGCTGATCTGAATCTGGAGCTGGAAGGTGGCCTTAGAATCGTCTCAATGAGTAGTTGATGATGGTATGCAGAATCGTACAGTCGGCAATAAAAGCTTGTATCAAAAATGAAATTTTTGACAGAAACTTGTTTATTAAAAAGTAATTAAAAAAAAAATTGCGTAACTCACTGTATAGGTATTCTGAACACCCGTCGAAGCCTTCCTCGTCCTCTTCGCATTTCTCGGCCGCTGTCTCGTGGTCGGACAGCGTCGTTGCGAATATACACGCACCTGAAAAAAACAAAATTAAGCATATCAAATATACATTTTACGTCTTTGAAAATAAGATCTACTTTCGATTGTTAAGGTGAAGTTCACGAAGTGCAGAAGATCACATCAGCCTCGTATTTATTTTCATGATTTCGAAATCAGAGTACGGCTTGCCATGTATGAGTTTTGACTGATGAGACTGGTTTTTATTTTTATATTTGTAATTTAGAGCCATATTTATTTGTGAAGGTTTAGAAATTAGGTCTTATTTTAGAACAACACAGGCAGGTTCCATTGTTACTTCTAAAATAGACCTCACTGCTTCAAAATAAGACCTAACTTTGCCAGAAACTCGTACCGTTGCCAACAAGGAAGCGCACCATTATTTATTTATCGTATGGAATTTTGGTCACTGGATTACATATAAAAGCATTATAAGAAAATAATAATAATAAAATTGATTCATATATAGGTTTAGATTAGTCCTCTTCAAGTACTCTGTAGCCAGTTGATTAAGATTCTTGAGATCCTCCATCCGGGCTGAGAATTTTTCTGACGGGCATTCCAGAACCATGTGGTCGGGGTTTCCACACACATTGACCTGCGCACCATTGCCTAACACGAGGATGCGGTGAAGAAGAGGCAGAAACTAGACTGACGACGACTTACAACTTTAAATACAAGGTCTATTTCCGCAACACATCATCGGCGTTACAAGAGGCAGCGTATTTATTTTGAATATTTACATTAGACCTTACGGCTCGAAAAATAAAGTCTAGTTTTGAATAACACGTACCGTTGTCAACGAGGAAGCGAACCATTGGCAGGTTGTTGCAGGACGCCGCGCAGTGTAGCGGCGTCCACCCGTCTGAGTCCTGCGCGTTCACATCACACCCCAACTCCACAAGAAACCTGAAAATTACCTCTAGTCATAAAGCGTCCTATATGTTCTTTCCCAAGAAAGGTCATTTGTCAATAAGGACAGTTATTCGTTGCATCGTTATGCGAGTATATTGACAACTGAACCAGCATAAAACATGTCTTAGCACCATCTATGCGAAATAATCGGAAGAATGATAATATTCAGTCTCCTGAAAAACCAACTTCCAAAACAACGACAACAGAACATGCAACGCCATCTACTGAAATTTTCCGAAACTCACTTGACAATTTCAAAGTGGCCCGCGCAGATGGCGTTGTGCAGAGCAGTGATCCCTTCGTCATTTGCAGCGCTCGCATTCTGCACCTGAAATATACAATTAACTAATTGAACAACCACAGTCATTTATATTGTTTCTCTACACTGTACTCTACAGTATAAACTATAAAGCTTACAATTGCATGCACTTTGTAAAAAGGAGCGCAGCGTTAATGAAACTTTTCGCAACGAGTGCGCTCCGTGGGATCTTTTGGTCAAGGCTCCGAACCGCAGATTAGTTTTCACTTTGTTTAATTAGAAATCCTCAACTAGCAAGCCACGCTGGGGTTTAGTCATTGAACTTGCATTTTGATTGTTTAACTGTTATCTAATGTAACGAACGTAATTAATTTTTCACGCACAAAAAGGTAACTGTAGGTATGGCAATTTCGATTTACAACCGTGTTTAACCCCCGACGCAAAATGAGGGGTGCTATAAGTTTGACGTGTCTGTGTATCTGTATGTGGCTGTGGCATCGTAGCTCCTAAACGAATTGACGATTTTAATGCGTTTTTTTTTTGTCCGAAAGCTGACGTGATCGAGATGGTTCTTAGCTATGTTTCAACAAAATCCATTTTTGAGATATTGAACTTTGGAATGAAAATGTCGGTGGTTTTTCAACTTTTGTAAGTTTTTAATAATACCTTTAAAGTGTATTAAAAATGTCCTTCGAAACATTGGTCTGCAATGTTACTCAATCAAATCGTTAGCAGTTACAGACCAAGGGAGCCGATTTTGACATTCGAGCGCCCGAAAATTAAATAAAAGTAAATACGATTGTAGTGACAAAATTGTAGGCACTATAACCATGACACCGATATAATTGAATAAAAGTACCACTCGTTTTTTAAATTTTCGATCGCTATTTCATAATTTTTTACTGTTTTCGAGTGAAAGAGTCGAGCGCTCGAAAGTCAAAAATCGGTCCCCTGTTCGAAGGCTCGCCGCCCAATCCATTGCGAACAATAGTACCTACGTGAACCCTTTTCTGTTTGCCTTCGTAAATGAACTGATACGTTATATCATGAATATTTTAGCCAACTTTCAGTCTGAGGTGTTAAATAAATAATTCTAACCTGTGTTGCAGTTTTCTTGACAAGCTCCAACTCGCCTTCTAAACTAGCATCCAGCAGTAGTGCGAGGGGATCGAAGCTCACTCGCCTCGCCAACGGCGCCTTCCCGCCTTGCTTCAGATTACCCTTCTTTGACCGCCTCAGCACATTCTCAGACGTCTGAGAATCCTGACCGTTCAAGTCGACAGAACTTATCTGCTCCGCTATATCCAACACGTTGTCCTTATCTTCACTCTTCTCTTTAGAACTTATAGATATGTTATTATTCATTAACTTATCCACCTCATCCTTGCTTTTCGTTTTCTCTTTTAGGCCGTTCTGCATCTCTGTAGGCACTGTGTCTGTTAAGTGATCCATTTCGGGGAATAAAAATGCTGGTGGCATTTCGATTCTACGGTTGATGCTGACGCTTACCGCGTTTTTAGAATTCGTATGGTTTCTTAGCTTAGGCTGTTCGCTCATTGGTGGTTTTCTAATCGTTAGTGGGCGTGCTTTTATAATCATTTCATTACTGCTCCCGTTGCTAAGTTCTTTTTGATTCTGCTGGTCACTGTCGTTGGACAGGTCTGGGGCAGGAATTGTGGGCATGTTGTCCGTTTGGTTGTACCCCGCTTCGTTGCTCACTGACTGTCTCGGTGGGGTCTGCAAATGAAAATGCATATAAAGACTGCTTCGACGTGTTTTGAAGAGGATACCTGTATCATCCATTGGTAGCAGAAACATAAAACAAGCAGAGAAGCGCAAATAAGACAAAATTTTGGCCTACGTACCTTTATTGTTGGTTTGGGAGGTAACGCTGGTTTGGGAGACTTGTCAGCACCGCTCACGTCTGGCGTGGAGAGCGGCGTACTAGCGCTTTGCGGAGGGGACAACAAGATGCTTTGCGAGGAGTTCTGCCCAGGATAGCTACTCCCCGTTCCGCTCGAAAGCCCTGAAGCGGAGTTCCTCACAATCTGGGGTTGGGAAGTGACCGTGTTACTAACTATGTGATTAGATGGGGGTGCGAGGCTTTGGGTCTGGACGGTTTGCGGTTGGACAGGTTGGATCTTTGTGGACGATGTTTGATATATGGGTGATGGCTTCCCGCTTGAGACCTGAACCGATGTAGGGGCTACACTCGATACGGGTTTCTGGAATGAATGAATGATGATGGTATTTACAAATGATGTGTGAATGAATGTATGTGACAAAGCGAAATAAAATGCAAGGAAAAAATATTGCTAAGTTTACAATCAAAGGCGAACTTACTCCAAATCCTATAGAACTGCTAGCGGTAGTCGTTGTGGACGCGAAGCTCGGAGAGTTTCCCTTCATCGCATTACCCTGTAAACTTTTCCCTCCGTTGCTCTTCGAGCCATCATTACTTTGACTATTACTCTGACTTAGCCTAGAATTGTGTTGATATGTATGATTCTCTTTACCCTCTTGGTTACACCTATTAGAAGAATCTGACTTCTGCAATTGATATGCGTGTTCCTGCTGATATGTAGCTTCGTGTTGACTTAGTGGGGTGGCCAGACTTTTGTTCACAACCGACAGCGGCGTAGAATGAACCGTCATATGGTTTACGTTTATATTAGCTTGGTTCTTGTTTTCTTGACTATCATTCTTGCCGTTAACTTCGGGGTGTTTTAATTTACCAGTCTGAGGGAATTTCGTATTATATGGCAATGTCTGGTACTTTGGATCTGACTTACTGGCGGCGAATTCTGGCAAGAACTCCTGTTCGTTTATCTTAAGCTCTTTTCCGTTTTGATTACTGTTAGAACTACTTGTACTATTGGGACTGTATTGAGGTTGTTTGGAATACTCAGAGTATTTGTTTAGATGGTCGAACATGGACTTTTGATCATAAGCGTTGGAGATGCCCTGTTGGACGTGACTGTAGGCATCGTGCTTGGGGTATTGTCCCTGGTAGTCCTGACCGGGCGGTAGGTGGGGATATCCGCCTTTGTACAGCGGGTTGACCATTTGTTTTTGCTGCAGATAATGTGCTTCCTGCTGCGTTAAATGGCTTTGTACATTATCACTTTGCGTCAGCTGTTTCAATGGCACGTTATTTTGTATTACGTTTTGCTTCATCCCCTGGAACAGATTTTTGCATATGATTATCATGTGTGCTGATCTGTGTTATAGTGAGATGTAGTGTGTGTTCGTAATGTGTATGACTTACTTGGAAATTGGAGTTATGTGTGAGGCTAGGCGCATGCGGCACATGGTTGTAAGGTTCGACGGCAGCCACGTTGCCCCGCGCCTGCGGGCCCTTTGGCGCGCCGGGGTATCCGGACAACTGCTGCATCGACGACTGGTTGGACGTTCTACGAACAAAATAAAATGTAAGGAAAAGGTACTTGGGAACATCTTTATTATTTCAAAATTAAACGAAAATAGTCTATTCCAGGCATTAATAACTGTAGTTTCCAATTGCATAGGTAAGTTAAATTGTATTAAATTAAATTAAGTTGCTAAATAAAATAAGTGTTCTGTAGGACCAATTTTGGTACGGAACACTAAAAACTACCTAACAAAACTTCTAAAATGATTTACTTTTTTAATAGGTAGTTTTTTTTCAGGATAAAGGAATACAAAATTTACCGTACCTACCTATTCTTGTCAGAATTAAATCAAATATGCACAAGCGGACTTATCTCACGAGACGTCTGTTACCGAACCCGCAGTTCGTTATGGCCTGCTGTCATGCAAAAGTCGTATGAGCGATGGAACGACGAACAGATACAAGCCGTTTTGGCTAGCGCGGCAATGTAGCCATATATCGCTGCGACATTCTGATTTACGAGACAATTTGTCGGAGGCCGAGTATATTGTTTTGTTATAAATAGCAACGTATGTCATCCACTTTAATGGTTAAAAATAATACATTATCAATATCATGTTTAACCTCTTTGTTACCCAACTGCCGAAGAATTATGTTTTTCGAGCGTATGTATGTAAGTTTGTATGTATGTATGTAAGTATGTATGTATGTGTGTATGTATTATTCTTTGACACACCCTGTAGCCTAAACCGTTTGACGGATTTTGACATATGAGGTGTCGTTGGATTCCTCATAATCATAGGAGTACATAGGCTATAATATTTGCAAAAAAGCAGTTGGGTTTTTTGAAAAATATTTTGATTTCACTTGTTTTACCTACATTTCGACTTGCTTATTGTTTGGAATAACTTCAATTGCAAAATTATCGATGTTATTAGCCAGAAAGACTTTCAATGTACCTACTTATTCTAGCTATAAAAATAAAAACATTTATTATCAGGTTCATACAGAGATGAAGGTCGTTATCTTGTATTTCCTGTGGACAATGCCAAAGTTAAGGGTAATGATACATTTTTGGATGTACATTTAATCGGTATTTTTTTTATATAATTTTATATATGCACCATGCAGAGATGATTATTGTTTTATTTTTACTTCGTATGTTTCAGCAATTAAAAAAAAATGGCGCCAAAATAAAATAGCTGTTTAATTAAACTCGTATGCCAACCGCAGATCCGATTACCGCGCTTAAGCATAACCTCCGTAAATTCCGAACTCTCACCCAGCCATTAAAATAATTACACGAACTGTCGAATTTTTATTTATTGGCCGATAAAAAATACCGGAAAGTCAGAAGTTAATGGGGATAATAAAGGGCTGGGCATCAATGATGATAGATGGTCGGCACCTCCAGCTCCCGAGTCGATCATCTGCTAAATAACTAAATTGATATAAATCGAGGTCAAAGTCATTTCCCTAAGCGCCATGTCGAGGTTCGTCACCATGGGAATTAGGTATGCCAAGTAGGAAATATTGATGGCATTACCTTCGTGGGCGGACGAGGACAAGACAGTCGACCTAAATTCCATTACGTTATGCCAACTCAAGTGACTTGAAATATAGCTCTTAATTGGAACATTAATGAGTAGAATTCGTGGGATTAACTGAAGTATTTGAATTTTCACCTACGGGAGGTAGATAATCTGATGGAGAAACATTTTTTACAGACATACCTACACACCGAAAATTTGCGTCAATTCACTCAACTATAGGACCTAAGTCAGCCAAACCTCTAGAGTTTACTTTGGTTTGACCAAAAACATTAGAAATTCAGTCAAATAAAGGTTCCGACGGAAGACCAGCGCTGGCCTTCTAGGTTAGCACCATGCTGAGTCGGGGCCTTTTCGTGGACCCTGCTATTTTTACGTTCTGTGTTTTGTTTTTTACACCCATTGTTTTGTCCACGAATAAATGTTTTCTTTCTTTCTTTCTTTCTCTCTTTCAAATATAGCTCAAAACCATGCTGGGCGTTCACACATGCCAAAGGCGTATTGTAGAAGTTGCCTGCTTCGCCATACGTCCTTCTGGAGGATGTGATTGTGCGGATGTCATGTCCTTGCTGACAGAGAACGACTTTGGCAACGCCTATTGGAACTCCACGATCCAGATATTGAAGATAGACCAAACCTTTTGAGCATATGTAACTAGGAGGCATATATAACATAGTATGACGGACATAGGCCAAAATGTTTCACAATACATATGTTTTCCATCGTATTTTCTCGGAAACGTTCGTATTTGTCATGCTACTTCAGTCAACCTCAGTACTTTTTGTACTGTGACCGACTGAAATAGCAAGACACGTTAGTACGTTTTCGTGAAAATACGATGGAAAACAATTATGCACTAAATCTGTAAATATCTGCAGCAACATTAACATATTAAAAATATATTATAATCTGTAATTTTTATTTTTATGTGATAATTTGATGTTTTCTTGGATAAGTCTAACAACGTGCAATCAGGGCAATGTCGCGGTTTTTCCACTCAATCGGTTCGCCCAATTCAAGACCGACTTTGCCTACAATGCATACGATTAGTCGTACCATGCTAGAAGAAGTTAAGGAGATTTGATGCGGACGCGAACCGCATTTTATATCGATTGTGATTGACTGTGGAAATCGATGTTATACCAAAATACAAAAAGACAAGATTATTCATAGAAATAATTCAGTCAAAAGGCTTGTGAACATCACAAATTTATTGAAGCATTGATATAAATGCGGCTGGTGTGGAAGACCAAGTATTCACTTATCTCATATACCTACTAACTACTCTGTAATTTGGATCTAAATCTGCCTTTGGCGTTAGATGCCAAGTGTGCCCTTATAATGCATTAGTTGCCCTTATTGTCACGACGCAACTATATTGGTCGAGCACTTCACTTCAGCGTATTTACTCGTACTTTCTCGAGCCATGGCTCATGACAACGTAAGGGGTCCGATAATGCGCAGTAAAAGTGTTTCTAACACGAGAAGCACTCTAAGGGATAAACCACACTTAGCTCTATAATACGAAGGATTTTTTCCTTAACTATATATAAGATTGATACAAATACGTAGAGGTGATAATTATGCTTTATATAGCCGGAGAGAAGAACTGAACTTTTTAAGTATGCTCAAATAAGCATACCTACTATCGAAAACGGCAACAAAGACGGCATAATCCTAAATAAATATTCAGTTAAGATAGTTAAGAACAGGAAACTTCTCCCTTGCGGATAGGCTTATTTAAGCCTCCAGCGTTCCAGGGTCGCGATAGTTAGTGCCCCCAGAGAGAACCATTTTTTATTGACTTACTTACTTATTTTAGTTCGTTGCCGTTTCAATAAGGAAAGCATCTTATTACTCTCAGAGATACCATTTTAATTCCCTCGTCTTGTGGAGGATTATTTAATGTATGCACGAGCTTACTATACCTAAATAGCTTTCCATCAACTGTCGGTCAGCTCTCGGGAAAGTGGTTAATGCTGCAGTGTTGGTCTAGTTACCTTTGCTGGGGCTGCCGGTGCGCTGCCGCTAACTGCCTGTTGAGCGCCCGCTTCCGCAGCAAGCGCGCTTGCAACTCAGACACGCGGCGGTCGATGCTTCGCATCTCTTCCTGCCGCGCGCCCAGCGCCGCTCGCTGCGCCGACAGCCTGCCGTTCTGTTGCTCGTTCAGCTTGTTTCGGTACTGAAATTAAGAATAAAAATAAATGATGGTTTTTTATATAATTTTTGAGAGAGTTGATTTACATTACATATCTACTAGTACCATTTTTTGACAGAAACTAATTTAGTTAACCTTTTGAACTTCAACATTGCATATTTTACTGTAAATTACAAAAATTAAAACCTACATAGAACCAGAAAATATAAGAATAACTTAAAATTTAAATGCCAAGAAATCCAAACCATTAAAATTGGGCAACTGTGGGTTGACCGAGAATAAATAAATTAGACGCCTACACCACAAGAACAAGGCGTAGGCGACTACTGAATTGACGTAAATAGTGCTAGGAACTTGGATTAACAAGTTGGATACTTTGTAGACGAACAAGAATAAGTAGAATAAGCACTAGAGATACAACTCTAGGATTAAACTCTATTATTAGTTCGTGATTGGGCGGATCAAGCTAAGAACTAGAAAAACAATGTTGATGGATATCCTAACCGACTCACGACTCTGATGACTTATGAATCATGTCCGGTAGAAAGTTCTGATGGACGAGTGTGATCCTTGCCCAACACGGCTATCACAGGACGGCCCGCGAGCTGTGTTGCGGTGAGGTTAGACTGTCCGTCTCCTTTTAATTATAACGCTTAGAAAGAGACGGATAGTCTATGTCGCCGCGACGCATTTTGCTGGCCGTCCTGTGATGTGCTGTTCACGATGGAACATGATTATTGTAAAACTTTATCCACTCATCATCCACTCATCGTTTTTCCCGGTAGTGCCCTAAACGGTCCGCTTTGGCACCTGATCAGAGGCGGTTCACTCTGTGATTCCGTCGCGCCGCTACAAGTACATGCCGGCCGGCCGCCAAATTGGCGGCCCATTAGTAGTTGCCGCGCGTTGGTACGGGACGCTCGCACGGGTCGCAGCGCGTTGCATGCGATAGAAAGGGATGGCCACATTTAGGCACGTTTGGCGTACCTAAACAGGGAATTTTTTAACAGAGAACCTTCTGTACGTAGTACTATTACTTATTTTGTGACCTAATCCCAAGATTTTGACGTAAGTAGGCACTAGTTATACGAAAGCAACTGTCAGTCCTTCCAACCAACTCAGAATTAAAACTACTTAGACCTTATTGGGATTAGAGCGGTTTACTCACGATGTTTTCCTTCACCGAAAAGCCGCTGTTAAATATCAAATTATATAAAAATTATCCACAAAATCCCATACAAATATATGAAAAAAAAATACGCGTAATGGTAGTATTAAATGTCTTCAAGCATATCACGTATCTAATCTAATGAGAACATGCTGGCGCTACAATACGAGGTACCTAAACATGTAACTTGAGCTGGCTTTTAACATGAACCTATCTACAGGGTGGAAATATATTTTGGGTCAGTGAGGGCAGCTACCAGATCCCGTGTTGCTAGGCGAAAATGGTCTTAGGAGACCTTTTTTAACCTAGCCGATCGAATTCTCAAAGCAAGGCTTTATACGCATAATTATTTTGGTTTATCACGAGACGTGCTTGAATTACAGAAAGTTTGCATTAGTTAACTTTACAAAATGCAATCAACAAAATCGAGAAAATTAACTTTAACTTTGTCCTTGACTAAAGTTTTTGTGTGCCAAGATTCAAAAGTGCTTAGACTACAATCTTGACTTACTGTAGGTATGTACTGCAACAGTGCTTATTGAAAATGCTGTGGCATTGCGTCTAGTCACCAGGGAATGCAAGCGGGAGGCGCTGCAATGCATCGTATATCAGGGGCACAGATAAAAATAATATATTAAATTCGACTAGAAAACGTATAATATTTTTAATTAAGCCCGACTGCTTTTTTAAACATAACATTACATACAGCCGTCTGCCGGTTTTCAGAAATTAAATGACAGACCTCGACGATTAAACTCCATCCAGTAGTTTTGAAGACCGGAGGAAATAAATTATATCACATATTTAGACAATGGGGAATGGATGAAAATTTTAGAAGTGCCTGATAATTGGTGATAGGAATAACCTCCCTGATATGAGACGGATCATTCAAAGTGTCTTATTCGCCGTCCTAAACCCAAAACGTAAGTGTGGAAAATGTTTATATTTTTGAAAAATAATTGACGCAGCTGAAAAGTCTGCAACTTTTTTCTGGTGCTAAACAGGTAGTTTCATGCATTTTTTCACATAGGAAAGACCGTTGAATGGTTGGCGAGGATGTATGCTAAAAAATCGGCGTTCTCGCGTAACGCATCAGCATGCAATTCAGAGAGAAAATGCCGCGAGCATCCTCGGTACAATGCCTGCGAAGGTCTTTTTTATA
The DNA here is from genome assembly GCA_963854355.1 of Epinotia brunnichana. NCBI lineage: Eukaryota > Metazoa > Arthropoda > Insecta > Lepidoptera > Tortricidae > Epinotia > Epinotia brunnichana. The sequence goes on along the minus strand of OY977949.1, from coordinate 16,729,297 downwards.
TTTGGCTTAGTTTTAATTTAATTTAGTTAATATTAATTATGATCTTGTGTATACTTTAGAAAGCAAATGTATAGTACACTAGCTTTGTGATTATATCATCAAAGCTGCTGAAGTGAAGTGTCAGATGTGATATTAAAGATTGGTTGTCTATAAAGTCGGTTTACGGACGATAATTTTACGTGATTACGTCATAAAGCCGAACGCTCGGCTCAGGCGGAACGGGACAATGAGTCATACTTTTTCGATGCGTGCTGCCTGTGTTCATCGATTTATAAGACGGTATCACGTCAAAAGTCCTTAATACTTACACTCATTTACAAAGAATACCTTAATAATATAAGTTTTTTTAATCCCATCATGATCTTTTTACAAGCTTTAATATTAACTTGCACTGTTCGCATGTATGTAAGTAGTCCGTCCAAATTTGCAATCCATTTTTCAGTCACTTCCCGTTATACCATTGAGCTGAAATTTTGCAAGCATATGTATATACCATGACAATGCAATATTATGATGATTTGGAGCTGATCTTGATTATGATGACGTGGCCATAGGAACTCCGCAATAAAACGACTCAACCCCATCGAGTTTGGGCTCGTTAGAATCGTCTCAATAAGTAGTTGATGATGGTATGCAGAAAAGTATATTCGGCAATAAAAGCTTGTACCAAAAATGAAAATTTTGACAGAAACTTATTTAAATTTTACATGTAGGTACTACTAAACTACAAAAATAACAGTAAAATAATTTAGTTTAAAAACAAAGTTTTAACCGACGAAAAATCAATCATCCCCTATTTTCCTACCCTTAAGGTTGTTTTTTTTCCAAATTTATATGAGACCAACTATACCCTTACGGGTATACCCTTTCCAATAAAAAAATAATTATCAAAATCGAACTACTCTGTAAAAAGTTATGCGTGGTCATACATTAAAAAATATATATACGCGTCGACTTGAGAACCTCCTCCGTTTTTTTCGTCGGTTGAAAATTACGTTACCAAGTCTAAATCGGATTCTTAAAAACCCACGAAGAAAACAACGTTAACGGAGGGAGATATCGCAAAAATCGTAATTTTTATTAGATATTGATATTTTTATGATAATTATGATATTAGGATCCCGGAAATTGCTAATACAGTATGATATTGTAAAGAATACAACTAGTGTTCAATATTTCAAAAAAACCTATTGCGGTTACTTAATTAGGGTGAAACGAAATTTTTGACTGCGAGTGTATTTTTTAAATGACTTCGTAACTCGAGCGATGCAATTTTTTTTATAAACTACATGAGAGGTTTTATTACCACGCTGATAACGTGCCCCATTCGCTACATACCTAACCTTTTCATTTTTCATTCCTCCAGCCTCGAGTGCCTCAACCAATTACGCGAAAAAAACAAAATCCGTTCTAACCGAGGATGTCCCTAACGATTGCAACAGTTTAATAACACAATCCTCCGGGGTATCAGCGTAAAATGGCAGCGTATTTAGCCGCGGTGACCATTTTTGTTAACACAAGCCATAATATCACAGGTATAACGTTTTATGTTTTTAATCTCGTAAGAAAATAAGATCACCCATTCGAGCCGTTCCGTAAATCAGGGGAACTCTTATTACGGAGTCAGTTGGGGACGGGGAATGCCCCACTGGCGGCGATAAAACTAATATCGGACTAAAAAACCATTTAAAACTTTTCAAATGTCGACATCAACTTTTTAAAGCGACACGAATATTAAATAGTTTCGGAACGAATTTTAGTGTTCGAGATTTTATTTAGTTTGCCCCTCGAGGATTTTTGCGGTAGGTATAACTTTAACCCTTAGTTGCATACAATATCAAAAAATATACAACTGAAATGACAAAAGTAGTTATCAAATTAGGTAATGTCAGTTAGGCGTTGTCAAACTAGACACGGAGTCTCAATGTGGCGTAGAGTTATTTGTACATACATAAATATAAGCTATTCTGTAAGCAAAGTGATTGAAACCACATGCACCTAAGGGTTCAATTCATGTGAATAGTTAAATTACATGTTGTCGTGGACCATACGCGATCGCGTATCAGCATTACAAAACGGTGAGGATATGCCGCCAGCCCAGCATCCTTAGGTACAATACCTCGAGAGCCTTTTTACAAGCTTTTATTTAACTTGCAATATATGTAACTATTTTTGTTCGGGTGGAATCTTGCAACTCAATTTTGAAGCAGATATCTTCAACCGATTGAGATTTGACGATTCAATATTATAGTACCATCAAGCTGATCTGATGCCATGAATACAGAAGGTGGCCACGGGAATTCAGGACTTAACAGACGCAACCCCGTTGAGTTTGGGCTCGTTAGAATCGTCTCAACGAGTAGTTGATGACGGTATAGGTACAGAATAGTACATTTGGCAATTACACTAAAACTAATTAATGTACAAACATACTGATAACTACAACTTAAAAAAGTTGAAAAACCCTCGACATTTTCATTTCAAAGTAAAATATCTCAAAAACGGGTGAACCGATTTAGTTGAAACGTAGATAAGAAACAATTTGGATCACATCAGCTTTCGGATAAAAAACCCGCATTCAAATCGATCCATTCGTTTAGCAGCTACGATGCCACAGACAGACACACAGACACGTCAAACTTATAACACCCCTCTTTTTGCGTCGAGGGTTACTTAGAAATAAAATTTTTGACACAAAATTATTTAGATTTAAACTAAATTTTAATTTAACTTAGTTACCTAATGCGAATTATCTACTTGTATACAGCGTGGAAATCCAATACGAGCAAACCTTTAAATGGTGGTTAGTACACGACCTAAGAAGCGTATTAAGATAATTTTTGTCTAAAATTACAACGAATAAGTTAACCATACAAAAATATTCAGCCCACGGGCGTAATGTAACGTAACGTTAAATGTTCAAGTTAAGATTTCACAAAAAGATAAAGAATACTTTAGATAACTGTATCCCCAAAAAAAAATCAAGGTAAAAACGGGTCCCATAAAAAAACTGGCTTACAGTAGGGCTCAAGAGATCGTGTAAAAATAAAAGACTTTTGAAAATATTTATAAGTAAAACAAATAACTCGGTGCTACACAAATACTATAAAAAATATGAAAAAATATTTAAAAAATCAGTCACTGTATCGAAAAAAAATTCTTACATTCATAGAATCGAAAAATCTAGTTATAAAGTTAAAACAATGTGGTTAATAAATAAATAAAAGAACAAATAAATCTAAAAAAAAGAACCAAAGAATAATAATTTAAGGTGGTTCGATTGCCATACAAAACGTTATTTGACATTCGCAGGCTAACGGCGTGATATTTTAAGAAACTTATGTAACAAACTTTCATCAATTGGCTTCCCATTTGCGCCAAATTCCCTCTTTCCTAGAATAACTTTGTTTAAACTAGATTAATTTGAGAAAAATGGTTTTCCCAAAATATCACGTTCCAAACCAATTTCTCAAATTAATCTAGTTTATTTAAGTTTATTCTAGGAAAGGGGGAATTTGGCGCAAATGGGAAGCCAATTTATGAAAGTTTGTTCCATAAGTTTCTTAAAATATCAATAACAAAATTATCTATAATCCAAAAGAAATTTCAAACATTTTCAATGACTTTTTTTTATCGATAGGGAAAATAAACCAAAATGCTACGCATGTACCAAGTGGGCGAATAGTACAATGTCCTATTGAGAACACGATGTTTCTTGCCCCTGTTATGTACCACGAGGTACACATAATAATAAAAAACCTAAAAAACAAAAACAGCCACGGCATAGACGAGCTTCCACCGTCTTTGATTCGGCAATGCGCAGACGAACTTACTGTACCATTTTGTGCACTCATTAATCAGTCGTTTGACGAAGGAACGTTTCCCGACCTCTTAAAAACCGCCATAGTAAAACCGATATATAAAAAGGACACAAAAACAGACCCTAATCATTATCGCCCGATTGCCCTGTTGCCAACAGCTTCAAAAATATATGAGAAAGCAATGAGTGATCGTATTTACGGATTCTGTGAAAAATATGACGATTCGCAAGATGGGTTCCGAAAAAACCGGTCGACTACGTTAGCAATTTATAAATACATACAATCAGCTCTAAACATAATAGATTCAAAAAAATATGCTATTGGACTGTTGCTGGATATGTCTAAAGCATATAACAAGGTCCAATAACCAATTCTATTAAGAAAGCTTTACGGCATTGGAGGTCGCGGAATAGCACATCAGTGGATAGCATCATACCTAACAAATAGAAAGCAATTTGTAGAGCTAGAGTACTACAACTTTGAAACGGGGAAAATTTTGAATGTGCAGCCGGAAACAAAAAACGTTTTATCTTCCATTCCTCAGGGCAGCGTAATTGGATGCCTCTTATTTCTTGTATATATCAACGATATCCCAAAGATCATACAAGATAGGTACATCAATACTGTTTGCAGACGACATCTCTATACTCACTTCGTGTCATCATAAATATGAAATAAATGATAAAATTAACAATATTATAAATAAAGTCACAAACTGGATGAATGATCACAGCCTTGAAATAAACTACCAGAAGTCCAAGTTGATGACGTTCCATCCATACCAAAAAGCCCCGCTAACTGTGGACAGTTACAACACGATACAATTGAAGGTGGTGTCTTTCACGCTTCTAGGAGTAGAAATAGATAAACACGTAACTTGGAAACCACATATAAAAAGCATTAAAGCAAAACTCTCGAAATTCGTTAATGCCCTCGGAGAATAAAAAAAAACAACTGACTTCAAAACAGCACTCTCCACTTATTATGCATACGCTAATGCATGGCTCACTTACGGAATAATCCTATGGGGAAACAGTACCGATGCACCGGCAGTTTTCACTCTACAGAAAAAGCTCATACGGATTTTAGCCAATATCAAACAAACTGATAGCTGCAAACAGTATTTTATCAAACACAAAATACTTACCCTTTCGTGTTTGTATATTATAGGAAATTGTAAATTCGTACGAAACACCCAGAATTGTACACTAAAAGAGAACATGCTCAATTGAGATATGCATCTAGGAAAAATAATAATCTAATAGCCCCTCCGTCCAAGTTAAATATCCACTCTACTGGCCCTCTTAAAATGACAATAAAAGTATATAATAAGCTACCCGAAAACATAAAGAGTGAACGAAAAGATAATATATTCGTAAACAAATTGAAGCAAATTTTAATAAATAAAGCCTATTATTCCCTAAACGAATACCTAGACGATAAATTACAATAAACTAAACACACGCATGCGCTCACACACACATATATACGCACACGGACACACACACGCATACAACTATAAAAGAATAATCATTAAATGTCTATAATGATCATACATAATATTCATAATAATAAAACTAAGTATTAGAATTATGCCTAAATTGTGAAATTAGTTATAATTACTACATTGCGATGCTCTTGCAGGGTGCATGTTTGATACATAAATAAGCTTAGTGTAACACCTTGTAATCTTAACAACATGTATGCAATAAACAAATTGAAATTAAGTCTCGTTGACAGTTAGGTACTTGTCACCACCAAGAATCATTTTGCGTTACATTGCTGCTAATAATTTAAAAAAAAATTCATTATAGCCTTTGTTTTATGATTACTTCAGACTTTATGTTTTTAATATGTTTTTTTTATGTTTTAATAACTTGAGGGTGGATGGAAGTCTGAGTGTTATGTGCCGCTTATGACGTACGAGGGGCGGGGGCCCGGGAGGGTGGTCAATCGCGGATACCATTGGCTGTGAGGCAGTCAGTCGCTCTCAAACATTACGCGCTAAGACACGCTTCTCGCTGTCCATCCACCTTACGTTTTCTTTTGTATCTCTGCATTACTTCATTTCACCCTGTCCCCTACAAGCTGGTCTTCGAACCGAATCTCAACTCTGGATGTACCGGACTCCGCCGCGCACGATAATGAACACACGAAGTAGCACTAGAAAACAGGAAGCACAGCAAAAAACAGTCAAGTCCGATCTAGATGTAAATAGCTACACCGAAGCAGGAGCCATTTTGCCCACCGCTCCAACCTGAAGGTAAAGTAAAAGTCAAATCAAAACAACAAAAAATGGAGCAATTCAATTAAGTGTAACTTAAAAAATCCCGTTAATTAATTAATTTTTAAAAATTAAAAAAACTGGTTTAATTCTTTGCTCGTATTGGATCTCCACGCTGTAAAACTTCCAGGACGTTTCATATGAACCTTATTTACTTCAACTAAGTACTCAATTCCATCTTTTTTACGAATTGTACAGCTTTAAACGCGGTCAAAGGAGACCTACCTCAACGGGGTCGTATCGTATAATTAGTGCGCGCTGGCACTACGAAACGCACCGCACTGAGGACTCAGCCTTATTGCCAGTTTTACGGCCGACTGTCTCCAGATGTTTAATAATGAATTAATTTTGTCACGAAATTGACTACCTTGTTAATTAAGGGTCTTAGCGTAAAGAAGTTGGAGAACAATATGAATGTGTAACAGTTATGGAAAACGTGTGTGTACTAAAAGCTCGATTACTTATTTATAGAGGTAAACTACTAAAAACTTACGAAAATCATGATGTTGTACTATGATTTTTAAATGTATTCAAGTGGAATACTCCACTACTTTAATACTATTGATACATACAAATATCAAACACAATAAAAAAAATATCGAGCCCGATTTGAACCCGCTTCCCTTTTGCGTTTCGCGGGTAGGACGTGTTTTTGTTATTGATCTTTGTATTGACTAGGTACTAGTTCCTTTATGACGCAAAATAAAATTCTGGAGGATCTACCTTGGTAGCAGCGTTTTTCCGCTCTGTAGAGGAAATCGCTCGTAGAGACATGACTCATATATGAGTCATTGGCCTTGACTGGGTAAATCATTACATGTTCCAGAAGCTATAATATCCGTTCATGGCGGGAATAAGTTGACTTGATATTGATGTGTTAATAGATATTAATTTTGCAATGAAACTTCCTTTGCATAGATTTATAACGACTGACATTTCTCTTCTAAATAAATGCTTAGCCCACCAAAGAACACTATTGTTGGACTGTTGAATGTTGAACCTCCATCAAAGGATTTATGAAAAGGGTTCCGTAGTTCAGAATTTATGATGAACATGCCAGGGGCAGAGTAACTCGACCGGAAAATAAAAGAGAGTCAAACTAAAAGGTGTTTTGAATCGGATAATACTTCGAACAAACTTTAAAGTGGAATACGAAGCCTTTTGAATTCAAGGGCTAAATCACTGGCTATCGAGATATTTGATCGTGATAAAATGGTTTTACACCGCCTTATCCATTATATTGCCGCTTTGTCGAAACCACGAGTCTATTCTCGAGCCGAATCAATTCCGATTGAATGGATATTTCCATGTCATCGAGTTTACCATTCTGCATTAAAACGGTTTCTTTGCTTTCTCATGTGTGCTGTACAACGATACTTATCATGATCTAGTAATTATTAATAACAAATCATTTCAGTAGGTAATTTATAATTAAAAGAAATATGACGCATATTAGCGGTTTTCGCAGTTTTACCTGAAAGAGTAAAGTACCTCTTGTCTGCAACATTTACGCATTCGCGGAAAATAGCGTGGACAGTATAGTATTATTTTCCGTGTAGCGAATTTAAAAGGAAATAATAATGATCGCATAATGCTTTATTTGTATATGCATAATTATGTATTAACGGCAAATGAATATTAATTCAAAGTTTTTGATTTATTTACTTACCTAGTTTCCGTCTTAAAGTGGCAAAAATAACTGATGGAAAAAGAATTCAAGAAAAGCAATAAACGTCTTGAACGACACTCCCCGATATGCCTCGCATTCCACGGAGGCAACCCCAAAGGCAAAATACTTCATACATAATACGTAGGTTTTGTTATCTTTATGTTTGAATATACTATATACATCTCTCAGTATATTAGTTGTAATATTATCCTTTATTATTTTTATTTCCATTGCATTGAAATAATTTTGGAATTCCAGCAGTGGACGTAATTATGCAGAATAACAAGAAGAAGACTTTTCTTAAACAATCTGGGTTGTTAATATTGTATTGTGTTTTTTGACGTCTAAAACTTTTGTAGGTACTGTAATTAATTCATTTTCTTTTGGATATTGTATGATTTATATGTATCCTAATATACACCGTGAAATTTTAGTGGATGTTTTCGCGCAACAAAATGATTTTGCCATGGACGTACAATCGACGTGTAATCTTTTTTTTATTAATGTTAAGAAATGGCAGATTTACAAAAGTGTCGAACGAAACCCGAAAGTCACCTAACACCAGTAGTAGCACTGCAGTAGTACATTTACTACTTCAGTGCGTTACTATTGTTTTTCGCATTTTCGAGTTTAGAGTATTTTTTTAAAGAGAAGTTTTAACTTTTTGAGTTTGTCTATTATAATTCGAAAGTACTAGCGATAGCAAATCGCACTGCCGCGGGAAAGCAACCGCTAAAAATTCACGGTGTATAATGACTTGTAAAAGTGCCCTTTTAGCTTATTCGCCGAATAAATTTTTGATTTTGATTCAGTGGGTACCTACCCTATTGACGTAGGTACTTTGGACTTACTTTTGGAAAAGTCTTCTTCTTGTTCTTCTGCATAATTGCGTCCACTGCTGGAATTCCAATGTACCTACGTGACTTTACAAAGTATAGGACTACACTGTCGCATACATTTATTTTTTACATTAGCACAGCCATAGTTCCGAAAATTAAATATAAACCTTTGTGAAACATTAAATAATATGAATACATATATATATATATATATATAATTCATCTCTATTAGGAAAAAGACACTCGACGTACGAAAACATCGAATCAGAAAGCGAAATAATTGAATGTGCGTTTGACGGTAATATAATTGGTGCGTTTATGTACCCTCTCAAGGAAAACCGTTTTACGTAATTAACCAAGCTCTAGTGGTCTTAGGGGTTTAATTGGCGTATTAAAAACATCTAGTGTTGTACGGTAAAGGGAGCAGAAAAATGTACTTTTTTGCCCGTATTGTTATTGTGAGAAAAGCGTGTTTTAATTTTATTGATTGTGTGCGTGCGTGCGTGCGTGCGTGCGAGCGTGCGTGCGTGCGTGCGTGCGTGCGTGCGTGCGTGCGTGCGTGCGTGCGTGCGTGCGTGCGTGCGTGCGTGCGTGCGTGCTCCGTCTTGTATTCTCCTCAATATTATGAACTAAAACGCATATTATCGTTCGTAACATTATGTTGATTAATGGCTGGACTGACGGTCCATCTATTTGACGCGCACCAATATACGGTGTCAATGTAATGTGGCATTACGGGCAACCGAATCTACCGAATCGTTTAGAGTAAAACACAAGATGGAAACACAAATGGGTACAAGTCAACTAAATAGATACCATTCCGTGCTGTTAAGCAATTAAGAACAAGGGAACAGTGTTGTTAAAAGGCCGTGATTCCAGATGTCTTAATAACAGAAGGGACGTCAAGGGGATATCGCATTCTACCTTAATTTTGAAAAACAGAGGGCCGAAAATGGGAATGTCCTTATAATATAAGTAAGGTATAGTCATATTCAATACATTGCATAATAGTTCTAAATAAAATCAGCAATCATTTTTTAACAATTATCTGTCAAAACATAATCAACCATCAGGACCCCATAATAAACTGTTGAGTTATCTACAAGCAAAATCTATAAAAGTCCTGACTGACTCAATGACCGACTCACTCACTCAGTTAAATCAACGCGCCCAGCCCAAACCATTGAACCTGGAGAGCTGTTTTTTTCACAATAGGTAGTTTATGTAACGTAAGTACCCACTAAGAAGGGATTTTTGAAAATTCTACCCTCAAGGGGGTAAAAAGGGGGTTGAAAGTAATTTATTATTTTATTATTTATTTCTCGAAAGGACACATAAAATGGTGGTTACATAATAAATAAATACAGCACGCGTTACAAATTCGCTAAAGCATGGCATACGATCACTTAGAGACCAATAAATAGGGACGCACTTATAGGTTCGGGGAAAAGTAAATGCCCCGCCGAGAGCTATGTAACCGTTTCCTAAGGCTCTACGCGTTCTTGCAGATTAATAACGTTAGTATTATGTTCCCAGAGGACTAATTTGGTCTTTTGCCTTCAGTATTTTATTATGCCTTGATGGGCAGGAGTCTGCCGCTGGATGCTTAAGGGTAGTTTAGTAACCTAGTTTATATAGACGACGTAAGTTGAATAAAACCTAATGTCGCACTACACAGTTCTTAAAGGGTAAAGTTGCTTTCCTTAGTGATGTGAGGGCGAGGCAATGCGAATAAATTGATACCGTAATCCGGTGACAAAACAAATGACTGTTTACACCGCACAGTGTGGAATTTCTCACATCGCTACGCTACCTCTCTCCTCGCCGGTAGATAACCTCCGTTAGAGTATAGCCTGAGTGCCCCGCCCGCTGTGAGCGGGGCGTGCAGCATCTATGTAAAATGACTGCAATTTATACGGACGCCCCACGCCCCGCTCGTAGCGGAGCGTGCACCCAGGCCGTATCCTTATTCGTAATATTCAAAGCTTCGACAAGTTACGCTACGCCTAGGCACTGGTGATCTTGACTGGGACCTGAAGGTCCTGTAATCTAATTCCAGTTTGTGCAATGAGCGTGAATATTTGAGCGGGATCATTATATAACTATTTGATATAGTGTAGTAGTGTAGGTCGCTATATCAACATATCCATAACACAAGCCTTGTTGCGCTGATTGTGTGACTAGATCCATTCGTAATATTGTTCCCTGATACTTATTTATTATGAGGCAGATTTATTTACAACAAAAAAAAACTATTGTCTAAACATAAAATAAACAAGTAACTAGTCATACAAATAAAATTAAATATTAAAGCGAAAATACGCACGGCTTGACAACATATGAGACGTAAAAAAGTCCAATATAGAAGTATACTTGGTCACCCACTGGCGGGGTTCTATTTCTCAATCCCTACAATCAAATGTGGATTGTTAACGATACTTTTACCGTTACAAACTTGGTGGTCGTAGGGCCCTGCGCTACGAATTAGTAATTAATGACAAATACATGCAACATTTCGATTATATAGTTAATTCCATCTGTAATTCGTACTATTATTGGCTCCTGTCCTCACCAAATCACCTTCGCTTGGCCTACAGACGAAACATCATAAAGGTCATGTTATAAGAATATAATACCACACATATATTCATATCAATGTAAGACATAATAATCTGTCACTACTTATTCATGAGGTAATGAGATATTACGCGAAGAATGTACAGTCGGCCCATGAAAATGATGAGGATTTAGAACCTTATCGCATCAAATTGCAAGCAACTTCGTTGACACTGAAATGTCATATACCTACATTTGAAACCTCCTCCAACTCCCTAAGTATTAAAACTTCTACAAATGCCACTGATAAATGTCATCGGTGACATTAAATGACCAAAATGATGAGTCTGTCCAATAGCTAAAATTATCAAAGAAATGTTAATATTTAAAATACATTAAGATGCCTGCCATAATATCTGAAATGGAGTATTGAAATTGCGACTCAGTATCAAGAGGTCAACTTTATTTCCAGACTTAATGATGAGTCTTCCCGGTTGTCTCTTGTATGTTGTCTTAGTTTACAACGGTATCCATGTTATTGTATTCGAACAGTATACTGCCGATTCATTATTCCCAGCGTAATACCGTGACTAAAGAACTGTGAATGGGTAATAAGATATGCTGTCGAAGGAATAATTCGTAGCCAACGTAATCGTTGGCGGACAAGTCTAACATCTTCTGTGGAATATGAATGAAGAAAACGATTTTTCCTACAACAAACATACTCGTAGATGGCCATCTAGGGACTCGTCCCCGAGTGATAAGAAATTATTTGCTATCACTGGTTTGCACTACAGATTCTTCAGTAACGCTCATTTTATATTTTACTTCGTAATAAAGAAATTCCTGGATAAATCTCGGTTTTATTTCATCAGATCACGAATGACGATGATTTAGATGACATGATGACAACCACGCAAGAAAACTAATTTAGTCTAATATTAATCCTCATTATAATTTATTTAGATTTTTAATCAATAATTTTGAGTCAATATAAAACAGATATGATACGAGTATGTGTTCAGATTTGATATCGAACCTTTTTATAGTAATCGAAAATTTTCAATGAGCACATGTATTAATATATATATCGACATCTTTTTAGGGTTCCGTAGCCAAATGGCAAAAAACGGAACCCTTATAGATTCGTCATGTCCGTCCGTCTGTCTGTCTGTCTGTCTGTCTGTCCGTCCGTATGTCACAGCCACTTTTTTCCGAAACTATAAGAGCTATACTGTTGAAACTTGGTAAGTAGATGTATTCTGTGAACCGCATTAAGATTTTCACACAAAAATCGAAAAAAAACATTAATTCTTAGGGGTACTCAGAACTGAAACTCAAAAAATTTTTTTCATTAAACCCATACGTGTGGGGTATCTATGGATAGGTCTTCAAAAATGATATTGAGGTTTCTAACTTCATTTTTTTCTAAACTGAATAGTTTGCGCGAGAGACACTTCCAAAGTGGTAAAATGTGTGTCCCCGCCCCTGTAACTTCTAAAATAAGAGAATGATAAAACTAAAAAAAATATATGATGTACATTACCATGTAAACTTCCACCGAAAATTGGTTTGAACGAGATCTAGTAAGTAGTTTTTTTTAATACGTCATAAATCGTAAACCGCAATTTATTTCACGGAACCCTTCATGTGCGAGTCCGACTCGCACTTGGCCGCTTTTTTATCGATATCAAATCCCTAGAACGTGCCCCGAGTTAGCACAGGTATCTTGATAAAGTACCTTCGTGCAAATATCTCGACGAAAACACTCAATAAGTTCAATAACCACTATTGCCGGTTCTTCTCATGGCAGAGGTTTTCTTTCCGCATGCATTGCGTGTACTATCCCTATGCAGGATATCGATTTAGTTTCGCGTCTGTCATTCTGATTTTGAGTAAGGCATGAAAATGGGGATATCCCTATGACATTCCAGGAACGTCAGTTTTTGTCATCTCGAATTGGACCCCAGGAGTTAAATCACAACAAATCAATTACGATAGCAGTATCACTAGAGCTTTTGCCGCGAACGCTCATCAAAATAAACAAAAACTGTAACTACTTACTACAAAAGAAGCCTTTTGGCCGGCCTGGGTCGGTTTGTGTAAAATTGGCCCCCTAGTAGATATGTATTTATTAAACAAGCACTGCTACCATTAAAAATTACCATAGCAAACAGTCAAGTAACACTATTATTAAATACTACCTACCCGCGCAGCTTTGCCCGCATACCACAAAGTACACACACCGGCAAAGCTACTGGATAAATACAACCTTTATCCACCTCAAAGATCCATTCCACAAACTAATTACCACCTACATACAAACTTAAATCTCACAGACATCACCTCTTTATTATTACAATAGACATAGAATACCAACCTCAACAAATATCACACTTCAGTCACTTTCCACGCACTTTAACATGTCTATGAACAATTGAACACTGATACTCTTTTGTTTATGAGGCGAGGTCAACGGGTCATAACGTGGGGAGCAATAGGCCGCCAGAATATCGTACCTGTAACTAAATTGTCAAAGTGGAGACTCAATCGAAACGCTTGGCATCGGCTCCACGAGAGATACGAGTCTAATGATAGATCCATTGGTATTGATACTCCAATGTTTTGTTTTCGTATATTTAGTGCATGTGGTCAAACTATAAATACCTATACCAGATAACAAATAACTTCCAAAATTTCCAGAGGGTTGATTCTAAACTTTTCAAATACAAATATCTTTATTTTGCATAAAATGTGGTTCATAAAAGTTGTTTACAGAATACCTAAGTATCAGGTTTCACACAATTTACCAGCAGCTGGCATGCAAAATATAAACCTAGAAAAAAGTGTGTCATGTAATGACTAATTTAATTCCATACCATGCATTTTATGTTTTACATTTTAGTGAGTAAGGCTTATTCCACCTATTTTCCATTTTACCCTTTTACCAATACTCCTAGATCTCAAAAGAACTTAGTGTCAAAATACCTAAATCACAGTATACCTAACTTTTTTTCTCATAACACCATATTCTTAATATGGCCGAATTTCAAAATAGCTTAGTCTCATAATGCCTAAACTTCAAAACAATTTAGTTATTTTAATATTTTGTCTTTTTTGTATTTGAAGGAATTTGTGCATTTCAATCTTTAGGTATTTAGAGAATATGACGTTTTGGGTCAAAGTCATAATGAATTTCGTTCATTTTAAGAATGAGACAATTTGAGATTTAGGTATTATGAGCCCATGGTAATTTGAAAATTAGCGGTAATCGTGAATAAGGTATTATGAAATTTAGGTGGAATAAGCCCTACTCATTTTAGTCTAGTCGAATGAAATTAAATTATACTATTTAATATTTTATAAACATGTCAGTAAATGTCAAAAAAAAAAAATTATGTACCTACTTAAATTAAGAACTAAGCATATCATTGTCAGACCAAATTAAAATATAAAATGAAATTTTAAAATTACAACAATCGAACGCGCGTTAGGGCAACTTAACTGTCATTTTCCTAAAAGTGACATTTAGATTTACCTGTCGCGCGTACAGTGCGTTACGTGATCGACCAGCAGTGCACACAATATTAACTTCGAAGATCTTGTAATACTAAAGAAAGTCTCAGATCGCATATTGATTGCCCTTTCATTGCTCTTGGGCTCGGGCGTCAAATACCTGCGTTCTACGACATTCTTTATTTTACCGCCCAGCGCCTATATACCACGAACTTCGAATATCGAACTTCGTATATATCTCCGTCTCTGTCGCTCGAGTACCATAAACCATAAGTGCGATAGAGATGGAGATATACGAAGTTCGATATTCGATAGCTCAGGTGACTACAGTAGCAATATGATCTTCGTACTTAAGCGTGCCCAGCACGCTCGACAGAAGTCGACTCCCGATACAAACGTAGTTTGGCTCTCATTTTAAAACGGCATGCTGGAATAACATGAAACTTTGTATACACAATTATCTAGATCAGAAACTAGATTTTGTTGCTAGACATTGTAAATAATAGAAAAAAAAAATGACGGGGAAGAAGTTTACCATGAAAAACTGGTTCTAATTAAAAAAAATCTGTTATAATTTCTAGCAACAGAAACTAGTTTTCGACCTTCATACAGTCGTGGCCAGATAATTAAGAACACGATTTTTTTCCCATACAGTTGCATACAAATATGACTTGTCAGATTTGATGATAATTTATAATGTGTTTGATTAATTTTATTTCTGATTATACGGATGTAACCGGCTTTAAACAGTATTTTATAAAGTGCACAAAAAGCTTCTGTAAATTTTAAAAAATACAGGAAATCAAATCAACACTTTTTATAAGTTCATACATTGTTCCTACAGTATCAACTCGTAAAAACTGTCCATTTGACCATCCGTATTTTTTTAAGCACAACTTTTACAGAAGCTTCATATAAACTAAATTAAATCGTATTAATACACAGATACCTCCATATACTCAGAAATAAAATTGGCCAAACATATTTTAAATCATCATTAAATTTGAAAAGTCATATTTGTATGCAGTTGTATGGGGGAAAATCTTGTTCTTAATTATCTAGCCACGACGTATCGCAAATCACATTGGTATAGAAACCGTTTTAAAATGAGAACCAAACTCGCATTTGTAAGAAGAGTTGAGCGTCCTGG
This sequence comes from Epinotia brunnichana, assembly GCA_963854355.1. Lineage (NCBI taxonomy): Eukaryota > Metazoa > Arthropoda > Insecta > Lepidoptera > Tortricidae > Epinotia > Epinotia brunnichana. The sequence continues at coordinate 16,713,462 of OY977949.1, read as the reverse complement.
GGACTCTTAACACTTTCACTGCCTGGAACCGGCCTAGCGCTACATACGGGGAAAATCACGGGATCTGCTACGAGCGTATCGCGTAGCGATTCTTGGCAGTGAATGTGTTAATATTATGTACACCTGGATTGGCTTAATGCAAATGATTTGTCAGCTCAAGAATGAAATTCACTAATTATGGAAACGAGTTTTGAAACAATTAATCTCCATACTATTTTAAAAACAATGACTCCACTATTACGAGATGCTTCGCAAGTCCGCGGCATACCCGTATAAGTCACAATCTATGATCCAGTTTTGGATCTAGTTATACTTGATTGGTGAATAACTTTTTTCGGATATATCTTCGAACCAGTCGCGCCACTCTCATACAGTTTAACTCCTAGCCCTGTGGACTATTCTCAAACCTTTTGATATTAGCGTATAAAATATTTTCCCTGTTCGACAATAGAATCATTGAACCGTTCATACGGTAGCTATTCACGATTCGATGAAATTTCCAGATAAATACACCATTCGAAAAGTATAGATTTCTCGGTTGGATTATTCACAATGGTGAAATGTTGAACCTACAATATGCGAATATTGCTACGTAAACTATACGTACGACATGAGTTTGGCAAAATTATTAAGTCTCTATATTGCAGTCAGAATATATAGAAGTCGTGACTGCAGACACAATATTTATTTGAAGAACTTATTATTTATAACTAAAACTTGCTTAAAATTTCGGGAAGTTCATGGAGAATTATTCGTTCGTGAAGACAACAGTAAAAACAAAATTACTATGTAGTTACGTTACGAGAGTTATTTTGCTGTGATGTGCTCAAATACAAGTTTTTTTGTTTCGCATCTATTTAAATTATTTTTTATCTCACACCTACACAAAACAATTACACTTGATCCAAAGGAATTGTAATCATAACTTGTTTCAATCAAATTCTAAAACTTTTATATTTTAGAGCTTCATTTATAGAAAAACCTTTGTGATTCTTGAACAACTCATTCACCAATTGCGCTATTTCAAGAATAATGCCCTGTCAATTTTAAATGAAATTCGTCCACTTGATCTTATAAAGGGCAAGTGGTCATTAGATGGACACGCAATAAAACCGGTGACCAAGACAACACAGTCTAAGTCAGTTTCGAGCGGTGGTGGTCTAGAACCAGAATAGCCACAATCAAGTTTGTACGAGGTCCAAGTTTCGGACTAGACTTGTGTTCGTTTGTGTTTCTAACGACAAACCGCCGTAGTGCAGAGACTTACATATACCGGTATTACGTTATTCCAAAATTGTATTTAGGTAAAGGCGCTGAAATATTAGACGAGTCAGTTAGAATAAAAAAATACGAAATGAGCGAGATACCAGTATGTCATACCGGTATTCCTGTATTATTTATACCGGTATACGGTCTCTACCTAGTGTTTTGAGAATAGCCCCCGGCATCAAGTGCGACTTGGCCGCTGACCGAACGCCCGCAACCTACTTGGCCGCCGCGCTCACTGCAAATATTACTAGTGACTGTGACGCTAGTTATCCGTGTCACGAATACGCTGAATGGATCTCCACAGTATGTACTACGCGACCTCGTCATACGTCATAACCGGACATCGTACATTTTGTAGCGTTTTCGGCGCAGCATGGTTGTGTTAACGGAGGTGGTATGGACTATATCAATCAAAATTTTACGCCTCTTTATATTTTATTTAAGGTCAATATTAAAGCACAAATTAAGCATTAGGTACGATTGAATTGTTTATAACAATTCTGTTAACAACACTACGCTACAATAAAAATACTACAAAATGTACGATGTCGGTAACAAACGGAGAATGCAATTGGTACTAGAGTACTTTTCGCGATAAAAAATGTGTAATGCAATTGGTTTAACAGAGGTGGTATTGACTATATCAATCAAAATTGTAAATTAAGGTCAATATTAAAACACAAATGAAGCATTAGGCACGATTGAATTGTTTATAACAATTATGTTAACAACACTACGCTACAATAAAAATGCAACAAAATGTACGAAGTCGGTAACAAACGGAGAATGCAATTGGTACTAGAGTACTTTTCGCGATAAAAACTGTGTAATGCATATGGTTTAACAGAGGTGGTATTGACTATTATATCAATCAAAATTGTTAATTGAGGTTAAAACCCCGACCGATGATAACTGCCGAACAGGAAGCAAACAGTGGATGAGATTAGCACAGGACCAGGAGAATTAGAAGAGGTTATACTCAACAGTGGGTGGATACGGGCCGAATAGATAGATAGATTAAAATTAAGAAGGTTAAAATTAAGCATTGGGCACGATTGAATTGTTAATAACAATTCCGTTAACAACACTACGCTGCACCGACAATGCTTACTACTTAAATGTACGATGTCTGGTCGTAACAAACGGAGAATGCAATTGGTACTAGTGTACTTTTCGCGATAAAAACGTACGTTGAAAGTGTTAATTTACAGTATGTAGGGAGTAATCCCTGACACTAATCATAAGATTTAGAAAGATAGGTTTTATTTTATCCGGTGACTCCGCCTGGGTTCTTTATCTACTCGTACACGGGGAGGCATTGGGCAATAAACGACTTGACCCGCCATGAGACTAGCCCATTGGACATGTTCCGTGCAGATAGCTTATTCACAAAGCCTATGTCAAACGAGCACAGTATGCTTTACGGTACGTTACAACGAGATGCGGATGTAGAGATTTTAGAGATTCTGCGGCGTACTCAGTGCGGTCGCGGTGAGAATGAATATTTGATGTGTTTTGTTCGGTTTGACGCGTTTTTTTCGCAATATTCAGTTTATTGTGCCAACTTTTGGAAATGTTGAAAAAAAATGTGTGTTCACATGGCGCAAACGCTAGCTCGGAATTACAAATGACAATCATAACCATCAAAAGCATTTTTCCTTATTTTTTTTTAAAGTGCAGTATTTTTTCGAGCTTTATTTATGTTTTGATATTATTATCGTTTATTTATATATAATGTGATACTTGGAAATAACAGTTCTCACATTATTTGCTTAAAGTATTCGGCTTTATTCAAAATATAACTAGAATTCAGCTACCATCTATTTGCCAATTTGAATTTTTACAGACGTGTTTATCCCTTAAGCCGATCAACGAGTTTACATAATCGAGCGAACATAATCGCGGGTAAAAGTAAGTAAAATAGTAATTCTTAATAACAACACCCAACACATTAAAAACACACAACACATTACCGCAACTTCCGTACCTAATCGTTTGTCCGCCATTTCTTCCCCACACAATCTGCATGTTCCCTATTAACAATCACGACTATTTGTTGACCGAGGTTCGGACACTGACAAGGGACCAGTTTGACGAGGGAGCGCACTCCACTGGTCTTAAGTGCCTGTTTATATACCCTCCCGAGGTCGATCAAAGTCAGTCATGTTTTCTGTTTTTTGGGTTTGAACTTATTGGCTTGCTGTGAACAGATTGAGTGAGATCAAGAGTGAAATACCTACCTACTATTTATATTTAAGTACGTGAAAGTTTTTGTTCTTTTATCTTTCTTTACCATGTTTTATATGTCTTTAGTCGAGGATTTAAAAAATTGTTAACCACATTTACTTTTACAATTACGTAGGTATAAATATGTATGTGAAGGTAAGTTTTTGGTATTTATACATACCAAAAAAGTACCTATCCTTGAGATGAACATATCGGGTACACTGGTCGATATCCATCAATACGGATCAAATATGCGTAAGCTGTAATACCCCATTAGCATAGAGATCGTGATCCGCCAGTGAATCTCGATACCAACATTTTTGAAGGATATAAGCATAGTTTTCAAATGGCAGCCACCGGGCAGAAAGCTAAATTCCGATATTCCTGTGTTTACATTCTAACTAAGTCTTTAGTCTTCGTGAGAATACAGGAAAACGTGGCGCGACCTAACAGAGGCCTTTCAAGAGACTTTTACGCTGGAAAATCGGGGCGCCGCTGTGATGTGGGACTCCTGAGCATACGTCATCGTACGCATTAAAAACCAGCGGTTTCCATTCGATTTACTTATGCGGACAACCGATAATGTCAGCACATACCCGTATCGATATGAGCTCAGAACCTAAGAAGATGCCCCAGGGTCTCTCAAGGCACTTGCGGGTTGCCTTAAAATAGCAAGATACAACTGACCATGATTTAGGACATTTAGGTAGTATGACATTGATGGGTGTGGACTTTAGCATCTGATGACGAGGGTAGATACTCGCCACGGCCGCTGCCGCCGCCCGCCCGCTCTAAGCAACCATTCAGGAACAGCACAGGCGCGCCAGCATTGCGAGCGCTAATGATTAAGAACCGCGTATCAGTTTGAAACATATACGACCTTAAAGTCGCAAGTGACCCGTTTCATTTTATAAGTAATACTGACCATGAGCTCCCGTCGCAGCTTGTCCAGCTCGTGCGCAGAAGGTGGCGCCGGCTGCGTCCGGCCCCGCCTAAGCTCTTCGAGCTGCCGCGTCAGCTCCTCCACCTTGGCCACAGCCACAGACAGCTCCTTCTCCTTCTCATTGAACAGCGCTCGTATCGACTCGAGGTCACTGGCTGTTGACAAAAAAAGAAGTTGAAAATTAAATTCATAATTTGAGGTTGCTGGCTGGTGACAAAAAAATCATGGATTTGAGGTTGCTGGCTGGTGATAAAATAAAAACGCGTCTTAACCCATTCACGGCCACGCTACGCTCGTAGCGCTACGCCGTAGTCCGTAGCAACTTAAACTCCGTATGTAGTGAAAAGTGCTCGTAGCGCCCTGACGCATGTGTCGTCACGGGCGCTAAATAGGTTAAAATAGAATCTATTTACCCATGATCGAAATTAGCCATCTGATGCTGATGGCTAATTTCTATCACTTCAAAAGTAGTAAGATACAAATCGAAGTCATCATATGGTATGGTGACGCGAAACACACATGCCAATTTTGCTACATAGTTAAGCTATTATTTTGTTAGTTAGGTAGAAGTGAGTAAACCTATAAGGTTTATAAAAAGTTTATGGTAAAATGGTTAAAAATGGAAAAGGGTGGAACTGAAAAAAATTGTACATAGTTAAGAGCCTTAATCTAATCTACGATTTAACTTTTAACAATTTCGTAACGGCAACTACCCATACAAAATGTATGGGTACGTTTACGCAATAGTTAAAAGTTAAATCGTAACTAGATTAGATTAAGGCTATTTAAAATACTGTTTTATCCGGGTCTAACGCGATATTTATTTACCTTTATCTCTGACGTTTCGACACGGGTTGCACCGGTCATGGTCGCGTTAGACCCGGATAAAACAGTATTTTAAATGTACACTCAACGTCAAATAGGTACTTTGTAGCAGGGATCGGAACCGGTTAATTGCTAAAACGTCGGTTTACCACAAATCTCGAACTATTTTATACTTCACATGTAGGACTCAGTTGTGTTTTGAGGTAACGAGTGCGTATTATTAGATTGCCCAATTAGAAATGAAATTTTTATCAAAAGAACGAAAAATAACCGTTTTCGTTCCCATACAAACAATGCCGGTTTCCGATCCCTGCTTTGTAGCAACCAAAGTAGTCAAATAGTTCGGTACACCATATATTTAGTATGGTGTACCGAACTATTTGGCCACTTTGACTGCTACAGGGTATTTGACGCTGAGTGTACAAAGCGCGAGAGTTTAAAGTGTTCCATTAAGGCTCTTAAACTATGTAGTTATGTACTTTTTTTTTTGAGTTCCATCCTAAAATGGTTTGTTGTATCATGGTATTTAAAAAATTGAAACATGACTATGCAAGTGGAATCTACAACACATTACACACGGAACCGATCGTTTGGCGGCCTAACGAATTTTGTTTGGATTTGAACAACTAGGTACTTTCCGAGCTAAATATGGCGGATCTCACATTGTATACAAAGTTTAATGTCATTTTAAAATGAGAACTCAACTACGTTTGTATGGAGAGTCTAGCGTCCTGACGACCCTTAAATTGCAGTTTTCAATTTAATATTCCTTTTGGTGTCCCTCATCCGCCTCCAATTATTTTTATAACTATTCATCAAGACGTCCACTGCTTGACATAGGCCTCCCCCAAAGAGTTCCAAAGTGACCGGTCCTGCGCCTCCCGCATCCAGCGGACTCCCGCGACCTTTACCAGGTCATCAGTCCACCTTGTGGGAGGTCTACCAACGCCGCGCCTTCCGGTAAGTGGTCGCCACTCGAGAACCTTTTCGCCCCAACGGCCATCAGTTCTACGTGCAATGTAACCCGCCCACTGCCACTTAAGTTTTGCGATTCGGAGGATCTATAACTATTAGACTAATATAATAACTTTATTACACAAAAGACACTGTTACATAATAGGAAAGCGATATCTGGTGTGTGAAAAACTAGGCTAGCCTGTATCTTGGAACTCATGGAGTTATCAGTTACACCTGTTATCTATAATTATAATGAGCCACAAGACAGAAGTTGTGTTATAAATAAAAAAGAAAGTTTAAAAATTGTGACTAACATTATTTTAAAATATTAAACCGAAAACTTATACACCGTGGCCGTGAATAACCCGAAAGATTTAAACCACGTATTTTTGACGACAGTTCGAGTAAATAATGTTGTATCAACATGGGTCTAATTATGTGTCTTAATTAAATTACTATTTCAATACAAATTAAATCTTATTAATTGCCCGCTTCTTTGTGAACAACTCTTTAGTTGAGAAACTCAAGTTGAAGAACAGAGAGCGAGCATAACACTTCACGAATCGCTCCGAAATCATACGACGAACGGCGAATGCCGTGACTTGTGTTCCATGACAAGAAGTGTCAAGTTATGCTCAAGCCTTTAGGGTGTGTTAGACTGGAGATTTTTTAACTTTTGATTTGTTTCAAATAATTAATATCTCCTTAATTATGAGTTTTTGGACTATATGTTACATAACTTTATATACTCTAATTAGGCTCTAGTATCGTTAGCTTAAATCTTTCGGGTTATTCACGGCCACGGTGTATATATAATATATTTATACTCAAAATTTTAATAGGTCCTAGTAATTTATTTATAAAACAGGTAGGCAAGCGAGTTTGTGTGTGTGTGTGTGTGCGTGTATGTGTGTGTATGTGTGTCTAAGTGTATGGATATTGGAGCGAGTAACATACCTACTAAATAAGTGTGAGACTCCTAGATACATTGTCGTCCTAGATTATGTTTGAAACAAGTAACTAAAATACATTTTTCTTAATTATTTTTGGATACAACTTCTCGGAGTCGGCGACATATCAATCAAAAGTTATGTCATTAGTCCAGTTTTTCGAGATGTGTTACCAAGTCTCTCGTTAAGAGTAATCATACCAATTAGTACCTACGTTACAAATATGGTAGGACTGTACGAAACTTGTATCCAATCAAGTATTAAATGATTATTGCTTATACAACCATCAATTTACTTAATATACTTTCAGTGTTAAGCTGGCGTCAAATAATTTGTCATCACATTATTATTATTATTACTAAACTAGTGGCTCTGTGAGCTGCAAACGAAGACGCTTGCTTTAAAAAAAATGTTCTTTTAATTTCGAATAACTGCATCGAAAAGAATATATAATTATTGAACATAATCACAAAATCTCACGAGAATCGGTTGAGAAATGTCGGGGAGAACAGCCGGACAGATTGGACATACGAAAGAATTCTTTCAAAACCTGAAACAGAGAACTTTGTTCGCTTTGCTCGATTGTTTAATTAAATCTGACTCTGAATTCATTTGTTTTTTTTCACTCTGTTGAATTAAAAAAACCGGCCAAGTGCGAGTCGGACTCGCGCACGAAGGGTTCCGCACCATCATTATCAATAAAAATATTTATTTTATTTTGTTTTTATTATTTGTTGTTATAGCGGCAACAGAAATACAAAATCTGTGAAATTTCAGCTGGAACTATCACGGTATCAGTGAGATACAGCCTGGTGATAGACAGACGGACGGAGGGACAGCGAAGTCTTAGTAATAGGGTCCCGTTTTACTCTTTGAGTACGGAACCCTAAAAAACAATGTTTTGTAATCAGATGAAGAAGCTTGCAGAATCAACGTCGAAGATAGATCTATGTTATTGCTTTGTCATTGTAATAATAGGAGTACCAAAAAACATCAAAGCAAAGAATCGAACGTCAACAATTGATAAAATGATAAGGCATATACGTTGAAAAAGGGCATTTCCCGGCATAAGCACCCAGCTGAGAGTCATTTAAAGCTAGGCGGGATATACACCGACCTTTCAATTACAGAAGACAATAAAGAGGGCTTTATCTGTATGAGGGGGTCCCGTTTGTGCGAGTAAATAGCGACAGTGAGGACAAAACGAACAAGCAACAGTAGGCCAACTTCCTTCTCAACCTATATATCGGCAAAAAATTGCTACTCATTTTTTTTGCCGATTTACAGGTTTAGAAGGAACCTACTGTTATTAGAGTAAAAAGAAATAGTCTTGATTCCCCATTTGAACTAAATTGATAAATAGCGTTAAATTATGTTTTAATCATGTTAACCTTTTATTACAATAAAAACGGGTTTCCTTTTCCAAACGAACAAACGCATAAACTCAATAATTATCAATGTTCATTTTATAAGAAGAATAAAAACAAGTGTATAGGTACATAGATCATAATTTTTACGGTAGAGGCTTCAAAAAGTTACGCAATTGGGCATGAAACTCTCATGGGTCCTGAATGAGTTAAAATAATGAAGTGCTACTGTTTGTCTTGGCATTTCGCTCAAGGTCCACTGATTCCTTTGATATCTGTTTAAAATCATACGACTGCTCTTTGATCTTATTTTGGACAAGTTTGTTTTTATGACTGGATTAATACGCCCCGGATAAACTGCAAATTGGAACAATACTTCAGAAGAAATTGCGTCGTTGAAATAGTTATTTATGCGATTTCGTAATATTAACGATTGATCCCGGGATCATTGTAAATAAAATGATTATTCATTCATGTTATGATTACACGCCAAATCAGCTTATCCCGTTTGATGCCATTTTTAACACAGCAACCAGATGTTAATGGTCAGCTATTAACCTTCCTGAAGTGGCTGGTACGTTTACCATTTCAGACATTATGAACAGTCAGCGGAGAGGATTAGTTGGAAGGAGAAAAAGACGAACGTGATGGAGGTGCTTGAAAGTATGAATGAAAAAAGGACGTTGTTATAAACCATAGAGAACTGAAGAGGCAAGATGTTTGGACACCTGTTATGACACGATGATTACATGAAAACTTAATAGAAGGGAAGATAGAGGGAAAGAGGAAGAAAGGGAGACCAAGAAGATCGTTTACGGACCAAATCAAGGAAAAAGTAAACAGCGTGTCGTATCAAGATGTCAAGAAGAAAGCTGAGAATAGAGACGAATGGGAATAGCTCCACCGACAAGAGCTTGGATTTTGTCTCTAGGCAACTATTTCGTTGATAATATATCCGATAGGTACATAGAAAAAGCCGCTTTTATAAATTATTTCCAAAATTGACATTTTTTCCATACAAGTTGTCAGTTCATTGCCTGGACTAATAAGAGCAATTTTGATTCGTTCAAAAATCTATTTCATGAAAAGTATAATCGGCAAGTCGGTTAAAATAAACCCAATGTAGCTGAAGCCACGCTTCAATCTTTCCAGTTTCACACTCGATTATGGTTTTTCCATTACCAACGATATCAAAACAATGACAACGCAATTTCCTAAAAAAATAACCCAAAATCGACGTAGTATTTGAAGGTTCTTTAAAAATACTGAAAGCAATTTTTCGCTCACACCCACGCCATCCGTTCTAAATGTAATTCAACGGGCTTTTCATTCCCTTATCAATTTTGGAACATTTTAGCAGCACATTTCGTAGCATATCGAAGGGCATAGAAAACATTACGGGCCGGCCCTAAGGCACGGAATAATAGAACATTCCGCCCAAAGTAGATGTATCGCAATCTCTGAGACCCTACCAAATTGATTTAACTACGCCGCCCAAAGGTCCTCAGAGAGCGTATTTCACTTTTAGTGTGTTACGCAGACTCTATTCCAATTTGGCAGAGTTTTTTGAAAATAGTTTACTTGTATCACTCGTCTACAGTACATTAATCTTGAATAATGTGATTTCTCTTTCAATACGTAATGGTATTGCCTCGAGACGACGATTAGAACTTGGATATAAACGTCACTTATGTATATTTTACTTAAGATGTAACGGATTCATGTGCGTTATTTTATTACTCGACCGCGACTTGTTAGAGAAGTGACAGTATTGCCGTATAATTACATCAAAATCTGAATGAATTGGTTGGGAAACCAATATAAATATATCAATAAAGATAATTTTATAAATGGGTGGATCAAAGTAGCCCATGAAGCCATTTGTTTCATATATTCATACTTGTTTTAAAATGAAACTTGTAAGTACTTTCCAAATAGTTCTCTTCTGTTGAAAGCTCTCAGCTGTAAATATTTAACGAAAATATTTGAAGCATTTTTCGTATCCTACCACACAATTTGAGGGTCGACTGCCAATTTACGGTGGGTTACGTACGTGCCCCGCTACGTCGTGGCTCCAAAAGTTACTAATAGTAAATATTACGAAAATCCTTGCATTTATCAATTCCTTTCATTTTACGACCTAATTCTTTTTTACAAAAGAGTAAATAGAAAACGCGTAATATTTTCATAGAATGAATTTTGCGAATTTTACAAAATTAAAGAAATATTTGATTGCGCAATCAAAGGAAAACGATTCGTCGACAAATTCTAAAACGTTTTAGGGAGTGACTAAGGCTGGCTCCTTGCAGTGATTGTTATTAAGATACCACATCAAAAGACGCATTTAGTACTTTATATTCGAAAACACAATCTCACATAATGATCTCGACCGCCGTCGAAAAACAACATTTATATTTTTCAAAAATCGGCTATAAGAAACGATGTAACAAAACTCCTCATTGCATAGAACGGATCAAAGCAAAAGGGTTGTTTGACATTTATTTGTGTTTCTCATTTATCAAGATTAATGGATCTCATTGGATTTTGGGAAAAGGATCTCTCTTGAAAATTGGTTGTGCAGTGACGGAGGATGCTAAATTAGCATTGATTTTTGAGAACTATGTGTTTGTTCTGGGGTAAACTATTTACTAATCAGGTATATTACTCCACGAAAAATACAGTTTTTTAAAACATTTATAATGGCGTGTTTATTGTTTATTTCATTTTAAAACGTTAATTTGAAGATGCTTTATTTAAGAATCCTACAAACTTTGGAAAGTTGTTGTTTGTCCGGGTGGACCCGGAATTAATTATATAGATTTAAATGAAGCATTAATTGTTTTTTTTTGTATAATATATCTTGGATATTATAGAGGAAATATAAATTAACCAAAATAAAAATGTATACATTTATTCATATTTTTCGACTTTTCAGGAGCTAATTAAGTTACAAACGAATTTTCCTGTCTGATATTTTGTTGGCTTTTATACTTATACAAAGAAAAAATCTGCAACTTTAAATTATTTCCAAATTTGTCATTATTTTCATACTAATTGTTAATAAATTGACTGGACTATATGGTCGCTTTTATCACATAGTAAAGATGAGACAAATTCATGTCTTTCTGACACGCAGTTACTGTGTGACTGATGTGAATTGTGAACCGGCCTAGTAGCATGATACGTTTTATCGTTATGTTTTACATGACATTTCAGTACATTTAGGCCATAAAACGTGACGATAAAACCTATCGTGATAGCTGAGCTAATGGTGATATAAATGGATCTACTGAAGATCAAGGGTGGAGTTGGAAGTATGTATGAAAAGTGATTCTTAGGAACAGCTTTACATATTTTTTTTATCTATCACTCCGGAGTTACCCATGTCTAGTGAAGTACCCTCAAAAGATCTCCATTTGATAAAGTTGGTTTTTTATAACTACAAATTCATGAAAAAGAAAGAAAGTGGTCATGAAATGTAAATGAACTTGGATTTTTATGAGTACAGTTACGTGACACGAGGTTGTATTGGTATTTCGGTACCAGTCAGCAAATGACACGTCGCGACGGGGTGACGCATGCTATTGGAAAATCAATACTTTTCGATGCTACCACGTTATTTTACTAACAGAACGTGCGATGATAACGGGTGATAACAAAAAAATGAGAATTACTCGAGAGGTGAAAAAAAAATACTCTCTTAACTTTTTATCACACTCAGTTATTATTAGGGAATACACACGTGATAAATATTTACAAAATCATATGCATATAAGAATAAGGCCCGAGGTCAGCTGATTGTCGTAGTTTAGACATAATGGTCGAACAAGAGCGTTGGACGGCATTTTTGTCCATTTTCCGCACACATGTTTTGATCCTTTTTATTAGTTGGGCACAATTTTCAGCTATCCAATTATTTTTATACACTAAACTGCTCAAATAACCGAAAAAATCTTCAATCGGTCGACATTGTGGAAGGTTTGTGGGATTTCGGATTTTCGGTACAAATGGTATATTATTGGTGTCCAGGAACGCTAATGTTTTTTTGGCGTAATGCGACGATGCTTTATCCGGCCAAAACACAAATTATCCGTCAGAGTGATTAGTATTTTTTTGAAACATACGCTCTCATAGATTTTTTGGTTGACCGCTAAACCACTAGGTTTGAACCACAGTTTAGAAATACCTCTTTCAGAAATAGCCGCATAAAGCATAACTTTCTGCTCAAACGTGTGCTTATACTTGTGTTTTATATTGTCCGGAGTTGCAGAACTATTGCTGGTGTAGTATCGGTCGTTTCCAGGTATATCCTACCGGCTGCGCCATATTAAAGAAGGTGAATCAAACACGAATTCCAGACAAAGACTAATTTATTGTTCTTTCATATGTACCCACATTCTAGATATATCAAGACTGAGTAGTCTGCTGTGGGTACAGCTTGGAGGAAAATAACTTTCATCATCCAAAATTAACTTTTTCCTTTGTAATTTCGAACCATCCAGCGACACTGTGACATAATAGTGGTTTTTTGCTGACTGGTGTATTCCGGTGCTCTTACCTTCTTGCGGCATTCCAAACCTATCTTTTTAATGATCGACAGAATGAACGGTTGGCTACACTTAATTTTTTTCGCGGCATCTCGTTGGCTCATAGAATCATTATTATTAAATGTGCTACGGAGTCTGATCAGTATTTTCTTGGTCATTATATTCGCTGGCCGGCCGCTACCACTTTTGCGAAATATCGTCAAGGATGCAAGAATTCTATAAATAATAGAAACTGGTACATTTTCTTTACTGAAATGATCCACTGTAAACTTTTTCCCCGCGTTTAAGTTTGAATTATAAAAATGTACAACTCGTTTTCGTAGAGCTTCTTGTTTCGACACCATTTTGATAAATACCAGAGCGTGAAAAAAATAAACAAATGAAAATCAAGCACCTCAAAAGAGGTAGCAACAACTGTATGTATAACCTGTTTTGTCTATGTACATAGTTTATTTGTTAAGTCTCCATAAAATAATTCTCATTTTTTTGTTATCACCCATGTGTTCTTCATGAAACAATTAAGTATTCTAATTCAAAATCTTGCGCTGAACATTCACTAACTGAAAACACCTAAATTGTAGTCATGCAGTATCGATTGTCGTCTAAATATTACTAACATATCAACTTGGTTAGTAGCATTACTTCATAAAAAATGGGTTTTCTGGCGTCAAAATTAACCGAAAACACACTCAGATTAGTAGAAGAGATTTCCGAAAGGCCTGGGGCCTGTCCCTACGAAATTTCGAGTATTCCTATGAGGGAATACTCGAAATTTTGAAGGGACATTTAGGTGAGCAGCATTACTTGGCAATTTATTTATTATGTCTCTAGTGACAACTCAAGCCTTTGGTTAGAAGTGATGGGTCCAATGTGACCACAGAGCGCGGGACCTTGCAACAGATTGCTTCTGTTAACCACAAGCTTTGTAGGGACAAGGTTATGTTATGGACCAGCCTATATAACTATACTTCATATCAATTGTTTATAAACAAGTGAAGTTCAGTTGCCACTGTTACATAGATAGGTGTATCTTAGATATTATTATGTTATCGTTATGTTCTTCTAAAAGGTCCACAGGGCAAACGTTGACCAGGAAGACCATATTCACGCTGGGAGGACGAGATTAAAAAAATTGCGGGACCAAATTGGATGCTTGAAGCTCAAGACCGTCATAAATGGCAATCTTTGGAAGAGGCCTTTTCCTGAGAGGGGTTCCTGATATTCAACAGTATATTCTACCAACCCAAATGAAAAAATAAAATAAAAATAATATATATATATATATTTCTAGTAGAATAAGTAAACATGTATATACTTAAAAGTACACAAATGTAAAAATTGGGAAATAAAAGGCTTTTTTATTTTTTATTTTTATTTTATTATGTTCTTCTAAAATCCTTTACAAAATTAAACACAAGCAAATCGAATAGCACATAACGTTATGACTGACAATATAAAACGTGTTGAAACGCTCTGGTTCTGCAATTACACAAGTGAGCAATAATTAAAAGGTGCAGAAGCGCTAAAAATACGAGGCAATGTTTCATGACAATTGTTCTAACAGTTGAAAGTACCATTTGTTTCCGACCCAAGCATCACTCTGTGTCAGTGGGGTTTTTGCGGTCGGACCCACATTACTGACAAAATAGGAGAATGAAGTAAGAGAGTATGGGTATTGAGCGTCGTTACTGCCTTTAGCCTCCAGAGAGCACATTAGCCGAGGCACAAGTGCGGATATTAGTGGACTGTTCCTACCCTGTTAGCTAATCTCGTTACACGTTTTGCTTCATTACGCTGATTGTGACCCCTGTTTCCTGATAGTTTTTCGATTTCGATTCGGCTCGGCCGTTCGTATGGGGAAATTATGCGAGTGAGTTCAAACCGTTTATTTTGGGTCTGGCTTGGGATTTATATTGGGTTTTATCGTTAATCTGACCGTCACGGCGCGATTACATTACTTAATTAACCTAATTTTTTTGTTAAGATGTTGTCGAATAGCTTTCATAATTTAAATGAATCACTTCTATTCACAATGATTGTATCAATAACAACCTTCTAATCACAACAATCTATAGTTCAGTTTGATGGCATGTAAGGAAAATTATATGTATTTATTTATATCATATTCCGTAAGCCGATACAGTTATCTACGATTCTCTGAGAGTTAGGAAAATGTTTATTTAATAATCTTACACAAAAAAAGAGCTTATCGTACAAAATGCCATACATGGTGAACTCAAGGCCTTCTATATTAGTCAACCTATGGACGAAGTCGAAAAATATAATAGGTATACCTACTTAATACATCTTAAATATAATACAGAGAGTAAAGCGTTTAACTTTTTTACGGGTCATGTTTGCATTTGGTCAAAATCACATTAACAATAAACACAGTGAAGTAAATGTACTCGTATGCATGTTTTTGTCTTAAAACATAATTATTATTAATGTGTGAACGTAATACGCAATAACTCAAATGTAATGTTATCCCGGTTTACAAACGATAATAACAATTCACACCCAAAAATGTTCGCTATAGGGAACTATACTGCAATGTTCTACCACCAGAGTGCAGCAGTAGCACAAACCGTAAACTAGTAGAGGAAGATAGGGACTCACACACACATGCACAATTGATTGTCAAATGCATGCATAGACAATACCGCAAGTGGGAACGAGATACAATGCCAACTCTGCTAGTGTCGCCCCCTATACGCAGAGTTTTGCGTAATGTTCCATATTGGCCATGGCCATTGGCCACGACTAACAAGTGCAGGTATTCCATCCGTGATATTTGACAGAAGACATGTTCGCCTTGTGTCAAACATAGAGTTTCATGTCTCTTTCAAAATCAGAATGATAGAGACATCACAGTGGAAATGTGGGAATAGTCCCCTTCTGCCAAGTAAGCAAGCCATTTACTTTGAAACCAAGCAGGTCGATAAATTATATAACTTATTTTCTTAACTGTGGACCAAGTGTGAAAGTCAACTTATGAGTAACCATAGAAAAGTCAAGTACCTACCAATAAAAACCTCCTAAAGTAACCTTAGCAGTTAGCGGCTATACAAAAATAACGAGCTTCTGCGTAATGGTATAGTGGGGAATATGGGAAGTGCCGGCCTTTCATATTCCTAGCTTTGAAGTCATTATACCGGCGGCCTTTTAGTAACTTCTTACTTACGTGAAAGAACTTTCCTTTAGCGTCGTAATAGGTTAGTTTAACGGCCCTCTCGACGTGCTAAATAAAATTACCAAGAAACTTAAATAAATGATATTTAAAGCCGCAATTAAAATATCTGAGCCTACCGCTTTTCAATTGCCCGCGCCTCAAGCAAAACAAATGGTTCAAAGGCAAATAATTTACAAAAATATATCCCTTAATTCGATCACTCGGTCTGATTGCCACTAAAGCCGTATTTTATTGCGATCCTTACGACACTTATCAAGTGACGGATTGTTCGTTTGGCGAGCTGAACTTGCCTTAAGTAATTGGATATTTACTCTAACGCGAACATAAAATCGAATCGGATGCTCGACCTTCCCTAAATCGAATAGAATATGCAGATGTTATCCGAACTCGTCGCGCCCCACATACCTACTGTTGTGAGAATAATAAACTCAATATTGAATTCTTTCTCCTTGTTTCGAAAGTGGCTGAAATAAATTTACTAAGGTCGAGATTACATTGCGGTGGGAGATAACGAATAAGCACCGGATCGTTTTATTTAAATGGGAATAAGTTTACCGAGTATAGGGTTAGGAAGGGATTTGCTATCTGCGAGTTATTAAATCTTTTTGGAACGTTATTAGTGAAATAGAGGCCTTAAAATTTGCATTATTAATTAGGCATTACTAGTATTTCTAAAATAAAAACTAATCAGGTACCTTATTTTCAGCTCAGTACCTACCAATAACTTTGTGACACTTTTTTGCTACGTTTGCTAAAAATAGCACCACCTTACCGTAAGCGGGGAGTACCGGATCACGACTGCAAATCACATACACCAATAGAATTTCACTCGCGTCGCCCGCACTCGAATCTAAAGTATCTCATAAAACTAACGTCTCCGTAAGGCAATATTTCCTGGCAAATATGAAAGGCATATTTTACGAGTTTAATATAGAATCCTAAATATAAAGTTTCCGAATAAGGCGACACCTGCAACCGTAAATAGGTCACACCGGATCAAGATCACGCTATTTCGGTTGCAGACTACCGATGTCTGACATTGGACTTGCTTGTCCTCACTTGTGATATAAATCAAGCGTTATGATTTCAAACGTCCTAAGAGCCAGATTATTGACCTATTATTATGACTGTTTAAATTACAACCGTTGATGTAACGGATCGGTAGTTTTCGTTGACAGCTTTATAGTGATTATATTTAATTGAGCAATAAGTTTTTTTTTATGTTTCGCAATACAATCGATTTTTTGATTGGTCAATTTGCTATTTTGAGAAAATAAACAGTTTAGAACAGCAAGGAACAAAATGGCCGCTATTTCAAATTTCACACGACCCGTCACATCTCTCGAACTAAAGAAGAAAAGATGGAAGAGTGCTAATTAGGGGACAAGGTCTTTATTTTCGAGTGATAAAACCGCGCTAGGAATTTGATTATTTTTAGGAAATTTCATGTCAGCATAACACAACAGGCAAGCACCAGAGCTCGTATTCTATCTGCGATTATTGACAGAAGTGAACACATGAACTCCACTTTCATGTCTCTTGTCTTTTAAAATCAGGGGCTTGACTTGACATAAGGTGACAAACATGTCACAGATACATCTTTCTTTCAAAATGAGAATGATACAGAGATAAAACATAGGATACGACCGACACGTCACGCTTTTGCAAGTTGAATACCGAACCAGAACGACATTGATATGTCTCCTTCTGCCCAATACCAGCCAAGGTTTCAAAACTTATAAATAACACACATTAGCAGTCAAAAGGTAAAACTGTGGGTAAAACAAACACTCCAGTTTCGTGGAATT
This sequence comes from Epinotia brunnichana, assembly GCA_963854355.1. NCBI lineage: Eukaryota > Metazoa > Arthropoda > Insecta > Lepidoptera > Tortricidae > Epinotia > Epinotia brunnichana. The sequence goes on along the minus strand of OY977949.1, from coordinate 16,695,377 downwards.
CCTCGCAAAATTATGTAGGTAACGGGCGTGTTATCCCTGTTAAAATACTTGTCTGTGCTAAGAGAGCAGTATAATGCTTCTATTATATCAGGAGCAAATAGCAGCTAGTGGCGGGCCGGTAATGGAAATGTCAACTCGAGTAATATCGATTTAACAGCGACGCAAGCGAGGGTCTAAACTGCAGCATTGTCACGGAATGACCAAGCGAAACGTCTTTGCGTCGGTAGGATTGCCATTCAATATCACAGTGGATAGAATAATCAGGAGGTAAATCTGACACTTGCGCTTTGCATTCCGATTTGATATCAATGCGTCGCTCGCACTCGTTCTCACGTCAGATCGCCGCGCGTGAAATATTTGATAACTAATTGGATCAACTCTGAACACAACACATTATATAGTTTCAATGCATTTTGTTCACATCCGCACACGCCGAGCTGACACACTGGAGTGCAGAAGTTATAGATAGAAGAACATTTACCGGCTGATATTGTATCATTTGCATACAACGACAACTGTAAATTAGCGTACGATGTCGCTTCGTTTCTGCAAGTTTGGTTCGAATTGCGGTACAGACAGTCACAAACCAGTGCTCCTTGTGATTTACTTATGTGAAGATTTCAGTGTTTTAGTGGAAAATCGTTCTTAATTATGGTTTATCAGGTCTTTATTTTTGAAATAACATGTTATAGGCGAGGTTTTATTAAACTCCGTTAGATTTTGTAGTCGGTAAATAATGTAAAAAAATATATACTAATGTTTGATGTGATATGATGACAAAAGCAGGCCAATCAGGCATTGAAATTTCAAACTGTAAGTTGATATGCACTAACGCTCGTCTGAAAGTTTACGCAATTACCCTGAAGGTCTAACGGAACTTTATTAAAGCGAACCTTAGAAAATGAATTACATACCTACTGCCGCGATTTTACAATACAAGTAGGTATCTGAGTACTTCTCACTTCCAACACGTATTTTGGTCAATACAAGTAAGTATCTGAGTACTTCTCACCTCCAACACGTATTTTGGTCAATACAAGTAGATATCTGAGTACCTATTTCTCACCTCCAACACGTATTTTGGTCAATACAAGTAGGTATCTGAGTACTTCTCACCTCCAACACGTATTTTGGTAAGTTAGACGCAACACTCAAAGTACTGATTGTTATTTCTACTGTGACGGTAGGTTTCCTATTTAATACTGTACGCTTCGGATTGAAAGCTCAATGTCGTTTTGTTTCCTTTAAAATCGATACTTTAAAGTTAATTAAAAAAGGAGCGTGACGCAACATTTACTCTCTATGTTTACACTTTCTCTAGAATAGAGTGGAGGAAAGTACATCGATAAATAAGGCTGAACTATTGCTTTAAATTCCTAGTAAAGTATTTAGTAGTTGGTTCATTTTAGATTGCTAGAAGGCTATCACGTATCTGAGCCACCATACCATGCCCAAGAACAAAACAACAGTAAGTGTTATGCCGGTATTTTTTTGTCTGTTTATATAGAATCCGCTGACGCCCAGTATAACTAACTAACTAGCTCTCCGCTTCTTCTCTTCTTTGGTTTTACCGCTACTTTGGTAAACCAAAGAAGCTTACACATCTCATCTGCTTCACAGTAAATTTGGGCAAACAGGGCCAAGTAACTAGCCAGTCTAAATAAGAGCGTGGTTAATGTTTTTGGCAAACGCAGTTGTGATAAATATATTGCGTATTCGCCAGCTACTGTATGTTTATCAGGTTAAAACAGCAGTCCTGCAGTCGGCGGTTGTAAATTTAGTACGTAAATAAGCCAATTTAACGTTAATTCTCTCCTTGGCAAGAATTCGGGCGCCACTGAAACTCAGCAGTTTTTGGCGGCGCGACAGCAAAAGAAACGAGTTTTGTTTACGTTTCACCGGCATTTAGGATTTAGCTCCAAGTCGACAGTTCACTTTATAAAGCCTAATTTTGGATACTAGGAAAAAGATTAGAGAAGACTATAGAAAGAAACAATATTAATGTGGTAATTTTCAAATGCACACAAAGTACATTTTATTAACATAAACTTCATAATTTTTGATTGAGTATACAGCAAACAGTCTATAAGACCAGTGTTTAGGGAATAAAATGCAATTAAGTAGGAATCATAATCGGCATACCTACTTTCATTTGGTATTTGGAGTTAAGATATCTTTGACCTCTCATTCAACCTAATTTGCCTAAGTTGAGGGTTCATGTATTTTGGTCAGGACAGACTCGGGCATTTGCACCACGTCCGGTATTAATTGAGAGCTATCATCGGTATTCCGGTTCAATGACTGATATGCGAGTGCCGTGATTGGGAGATTAGATTGGAATCTAAACTAATCATTGGTTAATGATTATTATTGTGGGGTTCTACAACAAACAAGTAAAGGTAATGGGATCCCTTTCATTCTACTGAATATCGTCTTATTTTTTATTTGGTTTTTTTACTTAAATATGAAGTCCGAAGAATATTATGTATGAAAGTTACATTAATTTAATTAGTCTTGACTACTTATGAGATTATGACCAACTAAGTATTACCAGGAATTCATAATAAACGAATGATTAATTCATGAGTTGGTAGAATATTTAAATAGCGAACAATACAATTTATGCGTTACACTTACTCTGTTTAATAATGGTTTATTTTATTAGGTAAATTATCATATCCTATCCCACGCTATTAAACGAGCAATATTTCTATATACTATATTTGAAATCACGTTCTTGAAAATCATCGAGATGTTTGCGGGGGCTAAAAATCCAGGTCTCATATCTAGGAAAAATCGTTTTCTCCAACTTACTCGGAAATGTTTCCATTAATGGAGTAAAAACACACCTCGAAGTTTATCGTTATATGCATTGATGAGATAATAAATTAAAAAAAATGGAAATACTTCCCGGACATGCCCGGGAAGTAAATATTATTGTGCAGGTTACTTACTTTTAATTTCATGCAAGACTACAAATTCACCATACAGCCAATTGTCCAATAGTCACGTACAAAAACCGACATAGATAGAATAATAATTGTGTCCAAATCATAAGACAGTTTTTTTAGACTTAATTATTTTCTCGGACTGATAAATATTTTGTAACAAATGTATAGTTTTTTTAAATGTCTAATGCGTTTAGGGATTGTCGATTTAACTAAATGTAATAATGCCTATATTTATATTTACTAATACTATAAGTTTTCTTTTATTTATTTTCATTGCTATGTTTTATGTGGAATCAAATATACAATTCGGACCCAATACTTTAAACTTTAATATCCTTAAAAAAAAATTAGGCGGGAAACTGGAATTCATTTTGTCAAAGATTTTCTGCCGTGTTATTTTTACGAAAATAAAATGAGTTCTACAAATAGTGACGAAGATATCCCAATGGGTACACCACCAGAATTAGCAGCAGAGGCAAAGTTGGCGAGAGCTAACTTGCTTCCGCCTAAATCCGAAGAAAAATATTTAAGAACGTTCGCAAATTTCAATTCCTGGCGAAAGAAGAAAAATACCAGTTCGTTGTCGGAAAATGTTATTTTGGCGTATTTTAACGAACTTGCAAAAGATAAAAAACCTTCTACTCTGTGGGCAATGTACTCAATGCTGAAAAGTACTATACAACTAAAATATAATATAAACATTAAGAACTACGCGAACTTATTGTCATTTTTGAAACGGAAATCATCCGGTTTCAAAAGCAAGAAATCGAAGATTCTTACCAATGAGGATATCACAATATTCTTAAATGAAGCTCCAGATGAGATTTTCCTAGCAATAAAGGTAAACATAATATTGTATAACTGACTTAAATATTATAACCTTTTAAGATTTTGTTTTATTTCCTCGCATATTTGGAGAAAAGCAGTATACAGGCCTCGGCAGGAATGTCATTTCGTGGATTCGTATCTATTGAAGGACTCGGCTATGCCTCGTCCTTCAAAACCATACTCATCCACGAAATGACTTTTCCCGGCCTCTGCAGTAATATACTATTTCTCCGTATTCGGTCGCCCGGGAACTGTGTATTACTGAGCATGCGATTGCAAGATAGACCAAATCGGCTATTCATTAATATTTGTTTAGAAAAGATAATAAAATATAATTTACTTTGAAAACAAAGTTTTAACCGACTTCAAATCAGTAGCAAAATTTGAAGAGTTCCCTCGATTTCTCCAGGATTCCATCATCAGAACTGGATTTTGGTGACAACGGGGCCAATCTGGAAGTATAAGCTTTCAAACAAAGAAAAAAAATTCAGATCGGTTCATAAATTACCGAGTTATCGCGTAACAAACACACAAAAAAAACATACAGACGAATTGAGAACCTCCTTTTTTGAAGTCGGTTAAAAATGATCATGCCACCTCCGTATTCACTTTTTGACTATAAAAAAACATTGCTGAGAGCAATATAACTATCATGAGTTGACTGAGCAAACCGGTAATGTTCTTTTTATGTCAATCACAAAATAATGACACGACTATAACCAGGCCCATACCTTTTGCCGCTTCCTCTAAGCTTGGCGCTCGCGCTTATTCAGGGTGACAATTCATCCGATCGCTATTGACAGTTGACAGTGACACGCAAACGTGACGGACGACCTTAACTAAAAGAAAGAGTTCGTGCTATGCGACGCTCTACCCCGCATAGCATGGGTTTTATGGTTTTATAACCCGCAAGAGTTAACTTGAGAACGCGCTCGAGTCTCAAGTTAACTCTTGCGGGATACATGTCAAATTATTTCACCGTTCAGGAAATCCGCCTCAGGAATGTGCTCCCTCTCCTTATTAGACATGCTAAAAGCAGGATATGTATAGCATCCGTCCAATACGTATTAATTAGTTTATCATATTTTTGTATATAAGTAATAATATGTAAATGTATATGTTATGAACGATTAACTCCGCTCTAAACGTTGATCAAATGATGAGAGTAAATACTCTGCACCAATTTTAAGTGTTTCTGTTTGGCCCCATGGATGACTGGTAGAGAATGCCATACGGCATTAAGTCCGCCATTTGTACATAATTTTGATTTGTGCAATAAAGATTATATAAATTAAAAATAAATAATAGCACGTGCTCTAGCGGATACAATGATTTGTGTTATCTAAAATATAACTTTTGTTAGACAGTGTAGCTATCTTCTATAGGTACCATATTTTTTTCTGTTATAACTCAGTTATTTAAACTACATTCCATTTTAGAAGGTGCTTCTTGATCTTCGCTATAATATTGTTTGTCGCACCGACATATTTTGAGCCCATAAATGATTGGATGGGGTGCCGATATTCTTATCGCCCATTATTTTTATCACCGTTCGGTGCCAACGCCATTATGGATACGCTTAAGGGTCCATATAAAAGTCGCAGTCGCAATTTACAAACGATACAAATCGAAGGAGTTTGAGTACATCGTTACACACTCGTGGTACAAGTTGTTGATAAATGGCTAGCATTGTATTGTTATTAAGTAGATCATTATCCATTTTATTTCTGCTAGGATTTGACGCCATAAACCGGTAAAGGAATGTAAACAATTGGCTCTGTAAGCTGTCGAGTTCTTGAATATCCAAAAAGTATCTCGACAAATAAAAAACTATATAATTAACGAACCTGCTCACAAAATTTTACGAAAATCGGCTGAGTAATGCGACCTGTAGAGGAGAACAGCGGGACAGACACAGGACACTGTTCGCTTAGCTCGCTCGTTCGATAAGCAACAAAACAAATCTTGTGTCTTACTCGTAGTATACACACATTACCCTGAGAACTTTACGGTTTCGCTCTATGAAAACACAACAATATATCGATATCAGCCATATTTTTACACCAAAAAATAGTTTGGGTAATTTGACTATATAAATATTCATTAATAATCCACCTAAATTTAATACCGCAACGGTAAAAAATAATGATAAGTAATCTTTATACATTCCGTAAAAATCAGGCGAAAATGGTATAAACTTTCTTTACTTCATAATTGACTACGTCTATATACGTTCTTTAGGATACGCGCATAATCCACTTATTTTTGTTAATGAATAAACCTTTCTATAGGCCAGATGAAATTCAATATTATCTCAAGTTCGTAAATATTTAATTAACATACTGTTATTTCCTGATGCATATATTTTTGGATTCAGATAGTAAGTCTCCAAATTTGTGTACTCAAACATGTTTTCATTATAAAAATACTGATGGCATTTTTGCTTGCGGGTTAATTTTCTTTCCTAACTTCCGGTCCATAGAATAATTGATTTCAATAGTAAAAGTTTTTTTCAAATAACACACACACATCACACTATGTCTATCTTTATCTCTATGTACACTCTGCGTCAACTACTTTGTAGCAACCAAAGTAGTCAAATAGTTCGGTACACCATATATTTAGTAATGGTGTACCGAACTATTACACCTTAAAAATTGTTTTTATAGTACTTAACAATTATGTTTGTCTTGAATGTTCAACACACTTTTTGTTACTAAATCATCTGTATATATCTGTCAACACGTGTATAATAATTGTGTATCATCTTCCGGCTCCCAAGATACAGGCTCGGCCTAGTTTGGGATGCACTGCCTCAATGTAATTTTTGTAATGTGTTTATGTCCTCAATAAACTTTTCAAACTTTCAAAGGTAAATTACGTATTAACATCACGCTCCCAAAAATTTTAGTGTTTTCGCCAACACGACAATTTTCACCTGACAATGACAATTCACGGTACATTTCTGTCAATAGTATTTTTACCTGTAGACTCACTCACTGTCACCCAATTCAATGAACAGCACTGTCGTTGTCAACTAACAATTGTCAAGTTGATGAAACCAATTTAATGTCTGACATCTTCTAACTTTTCTGAGCGTTTCCACTGCAATTACAAGAAAACTCGCCCTAACACTAACGTTTGTAGACAGCCAGACAGATGAAGGATCGTGGCGTGTGATATACGCAAGATGAGGTGAGTAATGACGTAGAAAGAAAAGGCACTTCGTTCTAATTTGTAAGAAGTAAGGTCTTGTCTCGAGTTATGTTTGACTGAGTGGTGTCTAATTTGCGAGAGGGTACACACAATGGGTAACAGAAAAGAATTTCCTCATTAATGAAACAATATGCATATAGGTAGGTTTTAACGGCCTCCGTAGCCCAGTGGGTAGCTGGGTAGTGACTCTGCCTACGAAGCTGGAGGTCCCGGGTTCAAATCCCGGTCAGGGCATTTATTTGTGTATTTATCACGAATATTTGTTCCTGAGTTATGGTCGTTATGGATGTTATATATGTATATAAGTATCTATATCTATGTATCTATTATTTATATCGTCGCCTAGTACCCACAACACAAGCCTTACTGAGCTTACCGTGGGCCTAGGTTGATTTGTGTAAGATTGTCCCGTAATATTTATTTATTATTTATTAATTATTTATTTATAGGTTCACAGAAAAAACCGGAGAGTAATTTGTCCGAAACCATCATTATTCCGAAATTAAAAAAACGAACTCCTTTTTCCGCTAAACGAAACTTTGGACGCAGATATGATTTAATGGAATATATAAATAGGTTAGGTTAGTATTATATCCTGAAAAATCAATTAAGGTTGGCTTTGCTCATAAGATGTGAGGGGCCACCTTGAAAAAGTCGCAGTTATGGTTTTCCAAACTACTTCAAATTTCGTGACAAACTAGCTACTTCAAGTTTATGGTCACAGACAAACGTGCATTTGAGTTTTTACTCAAGCGCGCTGCCATTTTGTAAAATAATTACCGTTTGCAGTGTCGTCTCAGTCGTCTGTGTCGTGGTAAAATATTGCACGTTTTATTATTTTCCTACTTTAACATATTATCCGAAATTGAAAAAAATTACGCAAATGTAGTCAGTATTCTTAGTGAATTTAGGTGTTTTATCTGTTTAACATCCAATTATAGGTAATTGGTTATTATTTAGCAATAATAACATTTTTACAGATGAGAAATTTGTTCAAAACAAATGTGTTGTAACAAAACCGTCTATTTTTATGGTGGTCATTTTGTGCGGTTCTTGAACGCATCATGAAGGGTTAATGATATTTGGATAAGTAGATAAAATTTATTTACGTAGGTATTTTTATAAGGCCCACTGTTACCTATATAAAGTACGTCAAAAAAATGTAAGAATAAAGAACCGATTTATAAATATTATGCTACAGGCTGATATAAAGAATCTCATGTGTTTTATTTCTAATTTAAAAAGTTATTGTCCTTTTATAGATTTTTTTTATTTTCATACTCCTAAGATATCCCTTTTATTATTTATTCCGTGGTATTACTTAAGTAATAATAAATATTAGGTACGGGACAATCTTACACAAATCGAACTAGTCCCATAGTAAGGCTTATGTTAAGGGTACTAGACGACGATATATTTAATATATCAATGTTTTATCGAGGAATGAAATGAAATAGATATAAATACATAGAAAACATCCAGGACTCAGAAACAAATATTCATCCACATCACACAAATATTTGCCCTTACCGGGATTCGAACCAGGACCTTCAGCTTCATAGGCAGCGTCACTACCCACTAGGCTAACCGGTCGTCACTATAAGCCGCTCACTGCCACGGTTCGATTCCCACGCGCCTTTTTCTGTCTTAGTCCGAGTTCGTTCGGAGCCGTCGGAACGAACATGTGGTTAGGTTGTCTGTTAAATAATTGATGCATCCTATTGATTTGCCGCCATCGCCACGGCAACGTTACCATACACTTACAGTACAATTCACCACTTATGTTGAGTTTCCAAATGGGCTCGACAAGCCCTAATCATAAAAACGATTCAATTTAATATGCTTTAAAAATAACTAGGTCCCATTCCAAGTAGTACATAATTATTAATTATGATTAAATACAAGCATAATAAATAACTAGGTGTTTTTAACGATGTTACACTGACCTCAGTTGGGCCATAGGAGCAATTTTGAAGTACGAGTAAATTCCACTTAGTATCATTCGCTTGCTCGTATCCTATTAATTCGGGTCGACGCAGCATGTCTTTTTTTCCATTTTTAACCCACGATGGAAAAAGAGGGGTGTTATAATATAAGTTTGACGTGTCTGTTTGTCGATAAAAGCCCGCGGAATTGGAACAAAAAAACCGTAATTTTTTTATTATTAAATATTTGATCAAATGCTTTTCTATGTTCGAATTACAAATTATTTATCTTTAAATAAAGAAGGTTCAATCTAGTTGCGTTCTTTTTATAAATTTTGAGTATCTCAAAACTTTCCTAGTGACCCACGTAATGTCGGTTAAACGAATCTATATAGGGAAAAACATGCAGTGCACTATAATAGTTATACAAACGAATTAATATCATTAAAGCATAACTTATGTAGCACGTCAGTTTTCCCGGGCATTATAATAAGAGGATTAAACTGAACATAGGAATAATTTTAGCACAGCGCAGATTAAACTAAATGCAAGCGAAATAAAGGTTTTCGATGGCTGAAATTACATCTCCAGGGGCGCTGGCGCTACACCTCTGGAATACATGAATGCAGGGAAACTAGAAATTTATATTTTTACCGGACATAGATAGGAAGTGGGAATTGTTAAAAATAGAAATCAGAGAGATTCATAAAGTCCTTTTTACGGGTATCCACTTATTAATGAATATCATGTATTATTATTTATAAAACCAGTCGATTGTTATCTTTTTCAGTGCTCCGTACCAGAGTTGGTCCAACGGCACGCTTATGCGATCGCTCGGAGTCTGGCCGTCTGTCACACCCAGTTTTATATATATTTAATCAGATAGTTATAAGTCTCCTGTACCAACGTCAAAGGGTACCCGGGAACTGAATTCAAATGTACTCTACTAAATTCTCTCTCTACTTAGTAGGTAAATTATCTGAGGTCAAGGATCAGACAACCGGAAATCTCTTTGTAAGAGGCCTTTACTATCCGGCAGTGCACAAAAACTAACAACCAACTTCGTTATTTTTGTTTAAGAACATCGTCATTATTTTCCTGAGACCGTAAAACTTGTCTGAATAAGTATACATATTTTCCTCTTTTTCCCTACTTCTTCATCCACAAAACTATCCACCGGATTTGTCTTACAGGAGATTAGGCCAAGAAAGAATGATTACGTCCATGCTTCATACAACGAGAGCTTAATTAATGAAGATAAGCCTTCAGAACAACAATGCGTAAGGAAAAAGCTTGTTAATTCCAGTAATCATAAATGAAGGAATTAGTCAATCATATGTAATAATTAACGATGTGGTAATCTCTTGACTGCCCATTTAGTAATTTACGACAAGTTAATGGGTATCATGGGTTTTATGTGCCCTTGGTAATAATGTTAGTTTATCAACGTACACAAAAGACAATCTATCCAGTAATATAGTAAAAAAACCGGCCAAGTGCAAGTCGGACTCACGCACGGAGGGTTCCGTACCATTATCTATAAAAACGGCAAATAATCATGTGTGTTAATTGCATGGGAGCCCCCCTTAAATATTTGTTTTATTTTAATTTAATTATTTATATTTAATGTGAATATATATATATCTAACTTAATATTCTGTGAATATTTCAAGCGTCTACCTGATGCTGTTATCAATATCGAGCAAAAACGAGCAAAAAAATCACTTTTGTTGGGAGGGATTAAATATTTATTTTATTCTGTTTTTGAGTATTTGTTGTTATAGTGGCAATAGAAACACATCATCTGTGAAAATTTCAACTGTCTAACTATCACGGTTCATGAGATACAGCCTGGTGACAGACGGACGGACAGCAGAGCCTTAGTAATAGGGTCCCGTTTTACTTTTTGGGTACGGGTACGGAACCCTAAAAAGTACTACAGCAAAGACGATGATTGAAATTTTACATCACCCCTGGGCATGAAGTGGCAATTACCGCGAGCGGAAAATCCCAATTCATGGCCAGGGGAAAAGTATATTTTTTTAATACTCTGTATACACCAAAATAAAGATAGCCTCAGATCGATTTAGGGATGCCTTCGTCAAATATCTATGATCTGAGATATTCTTTGTTTTACCGCCCTAGATGAGTAATGTAAAATGTACAGTCAACGTCAAAGAGATATCTACATCAAATCAAAAATCAAAATCAAAATAATTTATTTCAGTAACTTATAAATACGTATACAAGTATCTGTGCTGGTGCCTCTTTTTAAGTATATAATATACTTGTGCTAAGAAGATCACCGCTCTTCCACATGTTGTGACTTAGGTGTGGAATAACTTAAAATATAATGTATATAATAAGTAAACATTTCATATTATACTATGTGGTAAGTGTGTGTGTGTGTGTGTGTGTGTGTGTGTGTGTGTGTGTGTGTGTGTGTGTGTGTGTGTGTGTGTGTGTGTGTGTGTGTGTGTGTGTGTGTGTGTGTGTGTGTGTGTGTGTGTGTATGTGTGTGTGTGTGTGTGTGTGTGTGTGTATCACATTTAATATACAGGTCTCTGAAGTAAATTTTCAATATCAAAATAGCTTTTGGTTTTTAACCATACTGTTAACTTAGATTTACACTCATGCGTGGTGGAGGAATACATATCTATGTGCTTATTTATAAGATTATACAGGTTGGCAGATTGTGCTGCTTGTTGTCTCCTTGCAAATGCAGATTTCACTGTGGGAGTGTGGATAACTTTAGTTCTTTTCCTACGTGTACTTGTTGTTTCCGGTGTATATGTGGTTGTCTTGTGTGTCTTTATGATAAGGCTAAATATATATAATTTTCTTACAGATAATAAGTCACAGAGTGTATAAAGTTTGTTTGTGGAAAATCTGTACGGTTTGAAAAACATCACTTTTAGAAGTGCCCTTTGAGCTCTCTCAAGCTCAAGAAATTTGGTCTTAGTTGCACCACCCCATATAGGGATACAATACGCAAGGACTGACTGGGCCAGTGATATGTAAACTTGATTTAGTACGGTCTTCGTTACTACGTGCCTAAGATTTTTAAAGACCCAGATAAGTTTACGAATTCTGCCCATAGTACTCTCAGTGTGCAAGTGCCAGGTGAGTCGTTGGTCGACCATAACCCCCAGGTATCTAGTGGATTCTACCTTCTCGATGGCTGGGCAGGCACAGATGGTTTGCGTGTTGTGGCAAGTATGGATCCTGATTGAGAAGTCTGTGTCTGGTTGCGTACGATTATAGTTTGTGAAGCAAACGTAGTTAGTTTTAGTTGTGTTAAGGGTAAGAAGATTTGTTTGTAGCCATCCGGCAATTTTTGTGAGGCCACTTTCTGCGGATAGGCGCACTTCCTCCCATGTATCCCCTGAGAATACCACAGCAGTGTCGTCAGCATATGTGAAAACGGTTCCCGCCTCAATACGCATGTTACATAGCTGATTAATGTAAATAAGGAATCTACATATTTCGTCTTGTTACATAAGGTGCAAAATTGTAAACATACATATACTTGACGGCGACTGTACTATTAGAGTACAATATTACACTTTTATGTCAGCACAAGGCTACAAGGTGTAATACTACATGTTGTGCCTACATGTCATATTTGTTTATAAAACAGCAAAATGACAATTATGACGCACTCGAGAGCAAACACCGCTAACCACATTTTCCTTCGTAAAAACTTTTATATTGTATTTTAAAAGTTAAAAAAGTTTTCTAAAAGCGGAGCCGTCCTCGACCAGACAATTTGAACGTAAACAATTAGCCATCTTTGTTAAACTCGAAACAAATATAACACTGACTTTGATTGGCACCCGAAGTGCTTGAACCTTCGTTTATTTGTGAACCTAATTTTAATTCACTGTACATTTTAAAGCCGTGTATAAAATATTTACAACATGTAATGTTGACTATACATATTTAGTTTCTGAATTATATGATGCATGTGTGTTTGGCCAAATATTCGAATTATTTTACAATAGGTAAGTACATTGTGCCAAATCTTGGGATTAGGTGTCAAAGCGGACCCCGGGCCCCTTTGGGGCACAATCGGGAATAACGCTAGGAGAATGATGAGGTAAGTACATTATGTCAGTAAACTAAAAAACGTTACATTTGTTCTTTTGGTTTATAATTTAAGACAAATTTTACGAATATGCCAAAATTTCGTCATTATTTTATTTGTTTACCCAATTATATACGACAGCGCGCTGCCGGAATAGTGCTCGCAAGTTTTAATTACGTTCTCTGATTCAAATGCGTGGTTGATTATTTGTGTTACTTGGCTCTTTGTTTTGATTGCTTAAGGCGCCTCACGTTCATGGTCTTCTGTCCCTTTCACTGAGCATACGCGTGAGCGAGATGGAAGTGCGTGTTCAGGTTTTTTCGAAATATTTCAATAAACCAGGTAAATTTTTAAGAAATTGAAGCAAGTAAGAAATAAAAGTTATTGTTCATAACTTTATGAAGAAAATTATAAAATTTCATCTTTTTCTGATAAAAAATGATGCAGTAGGTAAAATGGTTACAAGTGAAATAATAAACCCTGCACTTTAGATATTTTTTTTCTCTACTTTCTATTATTAAAATGGATTTCTACGAAAACTTTATTACTTCTCATATCTTGCTGATCATGATATATTTTTTCCGACCTGAAAATTGTTACGTTATAATGTATAAAATGGTTACCAAACAACTCATTTTCACGAAAATTTCAAAGGTGGAGCCTTAACTTAAAATGATTAGTACTGACTGACAGTTGTAATAATAATGGAGGTATCTTTGAAATAATGTTTACAGTTATAAACTTATTGTGGGTAGTGTAAAATAAGAGCGGGCAACCCCGAATATGGTAGCAGGTGGCCACCGAGCGGTGACGGTTAGTCATAGTGGTCATTACTTTGAAAGCCGTGCTCGCCGCTCGGTGGCGCACGCGCACTAACCTATTGGCTCTTAATCCAATCATATCTTGCCAATCCCATGTTATTTTGAATCTAAGTGCATTTAAATAAACGTGACAGAGGCGCATTTATTTCCGTGTTTCCGTCATCTTTATGTAATACTGGGAGATAAGCATGAAGGTCACCCCGCAGACCCCTCTTAATGCTTCGTTATATACCTACTTAGATTAAAGTTTCCTTGTAGACTATAGGTTGTGAAACACCAACTCTTACCAAGTCTCTTATCCTCCTAGCGCCCATGGGCCTACTGGAAGGACTTTAAAGGAATTTAAACAATTTTGGGTTGGAATAGAGTTGCATTTGTTTTGTTTTGGTCTTCTCTTGAAACAAAAGACATTCAACTCTATTTATTTTATCAGTTTGATTCAAATTTTAATGTCATTTTGTGTTGTATGGTGGGCGCCACGAGGATATTTTATTTAGGTCTCATGATCGTGTTAATTCCAACCTATTTTTACATTATAATAAAATTTGAACTCCAAGTTGTACTCACTAAGAGCGATATTCGCCTGCTTGTTCCTATCCAGCTGGCCCCGTAGCGCTCGTAACCGCCGCAATTTCAACTCTTGCGCCTCTACGCGTTCGCGCAAACGCCGTAGCCGCTCCCCTTCGACCGCCACCTAGAAAAGAAAAGAACATTTAGATTAATAACTTTATTTAAACCATTCATGTGCTCGTCTATACGTAGATCTCACTTGAATGGATTAAACTGGCCCGCACGAGTCCCACGTATTTCAAAGAATGCAAGGAATGCCGCGGGATATAACAAGGGACATCAAAAGATTTTTCAAAAAACCCATCTGCTTTTTTCAAATATAACCTACTCGTATATCACACACGATTATTCGATTATAAGGACCTCATATGTCAAAATCCATCAAGCCGTTTCTACTGTAGCCAGTGAAATATACATTTCTTGTCCACATACATATACTCGTACACGCTCCAAAAACATAACCCTCCTTCTGAGGCAGTCGGGTAAAAATATAAAGGCTCTTCTGAAGGCTCATTTGTAAAAAAAAATATATTTCAAAGTAGTAGTTCCCTCTACGTACAGACATACAAGGCTACAAACACACAAATATAAAGAGGATATTTCTGACTTTCTACGTAGGTGGCCGTCTGCGGAACTACTGATCTGATTTCAAAGAAACTTTCGCCTGTAGAATGGAACTTCTGGGTGGACATTGGTTATCCTTATTTTAGGCAATAGCTCCAGCTGTATTCTGAAAATAGCTCCAGCTGTTTCTAAATATGAAAATTAAAGATACCATAGTGACTATAACTAGTGACTAAAAGTAGGTTACTACTTTTATTATAAACTAGCGACCCGCCCCGGCTTTGCACGGGTTTATATGTATAAATACATGCATGTTTTATACGTATAAACCTTCCTCTTGAATCACTCTATCTATTAAAAAAACCGCATCAAAATCAGTTGCGTAGTTTTAAAGATCTATCGGGAAGGGACTTTGTTTTATACTACATATGTAGTGATGTGAAAGTTTGGATGTTTATTACTTAATCAGTTAATCACGTACCTACCTATAATGATTTAGAAAAACATTGATAAAGAATAGTTACTTTTATAGCCTGGATACTTGCCCGCAGCAGTGATTATTTGAGATATTCTTCAGGCAATACTGTAGGCAGCCGTAACTACTTAAAAAAAATACAGAGCAAGCCATTCCGTTTATTTTATGGGGGTATTTATTGCGTGAAGAGTTTGTTTCTATTAAGCGAACGATAAATATCGCATTAGGCCTCCGTCGGACTCCGCCGAGATTTATTAAGACCAAGGGAAAGTTTAATTTTTTCCCTCCTTATTCGTTTACAATTTTCGCGGTGGGATGTAACTTTTTTCAATGCCTAATACGGTTTGTTGGGACTTTTTTCGTAACTTCGTTATGGAAAAGCGGTTTGAGAATGATTTGATTCTATTATGTTGTTGGCGAGGAAATATACAATTTTGGCACTCGTTACTTAAATATGTATATGTGGGTGTGGACTGTGGGCGAGTCCTGGGATCTCGGGCATTGATAAACGACGATGATATTAGGTTTATGAACTGCTGCTACTGACTTCATTACAGCATTTTTACAAAAGTCATGTGAAATACAGGGAACTGGCAATCTCGGTTCTCGTTTGCCGTCACCACAAACCATGGTCGCGTTTCTTTCTCCATCAAAATAGCTTCCACCTTCTATCCGACTTTTCTCTTCAATGACAGCCAATCCAACCGTCCATTGTTCCGACTCTAATTCAAATAATACTGGTTATATATAACCCTCTGTTGGCGCACGGTAGAACTAATGAGCTCCAGATTTTGCCCAGACAAATATGTCGCATTATATTTCAATGATGACATTTGTAGAATGACAGTGAAGCACATTACGATCGAAGAATCACAATGAATGTAATAGAGGTGTAATATGGTGATTGACCGATTTAGAGTTTAATAGTTACTTTATAGTTTACTGCAACATAAACGCGTATTGCTTGTATCAGCATAACCTAACGTGTATAAATAGATAGGTATTACATTCATTAAGGATTCTATTAGACGCTCTTCATCTGACTACTGATTGGCTACGTGCCACACCTTCCACTAAACTGTACTTTAGTACATAGGGCGCTGAATGAAACTTATCTCCGATACATGTATATAATAATTAATGAAATAAAATTTCCATTGGACGGCAGCGGCTGGTGTTTTTTCGAAACGCGCGCTAAATGGGCATTTTCAATAATTCGTGCACCCAATTAGCATAATTTGTAAAACAAAAAAAAAGTGGCCAAGTGCGAGTCGGACTCGGTTCCGTAAAATAAATTGCGGTTTACGATTTATGACGTATTCAAAAAAAACTACTAACTAGATCTCGTTCAAACCAATTTTCGAAGCACATTACGATCGAAGAATCACAATGAATGTAATAGAGGTGTAATATGGTGATTGACCGATTTAGAGTTTAACAGTTACTTTATAGTTTACTGCAACATAAACGCGTATTGCTTGTATCAGCATAACCTAACGTGTATAAATAGATAGGTATTACATTTATTAAGGATTCTATTAGACGCTCTTCATCTGACTACTGATTGGCTACGTACCACACCTTCCACTAAACTGTACTTTAGTACATAGGGCGCTGAATGAAACTTATCTCCGATATATGTATATAATAATTAATGAAATAAAATTTCCATTGGACGGCAGCGGCTGGTGTTTTTTCGAAACGCGCGCTAAATGGGCATTTTCAATAATTCGTGCACCCAATTAGCATAATTTGTAAAACAAAAAAAAAAGCGGCCAAGTGCGAGTCGGACTCGCACATGAAGGGTTCCGTAAAATAAATTGCGGTTTACGATTTATGACGTATTCAAAAAAAACTACTAACTAGATCTCGTTCAAACCAATTTTCGGTGGAAGTTTGCATGGTACTAATATGGTAATATAATTTCTCCTAATCTTGTTTTTTATGTATGTACCTGTTTCCAATTTGGTATGAGAATGATTTTATTTCCCCAACCCGGTTGGATCCATGTAACCGTTGTAGAATAGGTATTATGTGTAAATGGAGTATCAGATGTGATTGTATTTCGCTAACTGTGGGTGAAATAAATAAAATGGGAAAACTGTTTATTTTAGAGATGAGATTTATTTTGTGAGCACAGTTTGATCGGCGACAGTAATCGTTCACTGATTCAATAGTTCCTATTCGATAGCACTCAAGCGAAAAAGGACAAAATCATTTCAATCATTTTGATAGATTGGGCACAGCGGAATGCCATCTCGCTCATAATTGGTGTAGCCATGATATGATAACACTACTACTCGCTCTGTAAGAATGGGTTGTGATCAGTGATGGGCAAAATGTCATCGACTAACGATTATGATTAATCTACTTAATCGCGACTAACGACTAAAAATGACGATTGTTCAATCTTGGTCGTCGATTAAATACGAGCGACTAAATCTTTAATCGATTAATTAGATTAATTTTATCTCGATTGATATCAGGAATGAATAACTTTTTTTTGTAAGTGTAGGTTCGGGTTACGTTGACATATTGCTACATATTAAGGAATGTATAACAATACCTAATTACCTAGGGCTGACTGGAATCATATTATATTCGTGGTTATAAGTTTATTTCACACAGCATACCTACTAGAATGATTTCCAAGAGATATAGAATTTTTGTAACGTGCTGTGTTCCAATATTTAATCGAGATTTAATCGTGAAATTTATTCGATTAAGGTGGTTCGATTGCCATACAAAGCGTTATTTGACATTCGCAGGCTAACGGCGTGATATTTTAAGAAACTTATGTAACAAACTTTCATCAATTTGGCTTCCCATTTGCGCCAAATTCCCCCTTTCATAGAATAAACTTGTACAAACTAGATTAATTTGAGAAAAATAGTTTTCCCAACATATCACGTCCCAAACCAATTTCTCAAATGAATCTAGTTTATACAAGTTTATTCTAGGAAAGGGGGAATTTGGCGCAAATGGGAAGCCAATTTATGAAAGTTTATTACATAAGTTTCTTAAAATATCACGTCGTTGGCCTGCGAATGTCAAATAACGTTTTGTATGGCAATCGAACCACCTTAAAATCTTCAATCAAACTCTGCGACGATTAATTTTAATATTGATTAAAAAATTAATCGATTAATACCTATCTCTGGTTGCGATCCTGCAGATAGATAGAAGTAACGCATTGTACGCGCGTCAGGTAGATCTAAATGTCACTTTTTGTACAGAAAAATGACGTTGAGTAGACGTTACGTGATCACCCGTCTGGTGGTGAGTATGGTCGTCACAGCTCACGAGGACGCGATGTGTTAAGAGACTTGCATTTCTCTTGCTGCTGTCAACACAGCGACTCCTATAAAAAACGCTACGGAGCTTTTTATGGCCTCAGTCGTCTTTTGGGTTGAGGGCGAGTATAAAATCGGCAACAAGCTTATGACTCCTTTAGAGTAGAAAGCGTCTATAGACTGCGGTATCCGCAGATCGTCTGGCCTTGAGTTTGTTTTCCACTCATCATCATCATAATATCAGCCGAAAAACTGGCTGGACATAGCGCTCCCCAAAGAGTGCCACAATGACCGGTCCTGTGCCACCCGCACCCAGCGGACTACCGCAACCTTTACCAGGTCATCAGTCCGGCTTGTGGGGGGTTTACCTACGCTGCGCCTGCCGGTACGTGATCGGCACTCGAGAACCTTTCCGCCCCAACGGCCATCGGTTCTACGTGCAATGTGGCGCCCATTGCCACTTAAGTTTAGCGATTTGGAAAACTATATCGTTTAAGTCTATTTTTTATTCCATAGACTAAAATTACAACCACAAATGTCAAACGTAGAAATAATGTGACCAGCTATATACAAACAGTGCTGATTTTTGATATCGGTTTGTAAATAACCGATAAAATCTTAAATTAATTTTGGATTCAAAATAAACAATAAATAAAATCTACTCTTTTACTCACAAGATGATACAAAATAAACAATAAATAAAATTTACTCACTTCTCAAACATTTAAAATGACATTGACGATTCGCCGACCTGACGCGCCGCCATTTTGGTTTACGAACATTTTATTCGATGTAGAGATGCACATAGCGAAATTTTAAATGGTTCCTTTTTATAACCGGCCACGAAAAGTACAATATGGTAAGGTTCTCAGTTCAATGAAACGTAGAGAAATAGGATGATTAACTTGGTGCATTATGAGCTATATAATATGTAGCTTCGAGGTGACTGTTAATCTTACAATAAATATAAGAAATATTGTGTATACTTATGGATACATAATTCCTAAATACCTGAAAATGGTGACATTTTTACCTACACTATATCACCCTTTTTAATACCTCTCCTAGAGTCCCCTATTAGCACGTCACGGGTTATCCATTCATTGTGTTACAGACGCTTCATCAACAAATATAAGAAAGTACCTCCCAATCTCCCAATCGTTTATTTTCGGTTAGTACCGGTTGTAGCACATCACTATTTATAAGACGTAAAAAACTAGCAATACATGCTGACTTTAGGGCTATATTGTTTTCCACTGCCGGGGTATAAAAAACTCCGTGTGCACATTATTCTAGATACGTATAGACTAAATAACTTGCACCTGGCGAACGATAATTAATCATCTCACATCGCTATAATGGAGAGTAAAACTGGAAATAATTTGCACGGTAGTTACTCGGCTGACGTTAACGACCTTTTTTAAGAGACTGAAGTAAATTGTTTCAATTTTTGCATAAAACGTCCTCAATTTAAGCCCCGGCAGGGCGCCGGGAACGGTCTAAATGTCAAATAGCTATTTATTTTAGACGGTTGACACTGGAATGCGGTAGATACTTTCGAATTATTTTTCTTTTCCATTATTTCGCTACACAAATTGCTTTTTTATTTTAACTTAATTGAACAGAACGTTATCAGTAACATAACAGATACGTTATATCTGTTCAATTAAGTTAAAATACTACCAACAGTTGAGCAATACAGAAAAAACTTTTTTCTAAGATCTAACGTAAGTATATCATTTCTTACATGGTATTATAGGTAGTATCTTACAGTCAGCATCAAAAGTAACTACGCAATCGAAGACATCAAAAGTTCTTATTCCCTTTTAATAAAGACTTTTGACGTCTTCGTTTGCGTAGCTACTTTTGATGCTGACCGTACTAGGACAACACACTGTAATTTGGAAACTTCGAAATCTGTAGCCAAAAGAAAAAAAATGTGTTATTAAAAAAATCCGATGCTATTTCCGTATCCTGTTCCAATTTTCGGAACAATCGGCCGAGGCAAAGCCTCCGTGTAACGGTTAACCAATACAACGTTGGATTTTCATGGCGCCGCTGAAAATGTTTAGAATTCTAATTGAATTAAAATTAAAAAAGAAAGGACAGTTTACTTAGAGCCGGAATGTTGGAAACAAACAGCAGACAGCTAAGAACGGACGCGTTATACCTAAGATGAAGTTGCGGCCGCCTACTGACGCCCTGTTTACAAATACACAAAGTGGGGTTTGTTGTTGTTATAAAACAAACGAAGGGTTGTTTATTATGTTTGAAGCAACTAGGTCGCAATAATCGCCGTGTTTGCGCTCTGTCGATACACAGCTGTGCCGTGATGAAACTTACTTACCTACTAAATTCAGTGCCGGGGCGTAGTTTAGAAAACTTGCTGTTCTCTCCCATGGAGTTAATTGAATATTGGATCGAAACCAATGTGCGGATTAAATTGATAGTTAACGTATATGAACGTATCAATCAAGTGCATATAACGAAAACGAGTATGCTAGGTAAAAAAAAGCGGCCAAGTGCGAGGCGGACTCGCACATGAAGGGTTCCGTTAAATAAATTGCTTACTACGATTTATGACGTATAAAAAAAAACTACTTACTAGATCTCGTTCAAACCAATTTTCGTTGGAAGTTTGCATGGTAATGTACATTATATATTTTTTTTAGTTTTATCATTCTCTTATTTTAGAAGTTACAGGGGGGGGGGGACACACATTTTACCACTTTGGAAGTGTCTCTCGCGCAAACTCTTCAGTTTAGAAAAAAAATGATGTTAGAAACCTCAATATAATTTTTGAAGACCTGGGTTTGATGAAAAAATTTTTTTTGAGTTTTAGTTCTTAGAATGCGGAACCCCAAAATGTATTGTTTTTTTCTATTTTTGTGTGAAAATCTTAATGCAGTTCACAAAATACATCTACTTACCAAGTTTCAACAGTATAGCTCTTATAGTTTCGGAAAAAAGTGGCTGTGACATACGGACGGACAGACAGACAGACAGACATGACGAATCTATAAGGGTTCCGTTTTTTGCCATTTGGCTACGGAACCCTAAAAAATGGGATTGCCTAATGAGGTTTTTTAGAAATAGGTGTTTAATTGGCTAAACAGCGAGCCTAGCGTACCTATTCGAATAAACGTTGGTGATTCTGTTGAATTTTTCATTTGCTTTGCATAAGCCGTCTAAAAATGTAATTCTATTCGTGTAGAAAGAAACCTTTTCGCGAATTTACGAAGTTAAGCATACGCATTTTTAGCAATGTTATGCTGTATAAACTTTATTTAGAAATAGCGAGGTGGAAATTACTCAAGATATTTTGAACACAACATACAGAATTGCACACCTTAACTGTACGTACAGTCGCCATCACATACATAGGTACACCCTAGGTGTTCAAAAATATCGGCACATGCACCCTAATGCCTTGAAAATAGAGGTGTGTTCCGATGTTTGTGACGTGCTTGTTTGCTCCGATGTATGTGATGGCGACTGTAACTGTTTGTGCTATGTAGCTTAACTTAGTGGTTTCAAAGTTTTCAAACAGACCGTTTGTGGGCATTTTCAATTATTCGTGCACCCAATTAGCGTGAGTTGTTAAACAAAATGTAACTCAGTGTCAGTTTTGTAACGACAATTAAGTATTCAATTTGTGTAAAAATTAACTTTTTCTTTTCAATCTATAAATGGTATGCATATACACGTTATTTAAATGTGAAACCAGTTCATTTTCACATCATTTGAATACTTAATTGTCGTTACAAAACTGACACTGAGTTAATTTTTGTTTAACAACTCACACTAATTGGGTGCACGAATAATTGCAAATGCCCTTGTACACTTTTTTTATTGTACAATCGAGGGTGAACTATAAATCAAGACAGAAATATCTGTACAGGACTCTATTGTCAATGTCATAAACGCGTGTACAGATATTTATGTAATTTGAATTTAATATAAGGACGGACTGCACACATTTTCACAACAGTATATATATCTCACATTCAAATAATAAACAACAACATCAGCCGCAATATTTCTAAACCATATTACAACGAAAAATATTTAGCTCTAAGGCCAGTTGTTAAATACAAGGTTTTCATCGTTTAATTTAAAATTAATAAAGACGGCTTTCAGTTACAAAACTCTTTAAAAGTTCCCAGTAAAATTGCCATCTTAATAACATTATTCAATAAAATAAAAACTAGCCACAGACAATTTTTTGTATTGGAATTCCGTATTGTTTCTGGGATATTTGGGATCTTTTGTTTGTTTCAAAATCTATAAGTTAATTAAAATCGTGGGCGGCGCCTACTATAACACCCTTAATTACAGAAGTAAATTCATAAAATACGCCTGAATTTTAGACGAAATTTGTCTTTGCGGGCGATACTGTATTTTAAGTATAAAAAGTGTAAGTATCCACAGCGAAGCGTAGGAACTCGACTCAATTTCCACTGGGACTCACGATTTTTATCATAGTATAGTGCTCCTAATTCCAGTGGTGATGTATACTTAAAGGGTTACTTTACCCCGTTCCTTACCGACGGCTTCATAATTTAGATGCTTAGTACTTTCGCCGAGCCTATTTTACCCCGTTCCTTACCGACGGCTTCATAATTTAGATGCTTAGTACTTTCGCCGAGCCTTGACTATGTGTCGGTGGAGTTTTGGTAGCTTTGGACTAGAATGTTCCAGGAAAAGGTCTTATGAACCCCGCGGTGAAGTAACTAAATAGCAGGTAAATGTTTATTCTTGCATTTTGAAGAGAGGATAAGGCCAACGGAGTTATAGGTACGTCTATATGGGTTTACTTTTCAAACAACCTAAGCTGTAACTGATATCCCTCTAGTGATATGCGTAAGTGAATGAATGCCTCAAATACTTAGACACAATTCTCCTGGTCAACTACAACTTATTGTTTTACCACTTGGAAAACATATTTTGTTATTATTTATTTTCGCTATTGGTTCTTTCTGACTACGTCTTTCTTTTCATTCAACTTCGAAGTCACGTCAGTTTTCATCAACCAATAGGACACAGTCGTTGAACCTTTCTTGCGATTGTTTGCTCTGATTCCGGTAATTATCTTAAGGGATTCATTAGATAAGCTTCAGAATATCTAAGATACGCCGCAACATTCTACCTGTATCCACGTGATTAACACACTGACCACAGGGATTTAATTAACATCAATTTGCGACTCTTAAGCTTACTTAAATAGCTGTCATACGACTAGAGCCTGCTGGGAGTAGACGTTATATTAATATTAACGTGCAAGAAATTTGGATATTTGCGGCACGGGTTTCAATATACGGTAACGACGGATATATCCGCCCACAGCCCCGCTATTCTGTAACCTGTTTTAACCTCACCTCACTGTTCCCCCACAAATATATTTTAACGCCACAATTCGTAGTAACTAAGCGTAGGTAGCAGTGGCAGAGCGCTCATACAAACCGATTCCCACCGGCTTGCCTACAATTTATTTTTAGGCAAGCCTAGAGTTAACTACTCTAACTAAGTAAGCTCTTTCATAACTTATTTTAGTTCCGGGTTGCCCGTCGAAAATGTTCACGCGCCGCTACTGGTAGGTAGAGTTCTCGTTTCGTTAGGAGTGACGGGTTAGGTGAGGCGCATTAGAGCGTTCCGAATAACAGCCCAGGTTGAACGCTATTAGCGACGGATTACCTCGCAAAGGTGAAGGAAGACTCCATTTTAATATCTTTGTGACCTTTAACCTAATATTATCTATAAAACATGTAGTATCTGTTTTTGTACGATTAAGAGTTTATCTCTACTACGGCAATATGTACAGTCGACGTAACAGCCATTTAGGTATTATACATTTGTCGCTTCATAATAAAAGGGCGCTAAAGTGTAAACATAATCTTTGATGCCGACCGTACCTAAAACGTTTAAATTTGGTAATTAGATTACATAACCAAAACCATGGCCAGAAAGATATATATTTAGTTGCCATACATCTTTAATATTCAGCACTGGCGTATTTTCCAACATTATTCTATTAACTCTGTACATTAACAATGCATTCCACTTAATCCCGCCTAAAACGGTCTTTGTAAAGCCCAATCTCGGCTTTGGTGATTAATTGATTATAAACGTATGCTGCGCTAATACTATTGCGGGTCTGAACAAGTCCTTGTATACCGCCGTCTCCACCTGGAGCCCGAAAACAAATTAATTCCAGAGCCTTGGCAATCGTGAACACACCTAAATTACACCACTCTAACCTCGTTAAGCACAAACTGTTCCATTCTACAAACATTGCTTCGTCTTGTGCAAATTTAATCCCTACATTAGCACATAAGATCTTGTAACGACTGAGTCTTGAGGATGAACTAAAATGAATCACATGCTGAATTTACATACATATGCAAAATGTCAGCGCGAGCTCGGAAAATACAATATGATTTATATAACGGTAACAACATATAACGTAATGAACTTTGAGCTTTGTGCAGTGGCAAACACAGGTCTAATCTATACCTACTACTATGAAGATAATTTTATGAAATCATTGTTCTTGAATGTCTATTTCTTTGGCATGGTCAGCAACATGAACGGCTTGATTGGATTTTAAAATGTGAGGTGTCGACAGACTCCTCTTATTCATAGTAGAGCAGTTGAGTTTGTTCATGTCTCTGCACTTCTACACGAATTGACGCTACGCGACGTCAACCAAAGACCCAGGCCTTAGGGGTTCGCAAGAGCAGAATATAAGAACAGATAATCAAGTTACCTGATGCTGCCTCGCCTTTTAACATGATGTTGTACGCACCGTGCGTGGGTTCGCAAGATCAGATAATCAAATTACCTGATGCTGCCTCGCCTCTTGCTGTTTCAGGTACCGCAGCCGCTGTTCCTTGGCGCACAGCAACTGGTGCTGCGTGTCGATCTGCTGCTGCTGTCGCAACGCCATGGCGCGCAGCTCGCCCAGTGTCAACTCCACCCCTTCCCCCAGCTGTGGACAAACAGAGGTTTCCATTATTATTTTGATGTGCACATAGA
This sequence comes from Epinotia brunnichana, assembly GCA_963854355.1. Lineage (NCBI taxonomy): Eukaryota > Metazoa > Arthropoda > Insecta > Lepidoptera > Tortricidae > Epinotia > Epinotia brunnichana. Next base: position 16,669,612 of record OY977949.1, on the reverse strand, counting down.
TGGCGGCTTTCATACATGGAGTCCAAGTGAATCCCCGAAAGCGTTGGAGGTAAATTAACCTGACTAAATTGAGAAGTATCAGAAGACCAATACATCTATGACATCTCATGTAAATCTCAATAATCAACGCATTTGTTCTCGGCTCGGAAAGCAGTTCATGTGGTAAATTGGAAAGAAAATGTGAAAATTTTCATGTACCTAAGTGGCTTGGCGAAGTACTGAATTGAAGAACGTTGTTTTTAAAGTAAATTATATGATATCAATTGGATACCTAATATACTGTCATGCCTAATATCCACTTGATATGAAACGTGATGGAAACAAAATGAAAATCGTTTCCACTAACTTCACGCAAACATTATTATCATAAAAAGAATTGGGTTGTTCGCTTCAATATAATATTGTCAAAAGCGAACTTTGTCAATTTTCCTCCAGACACTAACTTCTCGCAGGGATAAGTTAAGACATACGCGATCGAGATGCGAGGGTATAAATAAGGGTGCCGTGAGTCTGACGGCACCTTTATCTTTTGCAATGCACGGCGGAAAAATGACCGGCCAAGCTAAAAAATACCGATCAAACTCGACGAACTTCAATTTTATACATTTTCAAAGTACAACGTAAAAAATGTGTAATGCACAAAATGATAAGCAACGTGTTTTAATTGCAGGCTCCGGCACAGCCTCCTTTAAGTTTTGTGGAAGTCGCCCTTAGTTGTATTTGCCTTCCATTTCATATACGAAGACGGGGTGGGCCCTGTAACAGGAGCAAATATTCAAAAGCACGCTTCCTTAGAGCATCTGCAGTAAACACTTGTGTCTCTTTTGATTTAAAAAAAAACGGAGAAATTTTGATCTACCTACAGTTATTGACCTTCAAGTAATGTATCTTGGCACCACGAGATCATAGCACAGCAGTCAATGCAGATTTTGAGGTAACATCATGTAATGAGTCATCATAGTTTTTGCATTTTTGTTTTAAAAAGAGATTATTGTGATTTTTTAATTTTTATTTCATTTGTTTTTGTATTTAAAATAAAAAGTTACAATAGCATTCCAGAAGAGTGAAAAAATACACGTATACAAATTTTGAAGAAAAAAAAAGGAAAAAAAAACATTTTTTTTAAATTAAAACCACTCGGAAATAATTGTTAATAAGGTTTATAACCTACCGTGTAATTTTTTGCTCCTGTTACCGGCCCACCCCTGTATAACTTAACAAAAAAAAATCACGTTCGTTTAAGACAGTAAATATATTCGTGAAATCATGAACCTTAATGTCGTTGAAATATGCCGAAATTAACATAAATTCCTCTTGATAGTCGTGATAAATTCCTTAATATACATAGACACACGACATTCCACAACGTCATTTCTGAATAGAATCTGAAGCTTGACTTTAGCCACCCGAACCGCAAGACAAGATAGATATTCTATAGTGAATCTGCTTAGTACCTCTGAATGAATGTGCCTCGAAATATGAGTGTCTACTGGAGATAACTACAGGTCAGCGGTCAGCCGGTTTATCCGCGTCAGTGGTGAGTGCCAGGGACGCTTGCCTCTGATCCTCCGTGTTTTTTCACTTTATTCTTATATTTCTTCGTCGGTTAGTTAAGACTTTGATGTACGTTTCGAAAGTGTGCTCCGTCACTGTTATATGATAGCGACTTATTTTTCAGATGAGGATGCTCGGAGGAATGAAGTATTACGCGAATTGCAGGTTCCTTGCCCTTTTCGAAATTTAATGAAGAAAACACAGCTGTATGAGTACGGAAACTTTCAGATTGTGGAAATGTTGCCAGAGTCAGGTAAAATATACGTATTTTTCATTCATCAGCAATACCGTAACTCAAAATCTATGCGAAAACTTCAACCATTCAATTTGCGCCACCCAGCAACATAAGCCAACCGCGATGATACATACAAATGGAATGTCTTATTTCACTCAAGCCGACGGTTCGTATAAAATACTTGGATTTCGGTATTTTCGGTCCTTTTCAGGACGGCGTATCGGGGAGAATTAAGGGCGGCCGCGGTCAGGATTTATATGTGCCTTGACACTTGTTGATAGCCGCGTCCGGCCAAAGTACCAAGATAAATAATACCGCGTTACTGTCGGACGCGTGGCAATAGAAATGATAATGGCTGCCGGTGATGTATGGAAATTGAAATGGGGTGTGTGTAACTTTTGCCTGTAAGTGATTTATTATCATTACAGTTGGCAAGTTTCATACCGTTTTGGTTATCTGAAAAGTTATATCGGTAACCGGGATGAATAGCTAAAGGAAGCATATAGGCTTGCACTGTTTTTTGCTCGTTTGTTTTACCTGTTTTGTTCTAGCGGGCGGAGCGGAGTGCTCGAAAAAGAGGAACAAAATTACTCAACGAATTGACGTCAATAGATCGGCGAAGCTTGTAAAAACCGGAAAATAACCATAAATAGGAAACAGTGTTTTACCTCGCCGGCGTGTTGGAGTAATTACTTTTCCTTTTGCTATTCCGCTTTGATTGAGTTATAAACTGAATCAGGAAATGAAAAATTCAACGATTAAATTATGATACGACGCTTTACTGACTATAGTTGAATAAAGGAATAAATACTCAAATGAATTTCAGTTGGCATTGGCACAAATGGCAACTAATGAACATAATTGCAAATTTCCATGCGATGAAAGCATTACACGCAAGAGCGAAATCAAGGGAGGGATTGAGACGCTGTTTAAGTCATTCATAACTTCATTCAAATTACTACCTCTATAAATAGGTGTATAAAGCGGAATTAGTACGTGCAATTTATGTCAATTAAGGCAGGCGTCTTTGTATGCAGTTAATATATAGGTATCTGCCTAAGAAACATAATTTTGTAGTATTAACGAAGTTTACGTACATAAACTAACATCTATATTTCCTGATAGTTTCCTTTAAAAGATTTTTTTTCAGTCCCAGTTTTAGTAATTATGTGCAACACTGGAAACAATGTGATATCACAGTGATAGCCTGATAGCCCATCGCCCACAACACACTATTCCCATCTTACGCCACCCACGGGTAACAAAGGGCCATACCATGAGGTAGGGTAGAGCCTCAGGGGTTACTGCTATACGAACACGAAACCAGACGGGGAACGTCACGTAATTTTCACATCAAAAAACATCCAATTAATGAAATATGTCATTCATAGCCGGTCATTCCATTAATCAATAAGTATGTAATCTGATAATCTCTCATACAACATATCCAATTTCTAAAATTATTTCATATGCGTATAGAATTTATTTTCGGGATGTACATAGGCTATATTTTACCCCGCTGGTTTGCCTTCAGTTAGTAATTTATAGACTACAATGTACGTTTCATAACTCGTGCGTTCCAAGTTCGGCTATTACAAGAAAATCGCCCCCTCCTGTAAGTGTCTCGAAGTGAACTTCTATGTTCCACTGCAGAACCATAGCGAACATTTCCATTCACATGAATATTGTATGAACATACAGAACACTAATGACATTGCTTGTGTTTTCGTATCGGTATATAAAAATGGAACGTGTTGCGTGGTACTCACTGTGTATCGACTATGCATACATTTTAATATAGCATGAAATGTTAATGGAATGAAACCTAGCGCGTGGGAGGCGGGTGCTTTGTTTTGATTCGAATAATGTCGCTTCGATGGCTTTGAATCTCAAATATTTACACATTATTTTGAACTATTTGTGTGGGTTAATCAGGTCAGGACTTAAAGATATAATAATATCCTGCCGAAAAGTAACGGCCACTGGATAATTTTGTTGTTTGAAGTATACGCTGACGTAGTTTTGACAAGTATAAAAATGGTGGGTATTCTTTATAGCCACAGAAAAACCCCATTAGTGTATAACTTCTGGAAACTCACATGAATAACATTAACAAATCCAAACCAATAGCATGCATTAAAACCATTATAATTCAAACCAAATGCACCCATCCACTTTTATTGATAAAACAAAGAGAAGACACTTTCACTTTAAGTTTGCTTTTTTACTGTTCTATGCAGCATCATCTAGTAAATAAAACACCTGCACTCGCCTGTTTCCGAAGCATTTTACTTTAAACTCTGAAGAGAAAATGTTTCGATAAACTTTCCCAGTTCCTTTAAAAATTTAAACTCGATGTGGTCAATTTACTTTGTCAATGTAGACTAAATTGAAAAGGCATGTCTAGTTAGTATTACGAGCTTGACTATTAATACTACTATATACTCAGCATATACGGGCATTTTGAATTATTCGTGCACCCAATTAAAGTTAATTTTTACACAAATTGAATACTTAATTGTTGTTACAAAACTGACACTGAGTTAATTTTTGTTTAACAACTCACGCTAATTGGTTGCACGAATAATTGAAAATGCCCATACTTCAGAAATACTAACAAAGAATATAAATATTTATTAAACCTGAAATACCTTACGAATGAATTTCACAAAAAAATATCGCCCAATAGCATCACTGAAATTGTGCAAAAATACTTTCGTTTATAATTACTTAACTATAAACAGTGATACTATTAGCAATTTATTTTCTCTAAATTTCGTTCGATTCCCTCGATAGCTATCTGAATTGGAAGAAATTATAATATATAAGCGCCAATATATTTCTTGCGTTGTAATTTTACCAACGTAATGGAAAGCAAATTTAGATATAGTATAGCTAAGTAACAGAACGTCTCAAAATTAGTTTACATAAGTTAGTCAGTTGGCAAAACGTACTCGTTCAAGTTGAAATCAATGTCAATCCAGTGCGACACATTAACGGAGTGTGGATTAGTTTGCTAATAGTTGAAACGTATGCGCAGCAAACAGTCCAAACAAACGGTGTTTGAATAAGGTTAATTCACACATGAATCACAACTGTTATACTTGTGAGTCATTGAAATATTTAGGTTCTGGTCTTTCTTGTGGATATTACCAAAGTTAAAGACTATATAGTTTAATGTTTGATTGGACTAAATCCGCATGTCTATGCGGCTGTCTAGCCCCTTGTCTTATATCAATCTGTGTGATTTAATCGTAACTTACAGGTACAAAAGCTTATCATTTTTGTTTTTTAGGGTTCCGTACTCAAAGAGTAAAACGGGACCCTATTACTAAGACTCCGCTGTCCGTCTGTCTGTCTGTCTGTCTGTATGTATGTCTGTCTGTCTGTCTGTCTGTCTGTCTGTGTCTGTCACCAAGCTGTATCTCACTGATACCGTAATAGTTCCAGTTGAAAATTTCACAGATGATGTATTTCTGTTGCCGCTATAACAACAAATACTAAAAACAGAATAAAATAAATATTTTTATAGATAATGGTACGGAACCCTTCGTGCGCGAGTCCGACTCGCACTTGGCCGGTTTTTCTCAGTATGACACTTGTAAGGGGTAACCAGTTTAATGACACTTTGACTTTTGACGTAATAGTTTTGGTCATGCAGGAACTAACACTACAGGGACTATTGACAACTAGAGCGTTTCAGAAAAAAAAAAACATACTGTTGAATTGAGAACCTCCTCCTTTTTTTGAAGTCGGTAAAAAAATGGTGGATATACATTTAGGGACATAAAAAATTAAAATCGTGGTAAGTTAAGTTGAATGGCGCAACATCAAAGGTTAACCTTGCCCACGTATGTACTTTCCGGTACATATTTATTTATGTTCTACAAACTATTTTGGCTGTGGAGAGAACTTGTGATTAGAGGGGAGGTTACGTAACTTTTCGGATGGACGTTAGGACAACTTAAATGTCATTTTTCCTAGTAAAAATGTAATTTACATCTACCCAACTACTAAATAGTTAAAAAATCACGTGAATGACAAATCCAAGCGCATAGAAATGACATCCGTAACATGGCCCTGTCCAAGATATTCCAAGTCTTAAAATACATTTTTGTCAAACACCATTCATAAAGCTCCCTGGTTTCTGTTAGAGTTGTCATTTGCCGATATTTCTTTTCGATGACGGGGGCAAATAAGCAGCAGGCCATAGCCTGCCTGATGATACGAAGACACAGTAGCCTATGAACACTTGCTACTCCGGAAGAGTCACATGCGAATTTTCTACAAATAATAAAACCGTTCAGTTATGCGTAATACCATGTCGGACATTGCTGTTACGAAAATGAGTTTTTAATAAACAATGATAGAAAACAAATTATATCTTCGTGTCAATGTGTGAAAAATAAAATCAACCAAAGGAGAAACAAAATTTAATTTGGATAAAATGTCAGCGCCATGGAATTCAATTAAAATATTATATTGAGTCGTGTGCAATACTAATTGCAAAAAATTACATTTAGAGGGTATTTGCAGTAAGAAATCATATCTGTCAGATATATATTACGCATTGAAGTTTATAAATTACGCAATGAAGTTTTTTTTACATATCTTTATGTCCGTAACAACCGCTGTGGCAATATATCTAGGTGTCAAAACAAAATGCACCCATCAGCTTGAATTATAATTGATTTCATTCGTGGGTTCGGACCGCTGCTGTCAAAAAGATCTCTCACCTTAGTGCTGCCAGAAGAATCTTCATAATTAGGTACCCTACAACTGTTCTTTAAATTCTCGGACCAGTTACGCTCGAAGTGGGACAAATCAGCACGGCTAGCACACACCGCGAGAATAACTCCGAGGCTCTTTCTGAGCGAGTTAATTAGATAGAGTCGAATGGTCAACCTCGCGCAGTTTTACGCCGTACTGACGGAATCCAACGGTTTTTTTTGTGACTTACGTAGTTCTGGAGCGCTCGTCCACTGACTACTTATGGAGTGAGTGGACCCTCGGGTGATAGGCTATGCACTGTTAGAAAAAATGTGATTTTACATGCAAAAAATATACATTTTTATGTGAAATTGCCCAAATAATAGGGAGAAACTACAGAAAAACCGGTAGAATTCCATAATTTGCGCCGTTTTCACATATTTATCGATATTTTCACAGAAGTTATGTCTTTTAGCATAAATTTTACACATAATATGTGAGTTTACATGGTCATTCGGTATTGAATACATAAAATCTGTAAAAAAAACATATAAGTCGAAAATTTTACATTTTTTTATTGAAAAATCACAGGACATGACATACATTTTCATTAAATCTGTAACTTTACATTTTTTCACATTTATTTACATTTTTAATTATTTTCAATATACAGAAAAGAAAGGAAAATTACAGATTCTTCAGATAATTAACCTAGATACCTGACACTTTAAAGATGTTTATGTAATTTTATTGTTTTCTTACAAGTTAGATGTATTTACTACCATATTGTCTGTATTTCCTCCATAAAATATTTCCATAATTTGCGCCGTTTCTTCATATTAATCGATGTTTTTAAAGAAGTTATGTGTTAAACTATAAGTTTTACACATAGTTTGTGCTTTTACATTGTCATTCGGTATTGATTACATAAGTTCTGTAGAAAAACATACAAGTTGAAAACTTTACATTTATTTATAGAAACATTACATAAAATGACATACATTTTCATTAAATCTGTAACTATACATTTATTAACGTTGTTATTCTTATCCTCAATTTACAGAAAAGAAAGGAAAATTACAGATTCTTCAGATAATTACCCTACATACCAGAGACTTTAGAGGTTTATGTAATTTTACTGTTTTCTTACAAGTTAGATGTATTTATAATAATGGTGTCAGTATTTCCTCCATAAAATACTTCCACAATTTGCGCCGTTTCTACATATTTATTGTCAATTTTACAGAAGTTATGTCTTTTAGAATAAATTTTACACATAATATGTGATTTACACTTTCATTCGGTTTTAATTACATAAAATATGTAAAAAAACTATGCAAGTTGAAAAAAAAATTTTTTTGATAAAAACATTACATAAAATGACATACATTTTCATTAAATCAGTAAATTTATTTTTGTACAATTATTTACATTGATATACATATTCTCAATTTACAGAAAAGAAAGAAAAATTACAGATTTTTATAGATTATTACACAAAGTACCTGAAACTTTAGAGGTTTATGTAAGTTTACTGTTTCCTTATACGTTAGATGTATTTATATCATGTTGTCTGTATTTCCTTCATAAAATATTTACATAATTTGCGCCTTTTCTACATATTTATTGATATTTTTACAGAAGTTATGTCTTTTAGAATATATTTTACACATACTATGTGCTTTTAAATTGCCGTTTGGTATATATTACATAAAATGTGTAAAAAAACACAAACATGTTGAAAATTTTACATTTTTGATAGAAACATTACATAGATTTTAATTAAATCTGTAACTTAACATTTTTTAACAACTATTTACATTGTTACTTATTCTCAATTTACAGAAAAGAAAGGAAAATTACAGATTTTTCAGATAATTACACTATTTACCTAGAGATTTTAAAGAGGTGTATGTAAATTTACTGTTTTCTTACAAGTAAGATGTATTTATTTCCATGTTGTCTGTATTTCCTTAATAATATAAGTGGAAATATCAGTAAAAAAACATTGCATTCTGTATTTTTACAAAGCTGATCGAATATTCAATCAATCAATCAATAATTTTATTTCGGAATAAATCCATATTTCGTTAATTACAATAAATAACTTAAAAATATTACATTTCCTATTGTTTTTATTTTTACATAAAAAATTGTGAAGTTACACATTATTGGATATTATACACATTCTTTTGATTTTTGACCAACATTTCACATACCACAGATTAAAGTATACCTACGGTATGTATAAAATTATATATTTTAAGGAAAACTACATGCCATACAATAATTTTACAAGTTTAGTACAGTAAAAGTTTGAAACTTGTCATAATTTTTTACATAATTATAGATATTATAAGTATTTAATGTGTATATTTTAAGTCTTTGTATGTAATGTAGGTACTTGCGCATTACGGTTTTTTGTAGTTTTTACCCGTCTATTGGGATTTTACATTGTTAAGGTTTAAATTAACCTACATCAAGTATAAATTCACATAATTCTAGAAAAAAAATTGTGAAATTTTACGACTGATATTCTTATTTTTTTAATTTCACTTTCAATATTTATAAGTTCACATTATACACTGTTGGTTGAAGAAAAAGTGGTCTTTTTCCAATAAAATAGGAGAACTTTCGGTTATCTTGTTTATTTCGCCTTACAATATTTGGAAGATGCTTGTTGTAGCTATCTAGTATGAAGAGAGCTACTGCCCCACTTTACCGACGGACCACCCCGCGGCAAAGCAGATTGATCCCTAGCGCCGCCTATCGGCGTCGCCCTGAACCACCTAGCGTACTTGCAGTATGTATTGGTAAATCACAGCTTGGTTGTCCGAGGACGCGCCACTAGGTGTCAACTGTCAGACATAGGTAATGTTACGAGTCACAATGGTAAAAATACGAAATTTTCCGCATTTTCACATTATGAATGGTATTTATTATGTTATTTTAATGTATATTTCTAGTTTCGGAGTTAGTGTTTGTGCAAAACTAATTGTTACCTATTTTACGGCCGTTTTTTAGTTTTTACGAATATCAACATGTTGTAATTTTAAATACCTACTTTAGGGTCAAAAATTTCTCTCTCGTTGTCGCTCGAATTAGCAAGAATAGCATGTATGACAAAGAAGGACATATACAATACAAACGAAGTTTGTTTCCGTTTTCCGGTACCTAGCGCCCCTGTCTAATAACTATACGTTCAAAAACTCGTACATTTCCCAAAAGTAAATAAATACCAATAAAAGGCCCCACGGTCCCGAGATATGGCAAAGACATTAAAACTATAATAATACTCATCATCATCATCATCATCATATCAGCCGAAAGACGTCCACTGCTGGACATAGGCCTCCCCCAAAGAGTGCCAAAATGACCGGTCTTGCGCCACCCGCATCCAGCGGACTCCCGCGACCTTTACCAGGTCATCAGTCCACCTTGTGGGGGGCCTACCCACGCCGTGCCTTCCGGTACGTGGTCGCCACTCGAGAACCTTTCCGTGCCAACGGCCATCGGCTCTACGTGCAATGTGCCCCGCCCACTGCCACTTAACTTTAGCGATTCGGAGGGCTATATCGGTTACCTTGGTAATATATATAATAATAATAATCTATGTAATTTAATTATATTCTAAAAATATTCTGACATATTATGCCGATGTTGCCTTGAAACAAAAATAAGTTTCTGTCAAAAATTTCATTTTTGTTATAAGCTTTTATTGCCGACTGTACTTTTCTGCATACCATCATCAACTACTCATTGAGACGATTCTAACGAGCCCAAACTCGATGGGGTTGTGTCGTTTTATTGCGGAGTTCCTATATCCTATGGCTACTTTCCAGCTCCAGCATCAAATTAGCTCCATGTTATCATAATATTGCATTGTATGCATACAAAATTTCAGCTCAATCGAAAACCGGGAAGTGGGTCAAATTTAACTTGCAAGTTGTAAATAATAACATTTATCTACTCCGAATTCAACTCCATTTAGGCGAGTTTTGAGTAGGTACACATTTCAATGTCGTCAATCATTCTATGAATGAACGTATTGCGACCTAAGTGTCCATCAAATCATTACTAAATACTAATTACTAGACGGGCTTGTACACGGGAACTGTCTACACGCCAAGTAAAATCTCTGTTTTTTTGTTGAATTCGTATTAAAATGCTGGGGCACTTTATTTAAACGGTCAAGTACCATCACGAACGTGTAATGCAAATCGAATAGCTGTCAGCCAGTCGGTTACATCGGTTATTGAATACACGGCTAAATTACGAGTAATGGCAAGTGGCTCAACAATCCCGGTTCGTGACTGTACCTACTAAATTCTACATTATATGCCATCACAGTCGTTAAAGCAGTTAGATTAATTACGAAGTTAGATCACTCCACAAAGTTAGCTTTGAAAAAAGTACGCTGGTATTACAATTACCAACATGGACTTTAGCTCGATAATTACATAACTTCTTATAGCTCAATCTGTGTTGTTAGGCAGAAAGTCCAAGAATGCGTCTCATTAAACAGTTATTGTTATTATATTATTAAAGTTGTAATATATAGGTACTTATATAGGTAAAGTTATTTACAAAAAGCTACGACATTGAACACCCACAAAAAATACACAACGCTAAAATGTGCCTAATGTGGGTGCACGAGAGTATCTATTCTCACGGCCCACTCCACACTTAGTGAAGTTTGTACTGCCGGAGCAGTCCGAGCAAGTCTCAACATGTTATGCCGCCTAGTGTTGTGCCGCCGAAAAATTACGCTCTAGATTACGGTAAATCTCATCGTGGTAAATTAACGTAGAGAGAAAATTTTCACTAAACTTCTCGGCAAGTATATTTCGTTGGGTTAAGGTGAGATTGATAATGGTTTACAACGTGTGCATTTTAAGAAATCAGGAGCGGCCATGCAGCGGCACACATTTTTATAAACATAAGTAAATTTTTGTGTATTTTAATGTAAAAACAGTAAATTTTGACCTGTTTTCACTTTTATTACGTTGACGATATCGGGGTTTTTGAGTTATTGTTGATGATACTATTTATTTTACTTAATTTTAACTATTTGACTTAAGTTTTTAGCCTATTATATCTATCCATTTATAAAAAAACTTAAAATTATTGCAATTTTAGTCACGATTAAGATATATATACAAACTGCATAAGTAATCCAATACAAATACATGCGATTACAAAGTTAGTTTTGCAGTTTCTTCCGGCAAAACTATACAAACGTTATTTGCGGTTCGTAAAATAACATTTCCATACAAAGTTGATAACACAATAAACCGGCCAAGTGCAAGTCGGACTCGCGCACGAAGGATTCCGTATCTATAATATCTCTATAAAAACGGCAAAAAAAATCACGTTTGTTGTATGGGAACCTCCTTAAATATTTTTTTTTTATTTTTTTTAGTATTTGTTGTAATAGCGGCAACAGAAATACATCATCTGTAAACAAAAAAATTCAACTGTCTAACTATCACGGTTCATGAGATACAGTCTGGTGACAGACATGCAAAGGAGTCTTAGTAATAGGGTCTCGTTTTACTCTTTGAGTACGGAACCCTTAAAACAGCGTGTTGCAACACTGTGTATAACGCGATAAAATAATAATGATACTTGAATAATTATTATTTTACTTTAATTCACACAATGCAACTGATCAAGCAGAAGGAAAAAGTTATATAAATAAGTAAGTGATTTATTTCACAAAACACTTGTTACATGATATGGGGTATAGCATATCCATCAGACTCCAAAGTAGGCAAAGCCTGTATCTTGGCAGTCTGCGAGTGCGAATAAACAAGATTTACAGTAGTGTTAAGGAAAGGTAGGTACTTGGTCATTTATTTTAGATAATACTAGTCTAGTAGGTATATAAACTAAATTATGTTGACATGCAGCAAAAATGCTACTTATTGACATAAAAGTAAGACGTCAGAGTTAACTATTTGCACTAAATTACTAATTGTTGTATGGAAAATCAAGTAAGTAAATTGCTGTTTTAGTTGCGAAAAACTGCGTTTAGGTCCATAGGTCTCGTACAATTTTGTTTTATATAAATGCGAAAGGATTCTATTAGTAGCATTAAATGTACCCTTGGACACTAATAATAAAACATTGTTTGTTCTAAACTTTCAAGGTAATCTTTGAATGATTTTAATTATATTTTGTAATTTATACTTAATTACAATAAGTTGATAGTTTACTATCCAATTAGCAACACTACGTTATCAATTTGAACATTAGTTTAACACTCCTATTTACGCTAAGAGTCGGATGTGGCACATCACTAACAGCGCCATTACCGCGCGCGACCGCGTCAGTTGGCGTCCTGAGGTCCATCACCTCATTTCACGGCTTTCACACCGCTCTCGCCGACATGAAGTTTATTTGTTTAAATCATAAGTAATTTATGTAGTTTAATGTTTAGTTTAGTGAAGTGACGGGATATACGCTGAACGCCGTGAACAACAGAACTGGACATCCCCATCATACTGCTAGGTAAGTAATATTTGAGTTTTTTTATATAGTCTCACCAACTAAAAACGATGTTGTATGATTACTTTAGACCTGGCTAAATGCAGTGTAGGTACTAACTGATCAATGAGTGTGCGTGCAGTTAGTGCACTGCATTTAGCTAGGTTATTTAAAGGCCGATTTTATTCACCCGCCATGATGCATAAAGCATATTTGAAGGTTATCTTGTGCAAGTTAACAGATATACCAATCTCTCACGGATTATTATGGTTCCAATAGGTGTGTAGTACAGTTGTGTGGCATTCTGTGATATACGTTACACTAATATTTATCATTACATACCACGCTTATAATCGTTTTTATCGACCATTACGCGGGCCGCTTCCCGTTCGCGCCAAAAAAATAATTTGCTCTCTATGACTACACCATGTTTCACTATTTCTGTAACTTAATACTTAGTTCAAGTGCTGCGATTCGATTTTGATGACATTACCAAGTTTACTATAAGTTTGTACCATCGCCAACGCAGTTAACTGACCATTCGTGGACTTTATGGGCATTGTAATAAGGGTCACGAATGGTCAGTTAACTGTGTTGGCGTTAAGTACCTAGGTACTTCTAATGCTCAAGTAGTTATTGAAATGGTTAATATTGGCAATGTAGCTTTTGTCAATATCCCGTAACGGGTGAAAATTTTAACTAAAAGTAGTATGATTTCTCTTAGATCTGAGTACGTGACCAGGTACGAAAGCAGACTCATACGTCTGAGGATCGACTCCCGTCTGGAGTTCCCCGGGCACTCTTCTATCACTGTGGAGACTCATTCTAGCAGCAAGTAAGTACCTACCTACAGTAAGACTTTTTTCTGACTTCTGATTCGGGTTTGGAAATATTTATTACAATTCATATTTTTTGCTTGTCAGATCCAATTTACTGCCATTGCCATCAGGCAGCATGCCCGTCGTGAAAGTCTTGTCAATGGACCGGAACGATAAAAAGACAGTATGTCTTGATGAGGTGACTATTCAAGGCCTGCTAAAGAAGGGTAAACTGAAAATATTGAATAAAAATCGAATGTAGGGCTATGTAAATTAGTAAGTATCATAATGCTTTTGTAGAATAGTTGTAGAATTAGATAGATTATAATAATAATAATTTACTCAAAGCTGGACAAATATGTGGTTAATTGCGTAGTAGTTCATGAAATTAGCTAAATACTAGTATTTACCCAGATATTACATCATCTCCTGAGGGGTTGAATAACCTAACATATAAAAGTAAAAAAACTTTAAAAACAAGGCATCCGCCTTCAAAAACCCAACCCACTGAAAAGCACAAAATAATTTTATATACCTTTGGAGCGGGGCGGCAGTGCAAGAACTAAATGTATAAGTGCCCTTGTGGCCTATTTGCTGGATAAAAAATTGATTTTGATTGATTTTTTATGCAAGTAAGTGCGGCGTTCTTTGTTTGGCACCGACTTCAAAAACTAAGTAAATACCGAGATAATTATAAATTTTCTTATTATTAGGTATTAACTAATAATACTCTTTGGCAGAAATTTTCTTTATGGAGTAGGGACTGCATAAGGATAGGGGTGGGGGGATAGTTATTTGTGTCACAAGGGAGCAAAATAGTATATTTACGGCGAGGGCGGTGTATTGAATCCTGAACGTAGCGAGGGATCCTATAATATAATCCTGAGCACAGCGAGGGATTGTAACGTAGGATCCTGAGCGTAGTGAGGAATTCATGTGTTAACGCCCAAGACGAAGATAATTTTGCTCCGACTATGAGAAAAAATTTGCAAAAAAAAAATGTTCGTTTGTAATTCGATTACGATGAAATAACAATTGATTATTTTATTAAGATATGTGTTCTATTGGCACATTGCGTAAATGCTACAAGCTAATGAATAAATTAAAAAAGTAGCTTGAACAGAAAAGTAAAATTTTGCTCCCTGTCGTCGTGGACCAAAACTTAATTTTCTGAATGAGACGTGTAAAAAAATGTGCTTTTCAGTGGGTTAGTTTTATGAAGGCGGTTCCTTTTTTTCTGTAATAAATAACTCTACTCTCAGATAGCAGTTTTATGTAGTACCCTAATGCCTGGTTTACACTATGCCAAAGTAAGCAGAGAAATGGGCAGGTAAGTGGGCAGGACGGGCGTAACACCGCATTTTACACCCGTCATGCCCACTTCCCTGCTCACTTCGGCATAGTGTAAACCAGACATTAAAGTGGAAATGTTCATGTATGGCTTCGCGGAGTACTGAATTGAAGTCGGTTAAAACTTGGTTTTTAAAATAAATTAATAAGTAATAAGCTATTTTTTTGCAGCTAATGAAAAAGGTCTTAGGGGTAGTAAGGTGTTCTTAAATGACGGAACAGAGGTAGACGATGACGAAGCGATAATTGTCTACAAAGAAAGCCCATTCCTTATTGGAGATGAAAATTGCAGTTAGCAAAATTAGTATTATTCTCAAATTGACAAAAACTGCAGCGGCCGATGAAGATGACAACCTGCTGAAATTTATGAAACTAGTCGGAAAATATTTCAAGGAACAATTCGACACGGCTCTGTTTCAGAATCATCAGGTATGTAGATACTAATATTATTAACGGAGAAGTGAGTCTGTCTGTTATATTCCCATAATCACTAGACTATACGATGAAATTTACTAAAAAGATAATTAGACACTGAAGTGCACAGGTCCTAGAATACATTATTATGTATTCTAGGACCTGTGCACAGTAGTACTTAAAATATATATTTTTTTATTATTGTGCCCTCTAACAATTTATTTCATTCACAGGACGAGACAGATCCGAGGTATGTGATCTACCAAAGACACTATCACCTAATATAATTGCAGTTAGCATTGGAGGTTAGTCACCTTTTTATTCATAACTTCTAAAGGCCTCCACAGTCCTCACATTGAATGCGGGGCGTTCGCGGCACGAGGCGGCAGCAGCGCGATTGACACCGCAGGCGGGCGGCGTGTCGTGCGCTCGTCCCGCTTCCCGCAGTAGCAGAGCGGCGCGTGCGTGGGCCCGCAACCACGTTCGATGTGCGTTTGAAGTGTAGTTTCAATGCTTGTCTACTTGCGTGGGCCCGCGCTCTATCCGCGTTCGTGCCGCAACCGCGACCGGTTTGTGGAGGGCTTAAGTGCCTCAACCGATTTACAAATGATAGTCCTTTGATTATGACATCCCGCGTGACATTATGTACACTCACGAACTTTTAATATTACACCATTCAGGTGTCAAACAAATTTTGTTAGATAATATTAATAATTAAACTTTGAAGTGTCCAGTATAAAGTGAGCACTAAATGGCTCACCAATTAAAGTTCGTGGCTGTATAAACAGCAACACGCTTAACTGACCATCTGTCAACCTTATTCGCCTAGCTATACGGTTAACAGATGGTCAGTTAAGTGTGTCTTCGATGGTACTTAATACCTTTTAGTCTGTGTTGTTACGGTAGATAGTTCTTCAGAGCAAAAAAAAATGTTTTTCCTTACACAAAAAAGTCATAATTCCTCCTCTTTTTTTGTACTACGGGCCAAATTGATTTATATGGACTAGAAACATAGATCAATTGCTCCGATTTTCATGCTTTTAACACCATTTCCAGCATTTTACTGAATTTCGGGGTAAACCGCTAGAAATAGATCCAGACCCTTGTTATTAGATCATTTTGTATATTTGCAATAGACATAATATCTAAATTTATCTGTATTTTAATTCGCAGATAATGATAAAATCTACTATTTAGTAGTCGAAAGCCGCGTAATCAGTGAAGTATCCAGCGTTTGTGATGCCCTGAAGATTCTGACTGCAGCATACTACGTGTTCAACTTGGCATACCCTTCAGAAGAACAGTGTTTTCTGGAATTCATACAACGATATATTTTTAAAATAAACCCTACAGAGGGCAGCAAAGTGACAAATACGACCAAGCAGCTAAGAGGTAACATTATATCTAAGGTGTTGTCATAAATTAGGAAACTAAGCCAAGATTAATGTAATACAATGTCATTTACTTGTAATTATCGTGCAAGAAATTTCCGTATGTGTATAGTTATATATAACAAACATTTAAAAAGTCATCGATTTTGTAAGAATGTCAAAGATGTTATAACATCTTTGACAAAAGAATATCTTGCTTAGAAAAGAACACTTTCCTTGTGTACCCTTAAGACCTTACCACCATTTTATGTTGCACTATGGCAAATTGACGAGGGTCCATGGTCCGTTGATTTATTCATGGACACTTTGATTTGAACATTAAAAACTTTAAAAAAATCTGTTTATATTTTTTTAAAGTTTCTTATGTGTATGTATGATCGGCGTACGATACCGATATCTGATCGGTTAGCGTGAAAACGCTCTTAGTATCTCATGGTTATCAATAACAGTCAAAGGCATTAAGTTAAGAGCCGCCATTAAGCACGACTCTCCATTATAACTTTGTTTGGTTCTCATTTTAAAACAAAATACTTGTTTTATATGAAACTTTGTGTGTACAATGGAATAAATGATACCCAAGGTCAGTTGTTAGTTTTTGTTGCCTAAATTATAATAGACAAGAAAAAGAACGAGTAGAAAGATTTTCATGCAAAACCCAAAAAATATAAAAAACTCGCTTTATTTTATCTCTATTACAATTTCAAGCAACACAAACGAATACCCGACCTAGATATGATTTACCTATCATACAAAGCTTCGTATACTTAAATCCAGCACATCGTTTAAAAATAAGAACCAAACTACGTTTATGGAGAGTTGAGCTCAGTCAGTCATTTGAGGAAGGGGAAGATTTGTATATCGTAAAACCTCCTAACTATGCGTCCAGAAGACATATGGTCCAAAGTTCAGTTAGATTGCCTCTCAGATTTCATCCACAATAATAGTCAAACGCAATCGTGTAACATCGAGTTAACTTTGAGCATAGTTGGGGGATTTGGACTATAGTTGGGAGGTTGTACGCTACCTACATTATCAGTAAACAAATATGTAAACTTAAGAGTCGCCAGGAAACTTGACACAAGTCAGCACCCGATACAAGCGTAGGCTGGCCCTCATTTTAAAACTGCGTGCTGGAATATCGAGTAACTTGCAATACGCAATGGGATGCGCCATATCTAGCTCGGAAACTAGTTTCGGTTGCTATAATTTATAGTAGAAAAAACAAATTAAACAAACGGTGTTCGCCAACAAGACTTGCTCTATTTTTATTTCTAGCAACAGAAACTAGTTTCCCACTTAGATATGATCCCATTGTGTAAACAAAGTTTCTTGTTATTCTAGCAAGTCATTTCAAAATGAGAACAAAACTACGTTTGTATGGAGAGTCGAGTATCCTGGCGACCCTTAATATGTTAAACTAGATCATTCGTTGGTACTACTACTCTAGACTACTTAGGAAAAAATTACCTATTCGAACAGTGAAATATATTTAAAGTACACCTTTCTATCTTATCATTATCACTAAGCAATAAGTTACAAAAGTGTCCTTACATATATTTATGTTAGTGGTATATCTGATCGGTTAACGTGAAAACGCTCTCAGTATCTCATGGCTGTCAATTACAATCAAAGGCGTTAAGACTCGCCAGTAAGACATACTCTTCACACAAACTTTGTATGGACAGTTTCTCTTACTGGCGATTCTTTTATTCTGGTATTGGACGCCAGCAATATAAATATCTGTAAGGACATTTTTTTATCTTATTGCCTTCCTTGCCAGGGATATACTAACTATTTGACTCTACCTGGCATATACGGTAGAGTAAATAATTCAATGAAACTAACTAGGTATACTTTATTTTGTAATGTCAAAGTTTCGTTTAATATTTTTTTGTGACATCCTTTAGAAATTATACTGATCTTGTATATAACATTTGTTTCATTTAAATATAATATATTTTTACAGAATATTGTAAATGCAAGCATTTTAGAAAGGGAAAGATTTGTATACTTGCATTATTAGTTAAGCAATAAGTATGTAAATTTAATATATTAAACTAAATAATTTGTCGCTAACACAAATCTAGACTACTTAGGGGAAATTGCCTATTTGTACAGAGAACTTACTATTTATATGTGAATGTATTAGTAGTCGGCAACATAAATATCTAATCAGCTTTCTATCTTATCAATAAGCAATAAGGTACAAGTGTCTTTACAGATATTTATGTTGCTGACTGCACATACGTTAGTTGTAATCCACAAACAAACAGAATTCTTTTTACCAGTAAACTACACGAAATATATTCTTATTACATAGGCTTTTAGCGTTAGTATTTATATTAACTCGCCCATGCAAGGATGATTTTCATTACCTATATGAAGGTGAATTGATTTATACGCTAAAAGCCTATGTCATAAGAATAAATGCCTGCAGTTTACTGGTAATTTAAATTACAGTTTGTCTATAGGATTACCATTAACGTGGGTACATTTACACAAAACCAGTGAGTTTTCCATACTAATAGGTAATTTTCACCTACGTAAGTGTGATTTGTTTTACCAACCAATTATTTAGTTTCACATATTATTCTGCATTTTCACTTACAATATTCTGTAAAATTCCCCCGAAGGTATTGAATATTACATATGCTTTATGTAGTTATATCTACATAAATGCATGTAAACTCTTACATGCTGATGTAGATTTACATGCATAATATGAAAAAAAGTACATAACGTATGTAAAAAATCTGTAGATTTACATAATATGCATGTTACTACGTACATACGTTTAATGTAGATTTGCCTTAATAATATGTAAATCTACATTAACGTACGTAATCGCATTTCAAAGATTTTTGTATTTTTACCTACATAATAGGTAAAGTTGCATAAGTTTATGTGATAAAAATATACAATTTTATGTATATTTAACTGCGTATAATGTAAATTTACCCAAATATATGTATAAAAAATTACATATACTTACGTATTAATCCATAGTATTGTGTAGCTTTACTTATACAAACTGTAGAGTTACACACAAGTCTGTAATTAAATTACAACATATATAAGTAGATTTACCTACTATGGAGGGAACGCTACATATATTTATGTGATAAAAATACGCAGATTTGTGTAGATTTCAATCCATTTATGTAAAGCTACACATATGTCTGTATAAGTAGTTACATAATCTGACGTAAATTAACAATTATTTTATGTAAAATTACCCATGTCAGGTAATATAAATTACATAAAAAAATGTGATAAATATATATCTATCACATTTTTTTATGTAAATGCATATCACATTTTCTTGTGCAAATTCATGTCACATATTTTTATGTAAATTCACATTACATACTTACATGTGAATTTATATTACATTAATTTATGTAAAACGATTTGATGTAAATTTACATCTTCAAATTTACATAAAATGTATTTACATGTTACGTAAAAAAGTGTGATGTAAATTTACATCTTCAAATTTACATAAAATGTTTTACATATTATGTAAAAAGCTGTGATGTAAATGTACATCTTCAAACTTACATAAAATGTATTAACATATTATGTAAAAAGCTGTGATGTAAATTTACATTCAGATGGAAGATTACATAGATATTTAATTTTACATAAAAGTGAGGGCTACGAGAGTTGCCCCCACTTTTATGTAAAAATACCGAATTTTTTCTAACAGTGTGTGTCTGTAATAAGTTAGTCTGTTTAATCCACCGGTGCCAACCCTAACTGCAACATCAAAGGGCGGCCCTTGAGAATTAATTACTGGCGCCGAGTAAAACTGGCCTGCACCATTTAATACAGTTATGAATGACTTACTTAAGACCGACCAGTGAAACACATTGAAATTCAACCGGATTGCAAACGTTCGTATCAGAATATGTGGAGATGGGCATTTAAACAGTAGTTTTAACATCTAATATAATTGTGAATAGGTATTATCTTCCGTCTAATGTCTTTAAACCTGGGGGTTAAAGATAAAAAAAATTGACTTGTAGCAGCAATACAAACACACAAGTAGTAGTACAAACTTATATCTTAATAATTAAGTACAGATTTATACTAGAGAGCAAATAAAGCCGGCCACAAAGTGTATCCTTTTTTTTTTAGAAATAGAGTAGAAAATATTTTACTAACTGTCCTATTTTCATTGCTTCTGATGCACCGCTTTGCTTGAGATTATCCTTGCGGTTTAAGAGAATAGTTTCCAGTATATCACAAGCTTAGACCACCAAAGCCAAACTTGATTAATGATTCGGTAGCTCCATAAACGACCCGCTCAACTCCCAAAACGAAACCTTATCTGACAAATCACACTTTAGAGATACTGTTTAAATTGAAATTCGCTGCAGTTTATCATGGTATATATATGATCGATTATTGTTCGTGGCTTTTAAACGGTGTAGGTATATTGTAGTGCTTTTAAGTTTAATAAAAGTTTTGTAAATAAAATACTATGTCAGACTACGAAGTGCCATCACTCATCATATATGTTTTGAATTGAAATTTGGCCGTGATTTCAGTCGGTTCGGAGTTCTTAAATGCTCTTCTTTAAAAACGTATAGGGCGGATTCTTCTTTCTTTCGGTTTAGCCACAAATGCCACAATAGCCACGTGCCACAAACACTTCGAGATGAAACGCCCATGTTTAATAAATACTTTACTAGAATACTCGTATAGCGACTCTACTTAATTATTAAAGTAGTCTATTGTTTTAAATACAAAATGGTCAACATTCCTAAGTAGTATTTTTTTATGTGGACCTCCTTTCATCATACATAAAGCCACCTTTTGGTTGAAAAGGTATCGTTGTTTACTAAGTTTATTTTACAGTATCAATTAGCGGTTACACTTAATAATAAAAGACAATCGCTTAGTTTACCACTTAACAATGAAAGACATCGCATTGTTTACTAAGACACAAAGAGAAGTGAATTCGGTCTCGAAAATGAATCCATGCATACACCCTCTCTAAGGGCGTTTATGGAGTGTAGCCTACACGGGAGCGCGACGCGGGTGTCAAACACTGACGCGCCTGTACAGTGTACATGAACACTCCTAAGCAAAACCATATATACATACTTTAAGTTATTTCAACTGCTATTATCTTCTTTTGTTTGCGGACGCGTGCCATTTTTTGCAAGTTTAGCGCCACATTTTGACGACCGCTTTAGCCTAGTTGGTAGTGACCCTGCCTACGAAGCAAGAGGTCCTGGGTTCGAATCCCGGTTAGGGCATTTATTTGTGTGATGAGCACGAATATTTGTTCCTGAGTCATGGATGTTTTCTATGTACATATTTAAGTATTTATTTCTCTATATAAGTATCTATATCGTCGTCTAGTACCCATAGTACAAGCTTTGCTTAGTTTGGGACTAGGTTGATTTGTGTAAGATTGTCCGCAAATATTTATTTATTTATATTTACATAATAATACAGTCGATATTGTTCAACCTCGAAATTTCGGGGAGTTTGATGAAATTTGGTACGAATGTTCGTTGGAAGCCCTGTTTTCGTCTCCCACCCCGGGTTAGGACCTTGTAGTACGGCCGCTATCTTGGAAAATGTACTCCATTCGTAAGAAATTCAGGTTTTGTTCGAAAACTACGTACTCTATGAAAACGTGGTCTACAGCAACATTAAAGCTGAATAAATTCTGCACAAGCCTGTAGTACACAACTTTGACGAGAAAACATGTCTTCGTGGAGAAAAATGCATCCACATGTGAGATTTTCCCTCAATGTCCTTCCAGGGAAGACTCTCCGAATTTGGAGCTCGGGAGAATCAAATCGACCTTGATTTACACAATACGATATGAACTACATTAATAATAACATTTTACCCGACTACGGCTAAACCTAAAAGAATGGTAATGGATTAAATTTGTCGTTAATTAGTGATAGTTTGCTACTACCTCCAGGTCAAGATGCTTGATGAATTCCAAAAAATGAGGTGGTGTTAGATTTCTCTTAATCCTGACAACGTGTTGGCACACATCGAGTTAAAAAAAAAACAATATGGCGGGCGTGAGTGGAAACCAAATCTGAAATAACAACTTTGCTTCTAGCACATAATTTTTAGGGCGGATTTCAATAAACATGACATCAGTAGATGGATCTGTAACACGCCAGTGCTATACACTATACATTTAACATTATTGTTGCGGGGCGTATTACTGAAACTTCATAATGTGACGGTCAAAACATATTTTAGGGCAAAAATGGGGCAAAATGCAAGTGAAGGATGTAAGAGCAATCCTCACACAGAATGGGTTTGATGAAATTTTTTTATTTTATTTTCAGTTCTAAGTAAGGGGAACCCCTAAAATGTATTGTTTTTTTTTCTATTTTTGTGTGAAAATCTTAATTCGGCTCACAGAATATATCTACTCACCAAGTTTCAACAGTTTCTTATAGTTTCGGAAAAAAGTAGCTGTGACATACGGACGGACAGACAGACATGACGAATCTATAAGGGTTCCGGTTTTTGCCATTTGGCTACGAAACCCTAAAAAAACCCCGCTCCCGGAGAGCCAGGCGCTGTGTGTGGTATTTTATCTCGTAGCTAATTTGGGATCTATTGCAAAAGAAGATAGAGTTCATTATTCAATGAACATTTTACGTGGCGATAACATCTTTTTTGCAAACTTTGGCACGTGTTCGCAAACAATGTCTATTCGTCAGCTCAGAACAAAGGGCATTCATGAGCCCAGTTGAAATAAGTTAAAGTATACCATACATTCGTAGTTGGGCGGGTCCCGTGCCACCGTACGCGTCGCCTGTCCAGAAACATGGCTTTAGATCATCTCCGGGATAAAAAGTTTCCTTAGGCCTGCTCTAACACGGTTAGCACAAGAACTAAGTTCTCAAAGTACTAAGAAGGTAATTAGAACATTAAGAAAGAGACGGATAGTCTATCTCGCCGCGATAAAACTCGCGCACCGTCTTATGCTAAGTGTGCGTGACTCAAACTATCTCCATACTACTTACACAAATTTACTATTGCATTTATAATATTGGTGGCCACACAAAGGCTCAAAAAGGGAATAATTTGGGTTAATTAGTATTTGGCTTCGGTCTACAGATTATTAATTAAATGCGTATCAAAATTACCCGCGCAGCGTAACTGACATTAATTGGACAGACATCAAGAGTTATTGAAATGGACTGACACGAGTATTTTCTCTGCAATTACTGTAAATGGGGACCTGACAATTAAACGGTTACCTTGCTAGTGTTTAATACTTACTACTAAGGGTAGTAAATTCGAGTTTATTGGTTGAAAGTTGAAATGCCATATGGGTCCGCTGGTCACCCCTTTCAAATGACATCCGATTTGTGTCTAGGAGACGCGTAGTTTTTTTTTATACGTGTTTGAAGTTCATTTCTAAAGTATACAATTTTAGTCACAGAACCGAATCTGCCCACCCCGACTCCACGTGGTCTTGTCTGCCCTACCCCTAGAGTGTTTTTTTAAAACCGGAGGCGCGAAGGGAGAGTAGCCCTTGCCCGCAGCTTCGGCTTTTTGGTCGCCTTTGGCGACCAGCCTCAGCCGCTTCAGCTCCCATGGTGCCTGTAATTTGTTACGCAATGGCGACAGGGCTGCCTACCCGCAGCGCCGGAGCTGTAGGTATGATTTACAATATTAGTTACAGAACCGAGTTTGCCCAACCCCAAAAAAAGACTAATTTGGTCGTAAGTCCACTAATTTGGTTTTATTGAACATAACCTCAAAAAATAAAAAATAATTTTCGTGGTAACTATTGATTTCCTAACTTTGGGGAAGGGTAGCCCCCCCCCCCCCCCTCCTACCCCTCCTACCCCCCTCCCTACAATGCGTAATTCAAATGCAACCCCTGCCATATTTTTAGATTTTCGTTATTATTATTTAAGTTGTGAAATTTTAAACAAACCAATAAGATTTTCTAATCGGTTTCAGTACGTCAGTATATTAGTCAGTATATTACGTACTTTTTCTATACAAAACCAATATGATGAACAATCGTTTAATACATTTTCATAACTATGGTGCAATACATCAACATTGAACTGTTTCCCACTAACTACACGATAGAGCATCGATTAAGATTATCAATTCACTTTTCGCTCGATTTAGCAGAACCTAATATGGATGAGAATTAATCACCTCATTTAAAACCCGAGTTCGTTTTGCCTTATCAATCTGATTCAAAACCGAAAGGACGTTTGTGCTTTAGGTTAGCATTCATTGATAGGCTCTTTCGCGTCGCACTGCGTTTGAACGTGAAGAAAATACTACAATTCACTATCAAACATCTAGCGTTACATCCTTGCCCTTTATAACTATAAACGCAAGGTTCAAGGTGGCGTACAACGTACTTGCATAGAGTATGTACGTTCGTCACGCCTCATTGGGTTCATGCATTTATTTATTAGTTGCAATCTTGTGGAAGTACATAGATACATACACTTAGATGCATACGAGTATACGAGTAGTAAGGGTAATTGCTCGTGTGACGGCAAGGATACACATAAATTATGAACTCGACCTTTATAAAGGTTATTTTTTTGCTACCAGTTTGTTTCTATTACTAGTTGATCCTGGGTCTTAGTGATGAGGACTCATAATACGATGAATTTATTAATAAGTAATACGTATTATGTATGCCTTCCCCTAAAACACTAAAACTAATTTAGAATATGCAGAAAAAAAATATTACTGGCCGGAGTCACATATATTTAATACTATTTTGTGTCCGAATTGAGAAAGTACCTAACCTAGGTACTGATCTTTCCAATTTTCTCCACGAGTGTCGTAAACGAAATTATTTCCGTTCCTTCAAAGGGATTTCTATACACGATTCCAGACACGAAATTTTCTGTTACGGAACTTTTTGGTACAGCAATTTTTTATGTCTAGCGCGAAGGCAATAAATATCTCCCAGATAGAGCTATCGAGTTGTATTCGACCGATTCAACGGTAGGTAAACGTGGAATAAGGAATCCCTTCGTGGAATTCCTCATTTTTCTGTGACTCTGTTTGGGCTAACTAAATCATTTGGAACCGAGATAGTAAATTGTTTACAAAGGCACATTGAAATCTATACTGTACTTCTTTGATGGGAAGGGGAGGGTGGGGCAAAACGGGGAATCTAAGGAATAAAGGGAGTTCAAATCGGATACACCAATATAATTGTAAGACACCTGGACTTAAATTTATTGTTGTATAAAGTACAATATCGTATATGTTTTTTTACATAAATCAAATTATGTTTAGCTATATGATCTTTTTTTTAAAGTGGCATCTGCCCCGCTATGATTCGTATATTGGGGCAAAGTAGGACAGCCGAAAGGGCAAAGTGGGGGAGCAGAAGGGGCATTATGGGGTTTAGAATGGGGCAGTGTGGGGTATTAATAAGGCATATTGTGGGGTTGTGAAATATAACTATCATTTTTAAACGAATCTTTAATAACGAAAAATATTACTTCTAACAGTAGGAACATTGGTTAATCTTAAGATATTTATCACAATGAATCAATACACATTGCACAGATATGATTGGCTTCATCATCTTCATCCTCTTCTCCGGCACAAGAGCAGTGTGCCCATGTGCCCAACCACTGCACTTGATCCAACCCTCTGTGGACTGACGCAACAAATAGCCGCAGTAAATACATTCCGCTTCCTCATCATTAGACGATATATCGGCTTTTTTCTTAATTTTGTTTACTTTTTCTATCCCACTATGTCCCATTTGTTATACCCCACCTTGCCCCTATGTACCATTATAACAAAATATTTATAACCGCTGTCTTACTTTGTTTAGAAGCCGGCTTTGTTGTTGGAGTATAAAATCCGCCAGATCCACTGCAAAAATCAATATTTTTTCGCCGGGATTATATCACGAAAATAACCAATAATTTTAAATTGAATCGTAACAATATGTTTAAGAAAAACGCTGGTTTTCTTAACGTATTCAATATTTCGTCAGCCGGCATCGAGAGAGCACACGATGTCCGCTCGCACGCTATTTGAATTGCCATTACGATTTGAACTCTCCAAAAACGTATACTGCCCCGCTATCCCACTTTGCCCCCCCTTCTTTCTCACTCTATTCTGAAAATTATACTAGTCATCCGTCACTCTTGTCTACAAAACATGTTACTAATATTATTACAGCGCGTTCGTATAGCCAAGTCGAGAACGCAAGAAGAAACCATACGAACCATACTCGTATTGTAACTAGATAGCAGTATAGGGCTACTTAAAATCTGGATTATTTTTTAGAATAAAGCCTTGATTATCAATGTTGAGTTCGTTATACAATTACAACACTACATTCCTCTCATAAATAATAAACAAAGGTACAGGCAGATAGAGGTAAAACAACTCTCTTATCGCTAAAGAGCGATCACTTCCACACAAGTGTTACAACATTTTCTGACATTTTAATATGCAATATTCGGAAATAACGTTCGCCGATTCCCTTTACAATAAGATTAAACGAATTACTTTTTTCCCCCAGAGAAATAAAGTACCGGGAATATTTTTTTTGGAAAAAAGTGCGGTATGTTTATAATTCGAGTAGGCACATTTACATACTAATGAATATTTATGACGTCGTGTCGCGTTAAGGCGGGGGCGAACTTTATCAATTAAGTTCCTCGCCTCGCAAAGTATGTATGTAGACAAAAACGCTTGTATACTAAACATTCCCTAATTACGACACAACACCGCTTAATGTGCTTCGTGTTTGATAAAGTTGTACGGTGTTCATTAATATTTATAGTGGTTTAAGCTTAGTTTTCAACAAAACTGGTTCTAATAATGTTAACAATATTAACGAACAATGAAATATGATTCAATTGCTGCAGTGTGGTAGTAGGATATACACACACACTATAAATATGTATACACACTATCCCCACTATTAGCTTTAGCCCAATTTTTGGTATCAACCTAAAATGTGTTTTATTATACCATAATATTGCATTGTCATCCAAACTGAACGTGTATGAAAAATTTCAGCTCAATCGTTTGGGGATATTTAACTGCTTTAAAATACAGTTGCAAGATTTGACCCGAACCAGGCGCGGCTCACTCGCGATTTACGTTCATTGCTACAAGTACATGCTGGTTGCCTGAAAATAGGGTACTATTTAGTTCAGTGGCTGCCACGCTGTGCATATGATCGCACGCGCACGCTCGCTACGTCGCGCGCACAAGCTTACGTAAATATATCGGAAGTGAACGTTTTTGTTGAAATGAATAAAAAGACACCCAAAAGATATTGTATTGCAGCGGGTCGCAAAAACCATGATAAAAAATCACATCACGCGTTTTTTTATCTCCCGGCACGCCCGAAGGATGCAGAGAGGTAAGAAAATGAACATAATAGATAATAAGTAGTTACTGAATAATAATAAAAGAGGTATCTACTTCAACTGTATGAATCAAGTAATAATCAGAACAATTTTTATTTGGTTTAAGTATAAATTTGTAGGTAAATTTTAATTAATTGTTTGCTAATACATGTGAATTTAAATTCTAGTTAGTATAGTAAAGTATACCTACTTACTAAAACAACACCTTCGTAAGCATATAAAGGGTACGTCATGGTCAGAGATTTTTATAGTATAATATTAGATGTCACCTTTGTGAAATTACCAGTGATGAATTTTTATTCATAACTAACGCCGTACTATCCTATTTTTCTATTCGTTACGTTGCGTGGTAACGTAACGCATTCGTTGCATTATTTTATTTTATTATACATATTAAAATGTTTAAAAATAAAGCAACAAGATTTTGCATTATAACACTTTAAACTCTCGCGCTTTGTACACATATTTAAATACTGTTTAATCATGACCGGTGCAACCCGTGTCGAAACGTCATAAATAAAGGTAAATAAATATCGCGTTAGACCCGGATTAAATAGTATTTAAATAAGATTTTGCATTACTGTGGGTTGCAGCAAAGCCAATAAAATGTGGCCTGGCGGTCTTGGTGTACCTATTCTATTCGTCCAAATTGTGAGATTTATTATTTTAGAGATAAATAATGAATGACATAATGTAGGTAATGTATGCAGAATATACATTTATTGCTCTTCATTTATTGTTTCTTGAATTCAAGTAATAAATCAGCGATACAATATTATTATTTTTTTAGTTGTTGACGACCCTCACTATCGGCGACGCGGCGTGTGAGCCAATTCATTTTCACCGTTCGTACACAGCCTTAACGTTCCGTTTGGCTTGCGCTGGAGTCGACGACGTTAGAGGGCCATGAATCATAATGTTTTTGCTAAGAAAAAAGCGGCTGTTGTAAATATCAAAGGAGTGTGCCTTCAGTACTTGTACTATTACTTACTCTGTGCCCGAACAAACATCGCACATGTTACATACCTACATTGCAAGTAAAATAAAAGCTCGTAAAAATGTCACCACGTGATTCGTCATGTATGCTATTTTAATCTTAAAACAGACCAGGATAACAAATCTGATCGCAAATTGGATACGTGCTCGAAAGGAAGCCGACCGGCGAGCGATGCCGTCACAAGAAGGAATTCAGCTGGCTAGTGACGTCACGATCAGCTGAGGCGGGAGCCGACGCCACTGTGAGTAACACTGTGACGTTAACTGGGAAGATTATAATGGATGTGTCCGGTATTCTAATGAATGCAAGATGTAATTTGATTTTTAGGCAAGTCGTTTTGCTTGAAGCTTTTGTATGAACCTTATGTTTCTAACATGTCGATGATAAACAAAGGTTAAATTTATTATTATTATTATTTATTTCAATATCAGACATCATAACAATGGTCCATAATCTTTAGTAAAACTTAGCCTAGGGGTTAGTACTTAACTAAAGAGGTATTGTTTTACTTACCGCCTAGCGGTCATAATAATATTATAATGCCGCATGAAAAGAGAGTTGTATCTGTCTGGCATAGTGGCGAGAATGGGGTTTGAGCTGGCCCGTACCCTGCAGAGCAACGAGACGGTTCTTTTTCGCATTATAGCGTAGAAATCATCTGTGCGAGCTTGCGCAAACATGTCTGATGCGCTGCAGAATCGGGGCAGCCCCAACAGCATCCTGAAACCGTTATTATATTGGACACGCAGAGTGCTGATGGTCTTTTGCGTAAAACTGGTCCAAAGGCTGCACGTGTAGAAAACTTGACAATATGATTTAAAAAGTGATATTTTTACTTGCTCATCACACCGTGCAAACCTTCGGGCCAGCATATTGCATCGGACCGCCAGGGCCCTGCGTTCCCTCTCTATGTCTGTTTGGTCTTTAAGGTCATCGGTGACATAGTGCCCAAGATATTTAAACTTATAGACACGCTTAAGCTCCCTGTTATTGAGTTTAATGGCCGGCACATGTTCTGTTAAAGCCATTGTCTTTCATTGTTCAGTGTAACCGCAAATAGGGTTGTACTAAGTATGCTTCAACTACGAATAAAAAGTTGTTAATACCAATATACCTATCGTTTTACTTTGAACCTTGCTACTTTAACAATAAAGTCACAATTCGAGTAAAGTTATTTATAAAACATAGGTAGCCTTTTAATTTTAAAAGCGTTTGTGGCACGTGACTAAACAATGGGCTTTGTTGGACCGATGGGTCCTAAGATAAGATCCATTCCAGAGAAATGATTCTCACTATACTCTTATATGATGTAACCTGTTACTATGTATGTACCTACAATAAAGTGCTTACATATATACAGTATACATGGTAGGTAACCCGAAATTCATCATATTATGTCCACTTCTCCATCTACGACTTATTACGGATAGGAAAACTTTACAGCTTGGCAATATTATGTGGTCGCCATACCCCATGCTTCTAATAAAACTTCGTGAAAACGCCCAATAATCTACTCCAACCTAGAAGCCACTCGTCATAAAAATCAATAACCACATTAGGAATACCAGCGAAAGTGCTCACAATATAAAATTCTTTTGTTATATGAAAATATAACACAAAAAGCTAGTTTATCGCGTGCCATAACCCGGTTCCATAATCGCCCCTATAACAACTGCCTTGACCTGCGACACACGAGGGCAGAAACAGCTTAAGCGACTCGAAATTGTAATGGATATAAGACTTTTGAGTTTCGAGGTGCTGAACTTACGTGACGAGGTTCGTATACGAAAAGGTAGTATGGACTGTTGTTTTTAATAATAATGAGGGTACGCTTAACCTGAAGCGATGTGCGGTAGGTAATTTGGTATTGCGATTTGAATTTGTTACGGTGTGAAGTTTGCAGTGTACAAGGAAATCAGATAAATAGATGCGATAATAGGTACTTATTAACTGTAAATTAGAACAGTAAGATGCACAGAATGAACCTCAGGTAATAACGGAATAATTCTTGATGTTCTTAATTTTAGGGAACAGGCAGGCAGGCAGGCATTTTTTTTCAGTGTCATAAATCATCAAAAACGCCTAGTTTTACCTACTAATATGGAGTACAATTTCCTACACCTAGCTTTAATTATTTAATCGGAGAGATCATATTTTAAATTTGTTTCTCTTAACAGTTTCACTGCTAGTAACCCGACTGGTGGGGCTACGCCGTAGACGCTTTCCGCTACTTAGGTCCACGGGATCGGCTACTACGTTTCATAGCAGTGAGTTTGTTGAGGCACTTTTCCATCGGCTAAGGCGAAATTGCATACAATTATCAATGAAACAAATTGCAATTTTTTCGCCGATATCAAATTTCCCGAATTGAAACCCGCCGCCATTGCTCCATTCAGTAAACCGTAAGAGCAAGCAAGAACATTGCAAGAAACAGTACTCATGATAAAGGAAAACCGCCGCAAGAAAGAACGCGGGGAGCTAGTCCTTAATTCAGAACACGTAACTTAATATTATGCGCAATGTATCCGCAAGTAAATCACGAGGCTTATGATTGATAGTGATTACTTCCTCTTACTGAGTTTACATACGAGCTTCATTTTGCCCAACAAGGGATCTCATTATGATCACATACATGTCTTGCGAAAGGAGGGGATCGGATTCTATGCAACAAATATAAAATATTATCAAGTTAAACATATAAAAATGCTTAATAATCTACTTTGTTATTTAAATAAATAAAAATAAATATTTGCGGACAATCTTACACAAATCAACCTAGTCCCAAACTAAGCAAAGCTTGTACTATGGGTACTAGACGACGATATAGATACTTAGATAGAGAAATAAATACTTAAATACATAGAAAACATCCATGACTCAGGAACAAATATTCGTGCTCATCACACAAATAAATGCGCTTACCGGGATTCGAACCCAGGAACTCTTCCTTCGTAGGCAGGGTCACTAGATGGTTTAAATAGTAAGACTTGCCAATACTAGGCCGCGATTAGATTTGTCTCAATTGAAAGAAGGGAACATCCCTAGGATATACGCCGGCCCCGGGGACGTAACATTTTGTTATCGCGAATCATAATATTCTTGGTTGTTCAAATAAGACAATAAAGGTTTTCAAGAACCAGACCATACGCTATCATAAAGTAATCCAGAACATAAAGTACGCGTAGACTAATACTAATTACTAAGACTAAACTTGAGCTTATAACCGAATATATCAAGCAGAAGTCACATTAGGCCTACCATACTTTGACACACTCGAAAAAGGCCACGCAACGAGAAATAAGATAATTTATTTACTTTAAAAACAAAGTTTTAACCGACGAAAAATTAATCATCCCCTATTTTCCTACCCTTCAGGTTGGTTTTTTTTTTTCGAAATTTATATGGGACCAACTTCGGGGTATACCCTTTCCAATAAAAAAAGAATTATCAAAATCAAACTACTCTGTAAAATGATATGCGTGGTCATACATAAAATATATATATATATATATATATATATATATATACGCGTCGACTTGAGAACCTCCTCCGTTTTTTTCGTCGGTTGAAAATAGGAAATCGCTGGACGGCTTACGACCAAGTAAAAGACATACATAAACTACCAAAGCCAGTCTTCAACAGCCTTGCTACTTACAATGTGAGTAATACACAGACCCGATTTTTTCAGTACTTCGAGTATGACGGGGTCGAAATTATTATGCATTTCCTAATATAAATAAATTATTTTTATTAAATGGGTACTAGTTAAAAATTTGGTATTGAGAACGGTATAACACAAATGGTACTCAGAATCTCTAATATTTTTGTACAACATAGACAGTACAGATATCCTAGAAATTACCTACTCTAGTTTACGTTGAACTGATTCTTATTAAGACAGGATTCCACGGTGGCTCAACAATAGGTTGTAATTGGTGCAGTCCAGGAAAACAAAGATTACTGTCCCGTCAATAGTGACTAAGTTTCCCGAGCGTACACGTCCAGTAACGAAACAGGTATTGACAATATTAAGGACGGAGAGCCCTGCCGTCTCGGTCCATTTGCCGGCCGTAACTCGCACGCCCACTCACAGTCAAACTTGTTACACGAAACACATTTACACGAACGGTGAAGAATAGATTCATCCGAGGATAACGAATGAGATGGAACCGTGCCATTGACTTGAAGTGTCTCATGAATGCCTAATAAAGTGGTTATTTGGGTCCGCAGTCAAACAGTTGATCAAGTTAGGTTTAACGCTTGAGAATATTGTAAGTGTCCATATTTTTCAGCTATATCAAGGGGTTAATGTGCCGTATTCATGGCGTCTGGGGTGTTCCGTGCCCCAAAAGGAAAAAACAGACCCCTAATAGGATAACTTTGTTGTCCGTCTGTCTGTCAAGACCCTTTATCTCGGAAACGCGATGAGGTATCGAGTTGAAATTAAAACTAACTATATACTTAGGTCGACTAGCGACTGGCGGGACGACCTTGACACATTTTGTACAGATTGGCGAACCCTAGCACTGGACCGAGACAAGTGGCGGAAAAAAGGGGAGGCCTTTGCCCAGCAGTGGGACACAAATTAGGCTACAAAAAAAAATATATATATACTTAGGTCTACACAAGTCAGACTTCTAAGTTAACATAAGAAAAAGATACGGCCGTTTATGCCGCAAAGTACGTATATTTCGACACTCTCAAGGGAATCAACATTTATATAATATCTCTCGACATTTAGAAATTATATCGTCTTTACTACTTGTAGTAAAACAGTTCTCTCTTGCGTGCGTGTAACATCCTCCGCTGATAAAAGACATTAAATCTTATTTAAATCCGACGCATTCTCTGTACATCATTGAAAACTATATATGCTGTCAGCTCAGCATTAAAAGGTGTTCGACTGTTCGTGAAGTGAAGGTGTTTTTGGACAATTTGGGATTGCGCTGCGCGCCCCACACGAGCACATGGTGTGCAGCGATTTGAAACTATACATTTGTAATTTTGTACGGAACCCTCGGTGGGCGAGTCTGACTCGCACTTGTCCCGGGTTTATATCACATGAAATTGTAATCGAGCTCAAACATGTGAAACAAACACATAATTGGTTATTTCGGCTATGTCAGGAGTTTTGCTCAAAATAATTACAATGAACAACAATGCAATTTATCCTACTGATCATTGATGTGTCCAAAAGTGAATTATAGTAAGTTCAGCAAATTATAGCTACGCAGTGATATTATGAATGTTAATTTATGTTTATTTACGAAATATTTGAGTTTAAAGCAATGTGACGTTTTCATAATGTTTAGTAGAAACTTAAGTCAGCATGCCATCCTAAACTAGCTCCAGCTTTAATAACAGCATTCATAATAGAGCAGCAGTCATAAACAGCACTTACGCAAGAACCAGTTAATATTTATAACATCCTAAGATCTATGGAAATTACTTTACAGATGTTAACTCTATAATTCAATTTGCTTATGTCGGCGGTACGCAAATAAGCTAAACAGTATTAGGTACGTATGTGTTCGTAACGTATTAAAATAAGGTAGTCGTACCGATGCCTGATACCTCAATACCCAATAGTTGACACCTATTGTTCGCTTCTATTGTTTTTACAAAAGATTGAAAGAGTCATGTATTAGGCCAGTGTCGGGCACTGGGTCGTTTACCTTATTACCCGACTGCAGAAGGAGAGGAGGGTTATGTTTTTTATTATATAAATTTTAAATTTAAGCTGCAACCAAGGTATTTAGAGTTTCATATTCGGAAAAGATTCAACAGACTTCACATTTGTTTCACACCAGTAAGGTAAACGTCCTAGTGCTCGACGCTGTTTTTCTACTAAAATTTTTGAATGTTATAGTATCTACGTGGTCGGCAATCGAGAACCTTTTCGCCCCAACGGCCATCGGTTCTACGTGCAACACATGCCAAACATTTTAGCTGGTTAGCACTAGGCTAGCTGATAAAGGTCGCGGGAATCCGCTGGATGCGGGTGGCGCAGGACAGGTCACTTTGGCACTCTTTGGGGGAGGCTTATGTCCAGCAGTGGACGTCTTTCGGCTGATATGATGATGATGATGAATTTTATCTAACATGTATGCTTTCGAAAAAAATACTAAAGTTATTGAGATAAACGCTTCCATTTCAGGTGCTACAACAACGAATGCATATTTACGTGCTACGAAGTGCTACGAGCTTGGTAGCTCTCTCGTAGCACAAGTCGGCGCAACACAATTGAGTTCTCGCTCAAAAGCAACTTCAAAGCAACAGGAAAGGTCCTACTCTGTCTGTCTGTCGAGGGTGTCCCCACAAATGTCATATAATCGCTGGTTGCCGACTTTCGTCTTACTTATTATTTATTATAAAGGTTTATTATTTATAGAAATATTTATTTAGATACTCCGCGTAGTTGCATTCACTTACTGAAATGTATATTTACGGAGCACTTCTTGCCGCTCGTAGGTCTTGGTCGGAAAATTACTGACACCGAGAGCATTTTATGATAAAATAACCTTCGAGTTATCCATGTATACTAATATAGATGCCATACAAATTTTCAACCCCTTATCAGGCAATGCACTCATTTTTATTAGGAGGATTACAATTGTCGGTATATACTTACTTAGTTATTAAACTAAAAACTACTCATGACGTTTAATGACGATAACCAAAGTCGTAATATCTGGTCGCGAAATAAAATAAAATATCGTCGGAAAATACTCTTTAGCCCAACTTTACTGTGTAATTGAAGTGGCTTAATTTCCGCGAGACAGCTTGTTCATAAAATAAATTTGAAATATTCTTTTAGCTGGACATGCCCTCTGCAACTTAAAGTGGACATGTGAGGGTACGTCTGCTGTGCCAGCGGAATAGAACTAAGACGCTGAATTTCGGCAGTTTCTATTCTGTATTTGTGTGACGAGCATCAATAAACTAAACTATCGCAGGCCTCCCCCAAAGAGTGCCAAAATGACCGATCCTGCGCCACCCGCATCCAGCGGACTCCCGCGACCTTTACCAGGTCATCAGTCCACCTTGTGGGGGGCCTACCCACGCCTCGCCTTCCGGTACGTGGTCGCCAATCGAGAACCTTTCCGCCCCAACGGCCATCTGTTCTACGTGCAATGTGCCCCGCCCACTGCCACTTAAGTTTAGCGATTCGGAGGGCTATATCGATTACCTTGGTTCTGCTGCGGATAGCCTCATTTCTGATGCGATCACGCAGAGAAACTCCCAACATAGCCCTCTCCATTGCCCTTTGGGTGACTTTGAGCCTTCTTATGAGGCCCATTGTAAGCGACCAAGCGAACTAAACTATCTATAAACTTATTTTCGTTCTTGCTTTCTTTCAATATTTGTTTCTGAGTTTTGGGTGTTTAACCAAAATTTACGCAAGATTTGAATTGGCCTCCTTTTGTACTTGCCACAAAAAAATACAGAAAAAACAAAAAAAATGTGTTTTCAATTCCATTAAAATTTTGCGTAAATTTTAGGAGTACGCGCATAGCCGATCCCCTGGTTTTCCTCGTATGTAGCGGAAAGCATGTACGACGTAGGCGCCCACTAGTCCCAGCACTAAATATTATAAATATACCTATCGTCGTATTACCTTTATCACAAGCCTTATTGAACTTGCTATGAGGCTAGTTTGATTTGCGTAAGATTGCCCACCAATATTGATTTATTCTAACACGTTAGGTCGGTGCGCGTTGGAGCGTGCGCGAAAAAAATTGAAATGTGTAAGCTGATCATTGATCAATCAATAACATAGTGAAAAAGGAAATGAGTGCAGTGGATGGTAAAGTCCTGGAATAGCGACTTCATATAGGAAAGCGTAGAGAGCTGACGAATTGGTTGCGGGGCAGATAACTCCAGCTACCAATGTCTTTGGACTGATCTGATGAATACTACCCAAGAGATGCCGTTTGTCCATGAAATCATATCATCCATCAGCTTGTAAAGGTGCTGTGATATGAGAAGTAAAATAAATAAATAGGTATGTTAAGATTACTACTGCATTGCTACTTGCATTCCCTAATGCATTGCAAGTTTCGTACGAGATCTCGCGAGATTGAGAGATTAACCTTTCCATATTAAACACAGCATGACAAAAGTTTCATCTGACTGACCAATAAAAATTTTGAAATATAACGGATATTATGGACCACGAAATGCAGTGTTTATTTTTATTTTTGACGACCGCTTTAGCCTAGTTGGTAGTGACCCTGCCTACGAAGCAAGAGGTCCTGGGTTCGAATCCCGGTAAGGGCATTTATTTGTGTGATGAGCACGAATATTTGTTCCTTAGTCATGGATGTTTTCTATGTATTTAAGTATTTATTTCTCTATATAAGTATCTATATCGTCGTCTAGTACCCATAGTACAAGCTTTGCTTAGTTTGGGACTAGGTTGATTTGTGTAAGATTGTCCGCAAACATTTATTTATTATTTATTTATTTCACATGTTGATAATCATAAAATGGAATTCATAGCATTGCCATAGTGAAAAAGGCCCCATCTCGAAGACAATCTTTGTGGTCTCGCGAGATCTCGGCTAGGTCTAAAATCTCGCGAGATTGCATTTATCTACTACAAAAATGCCGCTGCTTACCTACTTGGCTTGATGATTCTTGCAACCCGTTTCGCCCTCGACAGCCTCTCAGCCTTTGTGGTCCATAACGTGCAACAAAGTATTCTTTCATCACTTATTAATCCCTGAACCAAGTCTTGCCGCTCACAAAGGCGCCCGACCGAAACGTACGTATGTGTCCCCGGTCCGCAATATCTCCAACAATAGGTCTCTAGCTTGCCACTTCACCCGGTTTTGTTCTGCCCCTATTCTTTCTGATGACGTTATTACATCCCCTTTGTCTCGCGCAGGTTGCTGCGAGACACGCAGAGGGCTGAAGGAGGAAGCCTTCATTTGCAGATTTTTTTATTAAAACTTTAAAATGAAAGAGGTTTCCAAACGAGCCGGTGACATGCCACTTTGAAAAAACCGATGTAAAGCGAATATTTGTTTTAGTCTCCGACACTAGATGGTGATAAATAAAAGCAAGAGAGAACCATAATGATGTCATGTTAGACATTTTGTAACTATCAAATCTGTAAGTACAAAAACCGGCCAAGTGCGAGTCGGACTCGCGCACGAAGGGTTTGTAGGTACCATTATCTATAAAAAAACTATTTTATTCTGTGTTTTTAGTATTTGTTGTTATAGCGGCAACAGAAATACATCATCTGTGAAAATTACAGCTGGAACTATCACGATATCAGTGAGATACAGCCTGGTGACAGACAGACGGACGGACGGACGGACGGACAGCGGAGTCTTAGTAATAGGGTCCCGTCTTTGACTACGGAACCCTAAAAATTATAGGTATTTTAATTTAGTTGAATATCTGGTTGTGTGACAGAGTAGTAAAATCCAGTTTGAAACAAGTCTTTCTCTTGGGTCATCTGACCTAAGAAAACAAAACGAAAATAACATTAACGTTAATGGAGTTACGTGTAAAACTTCTAACTTTAAAACTAGATCACTTAGGGGATTAAAAAGGGTTACAAAAGAAACAATGCTTGGCAGCATTAAGGCGGCTTTAGTGGAAGGCAGAACTGTAAGCTAGGCCGGCGAGGCTCCGACACTTTTCTGCACTTAGCTGCGATCGCGGCCGACCACTGTGTGACCGCAATTTCTAACTGGAAAAATAGGGCCGCTTATATTGTCAAGAAAATAAATTGCAACAGAAGCGCCCTCGCTCGTCTTGTGGGCTTCGGGGCAGTCAGAATAAAGCCCTAAGCCCTTGTTGGTTGCAATTACGATCCTAATACGGTCCACGACTGCAAACGAATTTATTGTTCCCTTATTTCTTTAGGTGAAATTGTAAATAGGGTTTTCGCAAATGTGGTTGTCTTAAGGTGGTTCGATTGCCATACAAAGCGTTATTTGACATTCGCAGGCTAACGGTGTGATATTTTAAGAAACTTATGTAACAAACGTTTATCAATAGGCTTCCCATTTGCGCCAAATTCCCCCTATCCTAGAATAAACTTGTATAAACTAGATTAATTTGAGAAAAATCGTTTTCCCAAAATATCACGTCCCAAACCAATTTCTCAAATTAATCTAGTTTATTCAAGTTTATTCTAGGAAAGGGGGAATTTGGCGTAAATGGGAAGCCAATATATGAAAGTTTGATACATAAGTTTCTTAAAATATCACGCCGTTAGCCTGCGAATGTCAAATAACGTTTTGAATGGCAATCGAACCACCTTAACGTATTTTATCCGCGTCGGGGTGACGTGCAAATTTGAGACATAAATATTTGCACAAATTTGCGAATTACGCTCATAATGAGTTTCCAACCGTTCCCTTCAACATTATTTCAAAATGATATAGGTACTTTAAATAACCGAATGCATGAACAGATACTTCGTTTCGCTCCTAAGAGCGCTCTCAAAGATATCATTGTTAAACTCAATGGGAATTACAAAACAACAAAAGTGGCCCACCTACGCTACGAGCTCTTTCTGGTCAGAAGTACGTCAATGGTGATTGTTACAAAATGAGAATAAAAGGGACAATCACAATCCATTTTTTGCGAAAGAAGTAATAAATCACGAGTTTAATCATAGCTCAAGTTTCGTAAGAGTTTCGTAATAGGCGACCGTTGCCTGCTGTGAGTATTCTGACAAACAAAAGTCATGACATTTTGAACCTAAAGAGTTTGAAAAAGTTTACTACAAATGATGGGTGTGAGAGGAATAGCGACAACACGTAAAATGGGAACCAGCGACTCGGCTAAATATACCTAGGCTGAGCTCATTTTTGGGACTCTCCGAACGTGTCATTCATTAAATGATCATGCCAGGATCAACTTTGCATAGCCAAGTTTAATGTACATATTTATGCATTTGGAAATCTGTTAGCAACCATTAAGAGCACACGTGAACTGAAATTATAGCCTCATCGAATCCACGTGGAAGTAACCGCAAGCTCAATGCTTTGCGTTTTCACGTTTGTATTCGTAGAAATTCTTTCTTAGATATTTTGGAGGCTATATGATATTTCAGTGTATGAATAGCTAGTAGGGGCGAGGCAAACCACGCCATTTGCAAACAGAATCAGCCCGGCTTTTTAATGGAAAAATACGCATAATGGCATTTCTGTAACGATGCCATTATGGTATAGGCCCGAGCCAACACGTATTAAATATCCCGACGTTACGAGTATGTATGCTTGCCTCGTTTCAACAACAATCATATTGCGTGGTAATCATCATCATATCCGCCAAAACACGTCCACTGCTGGACATAGGCCTCCCCCAAAGAGTGCCACAATGACCGGTTCTGCGCCACCCGCATCCAGCGGACTCCCGCGACCTTTACCAGGTCATCAGTCTACCCACGCTACGCCTTCCGGTACGTGGTCGCCACTCGAGAACCTTTCCGCCCCAACGGCCATCGGTTCTACGTGCAATGTGCCTTATGTGCCCGCCCACTGCCACTTTTAAGTTTAGCGATTCAGAGTGCTATATCGGTAACATTGGTTCTGCTGCGGATAGCCTCATTTCTGTGGCGATCACGCAGAGAAACTCCCAGCATAGCCCTCTCCATTGCCCTTTGAGCCTTCT
Organism: Epinotia brunnichana; assembly: GCA_963854355.1. Lineage (NCBI taxonomy): Eukaryota > Metazoa > Arthropoda > Insecta > Lepidoptera > Tortricidae > Epinotia > Epinotia brunnichana. The sequence continues at coordinate 16,628,621 of OY977949.1, read as the reverse complement.
TATGAGACCCATAGTAAGCGACCACCTTTCGGTGCCATACGTCATCACTGGCAACACACACTGGTCAAAGTCCGTTGTGTGGTAATACTTGAACTAAAAAACCGGCCAAGTGCGAGTCGGACTTGCGCACGAAGGGTTCCGTACCATTATCTAGTTTTTTTTTTATTTTATTCTGTTTTTAGTATTTGTTGTTATAGCGGCCACAGAAATACATCATCTGTGAAAAATTCAACTGGAACTATCACGGTATCAGTGAGATACAGCCTGGTGACAGACAGACGGACAGCGGAGTCTTATTAATAGGGTCCCGTTTTACTCTTTGAGTACGGAACCCTTAAAACTGTGTAACCCGTTTCAACGGCTCGAATCTATGCTAATAAATATTATAAAGAGGAAAAGTCTGTGAGATTGAGCTTTGCAAGATTGTGTTTTTGATGTTTTGGGTAATCTACGGAACCGCGTATCTGATTTAGAAAATTATTTCACCTGCGTGCTGAATGGACTTTCTAGGTGGTTACAGGTTATATATTTTATCCTGCGGGTGTCCCTGCTTCTTTTTCAATACGTGGGCGAAGCCGCGCGGGCTGCTAGTTTTGTATAAATAGATAGGTAAATATGAATAATATGAATATGTTAAATTTTATACATCGATTTAATAAATTAATTATTCACAATAAAGTGAATCCTGCCGAATCGACTGTACCTTTCTCATAAATTTTAGATCGCTTTAAACGCTAAAATATCGTTAACCAAAATAGAAGCGAAATGTCTGAAAGTCAACAAGCTACGTTCGGCGATATTACGTTTTAATATTGCGTAAACGAGCTGGCTTTGAACGATAGCGGCGTGTAAATATTACGGATAACGAGATGTTTAATTAAAATTTATGGATCTAGAGGGGTGAAGTATTCAGAGTATTCCACGATGTACATCAGGTATCAAACGGACATACAAGTACCCTTCTATTTCGTCCGAATTTTTAATAGCTATATTTTAACATTAAAAATGTTTTTTCGATCGCTTCAGTAAGGCCTCCAATTTCAGCGAGAGTGATACATTGCCCTGGTCTCGTGAGTTTTAGGGATACGTGGATGATTGAGGTGTCAAAAGATGCCTCTTGGCAAGAGTTATAAAATGGTAAAAAAAAACTTGAAAAATTAAAATCTTCTTTAAAAGTTGCTAAATGTCGAATATTGTCAATTTTTTTTGGTGTTTTGTCGTACTAAATCGGCAATTTCTTGAAAACGAAAATCGATATCGAAAAAATTAAAAAATGCCCTCGGGGTATTGACTTGGCCTACATTTTGTAATAAAGAGAACCTCTCTATCTCTTACGGTCTAGGCAGGAAGGTGTCCTTTATGTGGCGCAATTTCAGGGTGCGGCTCGTTATGTTCTGCAATACGAGTGTCGTATTGTTATTGGAGTGTTTATTTGAGGTTTCAGTGCTTATTCTAAATTATAATATATATTGTGAGGTTTCTGTATTTATTTGTGATTAAAATAAAAAATATAAAATAATTGTGTCAAGTGGTTGTACATGGCGACGGATACACTTGTGTATCTGGATGTGTTCTCGAAATTACGGGCTGGTAATAAATTAAGTAAAGTTATAGTGATTTAAAGTAAGAATTTAATATTTACGAAACGTTGTTTATGAAATGATTGGATACAGTACGGCGGACTTGCAAACGATGAAAGCGACTCAAGGCTACTTTGACCAATGAATTTACGTATTTTAACTAATTGAAAACAGGCTGATTATTTGTGATTGGGTGATTACGACACATGCGTATTTTGATAAAATACCAGTTTAATTCGGCAATTTGTTAGTAGGTAGTTGTTTATAGTTTTGTCAGTCGCTGGATGAGAAAGGTTATTATAATAAAGGTTATAATTAATAATTAAGGTACATGGTTCAAATGATGCTAAAGTTAAATAGTATTACGATAAAGAGTTTGAATATGTTATCTTAATGGCTACTGATTGACTCAAGCTAAATGTGACTATAAATTATATATTTGCACAAAGCCAAACCAAACTAATCTTAAAAGCAAAGAAAAAGTTGTAAAGACAATTGTTTCTCTGTGAATAGATTAGGAAGCGATAGAGACTCATAAATTGCATGATAATTGTCAAACAAAAACAAAAGTGTAAGCACCCATATTTGACCTTGGCGTATTATTGAATAACCACAGTAGGTTATTAAATAATACGCCATATGGCCGAATATGTAACTCCTGGCTTAGGCATTGCACATTGTCCTTGGGTACACAGGAAGAAAACAAAATCCATACTATCCATACGAGTACTAATATTATAAATGCGAAAGGGTGTCTGTATGTCTGTCTTTTACCTCTTCTTTACTCTTCAAGCCTAATCCGCTGAACCGATTGAGATAAAATGTGGTATGGAGATAGTTTGAATTCTGGAGAAGGACATAGAATAGTTTTTATCCCGGAAATCATCCCCTGAGGGGCGTGATGCGCGGCGCGATGCGGGCGTGATTTGCGCCCGGATACAGGATACCGGAAACATTAATTTTTCTATATCCATACCTAATCACAAAATAACTAATAATTATGCTACGCTCGCACTAAGCACTGCGTGCTGCCTAACGTCCGACTGATGTGTGTGACCCAGCGCGGCGCAGCGTGCCGCCGCGTCCGCGCCGCGCAGCGCTGCGCCCGCGCCGCGCGAACGCAAGGGGCCGCGCGGCGCGGGGCGCGACAGAAGCGGGGCGCGATGCCGGCGGAACGCAGTCTGTTTGACGTCGCTAACCTGTTAGCATGTGTCGCGGTCGCGCCGCGCGACCGCGGCGCTGCGTCGCGCCGTGTGTCTGACCAAGGCTTATGTTGGGACACTTTAAATAACCTTTTAGGGTCAGTGGACCATCCAATGTAAAATCAAGGGTTACTGACTGACTCATATTACTGATTTTCTTTTGACATGTTGTTGTCTTCTTGTTTTTAACCTCCGACGCAAAAACAGGGGTGTTATAAGCTTGACGTGCCTGTGTGTCTGTCTGCCTGCCTGTCTGTCTGTCTGTGGCATCGTAGTTCCTAAACGAATAGACCGATTCGAATGCAGTTTTTTTTATCCAAAAGCTGACGTGATCAAGATGGTTCTTAGCTACGGTTTAACAAAATCGATTCAGCCGTTTTTGAGATAATGAACTTTGAAATGAAAATGTCGGGGATTTTTCAACCTTTCTAAGTTGTAGTTATGCTATGTTTTGGTTTCAGATAATAAACAACGCTTTAGGCACTTGTGCGTAATTGTTTTAACTTTTTGTTCGAACTTGTTTGGAAAACAATAAGATGTTTTACAAATATTTAATGAAGTAATTTCTTTATCAAGCGACACCTGTCCCGATTTGCTTCCCTTTTGATCAGTACTAGGTATTTTTGCTTTTCCAAAGATCATGTTATAAAAGACTTGTGATTTTAAATTTAAACTTTGACCCATGGATTACGTTAAATTTACAATTACTCTCGTTTGGATGGCTACGTAATACCCACGATACACGATAGCAAAGTTCTGAATACTAAATTCGTTTATAAATAATACATTTTATTGACAGTGGGGTTCGACAACGACGTACAATGGGGTTTGTAGCAACATGAACTTTAGTGGGCAAGGGGGCTGTGTAATTCGAGATGACAACATGTGGCATCCCGGCATTCAGAGATATATCAAGAAAAAGCGATATCCTAGGGATGACCTTTTGTGTCCATAGACAAGATTAAGAGAATCGCAGCGATGTTTATACTTTGCTATTTGGACATTGTACTTTAACAACTGCCAAGGAGCAATTTTTTGGGTAAAACGGGGCGATGAACTTTGAACGTTAGTGTGTTGTAATTTCAAATGAACATTTGAACAAGCACACATTCTGCGTACATGGACATTGTAACTATTATAATTGAGGTTTTAAGATTCCACCATCGAAGATTTTATCTCCCCAAATTGTACAAACATATTACTGACTTTACACTACCTACTTACACTTTTACAAATCATCAAAACTCCATCTTACGGCACTCACAATTTATTACTAGTACATTCTTGGTTCATAATGACGACTGCACTTTGATAACTGATATGACGGCCAGGGTCTATACATATATTTAATTAAAAAATACCGTAAAATAGAATCAACCATCTGTTGAATCTGATAGTTAACAATATACTCTATCCGGCAGCAGTTTCTGAATTAGTGAGAACATTTAGGAACAATGAACGACTACGGTGCAGCGGCCGAGCTAACTTTTTGGGGGTACAGTCAAAATCAGAGGGCACACATTTATAGTGAAATAATCCAAAGACCACGTATTTCAGGAAATAGAATCCGGACTGGACGTTTAATTGTACGTGTATATAGATAAGTGCGTACGAGCCATCTTAAACTGATATAAGTAGATATTTGTTTGTATACGTACCTTCTGCCTACCACGACTTATAGGTACATTTAATTTGGTGTGACTACTAGAGACTATAATGTCCGAAGGTAAATGTATAAGCACAAGTTATACAGAACAGAATCACGGCAAACACGATGAAGGATAAATGGTGATATAATCATATTTATCATGATGTTAACATTCAACTTCAACATAGCTACGACTATAAGCACAGGTAGTCGACTCCCAATTTTACACAGAGGCTGTATAAAATGTTTGGACACAACCGGGTTTGTAGTCGTTGGGTAAACTTTCTGAAAACTGCGTCGGTACTTTTTATTTTCGCATTTTTTCCGTGTGCAAAGTCAATGTTGACCAATTATGGCTTAGGTAGCAATTTTATGAGGAATATATAATAATAGATAAATGCAACCATTTCACTATCAGTACATAATTACACAACACACACACACACACAATACACACACACACTACATAATTTCTTCAACCGGAGCCAGCCTGCCTAATTAAAATGACTACACTGAAACAAGTTTAAAAACCCGTCCAATACACGTTCGTCTTAAACTAACGTAACGTGAAATAGGTCTACTTCGAGCCGTGTTGAAGAAAAGAATCTGTGACACACAGCGAGTACCGGGCAGCATACTTACCCCTTAATGAGATGACATTCTGCGAGAACGTACGCCTAGCTATGTATTAGCAGATGGCTAACATTTTTTAGACTCGTGTCTAACAAGAACTCGCGCTGAAAACTAGATGGCTTGTTCCGTCGTCGTACGTGAGGGAAATAGTTAGACAGAAATTACACGAAGGAACAAAAAGCCTCGACGTAATGACACTTCGTGATGTTTAGTTAAGTAGACCCCGACCCTTGCTAGCAACACACCCGATTAATTGCCACTCTCACAGATTGACTAACAAAATTATTCGATGATCAGCAAAAGGGAATCAGAAGTCGAATCGCGAATTACAAATATAAAATAGTTTATTTTACTTTTTCACACGTTATAAAAATAAACAAGGTAGGAACCTTCCATTAAGCGTATAGAGGTAGTATGCTTGTATCGGAAATTAGTGTTATACAATCCAGAAGTAAGGTTAACTAAAGTTCAAAGTTCGTAAGTTTACTGAACAAAAATAGTTCGGTGGAAATTGTTAAAGAATTAACGACACTTTAACACATATACAATGTCCAATTAGCGAAGTATAAAATATGCCTGTGGTTTATTTAGGACTTGCTGCCAGCGTTTTACCTACAGAGAAGACAGGCTAGGCTTTCTTCTTATAATCAATGATTTGGAATATATTGGATACATATGTAGGTAGATATACCCCCTGACAAGGTGGACTGATGACCTGGTAAAGGGCGCGGGAGTCCACAAAGTAACTTGGTAAAACCGAGAGAACTCCTGAGGGAGGTCTGTCGAGGGACGCCTACGTCTCGTTAATGCTCGTACATGTCAAGAAGGAATCTTGTGTAAAAGAGTAGTGTTTCTGCCATTTAATCCTTTTCCAGGCAGAGGCGAAATATCGACCACATACAGCCTGTCAAAAGTGTATCTTAATGTCAATATATAAGACTGACATTTGATTGTAATTTTTCAACTGCCGACCTGGAAAAGGGTTAAATAGATCGCGGACTGCATGGGTTTAGAATATTCCGTTTGAAGTAGGTGTTATTTTTTCGTCTAAAGTAGGTACATAGTTTCATAAATGGCGACGATAACCACATTGAATGATAAATAGAACCAAACATATAATTTTCACTTCTCATGCTCTAAAAGTTCGTCTTTATGTCGTGCGTAGGCGACATAAAGTCGCTTTTTATGCTCTAGAGCATAAAGTAAAATCTTCGTCGAAGACCAAGGCAATCGCTGCAACAGCCACACGAACATCTTTAACTTCATACAACAACCTCTTTATTTTATTTCGTTTCGTTCGTATTCTAAGACCAAGGCAAAGATACCAACAGCCAAAGTACACAATAAAACTTCATGAAATAAACTTATAATTTGTATTTCGTCTCATTTATTATTTTTTATATTTGTTTATTTTTCAATTTAGTAGATCAGTATAGTATTTAAATATTTCTCATTGCTCTAATGTAACTTTCAATTTTAATTAAATTAGCATTTACTATATTTACGTGTTGCTGTTTCATTTCCTCGCAATCGAAGTGAAAAGTAGAGTGTACAACTCGTCCATAAAACCCATTTTACACTCGACTTTATATCTATCCTCGCTCGCAAGCTCGCTCGGATGGATAAACGTCTCGAGTAAAATGGTGCGTTTTATGCACTTGTTGTACAATCTACTATTAACAAACGTACACCATTTTGTAAAAGCAAGATTTAATAAAATATGATGCAAAGTCGATATTACGAAATGCAAACTAAATTGCTTGCATTTTTTTGTACATCTTCGCAAACTATACTCGTACGAGTATATATCTATATATTTTGGTAAAAGACACGAACATCAAATTATTTTTCCACATTTCACTAAAACTGCGTATTTGTTGCTTTTAAATGGGCTTGAACCCATTTTCTCTGAAAATCTAATCGGCACAGCAAAAAGCTTCGTAAAAGAAGTAAACGGCAAATGAGAACTTTTATAAACGAAACCTGGCAGCATTGGGGCCGAGTAGTTAGGTACACCAAACTTCTGGAAGAAAGGAAAAAGAAACGTCATTTCTGCCAAACCGATGGAAACTTTTAATGGGAAACAAACAACTTTTGACACTCACTTCATTTGCAGATTATAGCTGACTCTCTTAACAGGTGGATTTATGTTTTAAGCAGACGGCAGTGACCACAAAATTTTAATCTCCTAATTATTACTTATTTAAATTCCCAACGTATAAATTAGCATACCCCGTGTTGACAGTAGTCAGCAAAAGTTTAACTAATCAAAAACTTTTTTACACCTAAAATTGTAATTAATTTGGTAATCTAATAGGACGCGATAAAATGCATAATTATTTATGAAGGAGCGTCCGCCTAGAGCGCTCGGGAGCGGGTTTCAAGTGCGGGCATTTATCCCACCGCCCAAGTTAATATCACTCTGTCCGTAAACGCAAACACAAATTCACCAGCCGAAATCCTTCACGTCATTTACACAGTTAATAAACTTGAGACAAATTCTCTGGCTTGAATCATTCGTCGAGTAAACTAAATCAAAGTGTCAACTATCTTATACCAACAGCTCTCATTTCAAGTTAGCGAAAAGTAGGCCCGAAGCCGAGCGTTCGCTGGGTGCCTGAAAATAAATAGTCGAGGCCACGACCTATAAACATACCCTGAACGTTTCCACTTCTCACTCGGCCTGCTTTCTTTTCACAGGCATTTTTCAAAAGACAGGTGACTGCGCGCTTTAGCCAAAGACCTTTCGCTTTAATAGACACAGGCAGCGCGTTATATAAAAATAAACATTAAGAGAATTCTATACAACACTCCGGCGTGTCTCGGAGCGAGACATTGAAGCAAGTTTCAATGGGCACCACGAAATACGAGTTTTGTTTACGCGCCATAAAGCCAAGTTAAACGTAAACATAAACAATGAATCACCAGTATACGAGGAGGTCTCATTGTTGCGACGGCTCACCTTCGCGAGACAATGTACACTGTTCGAAAAGGATTTTGTTATAGATTTGTTTTCTATAAACAAAATGTGAGCCTCAGTCGGTTGCGGGATCTAACACTTTAGCGAGGTGTAAATGGTTTTAGTGACCGTTTTAAGTTGTAAACTTGTTTTATGTGGGACCCGCCGCGCCGCAATGTAACTTCGTTGGGTCGTATGACTTCGTTCTCTCATGTCCCAGCATAATAATGAAGTATGAACACTTTTCACGCGCTTTGTATACAAACTATTAATTAATTATGCACTAGTTTACGCTTCGTTTTTGGACTAAAATAAGGTGGAATAATTTAGGTCAGTTTCCTTGCAATTAACTTATTTCAGGGTATACCTACGCGGTTTCTACAAAACCTCACTTTCCCGTAAATTGTGCTGCACTTTTGTTGAAAGCTGTAACATGTACTTACGTATACGTATAAGAAGCTGAAAACGATTAACAATGGGGAATGGATGAAAATTTTAGAAGTGCCCGCTTATTTTTTTGGTGATTCCTATCTATGGTGCTAAGGAAGGTTATAGGAATAAACCAGAAAAAAGTTGTACACTTTTCAGCTGCGTCAATTATTTTTGAAAAATATAAACAGTGTCCTCACTTATGTACGTTTTGCGTTTAGGACGGCGAATGAGACACTTTCCTTGATCCGTCTCATACTTATTACAAAAAATATTATCCCCCGGCGCGTTCCGAAGGTCCATGCATACAGTGTGGAGTTCATCTCCAAATACGTATGAAATAATAATAAAAAAAAAAAAAAATATCTGACCCTGGCAATGACAAATATAGCTGCTGCAGCTGTCAATATCATTGTCAGTGTCAGTGTGCCACGGATTTTTAAGATATTTGTTGTAATATGAGACGAATCAAGCAAAGTGTCTTATTCGCCGTTCTAAACCCAAACCGTAAGTGAGGAAACTGTTTATATTTTTCAAAGATAATTGACGCAGCTGAAAAGTCTGCAACTTTTTTCTGGTGCTGACACTTCTAAAATTTTCATACATTGCCAATTAGTCATCTAAGAAGCAATTATGGTTGCTATGAATTGTTTTCCAACATTGGCTTTGATAAATTGTAAAAATGGGGACAACTTCAAACTAAAAATAATCTTTCAGAAATACAGCGTATTTTTGTGACCAATTAGATACCCCTTTTCAGCTCCAGTTACGTAGTACAGTGGCGGATGATACGGATTTCTTGAAGTATAAAATTAAGACTATTCAAATGAAACAAGAAAGCACTGTTCACCGTATTTAAAATAAAATTGCCAAGTTTTTTACCGGCTACATAAAAGGGCAAATTTATAAAAGAGTTTTCTTTTTAAATTGCTTCCTTAATTAATATTTATTTTTTATACTCGCAGGGATTTTAGAGACATTAAATTGAAAGCGAAACGCGAGGTTCCGAGTGTGCTTGTTGGCCGCAAGGTGACCAGAGTAGCCGTCTGGTAAGTTAAATTAAGTTAAGCCTTAATTAATATTACCTGCTTTTGAATCATGCGTGATGCTGATGCCGATAAAAGCAAAGAACTTACCTGAAAATAAGAAAAATATAAATTAAACACTGAATTGTTATTCAGCGTGCACACAGTATTTATGTTACGCAGAACACCTATTTTTATTAAAATGTAATCCTATGGGATTACATTAACTAAGAAATGGTTGTATAATTTCTCTTTTTTTCCGCTAAACATTAATTCAATAATATAATTGTGATATTAAATTTAATATGCGAAAGAATAATAAATAACAGAAGGTTGAACGAGGATTTTATGGAACCTAAGTATATTTAAATTTCCCGGCAATTTTTCTTACCTCTTTGTCCTTAACCGCTATAACACTATCAGTCTTCCCTGTAACCGTTTGGTCAGTTTTCGCTCCATCCAAAAACGCGCTTTCTTCCACCAAAATCTCCTTACTGTTTATCCTTGCGTGGTTAATAAGATCGGGCTTCTCAGTGCTCATCAAATTACTAGAGTTCTCGTTCGTACAGTTCTCCCCGGAGCGACGGTCATCGTCCGAACGCGATTTATCCTCCGAACATTTAATTTTGAAGCATGATATTGATTTCTTACTTTCTTTTGCTGAAGTATACCGACTAATCGCTCCACTTTCATCACTCTTAGTTTCATCTTTCTGATGACATTTTTCATTTTCCAACTTGAGCCGTTTTTTCTTACCGTTCCATTTGGAAGTCTTTTTAGATCGATTGCTATCGTCGCTGGTCGCGATGCTGTCGGAGCAGACGGGATTGACGAGAATCTTAGTTGATTTAGCTTTCCGTTCTATCTTTCGCAGATTCAATAGGCTTCCGGAGGAATTAATAAATGAGGGCGAGGACGTTTGCGACGCCGAACTTTCTTTGGTTTCGTCGCTGAAGCGGCGAGCGGGTTTCGCCAATATTTGGATAGTTTTCATTGTGTCCGCGACATTGTGGCGAGGTTTACTGGAACCCAACGGGCCCATGGTGACCGGCGGGCCTCCTCTGAATGACAAAGCCGTTTCTGTTGGCTGGCACACACAAGCTAACATTTTGAAGTCAATAGGTCACTCACATTTCGATGTCTAACCTAATGAAATTTTGTTTTATAATCTGGAAGACTTCGGCAATTCGCATGAAGTTTTTAGAACTGTCAAACATAAATTAACAATGGATATTACAGTGTGCTTAACGCAAGGCTAAGCATGAGCACCATTAAGTAGGGCTAAACGTTTAGAATGTCGTAACACGGTTTCCCACACGCCGTAACACTGACATTAGACTTCACTCCGCCGTGGAAAGTTATGGAGCATTGTTTCACACTGTACAGGGATAAACATTACCGCGAAGCTGCTAATATCCTGGTAATAATTTAACTAAATAGCACTTCTTAGCGTTAACTTAACAGGTCGGCGAAATAATGGTTCATTTTCTAAGACAACAATCTATACTAATATTAGGTATAAGAGGAAAATTCTGTGAGATTGTATCTTTGTATTAAGTTAGTATATAGGGGGCTATCTGGAATCACTTATACGATTCCAAAAATTATTTCACCATTTCTGTATAGACATCGGGTATATTTTACCCCGCGGATTTGGCTGCGTTCTTTGAAATACGCAGGCGAAGCCGCGCGGCTAGCTAGTTATTATATAAAGTGCTCAACGATTTTGAGAAGTTTCAAGAGAAAACAATGCAAGAAGTTTCCACAAGCGGCCGTGGAACCTATTTCCTGATAGGGGAAGTTAAAAGGCAGCAAGGCTTTGTAGTGGTTAGTACGCTTTCGACTCGAATGAAAAGTTGACGCTATCCGGGTTTGGATAGAGTCGCGTGATCGCTGTGTGTGGGATCGTAAAGTAGTAGAATGTTAAGGTTCGTGATAAGCTTTGAAAGTAGTTAGTATTCAATGTAACACAAAAAACTAGCTTGGTTTTTTTTTACTACCTACTTTGTTTGAGTGAGTAAACAGTATTTTCACACGTGCTATTCACAAAAGAGTCATTGCTGCCCTCAAATAAGAGATCAAAGTTGTACTTTTCTTCCCTGTTTTTGATATTCAGAAAATAGCCATTGTTGCGTTCAAATGAGACATTAAAATTTTCCTCATAGTAGGTGTTAGGTGTATGTGCCGTGCCACTCGGTAGCAATAGTTATTTGTTCAACAAGAGAGCAAAGTAGATTTTTGCTGCGAGTGTTGATGTTGAGTCCCGAGCAAGCGAAAGATTCTATATTTGAATCACGAGCGTAGCGAGTAATTCAAAATTAGAATCTTGAGCGTAGTGAGGGACTCAAAGGCACGAGATGCAAATATCTTTGCTCTCGTGTGATACATACAACTTTTCACCTCAGCAGTGAGCATCGTCACGTTAAAAAATATATCGCTAGGCTTTTACGCACCTATAATATTCTGAATTTGTAATAGAGCACATCATAGTTGTAGTTGTAGTATCCACACTATGATGTTGATGTGTCACCAGTTCTCGATATCAACATTAAAAAGCTACATTGACTCACGGAGTGAGCAAAATCGCATTTTGCGCACTGTTTTCACGCAGCAAAATATGCTTGTTCGAGCTGCTGAGGTGAAAAATAATTTCCATCTTGGGCGTAAACACTTCAACCCTTCGTGACGCTCAAGATTCCACTTCAGAATTTATTTATATTATTGTACAATTTTTCGCTTCATTCAGGATTCAATATATCTCCTCGCCGTAAATATATATATTTCTCTCTATTGTCCCTATAGTAAAGAACCTATCGATTAATTTAATGTATCCATTTGAACAGATTTTTTTTTCAGCATATTGTTGTCATCAATATATTCATCAGTAATTTAATTTAGTTGATGGCCTGTGGACAGTTTGTTTAATTGGATGATTTAGTTTAGACTCAGTAGGTATTCATAATCTTAAATCATTTTCACAGTTACATGTTCCTACTACTTACTTACTACTACTACTTTCTTAGACTTAAACAATCTGAACATCCTAAATAATCATAGGAAATCCATAGGCTTAGTCAATATCTCCGCAAGCAGCTCTAAAGCCTTAACATATGCATGTCGTATTAACGTTCATGCATACTTCATGAATAATCTCTCATCGACCAATCATGCCTCCAGCTAATAAGTAATATGGCGCTTACCTAAATATCAGCAAACTTTGAACATAACTTATTTATAGAACAATAATCGGTAATAATAATAATACTTTCGGTAAACACGATTCCGGCAAACATTTATGTGTTCCTAGTATTTTTAAATGATAAACTTTTTGGAATCCTGTGTTGAAAACGTTTAACCACACGTATGTAGTTATTTCCATTGAATAACAGAATGCAAAGCGAAATATAATTTAACAATTGAATCTGATAAAGAGCAAAAAATTTAGGAAAGTTGATATTTTAATTATTTTGCACAGTTTATTCAGATTGCTATAAACTAACGGCAAAGAAATTAAATCCCAAATGAGCTGTAAATCCCTTTTTCAGCCGTATTTTTTCGTTACCTTCTCATTTATTGCGGGTTATATTGTTATAAATGACCTTATTAAATATTCGTTATAAAATGCTACTTGTACCTACTTTACTAACAAAAAAGTCGTCGTAGCCCGTGCCACAAAATCATTATTTTAAACAGCTTTATAGTTTAATTAAGATCCGTGACATAGCTAAGTACCTACTCATAGTTTTATTACACCTCGCAAGTCACCAAAAAGGAAGAACATGTCGCCATACGCACCAATACTAATAATCGTATGTAGTATAACCGGCGTTCTCCAAATATTACCCGATTACCGATACTCATGAGAGTTAATTACCGTCATTTAATATCACGCAAGTCAATCCCGAATATAACAAAGTAAATATTGAGCGAGTGAAATGGTTGTAATGGAATTGCAAATGTCATTAGAACGCTGAGAGTAAAAGGCAGCAAAGGGAGGTTAATAATTGCAAGGGAATTTGTAACAGGGCGGCCATGGGTCTCGTTTTAATACTCTTGAATATAAGTCAGGAAAAATGAGGGTTCGTTTAAGTTATTGGCTATAAATAGTCAAATCTGCATCGAAACAAGAATATCTTGTGCCCGAACAAGTCTTGGTACCATGGTTGTTGGATGCCTGTTAAGAACAATGATAATTGTCAGTTTATTTAATATAAGTTTAGTTAACACGCGTCTCGGTTTCAAAATGACACTCCAAGCGATATAGATCAAATCGCGTCGCAAACTGTGACGTAATTACACTATCACTAGTATAGTTACAGACATATGTACCACACACACATACACACAGGAAGTAGCATCGGAAGCAGAAACGGGAAACGAGGAGACGGAGCCTCCCAAGCTTCCTCTAACCTGGAATCACAGCTAGCAGCGAATCCAACCCTATGCCTACAGCAAATAGAATCAAAATCGCGAATCAGAAAATCTGCCGAAAGTTTGGAGACACACGGTGAGTTTTTATCTCGAATACGTATTTCCTACTGATGTGGTGTAGATATACTCTTCAAACTATACTTCAATATCCCCCTCTACTGTAGTCGAGAGTTTTGGTGGAACCGTCAACGGCGTTCGTTAGCCGCAAAATGAAATAAAAGTGGCAATATTCTGTCACAGATACGAATAAGTACACCATTTCCATTTCAAGTGTACATATATATATATATATATGTAAATATATCTTGGTTTCTAAAAATGGAACCCTTTACAGAGAAAAAAAACTTTAGAAGAAGCAGCCTTTAAAACGCGCAAAACTTTTACCGAAAAATTAAGAGAAAGATCAGTAAACAATAGTCGTTTAAATTACTTCCGACTCCTTACAATTTTTTTCGCTACGTCGATAGCCAAGTTTGGAAACCCTCCAGTTTGATTGTGAAAGCGACTCGTTGGACTTTCATTTTCTCCGCGAAATTCATGGAACTCGTCCGGAGATTACGGGTATTATTTTATTAACTAAATCCTCCAAATTCCGTACCTCCCAAAAGGGAGCGATAAAACAAACAAGCGAATTGCGAAGAGCTCAGAGTCGCCGTGAATATCCAATTTCATAAAAATTATGTAAAAAGGTACATTGCGGCGAAAGCTGTGAACGACCTGAATTTTTATTCACACGACGAAAAAAAATCACAGCGCATAAGCATTTCGCAGTAGATTGCTGCAGTGAAACCAAAAAGAAGGAGCATGGATTGAACCCATATGTTCTTACAACTATTTTGTTTTGGAATTCTGGGCAAGAACGCCGAGAACAGAGCGACACAGAATGTAATATGTAGGTACAGTCAGCAGCAGAACTAGCTAAGCGGTCCGGGTCTTCAAAATGACCTGCACACGATTTTATTCTTAAGAGATTAGCGTGTATAGGTCATTAGCTACTACCGCGCCGAAGCCATTGCGTGACTATCTTTACGTTTCAGTTTCCATAAAAATGCTAATAGCATTAGACTTTCAAGTTTTCAAAATTACATTACTCAACAATTTTATTAAAAAAAATGTTATGAATATTTGCACAATGTACGAGTATATTACACTTTGTTTGTATGCGTAGTACCTACATGTATACTTAACCGAAAGACTACGCGCATATCGGTTAACCGCGAACCGCTTGCGGTCGCGTTGACGGTTAATTGCATAATTACGTTCATGTCTAAATACTTTTTACGTCCCAAGTATTTAATGTACTTATTCACACCTCGTTTTAAACTCTAATGACGTCTATTTGTTTACATTTACATGTTGTCTGTAACTTACTTATGCGAATATTGGTCAAGTTTGTTTTCGGTCACTTGGAATTCCTCTTATTTTATCCAGTATATTACATATATATGAAAAAGTTGTAAAAATGTGATAATGGCCATCATAGTACTATATGAGACTAGGTCAAGATCGATACGAGTGGCGTACTCAAAACGTAAGGTAATAAGCTGAAAAGGATGATGATGGATATTTTAAGCTCAGTTGGATAAGATTAAAAGCGTTCCGTCTTTGAAACCTGATAACTTTGCAACACCATTTTTTATGTTTCTATTTACTTTCCAAATTCCTTGACTGACTATTCACTACGTAAAACATGAATGGTCCCAAAAACAAAAGAATCCAGTTCAAAAGTATTCCTACTGTTCAACGGACAAGCAAATAAGTAACGACGCCCGGAGTTCATTAGCGGTGGCGCAGGTGTGGCTGGCGGCCCGTACATCGCATGCCCATGAAATTATGGATGGCCCCGTCGATCTGCCCAATTACAGCCTGATTTAATTATTGGACCCATATCAGAGTGACTTGCGATATAGCCTTTAGACCGATAACTTATTAAACGGCAATATCACAGGGGATCAAACAGCTTTGGGAATCGGAATCGATTTATAGTCCGTTTGTGCTAACGTATTAGATCCTGGGTGAACATTGGAAACCGTCTAGCCAAATCGGTCCATTTACCATTCAAATTGAACTTATATATAATCGACTGAATTTTCGGCCGAAAATTAACGTTTGAATTAATTTTAATTATTGCAAGCATTAAGATAGATTACGCCCTAGGTCCGTGGCGTACTTTATCAGTTATCAGATTCAAATAAATACGATTAGAGTATGTAATGACAGTTGAAATCTGCAGGATCCATCTTTATGGATTACCCCAGAGCCGGCGCCATCGATTATTGCATGATTGATGAACCTCTCTAGAATAAAAAATATATTTGCAGTATTCATGGGCACAACAATATTGGGAAAAGCCAAACCTTCTTAGGCTAGCTACTTTTTCAAAAGATATTGGACACGGAGCTAATGTTACAAAATAAAGAAGCCGAATGCTAATCGGGTCGCACAAATGACTGGTATTTATTTACATTCTTTCTTTAGTTATATCATACTGGAAATAGAAAATTCGTTCCCTATGCTAAGGATCGTTACATCATGACGACCGCTTTAGCCTAGTTGGTAGTTACCCTGCCTACGAAGCAAGAGGTCCTGGGTTCGAATCCCGGTAAGGGCATTTATTTGTGTGATGAGCATGAATATTTGTTTCTGAGTCATGGATGTTTTCTATGTATTTAAGTATTTATTTCTCTATATAAGTATCTATATCGTCGTCTAGTACCCATAGTACAAGCTTTGCTTAGTTTGGGACTAGGTTGATTTGTGTAAGATTGTCCGCAAATATTTATTTATTATTTATTTATTTATATCCTATTTTTGTTGACCAGACTTGTCCAAAGGCTTCCTATCTGCATTTTGTTTCGTCTTCCTAATAACCGTATTATTTGTTGTTGATTCTTCTCAGTATAATTCTTTATTCTATTAAAGTCAAATAAATACGTAAAAGCTTTCACGGAGATTTAAACGGATTTTAAAATTAAATATCGAATTAATCCCCAAAAAGCCTTTACCTCAATAAATATTAGAGATGGATCAGCGTTCTCTTTCCCTTCTCGTGGAATCGATTAAGGATATAATGTGAGGCACTAACCCCAATAATCTAATAGAAAGGGGCTTAGTTTAAAACAGTAGTAAATCAATTTCAGCACGTACAGACCTCTAGGTAGTACTCCGATAAACGAAGGTTATATTTGAATGTGAACTTCGACATTATAATGAAGTCAGGACGATTGTTTATACAGAATTATACATAAATGAATCGTAAAACATCGCTATAGTTTATATTCGACATATTCTAATGGACGTTTCATATCATACCAAGTGTAGCGAAGCGAAATAGTTCAAGTCAGTGATATTTTATTAATTCGTTTAAAGCTGATTGTATGCAATAGAAATTAAAGTCCAACCTCACGTCGCCGGTGAAAAGGCTGCTTGATCAAACCAAATTTTGAAGAATTACAATTACACGAACGAACTTTACTAGGTAAAATTCTTTATTGACTAGTATACGAGCAAACAATTCGAACGAAAGATCGGTACTTTCTCGACACTATTAACTCTGCCCTTGTAGGCACAAATTGAATATGAAAGTAGTTGCCGAGCAAATTTATTAGCCGCGGTAATTAATACTCGATTGAATTATTGAAATGGGGAACTTGCATGGGACTTCAATTTCGACAAAATTTAACTCAATCGATGCGGATATACGTAGATATACAAAAGAAAATATTACAAAAAAAAACAATTTTATTAGTTTTATCGCACGTTAAAATAACGAAAAAAAATATTTTTTTCGATAAAATAACATAACAGTTACACAAAATATTGAATCACAATTTTGTATTACAAGTATAGACTTAAACGCAAATGTTGTGGAGATAATTGCAAATTAATGACTTACTCTATAGTAAACAAGCCGAGAATATACGGTGTGACGTCATAGCATAAGCCCGTTTAATATAGAGCGTTTTCGGGGGGTGCCGGCGCGTGCAGATTTCAAATGCATATACTCGTAACATCAGAAAAATAAATCATAAGAAAGTTTTAATGCTACAGTTGTTTTAATGTTACTTTTGATTTTCGTATTAAAATAAAAACATGCAAGTTCCCTATTAGTGATCTACTGATTCCAATAATAAAATGGGAGTCATATATTTTTTTTAATATTTGCGTGTGGATATACATACTATACTATATAATATTATAAATGCGAAAGTGTGTCTGTTTACCTCTTCACGTTTAAACCGCTGAACCGATTCAGATGAAATTTGGTATAGAGATAGTCTGAGTCTCGGGGAAGGACATAGAATAGTTTTTATCTCGGAAATCATCCCCTAAGGGGATGAAATGGAGGGTGAAAGTTTGTATGGAGCTACGATATAAAACGAGTTAGTTCTACGCGGACGTAGTCGCGGGCAGAAGCTAGTTCTTATTATAATACTAGCTGTACCCGCGACTTCGTTTGCGTAGGATTAAATGTGTTCCTTCTCTTTGGACCATGGAGGACATAGGTACCTACTTATTGATTATTCATTAGGCCTGCCTAAAATAAGCGCGGCTTGTGGTGGCGGCCAGATGTATAGCTACTATGATAATCAAGGCCGCGTGTGTCTGAAACATTAATTATCATAGTAAACAATTGGCCGCCACCGCAGGTCGCGTTAGCTTGTGACAGGTTTTATAGTATTCCGACAATTCGACCGAAGTTCTGTATAAAATTTATACAGAACTTCGGTCGAATTGTCGGATTATGGCCAGCTCAGCATACAGGACGCAACTATGCGTTCAAGTTTTACTTAAATCCGTTATATCTAATGTCGGTGTAAATTTTAATAAGTCAATATTATTTTTACTTTACTTATTTACAGAAATTGACGGCTTTTAACGGATCTGTATAAAACTGAGTTTAACTATATGTGCCTATAAAAAATAGAACAATTTGTAAAAAAAGGTATAATCATTATAAAAGACATATCTACATCCTTATCTACAAATTATGGGTTTCGCATGCTATGATCTAATTTAAAAGTCGAATCAGCATTTTTAGATTTGAATTGTACAACGTAACAGTTTTTTATTACTTATTAGTATGAAAGACTGTATGTCTTCACATTAGTATTTAATCATGCCATGTACATGCAACCACGTGGTGGGTAGTGACACGTTTGCTTCTACTAAAACAATTAATTAAAAAGTATAAAAATTATATAACATTTAGCAAGTAGGCAGTAGTGTCATCTACATAATGTCTTAGGTACACATATCTATCAATATACAGCCTAAAAATAAACGTGTTACTCTCAAATTTTTTTTTGTTTTAAGACACGGTTAACATATTGCTGTCCGAATATTTATTTACACAGTCATCAATTTCTCGCCGCAACATTGTAAGGAACATAAGTTTGGTTGGGAAACCGTATTATTCGTAGCATTATCAGATAGTTGTTATGAAAATCATCGATATCATGACCAGTAAAGCTTGTCGGTAAGTTACAATTTCATCAGTCCAAGCAACACTTTAAAAAGGCCACTAGTCATAAATATTGACTACACGACGGATTGACGTCTAAATAGACGTGTATTTTTTTTAAACTACCTTTTGTAGTTGTCTCTAAGGGTAAGGCCTCCCGTTTCCGTCATCAGACTAACTTTATATATATATATATATATATATATATATATATTAGGTATCATTAGTTAAAAAAATACTTCTGTAAGTTGATCATATTTGATGTACACAAATTAACATTATATATTACTTAGGTACTATAGATACCCTACCGTTTAACTCAGACGGCGCGTGGACGCTGCTGATGCTGCAAAGTAGCAGGGGTGACGTCAAAAAGTAAGGACTTGCCGCCCACTAACCGCCCTACACCCTTTGACGTCTCCCCGCTTGTGCCGCGCGCCGATCAGGGACCATCTGAGTTAAACGCTTGGTCTAAAGTGCAAGTTAAATAAAAGCTTGTAAAAATGCAGTCACTTGATGAATGATGAATTACATTGTTAGACATTGTTACGTTTTTTGGGAATAATTTATGCTTTTACTATTGAATGGCAAAACCGAAGCTTGCCACGTTTACCTACCTGACTACACATTTTTATATGGACCATACAGATAGATGATATCATATGTGTATCAGCCTAGCTAGCACACTAGGTTTTATGTCGGCGAAAATGTACTGAAACGTCACGTAAAACGCGACATAAAGCCTAGTGTGCTAGCCCCCCGGATCTACATGTTATTGTAATTACGAACATGATACACGGCCCCTGTGGCGCCATCAACCCCTAATTACCGTGCATTACACACGGGAAGTGTTCCGAAACCACGTTTACCTACCTGACTACACATTTTTATATGGACCATACAGATAGATGATATCACATGTGTATCAGATCTACATGTTATTGTAATTACGAACATGATTCACGGCCCCTGTGGCGCCATCAACCCCTAATTACCGTGCATTTACACACGGGAAGTGTTCCGAAACATATATAATTTACATAATTTGACGGTACACTATTAATGACAATGATGAATCTGAGACGGTATGTTCGCTGAGTTACTTAGTAGGTACGGCATAAATTATTTAGTGCAAAACTTCTTGATAAACTATGTTAGAAGTTTTATTCTCCGGTGTGTAAACACATACATCAGCGGCATCGCTGACTCGAGAGAGAGCAACGTAGAGTTGACCGTGCGAGAAACAGCTGCTAGTGAGATCTATGCCTGCTTTGCGCAATGTCTGGCCCTGGGCCTTGTTGATGGTCATGGCAAAAGCAACACTAACAGGCAGTTGAATCCGTTTAAATTGAAATGGGTAATTATTGGGAATTATTGGAATGCGCGGAATAAAAACACATTCTCCTGCACCGCAACCGGTAAGTATTTCCGCTTCGATTACGTTCCTCTGTAACGCAACTACTTTTAAACGCGTTCCGTTGCATAATTTTGGGGGGCTTAAATTTCGCATTAAAATGATAGGTACGCCTATTTTGAGTTTGAGTTCATGCGCTGGGAGACCAGACGCTGATAATGAGTTTAAAAATTCTACCGGGTACGTTGTAGCCTCTTCTCGATCGATTACTCGGTTTATCGAGGTATAAGTGTGGAACTGCCCTTCAACTTTTTCCATTATGTTTGAGTTGATTGTTGTCGCCTGATCATTCCGAGGCGTAAGAATGGCTCGCTCGCAAAGCCAGCTGTTCTCCTGATTTATTATGTCATGTGGGTCGCCATACACCGACGAAATAAGTTCGTTGAGATTGGATACCAATTTACATATGTCGTTTGTTAAAGTTATTTTGCCTTCTACTACGGGATATCTGCCTTCGCCTATGCTTAGCAACAATTCGGAGAACTGTTGAGCATTTATATTTCCCCCCAGTAGAGCTCGCATATTGGTTGTTAAATTTAATTTGTTAACATATGGCCACAGATCAGATTTTTTAAAGCAAGCATTCACTTCATCCGCTCTCGTTCCACGGGTTACGACTGGTAATGTTTGGCGAAAATCTCCACAGAAGAGTACAGTAAGCCCGCCCATGAGTTGGTTATTTTGGCGTATGTCTTGAAGCGTTCTATTTACTGCTTCAATTGCTTTGCGATGCGCCATTGTGCACTCATCCCATACAATTAGTACACTGTCACGCAATACTTTAGCCTTTTCACAATTGCGCGAAATGTCGCAGACGGGAGTTTCAGTGACATCTAATTGTATGGGAATTTTTAGCATGGAATGTGCAGTTTTTCCTCCGGGCAGTAACGTGGCCGCAATTCCAGATGATGCCACAGCTAAGGCAATTTGACCTTGGATTCGAACTTGTGCAAGAATGAGTTTCGTCAAAAAAGTCTTTCCTGTGCCTCCCGGGGCATCCAAAAAATACAATCCTCCGGATGCATTTGAAACACTTTGGAATATTATATCAAAAACTCCTTTTTGTTCTGTTGTGAGGCTTGAAACCCCTTCAAGAGCAACAGTAAGTTCTGCGAAGTTATAATTAACTTCGGTTGCGTATTCTCTATGAGTGTCGGTTTCATTCAGGTCAGGCTCAGGCAGACCGTAGTGTGGTAACGGGTGGCCGCCAATTGAGATGACAATTTCTTGCAAGTCACACAAACAACAGTTTAATTTGATATTGCGCATGCGGTCATCGAGCTCGTGATGAGTTTCAGGACCTGATGTGCGTAAATAGTCCTCTGCCAAGTAGTTTTGGTATTTTAGCCACAGGTGATTGGCGTCGGAAATCCCGCAAAAAACTAACATCACGGCAAACAACTGTCGTAAACGATGTGGACTATCACCAAGTGATGCTTCTGATAGAGCTTCGTCCCAATGCTGGTCATCGTCCAATAGTCCGCGAGCCCGACAAGCTGCCTGGAAAGTCGGGTACTCGGTGCCATTGAAAATTTTTAAATCTGAAAAAGACGTCGGTCCTCTAACATTGTGCAAAAGCAACCGCACATAAAAACATTCTGCGTTATTGGGGTGCACGGTGTACACCCTTCCAATAACGTGTTCTCTCATGATGGAGGGAAAATTTTCAACAGGCGTTCCACGTCGCCGGCGTGTAAACAATCCGTGTTGTTTGTCATACGTATAGTACGATGGAACTTCGTCATAAAGCAATGTTTTTGCAAAATCGTCTGCCTCGCATAACGAAAAGAATGCCGTTAATGTTGTTTGCCTGGGATTCTCTAACTGTTCTGTTAAATTGTTTGTATTGAAATAAATACGTTGCCCACCTTCTACGTGAACGTTTAGGTGTATCACAGGCGGAAATCGTTCAAAAATCGGAAAACTGAATATCCGCCATGCTGCTTCCGAGGAACTAATGTAACGCCCCGTTTGGAATCTGGTTACTTCGTCACGGTCATTACTTGTAGCAAGCGTAGCCTGATCGGTTCCTTTATTTACATACTTGAAAATGTATTTAATCGATTTTATACTGTTACACAGTTCCACGTTTACATGACCCTGAAACGTTCTCGACAATACAGGTGAGAATGGTACAACCCACCGATTGTCTACTTCCAACAACCGTAGCATTGCAGTAAACCCTCCATGGTCTGGAGCACGTCGCCGGTATTTAGGATAACCATCTTCACCTGTAATTGTCTCTTGTAGTAGGCTTTTCGGAAATTTTTTAACACATCGTCCGTCCTGCATGCAAGGAGAGCTATTGTTTAAAGGGCCACAAGGTCCGTGAATCATGTGTTGCTTCACAATTGCGTGTAAAGCAGGATCTGAAATGGGATTTGGTATTTCTGCGCTTATTACTTTATCTACGTCATGGGGACGTATTTTTTCTTTAAGCCATAAAAGTATATGAGCGTGTGGTAGTCCTCGCTTTTGCCATTCAATGTTATATGTAAAGCACAAAGATGCGCCATACATTTTTTCTTTTGTGAGTAAATTAATTAATAATTTAAGTTTTAAATGAAAAACTCTACTTATTAAGTCGTGTCGGTCATACGGAACTTGACCTGGCAGCAGCTCTTGAGTTATTTCATTCCATTTAGGATTTGTAGTAGCAGTGATAAATAAGTCTGGCTTACCATATTTGCGAACATACGAAAGTGCGTCTTGCACTTGCTCGTGCATGTTACGTGGACTTCCGATGAAGCTTGAAGGTAAAATTACCAAGCGCCCCATGTTCTCGGAATTAGTATCATTTTGCAGTGCATCTTGGAGATCTGCATAATTCTCAGCTCGTAACTGCCTTTGATGAGTGCGGATATAAACTAAACGCTCAGTTTCGATTTTTGCGTACATGTCAACAATGAATTGAGAAAATAGACCGCGAAAACGTTGTAAATACGTAAATCTGTTTAGTCGGACCTGCAAAAGGTAGCAGTAAAATTGTAGCGCCGTGGCTTTTTTGTCGTTTCGTATTGCCCCAGTGGTAGGATCAAGTTGTCGTATTGCAAAGTTATAACCATCTTCACCGCGACAGTAAATAAGCGGATATTGTAATGAATCGTAAGAACGATGGGTTTCACTTATACGTTTCAGACGGTTATCTCGTGCACGTAAGACAATATCACGTTTGTCGCACTGTTGGTCTACCAGAACAACAGCTACTTCGTTGGTAGAAGGAGGGTTGTAGCGACCGCGGTGTTCTGTAGGAGGTCGTTTATCAGCACTTATAACAAATTTGTACTCCTCCTGCTGATCAGGAGGTATAGATTCCAATGCGGCCTTAAAATCGGACAAGTAATGGTTAGACTGATGAAGCATCTCCTGAAGATCAAATATGAGACCGGAGTTTAAATTTGTGAAGTGTTGGTTCCTGATATTAGCCTGCTCTTGGTAATCGGAAACAAAATAAATTTGCAAAAATTTAGGATTTTCTTCGGGCAATAAAGATCCTATTAGGTGATACACTTGTCCTTGCACTTTAAAGGTAGGCATAAATGTCCCGTGTATCACCTGTTTTGCACCAAAAGACGTCATTTGAAAAGCGGCATTATATGTACGAATATTGGCTAGAAATTGTTGTGATAATGGATGTTCTCCATTCAAAAGTGACTTTATAAGTTCAGGCGGATTTGAAAATAAATCAAAACGAACTTTGCCACCTGAACAACAGAATCCCATCGATTCTTTTGCCCACTTCAAAGCTTGACAATTACCGCAAACATTAACCATTCTCCCAACTGAGGCAAATTCTTGGTAATTAATATTAGGTAAGTAGGCAAAACCACTATTTTCTATTTGATCCCATCGAAGTTGTATGAGGTTTTCTTCTTCATTAAAATGTGCGGAGCTTGGTGTAAATGTCTGCGAAGCCCGTGACATGGCATCTTCATCGCCGCTTGCGGAGAAAGGCACCGGGCTCGGTGCAAATGTCTGCGAAACCTGTGACATGGCGACTACACCGCTGCCTGCGGACAAACGCGCCGAACTTGGTATAAATGTTTGCGAAGCTTGTGACATGGCGTCTTCACCGCTGCTTGCGAACAAACGCGCCGAGCTAGGTGTAAACGTTTGTGATATGATGTCTTCGTCTCTGCTTGTAGACAAAGGCGCCGAGCTTGGTGTAAATGTTTGCGAAGCTCGCGCCACAGCGTCTTCACTGCTGCTTATGGAGAAATGCACCGAACTTGGGGTAAATGTTTGCGAAGCTCGTGACGCAGCATCTTCATCTTCACCGTTGCTTGCGGAGAAATGCGCCGAGGTTGGTGTAAATGTTTGCGAAGCCTGCGCCACAGCGTCTTCACTGCTGCTTATGGAGAAATGCACCGAACTTGGGGTAAATGTTTGCGAAGCTCGTGACGCAGCATCTTCATCTTCACCGTTGCTTGCGGAGAAATGCGCCGAGGTTGGTGTAAATGTTTGCGAAGCCTGCGACACAGCGTCTTCACCGTTGCTTGCGAAGAAATGCGCCGAGCTTGGTGTAAATGTTTGCGAAGCTCGCGCCACAGCGTCTTCACTGCTGCTTATGAAGAAATGCACCGAACTTGGGGTAAATGTTTGCGAAGCTCGTGACGCAGCATCTTCATCTTCACCGTTGCTTGCGGAGAAATGCGCCGAGGTTGGTGTAAATGTTTGCGAAGCCTGCGACACAGCGTCTTCACCGTTGCTTGCGAAGAAATGCGCCGAGCTTGGTGTAAATGTTTGCGAAGCTTGTGCAACGGCGTCTTCACTGCTGCTTGCGGACAAACGCGCCAAGCTTGGTGTAAATGCTTGTAACGATTGTGATGTGGCAACTTCACTGCTGCTTGCGGACAAACGCGCCGAGCTTAGTGTGAATGTTTGTGAGGCCCGTGACATGGCGTCTTCACCGCTACTTGCGATCAAACGCGCCGACCTTGGTGTAAATGTTTGTGATGTGACATCTTCGTCTCTGCTTGTAGACAAATGCACCGAGCTTGATGTGAATGTTTGCGAAGCTCGCGCCACAGCGTCTTCACCGCTGCTTGTGGAGAAATGGACCGAGTTTGGTGTAAATGTTTGTGAGGGCCGTGACATGGCGCTTTCGCCGCTGCTTGCGGACAAACGCGCCGAGCTTGGTTTAAATGTTTGTGAAGGCCGTGACATGGCATCTTCACCGCTGCTTGCGGACAAACGCGCCGAATTTGGTGTAAATGTTTGTGAAGCCTGTGATATGACTTCATCGTCTCTGATTGCAGACAAACCTGCAGAATTTGGTATAAATCTCTGTGAAGTCCGTGACATGGCGTCTTCGTTTCCACTTGTAGACAAACCTGCAGAACTTGGTGTAAATGTTTGCGATGTCCGTGGCATGGCGTCTTTTTCTCTGGTAGCAGACAAACGCGCACAATTCGATGTAAATGTCTCTGAAGTCTGGGAGATAGCATCTTGTTCTAAGTCTGAAGTCGCTGAGCTTTGAGTAAGCTCCTCTGATATTCGAGCCTCTGCTTTGCGAACGCTCTCTCGTCTTCTCTTTATAGCGACCCGAGTGCGACGTGAAAGATTTGTCTTTCTGCGAACCATTTTATTCTTTATTGGGTCATGTCTCTAGTATAAGTAGTTACTTTCGAATGCTTTCTTGACTCAAAATCGGGAACCAAAATAAACGTTCTGTTCTTCCTGTAAACAATACAACAGTTAACGGTTTATACACCTATACATATGTATATAAATTATGTTCGATAAACTGCCACTGATAAGGAGTCATTTTTGTAGCTATTGTAACATCTGTGTGAACAGGCTATGTGGGTCGTCGGCCTACCTCAATTGGAATCCATATTCCTGATCAATTTTGCTACAAATATAGTCATACATTCACAGTCGTGAGGAAACATTATTTAGTAGGATTATATGTTTTGTCGCCACAGCACGGCTATCACAAGACGGCGCGCGAGCTCTCTCGATTTTTCTCCCACTATACATCTCTTTCTAAGTTTTCTAATAAGAGAGAGACAGATAGTGCGAGAAAAATCGAGAGAGCTCGCGTGCCGTCTTGTGATAGCCGTGCAGGTCCTAATAGCGCGATAGGTTTTAGTGTCAAGTTTTACGTGACGGTTCAGTACATTTTCGCCATAAAACTTGACGATAAAAGCTATCGTGCTAGCTGGGGCTCTCGGTCGTCGTGGCATGGTATGGCATGTACGTATTATCCATTGCAGTCGGTCATATAGCTACCCACAGGCAGAATTCCGTTGCGAAATTCTGCTTGGCAGGCCACATGTAAAGGTTCCTCTACTTAAATGACGACGAACACAAACTACCATCACGGCGGCAGTACTTATGCGGATGAGATAAAAGTAGGCCCTTTCTCCCTTTAACGCATAGTTGTATCCTGTATGATGGGTCATGAGGTATTGATGGCCCATTATCAAGAGCATGCCTAAGCGGAATGACGGCTACCGCCATGGTACCGCGTATGAAATCGGTGCTAGAGGCGCTAGAGTGTATGGAGCCAATTAACATAAATACTTATGTAATACACGGCCAGATAATGTACCACTTTTTTGGGCCGTGCATTATGAGCCCGAACAAAAGTGGCTTCCAATTATTGCCCCGGACCAAGATTGATGTGATGAATTCAATTCGGCCAGGTCAATAGTAAACTTGACAGCTATTGTCAAATTTACTATTGACTGCCACCGCGGGCCGCGCCAGTAAGGCGTGGCCTGCGGTAACGTCAGTAATAAACTATACGATTATTATTACCCGACTGCCGAAGGAGAGGAGGGTTATATAGTTTACTATTGACGGCCGCGCTAGTCTGTGAGAGGCTTGAAGCCTGAATCACACTGACGCGTCTTGTGTGATTCACTCTGAAAGTAAACTTGAAATTAGCAGTCAAGTTTTATATTGACGGCCACCGCAGGCCACGCTAAGCCATCACTAATCGCTAAGGGTTAACTTATACCATATAGGTAAGTTATATGTAACTACACCTTAAGGATCAAGGCACGCATGTTTTGTACGAAGTACAACGTACCTAGTACCTACCTACCTATTTCACTCGCGAGGAAAACACATTACATTAGATTATAAGGTACCTACTTACGTTTTCGCTGACCATTCTTTGCAGCATTTAATATTTATATTAACCTACACTACACGAGTTAAGTATGATACCTATGATATGAAATGAATAAATAATGGCGCGAACTTTTTTTTGTACCTATATACCTACTTACTTTGATATTGAAATACCTATGCGCGCGCATGTAAGACAAAAAAGGCTCCAAACAGCCAATATAATATCAATTAATTCATAGTCAGTCAAATATTTTGTGGAAATTATTAAATAATATAATGAAACGTTACGAAGTATGTTTACATTGTATTATTATATTATATATTTCGATATTTTAATCATAGGTTTTAAAAAAGTAGTAAGTACAACTTGATTATTTAAAGGCGTATATAGACGGGCGACCACGGAGGACTCTGGTTTTGCCGGACACCGTGCAGCGTGTAATGGTTCGCGTTCGTTCTTTTGTTCAGTGTGTGCCCACCATAAGAGCTGTTAGGCCTGAATTACACTGGTGCGGGCTACGGTGGCGGACCATAGTAAATTTGACAGCATTAGACAACTCTTCTATTGTCCGCCGCGGTCAGGCCGCGCCAGTGTGTGACAGGGCTTAAGCCTGCACCACACTGGCGCGGCCTGCGGTGGCGGACAATAGTAAACTTGTCATTAGCTGTTAAATTTACTATTGACCGCCACCGCAGGCCACACCAGTGTGTGAGAGGCCTAAAGGAAACGCTACACCTACGAATTTTCCGGACGGCCAAGCAACGTCACAGAAAATCTAGTATGGAGTGACCTTGATTTGGCCGGCCGCCGTGCTTCCGACACGTATCCACACGGACTGAATCACGCGTCGGCTGGTGTGCAGTCCGGCCGATATCGGCCCGTGTAGCGTCTCCTTAAACGGTCTTGCATTGTTTCGACCATGGCGGCCATTACACAGTGAGTATTATCAGGCGACCCACTCATTTTACAATCCCAATCACAGGCATATTGACGTGTATTACAGGATTGAGATAATAGAGCAGAAAATCCGGATAATTTTAAAATCCACCCAAAGATAAGAAATAATCTATCAGCGACTAAAGCCACACCACACGATTCTGTTTGATGGATGGCGCCCATACACGGTGAAGTATTATCACGCGATCCATGCGCATTCTCTTTCTCAATTACTTGATTGACACTTGAGTATTTTAGCAATATTTTTATTATAATCATATTGTGATACTCGAAATTGTACGGTGATATATTTCTAGCTTCTCTATCTTTAATAGGTTATGACAGACAGCTAGAAAAATATCACGATGATAAAAGTGGGCGCACGTTATGGCGTTCTATATTATTTGTCGCACCAACTTGCTTTAGTAAGAGCCATGAAGTCTCTCACAGACTGGCGCGGCCTGGCCGCGGCGGTCAATAGTAAACTTGTCATTAGCTATCAAATTTACTATTAACCGCCACCGCAGGCCGGGCCAGTGTGACTCAGGCCTTACACGCCTAGCAAATTGACACAACCACTTACTATAGTTGGAATGGCGGCCAATACACGGTGATTAAATACTGATGATCCACCATAGCTGTCTCTTTCTACAAAATGCAATAGAAAGAGACAACTATGGTGGATCATCAGTATTTAATCATCGTGTATGGCCGTCTATGAGGAAACCGTATATATCTTTCATTCCAAGGCCTGAATCACACTGCCTGCGGTGGCGGTCAAAACTTGCCAAAACGGACCCGGGGCTACTTTAGGGCACAACCAGGAATAACGCTAGGAGGATGATGATTTTAAGGAGTTCTATACATCTAATGCCTAGTTTACACTATGCCGAAGTGAGCAGGGAAGTGTAGGCAGAATGGGCGTAAAATGCGGTATTACGCCCGTTCTGCCCACTTCCCTTCCAACTTCCCTGCTGACTTCGGCTTTGTAAACGTAGTATAACATTTTGTCACAACAACCGCCTTCAAACTGACTTTACAGCTGCGTCGGTAGATTGCTGTGACAAATTGCTAGTTGTATAATAGCCTTAACTACATCAAGTTGGTTTGACAAATTGCATATATTTGTGCTATATATCAAAAAATAAAATAATTTATTTCAGTAACTTAAATACATATACAAGTATCTGTGCTGGTGCCTCTTTTTAAGTATATAATATACTTGTGCTAAGAAGATCACCGCTCTTCCACATGTTGTGATTTAGGTGTAGGCATAAGTAACTTAAAATATAAATTAGAAAGTAAACATTTTATATTATACTATGTGGTAAGTGTGTGTGTGTGTGTTTGTGTGTGTGTGTGTTTGTGTGTGTATCACATTTAACATACATTACATTATACATTGTACTCATATTATTGGGCCGTGTATTATCACCCTGAGGAAACTCGGTACGGGGGGATGCCACATTAAAATTTGTCCGGGCTGATAATGCACGATCCAATCATTCACGTACATTGGACGCGAATTATTGGGCTGTACATTATCATGGCCGTGCATTATCATGGCCGTACATAACCGGCACCTACTCTACAAAGAGAATATAAACACTACGTTATACTCTACTCCGTGATTCCCGAATAAATTATAACCAACAATAAGGATACAATAGCGAAAACGCTGGACGTGGTGTTTGTGAAGTGAAGATCATTGATTTGTAAAGGCATTTACCAAAACCGAATCGTATTCTCAATCCTACAATCGAGTGGTTACAAAACAAACGCTGATGCCTCTCATAGGACAGCTTAACCTGTCCTACCCCACGACTCGCGCACTCATTAATGAGCATAAAACTAATAATAAGATTTGGTAAGTTATGATACTAATATGCTTTATTGATTTGGAGATTCGTTGCATTGACAGTGAGAGACTTACGTAGATTCCTCACAGTGGGTGACCTTACTAACCATCACAAACACAACACTGTCTTCTGGAAGGTAGAGGTTGTTCTCCAGTTGGGCTGCTCCAAATATGAGTGAGAAGACATACTGTGCTAGGGCACAGTATGTCTCAAGCTAGGGCTTGAGCTATAAGACAAACTCACTCTTTTGTGTACCTATTTAATGTAATACTACAGTTATAAACTTTTTTGTTGTAAAAACCTAATCTATATAATAATTTATTTTAGGTATGGATTTTCATGGGCCATGGATTTTCTCAACCAAGGAACATAATAATTATAATATGATGTGTAAAGACAAACCAAAAAAAATGGAATTGTGTTCAGTTGAGTATGCAGAATAAGAAAAGGAAGAAAAACCACTCAGCAATTGGAAAGCCAAAAATAATGAACGATTTACTAAGTTTCAATTATTGTGCTTATTAAAATTGATGTTTGTTTTGTATCTAATTTTATTTTTCACTGGGCACATTATCATATTTGGCAGATGATTATTGCCGAATTATCTATCATCATCATCATCAGTCCTTCCCCCAATGCTGAGGATGGTGACTTCATGTCCTATTGTTGTTGACCAGATTACCCCATGGGCTCCTAACACCCACTTTATGCGTGGCCTCATGGAGATGTAGTTGCAAGGGTTCAGTGATTTGTATGCTTGATTTAGCAGGTGCTCTGCCGGTGTGCTGCATCATAATAATCCTCTCCAGGTTATCTGAAGAACATTGTCTATACTAATATTACAAAGAGGAAAACTTGAGATTGTAACTTTGTATGTAATGGTTGCCAAAGTAATGGGTAATCTCTGGAACCACCAAACCGATTTTAAAATTTCCTTTACCTGAGAAGAGTGACTCTAAGATAAAAGTTGATGGAGAAAGTTTAGAAATTCACAGTGCTGTCTTTGAATTGTTGTATAATATGTACTTGTAATATATGAAATTAAAAACTGCCAATACATCAGATAATTTAAGATTAACATCCTATACTAACCTTTCCTTTCATCACATTGACAGTTGTTATGTGGCAATGACAATTTGTTGTACATTGAGAGCTCTATATGTAAAGAAGATTGCCATAGAACAGCATCATTACTTATTATCTTGGCAATATTATGTCAATTTAAGGTTGTGAAATATCTCCTATCATCATCATCATATCAACGGAAAGACACCCACTGCTGGACATAGGCCTCTCCCAAAGCGTGCCACAATGGCCGGTCCTGCGCCACCCACATCCAGCAGACTCCCGCATCCTTTACCAAGTCCACCTTGTCTATCTCCTATAAAATATCTATTTGCCCAGACATAAGTGGTGAACCTTTTCTTCAGACTGAACATTGCATTGCAAAGGATAGACCTACTGGGTGAAAGATATCATACACTTTGGTTAAATAATCTATATGTTTACTATATGTTTATTTTAAAGAAAATATTCACACAATTAAAATATATTAAATTTTACTAAAAGAAGATTGTAGCTTTACAATTTTGCATGTACCTACTTAATGGGTACCTACATAATATCCAGAACCACTTATTCATTTCACCTGCATGTTGAATGCAAAGGTTATAGGCTATATTTTATCCCGCGAGTTTGCCTGCATTCTTTGCAATACACGGGTAGCTAGTAGGTATACATCGTGTAAAATCAAATGATAGGGAAGTACAAGTAATACATTTTGATAATACAACCAAAATCAATGTTGAGAGTACATAGCTGTCCAGCAAATAACTAAA
Organism: Epinotia brunnichana; assembly: GCA_963854355.1. NCBI lineage: Eukaryota > Metazoa > Arthropoda > Insecta > Lepidoptera > Tortricidae > Epinotia > Epinotia brunnichana. The sequence goes on along the minus strand of OY977949.1, from coordinate 16,596,119 downwards.
TTACCTATACAAGTAATACTTGTCTCGGTGTTTCTTCATAATTCTTTTTACAATTAGGTACGTCCCAGTTATAAGTTAAAATTCTTGTTAGTTTTCAATGCTTAGATTGACTCAATTCCGTCTTTACGGATTTGTTATGTTGGCCGTCTCTCTTATCTGCAAGAACAGTATCACGCCTGTTTCTCATCTCGAATATTTAATTAAGTAGCATTAACATCAGAATCTCGATTCACTGTATTTTCACCTATACTTACTCAATTTTTCACCTATATTCAATTTTGACTGATATTTCCCATGGGCCTTTTAAATATAATTTCATGATGATCATAATCTTTTGAAACTTGTATAAAATTGCCGAGATATTTTTGGTTGACAAATTTTATAGTACACATCAAATATCAGTTATATCATTCATATCATAACCCGCCATGAATATTTTGACTTCGCAGTTCGCTGACAGCTCACCTGTCAGTGTCACCTGACAGTTGTAGCAGCGTTTGATTTCAATAAAAATAAATTAAAAATTAAATGAAGTCGTATATTACGGAAAATAAATTAATTGTCGCAGTCGGATAAAAACTATCCTAAGTTGCAGCTGGAATAATAATGTACCTATATAAAATGTTTCATATTTTTCCGTTCATGGGATGCTGAGAACATTCGAACCGCGCAAAGCTTAGTTTCAAACTGGCTGATTCTTTTTTTAATTTAGAGATTTATTATAAGTGGAGATTTAGAGATTTATTATAAGTGGAGATTATAAAGAGAAACAGTATGTGAGACTGCAGCCTTATAATTTTGTATGTAGGGGGTAATCTACAGAACTACTCATTTGATTTCAAGAATTCTTTGATCTGTTTATAAAATTGACCTAATTGACATTGGATATATATATTTTATCCCGCGGCTCCTCCTCCCATACTAAATAGAGCTCCATAAAAAATAAGTTAAAAATATATGTTTCCCGAGTATTTCGTAAGTTTATTATTGTTAGTTAAATTATAATAAAAAGAGAGGATTAGTTAGACAGAGAAAAAGACGAACGTGGAGGTTCTTGAAAGGGTGAAAGAAAAAAGGACGTTGTTAAAAACCATAGAGAACAGAAGAGGCAAGATGTTTGGACACTTGTTACGACACGATGATTACATGAAAACTATAATAGAAGGGAAATTAGAAGGAAAGAGGAAGAGAGGGAAACCAAGAAGATCTTTTACGGACCAAATCAAGGAAAATGTAGACAGCGTGTCGTATCAAGATGTCAAGAAGAAAGCTTAGAATAGAGACGAATGGAAATTGCTCCACCGACAAGAGCCTGGCTCTTAAATATATGATGATGATGATGATTATTGTTAATATAAAATTAACTCAGCTTGTTTCAAATACCGTATTATGTCACGGAAAATCGCTCAGGTAAAACGTTGCGTGTTTTATTTACAAAGACGAGATTATCTGCCGTGCCAACGGCGGTGTTTATGTGCTAAACCAGCGCGATGGAGCCGTGCTCGCGGGCGCAAAGGGAGGCTCTAGAAAAGTTTACTCTGCCCTCCAGAGACGCTAGGGTTACAATTTATTTGTTTAAAATTGATGAAATGATTCTAATATGAGTGAAAAACGATTATTAGCGAGACTCTGATTCTCTGGTTCACCAGATCTTTATTATAAGTAGGTACCTACTAGGGTGATGCTTAAAAACCGAAAATTTGAAATTTCAATGTCTGACCCTCTTATATTGTTCTAATACGTAAAAAAAGAACGTCCGATTTTTATTTTTATTTTTGGATAAGATTTAGGGGTCGCTACTGAATTTTGAAATTCTTAAGGTTTGCATATCTCCATAGTAAGATTTTTTTTTATATTTAACATTTTACTACTTTCATGAACAATACAAGAGGGTGAGACATTGAAATTTCAAATTTTCGGTTTTTAAGCATCACCCTAGTACCTACACTAGCTGCCCGCGCAGCATCGCCCGCGTATTAAAAAGAACGCAGATAAACCCGCGGGATAAAATATAGCCTATGTATGTGTAATAATTTTTGAAATCGAATATGTGATTCTGCAGATTACCTCCTATACACAAACTTACGAAGCTAGACTTACTCTTTATAATATTAGTGTTGATATGTTTAAAGCTAAACATTATTCAGAATGCATATTATGGACGCGTTAAACGAACGCGAGATAAAATCATTCAACACGTTGTCCGAAAGCGAAAGTGACAAAAGTTTGGCGCTAACAAGACAGTAACGCGGCACAAATAGCGCAGGCCCGGTCAATTTGGCACTCTTTGGGGTAAGCCCATTTGGGGTATGTCCAGCAGTGGACTTCGCTCGGCTGATAAAGAACAAAACAGACGTACTTAAAAAACCGGCCAAGTGCGCGTCGGACTCGCGCACGAAGGGTTCCGTACCATTATCTATAAAAAACTATTTTATTCTGTGTTTTTAATATTTGTTGTTATAGCGGCAACAGAAATACATCATCTGTGAAAATGTCAGCTAACTATCACGGTATTAGTGAGATACAGGCTGGTGACAGACAGGCGGACGGACGGACGGACGGACGGACGGGCAGACAGCGGAGTCTTAGTAATAGGGTCCCGTTTTACTCTTTGAGTACGGAACCCTAAAAATGCATTTTAAGTGTTTAGTTTCTGTTTAGTGTGTGTTTAGTGTGTGTTAGACCCCCTGTTGTCTACCTCTACCTACATGCCTTATATTGTCTCTCTTTGTAACTGCTTTGTTTTTGTGAGGTGTGCAATAAAGTGTATTTGTATTGTATTGTGTTTTCGCCAGAGCATTTCCGTTTTGTTATTAGTCTGTTGTTTTTCTGCATTGAGTATATTTCCTTAAAAATTTCTTGTGGTCCGTGTACTATTAGGTACGTTACGTACGATCACTAACCTGAATTAATGTGAGCCTGCTTAATTATTAAAGGAAAAACAATATCACTCTTCAAACTTTTAAGTGAAGAATGCTATAAAGCCAATTTGTTTCAAAGCGTCATCCCTAGAAGTTCATAACGACGATGAAGCGTCTCATCGAACTTGGTAAAACTAATTTTGAGCCGCGAAGATCACATAAGGAAACTTTGCTCTTGTTGGTAACAATCCCTTTGTACATGATTCGCGTCGCCTCACTTTTTTAATTTATTAATATGCAAAAGCTTGAAGCACTAGATTGCTTAGTGCCTCTCGGTTATAGTTTGTGCAGTCAGCACCGTATAGTCAGCACCATGTCGGTGGTAAATTTGCGTACGGCGTGGTGGAATCGGTTACAATAGTCTATGAACGCCTACGGGAAGAATATATTCACGGATTACTTTTCGTTGCTTTAATTTATACTACTTAATAGTGATTTAGTTGTTGTTATGATGTTAAAAAAAATAAGTATAAAGCCTTAGCGACGGCCCGCTACATATTGATCGTAACAAAGAAAATACGAAAAATATCATAAAATATCCACGTTTGACACAAGAGAAACAATTTTTTCAAATGTACATTCTTCACATTAACAAAATAAACATTTATTCATTTCTTACAGGGTTTATATTATAGGTAAACTTTTCATAAACTCGACTTAAAAAAAAAGCTATCACAGATTGGACTAAGACATATAAGGCTCAAACCCTTCCAATGTATTACCTCCTTAAGTTCCTACATCGTTATTCTGAACAAACTGTATATACAGTGTAAGCGATATTCGACAGAAGGGTAACATGTATACCCACTTTGATCTTCACTTCCTGATTTTGAAAGAGACATGAAAGTAGGGACATGAGCATAGTCAAATCATCATCCTCCGTTTCGGTTGTACAGTCAACCAATTTGATTTCTAGTCCACAGTAGAACCCTGTCATTTTAACTGCTACATAGCGACGCAATAATCCTAGTAACCCGTATTGACATAGCATTTACAACGGCAAGGTTCTGTGATGACCTAGGAATCTAATTGGTTGACCGTACCCAAAGGAGCTCGGGGTCCAATCAAATATTACGGATAAAATACCAACCCAAGGACTGAATATCTCGTTATCACGGCTGGGTAGAACAGGTATTCAATTAAATGATAATGCAAAATGACCGTCGGACATTAATGAAGATCTGGAGATTCCATAGTGAATCCATCAAACGTGTCCTGTTGTCGTTCGTAAAATGATGGCATGATGTTTGTTCGGGTCAAATCTTGCAACTCAATTTTGAAGCAGTATCTCCAACCGATTGAGCTGAAATTTTAGGTAAAGGTATATGTAATTTGGATGACAATTAAATGTTATGGTACCATCGAGCTGATCTGATGATGGAGACAGAGGTGGCCATGGGAATTCAGTAGTTAACCAACGTATCGCCGTTGAGTTTGAGCTAGAGTTGGGTAGTGGGTAAAAACCCACGGGTAAATAGCGGGTATCACGGTAAGGGAGTCACGGACTTTAAGCGTTGAGCCATTTAGAGTTCACTTTATACTGAACACTTCAAAACTTTACTATTAAAAAACAAAATTAGTTACTATTAAAGTCCTATCAATTAGACTTTACAAACTACAAATAATCCTTTTTAGAGCTTTCTTTTAAGTTATCTTGTACAATAAGTAGATGGCAACACTATTTTAATATTTTTCTTACATTCTGTTTAAGCTTAAGTATAGTTACTATTCTGGTAGTAGCTCACGTTGTAATTTGATCCAATTAAAAAAAAAAACACTAGGAATTCTTAAGAACAATTTTTTTTTGTCATTAACTATGCATCATAATAAATACTTTATAATGACAAAAGATTGTTCATCATTGTTCATAAGGCATTGAACATTTCATTAAAAAAAGAACAGCCCTAAAATGACACTTTTTGAAAAAATCCATTCGAAATAGTTTAAACCCACCAATTTGTGTAGATACGGGTATTTACCGGGTACGTTGGGTAAATACCCGGTATTGACCCACCCCTACCCATCTTTAGTTTGAGCTCGTTAGAAAGTACAGTCAGCAATAAAAGGTTGTACCAAAAATGAAATTTTTGACAGAAACTTATTTATACTAATAGGTATTAAAAAGAGGAAAGGTCTCTGTGATTGTAGCTTTGTAAATGTGTATGTAGGGGGTAATCTCCGTAACTAGTCATCCGATAAAAAAAAATATTTCACCATTAGGTATATAGAATGGACTTTAAAGGTCGGAGCGCACTGAAAGCGGTGGCGGCGCGGTGCGGTGCGGTGCGGAGTCGGTACCGGTTGTAATGTTCGAGCTAATATGAAAAGGTCCGCACAGAATACCGCGCCGCGCCGCGTCCCGCCGCGGTACTCTGTGCGGACCCTTTCGCATTAGTTCGAACATTACAACCGGTACCGCCTCCGCACCGCGCCGCACCGCTCCGCCACCGCTTTCAGTGCGTTTCGGCCTTTAGAAGGGGCTCTTTAAAAGGGTGGAGCCACGCGGGTATAGCTTCCGTTGTTATTAAAATTACAGTAGGTAGGTACCATTAGGTGCGGCATACCCTCTTTAATAGAGTTGATCGCGAAAAAGCCATAATATTTTAACATAGAAGGCCAAGTAAAGTATTCAAGTTGGTGAAAAAACTGATATTTTTGAGTTCAATCGTGCTAAGTATTTTTCGCCGAACACAACGTTCTCCCTTTTTTCATTTCATAGGCAATCAGAACAAAATGCTGCGTTATGGATATTACTTTGTTGCACCGATATTATATATATTATACACTTTGGAACATATTTGCAGGCTATTAGCTACAAAATGCCTCATACAGCACAGTTGATGACAGATATGTGGTACTAAATTGTTTGAACGTGCATATCAGTCTCCGATCTAGGCCTCTGATAACACTCGTTTGTGGCGAAAGATACCAACAGTTCACTGACAAAGGTCAAATACTGTCAAAAACACGCTTGCAAATGAAACTCTATTCTATTTTAAATAAAGTTCACATTTGAATGAAGAAAATCATGTTAGAAAAGCTAAGCTGATTGCGGTAAGCACCTCGCTCGCTACCTGTTGGACGCCCGCGTTAAATTAATGTCGTCTTCCTTCGCTCGTTTATTATACCTCTTAAATAGAGACTGCGAAAGTAATATTGAAGCTTTAAAAGAATCTCGCTGTCAGTCGCTAAATTACATGATATTAAAAAATATTCATGAGCCAGCGGCGCGAGTTAATGAATCTTAATCGTGTTTTGAATGATTCAGTTTTGCATTTTCTAGGCAGACATTGTAAGTAAATAGAAATGGAAATCGTAAGGCGTCCGTAGGCACTAAAATTAAATTTGAGATGTTTTTGGGTAAGGGCCTATTAGAAGGGGCTAGTACTCAAATAAAAAAAAAGCTTTTAAAAACATCAATATTTGCAAGAAACTAGTGGCACTGTGACCTGCAGAAATCGCGCGCATTTAAAAAAAAAGTAAAATTCCGTTTCGAAAAACGGAATTGACAAAACAAAACTATACGTTTAATTATTGAAAAGAAAATCGGTTGAGAAAAGCGACCTGTAGTCCTGTAGAGGAGAACAGCTGCACAGACATACCTACTGCCGGACATACGAAATCATTTTTGCCCAAGCGGAAACGGAGAACTTCGCTTCCTACTTACACTCGTTAAATAATTCCAACCAAACATAACCTTCTAAAATCTATTAGCAGGATTTCTTTGAGTAGTTAGCAATTATTGTGCAAACAAACAAATGGAGCTATAGGTAATCTAGACCCTGTTCTAATCGGGTTACTTTAACGCCAACCTTTACCCAAACAAGATATCAATATCACATTGTATTCATTGTATATTACCATTCGAGAGTGTTGATTCGTGTTTCGCGACTATTCATTCCGCACTTGTCATCGCAAATACGCTGCGAACCGATCCAGGCCTCTGTGTAAATCCAATAGATAGGTAGGTTCCATTTCCCCAAAGGAAAATACATCCCGCGTCAAAGGGGGTCACAGAGAGAGGGCATAAAAGACTTAGGCCTATTCTATTGAAGTGTGGATTTAAAATTCGTACATAAATATACGTACGTACGGATGTAATATCATATCGTTTATTTGCAATGATACATCATGCACATGTCAAATATGTAGGTAATATGTAGGTAATCTATGGGTAATACCAACCGGCTATACAAATTGTCGAAAATCAAAATACACCTATTCGTATTCAATTAAGTTCTTGAATTTTGATACCAGAGTAGAGATGTAGTTAATACCAGATGTTATTGAAATCAGAGGAGTAGTCACGTAACTTTTCGAACACACGTTAGGACAATTCAACTGTGATTTTTTCCGTACAAAAATTGGCATTTATATCTACTTAACGTGTACAATGCGTTACGTGATCGACCTGCTGATATAATATTTGGCGCAGTGCTACATTTATGGAATACATACAATGCTGAATTGCTGATGTATTTCGTTATTTAGGTTAGGTACTGAAATAATCTAAATGCAGCTTTATTCATTTTTAATATGTTATTACGAATCCATACTTAATATAAGTACAAGTAAGTAATATATCTTTGAGATTGTAGCTTTGTAAGTTTGTTTGTGTGTATGTAATGGGTAATATCCGGAACCACTTATCCGATTCCAAATCTTCATCTTCACCTGTGTATAGAATGGACTTTCTGGATGGTCATAGGTTATTTAATGTAACTATGGATCTGAAATAAATTATGATTATTATAGGGTATTTGTATCCTGCGTGTTTACCTGCGTTCTCTGCAATACGCGGGAGACGCTACGCGGGCCGCTAGGAATATTGTAAATGCGAAAGTAACTTGTCTGTCTGTCTGCCTGTTACCTTTTCACACCTAAACCACTGAACCGGTATTGGTAATATATAGTTTCAATCCCAGGGAAGGATATAGGATAGTGTTTATTCCGGAAAACATCCCCTAAGGGGGTATAATGGGGGCGGTTTATATGGAGGTACGATATAAACGAGTTTCACTCGGAAGAAGTCGCGGGCAAGACTAGTCTGTAAATAAATCTCACGGTAGTATACTTAAATTAAAGTTATGTATTTATTAAAATACGCACGTTATTCAAATAGCTTCATGCCTAATTGGATTAAAACCGACATAATTAATTTTAAACCGTAACTCGACGAGCAAATTGCCTCGAACAAGCTACAGCCACCCAAGCTCAGACTTAAAGACCATAATTTGCCGGAAACATAGTTTTCCCAACTCCATTACTATTGTGAAGGTTACTCAAAAGCTATTACTTTAACTACCTGACTATTCCAAATGCAATAAGTAGAGAACCATTTCGTGTTCCCAAGGCAAGTTACCTTTAAGGCTAGGGTCTAAGTTAATCTCCCTGCCGGGGCCCGCCGTGTGAACTATGACAAGTGACACTTTATAAAGACATTATAATACTCAACTGTTAACCTACGTCATGAATAGTATAATTGTCCCTTGGAACGGCATTTATTTTGCCAGGTAGGTACTGATTACTTAAGAGTCCCCGGCTAGCTCGGTTCTCCATACAAACGTAGTTACGCTCACATTTTAAAACGACTAGCTAGTTTGCCCTGAAACTTTGTACTTAAGAATACGTTTAAGCTATTATTCAGGTCTGTAATTAGTTTATGTAGCTTCAGATACCATATTAAAAATAATACAGCGAATTTAAGTTTTTATACAAAACTTGTTTTTGCTGTATTTCGTTTGTTTTATAAACTGGAGCCATATAATCTAATTACAGACCTATACAGGTTGTGTGGCCTGTAATAGGAGCAAATATTAAAAGGGACGCTTCCTTAGAGCTTATTTTTTTTTTGGATTTGGAGATATTTTGATCTAAAGTTATGACCTCCAAGTAATGTATCTTGGCACCACGACATCATAGCACAGCAGTCAACGCGGATTTTGAGGTAACATCATGTAACGAGTAATAATAGTTTTCGCATTTTTGTTTTCAAAAGATATTTTTGTGATTTTTTGATTTTTGTTTAATTTTTTTTAGTGTCTTTAAAATAAAAAGTTACTGATAGCACTCAAGAAGAGTAAAAAAATACAACTAAACTTATTTTGAAGAAAAAAAAAACAAAAAAAAGATTTATTTTTTCAAGTTTAACCATGTGGAAATAATAGGGAACATTACGCAAAACTCTTCGTAGGTGGCGACACTAGCAGCGTTGACATTGTATTTCGTTCCCATTTGCGGTATTGTCTATGCAAGCATCCTTGTCACTCATTTGACAATCAATTGTACATGTGTGTGTGAATCCCTATATTCCTATACTGGTTTACTATTTGTGGTAGTGCTGCCTCTGGCGGCAGAACATTGCAGTAATGTTCCCTATTGTTCACAAGCTTAATAATCTACCGTTTAATTTTTTGCTCCTATTACAGGCCACATCATGTATATATTACCTCATCCAATTGTTGTGACTTCGTGACCTGCGGAAAGCCATACCATCTAAACAATTTTTTTTACCCACGTAACAACTGAATAAATACGCCAATAGCGAAATTTAATTTCAGCCTTTTTTGAGCGCATCCGAATTTTTATAATCAAACAGAAATAGCAAATATTGATCTATTCAGAACTAGATTTTGCATGTTTCAAAGTGCAGTAGCATCAACTTAGTTACAAGTAAGACTAACGAATACAAGAAACCTGTTGACATTATTTAAAAATTGCTTTGTTCGATTTATTTTATCAGATGCCAAACCGCCATCTCCGTACGGGCTATTAAATAATAAATTTCTGCCCTTAAGCGTGCTTGTTCAATGCACTACGCGTTTAATTTTAAGTTAAAGTCTCGAAGCAATTGCGTATACAGTTAATTCCCAGGTGGGAAGCCATACCAAATGGATCGCTACCATAAATTGCAATCATAGCCTATGAGGGCCGAACACGAACGAGATATATAAACCAGCCTTAGTCTTACTCATAATTATTACTAGGTCATCGTAAAGCTTTGTAGTAAACCTAAGTTTATTGCACTAGTGCATGAATCTTAGTTTAAAGAGAATATCGTAACTTTGAGTTAAGTATAGCTATCTGCCTTTTATTTAATCGCCTTGCTATTTCCATGTTTTGTTTGTTTTTAATCGTTTGAAATGGTTGGTCCCAAATACGAAGGTTGTTATTTTATAATGGTACGAGTACATAAACATTAAACAATCTTATAGGATATTAGATTATTTAGGCACTATTAAGAATTTAATTAATTTACATATTAAATAATTTTCAGAATGTATTTGTTCCATAGCTGTCTGGTTCCATTATGCATGGGTGCTACTAAAGTCATCAATTAAAAAATGCTTTGCGCTGTTATCAAAACAAAAATATTGTGCGCAAATAAAATTACGAATAATAATCAGAAACCGCTGATGTTCTATAAAAATACCATCCCATTTATAGCTCTAAATTTAACGTTCATGGAAATCATAAAATGCCGAAATTGTTTCTGATTTTATTTCAACCTTAACCCTTTTAATATGTCGTTAAATGAGGAATACATTACGATGTACAGTTAGCTGAAAGTTAATTATTTAACTGTAGATCAAACTGCTATCGTTTAATTCAATAAAGTGAGAATAACGGCCGCGAGCTTTAAGGTTTTGCGGAGCGGATGCGGAGGAATAGGTAATAGTAACCAAGCTGGCCAGCACGGGTTGGGAACTTTACATTCGCAGATGTATGCAGGTTTCCTATCAATGTTTCGTTCGCCGAAATCATCAGACTTTGGGTCCTGAACTCCTGATCTAGGATTCCCTATGTTACACACGGGACTCGGTAGAATGGAAACAGTCCTTAACTTCTATGGCCATCTCGCCAGGTCTGGGAGTAATCACGTAACGTTCCGAACGCGCGGCGGTGCAATTTAACTGTCAATTTTCCATATAAAAAGTGACATTTAGACCTACCTGACGCGCGTACAATGCGTTACGTGATCGACCTACTGGTCCTGAGAGCCTGGAAAAGCTTATAATCAATCGCATGGTCGAGAATAGAAGTAGAAGATGAATACCGTTGGGCGGACATTACATCTGCGACGGGAGCCACATTACAGCCTAGCATGCACCAAGCACGACTGGAACTTGAGTGGAGACCGCCTGTCGGCAAACGTAGCGTAAGGGCACCCTGTAGTTAGATGGGGCGATGGCATTCGTTAGACAGCGGGTAGGGATTGGAGGAGGAAAGCTGAAAATCGATCTTAGAGGCGTGCCTTGGGAGAGGTATACGTCCAGCAGTGGACAGATACAGGCTAATGATGATGATGATTGGAGAAGGATAACTACAGGCGACACGTTCCTCAGCCATGAGGACTCCTCATTGAGGAGGCGACAAGGAAGAAGAAGTGTCAAGCTTTGCCTGCGATCTTTGCAATACGCGGGCGAAGCCGCGCGGGCAGCTAGTTTAGGTAATACAGTGGCCACGCGATTTTAAAATGAGAGAAATAAAGATTACAATCGATGAAGTCAGATCGAGTCGACGACGGCAAATAAATATTTGGAAAGATTAAATCTATCGAGTACCTATCGATACGATTGCGGGATTAATCGATTATTTATCCGCGGAGCGAGCGGCAGCAGCCGTTGCGGTCAAGGTAAACAGATTCCGAGCCCATTCCGACCTACAGGGACAAACAAGTATTTATTTTGGGATCAAACTCAAACAGTGTCAACGGGATTCGCGAATTAACATTTCAAGTTGGTTTAATTTGTATTTGAAATTCCTTGAGCTGCGTGTTCAATTAACGACAAAAGGGTTTGATATTTGTGAAATATATTATAAATTACATGTATAGAGGCTTCGGGGTTAGTGTGTTGTGGGCTCGGGTTGCTCCGGGGTGCGCTTGGGCACCTAATTCCAAGATAAGTTAGTACACTTCACCTAATCCTAAGACTAGTTAGTAGGTAGGCAACAATTTTACGAGTAAACAGATATGGGTATTATGGATAAAATAAGTTTTTGTCTAAAATTACTATTTTGATAAGTACATATAAGCTGTTATTAAAGAAAGCGACTGCCATCTGACCTTTCAAGCCGGAGAGAAAACTAGACCTTGGTTAGGACAAGACCGGTTTCCTCACGATGTTTTCCTTGAAGGAAAAGCTACGGTTAAATATGAAATGATATTTCGTATAAAAGTTTATCTTGATAAACCTAGTGGTGCCCACAACCAGATTGAAAGTCCTCCTAACCGCTCGGTTACAGTACTTACAGTGGCTGTTATCCAAACTCCCAATCAGTTCTAAATAAAAAACAAAGAGCCCAAGAAAAACCACCCAATTTTATAAATTTTACTTCAGAGCTCAAGAATTTCAACTGGAAATCTGACGTCGAGCACCCTTGCTCTAACTAGGCCAATTTCGTTTCCAATAAAATTCTGAGGGCTCAATTCACAATTTCACATAGTACTACCTAATTGGACCGCTGATTTTCATAAGGTTATTTTTCTTCCTTTGAATTGAAATTGAAAACGAAAGCTGAAGTTCATCTAAAGAAATTAACTTAGAAATTAATAAATTTGGTACTCCAACACAAATGTTTCTTGGAAAATTGCAATTACTAATGTTAAGTTCTCGTAATTTGTCTATGTATATATTAACCAATAACTGTCGGTTTATGTTCGTTGTCAATTAAAGTTGTATATTAGTCAATGTCTCACCGACAAGTAGCTACGTCAAACTTTTAAGTAGGTATACCTTGAGTATTTACGTACAAATCTGGTTTAATTTATATATAAGTAACTCGACATTTAACGAAGCAATTTGTGTCACATATTATTACACCGCTGAATTTATGGGTGAACGTTTAAAAGTGAATATCTGACGTTTATGTATGGCGACAAGATGAATGCAAAAGGGATCTTTTTTAGATAAACACTTTGTCCCATAAGGGTAGGCAGAGACTAATGACTTTAACAGACCTTCATAATGCTTCTTTTAGTTCCTTCACGCGTTACGGAGCCATATAAAACACATGTAGATACATACATTTAGACGGCGGCGGAATGACATCACTAATGTTTACGGTAATTAAAATGTTTCAGACAAAAGAAACTTCAAAAGGGAATTAAGAAACGAACATTCTTTCGTTTTATTTGCACAAAAACTTAAGTTCAAAGTTTCAAATCTTTTTTCAAAGCGTTCGTATCTCTTTGAAGTCAGAGATTAGTTGTGTGTCAGAGACAAATTATAATAAGTTTCACCGAGCATTTGCAAATGAGCGGAAATAAAGAGCTCAATCAATTACTATTCAAATTACAAGGCTTATTTCAATTTGTAACAACATCACGTTGTTGAAAAAAGTTATTAAATTTTCTTTGTTTTTAACTTGAGCGAACTGCCGAAGGTTTCCAGTCCTGTTAACAGTAAAACTCACGTTTACGCATTCCATGAAGGCCTATATTGTTTAAATCACTTTGTCGTACTTCGCTGTCACACCGGGACCGCGCCGTGCGAGAGCCGGCATCACGCGACCAGCCCCCACGAAGGGCTCCGAGCTACTGACGACTGACGCCTACAACAGCAGAAAGCTCTCAGCAGGGTGCAACCCCCCGCTCGCTCCACTAAAAATGCACATATTAAAAGCGAAAAAAGTATGACGGCAAAGGAAGGAATGCGAGAATTGTTGCACGTCTCCGTAATTACTTGTTCCTTGCACCCCTTGTTTCTGTTCGCTTTCTAATGAGGCTCTAAACGAGAGCGGTGGAATGCGCTACCTGTAGAGCCGACCTATCCCAGAATCCGTTTATCTACGATGCCCATAATCGCGGGCAAAGTTAAATTGGAAACTTCTGGGCAATTGTTTTTATACTAAAAAACGAATGACGCTCTTAATTTCATGTTTTGAGTGGCACGAGTAAAGTATTTTAAGACTTTAACAAGTTAAATAACACGTTTTTACAATAGGTCTGCAGTCACATTGCAATTCTCAAATATTTTCCCCGTGAAATAATACATTCCAACTGTTCTAAATTGAATGTAACCTTTGGCTGCTACCTCCGATATTGCACTTGCATTATGCATACAAAACTCGATTGAGTATAAGAAAGGAATTTAATATGTACGATCTGGAGACGTTCGAACGATTAAGTGAGAAAAAGACCTGAAGAATCTTGAAGTAATTGAGATCTTAACAAAGAGGTTTTGAGGAGTTACCTGAGCAACAGGAGCAAAACGGCACGGGCAGGGAGCGGCTTTCAATAAAACTCTCCAGCGAAGTGTACAGCAAGTCTGTGCGCTACTCGATCTAAATTCTGAATTCATACGACGCTGAATCGGCGAGATAGTTGAGCGAACGAAAGGAAGTTTTGATTTCTGTTTGAATAATAAAGAACGTCAGAAACTTGCATGTATTTTGTTTGTTATTGCTTCACATCCTTTAGCGGACGACGAATAGCGAACAACGTTCTTTGAATCTATGTAGTTTACTTAAATTGTTGCTTTTCAACTTGATTCTAACATAATGGCTAACTGAATCTCTTTGAACAAGACTTGAACTAAAACGCAACAAATACACTCAGAGAATTGGCAATTCTCGGCGCACCAAAGCACGATTCACAAGTCATAGGCCCCATTCCGAGCTCATAAGTTTGTAGAGCAACAGCGAAGTGACAAATGAAATATGTAAATGTTCAAACATGCCCATTGTTTGCCGTGAGTGGGCGTCTGTCCATGGGTGTAGTGAAAGTGGCCCTACGTGCCTCTGTGCAATGGGACCAATTGTGACTTACGACGTGGAGTACAATCTGTTGATTTATAACTAGCAAATAAGGCCTTCCGGCGTTCAAAGTCATTAATTAGATTTAATAGGCCTTTCAGAAAACAAATATTTTAAACCTACATGTCTTTCTAATAGTTAGGTACTACATACTAGTATATTCAAAACTCCAAAATAGAATAATTTCAAAAGATAAACCTCTCAATATTGAAAAGGTTAATTAGTACCTACTACCTACCGGTGAATCTGTTGACATTTCTAATCAGCTACCCATTAGCAAACACCGCAGTGGGATTAATTCCATCGCCCAACACTGACCTACCCACAAACAGCATTGCGGATTGGCCAACTGACATTGAAGGGAATCCACCAGAGGCCTCTCCGCTCCATTGATTTAAGGTGTCCCACTTTGTGCAAACCCTGAATGGAAGAGTAGCGACCGGCGAGAACCCATACCTGATCGTAAATCAGATACTTCATTCAATCAACATTTTAAGAAACCAACTCTAAAGCCATTAAGATAAGGTTGAAAGTTAAACGCTTCCAATCTGACTTTGTATCTTTCGTTGGCCCAAGAATGCGCTATTGAGAAAAGGGTGCTCGGAGATAAGGGCTTTATCGATGCATAAAGTATGTTATTATGAAGTTTGTCGGCCGCCTCTAAGATGCTCCGAGCAAAAAAGAATGCAACCTTTATTCATCGAGGTATTCCGGGCATCTCTTTATTTGCACCTGTCGTAAATTTCACGGGCTTAGCGGATCGATGGTTTTATTTATGCGTCCCGTTGCGTGAACAGATTACATAAACGTCACCATGTGCCATTAATTATAAGAAAACTGCTCATATTTAGCGCTAAAACGGATTTATTTAGCACGAAAGCCTCTTTCAATCTCGCTCCGGAAAGTTAATTAAAGTTTTGATGGAAGAAAAAAATATTAAGTGGCATTACTTTGTTGGAGGAAATTCAACTACTTTATTACCGTAGGCGGCAGTCTGTCGTCATAATATTCAGTTTATTACTAGCAAAAAAAGTGTTCGTTTCACTTTTAAATAGATAAAGAGGGGAATATGAACCGAACTCGACATGTGGCGCGCAGATAGATTCAGGCCCCGTAGCATGGATGGCGTTATCACGCGATAAGTGATAGGATAAGCGCGTCGTCTCATTCTATCGAACGCTGTCAGCCAGGGACGGCAGCTCTATCCTATCACTTATCGCGTGATAAGGCCATCCATGCTACGGGGCCAGGTGTCGTTTTACGACAAAAAGGTCTTGACCCTGCCGTTGTCTTGTCACAGGGTTTTGTTTGGGGTGTTTACAATAAAATGGTCATCCGATCGGAAGGAAACCATTGACCTTGAATAAAAACAAAATACCCTACACAAATACTTTGCTATGAAAAGTTTATACTTTTACAAATACGTCATAGTGAATTAGTAAATCAAGGATACTACACTGCAAGATTTTAAGTGTTATTATACCTACAGTATCCATCCCTTTTGTTAACCTATAAGTATGAATCACAACTGCATGTTTTTGAATATAAGTTATTATATAGTTTTTAGTACCTACGTACCATACGAAATACAGGTGTAAGACTTAAATTAGAACACCTTTCAAGAAGCCTAACACAAATCCGCTGCTGCTGGACAATTAAAACATAATTGGCATAATCGTGAAACAAGCTCATGAACATGTACTTACAACATTGTTAGGGTTGCCACGATTTGATGAAACGATTACAGACAATGATAGTCGTTCAACAGATTACACAGGGCTGGTAACCCCGACCCTTGGTACCCTTGTTACCACAACTTAGGACATTGCCGTTTCCTACAATGACTTGATGAAACTACCTTTAAAACGATGGTAATTTTCTGCGACAACTTTAATTCGAGTACCTACTAGAAGCAGCAGATTATTGTAAAGAAAGTTTTTAAAACTGGGAAATTCCGGTTCTGCAATACTACCATTATTTTTGGCGTTTCCATATTATGTACCATTGTTTAAATAAAAATTACATTTATTTTGAGTTATACCATTAATTTATTCAAAAACACATCAGTGGTTTAAGGTATAAATAGAATAATTACTATTACATGCAACATTATTATAAAAAGTCATGAATGAATGAATGTATGCTGGATATTCATTCATTTTAGAAATACAAATAATAGTGAAGATTTATTATTTCAAGTTACTACGGGGTACTACATAATTCCGAAGGGTAATTTGTCCGAAAGCAATTTTTCCGAATTTAATAATTCCGAAAACAATGTTCCGCTGAAGGAATTTTGAGATTTTTCAGGATATCATATTACTAACCTATTTATATAAGCTATTTATATATTCCAATAAATCTCCAAATGTTTGCTAAGCGGAAAATGGCGTTCAGAATTTAGAAATTTTGGAACAATTATGGTTTCGGACGAATTACTCTTTGTGTGTTCCCGTTTACAATTAACTTCCGTACCAATAACAAAAATTGAACCTGAACTTCCCGGCCCCGAAAAGTTCTGAAACGGCGACCACGTGCCGGTTTGGTAGCGCGTAGACCTCACAAGGTGGGCGACGATCTGGTAAAGGTCCCCGGTGGACATACGGCGACAAGAGACCGATTATTATTGCGATCCTTGGGGACCTATGTTCAACGGTGGACATATTTTGGAGTAGGGCTTATTCCACCTAAATTTCATAATATCTTATTCACTACTACCCCTAAATTTCAAATTACCATGAGTTCATAATACCTAAATGTCAAATTGTCTCATTCTTAAAATGAACGAAATTCATTATGTCTTTAACCTAAAACGTCACATTCTCTAAATACCTAAAGATTGAAATGCACAAATTCCTTCAAATGCTGAATGACTTCTGTTATTTCTATGACAATATATTAAAATAACTAAATTGTTTTGAAGTTTAGGCAATATGAGAAAAAAAGTTAGGTAATTCTGGGATTTAGGTATTTTGACACTATGTTATTTTGAGATCTAGGAGTATTGGTAAAAGGGTAAAATGGAAAATAGGTGGCATGGCATATACTCAAATTTTGGCTGGCTTGGATAATCACGATACAAAAATACAGTCGCGCGACTAAAACGCAAGACAAAGTCGATCGGATAGAATAAAATACGACTTGCAATATTCATCTAACCGGGTGTGAAATTTTACGAGTAAACAGATATGGGTATTATGGATAAAATAAGTTTTTGTCTAAAATTACTATTTTGATAAGTACATATAAGCTGTTATTAAAGAACGAAGAAGACGAAGTGTGATTTTTTCTGGACAGTTATTAAGAAGATATTACTGAGCCTAAACACAACGTTTTTGTTTTGTGTACTGAGGAGTTGTTATTGTCACCTTTTGTCTCCATCAACCTTCTGTTACCAGCGAGTACCATCAAGGTACCATAATATGTATTGCACTGTCATTTGACTTGTTACACATCACACAAGTGTAAAACTCAAATTATATCTCGATTGAACTCCGGGAAATTCGACAAACAAACCAACATTGTATTTAAGTTAAAGAAAAGCTTGAATGTAATATGTGTTTGGTACCTACTGAATAACTTCGTAATCTCTGCACAATCAAAACACTAATGACATGTAATATTCCTAATAAACGTATGTCCAGTAACCATAATTAGAAATTTGAAACAAACAAGAAACTGTAATCCTAGCAAATTTTGACGTAGGTAGGTGTTTAGTTTAGCATATTGGTGGAGAGCTCGAGTGAAACTTGGAAGATGGTAGGTATGTTTATTCATGTGAAACAGCTTAGCGAAGCATTTGCCCAGTACTCTAGCGTTTAAGCTACCTCGGAGAAATGGTTTAGGGCTCGGCCACGAAAACTAGCGGCGGCGTCAGCAGCGCGCTATATAATAAAGAAAGAAAGAAAGAAAGTAAGTTTATTCATGACTTTTTAAAACTTAGGCTAATACATAACAGAAGCAACAGGTAGTGAGAATTTTAAATCTTCATTGAAATGGCCTCCACTCAGCTTTATGTCATGTACCTTGTGAGTACTTTGACGCTGATTCCAAGAAAACGCATGAACGCACCAATACGAGGCAAACATAACGTTTAGTAACATAAACTAGATAAATGATAAATAATATCAGACATACATAAGTAGTTTGATATCATGTACACTAAAACTACATTGAAATATACGAAATCAAAAAGAAATTACATATAATTCAAACATTTACTAATTACTGAAACACAATATATAAATATTAGGTAGTCATAGTGGGAAGTTTTTATGAAATTGGTAGATCAACAAGATTTCTGGAAATTCAAAATTTATTTTTATATAAAACTTGTGGTGCGCAGTGCGCATAAGTTTGCGTCTCTGAAGTTAGCCTCAAGTCGAACCCCTCTCACACCTTTGCGACGCTACTGGTAGCTAACCACAAGAAACACAAAATGTGTGTGGCGCGTAAGATACGAGGGAGCGAGAGGGCACGCTGCGCTCTATGATAGGATAGAGCCTCTATCGCTCAAACGTAAGACACACCGCTGCCGCTTGAAGTCATGGCCGAGTTAGAAGCGGTTTTCTAAAGCGGAATTAAACAAACCCCTGATCAGTGAGACTGTTGCATTCCTACTTACTGCAGTTCTCTTATGAATACTTAACTTAAACACAGGACCACATGATCGTATTATTGCTGGATATTGTAACGAGCAATGATACCTATAAGTTAGAGGAAATGTATTTTAGGAATTATAGATAGTAAATAAGTGATGGTAGGTCAGTCAGCAACATTAATGTCTAAGTTTACAAGAATATGGCATCATCTTTACCTTCACCGAAAAAGAGGCCGAGAAATGCGACATATAGAGAACTGCGGGAAAGCCGGACATACGAAATAATTTTGGCCCAAGCTGAAAGCTGGAAGCTCGTTCGCTTCGCCTGCACGTTCAATAACGTGTTCACGCCACGCACGTATCGATTCGACCCTAGACCGCACACTTAATATTTCAAAATATGACAACAGGAAACCGATTAAGCGGTGGCGAAGCAGAAGCCACGCAACACTTTACACTTCCACGGGACCGCGTCCGGCACAAATGGATTTCACCGTCTATAAATTGTACAAATCCGATATCCTCATCTCAACATCGCGCCTTGACACGGTCGCGTACGAAACAGGGGACCGATTTTTGACTTTCGAGCGCTCGAAAATTTAATAAAAGTAAATACGATTTTAGTGTCAAAATAGCAGCCACTAACTTTCTACCGATAGAATTGAATACGAGTGGTCAATAACACTCGCTTTTCAATTTTCTATCGCTATTTGAAAACAGTATTTCGTAATTTTAGTCTGTTTTCGAGTGAAAGATTCGAGCGCTCGAAAGTCAAAAATCGGTCCCCTGTCCCGCTATTCGGTAACTTGTTTTAGGTTCACCTCAACGCTCAGCCACAAACCACTCAAGAGCAAAATATTCGGGTCGGTGAAATACCGTCATATTTCCTAAAATAGTGCAAGGTTGTACAGTTTTTTAAATTATTTCATGATCTTTAATTTTACATCTAAACTGCAAATATAAAAGTTGAAAAAATAATATTAAGTACCAGGTTTAAATAGGACTCGTAAAAACCCACGAAAAAAACAGCGTTAATGGAGCGAGATATCGCAAAAATCGTAATTTTTGGATGTTGATATTTTTTTGATAGGACTCCGGAAATTGCTAATACATTTGGGTATTACGAAGATATAAATATGTTAATAAGACTAGTATAAAATATTTAAAAAACCTATTGCGGTTATTTAATTTTGGGTGACCCGAAACTTTTGCTCTTGAGTGTATAACTTGACGCCACGCTTCGAAATAAATAAGCGTAATTCGTAATAAATGAAACGCATGAGCGCGTAAACAATAACAGCCAGAACCGAACGCTCCACGTGGACAATGAAAGAAGGGAAAACTTCATTTACTTTTTTTTATTTCTTCAAAAAGGTTTGGGGATTACAAAAGATGGGTTCAGCGTTTTATAATTTTAACTTTGTTATACTTATAGCAATTTTCATTACATTGTTGGAGTCATAAAATTTCATTGTCTTTAAATTTTTCGCATTTTATCTCACTCAATAGTAGGGCAGGGAACACAGAACATAATCAAAGGGTCATTAAAGAAGAGATGTTTCATGGGTGGTGAAAGAATAAAAATTGGTTCCAAGTTTTTTTAATGTGGTTTAATGTGTGGATAGTCGAATCTAAAGTAAAATATTTGAAAATAGCGTAACTTCTGTACAAGAAATGTCGAAAATCCTATCAAATCTCCCTCCTCATTACACAACTCTTCTCTGATAAAGACCTCAGCAAAATTGGCGGGTGTTGGTAAAGCTTAGCATAAATAGAATCTCATATTAATATCTGAAGAGGATATGAAAGTAAAAAGGCTCTTTGTCTCCGGAAAATACTTACAGCGGCGGCATATAATCCCCAAACAATAAATCTCTCGCGAGCAAACCTGGTATCGAAAAATGAACGTTTAGAAAAATATATAAGTCACACGTTCCGGAACGCCGAGCTTTGAGGTGTTAACCGGAAAATGTGAAAAAACGTGTAGTTCAAGATACTAAAACAACGAAGCTTAAATTAAAGTCGTTCGTGAAAAAGTTTTTCGTGATTTAGTACTAACACGCAGCAAAAATATGCATAGATTTAATCCACTTATAAATATGTACCGAACTTGTAAGTATAAACAATTGCACCTTTTTTCAATCACCATTGTAGCTCAATTTCCAGTTTGGCAAA
Organism: Epinotia brunnichana; assembly: GCA_963854355.1. Lineage (NCBI taxonomy): Eukaryota > Metazoa > Arthropoda > Insecta > Lepidoptera > Tortricidae > Epinotia > Epinotia brunnichana. The sequence goes on along the minus strand of OY977949.1, from coordinate 16,574,666 downwards.
TACTGCATTTTTGTATTTCGGACTCGGATTTTAAAATTCTGTTGGTTCTGTTCACTGAATACATTCCAATAGCCGTGACAAAAAATTTTCCTAGTCCTTTTTCACATTTCCACAGTCAATTCTATACCTATAATTTAGTACAACAGAGTCGAAGTCTACTTGTGACCCTTTATTTGCACCTGCACTATTTGAGTAGAACGAGTGATCCGTATTTGCCTTTCACTTCAACACAGAGCTAGTCTTCAAATCAATAAAGGGTCAGCAACGCGTTTATGCGTTACTAGCTTCTGCCCGCGACTTCGTCCGCATGGAACTCTTTTTATATCGTAGCTCCCTGCAAACTTTCAACCCGCAATTCATCCCCTTAGAGAATGATTTCCGGGATAAAAAATATCCTGACCTTCACTGGGACTCGAACAATCTCTTTTCCGAATTTCATCTAAATCGCCAGCAGTTTAAGTAGCTTCATACAAAATTTCAACTCCATTTTTCCCTTAACGGCTGATTTCTGCGATAAAAACTATCCTTTGTCGTTCCCCGGAACTCAATCTATCTCTATCCTTACCAAATTTCATCAAAATGGGTTCTTTCCAAATGTTCACCTCCTTAGGGGTTCATTTTTGGGATGAAGTCTATCCTATGTCCTTTCCCGGGACTCAAACTATCTCTATACCAAATTTCATCTAAATCGGTTCCATCCAAATTTTGACCCCCATTTCACCCCCTTAGTGGATGATTTCCGGGATAAGAAATATACTATGTCCTTTCCCGAGACTCAGACTATCTCTATACCAAATTTCATCTAAATGGGTTCCATCCAAGTGTTCACCCCCTTAGGGGATGATTTTTGCAATCAAATCTATCCTATGTCCTTTCTCGGGACTCAAGCTATCTCTATACCAAATTTCGTCTAAATCGGTGCAGCGGTTTAGGTAGCTATATACAAATTTTCACCCCCATTTTTCCCCCTTGAGGGTGGAATTTTCCAAAACCCAAAAAGTAATTTTCTTGTATTGTTATAAGGAGTCTATACAAAAAGTTTCAAGTCTCTTACTTAAAATTTGACTCCATCCCCATACAAACCGTCAACCCCCTTTTTACCCCTTTGAGGGTGGAATTTTCCAAAACGCTAAAAATGCTTTTCTTGTTTTGTAATAAGGCAATTATACACAAAGTTTCAAGTCTCTCACTTAAAATTTGACTCCATCCCAATACAAATTTTCAACCCCCTTTTTATCCCTTTGAGGGTGGAATTTTCCAAAACTCTTAAATCATTTTTCTTGTTTTGTAATAAGGAGAATATACACAAAGTTTCAAGTTTCTCACTTAAAATTTGACTCCATCCCCATACAAACTTTCAACCCTCTTTTTACCCCCTTAAAGGTGGAATTTTCAAAAATTTATTTTTAGTGGGTACTAACGTTACATAAACTACCTATTGTTAAAAAAACAGCTTTCTAGGTTCAACGGTTTCGGCTGGGCGTTGATTTAAGTGAGTGAGTGAGTCAGTCAGTCAGTCAGTCAGTCAGTCAGTCAGTCAGTCAGGACTTTTACGTTTATATATAGATGAATCCTTTGAAGCCGCGAGGGTCAATCTATAGGCATCGGTTTCCGCTTTCCATCAGGCAGACGATAAGCTTGTTTGCCACCGTCGTTGTCTATAAATAAAGATTTCCGTTCGTTTGATAACACGCCAGGGTAATGTTACTAAAACCTCCATATATCCCCGGGACCCGCCTGTAAGGCGGTGTTTACACGCGCCGAATAATTCCGACAGCAAAAGGGCGAGCAGCGTCGTGAAAACGTGAAGATCAGACCCTCAACGCGCCCTAATGACCTGCAAATATCGGGATATCATACGAGATTTAGGAAGGCCTTTTGCTCTTTCAGCTTCGCAGTAATTGACGTCCATCCTGTTTGTGTTAGCTTTGAGGTTTTGAGATATTTGCGATATGAGACGTTTCAGACGTTAGTTAGTAGAAGTTGAAGGGGATTTCATAACGCCATTCTGCACGCTCCTTTGTCTCAATACAAAATTGTAAATTACACTTTTTTACCACGACTGTTGCAGTTTTATGTCTGACCGATATTCACCTTAAGAACAGATGGGTCATACAGATTGAGTAAAACAAAAGTCGTATTTCCTATTGTCCATAGTAAAGGGCTTCCGCGTGTGTGTGCGTGTGATATAAAAAATGCTTTGATTGAATGAAATATCATATAAGAGAAGACGCCGTTTCTGTGGATTGAGAGTCTACCCATAAAATTGTTAACTTAGCGTTTAACTTGGCAATGTCCACAGAAGAGACGTGAACCTAAATCTGACAACCTAACCTAAATCTGACAACCTAAAGCTTTGGCCAAACAGACGGCGCGAGATCTCCGTACAAACCGCTAGCGTGGTCAAACAGGCCATGTATGACCGCGGCGCTGCGTCGCGCCGTGTGTTTGGCCAAGGCTTTAATCTCCGTATGACCCAGGTACTTCTCAGGAGGCTGCTCCAAATATGCGCGAGCTGGCATTCCGCTGTGCCCTACATGTCTAAATTTATTTTTGCAAACAAGTCATCACCGACGTCATTATTTCGCGACCAATGGACATTCCACATGAATAACCCTCACAATGCCGACAACTCAAACACATTAACCAGCCACACCCCTGACCCAAGTTAAATTTACTCAGCTTTTGTGCCACCCCTATTTGTAAAAACTTAACGAGACGGGCGTTGAAAAAGTGTGAACGTCGGATTTTTTGTTGGAATACCTTTTAAAGATACATAACATTTGGAAGGAAAATACTCGTTAAGTGATTCGACTGACCGTACGAGATTCGTTCTGGTAGATCAGGAAATAAACATAATAGAGAGCTAAGCATTCTGAGAGTATGCACATTGCAAAAGGGTACGACGCTTTTAGAAGACTAAAACTTACTTTGTTTCAGAGAAGATGAAGATGAAAATTAGGTGAAGATGAGTTGATCTATTTGTAGGCCTTTCCGTAGGTAGTACGAACTTTGCTTGTCCCATGACACTTCTAACCAAATAGTAGGTATGTAGGTCTGTCCGGCCTACAGACAACAACTTATTACTTAATCATAGAACGCAGGACGGCTAAATTCAGCTCGAATTGCCCAAAGCGCCTACAACAAATTAAATCTTGACTTGTAAGGTAAACGTCGGAGAGCTCGATTAGGCACTTTATTTCAAAGCAATATGGAATAAATTTGAACTAAGAGGATTTTCCTCCTTTCGAATTTAAGCCATGTCACTTTGGTATAGAGTGCCCATTCCATATACTAGTACACCGTAGCACTCGGACGTTTACCTTAAGTATTATCCTTGGAATCAAAACTCATAGAGTACATTCTGAATGTCAGTCAAATTAGACCAGCTTGACAGGACTGGCTTCTCACGAACAAATTTAAGGCCTGAATCACACTGGCGCGGCCTGCGGTGGCGGTCAGTAGTAAATTTGACAGCTAATGACAAGTTTACTATTGACCGCCGCGGCCAGGCGCCAATGTGTTACAGGTTTTATACAGTACGCTTTCAAAGTAACCCTTATGCTTTAAAATAAGGTTTTAGTGATAAACGAACGCCAAAGAGATTTTATGTCAAACAAGTTTAGCTTCGACGTTTTTACTGTCTCACTTCAGGACTTAAAATAAAAGTGTTCTTATACCGGTATCGCCGAACCGGTACTTGAACGGGCATTATCAGGGACTTATCGCGACTTTATGGAAACCAGCTGGAACCACTTAAAGGACGTACCGATACCTCTTAAAAGGATTCATTGTGTGCATTGATTAGACCTTTAAGAAACCATTTAGGGTTGGCGATGCTATGTTTTTAAGTGCCTAATGCATTTTAAATAATCCGTTTTTCAAGTCTGTCGGGAACCGGGATGGTTTATGAAATTAATCTAGTTATTATGGCTATAACCGTCATTGTACCGCCATGGCCGATTAGATTTCAAATCATGGCAAACTAGATATCCATAATAACATCCATATCGATGTTATTATGATTTTTCATGCATTATAATAACACTGGCACAGATAAAACGCTGATGTTACGTTACTGGTTGCAATAATGGTGGTATATATGGTTTCCGAACATATTATAGAGGATTTATGATATGGGTGTAGTTAAAAAAATATTTGATTGCATGAAATCATATAAGAGGAGACGCCGTTTATGGGGATTAAAAGTCCAACCAGAAATTAGGCTTTATAGCCCTTAACTTGGGCAATGTCCACAGAGGAGACGCGAATTCCCTCCGTTACATAAAACGAAATGTGTTTATGGTGCATTAATTAACTTGGTGCAGAAACAGCTCTTGATACTAATGAATCAGAACATAGTGTCGTATTAAGACAAATCGCAAAGTAACTTACAGATTGTTAAATCATCCGAAGCACATTGGATGGCCACATAAAATTTAAACTTTTGTTTAGTTTTTTTACAAAGGGGTCATAAAAACCTGAGGAAATCCCTTCATCATCATCATTATCATCATCATCATCATATCAGCCGAAAGACGTCCACTGCTGGACATAGGCCTCCCCCAAGGAGTGCCAAAGTGCCCGATCCTGCGCCACCCGCACCCAAATCCCTTAGGTACTCACATTCATTTGGCTCGTAAGTAATAAATATACGTCTTAAAAATAGTCAATCCCGTCTTAGTTAGAATCTGTCAGAAAGCAAGAAATCTTTCTTACTTATGAGAAATCGCATTTTCGCTCAACACTCACACGATTCCTACCATCTTAAGTGAAACATTCCTCAAAAAATGTCCTGAAGATTAGACGTAGCCTTTGGCTGCGGCCGTTACGGTTATTTACTGCCCATTTGGACCCGAAGAATTTTAATTCCATCATACAAACCTTTGTATGGACTGACGGCACGCCGTGGAATTTCACGCCTCACCTAATTTATACTTCCTCGTTTCTTCACACACACATTAAAACGAAATATCCATGTGGAATATGTGAATGGTCGCTTGCGTAGGGGTGCTAAGAAAAAAATAAACAACACGTGGGTTATTCCGACGACCTTAGAGACGGGACTCTTTAGCGATTTTGTATCTTTAGTCGATTTCACGTGAAGGTAAAAGCATAATACATATTGTTACTTTCGATGACATATACCTACAAACCTGCTGATACCATATTTTCCACGTATTTATGGAATCAATCGAGAGCGTAGCCTGGATTTTGTTCGGAGCTAAAGAAGAAACTCTTTGGTGCAAGAAATAAACTGCGCACTTCCAGCGATCGCTAACTGCCTCCCGCTTCACCCTTAGAATCACTCAACATCTTTTAAAATACGAACATCACAACTCAAACATTAAATGTACAGAATTAATTTGAAACGAAGCTGTCAAATGTGAAACAATGGACGAAAACAAACGGTATTTTACTTCCTTTGTCCACGTTTTACAAGTTATTGTTGTCTGTAGGGTCCCGTCACAACAATCCTTATAAATGAGATCAACTCGCGAGTCCCGGTAACGCAAATATTCCAAATATCATTAATTAGTAGGTACCTGGACGAACGACGGGCAGACAAAACGTATTTTCCCAAATACGAGCCCTAGCTAAATTTAGCCAGGGCTCGTATTTGGAAAAATTATATAATATATAATAATTATTATACCCCGCTATATTATTCGCTATTTCATCAAACAAATACTGTAGATACTTAATTTACATATGTGAATATTTAAAATACATATTTTGGGCACGCTTGTGAAAATTCAATTTGTCTTTAGTACAAGTTCATCTTGTATAGGCAATTGCTACTAACACCGTAATTGCCGGACCACCTGGCAAGCACACGTAGACACGTAATATCATAATCACATCTCCAGAACACAAAAAAGTAATGAACAAAACGTAAAAGAAACCGGACAATTACTGGAACATTCCAAAAATACCTTTAACAACGAATTCGGTAAGTATTTTTTTCCATTAGTACGCATCCTTAGAGATTAGAACCAGATAAACAGCGGACTGCGATTAATATAATGTCATGAGTGGGCTTTAGTATGCTTTATGAGCAAAAAGTGAGATAATAAAATATTACTTACTCTTGTTCGCCGGCGGACGCTTCAGTTGTTATTACCTACCTTTTATGGCTATGTCGGCCACCTGACACAGAAAGACATAAGCTACAAAGATTTCCAACTTATACACCCTTTTCGCACTACGGCACCCATTTATATTTCTCGTAAAAAATACTACCACATATATAGGTATCTATATATGTGGTAGTATTTTTTACGAGAAACCTCGTCTGGGCAATGAGACCAAATAAGACGTTATGCCTTCTGTGGTACGGCTTTCTAAATAATAGATGACAATCCCTATTATTGTACATTTAGTTTTGATAACATTGATTATTCTGTGTATGCGTTACAATAAAGTAGCAGAGTCCGTCCTTTTACTTTTATAATCCTGCCAACGAGTAACATTGATAGTTGACATCTCTTGACCTACGTACCACGTGTACCGACTTTACTATTCAATAGAACCTTATTAAGTTATTATTATACATATGAGTTACTAAGTAAGAACAACTAAATTTCAAGCACCACATAAACAAACTCTCCGCAAGAATTAGAAAATCTATTTATATTTTCAAAAAACTTCGGCAGTCTGCAGATAGCTCTTTGTTACTACTAGTCTACACTGCGCTGTGCCAGTCAGTAATCAGTTATTGTATCACAGCGTGGGGCAGCGCAGCAAAGACGACCATGTTGGAAATTGAAAGAGCGCAACGTTCGGTGCTGAAAGTCATGTTAAAGAGGCCCTTTCGATATCCAACTGCGACCTTGTATGCCGAATCACACGTTTTAACCGTACGTCAACTTTATATCCTTAAAATTTCATTATGTACACACAAAACCTCTAAATATATGACTTGCTACGACACACTACTTAAAAAACGCGTCTTTAGGTTACCAGTTCCTAGAGTTCTTTCCAGCTTTGGTAAACGTTTTGGCGATTATATTAGGGTAGCAATATATAACACTTTACTGAAATATTGTAACCTAACGGGCAGCACAAAAAATGAAGCCAAATCACTTATTTTTAAATTTCTTCATTCGTTAAATTATGCCGACACTGAAGCTATCTTTAATATCTAAGTTAGTCTCTAAGTATAAACTTTTCAATGTAAAATATTTTTTCTTACTCCTCCAAATGTAATTAATTCTGTGGTAACTTATTTCTGATGTTTAAAAATTAACTGGTTCCCCACGATACAGGCGTAGCCTAGTGTGGGGACCTCTGGTAACTATGTAAAACTCATTCTGTTTAAATAAATGACTTTTTTACTTTTTTTTTTTTTACTTTACTTAAGTATGTATACGTCGAACAAAATACAACAACACAATACGAGTATTACAAACCTACTTAATTTGTTATAAAAGCAGACATCGTAAATTTTGTACCATTTTCGGCGCAGCGTAAGTAGTGTTGTTAACGGAATTGGTATAAATAATTTCAATAATTATGCTTAATTTGCATTCATAACGTTAATATTAACCTTAATTGACAATTTTGATTGATATTGTCTATACAAACTCCGTTAACTCAACCACGCTGTACCGAAAATGGTAAGTACAAATTTTACGATGTCTATTAAGGCTTATAAGTGGAGCTACATAAATGTATTGTAGCACAAGTGTGTTGAAACTGTGTCACGGCAGATTTACGTGTGGCTGCGTAAAGCTATACATAAGCGACATAACTTATAATATTCCAATATTCACGCCTAAAGCCGCAAAGATCAAACCCGGTGTTTATCAAAGTATTGGAGCTTCCGTGTCACTATTAAAATGTCATTAAAACGCCATTTCGGGCTCTTATCGAGTCGTCCGTAATGTACACATGGCGCCTAAATATGCACAACTACTCATTAAATAGAAAGCTGGTATTAAGTGAGTGGTATCCAAGTTGGTATTGTAGCTGCCGACATGGAAAAAATCATCATTCATCATTCTTAAACAATATATTACAGTATTTCCATATACGGCATGAGTACATTTTGTAAATTTTTATAGGGGTATACGAGACTACGAGTAAGAAATAGATGGACGAGTGAGGTCGAAGATATTATGAGTCCATCAGCTATTCTGAAACATTACAAATATTACAAATTACAATACATAAGTATTACTTATCACGACTACTAGAATAATTGCTATAAATATATATTTATTAATATCTAAAAGGGTCTAAAGGGTTATTGTCTATAAATGGGTGTCTTTTAGATATTTGGTAAAATATATTAAACCTGTTACTTATGCTGCTTTTTTTCCTACATGAAGTAGGAGTTCAGGCCGAAGGGTGTACTTTTCCGGTGCTTTCGAGGCCGGTTATTTGACTCCCAGAAAATGAGCCACGCGTCGCCGTCTTAAGGCGCTATAGTATCATGGTCTTCTCTCCCTCTCGCTGAGCATAAGCGTGAGCGAGATGGAAGTGCGTGTTTGGAAGCGCGGATATCATGTATTTTAATTTTAATTTTTTGTGCGTTTAAATAAATAAAATAAGTAATCACTAAGTTCCCTCAAACATGATATTGCCGATTTTTAGAACCAATGTTAATATGTTTAGCTATTGTGCATAATTTGCTACGAATGTTTTAAGTGAATTTTAATATGTTTTAGACCTATGTTCGTGATTTTTTTCTATCGTGCGAAAATTGCTTAATCGTGTTTCGAATCACTGATTTCCCTGCAGAAAGATTACTATTCGTATTTTTTTGAAACCATATTATTATAAACAGACGCATTATATTGTTTCAAAAACTATGTTCGCTTCACTTCGCTGAACCTATAGCGCCTTAACGTGTTATTGGGTTATTTTAGTTTAGTATATTGATATGTATGGTAGTCTATAAGATAAGTATTTGTAGATATGAACCTTATTGTCTGCTACAAATACATAAATTAAACAAAACAAAAGTAATATTGGGATTCTATTCCCTCTCACGAGGTATATAGATATAGTAACTATTGTACACAAGTTTGACCACTGCAAATTCCCAAACACCTGTTTAGAATTCCACAATGTATGTAAGGTCAACTTGACAACGGACCATGCGTTAAGTGCTGGTATGTAGTTATCGAGAGCATGTTGTGGTTACTGGATATCGGCACTTGATTTAAGCCTCTTGACATGCTGTTGGCAGAAAGTCCACAATACGAGTACCTACACAGGCGAACATCTATTCCCCAAACCGTTGAGTGAGCGTTAAAGTAGGAGGGATATTTAAGTCGACGCCAAAATATATAATAATATATAGTACGGGCCAAAAGAACGTTCCGATGGGATTTGGGTTCCGATTGGTTTTCCTAAGAATGAGTTCAAAACTAACATATTCAATTATTATTATTTAAAACCCCATCGCATGGTGTTATTTATAATAATAATTGGATATGTTAGTTTTAAACACATTCTTAGGAAAACCAATCGGAACCCATACCCCATCGGAACGTTCTTTTGGCCCGTACTATAGTACTATATATTTTGGCGTCGACTTAAATATCCCTCCTACTCATCAGGTCAAAATAGCCTTAACCATCCAGAAAGTCATCAGGATAAAATAGCCTTAACCATCCAGAAAGTCCATTCTACATGCAGGTGAAAGAATTGTTGCCATCGGATTATCAGATATTCGGTTACAAAGCTTACAAAGCTACAATTTCACAGACCTTTCCTCTTTATAATATAAGTATAGATAAAATCACATGCGAATGCAATCACACAGTTAATTAAAGCTCGTAAGTTACCGAAGATTTCATGTTTACTTTAATTTATATAATATGTAGATCTTTCAGATGACTAAACTATTAAAGCATAAAACTTACACTGGTCTTATTAATAAAAAAAATACGATAATCTACATTAAGATTTATCTGGCATCAGCAGATTTATTCAGGCTTCGGATCGTTTCGGTTTAAATCGACACAAATTAGCTTTCTAGATGTTACCATGTTTTACTAATATATGGCTGTATTCATAAACGTTCAATAAACCAATTTTAGGTTTAGTTTATGAATAAGGGGGTTAGTTTTTATTAGGTACAGAATCATAACGTGGAAATCAAGCTAGAACTAAAACTACATATTATCACGTGGAAATGTTTATGAAGTTGGCTTCTCATAGAGACTGACGTCCAACATGGCACTGCAATCAACGCAAACTGCCTAATAATCACTTTCTTCGTACAATACGTAATTTGTCATCTCAAGCATATCCTAAACACAGGTGGTTAGACATGCTCTAACAATTAACAGTACGGTGCTTTGATACGCTCGCTCAGCTCTATTTACAAGCGTGTTAGATTATTATGTAATATAGCACATAAGCTTACCAGTAATTTAAGTTAAGACGCGAATTAACCTTCTTTATTGATTAGTTTGTCACTTTTCTGTGTCACCACACTATTAGATACTGATTTGACACTTCAATGAAAATATGTCGGGTAAGTGTATAATCGTTGACTTACTAATAATATTGCCAATGCTAAAATGAAAATGAATATCAGTATGTAATTTTCATGGTGCCTATTTATAATGGTTTTAATATGTTTGTGTATATTTTAAATGAATACTAGTAAGAATTTATTGATCAAGTGATTGAAATGACTGACTAAACTATCCATGACGTCACGTGTTTATCGAACAGAGGTGGCGTGGTCGAACACCTGGAATCAGGTATAAAAGGGTTCCACCGGCCGATTCTTGATTCATTATCGCCGCTGCCGTTCCAAGGTGAACATCTCCTGGGAAGTTCAGTCAGTTAAGTAACCCTTGGTATTAATTATGTACTTTGTGATATTGCTGTGTATTTCAAACGGTATTATATGCTTAAATTATTATTGATGCTTCGATTATTAGTCACGTTATAAGTGGATTAATTAACTTATAGATAATTTAATGATAAATAAATGAATACTAATGGTTTAAAGGTTTTTACTGGTATTTTGGCCAATAAAAGAGTTGTTACATTAATTCTATGATTTTTATTATTATAAATACTTTATATTTCCCTTGCCTATTCAACATAGTAGTAACGAACTGTCTAAATAGGGTACAGGGTACACGAATAAAGGGGTAAGTAAGTGAATACTACAATGTTTCAGCTTTTTATTCTCAATCCATACACGTGGTAATAAATATTACAAATAATATGTTGATATCATAATTACTATAATTCGCTTTTATTTACATTTCTGTCATCAGAAGTGGGATACGACCTACTTTTTTTTGTTGTTGTTATTTTTTACATACCTGATACCTACCTGTGAATTTTAGGATGGCCGATACAGCAGTTCAAGATCCACTGAAAGCGATTCGTGACGTTCTCACCACTACCTACACAAAGCAGTCAAAAGGATGATGACATCGCGCTGCCATTATTCGACCCCGAGCGGAACGACTGTGGAGCTGCCAGCTGGTGCAACAGCATTGAAGTTCTGGCCAAGGAGTTCGACTGGAGCAGCATGAAGACTGCAGCAAAGGCCAGTAAGGCTCTTAAAGGTTATAAATTTATGATTGCAATGAAATATATTTTGTCAACTTAACGCCATTATATAGGTATGGTAAATATACCCTCTTCATTAATATTATGGCTTAATATGCATCTCACCATAATAAAACATTTGCGTCGTTAAATTGACAAAGTAGGTATCAATTAAATTAATTAAACGATGAAATAATTCTACCGAGCCTCACTTGATGTTAGAAGTGAAACAGTAGAAGTAGATTTATTTGCTACCGAGCCTCACTTGATGTAAGAAATGAAACAGTAGCAATATATTTAAGTTGCTACCGAGCCTCACTTGATGTTAGAAGTGAAACAGTAGAAGTAGATTTATTTGCTACCGAGCCTCACTTGATGTAAGAAGTGAAACAGTAGCAATATATTTAAGTTGCTACCGAGCCTCACTTGATGTTAGAAGTGAAACAGTAGCAATAGATTTAAGTTGCTACCGAGCCTCACTTGATGTAAGAAGTGAAACAGTAGCAATAGATTTAAGTTGCTACCGAGCCTCACTTGATGTTAGAAGTGAAACAGTAGCAATAGATTTAAGAATACAGCGACCAATACAGATATAACAATGATGATGAATTGAGGTTACTATGACAGTGATGGTAACCAGTAGCAATAGTAATTAGCAATATTAATAAGCCAATTAGTATTAAAAAAAAAAATTAATTATGCTACTTCGGGAGCGAAGTACAAGTCAGTATGGCCGTGTTAGATTATTATGTAATATAGCACATAAGCTTACCAGTAATTTAAGTTAAGACGCGAATTAACCTTCTTTATTGATTAGTTTGTCACTTTTCTGTGTCACCACACTATTAGATACTGATTTGACACTTCAATGAAAATATGTCGGGTAAGTGTATAATCGTTGACTTACTAATAATATTGCCAATGCTAAAATGAAAATGAATATCAGTATGTAATTTTCATGGTGCCTATTTATAATGGTTTTAATATGTTTGTGTATATTTTAAATGAATACTAGTAAGAATTTATTGATCAAGTGATTGAAATGACTGACTAAACTATCCATGACGTCACGTGTTTATCGAACAGAGGTGGCGTGGTCGAACACCTGGAATCAGGTATAAAAGGGTTCGACCGGCCGATTCTTGATTCATTATCGCCGCTGCCGTTCCAAGGTGAACATCTCCTGGGAAGTTCAGTCAGTTAAGTAACCCTTGGTATTAATTATGTACTTTGTGATATTGCTGTGTATTTCAAACGGTATTATATGCTTAAATTATTATTGATGCTTCGATTATTAGTCACGTTATAAGTGGATTAATTAACTTATAGATAATTTAATGATAAATAAATGAATACTAATGGTTTAAAGGTTTTTACTGGTATTTTGGCCAATAAAAGAGTTGTTACATTAATTCTATGATTTTTATTATTATAAATACTTTATATTTCCCTTGCCTATTCAACATAGTAGTAACGAACTGTCTAAATAGGGTACAGGGTACACGAATAAAGGGGTAAGTAAGTGAATACTACAATGTTTCAGCTTTTTATTCTCAATCCATACACGTGGTAATAAATATTACAAATAATATGTTGATATCATAATTACTATAATTCGCTTTTATTTACATTTCTGTCAAGCGCATATAAGCAAAGTACATAGTACAACTAGGAATGCATGATGTTTGTTAAACAAAAATTGCCGTAACGAACATTGCAACCAAATCCTTTATTATGTAGTAGCGCACATACAGGGCACAGAATGTAAAGCAACACCTAAAAGCGTCCAAAATTGTCGTTAAGGACCTTTAATAGTCATTTCATTAAGCCGTGAAAATTAAAAAAGCTAATGAGAACTGCCATAATTTTTGGGTCGGACAAGGAGACTGTTTTACAAGCGATTCTCGTAGGCAAGCATTTGTCAGAAACATAGGGATTATTAAATGGTTGAGTTAGCACAAAAGCAGGATAATATCAATAAAAAACATATTCAAGCAGGTTTACATTGCATCCTAAACAAGCACCGAGCCGAAAGCAATTATAAACCACGACGAGCAATTACAATTTAGATGTTTGACGATTAAGACCCTAATGATCAAACGTAACGAGATGCTGCTGATTAGATGTTACTAGACCTATTCAAATTCTATGTTGAAACGGGTTAGGCAACTCGGAATATTGGTATAATGTTACATACCGTATGTCCTAATTCAACTTCTATTCAACTATACGTAATCCAAAGCAAAGGTTGATTTCCTGTGTTTTAGATGGGCACACATCAAAGCAAAGCTGCTTTATATATAAACGGGTTAAATTATTTATAGGTAACCAAACCAAAAACAGCTGCAAACCCATCGCCACATTGCATTAGAATATTCTTTCCTAAAGCCCTCCAAATAATAATCTTGATGGTGTGCGTGAAATTTGAGTTCTGTAGATTCCTAAAGCCTTGGTCAGACACACGGCGCGACGCAGCGCCGCGGTCGCGCCGTGTGTCTGACCAAGGCTTAAGATAAAATATATTAAATCATACATATGGAGCATAGCATTGTACGGAAGTGAAACTTGGAGCTTGACCCAGAAAGATGCGGAGATATTTAAAGAAGCGTTTGAGATGTGGTGTTGGAGGCGAATGGAGAAAATTAGCTGGAGAGAGAGAGAGAGTAACCAATGAAGAAGTGCCAAATAGAGTGGGGCAAACCAGGCAATTAGTGAGGAACTTAGAAAATAGAAGAGGGAAGATGATAGGGCATGACGAGCAACTCAAAAAGAGAGTTGATGTTGGGTCGTACCGTGATATCAAAGAGATTGCGTGGGATCGGAGTAGATGGAGGGCCTGCTTTGAGCTACACCGACAAGAGCGTAGCTCTTTAGTAAGAGAAGAAGAAGATTCCTAAGGCAGACATCACACTGCCGCCGCATCCCGCTGCGGCGAGCGGAGCGACGGTCGGAGTACCTCAGTTTGTATATAAATTTCGTACACACACACCGCACACTTTCGGTTCACACTGCACCCACCTCCGTTCGGCGAAACGACAAACAAGGGACTTCCTGATACAGTTATTATTGACTTAATAAGTCTCTACCTTTTCGTCATTGTAATATGTAAACATTTTTTAAAGAAATAAATAATTTTCATTTACAAAAGCAGCATTTCAAGTACCATTGAATAATTCATATTCTATTCCGTTTTCTCGGTTGCAGTTTTCTCCGACTAGCGGTGAAATGACATTATCTATCGGAAAATAATGGTGAAAATCTTTTTTAAATGTGCTATTCTGACTCGATATATAGATATTCGATCATCGATAATATTACAAATAGTAGTATTAGTAAACACTTTATTGCACAAAAAAAAACAAGTAGGTACATAGCACAGAAAAAAAACCCATTTGTACAAAGGCGAACTTATCCCTTTAAGGGATCTCTTCCAGCTAGCCTTTGAGCAGCTGAGTGAAAAAGTGACATGGCAGACATACTGTGCAACATGTATAAGTTAGCAAAATAATACAAGAATCGAACGAATAACTATATATTAAATATATAGAATATAAACATGTACATAAATAAATATTAACCCTAAAATGAATACGTAAGAACCGCATATACCCACCTATCTTCCACCTGAGACTGTGAGAGCTACAATAGTATGGCAAGCTTATGTTTCAACAAATTGATTCATCGGAATTCTTTCTATGTTTACCGAATTCTAATGTCTACCGAATTTCTACTGAAATTATCAATCCCTTTTCACTTTCCTGCGGAATAATTTTTGTAATTAAACTTAAAATGTAATTTATTTGAAACATAGGCCGCCATACGAACGTTACATCTAACTTGCAAAGACTCCGATATTTATCTTCTTACGGGGTATTAGACTTAATCTCGAGCTCGAGACTGATATATTGCTTGAAAACAAAGGATCAGCGTATAAACATACCCGAATGAAACCCTTGGCATATTTTATAATAAGACTGATCATTAAGGATCCTTACGTCAAAGTAGCGTGCCGTCAAACAGAGACAAGCCGCACATAATGTCAGTATCTTTATCTTCAAGAGCAGGAGCTTGAGCTCAACTGCCATTAAATAAACAAAATAGCGAATCGGTTCGCTGAATTCTAATATACATAATGACTGCATTGATAAAAAAGCAGTAACGACTTATGCATCGTACCTATCTGTATAAAACTGGTTGAAGGTCGAAACATAGAGCTCCAATATGTAACGCAAATAAGATCCTGCCGTACTTACGTGTTGCAGTATATAAAATAACTGTCCAGTTAGGTACTTTATATTACTAACGGTAATCTTTATAAAAAAAAACTTTTTTTATCAGGCCAAATAGCATAGATGGTTACAATATCTTAATAACTATGGTAGTGAAAAACTTTAAAATGGAAAAAATAAAAATAAACACAGACTCAAAACAAAATAAAATAGGCTTGGATAGCCATTGACAGGGACATGCAAGGCAAACAACCTGCTCTACCTGGTGATGCCAATAGCCACTTCCACCCAGTAGCGAGTGAGTGGGCAGTCGAGGCGCTCTGCGAACACCTTCAGAAGGCTGGTGCTGCTGCCACGCACTCGGTTCAGCAGTGATCCTACTCTTTTTCGCCTGATGGCAAAAAGTCATCTGTTCGCGCCTTTGCGAACATTCCGGAGCATCCTCAGAATGTTGTTGTATTGGACGCGAATAGCGTTGTAGGCTCTCTGTGTAAATCTTTATATGCGTTTTCAGTATTCATTACGGAGACCCATATGTTTATTTTAAAACGTGTTCTCTAAGAATAGTCACGTTTCTTTGCCATTAAAAGTGTATTTCAATTCATTTTCATAAACCTCACGGACTAGTAATCCCCGAAACACCTTTGACCCAAATACTTCGTTGTTTGTTTCAAAATTAAAATCGGCGTTCTCTTCCGCCTTCGTAGCGTTTATTTTGGTGACAGCTCCATTTTTACACCAATTAAAAAAAATACCGGCCAAGAGCGTGTCGGGCCACGCTCAGTGTAGGGTTCCGTAGTTTTTCGTCACAGTAAGTGTGTGAAATTATTTAAAAACTATTCAACACATCAAGTTCAAAATAATTTTCATAGAAAGTTTTTATAAAGTTCTACCTCAGTGATTTTTTTCATATTTTTAAAACTTATGGTTCAAAAGTTAGAGGGGGGGGGGGGGCACATTTTTTTAGGGTTCCGTACTCAAAGAGTAAAACGGGACCCTATTACTAAGACTTCGCTGTCCGTCCGTCCGTCCGTCCGTCTGTCTGTCACCAGGCTGTATCTCAAGAACCGTGATAGCTAGAGAGTTGAAATTTTCACAGATTATGTATTTCTGTTGCCGCTATAACAACAAATACTAAAAACAAAATAAAATAAATATTTTTATTGATAATGGTACGGAACCCTTCGTGCGCGAGTCCGACTCGCACTTAGCCGGTTTTTTTTACTTCTGGAGCGATTATCTCCGAAAATATTAACATTATCAAAAAATAATTTTAGCAAATTCATTTTTAAATACCTATCCAACAATATATCACACGTTAGGGTTGGAATGAATGAATGTTGAAAATTTCAGCTTTCTAGTGCTAATGGTTACTGAGATTATCCGCGGACGGACGGACAGACAAAGCGAATCTATAAGGGTTCCTAGTCGACTACGGAACCCTAAAAAAGCTTTGATTCCGTTTTTAACATGACAAATGGCTATGAAACAACATGGCGTAAAAAAGCGTGACAATACATGACAAAGAGTTGCATTAAAGATTACCGTTAGAAGGAATGCAAAAAGAAAACACATTTCAGCGGTTTAAGGTAAGAAAATAATAGATTGGGATTTTGCAGACTAATTAAGTGTCTGTTTTGACGTTCCAAAATGAAGGACACTGAAGATATTCTAATAATTCGACACCCAAGTCATACATTATCATAATAGTTATTTATGATACAAGTGCGGAAAGTAGGTAATTCCCAACGAGTGGCGATGACCAAAAACACGATCATTAGCATTGCGAGTTAAAAATGTAACATATGTTGCCTTTTTATACGTAATACCTAATCTCAGCAAACTCATCATATGACGGATACGCTAAGCTCAGCTCGAGCCTCGAGTCGAACACGGGATCAGCGCCGACGCAGTCTGCTATAAATATTCCGGGGTAACAGCGGCACGGTGTATATCGAGAGTCAGTAGGATAACTACCTACCAATTATACCAACCTTTTTGAGCGACTTTAAAGAGATAAAAGTACCGGCGAACCGCAAAATTTTGCTCGCGAGCGTAATGTATACGAATTTTTGACATGACGAAACTGTTAGGGCTACGGAACCCTAAAGATATAGGTAAAACTGTTAGCACATATTATAGGTATAATTACATTGTATGACAGCACAAATTCAAGATTTTGTTTTCTTCCTTGAGTTATGTACTTAATGATTATTTTATCACTGCGGTTTTATAGTTTAGTTTAGTTTAGTTTCATTTATTTCACGATAAAAATTACAATATAAATTTGCATAAATGTCTAAAGTACAAGAATTTCTACCATGATCGTCAATATAATTGAAATGTAAAATAAAAATAAAATATTATTCTATCTCTCAAAAAGGATCGTCATTTGTTACAATATCATAACAATTTAAAAACTATTCACAAGTCGACATAATAAAAACAAAATTATGTAAAAATTACAAAACATAATTCTCTCAATAAAGACTATCACTGAAACTTAAAACGGAATATAATAATACTTAGTTTAAAAAGTAAGTTCCATGTACTCGTTCACAGAGTACAGAGGGTTGATCAACAAAAGATTTCTCAGCTTACGCCGAAATGTTTCGTCAGATTGTTCATTTCTGATATCGGCGGGTAATCGTTCATATAATAGTACATTCTCATCTCTTTCTTTCTTTCTTTCCACGCCTCGGTAATAATGTACTATGTATGTATTACTGTTTTGACATGTGTGCTGCGATAACGACAGGAGGGATTTCCGATACGCGAATATGTATTTTAAATCTTTAATCTATTGGAGATTTAGAATATCAAGTGAAACTGATGCAGTAGGTAAGTTCTACAATATTACCAAATGCGTATATTTCGTTCCGAATCTATACAAATATTATTCAGACGAAAAGAGTTTGTGATTTGTTGAATTCCATTACATCAGTAAGTACTCGAACTGTGACTTTTACCAGAAATGGTTATAAATACGGTTTAACAATAAACAAATTGAAACTGCAGTCAATTTATTAACCAACAGGCGGAATGGCTTGTAGGAATAATAAAATCGACACGAATGCCAGCGACGGAACAAATATTAAAAATAAACCTATTTTCTCCTGGGCAACTACCGGTGGACATACATTTTCATACCTGTCCAAAACGTATGGACGGAACGCACGTTTTTTTATGCTAACGAAAGTGTCTTTCTAAACAATTGACTGACGACCGGTTAGCCTAGTGGGTACTGACGCTGCCTACGAAGCTGAAGGTCCTGGGTTCGAATCCCGGTAGCGAATTTACAAAGCCTATATATTAGAGTGAAAGTGAGAACTAAACTCGATTAGCTTTTGTTTATATAAAACCTTGACAAAACCCTCATCTGTTATAGTACAGAAATAGACTGAAATCGCGTAGACTTTGTTAACTAAAGTCATACTGGCATTGCAGCAACAAATGCTAGTCTATTGCGGTCTATAACTTTAAGAAAATTGTTGCCATGATGCCGATTGTATTAGATGAGCTTTCGGTCTTGCAAATTCCTTGACAGCATCTATTTCAGTATAGAATTTTAATGAAACAAGGTTTTCTTCTTCTTCCGCTATTTTATAAAAAAAATCGAAGACGAACCACTTTTTTCCACTTTTTGCCACTAAGTCCCGTTTAAAGGGTGGGCATCAAATAAACTTTTCCCTGAGATCAACCAATGCCAAGGTAGTGGTGTATCGTAGGCAGTAGCAGTAGGGAACAGGGGCTTAGTGGCAAAACCGACTCGGATCGCGGATAGGTTGCTCCGCTCTCGCTTTCGTCTTCGAAGTTATTTTTATTTATAAAAGAGCGGAAAAACGAATAATATGAGAATACTTAATATATTACGCTCTATATATATTTTACGCTCGCGGGACCTGATCTACTAAGTTACAAATTGTGCCGAGCAATTACGATTGTGATAAACAAATATGGCGGTGAACCTCTACTCGACTAGGTTTTGTTCGTAAATAATGTTTGAAAATGTCTCAACAAAAGCTAATCCATTTCAGTAAATATAAATAAATAAATAAATATTTGCGGACAATCTTACAAAAAATTAACCTAGGCCAAAACTAAGCAAAGCTTGTAGGTACTATGGGTACTAGACGACGATATAGATTACTTATATAGAAATATAAATACTTTAATACATAGAAAACATCCATGACTCAGGAACAAATATTCGTGCTCATCACACAAATAAATGCCCTTACCGGGATTCGAACCCAGGACCTCTTGCTTCGTAGGCAGAGTCACTACCAACTAGGCTAAAGCGGTCGTCAATATTTTTTAAACTGAAGGAGATCGTTTAAGTTATAGCTCGTAATGGACTAACTTTTGTTGCTGCAATGTCAGTATGAATTTAGTTAACAAATTCTACGCGAGTTCAGTCGATTTTTGTACCATAACAGGTTAGAGTTTTATCAAGGTTTTGCCTAAAGAAAAGCTAATCCAGTTCAGTTCTCACTCTGACTCTAATGGTATGTATAGGCTTTGAAAATTCGCATCCCGGTAAGGGCTAATGTTTGTGTGATGACTGATGAGCATTAATATTAATTAAATATACATAATTATATATATCTCGTCGTCTAGTCCCAAAAGCACAAGTCTGATTGAACTCACAATACGGCTAGTTCGATTAGTGTAAAATTGTACCCCAATATATTTAAAAAAGGTCAAACAGAGTCCAAGATTAGTCCATACAATTTTGGCGATTAACGTCAGATTAAGTGCTTATTCCTGTTTGGTCGGCCGTGGCAAATGCATTACGTTTGATCGCATGTAAGTGGGAATAAATAAGGCCTGGTTTGTTTAGTTCTGTTTGAGAAAACCGAGCTGATTCTAAGTTGATTGCCAAGTGCTACGCCGAAGGGATGCCTGTTCAATATTTGGAGGCGGGAAAGTTGAACGCTTACCGGAACAGAATACAGAAACTTGGTATGTAGGTACATAGTTCTTAAAGCTTCATGGTGAGAATCAGGAAGGATTTAGTTCACCGCATAGTGCAGCTCATGGAAAATTCAATAAGGGTCGACGCCCAGAGTAGTGAGGCGGGAGAGAATATAAGCACTACTGTCGAATTCTATAACATTGATTAGGACTTTACACACCTAGGGCGATAATGCAAGCAAACTAGGAAGACAAGGACTTGCGATCCGAGGCTTTTTTAGGGTTCCGTACTCAAAGAGTAAAACGGGACCCTATTACTAAGACTCCGCTGTCCGTCCGTCCGTCCGTCCGTCCGTCTGTCTGTCACCAGTCTGTATCTCACTGATACTAAAATAAAAAATAAAATAAAAAATAAAAATTGTTTATTAAAAGAAAACCTTTTTACAATACAGTTTATCCTGCGGCCCCACACTAGGCTATGCCTGACACGTGGTGGCCAGATTCGGTTTCAACATTAGTCATGTTAGCTACAAAAGTTACTTAAAATTATTATGAACAAATAAACAATAATTTTTATATGCGCGCGTTTGTGTGTGTGTATGTGTGTGTGTGTGTGTGTGTGTGTGTGTGTGTGTGTGTGTGTGTGTGTGTTTGTGTGTGTGTGTGTGTGTGTGTGTGTGTGTGTGTGTGTGTGTGTGTGTGTGTGTGTGTGTGTGTGTGTGTGTGTGTGTGTGTGTGTGTGTGTGTGTGTGTGTGTGTGTGTGTGTGTGTATGTGTGTGTGTGTGTGTCTTTAACTGAGTGTAATTGAGTGATATGTATGCAAGGCTACAGGGTTGAGTATTATCAAAACAACCACTCTTACGACCTCTAACAGTTTTTCCGTCTATAAAATAGCTAAGACCCTTTAGCCATCTTACAATTTTGGATTTTGCTTCGCGTGGAGTACTATCCGATATCATGCAGGCCTTTACCACTTTATTATAAATAAAAGGGTGCAAGAAATTTGGAAGACGTCTGGCATGTGTGGTTTTTACGCGTGGAACCGGTATTTTAAAAACTCGTCTACGGAATAGGGTGGTATAATCTTCAGACTGTACCGTATCTTTATGCACGTGAGTAGCAACTCGTAGGATCATTAGTTGCCTCACGCTTAGGACGTCCGAGGCCATACTGTGAGTTGAAATTTTCACAGATGATGTATTTCTGTTGCCGCTATAACAACAAATACTAAAAACAATTTTATGACTTCTTTATAGCCAGGTGTGAAAAAAAAACTTCAATTCGACCAAGAGCTTCCCTATAAATGCTAATTAACGGCACAAGATAGTTAAGATAAAATCACAGTGAAAGAAAATACAATATTAAACACTTAAGTCACCAGAAACATGAGAGCTATAGCGTCCCAAAGCTGTAATCAGCCCTATCGCACCCCATACATCTGCAATCGGGATTAAGGACACGGCGGGTAAACACCCGCACAGATCATTCAATCCCACCTTCACACCACTTATTCGACGCTCCGCCGTAATGAAGTACCGAATCAACGGAAGCCTCAGTAATCCCGGATAACTCCGCGCTGTTCATTCATGATTATACTATACATTTTACACTCATTTACATAATTATTGTAACACAAGTTACAAGGGGAATGGAAATTCACTGATAATAAGTTAGGCGCTCTGTCAAAAGGTCTATTGTATTCGGAGATAAGTTTGTCCCCGTAAAACAATCTGGAATTTAGTATCGCCCGCTACAGACTACATAAAGCGACAATATGATACAATTCCAGTCGGGAAGACTGCGAAAACGTCAATTGTTACGACCCAAACAATTCCAGAAAGTTAGAAGCGATGTGCATTTTTGCATCGGAATTCCCTTTAAGCATTGTCAATTTCTGAACCGGAAATCTGTGAATTTCTGCAATGTCAAGTTGTATTTGAGATTTCATTAACTTTTCTATTCTGTTCGCTCTCAATAAGGTTACTTTGTACATTTCTTTCGAGCGCCCAACCGACATTTTTATCAACGTTCTTGCGAAAGCGGAACTTGAATTCAACATTGCAGTTTGCAGCGTTAATATAATGAGGACGGAGCCTTTGAAGAGCGTACTAAATTATAATTGAGTCAGTCCAAAACATTATAACTGAAGACGTATGACGAACATCGACGTCAAACTTTCCGAGCGGAGTTGCCATCTCACCCGATTTGTTTCAATTAAAACTCACTCGCTATACGCTGGCAACACTCGCGAAGCAGTAATGGCGACGCCTGATTTTACTACGTCTATTATAATGGCTTTAATTTGCACTTTAAGTTTCCAACCTGAACTCTCTCAAGCTTTATCGTTAAGAAAACGTCTCAGTGCTTTAATTAGAGAGAGAATACACTTCCTAGAGATTCTAAAAGAGTTTAAGTATATATATTGTAACAATTATAACACTGTACAATACAAGTTCTAATGTTATTACTAACCTAGAGTAATTTCTATTTAGCTAGAATATTTTGAAGGACCACCTAGGTGTAATATCGTCAACTGAGAATAACTGCGGAACCCATCTAACACGAATAGATCGCAACTTTGCAAGTCAAAGTGGGAAACTTGGCTGAAGCTCTGCCCCCTTGCAACCGATATTCGGTTTAAATGTTATTTAGTGACTAAACCTCGGCGATTCTAGATTTAGAGCTCCGAAAGAACAAATGAATTGCAGCATTTAATCCTGCAATCTCTGTTTTAGCCTTCAGCTCCTTAAATACGAAACTATTTCTTAAGCCAGTGAGGCGACACTCGAAACTCTTCCACAGTAAAAAGTGGTGAGAAAATTCGTAGAGCCAAGTCAGGCATTCTTATTAATCTTTAATTGCCTGCTAAATAAAATTTTGTGACTTGGCAATCACACTAACATAATTTTAGGTATGCAAAAATCAGTAAATGCAGTGAAGTTGTGTGATTCCCAAGTTGCAGAATTTTATTTAGCTAGCAAATAAAGATTAATAAGAATGCCTGACTTGGCTCTACGAAATATCTCACCACTTTTTACTGTGGAAGTGTTTCACATTTTTTACATGACATGTTTTTATGGGATGTAAATACTTTATTGTTCACAAGACATTGGTAAAAATACAGACAAAATAGGTTAAGTTGGTACAAAGGCGAACGTATCCCTGTAAGGGATCTCTTCCAGTTCAGTTTTATTTTAGTTCACCCGCTTGACCACGAGCGCTGCAAAGGGTTCGAAACGCTAAGATGTTAATTACATAATATATGGGGTAAAATTGGTTCAATTTGTTTTATTTAATCAGTAACAACCGCAGACACCACAGGAATTTTTAAACACATTAATGTGTTTAAAAATACCACGGTAGCATAATATTGTCTGTGGTACTATACATCTTATATAATAACTTACTTACAATTTACTTGAGCGGAAAGTAAATGACCAAAAGAGCCGAAAGTGCCGACCAAAAACGTACCTGTAAGAAAAACAAAGGAAATTTAAGCATTTTTTTATTGCTATTGCCACTCTTAAAACGAAATGGGGAGAAAGAGGAATTATCAGATAGCCTCGTAATTTCACAATGTCATTCCAAACCGGATCTTCAAGTAAACGACTTGTAAATGAGTGAAAATTAATTAGTTTTTACCCGCCGTCCGTTATGCTTGCGACTTTGAAAAAAAGCTACAAAAGCTAGGCAGAAAACGCGGAGAAGAGATTGATGTTGTCATAACTGTTAGTGTTAAAACAAATGCCGCGTCAAATATAGCCAGCATTTTTGACAGACTTGAAGAAATGAGTGATAATTCCAGTCTTATTACGTGGTCTTATTTGAAGCGAGCGCTTCACACCAAAATAATTGCTCTACCTTTATGAAGTAATAATTAGACGGAAAGACGAAAATGAAACCCGCTCCGCTCCGAAGGTGCTCAAACTCGTAATTAGACGGAAAACGTCAGATGGTAGAAGAAAAATATTTTCGTTAAACAAAAGACGATTGAGCGGATAGTGTGAGAATTGCGTAGGTAATCTCGTTTCATGCTCCAGTACGCTCATTTTGAGCAAAATCCTTGGAGAAATGGCGGCTATGTATCACTTGGAACCGCGTGGATTAGCCCTTTACGATACGACCAATTTGAAAACGAGATTATTTCTTTATGTGCACTCGAGTACTGAATATATACTTTAGTAATTGAGAGCAAAACTCGTACCGATCCAATTTCGTGGCACACTGAGAAAATTATTCCTATCTGTAGTTACCGTATGCTTGAATAAATTCACTTGAAATAATTAAAAGCACTTACGTCGTGATACTGTAAATATACGTTGCAATCGCGAATAATATTGGAATTTACATAAATCACGAAATTCCACGTAAAATATTCGCGCCTCATCAGAATATCTCCTGATATTGCCTCCCGTATCAACTGGTGCCGACGCTTCTAAAGACGTTAGAATTTTTTCACTGTCATTGATGGATGGTGTTTAGCGCCCCAAAATATTAATATTCAATATAAATTTTGTTTTTCCTAAAATATATGCTACACCCGAAAACTCTCACCGACTCTAACATAACAAGATGGTAACAAGATGCATATAAAAAATAAGTACTTCTAAGAACGCGAGTCCAATAGCATAAAGTAGGCTAGCTATAACTTTCTTTGTGTTCTTGGTTTGTTCTATATGGTTTTGTACACGGTGTAAGTTTGTCTGTCTCGTTAATACCTACCTTCCACTCAAATGCTCTGATTGCTCAAAGGTTAGCTGTAAGAGATCCCTTATAGGGATAAAGTCGCCTTTGTACCTACTTTAATCTTACATATCATGTTTATGTTTTAACCTGTTTTGTGTACAATAAAGTGCTTACATACATACATAGTACATACATACATATGTACATACATACATATGTACTCAAGGACATTGACAATCAAAAATAAAAAAAACCCTAAAATAAAATTAGTATCCAAATTAATCTTTAGCTAGGTAGGTATGTTAGGATTCAAATTAGATCGAAATGTTTATGTCTTATTGCTTTGCCACTTCAACGTACCGACAAAGTTAGTTTCAAGTGTAGCGCAGAGTAAGATACATCCCCCAAACTCTCTACTTTTTGTGGAAACTTTGCAAGGATTCTCTCGTCTCGATCCTTATTTATTTTTCATGTGGGAAGTTGACTCGATTACCAAACCGTACGATACGCACTCAATATTTTCGCCACTTCATATATCCTTGAATCTAAGTAAATAGGAAACTTGTACAAATTCCACTTACTCTATATCCATTTACAAATAATCATTTTGTTTTCCACGAGTAAATCTTAAATACAACCTAACCTAAGCTAACCTTCGGTAATATCACAAATCAGACATTATGAAAATTGTCGGCGCCCGTAATAATTTTCAAATATTTTAACAAAATATTCAATAAACTTGATATGAGCACGTTCCGTGATGTGAGGATGTGAGGCATCCTTTTTGCCCAAAAACATTTCAAAATCAGTCTTTTAAAATAAAATAAGATCAAATAGCGCCAATATTTTAAACAAATTAGCACTAACATTTGACAACTCAGAGCAAATCCGAATTGAGTACTTAACTACTTAACCTCGAGTCGCCAAATGTGCAACAGATTGTGCACTAGATTTCAATTACCATTTTGCTCAAGACCAAGACTACTTTCGTAGCACAGCCTAGTCACCAATAATACTTGTTACACAGGACTAAAGTCGAGGCCGGGGAAAAAGAGACGAACGAATGGTGTAACTCGACTGAAATACGAGTTAAGACTAGCCGTTCCTTTTGCGGCCTAATTAATTACCAGCTCGTGCATCGAACATTTTTGCGGAAACTATAGGATATCTCGTGTAAAATTTTAAATCTATAATAAGATACTCGTATACAACTGTGAATCAAACATTGTAAACGGATGCCGCTTGAAACAATATTCTATGCAAAATGTACTCGTTTTCATTGATATGAGATTGATATTTGGCAAACGCCGACCCATCGAAAGTGCGCGCCATTTCCAATTCCAGCCATTTCGATTGATCTCATAAACCACAACAAGCTGTTGGAACGAAATGAAACTATTAATTGGATCCAAGTGGCAATCTCAGTTGATAATTATCTCGAGTAGACTTCGTGTCGACTTGGATTCTCGGAATTGACAAACCCGGCCCATCTCTATCATTCAAATCGGGTTTCTCATTCAAATCGAGTTTCCTATCAACAGATTTGACTGTCTGACAAGGTGTTACATTACTAAGGGCTGTAGCTACAGATATTTGACGAGCAGTGACGGGTTATTTTAGATTCCAGTAACTACATTTGGTTGGGAATTGGATCTATTCTTGCGTTATATAATGCTGTGGGTATTTTGGAGGTTTATGATTCAAGATTGTGTTTGTTTTGATGCAACAGTCTGACACGATTTATATTTAGCAGTTGACTTAATAACGGATAATTATCGTGTACTTAAGTTCATTTGACAGTATTACAACAGAAATACTTGTTTGACCAGATATGTTTAGTGTGGGTCATAGGAATATTAGTATGGGAAATATTGACATGTCGTCTATGATTCGCGAAGCTGAATTTCGAATGTATAGTTCCAGCAGATCATCATAGTCCTTTCATTCCAGTAAATGTCATAACCTAAAAGTGATTTATCCTTTTCTATTAATTAAGCGACACTTGTATATTTACATGTATAAAGTGGGTTCTCGTAATTGGCTCTAATATTTTGATGAGATTAAGAACATAGAGGTGTGCGAGGGCAAAAGATCCGTTTAGCTATAGGTAGTTCTTATTTCCGGGATAATTTTATCCGAAAATACGAAAGAGGCCGAGCAAAGACCAGTCTCCCAGATTGAGTTATAAAACTTGCTGAAACGATAGGTATCAGGATTTCTACCGGATACCATAAATCTATGCTTACTTATTTATGAAGATGACTCCGTATAAGAATGGTTTCATATTCACTCCTTGACACGAGACATTTTTCCACTGCTATAAACAAATGAAAATATATTAAAAATGACCTTGTCCTTTTCTCAATCCGTTCATTTTCTCACAATTACCTAACCGGATGTTTCCGTCCAGGGCACAAAAGGGTTGCAAAGGCAGGCCATTTCCAATATCTGAAATTGTGTAAAGATCAGTATTTAAACGAATCCCGTGAATTTCGTTCCGTCGTCAAAATTAAGTTTCCGTCAAGAATTTCAATTTTGGTGCAAGGTTTTATTGCTGACTGTACGTTTTATTTTTGTTGTGATCACGTACTCGTTGAAAGGGTTTGGGTTAAGCCCAAAGCCCAAACGCGACGAGTTTAGTTAAGTAATGATATTTTGAGTGTTTTTTAATATGGATGTAGTTTTAATATGAATAACTATGCATTTTTAACCCCCGACGCAAAAAGAGGATGTTATAATTGTAATTGTAATCATTTATTTCAGATATAAATCCATAAACTTTGTTAGTACACAGTTACACAATCAATTAAGATATGTTAGTAAATTAAATTAAGCTATATTAATCTATACTCAGTGTTCAGCTTCCCAGTCAGCTTGACCCAATGTCTGTAAATGCCACAGTCATACCTATCAGCTAATACATTCAGAATATTGCTGGAGCTGATTCTTGCCCGATGCATTAGAGATGCCGCTCGCTTGCGCAAGATGGCGTGAAAACCATCAGTGCATGCTTCCGCGAACATTTTCGAAGCACTGCAGAACCAAGGCAGCCCCATCAGCATTCTGAATGCATTATTATACTGGACGCGAATGGCGTTAAGGGAACGCTGAGTATACCTTACCCACAGGCTGCTCGTGTAAAATGTCTGGCTGTATGCTTTAAACAGCGTGATTTTGACACTGTCTGTACAACGAGCGAACCTACGAGCAAGCATATTCCCACGCACCGCCAACGCTCTCCTCTCTCTCTCAATGTCCACGTCGTCTTTTAGGTCTGATGTAACAATGTGCCCCAAGTACTTAAACTTATTAACCCATGTAAGTTCATTTCCATTTAGCCTGATGGGCGGGACATTACCTGGACATTTTTTACCGGCCTTGAATATCATAACTTCACTTTTGGCGTATCTTATAAGTTTGACGTGTCTGTGTGTGTGTGTGTGTGTCTGTCTGTGGCATCGTAGCTCCTAGACGAATGGATCGATTTTGATGAGATTTTTTTTATCAATAAGCTGATGCGATCGAGATGGTTCTTAGTTACGTTTCATCAAAATCGGTTCAGCGTTTTTGAGATATTGTGCTTTGAAATGAAAATATCGGGGATTTTCAACTTTTCCAATTTGTTGTTATTATCTGAAATAAACGATTATTATTATTATTATTCCCACCTTCCGTCGCTATCAGATCAGCTATTTTAGCTCAATCGGATACCGAAGATAAAAAATGACCGACGTGGATAAAAAATGGTCGCACATTTTCAAGGGCAACCTAAATTTGTATGTAGTTCGTATGTAATGATAAATAAAAGCTTATCATGAAAACAAATTACAACTTCTTAAGACTTTGATACAGTTTTCGGAAGCCAATTTTGAAGCAAAATCGTATCTGTTTTTGATTATGCTGAAAACTAAACGAAGGTTATCAAACTGGGGTTTTTATATTAATTAGATAACGCCGATTGATCGATATATTTACTCGGTTTAGGTAATCGTAGGTTCCACTAGCTTTCTATAGATGAATCGACTGAAAATGAGCTCTTGCTTAGGTATATACATACAATGACAAACTAACTTTCTTAACAAAAACTTCTCTTTACAAGTCAACTAAAGACACGAACAGGTTTGCAAACACAATATCCATCAATTGTATCAATTGTATGGGAACTAGAGCATCGTGTCTCAGTCGACCTTACCTTCAGTAAATCCTCGACTAGCGCGATTCACAACCTGTCTTGACTCACATCACAACTCATGCCTATTATAAATTGACTCCCAGGATTTTAAGAATTAAGTGTAATAAGAGGATTTTATTAGCTGTGCGTGATCAGCGTAGCGGTGGGCGAGATCCACGATAGGAAGAGCATGAGCGAGCAATTAATAATCGGAGGTTTTTCTCGTTGGACACCGCTCTTCTGCCTCGCACGCTGGTGAAAACTCAGTTATACTGACTACTGCACGGTAAACACAGGACGGCGACATAGACTATCCGTGTCTTTCTAAGCGTTCTAATTAGAAGGAGACGGATAGTCTATCTCGCCGCGACACAGCTCGCGGGCCGTCCTGTGTTAACCGTGCAGTAGTTCAGGTAAGTTGTCACTGTCAGTAAGCGTAGTGAATACTAGCCTATGCTATTCACAACTCATTTCACTTCAGCGACGCATTCCCCTATTATATCTTGATGCCGGGATCCCTAACAACAACGTGTAATCAAAGGTCTGACACATACTGGTTCGCCTGGTGAAAGTATGGTGAATACTTAGGCCAGCCGTCGCGTCGTACAGTGTAGGTAAGTACTTACGTGACTAAAAACAAGCACACGGTTTCAAACTTATGTCTGGGGAATAGGACTCAAAATCGTACACTTATTTTTAGACTTGACCGTACAATTGAGCCGTGGCTATCGATTTCACGGGCCTCGCGCGATCACATTGTAACCACAGCCGCAAACATGTTTCCCTCACGTCATGTTTTATTTAAAACCTGATTTTGAAATTTCGGTAAGTATTTGCATAATTACATTTTGATATTAATTAAATTACTCGGTGTAACGTATACTAATAAAACAGCGATTGTGTTGGCAAAATTGGAGGATGCTGCAATGTAGACCTTTCAATGTCCGTTTACAAACATTAGGTATACGTAAGTCGTATTTCCTTTAAGTCCACGGAGTACAGTACAAAAAATATGTATCGATTTAACCCTTACATAAATATGTACCAAAACCGTAATCCGCTGACGTAAGAGCGATGGGACATATTCATGAGTATCCTTACTCATGAATATGTCCCATTGATGATGTCCCATGATGACACCTGTATGCATCCACATTTTTGACGCAAAAAGAGGGGTGTTATAAGTTTGACGTGTCTGTGTGTCTGTCTGTGGCATCGTAGCTCCTAAACGAGTGAACCAATTTAGGTGCGGTTTTTTGTTTTTGTCCGAAAGCTGACGTGATCGAGATGGTTCTTAGCTACGTTTCAGCAAAATCGGAGCAGCCGTTTCTGAGATGTTGTACTTTGAAATGAAAATGAATTCCTAAGTTGTTAATTATATAACTGCTTGTTTCACGATTCCTTGTTAACTGGAACTGTTAGTAACCAAGAATAAATGCTGGTAGAGAATGCCTTAAGGCATTAATTCCGCCTTTTGTACTTTTTGTAAGTTTAAATAAACAAATTAATTAATCGATGTTCTACAAGGTTTTCCAAAGATAATGCTAACTTTAAATGTTGTAGAACCTTCCATATATCCGCGTAATGCCTTCATCAGCGAGTTAAGTGAGTATGTGTTTAAGTTAAGCACCCCGTTTATTCGCGAGCGTGTGTAATTAGGCTATCCCTCCTGCACTGGTTCCGTTGAGCTAATACTTTCCACTTGTCACGAGTTTGGGTGTTTAAGCCGTAAGACACATGCGACAAGCTCTGGAAGCTCTGGAAGCTTCATCGTCTATAAAACAGGAGGAGGCGACCTTTTAGTTACTTTGCATGATGCAAAAATCCAAACGGATAAAGACTTCGAGGCCACAGTGAAACTTGCCCAAAAACTTGATAGATAAATTAATAAAAAGCATAGAAAAAAAATCTTAAACTTTATTAAACAGAACTTAAGTTTCGCCTCGCTTTCAATGCTAACGATTTTCGGACCATAGTGTATAATTTCAATTTTTTTTTATCACGGCCCACGTTGTTCTATTGCGCGTTATTTTGTATTACGTGCTTTTGCTGTTTAAATATGCACAATATTTTCGCATAATTTTAGTATGATAATTTAAAAACTATAATGATTTAAACTTTCACGATTCTCACATATTATTTTTAAATCGTAGTGTGAAAACGGCATTGAGACGTTTATACATAAATAATCCCATCTTATTTCCAGCCTCATTTTATTAGGTACGCGCGTAACTCTATCACCGAAAGCTGGCAACTGTGTCAAAAGCGTCAACTTGTCTCAGGGCGCCCGGAGGCTAGACTTGTGTTTCTAAGAGAATGCGTCCCTAACGGCTTAATTAGCCGGAGCAGACTCGCTTGCCTAGTAATCTTACTAATAAAGAGGTAGTTGGAATGTAAGTTTGTAGCAGGGACCAGAACTTGGCTTGGGAGTAACCAACCCTATCTATATGGTTTCCCTATATGGGTTTTGAACCAGTTCAAAGAAATATTTTTTTTTACGAATATTTGAATAAGTACGACTTGAGATGCGACAACAACGCGAGTACGATATAAGTGCTTTATAACATGTTCAAATATTTTAAATATAATTATGCACTATAAGCATGTGATGACAAGGTTACCATAACTCAATGAAACCCCAAAACAAAAACCCAATCTCAATAGGGTTTGTGGCTAACTTATGGTTACCACTTCCGATAAGCTTACCATAACAATAGGGTAACCCTATGACAGGGTAACCCTATCATAAGGTAACTAAATTGATTAATAACTAAAAAGGGGTTATCTGGTCTTTATTTTGTAGTTTTGTAAGTTTATATTTTAGGGGGTAATCCTCTGGCCTGTGCCCATCAGGAGCACGTATAATTTATTTTAGTTTAGATGACGAAGAGTACTTAAAACATCATTACCGACATCTATTGCTTAATTGTTATCTTCAAGAACAATAGAACAAACAGTACACGTGCCAAACTTAGGTTAGATTTATGACATCTCTTTGTTATCTTTTCTTTCATATTTAGCAACAAAAGAAGTTGTAAAATCCCACGTTAAGGGTATTTGCGTCATTTTAACTAAAACAAACTATATACAATTTCACCTGTGAATTAAAAGTAATTTGAATCTACTAACAAAGCACGCATTTATAAATGTCTGATATGACGGCCAAGGGACGTGTCATATATTTTTGTCGGCTGCGTTATGGCAGATCGTAACTGTACGTGCAACTCGGTAAATAAAGTACTTGAAAAAAATACACGCTGAACTTTGTACATGTTTACGAATCTCATGTTATTTCCGAAGAAGTAGAACATCAAAGTGAATTCGCGTGCGCGCGTGCATATTTTTTGGAAATAAACATTTGTTACCATTACAATATAACAAACGTCAAGCCGACGCAAATACACCAGACCACATTAAACGTTTACGTTTAGCTCATTTGCAACTGTAAAAATAAATTGTTATTTTAAATTTTAGGAGTAGTTTCCCGGGATAAAAAGTAAGTACTATAGTACAATTCAATTGTAGTTGGTTCAAAGGATTAAAACGGTTTAAAGGATATTCATGTCTGTAACCTCTTCAGCTCAGCTAGATGAGCTAGGCATGATCGCTTTTCGGACATAGAGCATTCACCCGTCATACTCATACTCAAAATCCGTCTACCTACGTTTCTTCATTTATTAGAATAAATATTTAAAGGGAAATAATGTGCTAGTCTGCTAGTTTCACGTATTTCGATCATTAGTGCTTTACGAACATAACAATACTGAATGTTTTTACGTTTCAGAATGGTTTTCCTTAAAATCGCATGTCGACCCACGATGTTCTATTCTTATGTGAAATTGGGTATAGTAGAAATAATTTATCTTTTGAAAAGTCAACAAAATGGTCGAAGTAAACACAGCAAGTGAGTGGACCGGACTAGACTTGTAACTTTAGTGTAGATAAATCCACAACATCACAAACAAACGTGTGAAGCAATTGCAGTTCCAGCCGCGCGCAATCTCGCAGACGCTACTGTAATTTAAGTGAAGTATTTTCTAAAGTTTGTGTAACGTGTCGCATTTTCTTAACGGCTAGGAGAAAAATAACTGCGAAATGTTTTGCTTAGTAAGCAGGTCCATGTGCCGGCTGTCCTAGTAGATGTTCGTAGGTCTTCGGTAATGTGTACGAATGTTCGAAAATCATGTCTGACATCAGTTTTGTTATGTAAATTGGAAAATATTAGTGATTTTCATTATTCTAGATCAACAGATTTTTTTTAATTTTTATCATAGGTCCCGACGGATGATTACATGAAAACTATAATAGAAGGGACAGAGGGAGAGAGGAAGAGAGGGAGACCAAGAAGATCTTTTACGGACCAAATCAAGGAAAACGTTGACTGTGTGTCGTATCAAGATGTCAAGAAGAAGGCTGAGTATAGAGAGGAATGGAAATTGCTCCACCGACAAGAGCTTAGCTCTTAAATATATGATGATGCCCGAAAAATTATTGTAGCGCCATTCTAGATTACCACATTTTATTTTATATAAGTGGATCATCTTGTTGAATTGAATACCTACTTTGTTAAGGATTCACTGCCAAGAATTGTTACGTGCTACGCTCGTAGCCTATCCCGTGGTTTTCCCGCTAAGTAGCGGAAAGCGGCTTCGGCGAAGGCGCCCGCTAGGCGGATTCCTGGCAGTGACTGTGTTAAGTTTTAATGAACATTATGTACACATGATACATAACATTATTTTCAGGTAATCGTGGCTTAAAAATGCCAAACCTCGTCACAGAAAATAGTACGCACATTTTAAGACTAAACATATAGAAAGTATCAAAAAATGCCCAATAAAGTATTAATTGCTCAATGTAACTCTACTCCGTGGACGGACGTTACGCAACGAGGTGGCGCGACTAAATAGGGAATGACTAAATCGGGCGACGCAGTAGTCGCAAATAAATCGCAGTTATGTCCAATTGGATTCCGACACAAATAGCATCGGTTCAGCCGCTTGCCCATTGATTTAAACTGGTGCAATTACAAGCGACCAGCGGTTTATATGGTGATGGTGGTAGGCGCAGCTCTAGTATTTAATTTCTTATCACATTCACTGCCAGGAATCGCTACACGCTACGCTCGATTAGATTAAGGAGGGAAAGCGTTTACGTACGGCCACTTCCTGGCAGTGAAAGTATTATAATCAAAAAAGATCTTCTACCTACATCTTGCGTCAGGGGCTCATGGAGGGCAAATATCACACCAGTACACCCTTAAAAGATAGGTGAGGTAAAAACTTTCGTTTTGGATAAAAAAAATTGTTTGTTAAAAAATTTCCAAATCATTTTGTTCGGTGGTCGGTAGTAGGTACTCATGTGTAGTACCCTCATAGCAATGCTACGCCATCACCTAGTTTCAAAAAAAATGTTTAAAACAGAAGCTAGAGAGAACACACCCAAATTCATGGATTCCATATGAAAGAGACAATCTACCCATAATATTGTCTCTTTCTCGTAGTCACCATCAATAATAACAAGGCGGAAAAAAATATCTGACACGTCTTAACGGCCCTAGAAATAGGGCCGTGTCAGATATTTATGCGCACTTTGTTGTAGCAGATATTGATGGTGGGGACTGCACCTACGTAGACTTTAGCTAATGCTTGTCTTTTTGTAGTTATTAAGCAAATTTAAACAAACGTGCATAGCTTAACTGCGCCAAGAAGTCTCCGAATTACAGTCTCTCATAACTTGTGCCAAGAACGGTCGCTAGGTGACCGGCCGCCACCGCCACCGCTTGCTGTTTGCGTCGATTACCTTCGTAGTGGCACCCGGAAAATTATTAAATCTAAAATTCAGGAGTTCTGTCCCCGTTACACCAGCGTGATAGGTGACAGTTGAAAGTGAACCATATTCGAATTGTTATAGAGTTGAGGTTATTTGAGGTGCCCGTTAAGAATTAAGAGTGAGAGCTTTCTGACGTCCGCATACATTCGTAAAATATGTAACAGACAATTACGATTATAATGCCAAAACTAATTGAAACCGCCACTATTTTAATTGTTAGGTGGGTCTTGCCGAATTTGTTTATGAATATTGAATATTCCAGTTCACTTGACTTGATATTTAAGCTTTAGGTACTCCGGTGGTTTTATGAAGTCGATACACAACAGTTTAAAAGGACACATCTTCACAGTACCTAATGTGCACAGTATAAGGTACACAAATATCCATACTAATATTATATGCGAAAGTATGTATGTCTGTCTGTTACCTCTTCACGCTTAAACCGCTGAAGTGATTCGTATGAAATTTGTTACAGAGATACTTTGAGTCTCGATGAAGGACATAGGATAGTTTTTATCCCGGATATCATCCACTAAGGGGGTGAAATGGGGGGTGAAAGTTTGTACAGAGCCAATATATAAACGAGTTTCACGCGGACGGAGTCGCGGGCAGAAGTTGTCAATAAATAAGCAAAAACTTATTTATTGACAACCAACTTACCCCTCACATAAACTGGACCAATGAACTAGGAAAGAAAACACATTTTCTATTTAGAAATAAAATATTGGACTCTTTTCGTTGAATTTTCACTGCACGCCATTTACTTTGAAAGTTTAGAACGGATTCACATTTGCAAAGATGTCCCACTTTTAACTAGTTTGACACAGTTCGACAGCCACTGTGATAGATAGATTCAAAAATAGATTTGTGGCACGGTACAAACTGCCTTCGCTTCCCCATTTTTACGGAGTATCAATTTCCCAACTGTCACTCCGAGCCGGTGACACACAGTTCCACTGAAATAAATCATATGTCATGTTACACAGTCAGCTGTTGAGACACCATCTTTTAAGGTGATCTTTTAATGGAGTTTAGTAAAATAAAAAATGTATTTTTTGCTTGAAATCAAATTCTCTTAACAGTACCTACAAAGATAATAATACTATAGCTACCCATAAATACTTGTAAAATTAACAAAACAGGATCGTATTGAACAGAAATAGTGCTCGATAGATTAGTGGATGCAAAACAGTCAATAAAAGAGCTGAGAACCGCAGATGTTAAGCTTTATGCACACCGTAACTTACCAGCAGATTACAGGGCGACCGCGTGTAAGGGGACGTTCACACTATGATGAGGCTGTATAAACGAGCGAGCTATGAAACATATTATTTATTTGTTTAAAATTAATTGCACAAATCAAAATAGCGGACTTAATGCCAAATAGCACACTATTATAAATACTATAGGGCCAAACAGAGACACTTAAAATTGGTGTACTTAGTGTATTATGATTACTTCAAAGTATTTGTAGCATTTGACAGACGAGAATGGTATATGTGGAAGCACCACGCAGCAACTACTAGTATGTTGCACGCTTTACAGCAGCAATATAAAACTGTAAAACAAGTCAAAACAACTGAGCCAACTCTTCGCAATATGTGTTGTATCCACGGGGAATCGCGGAACACGGACACGAATACTCGCTGGATACTTTGCCAACCTATTGTCTTATGGCAAAATCAACCTTAGCATTATTGTATAAAGTTAAAAGCATAAACTGCGACGTAGAAAAGATGCCAATAACGAGATTTAAACAGCAAATAAAACATTTCATAGCAATAAAATCCAACGAAGTTTAGTTCGAAACTAGTTTCAGAAGCATAATCGTAATGAATAATAATTTAAGTCAGTATTCCCGTACGTACGTAAATTGCATTAGTGTATACTAAAATTTATATAAAATTAAACTAAACTATAGTTAAATTAAATTAAAACTAAGGTAAGTATAAAAAATCCTAAATAAAAAACGAATTAAGAAACTACTTAAATAAATATTTACAAAACCTCAAAACTAAACTTAGAAACTAAAAAACATCTAAATAAGGCCTCCGCGGCATCGTGCCAAAGATGCTGGCAGCATTACCTGAATCGCAATGCTTAAGCGTTGAGCGAGGAAGCTGCCAGTTGTGTCGACGAGCTTTTTTGACAGCTCTTTAAAAAGCGTCCTGGCGCCTGGAACCCACGGCCCCAGTGTCTCAACACCGAATGCCACGAAGTGGTAATGAGGGCCGAGACACTGGTACTTAGCATTTTTTTTAGTTTCAGCCGCCTCTGCTGCCGCACCAGCCCTGGTCGAGGTTTGGGGAAGATGAGACGGTGCCAGAGTGTAAACGCAAGTAGCATCCCAGACCAGCACACGTCCTATCTTCCATGGGACCAGGGTCATCCCGTCCGGCCTCTTGCCATCGTCCCGCGAAACGCCGTTGGGTTCGAGAATTGCCGGCGCGTTGACGGTGGCAAGAGTCCGTACGTAAATACATATCAACATGAACCTGACTTTACAGCGTCACACATGCGAGAAATTCATGCTCCGTTTAATAAACGTAATAATGAAAATTATGAAATTGGTATAAGTAATTACATTTTATTAACCAATTATTGTTCATTTCATAAATTCATTATTAGATTTCAGTAAACTGAAAAGCTTTTCCCAGTCACTGTGATAAGATCTGGACATTCAATTATGTCTAATACGAGTATATGTACATTTTTTTTGTTGAACATTATAATATAAAGTATATGACCGAAGAACATTCCCCATTTCAATACCCTGTCATACGATAAAGTACGTATACCTATAGTTAAACGGGGCTTAGCACACAGATTACGTGTGTACCGAGCCTTATCCTAAACAAAGTTGTGAGCGCAAAGTTATTGGCCGAGATTACAACGGGCGGGCCCCGAGTCCGGCGAAGGACCAGAATCCTCACTAAATACTCAAGTTGGTGGGTTTGAGATTTGTCCTCCAAGAAGGCAATTGATAATACTACTCGTATATGTGTCCAAACGGACTGCTTTGCATCTTCTATAAATACTTAGGAGAAAACAATGATTTAACACATGCACGGCCTCACTAATCTCGTAGCGCTACGCCGTAGTCCGTAGCAGGTTAAACCTCGTATGTAGCGAAAAGCGCTCGTAGCGCTCTGACGCATATGTGTCGTCATGGGCACTGAATGGAATATGACCAGAAGCTTTTATGTTCACATACTTTAAACTTGGGTCATTAATTAAGGGGATCCCATACGCCAATGACCTTCAATCGGAATCCCTTACTTTTCTAATGTTTTTTGTAGCTTATCATATTAACAACAACAGTCTTAAGCAATATATTATCCCATATTCACTTCAAACATCACTGTCTTCGAGATATTTGGCATCAAAGTAGGACAATTTTAGACCAAAAAACAGGTTTTCTGGCCATAACTTTTGTCTTAATTAGTTTAAAATCAAAACCCTACACACGTTTATAGAGACACCAGAGACGAACTCAAATATGTAGACTTCGTATATGTTAGATCTTTCACAGCAATCTTATAACAAAGAATGTGTTTTTTTGGACAATGTTTAAAAAAATCATACAAAAAGGACTATTCATTTCTTTCAAAATATGGTACACAAAAATGGAAATTAAAGATTGAAGAATCGATAACCATATAATTCTATCCACCTTATAATTCTATCTGTAGTGCAAAAGTATTTGTATCGATTCAAAACTAGTCAAAAATCTATGAACACCTCGGGTAGCCCCTTAACTTACGTACGGCAGCTATTCTGTAAGAATAAGTTCAAAAATAAAATCCAAGACTGTCGCGAAAAAGAGAAACCAAATATTACCATCACGCCTGCTTCCCAGAGGGGTATTAGGCAGATATCAAGAATAAGAATAAGAATAAGTTTATTTTGGAACAACAACAGGCATATACATCATATAAGGCTTAGATCTAAAGAAGGAATCTAGTGTTGCTTCAAAAAAGGAGTCCACTCAGCATGAGTCGAGACACACAGTGCAACGACGCTGATTTTCAGTGGATCCGTTAAACTAAAACTAACTTATTAACCTATATAAGAGATATTAACCTAAGAATATACATACTGTACGGTATACAGAGATAGTCCACGCTATGTCCAGCGAAAACCAAACCAAAACCTGAGTTGCAATTACTATAATAATATCCTACTCAAAATAATATTCTTAGCACTGACGCAGATCGAGACGCAGATTGAGACGCAGATCAGCTAGGCGAAAGAAATTTGTATCACGTAGATGGGCATTTTCAGTAATTCGTGTACCCAATTAGCGTGAGTTGTTAAACCAAAATTAGCTCAATGTCAGGTTTGTGACGACGACTAAGTATTCATTTTGTATAAATAATAACTTTTTTTTTCAATTTATAAATGATATGCATACATATACACGTTATTTAAATGTGAAACTAGTTCATTTTCACATCATTTGTATGCTTTACTTTCGTCACAAAACTGACACTGACTTAATTTTTATTTAACAACTCACGCCAATTGGGTAAACCAATTATTAAAAATGACCAGATACTTCCATTTGCTGCGATCCTTTCTTTTTACACTTTCCAAAATATTTTATAAATGCTCGTCGGTTTAGGGTGGGTACCTACTCATGACCTGACTATTTTTCGAAATAACTCTGAAATTGTACACGTACTTTATTAATCGTCTTACATCCACACTCAGGCGGTTATCACACTGCAGTGGCATCCTACTGCGGACCTCTCTTTAGTCAGTTTGTGTACAATCCACACGTTACCATTACCACACACTGCACCGCACCTCCGTGCGGCGAAATTTGCACGCGGCTCCGCACACCGACCGCAGTGGGATGCGGCGGCAGTGTGTTGACCGCCTTAGAGACAGTACACTGTTATATACTAGTAATACAATATACCGTCTACAAACTAACCAGATGTTAATTGTAGAAATTGAATATTCTGTTCTAGTCTGCGTCGCCAGTTGTCGCGCCACCGGCATCCTTGGTTTATACTGTTTATAGTTAGTGCTCTTGTAACGATCTACTACGGAGTAGGGCTATAAAATACTAATAACTGTTGCTGTGATTTTATATTATCGTTTCGAGTGGTGTATGAGTATGGTTATTTAAACGACACTGAAAGAAACGCTATATAAATTTGTAGCTATATGTTTGTCTGAGACAAAGTAGGGTTAGATATGAGAATGCTCTTCTAATTGCAGCCCTAAAGAGTACAAACATTTATTCAACAGTGTTTAACTGCGATTTCAAAACTTTTATCGTATGCAAATTGCGCCGTGCCTAAACTATCTTTTCACGCATAAATGGCAAAGGACGTAGGAATCATAGGATACTTTTTACTTATATCTCCTAAAGAATGGAATCGGAAGTCGAAGTTTGTATGACAATGCAAACGTTTTACGAGGACTAAAGTCCTCCAAAACTACCAAGACTTATCTGTTTTTTTTAAACCATAAACAATAATACTAAATACATTTTTTACACTAGTAGGTATGAATAAAGTAGGATAAGGACGGGTGGTTTACATCCTACCTATTTAAAATTTCAAAAAGTCTGAAAATATCTTAAATTTTCCTATTTTTCCGGCATGTTAATTGAAATATTACGGTACGTCATTTTATAACCCTGACGCGTTAGACCCTGATGGTTACGCGATAGACAAATTAACAAAATAATTTCCTACATACTGAGCATTATGTTGGAGAATTATGTCCAACATTGAACAACAATTACCCAACAATATGCAAGTCGCATAGTTGCTAATTTGTTATCTGCATGCCGCATTGACTCGCGGAGTATCTGCCATTTGATTAAGATGCATCGTCGGTGTAAGCGGAGCACGGAGCAGTAATGAAACGGGGTACTACAGCCGCTATGTGATGGATTGAAACGGTTTGATACTTTCAATTAACTCCCCTGCTCCCGGCCCAAAACTGCAATCATCATAATCATCATCATATCAGCCGAAAGATGTCCACTGCTGGACATAGGCCTCCCCCAAAGAGTGCCACAATGGCCGGTCCTGCGCCACCCGCATCCAGCAAGTTCCAATGCATCCAACAATGAAACGCATCCAGAAAACTGCAATGACTGACCCCATTTCTCATATTTAACCTTGCACGAGTCCTACGTATGTAATCGGTCTAAATGTCATTTATAGTGTGAGAAAATGACAGTTAAGCTGTCCTAATGCTCGTTCTAAAAGTTAGTCAATAACCCCTCTGGTTTCAAACTAAATTTGGGGTTCGCTTCGCTTGGCTACAAAACTCACAGCTGACGACCTATTTATTTAAGTCCATAACGAGAGAAATGGAACACTGTCATGTCAGCGCTGTTCAACTTCTGTCATTTGGCCTAAATATTTGGCAAATTTATCTCAGCTTGATTACTTATTATAGCTGCCCAGCAGAGAACACAGGCTAAACAGCGGGATATAATATAGCCAATAACCATTCAGAAAGTCCATTCTATACAGAGGTAAAAGAATTTTTGAAATCGGATAAGTGGTTCCGGAGATTACCCAATTACATACAAACAAACAAAACTCACAATCTTACAATGCTACAATCTCACAGACACTTCTCACTGAGGAAGACAACAACCAATTTAAATTCCACTTTATTATTATAGAGTTACCTTAATAGTATTATGTAAGTATATTTCAAGTAACTACTTGTAATAGTTGTACCTAATAGGTATACATTCGACTACTTTACCGGTGTAGTAAGATTTCATTGTTCAAACACAATGAAATCTTACTACATAAAAGAGTACTGGTGGACAGTTGTCACAAGGACCAAGACCTATTCGCTGCAGTCGAAACTACCCAGTTGTTCAAACATGCATAAGTTCCATATTGACCTAAAACGAGAAACCTGGAGAATCTACGTGAAATCTAGCCGGAATACGAGAATATATTTCGAAATATAATTTTAAAACCGTTCAGGGATATTCTCGGTATATGTACAGTTGTCAACACAGTTTCAACGGATGTCATTAAAAGACATTCGTCATCATCATCATCATATCAGCCGAAAGACGTCCACTGCTGGACATATGCCTCTCTGGAACTCTTTGGGGGAGCCCAAAGAGTTCCAAAGTGACCGGTCCTGCGCCACCCGCATCCAGCGGACTCCCACGACCTTTACCAGGTCATCAGTCTACGTGGTACTCCTCCGATACGTGGTCGCCACTCGAGAACCTTTCCGCCCCAACGGCCATCAGTTCTACGTGCAATGTGCCCCGCCCACTGCCACTTAAGTTTAGCGATTCATATTCTACTAATAATAATGAAGTAGTGTATGTCTAATGTACGTTTGTAACTTTTTAAGTTTGTTGTTTTTACACATTCTTCCACTAGTATGTATGTACGGTCAGCTGCAGATGGAAGAAAATGGACCCTCCTGCATACAAAATTTGTATGCAGGAGGGAGAGGGAGGGGGGGGATACCTACTTTTTCTCTGCAGCTGACTGCACATTGGACCTTCATAATGGACATAGTCTATATTTAATTCCGTGACTCCGCCTGGATTCTTTGTAACATGGGGGAGGAGCTGCGCGGGCCTAATTGCCAGTTTGTATGGAGGGAGAGAGAGTATAACACTTTAAACTCTCACGCTTTGTACACATGTTTAAATTTATTACTGTTTTACACTGGTCTAACGCTTCGGGTGTACCCTTCAAATTTTTTCAACACACCTGCTCGTAAAGTAGGTCTTATTACAGCGTATTTACACTGATAATGCAGAATATTACCCATGCCGTGCCTTTTACATTACATTATCGCACTAGTGCCTTTTCATTACATATATTTTTAAATATTAGCAAAATAATGCAGAATATTACCCATGCCGTGACTTTTACATTACATTATCGCACTAGTGCCTTTTCATTACATATCATTTAACATTTTCATTTTTTTTTTTTTTTTCTCGCAAATGTGTTGAAAAACGTCGTATGAAACACGTGAGCATTGGTACACTTCTCGTCTCCATTAAGCCTTCGCCTTCGGCTCAGGCTTAAAAACCGGCTCGACTGTAATGACCAACATAGCATACTTGTATCATAATGTACTATT
This sequence comes from Epinotia brunnichana, assembly GCA_963854355.1. NCBI lineage: Eukaryota > Metazoa > Arthropoda > Insecta > Lepidoptera > Tortricidae > Epinotia > Epinotia brunnichana. Next base: position 16,531,195 of record OY977949.1, on the reverse strand, counting down.
ATCGACTTTTAGAGGGTAGTGAAAAACCGAACACCCATATCTCTGTTGACAACTTGCTGGGACGACAGTTATCTGCGACTGCGACCATGACCGGTGCAACCCGTGTCGAGACGTCACAAATAAAGGTTAATACATAACATATCGCGTTAAGTAGACCCGTGTAAAACAGTCATTTAAATATGGAGAGAGAGTAATCTGCGAAACTTCTATAACAATAAAAAAATATCTTTCTTCAATATTTACCATGAACGAAATATTTTCATATTTACGAATAATATGAAATTGAATATCAAATTCTCATTTCAAGACAGATATTCTGCAAGGGATCCAGATTTTCAATTCAAAGTCTTCATTTCCAACAAATGCCAGCTACCGTCCCCCGTCCGTCCGCCCATATTTTCTATTGGATCACCGAACAAACATCTAGGTAGCCAAAAAATTTACGCCAATAACAACAAACATCCACTAAGAAGTCACGGCTGTATGTTCAGATGTTATTTCTACTCGTCACATATGTAACCATAACCACCAATATAACATTTTGTTTCCACCGTTTAAGGCAAAGTGAAAACACAGCGCGTGAAACAGTCGTTGTATTTTTAATGTCAAGCGGCGCGAATAATACAGCGACTAACAAGAAAGGTGAGTGCAACATTTTTGTCATAACTGCGGAACGGGGGGCGATTCTAGTCGAGAGAAATTGTACGAGAAAATTTAAAGCTTGAGGACAACTTACGATCAATTGTGGTCCAAATTCAAATAGCAGAACGTACTGGTTCAATAGAAAGGTAAACTTCAGTGTTTTGTTATGGACGGAGTTAACGGTTAACAAATGATCAAAAAACGAGCGGTATTAGAGTGTAGGGTGAATTGCAAAAAAATTGTACATATATAGTTAAGAGCCTTAATCTAATCTACGCATTAACTTTTTTCCATTGTGTAACGGCAATTACCCATACATTTTATATGGGTAACTTTCGTTTCACAATGGAAAAAAGTTAAAGCATAGATTAGATTAAGGTCCTTAATTATGTACTAATTTTTTGCAACCCTGTAAGCACTTGCATCTCCAGCAGAAGATGGTCCGTAAATTTTTCAATTTACGAATTGTCCTGTGTCAGCGATGGGCAAAAAGATTTTGATTCATTATTGATATTGGATAGAAAATAAACTTGTTCTTTGTAAAGTTGTGTACGAGTATGATGGTTGCCAATTTTATAACAGACGTTAATTATGCATCCGTCTCGTTCTAACAAGAATGCGAGCAGAAGTGACGGATGTCTTATATACAGCGATTAGTGATAAAATACATCTACACGCCCTCAGACCGTCCGACAATATATATCTACGGTTACCAGAATCGCCCTCGTAGAAGGAACAAAGGACCTGGCCACACAGACCGGCTAATTGGATGGCTCCGCGAAACAACTGGCTCCAAACGAACACTATTTTACATACAAACATAACATAAACGATATTTACGCCCATTCTGCATGCAAACGTACAGCTTATTCCATACATAACAATACATATGGCATCGTAAAATGTGTCAAACAAAGATATACGTACATTTATTTTTGTCCAACATGTTGATACCGAAACCTGTTGCCGCTTCTAGCAATTACGTAAAAATAAAATAAAACCGTTTGTTGGTTTTTGCTTGAAATATTAATAAATATGCTTCCAAGCTTTCGTATTTAGGTTTAATATTAGTAGGCCATTCTGAAGTATACAAATTGCGTATGAGTATTAGATTCCGTTAGTCACTCATATATGGTATTTGTATCCTGAAATTTATAATTAGGCGCAACGAACTGAAAACTAATGAAATTCAAACACTCAACTGAAATCTTTTAATGACCGACGAACTGGAATTGTAATTACATACGGCGAGTGCATTCGGCTTAGTGCAATTTAGTTGGAAGTACTCCCAGCTGACATTAGCGGTGGTAATTAGCTAGTTAAGTTAGAGAACACACGCGGGATTATGAAGCTTCACACGTTAATTCAAAGGGTTTGTACTGCATTAACACTGCAGGAGATGGGCGGCTGAAAATTTGATTAGTTACGCTCTATACGTAGGTATATTTCGAAATTAGAATTGAAAACGAAAAAGCACACCGTAATGGACGAGGGATAATGAAAGAAAAGCAATCATCTCAGCAAATTTCCTTTGTTCTGTCGGGAAGTTTCAATAAGTTCAGAAAAATCTAAGGTAATGAATACTAAGAAAACTGGGAAATAGGTACCTTTTTATACCCGGCGAGTTTGAGAGCCCTCTGCAGTTTCGCGGCTCGCGTGGACGACAGGTATACTATCGGGACCGCCTCCCCAGCCTCCAACTCGATATCGAAGTCGTTAACCGCTTCACAAAACTTATAATCCTCAAACTTTTTCGCCTCACTCTTCATTAGTTCAGTGTCCCCATCACTTATCGCGACTTTTAAAACTTGGTGCGCTGGGATGAAAAGAGGGTTTATGTAGCTGCGATTAAGAAGTTTTGCGTCCTCATTGTGTTCCTCATAAGGCTGTGACTCGACGTCGCTATCGTCGTCTGGGAACGATATCAAGTAATTATCGTTAACTGCGCACTGCCCGTCACTCATGCTCTCCTGGATCACTACCGACTGCCGATTAGACTCTGAAGATGCCGTCGAGTACGCGCTCCAACTCAAACCATTTCCAAAGTGGCCGCACTCCATTTCTGCTCAGTATTATACATACAGTCACTAGCAGAATAACTCAGTCCATTATTCAGTGGACATTAAAACGATGCGCTTTCAGTGCGAGAGCAAAAATTGAATAACGAATGCGTCACACTAACAGTGGGCGTAGCTGAGATCCGATTTCAATCTGCAATATGTTACGCGCAGCACGCGCTGTTGGAATACACATGTTTTTAAATCCTGCACTGATATTCGTGAATTGAACGTGACGTGTTGTCAAAGGTTTTGACATTTTAAAAAAGCCGATGGCAAAATTTCACGGCCGGACCGTGTAAAAAAGACAGGTGTAGAAAAGCGGCGTGAGAAGGGTCACTCCCGGGTCGCGTGACCGAACTCTCGCCTCTAATTAGCCGATTTCAGGCGTCGAAAACTGCTGACTGGTATTTTTCGGGCACGATATTTAACCGTTGTTATTACGGACTAACGAACGTTAATTAATAACGTACGGTTAGTGGATCCGCGGTTGTTTCCATAACCGCAAATTTTAATGAACTGATTTGTTGGCGTTTAATTATAATGTTGTCCTATATAAAGGGATTCCGAAATAAGTCCAGACGCAGACACGGCAAAACGCAAATGTCACACAACAAAAGTGCGAGACTAGGGGTCGTCGAACTCGTAGACTTGGCTAAATTACAGCGTGCTAATCTACGGCCAAGTAAATGACTTTGAACGTGAAGAGGATAATTTATTTAAAGTTTCCTGGGAACGTTTAAATGACTATTTTGCTTCCAAAAAGTATTTTACGCAAAATTTAATAAAAAAAGTTAATTTTGGTTACTGGGGTTGATTTTTTACGCAGCTACGAAGGCAGCGACTGTTATTATATCAGTTTTATCATACTTTTGATATTTCTAAACCTGAATGCCATAATATTTGCATTGGTGATCCGTGGAACCAAGAACACTGCGCTGTATTATTAACTTGACTACAATGGTCTTTACAAACATCGTCGATGTTTCTGGCTATTCTCCATCACCTCAAAGTTACGATAATATTTGTAAAACGTGTCCTTCAGAACTCAATCCTTACCTACTCACGATAATAGACAATAAATAATGCAAACGACTTGATTCGAGTCAAAAGAGATTCAAATATTATATAGCACTCAATTTTCAAGTTTTTTACAAGCGTGTGTTTACTAAACAAACCGGTACCAACTCTATAAAATACAATACTAAAATATATTTTGGAAAACAGACCCTAATTTCCTCTCACACCGAAACCGTAACACTTTTATTAGTCCATTCAAAACTCGACGACACCGTTATTAATATTGTCTTAACGCGCACATTTTTTTAAATTATCAAACCCAACAAATACTTGGGAATTTCGGTTTCAGCCACGAGACGCGACGCACGCGCAAGTTGAATCGCGACTGAAGCGTTCTATATTTGAAATGAAGTGGGTTTAATAACATTGCGTATATTTTCACGTTTTTCTCCCGACTTTGACATGAGTGAGTCAACCATTCACGTTTTTTATGCGTCTACATTACTTCTGCTGGTGGAATTCTGCGATTATTAACAGGATCATAATATATGCAGGTGATACCCGTCCATTTTATATTTTGATAGGGGTGATGCGCGAAAATACTGAGAGATAATTAGAAATTTACTTATGAAAATACATCTGCTAGGAAATCTGTATGTTGTTTCCTTTTTTGAATGAATTACACCAAGATAAGATAAGATAAGATAATTTATTTCATGACAATTACAGTATAAATTCGCATGTACATGTCAAAACTATAATATTTTTTATCATGATCGTCAAAAGAAAAAACATATAGTAATATGAGCATTAACACAATGTCAACAAAGTAAAATACACAATAACAAACAATTAGAAAAACAAATATATATCTCGTTAGGTATCGTCATTCAATTGAAAAAATGTACCTATATGTAAAATACATACAATTAATCTTAAATTAGTTGAATACAATCTTGAGTAGGTAATAATTATTAACAGGTCAAGTCAAGATCCTTAAACTCTTTAACTGAGTTTAATGTATTTTCCAAGTACTACCCGCAAGAGTTAAATTGAGACCTCGTTCGTATGACGTTAGTACGCGCTCGAGTCTCAAGTTAACTCTAGCGGGATATAAGTAGGTAGGTACTTATTGTTATTTTGACTTTTAAACGTCAGAAAATACTAATTTTGTCTGCTAGAGTGTATGTTGTCATAGAGACAGCAATGTACGAGTACAACATACCGTGGACGCGATATTTTAAAAATACTAGTTTTAGAGATTGCATGTTTTAAACTTTCGCGGTCAGATAATTAGGTATGTACAGTCGGACTCATAAGTTGCTGAAGACCTAAGTACCTTGTCGTTTTCACACGTTTGACAACTTCATATACCTAGCAATTTAACATGACGTTTAATGCGACACGGTACAAAGGTGTTAAGCCCCTTGTGAGGCTGACCGTACGGTCAACAAATTTGATTCCTAGGCCATCATAGAACCTTGCCGTTGTAAATGCTATCTCAATACGGGTAGGATTATTGCGTCGCTATGTAGCAGTTAAAATGACAGGGTTCTACGGTGGCCTAGGAATCAAATTGGTTGACTGTACGTACGCACGCATAGTTCATCACACGACAAGGCCACGTAGTCCCAAAAATTCTTGAGTATGGTTTTCATACCACCAAGTCTATATAATCTCATCCCAAAAAGACGTTAGTAACCGGTAGGTACTAAACATGTACCAAGTAGCGGACTCCTGAAACCTTCATTAGGTCATTGTTTAACACTCAATTGCCGATTAATAAACATTACAAGACACGCCAGTCGTGTTCGTTCACTGTTCTCGTAGAATTGACAACGTAAGCGTCGGAATTTATGATCACGGGAGTCGTGTCTTTGGTATGCACTAATAGGTATTGTATGAACCTGCATCTTGTCCTAGGTTTTTTTATTTTTTTTTATTTAGGTAAACAAACAGCCACTACAAGGGGTACTTATGCATACTTATATGACTAATGATTACAATATGTGTGACCCACACCGTTTACCACATATTATATAGTTTCGGGAATATCACAGAAAACACAGTAGTCGCGTCCTTAGACGTTCCCAACTGATTTTATCATTCTAAATCTTAACGTTAAATGAGAATAGAGAAACCTAGCAGGATCGTACCGCGTTATCTAATACCCCTGACTAGCACACTCCTGAAGAAAAAGCCATAACAATTTTAAGGTAAATAAATTTTATTGTTTAGTGTAACTGCGACCTTGCCGTCACTGATCTATTCGCCTAGGCAATTTCATGCAAAAATCCAAGATTCTATCCTTTTCTATCGCATTAACAAGGCCGTGTGTGCGAGGAAAATGCGACAGTCGATGTCTGGATTAAAAGTCATGAGTGGAAAGAGAAGAGCCTAGACAAGAAAGCAAGGTTTTTTATTTTTGGACTCTGCCTGAAGCGTATTATGATCCAAATTTAAACTCTCTTCATGTTGGACTTGAGACGCTTTTGTTTTACAGATGTTGCCTGACTGAATTTAAATAGCGGAGTCGAACCGTCGGCGGCACAGTCTTGATACTTTGCCAACTCACATCTGCACCGAATGAAAACATTCTGCATACGTTTAACGCTCAACGGCTTTGAGGAAGGAAGTATCAAGCACTTTAGATTATCTTTGACGCATATGATTTAATACGTGGATGAGAGATGCATTCGCATAGCGTCATGTTATGCGAGTCTAAAAATATCGTTTGATTTGGCAAAGTAGTTATAAACCTAAATAGTTTCGGTCGTACAAGTGATCATTTCAGGTAAAATAAATTATCTTTAGTTTACCTACTTATATCTATACATTTTTGGCACCCGTACGTACATACCAAGAATTTTGTCAGAATATTTATGTGAAACGTAATCCTAACGATAATTGTTCTATACGAGTGGAGGAATGAGGCTGGCTTAAGGCACTCTAAGCTCTTCGTAGAAGGAGTGGACTCGGGCTGGACCAGAAAACTCTGGAAATCCAGTAGGAAGCAACTCAGAATTATATCTGGGGTGTTCACAGGTCACTTCGGGGTCAAGGATCTCTTGGCCAAGATGGGACTATCGGATAGTTTAGACTGTAGAATGTGTGGCGAGGAGGACGAGACTATGGAACACTTATTGTGTGAATGTCATGCCCTTGCCAGACAAAGAATGAACTACTTTGGTAACGGTTACCCGCAACCAAAGGAATTCAAGGTGCTCCCGGCGAACTGCATCATCCGCTTTGTGGAAATGATGGAGCAAGCCTGGGAGCAGGTATAAAGGAGAGGGCAAATGCACAAAAGATCCCACTGGGTCGAAGTGCATCCGAAAGGGCCCTCACCTAGATAAGATAAGATAAGATAAGATTGTTTTATTTAGCAATAAATATGAGTAGAATGGGGGAGAAGCACCAACGGGGTTAGATTTATTTATTCAGAATCCATACTTATATTATAAATGCGATAGTATATACATATGTTACCTCTTCAAGCTTAAACCACTGAACCGATTTAGATGAAATTAGATATAAAGATAGTTTGAATCCCAAGATTCCCAAGGTAGGACATAGGACATCACCCACTATATAAGGGGGTGAAGTGACGAGTGAAAATGTTTATGGAGCTACGATATAAACTAGTTCGACGCGGACGGAGTCGCGGGCAGAAGCTGGTCTTTAATAACACTAATCAATGGAAAAAATGTATATTATGTATCGCTGCTTTTGAAACTTAATAAGTACGTATATATCCATCTTCCTTTTATGACTTCGCAATTCAAATGCAAAACAGCAGAAATCTCCACTAGTTACAAAACAAGCGATATCACAGGCAGTTATTAAAATGTTTACAAAAGAAAGAAAAAGGGCGCAGTTCAACGTCGTGACCCCGTTAGTAAAATCACAATGACGAACTTTCATAAAATATGGACATAATAGCTAATTTCGTTAGCGATGTTATGAGCTATCATTAAAACAAGTCGAATCGCGCCCCAAATCAAAAGATGCGGCGACTCGGCGCAAAAATGGAAGGACGTGAATCCCGTACAATCGATTGCACGGACAATTACAGGTAGTTCGTTAAGGGGCGCGAGCATATAAATATTGCCGAATGAAGACAAACGGCCGCCCGACGTTCGGGGTGGAAGGGGATTACTTATTCACTGCGATCGTAACAGAGACATAACAATTTCTCGTATGCTGGGTGTTCCGGGATTGTATTTAGAAATGTGCTTGAAAAATGTGCAGTAACATGAAAGTTTTGGCATGATTTCACTTTTCGTGATTGGTAGGTGACTTGTTTTGCGCTCACGAAGACACAATTTCGCAGATAAGTAGGTAGGTTAATACCGCGATACGAGTAGAAATGACATTTGAAAGTCATAATTGCGTATAAATTACTTGTTTTTCTAATCCAATTTAGGTAATTGTGTGCGTCGGGACAACTGCCCGTTCCCTCTCATCTATGAAGCTGGAAACGCACTGAAAGCGGTAGCGGCGCGGAGGCGGTACCAGTTGTAATGTTCGAGCTAGTATGAAAAGGTCCGCATAGATTACCGCGCCGCGCCGCGTCCCGCCGCGATATTCTGTGCGGACCCTTTCGCATTAGTTCGAACATTACAACCGGTAATGCCTCCGCACCGAGCCGCGCCGCACCGCCATCGCCAACGCTTTCAGTGCCTTTCAGTGCCTTTCAGCCTTGAGGCCTGTGCTCAGCAGACGTATATAGGCTGATTCATTATTTATTTGAACTTTATAAAACACCATACCTATAATTCCACGAGCACAAACTTTTATGGTGGAGGTGAATGAAATCAACACTAAGAACAAGGCAATTTTATTTAGTCTGCATCACGTTTTCCCGAGTTCTCATGCTTGCTGCAACTCAAGTTACGTCAAACAGCTGAGATTTCACCTGTCCCTGCGTCACGCTCCGCCAGCCAACTCAAAATATACTCACACAAATAAACGTTATCTTATCTTAAATGAAGAGCCAAATCAGCTAATAAAGCCAGCCTACACGTGTTTTCTACTTTATTAAAGTCACAATTCATTATAATGGTACGCTCTCGTTAGCGTACGAGTTTCAGATGTTTAATTAAATTTACAAAGAGTTATTTGTAAACGTTGTTTACGTGTTATCGAGACAAAAAGGTAAAGGTGCAATTCCGTGCATCGCAGGAATCGCAGCCGATCGCAGCCGCGCGTGATAGATTGCGTGCGACTGACGCGCGTGGCTGATGCCATAATGCAATGTACGTGTATATAGGCCGTGTATTATGGCAGTTGGCCACATTTAGTGTTAAGGTGGTTCGATTGCCATACAAACCGTTTTTTGACATTCGCAGGCTAACGGCGCGATATTTTAAGAAGTTTATGTAACAAACTTTCATCAATTGGTTTCCCATTTGCGCCAAATTCCCCCTGTCCTAGAATAAATTTTTATAAACTAGATTAATTTGAGAAAAATATTTTTCCCAAAATATCACGTCCCAAATCAATTTCTCAAATTAATCTAGTTTATACAAGTTTATTCTTGGAAAGGGGGAATTTGGCGGAAATGGGAAGCCAATTTATGAAAGTTTGTTACATAAGTTTCTTAAAATATCACGCCGTTAGCCTGCGAATGTCAAATAACGTTTTGTATGGCAATCGAACCACCTTAAGCAGTAACACAATAGTTTACTGCTGCATATTGCTTGAAACAGCGCAACCTAACGTGTATAAATAGATAGGTATTGTATTAATAAAGGATTATTTAAGACACTCTTCATCCTGACTACTCATTGGCCACTTGCCACACCTTCCAATAAACTGTATTTGTATTTATTTAATTGCTTACATGGTTAAATAGAGTGAAGATCAACATGCACCCATTTTGGGTATTGCAATATACTTAGCCTAATTAAGTTATGACACAATACATATGGGCATTAATTGCATTTAAGACTTAGTGATTAAACAAATTAACAATGTTTAAGTATTACAAATTAATTTAGGTAAAATTTTATACAATTCAAATTATTATTCCCTTTATTTAAATGTCATCTTAAGTTAGGTTTTTACAATAATCACATAAAAAGTAAAATATAAAACAATACATACAAAACATAAAATCATTATAAAAACCTAACCTAGGGTGCCGCCGGCAGCGAGGCGGGGCCTAAGCTACCGGTGGTCAGGGCGACAGAGACAGGAATCTCCTGACTATCCGCGCAGTATCCAGGAGTACCGCCTTCTGTATCTGACCCTTGATCCAGCCATCTAGCGAGAGTCTCTTAAGGTGGCGGTCGAGACTCTTCGCTATTAAACCATTCGCCGAAACGACTATCGGGACGATGATCGTCGAATCAACATCCCACATGGCGGTTACCTCGTGAGCCAGGTCTAGGTACTTACTGGCTTTGTCCTTCTCGGCCTTCACGAGGTTCTCGTCATGGGGGATGGTGATGTCGACGAGCACTGCCTGGCGTTTCGATCGATCTGTCAGCACGATATCAGGCCTATTGGCAAGAATAGTCCTGTCCGTGATGACAGATCGATCCCAATAGAGCGTGGCACGACCATTTTCGAGAACTGGCGCAGGTGTGTACTTATAGTAAGGCACTTCGGAGACCACAAGACCATATAGCAGAGCAAGTTGCTGGTGAATAATTCTGGCTACAAGGTTATGTCTGTGCAAGTACTCGCCGTTAGCAAGATGACCACAACCGGAGATAATATGCCTGAGTGACTCCCCGGGACGGCAACATGCCCGACAAATGTCGACCGTACCGTCCTTCAGGATATACCTCCGGTAATTGTTCGTCATGATAACCTCGTCCGCAATTGCACATACAAAACCTTCGGTTTCCCCGAAGAGATCCCCGAAACGTAGCCAGTTCACCGACGCGAGCAGATCCACATCGGGCCCTGTGAGGGCCTTGCAGAACCGCCCGTGAAGCTCCTTGCTCCTCCATACCGCCCTGCGGTCCTCGGCGCTCATCACTTTAAGTCTGCGCCATTTCATGTTTGCCAAGGAGAGCGGGGTGAAGTTTCCGTCCACTGCCACTACGTCGCGATGCATCCCACACTCGTTGTTTAGGAAATAATCCCTGAGACTGCACACCTCGCGGTTGTGAAGGTCTTTGGCATTTAAAAAGCCGCGACCTCCACACTTCCGCGAGATGTACAGTCTCATAACAGACGAGCGTGGGTGTAGCATGCGATGCGCAGTAAGCAGTACACGAACTCTTCGGTCCAGGGCATCCAGCTCAGTCTGAGTCCATCCTAGTACGCCAAAGGAGTAAGTGAGCAAGGGCATCACCCAGGCGTTGAAGGCGCGCACCTTGTTGCCGCCCGACAAAAGACTATTAAGTACTTTTGTCAAACGACAAAAGAAGCGTTCCTTCACCGCCCGCTTTACGCTCTCACCCTCAATACCCAATGACTGTGACATACCAAGATACTTATAGGTTTCTGCCTCGGAGATAGATTTGAGGGACATTGTCTCAGAAAGTTGTAAATTTGTTGAATTTACAACTCTACCCCGCTGTACATGCATAACCGCACACTTATCGACACCAAATTCCATTTTGATGGCGCTACTGAAGACTTCTGTTGTTTTCAGTAGTTCCAACAGGTCATGTCTATTCGGTGCAAATAGCTTGAGGTCATCCATATAGAGCAGATGAGAAATTACCTCACCCCCTCTCCGAAGCCGGCAACCTAGCCCTGAATCCTTCAGCAAGGTGCTGAGTGGATTCAGCGCTAGGCAGAACCACAGAGGACTCAGGCTATCACCCTGGAAGATCCCACGTTCAATCCTTATATAGTCCTGCGAGCCAGAGGGGCCATCTCCTCCCCCCGGTTGACGAAGAACCGTGGTCCACTGCCCCATGCAAGCGCCTAAGAAGGATCTCAGAACTGCATCAACTTTAGACAGCTCTAAGATCCTCCTCAGCCATGAATGAGGCACCGAATCATAGGCCTTCTTGTAGTCAATCCAGGCGGCCGAGAGGGCACCTCTGTTCCGCCGGACTCGTTGGCAAATGGTCATGTCCATGAGGAGGAGCTCTTTAGTACCACGAGACCCAACCCTACATCCATTTTGAGCAGGGGCTGTAATTAGTTTTTTTTTGTGCTAGGGCAAATGAAAGAAGGTCTGAAGGTAACCCAAAGCTTTTATTTCGTTCTAGGTCCTCACTAAAAGCTAACTAGGTATAAAAACAAATGTTAAGGGTAGGATTTTGATGACGCTTTGGTCGATTGCGCTAGAACCATTTGGTAATGTTAAAATAATAGGCTATGAGCTTAGCTGCATCTCCATCGCAGGCGGTGCTACGGAGCGTTCCCGACAACGGGAGTACTGGCTCGGCTGGCGCGGGTGGCTTCGGGCACGATCAGGCCCCTACCAAACACCTCCTGGAATTTCCATCAAGCGATGAGACGGTTAGCCAAGAATAGCAAGTACAAACGGGGCGGGCACGGGGCTAGATAGCGTGCCGGGGCTCAAGAGTAGTCTGTGGGCCGGCAATCAATAATCAAGGGAATAAAACGGTCCATGGTACAGTACAAAACTAACCTGTCGGAGGAAAATTGTCCCACGTCGATGGGTATTGACAAATGTCAACTCCGCCACCAATGGCCCTGGCCTTGCTTCCCGTGGCTCGCCGATTTAACCGCAACACGGCGGTATTCAGCCAGGTCAAGTCGCGTGGGAGAGCACCACGGCCTCAACTTGCCTGTAAGGCTTGATTACACCGGCAAACTGAAAATTGACAACATATCTATGCAATTACTGCTTTTCCAAGAAGTTAACACGGCTTCTAAACAATACTTACGAGGAAAATACTGCAATCGCCCAGAAAACGTGTTCCGGCACACCAAAATAAAATAGGAAGTGCGCTATCTGACACTTCGACATTGCCAGCTCTCTCAAACCCGGTCCCCGAAGTTCAAGTAGACGCGCCAACTTGTTGCAACAATCTGTCGTGTTGATTTGTAAACAAGAAAACATCTAGTCATCCGCTACAGTAGAAATGCAATAAATTATGTGGATTATGAATTATGAAATGGAAACCCGTGACGAACAAAACATCTAATCATTGATTCGTAAATGTTCAACGCGATATTCCTTTTTTCTCCTTGTCGCTGGTCAGCGGGCGCGAACTCTGGCAACACTGGAGTCCACAGATAAGCTATCCAATACAACAGGGGTTCCTTCCTGACAGAATATTACACGAAAAGAACAGTTAGCCAACTTGACAAATAACTTTGGAAGGTTTAAAACGATAATAAACCCAGCATACGGGTTTATATATTACACCCCCTCACCTAGGAGAATTTTTCGAGGGAAAAGAGTTGAGGGAGTAAAATTCCAGCTCGCCCTCGAGCTGCAACTTAAATTAGACATGATCTTCATTCCTGAAAGAGAAAACTAAACTAAGACAGGGATTCTCGGCCCAGAATCACAAGTCCTGCAGCACCTTGGCATCAATAGAATCCGCGTGGCCGGCGCTGGAAACGATCGCGTAATGGCCTGCGGTACTACAGAAAAGAAAATAGGAATCTTACCTAAGATATATCAAAAGGTGCCAAATTAGGCACATTAAGAAAATAAACGTAATCATTCAAATGGCATTTGGGGACACTGGCTTGCAGTCTTTTACATGCCACTTTCCTAGGCGCTTGCCGTTTTCGTCTTCCAGTTCGTAAACTAAACGTGATACTTTCCGTATGACGCGGCATTTTTCATACTTGGGTGCTAGTTTGGCCGCAAAATACTTGCTGGCCTTACTTTGTTTAAAGGTGCGTTTCCATATTTCATCTCCAACCTCGAATTCAATGTCGCGGCGTTTATCATTGTAGTACTTGATGTTGCGATCGTGAGATTTCTGTAACAGCTCTCTCACGGTGGAATAGACATCTCTTAAGGTATTGATTTTATCCAGGTAATTTCGTCTAGATGAAAAAACAATCTCGTCAACCTCCTCTGGTTCACCATAGATTGTACCATCGGGAACTGCCTCCCGTCCATGTACTAGTAAGAACGGGGTATATGATGTAGAATCGTTCACTGAGGTATTCATCGCAAACTGAATACGCGAAATGTTAACATCCCACATGCGGTGGTCTGATTCGATGAACGTGGAAATGGCTATAACGAGGGTCTTGTTGTATCGCTCTACTGTGTTGACCTGTGGGCAATACACAGGCGTGTAATGCAGCTGTGGTATGTTATACTTCGTGAACAACCTTTGAACGTCGCCGCCAGTGAAATAGGAAGCGTTATCTGCAATAATGGTTTGAGGTATTCCGTGGATCATGAATACGTGGTCCTCCAACCTTTGGGAAATGACTGCCCCGGTGGCGCGTCGCATGGGAAACAGCATACAATACTTGGTGAAACAGCACACAACCACCAATATATAAGTGTTTAACTTCCGCGAAGGGGGTAAAGGACCAACGAGGTCCAAGCTCAGACATTGGAATGGGCGGCAACAAACCTTCGCGCTTCCCATGAAGCCCGGGGTGGGAAGCTGGCTATGCTTATGTGCCGCACACGCAGAGCAATGTGCAACGTACCGGACGACGTCCTGATACATACCCGGCCAAAAGTAGCGCAATTTTAGTCTATTATACGTTTTTGCTGTGCCCAAATGCGCAGCGGTCGGAACCGAATGGTTATCCTTCATGATCTCTAATCGGAAGTCTTGAGGTATAACTTCCTTCCATTCAAAATCCGATGACAACGCGTTTTTTGGTTTAGTGTAGCGGTACAAGCGACCGTTCATTAACTGTAAATTGGGAACGGAGCCTGGTCTAGACTCGCACCTCTTATATAATTGTAAGTACCAATTATCATTAATCGCGTTAGTATCGATCAAGTATACTGGGACGGCTCTGGACAAGGCGTCCGGCACGATATTTTCCGAGCCTCGACGGTGCTCGACCACAAAGTTGTAAGGCGACAGTCGGCAACCCCATCTCTCGAGGCGGCCTGTTGGGTTCTTAAGGTTGAGGAACCATTTCAAGCTGGAGTGATCTGTTATAATTTGAAATTGGCGATCACCTTCCAAATACGGTCTAAAATGCTCAACAACATTTACCACAGCTAATGCCTCCCGCTCTGTGGCCGAGTAGTTCCTCTCCTGGGGCGTGAGGGAACGACTGTAGTACGCTAAGGGGTGTTCTTCCCCCTCGAACGTTTGGGTTAGGGTTCCGCCAATCCCAAAATCTGAGGCATCGCAATGCACCGCGAATGGTTTGGTAAAGTCGGGACAGGCTAGGACCGGTGCCGTAGTTAGGGCAACCTTGAGCTCTCCGAAAGCTGTATCCACCTCCGGGGACCAGCGAAAGGGTGGAGCACCCCTTCGGGTAGATGTTAACTGGTTAAGAGGTCCTGCTATGTTGCTAAAATTCTTTATGAATCGGCGGTAATATGACGCCGTGCCGAGAAAGCGTTTGACGTCCTTCCGACACGTCGGAGTTGGGAAATCAATAATTGCCTTGACCTTGTCTGGGTCTGTACGTAAACCGTATTCATCCACAACAAAACCCAAGTACTTGAGTTGTCTGCGGAAGAATTTACATTTAGATAAGTTAATAGTCAAGTCAGCGTGACGTAGTCGCTCAAACACCGTACGTAGTAGGGCCAAATGCTCAGTAAACGATTCTGAGACAACAATAATATCATCCAGGTAGATAAAAATACGTCCGTTGTGCTCTGGGCCAAACAGGACGTCCATCAGACGTTGTTGCGTCGCTGGAGCCGACGTTAGACCGAAACACATTACCTTAAAATGGAACAAACCACGGCCTGGCACCGTAAAAGCAGTCTTCTCCCTAGACGCCTGTGAGTCTAGTCCAATTTGCCAGAAGGCTGATTTTAAATCTAAAGACGACAAGAATTTGGCGTTCCCGAGCTGATCTAAAATCTGGTTAATTAGTGGCAGTGGATAAGCATCGTGTTTTGAAATCTCGTTTAGCTTCCTGCTGTCCAGGCAGAATCGGAGGGTTCCGTCTGATTTCGGTGCCATGGTTACGGGGTTGTTCCATGGGCTGCTACTTGGTTCCACCACATCCAGCTCGAGCATTTCGTCTAACTGCCTGTTTAGCTCGGCGAGCTTCGAGGGAGATAACATATAATGGCGTTGCTTAATTGGTCTCGCATCACCAGTATCGATAGCGTGAGTGAGTAGACGAGTTCGTCCTAAACCCTTCCGCTCTGAGGATATGGTTTCGAATTCCTTTAATATATTCTCCGCTTGGCGCTGTTCCTCCGATGACAGAGACTCAAAGCCTTGTATAAACCTAACTTCCGACGCAACGGTATTGATATGTTCTTCATCCGACAAGGAACAGTCGTTTGGTAATAAAGACAGCACATCCGGGCCAATATTAAATGCCTTCCAAAAATTAATACCAAATAATAGCTTAGTTGGTACCTCTGGTATTACGTAGAATTTGATTATCGCAGTCTTACCGTCGACTGTGACTGGCAAGAATATATGGCCCATGATAGGGGAAGAGGAGCCGTTTGCCGTTACTATCCGACTCAAGTCGTGTGATTTATGAAGGGTAACCTGGTCTTCAAAATGTTTCCAAGTATCGCCACCAATAATAGATAACTCCGATCCGGAATCCAAAAGGCCCGTATAAGACAGACTGTAAATTTGTATCGTAAGGTAAGGACGCAAGTCCGACCCGTCTATGTAACTGTTTAATTTTTTAGCAGTTCGGCCGCATTCGAAAAACGCGCCAATCGTCGCCAGCCAGGACCGCCACTCTTCCCCGTCAAAATTTGATGGTAATTGGTCTGCCGCACCACGTTGGCATGTCTTCCGCCTGCTCCCAGTACTATGTAATTTAACTGGGACTTGTAACTCATTAGGGCAATCAATTGAGATGGGTGCTTTGTTTTCAGTTACTGGGTCGTTGATAACGAGTAAGGCAGCAGCATCGTTGGTGGTTACCGGAATCGCGTGTGTTGGGCTAACTGGGTCGTTCGGGTAAACGGCGTCAATCGGGTAAATAGTAGTAGGGGAAGGTATTGTAGTTGGGTCCGAACCAGGATACACGTTTTGGTGGTTTTCGGTGAACCGGTTATTTGGGTAAACTTCGTTAATCGGGTAAGTAATAGTAGTGGAAGGTATTGTAGTTGGTTCCGGACAAGAATACACGTTTTGGTAATTTTCGGTGAACCGGTTATTTGGGTAAAATTCGTTAATTGGGTAAGTAATTGTAGTGGAAGGTATTGTAGTTGGTCCCGGACAAGAATACACGTTTTGGTAATTTTCGGTGAACCGGTTATTTGGGTAAAATTCGTTAATTGGGTAAGTAACAGTTGTGGAAGGTATTGTAGTTGGTGCCGGACAAGAATACACGTTCTGGTAATTTTCGGTGAACCGGTTATTTGGGTAAAATTCGTTAATTGGGTAAGTAACAGTTGTGGAAGGTATTGTAGTTGGTTCCGGACGAGAATACACGTTTTGGTAATTTTCGGTGAACCGGTTATTTGGGTAAACTGCGTTAATTGGGCATACAGTAGTCGCGGTAGGCATTGTAGTTGGTTCCGGACGAAAATACACGTTTTGGTGATTTTCGGTGAACCGGTTATTTGGGTAAAATTCGTTAATTGGGTAAGTAACAGTTGTGGAAGGTATTGTAGTTGGTGCCGGACAAGAATACACGTTTTGGTGATTTTCGGTAAACCGGTTATTTGAGTAATCTGCGTTAATTGGGTATGCAGTAGTCGCGGTAGGTGTTGTAGTTGGTTCCGGACGAGAATACACGTTTTGGTGATTTTCGGTGAACCGGTTATTTGGGTAAAATTCGTTAATTGGGTAAGTAATAGTAGTGGAAGGTATTGTAGTTGGTTCCGGACAAGAATACACGTTTTGGTAATTTTCGGTGAACCGGTTATTTGGGTAAAATTCGTTAATTGGGTAAGTAATAGTAGTGGAAGGTATTGTAGTTGGTTCCGGACAAGAATACACGTTTTGGTAATTTTCGGTGAACCGGTTATTTGGGTAAAATTCGTTATTTGGGTATGTTCGGTTATTATACACATTAGTGATTGTGTTAGTATGGGTCAGGGAGGTGGGGCGGGAGCAAGCAGGCAGGGGAGGGGTGTTGTACTTGTTAGTAGTGTGGAATAAAGCGTTAATAAGCGGGGAAGAGAGGGTGTTATCTTTGTTAGTTAGGACGGGGATAGGATGCAGGGTATTAGGTATGTTAATTGGTTTACTAATTTCGTTGTTGTTGTGTGTCAGGGATGTATGGTTTTGATATATTGTAAGTTTTTGTTTTTTATTTTTAGGAGTTGGTATGAATATTCTTCTGTTATATACTTTATTGGTTTTGATTGAAACCGGATCAGCCATACCCTGATTCGGTATCACTCGTTTTTTGAAGTACTTGGTACAGGGGTGCAGTTGGGACAATTTCGTGCCGTTACGTTATTCTCGCCACAGCGGTAACAGACCAGTTTGGGTGCCGCCTTACATGCCTTCAACGAATGTCCCTCTACTCGACACCGAACGCAAAAATCAATAGGGGTTTGTACCGCCGATACCGGTTTTGTAGTCATAGGTTTATACACCAAGTCTTGAGCAAGAGACTTGGACAAGTCTCTATTTGGCTCCGCGAAGCGTTTTGCACGTTGAGTTGCAGCCTCCAGCTGGCGACAGCGGTCTTTAAGGTCATTGATGGAGTCGATAGTAAACAAAGCTAATTGTTTTGAAAAAAACGGTCTAATGTTTTGCATTAAAATACTCAACTTTTCCGCTTCGTGTAGTGGGGACTCTAAGCGTGAGTAGTAATTAAGCATTACACTGACATAATTTACTATTGATTCGTCAAATCCTTGCGTCCTCGCCCTTATTTCGCATAGTAGGCGCTCGTTGTAATCTACCGGCAAGTAATCGCGGAGCATCATACTCTTGAGGTCCGTCCAGCAGTGTACCTGATCACAAACGCCATCGAACCATGAGGATGCCTCGTCAGTGAAGAGCTCACATGCCGAGCGGAACAGTGTTGAGTCAGGGATCTCCCGGGAGACACGCACCTGCTCTAGTTTGTGTAGGTAGGCCTTTACGCAGGTCTTACCGGAGTATTTTAAGTTCAATTTTTGCACTGCATTATTGTTATGTGGCGCTGCGCAGGTAGGTGCAGCGACGGTAGTGTCTTGCTTCTTTGTCAACGAACTTGTAAATGTGAGCAATATTGTATCTAACCGCACCAGTATCCCATCTAGCTGGTCGCTGAGCTCGCTGTGGCTGCTCATCTCCGACCCTGAAGGTGAGAGTCGAGTCAGTCGGTGATACAGGTGGTGTGCAGCAGCTTGAACACGATTGAGTACCTTTAACGAGGTGCGAGGTTGTGTTGACCCTTGCAGCAGCTTGCGCAGGTCGTCCATTTTTGACGAGATTATGCCCAGCTCGGCGGCGACATCTCCCTCGTAGTCCGCGACCTCATCTGTAGGTATGTCCTGGTTCAGCTTCCGCAGCTGGCTCCTAAGTTCCATCACTGTAGGTAGTGGCGCCGCCTGGCGCACCCTGACCTCGTACTGGAGCTCATCCTTCTTAAGGAGATTGAAGGCTATTGGGCGCTCCTCTAATCCGGTTGTTGACGACATTGTCACGTACACGTATGTTTAATCGTTGTAATATTTTGATAAAAATATCAGCCCGGTAATTACCACTAATCAGCCCGAGCACACTATGCCTGTGTGGCAGAAGTCTAAATGTTCAGTAAGAGTAGGACAGTAAGTATGAGCTCTAAGCCACCCGGTTCAATGTCCTTTAAGAGCTAATCGATGCTTATGATTAAAGCGCGATCGACCAATCACATAAAAGCGTTTGTATTTCGTGTTACTATGACACTGCAGCAATTGCAATTGTATTATGGTCTCCTAGTTAGTCACTGAGTTTATTAATACATCGTCGTTAGCGCTTAAGGCAATTGTAGGTATATTAAATATTTAAACAATATTACTGGATGTGTAACAACTGTCCTGTATATTAAACTCACAGTAATTCCTATAGTCCTGTGTTCACAGTCACAGGGGTCACTGAGTTCAAATAACAACAAAGTAAATATTTTGTGTAAAACATAAATGTAAAAATTTAAAAATATAAAAAATATAAAAAATCCAAAGGATGTGGATTATGGTATGCAATATTTTACTCTTTGCCAGTTCAACACAATGGTAAACAATGCTTATAGTAGTAATTTCTTTTATGAATACTGTTAAAAGGTTATTTGTAATTTATAAAGTTTAACTATAGGTAGTACTTAGGTAATCACTTGCCAAACCAAGTGCTATAATTGACCGTATGTTGTAGGTAAGTAACTATAAGTAATGTAGGTCAATGTCCAAACTAATCAATGTACTAAAGTGTGACATTAACACTATTATGGCGGAAAGTCTGCATTCAGATACTTAGGTATAGCGCAAGCGACCAGACTCAGACCTTCACAATAAATGGAGTTGTAAGGAGGGAAATGAGTTTAAGCGTCATCAACCTGTTCGGGGCGCCATGTAATTAGTTTTTTTTTGTGCTAGGGCAAATGAAAGAAGGTCTGAAGGTAACCCAAAGCTTTTATTTCGTTCTAGGTCCTCACTAAAAGCTAACTAGGTATAAAAACAAATGTTAAGGGTAGGATTTTGATGACGCTTTGGTCGATTGCGCTAGAACCATTTGGTAATGTTAAAATAATAGGCTATGAGCTTAGCTGCATCTCCATCGCAGGCGGTGCTACGGAGCGTTCCCGACAACGGGAGTACTGGCTCGGCTGGCGCGGGTGGCTTCGGGCACGATCAGGCCCCTACCAAACACCTCCTGGAATTTCCATCAAGCGATGAGACGGTTAGCCAAGAATAGCAAGTACAAACGGGGCGGGCACGGGGCTAGATAGCGTGCCGGGGCTCAAGAGTAGTCTGTGGGCCGGCAATCAATAATCAAGGGAATAAAACGGTCCATGGTACAGTACAAAACTAACCTGTCGGAGGAAAATTGTCCCACGTCGATGGGTATTGACAAATGTCAACTCCGCCACCAATGGCCCTGGCCTTGCTTCCCGTGGCTCGCCGATTTAACCGCAACACGGCGGTATTCAGCCAGGTCAAGTCGCGTGGGAGAGCACCACGGCCTCAACTTGCCTGTAAGGCTTGATTACACCGGCAAACTGAAAATTGACAACATATCTATGCAATTACTGCTTTTCCAAGAAGTTAACACGGCTTCTAAACAATACTTACGAGGAAAATACTGCAATCGCCCAGAAAACGTGTTCCGGCACACCAAAATAAAATAGGAAGTGCGCTATCTGACACTTCGACATTGCCAGCTCTCTCAAACCCGGTCCCCGAAGTTCAAGTAGACGCGCCAACTTGTTGCAACAATCTGTCGTGTTGATTTGTAAACAAGAAAACATCTAGTCATCCGCTACAGTAGAAATGCAATAAATTATGTGGATTATGAATTATGAAATGGAAACCCGTGACGAACAAAACATCTAATCATTGATTCGTAAATGTTCAACGCGATATTCCTTTTTTCTCCTTGTCGCTGGTCAGCGGGCGCGAACTCTGGCAACACTGGAGTCCACAGATAAGCTATCCAATACAACAGGGGTTCCTTCCTGACAGAATATTACACGAAAAGAACAGTTAGCCAACTTGACAAATAACTTTGGAAGGTTTAAAACGATAATAAACCCAGCATACGGGTTTATATATTACAGGGCCAAAACGTTGTTCGCAACGATGTGTGCGTTAATTTATTATTATTATCTACTTAACTAGCAATTTATTCAATTTCAAAGCATTATATTATTTATTAGTTTCATTATCACACATATATTCATTCAAAGAATAATAGCATTTTCGTAATAGTAATGATTTCACCTCTTTGTGGAACAAGTTATAAATGACTAGAGATTTAATACAGGTAGGCAGTTTGTTATATACTTTAACATACTTTAGTACATGTACGTACATGGCGATCGTAGCCTGAAGAACTAAACTGTACGTTTAGTTTAGTACCTACAGCCGCACGCGTCCGTTGTCGCATCAGCCGCGCGCGTCAGTCGCACGCAATCGATCGGGTGCGGCCGCGATCGGCCACGATGCACGGAATTGCACCTTTAGGAGTCTGGTCCGGTAGCCTGTGGATTTGCGTGTTCCTCTTAATCAAGAGGCCTAATTTCGGGTCTATCAGCTTCCAGACAGTAGCGGTTAGGCTTCGGCTCCGGCCAAATACTCCGGGACACGCGATCCCCACACGCACGCTTTCGCACGAGATTTCTGCAAAATTGCTAACGAAATTTCCAACACGGCTTTATAAAGCTGTGTCGAATTTGCATAACTTTCTCGGTTGCCGTATACACATTTTTTGCTACAGTTTTAGTAATGAAATGAAGTATTTTATGGTGAAGAACTGACATTATATATTTTTGCGCTGTGTTGCGTTAACTTAGAATCTACATTTATAAAAGCTCGATAATGTAGACGATGAACTCCATAACGAACGGGTGTTCAATGTTTAGTCGTAACAATTCGATTTAAGTTTAAACAATAAATTATTTCAATCTCCGTTCTCATATCTCAAAAGCTGCACGTTCGTTCATATATAACTCAAGTGGCATTATCTTTGCGTACTTAGTACTATTAGCAGTTCATAATGATAAGCCAAGCGGCCGACGCGTTAAAATCGTATTAGTTTCAAGCGAATCAATAAAACTACCCTCGAGTTCTCGATCATCAATCAAACCACCAGATCCTTTTAGCTCGTAAAAAGTGACGTCACAGTATTCCGTACATATTTATGAAGAGTACAAGTGATCTGCGATTGATGGCATATCCATTCATCAAACGAAAAAAGCTGTCACCATATAGGAGTACAAAGGACGGATGCGTTGATCATATTTAATGTAGTTTCGCTCTTTTACAGGGAAGCTGCCGGAATGCATAAAAAAATCAAACATCGGTGTTATAGTTTCAAGAGTCAATGGCTAAAGTATAAAATCGTTTTTGCGTTGAAGTGCTCACTTAAATGGTGAAGGGTGAGCACTCCATTGAAATGTTAATTGTTTGTAGTGCCTGGCTGGTCATACCCTTATCAGAAATGTCGGTTAACATAACATGTTTTAAATCAAATAGCGTTAAGGTGGTTCGATTGCCATACAAAACGTTATTTGACATTCGCAGGCTAACGGCGTGATATTTTTAGAAACTTATGTAACAAACTTTCATAAATTGGCTTCCCATTTGCGCCAAATTCCCCCTTTCCTAGAATAAACTTGTATAAACTAGATTAATTTGAGAATTTGATTTCGGACGTGACATTTTGGGAAAACCATTTTTCTCAAATTAATCTAGTTCATACAAATTTATTCTAGGAAAGGGGGAATTTGGCGCAAATGGGAAGCCAATTCAAATAACGTTTTGTATGGCAATCGAACCACCTTAAAACTCGTGTCTTTGTCACTTCGTATTAATTTTTAAGAAAATAAATAAACTGTATCTATATGTTACATTTCAAGAATGGGGTATAACTTTCTTTCTCCGTCTTTTAAAAAACCGGACAAGTGCGAGTCGGACTCGCCCACAGATGGTTCCGTACAAAATTACAAATGTATAGTTTTCAGATTTTTCTCTGTACCTACTTTAGTTACTTGCCAAATTTCATAGTTCTAGCTAGGTCAATGGAAAGTATCTACCCTATAAATATTGATTCCCTTTAGTGTCGAAATATACGTTTTTGCGGCATAAACGGCCGTAGGTATATTTTTTTTTACGTTAACTTAGATGTTAGATTTTTTCACAGTTTTAAGGAACTGTAGACCTGAGTAGGTATATGGTTTTAATTTCAACTCGACGCGTTTCTTCTGGGTCTTGACAGACAGATGGACAACAAAGTGATTCTATAAGGGTTCCGTTTTTTCCTTTTGAGGTACGGAAAACGACTAAAATGTTAAACGATCATACGAAAGGGTTAATTACGTAATTATTTATCCTATCCACGTCACTTAATGTATGATTGACTGTCGGTAAACATACTTGAAAATACACCTAAAAAACTATACCTTCTTCCATATAAGATGTGAAAAAAACATGCGTTAATCGTCATGCGATTTCAAGGAAAACGACTTTCGATTAGTCAGAAATGCAGGTCCATCCCTTCCTCACCACCAGGAACACATGACTACATAATATGTACATCTACAGAGTACGCGGGTTCTAGTCAAAATTTAATCACCAAAGACAATAGGCTGTGTCCAAATACTTTTTACGATGCCATTCGAACCAGTTTTTGGAGAGGAACAAATGTTTGTATGGGAGCAACTACAATTAAAGAACATAAATACCCAAAAAATTTAGTCAAAGACGGACCTCGCTGGCGGTAGGTGAAACGCTTCATACTAATTGACTTTAAAGTAAGAGTTCACAGTTTTATATTGGTATACCTACTAACCGTTTTTTTGGAAATCAAGTAAATTGCTGTTTCGGTCGCGAAATACTATTGGTAGCTTAAATTTTACTCTTGGACAATAAAAAAAGATATATAAGTATTTTTCTAAACTTTTAAGGTCTATAGGTATCTTTTTATGATTTTAATTATATTTTGTAATTTATACATTATTAAAATAATTTGATGATTTACTATCGTTTTAGCAATACTACGTTATCAACTTTAACATGTGGAAACTACCTTATACCATTCGGAACAGACATACTCAGATATCTCGGTTGGAAGCATTTAATAGATTAAAGGACTCCGGCTCTAATTCAGTTTATGACACGTCGTTGTAAACACATTCTATGTAAATAAGGAGCGGAATATGCGACCGGGACGTCAGAATGCGACCCGTCATCACGCGTGACGTTCGTGGCACGTGAACGTCGTGCGTTTAGGCGCCTGTTATACACGCTGAGATGGCCTAGGGACAACCCATAATCTTTTCTAGCCTAATCTAGTTAAAATTGGCTTTACAATCAAGATCGTCTGTCTATATCGGTCAATTTCAGCGTATTTTATTACCTCTCGTCGTATACTAATTGTATGTGTATGTACTAAGCGTTATTGTACATAAAACAGGTGGAACAGGAAGTACAAAAAAAACATAATTAACTAGCGACCCGCCCCGGCTCCGCACGAGTATGTAATATACATATAAACCTTACTCTTAAATCACTAAAAAATCTCATCAAAATCCGTTACGTAGTTTTAAAGATCTAAGCATACATAGGGACAGACAGCGGTAAGCGACTTTGTTTTATACATGTAGTGATGTACAAGTGATGTACAAAGGCGAACTTATCCCTTTAAGGGATCTCTTTCAGCCTTTGAGTAAATGAGTTAAGAATGAATGTGAATGAGTTGACCTAATTCTTAACGTAGGTACGTGTGTAATAGGTAATAAAGAAATATCCTATCTGTAAGTCTTCGGCAAGTAGCGCATTCATGCACTGACAAAATTAATTGTGTCTTGCATTGCGACTAAAATTTTGAGTGTCGTAGTCCTGGTTGTGTTGTGGTCGATAATTTCGGCGTTTTTTGGCCGAGGACCGAGACCGAAGTTTCTCGATTTTTGGCCGAGATTAGCCTAGATACATGACACTAAGGCATTTTTTTTTGACAGAGGGGAGGTTCACTTACGCATCCCCCCAGCCAGGAAGCTATAAAGGGGGTATGTGGGACTCAGAATGGGGAGGGAGTCTACCTACTAAAACCACTCCATCGTTTCCGTCTCTGCCGTTATTGGGAGCGCCATAGGATCGCGAACATGGAACCACGACGCCCGCCGATGACACTAGACCCGACCGAGTACTTGACTCGGTCGCACCTTAGTGGGATGTGAATATTGATTGATTGAGACAGTTAAACATACTTTTCATTCTAACTATAGTCGCATCACTGTCGACTGTTGTTATAAAATGTACCACTTTCACGTTCACCGCCGGGAACACAACAGTCGTGTGCCTACGCCGTAAGCGCTTTCCGCTACATACGAGGGAAACCACGAGATCGGCTACTTCGGCGTAATCATTTGATGGTGTCGCGCCGTCACCGCGTCATGTGTGCTCAAGCCTTTATACTAGAAGATACCACCTCACCAAATTCCACCGTGGGCGTTTGGGTCTGCGGGCACATTCTCAACCAACGCATTAACTACGTTATTTTAATTTAAAATTCATTAAGTGAGAGCCCAGCATACGTAGTAAAACACAGTGAAACTACATTGTCAGCTTTAAAGATCGTATCTTATATTCCTAAAGGACTGACCAAACCTAAATATGAAATACGCTGACGCCACGTTTTGCAATATATTGCACTTGCCTTCCAAACGAGATTCACTAAAACTGCTAATTTAAGTATCATCTGCGGTTCGCCAATAGCTTAGCGATGTGAGCGTAGCCACGGGAAATATATAGTAATAGCAGTGATTAAAAAATCTTGGTTCTTGACTCAAAAAAGGGTTGACGACCCCTAATATAAAAAAGCAACATGAATATTTGGGGATGTACGGCCTGAAGTAAACTGGGTCGAATTGTTTGTTGTTGTGTTCTTGCTTTTGCGCCAACACGAGATTCCGAGATTCCGTTACCGCTACCTTAATACAATCTAGACAGGACTTAAAAAACTTTGGTCTCATTTCACTGCATTGATACTACGTTCCCGCAGTAAATAACTCGATCCGTTCCACAATCGATAGCACTATCGATAATTACAGCACAACACTTGAGCCGTTATCGACTACGGATGTTTTAATCACTGGCGTCACAGAGAATTTAATATTACAGAATTAAGACTCATACTAGAACGTGCGCGTTCATTTTGCTGTCCCTACAAAATAAACGTCATTAGTTTTACTCAATTTTAGCACTTGGGGAAAGAAATGTTTTTTGAGTGTATTTATGTTTTTATGGCGTGCTCTGCAGTGTTAACGGCTTGACAGATTTTGACATATGAGGTGCCTACCGTTACATTCGTCACATTATAGTCTTAGAATCAGTTACAGCCTCATACGTAATTAACACATGCCCATTAGTTTTTATTTGAATTAATTTGTTGGACCAATCAGAATGTTGAGAGAATGGGAGAGGATCGTGCCGCCAAAAGAGTGTACCTGGGGCGCCCAAATGGTCGACGTCCAGTCGGCCGACTAAGGTGTCGCTGGATAGACGAAGTCCAGAAAGACCTGTCCCAGCTTCAAACTGCCGAACATGATTGGCGGCAAGCTACCCAGGGCAGAGCACATTAGTGGCGTGTCTCAGTGTCGGAGGCCAAGATCCACTTCGGGTCGCTGAGCCAGCGTGTTAGTAGTAGTAGTACCAATCTATATTTTACTTTAAGTACATAGTATCATTTTATATAGGGTGTGTGACAATTTTATACCAATCAATAAATATTAATAGACCTGGAAGGGTAGGTGCCTAATGGTGTTTTGGTATAAAATATACCAATTTATTTATAAGCAAAATTATGCAGTCTGTTTTCTGTGGAGTATATTTTCTGTGCTAGCATGGACGATCCGATGGTATCGGCTTGTATCGGTTTAAACATCAGAAATCGTTATATTTTGATATTGTTGACGTTAACGGTTTCTATACCGTTATTTGTTGTAGAGTTAATTAAAACAGACCCGCTTTTTTAAATGCACTATAAATACTATAATACATATTATAGTAACTAGACTAGAGTAACTACTACATTTGATTTCATACAAAATGGCTCATTTACATCTCGGTCAACGCGTGAGTAAGTAATTTGGTCCACGCGCAACGACGTCGCAGTCCGACTTATTTTGTACACATTTCGCTGCGCAGCATGCCCGTCGCATGAAAAATCTGAGATTGACGCGCTGCGCTGACGTCACCCATCATCATCATCATTACTTAAGAGCCTTGCTCTTGTCGGTGGAGTAACCGCCACTTTTTTCTGTCCATTGCCAGCCTCTTGACTTCCTCATATGACTCAACATCAGCTTTATCTTTTATTTGTTTAAAATATGTTAGCCTAGGCCTTCCTCTGCCTCTCTTGCCTTCAATTTTATCCTCCAGGATGTTTAGGAAGAAACTGTCGTGCCGTATCAGGTGGCCCACCATCTTGCCTCTCCTATTTCTAATACATCTTAGCAGACATCCTTAAAACCTCTTCGTTTATCTCCCAACGTGGCTAACATTATTTCCTCCAGCCTGTTCATATAAATCGCGCACCAAAAAGTTTAACTATACACCGATCCAAGAGGCACTGTCCGAACCGGAAATTCTCTGGGAATATCTTAGACCTGCACTCACCTGACGCAAACGCTACCCAATGGGTGAAGAATTTACACCTTACATTATAATAGTTAAGTAAAGCGACTCTGTAATTTAGTAATGCCATACGAATAAATAAATAAAGAGGCACTGCAATCGACACCAGCTCATATCTGTGTTGTTAACGTTTATCGACCACTTTCCTACACGTTAACCAATATAAGTCTATCCTGCGATGACGCAATCATTACAGATTCAAGGATCAGATTAAACTGGGACTCGCAGACAAGACCAGAAATGCTTTGTGAATAGGTTGCTAGTGAAGCCGGCCAAATTGGCGTATTCACAATTACTAGTCGCAATTACTCGTCGAAATTTAGTTATCGATGCCGCTGATAGTGTTAAATATCACATGCAAACGCATAGCATGCACAAAGTATTCCAAATATAATTTACTTTAAAAACAAAGTTTTAACCGACGAAGAATTAATCATCCCCTAAATATTTTCCTACCTTTAAGGTAGGTTTTTTTTTCCAAATTTATATGGGACCAACTTCGGGGTATACCCTTTCCAATAAAAAAATAATTATCAAAATCGAACTACTCTATAAAAAGTTATGCGTGGTCATACATTAAAAAAAAAAAATATATATATATATATAAGTACGCGTCGACTTGAGAACCTCCTCCGCTTTTTTCGTCGGTTGAAAAAGAGATTTAAACGGCGCACAATGAACTAC
Source organism: Epinotia brunnichana (assembly GCA_963854355.1). Lineage (NCBI taxonomy): Eukaryota > Metazoa > Arthropoda > Insecta > Lepidoptera > Tortricidae > Epinotia > Epinotia brunnichana. The sequence goes on along the minus strand of OY977949.1, from coordinate 16,502,482 downwards.
ACCATCATCAGCCATGGCGTCCACTGCTGAACGTAAAGTTATCATGTTGCGCCATGATATTCGCGTCTGGGCTTTCCCCATCCAGCAACTGCTAGCAATCCTCTTAAGGTCATCAGTCCAGGGAGTACCAGGACGTTATAACTATGCTTGCCCAGGCGCAGTTTTCACTGCTGAACCCGACTGTTCCTACGGTTGTCGGTTCTACGGCAGATGTGATCATCGTGCTCATTCTTCGGGCTATAGTTATGATTATGACGGTAGCTTACGTCGAACAATGAATATTGTTTTTATATTAACAATCAATTGCTTATGTACACGTAAACACGTCTTGGTACTCTCATTATTATTTTTTTCTCAGGGACGAAGATTTGATATTTCATATGTTTTTTCTCAAACATGCTAGGAAAGAAAGAAAAAAGAACACGCGAAGTGCCTAATTTTCATCCGCCATAATTTAAAAAGTTAAATCTCTTCCCTGCATAGGCGTATAATAATCCATACAAAACCCATTATTACCCGCTGCGTTTAACTTTTTTAAATCCTGATACTACATCGGGACGACTAAGGAAAATAACATTCAGCCAAAGAAACCCACCCACGAACCACGCGGTTTTCATGGTGATGATTTTATAATTAACTTTTTTCGCTCTTTATTATTTATGAAGACAATTAAATTAAAAAAATTAACACTGTAAGAAAATGTGTTCTAATTAGGTACTTGAAAAACCGCATTGAGTGTAAAATATAGTGTGAAAGTGAATACCGCCTTTGCAAGAAGTCGTAGAAAGAATGCTTTTAGCTAAATCAAACTACCAGTATCACCGCGTTATTAGTTATGTCACAACAATAATATGTTTTTTGTAATGTCTTTGTATTATTTCCTCACATGTTTAAGAAAATATTATTTTAATTTATATTTACCTTGGCGGAAACCGGGACTACCTGACTCTTCTCTTGACAGGCAACCCCTTTCTTTCCACGCCTCGGCAATAATGTTTACATACATTTTATTACATACGTGAGACAAAATCGAAAACCTTTTAAAAAATTTGGTTCTTTCAGAAGATACTCGTATGGTTGCTTTGGGAGGGCACAGCAGAGTGTCATCTCACTCACATTTGGACCTGCCCGACTGGGGAAGTAACCCCTTACCACCTTACAGAAAACGGCAGCCAGGCACTTGTGACTCTTCTGTAGTCGCAAGCATCCACAGCTTTCCATCGTTGTTGTATAAAATAGAAACGCATATCTAAGATTCGAACGAAGATCTCATTCAAAATCAGATTTAAATTCAGAAATAACATGCGAAGCAAGCACAGCATCTAACGCAAGCTTAGATTATAGAAACGTAAACGGAAACCTGAGTGCCGTCTTCTTATTTATTTTATGCATAGCGATTATGCAAACAAACTAGCAATGATATTTGCGCATGTTCAACGATATTCAGGTCACATTCTAGTCTTCGGTTCTATTTTGTCTGTGGCTTATAGTGAATGCTAACTTTACTTTGTGGTACACAATTTTAAGACGGGCCAGGACCGTCAAAAACACATTAAATAGGCTCCGATATCCATGTTGTCTAATTGTCTATTCTAAAGTGGGTCCAGAAGATATAGATTTTAGAACGCGCAGTGCGTTGTAATTTTTTTTTTTTGCACGCGTAGATGTACGAGTAAAACCCTAAATCTGTTCAACTGCTTGTGCTTTTTGAACCTATTGTCCACGCGGTGCCGACAGTTCGCATGGTCGCATATTTAGTCTGAGCATGTGGTTTCGTTTTTGTATGTGGAACCTAAGCGAAACCTGGAAATCCTGGAACCTTAAACGAATGTCTTTTGTTTTTCAGCATGTAGCCATTCGTTCAACAGCGAATATGTAATGCCTTTCTATTTGTGTGTGACTCAACATTTCACCTATTCATGTGATAGCCGACGGCATGCACCGCGTGTCAACGCAACGTATAGGTCACCAATCACAATTAGTTGCTAATTTGTGAACGGGCTGTGGATACATTGCTGCGGACGGGACAGCAATTAATTTTTCGATCTGCCTAACAGTGACATATCCGAAACCATCATATATACACGGATGGAGAGTATATACACTTAATCTACCAACTTATCCTACTAATACTTTGGATGTTTAGATGTTTGTTACTCAATCACGCATAAACGGCTCAACCGATATGGATGAAATTTTGCACGAAGATAGTTTATAGCCTAGATTAAAATATAGGATAATTTTTATCCCGGGTCCACGCAGACGAAGTCGCGGGCGGTAGCAACTATACTGCAGAGAAAGGGAATCTATTTTAACAATTTGAAAAACGACAAAGAAATTGAAAGACGTTAATCCGTATTGTCATGTCATAATTACACCAGCGAAAAAGTTGCGTTTAAATTTCTTTGACTGTACAAACTTAAGGAGGAATTTCTGGCCAGTCGTTGAGAAAATCGTCCATGCAGGTCCTTCAGCCAAATCGTGGCAAAAAATGTAATTAAATTAAATAAATACCATGTTCAGTAAAATCATGACGACCGCTTTGGCCTACTTGGTATTGGTAGTGACCCTGCCTACGATGCCAGAGGTCCTGGGTTCGAATCCCGGTAAGGGCATTTATTTGTGGGATGAGCATGTTGTTGTTCCTGAGTCATGAATGTTTCTATGTATATACGTATTTATTTATCTATACTAGTATTAGTATATATATCGTCGCCTAGTACCCATAGTACAAGCTTTACTTAGTTTGGGCCTAGGTTGACTTGTGTAAGACTGTCCCCACATATTTATATTTATTTATTTACAGCGAAGCAAAAATCAGGTCAGAAATGTCTAGGCTCCAGACTTTTTGATCAAATATTTAATCATATTTAATAATGGAATACAACGCACTAGTTCGGCTTCCAGCTAAAAGCAACGGCAAAAAATACATTTTCTCGAAAGAGAATTCGGGGGATTAATGCATAATCAGAATGTAAAATGGGATTGAGAATGAGGATCTATTCGCCAGGACCCGGGCGTAATGGCTACCTGTAGTATTATTTGATGGCCTTAAATACTTCGGTGCTGAATTTTAAGTATTCTATTTAAATGTGTGAACATTCGGAATAACCCATTTTAATATCGTCATTAACGCGCTTTTACGATAAACATAACAAACGACGGAGTATTTCGCCAAGTGTTCGACATCGACACGTGACGCTTATTTTCAATACCTACTTCTGGAGATCTCGATATTTGATAGAATGCTCGCTAGTTTTTGATGTCACAATATTTTAATTCTTCAAAATTTACAGTATAATCTAAAAAATATCAATCAGGTAAATTAATTATACGCGGTTAAGTCCCGTTACTATATAAAAATAAAGTGTATACAGTGTGTCCCAGGGAGAAGTGACCGGCCAAAGTGGGTTGATTAGTTACGTAAAATTATCGATAAAAAACATTAGTTGGATAAATTATCTGTTGTTTGCCTTACATTTATATAAAGAGCTAATTGGAGCGCGTTAGGTACGCATAAGAGTTTTAAAATACAGTTTTTTTTTATATGTACGGAAAGCTCTCAGTTGTATCTAAGAAATCAGTCAACAAAGTTGCAAATAAAAGATTATTAATGCGCAACTCAGACTTGTACTAGTTGTACTCAGTCGTATAAAAAATGCGTGTAACCTTTGGAGTCTTCAATGAACTCTCAAACGTTAGAACCGCTGTGTCAACTTGAAATCTTTCTATACCCCGAACTTCACGCATGAACTGCCGCTCAAACGATACGGGCTTCAACAAATACTAGAGGTAGACCCATACACGTAGTAGACATAACACTGGGTAGGAGTGTCGTCGTGTGCGACTTGTGCGTCGATCGGGGTCGGCTACACCGTTATGATGTTTATGCGATACCGGAGCACAGACTGGGGACAGATGAGGCATTCCGTAGGGCTGATTTAGTGTTATTCGCTTTGCATTAGCATAGTATAACGACTGAGTGATATGTGTAGGTACAACAATTTTGAAAGAGCAATGACATTTTTTTTTTTATGAGCCTATTGTTTCTTACTGCTGGGCAAAGGCCTCTCCCCGTGATCTCCATGCGTCCCTACTAGATGCCTCTTCCCCTACTAGATGCCCCTTCCATGTCTAATAATTTGTATTTCTATTTTATCTCGTGTCTTGGTAACGGTTGATATATTTACTAAACCCGTTCGCATAGTAATCGTATGGAGTGGTGGATCACCACGATCGGGAACTAAATGACATAAAATACTACTAATAAATCCATGGTTAAACTCACGCATTAAATGTGTCACGACAGAAACACTCATCCTGAAGAGCTCTCGAAGAGTTCGAAACATGTTGCCTGTCGTGACTATTAATACGTGAGTTTAACCGTGGATTTGTTAGTAGTAACGAGAATGTGAGACGTGTCTCACGAAAGCTTAAAATCAACAATCACATAGATGTGGGTTCGGGATTTGAAGAAAATCTTTTCCTCACGATGTCTAATTTAACAATATGCAGTACTATGAAAATTTAGAGAATCCAGAAGAGTGTAAACTTAGTTGCAGTGCTCACAAGTAAAGTCGCAAGTTATAGGCAGAGTTGTGCCTGATACGCATTGGTATAGGTAAGCGTTTCTTTGAGTAAGTAATCATCATCTTCAGCTGTTTGTAGTCTATTCCTGAACATAGGTCTCTTCCACATCCCTCCATGTATGGCAATCTTGTGCCTACAGTATCCAATTTCGTCCTGCGTGTTGCCTGATTTCGTCCTGCGTGTTGCCTGATTTCGTCCACCCATCTTTTGGGAGGACGGCCACGGGATCTGGTGTTCATTTTGTCCACCTACTGAGTCCATACGTGCAACATGCGCCGCCCTTCTCCACCTCTGTTTGGCAATTATGGAGATCACGTCTTTTAAACCTGCCTTGTCCAGTCGCCATCACATACATCGGAGCAAACAAGCACGTCACAAACATCGGAACACACCTCTATTTTCAAGGAATTAGGGTGGATGCCGATATTTTTGAACAAGACGAAGTGTATGTATGTGATGGCAACTGTCCCTAATCCATTCATTTCTCTTGTCGTCACGCAAAGTAATTCCGAACATTCGGCGCGAACAACCAGATTCTGCGTGGAAGTTTGTCTATAAAACTCAAGGCGAAAGTGTTCGAACAGAGTATACTGTCTGTGGTGCTGAGACTATGTTGTTCACTAAAAGGTCGACGGAAAAATTCAGAGTTGAGTAAGTACTTACTAAAATTGTGTTTTTTTTTATATAATTAGGTAGCATTTTGGTTTGCAATTTTGTATTCTTCGTCTTGATTTTCGACCAATACGAATTATACATTTTTATTATTTTCTATCACTTCATTAACCGTTTCATTCAAGTTTGTACGATAGACAGCGCGGACCGGCATGCCTAGTCATTGACGGCCTCGGAGTAGGGTAGGCACTTATCTGGCACACATTACAATATCCAGCTTGCCTTCACATGAGATCCAAGCTTATGAGTTATGATACAGTTTAACGATAGTCACATAGTGATCCGGTATTAGGTACTATATTTTATAGTTGTAGAGCGCATAAAACGCATGCGTTGTGTTTCATCTACGATTTTATAACGATTTTCACAACAATGTTGTTCCGACGTCGGCCTTAATTTAGGTTTTTTTTTTTTAATATGGCGCAGCTAAGTGCCAGCCACTCCAGCCTTAGAGAGCCATATATTCCTTATTCATATTAAACATTCATATTGAATGACACCAAATCCAACTACACTCATGGTATGTACTCGTATTTATATGTTGTATATTACTTAAACTTTATTGCACAATACAAGAGAAAGTAAAAATGGCGGTCTCATGCCATAAGTCATTCTCTATATACCACGCAGCCATTCATCATTCCACCAATCCGTCATCATCATTCATCCATTTTACCATTTACTTGAAGACCATGTATTAATTTGTGATTGCTGAAATATTATTAAAACTGCCGGACATTTAGTTCCCGATCGTGGTGATCCACTCCAAACGATTACTATGTGAACGGGTTTAGTATAGGTAAATATATCAACCGTTACCAAGACATGAGATAAAATAGAAATACAAATTATTAGACATGTAAAATATTATTCAGCGAGATAAATTGGAGCCATCAATGTCACCTTTAATATGTATGATTATCTAATTTTCTTATAATCGTCGAAACAGTGTCTCTTATCTCGAAAACGTCTGAGATTTTAGAAGAAAGCTGGCACGTCTTGAACAACTGATGGCAAACGTCCAAATAAGATACGGATTAGGTACTCGCAGTTACATGGAATACGTGGTGTTTTCTTTGGGTAGTAGATGAAAAAGATTTAATGAAATAATGGAAAACTAGTGATCGTACTTACTCAAGACCCTATAGATAATTTCCAAAACACCTATATCTATTCATTTGTTTATTTCAACCAAGATCATGCCATTATAGCCAATATACAGAGTGTTTTTTTTAAATGGGACAGTATGGGGAAATCCGAATCTAAAGGAGATAGAGGAAAAGTGTCCAAGGAGACATTAGGTGCTTTTTATGTAAACAAATTTGGCTCATTAAAATTTTTGGTCAAGCGTGAGTTGTTCTTAAAAAATTATAAAGTTGGTAATTTTTTTTTGACGCGGGACGGCTCTGTTTCATGTAAGGATTATTTCATTGTATGGAAAGAAAAAAATCTGAACAGCAGAAGTTGGTCAAATTTAATGAAAACTAATCTTCATACAATATTATTCATGCAGTATTCGCCTTTTAATATTGTTACAAGTGCCTAGGCGTGTAAAAAAATATTTAAAATTATTCCATTTTTAAATTTCGATAATCGATAAGAGCTCCAGATGATTCAAGAGAAGAACATTTTTTTTAATCTTCGTAAACATCATGGCACGCGATAGTCTTGAAATTATAAAAAAATAATTCAAATTTGATTTTGATTTTTTTCTTATGGGTTTAAGGTACAAGAATCGAATTTATGAATCCCGATACAACTCCGTACAAGAATTAAAAGATGCTGTTTACAACACTTTAAACACAATTCACCATAAGTCTCTGTTAAATGCAACTAGAAGTGTCTTGAAGCGTGCTCGTACCTGCATAAGACAAGACGGCGGCCACATCGAACATTTACTCAAGTAATAAACCAACTGTATGAAGATTAGTTTTCATTAAATTTGACCAACTTCTGCTGTTCAGATTTTTTCTTTCCATACAATGAAATAATCCTTACATGAAACAGAGTCGACCCGTGTCAAAAATAAAATTGACCAACTTTATAATTTTTTAAGAATAACTCACGCTTGACCAAAAATTTTAACGAGCCAAATTTGTTTACATAAAAAAACACCTAATGTCTCCTTGGACACTTTTCCTCTATCTCCTTTAGATTCGGATTTCCCCATACTGTCCCATTTAAAAAAAACACTCTGTATATTTAATAAATAACAGTTTGAAATATAATCTATATACCAACATATTAGCGACTTAAAATAAACCTATTCACAAAACATGTATTCATTAGGCGGCAAAACTGAAAGTGTGATGTGGCAGATATTGGAACTTCCAATAAAAGTTCCAGTGAGGTACCTTAACTCTAAAATATGAAATACATATACCTATCCCAATTTGAGTTAGTGATATTATTGAGAACATTGGGCAGGACGTGAATATTATGAACTTATTAGGAACTGCGACATAAATAAGTATTTTCATTTTGATAGGTATCTAATGCTTGATCAAAACGGTACGCGACGTTTGCGCGATTTGGACCCAGAATTATTATTTATGATGATTTCTATCTCAACTTGTAAATTTTCGTAGCGCGTCTTATACCTACACGCCAACTATGACGGATAGTTAGTTTAGTCAGACTAACTTCCCGACAGCTACAGCGGTTAGGTGTGTGCATAAAGTTATCTCACTGATATATGTATACCCCGAAGACACGTAATTTAAACTCCATAATATTATTCCTGACACATATATAGAATATGATAAGGCTACTAAATATTGTACAAAATCCCGTTCGATTTAAATTCAAAGATGTCATGATATGTACCTAAGTCCGCCCGCGTGCATATATTGTGGTATTGTGACATAACTAACTGTTTATCGAGATAATTGAATGCGAATCTTATTAAAATTAGAAATTACCATATCCAAACGTTCTTGTCTTCTTTACCTATTTATACACTCGGTCACTATACAACGGCATTTGGACATTTTCCAAGAGCGAGTTTTTGAGAATTTTACTCAGAAGTTTCTGTGTTTAGTGTTTATGGGTCGTCAAACATAAGTGGCGTTATATATTGGTATTGGACGCCCCGGCGCCACTTGTCAGATCAGAGCCAATGGAACGCTACATTATGGGCCAGGTGTCTACGCGTACGCTGACATATATATGGGGTAGTTCCACAGATGTATGAATATAAGGAGATCGGACATGGCGGCCGATTTGTATAGAGTGAGCCTGTCGCAAGTACATTAACCCACACAACGCCCAAGTAATTGACAAGACAAAGCACGCACACATCTAAAACACACACTCTCGTATACCTTACACGCTTATTTGACAATAAACGCGCATCATATCAGGCATTTTGGGAAAAAACGTAATATTCTCTGCGATCAGCACGCGTGCACAGTATGGCAGTGTATGCCCATTGAGCATACAGCTGCGACACGGCCGCCGGCGGCTTGTCCTCTCTCTAGTATTCTATGCTCTGAGGGTAGTTCCTTAGTAAAAAGAGTTTATAAACACTTTCATTTAAGATTGCCAACTGGTATTATAAGACGTTGGAAGGATAAAATAGAATAGAGGTTAACAAGTCTGAGCATTTTATAGCTACTTTATATAATTTGATACCTAAATACGGCATAATATAATAAGTATAATAACCATACATATTAAGTACTTAATGCATGTTTCGAAGAAAATATACTTTAAATGTAGCCTGGCTTTTATTCACTGTAACAACGGCAAATAGGATTAGTCTCAAGTAATCAAAGAACGTCTCTTTACTTGAAACAAACAATATTTATTATTCAGCTGGGCGAATCGAAATACAACACAAGCTTAGTATTTTACAAACTTTCACAAGAACTGGCACGGATTATAAATTTGACATTCATTACAGTCATTCAGGTCAGCTTGTGAACCGACCTATAAAAGCGATACTTGACGCGACACCTCATCAAACATCAAAAGCCGTCCTTTATAAAGCACGCACAGGGCGACAGCAATTAACACCCTCGAAAAATCTAACCAACCGCGCCAATAAACACGCCCAATTAAACCATACTCGGTGTTCGGAGGAACAATCGATCATGTTCGGACAGGTCACAGCAAAATAATGCCAGGAGGTCAAGTTGACTCGACAATTTCCATTCTAATTATCTAATATAATAATAATAATGCGCTAATGTAATCTGTTGCGCCAACATAAACGCTACCTATAGATATCTACAGTCTGGTCGCGAATGTTCTTTAGTGCGGAAGCCGTGGCACTCGTCGAAGGACCAGGGAATGGCATCGAAGTTCGTGTCCCTTTATTCATTCCTTTTTTAACCGACTAAAAAAAGGAGTAGGTTATATGTTCAACTGTAAGTACGTTTTTTTATCTATTTTTATGTATGTTCGCCGATTTCTCTGTCAAGTTGTGGACCGATTTTCAAAATTATTTTTTTAATCGAAAGAGTATACTCCTGAGGTCCCATTGGCACCAAATCAGGATCTGATGATGGGATCCAAGGAAAATTGAGGGCAACCCTCAAATTTCATAGGCACGCATGTAGTAATTTCGGTATGTTATATTATAACTCGTGTATTTACCCTCGGAAATTGCAATTTTGGTGAAGTGGAACTGATGATGAAGACAACTAATATTATTATTTATTTACCAGGCAGGCAGTTGAAACAACGGATGATGCAGCTATATCCAATTAACTTTAGATATATAATTGTTGAGCTTTAATGTTCTTCTTTGTACATAATGTGCTTGTCTAATGAAGTGTTAATTCTGAGATCCTTGTGGAATCGACGGAACTCCTCAAATATTATCAGCACATACATAGCCACTTGGGGTTTTTCTGTAATAATCAACGCATTTGCCCTCGGAGAGCAGTTCATGTGGTAAATTGGAAAGGAAATGTGGAAATTGACATGTAGCTTGGCGAATTACCTACTGAATTGAAGTCGGTTTAAACTTTTTTTTTAAAGTAAATTATTCTGTATGAGATCCTGGAGTGCTCCGTATAACAGCGCAGATGCTGGCCGCCGTGGAGTTTTAGTGTGTATACGAGTAATACTACTTAATTCAGTGTGTATAATACGAATTAATAGCTGGTTCGCCGGTTTTCTCAACGAAAAAAAAGCTATACTGGACGCTTTAATTGGCCGTCTCGTCAAAGGCAAGCTTATATCTATCACTATTGAATCTCAGATAGTAGGACAGACTCGCGACCCAACATTATTGAACACAGTACCTATTGAGTCGGGCGGGACTCAGGACCAGTGTGCGCAATACATCGATATCAAGATCAAATATTTATTTCTCTATAAAAATATCTATATCGTCGTCTAGGACACATAACTAGTACAAGCTTTGCTTAGTTTGGGCCTAGGTTGATTTGTGTAAGATTGTCCGCAAATATTTATTATTATTTATTTATTTATTTTATGTTTACCCCGTGCTCCGGGAGGATTCTAAATAATTTTAACATTGTAGTCCTTTGGCTTTAAGGATTAAAAAATGCCATATAAAGTAAGCGGAGTTCGGCTGACTCCTTATTTTATTTACATACATAATTTTTTTTTGCTTGACCAGTTATGTATGAGAATATAATAAGAAGTGAGCCGAACTCAGCTTACTTTATATGACATTTTACATGTAATTTTTTACTCCTTAAAACCTCAGCCTCATTTTTTTTAATCCTTAGCGCCTCGGAAACACCCGTTTAAGATTACCTATTTGAAATCCTCCTGGGGCACCGTGTATAAAGGTGTTATATTGGGATTCGCTAAGTCGTGTCAGATAGACCTCCTGGCCTTAATCGTAATTCGATATCCCGCAGTTGTGATTGACGTGTGCTTATATGCATTCCGCTAATGACTCCGTCATTTGTTTGGAAATCACAATACAAACTTACCTTTTGCATAATTTAACACGCTTGTCAGTTAAAATAGGGTTCAAAGTGACAGTTACAAACGAAATACCATGTTAACACTTTCGTTGACAGTACCATCAATTAAGCGTTGTTAAGCCTACATATGCTGTCGACGTACTGTCACCGAAAGTAAAATACAGTTTTGAGTAGGGCTTTACACAATAAAGCAACGAACTAGATTAATACTGTTATTAGCTAACTAAATTTAGACAAAAAAGAAATGGATCAAAAACTCTAGCACTTGGCTTTCTAACTATATTGCCATTAAAATTAAGTTAAAGTACCTAAGTTTAAATAAAACTCGTTTTCAAAGTCATCATTTGTTGAAACACGCAACTATTATTGTTTGAAGTTTCCGAAATTAACTTATGCACGTGTGCATTAAATGATAATACAGTACGCGAAATATATTTTATGCATCATTACACATCGAAAACTGGAATAATTCGCTGGTCCAACGATTCATTTTAATGAGGCGACACATCCCGATCCAATCCCGAAAACGGTCCAGCGGGCAAAGTGATTCCGACCCAGAACACAAAAGGGTATATGTTCATAAAAAACGGAATCAGAAATGCAACTTTCTGGACGGCATTGTGACCACCATCGTCCAATTACATAATAAATACTAATTAAAAATTCATAGCCCATATATTTCACAGAGATAATGAAAATTTGAACGCCTTGTTTTAAACTGATTGCGAACGGCTACGGTTTCATTCCCGACACTTCATATTTTAAATAAAGTAAAAGGCAAGGCATTATCTTTCTTTTGAAACAGGTACGAAAATCGTGTCATAAAATGTGAGAATAATCCCATTCGATCCCGGTAGATTTTCACGTCGTATTCAATAAGACATAAGACTGACAAAAGAAAATGATTACTTAACGAGTCCTTGTCACGGTCTAAAACGAGCGTCAGAACGCTTAGGCGCAAATTCGTAAGCCAATTTCTTCAAGCGGGCTTCAAACGATCCCTCAAAAGCGAACTGCCTTCAGCAATCCTTAATGCGCGAACATGCTCTTACGTCCGAGGCGTAAGGACGTATTTGGATATTTTGGATATACGCCTCGTCCGCTCGGTTTCTGCCTGGGACTAAACGACGTAACTATACATCGGCCTCATACAAGTTACAGCGTTTTCCAGTATTGCAGTGATATATATTTGAATGTGACTGTACCTTTAGGAATTTCTTTGCAAAGATCAATCCGATTGGCGTGTCGTTGTCAATGATCAAGATCCTTTATCTCATTTGCAAAACGTAGGGGATTTGTTGATCGTCTGTTTGCTTCGGGGTATTCTTTGATGTGTTAATTGTTTGGTTTCAACGGCACCTGCTCTTTCTACGGTAATGACTAATGATACCTTTAATAGTGGCTTTGTTTTGAAGAAACAGTAATCCTAGCATTTGAGTTCCTAATATAAAATCGGCCGGAAAAAAGGAAACACAGGTTAAGAGGCGGAGACATTGCAATTCAATACATGGAATATGATAATTTTTCACATTCGCAAGCATAACGAATAGAGTACGATATAAACTTCGATGAACATAATAATAACACCTGAACCTTGCCGGAGTTTTTTTGTAGTTGAAAGTGTTGAAACAATGATTCAGTAATTATTGTCAAAGAAGTCTTCTAGCTTTCTATAGGTCAATATTTATAATAACACGGAATAGCAATTACTTACCAATTCCTCAGGTGATCCCGGTTCCTTCATACCATTGCTCTTATCCGTGCTCCCCGTCTCTGTAATAAACAATTTCACGTTTAATATAAGATAAGATTGATGACCTACAGGTCGATCACGTAACGCATTATTGATTGTACGAACGTCGGGTAGGTCTAAATGTCACTTTTTATATGGAAAATTGACAGTTAAATTGTACCGACGCGCGTTCGGAACGTTACGTGATTACCCCTCTGAGGGGTATCACGTAACGTTCCGAACGTGCGTTAGGACAATCCAACTGTCATTTTCCCATATAAAATTTGACATTTAGATCTACATAACGTGCGTACAATACGTTACGTGATCGACCACCAGGTAAAGGTCGCGGGAGACCGGGGGACTCTTTGCGGGAGGCATTTGTCCAGCACTGGACGTTTTCGCCTGAAATGATGATGAGGATGATGATAATATAAAATGTGAAGAACTCGAATCCAAAATTAAATCCTACTTTTGCAAAAAGGCTACAAGCCACTATTCAGATTCCAGTTTAAAATAGAAACCTCATCCCTTTAAGCCGGTAGTCGGCGTCCGAACCGGTAGTTAAGAATTGCGCAATGTTATGATTTTGGTTCTATGAAAAACTCCATCGAAAATAAAAATAAAATATGCCTAGGTCGAACGTCGTCGGTTCGTCCAATCGCTAAATTTTAGGAACTTTCGCCAGTCAGTCATCGCTAGTAATAGCAATACTAAATATTTAGACCGGTCTGAATTAAATGATAATCCTGCAACTCAACTCGTTTTTTTCCTCATTTATGATATGAAGCTGTAGTCCATCTGCAATATTTAACAGGGAAGGGGACTATATCCCTAGTCCCCACTTTCATGTCTGTCACCCTTTCAAAATCGGCATGACAGAGAGATCTAATTGGGAGTTGCAACTATGTGCATATTCCATATTAACTGAGCATATATAGGGCGTCCCAAAACAATCATGTTTAACACATTTACTGGCAGTGACCCACCTACCGGGCGCCCGCAGCCAGGCGCTTTCCGCTACTAGCGGGAAAACCACGGGATCGGCTTCATGCGTAGTTGCGTAACGGTAGCGATTCTTGGCAGTGAATGTGTTATTGTGTTAACATATACTTCTAGAAACTTAACTTAACTTTACTGAGGTCCATCCACCTATTTTTTTAATCTTGATTTTTTTATTCTGATACTTTTCCTATTTCTATTACTTCAACTTTCAGCTCCTTCGCCAAATCAGCTAAATTTTAATTAAATAGCGCCCGTCCAAACGCATCATGTGATTAGCCACGCCTGCCCACTTAACCGAATGCTGCTCAATCAATTTACTTGCTTGTCTGTATACTACCTGTATCTATCTATCTATACTAAATTTTTACTTGTAACGTCGTACCAAATTGATAATTCACACGCTTTTAGTCACTTAAAATTAAGTTAAGAATTACTTAACCATTTAATATGTATCACTGTCAATCCAGTAATACAGTGTCCATTGCAAAACTAAAATAACACATTTTCCTGATTGCAATGGTTTAGTTAACTAAAGAATGAAAGCAATAAAAAGCATCGATAGATCAAGTAATTGCCAAAAAGGACGATTATATCGTACAAAAACGAATTACGCCCATAGTTAGTATTATTTGATCGCGATAGGTTTGGATTATCTGTCAATTTATATACACGTAGACGTAATTATTTGTCAAGTAATACGTTTGTTTATTCTTGAGCCCACTGCCTTGTTGCCATGTTTTTCTGAAAGGTTTAACTTTGCATTTTCAGTAGAAACTTGCGTCGTAAATAAAAGTAATCCAGGCAGAGCATTCCATTCGCTATCTAAGCGAAGTTAGAGTACCTATTATTCTTCGTGTTACAGGTAAGTAGTATTTTGCAAGCGAAGTACTTAAACGATATTGTTTCAAACACTTCTTCAACGCTTCATCATCATCATTTTCAGCCTGTAATCGCCCACTGCTGAGAATAAGCCTCTCTTCGCGTACGCCACCCATCCCGGTCCCGTGCTAGTCTCATCCAGAAATGACCCGCGGTCTTTTTTATGTCATCAACCCATCGAGCTGGTGGACGACCTTCGACGCTTATGCAAGCATTAATCTAGTCCTTCATCCTTTGGTTTTATACCACTGGTTTAGAGTGAAGTGTTGACGATTTTCCAATATAAACAGAAACAAAAAGGCATTCATAATAAAATATATCTTTTGTTGGGAGTAGAAAAAATTCCAATCTAACATCCCGAATTTCTGTTTAATATTTTTGAAGTGTATTCTCGAATAACAGTTCTTCGACGCTTATGCAAGCATTAATCTAGTCTAGTAGGTCCTTCTTCCCTTGGTTTAATACCACTGGAATGTTTTTAGAGTGAAGTGTTGACGATTTTCCAAAATAAACGGAAACAAAAAGGCATTTATTATAATAGAATATCTCTTTTGTTGGGAGTAGAAATGTCAACCTAACAGGCAACATCCCGAATTTCTGTTTAATATTTTTGACGTGTATTCTCGAATAGCACTCACAAAGGCCACTGATTGGGCCTGTACTGTTATTGTATGTCGCAATCATTGGCGCTTCAGTGCTGAATCGAAACAAATTGCTAGCGCGACGACACGTCACATTTTTTAATTAAAGAGTAGATACCTGTATTTTACTTAGCCAATGATTGAAAGGATGACAAATAAATCACCACTACATTGTTTTACAAATATCCTATAAAAAGTTTCCGGCTTATTTTCATTTATATGTAT
The DNA here is from genome assembly GCA_963854355.1 of Epinotia brunnichana. Taxonomy (NCBI): domain Eukaryota; kingdom Metazoa; phylum Arthropoda; class Insecta; order Lepidoptera; family Tortricidae; genus Epinotia; species Epinotia brunnichana. The sequence goes on along the minus strand of OY977949.1, from coordinate 16,486,829 downwards.
AATTTGATTCTGCAAGGAGGAAAAAACGTCGTCTTTCCGACTAGATCTAGAGTTCGTTCGCCATGTACTTAAGTATTTTTATTTTCAGATCATTTATTTGTTACAGTTTTATCCTCTTCCGTCTTCAGATTACTATTTTCAATGTTTATCACATTGGCAAATACGTTATTTTATTACCTACATCTAGGAAAAGGCGTAATTGAGAACCAGGTTAGGTACTATTAAAACATACATAAGTATTCCTTTCAGCTCACTCGGATAAAGACAAGTGACTGAAAAATTAATTGCAAGTTTTGACGGACAACAGAACCAGGCCTTTAAAACGTTATGAAAATAGTGATATTATAACGATATAGATAATGTTATGTTTAAAATTTCTATACAAATATCGGCAAATAACGGAATAGGCTTGTTGCGTGGTGTTAAAATTGATAACGTCGTGTTGCTAAATGGATAGTAAACCATCAAATGATTGTAATAAAGTATAAATTACAAAATATAATTCAAATCATAAAAAGATATGAACCTTGAAAGTTTAGAAAAAAAAGTTTTTTTATTTATTGTCCAAGAGTAAATTTAAAGGTACCAATAGAATCCTTACGCTTTTATAGAAACAAATTTGTACGACAACTATGGACCTAAACGCAGTATTTCGCCACCGAAACAGCAATTTACTTCATTGTCCATGCAACGGTTAGTACAAATTGCACGGTGTGACGTCATACTTTAAAGCCAATCAGTATGAAGCGTTTCGGCTGCTGTCAGCAAGGTCCGTCTTTATCTCGATTTTTTGGGTATTAATGTCCTTTAAATGTAGTTGTTTCCATACAAACATTTGTTCATCTACAAAAACTGGTTCGAATGGCATCGTAAACAAATTTAAGGTCACAAGCCCATTATAGCGTTATAATATCGCTATTTTTATAACGTTTTAAAGGCCTGATCAGAACTTACATACTAAACATACGAACAGTGCAAGTTAAATAAAAGCTTGTAAAATGGTTTTTAATTAAATCTTCCAAGAATGGCACGGCAAGTTAGGTGGCTTCGCCCGGCAGGCTGGGAAAAGACGCTAAATTGGCTTGTAAGTAGTCCGGCTTCGTACTTCCAACGTGTGCGAGCCTGAACGAGCCGTGACGAAGCTATAACTTCAAGAAAGAACTACTCAAATCGAGTGGCGAGTTACTTACTTACATAGTTATTTGGATGTTGTATAACACTTTTAAACTACACTTATGGGCATTGGAAACGGGTATTTTTTTGCGTAAAACTTCTGGTACAGAACAACCCGTACTAAATTTGTACATTAAACGCTGTATCATTGCGTTTGATACTCGTATAATATGCCTATTTGTCACCTAAATTGTAAACCGATGTTTAGACGAACAAGGGTTTCCAAAAACGAATTTCAAAAAAATCGTTTAAATTTTTCATCATCTTCATCATATCAGCCGAAAGACGTCCACTGCTGGACATAGGCATCCCTCAAAGAGTGCCACAATGGCCGGTCCTGCGCCACCCGCATCCAGCGGACTTCCGTTACCAGGTCATCAGTCCACCTTGTGGGGGGCCTACTCACGCCGCGCCTTCCGGTACGTGGTCGCCACTCGAGAACCTTTCCGCCCCAACGGCCATCGGTTCTACGTGCAATGTGCCCACTTTAATCTTTAATAAATATATTTAGGATAATTATTTGTTTCCAATACCTACTGTAGTTCATTTGTCTCGACCCATGGAAGTATTCGGATAAGGGATGTAAACAGAAATGTATAATGTCGAAATTTATATCAGGTGAAATTATGCGAAAAAAAGTATTCCTCTACCTACATCAACCAAATCAGATTTCAAATGCAGTATTTTGAGTGAAGTGTTTAAAAATCCGTCAGATATTGCATGGTTATAAGAATTATTTAGAATAGCAGCCGCGTTTTTTGAGATATCTTACATGGTCAAACAAAAGGAATGAAAACAGGTCGGTAAGTTGCTGCATGCTAGTCATAATTACATCAATGAGAATAATAAGGTATCATGCATGCTAGTCAGTAAAGTTTCTACAGAACGACGGTTCATCAATTTGTTATTTCTCCAGCGACGGCATTTCGCTGCGCCTGCAAATCCAGTTTCAATTTGGAACTCGCCATAGAAACGCTGAATTGCCACCCCACCATGTTGTATAAATATTCGTTGCATTATCGAAGCGGCATCGGCAGTCAATTTGTTAGTCCGCTTATTAACAGTCACAAATAGATAGTACCTAAAGCGACTATGCGCATAAACCGACGTGGCAGGTAATTAATCCACTTGTATTGTGTTAAATAATTAACTGGATAATTACTTTGCAATCGAAATTAATAATGGTTGAATAAATTTTGATAAATCAATGCTAGCTTGGTGGTGTTTGATGACTTAATATTTGGAAAATACCTGTGAACATTCACTGTCTATGTAATAAAAAGCTCCAGTTTGATTTGTAGACTAACCGTTGTCCTAAAACTGAATACACAGCATACCAGCACAGGAATGTTAGAATTTAACGAACTATCGCGCGCCGAATTCTTTGCCGTGCCGAATATTCGATTTATTTCACGAGTACATTGGTAAGTGACTAGGTTGTGTGTAACAATCACGTTGTTGATACTGAATAAAGTTTCCTAAAGCTCCCGCTTGTTCGAAGACTTACGTAATTAGCCTGCCTGAATGAATCTGCACGGCAGTGGCGGAGCGCCCAAACAAGGCGACCAGCGGCTTGCCTAAAAATTCTGTTTATTAGAAAAGTCTATACCCTACTTTTGTGTTCCGGGTTGCCCCTCGAAAATTTTGACGCGCCGCCACTACTGCACGGCTATCATAAGACGGCGCGCGAGCTCTCTCGATTTTCCTCGCACTGTACCTACGTCTCTTTCAAAGTTTTCTAATAAGAGAGAAACGGGTTGTGCGAGACAAATCGAGAGAGCTCGCACTCTGTAAGTATACCGTTGTTTTTTCCCCTATCCTACTTCTAGTTACGTTTTACATACATGTGGAACATTTTTTATTCCAGTAGCTTGCAATAATGTCCCACAACACAGTCCCATGATCATTTCATACATCCAAATGTGTAATGAGAAACCTTTCACTAAATTGTAATAGATTTTTCAAACCACATGCTCGACAATGCCGAATTATAGGTCATGTAAACCCTACCGAAAGCAAGACATTAAATCCCTTGGTATTAGCCGGGTTATAATGTTGTACTGAATTTCATTGTAACCCGCTGGTTAATAATATGATTTCACTTTTCATAATTCTTATTACTATATGCATAAAGTTTAATTTTGCTAAACACAATTTGTCCTAGGCCATGGCCTACTTGATTTGACAAAATAAATGAAGTTTGCCTCCGTGTGAACCCCGGTCCGGAGGAGCGCGGTGCTCGAAATTCGAATTTCGAATCTAGGACCACGGCTTGTGCTTTCGAATTTGGAACGCCGCGCGCCTTCATTTGTTCACGCGTGACGAACAAATCGAGTTCTTGTAGGTGCCTATAGAAGATTTAATTTCAAAAATAATATTGAAAATGTCGAGTGATGAAAGTGTTTTGACTCCTGAGTTTATCAAATTAGATGCCATAGGCATTGTCAACAATCTGCTGCCAGAAAAGTCAAAGGAAAAATACCTAAAAGCCTACAACGATTTTGACAAATGGAAAGCTACTATGTGTCTAATGTTACTATGTACTTTTAATTTGCTAAATAAACATTATTTATCTACTGAGCCTGTTTTTTTGTCTCGCATAGAGTGTGAAAAGTAGAGTAGGGTCATTTCGCCGGTTAGCGACCACTTAGCCGAGTTGCTCACTTTAGATTAGTAAATGTATACCTATTCAATGTAAACACATAATAGATGGTATTCGTATAGGTTCTGAGCATAGTCAAGTTTTGAAACCTACAATAAAATATAGCACTTTCATCCATAGATTAGGAAAAAATATGGAAAAGGTTTCAAAATAGCGAATTCGCTGGATAGCGACCGCTTTAGTCGGTTTGCGACCACCTGTTAGCTAGTTGGCGACCACTCTTGCAAATTGTGTTTAAGTAGTTAATAAAACGATGCATCATCATCATCATCATATCAGTCGAAAGACGTCCATTGCTGGACATAGGCCTCCTCCAAAGAGTGCAATAATGACCGGTTCTGCGCCACCCGCATCCATCGGATTCCTGCGATCGTTACCAGGCCATCAGTCAACTTGTGGGGGGCCTACCCACGCCGCGCCTTCCGGTACGTGGTCGCCACTCGAGAACCTTTCCGCCTCAACGGCCATCGGTTCTACGTGCAATGTGCCCCGCCCACTGCCAATTAACTTTAGCGACTTAGGGCTATATCGATTACCTTGGTTATGCTGCGGATAGCCTCATTTCTGATGCGATCACGCAGAGAAACTCCGAGCATAGCCCTCTCTCCATTGCCCTTTGGGTGACTTTGAGCCTTCTTATGATGCTTCTTATGATTTCTGAAGCGACCACGTTTCGGTGCCACACGTGATCACTGGCAACACGCACTGGTCAAAGACTCTCGTCTTCAGACACTGAACGTAGCTTCCCGAACGCTGCCCAGCCGAGTCGGATTCGACGATGGACCTCTTTCTCAAAGTTGGACCTACCTGACCTGACTGCCCTTATACTACTACAAATTGTTACTCTTCTAAATCTACTTTACATTGCTTGTCAATGCAAAATAGAATCGAAAACGGCGCGCCATTTCGCTCACACCATAGTGCTATTACAGTCACACATGTCGTTCATAGTAGGTATCTAAATGCCACCATTTTACAAGCTTTTATGTAACTTTTAGATTAAATTCTACTTACCTACACTAGCTTCTGCCCACGACTCCGTCCGTGTGTCTCGTTTATATCGTAGCTCCATACAATATTTCAACCCCTATTTCAGCCTCTTAGGGGATTATTTCGGGGATAAAAACTATCCTACGTCTTTTCCCGGGACTCAAACTATCTCCATACCAAATTTCATCAAAATCGGTCCATCGGTTTAAGCGTGAAGAGGTAACAGACAGACAGACACACTTTCGCATTTGTAATATAACCATATCATATCATATGAATTATTCATTTTATAATTATATATTATTATTATATTACATATACCTACTATAGACATAGCATGGATTGGCGCGGCTTAAATACCTACCGACACAATTGGCTTGCCAAGCTAAATATCGCGGGTGCCGCAAGAATCCATAAGGAAAGAAAAAGAAAAACGATGTGGTCGCTATCCGACTTCTTTGGTAATAATTTTTTTGGGTACGCGACCACCCCATTTTATTTAAATCTATTTTTATAATATGCCGAATTTCAACGAAATTATTACAATAGCTAAATCATTTATGCAATCAAGTAAATAATTTCAGCATAATAATAAAATTAAGTGACGTAACTAAAGTTTTCGCGCCAACTGTCGCGTTATTTTTTTTACAGATTCACTGCACGTCAACACTTTTCGGAAGCAATGTGTGAATTGAGGTTATTTTTTCTTGCTTTGGATTAAGCTTTGGGTTTTAAAGTGTATTTATTCTTATTCTGACACTATTCAAGAATAGTTAATAACTAATTAGTTTTCTGTTGGGTTTGTAGAAATGTTAATATCTTTAATTGAAGCAGCCTAGTCCGTCAAGTGGTCGCCAACCGAAGGTGGTCGCGTTACCGGCGAAACGACCCTATACACCTCGGGGATAAGACTGTTTTAGTCTTGGGCGGTTGAACCCCTCACTGCACTCAGGACTCAGTCTTAATTCCCTCGCTTCGCTCAGGAATTAACTTATAACTCCCTCGCTACGCTCAGGAGTTAAATTATGAGTCCTTCGTTACGTTCGGGATTCAATTCGCTCCCGTGACATAAAACAGTGCTTTATCCCCTTGGTGTATAATCTACTATAAAAATAATGTAATTAAAACATCTCATAATAGTTGTTGCATGAACTCAGTCGTATGTTTGTTATTAAAGTTAGTTCCAATAAACTTGCTGTAATAATTTGTCCTTTGCCACAATATATTAATTATAAAAATTGTAAGCGAATGAATGAATGTGAAAATCTATAATCATCATCATCATATCAGCTGCAGACTTCCATTGCTGGACAAAGGCCATAAATCACACCAATTGAATACTCAGCTAGTGTCACGCCCGCTAAACTAAATTTGCCGCTTCATGGTTTGACTCACCGCACACGAATTAGTTTGCGGTACCAATGCACAAATTACGTCACTTTACCGTTTCCTTCTATGATATTCCATTGTACGCCTTATTACAGAGCCTTTAGGATTACCAGTCGCAGTAATGCAACAAAGCTGTACTTTTGTACAGTTAGCCGCAGAATCATAAATCTGTCCGCAGAGCGGATATTATGTCACGAGAAACTCCTTATGTAATGCACAGCATCATAGTGCACGCAAAGGGAGCATATTTTATTACGAGACTCGAATATGCAGTTAACTGAACTTGCAAGCGTACACGTGACATCACAAGCTTTACTTAGAACAAGCTTCTACTTCTAAACTGTTGCAAGCTGAAATCGTTCGTACAATCAGCGAAATTTAAACACGTACCTTTTTCGCTCTTTTTTTCAGGCAGAGGCGTTATATTGGCCATATAGCGCCCATTCATACAATTTAGCTTAAACTTGCGGGAATAAGACATAGGTTGTCAGTTGGTAACTGGTTAAATATAACTAAAATTCTTATTAATATAATGCTATCAATTTCTCACGTCAAATTCTATGAATATGAATAATATGAACTAATTATGAATAAATTCAAATTCAAAATTAAATATTTGTAATAAATATTAGTGATATGAACAACATTTGGAATAAGCTACATTCTTATTTCATAATCGTCCGCGCAATAACCTTATCGGGCACAAAAAGACCCGAACTTTGTCCCTAAAAGCTGGTTGCGCGTCTAATATGGGCATTTTCAATTATTCGTGCACCCAATTAGCGTGAGTTGTTAAACAAAAATTAACTCAGTGTCAGTTTTGTAACGACAATTAAGTATTCAATTTGTGTAAAAATTAACTTTTTCTTTTCAATCTATAAATGATATGCATTTACACGTTATTTAAATGTGAAACCAGTTCATTTTCACATCATTTGAGTACTTAATTGTCGTTACAAAACTGACACTGAGTTAATTTTGTTTAACAACTCACACTAATTGGGTGCACGAATAATTGAAAATGCCCATATTTACATACATCCACACACATTTATCACCTTATTTCAATGCAATGATGTGAAAAAATTTATACATATTTTTGCAGTCGACTTACTCGCACGGGCCCGCGCGTAATCTGCTCCGTTCCGCTTCCGCGGGCGGTTTGACGCAGCCTTTGGACTTTTGGAGTGACAGTAAACGTCGCTTAAAACGTGTCAAACTTAACAGCAACAGGATGTTACGAGAACAGTGGTACCAGTGTCTATGATATTGATCACGATTCATGTGACAAGCGTTCACGACATAACCTAGGGCGCTTTCTCCATCATAAGAACAACGATAACGAGTCAGGACGAAATATAAATTAAAGTATGTGGTGTTGTGTTTCTGCACGGCTATCACAAGACGGCCGCGACATACTCTCGAGCTCTCTCGCACTAACCGTCGCTCTCTTATTAGACCACTTAGAAAGAGATGGATAGTGCGAGAGAGCTCGAGAGTATGTCGCGGCCGTCTTGTGATAACCGTGCAGCACGGCTAACACAAGATCGTGTGCGACATGAACTACCCGTATCTTTCTAAAGGTCGAAATGCACAGACAGCGGTGGCGGCGCGGTGCGTGCAGAATACCGCGCCGCACCGCGTCCCGCCGCGGTATTCAGTGCGGACCCTTTCATATTTAGCTCGAACATTACAACCGGTACCGCCTCCGCACCGCACCGCGCCGCACCGCCACCGCTTTCAGTGGTGTGTTAATAAATCGCGCGCGGTCTTGGGCTGGCCGTGGTGAGTATATAAGGAGGGTCGCCATTTATGTTGCTTTTAACACAGCAAATCCTTAGACCAATAGTCAGCAATGCGCTGACTACTATACCGTCGCAAACGTCCATAGGCTATGGTTACCGCATCCACCAGGCAGACCATATGTTAGTTTACCACCGTAGTAGTATTTAAAAAAAACCTGCCAAGTGCGAATTGGACTCACGCACGAAGGGTTCCGTACCATTATCTATAAAAACGGCAAAAAAATCACGTTTGTTGTATGGGAGCCCTCCCTTAAAAAAATATTTTATTTTGTTTTTAGTATTTGTTGTTATACCGGGAACAGAAATACATAATCTGTAAAAATTTCAACTCTCTAGCTATCACGGTTCTTGAGATACAGTCTGGTAACAGACAGACGGACAGCGAAGTCTTAGTATTAATAGAGTCACGTTTTACTCTTTGAGTACGGAACCCTAAAAATCGAACCAATCCCACAATACTAAGTGGAATAGAGTGTCTGTCAGCACCGTTCGGCACCTCACTGTCCCATGACAGTTTATATAACCCGATAACGGATGACTTCAGACTTTCGCCGTCAATTAGGAGCGGCTACCGCCTCAGCCGGTCACGGAGAAACGTGACCGGGACTTTACGTAATAACAGATTCCATTGTTCTCGGTATAGGCCGAACTATATGGCTAGGAAAGTACCTTAATGGTACGGTCAATACAAATGTTGCCACTTTTCACTCTCGTTAAAACCTAATTTAGGGACTTCACTATTATCACTCGCTATTTATTTCGTGTGATAAATGATAATAAAGAAATTAAAGTCGTGATTTTGCTTCTTAGGTCGTGCCATGGACGAATCAGCAACGCCAATATCGATACAAAATCGCGTTTCTGAAACACATTCACTGCCAAGAATCGCTACGCTCGTAGCCGATCCCGTAGTTTTCCCCGAATGTAGCGGAAAGCGCCTACGGCGTAAGCGCCCGATAGGCGGGTGCCTCGCAGTGAAAGTGTTAAAATAAAATACCTGTTGTATTAAGCTAGAAAGGTTTCTGTACCATTCATTTAGTACTCTAAGACCTCTGCTTAACACAATAGCACCATTTATGAACTCAATGGTAAAGCTCATCATCATATCTATCAGCCGAAAGACGTCCACTGCTGGACATAGGCCTCCCCCAAAGAGTGCCACAATGGCCGGTCCTGCGCCACCCGCATCCAGCGGACTCCCGCGACCTTTACCAGGTCATCAGTCCACCTTGTTGGGGGGCCTACCCACGCCGCGCCTTCCGGTACGTGGTCGCCACTCGAGAACCTTTCCGCCCCAACGGCCATCGGTTCTACGTGCAATGTTCTAAAAAGCTCATACCTATAGATAATAAGGATAATAAAATATGATCGAATTCGTATACTTACTTATAAAGTCAATGGCGCAGAAAAATGCTGTTTCTATAAATCTCTAGCTTATGAATCAAACTTTATCCTTACATCGCTTTATCGTATTTTTTCTAACTCCCACAAGTTCAATAAAAATGAATCTAAAGTCTCGTTATGTTCAGAGACGAAGTTTCTCAAAGTTGCGGGAAGACAAATGTAAAGTTGAACCGTATATTACAGAGGAAGATCTTTAACAAATATAGTACGATGGTAGTTTCTTTGTAAAATAACTTGGGCATTTAGAAAGGGTATGGTACCTACGTAGTACCGACCGACTACGGGTTAGCGAAATTGCCTTGAAACCCATTCGTTGCCGAGGCGCAAATATCCCATATAGTTTGGAGCCCTGGAGGCGATATCGCGTCAACGGCAACCAATGTGTTAAATAATCTGAATGGCATTGTCTAAATAGTCAGCTTTAAATAAATAAATATCAATTGATGACACTTTGTGTCTAATGTTGTCACAATGTGACGATTGTTTTATTTTGCGTTTACATAGCTGCTTTCTACCAAAGCCAATCTAAGCTATTTTCATACAAATCGTGGGTTGATCTGTATAAATAGTAGTTTATGTGACTGTACAGTCGCCATCACATACATAGGTACACTCTAGGTGTTCAAAAATATCGGCACATGCACCCTAATGCCTTGAAAATAGAGGTGTGTTCCGATGTTTGTGACGTGCTTGTTTGCTCCGATGTATGTGATGGCGACTGTACATAATGAAGGGCATCAAACATGAGTGTGGGTTCATAATAACATCACACGAGTGTTTTAATGCCTAATTATGTACAGTTACATGTACACTACTTTATCTATCCACATATCATAAGCCTCTGTGATGCATTCAGGAGCCGCATAGTATGACCGGCATTGCGGCGTTGTTTTCTGGCAGCTGTCATAGTTTTTTTAAAATTCAGAGACAAAATAGAGTCGGGCTCCAACTATCATATCATTCGATATCTTACTTACGTGCGACATTTGTCAAATTTGTATGCAAACTGACAATTAATTTCGAACTAAACGTCATCTCGACTGATATTAGAATAGAGGTCAAATCAAATTTCTTTGTATACAGAGATGTTCGAAATTTGAATGAAATAATATTATCGAAATCGATGTTATTATTTAGCAATAATAACATTTTCACAGATAAGAAATTTATTCTAACGAAACAGTTTGTTTTTATGATGGTCATAATGTGCGGTTCTTGAACGCATCATGGAGGGTTTATGATATTTGGATAGATAAACAATAAAAAGACCCTAGAGACTGTTTCAGTGTCAGTTTATAATAACTCTAATAAAAGCGGCTAGTGTGATGGGTACCTTTGCGCCCAGGAAAGACTCAAAGGGGACTATTTGACTAGGTTTAAGCTATTCTTAGGTTTATTGTTATTATTTTATTTTATTGTAATAAAATCACGTCTCAGACTCGTCAAAAATGGATCACTAAGGGTATTAAACTATGTTGCAAGAAAAAGCGAGCACTTCTCTGGAAATGTAGACATAAGCGATACATTAACGGTGAAAATAAAAGAGATTTTTAAAAATATTCTCAAAGGTTAAAGAAGATTATTTTACTCACACAAAAATCACAGAATGACTACTACATAAATACGGCATTAAAAAAAACCAAAGCTGCGTGGAATATAATAACAAATCCTAAATCACGACATCCTAATGAATCAATTATTCAGATAAAGATTGGAGAAACAACGGTCACAAACCCAAAGGAAATGGCTCAAGCATTTAATAATAATGTTATTGACCAAATTTCCAAAGATGACCTATCGACAAATAATAATAATCATTCTAGACATAAAAATACCCTGACATTTAATTAATCTAATTCATTATTTATGTTTCCGACTAGATCTGATGACATTAATTTAATCATTAAATAATTAAAAAATACGAATAGTGTAGGTATCGATGGAATAGCAACAAAGATTTCAAAAGCAGTAGCCCACATTATATCATCTCCTCTCAGTTACATTATTAACCTTTGTATTGAAAAGGGTAAATTTCCGGAAAAATTAAAAACATCCTTAATTAAAGCACTCTATAAGAAAGGTGACAAGGGTGATATTAATAACTATCGCCCAGTAGCCTTGATACTGGTTTTTTCAAAAATCATGGAAAGAGTCATTAATAATAACGTATATGCATTTTTCGAGAAAACAACTTGTTTGCAAAAGAAGAAAATGGGTTTCGGAAAAATAAATCAATTAATATGGCCATATTTGAACTCTTACAAACGATTATGAATTATGACATATGTTGATAAGAGAATACCGGTTTGCGCAATTTACATGGACATGACGAAAGCCTTCATCATGGCCTGTTACTAAATAAACTGTACAGCTATGGAATACGCGGAAATGTTCACGATCTTATTAAATCTTATTTAAGTAACAGGAGACAAATTACACAAATAAATAAAATTTGCCTAAAATCAAAGACATCATCAGATTCACGCAAAATAACGTACGGGGTGCCGCAAGGAAGCATTGTTGTTCCTTATATACATAAATGACCTCCCGCGCGCAGTCGACTATCCTATGGTGCTCTTTGCTGATGACAGCACAATAGTCGTCACGGCTGAGAACTACCTACATATAAATAGAAGAAGAGTAATCGAATGGTTAAGCAAAAATAATTTAAAAATTAACTTATCTAAGACAAAAATAATGAATTTTACACAAAGAATTAACAAATTTCTGACTCTAACTGTGACATACAATGGCAAAGACATCGATGAAACTGACATTACTCATTTTTTAGGATTAAATTTAGATAGTAAGGATGGATAAATCAAACAGAATCAGTATGTAATAAATTAAATAAATTTTCATATGCTTTATATAATCTTAGAAAAGTAGTTAACACATCAACAGTATTTATGGCATATCATGCATATATGTCACGTCGCCATTGCAATATGGAATTATGTTTTGGGGTAACTCAACGGAAAGAGAATTGGTATTTAGAGGACAGAAAAATGTATAAGAGCTGTTTATGGTATTCAACCAACAGACTCATGTAAACCACTGTTTATAAAGTTTCAAACAGTCACAGTTCCGTGCCTATATATTTATGAAGTAGCTTTATATGTAAAACAAATCGTAATCAATTCCTTAGTTTTAATAGTGCACGTCAACGAGGTAAATTAGACACCAGACCAATGAAAACCGCTTTACTCGGAAAAAATGTGTTTGGCATGGCACCCAGAATTTTTAATAATTTGCCTAAAGCCATTCTACAGATAGAGGATGTAATTAAATTCAAAAAACAGCTACACAGTTATTTTTCAAAAAAAGCGTATTATTCGATAAAAGAGTTTTTAGTTGACATGCATAATAAAACTTACATATAGGAATGCTTTATTATTAATAATGTTTATACTTTTAATTAATCACAAAAAAAATGTTTTTGATATAGGCAATTTAAAATTACGATTTATTTAATTAATATTATTTAGTTTTTAGGTATTTGACATTTAATTATAATGTATAATTTTGATCTTACTGCAGTCGTAATTTTAATTTAGTTTTAACTGAATAGTGTATGCCTTGTGGCAAAACACAGTGAGACCTGTTTTATTACCCTACCATACCTTGTATACCTGTGTTTGACAAATAAATGAATTGAATTGAATGAATTGAATTGTATTTTGTTGACATGAATAAATGACTTCATAAATGTTTTTTTTTTCATGTTCTTTTTAGTTTTGTGTTTGTTCTTGCTGTAACTTGTGTGTATGTAGCAAACAAATAAATTATTTATCTATGATGTATATAAAAAAAAACTAATAAAATAGCAAGAAATATAGAGAAAAGGCATGATACCATTTATTTTCATGCCAAGTATCAAGATTGAGTTTAATATCATCCTAGAGACAGCTATCGTTACATATTTTAGTTCTATTATCTATCTAGTGTAATCAATCATACTTACGCAAAAATCACCGGCTTACAGTTTTTGATATTTTATTCCGACCCATAAGGCATCGCATCAATAGTCTAATTACCATCAAAATCAGCAGATATTATATCGAAGAAGACAATAAGGTGCACACAAAATATCGGAACACGATTGTTAAGGCGATAGAGTGCAATCAGATATTTTCGACGACCCTAATATGTAGATATAAATATTTGTTGGCATGTGCCCATCCAAAAACTCATACGCAGAGAACTAATTAAGTGAGTAATTAACTTGTATTTGCCAGTTAATTTGGCTTTGGCAGTGCATCGTAAAATTGACTCATTACAAAAGGACGGTTAATAAACTTCTGTATCGACAGCTAATTATAGTTTCCATAATCATAAATTTGATACTCATTCGGCATAGGTATATTTAGTTTCGACAAGTTTTGCTCGCCGTTGGTGTCTAATCGAAAATTTCACTTAAATAACTAGGTACAGATCCTTTTGTGTGTACTCTACATAAATGCAAGATAAGGAGATAAGGGAGGGCGGGGAGGGGATTGGTAAAAAAACCGGCCAAGTGCGAGTTGGACTCGCGCACGAAGGGTTCCGCACCATTATCTATAAAAACGGCAAAAAAATCACGTTTGTTGTATGGGAGCCCCCCTTAAAAAAATATATATACTTTGTTTTTAGTATTTGTTGTTATAGCGGCAACAGAAATACATAATCTGTGAAAATTTCAACTCTCTAGCTATCACGGTTCTTGAGTTACAGCCTAGTGACAGACAGACGGACGGACGGACAGCGAAGTCTTAGTAATAGGGTCTCGTTTTACTCTTTGAGTACGGAACCCTAAAAACGAGAAGATAAGGCGTGTAATACAGATTCAATTAGTTATTTTTTATAGTTTTACCACATTTAATTACACTCGAACGCAACTTTCGAGATCTCAAACCTCGTAAATCACCCCGAGATCGAATCAAGATGTTTTACCGTACAAAATGGCCTCATTGTAATACCGTTCCCACAGTTAATGTAATGTCGTCCTAGCCTTCACCGCTAGCGGTGCTGCGTGTTTGTTAAACAATTACCGATAACTGGCGGTTAAGCAAACTTTTTTAAAGTGGAGTTATGTGTGAGCAAATGCTACTAGGTCGGAATTTGTAAGTGAGTAGTAATAGGTGGGAAAGTAAGAGCCCAGCAAATATAGGTACGTGATCAAACAAATAAGCATAGTAGACAGCTATACTCCCAACGTTCCTATTTGTAAATTTGGGGCCTTGTATACACAAATAGGTAATCAATTCTTAATTTGTACCGAATTGTCTTTCCTCTTTAATTTAAATTATTAATTGGCTATCAACTTTTCATTGTTTATACGTCTGCCGCACGCGGCCAATGTAAAATAATAATACTCTTCCCTTTGTACTTTGCCTACTTACTATGATAAACATTGTTTGCGGAGCGGACAGTAGGGAATCTCTGAAGGGTGCTTTAATTAAGTTCTCAACTTTCTTAGACCAATTTGTATTAGGCAGGTATGTTGAAGTATGAGGGGTATTCCGGCAAATTCCTTGACAAGGGTTTTAAGTTTTAATTAAAATGCCAACATATGCTTAGACTAGCTTAAATGGAACTTAAGTCGTGTGCTGTCAAGACTAATTTAGTCACACGTGTGTAAGAGAAGGTATTTTATGAAGCATGCAAATTAAATACGAACCCCAGCAACGCAGCTGAATATTACGGACTTGTTTCCAGTTCGTTATACATTTCGCTTGTATTGTAATCGAGGTTTTTTGCGTTGTGCGTGAAACGACCAAAACAAAAGAATGCGGACAGTTATTCCACCCTCACACCTCCTGCATTTTTATACAATCGCTTGGTATTTATTGTTTACTAAAATACTGAATTTTTCAAATGTTTTCTACATTCAACACAAATAAAACTTTTTTTTAAATCTACTTACAAAAGAAGCTACAACCATTCACGTAGCCTGGGCTGTTATTCGCTACGCGTTAATGCGGCTCACCCCGCCGGTCACCCGTGACGAAACTTGACCTCTACCTACACTTAATTACTACGCATCGCGGTGTCAAGGTATAATTGTCGGTGAGCGTTGAGGTAAGCTTTAAACAAGTTACAGAATAGGTGGGCTGGTGACAAAACGTACGACACCGACCTCGGCCCTAAATAATCTCAATTCTGCCAAATGAACACAGCAGACCCTTGATAATGCGAAGTGATTCTTATCTACGAGCCACTTTAGCCTCCCTCCATCAAATCTACTACAGTCCGTGTTAATAGGCCAGATTGTTCTTGGTCTTAAAAGCAAAGTAGGTATTATTAAAACCTACCACTTTTGTGTTGTGATTTTAATAGTAGTTAAATAAATAAATAAAATAAATAAATATTATGGGACAATCTTACACAATCAACCTAGGCCCACGGTAAGCTCAGTAAGGCTTGTGTTGTGGGTACTAGGCGATGATATATATAATAGAATATATATATATAGAATAGAATTTAAGTATGCAATCGTTATATAATAAATATAAATAAATAAATATTTGCGGACAATCTTACACAAATCAACCTAGTCCCAAACTAAGCAAAGCTTGTACTATGGGTACTAGACGACGATATAGATACTTATATAGAGATATAAATACTTAAATACATAGAAAACATCCATGACTCAGGAACAAATATTCGTGCACATCACACAAATAAATGCCCTTACCGGGATTCGAACCCAGGACCTCTTGATTCGTAGGCAGGGTCACTATGAACTAGGCTAAAGCGGTCGTCAAATAAAATAATGTATGTTTTTTAAGTCGAGTACCACGTTTAGGCCACGAAGCTTAAGGTACGAGACTTAAAAAGCTAATTATATAACTATTGTATACAATACTTTTTCTACGAGTCAACGGAAATAATAATTTATTAAACAAACTTGGTATCTATTGAAAATCGCCCTGCTGAAATGAAGCGCAGCAGCTTAGTATATTTGCGCGTTGATGTCTTCACACAGTTATCTTATACAGCTCCTGGATTCATAAGATGACTGCTGGCGGTTATCTTATGAAACCTCGAGCTCCGTGACGAGCTCGTGGAGCTCCAGGATTAATAAGTATGTGATCTTAGTTTTGTGTACGAAATCTTAATTCAAAGATTAAAGTCGACGAGTAGAAAAAGTACGTAGCGGTCGCATAAGATTTTGAGCGCCTCTTTAAATTTTGGAAGTCTTGGCAATGAAAACATTACAGTACAGGTTTTGACAGACTGAATAAAAATAAAAATGGCGCCATCAGTTGTCATCTAATAGAGAACTGTCAAATTTCTCATATAACTTCAACGGACATCCTACTTAAAACAACTGACATTTAAGACTTCAACTGATACTTCTAGAATGTAATCGACCGTATACAATTGTATCTATAATCGTTATCTTATTGATGCTTTGTTTATACTTACTCCACTAATTGGGCGTGGGATTCTCTATGTTTAAATTTGATCAAGACATTCCGAGGCAAATGAGGTAGATTATCGATCGAAATCTTAGTAGGTAGTACATGCCATAGACAAACAACCAGTATGACATCGGATGTATTAGATGAAATTTGATCAGATGAGCTAGGTAAGCGTGGAAAAAAGGTAGGGTGATTCTACGAGCGTTCCAACGGCCGTCAGTCCGCTGCTCGCATTATTGTAAACGTACCGGCAAACTGGCATGGCATGTTCAGGTATTTTTAACAAGTCCAGGACTACTACCAATTTATTGGGAAAGGGGATCCAAATCAGCAAGAACTTTTACAACAATGCGAGCAGCGGACTGACGGCGGTTGGAACGCTTGTAGAATCACCCGTAAGTGACAATAAACATTAGTCAAGCCATTAAGAACTGTATTCATCGAAAAATACAATTAAAATAATGTCATTGTAATTATAACAGCCTACATAACTAACTACATACATGTTAGTTAGGTACAGTCAACCAATTTGATTCCTAGGCCACCATGGAACCCTGTCATTTTAACTGCTACATAGCGACGTATCCTTAGTAACCCGTATTGACATAGCATTTACAACGGCAAGGTTCTAAGATTGCTTAGGAATCAAATTGGTTAAAACAATTGTTACGAATAAATATTTGTTTTGTATTTGTCAGTACTAATCCTAGAGCGTTTACTGGGAGCTTCTGCTCGGGTGAATATAGAGCCATTTTGGAGAACGTGATTACAAATATATATACCTATAGGTACATATATCCAAATATTGCTCGTGTAATAGTACCTATAGGATATATCAGCAACTACTTTTTCAATACATTTTAGATAAAAAAAAACTGTAATTAAAATTACATAAAACATACTGCTAGTGATTGCTTCCAGGAGTCTAGGGAGGAGGTACGGCCAATGGCTATTAACAACTAATTAAAATGCTTAACCGGCTGATTAGGAACAGTCAAATAACAACCTTATTATATTCTTTACGATGTCTCTGTACTCTATAACAATCATAGAAAACGATACTTTCATTAGGGACTATATTGTAATGTGACAGCAGGATTGTACGAGTATGTATACATACCAAGCAAATGTGATCAGATGCCACCAGCAATAGTTTCGGTGGACCACAAACAGCTACATACTCGTATATACAACGTGTGTAGGGCGTAATTTGATTTGGATTAATTTGGGCCTATTTACGCGATCCACTGCTCATTTGTATCGGGGTGTGAAGTGCCGTATAATTTTGATTGGTGTAACATTATTAGCGGATATCATCTACATTCAATGCCTTCACTTGAGTAGGTATAACGATAACAGTGTCCTTTAAATATTCGTAGACAAGCAGGAGCAAATGTGGCATAATTCTTCTTTAAAAGATGTAGGACAAAACACAATTATCTTGACATAGGCAACTGGTACAGTCACCGGCATAAATATATGATGGATCAAAGGCCGCAAAAATATCTGATGACAACTCTATTCCTAGAGCCGTAAGAGCGTGTCAGATATTTTTGAAGCCTTTGATTCATCAATCATCATATATTACAATGGAATAAGGTGCAAAAGTGTAAACATATTTTTAGCGTCGACTGTACATAATGCTCGTATCAGTAAATACTAGCACAATATACTTGCATAATTTTTAAAAAGTCGCAATCGTCCCGAACGCAAAAAACAGCTTCATTTAAAATATCCATTTTAAAAATACTTCAACACCTCACAAAAAACACTGATAAAGTTTTTTATTAATTAAAAGTTTACAGCATTCGTTTTAATTGGCTTTTCTAGGGCCACCCGGCATTAGTGCAACTAACTGAGTCTGGCAGTTCGGTGTCTCTTTTGATCACGTGTAATGCGCCACGACAAGCTCAGCGCACGAAAGACAAATTAATATGATAACAGTTTTGTATGATACTCGTATTCTGAGTAGACACACATATTAATTAATAGTACAGAAGGTTCAATGCCTTAGTGATGACATATTACGATGACGAAAGAGAGGTTCTTCGGCAAATTAAATTGACATTCAACTAAATCAGTTTCGTTCTTACGTTTTAATAAAAATATTTAGAACCCCTCTAAATCTCGAAATATAAAATTTTAGTTAAAGGTGAATATCAAATTATGCTACTTCTTTCACCATTTTAGTAAAATTTCAAAGATCCTCACAATGAACAATGGTGTGGCAATGACCCTGACAACTCAGACATATGGCCCTATGTACAGTCAGCATCAAAAGTAGCTACGCAAACGAAGACGTCAAGAGTCTATTAAAAGGGAATAAGAGCTTTTGACGTCTTCGATTGCGTAGTTACTTTTGATGCTGACTGTACTTCCCTAGGTTAGGAGGTTACCAAAGACAAGTGTCACAAAAAACTTTAGTGGGATAGGCCTAGTAAATAGATACGGTTCGTTTTAAAAGAGAAGGCCCCTCGCACCAATGTGGATAATGTGGGTTTCACATCGGTGTCAAGAAAGCGCAAGCCGCGAAAGAGTCAGTTGTGGTACAGCAGAGCCGGTCGGTTCTGGTCTGCGGGTTGCCACACCGAGTAAGGCGCTGTACGTGTCGCGCCTGCATTACTCCGCCACGACTGCTGACATGGTGGAGTATATTCACCAGAAGACTGGGTACTCACTGAGGGTTTTCCAGCTGCGTTCGCGCCACTACGTGCACTTCAGCTCGTTTGTGGTGCGCGTGCCGCGGCCGCTGCAGGAGACCATCGCGTGTGCTGACTTCTGGCCGAAGGGTGTCGTGTTTCGGCGGTTCCGGGGCAACCTACCGAATGCTACGCCGGACTTGACGACACAACGGAGCCACGCTGTTATGTCGCCTCAATAATTAGTTTTTAATTTTATAATATTTTTGTATGTATGTTAGTCTTTAAGGTATTTGTTACTATGGGATTTAGATGCCTGAAATAAATGGTTTTATTTTATTTTTTATTTTATTTTTATTTATTTATAAGATACTTTCTATAATAATTGTGTTGATCACCATTTCGGCTAAGTAGTTTGAAATATGAAGTCGAATAGTACAAAATCAATCTCTCTCAAATCAACATAGCGATTCGAAATGAGCCAGCAGCGTAGCTTTTGATTTACGTTATACACACGTGTTATAAAATCAGAACGGACTCGGCTAGCAATTTTGAACAACCATTGCAAATGACGTATTAAATTCAGTACGTCGCGTCGCGTCGCTGTCATCAAAATCGCACACCTAGAACGCTGTGTAGGTACTTGTACTTATAAAATAAATAAAAAGCCCTTTAGATTAATGCGTAGTTAGCAATCTCAGTGGGGTGGGTCTAAGAATGCGACCGAGCCTGCTCCTCGAGAGCCTGTGATGGTGATTAAACGACGCGACTGCTATTCACAACCACAAGTTATCGCGACTTCTCACACTGTCTCGTGTAACTTGACTCCAAAATGCGTAGCAACCATACGTAATCGAAGGTCTGTCTTTTACTGGTTCGGTTGAAAATTGTCGGTTAGCATTGTGAATAACATTGCAGTTTTTGCGCGCACCAGCCATTGCGATTTGCGACATGGCGGTACAAGTGATTTAACATAATTAATAACAGGTTATCTATGTTGGTGCGGGCTGTCGTGAATACATTCCCAAGAATTCAATAAAGAGATCAACAAAAAACAATGACTTCAGCATGTTCAAGGAGAACTTTAAGGTATTTTAATAACGAGTCTCTTCCACTGCTTCAGCAAACTTTTGTTGGGCTCTGGTGAAGATTGTTTTAAAGCAATAAGAGCGTATTTTGTACAGTTTAAATAAATGTGCACCTGTTTTATAAATTATCCGTAATATCAACCGCAAAGTCTAATAGCGCTAGCGCACGCCCTAACTAAGTGCACGTTTACAGGATAAGTTAATAGTTTTGTGCACCGCATGATATATGTAAGTCTGCATGTTGAGTGGGCTAACCGAACCCGATTGTTATTGTAACAGTCACCGAGTTGGATTTGGGTTACTAGAAAACCTCTAACAAGTCAAGTTGTCTACTCGGTTGCGAAATTCAAAATCCAAACCAAAAAATCAAAATAGCAGTGGTTCCGCAGTAACGAGTGCCTACGTCAATTCTTGGGATTAGCTAGCCGAGCGGAGCCAGGCTTTTTCGGGGGCAACCAGAATAACGCTAGGAGTGAAAAGAGTGACGAAGCATCAGTTCCTTTTTGGAAGAATGTAGCATTGAGATATTTAATGTAAATCACGACAGTAGATCGACAATCACAGCTCCACTGCATAGACATTGACATGAAACAATCCCAGCCTCAGTTGTTCATCCTACGCAGCCGTTTACATCAATTACAGTGCTAGTGAAACCGTTTGTACCCCAGCATTAGCGGCTAATCGCCGTAATAAAACTGATCCCCGGCCACTTGAGAGCTTTAATATCACATGAGCTCGTAATTAACTGGTTATTTTTACTCTTAAATGCGGTTTCGGTATAACGAGAGCTATTTCACGTTGCATTCACGTACCTACGTACCATTTTGCTTTTACGATAGCGACTATTAGGTGCGTTTCAGTATACTTTACCAAACTTATCGAATGCGTGACTTTGATAGGTGCAGCGGATTGCAGCGACGTCAGACGATATTCACGATTTTTGAGTCAAAAGTTTGCGCGCGCGCGTGTTAGTCTCGCATTCTCGTTCGTAGGAAAGTAATTGAAGGCATTGTCCCCTAATTATTTAAACAAATTTTCGAATGTGATTATAAGAACCCGTGTAAGCTTCCATAGCAGATTTACGGCCTTAACAAGAAGTAATCAAGTTACCAAAGAAACAATGTATACGGAGGTAACAATACAAGGTGCGATAAATCGTCCAAATTAAACTTTCACGATAATGCCAAACAAACTCCAGCACGTGGGCTTTTATTGAAACTTTTCGAATAAATAAAACAAGATAAATTATCTGTCACGTGAACGAAAACAATGAAATCACTAAAGATTAAACAAAATAAATTATTAGAGTTGTATCATATAAAAACACCCAACGGAGTATTGTAGTTGAACCAGTGATATCCAACAAACATGTATACATACATAGTATACATACAAATAATGTACGATTGTATATAAATAAAATAAAATAATAAGGAATTGGCTAGCGTCGTGATGTAATGAGTAAGGGCGGGTTGCACCAACTTACAATTACAGAGCGATCAATGTTAAATATGGCGAATTTTCCATACATTCAGATTTTATCGAACACCGCTTACGATTACAGACGGTTTGGTTGAACCCACCCTAAACCCGCTGCACAGCAGGTCAGCCTGCCTTCAGATTCTGGCTACATTAAACACGCACGTCTCCAGGTCGTCCGTAGGTAATCATAGTTATTTTAGCCATCCGTAATATTTTGTCGTTAAATATCCACAAACTTCCTCTGCATACGATTGATACGATCAAAAACGACTCAACGCAACAAAGCGCGTGTCAAGCAGCCCTTTGAAGATTTCAACTTCCAACAGCCATCAAAATGGTTAGCCGTACTACCTGAATCTGCCGCTTGGCTTCACGCGCACCGAGCTACCAGAACGAACTCAAAACACATCAAATTACAATGCGAAACGTATGAGTCAGGTTGAGCCCAAGATCCACCACCACTTGATTCGTACTTCTATCGGTTTCAAGCCGTTGAAGATGTCCCAAATAATAATCATCATTTCAAAATCGCCGTCGACTCGCGGTACTAACCTTGAATTGAATTAATGTCATATGGAGAAAAGCCATAACGCGTGTGGAGCCAAAATAAAACAATAAATAAAAACATTCACCTTACATCAGGGCAATAATGAACCCACCCCGCGGAAAGCATCGCGATACAGCGATAATCTTATCAGTCGTTCGGTGGGCGAAAACCATAGACACCAAATATACAGACAAAACATTATATTACATTTATAGACTGTAATACAAAAACGATCTAAGAACAACAACACAAGTACAAGTTGAAACCCGACCGCAGACAGCAGCAGCAGACGACGTGTCGTGTCGCGGCGAGACTGGTTTCTCTGTATTTCTATGAAATATCTTTCATAGCTACACCGGGCGACAGATCGCCGTGCGTCACTCTCACAGAAATACATAGAAACCAGTAGTGTCGCTGCGACACGGTCGCCTGCTGTCTGTAGTCGGTACTTGTACCTTAAGGAAAACCACAAGTACCTAGTGCGGAAATGAGTTTTAAACATGAAAGCAGTCAATGGGCTTGTGACCTTAGATTTGTTTACGATGCCATTCGAACCAGTTTTTGTAGATGAACAAATGTTTGTATGGAAGCAACTACATTTAAAGGACATTAATACCCAAAAAATCGAGTTAAAGACGGACCTCGCCGACAGCAGCCGAAACGCTTCATACTGATTGGCTTTAAAGTATGACGTCACACCGTGCAACTTGTACTAACCGTTGCATGGAAAATGAAGTAAATTGCTGTTTCGGTCGCGAAATACTGCGTTTAGGTCCATAGTTGTCATACAAATGTGTTTCTATAAAAGCGTAAGAATTCTATTGGTACCTTTAAATTTACTCTTGGACAATAAATAAAAAAAAACTTTTTTTTCTAAGCTTTCAAGGTTCATATCTTTTTATGATTTGAATTATATTTTGTAATTTATACTTTATTACAATCATTTGATGGTTTACTATCCATTTAGCAACACGTAGTTATAAATTTTAACACCACGCAACAAGCCTATTGTGTATCATCAGTTTTGACAATGATATTGAGTAAGTTGTCTATAACGTTACAAGTCGTTGGCGGAAAGCGTTCGGATTGTACGCAACGGTCCCTGGAGGCGTAAGCCTGAGGCCGAGAACCAATCTGCGAGGCGCGCGGAACCAGTCAGTCTCCTACCTACCGCTTCCAAATAAAAACTTGGCTAGATAGTCCTTTACTATAACTTTATCAGAGATATTGCGTAGCCCTTGAATTGGACGTCCATACATTTCAACTGTCATCGCATGATGTCTGAAACGAACGCCGATGGTCATATCAGTATATAGATATTCGCATGTCAGGGTTCCGTACCAAAAAGGTATAAAAGGAACCCTTATGGTGCGACTCTGTCCGTCCGTCCGTCTGTCACAACGTTAAATATCTCAGGAACTACTTGAGCTATCAATTTAAAATTTGAAACAACTGTTAAAAGGGTTAAGACACGTGTATGGAAAATGAAAAAAATAAATAAACATTTTTATTTTCTGTTTAAATGACGAATATGAGGGGGGTTAAAAAATCAAAGTCTAGTAAATAGATCAAGTGGGGTATCATATGAAAGTGCTTGAGTTGCACTTTCTAAAACTGTTTTTATTTTTTTTCTAGAGTGGTTAAATTTTGATTTATTAAGGAAAAAAATATATTATTTAAAGCCAAAATAATATAACAAACCAAAAATCTTAATAATAAATTTATAATCAAGCACACTTATGTTTACAGAATGGAAATTTGCCGTACAATAACAAATTGCGGTAATCAGGTGTTAAAAACGGTCACGGAAATTAGGTGTTAAAAATGGCCACGGAAATTAGGTGGGCTGAAAAAATAACGGGTTAACACGACGTAGTAAAATGAAAATACACACAACTTTCAAATAACTAAACTACGTGGTACCAGGTAGGCAACTACAACTAAGGATAAGAGTTTAGTGTCTAGCCGTGTCCGACAGTCGCCACGATAACGGGAGAAGCCCTGACCAGACGCACTGAATTATTAAATGAAAACAAGCAATAACGTATTTAAATAGGTAACAACTAAATAACAATTTGGAAATAAAATAATAATCTTGAGGTGCGCGTGACGGTAGAATGAAACGGGTGAACTGAACCTTTACACGTAACGCAAGACGTCAGAAATCACCTCCGGAAGCCGCTACGGCTCGTGCTGGCGCATGGGGTCTGCTGGAGCCTGACAATGTCAACGTCGCCGCAGCACAGATGTTGCTCGCCGCACACGTTACGGCACTCCCGTGACTGCCAACTGCTTACTTTATGATAATTGATAACGCAAACCTCAACTGCCCGGTAGGGTGAAGTTTGCTCGATGACTATTAATATTTTTGAATTTGCACATCAATTGTTCGTAGCGCTCGCTTGTGCAGCCAGTCAAAGAACTGCAGCGCGAAGCACGCCCACTCATGCCTTCAGCACAGGAAAATCTGGCGCGTCTTCCCAATGGCCAATACGAGAAGCCTTTAAAAACATGAAATATGTACAAGTAATATCAAAAACTGTACAGAATAGATTTAACCTTTAACTACCGTGGTATACGTCTCACAGACGTCACCACTTTCATTTCGAAAATATTTTTGCGTATGTGTGGCGTCTGTAGCTATCCTTTCCGCTAGCTTCCTTTTTTGGGGTCCTCTAGCCGCAGCCAAGACCGTAACCGCGGCGAGTGCGCACGAGTCGGTTACGGAGCGATCGACGTCTCACAGACGCCACCACGGTGTTTATGTACAAAAAATATGCACGTATCCTGGACGTCACCTCGGTGTTAGTGTTTGTGACTCTATAGTAATTATCGTGTATCCTAGTCGTGACGTCATCTTTTAAGTTTGAGCTATATTTTTTTTTATATAAAATTCTAAGAAAAAACAGGTAAGGCTTACTGTCAGTATAAGGTTCTGCTCGCTACATATTATTAATTACCCGTATTAGGAAGTTAGTATCATTAGGAACTACCAATTAGTTCAGTAAAAATATGCCTAAATCATATGATGTCAGTTTTTTTATGTTTAAAGTTTGGAGCTTTTCATTTATGTAATATGATGAAACATCTTATAATCAAAAGGTATTTTATGTTTTATAGATAATATCTTCATAATTTTAGTAAAAAATAAGACTGAACCAAGTCCGGAAATTTAGCATATGAAAAATGTCGCCTCATAATTAAAAAAATATTGTCAGCATGATTGAAGTTATTCAGTGTTTTTTATCCCATTTTGAATTACCTAATATAATTACCCAACTAGTTTAAAAACTTTGATAATACTCGCATGTCAATAGGATTTTTTAAAATCGAGTTGAAATATGGCGTCTGTAAGACAGTACCTCGGTGTTAGTGCTACTCATAAACCACCTCGGTAATTAAAGGTTAAACCACGCAATTGTACAAACAGAACCAAGTTCTCATCTCTTTCATCAAAAAGCCAAATGTCACCTCTTATTGTTCAACGTTTTTTTTTCCTTTTTAAAACGCCTGTCATTTCTGACGCGCGGATGAAAATAAACTAATAAGGTCCAAAAGGACAATCCTGTAGCCTTTTTACGCTGCAGCATGCATTATACATATAAACCCGTGCGAAGCCGGGACGGGTCGCTAGTAATTACATATGATTAAGAGTAACATAAATAATACAGGAAAAAAAACGATATCTCTATCTAGCTTATTTAGTTTTATTTATCAAAAATAATTTCTTAATTGAATTTGTAATTTACTTACTTTTGTATTGAATTTTATATCTTCAAATTCCTATCAGATTATCGTTAGAGTCCCTTCTTTCAAATAAAAAATAAATAATCGAAATCGGTACGCGTGATAAAAAGCTATCGCTGATAAACAAACATACTAGGTTGTAAGTTGTTAGTACCAAAATGCAGAAGGCGCTTTGCAACGGTAACTTCTACTATGAGCTGTTTAAGATTGTTCAAGAATGAATGGGGTTGTCGTGAATGGTCATGATTCACGATAGTATTTACATTGGTGTTTATAATTATGTCTCAAACAGCCGATTTATCTTATGTAGCAACACCTACAAGGAATCATTTTTATAACAAGGTTGACGGGTAGGCGGGCTGTCAGAGTTCCGAACGGCTATATTGGGAACGAACAGTTAAGTGCGGTTTGTAGTGGTTGATTTGGAGGAAAACCAGGGTGAGCTCTTTCCATAATCACTTTCGATGCGTCCTATGATATTGTAACGATTGGGTATAATTTACACGTGTGTTCATTTGCTTTCACAGATCGGACGATGATTGTTTATGATGCGATGTATTTATGTGCGTCCACAGGTCTCATTCTCTTTGGGAGGCGTATTGGTATATCATGTAGATGAATAAGGTTTTCCTACAGGTCGCGCATGTACGTGACCTGTAGGACACACATCACAGTTCTTAGTTGTGGAGTTCTTTAGTGTTAGAGGATTAGTTACAAGTGTAACAACAGGGTAGTTCGGTAGTCTCGGCTTCAGGCCATATCATCAGTCAAGGGTGCACCCGGGTAACTGGAACAATAGCGTGTGAATTGGGACAGTATCAATGGTGGTAAGGGATGTCTAGAAGGGGAGGTTGGAGGACATTCTTGGGGACGAAAGTCCCCACACGTCATAGGGAGCTGGCACGCACGAGGCGGCAGCCCCTATGTCAGATATATAAAGGATTCCGCAAGTTGTAAGGGTATGTTTATAGTTGCATATATGCTAATACGGGTCTTAGCTTAAGTGCTATAGGTTCTCATTCGCGGCCATGAGAGTGACCAGAAGTGGCTTCGCGACATGGTGGAGATGCTGGGATCTAAGCCAGTCTTCATCTGTTTAACACTTTATTTGCCCCAACTTCCTGCTAAACCAATATTAAATGTAGCATGTGCATGATTTACTCAAAAACAGATAACTGTTCATAAAGTTAATCTAAAGATTTTTAAAACCATCCACGAGAAAGAGATTAACATTATTAAAATCCTGTCTTAAGGCCCCGCACGTTCATGGTCTTCTCTCCCTCTCACTGAGCGTGAGCGTGAGCGAGATGGAAGTGCGTGTTCGAAAGCGCGGATATCATGTTTTTCGGAATATTTTAGAAACGAGACGAAATTTAAGAAAGTAAGAAAATTAAGTTATAGTTCATTACTTTATGAAGAAGATTATTAAATTTCATCTCTTTCTGATAAAAAATGGAGCAGTAAACTGGTTACAAGTGAAAAAATAGGGTTGACTTTAGATTTATTTTTCTCCACTTTCTTATGTTAAAATGGATTTCTACGAAAACAATGTCACTTCTTATATCTTGCAGATTATGATATCTATTTTCCAACACGTAAATTGTTACGTTATAAGGTATAAACTGGTTACTAAACAACTCATTTTTACCAAAATTTGAGATGCCAAGCCTTAATCGGTTTAAAAGTTTCCGACTTTTCAGAAAACATACTTACAGCAAACTATCACTGTATTATGTCAGAGGTGCTCCTTATGCAAAGGTTACAGTTAAAACCAAGTTATATAACAGAACCATACCATTCATCAATGTTTAGTGTGGTGCAAACATTTAAGACCTTTTAGACATCATAAGGAATTAACCTTCCATAAGTAGTACATTTTAATGTCATCTTACGATAAATAGGGTAATGGGTACGGCTCTCAATCAAAATCAAAAATATTTATTGGTATCATACTAAAGTAGGTAAAAGTACATTCGTGGCTGGTTTGGACCTTATAAATGCAAAAAATATGTATAGCATTTGTATTTTTTACTGACTCAATGACAAATTATGGGATTATATACAAAATATAATTATTCTAAACTATTCAATGAGCAGCATTGGTATATTTATTTGATTGTCAATGGATTGTCGTAAACAGCGCATCAGATTTCAATGCAATTTATTTACTACACGGGTTTACGGAGGTAAAAAGAATCAACTCCCGTTCTTTGGAAAAAACAAAGAGCAAAGCCTGTTCTTTCAGGTACTATATTTGATGGTTACTTTTTTATTGAAAACCTAAGTAAATGTTTTCTGGTGAATCGGATTCATTCAGAGGTTCAAGGGTGTACGAACTTAGGAGACTATAAGCTGCAGACACAAATAATAACCTTTGGGAGCAATCTGTGGTTTTCCTATATTTTTCTTGTTGTCAGGAGGAGGAAGTTTTAGACAGTATGATGTTATTCTCAAGTTGCGTTCTGATTTCATCAGTGTATTTGTTTATAGGTACATTTATACCGAATAAATTACTGAAATCGGTATACGTTGCTCATATCTATTCTACCATATTATTGAGATCAAAAGAATGGTAGCATCCTGGGAATTCACTTGTTTTTTGTATTATTAGTATGTGGCAGTAGGCTTTTGTGCTGATTCACTTTTATTTCGGCGGTTATTGTCAATGAGAGATCTGACAGCAATTCGATGGATCTAATTGATGTTGACTTCATTATTGTTTGGTTACCAGCAACTTATCTCAAGACCACTAGTGTACTTTAGGTCTGACTTCCGATCACGCATAGTTGCTATGATTTCATTACCAGGTTATGCCGAGAAGGATTAACTTTTAACGTAAAATAAGTTACTCGCAATTTTAACTGTGTCATTATCATCTTCTCCTAGCCGTATTCGGCCTCAGCGACTGCTAATCAATGCGGAGAGCGTCGCTGGTGCGCCCTCAGGTGACTGACATAGCCAATTTTTGCGGTCTGTCATAGAAAATCAAGGAAGTGTTATTTATTGACAGTTGTGATATATCAGATAATGCTGGTTAATGAGTTAAAGAAGTGAGTTCAGACATATTATGAGTCGCATAGTGAGTATACTGTGTTGGGTCGCGCGTGATGCTCAGCTGTGATGAAACAGGGGATGGAACAATGTTGTCAGTATGATACACAAATAGTATACCTACTCCAAAATAATGTGTGGAGGTGGCTGGTGGCCCTCAGGTACAAGTCGATTGTTAGAGGGCAGGGAAAAATTCATTTATTATAAAAAAAATATCATCATCACGTATCTGTCACTCAATAAATCAAGTGGAGTCTTGAAATATAAACCAATGAAGATTCATCGGATACCTACGTGATACGTTGACAATATTGTCAATTGCAATATTGACCATAATCAGCAGGTATTAATCATTTAAATGCTTTCCATACACAACGATAAATATAATAATAACATTACTTACAATTTAATCATGAATATATCCTACATGCGTAACCATAGCTACAACAAGTTAGTAAATACAACAAAATGTACACCTAGAAATCGTAAACACTTAGCTTTGTTGACTCCGATACTATGCTCTGAATCAGAATGTAAAATGGGTATGAAAGCTTTGGTGCTTAGTTTCTTTTAATCCTTTAGCTATAAACCATGACTTACGCAGTAGTGTCCAGAATTCTTGTATAAGTAAATTCATTTGTGACTTGAAAGTAAATAGTCAGATAACTCACGTGACTTCGTTAAGTGAATCTCGCGAATCACGAATACGTTTTGTAGGTGCAACCGAAAGGTTCGGCTCGTAGATAGAATACGTTTAGACTTCAGACTTGAGTATAATCAAGTGTTATGGTTAAACAAAGATTTGTAATTATGATTGTTTTAAATATTTCGTAATTGGACTCTTAAATGTTAGATTTTAGATTATTTATTGAAAATTGTACATCTCATTTACATGTCTAAATATAAAGAATTTACAATTTTTGGAATGTTCTGGGGACAATGATCATTCTGAAGAACCTCATTTACAGTGTAGCACAAAGGGTCAGTAAACTATACTTAAGTTCCTAAAGTTTCTTGTAAAAAAGGCAGTGCCGTGCGAACCTTTGCCATACACCGGCGCGAAGATTTACCCCTTAAATTAGAATCAAATAGATTCAATTTACTGAGAGACAATATAAGTGCGAGTCTAGACAGTGCGTAGCACGCGGCGGATAGCTTGTCACATACATACGAGTAGTCAATATATGATGACCTGATGAGACCCTGAATCGATCATGAAGTCAATAGATAGATAGAGAGATAGATCGTTTATTTGCTTGAATCATGGTCATTATAATAAATAAATAATAATAAATAATAAATATTACGGGACAATCTTACACAAATCAACCTAGGCCCACGGTAAGCTCAATAAGGCTTGTGTTGTGGGTACTTGGCGATGATATATATAATAGATACATACATATAGATACTTATATACATATATGACATCCATAACTCAGGAACAAACATTCGTGATAAACACACAAATAAATGCCCTTAATTATAAGTGTTACATTTCAATTTTATAGTCCAGCACAATTCTGCCGGCTGATGGCGTGCAAATATTTAAAGAAAATCGTCACATACATTTCAACATTTACAATTCAATAATATTAAACATATTAACAAAGTCCAGTATAATAATGACTAAAATAATTCCATTGTCATAGTATTATATTAATAGGTACTATCAAAACGAATTTTACTTAACATTTACTGTGCGTACTTAGTATACCTACAATTTGTTGTTTTAAGGAAATCTTGGACCGAATAAAAGCAATTTTCGGTCAATCAGGTGCTCAATTTCCTACAGAAACTATTGTAAAACATGTCCGTAATTTCTTTCGGTATGGAGTTATAAATTAAGCAAGCTATGTAGTAGCAGTTTTTGCGGTAAATTTCTAGTCTTGGAGCTGGCATAGACAAGGCCGTATGCGTAACTGCTCTACGGTAAGATTTGTCATTTAATTTGAATAGTGACATATTGGACTTTACTAATTTGGCAGTTTCAAAAATATATATACTAGGCGCTGTCATAAACTTATTTTTTATAAAGATTTGTCTCCATGAGTCTACATTTCTCAGACCCCAGATTGCTCTGAGGCATTTCTTTTGGGCAATGAATACTCTATTTGCTTCGGAGCAACTTGCCCATAGTACGATCCCATATCGTATTTGGGAGCAAATATAGGCGTGATAAACCGAGATGGCTGTCACTATTGAGCTAGTATTCAAGGAATCGGGATGTGTTTACCTGAGGCACAATGGTGTTATTGGTAGTTATGTTTAGTGGGCCATGTTTTAGTTTTAAAAAGCATTAGTGTAAATGTATAATGTTCATTATCAATCAGGTTTATCAGACACAGTTCACACAGTCAATACACGATGTGGAGGCCGATGAGTCTAACGCCTCTCTGAGAGGCAAATCATAGAGCCTAGGTGATTCTGCATCTGACACTTGCAAAGCAATTTGTATGTCTAAAAACATGGCTATTCGGGCACCTGATAGTTAGAAACACTTAGTAATATCCTGACAACAGCTCAGAAGACTCAAACCTGGACATCCGCAGACAAATAGCCTTGGAGCTGGAACTGACCACTAGTTTTCAGTGTTACCTCAAGTAGCTAAACTTACGAAACATCACGCTTTCTTCATCAGAAGAATGTCAGCAGACCGCGATGAATAACAGAAAGGAGTTCAAGTTTGGGACTTCATTTCTAAAATACAAAACACGATCAACAACGGCATTAAACATGAACTTAAGTAACTAAGTACCTGACTGTCCCCATGTTACTACACGTCATACATAAGCATCATATGGCGAACTAGCCTTTCGATATGAATATACCTGCTCGTAGGATAAGCTGACGCCGACTGTATGCAAGGATCAAACAAATTCACGCGTTAATATTGATGAATTGTATCATTTGTTGTACCTTACGAGTTGGTACATAATTCTTTTATGGACAACTACGAGCTAGAATTAAATCAAGAAACATTATTCCATCATTCCTAGAGATGTTCTTTAAATGATACTCAAACATAATTCATTCGTTTTATAGATTTTGAGAAGGCGTTCAATCATATCGCTTGTGATATCTCACGAGGCAGTACTAAGGCAACAATATCTAGGTACCAGGGTACCAGTGTTGGTATATCAGCCATAACAAAAATTACATGGTTAAGTATTAAAAACAGTATTGAAAATGCAAAAACTATACACACATAAGGATATAAATCTAAAACTGAGATGGAGATTAGTTAAATGCTATGTATTGTCAATCCTTGTGTATTGTGCAGAGGCTTGGACTTTAAATAAATTGACAATTAAAAAACTGAATGCATTTCAAATGTGGCTATATAGGAGAATGTTGAAAATGTTGTGGACAGACAATGAAAGAGTATTGAACAAAATGAAGAAGTATTAAAACCCGATGGTAAAGGTAAAGGGTTCGAAATCGGTGTCCCGGTGCATGAAGCTACCATCCTCAACCTTAATTTAAACAGCATCATGGATTTCTTTAAAACCGACATCAAAATCATCGCATTTGATTATTGATTATAGCAACGACTGTTCTTCCAATCTTAGGAACTGCAGAAAAACTAGTGAAATTTTTTTGGCTCCTGGATGATAACTCAGAACAGATATCATGTGTGCACGGCAAGGATAATGACATTAATAACATAACTTAACGTTCACGGAAGTTTTTAAAGTAGCTTCAATCAAAGACTGCGATGGTTCAGACACACTCAAAAAGGAGGAAAAAACCATAATAATATCAATAATATTGCACTTCGCCTTCCCAAACATTCCAGAGGAAGAGGTATACCAAAATCCACGTGGTAGTCCAATATTAGAAAAAATGTAATGTGAAGAACCTGGTCGAAGAAAAGACAACTCATAATCGATCGCGCTGTCGCAAACTGACTAAGAGACCCGACCTTACATAGATGTTAAAAGGGAAGGAAAGGAAAGCGAAACTAATACAATTAGTATAAAATTTAAACGGAAGTCACTTATACTGATGGTGACCGATAATTCAATGTAATTTAAAATATTAACCTACTGTGTTAGCGAGTGGGCATCACACTATATGACCAATTCCGGAATGAATATAGTACTTATAAGGAGAAGAGAGAAGAATCTCTACGTACATTGATAAACCAAGGTTAATTAAATCTGAAAGGTTCGGAAAAGCACTATAAGGACCAATCTGATCCAAAGCTCACAATTAATTTTCCATATACCTAGTACAAAGACCTGAACGTTGCGCTAGATGTCGCAAACATTTTGGACTGCAGCACGTCACATCAATGTATATAAAATGAGATTCATACAGAGACTATCCATCGATAACTAATGAAATATGAACTGCTGCAAGTGACACTAAAGTTAATAGCAGAAATAAATTTTATAGCGTAAACTGGTATCTCTGTAGTCCAGGAAATAATTCACATATATATTTTATTTAGTCATTTATACTGATGTACCAGATAAGATAATACCAGAAAAGACTCGCACACCATACAAATGAGCTGGCATTGGCACTGAGTGGAGACGGAGGACAAAAGCACACTAGACTGAAGAGATGTGACATTCCCAACCTCGGAGGGAGGTTTACCTAGAGAGATGGAGAGTTAAACCACACTGTTGGAATCTCCCTCTATATAAAAAACAAAACTTGACAAACCGTCAGACAAACAAATGGCTTATTGTCTACTGACAGATCGCCATGACGCAGCCAAAAGAGAAAAAAAAAAAAAAAAAATTATACTGATGTGACAGACACAGTGCATGATTACTAAAGAGTTTAAGCGGTTGAGGGGTAGCGAATATTTGAACAAGTTTAACATCATTAATAACCGATACACTATGGGAGGAGGCATGATAAAACGTCGCACGGTCATAAGAACTAATGTAATGGCGCATATTGACCGTGTGCGAGGATTGAGATACGCAATATCGCAAAGCCTAAAATCTTATTGGATAATCACATGTTGAAGGACACCCGTCATACTATATGGCGCTCTCGGTGGCTCGTGGAAGACGTAAATAATAGGAAGAATACAAGCAATAGTTGAAAATGATGATTTTCATGCTTTCAGCTCAGAAACAAAGTCTTTATTTAAAACTCAATCAAAAATTATGAGTTTTGGTATCCTTCAAAGCCAACATATCATTATTACACTTTAGGAGTGCTCAAAATACTGTTTTGGCAGTGCTCAAAACAGCTTCACGATCGTCAGAACAGTTTCGTGACGCTCAGAAGTCTGGATTTAGTGGTCCTCAGAACAGTTTTCGTTGGGCTCAGAGGCCTAGGTAAGCAGTCCTCAGAGCAGTTTTCGTAGGGCTCAGAGGCCTAGGTTAAGCTGAACAGTCCTCAGAACAGTTTTCGTAGGACTCAAAGGCCTAGGTTAAGCAGTCCTCAGAACAGATTTCGCAGGGCTCAGAGGTCTTGGTTTAGCGGTCATCAGAACAGTTTCCATGGTGTTCAGAATTATTTTTGGTGGTCCTCAGACTCGAGCACAATTGAGCAATTTCAATAGTGCCACAACAATACAGGTTATTTTGGCAATGCTTAGCCAATTTTGGATTTACGCTCAGAATAAAATGGGCTGTTAAAGATCAGATTTGAGGCTGAGAAAAATATTTCTCACGGTCGGTAAATGCTTGACTTGACCACTGATAGTGGAGCATTGGAGTCGAAAATCACCGTAGCATACTACTTTCATTGTTGAATTAAAACGTATACAACTGCGCGTAAAAATAGGCAAGATCTGTGCAGATATAGCCAAATGTGTACAGTTAAACTTTGACATAACTGGGACTTCAAGGGACCGGCAGATGTGTCTCGCTTAAAGAAGTATTCCACTTAACAAGTGTCTCAGATATCCAAGTGTATTGATATTTGTCTCATTTACAGAGGGTTCCATTAATACAGGTGAGATAAGAGATTATTTTCGTTACAGAGAGGTGCGATTATTAAATGTATAATAAAAAAGTTAGTAAACAGAAATAATTAAGCACGTTTCTATTAACAGTACATAAAGGCATACATAATCCTTCAATCAAAATAGAACACAACATTTTATTAAAAAACAAAAAAAAACATTTATAAAAATTAAAATAAACTGTATATTTGTTTTGTGTACTTTGGAAGTAACATGAGGTCATTTAGCCAAGAATGATGAAACAAGACGAAAATGAATCAACAATAAAGTACGAGTTATACGAGGTAATGAATTAACGTTATTTCAGTTATCGAGGTATACGTCGTATGAAATAAATCAAAAACTATTTTACAAAAGTATTTTTTTAAATATAGTCTTAGTAAAAGAGGTTTTATATCAAGTATGAGACATAATTCATTTAATTTATATTGAGACTGAGTGCTCACTCCACCGTCAAACTTAGTTTGTGGTGGATCACATTTTATTTAAGAATTCAATTAATTTTCGGTATTATATAATAAATAATAATAACCAGGTCTTAGGAAAAGAAAAGAAAAAACAACGTCAAGCCATAGGGCAGCCCGTTGTTTGCCTCTACTTTCAAGCTTCATGTTCTATCCTATGTTATTTTTTTAGGTGATCAGTGGAGTGTATTCGTATTGTATAGACAAGAAAACGCTTTAAAAAAAAAATCACACTGACCCGCGCAGAATAATTTTTAAATATTTATAGTAGGTCGAGGAGGAATCAGGGAAATCAATAGATAAACAGATAAATTAACATTAGTTGTGGTAATGCTTCGTGCATTCGTTTAATAACGTAAGCAATTTTGCCCGCGGGGGAGGATTCCATTCCATGGAAAAAGGAAACAAGTATAAAGATGATAATAAAATCTGGCCAGATATTCGTTTCAATCTAGCAAGGCAAAGCAAATCCTATTGCGGTAACCTAAAAGTATGTACATACATGAATCAGCAATGCACAATGTATAGAAGTATTTTCATACACTAGCAAATCTATAATATGGTTTTACGATATATATAGGACATATTATGATTGATTGTTTATTACGACATGGAACGCCAAGACACGATGAAGCTTGGTTGGTCAAAATCTCAAGAATAGAGGACCTCGCAGTTGGCTACCCGGGCCCCACGAAGAGCTTGGAACTGATTTAGAAAAGTGCGTCAAGATGAACTTATCAGACGTTACAGCTATCAGAAACTATGTGGATTACTGGGCCCAATCAAGGCGATCGATAGGATTCAGAGCTTGTCAATATTTGCAATGGGAAAAGAACGGTAATTTCAAAGATCTGAGGAAGAGTTAAATAAAGCTGTGAAAGATGATAATCTCTATTGGATATATGATCGCCAGTTTTCTGGGGGGCCGGGAGTGTCGTGAATGGTCATGATTCACGATAGTATTTACATTGGTGTTTATAATTATGTCTCAAACAGCCGATTTATCTTATGTAGCAACACCTACAAGGAATCATTTTTATAACAAGGTTGACGGGTAGGCGGGCTGTCAGAGTTCCGAACGGCTATATTGGGAACGAACAGTTAAGTGCGGTTTGTAGTGGTTGATTTGGAGGAAAACCAGGGTGAGCTCTTTCCATAATCACTTTCGATGCGTCCTATGATATTGTAACGATTGGGTATCATTTACACGTGTGTTCATTTGCTTTCACAGATCGGACGATGATTGTTTATGATGCGATGTATTTATGTGCGTCCACAGGTCTCATTCTCTTTGGGAGGCGTATTGGTATATCATGTAGATGAATAAGGTTTTCCTACAGGTCGCGCATGTACGTGACCTGTAGGACACACATCACAGTTCTTAGTTGTGGAGTTCTTTAGTGTTAGAGGATTAGTTACAAGTGTAACAACAGGGTAGTTCGGTAGTCTCGGCTTCAGGCCATATCATCAGTCAAGGGTGCACCCGGGTAACTGGAACAATAGCGTGTGAATTGGGACAGTATCAATGGTGGTAAGGGATGTCTAGAAGGGGAGGTTGGAGGACATTCTTGGGGACGAAAGTCCCCACACGTCATAGGGAGCTGGCACGCACGAGGCGGCAGCCCCTATGTCAGATATATAAAGGATTCCGCAAGTTGTAAGGGTATGTTTATAGTTGCATATATGCTAATACGGGTCTTAGCTTAAGTGCTATAGGTTCTCATTCGCGGCCATGAGAGTGACCAGAAGTGGCTTCGCGACAGGGGTCCTGACATGACGGGTATGGTGTATGAAAGTTTGTACGGAACCCTCGGTGCGCGAGTCAGACTCGTACTTGACCGGTTTTCTTTTAATTACAGTCAGAATAAGGATTGAGAAAGAGTAAAAGAAGTTGGAAAATGCATTTACGCACCTGTAACACATACAGAATGCACCACCTTTGAATTATCCACTAAGACGAAAACGAAGTCTTTAGCGATAATAAATTAATAAAATTAAGGTTGATAATAAATAAAAGCAATGTTTGACGCCTTAATTTTATTAATTGACAACCTGCTTGTTACCTTTGACACAATGGCAGTGTCGAGCATTCATACATTTACCGTAAATAGGTAAAAAGGTAGGTGGGGGAGTGGGTAGGGGGGGGGTATGTAGGTAGGTTTTATGTATAAAGATAAAAGCACCACTTGAAAGAACGAGCCATTTACCGAAACCCGTCAGCAATAAACAAAGCAACGTTCTCTTAAATTCTCTCCAAAACGAAATAATTATATTTCATCATAAAGCTAACATCCCGAAAAGACAGGTTCGTTTAGCGTCTGAAATCCCACATAACATAACACACATCGAGCCAAAACAAATTTCACTTTGAAGACAACAAATGAATGAAACGGCTGAAAGTAACAAGGCAACAAATCACATAGATTCCAGACACATCGCGGAATAAATTTTACATGCGATACTTGGGGCCCCGAGCAATGAATTTATCGTTATTACACGAGCCAGATGCGGAATTAAGAGATGGCTTATATGTTTCGTAATTATCTGTAAACAGCAAACTTGCTCTAAAATCAGACAGTACGAATACTTATTGTTGCAAAATTTAAGTTATCGTGTGTGCCTAAGGTACCAAGACTCGAATTCATTGACCGAACGAATCGAAACTCCATAGCAAACATGAATACATTACAAGTAGTTAAAGTCATCATCATCATATCAGCCGAAAGACGTCCACTGCTGGACATAAGCCTCCCCCAAACAGTGCCAAAATGACCGGTCCTGCGCCACCCGCATCCAGCGGACTCACGCGACCTTTACCAGGTCATCAGTCCACCTTGTGGGGGCCTACCCACGCCTCGCCTTCCGGTACGTGGTCACCACTCGAGAACCTTTCCGCCCCAACGGCCATCGGTTCTACGTGCAATGTTCCCCGCCCACTGCCAGTTAAGTTTAGCGATTCGGAGGGCTATATCGGTTACCTTGGTTCTGCTGCGGATAGCCTCATTTCTGATGCGATCACGCCGAGAAACTCCCAACATAGCCCTCTCCATTGCCCTTTGGGTGACTTTGAGCCTTCTTATGAGGCCCATTGTAAGCGACCACGTTTCAGTGCCATATGTCATCACTGGCAACACGCACTGGTCAAAGACTCTCGTCTTGAGACACTGCGGAATATTGGACGAAAAGATGTGCTTCCCGAACGCTGCCCAGCCGAGTAGTTAAAGTAGTAGGCAATTAAACTAGACA
Source organism: Epinotia brunnichana (assembly GCA_963854355.1). NCBI lineage: Eukaryota > Metazoa > Arthropoda > Insecta > Lepidoptera > Tortricidae > Epinotia > Epinotia brunnichana. Next base: position 16,447,798 of record OY977949.1, on the reverse strand, counting down.
CCCCTTTTATGAGCGTTAAGCATGAGAGAAATGACAGCACTATACTACTAGAAAAAAAGGAGATCAAGTTGCAGCGTCAAAACAAAAATTAAAGTAGACATATGAAAGTCTATCTTGTTTAGTTTCCATTGGATCAAATAATATTTAAGTTTCTTCCAAGATTAGTCTATAGGTACAATTTAGCTATTTAACCTCAGATTTATCCCTTTTTGGGTTCCGTACTCAAAGAGTAAAACGGGACCCTATTACTAAGACTTCGCTGTCCGTCCGTCCGTCCGTCCGTCTGTCTGTCACCAGGCTGTATCTCAAGAACCGTGATAGCTAGAGAGTTGAAATTTTCACAGATTATGTTTATCAGTTGCCGCTATAACAACAAATACTAAAAACAAAATAAAATATTTTTTTTAAGGGGGGCTCCCATACAACAAACGTGATTTTTTTGCCGTCTTTATAGATAATGGTACGGAACCCTTCGTGCGCGATTCCAACTCGCACTTGGCCCATTTTTTCCGATTTGCTCAAATCCGGCCTTAGAAATTATCAGATTGGCAACTGCCCGCGACTCTAGGAACAAACAGCTTTGCACAGAAATTCGCCGTCTAATTTATTTTTTGATGCTTTAATTGCGATCGTTAGGAAAATTCAACTGTCATTTTCCCATACAAAAAGTGACATAAGGGGTAATCACGTAACATTCCGAACGCGCGTAAGGAGGACAATCCAACTGTCATTTTTCCATATTAAATTTGACATTTAGATCTACCTGACGCGCGTACAATGCGTTATGTGATCGACCAGCAGGTCAACGATAGGAGATTCCTTTAGGCACAGTGTCTAAAAACATCGTCTAGATCTAAAAACATTTTGCAGCCAACAACGGACCTCTATTCTTTTCACGAATCGTGTCTCGTTTCTTTTGTGCCAAATATACGTGACACCGAGTCCGAGTTACCAATTTCGTCACCTACAATTGGCCATTTGACAGTTAATTTTGCGACCCAGACGCTGACGTCATTCCGTCTGGGTTTTGAATGACATTTATTGAGAGGACTGTTTCGGGACGTTGCGCTTACCAATATTTAACATATACATTCTTTTAACTTCTATAAGTCAGAAAAGGGTTCTGGGGTCTGATGATAAAAACTGTTTTTCTATACGAGTCCGAGTGTGTACACATGCGATGTTATTGATGGTTACTTTTGTTTTATATATGGAACAGAATAAGAGATTATGTAAATAACAACTAGTTTTAGTTTAATCCGAGGCAATTCCAGTTTACAGAGAAGTAGCTAAGCTTTTCTTACTGCGCGAAGTTGGATTCCCGATCAGAACTTAGGAAATTAAATATACCTAGTGTTAGCGGCATTTCCGAACGTGCATTATTAAGGCGCTGTCAACACCAAAAACGCGCACACTGTCTATTTGTATCGGAGTAAACGAGAGCGAGTGTTACTTGAGCGGCCAGGTTTTAGACGAAAATAATTAATTAAAATTAAAATAAAAAAAAGTGTAGATTTTTTGCAAAATATGGCTCGTCTACGGTTTAGGTATGAATATGTGGACTTCATGTTTTTAATTGCAGACCCATACGTCAAAAAAATAAGGACATAGAACCGTTTAAGATGATTTTAAGACCAATCTTTGCAATTATTTTCTATCGAGCCGATTTCATCCAATTATGTTTCGAGCCCGTCTACGGTCTTGGAAATATGATGAATATTAACATATATATATTTTTTGATGTGCTAGAACAAACAGTTTTTGTTAAACAACTGCTTAAATAATATCAATTTCAACAAATTTGGTCTTGTCAGCCTCTTAATAGGGGCATGTTGGCGACACTGGGAGCATGATGCCCTTGCGTCTAGGAAAGTGTTTACGGGTCGATGGCTTGTAATTTATTGTGGAATATAGTCTTAATCTAAGGAACCAATGCTTTTATTGTTAAAACTAGTTACGATCGGTGTCCACTGTGTTTGCTTGATTATGTATTCCTTAATTGTACAAGCTTTCACAGTGATTCTAGTCTACAACTCGATGAATTTGTTTATTTCATTAAATGTCAAACAAAACAGTCTCAAGGACTAATCTACCGTAACGAGCCCTGGAATCCCAAATTACACTAAAAGCATATGCATCCTTTAGTCGCCTAATTTAATTACAAACAGCTGCGTACAAAATGGAAACTAAACAGTACATTCGCCCGGGTAAAGGAAGGAAGTAAGTAATGTAAATGTTTTCCACAAAGCTATTAGAATAATGAAAATCCTGACCATGGGCATGTGTCGCGACGGGTCGCATAATTTATTCACGTGCGCCATAGAATAAATGGAACAGAAAGTTGTCTCCATACAATATAACAATGTTTTACAACCTGTGGGTGACGGTCGCGAAGCTTCTTGAAGGGGGTCGTGGCTACTTGAATTTTGTAAGTTAAAACATTTTTGTTACTTGAATTTTGTAAGTTAAAACGGATTTCAAATTTGTAAAATTAACTACAACTTAGAAAAGTTGAAAAACCCCCGCCATTTTCATTTCAAAGTTCAATATCTCAAAGACGGCTGAACCGATTTTATTGAAACGTAGCTAAGAGCCATCTAGATCACGTCAGCTTTCAGACAAAAAAAACCGCATTCAAATCGGTCCATTCGTTACGAGCTACGATGCCACAGACAGACACACAGACACTTCAAACTTATAACACCCCCCTCCTTTTGCGTCAGGGGTAAAAAATATCTAAAAACAGCGCAGAGTTAGGGGTCGCAAAATATTTTCTAACTGAACGGGGGTCGCCAAAAATGGTTTAAAAAAAACTGCAATACATACACAGAAAGTCCGCTCTGTACGGTCGACGCCACGTCAAAGATATGTATACATTTTTTGCATCATTCCTTTGTTATGGGGCGAAATATATTTTTCACTTCTCATGCTCTAAAAGTTCGTCTTTATGTCGTGCGTAGGCGACATAAAGTCGCTTTTTATGCTCTAGAGCATAAAGTAAAATCTTCGTCGAAGACCAAGGCAATCGCTGCAACAGCCACACGAACATCTTTAACTTCATACAACAACCTCTTTATTTTATTTCGTTTCGTTCGTATTCTAAGACCAAGGCAAAGATACCAACAGCCAAAGTACACAATAAAACTTCATGAAATAAACTTATAATTTGTATTTCGTCTCATTTATTATTTTACGTGTTGCTGTTTCATTTCCTCGCAATCGAAGTGAAAAGTAGAGTGTACAACTCGTCCATAAAACCCATTTTACACTCGACTTTATATCTATCCTCGCTCGCAAGCTCGCTCGGATGGATAAACGTCTCGAGTAAAATGGTGCGTTTTATGCACTTGTTGTACAATCTACTATTTCACACCTCTCATTCAGAAAAGTAAGTTTTGGTCCCCGACGAGAGGGATTAAAATGCTACTTTTCTGTTCAAGCTACTTTTTTTAATTTATACCTACATTGGCTTGTAGCATTTACGCAATGTGCCAATAGAATCTTAATAAAATAATCGATTGTAATTTCATCGTAATCGACATACGTAATATATTTTTTGCTTTTTTTGTGTTTGTTTTGTTTGTTTATATTTTTTTGTTCTTTGGTTGTTTGTTTCAGTTTTTTTTTGTTTTGTATTTTTTTTGCCTTTTTTTTTTGTTTTTTTGTTTTTCTTTTGTTGTTTGTTCTTTTTTTGTTTTTTTTTTCTTCTTTTTTTTTTGAATTTTTTTCCTCATATTCGGTGTGAAAAGTTACATGTGTCACTCAGGAGCAAAATTATTTTCGTCTTAGGCGTTAACACTTGAATCCCTCACTACGCTCAGGATTCAATACACCGCCCTCGCCGTAAATATACTATTTTGCTCTCTTGTGACACAAATAACTATATATTGACGTCGGCTGTACAACCATTATGTCGTAGTGCACAGTGGCCATTAGATACATTGTAAGTGACGAATCCTAAAAGCTAGAAGATTATTCCTTAGCATAGTTTGAAAAAAGAGCCAAGCCAAGTCACTGTAACTGTGTAATGTTGAATAAAAATAGAGAAATGGACCGTGTGTTTTCTTACACAGTCCATTTCTCTATTTTTATTGCAACAGACAAACAGAGAATTAAAACCTGTTTAAAAATACTATGGATGCGATGGTTAAGATATTGTTGCAGCATGCCGCTGTTTGTTGCCCATCTGTTTTGGCTTACCAACCATTTTTCCAAAATTATGATATAATCCGTGTAATTTATTACTCTTAAACTGTTCGAAATAGGGAACGACATCTTGTCTTGTGAGTTGCAAGTGGAGGAAAAACCAAGCTTTGATATACGTGTTTATGTGTATGTGTGAATAAAAATTTTACAAACACCTGATTTTTTTTTTGGTGATAGGAATTACCTTCCTTAGCACCAGAAAAAAGTTGCAAACTTTTCAGATGCGTCAATTATTTTTGAAAAATATATACAGTTTCCTCACTTACGTTTTGTGGTTAGGACGGCGAATGAGACAATTTTCTTGATCCGTCTCATATTACATAAACATATCATAAAAATCCGTGGTAAACTGACACTGGCAATGATATTGACAGCTGCAGCAGCTATATTGGTCATTGCCAGGGTCAGATATTTAAAATATTTTTTGTAATATGAGTCGGATCAAGGAAAGTGTATCATTCGCCGTCCTAACCACAAAACGTAAGTGAGGAAACTGTTTATATTTCTCAAAAATAATTGACGCAGCTGACCAGTCTGCAACTTTTTTCTAGTGCTAAGGAAGGTTATTCCTATCACCAAAAAAATAATCAGGCATTTCTAAAATTTTCATCCATTCCCCATTGTCGCTGATTACGCCACTTCTTCATTTTTCGATGAGAGCTTCACGTACGGTATCAGTGTAGCCTATAATTCAAGAAGTACAGATTCTTTACTGTGCCTAGAAAGGCCTATGTGCCTAGAAGCGTATTAAGTAAGAAAGGAGAGGGTTGAAAAAGAAAAGGTAGGCAAAAAAAGGTCGACAGACTGCGTGAGAGACGATATGATGTGAGTTACGAGGTGATGGGCGAAAGACATGCCGCGCCGGCCTCAAGAAAATAGATAAGGGCAAGCGAATCTTGAAGGGTCACTGTCCACGATGCATAATTTGTAGCGCATTAACGCGGTCCATACTGCACTGCGCAAAAATTCCAGCAGTACCTACTTAAAATATTTAACGCATCGTGTAGTGGCCCTTTACTCATTAAGTGCCCGTTCACACGTTGCATGAAGCAGGCCTACTGTAGTGTAGGTATGTTAGTTTGCACCGCTTGCGCTTGGTTAGTGGCTTTTACTTTTCCCCGAGATGACCTTTTTGATAAGCGCGGGCTTTCTTCGGAGTGGGCTACGGATCACGCGACCACAATATTAGTTATTAAGAAATTTCCACATATTATGCTGATTTTAAAGGTAACACCAAGCAAAATATAAACAAAGAATTACTGTTATTCACAACTGCAAACTTTAAATACATCAGTGCTCATCTATACTAATGTGGTAAACAGTTAAAGTTTGCGACTTTGTAGCATTTTATTTAAGCGATAATCTCCGGGACTTGCAATTGACATTGGCTATATTTTATCCCGCGGGTCCACTTCCCTATGTACGAGTAATACGCGGGCAAAGCCGCGCGGACAGCTCAATAAGAAATAAAAAAATATGAAATGAATATAGCTTAAGAAGAAATTGCGTATCCAATATCAGCGATTAAGCTTTCAAATCAACGGGTATTAAAAAGCAATCAAGAAGGCGAAAATCTTAATGTGCATCTGCCAAATAATTTAAATCGACATAGTTCAAATGCCTTCCGTTCCCGTAAAATAAAATAAAACGTTTGGGGAGAATTTATTTTTCCTTGTCATGGGTAAAATGTTTAGAATAGCGACGTGATCGAAGAATGAATCTAATATATTTAAAGAGTGTTAACATTCCAATGCTGAATGTCTGAATGTCGTCTCTGTCATTCTGTTACGGTCAGGGATAAGCTTGTAGAACGAAAGTAATTTATTTGTAAAGTAATTTGTAGCAAGAATAATTTTTAGACCAGCGAATAATCAACCGGAAGTAGAAAAATACTTGTACGTTTATACGTGGGTAGAAGAAGCGTTTGTCTGTATGTCTGCCCGTGGATTTACAGCCCCAACAGCCGATACAATTCGCCATAACTAAAAATGTCATTTTATAACCAGAATATTATCAGCTCGAGCCTATTAAAAATAGCAAGCGGCAATGAATCACCTCATAACTTCCAAGAACGAGTTAAGGTAGCTCTATAGGGGGTACCGTGTGAAAGAACGAGGGACTTAGCATTCTATGCAATCACCGACCCGGCTAGACCAAGGCCTTTAAAGGAAACCTGGCTCGTCCTGGCTAGTCCAAGCGATGAGGGTTATTCGTCACTGATCGCATAGATCGTTATCTGGGCTAGTCGTCGGAGGATGACTGGGTTATGTGGCATTTTACCCACTAAAAACTCTTCGGCGGCCGAGATCTGCGTTTCAATACGGAGAACTCCAGTATCAATACGGCGGTGCTCTCTGTCTGTCTACGACAGAACCCTCAAAAAGTAGGGTCGCAAAATATAGCCTAAGAAAAAAGAAAAGTTATTCGATCCCATCAAACGAGAAATAAAAATGAAATAATTGGACTTTGCAGGAGTCCAAGATGAATGTATCTGCGAGAACGTGTCAGTGACGGGAAAGTATTTTTTAGGGTTCCGTACTCAAATAGTAAAACGGGACCCGATTACTAAGACTCCGCTTTTCGTCTGTCTGCATGTCTGTCCGTCTGTCACCAGGCTGTATCTCATGAACCGTGATAGTTAGACAGTTGAAATTTTCACAGATGATGTATTTCTGCTGCCATAGTGGCCATTGGTTGGCGCATGGCATGGCTTAATTCTGTTTTTTAGTATTTGTTGTTATAGTAACAACAAATACTAAAAAACAGAATTAAGTAAATATTTATAGATAATGGTACGGAACCCTTCGTGCGCGAGTCCGACTCGCACTTGGCCGGGATTTTTTTTTATCGCATGGCACGATACGAGTATACCTACATGAGAAACGTTTACAGATCTACGTAAGACGAGAGAGTCAAAAAACATCATCACACAAACAAGACCTCGTTGGTTGGAGTAACATCTAGGTCCATGACGGACCGTCAGTCTAACTAAACCAAACAAATCATGTCGAAATCGTCTTTTTACGCTTATTGGTACCGAGCAAAAAGGATTATTGATTCATGTTGGGCAAAAAGCTGTTTGGTTGCATTTATGCAGGCCAGAGACTTTTCATAAGCTCTACTGATGCAAAAAGTCTAAACTTTCAATGTATCTTATCATTCTTGCTTGTAGTGATCACAATCAGATTGAATCGAATTGTATCACATTAACCTGATTGGGTGACAGAGTGTCACCGAATCTGCTGACTTTATTTTTTTGTACATATTTTAATTTCTCTCTTATTAATGTTTTTAGTGAATTTTTGTTGGAGTTGTAATGAATAGTAGGTATCTAGTATTCATTAATCATCTAATAGAGTTGAAATAGTGCCCTGTTTGCTCAATTTTGAAAGCTGTTGCACGCCTGTTATTGAGATACAGGCAGGACTTGGTTCTTTTTTTTCTGTGTTTGTAAATGTTGAGCTTTGTATCTTGTTGGTGTCAAATAAAAAAAATAAAGTGCGCATTATGATATTCAAGGCAAAAACCGCTAGTTTAAAAGACTTGCTGTTTTTGCCTTGGAATCGTTGAGAATTTACAAGAGTATTTTTCTAACTAGGACAATATTAACTTTACTAAAGAATGCGCCACTAATGCGTTTTCTACATTCATGCTAACACCGAAAACAATACATGCTATTCATATCTAATGCCATTGTATTCCGTACAATTGCACCGCCACGTTTGCAGCTACATTCCATATCTATGCTATGTAGTTATTATATCAGGTATTTTCTAATGCACATCAATATTGTAAATTGAATGACGATATCTAGTGGTTGACATATTTGGTCTTTTGATTTTCTTTTATTTTTCTATTTACTCGTCATTGTGTACATTTGTTGACATTGTCTTAATTTAATATTACATATATTTATTTCTTTTTTTGTTTTTGACGATCGTGATAAAAAATCAAATTTTTTGACATGTATGCAAATTTGTAATGTAATTTTTATCATGATATAAATAATCTAATCTTAGCTATGAATCGTTAGTTTACGAACGAAACGAAAAGGATCGTATCGTAATAATCTATTTTTGACCCCCGACGCAAAAAGAGGGGTGTTATAAGTTTGACGTGTCTGTGTGTCTGTTTGTGTGTCTGTCTGTGGCTCCTAAATGAATGGACCGATTTGAATGCGGTTTTTTTATCCGAAAGCTGACGTGATCGAGATGGTTCTTAACTACGTTTAATCAAAATCTGTTCAGCCGTTTTTGAGATATTGAACTTTGAAATGAAAATGTCGGGGGTAGTTAGTTATTATTTTATCGTTATGGGACACCTTTGTCACCTCTGTGGGGTAGCTCAGTTGTACAAAGAACGCGGGCGGAGCCAAAGAATAAAATATAACCTATGACCATTTATCCAGGAAAAGGGGCCTGTGCCCAGCTGTGGGACGTACCTTTTTTTTTTTTTTTTTTTTTTTTTCATTTATTTACTACAAAAATCAATACAAAAAAAACATTTGTACAGCGGACAAAGCCGTAAAGGTTTATCTGCCGCTGTATTCGCTCTTTAACTAATTAAATATATATTTTTACAGGGGTGCAGTTCTATTTTAGCTAATTTAATATTATAGTTACTTACAATAGTAGGTACTTAGTTAATTACTATTGGCCTTATTCATAATCGTTCAACAAACCTATTTTAGCTAAAGTGTTGTTAAAGTTCGTCTCTCTCACATTGTCTTTGGCATTTGTGTTCGTAATAATGGTACAAAAATATTTTTTATAAACTTAGTAAGCCTTCAAAATTTTATGAATAAAGTATTTTTTTATTTTTATTACACTGTGTTTTTTTTATTTTTTTTACACATGGAATGTTTGTGCAGTTGGCACATCAGCAAGATATAACTCTTTCAAAGTACGTTTACATTTATGTGGGTTATCACTTATGCTTTTGACAATATCGTCGGGTAGTTGATTAAGAATATTTGGTAACAGGTGTTCCCATGTTCGTTTGCCATACACATTTCTACATTTCGGAATGACAAAACGAGGCAAATACACTAGTTGCCTCAGGTGTAACGGTCTAGTTTTTTTTATGAAACTGTGTATTTTATCTATTTCTTCACTAACAATTTCTATTTTGATTTGGTTATATATATTAATAATCTTACAATATTTAAATATCTCCTCTTGACTCAAATGTTTTTTCTTAACGGAATTAGGTATAATTGTTTTTATTAAGCTGGTCTGTAATTTAAATATCTTTTCAATGTAAGTTTTAAAGGTTCTACCGTAGCTACTCAGTCCATATCCAATGACGGATATAGGCTTATGATTGATTGATGTCCCTTCGAAATACTGATGACATCGTAATTCATCATATTGATACATGAACGTGAAAGTTTTTTTTTTTACCGGATATCTTCTACAATCTACATGCTAACTTACAAATACTGCATCTTTATACTATGAGTGAATAATATATAAATTTTATTGTTTTTATCGTCTGTCTTTTTATTACTATAACCAACTACAATAAAAAATTTGAACGCACGCATTTGATACTACGAGACTCAATTACCTGATATATTCCCGAAACATTAACATTATTAGTTGAATATTTGCAATATACTCGTAGTTACAATGTTTCTAGTGCTGCGTACACATTTTACGTCGGATTAACTCATTATGTATGTACAGTCAGGGGTATTAATATACGTACATAAATAAGGACATAAATATCTGTACAAGACTATTGTCAATGTCATAATGGCGTGTACAGATATTTATGTCCTTATTTGTGTACATATATATATTAATACCCCTGACTGTACAGTACAGTCAAGTGTAAAAATATGGGTGCATACAACTTAGGTACTCATAAATATGTCCCATCGTTCTTAAGCCTTGGTCAGACACACGGCGCGACGCAGCGCCGCGGTCGCGCCGCGTGATGCCGACGCGATGCCTGTTCAAACAGGACGCGCGCGGATCGCGCCGGCCTCGCGCTCTCAACACGCCCTCATCGCGCGCGCGAACGCGGCGCGACCGCGGCGCGATGCGGGCGTGATGCGCGGCGCGATGCGGGCGTGATACAGGATACCGGAAACATTATTTTTTTCTATATCCATACCTAATCACAAAATAACTAATAATTATGCTACGCTCGCACTACGCACTGCGCGCTGCCTAACGTCCGACTGATGTGTGTGACACAGCGCGGCGCAGCGTGCCGCCGCGTCCGCGCCGCGCAGCGTGCCGCCGCGTCCGCGCCGCGCAGCGCTGCGCCCGCGCCGCGTGAACGCAAGGAGCCGCGCGGCGCGGGGCGCGACAGAAGCGGGGCGCGATGCCGGCGGGACGCAGTCTGTTTGACGTCGCTAACCTGTTAACATGTGTCGCGGTCGCGCCGCACGGCCGCGGCGCTGCGTCGCGCCGCACGGCCGCGGCGCTGCGTCGCGCCGTGTGTCTGACCAAGGCTTTATGTCAGCGGATTAAGGTTTCGGTACATATTTATCAGAGGATTAAATCGACACATATTTTTGCACTTGACTGTACATAGTGTACATTATAGCGCCGTACATAATTAACTAATATTACGTAGAATCCCGAGAATCCGACCTAACATAGTTATTTACCGTGCCATCAAGATGTCGGCGCGTCGTCGCGTCGGGAACAAAGGATCGGTAGTAAACAGCTGTTTTCGGCACCGTGTAATTATTGGCATCTTTACCCAACCTGTGTATTTATAACACTGTAAATGATACAAATTGGCAAAAATGGCCGATACACCTGTTGTCAATCAATAACCAGGCAGCCTTACTACGTGTAATCATCATCATCATATCAGCCGAAATACGTTGACTGCTGGACATAGGCCTCCCCCAAAGAGTGCCAACATATGCGACTACGTATAACTATATTGTCATAGATGGATAAGTCAATTACTTATCAATTCTGTCATTTGTCAATTCGGATTCAAGTTTATTGAAGTCACAGGAATCAGGATCGAACAGAATTGAATCAGATCAAAATCTGTCGTGAATAATAAGCTTCTGATTTACAGAATGAATAGAAGTGTTCAACTGTTCATCTATCAGATATTTGTCTGTAGGTACATAACGTCTATATGAAAGAAAGAAACATTTATTCGAGACAAACAACACACAGCGTTTGATATGTTATTTCTTCCGATGTTTGCATTTTAACCTCGAAAACCAATCCCACATTTCTTGAACACATCTCGCATCTAAAATCAAAACACTGTCATCCATTATTAGTCACTTAGTGCCATATTGCACGGATTGTCAGCAAGGCAAGGCCTGTGGTATCACTTAGAGGGATATTAAGGGGCATTAGGCGGATCGGGATCTCCCGCCATGTCCGATACCTATATGGCGTAATGACGTATAACCACGTATATGTGGAGGTCTGCGCCACAAAGGGCGGAGGTAAACCCATATAAAGTTGGAGTATTTGTATACAGTTAGGTTTATTTGCGTCGGAAGTGCTTGTAGGGAATGTGGTGAAATACGTAATAATTCTCGTACCCTTTTTCTCGTTAATAATTCAGTATATTTCATAAAAAAAAAAGAATCATACGAGAAGAAGATTGCATACACGGGGTCACATTTCTCGACAGCTGAATGTGTAAATAGAGGTAAAAATGTTACCTTTCGGAATTCTGAGTAGAATAAATGTAGCACTTATTATAGTTATACTCGATTTACGGTATAAAAAGTAGCAATGGAACCTAAATCACCTGTCATTAAGACCCCAAATCCCAAGTGAGACACGTCCGCAATCCATGGAAAAAAACGCCTTGAATGCTAAAAGGCCTACAATGTGGCGATCGAATTCTCCAAGCCTGGCCTTGACTCCCAACCACGTTGAACTATGCGTCGGCGGCCTTGCCTGCCTGATTGAACACCACTCGATCTTTGTAACCAACAAAGACTTAACCACACTAGAGTTTCAACCACTCATAAGCCCTTTCTAATTGAGAGGGGGAAAAATGCGCTTTGCGCTCGCGCAAGCCTTGTCTCTTTTCGCGGGAACGGCACGGGAAAGAGATGGAAGACAAACCCGTTCCCCAAACGCCGGAAGCCTTTCTCTCGTGATGATAATATACGCTTTGTTGTATTGAGAAGATCGTTACGGTTCGAAAATAAGATTGAATGACCTATCAGAGATAAATCAATCATTTCGGACGGCTGCTATTATTAAGAGGCGTTTGGGCGTAAAGCAGTTAAACGAACGGATTTCTCTACGTTCTGTACAATATTTTGCATACGAAAACAGTAAAGGACTATGATGATATATGTATACCCTAGCGAGACAATGGGTATTATGTTTTCATGATTATAATAGTGCGCGGAAGTTAGTCTTGGGACACCTAAGCAATTTGGAATCATGAACATGAATCAACTTAGGAATTAAGTCATAAACAAATCATAGGAGTCAACAAAACGCCTACCGTCTGTTTCAAATGTCTTACCCTGACCCTACCCTTGTAAATTCAAATGTTATGTAAAGGCCAGCAAAAACAGTGTCGCCTCTAGTTCACCGTTTGTCACGAACCCCCATATCATTAGCGACTCATAAAACGCTACATTTACGATTGTAAATTCCTTACCAAAAAGCTTAAACGTGCACGCTTTGGTGATAACGACAGGGTAAAGTGCATGGATGCTCAAAAATACGCCCTTTGACAATAAGTCGCGTTCGGATGTGGTGGAGTTGTTTGCCGTATGACACAGATTAACCAGGGATGGGAACACCAAATAAAGTTATAACACTTTAATTAAACTCTCGCGCTTTGTTTGCGTTAGACCCGGAATAAACAGTAACCAAATTAAATTATCAATAAGTAATGTGGTATTTTCTCGAAAGAGGATTAAAAATACAGTCAAATAAAGAAAAAAAAATCACTCAGTTACAAGTGTCCGAAGTTGTAAGAGGAAGTATATCCCTTTTTCGCAAAACGCGCCTTCCTATGAAACGATTGTCATACTATTTATAACGGTTGAGACCCGTGACGTCACGAGTCTCGAGCGTTTTCTCTCTCTAACAAGTAACATTAAAACGATTGTAGCTGATAATTTTTTGATGGTTTTTGAATGGGATTCTTGGCATTAGGCATATTTTTTGCCTTTTTTCTTTCGGTGTTATAAAAAAAATCGTCCCCATCCCTATTAATGCAAGCGATAATTCAAATGTGTCATCAACTAGCTGATGCTAGACTGAATATTTGAATTGAATTGAATTACTGAGAAAGTGAGAACCCAGGAGGAGCTGCGGGGTAAAACATAGCCTATGTCCTTCCAGAAGGACTATTCTAAATGCAAGTCAGAGAATTTTTAAATTTGGATGAGTAAATTCGGAGATTACCCCCTATATACAAACTTAAACGATACAACCTAACAGACTTTTCCTCTTTATAATATTAGCATAGATTAACTAGTATAGATATCATAGATAAATTAAACCAAACAGGTAAACAAAACACTGGTTTATGATTCATTCATACCTACTTCAGAGTTTATTGCACTACGAACACAATAATAGCGTACCTATAGATGGCTTGTGCCGGTCTATAATAGCAACTGAGTTGAGCAAGCCCACGTATCAAATAAACATACCAACGCCATATACAAAAACGTTATACGTGCTGTAGACACTCGAATACAGCCAAGCCCTTTTCGAATGCTAGTTGGTGTAATAACTTTCGTATAGAAAGCAAATCGTTAAGTCACGATCAACTAGTCATTCTTAGACGCTTACACAGTTGTTGTTACGTGGCGGTATTACTGTCATTAGATCGATATTATCGACGTGATTGAAATTAGTGAGGAAAATGTTGGGCAACAAACATGGCTAACTTCTGGTAGGTGCCGACACTCGAATTTGTAGGTCGCGGTTGCTTAGTTGATATAAATTATTGAAGATTAGTTCATACATCATTCCAGATAACATTAGAATTTTAACAGACAAATTCGTCTACGTTTCTTCGTGTATCTAGGATATCAAAGGGAAATGTTGTATGTTGTGTGATCATTAAGTGCTTTTTAAACACAGTAATACTATTATTTTGAAAGTTTCGGATGTAAAGTCGTAGGTACACAACGGATTTTTTGATAATAAAAACAAAGTTACCTCATTGGTTCACATTAAAAGTAGGTATTCAACTTGGCAATTATGTTACGTGATGTTTTTGGACAATATTGCACAAACATAACAAGGCATAGCAAGTTTTGAGTAGTTGACGATTAATTAATGTTAATCGCATTTAAATTAACCTCAATTAACCATTTCCAATCTAATTATCAACACCAATCCCATAAACACAACTGCCATTCAGTGAAAATGCTACAAATAACGATGTCCATACACAACGCGTTACATGACATGAATTGGTTTCTAACATCTAACACCTATCGACACAAGATCACTCGAGATTGGCTCAAGTTGATCTGAAAGCCAACTTTCCACCCCACTTGTCCGCTACACTATGCTATGAAGACAACTCCACGTTGGCCGAGAGCCCTCGATCCCCGAGACTGCGGAGTGCAGATGCATTGTGATTAACTCAAGGGAGCTCATGTCAAGGTGCTACGCGAATAACCTACTATAAGACCGGTTACACACGGCGACTTTTTGCAATGATACAAACGCGCGAATGTATCGCGGCACTAGCCATGGGTCACCTGCATCGATGCTGCTTAGAGTCGCCGTGTGTAACTTTAATACGTAATTTAGATTTGGTAGCTTCAATCAGCTCCCTAAATTAATATGTAGGCAGCTGATTGAAACATATAATGTGATTACATTTGTAACCCTCTTGAACGTTAATACGCATAAAATGTGTATTATCATATTTTGTGGTTTGGTACAGATCGATCACATATTATTGCGTATACTAGTTTGTAATTCGCACATAGCGTAGGATTTAATGATCAACCTATATTTAACGTAATCCCGAAGATTTGGACAGTTTTAACGTTCTGTAAATGTAGCTATTAATTGTTATTCGACCGCGATCAGTTTGGTATTGGTTTTATTTCTGTTAATTCGTATACACTTTGACGTAAGTATGTGAATACCATAACTGTCGCCATTCTGATTCCAATCCCGGTTAAATTATAGTTCTAGTTCATTTCATGTCTCGCTCGTTAAGGTTTATAGTTGTATCTCTGTTCAAAATTCTTGATAATTTATTTAGAGTTTGTTATTATAGGTTTATTGGCTAGTATTTGATGTAAGGCATTAATCACATGGTCACGTGAATGTTGGGTTGCGCATGGTCTGGCGTGGAATATTAATGTCCAATTGAACTGTTGATGATTCATTTACTATGCGTCCGGCATTTATTTTCGTAAGCTTTTAAATATTAGCTTCGCTTTTACATTTAAATAGTGTGTCATTCACTTAGTCGCATTTTCTGGGTGGACGAGAAATTCATAGTTTATTTGCCGCACTACTTCGAAACAAAATTCATGGGGTCAGATTTATAGGACGTTAAGTCGATCAGGACATAGCGGGAGATATGTGAGCCAGGTCTGCCTTTAAAATAACACACGAGATAAATACCGCTAACAGATAGGCATTCCCTTAGGGACACAACAACGCTAGTATAGTTTGTTTGAGTTTAGATTACGATAACGACAACTTGGAAAAGTTGAAAAACCCCCGACATTTTAATTTCAAAGACCAATATCTCAAAAACGGCTAAACCGATTTTGATGAAACTTAGCTAAGAACCATCTCGATTACATCAGCTTACCGATAAAAAAAACCGCATCCAAATCGGTCCATTCGTTTAGGAGCTACGATGCCACAGACAGACACACGCACACACACACACACACAGACAGACACGTCAAACTTATAACACCCTACTTTTTGCGTCGGGGGTTAAAAAGTACCTAAAACCAACCATTATTGACATAGGTATATTGTTTATAGTATAATTGTTATCTTCAAGTGGGGTTGTAAAATAATTACGCATAAACAATAGAACAAACAGTAGCTACTCCAGTACGAGTGCCAGACTTAGGTCAGTTTTATAAAGTATCTTTGTTATCTTTTCCTTTCATATTTAGCAACAAGAGAAGTTATAAAATGGTCGAAATCAAAAAAGATAATTTTTGATTTCGACCCAAAATCCCACGTGCACTTCGCATTAATTCGTCATTTAAACTTTTAAAACAATTTTTACCAGCAGAGGGCCATCCCAAATAAAGGAGTATATACTCCTAGTAGTAGACGCCAGTTTTTCATTTAGCCGACATCATAATGTTGGCGTCTAATGAAGAACTGGCGTGTAGTCCACCAAAAGATAGATAGGAGCTGAGCGAGTCTTCTTAGATTGAAGGATGAACTTACGTAACCACTATACAAAGTCTCTCAAGCGTTACTTGTATTGTAACGAGAAAAATGCATACCTACTTATGAATACCGGGAAGCCCCAAGTACAGACGACGTCAAAGATTTGCTTAGACTTTTGCACCTAATTCCATTGCAATGCAAGGCAAAAAATGTGAACATCTCTGTGACGTTGACTGTACTAAGCGCGCTTAGTCTCACCCGCGCGCATCGTGCGGAACGCCGCCGTAAACGCAGCTTAGAATGTTAATTGCACCTTAAATCGGATTACAAAGCCTTTGTTTACCCACAAACGAGATCAACCCGTTCTGTCCCATGTTTGCCGAGGATCAACCTTCAATACGGGAAGGTCAGCGGTTATTCCCTGTTATTGTCATGCCTTGGGAGTCTTATGTAGATTGGCTGCGAGCTGCCTTATTTGGAGGCGAATTGGTAGTGTTGATTCTCACGATAGTTTTTCCTTTGTAAGGGAATGCCGGGGGTTTCATTAAACGCGGAAGCCTGTGTATATTGGCGTGTAGTGTGGGAGTCTAGGATAAATGAAGCATTCTTTGTGCTAAGGACGTCCCCGTTAGTGTAGGTACCTACTAATGGAGTATGTGTTTTCTTAATCTAGGTTCAGCAGGGTTATGACTTACGGCATAACGAATTTCGAACGTGCGTTTTTCAAACTCATTTTTCACAGATGAAAACTATGGAACGATTTTTCGAAAAGTTACTGAATTGCCGTACTGGAACCTGAGTATGTTTTTACGGTAAAGGGCTATGCGAGTTTTTTTGCGAAAATGATAAGGCGTAAAAACACAATTTTTAATCTGGCAGGCTTGACGCAATTTTTTTAGGACACTTTAAAGGCAAGTTGGAATCGGGTCCTAACGATTTGACCGCCTGAACAAACGTCCTAAGACACCTCTCAAGCGATCTAGATAGGTCACTTGCGGGCGCTCTAACACGTTTATTCAAAAAAAAAATCTAAAGAAAATTATAATTCTTTCATTGGAGTATCTTAGTCAATGGGGTCAAAACGCAAGTTTGAATCGGGTCCTTACGATTTGACCGCCTGTTTAAACGTCCTAAGACACCACCTAATCGATCTAGATAGGTAACTTGCGGGCGCTCTAACAGGTTTCACCAGAAAAAAAATCTTAAGAAAAATATAATTCTTCCATTGGAGTATCTTAGTCAGTGGGGTCAAAACGCAAGTTTGAATCGGGTCCTTACGATGTGACCGCCTGAACAAACGTGCTAAGACACCACCTAATCGATCTAGATAGGTAACTTGCGGGCGCTCTAACAGGTTTAGTCAGAAAAAAAATCTAAAGAAAAATGTAATTCTTCCATTGGAGTATCTTAGTCAGTGGGGTGAAAAGGCAAGTTGGAATCGGGTCCTAACAATTTGACCGCCTGAACAAACGTCCTAAGACACTACTTAATCGATCTATATAGGTAACTTGCGGGCGCTCTAACAGGTTTAGTCAGAAATAAAATCTAAAGAAAAATGTAAATCTTCCATTGGAATATCTTAGTCAGTGGGGTGAAAAGGCAAGTTGGAATCGGGTCCTTACGATATGACCATCTGAACAAACGTCCTAAGACACTACTTAATCGATCTAGATATGTCACTTACGGGCGCTCTAACAGGTTTAGTCAGAAAAAAAATCTAAAGAAAAATGTAATTCTTCCATTGGAGTATCTTAGTCAGTGGGGTCAAAACGCAAGTTTGAATCGGGTCCTTACGATTTGACCGCCTGTTTAAACGTCCTAAGACACCACCTAATCGATCTAGATAGGTAACTTGCGGGCGCTCTAACAGGTATCATCAGAAAAAAAATCTTAAGAAAAATATAATTCTTCCATTGGAGTATCTTAGTCAGTGGGGTCAAAACGCAAGTTTGAATCGGGTCCTTACAATTTGACCGCCTGAACAAACGTCCAAAGACACCACCCAATCAATGTAGATAGGTAACTTGCGGGTGCTCTAACAGGTTTAGTCAGAAAAAAAATCTAAAGAAAAATGCAATTCTTCCATTGGAGTATCTTAGTCAGTGGGGTGAAAACGCAAGTTTGAATCGGGTCCTTACGATTTGACCGCCTGTACAAACGTCCTAAGACACAACCTAATCGATCTAGATAGGTAACTTGCGGGCGCTCTAACAGGTTTAATCAGAAAAAAAATCTAAAGAAAAATATAATTCTTCCATTGTAGTATCTTAGTCAGTGGGGTCAAAACGCAAGTTTGAATCGTGTCCTTACGATTTGACCGCCTGTACAAACGTCCTAAGACACCGCCTAATCGATCTAGATAGGTAACTTGCGGGCGCTCTAACAGGTTTAATCAGAAAAAAAATCTAAAGAAAATTATAATTCTTCCATTGGAGTATCTTAGTCAGTGGGGTCAAAACGCAAGTTTGAATCGGGTCCTTACGATTTGACCGCCTGTTTAAACGTCCTAAGACACCACCTAATCGATCTAGATAGGTAACTTGCGGGCGCTCTAAAAGGTTTCATCAGAAAAAAAATCTTAAGAAAAATATAATTCTTCCATTGGAGTATCTTAGTCAGTGGGGTCAAAACGCAAGTTTGAATCGGGTCCTTACGATTTGACTGCCTGTACAAACGTCCTAAGACACCACCTAATCGATCTAGATAGGTAACTTGCGGGCGCTCTAACAGGTTTCATCAGAAAAAAATCTTAAGAAAAATATCATTCTTCCATTGGAGTATCTTAGTCAGTGGGGTCAAAACGCAAGTTTGAATCGGGTCCTTACGATTTGACCGCCTGTACAAACGTCCTAAGACACAACCCAATCGATCTAGATAGGTAACTTGCGGGCGCTCTAACAGGTTTAATCAGAAAAAAAATCTAAAGAAAAATATAATTCTTCCATTGGAGTATCTTAGTCAGTGGGGTCAAAACGCAAGTTTGAATCGGGTCCTTACGATTTGACCGCCTGTACAAACGTCCTTAGACACCACCTAATCGATCTAGATAGGTAACTTGCGGGCGCTCTAACAGGTTTCATCAGAAAAAAAATCTTAAGAAAAATATAATTCTTCCATTGGAGTATCTTAGTCAGTGGGGTCAAAACGCAAGTTTGAATCGGGTCCTTACGATTTGACCGCCTGTACAAACGTCCTTAGACACCACCTAATCGATCTAGATAGGTAACTTGCGGGCGCTCTAACAGGTTTCATCAGAAAAAAAATCTTAAGAAAAATATAATTCTTCCATTGGAGTATCTTAGTCAGTGGGGTCAAAACGCAAGTTTGAATCGGGTCCTTACGATTTAACCGCCTGTACAAACGTCCTTAGACACCACCTAATCGATCTAGATAGGTAACTTGCGGGCGCTCTAACAGGTTTCATCAGAAAAAAAATCTTAAGAAAAATATAATTCTTCCATTGGAGTATCTTAGTCAGTGGGGTCAAAACGCAAGTTTGAATCGGGTCCTTACGATTTGACCGCCTGAACAAACGTCCTTAGACACCACCCAATCAATGTAGATAGGTAACTTGCGGGCGCTCTAACAGGTTTCATCAGAAAAAAAATCTTAAGAAAAATATAATTCTTCCATTGGAGTATCTTAGTCAGTGGGGTCAAAACGCAAGTTTGAATCGGGTCCTTACAATTTAACCGCCTGTACAAACGTCCTTAGACACCACCTAATCGATCTAGATAGGTAACTTGCGGGCGCTCTAACAGGTTTCATCAGAAAAAAAAATCTTAAGAAAAATATAATTCTTCCATTGGAGTATCTTAGTCAGTGGGGTCAAAACGCAAGTTTGAATCGGGTCCTTACGATTTGACTGCCTGTACAAACGTCCTAAGACACCACCTAATCGATCTAGATAGGTAACTTGCGGGCGCTCTAACAGGTTTCATCAGAAAAAAATCTTAAGAAAAATATAATTCTTCCATTGGAGTATCTTAGTCAGTGGGGTCAAAACGCAAGTTTGAATCGGGTCCTTACGATTTGACCGCCTGAACAAACGTCCTAAGACACCACCCAATCAATGTAGATAGGTAACTTGCGGGCGCTCTAACAGGTTTAGTCAGAAAAAAAATCTAAAGAAAAATGCAATTCTTCCATTGGAGTATCTTAGTCAGTGGGGTCAAAACGCAAGTTTGAATCGGGTCCTTACGATTTGACCGCCTGTACAAACGTCCTAAGACACAACCCAATCGATCTAGATAGGTAACTTGCGGGCGCTCTAACAGGTTTAATCAGAAAAAAAATCTAAAGAAAAATATAATTCTTCCATTGGAGTATCTTAGTCAGTGGGGTCAAAACGCAAGTTTGAATCGGGTCCTTACGATTTGACCGCCTGTATAAACGTCCTAAGACACCAGATAATCGATCTAGATAGGTAACTTGCGGGCGCTCTAACAGGTTTCATCAGAAAAAAAATCTTAAGAAAAATATAATTCTTCCATTGGAGTATCTTAGTCAGTGGGGTCAAAACGCAAGTTTGAATCGGGTCCTTACGATTTGACCGCCTGTACAAACGTCCTTAGACACCACCTAATCGATCTAGATAGGTAACTTGCGGGCGCTCTAACAGGTTTCATCAGAAAAAAAATCTTAAGAAAAATATAATTCTTCCATTGGAGTATCTTAGTCAGTGGGGTCAAAACGCAAGTTTGAATCGGGTCCTTACGATTTAACCGCCTGTACAAACGTCCTTAGACACCACCTAATCGATCTAGATAGGTAACTTGCGGGCGCTCTAACAGGTTTCATCAGAAAAAAAATCTTAAGAAAAATATAATTCTTCCATTGGAGTATCTTAGTCAGTGGGGTCAAAACGCAAGTTTGAATCGGGTCCTTACGATTTGACCGCCTGAACAAACGTCCTTAGACACCACCCAATCAATGTAGATAGGTAACTTGCGGGCGCTCTAACAGGTTTCATCAGAAAAAAAATCTTAAGAAAAATATAATTCTTCCATTGGAGTATCTTAGTCAGTGGGGTCAAAACGCAAGTTTGAATCGGGTCCTTACGATTTGACCGCCTGTACAAACGTCCTAAGACACAACCCAATCGATCTAGATAGGTAACTTGCGGGCGCTCT
The DNA here is from genome assembly GCA_963854355.1 of Epinotia brunnichana. NCBI lineage: Eukaryota > Metazoa > Arthropoda > Insecta > Lepidoptera > Tortricidae > Epinotia > Epinotia brunnichana. Next base: position 16,426,149 of record OY977949.1, on the reverse strand, counting down.
AACAGGTTTAATCAGAAAAAAAATCTAAAGAAAAATATAATTCTTCCATTGGAGTATCTTAGTCAGTGGGGTCAAAACGCAAGTTTGAATCGGGTCCTTACGATTTGACCGCCTGTATAAACGTCCTAAGACACCAGATAATCGATCTAGATAGGTAACTTGCGGGCGCTCTAACAGGTTTCATCAGAAAAAAAATCTTAAGAAAAATATAATTCTTCCATTGGAGTATCTTAGTCAGTGGGGTCAAAACGCAAGTTTGAATCGGGTCCTTACGATTTGACCGCCTGTACAAACGTCCTTAGACACCACCTAATCGATCTAGATAGGTAACTTGCGGGCGCTCTAACAGGTTTCATCAGAAAAAAAATCTTAAGAAAAATATAATTCTTCCATTGGAGTATCTTAGTCAGTGGGGTCAAAACGCAAGTTTGAATCGGGTCCTTACGATTTAACCGCCTGTACAAACGTCCTTAGACACCACCTAATCGATCTAGATAGGTAACTTGCGGGCGCTCTAACAGGTTTCATCAGAAAAAAAATCTTAAGAAAAATATAATTCTTCCATTGGAGTATCTTAGTCAGTGGGGTCAAAACGCAAGTTTGAATCGGGTCCTTACGATTTGACCGCCTGAACAAACGTCCTTAGACACCACCCAATCAATGTAGATAGGTAACTTGCGGGCGCTCTAACAGGTTTCATCAGAAAAAAAATCTTAAGAAAAATATAATTCTTCCATTGGAGTATCTTAGTCAGTGGGGTCAAAACGCAAGTTTGAATCGGGTCCTTACAATTTAACCGCCTGTACAAACGTCCTTAGACACCACCTAATCGATCTAGATAGGTAACTTGCGGGCGCTCTAACAGGTTTCATCAGAAAAAAAATCTTAAGAAAAATATAATTCTTCCATTGGAGTATCTTAGTCAGTGGGGTCAAAACGCAAGTTTGAATCGGGTCCTTACGATTTAACCGCCTGTACAAACGTCCTAAGACACCGCTTAATCGATCTAGATAGGTAACTTGCGGGCGCTCTAACAGGTTTAATCAGAAAAAAAATCTAAAGAAAATTATAATTCTTCCATTGGAGTATCTTAGTCAGTGGGGTCAAAACGCAAGTTTGAATCGGGTCCTTACGATTTGACCGCCTGTACAAACGTCCTAAGACACAACCTAATCGATCTAGATAGGTAACTTGCGGGCGCTCTAACAGGTTTAGTCAGAAAAAAAATTCCAAAGAAAAATGTAATTCTTCCATTGGAGTATCTTAGTCAGTGGGGTGAAAAGGCAAGTTGGAATCGGGTCCTAACGATTTGACCGCCTAAACAAACGTCCTTAGACACCACCCAATCGATCTAGATAGTTAACTTGCGGGCGCTCAAACAGGTTTAGTCAGAAAAATCGAAAGAAAAATGTAATTCAGCCATTGGAGCATTTAAGTCGAGTAGGTCAAAAGGCAAACAACATTCTGTGTTTTCATCAAAAATTTGTTCCTCGTGTCTGTTTTAGTCGACAACTTTATCCCGCAAGCTCTAGCAATAATAGTTTATGAAGGAGGTCGCATCGCAATCGACGCCTACTCTTTAGGGTTCCGTACTCAAAAAATTAAACGGGACCCTATTACTAAGACTCCGCTGTCTGTCTGTCTGTCCGTCTGTCACCACTGTCACCAGGCTGTATCTCAACAACTGTGATAGTTTGACAGTTTAAATTTTCACAGATGATGTATTTCTGTTGCCGCTATAACAACACTAACTACTAGAAACACATTTTTTTTTTTTTTACTATCTTACACAAATCGGCTTAGTTCCAAACTAAGCAAAACTTGTACTATGGGTACAAGACGACGATAAACATACTTATATACATAGAAACCCGGCCATCGTGGCACTCTTTGGGGGAGGCCAATGTCCAGCAGTGGACGTCTTTCGGCTGATGATGATACATAGAAAACATCCATGACTCAGGAACAAATATTTGTGCTCATCACACAAATAAATGCCCTTACCAGGATTCGAACCCGGGACCTCCGGCTTCGTAGGCAGGGTACACCAACTAGGCTACAGCAGGCTCCCTTGCAACGAACGTGATTTTTTGCCGTTTTTATAAATAATGGTACGGAACCCTTCGTGCGCGAGTCCGACTCGCACTTGGCCGGTTTTTTTCCATATTCATCCCCGTTTTTCCACGCTCATGGGGTGAATCTGACTTGTTTCAGCATGTAAAAATACTCATTATAGATCACTCTTAATAAAATATAACTTTTTCCGCCCCTCTTTTTCTCCATAGTAAATGTATGAAAACAGTTTTCTTTAATTTCTGGCTTTTTGTACATTACCTAAAGTTGACCCCAAGGAAACTATTGATACTAGATAAAAATGGAATCGTTTGACTTTAAAAAAATACATATCAAATAAACTTTTTTCATTTTCATACAAATTGTATGGGAAACTTTCTCGATTTATGGCTTTGCTAGCCGGCAATTTCTTTTTCAATTCAATTCAGTCCCATACAAGCTTTTGATCCTGGGCAGGAATGGGATCGATTGGCATCAAAAAAAAGTTTGTCAAAAATGACCATTTTCTGGCACTATGTATGTTTTTACCAAAATCTGTACACTACACGCCAATCTTCATTAATTTGAAATCGAAGGAAGGTCTCCTAAGACCATTTTCGCCTAGCAACACGGGATCTAGTAGCTGCCCTCACTGACCCAAAATTTATTTCCACCCTGTATTTCGGATTGTCGCGTATTTTGTATTTAATAATGCAAATAAATGACACACGAGCCGCCATTCTGTAATGTAATAACCGACAAACGCTAGCAATTAAATTAAAACGATAAATGCTTGTGATATTAGATTGAATATTGAAAAATCGATTAAACTATACGAATGATCGTAAACTCGATCGCGAGTAAAGTAATGTGTTATAGTGACTCACGCCGCTGAATAAGTAATAGTACAAGTACAAAAGGCACACTCCTTTAATCTTTACAATAGCCAATTTTTTTTTCTTAGCAAAAACATTATGATTTATGGCCCTCTGACGTCGACGACTCTAGCGCAAGCCAAACGGAACGTTAAAGCTGTGGACGAACGGTGAAAATGAATTGGCTCACTTGTTGCGTCGCCGATTCAAGAAACAATAAATGAAGAGCAATAAATGTATATTCTTTATACATTACATACATTATTTCATTATTTATCTCTAAAATAATAAATCTCACAATTTGGACGAATTGAATACAACCAAACCCAACACCAAGACCCCCAGGCCACATTTTATTGGCTTTGCTGCAACACACAGTAATGCAAAATCTTGTTGCTTTATTTTTAAACATTTTAATATGTATATTCAAATAAAATAATACAACGAATGAGTTACGTTACTATGCAACGTAACAAATAGAAAAAAAAGTGGCCAAGTGCGAGTCGGACTCGCACATGAAGGGTTCCGTGAAATAAATTGCGGTTTACAATTTATGACGTATTAAAAATTAGATCTCGTTCAAACCAATTTTCGGTGGAAGTTTACATGGTAATGTACATCATATATTTTTTTTAGTTTTATCATTCTCTTATTTTAGAAGTTACAGGGGGGGGGGACGACATATTTTACCACTTTGGAAGTGTCTCTTCGCAAACTATTCAGTTTAGAAAAAAATGATATTAGAAACCTCAATATCATTTTTGAAGACCTATCCTATAGATTTACGTATAGATACACGTATAGGTTTGATGAAAAAATTTTTTTTGAGTTTCAGTTCTGAGTATGGGGACCCCTAAAACTTAATGTTTTTTTTCGATTTTTGTGTGAAAATCTTAATGCGGTTCACAGAATACATCTACTTACCAAGTTTCAACAGTATAGCTCTTATAGTTTCGGAAAAAAGTGGCTGTGACATACGGACGGACAGACAGACAGACAGACAGACGGACGGACATGACGAATCTATAAGGGTTCCGTTTTTTGCCATTTGGCTACGGAACCCTAATAGGGATAGTACGGCCACAGAATAAGTAATAGTAAGTACTACGTACAGAAGGTTCGCTGTTAACAAATTCCCTGTTTAGGTACGCCAAACGTGCCTAAATGTGGCCATCCCTTTCTATCGCATGCAAAGCGCTGCGACCCGTGTGAGCGTCCCGTCCCAACGCGCGGCAGCTACTGAATAGAGCCCTTCGAAGGGGCGACCGGCATGTACTTGTAGCGATAAACACAAATCGCGAGTGAGCCGCGCCTGGTACGGCGCGGCGTTAGTTACTAATAAAAATTCATCACTGGTAATTTTACAAAGGTGACTTTTCTAAATATATAAAAGAAGAAACGGACTGACTGACTGACTGATTAACAACGCACAGCCTAAACCGCTGGTTCTAAAGATTCCAAATTTGGCACGTAGGTTCCTTATAAGGTCTAGGGGTGCACTAAGAAAGGATTTTTCAAAATTCATCCTCTAAGAGGGTTAAATGGGGGTCCAAAGTTGGTACGGGGACACAAGATTAGTCCGACTATTTTATTCGAAACTTCACACGAGTATTCCTAACGATAAATGAGTAAATACGTGTTTCAAGATTTTTGAGAACTCAACCCCTAAAAGGGGTAAATGTGGTGACAAAATCTGAAAATCAACATGGGTATTGTTTCTATGGTTTTTCGGGTCGCTGATTACGAAACAAACAACGATTTTAAAATCCAACGTGGCGGACGTGAAATACCATCTCCCTGTTGGGGTGCGATGGGGTTGAAATGTCTAAATATCAATAATAGTATCGTTTTTATGGTTTTTTGCGACGTTAATTACAAAATGGCATCGATTTTGAAATTTAATGTTGTGGACATGAACATTCTTGAAAATATTTAGTGTGTAGGTATATGTAAAGTCGACATGTAGAGTCTATATGTAGAGTGTGAACCAATTTCAGGGTATTTTTTTAAATCATTCCTCAAACAAACATTTACATTCTACGCGGACGAACTCGCGGGCAAACACACAGACATACCCATAGGATAAGAGGGGTGGTGGTGTGGTGTGGGGGAAACTACCTGCATCCGTAATTAATTAGTACATTCAAGGTGCTGTAAGAAGGTGGTTGTCTGCTTGCTTTCGATAAGTTTAGGTTTGCATTCTAAGTGAAATGCAGAAAATCGTAAGCATCTACATACATACCTACTTACGTTCATCAATTATTCATTTGATAACATGTAAGTTTGTATGAAGGAAACTCTTTTTTAAGATAGAAGGTTAAACGATTGTAGAAACATTACTTATTGAAATACAAAAAAGTCCTTTCAGCGTTTTAGAAAATTCCACTCCTAAGGGGGTTAAAAGGTAGTGCAACATTTGTATGGACGCAACGGTTTAATTTTAGCAAGAGACTTAAAACTTTGTAGAAAGCTTACTTATTCGAATACAAATAAAGTACTTTCAGCGATTTTTTGGAAAATTCCACCCCTTATGCGGTTAAAAAGGGGTGCAAGGTTCGTATGAGAAACATTTTTTTTAGCTTAGACTTGAAAATTTGTAGAAAAAATGCTTATTTCAGCAAAAAAACTCTTCTTCTTAATTTTTCCCTGAAAAGCGTTAAGAGGGTTCAAAGTTGGTATGGAGAGTCAGAAAATTTTAAAGTATGAGATTTGTAACTTCGATCTTAGCCTGTTTGCTAAAAGACTACAACATTTATTTTATCGTTTTTTTTTATTCATCGCCTGAGAAGGTTAAAAGGGAGTTTGAAGTTTGTATAGAGAGCTAGACATTTTTAAAGTAAGAAGTTTGTAACTACGGTTTCAGACGGTTTACTATGAGGGTTCAAATGGGGTTCTAAGTTTGTATAGAGAGCAAGACATTTTGAAGGTAAGAGATTTGTAACTTCGGTTTTAGACTGTTATACTAAAAGACTACAAAACTAATTTCAATTTTTTTAACCGACTTATAAAAGGAGGTTATATGTGCCACTGTATTTTTTTATGCATTTTCGCCGATTTCTTCGTCAATTGTGGACCAATTTCCAAAACTCTTTTTTTATTCGAAAAAGTATACTTCCGAGTCACATTGTCACCAAATCAGGATCTGATGATAGGATCCCAGGGAAATTGAGGGCAACCCTCATATTTTATAGGCACGCATGTAGTGATTTCGGTATTTTCTATTATAATTCGTGTATTTATCTTCGGAAATTGCAATTTGGGTGAAGTGGAACTGATGATAAAGACCACCGATGACTTATGGAACTCCTCAAAGATGTAAAGTAAGTCAAAGATTCTGACATGATTCCGTTGAAGTACACTCAAGAGCAAAAGTTTCGGGTCACCCTAAATTAAATAACCGCAATAGGTTTTTTAATATATTTAACACTAGTCTTATTTACATAATATACTATTTTTCGTAATACCCAAATATATTAGCAATTTCCGGGATCCTATCATAAAAATATCAACGTCCAAAAATGACGATTTTTGCGATATCTCGCTCCGTTAACGTTGTTTTTTTCGTGGGTTTTTACGAGTCCGATTTAAACCTGGTAACGAGTTTTTTTTTACTGCAGTTTAGATGTAAAATTTAATAAAGACCATGACAGGATTAAAAAACTGTATAACCTTGCACTATTTTAGGAAATATGACGGTTGTTCACCGACCCGAAACTTTTGCTCTTGAGTGTAGCAACTCTTGAAGTGTTAATTCTGAGATCCTTTAGGAATCGACGGAACTCCTCAAATATTATCAGCCCACAGATAGCGAATTGGGTTTTTTCTGTAGTACTCAACGCATTTGCTCTCGGAAAGCAGTATGTGGTAAATAAAAAAGGAAATGTTTATGTACCTAATGTGGCTTGGCGAAGTACTGAATGGAAGTCGGTTTAAACTTTGTTTTTAAAGTATAAATTCATTTCTCCTTAAACGTCCAGTCCTTAAGAGGATTGTGAACCTGTAATTTTTCATACAAAAAGCGATAACGTTTTTCACCCCGTAAACATTCTTCGATTATTATAATTTTTGGACATGTTGTAGATATAATGAAAAACTAGGTCTATACGTTTTGATTTTTAAGAAATATTGCTTGCGGTAAAAGTTATTAGCATCTAAAAATCGATATTTTTGACTTAAAAACTTTGTCTATCGTTTTATTTTTTTTTAAATAATCTAAACTGATTTGCTAAAAAAAGAAAACGTACAGACATAGATTATAGTGTACTGAATCTAATATTACCAAAATTATTTCATTTCATAAAGGTTTAGGGGGGTAAAAACGTTATCACCCGGAACAATATTTCAACAAGGAAATGTAGGCAATTGCCTCCAGGACTAGCTACTCTCTCTATCGCACGATACGGGTGAGGCACAGAGCGGTGTGAACCAGATATATTTTTTTAAAATACCTACTGGTGCCGCGTATCGGCACTTCACAATCCTCTTAAGGCGACGTGAGCTCCGAAAACGGATTTTAAAAAACACGTAGCTCTTGTTTGGATTATAATACGGCTGACCTAAATTTAATTAGCAATCTTAGACGGCATCTGCACAAGCTCCCCACAAACGCCGAACACCACAATTCCAACAGTCGGAAACGGCATCACTTATATGTACCTGCGAGGAGGCTGACCAAGTCCAGCAAATCTTTGCGGGTCATGGGACCAAAAATATATAACGCTATCCCAAATGAAATTAAAGAAGCGCCCAGTGACATCACCTTCACTTCAAAATTAAAAAAACTATTGGCTGACATGCCATTTTATACTGTGGATGAAGTGCTGACAAAAATGTCGAAAGCGTAATGCACTACGTTTAAATAATACATATACAATGTATAAATTATGTTTTAAATTATCTCTTGTGAATATTTTATAAATTGTTGACGTGTAAATTTATCTATTTTACCAATAAATAACTGAACTGAACTGAACTGAACTTGAGGCCTTTCTCGAGGGAAATCAACTATTCGAATCCAGAGTTTTTGACTTTCGCTCGATAGAAAAAAATCACGAACATAGGTCTAAAATACACTTAAAAAAATTCTAACAAATTATGCACAACAGCTAAACATGTTCATAAGTTTTGAGACAAACTTTTTACTTAATAAAATGAAACAAAATAATACTGGCACCTATTTTATTCTTTTTTAAATTTTGAATTTGGAATGTTAGTGTGCTATTTGAATGTTTTTAAAATTAATTTCTTTTGTTTTACTCGTGATGGAGGGAACGAAAGAATTACGTGCGACTGTCATTTCGCTACATATGGCGGGAAAAAAACCAGTGGACATTTTCCGTGACATAAAATGTTTTGGGGTAAGCCACAACTTCGTATATTACACTATTAAACGTTACAAGGAGACTAATTCTTTGAAAGATCGCCATAGGAGTGGTCGCCCGCGGTCTGTAAGGACGGCTGCAAACATCAAAATAATCAGAGAGCGACTTCGCCGAAATTCATGTCGCACCCAGAAAAAACTCGCTCTGCAGACTAACATTTCGCGTATTTCAGTCAACAGGATATTGAAATACGATCCCAACGTAAAGGTTTACAGTCGTAGGAAAGTTCATTATCTAAATGATCGCCTTCGTAAATTACGACGTGAACGTTGTCCGATGCTGCTTAAGAGACACGATGCGAAAAAGATACTCTTCACCGACGAAAAAATCTTTACAGTTGAAGAAAAGTTTAACCGGCAAAATAATAAAGTTTATGCCAAAAGTAGCAAAGATGTTCCAGCTACAGCACGAAATGTCTCGCGTGCCCACCATCCGGCGAGTGTGATGGTATGGTGGGGGTTTCGTACGAAGGTGTCACTCCGCTCCATTTTTGCCAACAAGGTGTCAAGGTGAAAGCAAAAAATTATCAAAGTGACATTTTGGAGACTGTAGTGAAACCCCTATCTGATACTTTATTTCACAACAAAGAATGGATTTTCCAGCAAGACTCAGCACCTGCCCACAAGGCTAAAACGACTCAAGCTTGGTTGAGGAAAAATTTGCCAGGCTTCATCGCGGCGGAAGAATGGCCATCCTCCAGCCCTGACCTCAACCCGCTGGACTATTCTCTGTGGACTGAATTGGAGCTCAGAGCCTGCCAAAAGTCCCACCCAAACGTAGATTCCCTTAAGCGAGCCCTCATCAAAGCAGCGAAGGATATCCCACTGGAGAAGATTCGTGCCGCGATCGATGACTGGCCAGAACGACTAAAAGCTTGTATTAAAAATAGGGGTGGTCATATTGAATAGTAATTGCTTGTAGTTATTCGTTAATATCTAATTATCATTATCTGTAAATTTTATAAATATATCTGTATTCCTTGATTTTTTATGCAACATTTATTTCGTCTCAAAACTTATGAACACACGAGGTACAATTGGTTCTTAAAATCGGCAATGTCATGTTTGAAGGAAATCAGTTATTACTTTTTTATTTATTAAAACGCACAAATAAAATTAAAAAACATGATATCCGCGCTTCCAAACACGCCTTCCATCTCGCTCACGCTTATGCTCAGTGAGAGGGAGAGAAGACCACGAACCTACGTCCCCTTAAACAAACATTTAGACGATAACATGTTCTACGCGGACGAAGTCGCGGGTAACAGCTAGTAATATTATAAGAACTTCTACGACTATGACGTACCCTTTATAGGCATGCGAAGTTGTTGTTTTAGTAAGTAGATATTCCTTAATTCGTCAGCATCTGGGTTTCTATCTAGAACCAATTCGAGTTTATTTCGCACGGTTTCACTTCCTTGGAGGCTTAAAATACTCCTAACTATATATATATTACCAGAAAACTTTCTTCTATCGGAATTTTAGTGCATTCTAATTTTTCTATCGATTCAGGTATAATTTCGTAACAATTTTTTATAAAGCTTAACTCGTTTTTTAAATTTTGATTTTCAAACAACTTCTGGGCTTTTCTAATGGCAATAGCTTCTTTACTGTTCAATTGCATCACAACATTTTTAATCACGTCAAAATGTCTATCGTAGTAAAAACTTGCATTTAACCAGGTGCCCCAACGAGTGATAATGGGTTCCGGCGGTAAAGGCACATTCTGCGCATGGTCCCTGAAAAATCGGACGCGGTGTGGTGATTGAAAAAAATATCTTATTGACATTAGATATTAAAGAATTGACCAATTTATGTTCAGATCTTATCTGCTCCGCGACTCTGTGTAGTCCATGAGCGAAACAAGTTACGTGTCGTACTTTAGTGTACTTTTTCTTCAAAATCTTGCCGGCAGCAAGCATGTACGCTGCGCTATCCGAACAGCATATTAAAAATTTGTTCATATTATCTGTAAAATTATCCTCCCACAAAAAATTCAAGCTTTCGTCCACCACCGCTGCAATTGAGTTCGCGTTTACAGTACTAACGACTTTACACGCTAGCAAATATGGCCTTTGTAAAGCATCATCAAGTGATTTTATAATTACATTTACTTACTACGCAATTACCGAAATTATCAAGAGACTCATCCACCGCAAGCCATAAATTGGAATCGAAAAATGTATTTCGTATTTGCTATTTTTTTTATATTTGTATATCGAAATATTTTCTAATAATAAAGGAACATTTACTTTTTTAAGTATATCCATACATGAAATAAAATTAAACTAAAATAAATCTAAGTTAAATCTAAGGGGATTGAATTGAAAAATTTCGTATTTGCTTGACGGTCGCATTGTATATTCTGGTAAGATGTTTTGAAAAAATACTTTCTTCGGGAAGTTTTACGCCTTTATCTAAGTATTTTCCAAAGAACTTTTTAAATTCTGGATGGTTAACTCTTTTCCATGGGATGTTACACGCTATAAGGAAAACGCATAGATCATAGGCAAAGGTGCCATTTTGGTTTCCACAGTTAATTTGGTGTTGTTTACTGTTAACGTTTTTTTCGACTACTTTAAATCCACTGAGCAAGAAATACAGTAAATGCTACATTCTTCTTCATTATATATAAGATTTTCGTACGGTTCTATCATCCGCAGAATTGTTGCTTCACAGGTAATAAGTTTATTTGTTAAAACAATTAAAATTTTAAAACGGACATTAATAACAAACTAAAAGCTACCTATAAATAAAAAATATCTCCCAAATCTGTGCCGATGGGTAGTATAAAACCATTCAATAATTGCCTCTGTTTATTGTAATACTTCCGCTTATTAGCACTTAATGCACTTAATCACATTATCATTTATCAATCACATATTGTACATATATGATTCCTCCGTTTTTTCTGTCTGACATTCACACTTGACAGCCATCCTTCCCGCCATCCGAAACCTCCTCCTTTTTTCTTTTATACCGCATCAGTGTTGCCAACCTGATGCGCGTTTGTTCGAGCTTAATATATAATATGAAAATATAAAGGTAATGAGCGCTGCCAACAATACAAAACATTTTCAGCAAGTAATTAGTGTAACAGTAGTGTGCCCAGAAGGCTGGCCGCATTCCCACGTTGTATGGTGATACTGACACGTTGTGCAAAGTATTGGCCAGCCCTCTGGTCACCAGTGGTTTCTTTTAGGAGCGCCGCCAAATGCTTCACATGGCTTATTCATCTTGATATTTTTCGGTTTTAAATATTTAGCCGACGCAATAATAATTCAGATAATATAGACGTAAAGCAGCTGTCTAAATTGACAATGTCAAAAAATTAGTTTCTAAATGTCTCATAAAGTAAATTAGTAACTTTTTGAAAAGAAAGTGTTCCTGAAATCGATTTATGAAAATAAATGTTAAGTACTTACTTCCAATTTACGAGTAGGTACCATACTAAGTACATTAGGTAGATGAATAATTTTATTATTCAAGCCTAAAATAATAATTATAAAAAGGACTCCATACCTTTTGTGTGAAATTTGCCACCGGTACTCCGCCCTCTAGTCACATCGTAAGGACCCGATTCCAACTTGCCTTTTGACCTCCTTGACTTAGATGCTCCAATGGTCGAATTACATTTTTCTCTAGATTTTTTTTCTTACTAAACCTGTTAGAGCGCCCGCAAGTGACCTATCTAGATCGATTGAGAGGTGTCTTAAGACGTTTGTTCAGGCGGTCATATCGTAAGGACCCGATTCTAACTTGCCTTTTCACCCCACTGACGAAGATACTCCAATGGAAGAATTACATTTTTCTTTAGATATTATTTCTGACTTAACGTGTTAGAGCGCCCGCAAGTTACATATCTAGATTTATCTGTTGGTGTCTTAGGACGTTTGTTCAGGCGGTCAAATCGTTAGGACCCGATTCCAACTTGCCTTTTCACCCCACTGACTAAGATACTCCAATGGAAGAATTACATTTTTCTTTAGATTTTTTTTCTGACTAAACCTGTTAGAGCGCCCGCAAGTTACCTATCTAGATCGCTTGAGAGGTGTCTTAAGACGTTTGTTCAGGCGGTCATATCGTAAGGACCCGACTCTAACTTGCCTTTTCACCCCACTGACTAAGATACTCCAATGGAAGATTTAAATTTTTCTTTAGATTTTTTTTCTGACTAAACCTGTTAGAACGCCCGCAAGTTACCTATATGGATCGATTAAGTAGTGTCTTAGGACGATTGTTCAGGCGGTAAAATCGTTAGGACCCGATTCCAATTTGCCTTTTCACCCCACTGACTAAGATACTCCAATGGAAGAATTACATTTTTCTTTCGATTTTTTTTCTGACTAAACCTGTTAGAGCGCCCGCAAGTTACCTATCTAGATCGCTTGAGAGGTTTCTTAAGACGTTTGTTCAGGCGGTCATATCGTAAGGACCCGACTCTAACTTGCCTTTTCACCCCACTGACTAAGATATTCCAATGGAAGATTTACATTTTTCTTTAGATTTTTTTTCTAACTAAACCTGTTAGAGCGCCCGCAAGTGACCTATCTAGATCGCTTGAGAGGTGTCTAAGGACGATTGTTCAGGCGGTAAAATTGTTAGGACCCGATTCCAATTTGCCTTTTCACCCCACTGACTAAGATACTCCAATGGAAGAATTACAATTTGCTTTAGATTTTTTTTCTGACTAGACCAGTTAGAGCGCCCGCAAGTGACCTATCTAGATCGCTTGAGAGGTGTCTTAGGACGTTTGTTCAGGCGGTCAAATCGTTAGGACCCGATTCCAACTTGCCTTTTCACCCCACTGACTAAGATACTCCAATGGAAGAATTACAATTTTCTTTAGATTTTTTTTCTGACTAAACCTGTTAGAGCGCCCGCAAGTTACCTATATAGATCGATTAAGTAGTGTCTTAGGACGTGTTTTTAGGCGGTCAAATCGTTAGGACCCGATTCCAACTTGCCTTTTCACCCCACTGACTAAGATACTCCAATGGAAGAATTACATTTTTCTTTAGATTTTTTTTCTGACTAAACCTGTTAGAGCGCCCGCAAGTTACCTATCTAGATCGCTTGAGAGGTGTCTTAAGACGTTTGTTCAGGCGGTCATATCGTAAGGACCCGATTCCAACTTGCCTTTTCACCCCACTGACTAAGATACTCCAATGGAAGATTTACATTTTTCTTTAGATTTTTTTTCTGACTAAACCTGTTAGAACGCCCGCAAGTTACCTATATGGATCGATTAAGTAGTGTCTTAGGACGATTGTTCAGGCGGTAAAATCGTTAGGACCCGATTCCAATTTGCCTTTTCACCCCACTGACTAAGATACTCCAATGGAAGAATTACAATTTGCTTTAGATTATTTTTCTGACTAGACCAGTTAGAGCGCCCGCAAGTGACCTATCTAGATCGCTTGAGAGGTGTCTTAGGACGTTTCTTCAGGCGGTCAAATTGTTAGGACCCGATTCCAACTTGCCTTTTCACCCCACTGACTAAGATACTCCAATGGAAGAATTACAATTTTCTTTAGATTTTTTTCTGACTAGACCAGTTAGAGCGCCCGCAAGTGACCTATCTAGATCGCTTGAGAGGTGTCTTAGGACGTTTGTTCAGGCGGTCAAATCGTTAGGACCCGATTCCAACTTGCCTTTTCACCCCACTGACTAAGATACTCCAATGGAAGAATTCCAATTTTCTTTAGATTTTTTTTCTGACTAAACCTGTTAGAGCGCCCGCAAGTTACCTATATAGATCGATTAAGTAGTGTCTTAGGACGTGTTTTTAGGCGGTCAAATCGTTAGGACCCAATTCCAACTTGCCTTTTCACCCCACTGACTAAGATACTCCAATGGAAGAATTACATTTTTCTTTAGATTTTTTTTCTTACTAAACCTGTTAGAGCGCCCGCAAGTTACCTATCTAGATCGCTTGAGAGGTGTCTTAGGACGTTTGTTCAGGCCATCATATCGTAAGGACCCGATTCCAACTTGCCTTTTCACCCCACTGACTAAGATACTCCAATTGAAGAATTACATTTTTCTTTAGATTTTTTTTCTGACTAAACCTGTTAGGGCGCCCGCAAGTTACCTATAAAGATCGATTGAGTAGTGTCTTAGGACGTTTGTTCAGGCGTTCATATCGTAAGGACCCGATTCCAACTTGCCTTTTGACCTCCTCGACTTAGATGCTCCAATGGACGAATTACATTTTTCTTTACATTTTTTTCTGACTAAACGTGTTAGAGTGCCCGCAAGTGACCTATCTAGATCGCTTGAGAGGTGTCTTAGGACGTTTCTTCAGGCGGTTAAATCGTTAGGACCCCATTCCAACTTGCCTTTTCACCCCACTGACTAAGATGCCCCAATGGAAGAATTAAATTTTTCTTAAGATATTATTTCTGACTTAACGTGTTAGAGCGCCCGCAAGTTACATATCTTGATTTATCTGTTGGTGTCTTAGGACGTTTGTTCAGGCGGTCTTATCGTTAGGACCCGATTCCAACTTGCCTTTTCACCCCACTGACTAAGATACTCCAATGGAAGATTTAAATTTTTCTTTAGATTTTTTTTCTGACTAAACCTGTTAGAACGCCCGCAAGTTACCTATATGGATCGATTAAGTAGTGTCTTAGGACGATTGTTCAGGCGGTAAAATCGTTAGGACCCGATTCCAATTTGCCTTTTCACCCCACTGACTAAGATACTCCAATGGATGAATTACAATTTGCTTTAGATTTTTTTTCTGACTAGACCAGTTAGAGCGCCCGCAAGTGACCTATCTAGATCGCTTGAGAGGAGTCTTAGAACGTTTTTTCAGGCGGTCAAATTGTTAGGACCCGATTCCAACTTGCCTTTTCACCCCACTGACTAAGATACTCCAATGGAAGAATTACAATTTTCTTTAGATTTTTTTTCTGACTAGACCAGTTAGAGCGCCCGCAAGTAACCTATCTAGATCGCTTGAGAGGTGTCTAAGGACGTTTCTTCAGGCGGTTAAATCGTTAGGACCCGATTCCAACTTGCCTTTTCACCCCACTGACTAAGATGCTCCAATGGAAGAATTAAATTTTTCTTTAGATTTTTTTTCTGACTAAACCTGTTAGAGCGCCCGCAAGTTACCTATATAGATCGATTGGGTAGTGTCTTAGGACGTGTTTTCAGGCGGTCAAATCGTTAGGACCCGATTCCAACTTGCCTTTCCACCCCACTGACTAAGATACTCCAATGGAAGAATTACATTTTTCTTTAGATTTTTTTTCTTACTAAACCTGTTAGAGCGCCCGCAAGTTTCCTATCTAGATCGCTTGAGAGGTGTCTTAGGACGTTTGTTCAGGCGGTCAAATCGTTAGGACCCGATTCCAACTTGCCTTTTCTCCCCACTGACTAAGATACTCCAATGGAAGAATTACATTTTTCTTTCGATTTTTTTTCTGACTTAACCTGTTAGAGCGCCCGCAAGTTACCTATCTAGATCGCTTGAGAGGTTTCTTAATACGTTTGTTCAGGCGGTCATATCGTAAGGACCCGACTCTAACTTGCCTTTTCACCCCACTGACTAAGATACTCCAATGGAAGATTTACATTTTTCTTTAGATTTTTTTTCTGACTAAACCTGTTAGAGCGCCCGCAAGTTACATATCTTGATTTATCTGTTGGTGTCTTAGGACGTTTGTTCAGGCGGTCTAATCGTTAGGACCCGATTCCAACTTGCCTTTTCACCCCACTGACTAAGATACTCCAATGGAAGAATTACATTTTTCTTTAGATTTTTTTTCTGACTAAACCTGTTAGAGCGCCCGCAAGTTACCTATCTAGATCGCTTGAGAGGTGTCTTAAGACGTTTGTTCAGGCGGTCATATCGTAAGGACCCGACTCTAACTTGCCTTTTCACCCCACTGACTAAGATACTCCAATGGAAGATTTACATTTTTCTTTAGATTTTTTTTCTGACTAAACCAGTTAGAGCGCCCGCAAGTTACCTATATAGATCAATTAGGTATCGTTTTAGGACGTTTCTTTAGGCGGTCAAATCGTTAGGACCCGATTCGAACTTGCCTTTTCACCCCACTGACTAAGATACTCCAATGGAAGAATTACATTTTTCTTTAGATTTTTTTTCTGAGTAAACCTGTTAGAGCGCCCGCAAGTTACCTATATAGATCGATTATGTGGTGTCTTAGGACGTTTGTTTAGGCGATAAAATCGTTAGGACCCGATTCCAACTTGCCTTTTCACCCCACTGACGAAGATACTCCAATGGAAGAATTACATTTTTCGTTAGATATTATTTCTGACTTAACGTGTAAGAGCGCCCGCAAGTTACATATCTAGATTTATCTGTTGGTGTCTTAGGACGTTTGTTCAGGCGGTCAAATCGTTAGGACCCGATTCCAACTTGCCTTTTCACCCCACTGACTAAGATACTCCAATGGAAGAAATACATTTTTCTTTAGATTTTTTTTCTGACTAGACCAGTTAGAGCGCCCGCAAGTGACCTATCTAGATCGCTTGAGAGGTGTCTTAGGACGTTTGTTCAGGCGGTCAAATCGTTAGGACCCGATTCCAACTTGCCTTTTCACCCCACTGACTAAGATACTCCAATGGAAGAATTACAATTTTCTTTAGATTTTTTTTCTAACTAAACCTGTTAGAGCGCCCGCAAGTGACCTATCTAGATCGCTTGAGAGGTGTCTAAGGACGATTGTTCAGGCGGTAAAATTGTTAGGACCCGATTCCAATTTGCCTTTTCACCCCACTGACTAAGATACTCCAATGGAAGAATTACAATTTGCTTTAGATTTTTTTTCTGACTAGACCAGTTAGAGCGCCCGCAAGTGACCTATCTAGATCGCTTGAGAGGTGTCTTAGGACGTTTGTTCAGGCGGTCAAATCGTTAGGACCCGATTCCAACTTGCCTTTTCACCCCACTGACTAAGATACTCCAATGGAAGAATTACAATTTTCTTTAGATTTTTTTTCTGACTAAACCTGTTAGAGCGCCCGCAAGTTACCTATATAGATCGATTAAGTAGTGTCTTAGGACGTGTTTTTAGGCGGTCAAATCGTTAGGACCCGATTCCAACTTGCCTTTTCACCCCACTGACTAAGATACTCCAATGGAAGAATTACATTTTTCTTTAGATTTTTTTTCTGACTAAACCTGTTAGAGCGCCCGCAAGTTACCTATCTAGATCGCTTGAGAGGTGTCTTAAGACGTTTGTTCAGGCGGTCATATCGTAAGGACCCGATTCCAACTTGCCTTTTCACCCCACTGACTAAGATACTCCAATGGAAGATTTACATTTTTCTTTAGATTTTTTTTCTGACTAAACCTGTTAGAACGCCCGCAAGTTACCTATATGGATCGATTAAGTTGTGTCTTAGGACGATTGTTCAGGCGGTAAAATCGTTAGGACCCGATTCCAATTTGCCTTTTCACCCCACTGACTAAGATATTCAAATGGAAGAATTACAATTTTCTTTAGATTTTTTTTCTGACTAGACCAGTTAGAGCGCCCGCAAGTGACCTATCTAGATCGCTTGAGAGGTGTCTTAGGACGTTTCTTCAGGCGGTCAAATCGTTAGGACCCGATTCCAACTTGCCTTTTCACCCCACTGACTAAGATGCTCCAATGGAAGAATTACATTTTTCTTTAGATTTTTTTTCTGACTAAACCTGTTAGAGCGCCCGCAAGTTACCTATATAGATCGATTGGGTAGTGTCTTAGGACGTGTTTTCAGGCGGTCAAATCGTTAGGACCCGATTCCAACTTGCCTTTCCACCCCACTGACTAAGATACTCCAATGGAAGAATTACATTTTTCTTTAGATTTTTTTTCTTACTTAACCTGTTAGAGCGCCCGCAAGTTACCTATCTAGATCGCTTGAGAGGTTTCTTAAGACGTTTGTTCAGGCGGTCATATCGTAAGGACCCGACTCTAACTTGCCTTTTCACCCCACTGACTAAGATACTCCAATGGAAGAATTACATTTTTCTTTAGATTTTTTTTCTGACTAAACCTGTTAGAGCGCCCGCAAGTTACCTATCTAGATCGCTTGAGAGGTGTCTTAAGACGTTTGTTCAGGCGGTCATATCGTAAGGACCCGATTCCAACTTGCCTTTTCACCCCACTGACTAAGATGCTCCAATGGAAGAATTACATTTTTCTTTAGATTTTTTTTCTGACTAAACCTGTTAGAGCGCCCGCAAGTTACCTATATAGATCGATTATGTAGTGTCTAAGGACGTGTTTTCAGGCGGTCAAATCGTTAGGACCCGATTCCAACTTGCCTTTCCACCCCACTGACTAAGATACTCCAATGGAAGAATTACATTTTTCTTTAGATTTTTTTTCTTACTAAACCTGTTAGAGCGCCCGCAAGTTTCCTATCTAGATCGCTTGAGAGGTGTCTTAGGACGTTTGTTCAGGCGGTCATATCGTAAGGACCCGATTCCAACTTGCCTTTTCACCCCACTGACTAAGATACTCCAATGGAAGATTTACATTTTTCTTTAGATTTTTTTTCTGACTAAACCTGTTAGAGCGCCCGCAAGTTACCTATCTAGATCGCTTGAGAGGTGTCTTAAGACGTTTGTTCAGGCGGTCATATCGTAAGGACCCGATTCCAACTTGCCTTTTCACCCCACTGACTAAGATACTCCAATGGAAGATTTACATTTTTCTTTAGATTTTTTTTCTGACTAAACCTGTTAGAACGCCCGCAAGTTACCTATATGGATCGATTAAGTAGTGTCTTAGGACGATTGTTCAGGCGGTAAAATCGTTAGGACCCGATTCCAATTTGCCTTTTCACCCCACTGACTAAGATACTCAAATGGAAGAATTACAATTTTCTTTAGATTTTTTTTCTGACTAGACCAGTTAGAGCGCCCGCAAGTGACCTATCTAGATCGCTTGAAAGGTGTCTTAGGACGTTTCTTCAGGCGGTCAAATCGTTAGGACCCGATTCCAACTTGCCTTTTCACCCCACTGACTAAGATGCTCCAATGGAAGAATTACATTTTTCTTTAGATTTTTTTTCTGACTAAACCTGTTAGAGCGCCCGCAAGATACCTATATAGATCGATTGGGTAGTGTCTTAGGACGTGTTTTCAGGCGGTCAAATCGTTAGGACCCGATTCCAACTTGCCTTTCCACCCCACTGACTAAGATACTCCAATGGAAGAATTACATTTTTCTTTAGATTTTTTTTCTTACTTAACCTGTTAGAGCGCCCGCAAGTTACCTATCTAGATCGCTTGAGAGGTTTCTTAAGACGTTTGTTCAGGCGGTCATATCGTAAGGACCCGACTCTAACTTGCCTTTTCACCCCACTGACTAAGATACTCCAATGGAAGATTTACATTTTTCTTTAGATTTTTTTTCTGACTAAACCTGTTAGAGCGCCCGCAAGTTACATATCTTGATTTATCTGTTGGTGTCTTAGGACGTTTGTTCAGGCGGTTTAATCGTTAGGACCCGATTCCAACTTGCCTTTTCACCCCACTGACTAAGATACTCCAATGGAAGAATTACATTTTTCTTTAGATTTTTTTTCTGACTAAACCTGTTAGAGCGCCCGCAAGTTACCTATCTAGATCGCTTGAGAGGTGTCTTAAGACGTTTGTTCAGGCGGTCATATCGTAAGGACCCGATTCCAACTTGCCTTTTCACCCCACTGACGAAGATACTCCAATGGAAGAATTACATTTTTCGTTAGATATTATTTCTGACTTAACGTGTAAGAGCGCCCGCAAGTTACATATCTAGATTTATCTGTTGGTGTCTTAGGACGTTTGTTCAGGCGGTCAAATCGTTAGGACCCGATTCCAACTTGCCTTTTCACCCCACTGACTAAGATACTCCAATGGAAGAAATACATTTTTCTTTAGATTTTTTTTCTGACTAGACCAGTTAGAGCGCCCGCAAGTGACCTATCTAGATCGCTTGAGAGGTGTCTTAGGACGTTTGTTCAGGCGGTCAAATCGTTAGGACCCGATTCCAACTTGCCTTTTCACCCCACTGACTAAGATACTCCAATGGAAGAATTACAATTTTCTTTAGATTTTTTTTCTAACTAAACCTGTTAGAGCGCCCGCAAGTGACCTATCTAGATCGCTTGAGAGGTGTCTAAGGACGATTGTTCAGGCGGTAAAATTGTTAGGACCCGATTCCAATTTGCCTTTTCACCCCACTGACTAAGATACTCCAATGGAAGAATTACAATTTGCTTTAGATTTTTTTTCTGACTAGACCAGTTAGAGCGCCCGCAAGTGACCTATCTAGATCGCTTGAGAGGTGTCTTAGGACGTTTGTTCAGGCGGTCAAATCGTTAGGACCCGATTCCAACTTGCCTTTTCACCCCACTGACTAAGATACTCCAATGGAAGAATTACAATTTTCTTTAGATTTTTTTTCTGACTAAACCTGTTAGAGCGCCCGCAAGTTACCTATATAGATCGATTAAGTAGTGTCTTAGGACGTGTTTTTAGGCGGTCAAATCGTTAGGACCCGATTCCAACTTGCCTTTTCACCCCACTGACTAAGATACTCCAATGGAAGAATTACATTTTTCTTTAGATTTTTTTTCTGACTAAACCTGTTAGAGCGCCCGCAAGTTACCTATCTAGATCGCTTGAGAGGTGTCTTAAGACGTTTGTTCAGGCGGTCATATCGTAAGGACCCGATTCCAACTTGCCTTTTCACCCCACTGACTAAGATACTCCAATGGAAGATTTACATTTTTCTTTAGATTTTTTTTCTGACTAAACCTGTTAGAACGCCCGCAAGTTACCTATATGGATCGATTAAGTTGTGTCTTAGGACGATTGTTCAGGCGGTAAAATCGTTAGGACCCGATTCCAATTTGCCTTTTCACCCCACTGACTAAGATATTCAAATGGAAGAATTACAATTTTCTTTAGATTTTTTTTCTGACTAGACCAGTTAGAGCGCCCGCAAGTGACCTATCTAGATCGCTTGAGAGGTGTCTTAGGACGTTTCTTCAGGCGGTCAAATCGTTAGGACCCGATTCCAACTTGCCTTTTCACCCCACTGACTAAGATGCTCCAATGGAAGAATTACATTTTTCTTTAGATTTTTTTTCTGACTAAACCTGTTAGAGCGCCCGCAAGTTACCTATATAGATCGATTGGGTAGTGTCTTAGGACGTGTTTTCAGGCGGTCAAATCGTTAGGACCCGATTCCAACTTGCCTTTCCACCCCACTGACTAAGATACTCCAATGGAAGAATTACATTTTTCTTTAGATTTTTTTTCTTACTTAACCTGTTAGAGCGCCCGCAAGTTACCTATCTAGATCGCTTGAGAGGTTTCTTAAGACGTTTGTTCAGGCGGTCATATCGTAAGGACCCGACTCTAACTTGCCTTTTCACCCCACTGACTAAGATACTCCAATGGAAGAATTACATTTTTCTTTAGATTTTTTTTCTGACTAAACCTGTTAGAGCGCCCGCAAGTTACCTATCTAGATCGCTTGAGAGGTGTCTTAAGACGTTTGTTCAGGCGGTCATATCGTAAGGACCCGATTCCAACTTGCCTTTTCACCCCACTGACTAAGATGCTCCAATGGAAGAATTACATTTTTCTTTAGATTTTTTTTCTGACTAAACCTGTTAGAGCGCCCGCAAGTTACCTATATAGATCGATTATGTAGTGTCTAAGGACGTGTTTTCAGGCGGTCAAATCGTTAGGACCCGATTCCAACTTGCCTTTCCACCCCACTGACTAAGATACTCCAATGGAAGAATTACATTTTTCTTTAGATTTTTTTTCTTACTAAACCTGTTAGAGCGCCCGCAAGTTTCCTATCTAGATCGCTTGAGAGGTGTCTTAGGACGTTTGTTCAGGCGGTCATATCGTAAGGACCCGATTCCAACTTGCCTTTTCACCCCACTGACTAAGATACTCCAATGGAAGATTTACATTTTTCTTTAGATTTTTTTTCTGACTAAACCTGTTAGAGCGCCCGCAAGTTACCTATCTAGATCGCTTGAGAGGTGTCTTAAGACGTTTGTTCAGGCGGTCATATCGTAAGGACCCGATTCCAACTTGCCTTTTCACCCCACTGACTAAGATACTCCAATGGAAGATTTACATTTTTCTTTAGATTTTTTTTCTGACTAAACCTGTTAGAACGCCCGCAAGTTACCTATATGGATCGATTAAGTAGTGTCTTAGGACGATTGTTCAGGCGGTAAAATCGTTAGGATCCGATTCCAATTTGCCTTTTCACCCCACTGACTAAGATACTCAAATGGAAGAATTACAATTTTCTTTAGATTTTTTTTCTGACTAGACCAGTTAGAGCGCCCGCAAGTGACCTATCTAGATCGCTTGAAAGGTGTCTTAGGACGTTTCTTCAGGCGGTCAAATCGTTAGGACCCGATTCCAACTTGCCTTTTCACCCCACTGACTAAGATGCTCCAATGGAAGAATTACATTTTTCTTTAGATTTTTTTTCTGACTAAACCTGTTAGAGCGCCCGCAAGATACCTATATAGATCGATTGGGTAGTGTCTTAGGACGTGTTTTCAGGCGGTCAAATCGTTAGGACCCGATTCCAACTTGCCTTTCCACCCCACTGACTAAGATACTCCAATGGAAGAATTACATTTTTCTTTAGATTTTTTTTCTTACTTAACCTGTTAGAGCGCCCGCAAGTTACCTATCTAGATCGCTTGAGAGGTTTCTTAAGACGTTTGTTCAGGCGGTCATATCGTAAGGACCCGACTCTAACTTGCCTTTTCACCCCACTGACTAAGATACTCCAATGGAAGATTTACATTTTTCTTTAGATTTTTTTTCTGACTAAACCTGTTAGAGCGCCCGCAAGTTACATATCTTGATTTATCTGTTGGTGTCTTAGGACGTTTGTTCAGGCGGTTTAATCGTTAGGACCCGATTCCAACTTGCCTTTTCACCCCACTGACTAAGATACTCCAATGGAAGAATTACATTTTTCTTTAGATTTTTTTTCTGACTAAACCTGTTAGAGCGCCCGCAAGTTACCTATCTAGATCGCTTGAGAGGTGTCTTAAGACGTTTGTTCAGGCGGTCATATCGTAAGGACCCGACTCTAACTTGCCTTTTCACCCCACTGACTAAGATACTCCAATGGAAGATTTACATTTTTCTTTAGATTTTTTTTCTGACTAAACCTGTTAGAGCGCCCGCAAGTTACCTATATAGATCAATTAGGTATCGTTTTAGGACGTTTCTTTAGGCGGTCAAATCGTTAGGACCCGATTCGAACTTGCCTTTTCACCCCACTGACTAAGATACTCCAATGGAAAATTACATTTTTCTTTAGATTTTTTTTCTGAGTAAACCTGTTAGAGCGCCCGCAAGTTACCTATATAGATCGATTATGTGGTGTCTTAGGACGTTTGTTTAGGCGATAAAATCGTTAGGACCCGATTCCAACTTGCCTTTTCACCCCACTGACGAAGATACTCCAATGGAAGAATTACATTTTTCGTTAGATATTATTTCTGACTTAACGTGTTAGAGCGCCCGCAAGTTACATATCTAGATTTA
This sequence comes from Epinotia brunnichana, assembly GCA_963854355.1. NCBI lineage: Eukaryota > Metazoa > Arthropoda > Insecta > Lepidoptera > Tortricidae > Epinotia > Epinotia brunnichana. Next base: position 16,402,277 of record OY977949.1, on the reverse strand, counting down.
TCTGTTGGTGTCTTAGGACGTTTGTTCAGGCGGTCAAATCGTTAGAACCCGATTCCAACTTGCCTTTTCACCCCACTGACTAAGATACTCCAATGGAAGAAATACATTTTTCTTTAGATTTTTTTTCTGACTAGACCAGTTAGAGCGCCCGCAAGTGACCTATCTAGATCGCTTGAGAGGTGTCTTAGGACGTTTGTTCAGGCGGTCAAATCGTTAGGACCCGATTCCAACTTGCCTTTTCACCCCACTGACTAAGATACTCCAATGGAAGAATTACAATTTTCTTTAGATTTTTTTTCTGACTAAACCTGTTAGAGCGCCCGCAAGTTACCTATATAGATCGATTAAGTAGTGTCTTAGGACGTGTTTTTAGGCGGTCAAATCGTTAGGACCCGATTCCAACTTGCCTTTTCACCCCACTGACTAAGATACTCCAATGGAAGAATTACATTTTTCTTTAGATTTTTTTTCTGACTAAACCTGTTAGAGTGCCCGCAAGTTACCTATCTAGATCGCTTGAGAGGTGTCTTAAGACGTTTGTTCAGGCGGTCATATCGTAAGGACCCGATTCCAACTTTCCTTTTCACCCCACTGACTAAGATGCTCCAATGGAAGAATTACATTTTTCTTTAGATTTTTTTTCTGACTAAACCTGTTAGAGCGCCCGCAAGTTACCTATATAGATCGATTATGTAGTGTCTAAGGACGTGTTTCCAGGCGGTCAAATCGTTAGGACCCGATTCCAACTTGCCTTTCCACCCCACTGACTAAGATACTCCAATGGAAGAATTACATTTTTCTTTAGATTTTTTTTCTTACTAAACCTGTTAGAGCGCCCGCAAGTTTCCTATCTAGATCGCTTGAGAGGTGTCTTAAGACGTTTGTTCAGGCGGTCATATCGTAAGGACCCGATTCCAACTTGCCTTTTCACCCCACTGACTAAGATACTCCAATGGAAGATTTACATTTTTCTTTAGATTTTTTTTCTGACTAAACCTGTTAGAGCGCCCGCAAGTTAACTATCTAGATCGCTTGAGAGGTGTCTTAAGACGTTTGTTCAGGCGGTCATATCGTAAGGACCCTATTCCAACTTGCCTTTTCACCCCACTGACTAAGATACTCCAATGGAAGATTTACATTTTTCTTTAGATTTTTTTTCTGACTAAACCTGGTAGAACGCCCGCAAGTTACCTATATGGATCGATTAAGTAGTGTCTTAGGACGATTGTTCAGGCGGTAAAATCGTTAGGACCCGATTCCAATTTGCCTTTTCACCCCACTGACTAAGATACTCAAATGGAAGAATTACAATTTTCTTTAGATTTTTTTTCTGACTAGACCAGTTAGAGCGCCCGCAAGTGACCTATCTAGATCGCTTGAGAGGTGTCTTAGGACGTTTCTTCAGGCGGTCAAATCGTTAGGACCCGATTCCAACTTGCCTTTTCACCCCACTGACTAAGATGCTCCAATGGAAGAATTACATTTTTCTTTAGATTTTTTTTCTGACTAAACCTGTTAGAGCGCCCGCAAGTTACCTATATAGATCGATTGGGTAGTGTCTTAGGACGTGTTTTCAGGCGGTCAAATCGTTAGGACCCGATTCCAACTTGCCTTTCCACCCCACTGACTAAGATACTCCAATGGAAGAATTACATTTTTCTTTAGATTTTTTTTCTTACTAAACCTGTTAGAGCGCCCGCAAGTTACCTATCTAGATCGCTTGAGAGGTGTCTTAGGACGTTTGTTCAGGCCATCATATCGTAAGGACCCGATTCCAACTTGCCTTTTCACCCCACTGACTAAGATACTCCAATTGAAGAATTACATTTTTCTTTAGATTTTTTTTCTGACTAAACCTGTTAGGGCGCCCGCAAGTTACCTATATAGATCGATTGAGTAGTGTCTTAGGACGTTTGTTCAGGCGGTCAAATCGTTAGGACCCGATTTCAACTTGCCTTTTCACCCCACTGACTAAGATACTCCAATGGAAGAATTACAATTTTCTTTAGATTTTTTTTCTGACTAGACCAGTTAGAGCGCCCGCAAGTGACCTATCTAGATCGCTTGAGAGGTGTCTTAGGACGTTTGTTCAGGCGGTCAAATCGTTAGGACCCGATTTCAACTTGCCTTTTCACCCCACTGACTAAGATACTCCAATGGAAGAATTACAATTTTCTTTAGATTTTTTTTCTGACTAGACCAGTTAGAGCGCCCGCAAGTGACCTATCTAGATCGCTTGAGAGGTGTCTTAGGTTTTTTCTTCAGGCGGTCAAATCGTTAGGACCCGATTCCAACTTGCCTTTTCACCCCACTGATTAAGATGCTCCAATGGAAGAATTACATTTTTCTTTAGATTTTTTTTCTGATTAAACCTGTTAGAGCGCCCGCAAGTTACCTATCTACATTGATTGTGTGGTGTCTTAGGACGTTTGTTCAGGCGTTCATATCGTAAGGACCCGATTCCAACTTGCCTTTTGACCTCCTCGACTTAGATGCTCCAATGGACGAATTACATTTTTCTTTACATTTTTTTCTGACTAAACGTGTTAGAGTGCCCGCAAGTGACCTATCTTGATCGATTGTGTGGTGTCTTAGAACGTTTGTTCAGGCGGTCAAATTGTTAGGACCCGATTCCAACTTGCCTTTTGACCCCACTGTCTAAGATACTCCAATGGAAAAATTACATTTTCCTTAAGATTTTTTTTCTGACTAAACCTGTTAGAGCGCCCGAAAGTGACATATCTAGATCGATTAAGTAGTGTCGAAGGACGTTAGTTCAGGCATTAAAATTGTTGGTATCCGATTGTAACTCTGCCTTTTACCCTTCGGATGAAGGTACTCCAGCCTACTGTAGTAATTATTCGTTTTTATTTTTTTATGGCAAAACTGGTGAGGTCCTTACGATGTTATTGGCTGAACAAACGTGAACTAACGTCTCCCGATGGCTCTGCATATTTAGTTTTGGTGATTTTGGGGTGGGGTGGTTGCCGTGAAGACAGCCACCCCACTTTAAAAATAAAAAATAAAATGAGAGAGTTGGGTCCTAACGATTTAAACATGTGAACAATCGTGAACTAACGATTATCTTGCTATATTAGCTAAAAAAACACATAAAATATGGTTTGGGGTGGTTGACGTGAAGTTGACCACCCCATTTTGTTTTTTTAAAAAAAGGATGTTAGGATCGGGTCCTTACGATTTTACCTACTGAACAAACGTGAACTAACGATGAACAAACGATACCGATATGCCATTTCCGGGCAAACGAATTGGGGTGGTTGTCTTCACGAGGGTGACAGAAATTGTATTTATATAACTAACGTTAAAAACTTCAATACTGCGATGCAGCGCGTCACACATTTCCAGGCATATTCTAGCCGTAGTAGGTAATTCTTCCGATTTTTCTATGCGTTTAAATTCTGCCAAACCATATGAGAACGTAAAAAAAAAGTTTGATGGAGTTTAGGTATCCGTAGACAGAGTTCGAGAATGACCGATTTAAAAACACATCACCAGCGCCATCTTTTGGTATCCAGTGGCGACAAGGATTCTTCGCTAATATATCCAGTGGCTTTGAGGACAGATTAAACAAAAATATGCGAACCGATTTTATTGAAATTTTCCAATATTGTTGTTTACACCTCAGAGTCGAAAACAACGGGCCGTTTTTTTAGATATAATTACTTCAGAGGGTGGAACCAAAGATTGTATGGGACTTAAAATTTTTTTTTAAATAGAAACTTGAAACTTCGTAGATTGATTTTATACCAAAATATTAGAAAACTAATTTCTGCGTTTTTGAAAATTCATTCCCTAAGGAGGTCAAATGGCGTTTGAGAATTTGTATGAAAAAAAAACGGTCACCCATCCAAATATTGACCTCACTCGACGTTGATTAACTTTGGTGATTGTTGCGAAGTGTTCATCGCTAATAGACTACATATAGGCAAGTAGTTTCTGAAGGTTACATTATCTTTGAATGATTTTTATAATTACAATATCAGTTATCAGTGTTTTTAAAATAAAAATGTACTGTTTACTAGAAGGCGACATATCCTATATCCTATACTATTAAACGAGCAATATTTGTATATATATTTGCAATCACGTTCTCGGAAACGGCTCTAACGATTTCGATGAAATTTGGAATATAGGTGGTTACGGGGGCGAGAAATCGATCTCGATTGGTCTCATGCCCGGAAAAATTCGTTTTCTCCGTATTTTCTCCATTTTCATCCGAGCGGAGCTCGGTCGCCCAGGGACTTTGTATTAAGTCAGCTACTGGGTGGTGTGGTTGTGTTACTGGCTGGTGACTTCAGGCAGACATTGCCTGTTATAGAGCGTGGCACTCCAGGCCCCGTAGCATGGATGGCCTTATCACGCGACAAGTGACAGGATAGAGCATCCGTCCCTGGCTGACACCGTTCGATAGAACGAGACGACGCGCTTATCCTATCACTTATCGCGTGATAACGCCATCCATGCTACGGGGCCAGCAGATGAAATAAACGCATGTCTGAAAGCATCACGCGTGTGGACCAAGGTGGAAAAGTTCCATCTCACGACAAACATGCGAGATCAGCTGTTTGATGATGTAGAGTCGGGTGCGTATGTTCAAAAATTGCTCGAGATAGGCGACGGTCGATTAAAAACTGATGATGAAGGTAAGATTCTATTCACCAACCAATTTTGTCATGTTGTGGATTCGGAAGACGAGCTTATTGCTCAAGTTTTTCCGAATCTGCAACAAAATATTCTGGATGAAAATTGGTTGTGTGAAAGAACCATACTGGCACCAAAAATAGACAGTATCAAAAATAAATAAAAAAATCTTGGAAAAAATATCAACCGAAACAACAGTGTACAACTCCATAGATACAGTAATGACATCCGACGACAGCACCAGTTACCCGGTTGAGTTCTTAAACTCTTTGGAGCTATCCGGGGTACCTTCCCACAAACTCGAATTAAAAGTAGGCGTACCCGTAATGTTAATGCGCAACTTAGATGCACCAAAATTGTGCAATGGAACAAGATTACGGGTCACTGAATTGGGAAAATACATAGTAAAGGGCACAATCTTAACTGGTGAAGCGAAAGGAGAAGATATACTCATACCCCGTATTCCAATTATACCTAATAACTTGCCATTTAACTTTAAACGACTACTATTCCCTTTAAAAGTAGCGTTTTCAATGACAATTAACAAATCGCAGGGTCAAACCTTAAAAGTAGCGGGATTACATTTAGGCACGCCATGTTTTTCCCACGGGCAGTTGTATGTATATAGCTTGCTCACGTGTGTCTAAATCTAAAAATCTACATGTTTTAGCAGAACGAAATAAATCATACAATATAGTTTATAGAAGTATATTGGAATAAGTAGCAGCGGCGAAGCGGCCAACTTATTTTTTTAGTTTCAGTATTTTTGTAAGCTTTTCGCTTAGGTTATTGTCTGACAATATACTAGGTAAGCAAAGTATTTTTTTTTAGTTTTAATTATAAATAGCGGGAAAAAGAAAACATTCTCTAGAGGGGGTACAATAACAACAATTTGTGTAGTGAAACGAATTCTACGCAGACGAAGTCGCGGGCAAAAGCTAGTGATTTAATAATTTACTCCTAGACCGCGCCATGATTTAAGTTTTGTGTAAGTAAGGTAAGTGCCCGTAAGGTACTTATTCCTTTTAAATACGTATAACTATAAAAATAAATAAAATAAAGGCCATGAAAAATTTAACCGTTTTGAACCGTTTAACAATGAAACTAAATGTTGTTAAATGCTAGATAAAGCGCTTAACAAGCAATTTAAATAAACTGTGAGAAATTCAAATGAATCCATGTAGTTGTAACCGTTTGTCTAATCCCTTTATTCAATTAAGTTGCTTTATTGTATGTGAAGTACAGAGGTTGCACGTTATTCCCATGCCAACAAATTGTTCTTACTTATAACTTCCTTTACGCTAGAAAGCCATGAAATTAACTATGGTTGAGAGTACTCAATCTGGCTGACATTTTTAAAACTGTCGCTTTTTGAATGGACTACTCTGATGCAATTCGGCCAACACAGATAATCTCAATTTTTCATTGCCGAACATAGACGGTCATCTTTGCTTTAAATAAAATTAAACGAGAAATGTCGACATTGAAAATTGCCATGCATATTTTATGTTGCTATAAACAATTTGTTATGCTTAAAACTGGCCACAGTGGCCAAATGTACTTGGTTATATAGATGCATATTAATTGTTGATTGTTACTAGGTACGCTATTTACTTTTAATGCTAACTTCACAATACAAATTTTAATCTCACAGCAGCAAACGATTGCACTTTTCCCGAGCAAAGAAAATGTAAGTCTTACTTTCAACATCAGACTTTATTGTATCAGCGGTAAAAAGTCAAGTACGTTTCGCTTTTCCGAGCAGAAATGAAACATTATTAACGTCAAGACTAGTGCAGCGGAGGTTTAAATAATTGCGTGGGTCTGCTCTGCTCCCCCTACTACAAGGATATAAAACTTCATAATTTTTTTACCGTAGCAAACGGGAGATCAGATTAGTTCGTCCCTTCGCTTCGCAAAATGATTTGAAAGACCGCTTCCCAGCGTTTGGTATGCGAATGCGCGCAACACGTTGAAATCATATTGCGATACGAAGTGACGAATTTAATTGATCTCTGTGGGCCAAATCGGTCGCCCAATTATTCGTGACGTGTCTCTTTCAAAGCAAATATAATCGAAGATCTTTACAAAAATCTACATAAACTCTATTGTTAACAAAGTTGATCCCATGCAAAGCGCAACATAGGTCACGTAGCAACTCTTTCATCATGGAAAGATGTCACGAAAATCGACTGACACGCGAACTGCGTCATTAGGAAATGGTCACAGCACAATGTTAGTAGCTACATTCCAGAGAGACATATCTTCAGATAATATGAACACCAACAAGCAACCTTAAGGTACTGTAAATAGAATCGCGTATAGTTATTCGTGATATGATAATGTTGATCTAGAGAAGTGCTGTTGATGCCGGATGCGGAGTCTGGCCGTCCTAAAGAAAATCGCAAGTGCAAAAGCGAACCGGTGGAAAGTACAGAAACAGCTGTCTAGAGGTTCACTACGTATCTTTTTGTTTATGGACATTATCCATAGTTCTCAATAGAGTTCTCTCAGTCTCAATTTATTGTGTAATCTATACTAATATTATAAAGAGGAAGTTTATATGTAGGTAATATCCGGAACCGCAGATCCCATTTCAAAATTCTTTCACCTGCGTGAATAATGTACTTTCTGGATGGGTATAGGCTATATTTTATCCCGCGGGTTTGCTTGCGTTCTTGGAATACGCGGGCAACTTGTGACTAATAAAGGTTCGCTCTTGGTAGACTTGCAAAACTTTTCACCTATGTACCTTTTCAAACTCAAAGTATTTATTTGATAAACATAGGTTATACAGATGTTATAAAATGCGGCTTAGTATCACCCAGAGAGCTTGGTATCTTATCCGAAGGTGTTGAAAATATAGTATTTTCGCCAGACATGATGCATTTTTCTTTTAAGGCGCTGTCAACACCAAAAACGCGCACACTGTCTATTTGTATCGGAGTAAGCGAGAGCGAGTGTTACTTGAGCGGCCAGGTTTTAGACGAAAATAATGAATAAATATTGAAATAAAAAAAAGTGTGGATTATTTGTGAAATATGGCTCGTCTACGGTTTAGGTATGAATATGTGGACTTCGTGTTTTTAATTGCAGACCCATACATCAAAAAAATAAGGACATAGAACCGTTTAAGATGATTTTAAGACCAATCTTTGCAATTATTTTCTATCGAGCCGATTTCATCCAATTATGTTTCGAGTCCGTCTACGGTCTTGGAAATATGATGAATATTAACTTATATTTTTTTTGATGTGCTTGAACAAATAGTTTTTCATATACAACTGCTCAAATAATATCAATTTCAACAAATTTGGTCTTGTCAGCCTCTTAACTATTAATTTTACAGGATTGTTATGAAGGCTAACCTAATGAGTTTTCTATACTTACGATGATATTAGAAAATACGCTCTAGATCAAATGATTCACAGACAAATTAGAACAATAATGAAATGCATTTTCTTAGAGCTATTCACTACACTATAGCCAAATCCAAAACCTCCACGGTGGGTAACATTTACTAAAAACTTTTGTTCCACAAACATTTGCATACTCCACATCACTATAAAGACATCATCATCGGTAGGTACCTACATTTCCGCTCGTAAATGTACCTTATTACACTCTGTTGTTTCTCCTCACAACAGATCTGCGAATCCATTTGCAGATTGCACCTGGTCCTCCTTTTGAGAACTAACTGCATTTGAGAACTTTAAATGGCTTATGTTTGTGCTTAGCGGCAAAATTCCTCGTACGAGGAACATTAATCACAATCCTGTGGGAAGAAGCGGTGAAGTTTGTTAAAATTAGTTTGAATAAACTATGATACCTTTCTTAGACGTAATTACACTGCCTGAAAGCGAGGATGAATAAGCTAATAAGAAGTATAAAATATCTGGCAAGATTAGAGGTTGATATTGCCAATATAACCAATAAATCTGAGCAAAGAAAAATGTAAAGTTTTCTACAGTTACAGGTAAATATTTAAGTGTAACAAACTTCAAGTTTACAGGGCATCATAGGATTTTTTTAGTTTCGCGGTAGTAGGTAATATTTATTTGCACGAAGTCTTAAAAGTCAGGAGGACATACACCGTTTAGTCAAAAGCATTTCTATACATTACTACAAATCCGTTATATTATGTGGACAGTTTATTAACAGTTTAACGCGTTTACAAAAGGGTCAACTTTTTCACAACCCATACATTCAGATCGCCACCCGCGATAGCTTTTCCCACAAATAATTACGAAAACAAATAAACATCAAAACGAAAAAGCAATAATTTTACAACTGCATCCGGAAACCGGAAACGGGGGTCCGCATAATTACATGACGTCATTGTGGCCCGGAACCGCGGGGTTCCGCCCGAGTGGAACAATACCCATTCATCGTGTTTTATGAATCAAGCCCCATGCGATGTGTGTCTGCTCGAATACGGTTAGGAACCAATTGTTTCCGTGACACACAATAGTGACACATTCCTTTTTTATTAACGACATAGTAGTACTCATAGGGCAGAAGAAGTTGTTAGATATTAATTACCATGAACCTTGACCTGACCCGCTATAGGTAGGACATAACACACACACAGACAGAAAAACTAAAGTCGTCTTTCCTGTGGTCAATAGTTAAGGGCATTATATATGTTTTTATCGCATAGAATTAAAGAGACGCCGTTTATAAATGCGGATAAACAGTCCAACCAAAAATTAAGCTTTACAGCCCTTAACTTTTGCACTAACGACAGGAGAGACTCTAACCTAAATCCCTGTATGAGATATTTACAAGAGCTAGTAATTAAACGTTTATGAAAATATTGACAGTTTTGTACCTAAGCAGCTCGCTGCTTAATTAATTCAACGTTCTAAACTATCATAGGTTTAATACAAACTAAAATAAATAAAAATAAAAATGATATAAGTACCTATTCGATAAGATTTGAATTTGATCAAATCTTATTTTAATGGGAGAAGTCTTCGGTGACAATGGGCGTACCGCAGGGCTCAATATTGGGGCCATTCCTGTTCCTCGTCTACATTAATGATTTACCATATCTAGTAAAAGGCTGTCACGATATAGTATTGTTTGCTGACGATACTTCTCTTATCTTTAAAGTTAAACGAAACGTAAATGCCAATGATCATGTAAACAATGCTATATCAATGTCAATAACTTGTTGTTAAATGGAAATAAAACAAAATGTATGAAGTTTGTCACTACTAATGCGAAAAACACAAAACCAAGTATAACTGTCAAAGATGAGCAATTGAACCTGGTTAGCAGTACAGTATTTCTAGGTATAACACTGGATTTTAAACTACAATGGGGTCCTCACATAAGTAATCTCGCGAGTAGGCTTAGTTCCGCGGCTTTTGCAGTTAGTAAAATCCGTCAACTAACCGAAGAGAAAACCGCGAGATTGGTCTACTTTAGCTACTTCCATAGCATTATGTCATATGGCATTTTACTATGGGGTAGTGCTGCTGACATTGGTGCTGTTTGTGTACTGCAGAAGCGGGCTATTCGCGCAATTTATAAGATGGGACCTAGAGAGTTCCTTAGAGAAAATTTTAAACTAATTAATATACCTACTGACAGTGCATTCTCAATACATTTATGAAAATATCATGTATGTTCATAAAAATATTGTTAACTTTAAAAGAAATTATGATATACATAATATAAATACCAGAAATAAAGACAAGCTCGCAGTGCCCTATACTCGGCTGCAAAAAATAAACAAATCTTTCAAGGGTAATTGTATACGGTTCTATAATAAACTCCCAAGTAGTGTGACTGTGACTAGTCTGACAATTAACAAACTTAAAAACTATCTGAAACGTAAACTAGTATGTAATAGTACATTACTTACCTAGGGCGGTTAAACAAAGAATGTCTCAGAGCGCAGGTATTTGACGCCCGAGCCGAAGGCAAGGGCGATAAATATGCGCTTTTTTGACATTTTGAAAGTGCTTAACTGTAAGCCTACTTGAAAGAATAAATTACATTACATTACATTATTCCTTAACTTAAAACTTAACTAAATTCAGGTTTGTAATAATAATCTCAATCTAAAAACCTTTTCAATTCAGATCGCTATTGATTCAAAGAAAACACATTATACTATTTACTAGAACTTTAAATGGGACTTCGAATCCAATCAGAGAAATCCAATTTGCACGTCAAAATTGTAAACACCGAGGTGCTAATTTGGAAATAGAAATTAATCCTCTTATTCAATCTAAAAGTAAATAAATGCTACAATTTCAGTTAAATTACTTTTGTATAGATTTGTTAATTAATCCGTTTGAAATATGTTATGCCAAATCTGACGGAATTTGACACAATTATCACAACTTTGGTCATTACTCATTTATACGAGATGTTGCTAAATAGTTAGAAGATAAATAGCTCGTGTTAATTTATCTTTTTCTACGCTATTATTGGACTAAAATATGCGTAAAAAGCTGTTTCATTCAGTATCGAAAATCTATTATTATTTAAATTTGACTGCTCCATTTATAGTAGAGGCAGATAATGCTTGGCACCGGGGGGCATCGTGGTAGAATGCTAGCGATCCCATGATGCCCCCCTTAACGGCAGTGAGGGTCAACGCCGCAGAGTGGTTTAGTGGGTAAATATTACCTTATATTTAAGGGCGAGTCCCACATACACCCTGGGCCTCCCCCGGGTCCTGGGAGATGCGTAAAGGCATTCCCTCTGCGTCAACAACAAAAAAAAAGATAATGCTTAGCATATAAATATAAAATTAATTCCATTTTATTTAATATAATTTAATGTATAATACCAATTCTAATGTAATAATTCATACTAACATAGATTAATGGTAAGTAATTGTACTGTACTAACAACTTTATGGGCTCCTGGCCTGAAATAAATAAACAATAATAATTAAGATTATCGTTAAAATATAGGGATTGTTGTGAAAAATCCGCTTTTTGGCAATCTTGTTTTTTTATTCACTTAAGAAATCGCCCGTATGATGACAAAATAAATTGTAATGAGAGTGAGTTTGTCGCGTCCTATCCAAAATATATGAGAATCTTTAGAAACCATACTTATGGAGGTGTTATATCAAAAAAAATAGACGAAACTAGCAAAAGCTTCATTCAGCCATGAACCTATAAATAGACAGACAAATCGCTGAACATAATGATTATGAACCTGCGATTAATAATTCGGTAGACCCTTGATGGGCAGATAAGACGCGAGGCCACTGCAGGGTCGCTTAGAATCAATACCGTAATGACCTCGCTAATCATAGTTATTTGTATGCGTAAAGCATGTATTTATCTTGCTTTGGGGCATTAGGGGCCTTGGTACAGCCGAAGAGATTACTTTTGGCATTGTGCGTTTCGTACATCTTAATATTCAAGATTTGTTTGTTATTTATTAATTAATTAAATCGTTTGGCGTTTCATATATAATTTTATGTAGGTGGATAAGTCGACATCCAGGTTGCGCAGCCATTTAATTAATTGTATGTATTTGATATCTGTAAATTATTTAAAGAGAGCTGAGCTGGAGCTATTTGTGTTGTTTAAATTAATGGATGCTTGCGGAAAAGGTGCAGTCTAACTTAGGTGTAAGGTTGGCCTCGATTGCGTCTACATGAGTTTAAGCACTTGTCCATATTGCTTCATTACGTGAGTACTTACAAAAGTGCTCGACCGAACACATTTAAGAGACAAAATAAACTTCATTTTTTTACTATTTATGTGTTTGCAAACTAAACTGACGACTCAAGTTTTTAGGATATACTAAAGGCCGGTGACGGTGTGTGATCACAGTACACATTCAATTTAAGTTATATTTGTAGGACTGATTCATCTGTTTCGAACCACCCGTAGGTAATATAAACAGATAAACGGTATAAGCGGTATTAGATACGTTCTTAAACTGAAGTGCGGATTAAGTCTCACAAATACTCAACCCGCCTGAGTGACATTCATCGATCTCAAGCCAACTCGAGCGGTGTCATTGTTGTCAAATGTCAATATGGTACTCGAGCTTTCTCGCAACACTAGAGATAGAGGACCTCATGCCAAATTACAATCGTAAAGAGTATTCACCGTATTATTTTTTTTAGTTTTTAACTCGACTGTAGTTAAGAAAGTAGCGTAATTCCAGGTGGTGAATCAGTAATGCACATCAATTAGGGCACATATAGAAATAATAAAGGCATATTTATATCGGCCCGTGTTTTCTAATGAAAATAAATGACCTACATCTTGTATGAAATAATCTATTAAATTACGTATAAAGCAACCAACTACGAGTATATGTCGTCATCATTTAGAATACCCGGTGTTCGCGCTCGGTAGATACTCTTACATACTTATTTATGGGTAAAGTAGTAAATCGCATAGGTACACACAATAATATGAACATTAAATAAATAAGTATGAAATTATTATTGCATCTGTAAACACAACGCGAAATGCTTTGGTGGGCTCCTAAAATTAACCTTTACAAAGGGCAAAAAGACATTAAAAGTTTAAATAAGGTCTAGAGGCTCAATAAGGCTGAGAGAGCTCGTGACTCGCACGAACGATCCCGGAGAACGCGCCGCGCCGGCGCACACTCGCGGATGACGTTTTAATTTAAGGAGGCATTCGTCTGTGAGGAAATTTACCTTTATATTTATGGACTGTATATGGATAGAAGAAGCACCTATAGTGGGCTCGGGGAACCTTGATCCCTATGACAGCTGTCATCTCCGTACAATTTATAACCTTGAAACGTAAAATTGTACTGAGATGACAGCTGTCATAGGGATCAAGGTTCACCGAGCCCACTATAGTAGGGACGTATGGAGATCACGGGAGAGGCCTTTGCCCAGCAATGGGACACACAATCGGTTCATAAAAAATATATGGCCTAGTATCTAATATAGATCCTATGTGGACCTGCCTTCTGAATGTAGTCGAAAATGTTCACATAAATTGGTAAATTCATGACTGAAAGTAAATTATGCCTAATTTCGATGCTTCATTTTGAAATGGCTGAGCAGACTGTAACTGCAATTTCTTGCGAGCTAAGTTTAGGATCCATATAAGGCCGAAACGCACTACAGCGGTGGCGGCGCGGTGCGGTGCGTCGCGGAGGCGGTACCGGTTGTAATGTTCGAGCTATTGTGAAAGGATCCGCACAGAACGGCGCGTTGAGGCGCGGCGCGGTGCGGTATTCTGTGCGGACCCTTTCATATTAGCTTAAATAACTTCGTAGATTCGAGTGTCCCAGCTAATCTAATAATTTATCTTATACTTAGGCGCTGGGAAAAAAAACGAACAGCATAACATTAACGTAAAGGCCGCCTTGCAAACCATACCAAGACAATAAGATTAGAACGCATCTGTGTATTGTCAGCATTGTCTTTAAGACAGTAAAACTAACAAGTCAACTGTGGCGGCAAGATATTCAACGTTGCACTCTGTACATATTGTCCTTATCTTAGACTCGGTGGAACTTTTGATGATGGCCGCGACTTTCGCGAGTGCGCGGCGGATCTTATAGGCGGCGGCGTGACCGCGCTCGGTTTAGTAATAACTCTCCAGACAACTTAGGCGTAATTGCATAAAATCGCTTTTGTTGGAATTCCGCTTGCTCAATCCGCGGAGGGTCGCATTACGGTTGTTTCCTCGAAATTATGCATTTCGACAATACTATAGGTACGTTTCAAAACAATAGTCTTTGGGGCACGCTGAACGCGTCATACACTGCGCGCTTTTCTATCTGGTATGGTTTGTATATAAGTAAAATGACAGTAGTAGGCCATAACTAATAGACCAAACACTGGAACCCATTTGGATTTTTTATAGTCTAGTCCGCAAGCAGACATTTGTTTCCATGGAAACAATCAGAATACAAGGCGATGTTCTAAAACAGAAAAGCCGAATCGACATCGATAGACTAGGAACACTTCGAATTTAGGCCCGAAACAACTATTATTTCAGCAGCCTTTTAGTTGGGGCTAAATATTTTCTGTGGATAGCGCGCATACTAAAGACTTTGACCTGTTTACCAAAATGTCATTTATAAGTGATGTTGTCGGTAAGCGAAGATGATAAAGTGACAACCATAACAAATCAAGAAAAAAGACAGAAGGCATGATTTTGTTATTTATCAGGTTTCGACGGTTCGATACACGATAAGTTCGAGCGATCTTTCTCAAAAATCACGCAGCGATTTACCAAATTGCAAAGTAAAAATAAACGGTCAATGTAAATGTCGCGTATTTCTGCATCTCAAATCCACCGGTTCATTCCGCGGAGTTCACTCGTTGCCAGCGACCGGCTGACTCATGACGTAATGAAAACACGGTGAGGTCATGAGAGCAGTGATATGGCCGGCTAATGCACTGTTAAATATGAATGCCTGAGTGAGAACGTAACTAAGTGTAGGAATTAATTAGCCCGACTTTGGCACTCGTATGAGTAGTTTCAGTTGTTAAGAATTTTACCAAGGTTTTTTTTGACCATAGGTACTGTTGTTCTAGCTGAGCCCGGTAAAGGTCCGTTTATATCTACAGACATTGAGCGTGCCAGACACGTTTCGTGGGAGATACCGACATACACCGTTTATTTACATCTAAGGTGACAGAAGCGTGCCGTGTCAGACATCGACAGACACCGTCGTCGTTCTCGGACTCGGCCGCTCTCACCGGCACTCTATCTATTCAAACTGCCCGGCAGGTAGCCACAGATACGTACAGACATGACCCGCGCTGACAAAATATTCTTTCCGCGAATCCTGGCCGGGCACTGTCAGCGTCTGCGCGGCCGCCGTGTTACGATAGATTCTATATAAATACTTTAATAGACTCTGTATAGCTGTACAGCTGTAGTCTGTACGCTGGATGCGGGTGGCGCAGGACCGGTAATTTTGGCACTCTTTGGGGGAGGCCTATGTCCAGCAGTGGACGTCTTTCGGCTGATATGATGATGATGATGATGATGACTCTATATAGGCAGGCGCGGCTCACTCGCGATTTACGTTCATCGCTACAAGTACATGCCGGTTGTTCGAATTTAGGGTACTATTCAGTGACTGCCACGCTGTGCATCGGATCGCACGCGCCCGCTACTTCGCGCTCACAAGCTTACGTAAATATATCGCAAGTGAAGCCGCCGCATTCGTCTGCTTGTGTGTTGCATTGTTTCTGTTGAAATGAACAAAAATACATCACCTAAAAGATATTGTATTGCAGCGGGTTGCAAAAACTGATAAAAATTCGAATCACGCGTTTTTAGGGTTCCGTACTCAAAGAGTAAAACGGGACCCTATTACTAAGACTTCACTGTCCGTCCGTCCGTCCGTCTGTCTGCCACCAGGCTGTATCTCAAGAACCGTGACAGCTAAAGAGTTGAAATTTTCACAGATTATGTATTTTTGTTGCCGCTATAACAAAAAATACTAAAAACAAAATCAAAATATTTTTTAAGGGGTACGCCCATACAACAAACGTAATTTTTTTGCCGTTTTTATAGATAATGGTACGGAACCCTTCGTGCGCGAGTCCAACTCGCACTTGGCCGGTTTTTTTTATCTCCCGGCACGCCCGAAGGATGCCGAGAGGTAAGAAAATGAACATTATAGATGTCATGCCCTTAGTAATGAAAACGTGTAAATTTCGTAGTAAATGCATCCTAACAAATGTATTCGTACACATTACAGGGCCAGAAAGAGCTGAAGTACTGCCAATTTTCCATGCCTTGACAGGATGCGACACGGTGTTTTCTTTTAATGGGAGAGGTAAAAGGAGTGCCTTTGACGAATAGAACGCCTACCCTGAAGGAACTTGCGAATTCAAGGCTTTGTTGGACAATTTTATTCAGAAATTTATTATTACAATGTACGACCGGTAAGTATAAACTAGTTTGATACAATTACTATTTTAATATAAAATAGTTATAATCTAATTTGTAGCGAATGACGTAAGAATGACTCCAAGATTTTATTTTTTAGCTCAAGCCATTGCACATCAGTCAACGAATGCAGAAAATATCTATTTACGAAGAGGGACAGACAGCTATAGAAGACATCCCTCCAACGGAAGCCGCTCTCCGGCAGCACACACTTCGGGCAATATATCAAGGAGTCCATGTCTGGGGACAAGCCTTGGTGCCTCTCCAAAAGCTTCCGATTCCTTCTTCTTGGAGCTGGAGAATGGAAGACAGTGAATGGACTCCTGTTTGGTCAGATTTACCAGATGTCGCAAGTGTGTGCCTGGAACTCACTCGTTGCAGTTGCAAGAACGGTTGCAAAAATCGTTGCAACTGCATTCCAAGAAAATTGAAGTGCACAGAAGTATGTCTGTGTGCCGGAAACTGCGAACATTAAATTGTTTTATAAAAATGTTTAGAATGTATTTTATTTGGCATTATAAAATTTAACAAAGTAAGCATAAGCAGATTCTCGTAGTCGTACTTGACCATTTTGAAGATAAACGCCGCCAAGCGCGAGTCCTGGAAGCCGCGCTGCGATCATTTAATTTTTTTTTTCACTATCTTTTTGCATTAGGACATTATTAAAAGTGTGTATTTTTTAAATTTGCAAGAACTGCGCTTTATTATAGTATTTTTTGTTTGATATTTTTTGTCAGTATACAAAAGTTATTAGCTCCCAAAGCAAAAATCTCCTACCAACATTTTCACCTTTTTACGTTATTCTTGTAAAATTACCATGAAACTGAAAAAACTAATATCAGAAATGAACTCTAAATTTATACGAAAACGATACCAAACTTGCCCTAGTAGCCACCAGGACGAGAATAGTTTTTTTTTTAAAGACGACTGTTGGCGGCCATCTATGTACCCCCCCCTTTCCGACTAGCTTCACGTTTTTTATTGCCTCCCGGACTAGAAATGCTTAGAATTACTCAAGGAACATAGATGATGAATCACATAGCTTAATAAAAAAAATGGGTTAAGTATGGGAGCGATGCATAACTTCCTCCACTACGAGTACTCGGCGCCAGCATTACTTAATACTTTATCTAGTTTAACACTATTCTCGAGACGCTAATTTAAGAGCCCAAAAATCCTCCCGCACCAGTGTTTGTTTTTGGGCTTCAGTTTATTAAGAGTCTCAGTATAGCATATAAAAAACTCAGTAATCCCACGAAAAAACTTACCTGCATAGAGCTTACAGATGAACAATGACTCAGTAATCCATTCCTTAGTAACCTTTAACGGAATTCTTGGAAAGTCCGACGTGCTTATTGGATTAGGGACACCAATTTGTGTATCGACAGTGAGGGGGAGAGGGGGTCAGGTAAACCGATCTAGCCAACATATTGTCAGAGACGTATTTACTTAGCTCAGCAAATGCTGAGGTGGTTGGCACTATAGTACCTATACGAGTACTACCTAAACCGTTTCATCGTACCATTTGGGTGAATCTCCGGCAGTTTGAAAAGCTCGGTCTAAAGTCATTATCACCTTACGATTATCGCGGTAAAAGCATGACAAAACGCCAGAATTTTGATCGAATAAAACTCAACACCGGTATTGTCATACAAACGTTTTTAATATATTCTGATCGTCAATAATTGTGTACTATTTGTTGAAATGATAATGGTAAAAAGAAACGCCGCAAAAACGCTGAATATTCACCCAGTATATATTATTAAATTACAAACTCGCTAGAAACATGGAATTGCGAACCGATTTTAGTCCAAATAGAAATATAATTGTTTCCGTAGAATAGAACTCAATAGAATTAGAACTAAACTATTTCAATCACATAAACAGCCATAATTGAACACTACATATATAAGTTTTAAATTAGGTTAGGTACTTATCTATATACATATTAATATCTGAAATTATAAACATTGTTTTGAATGGACCACCAACTTCATAGGCAGGGCCCTACCAACTAAACTAAAGTGGTATTTAGTCAAATTAAACTTTCGTAACTAACGTAGCTTAGACATTATAATAGGCCACAAACTATTTAAATGCGTAAGAAGTCGCGGGCAGCTGCTAGTATCATATTTTCGGTTGTTACGAGTACGTAGCTTTACCATTCCGGTTACAATCTAAACTCATAAAGCAGTCCTTATACGACGTTAACACTACGTATGATATATAGACATTATTTATCAACGTTACTTCCGTGTTTTCTAAATCTTATATCGGATTTCTCGGGCAGTTCCCATAAAATTATGGCATAATGGTGCAGAACAATGCACTGAGTCAACGCCTATAAATCCTTATCTGAGATAGGCTACTATATTATCTGTGTGCTTGATTTCAACACGTGTTTGGTTTGTGATAGCGTGTTGCCTACTTGATCTATTTTTATCTTTTATTAGCTTGGCAAGTATTTATACACTTATTTGTAAATAAACTTTTCAACTGGACTTTTGCGGTTTATAAGTAACTGAAATATGTTATGGGTAATTAGAAAGGTTATAGCCAAAAGTGAAACGTATTTCACATAATTATCTTTAGGTATTACATGTAAACTTATTTTATTCGGCACGCTTAAATAACCACATTACATTTTAGTAATAATCATCTTCTTACAATATTTTCTACTCTTTTTTTATGTGAACACTAATGTTACACTCAAGCCACATTCACGCAGTACAGTTAGCGTTAAAAGTAGCCGATCGTGATCATTTTAGTACCTCTGTCACTATAACTACTTTACTGCGTTCAAATTGTCACGTTACTGCAGCAAAATAAAACGACGGACTAGATTTAACGTCAAATTTGGTCATTTAAAAGTTACGTTAAAAACGGGTATCTAATAATCGAATGAGTAGACCAATGTCGTGACCACGCAACTAAGAAGAGTACGGAAAAATGTTACGCGACTGCCTCATCATCATTCACGTCATGTCACGCGACTGTCTGCTGTTCCTATTTATTTATATAACAGGCTATAATGCTTACCTTCTATATTTCATTAATTCATCATGAGCTTTGCAATATTCCTTTTTTTTACAGATTTTCTTAGTTTGGACAGAACCAAGAAAAAAAAACAACAACAATTTCGAGAGCATATTTAGTCGTTTGGGCATCATTCTCTTAGCGTTTTTTTCCGGTTATGCCCTAACGGGCCCTGGGGTCCACTTTGGCATATAATCCCAAGATTTGACCTTATTGGGTTTAGACCGATTTCCTCACGATGATTTCCTTCACCGAAAAACTAACGGTAAATATTCCGTACCTAAGTTCCGAAAAACTCATTGGTACGAGCCGGGATTCGAACCCACGACCGCCGCTTGATAGCCGCATGCCTGAACCACTAGGCTACCGTAACCCAGAGGGAAAACTAGACCTTATTGGAATTAGACCGGTTTCCTCACGATGTTATCCTTCACCGAAAAGTCAATGTTAAAATCAAATGATCAAACTATATTCCGTACAATTATTCTTATTTGAAAAAGCGCAGTTGTAGTGGTACAAGCCGGGGTTCAAAACCCACGATCTCCAGATTAAAAGTCCCGAGCAACACCGCCAGCGGTGGCGGCGCGGTGCGGTGCGGCGCGGAGGCGATACCGGTTGTAATGTTCGGGCTAATATGAAAGGGTCCGCACAGAAAACCGGCGGGAAAAAAGCGTGGCGGAGGCGGCTCGGAGGCGGTTGCGGCGCGGAGGCGTGAAACCTCTTGCACAGATCGGTGAACGCGGCGCGGTGGCGGCGCGGCGCGGTTTTGCGGCGGGAAGTTGTATTACACAGTTGTCAGTGCCGGTGCACTACATTTACATTCGGAATCATTGCGCGCATCAGCGGCGGCTACGCGGCGCGGCGCGGTGCGGAGGCGTGCAGCGAGCGGTGCAAGAAGTTGTATTTTTTTACAACTGTCTGGTCTTTAAATGAGTAACACTGAAAAACATATTTCTTTTGTAAAACCACACTCGTGCCTGTACAACACGCGGGAAAAATACTATAAGAAAAAGAAATTGCTGTGGGAGAAATTTTCCAAGTAATTAAAACTAAGTCGTAAGTACATTTTGCAGTTTATTAATTGTCATTAAAATAGTTTACAAACATCTCTCTGATTTCCACGTCCATTGCAAAATTAGACGCCCTTTGATTTGTGTGACTGATTGGAAGCATCATATGAAAATATATAAAACAATAAATATGTGTAAAAACGATCTTCATAGTCAGCTCTTGGCATAGTCCGTTTATATTTCTTATTTTTGGTCTGCCATCAGGCAAGACTCGTAATAGTAAAATCTCGTCTTCGCTATCAGAATCAGAGGATATTTTTTTTTTCTTCACACTGTCGGGTACCGCTACGTATGTCACACACGCCGCCTCCGCGCCGCTATCCCGCACGAGCGCCGCGCGGTTTTTTGGTGCGACTTCCTCCGCCACGCATTAGGTTTGCCGCAAAACCGCCTCCGCACCGCACCGCACCGCGCCGCGCCGCTCTCTGTGCGTTTCAAGCTTCAGTGCGTTTCGGCCTTTAGAAGCATTCGTTTGTTTGGTGTAAAGTTCTGCCTTAATAAGCCTTGCGTGCGTAAGAAGGCGTACATCTAAAAATTGTGCAACAGCAGAGCGCGTGGGCGACAACGACAACGGATTGAGAGCAGTGTGCCGCTTCCGCGGTAGGTTAAGCACCCGACGATTCTCTACATGAGAAGAAATGTAGGAAAAAAGAAAACACGTACAGTATAAAACCCGGCATTCATTGAATTGCATATTTAACTAGCTGCCCGCGCGGCTTCGCCCGCGTATTGCAAAAAACGTAGACAAACTCGCGGGATAAAATATAGCCTATAACCATCCAGAAAGTCTACACGCAGGTGAAAGAATTTTTGAAATCGGTTAAGCGGTTCCGGAGTTTACCCATTACATACAAACTTACAATCTCACAGACGTTTCCTGCGATGGAAATATTCATCATCAATATTAAGAGGGCCTGGTCCTCTGTCGTTGTAGCATTCTCCATTCGAGTCTATCTTGGGGTCTCGTCTTTACTTCTTGGTATGTGTGGCTACAGCACCATTCCTTCATGGAAATATTAGCACAGGTTTATACAAGCAAGCATGGGTCGTATACATCACTGATATGCCAAGCGTGGAGAAAAGGCGGTGGCGTCTTTCTTATTTATTTATTGTATTTTTCTTACGTTAATCATACACAAGTCTACTTACTGGACTAAACATGCCACTCAACAATTTAAATAAGTAATCCTTTACTTGTCATGTCTCATACTCTAACAAAAATAAATATGCAACAATATTAATAATTTCCATTAATACCAGTACTTCTCCTACGCCTTTGGAGTAATTTACACAAAACCGCAACCCTATTATAGGCAGGTACTTAGGCGAGGCGTCATATACGACTCGACGTGAAATAAAAGGGTGCAAACGCGTATGAATGTCAATTATACTTGGGACGTTTTGGATTGATATCCTGCGAGTTCATAAAATAGAGGTATACTTGGAGGGTTGTATCGTCACGTACCTCGCACGCGACCTAACTGTCAATGTTTAAGGTGGAACTTTCAATTGTATTTTATGTCATTCTGGTTTGACTATAAATAATATAATACCTGATTGTTTGTTGTTATAAATTTGATAGCAACAACGTCGAAGAAAAGTCTGTTTCTGCCATTTTTACTCATACAAAATGAAGTAGGTACTAATTATTATTTATAACAATATGTTCAAATGTATGTAAAGATCCTACTTATCTACTAAAACACTATCACGTTTACTACTCGTTTCTAAGTATTGTTTACCAACACAAGCCGCAAATCGTCATACTGTTGCAACTTTAAATGCATTACGCAAATAAAATCATTATTATCGTTATAGCCATTAAATTGCACGTCAATAAACTACAGGTTCTCGACCTTATAAGTCTCATGTACATAGTTATAAATATGCATAAGCCCTTTTGGCACGGCAGGGAAACATACAGTCAGCTGGCATAAGTGCGTAATCGACAAAAAATATACAGGTGTACCAACGGCACGCTTCATATAACAACTGACCACCTTTAGCTGTTAAGGTCACTTGTCTAGCCGGGTTACAACTGGAAGACTAGCCTTATTATCTGCCATGTGTACGCCTTTACACGTGATCCTCCATAGTTAATAATAATAACCTGAAAAAGTTCAATGGTTCACTCTCATTTCCACCATCATCCACTCATGATTCATACACAGAATCACTAGTTCCATTAGAAATTATTTAATACCATACAGCAATTAATCGCGGATTCAGTCGCTCGTTTATTTCGCGGGGACTGTTTATTGATTATAACAAAGAGATAAAAATAGGAAAACGTCATCCTTACACTAACTATACTAAGTAAAATAAGAAAGATGGTACCTTATGGATAATATGGATGCATACAACTTACTCATAAGTATGTCCCCTCACTCTTATGTTATCGTATTAAGGTTTCGGAACATATTTATTAGAAGATTAAATCGATACCTACATATTTTTGCACTTGACTCTATATATGTATGTATGTAAGCACTTTATTGTACACAATACCAGGTTAAAAGACAAGTCCTTGATTAAAGTCCAATGGCGAACGTATCCCTGTAAGGGATCTCTTCCTAACCTAACCTACGTATGTTAGATTTTTGTTTCCTGCACAAGGTAGTTAATGGGCAAATAAAATGCTGCAATCTATTAGAGAGTCTCGTTAACAGCTCCTCACAATTACCCTCGGCACCCTATTACAAATCCTTTCGCCACACCATTCAGCAGGACTAACCTTGGCTTGCAGTCTCCTATTATGGTGAGAATTTGCTCAAGTTTTAATGACTTTGTCAGCCAAAATAAACCGTCTACCTAAGTTTAAATCGACATCATTGCCAAATCTAAAATAATTGTGTCGCCATTATTGCAAATAATATTAGTTCTATAGATATTTACATATAAATTATGTTAATATTAGTTTAGTTCATATTTTGTTTTGTATTAAGTTATTTATAACTTTTATTGCTATCAATGCAACATGCGTATCCAATGTTATGTACTTCCGTAATTGTTGTATGTATCAGAAATAAATACCTCTTTATACGCTAGCTTTAAGTGAATTGTAATATATATGATGTGGATGTACTTAATAAATAAAATAAAATAAAAATAAAATAACCTTTGAGCAATTGAGTGGAATGCAGGTAGGACGAGATAGACAAACCTACACCGTGTAATAACATATAAAACAAACCAAGAACTCAAATAAATCTATTTAATATGGTAAAACTGTAAGCGTTTAGACTGCGGTATCGGTGCGTTGGGGTAGCGGTGACGTTTGTAATATTAGAATTCGTATGAGAGAGGTCACATAGAGCACCGTCTGTCGTGCGTAATTGTCGCATTGCTAGGACTAGCGGTTAGTTGTGCAACACTTGATGAGCCAACTACTCGGCACTCCATTGTGCCCATTGTGCCAGGGGAAAAGGCGTGGGCGGTGCACTTACGCACCGAGCCTCATATAAATCCGATGCCTTGGCGCGTTTACGCTCACAAGTTATATTCTAATTTCCTAAAAGATGCATAACACTAATATCTTATGACTTTATATACAGGGACGGAAAACATTCACTGTTTTCGCTCCAGATTGTCGTTTGCCGTTAAACCATTACCAGGCAGGAATGTCAGTCTTATTTATTGTCATAGATATACCTACATATTTGACAGGCGATATTGTGCCTCTGCCTGGAAAAGGGTTATGAAATCGTAACTATAATTATATGTTTGAAAAACATAATTATAATTACGATATTTCCAGTCTAATGACAATATGAATGCTTTATAGTTCATACTTAGGTAAAAAAGTTTTGTAATCACAATAAACTTAAAGGATTACATTCTCACATGTCATACTTATTGCGTGCGTAAGGTGATCTAGTAAGAAACTAAAGTAAGCCTTACGACGCACTTAATACGACACGCATGCAGTCATAATATTACGATATTTTATTACTAATATAATAATCCACTATCGGCTTATGTAACCCATATCATGTGTAATGCTTTGCGTAATGTTTATAGAACGTACATGACAGCTATCAAGATATATTAATTGAGGTTTATTCATAGGCTTATGTCACCCAATTTGGACCGATCTGTATTGTAAACCGGCGTAGAACCTTGTCATATTTAGAGAATAATCGAACCATGAGAAGCGATCACGAATGTTAATCGTTGGTGCTGCGGCAAGGTTCCATAGATAATGTAGTATCGACGATGACCCTTATTGCAACGTTGTAAGGTCTACTACTGGTCAGAGAAACGTATTGCTGTTTGTATGAAATTGGTTGAATGTATTATTATTCGATCGCTACTCTACTACGAGCGAGGCCCACCATGCCTAATGGGATGATTCCGCCGACGCTTCATAATACGCTGTGAATATAACTCACATCGTAGGCTGTATGGCCTTATTAATTTTATAGGACCGCTCGCTCTATATCAAAACTAGTTTGGTCACGAGAGGCGGATGCGTGCCTACAACTAATACTAGATACTAGTAACTACTAGCACGCTTATAAAGCTAAGTGTAAGGCCTGAGTGGACGCTCGAGTCGGGCGTGCGGCGGAGCGGGGCGTGCGGCGTGCATGTTAAACAAATGAGGCTCATACTGGTGTCCTCAGCAGACGCTGCACAAATTGAATGCACGCTCGCCCGCCCCGCTCGGAGCGGAGCGTCCACTCAGGCCTTACACTAAGGCCTCTATTGGGTGTACACTGTAAATGAACAGAGAACATAACGATCTCGATCTCACAATTGGAACGTCAAAACTGAGATCTCGGTGTTTTCAATGATTCATACAAACCTTTGTGGCAACAAAAAGACTGTTTATGCGACCATTTTAAAACCTTATTATAAGTTTTACTAATGAGCATTTAAGGGTTGCCACTTATTAATTGAATGGCTAAACTAACAATAAACAATGTAGGTAAATACATTTTGGAAGGTACCCGTTTTAACGGGTCAGAAATTGGAATCATTGGATCGTGGACTGACTGATCAAATTTAACGTCTAAAAGCCCGTTACTCGTACACTGAACTGCGCTACGAGGCAACGAGTCTACAAACTAATTGCCTTTAAATAATGTAAAGACGTTCCAGTACTCCTGACGTTATTTGCTACGTTCTGAGAATTTTAGGACCGATAATATCCCAGTAAGGACGCTACTGGGATACAGATAACTAGGTTAGTGTTAGGTCCCTGCTGGCTAACTGGGGAAGGCAAAGCCTAGCAACTTTTAGAGTCAGTTATACACTGAATGTTAAGATACCGATACCTCACGACTTTAAATGTGTAAATTACGATACGTGTCCTTTATGACGGTGTGACCAAGCCCTTAGATTAGTTCTAGAAATGCGGTACGGCCGGTATAACTCGTGTTCGTTTGCATAGATAACTCATCCAACCACTAATCTAACATACACCCACGTTACAACTAGCATGCGTGACATGTACGTACATTAAGGAAAGATAAATTATATAAAACAACACGCGAGATACTGAAAATTCAAATTACCATGCGAATTGTTTCAACAACAAGCCCTGCCGACGCGGTATGTAGGTCAGTTGACAGGGCCCCGAAAACATTCCGAGGCGCTTATCTTTTAGCGCCCAAAGCTAGTTTTACATATGTGCCATAAACCTTAGTGATGATACAGCCAAGTACCTAAGTACTAAAAGTGTATCCAAACGAGATCTCATGTGTAACGACGCCGTTCAAGTAAAAATCAACTGATAGCCAGGGGCAGGGGTATTCGAGGTATTAGACTGAAAGCGGAGACATATCTCCTTTTAGCAAATACGTCAACTTAATTAACATAATGTCACTTTGAAGGTGAAAATAACAGATGATTTATATCCTAACGCTTGTTCGCAAAGTTACGCAATAACCCTGCCGAACAGTTCATGAAACAAGCACGTTAGCAAATCTTTCAAATTAGATTTCGAACCCAAATTGGCGTTAACTAAGTTAATGTTCCAGTAACTCATTCAATTTGGAAGAAAGTGTAGAAACTTAGCTTTTCAAGTAAATATTTTCCAATGCAATTACATCGTAAGACAAATTACCACTTTCATGGCTACATTACGGACTTTCTCCCTTTATCTTAGTTTGGGATGCTTAATTATACAGTAGTTGTTTAATTTCTATAAAATGCTGGCGCAATCTGAACGAATGAAAAAATTACCAGTGAGATATCAGTGAATTAATAAGGAATGTATTTTCTACGGCGTTAATTATCTAATTGGACAGATTGACACATCAGTATTGGATAATATATTACGGAAAGATTCTCGGCTACTCTGTTTTACGAGTATTGGAATTAATCTCGAAGTGTCAAGCACTCACTCACGATGCGGAGCGGCACGGCGATCAAATTACAGTAAGTTTTACTGTTCCGTTCGTTTGACCACCAAGATATAGGTACTAACGTAATATAATTCGATTGTCCAATTACATCAACTGCAAACTGTGATAAAATGCAAATACCAGCGAGATAAGCTCGCACAATGCCCATTTACACCTTTGTTTACGCAACTGTGCAAACCTAGGGCGATTCCCGAGCCAGACCAAACACTAAACATCGGTCCCTTTGGACGTATAACCAACGGAATGCCTGAAAGTATGACACACGATTTTGTAACCGTGGGCATTTTGCCCGGAAATGCCCAATATCAACGTAAGCCTTTCATTGGCGCACCGCATTTTCTTTAGGGATTACTTTCAGGGCCCGAGATCCATTGTTGGTGCGGTCCATTGTCGTGAGATCAGAGATAGCGGTGACAATGAGGCCAGAGCAATTAAATGTTGCCATTAGACTGCTGAAACAATTCACAATGGCCGCTCCGGCACGTGAGAGGAATCGCATGGGAGTTTTTTCATCATTAGAATAGGCGGGCACAATGCGATTCACGGCTAGGGATACAGTGCATTTATCACCAGAGAACTAATCATCGAAAGTGCTATTACTTTGATTGCATGACATCAAAGCGTTTTATATTGTTGGCCTGTTCTTATAGTGCATTGACCGACACAAGATAAATGCGTGTTTGTTGTAGGAGTTCGATTCGGTTCGAGTGAGGAAGTGACATTCATAAGCCGGTAAATGAGCAGGGAAACACGAGAGCGGGGCGTGGGCGCGCACACCGAACCGTGAAATAAAAGTGGATATGACAGGGCTCATAACACTCATTAAAGAATGCGGATCGACCCGAGTACTCTCGCCAAATTGTTCGCTCGGATGTGTAAATCAAAGTGTGCTACGTAACGGTTCGTTTACAAGATCGAATTAAGCGTAAAGATACGGCGGATCGAAATACGCGCGTGACTACTTCTTTCGTACAAACTATTTCCATTGTTATATAATGAATACAGCGTCCCTGGCATTTTGTTTGCGGTTGAATTAACAAATCTCTCTATACAAGAAGTTTAAAGATAAAAGAGAACACCGGTTGCGTTAGCAGAGTCGAGAATTTACATGTAGTGTGTTACACATTACACAATTGCACCATTTCCGCAATCCAGTTTTGCCTTGATTCCTACATCTAATCCGTTTGTTCTAATGTTATCTTTTCCCACATTTACACGGAAAGAGTGGTTTGGTTAATATCGCGGGAACTTTATATATCCGGGATAGGTTGCCTAGTTGCCTCTTTCACAGGCAAAATTTATTTGAAAAAGGGATAAAAGCAAGAGCTCATTCGGAGAGAATTCAGGCTACAGTCCTTATAAATATCTAATAGCGGAATGTTTGTTGACGTGTCTTTCTTTCAGGCAACATATCAACAGATTGACGTGTTCAGTCGCAGTGACTGAAGTTTATATAAACAAATCCATATTTATTAAGGTATAGTATTGACTAGATAGTCATTAACAGGCATCGGAGTATTTTTAGCACGGTAAGACTAAAGTGAGCTATGGAGTCGTTGTAAGCATTAATATTAAATTTATACTCATACTCATCCTCATTAATTTAATTCATAAAATAAATAATAACTATAAAGTAGTACACCACCATCTTCATTGACGAATAGCAAATAATATGAAGGGTCCACGGAAAAAATATGTCAAGTCACTTTTTTTTTTCAAAATGAGATTTTAATGTCACGCAATAGTTCATAACAAGCGCAACCTAAAGTGACTAGACATGTGTTTTCCGTGGACCCTTTATATTATTTGTTATTCGTCAATGAAGATGATTATGTGTTTACTTATAGTTATTATTTGTTTTATGAATTAAATGAATGAGGATGAGTATGAGTAAAAATTTAATTTTAATGCTTACAACGACTTCATAGCTCACTTTAGTCTTACCGTGCTAGAAATACTCCGATGCCTGGTCATTAAAGCCGAAAATATTATTTAATCATAGAAAAAGGCCCAATCAACCAGCTTCCTAGCTCGCAGCACGTACACTTGCCGATTCACGAAACCAGTTCCGCCGACCCATCCACTTGATCTTGAGACGAGTCGGCTGGCCAACTTTCACAAGATTCCTCGAGGCCCGTGCGGGCTCGTGAGAACTGATACCACACCACACCCTAAAAAAGGTAATATTAAGACGAAAGTGAAATGGGATTGGTCTTTTATCAAAGTGAGTTTGCAAATGTTCTTGCAGTATGACAGTGAGCTGAGTTAGCTTAGCATTAACAATGAAAACCAGCAGTCTCGCTGTGTCCCAAATCCGTTACAATCTTGTAAGTTGTTCTTGTTGTTGCATAAATTAACTTTATTTCATAACAAAGTTCTATTAAACTTGAAACCTAATTGCGATCACAGAAAGATATAGGTATCTAATTAGGTTATTATAAAAATTTAAGGTTTTATTTAATTCTATCTTTACGCTTATACAATTTAACTTTTTCTTTTACTGTTTACTTCTTGTGCAATTTTTGATTTATGGGTTATTGCCTGTCAATAAAGAACTTTATTTATTTATCTCATAGAACACGAAATAACAAACCTATTTCTTCAAATGGCTAAGCCATTGGCAAAACATTTGACGACAATTTTGTGATCGTCAAAAATATAGAACAGGTACAGTACTTATACATTATTTGGGACACGCACACACGTACGATCGTGGAGTACGCGATTTTATAGTATAGTCTTAAATGGAACAATTTTATGGAATCCCACTGCAAGTCTATACAAAGCGGCCGTTAAAAGGGGGTTCAATTACTCTTCCTCACCTGTCAATCTCGAGAAACTTAACAGATGAAATGAAACCAACACAGGTTGTACAAAGAATTTAGCGTTCAGGCATTTAAATTATCGCCACATAACAATGTACACATGCCTCAGAATTAAGTTTTTTTTATAGAATTCGCTAGAAACTGAGAACGGGTGGATCATTGTACCAAAGAATTTACACCTGGCCATCGTTGTTTAATAACAACGTCGGTTAACTTTTTTTTAGACAAAATATCCCTGTGTCTAGTAGCGAGACTTCTTATGTCTTGTAAGGGGAAAAAAACGTCTGCATCAAAAGTAGCTACTACTCAAACGAAGAAGTCAATAATCTTTATTAAAAGGTAATAAGCACTTTTGCCATCTTTGATTGCGTAGTTACTTTTGATGCTGAGTGTACGTGACGATGAGGTAAACGAGAAACATAAAAGGCCTTTAGGATTCGGTTACAAATAAACATCTTATCTTATAAATGAGACACTAAGGTACCATTAAGGATCCAATTCACAGCAGTTACGACGTATAATTGTGTCGAATGCGAGGAACGTAAGATTCACAGTTACTCGTATCCTCCTTCATAACAAGTTTGTATGCACAAAATTAAATCTAGAGGTGAATGATCGCCACTGACATCACGTGTATTTTTTGCATCACGTGTAACTTTGCATATTAGGAAGAAACAGCCCAGTTATTTGAGCGTTTCTAAAAAAAAATACACTGTTATTATTGTGATTTTTTTTAGGAGACTTATGTTATTTACACTGAGACTGAGAATCACTTTCGATCCTAATAGGACAAAACAAAAGACGTTTTAGGGTTCCGTACTCAAAGAGTAAAACGGGACCCTATTACTAAGACTCCGCTGCCCGTCCGTCTGTCTGTCACCAGGCTGTATCTCACTGATACCGTGATAGTTCCAGCTGAAATTTTCACAGATGATGTATTTCTGTTGCCGCTATAACAACAAATACTAAAAACACAGAATAAAATCGTTTTTTATAGATAATGGTACGGAACCCTTCGTGCGCGAGTCCGACTCGCACTTGGCCGGTTTTTCTTATTGTGTTACCATTTCCCACACAAGTACTTTGTATGGTGGACACGTCGGGTAAGTATGGGAAAGTTCAAAAATGTATGGAAATTTTGGGACACTTTTTTTTCTCCTATTGCGATGGAAGGAGATCGTGATTCTGAGTAATCGTTCGCAGAAATTGTCATCAAAAAAATTGTGACAATTATTTTACGAAACGCTCATTTACGGCTTATTATGTAGCACATAAAGCATTAGTCTCTCGCGCACTTACTTGCTATAGTTGCTATAATAATATAGTAAGGGAAGAATGGTTTATCTCCGACATGAACGCGTTCATGCTAGCTAGGCTTTTAACACCAATTGATTGGTGTGGTGTGTAGATGTAAATAGTGTAGTTTGCACAGTATTTAGGGTCATTGCGCCAATTACGCGACCAGCTGCAGTTTGCAACCACCTGGAGGACAAGGTCAATTAGAGATGATGATATGTCTTGAACAGTGTGAACCATCAAAAAAACAACGAGCTGTATGCATTTCTATCACTAGTCATTTAATAGGAATCTAATAAGTTTTCACCGCAAATAAATAAAGCGCAATAAAAACCTAGATTTATAACCCGTTGAATATTTTCTAAGTGAAATAATGTTACAGTTTTGCACTTTATTCCATTTAACAAGACGAATTTTCATGGGGATTGCAAAATTTAAACCTGATGTTGCAAATCAACACACGAGTTTTGTAGGAAGTACTTATTTTATAAGATAGTTAAGGTACCTAAATTAAATGTATGTAGGAATGCTCCTTTGCGAAATCACGATAATTTATGAATTATGATATTGCTATATTGTATATAAGTATGAAGACTGATAATACATATTATATAATTTACAATCCGAAGCTGGCGACAAAACTAACTTAGTGTTCCAATGATCATGGGGCTATACGATTTCGTTCGTCATGAGACGCTCTATTGCAGGCATTCGAAGAATGCGCTCAGTCACTGGTGTTGTAATACTTCAAGTGCCTTTGAGTGCCGATTTATTGAGTTTTTCATGGAGAAACAAATACTGTTATTTGCTTTACCCTGAGACTTGCGAGTTTATCTTTCTAATGTTGAATAGGCTATGAAACAAGTTTGAGAAGTAGGTTGGTATGTTAGAAAAACCTGTACGAAATGATAATCTGTCAGTAAATTTTGGGGGCTTCTACCGGTTTATGGGCGCCTTGACCATACTAAATTTCGATTTAAGCTGAAAATAAGATCCCAACTAACAACAAGTGTTTAAATGCGAGAGGGTTAAGATTGGTTCCACTTAAGGCAAAGTGTTTAAGATCGTTATCTGCGAATGTTCTATTCATAGACAATGATCTCTTAGCATTCATAAAACATCGTCTGTTAGGGCGCATCTTTATTAAAGACCGAGGTGTGAATTCAGAAGTAAGTTGAGGGAGGTTTCTGACCTTGGTGGGCAAAGAAGTCATTTTATTTTACTTCAAGATTAGGTATAAAATATTCTCAAGACAATCTGGATAAATATTTAAAAATATTTGAGCAAAGACCACATAGGTACCTAGAATCTTTGACCTTTGCTTATTCGACGTAATCAAAAAACTAAAAAAACCCATGGAGACATATAAATTTAAACTAAAGACAATAAAGTACCTATGTACAGTCAGCAGTAAAAGTGTTTAGGGGTCAATCAATTATTTCTTGTTGCTCGTTGCCATGGTTACGTCGCCTGGGTCACTCTTTAAAACTATGATTTTATGGGGTTGTCATAAACCCATTCCATGGTGGCGCATCTCCTTAGCATGATAGGAGTCCAGTTTATAGTATTTTTCTAAGAAAGTCTGTTACTGTTGTCTCTTGGCTTACCGGGACAGAATAACAACAAGAAAAAGTGGATTGACCCTTAGGTACTTTACTACTCCTAGTTACTACTAGGTAAGAGAGGTCGGTACTCCAAAAAACATGAGCTTGTATATTTAACTACGAATTTCATAAATCTATTCTCATCAAACTTCGAACCTTTTCACTTTTTAGAAGACATACCTACTATTCTGGCTACTCCCAGTCTACAGTTCCTGTTAAGCTAAGTGTAATCTTCAAGTCATTAAAATCACATAAGGCGCGTTGCAGAATGGCGGTGCATATTAATGGACGACGGCCCTTATGTGTTACGTATGCAACGCGTTGATGTTCTTTCTAAGGACATTCGCTCACGTGTCGCATGTGTGCACCCAAGCTATATAATACGACACGAATATTTCTCACCGTCAGTTTTTATCTAAGTATTCATTATTATAGTATTTTATGCAACTGTTGTATAAGAAGGGTCTTAAAACGAGAGTGGCGTGGGTTGCGATGCGAGCCTTGGCGAGCATCGCAATTAAAGACGCCACATACAATACTTTTTCTAAGACAAATTTTAAATAAGGGGGCGTCCACAAATTATGTAACGCAAATTGGGGGGGGGGGGGGGGGTCCGGCCAAGCGTTACGGTCCTGTTACGTTGGGGGAGGGGGGTGTCATGGTTTGCGTTACGTCACGCACGATTTTTTATAATAGTATACCTACTTAAAAAAAAAATAGTTTTTCACATCCCTGGTTTGCGGTATTTGTCTAAGAAAATATTGGCAAAACCGAGCGCGCGACGCGACAATGACAGACAGATACAACAAAAGTGCCGTGCTGCAAGTGACGCAGTTGTTTGTGATTTCATGATTTGTGCCGTGTGTTACGCTAAATTATAAGTAAATTAATATATTTGAAGGAGATGACATCGAAAATAGGTGAAATTTATCAAAAGGCCTTTAAGGCATACAGAGAATGTCACTCAAGTATTTCAACAGCCACTGCACAGCAAAATTTCAATGTAATTTGGAAAGAAAAGGTTCGTGTGTTAAAAAACAAAGAAGAAAAGGAAAAAAACTGCTGGAGCCCTTCTGGCTGAGTGAACGTAACGAAATAATACGACTTGTTACGTAACGGAATTGAAGGGGGGGAGGGGTCCCAGCTAAGCGTGACGGTCCTGTTACATGAGTGGAGGGGGGGGTTAAAAATTTAAGAATTTTGCGTTACGTAATTTGTGGACGCCCCCTAAATAGCAGACTACAGAATAGAATGTTCAGGAAGCAAGTTTTCTATTTCGTTCTTTTGCTACTCAAATTCAATTTCTTCAGGAGTGCAGTTATTAATTTCTTCGACCATTTTAAAAGGAATGAAACTTTTGTCTTCACGAACACGAATAAAATTTTAATAGTTTAGGACTAATAGTTTATCATTTTTCGTCTTTTCATTTTGAACTGTATTTTGGTGGGAAATCGGAATGTTTATGGTTTGTTTTTAATTTGTTTGCACTTGCCATCCGAACCAAACCGGACCCGGACCGAATTCGAACTGTTTATTTTTATAAATAATACCAAGAATTGATAAAACATGTAATTTAACGCACAATATTAGATGATGATGTATTATTATTGTAGTAAATAATTTATACGATTAATATACAAATGTTAAAACGTAAATAAACACTTTCATTACGAAATATTTGTTTAAGAAGTTGGCACCACTGCCATAAAGCGGCAGAAAAAAAAAGTTAAACAGTGCTTTTATGAAAAATGTATGAACCATAAAAGTCCGCTAAACAGTGAGTTTATGGGCCATATACGAGTAGCATAGAGTTTTTCGACGACTTATTATTGGTGTCATTGTATTTGAGCTACAGCCTATATAAATGACAGATAAAGGTACAGGAGTAGAAAAAAAACATTTAAAGGTCCGCCAATACGCACGTATCTCCCCCGGATGTACAAGTGTCCATGGGCTGCGGTGCCTATTTACTATCAGGCGGGCTGACACTTGTTTGCCACCAACGTTTTTAGGGTTCCGTAGCCAATTGGCAAAAAACGGAACCCTTATAGATTCGTCATGTCTGTCTGTCTGTCCGTCCGTATGTCACAGCCACTTTTTTCCGAAACTATAAGAGCTATACTGTTGAAACTTGGTAAGTAGATGTATTCTGTGAACCGCATTAAGATTTTCACACAAAAATCGAAAAAAACATTAAGTTTTGGGGGTCCCCATACTCAGAACTGAAACTCAAAATTTTTTTTTTCATCAAACTCATCTATGGATAGGTCTTTAAAAATTATATTGAGGTTTCTAATATAATTTTTTTCTAAACTGAATAGTTTTCGCGAGAGACACTTCCAAAGTGGTAAAATGTGTGTCCCCCACCCCTGTAACTTCTAAAATAAGAGAATGATAAAACTAAAAAAATATATGATGTGCATTACCATGCAAACTTTCACCAAAAATTGGTTTGAACGATTATTTTTTTAATACGTCATAACATAAATCGTAAACCGCAATTTATTTTACGGAACCCTTCATGTGCGAGTCCGACTCGCTCTTGGCCGCTTTTTTATTTTATTACATGTATTCTTGACCTAAGTAATATACCAGGCCTGGTATGGTATGGTACACTGCATTAATTTAGGCGCGAAAATAACCTCTTTGTTTAGGTCCGCTTACAAAGGGTTGCCGCTCCCACGGCCACGCGACATTTTGACAAGCAGGTATAATGTCAATGTGGCCAACTTTTCATAAAACTGTCATTGGAATTAGAATCTTCAACCTTGAGTGGTAAAGTTGCTTTTTGAATGGACTACATTGATGCAATTCGGCCAACTCAAATAATCTCAAGTACCTATACACTCAGCGTCAAAAGTATCGCACCTTTCCTAAAATGCATTTCAAGCGATTATTACTCCTAAGACACTTACTGTATCCTGTCGATATTAGTATAATTTGAAAGCTAAAACCTAGCGGGTTTTATTACCTTTCAAATGATACTAATATCGACAGGTTACAGCAAGTATCTTAGGAGTAATAATCGCTTGAAACAAATTTTAGGAAAGTACACAATGTACACTCGGCGTCAAAAGTGCGACACTTTTGACGCCGAGTGTACATTGTGTGACGTGAAAGAGTGTTATGAGACAGAAAGAGACAGGGCACACTTTCGTCAGCATCGGATTAAAAGTCATCCTCGAACATACATATATCGTGGTAGCCATTATATGTATAGCAAACAAATCTATCCACCCATTCCAGATACCAATAGATACCAACGGACAAATTCGTCTACGTCTTCGTTTATGTAGATTGTAGGATATCAAAGAAATATATTGTGCTAGTTGTACTTATTTCGAGCATTCAGTGCTTTTCAAACATTAAACTATTTGCGGTTCAAAATGGTTTTCCTTAAAATCGCATTAAGATTTACTCCCGATTTTTAACGTACACGCAATAAGGTACTTTTGTTTGAAAACACTTTAATATCGAACTCCTAGAACGATTCAAAATAGTTGTTTACCGTTTTATAGTGGCTATTTATATAGCTGTACGTGTTAAAGTAGGCTTTGTCTTAATTTTCATAACCAGTCGTTTCCTTTCACTTCGTAACCTATCGCCAACTTTATTTGTTAGTGACAGCTATATTCATTTGAAATTCTAAACTTGGTGTCGAGATATGATTTCCTGTTTGTTGAACGAGCGAGCGAAGCGAACGAAATTATCCGTTTCAGCTTGGGACAATTTTTTTTCGTATGTCCGGCTGTTCTCCTAAGGTATTTCTCAACCGATTCTCGTGATATTTTGTGTTGTGAGCATGTTCGATAAATTATATGGTATTTATTTTGGACACGTCTTTAAAAATAAAAAATAAATAAAAGCATAGGCTCGCGAGATCTGTACAGCTCACAGAGCCAGTGTACACACATGTTTGTGTGCCATTATTATTTAAATACAATACAACATTGTGTTCCAATTCATTAAACAAATGTGTGTCAAATAATTTTTAACCCCCGACGCAAAAACAGGGATAGTTACAAGTTTGACGTGTCTGTGTGACTGTCTGTGGCATCGTAGCCCCTTAACGATTGGACCGATTTTAGCGTTTCATCAAAATCTGTTCAGCCGTTTTTGAGATATTGAAATTTGAAATGAAAATATCAGGGGTTTTTCGACAATTTTAAGTTGTACTCGTAGTTATTATTTAAAACATACGTTATTTTTAACCCCCGACGGAAAAAGAGGGGTGTTATAATAAGTTTGACGTGTCTGTGTGTGTGTATCTGTCTGTGGCATCGTATCTACTAAACGAATGGACCGATTTGAATGCGGTTTTTTTATCCGAAGCTGACGTGATCGAGATGGTTCTTAGCTACGTTTCAACAAAATCGGTTCAGCCGTTTTAGAGATATTGAACTTTGAAATGAAAATGTCGGGGGTTTATCAACGTTTCCAAGTTGTAGTTATTATTAATAAGGTATTTGAGTAGGTTTTAGTGAAATCACCAACTTTTTATCAAACATCAAAAAGGCTCGGCTAGTATGAAATTATGAATGAAGTCATAGTACCTAGACAGAATAGTAACCTCACAATTTTGATATCGAACAGCGTCCTTTTTGATCTAAGATGTGAGTTTAAATACTTTAAATATCTTGAAGCTTGATGTATTTACTGGAGTTTTGATTATTGCTAATGTAAAAATAATGTATACACCATATATGTATACACCATATATGGAACACCCAACATTGTGCAGGACCCTATGCTAGGGGATGGAGCATCTAACTCCATTAGGATTATAGGATTAAATTAATTTGTAATACTAACCTTAGTCATAATTCGTGATTGTATACTAACAACTTATGGACATTACCTAGTCCGAAACAAATAAAGAATTGAATTGAATATATATACCTCTACATATACATATAGAAATATTAGGAACTATTAGAACTAGGGTATTTACCTCGATGTTTCGGACGTGTTGTAACACCGCATTATGGTGGTAAGAAACGATTAAGACCCGTTTAGTCAAAATAATCAAAGTTACAACGTGTAATGCTGCGACGCAGGATTTCATATCATTGTTAAATCGTATAAACCAACCTGTATAATTTAAATAAGTGTAAATTTTGACATGTACATACCCTGTTTAATCCTGAAATGAATGTCCCAATCCTTATTCAGAGGCACTTATTCACAACACTGTCGCACAAAACCCCAAGGTGTAACACCTTTGGTCATCCAACACAAATTCAAATTTAAACTTTGCACAGGCACTTCCAACGAACTGTGGTACCTGGCGAGATTTAAGCCAGCATTCACCGAGATGAAGGCTGTGTTACCAAACTTCCATCAACGTCAACACACTTAAACTTAAAAACACTGTCACAGAACTCAACCGAACTGTTTCCTAATTCAGAAAACAACGAGTTAAACACATTATTAGTTAAATAAGCGAAAAACCGCTTCGTACACACACAGCGTCGCGACGTTAAGTTGAAACTAAGTTGGATCCGCTACGAACCACGAAAGACCGTTGATCCAGTTGATCTGTCGGTAAAGCAGTTTTACTACCTTACCGACTACGTGGTGCTAAAGACACGCCTGCGTATAACTATCACCCTTGATTGTATAGGTTAAGAAAGGGACGGCGCGCGAACGTGAGTCTGTAGCACGGAGTGGGAGAACTCAAAACCTGCGCCCGAGCAGCGAAGCCTCTCAATACAGACGTATAGCAACAGGTGAATATTATGTGCGTGTGTGCGTGCAATGTTGCGAGTTTTTATACGAGTGTGCGTTTACTTGATTGTAGTAATATTGATAACGTGCCTGCCTATTTTGTTTAGTAGTATTTAACAGTTCATGGTATCTTATCTAACGTTTAATTATGGTTTACATTGAATTAACATGCAAGTTGTGAAAGTTAGTTGCCAATAATTATTATTATTTTAGCTTTGATCAGATATGTCTTGCGTTCAAGTTCAAGCCTATTACGTGTATTTTAAAAATCAATTACAGTTACATAACATAACTAACATTCCAACTTTAACAATTAGTTAGTAATCAACAGTAAAACAAAAATACATTTGAAATTAACGGTACTCACGCCGTATTCAAGATGTTTTTATGACAGCTCGTGGTGGTCATATCGCCGATATTATGATATATTATATGAACCCAGACATTGTCGGAAATGTGTTCTGTTCTATTTTGAAGAGCATTGAGTTAGTTTTTTAGGTAGATAGATTTAATTAGAAAAACAAAATTAAATTGATTACTTACCGTCAAACATGCCTACTTTGCCCGCTTTTTTCGGAAAAACACGAATATCTCATTGTTTTTTTATATGGTAGGATAATTGTTTTTTTTGCTTAACGAATCAGTCGTAGTAATACGCATGTGCTCATGAGGAGTAATATTTTTTAATCAACATCTATTCCAAATTTTTATCGAATTTGATCGCGGGTAATTAAGATGTGGACTTTAGCCAATATTGCCCATGTCAATTATTGCCGTAACTATAGCTCTTACGACGTTGAGAGAAGGATTAGTGCAAGATCTTAGGCAATGTTGGCGTTCCATTTTATCATTCTAGTCTTATGTATGAAAATTGAAAACTCGTGAGAAATATGGGTGGGCAATGTTACATAGACATTTTGCTCTTTTCCATACAAGTCGCATTAAGCAGTTTGAAACTGTAAGGGTTGTCACTTTTGGCTTAATCTGTGTAGTAGTGGTTTTTTGTGCCGTTCTTTCACACGACCACAAAATAAAATAGATTATTTCAACAAAAAACAACTTTTATTCAAATTATTTATTTATGAAAAAAAATTAACAGTGCTTTGGGTTTTATTTTACTCCTCGTAGCCTTACAGAATTTTTTTTTCGTCGTCATTGATATATCTTACCAGATTAAACGATTTACATGCCCCTGCCGGGATTTGAACCCAGGATCTTCAGCTTCCGAGGCAGGGTCACTAAGCTAAACCAGTCGTCAAACCATACAACAAAACGTATATGGATACTACTTACTTCCTACTAAAACACGGCAGATTAATAAAAATATAATTTAACGTACCTACATCCTAAATAAATTAAATACATAACCTTCCTTTACTAGCGCAATCAGGTAAACAGGCTGAAGGTGACAACCCTGAGCCTTTTTTGAGGCTGGGCGATGTTTACACACTAGGTTGGCAAAACACTAGATAACATTGCCCAGCATCATAACTTTTGTTGTAAGAAGTTTATCCAGATTAAATAATAATAAAAATAATCTACAGTTCTTATTTTATTACAAGTACCACCTAACCTAAGGCTTCCCCATTTCGTAGAAAAAAAAATCAAACTTCCACAAGAATTGGCCCGCCAAATCACGCCTTTATTCGACGAGTTCCGACACGTTACTTAATGGAGTTAGACGCAAATGTGATTCGTAGTGATACCACAGATATAACCTATTTTCTATTAAAAATAGTGGTGTTGCCACAAACCTTTTTTATTTTTCTACATTAACGGATTTGTTTAAAAGTTGCATTCTGGGCAAAGTTCCCCCTGGAGGCAAAGTAGGCGTATTTGACGGTAGTAGAAATATAGAGTTGATAAAGTGTCCGGTAAAACTGCCGAGTAAGAAAGAAATCACAATACTTAATATTAGATATACTTAGTAAGAAATCCATGCGTACCTATACATACATTTTCCGTTTCCCATTTTGATTTTGTGTCGGTCCCATGTCCCAGAAATATCAAATGCTTAGATTTATCCCGTACCTATGTTTATCGTCGGCTGGCGACGACAGTGTGTAATGGAGGGTCCACTTACTAGCCCACGCCGTTAACATTTCGTTAACGAGAACAACAAACAATAATTCATTATCATTACCAGTTTAATGAGTGACTATACAAACTTGGTTTACGTAACGAGTTATGGGTAACGACCCTATACATGCAGACGGAAAGTTAGGTACAATATCTTCTCGCATACTGAGTCAGACCACAGAATTTAATATCACATAAAAATTAAGTCAATAAGCCCGGTGTCGTAAACATAAAGTTAACCAACGTTAAGTTTTATTACAACATTGCTAATAAACAACACCCGAAAAGCCTGATTAAAATTACAAATCGGCAAGAAGATCTTGGTGAAACTTACAGAAAAAAGTAGGTCCCTAATTCCAAGTAATTTGACTCAAACACTTGTCACTTAGAACGGGCAGTCGACAGACGTCGAAGGAAAAACTAATAATCCGTCCGTAAAACGAGCCGTCCAATTTGGAAGGAGTGCTGTGGAACATTAATCTTGATCCTCTCATCAGTCAGGGCGAATCACGCAAAAATAAAAGGCGTATTGACCGTCTGCTACGTGTGTGGTGAGCTGGTAAGTGACAAAAGACGATAGTATTCCGGCCTTTTGATGTCACCATAGCCAACGATTACTCAATCGGGTGATTGTAGTCCTTTATTTACTGATTTCTTCCCATCACGTTCTCTTATTATTCAGTGTGAGAGATCGGTAGCTAGTCGGTAGCTGACATTGAATAATACAGGGTGGAATTTCATAAACTGTACAAAATATAAGGAGAAAAATTTCAGCTAATTTCATCGGTGAAACGGTGTTTTTTTTTTTTTTCTAGTCATTAGTTTTTTTTTTACAGAATTTTGAAAATTTTTGTAAAAACTCGGGTAATACACCTAATTCAGACGGTATAACTTTTGATCCAATGGTCCTAAAATGAAAATAAAAAATGCAGAGTATTACCAAGGGACAGGTTAATAATTCTTAATAACAATAGAAAACCAACTAAAAGAGAAAATCCGCAAAAAAAATTATTGTGTTTGAAAAATGGCTACAAAAATTACGAATTTTAAAAGAAAAACACAATTTTCTGAAAAAAACGCAAATTTAGTTACCATTTTTTTTGCTTAGTATTAAACCTCACTTAATGCCGATTCTAAAACCGTTTTTAAACTGTCTCAGACTTTGAAAAATACCACGCTAATGGGTACGTAAATCAAACCATAATTTTATTAATTTTAATCCTCTTAAAATCCTTAATGACCGCTTGTTCCCAGGTAGTTGAAGGGTGTTTTTGGGTTGAAGGTGGAGATAACATGAGGGGTATAAAGGCATTGGGCAATAGGTCAACTATTCAGTCGCTCGCAAATCGCAATTGCTTGTCTTTGCTCGCCACTTCTTTGATTACTCCAGTACTTGTTCAGTTTGAATCATCATGCCCCGCTTACGAGAGTTTTCGCCGTTACAAATAGCCAACATGCACTATTATTATGGATTGTGCCATGGATCTGCAAGAGCTGCGTGTATCGCCTATTTGGAGCAGTATCCTAATGACGTTCCAAGACCTGCTGCTCGCCACTTTCAAGAAGTTCATCGCCGGTTGTGCAATATTGGCCTGGGATACGGTGGCCGAGATCGCCGAGAGCCAGGAAACATAATTGATGTTGCCATAGAAGAAGCAGTTCTCAGAGACTTGTACGCGGACCCAACCACGAGTCTAAGACGCTTGGCATTGAGGCACGGAATCTCAAAATTCTCTGTCTGGAAAATTTTGAAGAAGGAAGGACTGCATCCATTTCATTATCAACGGGTACAAAATTTGCAAATTGGCGATGCCCGCGTTAGGTGTGTTATGTCGACTTGGATACTTGGCAATATCAGAAGGGATCCGGA
Organism: Epinotia brunnichana; assembly: GCA_963854355.1. Classification (NCBI taxonomy): domain Eukaryota; kingdom Metazoa; phylum Arthropoda; class Insecta; order Lepidoptera; family Tortricidae; genus Epinotia; species Epinotia brunnichana. Next base: position 16,359,852 of record OY977949.1, on the reverse strand, counting down.
ATTTACTAGAAGAATTTTATGGATGGACGAAGCAAGATTTACTCATACGGGAATAACTAACTTCAGAAATTTACACACATGGGCTCACGATAATCCAAACCTAGTAAGACCATCTAATTTTCAAGACCAATTCTCCATAAACGTTTGGGCAGCGGTACTCGACGATCAATTGATTGAACCAGTCTTCTTACCGAATACTTTGAACGCCGACAGATTTTTACTGTTACTGAGAGACGAGCTCCCAGAGCTTTTGGAAGATGTGATGTTAGATGTGAGACAACGCCTGTATCTCCAAATGGATGGATGCCCAGCTCATTGGGCATTAAGAGTTCGACATTTTTTAAATGAGCAATATCCCAATAGGTGGATTGGCCGAGACGGCCCCGTTGGATGGCCTGCAAGATCGCCTGATATGACGCCGTTGGATTATTTTCTTTGGGGTGATATGAAGCAACGGGTATATCACAGAATCGTCAATACCGAAGCAGAATTGCACGACAGAAGTTTAAATGCAGCACAAGAAATAAAAAATAATCCGGGAATGATTCGACGGGCTACGCAACAAATTCAAGCTGGCAAATGGATGCAGTCCTTCCTTCTTCAAAATTTTCCAGACAGAGAATTTTGAGATTCCGTGCCTCAATGCCAAGCGTCTTAGACTCGTGGTTGGGTCCGCGTACAAGTCTCTGAGAACTGCTTCTTCTATGGCAACATCAATTATGTTTCCTGGCTCTCGGCGATCTCGGCCACCGTATCCCAGGCCAATATTGCACAACCGGCGATGAACTTCTTGAAAGTGGCGAGCAGCAGGTCTTGGAACGTCATTAGGATACTGCTCCAAATAGGCGATACACGCAGCTCTTGCAGATCCATGGCACAGTCCATAATAATAGTGCATGTTCGCTATTTGTAACGGCGAAAACTCTCGTAAGCGGGGCATGATGATTCAAACTGAACAAGTACTGGAGTAATCAAAGAAGTGGCGAGCAAAGACAAGCAATTGCGATTTGCGAGCGACTGAATAGTTGACCTATTGCCCAATGCCTTTATACCCCTCATGTTATCTCCACCTTCAACCCAAAAACACCCTTCAACTACCTGGGAACAAGCGGTCATTAAGGATTTTAAGAGGATTAAAATTTATAAAATTATGGTTTGATTTACGTACCCATTAGCGTGGTATTTTTCAAAGTCTGAGACAGTTTAAAAACGGTTTTAGAATCGGCATTAAGTGAGGTTTAATACTAAGCAAAAAAAATGGTAACTAAATCTGCGTTTTTTTCAGAAAATTGTGTTTTTCTTTTAAAATTCGTAATTTTTGTAGCCATTTTTCAAAAACAATATTTTTTTTTGCGGATTTTCTCTTCTAGTTGGTTTTCTATTGTTATTAAGAATTATTAACCTGTCCCTTGGTAATACTCTGCATTTTTTATTTTCATTTTAGGACCATTGGATCAAAAGTTATACTGTCTGAATTAGGTGTATTACCCGAGTTTTCACAAAAATTTTCAAAATTCTGTAAAAAAAAAACTAATGACTAGAAAAAAAAAAAAAACACTGTTTCACCGATGAAATTGGCTGAAATTTGTCTCCTTTTATTTTGTACAGTTTATGAAATTCCACCCTGTATACTTGATACTTGTTAGGAGGCTATGTAGTAGTTAATTTGATATCCAGAGTACAGACTTGTCATGGCTACCTATAGAAGACTTGCAGATACCATTGTTTAATTTCCCTTTTAGTAAGATTAAGGTACTTAATAAAAACGTCAGTCAAGACAATATATGACCTCCAAATAAAAGCCCTAAACTGATTGTGATAAAGACCTACATCCAATGTTAATTGAATCTTCTATTTCGCAACCATTCTTCACCGAAACTTTAATTAACAAAACAAAGCCGGCATGAAACCAAGCTCGTGGTAATTACGCATCCACTTATCAAACCGTCGACATTGAATTACTTCGGTACATACTTTCATAGGTCGCCTTTGAATTCCCTGCGGCACGGCATTGGAGCCTGATTCTGTAGCACCGATAAGCTTGGATACCTACGTCATATTTTTCCCACTTATGTGAGCTTCCACTTACGTCAGGGAATTCATTTTGATACATCCAGATAAAAAAAAACATAAAAAAAAATCGTCATTTATTATGACAAATTCTTGTTCGACAATTATTGCGATTGCGAAACACTGTGTAGAGGTTTAGTAAGTAGCTTCAGATGCACGGAGGGCAAACGAGCTAGGAATCCATACTTCCATACTATTAATATTAAAAATGCGAAAGTGTGTCTGTCTGTCTGTTACCTCTTCACGCTTAAACCAATGAACTCATTAGATGAAATGTGGTATGGAGATAGTTTGAATCCCGGGGAAGGACATAAGATAATTTTTATCCCGGAAATCATCCCTTTAAGCCTTGGTCAGACACACGGCGCGACGCAGCGCCGCGGTCGCGCCGCGTGATGCCGACGCGATGCCTGTTCAAACAGGGCGCGCGCGGATCGCGCCGGCCTCGCGCTCTCAACACGCTCTCATCGCGCGCGCGAACGCGGCGCGACCGCGGTGCGATGCGGGCGTGATGCGCGGCGCGATGCGGGCGTGATTCGCGCCCGGATACAGGATACCGGAAACATTAATTTTTCTATATCCATACCTTATTACAAAATAACTAATAACTATGCTACGCTCGCACTAAGCACTGCGTGCTGCCTAACGTCCGACTGATGTGTGTGACCCAGCGCGGCGCAGCGTGCCGCCGCGTCCGCGCCGCGCAGCGCTGCGCCCGCGCCGCGTGAACGCAAGGGGCCGCGCGGCGCGGGGCGCGACAGAAGCGGGGCGCGGTGCCGGCGGGACGCAGTCTGTTTGACGTCGCTAACCTGTTAGCATGTGCAGCGGTCGCGCCGCGCGACCGCGGCGCTGCGTCGCGCCGTGTGTCTGACCAAGGCTTAAGGGGTGAAATGGGGGTTGAAAGTTTGTGTGGAGCTACGATATAAACGAGTTCCACGTGGACGAAGTCGCGGGCAGAAGCTAGTTGTAGATAAATTAGAAAAATCATTGTTAACTCAGAATTGTTCTATCTATGTATAGTGGAGTCCAGCTAGGTCAGAACAGATATATTGTTCTGACGGTAAAAAGCGAAATTATTCAATACAACGCCGATTGTCGCTTTCCATAATGGCCCATAACAAGACATACATACTTATATTATATGGTCAAACGATTGCAGGAAACCTTGCAGAACGGAAATGTATCAATAATACCTACATGCTTAACTTCCCAGTGCAGTTCCAAAGCTAGAATAAGGATCAGAGCAAAGCTGATAATTCGATTGGCACTCGCCCGCCGACAGTTTTATGGTAGTCGTCAATAAGGGAGAGGAACAAATAAGCGACGCAATTACGAAAAGGTCGAGTTGGCGTGTAAATACATACTCCATCAGCACATCGGCAGCGCAATGCCCGGATTAGTATTATTCGAGATTATCCGGGATGCTGAGCCCTTGGTTCACTGCGACAATTACTGATCTAACTATTGTGATCGCCACTTACTAAATAATTATTGGTTAATGTTTTATTTTTACTGCACTCTAAAAATTTACTCTCTTCCGGGTACAAAATATCATTGTCCAGAATGGACTTACCTTACGGCAGGCAAGGGCAATCGGTTATTAGGATGCGTGCAGGCGTCTCCTCGGCTTCATGGCAGAGTCTGCATTGTCTTGTATTGTATCGCATAGTTCCAACGTATACATGTGCTTATTTTAGCAATGCCAGCATAGGTCAAACACACGCACACTTCATTTTTAGTTATAATACCTAAATATTACCTGAATGTCTCAGATCGCTAGCATTTGTCGTGAGAGCCAAAGGCAAAATTATAAATCAACTGAGATTGTATTTATTACCGCCCGTGGTGTATACGCCACATGCCACATCACTGATAAGTAGTGAAACTTAGCATAACAGAAACGCAAATCCTTAGGATCCTGTAAAGTGTCTAAAATTCTAATGAGCCTTTCCTGATTTGTTATTTATAATGTAGCAACATATTTACACAATTTTTTACAATTTCATGAATTAAATACGGCGTTTTATCGCGTTTATCACGGTAGATAAACAATCTGTCACTTTTGCATATTCATCAAAAAGGACTAGCAAAGGCTGGCAGCTCTTCACAGTTCTTTAAATTCCGCTTTTCAAAGCCTCAATTCCGTTTATCTCTTTCACATCCCAATCGATCCACAATAGCATTTGAATATGTTTCACGTGCTCATTCTCAATACTCAACACTTAATTTTTTTCCTTAATGTATTACAGGCGTACTTACATACGAGAAACACATTAGGGACCCTGTTGGGCACAGCAAATTTTGATGGAACATGCTTAAATAAATCACTGAATTAAAATAAATGTCTATATAATTAATGGTTAAACAAACTTACCTGAAGTGAAGTTTGGCCATAATTATACGAGACGTTACATCTGAAGAGATTTAATATTCACTAGGTAGTACACTGTTTAATGTACTAGGCATCGAGCACAATATTTAGATTAGAAAATAAAAAAGAAAGTCAATTGATCCCCTCGTTCCTGCCACCGCGCCCTCTGTCGGTGCGCGCGTACAATCTTCATTATTTTAGAGTATCATGGCTATCTACTCTGCGAATTTTTGGGATGAATGGTAAAATGTAATAACTAATTACTATTCAAATAGGGCGGGTTGGGACATTAAATCTCTTCGGATGTAACGTCTCGTATAATTATGGCCAAACTTCACTTCAGGTAAGTTTGTTTAACCATTAATTATACTATCGACGTTACATCCTCGAGATTTAATATTCACTAGGTAGATGTTTAGCGCCCTTTTCGCAGAGTTTGGTGAAGCTAAAGAAGCAAACACTATTATTTATCATCACATGATATTTTTATTATAGTTTCTTTCATTTGCTATATAAGAAATTCCATACAATCACACATTATAAACAGCTTCAGCAAAGGCATTGTCGGCATTATCTTCAGTAGTTAAAGGTCTATTGTAGAATTTTGAAAACACTAAAGAGTTTCCGGACCAACCTGCAGTTTTCTTTATCATCTCAACTGACAGGCCTTTACGATTGGCCGCTGAGGTAGCAGCATGTCTTGTGCTGTGCGCACTAAACATGTTTGTATCAATTCCACTATCAGACATCGTCTGTTTTATCCAGCGGCTAATCGTACTGGAACTAGCATTATGTATTGGTCTTTTTATTGTTAACAAGAGTCGTTCCGCGTTGGTAATAGTTCTAAAGGTTTGTGTCCTATCTATGTACGCCAACAATGTCCTGGCCGGACAAATTTCTTCTTTATTTGGAAAGAAATGTAAGATTAGGCTTGGTGTAGGCTTTCCGGGAGCAGATGTTTTTATTAAATCATCAATAATTATTCTAATATTGCCTTCATTAATTTGAATATTAGAAACCTTAATCAAAGATAACGTCTGTACTCGTTGTGCAGTCGACAATGCGAGCAGAGTTACGGTTTTTCGAGTTAACAGATCAAGGGTAATACTTTCATTTGGGTATAGAGTGCTTAAATGATCCAAAACTATATTTGGGTTCCAGGTTGTATGATGTTTTGGAAAAACGGGATTAGTTTTGTAAACTCCCTTTAGAAACCTGGAGATATGTTTATCTTCACTAAGTGGCTGTGCCGAAATTAAAGATAGAGCTGACCGACAAGTATTTAAACTCGAATAACTACCTCCACGCTGATATTGTTCTGTTAGGAAATTTAATACTAGAGATGTCTGGACAGATAAATAATCTAACTTATTATCTTTACAATACAGCCACCACTTATACAAAACACAATTATATTGTTTTAATGAATTTGCTGACAAAGATGAAATCATTATGTCTATAGTTTGAGGCATTAATAACTGCCTAGAAAATGATTTCCTGATAATGGCATCACCACCAGGGTAAGTTTCCTCCAGAGTGGGTGGCAAGTCCTGAAAGTGGATAGGAGCAGTTCAATATTAGGTCCCAAAAGAAGGGTTCTGACATCGACAAAGCTGTCAGTAGTGAAAACCATGGCTGGCTAGGCCAGTAGGGGTCGACAATTATCCCAGTTGCATTATCGGAAATAATTTTATATAAGCACCTTAGGAATAATGAGAAAAAGCTGAAACGCGTAGGAATAAATAAGGATTCAAATCAACTGTGAACGCATCAATATTGACAGCATTTGGGTCTGGGAGCCAAGAAATATATTTCTCACATTTAAAATTGATTCGAGTGGCGAACATATCAATTTCAAGGATACCAAGTCTGTCAGTAATTTGATTAAAGGCATCCTCTGATAATTCCCACTCAGTGTCAATATTGGTGCGACTTGACTCTTGATCGGCCTATATATTATCTCTTGATTTTGTGTAAGACGCGAAAACAAATAGCTTGCGACTTTCGCACCACTGCCAGATTTTACGAGTTATGTCATTTAGGTGCACGTATTGCACCCCACCCATTCTATTTATATAAGAAATTTCGGTCATACTGCCAATTCTAGGTAAAATGAAGACATTATGCAAATTTCTGGCAAAACACTTCAGCCCTATATAAGCTGCATTAAGTTCCAATAAATTTATATGGTGATTCTTTTCGACAGCGTTGCAGAAACCGTGAGAGTGATTAACATTACAATAAATTCCCCAGCCAGTAAGCGAAGACGCCCGAAAATATTTCAAACGAATATTTGCTTGACCGTATCGGATTTTTGATGGTCATTATGCTTTCCTGCCACCATTGCAAGTCTGGGTGAATGTTTTCAGTTAAGGTCATACGACTGTCATGGTCTTCACCAGAATGTTTTAACGCAAGAAATTTCTTACCCTCTAAGCGTTTGGTGTAACCATATAATACTCCCAAACAAGCAGAGGTAAGAGAACCAAGGAAAGCAGCAAATTCTCTGATGGTTAAAGTTTTTTGCTTAGAAATATTTCTGGATTGATCGAAAACATTCTTTCGTTTCTTGTGGGGCAACTCTAGGGTCATATCACGAGAATTTAATTCGAATCCCAGGAAAGTACAGGTCTGACTTGGCAGTAATTTACTTTTCTTAGTATTAATGCTAGTTTCTCTAAAAGGGAAACGGTTTCTTAAACGCAATCATGACATTCTGCATAAGTATAAGAAAGATTTTGGAATTAAATTGTATTGAGGACTCTTGACATCTCACGACAGCGCAGCAATGCAATGCTTTGCAGTAGCAATTTTAAGATTGTCAGTTAGGGAGAAAAAGGAGTTAATTGGTTCAATTTCTTGTACAACTGTCGAGTTAAAAGAGTTTTGTATCCTTCAACATATTGTAAAACGACCAGATCATTTGTAATATCACGCCATTGATCAATGTAAAACTGGAGTCTACCTGCGTGTTGCTGTACCTCTATTGATATTTGCGTGGCTGCCGGCCGTCTCTCTTGAATGATGGAGGCTGGTACCTCTCCGAAGTCGGGCGCTGGGGATGCTGTGGAGGAGCGCGAGTCCGGTACCCACCCGGCTGGTTCGCTCTCGAACCCTGTTGCCTGGGTGGGGCCTTCCAGTTTCCCTGGCGCGGTGTATATTTCTTTGAGGTAAAAGAGGTAGCAGTGTAGGTTCTTTTAATTTGAAGTCCTGACTTCTCTGCTGACTTTGAGGCTTTGATTTTTTCGCCGAGATTCTCTCCGAATAAATACGAGTCTCTCTTCACGTCTTGGATCATGTTTGTGAATTTTTTATCCAGATTAGGAAGAATAATTTTCCTTCTGCTATTAGTATTCTCAGAATGAAGATCTGCTAACAGTTGGCTGATATCCGCGATCTGCTTTATGATAGTGAGTTTTTCCATCTTTTCTGTGACGAGAGAACCTGTGAGCTTGGACAGACCTGCAATGGCAAGTCCTAGATGGTTTTGGGCCTTTTCTATTCTTTTATCTCTTTGCCTGGATGACTCAGACATCACAGCTGCAATTTCGTCATTTAGTTTAGGAGCTTTAAGCGATTTAAAGTTTTCTGGGACTAAGAATTTCTCCAAGAGCTCTTCTTTCTGTTCTTTACCTAAACCCTCAACTACTATTCGCCCCCAACGTTTAGCGATTTCTTCAGGGATTTTAGGCCCAAATATCTCCTCTTTCTCTTTTGACCCACCTAGCGCATCCAAGATGTTAGCTGGCAACTCAACTGTCAGCGCTTCCGGCGTTGAAGTGCTTGTGCCGGCGACAGGTGCTTGGGATGTGGTTGGTATAGCCTGAGTTCCAACTGAGGGTACAACCACTGTTACTACTGATTGAACTTCCTCTGCATTCGAATAGTCAGATGCTGAGGCCTCTGGGTCATCCTCGCAGTCAGAATAATAATTCGCCGCCGAGGAGTTGCATTCGGAAACTGTAATAATTTGTTCCAATGTGACTAACTATGCTAGCGCTATACATAAACAACAAAACACGCTATGTAGCCGTGTGGCGTGCATACCTCGGCATAATCTGTATTTTACTTGGATTTTTCAGTTTTAACTTTACGTAAGGTCGTAATCGCATCACGACTCAAAAAGGAGATAGTTATAGACCGTAATCGCATCACGGTTCAGAATAACTTATTGTAATATCATTTATTTATCAGTCGAGGTATGATAGAATTATAATAAAATAAACTGTTGCAGTGTTTATAGTCATTGATTGCAATCGCGTCGCAATTCGAGACTGCAGTTATTGACCGTAATCGCGTCACGGTTCTAAATAACTATTATTCTTTGTCCTCAATAACCCTTAAATAGGTATAATACATCTACATCACCTTATAGGCCTTACGATGCAGTTAAGCAGTAACGTTTATTTAGTTAGTAATATTTGTCCCATAGCAAATCCCACACTTTGTGTTTAACTTCGGGACGATAAGCAGTCGTGAATATTAAGCAGTAAGAAATGCGTCTTATTCCGTACGTAATTGAGTGGTAACAAACACCTAAGGTGAATCGTGAAGCATTATCATTGTTATATTTTTATAAAATGTGCGGTAGGTAGCTGATAGCGGCGGCGCGCCGGCCCTGCCCGCGGTGCCTGTCCGCATCTTAGTATCGAAGTATAAAATTGTACTAAGTACTCACCTTCGTCGTCACTATAGGAATGGCGTCGATCTAGGCTTCGTTTTAACCGTTTTATTTTGCGCCTAATATCTTCCGAACGTCGTCTTTTCCTTTTCCCCATATTATCGGGTTATCCTTTATAAGTACACGGTGATTAATCACTTAAATTCACTAGCTTTATATTTTAATTTGTTAAGTTTGAACGAGAGTGTACTGCGATGCCCGCACAAAAAAAACGAATGAAGATTGTACGCGCGCACCGACAGAGGGCGCGGCGGCAGGAACGAGGGGATCAATTGACTTTCTTTTTTATTTTCTAATCTAAATATTGTGCTCGATGCCTAGTACATTAAACAGTGTACTACCTAGTGAATATTAAATCTCGAGGATGTAACGTCGATAGTATAATTACAGTTTTCTAATATATTTTTCGGGTTCAAGCCTACTATTTCATCATCATCATCATCATATCAGCCGAAAGACGTTCACTGCTGGACACAGGCCTCCCCCAAAGAGTGCCAAAATGACCGGTCCTGCGCCACCCGCACCCAGCGGACTCCCGCGACCTTTACCAGGTCATCAGTCCACCTTGTGGGGGGCCTACCCACGCCGCGCCTTCCGGTACGTGGTCGCCACTCGAGAACCTTTCCGCCCCAGCGGCCATCGGTTCTACGTGCAATGCCTACTACTATTTAACATAACATATTTCACATATGGGTAATTAATACATTCCCAACATGTTTCTAGCACGTTAGCCCGGTGCGCGTGTACTCGAGCGTGCGAAACAAATCGAAATCTGATTGGGATCGAAAACGGCGAATAAAATAGACCATCAAGAAGGCAGACTTAGAAATTTCACCTGCTCTTTAAAGCTGGGTAAGCAAACATTAAAATTACTCACCCGTATCGATGTACTTGAGCACGAACTGGACCTCAGGCCCCAAAGCCGACGCCACCTCCAGCGGCAGCTCCGTATCTCGCAACACGTGCACTGTTGATAAACATACGATTTGGTTAGGTTAGGATTTATTTATTCGTTTAAATTTTTATTGCACAAAACAAACAATGTAGAAATGGCGGATATAATGCCAAATGGCATTATTCTCTACCAGTCAAACATTGAGCCAAACAGAGACACTTAAAATAGGTGCAGAGAAGATGTTGAAACATTTAAAGTGTGGAATAGATGTTAAGTATTACGAGTATGTTCTTGCTGCTTGTTAATAGTGTTCTTAGGAATGGCACTATGACAAGAACATTCGTCAGAGCATACAGAACTTATCCTTTTTTCAGGCCCCCAGTTGCAAAATCTGTAAGTTTGTATGTTACGAGAAATCTTTGAATTTGATAATCCGATTTTTAAAATTATTTCACCAATATATAGAATGAACCTACGAGATGGACTTGGGCTATATTTGATACCGCGACTCCACTTGCGTTCTTTGTACTACGCAGGCGTAGCTAGTAATATACTAAATAGGAACGTTAAAGTTCCTTCAATATCTACATTACTTCAATGCGGCGAAGGATGAACAAATTCTGAAAATACAGCTTAAAGTCAATTTATTAATTAGTAAATTGTTTCTAGTTTGACGGTTATCTAAACGTCCAACAACTACTTAATGAGCTTACCATTTCAAATAGCTAAAGTACCCAAAAAGTACTTATTGAGGTCCTAAGAAAATAACATTGAAATAACGCCCTATATTGCCTGGGACTAAAAAAACACCCTTCGCTAAAATCAGTCTGATAAAGTACCCAAAGCTTTCATATCAAACCAGCAAAAACAAACGCCTTCTATTCATTTATTGACGAAAATTATCTGGTCCTTAAATTATGAAAGAAAAATATCTTGAGAATTTTTTCAACGTCTGAATTGAGCTCATTATGCCACGAGGGAAGCCGGCCTGTTCACAAACAGATACCGTCTCATTGTTTGATTAAAACCGGTGATCATCAGCAAAAACGGCAAGGAAAAGTTGGAAGCATGGGGGAAAAAACACGTGATTGGATATACAGGGTGGTTTTGGAAGCATGATCAAAAATTAAGACGTTATACAGAATTATGAACTTAATGCAGTTGATATTAAAAGTGCCAGTTTCATCACTAAAGCGGCCTTTAGACCTGGCTAAATGCAGTGAACTAACTGCATTCCCACTCACTGGTGAGAGCAAGATGGCTTATCTCCCCTTCCCCAGTTAGCCAGTTCTTAGGGCCGCTTAAGAAGTTATTATTTTCCAAACTGTCACCCGCACGACGGTTATCATTCCCCAAACACCATGTGTCAAATGTTATAAACTATAAAAAATCTACATTTCAAAGAGACACCACTTGTTTATTTGCATAATTGTGTGTAATAGTAGGGCAGTTTCACGTAATAATGTGGACACGCTGGACAAAAGCACCAAATTTTTTTCAGGTACTAGTAAAGTAATTTTTTTATTCCGTAGACTAAAATTACCTTTCATGTATTGCTATTTGCTTGCTATATTGTATTGCATGAAATGTCATTTTAGTCTAAGGAATAAAAAAATAGACTATAGGTAAATATTAGCTTTACGTTTTTGATAGGAACCAACTCCTCCGTCGGCCATCTTTTTTTTATGGGGGTAATTTTTAATTATAGGTATATTATTAATATCTCAGGTTCTAAATCACTTAGAAACACAAACTTGGTGTCTAAATATACATATTTGGGGTCAGAGAATTCAACTAGATATGTTTTAGGGTCGAATTCCCAAAGGATACCATACAAAACCCGTTACCAAGCCTCCGCTGTGGGTCCATATAGACTGTAAACGTTATTTTACGTGTATTACTTGTAATTAAAGTAAATATAGTTATACATAGTCTGCGGAAATTTCAAATGTCTATCTATAGATATAGACCGTTTGTAATAGGCGAGAAACAAAACGCCTTAAAAAGCACTGTTTAATTTTTAATACATTTTTTAGTTATAACTGTGAAAACTTTAACAGTCTAGCTATTACTGACACGCAGACAGACGGACCCACAGCGGAGGTTTAGTAACAGGGTCCCGTTTGGTATCCTTTGGGAACTCGACCCTAAAAAATATCTAGTTGAATTCCCTGACCCCAAATATGTATACTTAGACACCAAGTTTGTGATTCTAAGTGATTTAGAACCCGAGATATTAATTATATACCTATAATTCAAAATGACCCCCACAAAACAAAGATGGCCGACGGAGGAGTTGGTTCCTATCAAAAACTTAAAGCTATTTACCTAACCAGTACCTGGAAAAAAATGGGTGCTTTTGTCCGACGTGTCCGCATTTACGACAATTTGTTTCGGCAGTCTGCCCCACTATACTCGTAATTGCTGCTACGTCTACTCCTCTACGCCTGCTGCCCCTACGCTACCTACGCTATCAACAAAATGTACTAGGTTTTTTTTGTGCATTTTTTACACGTTTCCGAAATCACCCTGTATAGCGGACGCATCGGCATCTTTCCAACCAAAATGAAACCCACGCGTAATTAAGATGGCGTGGCCATTAAATTGATTAATAATAAAAACAATAATTGGCGCAGTCGTTTGTTGTAATAAAACGCGGGACAGTATCGGTTCAGTAAATAAATATGCTTGCAAATAAACAAATCCTGCTGGAATCCTGTTGATGAATGCAATGATTCCGTATTTTAACGGGTCCCAATTTGGAAGGCATTTTTTAAGGGGCTACCCGAGGTTTTCATCGATTTTTGACTAGTTTTGAATCGATACAAATACTTTTGCACTACAGATATAATTATAAGGTAAACGGCTATTGATTCTTCAATCTTTAATCTCTATTTTTGTGTACCATATTTTGAAAGAAATGAACAGTTCTTTTTTTATGATTTTTTTAAACATTGTCTAAAAAAACACATTCTTTGTTATAAAATTGCTGTGAAAGATCTAACATAAACGAATCTGGTGTCTATAAACGTGTGTAGGGTTTTGATTTTAAACTAATTAAGACAAATGTTATGGCCAGAAAACCAGTTTTTTCCTACTTTGATGCCAAATATCTCGAAGACAGTGATGTTTGAAGTGAATATGGGATAATATATTGCTTAAAACTGTTGTTGTTAATATGATAAGCTACAAAAAACATTAGAAAACTAAGGGATTCAGATTGAAGGTCATTGGCGTATGGGATCCCCTTAAAGAATTGGAGTCATAATTATGCAAATCGTGTTGGTTCATGGTCCCTTTTTCATATGTGCATAGATTTCGTATTAAAACATTTCGCTCCTAAGTAAGACTGGCGAGAAGATTACTGGCCCCGTAGCATGGATGGCTTTATCACGCGATAAGTGATAGGATAGAGCTGCCGTCTCTGGCTGACACCGTTCGATAGAATGAGACGACGCGCTTATCCTATCACTTATCGCGTGATAACGCCATCCATGCTACGGAGCCTGGTCACATAAAACGGCTATTCGGATACTTCGCATACTAACAACTTTGTGGGCTCCTGGCCTGAAATAAAGAAATAATAATCCGACCAAAAACATTACATGTAAATAAAGTGATTGCCAAAACTCATATAGCTCATATAGCTTTCAGCGTTAAAAAGATATCAGATCATAAGCTCTCTACACCAGACGGCGTAAGTGGCGTAACTCTACCACTGTCCACTACCCACTACCCACCACGCTCTAAAAATTCTACATCTTTGTTGGGCACATCCCGGTCGCCGCATAGACTCTCGCGCCTAATGACTTTATGATGATATTAATATTAATAAGCGACGGGTCTATACTTTTTAGCCAAGATATAGAATTTTTAAAGTGTGGCCGTGGCTGGTAGTGGTAGAGTTACGCCGTCTGGTGTAGGAAGCTTGGCGCTACTTATGATATGATATACACGATGATTTTTAATCCGTGAACAGGAGTGAGAAAATATTAAAATTTTCCGAAAATTAATCTTATTCGGCGAGGTCTGGCGTTATTTCTTCACTGTTTAATTATTTAAAAGTGAAAACATAGTTAAAACAAGTAACCATTCATCATCATCATCCTACAGTATAATAAAGTTTAACTACGATACGTCAAGTGCCATCAGTATAGCGGGACAAAAGTGATTGACAATGTCAAGGACAGGGTTTACTCATAAATTGTCAATTGCTAATAAGTTTGTAAAGAGGTTACAAACTCATTAAAACCGATAAGGTAGTAGAGTGACAAGGATTTTAGGATAAAATTTAACTCAAAATTAAAATTATGATTAAAAAAAATTTTGTTTCCACGTAATAACTACTTTAACGTAATCCCCATCAATTACTGAGTTAGAAAAAATGGTTCCTGTTCACGGATTAAAAATCATCGTGTATTTTTAACGCTGAAAGCTATATGAGCTAGGGAGTCTTGGCAATCACTTTACATGTAATGTTTTTGGTGGGATCTCATTCCTTTTTGGAAGGTAATTTCTAAAGAAGTGTAAGAGAAAACCCATACAAACTTCCATCCCCTAATTTAAATGTTGGGGGGTGATCTACTAAAAATCTTGAAATATTTACTTTATTATTTATAACAAGGAGTCCCTATATCCATTTTCAGACCCCTAGCATCAAAATTTGCGGAAGTCTCATTCAAAATTCCATCCCCTAGTTTAAGTGGTTGGGGGGTAATAGTTCAAATTTTTAGTTTTTTTTTGTTGATTGTGTACTTACATACCAAATTTCAGCTTTCTAGGACTTCAGGTAGTACCTACCCTAGAGGTTTTGATGATCGTGAGTGAGTGAGTGAGTGAAATCGGCGTTTTTAGATATCAATAAAATCTAAAGTATAAGAGCTATGTAATTGAAACTTTATATGTTTAATAAGTCCACTATTGACACCATATCCCGAAAATGTTGACTTGTTTATCTGATATAATCCAAACCCAAGTTATGAGGGTTCAAAAAAACGACGAAGCGTTTCGAGAAAAGGTAGGTAGTGCCCTGCCTGCTTCGCTTGGCTCGTCTTGGCGGGGGCACTCCCGTGCCCCCAGATAATAATTTCTCGACCGCGACAAGTTTGGGAATGGAGGCGACATACATAACTGCTGTTATACCTATCGCGGACGAATGATATCAGCCATCTGTATCAACTTCAAATGAGATTTTCATTTGCCAAACAGCGCCCTAGGATGATGAATGTTAAAATATCACAGCGCTGTTTCTGGCTCGAATATGCATCGACGTAGATTTGAACGGTCGGCTGCAGTAACTAACGAATGAATATTTCCGCTACGTACACTCTACACTCTCAGTTCTACACCTATCGTACGTACGGTCGCAGTAAGTAATATTACTGTAGTATCTGAACTGTACCTATACCTACTGTATAGTATCTGAACAGTCTGAACTGCCATTGTAAACGAGAATCATCCAATCGTGCCACCCCGTTCTAATCCAGAGCATGCAATCTCGTCTTAGGGCCTCATTTTTAAGGTTCCGTACTCAAAGAGTAAAACGGGATCCTATTAGGTACTAAGACTCCGCTGTCCGTCTGTCTGTCCGTCTGTCTGTCACCAGGCTGTATCTCATGAACCGTGATAGTTAGACAGTTGAAATTTTCACAGATAATGTATGTCTGTAAATACTTACTAAAAAAAGGAATAAAATAAATATTTTTAAGTTTTTTTTCCCGTAATACAACCGTGATTTTTTTGCCGTTTTAAGGGTTCCGTACTCAATGAGTAAAACGCCGCTGTCCGTCTGTGTGTCACCAGGCTGTATCTCACTGATACCGTGATTTTCACAGATGATGTATTTCTGTTGCCGCTATAACAACAAATACTAAAAACACAGAATAAAATAGTGTTTTTTATAGATAATGGTACGGAACCCTTCGTGCGCGAGTCTGTCTCGCACTTGGCCGGTTTTTATAGATAATGGTACCTACTTACGGACCCTTCGTGCGCAAGTCCGACTCGCACTTGGCCGGCTTTTTATTAAATTATGTCATTGGTTACCTACTTAATTAATGACAAGTAGATGGATCAAACGCTTGATTTTGTGAATGTGCATTGTGATGTTATGTTTGTACATCCGGAAATGCTCATTCGATTTCAAAAATGATTTTACCAGTATCTATGAATGAACCTGGATGGACATGTTTACCCGCTGCCTCATTTGCATTCTTTGTAATAAATAAGCAGATAGAAGTCTACAGAATAAAGCACCTAGGCTCCCCAGACGCACTACGCTACGGGACGCAGTCAGCAACACCAAGGCGCTCATCAACTTTTTAGACGAGCTGGGGTGGTTAGAATAGCGCCACACCGCCGTTTCACGCACAATAGGCACACAGGATGTCGACTTGGGGAAAAACGCCCAGTCTAACTAACTAACTAATAAGTACGCTAGTCTCTAATAAACTCTGTGCCGACTGCCGTGTCGTCTCGTCAAACGGTGATAGTGATAAGAAGCCAGTTAAAATGGGAACACAGAAAAAAATCCGAAAAGTTATTTGTCCGAAACCATTGTTCAGAAATTTCAAAATTCCGAACGCCATTTTCCGTTTAACGAAATATAGGACGCAGGTGATTTCATGGAATACCTATAATATTTAAATAGGTAGGGTTAGTTTTATGACCTAAAAATTAAATAATCCATTATATCCTAGTTAGTAGCAGCCAAAGTAGCCAAATATTTCGGTACAAGTCTTTATTACTGTAAGAATAAGGGTCGTTTACGATATATTTGGCTACTCTGGCTGCTACTAATTATACGACGCTGCTGACTGTGCATTGTATGGTTTTTCGGAATTATGAAATTCGGAAAAAATATGCTGTCGGACAAATTACTTCGGAACCTAACCCAGTTAAAATACCGGTTTCTCTACTTACCCTGTACCCCGAGCTGGACATGTCACGGTTCCCGGTGAGCACGGGTTCTGCGACTGCGACACGCTCCCACGTTTATTATTTTGATCCTTGTTTTATGGCAGTAAATTATTTGTTTCTGTATTTTATGGACGGACGAACTGTATTCGTTACGTAACTTGAACCGCTTGAACGTCGTAAAATCTAAGTACTAGCCAATTTTACGAGTTTTCGATGATTCCCAATATGAGTTACGTTAAATCAGATCGGAGAATAATATTTTATGTAACTTACGTAAGTAGCGCGAATACTAGAGTCGAGTCGTGGAAATCTAAAGCCTTAGATATACCTGTGAATTTGCCTCTATTTTCAACTTACGATACGACTCAGTTTGCCTCAATATATCAGTTTGCCGCAAAATTATTTCCTGACAGCGTCTTGAAATATTTTTCGCTAACGTCAGTCCGCCATATGAACTTGGCAGTACGATGAGCTTTACGAATAAGTATCTGACCTGAAAACCGGGCAAAATTATAGAACAGCTCTCGATTCGCTATTCTAGTGCCAAACCTGTGAGTTACTTTTGCGCCCTTTATATTACTTATTCTGTGCCCATGTACTATTTATTACTTATCGTTAGTATTGATTGTGATTAAGATATGATTGCAGCCTAGAGAATTTACACATGAAATTGCATGCAAGTTTCATTAGGTACATCGCGGGTTTCTTAAGTATACTGAGTTCAATTGATCTGTCAAACCCCGAAATATAGTTTAACTTGCATGTAATTTCTTGCAAGTATAAACTCCGTTTAATATAGAACAAAAAGCGTCCATCCCTTACTAGCAAGACTAGTATTGAGAGGACTTTATGGCCGACATAAAAGCAAGCAAGCATGCTATAGCAAGTTTTTTATTTTAATTTTATTTTATTTATTTCCATACATAAAATTGCCGGTACCTCACCAAGTGCAAGTCTATGCGTCTATTAAATCAATATTCGCGTGTAGGTAAGGTACTCACGCAAGTGCACATTGATAATTTAATATTACATCTCACAATTTCATCGTTCCAACACATTGTTCTTGAAGATGGATGGAAGCAAAACTATTATTGTCTTGCGCAAACTTATGGGATAGTCAATTCAGTATTGGCACACCCATACCGATTCGAACGCAATAAGTATCTTTTAGTGTGTCTGACGCTGCATTGTGTGAATGCAAACAACTGGAATGTTTGATGTGGTGTGTTTGGTATTAGGTAGAGTCTGACCAGCCAGTCGTGTCACAAGAAAAAGGCGGCGAAAAAAATGCGTGACGGTAACACGAAATATGTGGCGGCTTTTTTTTCAAATCATGTATATGGCAACAGTTCTGGCTAGTAAATAAGTTGTCAGTTATAAGTACAGACGAGGGGGAACGAATACGTACATAAATATCTGTTCAGGCCTTTATGACATTGACAATAGAGGCCTGTATAGATATTTATGTACGTATTCGTTCCCCCTTGACTGTACTTATAACTGACAACTTATTTACTAGCCAGAACTGTTGCCACATAGGTACATGATTTGAAAAAAAATGCTTTTTATAAGACTCGCTGGCCAGACTACCTACCGATGAGTATCTGAAAAGTAGAGTTTCACGGTTTATTACACCAACCATAATTATATTTTCCATGCATGTTTCAGAAAAATCTTTTGTCTGAATGTATCTAAAGTATTGATTTAAACTTCCCCGTCATGACTGCCATACACGTTTATTTAACTAACACGACCCAATAAATTGTATTCTTCTGAAAACTACAAATTCTACCTGCGCGAAAAATTGAGACGAGTAAAAAAACCTTATTTTCTACGCTATAACACCTGAAATTTCAGCGAAATTGTATACGCCTGTAAAAAGCATGCGCGCAATAACAACCGAGCGGCGTCAGTGGATTACACTCTGAAAGGAGCTTTACTCACCAGTAAAACGATTTTCCCGTCGCCTTATCGAGTCCCATATCAAAAACCGAGTAATTACCTACTCCATACAGCCAACAATAGCAATAAAAATTGTAATACAAACTACGGCATAAATGTGAAAGTGAGTTAACGAGCACATATACAACAGTTCCCGAGTGAAATAAGTTAATTTTCCACCCTTTCTTTTCGCGTGCTGACGTTATCTTGACGCAAATTCGTAAGTAACAAGTATGGAGTTCATTAGGCCAAATTATAGTTGTTCGGGCGCAATTTGCGATTGCATGTTGGTGACTGATAAGTCGATGTTGATGAGCAAAAACATTAACGGGCTTTGTTCCCGTGAGGGTCGGCTTTTGTGTGAAATTAGAATGGTGTCAAAGGAAACCTAAATTATTGGGTACAACAGAGGTATTTTTCTGAGTACTTTGTAGACAGTTAATAGGTATAGGTAATAGGTGCCTGGGCCCGTTATTTTTTTTTATGGACATGAGTGAAGTGGGATATCAGTAGGTTTGTGCAGTGTCGTATACAAATACTCTTTATTGTACACAAACAAAGCAGTTACAAAGAGAAACAATACAATAACATGTAGGTAGAGAGAGGTAGACAACAGGTGGCCTTGCAACAGATTGCTGAACAGGGATCTCCTCCAGACAACCTTTGGGTATCGGACAAAAAGATTGAACTAGATTATGCAGTATTATGCCTAATACTTAACAATACTTTTAAAATAAGGCAAGTTAAGCGCTAGGTTGGGCGATTCTCCTTTTTAACCCCCGCGGGAAAAAGGGTGTTATAAGTTTGACGTGTGTATGTGTATCTGTGTGTCTGTCTGTGGCATCGTAGCTCCTAAACGAATGTACCGATTTCAATGCGGTTTTTTTTGTTCGAAAACTGACGTGATCGATTTGGTTCTTAGCTACGTTTCAGTAAAATCGGTTCAGATATTGAACTTTGAAATGAAAATGTGGGGAGTTTTTCAACTTTTCTAAATTATTACTCCGAATAATGTTTAGCATCTCGGCGTAAGTAAATGCGTGTTTACATAGAGCATTAAATTTTATCATCTTATCAGCCGAAATACGTCCACTGCTGGACATACGCATCCCCCAAAGAGTGCCACAATGACCGGCGTCTTTCGGCTGATATGATGATGATGATGATGATTTTTTTACTTCTTTTGGTAGCGTTGAGATTCTAGATGATACATAGTTATAGGTACTATTTATTTGCCAAATACCTAATTATTGTAAATACTAATAACGCCGTAACACAGTGGTCTTCTGTGTGCCTAATTTGTAATGAAAATTTACCTTTCTACTGCTTTACTAAGTGTAATACAACCTTTATAACTACATACCTGGCTTTTTAAGCATTAGGTAATTCCGCAGGTAAATAATGTGGTTTGCTCCGTCTGTGTGTCCGTCTGTCCTACCTTTAAAGGTATCTAATTATAACGTTGAAACATTTGTGCTATGACATTCAAAGGCATGTATAATCCCAAGAATTCTCTTAGGACACATTTTTTCTAGAATCCTAGACTGTGCACATGCTCTTCCATACCTAATGGGGAACTTGCATGGGACTTCAATTTCAAATAAATTGCACTCAATTGATGCGGATATACGTAGAAATATCATACAGAAGAAAAAAAACGATTGGATTTGTTTTATCTCACGTTAAAATGACGAAAAAAAAATATTTTGTAAAATTTTAGTTGGAAATAATATTTTGTATTACAAGTATAGACTTAAATGCAAATGTAGTGGAGATAATTGCAAATTAATGACTTACTCCATAGTAAACGCGCCGAGAATATAATGTTGTGACGTCATAGCATAAGCGGGGGACAATCTGTTGCTCGCGTCCGCAGGAGTTACCTACCACAACCCTGCACGTGTCCTCTAGGTGGTGCTAAATGAGCGACAACACTTTCGGCGAAATAGGCGCTACTATAAAAATATCACATGGATATTCGCCTATTCTACAGATCGCCATACGATTAAATTAAATAGCATAAGCCAGTTTCATATAGAGTGTTTTCGGGGGGTGCCCAGCGCGTGCAGATTTCAAATGCATATAACATCAGAAAAATAAATCATAAGAAAGTTTTAGTGCTACAGTTGTAATAAAATTAAAAAAGATGCAAGTTCCCTATTCTGGTCGTAAAATATATTTTATTTTATGAACACATTTGTGAAGCCTAGCCACGGGTAGATTCTTTAATAATGACTGTAAATATGATCAAGATTTAAATGTCTGGACAGTAAGGTTCAAAAAAGTATATATTTTTTAGAGTCCACCGTACCTAAAAGCCATGTAATGCGTAAGATCATAAAACTGCCATATGCATCGCACAGAATGTTTATAGAATATTTTTTACAAACTACTAAGGAGTAGCACCTCCAGTCGCAATGTTGACACGAGTCCATAAGAAACTACAATATCGTTTTATGGGGATGATCGTTATCGTATTTTATTAGACGACATGGGTACAGTCAAGTGTAAAAATATGGGTGCAATAAAATACTCAAAAATATGTCCCAATGGTCTTTATGCAGTTGTAATAAGAACTTCGTAACATATTTATGAAACGATTTATTCGATACATATTTTTTTCGTCTTTACTCACGAAAGGAAATGCAGTAAGACACGTTTAATGGAATTCAATAGGTTCAGCGTCAAATTTTTCAGACCTATCTAATATATACCTAATCAATTCATGGTTGTAAGGTGAAATAGAGTTAATCTTTCTGATATTGTACCAACTAACTTTAAAGTTACAGGAGACTGTTAAATGGACACATTATAATTTTA
Source organism: Epinotia brunnichana (assembly GCA_963854355.1). Lineage (NCBI taxonomy): Eukaryota > Metazoa > Arthropoda > Insecta > Lepidoptera > Tortricidae > Epinotia > Epinotia brunnichana. The sequence continues at coordinate 16,338,156 of OY977949.1, read as the reverse complement.
TAATACAGACATACACACAGACGCTGCCGGTGCTGTCGAGTCATGAGGCTTAGGGACCATGACTACTTTTTTTTTTTTTACTTTTATTTATTCAAAATTATAAACTTATTCTACTACATTTATATACTCTTTAGTTCTTACTGAAGCCTCAATTAGGCTTATTTGTAAGAAATATCTAATTAATATTAGTTTATTATTTCGCTATCTATCACATTTATCCATACTAGTTTTATTCCTCAGTGCTGGTGTTATGAGAGTCTATATAATGTTTTTTTAGCATTTACTGAACTGCCGCTTTACAAAACCCACAGCATTCAGTTTTTATTATAACGAATCATCGTTGAAATCGAATAAGAACAAAAAGCGAAACCCTGCAATTACTTGCGCAAACCCAAAGTTAACTTTCTACACTTAACGCAAGAACCAAGCCACGTTCACGGCCACAAACCGTCCACAACTACATCGTAAACAACCCATTTTTACATATAAATCTCGTAATAAATCAGGAAACTGTCAAGTCAACGAAATCTCGAGTGTTTAAAGAGTCGCATAGTAATGAACTGACCCTTACACCATGGCTGTCGAGTCGTGACAGACGTGAATATGTATGAGTGTCTCCCTTGCGAAATGGAGGAAGTTCGATACCATCGGTGCACTAACTTTTACTGCCGAAACAGGGCGGGTTTTCGCAACGGCAAAAAGTTGAATACTGCCTTTAAGGAGGACGAAGGCCCTATGTACTATAAGCTCCACAGTGAGATATCACGTTTTTGTTCTAAAAGCACGACGTTTAATGAAGTCGGCAACGAAAGTAATTCTTTAAGCGGTCTCATGTACGCCGATTTAACAGCCTTGCTTGCCTCATGTGTCCAATATTGACCGTATAAATTATATTCTGATTGTTATTTTAAAACCACCCAAGTCACCTTTGCAGGGGTGCAACAAATATTGTATCGTTGCCTCTACAGCTACACAATACACTTAACTTATAAACACAACATTCAATCACTATCAATTCAATGATTAATACAAATAAATATGGCTATTTTAACGCGAAGTAGAAGTCCAGTCTTAGGGAACTTTGTGCAATAAAACCATTTAATGTTGCGTGTGTAACTCATGTCGTAAAACTCGTCCCTGATCCCATCTTTTGGATTCAAACTAATAGTGACTTATAAACAAAGGAACAGTTTTGTCGTAGTATACATTAAGACAACTCTAAATCACTGGCGAGAAAGGAAAGGATCATAAAATAGAGTTTAATTAATCAATCTGCGATGCGGAATGAGTTTGATAAATCATTTCATCATTTGGGATCGGGGCATTAGGCATCTTGTACGTAGCACTAGGAAGATAAAGGTATCTATTGCATATTCATTCCGTGGCATTTTGTGCATTTACTTTGTATACCCGGACAAGGTGGACTCATGACCTGGTAAAGGTTGTGGGATTCCGCTGGATGCAGAGTCCGGGTTGCGCAGGACCGGTCATTGTGCCACTCTTTGGGCGAGGCCTATGTCCAGCAGTGGACGTTCTTCGGCAGATATTATGATGATGACGATGACGACCTTTCACAATTTTCGAAGGGTCTGGATCTGTCGTGATTTGGCTGGCTAACTCGTATTGACTGGATAAGTTAAATAGATAATTAACTAGTTACGTCACTGATTAGTACCTATATATACTATATACACAGTAAAACTGTAACATCCTAAACGCATCATAAATTGTGTAAGTTGTGATCATTTTTGAAAGTAATCAGCCTTTCAATAATTAGATAACTATTTTACTCGCAATGTTTCACTGAACATTCCTGCAATGGTCATAAGGTACCAAGGTAGTGTTAATGCCTATACTTATCAAGTTATTCTTTTCCCCTACCCAAAACATGTTAAATATGGTTTATAAATCACCCGCCCGGGGCTGAAGGTTCCGGGTGAAGAGTGAAAGTGGCATTTCGGACATATCTTTCCCACGAGTCCGGGAGGCAATTACGATGGCGTCTCCACTTTTTGCATCGCCACCGCGCGCTATGGCCGCCGGTAGCAAATGTTGCCATCAATTGCACAATGTTCAGTCTGACAATGTTTTCTTGATAAAAAAAAACTTTTTTTTAATAATTAAGTAGATATTCGTTTGCTATTCCGAAGGACGTGCAGACCTAGTAGCGATAATGCACGTAGTTAAGGTTCCCATAACGTTCCATCTAAGGTCTTTTTACAGCAGATATATATTAGTAAAATGCATTAAGCACTAGAATTCTCCGTCGATTCTTACAAAGACTCGGCAAATAGCGGCAAAATAGCGTCACGTAAGCTCATTCTTTTGGATCTATTGCTGCTTATTCGAAGTCGTACACATTTATCCGCTCATTCCCAAAAGTCACATTCTTTTATAACACATCTGAATAATACATTTGGGTTAATTACAAAAATCTAAGTAAGATGCTTAGCCACTTATAGGGTGTCCACAGCTCACGTACTAAATTAATAGTCAATGTCAGATGCACGATAGGTATATTTCAAGTTATGATTCCGCAGTCGTTGACAGATAAAACCGCAGGCGTTTGACTTGCGTGCCGCGTGGTAGTGCAGGTAAATCAACGGTAGCTGCGTGCGGTTGTCGTTTGCGGAATTAGATCCTTATATACCTGATTTGTATTCTTTTTTTTCTTGTTTTTTTATTCTTCATTTTAGGCATACATATATCATGCACCTATGAATGTTGATAAATAACTCGGCGGTTTACGGAATTTCTTCAACAATTTCAACTTTTAAAGGGTAACTAAGATGGCTGATAAGTGATATATCGACTCTTATTTGAGATACCTAGTTAAAGATAATTTTGATTCATTCGAGATAATTTAACATCTTTCAAATTATTTTTTGGTTCAAGAAAATGTTCCTCGAAACGAGTAGGTGCACCTATATATTTTTCTCTGTGTATGTGTAGGACAAAAAAACAAATGTGAATAAAACTCGTGGTGTCCGATCGGGATGCTTCAGCCGAAAGACGTCCACTGCTGGACATAGCCCCCCCCCCCCCCCCCCCAAAGAGTGCCAAAGTGACCGGGATGCTTAGTCGGCAATATTATGCCAAGATACTTAAAAAAATACTGATACTTATTTTCATTACCTGCTATAATTCGACTATTATCTGCAAATACTTAATTTAATAGCAAATACGCAATAGATTCATGGTAATTAATAGGGTAGGTACAACTTAGGCACTAACGGCTTAATAGAACATAACTTACTTATTAACTTGGAGCAACTAATAGCCGCTAGACAGGTTATTATATCATAAATAGCTATTCCAGTAGCAATATCGTTCATTTTTAGACAGGCATTTATATACTCGTAAGCGTGCCTAAAAACTATGAAGGTTTCAATCTTGTACTATATAATACATAACATAATAATAATAATAATTTATTGATAAAACATAATGTACATCAGTGTTTACTATAGACTAGGATCTTAATATTAGAGGCAAATAACACGTGCCTGAACTAGGATACCCTGTGTTTCAGGCAAAAAAGAACTAACAATTGAATATGTTATTCACATGCAAAATATTATTCTTATTTACTAGGTAGTACAAAATAATTAGTAAGTTAATAACCTATATATAAAAAGGTATAAAAAGATAGAAGATAGAACAAAATTATTTTATATAGATACGTACCTAATGTTTTTTTTAAATATAAACTTCGCATGACTTTTTGCAATGATCACTGAAAAGCTACAGTGGCACGCATCAAAATCGGACACATGTTTAGATTTTTATCAGAACCCACATACACTAAAAGAACAGAGAGACAGGCAGAAGTAACTGAGGCCATTGCTTTATAACTTTATGTTGTGTTAAGAGAACATGTAGCGATGTATATGGTCTGACGTTAACAAATTCTAGTACCTTCAATCTAAGCAATGCTACTGGAAAAACTAGCAGAAAATAAAGCAAAGATCACCTCCTGTCCATGTAAATCAGCCTTTACAATCTAAGGATCATCATCAATTTTCCACGCTGCGACAAAATGGCTATAACGGACGCAAAATGCTAAAGAAGGAAATGCTGATCCATGACGTTGTTATTTGCGATGATAGTTGAATGTAATATATATTATTACGGCAAAGTTTTCAATTATCTACCGGTTGGTAACATTTATAGATTTCATAGCGAGCCTAGCGTTGTGGATAAACTAGACGTTTTGGCCGCGGGCGCTAATTTAAACGGCTAGATCGTCACCTAACGCGACGAGAATTTTAAACGAGAAAATGGCGCAAAACGAGATTAATTTCGCCACATAGTTTATAATTTTCTGAACTTGTATTGTTTTTATCCTCATTGCAATCTCATCATACGATGCCGAAACGTGGCCTTTGAGCGCTCTATAGCGACTTTATCATCGCACTTTGAAGACTTAACTTTAATCTTTCATCATACATGAGATGAAAATAAATACTTATTGAAATTTTATAAACTGTGTTATCCTTGGTTTCTGCGATTATTATTTATGAAATAAAAGCTAAGTTTAATATCTACCTATAGAATAAATCCTGACGTTTTGAGCCCTTTCCACAAAACGCTCGTGATTACGTGGCTACTGGATTAAGCTCTTACCAAAAGCATCGGAGTCCTTACTAAAATCGAACCTCCCAAACCGAATCCCCAATAAAATAAAATTAACCTCTCATCCATTAATTATCCTACTAGTTCCGTTTGTGTACCTAGAAGTATGTGGAGGGTTATCAGTTCAGGGATTCAAGTTTAACAAACGGTCAAGCTAAATGTTATGGGTAAGTACGACTATCAACAGGTTAGGTAGCTGAGTGCGGTCCCTCAAGCTCTTTGGATGGATGCCAAATCGAATAACTTGGGACTTGGGAGTGAAGTACACTTTTATTCGTCAATTTATGCTAAACAAGTAGGTAAACCGATTCCTTTCCATTTTCTGCGGACTTTACTGAATATATTTTATAGAAATGCTTTGCATTTTCCAATTCTTTGAGAGTGCACTGTGTGTTGGATGGAACAGTCCATTTCTTTATAATACCTAATATACCTTATCTCCACTTATAATAAATCTCTAAATTAAAAAAAGAATCAGCCAGTTTGAAACTAAGCTTTGCGCGGTTCGAATGTTCTCAGCATCCCATGAACGGAAAAATATGAAACATTTTATATAGGTACATTATTATTCTAGCTGCAACTTAGGATAGTTTTTATCCGACTGCGACAGTTAATTAATTTTCCGAAATATACGACTTCATTTAATTTTTCATTTATTTTTATTGAAATCAAACGCTGCTCCAACTGTCAGCTATAAGAACCGTCAAATTTTCGTCAAAATGGCGGAATTGCTTTGCCTTTCACTTATTAATAATTTAAATCCCGTCTACGATAGACCTTTACGAGACAAATGCTAAAATATAAACCATAAAAAAATATTCGATTCTGATATGAGAACTTATATGCGCAAATGTCGTTTTATGTCGTAATTTCAATAAATGAAATCAACAAATTTGAACAATATAATTAACACGAATTTGTTTTTTTTGAATGACAATGGCACGCGCTCGGCGCATTCAGCCAAAGTACCTGCGGGTAGCCAAGGTACCACGAAAACCGATACTCAATGTTCATATTTTTGCATCCCTGTCACTCGAGTATGGTTAGTGCGATAGAGATAGAGATACCCGAATATTTTCGAATTCCGAAGTTCGTGGTTATAGCTCAGGAATCGAAAATATGGTAAATAATCATAATGTATTTTCTCGAAAAAGAATTTAAAATAAATATAGTCAAATGGAGAAAAAAACAAAGCAAGAGGTTATATAGGTAATGATTAAGTTATAAGAGTCCAAAGTTTTAAGAGGGGATATGTTCTGTCCCTTTTCCGCAAAACGCACCTTCATATGAAACGATTGTTTTTTACTATGACGCTCGAGTATATTGACGTCACAGTCTCTCATCGTTTTCTCACTCTAACAAGCGACATTAAAACGGATGTAGCTTCATAATTTTTTGAGATATTTGAATGGGAGTTTCATTATCTTCTATCTATTTATACATAATAAATGCCTATGTCCTGACTGACTTATTCACTCAATCACTCACTCACTCACTCATCAACGCACAGCCGAAACTACTAATCTTAGAGAGTTGATTTTTGCACAGTATGTTGCTTTTATAACGTGGGCTAGGGATATAAAGGGATTTTTGAAAATTCTACCCCTAAGGGGGTAAAATGGGGGTGCAAAGTTTGTATGGGAGAACCTTTTTTTTTTGAGCTATAGACTTAAACTTTGTAGAAAAATTAGTTATTAGAATACAAATGAAACACTTTCAGCGTTTTGGAAAATTCCACCCCTACGGGGGTAAAATAGGGGTGCAAGGTTTGTATGGGGGAAACATTTTTTTTTTAAATAGAGACTTAAAACTTTGTAGAAAGATCAGTCATTAGAATACAAATAAAGAACTTTCAGGGTTTTAGAAAATTCTACCCCTAAAGGGGTAAAATAGAGTGCAAAGTTTGTATGGGAAAAACTACTTTTTTTTTAAATAGAGACTTAAAACTTTGTAGAGAAATTATTCATTAGAATACAAATAAAGTACCTAGATTCAGTGTTTTAAAAAAATCTACCCCTAAGGGGGTAAAATAGGGGTGCAAATTTTGTATGGGGGAAACAATATTTTTTTTAAATAGAGACTTAAAACTTTGTAGAAAGATTAGTCATCAGAATACAAATTAAGTACTTTCAGCGTTTTAGAAAATTTTACCCCTAAAAATAGGGGGCTAAAATAGGGGTGCAAAGTTTGTATGTGGGAAACTATTTTTTTTAGCTAGAGTCCTAAAACTTTGTAGAAAGATTATTTAAATACAAAGAAAGTACTTTCAGCGTTTTGGAAAATTTCACCCCTAAGGGGTTACCCCTAGGGTGCAAAGTTTGTAGGGGAAAAACATATATTTTTTTAATAGAGACTTAAAATTTTGACGAAAAATTACTTATTAGAACATAAAAAATACTACATTCAGCGTTTTACAAAAATCATTCCCTAAGGGGGTTAAAAAAGGGTGCAAGGTTTGTATGGGGAACACTTTTTCTGAGCTAGACACTTAAAACTTTGTAGAAAGATTACTTATAAAAATACAAAAAAAAGACTTTCAGCGTTTTGAAAAAATGTATCCCTAAGGGGGATAAAAAGGGGTGCAAAGTTTTTATCAGGGAAAGTTTATGTTTTTGAGTTAGAGACTTGAAACTTTGTAGAAAGATTACTTATTAAAATACAAAAAAAGAACACAAATCGTTTTAGAAAATTCCACCCCTAATAGGGTTAAAAAGGAGAGCAAGCTTTGCATGGGCAACACTTTTTTTTGAGTTAGACTTAAAACTTTGCAAAAAGATTACTTATTAGAATACTAAAAAAGAACTTTCAGCGTTTTAGAAAACTCCATCCCTAAGGGGATACTTAAGATCCTTAAGAAGGGTAGCCAGTGTTGTGTGGGAAAAACTTTTTTTTTTACTAGACTTAAAACTATTCAAAATGTTACTTATTAAAATTAATAATAAAGTACTTTCAGAGTTTTAGAAAATTCCACCCCTAAGGGGGTTAAGAAAGCTTTGTATGGGCAACACTTTTTTTGAGCTAGAGACTTAAAAGTTTACGGAAAAAGTTCTTTCAGCGATTAGAAAAATTCAACCTCTAAGGGGGTTTAAAAGGGGGTTCAAATTTTAAATGGCGAGCAATAAAATTTTAAAGTGTGAGTAAGAGATTTTTAACTTCGGTCTTATTCTGTACGTTAAAAGACTACAAAACTGATTTCAGAGTTTTTCCAAATTCATCCCCTAAGAGTGTTAAAATTGGTTCAAAGTTTGAGTATTTCAAGGCATTTTTAAAGTATGAGATTTTTAACTTTGGTTTTAGACTGTTTGTTCACAAACTAGAAAATGAACATCAACTTTTTTTTTTAATTATCCCCTAAAAGAGGGTTCAAATTTTGTATTGAGAGAAATCATTTTCTAAGACGATAAAAAGTTCGACGCGGACGAAGTCGCGGGCAACAGCTAGTCTATTATATGATGCAATCAATAAAATACTTTGGGCACGGGATTGGAAAGACTCGTTCGCAAGATCTCCCTAAAACAACATCCTGAAACCCTATCACATGGGTTATTGCGTCACAATTTTTTTTTGAAATAAGCTAAAGTAGTTTAGATTAGAGTCATTTATAATCATATATATTTGACAAAGTTATCACACTTTTAAAATATCGAGCAAACTTGCAAGGCTAACCTATTTTCGGAAGTACAAATCATTGACATTATATATTAAAGCTATCTATACCTCACTATCTATTGAGGCACCACAGTGTCGTCTCAGGTTAGTGGCCCATCAAGTACTGCTAAGGTGAATTAAAGTGACATATCTCGGTAACGGATCGAGGTTTTTGTCCTCGCTTCACGGGCGGTACATCACTGGATGCCGGACAGTTACCTAACAGGATGTTGACATCTTTTTCTGTCAAGCCGGTACCAACTACCTACTAGACGTACGTATTGTAAGTATACATGCTGAAATAATGAATCGTATTTTGGTGATCAGGATATTATTTAGCATATCTAGATTGAGACGAGATACGTGATAGGTATGATCCGGAAAGTAATAGATGCAGACACATAGTTTCACAGATGGTCGGTTGAATGTATCGTCGATGGTACACTAAGTTTAGCGTTATTTAATTAAAAGTAGGTAGGTATAATACAACCATGTTTAAATGTTAGAAAGGAGCGCACATTCGCCGACAAACTGGCCTCAGTTTGGCGAAACAGGAAATGTAACACTTACCTACCGTTAAATTGTTTTTTTTTTTTAAATAATAATAATCATAATTGGCAGAAATAAAAAACATGATCTTGTGTTGAAAAGTCATTATTCTTGCAATCTAATTATGTCATAACTGCAGTCCTAAGTATACAGATATTGGATCCCGCAAAAAGGGATTGTATGATTTCAATCATTTGCGGGAAATCAAAATTGTTGAAAATGGGAAGGGGGCGAAAGATGAACCGGGTTTTAGGTGGGGGAAAGAGAAACAGTTAGGTACTCCATTAGTCCACTATACCTTAAGTCCAATATCCTTTAATAATATTTCCTTCCCCTGGTGTTCCTCTAGCCTACCTATTATAATTATGTTCTAGTTTTATTATTTTAACTATTTATTTCGGATTTGCGAAATCTTTGAAAGTTAAGATAAGATCCCTCGTATAGCTGTTATATATGCACGAACTAACGACAACACAGCAGGGACCAAAACCGGTTTTGTTTTTAAATCCCTATCCATATTGGTAACCTTATGATAAGGTAATACTGATAAAATAACCCTATAGAGATAAGGGTTTCTTTAGGGTTAACTTATTGTTAACACATCCGATATGCTTACCATAACAATAGGGTTACCCTATCCGTAAGGTTACCTTAACATAAGGTAACCAAATTGATAGGGTTACCAAATTGATTAGGCTTAAGCCTGAAACTCCGGGTTTTCCGGTACTTGCGACACAGGCTTTCCAATCACACATTATTTTATTATTGGGAGCCTGTACTGTCCCACTGTTGGGCAAAGGCCTCCCCCCTTCTTTTCCAGTGTTCTCGATCCTGAGCTTCTTGTGGCCAATCTCTTGAGACCGAGTCTAGCTCGTCCCGCGGCCTCAATCACACATACCTATGTATTGATAGCGGTCTTGTCATCGACAAGTATGCGGCGCTGCATCAGAAGTGCAAAACGGATCGTTAAAATATTCCGAGCAGCGTCTCGTCTAGAGGTCGTCTTGCATCTTGTAAGCTAAGCTTATTGAAATTTACAATGGAACTTATGCAACGTCACTTTGTTCACATAGGGAGAATAAACCTTTTACCCACATCGAATACAAGTTAGACTTTTGGTTTTGTTCAGCGATTTGTAATGACTGAGGGTCAGCCTGTGTGCGTCAGGTTGGAGGCTGGACTTCGGGAATTTCAATGAAATGTTTACAGGTATTTCGTACCTTCTGTGTACCGCTGTGTGCCTTTCATAAACAACGTGCTGTGTTCAAGAATAAGTCCACCCGCCATTCTGATGTCAGGAAATATGAAAATCCTACAGCGAAACATGGTTTTCGAAATTCGGAAAAATTACGTATTTGAATAAATGACTCCTCAGAATGATGTAGTTGTACCTTACCTTCCGTGCTGCGGATGCACACGTAGGAGCAGGCACGGTTCGTAACCTGGCTCGCGACACTCGAGCACGTCCCGGCACGTGGTCTGAGTCACGGGTACGGTGTACCCGTCTCACTTGCTGTATCCACCTCCGTGCTGTGGATGTACGCGTAGGAGCAGGCACGGTTCGTAACCTGGCTCGCGACACTCGAGCACGTCCCGGCACGTGGTCTGAGTCACGGGCACGGTGTACCCGTCGCTCACTTGCTGTACCCACCTCCATGCTGCGGATGCACGCTGAGCAGCAGGCACGGCTCGTCGCCCGGCTCGCGGCAGCAGTCGAGCACGTCCCGGCACGTGGTCTGAGTCACGGGCACGGTGTACCCGTCACTCACTTGCTGTACCCACCTCCGTGCTGCAGATGCACGCTGAGCAGCAGGCACGGCTCGTCGCCCGGCTCGCGGCAACAGTCAAGCACGTCCCGGCACGTGGTCTGAGTCACGGGCACGGTGTACCCGTCGCTCACTTGCTGTACCCACCTCCGTGCTGCGGATGCACGCTGAGTAGCAGGCACGGCTCGTCGCCCGGCTCGCGGCAGCAGTCAAGCACGTCCCGGCACGTGGTCTGAGTCACGGGCACGGTGTACCCGTCACTCACTTGCTGTACCCACCTCCGTGCTGCGGATGCACGCTGAGCAGCAGGCACGGCTCGTCGCCCGGCTCGCGGCAGCAGTCGAGCACGTCCCGGCACGTGGTCTGAGTCACGGGCAAGGTGTACCCGTCGCTCACTTGCTGTACCCACCTCCATGCTGCGGATGCACGCTGAGCAGCAGACACGGCTCGTCGCCCGGCTCACGGCAGCAGTCGAGCACGTCCCGGCACGTGGTCTGAGGAGTCACGGGTACGGCCGTCGGCGCCCAGCCGGCGCCGCTCTCGCACCACACTCGGACTATCATCTGTAACAAATAGCCATATTATTTCTTTAATTTCATTGCGCTGCAACTCCTTCGGAGCCACCCTTTATTGATTTGAGGATTTCCGCCAAAGCTGCTGCCTTACTCGCCATGCAGCGCAACCTCTCTCTGGAGCTCTGGCGACATTGTTCACCACCAGCAGGGTAATCGCGTAACTTATCAAACGCGAGAGCAAATAAAGTGTAATTTTTTTAAAGGTCATATTCCAGAGTTACATTTTTATAGAGCGAGTAGCGAGTGACTATATACGTTATTCGAGATGACAAATTCCGCTTTGCCCACTCCTTAGTAACCTACTACCTATTATTAAAAGCTCGCTGCGAAGACCCATGATGTGTGAGAACAGAACCTCTGTTGCGCTCTCTGTCACCAATCATGGCAGGAAAGTGTAATGCTGCAATAAAATTATAATTTATTGTCTAGTTGTAATAGTGTCTTTAGGTAGTCGTTACAGAAACATTTTCAATACAAAACAATACTTACAATGGTTGTGAGCGGAAATTGGAAATAAAACTTTAACGTATCGCCATAACTTTGAAAGTTGTCGCCTTCGATTCTAACAATCGTAAACTGATGAATATGAGAGAATTACCGTTTGCTTTTGTCGAGCCGTGCTGAATAGAGAAGCTTGTTTCGGCCAAGCAAAAAAAAAAAGTAGCCAACTCGTTACTGCGAATAAGAGTCCCGCAGATTGCAGTTTCGGCGGCCGATTGCAACGACACGGTTTGTTTTCTTTGGCAATGCAGCCGTCGATCATTTTCATTTAAAACTGCCAAGTAAAGTAGAGCAATTTTTCGATTGACATGTCTTGTCGTAGATGTGTTTTGTTGTTTTCTCACCAAAATATAAACTCCTACTTAGTATAGGTAAAAAACTTAAGTAAAGCCCCTCTTGCATGTAGGGGTGACGTGTTCGAATTCGAATGAGCATTTGTTTTGTTTTTGTTAGACATTTTGAATATGTAATGTCTATTCAAATACGTCACCACTACATACAAGAGGTGCTTTACTTAAGTTGTTCACCTATTACCAAAAAAATATGTACCTACTGTACAGTCAGTGGCTGAAGTAACTACTTACGTGAACAAAGAAGTCGAAATGGTTAGTATGTTATTATTAATTTTAACTTTGTTATTATTACTTTTATTATAATTACTAGTCGCTCTGTGAGCGGTAGAACTCGCGAGACAGTCTTTTAAAAAAAACCTCTTTTTTACTTTCTTTTAAATGACTCAATAATTAACAAACCTGCAGACAAAATTTTACGAGAATCAGATTAGAAATGCGACCTGTAGGTAGAGGAGAACAGCGGGACAGACACCGGACACCGGACAAACGATTTTCGGCCCAAGCTGAAGCATAGAACTTCGTTCGCTTCGCTCGCTCGTTCGATTACACTCTAGTCACACTACTTATCGAAGCTTGTTTAGTTCATTTTGAGCACCTCGCCCGCCTAGCTATAGCCATCCCAACCGTGGAAAACAATTTTGAGTTCAACGAGATCAGATATTTTAGATTGAGTTTAATTTTTACATCGATATAGGTATAATAAATATATGTTTAAAATGACCATTAATTGTATGATATTTATGATCCCAAAGGTACCGATTACACAAATTCGACCCTACCGAGACTCGCGCTCAATCAGCGACAACGCTACAGAGAAATCCTCAGGGACCCAAAACAACAGACTCGTCACATTATTATGTATATACCTACAATTAAAATGAAATGAATATAAAATTAAATGTCAAGTCAGGTTATTCCTGTGTATACATGAGTAAAGAAATGGAACAGAGTGCTAGAGTTGAGATTATCTGGCGCAGGGAAATGGCCAAAACAGAGATTTGAACAAATCACGCAGGATTTTAACTTGAAATGGCGAATCCATTTTATCTTTCGCTTAGAAAAAGTTTGTCATTTGATCAAATTCCTGAATCTGTTTAGTGAAATGACGAAATCATCCAAAACAGGCAACTCGTTTTTTTATTTCACCAGATTTGTTTAGTGATTTGATACAATCCCTGAAACACGTCAGTGAGTTGACGAAACGAACTCGCAAAGTTAACTCGTTTTATCATTTAAATGTACAACAGGTCACAACTACATACAAGAAGGGCTTTACTTAAGCTTTTTATAAAGAAAGAAAGAAAGAAAATAATTGATTAGTGCAAATCTATACAGAAATGAAAGTGCAACAAAACTTAACTTAATACATATTATCTATTATTTTATCTAGCATAGGTACCCGGTTCTGGACAATCTGAAGGTTTTCAATTTTTTTCCGAAATGGCGGCGATATTTACGATAAGAAAATGGAATGGATTTGTTCATCATACACAAAAACCTCAAAACTTGTAAAAAAATTGGCTACACACTGCAAAATTTGGGTAAATGTAATTAGATCTTATGCTCCTGTGACAACCCTACCAGAATAGGTAGGTGTAGGTATACCTTCCATTTATTTCGCACGCTCTTTAGAAGCTAGCACTCTATTCCGTTTCTTTACTCGTGTGACTCGGTGCCGACATCTTCCGCAATTTGAATTTTACATCCCAAATTGTTATTACACGAGCCAGTAATCCCGAACACCTCGATTTTTCGTCGAATTTCCTCCGAAATTATGATTCATGAAGGGCGGTGGTGTACCTACTTAGTTAATGCGTTTAAAAGCCCTGGAGATCATGGAAAAATAAATGTGATTGAACATTTTCAAAGTGCTTTTTCTTTAGTTAGGTACCTACAGGCGAGGCGTCATATCTTTAAACAAACATTCCATACAAATGTACGTAGAAGTTATAACTATACTCGTAGAATAGTACATTGTGTTACAAGAGTGCTATGTCGATTATTATTTATTACACTCGAGGTAGTATGATTTGCGTTAAAAGGCGCCACGGCACAGCGCGCGAAAGTGTAGGTACTCTAAATTATCAAAGCTCCCGCGTTTTATATATACGATATTTTTCAACACAACTGCGAGGAAAAATATATTTATATTATTTTTCTTTAGTGGTTGTTTTTGATGGTAAAAGTGGCATATTGTGATTTATTGTGAGCTTATTTAAAATGTAAACATTTTTCTGTTTGGAACCAAAAAAATCTAGTCCTAATAATACTACAGAAGCCTACCAATACGATACGGTCAAAAGCTAAAGATAAAGCCTTTTAAAGAAAGAATAAACATTTATAAAATAAAATATCACTTAATTTTCAAGTTCTTATCCATAGTGAACAAACTCACTACTTACGTTTCTATAGATCATGAACCGCCACAACCCTTGTTGAGGTCAAAGCTAAAGCGTGCGGAAACAAAAATAAAATCCAATAAAGAAAACAGTGCCAGTAAAATAGATTGAAAAGGAAAAAAGCAGCGTTCACAAACAAGTAACGCTAGTTCATAATATGTTGCAGATTCCGTTGAACGTGGTTGACGCGATAATTTATGGGATTCTTACGTAATGAGTGCCAATCACATGTTCACTTTACGTGTAACGGCTGATTGCTGGCTTCATGGGAGCTTAAAGGCATGCACAGTGTAAAGAGGCGTTAAACAGTGTATTGGACCACATGGTACTTCAAACCGATAAATGGTGAATGAGCAATGAAAAAGCGTTAGGCTGATGAACGTACTTCTAATTTACTTAGTGATCACGGAAATACCTTTACCGTAACCAAAAAACCGGCCAAATGCGAGTCGGACTCGCGCACGAAGGGTTCGGTACTATAATCTATAAAAACGGCAAAAAAATAACTTTTGTTGTATGGGAGCCCCCTTAAATATTTATTTTATTCTGTCTTTTAGTATTTGTTGTTATAGCGGCAACAGAAATACATCATCTGTGAAAATTTCAACTGTCAAACTATCACGGTTCTGTTGACAGACTGACAGCGGAGAATTAGTAATAGGGTCCCGTTTTACTCTTTGGGTACGGAACCCTAAAAACACGTCATCATCTTCAGCCTATATATGTCCCACTGCTGGGCACAGGCCTCTCATGAATCAGAGAGAACGGGCAGTAGCTACGGTATATAGCCTAGTGGTTTAAGCATGCAACTGTCAAACTAAAAATATAGGTACTTTACGAGGAGCTTCTTCAGTAATGAATTTGAAAACATTTTCAACCGACGCATTCGTACAGAGGTCCACAGAACTTAAAGAACTGTAAAGTTTGATTATAAATAAATAAAAATAAATAAAGAGCCCTGTATTTCTCATTACAAACTAACTAATTTATATGGTATGTTTTAAATTAATGAATCTTATACAGCCTTTATGTTTAATATTACCTCAAATTATAACCATACATAGTTTTTAGAACCGATATCGTAAGAAATTTGTAAGTTAAATAGTATTAACTACCACAGCGTAATTAATTTTTGAAAATATATTGAGCAGCAACACTCATTTGACACATGGAAGAAGCGGGTTACTTGTGACAGTTGTGATGTCACATCAGTAAGACAATGGGGACTGCATCGTGGCCAATCAACCCAATGTGTTTGCAGTACGGCACCGCAGACCATGGTGCACCTGATGGCATGCCCCACATGCCCACACTCCTGCTTGGAACATGACCTGAGAGACGCGACTGCCAGAGCTGTCCACACCGCTGCCCATTGGACATCTCTTATTTGAGGAACCTCGACACGAAGTAGAAGAAGAAGAAGTAACGAAGTTTAACGGCCTCCGTAGCCCAGTGGGTAGTGACTCTGCCTACGAAGCTGGAGGTCCCGGGTTCGAATCCCGGTCAGGGCATTTATTTGTGTGTTTATCACGAATATTTGTTCCTGAGTTATGGATGTTATATATGTATATAAGTATCTATATGTATTTATCTATTATATATATCATCGCCTAGTACCCACAACACAAGCCTTACTGAGCTTACCGTGGGCCTAGGTTGATTTGTGTAAGATTGGCCCATAATAATATAAATAATAATAATAAGTAAGACAATGTATAGTGAATTATTTATAAGGAAAAAAAAGTTGGTAGTTAAGAAAAAAATCTTGCAATATCGGTTCATAGCCCTAACAGGTGTTAGGAGGGAGGTCCCTCTGGTTACAATTTGAGATAATATTAACCCGTCGTGGTGACATGTTCGCGATCCCATGGCACTCCCATTCACGGCAGGGACGGAAACGCCGGAGTGGTTTTAGTGGGTAGACTCCCTCCCCCTTCTCTTTAAATAGAGATGGCTGGAGGGTGTGAGTCCCACATACCCCCCATTATAGCTTCCCGGCTGGGGGAATGCGTAAATGCATTTCCACTACGTCAAAAAAAAAGTTAATATTAAAAATATGTATGTATGCATATCTAAATTTTAATGAGACCGACACATTCGCTACAGAGCTCCACATAACTTAAAGAACTGAAAAGTTTGATTATAGTCTATCATAATTCATAATGATGTACAAAACAACCCAATTCGATCCAGTGCACCCAGAATGTCCCCTACAAGATGATGAAATCAGGCAAATGCGAATCGATACTACTGGATGCGTTTGTAGTTTAAGACCGTTTAAGAGAACTTAGTTTGTTGTGGAATGGAAGCGTCGTTAACGGGAAAGACGTCAGAAAGTTATAATTCCTTTTCAATTAATCCTCGGAAGCACTTAGGTAGTTTTAACTATTTTCTCAACTAGACTAGAATGCTGTTAGCTCATCATTATTGGAATATTTACAAAAACTTTATCAAGTTTAGACCTATTTATAGCTATGCGTATCTAAATTTAAGTGTATAGTGTATTTTGTAACGTATACTAGACGCTATTAGTATACTATAATATGTTTGAATAAACGTGTACGCAACTAAATACGCAAAGATCCAAATAGAACCCAGGCGGAATCGTGGGATGAAATATAGCGTAGTGTGTCCACCCTGACGGTCTATTATATATAGTGGTGAAAGAATTTTTGAATGTTGAAACATACCCCAAATATGTGATATGAATCTGACCTAAGGTCCAGATGAATAAAAAACCGGCCAAGTGCGAGTCGGACTCGCGCACGAAGGGTTCCGTACCATTATCTATAAAAACTATTTTATAATGTGTTTTAGTATTTGTTGTTATAAATTTTCACAGTGTATACATCATCTGTGAAAATTTTAGCTGGAACTATCACGGTATCAGTGAGATACAGCCTGGTGACAGCCAGACGGACGGACGGACGGACGGACGGACGGACAGCGGAGTCTTAAATAGGGTCCCGTTTTACTCTTTGAGTACGGAACCCTAAAACAGCGTTTTCGGTATTGAAATCGGTGTTATGCCCTGTAAACCTTAACCTAATATTACCTTTTTTGTTTCACAAACATAGCAATATAATGTGAGTATTGTGTAATTATAGTTCCGCATAACAATGAACAACACACAAAGAACGTAAGAAGTTTCTGTCAAAAATTTCATTTTTGGTACAAGCTTTCATTGCTGGCTGTACTTTTCTGTAAACCGTCATCAAATATAGGTACTAATTGAGACTATTCTAACGAGCCCAAACTCAACGGGGTTACGTCGGTTAAGTACTTAATTCCCATGGCCTTAGCCACCGACAGATCAGCTCGATGGTACCATAATATTGAATTGTCATCCAAACTTTACCTTTACCCAAAATTTCAGCTGAATCGGTTGAAGATATCTGCTTCAAAATTGAGTTGCAAGATTCCACCCGAACAAACATAGTTACATACAGTATACCAA
Organism: Epinotia brunnichana; assembly: GCA_963854355.1. NCBI lineage: Eukaryota > Metazoa > Arthropoda > Insecta > Lepidoptera > Tortricidae > Epinotia > Epinotia brunnichana. The sequence continues at coordinate 16,320,273 of OY977949.1, read as the reverse complement.
ATATTTACATAGTTAGTTAGGCACCTACATACATTGCAAGTTAATAGAAAGCTTGTAAAATATGGAGGATGACCACACCATACACAAAAGAGTTACCAACTACTCGCAGGGTTCAAGCCTCCCTCAAGGCCTGGTCACGGACACGCGCGGCGGCGGCAGCGGCAGCGGTTTTTCTAATGCATTGCGTGTGATCCCTACTAACTACAGTGCGTTGCGCGTCTCGACCGCGCAATGAACAGATAAAACGCTTGCCGCGCCGCAATTCGCGCAATGTCGTGGCCGGGCCGTCAAGGATCTTGCGGCTTGTGGTACCCAGGCCATCGGAAAGTTATCCCTCCTATCGAAGACAAAACTAACTAATAAGTACTTATGCTATATGTTTATTATCTTTCCAAGAGTAGGGTGATTCGCTTTTCGAATGAGCGTCAGTGTACGGTATGAGTCCGCGCGCTTCGAGCGGGGGTGGACCGAGTGGAGGCCCGTACACTTGGGGCATATCAACTGTCATTTTCACCTTCAAAAATTACATCAGTTGACATGTGTTAACGCGGGTCAGAAAAGTTACGCGATTACCCTGCTGAGCAATTGTTGAACTATGAAAAGACTCGGCTACGGATTTTGTAAAATAAGAACACATTTCGAATCATGAGAAAAATGTGCGGGCGTTATGCTCTGATCATTAACTATGCCGCCATGACGGCTAACTACAAACAGAGAAAGTAAGTATTACTCAACATCAGACTTAATTACCACGCACATTTTCACCAATATGTCAGCATCCTCAGCTCTTTTAACATTGTTACCCCGTCTGAGTTTTTTCACACGGGTTCGACGTTTGGTACAAAAACATGAATATGCTAATTGGTAGGAAGAGGCGAAACCGATGAGAAAGATTTTTTCGCAACACAGTTTCACCAGTACTAGTTAATTGCAGTAGGTATATTATATCAATGCTCCATACATACGACTGCCATTATCCCGTTAATTGTCTGCGTTTGTTTTATATTTAGTACGAGTATTCACGTGAAATGACTTTTCAAAAGGACGCCATTGTCTTTGGCGCGTGGTATTACGCTAACCGGTCGTTACCACCGCCCTAATTACTAAGAATTGAATAATATCCCTTTTAAAGGATGAAGGAAACGTGCTCAAAGGTGGTATATATGAAAAAAAGGGGTAACACTGTCGCGCGTGAATAGCGGGTCGCGGCTTCCGCTGCCCTTTTAACGGGTTTAACCTTTGTTTCTTTTTAAAAAATATAAATTCGCATACCCCAGTCCAGGGGATCAACTGCTGCGCCAGAGAGATTAAAACAAACCTATGTACTAGCGAAAATTATGAATATTTATTATTAAAAAGTTTCCAGCCAGTGTTATATTTCATACTCGCTAAAAAAGCGCCTTTATCAACTAGAGCGTTGCACGTTGTGTTTATAATATGCGTAAGCGTAAACCTAATGTATTTTCAACGTAATTTTTAAAGTACTAAACAAGGTGGAGGATCGCGTTAATCCTGTTTTTTCACTCGTCAGCCCCGCACAAATGCTAATAGGCCGCGGGCATCATAAAATGCGTACAAAGGCGGATATTCACGAGCGATGTCCCTCGATTTACGCATCCTAGTCTATGGCTATGGCGATGCGGCGCAAGATAAGGGAAATGCCATGGCACTACATCACTGGAAGGTCAAGATCATATTATACAAGTTACCAGAGTAAGGTGGATTCGGTAGCGCTTCAAAGCCAGTTGTGACAACTTGTTACCATTCGCGTGCCTAATCTGGACGATAAAGATCTAAACTGGAATTAACTTTAGCAAAACCAGCTTGTCACGCGCTTCCTTTCTTAATGCTAGCCGTCATCCATTAAGATAAGATTATTAACTATGATTTAAAAGCGAAGACCAAGATAAAACATTTGTTGTATTTAATTCTGCGAGTAGAGTTTGAATCTACTAGCGGTTCGGAATTTCGTAATGGTAAATGACCTCTGGGGAGAAGAAGCGCGACAATAAAACTCCTCAAGAATATTAAACGGATCCTATGCATTCCAGCGCTGTACATCAATGGTAAATGCAAACGTAATCACTGTCATCTGCGGACAACTGTCCGTCCGTTGCATGTCAACCTAAACGTAGTGCATCTACAACGGTGCAGTGATGTATAGTCGGGGTGGCTAAAGGTTATACCTGGACTGTAAATCACAAACGTACTTTGGTTGAAGTCGAAATTGTTGGATTGTGTCTGTGATTTTATAAAATCTAACATATACGGGACTGTGCCGAACTAGCCACACAGTAAGCTCAATAAGGCTTGTTTAAGGGGTACTTTATGACGGTATATGAAATAGATATTAATACTTACTTAAATATATAGAATAGGTACCCATTCATGGCCATTACACAGATATTTGCCTTTCTTGGCGGGATTCGAATCCAGGACCGCCAGCTTTGGAGGCAAGGTCTAACCTAGACAAGACTACCCTAGTTTAAACAGACCAATGTCTTTACATGCCTATAGTTTGTTATAGGTACACTTAATCAAGTGTATAATAAAAACACCTATTTTAGTTAGTGCAATAAGGATTAAATAAATAAATAAAATATGGTCTAGTTTCCCGCCAGGGTAGGAAGTGTCTATGGAATCGCTTTTTATCGATCCAGATATTATCTATGTCGTATCTATGCCGATGAACAGAAGAAACGAAAGAAGTTCTGGACTGGTCCAATCCATGCAATTATATGAGTAAGTTATATGGTAGGTATATAAAAACCCTACACTGCGGCTTGTTACGAGAACCTATAAAATGATGTGATTCCATTTTATTACATTCCCCAAAGTAAATAAATTAAACAAAATTACAAGACTCGGGTACCTACAGTTATTTCTCAGCATTGTTTGACTTTTGCGTAATGAGTTACATGTTATACAAGTTGTACCATTTTAATTTACGACATTCTGTGTTTATTATAAAAAAAACCTCGCATTGTGCCCACGTAACAATAAAACCGTGAACAAGTGACGAAAAAATGCCGGACATCACACACGATGAAAGCATTGCATCACAATACAATGGATGTTTTCGCTTTTCGTCATCATTTTATGATACTGCGCTAGGATGTGCCTGGTCCGGAATCAGGGCTTCAGAGTTTCCCGATGCATGTAGTCCGGGCCTTAGGTTCGCTCAGAACAGCTGCAACCCATAGCATATAACTACAATTATGTTGCATGTATCCACGAACGACAATAACCAGCTAAACCAAGTGAAGTTTGGTCTGCTCGTTTGGTCATAAAATTAAATTATGGTTTATTTTTATCAGTTTATCGATTCCGTTCACTTCCTCAGACGTCCAAGCCACAGATGTTCGTCGGGAATATGGTTACATACCTACATCATACATAACTAATTTAAATTTGTGCAGGTAGGTACCTATATCTCTTTTTGGCAACTATAAAGTGCGTATCATGGCCCTGACGAATCACGGGATGTTGACGTCCGTGGATGACTGTTTTGTCCATTAACCGAGATTTGCATCTACAGCAAAACACTATTGATGTTGGCAGAATGGCCCGTGAATTGCTTTAATTAAACAGTCTATTCAATTAGTTTTATTTGCGGGTTGTGGCCGGTTCTTGGATCATTCATGAGCTTCGTGTTACTGAAATGAAGATGTTGCGGGGGATGACACGTTACGTGTGCGGATTACATTCGTAATTCATCTGTGGCAGCCTCGGAGTTTGTGAAGTAGCGGAGAAGCTTCAAAAATGTCACCTTTGTTGGTTCGGTCACGTATCTCGCAGGCCATCTGACAAAATAGGGAAAGTCCAAGGTGCCTTAATTGTCCTCGAACCCGCGGCAGACCTAAGAAGCGATGGCTGGATTTCGTGAAGGGCGACATGAGCGAAAACGGGCTCACAAAGAAAAACGCCCAGGATCGTGCAAAGTGGAGAAAAGTGAGTAGGAAAGCGGATCGTGGCCGGGTTAACGCTAGGAAGAAGACGAAGATTATGCCTTTCACACAACATGTCACTTCATAACACCTTATACATATTACTTACGTACAAAACATACAAAACATTATAACACTATTAATTTTAATTTAGTGCAGAGTTTATTTAACATAGTGTCGTAACATAACCATCTAAGTATACCGAAGCAGTTAACATTTTGAACCCCGTTTTCAGTAAATACCCTATGAGATGCGATTATTGTCCTGTCTCATATAGAACGGACATATTTGATGATAACGTACACATAAGTTACTTACTTACTTAATATATATGTATTACCTTGGAATGGGGTTAATTTGATAATTTCAGAATTAAAACGTCAGTATCTCCCTGAACGTTTATCCAAAAAAATAAGGAAAAAATGCAAATATCGGTTTTTGGTCCTCTATCGATTCCTCCAACAAAAAAAATGTATCTCTTAGAAAAAAAATATTAAGTCGGTGTTCAACTTTATACTGATATCGGGGTTACTTTAAAACGCCCCTTTTTTAACGGATTATGATAGTAATACAAATAAGGAAAAAATAATAAAACAAGTAGGTAAGGAAAAAACATTAGAACATTAAAAAAAAACCGTTCACAAGCTTAGGATTTATAAAGGTTTATGTGCCTGTGGGGTACTTTGACAAAGAAAAAAAAGGGTATTTATTTATATTAAATGAGGGTAGGTATCATTCACATAAGGGTAACATTACACGTAGAACAGATAACCGTTGGGGCGGGAAGGTTCTCGAGTGGCAACTACGTACCGGAATGCGCAGTAAAGGTCGCGGGAGTCCGCTGGATGCGGGTGGCGCAGGACCGCTCATTGTTGCACACTCTGGGGGAGGCCTATGTCCAGCAGTGGACGTATTTCGGTTGATATGATAATGATGAGGGTATCAGTGATCAAAGTAAACCCTCAGAAGTGATCAATGACACCCCATGCTCCATGCTACAAATATCGAAAAAAGCAAATGGCCGTCAAGGTTGTGATTGAGATTGTCAAGGCCAGATACCTATATGCCTGATTCAGTGAATTACATAAAATTAATGTATTTACTATACTGAAAGTTGTACCTTAGAAGTTATACAAGCTATTAAAAGTCCGTAAAATGAGTACGCACGTATTTTAACTTTTTTTCATCGATCAGCGGGCCCAATCCTACTGTAATAGAGTTTAAGCGCACCATAAGCAATGCTAGATAATCAGTGTAAACGCACCATCTGACTTTTATATGTACTCTGTGGGCAACATTGGCCCGGCCTCTTGCAATAACTTACGTCAAGCATACAGATCTCTTTCCTCATAACCCTGTTTATATATTGCATATAATATTTAAGAAAGTATTAATAAAACCTCTGAAGACTTCAATACATTGTTTAATTCCAATAACACTACATGGCGCAGCCGGTAGGACGGATGGAAAAAGATTAATACCACGAAGGTACCTATGGCCCATGGCAGCCAGCCGGCTTGAAGTACAAATTACGAATATTAAATAATTGAACGAAGATTAAAAACTACGAAGAATATTAATTACGAAGATGCCGCCGAAAGAGAACGAGCACGCAAAAAATGAAAACGGGGATAAGAACACTTGCGACGTGGACAATATGACATGTGCGGTCGAGTACAAGATGCCACAGAGCCTAACCTGGATGACCTAGGTAATTGCTGGCCGCAGTGGCAGCGTTTTAAACAATCATTCCGAATTTTCGTGCTAGCCGCCGGCTTTGAGAAGCTTTCAGAAACAAGAAAAGCGGCCATACTCTTAAACTGTATAGGACAACAGGCACAGGAACTATATTTCAACGTTTTACAGACTGAAGACAAGACTAAATTAGAAGAAATAATAACACTTTTCGACGAACACTTCAAACCCAAGCAGAATGAAGTAATTAATAGTTATACCTTCAACAAGAGAAATCAAGAAGACGGAGAGACCTTCGATGCATTCTACACAGCCATTAGGAAGATAGCAGAGAATTGCAACTACAAAGAAAAAGACAGGATGTCTGAGACAAGAACACTAATAGAGGTCTTCGGGGGTGGCAAATTAGTGCCAATAGGTAAAATAACATTGAACACATATTCGAAACATGAAGAAACTAAATATGAGACTGAATTTATAATTATCAAGGAAAATGTCCGCCCCATTTTAGGGTTAGGGTCCCTACTAAAATTAGGATTGCTAAAAAATAATAATATTAATACAATAAAAAACACTGATCAAAGTAAAGAGGCTATTGTTAATGCTAATTGTGAATTATTTCAGGGTATTGGGCAGTTCAGAGAGCCGTTGGAGTTGCGCACTCAGCCAGGAGTACAGCCTGTGGTACGTCCCCCGCGACGAGTGCCTCATGCATTGATGGTTCGCCTTGCTGAGAAATTGAGGACTCTGGTAGAGCACGGGATCATAGCCGAGGTCAAACATCCAAGAAGTTTTGTAAGCAATCTTGTTATTATTGAGAAGAAAGATGGTTCTCTTAGAATTTGCCTTGACCCTAAGGATCTAAACAAAGTTTTAATTCGGGAACATTACCTTATCCCAACATTAGATGAAATTGTTCCGAAATTGTGTAATAAAAAGTATTTTTCTGTCTTAGATTTGTCAGATGGATTCTATAATATTAAATTATCCGAAAATTCGAGCGATCTATGCACATTCAACAGCCCATATGGTTGTTATAAATTTCTAAGATGTCCATTCGGAATCTCTGTGGCCCCGGAGGTCTTTCAAAGGTACAGTGAAACTGCCTTTGGTGACATTCCAGGAGTAATTGTGTACTGTGATGATTTATTAATATGTGGCGATACTAAAGAGGAGCATGATGCAATATTAAAAAAAGTTCTCGAACGTGCTAAGGAACATAACGTACGATTTAATAAGAATACGTTTCAGTACAAATTAAAAGAAGTTAAATATTTTGGACACATTTTTTCTGAAGAAGGCATGAAAATCGACCCGGACAGGGTAAATGCCATAATTAATATGAAAAGCCCCAACAACAAAAAAGAGTTGCAAACATTCCTAGGAATGGTTAATTATTTAAGAAAGTTCATTCCTAACATGTCTGATATTGCATCACCGCTTCAATTATTGTTAAAAAAAGATGTGACCTGGTTATGGACGGACATTCATGAAAATGTATACAATAATATTAAGAAAAAATTAACTGTAGCTCCGACCTTACAAAATTTTAATCCCAAATTACCCGTGGTAATCCAGTGTGATGCGTCTAAAGATGGTTTAGGATGTTGTTTGTTACAAAATGGAATGCCTGTAAGTTATGCATCACGAAGCTTAACATCAGCAGAACAAAACTTCTCACAAATTGAAAAAGAATTACTAAGTGTTTGTTATGCTACGAATAAATTTCATTATTACATTTATGGTCAACAATGCACAGTATTAAATGACCATAAACCATTGGAGTCCTTGCTTAAAAAACATATTCATGAAGTTCCGTCTCCCAGGCTACAAAGAATGAAATTAAGACTCTTGAGATATGACATTGATTATAAGTACTTGAAAGGTAAATACATGTATATAGCGGACTTACTCTCACGTGCGTACATTAAATGTAATAGCATGGATGAACCATACATTAACGAAATGATCCACTGCGTAGGAATAGCGAGTCATTTGCAATGTACTCAGGAACAGAAAAATGAATTAATTAATGCAACATGTGATGACGTGGAATTATCAAAATTAATTGAGTATACAAAAAGCGGGTGGCCAGACAAAAAATATGTTCTTGACAGTTTACAATTTTATTATAAATTAAGAAGTGAAATTCATACTGATGAAGGCCTAGTATTTTTAAATCACAGATTAATAATTCCGACGTCATTACGGTTGAAATTTATGAAAATGCTACATGAAGGGCATCTGGGCACAACTAAAATGAAACAAACTGCCAGAAAAATGTACTATTGGCCCAAAATTGATGAACACCTCGATACACATGTGAGACGATGCTATGTCTGCCAAACCTTTCAGAATAATAATATTAAAGAACCTTTGTTGCCGCACGAAGTTCCTAAATTGCCATTCCACAAATTAGCAACTGATATTATGGAATTTAAAGGAAAGAGCTATCTCATAGTATATGATTATTTCTCGAAGTGGTTGGAAATTAAATATTTGCGTAACAAAAGTGCTAAGTCTATAATTGAGGTGTTGACAGACATTTTTTCCATTTTTGGTTTTCCTAAAGAAGTAGTTTCTGATCATGTGCCATTTGATTCCAAAGAATGCCGCGATTTCGCTCATGAAAGTGGATTTGTTTTTAACTATTCAAGCCCCAGGTACCCGCAGTCTAACGGAATGGCCGAAAAAGGGGTACAGATAGCAAAGAAAATTTTACTTAAATGCAATGAAGATAAGACTGATGTTAGAATGGCACTTTTGCAGTACAGGGCGTCACCAGTGTCCGGTACAGAATTTTCACCAAGTCAATTAATAATGAACAGGAATTTAAAAACAAAAGCCATAGTTACAGATGAATATTTAAAACCCAAGCTCAATTCTTATGTGGAACAGCAATTTAGTAGGACTCTACAAAGAAATGTTACATATTATAATAGTACAGCTAGACACAACAATGCTTTCCATAATGGACAGCAAGTTTGGTTCAGGAAAGAACCAAACAAAAATGTGTGGCGAGAAGCCAAAATTGTTAATAATAATGGGTTTAGATCCTATAATTTAGTTGATAAGGATAATGTTATGTATACGAGAACCTCTTTCCACATTCGTCCGGCGTAGGGTTGGTGTTCTACCAGAGTCTACGGCAGGTAAAGACACACTGACAGTGATGTTCAATGCTGTCAATCGTAAAAAAAAAACAAACGATGCGTTCAGAAAGCGTATAATTAGAGTTAAAACATGAAGAGAAGTTTTTATCAATGTAAACCCAGGAATTACCTACATTCGTCAGGATCCTTTGTAATGTCGATAAAAATATATAATAAAATGCCGAAAGAAACAGTTCTCATACGCAAATTAAAACAAATGTTACTTTCGAAAACCTACTACTCTTTAAAGGAATATTTAGATGATAAGTTTGTTAATAGAATTAAGTAAAACTAAGATATATAAATAATTAATACTATTTTTTGTATGCTGAATTATATGTACCTAAGTGTCCACCTTTTTATTTGCTGCGCCCAACAGGGTACATGATGTGATACCATACTTTATTTTAAGACCACCTGTATAACCATTATGTGCAATAAATGATTGAGTATTGAGTATTAATTAAAGTATTCCACGGTACGTATGTATATTATTCTTATTTTAGTATCAGTGTTGTAATTTACTACTAGGTTTCATAAATTATCTCTGCATCACCTAATGAATCGTACAGTCAACATCAAAAGTATCTACGCAAACGAAGACGTCAAAAGGGAATAAGAACTTTTGTCGCTTCGATTGCGTAGTTACTTTTGATGCTGACTTTACCTAATACATGTTAGAATTGATTTCCGCTACCCTAAGTTTGTCTGGAAGTGATCGCTCTCTAGCGATAAGTCCACCTGTTGTTTGCCTCTACTTGTATTGATTATGTCCTGGCCCCGTAGCATGGATGGCGTTATCACGCGATAAGTGATAGGATAAGCGCGTCGTCTCATTCTATCGAACGGTGTCAGCCAGGGACGGCAGCTCTATCCTATCACTTATCGCGTGATAAGGCCATCCATGCTATCCGTCCTCTGGCCCCGTAGCATGGATGGCGTTATCACGCGATAAGTGACAGGATAGGCGCGTCGTCTCGTTCTATCGAACGGTGTCAGCCAGGGACGGATAGTCTATCTTGTCACTCATCGCGTGATAAGGCCCTCCATGCTACGGGGCCTGTACATTGTTCTTTCATTGAGGTGTGCAATAAACAGTACTTGTATTGCATTATAGATACTGGGTAGCAAGTGGGGTCTATGACCTAACCTAAAACATGGTTCACACTCGCTCCGATCCGATAACCTTACGTTTTACGATTCCGGAAACACGAATGGAGATGGCATTCCCATTAGCTCGCGATGAATTTATTTGACAACTGGCAGGTTATACCCACTTCGCATTGATTGCATGTTTTACACATCTCACTGGAAGCAATCGGAGATTTTAGAACACGACCATGAGCAGCAGTAGCTTCGTGTACTAAGATAAGAGGTCCAAATGATCTACACACGTCTGTCTTACATGTCTTATCTCAGTAACAATAAAGACCGTGTACAGATATTTTTGAAGGTTGTCTGTATAGGTAGAAGAACTAGATTGTACAAGGCAATAAGAGCTTGTTTAGTTAATTTTGAGCTCGTCGCCCGAGCTAGCTGCTGTGTAATGTGTAGGTAATACACGACACCTACATAGCTAAACCTAATTAATAGGTCAAAAAAAAAATCTCTTTCTAGAGCACCTATTCTTGCGTCGCAAATTATGCTATTTCTAGTACGAGTATATAATAGCTCAACAGTTGGGTAACACGGAAATATTACGTACCTAGAAGTATAAAATGTTTTATTTGACCTAAATATATTATTATTCAGAAGAAATAAAACCGATCGATTCCGACTTTCTATACCGGCTTCCTTTATTACAGCAACATAACATAGCCCAGTTAATATAACAGCTATATAAAGGGTATATAAATTACGAATTTTAACAGCTGCCTAGTAAGCAGATGTCGGAAGCAATTACGCTGAAGGGTTCACGGAATCAAGCCAAATGCTCAATGGAGTAGAATGATTTTGCGTCCATCGATGCAACAATAGGAACATTCACGTTTTAGAGGACCAATCTGAGATGTAGGTATCGCATGGCCATTTGATTTCAGTGTAGGTATTACTTGAATAAACGGATGAAATTATTTATTGGTTTTAAGAATGGTATAGAAAAAGTGCTATGCAATAATTTAGTAGCAAATTGTGCATAATTGTGCTGAATCTTAAGATTAACTTATACTAGGACGATGTCGCAATCGTGATTCTGTTCTCTGAACAATATGTGGCATGCAAATATTGAAGAATGCAAACATTATAAATTCAATATGTATTACTTATATGTATAATATAAATGTTGCAGGTTATACGTCAATATAAAAAGAATAAAGAAGTATATATGTATAGTACAGTACATCAATCCCCTGCACTGCATAGAACTTCGTAAGCAGGGGTTGACGTTTCACACACTGTTTATCTGTATATTTAAGTATGTTTATATTCGTCTAGTACCCATAATACAAGCTTTGCTTAGTTTGGGACTATAGGTCAATTTGTGTAAGATTGTCCGCAAATATTTATTAATATTATTGTTTATTACTGTACTTACATTGGCGTCCTGGGGCCTGGGCTATTACTTTTATCTTAGACGTTACCTCGGTAAGATAATTTCAAATACCTACGACTTCTGTCAGAATACGTTGGTAACGTTTTCTATATTAAATTAACTGTAAACTTACCGGAATCATTTTTGGGGGACATGTGTGGTTTTGCCTTTATCCTCCTCTTCTCTGAAACAAACAAATTCCATTGATTCAAATGTTTCCAATAAAACATTTCACAACATTTATATGGACTACTAGTGGGAAAGTGGGTCCGTACGTAAGTATGTGTATTCACTAAGACGATAGTTAAATAAGCCGTAACCGGTACCTAGGCTAAGCCCGTGGTCCGATCTTGATCTCTAATGATAGGATATGGCTGCTACCGGTGTACCACTTTCTTCTGCCAAGAACTGGAGAGGGCCTCTATTTGCAACTAGAGATTTCATTCCAATCTTGATTATAAATGTGTTGAACTTCCACATACTTGGCTATAGCTATGCGCTGAGCGAGAAGGAGCGCATGAAGTAAAACGAACGATTCACATATCATTTCAATGATAAAAACGCGTTTCCAAATCGGGCCTTGATATTACAGTTGCTAAACCAATAAGCACTTATCTAGCTAGTATTTTATATTCTGATTCATGAACGATTAGTTGACTATGATCCAGTTTTGCTGATGAGTGACTATCATGTAAGTACTTATTAAATCTTTACTAGATGGAGAATTGATTTAGAAGAATTGTATACTTAGGTACGTTAAGATTACTAACAGTCTAGTCAACTAACTAGTTACATAACAAAGTAGTGCCTATCCGAATCTTAGGATTAGGTGCCAAAGCCGACCCGGGCTCCTTTACACGTTATAAAAGGCTGAAGAAAATAGAAATAGAACTAAAATGATTTCAGCAGCAGCGAGCATTTTTCACGCGATTCAGTTGATTCACAGAAGCGGTTTGACATAATTTTGACAGTAGATTGATACGCAATCAATCAGATACAGACTAGCATATAAACAATCTTTGATACAAGTGACAAGAACGCAAAGGCCTTATATAAGAGGGTCAATATCCAATGCCGCCGTTTATTAAGAGGGCGCTCGTTTTTTGGTCAGGAATAAGCGAGAATGACGGATTTTTGACGTTGTAATTCTAAGAAACGGAGAGCTTTTTCTAGATCCTGATTACTTATTTGCATAGGTAAACTCCTCATATTGGTCCTAGCCGCCTCCAATTTACGAATTACTGAATACTTTAACCGAAAATACCCGATTACCGACAGTAGTTTTCTGAAGAGAGCGCAGAGTCATAAGTTTGAGCCCCTAATACTCCATGATGTTATATGAGAACCTACTTGTTTTATTCTATTTTCACTAGCGTAATATGTTGCCATTGCGCCTAGCCGCCTCGAATTTTCCTTATTCTGCACGTATATATATGTAAACTGTTCTCAATTACACCATATTTGTCAACAAAATCGTACTGAAAACTCAAGGATTTTCTCATTATTGTTGAATTATTTGTGTATTGAATCTTACACAACATTAAAGTTCATGCTTGTACCAACAAGATCCAGTCCAAAAAATATAACTTTAGTCAACATTTATATTTATAAATAATTATTCAAAACTAGTATAAATTTACCGTCGCGCGGGAATATATCTCAGTACCGGCTGAATAGCCCTCCGAGACAGACGTGTACTGTGTTTATTTGTGGCTATTCACGAAGCTAACCGGCCACTCTTCAGATAAAATAATATTATTTTGATCTCCGACTAGGCATAGTTGTTACCAACCTCGGGGTCAAACTATACTGGGGATACATTCGTGAGGCTAATCGAGACAAGTTATGAATTGCATAGCTGCCAGATAAGACGTAGTGTAGCGAAAAGGCTCAAACCCACAGTATACGTAACATTTAAAATTGAACCTTCTACCTAAACCAAAAGTCATACATTTCAATGGTGATGTCTTGTGGGTTGGATCCTTTTGTCTAAACTACGCGTTCTATAGTCAATTATTATTGTACGAGTGATCGTGATACTTGATAGATTTAATTTATTTACTTGTTACTATCAGTCCACCTTGTGGAGGGTCCGCTGCAGTTTCCGGTACATAGTCGCCTCTCGAGAACCTCCCCGCCCCAACGGCCATTATGATTAGTTAGTATGTATGTATGTATGTTAGTTTGGGCGAAATCTTCAAATTAGGTACAATTATCTTCTTATATTAAGTATCTTCGGTGACAATGCCATAATATCATAGAGCTGGTCTGATGATGGAGTCGGAAGGTGGCCATAGCAACTCCTAAACTCAACAAGATAAAGCCATCGAATTTTGGCTCATTTATTTGGTCATGGCACGGCAAGACTTGGATGCTGGATGATTTCCAGAGTCTGATGATGGAGCTGGAAGGTGGTCATGGAACTCCTAAACTAAACTAGATAAACCCATCTAGTTTGGGCTCATCTGTTTTGTCTTGGTAAACACTTTGGTGATGGATGATTTCCAGGATCTGATGATGGAAGGTGGTCATGGGAACTCCTAAACTAAAATAGATAGACCTATCTTGTTTGGGTTTGTGTGATTTGTCTGTACAAGTACCCACGAACCAGCGACATAATATGCAGGGTTATTGAAAATAACAAGATGAATAAAAAACTTTTTAAAAAACAAGCTTATATGGCGTTTGTTAAGTACAGCACGATCCTACCTTGCATTTAGTTATTATTTTCGTTTATATATAATAATAACACACACCGGGGGTTTACACTGGAAAGGGAGATTTTTACGTGGTTTTATTACATTTCCGATATCATCATCATCATATCAGCCGAAAGACGTCCACTGCTGGACATAGGCCTCCCCCAAAGAGTGCCACAATGGCCGTTCCTGCGCCACCCGCATCCAGCGGACTCCCGCGACCTTTACCAGGTCATCAGTCCACCTTGCGGGGGGCCTACCCACGCTGCGCCTTCCGGTACGTGGTTGCCCTCAAGAACCTTTCCACCCCAACGGCCATCGGTTCTACGTGCAATGTGCCCCGCCCACTGCCACTTAAGTTTAGCAATTCGGAGGGATATATCGGTTACCTTGGTTCTGCTGCGGATAGCCTCATTTCTGATGCGATCGCGCAGAGAAACTCCCAGCATAGCCCTCTCCATTGCCCTTTGAGTGACTTTGAGCCTTCTTATGAGGCCTATAGTAAGCGACCACGTTTCCGTGCCATATGTCATCACTGGCAACACACACTGGTCAAAGACTCTCGTCTTGAGACACTGCGGAATATTGGACGAAAAGATGTGCCGTAGCTTCCCGAATGCTGCCCAGCCGAGTCGGATTCGACGATTGACCTTCCCTTCGACATTTCCGAGTATCACTCTTTATTTCGAAATAAATGTTAAAAAAATCGGCCAAGTGCGAGTCGGGCTCGCGCACGTATCTATATCTAAAAACGGCAAAATATCTATATCTAAAATCACGTTTGTTGTATAGGAGCCCCCTGTAGCCTAGTTAGTAACTTGGAAGTGACTCTGCCTACGAAGCTGGAGGTCCCGGGTTCGAATCCCGGTAAGGGCATTTATTTGTGTGATGACCACAAATATTTGTTCCTGAGTCATGGATGTTTTCTATGTATTTAAGTATTTATTTATCTATATAAGTATGTTTATCGTCGTCTAGTACCCATAGTACAAGCTTTGCTTAGTTTGGGGCAAGGTCAATTTGTGTAAGATTGTAAAAGAAAAAGAAACAAATAAAAACTAAAATAAAAATAAAAAGATGTATTCTGTTTTTTAGTATTTTTTGTTATAAATAGCGACAACAGAAATACATCATCTATGAAAATCTCTATCTATCACGGTTCATGAGATACATGCCTGGTGACAGAAGGACAGACAGACATTCAGACAGACAGACGGACAGCGGAGTCTTAGTAATAGGGTCCCGTTTTACTCTTTGAGTACGGAATCCTAATAAGTGACATAGGTTTTAGGCTCAGAACATAAAAAAAGGGAGAAGTGCCGTACTGCTTAATTTCAACCAAAACCGATGTCCCCAGTTTTCTCCCACCGCAGCGCCCACAGGCACACACATTGAACCGTGTAAAAACAAAGACTCGGGCGTTGCCAGTGAGTCTATGGCAACATGCAAACAAGGGCTGTGATTGGCTTAAACGCACTACACTAGGGGGGCGACAAACGTTAAAATTATGTTTTATCGACATTGATATTAAAATTAATATTATGTTATGATATTGATGGGTAACAACTTCAACAACATGGTAAGTTTATGTGGTGGTATTTAAACTTCTAGCTACAAGTTTAAATAACACGTGTTGTTAACCTACCATAAATCGCAAAAGTAAAAAATATTGACGAATACCTACAGAGTAACATAAACGGCTTTTTATAAGTTCGTGTTCACATACATTTAAAACTCTGGTCACATCGATATTTTTGACCTGTAGGTACCAGGCCGATCCGACTCGCATTTTGGCGCGAAATAATATGTCCATTACTCATATTACGAGATTTAACTCTAAGGGCGAGTATCCACCAAAGATGTGCGAAGATGTGTTACCATACATTTTACACCTAGGTTTCAAGCAAGCGAGGTGTCAAATATTCGAAAAGTGTACGGCTCTTATTAAGTGGTTGGAAACATTTTTCTTGAAAATGTTACGAACACATTAACTCTTCTCTGTACAGGAAACCAGTTAGGACCTCTGCCAGTAGCATCTATCCATTTTTTTAGAACCTAATCGGATTCTTTGGAAAACTGTAATAAGAAACCGAGATTTCTTCTTCAATTATCACATTTGAAATGAAAGTAAAAAATACTTATTAAAAAAAAAATATTGGTAATAATATCACATTTTAAGTTGTTCTGAAGCCATTTGCAACTAAATTATATACTTGTATATACAATTTTAATATGTCTATTTACCGTTCATACTGCAACTTAGTGAAAATCTTATTAGTAGGTACCGTAAACATTTTGTGCCTTTTAATCTTATTAGTTACCTTTAAGATAGGCACCCAACCAAAACAAGTAATTAAATAAAATAAAACAGCGAAAGTAGTCGAAATAAAATAACTAGTATGATATCGTACTTCTATTTTATCGATTACGCGTAAATTGTAACTGCACTTTGGCACCGCTCTAGTTTGCGACGCCAAGCAGCGGCCGTACCACTAAAAAATTCAAGCATCGTCCATATCCATAGTGGTTTAATACATTGCGCCGTGGTTTACTGTATTGAACGATCAATGTACAACGCATACAACAAAAATATGCTTTTTCGTTCGATATGTTAGTTCGATCCCGAGAAATGATGCGGCGTTGCGTTTATTTATTAAAATATTAGTTTTTACTGACTTAAGTGAAAATACTAATACTCACATGTGGTGCGTGACTCCACCATTCATGTAGGTTTTAGTTTCATTCCTATTTTTGCATGTAACCACGCTACAATTCGGCATTTTGAGTAAACGTGGAATAACATTTCAGATTCACGGCAAATTGCGACTAAAATGCGGTGGGCAGTGACATGCCCATTTGGCCATGTCGCACCGACACGCGCCAAGCCCCCGTTTCATATCTATTCCTTTTTATCATCTGAGGTTTTAGGCTTTTGAATAAAATCACGCATTAATTAATTGCATTCTAGATAAAAAGCTGTGTTTGTATAATTTATAATTTTCAGTTCCTTTGGTAAGAAACGGACATAGCAATTTTTATGAAGGGCAGTTTTTTTTTACTGTCCATAACAAAAAAAAAATTCTTCAAGAAATGAATACGTAAGTACCCAGTAATTTCCTAGTAGTGGGTCTACTGGTATAATTTCATTACATTACTATATATAAATAAGACTCAGATAACATGCAAACTATTAATATCCGTAAAACAAATTATTATTCTTATTACTGACAACTTTAAAACTCGTTAGTTTATTTTATACTAAAAAAACGAAACTAAATATACTTTGTCATGCCATAGTATTTTAATACAAATAGAAAACTTGTGCTCAAAAATCAAATACTTACTTTATTCAAGTTATCTAACTTCGCTAACATGATGTTCTAGAACATCATGTTAGCGAAGTAATACTTACCACTTTTTAGTGCAAGTATCAATATCGGTCACGGAGTGAATTCCAACGGTGCGCTATACAGCTATTTGCATCGGCAAGCTCCGCGGTTAGTTCTATCCCGATCGCACTTACATATAGCTAGAAAGGGACGGCACCCGCGGCTTCGCACCAGCCGCTCTCTCGCTGTGCATGTGGGGGTTAGGTACGTTTGTGTGGGTGGTAGTAGTATTTACACACACAAACGCACTACGCGTGTCAAAATACCGAATTCTGAGCGAGCGCTTTTTTGAAGAGCACTCTTAATACAAAATGTAAGTAGGTAAATAAACCTTCATATATGAAAGCTTTTATTGATGTTTAGTTCCAATCTTGCTAGGCAAAGACTAACTTTTCGGAGTTCAATAAGTTGTAGTTTAGTAGTTGCAGATTTACGGAAGTTAGATGACAATGCAATATTATGGCGTTACGAAACTGCTCCAGGTGGCCATACCTAGTAGGTACAAATTTAAAACATCAGTGTTGCAAAGGGGAGACAGACTACATTAAAAACTTGTTTAAAAACTATTAGAGAGTAAAAAAAGTCAACTCTTATCAGACGATCGTACCGACTTGATATTTTCTCGCCTGGGACTGAAAAAACTCCGTAACTGAGTAAAACGTATTTATGTATGTACCCAGAATCAACTAGAATTGCAAACACAACCATAACCCACCAAACTCTATTTATGAAACATAATTACATATATAAGGTACCTGAATAAATAAGGAAGAGCTATTAGAACCATGCATAAGTCATGAGCTTAGTGATACCTAAGTCAACACCGTTAGCAGTTCGGTGAGTTCGTCGTTCCTCAGACCGAGCTATGTTCGCCTACATACAACGGAATACTGTGCCATTAAAATGCAATGACATAGAACCACGCCGTTTTCAAACGCTCGTTTGTCATGAAGAGATCGTAGCCAACAGCTTATTGCGACAAGGTTAAGTGCTCATTTTCGTGGGCTGCACAATACAAAACTACTAGCGTGGGTTCGATGTGCTATTGTTTATCCTCGACCTAGCCCCCGTACGCAACAACTGTATTAAAATCTTAACTGGTAATTTATGCAATGCCAGTGCCCTTCCATTATTTATAGATCCTTCAAATCACTAAGACTCCGCAACTCAACCTATTATGACGTGACGAATGTGATCAATGGACCCGTGGGGGCTATGGGGCGAGTCCTCGTGGATTGACAGGGATTCCTCTTTGATGAGCTAACCTAGGCACGTCACTACGAGATCTGGTAGGATATAAGAGGCCTTTTGGAGTCCACATCTGTCGCGGTACTCAAACTGGACCCCAAAGGTTGCCCAAAGTGGACAGTCCAATGGGAAATAGTCCACGGTTTGATGTATTTGTGCAATATAGGTAGTATACGGTCACCATCATTAATATGTACATAAATAATTAACGAATAATTAATGAATTTATTTTATATTGTATTGTATTGTTGATATTTTAAGTACTAACATAGTCGTTCTAAGGATACTACTAACAAATAATGGATCTCGTTATCTCAGTAATAAATGCATTTAATTGAGTTAATAATTGCCACAACAATGCGCGCCTAAATATCTGAGACGACTCTATTTCTAGGGCCGTTGGGACGTGCCAGACATTTCAATAAGTCTATCAATAAATCAATATTAGGAGACGATATTACAGAAATCGAACTAGCCGCCTGGTAAGGTCAATGAGGCTTAACATTAAGTTTTGAGAAGTAGACGAAAATATATTTAATGAATATAAACACATAGAGAACATTCAAGACTCAAATATTCGTGCTCATTGCACAAATATCTGCCCTTATCGGAATTCAAACCCAGAACCGTCAGCACTAAGCTAATCTGGACGTCAAAGCCCGCGTTGATGAGGCAGATATATGTTGTTCACTGTACTCTGACTACTTGCCATTCGCGACCAAGCATGACTTGCTCCTAAAAGTCACAAATATTCAAATTTGCTCACAATCGAACCTCACTCAAAGAGTCTTCAGTGCTCATAAGAATTCAAGGAACAGACTCGGCGTGCCAATATTCATAAATTCAAATTACAAACAACGTGGGTGCCACAAAAGAGTGTTATAAAAGCACAACGTCATGATTGAGTTCAGGGGGCCGATTTTTGACTTTCGACCGCTCGAAAATTAAATAAAAGTAAATACAATTTTAGTGTCAAAGTTGCAGGCACTAACTTTCTACCGATATAATTGAATACGAGTGGTCAATACCACTCGCTTTTCAATTTTCTATCGCTATTTCAAAAGAGCATTTCGTAATTTTAGTCCGTTTTCGAGTGAAAGATTCGAGCGCTCGAAAGTCAAAAATCGGTCCCCTGTACGAAATTACGCAAATCACGCCGAATATTGGGAAATTAAAATATTTTTTTTGAACATAAGTTTACTTTGTATACATATTTGTACAAACAAAATGTTGCTAAAACAAAATGTTATGCGAATCCTCAAGTGAATAAAGGGTCGGCAACGCGCTTGTGATTCTTCTGGAGTCACACGTGTTCATAGGCTACGGTAGGGTAGACTGGGTACGATTGAAACAATATTTCGTATATCGTCCGTAGTTATGCTTTTTATAATCTGTGAGATAAATAAAATATATCAAATGAAAGAGCGTGTTTTTATCTACTAAAACTAGGGGTGGTTGAAACAGTGACAAAATATAATACTTCTATGTGTTTTATTCGTAATTTTTACGAGATTACGTATAATTCGACGACCGCTTTAGCCTAGTTGGTAGTGACCCTGCCTACGAAGCAAGAGGTCCTGGGTTCGAATCCCGGTAAGGGCATTTATTTGTGTGATGAGCACACAAATAAATTTAATCAGCTTGCGTTTTTGCGCTTAAAAGTTAAAATCTCCGTATATTATCAGTCATTTGTTACCTTATTTAAGTAAGTTAACTAAACCGACAAAAAATAAAATGTTTGCATTTTAAACGTAACAAGACTTATTAAAAATACATGAAAATAACTTAAAGAAAACTTACTTTGACTTTCATTAGTCAATGTCAAAAAAATACAAGTAAGTTACTCTGTTTCAACCGTCCCGTTTCAACCGTGCCCACCTCCTACTTTCGGAAAAAAGCCGTTGTAGTAATAATGAGAATAAAGATACAGTTAAACTAGATACGCTGACATGATCTACAAGCTTCACTTCAAACATAAACACACACTCAATACTCTCACTTCAGTAGAAACCAGAATAATTGAAAAACTCTACGAGTGAAAATATGTACTTACTTTTGGGGATCAAAACACAATAGGGTCTTCTACAAACAAATTACGCGCGCGGGAAGCAACGTCACGATGTTTTTCGTGTACAAACCGATCGTCCGATTCTTTCCCCCCTTGGATCCCTCGCCGTCCCGCCAACGGTTTGCGAGATATTTGCGTTGTTTCAACCAACCTGTGTTTTAACCGTACCCAGTCTACCCTACTAGCTTAACATCTGGCAGGCCGTAGGCTTGTTTGCCACCGTCGTTGTATAAAATAAAATAAATATATGACGTTCAAAGTAAGTGAAATTTTCCTTAAAAAGTGGTGACTTTGACCTATTAACCATCCCCGTGTCATTCCGACAGCAAATGTGGCCATCACGCTAATCGCATTACCACGTTGAATCAAGATAAATACAACATTTGCAATAAGAATGACATGAAACTGGATGAATGATTCGAATTTGCGTTCCTCTTTGTGGCTGATAGTTATGGACTTCGGAGTAGCCGTAATTTGAAAACAGGCCAAAAATACGTACGTCGGCCATAAAGCTCAAGTCTCAATAGAACACTAAATAAATGGCTTCTTATGGTAAACTGGTGAAATAAAATTCAGTTCAGTTCAGATCTGTGGTTCAGACTCGATGGCAATGACGCTTGGAATTCTCCGTCAAATCATTTGTCTTCTTTGCCGCGATCTAAGTGAAAATTTTCCGGACCTTCATTTTTACCTATTTACTGATTGAAATCTTGATAATTTCACATTTATGAAACCGCGTTCGCGTACACCTGTTGCGAACTTTTTCCCTTGGCCAGGAACTGAACAACAGTTTCAAATAAACACAAACAGGCCGCAGGCAGCTTACTGTGATAAGCGATAGTCAGTTCCAAAGTTGCCGGCTGTATTTTTTTTGTTGCCAGCAGCGTTGCTGGCCGTTTTCCAATGTTCCCAGCAACAGCACAGCACCGGTGCTGTTTATTTGCGAATTCACCTGAGACCGAATGTAATCAAGCCTGCAAGTTGTATTGTGGCATTTGTGGCGTACCAATGCGTGAATTCATAATAATGTTGTCAATTAAGATATCACCCCAACGTGCTTCGACAGGTCGACCGACCTATTCCCATGATTCAATGGAATCCTGATTACGTAACAACCACGACCAAATCAGTGACACGGAAGGAACAAATCGTTTGGTCTGAAGCTTCCTGGAATGCGTTCGTTCGGTTGCGGATTGTAATTTGGGCGACCTCCAGGCTCGCCGCAAGGATGCCTGCGTGATATATTCCGATCCCATTTCAGTAACGTTTTAACTCCGTTTGATTACAAGCCGAAAGGGTTCTAAGACTTAATATCAGTCAGGGATATGAGCCCATATTCACATGTGATACTAGTGAACTTAATTCATTTTTCCCACCGAGCGCAGTATTTGGTAGCGGCAGGCGCGGCCGACGTATTTGCATACAATGAACGCACAATCGAGGGTGGGTCTCGAAATCGTCTCGCTACATTTAGGAAGTACCGTTCGTATCATCTTAGATTTATTGTCAAGATGTTTTGTTGGGCATCAAATTGTGTCATTGGGTTTGTGGGTGATACGCAGCTCGCATATGATAGTAATGACCGTAGTACTTACTATAATACTTAGAGCGATAGAAGTACAGTAATTCCGGGATATTTATCAGTTCACAGTATTACTAAAACGATTGCTATTACTTTACATGACACACGCACAATAGTAGATAGATTGTGTCTCAATGGGTAAAATGATATATTTACGGCAAGGACTGTATATTGATTCCTGAGAGAAGCGAACGATTCTAAAGTAGAATCTTGAGCGTAACGAACGATGCAAGTGTTTACGCCCAAGATGGAAATAATTTTGCTACCGCGTGGACCAGTATACCAACTGTTTTTCAGACCTTCTATGAGGTAATTAAAATCCCTCATTTGAGCGCAATAATTAATAATTTACTTTCAAAACAAAGTTTTAACCGACTTCAATTCAGTACTCCGCCAAGCCACATTAACATTTCCACATTTTTTTTCCAATTTACCACATGAACTGATTTCCGAGAACAAAAGCGTTGATTTTTAGACCAATAAACCAGATCGCTGTATGTGGACCGATAATATTTGAGGACTTCCGTCGATTCCTCAAGGATCTCAGAATTACCTTTGGCACTTCATTGTTTGCTATTTCAACGGAATAATATCAGAATCTGTGACGTACTTATATAGTTTGAAGTACATCATTGAGACATCACACAAGCCACAAGCCATCTGTGGTCTTCATCATCACTTCCACTTCACCAAATTTATGATTTCCGGGTGTATATACACGAGTTATAATAGAAAATACCGAAACTACTACACGCGTGCCTAATATATTTGAGGAGTTCCCTCAATTCCTCATGGTTCCCATCATCCAACTGGGGTTTTGGAAACAATGGGACCAATCTGAAAGCATATACTTTCAGGTAAAAAAAGAATTGTACGAATCGGTTCATAAATGACGGAGTTCTGAGGTAACAAACATTTAAAAAAAAAATACATCCGAATTGAGAACCTCCTCCTTTTTTTGAAGTCGGTTAAAAAGGAGGAGGTTCTCAATTCGGTTGTATTTTTTTTTATGTGTGTTACCTCAGAACTCCGTCATTTATGAACCGATTCGTACCATTATTTTTTTAATTTAAAGTATATGCTTTCAGGTTGGTCCCATTGTTTTCAAAACTCCAGTTGAATAATGGGAACCAAGAGGAATTGAGGGAACTCCTCAAATATATAAGGCACGCGTGTAGTCATTTCGGTGTTTTCTATTAGAACTCGTGTATTTACATCCGGAAATCACAAATTTGGTGAAGTGGAAGTGATGATGAAGACCACAGATGGCTTGTGGAACTTGTCAATGATGTACTTCAAACTATAAAAGTACGTCACCGATTCTGATATCATTCCGTTGAAATAGCAAACAAAGAAGTGCCAAAGGTGATTCTGAGATCCTTGAGGAATTGACGGAAGTTCTCAAATATTATGGGCCCACATACAGCGATTTGGTTATTTTCTCTAATAATCAACGTATTTGCTCTCGGAAATCAGTTCATGCGGTAAATTGGAAAATAAATGTGGAAATGTTCATGTGGCTTGGCGGAGTACTGAATTGAAGTCGGTTAAAACTTTGTTTTTAAAGTAAATTATCTGAATAGAAAGGAATACAACTTTGAGGTAATCTAAAATATAATAATTATATAAATATTATATAAATTATAATAATATAACAATAAAGAAGAAACACTCCAGTACGAGCATGATGGCTACATTGGTAACAATTTTATTATAGACCATCCAGAGAAATAGAGAGAGCTTAGATATTATTTATATATCTTTCCTATACTAGTACTATTACTCCAAGGAATGTGTTTTGTAGGTACATTATTCAGTATGAAGCTTCTCTGTTACTGACATCATTGCTGACCACGCTACATATACCTGATAGATTCTGACCGAACTTATTGAATCTGCGGTAGTTTACGCTTCACCTTTCAATGTTAATTCAATACAGCAACGCAGCCTACCTTAACGGAAATCGAAACTAATTACAGAGTACTTAAGCCATTCAACCCTTCACAACGCTTCGAGGGTGGGTTCGTGAGCATATGCCAAATGTAATGAGCCGGGCGCATTTAGCATAACTGCTCGGCCGACGCTCGGTACTTATGCCCAATCATTCTGTCAAGGCGCCTGCCCGTGCCCGTGGGAAGCATCTGCCAATCGGCAGCGAGACATATAGATCGATGCTTGATCGCGATTACCTACGGATATGTACTCGGTCTGTCTTACCTATGTCGTTCCCTGTGGATCGTGGTCGCTGTTGGATTTCGCATCACTGTTTGATGTACTTGGTACGGGCAGGTTAAGGGGCTGATCACTCGAATGAGTAACGTAACTTATTAGTACCGTATTATTTTATTCATTACGCGAGGAAGTGCCCCACTCCTCATTTAGTTTGAGTTTTGTCCATGGAATTCCAATCAAAGAAGACAATACGGCGAATTCAAATTTAACAAGCGCCATAGTCAAAGAAGTAGGTACCATACATCATGACAATTCGAAGGTACAAAAAACTACTTTATCATATAAATACACAACCTTAAAAAAATATCATGAGACGTGGAATCATAAAGACATTTTCGCAAGAGACTTAAAGCTTTGTAGAAATATTACTTATTAGAGTACAAACAAAGTACTTTCAGGGTTTTGGAAAATTTCACCCCAAAGAGGGTTAAAGTGGGTTGCAAAGTTTATATGGGGGAAACTCTTTTTTCAGATAGAAGCTTAAAATTTTGTAGAAAGATTACTTATTGAAAATACAAAATAGAGTATATCCAGTGTTTTAGTAAATTTTACCCCTAAGGGGGTTAAAAGTGGGTGCAACATTTGTATGGAGGAAAAATTTTTGTAGCCGACTTACAATTTTGTAGAATGCTTCCTAATTAAAATTAAATACTTTCAGCATTTTAGAAACTTCGACTCTTAGTGTAAGGCCTGAGTGGACGCTCGGAGCGGAGCGTTCGGCGGGGCGTGCAGCGAGGCGGGCGAGCGTGCATTCACTTTGTGCAGCGTCTACTCAGGACACTAGTATGAGTTTCATTTGTTTAACATGCACGACGCCGTACACCCCGCTCACCCGCACGCCCGACTCGAGCGTCCACTCAGGCCTTACACTTAGGGGTTTATAAGGGGGTGCAACGTTTGTATGGAGAAAATATTTTTTTTAGTGATGGACTTAAAACTTTGTTGAAAGATTACTTATTACAATACAAATAAAGTAAGTACCTTCAGCGTTTTGGAAAATTCGACCCCTAGGGGGATAAAAAGGGGTGAGTTTATATGGAGGAAACTTTTTTTTAGCTTTAGTCTTGAAATAGTGTAGAAAGATTATTTATTAGAATACAAATATACGTGAATTACTTTCAGTGGTTTGGAAAAATCCACCCCTAAGAGGGGGACAAATAGGTGCACTGTTTGTGTGGGGGAAACTTTTTTTTAGGTAGAAACTTAAAACTTTGTAGAAATATTACTTATTAAAATACAAAAAAGTACTGCCAGCGTTTTGGAAAATTCCACCCCTTAAGGGGTTAAAAAGGGGTGCAAGGTTCGTATGGGAAACACTTTTTTTGAGCTAGAGACTTGATAGTTTGTAAAAAAAATACTTATTACAATAAAAAAACTAAATGCTTTCTTTTAAATTTTTCCCGGAAATGCGTTAATCGAAGGGGGTTCAAAGTTTGTATGCGGAGCAAGAAAATTTTAAAGTATGAGATTTGTAACTTCGATCTTAGCCTGTTTGTTAAAAGACTACAAGACTCATTTCAGCGTTTTTTTGAAATTCATCCCCTGAAGGGGATTATAAGATTTATAACGGTGTTCAAAGTTTGTATGGAGAGCAAGACATTTTGAAAGTAAGAGATTTGTAACTTCGGTTTTAGACTGTTTACTAAAAGACTACAAAATTAATTTCAATATTTTTAAACATTAATTCCTTAAACAAACATTTAGACTATAACATGTTCTACGCGGACGAAGTCGCGGGCAACAGCTAGTAAATCATAATGTTTGGATACCTTTCCAGTATTAAAGTAACTATTGGCCACAGTAAAGTCGTCTTAACATTTGTTTTTAAGGTTCCGTAACCCAAAGGGTAAAACGGGACCCTATTACTAAGACTCCGCTGTCCGTCTGTCTGTCTGTCTGTCTGTCCGTATGTTACCAGGCTGTATCTCATGAACCGTGATAGTTAGACACTTGACATTTTCACAGATGATGTATTGCTGTTACCGCTATAACAAAAAATACTAAAAAACCGGCCAAGTGCGAGTTGGACTCGCGCACGAAGGGTTCCGTATCTATAAAAGCGGCAAAACGATCACGTTTGTTGTATGGGAGCCCCCCTTAGAAATATATTTTATTATGTTTTTAGTACCTATTTGTTGTTATAGCGGCAACAGCAATACATAGTCTGTGAACAACTCTCTAGCTATCACGGTTCTTGAGATACAGCCTGGTGACAGACAGACGGACGGACGGACAGCGAAGTCTTAGTAATAGGGTCCCGTTTTACTCTTTGAGTACGGAACCCTAAAGCAGAATAAAATAAATATTTAAGGGGGCTCCCATGCAACAAACGTGATTTTTTTTGCCGTTTTTACAGATAATGGTACGGAATTTGCGCTGTGTCTCATCAACAATTGTATCGACTAGTGGTAAGTAACCCTCCTTGTGAGACGAAGGTGCAATTTTGCCTCGCAGATATCGACTCGACGCCACTCCCCACTCGACATTTAAAAAAAATCGGTAAAGAAATACGATATTGAGGAAAGCTGTATTATGTATCATGAAGTGCGTTCGACCATAACAATTGATTGGCGGTACCTATTTGTCATAGTTGAGTAAACATAAAAAACTAACTAACTACAATACTTCCTTCCCAGTTGAGAGATGGTACCGATATAATCCGCAAATATATTTCACCTCACTAGCTCTGAAAGGCCTTTTTGTATGTTTGATATCTATTGAGAAAATCGCTTTTTATCCACATGTGGAGAAAGTAGACGTAGAACGTTAACAGTACTATGACGTTGAACGTTAAATATTTATTTTTGTTTTTTGTATATTTTATGACATTTTTTTTTTTTTACATTTTTTTTACTTTTTTTTTTACTTTTTTTAAACTTTTTTTGATTTATTTTTAAACTTTTATTAATTATTTTTTTAAACTTTATTTTTAATCTTTTTCTTATTTTCACCTCACTACACGAGATACGTGTACGGGTGAAAAGTTATTTTACGTCTCGTGTATTGAAACACTCGTTACGCTCACGATTCTATTTTTGAACCACTCGCTTCGCTCGTGGTCAATCATAGAATCCTTTCGCAAGCTCGTGTTTCAAATGAACACTCGCAGGTAAAATACAACTTTCCTTCCTTGTATAACAAATAACTATATAATCACTCAATCACGAAATAAATAAAATGCAAACTAGAATGCAGAAAGTAAGAGTGGAATGCTTCTTCATAAAATGAACGATCTATAATGTCTTTTTCCGTCTTCGAAACCTCAGCCAAGTACGAGGTACGAGGGAAATTAACTGTATTCGCAGTTTCGACTAAGTATCTTCTCGTACAACGTTCAAAAGCACAATTTTTGTGAGCTGTATAGCTGCCATGAAATTCATAAATTAAATGAATACTAATTAATTTAACAACCTCCGACTGAATCATTCGTTAAATCAGTCAAACAATATAAAGGCTTCCAATTAAGTAATGATGATTGATCGAACGCATTCAAATTTTTTCAACCAAAAATTACTCGTTTCTTCCACCGCAAGGCCAATTTCGAGTACAAATATCCGCTCGGTCTCGTTATAAGAACCATGTATGCCGAAGAAGACATTAAGCGGCTCCTACATTATCATTATATTCGGAGTTTACAAGCTATAATACAAGTTAATGTTGTACCAGTGCCTAAGGAATTGATTATACGTGCTTTACGAAACCACCTGAGATTAATCTAAAGATTTTGACATGGCAGCACAGTTACCGGGAAAGAATTACTTGGCTGTGTTTGGAAATCGGTTTTTGGAAATGATTGTTTTTACGTGTCTCCCCTCCCATTGTATATGGTAAGAGTGAGAAGATAATTTTAGTTAAATGTATGACTTAGTGGTCTCTATATAACAGACCGTTCGAAATCCTCAAACTGTGATGATAATAAGTTTCTGTCAAAAATTTCATTTTTGGTACAAGCTTTTACTGCCGTCTGTACTATTCTACATATCATCATCAACTACTCATTGAGACGATTCTCTAACGAGACCAAACTCGATGGGGTTGTGTCGTTTTATTGCGGAGTTCCTAAGGCCACCTTCCAGCTCCAGCATCAGATCAGCTCCAAGTCATCATAATGTCAAAGTCAATTATAAAAAATATAAAAATATAACATTTCATTAAACTTATTTCTAAGTGAGTATCTATGGTTCAACTTATATATCGCCCGAATAGCCCTCTTCTGCAGAACAAAAATCGTATGAATCTCCGAAGCACTGCCCCACAATAAAATACTAGAGATGCGCCGAATATTCGGTAAATATTCGGCATTCGGCATATTCGGCACGTTTTTCAATGTTCGTTATTCGGCCGAATTATTCGGTTCAAATGCCGAATATTTAACGAATAATTTTGCAGGTTTTTTGTCTGCAAGTTGTAAGAATGTAACATAATCATTGTCCTGTGAAATTATTATTCTAAAACGGATTCTTAGTGTTATTGAACTACCTTTAGTATAAATATTTCACTTAAAAATCAACAATATTTTTACCACTGAAAAATGAGTCTGTTTTGGAACGGCTGATTAAGGCATAAGGCATTCCTTTGAACCGAATTATTCGGCCGAATATTCGGTTCGGCAAAAGCTGGACCGAAAATTCGGCCGAATATTCGTATTCGGTAAAACCCATATTCGGCGCATCTCTATAAAATACCATATGACATAATGCTATGGAAGTAGCTAAAATATACTAATCGAGCTGTATTCACGTCTGTTAAGTGACGGATCTTGCTCACTGCAAATGCTGCAGAACTCAGTCTATTCGAGAGATTAGCAATATATTGCATTTTCATGCGATATACATATGCTTGCAAAATTTCAGCTCAATTGGATAACGGGAAGTGACTGAAAAATGGATTGCAAATTTTGACGGACAACTTACATACTTACATATTTACATACATACGAACAGTGCAAGTTAATATAAAGCTTGTAAAAATGTACATAAAAATCGCAACTGATAACTAGGTAGGTAATACGACACCGGATCACTACGAAGATAAACGCTAGGAGGATAAAGATGATTACTATATCAATTACATGGTTTGTCATTATTTGAATAACAATGTATCTGAATTGACGAATTTTGAAACACTGGATTCAGGGAGAGAAACCGTGAAGGCACATTATCAGGTATCCTCCTAATTACTCGCCTCGCCGGGTCTGCAGCGATGGAAACGTACGTACTTAAGGAAATTCGTTAAATTTATTTGGTATGCATAAATATTAAATAGCAAAGCTACCTGAAGGCAACAAAAACAAACAGGGTAATCGAAGCGAAACTACTCCTATTCCGAACAAACACCTCGATCACAATCAAACGTATGTAAATGATGGTGTATTAGTACTAACAACAGGGCAGTAGCTCGTATCGCTAATTGAGTAAATAGACGAAGGCCATTACTTGCCAAACCAAGGCAAAAAATGCAAAAAAACTAAGTTCAAGGCACTCTGCGTGACTAAGAATTTACATTAAAAAAAAGAACAAAGAACATTATATTACTATTAGAACAATATATCCTTCCGAATTCTGGTTATAATAATTTAGAAAAATTGCGTCTATATTGCTTTAATTTCCCATGGGCGTTTTGGAGGAATGATTTCATTCATTTTATTTAACGAAACTCATTCAGTAGCATTAACATTTACAAAGGCACTATTGTTTGTGATCCTTGAATGTGACACAAAAAGCACGTTATTAATGTTATGGAGTACGAAACGAGATGTCGCCTTGAGGTCAAGATAAACACAGCATCAACCACTGTAACATGACCTGTGTTAAACTAGGAAGTTCCCAGTAAGTGAACGAGTTTAAGAAGGCTTGAGGTCTAGTTAAGATGGATTTGCACCGGGTTCTCCCACAAACCTATTGTCGAGCCGAAACCGGTTCCAAAGAATTCGCCTTGCGTCACTTTAACC
Source organism: Epinotia brunnichana (assembly GCA_963854355.1). Taxonomy (NCBI): domain Eukaryota; kingdom Metazoa; phylum Arthropoda; class Insecta; order Lepidoptera; family Tortricidae; genus Epinotia; species Epinotia brunnichana. Next base: position 16,289,781 of record OY977949.1, on the reverse strand, counting down.
ACGTGTAAACATTTTAATTGATGATATGCGGAAGACAAAACAGCTTTAGCAAACGCTGTTTCATATTGGTTTATACCCGCGGTCGGCAACTGGCGGCTCGCGAGCCCTCCTTGCTGTTTTGTATGAAAATGCCGTTGTATTCTGTTTTTTTTATAATTTCACAAATTGGGAATGGATGGACATTTTAGAAGTGCTGTTTTTTTGTGATAGGAATAACCTTCCTTAGCACCAGAAAAAAGTTGAAGACTTTTCAGCTGCGTCAATTATTTTTGATAAATATAAACAGTTTCCTCACTTAGTTTTGGGTTTAGGACGGCGAATAAGACACTCCGTCTCATTACAAGAAATATCACAATACAAGTCATATTACAAGAAAATATCTTAAAAATCCGTGGTAAACTGACACTGGCAATGATAGGTATTGACAGCTGCAGCAGCAATAATTGTCATTGCCAGGGTCAGATATTCAATTTTTTTTTTAAATAAAAAAATAAAATAAAATAAAAAGCATTTATTTCGGACAAAAATAATCCATAGATGTTAGTATTACAATAAACTTAAATAACTATGTTAGTACCTAAACTTAAGTGCTGAGAGGTCCAGTGCCTGATTAGGGCACTGTCCCATCTCTCTGCCACGACAGCCAGGAGACCGTGGCGGCTGGTGCGCACTCTGCGGAGCGTGTTTTTTGTAATATGAGACGGATCTAGGAAAGTGTCTCATTCGCCGTCCTAAACCGAAAACGTAAGTGAGAACTGTTTATAGTTTTCAAAAATAATTGACGCAGCTAAAAAGTTATTACTATCACCAAAAAAATTCAGGCACTTCAAAAATATTCATACATTCCCCATTATTAACAAATGCGGCCCGCGCTAAATTCGTTTGCTGATAATGTGGCCCATGGCTGCTAAAAGGTTGCCGACCACTGGTTTATATTATACGATATATCGTCGGGTGACAAGCAAACGTATACCAAAATTGTCACTGCTCTTCAAAACCTCGTATCTCGGTACGTAGTCTATATCGAGATACGACCTTTGATTTACGTAGGTATTTGTTTCTTAGTGAGTTTTGCTTGTCACCCGACGATATTCATAGATTTGATGGCATTGACATGTATAAGTGCCCTTGTGGCATATTTGCAGAATAAATGTTTGATTTTGATTGATTGAATTTTGATTCACATACTTAACCTCAAAATTAATTTCGCCAATACCTACTGCTAGACTGCTACATACATTTACAAATAAAAATTTGATAATATGGTACAGAATTTAATTAACGTAAAGATACACATTTTGATATTGTGGCTTTTGAGATGTGGCAGAATCATAATAAATTGTAAAAGACAATAATATCACAAAACAAAGAGCTCAAAGTGGTTAAAATCATGTTCAATTACCAAATCATGTTCAATTACCATCAAAGTAATGAATGCGTCGTCACACCACTTAGTTCGCAGAAATATGAAACTGTGCGCGAAATTGCCATAAAATGCGAAGAAGCTAAGCGGTGGCAAAAACATTTTTTTGTGACATTTGCTGTCGGTTTGATCGTTGTAGAACTTGACACAATTTGTTGATACTCATTATAGCTTGATGGAAGACTTTAATATCTAAGAAGAAATATGAAACCGTTTTCATTTAGGGTTCAGTAAATCCATAGACCATCTTTGAATTACCTCTGTCCATGTTTTAATACTCTCCCAATCAGTTACATTATCATCAAAATGGAAATACGATAAGGTAACTGTCTCAGTCTTCGGCACTGCACTGTTCCTATATGTAGTTGGCAGTTTCTATTCGTAGCAATAAAGGTGGCAAGAAGTATATCAATTATTGAAATTAATGTGTCAAACGTCAATTGAACATGATTTGATGATTTGAGCTCTTTGTTTTGTGGTATTTTTGTCTTTTACAAACGTTTGTTGTAAACACAAATGGTTATAGGTAAAATGCCTTGGATATTTGCAGTATCTTAAAATAGTTTGAATCTTTGTGTTTTTATTCTTGTCGTTGTAAGTTGATATCAAATAACACTACGAGCCCATTTCGCTCCAAATATTTACGATGGTTGAAGTACCGAAGCGGTTACAGTAAAATCCAACAAAAGCTGGTATTAAAAATGTATCGTCGATTCTTGTTGAACTAATTGAGGAAACAATAATTCTAGCAATGACGCCGCACTTAAAATGTTTTTCACGATAAACCAATCAAATAAGTATACTATCTTTTTTTCATTGCAAAATTTTCTGCTTCTTCCTATATAATTCACAGTAGCATACAGCGTGTCCGAACTTCCGAAGCCTTTTGTGAGTGAAATCCCTCTTTAAAGTTTCGATAAAGCTTTTCTGAATTTGAGTTTCGTTTGTATAGTTAACATTCAAAATCAAGTTTTAGACGAGAAGTTGAAATAGCCACAGGTCGTGCGGCTTCCGTTAATCACTAATTAATAGTAATACCTATAAGTTTATCCGTTACTTTAAAATATATAAATTTAATTGAACCTGCGATTGTAAAATAACGAACGTAAATCGTAGAGAACACGTAGTCAACAACTGTGTGGGTACTATACGTAAAGGGATCGGAGTAATTTCGGTGAAAATACGTTTCGATGGGTAGATCTCTAGAGAGGTAGGTACTTTCTTCTTTTTCTTAATTTTATCTGTGTCTTTCGTATATTTGTTTGTCCGGCTGTTCTCCTACAGGTCGCATTTCTCAACCGATTCTCGTGAAATTTTGTGAGCAGGTTCGATTATATGGTATTTTTTCGATTCAGATTTTGGAAATTTAATGTGGTTCGATCTCTATACAAAACGTCCTTTGACGTTCGCAGGCTAACGGCGTGATATTTAAAGAAACTTATATTATTCCCCCTTCACTAGAATAAACTAATTTCTTAAATTATTGTAGTTTATCTAGAATAATTTAAGAAATTAGTTTGGAACGTGATACTTTGGGAAAACAATTTTTCTCAATTTATTCTAGTTTATACAAGTAGGTATTCTAGGAATTTGTTACAGAAGTTTCTTAAATTATCAAGCCGTTAGCCTGCGAATGTCAAAAGACGTTTTGTATGGAAATCGAACCACCTTAATATGAATGTTTTTGAACAAGAACATTCGAGTTCTACAGCTCACAGCCACTAGTGATATGCTCCATACCTATGACGATGATTGAACAATCCTAGAGATAAAACTTACTATGCATTTTCCTTTCCTTTTCCTACGACATATCAGCTTGCGTCGTAATAAATTCGCAGTCCGAATTCGGATCGTGAGAGCTTCTAAGTTATCAGTGGTCTCAGTCGCGCATCGTGTGGTATCCGGAGCACATCCAGTGTAACTCTATACTCGTAGCGTCGGGTCGGGCAGTTGTAAATCTGTCTACAACCAAATTGCATCCGTGCTAACTTCATGGGCTTACGGCGTTTGAGTTACGGACCGATTGTATAACTAATGTGTCATACTCATGCCTCGCACCGAAACCACAGCCATGAAATATGAATAATCTCCAAGGAAAATGTCACAATACAATTTTTTATTGGAAATTAAGGGGACGTAGGTTCGTGGTCTTCTCTCCCTCTCACTGAGCATAAGCGTGAGCGAGATGGAAGCGCGGATATCATGTTTTTTAATTTTATTTATTTGTGCGTTTTAATAAATAAAAAAACCGGCCAAGTGCGAGTCGGACTCGCGCACGAAGGGTTCCGTACCATTATAAATAAAAATATTTATTTTATTTTGTTTTTAGTATTTGTTGTTATAGCGGCAACAGAAATACATCATCTGTGAAAATTTCAACTGGAACTATCACCGTATCAGTGAGATACAGCCTGGTGACAGACAGACGGACGGACGGACGGACGGACGGACGGACAGCGGAGTCTTAGTAATAGGTTCCCGTTTTACTCTTTGAGTACGGAATCCTAAAAAGGAATAGCTGATTTACCTCAAACATGACATTGCCGATTTTTAGAATCAATTGTAATATGTTTAGCTGTTGTGCATAATTTGTTACGATTTTTTAAAGTGTATTTTAGACCTATGTTCGTGATTTTTTTCTATCGAGCGAAAGTCAAAAACTCAGGATTCGAATAGCTGATTTCCCTCGAAAAAGGCCTCAAAATTGCTAATTAAATTTAGGGCAGCCGTATTATAATCAAAACAGGAGGTACGATTTTTTAAAAATCCGTTTTCGGAGCTCACGTCGCCTTAAGGGAATAATGTAGGTTACGTTATTAACGTAAAAAAAAAAGTTTACTATTATCTCCACTTATAATAAATCTCTAAATTAAAAAAAGAATCAGCCAGTTTGAAACTAAGCTTTGCGCGGTTCGAATGTTCTCAGCATCCCATGAACGGAAAAATATGAAACATTTTATATAGGTACATTATTATTCTAGCTGCAACTTAGGATAGTTTTTATCCGACTGCGACAGTTAATTAATTTTCCGAAATATACGACTTCATTTAATTTTTCATTTATTTTTATTGAAATCAAACGCTGCTCCAACTGTCAGCTATAAGAACCGTCAAATTTTCGTCAAAATGGCGGAATTGCTTTGCCTTTCACTTATTAATAATTTAAATCCCGTCTACGATAGACCTTTACGAGACAAATGCTAAAATATAAACCATAAAAAAATATTCGATTCTGATATGAGAACTTATATGCGCAAATGTCGTTTTATGTCGTAATTTCAATAAATGAAATCAACAAATTTGAACAATATAATTAACTCGAATTTGTTTTTTTTGAATGACAATGGCACGCGCTCGGCGCATTCAGCCAAAGTACCTGCGGCGCTACCACGAAAACCGATACTCAATGTTCATATATTTGCATCCCTGTCACTCGAGTATGGTTAGTGCGATAGAGATAGAGATACCCGAATATTTTCGAATTCCGAAGTTCGTGGTTATAGCTCAGGAATCGAAAATATGGTAAATAATCATAATGTATTTTCTCGAAAAAGAATTTAAAATAAATATAGTCAAATGGAGAAAAAAACAAAGCAAGAGGTTATATAGGTAATGATTAAGTTATAAGAGTCCAAAGTTTTAAAAGGGGGTATGTTCTGTCCCTTTTCCGCAAAACGCACCTTCATATGAAACGATTGTTTTTTACTATGACGCTCGAGTATATTGACGTCACAGTCCCTCATCATTTTCTCACTCTAACAAGCGACATTAAAACGGATGTAGCTTCATAATTTTTTGAGATATTTGAATGGGAGTTTCATTATCTTCTATCTATTTATACATAATAAATGCCTATGTCCTGACTGACTTATTCACTCAATCACTCACTCACTCACTCATCAACGCACAGCCGAAACTACTAATCTTAGAGAGTTGATTTTTGCACAGTATGTTGATTTTATAACGTGGGCTAGGGATAAAAAGGGATTTTTGAAAATTCTACCCCTAAGGGGGTAAAATGGGGGTGCAAAGTTTGTATTGGAGAACCTTTTTTTTTTGAGCTATAGACTTAAACTTTGTAGAAAAATTAGTTATTAGAATACAAATGAAACACTTTCAGCGTTTTGGAAAATTCCACCCCTACGGGGGTAAAATAGGGGTGCAAGGTTTGTATGGGGGAAACATTTTTTTTTAAATAGAGTTTTAAAACTTTGTAGAAAGATCAGTCATTAGAATACAAATAAAGAACTTTCAGGGTTTTAGAAAATTCTACCCCTAAAGGGGTAAAATAGAGTGCAAAGTTTGTATGGGAAAAACTACTTTTTTTTAAATAGAGACTTAAAACTTTGTAGAGAAATTATTCATTAGAATACAAATAAAGTACCTAGATTCAGTGTTTTAAAAAAATCTACCCCTAAGGGGGTAAAATAGGGGTGCAAATTTTGTATGGGGGAAACAATATTTTTTTTAAATAGAGACTTAAAACTTTGTAGAAAGATTAGTCATCAGAATACAAATTAAGTACTTTCAGCGTTTTAGAGAATTCTACCCCTAAAAATAGGGGGCTAAAATAGGGGTGCAAAGTTTGTATGTGGGAAACTATTTCTTTTAGCTAGAGTCCTAAAACTTTGTAGAAAGATTATTTAAATACAAAGAAAGTACATTCAGCGTTTTGGAAAATTTCACCCCTAAGGGGGTAAAATAGGGTGCAAAGTTTGTATGGGAAAAACATATTTTTTTTAATAGAGACTTTTGACGAAAAATTACTTATTAGAACATGAAAAATACTACATTCGGCGTATTACAAAAATCATTCCCTAAGGGGGTTAAAAAAGGGTGCAAGGTTTGTATGGGGAACACTTTTTCTGAGCTAGACACTTAAAACTTTGTAGAAATATTACTTATAAAAATACAAAAAAAAGACTTTCAGCGTTTTGAAAAAATCTATCCCTAAGGGGGATAAAAAGGGGTGCAAAGTTTTTATCAGGGAAAGTGTATGTTTTTGAGTTAGAGACTTGAAACTTTGTAGAAAGATTACTTATTAAAATACAAAAAAAGAACACACATCGTTTTAGAAAATTCCACCCCTAATAGGGTTAAAAAGGAGAGCAAGCTTTGCATGGGCAACACTTTTTTTTGAGTTAGACTTAAAACTTTGCAAAAAGATTACTTATTAGAATACTAAAAAAGAACTTTCAGCGTTTTAGAAAACTCCATCCCTAAGGGGATCCTTAAGATCCTTAAGAAGGGTAGCCAGTGTTGTGTGGGAAAAACTTTTTTTTTTTACTAGACTTAAAACTATTCAAAATGTTACTTATTAAAATTAATAATAAAGTACTTTCAGAGTTTTAGAAAATTCCACCCCTAAGGGGGTTAAGAAAGCTTTGTATGGGGGCAACACTTTTTTTGAGCTAGAGACTTAAAAGTTTACGAAAAAAGTTCTTTCAGCGATTAGAAAAATTCAACCTCTAAGGGGGTTTAAAAGGGGGTTCAAATCTTAAATGGCGAGCAATAAAATTTTAAAGTGTGAGTAAGAGATTTTTAACTTCGGTCTTATTCTGTACGTTAAAAGACTACAAAACTGATTTCAGAGTTTTTCCAAATTCATCCCCTAAGAGTGTTAAAATTGGTTCAAAGTTTGGGTATTTCAAGGCATTTTTAAAGTATGAGATTTTTAACTTTGGTTTTAGACTGTTTGTTCACAAACTAGAAAATGAACATCAACTTTTTTTTTTATTATCCCCTAAAAGAGGGTTCAAATTTTGTATTGAGAGAAATCATTTTCTAAGACGATAAAAAGTTCTACGCGGACGAAGTCGCGGGCAACAGCTAGTTAATTAATAAACGGGACTTAGTATGTCTTTCTGACTATAAATTCCGTGCTGGATGACTATCAGTCAGTATATGACTTTGAAATAAATGCTTCGTAGTAAAGTGTAATTAGTAGTACCTATTTTTGATTGTAGCTACTTAAAGAAGCCAAACATAGGTTAGTATATCGACTACCTCTTTTAGCCTAGTTGGTAGTAACCCTGCCTACGAAGCTAGAGGTCCCAGGTTCGAATCCCGTTAAGGGCATTTATTTGTGTGATGACCACGAATATTTGTTCCTGAGTCATGAATGTTTTCTATGAATTTAAGTATTTATTTATAAGACTGCCCGAACCCGAACATCCTTACCCCAATAGGAATAAATTGTTGCGACATATTTGGTTAATTTAACGAAAATAGTAATGTAATCCTACGTCCAAAGTCAATGTTATTTATTCTTCAATTGAGGCATATTACATACACCTATGAATGTGGATTTAACTACCACGGGTTCGGAAAGAAAACCTCTGCCTAGAGAAGAACTGTTGTAAAAAACACGGCGATGTATATTTTTTTCAAAACAGTATCAATATAACAATTTCAGTATCACAGTATTATAAAACACACATTGCAGTTTACTTAGCGAACCGTCAGTAACACAAACCAACATGTGTTCGATCACTTAAGGTGCTGAACCAGAATAAGTTTTAGTCAAAAATGTCGTGTTGGTATAAGCTTATATTGCCAACTGTATTTGTCTGTATGTAATACCGTCATCAATTTCTCATTGAGACGATTCTAAAGAGCCCAAACTCAACGAGGTTACGTCGGTTAAAGCAGGGATTACATTGTCCTGAATTTAGCATCCTGAATGGGCTAGGAACCTGATTCAGGAAGGTGTAATCGCATTTAACTAGTAAGGATCCTAAATCTAAATGCGATTGCACCTAATGCACCTTCCTGAATCGGCTTCCTAACTCATTCAGTATGCTAAATTCAGGACAATGTAATACCCGCTTTTTAAGTACTGAATTCCCATGGCCACCTTTTGTCTCAAAGTCTCGATTGAATTGTCATCCAAACTATACTTATAACCAAAATTTCAGCTCAATCGGTTAAGGGTACCTAACTGGTTAAAAATTCAGTTCCAAGATTTGTCCCACACTAACAAACGCACAGGCCAAGTAAAATAAAACTAATAAAAGCTAGTAAAAAAGCATTGTTAGTACGATATTACTTCTATTGAGACATCAATAAGCGCCGTGTTCGGTTTAATAGGGAACTTGCATCTTTTTATTTTATTACGAAAATCAAAAGTATAATCCAGCATTAAAACAACTGTAGCACAAAAACTTTCTTATGATTTATTTTTCTGATGTTAAATGCATTAGAAATCTGCACGCGCCGGCACCCCCCGAAAACGCTCTATATTAAACGGGCTAATGCTATGACGTCACAACATATGTTCTCGGCGCGTTTTACGATGGAGCAAGTCATTAATTTGCAATTATCTCCACAAAATTTGCGTTTAAGTCTATACTTGTCATACAAAATATCATTTCTAATTCAAAATTTTGTGTAACTTGTTGTTATTTTATCGAAAAAATTATAATTTTTTTTCGTCATTTTAACGTGAGATAAAACTAATGCAATGTTTTTTTTTATTGTTTTTTCTTCTGTATGATATTTCTACGTATATTCGCATCAATCGAGTGCAATTTATTCGAAATTGAAGTCCCATGCAAGTTCCCCATTGCTCTTTCTCACCTTTGATTCACTTGCGGTTGCGACTGCGAGTTCACATGATTAACCGTGGTGTTAGATTGGAATTACAATTTAATTACTCATATCGTACAGTATCATTTACTTGTTACTTGCATTATTAAAATTAACACGAGACAATTGTGCCTAGTAATGTGCATTTTCCATGTATTTGAGTAGAGGGAAATACTCCACCGACAAGAGGGTTTTGTGATGTGATGATAATTAAAACCAATTTTAAAACTAACGCAATCCGCTTTTCGACAACGATATCTTTCCTCAATAATGTGAGAGAAAATATTTATTTGTGCACTTTAAAAATATTCTATCCACTATGCTCTACAATTTGTATCTACTAATAGAGAAAATTGGACATTTTCCTCCAATTTGCTCTACGAGTTTTAACGATAGTGCAAATTGAACAATTTTTCTCCAATTTGCTATACTAGTTCTAACGATAGAGCAAATTGGAGGAAAACAGATCTACTGGTATTTCGACAGCTTTGATTAGAGCCTATTTCTGTACTGCTTGCCCTTCGGGCTTCTGAATATACCTAAGGAACCTAACCTACCTGTCTATCTTTTACAATAGAAAATAGAAGTGGAAATATAAATATTTGCAAATCCTATTAAAGGCGCAAATTATGTGAGTGGTTAGAGCAATTCGATCTGTTCCTCCAATTTGCACTATCGATAAAACTCGTAGAGCAAATTAGAGGAAAATCTCCTATTTGCTATATTAGTGGATACAAATCGTAGAGCATAGTGGATAGCACCCTAATATGTATGAGAGAAAATATTTGTGCAACACTTTAGATTTTTTATGTATGAGAAACATGACTCGTTCACACAACAAATACCCTCATCAGAATGCGAATCAAAGCCCACTAGCTTCACAGGCAGGGTCACTGCCAACAAGCAGCTGTCGGCTTCAGCAATTAAGGTTACTGCCAGCGAGTTGTGTCGCGGCGACATAGACTATCCGTCTCTTTCTAAGCGTTCTAATTAGAAAGAGACAGATAGTCTATCGCCGTACTGTGATAACCGTGGACTTAATTAAATCTTCCCGAGATTTCTCGTCCTTGATATACAAAGTGCTCGAGGTCAAGAGGAATTTTAATAATATTACCAGATAATTCAGCTACCTGAATTCTGATATAATGTTATGTATCTTCTGAAAACAATGACGTGTTTAATAACAGGCAGCAACAGTGTAATAGGATTTTTCGCGATTCAAGGATTAACACCCTTTAGTTTTCCCCGTGGCGGTCCAATCAGTTTCGTTACAGTTTCCGAAACAATTAACACTGACTGGTATGAGCTTAAATCCGGGGGCATGTCCAAACGCATTGTCTCCCTAATCCCATGCGAGGCCTGCGCATACGCCAGTGATCAATAACAAACCTTAACTCATTGGAATAAGGTAGAATTTTTAAGGGTCGGAATATTTTAAATAATGTGATGGGAAATAGGATGTATATCAGTGTCGATATCGTGTCAGTGTGAAATAAAAGGATTAATGCTTCAATCACAATATACCAAAAACAACTTTCTCTTTGTTTATTTATGCTGCTACCGTATTGTTAAAAGACTCAACTGTGATAATATACGGTGTGTGTCTACGACCCGGGCTTTTATTAAGACTGATGATAATATATGCTTCGTTAACAATCGTTTGCACGTATGAGTAAATCATAACTATGTAAATTAACTGCACAATTAAATTTCCAAAATCCGAACCTTCAATGTTCAAGGTGTATGACGTCGCACTAAACAAGGTATGAAGAGCTGTCATTTACACTAACTTGTCAATTTACTTCGCTGTACATTGCTGGCAATTTAAACTTTGTTAGAATATTTACGAAGTCGGAATTTTAGTTATTTAATTTAATTAAGGTCATGGTTAAGTTAAAGAAGTAGGTACATTATATTACCCTATTTAAAAAAACTCGCATTCCGGTATCACACTGTACATATATATTGTGAATACATTACACTTAGATATATGCTGCCTTATACAGCCACTGTGAATATATAAAACATATAGGTACTAGGTAATGACACGACATTGTTTTTATACAACGTCGGTGGCTATGCTTCCATTCCTCAAGAGAACATCGTGACGCTGATCAGGTCCATGACCGACCGCATGGAAGAGCTTCGGAGGGCTAGAGGAGGCAACACTAGGTTTTAAGTTTAGTTTTAAGCTTTATTTTATTGTTATTGTTGTGTTTTATTTTTTTGTAATTTTTGTTAAATAAACGATTTTTCCTTTTTCCTGTTTTTTTCCTTTTTTTCCTTACGGGGTTGAATTTCAATTGACATTTTCCGATAGAAGGTTTCATTACCTTTCAAATAAGACCCCATAGTCATGGGGTACATTACATTCTGTAAGAGCAATTTTCGCTCAAAACGAAATTTTCGAAATGTGCGATTTTTTTGACGCTGAGTGTAGTTCATATCTTCAAGTAGGGCTGCAAATCAAATGCACAGTAGCACAGTGTAAGCTAAGTTCCATTAAGTACCTTTATTTTGTAATTTATGATTTTATATGGACTAATGTGGTTAATAAACGATTATAAATAAATAAGACTTTCGAATATACTAGTTAAATTATGTGATACAATTAAAGAAACTTATCGACTAGGTAGTTAGGTACCTCGCTTGCAGCAATTGACCTCTAAATTACCTATGGTTGAACGTAGGGGTTGAATCATGTTAGCTAGACAACTACACCGTTTTATTTACAAAAAAACTTAGTTTCAAAACGAACCGATCCTAAATACATTCGAAATAGGACAAAATACTGTCAATTTGCAATCGATTGCCAGCGGTGTCGCTTACAGGCAGCGCTATATAGGGTTGCCTGCATAACATGTCTTTCCGATAAGAGACTTGCTATTGCGTAGGTACGTACAAAACAGACTATAAATCATCATCATATCAGCCGAAAGACGTCCACGTAGCCTCCCCCAAAGAGGAGTCGGGAGTCCGTTGGATGAACGTGGCGCAGGACCGGTCATTGTGGCACTCTTTGGGGGACTATAAATAAACGCATGTAAATAACTGACAGATAATACAAAATACAAATACAAAATATTTTATTGATTTAAAACACGTAGTATAATCAAACTCAAATACAATTAAATTTAACTAAAAAAAAATCGGAGATACGTGCTCGTCCTTCTCACACTCACTTATCACTTACAGCACACAGACACGAATATAAGTGAACTTAGTATATTAAATTTAAGGCATCTCCGACAATAAAATAAAACGAGATCAAAATCGAACGGGTTTACGCGTTGACGCGAGTACATACCTAGTAAAATACAATAGTCCAAAATAAGTTTTAAAAATAAACTCAATTTATTTGTTAAAATAAATATCGCGTACCGTATAATATAGTACCGTAAATGGGGTGAGTTGGGTCCAAACAGACATTCAAACCTTGATAAAAATGTAGTAATTTACATATGGCACGTTGGTTTTTATACATAAAACATGTTCCAGCCGTATGAATTTTAGTTTTTAATGATTATCTCTCGTTGAATTTCATAATTTTAACGATAAACGCAAATGTAGTTGGAAATCCCACCTCACCCCGTAATTGAGTTAGAGGGGATAGCAATGGGGTGAGCTAGTAAAATGTATGGAGAAATACTTTCGGATTTTGAATTTCAGATTAGCTTGCCTCGATCCGGATTTTGTCCCACTCTCCGCTCGTATTTATCGCTCCTCTTCCGCATGATCACTCGCCGCAACCCTTGTTCCACTCCAGGCCACATATCTTTCACGTCTCACTTCTAGAGACTCCACTTTTTTTAATGTTATAATTTGGCTACTCCGTGTTGCCGAAAGATAAGAAAATATGTCTAAAATTATAATAAACCACCAATATAATATAATAAAGCAACTTGAGCCAGAAAATTAAAGTACCAACGGAAAATGTTCGCATCCCTACTGCCCCGCAATTGCTACTCACCCCATTTTACGATAATTTAAAAATTGTAAATAATAGAAACGCTTGTCTGCGAGCCCTGGGAATACCTACATATCCATGGTCGGATTACACGTGCGGTTTGCTAACAAAAAAACGGATCAATGTCATCGCAGCTACGTAGTTTCGCGATAAACTAAAAAGTATGTAATTAACAAATTTCACGGTAATAGTTAAGCAATTCTCTAATAATAATACGAGTAGGCATAAGTAGAACACTGATGAGGCATTCTTCTACGGAAAATAATACAGGGTGGGCCATTAATTTTTGCAAATGGCAACACTGAATATCTTGTATAATAATAAATTATATAGTTTTTGAGTGGAGGGAAATTTGACATCACTTTATGCAGTTTTATTTGCAATGCAGGTTTGCAAGGTGTTCAGAGCAAGTTAAGTTAACGCTTTTTAAAGCTTTTTGCCAGACTTTCTACACCTGCAGCCTGTGGGTTAACTACACGCAGAAGGCTATCAGTGCTCTAAGAGTACAGTACAACAATGGTTTCAGGATACTTTTGGGGCTGCCTCGTTTCTGTAGCGCGTCGGGGATGTTCGCTGATGCGCATGTTGACGGGTTTGCCGCTATTATGCGCAAAAGGGTAGCATCCGTGGTGCGCAGAATTCGGGGCAGCCCAAACACTCTACTGAGTACCATTGTTGACAGATTTGAAGGCCGTATCCAGAAACACTGGAACGATATTCATTGTTTAGTTTAATACCTAATGTTTATATTTCATGTACCCACTAACACTAGAATTAAGTTTTTCATATGTTTTTGCTTTTACTAACAACTATGGACAATGTTCCGAAATAAATTATTTGAATTGAATTGAATTGAATAAAGCGTTTTACTGATAAACGACGAGCTTTTTGTGTAAAACAGTTTTATAAAAGCAACAATTTGTATGTAACCGTTTGCCGCCTATTTAGGAGGAAGCCCGGATCTCACTCCCGCCGATTTTTTCGTGCGGGGATATTTATAAAGTCGAGTTCTAAGTTAAAAAACCGAAAACAATATCCAAAATCATGCAAAACATCCGCGATGAGATAGTCGAGATCCCTCGCAGCATGTGTCAGCGAGTTTCCCAAAATTTGCGTAGTCGTTTGCAGGAGTGCTAGCGCCGAGATGGGGGGGTCATCTCAAAGTTATTATTTTCAAAAAATAAATTGCATTAGATGTTAGTCACAAAAATTAAATGATCAGGAAATTAACTTTCATGGTTTTATCAAAGTTTCAAAAGTGCAAGAATTTTTTGCCCATCCTGTATAATAACCAACTATACCATTAACTAATGCCTCTTGATACAAACGATGACTGTATGTCAATCATGTAATCATGTTACAGTAGCTCTAGTATAAGTTTTATCGATACATATACGTTTTCGAAAGCGTTTGCGTTGTTTTCAATTTGTATGGCGTAGGTCTAGTATAACTGTTCGCGTTGCCTTACAAATTGAAACGCGTTCGAAAACGTATATGTATCGATAAAACTTATACTAGAGCTACTGGAACGTCAAATATATGTAAGTACCTACATATACATTATTCGACTTATAATAATGCAAACACCGGCCAAGTGCTAGTCGGACTCGCGCACGAAGGGTTACGTACCATTATCTATAAAAATATTTATTTTATTCTGTTTTTAGTATTTGTTGTTATAGTGGCAACATAAATACATCATGTGTGAAAATTTCAACTGTAACTATCACGGTATCAGTGAGATACAGCCTCGTGACAGACAGACAGACAGTCGGACAGCGGAGTCATAGTAATTGGGTCCCGTTTTACTCTTTGAGTACGGAACCCTGAAAAGGTTCAAAAGTGTATCTAACTAGGATACTGGTAGAGGTCATTACCTACATAAGAAATTTAGGATGCATAGATATACTTACTACCTAAGTATACATATTTACATAGATACGAACTGAGCAAATTAAGTAAAAACCGTATCAATTTACGTTCGTGTTGGCATAAAGATAATTTACTTTCAACACAAAGTTTTAACCGACTTCAATTCAGTACTCCGCCAAGCCACATTAACATTTCCACATTTTTTTTCCAATTTACCACATGAACTGATTTTCGAGAACAAAAGCGTTGATTTTTAGACCAATAAACCAGATCGCTGTATGTGGGCCGATAATATTTGAGGACTTCCGTCGATTCCTCAAGGATCTCAGAATTACCTTTGGCACTTCATTGTTTGCTATTTCAACGGAATAATATCAGAATCTGTGACGTACTTATATAGTTTGAAGTACATCATTGAGAAGTCCCACAAGCCATCTGTGGTCTTCATCATCACTTCCACTTCACCAAATTTATGATTTCCGGGTGTAAATACACGAGTTATAATAGAAAATACTGAAATTACTACACGCGTGCCTAATATATTTGAGGAGTTCCCTCAATTCCTCATGGTTCCCATCATCCAACTGGGGTTTTGGAAACAATGGGACCAATCTGGAAGCATATACTTTCAGTTAAAAAAAGAATTGTACGAATCGGTTCATAAATGACGGAGTTCTGAGGTAACAAACATTAAAAATAATAAAAAATAAAAAAATACATCCGAATTGAGAACCTCCTCCTTTTTTTGAAGTCGGTTAAAAAGACATGACGTGAACGTGAAACAACAGCAAATTATGATAAAAATAAAAGTAATCATGTTACCTCGTGATTATAACATTTATAACCTACTCCAGGAATGTAGGTACATGCCCATTAAAATCGTATAAAGACTTTTAAAGTCCGATTTGTCTCTGTCACGTCACGGCGCAAAAAACGTACCACCTACTATGTGCAAACTGGTTATATAACTTAAACCTAATAAGTTGTTACCAAAAACATTAAGCATTTTGCTTACAAGCTTTTTTAATATAAGTATGGATGGTTAATTAAAAGTTGTAAGTTGTTGTAGGCGTTGTAGCATAGTATAAAGACGGCCCTCTTTATACTATGACTAGAGTCTCACGAAGTTTATTGGTAAACTTGGTTGCGTTGTTAATTTAACGGGTTGAAGTTAGATATTTGTGACAAAGCAATGAAGAGTTTCGTCATTAAAAAGAAAGAAAACCTTAACTTGTTCTGTTCAAGGTATACATTGGAATCTATGTAGATTAGTTACTGTACAGTCAGCACCATATAAATATAGAATAGCAACCAAATTAGCGAAATATAACGTACGTAAACCGGGGTTACTCTAGGAAAAAAATGAGGTTACTTTGATCATTTAGAATGTAGTAAAAGCAGAAATATTTGAAATTAAGAAGATTTAATCGAGTATACAGCAAGATAGAAAACTAATATATTCACTGCCATAGTTCACCCACAAGTAAAAACAATGATTTCGGAGAAAAAACTTTTGAACAAAGTCGCCCCCCGAGTAAACCCCATTCCACCGTAACGATATATTTCATTACTTTGGTTGCTACTAACTACATGTAATAATGTTTACTGTAGGTACTTATGCATGTTACTGTTTACGAAACTTATTGACTGCCAAACTCGCTCGTCCGTTGCAGCGCAGCGTCGAGTGTTGACGTATTGACAACTTATTTGCTGTTAAATGGGTTTTCGTGCATGGAAGTGACTGACAAGTTTTATGAGTTGAGTTTAAATATAACGTTAACTTTTTTATAGAACATTGCATAATTAATACTTATTGGTGGTATGCGCTGCAATACGATCGTTCCATGCCCAAGCATTCCGTTGTTAAATACACACGGAATTTTCAAGTTGCGATTATTGTGTAGGATGAAAAACATGCAACTGAGGTAGCCGATGTTTGGACGCTGCACTAAATCTCATTGTTGGTCGTACGCAACGCAACACGGCGAACATTCACATCTCACAAAAGAACTGTTAGAAATCGGCTTTTCATTAGAGGTCAACGACTCGCGTTCGTTCAGGATGTGAGCAGAGACAAAACGAGTGTAGGACAAAGGCTGTGTACGTACTGAACAGTACTGTACAAGAGTTTACTATCACGTACCAAACCGCAGAGTGGCATGATACCCATCGCTGAACAATTACTTGAGCGGACTTTTTGACAGCAATGGATCCTTCGTGTAACTGATACGGCACAGGCCTTCAAAAGGTGTCGAATTTCTCAATAACAGCGGCGGTCGCTGATTTCAGAAATATATTATACACTCTTCAATCAAATTTGTAGCACTCTCATATAAACTCCTAACATAAACAGGTAAACAGAATAATTCTTAAGTATTACGCCATACCATTTCAACAATTTCAAGCATCGTTTCGATACTTTCGGTGGAAACGCATCTTGGAAAACCGAGATTTGGGCGAATGATTGGCAAATCAACAAATAACAATAAATTATGTTCAAATCGAAAGTCATTTTTCGCTAAATGTTACGTAAGTATACGTTTTTATTTCAAAATGTATTCGGCAATAATATTATTCAACTTCTATTGTAAACATAAATATACCACACAGAGAGGCTCAAAGTGTTCTCATGCATAATTAATAGTTAGCGATAAAAACAACTACAACAAGAGACTAGTTTGAAACGGTAGCCAAAGCCAGTGATCGTTTAAAATTTATTTTATTGCAGTTTGATACCTACAATTAAGGCAGGATATTATGAAAGCAACTATGATATCGCTAAGTGGCACTTAGTTAAGTAAATGCTACTTAGCTAGGAGCCTTTAGTTTTAATCATATTCGAGGTAGGTACCGTCGCCTTCCAATTCCTATGCATATACCAACAATCAGTACAGCTCTAAATTAGCTTTGAGCGATAAGCATTGAATTTGAGCCGGTTATAACAACTTAAGCAAGTTTGTTAGATAAACTTCGACTTGAGTTCGGATTAAAAGATACAGATGGTTACGACGTTAATGTACATCGTCACACCGGTAAAGTTAGTTAAGTAAAGGTAGCTAATTAAAATTTGAGTTGTCTGGAACTACAAGTTAAAGTTTCTTTTGAGTTCCTCGACTGTTATTTCTGGAAATTTTATTACACCTACTTATGTTCAGGCGCTTTGTTACAAGTTTAAGTTTCCATTCTGGAGAAGTTAGCGGGAATGTTAATTTACATAATAAAAATCTAAAAACATAATGTAGGCTGGATCCTTTCGCTACTTCAGCCAAGCCGTCAATACACTTGGGGAAATAAAATCGAACCAACAAGTACTTACAAATATAAAGTCAATCTAATTACACCACGAACTGGGTTCTGAGTTTTGTATTCGTTTTATTTTCCCGGTGTTTGTACTGGGTAAATTATGCTCCAATTAGGCGTGTGAGCACAATCCATGTTGACAATATTTTTTCCACGATTTCAATGGAACCGTTCAAGTATTTGAGGAACAAAATATATACAGTGCGTTACCGGCAAGTGGGATTTTTTTTAAATAGGTTAATAACGTACTTTTTTAACTTAACCACTACCTTAATTTAATGAATTAACAAAAATTCCGACTTCATAAAAATTCTAACAAAATTTAAATTGCCAGCAATGTACAGCAAAGTAAATTGATAAGAAAGTGTAAATGACTTTGTTTAGTACGACGTCATAAATACATCTAGTACATTGAAGGTTCGGATTTTGGACATTTAATTGTGCAGTTAATTTACATAATTATGATTGTAAACAATTGCTAATGGAACATATTATTTATTATCAGTTTTAAACATTTGATTCAATGAACATTTTACATGGCGCTAACTTTTTTCATGCAAAAATGGCACGCGTTCGCAAACCACAGCAGATAAGGGCATTGTGTACCTGGCTAACAAAGGACCATTCATGAGCCGACTTCATACAATCTAAACTATATACGTTGCTATTTCCGTAAGTTAATCATACTATCGAAACGTTCAACTACCCTTTGAGTGGAAGTTCTGTGAGATCAGAGGAAGCGGTTCCGGAAGCGCCTCTAGCTCGCATTTGATCTAACTGTGCATGTGCATTTCTAACCACGGCTGAACGTTACTCGTTAGTGGCTTGTGGTAAATATATTACTATACGTTATACAACATTTTCCGAAAATCTTCAGCTGTATTCTGTTCAAGTACCTAATAAGAGACGCTTAATTGCTATAAACGTTAAAGGTGTTTCTGTGGATAGTAACTCTATTTAAAGATATAGTTTTTCGTATTTGTTTTATTTATTATATATACGCGTATAGTTTTGACACACGAAAATATAATTAAAAGATATTTTATAATTATTTCAGTTCATTTATTTAATGGCAACCAACAAACGAGGACCCGGATAGGCCGCAACAAAAAAGAATATGAATTAAAACATGATTTGTCAGCGCTTAATAGAAAAAATAAGAAACTATTTGAGTATAAATAACAATATTGCAAAATACCAATATTGCAAAGTAATTGATTAAAATGATTTCATAAAAATACCTATCATAAAAATTATTTGTAACACCCATTAAATAATTCATTAAAAAAACCATTCATTCAAATAAGAACTAATAATTACCATACTTTATAAAAATAATTCATTGAAATGGAAAAAAATCAAACAGAGTCATAAAATGTTTGTAGAGAAAGGCGGACATAATTATATAAGTTATTTAGTGCTTATTATATTTACAAAAAAAAGATAGCGGGCGTTACGCGACCACCTTCGGTTAGCGACCACTTGAAGAACATGGTTTTTTCAATTGAAGATAACATCAATTCTACAGAGCCTATTGAAACAGTCAGCCGTAGTCCTTATTGTTTGTAGTTATGGAATAGGAATTTACAAAAAAAACGAGAAAATATACTTTCAGTTCACCAAGTCAGCTAAGTGGTTGCTAACCGGCACATGAAATTAGGTGGTCGCCAACCGGCGAAATGACCCTAATACCCTGAGAACTTTACGGTTTCTCTCTATGAAAACACAACAATATATCGATATCAGCCATATTTTTATACCATAAAATAGGTTGGGTAATTTGACTAAATATTCATTAATAATCCACCTAAATTTAATACCGCAACGGTAATAAATAATGAAAAGTAATCTTTATAAATTCCGTAAAAATCAGGCGAAAATGGTATAAACTTTCTTTACTTTATAATTGACTAGGTCTATATACGTTTTTTGGGATACCCGCATAATCCACTTTTTTTTGTTAGTGAATAAACCTTTCTTTCCTATAGGCCAGATGAAATTCAATATTATCTCAAGGTCGTTAATATTTAATTAAAATGCTGTTATTTCCTGATGCATATATTTTTGGATTCAGGTAGTAATTCTCCAAATTTGTGTACCCAAACATGTTTTCATTATAAAAATACTGATAGCATTTTTGCTTGCGGGTTAATTTTTTTTCTTAACTTCCGGTCCATATTATTATTTCAGTAGTAAAAGTTTTTTAAAATAACATATAAAAGCCGTATACAAATAATTAGCCTGATATTTAATTATTTCCAAAAAAACCGTAATTTTCTCAGGGTATAAATAGAGGAGAGTGGAAGGAGCTGGAAGATATTTGTGTCACAAAGACACGCCCCGCACTTCATAAATAACTATTTAGTTGTAGGCAATTAAAGGCTAATAATAATAATAATATTTACCATATTATACCTCTACAAAACAAAAATAAACGTTTGGTAACATTAGGTTTTCTTCCCTATAGCTTAAATTATTACTATATGACAAGCAGTGCAAAAAAAAAATCACACGGGAACAATTTGACCTCTTGTCTACCACTACGTGACTGGTCCCGTCATTTCTCAACGTTTATTACGTGCTGCAGGGTCACAGCCTGCTGAAAAACAGTTCCTTCACAAAACACAACTAAAGAGCATATTATTATGTTCTTAGTCTTACACGTTTATTTACCGTTTATCTTAGAATCATACATATTTAGCATCCTAAATCCCAGACTAAGATAGAAAAAAAACAGAAAACCTAGATCAATCCGTTTAATGGAATGTAAGTACCTAAGTTTAATTTTAAGAGAAGAGATGTACCTATTTACTTTGATGTGTTTGATTATAGAAAAAAAATACTAGTATCCGAACGTCTTGGTTGAAATTCAATCACTGCATTCTCAGTAGGCTAAGACAAATTGCATTTATTTTGTGAGCGAGCGTGACACAGCAACTTGCGACCATATTAGGAATTCAGGGACTCCCCAACTTTAACTATTCGCAGTGCATCAGAATATGGTATAAAATCTTTCGAAACCGCTTACTACTGAACTATTGACAGTAAAATAAGCTGGCCATCGTTCAACACCTATCGACTGCTCTCACTGTATCCCTCACTCCTATGAACACCTTCGATTTCACCGTTTTATCGCCGCGAACATTTTGTTATAGCCGCGCGTGCCACGAAATTGATTCACCATGTTCTCACGTACGACGTACGCAACTGCCGTTGCATGTACTTCACTATTCCATAGCCTACGTATTCACCATTTTCAACACACCTCCTCTAGTGTAACTTGGGCCCGAGTTTCGAGAAAACAACGTTATCAGAGGTCACACCTAAACTGGTCCACTTGAAGCGAGGCCCTCGGTAAGCGTTGCGTTGCGAATTACATGCAGGTTCATTCAGAGGGCATATTAAAAGAACGACCAAAAGACTCAAAATAACGAACAAGGATGTAGGTACCTACTCTGTCAACAAAATCTATATTTGACAGCTAGCACATTCAAATCATGGCATCATGTTCTGATGGGCTCGCCGCATAGTACGATCTCTTTCGTTCTCATCGCGGTCCTGCGTAAAGTCAGCTCGCCTGAGGTGCGCGAGAGCCAAGTACCCGAAGCGTCAAGAAGGACTCTAACTCTGAGCTATAACCACGAACTTCGAATCTCGAACTTCGCATATCTCCGTCTCTATCGCACTTATGGTTTATGGTACTCGAGTGACAGAGACGGAGTTCGTGGTAGCGCCGCAGCTCTAACTAAAAGGTTTTATTAAAAATCTGGTAAATAATGATTTTACGATTGATATCACAAGCCTTATTGAGCTTACTATCATAATCATAATAATCATAATCATAATCGTTTATTGCACCATGGTAAAATAAAAGTTCTTACAATATGTATATGTCTCATGGACCCTGGACGGGTATAGCAAACTTAAATTATTAAATTGTTACCTACATTTGCTAGTGTGTTTAGGCAGAATTAGGAAAAGCTAAATTTACAAAGCAAAAACACACTATAGCTTATATAAATCTAAATTAAATTCAATATAGTATACATCATAAAATCAAAACAAAAAAAATACTTTCGCTCTTATTATCTATCACTAAAATAATCTTCTACTGTGTAATATGTTTTGTTTGCTAGATATGATTTTAACTTTTTTGCGTAAGTTGTGTCTTTTTCTTCTGCCTTTAAATAGTTTGGGAGATGATTATAATATTTAACTGCTGCATATTGAGGGCTATTTCGGAATATTTCAAGATTTGGGACAGGTAATATAAGTTTATGTTTTAGTCTTTTATTTTGTTGCTCCTTGAACAGGTGAATATTCTTCCGCATGGGACTATGTAGTTCGATTTAGTGTTAGATTATCCCCCCAGTATTAATGTATAATTTGTTCTAAAACACTTTCCCCCTTTCATTTCAAATACATATGTATAGTTCAGAAATTTCCTTTATACCTTTCCTGCCCGCCCTGATCTGTGGATATGCGCTGTGATCCATATAAGAAGAAAGTTCATCTCATCTCAGAAGTAAATTACAAGTGTTTCAATAGGCAATCTATATTCAAGATTGCGCTTGAAAGTTTGCTTAACTTGGAACGTAGGTACTTAGAATAGGTAGGCATCGACCGTCTTAACTTTAATAAAGGGCTGTTTCATAGGCTAAAGAGCGGGATAGGTCTAAGTATTCCATAATTTTACTTGCAATAATTTTCAATTGCCATAACAGTAAATGTCATTTTAGTTGACCTAAGCCGCCAATATTACATGCTATAATAGACAAACGACATAGGTAATCAACATGTCTCATAATATCAAATACAATACTTGATATAATTTTTCATAAAACAAAAGTTATAATGCTTAGAATCCATATAGTGTGTAAAACAGAAATTATTATTATGGATAATAAATGTTGAAGGAATGTAAAAATTTTGGCATATAAGATTGCCATATCAGAGTTATCGGACTAGTGCAAATAAAATTATGGATTTAATTAGTAACCCCTGTCTATTAGCATAGGTATAGCATATACTTAGGTACTTTAAAATATCATATTATACGTAATAACTTCACACTTTGGTAATTCTTAAGGTGGATAGAACCAACGACACAGGCTTAGCTTAGTACGGGCATCGTTAATCTCTGCATGTGACTTTTATTTCATGAAATAAATGATTAATCCCAGTGCCCAACACCAACCAACTATCGGCACCTTCAATGTTAAGTCCTCGACACTATATTAGATATATTACACGACCCCTTTTGCGTCGCATTGAACCGAAGCCGTATACGTGAAGCCTCGCGTACGAGTATAATCTCCTCATGGAAGAACTGTATCACTTACTAATACTGTGCTGCTTGATTTGCGCTTGGGTTGAAGAAAGAGCTAGTAGAGTATTTCGACGACCGCTTGAGCCTAATTGGTAGTGACCCTGCCTACTTACGAAGCTCGAGCTCACACGATTGTCCGCAAATATAAAAAAAAAGTATATATTATTTCAGAGACTTCAATAAATTACCCGATCTACCTAATAATCATACTAACAGCTTTCCACAAAAAATATCCGACCAGTTGTTGTTTAGCGGGTTACCAGTTATTTTTTTTTATATTCAATTAATTGAGTTAGCAGTAGTAGGATACAATCCGTGAGCACTTAACATTATCTTCGGGTCGGTACTTCTCTATCACTTGATCGTTATTATTCTTATGCCAAAATACCCGAACCGGAAGAAAGTTCTACGAGTTCTACGAGCACAGCCACAGCTTTCAACTGCCGGCCTGAAAAAAGTTAAATTCCTCGGACATATACATGATAGTCTAAGTCTATCATACATTTTGTAGTATATTCGATAGTTACGTAGTTTAATCAAAATTGACACCTGTTTTCCGTTCGTATTATGTACACAAATTTATTTTATCTTCGTGTTTGTGTATACCTTTGATACCTTAAATACAAAGTCTTAGGGAGTCTTAAGCCTTATGATCGTTAGACTAGCATATAGTAATTTTATTGATAATGTTTACATTGGCTTATAAATAAGCTACGTAATCAGGATCAGGACAATAACCAACCAATGAGACCGGGACCAATGTGTACCTAAGTTATGGTTAGCTAATGAGAGTTAGACTAGAACGCAAATAGGGCTTTATTACATGATTAACTCATATCCTAGGTCAACCGGAGTAAATGCGCAACAATAGGGTTAATTACGTCTATGTCTGTATGCAAAAACAGAGTGAACTTGAACTGCAAAACGGCATCTATGGCATGTACGGTGTAGGTACCGTTGAGTCGGTTCCTGCGTTTAAACTAGTTTAAAGCTCGGTGCGGGAGGACTGTGTTTAGGTGACAGGACATTAGAAGTCCGTGTAGTGCTTCGCTGGTGCTGTCACACCTCTCGCACCGCGCGACTATCACCGGAACCGACTCAGTTTAACGGAAAATATTCATAGACATTTCTAAGACCAATGCTTGACGTCGTGAATCTTAACCATTATTACAGTCAGTACGACTGTAATAATGGTTAAGATTCACGACGTCAAGCATTGGGTCGGTGTCGATCAATGGGACATTTACCTTACACATATTACCAACAAGTCTTCCTCATAGTACGAATAACGATACGAACGAAACTACGATACAAGTCATTATTGAAATGACCGATACAATTTTAGCGAAGTCCAGATAACAGATCAAATGCGTTGATCTTAAGACCTCGACAAATTGTTAATGACATTTATATTTACTGTGAGAATGGAACTCATACCCGAGAAACAATAGGATCATTGAGAATACCGTTCCGTACAAATCGACGGGCAGACTGGGTGTTATAACTACAGGAAACTCCTATCTTAATCAATCGCACGAAACAAAAGCAACCTGAGTGCATTAACAGTAAAGTTCAAATAATGAAACCATGCAACGGAGACGTACGTTATTTTAAAGGTTAGGAAAGGATATTAAATGCGGGGCACTTGGTTCACCAGGGTCAAACTTGCTCAAATAATAGTGCAATGTTATTTCTTTAACCTTTACTTAATCGTCTGACAGATTATGGATGTATATCTATAGATTATGGACTGTAGAGTTGATGAAACACCCCAATTATTAATGTTTAACAATCATTACACTACATGATACTAATAATGCAACACTACGAATAATACGATAGTAATGCAGAAAACCTACCCGGATTAATTGTTCTAATCCAAAAAGCGACTAATAAAGTCATTCACTTTAAAAAAAAAAAAATAGTTTATCTACATTTTAAGAACCAATAAAATATTTTTAACAGTAGGTATCCTTACTTACTTGGCAGTTTATTTTGTTACACGTAGATTAGTTACCTAATATCTAAAGAGACGCGTTCTGTTAATAGAATCTTTATTTTATGCTTAAGCATCGTGTTATTATTATCACAACATAGCCACTTATATAGTTTCTAGCTACTTTACCCAACCCTCTGACGACATTTTGCAGAGGTTTTCCCTTATCCCAGTTAAGACTGCTGCTGCAATTTGAACAAGTATGGTGTTTTATGTATTGAATGAACCCTGCAATGCTATTATCTTATTTAAAATGCATAAAACTTTGCTATGCAATGCACCAGAGCCATTGTGCAATATGGCTTTAGCAGCTGACGACGTGCAGAACCACAGAGGATACTGACCAGTAATTCTTTAATTGGTGTATTTATTGCTTTGACATGACTTTGATTTCTAATCTACATAAAATGGTTACCGCTTAGTTCAGTTTTTTTGTAAGAGTTACCTTGTTGATTATTGAACGAGCGGGCGAAGCTACTCTTTGTTTCAGCTTGGGAAAAAAATATTTCGCATGCGTCTGTCCGGCTGTTCTCCACTATACCTACTGATCTCATTTCTCAACCGATTCTCGTGAAATTGTGTGAGTAGATATAGACAATAATCTAGACACGCGGCAGCGTGTCAAGCCAAGTTCAAGCAAAGGAACTGGCTAGCCAGCGCCGAGTGTAATATTACACGAAACACTTGGTTAATCTCCACTTATAATAAATCTCTAAATTAAAAAAAGAATCAGCCAGTTTGAAACTAAGCTTTCTGTGGTACGAATGTTCTCAGCATCCCATGGACGGAAAAATATGAAACATTTTATATAGGTACATTATTATTCCAGCTGCAACTTAGGATAGTTTTTATCCGACTGCGACAATTAATTTATTTTCCGTAATATCCCAAGTAACATTTATATCTGTATAAAGGCTGTACTATAATTTTTTTTTACTTAAGACTGTATTATTTGGCTGCATATGGGCTGTATAGCGGCTATACAGCCCTTAAACATCCTAAAGGGGCCCCAAATTATACAGCTTCAAGTGTAAATACAGCTGGTTAGCAGCTATAGCTGTATACGCCAAATAACAAGCTGACTTAGGGTTTAATAAAATTCCATTATACAGCTACAATTCTACGATTTGACCATTTTATTCTTATAATACAGGCTCAGGCTGGTAAAAATCTGGATATAAGAATTATTTTTTGCACAGTGAAAACTTCTAAGTTACTTTATAGAATTATTGAATTGTGGCCGGCCATTGTATAAATTGTGATGTGATTTTTGTAGAGTGTTAAGGTAAGTACCTATATTTCTATTCTCTGTCGACATTTTGCTTGCGGCTCCTACTTTTCCGTGATTATGTATATCAATTAATAGCAATAAACTCACGCGCCCTCGAAATAATAGATAATAATAGAGATAAACAATAAAAATATCCTACCAACTAGTTTTTATTAGACCTAAAACCGCGATATTTGTACGCACAATACTTCTCTACTGAAAAATGAACCAATTGTATTGTGTCTAAGTTACTTATTCTAAAGAAATGTACAAAGTTAAACAATAAAATATTGAATGTATTATGAAATAAAATTCATAGGTTATGTTTTAATGGCGTCCCCAATTTATACAGCTGTCGTTCTTCTTGTACACTATTATGAAGCTATTCGCTGAACTGAGGCATACTATTAGAATAAGTATCAGCTTAAAGAGTAATACTGTCTGTATATTAGAATTTAATTATTACAGTAGCTGCTTAGAAGTAGATAAAGTGTCGATATTACAGCGATTTAGGGTTAAATTAAATTGAACGCAAACCCATTCTTGAGTTTGATGGTAATTATTATGTATGTATCAATCGTGGTATTCATTTCTTTTTCTCCTGCTTTTGACACTTGTTGCCTTTCGACTTGATGATATAATATATTATGGTACCTAAAACAAAATGAAATCACATAAAGTAAAAACTTTAAGATACTTTGTTTACGTGATTCCTTCACCGCACACTCTAGTTCACAGTTTCACTTTTAAGCTGGATTATCCTCTTTACAAACACTAAAAGAATTAAAATAACCCACTATATTGCTAAACTAATACTAATGGCTGAACTATACGGTAAAACCTACACTAATAGCATCAGCTTTATAATAGAGTTTAAATAACGTTTTATTCAGCCAACAGCATTATATTACACTCTTGTAAAGGACATTGCTTGTGTAGGGTTTCCTAGATAACTGTTGATCAGCTATTGTCAAGCCTAACATGAGGAGTTACAACAGAGTAGGTTAACACCAATATCCAGTTAGTAGCAATATTATATGCCCTTGTATAGCGTTAAGCAGTACAAAAGAATAAGTCAAGAGCTGTAAACAGTCATTATGTAACTCTAGTCTGCTAAAACTGCTTAAAGTATTTGTTTATACTAAACACTGTATTTTTGTGTTTTGCAATGCTTTTAATAAGCTAAAAGTAATAATTTCGACATTATACAGCCGTAAACCAGTTGTTCTGTGTAAAACGAGACCGTTTATGCTCCAGTTCAGCCTTATGTATGTATTTACTCTATTAATCAGCATTTATAAAGTCTTAAGCTGTTAATGAACTGGTTTAAAGTTTTATTTTTAGCCTAAATGTTACTTGGGATACGACTTCATTTAATTTTTCATTTATTATTCTTAAAGTATATCGCCGCCACATCTGTCAGCTAAAAGAAACGTCAAAATCACAGACTAATAAGAAATACTACGGACAAAATGGCGGAATTTCTTTGCCTTTCTTTCGCCTATTAATAATTTTAATCCCGTCTACGATATACATTGACGAGACACATAGGTACCAAAAGCAAATATAAAATTAATCGATTTTGATATGCGAACTTATATGCGCAAATGTCGAATTAAGGCGTAATTTGTACAAATGTAACACCAAATTCGAACAATATAAACTTGGTTTTTTTGAATGGCACGCGCGCGCGCTCTTTGCGTATTCAGCCAAACCACGAAAAACCGAAACTCGAAGTTCGTATATCTGCATTCCTGTCATTTGTTAGTGCGATAGAGATAGAGATACCCGAATATTTTCGAATTCCAAAGTTCGTGGTTTAAAAGAAAATACGGATGTCGGATAGATCTAAATTAATATTTTATGTGTGAATATGGTTAAAATTATTTGGAAATACTATTGTTGTTATTGTTTTAGTATATTTGACTAGCTTTAAGTTTAATATTGTACGTCCGAAATGGGCAAGCTGTTGGACTTTATTTTACCCAAAACAACTAAATGTACACAGTTCTGACAATAAAGAAATCTTATTTTATCTTATCTTATCGAAAATAGGGATGTAGACACTAAACAAAATAATCATAATGTTGTATTATCTCGAAAAAAAACAACGCAAGAGGCTATACTCGTATAGGTAATCACTAAGTAAATGCTATTTTTAGGACAAATGTAATAACGGCCCAGTGTCCTGAAAATAGGTCATATTATTTTAAAATTTCGAGTCCTTTAAATAGAGTTTAAATTTGATTACAATAAGCTGTTAAGCCTGAAATTCTTTGTCCTAAAATTAGGCCAATGGGCCTTACGAGGTTATAATGAAACGATTGTTTTTTACTATGACGCTCGAGGATCGTGACGTCACGGTCCCTGATCGTTTTCTCACTCTAACAAGCGACATTAAAACGGTTGTAGCTTCGTAATTTTTTGAGATATTTGAATGAGTTTTTCGTTTCTTCTTTCTTTTGAAGTGAGTCTACAGCTACACCTCTATTTGGAAGACAAGTGGAAAGAACCCATACTATCCATACTAATAATCCATACTTCCATATTAATATTATAAATGCGAAAGTGTGTCTGTCTGTCTGTTACCTCTTCACGCCTAAACCGCTGAACCGATTTAGATGAAATTTGATATACAGATAGTTTGAGCCCCGGGGAAGGATAAAGGGTAGTTTTTATATCTGAGGGGCTGAAATTGGGGGTGGAAATTTGTATGGAGCTACTTAAACCGCTGCACCGATTTAGATGAAATTTTGTATATAATTAGTTTGAGTCCCAAGGAAGGTCAAAGGATAGGTTTTATCCCGGAAATCATCCCCTAAGGGGGTGAAAGGGGGGGGGAATTTGGATGTTAAGTCCTGGGAAAGGACATGGGATAGTTTTTACTCCAGAAATCATCCCCTAAGGGGGTGAAATTAGGGGTAAAAATTCGGATGGAACCCATTTTAATACAATTTGGTAAAGAGATAGCTTGAGTCCTGGGAAAGGACATAGGATAGTTTTAATTCCGGAAATCACTCCCTAAGGGGGTGAAATGGGGGTGAAAATTTGGATGAATCCCGTTTAGATGAAATTTGGTATAAAGGTCGTTTGAGTCCCGAAGAATGACATTAGATACTTTTTATCCCGTAAATCATTCCCTAAGGGTATGAAATAGGGGGTGAAAGTTTGGATAAAATCCATGTACCTAGATGAAATTTGGTATAGAGATAATTTGAGACCCTTCGAAGGATATAGAATAGTTTTTGCCTCGGAAATCATCCCTTAAGATGGTAAGTAGAAGTTTGTTTGCATTATATTTTCTAAGTATAAGTTCTACGCGGACGAAGTCGCGGGCAACAGCTAGTATTTAATACTACTCCAAACACATCTTTCTCGTTGTGTTCCGGCTGACTCATAGTAGTTTTGGTTTAGAGTCAGCAAGTACTATTTTATTTACAACATTGTATTGCAGAAGGTACCAAGGCAGGTAACGTAGAGTTGTTCCACACACAATGGTGTTCAATAAGGCTTTCAGAGCCCTATGCGGAGATTACGCAGGTGACCTTTCGTTCTGTTTTAATGCGAACGCAAGATAAGCCTATTCAATCTTATAAATGCTAAGTGGTGCTTTCTAATGTTTAAATTGGATAATAATGGAGATGCCATTAAATTCATACTGCAATAACTAACATTGCAAAAATACCTATTTTGCTAACGAAATGAAAAGATCCGGGTATAAGTCCAGAGTGTTTTCGATATACATTTAAGTACATGGGTAAATGTGAAGTAAAGCTTACTTTTTTTTATGAGGTTAAATAATTCAGGCCGACATGGTTTGCTATCGCTCTATAGATGTGCCTAAAATAATCAACGCGTTTAGTACCTAAATGAGAAAATAACTAGAATTTTCTTTTATTTTCTTATCCTTCGAAGATTTTGGAAAAGGTTTGTAAACCCAAGTATAAATGTTGCATCATCACTAGGTACACCAAATTTTAGTAGACATAATTTACCTAAACACCTTAAAAAGTATTTTAAAATAATAATGTTTCAAAATTAAATATTTTTTGCAAGTAGTTTCAATGTTTTGCTTGTACTATTCTCAGTCCTACAGTATGGCCCATTGTGTAGAGAAGCCTTAAAAAGTCCTCAAACTCAAATCAACCGCATTTCCCAATCGAAACGGCTTTGTAGGAAGATATACGAAAGCCATCAACGCACAGTTGATACATATGACACGTCAGAGATAATTCAAACGCACTGAAATCAACATCTGTCGCCGATCGGCAATCGCAAAGATTCATTTGCAATGCAAACGGCTTTGCATAAATCCCGATATAAGACACAGCTTAATAGCTGTGCTATTTGGCAATAAAGACTTATGTGCGAGAGAAATACAATCATAAAGGGCTATTTTAAGACCCCTTGCCGAAATATTACCATTTAGGTATATGATTAATTATTTAAAGGGTCGCGTCGGCAACCCGGCTTGTGATTCTTCTGGAGTCACAAGTGTCCATAGGCTACGGTACCTGCTTAACGTCAGGCAGGCCGTTAGCTTGTTTGCAACCGTCGTTGTATAAAAAAATACTAAATATCAAGGGACAATCTTGCACAAATCGAACTTGTTCCATAGTAGACTCAAGGCTTGTGTTATGGGTGCTAAGCCGACGATATAATTAATAGATATACCTACCTGAATACATTAAAAACATCCAAGACTCACAAACAAATATTCATGCTCATCACACAAAAATTTGCCCTTACCTGGATTCGAAACCAGGACCTTCAGCTTCCTAGGCAGCGTTACTACCCACATGGATGACTATAGGATAACCGGTCGTCAAAAAATAGTTTTTTTTTTAACGCTCGACAAGTACCCAATTTGTTCGAAGCCCTCTCACCTCACAACAATGCATTTTGACCGTACAAAGTACGAATATTTTCTTTTCTACATCAACAAATCCTTTTATCTGTGTATTTCGTACAATAAAGTTATTTACATACATACATACAAATATTTTTTCTTGCCATACTCTAAATAATACCTAATGCCGAGATATCCCCGTTGTGGCCCAGTACCTAGTCACTATCGCTTCACCTAAATTGCTGCATTACCACGCATTGTCATACTTATCATGTACACCCGTATATATGCCTATAATTAAGTAAGCGAGCTAAGTTCCCGTCGCCATTTTAGGAAACACCAATTATATGGGCAGATTTGAAAGTCGATTTCACTACACGCCAACGGCATTGTTTACGGCCCCAGTTGATATATGGCCCCTATCTAGATACTCACCTCACAGGTTCCCATTGCTGCATAATGCCTTAAGTTAAGTTTCAATGACGTACAATATATCGTAGTGACGCGCTTTCAATAGTTCCATATTAAATTGCTGCTATTAGTTAGATGTGCAAAGTTTTAAGTAAGTAGTAAATTAGTCTAAGCTCTCCAAGCGAGACTCGAGTTAACATTTTGGTATTTCGGTACAAAATTCTTGTCAGTTTGGATTGGAAGTGAACCATGATTTTATGACAGTAAACAAATATCAAATGTAACAGCGCACATTTGGCAACCTACTCCGTGTATTAGCGTCTAACTGCCCGCGCGGCTTCGCCCACGTACCTACCTATTGCGAAAAACGCAGGTGAACCCGCGGTATAAAATATAGCCTATAACCATCCAGAAAGTCCATTCTACACGCAGGTGAAATAATTTTTGAAATCGGATAAGCGATTCCGGATCTTACCCATTACATACAAACTTACAAGGCTACAATCCCACAGACTTTTCCTTTTTAGGGTTCCGTACTTAAAGAGTAAAACGGGACCCTATTACTAAGACTTCGCTGTCCGTCCGTCCGTCCGTCTGTCTG
Source organism: Epinotia brunnichana (assembly GCA_963854355.1). Lineage (NCBI taxonomy): Eukaryota > Metazoa > Arthropoda > Insecta > Lepidoptera > Tortricidae > Epinotia > Epinotia brunnichana. The sequence continues at coordinate 16,257,176 of OY977949.1, read as the reverse complement.
TCACCAGGCTGTATCTCAAGAACCGCTAGAGCGTTGAAATTTTCACAGATTATGTATTTCTGTTGCCGCTATAACAAAAAATACTAAAAACAAAATAAAATATTTTTTTAATGGGGGCTCCCATTCAACAAACGTGATTTTTTTGACGCTTTTATAGATAATGGTACGGAACCCTTCGTGCGCGAGTCTAACTCGCACTTGGCCGGTTTTTTATTATATTACTAGCGACCCGCTCCGGCTTTGCACGGGTTTATATGTTTATACGTATAAACCTTGCTCTTGAATCACTTTATCTATTTAAAAAAACCGTATCAAAATCCGTTGCGTAGTTTTAAATATCTATGCGTACATAGGGACAGACAGACAGCGAGAAGTGACTTTGTTTTATACTACTATGTAAGTGATAGTGCTATCCTCAGAGCATAGAATACTAGAGAGAGGACAAGCCGCCGGCGGCCGTGTTGCAGCTGTATGCTCAATGGGCATACACTGCCATACTGTGCACGCGTGCTGATCGCAGAGAATATTACGTTTTTTCCCAAAATGCCTGATGATGCGCGTTTATTGTCAAATGAGCGTGTATGTTTTAGATGTGTGTGTTTTAGATGTGTGCGTGCTTTGTCTTGTCAATTACTTGGGCGTTGTGTGGGTTAATGTACTTGCGACAGGCTCACTCTATACAAATCGGCCGCCATGTCCGATCTCCTTATATTCATACATCTGTGGTGCTATCGCTACATACCAATGGCTTCCTAACCTTCGATGGAATATAGGGAACAGCTGTAATTATATACATCTATACTATTATAGAAGTATATAATTACAGCCGTTCCCTATATTCCATCGAAGGTTAGAAATTATGTAGACGTTAATATGGGACGTAATTATGACTTATCTGATCTTGAACTTCTTTCTATCGTCAGTACGGCAAAACTAACGATTAAAGAGAGAACATTAGAACACACTAACACAGGGAACAGTCGTAAATGAGCTGGATGATTTATACAATAGTGCAACATTGTAACCAAGATTTCCTCGCACAGCTAAATGACCATAACGAACCGTGCGTGCCCAGGAATAGAATGTCACAACACTTATTGATCAATATTGCATGAGGGTCCAATCCTGCTTCAATGTTATCTATGGCCGAGCCATCGGTTAAGATTGTCCACGCATCTCTAACCACCCACTGGCCAATTTGAACAGAAATAATTGACTGTGTAGCAGTGGATAATGATGCAGTTGCGTACGTAATTTATTGGCTAGGAAACGAATTTATTTGAGATTTGGACGTTTGCACTAAAGCAATTAGGTAAACGTTTTACTCACAGGTTTAACTCGTTGTCCGTGAAATTAACTATTTACTAACTCTACCTAAACGAATCGTATATTAAAGCCAATCCAATGTTTACAACTACTTACCTGACTTTAGTGTATAAAATTCGTATTAATTACCCACCCTAACAATATATCTTTACCAAATTAACCCACTCATAGCCAATTAAATGCTACTACTTCGCTTATTTTCCCACCTTCCAACATTCTCCGTTGTTCCGTCTGGAAATTTCCCTCCCCCACGGCAAATATATAAAATTATCTGCAAGCTCGTTAGAATAGAACAATATCTATTTGCAAATGTGTTCCACAATTTACTGACTCACTAACATGGAGTTATCACATGGTGCAGACATAAATGTTGACGCGCCCACGTTTACCAGCCATAGATTTCCGCAGGAGGTTATTGTTCTACCAAGTCGCGTAACATGAGCGTAAACGTTTCTTCGCGTTTCACTTTAAGAGGAACGTTAGTAATTTTTCCCTACAAACGCTCTCGACTGTTTCCTTCCTGGCTTTTTTTTTTTTGAATCAGATTAATATAATTAATATCTGTGTCGGTGTGTTTTGCTTTTTAGGGTTCCGTACCCAAGGGTAAGGGGACCCTATAAGTAAGACTCCGCTGTCCATCCGTCTGTCTGTCTGTCTGTCCGTCTGTCACCAGGCTGTATCTCATGAACCGTGATGATAGTTAGACGGTTGAATTTTTCACAGAATCTGATGATGTATTTCTGTTGCCGCTATAACAACATAAATACAAAAAAACCGAATAAAATAAATATTTAAGGGGGTTCCCATAAAACAAACGTGATTTTTTTGCCGTTTTTATAGATAATGGTACGGAACGTCCGTGAAATTAACTATTTACTAACTCTACCTAAACGAATCGTATATTAAAGCCAATCCAATGTTTACAACTACTTACCTGACTTTAGTGTATAAAATTCGTATTAATTACCCACCCTAACAATATATCTTTACCAAATTAACCCACTCATAGCCAATTAAATGCTACTACTTCGCTTATTTTCCCACCTTCCAACATTCTCCGTTGTTCCGTCTGGAAATTTCCCTCCCCCACGGCAAATATATAAAATTATCTGCAAGCTCGTTAGAATAGAACAATATCTATTTGCAAATGTGTTCCACAATTTACTGACTCACTAACATGGAGTTATCACATGGTGCAGACATAAATGTTGACGCGCCCACGTTTACCAGCCATAGATTTCCGCAGGAGGTTATTGTTCTACCAAGTCGCGTAACATGAGCGTAAACGTTTCTTCGCGTTTCACTTTAAGAGGAACGTTAGTAATTTTTCCCTACAAACGCTCTCGACTGTTTCCTTCCTGGCTTTTTTTTTTTTGAATCAGATTAATATAATTAATATCTGTGTCGGTGTGTTTTGCTTTTTAGGGTTCCGTACCCAAGGGTAAGGGGACCCTATTAGTAAGACTCCGCTGTCCATCCGTCTGTCTGTCTGTCTGTCCGTCTGTCACCAGGCTGTATCTCATGAACCGTGATGATAGTTAGACGGTTGAATTTTTCACAGAATCTGATGATGTATTTCTGTTGCCGCTATAACAACATAAATACAAAAAAACCGAATAAAATAAATATTTAAGGGGGTTCCCATAAAACAAACGTGATTTTTTTGCCGTTTTTATAGATAATGGTACGGAACCCTTCGTGCGCGAGTCAGACTCGTACTTGACCGGTTTTTTCAACTTTCTTGGTAGTCTTTTCTTATACGAGTAAGTGCTAGGTTGCTTCAGATTCAAACAATGCTTAAAACGGCCTATTTAAACAGACCGCAAACATACCTAAGCCTATTTAATAGGGAACATTACTGCAATGTTCTGCCGCCAGAGGCAGCACTAACACTAATAGTAAACCAGTATAGAAATATAGGGATTCACACACACATGCAAAATTGATTGTCAAATGAGTGACAAGGATGCTTGCATAGACAATACCGCAAGTGCGAACGAGATACAATGTCAACGCTGCTAGTGTCGCCACCTACGAAGAGTTTTGCGTAATGTTCCCTATTATACAAATCCGTCAATTAGGTTTATGTGCGAAAATCAAATCAGTCCTACACTGAATATTTCCTTCCTATTCAGTTTCCAAAATAGTGTTAGATTGGTTACGTTTCGGAAGATGAAATCGAGGTTTTTAGTCAAAACTGCAATTGTCCTTATCGCACTAGCGCGCGTTCCCGCCTACGTCAGCGTGACAGAAACATATATTTAGAAATCTCAAATCTGAAAAAGGGCTCAGCTAATCAGAGATTAGGGTCGGAAACCATGAACGGACTGGATTCATGACGCACGGTAGAAATGCGCGGAAGTCAAAAATGGTTGGTAAGATTTGGTTCAAGTGGTTGTGTTATATTAGTCAATCCCACGCGGCTTGTGAGTGGTGACAATGGTATGAGCACGCTATTGTTTACTGACTTATATTCAATATTGTAACACGTTTTCAATGAGGACAACAAACAAACTGATGGTTATTGAAAAGCTGAAAGCTATTCGTTTTCGCTGACATAGCCGGTATAAATCGTTATTACTTATTAGGTAAGGATTATACGAGTATTTTTTTTATACTACGACGTTAGCAAACAAGCATATGGTCTGCCTGATGGTACGTAGATACCGTAGCCCAGGGGTCGGCAACCTCTTAGCAACCAAAAGGCCACATACGAGCCAACCAAATTTACGTAATAGTAATAGTAATAGTAATAAATCTTTATTGTTCAAAAACATAAGTTTGTTACAACTGGAGCCTTGGAGACTGCGTTAGTTTACACTGTGTTGCAGCCCCCAGTGGTTGCCCGTAAACATGAACAGAAAGTTGTTAAGAACAACTGAAAGTTGTGGTGCGTGAACGTGGGCCGCACTTCTTAATTATTTGTGACTTTATCAGGCAATTCCAAAATTCTGCATTCAACGACCTACAAACAGCCAGGGAGGCTCGCGGGCCGCAAGCAAGGGTCTCGGGGGCCGCCAGTTGCCGGCCTCTGCCGTAGCCTATGGACGCTTACGATTTCAGAAGCGAGCGCGTTGCCTACCCTTTATTAATTTGAGAATTCGTTGTTGATAGCTAGATACAAACTTGTGTCGCTCACTCTCAACACAACACACGAGTGAGGGATAGAGAATCTTATAATCTTATTTAAATTAGAAAATGCGACGTTATCTGCTAATTGGACACAACAATGCGCAGTTGGAAACAACGCGCAGTTTTCACTCCTAGTTCCTGTCACTAATGAGAGCGTTGAATAAAAAAGAAATGGAAAAATGAGAGATAAAAAAGACTGGTAGCCGAATTTCGGGACGTGTCAGCTAGGTTCAGCTTTAGGTACTCAATGATTCACTATATAGTAATAATTCAACTAAATGCATGCTAAATTATATACTAACGCAATCAAATAGTTACCTATAATTAAATACCGTCAAATATCACTTTGCCCGAAAAAGCAAATTTTAATCGAATCTGGTAATGAACGAAAACACAGCATATTTATTAGGGCAAACCTTACTATTTTTTATAGAAACTAGATTATATTTATGACTTTACTTTGAGTCATACATATATTCAAACGGACGCCATGTTTGCCCAAAATTTTGGACTGAATCTTGTCTCAACATCATAAGAGCTATAATATAGTTGTGTCAATAATTCGACGGGGGCAATGTTGGCAAAAGTCGAGATAACTTTACCCGCGATCAAATTCGATAAAAATTTGGAATAGATGTTGATTAAAAAAGATTTCTCCTCATGAGCACATGCGTATTATTACGACTGATTCGTTAAGCAAAAAAAAACATCCTACCATTTAAAAAATATGAGATACCTATTCGTGTTTTTCCGAAAAAAAGCGGGCAAAGTAGGCATGTTTGACGAAATGTAATTATAACAATTTAAGTACTGTTTTTTCCGGGTCTAACGCAGTCAGGAATAAAGGTAAATAATTATCGCGTTAGACCCGGAAATGTAATTAGGTAAATAAAATTAAATGTAGGTAATAATATTAATAATATAAACAAACAATTTATCAACAAAGTAACTACGATACTAATGGAAGAAAAATTGTTAGAAAGTTTGAAGACTTCTTCTTCTTCTTCAGAAGAAGAAGTTCTTCTTCTTTCCTTCCCTTTTCCCACCTATATGGGGTCGGGTCTCCTCGTCAATTTGCGCCAGAGTGGTCGATTCTGGGTTGTTTGTCTATCAATGTCCAGGTTCTTTAAATCTTTTTCAACATTGGACCACCACGTGGATTTTGGTCTACCTCTTCCTCTCGGGTGTTCGGGAAGGCTTAGTGCAGTATTGACGATATTATGGTATTTTCCTCTTCTTTGAGTGTGACCGAACCATCGCAGACGAGTTTCGAGAAGTTTTTCCCTGATTTGAACCACTTTAAAACTTCCGCGGATGTACTCGTTCCTTATCCGACCTAGTTTTGTGATGCCTCCAGCCCAACGCAGCACCTTGTCTCGTGCAGGGTTTGTTCATGGCATTTCTTTATGGCCCAGCATTCAGAGCCATACAAAATGGCTGGCCTTACTGCAGTTCTGTAGACTTTTCCTTTCGCTTTAATGGGTATACGGGTGTCGCATAGGACGGGGATAGGCTTCACCACTTAAACCACGCTGTTTGGGTTCGATAAGAAACGTCTGCGTCTATATCCGCGTCGGCTGTTATGACAGATCCTAGGTAACCTTTGGCAGAGGTAGTTCGCCGATGCATAGGTTTTTCTCGGTTTGGGCATTGGTAGCGAATTTGCAGTGCATGTACTCTGTTTTGCTCCTGCCAAGAGAAAGTTTGAAGACTAATAATAATATTTAATAAGTACCTAATAATTATTTAGCTGCCCAGTCTATACAAGGTTGCACAGTTACTTTACTGATTGTACTGTCGAACCAACTGAATCATGACCCACCATAGAACCTTGTCACAATTAACGAACATACGCACGAATATATGACGGTAATACGTCAGTTAATTGTAACAAGGTTCCATGCTGGGTCAGGATTCAATTTTGTCGATAGTACGTATATCTAATGCCATGTTATGAACACAATTAACCGCCCACGCTACCACTTTCATCGTTGAACTTAAGAAAAACGTTAAAAGTAGTGCCCTTCAAACCGCGATGTTATGTAAAGTTACGTAAATTAGAGTACACGAACAGTTGTTATTCACGCACTATTGCTTCTGCAAATTACTACTTCCTTTTAAAAAATGTAATCGATTCAACAAGACATTTCGACTATTTTTCTCCGTATTCCTATCACATTTTTTTCTGACTTGCAATATGGACTTTATTTTAATGCGCTAAGAGTGCTATTTAAAATACATCACTTTGCGAGATACGATGTTAAAAACTAGCCTCCGACTGTAGTTTAACAAACATAATTATGCAAACCGCAAACTGAATTTGAAATTGCAGTGTGCCTTATTCCAATACAACGAAGAACTAATTCGGTTTGTTTTGCATTAGTAACTTGTAGATGGATTATCGAAAAAAAGTAAGGTTGCTTGGTAAAAGCATGCACTGCAGGAACACGTAACTTATTATTAAAAATCGATCACAGCAAGATAAACAGAAACACCGGCCTCTGATTATTACTGCAAAATGAATATATGACTAACTACGTAGTTAATTAGTTTTTTTGTAAATTATGAAGTTGCGCTTTAAAAAAAACCGGCCATGAGCGTGTCGGGCCACGCTCAGTGTAGGATTCCGTAGTTTTTCGTCCGTCACAGTAAGTGTGTGAAATAATTTTGTAATTTTTTTCAAAAACTATTTTTAAAGTTCTACATATTTTTAAAACTTATGGTTCAAAAGTTAGAGGGGGGAGACACATTTTTTTTCCTTCTGGAGCGATTATCTCCGAAAATATTAACATTATCAAAAAATTATTATAGCAAACCCCTTTTTCTTCATTTTTAAATACCTATCCAACAATATATCACACGTTAGGGTTAAAATTAAATAAAAACACTCCCCACGTTACGTACTCGTATAGGGGAGGTACCCTAATTAAAAAAAACACTTTTTATGTTACCACTTTGTCGGCGTGATTGATATACATATTAGTACCAAATTTCAGCTTTCTAGTGCTAACGGTTACTGAGATTATCCGCGGACGGACGGACAGACAAAGCGAAACTATAAGGGTTCCTAGTCGACTACGGAACCCTAAAAAACTTGTGTGTTGGGATATTTTTACCCTTTACAGTCACTGGTATCAGGATCCGATTAGGATTCGTTTTCAGGGTAAGATATATGTGAAATAGGGAAAGTCACCCGTTTAAATTACTGTTTTACACGGGTCTAACGCCACACAAAAAGTCCTTTGTCCGTCTATTATTATGTTTATAAAATTGTATTTTTTCGGGGGTAGGTAACTAGATACCCTCCATAATTTTATCGACTTTTGGGGGGTAGTGAAATATTGTTAACCCATATTTCAGTTGACAACTTGCTGGGACGATTATCTACGACCACGACCGGGTGCAACCCGTGTCGAAACGTCAGAAATAAAGGTAAATAAATATCGCGTTAGACCCGTGTAAAACAGTAATTTAAATATGTGTACTTACAAAGCGCGAGAGTTTAAAGTATTATAGTCACCCGTTGTAAGAATTCGGTAAGTTCATTTCTATTCTCTACCATGTTAGCCATTTTTATTAAAATTGAAATCATATTGATGAAGCATTGTAGAATTTTTTATCATTATAACAAACATTTTGTGCATGTTCAAATCAATCTGCGTCGCGCTAAAACAACACTGTAGATTTGTGTCAGTGACCTCTCTGCTACTATAGTTACGGCAATAATTAATATAACAACGGTATTCACTGGAGTAGCTCACGACAGAGCTCTAGGTAATAAAACAATTTGATGAGCAACCATAAACGTAGAAGTAAGTAGTTATTTTATAAATAAATAAATACCTTCTCCGTGTTGCTCTGTGTTGTCTTTTGTGACTGCTTTATCTGTGTGAGGCGTGCAATAAATAGAGTATTTGTTTTACTACTTAGAGGTTTGGGAACAATATTTCAAAAATCCCGCAGAAAGGCCTATTGACATTGTTGGAGTGTGCTTGGTTAAAGGTTTTCTTTTGCAAGTTTATTTTACGGGGCACCGAGCAATAGTCATTTCTATTAAATGAAAAAAAACTGCCTACTGATTGTTCAGTCAGCGACATAAATATCTATCTGCACAAAATATTGGAACACCTTCTTTTCGCAACTAACGTTTGGCAAACTGCCGTATAGATTAGGTTAGGTTAGTTTATAAAAATCCTGAAATATTTAACAGTTTCAGAAATATTAGGAGGTTGGGAAATTAAAAGATGCGAAATGAATCAGGTTGCCAAACGTTAGGTTGGGAAACATTAGTGAACCCAAAATATTGTTTACAATGCATATAATTTGTTTTAAGGCTACGTTTTTGTTATGTTGTTTTATTGTTTATTTCTTATTTTTATTCTGTATTAATTAGCACTGTAAAATATAGTGCGATAATGTGTGATAAGTTTGTCAAAAATGTTTTAAATATCTCATTTCTATCTGAGTTCCCTTAATTGGTTTTATATTACTACGTAATGAAAGAATCAAGAAATAAGGACATAAATATTTGTACACGCCTTTATGTCAGTGACAATATAGAGTCCTACAGATATTTTGACGTTTTTTGTTCCAATATTAATGTTGCTTCTGCTGTACCCAGTCTGAAGTGCACCGTAAACTATCCGGAGCTCGTCACATCACACTAAAGAATTCTTGGGAAGTGCATGTGGAGCAGGCTTTACTTTTACGGCAGTTTGTCTACAGCCGTGTTTGTGCTGAGACGAATGTTCAGCTCATTAGGATGCGTCTAGACTAGGCAAACAGCTGGCGTTCCTCGGCAAAAGACATATTCGCTCAAATTGGGGGTGGGAGCTACTTGGATAATATACGGGTTGTCAGCATTATCGCTTATTCGGCAGACATTTCTCGCTGTTCTACAACGCGTCGATATAATACATATAAGTGTAATACACTATACATAAAGTCCGATGTGTGAAATGTTATGAATATCGGTCTCCGAACGTATCACATTCACTCACGAGCTCTGCGAAACACCGTTTGTAGCGGAAAGCGACTACGAGCAGAACGCCTAGCGGGTTCCCGGCACTCAAAAAGAGATAGGAATCGTTTCTAAGCTGCGCTCCAGAGACAGTAATGTTCGGCCAGATTTGTAGAGACATAGTGAAAAAACCACGGGCCACAAATTAAATCTTATGTCAATATGATAAAATCTTTTCTCATTTAATGAGTAGGTACCTAACTCGTGCATTATCTCGTTACATAGTCAATAGTCTCGCGCAGTCTAAATGGTGGCGCACAAACGCCCTTTTTATAAGATAGTCTGGAGTTGACCTTACACGTAAACAGGGCCGCTCCGTGCCCTTAGAAGTGAAAGTGCGCACGATAGGATCGCGCCTCATTAACCACCTCGCGCGCGAGGCAATGAGCGCGACACTCTTGCGCATTGGTGTGAATTTGGCTTGATTCTAGTATGTGCCTGATAAATAAATACGTAGAGAAGTTCCTCTACCTAACAAAAGCAATATTTAACAGCTAAAAAACTCAAATCACCCCATTTCGCTCTATATACTTACCGCATAGCACGTGGTATATGTATATGTATCTCTATATGTATAACATTACCTCATTCCATATAACATTAGAATTTTAACGGACAAATTCGTCTACTTTTCTTCGTTTATCTAGTACACCAAAGGGAAACAATGTACCTACTAGTTTTACTTATTTCGATCATGAAGTTCTTTCAAATATAATTTACATATTGATATTAAATAATAGTACATTGATTAACAAGGGGCGTATGAGGAATATTGCAAACGAGAGTCTATTAGGAGCCCGACGCCGTAAGGCGGAGGGCTTTTGATGACTTGAGTTTGCAATATTCTTATACGCCCGTGTTATACACAATGTTTTTCATCACATTTGCGAGGAAATAAATAACCACAAAATACAGAAAAACCTATGTTTTATACAAGCGCATCAATCAAATGTTGACGAAATTGACAACTTCACTTCTAGAACAGTGCGAGTGGAGGGCGGAGCTTCAATATTTCAACCAATCACAGAGCATGGATCATGTGGTTCTTGCAGGGCATGAACCACATGCTCCATGCTCAATTTTATTTTCCAACCAATCACAGAGCAGAATTCTTGCCGTCCAGATTTGTTTAACCAATCAGATCTCACACAAGCTCATTACTCCCTTGGGACCATTATTTCCCGCGGGAACAATTTAGGCCATTGGCCTTCTGTATACAGGCAAGGAATAACACCATTTATGAGCAAGTGTGATGAAAAAGCTTTTGCGGTTCAAAATGGTTTTCCTTGAATTAATTTTTCTAATCTTATTTGGAACTAGCTGTTGCCCGCGACTTCGTCCGCGTAGAACTTTTTATCGTCTTAGAAAATGATTTCTCTCAATACAAAATTTGAACCCTCTTTTAGGGGATAATTAAAAAAAAAGTTGATGTTCATTTTCTAGTTTGTGAACAAACAGTCTAAAACCTAAGTTAAAAATCTCATACTTTAAAAATGCCTTGAAATACTCAAACTTTGAACCAATTTTAACACTCTTAGGGGATGAATTTGGAAAAACCCTGAAATCAGTTTTGTAGTCTTTTAACGTACAGAATAAGACCGAAGTTAAAAATCTCTTACTCACACTTTAAAATTTTATTGCTCGCCATTTAAAATTTGAACCCCCTTTTAAACCCCCTTAGAGGTTGAATTTTTCTAATCGCTGAAACAACTTTTTTCGTAAACTTTTAAGTCCCTAGCTCAAAAAAAGTGTTGCCCATACAAAGCTTTCTTAACCTCCTTAGGGGTGGAATTTTCTAAAACTCTGAAAGTATTTTATTATTAATTTTAATAAGTAACATTTTGAATAGTTTTAAGTCTAGTAAAAAAAAAAGTTTTTCCCACACAACACTGGCTACCCTTCTTAAGGATCTTAAGGATCCCCTTAGGGATGGAGTTTTCTAAAACGCTGAAAGTTCTTTTTTAGTATTCTAATAAGTAATCTTTTTGCAAAGTTTTAAGTCTAACTCAAAAAAAAGTGTTGCCCATGCAAAGCTTGCTCTCCTTTTTAACCCTATTAGGGGTGGAATTTTCTAAAACGATTTGTGTTCTTTTTTTGTATTTTAATAAGTAATCTTTCTACAAAGTTTCAAGTCTCTAACTCAAAAACATAAACTTTCCCTGATAAAAACTTTTTATCCCCCTTAGGGATAGATTTTTTCAAAACGCTGAAAGTCTTTTTTTTTGTATTTTTATAAGTAATCTTTCTACAAAGTTTTAAGTGTCTAGCTCAGAAAAAGTGTTCCCTATACAAACCTTGCACCCTTTTTTAACCCCTTTAGGGAATGATTTTTGTAAAACGCCGAATGTAGTATTTTTCATGTTCTAATAAGTAATTTTTCGTCAAAATTTTAAGTCTCTATTAAAAAAAAATATGTTTTTCCCATACAAACTTTGCACCCTATTTTACCCCCTTAGGGGTGAAATTTTCCAAAACGCTGAAAGTACTTTCTTTGTATTTAAATAATCTTTCCACAAAGTTTTAGGACTCTAGCTAAAAAAAATAGTTTCCCACATACAAACTTTGCACCCCTATTTTTAGGGGTAGAATTTTCTAAAACGCTGAAAGTACTTAATTTGTATTCTGATGACTAATCTTTCTACAAAGTTTTAAGTCTCTATTTAAAAAAAATATTGTTTCCCCCATACAAAATTTGCACCCCTATTTTACCCCCTTAGGGGTAGATTTTTTTAAAACACTGAATCTAGGTACTTTATTTGTATTCTAATGAATAATTTCTCTACAAAGTTTTAAGTCTCTATTTAAAAAAAAGTAGTTTTTCCCATACAAACTTTGCACTCTATTTTACCCCTTTAGGGGTAGAATTTTCTAAAACCCTGAAAGTTCTTTATTTGTATTCTAATGACTGATCTTTCTACAAAGTTTTAAGTCTCTATTTAAAAAAAAAATGTTTCCTCCATACAAACCTTGCACCACCCCTATTTTACCCCCGTAGGGGTGGAATTTTCCAAAACGCTGAAAGTGTTTCATTTGTATTCTAATAACTAATTTTTCTACAAAGTTTAAGTCTATAGCTCAAAAAAAAAAGGTTCTCCCATACAAACTTTGCACCCCCATTTTACCCCCTTAGGGGTAGAATTTTCAAAAATCCCTTTTTATCCCTAGCCCACGTTATAAAAGCAACATACTGTGCAAAAATCAACTCTCTAAGATTAGTAGTTTCGGCTGTGCGTTGATGAGTGAGTGAGTGAGTGATTGAGTGAATAAGTCAGTCAGGACATAGGCATTTATTATGTATAAATAATGAAAATGAAAATGAAAATGAAAATGAAAATGTTTTATTTCATAGATTGCTAGGTTACATTGAAAATAAGGTTAAATAAATAGATATAAGATAATGAAACTCCCATTCAAATATCTCAAAAAGTTATGAAGCTACATCCGTTTTAATGTCGCTTGTTAGAGTGAGAAAACGACGAGGGACTGTGACGTCAATATACTCGAGCCTCATAGTAAAAAACAATCGTTTCATATGAAGGTGCGTTTTGCGGAAAAGGGACAGAACATACCCCCTCTTAAAACTTTGGACTCTTATAACTTAATCATTACCTATATAACCTCTTGCTTTGTTTTTTTCTCCATTTAACTATATTTAATTTAAATTCTTTTTCGAGAAAATACATTATGATTATTTACCATATTTTCGATTCCTGAGCTATAACCACGAACTTCGGAATTCGAAAATATTCGGGTATCTCTATCTCTATCGCACTAACCGTACTCGAGTGACAGGGATGCAAATATATGAACATTGAGTATCGGTTTTCGTGGTAGCGCCGCAGGTACTTTGGCTGAATGCGCCGAGCGCGTGCCATTGTCATTCAAAAAAAACAAATTCGTGTTAATTATATTGTTCAAATTTGTTGATTTCATTTATTGAAATTACGACATAAAACGACATTTGCGCATATAAGTTCTCATATCAGAATCGAATATTTTTTTATGGTTTATATTTTAGCATTTGTCTCGTAAAGGTCTATCGTAGACGGGATTTAAATTATTAATAAGTGAAAGGCAAAGCAATTCCGCCATTTTGACGAAAATTTGACGGTTCTTATAGCTGACAGTTGGAGCAGCGTTTGATTTCAATAAAAATAAATGAAAAATTAAATGAAGTCGTATATTTCGGAAAATTAATTAACTGTCGCAGTCGGATAAAAACTATCCTAGGCCGATTTGTATTGAGTACGCCTGTCGCAAGTACATTAACCCACACAAAGCACAAGTAATTGACAAGACAAAGCAAGCACACATCTAAAACACACACACTGTATACCTACGCTCTTATTGGACAATACACGCGCATCATATCAAGTATTTTGGGAAAAAACGTAATATTCTCTGCGATCAGCACGCGTGCACAGTATGGCAGAGTATGCCCATTGAGCTAACAACTGCGACGCGGCCGCCGGCGGCTTGTCGTCTCTCTAGTATTCTATGCTCTGGCCCCGTAGCATGGATGGCGTTATCACGCGATAAGTGATAGGATAAGCGCGTCGTCTCATTCTATCGAACGGTGTCAGCCAGGGACGGATACTCTATCCTGCCACTTATCGCGTGATAAGGCCATCCATGCTACGGGGCCTGAGGTACGAACGATAGTGTAATTTTCCAGTGGACTCAGCCGCGTTTGCGTGAATCTCCACCTTGGAGGTGTGTGAGGCCGTAGTGGCAAGAGGGCCTAAAATAACAGACTATCAGAAAGTACAGTCAGTTGCGACTGAAATAGTTTGTTCATAAAATATATGTTAAATATGCTCTTTAGAGGTGAAAGGGCAGCAGCCGACAGAATCGCACCTCATTAAGTAGGTAACTCGCGCGACCGAATCAACGAACTCGGCACCTCGGTTTCACTTTGACTTGGTTTCATCTAGTCTGAGTCGAAAGTAAATAGCGATCAGTAAAATATACTACTGTTTTAACTTGAGTATCTTTGTGAGAAAGTGCACTTTTAGTTCGTGATAGGATTGCGTCTTTTATTCACTTCTGCCGCTTTTCTTGAACTAAACAAATTCCATCAATATATACGTACATAAGTATAACTACCAGTATCTACCCTTATTACATACACATGTAGGCACATGCTCGTTTACTGAATTTGAAGCACATTTTTAACACAACCTGAGCACAACTTTTTCAATATAGCGCAGGGACAAATATTCTGTATTTTAATTTCGCATTCGTAAGATATTTGTATATCAAAAGCATTAAACGGACAGGAATTCTCAATTTTCTGAGTGAACTCGTTAACCTTAACTACGGGGAAATCTATACATTTACGATTTAATCTATTGCATTGCACCAAAATTTTAAGCAAAACCCTAGCGTCGAGACAACATTGCAAAGGGTGTCGCGGACAGAGCATGCTCACTGAGATACGAAGGAATTCAATGGACACTTTCGTGATTTTGTCTTTCGCTAAAATGTTACTAGGACAAACCTCTTAAAGCGACTAGGAATTAAATCGCCCGACCAACGACGCAGGGTTTCTCTGCGGCGTCTTCAAATTAATTTATTTATTTTAAACAATGTTGCTGGCGTAAAGCAATTTTAAACCGACTCGATTACCAACAGAGATTCTTAGCTTGCCTCTAAATAAATTGTTTAGGTAAAGGAATCTCCTATTAAAGTTAACGAAGCTGACTGAAGATATCCGAAAGTTTGAAGCGAGCTATGGATTGATGGTTTGAAAACTTGATAAACTTTTTCGAAAAAACATTAATTTGGGGAAGGAACTTGTTTCACTATGAACGCTTGGAGAAAATCCAGTAATTAAGTCTAAATAAGTTAAGCTGACGGGACCTGGGTAAAGTTTAAGCTGTTTGAGAGCAAGTCGTAGTAAAGTTAGCCGGTGCGGTAGAAAGGCCTGCGTCTGCGCGCGAGTGTCAGATCGCATGAGAGCAGTCACCTTTTACCCAGTTACCTATAATTTCACGCGGTAATCGGCCGCGCCCGCGCATGCGACTCGCTACTTCCGATTGATCGGGATTAGGAAATTCAAATGGATTCTTTTGGATTTTTTTATACAGTCGGTGGCAATAAAACCTGCCTACCTACCTGATGGTAAGCAGATGCCGTAGCCTATGAACGCTTGCGTCTCCAGAGGAGTCACGATAGCATTGCCGACCGTTTATTCAATTACCTTAACCTTTATTAATTTTAGCTGACTTATACTTACTTACTTATATAAGTAGCTGACTTATCTTGATCTCTAACTGCCTTTCCCTATAATTAATGTAAGGTTAGTAGATGCTATAGATATCGGATAATCGTTGTCTGTTGTTTGTATTTCCAATACGATTACAGCGAAAATAGATAGATAGTTATTTTCTACCTACTCGTGTCGGTGGCTATGATCCGCTTTGGGTTGGTGAGCCATTGAAGAACAATAAAATATACTTAGTTAAAAAAAATCTGTGATAAAGTTATTCGAAACTTTGATATATAACTAATACATATAATCATAATATAATCACGCCTCTTTCCCAGAGGGGTAGGTAGAGAAAAGTGAAAAGCACGGACAGAGGCGTGGTTATATGTATGTATGTATAGTATGTATGTATGATATATAAGCTTTCCAAAAGCAAGGAAGTGCTCTATCGTGCTAAGCTTTTATTAAATTAATTCATAAGCGCGATTGTTTCACTGCAGCTAAGAATTTGCATGAGCCATATTTATATCATGAAATACGTGAAGCATTGATAGAAGCGCCTCTCGGACCGTTCTTGGGAAATATCGGCAATCTACTGGCATTTGCCAAGAAAGTGTCGACATTCAGATCAAGTCTGAAACGTGACTACATTGATCTATTACAGTTTTATATCGATTTCAAAAGATTTACCTTAGCAGAGTCGAAGATTTTCAAAAGGCATGGTGTTTAAGTCAAGCTTTCCCACTCGCAATTTCAGAGACAAATTTGACAGGTAAAGCCAACAATAACGAAGTGAATCTTCTGTACTTTAGCACTATCAGGTACTTCTTTAGAAATTAACATATAAAAAAAAATGTTATTTGAAGACTTAATGAATTTAACGAACGCTTGCAGCTGCACGCCTTCCGACGTAATTTACTTAAGTGAAATCGAATATAGGGTAGACCTATACACGAAAGTGTATAATACAGGACAATCCGGTTAAAGCTTTCTACTTCATTGGACTAAGATTAAGACCACAAAAGGCTGTAATCCTTATAAAAACGAAGTTTTGCCCTCACAATATGAACTGTAAGGAAAATCTTTCTTCACTTCGAAGAATTTCCTCCACTTCAGTAATCATTTGGATTGTGTTTGGGTTTACCATCATCAACATTTCAGCCGGAAGACGTCCACTGCTGGACAAAGGCCTCCGCCGGGAATCTTTTGGACTACATGTTGCTTAAGTGGCAGTGGACGGGGCACATTGCACGTAGAACCGATGGCCGCTGGGGCGGAAAGGTTCTCGAGTGGCGACCACGTACCGGAAGGCGCGGCGTGGGTAGGCGAGACAAGGTGGACTGATGACCTGGTAAAGGTCGCGGGAGTCCGCTGGATGCGGATGGCGCAGGACCGGTCATTTTGGCACTCTTTGGGGGAGGCCTGTGTCCAGCAGTGGACGTCTTTCGGCTGATATGATGATGATGATGATGATGACATGTTGCCAATTCCAATTAACGTATACTTTACTAATTATATAGGTGCAACCACGATTAACACACACGCCTGAAAGCGTAATTATGTTGTGGTATCTGTTGTGTCTATAGCTTATTAACTTTGTGTGTCTGGTCGAGTGCATAACGCTTCGTACATAAACGTTAGGTAGATTTGAATGTGTTTTTTTTGTATGGGAAAATGAGAGTTGTTTTGTTCTAACACTAGTTCCAAAAGTTACGTAATTACCCCTCTGATGGATTCAAACATTAAACATTTCATGTCTCAACCCCGGAGCTCCTCTGTCAGATTTTATTACTCGTTTTATAGTTCACAGTGGGTATTAAGTAGGTGTATGTATAGCAATCGCATCCGTCGCGTCAAAATCTGTAACTAATTAAGGTATTCATAAGTATATAATTTTGCGACTGACTTGGGGTCTACATTAACCTGAAATTGATATGATCCCACATCGATACAGCACATTGTACCTTAACATAGATAATTTACCTACTTTAAAAACAAAGTTTAAACCGACTTCAATTCAGTAGGTACAGTCAGGGGTATTAATATACGTACATAAATAAGGATATAAATATCTGTACAGGACATTGTCAATGTCATGAAGGCGTGTACAGATATTAATGTCTTTTTTTATGTACGTATATTAATACCCCTGACTGTACTTCGCCATGCAGGCCACATATAGGTACATGAAAATCTCCACATTTCCTTTCTAATTTACCACATGAACTGATTTCCGAGAGCAAATGAGTTGATTATTACAGAAAAAACCCAAGTCGCTATATGTGGGCTGATAATAGTGATAATATTTGATGAGTTGCTAGTTCAATGGAATCATGTCAGAATCTTTGACATACTTTACATCTTTGAGGAGTTCCATAAGTCATCTGTGGATCTTAATCAACAGTTACACTTCACCAAAATTGCAATTTCCAAGGGTAAATATATACAAGTTATACTAGAAAATACCGAAATCACTACACGCATGCCTATAAAAATTAAGGGTTGCCCTCAATTTCCCTGGAATCCCATCATCAGATCCTGACTTTGGTAACAATGGGACCACCTCGGAAGTATACTCTTTCGAATAAAAAAGAACTTTGGAAATCAGGACACAATTGACAGAGAAATCGGCGAACATTCATAAAAAAATGTATACAGTGGAACATATACGTATAACGTCCTCCTTTTTTGAAGGCGGTTAAAAAGTGTACACAGGCTTTTGTAAATTGTAGCGTAGGCTGCCTGTCAAATTAATCTGAATCCTAATACTAAGACTTAGTTTCTCTTACATTCTCGAATTCATGAATGCACTTCAGATGCATTTGTCACCGCAGTTGGACGAAACGATTAGTCATGCCACGGCATTAAAAGGCGGGAAAATATCTTCAACTCAGCCGCCGTTGTGCAAAGTTGCACAAAAGGAGTACTTACGTACTGCACACAGTTTTATCACGACCTGCTTTCAACCCTCGAAGCAAAACGAACAGAAGATTAAGAAGGATGCCATAAGTTTGAAGTCTTTGTCTGACTTTGAAACCTTAACTCTTCAATGTCACATGTACCTGCCTATGTTAAACGTATTGATTATACCCTCTTTTGATGCATGTAATGTACGAACGAAGCGAAGTAGGACGCAAGCAAACTAGTTTTAAAATTATGACCATATGGTCCGAAATACGACCGATACCTAATCCGAAAAGTATTCATACTTTCGGTCGGTCAAAGAAATTTAAAGGAGTAAGTAGTATAAAAGTAGTAAAATTAGTACACAATACTATCATGACAGTAGTATAAAATTGGCTGTGCCACAAGCTATCACAAAACGATGCCGAATCGGGCCGAACTTTGTTAGAGCACGGCTTGGAATGATTTTACATAAGTTTTCAAATCTATAACACTGTCTGTTTTAATACACGCATTTTTTTTCCTACTCGTTGACTTTAATGTTTGAATTAAGACTTCATACCTACACCAAACTATAATCACATACTTTTTTCAATGGAGCTCCCAACTCAACTATAATAATAATTATACAACTATTTAGACAACTATAATGAATTTGACCATACACGTGGCGCCTTTACTGAACTATAATGAATTTGACCAATAGAACCTCGTCTTGGTCACAGAACAAAAGACATCAACGAACGCTGAGCCGGTGGGCTGCGCTTCGTTTCAGCAAGGCTTAGATTTTCAATAGATACCAAGTTTGTTTAATTATTTCATTTGACTCGTAGAAAAGTATTGTATACAACCAATAGTTACACAGTTAACTCTTAAATTCTCGTATCTTACTTAGGCCACTCGGGAAGCCTCGTGGCCTAAACACGGTACTCGACTTTAAGAGCCCTCATTGTGTAACGATTGTATAACATCCTATTTTAATTCTAGTTTTGAAATCAATTATAGTCCCCCGCGGCTATGAAGTCAATCCTGAGACATGCCTCTAGGGTTGAATATGTATTTTTTTCGTATGGTTGACATTGTCATTATTCAGAAACTTCATAGTTGCGCAATGTGTCAGGATTGACTTCATAGCCGCGGGGGACTGTAGGCACTATTATGCCCAAGCGTGAAACCTATATACAAGGATGAGTGTTAAGGTTCAGAAGTGCAAGTTGTGTGCAAACTCGACACGAGTCTCACGCAGCCCACCGTGAAATTACAGTTTTCATTCGTTAAGCTCTAATTATTACTATGTCGTTTCGTCTCGTGGGAAAAAAGGAAATTTTAACGATATTCCGTAAATTGCTGTTGATGTTTCGGTGAGTACAATTGTTTTTAAAGTCTTATTGAGATCTGATGACGTGTGAAAATGGATACGCCGACACGATATATAAACTTTAGATCAATTGTTCTATTTTATAAAAAGCTCCTCTTAATCATCGATATTCAGTTTTCCTAAGCAATGATTTAAGATGACTATTTTTGTATTACTTATAGTGCATTTGACCACTATCTAACCTGATGGTAAGTGATGATGAGGTAGAGGGTGTTACATGCATGCCTAGATAGTGCCGATTTACTCTCGTCTTGAAAATATCCAACTATGACTATGATTGTAACATGGTTTTCAATCAATTTCAATTATCGTTCCGTTAATTACGATTGCTACTATAATGACTTTTGCCATAAAAGTAATCGGAAACCAACCTACTGAACCTAGCACATAATACATATATATGAAGTTCCATGAACAATCTAGCTTTTACTTTTCAAGAATGATGGCTAAATTGCACTTTTAAAGTGTATAATTTGATGCCTTCGAAATATGTATACAGAAAACACATTAACTTAGTTACAATGATCTTCATCATTCTTAGATCATCTAAATTATTCATTCAATACCACCAAATGCATATCACATAAACGTCTGTTACATACATACAAACAAATCTTGCATACTTACTAATAAGGTATAGGTTTTAGATGAAAACGTACCAACGAACACGTGCAATTTACCTTCCAACCGATGTGAAGAGTTTACAGTTGTTTTACAACAGCCGTGATAAATTAAAGAATATAGAGACGTATGTCAGCGTAGATTAACGTCATCACTCACAAGAGACATGAATAAAAATAAGAGAAATTAATTGCGTCATTTATATCAGTTATATGTCGTAACACACGCGATCGTTCACAGCCCAGACTGCAATCACGTAGAACGTGCTCTTTTCATTGCTGCCACGGCCCGCTAGATTAGAAAATTACGGAAAATGGCGTAGAATATCTAAATAAACGCTTTACCTGACTACCTATATCAATCAAGTCCAGAGCTAAGCGTATGCGGGAATTATAGATCGGTGGGTAAATTATGGTGGCATTAGTACATTTCTTTACGGACTGAAGAAGTGCTCGGAAACTGGTTGAGTGTGTATGCATAATATAAACCTCTAATGATAAGTTATTGCTAAAGAACATACTCTTAACGACCAGTTCAATAGAAACAATCTGTTGAGTATGGTGTGTCTGGTTGTAGATACTACCTACGACGAGATTATCATGTCACTTCACCATTGATTGCTTACCATAAAAGTAAGTTTAACTACTTCCGACTTGCTTGATTGCGCATTGTAATTCAAATAATGAGATAAAGCAAGAAAATAACCGTGTAATTTTTAAGTGATAGTAGACATTACAATAGAATCTCGAGTCGTTAGAAATATTACACACAAATGGCCGTTTCACGGGGAAACTTTCTCGTACCGACTAGATAATTTTACGCGAACCATCCATTTTCATCAAATATTGCTCAATCGGGCAGAGGTGCAAACATTGTGGTTTCGTGTACAGGCTGTTTACTTTGTGGTCTTGGTCTTAAACACGCATATTGCGACACAAATGATCGCAAAGTACGTGAGTTTAACAGACGTTTCTGCTAAATTGTCAGTACTAAATAAATTTTCTGGTAAATTGAATTGTGTGTACCTACTCCAAAAGAAGTAATTGAAAAAAAACCACTCATAATATCTCTCTTCTCGAAATGATTTAGAGTTAAGTAAATGGATATTTAATTACATGGTTTATAACACTTAGAAGTTTTAACGAGCAAGACTATAATCAATTTCCTGCGGTTCGATTGAAAGCCGAAGTTTTCAATGGAATTCTAGGAAACTAATCTTCGTCAGTCATCATCATCACCAAACTCGGCAGCTGCACTGTTCCTTCTGAACCTCGCAGCGCACACTGGAACTCTATCAAGCGACATCGATACGAATACATATATTATTATGTTCCAGTGTGTAACTGTCATACGATAAATAAATAAATCACCTCTACGTCCGATTTTTACAGCTTCAAAGTCAAAAAAGGTTTTCGTAGCAAGGGAAAGCTTCAAAGTCAAAAAAGGTTTTCGTAGCAAGGGAAAACTTCAAAAGGAAATGTGTAGTACTACTTAGCTGCTGTATTGTCGCTGGGCACCAGCTGACCGCGACTTCGTACGCGTATGGTATAAATTATAGCCCATTTATAAGACTATATTATGTGATGTCTAAGCTACATTATTAAAAAAAAAATCAAATCAAACAGTAGCCATCACATACATTGGTACACTATATGTGTTCAAAATATCAGCACATGCACCCTAATGCCTTGAAAATAGAGGTGTGTTCCGAAGTTTGTGACGTGCGTGCTTGTTTGCTCCGATGTATGTGATGGCGACTGTACATATGCTCGCCCTCAACCCAAAAGACGACTAGGGCAATAAAACCCTTGAGCTCGCGTTATCAGTTTCCCATTTGTATTGAACGGACACGGAGCGGATTTATGGCCCCAGTCGTCTTTTGGGTTGAGGGCGAGTATAGTTCTTGAGGTCGGTGCCTATGCTGTACGTGTACATAGGCACCGACTTGCACATCACTACATAGCATAGTATAAAACAAAGTCGCTTCCCGCTGTCTGTCTGTCTGTCCCTATGTATGCTTAGATCTTTAAAACTACGCAACGGATTTTGATGCGGTTTTTTTTAATAGATAGAGTGATTCAAGAGGAAGGTTTATATGTATAATACATGCATGTATTATTCATATAAACTTATATAAATCCGTGCGAAGCCGGGGCGGGTCGCTAGTTTATAATATGAATAATTATGCTTAGAATAGAAGCACCAAAATTTGTAATGCAATTGTAATCTAATTCACAATACGGTAGAGTAGTTAGAGCCGTCCGAGATAGGTAGGTCACTTGAGCAATATTCAGTTGATTCACGAACTTTCTCTAGACCAGGTTAATTGGACTCGTCATTCGTTCTAAGCAACAGCACTCGTACCGTGCCAATGGGTTTTTCGGAACTTATGTACGAAATATTAAATTTTATATTAACGCTCTTAAGAGGGCGCTCGTTTTTTGGCCAGGAATAAGCGAGAATGACGGATTTTTGACGTTGTAATTCTAAGAAACGGAGAGCTTTTTCTAAATCCTGATTACTTATTTGCATAGGTAAACTCCTCATATTGGTCCTAGCCGCCTCCAATTTACGAAGAACTGAATACTTTAACCGAAAATACCCGATTACCGACAGTAGTTTTCTGAAGAGAGCGCAGAGTCATAAGTTTGAGCCCCTAATACTCCATGATGTTATATGAGAACCTACTTGTTTTTTTCTATTTTCACTAGCGTAATATGTTGCCATTGCTCCTAGCCGCCTCGAATTTTCCTTATTCTGCACGTATATATATGTAAACTGTTCTCAATTACACCATATTTGTCGACAAAATCGTACTGAAAACTCAAGGATTTTCTCATTATTGTTGAATAATTTTTGTATTGAATCTTACACAACATTAAAGTTCATGCTTGTACCAACAAGATCCAGTCCAAAAAATATTACTTTTGTCAAAATTTATATTTATAAATAATTATTCAAAACTAGTATAAATTTACCGTCGCGCGGGAATTTATCTCAGTACCGGCTGAATAGCCCTCCGAGACAGATGTGTAGTGTGTTTATTTGTGGCTATTCACGAAGCTAACCGGCCACTCTTCAGATAAAATAATATTATTTTGATCTCCGACTAGGCATAGTTGTTACCAACCTCGGGGTCAAACTATACTGGGGATACATTCGTGAGGCTAATCGAGACAAGTTATGAATTGCATAGCTGCCATATATGACGTAGTGTAGCGAAAAGGCTCAAACCCACCGGATACGTAACATTTAAAATTGAACCTTCTACCTAAAACAAAAGTCATACATTTCAATGGTGATGTCTTGTGGGTTGGATCCTTTTGTCTAAACTAAGCGTTCTATAGTCAATTATTATTGTACGAGTGATCGTGATACTTGATAGATTTAATTTATTTACTTGTTACTATCAGTCCACCTTGTTAGTATGTATGTATGTATGGGAGTTTGGGTGAAATCTTCAAATTAGGTACAATTGCGTATCTTCGGTGACATAATATCATAGAGCTGGTCTGATGATGGAGTCGGAAGGTGGCCATAGCAACTCCTAAACTCAACAAGATAAAGCCATCGAATTTGGGCTCATTTATTTGGTCATGGCACGGCAAGACTTTGGTGCTGGATGATTTCCAGAGTCTGATGATGGAGCTATAAGGTGGTCATGGAACTCCTAAACTAAACTAGATAAACCCATCTAGTTTGAGCTCATCTGTTTTGTCTTGGTAAACACTTTGGTGATGGATGATTTCCAGGATCTGATGATGGAACGTGGTCATGGGAACTCCTTAACTAAAATAGATAGACCTATCTTGTTTGGGTTTGTGTGATTTGTCTGTACAAGTACCCACGAACCAGCGACATAATATGCAGGGTTATTGAAAATAACAAGATGAATAAAAAACTTTTTAAAAAACAAGCTTATATGGCGTTTGTTAAGTACAGCACGATCCTACCTTGCATTTAGTAATTATTTTCGTTTATATATAATAATAACACACACCGGGGGTTTACACTGGAAAGGAAGATTTTTACGTGGTTTTATTACATTTCCGAGTCATCATCATCATCATCATCATCATATCAGCCGAAAGACGTTCACTGCTGGACATACGCCTCCCCCAAAGAGTGCCACAATGGCCAGTCCTGCGCCACCCTCATCCAGCGGACTCCCGCGACCTTTACCAGGTCATCAGTCCACCTTGCGGGGGGCCTACCCACGCTGTGCCTTCCGGTACGTGGTTGCCACTCGAGAACCTTTCCGCCCCAACGGCCATCGGTTCTACGTGCAATGTGCCCCGCCCACTGCTACTCAAGTTAAGCAATTCGGAGGGCTTTATCAGTTACCTTGGTTCTGCTGCGGATAGCCTCATTTCTGATGCGATCGCGCAGAGAAACTCCCAGCATAGCATAGCATAGGCTCAAAGTCACTCAAAGGGCAATGGAGAGCCATTGCCCTTTGAGTGACTTTGAGCCTTCTTATGAGGCCTTTAGTAAGCGACCACGTTTCCGTGCCATATGTCATCACTGGCAACACACACTGGTCAAAGACTCTCGTCTTGAGACACTGCGGAATATTGGACGAAAAGATGTGCCGTAGCTTCCCGAATGCTGCCCAGCCGAGTCGGATTCGACGATTGACCTTCCCTTCGACATTTCCGAGTATCACTCTTTATTTCGAAATAAATGTTTAAAAAACCGGCCAAGTGCGAGTCGGACTCGCGCACGAAGGGTACCGTACCATTATCTATATCTTTAAACGGCAAAAAATTTGTTGTATAGGAACCCCCTGTAGCCTAGTTAGTAACTTGGTAGTGACTCTGCCTACGAAGCTGGAGGTCCCGGGTTTGAATCCCGGTAAGGGCATTTATTTGTGTGATGAGCACAAATATTTGTTCCTGAGTCATGGATGTTTTCTATGTATTTAAGTATTTATTTATCTATGTAAGTATGTTTATCGTTGTCTAGTACCCATAGTACAAGCTTTGCTTAGTTTGGGGCAAGGTCGATTTGTGTAAGATTGTAAAAGAAAAAGAAACAGATAAAAACTAAAATAAAAATAAAATTATGTATCCTGTTTTTTAGTATTTTTTGTTATAAATAGCGACAACAGAAATACATCACATTTCAAATCTCTATCTATCACGGTTCATGAGATACAGCCTGGTGACAGACGGACAGACAGACGGACAGCGGAGTCTTAGTAATAGGGTCCCGTTTTACTCTTTGAGTACGGAATCCTAAAAAGTGACATAGGTTTTATGCTCAGAACATAAAAAAAGGGAGAAGTGCCGTACTGCTTAATTTCAACCAAAACCGATGTCCCCAGTTTTCTCCCACCGCAGCGCCCACAGGCACACACATTGAACCGTGTAAAAACAAAGACTCGGGCGTTGCCAGTGAGTCTACGGCAACATGCAAACAAGGGCTGTGATTGGCTTAAACGCACTACACTAGGGGGGCGACAAACGTTAAAATTATGTTTTATCGACATTGATATTAAAATTAATATTATGTTAAGATATTGATGGGTAACAACTTCAACGACATGGTAAAATTATGTGGTGGTATTTAAACTTCTAGCTACAAGTTTAAATAACACGGGTTGTTAAATTACCATAAATCGCAAAAGTAAAAAATATTGACGAATACCTACAGAGTAACATAAACGGCTTTTTATAAGTTCGTGTTCACATACATTTAAAACTCTGGTCACATCGATATTTTTGACCTGTAGGTACCAGGCCGATCCGACTCGCATTTTGGCGCGAAATAATATGTCCATTACTCATATTACGAGATTTAAGGCTAAGGGCGAGTATCCACCAAAGATGTGCGAAGATGTGTTACCATACATTTTACACCTAGGTTTCAAGCAAGCGAGGTGTCAAATATTCGAAAAGTGTACGGCTCTTATTAAGTGGTTGGAAACATTTTTCTTGAAAATGTTACGAACACATTAACTCTTCTCTGTACAGGAAACCAGTTAGGACCTCTGCCAGTAGCATCTATCCATTTTTTTAGTACCTACTCGGATTCTTTGGAAAACTGTAATAAGAAACCGAGATTTCTTCTTCAATTATCACATTTCAAATGAAAGTAAAAAATACTCATTTAAAATAAATTATTGGTAATAATATCACATTTAAAGTTGTTCTGAAGCCATTTGCAACTAAATTATATACTTGTACATACAATTTTAATATGTCTATTTACCGTTCATACTGCAACTTAGTGAAAATCTTATTAGTAGGTACCGTAAACATTTTGTGCCTTTTAATCTTATTAGTATGTTATTAGTTACCTTTAAGATAGGCACCCAACCAAAACAAGTAATTAAATAAAATAAAACAGCGAAAGTAGTCGAAATAAAATAACTAGTATGATATCGTACTTCTATTTTATCGATTACGCGTAAATTGTAACTGCACTTTGGCACCGCTCTAGTTTGCGACGCCAAGCAGCGGCCGTACCACTAAAAAAATCAAGCATCGTCCATATCCATAGTGGTTTAATACATTGCGCCGTGGTTTACTGTATTGAACGTTCAATGTACAACGCATAGAACAAAAATATGCTTTTTCGTTCGATATGTTAGTTCGATCCCGAGAAATGATGCGGCGTTGCGTTTATTTATTAAAATATTAGTTTTTACTGACTTAAGTGAAAATACTAATACTCACATGTGCTGCGTGACTCCACCATTCATGTAGGTTTTAGTTTTATTCCTATTTTTGCATGTAACCACGCTACAATTCGGCATTTTGAGTAAACGTGGAAAAACATTTCAGATTCACGGCAAATTGCGACTAACATGCGGTGGGCAGTGACATGCCCATTTGGCCATGTCGCACCGACACGCGCCAAGCCCCCGTTTCATATCTATTCCTTTTTATCATCTGAGGTTTTAGGCTTTTGAATAAAATCACGCATTCATTAATTGTATTCTAGATAAAAAGCTGTGTTTGTATAATTTATAATTTTCAGTTCCTTTGGTAAGAAACGGACATAGCAATTTCTATGAAGGGCAGTTTTTTTACTGTCCATAACAAAAAAAAATTCTTCAAGAAATGAATACGTAAGTACCCAGTAATTTCCTAGTAGTGGGTCTACTGGTATAATTTCACTACATTACTATATATAAATAAGACTCAGATAACATGCAAACTATTAATATCCGTAAAACAAATTATTATTCTTATTACTGACAACTTTAAAACTCGTTAGTTTATTTTATACTAAAAAAACGAAACTAAATATACTTTGTCATATCATAGTATTTTAATACAAATAGAAAACTTGTGCTCAAAAATCAAATACTTACTTTATTCAAGTTATCTAACTTCGCTAACATGATGTTCTAGAACATCATGTTAGCGAAGTAATACTTACCACTTTTTAGTGCAAGTATCAATATCGGTCACGGAGTGAATTCCAACGGTGCGCTATACAGATATTTGCATCGGCAAGCTCCGCGGTTAGTTCTATCCCGATCGCACTTACATATAGCTAGAAAGGGACGGCACCCGCGGCTGGTGCGATCTCGCTGTGCATGTGGGGGTTAGGTACGTTTGTGTGGGTGGTAGTAGTATTTACACACACAAACGCACTACGCGTGTCAAAATACCGAATTCTGAGCGAGCGCTTTTTTGAAGAGCACTCTTAACGAGTTGACTCACAACGAGGTTATTGTGACGTTTGAGTTCATTCATAATTTAAAGAGCAGCGCTTTTGTTGTTCGTTTCCGCTCTGTGTCAAAATCCAGTTGAAGCGTTCGCTGCTATATGTGAGCATTTATTGTATACCTTGTGTATTGAACATGGGCAATGTATGTTATGTATGTAAATAGCGAATGGGTGGTGGTGCTAAATGAGCGACAACACTTTCGGCTAAATAGGCGCTACTAAGTATAAAAATATCACATGGATATTCGCCTATTCTACAGATCGCCATACGATTAAATAAATAAATAAATAGCCAATGTAGATATTTAAAGTTACAAGATTGCATTTTCGGGATTAAAATTGAGCTTAGTAATTAACATGCCTAGGTAATTTTTTTTTTATTACAAAATTCACCGACAGCATTAGGTGGATATTGGCCATCAATATTGATTTTTTTATCTGTACGTACATACTTTGTTTAGACATCGCAAAACTGCTGTTCAAAATTTAATAGCTGTCTCCCATTTGTCTCTCTTATTTCATAGATCGTTTGTCATCAGTTTGCTCTATCAGCAAATACATCTCCGAGGCGCGTCCATGAGCATTCCAACTTCACGATCCTATCTCCTCAAGATATCATCAGTCAGACGCACAAATTAAACACCTTTGTCATCAGAACTCGTCACGTGTCAGCGGTAACAATTTGTTGATGTCCAAACCCGCGAGCCTTGGCCTGTCAGAACAATATGTCGCCTTGACGTCTCGAGAACCATGACAAACGTAATTAAATTCTCCATAATAATTGGCGAACCAAGTGGTCCATTAAATTGAATAACTGGTTGATTTATAAGCGGAATTATTATAAAGTTCGAATGTCCTCATAGGGAACATTACTGCAATGTTCTGCCGCCAGAGGCAGCACTACCACTAGTAGTAAACCAGTATAGGAATATAGGGTTTCACACACACATGCACAATTGATTGTCATATGAGTGAAAAGGATGCTTGCAATGTGCCCATAGTTAGAATGAATTAGTGGATTATAAATTATAATTAATATAATTATACGCACGTAATGAAGAACAATTTTTTTTTACTATGTAATGTACAACGTAGCTAAGCAGAGTTGTGGTTGGTACAGTAATAGTATTTTTCACAATCGTGTTATAATAGAGAGCTTTTTAGTCGAGTACCGTGTTTAGGCCACGAAGCTTGCTGAGTGGCCTAAGTATGGTACGAGATTAAAAAGCTTGATTATAACAGTATTGTGAACAATACTTTTTGTACGAGTTCATTAAAATTATTTTTCTACGAGTCAACTGAACTAATTAAACAAACTCGATACTGTTGAAACGAAGTGCAGCTCATCGCTCGTACGCTTGTTGATATCTTAAAAGACATCAACGAGCGTACGACATCAAAGCGATTATATTGGTCCAATTCATTACAGTTCAGTAAAGCAGCCACGTGATTGGTCGAATTTATTTTAGTTGTCTGGAGCGTATCGAAAAGTAGTTATTTCGATTGTTTCGACAGTAACATGGACTACAACTATGAAAAGAGTGACGTTGCAGTATTCTCTATGAAATCTTAATACACATATTTTAATCGTCGAGTACAAAAAGAATATAATAGGAGCATACCAAAACACGCTTTAGCGCCGCGAATACATAGGTATCATGAATCGATTCCTTTAACAGTTTTACCACACATTTTATCTGAGCGAACTTTTAATACATAAGTTAACGTGTCAAATAAACACAGACTCATTGTTTGATTCGAACAAACTTCGGTAACCATGCGCGAGGTAGCGCCTGTGAATATGAAGTGACGTCAATATTTACTATCCACACTTCTAACACTTATTTCAGCACTTAAACGAACCTTACACCTCATACTTTGTATTAAACTCGCTTTATGCTTCAAGTAATTACAGTCTCGAAAATTGTGCCCGAGCGTAACTTTAGTTCACTGATCTTAGTTTAAATTTAATGTATGCTTAAGAAAACATGTTGAAATGGAAGTCCATTATACCGCGGTGTCAAATTACTAACACTAATATCTTAAAATAGGTGTATATTTAAAGCACTGTGATCTTTTCTGTTAGTTAAAAGTTATTTCTTTTAGACCTTACAACACCACTGATTAATCTGAAAGCCATTACCTAAATAGTGATCTCATGTTCACAATACCCCAAGATTAGGTGTCTGCCAGAAAAAAATATGAGTCGACTCTATTTGTAAAACGTACATCCGTTGTTTTTGAGCGCTAAGTCGCGATACATATTATTGCACATTTGCAAGTGACATAACAAGATTACCTAATTTTTCATTTACCTACAGCAATGCACAAATATAGATACTCAGTAAAAATAGTTATCGAGTTTTAATAGGGAAATGTACGAAGAAAGCCTCAAGCCCCTCAAGATTTTGCAATGTGAATGCATCTGCGTTCAAATACATATCCACAGAGAGATGGGTGCGTAAAAAGTCTCAGAGACATGTTAATGTTAACTTTCAGCTATTCAACTGTTGGTAATTGCTAATAATTAGTACCACCATGCTTACCGTATAGAATACCTAAGTGTATTGTAATGCAGATTTGCTAGGTAAACACTAACCTAATGATCGGAGTTCATCGCTCCCGTACATGGCGTGGGTGATGACGGTTTATTGATCTTAGTATATGATTTTTCAGTTAGAATATAAAGATACAGCGAAAAAAATTACCACCTATGTGAAATACAATTTTATGTCACAGAAAACTTTGTTACAGAAAAACTTTTCCGGAAACTGGGAATATGTACCTAATTATGTCGCATATTTTGGTATCAAAATATACGGCATAAACGGCGGATCTTTTGATTTCGTTAACTTAGAAAATTGTTTTTTTCACAGCTTCAAGGGACTGCAGCTGCAGACATGAGTATTTGATATTAATTTTAATTTGATATCTCCACGCGTTCTCGCGAAAAAGTGTCTTTATTTTATAACGGACGGAAGGACAACAAAATGATCCAATAAAGGTATTGTTTCCCTATTTACCAAGGTAACAAACCCTAAAAACGCAATATACTGCCATAGTACACGTATGAAACTTGAATTTGTTTAATTGAACTAAGAAGGTATCGTGAATTGTTCAATACCTAATCTGTAATTAATTACTGAAATATAACATAATTATTAGCATGCTTAATCTATGTAGAACCATAATTCAGTTCTACCTACAGCGCGCCAATCGGAGGATTAATATGGATTCCCGATGCCGTAATGGATTTTGGCTTCACATTTACACTAGGTTCCACAAATAACTTCAAACATTCAGATTTCTGATGATTTAGGAAATCAGTATTCTAATTGTAATTATTCAGCGTTAGATGCAATTAGTGTTATATGTAAAAGTTATGCTTTAATTAAGCAAGTCTTCTGCTCTATCTGTGTTAGGTGTGCAGTAAAGACTATTTCTATTGTATTGTATTGTCTTTACTATGCCTACCTAAAATAAATCTAGGACATCTCTTTCGGCAACTAAAGCCTAACCACAGTCTAGATTAATCTGCATGCCACTTTGAAACCGAAGTGCGTAGGTTCGTTCGCCTACGCAATTATGTTCCAAGTATAGAGGTACATATTAGGTACCTAGGTAGAAATTGCATGAAGACTAGACATGGACATAGTGATAGCTAAAATGCCATGAGACGATTTGTAAATATCATAATGCCGTTCGCGCGTGTGGAAGCGCTATATAAGGCGGATAATCAAAACAAACACCGACAAAGAAATGAGGACGGTCCAAGATTGGACCCGGAGCGGCGTGTCATCCGTATACACGCTTTTGACCAGAAAAAGTATAGAAAAAAGTACTGTGCGGAACGCGTCCGAGCCTATTAGAGCAGCGGCCGACAGCCAAACTAGTTTAACTTTACAGTTACACGATTCGATTCTGCGACGATACGTACGAAGGTCGCGAGAACTCGGGCACGGCTAATTCGGAATTCGTTCTGGAGTGCCTGTGGATGCCGCGGATGCCGCTCACAATCGCTTCGGAATTTCGAATATTAAGTTCTAAAGGAGCTTGATTGTCGGATGAGTGTCTAGGCACTATTTACGACTCGATAAATAGTTTCGAAGTTTCCTGCCATCATTTCCAGTCTTGTCGCGTTTGAGCTAACTTTGATCTCTTATTTTTCCTAGCAATGGAAATTGAACCTTTTAATTCTGGATACCTACCATCGCGTTCAATGAACTATTATCAGTACCTACATGCTGATGCTGGTTATCGCCAGCACAGCACCATGCTGAGTTGGGACCATTTCGTGACATGCATTTTTTCTGTTTGTCGTTTTGCGTGTCACGATTTTTTTTTTCTATCAGTACATGCTGATGCTGGTTATCGCCAGCACAGCACCATGCTGAGTTGGGACCATTTCGTGACATGCATTTTTTCTGTTTGTCGTTTTGCGTGTGTCACGAATTTTTTTTTCTATTTCAACTAACTCGACCACCAGAACGATACCCAATTCATACAATAAAATTGTATATTTACATAAACTTCAAAACGATATGCCTACCTATTGACGTGCTCATTGAGTAGGTAATACTTATTCCCCAAACAAATCGCGAATGATTATTATTTATGCCATTGACAACTTCACTGAAACGGTGCAACTTATCGCGCAAATTGTAAGCACAACGTTTAAACCGTCAATATGACTTACGAGAGGCTAGCTACCGAAGCATTCTCACGTGTCGGCTGGGTAATTTGTCATAGATATTTCGGGTCTAATGGCAGTCAATGGCTTTACAATACTTCTGAGGCGTTATTATGACGCCGTTCCACTGGGTAAGTACGGTTGAAGGTCAATTGATTTAAGTTTCCATGAAAATACTTCGCTTTGTGGGATTGAAATGGTTTTTAGTATGTAGGTACTTAGGTAAAATAATTGATGTTTTAATTTTGTATACCTACTTACTAACACAGTACTTCTTCAGTTCGAATCTTGCGAGTTGTGTTACGTATGAGTTTGTATGTGTATATATATATTACCATGTGTCATATAGGTATATTAGGATGTAGGTACTTATTCACTTTATGTAGAGTTTGTAGAGGATCAGGCGGCAGAGTAGGTGAATTCGATAAATCTGTGTAAATTATATTTTGACAAGTGTGACATGTAGGTAGGTATGTAACATCCACGTACAAAACTAGTGGGCAGTTCATACCACAATCCGTATATATGTTACTGTAAGTAATAGCCCGAAGTGCGGTAAATCCTAGGATTTACCGGTAAAACCTAAGATGTACCAACATGGGTTGGTAAAAGTCCGAAATGCTTTGTAATCATCGTTCATTTCAGACTTTTACCATTGTTCACTTGGTAAAATCTTAGTTTTACCACAGTAGCGCAGTAAAGTTTCGAAAATGAAGACGCGTCGTCTCGTACGCTTTCCCCGCGAGTTTTCGCCCAGGTACAACTCGTATTTCATTTTCCTACCTCGTTTCACCCTCTCGGAAGCGGTATCCAGGATGAAGCGTATCCTATGTATGGGTGGATTGCAAAAAAATTGTACATAGTTAAGAGCCTTAATCTAATCTACGCTTTAACTTTTTCCATTGTGTAACGGCAATTACCCATACATTTTATATGGGTAACGTTAATAATTAAAGTCCTTGACTGGTCTACTGTTGACATCTAAATGGCTCAACAATAATTGTCAGATGTTTAAATGTCAACTAATTTTGGTTTTTTAATAGTAAAGTTTTGAAGTGTTCAGTATAAAGTGAGCTCTAAATGGCTCAACGATTAAAGTCCGTGAACATACCTAGGTACGCAAGTTTAAGAGTGAATAGATGACAGTCAGACAGAAATTTACTTTCGCATTCAATACCTAATAGTTAGTAGTTACCTACGTACAAATTAATTACGTTAGTAAATTCATAGATTTTACGAGTAGGTAGGTATCTTAGTCATTTCTATTTTTTGTGAGTAGGTAGTTAATGTAGTAAACGTTATGTAAACCATAGGATATAACAGATATTCCCATAAATCGAGACACATTAAAGATAATTAAAATGTCATAAATAGATTTAAAACGTGACATAAAATACGTTACGGAACGCCATAAAATTAAATAGAACAGCGGGCGTTCTGATAATGATCTTATTTACATACATAGGAATCTATTATTTAAAGTTATAAATTCTCAACTTTTGTTTAAAAAATATGCTTATTAGCTGTCGTGTCGTTCTAATTCGATTAAAGCGTAACCTAAATAAACTTAACTAACTTATAAAGTTATCTTACCTCTGCTTAGTCAGACATCCAAGCACGTTTAATATTTTAGTTCACAACACAAACCACTTCACAACACAGCCTGAGTACCTAATTAATATATCGAATGTCCGATTAATCTCATCATCATTAGCCGGTAAATTGACGGATCGGGAACTCGCACAATACACGAACACAATCCACTAATCGGGGCAGATCAATATCTAACACACAAACACTGTTATTATCACACGGTAACGTAAAACATGATGGATCACATAAAACACATCACAGTTAAATTCCAATTTTAAAACGACGCGCGATTTAGTTACGCGCGAAAACTAGCGGAGCGCTGCGCGGGCGATGCGCGTGCTCCGCTCTCATGTGCCGACAGCTGACTGAATCGCAATTCAAAACAACACAACGCCACAATTACGAGCCTCCAATTTTTCGCTAACTAACTTTATATCATACTCGCCGACTAACGGTGCTCTAACTTAAGAATCCCAGTCTCACCATTAGTTCGATCTAGAAACACTTCCTGCAACTGCGGCGGATGCGTACCGCACCGTAATGTATAATAAATTGTAGATTTACGTCTCACAACTAGCTGCGACTTGGCGCAACTGTATCGAATTAACAATTAGGTACTTCAAGCTTTTATTCATTGTAACGTTAACTGAAAACTACCGTTATCGGCGAGTTATGTAGGATTATGTGAAATAAAACACAGACGGCTGTTCAAAATGAATATTTTATGTAAAACCGAATGAATAATTGATAAATAACAGAAGATTGACCACCGCACGCAACTTATTGGCTGGTCCAGAGACTAGATCACATTAAAAATGTATAATTGGTTATTAAATTCTTGTAGATAAGACCAATAATTTAATAACGTAGAGTTAGAGAGAGAGTACACAATAGCTACATTAGAACAACATATTAACATATACTTAGTTATTTAAATCATAATAACTAAAGAAGGTATATACTTATACTATAGCGTACATTAGTTACATTACGTAGGTAATACCTACTTAACCAAGTAATTAAGGTTTAAGTAGGTACTTTATCTTATCTTATCTATCTTGGTGAGGGCCCTTTCGGATGCACTTCGACCCAGTGGGATCTTTTGTGCATTTGCCCTCTCCTTTATACCTGCTCCCAGGCTTGCTCCATCATTTCCACAAAGCGGATGATGCAGTTCGCCGGGAGCACCTTGAATTCCTTTGGTTGCGGGTAACCGTTACCAAAGTAGTTCATTCTTTGTCTGGCAAGGGCATGACATTCACACAATAAGTGTTCCATAGTCTCATCCTCCTCGCCACACATTCTACAGTCTAAAGTCTATCCGATAGTCCCATCTTGGCCAAGAGATCCTTGACCCCGAAATGACCTGTGAACACCCCAGATATAATTCTGAGTTGCTTCCTACTGGATTTCCAGAGTTTTCTGGTCCAGCCCGAGTCCACTCCTTCTATGAAGAGCTTAGAGTGCCTTAAGCCAGCCTCCACTCGTGTTGGTGTTTGGTTTTGGCGTAGGCTTTAAAGGCCGATATTATGGTCCCCTGCGAGAGTCCCACAAATGGTTCCGGTAGTACCTAGTTACCAACCTAAATTTAAGTTAGACATTTTAAAATACTTGTAGGTAAATACATTTTGGAATACATAGGTAGAGTTGATATAAAATACCAATAACATAATAAATTCTGCTTATGAGGTAACCTTACCTAGCCTATTTATTAGAACTTACGACCCCTGAAGACAAATTTTACGAAAGATTAAATTCTCATTTTTAATTAGGGTACTTCCTAACTTTCAGAGAGTAATATTTATTCAGTTAAACAGTCAAGTTTGTCTTCTATTAGAGACATAAAGTACACAAGTAAAGAATTTGTAATTTACAATCCAAAATACCTAGACGTCAAATATTGTCATGGTAAAGCCGAAGTAAACACCGGCTGGGACATATTCCTAAATATAAAATAATCTTAAACTTTTGTAACCAACTCCATGAAGTTGCCGTGTGACATTTTAATTTTAACCGTGGATAAGGGAAGCCAGGCAAATGGACGCGTCACCGCTACAAAACATCGCAATATGCACCTAAGCTAATAAACTCCACTCGCATTCTATCTATTCTAATGCCTTGATCACACATACCTACCGAGCAAACGGGCGGGACAGTGCTCTCGGCCGAGTACTCGGTGCGTATGCCAAAGCGAGTGACTGTTTATACGCACCGAGTACTCGGCCGAGAGCACTGTCCCGCCCGTTTGCTCGGTACGTGTGATCAAGGCAAAAGAGCGGTTAGACACGGCGACTTTTTTTCAGCAATACAGACGTGCGACTGTCGCGCGAAACTAGTCATAGATTATCTGTCAAAATCGCCAACACGGACAGCTCACGAGCTGTGTCGCGGCGACATAAACTACCCGCCTCTTGTCAGCATTCTAATTAGAAAGAGACGGATAATCTAACTCGCCGCGACACATCTCGCGGACCGTCCTGTGATAGCCGTGCTGTATCGCGAAAAATGGGTACCTAAGTACTTGTACAGTATCACGCTTCACGCTTGTAACTATCTATCTGCATAAAGTCGATTTACTGTATGTCATTCAGCACAAATGACAAATTGACAACTCGACATTATTGATCGAATCTGAATATCCTCGACATAAACTCCTAAAGTAAAATTGACATACTTAATCAAAAGAAATACGTCCATGGATATATATATAGAATTACGTGCACTCCAAAAATACGAGTATGATAGTCATAGGTATATGAATTTTGTTCAAAATAGTGAATTTTCATACTCAATTTTGATATTAATATTTAAATTAGACAACATTCACTTTGCACGTATTTGAATATGAACCTATTTCATAGTGGACAAAATTCCATTTGGGCTAGATTCATTATTCGATGAACATGAAAAAAATTGGTCATAAAAATTATAGACACAATTATTATTCGATGAACATGAAAAAAATTGGTCATAAAAATTATAGACACAATTAAATTTTGATCATATTCACTTTTGGTGGCATTTACTTTTGTTTATCCGGACCGCGTAAAATGATTTTTCACTAAGTATAAGTACTTGTAGAGGTGATTAATTAGATACTTCGACGTCATTTATCTCACCTCACCGCGTATAGCAATACTACATTGAGTCCCTAGTTATGTAATATGAAGCCCATAGAGTTAAGTCTTGCTAGTTACTTTACTATAGTATATAAATAGTGTCATGTTATGATTAACATCTCATAACATAACATATCGATACCTTACATAGGTAAGTAGTTAGTAAGATAGCCTCCTAAGGCTCGCATGACACAATGGCATTCAAATTTGAATCATTTAGTATCGGAAATAGAGAATGAATTTCTTTTCGTTCAAAAAACAATCGAAACAAAACAATTTTAATACAACTGTCTCAATTGAAACCGATTAAATTCCTTTATCTATCCAAATATCATAAACCCTCCATGATGCGTTCAAGAACCGCACATTATGACCACCATAAAAACAGACTGTTTTGTTAGAACAAATTTCTTATCTGTGAAAATGTTATTATTGCTAATTAATAACATCGATTTCGATATTATTATTTCATTTAAATTTCGAACATCTCTGAAAAACAAAGGAATTTGATTTGACCTCTATTCTAATATCAATCGAGATGACGTTTAGTTCGAAATGAATTGTCAAGTTGCATACAAATTTGACAAATGTCGCACGTAAGTAAGATATCGAACGATATGATAGTTAGAGCTGACTCTAGTTTGTCTCTGAATTAAAAAAAAACTATGACAGCTGCCAGAAAACAACGCCGCGATGCTGGTCTTAATATGCGGCTCCTAAATGCATCATGGAGGCTTATGATATGTGGATAGATAAAGCAGTGTATGTAACTGTACATAATTAGACATTAAAACACTCGTGTGATGTTATTATCAATGCCCTTCATTATGTACAGGGACATAAACTACTAGGTATTAGGATAAAAGTGCTAGTAGTAGGCCTTATTAGGAGTAAGTATAGCAAATTGACAATTGTCACCTTTTCATACAGAATTGCACAAAGTCACATAAAGTTTTGGTAGGTACAATGTTATATGAAAAGAACAGACACTGAACTGACATGAACAAATATTTTTACTGTGGCACCGTAAGTATTCCTTAATTAGGTGAAAAATGTGTGAGTTTTTGCCGTCGACTGTACCAATTTGATTGTAATTAATATTGAGCACGTGAACCTTGAAGCAATTTAATAAACAAGGTTGGAGTTACAACCGCACCGCAAATCGACCCTGAATTTGTATCTTGGGTTGCAAACTGGTACTTATACTTAACATAATAAGTAAGTAGGTATATAACATTGGTCAAGTGCGAATCGGACCCGCACACGAAGAGATCAGAGCCACAAACGCAAAAAAAACGTCTTTGGTACAGTCGCCATCACATACATCGGAGCAAACAAGCACGTCACAAACATCGGAACACACCTCTATTATCAAGGCATTAGGGTGCATGTGCCGATATTTTTGAACCGATGTATGTGATGGCGACTGTATGAGAACCGTTTGGGGAGGAATAAACAATATCATACATAAGTAACTACAGTCCCCCGCGCCTATGAAGTCAATCCTGACACATTGCGCAACTATGAAGTTTCTGAATAATGACAATGTCAACCATAGGAAAAAATTACATATTCAACCCTAGAGGCATGTCTCACGATTGACATAGCCGCGGGGGACTATACGTTTCACGAATTATGATACTCGTATGGGCCAGATGTTCATTACAAGAATACTTGAGTTAATTTTATGGTAGTTTATGCGAATTGGGTATTTCTGGGTATGCTAAAGTGTACCATAATGTGACGTCACGCGGAACTTTAACGGGTTATATCTTCATAATTTTTCGTTTAATGGACAAACAAAAAATACGTGTCCTATATTTTTTGATAATCTAACTGACGGACTAAATTTATAGATTTTTTTAGGAAAGTAGTCAATTTGCAAAAATTTGTGTATGAATTACATAGTAACTACCCTGCAGCGCCTAAGGCAAGAACCGGAAAGTGGTTTATTACTTAATTTTTGACCCTAGGGGGAAAGGGGCTCCATTGATACAAGGGGCACATAGATTCAATGGACTTTAAAATTGAACAAAACATAGTTGAAGCATTCATTCACATAAAGAAGGGAAGGTGTCTACGCAACCAATAGGCTGCCAGAGTTTCACCGAAGAGCAATGAAAACCTCACGCGTGACATGCACAAATATATGTTTTTAGAGGTTCGGACGAAAATTTCATTAGATAATTAATGGTATAATTTTTTGATAAAAATTACTTAAAAGAAATATGAAAATCAATAATATGGATTTAGCAAAATGTTTTAGCTATTTAATTATTTTTTGTCATAAATATTTCTTGAGCCACGGTGATACAAACATTGAAACTACACATAATATTTACAACGATAGGTACTTTGTGCACATTTATACTTACTAGCAAATATAAGGTAAAAAAAATAACGCAGAAAACCCAAATTTGATGATACTAATAACACGTGTAGGTACCTGGGTACAGCGCCATCACATACATCGGTACACTATAGGTGTTCAAAAATATCGGCACATGCACCCTAATACCTTGAAAATAGAGGTGTGTTCCGATGTTTGTGACGTGCTTGTTTGCTCCGATGTATGTGATAGCGACTGTACGGGTAGTGTAGAGAACTAGAGATAGATGGATTAGTCACTTGCGGAAGTTCTGAAAATATTTTTCCACCAGTTTGTGTTTCCTAAAGTTCCCAGAAAAAGTATATGTTTTTTCAATGAAGCGTAAAAAATAACTGAGAAGAGAAGAAGTGTTATCCGTTTTATGTTTACGTGTAGAAAGGCTAACACGGATTTTGAACATGTTTATTGCATTTTTTAACATATTCATTAACATATACTTAGGTACTATGAAAGTGTTAAGATTCTGAATTAACGGATGGTACTTAGGGTCAAGTGTCCAACAATGAAACAGTGGTACACAATGAAACATTGGGATATTTCAAAAATGCCGCGTCGCCACAGTTCGTGCACTAAATCGCATAAGGAGACCCCAGTTTACGAGTACAGCGGCGCCGCGTGGAAGAAGACGTGTCTGTGGAGAGTTTTGGGTTTTGCGACGAAAAAATAAGTATTTTTAGCATTTTTTATTGATCTGCCTAATTCTATAAATAGTAGCTCAAGACTGATTAAAGTGAAAGATAATAAATACTATTTTGATTGAACTCACGCATTTTTTTCAATCACCTTTTACCAAAAATTAGGACACGACATATGAGACAGACAAACTATTATTTTGTTTCAATGTTGAAATGGTGGTGTTTCATTATATACACCTGTGTGGACACAATGAAACATTTCCAACTTTTTGGTTTTTAATATTTGGTGATTGGTTATAGTTACATTAATTTCAAAAAATATAAATGCCATCCGATTGTTATATACCAATAAATAAAATTACTTCTATCTGTAAAAACGAAAGGTGTATGAGACTTTGATATTTAAGTGTTTCATTGTTGAACACATTAATCTACACTTAATAATTAGACCGTATTGACAAACGTGCTGTGTAAACTAAGACATACCCGGTATGGTACAAATGTGATAATATCAGGTAGGTATGTAATTTTATTTAAGAACGATCTAGACCTTAAAATATTATACGCAAAACTGTTTTATCAAAGAATAAATGAATGAATTAATCCCTATTTCAGTTTGGTAAAATCAGGCCTAAGCTGCATGGTGAAGCGTGCTATAAAACGACGTCAATAGTAGGTACATTACTTACCTAGGGCGGTTAAACAAAGAATGTCTCAGATCGCAGGTATTTGACGCCCGAGCCGAAGGCAAGGGCGATAAATATGCGCTCTGAGGCTTTCTTTATTACCGCCCGTGGTGAGTACAAAATTTTACGTCTCTATTTGGCCAGGAAGTGGGGTTTTCCGCACGCATAGCGTGCGGTAATTCCTACTTTATGGCCAGGTATAACGTAAAGATTATTATGTTTAAATTTTTCGTCTTATCTACTGCATTGAAATAAGGTGCGAAAGTATAAACATTTTCCATGACAACCTTATAACTTGGAATTAAATTGCCAACTATTGGGTACAGATATATGATTATCAGTCTTCACTAAGTTATGTTTTATGGAATGACCCTCTACAATATTGCACCTATTTCAGTACATGTATTATTTACCCTTAAGTAGGTACTATGTATACTGGAAAGATAGGCTTGACGCGCT
The DNA here is from genome assembly GCA_963854355.1 of Epinotia brunnichana. NCBI lineage: Eukaryota > Metazoa > Arthropoda > Insecta > Lepidoptera > Tortricidae > Epinotia > Epinotia brunnichana. Next base: position 16,215,331 of record OY977949.1, on the reverse strand, counting down.
TATAGAAGCGAGCGGAATAGAAAAATACAACACAAATTCCAATGAAATTGGTAGTTTAATAACGGAATAGACGCACATGAGTAAGTACGTTTACTTACCTCGTTTAGAAAGAACGAAGTATTTTCGAAACAAAACATATCACAGTGCAGTTTAGTTTATGAAGTGATGTGATTTTGTAGCTATCAAATATGAACATTATAGATACTTGTAGATACGTATTGATTATGATAGGTACAGCGTGGAACGGAACGATGGACTTTCCCATTTCCCGCAAGAGTGGGATTATTAATCGTTAGTACGTTAAAATTTACAGATAAACTATGTTAATATTTCCAACCGTTTTCAAGTTAGAGCTCATCAAACTTTTGTGCAGAAAGCTGCATATTACAACCCTAACGGCCTGGCCACGACTTCGCGCGACTAGCGACCGCGCTGAGCGGCGAGCATTGAAGGGCCGTTAGGGTTGTAATATGCAGCTTTTTGCACAATAGTTAGATGAGCTCTAACTTGAAAACGGTTGAAAATATTAACATAGTTTATCTGGAATATTTAACGTACTAACGCTTAGTAATCCCGCTCTAGTACACGCAATATAGTAGGCGACCTGCGCCCAAGATTATTAAAATACTTAATCATTAATTCATCCCCAGGCAAAACGCAATTTGTCGGTGGCGCTACTGTCATAAGTATTCAACTAAGAGGGCACGGCGGAATGCCCTCTCACTCACATTTGGAGCAGCCCAACTAAAAAAAGTACATCCACATTAAAAGGCTTGTCCACGAAAAAAAGTTGCCACTGTTGTATAATTAAGGTTTTTAATGTGAAATGATTTTTTTAAGAATTTTATTACAAAGAAGGACTTCACCTTACACACATTTGACATATTTTAGGTCACTTCACATACATCTGACATATTTTTGGTACCTTTTGCCTGAGAACGATACAATGTATACCTATTTAGTATCAAAGTAAAACAACTTAAACACAATATTCGAATAAGCATGACATTAAATTACTAATTTGTATTTCGATTTACTAATAAATGAGACACTAACCTTTCTATTAATTTGGTTTGAATAAATTTAATACCTACAGTTCAAGGAATCCTTCAGGATTATTAATATACCTAAATAAAAACACTTATTTATTAAAGTAATAGGTGAAGTAAGTAGTAGATATGGGTACATTTTAAACCGATCCTGGATTCCTGTAATTAGGCATTTTTTCTTTACATCGAATGTGGATGTCGAATTTGTCCAATGAAATTATGACTTTGGGATAGGTTCAAAATTTGAACCTAACATTTGAACTTCAAATGTTAGGCCACGGATCCGTGTCCAAGCATACGAGGGGTTAAGACAAAATAAACCCAATTGTGTTTACTTACTTAGTAATACGGTATGGTTTAGTATGGTACAGACGACGTCAATATTTTATCACTCACAAGGGAATATGGTGGCCAAATGTGTAAACATATGACCTTTGACATCAACCGTATACTTGAAGTCCCGCACTCGTAATACGGTGTAGACTCAAAATGTAATATTACTACAAAAGGAAGAAGGCATAAAAATATGCCTAGTGACGAAAATCCCATTCGCATATCTCAAAACATTACGAAGCTACAACCGTTTTAATATTGCTTGTTAGAGAGAGAACGCTCGTGGATCGTGACGTCACGATCCCCGAGCGTCATACTAGATGACAATCGTTTCATGTGAAGGTGCCTTTTGCGGAAAAGGGACAGAATATACCCCCTCCGAAAATTTTGGACACTTGTATTAACTTTGTGATTATTTAATCCCCTGCTTTACTTTTTTCTCCTTTTAGCAATATTTTTAATACTTTTTCGAGAACATTCATCATTATTTGGTTGTTTTATTTAGTGTCGTGGATATAAAATCGAATCCGTGTATAAAAAGTCAACACAAGCCAAATTAAAATACAGGAGTGGTAAAAAAAAACCGGCCAAGTGCGCGTTGGACTCGCGCACGAAGGGTTATTATGTACCATTATTTATAAAAACGGTAAAAAATCACGTTTGTTGTATCGGAGGCCCCTTAAATATTTTTTTATTCTGTTTTTTAGTATTCGTTGTTATAGCGGCAACAGAAAAACATCATCTATGAAAATTTCAACTGTCTAACTATCACGGTTCAGGAGTTACAGCCTAGTGACAAACGGACAGCAGTCTTAGTAATAGGGTCCCGTTTTACCCTTTGGGTACGGAACCCTAAAAAGTAGCCTTTTCTATGAAGAGATTAGAAATTATCATTAATTTGTGATTTTTACAAACTACATAATATAGGTAGATACAGTTCTTTATAATTTCTTCAATTCCTTTTCAGTGTGTAAATTAATTAGTCCCTTTTTAATGAAGTTATGATACTAAGGTGTTAGGCCTAAAAATGAAATACCTATTCACAAAAAATCTACGTTATCTTTTCAGCCATAAGGTTCATTTTCATTCGCAGCGATTGCCTTCTGCTGACGAGAGTAACGCAACGCGAGTTCTGGGTTGATAACTTAGTAGACTCGCGTGGGCCGCTCTTTGGTATTTAATATTACCAAATCCAGTTGTAAAAAGGTGGTAAAGTAGGCTTTATGATTTTTGACTATACGGATCTTATTTGCAAATGTGCATTATGGGCGAATTATAATGTCTATTTCTGGATTTAAAAGATCATCCCTTCGAAACTCATCCCTCCCTCGGTCTTAGTACACTGAGGAAAGTATGTAGAAGCTGCTAATTGTAGGTATACATATGCTATATAATATAATTCTATCGTTTATATGAATTATACACTACAGTGTAGGTATACTGCTCCATGTGAACGAGGTGCTCAAAATGATCTAAACATGCTCTTCTTCACTTCTAATAGTCTCGTGCCGCCCACCATACAAAAAAGTTATCAATTAAATTTGAATGATACTCAAAGAATAGAGTTGAATTTATTTAGGTAGAAATTTAATTTAAAAAAAGAAATTCGACTTTAAATGTGTTATATCACTATCAAAATTTATAATCACCTTCCTAATGCTATAAAGAATCTGGAAAGTCCAAAACTGTTTAACAAACAATTGAGAATGTTTTTAACAAACAGATGTTTTTATAACTTGAAGGAATACTTTAATGGTGCCTAAAAGTTAAAAATCTTGCTGTGTGGTTTTCTTATCAGGCTTTTTTATGTATAAATTTACTATTAATAATTTTAATTAGTTAGCCCTCTGATATTGCTATGCCCTTGCAGGGTGTCACATGTATACCTACTTATTAATACCATCCACGTTTGTAATGTGATATGCAATAAACATTTCTATTTCTAAAAGTTCTTAATTCCATTGAAATCGAGTAAACAATACATACTGTTGCACATTGGGCGGCTCGATGATAAACACGTGTAGAATGTAGGTGGGTACGGTCGGCCAAGAAAGTGGTCTACCAGTTTTGACAAAAGTTTCTGTGAGATCTGATTGTCGCTAAGGTTACTGTCATAATATTATTGCAAGTGGAAATCGACCTTGTTGTTTCATGACGTTCAAATGAACCTCGACCACACCTCGATGGTAGACCACATTTTTGGCCGACTGTACACGATTTTGGACTCTTGGTAATTCTGCTGCTGACAGTTCAGTCGACAGCTAAAATAAGTTTCGTAAAATAATTTGATCAAATGATCAACAATCACCAAGGATCGGACAAACGCCCGTCATTTTCATAATATAACCCAGTTCCGTACAGCAGAGACTTCCTTATGGTGTTACGATATTAAGTATATTTTATATTATTTATTTATCAACACGTTTACACAAAATATCTAGTAAGTGTAGTTGGAAATAATTTTGGTTATTCTTTTTCATTGGCGAAAGTGATTTTTTCTCGAACACAGACACCGGAATATCAATCATTAATAAAATCGTCGTTTAATACATATAAATTATAGTACCTATAATAAATCTAAAAAATTCCTAATAATATTTTTTATTAACAATATATGTAGTCTCAGCTGTACGGAACAGGGTTATGTATTGAAAAAGACGGGCGTGTGTTCGGACAAAAGCCCATAATTTTTTTTTGTTGGCAAGGATCGGTCCTTGCCAATCACCATCTGCAGAAGCCTTGTTCTTAATAAGAAGGCGTATTGTGATCAGATCATATTAAGCACTTTGTTCCATTAGCTAATTCTACTGCTAATTGTACACTTAAATAGCAAGTAAATGACAATTTACTGATTCAGGTTGTAAAGTGTTCATTTTATGAATTATTTACATTTTCAGTCTTATTATAATCATACACATTGTATTTCTGAAATCAAATTTCAACCACTACCTTTTACATGAAAATAGGTAGGTACAGTCGCCATCACATACATCGGACCAAACAAGCACGTCACAAACATCGGAACACACCTCTATTTTCAAGGCATTAGGGTGCATGTGCCGATATTTTTGAACACCTATAGTGTACCTATGTATGTGAGGGCGACTGTACATACTTACATAGCTATAGGTCATTTTGAAGCAGGCACTTAAGATATTTAAATAAATCTATCAAAAGAAATGAAAATACTCCATACTACTTATTCACAGACTAGGTTGCAGCCAGTAGGTAACTAAACTACTATATAAATAAATAAAATAAATAAATATTACGGGACAATCTTACACAAATCAACCTAGGCCCACGGTAAGCTCAATAAGGCTTGTGTTGTGGGTACTAGGCGACGATATATATAATAGATAAATACATATAGATACTTATATACATATATAACATCCATAACTCAGGAACAAATATTCGTGATAAACACACAAATAAATGCCCTGACCGGGATTCGAACCCGGGACCTCCAGCTTCGTAGTCGATATATACATCTCTTTCAAGGTCGAGTTGTTTTTATCGTAAGTTACGTCCGTTCAATTCGGATTGTCATATGGGATGACAACTGCCGACGCCATATTTAACGATAACCGGTCTATCAAAGAAACTAGTCAAACTTTCCATACTATCAGATTTTAACGAACACCACTTACGATTACCTACAGACGGTTTGTGCAATCCTTACTCTGCAAATATTTTTTTTAAATTTCAATTGGGAATGGATGAAAATTTCAGTAGTGCCTGATTATTTTTTGGCCATAGGAATAGCCTTCCTTAGCACCAGAAAAAAGTTGCAGGCTATATACAGTTGCGTCAATTATTGTTGAAAAATATAAAAGTTTCCTCACTTACGTTTTGGGGGTTAGGGCGGCGAAAAGACCTTCCTTTGATATTTTCATCCATTCCCAATTGAAATAGCACATAAGATACTTAGCCTCTCTTAGTTTCCACTTGTCTGCATTTAGCTTAAAGCAAGCATGTCATATGTATACTGTCAACTTTTAACTTGGTTTATGAAAACATGACAGCGTGGTGTGAGATTAAATGAACGTTTGATTTAAATATGAATATTTTATCGACTGCATAATAAGTGCGGGTTGCACCAACTTACGTTGACAGACCGATCAACGTTCAATATGGCGCCGGCAGCTGTCATTCCATACAAACTTGTCGAACTTTCCAGCAGGGACTGATTTCGGTTACGGTTATACCGGTATAAAACCGGTATTCCATTACGGTACCGTTATGTCGTAAAGGTTATGCGCGCCGCGCGAACATAACGGTACCGTAACCGTTTTGAAATAACGGTTAGTGGTATCAGTTTTAAACAATACCGTAACCTTTATTATACCGGTATTATAAAGGTTATCGAGAAAAGTAAGCGAGCTGGCACTCTACAGAGGAAGCATTGGCTACTAAACATTTAAAGACAAAAAGACAAAGCGGCAGAGCCTTTGCCGGCGGTTTGGCAAGAACACCAGGCCAAAGTCGATATCTCGGTACCTTAAAAAAGCGGTTACGGTACCGGAAAAAATAAAGGTACCTTTATATTTCGGTAGCGAAATATAAAGGTTCGGCTACCGAAACCGCTATTTGACAACCGATATGACGTCATACCGTTAAAATAGAATACCGGTATTTTTCGGTTATGCAGTCCCTGCTTTCCAGTACATTCAGATTTTAACGCCGCTTACGATTACAGACGGTTTGGTTAATAACTTCACTTTCCAATAAAAAAAAACATCTCACAACATGGCATTTTAGTGGCTACCGTTTGAAATAATTATTTAATTTGACGCAATTTCAAATCATCAAAATTCTACGATTATAAGTTATACATCATTAGGTAAATATTTTGTTTACAGACAATAGGTCAACAATAGGTACATTTTACACATGATTTAAAACCTATGCAATAAATAAATGGCTTGATTGTATAAAACACATTTTAATATACATAATACTTGCGTTCATATTTTGACACCATTGAATACTCCATCATTATTGTGATTTGACACGCTTGAGAGCCTGAGACCATACTGTGAATCGAACTTCACGGTATTGGCAAAGTGCCTAAGCACCAAAAAGAAAAAATACGAAGAAAAAAAAATACTTCACGCTATGGTCTCAGGCAATGTGAATCAAACTTCGTATATCTCTATCGCACGAATCATCAAGAGCGAGCGAGATGGAAATATACGATCTTCGATTTTCGTGGTATACCGCCCAGAATTTATGTGATGAGTAGGGATCGGAAATTTGGATAGATATTCTCTAGCCTATTTTGTGTCCCACTGTTGCACAAAGGCCCACCCTTTACCTTGTCTCTACTAATAATAAAGAGCTTATGTCTCTGAACTGTAAGTTTGTAGGCAGCTCGGAGGTAATCACCGAAAATACTCATCTGATAAAAAAACTTTCAAGAGGCTATAGGCTGTTTTATCCCGTGGCTATGCCTGGGTTTTTGTAATACGCGGGCGACGGCAGCTAGCAAAATAATAAACGTAAATAAGCAACTAGGTATTTGTGTTAAGATTGGGAATTTAAACAAAGAGATGGGCGTTTTCACTAAAATGTGCGACTTTAACTTTTTTCTCAGAATTTTGTTTTTTTTTGTGTTTCCGGTTCATAATCATTAGGACTCTTGATCCCAATAAAAGTGTCCCCAATTTTCCATATTTTTTTTAGAATTCCACTATGTGTATAAAAAAAATACAGTGTATAAAAAAAGGTCACATAGTGGAATAAAAACTGAGGACACATTTTTTATTTAACATAAAAATATTTCCAAGAATCCAACTTCATATTTTGCCAAGTGTGAGTAAATATCTAACCGAATTTCCGATTCCTAGTAATGTAACATGTTGTTCTCTACTCTTTCGCATTTTTTTTTGTTCTGTCTTAATCACTAATTAATATTCATACCAGTAACACCAAGTTTACTAGCAGTAAATGCAACATTAATCAACCCATTCATCCTATGACTAACGTATTCTTGACACAATTCACTGTCCCCATTAGTCACTTTGTTCCTACAAACATTCTCATCAATACATTCCATAAGATTCTCAAAGAAATTTGGGAAATTGTCATAACTGGGAAACACATTGATGTCAATAACTGCGTGATTTCCAGTTACATTGTCTATGACAACGTCAAAGCCTGCAAGAAGTAATCCAATCCGTTTTCTCAGTGCGCGAATTATCAGTTTTATCTTGTCTTCGTTCAGAGACATTTCTAGATCTGGTTCATCGTGAGGGTCCAATATCGATAGAGTGGATTGGCTATCCGCCTTGCACACTTCTCCTGTGCTGTAGAATATTGGTTCTAGGTCTTTGGACGCATGGAAGTTCTTAAGGCTTGGCCTTTCACAAATATGGTATCTGAAATGTATAAAGAAAAAGAGAATTAGGTTGATTGTTAGTGGTCTTGTGTGAGTGGGGTCGAGTTAGAATAGCACTACCCCCTAACTTCGCCGTGTAGGTCGTAAGAGTCGACTACAGGAATGGGGTTGAATAGTCGACTCTGTGCGAGATGCACCAACCTACGATTACAGACCGATCAACGTTGAATATGGCGCCGGCAGCTGTCATTCCATAGGAACTTGTCAAACTTACTAGACGGAGTGCTGAGGGACCAAAACTGCAACAGTTTTATAAAGGCTGATATTTGAATATTAGGTCATAAATAGCTCGAATATCAATAGCCTGCCGTCAGTCAGCCAGTTTTTGGGACAACTGGCGTGAGGGTGGTTCCGAACTTGTTAAAGAAACACCTACGTCGCGACTGTTTTATAAAATCTGAAAATTTGTCTTTGTATAGTAGACTAACATAGTCAGCCCAAAGTTTTATGGAACATACGCCGTCAGCAGTCAATAGAACGGCGGTGCGGCGCGCCGTTCTATTGACTGCTGACGGCGTATGTTCCATAAAACTTTGGGCTGACTATGTTAGTCTGGTTTTAGGTACTATGAATTAGATTTTATAAAACACTTTCACCAACCAAATTTTTTGACGGGTTTAGCGGGCTGCTGACGCGTACTGTTCCAATATTCTGCAGACTGACTATGTCCGCATAGTTTGTTAGTTGTCTTACTATGCACAGACAAATTTTCAGATTATATAAAACCGGACGGACGGACGGACGGACAGCGGACTCTTAGTAATAGGGTCCCGCTTTACTCTTTGAGTACGGAACCCTAAAAACACATAAAACATGTAACAAGTGTGTCTCTGCGGCATATCATCTTAGTATTGATAAAGTAAACTGCCTAGTCCTCAATAGTGTAAAACATTGGCACTTTACGTCAAAGCAATATGGGTTAAATTCGAACTAAGAGGATTATTCTTTTCACTTTGACATAAAGTGTCCATGCCACTAGTGCAACGAGGATTAGGACGTTTACCTTATTGTACGATAAGTTATACTAGCCAATAACTCACCTGTTTCCAATAATAAATACTTTATGTAGAATAGCATTATGGTTAACAAAACTTTGAACAACACATGGTGGTCGGCATACATTTAAATCTCTCTCATTGAACACCAAAATCATTTCATGTGCTGACTTTGAGCCGTGGGCAACCGTTGGCTTGCATATAATTGGAAATGTGACTCCTCTATGCCGTATTATTTCTAAATTGGTTTCTACATTAGAAGTTGTAAACTCAGCAAATGTTGGTGTGAAAATCCCCTGTCTAGTAAATGTAGGTTCATCTTGTAATACTGAATAATAAGTATACCTGCAATAAGAAGTAGTACACATTAGATTTGATAATAATAAGATCACTAAGATTGGTAGCTTTCCACTTCAGAATTGCTCCAAGGTAAAAACTGTAATTGTGTATTGTCTACGGAAGCAAAAAAAGACTTTGTGCTCTGACTATAAGGTATTTTTTTGCTTGCGTTTATTTTATTTACATTTTAGGACGTATAAATACAATATGGAATATATTGTTGATGATCTCTGACTCTCTTATCTTCATAGTAACATGCTTGTTCAGTAGTTTATTTTTTTTGCTAAGCATGAACCTTCTGTAATAGGTTTTTAGCTACTACATTACTACCACCAAATTTGAAATCCCAAAAAATAAAAACTATATTATTTTACGAAAATTACTGACCTGTTTAATAGAATTCTGACGTTGTCTAATGGATCAATGACCGTAATATTGGGATGGTTTGATAAATACTGCTCTACATTGCTAATGATGAGTGACGCCTAAAAAAGAGGTTGCACACATTAATGTTTAAAGCCCAATTTACAATATTTACATTAGGAAACTACTTTGCACATTTAGAGCTCGTGCAGACAAAAGGCGTTCACCGGAGTTCTGCGTTCCGCGTTCCATTATACAATGGAACGCGAACGCAGAACTCCTGTTGAACGCCTTCTTGTCTGTGGCGACACTTTATTTAAGTAGTTTTGATAAGTTTGCAAGTGTCATGAAACTAGTTTCGCAGAGACCGTAGCCCCGTCAGCATCGAAGCACCTCGACAAGAAACAAACAGATCGACTGCACGGCTAGGTCGGCTAGCACAATACGTATATACAGGGTGACTCGTAATTCGACCTATTCCTTGAAAGGGGTTATACTAGAGCTAATTTGCAACAATTTATGTCCAGTCAACCAGGGGTCGAAACTCGCTGGTTTCCGAGATATTCGAGTTTTTAGTTTGTATGAAAAAAAATCTCCTTGCAGCCTTAAGCTGGTGATTGTGACAAAAGTACTTCCATTTGGATGGTAAAAAAACATTTTTGTCACAATCAGCACTTTAAGGCTGCAAGGCGATTTTTTTTCAAACAAACTAAAAAATCGAAAAATTAAAAAAAATCGTGTTTTGACCCCTGGTTGACTGGACATAAATTGTTGCAAATTAGCTCTAGTATAACCCCTTTCAAGGAATAGGTCGAATTACCAGTCACCCTGTCTATAAGGTGTTAATTTATTAGTTGCAGATATTTTTACAGCTGATAGTACTCGGTCCTTGGAGTATATTTAAGTATGAAACATTATAGCTTTTACGATGTTTTTTTCGAGCAAACTGAAAAACAAATTTGCTACGTAAAAACACCCTGTTAATGTGATTATTAAATGAGAACTCATTGAACAGATTCTAGTACCTCTTTTACGTACCACTTAACTGTAACTGGAATACTTGATTGTCAATGTCATGTTATAAAATAAATAAAACGTAATAAATCCACGTAAAACTCTTCCTTTCCAGTGTAAAACCCCGGCTGTGTGACTAGGAAAATGTATATCAGTCATTTTTTTTCTTAATTTATATTCAAAGTTAATTGTTTTAAAGTAAAGTATCATCTGTTAAAATATCTGCAACTATAGTCCCCCGTGGCTATGAAGTCAATCCTGAGACATGCCTCTAGGGTTGTTACACGTTCGATAATTGTATCGATAAAATTCGAGTCAAGTGTGAGTTAAGTCGAATGCAGTTCTATACTAACTGTAATAAAAAAGTATATATCACATTTATATGAAGAAAAGTGAAAAAAAAAACATCTAGATAGAGATAATATTTATATTCTTTACTTTATTATGTATCACTTTCCGAAGCACCATCACCATCATCACTACCTACTGGAATCGTTTGTATTAATAACTAACTCAAAGTCAATATCTAAAATACTGTCAACTTTAATGTCTCTGTTGCAATCGTCCCATATTTTGGCTTTAGTTTTATTCACTACCATTATCCAGTTATTTTTGGTAACGGGATTGCACGCTTCTTCTAATAATTTCATCATTTTCGCTGTGGAAAATGGAGGTTCAGTATTATGGCGTGCCGCATGTCCTAAGGACATTGTCCTTTGATCTGTGCCCGTATCAATTCGATAGCGTTATTACTGGCAATGATACGGCGGTAAACGAAGTATTCGGTGCCCATGTTGCAGTGCTAGTTCATCAATGACGTATCGTTTTGACTGTCGATCTGTGAATATTCATCAATCTAATCAAATCTCCTTTCGACATACACATACTTGCGTCTACACCTTTTTTAAGCCATGCAACGAGATGGACTTTTTTCTCAGAGTTTGAAGGTGGCTTGTCAAGTAACATGGAGTGATAAGGTGCATTATCCATAATAATAACTGATGGCTCAGAAAGGCTAGTCAGCATATTAGTGAACCATTGGGTTAACTTCTCACCATCCATTTCTTCATGATAATCACCTGTGATTTTAGACGTAAAGGCCAATAAGCAGTTGTCTATAAAACCGCAGGCATTGCCAGCATGACAAATAATTAGTCTGGCTCCTTTTCCGGAGGGGACTTTGGATGCCGATGCCGTCGTATCGTCCGTCCACAAGCGACCAACTGTGTGATTGGCATTTAGCCACGTTTCGTCCAAAAAAACTACATTATCCCAATCATCTATAGCTTTCCCCTCGCGTAAAGAATCAGTCCTTTTCATGGCCATATCGGATCTTTCCATTAGCACCTTTCGTTTGTCGCATTGTTTGTATCGGCATCCAATGTTTTTCAGAACCTTTGACAATGACTTTTCTGATCCAGAAAATAGTCCAGCTTCCTTTAATGTCTGCACTAAATTCGACAACGTTGGGTACTCTTTACGTAAATAATCATTGTAAATATGCCTGCGGATGGCGTCAACGTCAAAATTATCTACATCGGTAAGCTTCGCTCTTTTTCTCTTGTTGGGAGAATGTAGAACATTATCTTCCATGCCAGTCTCATCCAATTTTTCTTTCGTGATTTTTATAATAGTTTTTTTTGCTGATATCGAGAGCATCTGCAACTCGATCCAACACCAATGTCACGGGCAATATCGGTCCACCGTTTTGAGCTTCTCGTTCAAAAAAGTCACGAACACGTATGATAAGCTCACGAGACTGACTGATAAGAACGAATTTCTTCGATCGTTTCGGCATTTTAACAAGTCCAAATAGTAAGCATTTCAAATTCCAAGTTAACAAGCCCTTGCTTCAATCTGCCCCATGGTCAATGGATGAGGTGGGGGATGGCACTAGGTATTAATAGCCAAAAACTTGCAGAAGTTTAGCACAATCAAAATTATTAACCTTTGGAAACGATCAAGGCAATACTTAAAATTGTTTTAGCATACCTATTGACGTTTAATTGAATTTATTGACCGGAAATATGATAAATAAAAAATAACTTTGCATTCAAATTCAAAAAGTTTTCTCTATGTAAAAAGAGTTCCATTCCTAGATGTTAGTAATAAAGAAACAAACGCATTTATTTATTAATATTTATAATTAACTGAAGGAGAATATTACTAATATAACAAATTTTAAAATTAAGTAATACGTTTTATTTACATTAATGCACATCATCATAAATCAAAAACAATATTTTTGGCTATACGGACTTCTTAACGTGTATCGATATATTGTCTGTGATATTATTGCCACTCACTATTCTGTCACACGCAATAAGTAAATATGTAATTTTTTCCTGTGGTTGAGAAACTTCATAGTTGCGCAATGTGTCAGGATTGACTTCATAGCCGCGGGGGACTTGTTGAAATAAGTTTACACCTTGTATACTATCCCTCTATTTCTAATTAGAAAAAATAGAAAGAGACGGTTAGCTCATCTCGCGCGTGGTCTTGTGTTAGCCATGCTGAGTTCACGCGATTTCGCGACACTAGTTTCGCGATTTCGCGCCTCGTTTACACGGTGAAACTAGTTGCATGACATTAGTTGTAGGTACCGATAAATTGCGCATGTCACGAAATTAGTTCAGTGACATAACATTTAATGCATGCAATTTGAAATAAGCGGTTTACATATGAAATCATTGATGAGAATAATGTCTTCAAATTAATTTCATGCCACTAATTCCGTAATGTAAATGATCTTATAGGCTTTAGTTAATTAAATCGTGAACAAAAATATATGGGGTTCGTGCTAGAGTGATCTCTGATACATACCAAATCAAGTCAAATAAATATATTGTTATAATAATTTGGCCACATATATAATATATATGAATATATTGGGGCAGCTCGTAATTGTATATTCATAATGTAATAATAATAATTAAACTTACACCATGACTTTTTTTACAAACATCGAAAGAGAAGCTCACAGAATAGAACACAATCATCAAAGAGTGAATTAATACACTCACCGGCAGAAAATTTTGCCCAATTTGAATAAATATTAAATTGAGTAAATTAAATAATGATTTTAAAATAAAAAATATTTTTTCTTATTTGGGCCAAATTTTCTGCCAGTGAGTATATTTAGGTACCTAAGCATGTATTGTTTTTAATATAATGTTTTATGACACTGATTCCATTTTAAGTTTGTTGATTTGTTATTTACAAGTTTTTTTTTTTTTCAAAAATAATGAGTTACATTTTCTATTGCTTATAATATATGTTTATTGGCGAGGATTTCACTCACTTTCTTTGCAATATTTTTTTTTCGTTTAGTTTAGTCTTTATACCATTTCCTTAGAATAATAACGCCTAGAAACGCAGTTCACGCGCAACGGTGAGGCCACCAAAACTCGGCCATAAATGGCCCAGTACGCCGATCGGTGGAACAAAATTGGAGCGTTTGTGTGCGTATTGGCGCGTGTGAATACGAGTTGGTCACAACTACATGAATCCATTTTATGCCTCACGCTTGGCGCGTCGGCCGTATGAAACTATCCTTCTATGCGTTATTATTCTAAGACCATTTCATACATAACTGCATTTTCTTGGATATTAAAATAAATAAATCTCTTAATATTATTTGCATTACATTATTATAATACATTCTATTGATAGTATGGAAAAACATTTTACCTTGGGATCACACAAATCAGCTGCAGCTATAACATCAGTCAGTTTGTGAAGGAAGACATCAAACTGCCCCTGATTTTCCAAGGGCCTCTCCAAATCAACCTGCAAAAAAATACGACTCTACTCAATTACTGTTTGAAAACATTTTAAATACTCTCTAATCCACATGAGATTATTTTATGTTGCTGACTTTTTATACAATTGGAAAATTCTGCCTTAGATAGCAGAGTTGTTTTTTGAATGGAAATCTTTGATGCAATTTGGCAAACTCAAATAGTCTCAAGTATAAGAAAAGAACTCTTGAGGAGTTCCAAACATGTTGCTTGAAGTGACAATTAATATGTGAGTTTAACCATAGTATAATTTTCATCAACATCAAATATTTGAGAGCTAAGCTCTTGTCGGTGGAGCAATTTCCATTCCTCTCTATTTTCAGCTTTCTTCTTGACATTCTCATACAACACGCTGTTTAGAGGGAAAGAGGAAGAGATAGACCAAGAAGTTCTTTTACGGACCAAATCAAGTAAAATTTAAAATTCCAGCAAATTAAATCTAATATGAAATACATTTTAAACTAAGCTTCTGAACTCTGAACCAGGGATCCATGACACTTGTACCGTGTTTAGAAGAACACCCATATAAAAAGGGGTAAAACATATCATTTTGTAAATTTTAACCAATAAAAGGGTCAATCAATTATTTCTTGTTGCTCGTTGCTATGGGTCACTCTTTAAAACTATTATTTTATGGGGTTTACATCCACTGAATACGTGTTTTTGTTATATTGGTAAACACAGTCCATGGTGGGGCATCTCCTTAGCATGATAGGAGTCCAGTTTATAGTATTTTTTGTCTCTTGGCTTACCGGGACAGAATAACAACAAGAAAAAGTTGATTGACCCAAAATCATTATTTATAAGTTTGGCCACTACAATAATAAAGTGATGGTTCAACATAAGAAAAAAGTACAGTCGAGAAAATTCTATGTTTAGCACTTTTGGACCTTAATGCCATCACATAGAGTCCAAAAGTGTTAAACATTAAACTGCCTCTACCATACTTTTCATTGGGCAATCTGTTCACTTCATAGGGTCCCTTAAGATACATAGGTTCAACTTAACATAGCCTTGTGTAAAATTTTCCTTAATGAAGCCTTTGGAGCCTCTTAAGAACCAGTTTGTCACCAAGTCAAGTTGTGATTCATCTTGGCAATTCCCAATAGTCATGATCTCATGATGTGACTTGGGATTAACCCATCAAGGTGTTGCGGCTAAACTATTGTGTAACTTAGGCAACACTAAATAAATCTAAATTGTAGATTTTAAATTATTAATTTGTCTAAAATGAAATAATAAATTTGATGATAAAATTATAACATACCTTTACAAGATTATAGCCATGTGAGTTAGCAGCAGTAATTAATTCCTTCCAATTTAATTTCTGACTTTTCTTGTCCGACAACCATACTCCAATATTTTTAGTGAGAAGCTTACAATCGTTCATGTTGCTGATTTTGAAGCGACTATTTGATTAGCACAGTAAACAGTGATTCACTTGGACATTTCACAATGGAATAGAATTAATTGAACAGCACTTGAATTAAGATTCACTCACGAGAATTCAGTTTCTATGTCAACTATTCCAATTAAGTGAATCATTAAAAAAACTATAAAATTCTTGGTCCGCTGAGTTCCTTGAAGTACGACTTCAAGGCCTAAGAAACTAATGTAGGAAGCACTTAAACCAATTGTTACTCGACGGGCTTATTTCTGTCAGGGCGCTGGGCTATATTTTAACAATTTACAAAGTAATTAATTCACAATATAATGATAAGCCTACTTTACGCGGACAACATGGTTTAGCCGAAACCGAGAAGATAGAAGCGAAGCGAAGTTATACTTTGTTTTGTTTTGACAGTGGAGTCGACTAGTGCGGTGCTCTTCGTGTGACTGTGATTGCTAGACAAAAGTAAAGCTGTATAGACATGCAGCTCTTTTATATGATTTGAAAATATGTTTTTCCTCATTTTACGTCTAAAATTTCACTATACGAATAAACTTTATGATATAAAGTGACTGATGCTGATGATTTACTGTACCTAACCATTGTTTAAGTTAAGAATAAACCAAATAAAAGATGTTGTCAAGAACGATTGCACTATTTCTCGATCCCTTAATAATCTTAATATTTTGGCGTTTCTGAACGTATTTCATGCATGTTACCATTTGACGTTTATTTAGACGTTCAAGTTGTTAAGTTAGGTTATCCTAGAAATACACACATTTTATTTTGTAATTGTAAATAATAATTATATTGGGAAACTATTAATAAGGCATCGACAATCTTAGTTCCGGTCTCTTCAACTATCTTTTAGAACAATGTTTGAAGAAGAAAGAGAGTCTCTATGTAATACTAAAAGTCGTATTTTGGACCTATTTGCCGAACTTGATGATAATGAATTAAGAGACGTGGAACAGTGGATTGGTAGTAAGAAGTATAAAAAAGGTACAGTACTCCAAGCCTATCAAATAGTAAGCAATCAGTCTATAATAGATGACCATCAGTCTTGGAATATTAATTGCTATATATAAATCATTGATTAGGTACTATGATCGTCTATGGAGCGAATGTTTTCCTAAACGAATGCCCAGAATTTTAAATGACATTACAACCAAACTTTTCAGATTTAGAAAACAAGAAATCAATCATAAGATCCGACAAACTGCTACACAAAATAGGAGATGTCATTAAAAAGATGGTGCCATTTCAAGCTGAGATGCCATCTGAGAACATAGTGTTGCCAACAGTTGGAGACCAAGCAGATTGCAACCGTGAGAATACTCGCCATGTGGATGAGTTCCTGTATGACGAAGACCAAGTTGAAAAGCTGGTTCAAAGTGGAAAACTATCTCGACATTACTGTGTTGACTGCAATTCGCAAAACATTAAAGTAAGACTTACTGATGCATTGGGCTTGATTAACATAATTTTTATGACTTGCTTTTGTTATAGCACTGAAAGAACCAAGAACTTTTAGTTTTTTTAAGGGAATTGGAAATCTATTGACATTGTTTAATTTTCACTAAAGGGTCTTATTCTCTAAATATTAACTACTGGCTGCTGGCACTGATCCACCTACATATTTTTAAGAACCCAGAAGGAGCCATGGTATTCCGAAGGTCCATCCATTCTATACATTGGTGAAAGAAAATCAAATTTACCTGCTTTGAATGTGTCCAGTATGGATTGGTCCTTACATGGATTTGCCAATAGAACTAGTATTCTCCACAAAGCATCCTTCCTTATTATAATAAAACTCTCTATTACAGGAGCTAACTCTGATTTCACACTCCATGTCAAGACAAAAGCTTCAGTACATGTTTAAAGTTCTGCTCCCAAAGGATCTGGAGGATAAACAAATTTTGGATGTTGGTTCGAGGTTCGGAGGAATTTTGTATGCTGTAAGTATATCATAAATAGACTCCATATGGAATGAAAGCTGTTTCTAATTAATTACTGTAGTGTTTGTATCACCACTATTCAACTTATATTATACACAGATATTGTAACAATAGCTAAAATCAAAATTAAATTGCATCTTAGTACATTTAATATTTGTGGTTGATTTATTTTATTCCTTATAAATATAACCTTTTTCTCTTTCAGGCATATTATTTTACAAATGGTTCTAACATTGTTGGCATTGAAATGAATAAAGATTGTTGTGAAGTACAAGAAAAGATACTAGGACAATTTGGAATGGATAAAAACCGAATAAAAATTGTCCATTCAAATGTAATGGACAAGGAAGATGTACTCAAGAAATCTAATATTTTTATCATGAGCTGTTTCGACTTTTTCCTGTCGACAGAGGAACACAAAAAAATATGGTACTTTTTCAAGAAACATCTAACAAAAGGAAGTTACGTTGTTTTGGATAGAAGTATTACAGATACATTAACTGCACTAGAAATTTTTGATGAGTTTATAGATTGGTTGAGTATTTGTAGGCCATTCCAATTGGAAAATGAAATTTTCTTTGATATAGAAGATTTCCAAGAGATATATCTGTATACTGTTAATTAAGGTCAATAAATCCATTAAAGAATTCAAAGCAAAACGATTTTTTACTACACCTTGCTTCCCTTCCCTCATCTAAACCTTTTTAATTTCGTTCCTATAACCCCATGGAACCCAGACGCAAATACATTGACATTGTAATTTCAACCTTATTGCATCTGAGTTTATTTTTATATCCGCAGGAGGTTACGATATCCAGCAGTATATAACAAAGTACTTTGTGCTTTGAAAAAACGAACCAATCTCGAGTATGCATGCGTGGTAATGTTGTTGATCCGTGCCCCCGCCAAGTCGAGCAAGACAAAGAGGCACGGCCGTACCATCCTTTTCTCGAAGCCATTCAGGCATAGTTTAGTTTAGTTTTATTAATCTCATTATACAAGGTTCACATAATACATTTCAGATCATATTACTTGTCGTACAGTGATCGTTGCTACAAAATAATAATAATAATATGGTTGCATACGTGCAAGTAGCAAAATATAAAATAATGTAAGTAAAGGCCGAAACGCACTAAAAGCGGTGGCGGTGCGGCGCGGTGCGGTGCGGAGGCGGTACCGGTTGTAATGTTCGAACTAATGCGAAAGGGTCTTCATATTAGCTCGATCATTACAACCGGTACCGCCTCCGCGCCGCACCGCACCGCGCCGCCACCGCTGTCTGTGCGTTTCGACCTTAAGAGATAAGACATAGATTTATCATTCAGGCCATTTTCAACTTCCTGTAATTTTGTGCCGGCTAAAGCTAGAACCCTGAATTTTCAGGAACATGTAGGGCATAATATGGCTAACATATAATATCAATAACATTCAATTTGAACTTTTAGTTTAAGAACTATTGTCCGTCAATGTTCGTTAGTTTTGTCACTGATACTCACTTATATACTGATAATGATCACGCTAATTCTAAGGTACTTCTATCAGACCCACAAGCTCCAAATCTCAAACGTAATAAGGTTTTAGCCTAATGATTCATAATAAACCTAAAAATAAGGCAATATCAGTCACATTTCAGAGATATACCAACTACATAAGTAAGTTTGTAATCCTATACAAATACATGCGATTACAAAGTTACTTTTGCAGTTCCTTCCTGCAAAACTATACAAACGTTATTTGCGGTTGGTAAAACAACATTCCCATACAAAGTCTACAAAAAGAAATGAGATCCCATAAAAAACATTCCATGTAAAAAATAGGCCAATTCTCGAAACTCTTTCACAGTAAAAGGTGGTGAGATATTTTGTAGAGCCAAGTCAGGCATTCTTATTAATCTTTATTTTCAACACATTTGCTCGTAACGTGCCTCTTATTGTGCCGCTTTTGGGCTCATAATCCTGGGTATTAAACACGCGTGTTTAATAACATTACGACACTCGTGTAGTTATGTTTATATCCCGATTAAGACACGTTGGCACCTTGCAGCAAGGTGTATGTATGGACTCAGCGCATTCTTAAATTGACCGGGTTATTACAGGTTTGTTTTTAATTCTCGTCAAATGGATTCTTACTCGACTAAACAAATTAAATCCTTTTTGTGGATTAATTGATTATTTCTTGTTGGATATGATATAGAAACGTTTAATTTAGTAAAACTATTTTCAACACACCTGCTCGTAAAGTAGGTCTTATTACAGCGTATTTACACTGATAATGCAGAATATTACCCATGCCGTGCCTTTTACATTACATTATCGCACTAGTGCCTTTTCATTACATATATTTTTAAATATTAGCAAAATAATGCAGAATATTACCCATGCCGTGACTTTTACATTACATTATCGCACTAGTGCCTTTTCATTACATATCTTTTAACATTTTCATTTTTTATTTTATATTTTTTTCCTCGCAAATGTGTTGAAAAACGTCGTATGAAACATGTGAGCATTGGTCATTACACTCCTCGTCTCCATTAAGCCTTCGCCTTCGGCTCAGGCTTAAAAACCGACTCGAATGTAATGACCAACATAGCACACTTGTATCATAATGTACTATTACTTTTGATTTAATTTTACATGAATTTATATTGAATAAGAAAGTATTTATTTTGTATTGGCTGTTTAGAGATTTCATCTAAGCCTCGCTGCGGGCGCAATGCGCGAACTTCACGAAAAAAAATAGTTGCGCGCCATTATAGAGGTAATAGGGAACATTACTGCAATGTTCTGCCGCCAGAGGCAGCACTACTACTAATAGTAAACCAGTATAGAAATATAGGGATTCACACACACATGCACAATTGATTGTCAAATGAGTGACAAGGATGCTTGCATAGACAATACCGCAAGTGGGAACGAGATACAATATCAACGCTGCTAATGTCGCCACCTACGAAGAGTTTTGCGTAATGTTCCCTATTTCACAAGTATTTGTAAACATTGATGATGCGTGTTTGGTTATTGTTAAAAATGTTGACTCGTAGTGAATAGAAAAGTGATAAATAAATAGAATTGACGCCACTGTACATTCTTGGAGATGTACAAATATGAGACCTGCTGTCATCAATAACTAAAGGAAACAACTTAGGAGTCTGTAACATGTTCATTTTATGAAAAGGATTTTTTCCTCGCAATATATGAATATGAATATGAATATGAATGTGTTGAAAAACGTCGTATGACACGCGTGAGCTTTGATAATTACATCCTCGGCTCTATTATCACGCTCACCTGCGGTTCGCGTGACAATTCCGCCTCTGATGTAATGATCAACATACCTCACTTGTATCATAATGTACTATTGCTTGCTTACTTTATTTGCTTTGCTTTACACATACTTAGTTTTAGGTATATAGTTGTTATTTTCTAAGCCGTCCGTTCTGCAGTGCGGCGTTCTTTAGTGCGGAACGGACGGCTTAGAAAATAACAACTATACCTACCTATGCAAAAATTTGTAAATGAAGTAAAGTTGTGTGATTCCCAAGTTGCAGAATTTTATTTAGTAAGCAAATAATAATAATAAGCCCGCGGGAGCAGCTTGTGGCGAGCTGACGGCGAGTGGCGACACCGCGGACCCCTAACCTCCAGAGGGCCCGAGTGATCTGGCCCTCACCTGTGTGCTTGCCTTAACCAGCTGGCCCAGAGTGGAGTCGCAAGAGCAGAACCTATGTTGGAAGTGTAAAATGTCATAACGCCGGCGGCCCTTGAACGGAACACCGGGATCTGGCGCACCGCAGACTCACCTCTCGACAACCTCATAGCCGCTCAGACGTGTTGCTCCATTGTCGCACTGTGCGTGCGACTGATTTGTGGGGCCCACTTAGCGAGTTGGCGAGTCACCGCCTGCCTTTTTACAATTATGAGACTGATTGTCACGGCAGGTGTCCGCTAGTCTCCTCCCATAACCCATGTTCCAGCCCACCCACTATTCAACCCAATAACCCATGACCTTAGTTTCCATCGCAGTCACAGTGCTGCACTGCAATAGTCTTTGCACCTGGCGGGGACCATCACCGGTTATATCATGTTGTGCGCTCGGAGATGGTACCCGCCATGTACATAAAACAAAAATAATCTAAAGCGAGGATATTTACACGTGTATCCTCGCTTTAGATTATTTTTGTTTTAAAGGGCCTCTGTGCTGTTGGCTTCGGCCCCACGCATGCCTTCCAAAAGTCCGGGACCCCATGGTCCCGAGATATGGAAAAAAACATACAAATAATAATAATAACGTTTATTTCAAACCATGGTTTTTTACATAGATGTTACAATAGTACATTTTACAACTAGTGTGAAAAGAATGTCTTTTTACCACCAGTACCGAGGTATCTTGCCACGAGCTGAAAGCGAGTGGCAAGACTCGGTACGAGTGGTAAAAGACATTTCACACGTGTTGTAAACGACGTTTTTTAATACAATTGCGAAAAAATAATAAATTAATATTCGTCATTTATATATTAATGAATTCTTTAAATAAATTTATATTATTGTACCTCGATCTCAACTGTTAGTGGCTGCATCGAAACTTCTGCTTGCGTATGCGCTCCTGGTACCTATAGGTGGACCGTTTAACTCGGTCCTCGCCTGGGCGGCGCGCGGGTGCAGGGGTATGACTATAACGGGCTGCGGGCGACGTGCGGAAGGCAAACATCGGCGCCCGCACCCCGTTATCGTCATACCCCTGCACCCGCGCGCTGCGCAAACGAGGAATGAGTTAAGCGGTCTACCTACAGATGCGTACATTTTCAGCTTCAAAAATGACTTTCATACTAACGCGATCAAAAATAAATACTCCTAGTATTCGTAAGCGTTTTTAATTTCATAATTTCCAAGTAAAAAATCTAATATAAAATTACTGCGTTTCGAAAGTATAGTTTGGAACTAAAAAGTAAAAAGCACTAGTGCGAGAAATTGAGCTTCTCGCACGCTACGCAGCCACAAAAGTACCACTTTTTGAGCAACTGTATTAAAAAATAAAAATGTAGCTCATGGACCCTGGTAGGGTATGACAATAGTTCTTAAAAACTAGTTTATACATACTCTAGTTAAAAATAAAGATTAATAAGATGCCTGACTTGGCTCTACGAAATATCTCACCACTTTTTACTGTGAAAGAGTTTCGAGACTTGGCCTATTTTTTACATGGAATGTTTTTTATGGGATAATAGACAGCAAACCAGTGCTGCCAACATGATCACGGCTGATAATTTAGATACTATTATTAACAGTAAATTAATTAAATGTCCCAAAAAATCTCGAGCAGCTTATATACATTTAAATATAGTTATTTAATGTAATAAAATTGGTTTCAAAAAGTCGATGCTTACTTACTAAAATATTATAACTTTGTTTTGCCGCCTAGAAGTTCTTGAAGAAAAAAAAAAAGCAAAAACAAAATGGCGTTTTCCTTTCCATCCACTACGCTTGCACAAAATGTGTTTTCAGGCGAAATTTCTCTTTGACTGTGTAAAATCGTAAACAGTTCGTTTTGTAAATATTCTTTTCATTGATGTGATTGCCTGAAAAACAGTCAAGATGTGGCACGAGGCTAGAAAGCAAGAAAAGATGATCCGGGGTATGATCGTGGACTACAGGAGGCGAGCGGAGCGTCGCAAAGATTTCTACGAAAAAATTGTGAGATTGTTAATTATTTTATTTCGACTTAATGGTCTAAATAATACACTTTGTACTTTTGATACGTTATCTGACCAGTTTGTTGCACAACCTAGGGCTACGCGTTGGCTTTATTTATCTCCACACAGTCTATTGTAGCTATAGTATCCGCAGAATTAAGTGGCGAGTTGGGCAATAAGAGTAACAATTAAACCTTTTTGTGCGTAATAATAGCATGATTCTAATATTTTATGACCCTGCTCGCCACTTAATTCTGCGGATACTATAGTGGACTAGTAGTATTTACAGAGCATGCATATATCATGCATAATATTGCTAAAGGTGTGCCTAGGGACTGCATAGGTACTTATATGCGTCTGCATCTTAAACATTATTATTTATGTATTACAGAAAGCTGAGCCAACACAGTTCTTGCAGCTTCATGGCAGGCCATGTAAAATCCACTTGGACCCAGCTATAGCTGCAGCTGGGGAGGGGCCCGCTATCATGTAAGAATATTATGTTTTTCACATTGTGTCTTAGTGCTTATGCACACAATAACAATGGTACATTCTTGATATTTGCATGTTTTAATTTGACATCTACCCATCATTTACCGCGGACGGGAATTCGGGACCGAATATGTATGTAGTTGCTGAAGTCTGGGACAGGATCGGTCTGTTTAATCTTTTATGTGATTAAAATCAGTTCATGAACAGATAATGAAAATATAATGATAATATTATATGAAGTCATCATCATTCCTCTTCCTCTATTCATCATCATCATTCCTCTTCCCCTATTCATCATCATCATATTTGTGGGAAGACAACTACTGCTGGATCTTCCCTCAAAGAGTCCCCCAAACAATGATCCTGATATGTCAGAATTTAAAACATTTACAACAACAACAACATTGGCCACCTTTGACACTGTCTGCCAAGTACTTCTGGCCATTTCAAGACTGACAGACTTAGGTTTACTCTCTCTATGATTAAAGGGCTAAGTGATGCCACATGTCTCGTACTGTTGTCACATGTCGTAAATATACCTACCCTTACAATTTTAACCGGAAGTGAAGGACTTTTCAAACTTTCTGCCAATTTTAGGTGCGATAATCTTCTCATTCTTGCTCAGCACAATTTTCTCGACCTGCTGCCATGCATTTTATCATGTTGACATGAGACATATGCATATTGGGATTGGGCTTACGGTCTATTACATCATAAACTAAAGGAATTGCTAGTCATTCCAGATACTTCTCATTAAATTATAATGTTTTGGGATAGTAATTTCATCCTCAAACATTTGAATATATTTTTACTGAATGTTATTTCTATTGCAGGATGTCCTGGCAAGGTGACACAAATAACATGATTGACAGATTTGATGTTAGAGCTCATTTGGATTTTATCCCTGAAGTGAAAAATCCATATGTTGCTCCAGAAGATTTGAGCCAAGAGGAAAGGCAATGTAATTATGAAAGCTACAGAATTCTGGCTCAAAATGCATTTCTTGGAATAAGTAAGTATTTATAACCTTTTTCTCACATTTGCTAAATTAAAAATGTAATTTTCTTAGATATCTGGATGTATTAATTATGTCAAGTTATCCAGGACTTTGGGAATTCCATATCCAAAAAATGGTATGCCTTTACAATACATCATATCTGGTAATGGATATATGTTTTTGGACATTGAATTGAAGTTTTTGTTTGTATAACATTGCCCTCTTCCTCTAAGTGTAGATGTGTTTTTAAAATTATTGATGTTATTTTTAGGTGAAGACAAATTCCTTCAACAATTAGCAATAGAGGAACAATTTGGCGTAACAATTGAAGAGAAGGAGATGCAGAAAGAGAGGTTAAACGAAAAGAAAGGGACGGGTGCTGCTATAGGATACAATTATAATGATCCTGGAGCACAACCTTCTTGCTCCAATCCTATTGGTAGATTCAACTTTACTATACATATAAACTCAATCTGCTGATGCTTGCAGGCAAACTTGGGTGACTGTATGAGCTAGTTGTTGTCCTGGCAATTTTGATGCCTTTAGTATTAACTTACAGGCCCTGAAGTTAAAAAAACAGAGCCGGAGGATTCCGATGATGATTCTGATCTGGAAATCATTGATGTGGATCTGAGTATTGATGTCAACAAGATGGAGGCCTCACAGGTTAGTTTATAAATCTCATGGATATAGCTCATATTTGATATGGTATAGTTACTAAACTTTTCAGATTTGTGACATACATTCAAACTTGATATTGTTATCACCCAATTAAACATGACTTCTCTGAGTACAGGCTCATGAGTTAAACAGCGTGGGTCCGCTATTCGGCATGGCAGGCTGCGACCTGTTTTCCTTCCTCACCGGGGATGCAGACGATGCAGAGCACCAGAAGCAGTTGCTCCGGGAAGAGAAGGAGAAGGCCATGTTCTCGGGGAGAAAGAGTCGGAGGGAGAGAAGAGCTCACCGGTGAGTATAATAATGGAGTTTCTCTTTAGTTAGAAAGTGTGACGTGAAAAGTAATAATTTGAAAAGTGAGTTTAAATGTAAACCAAGTTGTACAATATGTTAATTACAGCATCTACAAAGCCTAGAATTGATATGAACGAAACTGTATGTTGAATAACAGCATTTTATGTCAAGCTATAGAGGTCTACAGTTAAATCTCTATTATAGATAAAAGCTTAAGTAAATAAAAGTTTTGCAATAGCCATCTCCACACTGGACGCACGCCTTGGCCGAGCACGCCTCACCCTACCGTGCACACTCAGTGTAGACGTGCCTCGGCGAGCCACGCCTCGCCCTAGCGTGCGCACTCAGTGTAGACGTGCCTTGGCGAGTCACGCCTCACCCTACCGTGCACACTCAGTGTAGACGTGCCTCGGCGAGCCACGCCTCGCCCTAGCGTGCGCACTCAGTGTAGACGTGCCTTGGCGAGTCACGCCTCACCCTACCGTGCACACTCAGTGTAGACGTGCCTCGGCGAGCCACGCCTCGCCCTACCGTGCACGCTCAATGCAGACGTGCCTCGTCGAGGTACGCCTTGCCCTAGCGTGCGCACTCAGTGTAGACGTGCCTTGGCGAGTCACGCCTCACCCTACCGTGCACACTCAGTGTAGACGTGCCTCGGCGAGCCACGCCTCGCCCTACCGTGCACGCTCAATGCAGACGTGCCTCGGCGAGGCACGCCTTGCCCTAGCGTGCGCACTCAGTGTAGACGTGCCTTGGCGAGTCACGCCTCACCCTACCGTGCACGCTCAATGCAGACTTGCCTCGGCGAGGCACGCCTTGCCCTAGCGTGCGCACTCAGTGTAGACGTGCCTTGGCGAGTCACGCCTCACCCTACCGTGCACGCTCAATGCAGACGTGCCTCGGCGAGGCACGCCTTGCCCTAGCGTGCGCACTCAGTGTAGACGTGCCTTGGTGAGTCACGCCTCACCCTACCGTGCACGCTCAATGCAGACGTGCCTCGGCGAGGCACGCCTTGCCCTAGCGTGCGCACTCAGTGTAGACGTGCCTTGGCGAGTCACGCCTCACCCTACCGTGCACGCTCAATGCAGACGTGCCTCGGCGAGGCACGCCTTGCCCTAGCGTGCGCACTCAGTGTAGACGTGCCTTGGCGAGTCACGCCTCACCCTACCGTGCACGCTCAATGCAGACGTGCCTCGGCGAGGCACGCCTTGCCCTAGCGTGCGCACTCAGTGTAGACGTGCCTTGGCGAGTCACGCCTCTCACCCTACCGTGCACGCTCAATGCAGACGTGCCTCGGCGAGGCACGCCTTGCCCTAGCGTGCGCACTCAGTGTAGACGTGCCTTGGCGAGTCACGCCTCACCCTACCGTGCACGCTCAATGCAGACGTGCCTCGGCGAGGCACGCCTTGCCCTAGCGTGCGCACACAGTGTAGACGTGCCTTGGCGAGTCACGCCTCACCCTACCGTGCACGCTCAATGCAGACTTGCCTCGGCGAGGCACGCCTTGCCCTAGCGTGCGCACTCAGTGTAGACGTGCCTTGGCGAGTCACGCCTCACCCTACCGTGCACGCTCAATGCAGACGTGCCTCGGCGAGGCACGCCTTGCCCTAGCGTGCGCACTCAGTGTAGACGTACCTTGGTGAGTCACGCCTCACCCTACCGTGCACGCTCAATGCAGACGTGCCTCGGCGAGGCACGCCTTGCCCTAGCGTGCGCACTCAGTGTAGACGTGCCTTGGCGAGTCACGCCTCACCCTACCGTGCACGCTCAATGCAGACGTGCCTCGGCGAGGCACGCCTTGCCCTAGCGTGCGCACTCAGTGTAGACGTGCCTTGGCGAGTCACGCCTCACCCTACCGTGCACGCTCAATGCAGACGTGCCTCGGCGAGGCACGCCTTGCCCTAGCGTGCGCACTCAGTGTAGACGTGCCTTGGCGAGTCACGCCTCACCCTACCGTGCACGCTCAATGCAGACGTGCCTCGGCGAGGCACGCCTTGCCCTAGCGTGCGCACTCAGTGTAGACGTGCCTTGGCGAGTCACGCCTCACCCTACCGTGCACGCTCAATGCAGACGTGCCTCGGCGAGGCACGCCTTGCCCTAGCGTGCGCACTCAGTGTAGACGTGCCTTGGTGAGTCACGCCTCACCCTACCGTGCACGCTCAATGCAGACGTGCCTCGGCGAGGCACGCCTTGCCCTAGCGTGCGCACTCAGTGTAGACGTGCCTTGGCGAGTCACGCCTCACCCTACCGTGCACGCTCAATGCAGACGTGCCTCGGCGAGGCACGCCTTGCCCTAGCGTGCGCACTCAGTGTAGACGTGCCTTGGCGAGTCACGCCTCACCCTACCGTGCACGCTCAATGCAGACGTGCCTCGGCGAGGCACGCCTTGCCCTAGCGTGCGCACTCAGTGTAGACGTGCCTTGGCGAGTCACGCCTCTCACCCTACCGTGCACGCTCAATGCAGACGTGCCTCGGCGAGGCACGCCTTGCCCTAGCGTGCGCACTCAGTGTAGACGTGCCTTGGCGAGTCACGCCTCACCCTACCGTGCACGCTCAATGCAGACGTGCCTCGGCGAGGCACGCCTTGCCCTAGCGTGCGCACTCAGTGTAGACGTGCCTTGGCGAGTCACGCCTCACCCTACCGTGCACGCTCAATGCAGACTTGCCTCGGCGAGGCACGCCTTGCCCTAGCGTGCGCACTCAGTGTAGACGTGCCTTGGCGAGTCACGCCTCACCCTACCGTGCACGCTCAATGCAGACGTGCCTCGGCGAGGCACGCCTTGCCCTAGCGTGCGCACTCAGTGTAGACGTACCTTGGTGAGTCACGCCTCACCCTACCGTGCACGCTCAATGCAGACGTGCCTCGGCGAGGTACGCCTTGCCCTAGCGTGCGCACTCAGTGTAGACGTGCCTTGGCGAGTCACGCCTCACCCTACCGTGCACGCTCAATGCAGACGTGCCTCGGCGAGGCACGCCTTGCCCTAGCGTGCGCACTCAGTGTAGACGTGCCTTGGCGAGTCACGCCTCACCCTACCGTGCACGCTCAATGCAGACGTGCCTCGGCGAGGCACGCCTTGCCCTAGCGTGCGCACTCAGTGTAGACGTGCCTTGGCGAGTCACGCCTCACCCTACCGTGCACGCTCAATGCAGACGTGCCTCGGCGAGGCACGCCTTGCCCTAGCGTGCGCACTCAGTGTAGACGTGCCTTGGCGAGTCACGCCTCTCACCCTACCGTGCGCGCTCAGTGTAGCCGTGTCTTGGCGAGCCACGCCTCACCCTACCGTGCGCGCTCAGTGCAGACGTGCCTCTGGCATTCGCAGCATACATACAGATAAAAAATATTTGTAATTCAGTAGCGTAGTCCGAAAAACGTTTGTATGGAAAGTTTGCGCTTGTATTCCCCGTTAGAGAAGATTGACGTGATTTTAGATGATCTATGGCTAGGTCGCGCGTTCGTGAACCGCGAATTGGTATCGCTGCAAAAATGTTTCGCGTCTAAAACGGGTATTAATTACATTGTCCTGAATGAGTTAGGAAGCTAATTCAGGAAGGTGTAATCGCATTTAGATTTACGATCCTTACTAGCTAAATGCGATTACACCTTCCTGAATAAGCTTAATAACCTAGTTAGGACGTCTGAATTCAGGACAATGCAACACCCGCTTAACCGTTATTAACTCGTCTAACTATTGCCTACGTTAACCTAACATCTATAACGTAGTATTGTAATCCCCAGCGATAAGAAGCTGCAGCACCGCGTGGTGTCACCTCCGTCGTACGCGGCGCCGCGCGCGGAGGCGCCGCGCTCGCCGTCGCGCTCCGCCTCGCGCTCGCCCGAGCCCGCGCCCGGCATACAGTTCATCACCTCCTTCGGCGGGGACGAGGACGAGGTCAAACCACGTGAGTCCGAGGACGTCACACCACTACACAGGCTGCAGCACCGCGTGTGTCACCTCCGTCGTACGCGGCGCCGCGCGCGGAGGCGCCGCGCTCGCCGTCGCGCTCCGCCTCGCGCTCGCCCGAGCCCGCGCCCGGCATACAGTTCATCACCTCCTTCGGCGGGGACGAGGACGAGGTCAAACCACGTGAGTCCGAGGACGTCACACCACTACACAGGCTGCAAAACCGCGTGTGTCACCTCCGCCGTACGCGGCGCCGCGCACGGAGGCTGCGTGCGCGCTCAGTGTAGCCATGCCTCGGCGTGCCTCGCCTTGCCCTAGCGTGCGCGCTCAGTGTAGCCATGCCTCGGCGTGCCACGCCTTGCCCTAGCGTGCGCGCTCAGTGTAGCCATGCCTCGGCGTGCCTCGCCTTGCCCTAGCGTGCGCGCTCAGTGTAGCCATGCCTCGGCGTGCCACGCCTTGCCCTAGCGTGCGCGCTCAGTGTAGCCATGCCTCGGCGTGCCACGCCTTGCCCTAGCGTGCGCGCTCAGTGTAGCCATGCCTCGGCGTGCCACGCCTTGCCCTAGCGTGCGCGCTCAGTGTAGCCATGCCTCGGCGTGCCACGCCTTGCCCTAGCGTGCGCGCTCAGTGTAGCCATGCCTCGGCGTGCCACGCCTTGCCCTAGCGTGCGCGCTCAGTGTAGCCATGCCTCGGCGTGCCACGCCTTGCCCTAGCGTGCGCGCTCAGTGCAGATGTGCCTGACACCGGACGCATGCCTCGGCCGAGCACGGCTATTGATACGCTTACAAAAGTGACACAACCACTACAAAATGACACACCAGTGCAAGTGACACACCACTGCCAAGTGGCACAACCGCTACAAAATGACACAGCACAGCCAAGTGATACAATCACTACAAAGTGACACACCGATGTAGGTACAATGGCACCGATGGGCAAGGTCGAACCGTTAGTTAGAATCGACGACACACCTCACAATACATTGACACATTTCTTGTTATGACGCGGTTTCAATATTGGCCCTTGTTTCACCAATTTGACAATGACTTTTACCTATTTTAGTATTATACCAATAAATATTTTTGATTTTGTTTTTTTTTTATTTCTGGATCTACAAGTGACTATGTACTCTTACGAGCAAAATAGCCTCGCAGTTGTCGGCAAGTGCGGCAATATATTGCAATGAAAATGTTGCTTATTCGCACGCATCTCCATTATTAGTTTTAGATAAAATCTTACCATCTTCAAATATTTAGGCCCAGTCTGGACGCCAGCGGGCAGCGGAGCGACGAGCAGGCGTTCTTAGATTATTATTATTATGTATCTCCGATTTAAATTTACGGGGTGAACCCTGGTCATTTGAAAGGCGCGCGTGGGGATATAGGATCCAACACGTAGAGGTCCTTTGAAGAAGTTTAATGGCATTTAGTATACCTGCTAGAACCCATTCACGGGTGCACAGTCACAAACTGGATAATGTACCCCAGGTTGGGGTGGATAGTAATTGAAAGTATAAAAGTTAAGGTAACTTCCCTAGGTTCTGACTTTTAATTTTTATTCCAGCTCCTCCAATCAAACCTCTGTATGCTGATAAGTTGAAGCAAAACCTGAAGCCTGAAGTACTTTATTCCGATGTTGCTAGAAGACCACCAGCGAGGTTAGTAAAACTCAAATAATATGTCAATGATCATTTTTAAACATAATTATAAACGATACTTTGGAGTTTAGAGGAACGAAAGTTTCGCTAATTTTCGACCTTTTTACAAGCTTTATATTAACTTGACCTGTTTGTAAGTATGTAAGTTGTCCGTCAAAATTTGCAATCCTTTTATCAGTCACTTGCTGTTATCCGTTTGAGCTGAAATTTTGGGTTAAGGTATAGCTTGGATGACAATTCAATATTATGGTACCATCAAGCTGATCTGATGATGGAGACAGAGGGTGGCCATGGGAATTGAGTATTTAACCGACGTAACCCCGTTGAGTTTGGGCTCGTTAGAATAGTTTCAATGAGTAGTTGATGATGGTATACAGAAAAGTCCAGTTAGCAATAAAAGCTTGTACCAAAAATGAAAATTTTGACAGAAACTTTTTTCAATACATTTAAGGTCCAAAAGTGCCAAACCTTTCAGCGATATGGAAACATGTCATTGTGATTAGCTCGCAAAAAATGCAGTGTTTTATTAAAATGAATATTTCAGATCGCCACCTCCATACCAAGGTCCAAGACCATTCATGGGCCCGCACCGGCCTCGCTCGCGCTCGTACTCACGCTCAGTCTCGCGGTCGCGGTCGCGGTCACTGTCGCGGTCAAGGTCGCGGTCAAGGTCACGGCCCCGCTACTCGTCCTCGAGGTCGCGCTCCTACAGCCCCCAACGAAGGTCAAGGTCGACCTCCAGACCACGACAGTACAGGAACAGACGCTCTAGAAGCCCACTCAAGTGTGTATTACTATACTTATCTACCAGATCTAGGAAGACCCTAATTCGTCCCATCAAAAGCTATATTACAGTTGAGTTCTCCAATCAAACAACCTTTCAAAAATATCTATACACAGTCTTTAGTCTAGTCAATGTATTGTGTAGATATTTTAGAATGGTTGTCTGTATAGGTATTGGGAAATACAGCGTGCAAATTAAATTATGATATTGATAAGGTTAGCTTGTCTAATTTGCCATTTATGTGACATTTATGTTTTGTATTTTTCACAGTTACGGTAAACGTAATCGGTCGAGGTCCATGTCTTATGAAAGGTAAGCTAGTTGCATTTATTGTAATTTTAAAAGGATAATACATCTACAAATTAACAAAACGGCATCAAGGTAAGTTCTTAAAACATTTAAAAACCAACTCTCATTGATTACCCCATATCTAGTTTTCCGCCATTTATATGAAACGGTCACAATCGCAAACATTTCCCATATAAAACGCCAACAGTTCTCTAGATTGGTACAATACAATATTCTATATTAGGGGCTGTCCTTATATTACGTCATTTCACAAAATAGGGGGGAGGGGTCTGACCATTGGATGACGGTAGTGATTTTATTAGGCGCGGGGGGCCCATGATGATAGGGGGGCGGGGGGGTCAAAAAACGATGACGTAATATATGGACAGGCCCTTATCGCAATCTACGGTGGACCCCGTATACAACGCTGTCCTAATTTACCGTTTAGTCGGAACTGGATATGCTCAAACTCTGTATGTCCTTGAATACTTTTTTGCGGCAGTTTGACAAAAGCCAAGTAAACATTCAGATATGCTCATCAGATGTTTGAAATGATTATTTGATATTACAGCAACGACAAAGGGCACTTGAGCAAGCCCGTGCCGCGGTACTACGGGCGGCGCAAGGAGGACAAGTCCTCCAGCGAGCTCTCGTTGGACTCTGACTCCAGCGACACGCCCGATGACGCGAAACGCACGTGAGTACCTCATGTAGGCCTCCAGAGAGGCCATACCGTATACCATATCTGGGTCAATCAACTTTTTCTTGTTGTTATTCTGTCCCGGTAAGCCAAGAGACAACAGTAACAGACTTTCTTGGAAAAAATACTATAAACTGGACTCCTATCATGCTAAGGAGATGCCCCACCATGGAATGGGTTTACCAATATGACAAAAACACGTGTTTAGTGTATTTAAACCCCATAAAATAATGGTTTTAAAGAGTGACCCAGGAGACGTAACCATGGCAACGAGCAACAAGAAATAGTTGATTGACCCATATGTTACTGGCCGCACTGCAGGCCAATCGGGAAAAAAAAACAAGTGAGTCTCACTCAGTCAGTTTTAGGTAGAGGGTGGGAGTAAGTGACACAAGTGCAAAAATGAAATAAAAATGCGTCAAAATGGCCCCAAAACCAACAAACATGAGAGTTGGGCCATTAAATAGGTCTTTAAATCTAATTAATTTAATTCTATAGGCACGAAGTCGAATTCCATTGCAGAACTGAGATATTCATATTCTTAGTCAGCATGAATACGAGCTATTAGGGCACATGCCATTTATTCATCCCGCAGGTCATTTAAATGACCTAATTATTGATTTATAATGAAATAATAACTTGCTGTAAAAAGTAATTGTATTTATAGAACCCAATAATTAACTACAATATTTTTACACACTTCGGTACCCTAATAATTAATGATCGATATCTCCAAGAGAAACCCGTTTTCTGTTAGAATTCACGCGGACTAAAATATGAATATCGCAGTTCTGCAATGGAATTCAACTTGGTACAGTCGAGTTCTAAAATATGTGCACGGACAAGTGATCAAAAATATGTGAACACTACTTTATTTTCAAGGACAAGGTTGCTCAGATATTATTGAACCTTCGGGAACGTACATTTATTTATGAACTCGACTGTACCTATAAAATGAAATGAAAAATATTTAAAGACCTGTTTAATGACCTAACTCTCAGCTGTATTGGTTTTGGGGCCAAGCTCCATACAAAGTTGCCCATGGTCCTTTGAACCTCGTGAAATATATTCTAAGTTCGAATTTCTTTAAGTTTACATCTAAGACTTGTCAACCTATTCCCGCCATGTACGGATGTGTGGTGAACATTTCAGATCGGAAACAAAGACCTTGTTCCGTTATCGTCAAATCTGCAAGAGCTCTGCTTCTGTTTAAAATGAATGGAAATAGTCCTTACCTTACACACAATTTGTATATTCTAATGATCTTCTAAGCTGAGGTTCAAATTGTCAAAACGAAATAAGAACCATAACTCTGTCCTGTTTCACCAAAAGTAGTGGTGAAATATGGCACTCACCGAAGATATAAGACGCGTGGCGGTGGCGTCAACGTGGCTTGCACCTTACACACATAACAGCTTTTTTCTCAAGCT
Source organism: Epinotia brunnichana (assembly GCA_963854355.1). Taxonomy (NCBI): domain Eukaryota; kingdom Metazoa; phylum Arthropoda; class Insecta; order Lepidoptera; family Tortricidae; genus Epinotia; species Epinotia brunnichana. The sequence continues at coordinate 16,180,776 of OY977949.1, read as the reverse complement.
TTAACAAATTAACTAAGAATTCTTCAGTACTACATTGTCGGTATTAAGTACGTCACTTTTCATAATTCATCCGAATGTTTGAGTAATTAATGTCATCAATTACTTCGATTTTCATTCTTGGTAGGCTGACCAGTTATTTTTTAATATAATTGTGATGTTTTTGCTTTTCTGTTTGATGATAATTACTAGTTAACTATAAAAGCAATTGTTTTTGAGTATTTTAGCTCTCTCCGTTACTTTATACTTATCAATAGCTACCCGTAAATCTATTCTAAAAACACTTGAAAGATTTTTTAAAATCAGATGTGTAGTTCCGGAGATTACGCCCTTCATACAAACTAACAAATCTCACAAACTATACCTGTTTATAATAATCTTATAGATTACGTTTCTCGTTTCAGATCGGCGGCTAAGCCCAACACAAACCAGAATCAGTTACGATTATCTGGATCCAGCTCCAAAGTCAGTAAGAATCATTTTGCTTTTGAATTTGTACGCTTTCACATTAGAACAGTTTACTTACAGACCAGTAGTAACCCGACAATCTTTTGTTGCTTAGTTGTTTAGAAGTTAACTATGAAATTTTGCACAAAGGAATTGGTTCATTGGATTATTTTCATCCGCTGAGATCTGACTAAAATAAAATTAAAGATCATCCAGGTGATATTGACGGAATTTGTCCAATGAGCCTTCCAAGGGGATGAGAGTGGAAAAAATCTTAATTCTGTAGGAATCCCCCGCATCACAATACAAAACACCCTAACATGGCATCCTACTCGATATTATGTCTACTATAATTCATCTACCTAGATGATTTCATAAGACAAATTTGATTCCTTCAATGCGGGGGTTTACTGAAATGACGCGACTTGCAGTCGGACCAGTAGTTGGGCCACAAAGTTCGAATATCAAAATTATTCGGCTTACTGTATTCAACCTATACACCAGAGAGCCTACCGCGAACGGCATTCGAAGTTTCCCCTCTCTGTCGCACTTACGTACGAACTCGTTAGTATGACAGAGAGGGGAAACTTCGAATGCCTTTCGCTCAGGCTCAGGCATAAGATGCTGTCATTTTATCACTTATCGTTGAGGATAATACATTTGTCACTGTCACACTCGCATACTCGTCAACACGTGACAGTCGTCTTATCCACAACGATAATAAGTGATAATGGCAACCATCTAGCCGGCTGGTGGTGGTAAAGTTGACTCCGACATGACATACCGTCACCTTCTGCCGGCGTAATGTAGGGACTACCCATGATATACCATCACCTGGGTGATTTCAGATGATCTCAGTGGATGCCACAAGATTATTTCATCAATAACAGCAGTGACTGAAAACTTTTTAATACAAGTTGTCTCCATACCTGTGATGGAAGTCTAATTCACTCCCTTCATTTTGAACAATCTGCACTTTTGTAAAGAGTAACGTGTCATATTTGCCGCTTCATTTGGTTTTGAATCTTTGACTTCTTCATTTCTAGGGAGGGTATAGGTACATAACAAGGCATATACCACTATTGTAATTTGTTTACTTTTTACTAGCTAACTGCGACATCGATAAATACAATCAAATGGGTATTCTAGCGACATAATTTGGACTATTGTATATGCTCCTCAATCAATTAACACTTTCGGTGCCAGGAACCCAATAGGTAGGCGATACGAGCAGTAGGCGATTTACTTAACAAACGATTTTTCTCATTTTATCGGTTACGAGCGAAGCGATATTGTTGGCAGTGAATGTGTTCTACCGATAAAATACCAACTGAATCGACATCATGCTGGGAACTGAATTGAACCATTTCTATTAATTGAGCCATGTTCAGTAAAGAGCGCGGTTCTCTGATCTTTACCATAAATTAACATGACACTTATTTTCCAGGGCCCGACGCGGGAAACCAAATCCTTGAAGGAAAAGCTCAAAAAGAAAATGCAGGCACAGTTATCAAGGCAACGTGAGTTTTTACATTAGCAATTAGTATTTTTCGGCTAAAACTAGTGCTGGAAGAAACAAATATACTATATCAAGACAGGATAATCCTCTAAAATCCATGTTTCTAGCTTTAAGCTCACTTACAAACAATGTAATTAGTCACACTAACTGGCTATGGTTGAAATTAAAATATTGGTGTCTCATTCTAAATATTGCAAGTTGTTGTGACAAATAGCTAGGTGTGTAATGGCGTTTATTATGAACGTACTGAGTGTTTCACTGCTGGGCCTAATTCATATTTTTCTGGGATTGTGTTCCATGTCTTCCCATAATCTGATCCTAGGACTACCCCGTCTGTGTCAGCTTCTTTTTTTGCTTTCAAATGTGAGTCTCCCACTGCGGGGGAAAGGCACCCCCCTCATTTCCGCGACACCTGGTATTTTATGTTTCTTCCAAGCAATTGTTGAGGATCTTCGTGACCTGCTAAACCGCGGCTAAAATATGAATGATCAAAGTAGTATAATATTGTATAAATAATTTCCAGTGCGAGCAGACAAGCGGGCTGAGGCCGAGCGGCTGGAGCGCGAGAGTCGGCGCCAGGCGCGACGCGACGAGGAGATGCGGGAGCTAGCCATCAAGCTGCGTCGCAAGTCTGTACACACACACACACACACTTTCCTCTTTACTGATACACTCCCACCAAGTCCGGGACGTACTAACTTAACACTTTGATGGACAGAAAACGCCTATAGGCGTAATCCTATTGTTATTTCTATTGTGTCTCGTATAGTGTCCATCAATGTTTTAAACTAGCACGAAAGAAGACGATAGAACTCTGCCTGCATCCATATCTGACGGGACAAAGCTCGCAAAAATATCTGAATGTCGTGCATTGCATCGACACACCTATTGTGTCGATGCAATGCACGACATTCAGATACGGTAAACTTTAAATACGCGCCGGCAGTCAAACTTCCCACAAAATCGGATTTTAACGGACGGAACTTATTATTCTTATTTCTGTTTGAAGCAACTGAACCTTACAGTTGCATCAGATATTTTTGACTGCATTATTCTGTCATTATACGATTGTAGATAACTATTACGTGCAAAAGGTTAATTGTTTAATAGACAGAAGTTAATCCTCTTTTGTACACATCTCTTAATCTTTTAACTTTAATGTTGAACTGGAATCAATTCAGCTTAATATGCGTTTAAATCAGCGTTCTCCGAAGCTGTACGACTTTCTGCAAAGGTCTTATGTGAAATCCATTTCTCACCACACTGGTTACAGTAGAACATCGTTTAATTATGGAGCCTACATAATTACACCAGCCTCTTACCATGGACCTGTGCGAGTCATTTACGTGGTTATTTTTTACACAGGCAACGTGAAATGCGGCATCAGCAGAACAGAAGGTCAAGCGAAGAAGATTCAGACGGAAGTCACAGTAGATCATCAAGGTATGTACTTTTTTCTAATTTAAATGATATTTGACATTTTTATATTCGGATTCGTTGGCTGTGACTTCATCCTGAGTAATTTCCGATTGTGTAGAGCAAAATATTTTGAATCCCGGCTATGACGGTATATATTATCGTCGATTTCGGTTTTAACGACGGCTTTCCTTTCACAGAGATTCTCCCACGCAAGAAAAGAAAAAAGATGAAAGCAGTCTCTCCAAAAGCCCTTCGCCAACACCAAAGAAAATACCAGTGTGGGAAACAAACAGAGATGCCCCTAGAGTCCCGCAAGAAGAGTATAGGAACAGGTACGAAATGGGAGAAGGTTCTCAGTACCCCGACACGTCTAGACGAAGGTATGACAACGATGGCTACTACAAGAATGAGGACAGGCCCCCTGCGCCGCCTTATCCTCCAAAATACGACAAATATTCCAACAGAGACTATCAAAATCGCAACTACGACAACCAACACGATTATAACACATACCCTAACGACTCTCAATCGCAATCGAGTAGATGGGACCAAAACAGCTATTCGTCAGCCAGGAGACGACCCTACGGCCACAGAGGAGGCTACAGGACACAAGGCAACCGGTCGGCCGAGCAGGACTACGAGCCGCCCGACTGGCAAAACAGGCCGGACACTGAAGACCACGGTCGAGAGAGTTCTAGCAGCTATAATAAGAGTAAAGTCAAACTTGTTGACTATTAGATGATTTCGTGGTTGTACACTTGATGCCAAATTAGATGATTATCAAATGTTTCTAAAATTCATAAAACTATCAATTTGATTTTCTCCTCTTTCCATATTTCATTATTTTAACTTTTGAACGCTATATTTGATTGAAGATAGTAAATATAATAATTAGTTGATTTTCACGTAGGTTCGTGTCACAAGTCCGCACTGAAAATTACATAGGTGGCAGTCAAAAGTTAAATTTAAAATATATTCGCATTCATCAAAATCGGCTAGCTACCGATCATGACTAGTAAAAGTATAAATTGTTCCATTGTAGATATTATAATTAACGAAGGAGTAGTATAAAATATGTTGAAAAATATACGCGAAGTATATCTTCAGAGTTATAATGTAAATACTTCAAAGACTTCATTTTCGTAATATCATTCGTATTAAGCAGCTTTTATTATCATTACATTATCTCAGTCTTAAATAAATACACTAATTCATTTGTAATAAATAACTTGTTTTCTTATACTGGTAATATTTTTCTCTCCTTACTAGGGTAAACCAAGCAATTTTTGGCACTCCTCCACGGGCACGTGCAATCTTGTTTCTAGGTCAGTAACTGCCTGTCTGGTGTCTTGAGTGCCATCAATGGTTGTTTTACACTAATACATTTTCCCCTAAAGCTAAAACCAATAAGTAAAAGTTGAGTAAACAATCTCAGCAATTTGGGCATGTCCAAACGTTTAATTTTATCAAGTCGCAGTGACGACCCTATATGGTGCTCCTACCACAGAATAAGTAATAGTACAAGCTCCTACACTGGCTGTTATATATAACATAGTGTAACAAGAATAAGGCTATGTAACACTATGATATTGAAGAGGGATAGTTGCTGTTCGGCGCATCCGCTTCGTTGTCTTCGGGCGCGTCGTCCTCTAAATAAGAGGATTGACTATTGAATCTTCACACTATTGCAATAAAGTCGATAGTTGCCTGACTTCAAATATGCAGTTAATCGCTAAGCGTGTCTACATCGATGTTTTCGGGCGCGTCGTCCTCCAAATAAGAGGATTGACTATTGAATTTCACACTTGCAATAAAGTCGAAAGTTGCCTGACTTCAAATATGCAGCTAATACGAGGGTCAAACTGAAAGTTCTTAGAAAATCAAAAACTGAGCAATCAAGCAACTTATTACTTTTATTATATCTTTTCAAAATAGCCTCCCTTCACATCAATACATCGCTGCATTCGATAGAACCACTGAGAAAAGCACTTTGCCCACTCGTCCTTAGGGGTCTCTTCGACGGCCTTTTGAAACGCAGCCACTGCTTCGTCGGCGTCCATAAAACGTTTTCCTCGAAGTTTTTCTTTAATTTTTGGGAATAAATAAAAATCACAAGGTGCAAGGTCGGGGCTATAAGGTGGGTGACCCAGTAATTCCACGTTTGCCGTCGCCAAATAGTCGATCGTTTGCTTGGCGGTGTGCGATGAGGCGTTGTCGTGGTGAAGCAGGATCCTACTGCGAGGCCGTTTTTCTCGAACTTTTTCCAGGACAAGTGGTAAACAATTGTTAGTGTACCACTTCGCAGTAACTGTTTTTTGATCCTCTAAAATAATTGTTGCGTAATGACCAGTCCTTCCGAAGAACGAGGCCACCATCTCTTTTCCCACACTTCGACCTCTCTTCACTTTAGTAGGCAACTCCTCGGAAGGAAACACCCACTCAGCAGACTCTTTTAGTTTCAGGATCATAACAGTAAATCCAGCTTTCGTCACCCGTAACTACGTCGAACACAGCATTTGAGTCACCTCCGTTGAATCTTTGACCCATTTCACGGCACCAATCAACACGACGGACTTTTTGGGCTTCTGTCAAATTATGAGGTATCCACCGGGCACAAAGCTTCCTCACCGCTAAATGTTCATGGAGGATTTTGTGGACTTGACTCATACCAATGGCTAAGCTTGTACGAATCTGCTGATAGGTTACTCTTTTGTCAGTCTCTATCATACGCCGCACAACACTGATGTTATCTTCAGTAGTCGCCGTAGAAGGCCGGCCCTCACGCAGATCATCAGTGAGATCAGTGCGGCCACGTTTAAATTCATTAAACCAGTTGTAAATAGTAGCACGAGATGGGGCTTCATCGTGAAAGGCCAATCGAAGTCTATCATAACTTTCTTGTTGACTTAAATTACATCGAAAGTCGTAAAAAATCATTGCTCGAAAATTTTCTCGCGTTAAATTCATGCTCACGTAGTACACACAATTTTCAATTTGCCGCCAAATCGTAAAACAAATGACAATCGAGTGGAATTCGTACACAAAAATATTAAGAAAGAGTTCCATTTTCAAATTTTGAACTTATTTTTTTATTATATTTATTACAAGTGGCCAGTTCTAAAGACTTTCAGTTTCAGTGTCGCCCTCGTAGCTAAGCGTGTCCACATCGATGTCCTCGTTGTCTGCGGATGCGTCGTCCTCTAAATAAGAGGATTGACTATTGAATCTTCACACTATTGCAATAAAGTCGATAGTGGCCTGACTTCAATATGCAGCTAATCGCTAAGCGTGTCCACATCGATGTCTTCGTTGTCTTCGGGTGCGTCGGGGTCGCGGCCCGGGGCGCCTCCTCGGCCCTCCTTCGTGTGCCGCCATTTCATGCGGCGGTTCTGGAACCATACTTTCACCTGTTGACAAAGGGATGACGTTTTAGGAACAATACTGCGTGCCTATTATGACCTAGGGGCTTTAAACTCAAAATTCTGCTCGTCAAACTGTACCACTTTTGTTCTGTAACTTTTTAAAATAACTATTATTTCTATAATTTTATTAGTCTTTGAACTTTACTGTAGTCGCCATCACATACATAGGTACACTATAGGTGTTTAAAAAATCGGCACATGCACCCTAATGCCTTGAAAATAGAGGTGTATTCCGATGTTTGTGACGTGCTTGTTTGCTTACATCGGGTATGTGATGGCGACTGTACCATCAATGTAATGCAAACACGGTAAGTATGATAATTATTATAAGTATGATAATTCGGCGTATACTTACCTACTGTTGATAAAATAATACATTCATTACAAGCATATTTCCTCACTAATTCTTCAACCTCATTCAAGAATAAAAGTACTTAGGTATAAGAATTTATATAGGTAGCGTCAGCCTAGCCAAGGCCCTCTTTCCATGAAGAAGAGGGGGTTAGCTATAATCCCTACCAGTCCCAGTGTTGATTGAGGATTTACCATTCAGGTTTCCTTGCGCTGTTTGCCAGGATTCGAATCCACGAAATAGAAAACCCATCTGAATCAACAACAACCAGAGCCACACAGAGGGCAATAGGTAGTTTGGGTATAGGTACCTGTGCATCAGTAAGCCCCAGCGTGGCAGCCAACTGCCGCCGATCCGGCTTGGTGATGTACTTCTGTATCTGGAACCTCCTCTCGAGCCCCTTCCTCTGCAGGTTGCTGAACACCGCGCGGGACCAGGAGCGTTTTCTTTTGCCTGTCGACGTGACGTCACAGCGGGGGGCGGGCTGCGGCGGGGATGACGTCAGGGGCAGACGGTACACTGTTAACAGGAACATATTATTATTAGGAGAATGCCATCATATTTTAGGATCCTGGTTGCTTTAGGGTGATGAGGTCCCAGCTGGTAGTCTGGTAAGTGAACCGGAAAAAATAGTTTCGCGCCATTATATAGGTAGGTAATTTCACAAATATTTGTAAGCATTGTTGATGCGTGTTTGCTGGTTATTATTAAAAATGTTGACTCGTGGTGAATAGAAAAGTGATAAATAGAATTGACGCCACTGGAAATTCTTGGAGATGTAGGTACAATTACTTATGTGAGTAAAAATCTGTTGTCTCAATAACTAAAGGAAATAGCTTAGGAGCCTGTAACATTTTCATTTTATGTAAAGGATTTTTTACTAGCAATTGTGTTGAAAAACGTCGTATGAAGCGCGTGAGCTTTGATAATTACATCCTCGGCTCTCTTATCACGCTTAACTGCAGTTCGCGTGATAATTCCGCCTTTGATGTAATGGTCAACATAGCTCACTTGTATCACAATGTACAATCGAACCAACTGAATCATGAATCATGAGTCATGACCCACCATAGAACAGTTTAATGCAAACAGTTAAATGTAACAAGGTTCCATGCTGGGTCAGGATTCAATTTTGTCGATAGTACTTCCCTGCCGAGGTTTTCCCAAGGGACTCAGTATGGGGTTCTTCAAAAAAGGAGTGTTTAAATTCTTAAAGGGTCGGCAACGCGCATGTAACACCCCTGGAGTTGCAAGCGTCCATAGGCTACGGTAACCACTTACCATCAGTAAGTATTACGATACTTAGTAGTAAAAATATAATTTTTCTATCTAGCTTATTTTGTTTTGTTTATTAAAAATTATTTTTAGAAGTAGGTAAGTAAGTTAACTTTGTAATTTAATTACTTTTGTATGTATTATTTTTGTAAATTCCTAATATGAGATTAGGTATTCTTAAAGTCCCTTCTATCAAATAAACCGAGAATTATCGAAATCAGTAGTACACGTGATTGACGTGATGAAGCATTATCGCTGAAAAACAAACATATACATATGTACAGTCGGCCTCATAAGTTGCTGAACACCTAAGTACCTTGTCGTTTTCACTCGTTTGACAACAATGAGGCAGTTTAACATGACGTTTAATGCGACACGGTACAAAGGTCTTAAGCCACTTGTGAGGCTGACCGTGCACGTGATGAAGAATTATCGCTGAATCATTTGAGGGCAACAGTTAGGTACCTACTCTTCTGAATAGCAGGTGTGAAAACACTATTAAACTTAAAATAGTTTCATGCCGAAATGGCCCATAATAATTAAAAACTTAGAAAAGTCGAAAATCCCCCGACTTTTTCTTTTCAAAGTTCAATATCTCAAAAACGGCTGAACAGATTTTGTTGAAACGTAGCTAAGAACCATCTAGATCACGTCAGCTTTCGGACAAAAACGGCATTAAAATCGGTCCACGCGTTTAGGCGCTACGATGCCACAGACGTACCCACAGACAGACACACACGTCAAACCTATAACACCCCTCTTTTTACGTCGGGGGTTAAAATTACATTATCATTATTAGTAACACTACCTAAATTGAACAGGATTTTGCCTAAATATCTTGAAAATATTACGATTATCATCCGAACACCCAGCTATCTTATTACACGCTCATTCATTAAGGGTCGCTTACGGAGTCGCGCCGCGTGAAGTTTAGGTTTTTAGCGCTACTCACACAACGATCGAGGCTCGCGCACCGCACACGCACACATGTAAGTATGCACAGTGGGTCGTCGTACTTTGACTCGCCAACAAAATGGTTACTTTGAATTTTGTTACCAATTATAAAAATTGTTACGTCAAATGTATTTTATCTTAATAACAATACCTACTAACTGCTGCCCATGACTTTGTTTGCGTGGACACGATTTTCTGTAAGAATCAGGTGGAAATATTTTCCCGCAGTTAAATGTGGTTAAAGTGGTGGTACATTTTTTTGCACATATTTTGATATAAATAATAAATATTATGGGACATTTTTTACACAAATTGAACTAGCTCCATAGTAAGCTCAATAAGGCTTGTGTTATGGATACTAGACGACGATATACAATTCAATGGATATAAATACTTAATTACATAGAAAAAATCCAGGACTCAGAAAGAAATATTCGGGCTCATCACACAAATATTTGTCCTTACCGGGATTCGAACCCAGGACCTTCAGCTTCGTAGGCAGGGTCACTACCCACTAGGCTAAACGGTCGTCGTCAAAGACAAACTCCACAGGGGCGATCCCTTTTTTTTTTTAAGTAAGTTTTTTCTAAGTAAGATAATTAAAACTATAAACTTCCCGACCCATGATTGCAGTAGCCGGCCCTTAAATAAGTCTCAGTAGAGTCGCAGTTTATGGAAGGGAAAACTTTACTGAGCGTGTAATCTACGTTTCATATTGCACTATAGTCTTACAACTAACGACTGTGATGCTTTTTGGTTTTTAACTGACTTCAAAAAAACCGGCCAAGTGCGAGTCGGACTCGCGCACAAAGGGTTCCGTACCATTATCAATAAAAATATTTATTTTATTTTATTTTTAGTATTTGTTGTTATAGCGGCAACAGAAATACATCATCTGTGAAAATTTCAACTGGAACTATCACGGACGGACGGACGGACGGACAGCGGAGTCTTAGTAATAGTAGGGTCCCGTTTTACTCTTCGAGTACGGAACCCTAAAAAGGAGGAGGTTCTATGTTACACTGTAGAACTGTAGTAGATATCGGTGAACATATTTATGTTCACCGATATCTCTGTCCATCGTGGAGAGATAAGATAATTGTACTTTCAAAACAAAGTTTTAACCGACTTCAAATCAGTAGCCAAATTGCTTCAAGTTTGCCTATAAAATTTGAAGAGTTCCCTCGATTTCTCCAGGACCCCATCATCAGAACTAGATTTTGGTGACAACGGGACCAATCTGGAAGTATATGCTTTCAAACAAAGAAAAAAAATTCAAATCGGTTCATAAATTACCGAGGTATCGCGTAACATAGGTAACACACATAAAAAAAAATACAGACGAATTGAGAACCTCCTCCTTTTTTGAAGTCGGTTAAAAATTAATAATTATCTCGGTATTGATTAGCATTTTTACTACACTTATCAAAAAACTTTGTTAATTAATGCACTATTTATATTTTTAAATACTTAGTGAGTTGGTATAACATCTTTTTATACTGTGTTAGCTATTCAGGCTCTACTGTTCAACGGGGCAGTGACAGAAAAACTATAGGTAAGTGATACAGAAATTTGTTTGTTAGACGTCACGGTTTTAGAAAAAAAAAATGCATTCAAATGCCTGCATGTCTCTATCTGCCAACACAGCGAATCCTCAAGTAAATAAAGGGTCGGCAACGCGCTTGTGATACTTCTGGAGTCACAAGTGTCCATAGGCTACGGTACGGTACGGTAACATCAGGCAGGCCGTAAGCTTGTTTGCCACCGTCGTTGTATAAAAAAAAACCGGCCAAGTGCGAGTCGGACTCGCGCACGAAGGGTTCCGTACCATTTTCAATAAAAATTGTTTTGTTTTTAGTATTTGTTGTTATAGCGGCAACAGAAATACATCATCTGTGAAGATTTCAACGGGAACTATCACGGTATCAGTGAGATACAGCCTGGTGACAGACAGACGGACGGACGGACGGAACGGACGGACGCACAGCGGAGTTTCAGTAATAGGGTCCCGTTTTACTCTTTGAGTACGGAACCCTAAAAATGCATTTAAAAAAATGTAAGCAGGTACCTACGGTCAACCAATTTGATTCCTAGGCCACCGTAGAACCCTGTCATATTAACTGCTACATAGCGACGCAATAAACAAACAACAAACAACGTTTATTAAAGTAGATAATACGTGTACATAGTTATGCTTACATTTTAATATTAATACAAGAAGGTAACTAAGTATGAGCCAAGTAAGCTTCAACTGATCCCCGTACTAGTGTGAACTGTATAACGGTGGATCAGGATTCACTGTCCTTAACTATTAGTACCTACCCATAAAAACATATCTATTTAAATGGTAACAAACTTGTTAAATGTAGGTACATTTACAAAAGATTGGTGAACAATAGCCTAGCAACGCCTCCTAAGCGAGCGCTGTGTCGAGTCGAGAAGTAAACAAGTAGTATATTTAAAAACTTAACATAATTTTACACTGTAATATCGTATCGGGGTTTAAATAATGTTGTACAACCGTAGTAATATAGTTTATATATATGGATGCGTGTGTGTGAGTATGCGTGTGTATGTATGCGCGTGTGTTTGTGTATATGTGTGTATGTGTGTAATTTGCGTGTGTGTATGTTTATGTGTGTGTGTGTTACACCATGTGTTTAAGTAGTTGTTCAGTATTTTCATAACTCAAATTCTGTACATACTGTTCCACAGTTTTTTTTGCAGGAATGCAGATTAAGTGACCGTAGGTGAATTTGTTTGCTTAGTTTGTTGTATAACGTTGGGCCAAGTACACTTATGATTTTTTTTGAAAACGTGGTTTTGTGAGTCGGAATATAATATACCAGATCATTCCTTCTCTTGGTCGCAGGGTAATTAGGAATTCATTTGTGTTGTCTTAGTAATAATAACTTAATAAATAGTTGCCTAACCGTGAGTATTTATTAATATTAAGCAATAATCCTAGTAACCCGTATTTACATAGATAGCATTTACAACGGCAAGGTTCTATGATGGCCTAGGAATCAAATTGGTTGACTATAGGTGGGCGTTTTCACGAAAAGTTGTTCAATTTCGTATCATTTTATATCTGGATAAAAATAGTTTTATTCTACTCAGAATTTGAAGCCCTTTCGATTTTAATAAGAGAAAAAAAATGTGTCCCGCGTTAAGGATGATTCACGCTAGACCGGGCCGGTTCCGGCCCGGGCCGTAAACTTACCGAGCCGTCACCGAGCTTATTTTGATACACCTTTCACCACCGGGCCGTTTCCGGGCCGTTTCCGGGCCGACGCCGAGCCGACACCGGGCCGGGACATTGTGCAAACGTTATGTCACCGAGCTCGTACCGGGCCGGGGCCGGGCCGACACCGAGGCTCGGTCGCCGTGCCACGTCCGGGCCGATTCCGAGCGTTGGGTGTCAATCACAGCGGGCAGCGACCGGGCCGTTTCCGTCGTTCTAATGTCAAAGAAAGTCTGTCATTGTCACTGAGTCATTGTCATTGTAATTTATTCCAGCACTGCAACATACTTGCATAAGTTCCTTCATTTATACGATAAAATACGATAAACAAAGCTAAATAAAATGTCGAAGAAGAAGATACTATGTTCTTCAAAACAATTTGGCGTGCATCGACTTTGGCGTTCCCGTGAAGCAAGAGGAGAGTTCAAAATGTTGTGTAAAGATCTTTGGACCTATGATGACAAATTTTATGATTATTTTCACGTGACACAAGATTCTATCCATGAAAAAGTTAAACACTGTTTGGAAAAGAAAATTACTAGGTTCCAGAAACCGATATCCTCCGAACATCGACTAGCTCTTTGTTTAAGGTAAGCAAAATGCAAATTCAATAAAATCTAAGTAGGTATGCGCTATGAGAGTGTGGGTGAGTTGTGTATTACCTGCATTTTTCTCCAGCCCCGCTATTCTGTAACTTGTTTTAAGCTCAACTTCCTCAACGTACACCCACAAATATATCTTGACGCCGTGATTCGTAGAAACTACGCGTAATCAGAGGTCTGAATGAAGGGTTGAGAACATGCTTGTTACAGGTACTAGTGAAGTCGCAAGTATCCATACGCTACGGTGTCTGTGTTTGTGTACAATCAGGTGGGCAGATCCTATATTTTATGCTGTGCAGCAATGCGTCTATATTTTGTGTAAACATAAATGTGTGCGTTATTGTTACTTGAATGTCTAAATAATATGTATTTATAAGTGTTTGGTAACTGTAGGTAACAACAGTCAATCGCTCGGAGTTGACGCTTGAGGAGAAAAACAAATTAAATAAATAATGCTACCCAATCATATTTATAGGTAATGCTAATAATTATAAATTAAAATCCATTTGTAAATTATAAATTAAGGTAAAATTTATTTGCAGATTCCTGACTACAGGGGATTCATTCAAAACACTCTGGCTCAATTTTCGAATTGGTCATTCTACCGTTTGTAAAATTGTTAACGAAACTTGTCGAGCAATATTTTGTTTAATGAAAGAGGTGGTGGCCACACCCAAATGAAGAGACGTGGAGGAAAATTGCAGATGAATTTGAAAGGCTGTGGCGTTTCCCAAATTGCATTGGAGCATTAGATGGCAAGCATTTTTGTATCGAAGCACCAAAGGTTCAAGGTTCTGTATACTTTAATCACAAAAAAATCATTTTCCATAGTTTAATTGACCTTGGTTGACGCACATTACAAATTTATCTACGTGGATGTTGGATCTTAAGGCCGGAATAGCGATATGGCAGCTTTTTTGCGAATAGCTTTAAAGAGCTATTCCTAAAGGACAGAAATTAAATAATAATACTTAAAATACCTGGTCGATCTTTGCCGAATTCAATAATTACGGGTACCACCCCGTTTGTCATGGTTGGCGACGAAGCTTTTCCTTTGAAAACATATTTGATGCGACCGTCAGGCCAATGGTAGAGATCCAGAAACAAATTATAATTTCAAATTATCTCTTGCCTGACGGTTAGTGGTAAATGCTAGGAGGATGATGGTGATTCCATGGTATTTTTGGGGCCTGGATTGAACGTAGAACCGATGGCCGTTGGTGCGGAAAGTTTCTCGAGTGGTGACCAAGTACCTCAAGAAGGTGGACTGATGACCTGGTAGGCAAATGCGCTCGCCTGGCGCAGGACCGGTAACTGTGGCATTTTTGGGGTAGGTAGGTAGGTATAGGCATCCCCAGCAACGTACTTTTTTCGGCTGATATGATGATGATGACGACATTTATGACCTTATGACATCCAATAGGGCAATTTAATTTGAACAGAAGTTTTTGAGATTTTGATGTCAGTATATGGTGTCAAATCTCCATCTAAGTACCTTGGCTGAAATTGATCCTAAGGCTCCTGTATGTCCGTCCGTCCATCTGTTACAGGGCTGTATCATTTGAACTCTTGGCACCTGTTTCTTCTGAAGTACGGAACCCTCCGTATGCGTATCATTTTCGTTTATGTGAATGTGTTTCCACACATTCACGTCATTCATTTGTGTATTCGGGGGTACGTATCCTTAGGTATTCTTTTATCGTGTTTACCAATTTTATTTTATTTTTTTTCATGTGGTTTTTGAGCTACCCTACCTACTAACGAAACTTGGTGGACCCTGAAACACGAAAGACGTTTACAATACCCACAACCAACGCCAGCCTAAGATTGACTTCTACAAATAGGTATATATAATATCTACTTCCATTAAGCTCGGGTTTTATAAAGCCCGTTAGACCTTATTTCGATCAGTAAAGTCAAAAAATGTACCGAATTACTGAAATTTGATATGGTTTAAGTATTTTTATCTGTAGAAATATAATAAAGAGGAAAAGTCTGTGAGATTGTATTAGCTTTGTAAGGTTGTAAGTTTGTATGTAGGGAGCTAGGGAGTATTATGCGGCACCATTTATCCGAGGAGGATGTTATTATTTTGTCTTTTTCTGGTTCTGTACTCTATACCTAGGATCCTTCAACTACTCAGGCTCCGTCCGTCTGTTCTGTTACTGGGTTGTATCGTTTGATGATATGCCGAGAGAGATAGCTTTGGAAGTATTCTTTTATACTAAGTGGGTGGAAAACAGGCATACGGTCTGCCTGATGTGATTCCAGAATAATGAAAAGCGTGTGGCCGACCCTTTATTGATTTGAGGATTCGTTGTGGTGATAGCTAGAGATGATCACGGGTCCCTCGCTCTCATCACGACACATCTTCGGGAGTTCTTGCGACCTTACTCACCACCAGGAACACAACACCACATACCTAACCGACAGAGCAAGTAGTGGCGTTATTATGACTACGGTCTTCTGTAAGGTGAAAGCACTACTCCAGTTGGGCTGCTCCTGCTTCAAATGTGTTAGTTATAATTATATATATTGTAGGTATTTGTGTATTGTATACATATAGCTGGTTGATTCACTTACTGTTTATTCTTGCAGCATAGTGTATTATTATAGCTTATCGCGTAGTCGAGGTACCTACTTAAGAAAGTAGTTGAACCGTAAAACACGAAAGATGATTTCAAGACCCACAACCCACGCCAGCTTAAGATTGGCTGCTAAAATAGGTACGTACTAATCTATAATATCTACATATATTAAGCCCCTGTTTTATAAAGCCCGTTTAACCTAATTTTCGTAGACATGGAAAAGCTTAATCATACATCACATTTTATACACGCAGTGTATTAATCAAACTTTAAAAACCGGCCAAGTGCGAGTTGGACTCGCGCATGAAGGGTTCCGTACCATTATCTATATAAACGGCAAAAAATCACGTTTGTTGAAATATTTTATTTTATTTTTAGTATTTGTTGTTATAGCGGCAACAGAAATACATAATCTGTGAAAATTTCAACTCTCTAGCTATCACGGTTCTTGAGATACAGCCTGGTGACAGACAGACGGACAGCGAAGTCTTAGTAATAGGGTCCCGTTTTACTATTTAAGTACGGAACCCTAAAAACAACAAGGCATAACAACGTGTGATGCTAAAAAAGGGGTTAGACTCAGCATAATGTTGCAGTGAGTACTGGGTAACTGATGATGTACTGAGAAATATGGTTTAACCTCAGAGCATAGAGCACAAGCCGCCGGCGGCCGCGTCGCAGTTGTTAGCTCAATGGGCATAATCTGCCGCTAGTTGTAGTCGGTAACTACCGTCCGTTGTTACCGAGTGTGAACGCGTGCTGATCACAGAGAATATTATTTACGTTTCTTCCCAAAATGCCTGATATGATGCGCGTGTATTGTCCAATAAAAGCGTAGGTATACAAGTGTGTGTGCTTTAGAAGTGTGCGTGCTTTGTCTTGTCAATTAATTGTGCTTTGTGTGGGTAAAACTTGCGACAGGCGTACTTAATACAAATAGGGAACATTACGCAAAACTCTTCGTAGGTGGCGACACTAGCAGCGTTGACATTGTATCTCGTTCGCACTTGCGGTATTGTCTATGCAAGCATCCTTGTCACTCATTTGACAATCAATTTTGCATGTGTGTGTGAATCCCTATATTTCTATACTGGTTTACTATTAGTGTTAGTGCTGCCTCTGGCGGCAGAACATTGCAGTTATGTTCCCTATTGGCCGGCATATCCGATCTCCTTATATTAATCTGTGGGTTTAACGCATCTTTATAGAACCGAGTCGAAGTATGTTAGCAGAATGGGAGTAAATATTGCTCTAGCTTAGAAAGTAGTAGGTACTCATAAATTATTATTTTTAATGCTGTTGCCTAGTGGTTAAGGCATGTGGCTGTCAAGTGGCGGTCGTAGGTTCGAATCCCGGCCCGTACCAATCAGTTTCTCGGAACTTATCACGGAGTATTTATCGTTAGCTTTTCGGTGAAGGAAAACATCGTGAGGAAACCGGTCTTATCCCAATAAGGTCTAGATCTCCCTCTGGTTTGAAAGGTCAGTGGCAGTAGCTTTCGTAAAACTAGTGCCTACGCCAAATCTTGGGATTAGATGTCAAAGCGGACCCCGAGCTCCTTTAGGGTTCAACCGGGAATAACGCTAGGATGATGATGCTGTTATGGTCCACTCTCATTTTTGGATTGCAAAGAGATATTAAATACACTTCAGCGTCAAAATTTGGATCAAGTATCTGAAGTAATATAATACAGAGGAAAAGTCTGTGAGATTGTGAGGTTGTGGTTGTGCTTTGTAAGTTTGGATGTAGGGGGCAATATCCAGAACCATTTATCCGAGGAAGTTCTCATTTTGTCTTCTTTGGGTTCTGTATGCAAAAGGACCCTTACTGTTACTGGGTTTAATAGTATTGTTTGACGATATGCCGAAAGAGATAGCTTTAGAAATTTTAGTTTGTAGGCATACGGTCTGCCTGATGCGATTCCAGAATCATCACTGACGCTGTGCCGACCCTTTATCGATTTGAGGATTCGTTCCGTTGCGCGTTGTTAGCAAGAATCAACCCGGCCATAACACAAGCCGGAAACAACACAGCCTCGGGAGCTCTGGCGACCTTACATGTCACCAGCAACACAACACCGCATACCTACTGAGCAATAGTAGGATAAGATTGGTACTCGTACATAGGTAGGTATAACTGCAAATAATAGGTTTAGCTACTCTTTCCGGAGATAGCGTTATAATTATATCTATCTATAGTATGCTGTTGTTATAATTATAAGACAACAAATTCGGCAGCTGCACTGTTCCTTCTGAACCTCGCAGCGCACACTGGAACTCTATCAGCGACATCAATACGAATACATATATTTACCAGTGTGAAACCGCCATACGATTAATAATTATAAGACGATTCATTCACTTACGGTTTATTTAAAAGCTTAAATCTTGCAGCATTATCTATTTTTACAGCTTATCGTTATCGCGTAGTCTTGCTTTATGAAAAAGAACTTGCTGTATTGAGTTAGATTAATAATCCACTACTAAAAATAAAACTAAAAGAACCCTGCATTTATTTAATTCACTGAATAAAACTTTACTTTGGATGTTTTATTTCTTGTTACATGTACGAGCAACGTTAGCCGGTCTAGATGATACAATACTGCAGCCACAACAGGCTGATAGCCAAACGAGCTGGTTTCCGATCCAGCATCATCACACGTAGCATGATGCCATCACTTCTCTGCCAGCGGGTAGACCCAACTGCTTCACCACATGTAACGGCGGCGGAGAGACGATGGCCCATCGGATACCATTACTTCTCTGTCAACGGATGGAAATAATTTCTTCACACATGGCACGGCGAAAAGACGATGACCTATTTACCCATTATTGCCATGCCATCACTTCTCCGTCAGCAGGCGGCCAATCGCAGCCGATCTACTACTCAATAGGTTTACCTACCTATACTATACTTTAGTATTCAATTTTGTAAATAAAACTATTGGTGTTTTTTTCATTCCAACGGTAAATTGGATTACTTCCAGCTTTCATAATGGAACTTGACTTTGACATCAAGTCATGGCCATAGACAAAACACTTAGCTGTCATCAGGTTTTATCCGGATAGGGTTAGTTGGGCTACGTTACGAGCCGTTAGGTTGGTTACCATTTCCAAGTAATGTTATTCGCTAACCTAGGTTAAGGTTAGTTCACATGCATGTTACTCAGACTAGCAAAAGCGGAAATCGGAAATTTTCTGTCGCTCTGAACGGGTCTATCCCAGAAGTTCCATATTTTCTAGTTCCATATGGAACTATCGGTACATTTGTAAATGTCAAACAAATGATCCCAATAGTTCCATATACTAGGTTTTACACCTGGTTATATTTTAGTTTTAAATCAGTTGAGTACCTACCTATCTTCGGAGATGTTCTCTAGGGTGAATCAGTTGTATTTCGATTCTCCAACAATTTATTTGACCATTTTTTTTAAGTATTTCTTATTTCTATTTTGTGACTGTACCTACACGATTAACAGCGTTCAAACATTACTATGAACGTAAAAGGCACGCTTATGCATTTGATATTTTAAGAGTTATATGTATAGACAAAGTTTGTGCTTTGTTAGCAGAAGTAGACGTTTGATATGAAAAAAAATCCATGCATCCCTACCAGTGGAGACAACCCGGTAGGGATAGGTAGAACAGGGGAATATGAACCATTAGTTCCATATGGTACTTCTGGGAAATTTCCTTCAAAATTAATATCCCGGTAGATCCATATGGAACTAGAAAATATGCATGTCAGACCCACCATTACCCCTAGCCATACCCCTGACTGAACCATACCACCGCAGTGCTGTGCACTATATGCTTTCAGGTTTTGTTTTTCCAAATATTACGTACACTGGTGTTACCTAAATAGCATCCCATTCAGGGACTTATTTCGGTTACGGTTATACAGGTATGAAACCGCTATTCAATTACGGTACCGTTATGTCGTAAAGGTTCTGCGCGCCGCACGAACATAATGGTACCGTAACCGTTTTGAAATAACGGTATTATAAAGGTAACCGAAAAAAATAATAAGTGAGCTGGCACTACAAACATTGACAGAAGAAGCATTGGCTATTACTAAACATTTAAAGACAAAAATACAAAACATCTGTGCGGCTGCCGGCGGTTTGGCAACAATGCCAGGCCAAAGTCGATATATCGGTTACCTATAAAAAGCGGTTACGGTACCGGAAAAAATAAAGAATAAGCGATAGCGGAATATAAAGGTTCTGCTACCGAAACCGCCATTTGACAACCGATATGACGTCATAACGTAAAAATAGAATACCGGTATTTTTCGGTTATGCAGTCCCTGAGCCCATGTGACAAAGTATAAATACTTATAATTAAGTTTTATATGATTGTTCTTAATGATAATCTTTAGGCGCTGTCAACACCAAAAACGCGCACACTATCTATTTGTATCGGAGTAAACGAGAGCGAGTGTTACTTGAGCGGCCAGGTTTTAGCCGAAAATAATGAATAAAAATTAAAAAAAAAGAGTGGATTTTTTGTGAAATATGGCTTGTCTACGGTTTAGGTATGAATATGTGGACTTCATGTTTTGAATTGACAACATTTCGTTTTTCTGACTCCTTAATTTTGTTTAGGCAATTAATAGTATTTGAAAAGTTAGTAGACACGTATTTTTTATTTTCATTTAATTTTAAGTTAAACACCCTAAATTTGGTTGTTTTAAACTACCACGTTCGAAAAGGGCCTAAGTACGTTTATAGGATGAATAAAATTAGCACTGTGGTCTATTTATTGAATTAAAAAGTAAAAAGTATGCTGTATCTGCGACAGGAACATTTGACATTTTGACGGTTCCTTGCTGACGGTTTTCGTTTAAAATAGAATCTTGCAAATCATTAATCGCAAATAAACGTGTTTTGGAGAGTAACGAGAAAACGAAAATGTATCGTCAAAATCCATTGATTTCGTGTTTTGTGCTAAGTTGCATGCACACGGCACTGATGTCGCTTGAAATCCAATGTTCCGAAAGGTTTACTATACATATGTGAAGATAACCCAAACTGATAATAGCATTTTAGATTATTAATCTTCAAACTCGTTGGCTGAAAAACATTGAACTGTTTAATCATCATCATATCAGCCGAAAGACGTCCACTGCTGGACATATTGAACTGTTTAATACAATAAAATTGTAAATATTCTTTTAAGCGTTGTTTAATTTTTTCCAGGCCCTAATACATGACAATAAATGTGTTTTATTTTATAAGTATTTATATCTACCTAGTCACGTCAAGTCCACTTTGTTCCGACTTTTGCCTCCTGCTTGCTCTGGACCAGCCTTTATTTTAATCATAATATATGTAACTAGCAAGTACCAGAGGCCTTAGCACACTAGGTTTTATCATCACGTTTTACGGTGAAAATTTACTGAAACGTCACGTAAAACGTGCCATAAAACCTAGTGTGCTAGGGTCTTAGATCAAGGTATAAAACAATAAAAGTTAATCCTTTCGACGCATTTCACAACAAGCAAAGATGACAAAAACGGCGCCGTGGGCACGATAACCCGCAACACCTTTAGGCGTTCTTGCCGTTAAAAAGGTTAATAGCGTAAAATAATAATGCATGTATTACACCTGATGCTGGACAGCGTTTTATTTTACAGTATTTAATTGTATTACAATATCACCTACAGTATTGTTGCACTACTAGATATTTTGTCAAAAATAAGCAGGTATATGTCTTCCAACACATCTCTGACTTCCAGTGATAATTTCTGCTCTGCATACCCTTTGAAGTGCTTCAGTGAGTTAATATATCTTGAGCTAAGACAAATTTATCTTTTAAAACAGCCTCAGACAACTTAAGCCGAGTCCAATAACACCTTATTGATGTGACTGGTGAGTTAGCTTCCACACATAAACTGCATTAACATTATTCTATCCACCGTTGGCAGATTGCAAGAATTAGGTATAACGTAGCCATCGGTGACTTACATTATTAATTA
Organism: Epinotia brunnichana; assembly: GCA_963854355.1. Lineage (NCBI taxonomy): Eukaryota > Metazoa > Arthropoda > Insecta > Lepidoptera > Tortricidae > Epinotia > Epinotia brunnichana. The sequence goes on along the minus strand of OY977949.1, from coordinate 16,158,978 downwards.
TTTTCAAAGTTTTATCAAAATGCTTAATATTACCGTCACTGACTTAACTTGACATGAATTAGTCAAATAACTGTCATACTGTCAATGTCACACCCAAAGAGAATATAACCACTACACCAATAGTTGTTTATTACAGGGCACATTAAACAAAGCCATGGAATGTCCGCATTCAGCCTTTAAATGGCTTTTTCAAAGTAATTTCCACTTTTCTCAAGAACTAGCGAAGATAAAAATCTGTAATTTTTTTTAATTACCAAGCTAGCCCAAATCTCTAAATGGTTTTTAGTTTGAGCCGCTATGAAAAAATGAAATGTTGTTAATTGCAGACCCATACGTCAAAAAACTAAGGACAGAACCGTTTAATATGATTTTAAGACCAATCTTTGCAATTATTTTCTATCGAGCCGATTTCGTCCAATTATGTTCCGTCTACGGTCTTGGAAATATGATGAATATTTTAATATATATTTTTTTTGATGTGCTAGAACAAATAGTTTTTCTTAAACAACTGCTTAAATATTATCAATTTTAACAAATTTGGTCTTGTCAGCCTCTTAAGGTTGTCGCCCCGCGTAACCGCTCGCCACGGGACCGGCGCCGCCTCACCTCATCGGCTCGCCGTAAACCAGGCGTCAATCATACGCAAGCACGTAACGGAAACAACGGCTCAGCACCACCGAGGTGTCCGCGCGGCTGCACCTTACGGCTGGGCGACAGCGCGCTTAAAGCGAGGCGGCGGCTAGCTGGTGGTCGATGATCTTCGATGCCGCTCAGTTTGAAGTTGAATGTAGAGCAGAACGCACGGTTATGATTATGAATCAATTTTTCAGTGCGTGACATGGCTATGGCAGCCCTATGGCCCGCGGAGCGGGGCTCCTATTTCTGGTCTGTTTGCCCTTCGGGCATCTGAAGATACCTCACCAACCTAACCTACCTAACTGGTTTTGCCAGAACGGCTTTCCTTATTTTCAGTTTAATAAAATAAATATTTGTATCTGTTAGGTATCTATTTATTTTTCTATTTTTGCATCAAATCCCAGCACTACTAACGGTGGTATGGTTCAGTCCCACCCTACCCCCAGGGGTATGGCTAGGGGTATGGTGGGTCGACATGAAAATATGGAACTTCTGGGATAGACCCCCCTGAACGCACGGTACGAGTTTGATATAAATGCAGATAAGTGTATAATTTACTAGGGGAAATACATATATACTTATCTGCATTTAAGGTGTCTTTTTTTTGCCAGTGATCAATGGCGTTTAAAAAATCTGCTCATTCTAGGAAGATGGAAATTTATCCGCACATTCCTTACATCTGACTAATCTTAGGCACGAGTAAATCAAGGCGATATCAGTACGAAAACTGTAATTTACCTAATAATAAGAACGCGTTTTTGTAAATGAGCTAAGCATTAAAAAAAACTAATAGTCGTGTGTTACACATACCATGTCAAATCTGTCAGATATTGTGATTTTCCAAGATTTGCAAAAATAAAAATAAAATTATACTTTGTCCTGTTTTATTTATTATTGTATTTAGTATAACCAGTTAGACAACCAGAAGCTACTTCTGGATATTCAGTTTGATAACGGAACAACAAATTAAGTTCTAAGGCTGAGCGCAAACGTTCGGGTTCCACGTACGGTTTCCTACCATGCAGAAATCATACGCGGATACCGAACGTTTGTGCCCAGCCTAAATCCTAACTTATATTATACATGCGAAAGCTCTGGCAATATATCTGTCTGTGTGTTACGTTTTCACGCTTAAATCTCTGAACCGATTGAATCCTTTTGAAGGACATATGTTATTTTTATAGGGGGAGAAAACGGGGCGAATGTTAGTATGGAGCTTTATAACGTTATAAACGAGTTTCACGCGGACGAAGTTAAACGGAAACTAGTCACTCATAATTAAATAATATCATGGATCAGTCCTAATCTGACTGGTTTTTCTTAAATACAATGTAAATATATCTATTTTAATTACCTATTAGAACAATCAGACGTTATGCTTTCTCTTCATAAGATGCCTCATACAAAAATATCTAACAATGTACAATAGCCCTTAAAATTCGGTCATTGTATCGTTGTAATAAACCTTTACATGTGCTAAACTATTTTTTATGAGGTCAACATCACATAATGTAAACCGACTAAATGCAAGGTTAGATGGACTACCATATTTCACATATTCATATATGACAGCTAACAGCCTTTGTATTTTTGATGTATATGTCCGTGCCGGGCCCGAGCCGAGACCGGGCTACGGGCATTGGAGCGTTGTTATAGTTAACCGGGCCGTTTCCGGGCCGTTTCCGGGCCGGGCTGGGACCGAGCTGCTTCCGAGCCTCGGTTGGCGGTAGAACGGCCGTCAAACGGTGGTGTTACAGTTGAGCGACCGGGCCGTGCCGACACCGAGCCGCTTCCGAGCCTCGGCCGTGGCCCGGCCGGGCTTGGGTATGACGTCAGCCGCGCAAAAACGCCGCGTTTTTCTTAGAAAACGGCCCGGGCCGGAGACGGCCCGTTTTAGCGTGAATCATCCTTTATTCATGCAATTTTTTGTTTCCATTACGCTACCGTCCTACAAATCTATGAAGACGGTAAAATCGAAAGGGCTTCATATTCTGGGTAGAATAAAACGATTTTTATCCAGATATAAAATCATACGACTTTGAACAACTTTTCTTGAAAACGCCCAGGTACAGTCGCCATCACATACATCGGAGCAAACAAGCACGTCACAAACATCGGGACACACCTCTATTTTCAAGGCATTAGGGTGCATGTGCCGATATTTTTGAACACCTACAGTGTAGGTACCTATGTATGTGATGGCGACTGTACCTACATTCATAATCAATGTAAGTCCTAATAGTGGGAACTGCGTGTAGGACTTAGATGCATGTCCTTAGTATATATATATATATATTATTGTATTTTTCTTCTATGTCTGTTTGTTCAACAAATAAATAAAATAAAATAAATATTTAAAGAAAGCATGAAAGAAAGGTCGGGAATCGAACCCGGTCAAACATGTCTAAAAATCAGAGTTAATTTTATAGCAAAAATTATTACCTAGTGCTGGTTGTAAGGAACAATTGTTACCTACTATTAATATACCCTGTATTAGATACAGGGTTTCTTAAGCAACAATTGTACCTACGGCATTTTCCTGTGGTCTTTAGGAACACAGGAAAATGCCGTATTTCATTTCATAGTTTAATTTACGGAAACAGCTCTGACATGGGGAATGTTCTCTAGTGATATTGGGAAAATACCGGGTAACATTGGGAATATTCCCAGTAATATTGGAAAAATAACAGGTAACATTGGGAATATTTCCCAGTACAGTCGCCATCACATACATCGGAGCAAACAAGCACGTCACAAACATCGAAACACACCTCTATTTTCAAGGCATTAGGGTGCATGTGCCGATATTTTTGAACACCTATAGTGTACCGATGTATATGATGGCGACTGTACCTAATATTGGGAATTTATTTCAAAATTAAACCTATGTTGATTATTAGGGTTCCGTACTCAAAGAGTAAAACGGGACCCTATTACTAAGACTCCGCTGTCCGTCCGTCCGTATGTCTGTCACCAGGCTGTATCTCACTGATACCGTGATAGTTCCCGTTGAAATTTTTACAGATGATGTACCTATTTCTGTTGCCGCTATAACAACAAATACTACAAACAGAACAAAATAAATATTTTTATTGATAATGGCACGGAACCCTTCATGCGCGAGTCCAACTCGCACTTGGCCGGTTTTTTTTGCATTTTATATGATGCTTTAGCGAACACGGAACAGTTTAATGCAACACCTATGTTTATTATAGGTTACCTACATACAAAATTTTAATATTCCCGTAAATTTCTGATGTATTCATATCTTGGGAATATTACCGGACAGTAGCGTTACTGGGAATATTCCTGGGAATGGCACATCACTAGTCATGTAGGAAAGATAAATATAATCAAGATGGTGACGAAGTTTCTAGTTAGGTTAGGTTAGGTATATATAATTATATACCAACCTAAGGTACCTACTACTTGAGTACTTTATCATCGTCTCCCCTAATTTTAGCCAACCGGCTGCCTTTTCTCTACCCTCTGACCAATCACATTTCAGTACGTCTAGCACAACTTGCTGCTAAGTCGTGTCGCGCGCGACTCAGCGACTCCTGTCTCACTCGTATTGTGCAAATTAGAAAGAGGTGGGTAGATGCTCTCGACTCGCGTCGCGCTTGTTGTGTCAGTTGTGCTAGCCCCCCTGTTCGATCATTCGATAACGCAGGGGATTTCATTATGTCCTGTATATTTACAACTTGATATGTTTTATGATGACCGTTTTACCTGTGGTAGGCCTTAAAGCGGGGTGTAAATGTGAGTAAGCCAACGACAGAGGCAGCTGAAGGACCCGGGGCTCATCCCGGCAGCATCTATACAGCGCCGCCACACATCCCGCACACGGGGGCTCCGACATCGGCGTACGCGCCTCCGGTTTAGTCACCTCATTATCCTTACTTAAAATACTCTCCACACTAAACTTCAACTTATTAGAAACTTCACCGAGCGACGTCATCGCGCACTTGTAACCTCCACAGACGCATCTGAAAAACTGACGGGCACCCGAGAATCAACGCAGACGCAGGCAGTGGGCGTGGCTTATCCTCCGCGCGCTCTGATTGGCAGATCCCGAATGGGCGTTACGTGAACCGTTATCGAGTGAGCTTTTGAGTGATGCTTTTAAACACACTGCAATTGTTTACAATAAAGTTGCTTTTAATGATTTTTATATGAGTTTGCAAGATGAATTAAATTTTATTACCCACATGCTTGCGTCAGACGTGTGTTTCTAAAGAAATAAAGTAAATTGAGTGTTTAATTGCGTCCTCTCCCTGAAGCTAAAAAATACCTACATCATTAAATATTAATAATTATTGGTCAAACTGTGTCATTAAAGTCACTATTCAATAATAGAATAAGTAGAATCAATCTGATTGATTTATTTCAGACATTTTTTTTGTACATCCATAGGTATATTGTTAGTATAAGTAATCTTAGTATTAGCCTCTAAGGATTCAATCTATATTTAGTACTTAGATCTAATACAGTGAATAAGTAAAAAAAGGAAGGAGTAGGTATAGTAGTCATTTGTTTTTCTTTAATAGGTAGGTACCTAGCTACACAAAAATTATGGTACCTATAGAACACATTCTGACGCGAATTAAATGGGAGGACATTTTGTTAAATGTTAGCTGGTTCCTAAATTCTGGTGTGGTAATAAAAAAAAAACAAAATTAGAACTATCTATTTTCATGCCACGAAATTAAAAAATCTAACTCGTTTCGTATTTTTCTTAAGGGGACGTAGGTTCGTGGTCTTCTCTCTCTCTCACTGAATGGTTTATAAGAATAGTAATAAATTGTACATGACTCTTATTTACAAGAGCAACATTCACACAAGTATTGAAAACCATAATTGGGTATAGTTTTTCACTCTCTACTCATAATCATAATATAATTGCAAACGTCTGTAATTTTGGATGATTGTTACCTACTCAAACACCTTAAAACGGCAGAACAGTTATAGGTGACTCTTGCCCTACAGGTAAATTATCTATAGGTATTTTGCAGACATTGAATGCTATCTTAGGAATTAAGTATTACCTAACGGTGCTTGATGAAATAAGAAATGGAAGTTAATACTAAAGTTCACGTGGACGAAGTCGCGGGCAAAAGCTAGTAGGTACATATATTATAATTAATTGTATACTTTAGATTTAGATATAGAAACCTATTCGTCGAATAGAGTTTACCTATTCGACGAGTCCAGTCAGGATCTTTTTTTATGTTCATATTTCTCACACTTTTATCGCAGTAGCAGTCGTGTAACCATTGCCAAGTACCCTTATTGTTGAGATACAATCGTAACCTAACGTTACGTACTAACTAATACGAGATCGAATAAACGCGCTTCGAATAGATTTCGATCTCGCTACGGTATTCTTCGATTCGACCCGTCAAACTTGTAACTCACACTGCCGTTGGACTACGAAACCAACTGCAAAACGTTAGGCACTTTGCGTTTAGTTTTCGATGCGTAATTTAACGTTCGATTCGTACTACCAATCGGTAGTGTGAGACATTTCGAATCGAAGAATACCGTCGCGACTGTAGTTTACTATTTCACTTGCAAAATGGCCCGTGATATCGTATTATTCCGTCAAGAGTTACCGTAGATCCGATCGAAATTTATCTCAAATTAAAGAACTTATAAAAATAAGGGTTTTGAATTGACTACATATATCCGCAAAATTCGGATTGTCGCGTATTTTGTATTTAAAAATGCAAATAAATGGCCCCCGCGCCGCCATATTGTATCGATAGTCGACACTGTCGACGTCGCGATGCGCGTATTCTGTAATGTCATAACCGACAAACATTTAAATTAAAACGATAAATGCTAGTGATATAAGGTTGAATATTGGAAAATCGTGAACGAACGTGAAGTCGATCGCGAATTAAGTAATGTATAAGTGCCTCACGTTACAGTTTGGATTTTTAGTTCTATGAGTGACCACCAGGGGCGGTGTATAGACTTTTCATACTAAATCTTGACGATAGGCGGTAGCGTCGATAGTAGACGCGACTCACTTCAATCCCACGCTAAGGGTGCAGTACACGATAGGTATTGGCTACTTAGACTTGGAAAAGAATAATACCTAGAATACCTCTAATGTACCTAATACAATCCATCTCTGAGGAGAAGTAGCCAATATAGCTTACCTACCTCCTCATAGACAATCTAAACTGACCGAAATACATCGCTTTTAAGCTCTAAAATCGATTACGGATGAGTTTATTTTGACTGTCAGCTAGCACCTGTGGTGTATCGGCCTCACCCGATATAGATCGAATCATTACGATACTGTTTACTTAATACCGACCACCTACTTGTAGGTATATGATACCCGCTTAGATATACTGCGTAAGTATATAGAGATAATCCCGCTAGGTTATGTTATTAAAGTGAAAGTTCGTGCTCTTTATCGCAAAAAGTACTGATCGATCGATCGATTTCAGGCAAAAGTGACAAAGCGGTAATTATGAAGTTTGCCGCAGGTTAGGTGTTAGGTTAGGTGCGAGGGTTCGCGGAAGTGTGCGCGATCGTTCGCGTGTCTCCGCCATAAAGCAGCGCGCAGAGCACAGTGGGGTTTTAGACGGTAGTCCGGGCGGTTCCCGGGAGTCCGTCATACCCGACCTGGTTCCCCAGCCAGGCGGGATAAGTAAATGTGCATTTCCAAACAAAAAAAATAAAAGTTTGGGCACGAGGGTGCCCGCCTTGTCGGGCGGGGGGGCTTAGTAGGTCACCCACGTCGAAGCTAAGAGGCATCCAGGGCCAGCCTGTTTCGGCTGCTGGCTGGCCCGAGGAGGGCGATCCTAGCGGTATTTGGCTTCCTAAAAGCCCGTTTAGGATGCGTTAGGGAGGGACCGCAAAAGAAGAGGAGGTCCTGTATTGCGGTTAGCCGTTCTCCCTATCTTCTGCGGTCGAGGTGGGATCGCAGAGGGAGAGGCGACGTGTTGGTATAACTGTGCGCTACTCTCCCTATTACCCCCTGCGAACTTGGCGGGGCCGTTCCGCTGAAACGGCATTGGTGGGACCGCAGAGGAAGAGGAATGCCGGTATTACGGTGCACCGCTTTCCCTATCCTCTGCGGCCGAGACGTGGTCGGTGGCGTGCCTCAGGTGGAGGGCATCCGCGGAGGAGCCGCTTGGCGGGGTCGCAGATGATGACATTGATGACATGCGTTAACGCATTTCCCCCCTTAAAAAAGTTACGCACGATCGCGCCCACGCGATGGTACTTACTTAAAGAAATTGCAATAAAAACTGATGCGAACTCTACCTACCTTTCAATCGCTTTTTACGATAGGTACAATTTTCTGAGGAATGCCCAAATTTAATATTTTTTACAAAATTGATTACATATTTGTGACTTTCCTTTTCATTTCTAAATGATTTACCTACAGTAGGTTTTTTTTCTTTAGAGCTAAGTACAGTCGCCATCACATACATCGGAGCAAACAAGCACGTCACAAACATCGGAACACACCTCTATTTTCAAGGCATTAGGGTGCATGTGCCGATATTTTTGAACACCTATAGTGTACCTATGTATGTGATGGCGACTGTACCTATTTATAAATAAAATACACCGCACACGTTGCAAATTATCAAATAGGTTGTACGTAAAATAAGCATTTATTGAGGCTACTTACGTGGAATATCACAACATACTTATTCGTGTTTACATTAAGAATGATTTAGCGGGCAGCTGTGCTGATCCAATGCACGTGTGCGCAGATTCTGATAAAAAAACCAAAAGGAACCAAGCCCTCATCCGAACAACGACATTTTTCGACTCAATTACATCGTGATAAGATTGAGATTGTAAAAAAATGTGGTAGAACAGAATGCATTTTAGATTAAGTTGCGATTGCGTAGAGCCTTTGATCATATTCAGGGCTTACACGTAGGTAGCTACTATATTTACAGTAGATTAAACAGCTATGGCAATTATATAAGTTTGAAATATGTAACTAGGTAGGTACATTACAAGTTAAATTTAATCGTCAGATCAGATAATTTTTCAGTATACTTAATCCTGCTGTTGTTGGTGGTACCTATGTACATTCTGTAAATGTGTAAAAATGTTTATCATGTAGGTGGAGCCGAAATGTTAAATAAATTGGACAGTTTTTATGAAAAATATTTCAAACAGGAAGTTCTTAAGAAACATTTGTACTTAATAATCATATCATAAAATCTATCTATACATCTATCTTCTTCTATACATATAATAAAGCTGAAGAGGGTCGAAAGTCTGTACATGGAAGATATTCGAAAAAAAATTGGATAGGGATTCTTAGAATCGATAACAGAACACGTTCCAACAGTTTTTAGAATTTTTGTCTGTTTGTCTGTTTATCTGTTTATCTGTTTTTCTGTTTTTCTGTTTATCTGTTTGTCTGTTTATGTGACCGCGCATCACGTGAAAACGGCTGAACCGATTAAGATGAAATTTGGTATAGAGATAGTTTGAGTCCTAGGAAAGGACATAGAGTAGTTTTTATCCCGGAAATCAACCCCTAAGGGGATGAAATGGGGGGTGGTAATTTGTATGGAGCTACTTAAACCGCTGCACCGATTAGGATGAAATTTGGTATATACATAGTTTGAGTCCCGGAAAAGGTCAAAAGAGAGGTTTAATCCTGGAAATCTTCCCTTTAGGGGGTAAAATGGGGGGGGTGAAAATTTGGAAGCAACCCATTTTGATAAAATTTGGTTTAGAGGTACTTTAAGTTCTGGGAAAGGACATCGGATAGTTTTTATTCCGGAAATCTTCCCCTAAGGGGGTGAAATGGGGGGTGAAATTTTGGATGGACTCCGTTTAGATCAAATTTGGTATAGATATAGTTTGAGTCCCGGAGAATGACAATGGATAGTTTGAATCCCGAAAATCATCCCCCAAAGGGATGAAATAGGGATGAAAATTTAAGTGAAATTTGGTATAGAGATATAAGGAGTCCCAGGGAAGGACAATGCATAGTTTTTATCCTTAAAAATCATCTCCTGAGGGGGTGAAATGAGGGGTGAACATTTGGATAGAACCCATTTACGGTATAGCGAGTTGGAGTCTTGGGGAAGGACATAGGATAGTTTTATTCCGAAAATTACACCCCCAATTACACCCCCTTCGGGGATGCCCTAAAATTTTGATCAATTTGGTTGAAAGATAGTTTGATTCCTGGGAAAGGACATATGATAGTTTTAAATTCCAGAAATGATCCCCTAATGGCATGAAATTGGGGTGAAAATTTAGATAGATGTAACCCATTTACCTATATATATATATATATATATATATATATATATATATATATATATATATATAGTTTGAGTCCCGGAGTATGACAACGGATAGTTTTACACCCGAAAATCATCCCCTCAGGGATGAAATAGAGTGTGAAAATTTTTCCTGAGGTGGTGAAATGAGGGTTGAAGATTTGGATATAACACATTTAGATGAAACTTGGTATAGAGAGAGGTAGAGTCCTAGGAAAGGACATAGAATATTTTTTATTCCGGAGCACATGAAAGGAGGAAATCATCCCCTAAGGGGGTGAGAAATGGTGGATGAAAATTAGGATTGAACCCATTTTCGGTATAGCGATAGTTTGGAGTCCTGGGAAAGGATATATGATATTTTTTATTCTGATGATCATCCTCTTAGGGGGTGAAATGGGGGTTAAAATTTGGATGAAACACATTTACGGTATAGCGATAGTTGGGAGTCCTGGGGAAGGACGTAGGATAGTTTTATCCCGAAAATCCTCCCCTAAGGGGGTGAAAATTTGGATGTGATATGACCTTTGTAGATGAAATTTGGTATAAAGATAGTTTGAGTGCTCTGAAACGACATATGATCATTTGTATCACGGAAATCACCCCTTAAATTAAATTAGGATAGAACCCATTCAGGTGAAATTCGGTATAGAGATAGTAGGAGTTCCGGGAAAGGAAATCGCATAGTTTTTGTAAATAAAATCATCGCCTGAGAGGATGAAATGAGGGTGAAGATTTGGATGGAACTCATTTAGATGAAATCTGGTTAAGAGATAGTTTGAGTCCTGGGAAAGGACATCATTATGATGGTTTTTATTCCGCAGATCATCCCCTAAGGGGAAGAAATGGGGGTGCAAATTTGGATGGAACCCATTTACGGTGTAGCGATAGTTGGAAGTCCTGGGGAAGGACATAGGATAATTTTATCCCGAAATCCTCCCCTAAGGGGTGAAAATTTGGATTTAAGTGACCCATTTAGATGAAATTTGGTTTACAGATAGTTTGAGTTCCGGAAAAGGACATAGGATAGTTTTTATCCCGGAAATCATCTCTTAAGGGGGTGAAATGGGGAGTGAATATTTGTATGGATACTATACAACCCATTTAGATAAAATTTTGTATAGAAATAGTTAGTAGGCGCGGCGTTGGTAGGCCCCCCAACACGGTGGACTGATGACCCGGTAAAGGTCGCGGGAGTCCGCTGGATGCGGGTGGCGCGGGATTGGTCCGAAGACGTCAACTGCTCTTTGGGGGAGGCCTATGTCCAGCAGTGGACTTCTTTCGGCTGATAATAATATGATGATGATAATGATGATGATAAAAATAGTTTGAGTCTCGGGGAAGGACATAGGATAGTTTTTATATCGGAAATCTACCCCTAAAAGGGAAATGGAGGGTGAAAGTTTGTATATAGCTACTATATAAACGAGTTCTACGCGGAAGTCGCGGGCAAAAGCTAGTGAATAAATAAAAATAAAAAAAGTATTGAGCTATATTGTCATTTTATAAAGTGTTCATAGCTAATGCTAACATGTTTCAGGATAGTCAGTTCTCATAGTAGATACAAGCCCAGCTTAATTATTTAAGGACTAAGTCGATTTGTTCAAGATTTTCCCCAATTATATATTGTTTGTTTATTTATGTATTTGTGCAATATAATTATTATAAATATTCGTGTTCATTATTGAAGTTATTAGAACCCACAGTTTATTAACGTCGCTATTCTATTAAAACTTACGACAACGTAGCCCTATGAACGCCAGACACACCTCATAGAGAATTAGAGCCAATATGCAATTAGTAGTATTGCGGCAATGGCTATTAAATTAGAATAAATGATTAGGCTCAGCAGCTCTTATATTGCTGCTACCCGCTGTTCAGACTGGTGGTGTTACCAGCTGCGCTTAATGAAGCATACCTGCATGTTGATACAACGTGGATCAAATTGGAGAATAAATATATGTTTTGGAACAGTTATACATATATTTTTAACCAACTAAAAAAAAAGGAGGAGGTTCTCAATTCGGTTGTTTTTAATTTTTTTCATGTGTGTTTCCTCAGAACTCCGTCATTTATGAACCGATTCGTACCATTCTTTTTTTAATTGAAAGTATATGCTTCCAGGTTGGTCCCATTGTTTTCAAAAGTCCAGTTGAATGATGGGAACCATGAGGAATTGAGGGAACTCCTCAAATATATAAGGCACGCGTGTAGTAATTTCGGTGTTTTCTATTATAACAAAAAGGAGGAGGTTCTCAATTCGGTTGTATGTTTTTTTTTTTTTCTATGTGTGTTACCTCAGAACTCCGTCATTTATGAACCGATTCGTACCATTCTTTTTTTAATTGAAAGTCTATGCTTCCAGGTTGGTCCCATTGTTTTCAAAACTCCAGTTGAATGATGGGAACCATGTCTGTTATACGAATTTGGAACCCGCTCGAGTCCTTCTTTCTTTGACAAAATATGGAATCAGTCCCTTCATATACAGATTTGAATTTTTTTAAATCTTCCGTCGCCATTCGCTGAACTATAAAACTGATAGTGTTGCTTAGAGTTTTAATAAAACTACACCAGTCATGGCACGTCAATGTTTCCATTGTCGGAAGTATTTTTTTTCGTCTTTCGAAAACACTATGGCAAATATCTACCTCCATGTGTGTGTGACCGCTTCGGAGGAAAGTGGCCAGAGAGAAACATGCTAGCAAAATTACATGGACTTGTAACAGTGTGGCTCGAAAATAAACGTGGACTTGTAACAATATAACTTTTTTTATTTACGTATAGGGCGGGCTACCAATTATAAGTTTATCTGCTATATGCTTAGCTTAAAACGTGCATCAAATTTATAAGCTTAGCCAGCTTTGTCCCAAATCTGGACTTGGGGTATAATACCAATGTTGCCCATGCAGCCATAAGTAAGCCGATGTTGTATGTTGCCTAACTACCCTAAACGTTGTATACTTTCCCCCGACAATTTAAGTAGGTACTCTAGGTCTATGTTGAATAAATCAAAGCACTATCTTTACACGGCAATCAATCTGAACACCAAACGTATATGTGACAAGAGGTAACGACAAATCTACACTTAACTATCCACTAAACATTGATTGACATTTAAAACTTAAAGACCTATAAATTATACAGTTTATCACAATCCTGAAATCCTTCGCTTCCTCATTCGCGTAAGAATAGACATTCTGATTCGATAGCTTTCCGGAAATCAAATGTTAGGATAGTTGGGCGTTACTAGATAAAATTCAACGATCTTATAGTCATGGTAGTAGGGTCTAAAATGGATACGTCCCTGAAGCATCAAGTATTGGAAGATTTATTAAGTCTGGTATTGTTTGTGCGACAGTAAATGTCCCGGGTCGTCCACCGAGTTACGCGCCACAATTAGGCCATCGCAGCGGATTGAAATAAGTGCGTCAACAAACAGAACACCCTGCGGGAGCGATGCCCGGCCGCACCACGCTCGCCTTCTTATTAGTTATAATTATAATTAATTAATCACTATTAACTTACAGGATATTATATCGATATTAAGTATCCGATTAATAACTACAAGTTACAACTTAGAAAAGTTGAAAAACCCCCGCCATTTTCAAAAGTTCAATATCTCAAAAACGGCTGAACCGATTTGGTTGAACCGTAGCTAATAACCATTTCGATCACATCAGCTTTCGAATAAAAAAACCGCATCCAAATCGGTCCATTCGTTTAGGAGCTACGATGCCACAGACAGACAAACACACACATACTCACAGACACACAGACACGTCAAACTCATAACACCCCTCTTTTTGAATCGGGGGTTAAAAATGCAAGGAAATAAAGATATTTATCAACAATCAAAACAAAAAAATATACACCTTTCCTTTACTAGGTATATTAGAATTAGAAAGTTTCTTGTGCAATTCTGAGTAGTATTTAAATTGGATATATTTTTAACAGAAGCTAATTTATAGGCGGTCAAATTTAATTCAAATATAAAATATCTATATAAAACCGAAATAAAAAAAGATAAGTACTTACCTAATTACAAAAAGTAGGTGGAGTTTGAATTTAGGTATTTATTGAACGCAAAATAGATTTCAGATGTTTTCTAAATATAATGCAGGTAATAAAAAAAAGCGGCCAAGTGCGAGTCGGACTCGCACATGAAGGGTTCCGTTAAATAAATTGCGGTTTACGATTTATGACGTATTAATTGAGTTTCAGTTTGAAGTACCTATGGGGAACCCCAAAAATTTATTGTTTTTTTTCTATGTTTGTGTGAAAATCTTAATGCGCAATACATCTACTCACCAAGTTTCAACAGTATAGCTCTTATAGTTTCGGAAAAAGTGGCTGTGACATACGGACGGACAGACAGACAGGCATGACGAATCTATAAGTGTTCCGTTTTTTGCCATTTGGCTACGGAACCCTAAAAACGCCAGAAATTGTGAATTTACCTACGAGTAGGTACCGATATTGTCAGACGATTAATAAAACATCGAATCAGACAACACAATGCGCCATGCCTCATTAAATCAAATTAGCAATAATTAAAGTTCATAAACACTTTAGATCGTGAGCAATGAGCTTACACGAGAAGTGATATAAACACTAAAGGCATGACTAAATACAAATCACAAGATCATAATATTGGGTGTCGGTGTCGCAATAAATATTGAATAAAATAATAAATATTAAATATCGACGCTGTTAAAATATCAGCTTACAGTTTATGAGATCGCGCGGACATATTTACGTACGCGAGGAGGCAATCAATTGACTTTTTTCGTCCAAACTCACACACCTACTTTTTTGATACGCGCTTTCTCTGAATGCGTAATGTTTGGAGATTCCGATATGAATATGATACAGGTCGTTTAGTAATTTAAGTGGATTTTAAAGAGTCATGAGGAAGGTTGGGGTGAAGCAAATTCTGTGTAAAAATTATTCGCTGCTAAAGGCAAATACAAGTAGGTAGGTATTATAAACTGTATGTATTTATTAATGGCTAAAATAGGATAAAATAGGTACAAATCTTAAACTGATATACAATTGAGCAATTCACGAGAAACATTGATTGGACATTTTAAAACAAGATATTTAGGCACATGAAGTTGTAAAATAAAAATTGGTTGGTTCTTGTTTTTGCTGACACTAACGACCACTTTGTTCCTTCTAGATATTTAATAAAATAAGTACCTTTTTTTTTTTTTTTTTTTTTTTCGTGGAGAAAACCTGCGAACCATGTACCCAGCTCTCGGGGGAGGTCTGGGTTATGTGGTACTTCTACCCACTAAAAACTCTACGTCAACCGCCATCTGCGCTAAGTAATTCGGAGGACTCTAGGATCTTAGGTTGAACGCACTAGAGCCCTCCTCGCGCTTTGCCCCTGCTGGCTCGTTCTGGGCATCTTCGCCGCCTTCTCTGGGGTGGCCGAGTGCTGTGTCCCCCGCCACAAAAAATCACTGGCGACCCCGTTGACCCCCTTAAGTCGCCTTTTACGACAGACGGGGGAGGCCGTAGACCTATTCTTGCCCGAGTCTACACGGGTTAAAATAAGTACCTAGTTAGTGTTTTAATTTCCTATATGCAAGTAGGTACATTTAGTTACATCCGTTCAGAGGTTTAGTTAGCACTAGAATAGTCATTGAACTGTCGATGCCTCGAAGCCCAACTAGAAATTAATCACATCTCACCTTTAGCTTACACAATTGTTACTACACCCATTAAACCGAGATAAATCGTGCGCCTACGACCTTTGAAACACGTATTAATATTTAATTGTAGCCGATATCATCACGAATCGCATAACTAACTCTTAATAAAATGTACTGTTGACGTGAATTATCCACATAAGTCTGCCGAACAAGCCGGTGTGTTCCACTTATGGAACTTTTAGTTAGATTATTTTGAAAGTGCTTCCAGAATCAGTAGAATTTTCAGGACCCTCGCAGTTAGAAATGGTAAAACATTTCCTTTACTAAAATACCTCAGTCTTTTCTTGAATATGAATGTTATCTCTGTCGATACAGGTATCAATACCAGGGTATTTCAATAATTTTACAAACAGAATTGTTTTGTTTTATTTTGTGTGGGTTTATTTTTTATTTTATTTATTTATTCATCTATCCAAAAAAACATTTTTTTAGGCAGAGACGTGTGAGTATTTAGGTAGGTAAAGCAAATTAATTTTTATTTGCCTAACTCATATTACTGTACGTACTTATAGTTTAGTTACCTGCCTGAATATTCAATCAGATTATGAAACATCATTTTGCATAGATAAGCAAGTGGAATAAAACAACTTTGATATGGGAATGGGATTCTATTCTGAAGAATTTATTTATTACTTTGTGGTAAAAAAAAAACCACCAGAGGATTCATTACTCTTGTTTATTAGGAATTGGATTCAGACAGCTTTAATAGGGTTCAAATTAACTATTCGCGGAAGAGTAGGTAATTTCTAAGACTAATTATGTAGGTACCTACACCTACCTCCTCCTCATCTCAGCGTTATCCCGGTTGCATCTTGAAGAAACCCGGGGTCAGCAGGTCAGGCAGGAGGTCAAGATGTAAAGTAATTGGAGGTGAAGAACTAAAATAAATGACAAAAAAATTCATTGCAACATACATAAAGTAGTTGTGAACTCTATCTTGTCTTCGACGAGCAGACGGTTATTCTCCAAACACGTCTAGTAAATTTAAGTAGGAATGAATGAGAGCGATCAGATTGTAGAATAGACCCCGAGTCGGCGCTGTGTCGCCTCGGGAAATGCTTTACCGGCGCTCCAATAAACGTCATAAATAATACTCGATCGTGTGAGACTCGCCACGGATATCCAACAAACGCGTATATCTGTTTATATTATACATTTAAATAAAAAAAATACACACCGATAACCGTACATCACGGTTATTAGTTTCGATAAATAATACGAATAACATTTCGATGTGATCGATTCAAATGTGTTGTTGTATTTATTGTAATTAGTTGAGCTCCGCGGCGGCCGCTCCGCGTGTGGAGCCCATCAAATATTTAAACTGTTTATTAAGAACTAATAATATTTGCATAATCGTATTTTAAAACATTAGTCTATATGAAATTCAATCTTAATCGGTCATTAATAACGAGAATTAGCTCGATCTGAAGCAGAGATAATTGGATAAAATGTTATAGGAAAAATGCAAGCGGTTATAAAAATAATACAATAAATACTTGGGAATCAGTCAGATGATACAATGTAGAATTAAAATGTGTGTGCTCATTATTATTTTATACCAACAAGGATTTAGGTAGAAACCAGACGGTTAAATAAAACTAAATGGTTTGGTCTAGCAGTTAGGGGCGGATTAGATTTTAACTCGATCGTCTTTTTTTACATACCTATATACTCGTACCTAAAAGGAAGATGGGCTATAATTAACATTATGAATTTATTCAATTTTGTAGGCATGTAGAACCAGAACCAGTTTCCATGTTCAGTATTAGGTATTTGATACACATAAATGTAAGTCTCCTTGGAAAATAGGCAGCTCTACCTAATACGTTTTTATTACCTACTGATTGGATATACGTCGCAGTAATATAATAATTCCACCACTGTCTATTTTATGCATATAGGCACATTGGAAAGATAAGAGTGCAAAATTAGTGTAAGCCAAGAACCTGACCAATACCTACCTACATAAAACTCAAACACGCTATAATATTAAAACGTCCCAAAACCGACTCAAACAGAAGGAGCAGAATCCCTCAATCGGCCATCGATCATCGCTAACCGATCGTGCAGAATTAAAAAGGCACAAAGGTTATGTTCGTGTAAATCACAATAAAAGTCCCGGGCGACGCCTGATGCTGCCGCGAGTTATGACGCCGTAAAGTTGTACGGTGGACACGATTTTGCAAGTGCGCCGACTAGGGGTGGCGTTTTCTGATCGGTAAATGACTTATTTCTGTCTCTTTCGCGACTTTATTTGGTGAGAGTTGTTACCCTATTTAGTGCAACGCTAGATTTTTTTATAGATAAGCACAGGGAATATGTCCACTTTCATTAGCATACCAAGGAAACTATCTAATCTATTTTGTGGGTGGGTATTAACCTAGATATAACGATATCATACATATTTGAACGCGCACACGAGTCCTCTGGAGTAACTCCTTACCATGGAGCGGTCTGCGCGCTTGTTTGCCTCCGACAGAGCACAAGTGCGGGCGACGTATAAGGGAGAACTCGAACGAAGGAGCAACTGTATTTCTCGCGCCCGTATTCCTTCTATATCGCGTACTGGAAGAAAGAAAGAGAGAATAGGTACTAAATAGGTATCAACTCGATAAAACGAAAAATCTAACCATAATCTAACCTACAAGTATAGCTTTAACGAGGTAGGTAGGTAGCTCATCAGAGCGCATGCAATTAGTATAAATGTCAACGAGAATAAGTAGATGGTGTACCTACTACGCCGGACAAGCGTGGTGTCCAACGCGTGCAGATGCATAAAAACAGACTAATCTAACCAACACAGACACTACATATCACAACTACAGCTTCAACCATAGTACCTAGGTGTAAATGGCAAGAGTACGGGCGATGCAAGGGTTGACGCGGACGAAGGAGCAAATGCGTTTCTCGCGCGTTTATTCCAGCTGTGTAGATATGTTTCAAACCAGACTAAACTAACCTACATCCATCTGACCCATGTCAAAACAGCTTTAACTATCTCATTTGAGCGCATGTAGTATGTGTAATTAGTACAAATGCTAGATGGTGTCCCTACGCGGGAGGGGCGAGGTGTCCGACGCGCGCAGCGTGCGATAAAGCAGGCGCCGCGGGGTCCCCGGACCTCCAGCATGGTTGCCACGCGACACGCATAACGGGGATATGCCTTTAGGTTTACATTATTTTCATTTATTGTTGTGCAACTCATCATCATCATCATCATCATCATCATATCCGCCGAAAGACGTCCACTGCTGGACATAGGCCTCCCCCAAAGAGTGCCAAAATGACCGGTCCTGCGCCACCCGAATCCAGCGGACTCCCGCGACCTTTACCAGGTCATGAGTCCACCTTGTGGGGGGCCTACCCACGCCTCGCCTTCCGGTACGTGGTCGCCACTCGAGAAACTTTCCGCCCCAACGGCCATCGGTTCTACGTGCAATGTGCCCCGCCCACTGCTACTTAAGTTTAGCGATTCGGATGGCTATATCGGTTACCTTGGTTCTGCTGCGAATAGCCTCATTTCTGATGCGATCACGCAGAGAAACTCCCAACATAGCCCTCTCCATTGCCCTTTGGTGGCTTTGAGCTTTCTTATGAGGCCCATTGTAAGCGACCACGAGCGAAGCGAGTGGTGCAACTGCCCAGCTAGCACACTAATCGGACATATATTTACGTTCGGACGTATAACTTTACGATTGTGCCCATTTTTACGTTACTTAGCTAACATGGTAATCACGCAGCATATATTTATGCCATAGCGTAAAATATACGTAGCAAAATTATTACATTCATTTCATTCGTTCAATAGTAGTCTATGGTTAGAAGCCTATTATAATACTACCTAATTAAAGAGTAATGGTAAGCACTGCACAGTTTACTGAACAGTTGTTCTCCTGTATTAAGTTGTGTTATAATAGTTTTTTGTTTTTATTTACGTTACTCCCACCCCACAAAGTTTTACGTAGTGGTTTTAAGTAATTTAGCGAGTACCAAACACATGTTAGTTTATAATAGAATCAATAATATTTGTAAATTTGTGTAATATACTTTATTACAACACAAGCAAAAAATCATAAGCATGTCCTAGCTAAAATTAAAAATGCTAGATCATTGTTTCAGGAGATGATAGGAGTTTTGAGACTGAAACCGTATGTGTTGTGACAGAAATCGGAGAAATCCTGCGAAAATTATATTGTTTTCATAGTGTTAAAATTTATCCGGGGTCTCGAGTGACCTACATAAAATTTCGTCCGTCAACGGCTCATATCGTCAAGTTTTATGTGCCAAAATCAAGAGCATGTTAGCATTTGACGTAAAGCAAATAGTTTTATGTGCAAGACATATAAATGGTCACATTTTACGTAAATGATGGTATAGCATGTTAGCTCATGACGGTAAAATTTTATACGTCGGTTGTGGACATAAAACATGTGCATAAAAGTCGTCATTTTGTTAGTGTGCTAGCCGGGCTGATCTCGGTTAAATTTTTGACATTATAATTAATAAGGTGGTACGTACATAAATGTACCACATGTTTTCATACCTACCTTAAATTTAATAATTGACACTCAGCTCGCATTTATTTTACATATGAGCATTGCTACCTACCTATGACCTATGGGAACCGGTGAGCACTGGGGCTTTCCTTAAGGTGATCCCATACGCCAATGACCTTCGATCTGAATTGTTTTCTAATGTTTTTTGTAGCTTATCATATTAATAACA
This sequence comes from Epinotia brunnichana, assembly GCA_963854355.1. Lineage (NCBI taxonomy): Eukaryota > Metazoa > Arthropoda > Insecta > Lepidoptera > Tortricidae > Epinotia > Epinotia brunnichana. The sequence goes on along the minus strand of OY977949.1, from coordinate 16,138,610 downwards.
ACAGCTTTAAGCAATATAGTATCTTATATTTACTTCAAACGTCACTGTCTTCGAGACATTTGGCATCAAAGTTCAATAATTTTAGACCTAAAAATAGATTTTCGGGCCACAACTTTCGTGTTAATTAGTTTAAAATCAAAACCCTACACACATTTATAGAAACATCAGAGACGAACCCAAATATGTAGATTTCGTATATGTTAGATCTTTCACAGCAATCTTATAACAAAACAAATGGGTCAAGTACGAGTCTGACTCGCGCACCGAGGGTTCCGTAAAAACTTTCATACACATTCATTCTTGAACAATCTTAAACAGCTCATAGTAGAAGTTACCGTTGCAAAGCGCCTTCTGCATTTTGGTACTAACAACTTACAACCTAGTATCTTTGTTTATTACTCCAGGCAAAATACGGTTTTGAAAAACATTAATTTATAATAGCGTTTTTTTTTCTTTCCATCTTTTTAAAACATTATTCTAAGATACTTTATTCAAGAATCCAACAAACTTTCCATCCGGAAGCATTTATATAGACTTAAATAAAACATGAATTGTTTTTTTTTAATTATTTATATTGAATATTATAAAGCAAATGTAAATGAACCAAAATAAAGATAAAACCATTTATTCATATTTTTTCTGACTTTTCAGAAGCTATTTAAGTTATCCTTTTTTTGATATCTGAAATTTTGTTGGATTTTGTTGCTAGGTAACTATTTAATTGATACTGTATCCATTACAAAGAAAAAATCAGTTCATTGCCTGGACTATATCAGCGTTAAGCCTGTGCTAGACGGTCGCCAACAAGCCTCCGACGGCGCGACCTTGGCTGGTGGCTCGTCGGAGGCTTGTCGTGAGTTGTCTGGCTAGACGGTCGGCCGACCACGCTGCAGTCACGACAGTGTGTTCAGAACTCGCGGACGGACAACACGCATTGCAAGCGCACAAAATGACACCTAAAGTCGCCGTCAATGGGCATGGATCGTAGATAGAGGATATATATGTAGATGGCGTCCTAGCGTATACCCAAAAGGGACGATGGTAAATTAATCATACTAAATTAAGATGTATCAGAAGCTAATACACTCTTGACGTCTAATGTCATTTATAATTTAGTCGTATTATATCGGTGACGTCATGGTGGTGTCAGTTTCAGTACAAATTTTGACAGGTATGGTGGCAAACTAAAAATCCGTATACGCGATGAGGGACAGAAAATATGACAGTGTATCTCGTTCCCACTTGCGGTATTGCCTATGCATACATCTTTGTCACTCATGTGTGTATGCGTGGGTGACTCCCTCTATCTATTCTATCTCTATGACATGGATGGTTTGTTTCCATAGTTATATGGAAACAAACCGCCATACTTCAATACATTGTTTGTTTACATAGTTAGCAGTGGCGGCGCGTGAATATTTTCGGTGGGCAACCCGGAACAAAAAATGTTATGAAAGAGTCTAGAGTACATAAAAAGGCTTGCCTAAAAAGACATTTTAGGCAAGCCGGTAGGAATCGGCTTGTATGGGCGCTCCACCACTGATAGTTAGCAAACTCCATTGATGGCGACTTTAGCCTTTCGAAATTTCAAAAAGTTGGCGTGGCTTTGGTACTTAATACCTACGAAACGAAAAAAAGAAGCGGATATGGATGAAACGCTGACTTAAAAAACGACATTCGCTGAGTCATTTAAATTTGATGAATTTGCTGGACTACGACGATATTCACTTCTCTTCTTTCATTCAACTTCCTCAGAATGGCGTGAGATCTGACTTGTTGGAACTAGGTGACTGTGCCGTACCTCAAGGTTCTGTAATCGGCAATAATTTGTTTTTAATTCTAATGAACGATTTCACAACCGCCACCGACGATGCAGAATTCGTGATGTTCGCCGATGACGGTTGTGTCATTGTCTCAGCTTACAATCAGCAGGACCTAATAAGCAAACTCAACAAAGTAATGAGGGACGTTGCCTCTTGGTTCTCGGCAAACGGTATGTTATTAAACATTGAAAAAACCAATATCATGCACTTTTCACTCCGCGGAAAAAAAGAACACAATCTAAATATATACTGCAACGATCGACTCGTTCCTCAGGTTGACGAGGTAAAATATTTGGGTCTTGTCATAGATTCTGGTTTAACGTGGGGTCCCCATATTGACTCACTATGCAATCGTTTGTCGTCCGCGTGTTTTGCACTCACTAGGCTGCGTCCCAGTCTAGATCACAATAATGTAAGAAAAGCCTACTTTGGGTATTTTCATTCTCTCCTAACATATGGAATCGATTTATGGGCAAGCGCAGCTAATCGTGAGAGACCATTCAGACTTCAAAAACGAGCCATTCGTTGCATATGTGGTGTCTCCTGGGATCATCCTGCTCGTGAGCTGTTCAAGGAAACCAAAATTCTCACCCTTCCTAGCTTGTACGTCCTAGAAGTAGCCAAGTACGTGAGAGGTAACCTTGAACAGTTCCCGACGCGTGGTGACTCACACAATTTTAACTTCAGGCGGCGCGGCGATCTGCGCGCTCCCGCCACACGTCTTGCGAAGGCCCAAAAATGTCTCCACTCGATAGGGCCCAAGATATACAACAAGTTGCCCCAAGAAGTCAAAAGCGCGCCGAGTATGAGGTGTTTTGTGAACAGACTTAAAATTAAACTAGCATCCGATTCATGCTATTCCATTGACGAATTTCTCAATAATGGCTGAAAACCGAACGACTTTTCAACTGGCTCGCTGCCCAATCAATGGTTATGTAATATTTAAGGACATTTTAAGGATGTGTAGTAGTGACTTGACAAATAAATGTACTAATAATAATTATTCTATGACTACACGCTGCAGTGTACCTAAACTAAGACATACTTACCTACCTAACCTGCTGTAATATAATATAAGACATACTTTTTCACCTTAATGTGATAGTATTATGTATAATGTTATTTAACATCTATAAATTGACTTGTAAAACTACGTTTTATAAAGGAATAAATGAAATGAAATGAAAAAATGGAAAAAAAAGTATTTGAGGATTTATTATATTAGGTGCGACCATTAATAACTAAACAATATGCAAACATTAGACCTGCTGTTAATACTGAAAAACGCCTTATCACTACACTAAGATATTTAGCCACAGGAAGGGACTACAGAGACCCCTCGTTGGCGCCTGTATCAAATTCCTTGTCACTAAAGTCTCCCACGTAGCTTTTTTAAAATGTTGTATATATAAAATAGTGGCGATAAATCCTATAGGCAGGGTAAATCCTTATACAAATCTATTAATTCCGCGATAAAATCGCGTTCGCGCTGAGATGCCATCGTCAGAGTACAGTACGTGCGGACGCGGCACTTCCTCAGAGCGAAAGCGAACTGGCTACGCGCGGTCGGAGTCGGGCGGCCACACGGTTCAAAACCGATAGCTCCAACCGTGGTCAGTAGCGCGCGCTCGACGACCAAGGGCGTCCGAAGGGCAAACGAAATTTTGCTGGAAACAACTGTCTACATGGTTGGTGCGGACCAAGGTCGCTCGGTTGGAGTGGCGTGTTGGCAAGCGTCTAGCAGGGGCTATAGCTTTTTATCACGCGTACCGATTTCGATTATTTATTTTTTATTTGAAAGAAGGGACTTTAGCGATAATCTGATAGGAATTTGAAGATATAAAATTTCATACAAAAGTAAGTAAATTACAAATTTAATTAAGAAATTATTTTGATAAATAAAAAAAAATAAGCTAGATAGTGATATCGCTTTATTTTTCCTGTATTATTTATGTGACTCTTAATCATATGTGATTATTTCCAAATTTTCGCTTCGTAAACTTCGGAGATAAGAGGGGAGATGGTATTTTTTTCTACATTTTCCTTAATAAATCAAAATTTAACCACAGTAGAAAAAAAAACGGTTTTAGAAATTGCAACTCAAGCCCTATCATATGATACCCCACTTGATCTATTTACTAGACTTAGATTTTTAACCTCCCTCATATTCGTCATTTAAACAGATAATAAAAAAATTTATTTCATTTTTTCATTTTCCATACACGTGTCTTAACCCTTTTAACAGTTGTTCCAAATTTCAAATTGATAGCTTAAGCAGTTCCTGAGATATTTAACGTTGTGACAGACGGACGGACAGACGGACAAACGGACAGACGGACAGAGTCGCACCATAAGGGTTCCTTTTTTACCTTTTTGGTACGGAACCCTAAAAAAAGACTAAGTACATACAAAAATGTGACGATCTGGAATCGAATATTAGGGATACTTTTTTTCTTGTATGAGGATCCATAGTATCAACGCTTCTGAGTAAGAAAAGCCCAAAAATATATAAAATTCTAAAATAAAAGTTCATGTAGGTACACTTTTTTTGAAAAACGTTTAAATAACGTCGCTAAGCGATACAAACATATTGCCGGGATAATTAGGTAGGTATTTGTATTTAATAGCATGAATTAACTTTTTCCCACGTCCATCAAATTTTTAACTGAAATATGTTTAAGCGTAGGTAGTTATGTGTATTAGAATCGATGGTGTACGCAGTGTACGCACTTAAATTTAATGTTTTCATGGCTACGGAAACAAGTCGTCCAAAAAAATTTAGTTCCATTAAATTAATATTTAATGGAACAAATTTTTTTAGGATGAATAGAATTTACGAAAACGTCAGCTTTTATAATAGCTGATGTTTTCGTAAATTCTATTCATCCTCATCAACACCAGCCTACATACTTATGTCCTACTGGGCACAGACCTCGTCCGATGTGTCCGTCCCCGTCCGAGGCAATGGGCAGTAGTCCCCACGCTGACCCAGTGCGGTTTGGGGACTTCACAAGCATCTTTAAATTTCTTCGCAGAAGTATGCAGGTTACCTTACGATGCTTTCCTTCACCTAGCTAATGGTAAATATCAAATGATAATCCGTAAGTAGGTAGGTACCTATATAAGTTTCGAAAACCTCATACCTAACGTGCGAGCCTGGATTCAAACCCCCGACACCTTGGGAACATTTTAAGTGGGTTCTACGTCATGTCCATACAATCCCGTCGATGCTCGCGAGCCCACCGTACCGTGTAAATAATAATTAATTTTATTGTAAATGCTTATATTTTATTGCGGGATTTGTCAACAGTGCGCGCGATGTATTTTGTTGCCTGATATATTTATTGTTGGTTGCTTAATGCAGTGCCTAAGTGGACATGTGTCAGTGTGTCTGTGCTAGTCCTGTATCGCGTATGCAATCACACACCAATACCGACATCAATCTAGTCGTTTTATACTTGTAGGTGTGCACAACGCAGCTATATTCAAAGTTATAGTCATTTGGTATTATAATTCCTTAGAGGTATGTTCATAATAGTAAGTTATTGTGGTCGTGTTCCTGTTATATGGATCTGACTGGCTCTAACTAGCGCTTGACAAAGCGATTGCGATTTCGAATAAAGGTCGAGTGTGTAAAATTTAGAATCGTTCCTTGCCATATTTGCATATACAGTTTGATTCATGACAATTGCTTGTATTGTTGAGAAACTGACAGATAAATGGATATACATAGATATGTTTTATGTTTGTGGATACCTAAATATAAATTACATGTTAACAAACTGATTAGTTAATACGACGTTACTTTTTTTCTTTGGCAAAGGCACCAAAGGCTGCCACTTCTCTGTTAACTAACTTATTTAATACGAAATCCTGGCCGATAAAACGTATAATGGCATTTTATTCCAATGGTCACAAAACAGGAGGTGAGATGTGCGAAGATAGTCAGACAGAACACTAGGCGATGTTAGTGTTACCTAATTAAGAATTGATTGTCGGTAAAATCTGAGACTGTATTTAAATGTGTTTTTCGTTTTACCACCGCTTCCATGTGCTTGTTTTCTTGTATTTCCCTATTGAACAAACTGCAGTTTTCACATGGGTACATATTTATATTACCTGGTATTTTAACACTAAATTGCGGGTCTCAACTGGATCACTCTTGATTACTTAGCATAACATTCGTTTGCGTGCACTCTAACGCTATACTATAATTTCACCTCTCTCCAAAAGTTGCAATGCCCTCAGGGTACTTATTTGTCTATTTGCCGATAGACACGCACGACACTCCAGCGATTACTAGCATGTAAATTCATAGCAGTTATTCAAAGCCAATGGATCTCGTTAGTAGCGAGTTACGATAGCGCGCCTGAACGACCGGCGACTTTCGCACGCAAGTCCTGTGGTATCTCGCTTTCTTTTCATATTCTCAGTACCGTTGCTCTTTGGCTGTGCCTTTAATCTAACTGATAATATCTACAAGACATTGTGGATACGTTTTGAAAGAGAATGAGATAATTTACATCGTCTTCATCATCATACCAGCCAAAAGTCGTCTTGCACCTACGCTGCATCTTCCAGTAACGTGGTCGCTACTCAGGTATATACCATTCAGCAATATTGCCGTCTACTTCTTGAATCTATCAACACTTCGAGATACGTGGTTCTCTTACGAATCTTCTCATTTCTTGGACGAATGCTAAGCAATAAGTAGTGAACGTCGTGTCGAGTTAAAGGTGACTGAGGAGTAAGGACAGATTACGCAGATAAGGGCTACCTATCCCTTACCTACATGTCTATACATGGGTACCTAATTAACAACTTTACGTCAGTGCACTTTACTCAAGCTCATTATACTTACATCGTTTGGAACGTATATCTTGCGTTATGCTTGAGAGAGACATATGTTTTATCTCACTCATCTAAGCCTCCCAGTTGCATCCTTAAGCTCAGCTTGCATCTGAGGCAAGAAAAACGGGCTCTTGCCTCAGATTCCAATTACTAAATTTTCTCATCCGCTTCGCATGATCTACGGTAGAGTCAATACTCCGTAATATAGAAGGATATTTTTATAAATATAGAACGAAAAACTAAGAAAATGTCCTTACCGTTCACCAACTCATGTAAATGCATCACTCTACAGTAGTAGAGTGATGCTCCGGCGCCAGCGGTTTGAAACGCTAGTTTCTAAAGTAATTCGTCGTCTAGTAATTCGTCCCATAGTACAAGCTTTGCTTAGTTTGAGACTAGGTTGATTTGTGTAAGATTGTCCGCAAATATTTATATTTATATTTAATTATCATTTCACAATTAAGTAGCTCCCTAAAATTAGGATAACCTGCGAATAAAATCCGGTATCGTTCATCCATATATACTTACTGGTCATCATTTCTTTCTGCAATATTTGCCGAGACGAAAAAACGCCGCAAAAACGCTGAACCCCGCGCCCCCGCCTAGAAAGTGTTTAACCGGCGCTAGTACCTTATATGCTTTATGTTTACCGCAAAACTGAGTATCTTAGGCACGATAAACGTGCATGCTGGGCATTGCCCATTAACTTTACACAACATAATAGTGAAGAAAAAGGTAAAATGATGTCAAATCCATTATCAATACCTATGTACTAACACTTAAATCTAACACTACCGGAAACGATTTACAATAAACACTAACGTCTATATTTAGCCGCATATTAAATAAACGGCATGGATACTTGAGTTAAACGGGTCCTTATATGCCATTCGATTTGAGCGAAGTGCGTTTTACGAGGCGATTTCAGTAGAATTCAATTTAGTCGAGAAGGTTGTTGGCTGTAAACCTCTGACCTAAACAGGGTTTATGTTGATGGCAGTCATATTAGTACGTGAAACAAACGTACTATTACAAAATGGTGGCATTAAGCGAGTACATTAAGTCTCTAAGTGCCGGTGCTTATTTTAATAGATACATACATACAATTATAAATTATAATACCATATTACAGACTCTTTAGAGACTCTCCCGGCAATTTTTGGGGCCTGCGTTATTTTTTGAAGTGGATACTTCTTTGCTCGCGTTCTTGTATAGGAGTACAGTTCAAAATGTCTCACATGACTTTCGGAATATTTTTTTGTAGAGAAGCCTAATCTGATTTCAAATAATTGTTTGTTACATGTTTTAATCCTTCTTTATTTGCCATTAGTTCTTTGTTAATCACAAAATGTTATTTAGTTTATGTGGCCGACATGAAAATAATGCTGAAATGACTTGACATGAATTATACAGATTTTAGTGAATTAATTCAGATATATATTTTACGGGTACACCATAGCTAACAAATAAGTATCCACTTAAACTTAATTAACGGTTGTATCTCCGACACACCCCTATTCTTTTTTAGGGTTCCGTAGCCAAATGGCAAAAAACGGAACCCTTATAGATTCGTCATGTCCGTCTGTCTGTCTGTCCGTCCGTATGTCACAGCCACTTTTTTCCGAAACTATAAGAACTATACTGTTGAAACTTGGTAAGTAGATGTATTCTGTGAACCGCATTAAGATTTTCACACGAAAATATAAAAAAAACAATAAATTTTGGGGTTACCCATACTAAGAACTGATATTCAAATTTTTTTTTCATCATACCCATACGTGTGGGGTATTTATGGATAGGTCTTCAAAAATGATATTGAGGTTTCTAACATATTTTTTTTCTAAACTGGGTAGTTTGCGCGAGAGACACTTCCAAAGTGGTGAAATGTGTGTCCCCCCCCCCCCCCTGTAACTTCTAAAATAAGAGAATGATAAATCTAAAAAAAATATATGATGTACATTACCATGCAAACTCTCAACGAAAATTGGTTTGAACGAGATCTAGTAAGTAGTTTTTTTTAATACGTCATAAATCGTAAAAAGCAATTTATTTAACGGAACCCTTCATGTGTGAGTCCGACTCGCACTTGGCCGCTTTTTTAATATTATGATTGATTTGGGTATTAAGATTCACAATTCGACACAATTTACGATTAAAATGAATGACTTCAGTCACTATTCGTCGCAAAACATTGTAGTCTATGTAGCCCAAAATCGTAGTATGTGTTGCACAACGTCGTCACCCGTGTCGAAAAACATCGTAGTTTGTATCGCACAACGTCGTCACCCGTGTCGAAAAACATCGTAGTTTGTATCGCACAACGTCGTCACCCGTGTCGAAAAACATCGTAGTTTGTATCGCACAACGTCGTCACCCGTGTCGAAAAACATCGTAGTATGTATCGCACAACGTCGTCACCCGTGTCGAAAAACATCGTAGTTTGTATCGCACAACGTCGTCACCCGTGTCGAAAAACATCGTAGTTTGTATCGCACAACGTCGTCACCTGTGTCGCTCGACATTGTAGCGTTGTCGCACAGCCCCGTCGCTCAACGTCGAAGGTTGTGTCGCTCAAAATCGTAGTCTGTGTCGCACAACGTCGTCGTTACTTGTACAACTAATTCGTTTTAGTAGTAAATGCAACTTTTGTTTTATAATAAGATTACATGAATGTTTCATGTGTGTGTTTTTTGTTGGTAATATAAAGGTCGCGGGAGTCCGCTGGATGCGGGTGGCGGAGGATCGGTCATTGTGGCACTCTTTGGGGGAGGCATATGTCCAGCAGTGGACGTCTTTCGGCTGATATGATGATAATGATGATTAATGTTTCAAAGTACCTAATAAAATAATACATACATACCTACCTATATTATACTTCATCTACGCTCATTCTATAAACCCATATAAAATCGTACAGAAACTATGCAAATTCTATGCTATGCTGAGCTATGCTTGGTCATCGCATACAGGGGGGTACTCACGTCACGTTTTGAACGCGCGTTACGACAATTTTAACTGTCATTTTTCCATATAAAAAGTGACATTTATATCTAGGTACCTGACGCCCGTACAATGCGTTACGTGATCGACCTGTATCAATGTAGACCACATTGATACGTGGTACCACTGACATAACTGTAGTGAGGGTGCTACTTATACTCATACTCATTTATTGATAATGGATAAAGTACATTATACGTCAAGAAAAATACTAATACTACAAATGCATTTGCTTATTAGAATAAATTATAAAACTTAAATTATAAATGCTAATTCATATAGAAGATTGAATTGAATAATAAGTGAATTGATACAGATACTTACAAAGAAAGGGAGATGCGTGAGCGAGGCTAGTGACGCTATTGGTGGATTTTTAGGGTTCCGTACCTTAAAAGGAAAAAATGAAACCCTTATAGGATCACTTTGTTGTCCGTCTGTCAGTCTGTCAAGACCCGTTATCTCGGGAACGCGTGGAGGTATCGAGTTGTAATTAAAAACATATACTCACGTTTACAGTCCCTTGAAGCTGTAAAAAAAACTTCTAAGTTAACGTAATAAAACGTAAATACAACCCACGAAATCGCAAAAAAATCAGCTGTTCCATACATTAACTTTCAATTAACTCACAGTTAACTCTTATTTTTTTGCGATTTTGTGGTCGGTTTCTTGGGAAAAGTTGTTCAGTGTGACCATCTTATTCACTTTTGGTCTTCTTGCTTCACGCCCCCGAAATCACCCTGTATTTCAACACTCTCAAGGGAATCAAAATTTATAAGGTACTTTCCGTTGACCTATAACTACGAAATTTGGCAAATAATATCGTCTTATCTCAAAACAAACAAAAATCAGAAAACAACACATTTGTAATTTTGTACGGAACCATCGGTGGGCGAGTCCGACTAGCACTTCTCCGGTTTTTTTCCTCGCACACGGCTCCGCTGCCTCGCACAGGTCTGGTGAGTACTCACCCACAGGGCTTGGCTACATGTCTGTCACAATTTTGCGGTGCGCGCGCCGCAAATTCCGCGTTTCTCGGTACTCAACGCGGGTATCTAATCTACGCAAAATTGGGCGCTGCGGCGCCGCACCGCAGACATGTGGCTAGTACTCCAGGCAAAATACGGTTTTGAATAACATTAATTTATAATAGCGTTTTTATTCTTTACATCATTTTAAAACATTATTCTGAGATGGTTTAATCAAGAATCCAACAAACTTTCCATCCGGTAGTATTTATAAAGCACGAATTGTTTTTTTTTAATTATTTATCTTGAATATTATAGAGCCAAATATATAAAATAGTAAATGAACCAAAATAAAGATAAAAACATTTATTCATATTTTTTCGAACTTTTCAGAAGCTAGTTAAGTTATAATTTTTTTGATGTCTGAAATCTTGTTGGATTTTGTCGCTAGGTAACTATTTAATATCCATTACTTACAAAGAAAAAATCAGCTATTATAAATTATTTCCAAATTTGTAATTTTTTTCCATACAAGTTGTCAGTTCATTGCCTGGACCCTATCACATGATAGTAGCGCCAAGTGTTTATGCGACGTGTCGTCACCAGGGACATGTGTGCGCGCCTTATCTCACCACCGACGTTGCATGGGCCAGACTCCTCTTTTTTTACAAATATTCAAATTCTCTAGTTGCAGGATTTACGACAGATAAAGAGCGATAAATCCTGGAATAAACCTTTCCTCGATTATGAGATAGGGCATATTCATCATTTTTGTCCACTTATAGTACCTACCTAACAAAACCGACAGTCAATGTCAATCGCAGCATACGTTTAGTAGCAAAACCGACGGTTAGACGTGACTTAAACATCACTTTAGCCTTAATCTGGGCATTTTTTTAAACTCTTCATTAATGAGATGATAAAGATAGGTATGTACCAAGTATGTACTTAGTTAATTAAATAATGTAGGTAAACTGATATTAATTGAAACAATTACCACTTGGCAGCTTGCTTGTCTTTCATAATGATTATAATTATAAGGCACGGCACCTAGCGGTCGTCGACCTAGATGTTTTGATTCGAATTCCTTCATTTCAAAAATGTCTTCACAGGTACTTGATTAATTGATGCACTCGGGATTTTGTAGTAAAATTAGTTTTGGAGCTAGGGCTATTCAAAATTCAAAATTTAACGTCGGGAACTTGTCATACGGATTCCTTACCTTCATGCCTTTAAAAATCAGAACGCCAAGGGCCCGATTCCAGATTCAAAATGCGATATCACCGGGATATCCCTGAAATACAACAATTACATTAATAGTGTAAAAACACGCACATATTCTATTAAAAAAGACATTAAAAATTGTCTGAGTTAATGTTACGTCTATACTATATAGAGAAATAAATCCATCAGGTAATATGTGGGTTTAAAAGTCGACTTTATAGGTACCTATAGGTACGCAATGTATCGAATTTAACGAACTTTTCGGAAGCTTGGCAAATATTCACCAACGTGTTCTTGAGCTGATATAAAATGAATACTTACCACAGTAAATTATCATCTACACTTTTCACGCAAACAAGATGTTATATAAAAATATCAGCTAGTTTATAACATCACAATTCAGCCTCAGATCAGCTTCCAACATCTAACTGATCGCGGTTAAACCGGCCCGTAAACACGCCGCGATGACAGACCGAACACAGAAGCCGTAATTACAAGATCTTTACTTAAACAAAACAAAATACTTGTAATCTACATCCCGAACAAGCCACACAAAAATGAACTCTAAACCGCAGATTATAGAGACGATTGTTAACGGTGAGTAATAAAAGCAAATCTTCCCTTGAGTGGGATGTTCAATAGAATCTTTAAAGCCAACGCTGCTATTATTAGGTGTGAGCGTGATTATTTGACATTTTGAAAACGTTTACAGATTGTAGTTATATTGCGAGGCAATGTGGCTTCCTGCTTTTGAGGTAAACAGTGTTTTGTGGCCTCTCCTGAGAAACGCGGTGGTTCGCATGCGTTCTCATAAAGATTAAAGATAAGGGTATCCGTTACATAAATAAACCTTTAACATTCATTTATTTTATTACAAAACTGCAGTCGCGTAAATCACCACAGAGACAAATTCGCACATTGGCTGAACGGTGTAAGTGCTTAATTTTAAGTTGATAGAGTTGCGCGTTGCGCCGAACATTAGGTTTTTGGAATTCGGCATAAGTAGTTTCATCTTTGCATTCGGCGAAGTCTGTATACGGTTCCGATGCATCTTTAATTACTTGTAAGACATTTCAGTAAAATCGTTTTACTCAAATCTGAAGTGAAACGGTGTTAGATTAATTCAATAACTATTGAAACAAACAAAAAAAACTCCACAACGCTGATTAGCTAAAGACGCTAGTTTTCGTCGCCGGTTAGGAATAGGGTTTTTGACCATAAAATTCAACATTGACCAGTACCTAATGTGATTTTTATATTACCTACTCGTCGTAGTTCCGTGCCCTACTAAACCTTAATGCTCTAGTAGGGCACTAACCAATACTATCACAAACTTACAAATAACGTAAAAGTATTTTTAGAGTCCTGTACTCAAGCCTCCTTCACTCCACTTCGCATATCCTTCACACAGCTGCACTAGGGCCGAAAAGAGCTCCTCTGGCGGTAACTCCACACTTCTCAGCCTCCTCGCCTCTCTGTTCTCCCTCTTTCTCCTCCCGTACGTCGCGAACTGAGCCTGCGGTCTCTTCTTTATACCAGAACTAAAGACAAATGTCTGCTGCGGCGGTACCGTTGGGGCTGGATAAGGATATTGCTGTTTAGCCTTCACCGCATGAACTATGAGACAGAGTAAATATCCTCCAAAAGCCAGGAAAGCCAACGTCGTTACAGACATTGAGAATATATTGCTTATCTTACTCTCCTTCTTATGCTCGATCTCCTCGTAATCTCCTCTTTTTATCGGGGGTCCTTTCACGGCCATGGCTTGAGCACCAAATCGCTCCAAATACGATGGTGTCGGTGCTGCCACGGTGACATTTTCATAACCCGCAGTGACCATGTCTTGTAGCGACGACTTCAGTCTCAACAGCTTTTCTATAGGCAGTTCGTTCAAGAATTGTATTTCTTCCGTCGTGAGATCAGCTGAAGCTTGTGTGGCGATTATCAATAGGAGTGGGAACATTTTTCCAGACACTTGCTCCAGTGGTTGGGCGTGGAATGAGCTTGTTTGGGACGACAGTTCGTTATTACCGTGGTCTGTTAAGCACGACAATCTAGCGGTCACGGTAAACAGGTCATGTGGAGATGACTGATTTATCTGTACTCCAAGGCACATATTATCTTATTAACCCAGTAAACTGAATTTAATTTGTTACATGGGCTTGATGCTCTTCTTAAACACCTGTTTAAGTTTATTTTTCTGCAGTCTTCGTCGACCTGTTAAGTTTAAGTATTCTTCCGCCAATCAAACTTAATTCCCTTAACCTTAATTCCTAATAGTTGACACCTATCGATTGAAAGTGTCAAGTACTGGGTCAGTGTCGAGCACTGACTGGGACGTTTACCTTACTCGATTAGTCATTTAAATTCCTTTTAAGCTCCTATCCTATATACTAAAACTAACTATACCGCGGTAGGCCCGATATAATTACATGGAATGAAACGGACCGACATAGGGCGGATCATTTCGCAATTATGCTCACTTTATTTTACCTATGCATTTTTCTTGGTTACGCTATTAATCATTTTAAACTACATATTTACATATGGTGGTTCTGAGTGTAGGTAGTAGTAGGACCACAAATAAAACGCAACAGTTAATGCACGCTATAATTTAGGTACCTACCTCACACATTTCTCTACTTCGGTTCGGGGACAATTATCATTAAAATGCCTATTTCTAATAAGGCAATAAGTATAAAGACAAGACAGTACATACATACGTATTTTTCTATGAAAGTACTACATTAAATGTACAAGTTTTCATTGCTCTTGAGAATAGCAGCCCCTTGGTTGTAGTCTAAAAGAGATGAAGGACAATTTAGTGTGTTTGTCAACGGTGTCCCAACACGACTTTAATATCGCTGATGAAAGTGTTGGGCGGCGGGCCTGATGTTCTATTGTTTGACATTGTTTCATTTTCTTTGTACTTTTCTGTATACAGGGCGTTTCAGGTTTGTGATATTAGCTACTCGTACATGACAAAAATAAAAGTGAATGTTATCGTAGGTAGGTACTTATTGTATTACGGATTAAGTTGAGCGCAGGTTTCATTTGTCACGTAACATTATTTTGCACTAAAATAAAATAGTCTCTCGATTAACGAAATAGTTAATATACCTTACCTTGATACCTGTAAAAATATTCACATATATGTGTATTTTTTTAGAGAGATATCTCTCTCTAACAATCGTTTAATTAAGTAGATATTATTTAGCTTTCTTCATAATATATAGAGACGGTTTAATACTAAACTTTAGGTCCATTTACAGTACCTAAGTTATTGAATACGTAGCTAAATAACAGCGAAAAGTGCATGCTAATAGTAAGTTAAGTCTACACATAGTTAAAACTAATAGGTAAACATAATGGTGGAGGACTTCAGGTAGCTCCAGCGTCGCCAAAGCTCACGAGGTTGTGATGTGTGATCAAGAGAACGAATCCTCAAATCAATAAACAGACAAGCCGCTTGAGATTCTTATTGAGCCACTGCAAGCGTCCATAGGCAACTACATCGGGCACGCCTTACCCATGTACACTTGTTTGTAACCGAAAAAAAAAACTTTGGTTGAAACTCTATATGAATGTTTGCCTATAAGTAAGTAACATCGCCAAATATCACGAACCGTATGTAAACCTGTGCAGTAAACTTTATATCTCTCTTATAAGTAATATCTCCAGTGACTAGCACACAAATCGAATCGCGCCCCTGTACCAATCCTGAGAGTACCAGTAACGCCATCTATCATCAACGTCGAAATTAACTAGAGGGTTGGCTAATAAAACTGCATTACATACTAATAAATCTGGTTCATTTCTTCGATATGTAGCTCCTATATATTTCAATGTGTGTTTATTATAAGTAACTACACCCTATATATATATTTTAAAATAATTGGTCGCATGCTCCGCTACTCGCGCGCATCGTTACAGCGAGAAACGAAGCATGGCGCGAGCGCCGAGGCGCGTTAGTTCTGGGAAATCTCTCGAGATGGCGACACGTGTGTGTATACTGTTTTTGTTACTGACCGTAGTTTCAGGGGAAATAAATGACGGGATAATAGACCATTTGAGCAATGGGATGAAGTTTGCGAAGGATTTTCTTGGTAAGTGTTTTCAGAATGCAGTTTAAGTAATTTTCATAGCAAACCGGGAGATTAAAAAGACGTCATGAAACTATTAATCGTTCGGTGTATATGTATGCTACACATGTGAATAACAGTATTCAAACTAGGCTTACCTATTCACCCAGAGATTTCAATAAGTAAGTAGAGCATGGCCGAAGTTTCAGAACTTTATAGGTACCCATAAACCAAACCCAAATTATCTAGAGGTAAAGTGGTGCGTATTCAAAAGTAGGTATGTGAGTTTTTCTTCGGAAAAACTGCATGTGACAAACTGATAGACACCTTGAGTCCTGCATTAGATCCATTTTGATACCGGACACAATAAATACCTACATTTCGACCGTATCTTAGAACTTTTAATTGTATACTTATCAATAATATATTAGGATTAGGATGACGCTAACTGTCAACTATGAAACGAAGACTAAACGACTGATTAACTACGGAACCTTAAACTTTGCAAAGTAAGAAAAAATCGTGCGTTCAAGTCTCGTGTGCGCTCGCTGTACCTATAAAGCGCAAAAAATGGTTTTTAGAAAAAAATGCAAAAAATAAACTAAAAAATGTGTGTATTTTTAGATACTCTACCAATTTAAGGGTTGAGAACATATTTTAAATTCGAGCATACTGTGTTTATTTTTATTTCAAACATTTTTCATTTATCTATTTCAGGTTCAGAATCAATAGCACTAAAAGTGGCCGAATTCGTCGTACGCGCATTCCAAAACGCCAACCCTCCGCCAATTGACCGACGCAAGCCCCTCGATGGCTACGAAGACGAAAGTGCGGAGAACTTTGCGCAGGAAAATAGGCCTTATTCTCATGTTGAAGAAGCGCCAAGTCCTCTGGCACCGCTGAAGAACTTGGTAAGGCTGTTTGGCCTACAGCCTAACCAAATCAGCGCGGTAGCTGTGAATGCTCTGGTCTTTGTCGCACAAATGGTAAGTAGTTTTATGTACGAGACAGAAAGTAGTTAAATTTACTATAATTTACTGGATTATAGTTAATCGATTAATTGCTTCACCCCGGAATTTCTTATCAAAAGTTAAAAGTAAAAAAAATACGAAAACTACGAAAAATCGGCTAACATACATGGTGTATTCTGATAGCCCACGACGTGACGATTGTGAGGAACCTAAACAAATTTTTTGGACGTCGAGCTTTGGACCAGCCTGTGTATAAAACGACACGTAGCTTGGCACGCGTGGGTCTGGCTGGGGCACTCAACAGTTATGTAGAAAGAAAGAAGAAGACATTTATTTACTACACAAAAGATACTACACAGAGACACAGGGAGTAGGCATACATTACAATACAATTTAACACATATTGTGTGTGTCTTCGCGGCAGTGCATCGGTCGCTGTCTCAGCATTATGCCGAGGTGTCAGACAGACACCTACAGCGCTGATTTTCAGACAGCACCGTACGTGACCCACGGAACGCAACACAACATAAGACCCATAATAAACACATAATTATTGTATGTATCCTTGTCATGACTTGTAACTGTTAAACTTCCATAACCCATCTTAATTATTTACCAAGGCCTAAGTTTCCAAATTCTATTTCAGATATCTACTTTCCTCGCTGGACCAAAGAAGCCTAACCGTCCATACCGTTTCGACGACACCACCCAATGGATACTGAAAAAGAATTCCAAAACACTGCAGGAAATACTCGCTACAGCCAAAAACCAATCCCTCCCAGACCTGATCGAAGACATCGTAGAAGAGCAAAGCCACGGCGAAGAGGCTAGTTGTATCAAACTCCTTGTGTGCAAAATAACCCCGTTTGTGTCCAAAATGCAAGCAGCCGTGTTTGGAGAACGGAAATTAGAGGAAGGGAAAACGGACAAAATGCAAGGCGCTGATAGTATGTACCGCCATCTACCGACGAGCAACGAAATTGAGGATCGGAGCGCTATCTGTGAGCAGAAGTATAAAAACTGTAATTTAAATGAATAAGTATCTACATCTTCTCAAACTCAAGATAACTTGGCTACTATTAAAATAATAAAAAAAAAACTACAGCTCACCTATAATTTCAATAAGCTTTTTGTAACCGGAGGCCCAAATAATATCTACCGTTTTTAAGTAGCATATCGATTATATAGCAAATAACGTACGTATATATATGTATGTGTAAGGAATTCAGCATTGATTTGGGTACTGGCTTGAAAAAGAAGTGTTAATAAAAATAAAGTTTAGACTTGTTAACACTATTTGTATTTTTAATAGGTACATATTTGAATAAGCTGTAACATATTATTATAATACAGTCCTCACGTAGTTGTAATTAAGTGGTTCATACAGGCACATCAAATAGCTACATTGTTTTAATATACTTACTTAGTTGAATTTTTGTTTTGTTTTGTGCAAATTTAAAATAAATGTTGTCGTTATGTGTTTTTTCGTAGAAAATATGCTAATGTTAATTTGACCCGAACATAATTTTATTTAGATGTCTATGTTATTAAGCTCTACATACACTTTTATGATTATGACGTCATCGGTATTTTTTTCCTTTAATAGGGGTTTGTATTTCAGCCAAATCCTATAGAGCAGGATTTCGAGGCGACGATTTTTTTCAACGTTTCATCTTTGTCACTTATTGGGAAGTTCTTTATGAACAATTCAATATAATAACGATATTATTAAAGGACATTTTACAGGTATTCGACTGTTATAGGAATTCGTCAGCCACCTTCTTGTTCGTCTACCCACGCAGCGCCTTCTGGTATGTGGTCGCCACTCGAGAACCTTTCCGCCCCAACGGCCATCGGTTCTAAGAATTTAATAGTTTTTTTTATTTATTTAGTAATTTACTTCGGAAGTATTATTTCCATAATTTGTTAGTAACAGTGATATTAAAACTATGTTAGTAGGTATTTTATCATAATTACAATTAGCAGTTGGATGGCCTATGCAACCTATCCCAATGGAACAGGAAGGGACCATCCAAGCGCGCCGCCACCGTCTGCAGGAAGCTGTTCGGGCTGCCGCGCAGGCGCCTCATCAGGGACGCGACCCGCTTACGCATTATGGCGTGAAACCCATCCGTGTGCGCTTCGCAAAACATCCCTGATTCACTGCAATGGCGCGGCAGCCCCAACAACATCCTAAACCCATTATTATAGTGGACGCGTAGGGCACTGTAAGCAGCCTTTTGCGTATAGTTGATCCATAGGCTGCAGGTGTAAAATGATTGGCAGAACGCCTTAAAAAGGGTAATCTTTACGTCGATGGTACACCTTGCAAACCTACGAATCAACATGTTGCTCCTGACTGAGAGTGCCCCTGCTCCCTCTCCACGTCCTTGTTGTCACTCTGGGTCTCCGTGACCCAGTGACCCAGGTACTTGAACTCTTTTACCATTTGTAGGGGTGTGCCGTATAGATAAGCCGGTGGAACGCGTGGATAGCATTTGCACCCCGCCTTAAATACCAGTAACACACTCTTGGAAGTATTATACCTGAGCCCATGGGACACCGCATACTCTTCGCAGACCCTGAGCAGCTTGTTAAGGGCATTGACTGATGGGCCCAACAACACCATGTCATCTGCATAACTAATGTTATTCACAAATGTGCCATCCACTGAGCAACCAGTCATAGTGTTGTTGAGCTCATCAATCATCCGATTCACATACAGACTGAAGAGTTTGGGCGATGACAAACCCCCCTGTCTCACCCCGCACTCCAGCCTGTACGAATCAGAAAGCGAGTCGGACCATCTGACAACATTTTTCTGGTGACCGTACCAGTACCTGAACAATTCAGTCAACTCACTGGGCAAGCTGGTATCCTCGTACAGTTTCTGCCACAGTTTATCATAGCGCACCAAGTCGAAGGCTTTCGACAAATCAAGGAAACACGCGTACACAGGTGTTTCCCTGTCCGTGTAGTACCGGACAGTGTGCTTGACACAAAGAACTGCAGTCACCGTGGAGAGTCCGGACCTAAAACCGAACTGTGCATCATTAAGAGTCAGGTGTTTCCCCAGTTCCCTGTCCAACACACTGTCCAGCACTTTGGCCACAATAGTTGCCAACGAAATGGGTCTATAATTATTTATGTCAGCGTTGTCTCCTGTCTTGTTCTTAACATAATAATAATAGATCTTGGATGAGACTAGCTCACAAAACCGGGCAAAGTGGCGTTAACAAGAAGAGAAAGAAACTGATTGAAATAGATTGATTAATTGAAAAAAGATTTAGACAAGGGATATGACATGACATAAATAAGTATACTCACTACTCATATTTTACGTCAATATATAAGCTAACAGTTCGGTATCGGAAGTATTTGCTTAACTTGGCAGTGGTTCCAAAATGAAATACCCTTATAATAAAGCATGGCGAAAACCTGTGTCGAGGGAAAACTTCTCAGATTGAGGGTGACGTGTCCAAAAGTGTGACGTGTCCAAAAACCCGCTTACGTAAGGATAGGCCATCGACCGGACATCGGCTCGATTGCTCTCGTAATTGTTGCGCAACACATGTGCGAGACGGCGTGGCGTGCGAACTGCGCTTGCGGTCATTAAAAATAATAATAAATACGTCACACGTAGGAAATCAGCACGGCTAGCACAGGACGGCCCGCGAGCTGGGTCGCGGCGACGTAGACTGTCCGTCTCTTTCTAAGCGATCTATTTAGATAAGATTTTAAGAGAGGTAGGGCACACTCATGAGGGAATGTCATCTCGCTTGTATGTGGACCAGCCCAACTGGGGAAGTACCTCCACCTTACAGAAGACCGCAGCCATAATAGCACCACTGCTTTGAGTGTTGCTATATTATTGCATGCTATGAAGTATGCGGTGTTGCGTTCCTGGTGGTGAGTAAGGTCGCCAGAGCTCCCTAGGGTGCGCTGTGTTGGGAGTGAGGGAGCTGCATGTCTCTATCTGCCAACACAGCGAATCCTCAAGTGAATAAAGCATCGGCAACGCGTTTGTGATTCTTCTGGAGTCACAAGTGTACATAGGCGACGGTACCAGCTTAACATCAGGCAGGCCGTAAGCTTGTTTGCCATCGTCGTTGTGTAAAAAAAAAAATACAACTTGGAAAAGTTGAAAAGCCCCCGACATTTTCATTTCAAAGTTCAATATCTGAAAAACAGCTGAACCGATTTTCTTGAAACGAAGCTAAGAACTACCTCGATCACGTCAGCTTTCGGATATAAATACCGCATTCAAATCGGTCCATTCGTTTAGGAGCTACGATGCCACAGACACGTCAAACTTATAACACCCCTCTTTTTCCGTCGGGGGTTAAGAAAGACGCATAGTCTAGGTAGACTCGCCGCGCTTTGAAAATCGTGACGTCACTTGTTCCTATTTTCCTGCGAACTTTATGAAGTTCCCCATGAACCTTTATGCAAAATGAAAAATGCTCTGTTAATATGCTAAAAGAGCATTTTTCATGTTGCATAAAGTTATGGTTTGATCTATCAGTCATCATCCCTATTGGTGTACCTATGCATAATTGCATACATAGTATACCAGTGGTGGCGCGTAAGAATTTTGAATGGGCAACCCGGAACAAGAAAAGTTATGTAAGAATTAAAAAGTATAATATAACTAGTCTTGCCTAAAAATAAATTTTAGGCAAGCCGGTGGTAATCGCCTTGAACACTACATATACATATACTACAATGGCGGAGCGCCTATACAAGGCGATAATATAAACAACAATACATAAACTCAAACCTGAATGCCCAAAAGGAGCCAGAGCAAATAAAACCGGCCAAGTGCGAGTTGGACTTGCGTACCATTATCTATAAAAACGGCAAAAAAATCACGTTTGTTGTATGGGAGCCCCCCTCAAAAAAATATTTTATTTTGTTTTTAGTATTTGTTGTTATAGCGACAACAGAAATACATAATCTGTGAAAATTTCAACTCTCTAGCTATCACGGTTCTTGAGATACAGCCTGGTGACAGACAGACGGACGGACGGACGGACAGCGAAGTCTTAGTATTAGGGTCCCGTTTTACTCTTTGAGTACGGAACCCTAAAAAGCAATAGGGTAGTTTCCTCATGTTAAAACTATAAGTAGGTAATGTAGGTATAGTAAACCATCAAATTATTGCAATAAAGTGTTAATTACAAACTATAATCATAAATAGACAACTTAAAAGTTTAGAAAAAATCATGTGTTTTTTTATGGTCCAACCCACCACCCATGCCCTGCCTTGTTATTTTGGCAAATAAAATGATTCTATTCAATTCTACCAATAAGTACCCATAGGACACTTAGGCTTTAGTAAAAAAAAATGCATGGCAACTATACACCTAAACGCAGTTTCACGACCAAAACAGGAATTTACTTGATTGTACATTTTTGAAAAGCAGAATGTGTGAGACATGAAAAGAAGGGATATCTCAACAACGTCCCGTTCAGTCATAAAATCAACTGGAATCACAGCCTTATAATACAGTATTTTTCACTTCTCATGCTCGCAAAGTTCGCCTTTGTGCTGGATGTATGCTGCACAAAATGCCACTTTTATGCTCTAGTGCACAAAGTAAAATTGTTTTAAAGACTAAGATAATCGGGCCTTACCAGCCACACACACAATAAAACTTCGTAGAATAACCTTGTCATTTGATTTGATTTGCTTTAATAAATTTCACATTTGTGTTTTCCATGACTAAATTAATAAAACCAGATAAAATAGGAGTCAATTATTATTTTAAAACGTATTGTATACAAGCCTTACTGAGCTTACCGTGGGCCTAGGTTGATTTGTGTAAGATTGTCCCGTAATATTCATTTATTTATTTATTTATTTAACCATTAAATGACTTGGCAGTATGAAGTACCTAAGTCTAATATCACGTGTCAAAAATTAAACATAAAAACTTTAAAAATTTAAGTGACGGGAATGAGCTACTATTTAATTGAATTTTGCAATTATTTGTTATTTTCTCGCAATCGAAGTGAAAAGCAGTGTGTATAACTCGGGCATAAGTTAGCCATTTAACCCCTCGACTTAACTATCCACCCTCGCCGGTGGCTCGGGTGGATATAAACGTCTCAGGTTAAATGGCTCGTTTTATGCGCTTGTTGTACAATGTACTATTTTGACGTAAGTAAAGATTTAAATCGCACTTTTACATCGTACATATTACCTTTTTCAGTGCCAGGAAACCACTAGGGGGACGCTTTGCACGGAGGCGCTTTCCTCTACATAGGTACGGTTATGGCTACGAGCGTAGCGCTACGAATTCATTAGCTATGAATCTATTAAAACTTTCACTGCCGAAAACCACGGGATCGGCTACGAGCATAGCACGTAGCGATTCCATTGAATCTATTAACAAAACCTAGTCAAGAGGATAGCGAGCAATTCGGAAATTCTCATAGCAGCGGATTAATTCGCAAATAGAGACAATTGGCAGGAGCCAAGTTTGCTCAGCACACACTTCGTCAACGTTACTAATTTTGTATGGACACGATATCGCGTCGACACGAATAGCGGGGCAGATGCATACAGTATGATTAGACTGTTTGCATGATGTACACTCAGTGCTATGAAGGAATGATATTGTGATAAGGGTGCTTCATCTGGGTTTATTTTCATTTACATATTTCTGGGTATCCATGAGAAGAGCCTTGTGCCCAACCCGTGGGATGTATATAATGATGATGATGATTTGTAAGTCACGAGGTTACGATATTTGGATTTATAGAGGTTGTTATTTTTCTAGAAATGCTTCAATATTGAAGCTAAATAAGTATTCCCTTTCAATTTAAATTTTGTTAGCCTGTGCTACTGTTTAGTAAAATTGTTGTAGAACATGATTAATAGGGTACTCGTATTAAATTTCAAGAGGAGTATTTATTTTTTAGTTTTTGTCGTATGAAAATTTTAACTAGACATGCTGTTGAATGGACACAGATATCACAGCTAAAAACCCGATGAGAACTCGATCACCGGTTCCCAATTCATGAAAACGCGTAATAAATCGCCCGACTTTACGCCCTATCATAATATGTTATCTATTATGTTATCTGTGATATCTCGATTAAAAAAAAATTATAAATGCTGAAAAAGCGTTTAATGTTGTTACGCGTTGATGTCTTTTATATGGACAATCACATCAGTAGAAAAGTAACTATATTTTTCTACTGATATGATTTGTTATAGCTGCTACCCTCAGTATTTTTAGGGACATAAGGGTACTAAATTTAGATAACGATCACCCCATACTAATATGATAAATGAGAAAGTACCTAAAGCTGTAGGTATGTCTGTTCCTTTTCATGCTACGCCAGATTTAACCCGTTGAAAGACACAACGCCTAACGGCTTCGTCAAATATATGGCTAACAAACATTTAAATTGAAGTAGAGAGGAGAGAGGTAGATTATAAGATTGATATACTAATATCTAGTTGAGCTCTGAAATAATTAATCTTTTTTCATCCTATGAACCATGGCCCCAAGGGAGAAAAATGAGGGGAGCAAATTGTCATTGATGCGATTAAAGAGTGCTAAGCGTTTTTGGTAGAGTAGGTATTATAATTATCTATTAATAGATAGTATCTTAAGGGGTAATCTATGATAATTTTTTTTTACTTATTAATTTTTACTTTGGACACTGACATTTATATGTACTTTATTACATATACTTAAGTGATGAATTTGTAATTTTTAATTTTTTTCTTTTATTTTTTGACACAAATATTTTATAATTTTACTGTTGTGACTTGTACAATGTTTGACATTTTTGTAAATTAATCTTGTTCGTGTGGTGTTTTGTAATTAATTTTCTTGGAAATGTTGCTTGATTTGTTGTTTTTGTAATATCATGTAAACGACTTGGTGACCGCACTGTAAGTGTATTACTTATGTGACTGAATAAATGAAATGAAATGAAATGTACCTAATAGCAGACTCACTAACTGCTTACACTGTCAAAACTTTTTTCACACATTTAAGGGGACTTCGTGTCACTTTCCATACAAATGTTTTCCGGGCTACATTGGTTAATGACAAAACATGTTTTTGTTATTATTTTTGTATTTAGTCAATCACGTAATTTGATTCGCACGAATATATGTAAGTACCTACCTACAGTAGCTACTATATTTTTTCATTATTCGTGTATCTATTGGCCATTGTAGTATGGCGATTGGCCACATTTAGTGTTTAGCATTAACACAATAGTTTACTGCTACATAAACGCATATTGCTTGTGCAGCGCAACCTAACGTGTATAAATAGATAGGTAATATATTAAATAAAGGACTCTATAAGCCACTCTTCACCTGACTACTTATTGGCTTCGGCCCATAGGTACCCTTCCACCACTTTGTACTAATATCACATGGCGACCTTGCCAGGATCAATGTCAGACGCTAAAACCTATTATTCATGGATATTTTAATTCATTTGGACAATTTCACAGTCATTAAATGATGTGATTGACTAATTACACAACGTAGTCCGAAAAACGTCTAAACGAAAAGTGCACCGTAACGACAACCTACACAAAATGACAATAAGAACCACAAGATATATGTACATTCAAACAAGTACTACAAATAATTTAGATCCATCTCACAGATAACTTGAATAATAAGGAAAATTATAATTTGGTGCACCGACTGGTTGAATTACTCGCGTATCCGTGTCGGCGCGGGCGCGGGGTCAACGACCGCGTTCACTTTCTCGCGTTTTGGAGCCTGTGACACCGATACTTATCTCGCGTAAGGGGATAGCTTTATTTGTTCCAATCTGTGGTGGTTATTGAGACCTCAAACTCAATCTGATAGGCAGATAGACATTTGACGCGATATCTACTTATACCTAATGCGAAACAGAGAATCGCGTGATGTATATTATTATTAGAGATGCGCCGAATATGGGTTTTACCGAATACGAATATTCGGCCGAATTTTCGATCCAGCTTTTGCCGAACCGAATATTCGGCCGAATAATTCGGTTCAAAGGAATGCCTTATGCCTAAATCAGCCGTTCCAAAACAGACTCGTTTTTCAGTGGTAAAAATCTTGTTGATTTTTAAGTGAAACATTATACTAAAGGTAAGTAGTTAAATAACAATAAGTTTCCGTTTTAGAATAATAATTTCACAGGACAATGACTATGTTACATTCTTACAACTTGCTGACAAAAAACCTGCAAAACTATTCGGTAAACATTCGGCATTTGAACCGAATAATTCGGCCGAATAACGAACATTGAAAAACGTGCCGAATATGCCGAATACCGAATATTTACCGAATATTCGGCGCATCTCTAATTATTATGAAAAGAAAAACCCACGTGTCATAAGTCCGACATATTATGAGCGACTACCCCAAGATTTAAAAAGCGAAACATCTGACGAAAAATTTAAAAGTTGACTAGGTACTTAAACTTTCTATCGGAAAATCCTCTATATAAATGAGTACCTATTGTAACATTAGGTACCAATTACATTTATTATATTGTATTGTATTATATTGACATCTGAATTGTATCAAATATTTTAAATGTTGTTTGATGTAGTTTATTTCTAGATTATTGACGACCCGAAAGGTGATCTTAGCTTATAACTCGTTGTGTAATTTGTTGACAATAATGCTTGTATTATTTATTATTATGATAATTACGACATTGTTCAATATCTGACGATCACAATACCTATAGATTCCTAAAAATTAATTATGTGTAATTTTAAGTGCAATTTTATGTCCTATCTATGAATATGTTGTAGTCATCAGTACTAATCTGTATCATAATAAAGCAGGCTATAGGTAATATCGACATGTCCTCTAACGACCTTATAAATATTACAGTGGTCCTTGATATTTCAGTGCGCTTTATTGTGGCAGATGATCAGATATTAATGCTGGTGACGGCATTTAGACGATTAACACTGGTTGTGCTCACGTTATATATCTCCGTCATATCTACAACTTATGACCCCTGAGGGTATATTCTAAATATTGATGAAAGAATTTGTGAACCAAAGCAAAAAAAAATGTAGGTAGGTACTTACCGCTTTTTAGTATTTGTTTAGATATGAATATTAGCCGTATGATCGTCATATAACGAGCTGCCACACGCAAACAAGCCGAATGCTCTTTTATATCCTGCCGTGGTCAAGAGAAACATATTAATAAATCTCGGTAAACTTGAGACAAGCTTCAAAAATGTTCAGTCATTGTGCCTACAAACATACACGAACCTGAGAACAAATAGATTTAACATTTTGCATAACAATACCTAGTCGGTCCTTAAGTTCTGTCACAAGGTTTTTGATAGATAAAACTCAGCAATAAACTTTTTCTTATTCGTATTATACATGATTAAAAAGCTTATTTTATACGAATCAAATTGCAATACAATACATTCTGAACAATTATCGCAATATGACAAAAAAACCTTGTAACTTGAGACAACCGTGAACCCAAAACACGCCGCATCTAACAGAAATACAACTTACACAAATTTAATAAAAAAAACAGTGTTCCAGATGACCAACAAGGTTTTTTTTTATTTATTCTGAAACCTCGATTTTAGACCATGCTTAGCAACTAGCATTGATTTTCTGTTAGCATTCAATTCCAACTGCTCCCATCGAGAAATTTACGTACTTTTTACGTTTTCAGAAAAACGCGTAAATTTGAGCTTGTGGGCACAAGTACACTACGTAAAATGTCTTAAAAGACTTGTCTCAAAGACTGTCGTCAAAAGACTTACTTATCTTATGCTTCAAAATGGAGGAGGGAGGGTTCAGGGAGGGGTTCTGACTAAAATCTCACGTAAGTTTGTAAGGTTTTAAGAATCATGGAAAAAAGATACAGTGATCCCGTCCGTGTTTTTGATTGGCTAAAAAAGTGCGAAATCTCTTAAGAAACTAGCATTTGTGTAATATGGCTTTAAGCATTTAAATCCAATAACCAATCCATATATAGCATTAAATAAAAACATTCTTGGTATTATTTACTATTATGCGGCAAAACATTTGTGACAGAACTTAAGGACCGACTAAGTATGCCGATGCCGCCATGCACGTTGCCGAATGTGTGGTTTGATGACTCGGTATGTTGACAGTTCTATACGCGTATCCTCGGCAGTGCGTGGAACGCTTCCATACCATGTCGGTGTTGATATCCAGTAGACGTCGCTTCGGAAGGCGCGGCGTGGGTAGGCCCCCCACAAGGTGGACTGATGACCTGGTAAAGGTCGCGGGAGTCCGCTGGATGCGGGTGGCGCAGGACCGGTCACTTTGGCACTCTTTGGAGGAGGCGTATGTCCAGCAGTGGACGTCTTTCGGCTGATATGATGATGATGAGACGTCGCTTCTTGGTCATATAATATGTTTATAAACACTGAACAGTGCAGCAGTGTCATGGTTGGGTCGTCCACCCCCCAATGCAATTCGATATCAGGCGCGTTGGTGAGGAATTGCGAGTTCGACTCTCCTGTGTTAAAGTGAACGTTCATTATTGTTGCAAGGGGCATAGGTAAACAGTTTCGTGGCGTCCACATAACTCGATACACACTGACTTGAATATTGAAGACAGTTGAGTAGGTATCTTTATAACTCTATATATATAAACTAAATTAGCAGCAGCTTGCCTTCTGTTTGATATGTCTGTCGCCACGCCACTACAAATTACTAATGTTCAGAATAATAATAATTTATGATAACGTGGGAATTTCCGATTTTGTACCAAGAGTAAAATATGAATAGGCATGAAGACTCATGTTAAAATTGATAACGTAGTGTTGCTAAATGGATAGTAAACCATCAAATTATTGTAATAAAGTATAAATTATAAACTATAATTTAAATCATTAAAAGATATCGACCTTGAAAGTTTAGAAAAATAAGCATTTTTTTTATTGCCCTAGAGTAAATTTAAAGCTACCAATAGAATCCTTACGCTTTAATAGAAACAAAATTGTACGACAACTATGGACCTAAACTAAACGCAGTACCTATTTCGCGAGCGAAACAGCAATTTATTTGATTTTCCATACAACGGTTAGTACAAATAACAGGCGTGACGTCATGTGTGTCAATTAGTATGAAACGTTTATGGTTTATGGCTGCCGCCAGCGAGGATAATCTCTGTCTAAAATGTATGGGTATTATTTATGTTCTTTAATCGTAGTTGCTCCCATACAAACATTTGTTCCTCTCCAAAAACTGGTACGAATGGCATCGTAAAAAACCTTAGTCATCATCCCTATTATGTAATCAGTTATTTAAGTGTCTCCGCTTACTTTCATTGTGCCTCAAGGCATTCAGAAAAGCAAACTGTCAAAATTCGCACACCCGTTCCAAAATCGAAATAAACAAACGATCGGGGGCGAATTAGCAAAATGTCAATAATCGGGGTTGCGCAATGCGTGACGCAATAATTAGATAATGGATCGAAGCTGCGAGCGGTGTTGCGTAAGTATTTACATGAAGAAAGTCCAATGGGCAGCTCGGGGTCACTCCGAAATTGTTGTTCCTTTCGCTCTCCAGAGGAATAACCCCGAGAGCGGTACGGGCCTATGTTGTTGTTGGTTATTTTTTTTATTTATCGTAAAGCGGTTACACACTGTTAAATATTTGTATGCGCATCGATGTCGCTGATAGTTCTAGTGTGCGCTGCGAGGTTCATAAGGAACAGTGCAGCTGCTGAGTTTGTTGTTCTTTTAGCACCACCCGGAGGTCACGTGTAGGGTTTCTAGGGTTATTCCTACGGACGTAGAACAACAACGACCTCCAACACCTCCCTCTTGGTTGTTGGTACTTGGTACCTATTCACAACGCTTGCCGAAACTTTGGGGTAAGTACGGTTAACCCATTCACAGCCACGCTACGCTCGTAGCGCTACGCCGTAGTCCGTAGCAGCTTACAGTACCGGTCAAAAGTTTAAGTTCACCCTTTGTTTTTGGTACAAATTTGTACTTTTGTGCGATAATGTTTTGAACTTCAAATTAAAGGAAAAATTGAAAAATTTAGGTGCCGAGGCGGTTTGGATTGAGCCGGGTTCGGAACCTAAATTTTTAAATTTTTCCTTTAATTTGAAGTTTATAAATATCGTTAGCAGCGTAACTGCGTTATACAAAAACAGTGAATGTTTTGAAGTTCAGATGTCGAAAATTGTTTCCAACTGATTC
This sequence comes from Epinotia brunnichana, assembly GCA_963854355.1. Lineage (NCBI taxonomy): Eukaryota > Metazoa > Arthropoda > Insecta > Lepidoptera > Tortricidae > Epinotia > Epinotia brunnichana. Next base: position 16,108,486 of record OY977949.1, on the reverse strand, counting down.
GTTATTGTTTACAGAGATGTGTTTGATTAGTCAGACACAATTTACGTAGATTTCTAAATAACTGACTCCCTAAAAACCAACATTGTATCTGATCATTGTACGTTTTAAGTGGCAAGGCCATATGGCCCAGCCTTTGCCGTCATTCCTATAAGATTTTAGGGAATGCGTTGTTTAGAAATGTACGTGAATTGTGTCTGACTAATTAAACAAATCTCTGGAAACAATAACGGATCAGTTGGAAACAAATTTCGGCTTCCGAACTGCAAAAAAATATTGTCCAAAAGTACTCATTTGTACCTAAAACAAAGAGTGAACTTCAACTTTGGACCGGTAGTGTAAACTCCGTATGTAGCGAAAAGCGCTCGTAGCGCTGTGACGCATGATTGGCGCTGAATGAGTTAATGTAATGGGTTGAAGTCTAAAAGATGTAGTTTTTCGCCTCATTACAAAGGATATATTGCAAAAGTGTGTCTTTGGCTTGGCGTCGACTGTACTTACAGTAAATAATCCGCATACCTAACTACCTCTCTCTTTATGCATAGTTTAAGTAAAAAGTTATATTGGACGCAAATTATTTGGCTGCGCATTAAGAGGGCGTAGTGGCGTGGTCTTATCTCCCTCTCACTGAACATAAGCGTGAGCGAGATGGGAATGCGTGCTAAAAGCGCGGATATCATGTTTTTTATTAATATTTTTTTGTTCGTATTTATATTTATAAGCAAAATCCTTTTACCAGATTTGAGAACTTATCATTGTACAACTATTAAACCAAAAATCATGGCGGGTCTTCAAGATCCAACCAAAAACATCCAAAACAAGGGTTAGGTTTGAATAATAAAAGTATCGAGAAAATTATTGCCAATCGTGTTTTCACTTACAGACTAAAGAGAAACAGTTTAAGATTCATATACTGTAAGGACAGATATGTAATCACTATAGATGTTGAGATCTAGGTGGATAAACATTGGCAAATTTGCATATGGGGGCTCTTAACCGGACCCAAAACTTGGCTTGGACGAACCGATAAGTCTGACCCACGGCCCCGATTGCGTGTAAGTAGTACCTACTAGTGATGATATGAAATAAGACTGATTGTGAATAGTATAACTGGGCCTTAAGGCTACGTAGGCTCACGGTCTTCTCTCCCTCTCACTGAGCATAAGCGTTAGCGAAATGGAAGTGCGTGTTCGGAAGCGCGGATATCATGTTTTTTTATTATTTAAATTTTTTGTGCGTTTGAATATAATAACATTGCCGATTTTAAGAACCAATTTTAATATGTTTAGCTTTTGTTCATAATTAGTTACAATTTTTTTAAGTGTATTTTAGACCTATGTTCGTGATTTTTTTCTATCGAGCGAAAGTCAAAAAATCAGGATTCGAATAGCTATAGTCCTTCGAGAACACTTCAAGATAGTAATCTTTCCTGATCCAGATTTTTTGTATTAAATTTAGGGCATCGCCGTAGTATGACCCAAACAAGCACTACGACTTTTTAAAAATCCGTTTTCTGAGCCTATGTCACAGAATAAGTAATAGTACAAACCTATGTCGCCTTAACGCATAACTCAGTGCTAAATTACACTTACAAACTTACATTGAAAACCCGCCAGCTAAAACTACCCACGATGTACAATAACAATACCATTAACAAATTTAACAAGTATACGTTACTTTCTTCTAATAGGTAATAATAAAAGTAATTTAATTTCAATTCGGGGCACGAATGATATCAATCAAGACAAGAGCCATCTCCTCTTTAGCTAATCAACTTTTACATGAGAAAACCATACGCCGCGGGAAAACCCATACTCATAATGTTTCTTATCACAATCCAATAAAGTCTATTACTCCGTACTTTAACGGCAATGTCAACTTTGCTAAAACCATGTCCAGTACTACACTAGCATGGCCACTTTATATTGACCTCAAGGCTGTATAGGTGACACAAGAACTAGTAAACCAAAAGCGGATCTCGGAGTGCTGGTGACTCACGAGATGGGCGTTTTCCTGACTCAATACGCCACGGTGAAAGTGAAGACGCTTTGGAAACAGTCTTTTGAGCATATTGAACAATACGAAGATATTTTATTTTTATTAAAATGCCTCCATGTCACCGCAACGTTTGCCGCCATTGTTAAAAGTTTCGTAACAATGCGACAAGTCTAACCAGACGTTCGAGTAACATGACCTGATCCTTAAGTAAGATGAAGAAGATCTAATAACTAACGTGCCTTACATGCATACCTATATACAGTCAGATGTAGACATATTTTATTCAACTAGACTTAACATATCAACTTATAATGCACAGATCTAAAACAGCTAAATATTGCATTCCATCTAACCTTGGACAAGGGGTATATCGCTATGTCTCAGCTGTCATCTCATAAAATATGTAAAACTCCTTGTATAATCCAGCCTGTCCCAAAATGCGTCTAACGTGCCTCACCGGGGCTTCAAGGTCGTAGAAGGCGGTAACTATGGAGTTTTAAGCCCTACTCATAGAAATATTTCAACTTCATTTTCCCAGAGGCCAAGTAGCGACCTGGGGACCGATCTTTGAATTTCGAGCGCTCGGATCTTTCACTCGAAAACTGTCAAAAATGATGAAATGCTATTTCAAAATAGGGATAGAAAATTGAAAATCGAGTGGTATATTGACCACTCGTATTCAATTCTATCTGTAGAAAGTACCTAATTTCCTGCAATGTTGCCACTAAAAATAAATCTCTAACGAGACACCGACAGCATGAGCCCTTCTAAGTAAAGTAGCAGGTACTAAAATTGTATGTTTTTCATGTTATCTATGTGCAATAATTTTTCCGGTTTCATGGCCTTGTACATACCTAAATAGTGTCCTTCGACGAAGGTCGAGTAACGTTACCACCAATACTCATCCCGCCGATAACAAGAAAGAAATTGTTATTTACACACGATAGCAGCGAGGTAGCAGCCCATTTGGGCTATCGATGTAGAACAAGGTAATTAGCATGTTTGGTATGGAATGGACATGGTCAAACGAATTGTATTATGGGGAAGCTAAAACTAAATTCAATATGGTTGCCATAACAATGTTGATATCCATTTAGAGATCTGGGATCGTGTCTTTCTTGTGCAGGTACATTAATTTTTCATGCTATGAATGAAGCCTAATTTTTGGTAAATACTTACCTAAACCGCAAAAACGGCGCACAATTGTTTTTGACAGCTTGCATTTCGAATAGCAAAATGATATGTTGTCTGATGACCATGCCCTTTAACTTGCCATATAATATTATTACCGCCATTACATGAGCTATAAAACAAGACGAATTGCTTTACAGTCACCGGCATAAATATACATATTTATGATGGAACAAAGCCCGCAAAAATATCTCATGACAAATCTATTCCTAGAGCCGTTAGAGCGTGTCAGATATTTATGCGGCCTTTGATCCATCATATATTGATGCCGGTGACTGTACAGCAGTGAAGCTCACATGGCACTTAATGCCAGGTAAAATTAAAAAAGCGGCCAATTGCGAGTCGGACTCGCACATGAAGGGTTCCTTTAAATAAATTGCGGTTTACGATTTATGGCGTATTAAAAAAAAACTACTTACTAGATCTCGTTCAAACCAATTTTCGATGGAAGTTTGCATGGTAATGTACATCATATATTTTTTTTTGTTTTACCATTCTCTTATTTTAGAAGTTACAGGGGGGGGGGGGGGGGACACACACATTTTACCACTTTGGAAGTGTCTCTCGCGCAAACTATTCAGTTTAGAAAAAAATGATGTTAGAAACCTCAATGTCATTTTTGAAGACCTAACCATAGATACCCCACACGTATGGGTTTGATAAAAAAATATTTTTTTTTAGTTTCAGTTCTAAGTATGGGGAACCCCAAAAATTTATTGTTCATTTTTCTATTTTTGTTTGAAAATCTTAATGCGGTTTACAGAATACATCTACTTACCAAGTTTCAACAGTATAGCTCTTATAGTTTCGGAAAAAAGTGGCTGTGACATACGGACGGACAGACAGATAGACAGACAGACATGACGAATCTATAAGGGTTCCGTTTTTTGCCATTTGGCTACGGAACCCTAAAAAGACCGAATGGCATTGGTGGCAGTGGCAGCGTTATTGCAAATTGACATAATTAAAGGCCTTAATCTAATCTACGCTTTTTCCATTGTGTAACGACAATTACTAATATATTGTGTATGGGTAACTTTTAGAATAGGTATACCTAGTTTAACACCTTATGTTTACAACGGAAGACCAGCGCTCATCAGCATTTACGCTGAGTTGTGACCATTTCGTGGCAAATGTGTATGTGTCTACAGTTAGTTTTATGTATTTTTGTCGCGATTACATGTTTTCTTTCTTTCTTTTCTAGTTCCAACGGGAATATAGGCAACTTCTACAACTTATTGCAAACGTCAACTTGCTCGAAAGTAGGTAGGTACACGAGATCAATAATATAAGTAAATGCAAACTTTCGTTATTAAGAATGTTTTACAGACATTAATTATGTTAATTGTGAACATCCGCGATCATTGTCCGAAACTGCTCGTTTTAGACACAGTACAAATCTCATATCAGTATCTTGCCTGCATACAAGAGGTACAATCGGAAAACGCACATTTTTTGATGATTTCCAGAGAACCTAACGAACTAGGTACAATCCAGTGGAATACGAGATTCAAAACTCGACACGACACGGCCTTCTTTAAAGTCAAAATTATAGGGTTATGAAACTTATGAAACAAAAGCGATATCCTAAGGACATCCCCTTCTATCGATTAAGACGAATGGAATTCAGGCCCTTTTTGTTATTTCTGCATCTTATTAAATTTATGATGGATTTGGGATAGGTAGTACTTGGTGAGTTCCAACAGTGATTATAACCTTGTCAAGAGTTCATGACGTGACTGTCATATCGGATCTGTTTAAGATACAGGCAAATCACCGTCCACTCATCTGTCTCTTTGTAACAATTGTAACCCATGCTTAAAGAGAGATAAAGATTCGTGGACGCGGATTATTGCGAATCCGTCATATCGACGGAACATATTAGAGTGGAGACATTTTGCATTGGTAGGTACAAACGCGCGTATACCTAACCATAGATCACCTGATAAAATCACCAGAACGGCAACAGCGAGATAGACTATCTGTCTCTTTCTAATTAGAACACTTTGAAATAGACGGATAGTGTATGTCGCTGCGACACAGCTTGCGGGTCGTCCTGTAATAGCCGTGCTGTATCGATACTGTATCGGTGCAGCAAAAAGTCGCCGTGTGTAAACCGCTCTTAAGATGGAAACGCACTGACAGCGGTGGCGGTGCGGCGCGGTGCGGTATTCTGTGCGGACCCTTTCGTATTAGCTCGAAGCATTACAACCGGTACCGCTTCCGCGCCGCTCCGCCACCGTTGTCAGTGCGTTTCGGCCTTTAGGTAGGTACTCAAATAAGTTTGTACTGTGCCAAACCGCTGTCTGATGTCTGTGCTGTGGCTCGGAGGCAGTATAATGTGACAGCCATAGAAAGTGAAGCGCTCCCGATGTGAAGCAGCACGGATCGATGGCAGCGGGAGAATAAGGGCGAAAGCACGTAAATGATATTTGAGCGGCACGGTTGTCACGCGAAGGCAACGACGGGTACACACTTACCGACAAAGTCATCAACAATATGTGAACACGACTTTATTGTTAAAAGCGTAGGTAATGTTGCTCAGATATTTTGAACCTTTGTGATCATAAGTAGGTAGTGTAGGTTGAACGTTGCTTACGTATGAACTCGAATGTACAATCGGCAGTGGGTTATGTTATGTGACCAAAAACGATCACCACATTTCTCTATTCAACAGATATTTTTCATTGTTTTTAGGGTTCCGTACTCAAAGAGTAAAACAGGACCCTATTACTAAGACTCCGCTGTCCGCCCGTCCGTCCGTCTGTCTGTCACCAGACTGTATCTCACTGAATACCGTGATAGTTCCAGTTGAAATTTTCACAGATGAATTATTTCTGTTGCCGCTATAACAACAGATACTAAAAACAGAATAAAATAAATATTTTTATTGATAATGGTACGGAACCCTTCGTGCGCGAGTCCGACTCGCACTTGGCCGGTTTTTTGTTTTTTATCCCTAGCTACCTATTGCAACCGCCATCAGCGCTATGTCATTCGGAGAACTCTAAGATTTCAGCACGGCTATCACAAGACGGCCGCGACATACTCTCGAGCTCTCTCGCACTATCCGTCCCTCTCTTATTAGACCACTTAGAAAGAGACGGATAGTGCGAGAGAGCTCGAGAGCATGTCGCGGCCGTCTTGTGATAGCCGTGCTGGTTGAACTCACTTAGAGCCTAGATCGCGCCATGCCGGGGGAGAACGTAGAGCTATTCTTGACTGAGTCTACACTGTTAAGAATCTTAAGCCAACCCCACCTATCTTATTCATAAAACATTATGTACCCGACTATGAGCTACTCTACACTACTACAATATAACTTGTCCTCCAGTTTTGTAATAACTCTGCGTAATTGGAGGCCAAAGTTATACTGGATCATTTTTAACGATGAGCTCTGATCGGCAAACGTTGTGAATAACCTAGACTATTAATATTTTATTTGTCCCCCTTTCCGTTGGTAGCGAACTAGCAGACTATGAAAATTCAAATACTTGACCACAAAATTATCGCCATGCATTAAGTGTCGTATAACAATAGGTTTTAACTTGTGCGAGTAGCGGTGTATGGGAATTATATGGTCCGTAACTTACCGTAATAAAGTAAGTTGATTCTATGCTCTGAGGTTGAATTGGTTATTTCTGGTAGTGTTTATGCCGGATTCCAAACAAGAATAAGGTTTATTCTGATGTTAATCCATACAACTTTGTTTATAACCTCGGATTAATCCCCTATGCTTATTTGGTAGAACCCAGTTTTAGAAAACCATGGGCCCAAGTCACTTAATTACATTTTCCACGGGATACATTTATTATGTAATAAAGCGCTTAACCTTTAACTTCAGGTTTACAGTTAACAGAGAGCTCTCTCCGCGTCGGTGTCTTACCTGCACACAATTCTTTAACTCTGAATTAAGTGGGATAGAACCATTTTTCATCAAAAACTAATCGAAGGACGGTCATCTTAAGTTGCAAGTGAGTACCTACATAACTTTGAATAAATGGCTCGAAAGGTGAGTCTAATTATTAAAAAAAAGAATCAGCGAGGACTCAGGTAATCCAATCAAAATTCATACCCAATCCTTACCCCCACTCGGACGCCGCGGAATGCGGCAAGGACGATAATAGCGCGTCAAGAACGAAAGCTGACCCACTGACCCACACTTGCCTGCCCACGTTTGTTTACCTATACTACTATTACTTACCACTGTAGGTATACTTACTATGAAAATCAAGTTTCACGATTTTTTATAACCGCTTCTGCAATCTGGCATCTGCTCCAATCTTTCGGCGACAAGTCCGTTTTGCTAGTTGTTGTTGACAAAATGAAGAGATATCCGGCTCGAAGGACCAATATATGGAGAGGAAATATTTAAAATTGTTTTAGGCATCTTGGCAACGGCTCAGCAAATGTTAAGTACTAGTATTAGTCTGCAATTGGTGATTCACTCTCTTGGATCCGATATCCGGCGACAAACTTCTCGGAACAAACTTTAAAAAAAATTGCGGATGTAGGTACCAAAGGTATCCAAATGGCTTTTTTAGACTAAAGCTAGTCTTAAGTTGAATAAAGAATTAGAGTTCCTAACGTAATGCAGTAGAAATAAGCAAACTAAAATTGTACTGCAATTATACCACGGTTTTTCTGAAAACCTGCGCAATCTATCCTCAACATAAGTACCGAATACCGATATAAACCTGAACGGAACTGCGTTAGCCCTTATTATGATTCCAAGCTAAAACCGGCCAATTATAGAAACCACCGCCGTGAAAGTTAAGGGCATAATGTTAGTATACTAACGAGACGACCGTTTTGCTGTTACGAGCGCTTTTGACCCCATATTTGTGGAACAAGTTGAATCAATCCGTCAGGCCCGCCCTTTGCGGCTAGCTATGAAACCACTATGAGGTCGAATGACTGCTCGTGCCGATTCCGTCAGTTCCGGTTACAAGTAGGCTACTTATAATCGAATACAATAATTTTACATACTCTTTTAATGTAAGTATTTCGGTAGATACCCGACCCTTTTTAGGCTTCCGTTCCGTAGTCAACAAGGACCCCTTAATAGTGTCGCCATGTCCGTCTGTCCGTCTGCGGCTTAGCTCAGTGACCCTATGTATTATCGCCCAAGGGTACCGGTACACCCCTCTAGGGTCATTTTTCGAATGAACTGTACGTGTGTGCAGACGATTTTGTTGAGAAAGTGTGAACCCGTACCCTTGTGCGATAGTACCTACTAGATAGCTGTAATTTAGCATGGGTACATACACCGTGGGCGTTAATAACCCGAAATATTTTAACCACGCATTCCTTAGGTCATTAGGCGCAAAAAATGTTATTTGAACCCCAGTCAAATCCTGCTTAGTTTTGAAGATATTATCATTTTCATGTAAACTATTAATTGTGATTAGTAAAGTGCATTAAGTTCTTTTGATGGAGACGTTGCTACCGATGTTGCCAAGTTTCGAGTCGTTATTGACATACATCAAAGTGACAGCTACCTACCACTCACTAAATTCATTCTTTTTGGGAGAAATAATTGTTACCATTTTATTAAAAGGGATGATTTCCATCCAGGAAGCGATACTTATCCAAATTTTATTTACAAAAACCGAAAAAAATACAGATTTTTTTTTTTTTATTCTTAACGCCCACGATGTATAAATCAATCACGCTGACAAAATGGTAGCATAATATTTCGAAAAACGTTTTTTAGGGTAAATACATGTGAAGTGAAGATTTCTTTTTGTTGGTAATTCCATGGTGTTGGGTTTCGTTGGATAGCTTGTTCAAAAATATTATGGGTCTCGAAAACCATTCTTTTATTCAGGTATCCGTTTGCGTGTTATTGCGTTTTAAAGCCCTATTTTTGTTGGAGTCGAGTGTTGAAAAAATACTGAATTGAGTGTTCGCGGTTCAAACTCAGCTTCAAAAACGGATGAAAAAATTACACACTGAAAAATGGAGAAAATGTTTGCTTTATATACTTACTTAATACCTACTCGTTCCCCGTTCTTAACCTGCATATTATTTTTTTGTATTGAAAAAATAATAAAAAACCTCTCTGTATGATGTTTTTTTGGTTGTAGTCAGATACACAGAGAATTATTCGTTTCCGCACGTTCAATGTATTGAATTCAATTAACCGAATTCGGCCTAATTTTATGTGTCACTGAATTTTATGAATATATTTATATGTAGGTACTTACTACCTACTTGAACACCGCATAAATATATTACATAAGTATACCTACCAAGCTTCTGGCCGGTCATCTGTATAGCAGTTAAACGCTTCTCTCTAATTGTTAGTATTATCATGAACTAACCAACAGTTGAGGGCACTAGCGGAATATTTAAACGCAGTTACAACGTGCTCTTACTATCTCGACAAGTCAACCTCAACCGGTCAATCATAGAGCATAACGCATAGCATTCAAATCGTTGCCGGCCAGTGCTAAGTAATCTAGTTAACACTAAAAGCGACCAAGTTATAAAGTAAATGTGTGTGTATTTAGATCAGTGGTGGAGAGAAGTAGGCGAGTGGAACTCACATTCCAACTTTACAGTTACGACCACATGCAAATTGACAAATATTACCGGACCCGCGGTGGGTCATTCTCAGTGTGTCCATCTGCATATCGCGAAGTTGGCGACGCCAACGGATATCCCCTGCGAGATAGAGCTTTTAATAAACGCCAAACGGTACCTTTTTATTGTTTTAATAGAAATTGTAAGATTTGTAAGTCACCCAAAGGGCAATGGAGAGGGCTATGTTGGGAGTTTCTCTGCGTGATCGCATCAGAAATGAGGCTATCCGCAGCAGTACCAGGGTAGCCGATATATAGCCCTCCGAATCGCTAAACTTAAGTGGCATTGCACGTAGAACCGATGGCCGTTGGGGCGGAAAGGTTCTCGAGTGGCGACCACGTACCTGAAGGCGCGGCGTGGCGTGGGTAAAGGCCACGGGAGTCTGCTGGATGCGGGTGGCGCAGGACCGGTCATTTTGGCACTCTTTGGGGGAGGCCTATGTCCAGCAGTGGACGTCTTTCGGCTGATATGATGATGATGAATAGAATTAGCTTATATCTTTAAGCACTTGGGACACTGCCACTTGATTTTTGGGAAATGCCACTACTGTTGCCTTTAAATAAGATTGTTCGCGTGTAGTTACTAGTTTTGTTTTCCTTTACATTGTATTTTATCACCCCATAGGAGGTAGATATATCTTGATTCAATTCAATGGTCGTCGCTAGCTATTAAACCCTTGTGTATTTTTACGATATGTTTTTGAAAATCCTGTAACTCGAGAATAACCGCGCAGGTAATTTTCACTTCAATCAAATCGCTACAGCTTTGTTAACCAGAAGATCACGTCGCTAGTCCGAAAGGCTAATGTGCAAAAGCGCCTCGACGAGAACTGCCGTGCTATACAGGGTGTGGCCTGTAATAGAAGCAATAAATTAAACGGCAGATTATTAAGCTTGTTAACAATTATTTCCATGTGGTTTTTTTTTTTCTTCAAAATAAGTTTACTTGTATTGTTTTACTCTTCTGGAGTGCTATAAGTAACTTTTTATTTTAAAAACACTAAAAATTTTTTTGCAAGCATATGTAATTTGCATGACAATGCAATATTATGATGACTTGGAGCTGATTTGATGCTGGCGCTGGAAGGTGGCCATAGGAACTCATGATGGTATGCAAAAATGAAATTTTTGACTGAAATTTTCCAGCTCCAGCATCAGATCAGCTCCAAGTCATCATAATATTGCATTGTCATGCGGTATACATATGCTTGCAAATTTTCAGCTCAATTGTGGATAACGGGAAGTGACTGAAAAATGGATTGCAAATTTTGACGGGCAACTTACTTACATACATACATTTTTGGCGTCCCCCAGGGAAGTATCTTGGGGCCCACGTTATTTTTAATCTACATCAACGATCTAATTAACCTAAATGTAAACCACGGTAATATCCAGTCTTATGCTGATGACACTGTCATCGTCTTTGAGGGTGATTCCTGGGAGTCGGTGTTCGTGAATGCAAATGTGGGTCTTGGTAGGGTATCCTCGTGGCTAAAATCCAACCTCCTCACTTTAAACGTTAAAAAAACGAACTACATTTGTTTTACCAAGTACAATAGCACTCAACCACAGACTAACCTAAACCTCAAAATACACACCTGTTCACTTACTGATCGCCTTCTATGTAACTGTAAGGACATTGAGAGGGCTAGTTCCACTAAATACCTTGGTGTCATCTTAGACCAGCGCCTATCTTGGCAACAGCATATTGAATTTGTAAATGGTAGAATTCGAAAATTGGTATGGATCTTTAAAATTCTTCGACATATTGCAAACAAGACACTACTTAACCAACTATATGTATCGTTAGCGGAATCCATCATGACCTACTGTATCACCATCTGGGGTGGAGCAACTAAATCCAAATTCTTGGAGGTTGAAAGAGGGCAACGGTGTCTGTTAAAGGTAATGTACTTGAGGCCATACAGATTTCCCACAAATGAACTGTATAAAATTAGTGACAAATTATCAATGCGAAAACTGTATATCCTCCATACAACATTAAAGTTACATAAAACACTAAAATTTAATCCAACGCTTCTAACTAGAAGACGTAAAAACACCGTTGCCCCACTTACAACATATAGATCTTTGTTTGCTAAAAGGCAGTATAAGACACGTGCAGCATACCTTTATAATAAAATAAATGTTAAAATTAATATCTATCAACAAAAGAAATATAATTGTAAGAGGTCTCTAACGGAATGGTTAAAGATGCTAAGTTATGAAGATACTGAACTGTTACTTAATCTTGTATTAATCTTAATTTAATTCTATAGTTAGTAAAACATAACAAAATGGAAAATGTTATATATAATATATACCTACTTTATCAAACAACACACACGCACGCACACACTAACACACACGCACGCACACACTAACACACACACTCACAAGCGCACACACAGGCGCGCACACACACACACACACACACACACACACACACACACACACACACACACACACACACACACACACGCACACACACACACACACACACACACACACACACACACACACACTCAACTTTAGGGTCACGACACTATGTCTGTGATACCTAATTCGTCTTTGTTTTTATTTTATGTTATAAATATTTACCTACATATAAGAAATTAACATTAACTGCTTTTTTATGGAGGAGCGGGTCTTCCTGACACAGGTATTTTTTACCTACTAGGAAGACCCAACCTTATTTTCAATGTAACCTAGCAATCTATGAAATAAAACATTTTCATTTTCATTTTCATTTTCATTTTCATACATACGAACAGTGTAAGTTAATATAAAGCTTGTAAAAATTAAATAAGAATTAAAAAAACAAAAAAATATCTTTTGAAACAAAAATTCAAAAACTATTATGACTCATTACTTCATAACATGATGTTACCTCAAAATCAGCATTGACTGCTGAGCTATGATGTCTTGGTGCCAAGATACATTACTTGGAGGTCATAACTTTCGATCAAAATTTCTCCGAATCCAAAAAAAATTAAAGTGGATGGCGACACAAGGGGTTAGGTACAGTCGCCATCACATACATAGGAACACTATAGGTGTTCAAAAATATCGGCACATGCACCCTAATTCCTTGAAAATAGAGGTGTGTTTCGATGTTTGTGAGCTGCTTGTTTGCTCCGATGCTGACTGCAAATGCTCTAAGGAAGCGTCCTTTTGAATATTTGCTCCTATTACAGGCCACACCCCGTAAACTATTAATTCATCTTTGTACCTGTCGTCTGGACCTACCATACTACCAAGAGCATCGGTAATAAATAGCCAAACTAAGTGTGTTTTCCTCGGACACAAAGTAGCTAGCATGATCACTTTTATATTATGCGAAATAAAGCATTCGTCCTTCAGGTATTAGGAAGTGTGTGAATGCATCAAAAAGTAAAATATAGGTAAAATCTACTCCCAAATATCCATACTCCACTTTTTGTCTTAAAATTTTATTGGTTAATTTCAAATCTATCCATTTTTTCCCTGGATAAAAGAAGGGCGATTTTCCTGTCTACTTGTGAGGTCATGATCAATTTCCAACTCACTAAAACTACACATATTATATTGATAGCAACGGGTGAATGAAACGCCTCTCCCAGCGGGAGGCCAACACGTTTAATGAGTCCCTAAGTCACTTTCTTTTCAACGCAACTCAAGAAAGTTATCGGTCCTATATCCAGGGTCGTCTGTACAGTTCGTTGACGTTAGTCCACCCATATTAAAACTAATGCTACTGGCGAGTCACTCGAATATAGCCTTTAACTACTTGACTTAAAAGTGAGCAAGTATCATTCAAATTGCTTAAGGTTTTGGAACGAATCATCCGGTATTTATGAGGTTCACATTGTGAGTAAATTTAATGCTGCGTGGAATTTATGAAGGCAACTACTTAATTCTTAACTAATAGTTTCAATCTCGTTTAATGGTATCTTATTCATTTGAACATGTGAATAGTAAGTAGATACGTAACCATTAGAGGTAAGGTTAGGTAAGGTAAGGATTATTCTACGTTTTGGTAGATATGGTTGAATTGAAAAATTGTTTTTGAAGACCCCGTTTTATTTTTTAACAACCTATTCAACGATACCCCACACCATAGATCTAACGAGAAAAAAAATTACATCCTCACTATAATTATGTGGCGGTGTGATTTTTTTTTTTTTTTTTAATTTTGTTCTACCATTTTGTCGGGTGATTGATTCATATTCCCATGCCGAATTACACCTTTCTAGTAGTAGATAAGGGTCACTGATCTAAGCCGCAGACGGACGGACGGACAGACGGACATGGCGAAACTATATACCTAAGGGTTCATTGTTGACTACGGCACCCTAAAAAGGATAAACTAAAAGAAGAAATAAAGATTTGTTAGTCTAATTTGGTCGCCTTTAGTGAAATGTAATTTTACCTAGCCGCAGACATCAAACAAAAGTTTATCTTATCTGAAAAATAAAGGTTAGTAGTATAACTATTTTATTTTAAATTACCCTTTAACTAAAGAAACAGGTTTTACTTCACATTTAACTTTTTGTTCTACACTACAACACAACGCACCTTTATAGCGGTCATCGACAACAAAACATTACACTATACTTAAACACAAATACATGACAAGTTTAAATAGGCACGTCTGCTAGCTGATTGCATAATAACTATTTAGGTGCCAGGTGGAAAACCCCGAAAGAAAGTGATATGAATCACTTTGTTTGATACGCTACCTGTGCAATAACTTTTGCAACGTCTCATCACACAGATGCGCGCACGCATAAATATAATGTAAATCGTAAGCAATAAGGTCTTATGCTTATGTCAGTTTAATTTAAATTATGCGAGATTTATATTTTACTCCTTTGCATTGCATTACGCACTTTGGTTGTAGCGAAAGTATTTCATTTCCTTGAATCTTTATCTTTGGAACTTTCGTTTGATATTTCGTTTAAGTTGTATTTTTGACTCAACTAACAGTGACCTAGTTAGGGAAAGGATGTGTAAATTTAAACCAAACAAACTTGCATTAAAGCGTTTATTGAAATATATTTAGGTAGGTACTTACTGGTAAAATTAACACAGGCAACGAAAAGGTGCTTACTTAATAATTTAGCTTTAAGTTCTATATTTTAATACGTACTTAATCAACCCGTAGTTGGTAATCAATAGGTAGTTGGATATTGCGATTAAAATAAGATGTATGTGTACAGTTTTAAAACGCGTAACAATTGTTTTATTATCATACGCTTTAAATATATGTGCAATAGGTACTTCAGAGATGAAAACAAGGATGCATATCTTAGGTACTCACGTGACGGTTTAATTCAATCTTGAGTAGACGGGTCCACTGAACCTGTAGATTTTCGTTGCATTTCTGATTATTTTAGAGGTCCAATCCCCTACCAAATAACCAGACCCGCAACGAAAATCTACAGGGACTTCGTCAAAAAATCTGACATGTAGTGGGGCGGTTGAAACGCTCTGCGAATTACCCAGACGGCGCAACTTCACACATCCAACTGGAATAGAAAACCTGCGAAAGAGAAGCTTATTAATGGCAAGCATGCTCGTATTAGGTGGAATTACGATAGATTTGCATGCTATTACGCGAATCACAAGCTTTGTCGGCACGCATTACGCCGAACTTTCACCCATTTGAGACAATAAAGCCGGGTATTCATGACAACTTTTGTTTAAAACAAAACATATGACAGTGCGTGTAGCATCTGCTTTAAGAGAGTTGCGGTGAAATGTTATGTTATAAACGACGGGCTATATAGTCTCTTTTATCTATCACTGGGTACCTACAACTTATTCTTCAGGATAGGTGCAGTTAAATAAAACAATAATGTACGCAGCCTATAGTCGTTCTTTAACTATGGTTCAAACAGATTCATTGATTGAGCTCTATCATTAGGTATTCATGATCTGAGTCGATCACTAAAATATAAACGTTAAAAACATATCACGGCGGTATTCAGCATCAAAAGAACCGTGTTCACTAGTCATCATTTACATTACCATTACTTGCTGTGAGTAACGTAACGAAACATACTTACATACATCTAATTCCATAGTACCCATCCCAGATTCGTAAACGGTTAAGTCTAAAGTGGCACCCTAATTCCGATATTTTAGCAGAGCGCCACTGCTATCATCGCTTCGTAGGTATGTTACATGGTGTAATTAGTAATTGCCCTCTATGCACAATGAAATGATAGCTCACCGTGGGAACAGCCTGTGACCCACTGACTTGAAGCGGTGCTTTTGTTTCCGATTCGCACTTTCTGGGAAAAGCAGGAGACTTTGTTGGGTCGCATCTAGCTTTCATAAAAAAAGAAACGGGAGTCAGTGAGTACATTTCAAGCACTTAGTTTCGAAATTATACAATTTGCCACTGTTGCAATACCTATGCTATATTCAATTTCTCGGTGAGGGTTTTTCCTCTTGACAAATCATGTGAAAAAATTTCAGTGTGATCTGGTCATCATCATCAATGAGTGACGCAGATTCTTAACTTTCAACTTAACAAAAAAAAAAGCGGCCAAGTGCGAGTCGGACTCGCACATGAAGGGTTCCGTTAAATAAATAGCTTTTTACGATTTATGACGTATTAAAAAAAAACTACTTACTAGATCTCGTTCAAACCAATTTTCGGTGGAAGTTTGCATGGTAATGTACATCATATATATTTTTTAGTTTTATCATTCTCTTATTTTAGAAGTTACAGGGGGGGGGACACACATTTTACCACTTTGGAAGTGTCTCTCGCGCAAACTATTCAGTTTAGAAAAAAATGATGTTAGAAACTTCAATATCATTTTTGAAGACCTATCCATAGATACCCCATACGTATGGGTTTGATGAAAAAATTTTTTTAGAGTTTCAGTTCTGAGTATGGGGACCCCCAAAAATTACTGTTTTTTTTTAAATTTTTGTGTGAAAATCTTAATGCGGTTCACAGAATACATCTACTTACCAAGTTTCAACAGTATAGCTCTTATAGTTTCGGAAAATAGTGGCTGTGACATACGGACGGACAGACAGATAGACAGATAGACATGACGAATCTATAAGGGTTCCGTTTTTTGCCATTTGGCTACGGAACCCTATAAACATCCCGATTTTGATTTAACTTCAAAAGTGAAAAAAGAAATACCCATAAACTAACATTAAGGAGGAACGACAGTGTGAACTTATGATTTGTAATTGAGTAATGTAGTCCAAAAAACGTTTGTATGGAAGCTGTCGTTCCAAACAGTCTAGCGAAACTTTCAGACTTCCTCCCGAAAATATACAGGGTGGAATTTCATAAACTGTACATAATAAAAGGAGAAAAATTTCAGCCAATTTCATCGGTGAAACGGTGTTTTTTTTTTTTCTAGTCATTAGTTTTTTTTTTACAGAATTTTGAAAATTTTTGTAAAAACTCGGGTAATACACCTAATTCAGACGGTATAACTTTTGATCCAATAGTCCTAATATGAAAATAAAAAATGCAGAGTATTACCAAGGGACAGGTTAATAATTCTTAATAACAATAAAAAACCAACTAGAAGAGAAAATCCGCAAAAAAAAATATTGTTTTTGAAAAATGGCTACAAAAATTACGAATTTTAAAAGAAAAACACAATTTTCTGAAAAAAAACGCAGATTTAGTTACCATTTTTTTTGCTTAGTATTAAACCTCACTTAATGCCGATTCTAAAACCGTTTTTAAACTGTCTCAGACTTTGAAAAATACCACGCTAATGGGTACGTAAATCAAACCATAATTTTATTAATTTGAATCCTCTTAAAATCCTTAATGACCGTTTGTTCACAGGTAGTTGAAGGGTGTTATTGGGTTTTAGGTGGAAATAACAAATTACGTAGGTACTTAGTATTAATCCTCACTTAATGCCGATTCTAAAACCGTTTTTAAACTGTCTCAGACTTTGAAAAATACCACGCTAATGGGTACAGTCGACGCCAAAAATATGTTTACACTTTTGCACTTTATTCCATTGTAATAAGACGAAAACTGTAAACATATTTTTGGCGTCGACTGTACGTAAATCAAACCATAATTTTATTAATTTTAATCCTCTTAAAATCCTTAATGACCGCTTGTTCCCAGGTAGTTGAAGGGTGTTTTTGGGTTGAAGGTGGAGATAACATGAGGGGTATAAAGGCATTGGGCAATAGGTCAACTATTCAGTCGCTCGCAAATCGCAATTGCTTGTCTTTGCTCGCCACTTCTTTGATTACTCCAGTACTTGTTCAGTTTGAATCATCATGCCCCGCTTACGACAGTTTTCGCCGTTACAAATAGCCAACATGCACTATTATTATGGATTGTGCCATGGATCTGCAAGAGCTGCGTGTATCGCCTATTTGGAGCAGTATCCTAATGACGTTCCAAGACCTGCTGCTCGCCACTTTCAAGAAGTTCATCGCCGGTTGTGCAATATTGGCCTGGGATACGGTGGCCGAGATCGCCGAGAGCCAGGAAACATAATTGATGTTGCCATAGAAGAAGCAGTTCTCAGAGACTTGTACGCGGACCCAACCACGAGTCTAAGACGCTTGGCATTGAGGCACGGAATCTCAAAATTCTCTGTCTGGAAAATTTTGAAGAAGGAAGGACTGCATCCATTTCATAATCAACGGGTACAAAATTTGCAAATTGGCGATGCCCGCGTTAGGTGTGTTATGTCGACTTGGATACTTGGCAATATCAGAAGGGATCCGGAATTTACTAGAAGAATTTTATGGATGGACGAAGCAAGATTTACTCATACGGGAATAACTAACTTCAGAAATTTACACACATGGGCTCACGATAATCCAAACCTAGTAAGACTATCTAATTTTCAAGACCAATTCTCCATAAACGTTTGGGCAGCGGTACTCGACGATCAATTGATTATTGGACCAGTCTTCTTACCGAATACTTTGAACGCCGACAGATTTTTACTGTTACTGAGAGACGAGCTCCCAGAGCTTTTGGAAGATGTGATGTTAGATGTGAGACAACGCCTGTTTCTCCAAATGGATGGATGCCCAGCTCATTGGGCATTAAGAGTTCGACATTTTTTAAATGAGCAATATCCCAATAGGTGGATCGGCCGAGACGGCCCCGTTGGATGGCCTGCAAGATCGCCTGATATGACGCCGTTGGATTATTTTCTTTGGGGTGATATGAAGCAACGGGTATATCACAGAATCGTCAATACCGAAGCAGAATTGCACGACAGAATTTTAAATGCAGCACAAGAAATAAAAAATAATCCGGGAATGATTCGACGGGCTACGCAACAAATTCAAGCTCGGGCCACATTGTGCCTTCAAGAAAGAGGAGATCATTTTGAACAATTAATACCATACAGGGAACGCCCTTTGCAACACTAGAATAAGTTTTTTCTTTAATAAAGGTTTATCAATCGAATTTATGACTTTTAATTAAAATACATGATTTTATTTACGCAATTTTTAGGACTACTTTTCTTCCTATTGTTTTCTCTACCTAAAACCCGATAACACCCTTCAACTACCTGGGAACAAGCGGTCATTAAGGATTTTAAGAGGATTAAAATTAATAAAATTATGGTTTGATTTACGTACCCATTAGCGTGGTATTTTTCAAAGTCTGAGACAGTTTAAAAACGGTTTTAGAATCGGCATTAAGTGAGGATTAATACTAAGTACGTAATTTGTTATTTCCACCTAAAACCCAATAACACCCTTCAACTACCTGTGAACAAACGGTCATTAAGGATTTTAAGAGGATTAAAATTAATAAAATTATGGTTTGATTTACGTACCCATTTGCGTGGTATTTTTCAAAGTCTGAGACAGTTTAAAAACGGTTTTAGAATCGGCATTAAGTGAGGTTTAATACTAAGCAAAAAAAATGGTAACTAAATCTGCGTTTTTTTCAGAAAATTGTGTTTTTCTTTTAAAATTCGTAATTTTTGTAGCCATTTTTCAAAAACAATAATTTTTTTTGCGGATTTTCTCTTCTAGTTGGTTTTTTATTGTTATTAAGAATTATTAACCTGTCCCTTGGTAACACTCTGCATTTTTTATTTTCATTTTAGGACCATTGGATCAAAAGTTATACCGTCTGAATTAGGTGTATTACCCGAGTTTTTACAAAAATTTGCAAAATTCTGTAAAAAAAAACGAATGACTAGAAAAAAAAAAAAACACCGTTTCACCGATGAAATTGGCTGAAATTTTTCTCCTTTTATTATGTACTGTTTATGAAATTCCACCCTGTATGACTGTCTGAAAACCAGAAATATCAACATTATCATCAAGACACGAACATTATGCGATCAAGTCGGTAATATGACCATTAGTATTATTTACCCGCCTCCAGTTCACGTAACTTCCTTTTACAATTGCTGAACCGCAAAAACGCACAATTACGACGCTATACTGTTTTATCTTAACACGAACGTAGGTACAACTCTTCGGAAATATCTACGAACCTCGCTTCGCCAAATCCCAAGCTGTCAATTTTTTCTGGTGTTCACCTTGCCGGCCTCTATAAGACCCCATCAAAATCTCACCCCCACCATGTCTCCTTCCCGGAGATCAATAATATTTGGAGAAATCAGTCGTATTGCAGCTTTATAGTATGCTCAATGCACATATTTCCGACGAGTTAGGTAGGTATATCATTGAAGTTTAATCACATTTTAAGATTACGCTAACACTCAAATCAAGATATGGTTCTAGAACAGATCAGATTGATTACCTATTCATTTAATTTCTTTGAAACGCTAAATTGGTTGTGCCTGCATTGAATCTTTATGTCTTATTTACCTGCTTCTTCCCGTGAATTTGTACGTGCATTATAACCTATATGTTACTTTATTATGAAATATTAAAGCAATGTTACTGGAAAGTTTCCTCAAAATCCATTCGAGTGCTTGCATGAAAAACAAACAACCATAACTACATATTTTCATATATTTTCTCGTTTACAGTATTACTAGCTGACCGTGCGGCTCTCCCCGCGTTCCCCGCGTAGGTACCTAATACAAAGAATCCTGTCGGAGCTCGGGGTAAAACTTAGCCTGAGAATCCCGAAGGTAGATTATACAGGTTGTTTGGGAAAGCGTGTGGCTAGGGTGGGTAGGTGGGGTCCCTTGCAACACGTTTTGGGCAAATTAACACTCGTTCTGCCCACGGTGTTTTTTTTATTTTTTTTTTTAGCTTCATCTCTGCAGTTGCCAAAAATTTACAATTTTGGTTACCTATCTTTTTTTTTGGTTACCTATCTTTTTTTTTGGCTACCTATCTTTTTTTTTGATGATGATGATGATGATGATCTTTTTTTTTATGAGACAGCACAAAAGTTTTTGTACTTTTTAAATCTCTAATATATGCATATCCTATTGCAATCTTATTTTCATATTGAAGGGAAATAAAAAAACAAAGTTATGAGCCGACAAAGTCTGAAGGACAGAAAATAAAAATCATCAAGCTCAACTTTACGGCACAATTAAAACAAAAGTTGAAACATAAAGATACTGTTCCGGAGACTCGGCCCTCCGTTACAAACCAACTTACAAAGCTATATACCTATTTATAATACATATACAATGAGTGTTAATAATAAATTATTAAATTAGTCAAAGAGCCCGCCCCGAGCCACCCCCGGTGGAAAGGTGCCCATCACGCTCGCCGCGTTGCCGCGCTGAATCGCGATGGACAGACGTTGCACCAGGAATGACCCGGAACGGGGGTCAAGACCCCTCTCCGCCAGACGGCCGCCAGATACATATTAGTATAGATTAGTAGGATAACTAGGATTAGTAGAAAATATATCGTTCATGTTGTCAATCTAATGAACTTACTAGATGCGGCGGGTTATTCCCACCTGTTACCACCACTTTTTACCAGTAATTTTTTTCCCATCTTTTACCACTGAAGTACTCCGTGGTAACTACTTTCCCATCTTTGCCGAGCCGTCGAGTAGGTACTTTAGTGGTATAAGATGGGAAAAATATTCCCAGTAGTTCCCACTGGTAAAAGATGGAAAAAAAATCCCAGCGGTTACCACTGGTAACAATTAGGTGGTAACAGGTGGGAAAATAACCCGATGCGCACGGCTTTACGACATACAGTAGGCGGCATGAGGAATTCTAATACATTTAACTAGAAAAAATATTATATGAATACTTACGTGTGCTCGTGTTGATAATTTAATCGTAATCTTACCAAATTCGAGGACCTGAATAACTGACAACAGATCTACCCGTAATACCTGTAACAAATGAAACTTTCGTGAGATGATAGTTATCATCAGATTCGAATTAGGTCAAATATTCCTACACGCTGTTCAGGCACTGGGAAGAAAAGAACTTGTGCAGCGCATGGTTTAAAATTTATATATCGGGGATACAAAATAAATAACGTATCTACCTACATACCAATGTGAACTTAAATGTTATAAAACTTCTGAACACTCAACTTTAAATCAAAAATAGGTACCTATATTTAAATTGCGACGAACGATACAAAAAACATATAAATACCTAGGCATGTATTTATTTTCATGTTAAAAACTTAAGACTAGAAAACCAATCCTAAGTATGTGCTGAAATGCAGTATTTGTTGCATTCTGAAAGTTTATTATGAGAAATTTATATTCATTCCAAATTCCAGTGTGTCTAGGATTTAGTTTCAGTCGGCAATGCTTATATAGCTTCATCTCTGTACATCCTCAAATTAAAATAACTGGGCAATGATGGGTACGATCGGTATGTTATTATAACCGCTCGGAGCGCGGGAAAGGCGCGAGCATTGTTTTTTCAACGAACGCCGACGTTTTGGGGGCGCTGGCGCACCCGATCGTTAGATGTCCTTGAGAAGGTCCGAGTCCAGTCAACGGGATGAACAGGTCGGACAGACGGACTAGCACAGTTAGCCGCCGCCACCGTAACTGGGTCACCCTATATATATAGTGAAGTTCAAGGCGCAACACTCATTGCAAGTCAAACTCGCGTACGAGCAACACGCGCTTTCCCCGGTGACGATCAGCTACCTCGTGGAAGACATAGTGTTTAGTGATTCAGTGATTGCCAGTTCCGGTACCAGATAAAGGTAAGTCGTGTTTTTGGCTTGGACAGTGAGTGCATTGGCGACTGTGAAAGTTTAACGGGACTGGACGCATCACGCATTGAAGTGACCACGTGATTGTTATCAAAAATAAGGTGCTGTGATATTGATTTATTTAATTATACATGTGTATCAAAAAAGTAGATAACAGGATTTTTTGAGCTATTGAGGCATCGTATGTTGTATGTGCTTTAATTTATATTGTGTGAAATATTTTTTTAATGCCTTTCATTCGGTATTTGTTAAAACTTAAATATTTTATGAATAATGTTAAAATTTCTATTCACAACAATACCTATGAAGTATAGATGGGTAAAGCTTCTGCGGTGTGAACCAATATGAATATAAATCGATTGACCAAATGTATGACAGTCACATTATATCACAATACCATAAATGTTTTTGTGACATGGAGAAAACTTTTAGAATGGAAAATTGAAGTTTCTTTTATACGTAAAGAATATGGCCTCCTTCATATTATGCGCTCATTCAATAACATGTAAATGAACAGGTGACAATGACTATTCCGCCCTCGAATAGTTAGTTAGTCGAAGCCTTAGTCGAAGAGTTGTTTGTCTCTTCACATACGAGTTACTCGTAGGCACAATTATGTGCTTATGATTCCAAATTGATTTAAAACGTACACAGCGGACTTTTAAGTGCTTACTGTTGTCGGTGATCGGTGATGTGTATGAAATAAGGACTAGGTATCCGATAGGTAGGTACGACCTACGTACCTACATTTAGTTATATCTCGCCGAGCTAGTCAGAAAGAGCTTATTCTCATTTAAGTAGCAGGTGTTACAAGATGTGTAATATACCTAATTATTTACGTTAAGACTACCAGCGGCAATTCTTTTAACGATAAAAAATAACTTTCTCCAAAAGATTGTGTAGGTAATACCTACCCGGCCAGACTTAACTATTAACATAATGACTTAAGGGGACAACAGAAACTTTTGAGCGGTAGGTATATTAGGGCATTCATCTGGCCACGTGCGAACACAATGCCATTTGGACCGAAAATTCACGGCACTTAGCAGTTCGTCAACGTTCTTTTCACCGCCCGTTTTAGTCATGTAAATAAAAACCTTCACTTTCCAAAAGAAAATGTACGTCACACATTAAGCCTCAGCCGTGAATTGGATACGGGTTGAAACAATACGGGAAGGCAAAGTCTTAGGTAAGTTTACACATTTTGCATTTATAAAGCATTGCGTTATGAATACATTATTTCAGTGACTTTGAAACTCTTTCAGGGGTTTCAAAATCAATGACATTTGTGAACATAAATAAGTTCACTATAGTACCTTAAACTTATGCCTGGGGTCTCATTAGTAGGTATCAACTTATAAATGCTAATAACTTTCAGCGGATCCGGCGCCGAAGAACCATTTTGTATATATATCAATCCTAATCCTTTTAAATTATTGCCCTTTTCCAAAACCTTTAAAAAATATATCATAACTTTCAACCGGTCTCGGCGCCGAAGGACCATTTTGTATATCAATCGAGATTCTTTTAAATTATTGCCCTTTTTCAAAACTTATACAAATAATAAGTATCATAACTTTCTGCTGATTAGGTTTCGAAACACCATTTTGTATATCAATCGAGATTCTTTTAAATTATTTTCCTTTTTCAAAACTTTAACTAAATAACTTTTAGCTGATTCTGCTTCGAAGGACCATTTTGTATATGAATCGATATTCTTTTAAATTATTTCCCTTATTAAAAACTTATGCACAATATATTATAACTGTCAGCCGATCCGGCTTCGAAGGACCATGCTGTGTAGATAATTATGAATTGTTGCCCTTTTCCAATGTATATACAATACAAAATATTTATAAAAAAATATTTAAATAGACACTACGTCGTAGTCAAATTCCCATACGTGTTGACACTCATACATACGTAACTCAGGCACACCTTACATCATGGCTATTTCGCTTTCTCATTTCACGTCGTTTGTAAACAAAAGGTAAGTAGATGGACACGACTGGACGACTATTATGATACTTGTGACAGGTTTCTGCAAGTAATTAAAAGTCTTGAAACGTGAACTGGCTGTCGAAAGTGGCGAGGAAAGCTGTTGCGATCGGAATGGTCAATAGCAACCGGCGACTTGCGTGCCCGTCGCCCGCAGTTTCTCACACACTCGCCCATACTAGAACGGTCCAAAGAAATGCTTGCATTTCCTTTGCTGTACGTGTGGATATACCTACTTATACATTAAAGAAATTAATTATATCTATATTATTACCTAATAAATAATACACGTAATGTAG
Organism: Epinotia brunnichana; assembly: GCA_963854355.1. Taxonomy (NCBI): domain Eukaryota; kingdom Metazoa; phylum Arthropoda; class Insecta; order Lepidoptera; family Tortricidae; genus Epinotia; species Epinotia brunnichana. The sequence goes on along the minus strand of OY977949.1, from coordinate 16,083,315 downwards.
GACAGACGGGCAATTATAAATGTTGTTCGATCGTTGAATCAATTTGAAGAATCAGACATCAGAATAGTTACTTACTTTTTTGATCAGAATACTTAAGGCGAGGCCGGTTCACGACCTTCTCTCCCTCTCACTGAGCATAAGCGTGAGCGAGATGGAAGTGCGTGTTCGGAAGTGTGTAACATCACTTTTTAGTACATATTAATAGATTTTTGGAATATTGGATAATTTATTAAAAGTCTATCCAGTTATTGTGTTAGAACAATAAAAAAGCTTGAGTCTGGCTAATGAAAGTTGAGCCTGAGTTTTAAATTACATTTTTTATATGGCAACAGTAATATCGTTGTCAAATGTGTCAAACGCCTTAAATTTGTATGATGTCCTAATCTTGATACTTGAAATGGTAACTAAGAAAGTAACTTTTCCATAATAAATTGGACCGTTTTTGCTTTTTAAGAGAACTAAGGGGTGGCTTACTGCTAAAAATATTATTCACATTGAAGAATATCATAAGAAGTTCAATTATTGTCTCGTCAGAATTAAAATTGGGTTTGATTATTCTTCTTAAATATAAAGTAGAATGAAGTAAGAGTTTTATTTCATATAACTTTACTTCCTTCTGCTTGATTAGTTGCATAGTGTGAATTGAAGAAAAATTATAATTGTTCAAGTAGGTATCAATCATTATTATTTTATCGCGTTATATACACAGTGTTGCAACAAGCTGTTTTTTTTTAAATTTGCCACTCTTTTCTAGGCTCAACTTTCATTAGCCAGACTCTATCCTTTTTATAAAACAAAAACATAGATTGTCGATGAAAATTACGAGATCTCGAACATTAAAGTTTATTTTTATGGTGATATTTAAGATATTTTTTTACAGAGATACCAAGCCATTTTTAACATTATGTTCGTTTATTGTTTTTCTTTGTTTCTTTTTCAGTAATATTTCTGTAGTAGAATTCTTCATTATTTCTTCACACTGGAAGCTCAAAAATCAATCTTTTCGTCATATCGTGAACCGGCCTCGCCTTAAAATGTAACCAATTTTCGGCAACCTTTTGTATTATACAAGTAGATATCCAAAAATACTCGTAAGTACATACCTAGGTACCTACTCAAAATCTGACTCAGTAAATGAAATGAAGAAAAATTCAGGATCTGACGATAATGCTTTTGTAATAAGAAATTGAATTTCAAACCAGAGCTGGACTTATGCAACTCAGGCGATGATTAAAGAAACCATCAAGCTTCCGATAAAACTTGAATGCGAAATGCAGTTGGAGACATCAAATAGAACCTAACTGACCTGAAAACTGGAGAATAAATCATAAATATATTTCGCAAGAAAAAGTACACATTACTATTACATTTTCAGTTAATATTTCTATGGTGATATTATGATATATAGTATTGGTATTTTTAGGGTTCCGTAGCCAAATGGCGAAAAACGGAACCCTTATAGATTCGTCATGTCCGTCCGTCTGTCTGTCCGTCCGTATGTCACAGCCACTTTTTTCCGAAACTATAAGAGCTTTACTGTTGAAACTTGATAAGTAGATGTATTCTGTGAACCGCATTAAGATTTTCACACAAAAAAACATTAAGTTTTAGGGGTCCCCATACTCAAAACTGAAACTCAAAAAAATTTTTTTCATCAAACCCATACGTGTGGGGTATCTATGGATAGGTCTTCAAAAATGATATTGGGGTTTCTAACATAATTTTTTTTCTAAACTGAATAGTTTGCGCGAGAGACACTTCCAAAGTGGTAAAATGTGTAACTTCTAAAATAAGATATTGATAAAACTAAAAAAAAATATATGATGTACATCACCATGTAAACTTCCACCGAAAATTGGTTTGAACGAGATCTAATAAGTAGTTTTTTTTAATAGGTCATAAATCGTAAACCGCAATTTATTTCACGGAACCCTTCATGTGCGAGTCCGACTCGCACTTGGCCGCTTTTTTTTGTTTTGTTTTTCTTAGACGACCTCGCTTACTTGCTAGAATTATGATGAATCACTGTCCCTTCGTATTTATGGCGGTCGTGGGTTCGAATCCCGGCTCGTACCAATGAGTTTTTCGGAACTTATGTACGGAATTACCGTTAGCTTTTCGGTGAAGGAAAACATCGTGAGGAAACCGGTCTAATTCCAATAAGGTCTAGTTTTCCCTCTGGGTTGGAAGGTCAGATGGCAGTCGCTTTCGTAAAACTAGTGCCTATGCCAAATCTTGGGATTAGGTGTCAAAGCGGACCCCGGGCTCCTTTAGGGGCACAACCGGGAATAATAACGCTAGGAGGATGATGATGACTGTCCCTTCGTATTTATATTCATATATTTGTCACCTACGTTCACCCTATTTAAAGAAATTAAAAAATATATATTGATGGCCAGAAAAACCTACCTTGAATTGTGTTAGGTGAGCCGTGCCTTAAAAAATGATGACACTAAGTTAGTATAAGGTCAATGAGGGCAAAACCGTCGTATTTTTGTATAAGTTCAATTTGGTTGGCCATAACTGTTTTTATTCACTTTTTAATAAACTTGATTCTTATAATAGGTTAAGCATTTATTTAACTTTTTGAGGATATTTGTGTAAACTAGCTAATACTCCAGGTTATTTAAATATGATTGTTTTTGAAAACATGTCAGCAGACGGATTTTCCCTAGGTTTTGGAGCATTTCCGTCTAGCAGTTACTTTTCGTGTACCAGGACGTATTACAAATCTGTACGTAAAGTAACCAAATGTAAATGTAGGTAGGTACTTTTGATCGAAACTAAACCTTATCGAATTAAATTTAAGGTTTATTTTTAATTTTATGGCCAAATATATATTTTTTGGGGCTATTCCGGCCTATTTTGAAAATCAGAAGTAATAAACCTTTTATTGAAGTTTAAAATCAAGTCTACTTTTTAATTAAAACCACGACCTGTGCGACATGGTGCAATTTTGCCTTTACAAGTCGCATCGCAGCTTACAATTCTAGAATAAAAATACAGAATTTTGATACGTAGATCTCGATCACCTCTGCATTTTTAGAAAATATAATCGACACATAGTTTCGTAAATTTAAAAAAGGTTGGCAATATATGAAATGGGGATATTCCGGCATATGACGGTTTTGACCAATTCATACCGGACGGCTTTTTCCCACTTGTGAGTTGAGGAATTCTACATTTTTAACAACCTGTAGTTTCACAACAAGTACCCAACGATAATGTAAAATGGATCAAACTACTAATAAACCAAATTAACGAACAATATAATAAGCATACTTACTAAACCGTAATCCGCATTTTCTGATCGCAATTTCAAAAAAAGCGGCCAAGTGCGAGTCGGACTTGCACATGAAGGGTTCCGTTAAATAAATTTCGGTTTACGATTTATGACGTATTAAAAAAAACTACTTATTAGATCTCGTTCAAACCAATTTTCGTTGGAAGTTTGCATGGTAATGTACATCATATATTTTTTTCAGTTTTATCATTATCTTATTTTAGAAGTTACAGGGGGGCGGGACACACATTTTACCACTTTGGAAGTGTCTCTCGCGCAAACTATTCAGTTTACAAAAAAATTATGTTAGAAACCTCAATATCATTTTTGAAGACCTATCCATAGATATCCCACACGTATGGGTTTGATGAAAAAAAATAATTTCTACGGAACCCAAAAAAGGAGCAACGCTCCGAACTCGTGTTTTGACTTCGGAGCTCAACGAAACTTTCAAGGCCATTTTATTGCATGTGCTGCCTACATAGCGCCATCTTTTTTTGACTGTTGGTAGCAAATACAGTCGCTGCTTTATCGATCGAGTCGGCCAGTGCGTATTGTGGTTAGAATTGCCGCAAAAGCCGTTTTACGGAATTACCCTGCAGACGGAATTCTTCATTCTTTATTAATTTCGTCGCACTAAAATTGATAATCTTCAAATACGAAAATCTTTTTTTTGAATTACCAAACCAGAATTTTGCCAACGCCGGCCCTAACATTAACCAGAATATCGTCTCATACTGACGTCAGAATATATTCTATACCGTCATATTTATTTAGCTAGGTATTAAAAAAAAACAAATGTTGAAAATCTTTTTTTTTGTATTTAGTGTATTATTGAATACCATCACAGTTAGGAATGACACTCGCAAGTTATCATCACGAGACCAAATCATGCCGATTATCAAAACTTTTGGATCACCCCTCGTAGTGTACCTATGTATGTGATGGCGACTGTACTCCGCCGGCCCGCAACAAGTGAAACAGATAACAATTCGGCAATAAGTATGCACTCCTCGACTTATGTCATCCATTGAGGACTTGACACTTAAAGCTGACAAATGAAAATCGAATATGCAATTTTGGTGCTTTCTTACGTTGTAGTCAATCATTCCAAATTTTAGGAAGTCCTATACTTAGTATTTATACCTACTAATTTAAACGTTCATATAAATTATTTTAATTAAGTAAACGGGACGCGTCGTATCTAATTGATATCCACTGATCGGGGACTAAATAATATTGAACCTACTATTTTATAAAGTTTTCCACAAAGCTTTAACACCAGGCATTAAAATGCTTGTATTTTCCGGGATGAATAAGTCATGTGGAGAAACTCGTAGCTCGATGAGTAGGTAGATAGGGGGGCAATTCCATTATGCTATCGAACAGTATACTTGCGTGACAAACGAATATGCAAGTACCGCCCCTAAGACTGCTATGAATAACTAGCTATTTAATAGAGGACGATGGTCTGCCGCGCAAACTATCTCAACAGGATCTATAAAGATCATAATCGCCTGTAACACTGAATCTCACTAGCATTTACCGGAAGTGTCAGCCCGGAACTAATCAACTACCTACTAATAATTAAACAAAACTCTTTTTGAATCTCGGAACATCGTAAATCTTTTGAGACGATGCATTAATGTCATCATCTAGAAACAGGCACTGAATCACGCCCATACCAAAAAACTTTAAAGTGAAAGTTGTTGCGACGCGAGAGGCATCTTGTCATTCAGCGTTGGGTAAGCGAAACGATTTTAATACGACAAAAGTATACACTGGCGCTGCCTTTGGTATGAGGTATGAGCTACGTTACCGGTATTTTTTTTCGTGTTGTCTACCTTCACTGGCACCGATGTTATAGTGTCCGCTCAGACTTGAACTATCTTCGGGGCCGGATTGACTGAGTTTTTATTATTTTAGCAAGTAGGTGAAGGTGTCAGCCGCGATTGAACATGTGCATCTAGAATCAGTGGTACCGTTGGATCCACATCGAGAGCGGGGTACGGTTAGAAGCCCGCACGCATCCACTGATCGCGTCCGATCTACCGAGACCGTAAGAGGCGCGTGCTATCCGCTGGTTCCTTGGAATTTTCTTACAAGAATTGCTCATCTTGATTCATAGTTACTTAAGATTACAAATTCTATTCAATTAATCTTGTATATGACAAACAACTACTTTACATGATTTAACGATATCAACCACTCAACGTATTGGAGATCCAAGATAATTGATTTCAATAAGTATATAGGTAGCACCAGAAATAATAATCAAATAAGAGGCCCACACCTAAAACCCACATACCTACTAAAAATAAAACTTCACAAAGTGTAACACTATCATCAATTCATAACATAACACGTCATGTTGTTAATATGTAACTAATATTACGACTTAATAAGTTTATATCGAATCGTGTTCACATCCGCGTTGAGAACACGCACTGTTACCAAGTTGTGCAGTTTTAGAAAGCGGATTGCACGCTGGACCAGTCAGCGGCGAAAAAAGGAGCCAAAAAACGACACCACGGAAACGAGAAAACGTTCTAAAAATGTTTATGCGCGTTGCCCACTCTTCAGAACGACAGAGAATTACTGCAGAACAGATTTATGATACCAAGATAAGAGAGGGAAATGACGAGGAAAATTCCTGAAGAAACTAGGTAGTTACTTAGGTACTCTTATTTCAACGGTGAATTTACTAGGAAAGTGGGAACTTGGTGACAGAATTGCAGGTCCACTTCGCTCCGAAATTAGAAAAACGTTAACCTTGCACGGAGGTGGCACACACGCCACTGGCCCGCCTCGCTTTCACCCATCACCATGTTTGCCGCGCCTTGCTGCGCTGTTCTGCGTTATTAGACAATATAATTTATACTCGCTTCGAAACCGTCTCCAGAGATGCATTCAATAGTTTAAAAGGATCTTTTTAAAGCGTTTCCAATAACATGACGCTTAGCAATCGACAGGTTTTAGTAGCCAAGCCAGTAGATACTTGTTTTTATAAAGAAAACCAATGACGCCATTGTTAATCTCCCGATTAGAGAATGTGGGCCGTTGACGCCGAGATCCGCGTCGATCGAAAGTGAGGTTAGTTTCCCGCGCGATGCACCGCGAAGTTCAGTCGCCTGCGCAGGTTACTGGGTCAAAGGGTCGATGCCATTTCTACCCGTGCTTCAATCCTATCGATAAGCCCTTCACCGCAAGAAAGCGGCTTCGCCCGGGGCAAAGAGCGAGGTATTTGCGTCCCATCAGATATTTAAATGACTCGACTACAGGTGCCGACAAAAAACTCATCAATAGGTACATGTAACTTTCGAAGTAGGTATACCTGAGCATAATTGCATTAGGAAATATGAATACTTTAATTTAAGCCATATTGACATTCGAATGTTAAAGTTAATGTATCCTTAAGAATTGCAGAAAATGTTAAGGCGTTCATTTACTTCCTGCTTTCTCTCTACAAAGTGCGTATTCGTATGTACATTGCGCCTTTTCAATGTTACGTTGACGGATGAAGTTTTGTGCTCGGCAGTCGTACCCAAACAATGTGGCTTAACTGCGGAATAGCTAAATAAATATACACGTATGTGGTTTTACGAGTAAATAGTAACAAGGCATACATAAAACATAAGCAATGACTGGCCGACGCTGGCGACAACAAATTTCTCCGGAGAGAATCTCAACGGACGCGCTGTCACCGGCGACCGGCGCGCAGCCACAACGTGCCTACGTGTGCAATTTGCTTTTCAATTGACAACCGAGACAAATAGGCTAGTCGTTATATAGACAATACCTACATCGCAACAATGCAAAATGCGAGCTTAAGGTGGTTCGATTGCCATACGAAACGTTATTTGACATTCGCAGGCTAACGGCGTGATATTTTTAGAAACTTATGTAACAAACTTTCATAAATTGGCTTCCCATTTGCGCCAAATTCCCCCTTTCCTAGAATAAACTTGTATAAACTAGATTAATTTGAGCAATTGATTTCGGACGTGACATTTTGGGAAAACCATTTTTCTCAAATTAATCTAGTTTATACAAGTTTATTCTAGGAAAGGGGGAAAATTTGGCGCAAATGGGAAGACAATTAATGAAAGTTTTGTTACATAAGTTTTTTTTAAATATCACGCCGTTAGCCTGCGAATGTCAAATAACGTTTTGTATGGCAATCGAACCACCTTAACCAGAAAAAAAAATTATCGCAAAAAATTCTTAGGCTCAATAAATGATTAGGCTACTTCGGCCAAGAAATTGACCGTTTTAGTCTAAGTTAGGCATTCAATATCCAAACGTACAAATACCATCTTTTGTGTCATGTTAAAAAAGTGAACACAAAATGAGCAATGTGATGCAACAACAGTAACGCGGCCGGCAGGTGAAAAATCAGTCGCTTTTATCGGTCAAAGAAAGTAGACCGCAGAGGCCGATTCGTGACCGTTAACGTTTAATAAGTAGTCAACACAACTAATTTCCGTCAATTTTCATAACTAGCACCTTATTTGAGACGGGTACGAGAAGTGACATCCAAACTACAGTTAGGTACAGAAAACCGGGTTAGCTGCAGTAGGTTAGAATTATATGAACATAATATACAGTACCTTATCGGTAGTTTAATGAACGATACGATAGGCACGTAATTAAGAATACATAGTATATGTATGTTATTAATTCAATTTAAACTGGATAAGTATATGGTTAATACCATACAGTAACTCCAGTAGCATAGAAAATTACTTTTGTTACGGAGGCTGGTTCAAATGAACGAAACCGTCCAAGTCTTTTAGCTCGTACGTAATAGCCACACTTAGCCAATTAGTTTAATAGGCATCCTCTAATTAGAGACGCAGCCAGCATCCTCGTAAAAATGCACCGAAGGCAGTGTAGGGGGCCACTTTCTAAGCAACTCCAAACGCAGCTAATCAATTCGCGCGAATCACTCATCAGAACACTTTCTAATCGACAACGTCCATTGCGCTAACGTATAATTATAAATTCTACGCAAGTTCATTTTAATCAAAACTTATTTTATTTTATTTAATAACTGTAACTAGTTTAAATGTTTGCATCACGTAATTGTTTCAGCACACTTACCTTTAACTTATGAATATAATGACTTACGAATGTTTCCTTTGCCGACAGGATGAGTCAGAAGATCGCAGGCTGGGCGCTATTGGCCCTTATCAGTTCATCGTCGATTCTTCACACGATCGCGTACCCGCAGCACGCTCCTCTCATTTCACAGGTCGGTACTTACTTAGATTACGAAATGTACTTACTCTTACTTACCTCTTACCATATTTGGAACAATTAATTGCAAGCCGGATTCATGAAAAGAATTGCATAAGCATAATTTTGCGCCATCGGCGAGTATTGTATAGAGCAGTTTTTATTTGTGATTAATCTTTACGTACGCACGATATTTCAAAAATATTTAGGACTGTAAAAAGCTATTATGTTATAGTTTAGAAATAGTATTTAACATTATTTAATATTATAACAATAGGTTCTTTTGTGGATTTATGGATGTTGATATTAATAAGTTTGATGTTATTTTACAGTCAACAAGCAATGTACGGACACAAAACCCGCAATACTACAGTAACTCGTTGCCACTTCAACATGGACAACAGGCGCAGGAGCGAAAATTTGCGGAGAAGCCCAACGCTCTCAAGAAAGTAGCTCTCGACGATCTCGACGACATACAGAATAACTCCATCTCCGACAGTGGCTTCTCATGGTCCAACATGCTTGGTAAGGAGTATAGTTATCTTCCAGGTGATTTGATTACTTTATTTTAAAACGCTTGCTTTAAGTTAATGATAGTTTTAACTATCCGCATGTGAATTAACATTAGTTAAGGCGAAATAATAAGAAGGATTAAATTTCAGGAATGATAAAACCATTTTCAGGAATGATAATGCAAATGTTGTTCAACCCCGGCGGCACGGGCCCCAACAAGAGTGACAGTTTGGACACGGACTCGTCGTCGGTATCCCCGTGGGCCAACCTCTTCTCGATGGGACTCAAGATCCTGACCGCCATCCTCGGCGGAGGCGCCTCCAGCGACGGCATCGACAAAGTCGACAACGGCTCCTCACCCATGCAGGTACAAAAACCCCATTAAAACTTTGCAAACACAAAATAATTGCCAATTAACCGAAGTAAACAATTTATTTAAAAGCGTCACGCAGCATAGAACTATGGGCCATATCGTTATCCTTATCCACTAACATCATTTCTGTAGATATAAGTCTTCGGTCACTGTTATAGTGTAAAGGCACTTTACAAGGTTAACCTCACCCGTAGAACTCTCATATAGCATCCATTACGTAGTTTATAGAAATCCTAATACACATACAATAACTTCAACCTTCACACCCTGGGATAATCTCAATGAATGTTTACATTTATTATTAACGTAAAATAACAGTTTCCTTGAGGTTCTCCCGTCATTTGAAATGTAAATAGTCAAGTTCGGTATTGGAACCGGTGTTGCATCTCGCTTGCTTCAGGGTATATTGGCTGCGGTACTGTCGACGGTGCTCGGTGCAAAAGATCCCGACCAGGTCGCCTCCATGGCAAAACAGGCTGGAGAGGTACGCGTCCCATCCCTCCTCCCCTTTTAATGTATGCAGTTTAATAAAATAACAAAGTAGTATCAGGTAAAACCAGGAAGTACGAACATGGAATTGACCAGATTTTTAAATTTATCTTCAAGATTTTTTTACACTTCTATGCTCAGGGCACTATTTATAAAATCCAATCTATTTTTCAGTTCATCAACATCGTAGTGAACCTGTTGGATGCCCTGAAGACGTCGTTCTCTCACCGCTCCCTGGCCGCTCGCTCCATGGGCCGCAAGGACTCAGTCAGTGATGCCGCTATCGCCGGTATTGCCATGCTCAAGACTTACGTCAGATCCTTCAACACAAGCGACGACAAGTGCCTACAGAAATACGTATGCGATGCCAACAATGAGTGCGCTGGTGACATCGGACCGAAGAGCGTCTTCTGCCAACTTGGAACGTGAGTTCGCACGCTCCATTTGTCGACATCAAGTCTTGTTCTGTTCTTTTTAAATTGTTTGAGAATTTAATGATTCTCTTTTTTCCACAGTTATGCTGCCAGTTTCGTGCTAGAGAGACAGTCTGGAGGCACCTTTGAAGACTTCTATGAGGCTGGACGCAGAGGCCGCGGCGGCATCGACTGTCGCCAGATGTATCTTCAATGCAACGAAGTTTAAGGCCAAACAAACATCAACCCTCCATACTAATTTAAAATCGCCAAATCTATTTATATAGTCCAAAAGTTTAGTAATTAACAGTAATACCTTGAAAGGAATACCCTATTAAGGGTAACATACAATTCAATTTGACTATATATAGCTTTCAAAAATCAAAACTTTATTGTGCAGCTATTGCTGTAGTTTCAATTTCACAATGTATATTTTTTGTCTTACGATGAAACGATGTAGGTACACAAGGGTAGGCATATTTATAGATTGTCATGCCTACACAGCATGGCGTGATAAGATCATAATTTATCCCATCGCCCAGGCTAAGACGCGTTGAATGTAGTGTGCTAATAATTTATTTAAATTATTTATTTAACTTATTCTAGAAGTTAATGATTAGAAATTGTAATATATGGAAACAAAGAAATAAAAATCCTTTATCGTGGTCTGACCTTTCGGATGACCATAATGACTTGAGCATTATTAAACATTGGCATAATGTTCATAGAGTTAAATGAACTATGTGTTAACAATTACAGTTCCGCCAATATCTCGATAAATGACGACTGATGTAAAAATCTGTGTGATATAAATCATTTATATCACTTAGTGTAGTAATAGGTTTTGTATGTATTTAATGTGTGTCGTATGAATGAGGACGTCCTTGTGTGCATGTGTGTGTATAATAAAACAATAAATTATTAAATTTTTCTTTCATTTAAAATATTAGGTACCCAATAAATTAATAAGTCACTGCAAGTCAGATCCTCTAGCTGGGTCTGACCGTCTGACTCTACATCAAACTACTGACTTGTTTTCTCCGAATGTATCTTATATTTTTATTTGTCCGACCTAAAGTATTTTCACCGTTAATTTTGCAAGCTTTAGTTTAGGTTAAGTATAACATATCTATTATAAGTTATAGGGTCAATCAACTTTTTCTTGTTGTTATTCTGTCCCGGTAAGCCAAGAGACAACAGTAAGTAACAGACTTTCTTAGAAACATACTATAAACTGGACTCCTATCATGCTAAGGAGATGCGCCACCATGGAATGGGTTTACCAATATGACAAAAACACGTGTTTAGTGGATTTAAACCCCATAAAATAATAGTTTTAAAGGGTGACCCAGGAGACGTAACCATGGCAACGAGCCACAAGAAATAGTTGATTGACCCTATAACACAATCTCTGGATTGTTAATGACACTTTGGCAAACTATATCTTTATTAAGAGACTAATTTTCTACGAGTATTGTGAGACCGATAAGTAGGTACAGTCGCCATCACATACATAGGTACACTATAGGTGTTCAAAAATATCGGCACATGCACCCTAATGCCTTGAAAATAGAGGTGTGTTCCGATGTTTGTGACGTGCTTGTTTGCTCCGATGTATGTGATGGCGACTATACATGCATAGGTATTTACTTTATATTCTTTCAGAATCAGAAATGATTTATTGTCAAATTGTGCGAGTACAGTAGTTGTTACAGGAATAAGTTTTTCGTGTGTGTGTTCAGTTTTTAACAATGTAAAACACGGCACATCCCGACACGCCCCTCTCTCCTCTTATAACGCTAAGTTAAAGTTGAGTGCGTACTTAAGATACCGCTACACTAACGTTTGTCACATCTCGACAACAATTTTATGCGAATTAGAGCATAATAATGCACGCCAGCGCACGCGCATCTCCCCAGTGCCCTGACATCCGCACAGAGCGACGCGTGTGACATTGTGACAGTCGAAATGACTCTGGGAGATATGTTGTCACATATGGGAGTCGGGACGAAACAGCTCAGTGAAAGGTTTGTCGTGTCAAGTTCGTTCAAATTAGTGGTTTTTTCAGTAACAGTGGGACTGAGAATCAAGTCTCTAAGGCTCAACCTTAGAACCGGTATAGTTTAAATAAGATTCTAAATGAGTTACGAGATAAAATACCACAATCTTTTGTATACGACGGTAGAGATCATTATTCAATTAATGTTTTACGTGGCGTTAATCTTTTTAGTGTTCCGTACCAAAATTGATCCAACGGAACACTTATGCGATCACTCGGAGGCTGTCCGTCTGTGACAGCCAGTTTTTTTAGTAAACAAGTGAAATCAAAACATTTTTCGAAAAACCCAACTGCTTTTTGGCAAATATTCTAGCCTATGTCACTCCAACGATTAAGAGGAATCCAACGACACCTCAAATGTCGAAATCCGTCAAACGGTTTAGGCTGCAGGGCGTGTCAAAGAATAAGACATACCCACATACATACATACGCTCGAAAAACATAACCCTCTCTCCTTCGGCAGTTGGGTAAATATCGCACGCGTCGACCACAAACAAACCGTGTAACCATATTGGGAACTTTAGAAGTTTGGCAGATAGTGAAGAATTTGTATTTTTTTTCCCTTATTTATCCAATATGCCTACTCATACACATGGTGTCTCAAACAGCGAGCGAAAACCGCGTACGGTTTATCTGTCGATATAAAAGACAATGTAGGTACCTAATGTTTTCATGATTTTTGATTTCGTGTGGAAGAGGAGTTTTATGGGGTTCGATACCAAACTTCCTTCAGTTCACCCGATCGCGATTGATAGGGTGGGAAACCAAAGCATTTCACAGTCACGCATATAACGTTACGTTCATCATGACTGACTGGTCAATGGCCGCCGCGGCAAACTCGGGCGTCCCCATACGATGACACCGTAAAAAGGAGCGTTAGGCTTAATTTTTTGTTAGTAGATAAAGTGAATAATCTGTTAATCTGTCAGATATGCCGACTACGCCCAGCCTTCACACGACCAACACGTTTTTTATGGGTACGAACATTCGCAGCCATCACACGGACACGTCGCTTATTCCAAACAGTAAGTACCTACTCCTCTGTTGAAAAAGTTCGCAATCCAATGAACCGACCGAAGTAAGCAATCTATATTAACAGATGATCACTTACGCTTAGAAAAGTTATGAAAACCAAGTTCTGGAACGATTTTCCTTCCAACACTTAACGCTCTAGATACGAAAGAGGGGAGATAGGCCGAAAAAAGCGTAAGTTTGCGACCATTTTTCATACGAGGCTGGAGATAGCTCAAGGCGAAATTATATATTTTTGTGGTTAAACGTTTGATTCATTTTTTTTTATTAATTATGGCTTAACTATATTTTTATTTTTTTAAACTGCATTTGAATTACTTTTCTGCTTTATGTTTGTTTGTCTTCAGTGTTGAGGTGGCCGACAATTGATTTAAATCAGTGCTTTGCAACCTTACCTACTCATGGTGCGACTCCCCTAGAGTAAGAAAATATTTCGCGACTCCCCACTCTGCGCTGTTCTTGAATTATATTTTCTTTTTTATAAATATGAAATCCCTACATGTTTAAACTAACTTAATTCAAGCAGCCGCGACCCCCTTCAAGAAGCTTCGCGACCCCCCTGGGGCTCGCGACCTACAGGTTGAAATACACTGATTTAAATAAACATCGTTCCCACCAAATGTCCAACGACGGCTGTCGTTTTTTTATTGAATAAATAAATTGAGTTACTCAGAAATTGGTATAACAAGATCAAGGAGCTCCTTTTGATTTGACTGTTTGAGTTCACCTTTTGTGTGCTGATTTTCAGTTTTCTTTTACACCCACACCTAGGATAGACCTAAAAATTCAGCCAGGATTCGGTTGCCGTATCCCATTAGTCTAATAAATTAATAATTGATAGTACAAGCGAACAATTTACTCACAAATAATCATGAATAAACTGTTCCCGAGCTTTGGTGATATTTTTTTTGAAAAAATATCCAGACAGACGAACGTAACAAAAGTTTCGTTATTCTTTATAAATATTTTTTTTAATTGCCCATCCATCCTAAAACCTGTAAGGAAGTGTAACTTATGTACTTCATGTCGGTAAAATAAAAACAACAAAAGCACGAAATTCTCGTAGCACCAAACCGATTGGGCGGTTTTTAGTTGTTACTTTCGTAAATATAAGATTGTACGATAATTTTGCCTGCATTTACAGCAGCCACGGCGGAATCAAGAGCAATGCAGCCATGTCAGCTCTGACGTTGCTAGCGTTTCTGTTCTTTTTGCACATCCTCCAACAATGTCTGAGGGACCACATGACCGCCATGCAACAACCACAACTTATGGTGATGACTGGCGGCCGCATAGGAGACGAAAACATCTCCAAAAGAGCAGATATAAAGAAACTTGACAAGAGTGGTAACGTTTTACAGTCCGACGTTAAACAATCTCATACGGACCTCAAAGAAAATGATAAAAATGCCTTCTACGACGATGAAACGTCCCCAGATAAATACTTGAAAGTAATCACGGCTGATAAAGCGCCGAAAACGGGAACGCAGAAGTATAAATATTCTTTTAAAAGTTATAGCAACCGAAGTTCCGGATTTCCGAATTTTGTCAGTGCTCTAAATGATTATCATTAAGCTATTAGTTATTATAATGATTATTACTTATAAAATAAATAATGTAAACAAATAAAAAAAATTGTTCTTACAATGAGTTTATTATCCATTTAAAAAATATACACCGTACTTGAATTAAAATTAAATTAACCTAAACTCCTAAGACCGACATACAAATTATTTAAAGAAGTAGGTACTATTTGGATGAATACTGCTTTTCGAACATCATTATTTCATTATATTCGAACTCATGTTGTAAAAAGGTTCTCAGGAGGTTAGTGCCTTATTTCCCAGTTGCACGATGTTCAATAATTAATACATGTTTAACGACCACAATAGATGCAGTGTTATTTTTCGTTTTTTAATAACTTAGAGACTGAAAGTATACTCTAATGGACTTTCGTGCAACTTGACCAAACGACAGAAATAGTATCTATTCTACAAATATAATTATTATGTCTAAACAAGATCAAATGATGCCACCAACCAAGCTTGATGAAAAATATGTTGAGTAATAAGATAAACTTCTATCAAAGCAGAAAATTTAATGAATAATTATTTAATTTTCTGCTTTGATTGAAGTTTATTTTATTATATGGGAACTGTAACCGGTTTTTTTCGTTCTTTGTTAATTATTTCATTTTCTAATTGGGCAATCTAATAATACGCACTCGTTACCTCAAAACACAACTGAATCCTACATATGAAGTATAAAATAGTTTGAGATATGTGGTTATTTCGAGGTTTTTGCAAAAAACCGGTTACAATCCCTGGTTTCACGACTGTAGCGTTAAAAGTTCTGTGTCATGCAGGAGCATGCACTAGATTCCCGTCGTTGGAAATGCGTGTTGTGCCACGACATATGGACAGGGATTTTCAGAATTTAAAATTAAAATATGAACAGATTGTAAATATAGTTCCATAATGATCTTCGATTTCTTCTCCAGAAAACTGATTTTCAATCGCTGATAATTCGCTACGACGAAAGGTCAGAAAGTAATAGTTGTGACAAGATTTAATATACTGTAAAAGAGAAGTCAAAGTCTTGTATTGTAATTTATATTTTTGCTTCATTATTATGGACATGAACGAAGTGATCCCGAACTCCTATTTGAATGAAAATTCTGAGTATCGGCTAGGAATGAAAACTTACAATATTAAGAAGTAAAAACAACTCACAACTATTTACTTTTAATCTAAACCGTAATGGAGGGCACATACTTACGCATTATCTTATGCCAATGCAGATAAACCAACTCTTACAACTTCCCATAACCCTACGCGCCGCGCCATGCACATGTATGTGGCCTCCATTAATATACAACTAAACTTATATTTGTCTGCGAATTTCCTATGTACTATTTATACTTCGACCAAGTTCTCTGAACTGCCTTTAGACCTATGCACTCAACGGTAACACTAATACATGACTTAATTTCTTCTAACTCTCTCAATATACTTGGTTTGGGTGAGCGCACTAGAACCCATAGTTGGATCTGTCATACGATTCCAGTCCGTCTGTCCTACCACAAATCCGATGGCACGCATCTTCTCTTGCTGTCTGCTCTCTTCTATGTCCGCCCAGCGTACCTGTTTTAATTACAACATGATGAAAACCCGGCTTGTTTTCTTGAACTAAATAACAAAAAAACTCACCTCCGTGTTTTTAATCTTTTTTTTTATCAATGTCAAGTACAAAAACCTTGTCATTACGGAAAAAAATACACGTAAAGGACAGTTGTCCGAGGCGTAAAATAATCGAAATCGAAAACAAAACCACGGTGATTTTGCAAGTATGTTAATGCGCGATAGCAATGACGGGCGTAATGTCTCAAAACGTCGATAAGGTATTGTCAGAAGTGATTATGATGGTGTTACTCACCGTTTTCTTCCCTGGCTTAGCTGTGCTTGGTTTCCAGTCGTCTAGCTGAAGGTAGTCCTCCATTGAGAGCTGCGAGGGCCGGAGTGGCTTGCTGATGCCGTCGAGGCGGGCTGAAACAATGTACCGACATCCTCAGCATACTTGCAGCACAACATTTTGATATTCGGTTAGAGGAAACTGTATCAATGGGGACTTTTAGCTGAAAACAAAAGCAATAAAGAAAGTGTTTAAATACAGACATGTATAATACATTATTGTAAAAACATGGCGATTGATGCGATCCATTAGAAAATTATGTTAACACAGTTTGACGCAACGCTTCCAACAACGATCGTCTTATTTTGTAGCCAGTGTAGTAATTAATCACGAGCCATTTTGAAGGTCTGTGTGAAGCAGGTCGAGTTAGACAGTGACAATAACGAAAATCACAACAATCACCTTAAATCCAATCCTGCTGCAGAATTACACAAGGTCTAAAACTAGTAACTTAAGAAAAATAAATATAAGCGGACTCAGAACCTACCTAGTCGCGCCGCGTCATCCATTTTCTCCCACTTCGAAGTAAAAGAGCTTTCAACCTGTGACGGGGCAGTAGATACCTTTACACGAATCTTAATAAATGCTGGAATAAAACTTATTAGCCCTAGACAATATGCTACACAAGTAAATGTTTTAAAAACCAATTTTTCAGGCCAATCAGAAGATGATACCTCCATTTCAAATAATACTGGAGTTTTTCGTATCGCCTTTCTGAGCTGCAATTTTTTTATAACACTGGAAATCAATATATAAAATAACTGCCAAAGCATATCAATTACCATCACGCGGGGCATTGGAGTATATGGAGTGTTAAACTTATTGTAGAATATTCTCATCAATTCGTACTGTGCTTATGAAAGACATGATAATAAATAGTGAAAAGGCTATGTCAGTTATAGGCAGAGTCTGGAAGTCAGGGTACCGACAGAGCTCAGTCGAGCCCTCACCTCTTCTCGCGCGTCCTCCATAACGACTTCATCGTCGACATCCTCCATGTGCACCTCAGTAATGGCCCCGCTCTGTAACAGCGTCGTCGCGTCCAGTTGGATGTGGTGGTCCGGCGTAGGGTAGAACCGTGTGGTTACCACTTGCACATCACCCAACGTCCGACCGTGGATATTCCTCTTGAAACACGTCGGAGGATCCAGCTCCATTGTACAAATGTACACCTAGGATCACAAAACAAAATTAGTCACGTCCTTTAGAAGAGAAAACTAGTAATACCCATAAGAATGCTGACCTGGAAGCCTTGTTGTCTAGCAAAATTCCATATATCTGCATAACTTCTTAGTGTGTCGTTCACTGCGTCGTATATTAAAAAGTTGAAATAGCCGTCAGTCAACGACCTTTTAAACGCTCTTTTAAGTGAGTTGAGATATGTTTCCTCGGACTTTGCTTCATATTCATATTTTAATGAAGGTTTCTTCACCTGAAAATGGATAGAACACACACATTTTATTCTGTATAATTTTAGGATAAAACCAGTGAAATTAAAATTTAGTGTCAAGAATTCTTTTATTTCATTCGTACTGTTCGTATGTACCCAAGTATAAATTTCCCTTCAAAATTTGTATCCTATTTTTTAGCTGCTTGCCGCTACTATGTAAGTTTGGTGACAACACAATAGGTACTATGGCAACCCCGAGCTGATCTGATGATAGAGACCAAAGGTAGGCCATAGCAGGATCCTAAACCCGTTATGTTTGGGCTCATTGGAACTATTTGGAACTCTCTCAACGAGTAGTTTATTGAGATGAAAATGATTGGGAAAAAAAATTAGTAGTCACCAATAAAAGCTTGTACCAAAAATTTTACTTCTGTCAAAAACTTGTCTTTAGCCTATTTTTGCTAAGTAATCTCATCAGTTATAACTTACTGTTTTGCCTGTTGCTGGATCTTTTTCTTCTATTTCACCTTCTTGCATGAAGTAATCATCAATTGACATTATTCGCGCCGTGCCGCCGTGCTCGGCTTCGCGGTCTCTTATTAATTTTGCTAGGTACGATTTGCCACTGCCTGGGGGACCTGAAAAATTATAAAAATTGAAGTTAATTACCAGCATACGCATATATATGTATATTCAAGGATGTTTAATTATACAGTGTTTTTTTTAAATGGGACAGTATGGGGAAATCCGAAACTAAAGGAGATAGAGGAAAAGTGTCCAAGGAGACATTAGGTGTTTTTTTATGTAAACAAATTTGGCTCATTAAAATTTTTGGTCAAGCGTGAGTTGTTCTTAAAAAATTATAAAGTTGGTCAATTTTTTTTTTGACGCGGGTCGGCTCTGTTTCATGTAAGGATTATTTCATTGTATGGAAAGAAAAAAATCTGAACAGCAGAAGTTGGTCAAATTTAATGAAAACTAATCTTCATACAGTTGGTTTATTACTTGAGTAAATGTTCGATGTGGCCGCCGTCTTGTCTTATGCAGGTACGAGCACGCTTCAAGACACTTCTAGTTGCATTTAACAGAGACTTATGGTGAATTGTGTTTAAAGTGTTGTAAACAGCATCTTTTAATTCTTGTACGGAGTTGTATCGGGATTCATAAATTCGACCCTTAAGGTAACCCCATAAGAAAAAATCTAATGGCGTTAAGTCGGGCGATCGTGGGGGCCACTTTATCGGCCCATATGTACCCATCCAACGGTTTGGAAACTGCTCGTCCAAACACAGTTTACTTGCCCTACTGTTGTGGGCTGGTGCACCATCTTGTTGGTAGATTATCTTACCAAAGTTACGTTCCAAATTTGAATTCTTTGCTGCAGAAATAACTTACGTTCCAAATTTGATTTTTTTTTTTTATAATTTCAAGACTATCGCGTGCCATGATGTTTACGAAGATTAAAAAAATGTTCTTCTCTTGAATCATCTGGAGCTCTTATCGATTATCGAAATTTAAAAATGGAATAATTTTATAGTATTTTATGCAACTGTTGTATAAGAAGGGTCTTAAAACGCGAGTGGCGTGGGTTGCGATGCGAGCCTTGGCGAGCATCGCAATTACAGACGCCACGAGCGTTTTTAGACCAGTTATACACCGTTGCATACAATACTTTTTCTACGACAAATTTTAAATAAATAGCTGACTACAGAATAGTTAAACTTTTCAGGCAGCAAGTTTTATATTCGTACTTTTGCTACTCACGCAATTTCTTCAGGAGTGCAGGTATTCATTTCATCGACCATTTTAAAAGGAACGTACACTTGTCTTCACAAACACGTATAAAATCTTAATAGTTTAGGACTAATAGTTTATCATCTTTCGTATTTTCATTTTAAACTGTATTTTGACTATTTTGGTGGGAAATTGGAAATGTGACACCTCTTGCTTATGGTTTGTTTTGTTTTTAATTTGTTTGCACTTGCCATCCGAACCAAACCAAACCCGGACCCGGACCAAATTAGAGCTGTTTATTTTTATAAATTATACCAAGAATTTCTAAAACGTGTGATTTAACACACAATAGATGATGATTTATTATTATTGTAGTAAATAATTTATTATATACAAATGTTAAATCGTAAATGAATACTTTTATTTCGAAATATTTGTTTATGAAGTTGACACCACTGCAATATAGCGGCCGATTTAAAAAAAAAGTTAAACGGTGCTTTTATGAAAAATGTATGAACCAAAAAAGTACGCTAAACAATGCGTTTTTGGGCCATAGAGCATAGAGTTTTTCGACTATTTATTAGTGGTGTCATTGTATTTGAGCTACAGCCTATATAAATGACAGATATGAGATAACGGTACAGGAGTAGAAAAAATATTTTTTTACACGCCTAGGCACTTGTAACAATATTAAAAGGCGAATACTGCAATTGTATGAAGATTAGTTTTCATTAAATTTGACCAACTTCTGCTGTTCAGATTTTTTTCTTTCCATACAATGAAATAATCCTTACATGAAACAGAGCCGACCCGCGTCAAAAAAAAAATTGACCAACTTTATAATTTTTTAAGAACAACTCACGCTTGACTAAAAATTTTAATGAGCCAAATTTGTTGACATAAAAAAACACCTAATGTCTCCTTGGACACTTTTCCTCTATCTCCTTTAGATTCGGATTTCCCCATACTGTCCCATTTAAAAAAAACACTCTGTATAGTGCTGCATACCTCGTAGAATAATGACTAATTTCTCTGGTCGCATCTCACGTCCTGGGGGTTCTAATATATCGTCAATCATCACAACATGCTTAGGGGTTTCATTTTTCTTCTCTGGCTCTTTTGATTTTTTGGATGAGGCCTCGCTGATTGTGCTTTCTTTACTACGGCCTCTTTTACGTGAGTCCCTGTCACGACTCTTACTGCGATTCCTGCTATCATCTCTTCGTAAATCTCTTTGTCTATCTCTATATGAATCGTCTCGATCCCGATCCCGTCCTCTATCTCTAGATAAGTCATCACGTTTACCATATCTGTCGCGATCGTCACGTCTTCTATCATCATGTCTTTCGTCAGGTCTTCGTCTATCGTCATACTCATCCCTTGGGGGCCCTCTGACGTCTCTCTGATCATCTCTAAAGTCTCTTACATCTCTATGATCATTGCGTGGTTCTTCCCTAGGATTGCGTAGTTCTTGCCTAGGATGTCTACGTTCGAAATTCCTTGGTGTATATTCTCTAGCGATATCTTCAGCGGCAAAGCGATTTTCCCTGTAAAAATCTTCTTGACCTTGAAAACGATTGTCTCGGTAAATATCATCCGACTCTATTCTTCTGGGTTTCCTTTGAAATAATTCATCAGCTTCTCTTTCAAAATCCATTTTCTTATTATTATCACCATCCTTTGACTTGTGATTGTAGTCAAACATATGTACAGGCTCAATAAATTCCCGCGCTAAAAAAGAAAAACATGTGTTAAAATATGAATTTAAAAAATGATTCCACTAAAAGTTGAATACAGTACGGTACTGTATGTAACAGGTGCAAAATAATGACACAAAGTGTTGGGAATCAATGATCAACAATGGACCCCAAAAGTTATATGAAAATCATAGCATTAGATAAACATCATGAAAAAATACTAAGCTTGAATGCAATTCATTTCAATAGGTAAATTGCCTGGGTATTTATTTTTAGTTTTGTTGATCAACTCTCGAAGAATTTATACTATTATAAGACCCGCTTAACCAAATTGTATTATCATTTTTTTAAATCATGACTATATCTTGATATATACTATTTAATGTTTGTACGCTGACAAGGGCGGATCCAGGATTTTTTTTCTGGGACAGTCACAATGTGCAATGCATTGTTTTCACCAGCAAGTTTAACAACTTTGATTTGCCTATTAGTATGTACTGTGATGGAATTCCACAACCCCTAAATCCGCCCTTGTATTAGACCGGGCTCTCAGTGGAGTTTCGTTTGCAGAAATAGCGCACCGCAATTTGACTTCTGATATATATTATATGGATCCCAGACATCCAATAAATGGATGTTGCCAACCAGTTTTTTGGTTCAGTCTCCCCCCCCCCCCCTTCCACTCCTAAATATTATTAGTTAATTGCGAAAGATTTTGGGTTTTAATTAAGGAATTTAATTAGAAAATAAGTACTTACGGGTGCCTATATCCATTATAAATGCGAAAGTGTGTCTGTATGTCTGTCTGTCTGACTTTCTGTCTCAAGTAATCAAGTAATTTATTTGCATTCATGTTGTTACATAAAGGTGGTAAGTGTTACAATATAGTACTCGACGATTAAAATATGTGTATTAAGATTTCATAGAGAATACTGCAACGTCACTCTTTTCATCGTTGAATAGTCTGTTACTTCCAAAACAACCGAAATAACTGTTTCGATACGCTCTAGACAACCGAAAAAAAATTGAAAATAGAACTAAAATAAATTCGACCAATCACGTGGCTGCTTTACCGAACTGTAATGAATTGGACCAATAGAATCGCTTTGATTATTGAGTTTACTCGTTGATGTCGTACGCTCGTTGATGTCTTTTAAGATATCAACGAGAGTACGAGCGATAGGCTGCACTTCGTTTCAACAGTATCGAGTTTGTTTAATTAGTTCAGTTGACTCGTAGAAAATTAATTTTACGTCATACCTGGCCATAAAGTAGGAATTACCGCACGCTATGCGTGCGGAAAACCCCACTGCCTGGCCAGATAGAGACGTAAAATTTTGTACTCACCACGGGCGGTAATAAAGAAAGCCTCAGAGCGCATATTTATCGCCCTTGCCTTCGGCTCGGGCGTCAAATACCTGCGATCTGAGACATTCTTTGTTTAACCGCCCTAGGTAAGTAATGTACTATTAATGAACTCGTACAAAAAGTATTGTTCACAATAGTGTTATAATCAAGCTTTTTAATCTCGTACCTTACTTAGGCCCCTCAGCAAGCTTCGTGGCTTAAACACGGTACTCGACTAAAAAGCTCTCTATTATAACACGATTGTGAAAAATACTATTATTTAGAAGAATTTGTTTTACTTGGCTTATAAATTTATTTTCTTTTGAATTTTTTTCTGGTAGTTTATTATTTATATTTAAAATAATGTTTTATCGGGGTCTAACGCGATATCTATTTACCTTTATTTCTGACGTTTCGACACGGGTTGCACCGGTCATGGTCGCAGATAACTGCAGAGTTTATTATATAATTTTATGGACATTATTAAAGGGCCGGATGAGTGGAGTTTTAATCGGGAGGGTGGTGCTATTAATCTGGTTTTATTTCTTAATGCATATGGTACAGGTGTGTCTTCTCGTTTGGTATAGAATTCTGAGTATTTGAGGACAAATTTATATATTTCTAAGATGTATAAGGATGGTAGAGTGAGTATTATGTGTTTGATAAAGTGCGGCTTACAACTGTCTATTTGTTTTAGCTTTACTAGTATTATTATAAGCTTTTTCTGCAGGGTGAATATGGTGAAAGCATCGGTGCTATCTTCCATAATTTATTAAGAATAAGAGGATAATTCCATAGCTGATCCAGGAATAGCTGTCTCTTTGCCTGGTACCTCTTCACACCTAAACCGCTGAACCGATTTACATGAAATTTGGTATATATGGAGGAGATAGTTTCGAGTTCTTGGGAAGGACATAGGATATTTTTTATCGTGGGGGGTGGACATTGGTATGGAACTAATTAAACCGCTGAACAAAGGGATAACTTAAGGGATGATTTCCAGGATAAAAACTATCCTATGACCTTCCTCTAGACTCAAACAAACTATCTCTATACAAAATTTCATGTACATCGGTTCAGCGGTTTAGCCGTGAAGATGTACCAGGCAGAAAGACAGAAAGTCAGACAGACAGACATACAGACACACTTTCGCATTTATAATATTAAGTATGGATAATAGGCACCCCGTAAGTACTTATTTTCTAATGAAATTCCATAATTAAAACCCAAAATCTTTTGTAATTAACTAATAATATTTGGGAGTGGGGGGGGGAGGGAGACTGGACCCCAAAACTGGTTGGCAACAACCATT
This sequence comes from Epinotia brunnichana, assembly GCA_963854355.1. NCBI lineage: Eukaryota > Metazoa > Arthropoda > Insecta > Lepidoptera > Tortricidae > Epinotia > Epinotia brunnichana. The sequence goes on along the minus strand of OY977949.1, from coordinate 16,058,964 downwards.
TATTGGATGTCTGGGATCCATATAATATATATCAGAAGTCAGATTGCGGTGCGCTATATTTGCAAACGAAATTCCACTGAGAGCCTGCTCTATATGCTGAAAAGCCTCCTCATCCAAGTAACATAAAAAAAACACAACTAGTCCTCAACCATACGCATCCATACGCCAAACCACTTGAATAGCATGTTTTTCATAAGCCTTTCACACACACTGACATAAGAACGCAAAAACAAAATCATTGACAGGCGAAGCTGCTGCTGTGTGGAGAATTCAGAAAACGATTTTACGTCATTTGACGGAGCTGTTTAATTGTACAAAATATGATATTAAGTATAGCCTATTTCTAAACCAAAATTATATCATTCATGTAACAGTTGCTCTTGTAGTTTTCTTTGTACAGAGAATGTATTAAAGATTAATATCTTGCAGTCCCATACAAAAAAATGCTGGAGTGTTGATAATCGAACGTAACTTGAAGTCCAATTTCAGATAAGTCTCTATTCAACAAAGCTCAATTCTCAAAAGCAACAGCAATAACTTCTTTTTGTTCTATAATTTACTTGCCTATCTTTCGTCATCTAGGACAAATAACGGAATTGAAATTAAAATAAGAATTGTTACAGGATTTAATTACCTTTCAATCTTAGAGATTTGTGCTCGTATTCGACAATAATAGATGGAGTAAATAATGGCTCTTCTGTCCACTTTGGCTTAGCCGGCTGTTGAGGAGGTGGTGGTGGCGGCGCTGATTGATTAAATACTTGGTTGTTCATATTATCATGCATTTGCCTGTTATCATGAGGCCCCCTTGGATAATCATTCTCGTTATTATAACCTTGCACACCCTGCATGAGAGGCCTAGGTGGAGGCATATTAGGTCTCATAGGTCTCATATTGTCATGGGGTCCCCTGGGAGGAGGGGGTCTCCTATTATAAGTAACATCATCTTGATATCCCTGCGCCTCTTGCATTAGTGGCCGGGGAGGGGGCATATTGGTTATATTAGGCATGTTAGGCCGCATAGGCGGCCCTCTATTATGCATGTTTTGAGCTTGCATATTCCTATTGTTATATGGATCCATTGATGTATTGGTTTCTCTTTCATTATTATTTCTCATATGAGGTGCATACTGTTGCGAATCCTGTTCATGAGATTGGTCAGGAAAGCTAGGGCCCCTACGTTCGAAGGACATGTTTGGAGGAGGATTACTATATTGTTGTGGTTGATTTTGCGGTACTTGGTTCCTATCCCACTGATTAATTGGCGGAGCATTGGAGTTACTCATATTGTTATTATATGGTGCATTTTGCGCAAAAGGTGGCTGCTTATTAGGAGCGGGGGGAGGTGCAACTTGATCCCGAACCATTGAAAGGATATTCATAATTTTTTCATCACCAAGTATGTTGTTTATTCCTTTAGTAATGTTAGTATAGTCAGGCGGCTGGTCTTCAGCTCCCGTTATTTCCCCAGTAATATCAATAACCTCTGGCTTATGTTGACTTTCTTGGTCTTCTGGTACCAAATCTAAACCTGGAATGCCTTTGGCGGATGAAGCTCCAGGCAAAAAGTTCGTGTCGGTAACGGCAGGGGAATAATTATCTTCTTCCATAGCTTGAGCCTGATAGGATTCATATAGGTCTTGCGGGTCGGCACCATTATTATTGGGTCTGTTGTAACCACCTTGCGATTGCATGTTATTGTTATACTGTGCATATTGAGAATTATCTTGGTAATTTTGGGGAGGGTGATTTTTACTATAGTTTTGATTCGGCATTTTATTATTGGGTCTATAATTATTGTGCGGTTGGTCCTGGTTTTTATAGTTGCTGGGCTGGACGAGAGTCGAAGAGCTGCTATTGCTTTGGGACTGCATATTAGGATTACGATTGGTATTGGTTTGCTGAGGAGGGAGAGCGGGGGATGGATTACCTGTTGGAGCGCCGCCGGCGGCGGGGGGCCCCTGGCCGAGCAGCCGCGCCCTCTTTTGTTTCATCACCTGCCGACGCTCTAGCAACTGTGCCCTGCAAGTTTCAAACTTTTGCTCATACTCATTATAAGCCTGTCGATCCGGATGGTTGACATTTTCACGCTTCCACTTTTGAATTTCTTCCTCCCACTTTTCAAACTGTATGTCGAAAAGCCTCTCTTCCTCGGCCAGTTTCTTGAGGGCCTCCGCATTGACCGTTGGTAAGGAGGCCTCCTGACGGGTCTCGGTTGCGTGTTGCCAATTTTGGGTGTTACCTGTAGGAAGTTTAATATTGTTAGAACTCCCTGCGTGTTGATTTTGAAGCTGTGATCCCGGAGCCGGTACTGGATTGGGTTGTCCAAAAAGTGGCTGATTGTTCTCGTGTGGCGGAGGTGGAGGTTTGTCCGGTGGCGGAGGCGCCGGGGGCGGAGCCGCATTCGCGGTCGGAAGGGGGGGCATCATCCCCATCGGCTGCATGGATTGCATTTGTTGGGCATACTGTAAAAAAAATGGATTCTCAGAAGAATGGTATAATCATTCAACATAAGTAGTTAGCTCAATGCCAAATAGGCAAAAAGATTTACATTTCATTAGTGTTTGTTTTTCAACGGGACATTATAGATTTGTTTTTTCTTTCATTAATAAAACTATTACAAAATACAAAATTATTTATTGTTCGAATGTGAGTGGTTATAAATGGTGTTAGGGTTAGTATTTTGGTTACATCACAATCAGCCAGAGTTTGGCGTACAATATTTTGATTCTCAATATGCATGTCATGGACATTATTTCATTATTATTTATTGTTATAATATTAATATCGAATTAAATTAGTAAAAAATATATAAAAATCAAAATGTAGCAATGTCAATATCCTATACTATTATAAATGTAAAAGTTTGGATGTTTGTTACTCAATCTCGCTTTTAAACGGCTGAACAGATTTGGATGAAATTTTGCACGAAGATAGTTTATAGCCTGGATTAAAATATAGGATAGTTTTTATCCCGGGTTTACGCAGACGAAGTCGCGGGTGGAAACTAGTATCAATAATAAATCAATATCATGCAACAAGGAAAGTGGTCAGAGAAAATAATAAAATTCATTAGGCATTTGTGGTTACAAAGTGTGTTTATGAAATATTATAAGCAAAACCAGTCTCCTTTAGTTAATATAAAATTTTCTATTTCAATCTCTAGCTTTTAAACTTGTAACTACATCCTCAACCTAAATTAATTAAAACCATGCAAATTATTTTTATGGAATAAAAAAGTCTTAATAAATAAATTTGTTATTTTAAAGTATACCTACATAGTTATTTAATTCATAGAATACAATACAATACAAATACTCCTTATTGCACACCTCACACAGATAAAATAATTAAGACATTTAATAAGATTTTTTAATAGGTAAATACGAAAAATTAAGAAATCAAGTCAACTTTGAGTCGGGCTTTCACATGATGGGTTCTAGGTTCCAGGTGTTTTAAGGCCAAACAAACGAGCAACTTGTGTACACTACCTAAAGTTTAAGTTCACTCTTTGTTTTAGGTACAAATGAGTACTTTTGGACAATAATTTTTTGCAGTTCGGAAGCCGAAATTTGTTTCCAACTGATCCGTTATTGTTTCCAGAGATTTGTTTAATTAGTCAGACACAATTCACGTACATTTCTAAACAACGCATTCCCTAAATTCTTATAGGAATGACGGCAAAGGCTGGGCCATATATGGGCTTGCCACTTAAAACGTACAATAATCAGATACAATGTTGGTTTTTAGGGAATCAGTTGTTTAGAAATCTACGTAAATTGTGTCTGACTAATCAAACACATCTCCGTAAACAATAACGAATCAGTTGGAAACAATTTTCAACATCTGAACTGCAAAACATTATCGCACAAAATTACAAATTTGTACCAAAAACAAAGGGTGAACTTAAACTTTTGACCGGTACTGTATATCCCGACCAAGCTAAGAAAGCACCTCGCTCAGTATAACTTATTTGACGCGAAGTGCATTTTTAACATGGTTGAGTTGTAAGAACCACTATGCAATTCTTTGTTATTATATTTTTCATATCGATATCCATTATACATACTAATATTATAAATGCGAAAGTGTGTTTGTCTGTCTGTCTGTTACCACTACACACTTAAACCGCTGAACAGATTGAGATTAAATTTGGTAAAGCATAGTAGCGTAGCGTAGCTCCATACAAATTTTCACCCCGTTAGGGTATGATTTCTGATTCTGGGATAAAAACTATCCTGTGTCCTTCTCTGGGACTCAAACTATCTCTATCCCGAATTTCATCAAAATTGGTTCAGCGGTTTAAGCGTGAAGAGGTAACTGACACACAGACACCCTTTAGCATTTATAATATTAGTATGGATGTTCGGGCCGAGCGTTTGCCCGACCGTTTATTCTGTAAGCGGCTCCGTGAACGCGCCCCTTTGGTTTTGAAGGTGACACTTGGCTGTCACATTTTTGCTTGTCATAAATGTTCACACGTAAGAGTTCTCGGTCGGACGGAACGCGTGCTATGTTTTTTGGTAATCCCTCGTTTTCTGGACCAGACTGGAGTCCGAGGTGATTTGTTTTGTGTAATTGGTTTAAAGTACCACGTCAACACGTAATGGTTCGGGGACCGTGTGCTTTTTTATAGCTGTTGCCGGCAGGGAAATGCCGAGCAACACGGGTTTTGCGACGCCTCCGAGCGAAGGTATGCAGCTGCCGTCTACTTCAGGACGGTCAGCTCCGCCGGAGCGGTCGATTTGCATTTGGTAATGGCGAAGAGCAAGGTGGCTCCCCTTCGCGCGCGTTTGACAATACCGAAGGCGGAATTATCCGGCGCAGCTCTTCTTGTGCGCCTACTGAACCACGTGGCCTCTACCTTGAAGGACACCGTGAACCTTGAGGAGTGTCTACGTATGGACTGATAGCCAAATTGTATTGTGTTGGCTGAAGTCGTCAGTCCATACTTTGGAGGTCTTCGTGGCCAACCGGGTCTCGCAGATCCAGAACTCTGAGACTGCTTTGGTTTGGAGACACGGGCCAGGTGAAATGAACCCAGCGGACGTGGCGTCCAGGGGTTACACGGCACCTGAGCTGGTTGCCCACCCACTGTGGTGGAGACCAGATTGGTTGTTGGAACCGGAGACACTCTGGCCGGCCAGTTGTGTGATTGGGACCTCATCCTCTGGCTTGAGGGTCCACCTTGTCGAGACCGCTCCAGTGTCAGACACTGCTTGGTTGCTAGAACGGTATAGCTCTCTCGACAAGCTTGTTGGAGTGACCGCCTGGGTCAAGCGATTTATACACAATTGTCGCCACCCTGACAACCGGTCACGCGTTAGTGTTCTCGCCACTGAAGAGCGGAATGCCGCCCTACATCATTGGATTAGGGTTGTGCAGGAAGAACACTTTGTTGACGTATTGAAGCCCCTGCGGCAGGGACGTCCTAAGCTACCGAAGGCGATAGCACGCCTCAACCCGTTCATTGACGAGTCGGTCACACTCCGGGTTGGAGGAGGGCTCCGCAACGCTAGCTTGCCGTACTCGGCGCGCCACCCCATTTTGCTGCCTAAGGGGCATCTGGTGGAATTGTTGGTGATTGACCGCCACATAAAGAACTCGCATGCCAGCTGCAATGCACTCTTGGGCATTTTGCAGCGAGACTTTTGGATATTAAACAGCCGACGGGTTGTTCGGAGCATCGTATTTCGGTGCTTGCCTTGCTTTCGGCTCAAGGCAGCCACGATGCAGCCCCAGATGGGGGACCTTCCTCCTGATCGGGTCAACGAGGCTAGGCCCTTCTCTAGGGTTGGGACCGATTTTGCGGGCCCCTTTTTAGTGAAAACGTCGCGACTTCGGAATACGAGGGTTGTAAAAGCGTATTTGTGCGTTTTCGTATGCCTGTCGACCAAGGCTGCTCATCTTGAACTTGTTGGTGCTCTTACAACGGAGGCCTTTATTGCGGCCTTGGATAGATTTGTATCCCGTAGTGGACTTCCGTCTTTGATCAGGTCAGATTGTGGAACCAATTACAAGGGTGCCAACCGTTATTTACAAGATGTTGTGAAATTTTTGTTTGAGAATAAGATAGATATTGGAACAAACCTCTCCCGTCGGGGTATCACCTGGACGTTTGATCCGCCAGGCTGCCCCCACTGGGGTGGAATCTGGGAGGCCTGCGTGAAGCAAGCAAAAGCCCATATGTATCGGGTAGTAGGTCAAACTGTATTAACTTTTGAGGAGCTCGCGACGTGGTTTTGTAGAATTGAGGCCGTCCTCAATTCCCGTCCGTTGTGTCCGCTCAGCTCCGACCCAAATGACCTGGAGGCACTATCTCCAGGCCATTTCTTGATTGGTCAGCCACTTGCAGCGTTGCCGGAGCACCCCCTCCGGGACGTACCCGCCGGTCGTTTGTCGCGCTACCAGATGCTGCAACAAATGGCTCAGAACTTTTGGACCAGATGGTCATTAATATTTGCCAGACAAAACCAGTCCCCCCCCCCCCCCCCCCCCCCGAGTTGGAGACCTTGTGCTAGTTAAGGATGCTAACCTTCCGCCACTGCGATGGCGCCGGGGGCGAATTGTTAATTTGTTTCCCGGTAAGGACGGGAGCCCTCGGTCTGCCGAGGTCATGGTTGGGGACTCGGTTCTGAAGCGAGTGGTAGCAACCCTATCGCGAATTCCCTTAGTATAGCGGACCGGCTTAGAGGCCGTTCCGAGGCGGGTGTTTGTTCGGGCCGACCGTTTATTTTGTAAGCGGCTCCGTGAACGCTACTCTTTGGTTTTGAAGGTGACACTTGGCTGTCACATTTTTGCTTGTCATAAATTTTCACGCGTAAGAGTTCTCGGTCGGAAGGAACGCGTGCTATGTTTTTTGGTAATCCCTCGTTTTGTGGACCAGACTGGAGTCCGAGGTGATTTGTTTTGTGTAATTGGTTGAAAGTACTACGTCAACACGTAATGGTTCGGGAACCGTGTGCTTTTTTGTAATAACCTCGCTTTGTGACACGATCGTCCGATGTTTTTGTTTGGATATTTGGTGAAGTGTTTCGAGACTCGCTTGGTGGCCTGAATGCCAGAGTCGTTTTGGTGAAAACAGAACATTTGATGATAATAGTGCCGGGATGATTTGGCGCCTGGGATACGGACCCCGCATTGTTGCACAGCTCGGGGAACAACACGGCCCCGGAGGCAGCTTGGGAGACTTGACCGACCTTTGACGGATAACAGACAGACTTGACACGATATCGCGTCGATGGGAGCCGGTAAGTGAACTCCACATTTGTATAAAGTTTTGACACTTTTGATAGCCATTACTGGCAAAAATCAGACCCACGGATCGTGGTGCGCGCTCAGTTCCTAGCATTAGGCGAGGACTGAACATTGGATCAGGGTAGTGAAGTGGAGAGACAGAAATACAGCTACAGATATAAGACACATAACAAAAGTAGAAGATGTCACGGTTAAAACTAAAACCCTTAAATGGAGATGGGTAGGCCATATACTCAGAGAAAACCAAAACAAATGGACAAGACTTAACAAATTGGACCCAACAAATCTAGTCCAAAGAAAAAGATAAAGAGGATGACGAAGAAAACAATGGTCTGACGATACTAAAAAGATAGCGTAAATAGAGAAGAGTGGAAGAAGTTGGAAGAGGCCTTTAAGTCACAAAGACACGCCTGCACTTCATAAAACAATATGTAGTTGTTGGCAATTAAGGCTAATAAGCCTGATCTATCTGGATCAGGGTTTGTTGCAGACATTCGCATCCGTATCCACAAACGCGGAACACCGAACATCCGCATCAGTTTCAACATCCACATCCGCCTAAATCGAAGCAGAGCTTTTGCGGATGTGGAGCTAGTGCAAGTTGCGACAAGAAAGTGGCCGTCATCAACCGATGATGAATCTAGCATCTCAGTCGAACACATCTAATGCTGGGCTCACACAGTCTGAATTCATGCACTGAATCATAATCTGATTCACTCAAAAGCAAAAAATATATATTTACAGCCTCTGGTAGCATTTCTGCACAATGTGTACTGTTTTACTTGCTCGTGCATGTTTTAGATTATGATTCAGTGTATGAATTCATACTATTAAGAGTCCCGGTGCTGATCTTAAAAAAGAGTTACAATATACCTGAACAAGAAAAGGACAAACGTGGCAGAAGATCCTCTTGGTGGAGAGATAATTAAAATTAAAAAACCAAGAATTTAAATTAAAAATATTATCTCAATTGCTTAAAGGATCTGCTCCACTAGCTAGTGTTCCTAGTGAACAATTATTCAATGGTGTGCTACTAATTTATGACACCTGCGAAGACACAAATAAAGCTGCAATATTCCTTTTTATTTAAATATAATATTCAAATTTAATTACTAGTTTTGTATGTTTACATTGTACAAAATATAAACTATAAAAAACACATTATTTTTCATTTTAATGTGAACAACCCCCCACATCTGCATCCGCGGATCTGTGACATCCTTGGTATGGATTACTATTTAACAATTTTAATTCTGAATTATTTTCAATATTGCAATATGTCTCTGAATTCAGCATGCCTCTTGGCAAAGGCCTCCTCTATTATGTATTGAGTGGGAGTGAAGGTGTTTAACAACTGGCAATACCATAGAATTAAATATAGATATGCTAGTTCAAATACACATTCACTCCCTGTACAGATAATAGCTGTTGTCATTGTACACATATATAATCTTAATCTGTTAAAGGCCACTTTTTACTTGATTACCATATCTATAAATCTGTCAAAATATATAGTCACATACAGGCAACTTTTTGCAAAATGCAGGCAGAGCAATGGCTCCTGAATATGAAGAGTAAATGTGTTGATCCTAGGCAAATGGTACTAGTTTCTTGGTAATACAGACTTTGTATAAAATTTGTTTTACCAATATATAGAATATCTTCAGAATGGTCTTAGACAATACATTATTAACCCACATCCCCACCCAGACTTTTTGCAAAATGCGTATGACCCATGTTGACTACTTTGTTGGTTTATTTATAATGATAAGCATTTTTAATTCCATTGTCATGCCAATAGCACATCATTGACTACCAGCAAAGAGGAGGGTCCCTTTGCTTACGAATGACACAAATTATACAGCAAGGGATATGGAAGCTGAAACTCAATATTATTTCATATATTCATTTATTGTGATCAATTGATCATGTTCATTAAACATTTAAATGATTGTTATGTCAGATTGCAATTCTCAGAATAGTAAATGTATGGCTGCTCCTAGTACTAAGAGAACATACCTTTATACTCAAATACTCATTCCTATTCTAATAGCTAACTTATGGGGTCACACAGCAGTGCAAGAACTACAGCTTAGAGGTTATCAGGTAGCAGTTACTATGGCGCGTATTAGATTTATGCAAGATTGTTGTAATATATGTTTAATTAATATTCCTGTTTGCGAGATAACGCTCTAAAAGGATACCAAATCCATAAGCATAGGCATACTTACACTTTTACTTATTTAGGACAAACAATTTAGTAAGACACATTTTTATCTACAACAGCACGAATACACATATTGGTTCCTATGATGCCGTGTGCTAAGACTAATGTCTGTACATTTATAATAAAGAAACTTGATAGAAAAATATGAAAGGCCCCAGAACATAATAGGATTAATAGTTATACCTTTTCGCCATACTGGCTCTGCCACTGCGAATACTGTTGCTGCCATTGGGTCCATTGCTGCCAATTCTGCTGCTGCACAACGGCCCATTGCTCAGGAGTATAAGATCCCATGTTTAAATCAGGCGTCATTTGTGAAACGCCTGGGTTCCATTGACCCGGCATTTGCCAAGCCATTTTTGTCTAAGTTTGTTACACTCGCTTTATAATTATAATTTTAAACTTTGAACACGTTAACGAATTAACGATAGGATGTCATAATTTCTAGTTTCTCATAAAGTGATCGCGTATGACAATACAAAGTAAAGTAAATGTCAATCAGCCAGCTACCATCACGACACGGCGGCCATTTTGATCACTTTGCGATATCGCTGTGGCTGGTGGCATGAGGTTCGCTAGTGATGTGATTAACAGTGTTATTTACGTTCGATAAACTGAGACATGTTTTGAAACGTAATCTTCTTTCCACTCGCTATCCAGTCAATTAGCTAGATAGCGTAGCGTATGATGACAATCTATTAAAACAAAATAAAAAAAACATGAAATCATGAAAAATTGGTGTATTTTCAAAGTTTGTGTTAATGATTGGTAAAAAATATTAATATCTGTTTCAAGAAGACTTCTTATATGTAAACAATGGAACTGAACCCAAATAGCAGCCTGAATACACGATGAAGAATTATCACGCGATCCCTCTGTCTCATTGCATGTTATAGATACAGAGAGCTAGAACAATATCACGATAATACTTCACCGTGTAAGGGCCGCCATAAGATACAGTGTTAGGGTAGGTAAATAATAAAACTGCAAGTTGTTTAAGTCAAGCGGACTCTTTTATATTTCATTAATTTTTAGGTACCAATCTATCTTCTAGATTAGATTAGTTAAAAAGTAGGTACGTATACTAGATGTGTCTTATGGGGTCTACAGATTATATGATTTCACCACAATTTGTCAGTACAACAAGTCGAAGTGTGTCGTACAGATGTAATGGGCTCTACAAACCATACAATTATCACTTCTGATTTGTCGTATCCAATTTCTGGCAAATTGTGGCAATTTAGGGATACCATTACGTAAAAATAGTATTGCCATAACAAAGCACTGTGTCATGATTTTGTTATTACTTATTTTTCCTAAGGTATCGCTATTCACAGTAAGATGCTAACGTGATGATATAAAAATATAAAGCTATCAAAGCGTGGCTCAAATCGACTGTAAAATGTGTTTTTATAGAACTACAACACCTTTAAAATACAAACTTTATAATAAATGCGTGTAAAATTTGTAGAAAAACTAATTAATAATAATAAAATGGCGTAGGGATGTGACGGCCCCATCGCCCACCAGATTTCTGGTGCAATCAGTCAACGTAAGGCAGCTTGTGGCGGGCTGTTAGGGAGTAGCGACCCTACGTACCTGAGTGCTCCTGGGGGTGTCCTGTGGTCAGGCTGAGCCGATCGGGTGGTTGGTTGGACAGGCCCCCCACCTCTGGCTTGCCTTAACTGGCTGTTCAGAGTGGAGTCGCAAGAGCTGTTGCTCGAGGGTAGATGTGGACACCTAAGTGGCGAGTTGGCTATATGTTTAAAGTCCAGTGCCACCTCTCTACCCCCCCAGCCTCTCTGACTGGTGTTGCCCTTAGGCCATTTTTTAATGTCGCTATTAATAGAGGCCCATCTAGTAGTTGGCGAGTCACCGTCTGCCAGAGATAAAAAATGAGACAGTTTATTAGGCAGGCGTCCGATGTTTCACCCAATAGTCCATCATTTTCACCCAATAACCAAATTTTCTTTAGATTCCATCAACAGCAATAGTCCCTATACGACTCCCAGCGGATGGCGGGTGCTGTCTCTGTGTGCGTCCCATGACACGGGCAGGGACAGCATCCGCTCGGTGTACTCCTTGCATTTCATTAAATTGTCAAAAGGGCCTCTACGTGTTGGCTCAGTTGGTACTTTGTAGGTACCTAGCCCCACGCACGCCTCCCAAAAGTCCGGTACATCATTGTCCCGTGAGCGGGAAAGACATACATAATAATAATAATAATAATCTTTATTTCATTACAACAGAAGTTATTGGTACAAAGAAGTGTGGTTGAAACTAGTCACATAGTAATTACAATAAGTTAAATAATATTTTAAATAGTTTACTTCAAAATTATCTGCCAGAAAACTTGGCTGATCATAAATTCTTTCCATGGTCAAATTGTGTTGGTTGTCCACATGCATACAATTTGTCAGTACAACTCGTTTGACAGTTGCATCAGCAGCGCAACATGCCTCCAGACGATAGCAATTAGTCAGATTCTGATAAATTGGGGCTGACAAATTATTACATGTATATACCCCATAACAATCTGCAGATCTCCAACTACAATTTCATTCAGTGTGGCCAGTTAACAGTAAGAAAGCGAAAATTACCGCATTCAAACTTCTCTCGTAAATACTTTTTTTCGCGTGTAAGTGTATTCATTTTCCTAAAATCACTTAAAACGTGCAATTAAGGTTGGCACTAGCACGACTCTCCAGTTATTTTTATTCCATCTACAAGCGGTTTTAATTTTGCGTCCAAATTTGAGAATTACTATGTAAAATATTTAAACGATATTCTTTCTTAAATCGTTTTCAATTTTCAAATTAATTTATTTGAATGTAATTTGTGGATTAAATAAAACACTTGGCAGATCATGCCAATTCCATGGTCCAAATTGTGATTTTCATCCAATTAGTTAGTACAAATCGTTTGACGGTTGGATCAGCAGCGCAACATGCCTCCAGACGATAGCAATTAGTCAGTTTCTGACAAATTGGGGCTGACAAATCATGACATGTATATACCCCATGATGGGCTCTACAAACCTTACAATTATCACTTCTGATTTGTCGTATCCAATTTCTGACAAATTGTGGCAATTTAGGGATACCATTTCGTAAAAATAATATTGCCATAACAAAGCACTGTGCCATGATTGTGTTATGGGGTATATACATGTCATGAGTTGTCAGCCCCAATTTGTCAGAATCTGACTAATTGCTATCGTTTGGAGGCATGTTGTGCTGCTGATGCAACTGTCAAAAGTGTCAAACGAGTTGTACTGACAAATTGTATGCATGTGGACAACCAACCCGATTTGATCATGGAAAGATTTTATGATCAGCCAAGTTTTCTGGCAGATAATTTTGAATTAAACTATTTATAATATTATTGAATTTATTGTAATTAGTATTTCTACAAATTTTACACGCATTTATTATAAAGTTTGTATTTGTATTTCTTCAGCCGATGCGACCTTATACCGGCAGCTCAATAAACAGATTTCCAAGTCCCTTACGCGCGATCTGCGCCAATTCAATACGAATCGTATTAAAGAGGCCATCCAGCGTAATAAGGGCTCTAAAGTGTTCTCGAGAGATCTGTCTATTGGGCAGAGCCAGCTCGCCAAGTTAATGAATTAAGATGGTAGAATCGTTTCTTCTAAACCTGAGATTCTGGGTGAGATAGAGCGCTTTTACGGACAGCTTTACATGTCAACTCGCTGACCCGAAGTTGGTCTGGCGGAAGACCCTAGAGCTAGACTAACCCGACACTATACCGACTACATTCCGGACCTCAGCCTGTACGAGATTGTAATGGCTCTTAAACAGCTCAAGAACAGCCGAACTCCTGAAGGCGGGTGGAAAACCGGTCCTTACGGCCCTTCAGAAGTTGTTCGATTCCGTCGTACTGGAAGGGAGAACGCCAAAGGCATGGAACGGAGGGGTGGTGGTGCTGTTCTTCAAAAAGGGTGACAACACCCAGCTGAAGAACTACCGACCCATCACACTTCTGAGCCATGTCTATAAGCTGTTCTCGAGAGTCATTACAAATCGTCTCATACGCAGGCTTGATGACTTCCAGCCTCCCGAGCAAGCCGGTTTCCGAAGAGGCTTTAGTACCGTAGACCACATCCACACGCTCCGCCACGTTATACGGAAGATTGAGGAGTATAACCTGCCTCTCTGCTTAGCGTTTGTGGACTACGAGAAAGCCTTCGATTCCGTCGAAACCTGGGCTGTATTACAGTCTCTCCAGCGGTGCCAAGTTGACTACCGCTATATCGAAGTACTGAAGTGTTTGTACGAGAACGCCACTATGTCAGTCTGACTCCAGGACCAGAACTCGAAACCTATTCCGCTGCAGCGGGGAGTCAGGCAAGGAGATGTTATTTCTCCAAAACTGTTTACCGCTGCACTGGAGGATGTTTTCAAGACTCTGGACTGGAGAAGGCTAGGCATCAACATCAACGGCGAGGACATCACTCACCTTCGGTTTGCGGACGACATGGCAGAGACCATGGAGGACTTAAGTACGATGCTCGATGACCTCAGTAAAGCTTCCGAGCGAGTTGGGCTAAGAATGAACATGGATAAGACGAAATTCATGTCAAATTCCCATGTATTTAGTACCAACTCCCATTAGAATCGGACACTTTACGCTCGAAGTTGTAGACGATTATGTATACCTAGGACAGACTGTCCAGTTAGGTAGGTCCAACTTTGAGAAATAGGTCAATCGTCGAATCCGACTCGGCTGGGCAGCGTTCGGGAAGCTACAGCACATCTTTTCGTCCCATATTCCGCAGTGTCTCAAGACGAGAGTCTTTGACCAGTGTGTGTTGCCAGTGATGACATATGGCACTGAAACGTGGTCGCTTACAATGGGCCTCATAAGAAGGCTCAAAGTCACCCAAAGGGTAATGGAGAGGGCTATGTTGGGAGTTTTTCTGCGTGATCGCATCAGAAATGAGGTTATCCGCAGCAGAACCAAGGTAAACGATATAGCCCTCCGAATCGCTAAACTTAAGTGGCAGTGGGCGGGGCACATTGCACGTAGAACCGATGGCCACTGGGGCGGAAAGGTTCTAGAGTGGCGACCACGTACCGGAAGGCGCGACGTGGGTAGGCCCCCCACAAGGTGGACTGATGACCTGGTAAAGGTCGCGGGAGTCCGCTGGATGCGGGTGGCGCAGGACCGGTCATTTTGGCACTCTTTGGGGGAGGCCAATGTCCAGCAGTGGACGTCTTTCGGCTGATATGATGATGATGATGTACCCCATGATGAATACGACGAGTAAACGCCAGCATGTTATCCAGTCTACCAAGGTAGCATGATAGGTTTTATCGACGATTTTAGGGCTTACTCAAATTTTAACACTATGAACCATTTCGATAGATGGCTCGGAATACGAGTATATCTTGTCCATCAATGAAACACCAAAATTTCAAAGCATCCTATCTCCAACGTTTTTAAAGTTACGAGTCTGATATTTTGCACCAAGATAGGTAATTTAGTTAGTTATCACGTCGTATTAAAAATATATACTTTACTTTTACAGTTACTGTATAAAAATTATTTATGAGAAAAAATGAGCTTTGTTTCAGTGCGTCCATACAACTACATGTATTCAATGAAACACCTGAATTTTTACAATTAAACAGGAGTACTCGTAATCTACACTGAAAAAGTGTTATGAGTATCGACATTTATTTGCATTTAATCGAGTTTTACATAGTTATTATAACGTAATGGGTCATTTTATATAAATTCATTCAATAAAATGTTCTATGTACATCGCTGTGTCATTGTTGCACACACATTGGTTCATTGTGAACAAATTAGGTGTTTAAAAAAGTCGCATTCCTTTCCCAAAAGATCCATTCCCTCGTTTTCACGTGATGCCGTTACATATAAACAGACAGACAAACCGACAAACTGACAAACAGACAAACAGACAAAAATTCTAAAAACTGTTGAAGTGTGTTTTGTTATCGATTCTAAGAGCCCGCAATTGACTTTTTGCCAATATCTTCAATGTACAGACTTTTGACCCTCTACAGCTTTATTACATGTATATTTTTTTACTTTTATGTCTCAAATTTAGAAAATTGTTTGTTCTCACTTTTCCTTCCACATGTCGCGTCCACAAACAGAGCGTGTACGAGGTTTTCCTTAGGTCATCCAATGAGCTATACAGGACTATATCTAGCAACATCGGGTTTTGAAAGTATTGAGGTGTTTCACTGTGCACCAAAGTTTTAATGTTGGACAGTTGACCTCACAGTGCGTGAATATGAGAAGACTCTGGAAAACGATGGTGTCAAAGTGAATGTGCGTATGCAAAGGCGCGTAGTGGACCATAAAGGTAAAACTTGGCGTATAGGGTGGTGTGTGTCTGATTTGACCGCTTTCTATTTAGTCTCTTTCATTCCACTTTGCCAATAGCAAGAAGATTTCGAAAGTTATCCCAACTTTTGATTAACACATTAGTAAATAAAGCAGGGTAACATAAAATAAAATAGATATCACGGGATAGGCTGTCTAGTCTAGTCTTCCTGCAGGCCGTTCGAGTAACAAAGCATCCAGTTGCTATTTTTGTCAGACTCAGACGCCCGGTCGCAAATCTAGTAAGATTAAAATCCACGTAGATTCACAGTGAGGTTTGAAATTTTTGTTATGGTCGTACTACACTTGGGGGTTCGTGTTCGCGTTGCGTCATTGCCTCTCTTTCATTTGCCGTAGGAAGGAAAAAGATGTAACACGAATATTTGGGCAAACGCCGCCAAGTGTGGTCCGACCATTATACGTTTTCAACACTAAACGACTATATAAATACCGATATTATAAGTCAGCATCACAAGCATGTTTTTCAAATTCAGTGTAGGTATGGCAAAATTTTTAACTATGAAATAAGCTGTCTTTGTCAAGAAAATACTTTAGGAGATGCTACACGGGCCGATATCGGCAGACGGCCAAGCAAGGTCACAGAAAAGCTAGTATGGACCTTGATTTGGTTGGCCGCCGTGCTAC
This sequence comes from Epinotia brunnichana, assembly GCA_963854355.1. NCBI lineage: Eukaryota > Metazoa > Arthropoda > Insecta > Lepidoptera > Tortricidae > Epinotia > Epinotia brunnichana. The sequence goes on along the minus strand of OY977949.1, from coordinate 16,042,454 downwards.
CGACACTACTGGCCGTAATATGCAGACCCCGTCATAAGGAAACGCTACACGGGCCCATATCGGCCAGACTGCATACCGGCTGAGGCGTGATTCGGCCCATGTACGTGTCGGAAGCACGGCGGCCGGCCAAATCAAGGTCACTCCATACTAGATTTTCTGTGAACTTGCTTGGCCATCCGACAAATCAGCCCGTGTAGCGTCTCCTTTAGGTAGGTCTAACTTTCAGAAAGAGGTCAATCGTCGAATCCGACTCGGCTCGGCAGCACTCGGGCAACTACGGCACATCTTTTCGTCCAATATTCCGCAGTGTCTCAAGAGTCTTTGACCAGCGTGTGCTGCCAGTGATGACGTATGGCACCGAAACGTGGTCGCTTACTATGGACCTCATAAGGCATCTCACAGACTGGCGCGGCCTGGCCGCGGCGGACAATAGAAAACTTGTCATTAGCTGTCAAATTTACTATGGTTCGCCACCGCAGGCCGCGCCAGTGTGATGCAGGCTTATGAAGGCAGAAGGGGTCTACAGATTATATGATTTCACAACAATTTGTCACTGTCAGTGCAACATGTCGAAGTCATAATTGAATGTGTCGTAAATAGTGAACCTGCCAATTGGAAGATACCGGTTTTTTTTTTATAATAAATACGTGCCTTTTTTAACCTTGATGTTGGCGGAATCATCGGCAATACTGATGGGGCCATAACACAAAGATTGATTGAATGTGTCGTACAAATGTAACAATCCAACCTATATGTGCATGCAATTTCTCAGTACAACTCGTTTGCAACATTCCTCCAGACAATAGCAATTAGTCAGCTTCTGATAAATTGAGGCTGACAAATCATTACATGTATAGACCCCGTCCAAGTCACCCAAAGGCGGCCTCTACACGGTGAATAATGACTGTGGTCCTGGTTTGTCAGTATTTGCAGCAATATTCAGTATGGAAGCAGTATTGAATGGCCCTTTAAACGCTAATTATTTATCGCGTCAGTATTAAGGGTGGCCAGACGGTAATTGTGGTTCTTTCATATTCTCATCTCGCTCTATATTATAGCTGCGTACCGCTCATACCATCCACCAAGCGGAACGTGGGGTGAGCCTTTTATTTTAGTCGCTGACAGGGACACTGCCTGTCGCGTCGACATAAATAAAATAAACGTCGAAGGTGCCTTCTACAATCTGGAGTTGTAATTTGAATGTTGCGTTTGGTTGAAAAATATTATTAAGACATCTCTTAATTCTTTATTATCTGTGGGCGGATTTCAAAATTTCCGGATAGTTCTGCAGTAATATACTGCAGAATTATCCGGAAATTTTGAAATCCTGTGATACACGTCAATATGCATGTGATCCATATTGTGATATGGGTGGACTGTCAGTATTTAATCACCGTGTAGAGGCCGTCAAAGGGAAATGGAGAGGGCTGGGAGCTGGGAATTTATCTGCGTGATGGCATTATATAGGCCTATCCAAAGCAGAATTGATAACCGATATCGCCCATCCAAATCGCTAAACTTAAGCGGCAGTGGGCGTGGCACATTGCACGTAGAACCGATGGCCATTGGGGCGGAAAGGTTCTCGAGTGGCGGTTACAAGATGTACTGATGACTCAGTATAGGTCAGGGGAGTCCACTGGATGCGGTTGGTGCAAGACCGGTCATTGTGGCACTCTTTGGGGGAGGCCTATGTCCTTCATATTTTATAGTATGAATGTTAGGTAGGTGGAACAACTTTTGCATAGCAGCCGAAAAGGGCTGAAGCAAAAAAAAATTTTTCATACATTGAGTGATCCACCCTAATGTCCAGCAGTGGTCGTCTTTCGGCTAGTGATATAATAATAATAATTATTATTATATATTTATTTAAAGACAACATTAGGTCCACACATTATTAGTATTTACTTAATCTAATGTTAGTAGCTTAATAATTAATACAAAAAAGAAATTTAGTCCTCTGACCCATTTGCCACAAAAGAGGACAATCTAGCTTGTTAGCTATCATGCTTAGGATGCTGTTGCTACTCCCGCGCACCCTGTCTAACAGCGAGGCCGTTTTCTTGCGCCAGCAAGGCTATCACAAGACGGCCGCGACATACTCTCGAGCTCTCTCGCACTATGCGTCTCTTTCTAAGTGGTCTAATCAAAGAGAGACGCATAGTGCGAGAGAGCTCGAGAGTATGTCGCGGCCGTCTTGTGATAGCCGTGCTGACGGCATCAAAGCCGTCTGCAAAGACTACAATAAACATACTGAGATAGACAGGCAACTCGACCAAATTGAGAAGGCATTTAATGCTTGCGTATACAGGCGCCATCTCTTCTGCGGTAGTTACAACTTTTCTTTGAATGTACAAAACATACAAAAAGTGCGTCGGTCGTAGGGATCGAACCCCGGATCATCGACTCCAAATACCACCGTCTGTACCCCTAGGCTACTGATGCCTTGTGACAATACGGCGAATTTTGAAATACCTTGACAGCCTAGCCTAGCAATCGCTAGAGCTTCAGAGAGTTCGCCAGCTATCAAGAAGGTGGCACTATTTTCAATAAGAAACTGGATTTGCATGAAGTTCTAAGTTCGCATAGCATGGCCGTCTGTGCGCGCCTCGGCGAACATGGACGATGCGCTCCAGAAACGCGGAAGTTTCAAAAACACCCTAAAAGCATTATTGTATTGAATGCGCACGGCATTGTAAGCCCGTTGAGTATATCTAACCCACAGACTCGACGTGTACAGCGATGTACAGAAAGCCTTGAAGTGTAATTTTCACTTCATCTGTAATAATAATGATGACGTAAATGTTCCAACCTATAAATAAATTACCGTAAAATATGTTCGTAATACGACTACGGTTCCATATTAGGTACTTACTATCGTATTTAATAATACTTCATTAGTTGTGCTTACTCAGCTTATGTACTTAGTATTAAAAATACTTTCAAAAATTCAAAATCATTTATTTGTAAACATAGGTATATGGATGGTCAAAAAACTTAAATTATGTACCACTAAGTAGGTATGTTTTGCCATATGGCATACAAATTACAAATTCTTTATGAGAATATGGAGCATGCATCTAATTTAGAGAAATAAGTATTCAATACAAAATGATTTCCAATATTGTTTACTTCACTGTATTCAAATAACGTACTTTATTCATTCATTATAAATTATTTAATTATGCGTAAGTGATGTGCTTGATATAATAATATTAATAATATTATGATTACAACCCATATATAAGACAAACGTATCGACAATCAGAACTACGTGTATGTACATCACTAGTCAGACGCCATCTTTGCTTTAGATCTGTTGTTGCGTTGGGATCGTCTCTTACGAAATATCTCGTAATTTCTTCTGTACGTCGTATTTCGTACAATTTATTCTATTTTAAATTAATAAGCAGAACACAAGTATTGTGTGTATATAAACAGTGAGTGGCTCAGTTGCCTTATTGTGGATTTATCGCGTGCGCGGGAAATCTGTCTGCTTCCAATGCCTCTGCCCTCAACCAAACATACCTAAATATTTATGTGGTTTTACAATAAAACCTATCCAGAAAATGATTTCCCAGAGAGTTCGGGATATGCGGAAGGGAAGAATCACAAAAATGACAAAAAATGTGGAACGTATTTACAAAGAAGGGAAGTGTCGTGATTGTTCAGTAGTGGTAACTCGGATGGACTTTGCCAAAATATTGGGCAAATTTACAAAGGTTAAAATTCAATATGAAAGTAGCACGTCGCCAAAAACGAAAAAAGACAGTGAAACTACTTTAAACTCCGCTTCAAGATTGAAAAGCAGTGAAAATGGGATGGTTCAAATGCGTAGGAACGCGTATAACCAACACCCAATAAACGAGTCAACAAACACTAAAAAGCCAAGGAATACGAAGCCAGCGTCAACAGTTTCATCGCCACGTCTAACTAGCAATATATTGAAGGAAAACAACAGGTTAAAAAAGGAACCCATTGTAAAAGATAAGAACTCCAACTACAATCAACAAAAACCTGATTCTAACCTAAAAAGTTATGGGATTATTTTTATCAACCCGAATGTAAATAATAATAGTGACATTAAAAGTAAGTCAACATTATTAGAACTACTGCCTGATATTAATAAAAGTATGCTCCCTACTGATGAATGGGTGATAGATTACTTTCCAAAAAGTGAGGAGCCAAAGGAAGATAAAGTGTATGATCGAATTGCAGCTGAGTTAGAGGACCTAATGTATAATGAAAAAGCATCAAATCCAGAGAACAAACCCGAAATATCTGAAAATAAAGTGGATGATTTTCCTTCTATCATGGATATCCTGAATGAGAGTACACCCAATAATATTTCTAAGCCTACTGACCAAAGTGACACATTTAAGCCCAATTTAGAGTCTAGTGATGTAGAAGCTATGTTGCTAGGTAAAAGCAGTGAAACCAGAGAACCTGAAGCTATGCCTATGGATGTAGACAACACTGATATGGCTAATTTGATAGGAGAGGTAGGGCCGTTAGACACCATTCCTGACACAGGCAAGAGTCAAGAGACTGATAAGCAAGAGGAAACCAATGAGAAGGATTCCATTTCCAATCTAAGTAACCCTTCTATCATTGATGAAACATTGCAGAAAGGTATAGAAGAGCAATTGATATTTGATAATACACAGAAGGATGACAATGAAAATAAAGATAGTGAAGGAAGTAAAGTTACTGCAATCGACGCAGATGTTCCGGATGACAATACCAAATGTGAAAGTGATTCTGTTGTACCCAAGACTGAAGTAGTCACCCATGTAATTTTTAAACAAACTGTTGATGGCAAGTGTTATCGATGTGTAACATGCCCCAAAAACTTAAAGTATAGTATCGAACTAAATGGTAAAGCTGTAGAGTTCATAGGAGCACCCAAGTTTATCTCCAGTTTAGAAGACTTACAAGTTTTACTACAAATTGTTAATGAGAGTCACCTTGATAGTCTCTATGTACTGCATTAAATGATTATTTGCTGAAAGTAATTTCTTTTATATCTCTGCTTTCAAGCAGATCTTCAATCATCAGAATTCAAGAATGAACTCTTGAAGTAAAATTGATTAACTTTCCAATTATACTTAAGACAAATTTGGATACTTATAATTTAATTTTGTGTTTTAGTTATATATTTGCATTATATGTACATTACTCCAAGCACTCACATTAGCTCTATCTATGTAACATATTTTATTTACATTTATAAAGGTAAATTAATGTTACTGTAAATTTATTGCCTTTCCTGACTATGTGTATAGTTTTAGATCTCTTACATACTGAAAATTGACCGTTAGAAATGCAATTGTTATGCTTATTAATACACATTATTATTGTTAGACACTGAGGAAGGTTTAAATAATAAATCAATATTTATGAATCATGTTTCAATTTGGACATAGCGAGTATGAAAGTGGTTTCCCGTGATTCCTTAGCTTTTGTAATGATAAATTTAAATACTGTAGATATCTAAGTGATACCTTTTAAGATTTTCATAGACTAGTGGCTTAGAATTTTAATGAAAGGACATTGAGAGACAGATTAAATTTCTGTTGTAGCCTTGAAAGGTATGTTCATAAATATAAAGAACCTGGATGGTTAAAGTTTGCAGCAAAGAGTTTTATTTATTGCTTAGTCCATAAGTTATACTTATTTGAACAAAACCACTTTAGCTAATCTATAAGTAAATATCACAACTTTATAAAATCATATTTCTTGGTGAAAGCATCAAAGTTTGATGGGTAGCTTGTCTGTGTGCCTTCCTTTGTGACCGAAATAGTGGCTACTTCACATGCTGCTCCTATGATCTGGTGTAGTGGGAGGCCTTTATATTGCACTAAAAAGGTTGCTAAAGCACCAACAAACGCATCCCCTGCTCCCTGAAAACAAAATTAATTTAACTTTGACTTCTTCAAATTAATAAGTGTTTTCAAAGTAGAATGTAATTATTATTCCCTTACTGTGGTGTCAATTGGTTTAACTGATCTGCAGAAGACATGAATAGGCTGAGGGTCCCTCTTGGTTACATATACAGCTCCTTTCTCTCCTAATGTAATTACCACTGTTTCACATCCAGCATCAATTAGCTTTGTCAGTACTTGCCCAATATTCCTGAAAATGCTGCAGTGTTACTAATACAATAAGATAAAGCTAGTAGCATATATCCAAAGTGACTTACACCATAGTAACTTCCAAATTGGTAACTAATGAGGCCTCTGACTCGTTTACACAAAGTATTGTACAGTAGGGCAGTATTTGTTGAATGTCAGACCTAGCTGGTGCTGCATTCAGAAGTTTCACCTAAAATTCATATTACAAATCAGTCTTGGATATGATAATAACCATATGATTACCACAGAAATACTTAAAACTTACTCCTTTATTTAACTTAAATGCTTCTAAAGTACTCTCTAACGGAGTCTCTAGTTGACCAATTAATACATCAGCATGTTTTATTAATGCTGCAGATGCTTGCACATCAGATTTATCCAAACAGTTGTTAGCACCACCAACAATTACTATTTGATTTTCACCACTTTCAGCAACAGTTATTTGGGCAATTCCTGTTGTTACATTGGGAGTAGTGAAAAAATGAGACACATCTACTCTTTCTGCTTTCAAATGCTCCTTGTACTTCAGTCCCCATTGGTCATCACCTGTCTATAAAAAAGAAAATAAAAATGTTGTATGATTTGAAGCTTGTCCTGGAGAATGTATTAGGAAAAAGTTGTACTCAAATAATGTAGCAGTTAAATTCATAAAATACATACCCTACCAATCATGTATGTGTTTCCTCCAAGTTTTGCGGATGCTACACATTGATTAGCACCTTTACCACCAAAACTAGTTGAAAATTTGGAACCATGTAGAGTTTCGCCGGGCATAGGTAATCTTGGGGCATATCTAGAAGTTTATGGAAAGTTATATTACGTAATAAGACATAACTAGGTAAACTATCTAACAGTAGACGTGGAGGTTAAAACTTACGTTGTAAAATCAACACTGCATGATCCAATAACAACTATAGTCGGAGATTTTGAGGACTTTGATTCGGAGTGCATTTTTTAAGGTTTGTAGATGGACTAGTTTTAAATACCTTGGTGTATCGCCGGCAAGGTAGAACTATAATGCCGTATCAATATTGTAATTTGCCATACAATTTAGATCAACTGATAACAAACTGATAAAAACATGAAGAAGTAAACATTATGGGAAGATTTGCACACACTTGCTGTGTGGTAACAATCAAGAGCTGTCAAAACAGATATTTGCAAAATGCGACTTAGACTACGAAAAGATAAGGTAAAAAATTCAATAAGTGGTCATATACATTTTTTTTCTTTAATTTTATCCTATTACAATGCCAGCACAGCACGGCTATCACAAGACGGCCGCGACATACTCTCGAGCTCTCTCGCACTATCCGTCTCTTTCTAAGTGGTCTAATAAGAGAGAGACGGATAGCGCGAGAAAACTCGAGAGTATGTCGCGGCCGTCTTGTGATAACCGTGCTACACGGTTATCACAAGACGGCCGCGGCATACTCTTGAGCTCTCTCGCATTATCCGTCTCTTTCTAAGTGGTCTAATAAGAGAGAGACGGATAGTGCGGGAGGTCGAAGTCAGAATTGGGTGTGTCGTATCACGCGATAAGTGACAAGATAACAGCGTCGTCTCGTTCTATCGAACGGTGTCAGCCAGGGACGGATGCTCTATCATGTCAGTTATTGCTTAGGGTGATAATGCACGGCCTAATAATGTACAGCCCAATAATACGAAGCCACAAAAATTGGACGCGTATTATCGGGCCGTACATTATCAGCTCGAACAAAGTTGGCTTCCAATTAGGAGGAAAACTGACATTTTCTCACGCCAGGTGGCGCATAAGCTACTGTACCCAGCTTTGACAATTGACATAAGAACTGTCAAATTGCAAACTTCTATAATTTCTTACAAGTATTTTTCCATATTTTTCTCAAGAATGCCTCAATGATGTGCGCCAAATTGTAAAAATAGAGGAGTCCACTTATTTCCCAAGGACCCAACTCGCAGGAAACGTTGGGAGAATGCATTGCGCATCAATAACTTTAGGGCAAGTGACACAGCCCGATTATGTAGGCTGCATTTTAAGGAGGATGATTATTTCGGAAAAAGTAGATATACAGATGCTGTACCACTAGCCAAATTTTTAAGAAAAACTGTTGTACCACGGACCAACGGCGCTACCACGAACTTCGAATCTCGAACTTCGTATATCTCCGTTTCGGTCGCTCGAGTACCATAAACCATAAGTGCGATAAAGACGGAGATATACGAAGTTCGAGATTCGAAGTTCGGGGTAGCGCCGCAGGTTTGCTGCCTGTCAAAAGCGAACTCTGCCTTAGGTTGGTTAGGTTAGGGTTCACTTGTCTCGTGTCCCTCAGACCGGAAATAGCCACCCGCAAAGCGGGGTGGCGTCTACCCGCTGGAGACTTTTTAATGGACGCCAATTATTGGGCTGTACATTATCAGGTCGTACAAGATTGGCTTCCAATTATTGCCCCGTACCGAATTTGCTATTAATCGGCACCCATATGTTAAGTAAGGCCTCTCACAGACTGGCGCAGCCTGGCCGCGGCGGACAATAGAAAATTTGTCATTTACTATCAAATTTATGAAGGCTTAAATGGTGGCATTCCACTTGGCGGTGTTTGCCCAAATATTCGTGTTGCATCTTTTTCCTTCTTATGGCAAACGAAAGAGAGGCAAAGACGCAAAGCGAACACGCAACCCCAAGTGTGCGACCAGTAGGATTAAACAAATGCCTTTTTTCATTCCCGGCCTTTTGATTATTTTATGGTCGCATGATGGTCGGACCACACTTGGCGGTGTTTGCCCAAATATTCGTGTTGCATCTTTTTTCTTCCTACCGCAAATGAAAGAGAGGCAACGACGTATCGCGAAACCCCCAAGTCGCGACCATAAGGTTATTGGTGTAGTATATTACTTGACTTGCCTCACTTGCCTGTGTGATGGGCACCCTGCCTAAAGGACAAAGTTTTGATACGTTTCTGTAATTTTATATTTTAATAATTTTCTTTTTTTAAGTAGTTTTAAATGACATGCTTGTATATAATTTTTGGTTGTTAAATAAATACAATGACCAAAGTAACTAAGGTAACTAGGTTTTCCTATGTCCATGAATAAATAACATATTTTTGACAGAATGATATTATCTGGTATCTGAACAAATCCGAACCTTTCAAAAATAATTTCAATCTAACCTCAAATTAATATTAACAGAAATATAGTATTATATAGTTATTCCTCAACTTAAATAGAATAAAACTTTGTGATTTGGTCTCAAATCTGTTAATATGAACCAGGCAGAGGTCGCTAAATTAGTTTCTAAGTTAAGAATAAAAGTGCCACCCCAACCCCGCAAACTAAGGAACTCGCAAGGTCCGGAAGGCAGATTAAACAAATTACGTAAAACTGTGACCGGCTTGATAAAACACGAGCGTATCGAATTGAATTACAACAGAGCCGATGAAGCCAGACAATACGCTGAAAGGGTGAGAAGATAATCGAATTCCATGTTTTATTTTATTTGTTTACTTTAAAAAGCAATTTTTTACACTAGGGGCCAATCTTGCACAAATCGAACTATCCCTATAGTAACCTTAACACGGCTTGTGTTTATTGATTGCATTGCTTTTACTTTTTAACATCTTACCTCTTTCCAGCTCATATCTGATGCTATACGACATGGAGACTGCCACAAACCTACCATGGAAACTGCAGACTACTGGCTCCTAGAAAAAGAACTGGTGCACAAACTTTTTAAAGTGCTAGCACCAAGATATGAGAACTTTGACAGGTCATACACTAGGATGCTTAAAGCGCCACGGGCAATGAACACAAGGAATCAGGAGAAAGCTGTTTTAGAGCTCCGGGGGAATCCATATCCCAGTTTGGTGAATAAACAAGGCAACAACAGGCAACTGATTCAAAATATTCTACTTGATGCAGCTAAATATGATTACCGCCAGGCAAAATACTTGGAAATGGCTGAGAAAATTGGTAAAAATGAAGAGCAAAGTGCCAATATCAAAGTTGAACCAGTACAAGAGAGTGGTGATAAAAATTAGTGTATTTTATTTTGAATAGGTATTGTTTAGTAAATAATATAGCAGTTGACATATATTGTATTCAATCATTTCCCTGATTCATAATTTAGTTTTACCAGCATTTTAAATTTTTCACTTCTCTTTTCTCATGCTCAAAAAGTGTGTCATATTAGGCTTAGCAAGCGGGACTAAAGTAGTACATTTAGATTTTAGCCCCTAGGGAAAATATGTATACATATTTATGATTTTAAAACATTTTAATTTGACCAATCAAAACACTTCACCGTATTCAATCCACCAATCACAAACCCTTATAAAAAAACATTTGTATTTGCTAACTTTGCTATCGTCCAATCAGGCAACATAATTAATTTCAAGCATCAGGCGTTTTGTATTCCCTAACTAAAAAAAAACCGGTCAAGTACGAGTCTGACTCGCGCACCGAGGGTTCCGTGCAAACGTTCATACACCATACCCGTCACGTCACAACCCCATTCATTCTTGAACAATCTTAACAGCTCATTGTAGAGCATTACCGTTGTACAGTGCCATCTGCATTTTGGTACTAATAACTTGCAACTAGTATGTTTGTTTATCAGCGGTACCGATTTCGATAAAGAATATTTGCGTGAAAGAAGGGACTTTAATGATATGTTCATAGGAACTTGAAGACATACAATTTCATACTAAGTAATTAAATTACAAACTTTATTAAGAAATGATATTTGATAAATAAATAAAAAAACTAGATAAAGGTTACATAAAATTTTTCCTGTATTATTTATAATACTCTTAATCATCTATACATATAACAAAGCTGAAGAGGGTCGAAAGTCTGTACATGGAAGATATTCGAAAGTTTTTAGAATTTTTGTCTGTTTGTCTGTTTATGTGACCGCGCATCACGTGAAAACGGCTAAACTGATTTAGATGAAATTTGGTATAGAGATAGTTTGAGTCCTGGGGAAGGACATAGGGTAGTTTTCATCCCAGAAATCAACCCCTAAGGGGATGAAATGGGGGGTGGAAGTTTGTATGGAACTACTTAAACCGCTGCACCGATTTGGATGAAATTTGGTATATAAATAGTTTGAGTCCCGGGGAAGGTCAACGGATAGGTTTTATCCCGGAAATCTTCCCCTTAGGGGGTAAAACGGAAGGGTGAAAATTTGGATGTAACCTATTTTGATAAAATTTGGTTTAGAGGTAGTTTAAGTTCTGGGAAAGGACATTGGATAGTTTTTATCCCGGAAATCTTCCCCTTAGGGGTCGTAATGGGGGGTGAAATTTTGGATGGACTCCGTTTAGATAAAATTTGGTATAGAGATAGTTTGAGTCCCGGAAAATGACAACGGATACTTTGAATCCCGAAAATTATCCCCTAAGGGGATGAAATAGGGGTAATAATGTAGATAAATCCCATTAAGTTAAAATTTGGTAAAGAGATAGAAGGGAAGGACAATGCATAGTTTTTATCCTGAAAAATCATCTCCTGAGGGGGTGTCATCAACATAGTTAGTCCTGGGGAAGGACATAAAATATTTTTAGTCCAGTAATCATCTCCTAAGGGGGTGAAATGGGGGATGACAATTTGGATGGAACCCATTTACGGTATTATAGCGAGTTGGAGTCCTGGCGAAGGACATAGGATAGTTTTATCACGAAAATCATCCCCTAAGGGGTTGTAATTGGGGGTGGAAATTTGTTTTAAATTCCAGAAAGCATCCCCTGAGGGGGCTTAATAGGGGGTGAAAATTTTGATAAAACCCATTTAGATGAAATTTGGTATAGAGATAGAAGCAGTCCCAGGGAAGGACAATCAGGGTGTCCACTTTCTGGAAAGTCAGGGAAGCTCATGGCAGGGATCGGAACCGGTTAATTGCTAAAACCTCGGTTTACCACAAATCTCGAACTATTTTATACTTCACATGTAGGACTCAGTTGTATTTTGAGGTAACGAGTGCGTATTATTAGATTGCCCAATTAGAAATGAAATAATTATCAAAAGAACGAAAATGAACCGTTTTCGTTCCCATACAAATAATACCGGTTTCCGATCCCTGGCTCATGGTGGTCAGGGTAAGTCAGGGAAGTTCTAGACAGGTCAGGGAAAAATCCATCTAGAAGGAAAATATATAAATAAAAAAATTAAAACGATCAACAAATGTATCTTGAACTATAAATATGTTGATTCATCATCGTTATGTTGTCCATTAACTAAATTTAGAAAGGTAAGTATAGATCTTAGTTAGTTTGATTTTTGTTTTTATTCAGTGTTCAATATTTTATGACCAGGTGATATTATAAGGCCATGTTGATCAATTAGCGTATTGGTGACAGCGACGGAATCACTAACAACAGAGCGCTCGTAGTCATGGGGGATCGCGGGAGCCTCGTTGTTGTTATTGTTTTTCACCACTAAAGACTTGCATTCCTGACAAATACAATCTGCTTTATGTGTCGCTGTCATGCTGTTATAGCATAATTTAGATATGTTGGCACACTGTAGGTCATACATCTTCGTACACTTCGAACAATTAAGATAAAGTCTTTCAGTTATATACACTCTTATTTATGAAGCCTGTTGGGTATCGGTTGCTTACAGCCTTCACATAGACGTCCTCTTATGAAAAATGCCCTCTAGCGGCTTACACCGAAGTAACTTGCGATATCCAATATGCTCCCAATCAATAATCCGATATAGTTCCACACACGGCCGCTAGGTGGCGTAGTTAAGATTTATATGCAAAAGTAAATCTAGTTCAGAAAATATTGTACAGATGGCGCAAATATAGATACGGTGAAACGTCTTAGTTAGACACATAGGTTTGCATGAAATTTGGTAGATGTCACTGTTTACTCTGGGCAAGAATAATAATATGGTAGCGAATTGAATAATGAAACTTAGATTTGAATATTGGAAAATTAACCGCTTGTTGATGAGGTTACTTTTGCAACGAGATTTTAATTGCGACACGAAACACTGTTTTAAAACGTCACTATTTAAAAATCACTGAAAACTGCATAGGTAATTAATTAGTTACAACTGATAACACAAGATTGGCGGGCTAGGATTAGCGGGTAATGTTTTTTCACTTTATAGTTCGAAATCGTTAGTTTTTTGGATAAATAACACTTGTTGTGAGTTATAACCTATAACTTACAAACTGAATTACTTTTTTCACAACATTGTAGCTTTAAAACATTTCAATTGAATTTATTACGCGGAGTCGAGGTTTAGGTACGTGGTGGTGGCGATTAGTGCCTTCTAAACGTTGGGTTCTAATATTATCGATATCGATAACGTTAAGTACTACAACCCTACTATCGTCCTCGTTCGTTAGGTTGGTAAGTCTACTTCCGTACTAGCGTTTATTTTTATTGGTATTGTGGTATTTCAAACCTCAGACTAATTAAACTATATGGACACTAAATACCTACGAAATGAGCGTGTATACCTAATCCTGGCGCATAATACTCAAAGTTTCAAACTAACTAAAGTTCGAATGAGTTGTCATGTCAAAATCAAATGACAATGTCACTGTCATCCAAAACCTTGTTCGAAGTCCCGTCTCTTATTCTTATATTATCTTTGGTTTACTTTAGTCTATGGCGAGCACTGATGCAAAGACTACAATATACATACTGAGATAGACAGGCAACTCGACCAAATTGAGAAGGCATTTAATGCTTGCGTACAGCAGGCGCCATCTCTTCTGCGATATTAAAACTTTTCTGTTAAAACATACAAAAAGTGCGTCGGCCGCAGGGTTTGAACTTCGGCTCATCGACTCCAAATACCGCCGTCTTAACCCCTAGGCTATGGATGTATAATGTCAACACGGCGAATTTCGAAATACCTTGACAGCCTAAGCCTAGCAATCGCTGCAGCTTCAAAGAGTTCGCAAGCTATCAAGAAGGTGGCACTGTTTTCAATAAGACACTGGATTTGCATTATGTTCTAAGTTCGCATAGCATGCACTGATGGCGGTAGTTTCCGAGTGTAGTTGAACTTAAAACTTTTAAAATAGTACATTTCAATGCTAGTGAAGAATGACATTTCCGCACGTGTATCGAACGACGTTTTTTTAATACAGTTGCGAAAAAATAAGAAAAACAACAAGTAAGAACAGTATTTAAAAAAAATGTTTTGAACAACTTCATTATTTTTCAAAAGTATTACAATGATGTTACAGAATTAATAATATAAAAGTTTCAAATTCCGTAATTGTTGTTTTTCTTATTTTTTCGCAACTGTATTATAAAACGTCGTTCGATACGCGTGGAAAAGTAAAAAGCACTAATGCGCAAAATACAACTTTGCGCACGATTTGCAGCTACAAAAAGTACCACTTTTTGAGCAACTGTATTAAAAATGCCTTTTTGTGCATTGTGCTATTGCACCAACCACAAACACAACAATAGTAAAAGCACGGGAATCACTTTTAATCGGTAAATTCAGGGTTTTTTTTAACAACATTATTTTTTCTGTAATTTATAAGATGCGATAAAGGCGGCCATTATATCAAATGTAAAAAAATGTAGAAGAGGCAATTTCCTAATACTATTTTGCCTTATTAGTGGAACATTAAACTTAATAGACTGAATATTTGAAGCTTTAAAGATTTTAATTTTTGCGCCAAAATAGCAGCCAAACCATTTGCTTTTTTAAATATAATTAATATTTTTGATGAATTATTGACAACGTTTAGTTGCTACTTATTTAGAAAAAGGATGAGAATGGGTGCCAAAATTTACAATAAAATACCAGAGCAAATCAGAACTTTAGACACTGAAAGTAACTTTACACATAAACTTAAAATATATTGCGCAGCCAAGGCTTACTACTCTGTGAAGGAATTCCTGGATGAATAAATATGTCGAGCTGACATTTAATTAGAAATGACATTGATAATACTTACATTTTGATTGTATCATATTATTTTAATTGCGGACATATTCAATCTACTATTTCATCATTTTATATTCAAGCTATTCTTATTCAATGACATTATCTCCACTTATAATAAATCTCTAAATTAAAAAAAGAATCAGCCAGTTTGAAACTAAGCTTTGCGCGGTTCGAATGTTCTCAGCATCCCATGAACGGAAAAATATGAAACATTTTATATAGGTACATTATTATTCTAGCTGCAACTTAGGATAGTTTTTATCCGACTGCGACAGTTAATTAATTTTCCGAAATATACGATTTCATTTAATTTTTCATTTATTTTTATTGAAATCAAACGCTGCTCCAACTGTCAGCTATAAGAACCGTCAAATTTTCGTCAAAATGGCGGAATTGCTTTGCCTTTCACTTATTAATAATTTAAATCCCGTCTACGATAGACCTTTACGAGACAAATGCTAAAATATAAACCATAAAAAAATATTCGATTCTGATATGAGAACTTATATGCGCAAATGTCGTTTTATGTCGTAATTTCAATAAATGAAATCAACAAATTTGAACAATATAATTAACACGAATTTGTTTTTTTTGAATGACAATGGCACGCGCTCGGCGCATTCAGCCAAAGTACCTGCGGCGCTACCACGAAAACCGATACTCAATGTTCATATATTTCCATCCCTGTCACTCGAGTAAGGTTAGTGCGATAGAGATAGAGATACCCGAATATTTTCGAATTCCGAAGTTCGTGGTTATAGCTCAGGAATCGAAAATATGGTAAATAATCATAATGTATTTTCTCGAAAAAGAATTTAAAATAAATATAGTCAAATGGAGAAAAAAACAAAGCAAGAGGTTATATAGGTAATGATTAAGTTATAAGAGTCCATAGTTTTAAGAGGGGGTATGTTCTGTCCCTTTTCCGCAAAACGCACCTTCATATGAAACGATTGTTTTTTACTATGACGCTCGAGTATATTGACGTCACAGTCCCTCATCGTTTTCTCACTCTAACAAGCGACATTAAAACGGATGTAGCTTCATAATTTTTTGAGATATTTGAATGGGAGTTTCATTATCTTCTATCTATTTATACATAATAAATGCCTATGTCCTGACTGACTTATTCACTCAATCACTTACTCACTCACTCATCAACGCACAGCCGAAACTAGGTACTAATCTTAGAGAGTTGATTTTTGCACAGTATGTTGCTTTTATAACGTGGGCTAGGGATAAAAAGGGATTTTTGAAAATTCTACCCCTAAGGGGGTAAAATGGGGGTGCAAAGTTTGTATGGGAGAACCTTTTTTTTTGAGCTATAGACTTAAACTTTGTAGAAAAATTAGTTATTAGAATACAAATGAAACACTTTCAGCGTTTTGGAAAATTCCACCCCTAAGGGGGTTAAGAAAGCTTTGTATGGGCAACACTTTTTTTGAGCTAGAGACCTAAAAGTTTACGAAAAAAGTTCTTTCAGCGATTAGAAAAATTCAACCTCTAAGGGGGTTTAAAAGGGGGTTCAAATTTTAAATGGCGAGCAATAAAATTTTAAAGTGTGAGTAAGAGATTTTTAACTTCGGTCTTATTCTGTACGTTAAAAGACTACAAAACTGATTTCAGAGTTTTTCCAAATTCATCCCCTAAGAGTGTTAAAATTGGTTCAAAGTTTGAGTATTTCAAAGCATTTTTAAAGTAGGTATGAGATTTTTAACTTTGGTTTTAGACTGTTTGTTCACAAACTAGAAAATTAACATCAACTTTTTTTTAAATTATCCCCTAAAAGAGGGTTCAAATTTTGTATTGAGAGAAATCATTTTCTAAAACGATAAAAAGTTCTACGCGGACGAAGTCGCGGGCAACAGCTAGTACATAATAAATGCCTATGTCCTGACTGACTTATTCACTCACTCACTCACTCATCAACGCACAGCCGAAACTACTTATTTTAGAGAGTTGATTTTTGCACAGTATGTTGCTTTTATAACGTGGGCTAGGGATAAAAAGGGATTTTTGAAAATTCTACCCCTAAGGGGGTAAAATGGGGGTGCAAAGTTTGTATGGGAGAACCTTTTTTTTTGAGCTATAGACTTAAACTTTGTAGAAAAATTAGTTATTAGAATACAAATGAAACACTTTCAGCGTTTTGGAAAATTCCACCCCTACGGGGGTAAAATGGGGGTGCAAGGTTTGTATGGGGGAAACATTTTTTTTTAAATAGAGACTTAAAACTTTGTAGAAAGATTAGTCATCAGAATACAAATTAAGTACTTTCAGCGTTTAAGAAAATTCTACCCCTAAAAATAGGGGGCTAAAATAGGGGTGCAAAGTTTGTATGTGGGAAACTATTTTTTTAGCTAGAGTCCTAAAACTTTGTAGAAAGATTATTTAAATACAAAGAAAGTACTTTCAGCGTTTTGGAAAATTTCACCCCTAAGGGGGTAAAATAGGGTGCAAAGTTTGTATGGGAAAAACATATTTTTTTTTAATAGAGACTTAAAATTTTGACGAAAAATTACTTATTAGAACATGAAAAATACTATATTCGGCGTTTTAAAAAAATCATTCCCTAAGGGGGTTAAAAAAGGGTGCAAGGTTTGTATGGGGAACACTTTTTCTGAGCTAGACACTTAAAACTTTGTAGAAAGATTACTTATAAAAATACAAAAAAAAAGACTCAGCGTTTTGAAAAAATCTATCCCTAAGGGGGATAAAAAGGGGTGCAAAGTTTTTATCAGGGAAAGTTTATGTTTTTGAGTTAGAGACTTGAAACTTTGTAGAAAGATTACTTATTAAAATACAAAAAAAGAACACAAATCGTTTTAGAAAATTCCACCCCTAATAGGGTTAAAAAGGAGAGCAAGCTTTGCATGGGCAACACTTTTTTTTGAGTTAGACTTAAAACTTTGCAAAAAGATTACTTATTAGAATACTAAAAAAGAACTTTCAGCGTTTTAGAAAACTCCATCCCTAAGGGGATCCTTAAGATCCTTAAGAAGGGTAGCCAGTGTTGTGTGGGAAAAACTTTTTTTTTTACTAGACTTAAAACTATTCAAAATGTTACTTATTAAAATTAATAATAAAGTACTTTCAGAGTTTTAGAAAATTCCACCCCTAAGGGGGTTAAGAAAGCTTTGTATGGGCAACACTTTTTTTGAGCTAGAGACTTAAAAGTTTACGAAAAAAGTTCTTTCAGCGATTAGAAAAATTCAACCTCTAAGGGGGTTTAAAAGGGGGTTCAAATTTTAAATGGCGAGCAATAAAATTTTAAAGTGTGAGTAAGAGATTTTTAACTTCGGTCTTATTCTGTACGTTAAAAGACTACAAAACTGATTTCAGAGTTTTTCCAAATTCATCCCCTAAGAGTGTTAAAATTGGTTCAAAGTTTGAGTATTTCAAGGCATTTTTAAAGTATGAGATTTTTAACTTTGGTTTTAGACTGTTTGTTCACAAACTAGAAAATGAACATCAACTTTTTTTTTAATTATCCCCTAAAAGAGGGTTCAAATTTTGTATTGAGAGAAATCATTTTCTAAGACGATAAAAAGTTCTACGCGGACGAAGTCGCGGGCAACAGCTAGTGTAACATATTTTTTAATATTATTCTTGGGACATTTGTAAGCCAGTATTTGTGGTTTTAATTTTAATTTACTTATAAGTTATAATGTACCCAATTGACAGTGTATGATTAATACCAAATAAATAAATATAAATATAAAATATAAATATGCCGCTTCGACCAGCAAGTGATCTATTGTGGCAGCCCTTGTTTTAGAGTTCACCGTTAAGTCCCGTTGCCTCCAGGAAATTCCAGATTCTTTGGGCGGTGATATGTTGTACTTCTTGTGGGTGCATTATGTGCCGCCCTAGGTAGGTACTTCTTTTATGCATGAGTGGTCCGCAGGAGCAGAGAATGTGCATTGCAGTCTCCTCTGTCTCCTGGCAGAACCTGCAAGTTGTGTCCTGCTTCATACCCATTTGAAACAGGTGTTTGTTCAATTTGCAATGTCCTGTCAGGATTCTTGTCACTGCGCAGGTTTTGTGCCTTTTGAATTGTAATAACTCTTTAGACAGCTTACTATTGAACCCTTCGATCAGGGCTTTAGCTTGTTTTTGTCCTTTGGTGAACTTCCACAGCTTGATTGCCTCTGATTTTTCCGCGTTGTTTAGCAGAGAATATGCTTTCCGTTTTGTGATGCCACAGAACGGTTCCGGGCCGACCAGGGCCGTGTCTGCGCCCTGCCTTGCAAGTTCATCTGCTTTTTCGTTTCCTACAATGTCGGAGTGCCATGGTACCCATCTAAGTATGACTTTGTTGGAGTTCGCCAGTGTGTTTAGATTATTTTTACAATTCTGGACTAGTTTAGAGTAGGACTCTAGTGATTCTAGTGCCAGCAGAGCAGCTTGGCTGTCCGAGTTGATGTTGATATGTTGGTTCCTTAGGTTTCTTTCAAGATTGATCTCCACGCATTTATTTAATGCGAAGAGTTCAGCCTGAAAGATTGAGGCCTCCTTCCCCATGCTGACGCTAGCTTTGAACTTTGGCCTCTCACCGTAGATACCACATCCAAAATCATCACCTTTTTTTTTATCCATCAGTATACCAAATGTGGCTTCCCTCCTTGAAGTCCATTTGGTCATTTGTCCATTTGTCTCTCGGAGGTATTTCCACTGTATACAGTCTAGTGAATTTGCATTCCACGTATGTGTCGTCAGTGGGCATGCTTAGGTTTTTGTTATCAAAAACAAGGGCCTCAAGTTTGCTTAGCGCTTGAGAGCGCCATTTTGGCCTTGTTAGTGTGCATATCCTGTAGATGCACTGCTTCGCCTCCATTTGCACTTGCAGGTGGAGTGATGGCGTTAGATCGAGCAGTGCATCCAAGGCTGCCCCCGGTGTTGAGCATAAAGCTCCTGTTGCTGTTAAGCAAGCTGTACGCTGAAGACTGCTTAACTTTGTGATGGATGTCTTTTGGTGGTCTGGTGTAACTGCAGAGGCGTATGTGATTATCGGCCTCACTACCGTAATGAGCTAAGAATTTCACACAAAATTACATTAAGATTTTCACACAAAAATTGAAAAAAAACAATAAATTTTGGGGGTTCCCCATACTTAGAACTGCAACTCAAATTTTTTTTTTCATCAATCCCATACGTGTGGGATATCTATAAATAGGTCTTCAAAAATGATATTGAGGTTTCTAATATCATTTTTTTCTTATCTGAATAGTTCGCGCGAGAGACACTTCCAAAGTGGTAAAATGTGTGTCCCCCCCTCCCCCTGTAACTTCTAAAATAAGAGAATGATAAAGCTAAAAAAAATATATGATGTACATTACCATACAAACTTCCACCGAAAATTGGTTTGAATGAGATCTAGTAAGCAGTTTTTTTTAATACGTCATAAATAGTAAACCGCAATTTATTTAACGGAACCCTTCATGTGCGAATCCGCCTCGCACTTGGCCGCTTTTTTGTTTTTATTTACTTTCCTCCCGCCCTGCAAAAACTTCTACGTCGTGGTTTTAAGTGATGAAGCGAGTACCAAAACAAATGTAAGTTTTTAATTGAATCAATAATATTTGTAAGTTTGTGTAATATATTGTATTACAACACAATAAGCAAATAATCTTAATCATTGCTTTATTTATAGGTAATCACTAATCATGTTCTAGCTAAAATTCAAAATGCTACATCATTGTTTCAGGAGATGATCGGAGTTTTGAAACTGAAACCATAAGGTAAACGTCCGAGTGCTCGACGCTGTAGCCAGCTGTACTAGTATATGGTATGGGCACTTTATGTCAAAGCAATTTGAACAAAGAGGATTTTTCTTTATTCGAATTTAAGCCATGTTCTTTGACATAGAGTGCCCATGCCATATACCTACTAAGTACAGCATCGAGCGCTCGGACGATTACCTTATGTGTTGTGACAGAAATCGGAGAAACCCTGGAAAAACGATATTGTTTTCATAGTGTTAAAATTTATCCGGGGTCTCGAGTGACCTACATAAAATAAATATCGTCGCGTTTTATGTACCAAAATCAAGAGTATGTTAGCATTTGACGTAAAACAAATAGTTTTATGTGCAAGAAATATAAGGGGTCACATTTTACGTAGATGATGGTAGGTTCAGCATGTTAGCTCATGACGGTAAAATTTTATACGTCGTTTGTGGACATAAAACATGTGCATAAAAGTCGTAATTTTGCTAGTGTGCTAGCCCCGCTGCTCGCTATTCGAGACTATTTGAACATTTTTAGGTAAAATTTTAAACAATTAGAGTTTTGGGTTTTGGTGTAAGTAGATGCATTTTTTCCTTTAAGTACAGAAAGGTATTTTGTCCTGCAAATCATGTGAATCATATAAAGCGAACGTTTGCCATGAAATTAGCTGGTATAATGATTTTATGTTATTATGAGTAACTTGAACAGACCAATCTGTCAGGTGTCATTTCATGTCTTATGTCATGTCATATCTTTT
Source organism: Epinotia brunnichana (assembly GCA_963854355.1). Taxonomy (NCBI): domain Eukaryota; kingdom Metazoa; phylum Arthropoda; class Insecta; order Lepidoptera; family Tortricidae; genus Epinotia; species Epinotia brunnichana. The sequence continues at coordinate 16,020,927 of OY977949.1, read as the reverse complement.
TGTCATTGTAGTTTGAATATCGTTATACTGTGGTGCTCAGGAAGCTGACGTCAATCATATTATGTTGTCTTGCCCGTTATACGATCGTACTGTTTTCTGGGAAGCCCTTCAATCTAAACATGTTCCCTTTCCCACTGACATTTCCTCTTTGCTTATTAACCTAGATATTTATAATATTCTGGCTAAGTTTATCTGTGAAAATAATATCAAACTATAATATAATTTATATTTACGTCATACCTGGCCATAAAGTAGGAATTACCGCACGCATAGCGTGCGGTAAACCCCACTTCCTGGCCAGATAGAGACGTAAAATTTTGTACTCACCACGGGCGGTAATAAAGAAAGCCTCAGAGCGCATATTTATCGCCCTTGCCTTCGGCTCGGGCGTCAAATACCTGCGATCTGAGACATTCTTTGTTTAACCGCCCTAGGTAAGTAATGTACTATTATGTATATTTCCATTCCATTTTTTCTGCCTTGATCATCCTTTCCAAATTCCGATAATCCGATATCCGTTCCGAACTATTATTTCCTTCCCTTTATTCACTTGAGAATGGCTATGGGCACACGCCCGAAAGTCCATAAAAAAAAAAAAAAAAAAAAAAAAAAAATATGATCTAGGAGGATTTGTTTCTATTGTGTACTAGCACTAGGTGTTTTTATTATATTTGAAGTGCGTTGAATTGTTACTTTATCTCACGGTGCATATTTTGCACTAAGTAGGTACTGTTTTTTGAAACATGGCATCGTCGGTAGACCGAAAAGACGATGGGGTTTTCCAGCTTCTTACAGAACTGTGTGCTAAAACAGCATCTCAGTACCGTGATCACAGCAAGATCCCTCAGAAGAATCTCATATCTAAGATGAGGTCACATTCCTATGGAATTATTTTAGGAAAAAGCAGTATAAATGTGCCTGACACGAAAGTGGAGCCAGTGCCCGACTTGTGGTCATACTATTTTATTAGCCGACAAAATGTGAAGAATTTCGCTGAGCATAAAAGAGTAGTAGAGTTGAAGAATCTTATTAGTAGAATGAGGAACACAGATTTTGGTGAAGACCAAGATAATGTGACTAAAGTGTTAAGATGTCTACTTGTTCTAAAGAATTCTGTAAAAGCAGATTTCTCTCAGGAAATATTTAAGGTATACCACTTGTACACTAAAATAGCATAATAACAATTACCTGCACCAGTACCTGGGCAGCTAGCATGATAGGTTCTATGGTCATGTTTTCCATGTTTTTTTGAGCTGTAAAATGTGACCATAAAACCTATGGTGCTAGCTGAGCTCTAGTATTCATATGTTTATTATGTGTATACATTTAAAGTATTCATTCAGTGAGAGAGATATACATGAGATTATTTGAGGTGGCGGAATTACATTGAAATAGTCCATTAAAACCTCCTCTACCATTCAAGGTAGAATATTCCAATTCTGATAACAGTTTTATAAAAATGTCGGATAGGTACATTGAATAATGTGACCCATATTATTATAGTTTAGTATAGTTAAGGTTTATGACCACCTAGGTATCTGCATACGAAAGGGGGTGGCGGATAAGGAACATAAGAAAATATATTTAATTGCATGGGCAATTTCCGGTCGGCACTGGGCAGTGAAAACCCATTGCCTCAAAGAGTCTGGAGTCCGCTACCTAAAGCTCTCAAGTATTGGTGTAGGCACTAATTTTTATGGAAGTGACTGCCTGGATGGATTCAAACTCAAAGGGGCAACTAGACCTATTTACAAGCCCAAATTTAATTAGTTTTCTAATAAATAATACCAGGCTTGCAAGTTATTTTCTGTTTGTTCTGCAAATGTATTGTGATTTTCAGAACCCCTTCACATTTGGTGGTCTAGATGAGATGCTTCCGAAGCTGCCAAGGGAATCATTTGGGTCTCCAGATCCTTACCATTACTACCCATCCCATGTATTTGAGCTGCCCTTTGCATTGAAGAGCCAAGGAAATATGTTGGACAAGCAGAAGTCGATGCATCCTATGGAGTATACAGTGGAGTGTTATGATTCTACAACATGTTAGTTCTGTTATGTGGACTCTGTAGCTTTAAATCTTTTTTTATTTTTTTTATTTTTTTTTATTTAGGTAAACAAACAGCCACTACAAGGGGTAATTATGCATACTTATATGACTAATGATTACAATATGTGTGACCCACACTGTTTACCACATATTAGAAAACATGTGTTTGCCATTCAGGGTCATTCATAGCACGATAGCACCTTTAGTCTTAAGGACTGCCGGTGTCAACAATAACAACATAAGGTGACTAAATCCTTTTATAGATCTATATATTTTATTTATCATATCGAATCGTTTAAATATATTAACAATTAGTGCTTAGATGTTAGTACGTCGATGATTCGTTTTTTATAAACACTAACTCTATTTCCAAATATGTCTAATTTACAGAATCTTTTGTTGTATGTGTCAACGAGTCTGCGCAGAGGAAATCTTATTGTTTTAAGGCAGAGTTTTCCAATCTGTGGGTTTTAACACCTAGGTTACATAGCCTATTGTAGGAGGTTGTGGCACACTTAAAATGTTAAAGTTATAATGATGTAAGGATTTTATATTTGTGAAATGATCCATACTAATATTAAAAAGAGGGAAAGTCTGTGACATTGTAGCTTTGTAAGTTTATAAGTGTGTATGTAATGGGTAATCTGCGTAACCTCTTAACGGATTTCAACAATTCTTTCACATGTAGAATGACCCTGGGAATAGAAGCCAATAAAATATAAGTTCAGAATAACAACAGGGGGGGTGGTCAATTTTTTTTAATGTTCAGTGTGTGCCATGAAAAAGGTAACAAACCCTGGGTTAATGGGTGCCTTTTAGAGTTGCTTTATTATAAATATTTTTTGGCTATTTAGCACATCTGTAAATTGATTTCAAGTTATCATTGTTTTATTTAATCTGAGATTTTCCTATCAGCTTTACACATATTAAACATTATGAAAGTCTATTAAATTCAACAAATATTCCTTTTTGTTGTTGGATCAAGTTTTTTTTTGTAAAAATGTATAATCATAAAATAATTGAATGAATTAAAAATGCACAGAAACATTATTTAAAAAATTGCCATGCTAACATATGGCATATGCAATCATAAGAATGTAATCTACCTTTCCTTTTCAGTTGTACTAGGCCATTCTAATATTCAAATGGGTGGCAACACCAAGAAACGCGGCAGTCCCATGTCCATCCCCTCGATCACATCCATTGACTTTTCACCATATTCTGAAACCAATGTATGCAACTTTCCGAGACTTACGGGCCAGAGAGATCTGCAAATACCCAAAAGCAGCTCCAACAATGACAGTGTTAAGGTAAGTTAAATACTAACTTGCTTTCAGTGCTTACCATCATGGGTGTCAAACAAGTGTATGGGATACCTGTTAGGACCGATTCAGACTGGAATGGCAGCAGCGCGGCGAGCACTTTCAGTTTGAAATAATTTAAAACTTTATCTACATACTTATACAGCTCGCCTTACCCATCACTCCAATCAATTGGCCTCTGGATTGCTCGACAATGTCAATGTGGTTAAGAGACTTAAATGTAACCATATTCTTTAAGTAGTGAACAGGGCACTGGCCTCTAAATCTACGACCCGCCATCCTCCATTCAACTAATCTGGCCCCGTAGCATGGATGGCCTGGCCTTATCACGCGATAAGTGACATGATAGAGTATCCGTCCCTGGCTGACACCGTTCGATAGAACGAGACGACGCCGTTATCTTGTCACTTATCGCGCGATAAGGCCATCCATGCTACGGGGCCTGATCATAGTGTGGAGACTGATTGCAGATTTAGCATAGAAAAAAAAAACATACTTAAAAGCAATTATCGCTTGAAAAGCTCGATAAGGTCGCGCGGCCGCCCGCGGTGACGCGAGCAGCCTCGCGGCCACGCGTGTCTTTTTGACGTCTTCGTTTGCGTAGCTACTTTTGATGCTGACTGTACGCGTCTTTGCCACCGACGTAAGTATAAAATAAAACTTCCATTGAATTGTCATCTCTTTTGGTGTGACAAATTAATAAGTCCATCAAATCCATATCCATCCTTTTTAGGGTTCCGTACCCAAAGGGTTAAACGGGACGCTATTACTAAGACTCCGCTGTCCGTCTGTCTGTCTGTCTGTCCGTCCGTCTGTCACCAGGCTGTATCTCATGAACCGTGATAGTTAGACAGTTGAAATTTTCATAGATAATGTATTTCTGTTGCCGCTATAACAAATAATACTAAAAAACAGAATAAAATAAATATTTAAGGGGGCTCCCATACAACAAACGTGATTTTTTGCCGTTTTTATAGCCGACTCGCACTAGGCCGGTTTTTTAATTTTATAAATGCGAAAGTGTGTCTGTCTGTCTGTTACCTCTTAACGCTTAAACCGCTGAACCGATTTAGATGAGTCCCGGGAAAGAACATAGTATAGAGTTTATCCCGGAAATCATCCCCTAGGGGCTGAAAGTTTGTATGGAGCTACGATATCGCGCACGGAGTCGCGGGCGGAAGCTTGTCCATACTAATATTATAAATGCGAAAGCTTGTCTGTCTGTATGTTACCTCTTCACGCTTAAACCGCTGAACCGATTAAGATGAAATTTGGTATGGAGATAGTTTGAATTTCGGGTCGGGGAAGGACATAGTATAGTTTTTATCCCGAAAATCCCCTCCATCATGGGGTGAAATTGGGGATGAAAGTTTTTATGGAGCTACGATATTAAACGAGTTCCACGCGGACGGATAAGACCAAGCTATTTTTAATTAATAAGTTTTTTCTATAAAGAGATATTTCATTAAAATACAAAATACAGTGAAACGGTACACATATTTCAGATATCCTTACCAGACAGCGAGGAAGTCTCCAAGCCTCGAATTACACAGAGTGAGAACATTTGGGAAGTTGCCAGCAGAGTTGATAAAGATATGCCTGAAGACATATGGGAAGTGGTTTGTAAGTCTTTGTAAATTTCTAATCTTTAAAAGGAAAACAATACCACAGTCTATAATCCAATACCACAGAACACTTTATACTATAGAATGGCGATGTGGGCGTGGCACGCGCGCCACTAGACCTTGAGTATGTGCTCAATACGCTGAGAACTTTACGGTGCCGCTCTATGAAAACACAACAATATATCGATATCAGCCATATTTTTACACCAAAAAATAGGTTGGGTAATTTGACTAAATATTAATTAATCCTTCTAGCGTTATTATTCCCGGTTGTGCCCCTAAAGGAGCCCGGGGTCCGCTTTGACACCTAATCCCAAGATTTGGCATAGGCACTAATTTTACGAAAGCGACTGCCATCTGACCTTCCAACCCAGAGGGAAAACTAGACCTTATTGGGATTAGACCGGTTTCCTCACGATGTTTTCCTTCACCGAAAAGCTAACGGTAAATATTCCGTACATAAGTTCCGAAAAACTCATTGGTACGAGCCGGGATTCGAACCCACGACCGCCGCTTGACAGCCGCATGCCTGAACCACTAGGCTACCGTAGCTTGTTAAATATTAATTAATAATCCACCTAAATTTAATACCGATACGGTAAAAAATAATGAAAAGTAATCTTCATAAATTCCGTAAAAATCAGGCGAAAATGGTATAAACTTTCTTTATTTTATAATTGACTACGTCTATATACGTTCTTTGGGATACGCGCATAATCCACTTATTTTTGTTAATGAATAAACCTTTCTATAGGCCAGATGAAATTCAATATTATCTCAAGGTCGTAAATATTTAATTAAAATGCCGTTATTTCCTGATGCATATATTTTTGGATTCAGGGGCCCATTTCTCAAAGCGTCTAGTCTAATAATATTAGTGTTTTGTCTCGTAAATAAAACAAAAAAATGAGACAAAACACTAGTATTATTAGGCTAATACTTTTTGAGAAATGGGCCCCAGGTAGTAAGTCTCCAAATTTGTGTAGGTACTCAAACATGTTTTCATTATAAAAATACTGATATCATTTTTGCTTGCGGGTTAATTTTTTTTCCTCACTTCCGGTCCATAGAATTATTCATTTCAATAGTAAAAGTTGTTTAAAATAACATATAAAAGACCTGAATAAACCTAGACCTGAAGAATTAGCCTGATATTGAATTATTTCCAAAAAAACCGTAATTTTCTCAGGGTACAAACTTTCCTACCAACGTTACCCTATCGCCTTGTTGTAGGCGACATGGAGGGGACGAGGTGGCAACACCGGTCCCGATGGAAATCGCGCGCCATACTGCGCACTATAGTATTTGGTGTTCTGTGACCAATACAGTCATTCGACGAAGCCGTCTAGACAGGGCAATCGTGCGGGGTGTGAGGGTCGAGGGCGGGTGGGGCGAGCCCCAGCTGCATACGTGTAGCTTGGGACAGTAGCCATCACATACATAGGTACACTATAGGTGTTCAAAAATATCGGCACATGCACCCTAATGCCTTGAAAATAGAGGTGTGTTCCGATGTTTGTGAGCTGCTTGTTTGCTCCGATGTATGTGATGGCGACTGGACATGGCGTTGTCAAAACCGCAAACATCAAAGGCGTCGGTCCACTGGTTACTCTTTACACTGTGAGAATACTAAAGAGTTTTTCATTTATAATTTTATCTTGATTTGATAATAAATAATAAATAAATAAATTAGTTCTTTATTTAGGTATTAACCCATTACAATTAGATTATAAAAATTAGAAGTCAAAGTCAATTTAAATAAAATAAATTAAAAAATTAAAATGAATTTACAATATAAATTAGTTAAATTACAAAAAGAGTGTCGTTGACACCTTACTCGTAAGGTAGCATGTCGTGCATACTACCTTAACAATACTGTTTGTCGATTCGCTCACTCTCCTGATAAAGGACCAGTGCCTCTTACGCAAATAGCGTAGAAGTCGTCCACTCTGTTCGCGGCGAACATACCAGACGCGCTACACCGCCACGGCAGCCGTAACATCACACGAAACGCGTTGTTGTATTGTACTCAGAGTCTGTTGAACGACCGCTTCGTGTAATGGTACCACAAGTGACTAGTGTAGAACGCCTGGCAATAGGCCCCAAACAGAGTAATTTTGACTTGGTCAGAGCAGTGAGCGAACCGACGTGCCAACATATTGCTTCGCATAGCAATGGCCCGTCGTTGTCTCTCGAGATCGTCGTCGTCTTTAAGTTTGTCCGTCAGTATATGTCCGAGATACTTAAAACTATTAACATTTTTTAATTCAGTCCCATTCAATCTAACGGGCGGCACTACATCAGGTCCCTTGCCGTACTTAAATACCATTATCTCGGACTTTTTTACATTATACTTAAGTCCGTGCAGTGCAGCATAACGCTCGCATATGGATATCAGCATCCTCAGACCCGTGATAGAAGGGCTCAGCAGAACCATGTCGTCAGCAATAGCAATGCATAATAGCAATGCTGCTGCTGGCTTGTACCTAAATCTTGTAATCCTACTAATATTATAAATACAAAAGTTTGGATGTTTGTTATTAAATCAAGCAAAAACGGCTGAACGGATTAAGATGAATTTTAGTATACAAATAAAGTATAACCTGGATTAACATGTAGACTACTTTTTATCCCAGTAAAAGTCCAACAAAAGGAAGTCAACGCGAGCGAAGTCGCGGGCAAAAACTAGTGGGTTATAAATTTAAATACATCGCCGAGACCAAATTTACAATTATTGGACCGTACATTAATACCATCACCTTTTGAACCCATCATGGTTATGGATGACCATAATTATTATAATAAACCTTTGAAACAAAATCTTATTCTATTATTGACGACACTTTCGTGAAATGCGAGAATTATAAAAGTAAGGAGCGTCAGCGTCATGCTTCAGATAATATTAACCTGACTGATTAAACTTATGATCTTATGATGATTCTTATAGATTGACATTAATGTAGTTAATGGCCATTTTTTATTTTTCTTGTACCTTGATGTTTTTGGCGTGTCCAGTGCCTTTGACACCCTACAAATACGAAACACGTTAGAAAATTCTACTTGTAGCGATTTTAAAACGTCAATAATATATCTAAATCGTATAAAAACCTATCATGTAGCATTCAATTTACCACATTTTCTTGGTTTTTCTGGCTGCCGACCCTCGATTTTTGCCTGTCCACCTGCGGAAAGCCAACTTCAAGTATCGATTCGAAGTATTAGGACTTGTATATTGTGCCTGGAAATACTTGTTTCTGATAGTGGAAAACATGAATTGTCTTAAATCAACCTTATATTTATCTCGCTAAGGTATTTTTTACATAATAAACTAAAATTTATCTTGTCCAGTGATTGTGGAAAAGTGGACATGTCCACATTCCGTTACGATGATTTTGTGGGAACGAGGTATTCTTATTACCAAATTAGGTGTTTATTTTGATCTAGCATCACATATCGTTACGTAACATCATTCATTTGCCAAACTGTCAGTACTTAGTGGCTAGAAATCGCGCGCGAACGGTGCGTCAAGTGGTGGACCCAAAAACTAGTGTCCTGGTTCCGTTACGAGATTACGAAGGTTCCTATATTTTTTCTGCTAATGCGACTCAATTATCTTAATCTGTCATTATCATTCATTAACCATGATTTCAGTAAAATACTATTACAATTTGTATGGTAAAGTAGTCCTCTTAAGTAATGGAATGACGCCTATTCAAATAAAATGGTACACTTTGAAATAAAAATGCCCTAATAATGCAATGTAATATTATGACATAAATAAATATAAATATGTTTTTTTCTAGCAAAAATGCCGTTATTGCAGCAAAGGCGGTTGATAGCCACGTCATCCCGAGAGGTGGGTTTATGGCGGCGCGAGTACAGCGGCCGGTTGTGTGATCTCGATATCGTGTCGGAGCGGCAGTTCATCCGGCACGTTATGTATCTGATCAGTAAGTTTTCTTCCTATAGCCTCCTCATCATTAGCCTACTCCCACTGCTGTTTTATAGTAGTTTATGTGACTGTACATAATGAAGGGCATTAAACACGAGTGTGGGTTTATGAAACAAGCGTCAGCGAGTTTCATAATAGGATCACACGCGTGTTTTAATGCCTAATTATGTACAGTTACATACACTACTTTATCTACCCACATATTATAAATCCTCAATGATGTGTTCGGGAACCATTACAATAACCGCCATTGCACCGCCACGCTATGGCTGGCATCCATAATAACATCGATTTAGATGTTATTATGGATATCTAGTTATATTCTAGGAAATGGGGAATTTCGCGCAAATGGAAACCCTCTTTATGAAATATTGTTACATAAGTTTCTTAAAATATAACGCTGTTAGCCTGCGAATGTCAAAATACGTTTTGTATGGTCGTCGAAACACCTTAAATGCCCAGTCGTTATTGGTCGAGAGCCTTGGTTTTGCCAGTTTGGACTTGTAAAATTGTAACTTGTAGCTTCGTGAACGTGAACCTTCAGCGTAAGTGACTACTTTACACTTTATCACAATGTAAAAAAAAGTAAAAGTGATTTATTCTTCAATTTAGGCATATTACACACACATATATGAATGTTGATTAACTACCACCGGTTCGGAAAGAAAACCTCTGCCTCGAGAAGAACCGGCGTAAAAAACTCGGTGAGGCATAATTATTTTATGACAGTATACAATATATAATTTCAGTATCAGAGTATTATATAATTTACTTTCAAAACAAAGTTCAATTCAGTACTCCGCCAAGCCACATTAACATTTCCACATTTTTTTTCCAATTTACCACATGAACTGATTTTCGAGAACAAAAGCGTTGATTTTTAGACCAATAAACTAAATCGCTGTATGTAGGCCGATAATATTTGAGGACTTCCGTCGATTCCTCAAGGATCTCAGAAACTCAGAATTACCTTTGGCACTTCATTGTTTGCTATTTCAACGGAATAATATCAGAATCTGTGACGTACTTATATAAGTTTGAAGTACATCATTGAGAAGTTCCACAAGCCATCTGTGGTCTTCATCATCACTTCCACTTCACCAAATTTATGATTTCCGGGTGTAAATACACGAGTTATAATAGAAAATACCGAAATTACTACACGCGTGCCTAATATATTTGAGGAGTTCCCTCAATTCCTCATGGTTCCCATCATCCAACTGGGTTTTGGAAACAATGGGACCAATCTGGAAGCATATACTTTCAGTTAAAAAAAGAATTGTACGAATCGGTTCATAAATGACGGAGTTCTGAGGTAACTAACATAAAAAACAAAAAATACATCCGAATTGAGAACCTCCTCCTATTTTTGAAGTCGGTTAAAAATAAGAGTAGACGCTTGGTTAGTTTAGACGCTTGGTTAGCTTGTGTTAGTAGATTAGTTAAGTTCTTCCACTTGTACAACAACATGGAACGGTATTTAGTAATTAGGCCGATAGTCTGTGGCTAGTGGCTACATGGCCATACTCAATACTCATTTATCACTACATAGTATAAAACAAAGTCGCTTCCCGCTGTCTGTCTGTCTGTCCCTATGTATGCGTAGATCTTTAAAACTACGCAACGGATTTTGATGCGGTTTTTTTTAAGAGTGATTCAAGAGGAAGGTTTATATGTATAATACATGCATGTAAACTTATATAAACCCGTACGAAGCCGGGGCGGGTCGCTAGTTTATAATATTATAGACCTACTTCAAAATTGTGGTGAACTAGGTAGGTCGATGCAATCCCTGTGCTGCCTCTTAAATCCGCACAGGGTGGGTATTCAAAGCTAGACGATTAGCGAATGAACTTTGTTGGTATTAGCTTTTATTACCGACTGTACTTTTAGGCTTCCGTACCTCCAAAGAAAACAACGGAACCCTTACAGGATCCGATGATGTCCGTCTGTCTGTCTGTTAAGACTTTTTAACTTGGGAAAGCGTGGAGGTATCGAGTTGAAATTAAAACCATATACTCAGGTCTATAGTCCGTTGTCGCTCTCAATACACCGCTGAAAAAAACAAGCTTCAAAGTTATGGTAAAAAATAGAAAAAAATATATGGGTCACTATCAAATTGACCTTATCGTTAAACGACCATTTCAGCTAGATGACATAAAATTTAAATACACAGTCAGCATATAGTCAATTCAGCTGCGACGACATGAAAGTAGAATACTCAGTCAGCAAAAATACAGTATAGCTGGATGGCTAAGAATTAGAATGAATAAGTAGCCAAACGTCTGAAAATATAAATAGTCCATATGATTACAATATCTAAAGAGCCGAAAGAGAATTTACTTAATTGACATAAACACAGAACGAGTTAATAGCAAAACGTCATGAAATGTAAATAGTCTATATAATTAGAATTCCCAATTCGTCGAAAGTAAAATTATTTGATTGACATGAACACAGAACGAGTTAGTAGCAAAACGTCTGGAAATTTAATGTGTCATAATTTATAAATATGTAACAGCTTAAGCTAGGCTTATAATTTAAGTTATAATACTTATAATATTAATATGGATATTCTGACATTTTTATTTGTTAGTAGGTAACGTATACCCCCTAAAAACATTGGTTTATCCCATCACACTTTAAAATCTTAGATTGTGCGACAAGGTTTTAATTCTTAAGTGTCATATTATACTTATAATACTTAACATTTAAATTAAATTGTTACGTGTCTAAATTGTTACGTTCTTAAATCCAAACGTTTTGCCAAAGAGTAATTTAGCATTCATGTCTATGTAGTTACAAAGACATAACACAATCCAGACATTTCAGCTATATTGTCCTTTAGCGATAAGGTAAATTTGATAGTGACCCAAATATATACCTAACAAAAAACATTTCTTTTTTTCTTTTTCACCCCTGAGCTACTAGTATGTGACTAGTTAAGAATAGATAAAAATTATAAAATATAGTGAAGCGACCGCTCTTGCTGTAGTGCTAGCAGTCATTAAACGTACGTGAAGCTGGGAGTCGGAGGATTCAACAGAAAAACCAATGAATGCCAACTTAAATTCCTTTAATCACGGAATTACAAAATATTAACCTAAATCAATTAATAGTATTTTTTAATACAGTTGCTCAAAAAGTGGTACTTTTTGTGGCTGCGTAGCGTGCGAGAAGCTCAATTTCTCGAACTAGTGCTTTTTACTTTTTAGTTCCAAACTATACTTTCGAAACGCAGTAATTTTATATTAGATTTTTTACTTGGAAATTATGAAATTAAAAACGCTTACGAATACTAGGAGTATTTATTTTTGATCGCGTTGGTATGAAAGTCATTTTTGAAGCTGAAAATGTACGCATCTGTAGGTAGACCGCTTAACTCATTCCTCGCTTGCGCAGCGCGCGGGTGCAGGGGTATGACGATAACGGGGTGCGGGCGCCGGGGTTTGCCTTCCGCACGTCGCCCGCAGCCCGTTATAGTCATACCCCTGCACCCGCGCGCCGCGCAGGCGAGGACCGAGTTAAACGGTCCACCTATAGGTACCAGGAGCGCATACGCAAGCAGAAGTTTCGATGCAGCCACTAACAGTTGAGATCGAGGTACAATAATATAAATTTATTTAAAGAATTCATTAATATATAAATGACGAATATTAATTTATTATTTTTTCGCAATTGTATTAAAAAACGTCGTTTACAACACGTGTGAAATGTCTTTTACCACTCGTACCGAGTCTTGCCACTCGCTTTCAGCTCGTGGCAAGATACCTCGGTACTAGTGGTAAAAAGACATTCTTTTCACACTAGTTGTAAAATGTACTATTATGCAACTGTTGTATAAGAAGGGTCTTAAAAGGCGAGTGGCGTGGGTTGCGATGCGAGCCTTGGCGAGCATCGCAATAAAAGACGCCACGAGCGTTTTTAGACCAGTTATACACCGTTGCATACAATACTTTTTCTACGACAAATTTTAAATAAATAACAGACTACAGAATAGGTAAACTTTTCAGGCAGCAAGTTTTCTATTCGTACTTTTGTTACTCACGCAATTTCTTCAGGAGTGCAGTTATTAATTACTTCGACCATTTTAAAAGGAACGTACACTTTTGTCTTCACAAATACGAATTAAATCTTAATAGTTTAGGACTAATAGTTTATCATCTTTTGTCTTTTCATTTTGAACTGTATTTTGGTGGGAAATCGGAAATGTGACAGCTCTTGCTTATGGTTTGTTTTGTTTTTAATTTGTTTGCACTTGCCAATTCGAACTGTTTATTTTTATAAATAATACCAAAAATTTATAGAACATGTAATTTAACACACAATAGATGATGATTAATTATTATTGTAGTAAATAATGTATAATATACAAATGTTAAATCGTAAATAAATACTTTTATTTCGAAATATTTGTTTATGAAGTTGGCACCACTGCAATATAGCGGCCGATTTAAAAAAAGTTATACAGTGCTTTTATGAAAAATGTATGAACCAAAAAAGTACGCTAAACAGTGCGTTTTTGGGCCATAGAGCATAGAGTTTTTCGACGACTTATTAGTGGTGTCATTGTATATGAGCTACAGCCTATTTAAAGGACAGATAACGGTACAGGAGTAGAAAAAAATTAATTATGTACAGTTGCCTCATGGTCGATGTGAGAACCAAGAGTGACGAACACTTTAGTATTTACATAGAGTGAGTTACATAGAGACCATAGAGCAAGTACATAGAGTGTACAGCACTATAAGACAATCTCTTGAAAAAAAGTGCTACTGCTCGGCTGCCTTTCTTGACGTTCAACAAGCATTCGATAGAGTTTGGCACAAAGGACTCCTGTGCAAAATCAAAAAACTTCTTCCCCACTCCATCTACCTATTAATGGATTCTTACCTGAGCGACAGAAGATTCCAAGTGAAAGTACGAGATGCAAGATCTTCGCTCTACATCTGTCAAGCGGGAGCACCTCAAGGCTCTGTGCTGGGTCCAGTCCTCTACAACATATATACGTGTGACCTACCCCAGTCTTCGAATGTTTCCGTAGCCACCTTTGCTGATGATGCAGCTTTCCTTGCCTGTCACCCAGACCCAAAAGAGGCTAGCAGAGTACTGCAAGCACAGCTTGATGACACCAGCGCATGGCTAACCAAGTGGCGCATAAAAGCAAGTGCCCCTAAGTCCCATCATATCACATTTACACTTAGACGCGAAACGTGTCCCCCAGTCAAGCTGGGCACCGATATACTTCCCCAATCAACTTGTGTGAAATATCTGGGATTCCACCTGGACCAAAGAATGACATGGAAGAATCACATAAAGAAAAAGAGAGACGAAATGAATCATCGGTTCAGAAATCTCCTCTGGATTCTCGGCAGACAGTCGGCCTTATCTCTACCCAATAAGCTGAATGTTTACTGCGCAATAGTGAAACCAATATGGACATATGGCATCCAACTGTGGTCATCGGCCAGCAAATCCAATATACTGTCTCTCCAGAGAGCTCAAAACAACATCTTAAGGGTCTTGTCATCAGCGCCCTGGTACACTCGCAACTCAGAAATCCATGAGTATCTCGAAATCCCAACCATACTCGAAGAGGCAAAACGCTACACAGCTAACTACAAGGACCGACTAGCAACTCATCCAAACCCTCTATCATAGTCGCTTCTAAAGCTAAACCCAATAAAGAGACTCAAGAGAGCCAATGTGCTGCCTGACTAAGGGAAGCTGGGGTAATGGCCCTACCTTGCCAATCGCCAACCTCTCTCCACTCATCTGCTCATAGTTGTTTTGACTGATCGCAGATTATACAAATTATAAAAAAAAAAAAAAAAAAAAAACTTTAGTATTTTTGGGAAACGGGGAATGGTGTTGCGAAATGCTGAGTCGGCACCACCTGCATGGCCACTTGGGCGGTCGCTGGTTATGCAAGTGTAACTATAACACGTTGCTTTTTTTTTAAGTTGTCCGTCAAAATTTGCAATCCATTTTTTAGTCACTTCCCGTTATCCGACTGAGCTGAAATTTTGCATGCATATGTATATCGCATGACAATGCTCTGATCTGATGCTGGAGCTGGAAGGTGGTCATAGGAACTCCGCAATAAAACGACACAATCCCATCGAGTTTGGGCTCGTTAGAATCGTCTCAATGAGTAGTTGATGATGGTATGCAGAAAAACACAGTCAGCAATAAAAGCTTGTACAGTCAGCGTCAAATACTCTGTAGCAGTCAAAGTGGCCAAATAGTTCGGTACACCATACTAAATATATGGTGTACCGAATTATTTGACTACTTTGGTTGCTACTAAGTATTTGACGCTGAGTGTACCAAAAATGATTTTTTTGGCAGAAACTTATTATTAATTAATTTATAATGATATATTGTTTTCATAGTGTTAAAATTTATCCGGGGTCTCGAGTGACCAACATAAAATTTCGACCGTCGGCAACGGTTCATATCGTCACGTTTTGTGTGCCAAAATCAAGAACATGTTAGCATTTGACGTAAACAAAATGGTTTTATGTGCAAGACACATAAATAGTCACATTTTACGTAGATGACGGTATACCATGTTAGCTCATGACGGTAAAATTGTATATGTTGGTTGTGGACATAAAACATATGCATAAAAGTCGTCATTTTGCTATTGTGCTAGCCCCGCTGATCTCTGCATACACACCTTGCATTTTACTTAACAATAGATCGTAATATGTTTCAATAAATAGATTTATAATTTATAACATTATATAGACAACGTGTATTCATACTACAAAAGCGTGCCGTACGTATTTTTTTATTTATTATATTTATTAACCAAAGATATAAAAAACTTATTCTAAAACATGTCCCTGCAAAACTGTTTGAACAGTTTGCCTGCAGGTAAGTCTCTTTTATGCTTAATATACATAGCATAATAATAACATCGTTTTTAATCCTATTTTATACTTAAATGCTAACTTATTAATCTTGTTATAAATATGAGTGTGATATGATAACGCTTGCTTGCAAAATGAGATGATGATCTCATTTGTCCCTCCACGAACTTCAGCTCAAAATCTCTTTAGAGAAAACAATATACTCAACTCACCCTGCCCTCGCAGTACATATATGACGTCGCTAAATTCGTCAAAGAAAACATTGACACGTTTCCCCGCAAAAAGATAACTCGCACAAGACAGGGGTCCCTGAACCAGCTCCTCACACAAACCACTCGACTGACCAAGTGAAGTAAAATCATCTCTCACGTGGGGCCAAAAGTATTTAACAAACTAATACCAGTAAATGTAAAATGCGCGGGTAGTAACTCAACTTTTTTAAGAAAATTAAAATCGTGGCTTCTCACGCACTCTTTTTATGACATTAAAGATTTTTTTTCTACTCCTGTACCGTTGTCTGTCATTTATATAGGCTGTAGCTCAAATACAATGACACCACTAATAAGTCGTCGAAAAACTCTATGCTCTATGGCCCAAAAACGAACTATTTAGCGTACTTTTTTGGTTCATACATTTTTCATAAAAGCACTGTTCAACTTTTTTTTAATCGGCCGCTATATTGCAGTGGTGCCAACTTCATAAACAAATATTTCGAAATAAAAGTATTTATTTACGATTTAACATTTGTATATTATCAATTATTTACTACAATAATAATAAATCATCATCTATTGCGTGTTACATTACATGTTTTATAAATTCTTGGTATTATTTATAAAAATAAACAGTTCGAATTCGGCCCGGGTCCGGATTCGGTTTGGTTTGGATGGCAAGTGCAAACAAATTAAAAACAAAACAAACCATAAGCAATAGCTGTCACATTCCCGATTTCCCACCAAAATACAGTTCAAAATGAAAAGACGAAAGATGATAAACTATTAGTCCTAAACTATTAAGATTTTATTCGTGTTTGTGAAGACAAAAGTGTACGTTCCTTATAAAATGGTCGAAGAAATTAATAACTGCACTCCTGAAGAAATTGCGTGAGTAACAAAAGTACGAATAGAAAACTAGCTGCCTAAAAAGTTTAACTATTCTGTAGTATGCTATTTATTTAAAATTTGTCGTAGAAAAAGTATTGTATGCAACGGTGTATAACTGGTCTAAAAACGCTCGTGGCGTCTTTAATTGCGATGCTCGCCAAGGCTCGCATCGCAACCCACGCCACTCGCATTTTAAGACCCTTCTTATAAAACAGTTGCATAAAATACTATTATGAGTTACCAGAATAAGAATGTTATATGTTAAAACACTTAGTATATAAATTTAATTTAATCTAAACAATCGATGACATGTAATATTAATAATATTATAAATAAAAGACTTATGAGTATAACTTATGACTTAGAAACAAAAAAAATATTAAAAATCCATTCTAAATAATATGTTCAATAGGAGGAAGGCAATAGTTAATTAATTGGAATGTTGTTAATATTTTTCTATTCAATTTTTTTTTATATTACATACTCTACAATATTATTGCAAATATAAAGTCTTTGTAAAGCTGTGACTTATTCATCTTTTAGCTGAGTCCTTTTAAAATGGATAATATTTTCATCGAAGACTAGACCCTACTCTCTGCTGCTTTATAAGCATATTATTATTCTTCTTAACAATAGCTTTTTAAGGACACTTTTAGAGTATAGCTCGTAAAGGAGCAAGACATAAAATTATTATAAATATTATATTAAGGCGGTTTACATAAACCCGCGACGCGCGTTCTCATTTCAAAATGTACCTTAGCTCACGGCGGCCGCAGTGGCCTGTGTGATACGTCTAAGTATTGACCGTTATCAGCGTGAAGAGCCGATGGTTCCGCACGCTTACGGAGGCGCGAGCCGCGCGCATGCCGTCGGCTGCGCGCGCGCCAGGCGAGTCACGTCGGTTGGCAGCGAGCTGTTCCCACCGGTTGACGTTCCTTGGAGACTGCGGGTGATGTAGCATGGTGTAGCGGGACATCTCGCGGGGGAACCTGGTCAGTTGAGATAAATCATTTATAAGAAACGGCTTCAATTAGCACTTTACCATACCACGTTAGATAGGCATATTTCGACTTGACATCACACCACCATCATCTATTTTCACTTTCTTCTATGGATTGTTTTATCTGAAATAAATGCTTTTTTTTAAACCACATTTTCCACAAAATTGCAGGGGTTTCTATAGAAAATATGCCACGGTGCATGGCATCCGTTTGGCTTCCCTATGGGATTCTTGCTGTAATGAATGACCATCGTGAATATACTTTGGTCTTTCGAAAAAAGTAAAATGAGATTAGAAACTGGTCAAAAAAATACCAGATTCTCTCGTCTTTGTCCGCTGACGCGGTTTGGAAGACTGATCAGAATGTAGTTCGAATAGCTTACCTTACTACTTTCAAATCGTGCTCAATCAACCGCATATACAAGTCATCATCTTCTCCCCCCCAATTCAGGAATCTATTCGAAAATCCATCTATCTTCTTATACTGATCCGATGTTATAGCTAGCACCCCTCCAATCAGATCGTAATAGAGTAAAACGAATCTGAATTTGTCTATGCTCGCACTAAGATGGCGGGGCTGGGTGGTACAGGCGTAGAGGTTGCTGTCATCAAGTGGTAGCAGGTCTACGTCTTGGAGGATCAGGCAGGGGTAGTGGTCAGCGATAGCTTGGCGCGCGCCAATGTTGTAAAGTAGGCCCTTGTTCCATGGTTTCTGGTCTTGCTGCTCGAGTATATATATCCTGGAATTATAATAGTTGGTATTAATGGTTGGTTGATTGGTTGGTATTATTAGTTGTGACCCCTTCGAATAGACCAGTGTTTTTCAACCTTTTTCATGACGCGACCCCCCTAGAGTAAGAATCCAAGCAGCCGCGACCCCCCTGGGGGTCGCGACCCACAGGTTGAAAGACACTGGAATAGAACAATACAAACTTACTACAAGCTGTTTTTAAATTTTGTTACAACTTACGTATACTTCAGAAGTAGGTACCTAGCTATGAAATTTACGATATTTTATTTAACTATGTATTTTGATGACACATGCTGACGATTTGCTTATATTATTTATATATATTTCAAATTTGCATTGTGTGTGAAAGACATGTAAATTAAAGCGGTTAAATACAGAGTTAAGAATTAAATAATAAAACCAGTAGGTAGGTACACGAGACTATTTTAAACATCAAAAATTAATAATAATGGAGAACGTCATGTTATAAATAATAAAGAATATCTATGTCCATTACAGCAATAAAAAAAACAATGATAATAAAATAATAATACTTAATGAAAAACGTCATGTCATAATAAATAATATCTATGTCCATAAGGAACAATAAAAAACAAAACAAAAACAATGTCTGCAATTCAAGCCAAAAGCAAAATTATCTAAAGGTAGCTAATGTAATGAATGATGTCAAATATAATAAATTATTAAAATTAAATTAGAATGTTGATATTACTATAAGGTGACTGATATTACTCGTATTATACTCTTATAAATTACTTTAAGACACCAACAGATTTGTAAAGGAAGCCAAGCAGGCTGTACTATGATTAAAAAAAAAACTAACTTATAATGAATGTTTTGCTTCCTCAAAAAATTATGCATGTACGGTAGGAAGACATCAAGCTGCTTCTGCCTGTTTCTGAAAGTGACGAGTATCGCCACGCTGAAGAGTGGGTTGCAATGTGCCGGAGAGTAGCTGCCGTTCTCAATTCCTTTGGCATCAAAATCATGGTAATTCTTCCGGACATTCCAACTGTTGCTTGTGTCCTTACTATGCAGAACATAATCATATGTACAAGCAGGTCTATCTTTCTTCAACAAGGTAGGAATTACTTTCTTACATAACACTTCGTCTATTGCGTTTCTATCTATATGTGGGTAATTGAAAATTCCGTAATCAATGAAGAAGACTAACTTTATAGTTACTGCTATAGAGAGCACAAGTAAAAAGGTTTGTTTACAAGTATAGTATCTGTAAATCGGATTCAGTTTCGGCATTTTTTAATTTAAAAATAAGTTTTGCCATTAAATGCAAATATATTGTAGAAAATTAAGCGATTTACATGTACCTACTGTCATCTGGACTTGGAACATTTTTTATACAAGCTTTGGTATAAATGATTGCCTCAAGTTCTACTTTAAAACTGGTCATGACTATTGTTTTCCTGTTATCAACCATACTAAACATAAATAATTCACGACAAATAAGCAATATAACAATTAAATAAACTTTTTAAAACATCGACACAATAAAATTACATAAAACCTTGTAAACTCAAAATTTAAGGCTGCACAAACTTATTACTTAATATTAAAAATATAATCTATTTCTCCTATAAATACCCACAATGTCCTGCATTTATTAGTAAATAACTTGGTGCCGTAAAAGACATTTTAGCGAAGTTCGTGGGTGTCATTTCAGCGAAACCCTTGTACAAATGCTGGAAAGAGAAAACTGATAAACAAGTGCTTAAGTCAACTAAACAAGCGATGTTCCCTGCCCTAGCTGTTCAAAACAGAAGGTAAATTTTACCTTTTACAGGTGCATTGTAGTACTTAGCCGCTCACAATCGGTAGGTATAAGTTTATTTATGTCATAAAATCAAACAACGTGTATCATAGAAATTGTACAATGAAGTACTGTGTATGGGATGATAAAACGGGTACGATAAGCGTTGTAGTGCATAGTACAATAGTATATCTACAATTACAATAGTTTGAGTAGCACTTTCAGCCTAGCCAGTTGATTTGTACATTTATTTTACTTGATTGAGCCATTGAGGGTTGAGGTACTTGAGGTATGAAAGTATCTCTTATTAGTTATTATTATAAAAGAGAAATGACAGCCTCGAGGGCCTTTGCCAGAGTCAGTAGGTGTATACATTAACTACGAAATAACGAACTAAACCATCATTTTCTTGCCCTTATCCCATTTATTTGGGGTCGGCGCAGCATGTCCTTTTCTTCCAAACCTCCCTGTCACTCGTCATAACGAACTAAACCATTTATCAAAAAATTACTTGCAAACTGTTCGGTTTTCAAGTTAGTTAGTTATAAGTGAAGTGGCAGCCTCAGGGGCCTTTGCCAAAGACAGGTTTTCAAGTTTGTGGTATTCTGAATGAATTGTTCGAGATAAGATCTGTCACGAGTGTCACTGTGATAACTGATAAGTGATAGAAGAGTGGTGATCGTTCCAAATTGTACGTCGGTGTTCAATTTCAATAGTAGGATCCGATCCGACTATTTCTTTTATTTGTCGCATTCTTTCAATACACGTCCGATTCTTGCATCATACTTTTTCTGAAATCGCTCTCTAGTGTCTCTACCTCTGTCACTAGCGCGCGTATGACTTGACAAAGTCTGAGGGAAAAAATGGACGTACAGTCGCCATCACATACATCGGAGCAAACAAGCACGTCACAAACATCGGAACACACCTCTATTTTCAAGGCATTAGGGTGCATGTGCCGATATTTTTGAACACCTATAGTGTACCTATGTACCTATGTGATGGTGTTAGTTAGTTATAGGTACTGGGCGTTTTCCGCAAGTCGACATCCATTATGCCTATTTTGCGTGAAACGGCGGTGTGGCGCTACTCTAACCACCCCAGCTCGTCTAAAAAGTTGGTGAGTGCCTTGGTGTTGCAGACTGCGTCCCGAAGTGTGTTTGGAGAAACTAGGTGCTTCATTCTGTATACTTCTACCTCCTTGCAGTCCAGTAGTATATGTTTAGTCGTTTTTTCTGCCTCCATGCACGCTCTGCACATGGGGCTGTCTGTGATACCTAAGTTATAGAGGTGTCTGTTCAAGGTGTTGTGTCCTGTTATTATACCCACTATCTTGCGCAGTTGGTTTCTATGTGTCCTTAGTAGTGTGGTTGTGAGTTTGTAGTCGCGTTTCGACAGAATCTCTTTGGTCTGTCTGCATGTGTCTATCTCCTCCCAGTATCTTTGGTGTAGGTCTTTAGTGTGTTGGTCCAGTTGATTGTATATGTAGCTTTGTGGCAGGGGCAAGATTGGCTCCGGTCCGTATGCCGTTGTTTCTGAGCCTTTCCTGGCCAGTTCATCCGCTGCATCGTTTCCTCTTGAGCCACTGTGCCCCTTGATCCATTGTATGTGATGATGACTGTACATCCTATTCAAAATGCTCAGTAACTTAACGTTAACGTATACCTACATTAAATCTTTCTTAATTTCAAAAAAGTTGAATGTAATAATTTCATATAATGCAGATTTGACGTTTTACAAGATTTAATCTTATGTACAAAATCTTGTAAATAAGAATATTATAAGTCTAAATCGCAAAATAATTTAACACACTTGAACTAAATTGTCAATATCTTATCTATGCTATTATCATGAAAAATAGAACATTATTTCCGGTGCTACATTACTATCTGGACGGCTATCACAAGATGGCGCGGGAGCTCTCGATTTTTCTCGCACTATCCGTCTCTCTCTTATTAAGAAACTTAGAAATAAACGTATTATAATAGTGCGAGAAAAATCGAGAGAGCTCGCGCGCCGTATTGTGATAGCCGTGCTGGTAAGAGTTTCAAAGCCACAACAGTGATTTTTTGCAGACTTGTTTATGAAGTTGGCCCAATGAATAATCCAAGTTTGTGACCTCGAGCGCCGAACGCAACTTTGTCAAAAATCGAAAATACTGCGAAAGTTTTTATTATAACCCTAATGGACTGGTTTTTGAGAGTACCTTTTCAGGACGTTTTTAAAGTAGACTAGATTTGCTACAATATGAGACTAGAATTGTCTCTGTAGACCCAATAGTTTCCGAGATAAAACCTTACAAAGTTTATAATTTTTCGGACTTCGCAACACTAGCAAACTCCTTCGGGGGTACTTGGAACTTCATCCCGCTAGAGTTGTTCGAGTGACGTTTAAAATATTGCAAAAAATTGCGAAGTACGAAAAAATTATGAACTTTGAAAAGCTTTATCTCGGAAACTATTGTGTCTACAGAGACAATTCTAGTCTCATATTGTAGCAAATTTAGTCTAAGTACTTTAAACACGTGCTTAAAGTATCTATCACAAACGAGTCCTTTAGGGATTCCGGGGTATTTTCGATTTTTGACAAAGTTGCGTTCGGCGCTCGAGGTCACAAACTTGGATTATTAATTGGGCCAACATCATAAACAAGTCTGCAAAAAATCAGAACTACTGGATTTCACGCAAACTACCCCGTACATTCAGGCGACAAAGTTACTGGATTACCACCTTAATAACAATTTTTGTTTTCCCTTTTCTAGTTGGCGTAGAGACAAGTTCGTTTCCATTCAGCCGAGACTTCAACTGTTTCTACATTAAGGATAACTTGGCTCTAGAAGGAGTATCTGTAGAGCACCTTAAAAGTTACGTGAGGGACTTGCTACTGATCGGCACATATTACAAGCGTCTTTACCAGTTCGCTTTTAACCACTCGGTTGATGACCATTTCAGGAGCAAGGGGCTGGTTTATGAAGTAAGTATTTTTGGTCTGGTAAAATGAGCCGTAATGACTTTGAAATAAGATTCTTTGTTCAATGCATTTTATTTACTCTTTTAAAGAAGATATAAGATATTTCACTTATTACGAATGTTTCTAAACTAGTATCGAAAACGTTATTTTATTTTAAAGAGGGTAGTTAGCACATAGTAGAAAGTACTCCCCCTAAACTAAAAGACTAAAAACTTCGGGATGTGCATCTGCATATTTTTTATTGTCCAAGAGTAAATTTAAAGCAAGTAATAAGAGTAAAGTAGAAATCATTTCAGTTAAACGTTAGCGACAAAATTATCCGTATAAATATAGAACATACTGAGAGAAGGTTCAAATTACAATCACAACCTTCGCAATTTTCGTTTAGTACAAATAGCGGATTGTGACTTTTAAGTCAGTTAGTATGAAGCGTTTTGGGCTACCGCCAGCGAGGTCAATCTTTGTTTCAAATTTTTGGGTATTTATGATCCTACAAACATTTGTTCCTCTCCAAAAACTGGTTAGAATGGCATTGTAAAAAAATCTTTGTCTACACCCCTTTCATCATTTAAGAGTCCCCGGCAAGCTCGGTTCTCCATACAAACGTTCTCATTTTAAAACAACTAGCTAATTTGCTCTGAAACTTTGTACTCAGAATAAGTTCTGACGACCGCTTTAGCCTAGTTGGGTCATTGTCAGATTTAGGTTCGCGTCTTTTCGGTGGACATTGCCAAAGTTAAGGGCTATAAAGCCTAATTTTTGGTTGAACTCTGAATCCGCATAAACGGCGTTGCCCCTTCTATAATTCTATGTGATAAAAACATATTAAGCCCTTAACTATTGACCACCGGAAAGATGATTTTTGTTTTTGTGACTGACAATGACCTAGTTGGTAGTGACCCTGCCTACGAAGCAAGAGGTCCTGGGTTCGAATCCCGGTAAGGGCATTTATTTGTGTGATGAGCACGAATATTTGTTCCTGAGTCATGGATGTTTTCTATGTATTTAAGTATATTTATTTCTCTATATAAGTATATATATCGTCGTCTAGTACCCATAGTACAAGCTTTGCTTAGTTTGGGACTAGGTTGATTTGTGTAAGATTGTCCGCAAATATTTATATATTTATATAGTTAAGGTATATCCAGGTCTGTAATTAGTTTATGTAGCTTCAAATAGTACCATAGTTAAAATAAATACAGCGAATTTAAGTTTTTCATACAAAACTTGTTTTTGCTGTATTTCGTTTGTTTTAGAAACTGGAGCCATATAAACGAATTACAGACCTAGATATACCTCATGTCATTGTATATGCAAAGTCTCGTTACAATCCAACACGTAGTTTTAAAATGAGACCGAAACGCCGTTTGTATGGGAAGGTGAAATTCGGCCGAGCTTGCCGGGGACTCTTAATACAACCTTTCTTATTTCCAGGCAGCAAGAGAAATAGTAAGGCGATACTTACTGAGCTTCCGTTTGGCTGCGACAGAGATCTATGAAGAGTGTACCAACGACATGCAGACTGGCAAATGTTTGCCGACCTTACTGCAGATATTGTACCATATGGAGCCGTTGAAGTATGAGATAGAGACTGTCGCGTCTATTTATAAGATGATCAATCATGGTATGTAGAACGAATCGTATACTTTGTTGTTATAGTTATAAGACTAATAAGGTGTACAAAAGCTCACTTTGCCGCGGTGCAAGACATTGAGCATATCATCAAGACCTGCCCGCTCAGTAAATACGACGGTAATCCGGCAGACTTGTTCACCCTCGACAGTGACGTAATCCTATGGATGTAACATTTGAAAATTCTTTTATAGTATACAGTACCGGACAAAAGTTTAAGTTCACCCTTTGTTTTTGGTACAAATTTGTACTTTTGTGCGATAATGTTTTGCAGTTCAGATGTCGAAAATTGTTTCCAACTGATTCGTTATTGTTTACGGAGATGTGTTTGATTAGTCAGACACAATTTACGTAAATTTCTAAACAACTCATCCTCATCATCCTCCTAGCGTTATTATTCCCGGTTGTGCCCCTAAAGGAGCCCGGGGTCCGCTTTGACACCTAATCCCAAGATTTGGCATAGTCACTAGTTTTACGAAAGCGACTGCCATCTGACCTTCCAACCCAGAGGGAAAACTAGACCTTATTGGAATTAGACCGGTTTCCTCACGATGTTTTCCTTCACCGAAAAGCTAACGGTAATTCCGTACATAAGTTCCGAAAAACTCATTGGTACGAGCCGGGATTCGAACCCACGACCGCCGCTTGACAGCCGCATGCCTGAACCACTAGGCTACCGTAGCTTCAAATTTCTAAACAACTGATTCCCTAAAAACCAACATTGTATCTGATCATTGTACGTTTTAAGTGGCAAGCCCATATATGGCCCAGCCTTTGCCGTCATTCCTATAAGATTTTAGGGAATGCGTTGTTTATAAATGTACGTGAATTGTGTCTGACTAATTAAACAAATCTCTGGAAACAATAACGGATCAGTTGGAAACAAATTTCGGCTTCCGAACTGCAAAATATTGTCCAAAAGTACTCATTTGTACCTAAAACAAAGAGTGAACTTAAACTTTTGACCGGTACTGTACGACTGATTAAATGCCATACGATTAAATAAATAAATGCACATACAGTAGTTTTGTACCGTCGGCAAAGTGGTTCGGTGTGCATCCCTGCATATGAGTTTATATGCAAGGGGGCCAGTTTTCTTGCAGCTGTCCTCATTTTGTAATAATACGCCGAAACATGTTTACATATTTTTGATGTTGACTCTACAAAAGTGTTACATATTTAATAAAAAACCGGCCAAGTGCGAGTCGGACTCGCGCACGAAGGGTTCCATACCATTATCAATAAAAATATTTATTTTATTCTGTTTTTAATATTTGTTGTTATAGTGGCAACAGAAATACATCATCTGTGAAAATTTCAACTGGAACTATCACGGTATCAGTGAGATACAGCCTGGTGACAGACAGACGGACGGACGGACAGCGGAGTCTTAGTAATAGGGTCCCGTGTGTAACTCTTTGAGTACGGAACCCTAAAAAAGTATGTTATCTTGTACACACATAATATATGTAACGCAGACGCCACACGAGTTAATTTTATGATCAAACGAAGCAATGCTGTTAGAAACACTGCATCGTGCAATATGATCGACGTCCTTTAGCTAAAAAAAATATTTTTTTACAAAGTTAATTTCAATAAAAAAAGTTAGGATTGCAATACAGTCTTAACTACTATTCTTAAATATAAAATATTTTTTTAATTAAGGAGCGGTTATAACTAGTTATTCTTAATTAAATAGGTATAGCTATACAGAGTGTTTTTTTTTAATGGGACAGTATGGGGAAATCCGAATCTAAAGGAGATAGAGGAAAAGTGTCCAAAGAGACATTAGGTGTTTTTTTATGTAAACAAATTTGGCTCATTAAAATTTTTGGTCAAGCGTGAGTTGTTCTTAAAAAAATATAAAGTTGGTCAATTTTCTTTTTGACGCGGGTCGGCTCTGTTTCATGTAAGGATTATTTCATTGTATGGAAAGAAAAAAATCTGAACAGCAGAAGTTGGTCAAATTTAATGAAAACTAATCTTCATACAATTGCAGTATTCGCCTTTTAATATTGTTACAAGTGCCTAGGCGTGTAAAAAAATATTTAAAATTATTCCATTTTTAAATTTTGATAATCGATAAGAGCTCCAGATGATTCAAGAGAAGAACATTTTTTTTAATCTTCGTAAACATCATGGCACGCGATAGTCTTGAAATTATAAAAAAAAGAATTCAAATTTGGAACGTAATTTATTTAATTAAGGGTCGAATTTATGAATCCCGATACAACTCCGTACAAGAATTAAAAGATGCTGTTTACAACACTTTAAACACAATTCACCATAAGTCTCTGTTAAATACAACTAGAAGTGTCTTGAAGCGTGCTCGTACCTGCATAAGACAAGACGGCGGCCACATCGAACATTTACTCAAGTAATAAACCAACTGTATGAAGATTAGTTTTCATTAAATTTGACCAACTTCTGCTGTTCAGATTTTTTTCTTTCCATACAATGAAATAATCCTTACATGAAACAGAGCCGACCCGCGTCAAAAAAAAAATTGACCAACCTTATATAATTTTTTAAGAACAACTCACGCTTGACCAAAAATTTTAATGAGCCAAATTTGTAAACATAAAAAAACACCTAATGTCTCCTTGGACACTTTTCCTCTATCTCCTTTAGATTCGGATTTCCCCATACTGTCCCATTTAAAAAAAACACTCTGTATATTGTTTCTCAAAAATGGCCCGCAAAGTGAACATAACTCGCATATTGGAAGGTAAAGTGTAAAGTTTAAGACCAGATCAAAATTAAAAAATAAAAAACATTACAGGCTGCCTGGAATGTTACATATAAATTCCTTTATTTGTCGAGTACCAAACTTTTTAAAAAGTAGAAACTGGCATATAAAAGACGGCCCAGGTCGTATTCAGCCAAATCAAGTCGTATTTTTCTGTTGCAAACGCGACATTATTGTATGAGTCATAAAAAGATTGCGTTTTTCGGTGGAAAAATACACTAACGATTCTGTTTATAAAAATATATGATGACGTTTAATTTTATGTAATTTGCAGTATCCTCAATTTGTATTTAATAATAACGCTTGATTTCAATTTAGTCTTTTATATTCCCCCATTTTTGAGAAAAGCACTATATTAGCCTCAGCCGGAATGGCAATTGCAGGCTTCGCATTATAATTAGACAGACTCGCAAGCTCGTCCGTTTAAACAAATACTCAGCCTGCAATTGCCTCCTTCCCGGCCACGGCAACAATGTACTATTATTCTTATTATTTTATACAGTAGGGCAGTAGGGTACAGCTTTTTACTTGTAAGTACCTCACCACTTCTTCAACTTACCTTTTTAGACTCCAAAACGACGATACCACACGGTGCTGAGTTGATGTCATATCTCTTCAACGAGATATCGTTGGTCACGCACACGAATACTGCTGCTACCATGTTCAGCGCGCTGTTTTCAGTGTGTCGGGTATATTTCAGGTAAATAATAGCAATAGGGTATTTGACAACAGTGAAAATGAATTGTTTTTTCATTTGCAGTAACATTACGAAAATACTCGGAAAGTATCAATCTATCACTTATGTTTGCTATTTTAATATTTTTATAGTAGTTTATGTGACTGTACATAATGAAGGGTATTAAATACGAGTGTGGGAATAACATCACACGAGTATCTTAATGCCTAATTATGTATAGTTACATACACTACTTTATCTATCCACATATCATAAGCCTCCATGATGCATTCGGGAGCCGCATTTTATGACCGGCATCGCGGCGTTGTTTTCTTGCAGCTGTCATAGTTCTTTTTTAATTCAGAGACAAACTAGAGTTGGATCCAATAATCATATCATTCGATATCTTACTTACGCGACATTTGTCAAATTTGTATGCAAATTGACAATTAATTTCGAACTAACCGTCATCTCGACTGATATTAGAATAGAGGTTAAATCAAATTTCTCTGTTTTTGAGACGTTCGAAATTTGAATGAAATAATATTATCGAAATCGATGTTATTATTTAGAAATAAAAACATTTTCACAGATAAGAAATTTGTTCTAACAAAACAGTCTATTTTTATGGTGGTCATAATGTGCGGTTCTTGAAAGCATCATGGAGGGTTTATGACATTTGGATAGATAAAATTCATAGGCGAACAATAAGGACGTTGTTTGATTGTGAGGTCACAGGCAACTAAGTAATCGCACGGATTCCATACTAACGGAGCCTTTATGACGTTTCATGAAAAGAAGCTGATTTGACTTTAGTCAAGTACCGTACTCGTTTCATTTCTGTGTTTGTATTTCATAACGTTAATTTTGCACTGTTTTAAAATCAACAACAGCATCACGATAACTGAATACTGCTATATTTCATTTGTAGAGTTGAATAAGTTCGAACTTCGATCCTTCGCAGTTACCCTCTGTTGCGTATTGACTTACTGTTTTTACGGGCGAAATATCATCAATAGAAATAAGTTTTGCCGACTGTACCTGGTCATTAACTACTCCTTGAGGGGGTTCTAGTATTTCTAATGGGCCCAAATACGACAGGGTTATCATGTGTAGGTACTTAAGGTGGTTCGATTTCCATACAAAACGTTATTTGACATTCGCAGGCTAACGGCGTGATATTTTAAGAAACTTATGTAACAAACTTTCATAAGTTGGCTTCCCATTTGCGCCAAATTCCCCCTTTCCTAAAATAAACTTGTATAAACTAGATTAATTTGAGAAATTGGTTTGGGACGTGATATTTTGGGAAAACTATTTTTCTCAAATTAATCTAGTTTATACAAGTTTATTCTAGGAAAGGGGGAATTTGGCGCAAATGGGAAGCCAATTGATGAAAGTTTGTTACATAAGTTTCTTAAAATATCACGCCGTTAGCCTGCGAATGTCAAATAACGCTTTGTATGGCAATCGAACCACCTTAAGGAGTTCGTATGGCCATTGGCCATCTTTCCATCATCAGACCTGGTTTATGGTGCTTTAGACATTGCATTTGGCATTTTCATGCGACTTAAACGACCTCGGGAAGTTGCTCAAAATTGACTTGCAAGATTTGACCCGCACATACGAAAGAGCGAACCAACAAAACTTGCAAAATAGGGGTGTGGACTCCAAATGTATTATTACTTCAAAAGAAAGAGGGCAAAAAAAATATGCATAGTGACGAAAATCCTATTCAGATATATCTCAAAAAATTACGAAGCTACCACCGTTCTAATGTTGCTTGTGAAATCGCTCGAGCATCGTGACGTCACGGCACTCGAGCGTCATAGTAAATGACAATCGTTTCATATGAAGGTGCGTTTTGAGGAGAAGGTATATTTGGTATACCCCCTCTTAAAACTTTGTAAACTTATAACTTTGTGATTATTTAACTGCTTTACTTTATCCTCCATTTGACAATATTTTTAATACTTTTTCGAGAAAATTCAACATTATTGGTAATTGTATTTGATGTCAACGCCCATGATGATAGACCCAATTAAACATACCCTTTCAGATTCATCGAACGATTCATTTTCGAAGGCGAACTTGACGACTGGTACAATGAGTTTTTCATTAAAAAGGACGCCCAATATGCAAACAGTCGCTCCAAGCGCTACTGGGACAAAGGCTTCCATATAACACAGAGCGTAGCTGTACCGGAGTTTCTACGGGTGTTGGCTAAGCTGATACTGCTGTGTGGGAAATCTCTGAGGCTGCTTAAGCTGTGTAATCCTAATGTGAGTCTTCATCATTAAAAAAAACAGTGAACAGGAAAGGACTTTTCAACTGCGTCAATTATTTTCGAAAAATATATCCAGTTTCGTCACTTACGTTTTGGGTTTAGGACGGCGAATAGGACACTTTCCTTGATCCGTCTCATGTTACAAAAAATATTTTAAATATCTGACCCTGGCAATGGCAAATATAGCTGTTGCAGCTGTCAATATCATTGCCAGTGTCAGTTTACCACGGATATTTAAGATATTTTTTTGTAATATGAGACGGATCAAGCGAAGTGTCTTATTCGCCGTCCTAAACCCAAAACGTAAGTGAGGAAACTGAGGAAACTGTTTATATTTTTCAAAAATAATTGACGCAGCTGTAAAGTCTGCAATTTTTTTTCTGGTGCTAAGGAAGGTTATTCCTATCACCAAAAAAATAATCAGGCTCTTCTGAAATTTTCATCCATTCCCAATTGTACAAAAGTAGTTTGTGCTTGCTTCTTAAGCTTCTAGCTTTTTTTCAAAAGAAGGATTCTAAATTCGACTTGGGCAGTGTTTGTCATACACTTGTTACTAGGGAATTTAACAAATGAAAGGTCTACCGAAAGAACATGAAATGTGAACCCTTCAAATGACTAAAGTCTATAGGCAAATGGTGTACAGTTTTTATTTATAACATTCCAGGACCCCTTAGTCCTCCTAATCTCATCAGACCACCCGTCTATCAAATGCTGCGCCACCTTCGACACGCTCGAGCGGCAGCAGCAGCTCCTGGACGTGTACCGCACGCGCTGCCGGTTCGTGAGCGGCGAGCCGGCCTCCTTCGACCAGATCTTACTGAAGAACGAGGCGGAGAAGAAGGCTTTCACGGAGATGGCTTCTATGAAGCAGGCGGAGACGCTGGAGAAGATTGTTGGTGAGTTTCTTAAATGACCACCCGCCCATCAAATAAATGTCTTTCGACCAGATCTTGTTAGAGAACGAAACGGAGAAAAAGGCTTTCACGGAGATCGTTTTTATGAAGCAGGCGGAGACTTTGAAAAATATTGTTGGTGAGCTTATGGGCCAATCAACAATTTTTTGTTGCCAGTTGCCAGGGTTACGGCTCCTGGTAAACTCTTTAAAACTAAGACTTTATAGGGTTCAAATCCACTGAACATCTGTTTTTTATTATATTGGTAAACCCATTCTAAGGTCCGCATCTTCTAAGCACGCTAGGAGTCCAATTTATAATATTTTGTTCTAAGAAACTGTGACGTTTGACGTGGCTTACTAGGACAGAATAACGACCATAAAAAATTGGATGGTTTGATGGTATTTAAATTGAAGAAAAAGTTTGTTTAACTATTCGAAATAAACAGTTGTTCAGTTTGAAGAGCAGTATTGCTCCTGGCATAGCCCACATGTCCTATTTAGATCATTTTTATTCCAGCTGAGCGCAAACGCCTAGCGCAGCTAATAGTTGCGGAGAAACAGCACTCCTTGCGAGTGCTCGAGGCAGCCATGGCCGAGGCAAAGGAGGCAAAGACGAAGGCGAGGCAGCGTGAGCGTAACCGTTTCCGTGTTGAGAAAGAACTAGAAAAGGCTACGGATGACGTTGATGCCAAGTTGCGGGATGACGAGAGGTACAATATACATAACAAACTTTTGCTTGACCAGTAATGTATGAAAATAAAAAAAGTGAGCCTAGCTTAGCTTAGTTTATATGTAATTATTACTCCTTAGGGCCTCAGCACGACTTTAAAATTATTTGGAATCCTTGCGGGGTACCGTGAATAGACACAGCTTATTAAAATATGTCTTCTGTGAAACGGGCTAGAGTCAGTCCTCGTTAATTCTGCATTAAAACTATTTGGTGACACCACATTCCATAGAAATATGACATTTAAAGAGTGGCGCTGTCAAATAATTTGTTGCAAAATTAACGTGGACCCACTCTATACTTGAATATTCTTACCTATATCTGATAACAGAAGGTTGTTTGTTCTGTGACTGGTGAATGCTTTTAACCTAAAATTACTTAGATTATCATCATTGCCTTTTGCAATTTGCGGTTTGTAATTATTGATTTTACTATATATTTTTAGAAACAAAATAATGGAATACTACTCGAAGTTGAACATCGAAGTGGAAAAGAGTAAAATTCACACGGAATGGAAAATAAAACGGTTACAGCTTGACCAGAGCAGAATGCAACTTCTGTCAACTGAAGAGCGAAATCTGAAAAGAGAAAAGCTAGAATTAGAACATCAACAGAATGAGAAGAAACCAGATACTGAAAAAAGTGAGAACGAAGATGTAACTGTGGATAAATCTTCGTCTGATAAAAGTCTTGGTGAAAGAGTAATTCAAGTAATTAATCCCGTTTTTAACAATGAATCTACATCATCTCTGGACGATACTCGCAAACAGGAAGATGCCATTTCAACCCTTGACACATTTGCTACGCCCATGACAGATTCAACGTCATCCATTATCATGACAGACCTCTCACAGACACAGACCGCAGCTTTAGATAATAATAAAGCCAAGTTTGCGTCTTCCACAGATGTTTTCAGTGCCATATGTAATGCTGCTAAGAATATATTCAGCCTCGGGACTTCAGATGATAAAGAATGTGATAATAAAAAACCGCTTGACGCTCAAGGAAATGTAGTCACTGACGGTTTGATTAGTAAAACATCAAGCGACGTCATCGGAGGCGATTTAGACAACGTCCATGATAATGAAGAGTTTCTGAGAATCAGGGAAGAAGCTTTGAAGACCAAGAAAAAAGTAATGACACACGAATTCGGTCAGACCGATCAAGAGAACAACCGGTTAAAGGAACTGCCTCTACAGAATTCACTTGACGCAGAAAATAATATCGATACGCCCTTCACTCAAGCGAAAAGGAATAGACGCAAAGTTCTTGGTGCGGAATTCGATATACCTACAAGCAAAGAAGAAAAGCAAGTTGCAGCCGGACCGAGGACAGACGCTCAAAAACAAGCGCTTCTAAACAGACAGAAGGTTTTAGGAGTTGAATATAACCTTCCAGCTGAAGTTAAAATACGAAACGAACCCGCAAATCGGGCGCAGGAAGAGGCTGTTCAGAACAGGGACAAGATGTTGGGCTCAGACTTCGATGGCCCGCCTTTGAGTGCTAGACGCGAGAGAGGGGAGAGGGCTGGCTTGACACTGAATCTAAAGCCTTACAGTGAAATATCGATGGCTACATACACCATACCAACTCCCAGTAACGCAGTCACGCCAGGAGAATTTCCGCAAGTAAGTTCTTAAAATTCGGACCTTTCTGGGTTCATCACCCGTGTATATATGTACTTCCTACTGCTGATCATACGCTTCTCATAATTGAGAGTAAATGCTCCGTAGCATATTGGAAACCTTTAATTTAGAGTTCGCTATCTTTTCCTTTACCGAATTTTAGATATGGGGTTTTTTTTATTTTCAATGGTAGGCTTATGGCCTGGTATGTATACACCGTGCCCGTGAATAACCCGAAAGATTTAAGCTAACGATACTAGAGCCTAATTAGAGTAATAAATGTAATATGAGTTTAGGTCAATTCAACAAAAAAAATAAAAAAAAATGTTTTTTTTTTCGATGTTTTGAATGTATTTGTATATGAAAAGTAAATGTTATTGGTAAACTTGTCACTTAAAATGGATTTTTACTATTTTTTTCGTAAAACCTAGTTTTTAAAAAGTGTTACCTTGTCACTTTTTGACATCTATCAATAATTATATTTAGACTACATACTATAGTGGCAACATCGCCATCAAAAATGCGTCTTGCACTATGTAATAGTAAAAACTTGTTTTTTTTTAATTGGTATTAACTCTGAAACTAGGCGAATTACAAAAAAGTTTATACGACATTTTTAACCTCAAATATGGTCAGGAATAAGCTGTTAAATTCTCTCGCAATACTCACGGGCACGGTGTATATCTCTTGTATTATTAATATAATTGCGATTTTTGTATGTTATTCCTTAAGGTGGTTCGATTGCCATACAAAGCGTTATTTGACATTCGCAGGCTAATGGCGTGATATTTTAAGAAACTTATGTAAGAAACTTTCATCAATTGGCTTCCCATTTGCGCCAAATTCCCCCTTTCCTAGAATAAACTTGTATAAACTAGATTAATTTGAGAAAAATAGTTTTCCCAAAATATCACGTGACAAACCAATTTCTCAAATTAATCTAGTTTATACAAGTTTATTCTAGGAAAGGGGGAATTTGGCGCAAATGGGAAGCCAATTTATGAAAGTTTGTTACATAAGTTTCTTAAAATATCACGCCGTTAGCCTACGAATGTCAAATAACGTTTTGTATGGCAATCGAACCACCTTAAATTGACTTTTGATTTCATCACATAGGTTATTTCATAAAATCTGTGTTTATTTCAGCTGGATTTGGAAACGCCTACAACAGCCGATGTACCCCTCGAAGGTGCCATAACTAGTGACGTCTATACTCCGCGCAGTGAAAACGGGAACTTGGTTTCAGCCAGAATAAAAACTGATAAAGAATTTCTAGGCGCAGACGGATTCGACTTCTCAATGTTAGTCGATGAAGCAGAATCAGAACATCAGCCTACGGAAATTGGTGATTGTTCTGTTAAGACTGCTCAAAAAAGTTCCTGTGAATTAGAATTTTTTAAACCAAGACGTAACATCTTTAACCTACTCGAAGGCACTTACAATCTAGACGACTTTGATCCATTCGGTACTAAAGATATGAAACATTACTCTAAAGACTATTTCAGTAATAAAATGTCTTTAGATGCATCGGATTCCTGCTATACGCACCCAGCGCTTATTATAGAGGAAACCAAGAAAAAACCTTACACGAATATATTTGCTTCCAACTTCGTTGAGGAACAGGAACGCATAACTTGCGACAATATAGCTACTTTAACCGCTTGTTTACAGCGATCTGTTATGTTACCTTTGACTTATCAGTTGGAAGTGGTGAATAATGCGATATTAACGCATTTCCTGGTGAACCTTGATATGTACGAGCATTTGAGGAGCTTGAAGGATTACTTCTTTCTGATGGACGGGGAATTTTCTAGCAGTATTTGCAGGAATCTGTTCACGAAGTTGACAAGGACGCTGAATCCGCAGGAGTTGCTCAATTTCTCGACGCTGCACAATATACTGGACAAGGCGCTTGGGTCATCCATTACGCGTAAGGATTTCATTGATAATTTTCGTAGGCCTAGTATTCTTGAAGATAACTTGAGTATAATGTATATAGTTCAAGATTACAAGTTTTTCACACCCCATTTTTGTTACACCCTGTCTTTACTAGGGATGCAAGGGATATCCAGCCACAACCGGCGTAACCGCCCACAATTTTACTAAATATCCGGCTGAATACCGAGCTTATTTATTGATTTATTTACTTCAATACAACAACTATTATTATTCTTAATTGTATCATTATATCCAGTCGCAACAACCCGATAGAAAATAACTCTGCAAATGGCGCTTATTGAAATATACTAGCGCCAACCCAGCTACCATGATAGGTTTTATGGTCATGTCTTACGTGACGTTTTGGACCATTTGGGCCGTAAAACTTGACTGAAACCTATACCTATTATACTTATCGTTTACAGACATCCACAAGTTCTCCGAAAACCTATCCTTCACAATTACGGAGTCGCCTCTCAGCTTCCAGCACACTTCGCCTGACGTGCTACAATGCCTGTCCCTGACGTACTCCGTGTCTTGGCCGCTTAACATTATCATATCGCAGGACGCGCTGTTGCGATACGCTAAGGTGTTCCAGTATTTGATCAAAATGAGGAGGATATTTTGGACGCTGGGCGAGGATTTTCAGGTACGAAATTTTGTAGATTATGATTATTCTTGGCTGCCTTCAAACATATTTTAATTAGTTGTGTTTGACACAACTGTTTTCACTGACGGGATAATAAGCTTTACTTTTATGAATATCAATTACTCTTTGAAATAAATCCACAAAGCGCACTAATAAAAACAACCTGTCGTAAAAATGATTAACTAATTCTTTATTTGTTAAAAGAAAAAAAATCTTTAGAAACAAATTACTGAATTAAATTAATATTGATTGGGAGAAAAGTCACCATTTTGAACGCAATTATAAATATTAGCCGCGAAAACACGCCATCCTCCGTTTTTCAAGAGAACCAAGATAAGACAAGTAAGTTTTACTTTGACTTACAGCACACTAACAATCGGATAAGTAATATCATACCCTAGATATGTCATCAATGTCATCATTGATTTGAGTTTTACAACGTCATAGAATAATTCTAATAAAGTTAACTTTTCTTTACAGGCACTGAAATTAGCAGTAAAAGTATCAAAACAGCAGTCCAGAAAACTCCTAAGATCGCCGCAGTACATCTCCGTGCAAATATACAGACATATAATGGCGTCTTTTATACGAGCTTTAGACAACTACATAGTCACCACTTGCATACTGACTTCTTGGAAGGAATTTGAGAACGACTTGAAGAAAGCGCGGACTTTAGACGACCTGTATGAGTGCCATGTAGTGTACATAAAGAAGGTGTTATTCAGATGCTTGCTGAATAACAGGTCGACGCCGGTTATGAAGCTTTTGAACGACATTTTTACGGTCATATTGAAGTTTAGTCGGGTTTTGAAAGCTGGGTAAGTTTTATTTTTAACACCCGTAGCTAAGAGTATATGCAGGTAAACATTATACTGCAGGACCGGTCACTTTGGAACTCTTTGGGGAAGGCCTATGTCCAGCAGTGGACGTCTTTCGGCTGATATGATGATGATGATGATGAACATAAAATTTAAATTATAAAATTTATAAAAGAGGCAATGTTTATGATTTTGCAGCTTTATAACTTTGTAAACTTGGGTTATCTCTGGAACTACACATCCGATAAAAAAGCCATTGCCAGTAGAAAGACCTCCACGATGGATAAAGGCGATAGTTTATCCCACCGCGTCTTTTATAGTACGTGGGAAACTAGTCATTTACAATTGAGTTGCTTAACTTCAAACTCGGGTAAATCCAATTCTGTCATTTTGTAAGATTTTGGTATGAAATAAAAGGGTAAAAAACTAGTTTTGTTATAATTTAATCGGTTTAGTATAATTTTGGCTGGTTTTTGAGAAAAATACATTTAAAATCATAATATTTTATCAAAATCAGATAAATCCATATGACAGTTTTTTTCAAATGTAGGTAAGTCCATCCAAGCCAATCAGCGAAAGAAGTTTGTTCAACATGGCTGACAATTTCTAATCGTATTTTTTTAAAATCTAGATAAATCCAGGTCTGTTAAATTAAAATTATACAAATCCACACTGAGTTTTTTCAAAGATAGATAAATTACAATCGATTATATCAAATGAAGGTAAATCCAATCTAAATTTGATTTTTTGTAAAGAATGGATGGTTTTAATGCTGAATTTGCTGAACAGGATGGTTTTATTTAAAGCTTTAGCCATAATAAAAAAAAGTGCCTTTCAAATCACCGAATTAAGCTTATTATCACTTGTTTTCAATTATCTCGGAAGTTAGAGTGGATTTATCTGAGTTTGAAGTTAAGCGACACAATTATAAAAGTATCGATCTGAAAATTCTTCAGACAATTAGGGTCATGTCAACGGCACGTCATTTTGACGACCTTATGATCCCATGCGACCTTTTTACGTTCTGGCGAAAAATGAAATTTCGCTGTCTGAGCTAGTTTATAGTATAAACCAGGCTTAGATATTATAAAGAACTTTGAATGGACCCTAGTTTTAACATTCGTGGAGTGGCCCTTTTTACTTCACAACAGGCCAATGGGTGTCCTTCGAATGTATATCATACATTATGATAATCTGAATATATGAAAACTTTGACGAGTTTCTAATATTTAACGTTGATCGGTCTGTAATTGTAACTTGGTGCAACCTATCCTAAGTGAGCCGCGGTCCTTGCAACTTTGGAAACCGCTCGTATATTAAAAAAATCCTCATTTTTTACAGCAAATGGCATCAAAAAGACCTGGACGGCCACTTCACCCACACAAGCTTCCCTCAGCTCGACGAGTTGTTCCATTTATTCGAGAAACTCACCAAGTACTTGCATAAAGTCGTCACTAAACTCATGGAGTGCGGCTACCAGAGACATCTAGCGGAACTCCTCACTATGGTCAACATGAATCAGTATTATGATCCGGATAAGTCGAAGGAGGAACAGAATTGCAGTATAGTATCTACGACGTAATTGTATTTGATAGTAGCGCCATCTGTTGCGCTAAGTTGATGCTGTGATGGTTGTATGCATTAGGCACTGCTTAATCATAGAAGAATGACAACGCTAGAAAGTGATAAGTAGCTGGGAAAAGGTTTGCCGGAAGTGAGTTCCACTCTTCAGCTGTCGCGAGAAAACTGGAAGCAAAGTGCTTCGTGCGAATCAGAGGCATACGAGGGTCAAACTGAAAGTTCTTAGAAAATCAAAAACTGAGCAATCAAGCAACTTATTACTTTTATTATATCTTTTCAAAATAGCCTCCCTTCACATCAATACATCGCTGCATTCGATAGAACCACTGAGAAAAGCACTTTGCCCACTCGTCCTTAGGGGTCTCTTCGACGGCCTTTTGAAACGCAGCCACTGCTTCGTCGGCGTCCATAAAACGTTTTCCTCGAAGTTTTTCTTTAATTTTTGGGAATAAATAAAAATGACCTTGTGCAAGGTCGGGGCTATAAGGTGGGTGACCCAGTAATTCCACGTTTGCCGTCGCCAAATAGTCGATCGTTTGCTTGGCGGTGTGCGATGAGGCGTTGTCGTGGTGAAGCAGGATCCTACTGCGAGGCCGTTTTTCTCGAACTTTTTCCAAGACAAGTGGTAAACAATTGTTAGTGTACCACTTCGCAGTAACTGTTTTTTGATCCTCTAAAATAATTGTTGCGTAATGACCAGTCCTTCCGAAGAACGAGGCCACCATCTTTTTTCCCACACTTCGACCTCTCTTCACTTTAGTAGGCAACTCCTCGGAAGGAAACACCCACTCAGCAGACTGTCTTTTAGTTTCAGGATCATAACAGTAAATCCAGCTTTCGTCACCCGTAACTACGTCGAACACAGCATTTGAGTCACCTCCGTTGAATCTTTGACCCATTTCACGGCACCAATCAACACGACGGACTTTTTGGGCTTCTGTCAAATTATGAGGTATCCACCGGGCACAAAGCTTCCTCACCGCTAAATGTTCATGGAGGATTTTGTGGACTTGACTCATACCAATGGCTAAGCTTGTACGAATCTGCTGATAGGTTACTCTTTTGTCAGTCTCTATCATACGCCGCACAACACTGATGTTATCTTCAGTAGTCGCCGTAGAAGGCCGGCCCTCACGCAGATCATCAGTGAGATCAGTGCGGCCACGTTTAAATTCATTAAACCAGTTGTAAATAGTAGCACGAGATGGGGCTTCATCGTGAAAGGCCAATCGAAGTCTATCATAACTTTCTTGTTGACTTAAATTACATCGAAAGTCGTAAAAAATCATTGCTCGAAAATTTTCTCGCGTTAAATTCATGCTCACGTAGTACACACAATTTTCAATTTGCCGCCAAATCGTAAAACAAATGACAATCGAGTGGAATTCGTACACAAAAATATTAAGAAAGAGTTCCATTTTCAAATTTTGAACTTATTTTTTTATTATATTTATTACAAGTGGCCAGTTCTAAAGACTTTCAGTGTCGCCCTCGTATCAACAACATAAGGGTGGAACGCACTTCTGTGCCTAGTCCCAAGATGGCGAAATGGTGAGGGAGGGATTAATTCTTGTAATCTTACACTCCGAAATGTATCCTATAGAACACTGATATGCAGGAAACTTTTCTACGAACTTAAAAAAGAGCTTAGGTAACTGATACTTGTTGTGTAATGCAAAGTAATGGCGAAGTGTCCTTAGTAGGATTAGGTATTTTATTCGCAGCAGCTAAAATACATAGAAATTAGGGCACAACAATGTTCGAAGTTGATATACGATACTTATCCAGGCAACGCAATATGTTGATGTGTTCCTGTTATCCCTCATCTAGTTTAGTTATCAAATTCACAACATGAAATGTGGTATCTACTGTATTTTATTTGGCTGTGATACTGTCTAGCCAGGCTCTGGGGCTAAAACACACCAGGCTCTGGGGCTAAAACACACCTTTTGACGGACAAGACTTTCGATTAAAAATACTGCGCTCAAATCGGATTATCGGTTTGGGAGATACGACGCCACAGACAGATACACATGTTAAACTTAGAGCACTCCTTCAGTTTTCGCCGGGATTAATAAGAAAGTAGGTGTAGGTACTATGCTCTTGGTATTTTAACCCATACACGGCCACGCTAATCTCGTAGCGCTACGCCGTAGTCTGTAGCAGCTTAAACCTCGTATGTAGAGAAATGCGCTCGTAGCGCTCTGACGCATATGTGTCGGTTTAAATCGGTCAACGTACCGACTTTTAACTTGTTTTTTTTTGTGAATTTCACGAGACCGATGATTTTAATCGATTATTATTTAAACTGTATGTATACTGTCAGTTAAACACGATCAATAATTTAAACACGATTGGTTGTGTAAAAATACGTCGTTTCTTGACGGATCTAGGAGTAAATGCGCATATTAATTTAGTTTACTTATAGTTAAGTATTTTGTGTTACCTCGAGCCTAAAAAATGATGCCACTAAATTTAGTTATTAAATACTCTAATTGTGATATTTATACCCCCACCTATTTATTGTATAATACGGCTTTAAATTTAAAAGTAGCTTGTTACTATGTACTAATGCGATGTTTTTGATGTTTTGGCAAGCATTATTAATGTGTTTCTTGTTGCTTACATTCCTGCCAGTGTATTTGCTTAGCTTAGCATTCACTATGATGTTATGTTGTGTTTGTAGCATAATTTATTTAACGTAGAGGTATGTACATATATAGTGATACATATCATATCAAAAGTGTATCTATTACTATTATATATAAAAGTAGATCTGATCATGGTTTTAACATCTACTAAATAAATATGTTATTTGAGTTTATCGTTATCGTTTCATTTTTTCATTTTTAGTAAAAGCGTTTCAATAACGTTTGAATTTCGAGGATTATCTTATCTTATCTAGGTGAGGGCCCTTTCGGATGCACTTCAACCCAGTGGGATCTTTTGTGCATTTGCCCTCTCCTTTATACCTGCTCCCAGGCTTGCTCCATCATTTCCACAAAGCGGATGATGCAGTTCACCGGGAGCACCTTGAATTCCTTTGGTTGCGGGTAACCGTTACCAAAGTAGTTCATTCTTTGTCTAGCAAGGGCATGAATTTCGAGGATTGATATCAAAACCTTTTTAGTTTTTATTCGGACGCCAATGTTTGCGCACAATTTATTCCATACTGATATTTTAATGCCATCTTTCGGTTAACCACAAAAACAATGACGCTTCTACTAAGCTATATCTACTATTTTTCTGCTCGTAAACCTCGACGCTAGATGGCGCTGAAATACATCTTGAATAGTGACATCTCTTGTTGAGTAGCAAAAGCACATTTTTTCACGTATTTTTGTTAATTGAAACGTTTTCTAAGGAAACTTGAGCAGTAGTTTTCCAGTATTTTTTATCACGTGTCAGGTATCTTCAATTAGCATTTAAGTTTAAAACACCATGATACAAGTTTCAAATAGTCTCCGATAGTCTCCGCCGCGACAGTGGCGCCGACATTTTCCATATATCAGGGTTTGTTTTCACGAATGCTTCATTCCACCGTAAATCGTCCTCGGGTCAACACCTGATCCTAACCGGTCCGCGCACGTGACAATCCAGTGAAAGCCGGCTTTTCCACTGTTCTACAAGATCAATAAAAGGAATCATTTCACCGTGTTTTTTATCCTGAAACGAGCGGATTTTTGTGAAAATCAACGGAAACAGTGCATCAAGGAGCGCTTCAGAGATATCGATCCGCGTGCAATTTTCCGCGTCCAGCGTCAGCTTTTCGTTGCAGCGCAACCAATATTCCAACAAAAACGTTAAAACCGAAGAGTCATCGTCACCGCCGAAGAGATGGCGTTCATGATGCCAGTTATGAAGAACGATTGGGACATTTACAACTCGCAGCGGTCTCGGCGCACGTCCGAGAACGCGGAGAAGGCGGGCGGCGGGCGCGTGCGGAAGGTGTCGGAGTCGCGGTCCGAGGGCCCGACGCTGTCGCCGCGCAGCGCCCCCGCGCTCAGTCCGCACCGCTCGGCGCCGGCCATGCGCTCGCTGTCCTACTGTCGCGCGCCGCCCTCGCGAGCCTCGCTGCGGCCCGCCGACAGCCCCAAGGGCTCGGCTAGCCCGCCGACGCCGTCCCGGAACGCGGACAAGTTCCACAGCAGGTTGGTCGAGAAGCTGAAGCGAGCGCTCGGACGCTCGGAGTCGCGACGCGAGGAACGACGGTCATGAGCTAACCCTTGCTTGTGTGCAGGGCGCGCGCCGAGTCTCCCCCGCGGGCCTCGCGCTGCGGGGCCTGTGTGCCCTACCTGTGACGACAGGCCCGCCCGACCAGGCCCGCAGCCCCGCGCGCGCCGGCACACTATATGTGATATGTACGAACCGGAGGACACGAGAGCTGAGTAATGTTTGAGTGTGCTACTAACCGCCTGCGGTTCACTGAAGAACCTTATTCGTCCTAAAACATCTCAGTTCCATCGACGCAATAGTGTACCTAGTTTGCTGTACGCTACATTAATACAATCTGGCTGTATAAGTTTTTAATATTTCCCGCTCATTTGTATGTCGGATTAATTGTACCACTGTGTAGACAAGTTTCACTTATCGTCTAAAGCTAAAGGTTACACTTTTGTAGTTGCATGTTCTTTTGTGAATTGTTAGGCAGTTTAATTAATTAAATGTAACTAGTACCTAATTAATTGTAATATTACGAAGTATTGGTCCGGAGAAGGTTGTCAGTCAGTATTAGGTTGTAATGTAAAGTTTAGTATATGGGGCTGTTTGATGAATGGATTAAGACTGCGCTTAGTGTAAGGTCGCCGCTGGGCGACTCGGGCATCAAATACCCGGCAATGTAGAGACGACAGTAATCTGTGGCAGTTTCAGCATGCTATCTGTGATTTGTTGTTGTAAGTTTATGTGGAGTTATTTATTTTAGCAGTATTTGACAAACACCCACTTAGATGTTTTGTATACGTTTCGATCTTTGTCTATTTTGATCCACGAACACCGCCTACATACTTGAAAAATTTAGAATTGTAGTAGGGGTGTCACACGTTGAATCAATTTTCTGACTCCAAGCTTTTGTCTAAATATCTACCTACCCCCTTAAATATAGTATTATTATATAGTTTCCATATTAATTGGAATGAAAAGATCCTTTACCCTTTAGTCTGTTAGAAGGTTATTGAGTCGCAATCAACGTTTCTAACTATGACTAAGTACCTAATGAAAAATGGGCATCGACAAAATACAAAAAGGTTCAAAAATTATATGAATAATGACATTAAAGAGTACCTTATTACTATATAAATATACAACTATTGTTAATGACAACTGTCGATATTGTTACATTTAGGCAAAACGAGATTTAGTCGTCAATAGACAGTGAGAATAATAATAAATTTTAGTTAGTTGGTTGACAATGAGGGGTGTAGCTCCGTTTATTTTAATCTTTTGTTATGAATTTTGCATGAGTTTATGTGGTGTTAATATAATCGTGTATTTCATCGACTTGACTGTGTAAATGGACCAGCTTTATAAAATATTTATAATAATATAGCAATTTGAATTGTCGGTGAAACTGAATCGGTAATTTACGGATTTGTCACAGAATACTTAGAAAATTCTAAATTTAAGGCATATCGGAATCTTTTTTATATGTAAGATAAAATAAAACGTTTTTTATACTTACTTGAAAAATGTCACCTCTTACTATGAAATCGATCAAACGAAATTTTTGACAACCCTAATGTAACGATTGAGATTTTTGGGTAAGGGGTGAATCCTATACGTGATGTATTCGTGTGCCTTTGAGTTCCTGTAATCAAACTGCCATACATTTTGGACTTGCCACTTTCTAGGTGGCAAAAAATCGCGAATTGTTTCGTTTTGATTTTTCCTACTGAATCTGTAATTGTGAAAGTTTATCTGGTTTTTAATAAGTAAATATTACCTATTGTATGTCTATGTATATGTACAA
Organism: Epinotia brunnichana; assembly: GCA_963854355.1. Classification (NCBI taxonomy): domain Eukaryota; kingdom Metazoa; phylum Arthropoda; class Insecta; order Lepidoptera; family Tortricidae; genus Epinotia; species Epinotia brunnichana. The sequence goes on along the minus strand of OY977949.1, from coordinate 15,975,966 downwards.
ATAGTACCTATATGAATGTATGCAAGCAGTGTCTGATTCAAATACATATAAAGCTTTTATTATCTAAAACTTTTTTCTTTATTCCCTCAACCTTGACTGTTCGCGATAGGGAAGTTCCGGATGACTTGGTCTGATGAATTTAGTATAAAGGAAAAAGCAGCTAGGGTCTCCGGACACACTACGGGATGCAGTCAGCAATACCAAGGCACTCATTAACTTTATATAGAGGAGGTGGTTAGAGTAGCGCCACCCTGTCGTTTCACGCAAAATAGGCACGTTGGATGTCGGGTTGCGGAAAATGACCAGCCCGGCTAGCACACTAGCAAAATTACGACTTTAATGCACATGTTTATGTCCACAACCGACGTATAAAATTTTACCGCCATGAGCTAACATGCTATACCACAGTAGCGGCGCGTGGAAATTGTCGATGGGCAACCCGTAACAATAGTATTTTTCACAATCGTGTTATAATAGAGAGCTTTTTAGTCGAGTACCGTGTTTAGGCCACGAAGCTTGCTGAGTGGCCTAAGTAAGGTACGAGATTAAAAAGCTTGATTATAACACTATTGTGAACAATACTTTTTGTACGAGTTCATTAAAATTAATTTTCTACGAGTCAACTGAACTAATTAAACAAACTCGATACTCTTGAAACGAAGTGCAGCTCATCGCTCGTACGCTTGTTGATATCTTAAAAGACATCAACGAGCGTACGACATCAAAGCGATTCTATTGGTCCAATTCATTACAGTTCAGTAAAGCAGCCACGTGATTGGTCGAATTTATTTTAGTTGTCTGGAGCGTATCGAAAAGTAGTTATTTCGATTGTTTCGACAGTAACATGGACTACAACTATGAAAAGAGTGACGTTGCAGTATTCTCTATGAAATCTTAATACACATATTTTAATCGTCGAGCACAAAAAAAATGTTATGAAAGAGTTTAAAGCACTTAAATAGGCTTGGCTAGAAAGAAATTTTAGGCAAGCCGGTGGGAATCGGCTTGTATGGACGCTCCGCCACTGCTATACCATAATTTACGTGAAATGTGATCATTTATATGTCTTGCACATAAAACTATTTGTTTTACGTCAAATGCTAACATGCTCTTGATTTTGGCACATAAAACTTGACGATATGCATCGTTGATGGACGAAATTTTATGTAGGTCACTCGAGAGTTAACAGATACAAATTTCAAAAGTCCTGACAAAATTCCTGATTTTCGGCCAAAATTCCTGACACAAGCTTGACGCAGAGAAGATAATTACGATTATTTATAAGTTACAATTTATGAAACTCCAAAGTGTACTTGTGGCTTTACCTTTTTTGTTATTTTGATTAAAAATAAAAGTTTACAGTGTGTAAATTTTTATTGTTTCATTTATTTATTTGCAGAAAATTCCAGACATTTCTCTTTTCCGGCCGCATTCCTGACATATGTCTAAAATTCCTGACATCACCCTACTCGAGACCCCGGATACATTTTAACACTATGAAAACCATAACCAGCAGTTATTTTTGCAGGATTTCACCAATTTCTGTCACAACACATAAGGTAAACGTCCGAGTGCTCGACGCTGTACTAGTATATGGCATGGAACTCTATATCAAAGTGACATGGCTTAAATTCGAATGAAGAAAAATCCTCTTTGGTCGAATTGCGTTGTCATAAAGTGCCCATGCCATATACTACTCATAGTACAGCCGGCTACAGCCTTATGGTTTCAGTTTCAAAACTCCGATCATCTCCTGAAACATTTCACTATCACTTAAAACCACAACGTAAAACTTTTCGCGGGGCGGGAGTAAAGTAAATAAAAACAAAAAACGATTATAACACAACTTAATACAGGAACACAACTGTTTAGTAAACTGTGCAGTGCTTATCATTACTATTTAATTTAGGTAGTATTATAATGGGCTTCTAACCATAGACTACTATTGAACGAATGAAATGAATGTAATAATTTGGGTACGTATATTTTACGCTATGGCATAAATATATGCTGCGAGGTTACCATGTTAGCTAAGTAACGTAAAAATGGGCACAATCGTAAAGTTATACGTCTGAACGTAAATATATGTCCGATTAGTGAGCTAGCCGGGTTGTAAAACTATAACTAAGTGTCTAATTTCACCTAGTTGTCAAATAATTAGTTAATTTTAAACACTTCAGTAACTTTACACGCAAGTTGAAGTCCAAGTTTACCTATCTATAAGCCGATTTCACCTGATTGTGAAATAATATAAATAATAAAAACCCTACGGTTTTAATCCACCCTATTTCAACACGCTCTGCGCCCTTCTGTAACTGGTTTTATGCTCACCCCAAAACGCTCACCCACAAATATATCTTGACGCCGCGATTCGTATTAACTAAGCGTAGGTAGAGGTCTAGTTTCGTTAGACGTTACGGGTGGGGTGAGGTGATGCGCATGAGCGCGTAAAGAATAACAGCCCTGCACAACTGACGCCGCGCCGTGAGCGCGACGAGAGAGGATAAAATCTACCCTCCCCTTTCTAATTGGCACCGTGCGAGTGAGACAGGGAGTCGCATGTGGGGCGACTTGTGGCAGCAACTTGTGCTTGACGTGCTGAACGATAAAGGTGACGATACTATACGTAATGGGTGTCATAATGATGCGTTCTCAGTCCGAAAAACTCCAGTCTGAAAAATTCTATATCACTACTGTTGTTGTTCTGTATCCAGAGGAACTATTATATAATCTGTGTCCAGAGGCCCTAGCTAGCACACTAGGTTTTATGTCGGCGAAAATGTATGTACTGAAACGTCACGTAAAACGCGACATAAAACGTAGTGTGCTAATGCTAAGGCCTCGTGTTCCTACAAAACATGCTTATTTTTTCACGATTTGGACGATAAATAGATGGCCAAGCTGGTCAACATTTTATTTCAAGTGTCGGGACCGCCTTTGAAAACTCGCACCTTAATGTTAATTTTTAACCGACTTCAAAAAAGAGGTTCTCAGTTCGGCTGTATGTTTTTTTTTATGTGTGTATGTTACGCGATAACTCCGTAATTTATGAACCGATTTGAAAAATTATTTCTTTGTTTGAAAGCATATACTTCCAGATAGGTCCCGTTGTCACCAAAATCCAGTTCTGATGATGGGATCCTGGAGAAATCGAGGGAACTCTTCAAATTTTATAGGCAAACTTGAAGCTATTAGGCTACTGATTTGAAGTCGGTTAAAACTTTGTTTTGAAAGTCAATTATTTTGTATCCAGCTTTTGCTGAGGCAAACAAAAACTTTCATTAAAATATATAGGTGCCTACTTAACTTATAAATTTACTTACTCCACTTGGTGACCTTTTTAAATCATTACATGATAATTATATTCTTCGCATGCCATTTGGCATGGAACACGACGTGAACGATACAATATTATTGATGGGCACGGGAACCATTCGCAGCCCGAGCTAATATTATATACGTAAGTAGGTACAGTCAGGGAAATGTATTCACGTACCTTTTTAGCTCTTGTTACTATGACAATAAGGCATAAAAAGGTACGTGAATACATTTCCCTGACTGTACGTAACAATGACGTTGATTTCGAACAATTGATTAGAATTGTACTAGATGATAAATATATTATTTTTATTGATGTATCATATTACGAGGCCAAAGTTACATACGCTTTATTACCTTAACATTAAGGTCGTGTAATGTAAACAATTTTTTGTAACTTTGGCCGTATGGATCTCTGTGTAGTCGACTGTACAACACATTTTGTAGGTATCGATGTACCTACCCGACCGTGATCTCATCGCTGGCATAAATTCATCCCTAAATTTGCAACAAAACAACTAGGTATGCGTTATCAGAGGTTAGACTATTTATACCTACTGCCATCTAGCACGATATACCTAACAGGCTAACAGCCGACAAACGTCTTAAGCATTAGATTAGATGACGTGGTTGGGGAAGGATTGCGAATCCTACACTTACGATCAAAAAAAGGACCCCGCTTTTATGGAATTACTTACATTTCTTTGTGTAATAATGTCTATGTGTCATTTTTAACTAATTACTAAATAACTTTAGCTACTCGCTTTAGAATGCTAAAATCATATGTAGATTGTACACATAATATAGATACCAAAACATAATTATAAAGAGTGTATATTCGCCAACAAACTGTTATGCAGTTTGGCGAAGATTTAGACTAAGTATATCGTAATGTTTGTTGAGTACGACATAAATTAAAAAAAAAATCTCATGTTGTTTGCCGTTTACTGTACGTTTTATCGTTATGTTTTACGTGATGTCTCAGTACATTTTCGCCGTAAAACGTGACGATAAAACCTATCCTGCTATCTCTCTCTCGCCCCACCACTCGTGCCAGCACGGCTATCACAAGACGGCCGCGACATACTCTCGAGCTATCTCGGACTATCCGTCTCTTTCTAAGTGGTCCAATAAGAGAGAGACGGATAGTCCGAGAAAAATCGAAAGTGCTCGCGCGCCGTCTTGTGAATCTTGTGATAGCCGTGCTGCCCCCCTATTCTATAACTGGTTTTAAGCTCACCTCACCGTTCACCCACAATTATACCTTGACACCCCGATGCGTACTAATTAAGCGTAGGTAGAGGTCTAGTTTCGTAACGCGTGACCGGCGGCGGGGTGAGCCGCATTAACGCGTAGCGAATAACAGCCGGTGTCTTTGCTCCCGAGATTCTTTAATCACTGCTAGTGCTAGTAATCGGTAGTTAATAATGGTCCCCAATAGCGAAGTCCTCGGGATAGGAAATACCTAACAGCGCGTGCAGCGGTGCAGACGCAAGAAGTGACGTACCGTCCCAAATCTAATCATAAATTCCCTGAATGATTAATAGCTGCCTATCTATACAGCACAATAAATTAACACGCATCATAGGTAGTACGTAAACGTCAGAGATAGTAACAACTAACACAGATTACCTACGATATCGCCATAGATGTTGCATTTTAGCTGGAGAACGCTTGGACGAAAGTGGACTGTATGGACTTGGTGATACGGGCTATTCGTGTTATTAAGCCTATGTAGTACTAATCTACAATCAATCTCTTGACGCAATGGTTGTTAAAGCCTAACCTATATGCATTTACTAATACAACTTTGGTAGGAAAATTCCGTACGATAATAACATTTGTCATTGATAAAACTTTCCACCCGTTTTCAAATGTTTCAGAAACTTGTCCTATTGCCAATGCAGCAAAAGAAAACCAAATTTACTCCGACTTGGTCCTGAATAAGTTTGAAAAGAGATAATTTTAATAGATCAAAAGTAACATGACCTATTAACATTTAAATTTTTGATACAAACTTTTATTGCCACACTGTTCCTGCAGCCATCAATGATTCCGTCCTGGGTAGTTACCATTTACCATTGGACAAGCCTAAACCGCCAAAACTAGTCAAATGGGCGGTGGATAGGTAGGTATTGGTAACGCCTCAGTGTGTCGCCAGTTTGGATATTTTAACTTGTAGTTACGTGAAACGGCCACTGCCCACTGGTGTTATTTTATAAGAGAATTCCTATCGTCACTCTCCGGCTTTGTAAGAATTGCCATTACCTATACATTTGAAGCACTGCTGTATGGTGCACATAAATAAGCATGTGGAATATATATTTTAAGTTATTATCATTAATGTAACCACTAACCTTATTTTTAAGTTATTATCATTAATGTAACCACTAACCCTATTTTTAAGTATCTACCAAGTATCTACTGACAAATATGATCCCAGTTGGTTGATGAATAAACGAATTGAAATTACAGACTTACTTGCACGTAATGTGTAGGTATGCACAATTTCAGTTCAACGGAACACCGAGGATATGTTTATCTTTTCACATTTGATTTCAGACTCACAGACACAGAATCAGGTGAAACTAAATAAGGGCTTGTAGAAATAAATGTGTTACCTAATGGCAGAGCAATATTTCAGAAAATAGTACTTAACCAGAACGTTCCACGAGAAATCAATAAAGTAAAGACGATATGTGAGGCAAACAACAAACACAATTTCACTATTGCCCCTAATCTAAACACTCGTACAACGGTCACGTTTAGGGTTGCCAACTTTTTTTGGGGGAGATATAGTATTTTCCAGAAAAAAACAACAAAAATATAGTACACCGTAAAAAAATATAGTACTTGGCTGGGCAATGTAATCCAGTAACTATGTCGCATGAAAGTACCTACGCGTCAAATCTAGTAGTTCTGATTATTTGCAGACTTGTTTATAATGTTGGCCCAATGAAAAATCCAAGTTTGTGACCTCGAGCGCCGAACGCAACTTTGTCAAAAATCGAAAATACCGCGAAATCCCTAAAGGACTCGTTTTTGATAGAACCTTTTAAGGACGTTTTTAAAGTAGCCTAAATTTAGTACAATATGAGACTAGAATCGTCTCTGCAGACCCAATAGTTTCCGAGATAAAGCTTCTCAAAATTCATAATTTTTTCGTAAATACTTCGAATTTTTTTGCAACATTTTAGACGTCGCTCTAGCGGGATGAAGTTCCAAGTACCTACCCCCGACGGAGTTTGCTAGTGTTGCGACGTTCGAAAAATTATAAACTTTAAAAGGTTTGATCTTGGAAACTATTGGGTCTACAGAGGCAATTCTAGTCTCATATTGTAGCAAATCTAGTCTTCTTTAAAAACGTCCGGAGAAGGCACTATCAAAAAGTAGTCCTTTAGGGTTATAATAAAAACTTTCGCGGTAATTTCGATTTTTGACAAAGTTGCGTTCGGCGCTCGAGGTCACAAACTTGGATTATTCATTGGGCCAACATCATAAACAAGTCTGCAAAAAATCACAATTACCGGATTTGACGCATGCTGTGGATGTATAAAGTTACTGGATTAATGTTGCTATTTAGTAAAAACCTCGGCAATTTGAAGCACTTCGTAAGGTCCCCAAAATATAGTATTTTCGCGTACTATATATTTCTTCAACAGTATATATAGTACAAAGAGTCAAAATATAGTACAATACTATATAATCTTAGAATAATAACGCATAGAAACGCAGTTCACGCGCAACGGTGAGGCCACTAAAACTCGGCCATAAATGGCCCAGTACGCCGATCGGTGGAACAAAATTGGTGCGTTTGTGTGCGTATTGGCGCGTGTGAATACGAGTTGATCACAACTACATGAATCCATTTTATGCCTCACGCTTGGCGCGTCGGCCGTATGAAACTATCCTTCTATGCGTTATTATTCTAAGTATATAATATAGTACGGTTGGCAACCCTAGTCACGTTGTTGGTATTTTCTACAAAACAATTCTTAACTCTTATCAGCCATTCGCATAATTAAAGTGAACAAATAAAAACTCATAGGTATCGATAGTAATTTTACACACTGATTTTATTTCCCATCCATCCATTACACGGTTATATGTGAACAAAACGTCAAACTTTATAAGACGCGCGTTCACAGAATACATTCACAGAAATATTTACGTCCCGATGAAACGCTTCCCATGTTGCTTACGTAGCAGTTGAAGTTCTGATTGCGACAGTGTTTCTTGCATACATCTTGACACTCTGACCAAGTAAATAACGTGTACCCCGCGTCGGTAGATTCGCTGCCAACGATTGCCACCACCACCAGCGCCATTGCGATCAAGAACAGCTTCATATTTGCTTGCAGAGCGACCGTCTCACACAAATCGGGAACAGAATTGCTATACAAAGGCTGGGTGACTCCCGTTTTTATACTAGCGTCCGTTTTCCTGTTCCTTAGTCATCGAGTGCTCTAAAAGTTTATAATTTAGGTACTTGTTACTGTAAAGTAAACTGTAAGAGTAACCCTGTCTTAAAAACGCAATCGAAAACTACCTTATGTTCACAGCACAAAGTCGTTTTTTGCTTGCGCTCGTTTCGGATAGGTTATACCTACCAACGCGACGTCCTGGAGTTCCCATTTGGAAGTCAATTGTGTGTTATTTTTGAGTACATTTTTCCTCAACTAGAAGCAGAGAAGACATATATGAAAACATAATATAATTTGACTTGACTTAAGTATGTCTTTGCCGAAACGAGGTGGTTTTGGTTGTGTTATCTTGACTTAGTCAAAATAGTTTTTAAAATTATCTATTTTTTGCAGAGATTACCTACTCCAAAGATGGTATTAATTAACTGAATTATGATAAGAGTCCTTATCCTTATCCATAGTGAAACGTCACTTTATTGGCTTACTAAAATATACGGCATACCGTGGTTAGGGTTACCAGATACAAATTTCAAAAGTCCTGACAAAATTCCTGATTTACGGCCAAAATTCCTGACACGAGCTTGACGCAGAGAAGATAATTACGATTATAAATAAGTTACAATTTATGAAACTCCAAAGTACTTGGCTTTACCTTTTTATTATTGAGATTAAAAATATTTTTTTATTGTATTATTTATTTGCCGAAAATTCCTGACATTTCCCTTTTCCGGCCGACATCTGGTCACCCTAACCTAACCGTGGTAGAAGCAATTAAGCAGACTATAAATTTCCTGCGATATAATGGGTAAAAAAAGTAAAAATGCACTTTGTCGACCCACGATTTTGGGGAGGGGAGGGGTGGGGTGGGGGAAGGGAAGGGGGGGGGGGGGGGGGGGGCTACCCACCAATACCATCCGCACCTCCAGGAACCCCATGGTTATGGAGATATCCGTGGTTAAAGTTTTGAGATAGCCTCGGTCGCACTGTAGGTACCTATAGGCCCCCAAAAATCGCCCACGAAAAAAATGCAAAAAAGTGGCTTTAAAGGTGTACCTATAGGAACCAAGAATCTCAAACCACTAATACTGGCAGTAGAAATATACTAGGTACTGCCAGTATTAGTGGTTTGAGATTCTTCCTAGAAAAAAACCGATAAAAACTAGTTAAAACGACTAGGCTGGTGTTTTCATGCCTATCATAGCACCTTTAAGGATTCTTTTAGCATGCAATGTAACTAACATAAAATAATTCAATTAGACTCATCCTATTACATCTGTCTACTGGAAGCGAGCTGAACATTAATAAAATAAGTGTCAAGGATTTAAGTATTTCATACTTGTGCATATTTTTATAACTGTCTACGTCTGTCTACCTACTTACCTATATTTTTGCCATATCGCATTTTCTGGACTGGAAGAGATCCCTTAAAGGGATCGCCTTAGTACAAATGCAAACCTTAGGTAGGTATGTTTAACTAGCTTCTGCCCGCGACTCCGTATCGTAACTCCATTCACAATTTCACCCCCCATTTCAATCCCGTAGGGGATGATTTCCGGGATAAAAACTATCATATGTCCTTTCCCGGGACTCAAACTATCCTCTATACCAAATTTCATCTAAATCGGTTTAGCAGTTTAAGCGTGAAGAGGTAACAGACAGACAGACAGACAGACACACTTTCACTTTCTTTTAGTATGGATTAAGAATGAATTTGTAGGTATGGATACTACCATGTGTACCTATTTGTTATACCTACTGTGCGTTCAGTGGCGGAGCGCCCATACAAGCCGATTCCCATCTGCATCGGCTTACCTAAAATTAATTTTTAGCCAAGCCTATAGTTATATAGTTACTATAAACTCTTTCATAACTTTATTGTTCCGGGTTGCCCATCGAAAATTTTCACGCGCCGCTACTGCGTGTGCATGAAGCACGCATGAAGTGTTTGTGCGGTAGTTAAGTACTAGGTAGGTACTAGGTACCTACTCATTACGGTAGACTCATTTCTCATTTCAGATAACAATAAATAAATAAAACTACTTACTTAAATATTATTATTAGGTATATCTAATTTAGAAGATTTGTAAAATAATAATTATGTATTTACTTAACGACAGGTGACCAAAAATAAAAATAACTACGGCCTTGCTCGTAGCGCCGGGCACAGGGGTCGAGGTTATGCCGTCGACCTTGAAGAATTAATCACACGGTTAACGTTGTTGGGTGTTGTTGAGATGACTAGCACCTGTTAAGGCCTCCACACACCGGTCGCGTGCGCGGGTCGGGCCCGGGCCCGCGCCCGACCCGCGCCCGCGACCGGTGTGTGGAGGCCTTCAGTAAAGGTCCATATACCAAGTAGGTACCTAAGTATTTATTTTTGCGTTATGTTATGTTAATAAGGTAGGTGCACCAAGGATGGCCCGGTTCCTAAGAAAGGCCTTTAAAAACTCGCAGTTATGGTTTAAACTACCTATACTTCAAATTTCGTTGGCATACATATGCGTTTATGATCACAAACAAACATGCATTTAAGTGTTTACTGTAGCGTGCCGTGCTGACATTTTGTAAAAAAAATAAAGTACATATGCTGTGTCGAGTGTGTACTAAAATATTTCCCGTTTTATTATTTCCAACCTTTACATATATCATCCAAAAGTTTTAAAAGTAACGCAAATTTTGTCAGTATTTTTAGTGTTTAATCTGTTTAACATCCAATTATAGGTAAATAAATACTATTATTTAAAATTTATGAATCAATTAATTTAAGTATTTTTACGACACTCAATTGAACTGAAGTAAAAGTCCCCTAATAAGGCCCACTGTTATGTATCCTTAATTACTTTTTTTTTCTAAAACGACGTGCTTTGTCTATATTAGGTAATTATCTTGAAATAAACAAAAGTCAAGACCATGGGCGTATACCTAATACTCAGGAAGCCGCTACATGTAATAGACTTATATATTTTAGGCACAGAATAAGTAATAGTACTACGTACAGAAGGTTCTCTGTTAACAAATTCCCTGTTTAGGTACGCCAAACGTGCTTAAATGTGGCCATCTCTTTCTATCGCATGCAACGCGCTGCAACCCGTGCGAGCGTCCCGTTCCAACGCGCGGCAGCTACTGAATAGAGCCCCTTCGGAGGGGCGACCGGCATGTACTTGTAGCGATAAACACAAATCGCGAGTGAGCCGCGCCTGTTATAAGTACTATTATACTATACTGAGGGCCTATCGCGAAACAAAAACGAAATTCGTTCGTATAGCTCCTTCTCTGTCGCTCGTATAAGCAAGTGCGATGGAGATACACGCGAACTTCGTTTGTGTTTCGCGGTAGCGCTGGCGCCCCTGTGCCGCTGGCCCGCTGTAAACATCTCTTTTCTTTATCTGTGGCGCGCGTCCCCCCTCCCGCTGCCCGCCAGCGGCACAGAGCAGTGGCTAACAAACATTAGCTAGGGACGCACGCTCGATTTTTACGTCTACAAATGTGATCCGAAATGTTTAAACGACAGAGTACAAATCACTGCTGCGTTGACGGATGTCTGAAAACGAAGGAAACGAATCCAGAATGTTCGTTTGCAAAACTGCCTAATGATCCTGACAGGTAAGAGATTTCACATTACGCCATACTGGTTGTTATTCTAGGGCTAACAATAACATGGCGCTCGCGGTTGTTATTGAGAGTTCATGCTGCAGAGTGAGAGAGGGGACGCTTACTTTTGAAAATTATCAAGTTAGGTACCTACCTACTTTTCACATATTGTATGGGTTTTTTCTTGTGTTTACTTACCAGTTGTTATATTTATAAAGGACGTATGTGACATTTACAAATGTATACAAATTTGAATCTTATTCCACAGAAATAAGTTTCTTCGTGTAGGTACGTGCATGCAGTCTTTTTGCCCGACTACGGCAGAGCCGAAAGAAAGGAATATGATTTTAGCTGTCAAGTCAATGTTCGTATTTATCCGTGCACCGTAGCGTTTGAACCGATTTTGATATTAATATGCTACGGGTGAGGTGACATATGAAAAAAAAACGTTTTTTTGGTTAGTTTTCTGTGGTCGGGTTACAGTTGTTTAAACTTTATACTCGTATGGCTGTTTACTTTTTAGGGTTCCGTACTCAAATAGTAAAACGGGACCCTATTACTTAGACACCGCTGTCCGTCTGTCTGTCTGTCTGTCTGTCTGCTTGTCTGACTGTCTGTCACCAGGCTGTATCTCTCTGATACCGTGATAGTTCCAGTTGAAATTTTCACAGATGATGTATTTAAAGAAAGAAAGAAAGAAAACATTTATTCGTGGACAAAACAATGGGTGTAAAAAACAAAACACAGAACGTAAAAATAGCAGGGTCCACGAAAAGGCCCCGACTCAGCATGGTGCTAACCTAGAAGGCCAGCGCTGGTCTTCCGTCGGAACCTTTACATGAGTTACCTCCTGGAAGGCAACACAAAACAAATACCTACGCTAAACATAATATATTTATCTTAAAACTATTCCAAAACCGACGCCAGATATTTCTGTTGCCGCTATAACAACAAATACTAAAAACAGACTAAAATAAATATTTTTATAGATAATTGTACGGAACCCTTCGTGCGCGAGTCTGACTAGCACTTGGGTACTCGCACTTCTTATACCTACAAATAATAAAAAGAGGCAAAAATGTTTGTATCTTTGCGAGTTTGTATGTAGGGTGTAATCTCCGAAACTAGTCATCCGATTTTATCAATTATACCAGTACCTATAATGGATCTCGCGGAAGGGACGGTAAGCTATATTTCATCCCCTGGCTCTGTCTAGGTTCTAAACTCTAGGACTCTGGATTATTTGTAATAGGCGAGCGGTACCGCACGGGCAGTTAGTATTTTACACATTGAACGTTACTTTTATTTGGCTCGGGTGACAATTTAGGTACCTGATAAAATACCTACAAGTGGCGATGTCATTTCGTTAGCCGCGCGCAGATCACAAGTATTTAATTTGAATCCTATTAGTGAGGAATAAGATTCAAAATGTAATGCAATACACTCATCATCATCCTCCTAGTGTTATTCCCGGTTGTGCCCCTGAAGGAGCCGGGGTCCGCTCTTTGACTGTTATTATGCGATACTTTCTGAATTGTTTAAATGTTATTATGCGATACTTTCTGAATTGTTTAAGGTGGCCTGGGGACCGATTTTTGACTTTCGAGCGCTCGATTTTTTCAATCGAAAACAGTCAAAAATTATGAAATGCTATTTTGAAATAGCGATAGAAAATTTAAAAACGACTGGCATCGACCACTCGTATTTAATTATATCGGTAAAAAGTAAGTGCCTGCAATTTTATCGCTACAATCGTATTTATTTTTATTTAATTTTCGAGCGCTCGAAAGTCAAAAATCGGCCCCATGTGGTACGAGTAAATTATGATTAATTAGGTACGGTCAGCCTCACAAGGCGCTTAACACTAAGATCATAGAATAACACCTTTGTACCGTGTCACATTAAACGTCATGTTAAACTGCCATATGAAGTTGCCAAACGAGTGAAAACGACAAGGTACTTAGGTGTTCAGCAACCTTAGCATTAAGTTATATGGTGTATAGTACAGGTAATTAATCGTTACTGGTTTGTAGTTTTATACATGTTTTACATATGTTTAAACATTTGCGTAAATGAAAATATCATACAGTCAGCTGGAAAAAAAGTATAGGTACTGCTACTCAATTGCCGTTGAAATAAAATCGGTATCAGCAACATATGTTATTGGGAGACTATATAAACCGACCCTCACATTCCAATATGATCAATGCGACAATTTTTTTTGTTACAGGCAAAATGAATGGCTTAAAATAATAGGCAGGCTTGATTTGGCGCATCGATCTAATGTAAACCCAAAAAGTTACCACGTGTGCTCGTCGCATTTCGAAGACCACGACCTCAAACAAACCAGTTTACTATTGCCTGACGCCGTGCCTTGTCGGCATCTTCCTGAAAAATCATTTATTGATACACCACGAGGGCTCCAACTCGCCAACTCATCTGTTGACTGGGATGAAATTATTCTGAACCCTTCTATTGCTACGTCCGTAAGTACGTACGAAGGTCCAGAAAACATATTGGTTACTGTCGAAAATAAACACAAAGAAGTCGCACATAATAATGTTGCACCTACCACTCGTGTACTGCAAGACGACCTCACTCTCAACATGCATAAACTAATGCAGAATCAAACGATGATAAACACAGATAGGAGCAGCGAGGATTTCATACATTATGCATTGAATCTGTATCTTTTGAATCCACAAGCGTATTGCTTTATAAAGGACGCGTTGAATTTGCCAAGCCAAAAGGTCTTCAGAAAAATGAAACTAAGGCTGCCTCCGAAGCTGGATAGGCGCGTTCTGGATTGTTTATCTTCGAAATTGAAATCGTTTCCTGATAAAGCAAAATATTGCACAATTTGCATAGAAACCTTGTACGTACGGAACAATCTGTATTATGACATTACGAATGACGAATTGGTGGGTTTACAAGAAATAGACGGCGTGAAAAGTGATGAGGTGGCTGGTTTAGTGTACGTGATCATGTTGCGGAGTATCCTGGTGAAGTGGGATCAGCCTGTTACCTACTGCTTCATCGCCGGCGTCAAGAATTTCGCACAATTAGAGTCGTGGATTGACGAAGTCATCACTAGTCTTCTAGACATAGGATTCGAAGTTACAGCGTTAGTGACCAACCAGGGAAGTAATTTCAAAAAATATGCAGCTGAAATAAAAGGAGTAACGCCAGACCAACATTATTTTACCCTAAACAACAAGAAAATTTACTACATTTTTGAAATTCCGCAGTTGGTAAAGTGTGTAAGAAATAATCTTGGTACTAAGGACATATACTACAGCAATAAAAGGGTGTCATGGCAGTTCATAGAAACGCTGTTTCGACTTGAAAGCAAAAACAAAAATAATATTATTCCAAAAATAACAAGCGGGCACGTATCGCTTTATAATATTACGAAGATGCCATCTGTTAGATATGCAGCAGAAATTTTTAGTAACACAGTGTCGAGGGCAATACATACATACGTGGATGCAAAAGAGATGCCCGAGGAAGCCAGAGAGACTGCTCAGTTCTGTGTATTTATGAACAACTTGTTCGATGTTCTGAACTCGAGCACATACAATAATGACAATATTTACCAGTGCGCCCTCGGTTCAAATGAGTCCCAGATGCAACTTCTCCAAGAGGCTTTAAATGTGTTTACCGCTATAGAATGGAGGGTACGTGAAAACGTTAAAGGAAATAAGAAAACCGCTCAGAGGGCCCGCTCTCTCGCTAACTACTCATTACCGAGTATTCAAGTATCCCTCAATTCGATTATAGCTATCTCGCAGGATTTGGATGCACTAGGACATAAACGTATTCTGACGGAACGGTTAAACTTGGACCCCTTAGAGAAGTTTGTAGATTCAGTTCGGTGTGCTGTTAAAAAAACCCGTGATACATCTGCAGCTAAACCTACTGCAATTGAATTCTGCAGAAACTTTTCCAAACTATTTCTAAAACACGTTCTTGCTAAATCGCCGCTTTCTAACAGACCGAACGCTTTTCGCAAGTATTTTGAAGACGCAGCACGATTGGAAACAAATCAAATTAATCATATTCCCACACGGTCACTGATATGTTTAGGGGGACACACAGACTATCGTATGCAACTACCCGACGATCATCCAACTATATATGTGGCCAGTTACATATTTTACAAGTGTCGAGAAGCGCATAGATGCAATTTACTTGATAAATATGCAGTATGTTTACCAGATTTGGCGAAAACGAAAGTTTATGAAGGATACAACAGAAACGCAGAGTTTTACGGTAAACTAAAATTGTGTCAGTATCCGTTCATCCGGTACATAGAGCAGCTTGAGCGTGCGTTCTCGCAAATATTCAAAAACTGTCTTTGGTCCAACCCAGGAGCACAATTATTTAGCAATTTGAGGTGCATAGTATTCGAACCACCTTGCCAGTGCTTCCCGAAGATCTATGCAGTAAAATTACTGATCCGATTACGAATATACGCAACAATCAAGAAGTATAATAAACACATTAAACGCCGAAACGTAAACTTATGTGATTTTATTTCTGAATTGGATAAATCATTGCAAGTGATAAAATAAATATCCTTAATATCTTAATTGCCTTTATTTTATATACCATCTTGTACTGCAACATACTTGTTTGTAGTCCTTTTCATAATAAGGGTAATCCTGAAGACGCCTTGGGTTCACCTAATCCCAAGTTTTTTTATTCCGTAGAAATTTCACGTTTCAGGAATCACTAACTTTTTTTTAACTATATCAAATAGCTTTTATCATTGCTTAAAACGGTTAAAATGGCATGCATGCAATTTTATTTTATTTAGAAATCTTAATGTGGTAAGGTATATCTCTGTTCGACTACATCTAAACACAAGTGAATTTTCATTCAAAAAGAAAAGCGCAACGTTAAAAAAATCTTTTTCGGGGCAAGCACATATATGAGGTATATTTTTCTACTGATGTTACTTTTTTTTGGTGGCAAATCTCGGCAAATGTATTAAAGAACGTTTAAAGCTTGAGAACATATTATTTAGATGTTACTTTTTACACGACTGCTCAACGAAAATGAGTATTATATTTTGTTTGCAGTCGGGGGACCTACTCTTTTTTTTGTATACATGTAATACTTAGGTCCCCTGACTGCAAACAAAATATAATATTCCAAAAAGAGATAGTGTCCAGGTACTAATATATAAGTTTACATAATTTAAACAATATTTTACTTCATTAACAAGTTGTTTCTTACTTTTTAGTACGCCTTTCTTAACGGCAGTTGTGTTTTTTATTTTTTTAATAATTTGTTTATTCTAGAGGTTTATCTAAAGCCACGTACTTATATAATAATATTAAAATAAACCTGACCAGGAAAAGCGGAAAATTCAAGTCACTGTATTATTACTTGGTTTATACCCGCCTTCGGAAATGCGAAAAGTCATGGAAAACGCTATGAAAAGTCTCGTATTTGGGGAATATTTATTTTCATATATAAATACCAAGTCTTAAGAATACATTAATATTAATACACAAATGTTTGGTATTTTCGCTTAATTTTGTAACTATACATGTATGGATTTAACCTCACCCTGCCCACCCAGTAGGTACTACAGTATTTTTAAGTTAGAGTAAGTTAATGGAACATCACAACATACCATCATATTAAAATACTAAAATCTTAAACCAAAGGTTTCCAATATATGCCCATGGTTGGATTGATACCAACAACCATTTTGGATTTTCTTAGAATAGTAGGTACTTTATTATTTTCTACTAGCTGTTGCCCGCGACTTCGTCCGCGTAGAACTTTTTATCGTCTTAGAAAATGATTTCTCTCAATACAAAATTTGAACCCTCTTTTAGGGGATAATTAAAAAAAAAGTTGATGTTCATTTTCTAGTTTGTGAACAAACAGTCTAAAACCAAAGTTAAAAATCTCATACTTTAAAAATGCCTTGAAATACTCAAACTTTGAACCAATTTTAACACTCTTAGGGGATGAATTTGGAAAAACTCTGAAATCAGTTTTGTAGTCTTTTAACGTACAGAATAAGACCGAAGTTAAAAATCTCTTACTCACACTTTAAAATTTTATTGCTCGCCATTTAAAATTTGAACCCCCTTTTAAACCCCCTTAGAGGTTGAATTTTTCTAATCGCTGAAAGAACTTTTTTCGTAAACTTTTAAGTCTCTAGCTCAAAAAAAGTGTTGCCCATACAAAGCTTTCTTAACCCCCTTAGGGGTGGAATTTTCTAAAACTCTGAAAGTACTTTATTATTAATTTTAATAAGTAACATTTTGAATAATTTTAAGTCTAGTAAAAAAAAAAGTTTTTCCCACACAACACTGGCTACCCTTCTTAAGGATCTTAAGGATCCCCTTAGGGATGGAGTTTTCTAAAACGCTGAAAGTTCTTTTTTAGTATTCTAATAAGTAATCTTTTTGCAAAGTTTTAAGTCTAACTCAAAAAAAAGTGTTGCCCATGCAAAGCTTGCTCTCCTTTTTAACCCTATTAGGGGTGGAATTTTCTAAAACGATTTGGGTTCTTTTTTTGTATTTTAATAAGTAATCTTTCTACAAAGTTTCAAGTCTCTAACTCAAAAACATAAACTTTCCCTGATAAAAACTTTGCACCCCTTTTTATCCCCCTTAGGGATAGATTTTTTCAAAACGCTGAAAGTCTTTTTTTTTGTATTTTTATAAGTAATCTTTCTACAAAGTTTTAAGTGTCTAGCTCAGAAAAAGTGTTCCCCATACAAACCTTGCACCCTTTTTTAACCCCCTTAGGGAATGATTTTTGTAAAACGCCGAATGTAGTATTTTTCATGTTCTAATAAGTAATTTTTCGTCAAAATTTTAAGTCTCTATTAAAAAAAAATATGTTTTTCCCATACAAACTTTGCACCCTATTTTACCCCCTTAGGGGTGAAATTTTCCAAAACGCTGAAAGTACTTTCTTTGTATTTAAATAATCTTTCTACAAAGTTTTAGGACTCTAGCTAAAAAAAATAGTTTCCCACATACAAACTTTGCACCCCTATTTTAGCCCCCTATTTTTAGGGGTAGAATTTTCTAAAACGCTGAAAGTACTTAATTTGTATTCTGAT
The DNA here is from genome assembly GCA_963854355.1 of Epinotia brunnichana. Taxonomy (NCBI): domain Eukaryota; kingdom Metazoa; phylum Arthropoda; class Insecta; order Lepidoptera; family Tortricidae; genus Epinotia; species Epinotia brunnichana. The sequence goes on along the minus strand of OY977949.1, from coordinate 15,957,537 downwards.
GACTAATCTTTCTACAAAGTTTTAAGTCTCTATTTAAAAAAAAATGTTTCCCCCATACAAACCTTGCACCCCTATTTTACCCCCGTAGGGGTGGAATTTTCCAAAACGCTGAAAGTGTTTCATTTGTATTCTAATAACTAATTTTTCTACAAAGTTTAAGTCTATAGCTCAAAAAAAAAGGTTCTCCCATACAAACTTTGCACCCCCATTTTACCCCCTTAGGGGTAGAATTTTCAAAAATCCCTTTTTATCCCTAGCCCACGTTATAAAAGCAACATACTGTGCAAAAATCAACTCTCTAAAATTAGTAGTTTCGGCTGTGCGTTGATGAGTGAGTGAGTGAGTGAATAAGTCAGTCAGGACATAGGCATTTATTATGTATAAATAGATAGAAGATAATGAAACTCCCATTCAAATATCTCAAAAAATTATGAAGCTACATCCGTTTTAATGTCGCTTGTTAGAGTGAGAAAACGATGAGGGACTGTGACGTCAATATACTCGAGCGTCATAGTAAAAAACAATCGTTTCATATGAAGGTGCGTTTTGCGGAAAAGGGACAGAACATACCCCCTCTTAAAACTTTGGACTCTTATAACTTAATCATTACCTATATAACCTCTTGTTTTGTTTTTTTCTCCATTTGACTATATTTATTTCAAATTCTTTTTCGAGAAAATACATTATGATTATTTACCATATTTTCGATTCCTGAGCTATAACCACGAACTTCGAAATTCGAAAATATTCGGGTATCTCTATCTCTATCGCACTAACCATACTCGAGTGACAGGGATGCAAATATATGAACATTGAGTATCGGTTTTCGTGGTAGCGCCGCAGGTACTTTGGCTGAATGCGCCGAGCGCGTGCCATTGTCATTCAAAAAAAACAAATTCGTGTTAATTATATTGTTCAAATTTGTTGATTTCATTTATTGAAATTACGACATAAAACGACATTTGCGCATATAAGTTTTCATATCAGAATCGAATATTTTTTTATGGTTTATATTTTAGCATTTGTCTCGTAAAGGTCTATCGTAGACGGGATTTAAATTATTAATAAGTGAAAGGCAAAGCAATTCCGCCATTTTGACGAAAATTTGACGGTTCTTATAGCTGACAGTTGGAGCAGCGTTTGATTTCAATAAAAATAAATGAAAAATTAAATGAAGTCGTATATTTCGGAAAATTAATTAACTGTCGCAGTCGGATAAAAACTATCCTAAGTTGCAGCTAGAATAATAATGTACCTATATAAAATGTTTCATATTTTTCCGTTCATGGGATGCTGAGAACATTCGAACCGCGCAAAGCTTAGTTTCAAACTGGCTGATTCTTTTTTTAATTTAGAGATTTATTATAAGTGGAGATGATCAAATAGTGCAATTTAAATTTAAAACAGGTAGTTATGTTTTTGTGAATGATATGTTATTATGTTATAAATTTTACTATTTTAATACAGCGAAACCTGGATAACTGGGACCTCAAGGGACCAGCAAATATGTCTCACTTAAAGAGGTATTCCACTTACCCAGTGTCTCAGATAACCAGGTAAATATAAATATCTGTCTCATTTACAGAGTGTTCCATTAATAGAGGTGAGATTACAGGTTCTTCCAGTTATAGTTATACTTAGAGGTACGCATATTAAATAAAATAAACATTATACATGAGTTGTAATCTTTAACAATAATCAAAAAACAATGATAAACAGAAATAATCAAATAGGTACTTACGTTTTTATAAACAGTACAAAATGCATAAAGAATGCGTCTGTCCAAAAAATACGTAATTTTAGTTCGTATTTTTGGAAGTTTTAACTTTTAACTTGAGGTTATTTAGGCACAACGCACAACCAGCCAAGTGCGGAATTAACGGGTAGACTAAGAATTAGTAAAAAATGCAAAATTACCAGCAATAAAGCCCGATTTAGAGAGGTATAATACATTGACGTTATCTCAATTACAGAAGTCAATATACCTATGAAATGCAATGAAAACCATTTAGCTAAAGTATTCTTTAAATAATAGTCGCAGTAATACGCAAAATACACTCGTTCTCAATTATAGCGGTAATTATGATGATAAAATCGAAAGAACGGATCCCAGATATAGAGGTTTGTTTCGCTCCATTTAACCGAGGTATAATTCAGTGCTAAAGTGCCGGGATCTCAGCATGAGTTCCAGGCCCCATGGATGGCGTTATCACGCGATAAGTGATAGGATAAGCGCGTCGTCTCATTCTATCGAACGGTGTCAGCCAGGGACGGCAGCTCTATCCTATCACTTATCGCGTGATAAGGCCATCCATGCTACGGGGCCTGCTATGGAGGTTTCTCACTTATCCAGCACGGCTATCACAAGACGGCCGCGACATACACTCGAGCTCTCTCGCACTATCCGTCTCTTTCTAAGTGGTCTAATAAAAGAGAGACGCATAGTGCGAGAGAGCTCGAGAGTATGTCGCAGCCGTCTTGTGATAGCCGTGCTGGTCCCATTTAACCAAGTTTACATTCATATAATTTTTCCCCTTTTCATTTTTATCAAAGAATCAAAAAGTATTTTTGGACAGGCCATACTTAAGAACGTCAGAATTCTACACAATAAAAAATCAGGGTTTAGGTGCCTAACTCCAAGTAGGGAATGCAATCTCGTTCTCGCCAGATCTCGAATTCACGAAATCTCGAGCGTCTTTTCGAGATTGAAAGTACTTATTGAAACTCGGCGGCAGGAAATTTCGAATAATTAACTAATTATTTTTTTTCAACGAATTTTTTTTGTAGATTTTTGTACCTATTGATTGTATTGTTTTAATAAAAAAAAGCTATATTTAAAAAAATGCGGAATTTCGATATTTATTAATCGAGATCTCGTCGATTTGACTGGCGAGATCTCGATCTCTAATCTCGACTCGACATCAGAATTTTAACGCGAGATCTCATAATATGAATCACGGCTCGAGATTGCATTCCCTTAATCCCAAGAATTGGCATTGGCGCTAGTTTTTGCAGAAGCATTATCTGCCATCTGACCTCACAACACTCACAACTACGAGGGGAGGGCGTTTTCACTCTAATGTGCGACTTTTACTTTTTTCTCAGAATTTAGATTTTGTTGGTTTTTCCTATTCAGAATCATGAGCTTGATAGCGACAAAGAAAAAAATGTCCCCAACCTACTTACATTTTTTTAGGATTCTTCTATGTGATGTGACGGTCCATACATAATGTATGAAAAAGACGTCACATTATAGAATAAAAAACTGGGGACATTTTTTTCTTTATCAGGATCAAGACATCAAGGGTGCTCATCAAATCAAAACCAAATAAATCTAAATTCTGAGAAAATAAGTAAAAGTGGCACATTTGAGTAAAAACGCCGGAAACTAGACCTTATTGGCATAGGCACTGGTTACCTATATACTACCTACCTATAATTATTCATTACTATCTACAAACAAGCAGCAATGAAAGGTCGACTCCGCTAAATGCAGGAACTCCAACCATCGGTATCGGCTGTAACTGTAATCAATCAACACCAATAAAGCCAATTACCGCTTCGAGATCCAGTTGTAACCGGTTACCCGGCGTGGCGCCGGTACGGTGACGAGACTGAAGCGGAAATCAGACGATAGTCAATCGAACCAACTGAATCATGAATTCATGACCCACCATAGAACCTTGTTACAATTAACGAACATACGCACGATCATATGACGTTAATACGTCAGTTAATTGTAACAAGGTTCCATGCTGGGTCAGGATTCAATTTTGTCGATAGTACTTACTTACTAACACGCTGGGAAATAATTAGGTACAGTCAACTGCAAACAATCTACGCTTGTTATTCATTCGGAAATATTTTAACCCTGACTTGAGTCGTCAGTTGGGTCAAACTGTCAAACAACGTTTTATTGTTGTTAATCTGTCTCCCCGCCGAGAACGCCGCCGAGAGGTAGGTACGCCGGAAGACAATACTGACAGTTTCTTAAAAAAAAAAATTATAATATATCCTAGCATGCTTGCGAGAGGACCCTCCTACCATATAATGGGTTTACCATTGTGGATTGGATTTAAACCCTGGCATAATTTTAAATGGAGTATAATAACCATGGCAACGAACGAGCAACAAAAATTGTTGATTGGTCCAGTTGTAAGAGTGAGGCGATAGACTGCCGATAGCTACGAGTATTGAGAAACGGCACTGTTCGTAGTGCTCTGCAGGCAGAGGCATCTCCCTATTTTTGTGCCACTTTATTAATAAAATCCGGTGCGAAGGACCATATGTACACTTGTGCATTCACAAGCACTTGTTGGGCACCTCATAACTAGGTACTTTTTCAGATTAGGCGGTTAAATCGTGAGACCAACTTACAGCAGACTAAAGTTACTTTCATCACCTTACAATAATACTCAGTTATTAGCATCCACGCTAAATTAGCGTGGATAATATGGACTATAAAACTTGTTCTATGGAAGTATGGACTAGGGAGATTAGATACACATTTCCGAGGCGAACTGTGGCATTGTTATGTAACTTATGTACAAAGAACCTTTATTGTACTCGTCTATTGAATCAGTAACAATTGGATATACAAACCGTTTGCGGTAAGTAACTCAACCAATATTATGAATACATTGCTTACTTCAACCACAAACGCGGAAGCTATGTTTGGCTCCACATTTCGCATCTCAGTATGATATTACTTAATGCATTGCGCGCACTAGTTCCTCGTTAGCTCGGCACGCGTGGAACGAAAGTGCTAGCAACAAGGGCAGACTAAGTGAGAAATATTTTCCCTGTCTAAGACATTTTCATTTGATTGAATTTCACCTGGCTCTACCGGTGATGATATCATAATATTAGAACGCGCAATGTCAAGCCAAATTCACCTCCAGGCCCTACCCTTTGTCGGCTACCTAGTTCTTTATGCCATCGCAATCGATGTCTAGGTAGGTCAGCCTAGGTCGTTGTGTTAGTTCTAAACTAGGTTGTTTACTATTTTTTTAGGACGAGTGTTTAAAAATAGGGAGTTGAATTTTTGATATTGTAAGAGTAAGTAGTGTAGCTAAACTGGGTTTGGTGTGGCTACAGGTAAGGAGATATTCCTAGCTTTCAGATACGATGAAAGTAAACTCGGTAACTTTTATTACAGCTTCTTTACATAGACAAATCTATAATTTTAAGGCATCCTTCTCCTGCCAAGAGGCATCTTTCTCCTGCCAAGGTTTGTACCAGAATGTTCATTCAATTTGTTTTTCAGATAGCTTATTCCTCCATATTTTAAATTCAAATTACATATGTAGAAGCTAAGCTATACTAATTGTATGGCCAGACAGGCTATACATCCTCTACAATACCGACAAACATTATTCCAGTGTTAATCGATAAATAGGTGTAGGTACTCTGGCCAACCGCTGAGAATTTTCGGTTGAAATATGTACCTAATAGGTAACTACTTATTAAACTATTCATAAGATCAGGCAAGTGGCATACGACTTACGACTATAATCAAAGTAGTTGTTTTTACGGACTAACCATCAATTTGCCCTCGTATCACTTGATGGAAGGCGATAAGGCGAAACATTTAGCTTCAGTAAAAACCAATTCAGAATAAGGAAAAACCCAATTTTTCCTTAGTTATATAAAATCTTGTGGGCTTCAAAGACGAGATTTGTGGCCCTTGATTGTTTTGTCAGCTAGGTAATTTATCCCCATGTCATCTAGGCATTTTATGCGGGAATAATGTAATGACGGAAAAAAACTGCTTCAATTGCCTATACCTACTATTTTCATTGGTGTGGTGTCACTTCATTGTGTTGTGTACCAGTCAACAATCAGTCTCATGAAGATTTTTTTTTCTATAGAATCATAATAATATATTAAACTTACTCGTATGTATGAAGCTGACTGTAGGTACCTACATCAAGACAGTAACGTTGAATAAAATGCCGGTGTTCGAAAAGTATTAGCGCTTCCAAAGGATAGTTTTTATTCCGTTAATCATCCCCAAAGGGGGTGAAATTAGGGCTGAAATTTTGGATGGAACCCATTTGAATTCAATATGGTATTGATATAGTTTGAGTCCTGGGAAAGGACATAAGATAGTTTTAATTCTGGAAATCACTCCCTAAGGGGGTGAAATGGGGGGTGAAAATTTGGATGGAACCCGTTTAGATGATATTTGGTATAGAGATTGTTTGAGTCCCGGAGAATACAACGGATAGTTTTAATCCCGAAAATCATTCCCTGAGGGGATGAAATAGGGGGGTGAAAATTTTGATAAAACCCATGTAGATGAAATGCATAGTTTTTATCCCGAAAATCATCTCCTGAGATTAGGGATAAAAATTTGGTTGGAACCCATTTAGATGAAATTTGGTATAGCGATAGTTGGAGTCCTGGGGAAGGTCATAGGTTAGTGTTATCCCGAAAATGATCCCCAAAGGGGATGAAAGTTTAGATGTAACTTATTTAGATGAAATTTGGTTGAGAGATAGTTTGAGTCCTGGGAAAGGACATAGGATAGTTTTTATCCCGGAAAATATCACCTGAAGTGGTGAAATTAGGGGTAAAATTTAGAAAAAAAGCCATTTAGATTAAATTTGGTATACAGATAATGTTTGAGCCGCGGGGAAGGACAGCGGATGGCTTTTATCCCTAAAATAATCCCCTGAGGTGAAAATTTGGATGGACCCTATTTAGTTGAAATTTAGTATAGAGATAGTTGCAGTCCCGGGGAAGGACAATGCATAGTTTTTATCCCAAAAATCATCTCCTGAGAGGATGAAATAAGGGGTAAAGATTTGAATGGAACCGATTGAAATCGAAATCTGGTACAGAGAAAGTTTGAGTCCCAGGGAAGGACATAGAATAGTTTTAATCCCAGAAATCAGCCTATAAGGGGGGAAATTGGGGGTGAACATTTGTATGGAGCTACTAGAACGGCTGCACCGATTTAGATGAAATTTGGTATATAGACAGATTGATTCCTGGGGATAGGTCCCGGGAAAGGACATTAGATAGATTTTATCCCGGAAATCATCCCCTAGGGGTGAAATAGGGAGTTAAAATTTGGATGGATGGACCCCATTAAGATGAAATTTGGTATAGAGATAAAGTTTGTCCGGAAAATCATCCCCTAAGGGGGTGAAATGGGGGATGAATATTTGGATGAACCCCGTTTAGATGAAATTTGGTTTAGAGATAGTTTGAGTTCCGGGAAAGGACATGGGATAGTTTTTTATCTCGGAAATCATCTCTTAAGGCGGTGAAATGGGAGGTGAACACTTGTATGGAGCTACTATACAACCGCTGCACCCGTTTAGATAAAATTGTCTCGGGGAAGCACATAGGATAGTTTTTATCTCGGAAATCAATCCCTAAAGGGGAAATGGAGGGTGAAAGTTTGTATCGAGCTACGATATAAACGAGTACTACGCGGACGAAGACGCGGGCAGAAGCTAGTAATACTCGTACAATAATCTTACAATGCTACTATACTACTATTTAGTAACATATGCTATTCTTGCTATTTATTATTTATCTCCACTTATAATAAATCTCTAAATTAAAAAAAGAATCAGCCAGTTTGAAACTAAGCTTTGTGTGGTACGAATGTTCTCAGCATCCCATGAACGGAAAAATATGAAACATTTTATATAGGTACATTATTATTCTAGCTGCAACTTAGGATAGTTTTTATCCGACTGCGACAATTAATTAATTTTCCGAAATATACGACTTCATTTAATATTTTATTTATTTTTATTGAAATCAAACGCTGCTCAAACGAACAAAAACGAAACGTCAAATTTTCGTCAAAATGGCGGAATTGCTTTGCCTTTCACTTATTAATAATTTAAATCCAGTCTATTTTTACCTTTACGATACACATGCCAAGAGTTAAACCATAAAAACATATTTGATTGTGATATGAGAACTTATATGCGCAAATGTCGCATTATGGCGTAATTTCGATAAAATGTTTCAACAAATTTGAACAATATAATTAACACGAATTTGTTTTTTTTGAATGGCAATGGCACGCGCTCTTTGCGCATTCTGCCAAAGTGCCTGCGGCGCTACCACGAAAACGGAAACTCGAAGTTCGTATAACTGCATCCCTGTCACTCGAGTATTGTTAGTGCGCTAGAGATACCCGAATATTTTCGAATTCCGAAGTTCGTGGTTACAGCTCAGGAATCGAAACTACACCCCGTAAGCCGCGTCCGCTGCGCCATGTTTTCGTGGTTTTTAAACGTCACACATGTTTTGCCAATCAAAACAAAATCCTATTTGTTTGCCGAACCTGACGGAAAACATGTTAGATGTTTAAAAACATGGAAAACATTGGTGCGGTGGACCCGGCTGTAGTAGACACTAAATAAAATAATCATAATGTATTGTCTCGAAAAAAGGGTGATAGACAAAAAATCAACGCAAGAGGTTATATTACTCACTAAGTAATCACTAAGTTCCAAAGTTTTATGTTCTGTCCCTTTTCCACAAAACGCACCTTCATATGAAACGATTGTTTTTTACTATGACGCTCGAGGATCTTGACGTCACAGTCCCCGATCCTTTTTTTCACTCTAACAAGCGACATTAAAACGGTTTTGAGATATTTGAATGGGATTTTCGTTATCTTCTATCTATCTATAACATATAAATGCCTATGTCCTGACTGACTCACCCACTCACTCATCAACGCACAGCCGAAGCTACTGGGGCTAGAGAGTTGAAATTTACACCAGAACTACCTTTTACAACGTAGGCAACGGATAAGAAGGGATTTTTGGAAATTCTACCCCTGCAGGGGTCAAATAGGGGTTCAAAGATTGTATGGGGGAAACTTTATTTTTTGAGCTAGAGACTTAAAATTTTGTATAAATATTACTTACTAGCTGACCCCGCGAACTTTGTACAAAATGAATAAAAAAAACTTAATTTTTCCATTTTTTTTAAGTTATTCTGCTATTCGGGGCGAAGAGAAATCCAACAAATCAATTATCATCAAAATCGGTTCAGCCGTTCTCGAGTTATAAGCAAAGGAACTAACACAACTTTCTTTTATTAATATATATAAGATTAGAATACAAATAAAATACTTTCAACGTTTAGGAAAATTCTGCCGGGGGTAAACAAGGGGTGGACATTTTGTATGGGGGAAACTTTATTATTTTAGCAAGAGACTCAATACGTTGCTTACTTATTAGAATACAAATAAAGTACTGTCAGCGTTTTGGAAAATTCAGCCTCTTAGGGGGTTAAAAAGGGTTGCAAAGTTTGTATGAGCGAAACTTCTTTTTGAGATAGAAGCTTAAGGGGGTTCGATTGCCATACAAAACGTTATTTGACATTCGTAGGCTAACGGCGTGATATTTTAAGAAACTTATGTAACAAACTTTCATAAATTGGCTTCCCATTTGCGCCAAATTCCCCCTTTCCTAGAATAAACTTACATAAACTAGATTAATTTGAGAAATTGGTTTGTCACGTGATATTTTGGGAAAACTATTTTTCTCAAATTAATCTAGTTTATACAAGTTTATTCTAGGAAAGGGGGAATTTGGCGCAAATGGGAAGCCAATTGATGAAAGTTTGTTACATAAGTTTCTTAAAATATCACGCCGTTAGCCTGCGAATAACAAATAACGTTTTGTATGGCAATCGAACCACCTTAAAAGTTTGTAGAAAGATTACTTATTACAATACAAATAAAAAAAACAGCGTTTTGGAAAATTCCACCCCTAAGGGTATGAAAAAGGCGTACAATGTTGCAAAGGGGAATTTTTGAGCTAGAATCTCAAACCTTTTTAAAAAGATTACATAATAAAATAAAATAAAATACTTTCAGCGTTTTAGAAAATTCCACCCCTAAAAGGGTGATTAAAACGGGTGAAAATTTGTATGGAGGATTTTTTTTTGAGCTGGAGACTTGAAATTCTGTAGAAAGATTATTTATTTTGGTCTATCATCCATTTACGGCTTGACGTCGATTTCTGGGACACCCTGTATAGGTTAATTACTTTCAGTGGTTTGAAAATTTCCACCCGCTAAGAGGGGGATAAAGACGTGCAATGTTTGTATAGGAAAACTATTTTTTGGGTAGAAACTTAAAACTCTGTAGAAAGATTAAGTACCTACATATTAAAATACAAAAAAAAACCTACTGGAAAATTTCACCCCTCAAGGGGTTAAAAAGAGGTGCAAGGTTCGTATGGGAAACACTTTTTTTTAGCTAGAGACTAGATAGTTTGTAGAAAAAATACTTACCTATTACAATAAAAAAACCGAGTGTTTTATTTTGAATTTTTCCCTGAAAAGCGTTCAAAGTTTGTATGGAGAGCAAGAAAATTTTAAAGTATGATATTTGTAACTTCGATCTTAGCCTGTTTAGACTACAAAACTTATTTAAGCATTTTTTGAAATATATCCCCTAAAGGGGATTATAAGGGTGTACAAAGTTTGTATGGAGAGCAAGACATTTTTAAAGTAAGGGATTTTTAACTTCGGTTTTAGACTGTTTGCTAAAATACTACAAAACTTATTTCAGCGTTTTTTTTAATTCATCGCCGAAGAAGGTTAAAAGGGGGTTCGCACTTTGTATAGAGAGCAAGACATTTTTAACCGACTTCAAAAAAAGGAGGAGATTCTCAATTCGGATGTTTTTTTTTATATTATTTTTTATTTTTAATGTTTGTGACCTCAGAACAACGTCATTTATGAACCGATTCGTACAATTCTTTTTTTAACTGAAAGTATATGCTTCCAGATTGGTCTCATTGTTTCCAAAACCCCAGTTGGATGATGGCAACCATGAGGAATTGAGGGAACTCCTCAAATATATTAGGCACGCGTGTAGTAATTTCGGTATTTTTTATTATAACTCGTTTATTTACACCCGGAAATCATAAATTTGGTGAAGTGGAAGTGATGATGAAGACCACAGATGGCTTGCGGAACTTCTCAATGATGTACTTCAAAATATATACTTAAGCAGATTCTGATATGATTCCGTTGAAATAGCAAACAATGAAGTGCCAAAGGTAATTCTGAGATCCTTGAGGAATCGACGGAAGTCCTCAAATATTATCGGCCCACATACAGCGATTTAGTTTATTGGTCTAAAAATCAACGCATTTGTTCTCGGAAATTAGTTCATGTGGTAAATTGGAAAAAAAAATGTGGAAATGTTCATGTGGCTTGGCGGAGTACTGAATTGAAGTCGGTTAAAACTTTGTTTTGAAAGTAAATTATTAAAGTAAGAAATTTGTAACTACGGTTTCAGACTGTTTACTATGATGGTTCAGAGAGGGTTCTTAGTTTGTATAGAGAGCAAGAGATTTTGAAAGTAAGAAATTTGTAACTACGGTTTCAGACTGTTTACTATGATGGTTCAGAGAGGGTTCTTAGTTTGTATAGAGAGCAAGAGATTTTGAGAGTAAGAAATTTGTAACTACGGTTTCAGACTGTTTACTATGATGGTTCAGAGAGGGTTCTTAGTTTGTATAGAGAGCAAGAGATTTTGAAAGTAAGATATTTGTAACTTCGGTTTTAGATTGTTTTCTAAAAGACTACCTAGGTACAAAATTAATTTCAATGTTTTTTTTTATATCATTCCTTTAACAAACATTTATACGATAACATGTTATACGCGGACGAAGTCGCGGGCAACAGCTAGTTAATGAATAAACCTTATATTGTAATAATATTGTAACTTCGACGACCAAATGACGAAGTGGGTTCAAATCTTAGTAAGAGCATGTTTGTGTGATCGATGAGCGTGAATATTTGTTTCAGAGTCATAGATGTTTTTCATATATATAAGTATTAATATCTATGTAAGTAATATATCGTCTCCTATTATCCATAACACGATTTATTGAGCGAGTGGCTATAGTAGCTATAGGATTAGTTCGATTTGTGTAAAATGGTCCCCTAATATCGATTTATTATTCCCCCCCCCCCCCCCCCTCCTATGTCCTTCCTCGGGACTCAAACTACAAACCATCTCTATACCCAATTTCATATAAATCGGTTCAGCCGTTTTCATGTGATGCGCGATCAAATAGACAAACAGACAAAAATTCTAAAAACTGTTGAACGTGTTCTGTTTTTGATTCTAAGTAAGTATCCCCAGCCAACTTTTTTTCGAATTACTTCCATGAACAGACTTTCGACCCTCTCCAGCTTTATTATAGGTATATCAAGGTATATGTATGTATGATTGCGTTTTTGTATGCCCACACACGAGGCGTCCTTCACAGATCAACGCGCATGAACGTAAACAGATATCGGCACTAATACATACAGAATTACAGGTTATAAATAAACTTGAAATATGATACCTCAATTAGGTAGGTACGTGAAATTATAGTGAAATTGAATTTTCTGTGCTAACGAGGTCGAACCTGAAATAGGTTTGCTTCGTTCTGTGGAACTCCGAGTTATATTGAGCCTCCTGTCTGAGTAAACGGCAAAGTAGATTTCACAGAATCACAGACAGTGAGAGGAATTATTCAGAAGGCGGAAATCGAACAAATTTATAACTTCTGAAGGAAAGGTTAACTTTTTAAAACAATAAATATATTTATTCAGTATCTTATATAAGTATTTAAAAATACTCTTATCTAGGCTCTTTTTCAGTAATAATTATACCTGTATTAAGAGACACCGCTCTTCCACACGATCTAAGATTTGTAGCTTATTATGTTTTCCAAACGATATAATTGAGCTATAATAACTTTGATGAAACTACCTGAAACATTTCTCTAGTGGTTAGATTAGATCATGTTATTGCTATTAACAACACAGCGTTCAGCAACAACAACAACGGTGAATTCTATTACGTCATCCCACAGGTATCAATCAAGTTACCTGCACCCATGACTACCTACACAGGAGGTTACAAATTGCAGTATAGGAGTATGACGTCACTGGTGTTCGCGAGTGACATTCATTAACAAGATGACGCCTACAGGTTATCACTGATAACATGTAGGCGTCATCTTTATCAGAGATCGCACATTTTGTTTTCAATGAAACGTGTAGGTGAAGTTGAATTGATGTAGACAATTTCAATCGTAATGATTCATCATCATCATCATATCAGCCGAATGACGTTCACTGTTGGACATAGGCCTCACCCAAAGAGTTCCAAAGTGACCGGTCCTGCGCCACCCGCATCCAGCGGACTCCCGCGACCTTCGACCGCGATCGTAATGATTAATTACTGTTAGTTTCGGCCCAAGCTGAAGCATAGAACTTCGTTCGCTTCGCTCCCTCGTTGTATAATATAAAATATCACACAATACACCAAATAAAAACCCCCTCGAAGAAGAACTCCCGATGAGTTCGAAACATGTCGCCCGTAGTGACATTTAATAAGTGAGTTTAATCGTGTAATTAATTAACTATTGACATTATTTCAAATGAAATGCGTATGAGTTGCCTAGTGGTTTAATGGAGTATCGTAACTTCTGTTGCTTCTGTCGCCTCCTTCTAGTTGTCATGCACAAATTAGTTACATATTTATTAAAGCTATATTCCATCACGTTGATGGCCTGCTATTAAATCTGCCATAAACGAGCCAACGAACTCGAAACTTTAACAACAAACGGAAATAACACATGTATTTTTCCGCACTTCATTGATCACATGCATATAATACGGACTGAGTTATGTGAGGAAACATTTGAACGTCAACTGAGAATCTTTTTATTGAAAAATCCATTACCTCTTTGAAAAATTATATTGACATGAAATATTAGGAATGTAATGAATTTTGTATATTATGAAATAAAAAATCGAAATCCAAATCTACGAGTATGTCCTTTATTAGGAAGAAAAGAGGATTAAAACTTAGATGCAGGTTGGGTTGGTTGGTTGTATACATAACGTGGTACTTGTGTAGCCGTCTAAACGGCGCCCGTCGGTCAGCCTTGAAGGACAGGCATACCTATAGGAAATAGATTAGCAATAGATACGCCTAGCCAGTAGCCACTTAAATACCTACTCATCAAATGATAATGAGCATTACGATTGAAGCGATTGAACGTTCTAGCCGACAATTACTATACTGAGTACTTATGTACTTATATTGATCTTATGTCATAATTACTGAACTTCAATTATTGTTTGTTTTAGTTACATAACTGTGTTCTTGTTCGGATTTTTTTGATAGAGCGGTTATATTATGGATCGAGCTGTAATCGTTACTCTTGTTATGTATGTTCACCTATCCCCGTGTGTGATTGGGATATCATTCGACAACACAATACTTCGTAGTAGATATCGATTGCCTTCCAACCCAGCACTCAAATGCTACATAGAGACATGCTCGACGCTTTTTCTCGATATCGAACATGTACGCACGTGTAGACCATCACAAAGTAAGCCTTACATACCTACATGCATTGCATACATGCTAGACTTTGAGCAAAAACAAAAAAAGAGGATTTAAAGTTATTGAAACGAACACCCAAGTTCCAATCACGAATCGTAAATACGAGACCGTCTTTAAAGTCGATTCAACAAAAACGATTTTTTTCAAACGCATCCACTATTTTTACAAAAAATTAATTAATAAAACAAACATACTCGTGCGTCACATTTAAACAAAACTTCCTGTTTTCCTGAATTAGATTTAACTCAACTGAAAGAAAGTTTCATTAGTCTGCTCGGATTTATTTATACCTGACTAGGTAGCTACCTACATCCTCAATCAGAAATAGATTGAGGAAAATTTTACACAAAAATACGATGCAATTAACTAATTATACGTAATTTTAGCTCGGAATAATCCAGTCGCTCCTATCATTATAAGGCTAGGTCTACTATTGAATCAGCATTACTCATTGTTTATTACCAATCTTAAACAAACTGCACTCATTGCAGTAACTAGGTATATAAAGGGTCATTGTCAGTCACAAAAACAAAAATCATCTTTCCGGTGGTCAATAGTTAAGGGCTTACGCTCACATATAATATGTTTTTATCACATGGAATTATAGATTGGGCAACGCCGTTTATGCGGATTCAGTGATCAACCAAAAATTAGGCTTTATAGCTCTTAACTTTGGCAATGTCCACCGAAGAGACGCGAACCTAAATCTGACAATGACCCTAAGTACCTATATTTGCGCGGAGATTAAGTTATGGACTGAGTAAATATTGAACACTGTGGGAAAATTAATAACATTAATAATTACTTACATTAGAATTTAAACTTATTATTAGTGCATCTTTTAGCATTTTAAGTTAAAACATGGAAGAAAACGTGATGTCGCAATTATAGGGTAGGGTAGGGTAGGGTAGGGTAGGGCACCCCCAACATATTTCAATTTTGTTATAGTCGTCTCGTACGACACCCATGGGAAGAAAGGAGACGGTGGTATTCTAAATAACCCTACACCACACGGGCTACTAGAAAGTATTTAACATTACAAATATTGGACAATGTCCAATGGACATCGAGGGAAAATTAATGTAATAATGTTACATTTAACAGGCCCGAATACATCACTGACCGTTGGAGTTACATATTATAGTTTCTAAAAATAATATTGTTTGTAAAATGAATTACAGCAGGCAAACAATTCGTTCTGAAGATAAGCGTGCATATACCTACGTCAGTTTTGTAAACATAAACAATGCCTGCTGTCTGCCTGTAGTCTCTTATCGCAAGAAACAGTAAGCCAAGTAATTTGGTCTACCACTTTTAAGCCATGCGTAGAGTCGAGTTCATAAAATAATGCCATGGCATAATATAATAATGGGTTCAGGCTGCTGTTGGGACTCCCACGATATTGTATCACGACAAGTACAAGTATGTTCTGCGAGGAGCGCGCGGACGGTTTCTGTGCGATATACGCAAGCGCGTGGGCCTATGATGCGCCGCATTCACGTCATCGTAACGTCAGGTACGTCCCAACCCAACATGCTGCTTAGAGCCATTCCAGAAAATATCAACAGCCCACTATGGAGGCACTGGAACTCCATCCACATGGAGTCCAGAAATAATATCTTTCAATTCATTAAATAAATTTCAAGTTTCATTTTATGATTTCAATTATTGTGTAGTTATTACCACTTACTCGGATCGACCATAAGATGGACTTGGATAGTAAAACGGACTCAAAGTTTCACTGCTCGTGGTGTGGTGTCTGCAATAAGTAATATTTCTAAAAACTTTTAAGCTTCTATCTCAAAAAGGAGTTTCGCTCATACAAACTTTGCAACCCTTTAGGGGTGAAATTTTTCAAAACGCTAAAAGTACTTTATTTGTATTATAATAAGTAATCTTTCTACAAAGTTTTAAGTCGCTTGTCGCACCTACATTGTACAATAAATTGCCAAGAAATATAACTAAGTTAGAAGGATTGGTAGAGTTCAAAAAAAGCTTGTTTGCACTTCTAGTTAAAAAAGCCTACTATTCACTAAGGGAATACTTGACAGATGAAGAATTGTAACTGTTTATGCATGCTCCATCTCTACTTAAAACATTTGTATGCCTTATGGCAAAACATAGAGATACACTATAAGACCTTTATAAGACCTTTCAACCTATGTTTACAAATAAATATTTTGTCTTTGTCTTTGTCTAAAAAATAAAGTTTCCCCCATACAAAATTTACACCCCTTTCTAACCCCCTTAGGGGCAGTATTTCCCTAAACGTTGAAAGTACTTTATTTGTATTCTAATAAGTAATCGTTATGCAAAGTTTTAAGTCTCTAGCTCAAATAATCAAGTTTCCCCCATACAAACTTTGCACCCCTATTTAACCCCTTTAGGGGTATGATTTCCGAAAATTACTTCTTATCCGTTGCCTACGTTGTAAAAGGTAGTTCTGGTGTAAATTTCAACTCTCTAGGCCCAGTAGTTTCGGCTGTGAGTTGATGAGTGAGTGAGTTGAGTCAGTCAGGACAGGCATTTATAATTTTGTTCCCATAAGTATAATTATTATACTTTTTGCTGTCAATCCGTACTGATTTTAGGCTTCCGTACTCAAAGAGTAAAACGGGACCCTATTACTAAGACTTCGCTGTCCGTCCGTCCGTCCGTCCGTCCGTCTGTCTGTCACCAGGCTGTATCTCAAGAACCGTGATAGCTAGAGAGTTGAAATTTTCACATATTATGTATTTCTGTTGCCGCTATAACAACAAATACTAAAAACAAAATAAAATATTTTTTAAGGGGGGCTCCCATACAACAAAGGTGATTTTTTTGCCGTTTTTATAGATAATGGTACGGAACCATTCGTGCGCGAGTCCAACTCGCACTTGGCCGGTTTTTTCTGTAGGTATCTATTTCTTCAAATGACTCATCTTTAATATATAGATTAGGTACTCTTTCCGCTTGTCTTCCAAATAGGGGAGTAGACTCAAAATGTATTATTACTTCAAAAGAAAGAAGAAGGATTTGAGACGACCTGACGACTTTACTTACCACGACAGAACTGTTACGGGACAGGACGCCGCAAATGCTTTTGCCGAGTATTTTAGCTCTGTATTCCATAGTGAGGTACCTCGCCTGGACGCCGAGGAAGCGGCGCGGGACAGCGCAGCGACGCGGGGGGATGCACACGACGCAGCGAGAGTCGCAGTAAACGCTGTCAACGCTGCCGATTTGCGGCGCGCTGCCAAGCGGCTCAAACCGCGCTCCTCGGCTGGACCTGACGGAATACCCACGTTTTTGGCCAGGGATTGTATATCTGTTTTAGAGTCTCCTCTTTTATTTATTTATAATTTATCCCTACAACACGCCGTGTATCCATCGTACTGGAAGTTATCAAGAGTAACCCCTGTTCCTAAGAGCAGTGCAGGGTCCGACGTGACTGGATTTCGTCCTATTGCTGTGCTCTCTGTGTTTGGGAAATTGTTCGAATCAATCGTGGACCATCTTATCACTCAGCAGATCACAGTCAAAATGGACGATGCTCAGCATGGTTTCCGTCGAGGTCGCTCAACAACAACTAATCACATAGTCTTGGTTGATTACGTAACCGAAGCTATAGATGCCCGAATGCAGGTAGATGCTGCATACTTTGACTTTCGTAAAGCTTTCGATCTTGTAGATAACGATATCCTCCTGCGTAAATTCGCAGACATAGGATTTACGCCCCGGCTTTTACACTTCTTTGCCAGTTATCTACAGGATCGGAGACAATATGTCAAACTTGCTGGATTCGAGTCTCAACAATACTTCACTCGTTCTGGAGTAAGTCAAGGCAGCACGCTAGGACCTACACAATTTCTTGTCATGATTAATGATCTCCCGAGGGTCGTCAGCACGTCTAAGTGCCTAATGTTTGCAGACGACATAAAACTATTCCACAGTGTTAGGGATGACAATGACAGAGTACAATTACAGAACGACATAGACGCTATTTCTGAATGGAGTGAGACTAATCGGCTGGAGTTTAACGCCTCGAAATGTGTGCACATTTCCTTCGCTAGACTCCGCTCACCTATCGTTACCGAATACAGCCTTCGCGGAATGCCACTTCATCAGACCGACGAAATACGTGACTTAGGACTGACTTTGGATAATAAACTTGACTTCAGACAACATATAACGACGACTTGCAAAAAGGTATCTAAAACGCTGGGATTTATAATGAGGATGGCTTCCCAATTCTCTACCATCAAGATAGCAGTCATGCTATAGTATAAAGCATACATTCGTAGTAGGCTCGAATTCGGTGCGGTAGTGTGGGCTCCGGACGAGTTTAAATACATCACAATGCTGGAAAGAATCCAAAAGAAATTTGCCAGGTACATATACAAGCGACAGTACGGATACTACCCGTATATGTATCCGTCCCTCTTCGTTTCAGGAATGGTTGGGCTTCACATTCTTGAGACACGGCGCAAACTGCTGCATGTAGTGCACTATTACCAACTGCTCAACAATAAAGTTGACAATGCGTCCGTGCTGGAGCGAATGGGCTTGCATGTACCGCGTGCGAGTGGGCCGGCGGTCGGTGCGGCGGGCGGCGCGGGCGGCGCGGTGACGGCGCGGCGCCCGCGGCGTCTGTTCGCGGTGCCCGGCGTGCGCACCAGGCGCGGAGCGAACGCTCCCACTGCTAGAGCGCGAACCATCCTAAACAAGATCATGCAGGAAACCGACGACATTGATATATTTGCCGACAGTATTGGCGTATTTTGTAGAAAAGTTTTAGCCATACTTTCCTAGTTTCACGAGTCTGTACAATGCTTGCTCAGCTCAATCTTTGATTGATTAGGTAATTTAGGTATATTTAGTTTATTTTTATGATTGCTTCTTTTTGAATTGTTCCTACCTAAATTGTTGTATTTTTTATAGTGATGCTACCTCCTATGAATGTGTACCTACCTCATAAGTGTTTTGGTTATAAACTGTAAACTTGTGTGTGATTAATAAATAAATAATGAAATAATGAATAAAGAAACGAAAAACCTGTTCAAATATCTCAAAAAATTACGAAGCTACAACCGTTTTAATATCGCTTAGTAGAGTGAGAAAACTATTTCAATTCAATTCAATTCAATTCAATCATTTATTTGCTCTAAAACACATTTCTCGATGCATGCAAATATAATTATAACATACAAATAAAATTAACAAGTACAAAATTTAATTTAAACAAATATTTTTAACTTACATTAAATGTCACAACAAAATAATATTCATTTTATAATTTAAATAATAATAATAATGCAATTAAGAGGTCAGTACGGATAAAGAAAAAAAAATTAATTAAAAATAACTGAATAAATAAATGTCAAGACAATTTGTCAAAAATTCTTGCATAATATTCTTTGATTGAATAGAATGGACGGGTCAAAAAATATTCCTTTACTTTTTTGTCAAAGGATCTTAGCTCTTGAATATTTTTTAGGTCGTCAGGAAGTAAGTTGTACACTCTAATGGCAGTATTATTTAAACTTTTGTCAAAATGGGCATAATGCACAACATTTAAATGCAGTCTATTTCTTTTCCTAAGATTATTATTCGTAGTCTGGCCTCGCTGGACATACATGTTCATATTGTTAAAAACATAAATACATAAACGGTACAAATAGAGAGAAATTACAGTCAAAATTTTATTGTCAACAAATATACTACGGTGAGAGTCAGGAACATTGGCACATTTTTCTATTAATCTCAGAGCTTTTTTTTGTTTGAGGAGCACTAAGTTAATGTTAGTTCCATTTCCCCAAACCTCGACACAATATCTAATTATGCTTTCAAAATATGAAAAATACGTGGTCAATAATATATCTTTGCTGACTATGTTCATCAGTGATTTCATTGCATAGCAAGCACTAGCTAGTTTCTTATTAACCTTATCGATCTGGTCATTCCACCTCAAGTATGGGTCAAGATCTACACCTAGAAATGTTGTACATTTAGCTTTACATATTGGTATATTACAATCAAAGTCAGGACTAGATGTACTTCTACGAAATGTCATGTAAAAGCTTTTGCTACAATTCATGTTCAGCCCGTTAGCCTCAAACCATGTTAGGAGTTGCGTCCAAGAATCTTGCATATATTTACATAAGACTAAAGAAGATGGTCCGCTTAAAATAATACTAGTGTCGTCAGCGTAAAGATAGGGGGTTCCATATCTCAAAAAGTCTGGTAAATCATTAATAAAAATTATAAATAGTAAAGGGCCTAAGACTGACCCTTGTGGGACTCCAAATTTAATACATTTTTCAACAGATCTAGTTGGGTACTGACATGACTGGTCACAAATTTCCACGTATTGACAACGATTAGACAGGTATGATTTCAGCAACGCCAGCGCATTACCACGTATACCATAGAAATCAAGCTTGTTTATGAGAATTCTGTGATCCACACAGTCAAACGCCTTAGTCAGATCACAGAAAATTCCTCCACATGTAAGGCCACTATTGAGATGTGTCATAACTTCAGTTACCAATTTGCTTACAGCAGCTAAGGTGTTTCTATTTTTCCTAAAACCGAATTGATGGGATGAAAGTAGACCATGATGTTCAAAATAACCCTGTAATCTTCTGGCTATACATTTCTCGAATACTTTCGCAAGAATTGGCAATAGTGAAATGGGTCTGTAATTATTTAAATCAGTTTTGCTACCTTTTTTATGTAAAACAATAACCTTAGCTCTCTTGAACAGCTCTGGAAAAGTTCCATTACATAAACACTCATTGAAAATTATACAGAGAGGTATACACAACACATCGATATGCATTTTGATTATATTAGTATCCAGGTTATCAGGACCCGTTGAGTACGTGCTTTTAAGATTTTTAACTATTTTAATGACTTCTGGTTCAATTATTGGTGTCATAAATATTGAGCGGCTGCTACTAGTGTTTCGTTCTTGAAGAATTTCCATGTACGTGGAGTCGTCATCACTAACCGTGCTTTTACCAACATTAACGAAGTAATTGTTAAAGGTGTTCGCAATCGTAATACTGTCGTTAACAATTACATTATCTATTTTAAGGGCAATTTTTTCACTTCTCTTGCTTTTGCCTGTATTTTCTCGTACTATATCCCAGATAGCCTTTGGTTTATTTTTAGCCTTAGATATCGTTTTCCTTACATGGTGTCTTTTAGCATTAATAAGGACTTTTCTAAACGTGCTTTTATATTGTTTAAAATAGGTTATTAAGCTATTATCCTTACTGTTTCTTATTATTAATTGCAGTTTTCTTTTCCGACGACTAGATTTTCTAATACCTCTAGTGAGCCAGTTCTTATGTTGCTGCTTGTAGACAATATTTTTAAAAGGGAAATGTTTGCCAACTAAACGATCAAATATATTGTAAAATATCTTTAGCTTTTCATTACAGTCCGTGTTTAAAAACTGCAGATCCCAGTTGATACTTCTAAAATCGGTTTGAAATGCTTGTATCGATTCGGGACTAAAAACTCTCCTTTTAATAGTTTTAGATTTAGTAGAGTCAAGACGTGATGACATACGCAGCATAATGACTTGAGCATCATGGTCTGAGAAAGAGCACGGGATCACGCGTGCATCTGAGTAATGTTCAAAATTTGTAAGGACATTATCTACTATTGTAGAAGAAGTTTGTGTGATCCTAGTGGGCTCAAATATTGTTGGCTTAATATTATATTCTAATAATAACTGCAGAAGTGCTTTGGTCTTGCTATCATCGGTTTGTCCTATATTTATGTTGAGATCACCGGCAATAACTATATTACGACATTTTAAGGTACTAAGGTATTTCTCCAGGTTATCTAAGAAATAATTAACATTTGAGCTAGGACATCTGTATAACTATCGGGACCGTAACGTCACGATCCTCGAGCGTCATAGTACTCATAGTAAAAAACAATCGTTTCATATGAAGGTGCGTTTTGCGGAAAAGGGACAGAACATACCCCCTCTTAAAACTTATAACTTAGTGACTACTTAAATAACCTCTTGCGTTCTTCATACATACATCCGTATTTTCTTTTAAACCACGAACTTCAGAATTCGAAATATTCGGGTATCTCTATCTCTATCGCACTAACGTTACTCGAGTGAGAGGAATGCAGATATACGAACTTCGAGTTTTGGTTTGCGTGGTTTGGCTGAATGCGCAAAGAGAGCGCGCGCGTGCCATTAAAGAAATATTTGTGTTACTTATATTGTTCGAATTTGTTGATACATTTAATGAAATTACGCTTTAATACGACATTTGCGCATATAAGTTCTCATATCACAATCGATTAATTTCTTATGCTTTACCTCTTGGTATGCGTTTCGTGAAAGTCTATCGGAGACGGGGTTTAAATTATTAATAGGTGAAATTAAGGAAAAGCAATTCCGCCATTTTGACGTTTCACAAAGCTGACAGATGTGGCGGCGATATACTTTAAGAATAATAAATGAAAAATTAATGAAGTCTTATAGTTCGGAAAATTAATTAATTGTCGCAGTCGGATAAAAACTATCCTAAGTTGCAGCTAGAATAATAATGTACCTACAAAAAATGTTTCATATTTTTCCGTTCACGGGATGCTGTGAGAACATTCGTGACAACCCAAAGCTTAGTTTCAAACTGGCTGATTCTAGAGATTTATTATAAGTGGAGATAATATTCCGTAATAGTTGGCATCCTCAACCTAAACTCATGGCAATAGAGATGACCAGCAAGTTGTCATATATTTGGACGTTTACCTTACCTACACAAGATTCGAACAATTTGTTGGTACGAGTGGTATTTTTAATTCTATAAAGCCCTTTATTTCAAAATAAGTATAAATTCCAAGTGAAATCAAAAGATTTAAAAACCCCAACTACAAAACAAAATATTATACCATTAAATAGCAGGCGATTATGAGGAATCTAACAATAGTTATATCAAAACCCATCAAACCGTTTGGACTGTGTGTGACCCGTTAAATAAAATTCTCTTGGCCACATACATACTATACCTACATATAATCATACACTCATACACTTCTGAGGCAGTCGGGTAAAAATAAATAAATATTAGGGGATAGACAACTATTAAAATTTTATAAATGCAAATTGTGATGATTTCAGTTGTTTACAAACTCAAACACTTAAATTTTACTACTACGAGTATCTAATCTCATCAATCATAAGTGATATCGAAACGACGGCTTGACATGAATTATTTCGATAATAGCAACTGGCGCCAAACTTTTTCAGACGGCATATTTACTGGTCTACTCCAGATTAGACTGTGATTAGCCTAGATTATTGTAGTAGGTATCTGAACTTCTGTTATAAATATAAAACTAGAGGAATATTTATTATGTATGTATAAATTATAAATCCTCTCGGTCAAACAGCGGCAACAGTTGACCCTAATAAGGATTATGTACGGATAATCTTCTACAAATTCGTGTACACAATGTGTGCGGTGTCATGTGACGTGTAACGGTAGGTACACCACCGTGGACCGTCATTTCTAGAAGGGGCTATAAATAGAAAGAAAGGCTGATTTTTGACTTTCCGGTGCTCGACTCATTATACCTCAATGGAACATTGAGGTACTTATAAAAAATTTAGTCTATACCTATTCTCAGATTTTGTTAATGCAAGTGTGAAAAAACTATAGAATTAATTAGCATTAGGCGGCCTGTACACTTGTAAGTTCTTTCTTACGTAAGTTCAGTACAAATACTGCTCACGTAAGTCGCTGTAAACAATATTTGTACTGAACTTACGAAAGTAACTTACAGGTGTATAGGCCGCCTTAGAGTATACTTTTTGTAAAATATTATGGCAAAGCTAATTCACATACATATATAATACATAATATCGCCAGACAAGAGAAAATATGTCGTCACAGACATTTACTGAAATCTCAAAAGACTAAATGCTGTGTTTTGATTTGTAAGCCTGCGCATAATACACAAATTGTTTGTTATTCCTAAATCTCCTGTTCACGGTAGAATAACGTAGTAAGTGGTAATGAAAATTATGCACTTGTGTGACATTAGTTTATTTGCTCTTGCATGCTATTTCATTTTATATGGCTGCTACGGTCACGCACGCTTGATTAGCGTTATGAGCTAGTGTTGTTAGAGTACTATGCATTTAAAAAAAACTACTTATACATCGGAAAAAAATATTTTACGTGGATTTTAAATACCAGATTAAGAAAAGTAAGGAGTAGAGTCAAATACATAGTATTGGTGGCTAGTTTCGGGTGCGACATTTTTAGAAGATCTCACATTTCTAAATAACAGCAATTGTTATAGGTATCCAATAAAGCAAAGACATAGAGTTTAATACTTGTTCATAATGTTATTTTGTTCCTATAAAGACATATTTGGATTTTGCATAGAACTTGGCACTCATTTAGATCTCCATTCTTTTTGCGGCGAAGCCCACACACAGCCAAGCATAATTTTTGTATTGAACTTGGCTCTCCTTTTTTACATTTATGTTTTTGGTGAGATAGAAAATCACAAATCCCACCATACCTCGTTCCTAATATTCCAGTACAGGTACCTACCCTAAAATGTTGTACCTACCTACTATGAATTCAACTGAGATACGAAAATAAAAAACAAATAGAGGATATGGGTATACAATTTTTTTTTTATACAACGACGGTGGCAAACAACCTTACGGCCAGCCTGATGTTAAGCTGGTACCGTCGCCTAGGGACACTTGTGACTCCAGAAGAATGTTGCGAATATTGCACAGAAAAAGTAGATAATTCAGTCTATACCTACGCCAATTTTCATTCGAAACAAAAAAAAGCCTGCTACAATATGAAAACCGGCCTAAATATTTACGATACGGTCGTCGGATGCCATCGACGAACTATCGATAGAAGCTAAATCACACCTTACCTTTGACAAGTTAGGATTAAATGTCACGAGCCAAAGGAAAGTTTTAGTTAAAAATACATTTTCCAATTCAAAGTTTCGGGAGTTCTGCATCACTATAAATTTACGTACTTACTTAATGCCATTGTTGCGTCAGTTTGCAATTTTAAATGGAAAATTCCGTCTCAGTTGCATTTTCTAGAGCTTATACCTACGTACAGTGGCGGAATGAAAAGGTTGACCAGTTTTCAAATAAATTCATTTACCCGTTGCAAGCACATGTTACCTTTTTAAACTGTGTAACAGACGAGAGTGTTGTATTGAAAATTACGTTTTCCCCTCACTGCCTCAGAAAACCGTCTTTTATCCTTTAAAACCAGTGAGCAAAATCGCATTTTATCCACTAGTGGGCAAAGTAATTTGACCTTGGAGCGTATCTTATGCATCTCATGAACCGTGATAGTTGGACAGTTGAAATTTTCCCACATGATGTATTTCTGTTGCCGCTATAACAACAAATACTAAAAAACAGAATAAAATCCATATTTAAGGGGGCTTCCATACAAAAAAACTTTTCAGAATTGCGTGTTGCCTTCATCAGGCGCTGGGTCTCAAAATGTATGTGAAAACTAAAATCTGACTCGCACTTGACCAAACTTCAAAAAACAATAGTTATTTGTTATTTTTTTTTATACAAGGGTGCAAATTTATTATTTAAATTAAATAAACTTGTTTTGCATGTTGCACTTTCCTCGCTACAGTGAGGTGAAAAGTTTTGTGTTTTACTACGGGTGAAAATGTATTTTACTTCTCGTGTGTTGAAACACTCGCTACGCTCAGGATTCTATTTTAGAACCACTCGCTTCGCTCGTGGTTCATCTATAGTTTCCTTTCGCTTGCTTGTGTTTCAATTCCACACTCGCGAGTAAAATACAACTTTGCACCCTTGTACCTATAACAAATAACTATTAACTGTTTGACAACAATGCTCAAATTTCCTTACACGAATGTTCCTTGACTATTGATAGTTGAACTAAAACCTTTTTATTTACAAGCTTTATATTAACTTGCACTGTTCGTATGTAAGTATGTAAGTTGTCCGTCAAAATTTGCAATCCATTTTTCAGTCACTTTCTGTTATCCAATTGAGCTGAAATTTTGCAAGCATATGTATATTGCATGACAATGCAATATTATGATGACTTGGAGCTGATCTGATGCTGGAGCTGGAAGGTGGCCATAGGAACTCCGCAATAAAACGACACAACCCCAGAGTTTGGGCTCGTTAGAATCGTCTCAATGAGTACTTGATAATGGTATGCAGAAAAGTACAGTCGGCAGTAAAAGCTTGTACCAAAAATGAAATTTTTGACAGAAACCTACGTTGTGTCAAGTTTGATAAATCTAATGATTAATTATATAAATCCTTTTCTCTTATAACGATTACAACTAAATGTGAGTAACAGTTCCTGTCAATATTCGTTTTTTTTAACTCGCCTTTCCAAAATTCAAAGAGGTCAATTCTCATAGTGGACGTTTCTGTAGGCCATGTAGTTAAATGACATTCATTATGACGGAATGTGTCTGACACTCGGTCGATAAAGCAGATGCTGATAACTGTACTGAACAAGCAAAAACAGATCTTAATGTGGTCAACCTTTTCATTCCGCGACTGTACGTACTTATTGAGCAGTAATTTACACCAGTCGACGAATCGACGGTTTTTTTCCGTAACGAAAACACGTGAGGACTAAATCTTTAATTGGTTAGATAGTAATGTGCGAATGTTAACAATTGTTCATTTTATAAAGTGCCTAAGTACACACCTTTTGAAAATTACATACCTACGTACTTGTAATTGCACTGAGTGCATAATTTTATGTGATAGATGACCTACATTGCTCTTTGTCCTGATGGGGTTACGTATTACCTATATACAGCGTGTATATTTAATATAACCGCATATTGTAGCAAGACGTTATAATCTGATATTTATAACAATTATTAATTTAGCGTTAACTGCCATGGCGTAATACATTTTTGAAAATTTTTTGAGCAGCAATGTACGGAGTACACTCATTTGACACATGGAAGGAGCTGGTCACTTGTGACAGTTGTGATGTCAGTAAGTAAGACAAACTAGTGATCCATTGCGTGCTGAATTATTTTATATGGAAAAAAAAAGTTCGTTTTTTTAAATAATTTATCGATAAATATATTAATAAGTGCCTATTCTATAACCCCCTAAAGTTTGCGGTTACATATATCAAATATACACGCTGTATATATACTGTAGGTGTAGACCGATTCTAGATTCAAAATATGACGTCCACGGCATGCCTGTAACTTGTCATATAGGCATATCTCCATGTTTAATGTCTTTGTATTTAGGGTCTAGGATACTTTGTGAGATATTGTGCCGTGGCAGTCATATCGATTAGGCTAATTAACCTGTCAATGTGAGGCGCTATAGTATCATGGTCTTCTCTCCCTCTCGCTGAGCATAAGCGTGAGCGAGATGGAAGTGCGTGTTTGGAAGCGCGGATATCATGTTTTTTAATTTTAATTTTTTGTGCGTTTAAATAAATAAAAAAGTAATCACTAAGTTCCCTCAAACATGATATTGCTGATTTTTAGAACCAATGTTAATATGTTTAGCTATTGTGCATAATTTGCTACGAATGTTTTAAGTGAATTTTAATATGTTTTAGACCTATGTTCGTGATTTTTCTCTATCGAGCGAAAATTGCTTAATCGTGTTTCGAATCACTGATTTCCCTGCAGAAAAGCCTCAAGATTACTATTCGTATTTTTTTGAAACCATATTATTATAAACAGACGCATTATATTGTTTCAAAAACTATGTTCGCTTCACTTCGCTGAACCTATAGCGCCTTAAGGCACATATTATATAATAGTTCTAACGAACTTAAGGTTAAATTTAAAAGTGCAAATTATAAAATACTGTAGGTAGACAACAAAGGAAGTAAAAATAGGTACCTAATAAGTAACTAGAAATAACAATAGTAACACTTCATAATTAGTAATTACCCAAGTTAGTAATGTAAAACCCGAATATGAAATGTGAGCCTGCGTCATGTTTCATGTAAATATTCTACACTCAAGTTCCCCATTACGCAGCAACATTTAAAACACAGAATATCTTCAGACTTCAATTGTTTTGTAAAACAATAACATACCTAGAGTATACCTACTGAACTATTGTTCTTAACGTAAATGCGCTAACGGAGGCGATTTCGCACTTTCTTGCTAATACATCGGTCATCGCGACACAGACACGACTTTTCGGTTACTTAGGTACTAATTGGTCTACTGAAACCTTTCCATGTCAACTGTTTTCCGGGCGGAATTTTACAGGCGCGTCATTCACCTCAAGACGTGACGAGAAACCTTATGATTGATGACTTTGTTTGGCGTGTCATAAAAAGTTTCCAGGAAAGTGGGTTGCTGAAGTACTTCATGTTATGTTTTCAACATAGTAGTTTATTTACTGCTCGCTGTCTTAGAAGTTGGTAAACTCTACCTAGGTCATTTTAGATTTTAACTAAGTAATTGCAGCATTGGCAGTTTATCAAGTAGGTACTGCTTTTGTTATTAATTGTTTGTTGGTGTCGTGTTCGTAAGGGTGAGTAAGTTCGCCAGAATTCCCGAGATTGCGTGGTACTTATCTGCATTTGTCTTGTCTCTAGCAGCCGATACAGCGAATCCTCAAATCAATAAAGCGCAAACACGATAATGATTCCTCTGAAGATGTCAGCGTCCAATGTCCATGACGTAAGCGTCCTTTCCATAAGGAAATCGTACCTGTCTAAGCTTGTTTCCCACTGCGTAGTATAAAAAAAATTACGTTCATGATAATCATGATTCACATTTCAATCATGAGACATCCTTTCCCTGCCTTGCCAATCAAAGGCATTATGAAGGTGATCGCAATCGGAACATCGGAACAGTCAGTGCACTGGTTTTGTTCGTACTTCTCAATTTCTAATTATCTGGCAACGTGACGTGACGCATGCGTTGGAAGGTTGGCTTGAAATTTTACATGTTATGTAGGCAAGTACATAAATTATGAGTATATGCTTATGTTCATATTTGACAAGCATTAGATCAAATGAAGCGCTACCTACCCTTAATGTTTACAAAATAATGATAGTGTAACACTAATAACAGTAATGACCTAACAATCAATTATCTGACCCGACTTATTGTTATTCGATTTGGAACTTTAGCTAAAAGGTTTAGAGTAGGTACATTGTGTGTGTAAGTTAGATGCGAAACCACCACCGTGGGACGTGACGTCAAAGGACTAGGTCGATGAGGGTCAACGACCCCTCTCCCTGCGCACTTGACAAGTTGACATCCTCAAACATTTGCTTTCCTTTCAGTCCTTGGATGGATGGATGATATCGAGGACATTAGTGTCAAGTTATATTTTGCGATTATTATTTGTGCCTATACCTACAGGGGAATTTACAGGTTCCCTAGTACTGGCGGTAATGACTGTATGCTTAATATTTTTATTCATAGACAATTAATGTAATATTTCTTTGTAAATATGGCGGATAGGCCAACGCTAGTTTTATAAGTATGTAGGTAGGTATGCAATAAAAGATGACGAGTAAGAATATGCGTCTGCTGAACCACAGAGGTTTTTTTCAATGAGTAATTGATACGCACATTGTAATCTAGTTTATGAATGTACTTACTTACGCAATCTTTTGTAATGTAGAAAATGGAATAGCAGGAAAACCAACTGTTGCTGAAAAGTACAAATAATAAAATAAAATTAAGCCTAATATGTTCTCTACTTTGTCAACAATAATCTTTGCTGCAGCATAATGCTGCAGATTTCTTTATTGATCATCTTCATCAAATCAGCCGAAAGAAGTTCACTGCTGGATATATAGGCCTCCCCCTATTTCCAAAGTGACCGGTGCTACGCTATCCGCATCCGAAGACCCCCGGGACCTTCACCAAGTCATCAGTTCACCTTGTCGGGGGTCTACCGACGCTGGGTCTTCCTTCACACGAGAACCTTTCTGCCCCAACGGCCATCGGTTCTCAGTGCAATGTGCCCCGCCCACTGCCACTTAAGTGAATTTATATGTAACTAGCTGTTGCCCGCGACTTCGTCCGCGTAGAACTTTTTATCGTCTTAGAAAATGATTTCTCTCAATACAAAATTTGAACCCTCTTTTAGGGGATAATTAAAAAAAAAGTTGATGTTCATTTTCTAGTTTGTGAACAAACAGTCTAAAACCAAAGTTAAAAATCTCATACTTTAAAAATGCCTTGAAATACTCAAACTTTGAACCAATTTTAACACTCTTAGGGGATGAATTTGGAAAAACTCTGAAATCAGTTTTGTAGTCTTTTAACGTACAGAATAAGACCGAAGTTAAAAATCTCTTACTCACACTTTAAAATTTTATTGCTCGCCATTTAAAATTTCAACCCCCTTTTAAACCCCCTTAGAGGTTGAATTTTTCTAATCGCTGAAATAACTTTTTTCGTAAACTTTTAAGTCTCTAGCTCAAAAAAAGTGTTGCCCATACAAAGCTTTCTTAACCCCCTTAGGGGTGGAATTTTCTAAAACTCTGAAAGTACTTTATTATTAATTTTAATAAGTAACATTTTGAATAGTTTTAAGTCTAGTAAAAAAAAAAGTTTTCCCACACAACACTGGCTACCCTTCTTAAGGATCTTAAGGATCCCCTTAGGGATGGAGTTTTCTAAAACGCTGAAAGTTCTTTTTTAGTATTCTAATAAGTAATCTTTTTGCAAAGTTTTAAGTCTAACTCAAAAAAAAAGTGTTGCCCATGCAAAGCTTGCTCTCCTTTTTAACCCTATTAGGGGTGGAATTTTCTAAAACGATTTGTGTTCTTTTTTTGTATTTTAATAAGTAATCTTTCTACAAAGTTTCAAGTCTCTAACTCAAAAACATAAACTTTCCCTGATAAAAACTTTGCACCCCTTTTTATCCCCCTTAGGGATAGATTTTTTCAAAACGCTGAAAGTCTTTTTTTTGTATTTTTATAAGTAATCTTTCTACAAAGTTTTAAGTGTCTAGCTCAGAAAAAGTGTTCCCCATACAAACCTTGCACCCTTTTTTAACCCCCTTAGGGAATGATTTTTGTAAAACGCCGAATGTAGTATTTTTCATGTTCTAATAAGTAATTTTTCGTCAAAATTTTAAGTCTCTATTAAAAAAATATATGTTTTTCCCATACAAACTTTGCACCCTATTTTACCCCCTTAGGGGTGAAATTTTCCAAAACGCTGAAAGTACTTTCTTTGTATTTAAATAATCTTTCTACAAAGTTTTAGGACTCTAGCTAAAAAAAATAGTTTCCCACATACAAACTTTGCACCCCTATTTTAGCCCCCTATTTTTAGGGGTAGAATTTTCTAAAACCCTGAAAGTTCTTTATTTGTATTCTAATGACTGATCTTTCTACAAAGTTTTAAGTCTCTATTTAAAAAAAAATGTTTCCCCCATACAAACCTTGCACGCCTATTTTACCCCATATGGGGTAGAATTTTCAAAAATCCCTTTTTATCCCTAGCCCACGTTATAAAAGCAACATACTGTGCAAAAATCAACTCTCTAAGATTAGTAGTTTCGGCTGTGCGTTGATGAGTGAGTGAGTGAGTGATTGAGTGAATAAGTCAGTCAGGACATAGGCATTTATTATGTATAAATAGATAGAAGATAATGAAACTCCCATTCAAATATCTCAAAAAATTATGAAGCTACATCCGTTTTAATGTCGCTTGTTAGAGTGAGAAAACGATGAGGGACTGTGACGTCAATATACTCGAGCGTCATAGTAAAAAACAATCGTTTCATATGAAGGTGCGTTTTGCGGAAAAGGGACAGAACATACCCCCTCTTAAAACTTTGGACTCTTATAACTTAATCATTACCTATATAACCTCTTGTTTTGTTTTTTTCTCCATTTGACTATATTTATTTCAAATTCTTTTTCGAGAAAATACATTATGATTATTTACCATATTTTCGATTCCTGAGCTATAACCACGAACTTCGGAATTCGAAAATATTCGGGTATCTCTATCTCTATCGCACTAACCATACTCGAGTGACAATATATGAACATTGAGTATCGGTTTTCGTGGTAGCGCCGCAGGTACTTTGGCTGAATGCGCCGAGCGCGTGCCATTGTCATTCAAAAAAAACAAATTCGTGTTAATTATATTGTTCAAATTTGTTGATTTCATTTATTGAAATTACGACATAAAACGACATTTGCGCATATAAGTTCTCATATCAGAATCGAATATTTTTTTATGGTTTATATTTTAGCATTTGTCTCGTAAAGGTCTATCGTAGACGGGATTTAAATTATTAATAAGTGAAAGGCAAAGCAATTCCGCCATTTTGACGAAAATTTGACGGTTCTTATAGCTGACAGTTGGAGCAGCGTTTGATTTCAATAAAAATAAATGAAAAATTAAATGAAGTCGTATATTTCGGAAAATTAATTAACTGTCGCAGTCGGATAAAAACTATCCTAAGTTGCAGCTAGAATAATAATGTACCTATATAAAATGTTTCATATTTTTCCGTTCATGGGATGCTGAGAACATTCGAACCGCGCAAAGCTTAGTTTCAAACTGGCTGATTCTTTTTTTAATTTAGAGATTTATTATAAGTGGAGATTTGGATTTCTGTTTTAATAGATTTTGATGTAAACTTTCGAGCTTATGTACATACCTATACTTATACCTATTTCAAACGCAATGTACTTATATTGTTTTTTTTAAAAGATATGATAGGTATGATATGATAAGTTTAGCGATTCGGAGGGCTATATCGGTTACCTTGGTTCGATCTGCTGCGTATAGCCTTATTTCTGATGCGATCACGCAGAGAAACTCCCAGCATAGCCCTCTCCATTGCCCTTTGGGTGACTTTGAGCCTTCTTATGAGACCCATAGTAAGCGACCACGTCTTTATTGATGCAATTCGCAAAATAGACGATGTTTTCATGGACTAAAAAAGTTAGTTTCTATTGGAACGAGCGGGTCAAATACTTCGGTGAGAAACGGTTTTTTGCATCCACTGCACTGGGTTTCTGGCCGCACAATTATGGTCCATTTTGTGTTGCGATTTGCAATGGAGAAGTTACCTTCTAGAAGCTCACAAATATTTAGGTACATAAAGGACTACGCGGTTCTTTGACCGTAAATACATTTTTTTTTAATTTGCTGCTAACTTTGTCTGTTCAGGGCAGACTAAACAAAGCTCTTGGAGTTGTTGATTAACGTCTGGGAATAATAAATTTGCATTTGAACGACGAGTGTTATTTTTATAAACAATACAGGTAGGTATGAATTGAGTAGTATGTCTAAAATACCACCGTACGGGTATAATGTATGATACGGCCCCAAGGAGAACACTGATCTTGAAAAAGAACTTTCCGAACATGCCGCCCGTGGGTTATTATTCGTATGATTTTAAACATGACTTACGAAGGTTTTAATTCTATTACCCGTCGTATCTAGAGAAGTATTCCTCTCGTCAGGTACCTAAATAATAGACACCCACGCGATTCGCGTCATCTAGTACGAAAATGGAGGGCGCAGTGTTTACAGTATTTCAGCTAAAGGGAAGTGAACTGTAACGTAAGTCCTAATAATACTTGCCAGATGTAATGTGCCGTGAATGTGTGACATAGCTGAACAGTGAGCACTCGCCGCCCTCGTGTGACTGACTCACACCGCGTCACTCAGGTAAAATGCTGACGTTGTTTTGGTAATGATAATGATAACATAAAGTGATAACATAAACCTACGCAGATTAATTGAACATACTCGTAATACTTTTTAGGGTTCCGTAGCCAAATGGCAAAAAACGGAACCCTTATAGATTCGTCATGTCTGTCCGTCTGTCTGTCTGTCTGCCTGTGTGTCCGTCCGTATGTCACAGCCACTTTTTTCCGAAACTATAAGAGCTATACTGTTGAAACTTGGTAAGTAGATGTATTCTGTGAACCGCATTAAGATTTTCACACAAAAATCGAAAAAAAACTTTAAGTTTTAGGGGTCCCCATACTCAGAACTGAACCTCAAAAAATTTTTTTTCATCAGACCCATACGTGTGGGGTATCTATGGATAGGTCTTCAAAAATGATATTGAGGTTTTTAATATCATTTTTTCTAAACTGAATAGTTTGCGCGAGAGACACTTCCAAAGTGGTAACATGTGTGTCCCCCCCCCCCCTGTAACTTCTAAAATAAGAGAATGATAAAACTAAAAAAAAAATATGATGTACATTACCATAAACTTCCACCGAAAATTGGTTTGAACGAGATCTAGTAAGTAGTTTTTTTTAATACGTCATAAAGCCATAAATCGTAAACCGCAATTTATTTCACGGAACTATTCATGTGCGTGGCCGCTTTTTCTTGCTAACTTTTAAAGTGCTTCGCGCGTAGCAGGTAATATGCTTTTCACCTCACTAGCTCGGAAAGTCCTTTTTGTTTGTTTGTTAACTATTGAGAAAATCGCTTTTTATCCACATGTGAAGAAAGTAGACGTAGAACGTTAAAAGTACTTTGACGTAGAACTTTAAATGTTTATTTTTGTTTTTCGTAGGTATATTTTATGACATACTTTTGTTTAACTTTTATTTTTAACGTTTTTTACTTTTGTTTAAACTTTTTTTTTAAGTGTTTTATTTTTTTTTAACTTTTTTTTAAACTTTATTTAACTTTTTTGTTTTTGTTTTTTTTTACTTTTTTTACCCTTTTTCTTATTTTCCTTGAAAAGAGGTGAAGAGTGAGGGTGAGGTGAAAAGATTTGTGTTATACACGGGTGAAAAGTTATTTTACGTCTCGTGTGTTGAAACACTCGCTACGCTCAGGATTCTATTTTTGAACCACTCGCTTCGCTCGTGGTCAATCATAGAATCCTTTCGCTAGCTCGTGTTTCAAATGAACACTCGCAGGTAAAATACAACTTTCCCCCCTTGTATAACAAATACCTATTGTTACGATAGCGGGGAACTGGCCAGGAAACGAGCGAGCCCAGGGATTAGCCAGTATAAAAAACGTGGGATCGGATAAAACCTGAGTATCGTAAAGTCTTCCTTTTAATTATTGACGTAGATAATGAATAATGTTCTTAGTTACTGCACAATTTATGGTGGTTCGCGGGTTTGGAACTCTTTGGTGAGACTTACTTTTTAACAGTGATATAACTTTATGATAACGTGAGCGTGACTGTCACTTCGACGGTTAATTACCCTATTCATATGACAACCATTGTATCAGTTATCAATTTATCACTGTAACAAATCTTGCAAAGTATCCAGACTATTCCAGACCCACGTCCCATTATAAGTTGCACGAGTTATAATGTCGTTATTCAGCTATTTTTCTCAATTCATACTTGCATATCAGCGTGCCACTGCATATATGCAAAGTGTTTTGCTTATCACTTCGTATCAGCGGGCTATCGATTTCAATTACAATAACGATAGAGTCCCACAATACACCATACTTAGGTACCTAATGCCATATACCTAGTAGTTAAATGCAGGTACTATTGTACACATGTTACGTAAATCATGAGCCAATAGCCTATAGTTAGGTTTTTGATGTTTAGTATTCTCTACGCAGTACTTACATTGGTAATAAAGTTAGTTGGCGAAGCTTGTTGAAGATTTTCGAGTTTATTTTGTTTACGCACAAGTCTAATCCAACTCGATATTGGCTGAATATTTATCAGTCATCTATCACCTTATCGTAGAGTCGTGACACGGTTATGACATGGCGTTGAAATGTGCACTGCCTCTATCCGATCCATTGGAGGACTAAGAAGGGGGGCTCAAGGCCACCCCCACCCCTCACAAGTCCTTACTTAAATCTAACCTCAGCGGACTCAAGGCCCCCCATACGGATTCAAACCCCCGAGACCAAAATCCTGGATACCCCACCGTGCACTACTTCCGTGATCGATCGAACAAACATACACTTAACCATAGATGGACTCTATCCCGGTTCTATAAGGTTTATAATTGGTTGCTTAACTGTGGGTACAGAATTTGGGCCACCGGGTCAAGGGAGGACGAAGGCACGGCCGTGCATCGCGAAGGCCATGTTTCCTTTCTTATCGATGTTTCGCCGGGTTGACGCTACGAAAACCAAGTTGAACTTGAGTAGGGGATTCTTAAAAAAAGGGATAGGTATGTGTAAAATTATAGCCGAATCAATTTTTGAGCTGGCTATCTTAATACCTAGTCAATTTACACCCGGTCGAGAAGAACCGTCACCTACAAAAAGTACTAGTAAAAAAACAAGATCATTTCAACGAAAATATTTTTTCAATGTTTCACGGTGACTCTTGAAAATGTCAGCAGGAAAGCAAATTCCTTGTGTCTATTTTAAATATCGACCAGCTGAAAATAAGTACCTCAGTAACGACTAGCTCTGTATCTAATGACCATAATAAATGTAACAATCCTTGAGATTTCTCTCTGTCAACAAGATTTATAGCCACTAACTGTGCTCCATTTTTCGCAGATAACTTCCGGAATGTTCGCAAAATAGTGTCCCACATAAAATCAAGCTCTGATGCTTTTATGTTTACCAGCAGATCCCCAGTCTCTGCATTTTGGCAGCTTGTCTCTTCTTAACTCATTAGCGAATTACAAGAATAAAAATATCATGTGACGTGTGTTTGTGTATATTTCAGGGCGCCTGGGTAGGCCGCGTTGTCTAGACCCCTCTCTCCCCTCTGAGACGTCTGTCCTGTTTACTAAAAGGGGAATATTGGCTCAATGTCATGGACCATCCGAGATTGGTTTAAGGAGTGTGTATTCGCACTTGGCTCTGGCACTGACATCGAAAGCAACATAAACATGGGTCGCGGAATTCGGCAATTCTAATCTTGTCTCCGCTCGACACAGACGAATATTTTATACAGACAGACATTCATCAAGTGAAATATTTTATAACCCAATCCGTAGAATATGGCAAACTATCAAACGTAAGCTTGATTAAAATTCGGTAAATCCGCTGATAAGCAATTTTCATAGGAATCCGGTGTATTAGTCACATGGAAAATTTACACATTAATTTTCTAGCCAATCGATAAGAAATTAATCCTTCGATCGTATCGATTCCCAGCAGCGTTCGTAAATAAATAATGTCAGAAAGCAATTGTCCTTGACCCAATTACCGATTGCGGCTATGCAATATTCATATTCAATGTTACCTACCTGAAGGCTATCACTTTATTGATTTGTCTTAAAATAGCAAGCTTCATGCGTCCAGATCAATCCAGTATTACAATCATTTTGTTATTATAACATCTCCAAGTACGTCAGAGATACCAAGTGTATAATGAAGCTTTATAGGGTCGGGAAAGATCTAGAAACTCCAATTGTGTATACTTGGGTCTGCCGGTATCCCGTACAATCTGACGGGAACTGGTTGGTTTTGATTGGTTCAGATAGTCCAGAATTGGCAGGACTCTAAATTGACTGGGAGATCCCCTTGGAAGGCGTTTATTGTGTGGGAGCAGGGAGGGGTCTGGGATCTAGATAGGCTGGTTAATATGCTGTCGCTTCATCTCCGACAAACATGGCTATTTATAGAGCCTCCGAATCGCCAATGATTCGACGGTCATGCGGTGCCGATTTTGTTTCGTGTGGGTTGGTATTGATAATGTTCATGTTTGTGTTTAATGTTTATTTTAACGCGCTGTTTATTTTCAGCGTGGAGTGCATTGTAATTTCAAAATACATAGGTCCAAATACATAGGTAGTAAGTTTATTTGGAAATCATATCGTGTATACCAATGTATACTCACTACCTACAATACCTACTCATAACTCATAAATATTATCTTTAACATATCGTTCACAGTTTATGTACAATACAAACTTTACACTACTGGGCATTGATATAGATAGACATATTATTAAAATTCCACATAAACAAAATTAAAGCTAAACTGTCGAAATTCGTTTACGCGCTTCGGGAAGTTAAAAAATCCACAAACGCTTACGCATGGCTCACATATGGAATTATGCTCTGGGGAAACAGCACAGACGCGCCTTCTGTCTTCACCATCCAGAAAAAACGAATCCGAATATTGGTCAATATCAAGCAAACTGACAGCTGCAAGCCTTACTTCATAAAACATAATTTACTAACTCTTTCTAGTATATACATATTTGAGACATGCAAGTTTGTACGGAAACATAAAGAGTTCTATGTAAAACGCGAAGACATTCCCTCTTCACGACCTATCCGTAATAAGATCAGACTCGTTCCACCGCCCGCCAAACTAAACCTGCTATCCTCAGACCCATTAATAATGTCTATTAAGATTTATAATAATTTACCTAACTCTATAAAAGAAGAAGAAGACGATACAATGTACATAAACAAAATAAAGCAACTACTACTAACTAAATCCAATTACACACTAAATGAATACTTAGAAGATACATTATAAACGATCAGTAAGTCCTCCTCTCCCTAACATTGCAGTGCCCAACAGGGTTCACAAAGATCTGTAGCTTTAAGTTAACATCTGTACCTACTTTTGTGATATTGCAATAAATGATTGAGTATTGAGTATTCAAGGATCAATTCGTTTACAGCGTCTTTTTAACCGACTTTAAAAAAAAGGAGGAGGTTCTCAATTCGGATGTATTTTATTTTTTTTAATGTTTGGTAACAAACATTTAAAAAAAAAACTCCGTCATTTATGAACCGATTCGTACAATTCTTTTTTTAATTGAAAGTATATGCTTCCAGATTGGTCCCATTGTTTCCAAACCCCCAGTTGGATGATGGGAACCATGAGGAATTGAGGGAACTCCTCAAATATATTAGGCACGCGTGTAGTAATTTCGGTATTTTCTATTATAACTCGTGTATTTACACCCGGAAATCATAAATTTGGTGAAGTGGAAGTGATGATGAAGACCACAGATGGCTTGTGGAACTTCTCAATGATGTACCTACTTCAAACTATATAAGTACGTCACAGATTCTGATATGATTCCGTTGAAATAGCAAACAATGAAGTGCCAAAAGTAATTCTGAGATCCTTGAGGAATCGACGGAAGTCCTCAAATATTATCGGGCCACATAGGTACGTACAGCGATTTGGTTTATTGGTCTAAAAATCAACGCATTTGTTCTCGGAAATCAGTTCACGTGGTAAATTGGAAAAAAAATGTGGAAATGTTCATGTGGCTTGGCGGAGTACTGAATTGAAGTCGGTTAAAACTTTGTTCTGAAAGTAAATTATTAAATGGGGTCTTCGTTAATAATCTGCTTATCTTATCTTTACAGCATATTAAGCGATCGAAACTAAGTAGTGCGTTCGTCATATGTCATCGTATTCGTATCTAGATCACAAGTGTCTGGTGTGGTGACTAAAGATTAGATAATTTATTGCGTTTTAATAAATAAAACAATAGGGACTCAAGGTCACCGATATAAAGATTATTCCTAAATAATATACTAAGAACATTAAATTGTTTTATATGTATTTCCAAAAACGTTTTAATACTTTCACTGCCAGGAACCCGCCGAGGGCGCTTCTCTTACATCCGGGGAAAACCAGGGGATCGGCTACGGGATCGGCTACGGTAGCGATTCTTGGCTGTGAATCTGTGGCCTTTTATTACTTAAACTGTTTCATTTTTTATCATAAATCGATAAAGAGTAGGGTACGGTAGGGCAGGTAGAGTTTTAAATGAATCGAACATGGTAGTCGTGCAAAAAATTTGTTCCACAGCAAAATAAAACCAAACCTCCCAATCCATCTCAACACTAACAAATCACGAAATTGGTGGATGTAACTACATTCTGGCTCACCCAATTTCAGATTCAGCACTCCTTATTTATAAGCTAGTAAGAATAGGTTTAAGTAGAAGATAGAGCTATGTATAGATGTATATACAGAGCGACATCGTCACTCAGTGACAAAGCTCTTCAAATAAAGAAAAAAAAAAAAAAAAATCTCAACACTAACAAAAGGGTTCTTTTTTGCGCTTCCAAGATCAAACTTATCTTTGAATAGACGGGAATCGCGCGGGATTGAAGCACCGAAGCTTCCAGTTGCTCTCGGATAACACAAAATATCCAATCTAAACTTGAAACCGTATATAGACTAGGTATTCCAAAAAAATTACCTCAAAATAATAAATTAAAATGAAGCAAACTGTCACCGGAAAATTCAAACCAAATGATGGACGTAGCTAGTTTTTAACCGACTTCAAAAAAGGAGGAGGTTATAATATGTTCCAAAGTATACATGTATTTTTTTTAATGTATGTTCCCCGATTTCTCCGTCAATTGTGGACCGATTTCCAATTTTTTTTTATTCGATAGAGTATACTCCCGAGGACCACCCATTGTCACCAATTTAGGATCTGAGGATCCCAGGGAAATATAGGGCAACCCTCAAATTTTATAGGCACGCGTGTAGTGATTTTGGTATTTTCTATTATAATATAACTCGTGTATTTACCCTTGGAAATCGTAATTTTGGTGAAGTGGAACTGATGAAGTGGAACAGATGACTTATGGAAATGGAACTACGAAAGATGTAAAGTACGTCAATGATTCTGACATGATTCCGTTGAAGTAGCATGCAACTAATGAATTGTTAATTCTGAGATCCTTGAGGAATCGACGGAACTCCTCAAATATTATCAGCTCACTCATTTAGCGACTTGGGTTTTTCATGTAATAATTAACGCATTTGATCTCGGAAAGCAGTTCATGTGGTAAATTGGAAAGGAAATGTGGAAATTTTCATGTACCATGTGTGGCTTGGCGAAGTACTGAATTGAAGTCGGTTTAAACTTTGTTTTTAAAGTAATTATTAGCTTGAAAGTATAGAAACAATATTTCGTTTTTTTATTGTCCCAAAGTAAATTTAAAACTACCAATAGAATCCTTACGCTTGTGGGGATATGTGTGGTCAGGTTCGAAGTAAGAACGCGTCGTTATGAGTCAAGAGGTTTATTACGACTGAACTTAGCCTAGATACATTGATCTGCCCACCACCGGGGCTAAAAAGGAAAAAAAATAATAATTTTACATATTTTTTTGTAAACACATTAAAAAAATAGTATTTAACGACATTATTCTAACATTGTCTTAAAAATAAGAATTGGATGTGTATCCCAGTATTTTAAACTTACTCAATAAACAATTTTACACGGTTTTTATGAATTATTTCATTTTTTCCTTTATTTAAAATTATAACATTCGGTTCTTGATCTTCAACTACTTTAAATGGGCCGTTATACAATTTGCTTAATTTCTTTCCAGTTTCATTTTTTACCAAAACTGAATCATCTTTTTTATACACAAATGGAATAACATTTCTGTCATATAAGTTCTTATTTGCTAACTTACTCCGTAACAAATGCTCTCTCGCTTCCTTATGCGCTAATTGTAACCTATATCTTAACTCTAACATGTAGTTATTAGGATTATACAATGGATCCAAAGTATCGCTTAAATTACTAGGTATTCGACATGCTTTACCGAAAACGAGCTCGAATGGTGAATATTTAGTTGAACTATGTATAGTGGTATTGTAAGCGAAACACCAGAATGGTAGCCAGTGGCTCCATGTGTTTGCGTGTTCGTCACAATAAATTCGTAAGAATGCTCCGAGATGTTTATAATAATAATAATAATAATAAATCATTTATTCACAGGCAAAAAGTTACCCAAAATATAAATACAAGTTAGTCAAGATACTTAATTAATTAATTGAAATTAAAATTAAAATATATATATATATGTAAACTAAACATCAAAAATGATCATCGTCATTTCCGATTCTCGTCTCGATGCACAGATATCCAATATCGGAAAATAGGGCTCTCCAGGTCGTTGTAGATGACCTTGAGGATCTCATTCTCAGAGCGCCCCAGCCTGTCCCAGAAAGCGGCAACTCTCGCCCTCATTACTGCGAAGAAATCTGGCACCCGTGCCTCAGCGAACATGCTGGACGCACTGCAGTAGCGTGGCAGCCGCATGAGCGTGCGAAATGCATCATTGTATTGCACCCT
This sequence comes from Epinotia brunnichana, assembly GCA_963854355.1. Taxonomy (NCBI): domain Eukaryota; kingdom Metazoa; phylum Arthropoda; class Insecta; order Lepidoptera; family Tortricidae; genus Epinotia; species Epinotia brunnichana. Next base: position 15,915,123 of record OY977949.1, on the reverse strand, counting down.
CATGGTGCTGTACGACTTTCGCATAAATTTGGACCAGAGTTGGCAAGTGTAGAAACACTGACAAAATGCATTGAACAATGTCACCTTGACTCCGTTGCTACACTTACCAAATCTGCGTGCCAGCATGTTGCAGCGGACTGATAAGGCTCTCCTCTCCCGCTCAATATCCTTATCGTCTTTCAAATCCTCGGTTAAAATGTGCCCTAGGTATTTGAATTGTTTAACAACCCCAACAACAGCTCCATTCAATCTGACTTCTTGAACGTACTCCGGACCTCTTCCCGCTCTGAAAACGAGCATTTCGGACTTAGGTACATTATACTTTAATCCGTGAGAATTTGCATAATCCTCACAGATTAGAAGCAGCTTCTTTAGACCTTTGATTGAGGGGCTCAGCAGCACCATGTCATCAGCATAGCTGAGGCTGTTGACGCACATACCGCCTAAGTGACAGCCTGTACGAGTACCCCTCAACCGTACTATAAGGTCGTTTACATAAACATTGAAGAGATCCGGAGACGTAAGCCCACCCTGGCGAACACCGCATTCTAGCCTATAACTGCTAGATGTCGCGTCACCCCACTTGACACAGTTAGTTTGGCCGCCGTACCAGTACTTCAAAAGATCCACTACCTCCCTCGCTGTACCAGAACCGTAGAGTTTGTCCCAGAGAATGTCGTAATTAACCAGATCAAATGCACGGCTCAGGTCCAGGAAACACGCGTACACCGAAGTTTCACGGCTGGTGTAATAATTTATGGTGTGTTTCAAGCTCAGTATGGCGGAATCAGTTGACAACCCTGCACGAAAGCCAAATTGTGCATCATCAATCTTTATATGTCGCTGCAGTTCGGGCTGCAAAAGCCGCTCGAGAATCTTGCCTATCATAGTTCCTAAGGAAATAGGACGATAATTGGTCTCCCTTCCGGTTTTTCACTATAGGCACAATGCAATTTATGCATATTCTCAATAGCACCGAGTGATTGATGATGGTAAGCCGTCGATTGCAATTTGTCTATTTCTAGTAACTTACATACCTCTTTAAATGTCGACGACGTGAATTCTGTGCCTCTGTCGGTGGCGATGACCTTGGGTATATATATATATATATATATATATATATATATTTTTTTTTTCTGAGTCAAGAGGTTTATTACGACTGAACTTAGCCTAGATACATTGATCTACCCACTACATTTATAGAAACAACATTGTATGACAACTATGTACCTAAACGCAGTATTTCGCGACCGAAACAGTAATTTACTTGATTTTCCATTCAACGATTAGTAGAAATAACAGCTATGACGTCATATCCGTGTGTCAATTAATATGAAGCGTTTGGGCTGCCGCCAGCGAGGTCAATCTTTGTCTCAAAGTTTTGGGTATTTATGTTGTTTCCGCTCACATACAAACATTTGTTCCTCTCCAAAAACTGGTTCGAATGGCATCGTAAAAAATCTTAGTCTTCGTCCCTATTATCATCAAGCTTTGTTTCAGTTTCAGGTGCAACGTGGGTAGACCCCCCAGAGAAGGTGGACTGATGACCTGGTAAAGGTCGCGGGAGTCCGCTGGATGCGGGTGGTTGCCACAACCACCACCTCTTTGCACGGCCTCCCCCGATGTGGACATCTTTCGGCTGATATGATGATTATGATGATTGTTTCAGTGTCATTAACAAGTAGCAGGTGGAAGTGTGGCTAACGTTATAAACATAGCCACTAACTACTCTAGCGCAATAGAAACTGAACAGCATATTTAGGCGTGTAAGTGCGTAGACAGGTACGCTCGAGTTAGCTATAGCACTAATTTCCAATTGTTGTTCTTGTCGCCGTATAATGGAAGTTGGACAATGCGTCTTTTGTCTACTTTTAACAGATTCCGCATCGATCAACAACGATGTTTACAATGTGACGTCCCATAAAAACGAATACTTTATTGAAGTTAGAGACTATATCGTCATCATTATGTCCTTTAGAGCTCTACACTGTCTTAATGCGCTGCGGCCTGCGCTTCTTGCATCAGCACCGGATCTGGATGTCTTTGGAAGTAGTGCGGCGGGAATTGTATAATCCCACCAAAAACATAAATGTAAAAAAGCGGCCAAGTGCGAGTCGGACTCGCACATGAAGGGTTCCTTAAAATAAATTGCGGTTTACGATTTATGACGTATTAAAAAAAATAATACTTACTAGATCTCGTTCAAACCAATTTTCGGTGGAAGTTTGCATGGTAACGTACATCATACATTTTTTTTTAGTTTTATTATTCTCTTATTTTAGTAGTTACTGGGGGGGACACACATTTTACCACTTTGGAAGTGTCTCTCGCGCAAACTATTCAGTTTAGAAAAAAATGATATTTAGAAACCTTAATATCATTTTTGAAGACCTATCCATTGATACCCGACACGTATGGGTTTGATGAAAAAAAATTTTGAGTTTCAGTTCTGTGTATGGGGACCCCTAAAACTTCATGTTTTTTTTTTTATTTTTGTGTGAAAATCTTAATGCGGTTCACAGAATACATCTACTTACCAAGTTTCAACAGTATAGTTCTTATAGTTTCGGAAAAAAGTGGCTGTGACATACGGACGGACAGACAGACAGACAGACAGACATGACGAATCTATAAGGGTTCCGTTTTTTGCCATTTGGCTACGGAACCCTAAAAAGGAGAGCCAAGTTCAATACAAAAACTATGCTTGGCTGTGGGCTTCGCTGCAAAAATAATGGAGATCTAAATGAGTGCCAAGTTCTATGCAAAATCCTAATATGTATTTTAGGAACAAAATAACATTATGAAAAAGTATTAAACTCTATGTCTTTGCTTTATTGGATACCTATAACGATTGCTGTTATTTAGAAATGTGAGATCTTAAAGTAGGTTAGATTTGACTTGGCCTTGGGACGGGACGGTTAGGTACTTTATACCAATAATGGTGCGAATTTTTCCTTGTCAATAAAAAAAAAGTAATAATGGCAATTGTAATTGCAATAGTATTTAAATGGACATAGAGGTTACATTGCCATTTAAAATACAATTATTGTTAGTTCCCTTTACTGCCACGACGGTTTTATTTTCCCTTTCCCCACAGACTCTAGGTCGTTAATAAGAGCTGTCTAGAGTCTGGCCAGTATAGATTTATTTAAAACTTTTTATGGCAACAGTAATATCAAAACGCCTTAAATTGGTACCTATGATGTCCGAAACTTGATACTTGATATGCCAATTAAGAAAGTAATTGTTCCATAATAAATTGGACGATTTTTGCTTTTTAAGAGAAATAAAAATTCACTTCGGGACAGGTATTATATTATTATATATTATTCACATTGTAGAATATCATAAAAAAATAACTTAAGTATTACGCCTCGTCTAAATTGAAGTTTTGGAGAGTGATTTTGATTTTAAGTAAGTATTATTTACTTCCTTCTGCTGGATCAGTTGCATTAAAATATATAAAAATAGAAAATCAGTTTATAGTACAAAAAAAAATATAAAGTAATAAAAATACAAATATTGTGTGTCGAAAAAAAAAATTCAAGTATGAGTACGTATCATTATTATTTTATCGCCTTATACACGGTGTTTCAACACGCAGATTTTTAGGGTTCCGTACTCAAAGAGTAAAACGGGACCCTATTACTAAGACTCCGCTGTCCGTCTGTCTGTCTGTCTGTCTGTCTGTGCGTCTGTCACCAGGCTGTATCTCATGAACCGTGATAATTAGACAGTTGAAATTTTCACAAATGATGTATTTCTGTTGCCGCTATAACAACAAATACTAAAAAACAGAACAAATAAAAAAAATGTTTTTATTTTTTTTCTTTTACAATCTTACACAAATCGACTTAGTCCCAAACTAAGCAAAGCTTGTACTATGGGTACTAGACGACGTTATATATACCTATATAAGTATGTTTATCGTCGTCTAGTATTTATATATAGATATATAAATAAATACTTAAATACATAGAAAACATCCATGACTCAGGAACAAATATTTGTGCTCATCACACAAATAGATGCCCTTACCGGGATTCGAACCCGGTACCTCCGGCTTCGTAGGCAGGGTCACTACTAACTAGGCTACAGGAGGCTCCCATACAACAAACGTGTTTTTTTTGGCCGTTTTTATAGATAATGGTACGGAACCCTTCGTGCGCGAGACCAACTCGCACTTGGCCGTATTTTTTTTAATTTGCCTTGTTTTTCTAGGCTCATCTTTACTGCACTGAACGCCGTACGTAACGTAAATATTTGGACCAAAAATCAGCACGTCGCTAAATTATCTAAGACTGCGCATAGCAGATGCGCAGACGCGAAATAGAAAGCAACTGGTGTCAACGACCCCGTGACCGGCACAAACGATTCGGCTAGTCAGCAGAAAGGAGGCCTTTACGCGCACAAAGCCGCTTACTTCAGACTCCACAGTTAGTTACATTATGACCATTTTCACTCAAATGGTAAATCAGGTGAAAAATAGAGCCGTTTGACGAGTGATAATTTGATAAACCAGCCTTCTTCACACCTTTGCTTTACAAAGCCTTACGTCCACTTCGCTATAGCCTCTAGCCGCCATAATACCTATTAAAATTTAAAAGCGATGACTTTTAAATGGTAAATCATACCAATCTAAACTGGATTGAATTACTTTCAACAAAAATCATACCAATTTAAAATGGAACAGAGTTTCCTTTGTTTTGTTCGTTCGATTTTACACAAAACAAAACAAACCCTCCTCATTTTTTTTTCTATTAGATATGTTCAACACAAATAAATGCCCTTAACGGGATTTGAACCTGGGATCGTCAGCTTCATTAGCAGGGTCACTTCGCTACCGTATAGATAGTGACTATCTACCAACGACCTACCTAGATTTTCGATAAATACCTACACCGTTAGCTGCGGATTATTTTTTTATCGATGATATCATGACAATAGAAGATTATCTGAACGAATACTTTCTACAGCTCAAGCTCTATGCCATTGCCATTAATTCCCCAGGAGACATGCCTTCCTCTCTCGACAGAGAATCCTCGTAATTCCCGTACGGGTCGATGAAATAGAAGTAAGTTTTTTTATGATGGAAATCATCATCTCTTTGAGGCATGATTTTCGTGATACTTTAGTTTTAGGTAATAGAGGCTCTATAGATTACAGATACAGGTACAGATTTATTTATTTATAAAATAAAAATATTTTATCTATCCAAATATCATAAACCCTCCATGATGCGTTCAAGAACCGCACATTATGACCACCATAAATACAGACTGGTTTGTTAGAACAAATTTCTTATCTGTGAAAATGTGATTATTGCTAAATAATAACATTGATTTCGATCATATTATTTCATTTAAATTTCGAACATCTATGAAAAACAAAGAAATTTGATTTGACCTCTATTCTAATATCAGTCGAGATGACGTTTAGTTCGAAATGAATTTGCATACAAATTTGACAAATGTCGCACGTAAGTAAGATATCGAACGATATGCTAGTTAGAGCTGACTCTAGTTTGTCTCTGAAATAAATAAAAAAAAACTATGACAGCTGCCAGAAAACAACGCCGCCATGCCGGTCTTAATATGCGGCTCCTGAATGCATCATGGAGGCTTATTATATGTGGATAGATAAAGCAGTGTATGTAACTGTACATAATTAGGCATGAAAACACTCGTGTGATGTTATTTTTAATGCCCTTCATTATGTACAGTCACATAAACTACTATTACATGTCAGGAGAGTATACATTAAATTTAAATTCTTAGTGTTACAATTAATAATATAATAACAATTGCATTCATGGCATGAGTGAATTTCTTGTGTAGGTAGTACATTTGTAATTAAGTATGTCCTTAAGATTAGGTACTTATTTGATTTCCACGTTAAACATGATAGAATAATTAAAGCAATAAAATTAAATTGCAAAATTCGAATCACCACACACCTCGACAAATTCGTCAACACTAGGTATAGCATGCTAGGCAGGTCAATAGCGTTTTTAGTTGTTTTGCAAAAGTTGTTTCGTTTTGCACTAGTTTTAACTCTGCTGGTAGTGAGTTATATAATTTTGCGCCCATGACACCGACTGTTTTCCGAGTCTTTGCAAGTCTACCATCCGGGATGATCAGCAGTTTGCATCGACGAGCACTGGAATGAGTATTGTAGGTATGTAAGTTAGCCCTCACATACGTGCAGGCAGTTAGTACCGGTAGACTGGGGTTTTAGGAAAAAATGGGGCTACTTTGATCATTTAGAATGTAGTATAAAAGCAAAACTATTTGAAATGAAGAAGATTTAATCGAGTAAACAGCAAGATAGATAACTAATATATTCACTGCCACAGTTCACCCACAAGTAAAAACAATGATTTCGGAGAAAAACCTATTTGATCAAAGTCACCCCGCGAATCAAAGTAACCCCAGTTTACGGTATGTGACACCGACTGTTTTCCGAGTCTTTGCAAGTCTACCATCCGGGATGATCAGCAGTTTGCATCGACGAGCACTGGAATGAGTATTGTAGGTATGTAAGTTAGCCCTCACATACGTGCAGGCAGTTAGTACCGGTAGACTGGGGTTTTAGGAAAAAATGGGGCTACTTTGATCATTTAGAATGTAGTATAAAAGCAAAACTATTTGAAATGAAGAAGATTTAATCGAGTAAACAGCAAGATAGATAACTAATATATTCACTGCCACAGTTCACCCACAAGTAAAAACAATGATTTCGGAGAAAAACCTATTTGATCAAAGTCACCCCGCGAATCAAAGTAACCCCAGTTTACGGTATGTTTAGTAGGTAACTATAAGAACTATACTGTTGAAACTTGGTAAGTAGATGTATTATGTGAACCGCATTAAGATTTTCACACAAAAATAGAACAAAAACATTAAATTTTGGGGGTTCCTCATACTCAGAAATGAAACTCAAAAAAACATGTTTCATTAAACCCATACGTGTGGGGTATCTATGGATAGGTCTTCAAATATATTTTTTTTCTAAACTGAATAGTTTGCGCGAGAGACACTTCCAAAGTGGTAAAATGTGTCCCCCCCCCCCCTGTAACTTCTAAAATAAGAGAATGATAAAACTAAAAAAAATATATGATGTACATTACCATGCAAACTTCCACCGAAAATTGGTTTGAACGAGATCTAGTACTAGTATTTTTTTTAATACGTCATAAATCGTAAACCGCAATTTATTTTAAGGAACCCTTCATGTGCGAGTCCGACTTGCACTTGGCCGCTTTTTTTCAATTTCGACGCCATTTTCCAGGGACACGACTCACACGACCACACGACTCACTTGACATACTCTATATACCAACGTTCATCTTATCCGTCCACCCGTTTATTATGCCCAATTGAGTAGCAAATATTCAGACACTCATATTTATAACATTAATATAACTACAAAGTTGTAGTAGTTGTTGGGTTAAAAACCCTCGACATTAAAACATTAAAGTTACATATATACTAGTCTCATATGTCATAATAGTTAAAAGAACCAAAGTTCGCCCGTATTCCTCGCGGGGTCTTTGGATCATAAAACCATAGTTTATTAAAAAAAAAAAAAAAAAAAAACCCTCGACATTTTCATTTCAAAGTTCAATATCTCAAAAACGACTTAACCGATTTTGTTGAAACGTAGCTAAAAACCATCTCGATCATCAAATCGGTCCATTCGTTTAGGAGCTACGATGCCACAGACACACACACACACACACACACACACAGATAGACACACATACACGTCAAACTTATAATACCCCTCTTATTCCGTCGGGGGTTAAAAATAATTAATAGGAGTTAAACAATAGAAGAGAAGTGAAAGCCGCGAGGTTGAAGCACGAGGCTACATCAGCCTTCACGAGTGACTCATACGTAGGGAACACCTGCTCACAACAGACACAACAAACAAGCAAACTTGTCTTCTACCTTAAATTCTTTAGCTAGTCATTCATTGGCATAAAGAAGTACGCTATAAATGGCAGAACATTGAATTAGTCGCACAATTGCGCATATTTTTGTATGAGTGTCACTTTTATAATCAGCAGTCAGCACGGCTATCACAGCCCACAGGACGGCCCGCGAGCTGTATCGCGGCGACATAGACATCTGTCTCTTTCTAGCGTTTATATTTTATGTATGATCCCCGATTACTCGAAGACTACTACGTAGGTACTGAATTTAAGTCTGTTAAAACTTTGTTTTTATAGTAAATTATTATCATTGTACCTACTTATATTACATACTAGCTGTTGCCCGCGACTTCGTCCGCGTATTACCATGTCATCGTCTAAATGTATGTTTAAGGAATGAATTAAAAAAAACATTAAAATTAGTTTTTTTTTAATTCATTATTCATTAAAGTTAGTCCTTTAGTAAACACTTAAACAGTCTAAAACCAAAGTTACAAATCTCTTACTTCCAAAAATTCGAACCCCTTATTCTTAGCCGATGAATTAAAAAAACGCTGAAATAAGTTTTGTAGTAGTTTAGCAAACAGTCTAAAACCGAAGTTACAAATCCCTTACTTTAAAAATGTCTTGCTCTCCATACTCCATACACACTTTGAACACCCTTATAAATCCCCTTTAGGGGATGAATTTCAAAAAACACTAAAATAAGTTTTGTAGTCTAAACAGGCTAACATCGAAGTAATCTCATACTTCAAAATTTTCTTGCTCTCCATACAAACTTTGAACACTTTTCAGGGAAAAAATAAAACACTTAAGTTTTTTTTATTGTAATAGGCAAGTATTTTTTCTACAAACTATTAAGTCTCTAGCTAAAAAAAAGTGTTTCCCATAGGAACTTTGCACCCCTTTATAACCCCTTAACGATTGCCATACAAAACGTTATTTGACATTCGCAGGCTAACGCCGTGATATTTTAAGAAACTTATGTAACAAACTTTCATATATTGGCTTCCCATTTGCGCCAAATTCCCCCTTTCCTAGAATAAACTTGTATAATTTAGATTAATTTGAGAAATGGGTTTGGGACGTGATATTTTGGGAAAACTATTTTTCTCAAATTAATCTAGTTTATACAAATTTATTCTAGGATAGGGGGAATTTGGCGCATATGGGAAGCCAATTGATGAAAGTTTGTTACATAAGTTTCTTAAAATATCACACCGTTAGCCTGCGAATGTCAAATAACAATAACGCTTTGTATGGCAATCGAACCACCTTAAGGGGTGAAATTTTCCAAAACTCTGGCAGTACTTTTTTGTGTTTTAATAAGTAGGCAAGTACTTAATCTTTTTACAGAGTTTTAAGTTTCTACCTTAGTAAAAAGCTTCCCCATACAAACATTGCACCTCTTTATCCCCCCCTTAGCGGGTGGAATTTTCCAAACCACTTAAAGTTATTTACCTATACAGGGTGTCCCAGAAATCGACGCCAAGTCGTAAACGGATGATAGACCAAAGTCATATCATAAAAATACAAAAAAAAAACCAACTCATGTTGGTTTTTTTTTATTTATTCATTAATTGGTCAATCGTCGTAAATTTTCAATTTTTAAAGTGACTATAATTTTAAAAGAACATGAGTTGGATTTTTTTTTGTATTTTTCTGATAACTGTTATGACTCGGTCAATCATCCGTTTTCGGCTTGACATCGATTTCTGGGACAACCTGTATATTTGTATTCTAATAAATAATCTTTCTACACAATTACAAGTCACTATCTTTCTAAAAAGTTTTGAGATTCTATCTCTAAAAATAACAATAATTCTCAGTACGTGGTCAGATATACAGTTATTTTCGACATTACAAGGCATACATATGTAGTTAACTATTCTTTTATTCGTTCTATTATCGGACACTCGTAATTTTCAGGACAACAACAAGTTTCATGACCCTACGTCATCGTGACGATGTGATGATAGTCATTAGTCACATGACTATGGTTGCCTATAAATAACTATGTCTATGTCTATGTCTAGTGACATGCAATTTCATGTCTTGAAACACCATAAGAATAACTAACTACTATAGTTTGCAAGATATGCACAGAATTAAACCGTGATTACGAGTGTATCTGATACACTACTTAATTAGTGGTTGGGTAGTTAGGTATTAGGTAGGTACCTAGGTATTTCAGGGTTGTGTGTTTTTTTTGAAGTGATATATATGTAGTCCTCATCTGTCAGCGACCCTTACAACTTTCACTGGTTGGCATGTACGTCATACTAGTATAATAATACGTCGTACGTGTACGTCGTGTAATACCTATGGCTCGGAAAGCCGAACTTGATTGTAATGTAATTTTTTCGGTCGCACTTGTATTATGTTGGGCTTTACACAAAATCGTATGTTCCTATTGGCAATTGTTAACAAATGCAAGTTTGCACAGCAGCAATTCATCATTTGTGGTAACTAACGGGAAAAAAAGCTTTTGTGCAAACATGAGGACCGTAAAGAATAACGAATAAGGGTGATTCGCAGTATCGCAGTACACCGCTCCGTGCTAGGGCCCACACCGTAAGATATAACCCGACTAAATAAAGCGTTCGGAACAGTCACGTCTGGAGGGCACTAAATAGGCTCAGATCGCAGGTTGGCCGCTGTAAGGAAGACATGGCCAGATGGGAACTGCATCGTGGCATTCGTGGCCAATCAACCCAATGTGTTTGCGGTACAGCACCGCAAACCATGGTGCACCTGATGGCGTGCCCCACGTGCCCACACTCCTGCTTGGAACGCGACCTGAGAGACGCGACTGCCAGAGCTGTCCACACCGCTGCCCATTGGGCATCTCTTATTTGAGGAACCTCGACACGAAGAAGAAGAAGAACAGTCACATATATCGTCTAATATTTTGTGACATTGTGTTTCCTACGCAGCTTTCACGGGTGTCACGTCATCCGGCCGGCGCGCACGGATGAATGTATGAAATACCGGATCGGGTAGGACTCGGAACGGGTACCAGTGCGGAGCCGGCGTAGACTCGGCCCAGCACACTTTGGCCGAGTGCTCGTTATGGGGACCAGAACGACATGAGGTGGTAGCCCGATTAGGGCAAGATCTGTCACTGCCAGCCGTAGTGCGGGCCACGATGTCCAGCAAAGTGGCGTGGAAGGCGATGCTGGGCTTCTATGTGAGAACGTCATGGCCGAGAAGGAGGCGGCAGAGTGCGAGCGGGAAGCCTGTGCTGAGGCTTCGCAGAACCGGACGAAGGCGTGTGGCGCAAGATCGGCGCCTCAGGTGACAGACACGGGGGCGTCTGCCACCCATAAGAAACAGGTCCTCGAGTTGGAGAGTAAGCCGTGTGTTCGGGCACGCTACTTACCTACGATGGTTTTCTGGGGGCGGATACCTACCCGGCCCGTGACAGGCCCCACATGGTGCTGCTGGCGAAGTAACACCCCTGGAGTTGCAAGCGTTCATAGGCTACGGTAACCACTTACCATCAGGTGGGCCGTAAGCTTGTTTGCCACCGACGAGGTATAAAAAAAAAGTCGCGGAAGTGTGCGCAAGCGTTCCCGTGGCTCCGCCGTAGAACACCGTGGGGTTTTAGACGGCAGTCCAGGCGGTTCCCGAGAGGCCGTGTGACACATATATATAAAAACATAAGGGTTCCTTTTTTACCTTTTTGGTACGGAACCCTAAAAAAGGACTCTGAACGGTTCCAGAACGACAGTGTATTGTGAATCATCCTTGACTGTGGGGGAAAGTTGCGTTGGTGAAGAATTGTAAATAGGAAGAAACGCTTTTGTGTAAAGCCTGGCTTACACCGTTCCATCCATTCGTTGGTCGTTCGTTCGTTCCGTTTGTTGTGTTAGGTCGAGACTTCCTGAGTTTGGCCTGGAGGTACAGGTGTTCATGTCGAGCTGCTTAAAAGCTACATACATATCAACTGTAAATAGGGGGTGGAAGTTTCTATGGAATTGCCGTGAGCGAGTTTTAAAGGGCCAAAGCCGCTGCACAGTTGGCGTTTTAATTTTTTGTCGCTGGATCTGGATTGTTATTTTTGATTGTGTCGTTGTAAATTTGCGTAGGCAGAAAGCCTCGACCCAGAATGATTCGGTGAAATGCCGGAATACGGAAAGCGGAGACATCATCTCGTAAATATGTAGTTGGCTAGAGTGGCATGGAAACTAACACAAAGTAACAGAGGAAGAGCTAAATAAAAATTCTGGCCGATTCATTGGGAATGTTTATGATATTCTGTGGCTCAATATGACACGCGGGTCTGCATTGCACGACTCAAATGGAACTGGGCAGGGCATGTGGCACGCCAAATAGGCAACCGCTGGACTCATAGAGTGCTAGTAGGTATGGAGACCACGGACCACAAAAAGGAGCGCAGGTAGACCCCAAATGAGACGGTCCGATGATATCAAGAGCTACGCCGGACGGTATTGGCTCAGGAAGATGGAATGTAGGGGTAGGACACATGGAGAAAATTAGGATTATTAGCCCTCTCCTAATTTAGGAGAGGGCTACACCCAGCAGTGGATATATAAAGCCTGAAAATAAGAATAAGAGAATATGACACATACTCTTTGCAGACCAATTGGATATCAATGTGTTTCACGCACCATGAGTTAGAATGCCTCAGAAAATAAAATAAATTCCTTTCTATATATGATCTGAGGAGTACCTACTTCCGCGAAATACATTGAAATGGAATGCGTGGGCGGACAACCTCTGATTATGGCAATTTTGAAGTTAAGTAAATAGGTATCAATATCAACATTACTTCTTCAACATACCTTTGTTAGGGGTAGAAAGCGTGATCCTAATTGTGACTTTTCGTGTTTCAGCCAATGTTTCATTAAAACAAATGCAGTTTTTCCTTAAAAAAGAACTTCAAGAGAGAAAACAAACCCAGCAACCTAGTGAGTTCTTGTATAATTGATCATGGATAGTATCGTGCATCTATGTAGATATATTCTTATTTAAAAACCTTTGGTTTTCTGTTTCTGGAAAAAATCACAATCAAATAATCCGATATCAGTGGCTGTGCTGAAAATTTAATGTTAGTGTGTAATATATGTACCTACAACACTGCCTGAAATTATGTTTCATTGTTAAAACAGGGCAAGTTTTCAGGACAGCCCTAACAATGTAAATAAGTAGGTACCTATTATGGAAATAATTGCACTAAGATGGAAATAGACTAACACATGGAAATGATATGCGAGAACAAGGAAATTGCAGACGCGAGCTAAATTATTGAGTATTACATCCAATTCGAACCAGTATTCTTCCGTAGCTTTGAGGAAAATGATTTGCAATGCCATTAATAGGCGCTCGTTAATAAGTAGATTGTTGACATAAAATTAATAAAGTTGGTTGTTTGTTGTTGTCATTATTGTTGCATTCAAATGTATCTCTGCCAAGTGCATTCTTTTTCCAAAAATTATTAGAGTAAAGCCTTTCAATCTTATTCATCTAGCCTGACTGTTCCTTTAAAATAATACCTTGGCGAAGGACACATTAGGTATACGCAGAAACGAAAAAATGGGATCCTGATTTTCAAATCACAGGCAAATTTAAACATCTCTGTCTCTCCCTTCCATTTTATTTATTACCATTACTCCATTATTATATTTTTCAACTATCTAACAGCTGATGTAGAACTACTCAACAGAAAACTGGAAAATACTCCTTGGACAAAATAGTACCTAAGCTTTACCTATTGTCGCGTTAAGTACTTACTTACCTACTTATACCTACCTAACCTATATTTTCACAGAACTTTTTCTAACCAACCATTTCGTAACTTTTGAAATATAATGTCTCACTAGGTTGAAGCTTGCTTTATACATATATGTATTATAGCATTTTATGTCTGTTTGATGTAACACTTATACACAATAGCATACCCCTTAAGGTGGTTCGATTGCCATACAAAACGTTTTTTGACATTCGCGGGCCAACGGAGTGATATTTTAAGAAACTTATGTAACAAACTTTCATCAATTGGCTTCCCATTTGAGACATTGGTTTGGGACGTGATATTTTAGGAAAACTATTTTTCTCAAATTAATCTAGTTTATACAAGTTTATTCTAGGAAAGGGGGAATTTGGCGCAAATGGGAAGCCAATTGATGAAAGTTTGTTACATAAGTTTCTTAAAATATCACGCCGTTAGCCTGCGAATGTCAAATAACGCTTTGTATGGCAATCTAACCACCTTAAGGTTTAGGCCAAGGTCAGGCAAGGCCGCAGCAAGCACTCAGCGCTGGTGCAAGTGACGAGCTAGCATTAAAAATTTAAGAAATTAAGATTTAGTAATTAAATATTTCTGGTTTAACGTAATCATTCGCTTATTCATGAGACGAGACACGAGACTACTACTGCTTCTACTGCTTTTTATTGAAATAGAAATCCCCTCAATGTTAATGAAGTGAGCTACATAAATGTGTGCCGTTGATAATTTCTCATTCCTTTAATGACTTAGAGTGTCTCCCAGCGAGGACGAATGGCTATGCAAGTTGTTTCATGTGGACAGTAGATATGAGTGGACAGTACATATATGCAACCTCGAGCAATTAAGGGTGAGTTGCACCAGACCGTCTGTAATCGTAAGCAGTGTTCGTTAAAATCTGAATGTGTGGAAAGTTTGACAGCTTTCTATGTAATGACAGCTGCCGGCGCCATATTTAACGTTGATCGGTCTGGAATCGTAAGTTGGTGCAACTCGCCTCGCCCTATTAGCCTTTGATGACTAACTACGTTGTTAGCTAAGGATCACCATCACGACTTTCATCCCATCATCGTAATTCGACTATAATGGCTCTTCGTTAGGAGAGGTATTGTAATCCGATGTCACAGTCACATAATTATTTATGCGAGCTTCGGTTATAGTATAGGTACGTTATAATTATGATGATCAATGATCGATAAATTTTACGTCTCCTGCCACGCAATATTGTTATCGTCCAATCTCACAGCGAAATAAAGCAGCTGCTTGACGCAAGGTTAGAAAGTAGATTGATGATCTTTTGAATGGAACCGTGCAGGTGCACGGCTCCATTCAGAAGATAGAAATTCGCGTCATATGACTCACAGGTAGTCGTCGACGTCCTACGACGCGAATTTCCCGAATACATGTAAAACATAATGCAAATGTGAAATATATATGACACGTGCATAAACAACAGTAGGTACAGTCGCCATCACATACATAGGTACACTATAGGTGGTCAAAAATATCGGCACATGCACCCTAATGCCTTGAAAATAGAGGTGTGTTCCGATGTTTGTGACGTGCTTGTTTGCTCCGATGTATGTGATGGCGACTGTACCTAACGCCCATGGCGTGGTCCAAGGCCAAACCTTTACCTAGCGCAAACCTGCATTTGATATGCTATAATAACATAACATATGCACATTGCACAGTGTGAAATGCTATAGGTACTCTCGCAACTTGTTAAAACGATCTTAATGATCTTTATCTATTTTAACATTAGTATAAATGTAGGTTTACAATTAACACGTGATGTAGTATGAATGGTGTATGGATGGCTTGGTTTTGTTTCCCAAAGTGTTCCAATTTACCATCATAATTTGTGCAAGTTATAGATGCCAACAGGCCCCGTATGGATGGCGTTATCACGCGATACGTGATAGGATAAGCGCGTCGTCTCGTTCTATCGAACGGTGTCAGCCAGGGACGGATGCTCTATCCTGTCACTTGTCGCGTGATACATCCATGCTACGGGGCCAGTAGATATAAAGCGTAATGCTTAACTGACCTATTGATTTATAGTTACCACGTATGTATTACTTAGGCCTAATAAATAACATTTAATATCTCATAATCCTTTCCAAATGGATGCAATGGTTTTTATTATATAGGTAGGTCCTGTTCGTGATATAATGTTCTGCTGAACTGATCTGAGAAACTCTCTTGACTTGGAGCGAAATCAAATGAATTCTTGCCTAGATGAGTGAAGTGAAGAGAAGTGTCCGTCTCAGCCCCCCTATTCTGTAATTTATTTCAAGCTCACCTCAACGCTCACCCACAATTATACCTTGACACCGCGATGCGTAGTAATTAAGCGAAGGTAGAGGTCTAGTTTCGTAACGGGAGACCGGCGGAGTGAGCCGCATTAACGCGTAGCGAATAACAGCCTGTCATTTATCACTTTTAGCTAAGCAAGCAGACGAGTGCGCAGACATATTTACTTACGTGTCTGCCATCAGGGTTATTGTGACCGGTAAACACCAAGTGCACGTGAGGTGACGTGAGGGAGTCGTGTTCATACAATACGCACACGTGAACTTTTCGAGTGCGAGTCTTTAGTTACCTACTTAGTTGTTTAGTACCTAATACTCACTAACGCAACATAAATACAGACAGACAACAGTTCTAACAATCGCTGTACTTAATGTGTTCTGTTTCAATTATATGGATATTTGCAAACATCTTCAATCTTTACGGCTCTATTATACCTACGTATTAAGTAGGAATGTAAGTATATTTTTTCATAAATGGCCCGCAAAGTGAACATAACTCGCTACATATTGAAAGGTAAAGTGTATAGTTTAAGGCCAGGTCAAAATTAAAAAATTAAAAAAATTGCAGGCCGCCTGGAATGTTACATATGAATTCCTTTATTTGTCGAGTACCAAACTTTTTAAAAAGTAGAAACTGGCATATAAAAGACGGCACAGGTCGTATTCAGCCAAATCAAGTCGTATTTTTCTGTTGCAAATTGCGATTCTGTTTAAAAAAAAAATGTGACGTTTAATTTTATGTAATTTGCAGTATCCTCAATAATAACGCTTGATTTCAATTTAGTCTTTTTTATTCCCCCATTTTTGAGAAAAGCACTATATTCACTCGCAAGCTCGTCCGTTTAAACAAAATACTCAGCCTGCAATTGCCTCCTTCCCGGCCACGGCAATAATGTACTATTATGGATCTAATGTAGAATGAGATCAATAACGACACTGATGACAAATATGATAACAACAAGGTAAAGCAGTAGAGTATAATCAGACTGACCAGCTCAACCAGACCTCCACTTACGAATAGGTATGGCGACTCTAGGGTTCAAAATTAAACTTGTACCTAGTTTCCGACGAGTGCAAATGCAAAACATTTTGTGTTCCTCTGTTTGTATTGTTAGTCACAATTAGTGTCGAAAAATTCATGACGAATGAAATACAGCGTGGCTTTTGTATTTGCTCATCTATCGCCATTCGTCTTGTTAACCAGGTAATAATAGGAACTGAGTTAAAGTTTGAAGCATTACCTTTCCATCCGCTTTCTTGTCAACGGCGTCGGTTTTTTAACCGACTACTATACAAAAAAGGAGGAGGCTCTCAATTCGTCGGAATCTTTTATTTTTTGTGTATGTTCCCCGATTACCTTTTACCCTGGACTGCTTTGGAAAAATCTTTTTTTGTTTCAAAGGGTATACTTCCCAGCCTAATCCCAGGTGGTCCCATGGTCATCATATCCGATTCTGATGATGGACTCATAGAGAAATTGAGGGAACTCTTAAAATTTTATAGGCACACTTGATGCGATTTGGGTACCTAGTACATACCTACTGATTTGAAGTTAACTTTGTTTTTAAAGTAAATTATGTAAA
This sequence comes from Epinotia brunnichana, assembly GCA_963854355.1. Lineage (NCBI taxonomy): Eukaryota > Metazoa > Arthropoda > Insecta > Lepidoptera > Tortricidae > Epinotia > Epinotia brunnichana. The sequence goes on along the minus strand of OY977949.1, from coordinate 15,897,540 downwards.
TATAAATAATATAACCCTTATCAATAAAACTTAACAAACCTATTTACTAAAATGTATTCCGTCGCTTTCTCAAAAACACAAATGTCAGGAAAACTAATTCAAGTGGTTCAATTGCCATACAAAGCGTTATTTGACATTCGCAGGCTAACGGCGTGATATTTTAAGAAACTTATGTAACAAACTTTCTTCAATTGGCTTCCCATTTGCGCCAAATTCCCCCTTTCCTAGAATAAACTTGTATAAACTAGATTGATTTGAGAAAAATAGTTATCTCAAAATATTACGTCCCAAACCAATTTCTCAAATTAATCTAGTTTATACACGTTTATTTTAGGAAAGGGGGAATTTGGCGCAAATGGGAAGCCAATTTATGAAAGTTTGTTGCATAAGTTTCTTAAAATATCACGCCGTTAGCCTGCGAATGTCAAATAACGTTTTGTATGGCAATCGAACCACCTGAATGGCTTTGACGTGAACTCTACCAAATAACTAGTAGATACCTATACAGGGTGTAAAGCTTATAGGGATAGTTTCGGTCTCTACCCCTTACCGGGTGACAAAAGATTATATTACCTACTTCACTAACTTTTGAAGTAGGTAAATCGTCACACAAATGATGTGAAAGCTTCACGATTATATCTCCAGGGTAATTTTAAGGTTTTTTTTACTCATGAGAAATTGAATTGTTGTTTATTACGTTCCTCTTGCTAACTGCATTTGGTTTTAGATTTCAGAAATTGGATTCTTTACATTACGTGTACTTATAACGTCATTCAGTAAGGTTTCCGTTCGAATAATTATTTAGCGTGTTGGTAAAATATTAATAAGGTGTCTTAACAGTCTATGTTTTTTTTTTAAATTGTATGCTGGTTTATTTAAATCTACTGTGAATTTTGTTACTGTAAGTCAGTATTCGGCACCTACGTCTGTTCAGCTCCAGTATAAAAAAAGCGGCCAAGTGCGAGTCGGACTCGCACATGAAGGGTTCTGTGAAATAAATTGCGGTTTACGATTTATGACGTATTGAAAAAAAACTACTTACTAGATCTCGTTCAAACCAATTTTCGGTGGAAGTTTACATGGTAATGTACATCATATATATTTTTTTCGTTTTATCATTCTCTTATTTTAGAAGTTACAGGGGGGGGGGGACACTCATTTTACCACTTTGGAAGTGTCTCTCGCGCAAACTATTAAGTTTAGAAAAAAATGATATTAGAAACCTCAATATCATTTTTGAAGAAGAATATTTTTTTTAGTTTCAGTTCTGAGTATGGGGACCCCTAAAACTTAATGTTTTTTTTCATATTTTGTGTGAAAATCTTAATGCGGTTCACAGAATACATCTACTTACCAAGTTTCAACAGTATAACTCTTATAGTTTCGGAAAAAAGTGGCTGTGACATACGGACGGACAGACAGACGGACATGACGAATCTAAAAGGGTTCCGTTTTTTGCCATTTGGCTACGGAACCCTAAATAGCGGCCAAGTGCGACTTGGACTCGCACATGAAGGGTTCCGTGAAATAAATTGCCGTTTACGATTTATGACGTATTAAAAAAAACTACTTACTAGATCTCGTTCAAACCAATTTTCGGTGGAAGTTTGCATGGTAATGTACATCATATATTTTTTTTAGTTTTATCATTCTCTTATTTTAGAAGTTACACACACATTTTACCACTTTGGAAGTGTCTCTCGCGCAAAATATTCAGTTCAGAAAAGAATGATATTAGAAACCTCAATATGATTTTTGAAGACCTATCCATAGATAACCCCACACGTATGGATTTGATGCAAAAAAAATTTTTGAGTTTCAGTTCTCAGTATGGGGACCCCTAAAACTTAACGTTTTTTTTTCGATTTATATGTGAAAATCTTAATGCGGTTCACAGAATACATCTACCTACTTACCAAGTTTCAACAGTTATAGCTCTTATAGTTTCGGAAAAAAGTGGCTGTGACATACGGACGGACAGACAGACAGACAGACATACATGACGAATCTATAAGGGTTCCGTTTTTTGCCATTTGGCTACGGAACCCTAAAAATGGTGTTGTATTCAAATAAATGTTACGCAAAAAAATTACGATATGGATAACGTGAAGTGAAGCCTTGCAACTTTGTACAAGACAAGTAACCAGCTAATCAGTGTTAGTTAAGTATTACAATTATATAATTAAAAACGGTATTTGCAGATGCGCCTCAAAAGTTACCTATATTAAATTTCATGTATTTCGTGTTTAGTAATAGACTTAGGTACGCGTTCCAAGATAAGGCGGTTCTAGGCAGCCCACGTAGCCTGACCGTTAAAAATAATTATGCAAGCAAGATTGGCGGCGAAGCGGCAACGACCAGCGATAGGGGAGCTAGGGCTGGGCGTTTGGAAGTCGTTCGTTTATCGATGTCGATAAATTTACATTTATTTTGTTTATCGACATCAAATTGTAGTTGTTCTGGGGGTTTCAAGGAAATGTGTGCGTTACCTATTCGTAAACAGTTAAAATACTTAGTAATATAAGAAACAAAGTAATTAAGCTTTAGTTTTATTTCCACATGTTGGTAATTCACAGCGATGTAGGTACAGACGTTGTTGCCTGTCAAGTAATACGAGTAGTATAAGAAGGTGAATAATCTTTCCTGTCGCTAGTTGCCATGGTTATGTCTCCTGGATCACTAAATGTGCCTGACGTTTTTAACCCCTTCCTTATGGGACACATCTACTAAGAACGCTGTTATTTTGTCTCCTGGCTAACGGGACAAAATAACAACAAGAAATAGTCGGTTGACCGAAATATTTACCTCAGGTACATGATGCCGATATACACGAAGATATGTCAAGATTAACAGTTTATTTAAAATATTCCATTGTATAAATTATAAATTAAATTATTTATTGTTAATTATTGAGTTATAAATGGTGTAACTAACAAGACTTATAGAAAAAAAAACACAAAACTTATTATAACTAACTATATCTTAAACTAAACTACTTATAAAATAAAATAACTTACAAATAACTAAAACTAAAGATAAAAAATTTGCCCCAGATCGCTGCCAGGCGGCAGTGTGCCCAGAAGGCTGGCAGCATTGCCACGTTGTATGGCAATGCTGATCCTCTGGGCGAGGTAAAAGCCAGCCTTCTGGTCACGTGAAGCCTCGACCAGGCGCTTGCACAAACCATTATAGATTCTGTGCGCGCCTGGTCCCCACGGTCCGAGGGTCTCTACACCGAATGGCTCAAATATGAAGCCACTGTCGATGGCTCCATACTTGCGCCGTTTGAGACCCTCAGCTGAATCGGCAGCGGCACCAGCCCTACACGTAGTCCCCGGAAGATGTGACGACGCCAGGGTGTCGACGCACGTGGCGTCCCACACCAGGGGTCGACCCATCTTCCAGGGAATGAGCGTCATTCCGTCGGGCCTTCTTCCGTCATCCCGTGTCAAACCAGTAGGTTCGAGGACTGCAGGGACACCGGCGCTGACGAAGGCCCGACGGATGATGTCGTTAAGGCTGGCATGACGTGGGATGCGTCCCGCGCTCTTGCAGCACGAGAGACCGTGGTGGGCGAGACGATCGACAGCGTCTCCGCAGTGGCAGCGATGAGGGGCGACACACGTCGCTCCCAGACGTAGAGATACGGAGAGCCTGAAAGTATTGTTGTCCATTAATGTGCCGAGGTTTTTAGAAGGAACAGCATGCAGCCACATACCAGATTCCCACTCCGCAGCCGCAAGGAGACGGGCACACTCGGCAGGGCTGGTAGACGTTTGGTACAGATTTTTCCGTACCAGCCTGCAGAGCGGCTCATCCCATTGACGCTGGGAGTGTAGGGTTTGTGGATAAGTTGCGTTAGGGCAAGTTGTGATCCAAGCATTCTTGGCCTCGGCAGTGGTATTGGCAGTAGCACAACCTGTGGAAGTGTTTAAAATTTTGGCAACTAAATTTTGGGTACCATAGACCGATGACAGGAAGGCAGGGAGGGCAATGTCTGCGGTTTTTCTAATGCCAAGGCCTCCATGCCGGATCGGAAGTGATGCCTGGATCCATGAGCGTTCGTCTAGGGTGATATTAAATACAGCCGAAATGGTGTCTTTAATAATTTGGTCCAAGCTACTTAGTAGACGTGGGTGTTTCCAAAGAGGGCTGCATCGCAGGATGTAGGTAAATTTGGGTACAAATAGGCAGAAACGAATGATTGTATAAGCTGAATGTGCGTTAATTTGGAGTAGGCGTTCTGAGACCGTGTTAAAATTTTCAATTTTGTTTTCAAGGAAAGAGGGAAAAGATTCTTCTAAAACGGGCGACCCTAGTAGGTGGAGTGATTTTTTATCAATTTCTTTGATACTTGGAGCAAGTTGACGGATTTTAGAAAAAACAGACACCTTTTCAGAGCAAGAATCGGGTACGTAAATTTCACATTTAGAGGAGTTTAGCTCCAAACCAATTGCAGAAAACTCAGACATTAAAAGTTTGAAATCTTCTAAAACAACATTTGCTTCACCTCCTAGTACGCCATCGTCTAAATACCACACGTTAAATTTTGAATTTAGTTTTTGAATCGCAGGATGAATGGCTAAACTGAAAAGGGCTGGTCCGAGCGGGTCGCCCTGTTGGCACCCAGAAACAGAGTTTAGCGTGTCAGATTTGTAGAGTAGTTTGGAGCTAGTGCTGTAGCATTGCCACGTAAAATTATAAATATTCGGGATCTCTTTTCTGACTTGGGTCAACAGCGCGTCCCTACTAATAGAGTTGAAAGCATTCTTAACATCCACCTTCAGCAATATATCATTTGGATGGGCATTCACATAAGATCTTAGGGAATGAACTGCTGCTTCGCAACCTCCCTTGGAGCCGAAACCCAGCTGCAAGGGCTGAAAGTACTGACTCAGTACTGGGGATGTTGCGTTGCAGCAGGTTTTAGCCACTAGACGGCGGTAGGTTGTGCCAACCGCTATTGGTCTGATCCCTCCATCTTTTTTAATAAGCGCACATAAGTTGGCTCCATAAAGAATCTCGGTGATGGAGCTGTCTACCTTACCCGACAGCATGAGGTTACCCAGTGCAGTTAGATCTTTCAAGAGAGACTCGCCAGTTTCACCTACATAATTACATAATAGGTCTTTTAGATGTTGCGGGGTTAAGCCGTCGAGGCCGCCGGCGGAGCCACTCCGAAACGACAGTACTGCCCTGAGCACCTCATCCGGGGATACTTGCAGAGCTGGGGTGGTGTGGTCTGGGGGATCAGGAAGAGTAAGATTAACTGTTGAAGGTGGATGCTTACTCTGGAGGGCTGCAAGCGTGTTTGCGTTATGGGGAGCTATAGCGTCGTTGGAGAACAGAAGTCTGGCCGCTCCTCCTATGTCACCTTCCCCTACTTTATTTTCGATCGTACGATAGATGGAGTGTTTCTTACCGAATATAGCGTTATCGGGGTCCAGGACAATGTGAGGGTTGATGCAATTTTGTTTGATACGTGAGGTGAGGGATGTTCTGTTGCTTGAGGACTTAGGTACGTGAAGAATGCGGTAGGGGAAAGTTAAAAGGTGCTGCCAGGCTTGGGGTGAATTTTCTCGAATGACGGTATTGAAGTCCTCACACAATTTTTGGGCGACTGATATCCGTGCTCCTCGGGGGATGCGTTTAATTATGGGCACCGAAAATTTAAGGGATGAAAGTTTAGCGGCAAAATTTGTGTCAATACATAGTACAGAAAAATCAGGAGGTGCTGAACAGCTAATCGGTAAGTCCGTTTTATGGACTCTGGCAAGGTGGATTTTTAGACCTCTTTGACCTTTAAATAAACGGGGCTGGGGGCAATGGGGGCACTGTACCTTGTTCTCCAAAGACGCTGAGAGGGGATCATTGTCTGGGAGCGACGACGGCATGAACAGCAACGTAGTAATTTTAAACAAAGCTAAGATAACATAGATACAACTTAGAATGAAAGCGTAGAAAATACAATTATAAAATAATAAAAATATCATTCCAACACATGATTGTTATGACACGACTGTTGACAGGGGCTGACGGCTGCTGGCGCGGCTGCGCGGCTAGGGCTCGAACAAGGTCTTAGACGGTGCTCCGCAGAGATTTAAATTAAAGAAAAGCGCTCTATGATACTAGGCGGCGTCCCCGGTCAGTGTCAAATCTTCTTATGTAGAAATTCCGTATTATGGCGGTTGATGAAGATGAAAAAACTGCCAGATGCGTGTTTAAAACACTGCTGAATAAAATATTAATCTTTATCTCTTTGTATAAGTGGTTATTTCCATTAATTTACATAATTTAATTCCGGGAAAAATGGGTTGACGTTGACAGCGTCCGTCAACGTCAAGATTAAAATAACATTTAATATGATGTATAACCTAACCAAATGCTTGCTTCTAAGAATATAAATAAAAAGAAAATAGTTAATGAATTTATCGAATAAGAATAACATTGAAAGTACCAAATGTTGTTTCATATTATAACGCACTAGCTGCCCGCGTGTCCCGAGAAATATTTTTTGAAAGCGGATGAGTAGTTCCAGTGATTTCTACACAAATGTTATCCCTTAATAATCTTAGTATATACATTAATTACTAAGTAAATAAATAAATAATAATAATATATAAGTATTTTAGTCTTTTACTTAGTTAATTTTACCTAGACTACCATAGTATATTTAAAAAAATTGTCTAAACTACACTCTTCTCTGTATTCATTTTCTGGATTTGTGCAATTGGCTAAAATAAATAAAATTAAATACTACCAGTAAAAATATTTAAAATATAATGATCAGTATACCTAACTAAGTGTATTTAAAATAAATCCAAATTTTAAATACATAATTAAAATCTACATTTACTTTACTATAAGGAATATTTTTATCGTACACGGTTTTTTTCCACTGCACTAGACATCACCACTCGTTCAAGTTTCATTGTCTGCATCGGTCGACAGTGGAAATTTCCACACTTAAACATGCAACCTTAGTCTTCACCGCTTTAGCGTATGCGTCTCGTCATAACTCCCTCTCGCTCGCACGAAATCAACGTAGACGCTCTGACCTAACCGGTTCGCACCGCTTCAACTAATACATTTGTCCATAACTCGTTCTCTTTCGTTCGAGGCAGCATACGTTCTATTTTACGAATAGCTCTGCGCTATGTATACTTCTCGGTCGTCGGCCAAACGATTTTTGTTAGCTGTCTTTCTCTAGAGCTTGAATGAGGTAAATTTTGTTTTCTTGGTGCAGAGCTACAGCTTCAAATCCAACAAAATACTATAGTTACCTTACTACGTCCACGTGCTTGCCGGGTTAATGACTGATACGATAGATAGCATTCAAAGTAAACAAATAATGGGCTCAATTCATAGGAGCTCGAGCGTACATCGATTTTAACTAATGCACATTTCGCAGAAAAAAAAAATTGGTCGTAACAATTTTATTGTGAAACGTTTGACTTTGTTGTTTTATAGAGTCATTGTTCTGTTGCAAAAACCTCACCACGATGTTGTTTTGCGTTAGTGGGAAGATAGGTAATGTACCTGTACCTGGGTATATTTTGTAGAACCTAAAATTAACAGTGATTGTTGAATAATGTTTACATTTATTTGTTTATAATAATATAGATCCAGGAAAACATTAGCTTCAATAAGTAGGTATCTATTGTTTGATAATTCGTATTATGGGCATTCGCATATTTTACGATTAATCTATAGTATCGTAAATCGTCACTTCATGATCCATGTTTTCATTATGTCAAATTCTGAATAGCTTTTCAGATTTGTATTAATTAATTTTCAACACACCTGCTCGTAAAGCAGGTCTTATTACAGCGTATTTACACTGATAATGCAGAATATTACCCATGCCGTGCCTTTTACATTACATTATTGCACTAGTGCCTTTTCATTACATATCTTTTTAAGTATTAGCAAAATAATGCAGAATATTACTCATGCCGTGACTTTTACATTACATTATCGCACTAGTGCCTTTTCATTACATATCTTTTAACATTTTCATTTTTTATTTTTATTTATTTTTTCCTCGCAAATGTGTTGAAAAACGTCGTATGAAACACGTGAGCATTGGTCATTACACTTCTCGTCTCCATTAAGCCTTCGCCTTCGGCTCAGGCTTAAAAACCGACTCGAGTGTAATGACCAACTTAGCACACTTGTATCATAATGTACTATTTCAACACACCTGCTCGTAAAGTAGGTCTTATTACAGCGTATTTACACTGATAATGCAGAATATTACCCATGCCGTGCCTTTTACATTACATTATCGCACTAGTGCCTTTTCATTACATATCTTTTTAAATATTAGCAAAATAATGCAGAATATTACCCATGCCGTGACTTTTACATTACATTATCGCACTAGTGCCTTTTCATTACATATCTTTTAACATTTTCATTTTTTATTTATTTATTTTTTTCCTCGCAAATGTGTTGAAAAACGTCGTATGAAACACGTGAGCATTGGTCATTACACTTCTCGTCTCCATTAAGCCTTCGCCTTCGGCTCAGGCTTAAAAACCGACTCGAGTGTAATGACCAACTTAGCACACTTGTATCATAATGTACTATTATAATTTCCAAAATGTAATCTAATTTACTTAATACCTATTAGGAAATATCGCACTAGATTAGATTGTGAGATGTTCCAGATCTAGTTATCGTTGCAAGCTAAGAAGTTCAGATTATTGATCGTTAATATCATTATTCCACCACACAATATCACGTGTCACGTGCGTGATCGACGTACCTACAACCTTGAAGAGAAAAATAGCTACCATACATACATTAGGTTTTATTATTTTCAATAGTGTGCCTAACTAAGCACTTAATGTTAACCGTTGTTCCACAAAAAAAAGTACCTTCTTGCTCATTCATTCTAGGCCTATACACAGTCACACGTACAGCCTATTTTAGTCAAAATATTAAGTGCTAGTTTGGCACGCTGTTGAAAATAAGTAAACCTAAACACTTATTCTGTGCCTAAACTAAAAGATGATATTTGAAAAGAACGTTCGTTCTGTCTTCCATCGAACAAGTTTCAACGTGTTGATCCATTAACAAAGAGATTCCTAATAAAAGACTTTTGTATAATGTGATATGTATTATTTTCAATGTATTGTACCCTTAGCTTAGAACTATTATATAATCTGTGCCTTAGCGACGTTGAATTAGTAGTTTATGTGACTGTACATAATGAAGGGCAATAAACATGAGTGTGGGTTTATGAAACGAGCCGAAGGCGAGTTTCATAATAACATCACACGAGTGTTTTAATGCCTAATTATGTACAGTTACATACACTCCATGATGCATTCAGGAGCCGCATATTATGACCGGCATCGCGGCGTCGTTTTCTGGCAGCTGTCATAGTTTTTTTTTAATTCAGAGACAAACTAGAGTCGGGCCCAACTGTCATATCGTTCGATATCTTACTTACCGACATTTGTCAAATTTGTATGCAAATTGACAATTCATTTCGAACTACGTCATCTCGACTGATATTAGAATGGAGGTTAAATAAAATTTCTTTGTTTTTCAGAGACGTTCGAAATTTGAATGAAATAATATTATCGAAATCGATGTTATTATTTAGTAATAATAACATTTCCACCGATAAGAAATTTGTTCTAACAAAACAGTTTATTTTTGATGATAAAATAAATGATTAGGAAAGTAGGTACTGTTTTCTTTTTTAAATAAAATATTGACTCATCCTCCTAGCGTTATTCCCGGTTGTGTCCCTAAATGGGCCCGGGGTCCGCTTTATAGATTTTAAAATCTAAATATTGTTTTTGCACATCCTACTGAACCATTAGTGCGAATGACCGCTTGTGCATGCATACCTGACGTTACATCGTGAAAAGCGAAATAAAACCTTGTAAATAATTTAATGAACATTGAAGAATGAAGAATGATGCAGCACGACGCCACGAGCGCTACATTGTTCAGCGGCGACATTTTGCTAAATTAAATTACCTACGACAAACACGTTTTAGATTTTGGCACTGGCTACCGTCGATAATTACCTACTCCCAAACATGTCTTTAAGTGGCAAATTTAGATGCCATACACTGTATTTAAGACCGAGACTCTTAGTCGAAAATTATGATGTAAATAAACTGCGCTTTCAAGCGTTGAAGCATTTAATTTTAGTAAAAAATCATTAGTGGATGTCTTTATTTTGGGCACGTAATTTGCTCCCGTGTGTTTGACGACACACATAAATTATACAATGTCCGGTCTACTCACATATCCTTGCAAATTGGCTGGCAAACCACCCAACGTTGTAAGAACCAGATAAAAACAAGGAATGTCTCCCGCAATCACGTATCTTGGAATTGCGGTAGTTCCAAATTTAAACTTCAATTGTACATTGCTAAGATTGGTTTTGTAAATCAATTATTTAGCGAGATAAGAGCTTGATGGTCGTTCCTGGGATGCAAATACGTTGAATGGGGTGTAGAAATACATTGGCCCGTGTCATAAATACGAACTCGTAACGTCGAGCTACGCCTCATTCTTGGCACAGGATTTGTTTATCTCGATGCCCGTGAATGTGTATGATGACCGGGTTCACTGCCATACATACATATAAAATACATACAAATACTTCTCGCTGACCAGAAATGCAGCGAAGACTGGTCAAGAGCAGACGGAACTAGTGATGTAGTCTGAATATCTATGGAGGCAATATGTACGCAGTCAGTACACAGGGGCTAGCTTATAAGTCTTATAACCGAATCCGTGTGGATTTTCGGGAGAATTGACGAGAAATGGGATGTAGATAGACTGGGCTTTAAGACTTTTTCTTTCGAGACAACTATTCTGTCTTTCTTAAAGAATAACAGGCTGATAGAGCGACATTAATCGGTAAGGACGCAGATTATGCCACTGCATATACCTACGAACTTAGATATCTTAATTTATAAATATTAGAATGATCTGTTTTTGTATCATCAGTTTCTAAAGAACACTGCGTTATTCAGAGAGCGGTATCAAATCAACACTATCAACGACTGATCAACGAGGTGCGGCTTGGACGTTGACTGATTTTATTCTCTATTAGAACATTCTCGGCGGTTCGCGCTGAAGCAACATTGCCTGTTTAAAGCCCAACTATGTTACTGAAAGACCTACTTACATATTACTACTTAACATTCGGAATATGCATTGAAAATTGATTTTTATTTATATACAGCTGCATAATTTAAAGCATAGACATTTAAAAGTCAACATTTCCAAATAGGGGGTCGCTGGAACTCTATTTCCACCGGCTCGTCTACGAAAGTGATTGTCGCGCCACTGCATGCACTGGTAGATAATAGAAATTGGAGGGAAAACAGATATCCGGTAGGGGATTTATCTATTTTTGATACTTAGGTAAGTACTTACTTATTCACCCTAAGCTACAGTAGCTCTTACAGTGCCAAAATTGTACATAATTGTTTAGGTGTGAAGTATATATTCTATTATATATATAGGTAGGATAAAAATGTCGGTACAGTCACCTGCAGTAATATCGGATACGACAAAGCACTCGAAAATATCTAGAAATCACTAATCGCTCTACAATAAAGTTGTTTAAATGCCTCGTTCTGGCAGTTATTATTGTAAGTTGGTGACTGTATGTTTTTCAGACACACAGTTTTCAGTTGGGTTCGAAATTAGTTTTAGTATTTACATTTTCAGTACCTCTATGTAAATTGTACCATGTAAATCAGCGCTAATAGGGAACATTACGCAAAACTCTTCGTAGGTGGCGACACTAGCAGCGTTGACATTGTATCTCGTTCCCACTAGCGGTATTGTCTATGCAAGCATCCTTGTCACTCATTTGACAATCAATTGTGCATGTGTGTGTGAATCCCTATATTCCTATACTGGTTTACTATTAGGGGTAGTGCTGCCTCTGGTGGCAGAACATTGCAGTAATGTTCCCTATTGGAATGTATTTACAGCGTCATCTAGCGCCGAGTAGATGCGCTACTACTACAGACACTGAATTAGTGTCGTGCTTTTCTACTTACCACTAGATGGCGTGCTCAGCTTAGAATAGTAGTACATAATACACCACTCTACTTATTTCAACGTGATAGACATAGGTGGCAGCACTAGTCTTATTTGATTTGAACATTTGAACTTTGAGTCATATTCACCCAATCGAAAGATTTTTGTGTGTATTTCGTTTCATTAGATGGCAGCACCGCGGTAGTGGTCCAGGGAAAACTGCAAAACGTTCGAAACGTTTGAATATTGCTATTGAGTGTATTCATGAACACTGGAGTGAATGGAGAGTTAGAATATATTTTTAGGGTTCCGCACCTCGAAAGGAAAAAGCGGAACCCTTTTTCTCAGGAACGCGTAAATGTATCAAGCTGAAATTTATATCAAATACTTAGGTCTACTGTCCCTTGAAGCTGTGAAAAAATCAAACTTCTAAGCTAACGCAATCAAAAGATACAGCCGTTTATGCAAATTTTCGAAATTTTTAAAGGAATCAAAACCTACTATCCCGTGAACTCAGAATCTTGAAATTTTGTACGAAGCAACGTCTTATAGCACAGATAAAGGAAAAATTGCGAAAACCGTAAAATTTTAATTACATAACTGAAAATTTAATGTCCAGTATAAACTGACAGGGTTGTCCAATCTCACCTCTTATCTCCACTTATAATAAATCTCTAAATTAAAAAAAGAATCAGCCAGTTTGAAACTAAGCTTTCTGCGGTACGAATGTTCTCAGCATCCCATGGACGGAAAAATATGAAACATTTTATATAGGTACATTATTATTCCAGCTGCAACTTAGGATAGTTTTTATCCGACTGCGACAATTAATTTATTTTCCGTAATATACGACTTCATTTAATTTTTCATTTATTATTCTTAAAGTAGGTATATCGCCGCCCCATCTGTCAGCTAAAAGAAACGTCAAAATCACAGACTAATAAGAAATACTACGGACAAAATGGCGGAATTTCTTTGCCTTTTTTTCGCCTATTAATAATTTTAATCCCGTGTACGATATACATTGACGAGACACATAGGTACCAAAAGCAAATATAAAATTAATCGATTTTGATATGCGATATATGCTTATATGCGCAAATATCGAATTAAGGCGTAATTTCTACAAATGTTACAACAAATTCGAACAATATAAACTTGGTTTTTTTGAATGGCACGCGCGCGCGCTCTTTGCGTATTCAGCCAAACCACGAAAACTGAAACTCGAAGTTCGTATAATATATCTGCATTCCTGTCATTTGTTAGTGCGATAGAGATAGAGATACCCGATTATTTTCGAATTCCGAAGTTCGTGGTTTAAAAGAAAATACGGATGTCGGATAGATCTAAATTAATATTTTATGTGTGAATATGGTTAAAATTATTTGGAAATTATAGCAAATACTTTGTCTACTCATCGCCCCGCTATTTGAATTCCGCGGACTAAATAGTCGACATAGAGTCGAAATTCGCGCGGCCGCCGTAGCCGCGCGCCCAAAATCTTGCGCGGTCGCATTGAATTGATCAGTCAGTTTTTAATCAGCCCACCATCGCGACGCCGGCGCGCAAGCTAATTACTAATTAGTATGTTTACCGTAAACGTGATTTCTTACTTTATTAGAGATAGAGCCTGTGGCTTACTAGTATAAGTGAACTTTTATCTTTATCCGTTGTGTGTAGGTATGTGAGACTGTTCGTGGTGTGTGTGAGACTCGTAAATAAACCAAATTTGTGAAATATTTCCGCCGGTGTTTCATTCGCTGCCTACACCACAATATATGGCGCTCCCAACGTGACTTTTCGATAGTGCAGTGAAAGTACCTACTTTCTTAATTCGCGTGTGCAAATAAATGGCTCCAATTACAAGAAGAAGAGCAAGTAGTTTGGATCGCGTAGATCCAAACGTTCAAGGCCGCCGGCCCGTCTCCAACGACGGACAAGATAATTTCGGCGCCAACGCCGCTGCTCAACCTTCGCGTAACATGACCGACACCATGTTTACCAACGAAAGCGTTCAAACAATAATCGCGTCGCTGCAAAGGTCGCAGACAGAAGCCTTCAAAGAACTACTGGACTCAGTGACGCGCACCAATAACGTATTCACGCCGAGTAACATGGCTCAAGGTACCCTGACCAGCTGCAAAGCCTCATTCTCCGGCAAACAGCAGGAGTCTGTGGAGGCGTTTATTGACGCAGTTGAAGCATATAGCGAATGCGCACAAGTGACAAACTCAAATATCCTTCGCGGGCTCGCGTTCCTTTTCAAGGACGGCGCCGGCACGTGCTGGCAGGGCGTGAAGTCGCATATAACGACATGGTCACAGGCAAAAGAGAATTTAATTAGTGCCTACGGTGACCGCCGCCCGCCCCATCGCATTTACATTGAAATATTTTCGTCACCGCAACTCGAAGAAAACACTGATGTTTTTGTGGCAAGAATCCGCTCTCTATTCGCCCGACTCCCGGAAGGAGATATCACAGAACGGGCGCAACTAGACATGACATACGGACTTCTTAGTAATAGAATACGAAAGAGAGTAAGAAGGGAGGACTTCGCGAGTTTTAAGGAGCTGCTTCGCCGAGCGAGAAGCGTAGAGGATTCTTTCGACGAGGGGGAGAGGAAGTCATCACCGCCGCAGGCCCCAAGCCGCGCGGTGACCTCGAGCCAACGCGCGCCTCACTCATCCACGGTTCCGGCACGCACGCCGTACGCAAGCGCCGCATCCGGCGCGGCCGCATTACTCCGCGCGCCGCCGCCGCCCGCTCTGCCGCGCGCGCCGCCGCCGCCGCCCGCGGCAACGCCGACGCCTACGTCGACGATGCCCACACCGGGCGCCGGCGCCGCTACCGTTGACGCGACTACGAAGAAGCATCGCCCCGTTTGCGCATACTGTAAAAGGTTTGGACATTCCAAAGACCAGTGCCGTAAGCTTATGAACCATGGTGAGTCCAGTTCCCATAATAACTCTGAGAATGTACGATCATTCAGTGATATAACACAACAAAGTTTTTATAGTGTCGAATCGCAGCCGAGTAACTCGAGCTTATTTACGATTTCTACGAACAAAAATAATGTCGTAGGCGACCCTACTTGTTATTGTTATAATAGCGGTCTGTTTCATCGCGACCAAGGCGATAATATTACCGCATGCCACTCTATGACCAATGAATGTTTACGTTCCTCTGTGCCTTGTGTTCGGTGTAACAACTTTAAATATGTTATGAATTCTGAACAAAGGGCTAACTCTCATCCGTGTAACGAACACTTTCGCTGCCGCGGACAATGCCGTGATTTGACTTTAATTCCAACTCAGAACAGTTTGTTTGTTCCGAATGAAGTCGCGCGAAAATGTTCGATTACGGATAGTCGTAAACAAGATGAACCCTTTCTGACGAACGGTCATAACTCACTTATATGCATTAATGAAAATAATGTTTATGAAAATCGTCAATGTGAAATAATATGTCAACAAAGTGCCTGCCGCCCGTGCTAAACCGAGTTAACCCGTTTAATGATGCCAAACAATTGAGATCGCATTCTAACCCGTTGAAAGTCTCGGACGATTCGGGAGTTAACCCGTTTTTGCACACGGACAATGATAATGCATGTTTAAATAATTCTGTTGATTTGACTACAGTACATGTTGATAGTAGTGAGTGTAATGACGGTTATAAGGCAAATTGTAGTAACCAGAGTTTTAGAGAAATAGGAAATGTATGTAACCCGATTTTTATGAAAAATGAGAATGTATGTACCGATGTATTTAGCAATAATTGTCTCAGTGGTGGGGATGACATACTGACCGGTACCAATTTTGCAGGACGCCTTAAAGGTCGTGATTCACGTCCTATTTTCAAAATTGGTATTTTGGGTGTAAACGGTACCGCTTTGATAGATACAGCTGCAAAGCACTGTATTGCGGGCCACACGCTATATGCTCTCCTTCTACGTCACAACCATGCGCTCTTTTCCTCAACACAGAAAGTTAAACTTGCTGACGGAGTAGTGCGAACGATGGAAGTACTTACCACCACGTTAGATGTGCGACTAGAACAGGCAATTATTACGGTTCCATTCTTAATTTTTCCGGATGCGACTAATAACGAAACGTTGTTAGGAATTGATTTCATTACTGCTGCTGGAGTTGTTATAGATTTTCGCAGGGAAGTATGGTATTTCAGCAGTGATGGTATGGTACAGTATAACCTGTGTTTCGAGCCTACTTCGCGAAGCGTGTCCTGTGCCGCGACGGATGTCCTTCGGGATGATGAGGGCGCACACCTGAAACCAGCTGAGCGGCAGGCGCTCGCTGACGTCCTCACCAGGCACGCGCATGTCTTCAAACCAGGGGGAGCTCCGACACCATACGCAGAACATCGGATTGAAACAGGTGAGCATCCACCAATAGCCGTACCACCGTATCGTCTCAATCCCTCAAAATTGGAGCTGATGAAAAAGGAAATCGATAAGATGTTAGAAGGTGACATTATTGAGGATTGCGAATCTGCTTGGTGTTCACCGGCGCTGATGGTACCGAAAGCAAACGGTACCATTCGTTTTTGTGTTGACTACCGTCGGTTAAACGCGATCACTAAGTCAGATACCTATCCGATGCCACGTATCGATGATCTACTTCAGAGTACGAAGCAAGATTGTTACATGAGCACTTTGGATCTTCGTTCCTCATACTGGCAGGTGAAGGTAAGAGAGGCTGACAGGGATAAAACAGCGTTTGTTTGTCCTTTAGGCACCTTCCGCTTTAAAAAGATGCCGTTTGGCCTCAAAAATGGCCCAGCGACGTTCCAGCGCTTAATCGACCGCCTGCGATCCTGCTCCGCGTTGCGAGACGTGACATTGTTGGCATACTTGGACGACCTACTGGTAATTTCCCAAGGTTACCAACGCCACCTCCAAGACCTCGAGGCAGTTTTCAAACGGCTAGCTGAGTTCAGTCTACACGTAAACAGGGAAAAGTGTGCCTTCGCTCGTGAAAGTGTAAAATACCTCGGGCACGTTGTCACTCAACAGGGCGTTTCCACTGATCCACAAAAGGTGAGTGCTGTACTCGAGATGAAGGAGCCAGGGAACTTAAAACACCTGAGAACCTTTTTACAGACGTGTGCGTGGTTCAGAAAGTTCATTCCGAACTTCTCCAAAGTTGCCGAACCACTCACACGCTTAACCAGGAAAAATCAAGTATGGATTTGGGGAGCTGAACAGACTCGAGCATTTATAGAGTTGAAACGTCTTTTGACCACAGCCCCAATCCTGGTGCAAGCCGACTTCAGTCGTCCCTTCATTCTGCGTACTGATGCAAGTAACTACGCCCTTGGCGCAGTTTTATTACAGGGTGACGGAAACGAAGAAAGGCCGATAGAATACGCCAGTCGACTTCTCAACGCAGCTGAACGCAATTATTCTACAACGGAACGCGAGGCGCTAGCTGTTGTGTGGGCGATCGAGCGTTTTCGACCTTATCTGGACGGCCATCCTGTCATCATTGGCAGTGATCACCAGCCTCTTCGCTGGCTGCTTTCGCTCAAGTCACCGGCTGGCAGACTAGTACGTTGGGCCTTACGGCTCCAGTCCTTTGACATCCGCTTCCAGTATACCCCAGGTAAGGCGAACGTAGTGGCAGATACGTTAAGCAGACCCGTTTGCTCCAGTGAGTCCCGCGAGGATTGCGGCGTTTGCTCCGTGATCTGTGATCTTCCC
This sequence comes from Epinotia brunnichana, assembly GCA_963854355.1. Taxonomy (NCBI): domain Eukaryota; kingdom Metazoa; phylum Arthropoda; class Insecta; order Lepidoptera; family Tortricidae; genus Epinotia; species Epinotia brunnichana. The sequence goes on along the minus strand of OY977949.1, from coordinate 15,879,794 downwards.
GCGAAGAGTCCAAGCGAGCTGCGCCAGGAACAGACGGATGACCCTGAGGTAAATAAGATAATAACGGACCTCGAAGGTGCTGATGACGTCGCTGCCAAAAGATGGTTAGAACGAGGGTACCTCATGGACCAAGGTGTACTGTTCCGCTACAATCCGGACTCTGAGAGCGAAAGCCCCCAATTGGTAATCCCTGCAGGCCAAGTTGCTGATGTTTTAAAGCTCCCCAACAGCCTGCCACCCAGGGGTTGACCGTACCTATCAGAAGGTAGCGCAGTTGTATTATTTTACAGGTATGCGGAGAATAATCACTGATTATGTCAAAGCCTGCATACACTGTCAACGATACAAAGCCATAAATGCCAAACCGCCAGGTCTTCTGCAAACGCCGCTAATGAACCAGCGCAACGAAGTGCTGGCGATGGATCTATTCGGTCTAGGGTTTGCAATCCGGATATCCGGATATCCGAAATATCCGGATATCCGCCGAATTTCGGATCCGGATCTTACAGGCTCTTGGATCCGGATCTTTCGGATATTACGGATCCTTAAAATACAACAATGAAAACCGAAAATACGGCTACAAAATTATGTTTTTACCGAGTCCATGCTGAAAACCGAATGGTAGATTACTCAATCTCTGTTTTTATTCACCACTTCATCATCCCAGACCAGATTATTTTTGTTTTTAATTTATTAGTCACAAAAACTAATTAAACCTACATACTAGAAACTAGTAAAAATGCCGCAGTTTCATGGCGAAAGTTGGCGTTGGTTTAAATGCACTAATTCACCGTAGGCAAAGACACAAAGTAATTATTATAAATCCAATGTTACCTATATAGCTACCTACTAAAGACTTACGCCCGTATTCATAAACGTTCAAAAAGCCTATTTTAATTATTTAAAATGGCGTTAAAATTCGTTTGTCCTTATCCGTCACTTTGACATTTGTGTTCGTAAGAATTTTATTTAGCAGCCATTTTAAGTTTTATGAATAAGGGGATTAGTTTAGTTAAATAAACCTATAGAAATAATTAAGAAGTATAGTTGACCCAGGAAGTAAAAAGTAAATGCAGCAACAATACCTACGTTTAATACTTGTAATATTTTTTTAAATTTTTAGTATGATGATCTTGACCTATAATATGATCATGTAATATAATACGCATGGTACGCTATATTAATGCCCATTCACCGTTTTTGCCATATCCAGTCACAGTCTTGCCTAAAAGAATGCCCCCTGCTAGACAAACACCTTTTCCCTCGTCCGGATCACATTGTAAATTTCTCCTCCTAGATTTGATACCTAGTTACAACCCTATTGAATTAACTCCGGTACATAGAGCTCATTGAAATATATGTACGATACGGAGTTAACTTGACCTGCTGTGGTCAATCACGTAACGCATTGTATGCACGTAAGGTAGATCTACATGTCAAATGTTATGTGGGAAAATGACAGTTCGATAGCTAACGCGCGTTTGGAACGTTACGTTGATTACCCCTGGTTGTTATTCAAGTGACAGCTTTCAGTGACGTAACTCTCACTTTGCCGGTTAGTTTGTAGTTGTAAATAAAAAGTTGAATAAAAAAAAGAAGTTTATACTCTTTATGACCTCGGTAATGCGTACCTATTTAAAATATTTCAGGTATACGGTGGTGTAGCCGTTTTTTCTTGATTTAAACTTACAATTCCTACTTTATACCAAAAAAAACCTTGTGGATCCGTATTATCCGAAAGATCCGGATATCCGGATCTGTTGAATTGAAATATCCGAAATATCCGGATCCAAAATATTGGCGGATCTTGCAAACCCTAATTCGGTCCCTTGCCACCAGGAGACCAGGGGGAGAGATGGATTTTTCTCGTCGAGGACACGGCTACCCGATGGACAGAGCTATATGCACTTAAAGACGCTATCGCTGAAGCCTGTGCTGTTGTTCTCGTTGAAGAGTACTTTATGCGGTTTGGTCTACCACGTAGAATTATATCGGACAATGGTGTCCAATTCGTGTCCGCAGTTATGCAACAATGCATGTTAGCTCTGGGGATAAAGCAGAATCTCGTCCCGCTGTATCATCCAGAAGCAAACCCGGCGGAACGAAAGAATCGCGATATGAAAGCGATGCTGGCGCAACTCGTGGAGGAAGACCATACCTCCTGGCCACAAAAGTTACCGGTGATTCGTTTCGCTTTAAACAGTGCAAGATGCCGCACTACAGGTAAGTCACCCGCTTATTTAACTTTTGGCAGGGAAATGCGTTCATCCACAGAGGTCATCCATGACCTTCGTGCCATTTTAGATAAGGATAATTTCGTTCCACAGATAACTCCATATCTTCGATCATTTTTGAACTCTTTGTCAGGCGTTCGTGAACGTGTGGAGACCCAGCAAGATAAAGCTAAGCAGTATGCTGATGGTTCACGCCGACCCTCCGACGAGTTTGAGGTAGGTGATTTAATTCTTCTCAAATCGCATCTGCTGAGCAATGCTTCCAGAGACGTAACTGCTAAGTTCTTCCCGCGACGCGATGGACCGTACCTCATTACAGGAAAAGTGAGTCCTACAACGTATACCATCGCTAGTACCGACCAGCCAGACATTGCTCTAGGGAGATATCATATTCAGGACCTTACCCGCTACCAAAGTAGTAATGGCACTCTTCCAAAACCTGTCGTTCCTAAGAGGAATCGTGGTCGTCCAGCTAGGACTGATAGGGTGCTAGTACAGGAGCGAGGGCGTTCTCCAGCACTAGAGGGGGAGTATATAGCAAATACCTTGTCTACTCATCGCCCCGCGCGCGTGAAACGGACACCCGCCCGCTATTTGAATTCCGCGGACTAAATAGTCGACATAGAGTCGAAATTCGCGCGGCCGCCGTAGCCGCGCGCCCAAAATCTTGCGCGGTCGCATTGATCAGTCAGTGTTTTTAATCAGCCCACCATCGCGACGCCGGCGCGCAAGCTAATTACTAATTAGTATGTTTACCGTAAACGTGATTTCTTACTTTATTAAAGATAGAGCCTGTGGCTTACTAGTATAAGTGAACTTTTATCTTTATCCGTTGTGTGTAGGTATGTGAGACTGTTCGTGGTGTGTGTGAGACTCGTAAATAAACCAAATTTGTGAAATATTTCCGGCTGTGTTTCATTCGCTGCCTACACCACAATAAAATACTATTGTTGTTATTGTTTTAGTATATTTGACTAGCTTTATGTTTAATATTGTACGTCCGAAATGGGCAAGCTGTTTACTTTATTTATTTTACCCAAAACAACTAAATGTACACAGTTCTGACAATAAAGAAATCTTATTTTATCTTATCTTATCGAAAATAGGGATGTAGACACTAAACAAAATAATCATAATGTTGTATTATCTCGAAAAAAAAACAACGCAAGATGCTATACTCGTATAGGTAATCACTAAGTTATAAGTGTATAAAGTTTTAAGAGGGGTTTGTTGCGTCTCTTTTCCGCAAAAACGCACCTTTATAATGAAACGATTGTTTTGTACTATGACGCTCGAGGATCGTGACGTCACGGTCCCTGATCGTTTTCTCACTCTAACAAGCGACATTAAAACGGTTGTAGCTTCGTAATTTTTTGAGATATTTGAATGAGTTTTTCGTTTCTTCTTTCTTTTAAAGTGAGTCTACAGCTACACCTCTATTTGGAAGACAAGCGGAAAGAACCCATACTATCCATACTAATAATCCATACTTCCATATTAATATTATAAATGCGAAAGTGTGTCTGTCTGTCTGTTACCTCTTCACGCCTAAACCGCTGAACCGATTTAGATGAAATTTGGTATACAGATAGTTTGAGCCCCGCGGAAGGACAAAGGGTAGTTTTTATATCTGAGGGGCTGAAATTGGGGGTGGAAATTTGTATGGAGCTACTTAAATCGCTGCACCGATTTAGATGAAATTTGGTATATTAATAGTTTGAGTCCCGGGGAAGGACATATAATAGGTTTTATCCCGGAAATCATCCCCTAAGGGGGTGAAAGGGGGGGGGGGGGGGGGGAGGGGGTGAAAATTTGGATGTAATCTATTTTGATGAAATTTGGTGTAGATATAGGTTAAGTCCTGGGAAAGGACATGGGATAGTTTTTACCCCAGAAATCACCCCCCAAGGGGGTGAAATTAGGGGTGAAAATTCGGATGGAACCCATTTTAATACAATTTGGTATAGAGATAGCTTGAGTCCTGGGAAAGGACATAGGATAGTTTTAATTCTGGAAATCACTCCCTAAGGGGGTGAAATGGGGGGTGAAAATTTGGATGAATCCCGTTTAGATGAAATTTGGTATAAAGGTCGTTTGAGTCCCGAATATTGATATTAGATAGTTTTTATCCCGAAAACCATTCCCTAAGGGTTTGAAATAGGGGGTGAAAGTTTGGATAAAATCCATGTACCTAGATGAAATTTGGTATAGAGATAATTTGAGACCCTTCGAAGGATATAGAATAGTTTTTGCCTCGGAAATCCTCCCTTAAGATGGTAAGTAGAAGTTTGTTTGCATTATATTTTCTAAGTATAAGTTCTACGCGGACGAAGTCGCGGGCAACAGCTAGTATTCAATATCTTCATGGAGCGGGCCATACAGATAGCAATAGATTCAGACTTGGGGGGCGTTAAAATAAATGGAAACAAAGTACAATTCATTAGATTTGCAGACGACATCGCAGCAATTGCCGAAGATAGTAATCACTAATCAGTTACAGCAATTAGTATTAAAACTGAATGAAATTTTCAATCAAACCGGACTTAAAATTAACTGCAACAAAACCAAAATTCTCACCATCTCTAAACACACAACAGTATGTATACAGAAACTCAATCGTAATCAGAGATACGACAATAGAGCAAGTTCAGAAATTTAAATATTTGGGTAGTATCATTACCAGTGACTCTAGTCTAGGTGCACCCCTGACATCATACAGAGGATTGCTATGGCCAAAAAGGCATTTAATAACAAAAAGCATCTCTTAAAAGCACGCATATCAAAAATAGCTAAAAAGCGACTGATTAAAGTTTACATTTGGAGCATTGCTTTATATGAGAGCGAGTCGTGGACGCTAACCCAGAGTAACAGAGAACGACTGGAGGCCTTCGAAATGTGGTGCTGGCGAAGGATGGAAAGGATTAGCTGGACGGAGAGAAAGGCAAACGAAGAAGTTTTAAGGATGGTAGATGAGAAAAGATGTTTGCTAGGATGTATAAGAAATAGGAGAGGCAAGATGGTGGGCCACCTGATACGGCACGACAGTTTCTTCCTAAACCCTGGAGGGTAAAATTGAAGGCAGACGAAGGCCTAGGCTAACATATTCTAGCCAAATAAAACATAAAGCTGATGTCGAGTCATATGAGGAAGTCAAGAGGCTGGCAATGGACAGAGAAAAGTGGCGGTTACTCCACCGACAAGAGCAAGGCTCTTAAGGCGACGTGAGCTCCAAAAACTGATTTTTAAAAAATCGTAGCTCTTGTTTGGATTATAATACGGCTGCCTTAAATTTAATTAGCAATCTTGAGGCTTTTCTCGAGGGAAATCAGCTATTCTAATCCTAAGTTTTTGACTTTCGCTCGATAGAAAAAAATCACGAACATAGGTCTAAAATACACTTTAAAAAATCATAACAAATTATACACAACAGCTAAACATATTAAAATTGGTTCTAAAAATCGACAATGTCATGTTTGAAGGAAATCAGCTATTACTTTTTTATTTATTAAAACGCATTTTCATTAACAATCTTTCCGCGAATATCAATCTTACATGCCGCTTGTTGGAATATTCGTAATATTTATCGTGATTTTTGTTTGTAGTTAGAGGCACCTCAAATAATTAAAGTATTATAAATTAGTAGATAATAATATTTAAATGTGTGCCCTGCAGTGCAGTGGGAGAAGTCCGAGTCACAGAAGAAGTAGAAAACAGTTCGATAAACAAGCCGAGTCACAGGTTAAATAGGAAATTGTCCAACAAACGAGCCGAGTGACAGGTTAAATGGGAAACAGTCCAATAAACGAGCCAGGTAAAAATGTGTAACCAAAAATAAGCACTTGAAAGCGTCCGCACCGTACGAGCGACAGATGTTGACTAAATTTTGACAGGCATGTAAACCTACCTTGTGCCTGTGCATCGTCCTTATCGCTGACCAATTACGTGCATTCTCTGTTTTCTAGTACTAATAGTAATAGTAATAGTAGTAATAAATCTTTATTGTTCAAAAACATAAGTTTGTTACAACTGGAGCCTTGGAGACTGCGTTAGTTTACACTGTGTTGCAGCCCCCAGGTAGTACTAACTCTGTTAAATAGACAAGGTTATAGTATCGAAATACATGTATTTAGATAACTTTTCCTTAGAATTCCAATGAAAGTTTTATCCATACAAAATAATTCGCTTCGCAATGTAATGCAAACACACTCGTACTCCAGGCAAAATACGGTTTTGAAAAACATTAATTTATAATAGCGTTTTTTTTCTTTATATCATTTTAAAACATTATTCTAAGATACTTTATTCAAGAATCCAACAAACTTTTTTTTTATTATTTATCTTGAATATTATAGAGTAAATGTAAATGAACCAAACTAAAGATAAAACCATTTATTAATACTTTTTCTGACTTATCAAAAGCGAGTTAAGTTACCATTTTTTTGATGTCTGAAATTTTGTTGGATTTTGTCGCTAGGTAAGTAACTATTTAATTGATTATATGTATATCCATTACAAAGAAAAAATCTGCTATTATAAATTATTTCGCAATTAGACATTTTTTCCATACAAGTTGTCAGTTCATTACCTGGACAGTTAGTTATACTACGTAGTAGGTACTATTACTTATTCTGTGGTTATACTTTCAAAAGCTCATGTCGCGTATGCTATGGGGTCACAGTTAAGTGTAACTTAAAAAAAACATCTTAATTAATGATTACACTAATGAGTTCTATGTCTGGTTAAATTTATCGCCCGTATTAGATTTATTCACTGTATATTATTTCGGAACAACCTATTAACTGAGTTAAGAATTTTAACCGCTAGTGGCTCTGTGAGCTGCTGTACTCGTAACTCGGGAGTCTCAAAAGTTTAATTTTCTAAAAATAGTACATTACTACCGAGGCCGGAAACTTCTTTAGAAATTAATGTTTGATTACTTGGAGTTTTTGTAATTTATTTCATTGCATGTTTGAGAAAAGCACTATACATACCTCGGCGGGAAAAGGAGTTACCAGCCTCATAACTATCCATCTCTATATGTACTCGGCCGGCAACTCCTTTTCCCGCCGAGGTATGTATAGTGCTTTTCTCAAACATGCAATGAAATAAATTACAAAAACTCCAAGTAATCAAACATTAATTTCTAAAGAAAGTTCTAGTATACACAAAAAATATAATTTACATATGGTAGGTACTATTTCTTCGTCGGTGTTTTCGTTGGAACTCATATTAAAAAACGCACAATAAATCCAATAAAATAGAATTACAGAATGAAAAATTATCAATTTTGCCTCCAATATGATAAAAAAAAATACCTATGCGGTTTGAGTAGACATTTTTACCGCTAATATTTAGATGAAATCATTTAAATGTGTATTTTTCTAGTTAAATTGTCAATTTAAAATAATTGCAATTTGTTAATAATGTGTTATTTATTTGTTATGTTCTAGTCGATTCTACATAAATAAAACTGCAAAATGTAGCAAACATCGTTTGTTGTTTTTTTTTAATAATCGTAGTGGCAGAATGTCACAACGAACCAAAAAGCAAAATGTTGCTTATGGTATTTTTAATGGCTGAACGCCGTGATGCTGTGCCACTAATAAATGTGGAATCGAAATTAAAAAAGACCATCTTGCAGGCCTAGGCCTCCAATTTTGCATGAAATGTCATTATGTGTATCTCGTCTCTCCGCACCTGAAACGTGATACTTCGCTGCCAAAACGTAACGTCAATATTTCATTGCATGTTTGAGAAAATATACTTACGACAGTTACTTACGACAGGAAAATTCATAAAGAAATTAAAACGCTACAGTGGAACATACAAACATAGACTGCTAAAAACATATCCCTTCCGTTCGGCTCTGCCGTCGTCGGGCAAAAACAGGTCAAGTGCGAGTCAGACTCGCGCACCGAGGGTTCCGGACCACCCCGTACCATAGAAAAAAAGTCCACTATAAACTGACACTCACTAAGTATGTATTCACATACTTAGTGCGTGTCAGTTTATACTGGACATTTTCAGTGATGTATCTAAAATTTTACGGTTTTCGCAATTTTTCTTTATATGTGCTATAAGACGTTGCTTCGTACCAAATTTCAAGATTCTGAGTTCACGGGAAGTACCCTGTAGGTTTTGATTCCCTTGCGAGTTTCGAAAATTTGCGGCATAAACGGCTGTATCTTTTGATTGCGTTAGGTTGGAAGTTTGATTTTTTCACAGCTTCAAGGGACAGTAGACTTGAGTATTTAATATAAATTTCAGCTTGATACCTTCACGCGTTTTTGAGAAAAGGGGTATTGACAGACGGACGGATGGACAACAAAGTGATCCTATAAGGGTTCCGTTTTTTCCTTTCGAGTTACGGAACCCTAAAAAAAAGAAGCAGTAAGTTACCTATAGGTACCTATGAAAATGCAAATTTCGGAAACGGACTAAACAGGTATATTTTGAGGCCACGATTTTTTGGATACTGCTTATTCATTGCTCTCTGAATTTTAAGATATTACAATTTTATTCACTTGTACGAGAACTTAAAACTATTAACTACATAATATTGTGTGAAATAAGCGAAATAACAAGGAAAACAATGTGGGTATTTCAACGTGCGATATAAAACAATTCTGTTCTGTACTTATTGGAAAACAGAATTGTTTTCTTGATAAAAATGTTTTTGTTCTGAGTTCTTTAACAAAATGAGTCGAGATAGTTGCTTGTTTTTTTTTTATAAATCAATTTCTTTACTACTATGACCTATTAGCTATTATAATTATAACAGAATATATCTTATATGTGAGCGGTTACTTTATAGCAAGAGACCCTGCCGATTCTTTCCATACTTTGCAAGATGGTTTCTGATTCTAAAACATTCAGCTGAGAGTGTAATTCCATAGTTTAATTTTTCTTCTTTTTTAGCAAAGCATGAGGAAATTGCGAACAAGTATTAAACAGATTGCATTATAGTGTGGGAACGTCGTCGTCCGGGACAAGTTGTCCCCCACAGGGTATGGTATCAATTACCCATCATCAGCAAGGGCGAGTGATTTCCCCAGACAACTATTAGAGCCATCCATCTAATGAACACGCGACTTGTCAACAGTTTTTAGGTGTTAATTATTGGGTCTACATGAATTAAATAAAACCTGGCTAGGATAATGGTTATTTTGACGACCGGTTAGCCTATCAGTTGGTAAGTGACGCTGCCTTTACGAAGCTGAAGGTCCTGGGTTCGAATCCCGGTAAGGTGAAATATATGTTTTCTATGTAAATTGAGTATTTATAATATATATTAAATATATCATCGTCTCGTATTCATAACCAGACATCGTTAATTTTGTCGTATATTTGGTGCACCCTAGTGTTGTTAACGGAATTGTTATAAACTATTTCAATCGTAATGCTGAATTAGCGTTAATAATTTAAATATTTACCCTAATTAACAATTTTGGTTGATATTGTCCGTGCCAATTCCGATAACAGCACTACGCTGCACCAAAAACGCTACAAAATTAACGATGTCTACACAATCCTCGGCTCATCGAGGTTACTTTTGGGCTAGTTCAATTTGTGTAAGGTCCCTTATTTATTTAATTACGTGGCTTATTTAAATACTTATGCATGGGATGGCAAGTTTAGGTACCTATTCTAATGGGCTGACGTTGGTGTTTTTTTATCTGAGATTTTAGCAGTTGCATAAAGTTGTTGTAAGGGTTCTGCAGCCGCAATTGGGAAAAAAATCTCGAGCCGTAGCTATAAATACATACTTAGTTAGGAATTTTGCTTTTATAGTCCGAGTCCCGTTTTTAGAACGGATCTTATCTTAAGACCCATCGATACAAAAATATAATACAATCATCATCATCATCATCATATCAGCTGAAAGACGTCCACTGCTGGACATAGGCCTCCCCCTAAGAGTGCCACAATGGCCGGTCCTGCGCCACCCGCATCCAGCGGACTCAGCGGATACAATAATGCAACAATACTTTGTAAGTTTGTACCTACAGGCCGGGTAGGGGTCTCGACGCCAAAAGGTACAAATCTCCTATTATTTTCGAAGAAAGCATGTCCAGGTTTTATTTATTTAAACTTTACTGCACAAAATACAAAAAAAAGGCAAAATGGCATTCTCTACCAGCTAACCATTCAGGTTTTCTTAAAAATAAATACCACTATCTTTTCTGATACTGGTACGACGGACGATACGATCTTGCTACCTGACTGGAGTTGTTCGGCCAACCATTGGAATGACCCTGCAAGAAAAATACCTTTTGGTAGGTACTATAGATACCGTCGCAGACAAACAGTACCTAAAGCTTTTTTTAGAGACATGTTTAAAGTTACCTATAAACATCCATTCCATATCCATTATATGGTTTAACTCAATCTCACGATTCTCACGTATTAAATATTACAAATTCATAAAATCACTCATACTGAAGAACAACTCCAGAAGAGTTCGAAACATGTAGCTCGTGACGTGTAAGACGTGAGTATATCTAACCTAGATACCTAGTTAGTACTTATTTAATTCAATTCTACCATCGCACGCAGATAATCTGCATCGTGTCTCGTTGCTCGATTAAACCTATCTGTAACGAGGTGGCAACTACATCTTATTTTCCATTATACGAATTAGCTGACACGTGCCGTGCCACACTATGTTACATTGGCGCGAAATTCACTCTCACCCCAAACTACCCTAATAAAATTACGCCCCAATTACTAGTAGAACGCACTCGTTTTTATGGCTGTTACCATCGACAGCCATACTCGTAAACACGAGTGCGTTTTTCTAGTAGTAGTGACGAGTAGTCGAGTAAAATATACTACAGTCAAATTAGATAAAATCTTGACCAAACTTGAACATTTAAAATTACTAAGCGGGACCTTTTGGAATATGTTCGGACACCTTCCAGGATGACGCTTGCGAAAGTCCCAGGCTTTCCCTAGTGGGATACCCGGGATATCCTGGAAAAACTAGAAATTCAAGAAATTTTCTGGAGTGGGCTTAAAATCGTTCCCCCTCGAACAGGTTCTCGGCTCACGGGATTGAGTTAAACAACTTTAACACGACAATAATATTTATTACGTGACTTACACAGGGCAAAGTCCACTGAGTCCTTACGTGCTAATAACACTGACTCAATCTATGTCTGGAATCAAGGGTAAACCAGCTAAATCATACAGCAGCCAGAAACGTCAGGAATCTTTGGGAGAAATGAAGGACTTAATACTTTTCACCTCACTAGCTCGGAAAAGCCTTTTTGTATGTTTATTAACTATTGAGAAAATCGCTTTTTATCCACATGTGAAGAAAGTAGACGTAGAACGTTAAAAGTACTATGACGTAGAACGTTAAATGTTTATTTTTGTTTTTTGTAGGTATATTTTATGACATATTTTTGTTTAACTTTTATTTTTAACTTATTTAACTTTTTTTTTAAACTTTTTTTTACGTTTTTTTTTTACTTGTTTTATAATTTTTTTTACTTTTTACTTTAAAAAAAATTACCTTTTTTTTTTTTAACCTTTTTCTTATTTTCCTCGCTGTAGTGAGGTGAAAAGATTTGTGTTATACACGGGTGAAAAGTTATTTTACGTCTCGTGTGTTGAAACACTCGCTACGCTCATTATTCTATTTTTGAACCACTCGCTTCGCTCGTGGTCAATCATAGAATACTTTCGCTAGCTCGTGTTTCAAATGAACACTCGCAGGTAAAATACAACTTTCCCCCCTTGTATAACAAATAACTATTTCCTGCACGCTGCAACGGGGTGTGACACAACTAGTGCCTTATTTAATATTGGTAAAGTGAAGCCGTTCAAGCGCTTGCAGAAAGATGAGGCACTACTGCCTACTGGCCCCGTAGCATGGATGGCCTGGCCTTATCACGCGATAAGTGACAGGATAGAGCATCCGTCCCTGGCTGACACCGTTCGATAGAACGAGACGACGCGCTTATCCTATCACTTATCGCGTGATAACGCCATCCATGCTACGGGGCCTGGTTGGAGTGTTCAACTTACCAATGGCCACACCCGACGACATCGCCACTGCTGGAGAGGAGATGTTCGTCATGTCTTTGTATCTAGGAAAAACCTCGGATGATGTTGGAAAAAGAAGGTTTGAGAATTATGTAAAAATAATTCTCGGCTACCCACCAACAAGAAATTGCTGGCCCAGCGGCACGCCACATCGCCTTCAAGTAGAAAGCACTCATTACGAGTTTATCTTCAGATTGGTTTTGAGAAAAGAATCCGTCATTCGGCATATTTTGCGAACATATTTACTGAACATAGATTGTACTTGCAGGTTGCAGGTACAGGAATGGTTAGGGAACCCTTTACCTCCCACTGATTGGGGATTCGAAAACGACGAGGAGAGCCACTTACACCCAGTGACTAACCGAAGTAAGCCGGCTCGAGACCGCCTTCTAGATATGGTCTCATGCAACTGCACACAAGGGTGCGAAACCAGAAACTGTTCGTGCAGAAGGCACATGATTGTATGCTCGAACATCTGTGGCCACTGCGCGGGGCATGGATGTAGTAATACGTTAAGAGAAGAAGACGAGGACAACGACGACGATCCGGACGGAGACCTTGAGCCGATCCCGGGTACTGGTGCGTCAATACATTTTTTTTTTCGTTTATTTATCCAATATACTTATAAACTATTTGCAAATTATTCAAACAACGAACGAAAACCGCGTGCGAAGGGTAGGCCGAGATCACACAGTGTTTAAAACAAAATTCGTCCTTCCTGTGGTCAGTAGGTAAGAGCTTACGTGCGTATACATAAATAATCTTTTTATCGCATAATAATATAGGTGAATCTTAAGTCGTGAACTTTGAGTAATTATGCAGGTACCAAGCTGCCGGGGCCTTCCTGGGCTGTTATTCGCTACGTGTTAATGCGGCTCACCCCGCCGGTCACCCGTTACAAAACTAGACCTCTACCTACGCTTAATTACTACGCATCGCGGTTTCAAGGTATAATTGTGGGGGAGCTTTGAGGTGAGCTTAAAACAAGTTACAGAATAGGGGGGCTGCACAGACTGAACGCGTTAGCGCCATTTGGCTCTAACTGGTGTTACAAAAAATCTAGTTTGGATGTCTTCTCTAGTAGTACTCAAAGGTCGTGAACTGAAATATGTGCTTCTTACTGTTTAACTTTAGTTTAAACATGTGGACGTGACAACAGGTAAAAATATGTAAACGTTGTTTCTTAATTAGATAATTCAAAAAAATGTTTCAAAATTTACTGAGTTTCATGGTCACCCTAATTGCTACGTTGGACTGTGATAGAAACAAAAACGACTTAGGTTTCACACTTATGAGAGGAGACGCTGTTTATGCGGATAGAGTCCAACCAATAATTAGGCTTTGTTAACCCTTAACTTTGACAATGTCCACAGGCAAGATGCGTACCTACTTAAATCTGTTATGATTATGACCCAAACCTCTCTTGCTTCATTCAATTCCATGACATTCTTCATAACTACATGGTCGTTGAAGGAGGTTAAGGATTGCAATATGCCTTAGACTTGGCGCCAGAATATGTGTACCCCACACGTGTGCCTGTGGCAAGGGTGTGGACCAGCTGGGACGACATTCCTCTGTTGCTTTAGAAGCGCCGGCCGTTTATATCGCCACGGCACCATTAATGACCTAGTCCGTCGCTCGCTTGCCACTGTGTCTGTGCCTGCGACCATAGAACCCGTGGGTATGGCAAGAGACGATGGCAAGCGCCCCGATGGGGTCATTTTGGTGCCGTGGAAGCTGGGTAGGGCTCTGGTGTGGGACGCTACGTGTGTCGACACATTCGCTCAGTCCCACATCCAGGTGACCCGCTCCCAGGCCAGTGGTGCAGCCGACCAGGCCCAAGTTCTTATGTGCCGCAAATATTCGTCTTTATTAAAGACTATGAGTTTGCGGCGCTCGCAGTGGAGACCCTTTGGACCCTGGTCGGCTGACATGAAGGCATTTATCAGAGCCCTGTCATCGCGGCTGGTCGACACTTCAGGGTATCCCAGAGCCGGCGATTACCTCGCGCAGATAATTTATCTACCCATACAAAGCGGTAACGCGGCCAGCTTTTGGCTGGTGTATTCTTTTTTTATAAGTAGTTGGTTTTTTAACCAGCTTAAAAAAATAAGAATGTATGTTTATCCGCGATTATCTCGCGTTTGGCTAAACCGATATTGATGCGGTTTTCAGACAAGTACCTATTTGTTACATCCTGGAGAAGGTTTTGGTATACAACATATTTTGTGCTTTTCAGTGGGTAGGTGTTTTGAAGGCGGTTCCCTTTTTAAAAAAAAGTTATAGTAAGTAATGTATGTTACTTTCTTTCTTTGTAGTTTATTTTAATATAATGTTTGTTTGTATATGTTTTATATTTCATGTAAATATTATAATCTTATTACTTTATAGAGAAATAAATACTCTGATACTTAGTAAATAGGTATTTTGTAAAACCTACCTAGGTACCTACCTGTTAGAAACAAATGAAAGATAACAAGTAAACCCTTGCCTGTTGACATATTGCCAAAACTTTATTGCGAACGTGCCAGATAAAATCGTAAATTATTCCGGTTTAGCGTGGCAGCGTATTTCCGCATATTATTGGCTCATGGCGAATGCATGGGCAGCTGGGGACGAGTCCCGGGGGATGGGTACGGGGCTTGCTCCACTCGCACCTGCTACCGCGTTCCTACACTTATACTAGTATTTGTATCTACATATAATATTGTCGTCTAGTACCATAAAACAAGCCTCATTAAGCATATTATGATATTTATGAGGCTGGTTCGATTTGTGTAGAAAAAAGGATTGTCTAAGATTGTCCCCTAATATTTATTTGTTTATAACAAAATCAATGATATTGTAATTTTTTGAAGTAAATAATTTCGCTTCTGTTTAATACAAATTTAATATGTAAAACCTATTTATAAATAGTTATACTCAGATGTCATTTGATTATCGACAAAAGTGTTGAAATAGTGGTGGTTTATTATCTAGCCACCTGCACTAATTGCTGATAAAACTTATCGAATCGGCTGTATTTAGATTACTTTCGGTCGATATTATTTGTTCATTTAGAAAGTGTGATCGCTTCGGGCCGGTCGGTGTCAACGTTCCTTTAGTTTAAATGATGAGTGCTTTGTGATAAATAGTTTTTAATAGACAGTAACTATGAAGCTGTTGTCAATATTTGCCATATTCCTCTGGCTGAAATGCGGTGTAAGAGCGGATTGTGTTATGCGGGAAGAATGTGGCGTCTTTGGGGGATTCGTTAAGAACTGCCCATACAATGGCCCAGCTCTGCCAGTTCTAGATGGCTTAACGATTGAAGAACAGACTGCAACTATAAACCTCATAGAAAATAGATGTCCGTTCCTTCTATACGATGACAATGGTAACAGAATACCTGACAATCAAGTACTGACTTGTTGCACAAGGTCACAGATAGTTGGCATGGATCAGAGCATCCTGATGGCTGAAGGCATCCTAGGTCGCTGTCCAACGTGCCTTGGAAACTTCGTTCGGCAAATCTGCGAGATGAACTGCTCCCCTGACCAAGCTCGATTTGTAGAAGTGGACACAACAACAGAGATGGGAACTATTTATGTCAGTGAAGTGGACTACAGAGTGTACAACGACTTTATGATCGACGCTCACGCTTCTTGTGCGGGCGTGTTAGTACCGCAGACTGGTTTGCCAGCTATCAACATGATGTGCGGTAATACTCCTGTTTGCGATGCGGACGCCTGGTTCGGATACACTGGTGACACGTCAATTAACCCGCTCGCGCCTGTTCAAGTGAACTTCTTAAGGTGGCCAACTCCAGAAGACTCGATGAACGCCCGTGCGCCACCATGCAACGAAACAAGCGAGGGTGACTTCCCGTGCAGCTGCGTCGACTGCTTGAGCGTCTGCCCTTCTGGGACAGAACCATACGTTCCTGAAATGTGTACGGTGTTATCATTGAATTGCGCAGCATTTTCCGTTGGACTCGTTGTCTTCGTGCTAACTGTTAGCTTATTCACATTTCTAGCGGTGAGAGAAGGTAGGAAGTACAAGAACATTGTTTTACAAGACGGATCTAAACCTCCTCAATCGAAAAAACACAGACGGAACAAGATTCAGCTTGCATTCCAGCTGATATTCTCGAAAATAGGAGCTATTTCAGCAAACAATGCCATCCTGATTATTATGTTGACTTCGTGGATCGCTTTCGCGGGACTTTACGGTGTACTGCGATTAAATTTAACAGCAAACCCGTTAGAACTCTGGTCCGCGCCAGATTCTCGAAGCCGAGTCGAGTTGAATTACTTCAATTCTAGATTTGGTCCGTTTTATAGAACTTCCCAAGTTTACATGCAGATAAAAGGATTAGATTCTTTTGTAGTCGACAATGTGACATACGGACCAGCGTTTAAATTGGAGGCGATAGAAGAACTAGTGAGGCTGGAGGACGCCATTTTGAACATAGGACGGGACAATGGTGGAGTGACCTTGGAGCAAGTGTGTTATGCACCGCTGCGACAGCGCGGTGGCGAGCAGCTCCTCGACCAGTGCACCATTATGTCAGTGTCCGTGTACCTTGGCAGCAATCGGGACAACATTAACAATAACACATACTTAGATCAAATTATAGGTTGTGTGAACAACTTTTATGGACTGGGGTGTTTGGCATCGTGGGGAGGTGGTTCGGAACCGGAAATAACGTTTGGCGGGTTTGACGGTAACGATATACTCAGTGCCGATACTTTGTTAATAAATTTGCCCATATCTAACCATCTATTGCAAGCGGACTTAGAACCTGCCCTAGAATGGGAAAAGGAATTTTTAAAGTTAATGCACGAATACGCTGCTAACGGAAAACCTGATTTCATAGACATATCGTTCGCCGCCGAAAGATCTATAGAAGATGAGATTGAACGAGTGTCCGTGGCAGAAGCAGTCCCTATTGCAATAAGTTATGTACTGATGATCTTATATGTAATCATCTCTCTTGGAAATGTTAGGTATTGCAAAACGTGGTTTATTGATAGCAAAATAATGGTAGCTCTAGGAAGTATACTTATAGTAGTTGTTGCGATTCTCTGTGCTATGGGCACGATGGGGTATGCCGGTATTACATTAACATTGCTGGCCATCAATGTAATTCCATTTTTCGTGTTATCTATTGGAATTGATAACGTATTTTTAATGGTAAATACAATACACAACATTGAGGGTAATTTGAAATCATACGATGACTATAATCCTAACATGAGTTTTGAAGAAAAGAGAATATATGTTTTCACGAAAATGATGGGCAAGGTAGGGCCTTCCATGTTTGTTTCGTCCGCCACTCAGATAACTTGCTTTGGTATTGGTTCTCTAGCCAATTTTCCAGCTGTAGTTACGTTTTCAATATTCGCTTGTTTATCTTTGGCTTTTTTGTTTGTTTTCCAAATAACAACCGTTGTGGCTATATTATCTTTAGACTACAAACGAGCATCCCAAAATAGGTTTGATATTTTCTGTTGTGTACAAAAGAAATTTCTTGATGACGAAGATCCTCTTAACTCTGATGGTCCTCACATAAGTCTCACACAAAAGTTGATGGAGCCATACGCCAAGTTTATTCTTAATTGGAAAGTAAAAATTGTTGTCGTCATTGCTTTTATGGTTATGTTAGTTGCTAGCATTGTTCTCATCCCGAAAATAGAAGTCGGTTTAGATCAGGAAATGTCTTTGCCAAAAGATTCCTACGTATACAAATACTTACAGTCTGTGGACGAGCTTCTGCGTCTCGGACCACCGGTTTACTTCATACTCAAAGGCGGCTTAAACTTTACCGACACAGAACACCAAAATCTCGTTTGCGGCGGTCAATTATGTAATTCCGATTCCCTCATCACCCAAATATTTTTAGCAGCTCAGCATGATGAAATCACCTACATAGCTAGAAGTTCTAATTCATGGCTAGATGATTACTTTGACTGGTCTAGTCTACAAGGTGCGTGCTGTAAGTACAATGTCACTGATGGAAGTTTTTGTCAAAGTTCAGATATGTCTCCTGAATGTCAAGATTGTGTGATCGAAAGAGATGAAGCAACTCAGGGGCTGCGTTTGTCGGCAGATGCATTTAATCATTATCTTCCATTTTTCCTACAAGACACTCCCACTGAAATGTGTAGTAAAGGTGGATTAGCCAGTTACTTTAACGGTGTTAATTATTTGTTAGATTCAGAAGGGAGGGCCACGGTACATGACTCCCACTTCATGGCCTACCACTCCCCGCTGGCTACGTCTTACGACTACATCACGGCCGTCAAGTACGGCTACGAAGTCAGCGAGAACATCACAGCTACCATAAAGAACCAAACGAATTTAGATGTAGAGGTGATTCCTTACTCGGTTTTCTATGTGTACTTTGAGCAGTATTTGACTATGTGGTCGGATACATTCAGTTCAATCGGTTATTGTCTTATCGGTGCCATGATAATTAATCTGATGGCTTCAGGGTTTAACGTAGTAACGACATTCGCTGTATTGTGCACCACGATTATGGTGGTGGTCAATATGATGGGTGTTATGTATATTTGGAGTATTCCTCTTAACGCTGTATCAACCGTCAATTTAATAGTCTCTATCGGGATTGCAGTAGAATTCTGCTCTCATTTAGCATATGCATATGCTACTAGTCTGGCCCCCAAGGAGGACAGAGTGGAAGATGCGATCAAGGCGGTAGGAGCCACTATCATTACTGGTATAACCTTAACTAACATACCCATTCTCGTTCTAGCGTTCTCCTACACCGAAATCATTGAGGTGTTCTTTTTCAGAATGTTCTTTAGTTTGGTTGTTTTAGGCTTTTTACATGGGATGATATTCTTCCCAGTATTCTTAAGTTATATAACTAAGTAATGACAAATTAAAATGATTTTCGACAATTTGGATAGTATGACAGGTACAAGGTATTTAGATCTTGTGGCGAATGTTTGCATATACTTACTTGATTTTTTTAACCTACAAAGTAGTACCTACGGCACTATTTCTATGCAAGAAACAAATTTGCGTGTCATACTATATATTTAGGTAGTATGGGTAGCACTTAATACTTAAAAAAGTTGAGTATTTACCTATAGTAAAATAAGTAAAGCCAAATGTGTAAAGATTAGAAAGACTAATAATTGTAACTAAAATTAAGTTGTAAATAAATTAATGATACTACATGACTAAGTTAATCTCATTTATTTACCAGATAATATCATAACAAAGGAAGACATAAAATGTACAAAAACACTACCTACTTTACCAAAGTAAATTCACCAAAATTGACTGTTGAAATAGAATGACTTGAATGATTCAAATGTTGTTTTTATTTTATCTATCATTGAGTCAGAACTGTCCTATCATTTAAACCTGATGTGCCAGCATATTATATATTACTAGCTGTTGCCCGCGACTTCGTCCGCGTAGAATATTTTATCGTCTTAGAAAATGATTTCTCTCAATACAAAATTTGAAACCTCTTTTAGGGGATAATTAAAAAAAAAGTTGATGTTCATTTTCTAGTTTGTGAACAAACAGTCTAAAACCAAAGTTAAAAATCTCATACTTTAAAAATGCCTTGAAATACTCAAACTTTGAACCAATTTTAACACTCTTAGGGGATGAATTTGGAAAAACTCTGAAATCAGTTTTGTAGTCTTTTAACGTACAGAATAAGACCGAAGTTAAAAATCTCTTACTCACACTTTAAAATTTTATTGCTCGCCATTTAAAATTTGAACCCCCTTTTAAACCCCCTTAGAGGTTGAATTTTTCTAATCGCTGAAAGAACTTTTTTCGTAAACTTTTAAGTCTCTAGCTCAAAAAAAGTGTTGCCCATACAAAGCTTTCTTAACCCCCTTAGGGGTGGAATTTTCTAAAACTCTGAAAGTACTTTATTATTAATTTTAATAAGTAACATTTTGAATAGTTTTAAGTCTAGTAAAAAAAAAAGTTTTTCCCACACAACACTGGCTACCCTTCTTAAGGATCTTAAGGATCCCCTTAGGGATGGAGTTTTCTAAAACGCTGAAAGTTCTTTTTTAGTATTCTAATAAGTAATCTTTTTGCAAAGTTTTAAGTCTAACTCAAAAAAAAGTGTTGCCCATGCAAAGCTTGCTCTCCTTTTTAACCCTATTAGGGGTGGAATTTTCTAAAACGATTTGTGTTCTTTTTTTGTATTTTAATAAGTAATCTTTCTACAAAGTTTCAAGTCTCTAACTCAAAAACATAAACTTTCCCTGATAAAAACTTTGCACCCCTATTTTAGCCCCCTATTTTTAGGGGTAGAATTTTCTAAAACGCTGAAAGTACTTAATTTGTATTCTGATGACTAATCTTTCTACAAAGTTTTAAGTCTCTATTTAAAAAAAATATTGTTTCCCCCATACAAAATTTGCACCCCTATTTTACCCCCTTAGGTGTAGATTTTTTTAAAACACTGAATCTAGGTACTTTATTTGTATTCTAATTAATAATTTCTCTACAAAGTTTTAAGTCTCTATTTAAAAAAAAGTAGTTTTTCCCATACAAACTTTGCACTCTATTTTACCCCTTTAGGGGTAGAATTTTCTAAAACCCTGAAAGTTCTTTATTTGTATTCTAATGACTGATCTTTCTACAAAGTTTTAAGTCTCTATTTAAAAAAAAAATGTTTCCCCCATACAAACCTTGCACCCCTATTTTACCCCCGTAGGGGTGGAATTTTCCAAAACGCTGAAAGTTTCTCTTTTTTTTACAAAGTTTAAGTCTATAGCTCAAAAAAAAAGGTTCTCCCATACAAACTTTGCACCCCCATTTTACCCCCTTAGGGGTAGAATTTTCAAAAATCCCTCTTTATCCCTAGCCCACGTTATAAAAGCAACATACTGTGCAAAAATCAACTCTCTAAGATTTGTAGTTTCGGCTGTGCGTTGATGAGTGAGTGAGTGAGTGATTGAGTGAATAAGTCAGTCAGGACATAGGCATTTATTATGTATAAATAGATAGAAGATAATGAAACTCCCATTCAAATATCTCAAAAAATTATGAAGCTACATCCGTTTTAATGTCGCTTGTTAGCGTGAGAAAACGATGAGGGACTGTGACGTCAATATACTCGAGCGTCATAGTAAAAAACAATCGTTTCATATGAAGGTGCGTTTTGCGGAAAAGGGACAGAACATACCCCCTCTTAAAACTTTGGACTCTTATAACTTAATCATTACCTATATAACCTCTTGCTTTGTTTTTTTCTCCATTTAAATATATTTATTTTAAATTCTTTTTCGAGAAAATACATTATGATTATTTACCATATTTTCGATTCCTGAGCTATAACCACGAACTTCGGAATTCGAAAATATTCGGGTATCTCTATCTCTATCGCACTAACCATACTCGAGTGACAGGGATGCAAATATATGAACAATCGGTTTTCGTGGTAGCGCCGCAAGTACTTTGGCTGAATGCGCCGAGCGCGTGCCATTGTCATCCAAAAAAAACAAATTCGTATAATTAACACGAATTTGTTCAAATTTGTTGATTTCATTTATTGAAATTACGACATAAAACGACATTTGCGCATATAAGTTCTCATATCAGAATCGAATATTTTTTTATGGTTTATATTTTAGCATTTGTCTCGTAAAGGTCTATCGTAGACGGGATTTAAATTATTAATAAGTGAAAGGCAAAGCAATTCCGCCATTTTGACGAAAATTTGACGGTTCTTATAGCTGACAGTTGGAGCAGCGTTTGATTTCAATAAAAATAAATGAAAAATTAAATGAAGTCGTATATTTCGGAAAATTAATTAACTGTCGCAGTCGGATAAAAACTATCCTAAGTTGCAGCTAGAATAATAATGTACCTATATAAAATGTTTCATATTTTTCCGTTCATGGGATGCTGAGAACATTCGAACCGCGCAAAGCTTAGTTTCAAACTGGCTGATTCTTTTTTTAATTTAGAGATTTATTATAAGTGGAGATTACATTATTATTATTATTATATATTATTATATTATATTTTCATTCACTCATTCAGTGCATTCTCGCCAGATTTCGTGAATTCATCTCTTTAATTATTCCGAAAATTAAAGGTGTTAAACATGTAGTATGTATAGCAAGGACTACTGGAGATGTTGTAACACCTACTCTTGAGATCATCAAGCCAACTGTATGACATAAATTTTGAACTACACTCAAGAGCAAAAGTTTCGGGTCACCCTAAATTAAATAACCGCAATAGGTTTTTTTAGATATGTTTCACTAGTCTTATTTACATAACATACTAGTCTTCGTAATACCCAAATGTATTAGCAATTTCCGGGATCCTATCATAAAGATATCAACATCCAAAAATTACGATTTTTGCGATATCTCGCTCCGTTAACGTTGTTTTTTTCATGGGTTTTTACGAGTCCGATTTAAACCTGGTAACGTGTTTCTTTTTTACTGTTATTTCTGCAGTTTAGATGTAAAATTTAATAAAGATCATGAAAGGTTTAAAAAACTGTACAACATTTGGACTATTTTAGGAAATATGATGGTATTTCATCGACCCGAAACTTTTGCTCTTGAGTGTAGATAACTGAACTCTTAACATCTAAACTACGCTTCTAAAACATGGTTCAAGTACGCAATATAACAAATAGCGAGCCGTAATATTTCGATTTTGGAAAGTTTCTTGTCGGGTGGTAGGGTTGGCAGTAACCGTCGGAGTGATCCGAAGGCGCCGTTGAAGGCTTCGACTCGGATGCGCTCGCGCGTGGCGTGGGCTGTCCGGTACTTGAGGGTGGCCCTGCGCCGGCGCCGCCGTTCCTCGCGGGACAGCCCTGCGCAGGGGGAGCCTGTGCCACTTGACAGGTAAGCTTCCTCCGACAACGCGCATGGCTCGAGCGTCCTGTCTCTGGAAAGAAAACTAATTAATCCCATATTCGTAAACATAAGTAATGTCAAACGCATTCATTTTTTCATTTATGTAACGCGTCATCTAGCTGTCAACCATGCCAGGCAAATATATCAAAACACATATTTGCATATTTTTGGTGGATATTGTTTATCTTTGTTTCCCACTAACATGTTTCAATTAGAAGGTTTCGTTACAAAATTTCGTGTAAGTAGATACAATTTGTGCTTATCATAATATCGACGTTAAATAGATATAAGTATCTACTGAATGATTAAATATAGATCAATATGATAAAATACCATATAAAAGTCGTAACAATCGTACATTCTTGGGTGAAACTTCTGTTGACATTAAACATGACAATTAAGTATTCCTATTACTTGCTTTAAGAATTCCTACTGTATAAACTTGTGATTATTTAATTTGAACATATTTAATATGTTTTTTATCTATCTAACCGCAAACCTTATATAGATACAGACATGTGTAGTTAATTGCAATAATTTTACCGCTTAACCGATACCAACGAATTCGCGATAAGATAATATACCATCCTATCACACCTGGAAAAAATAGTGATTGAACATCTGACAGAACATCATTGAAATATGTACAGTCAAGTGTAAAAATATGGTTGCATACAACTTATAAATATGTTCTATCGCTCTTATGTCACAGCGGGTTAAGGTGTCGGTACATATTTATGAAAGGATTAACATATTTCTGCACTTGAATGTACATAACGTGGATGCCGTAAACTGTGTAGTACGACTTTAATGGCGAATAGCTATCCAATATTTTTAAAGCTTACTACTCTGAAAAATTGGATAGGATGCCTACGGGCTATACCTAGGCGACGGCAATATAATCTTCTCGTAGATAGAAAATAAACTGTCACGTGTAGACTTATAAATAACACTTGCCATGCTAAGATAAAATATAACAGGAAGATACACTGGTTCAAACTTTCATAACTATACTATCGCACTAAATTACAACAGACATACCGATATGAATTATTTGGAAAAACGAGAGTATCCACGAATAACTGAATTCATGCCTTGTCAACTTTCTAGGTTCATAAGTCATATATAACCTCCGTTTAAAAGTCACTCGGCTAAACCACTGCCGTCTGAGAAGTTCAATTACCATTTGCCTGTAGTGAATCATCTGCCTCCTAGCATTTTCCCGGTATTGCCCTAAATGAGCCCGGGGTATGGTGTGGCACCTAATCCCAAGATTTGGCGAAGGCACTAGTTTTACGAAAGCGACTGCCATCTGACCTTCCAACCCAGAGGGTAAACTAGACCTTATTGGGAAATACTCGTTTCGTTACCTCAAGTGAATACGGAACTCATCTATCTACAGGGTGGGTAGGAGTATACCGACAGATTTTAACCATGGATTCTTGAGGTTATTAGGAGTAAAAAATGTTTAACCATGGATTCTTGAGGTTATTAGGAGTAAAAAATGTAAAACAAACTCAAGCCAAATTTACCAAAAAAAAAAGATTTATGTCGGTTTTTGTTGTAAATAAAAACTGGATAACTATCGCTTCTCCATGGAAATTATCCCTTCTAATAAAATGGTAACGATTATTTTTCCAAAAAGGGATGAATTTAGTGAGTGGTAGCTGTCACTTTGATGTATGTGAATAGCGACGCGAAACTTGGCAACATCGGTGGCAACGTCGCAATAAAAAGAGCTTAATGCACTTTAGTAATCACAATAAATAGTTTACATTAAAATTTATAATATCTTCAAAACTACACCGGATTTGACTGGGGTTAATCTAACATTTTATGCACATGCATATTGCACATCTTTTTATAGGAGTAGCCTGTGGGTGAACTACACGCAAAAACAGTACAGCGCCTTGCTAGTGCAGTACAATAATGCATTTAGAGTGCTGATGGGGCTGCCTCGTTGCTGCAGCGCGTCGGCAATGTTCGCGGAGGCGCGCGTGGACAGCTTCTCTGCTATAATTCGTAAAAAAGCCGCATCGCTGCTCAATAGGATAAGGGTCAGCACCAACAGCATTCTGGCAATGTTTGCAGGCAGGTTGAATGGAGCCTACCTAAACCATTGCAGTGCACTGCATGTAATGGGAAATAATGTTTACTAACACTTTAGATGTAAGATGAAATTTACCTACTAACCCTGACATGTAATTTTATTTTTTATGGTCTGTGTATAGTATTTAAGTGTATGATCCAAGTTGGTTGAAATAAATGAATTATATATTATATGCTCCTAATGACCTCGGGAATCCATGGTTAAAATCTGTCGGTATACTCCTGCCCACCCTGTATACTCTATACTTATATATTTGTATAAAGGGGAAAAGTCAGTGAGAGTGTAGCTTTATAAGTTTGTCATGTACCTAATAAATAATTTCCGGATCCGTTTATAGAGTTGAAAAATTATTTCAGTTGTGTAGGTACTCTCTGGATGGTTATATGCTATATTTTATCCCGCGGGTTTACCTGCGTTCTTGGCCATACGCGGGCGAAGCCGCGCGGGCCTTTAGAAAGAAAGAAGAAAGAAAGAAAGAAGACATTTATTCACTACACAAAAGACACACAGAGACAAAGGGAGTAGACATACATTACAATTTAACACATATTGTGTGTGTCTTCGCGGCAGTGAATCGGTCGCTGTCTCAGCATTATGCCGAGGTGTCATACAGACACCTACAGCGCTGATTTTCAGACAGCACCGTACGTGACCCACGGAACGCAACACAACATAAGACCATTAATAAACACATAATTATTGTATACACATAATAAATAATAAATAATTAATGTAATAAATTTGTAAAATATGTACCAGTAGCCAAATGGGATAGGAAGAAAAACACAAAGCAAAAAACGCGACACGGTTGGGATAGGAAAGTGCTGGATGGGTTATGATAGGGATTTCTGGAGCGTCAACCAAAAGCCTGACGCTTAAAGGTATACTTGCTAGACGCTCCTTGAATAGGTGGAGGGAGATCATTCCAACACTTGGACGCCGCGAACCTAAAACTACCTCGAAACGCCTTTAGAATAAAGTAAATTGTACCTGTTCCTGGGCGCCAGATTTTCCCTCCCGGTGATGGGCAGGAGAGCTTCCCGCGGCTCGGCCAGCATGCAGGACAGAGAGCCGTCGTCCATCCCGCTCGCCTCCAGCCAGCTCTTCATGGTGTATCTGTGGAAGAATGGAGATAGGGCGGGTAGCATCAATCATACTATATAGGCAGGTAAACGTTAAATATGGCGCAGGCAGCTATCATCCCATAGAACAGGTTCAAAGTTCCCATACAATCAGATTTTAACGGACGTAACTTACGATCAGAGGCTCTAGTATAAGTTTTAACGATACAATACGTTTACGAACGCGTTTGCGTTTAGTTTCAATTTGTATGGCAACGCGAACAGCGCCTCTGGTGGTAACTATTAAGAACTACGCGTTGTCATACAAATTGAAACTAAACGCTAACGCGTTCGAAAACGTATTGTAACGATAAAATTTATACTAGGGCTACAGACCGACGGACGGTTTGAAACAACCGAGCCTTAGGGCAGGTTGCACCAACAACTTAAGATTACAGACCGATGAACGTTAAATATGGCAGCTGTCATCCCACTGAAAGTTGTCAAACTTTTCGCACATTCCGATTTGAACGAACACCGCTGACGATTACAGACGGTTTGGTGCAACCCACCCTAAGTCACCCGCCCCCACCACCCAGAGCTACTTTAATAGAGGAAGATCTTAATTACGCCTTTAAGGACGGCGGGAAGATCTTAATTACGCCTTTAAGGACGGCGGGAAGATCTTAATTACGCCTTTAAGGACGGCGGGAAGATCTAAAAAGATCTTTCCGCCGTCCTTAAAGGCGTAAAAAATTACGCCTTTAAGGACGGCGTCCTTGGGCGACCGAGCTCCGCTCGGATGAAAATGGAGAAAATACGGAGAAAACGAATTTTCCCGGACATGAGACCTATCTAGATCAATTTCTCGCCTCCGTAACCACCTATATTCCAACTTTCATCGAAATCGTTTTAGCCGTTTCCGAGAACGTGATTGCAAATATATATATATATATATATACATACATACATACATATATAATATATACAAATATTGCTCGTTTAATAGTATAGGATAAAAGCCTCCAAAGAAGTTTGACCGTCCACGTACAGTAGACACCAAATAAAATAACCGATAATGATTGATTTTCCTGTACCTACATTACTTACCTATAGGGCGATAAAACAAAGAATGTCTCAGATCGCAGGTATTTGACGCCCGCCCGGGCCACACAGGCAAGGCAAGGGCGATAAATATGCGATCTGAGGCTTTCTTTATAACCGCCCGTGGTGAGTACAACATTTCACGTCTCTCCCTGGCCAGGAAGTGGGATTTTCCGAACGCAGTGCGTGCGTTTATTATTCCTACTTTATGGCCAGCTATGACGTAAAAATATTGTCAAATGGAGAAAAGAGTAAAGCAGGGCATTACATTATCACAAAGTTACAAGTGTTCAAAGTTTTAAGAGGGGTATATTCTGTCCCTCTTTCGCAAACGCACCTTCATATGAAACAGTTGTCATTTCCTATGATGCTCGTGGATCGTGACGTCACGATCCCCTAGCGTTTTTTCTCTCTAACAAGCAATATTAAAACGGTTGTAACTTCGTAATTTTTTGAGATAATATCTGAATGGGATTTTCATCACTAGGCATATTTTTTTGCCTTACGAGTATTTCTTTTGGAGTAATAATAAATTTTTAGTCTATGTATTGATAAGTCATTTAGAGCTCACTTTATACTGGACACTTCATAGCTTAACTATTGACAAAATTAGTTGACACCTAAATGCATAAATCCCATCGGGATGTTCATTTCAAGATATCTCAGAAAAAAGTAACCGACTTGGTCCAGCTTGTATACGATATTTTTGACCTTGCGTCACACACAACGACGCACTCATGAACATGTCAACAAGGACGAAAATTCTACTGGCGAATATTTTCTTTTATTGATCAAACTTACTTATCAAGAAACGCAACCCTTTTATATTTAACGAAGGGAGACGGCTTCCCGACGGCTCTCAACATCTCAAAGGAGTAAGGACACGCGCAAACATCCAGTTGTTTTCACTACCGTTCAAATCAAATTGGCTGCCCGCAAGGGTAGTTCAGATAAATAATACATCACGGGTTCGCACCTCGCACTAAGCGAGCTCTTTAGGGGATAATAAATCCGTATTTATTCTTTTTATATCGCCCCTAACCCTTCGAGTAATCGAATCACGCGGCAACCGTATCGAATCGATTGTGTCGAGTTTTCGGTAATTGATGTGCATCTGTGATGGAATTGCGAGCAGCAGATTGGTGAAGTACAATTAAAAAGAGATTTAAAAACTGCTTTTAAATACTTGCCTATATGATTTATATCACCCTTTGAAACTCTTTATTTTGATACCAGATTTAATTGGTTTCAAGAATGTATTTATTTGACGTTTTTCTTTAATTCGGTAAAATTAAAATCAAAAAATCCATCAATTATTTATTCTGCAAATAGGCCACAAGGGCACTTGTACATGTCAAATGGTATTTTACAATATACAAGTAATAATAATAATCTTACACAATAATCATTTAATTAAAATTGCAGATTTTAACCAATAAGTAAACGGTTAACAAATTAATGTCACTAAATGAAAACAAATAAATTGTTTTGCTCGTGGTTGGTATATTTCTAAGGGTCCGTAGGGTCGTTTCGCCGGTTAGCGACCACTTAGCCGAGTTGCTCACTTTAGATTAGTAAAAATATACCTATTCAATTTACACACATAATAGATGGTATTCGTAAAGGCTCTGAGTATAGTCAAGTTTTGAAACCTACAATAAAATATAGCACTTTCATCCATAGATTAGGAAAAAATATAGAAAAGGTTACAAAATAGCGAATTCGCTAGATAGCGACCGCTTTAGTCGGTTTGCGACCACCTGTTAGCTAGTTGGCGACCACTCTTGCAAATAGTGTTTAAGTAGTTAATTAAACGATTTATCATCATCATCATCATATCAGTCGAAAGACGTCCACTGCTAGACATAGGCCTCCCCCAAAGAGTGCCACAATGACCGGTTTTGCGCCACCCGCATCCAGCGGATTCCTGCGATCTTTACTAGGTCATCAGTCCACCTTGTGGGGGTATATCCACTCTGCGCCTCCCGGTACGTGGTCGCCATTCGAGAACCTTTCCGCCCCAACGGCTATCGATTCTACGTGCAATATGCCCCGCCGACCGCCACTTAACTTTAGCGATTCGGATGGCTATATCGGTTACTTACCTTGGTTATGTTGCGGATAGCCTCATTTCTGATGCGATCACGCATCAAAACTCCCAGCATAGCCCTCTCCATTGCCCTTTGGGTGACTTTTAGCCTTCTTATGAGGCCCATAGTAAGCGACCACGTTCCAGTGCCATACCGCATCACGAGTGACGAAAATCCCATTCATATATCTCCAAAAATTACGAAGCTACAACCGTTTTAATATTGCTTGTTAGAGAGAGAAAACGCTAGTGGATCGTGACGTCACAATCCCCGAGCATCATAGTAAATGACAATCATTTCATATGAAGGTGCGTTTTGCGGAAAAAGGATAGAAAACACCCCCTCTAAAAACTTTGGATACTATAACTTTGTGATTACTTAATCCCCTGCTCTTTTTTTTCTTCATTTGACGTTACATTTAATCCTTTTTCGAGAAAATTCATCATTACTGGTAATTTTACTACATGTTACTCTTCTAAATCTACTTTACATTGCTGTGTCAATGAAGAATAGAATCGAAAAAAGCGCGCCATCTCGCTCACACCATAGTGCTTTTATATATATTGCTATTACAGTCACACATGTCATTCATAGTAGGTATCTAAATGCCACCTTTTTACAAGCTTTTATTTAACTTTTAGATTATATTCTACTTACACTAGCGTCTGCCCACGACTCCGTCCGCGTGGAAATCGTTTATATCGTAGCTTTATACAAACTTTCACCCCCTTAGGGGATTATTTCGGGGGTAAAAACTATCCTAGGTATGTCTCTTCCCGGGACTCAAACTATCTCCATACCAAATTTCATCAAAATCGGTCCATCGGTTTAAGCGTGAAGAGATAACAGACAGACAGACATACACACTTTCGAATTTATAGTATAATTATCTCATATAAATTATTTATTAATAAATAATATAATATATAATTATATATTATTATTATATTATACATACTATGGACATAACATAGATTGGCGCGGCTTAAATACCGACTCAATTTGCTAGCCAAGCTAAATATCGCGGGTGCCGCATAAGAATCCATAAGGAAAGAAAAAGAGAACGATGTGGTCGCTATCCGACTTCTTTGGTAATTACGTATTTGGGTACGCGACCACCCCATTTTATTTAAATCTATTTTTAAATATGCCGAATCTCAACGAAATTATTACAACAGCTAAATCATTTAAACGATCAATTAACTAATTTCAGCATAATAATAAAATTAAGTGACGTAACTAAAGTTTTCGCGCCAACTGTCGCGTTATTTTTTTTACAGATTCACTGCACGTCAACACTTTTCGGAATCAATGTGTGAAATGTGTGAATTGAGGTTATTTTTTCTTGCTTTGGGTTAAGCTTTGGGTTTTAAAGTGTATTTATTCTTATTCTGACACTATTCAAGAATAGTTAATAACTAATTATTTTTCTGTTGGGTTTGTAGAAATGTTAATATCTTTAATTGAAGCAGCCTAGTCCGTCAAGTGGTCGCTAACCGAAGGTGGTCGCGTTACCGGCGAAACGACCCTAATCGATGGCCACAGTGGACTGTCCATTTGTCTATCTGCCAGCCCCCGGATTCAAGACTCTTGGTTCTACAAAACTGTACATAAGTTAATATGGTAATGTTTTTTTTCGGGGTATACACGTAAAACGAACGTACTTTTTATAACTGGTGTACTATGTTTGTAGACTTTCGAATATTATTTAAGGCATGTGAAATAGGAGGGTACATGTTTTCGATTCAGGGATAGACTCGTGTTCGATACAAACTTGGCCGATTTTTTAACCAACTTCAAAAATAAGGAGGAGGATCCACTGTATGTATTTTTTAAATGTATGTTTACCGATTTCTCTGTCAATTGTGGACCACTTTTAAAAAAAAAATATTCGAAAGACGTGGTGCCATTGTCACCAAGTCAGGATCTGATGATGG
Organism: Epinotia brunnichana; assembly: GCA_963854355.1. Taxonomy (NCBI): domain Eukaryota; kingdom Metazoa; phylum Arthropoda; class Insecta; order Lepidoptera; family Tortricidae; genus Epinotia; species Epinotia brunnichana. The sequence goes on along the minus strand of OY977949.1, from coordinate 15,848,343 downwards.
GATCCCAGGGAAATTGTCAGCAACCCTCAAATTTTATAGGCACGCGTGTAGTGATTTCGGTATTTTCTAGAATAACTCCTGTATTTGCCCTCGGAAATCGCGAACATGGCCACCGTGTCAAACTGTTAAATAAACCAAACGTTCGGCTTCAATAAATATGCATTGTTGTGCCGTAAACTGGTGTGTGAGTCGTTCGGACAAGCACAACAAAAAAGATGGAATCACTTTTCACAAGTTAATACAGCGATAAACATATAATTTTGATTTTCTATTTTATTGTTATGATCACATTTTGTATAGGGATGGTACTATGCCAACAGACATCATTACTTTTTTTAATAAGTTGGTTTCTATTTTAACCATTGAATATCTTATCAATATTTTGTAGTTTTTATCGATGCCTTTCTAACTATAAAATGAAAAAAAAATGTTTTTAGATTTCTAACACATCCAATTAGAAACGAAATATGGAATGAAGCAGTGCGTTTGAAACGACACGATTCGAAATGGCATGCCAAAAAAGGGATGTTCTTTGTTATTTACATTTCATCTTGCATTAATTGCAAATAAATGTTTTGGATATATTTCCTCTTTTAAAGATGTGACTGATACATTTAAATACGATTCTTGCAGCCACCAAATTCTAATAATTAAAAGCGTAACAGAACAGTATTTAGTGATTCAGCTGCACTACATTGCTAAAAAAGATTCCTTGATTTAGTTATCAACAGGCATCGGAGTTTATATCGCACGATAAGACGTTAGCGAGCAATGGAGTCGACATTAGCAATAAAATTCGACTCGAATTCATACTCATACTCATTTATTTAATTCTAATATTATTTAATACCTTTATAGCGTGATTAAAAATCGGATTCAAATTAACAAGAAAATTATTTTTCTATTAGTTTACAAACTGATAGACAGCTTTAACTATTTTAATATACAACTATACATACTCTGATACACAAACTACATCGTTGCGATAGACCTAATGTCATGTACTGACCGATTATTAAATTGAATAGTATGTAGCATGTGTCATTCACTGACGATTCCAGACGTGTCAATTATTCACATGTGGATATTTGATCATCAGAAAATATGGAAAAAGTCGCACTCGTAAATTTTTTTGCTAATGTTGACTCCATAGCTCGCTAACGTCTTACCTTGCGATAAAAACTCCGATTCTTGGTCATCAAGACAAAAATTAAATAAAGTAACTTTATTTAGAGGAACTTGAGATTTAGGTCTCATTACTAATCACGGTACCGATTTTTTTTTCGTAAACAAACGAAGACTTATGTTGTAATTGGAAATACTCGTATATCCATATGTAAAAATATAGATAGCAATATTTGCGTATCTCTGCTCACCCACCGCGTGGCCTACTTGTATTATATTGTAAATAAAAATAAATAATAAACAATTGGTATTTTCCCTCGCGACTCAGCCCTACTTAAACAAAAAATATCACGCGAACGTTATCATAACTAAGTTGCTTCTTGTTGCATGTAACCATTCAACAATTATCCGTTTTCGTTGTCACTGTCACATGGCTGTCGTCCGACGTGACGCACGACGGCTAATCACAGCAATGTATTCCTAAATTGACCAATCGCATCCATTTGATTTTGGTAATTGAAAATAGGCTGACATTTTGGGTAGCTGTGAGATACGTAGTTGACTATGCGCATACCGGGTTTTGGGCACGAGTTTGGGTTAACAATTGTAAGGAACTTGTGTTCTATATATTTTAACATTCACTGGCTTATAGGTTTTTCGAGATATTGCTGAAAAACTGCCTTTCCCATCCAAAAGGATGTAAGTGCCGTAAAATTTATGTGACGTATGACCTTTTTAATAGGCACGGAACCCTTCGTTGTGCGTGGTCCGACACGCACTTGTCCGGTTTTTGGTTGATAAACTTCTATCTGGAGCTTAGAGGTAAGTAGTTAAATTCGTTTGTGCACCTTGATATGCCCATATGGGACACACTGTAGAAGCTGTAGAACATGAACATTGAATTAATTTTGTTTATTTTTTAAGCATTAGCTCCGTTGGTTAGTAGCGACTGGTCATGTATGCCTGTGGTCTCCGGTTCGGATCCGGCTCGGAGCCTACATTTTTAAATTTTTCCTTTAATTTGTGAACAAATTATACTTACTCTGACGTTATCCAAAACAGATATTTAAATTTTCATGACAATGCCACTATCACTTGAATTCACTACTGCACACGAGACACTCCGCTACACCACTGGTCCAGAGGGCAGCATCCCTCAGCTTTTATCCTCCGTGTAGGGGGTGGGTCACCCTCCCAATATGAGGGCGGGACTTCTCCGAAGATTAAAACGAAAAAATTATGCTAATAAGACCTCTCTGATTGGGTAGGTACTTCATGTAAGAACAACAATAGCAAAGAAAAGAAGTCTAGACAAGTTAAAATAATCAATTATGTTATACATATCTTAATTTACCTAGGTACTTTTGTTTTTAATAATAGGAAGAAAGTAAAAAAAACACATCAAACTACAACAAAATTGACTGTAAATTAAAACCAGCTAATAAACGAGCGTGTCACGAAATACCTAGTTTTAAGTTCCCAACTCAGTATTGTACAGTCGGGGGTATTAATATATAGGTATACGCACATAAATAAGGACAATAATATATGTATACAGGGGACCGATTTTTGACTTTCAAGGCCTCGATTTTTTCACTCGAAAACGGTCAAAAATGACGAAATGCTATTTTGAAATAGCGATAGAAAATTGAATAACGAGTGGTATTGACCACTCGTATGCATTTATATCGGTAGGAAGGAAGTGCCTGCAATTTTGACCCACAATGGTATTTACTTTTATTAAATTTTCGAGCCCTTGAAAGTCAAATATCGGCCCCCAGGACTCTAAAGTCAAACTTATAAAGGCGTGTACCTACAGATATTTAAGTCCTTATGGACGTATATTGATACCCTTGACCGTACCTACTTACTGACAATATAGTAGGTATTTCATTGGAAACAACAAGGTCAACAAGTAACACGCCAGTGCTTGAAATAAGAGCATGTCAAAACAAAATATGCACAATTATGTAAGTAAGTAGGTATGGTTGACTAAATAATATGATTTGCACCGATTTGGCATACTCATTGAGAGGGTAACAACCTATAGGTATGTACCTACTCGATACAGGTGCATTGATATTTTATTTAAATAGTTTATTACGTCCTCTTTGAGACGTCATCAGCAGACCAGGGGACCGATTTTTGACTTTCGAGCGCTCGACTCTTTCACTCGAAAACGGTCTTAAAAGATGGAATTCTATTTTAAAATAGACATAAAAAATTTAAAAACGAGTGTTATCCACCACTCGTAATTAATTCGATCGGTAGAAAGTAAGTGCCTGCAATTTTGACACTAGAATCGTATTTACTTTTATTAAATTTTCGAGCGCTCGAAAGTCAAAAATCGGTCCCCAGTTTCGTGACGAGACACCATAATTAAACTAAGAAGGAGGAAGTGTAAAATTGTAACTCAATCGAATGAAAACCCGAATGAGTCTGGTCAATTTGTTTCCTAAGATTCAAACCGAAAAGACACGTAATCTTAAATAATAGCTTACGTAATGGGTGTTTGGATTCCAATCATTCAGTTCTCTACTCTTTCTTACCGTCTCTTTCTCGACGAGATTATTCTCTACATTCTGTCGAGTGCAGCAGCATCCGCAGCCAGCCCCGCCCCCCATTGTGGCGGCCAATCCGGGCCGACCCCGCCTATCGATCCCGGGCGCAGGTGGCCTGGTAATAAGTCCGGGTATACTATGCCCATTTTCTTGGTACACGAATTGAACTCGGGAAAGTTGAATTTTCTTTGTAGGGTGTAGTACAACACACAACAAGACATAAGTAATTTAGTGTCATGTCATAGCCGCGACTAATATGACGAGTTATCAAATCAAACTCAGTTAACTACACTACTGTAAGGTCCAAATGTTCAGTATGTTGTGTAAGGTACAGTACAGTTTTTCGGAGTTCTGCAGTACCTTCTACAAAATGGTACACTCACTTAGGTAGAGCGGTAAAACGAAGATTGTCAGATCGCAAGTATTGGACGCCCGAGACGAAGGCAAGAGCAATATGCTAATGCTATCTGAGGCTTTCTTCATTACCACCCCTGAGGCCCTACCACACTACGTTTTATGTCGCGTTTTACGTGACGTTTCAGTACATTTTCGCCGACATAAAACCTAGTGTGCTAGTGTGTCTGGTGAGTACAAAATATACGTCGTATACCACGAAGTAAAATTTTCCGCACGCTTAGCGGGCGGTAATTGCCACTTTATGACCAGATGTGACGTAAATATTATACTCTTGTCTATCACCAATCTTGTAGTCCGAAGATGGTTTATGTGGAACTCGACGGATTAATCATATTTTGATTTGTCAGTTGGACCTAACCTGAACAATGTATAAAAAGTACTCTGGGGGGTCACCGGTAATAAAAATTGTGAAATCATCTTTCTATTTAATATCTAGTTTTTTTATACGAAAAGGCTTGCCTGGTGTTCAACAGACACCGTAGCCTACGGATGCTTGCGACTCCAGAAAAATCACAAGTGCGTCACTGACCCTTTATTGATTTGAGGAGTGGTATATATAAGATATAGTCAAACAAAAGAGAACCCATTTAATAACTTTTGTCGCAGCCATGCATTCGCCGATAGCAGTGATCGCCAAATTAGTTAATGCTAGCAACCAAATAAAATGCCCGCAAAAAATGACGTGACTCCGTGTGACTCACGTGTTATAGTTAAACCGATTTGAACTGAGCTCATGAATTCTCATTGTGCGAACATAACGTTCGGAATAGACATTTTTTGTGAACGCGTGCCAAATTTTGCAAAAGAAATGTTATCGTCACGTAAAATGTTCATTGAATAATGAACACTATCTTATTTTACAATAGATTCCAAATTAGCTACGAGATAAAATACAAGACCACACACAGCGCCTTATACCTGGCTCGCTGGGAGCGGGTTTTTCTAATTTTTGGTGACTGTACATATATTTATGAACTCGAAGCCTAAATGTAAGTAATTACTACTTATATATTTCCATTACATTGAACCCAGGCGCAGTCACTAGATAAAATATATTAGCCTATGTCCATCCCGAAGATCCATTCCATGTATTTAAATTTGAGTGGTTACTATAAATGAGCGCTTCCGTGCTTTGGAAGGCACGCTAAGCAGTTGATCCCGGCTGCTGTCTATGACCGTATTCGTTAAGCCGAGTTAGAAGCCTTCGGGCGGCTTAAGAACATCTGACAGTCGAGTTGCCCACTCACTTGACAAAGGGGGGAAAACTGTCACTTGCGTCCGCAGGAGCTAACTACCACAACCCTGAACGTGTCCCCTGGGTGGTACTAAAGAGTGATTTACTAGCAAAAGATTGTTTAAGTTAGTATACAAGGTGTGCCACGACTATGTGACATGAACGGAAAGCACCAACCTTTATAATATTGAACTTCCACTTATTAAAAAAAAACCTATAAGTTCCTATAAGTATTTTTTTTTTAAATATGTAATAGTAGCATTCTAAGATTGCAAACAACCTTGCCTCACTGAGGAATCGAACCCACTATGAAACTTGAAAGACGAAAATTATGGGTGAGTGAATGCAGTTATGCAGTATAATTTTTTCTTAAATAAAATAATGCTTCCATAAAGTAAAGTATCCTTTTTAGGGCTCGGTACCAAAAAGGTAAAAAAAAACCATTATGCATGCGACTTCGTCCGTCTGTCTGTCGCAACGTTAAATATCTCAGGAACTACTTATGCCATCAATTTGAAATAGTTGTAAAGATGCCTAGTATAAAAAAAAAAAAAACTATGAAAAATGTAGGATATGTCGAGGGGGCAAGATTTCATAGTCTAGACTCTAGTGGTATGGTCTAGTGGGATATCAAATGAAAGAGCTTTAGATGCACATTCTAAAGCAGTTTTTTTTACCGTGAATAAATTTCGATTTATGAAGGAAAATGGTGAAAAAAATACCATATCCAAATTTTTTTTATTAATTTATACATAAGATAATCTGTCTTACATTTATTTTTAGTATTTTTGTTGTTTAGAAGTTTTAGGAATCTTAACTTAATAATAAGGTTTATTTCATTTTGAAAATTATAAGCGTTAAGTAATATTAATTTCACAAATAGGTATTTAAAAAAAAACTAGTCAAATAAACCACGCCAGGGGACCGACTTTTGACTTTCGAGCGCTCGACTTTTTCACTCGAAAACGGTAAAAAATTACGAAATTCTATTTTGAAACAGCGATAGAAAATTAAAATACTAGTGGTATTGACCACTTGTATTTAATTCTATCGGTAGAAAGTAAGTGCCCGCAATTTTGACCTACAATTGTATTTACTTTTATTTAATTTTCGAGCGCTCGAAAGTCAAAAATCGGTCAAAAGTCGCCTCTGGTGGAAAGGTGCCCATAATGCTTGTCACATTACCCTTTTGAATGGCCAAAGAGAACCTTTGCACCAGAAACGACTCGGAGCGGGGATTCTCACATAAGATTAACATTATTATAAATATTACAGGAAAAATATAACGGTATCTCTACCTAGGTTATTTTTCTTAAAATCATCAAAAATAATTTCTGGACTAAGTTTGTAATGTAATCACTTTTACATGTATTTTTTTGTCTTCAAATTCCTATTATATTATTCTTAGAGCACCTTTTTTCAAATTCAATTAAAAATATTGGAAACGGTTCACGTGATTAAAAAATACGCTGAAAAACCAACATAAGTACCTACTTACCGGGTTCTTTGTTCGGGCCAGGGATCGGAAACCGGTATTGTTTGTATGGGAACGAAAACGTTAATTTCATTTCTAATTGGGCAATCTAATAATACGCACTCGTTACCTCAAAACACAACTGAGTCCTACATGTGAAGTATAAAATAGTTCGAGATTTGTGGTAAACAAAGGTTTTTGCAATTAACCGGTTCCGATCCCTGGCTTCGGGCAAGTTAAAAACAAAATGCACCGTAAATGGCGCTGTACTCATGCATGAGTCATGACGGTAACTTCCGCTATGAGTAGTTAAGATTATGTCCAGAATTAATGGGCGGGGAAAGACTATGTTGTGTGAAAGTTTGTACGGAACCCTCGGTGCGCGAGTCTGACTCTATAGATTATATTAGTAAAGATTGATCCTTTCCTGTTGTATCAATAAAAGTTTTCATAAAATCAACTTTGTTATCTTATCATGCAACAGAATAATGGATTCCACCGAGAAGCGGGTTAGTTAAACAAATGTCCCCGATTAAAGAAGGAGCCTTATCTTTCATCAAGTCTTAAAACTTTCTTCGCTCATTTCATATTCAACTATCTTCAGTAAAGGCAAACTATAAAGTTAAATACCTAGTTTTCTTTTACTTAAAAGCCATCCTTTACTTTAAAGGCGTCGACATTTTGCAGCGATACAACATTACAAACGCGCGACTATCGCGCGACACTTGCCATAGATCATCTGTCAAAATCACCTGTATCGATATCGATACTGTAGGTACTCGTATCGCGTTTGTTAGCGCTGCCACAGAAGGTTCTCTGTTAACAAATCCCCTGTTTAGGTATGGCGAACGAGCCTAATCTTGGCCATCCCTTCTATTGCATGCAACGCGTTGCGATAGAATGCGTGCGTTCAGTGGCGCTAACATACTAGCTGGAGCCGCTAGGCATGTACGGTCGAGGAAAATGAAGGTTTGGCACATGTCAACTCTATCTGAATGACGTTAAGGTCCAAAAGTGCTAAACATTCAATTTCCCCGACCGTACTTGAAGCGGCGCAACGAAATTACGGAGTGAGCCGTCCCTGGGGCTGCAAAAATTCTAGCTCAATTATAGAATAAAAATTCTCGCTCTTTCTCTCTAATTTTTTTCGCTATTCGATTGTTTTTTTTTTTGGATACTTCAGCTACAAGCTCACGGTTTGTCCTTCATTAACTAAATTAACCATCATTACAAGAACAGTGGTCCTCGGCGTTGTGACAAGACAATTCGCTGTTGCATTGAAAAGATGATTACTAGGTATACCTACTCGTACAATGATTTGATTGATATTTTCCGAAGAGAGAGTTTGTTTGGCCTAGCTACTGCTATTACAATTCTTCTGTCTTTCAATACAAATAGTTGAAATTCCCTTCCTTAGATCCCGGATGATTGAAATTCCCGTTCAATCTTTTCTCCAATACAAAGTCTAAATCAAGTGTCCTAGGCTATTTCTATTTGTCATTCCCGGTACCGTGAAATACGTTGTCAGGATAGAACAGGGATTAATGGAAAATTAGGTCATATACAACAAAAAGGCAAGCCGTATGCAACTTGCACTTTGAGTAGATAATAAGTATAATAGGAATATACTTACAGAAAACACAGAAAAACGAGAAAATTTATTTCAGTTCCCCACCAAATCGTCTAAGGGTCACACATCGACACACCAAATTAGGTGGTCGCCATTGTTGCTAACCGGCGCTATGAATCAATGAATCAATGAAAAATTGCAACATTGACTTCTCTGAGGATTCAAGTGTTGAGTCTATGACTTAGTTTCTTTTATGAAAACCTAACTATAACTGTAACTTCAGCATAATATCCATACCACCGCCCCGAATTGATTTCTCGCTCACGATTTATAAGATAATTGTATGCAAAGGACCATGTACCGGGCGGGGACGTCCGCGACTAATGCTAACTCGGATTGTGATATTAATGTTATACATAATAAACTGTTTTATACTAAATACAATACACGAACGACTTTGCGAAGGTCACGGTAAACTCTAATTTTCTTTATTGCGACATCAGTTCAGGACACGCGATTAGTACCTAGTAACTAGGTACCTACTTACCTACGCTGTTCAATATTTTTTCTTATCTTTGTATGACTGATGCGAAGGCTATTTAAATATCAGTCTGTAACATTCGAGTACTTATCGGCGTTATTTAAGCCTAAATATGTTTATCGTTCAATGAGTAACATTTTCATGCCTTTTACACGCAGCGACTTGCTTTTGGTAGGTATGTATTACAGTCAGCATCAAAAGTAGCTACGCAATCGAAGAAGTCAAAAGTTCTTATTCCCTGTTGATAAAGACTTTTGACGTCTTCGTTTGCGTAGCTACTTTTGATGCTGACTGTACATAGTACCCGCTTATAGATTTAGATATGAGTTTAGCACGATAGCACGAACCACTGGGTTGTGGAATTTAGTAATTGTTTACTTAGTTATTAAACAATAATGATTTTAGTATAATACTTGCGAAATAATTTGAAATACTTAAACAGTATATAAAATGTATCATAAGTGCATTGTGATAAATCATTCGATAAATCTATAAAAAAATAGGTAAGTAGTCTTTTCTAATGACGCTGTACCTTTTTATTACCATGAAAAGGCATTGAACCTTCGGGAAAGCCTGGAACGAACAGGAGCCTCCGTTGCTGTGGCAACCAACCAGTTGTGCCAATAGATTTCCCCATTTCCCGGTACCACATGAAGTGTAAAGGCTCATAGACAAACTCCGCGGTTGCTGTCGACCTCCTGAAAATGTTAAAAATAATAAGTTTTGACACGGTTGAAATGCGTTGAACGTGGTTGTGTTGATTTATTAGTGTTTTTAAATTTTATACAGTTTATTGTGTTAAAGAAATTGTAAATTATGTCTTTTAACTTCGATAGTGGTCAGGTGAGTTTGCCTAATATGTGTTTCACTTGAATTGCGCATTTGATTTGACATTTTAAATATACAAAGTTATGCTTACATTGTAAATGGTTTTTTACAATAGTATATAAGTACCGCTGGATGCGGGTGGCGCAGGACCGGCCATTGTGGCACTCTTTGGGGGAGGCCTTAGTCCAGCAGTGGACGTCTTTCGGCTGATATGATGATGATATAAGTACTTCATCATCATCGTCATCGCACTAAAGCACTTTAAGTACATAAATAGTATAGCATTGTTTACCTTTGTATAATTGGCGTGAGTAGGTAATACGGATGTGGCACTATATGTAGGTGGAAGCCTATTCACTAGTAGCGCTCTATATCCATTACGTTGAGGCGTCCATTGAACCCGGTTCCCACCGGCTAGCCTATTTTACGACAAGGACGAAACCAAAGGGTAGGTACGCAAAAAATAAGTTAAGCAAATATCTAAAACATTTCTCGTTACTCAAGAGTTTCTGAGCATTTTGCTCTTTGGGAATCTGAAGCTACCTAACGAACCTAACTAGGGGGTGCAGTACCGGTACCACTCCGAGAACCGGGACTGAGATTTCCGGTACTGAGCCAGTACCGGGAATTCCCGGTTCTTCGGTACTTTTCGGTACTGAGTATATTTTTTAATTTAATGAGATATTCATGAAATATAAGTACTATAACGGCAATTTTCATTCAATTACATAATTCTGAATAAACCCAACCGGGAAAAAAAATCAAAAATACAAAATACTTCAACACAATTTTATAAATATCAAATTAGGTGCAAAATTTTGCTAAATAAGATAACTTTTAACTAGTTGTTATAAAATCGAGTAGTAAAAGGTGAGGAGTGTAATTTTCTTACCATAGTTCTCATAAATTGGTTAATCTATATCTTATCTATACTGTATACCTACTAATATTGTAAAAAGGACGTGTGTGACATTGTATGTTGTTAGTAAATTTGTATGTAGGGGGCTGGTAGGTTATTTACGGTTCCGTAAACCGCTAAGTATCTGAATTCAAAAAATATTTTACCTGTATGATTGAACTTTCTGGATGGACAGAGGCAATTTTTTAACCAACGAATCAACAAACTGCACAATGGACCAATCTTATAGAAAAAACAGTATTTCGTATACCTTGTATAATAATATCATCATCATTCGCTTGTCCTTATCCCATTTACTTGGGGTCGGCGCAGCATATTTTTTACTTTCATACGTCTCTATCGCCCGCCAACTCATCACACACTTCCTTACTATTTATATCGTCTCACACGCATTTTTCTTGGTCTACCTCTTCTCTTATAACCCTCCACATTCATACTTAATGCCCTTCTAGTAACATGACTATCATCCCTCCGCATACATACCACCGTCGGCGATTTGCTCTTAGCTTTTCAGTTATGGGTGCTACGTTCAGGCTTCCTCTTATATACTCATTTCTTATTCGATCCTTTCTGGTCACGCCACACATCCATCTCAACAACATCTCATCGTCTCGTCTCAGCAACATGCAATCTCGTTTCATCCTTCATTTTTGAGGCCCAACATTCCAATCTATGCAGGAGGACAGGTCTTATAATGGTCTTGTAAATTTTGCCCTTTAGTGGAGGGGTATTCGGCCGTCGCAGATTGTTCCCATGACTTGTCGACATTTCATCCATCCTGCGCTGATTCGGTTTGTAACGTCACGGTCAATATTGCCATTACATAGTATGAGTGACCCGAAGTATCGGAAATCGGAGCAGACCGGCAGCGTTACGCCATCGAGCTCTATGGGCGTAAAATTGGAGAGACTGCCGAAATCACAGAACATGTGTTCTGTTTTTTATCTGCTGATTTTCAAGTCCACATTCTCCAATTTTTGCCGCCACTGATCTAGTCTGCTCTCAACCCCGAGTCCATCTTCACCGACAAGGACAATATCATCGGTGAAGACTATCAGCGGCCAAGGCCTCCTGGATACCCGACGACGACATAGCGTTCATTATAAGCAGGAATATGTAAGGGCTTAAAGCCGAGCCCTGGTGTAAGCCCACCGTGACGTGACACTGAACCTGTCGGTTGTACCAGCCCTCGACCGGACGCGTGTACAACATCTGTCATACTTAGATCGAATCAGCCTTACATCTCAAGGCCCAGCACAAAACCTCGCGAGGAACTCGGTCGTAAGCCTTCTCGAGATCAACAAACACCATATGCAGGTTTTTTTGCGTATGTCTATATTTTTCCCATAGTTGACGAAGTGCGAATGTGGCGTTTGTTGTACCCCTGCCCGGCATAAATCTGAATTGGTTTTGCGGTTTTTCACTCTCATTTCTCATTCGTCTCTCTATCACTTTACTTACTCTTACTCTATCATGTGACATGATCTTTTTCATCTATAGTTATTACACTGGTGTGAAATAAGTAGTTAAATCGAGTGGAAGAGGGACCTATATAATATAGAGTAATAAATACGCATAAACTTAATAAATTAAAAGTATTATTTCAATCTCAATTAAACCCAAACTAGTAGTGAAATAGCAGTACCTACGTTATATTATTTTACTAGTTTATAGATGATTACATTATAACATTACAAGTTATTATATTCAGCTAAATTTTGCTATTTAGTTAATTTGATTACTTTTCCAGGTTATATAATTGAAATATAATTGGCGTTTTATTTCAAGAGTTTGTCATTTGAATACAAAAAATACTCAGTAGGTACCGAAAAGTACCGAAGAACCGGGATTTCAACCACCAGAACCGGTACTGGGTTTTTTGAAAAATCCCGGGAGCATGCCCTAAACCTAACCTATCTAGTTTTTCGCGAACGCGATGGGTCTAATATCTCAGCCATTCTTGATGTTAAGAATAGTTTATCAAATGAAACATGCTTCTTTTGGCGTATTCGAAACGATAGAGCCATATAAAATATCATTCATTTTGCTACACCCTAACCCGTAAGCTATAATTAAACTAGGCTTGCCCAGGAATATCATTTCACACGCTGCTGTTTCGATACCTACGTACGTTACATTTAAACACAGGCAAATGTTCATAACATATAAGTATAACCTAATGGGCTTTGTATAAAGGAAGAGTGTTGGAGCATGAACTGTTCAGTAGGCAGACCTTATTGTCCAAGTCAATCCTAAGTTAATCCCATACATTTTTTAACTACGTAATGCGCACCTGCACTAGCCATTACGCTCCCCGGCCCCCGTTTACGAGCGTTTTATACCCATACAAATTGTATTTCCTTAATCCAACTTAGATACATCCAATTACATCGTAAATAGTCTTTCTATGTGAAACTTAATATGAACTCTATTTCGTGTTGCATAGGTTTAATTTGCTTTGTGCTTTCGATTTGGTCAATGTTAAGAGGGGTGGACACTTGTTCGGCAGACGACAATTTTTCACGCTTTGTGTACATTCCTAATCCGTGTTTGACATCTCGCACTCTGGTCTTTAGTTTAATAGCTCTTGTGTTGAACTATTGTCTGCGTCTATTGTTGATCGAATAAAAAAATCGACGTCAGTAAAACCCAGTAAACTCCCCGCTTATAGTTTTGGATGCATAAAAAAACAATTTGCTGCTTTATCGTGTTCAATTGCAATTACTATTGCGACTAAGTAGTTTAATGTGCTCATTGAACTTGCGTCGTAGAGAATCATTTTTTTATACGAAGGTAAGAGTTGCCTTGAAATATATTATAAGTTGTTAGTATCGCGGGTTGCCGGTGGCATGAAGAACGTGCGTGATTTATGTTCCGTAAAGCTTGGGGTGGAATGTCGTGACCAACCGCAGTACACAAAACTGAAACCGTTCTCAAATTGAAGACCTAGAAATTAACTGCAATTTCAAATTAAAGGCTTCTTAATCTTTCCCCCATTGCTGAGGATTGTGACTCCTAATGCGATTCATGGGATGCCTCCTCGTACTGGCGATGTCTCAATGTAATTTGAGAAGTTGGTACAGTTAAGAAGCTTAGTTTCCTAGGTAGCCTTGTAACCAACCAAGTTATTGTTCATCGGTGATACAGTAAACGGAATGTAAGTACATATATTGATGTAAACTGTCACGATTCACACACATTATTTTTACTATACCTCTGAGAGGTTCTAATAAATAAGTCAATTATAATTACTTATGTGATTAAGTCACGTTTTGTAAAAATATTTGTGAATGTAAACTAACATACCTACTTAAATAGTAAATAGTTAGACCGAACTATAGCTGTAAATAAGCCACTAATGGCTTTAGCACCTAATTATGAAACTCTGCGATAAGTATGAATTATTTGGAACTTTAAATAAAAAAAAAAAAAAAAAAAGGTGGATGTCGCTATACGCCTCCGTAAGGCGTTGTAAGAGGGAACGACTGGTTGAAGGATTTCTCGACCGAATAAGATCTTTCCGATAGCTCAGTTGTTTAAAGCGATAGGCCGCTTATGCCTGAATGTCGCAGGTTCGAATCCTGCTCAGAGCAATTTAAATGTTTCCCTTTAATTTGAAAGGGTCTAGCAGGCAAAGCTAACAAGAGTGCCCCCCTCAAGGGATTTGGTTGTAATTTGAAGTGCAGTAGTGGCAGGACCTAAGAACACTGTATGCGTAATATCAGCCTTCGATCTTCTTTTGTTTCAGACTTATTCACGATAATGTCAAAAAATCAAGGTAATTTTAGCCAAACCAAGCAAGTGAGAGTAACAAAATAAATACAGAATTATGGAGCATAAAATGGGGTTCATAATGCATATTTTTACAGACATCTATATCCTTGAAATTGGATGAAAAAATATATAGTGTTTTTTTCGCTTCATTTTTTTGCCACTTCTCGCGGAGGTGTACAACTATCAAAAAAAAACTTAATAAGCCACAATTGTCAACTACGTATACATATAAAAACATTTTGAAAAATCATGGTGCGTCATGTCAAAAAAAAAAAATTTACATACGTATGTTTACTATATCATATATGTCTGTCTGTCCCTATGTATGCTTAGATCATTAAAACTACGACACGGATTTTGATGCGGTTTTTTTAATACAGAGAGTGATTCAAGAGGAAGGTTTATGTGTATAATATGCATGTATTAATTGTATTATACATATAAACCCGTGCGAAGCCGAGGCGGGTCACTAGTAAATAAATTCTAAGAACTGATGTAGTTTTAATGTCGTACTGATATCATACTGGCAACTGCTCAACGTACAGTCAAAGGAACTATTTTGCAGCTTAAAATAGCCACCGATTTATATGCAAAAAGATAACTTGATACTAGTTGATACCGCCGTTTTAAGCAAAGTTGATGTGACGTCATAACTATTTATTAAGTTTAAAATAATGTTTATTTGTTTAAAAGGTTTGCATTC
Source organism: Epinotia brunnichana (assembly GCA_963854355.1). Lineage (NCBI taxonomy): Eukaryota > Metazoa > Arthropoda > Insecta > Lepidoptera > Tortricidae > Epinotia > Epinotia brunnichana. The sequence continues at coordinate 15,833,197 of OY977949.1, read as the reverse complement.
TGTTTAGATCCTAACGTTTAATAAACTTAAGAATTAATTTTCAATGTTCAGAGGCTCTAGTATACATTTTATCGGTACAATACGTTTTCGAACGCGTTTTCGTTTAGTTTCAATTTGAATGGCAACGCGAACAGTGCCTCTGGTGGTAACTATTAAGAACTACGCGCTGTCATACAAATTGAAACTAAACGCAGACCCGTTCGAAAACGTATATGTATCGATAAAACTTATACTATAGCTACAGGTCTTATATTCTTCCCATTCGAGGCCATGCATCGCTACGTGTGCTACGCCCCGTAGCGCGTAGCAGCGTTTTGCCGCTCTGTGGCGGAAATCGTTCGTAGAGGCCTTATATATTGCGAGTCATTAATCTTTATAAAGTGGCGTGCAGATATTTTGAGAACATCTTCCGCGTATAGACTTCTGCAACTTACTATGTTCACTATAAATGATATATGTAGGTATAGGTACGAGAAATGTCGAAACTTTGTAGTTAACGACAGCGTAGGGTGAATATTCGCCAGACATGAGTGAAACTGAGTTTTCATATATTTAACAAGCATAAAGTTCAAAAATCAGTACTTATCCCGACTACGGAAATTTCACAAAAAAAAAACGGGGTTCGTTTTTTTTACATAAAGTGTCACCCGGAGCAATAATTTTATTTAGAATTGATTGATACCTTATCCATCAAGATCGGTTAGGCTTAGGATCTTAAACGCTACGGCGGAACACGCGTAAATACAAACATAGACTGCAAAAATCATATCCCTTCCCTTCCGCTCTGCCGTAGTCGCGCAAAAACTAACCAAGGTTAGATGTCAAGCATGGGAGCCATGGGAGGTGTCAATTACTTATATGAAAACACATAGATCTTCGCATATCTCTTATTGATACTTACCCTAACAGCCTGCACGTGTGCAGTACAATTTTCCTGTGGAAGGTTACCATTGAAGAACATAATTACAAAATGCTATGTGAATAATAACACACCAGTGATATGTCGAAGAAATTGGCATCGTGGCATTGTCTTGGTAATTGAACCGAGCTATCGTGCACCGCAAACGCTGGAAGCAATAAGGTTCTGTTTAAGAGTCCCCGGCAAGCTCGGTTCTCCATACAAAGTTACGCTCTCATTTTAAAACGACTAGCTAGTTTGCTCTGAAACTTTGTACTTAGAATAAGTTAAGGTATATCAAGGTATACAGCCAATTTAAGTTTTTCAGACAAAACTTGTTTTTGCTGTATTTTGTTAGAAGGAACTTGCATCTTAATATTTTACTACGAAAAACAAAAGTATAATCCAGCATTAAAACAACTGTAGCATTAAAACTTTGTTATGATTTATTTTTCTGATGATAACATCAGAAAAATAAATCATAACAAAGTTTTATTTTATTTTGCATATAAATGCATTTGAAATCTGCGCGCGCCGGCACCCCCCGGAAACGCTCTATACTAAACGGGCTTATGCTATGACGTCACAGCATAGCCTTTACTATGAAGTAAGTCATTAATTTGCGATTATCTCCACAAAATTTACGTTTAAGTCTATACTTGTCATACAAAATATCATTTCTAATTTAATATTCTATGTAACAGTTACGTTATTTTATCGAAAAAATAATATCGTCATTTTAACGTTAGGTAAAACTAATAAAATCGTTTTTTTTTTCTTTTGTATGATATCTCTACGTATATCCGCATCGATTGAGTGTAATTTATTCGAAATTGAAGTCCCATGCAAGTTCCCCATTGGAGCCATATAAACTAATTACAGACAGACCTCATGTCATTGTACATGCAAAGTTTCGTTACAACCCAGAAGGTTGTAGTTAGGTGATTTTAATTTATCAAGTTGTGTATTATTAATAATAATTTGCATTCGTAGTTTTTTTGTTATAAATATTAAATTTAATGTAATCTAATATTATAAATTTAGTGTAAGTTTTGCATGCCATATAGTGGCGAAACATACATACATGTAATTTTATTACCACTGACATGTCAATTGTACGATCTTTGTGTATGTTTTAGCAAAATAAATGATTATGATTAAGGTGAAATTCGGCCTAGCTTGCCGGGGACTCTAAAAACTTATTCTTAGGCTGAATTTGGAAAGTTGAAAAGGAAAGTGTCAGGATGTAAGTTTGTATGTACGGGATTATCTCCGATACTATTCATCCGATTAAAAAAAAAATTTCACCAGTATATAGAATGAAACTTCAGGACAGATATAGGCTATAGTTTATCCCGGGGGTCTGCCTGGGATTTCTATAAAACGCGAGCGGAGCCGCGCGGGCAGCTAGTATGTAAAGGGTCTTTCAATTAGGGCGGGTCGATGTTGAAATTGTATAAAACAAGCTGTGTGTGAGATATGAATTAAATTATATTTTTATTTGAAAGGCCCATTTATGCCATTATTTATGGAATATGAAATCGTTCAACTAATCGTTGTACATGGAAAATCAAGTAAATTGCTGTTTTGGTCGCGAAATACTGCGTTTAGGTACCTACATAGAACAGTTGTCTGTCATACAATTTTGTTTCTATAAAATCGGAAGGCTTCTATTAGTAAACTCAAATTTACTCTCGGCCTCAACATTAAAAAAAAATGCATATTTTTGATTTTTTTCATATCTTTTTTTTTTTTTTTTCAAAAATTTATTTCGGACATGTACTTCCATATTTTTGGTTAGTAACAATAAAAACACTTATTATTAAACTTATGTTAGTGGACACAAATTACAATGTAACTAAAATATTAACTTAGGACTAAAACTTGCGCAGCCTAGATTGCCCGCATCCCATTCACATGCAGTTGCATCCAGTGGTGCTGGAACGGGCAATCCAGCCTGCCGGCCACAACGCGTAGGAGGCTGTTGGAGCTGGCGCGCACCGCACGCGTCGCATCAGGGATGCCGCACGTTTACGCAAAATGGCGTGAAAACCATCAGTCCTGGCCTCCGCAAACATACCTGATGCACTGCAGTAGCGCGGCAGCCCCATCAGCATCCTGAGCGCGTTGTTGTACTGTACCCTTAGGGTATTAAGGGTACTAATGGAATATCTGACCCACAGGCTTTGATTATATGAATGATTTTAATTATATTTTATAGTTCATACTTTATTACAATAATTTTATGGTTTACCCATTTAGCAACACTACGTTATCAATTTTAAAATGTGGCCTCATGCCTATTGTGTCAATTCTCTCTCCTCATCCCCGGGGTTGGATTTCAAACAATAAAATAAAGCAAACTGTTTCTATCCCTCGAGCTTTCGCTTTCTACATCACAATTGGTTGTCGTGAAAGGGTCCCTGGCCCCGTAGCATGGATGGCGTTATCACGCGACAATTGACAGGATAGGCGCGTCGTCTCGTTCTATCGAACGGTGTCAGCCAGGGACGGATGCTCTATCTTGTCACTTATCGCGTGATAACGCCACGCCATCCATGCTACGGGGCCAGACTGTCACACGACGACCGGTTAGCCTAGTGGGTGACGCTGCCTACGAAGGTGAAGGTCCTGGGTTCCCATCCCGGTAAGGGCAAAAATTTGTGTGATGAGCTTGAATATTTGTTTCTGAGTGCTCACACTATTTCACGAGAATCGGTTTAGAAATGCGACCTGTAGAGGAGAACGTCCGGACATACAAAATAATTTTGTCCCAAGCCGAATCGGACAACTTCGTTCGCTTCGCTCGCTCGTTCAAAGATACCTAGTATGGAAATTAAACTTGATCGAAAGCGCAAATGACTAGATTTATTGCTTACAACAGACAAGGACGTCTAAATTTAGCTCCGAACGATGACAAAAGCGAAAGCGAAAGGCACAAATAATGACGTGTAACGTCGACTGACGCACGACATGGAACCTTTGTATCTAATTTAAACGACTAGAAATAAAGTTAATTGAAATGGAAAGGATATGCGACATTTTACTTGTACTTAAATGTTTCCTATCCCCTTATTTATAACACGTTGATTACGCTCTGTTAACTAAAATAAGTTTTGTCCCTTACTCTCAAACACTTTGCCTCAATGGCAATGTTGACAGACAGATAAACGAATTTTAACGGCATTTTAGCTAAAATGTTTGATGAACATTTACTCAATGAGTGAGCAAAGCGAAGGTTCTCTGCTTCAGCTTGGCCCAAAATGCTTTCGTACGACCGGATATCCAGAGGTCCGACTGTTCATCCCGTGAAATTTAGAGAGCAGGTTCGTTAATTATGTAGATTTTTTGTTGATTCTCTTTTTGGATATTAAAAGAAGAAACAGTTTACAGAGCCACTAAGGGCTTGTGCACAAATCACGCGAGGTTCGATAGGGGAGGGGGGGGGGGGGGGGAACTTCAAAATAGCGAATCTATTTTATTATGATAGAAAAATAAAAAAGATTTACTAAGTAAAATACTATTTATCTTACAATTAGGTCGAATGAAAAAAATATACGTGAGGTTATGTGAGGGAAGGGGGGGTAGCCAAGAACCTCACCAAATATCACCAAGGGGGAGGGGGGGGGGGGGGGGGTCAAAAAGTAGCCGAAAAAACCTCGCGTGATTTGTGCACAAGCCCTAGTGAATAAGGGCATTGTTAAATGAAAACCAGTCGCGATACAGTATACTTATCGATGCAGCACAGCACGGCTAACCCAACCAGATAGAGATATACTATTTTTTTTACTTGTTCTTGAATACGATGTTGAGAGAGAGAAGTGGTGAATGAGAGTCAGGAAAACTGACCTCAACACCATACGGGATACATAGCTGGCAAGATAGTCCTGTCATAAAAACTGACCTCAACACCATACGGGATACGTAGCTGGCAAGATAGAGTCCTGTCATAAAAACTGACCTCAACACCATACGGGATACATAGCTGGCAAGATAGAGGCCTGTCATAAAAACTACCCTCCACACCATACGGGATTCATATTAGCTGGCAAGATAGTCCTGTCATAAAAACTGACCTCAACACCATACGGGATACGTAGCTGGCAAGATAGAGTCCTGTCATAAAAACTGACCTCAACACCATACGGGATACATAGCTGGCAAGATAGAGGCCTGTCATAAAAACTACCCTCAACACCATACGGGATTCATATTAGCTGGCAAGATGAAGTCCTGTCATAAAAACTGACCTCAACACCATACGGGATACATAGCTGGCAAGATAGAGTCCTGTCATATGTCAAATATTTTTTATCCGCTAGGAAGACTCCTAAATGTGGGCCTCCCGACGAACCGGTGAATAAATAGTGATTAGTTATTTAAAATAATATTTCTGATTTTCTTTACTTTTTATTGATTTTCAGTCTTGTGTTTGAATCAAATTACAGTATGACACTAATTTACCCTACCTATTTATTTTTTAACGACTTCAAAAGATTAACTTGTCAAACATGAATCGAGTAATATATTACAGTGACTAAATAATTCTAAATTATTGCGGGCATTTATAATTTACGCAAACGGGGCGTGATGTATGGGGTAAATAACAATTTGCAACCCTTTGTGGATGCCATGATTGTTATGAGTATGACGTGTTAGGGTGTGACACCTGCTGTCGGGCGCGTGTCTTTTGTTATTTTTAGGGTTCCCTACTCAAAGAGTAAAACTGGACCCTATTATTAAGACTCCGCTGTCCGTCCGTCCGTCCGTCCGTCTGTCTGTCTGTCACCAGCCTGTATCTCACTGATACCGTGATAGTTCCAGTTGAAATTTTCACAGATGATGTATTTCTGTTGCCGCTATAACAACAAATACTAAAAACAAAATTAAATAAATATTTTTATTGATAATGGTACGGAACCCTTCGTGCGTGAGTCCGACTCGCGCTTGGCCGGTTTTTTCTCATATCATTTGTAATTTTTTTTAAACTCTACTTGATCAATGGTTTCACAAAAATCTACCCTCTATTAGGAAGCGTACTTACGTTGAATATTAAATAAAACATTGCAAGTACTTAGATCCTAAATGTATTCAGAATCTAGTAAATCGTAGGTTTATTAGTCGGATACATCAAATTTACCAGTTTCTGATCATCAGGACAAATGGCGTAGAATAATGTTTTTTTTGTGAAATATGTGAAATATAAATATAACAAAATATGTGGTCCCAATACGCACAAATTATAAGATCTAAACATACCATACCAATGCAGATTTTGGAGGCCACACGGTTGTATCGGTTAAAGGGAGCCAAGCAATCTGTCAACGTTCTCTCGTATTGTCGATGGCACGTGTCACTGTAGACACGTGCCTCTGTCGTCAAGTAATCATATGTAGATTCAATAACAATGAGAATTAAATTTTGTAACCGAAGTAATAATATCAGCCCGCTATAATTCGCATTTTCAATAGCATAATATATTTCTAACATATCTACCTATAACGAAACGAAAATATCTGCACCATTTGTTACGCTTATGATGTTCAGTCAGAAACGCGATATTATGAACCGACGAAAACGGAGTGACGCAGCAGCGAAAATGCGGTGAGGTGTCTTAGCGTCACAATTTCGACTGCAAAAAACTGCATAAGCGCAGCAAAACGCATCATCGGTGTGATCGATCCTTTTACTGATCCTTTGTGTATTTGTGTCATTCTCATGCAAGGGACCTTTTGACGGCGTCCCATAACAACGCATTTAGAAGTCATCGTACTGACATCGACAAAGAGGGAACTTTTCATTTATTGTCAATTTTTTTACAAATTCCCACCATTTCCAAAATATAGATCTGGGTCTGAAATAAACGAATTCCATTTTTTTTTTTAGTTCAACAGGGAATCTACCCCGAAGCGCCTTGGCAACTGGGAGGTACCGAGATGGGCGCCGACCAGGGCGCGCCCCGTAGAGATGAGGCCAGACCCCAAGCCTATAGCCGACTTCGACGGGCATTTCCTGCCAGGAGCGCCGCGTGGCACCTCTAAGTGCTTCGGACACTACACCGGTACTTGGGACTTGCCTCGGAAGATCACTAGGAAAGTCGGTAAGTTGAAGTATGACGTCAAACTCTATAAGTATTAGGTGTTTTAGAACGGGGTCTTATTTTTCGGATTATTCTGGGCTACAATAGTACATTTCGATGCTAGTGCGGAAAGTATGTCATTACTTCAGGAGCATCGAGATCTCGGGACTAGTCGGGACGAGTGAAGAATGACATTACCGCACGTGTATCGAACGACGTAATACAGTTGCGAAAAAATAAGAAAAACAACAAGTAAGGAAGTTGTATTTAAAAAATTGATTTTTAACATCATCATCGTCATTATCATATCAGCCGAAACACGTCCAATGCTGGACATAGGCCTCCCCCAAAGAGTGCCACAATGGCCGGTCCTGCGCCACCCGCATCCAGCGGACTCCCGCGACCTTTACCAGGTCATCAGTCCACATGGAGACTGCTCGCCTAGTTTACTTTAGTTATTTCCACAGTATCATGTCATATGGCTTATTGATCTGGGGGAAAGCAGCTGATATAGAAACTATCTTTGTCCTTCAAAAGAGGGCGATCCGATCGATTTATAATCTTGGCTCTCGAGACTCTCTGAGAGCACGCTTTAAGGAAATAGGTATCCTCACAGTGGCTTCACAGTACATACTGGACGTGATTATGTATACACACAAAAACATAAAGTCGTTCAAGAAGCAGTCTGATGTCCATAATATAAATACACGAAACAGACATAAATTAGTTATCCCAATGTTTCGTTTGCAGAAAGTCAAAAAATCGTTTTTGGGTAACTGTATAAGGTTTTACAACAAAGTACCCAAAGATGTATGGGATCTTCCTTATAATTCATTCAAAGAATATATAAAAAATGCTCTTTTAAGGAGAGGATACTACAAGATCGAAGAATATATGGAAGACAAATATACATGGTAAATCCTTCAATCTCAAAAGCCGTCGTAACTTTTTTTTTTTTTTTTTTTTTTTTTTTATTTTTTTTTTTTTATTTGTTGTTTTATTTGTTATTGTGTCCTTGAGTGAGTCGCTTGCTGCTTGGGTCGCCGCTGTTACTGGCTGTCTCAATTTTTATTAATTTTTAATTTGTATGTTTTATTGTAATTTTGATCTTGACATGTTGGTTACATTCCAGTTCTGTAGCATTAGATTATTTGACCAGGGACTCTTTACATCTCCGTTAATTTATTTTATCTGACGCTCGAGACTTTACATCTCCATTATTATTATTATTATTTTTTTTGGTTCATTTTGACATTTTATTATAGAATAAGATTATTGTGATAAAATTGACCCGGAGACTCTGTACATCTCTCGGCTAATGTATTCAATTCAAGTCATTTAATGTTAATTAATTGTATTTGTAATCCCTGACATGTGAAAGAGCCCTTGAGTGAGGCCTACTTACAGAATAAATATTTGAATTTTGAATTTTGTGGCGGGCCTACCCACGCCGCGCCTTCCGGTACGTGGTCGCCACTCGAGAACCTTTCTGCCCCAACGGCCATCGGTTCTACGTGTAATGTGCCCCGCCCACTGCCACTTAAGTTTAGCTATTCGGAGGGCTATATCGGTTACCTTGGTTCTGCTGCGGATAGCCTCATTTCTGATGCGATCGCGCAGAGAAACTCCCAGCATAGCCCTCTCCATTGCCCTTTAAGTGACTTTGAGCCTTCTTATGAGGCCCATAGTAAGCGACCACGTTTCCGTGCCATATGTCATCACTGGCAACACACACTGGTCAAAGACTTTTTTACGGACAGCTATACACGTCAATTCGCAGACCCGAAGTTGGTCTGGCGGAAGACCCTAGAGCTAGACTAACCCGACACTATACCGACGACATCCCGGACATCAGCCTGATTTTTAACAACTTCATTATTTTTCAACTGTAATACAATGATGTTACAGAATTAATAATATAAAAGTTTCAAATTCCTTACTTGTTGTTTTTCTTATTTTTTCGCAACTGTATTTAAAAACGTGTTCGATACACGTGGAAAAGTGAAAACCACTAGTGCGCGAAAGCCATCTTTCCGCACGCTAAACAGCTACGTAAAGTAGCACTTTTTGAGCAACTGTATTAAAAAGATCATTTCGTATGCTTCAGTTTTATTTTTCTGAAAATATGTATGACTTTGCCTTTGAAGCGGGCACTTTGTTGTTTCAGATGTTAATGCTGTTGACTATCCCAGTGTAGGTACTTAGTCATATAAGTTCATTATAGGATCATTGGAAGCATCGAAGCTGACGCTCCTGGGTTCAAGTTCCATTAAACTTTAAATGATAATTATGTTATGTCTATGGGTATGAATATTTGTTTCTGAGTCTTGGATATTTTCTATTTAAGTATTATCTACACCCATATTAACATAGTCTCATTGAGGTAACTATGGGGCTGGTGCGATTTGTGTAAGATTGTGGCTTAATCGTAATATATTAGGGACTATGAAATAGAATTCTGTTTTCAGTTTCCGATATTGCAAAAATACGTGTTTATTGCTACATTAAATCTTGTTAAAGCGTACTATTATTAAAGCGTAACTAGGTTAGGACGCTGATTCAGGAAGGTGTAATCGCATTTAGCTTGTAAGGAGCCTAAATCTAAATGCGATTACACCTTCCTGAATCACCTTCCTCTCATTCAGGATGCTAAATTCATGACAATGTAACACCCGCTTAAAAACTCTACTCTTGACTTCACGTTGTGGTTTGTTGCTCGCAGATCTGGTGTCAGTGTCATGTTCCATTTCGTAGGTTTCGCTCGACACGTTCGCGTGTTGCTCACTATAATGATCTAGTTTAATCGGAAATATGATTCATCATATTGCGACTAATGGTTTGGACTACTTTCCAAGCTATCAATAAAGACTTGTGCTATTTAGAAGACTTAAAATTGACTAATAGTACTGACTGATGTCAAAAAACCTTTTTAAATGTCCCTTTGTACTGAGACACGCGAAAAGTCTTCCTGCTATTATAATATGGTATCGTGTTTCTGAGTAGTTTGTCGGTTGTGATGGAACGTCTGTGGTGCACCCTTCCCTTCGTATCAATGTATATTGAGGTGAAGGTCAAACTGGGTCCATTAATACTTTACGTCGCCCATACGTTACTACACGCAACCCATACGTTACCTGCGTTGTTTTGGATACAAAAATGGCGTTACGAGTTGATGACGTTAGCTTTCTTGTTTACGCGAATTCCGAGTTATGAGTTCGTATTAGGCTCTAGTATAAGTTTTATCGATACAATACGTTATCGAACTCGTTTGCGTTTAGTTTCAATTTGTATGGCAACGCGAACAGTGCCTCAGGTGGTAACTATTAGGAACTACGCGTTGCCATACTAAATTGAAGCTAAACGCACACGCGTTCGAAAACGTATATGTATCGACAAAACTTATACTAGACCTAGCGTTCACGAGCACGCATTATTTGTTTATGAAGAAACATGTTCACCAGTTGTGGTCTAATTCATATAAATTTTTGGTCAAATTTATTAATTCATTCCGATAAGTCGTTTCAACTCAAACAAACTCAAACATTTATTCGTGACAACAAATAGGTACAGAAAGTAATAGAAGTAAATTAAAATAACACTTCAGATTTGGTCACGAAATGGACCCAGCTCAGCATGTAGCTTTACAGCCAGCGCTGGTCTTCCGCAGGGTCCATTCAAGCTTGAAAACACACAAAAATTGAATAAAATTAACTATATTTTACGCATCGCATTATAGATGCGTACGCATTTCAGACTGGAGTAGTAATCATGGTCTCAATGTTAACCCAGTAAAGACCCAGGCTATCATCATTGGTAGCGCGAAGATGATTTCTAGAGTTGACTATATGAATCTCGCACCGATTTTGTTTAATGGCGTATTGATCCCGTACTCTGTGCAAGTTAAGAACCTTTTCGTTATTTTGGACAGCACTCTTTCGTGGGTGCCGCAGATGAATGAGGTTAACAGGTAGATGTTTGCTGCTGTAGGTTCTTTGAGAAGGCTCCGTAATTTCCTTCCCATTGCTACCAAAGTTGCGCTTGCTCAATCGCTACTCCTCCCTATTTTAGACTATGCTGACATATCCTATATTGATCTATCTGAGGAACAACTTAACAAGTATGCAAAACGTATGTATCAGGTTCATATTTAGGTTACGCAAATATCGCCACGTATCCAGGTTCCGTTCTCAGCTCAAGTGGCTTCCTATCCGGTCCAGACGTAACTCTCACTCTCTCGCCCTTCTTTATGCAATTATTTTGAATCCTGCAACTCCTCGCTACCTCAAGGAGCGTTTTAAATGTATTTCTTCTGCAAGGTCTGCTCATAAGTTGCTTCGCAGTCTCAGTTTTCCCTCATCTAGCTCTACATTTTACAGCAATTCATTTACTTTCAGAGCTGTTCGATTGTGGAATTCTTTGCCTATTAAAATTAAACGTGCTAAGTCTCTTCCCATTTTTAAAACTAGACTAAAGGTGTACTATTTCTCTCTTCCGTAGCTGTTCATTTCTACTTTGTGTTTGCTGTTTGTTTTCGACTGTAAATTATACTGTTTCTTTGATATTTTAGTTATTGTATGTGTATGTAGGTTTATATATAAAGGTATGTATTTATGTAAGTGTAGGTATAGTCTTTCTTATAGTTTGGTTATTTATATTCTGTTTCACCTACTCTAGTACATTACTTACCTAGGGCGGTTAAACAAAGAATGTCCCAGATCGCAGGTATTTGACGCCCGAGCCGAAGGCAAGGGCGATAAATATGCGCTCTGAGGCTTTCTTTATTACCGCCCGTGGTGAGTACAAAATTTTACGTCTCTATCTGGCCAGGAAGTGGGGTTTTCCGCACGCATAGCGTGCGGTAATTCCTACTTTATGGCCAGGTATGACGTAAAAATCATTATGATTATCTTGCATCGTCTCCACCACCCAGGTCCAAGGCTCCAGGGTTGTCAAGGTGGTCGCTCTTTAGCGATAAGACCGCCTGTTGTCTACCATTGTTTATGTTTAATTTACTTCTGTTTTTCTATTACATATTTACTATTTCTGGTGAGCAATAAAGAAAATTAAATTAAAATTAGGAAAAAATTATACAAGCCCAGCAATTTGTTGGCCTCCGAGAAGTTGCATGCGAACAAACTGCTTCGTGTGTACAGGCAAACAGTCAAAGGCTTCATGAAAACAGTCAAGTCAAGTGCAAACGCAGCCAATACACGTACGCAAATACAATTTTAATAATAAAACTAGAACCCAGTAATAGAGAATTGGATGTAAGTATCTGTAAGATTCCCGTCTACAAAGATACAGACTTATTTCTTTAAAAACCTTGTTAAGTTTACTAAATACAAATAGTTGGACTTAAGATAAATTTCGTACTTAATTATTTCCCAGCCGAAGACCTCGCCCGCGAGCCACCAATCGGCAGATTTACAGATTGGCTGAATCTCCGCGTGCAGAGGCCCAAAGCAGCCGCGGCGGCGCGCATGCGCTCTGAGAAGCGCAGCAAGAAGGACATCCAGAAAACAACCGAGCCCGCGGAGACGGAGACGTTCAAAGTAAGCCGCGAGCATTAGACGCCATTATTCTATATTCTAAAGTAGAACAGGGCGCGAAACGCGCCCGCTTTAAAAAAAGTTTACCAGTTGATTCCTATGGCGTATCAGTGATTTTTTTGGTATGAATCATGTTATTAGCTTGTATAATGTACTATGGGTAGTCAGATTTGTTTACGTACAATCGTGCTTGGTATTTTTAGTGGCTGCTTTGTTTTTACGATTGCAGTTTTATCTGCGACAGCACATGTGTCATACGGCTTTTGTGTTCTTAGAAGATTTTTTTATTGGCTTTATGCTTCAAGTAGTCTAGCAACAAAGTAGTTAGGTATATATCTTAGTATTTTATCGTCACCTGTCATGCACACCTGATTGATAATAAAATCTTATCGTATATTATATTAATCACTACATTTCGACTTATGGTAATCACTTGTACATTTCCAAATAGTATTCTCAAACAGTCATTCATAGAATCGAACAAATATAATGAGGACTAGCTGTTGCCTGCGACTTCGTCCGCGTATAACATGTCATCGTCTAAAAGTTTGTTTAAGGAATAAATAAAAAAAAAAACATTGAAATTAGTTTTGTGCCTAGTCTTTGTAAACAGTCTAAAACCGAAGTTACAAATCTCTTACTTTCAAAATGGCTTGCTCTTTATACATACTTAGAACCCCCTTTGAACCCTCATAATAAACAGGCTGAAACCGTAGTTACAAATTTCTTACTTTAAAAATGTCTTGCTCTATACTATACAAACTTCAAACCCCGTTTTAACCTTCTTAGGCGATGAATTAAAAAAAAACGCTGAAATTAGTTTTGTAGTATTTTAGCATGTTTGTTTTGTCTTAAACCGAAGTAACAAATCCCTTACTTTAAAAATGTCTTGCTCTCCATACAAACTTTGAATGCCCTTATAATCCCCATTGGGGAAAAAGAATTTCAAAAAACGCTGAAATAATAGGGAACATTACTGCAATGTTCTGCCGCCAGATGCAGCACTAACACTAATAGTAAACCAGTATAGAAATATAGGGATTCACACACACATGCAAAATTGATTGTCAAATGAGTGACAAGGATGCTTGCATAGACAATACCGCAAGTGCGAACGAGATACAATGTCAACGCTGCTAGTGTCGCCACCTACGAAGAGTTTTGCGTAATGTTCCCTATTTTGGTAGTCTAAACAGGCTAAGATCGAAGTTACAAATCTCATATCTTTAATTTTTTTTATTATTTTATCTTTCTAAAAAGTTTTGAGATCTGAGATGTTGAGAGCACCCCTTTTTCATCCCCTTAGACGTGGAATTTTCCAAAACGCTAAAAATACTTTATTTGTTTCGTATTATTTGTATTTTTCTATATAAGTAATTTTTCTAAAAAAATTTAAGCTTCTATCTCAAAAAGGAGTTTCGCTCATACAACAAACTTTGCAACCCTTTAGGGGTGAAATTTTTCAAAACGCTAAAAGTACTTTATTTGTATTATAATAAGTAATCTTTCTACAAAGTTTAAAGTCGCTTGTCTAAAAAATAAAGTTTCTCCCATACAAAATTTACACCCCTTTCTAACCCCCTTAGGGGCAGAATTTTCCTAAACGTTGAAAGTCCTTTATTTGTATTCTAATAAGTAATCGTTATACAAAGTTTTAAGTCTCTAGCTCAAAAAATCAAGTTTCCCCCATACAAACTTTGCACCCCTATTTAACCCCTTTGATGATGATGATTTCCAAAAATTACTTCTTATCCGTTGCCTACGTTGTAAAAGGTAGTTCTGGTCTAAATTTCAACTCTCTAGGCCCTAGTTTAGGCTGTGAGTTGATGAGTGAGTGAGTGAGTGAGTCAGTCAGGACATAGGCATTTATATTTTATTCCCATAAATTTAATTATTATACTTTTTGCTGTCAATCCGTACTGTTTTTTAGGCTTCCGTACTCAAAGAGTAAAACGGGACCCTATTACTAAGACTTCGCTGTCCGTCCGTCCGTCCGTCCGTCCGTCTGTCTGTCACCAGGCTGTATCTCAAGAACCGTGATAGCTAGAGAGTTGAAATTTTCACATATTATGTATTTCTGTTGCCGCTATAATAACAAATACTAAAAACAAAATAAAATATTTTTTTAAGGGGGCTCCCATACAACAAAGGTGATTTTTTTGCCGTTTTTATAGATAATGGTACGTAACCCTTCGTGCGCGAGTCCAACTCGCACTTGGCCGGTTTTTTTCCGTAGGTATCTATTTCTTCAAATGACTCATCTTTAATATACGAGTATAGATTAGGTACGCTTTCCGCTTGTCTTCCAAATAGGGGGGAGTAGACTCAAAATGTATTATTACTTCAAAAGAAAGAAGAAACGAAAAACCCGTTCAAATATTTCAAAAAATTACGAAGCTACAACCGTTTTAATATCGCTTATTAGAGTGAGAAAACGATCGGGACCGTAACGTCACGATCCTCGAGCGTCATAGTAGGTACTCATAGTAAAAAACAATCGTTTCATATGAAGGTGCGTTTTGCGGAAAAAGGACAGAACATACCCCCTCTTAAAACTTATAACTTAGTGACTACTTAAATAACCTCTTGCGTTGTTTTTTTCTCCATTTGACTTCATTGTAAGTCCTTTTTCGAGAAAATACCTACAACATTGTGATTATTTTATTTAGTGTCTACAGTGTTTACATCCCTATTTTCAATCTATTCGACATCCGTATTTTCTTTTAAACCACGAACTTCAGAATTCGAAATATTCGGGTATATCTATCTCTATCGCACTAACATTACTCGAGTGAGAGGAATGCAGATATACGAACTTCGAGTTTTGGTTTGCGTGGTTTGGCTGAATGCGCAAAGAGAGCGCGCGCGTGTCATTAAAAAAAACATTTGTGTTCCTTATATTGTTCGAATTTGTTGATACATTTAATGAAATTACGCTTTAATACGACATTTGCGCATATAAGTTCTCATATCAGAATCGATTAATTTCTTATGCTTTACCTCTTGGTATGCGTTTCGTGAAGGTCTATCGGAGACGGGATTTAAATTATAAAGGTGAAATTGAGGAAAAGCAATTCCGCCATTTTGACGTTTCACAAAGCTGACAGATGTGGCGGCGATATACTTTAAGAATAATAAATGAAAAATTAATGAAGTCGTATATTTTGGAAAATTAATTAATTGTCGCAGTCGGATAAAAACTATCCTAAGTTGCAGCTAGAATAATAATGTACCTACAAAAAATGTTTCATATTTTTCCGTTCACGGGATGCTGAGAACATTCGTGACAACCCAAAGCTTAGTTTCAAACTGGCTGATTCTAGAGATTTATTTTAAGTGGAGAAGATGTGGTACCTAAAGAAAAACCGTAATATTGAGATTTATTTATTTACTTACTTATCTATTTAAACTTTATTGCACAGTAACAAGTTACAATTCAAAACACGAACTTAATGCCATTAGGCATTCTCTACCAGTCAACCCTTAGGCCAGTGTTTACAACCTTTTTCATGGCGCGACCCCCCTAGAGTAAGATAATATTTCGCAACCCCCCATTTTTCTTAAATTAGGTATATTTCTTTTTTACAAATATGAAATCCTCACATGTTTCTTTAACTTACAAAATTCAAGCAGCCGCCGCCACCCCCTTCAAGAAGGGGGTCGCGACCCACAGGTTGAAAGATACTGCTTTAGGCCAAACAGAAAATAATCATAACTGGTGCGGGATACGAGAACAGCCCAGGAATAAATAAACCGGACAAATTACTCTAATTTTTATATATTGCTAGATGAAAGACCAAATTTACACGCATTATGTATATCTGAAACATGGATAACTAAGTCAAAAATAGACTTGTTGAACCTTGAAGGCTATCATGGATGGCTAGCTGCTTTTGTAGATCTAATTACATTAACATGGCTAGCTGCTTTTGTAGATCTAATTACGAAGCCGGAGGTGTATGTATCTTCCTTCGAACAGACATTGAATTTGTTGAATTAGAAGACATAAATAGTATATCTATAGAATATATATTTGAAACGTGTGCCATAGAAATATGTACGTCAGATTTAATATTAATTGTTATTTATTGGCCAAATAGTGATAGAAATCCTGATTTATTCTTTGAAAAGTTGGAGCAACTATTGCATATATTACATACTAAATATAAAAATAAAAATGTTATAATAGGAGGAGACTTGAATGTTGACATTCTGAAAAAAACTACACTGTCGAAGAATTTTATGAATATGTTCTTATCTTTCAATTTTTCACAACATGTAAATGAGCCTACCAGGATCTCCAAAAATACTGCTAAATGCCTAGATGTTTTTTTTACTAACTTTGACGCCGATAATCTTAAGGTCGATGTACAAGAGCTTGGGTTTTCAGATCATAAGAGTGTTAATGGCATAGTGCCTAATGCAATGGAGAGGATGGCACATACACCTGATGAATATATACACTACAAACGGTTTTTCACTGAAAAAAATATTCAATTATTTAAAACACAACTACAAAATATTAACTGGTACTCTATCCTTTCTCCTCAAATTCCAATTAATGATAATTTTGTAAAGTCCAATAATATAATGAAAACACTGCTAAACCGCTGCATCCCCAAGAAACGAATAAAATTTAAAATAAGACCTAACAGACAGTGGTTGACACCTGGAATTAGAAAATCTTGTTTACATAAACGGCAACTAAAAAACCTTATTTCGCATTCAGACGACCCAATTTTAATCAAGCACCTGGATATATTCACAAAGACTCTGAAGAGATGTGTTACTATAGCTAAAAAGATATATAATAATAAAAGGGTCAATTCTTCAAGCAATAAAATTAAAACAGTGTGGAAAATTATAGGCGAAAAAACAAAAAAACCTAAATTAAAAATTAAATCCCAGAAAAATATTACACTCAAACTCAACGGAACAATAATAGACAAACCACAAGTTGTCGCAGATACTTTTAACACCTACTTTTCCTCAGTAGGGATTAATGTTAACAATAGTCATCCGAACGGTCGCCCAGTTATGAACCCAACCAGTAATACAATATTCCTATATCCACCTAGCTACACAGAAATAGACAAGTCTATAAAGGACTTAAAAAATAAGAACAGTTTTGGAATCGATGAAATACCCCCATCACTCGTAAAAAAATGTTCTAGTGAGTTAATTATACCATTAACCTTCTTAATAAACCAGTCACTCTCAGCAGGAATATTTCCAGATGCCCTTAAAATAGCAGTCATCAAACCAGTCCCGAAAAATAAAAACGTGAGTGACCCTAGCCAATATCGGCCCATAGCCATGTTACCAACATTCTCAAAAGTCTTTGAATCTGTAATGGCCAAACGTTTATCAGCTTTTTGCGATAAATATAAAATATGGTTTTAGAAAACAAAGAGGTACAATATTAACAATTCAAAAATTTGTACACGACGTAATTGGTATAATTGACAGCAAAAACTACTCATTTGGACTACTGCTCGATATGAGCAAAGCCTATGACCGAGTCAACCATAACATCCTCCTTAATAAGCTGTACGGTATAGGAGTACGCGGCGCAGCCCTCGACTGGTTCAAATCTTACCTCAACAATAGAGTACAACTAGTGGAATTAGATTACTATGATAAAAAGAGCAATCTACTAAAATACATTCACAAAAAAGACAAGTTACATGTTCTATTCCGCAGGGAAGCGTGCTAGGTTGCATCCTATTTTTAATATACGTAAACGACTTACCAAAGATTATAAATTCAGATCAAATTAAATGCTTTATATACGCCGACGATATCTCCAGTCTTCCCGAGTCAAAAAGAAACCGATTTTGTACTAAATATGAACTCAATACTTGATATCCTTTTAAAGTGGCTTGAGGACCATAACCTGCAGTTAAACTTAAAAAAGACAAATTTAATTCAATTCAGACCCTATCAGAGACTCCCGTTAGATGTTGATTACACATATTCAGGCCATACATTTCAACTTATTAACAATTGCAGTCTACTTGGAATTAATATCGACGAAAACATTAATTGGAAGTCGCATATTGAAAAAATCTGTACAAAACTGTCTCGTTTTACGTATGCCTTACGAAATATAAAGAAAACCACAGATTTTAAAACTGCAGTTAGTGCGTATTATGCGTTTACCCAGACCTGGCTGCAATATGGGATAATTTTATGGGGCAATAGTACAGACCTACCGGATTTATTCGTATTACAGAAACGGTGCATAAGAATTCTCACAAATATTAAAAATAATGAAACATGCAAACCCCACTTTAAAAGATTAAGCATTTTAACATTACCCTCTCTCTATATTTTGGAAACTTGTAAATTTGTACGGAAGCATCAACATTTATACACTCAAGACAAAGACCGTCACACTTGCACCCTAAATCTAAGTAAGACATAGAGATAAAATAGCCCTCCAACAAGTAACTTACAAATGAGAAATAAAAGCCCCCATATGACAACAATACGCATTTACAACAGCCTACCTAAAGAAATAGCTGATGAGGTCAAATGTACTAAATTTGTTCAAAAGTTAAAATCATATTTAATAGAAAACAGTTTTTATTCACTGAAAGGCTTCTTCAATGTAAATAGTTACCATAGATAATCTTCGCAAATGTTATCCTAGATATTGATACCTACCTACCTACATGTAAATCTTAGTTTAAGTACTATAATTTGTAATGTGTACCTACGTTTTGAGACGAAGGATTTGCAATACCCTTACAGGGTGTCATGTTGTACCTACTATAGACTGTAAGATATTTAAGACCTGACATGAGTGCAATAAAGTATTCTTATTCTTATTCTTATTCTCAATAGTCAATACAAACTTCCGCCTCTCATTTAACTACCTTATGAGATGATTTTCGGGATAAAAACTATCCTATGTCCTTCCTTGGGGAAGACAGACAGACATACAGACAAACAGACGGACAGAGTTACTTTCGCAATTATATGTAATATTAGTATGGATTTTGCTCGTTTAATAGTATAAGTAGATATTATGTCTCCTACATTTTAACCTCTTATTCGACTTTAAAAAATCGTTTATCTATCCAAATATCATAAACCCTCCATGATGCGTTCAAGAACCGCACATTATGACCACCATAAAAATAGACTGTTTTGTTAGAACAAATTTCTTATCTGTGTAAATGTTATTATTGCTAAATAATAACATCGATTTCGATGATATTATTTCATTCAAATTTCGAACGTCTCAAAAACATAGAAATTTGATTTAACCTCTATTCTAATATCAGTCGAGATGACGTTTAGTTCGAAATGAATTGTCAATTTGCATACAAATTTGACAAATGTCGCACGTAAGTAAGATATAGAACGATATAACAGTTGGATCCGACTCTAGGTAGTTTGTCTCTGAGTTAAAAAAAAAACTATGACAGCTGCCAGAAAACAACGCCGCGATGCCGGTCATAATATGCGGCTCCTATTCAGGAGAACTCATCGAGAAGGAGAATCATGGAGGTTTATGATATGTGGATAGATAAAGTAGTGAATGTAACTATACATAATTAGGCATTAAGATACTCGTGTGATGTTATTATTACATTAAACCCACACTCGTATTTAATGCCCTTCATTATGTACAGTCACATAAACTACTATTAGGTAGGTTAGTAAGCGTTTTCCATAATATGAATTTAATTTGAACGTTATCCATTTTCAGCCTAGGCAATGCCCGTTCCACAAGCACGGCCCTAAAAAGAAAATAGTTCGGAAGCTTGAACTCTAACACAAGTAGAAGACGTAGAAATCAACTAAAGTGCACAGTATTTTTGGATTTGACTTCTATTTAAGATTCTTAAATAAATTCGTTTTCATGATTGTAACTAAATTGTGTCAAAACTTTTACATGTCTGTACGAACATAAAGGATAGTAAAAAGGACATCAATGATAATTATACCGATCCTGAGCAACCAGATCAACAAGAAACTCAACATGTAGAGGAGAAAAGAAATGACGATCCATTGGATCTGAATAAAACATTAGAACCAGTGGACGCAGATGGCCACGGTCCTTATGTTCCCGGAGCATTAACAGATCCCGACAAAAGACACGATAACTACGACCTCCTTGTCAAAGAGGCTGTTGAAGAAATCCACGGGCCGCAAGAAGACAAAACTGACAAATTCTGGAAGAACGTTGCCATAAACGCAAAAGATGTTGAGACTATGAAATATAAAGTTAAGAGTGAAACGCCAAAACTACCCGCTGTTAACGTTTCTCAGAACTTTAATTTCGCTAGAAAAATGCACGTAGGTAATTTAGAGCATCAGCCTCTACCTGACACGTTAGGATATCGGAACATGACCAAAATAGGCGAACATAGAGATTCAGACATAATAGTTAAACCTTACGCTATAGGGTGGAAAGGCTACGGTGCCTCTGGGCCCACATGCTGCACCAAAATGCGCGTTCACAGACCTAAGACATGCGATCCAAAGAAAACAGACTCCGACACGGATGAAGCTAAACAGAGACCTCTAACATCAGCTCCGGATTTGGGAGCTCAGTGTAAGAAACCGATGTCTCTCATGGACCTTGCTATTTGCTGGGACTTTAGACCAGATGATCCAAAAAGAGAACCGATACCACCAAAACATATAGATGGTTCAAACGGCTCAAAAGCGCCGGCTGTTTTTACAATGGTCCATACGCCAAAGCCAGAGCAGGAAGAGCCGATTAAAAGTGGCCATACAAATCCCATTTTTAATGAAAATCGATTCGTTCAGGACATTGGTCGACACCCGGTGCCATACTTTGAAAAGGATATGACGAAGTCTAAGAGGAAGGATTCCTGCGACGTCCAATATTGTCCACAGCATAACGGCCACGAAAGAGAAATTAGATCCAGTTCTTCTAGCAGACGAAATTCTCCGCCTATGCCAACCAAACCGCTGTGTGACGGTATCCATGGGTGCGGGACTCCAAGCGACGTCAGTCGGAAATCTAGTCGCGATAACAATGGCCAAGACAAAATTCGGTTCACCAAAGAAGCTTGGAATGATCATGACGCAGGCAAAAAGAAAAATAAACAATACGACCTGAATCGAAATCGTAATAGTTTAGAATCGTATGAAAATACTTCTTTGGCACAAGGTAAACTGCACCAGAGCACGCCGGATGATTCCATCATCTCAAAACGCTCCACAAAAGACAGTAACACGCCTAATGGTAATGGCAAGCACAAGACTTGCTTATCATGCAAGGGTACCAAAATTCCTCAGGACACGAAGCAGAAAGAAGACTACAAGTTTGCCTTCAAAGCTGGTAATCCGAATTCTGTTCAGAGTGGGAGCACTTCTCAGGATTCCAAAGGTGTTAAGATTCCAAAGATGCGTCACCCTTATACAAAGAAATCATACACGATTCCTACACTTGCTCCCCCGTTTAGCATTTGGCGCGACGCAAATGCTACCGGCTATCCCGAACACTGGAGGCTGGCTAGCGTATACCAACATGCTTACAACAAGCCACCAGAACAAAGACGAAAACCACTTATATCCAGCGTGTACCAATGAAATCGCACAAACATACCGTCTTATATTAATCACACCAGCGTACCTAAATATTTTATTGGGTCCAAAATCAATTATGGCATAATATGTATCATGTAACGTTGTAGTTTGCAATTAAATAATTTTACTGAATCATCGTTATCATTTTGAGCTTAAACACCTGCGTCTTATCTCAGACTTAGACGACTCATGGTGACAGAACATCCGTCAGGTGCCGTTGCATTAACGTTTTGCTTTAATGTTTTTCTTCTTAATATCTGAATTTTTCGTTTTGTGTTGGCGTTTCTTAATTCTTTGTCGAATACTTAAGCCTAGTTGGTAGTACCCCTGTCAACCTGCTCTGTGGCTAAGACTATTGTGAAGATTTGTGTTAAATTTAATAATTGAGATGGCAACCAGAATCTTCTCCGAGAGTGTGGCCTTAGGACCATAGGCCATTGAGTAGTGTTCTAGTAAACGTCCATATTTCTTGTATAAACCTAAACCAGATATTCAGAGTAGGGCTTATTCCAACTAAATTTCATAATACCTTATTCACGATTACCCCTAATTTTCAAATTACCATGGGCTCCAAATACCTTAATCTCAAATTCGGTCATTGTCAGATTTAGGTTCGCGTCTTTTCGGTGGACATTGCCAAAGTTAAGGGCTATAAAGCCTAATTTTTGGTTGAACTCTGAATCCGCATAAACGGCGTTGCCCCTTCTATAATTATTTGTGATAAAAACATATTATATGTGAGCGTAAGCCCTTAACTATTGACCACCGGAAAGATGATTTTTGTTTTTGTGACTGACAATGACCCAATTGTCTCATTCTTAAGGCCTCTCACAGACTGGCGCGGCTTGGCCGCGGCGGACAATAGAAAACTTGTCATTAGCTGTCAAATTTACTATGGTCCGCCACCGCAGGCCGCGCCAGTGTGATGCAGGCTTAAAATGAACGAAATTCATTATGACTTTGACCCAAAACGTCACATTATCTAAATACCTAAAGATTGAAATGCACAAATTCCTTCAAATACTGAATGACTTCTGTCATTTCTATGACAAAATATTAAAATAACAAAATTGTTTTGAAGTTTAGGCATTATGAGACTAAGCTATTTTGAAATTCGGCCATATTAAGAATATGGTGTTATGAGAAAAAAAGTTAGGTATTCTGTGATTTAGGTATTTTGACACTAAGTTCTTTTGAGATCTAGGAGTATTTTGGAAAAGGGTAAAATGGAAAATAGGTGGAATAAGCCCTACTCGATTTTCAGCCATAGTGAGATATCCACTTAGGAGAGCTAAAATACTAACGAAGCTAATGACGTAAGATGGGTGTAGGCTGAGGTGAACGTGGTTGCGGGATTACCAAGACATATTTCTCAACGACTGCCCAGAGATTGATCTTTGTTTAGCAGGTCTTATGCTTTCAAAACACAAAAACACCTAAATCAGTTATCGTGTTTGACCACATAACCCTAACCCATGATATTATAGAGGTCAGAAGTTAGTGCTATCATTTTTAGTTCATTAAAATTATCCACAATACAAAACAAAATTGTTAACTCTGTAAACTCATTCACAGATATCACTTTCCGTGCTTATTAACGTGTATCATCCTTCACCGTTCATTCTGGAAAAAATACACGCCAACACACTTTCAATCTTTTTCTCGGGCTGCACTTATTTTGCCGACCAAAACCAAAATGGACGAATCAACGTGGTTTCTTCGCTTAGTTTCGATTTGTTTGTTATTAATGGTCTCGTTTGTGCACGGTGAGGATGTGTGTGTGCAGAAAACTCCATGCAGCTGCGTGTTTCCCAACGGCACATGGATTGACCTGTCTTCCTCTGCGAAGAATTCCACCTTTATATCAGCCACGTCTTATAGACACGGTGTACAAGGAGGAGTATGGCTAACAACTTTTTACTATCATCCTTGTCACGATATTTTGATGGATATGACCACTGTGAATGTGCCCGCTTCGGTAAGTACTTCTTATACATTCTCCTCTAGTATTAGTTAAAGTAACGACGCGTAGTTTCAGTGTCCAAGAGGGAACCGGATGGCTCGCGGTATTTGAGCTCCCGAAGCGTTGTGGAACCGCCCTGTGCAACCCAAACTGAGCCACTTGTACTGGGGCGGAAATTAGTGCGTGTTGTTAGGGGATTCCGTCTTGAACAAATACTTCACTTTCGGATACGGGTCATTCTTGAGAATTGCATTATTCATCTCATTCCCTTGGCGTTTTTTATCTTAAGAAATTTCTACTAAGTTACAATAAAATAAAATACTTAATAATAAACATATTTATCTAGTAGGCATCACTTTGGCTCAATTATTAGGTACGGAAATATACCAATTCAAAGTTACTTTGTTAGCTGCCAGGCGAATGAGAAAATAGGAAGGATATCTTTTGCTAGTTTTGAGATCAGATACTTAAAACAGTTTCCGCACAATCGACAAGAAACATACTTTTTCTTATAACCCTGGCTCTCATTCCCTCAGTTTTCTGAACGGGGTAAATGATAGTTTTCTTTAATTTAAGGATATATGGAATCCTAATGTTGCATGTTGGCAAGAATTATAGCACATTTGTGTAGCTTTTACATGATATAACACTCGTTCATATATACATTACATGGTTCAGGTAAAAATCCCGTGAAAATGAAAACGTCACGAGGTACAGATGTAGTGCATAATGGTTTCCCATCGTTTTTTCACTGAAACGTACGAACGTGTCTTGCTATTTCAGTCGGTCATGGTACAAAAAGTACTGGTATTAGTATAGGTATACAAATATAGAAAATACGATGGGAAATGATTATTCACTACATCTGTAATCGTTTGAAACAGCATTCCATTATACAGGTTGTTTGGCCCATCTTTTGCCAAATCAAACGGCAGGAAGTTTGGGTCACTTGCTATCATTTTTATAATGTATCATCCAAAAATGTTTTGTGCCCACGGGTTTTTTTTATATTTTTTGTAATAAATTTTGTAAAATTCTAAGGGCCCCTACGCGTTTCAACTTGAATTTAAAAGAAAAGGAAGTGGTAGAGGCTAATTTTGTTTTCAATTTTAATGTGTAACGTTTTACGTCTCTATCAAAGTCAAAATTATTTGCAAGTAACGTCTACTTATTTTTTCACCATCAAAAAAAACGAAATAAGATCATGTTATTAAAATTCTTTAAAGAAGTTCTCTAGTCTATTACACAAGCCTTACTGAGCTTACCGTGGGCCTAGGTTGATTTGTGTAAGATTGTCCCGTAATATTTATTATTTTATTTATTTATTCTCTTACTCATGATGTATAATGCCAAAAAAAACCTTTAAGAGGGCGTTCATATGCACAATAGCACCACTGGTAAAAAATTGTGATTATTGAAATTTAACGATAGATATTTAAAAAAAGAGGCCGCTATACACTGTATTTCGTATGTACCTTACACTCACATCAAATTAGTTTTTATGTTGTTGGATTCGCGATCTATAAACTCAAAAGAAAAACGGCCGTTTTAACTTTGGACGCATAGATCAAATATTGACGAATTCAGCAACGTAAAAACTACTATGATGTACCTATTCAAAAGATACTTAAATACAAAATGCAGCATAGTGGCCTGCTATATATCGTTAAATTTAAATAATCCTATACTATTAATCGAGCAATATTTGTATATATATTTGCAATCACGTTCTCGAAACGGCTCTAACGATTTCGATGAAATTTGAAATACAAGGGTTTACGGGGGCGAGAAATCGATCTAGTCGGTGTCGGTTTTCACCGTATTTTCTCTATTTTCACCCGAGCAGAGCTCGGTTGCCCTCTCCGGACTCTCAATTATTTACCAGTGGCGCCTAGTATGCACATGAACGCCCTTTTAAAGGGACTTTATTAATTTGCCAATTTTGTGTAAGTGACGCACTACTCGCACTAGGCTCGTAATCGGCATGCGATCAAAAACATATTCTAAGTACGAGTACCTAGTAGGTAAACAAGACTTGCAGATGACGTCAACCATTACGAACGCACGCGTAGCATCTGGTAGGGATGTGAAAAATTAATCGGTTATTAAAAAATCGATTATTAGTATCACAAAAATCATTAAAATAAATCGATTCTTTTTGAATCGATTTCATTTAAAGCAAAATAAACGAATGTTTAATTTTCGTTTATTGGAAGTGGAATGTATTTAAAAAATCGATTGTTATTTACATAAAAACCGATTTCATAATCGATTCTGTTTTTTTACAAAATTGTTAATTTTTTAATCGATTTTAATTCCGAGAAAAATAGGTAATCAAATAATTTTTTATTTTAAATCGAATATTATATCGATTTTTGTGACAATAATAATCGATTTTTAATAATCGATTATTTTTTCACATCCCTACCAGATGCTACGCGTGCGTTCGTAATGATTGTCGTAAATCTGTCTTGTTTAACCACTACTCGTACTTAGAATATGTTTTTTATCGAATGCCGATAAAAAACACAAACGCATCCCTTTCAAGTTTAAACGAATAGTCACCCATACAAACAAGGAAGCGCACTTTGATATATAGTTAGGAAACCGATAAAAACAAACACAAAAGCACAAACGTTTCGGAAATTGCAGGTTTGATTAGATAATCAAACCTGCAATTTCCGAAACGTTTGTGCTTTTCTGTAGTTTTCGACGTGAGTATTTTGATTTCCAGGTGTCTAGGCATATAGCCGTTTGGAATGAGTTCGCTCCAGATACTTTGAGAAAAATTGAGGAATCTTATAATTTTTATGGTACATCAAGGAATGTAGAGTTTGCTCCAGACGGACGTTACATTAAATACCTCAATCCGCCATCGTAAGTATATTTTATAAAATGTATCATAATTATACACAGTTACAATAATGCTGGATGCGGGTGGCGCAGGACCGGTCACTTTGGAACTCTTTGGGGGAGGCCTATGTCCAGCAGTGGACGTCTTTCGGCTGATATGATGATGATGATGATGACAATAATGTTATCGGCGACAGTGGACGACATACACGTACATACAGTCTCTCAAAATTTGGGTTCGTTACAAAAATTCTTAAACAATGGTAAAAATTAAAGCTTCCATTAAAATTAGGTATGTTTTTGCAATTCATCCATTGGAGAGGCACGTTGTTTTGCCGAGGACGGGGAACTACTGAAACAAAAAGGTTACTAAACACGAGGGCGTGTAATTGGAATTTAGTGACATGGTATCATTCAGCCGCACACAACGCTCGTTTTGCGTTATGATTATGAAACATTTATTTGCATCTGGCAAGAAGGTCCATAATTACATATTTATGCTTTACAGACTAACATACAATTGATATATATAGGATACAATATAACAATTAAAATAACACAATATAACACACTTTCCAATAATAGACCGGACTCTCCGTGAAGTTTCGTTTGCGAAAATTGCGCACCGCATTCTGACTTCTGATATATATATATTGTATAGATCCGAGTTATCCAATCATCAGATGTTGCCAACCAGTTTTTATAAAATATACGTAAGTATATCAGAAGATTCAGAAGTCAGATTGCGGCGCGCAATTTTTGCAAACGAACATTTCATTGGAGCCTGCCCTGTTTCATTCTTTATCACGAAAGTGACGTTAGCGTTACAGGTATAGTTGTTATTTTCTAAGCCGTCCGTTCCGCACTAAAGAACGCCGCACTGCAGAACGGACGGCTTAGAAAATAACAACTATACCTATGCTTAAATAAATATTAATTTATACCTCGTTCCATATAACAAGAATTTTAACGGACTAAGTCGTCTATGTTTCTTCGATTAGCTAGATATCAATGAGAAATATTATACTAGTTTTACTTATTCCAATCATTCAATACTTTTCTAATACAACACTAGTATTTTGGTTCCTAGAAATCGCAGCATGATTTTTGTAATCTTATATACAGCTATTATTTCTATTAACTTTTATCTATCGGTTTCCTAACTCTTTGTGATTCGTTTTGTTTCCTCCTATTGTACCTTTCTTTTGTGACATTAATACAGTGTACTTAATTGAGATTCTTGCCTTTTTTATTTAAAAATTAAACTATATACTTAGTGCATAGCTCCTTTAAATGTATAGTATAGGTGTAAATATTGGTACCTAATAGTGTTTTTGTTTGTTTTCTAGGATGACAATTGTCCATTTAGTATGCGCTGATATTGAGGACCAGTTAGATATTAAAGATTTATCAAACCCGAGTGCGATTGTGAGTATTCTTAGTTTACAATGGATTAGCTACGTAAATTATGTAATTGTCTTTCTGGGAGGTGAATATGAGACATATTGCTAATTCCTATTTGATTTTAATGTGTTTAGTGTGCTCGCTTCGGCCCCCACCCAGTGGAGCGGGGGACGAAGCCCACCACATACATATACATAGCTATGTATACGCCTCGGATATCGGCGGAAAAAAGCGTCATACTTTTCGGCTTTTTTCCGCCGATCTCCATCGAGCTCGCGCCATGCTGTTTTAGGCTTTTGAAAATCGTACTTAGCTACTTAGGTACCATTGTAATTGTTTAGAGAAACCTAAGTATAATAGTCTAAATATTTGTGCTTCATAATACGGATCTTGCATCGTCTTATTTTATTACGAAAATCAAAAGTATATTCCAGCATTAAAACAACTGTAGCATTATAGTAGTTTATGTGACTGTACATAATGAGGGGCATCAAACACGAGTGTGGGTTTAGGAAACGAGCCGAAGGCGAGTTTCATAATAACATCACACGAGTGTTTTAATGCCTAATTATGTACAGTTACATACACTATTTTATCTACCCACATATTATAAATCCTCAATGATGTGTTCGGGAACCATTAGAATAACCGCCATTGCACCGCCATGGCCGACTAGATTTCAAATCATGACCGACAACATGTCGTCGTGCAGCACGCTGCACGACGACAACACCGGATGATTTCCATAATAACATCGATTGTCGATGCTATTATGATTTTTCATACATTATAATAACACTGGCACAGATAACACGCTGATGTTACGTTACTGGTTGCAATTATGGTAGTCGTTATATATGGTTTCCGAACACATTCTAGAGGATTTATAACATGTGGGTAGATAAAAACTTTTATCTATCCAAATATCATAAACTCTCCATGATGCGTTCAAGAACCGCACATTATGACCACCATAAAAATAAACTGTTTTGTTAGAACAAATTTCTTATCTGTGGAAATGTTATTATTACTAAATAATAACATCGATTTCGATAATATTATTTCATTCAAATTTCGAACGTCTCTGAAAAACAAAGAAATTTGATTTAACCTCTATTCTAATATCAGTCGAGATGACGTAGTTCGAAATGAATTGTCAATTTGCATACAAATTTGACAAATGTCACACGTAAGTAAGATATCGAACGATATGACAGTTGGATCCGACTCTAGTTTGTCTCTGAATTAAAAAAAAACTATGACAGCTGCCAGAAAAAACGCCGCGGTGCCGGTCATAATATGCGGCTCCTGAATGCATCATGGAGGCTTATGATATGTGGATAGATAAAGTAGTGTATGTAACTGTACATAATTAGGCATTAAAACACTCGTGTGATGTTATTATGAAACTCGCCTTCTGCTCGTTTCACACTCGTGTTTAATGCCCTTCATTATGTACAGTCACATAAACTACTATCTTATTATTTATTTTTCTGATATTATATGCATTTGAAATCTGCACGCGCCGGCAGCGGCACCCCCCGAAAACGCTCTATATTAAACGGGCTTATGCTATGACGTCACAGCATATATTCTCGGCGCGTTTACTATGGAGTAAGTCATTATAGTCTTTAATTTGCAATTATCTCCACAAAATTTGCGTTATACGTGTCATACAAAATATCATTTCTTATTTAATATTCTGTGTCACTGTTATTTTATCGAAAAAATTACCAAAAATTCTTCGTCATTTTGTATGATATCTCTACGTATATCCGCATCGATTGAGTGCAATTTATTCGAAATTAAAGCGCAATTTACACATGCTAGAAATTGCATGCAAGTTTCATTTCATTGCAGGTCACCAAGTAACATATACTGAGTTGGATCTGTCAAACCCCGCAATGTATTTAAACTTGCATGCAATTTCTTGCATGTGTGATTCGCGCTTAATTTCATGGGGCTTCCCCATTCCCGAAGGCTCTACTAGCACTCTGATCCTTCGAGAAGGATCATGAAGGAAAATGATCTGGATGCGTTTAGATATGGAATGGAGTTGACAATTTATAAGCCGACTTCAAAAAAAGGAGGAGGTTCTCAATAAGACTGTAGATATATATTTTCTTGTGCGTTTTTTACGCGATAACTCTGTAATTTACGAACCAATTTGAAAAATTATTTCTTTGTTTGAAAACATACTTCCAGATTGGTCCCGTTGTCACCTAAATCCAATTCTGATGGTGGGATCCACGAGGAATTAAGGGGACTCTTCAAAAATTCAAGAGAAACATAATAGCGATTTTAGTATTTTCGGCAATAAACCAAGCATTTGCATTCAGAAAGTAGCATTTGGTGAACTGGCGAAGAAGACCACGGATGGTCATTCAAAACTCCAAGTGTTTCATTGGCGGCGCTAAGATATTTCGATGATGATAAGGAAGCTTAACTCCTTCTCGTCACGGCTTTCTTCCAAACGGCGCTGCACGCTGCTGTCTCATTTGAGCAGCGCGTTTATTTAGGTAGTAGGCCTTCCCATTTATATAAACCAAATACGCTTAGTTTCCACTAAAAACTGGAAAATAAATTAATAAAAAAAACAATAACCAACTTCAAAAATTAAGTAAATTTATATGCACAATCTTAAACTAAAAAGTAGAAAATAATGTTTTTATCACTATATGTTATACATGTAGATATAATTTCAATTGTACTAATATCTAATATTCAATAAATATATAATTTATAAAATTTTAATCACCTTTTGAAGTCGACTATAGATTCTATAGTTTGTAAACAACTTGGCCTTGGAGAATTATTCAACGTTCGCGATGCGCGTATTTTGTGATGTCATTACCGACAAACGCTAGCATTTAAATTAAGACGATAAATGCTTGTGATATAAGGCTGAATATTGAAAAATCGATTAAACTATACGAACGATCGAGTTAACGATTGCGAGTAAAGTAAACGTGTAAGTGACTCGTGCTACAGTTTAGATTTTTAGTTCTATGAGTGACCGCCAGGGGCGGTGTATAGATTTTTCATACAAATCTTTTAAGCAGTCGCTAGCGAGTAAAGTAAACGCGACTCATGTCAAACCCGTGGGGTTCTGTATCTCCTTCTCTGTCGCTCGAATTTGCAAGTGCAGTACAGAGGGCCTACCGCGAACGGCATTCGAAGTTTTCCCTATCTGTTGCACTTACGTACGAACTCGTAAGTATGACAGAGAGGGGAAACTTCGAATGCCTTTCGCGGTAGGCCCTCAGAGGGAGATACACTTCTACACGTGCCGACGAGGCGAGGTAACGTGTCAAATTAAGCGCGCGTAAAATATTGGAATCGAATCGGGTTGCAATATGTAAATATATCCATCATGATTTATTTTAATACAATATTTAAAACGTTTATTTATAGTTTAACGAAAAACCATATAATTCCAGGAACTTCAGTTCTTCTCAAGGAACGCTTGTTTAAATGGAAACAGTATGCTGGATGCTTCAAGGACTAATAACACCTTTACGAGTTATTTCGTTCAGGTAAGTAACTCAGTCCTATTCACAGATGTATGAATATAACTAGATCGGACATGCCGGCTGATTTGTATAGAGTACGCCTGTCGCAAGTTCATTAACCCATACAACGCCCAAGTAATTGACAAGACAAAGCACGCACACATCTAAAACACACACACTTGTATATACCTACACACTTATTGGACAATACACGCGCATCATTTCAGGCATTTTGGGAAAAAACATAATATTCTCTGCGATTAGCACGCGTGCACAGTATGGCAGAGTATGCCCATTGAGCTAACAGCTGCGACACGGCCGCCGGCGGCTTGTCCTCTCTTTAGTATTCTATGCTCTGAGGTCCTATTTATGCACCACGGGCCCACGTAAAACATTAAAATTAAAATTTAATTTCTTTATTCATTTTTTTTTTGTAAATACCATAAGTATCAATTTATACAATCCTCTTTTCAACTCCTTTTATTAGCAAAAGTTATCCGTTTGTTAACAAGTTCCAAGCTGTTGTGAATTGGGCCACTGTACAAATACATGTACTAATTTCAATTGTAAAAATAAAGCCATACGATATAATAATAATAATAACTGGTGATGTTTGGTGGTCGCTGTCCCCCAGGGAAGTGTTGTGGACACGACGCTCTTTTTCATTTACATAAACGATCTTGCAAACCTGGCTGTGTGTTTTCCTACGCTGACGACACTGTAATAGTCTTCAATGACAGTACTTGGGAATGCACTTACGCATCCCCCCAGCCGGGAAGCTATAATCGGGGGTATGTGGGACTCACACTCTCCAGCCATCTCTATTTAAAGAGAAGGGGGAGGGAGTCTAGCCACTAAAACCACTCCGGCATTTTCGTCTCTGTCGTTAATGGGAGCGCCATGGGATCGCGAACATGTCACCACGACGCCCCCCGGCGGTCCTGGCTGACTTGTGCCAGGACACCCGCGCCAGAGGAGGGGATGGTCAGGAACGTTTGACCATTCCCCCAGACGTGTAAGGCCGTGCTATAAGGGTCCCCTCCAGCCCTCTGGCCCTACTGGGGCAGGACGCGGCCCGCGGCAGCAAGCCGCACGCGTCTACCCCTCCGTCTGCGCCGGAACGGGAGCGCATCCGCACTGTCTTCGCGCTCCCTCTCCGCGGCCTCCTTTTGCAAGATGACTGTATCACAAAAGGAAGCCACCGCCTCCCAGGATCTCTCCCCGCACAGCATGGCTGTCACGACCCTGTGCAGAGAGAGATCATCCACTTCGACGGCCGTCACCATAGTGCGGCTCTCCTCGACCCATCTCCTACACCACTGCAGAGTGTGTTGGGCCGTACAGGAAATGACTCCCTTCTAATCCTGTACAGGAAATGACTGAAACAACAATGTTCGATCGTCACCTGCGTCATCCTGTACCCCACCTTACCATGGGTCCTCTCTACCCAGGCATCGAACGACCCGAGGATTGCCCTATGTTGCGGATTCCATAGGGGGAGTCCTCCAGGTGCGCCTTCCATCTTTCCTTCAGCCGCCTTTCCGTCTGCCTGCGAGCGGCCCTCAACTCCTCGGGAGCAGAATATTCTCCCAAAGTCCTCCACCTCACCCGCTCCCTGTGCGCCTCGGCTAACATCTCCGCGTCCAGCTCCCACGGAGGGGTGCTCGCCAATGCGCACTCTGCCGCCCACGCCACCGTCACGTAGGCCCTGCAAATATTACGGATGGCCACCACCATTTGTGGCCTCCTAAGCAGGCCCTTATTCGCTGCGCTTAGCCAATCCACCTAAATCGGGGTCCCGTAGAGGGCCATGCTCCGGGTTACACCGGCATACAGGCAGCGGCAAACAACGGAGGGCCCTCCAACGTTGGGCAGCAGCCGAACTAGGGCTGATGCTGTCGCTATATATATAATGTAAAAATTAACTATTGTCAATTTATTCAGCTTTCATTTGGTACCCCACATGTGTAAGTACGTTGCATGGTTTGGGTGTAATTTAAACTTTTCCAAACGCGGCCGCGGCGTTTTTGATGACGTTATTACAGGGGAGACAGACTCCTTAGAGATTATCTCCCGGCAGTTTTGGAAACCAGGGGACATGCCTAACATACTAAAATATGGAACCGGTATCCGAAAGTGAAGTATTTTCCCCTAACATTTAACATGCACTATAACGCCATAATCGTGCACTACGTCTAGCACAAGACCGCGTGCAATCTGTCTCGTGCACGAGATAAACTACCCGTCTCTTTTTAAGTGTTCTAATTAAATATAGACGGATAGTCTGTCTCGCGCGCGAGATAGATTGCGCGCGGTCTTTCGCGAGCCGTGTAGATGACTTTTAACTTCCGCTTTTTACAGATGGGCTGTAGACTTCTTCTGAACGTAACGGGAACCTAGGAGCGAAACTTCGTTCGCATGCCATCGTGAAAAGGCCGTCGTGATTTTGAACCTACTGATCATTTTATAGTTTGACATTAAACTGCACTACGAATAAAATTATGTGACAACTATATGTTTCTTTTATTCTTATTTTATTGAATCACTTCGGTACTCTTTGGTGGGGGCCTATGTCCAGCAGTGGACGGGTTTCGACTGATATTATGATGATGATGACATATTTCATTTATCATTTTCAACTCTATGTAGCCTCTCGGACTCCACCATCTGAGTTCTGAAGCAATGACTCCTTTTGATAGGTCCTCTCTTAAGGCGCTATAGTATCATGGTCTTCTCTCCCTCTCGCTGAGCATAAGCGTGAGCGAGATGGAAGTGCGTGTTTGGAAGCGCGGATATCATGTTTTTTAATTTTAATTTTTTGTGCGTTTAAATAAATAAAAAAGTAATCACTAAGTTCCCTCAAACATGATATAGCCGATTTTTAGAACCAATGTTAATATGTTTAGCTATTGTGCATAATTTGCTAAGAATGTTTTAAGTGAATTTTAATATGTTTCAGACCTATGTGCGTGATTTTTTTCTATCGAGCGAAAATGGCTTAATCGTGTTTCGAATCACTGATTTCCCTGCAGAAAAGCCTCAAGATTACTATTCGTATTTTTTTGAAACCATATTATTATAAACAGACGCATTATATTGTTTCAAAAACTATGTTCGCTTCACTTCGCTGAACCTATAGCGCCTTAACACGTTCGCCGGCGGTACCTACTGTCATAGCCGTATTGCCAAAACATAAGGTACAATTTTAAATGCCAAGTACGGCGGCTATAGCCGTTACCGCGCCCGAACATGTTAAGAAAATATTGTATAGGGAAAAATAATAAGCAACGCCCCTCTTGCTAGTTGTGGACTTTTCGAATAGGCATTTGTTTTGTTTGTTATAAAAAAAATGTAACTAGCGACCCGCCCCGGTTTCGCACGGGTGCAATGCTGATACTAAATAACGTGGTGGCACCAGTAATGGAATGGAGCCAGTAATGGTTACTTTTTTCTTCAACCGTAGAAAATAAAGACTAGCAACTATTTTTTCTAATATGGCAACACTGAACCATACACAGTGTCTATCCTACTTTCATCCAGCACAATATTATTGAGATAGGTCGTTTGGTTTATAAAAGGTGAATTAAAAATCAAGTGGGGTCAGTGCTTCTGTGAACAAATCATGATTTCTTAACCGAATGCTTAAGGAGTGTAGCTTTTTGCCAATTATTTAATTACTATGAAAGCTATTTGAATTTCGGTTTATTTTATGGATTGCTATAAATATCTTTCAAATAATGTTGTAATTGAACAATTTGAGTTTAGATTAATTTATTTGAAATAGGTAGTGTCCATCATTGGATCCGCTAAAGTTACGTTTCTCCAATAAATAATGGATACTTGTCGATAACTATGATTTTTTATTGTACATTATAACAAAAAGCGAGTCTATTCGTTCGAGCGCGGCTGACTAAATACGGGGCAAAAGCTAAAGATAGAGCGAGACAGGAAACATTATATTCTCTATCTCGCTCTATCTTATATTGTATGCCCCGTATGCAGTACGCCGCGATCAGACGTCTGGACGCTGTCTTCCGTGCTCGGACATCTGCACAGCTGGCACAAGATCGAGATCTATCCGTCTGTTTCTAATTAGAACACTTAGAAAGAGACGGATAGACTGCCTCAGCGCGAAACAGCCGGCACGCGGTCTTGTGCTAGCCTTTCAGGACGTGCATACCTATAAGCTAGTTCCACACAATAGGCGGTGGAATGAAATGAAAGTACATATGTCTTTCTCCCTTTAACGCCTAGTTGCGTCCTGTCCTGTATGATGGGCCATCGTATTTTGCGGTAATAACCGGCCAACATGTTTGGTACATAAGCTTTAATTGCCGACTGTACTTTTCTGCATACCATTATCAACTACTCATTGAGACGATTCTAACGAGCCCAAACTCGATGGGGTTGTGTTGTGTCGTTTTATTGCGGAGTTCCTATAACCACCTTCCAGCTCCAGCATCAGATCAGCTCCATGTCATCATAATATTGCATTGTCATGCGATATACATACTCGTATGCATGCAAAATTTCAGCTCAATCGGAAACCGGAAAGTGGGTCAAATTTTACTTGCAAGATTTGATTACAGACAGACAACGGGACAGGTGAAAGTAAATAAAAGCTTGTAATTGTAAAAACACACGATATCTTCGTATCCTGTCCTGTCCCGTAAAATATAAGCCAGAATAAAAACGACCTATACGAAAACATTGCGTTATCCTAGTGCCCATTATTGGGGTATCCGTTACTGGGATCTATCCATTACTGGGTCTCGAGAAGTATCCATTACTGGTGATTGGGTGACCATAACTGGAGCTTTGACATATTTTTGCTTATTCCAATTTTTCTCTTAATCTATGTCGTTTCAATTAGCAATAAGCAGATATTTAATTTCTTACGGATATATTTTATAGTTTTTACTCATAATTATTGTTTCAAGTACAAACATTATTATTTTATTGTTGATGAAAATACACGACCTCTTTAAGTATCCATTACTGGCGCCATCACGTTATATATGTATTATACATATAAACCTTCCTCTTGAGTCACTCTATCTATTTAAAAAAAACCGCATCAAAATCCGTTGCGTAGTTTTAAAGATCTAAGCATACATAGGGACAGACAAACAGCGGGAAGCGACTTTGTTTTATACTATGTAGTGATATTTTTATTCGAACAGTGCACAATTTCATACAAGAGAGGCCTTTCTTAAGACTTTCGCCTAAAGTTCTCACCTCAGGCCGTAGTGCGAGTGAGTTGTCCTTTGAACTTGCGTCCACATCAGAGTTCAGCTGCTGACATCCTTAGAACAACGAAAGCAAATGAGTATGTGCGTTAATCTTTTCTTAAAAAAAATTACAACATGGTCTACTTACATGCTTAGAAGATTAGCCCCCAAATAAGAGGTTGAAAAGCAAGGCAAGAAAACCCCTCCACTGGTGGTTATAGTACATTGTCGTAGTGTATAGGCTAGAAAGTAGGAAACGTCTCCTTCGACCCACTCGTCCATCTATTGCACTTTTTGGCCGAGACATGAAACAGTGCTTTTCACGCCTACTGCGGGGAAACTGAAAATAATTTTATCTAAATTTCATAAACCCTCCATGATGCGTTCAAGAACCGCACATTATGACCACCATAAAAATAGACTGTTTTGTTAGAACAAATTTCTTATCTGTGTAAATGTTATTATTGCTAAATAATAACATCGATTTCGATGATATTATTTCATTCAAATTTCGAACGTCTCAAAAACAAAGAAATTTGATTTAACCTCTATTCTAATATCAGTCGAGATGACGTTTAGTTCGAAATGAATTGTCAATTTGCATACAAATTTGACAAATGTCGCACGTAAGTAAGATATCGAACGATATGACAGTTGGATCCGACTCTAGTTTGTCTCTGAATTAAAAAAGAACTATGACAGCTGCCAGAACACAACGCCGCGATGCCGGTCATAATATGCGGCTCCTGAATGCATGATGGAGGCTTATGATATGTGGATAGATAAAGTAGTGTATGTAACTATACATAATTAGGCATTAAGATACTCGTGTGATGTTATTATGAAACTCGCCTTCGGCTCGTTTCATAAACCCACACTCGTGTTTATTGCCCTTCATTATGTACAGTCACATAAACTACTAATAATTAATAGGGATAATGACTAAGATTTTTTTACGATGCCATTCTAACCAATTTTTGGAAGGAATAGTAGATTATACACCAAGGGGATAAAGCACTGTTTTATGTCACGGGAGCGAATTGAATCCCGAACGTAACGAAGGACTCATAATTTAACTCCTGAGCGTAGCGAGGGAGTTATAAGTTAATTCCTGAGCGAAGCGAGGGAATTAAGACTGAGTCCTGAGTGCAGTGAGGGGTTCAACCGCCCAAGACTAAAACAGTCTTATCCCCGAGGTGTATACTCTACTTTTCACACCTTATGCGAGACAAAAAAACAGGCTCAGTAGATAAATAATGTTTATTTAGCAAATTAAAAGTACATAGTAACATTAGACACGTTAGTCCAATTATGGAAAGATAAGGTAATGTTTTTATTTGTCAAAATCGTTGTAGGCTTTTAGGTATTTTACCTTTGACTTCTCTGACAGCAGATTGTTGACAATGCCTATGGCATCTAATTTGATAAACTCAGGAGTCAAAACACTTTCATCACTCGACATTTTCAATATTATTTTTGAAATTAAATCTTCTATAGGCACCTACAAGAACTCGATTTGTTCGTCACGCGTGAACAAATGAAGGCGCGCGGCGTTCCAAATTCGAAAGCACAAGCCGTGGTCCTAGATTCGAAATTCGAATTTCGACCACCGCGCTCCTCCGGACCGGGGTGCACACGGAGGCAAACTTCATTTATTTTGTCAAATCAAGTAGGCCATGGCCTAGGACAAATTGTGTTTAGCAAAATTAAACTTTATGCATATAGTAATAAGAATTATGAAAAGTGAAATCATATTATTAACCAGCGGGTTATAATGAAATTCAGTACAACATTATAACCCGGCTAATACCAAGGGATTTAATGTCTTGCTTTCGGTAGGGTTTACATGACCTATAATTCGGCATGTGGTTTGAAAACATACTTATGATTGTATGGGAGCAACTATAATTAAAGTACATATATAGCCAACATTTTTAGATAAATATTAAGCTCGCTGGCGGCAGCCCAAAAAGCTTCATACTAATTGACACACACAGACTGATTTTAATTATATTTTATAATTTATACTTTATTACAATAATTTGATGGTTCACTATCCATTAAGCAACTTAGCTCTACGAAATATCTCACAACTTTTTAAGGTGGAAGAGTTTCGAGACTTGGGCAATTTTTTACATGGAATGTTTTTTATGGGATCTTTTCTTCTGTCTTTTTAGGTAGGTACTTAAAGCGGTTTGATTTCCTTTAATTGAGATTGCGAACCTTTTTAGAGTATAATGAAATGAACAACTTAGAAATGTTGAAACACCCCCGACATTTTCATTTCTAAGTTCAATATCTCAAAAACGGCTGAACCGATTTTGTTTTGACGTAGTAGCTAAGAACCACTCGATCACGTCAGTAAAAAACCGCATTAAAATCGGTACACTCGTTTAGGCGCTACGATGCCACACTGACACACAGACACGTCAAACTTATAACACCCCTCTTTTTGCGTCGGGGGTTAAAATTGATCAAACCATTATTAAACTAGGTTTTTGGGCTGGCATTTTTTTCGGTTAGTTATAGTACATTACTTACCTAGGGCGGTTAAACAAAGAATGTCTCAGATCGCAGGTATTTGACGCCCGAGCCGAAGGCAAGGGCGATAAATATGCGCTCTGAGGCTTTCTTTATTACCGCCCGTGGTAAGTACAAAATTTTACGTCTCTATCTGGCCAGGAGGTGGGGTTTTCCGCACGCATAGCGTGCGGTAATTCCTACATTATGGCCGGGTATGACGTAAAATATTTTATTTTTCATGGGGAATTATGTAACACGTTGTAGTTATATGGCGCAGTGGAATAGTATAATCCGCCGGTTTACATTAAATTACATTACAGATAAGTAGCTGTTTTACAAAACAGCACTGATTTGTAAAACGGCGGATTATACTATATGCCTGCGACATATATACATAGTCCGCGAGACGTAACTAGAACTAACTAGCTAGGGTAGTATAGTTGGTTTTCGGGTGTAAAGTGAGGCAGAGCGGGGCGGGCGTATCCATAGCAAAAGGGCGGTGCATTGCGCACTTGAAAACAAGCGCATATGACGTCACGTTGGTTCTATTTAGGTTCCGGTGACAATGAGCATTGCGACCACACACACATCGATATTTTCGCATTGGTTGGATACGCACACGCAGATTTAGTATAAATGCACATCTGTGAATTAAATTGGTCAGATCAGGAAGTAGAGATACGTGTCGCGCCTACAAACCTCATGTCTTTGCCCTGTTTTCTCTGTGTTTCGCAACTATAAATCACGGCAGAAACCTCTCATACTCCATGAAGAATGTGCACTTCCTAATGATCTCCCAAGCTTTACTGCAGTATTGGAACCAGGAGCGCTCTGGCAGGTTAGGAACGTTGGTGATGGGGTGCCTGTTGACGCCTAGTACCATCCAGCGGATCGTTTTGCGAGCTGTTCGAACTTCGAAGGTCGGATGGCCGCGGTAAATCTCTCGATTATCTGAAAATGTAAGTATTTTCCATACAAAACAATGTATGCTTTAGAGTCTGCTCTCAAAAAGTTTCATTAACACGATACAAAACACCTAAAGCAGTTATCATGTTTGACCACATAACCTCGATATTATATATAAACAAAAGACAGAAGTTTGAGAAGTTAGTGCTATCGTTATCATTTTTAGTTCATTTTAATTATCCACAATATAAAACAAAATTGTCAACTCTGTAAACTCATTAGCAGATAAGTAATAACTCTCCGTACTTTTATCAACGTGCATCATCCTCCACCGTTCATTCTGGAAAATATTACTAGCCAACCCACTTCCAATCCATTTTATTCGCGGACTGCACTTTTGTCCAACATAACCAAAATGGACGAATCAACTTGGTTTCTTCGCTTAGTTTCGATTTGTTTGCTATGTGTGCTCCCGTTAGTGCACAGTGAGGATGTGTGTGTGCAGAACACTCCATGCAGCTGCGTGTTTCCCAACGGCACGGCTATTGACTTGTCTTCCTCTGCGAAGAATTCCACCTTTATGTCAGCCACATCTTATAGACAAAGTGTCGGCGTAGAAGGACGAGTATGGCTAACAACTTTTTACTATCATCCTTGTCACGATATTTTGATGGATATTACCAATGTTAATGTGCCCGCTTCGGTAAGTACTTTTCATACATTCTCCTCTAGTACCTATATGTCTATAATAAATAGCTAATAAGTTTTTCTAAAAACACAAGACAAAAGCTGTTTTTTAATTGACTTCGAAATAGGATTCTCCATTCGAGTGTATTTTTAATGTTTTTTTTTTCCTTTTATGACCGAGCACAATTCTTTCTTGATTTTAAAGTAGCTAGGTAGGTCCCATTAATACCAAAATCCAGCTCTGATGATGGGTTCGATAAGGAATTGAGGAAAGTTGTCAGATATATTACGCCCGCATTCAGTAATTTCGGTATTTCTTATAGTAGGTAACTTATGCGTTTTGCTCTCACAAACCACAAATTCGGTGTGAAGTAGTTAGAACGTGATAATGAAGACGACACATGACTTGTGGAATAATGATTTCTTTATTTAGCAGATTCCAATGAGATGGGATTATTGAGGAATCCACGAAACTGCTCAAATATTATTGGTCCATATATTAGGTAGGTACATAATTTACTTTAAAAACAAAGTTTTAACCGACTTCAATTCAGTACTCCGCCAAGCCACATGAACATTACCACATTTGAAAAGGGATGCAAACTTTGTATGGGGAGAAAAAAAATACTTTCAGACCTTTGGAAAAATCCCCTTAGGGTGCAAGATTTGAAGCTTTGTAGATAGATTACTTACTTATTACAATACGAAAAAAGTCGTTTCAGCGTTTTAGAAAAATCTAAGGGGGTTAAAAAGGGGGGCAAGCTTTGTATGGGCAACACTTTGTTTGAGCTAGAGACTTAAAAGTTTGTAGAAAGAATACCTACTAATTAAAATGGGTAAAATGAATACTAATTAAATTAAGGGGTTCAAATTGTATATGGAGAGCAAGAAATTTTAAATGTAAGAGATTTGTACCTTTAGGTCTTATCCTACATATTATACAAATTCATCCCCTAAGAGTGTTAAAAGGGGGTTTAAAGTTTGTGTAGAGACCAAGATATTTTTAAGTACTTATGAGATTTGTAACTTCGGTTTTAGACTTCGTTTAAAAAGTAGAAAATTAATTTATCCCTTAAAAGAGGGTTCAAAGTTTGTATGGAGCAATAATTTTTCTAAGACGATAAAAAGTTCTACGCGGACCAACTCGCGGGCAACAGCTAGTACTTATATACATATTATATAGCGATTTCGGGTATTTTCTGTAATAATCAACGCATTTCAACGCTCTCGGAAACGCGAATGGGAAGTAGGTACCTATTGAAGTAGGTAGTTAATTATTTGTTATAAATTATATTATCTTGTGGTAACTCAACAAACGCATACCTATCCTTCAAGTCAAATCGACTTGTTGGGTTTAAACAAACAGTAACATTATCAATAAAAACGGCAAAAAAATCACGTTTGTTGTATAGGAGCCCCCCTTAAAAATATATTTTATTTAGTTTTTAGTATTTGTTGTTATATTCAATTCAATTCAATTCAATTGTTTATTGCGTTTCATGTAAGTATAATAAGATCTTAAAGTTAGGTACAGTTTTAACATGAGCTCTGGTTGAGCATAGCAATTTCTTAAGACTACAAATTTATAATGTCAAAATACGGAAAAGCTCCAAACAATAGTTATAATAAAGTTTCGAATAATAAGTAGGTATATTAAAAAAAGTAAGTAAATTGTATTTATATTATAGTTTTGTTTACATTAAAATAATAAGATGACATTTTTATTGCAGTAGAATTCGTCATTACTTATATAAAATTTCGTAAGTTACATTATAATTTAATTTTCACCTCACTAGCTCGGAAAGCCCATTTTTATTATTTAAAAACAGATAGCAAAACTGCATTTTATCCACTAGAGTGCAAAGAATATTTGAAATCCGAACGTGTTATTAGTTACTTTCTTAAACATAGTAACATGTAAAGGCCAGTCCAGACAGGACATTTTTCGCCCATCAGATTTATTTTATTTAGGTACCTTTTTTTGAATGTTTTATTCTTTTTTTAAATGTTTTTAATTATTTTTTTCTTTTTTTAATGTTTTTTTTTTATAAATCTTTTTTCTTTTTCTCCTTTTTAAAAATGTTGTTTCTCTTTCTAAATGTTTTGTTTCTTTTTGAATGTTTTTCTGTATTTTTTTTCTCTTTTTAATGTTTTTTTGGTCTTTTTATACGTTTTTTTCCTTTTTTTTTTATTATTTTCTTCTTTTTTAATGTTTTTTGAAATCCTATTTATTTTTTTGATGTTTTCGTCTACATTTTAATGTTTTTTTTATATTTTATTGATTTAAATGTGTTTATTCAAGGTTTTTTTTATTTTTCCACTTAAAAAAAAAAAAAAAAAAATTTAATGTTTTTTTCTTTTTGATTTATTTTTGTGGTTTTTCCACTTTTTTCTCTTTTTAAATGTTTTTTTTTAAGTTTTTTTTCTTTTTCTATCTTTTTTTTACGTTTTTTCTCTTATTTTAATGTTTTTTGTAACTTTTTTTCTTTTATTATGTTTTTGTCTCTATTTTATTGCTTTGTTTTTCTTTTTTCAATGATTTTTGCTTTTTTCTCTTTTTTATAAATGTTTTGTTTCTTTTTGAAGGTTATTTTTCTTTTTTTATGTTTTTTTGGTCTTTTCTCTCTTTTTTATACGTTTTTTCCTTTTTTTAATGTTTATTTTTTATTATCTCAAGGTTTTTTGAAATTCTCTTATATTTTTTTGATGTTTTTGCCATATTTTAATGTTTTTTTTATTTTTTATTGATTTATATGTGTTTTTCAAGGTTTTTTTCTTTTTCCATTATTTTAATTTTTTTTCCACTCTTTTAACATGTTTTTTTTTGTTT
The DNA here is from genome assembly GCA_963854355.1 of Epinotia brunnichana. NCBI lineage: Eukaryota > Metazoa > Arthropoda > Insecta > Lepidoptera > Tortricidae > Epinotia > Epinotia brunnichana. The sequence continues at coordinate 15,789,189 of OY977949.1, read as the reverse complement.
TTTTGTCTTTTTATACGTTGTTTTCCTTTTTTTTATTATTTTCTTTTTTTTTTAATGTTTTTTGAAATTCTATTTATTTTTTTGATGTTTTCGTCTACATTTTAATGTTTTTTTATATTTTATTGATTTAAATGTGTTTATTCAAGGTTTTTTTTATTTTTACACTTAAAAAAAAAAAAAAAATAATGTTTTTTTCTTTTTGATTTATTTTTGTGGTTTTTCTACGTTTTTCTCTTTTTAAATGTTTTTTTCTAAGTTTTTTTTCTTTTTTTATCTTTTTTTACGTTTTTTCTCTTATTTTAATGTTTTTTGTAACTTTTTTTCTTTTATTATGTTTTTGTCTCTATTTTATTGCTTTGTTTTTCTTTTTTCAATGATTTTTGCTTTTTTCTCCTTTTTATAAATGTTTTGTTTCTTTTTGAAGGTTATTTTTCTTTTTTTATGTTTTTTTGGTCTTTTTTCTCTTTTTTATACGTTTTTTCCTTTTTTTTAATGTTCATTTTTTATTATATCAAGGTTTTTTGAAATTCTCTTATATTTTTTTGATGTTTTTGCCATATTTTAATGTTTTTTTTATTTTTTATTGATTTATATGTGTTTTTCAAGGTTTTTTTCTTTTTCCATTATTTTAATTTTTTTTCCACTCTTTTTACATGTTTTTTTTGTCTTTGTCTTTTTTTACTTTTTTTTTCTTAATGTTATGTTTTTTGTAACTTTTTTCTTTTTTATATGTTTTTGTCTTTATTTTATTGCTTCGTTTTTCTTTTATCAGTCTTTTTTAATGTTTTTTGAAATTATTTTTGCCTTTTTTAAAAGTTTTTCTTTATTTTAATGTTATTTTTTTTGTTTCTCAATGTTTTTTTCTCTTTTCCTCTTTATTAAATGTTTTTTTTTAATTTTGTAATATTTTGTTTCTTTTTTCATGTTTTTAATTTTTTTTTCTTATTTTTAATGTTTTTTTCCTCCTTTTTAATATATTTTTTTTAATTTTTTTCGTTACTTTACTTTTTTGTTTTTTTTTGTTTTTTTTCCTCGCTTTAGTGAGGTGAAAAGATTTGTGTTACACACGGGTGCAAGTTATTTTGACGTCTCGTGTGTTGCAACACTCGCTACGCTCAGGATTCTATTTTTGAACCACTCGCTTCGCTCAGGATTCTATTTTTGAACCACTCGCTTCGCTCGTGGTTCAACCATAGAATCCATTCGCTGGCTCGTGGTTCAACCCTAGAATCCATTCGCTAGCTCGTGTTTCAATTCCACACTCGCGGTTAAAATACAACTTTGCACCCTTGTATAACAAATAACTATTAATTTGGTCTCGGCGTCATTCAGGAATTCTTGTATGGAATAATAGGATTTCTTACTCAAATAAGTTTTAAGTTCAATTTTCAATATATGTGTGTTAGTTATATCTTGAAACTTTTTTGGGATTTTATTAAATATTTTTATTGCCATGGCAAAGGGGCCAGAGCTTATCATTTTCATTTTAGTGTCGGGTAGTGCCAGTTTGTTACGGTGTCGTAAGTAAGATGCACGTGAGTATTGTGGAAATAATGACATGTTGTTTTTCACAAATATAGTGGCTTGTAAAATGTACATGGAGGGTAGAGTTAGAATTTTTTGTTCAATAAAATGATGTTTGCAGCTTGTCATCTTGTCCACATTAACTAGTATTCTTAGGCAACGTTTCTGGAGTCTAAACAGTTTTATTGCATCTGGACTGTTTCCCCACAGTAATATTCCGTATTGTAGCCAAGAGTGTGCGTAAGCATAGTAGGCACAAGTCGCAGTTTTTATGTCGGTGCATTTTTTTAACTCATAGAGAGCGTAACTGAATCGGCTTAACTTAAGGGATGTTTGATGTACGTGTTCTTTCCAATTTATAGAAGAGTCTATGTGAATACCCAAGAGTGGAGCGGTATTTACACATTCTAAATTAGTTTTATCGAAACTGTAATTTATGTTCAAGCTGCGTTTTTGGTAAGGTTTAAATTCGATAAGTTTAGTTTTGGAAAAGTTAATTTTAAGGTTGTGGTCTTGAAGCCACGTCACGATGCTAGATATAGTTTTGTCTAATTGATTTTTTAGAGTATGGTTATTGTCACACGGAAATACTAGGGATATGTCGTCTGCGAAAAGAGTGCAGGAGCAATTTATCGTTTTGGGCAAGTCATTAATATATATTAGGAATAGGATGCATCCGAGAACACTGCCTTGAGGGATTGATTGTGTAACCCTGCTCATTTGTGATTGAATTTGATGAATGTTACCAGTTATGTGATTGTGGTATTCAATTTCTACATAATGCGTACGATTTGAAAGATATGAAACAAACCAATCATAAGGTATTCCTCTTACACCGATTCCGCGTTGCTTTTGCAGTAAAATGTCATAGAGAACTCGATCGTAAGCCTTACTCATATCAAGTAATACTCCAATGGCGTGTTTCTTGTTGTTTATTATATTTAGTACGTCTTGCATATATTTAAAAACAGCTAAAGTTGTTGACCGGTGTTTTCTGAAACCGTTTTGTGCATCACTAAATATGTTATATTTCTCGCAGAAGGAATATAATCGCTTAGCCATTGCAGTTTCAAATATTTTTGAAATAGTTGATAACAGAGCTATGGGCCGGTAGTTGGCGCAGTCACTTTGTATACCTTTTTTATGTATTGGTTTTATTACGGAGATCTTCAATAAGTCCGGGAATATGCCTTCGGCAAAGGACTGGTTTATTATGTACGTTAGTGGGAGGGCCAGCTCCTCAGCACATTCTTTAATTAGTAAAGGGGGTAGTTCATCATGGCCACAACTTCTCTTATTTTTCAAGCTTTTTATTATTTTAAAAACTTCGTTTGGAGTAGTGGGATTCAAGAAAAATGATGTTTCTGTGCGAGTAATGGGTGGCCGTCCTTTCGGTGGTGTGGTACCGGTGCTAACTGCGCCCACCGATGAGAAATAGTTATTAAAGTAATTGGCAATTATTGTTGGGTCTTCCGTCTGTTGTGTGTTTATATTAAGTTTAATATTGGTTCTAGTACTTTTTATAGCTGCAACAGAAATACATAATCTGTGAAAATTTCAATTATCTAGCTATCACGGTTCTTGAGATACAGCCTGGTGACTGATTATCTATAAAAACGGCAAAAAAATCACGTTTTTTGTATGGGAGCCCCCCTTAAAAAAAAATTATTTTGTTTTTAGGGTTCCGTACTCAAACAGTAAAACGGACCCTGTTACTAAGACTTCGCTGTCCGTCCGTCCGTCCGTCCGTCTGTCTGTCACCAGGCTGTAACTCAAGAACCGTGATAGCTAGAGAGTTGAAATTTTCACAGATTATGTATTTCTGTTGCCGCTATAACAACAAATACTAAAAACAAAATAAATTTTTTTTTTAAGGGGGGCTCCCATACAAAAAACATGTTTTTTTTGCCGTTTTTATAGATAATCAGTCACCAGGCTGTATCTCAAGAACCGTAATAGCTAGATAGTTGAAATTTTCACAAAATATGTATTTCCGTTGCCGCTATAACAACAAATACTAAAAACTAAATAAAATATTTTTTAAGGGAGGCTCCCATACAACAAACGTGATTTTTTTGCCGTTTTTATAGATAATGGTACGGAACCCTTCGTGCGCGAGTCCAACTCGCACTTGGCCGGTTTTTAGTATTTGTTGTTATAGCGGCAACAGAAATACATAATCTGTGAAAATTTCAACTCTCTAGCTATCAAGGTTCTTGAGATACAGCCTGGTGACAGACAGACGGACAGACGGACGGACGGACAGCGAAGTCTTAATAATAGGGTCCCGTTTTACTATTTGAGTACGGAACCCTAAAAAGCAAGTGCGCTTTTATAAAATGAAAGGAAACGTTACCTACCTATTTACCTAATCGACCCTGCAATTTCCGAAACGTTTGTGCTTTCTGTGGTTTTCAACGTACTTGTTGTTTTCCAGGTGTCTAGGCATGTAGCCGTTTGGAAGCAGGGGTCCACCTCCGATACTTTGAAAAAATTTGACGAATCTTATAATATTATTGGTACATCAAGGAATGTAGAGTTTGCACCAGACGGACGTTACATTAAATACCTCAATCCGCCATCGTAAGTCAATTTTTATATAAAGAATCATACACAGTGACAATAATGTAAAAGTGGACCAAAAGTCTCCTAAAATTTGGGTGGATTACAAAAATCTACGCTTTTTTTCCATTGCGTAACGAAAATTAGGTACCCATTTAACATATACCGACGACTAATCGTTGGGTACAGTCAAGGGCACCAATATGTATTCATTCAAAGTTTCATAAATATGTATCATCATCATCATTCATCATTTTCAGCCTGTAATCGCCCACTGCTGAGCATAAGCCTCTCTTCGCGTACGCCACTTATCCCGGCCCCGTGCTAGTCTCATCCAGAAATGACCCGCGGTCTTTTTTATGTCATCAACCCATCGAGCTGGTGGACGACCAACGCTTCTTTTTCCTGCAATTGGCCACCAATCCGTTAACGTTTTGGTCCACCTACCGTCACGCTGCCTGGCAATATGTCCTGCCCAACTCCATTTGAGTTTGGTTATGACTTCGCCGACGTCACGCACCTTAGTGTATGTAGGTATACTACAACCCTATTGTTGCAGAAATAAGGTCTGTGTACATATTTTTGAGACTTTGTGGTGTATACATATTGGTGCCCTTGTAAAACATATAGTAAAGTAAGTATAATTAGTTTACATAAGTAGTTTTATTTATTATTTTTTTCTGGTTTTTAAGGTAGTATTTGTTGTAGGTAATAATATTTTGTGATTTTATAGTAAAATGTAAGCGTATATTAAAATGAAGGTACAGGTTTTTGCAATTCATCCATTGAAGAGATAATTCTGTACTTTTCTAACACAAGTAGGTAGATACTATTTTCTATTATTGTTCAGTTTCCAAATTGTTTTCCTAGAAATGGCATGATGAATTTATAAACGCATGATTTTTCTAATATTAGGTAATGTAGATATTATTTATATTCACTTTTCTACTTCTATCTATCGGTTTCCTAACTCAGTGTTTAGTTTCGATTCTGCCTATTGTAACTTTCTTCTGTGACATTAAAGTGTCTTGTAGACGGTCGCCAACACGCCCCTCCGATTGAGCGCCCTTTGTCGGCACCGACCGCTGTAGTATGAAATTTAGCTCCAAACAACTGTCTACACGGTCGGTGCAGCCCGCGGCGGTGAAGTTCAAAGTATAGTACACATTCAGTTACATTCTGGGGAATTTAACGGTTACCACCACATTAATATAATACCATTATATTATTATAAACAGGCAAGAAAAGGTCACCATGTCTGCCAAATTCGGGTATTTCGGCATTTTTCAATTCCGCTCATAAAGGTAACCTCTTGTTAGAAAGAGAATATCCTCTACAGTAAAATTTAAAAAGTTGATTCATATTCTGCAGTCTACCATCTTTTTGCACGCTATTTTAAAAGTATAAGTCCGCTTTACTTAAAAAGGACATTAGCGCCATAATGTCAATCCCCGCTCAGGGCGATCTCTGGTGGTGGTGTCTGGGAAAATGTAAAAAAAATAAAAAAATATGTCAGTCTTATAAAAATCTAAGAATGTAGCAGGTAGCAGAAATGGACAAAATAAACTTTACACGGATATAGAACGTAATAAACATCCTTGAACTATGTGCTACACAAATGGCCAGGGCGCTCAATAAAGAATCTTGACTATAAAGTTGGGACATTCATTAGAATTAGGCAATAGCAATTCTAATGAAGTTTTCTATTATATCGTCTCCGTAGATTTAATTTACGCATGCCAGTATGACCCGATTATAAAAAAAATCTACATGCTGCGATGTAAAAAAATTAAATGTCTAGGTACCGAAGAATTCCAATAATAAAAGTCGTCTAAAAAGAGTTCTATAATCATGTCTTCGTTCGATGAAGGTATTTTAGAAAATATATACTTGTCAATAGGGGCGACAGGGACTTGTCATTATTGCACAAAGTTGTTGAGGCCAGTACGCACGGCCAGTTTTCAGGAACGACGTGGTAAACTCGTATCCAAAGTGATATTTTCATAGGACACCACGTCTGTTCACTTGTCATGAGTTGTAATAATGTCAAATAGACTTGATGCGCTAATATTAATCGCCTACCCGACCATAGGGACCTGGTTTCGGGTTACAATATTCGGTTAACTAATTTGAAAAACGAGTTACGCTTCCAAAGATAAGACGAAAAAAAAGGCGGACATAGTAGTTTTGTTAAGTGTTAGGGAAAAACTAAAAAAATTTTTTTTTGGGATATGAAGTATTATATGCTTGATGTGTTAAGTGTATTTTACTCAAGGATAGATATATATTTCAATCAAAAATTTTGGTTTAGACCTTTCTTTCAATTTATGTCTTAGATTTAGAACTTATCAGACGCCCCTCGTAGACTCTTCACTTTTTATTTAAACTGTACCTACCTACTTAGTGCATAGTTCCTTTAAAGGTATAGGTGTAAATAGTGGTACCTAATGATGTTTTTGTTCGTTTTCTAGAATGACAACAGTCCATTTAGTATGCGCTGATAGTGACGACCAGTTAGATATTAAAGATTTATCAGACCCGAGTGCGATTGTGAGTATTCTTAGTTTACAATTGAAGGGATGTTTACAAAAACAACATAACTACATTGGAGTTGATTTTACAGGAAGCGAAAAAAACGTAATTTCTCCTAAAATATTATTTCTTTAAACAATACCTTCCATTTACTATGCAGGCCATAGAGCCATATGGCCATATGGCCATAGAGTTACACTTGCATCTTGGATCCCATTAGCAATCGGTTATCTCTTCGAAAATATGTAAATTAACTTCGTCACTTATGCTGTTTTTGTAAAATTATTGGCAGTTATGTTATTTTTGTGCAAAAGTCATTGATATTCCTATAGTAAAAATAATTATTGCATTTAAATTAAATACATAAATGTATAAGAGAATGTTATTATTATTGTACTATAAGTTTCGTAGAGCTGAGTAATTCCATTTTAAAGATAGACGGGTAATTTTGGGCAAAAGGGTTCCTAATTAAACAATTCTTTATTTCGAGTACAAATTATATAAGGCGACAGTAATGCAATGCTTATGTTATAAGAAGGTTATAAGCTAGGTTACAGGTTAGGTTACTGACAATCTATATTTATCGGTATTTACGTAGATGCACAATTGTAGCGTCTTCACAGACGGACATAATCATAGCAAAAACTCGATTTCGTAAAATATGTCAGTTATGTTGTTTTTGTAACCAGCCCTTCAATTGATCTACGTAAATTATGTAATAGTCTTTCTGGGGTGAATATGAGACATACTTATTGCGAATTCCTATTTGATTTTAATGTGTTTGGTGTGCTCTCTTCGTCCCCCGTTGCGGCCGTTGCTTCTTCGTGCCCATTGGAGCGGGAGACGAGCCTAACCAGATATATGTATGCATGCGCCTCGTAGATCGACGGAAAAAAGCGTCATCTAGGGTTTTTTCCGCCGATCTCCACCGCACTCGCACCACACTGTTAGGCCTTTGAAAATCATACTTACCATTTTTATTGTTTAATGAAACAGAGGAACAGTTAATATTTTTGCTTCATAATTCCCAAAGGCCAATTCTATGAGAAGGATTATGAAGAAATAACTTTTATACACCATACCCGTCGCGATCCCATTCATACCTACTTGAACAATCTTAAAAACTCATAGTAGACGTTACCGTTGTACAGCGCCATCTGCATTTTGGTACTTAATAACTTGCAACCTGTAAATGTTTGTTATTGTTATATTCTGTGACATTACATTATCTGTGGCATTGCGGGCTTGCGCTGTCTTATGCAATGGCAATGGCTGCCGAAGTGCGCATTACCACTCTAATTGTATTTAACGTTACCATTGTATTTAACATTGCCAAGCAACAAATAAAGGTAAATCAGAAGTACTGAGTGTTATTACGGCCCGGAAAATACCTATCCTAACAGTTGCAGCGATAATAGGGAACATTACGCAAAGCTCTGCGTAGGGGGCGACACTAACACAACCCGTAAACAACAAACCGCCATGACGTATATATTTATTTACCTAACAAACAATAACGAATAATTGATGAAAACGCGTTAAACTACAATCGTTTTATTATCATTCGTGTGTAAAATACCTGTACTGTGATATTAAAATGGCATCCTATAGCCATTTAAAGGTCGATGAGGGCTTTTTTTTGCTTTACGACGTATTGCCGCTTCCCATAGTTTTCATATCATCGTTTCCTTCGGAAATGAATGATGCCCTTCATTCTTGCATCCAATTACGCGGCACTGATGCATTTTATTCATTGAAATATTTTTTTCACTATTTGATCCAGAGCTTTGAAGGAGTTGTCAAAAAAACTGTTTACTAATTGTGTTAGTGCTGCACTCTGGCGGCAGAACATTGCAGTAATGTTCCCTATTCTTTATCACGTGCACCTACTAATTTCGATTCTTCTTTTTTTTAATATTATATGAAAGAAAGCTAGGAATTAAGCAATAACCTCATAGGAATTTGAAGACAAAAAAATACATAAGTACAAAAGTAATTAAAATACAAACAATTTCCATTGTTACATGTTAATGAAAAAACATATAATTCCAGGAACTTCAGTTCTTCTCAAGGAACGCTTGCTTAAATGGAAACAGTAAACTGAATTTTACTTCGTGGACTAATACAATTGATACTAGTAACATTTATTCGATTGAGGTAAGTAACTCTCCTATTTTGCACGGCGCCTCTTTTCAACTCCTGTTTTTAGAAAGAGATATCCGCTTGTGTTACAACTTACATGCTGTTGTAAATTGGGCCCCATGAAGTGAAGTCATTTTGGCACGACACTTGTTCGCATGGAAAATAGATTTCAATGTGTTGCGCATACTCGCCAAAGAGAATATAACCATACTCGCTTTCATCACTCGCGCTGAGCCGACGTTTTAATGAGTGCTTACAACACATTGATATTGGCATTCGAAGTGACGTAAGTAGTTACTTACCAAATTAAACTTCTAAGGGCTTTTGTAGCCTAGTTGATAGTGACCCTGCATTACTTATTTGTGTGATGAGCACGATTATTTGTCCCTGAGTCATGGATGTTTTCTATGTATTTAAGTATTTATTTATCTATATAAGTATGTATATAGTCGTCTAGTACCTACCTATAGTTATAGTACAAGCTTTGCTTAGTTTGGGACTAGGGCGATTTGTGTAAGATTGTTCCCAAATATCTATTATATTTATTAACTTATTTTTAAGGGGCTCTTACTACCGGAGCACCTTATACTGACTGAAAATCAGCGTTGCAGTGTAGGTACTCAGTAGGTACTCACTGCAACAGTATGCTGAGTCTAGCCCCTTTTTGGCATCACAAAATGTAAATGCCTCGTACGATATTGTTTGAGTGTGTTTGTCTATTCCTAAGTCTAATTTGTACACTGTTCCTTTTGTATAAAATGTGATGTTGAATAAAGTTTTTCTATGTCTTCTATGTCTATGTCTTATAAAAGACATTACGGGTGACATTTTTCGAACTATTTGGGAGTTCTCCTTCAGGACGAGTGTTCTCGCCGCCGTGTGGCCTTACACACTGGCGCAGACTTCGAAACATGTCGCCCGTACACACATTGAATATACCTATAATAAGTGAGTTTAACCGCATACATAGGTATTAAGTATAAGTTTAAACATGACCCGCGAAAGTTTTAATGTTTTTTAATTAGTCATGAATGTTATCCAAGCAATAATCGACAAAAAAACACTAACACCATACGCGTGTCGTGCAGTACAGTTCTGTACAGTACAGTCAAGTGTAAAAATATGGCTGCGTACAACATAGTTACTCATATAAATATGTCCCATCGCTCTTATGTCAGCAGCGGATTAAGGTTTCGGTACATATTTATGAGAGGATAAAATCGATACATATTTTTGCACTTGACTGTACCCGCGGCTACGATAAGACCACATGCGAACTGTCTCGTACGCGAGATAAACTAGACGGATAGTCGCGCGGTCTTGTGCGAGCCGTGCAGATGACTTTAACTTCCGTTTTTTACAGCTTTCCTGTAGAATTATTCTGAACGCAACGAAAACCTAGGAGCGAAACTACGTCCTTATGCCATCGTGAAAAAGTCGTCGTGATGTTGAAAGTTGATCATTTTTGAACTTAATTGAGATGCATCTATATATTGACATTTATAATCTTTATTTTTTAGTTTTGTTTGATGTTCATATTATGAAGTCGTGTAAATTGACCTAGGGTAATTTATATTGTATTTTTATACCCACTATGAAATAATGAAATATGATAATTTTCTAGTCTGAGACTAAACTGTAATAAAATAATACGACACCCATATATTTATCATTTTCCAACTCTATGTAGACTCTTGGACTCCACCATTAGAGTTCTGAAGCAATGACAGCTTTTGATAGATTCTCTCTCTCGCCCTTAGGAAAATATTGTACAGGTAAAAAAATGCAACGCCTCTCTTGCTAGCTGTGGTCTTATCGAATAGGAATTTGTTTTGATTATATATATAATTGTTTTATTAGTACAATGCGCAACTACATACAAGAGGGCTTTCTTAAGTGTTTAGCCTAAAGCCCTCACCTCAGGCCTGTTAATGAATTTGCGTCCAGATCAGTCTCAGCTGCTGACATCCTTAGAACAGCGAAAGCAAACTGCGTATGTGGATATATCAACTACCTATTTCTAAAAAAATACAAAAAAATACAACATAGACTTGCAACATGTTTGGAAGATGGCCCATAAAAATGAGGTTGAACATGACAAAAAATATGTTTATTAGTTCCAATGAGAATACATAATTATGTAAAAATATGTTAATCACTTTCACAGTAACATTCAGCCGTGTCGAGCTATGTAGGAAGAAAGATGCTTCTTAGTAGGTAGTCTGTGGCATAGACTATAATGAATAACCTGTGTCTGTGGTCTGTGTTGCAGTTATGACGTTACGGTGTCACGATAATGGCGGCTGCCTTTTTGGCGCGAATGTATAAAGTTCAAATTTCAACCATTATTTATTTGCATAAAGCGATATTCTTTTGAGGAAATAAAAATACCAGTTGACTATCAAATCTGTACGAACATTTTAAAATATATTTAAAAAAAACCGTAGAATAGCCTATTGGTCAGTCTTCTTAAGCATTTCTATCAGGAAGTAGAGATACGTGCCGCGCCAACAAACCACATGTCTTTTGTTTCTCTGTGTTTCGCAACTCAGTGGCGTAGCGTGGGTTTTCACCACCCGCAAGCTCGCCGCCCCCATGCAATTAAGTATATTTTCGTTATTTTCCTTATCCGCCGCCCTCTTTCGTATGCCGCCCGGGGCCATGCCCCCTCTGCCCTCCCCACGCTACGCCACTGTCGCAACTATACATCACGGCAGAAACCTCTCATACTCCATGAAGAAAGTACACTTCCTAATGGTCTCCCAAGCTTTACTGCAGTATTGGAACCAGGAGCGCTCTGACAGGTTAGGAACGTTGGTGATGGGGTGCCTGTTGACTCCTAGTACCATCCAGCGGAGTCGTTTTGCGAGCTGCTCGAAGGTCGGATGGCCGCGGTAGATCTCTCGATTATCTGAAAATGTAAGTATTTTCCACATAATAAAATATTCATGTATACTCAGAAGAGAGGGCTCTCAAAAGCAAAAACAAACTAATTGCGAGTTGCGTCAAATTGTATTACCACGGGTCATTCCCACCTTTCACCACCAATTTGTTACCAGTAGTAACAGCTAGGATTTTTCTCCCATTTTTTACCACTAAAGTACCTACTCGATGGTGACTACTGGGAATATTTTACCCATCTTATTTATTTTTGTACTCGGCACCGAGTAGGTACCGTAATGGTTAACAAAAAACCGGCCAAGTGCGAGTCGGACTCGCGAACGAAGGGTTCCGTACCATTATCAATAAAAATATTTATTTTATTCTGTTTTTAGTATTTGTTGTTATAGCGCCAACAGAAATACATCATCTGTGAAAATTTCAAATGGAACTATCACGGTATCAGTGAGATACAGCCTGGTGACAGACAGACCCCATCCCGTTTTACTCTTTGAGTACGGATCCCTAAAATGGGAAAATTATTCCCATAGTTCCTACTGATAAAATATGGGAAAAAATCCCAGCTGTTACCACTGGTAACAATTTGGTGGTAAAAGGTGGGAATAACCCATTACCACGATCCCTGTATCCAGTTGGACATTATATTTTTGCAGAGACTACTAGTCGGCAACTAATCATTGTAACACTAAAGGTGTTCACGATTTGATGATGTTTTGATGTAAGTAGTATAAGCCACTTTACAATCAACACGGAAAGAACCCACTTTTAACAATAGTGGCTAGACCTGTTATTTTCTAGATTTAGAGCGTACTCTAGGTACCTTATTACATTTTGAATTTAAAATCTCATTTTCAAACATTTAGAGTCCCAATTGGGACTGGTGGAAGATTGATGCAGTAGGACACTAGAGCCTTTGATTTTTAGTTCGAAGTATGGGGAACCCCAAAAATTTATTGTTTTTTTAAATTTTTGGGTGAAAATCTTAATGCGGCTCACAGAATACATCTACTCACCAAGTTTCAACAGTATAGTTCTTATAGTTTCGGAAAAAAGTGGCTGTGACATACGGACGGACAGACAGACATGACGAATCTATAAGGGTTCCGTTTTTTGCCATTTGGCTACGGAACCCTAAAAAGGGTGTAGACCCATATTGGCTGCATTCTCCTGTAAATAATGTTCCTCACCAAAGTCCTCTATGATTTCGGGCAGTAGGAAGAGGTTGAGGCAGCCTTGGCAGTCCGCGCTGAGGCCGTTGCGATTGCTGTTGCTGTACATGTACATCCCGGAGTCGAGCTGCAGGCTCGACTTTTGGAACGCTTTCCTGGATAAACAAATCATAAATGGAATCGACTATTTTTACAAGCTTTACATTAACTAGCACTGTTCGTATGTAAACATGTAAGTGCTCGTATGTAAGTTGTCCGTCAAAATTTGCAATCCATTTTTCAGTCACTTCCCGTTATCTGATTGAGCTGAAATTTTGCATGCATATGTATATCGCATGACAATGCAATATTATGATGACATGGAGCTGATCTGATGCTGGAGCTGGAAGGTGGCCATAGGAACTCCGCAATAAAACGACACAACCCCATCGAGTTTGGGCTCTTTAGAATCGTCTTAATGAGTAGTTGATGATGGTATGCAGAAAAGTACAGTTGGCAATAAAAACTTGTACCAAAAATTAAATTTTTGACCGAACCTTATTTCTTTATCGCAGTACATGTACATAAAAATCATTCATGTACTGAATTGTGAATGTAGTTTGTAAGATCTTTGCAATGCCCTACCGGGGTATCAGTGCATCTTACTTTGCAACCAACATCTATGTAATGTAATGTATCAGATTGAAATATATGAATATGAGTAAAACGCGGGCGGAACCACGCGAGCAACTAGTCAAATATAAATCTTATTAAAGACAGCCATTTTTTATTAGTGCAAATGACATCTGCAAATAACAATAAATTTTAATAAAATAACAATAAACTCCCACGAACTCTACCAGGTCATCAGTCCACCAAGGTGTAAATATCCTACAAATATTATATATGTGTGTTTTTGTACGTATGTTACTAGGTAAATCACGCATAAAACCGGCCAAGTGCGAGTTGGACTCGCGCACGAAGGGTTCCGTACCATTATCTATAAAAACGGCAAAAAAATCACGTTTGTTGTATGGAAGCCCCCCTTAAAAAAAAATATTTTGTTTTTAGTATTTGTTGTTATAGCGGCAACAGCAATAAATAATCTGTGAAAATTTCAACTCTCTAGCTATCACAGTTCTTGAGATACAGCCTGGTGACAGACAGACGGACGGACGGACAGCGAAGTCTTAGTAATAGGGTCCCGTTTTACTTTTTGAGTACGGAACCCTAAAAAGGATTTGGATGAAACTCGGCAGATAGGTCGTTTTTAACTAAACTTTAAATCCTTTTGTCGCATATGGTCCCGTTCGCAACTCGTCCCGTTCGCAATCTGTCCCGTTCGAAAATTCGTCCCGTTCGTAATATAGGTAGTACTAAAAAAAATCGGTTCTGGCGCTTCGCCGGCCGCAACCGCGGCACGTTCGCTTCGCTTGCTCGGCTCGCGCGCTGTAGGGTCACACTTTACGTAACACTCCTCCTCGCTTCGCTCGTCGTCGTACCTACCCGGGACGAATTGCGAATAGGATCATATGCGACAAAACTATTTAAATTTACAGTATTTTATCCCAAAAATCATCACCAAAGGGATGAAATTGGAGATGCAAATTGATATGGGAGTTAACACGGACAGAGTCGCAAAACTAATACAGTCAAGTCAAAAAACATGTATACGATTTTGAGTCCTATTCCCCAGACATAAGTTCGAAACGGTATACTTGTTTTTAGAAGTGTCTGTACCTATATAAGTCCTGCATAGTCTTCATTGCCTCCGGAGTATAGTCCTCAAGCTGGCACCGGTTATGCAGCAACAACAGGTGCGGATGGCTTTCCCCGGCTGAGGCCTCCTCTGAAGCAGAGCTTGAGGCCGACAGTGATGGTTTCAGCATTTCTGCTGTTTGGATGTATCTGGAAACCATAACAGATAGACAATGAGACAGGTGAAAAAATATATAATGGAGACTAGTATGTATAATATATCATCAAAGTATCTGTGCTAACTGGTATATGAAAGGGCCGAAAACAGGTGGACTGATAACTTTACCAGGTTATACAGGGCGTCCCACGCCTATGCCACATGGAGGGAAAGTACCTTGAATATTGTAGATAGAAGATTTTACTAAAAGAAGAGATTATTTTAATTTAAATAACAATTTAAACTGCATTCATAGATTTTTAAATAATTACATGGTTGAACCGGGAATCTAACCCGCTACACGAGAAAAAAAAAACTCTGTTGCTTTATCATACCGATTGAAAGGCTACATCATAAGGATTATTTTTTGCTACCTAACATAGTGTCAGAAATAAAAGGAAGACCATGAATTTTAACATTTTAATTCAAAATTAATCAATTTAATTTATCAATTGCTCAAAATGAGTCCCATTGACAAAATCATTTCCGCGTCTTTCGGCAGATTCAGGATACAGCAGAAACTTGATTGGACAGAAACTCGAACCAGGTACCATCGGCCAAAGCCAGAGTTGACCAGATTCAAAACAGAATCGCTTGCAATGCTATACGGCTGGAACCAAAATGCGCCTTTAAGGTGGTCGACTCTGGCTTTGGCCGATAGTAGTAGATAGTAGTAATTAGTAGTGGCCTACTAATTACGTATCTCTTTATAATTTTATCATGCACTTAAATTATAATAGGGATATGATGCGTACTTCTCAAGTGGGTACTGATTCATTCATGAGTAATAGGTACTTTAAAATGTCCGTTGTATGTCCTTACAGCAATTTCAGCTTTCTGAACTTTTCTTTTCATTTTTCTGAACAAAATTTCACATCTAATGTTAAATAGCATGGTCTTCCTTTTATTTCTGACACTATGTTATTTAGCAAAAAATAATCCTTATGATAAGAAAAATAAGGCCTTTCGATTGATATGATAAAGCTACAAGGTATTTTTTTTCTCGTGTAGCGGGTTCGATTCCCGGTTCAACCATTATTTAAAAATCTATGAATGCAGTTTAAATTGTTTAATATATCAAAATAATGTATTTTTTCAGTAAAATGTTCCATCTACAATAAAGGTTGTACTTAAATAGTAAAAACAAGGTATTTGACTGTTTGCAGTTATACGTAAGCAAAAATTCTTTTGACTAATATCCAAGCGGCCATCTTATCCCAAAAAAAACAATAATGAGACATAATTTCACTCCATAAATAAATGATCCTTCTTTTATTCTTTGTTATCGTTTAGATCCATTTTCGATGACACTATAACGTTAAGAAGACGATGTATAATACTCACCTAATAAAATTGTAATCCGTAAACCAGTCCTGCACCGCCACAAGAACATGGCATATGGCCATCAAAAACGAGGCAACTTGGAGACAGTCCACCGTGACCACATTAGCGCTGCGGGCTGTTATAGGGTTGATGTTGGTCTCCTCTATCAGCGAGGGTGACCAGAGAGCTTGGCAGTCCAGGAGTATCACACGGTCTGTGGTCACATACATATCTATACCTGAAATGTGATATGCTGGTCAAGAAAGAGTCATCAAAGTAAGCTGATTACGAAATAATTAGTGTCCGGCCGAAGTTTCGGTTTCGGCCAGTTTCGGCCAAAAAATCATGTTTCGGCCGTTGTTCCGGTTTCGGCCAAAATACGGCCGAACCTTTCGGCCGAGCCGAAACTTACGAAACGGTACTTCGGGTCGCGTTCGGCTACCTTCGGATGCGCTCGTGCCAACCGGCAATATGGCGTAGCTCGCCGGCCACCGGCTCAGTGAAGTGACGCTTTGTGTGCTTGTTCCCGGAATTATGGTAACTTGTAGTAAACCTTGTTTTATTTTATACAACCTTCACGAGTTTCAGGTGTTACATTGTTAACCCTTCCTCTCCCAACGACTCGTCCGGCAGGTCCCACATGTGGGTCATTTTTATTACCCTGGAATCCCAATGACCCACATGTGGGTCATGATTTTTTTTGTAATTTGAACCATATATACAAAATACACCAGGGTTCATTTTCGAGGTCTGACTGCTGGACCAATGGGACCACACATGCCGACATACATGTAAGTCGTTGGAATTCCAGGCCTTCGATCACCCGATCGCTGGAAGAGGAAGGGTTAATATGTGTATAAAAGCGGTTTTACGTAATTTTTTCAACGATTTTAACAAGTCTACAAAAGGTTCGGTTTCAGCCGAAACTAGAGCCAAAGCCGAACCTTCGGTTTCGGTTTCGGCAAAAAAACATGTTTCGGTCGGACACTAGAAATAATACATTCTTTAAATATTTTGTTAATGTTTCATCATCATCGGTTAAAAAGTATTGATTGTATTAGGCCAAATTGAAATATTAACGCTGCGAAACATATTGGACTTCAGAAAGTTGGTCTTTGGCTTGCAAGATATGACGCATACATTGCAATTTAAATGAAGGCTTGACAAATTACCTTTAGTGCAGTGTACACCCCGCTCAATCTGGTCAATATCCTGCATTTTAAATTTAAAGAAACCACTTTCCACCTTCCCATTCACTTTGGTATCAGGAGCTTCATAGAAGTTCAGGCCATCCATTTGATTTTCCACTGATGACACATCATTGCCATCAAAATTGGAGTGAGTTGGTAGTTCATGAGAATTTAGAATTTGTGTACACAAATCTGGTACGGGGTTGTTCTGAGCAATCAGATTTAGGATCATTGATTTCCCAACACCTTGAGTACCTGAGGGAAAAACAGTTAATAATTAATTACTTAGAAAAGTTGAAAAACCCTCGACATTTTCATTTCACCATTGAAGATAAATTTTAATGTAATGTTTGATTTAACTTTGTACTTCGATTTTAATTGTATCATTGTATAATTGTAATGAATTTTAATTAATTAATGTATAATTTTAATTTTTAACTTTTTATCCAACTAAATGACATGTAAACCGGTTTTATGAATAAAGTGAATATGAATATGATCTCAAAACCAGCCAAATTGATTTTGTTGAAACATAGCTAAGAACCATCTCAATCATGTCAGCTTATGGACAAAAAACCGCATTAAAATTGGTCCGTTCGTTTAGGAGCTATGATGCTACAGACAGATACACAGACACTTCAGACTTATGACACCCCTCTTTTTGCGTGGAGGGTGAAAAATGATCAAGAACATAATTAGAGTAGTTTTTATTGTTTTGAAATTGAATTAAACAAAACAAATGCAAATCTGTTCCAAATTAGAACGGTATAAATTCCATTGAAGAGGAGGATGCCTTTTAATAGGCTTTTGGGCAGCTAGTTAATTATTTGAATCACTCATCCACTAAAACTTGTGTTACAAAAATGCTCAGAAAATATAATCATTTCAAGAGTTCCAAGAACTAATAACACATTAAAGAAAGTGTGTGGGTTACACATTGTAATCATTAGTCATATAAGTATGCATAAGTACCCTTTGTAGTGGCTGTTTGTTTACCTAAATAAAAAAACCGGCCAAGTGCGAGTCGGACTCGCGCTCGAAGGGTTCCGTACCATTATCTATAAAAAACTATTTTATTCTGTGTTTTTAGTAATTGTTGTTATAGCGGCAACAGAAATACATCATCTGTGAAAATTTCAGCTGGAAATATCACGGTATTAGTGAGATAAAGCCTGGTGACAGACAGACGGACGGACGGACGGACAGACGGACGGATGGACGGACAGCGGAGTCTTAGTAATAGGGTCCCGTTTTACTCTTTGAGTATGGAACCCTAAAAAGACATAATACCTATAATTCCAACTACAAGGTAATTCACACTGGAGTCATGTAGGAACTCAAGTGCTGCACTGTTAAACTCTAAATTTTCATCCAAAAGCTTCACTGGTTCTGTCATGTACTTCAGGGGTGCACTTGGCTTTTGTTCTGAAATTACAGAAAACAAATGTTTAGTATTAATTCAATATTAATCTTAGTTAATAAAGGGTTCATTTCCAAGTAAAATGTGTGTAAATGGGATACAAATTTTTAAATAGTCTCAAGGTCAGATGAACTTATTTTGATATCTTGTTTTTTTTTTACATGAAGATTATCATTTACAGGCAAAGTATTTCTATAACCTGAGGGGTAAATCAATAACTCACTGATGGTGCAGAATCGTGAGGCAAAGTATCAGCAAAACTAAGTTACTACATTTTTGGAATCTCAGAACCGATAAAATTGTAAGCGATGATATCACATTAAACAGTGATACAGTCGGAATTGTAGATGACACTAAATTTCTTGGAATACATTTCGATAGCAGGCAAGACTGGAGGAACCATGTAGATTTTCTTGTTAGCAAGCTTAGTAGTTTAACGTTTGCTTAAAAAACTTTGGCGAGAGCGTCAACAAGAACAGCAGAATGGGGAACTTGCATGGGACCTCAATTCCGAATAAATTGCACTAAATCAATGCGGATATACGTAGAGTAGATACCATACAAAAGAAAAAAAAACCGGCCAAGTGCGAGCCGGACTCGCGCACGAGGGTTCCGTACCATTATCAATAAAATATTTATTATATTTTGTTTTTAGTATTTGTTGTTACAGCGGCAACATAAATGCATCATCTGTGAAAATTTCAACTGGAACTATCACGGTATCAGTGAGATACAGCCTGGTGATAGACAGACAGACGGACGGACGGACAGCGGAGTCTTAGTAATAGGGTCCCGTTTTATTCTTTGAGTATGGAACCCTAAAAACGATTGGATTAGGTTTGTCTCACGTTAACATTAAGAAATTAATAAACATTAGTTCCCACTGGTAAAAGGTGGGGCAAATATTCCAGTGGTAACACTGGTAACAACTTGATGGTAACAACCCAAATTACACTGACGCGGCGTTATGCAGGATTGTGTTTAATACAGCTTAATTCCCCCATTTTTGGGGAAAAGCATATACAGATTTATTTAGGTACAATGCTAATGTTACAAATACTCTTGATTGCACACCTGAATAGTAATAAAACAGTAGTACAGAAAACAGGGATTATAAGAGCAGAGGCAAACAACAGGCAGTCTTATCGCTAAATACAGATCACTTGCAGACAGCCTTTGGTATCCTTTGGTTTTCTGTATATCATCCTCGGCTGGAACTGGAATGGCAATTATTATTATTATTTATGTCTTTCCCCTCACGGACAATGATGTCCCGGACCTTTGGGAGGCATGCGTGGGGCTAGGTACCTACAAAGTACTAAGTGAGCCAACACGTAGAGGCCTTTTTGACATGAAATGCAAGGAGTAGTACTAGTATTATGTGTCTTTCCCGCTCACGGGACAATGATGTCCCGGACCTTTGGGAGCTTTCATCCAATCCCATATCCTGTATGGCTTAGCGATTTTGGGTGGGTGCGCAGATGTAAACCGACTGTTCAGGTTGCAAAAGCGATGTGTACGTAGTCTGGATGGTATTAAGTCAAATCGCGTGTCATGTAAACCCTCTTTTAGAAAATTTGAACTACTAACTCTAACATCACTGTATGTGATTGAACTTTGTAAACTAGTTAGACGACACCATGACAAGTTTCCTGCAAAAACAGACTTTAGAAGTGATAGATGTCACTTTGTTCTCGTGCGATGTCCGTGTTCCTGTTGCCATGACGAGCGGCTACCATCGATGTCCTAGATTTGCTGCTGCTAAAGTCTATAACGCTTTACCCAGTACAATAAAAACCTTGACGTGCACAACATTTTTCTTAGCTTTAAAGAAGTACCTGTTAGTCTTATGTCCTTATAATTTTAATGATTTTTTTAGTAATGTTAATGATGTGTTGTGAATTGTTATTATCTATTGTCTCGTTTAATTTATAATGTTGATGTTTGAATTTTCTTAGTATTTACTGGTATTTTGACATTTATTATTGAGCTCTATGAAAGCCGATAAATTTTGACATTGTGACTATTATTATTAAGTTATTACTCACTACTATTTATATTTTCCTGTGTATATTGATTATTTTAGCTAAACCCTATGGGTAAAATTGTATATTCAATTTAAAGCTTAATAAATAAATGAAAAACATGACATTAGTACATATAATACACACAATAAGTTATATTTAGGCTTGCTAACCATTTGTTGAAGAAATTAGACATAGGTACTGTACCTATAGTTTTCTTCTCTTTATTCTCATTCTGAGCAATCTTGGATGGCTGAGGCCCCTCACTTTCAGCAGCCTGAACGTTAGGGCTCTGCGGCCTTTCCTCTTTTGGCGTACTTTGCTCACGAGTCTTTAAAATTATGGTTGGTGGTTTTTCTTTCTCTTTCGGTTGATCTTTGGCAATATCCCGGTCGGATTTTAAAATAACAGGTCTCCTTGGGGCGCTGGGCTCCTGATAAATTCAAAACATTGGTGTTTACTCCGCAGTAGTAAATTAATATTGATTTACAACATGTAAACATACAAATTAAATTTGCAAAATGTAATAAATGAGAGGTGGATAATTATCATACCTTCGAAATAAATATCTTTTTCTTCTTGTCCGCCATTATTACACGTATAAATCACTTAAAACTTAGGCGTAGCTAGTTCATAAGGATAAGAGTAATAAGATATTTTTCAACACACCTGCTCGTAAAGTAGGTCTTATTACAGCGTATTTACACTGATAATGCAGAATATTACCCATGCCGTGCCTTTTACATTACATTATCGCACTAGTGCCTTTTCATTACATATCTTTTTAAATATTAGCAAAATAATGCAGAATATTACCCATGCCGTGACTTTTACATTACATTATCGCACTAGTGCCTTTTCATTACATATCTTTTAACATTTTCATTTTTTATTTTTTTTATTTTTTTCCTCGCAAATGTGTTGAAAAACGTCGTATGAAACACGTGAGCATTGGTCATTACACTTCTCGTCTCCATTAAGCCTTCGCCTTCGGCTCAGGCTTAAAAACCGACTCGAGTGTAATGACCAACATAGCACACTTGTATCATAATGTACTATTGATTATTTACTAAATTATAACCCTATCTCGGCGTTCTCAGCGACAACCGACGAAATCGATCGATGATATGACAATGACATTGACATACAACACGATACGATGTCACACACTGAGCAGAATCGATGTTTTTCCATTCCATGCCTTTTACATTTACAACTTGGACTGCAATGCAATGTCACTTTTTAGGGTTCCGTACTCAAAGAGTAAAGCGTGTCACACACTGGCGCGGCCTGGCCGCAGCGGACAATAGAAGACTTGTCATTAGCTGTCAAATTTACTATGGTCCGCCACCGCAGGCCGCACCAGTGTGATGCAGGCCTAAGGTTTATGTATTTCGGTTGCCGCTATAACAACAAATACTAAAAACAATTTTTTTTTAAGGGGCTTCCCTACAACAAACGTGATTTTTTTGCCGTTTTTATAGACAATGGTACGGAACCCTTCGTGCGCAAGTCCAAATCGCACTTGGCCGGTTTTTTTTTTTAATGGGCTTCAAACCGGGCCACTACTGGGCCCTTTTTGGCGGCCCATACACGGTGAGTAAATACTGATGATCTACCATAGCTGTCTCTTTCTATTGCATGTTATAGAAAGAAACACCTATGGTGGATCATCAGTATTTAATCACCGTGTATTGGCCGCCTTTGCCCGGCGAATGCAATGACACAGTAGTGTGGTGTGGCTTTATACAACTTTTAACGTTTTTAGTACTAGTAACACCTTGGGTAGCCAATAATGTACGGCCAAATAATGTACAGCCCGATAATACGTTACGTTCCAGATTTAGAATTGAAATTAAAAAAATAATAAAATTAAAAATAAATTTAATGAAAATAAATTAAATTAAATTAAAATACAAATTCAGAATACATACAAAACGGCGTCACCTTTTGCTGACGTGCATCTGTATAAGGTGGCACATTATACGCGAATTAAAAAGTAAAAAGTATGCTGTATCAGCCCAGCTAGCACACTAATCGGACATATATTTACGTTCGGACGTATAACTTTACGATCGTGACCATTTTTACGTTACTTAGCTAACATGGTAATCACGCAACATATATTTATGCCATGGCGTAAAATATACGTAGCAAAATTATTACATTCATTTCATTCGTTCAATAGTAGTCTATGGTTAGAAGCCTATTATAATACTACCTAATTAAAGAGTAATGATAAGCACTGCACAGTTTACTAAACAGTTGTTCTCCTGTATTAAGTTGTGTTATAATAGTTTTTTTGTTTTTATTTACGTTACTCCCACCCCACAAAAAGTTTTACGTAGTGGTTGTAAGTAATTTAGCGAGTACCAAAACACATGTTAGTTTATAATTGAATCAATAATATTTGTAAATTTGTGTAATATACTTTATTACAACACAAGCAAAAAATCATAATCATTGCGTTATTTATACTTGAATGCGCGCTATTAAGGGCTAAAGAAAACTATGTTTTAAACTTCTACGTTTATGTAGGAAAAATTATGTATAGGTACAAAAATATAAGACGCGAGCGTTGTGATCGCCGCCGTCTGAGCTAGTGGTTGGTGGAAGGGATCCCGCGCCCCGCGCGCCCGCACACCGACCGCTGGAGCCTGTCGCGTTGTCGTAGACATGCTGGGGGCCCGTTGGAGGTAGCTGAAGAACTGGCAGTGCTGGCTGGAGCTGAAGCTGCCTGCAACTCTTCCTCGTCATCATCAGGGAGGGGGCACACCTTATTGAGTGCACGGCGTTCGATCCCTCTGATCGTTTTAAAATCGGCTACCCGGCTAACTCCGTCCTTGCCAGGGTAAAGACAATGTACTCGTGCTAGCTTCCATCGCATGGGAGGAAAATTCTCTTCTTTAAAAACTACTAATGCGCCTTCCTTAATGTCTTTGTAGGGATGTCTCCACTTTGTCCTTTTTTGCAATTCTGAGAGGTACTCCTGATGCCATCTCTTCCAGAAACTGTCTCGAAGCGCTTCAATCAGTTGGTAGCGCGTCTTTTTTCCTTTTTCTAATGTAGTGGGTGGAGCTGCCATAGATGTCAGCGGACGACCCACGAGAAAGTGCCCTGGGGACAAGGGAGAAAGGTCGCTGGGATTACATGAAAGAGGAGTAAGGGGTCGGGAGTTGAGGACTGCTTCGACTTCTGTGCAAAGAGTACTCAACTCCTCGTACGTTAAACTAGAATTACCTATTGTTCGTTTTAAGTGAAACTTTAGGCATTTAACATTGGCCTCCCACAAACCACCGAAAGTGGGGGAATAGGGGGGACTAAATATGAATTGAATGCGCTCTTCAGCTGTGTACTTATATATGGAACTCATGCCTGCCTTTAATGCTCGACCTAATTCATTGTTTGCTCCCACGTAATTAGTACCGTTGTCACAATAAAGTTGACTAGGCCTACCTCTACGCGAAATGAATCTGCGAAGACAGGAAATGAATGCTTTAGTACTAAGGTCACTGACAGTTTCTAAGTGAACCGCTTTAGTACAAAAGCAAACAAATATACAAATGTAGTATTTGCTGATACGATTGCCACGGCCTACTTTACTCGAAATTTGAAAAGGGCCACAAAAATCTGTTCCACTTATACCAAAGGGGTAGTTAGGAGTGACTCGACTTGATGGCAGATGACCCATCAGGGGCTCCATGGTTTTGGCTCTAAAACGGGTACAAGTTACACAATGGCGATATATGTTTCGTGCCAACGTTCTCCCCTGTAGAGGCCAAAACTGATCTCTAAAGCTTGCTAAAAGCAGCTGAGGGCCAGCATGCAATAAGCGTAGATGCTCGGCTCGCATTAGTAATTTGGTAAAGTGATGATTTCCGTGTAATAACACTGGATGTTTTTTCTCAAAGCAAAACTCCGTATTATTGAGCCTACCACCTAGGCGCAGCACGCCGCGATCGTCGAGGAAAGGTGACAACTGCAACATATGCGACGAGGTAAGTTTTTTATTTTTTTTATTAGGTAAGTTCTTTGTATAATGACTCTGTCTCTGCAATTTTAATAAGGTAAGTAAGTGATTGATTAATTTCATTTTCTTTTAAGGGGCCATATGATCTATTATTTTTCTCTTTTACTTGACAATTATTTATGAATCTGTATATGAACGCCAATATTCTTTTGAGCTTTAATGAACTAGAATAGTATTTTATGTTTATTATTTCATTAGTTTTATCATCCTCATTAATGTTAGTTTTTAAGACTTTTATTTCAGGTAACGTTATATCTCGTGTTTCAGGTGGCTCTTTCAGATGCATTAAGACTGAAAATGTGCCATCTGATAAACGATGCGTATGCTTTTTAAAGTGTTCTTCACAAAAAAGCGAACACAATATGGCAAAAAAAGTATAACTTATGAAGGGGCACAGTTTTATAACAGTTTACCAAAACATATCAAAGAATGTAAAAGTTTTAATATTTTCAAACATAAGTTAAAGGAGTATGTAACTAAAAATATCTAACGCCTAACTCCGGCTCTGGCCCTGGAAACACTGACATAGAAACTGGATTATATGACTCGTCATCGGTGAAATACACTACAAGCACATTGTATTAGAGCTCATTATGCATTGTACAAACTAGAATAACTTACTACTATGATCTTTTCTTAATTTATGTACCCACTTAAACTAAACATTTGTATTACTTTTTAAACTAATGTATAATTGTATTACTCACTGTTTACTTTATGTATATTTTTTACTTTATGTATATTTTTCTCTGTTTTAAGTGAAATGTAAATTTCTTTAGAGATAAATAAAGTTCTTTAACCACAAATTCTTCATCAGCTGACATGGGCATTTTAGTTTGTGGAAGTTCTTCAAGGTTCGAGAACTGCGTCAACTGATCACTGATGTCCTTCGTGAAGTTACAATGGATAGTTTGGGAGGGTTCAGAACAATGAGTTGGACTTAAAGGGCCGGCTACAATCCAGCCAAGTTGAGTGTTTTGAAGGATTGGCATTTTTGAACCCAAACGTATTTTATGAGGGCATAATATATCAAAAAATATGTCTGCACCTAACAGCATATCAATTTCAGCAG
Organism: Epinotia brunnichana; assembly: GCA_963854355.1. Classification (NCBI taxonomy): domain Eukaryota; kingdom Metazoa; phylum Arthropoda; class Insecta; order Lepidoptera; family Tortricidae; genus Epinotia; species Epinotia brunnichana. Next base: position 15,763,406 of record OY977949.1, on the reverse strand, counting down.
GGTGATAAAACTTAGGATCCGCGAGCTGAATTGATTCAGGTAAGTTTAGCTGAGTAATGTTTACAGCCATATTAGGCAACTGACCTGTTATTTTAGGAAATACTAAACAATTTAAGGTTGTTTTGAACTTGTTTGACAAGGAGCTGATAGTTACGTCGCACCTGTCGGAAATGGTAAGTTGAATGTTGTTAATACCCGATATTTTTAAAGAATCGGGATCACGATTAACTAATCCAAGTTTATTTTTCAGGTCTTCCGTCATGAAAGAAGATTGGCTGCCTGCATCTAGAAGAATACGAGCAACCTGGTAAGTATTTGTTTCAGGATTGGATACCTTAACTAAAGCGGTACCAAGGAGAACTTGCCCACAAGACTGGACTGACAATGTCCTGCGAGGTGGGTGGACTACTTCAAGGTCAACGGACGTCCCAGCCATTGGTGACGTCACAGGTAATGTTGTAGTTATGTTTATGTTACTGTCTTTATGTAGTAACGTATTATGCTTCTTATGACATAATCTGCAAACACCTAGTCTGCAATTGTTTGCTTCATGACCACGTCGTAAGCAATTGGTGCAAAGTTTTAACTTCAAGGCTTCGCTCCACTTGCTTTCGAGAGGTAAGCATTTAAATGATTCACAATCAATTATTCTATGACCTTGGCTACACATCGGACATAATAAAGAGCCTACCGGTTTGGGTGCGTTATTAGAAGTAACGAAACTCTTCAAAAATTTGTTATGTGTAAACGGACCTTTAGGTTCATGTTTTAGGTTATCTTTATGATAACGTGGGACGCTTTTTTCATGTCTATTCGCTAACGTGGTTTCCAAAATGTCTGCTCTTTTACGAAGAAACTCGATGAATTCATCCAAGAGTGGTAGGTCGGAGAGGTTACTTCTATGCTCCTCCCATTTTCCACTCGTGACTGAATCCAATTTACTTGAAACCATAAATATAACAAGCGTATCCCAATGGTCCACTGGCTGTCTGAGTGTAGTCAAAGCTCTTAGGTTTTTAGTCACAACGTCTATAAGGTAACGTAATGATTTATGAGATTCTCTCGTTATGGGCTCGATTCTAAAGAGAGCCTTTAAGTGATTATTAATTAGGATTTTTTTATTATTATATCTTTGACATAACAAATCCCATGCGACCTTATAGTTCTGAGATGAGAATTCAATAGATTTGATAACAAGTGCCGCGCTCCCTTCTAATGAGGATCGTAAATAATGGAATTTGTTTATGTCGGGGATAGTTTCATTTGAGTGTATTAATGACTCGAATGTATCTCGGAATTCTAACCATAAAAAGTAGTTTCCGTCATAAACCGGTAATTTGATAACTGGAAGTTTGACGTTAATGTTTTCCTGACGCACACAACTACTATATGAACTGTGTTTATCTTCAAGGTTTGAAGGTTGTAACTTCAGTAACGATTGAGCACTAGAAATGCCACTGTAAAATCTGGTTTCAGTTGCCTCCCTTTCCTGGACCTGATCATCCGGGTTAGGACAGGCTAGTTCTATTTGAATTTGACACTTTTCAAATTCAGAAAATAATGCTTCTATTTTCAAGTTTCGCAAATTCAGTTCATTATATTGCGCTTCTGTAATTTCGTCAATATTTGTCCTTTTTAATTCTTTAATAAAGTTTTCAAACGTAGTCAGTCGACCCCTAATCGACGCACGCTGTTTGATCAATTCTTTAAGTTTTAATTCATTTTCAAGTGCCCTTATGTCGATATCACCTTGCGGTGGTTGCGTTGTCGTTGGTGCCATGATTTAAAGTTAAGTGGGGTTGACACTACAATTAAAAAGACAAGTAATGACTGTACACATGTACACAATAGGTATAGGTACTTAAGGTGAAGAGCAATCAACAAATTAGGCTAAGTAAACTGTGCATCAAACCAGACAGGAGTTCCAGGCGCGCTGATATGCTGCGCGAAGCAAGGTCATGGCTCGCACAAACAGCTGATGGCGAGTAGGTAGGTACGGCAGCGCGTTGCTAATCCAGCCGACGCGCGCGCATTCCCTGGAAATGTCGGCCCGGTACGAAATGAGCAATATGTAATAACAAATAGCTAATAATTAGGACCTTTGGGGAATAAACACTACTTTAGAGTGAAAGAAAACACTTATTATGACTTTTATTTATGTAGCTAAGCGAAATAATGTTTATGGACGCTTATTATCAAGAAAGCGTGAACAAAGGCATGTTCAATAAACAAAGCACCGTAAATATTAGGTAAAACAACTAGTTCTAAGATTATAATTACGATTTAAAACAGTGCAAGGACAAGATGCAATGGAATTAAGCACTTAATGACTTATGAATTGGGTTGACTAGCTCGGGCAGGCCAATGAAAGTATGCTCTTTTATGCTTAAAATAATGTTTCACTCGTATTTAAGTGAAAATAATGCAATATTTTTAACAATGCGAATAGCATGATAGGCATTAAAGGTAAGCAACGTATCCCGATTAGCGAGATCATGCACTTTAATGCTTTAAATTATGATTTTGGATTTTAATCAATTATGATTTTAAATTACGTGTTCGAAATAAAGTACACTTGCACACAAATCAAAACTAGGAAAGGTAAGAAAGGCAAAGGAATAGAAACGGGCACTCCCCTTGTTACATCGCTGCGAAGCCACGTCGCCGCCTGGGTCCAAAGGTTGCTCGCCGTTAGTTTCTTTGTTTGCGCTTCGAGAATGTTCTTCCCTCCATGTCGATTAGTACGCAATGTACAAATGTATTTAATGTAATGTAATGTCACGGTCGCCACTTTGAATGCGCGCTATTAAGGGCTAAAGAAAACTATGTTTTAAACTTCTACGTTTATGTAGGAAAAATTATGTATAGGTACAAAAATATAAGACGCGAGCGTTGTGATCGCCGCCGTCTGAGCTAGTGGTTGGTGGAAGGGATCCCGCGCCCCGCGCGCCCGCACACCGACCGCTGGAGCCTGTCGCGTTGTCGTAGACAATACTAATTTATAGTTAGTAATCATGATCTAGCTAAAATTAAAAATGCTAGATCATTGTTTCAGGAGACGATAGGAGTTTTGAGACTGAAACCGTATGTGTTGTGACAGAAATCGGAGAAATCCTGCGAAAATTACATTGTTTTCATAGTGTTAAAATTTATCCGGGGTCTCGAGTGACCTACATAAAATTTCGTCCGTCAACGGCTCATATCGTCAAGTTTTATGTGCCAAAATCAAGAGCATGTTAGCATTTGACGTAAAGCAAATAGTTTTATGTGCAAGACATATAAATGGTCACATTTTACGTAAATGATGGTATAGCATGTTAGCTCATGACGCTAAAATTTTATACGTCGGTTGTGGACATAAAACATGTGCATAAAAGTCGTCATTTTGCTAGTGTGCTAGCCGGGCGGCATTTTTAAAAATTCGTGCACCCAATGGGGCTGGCAACTGTCAAACTGACAGCACCAATAATGGTCCCTAAAAAAGCTAAATTTGTATGGCGGGAAGTAGTTTTTATTTATTTTTGCGAAAATGACTTAATGTTTCGTCCCGAATTGCTCTGAAGTGGGAATCCACCGTTTTCCGAAAAAGGCTAAAAATAAAAGGCTATGGATTAAAGCTATGGGGAAGATTTTTGCCTAAGAACTGTATATGGTTTCCATACAAGTTAGGGACCATCGATCCTCTGTCTCTCTCTCTCATCGTATGGAATCTAGAAGAGCGCCATCTACAATTAGCTTTCACCGGCCAACCCCATTAGCGTGAGTTGTTAAATAAAAATTAACTCAGTGTCAGTTTTGTAACGAAAGTTAAGCATACAAATGATGTCAAACTGAACTTTTTTCGCATTTAAATAAGGTATTTACCCGGGGTCTCGAGTGACCTACATAAAATTTCGTCCATCAACGATGCATATCGTCGCGTTTTATGTGCCAAAATCAAGAGCATGTTAGCATTTGACGTAAAACAAATAGTTTTATGTGCAAAACATATAAATGGTCACATTTTACGTAGATGATGGTATAGCATGTTAGCTCATGACGGTAAATTTTTATACGTCGGTTGTGGACATAAAACATGTGCATAAAAGTCGTCATTTTGCTAGTGTGCTAGCCGGGCTGAGGCCCTAGCACACTAGGTTTTATGTCACGTTTCAGACGTTTCAGTACATTTTCGCTGACATAAAACCTAGTGTCGACATCGACCCAGAGGTTGAGTTGAAATCATATAATCTGTAGACCCCCGGCTGTGAGCTCTGAGCTGTCAAATACTTGTCAAATACATACGATTCGCGAAATCCGAGATTGAAATTAACAAGTTTTTTTTGAGAAAAATGGCAAATAAAAGCGAAAGTAGCCCTAGAGTCAGCACAGAAAAGATTCCCTTGGAGACTGATGAAGGTATAATGGAGAGCGAAGAACGAAAATGGGGTATACCATTGAAAGAAATGTATAAACAAGGGCTTGCCTTTTATAAAGGTATTTATCCTATTTTCTGCGTAATCTATTTTGTGTTCCTAATGTTGTTGTTAATTCTGCGATTCACGATGATGGGCTTCAAATTGCTTCACAACAATCACCTTAATTCGTTTAATAATGCCTTGGCAACATAAATCTTATGCACAGTTAGTTTTATGTCTAAGAGTAACCAATTAAACCTTTGCATATACATACATCAATAATTCATAGCTATGAATCATAAATCTCTGAAACCTAATCAGATTTTGTCAATCAGTGTAGTGTCTTTGTTTTGTATGTTCCTTTTTTAGACTTAGGATGATTATTTGTATTTTAAATGAATAATTGTAGCAATTAATTGTATATGGACTAAGTCTGAAACAAATGATTTGAATTGAATTGAATTGAAAATAATCTGTGAAAATTTCAACTCTCTATTTATCACGGTTCTTGAGATACAGCCTGGTGACAGACAGACGGACAGACGGAGGGACGGTCAGCGAAGTCTTAGTAGTCCCGTTTTACTCTTTGAGTATGGAACCCTAAAAACTGCAAATTTTGCATACATTTTTAGATAAAGAAGGGAAAGCTCTGCACCTGAGCTATGAAGATAGGTTGAAGCTCGTAGCCTACACCCAGCAGGCAGCACATGGTACACTGGATTTGAACTCGGCACCTCCACTGGGAGTCCTGGATGTGATCGGTCGGGACCGGCGGGCGGCTTGGCAGGCACTCGGCCAGATATCACAAGTACAAGCAATGGCAGGCTTCTTACAAACTCTAGAGAGGTACTTGATCACTCATCATAACAGTCTTCACAAATACTTCTGAAATGTGAAGTGCCCTATTCTGAACAGAAACTAATGTTATTATGTTTTTGTTATCATGGTTACAGATTATGCCCTTTATTTAAACCATATGTGGAAGCAATACAAAAGGATTTTGAGGCTAAAAAACAACAACAGTAAGTACATTTTAATGTACATCGTAAAGTGTGTACATTTAGCCCTGATATAGTATAAATTAAATGTTTTAGCTACTTGCTCCAAGCTTATAATAATAAGTATGTGTACCGGTTAGCCCAGTGAGTAGTGCCACTGCCTACGAAGCTGAAGGTCCTGGGTTCAAATCCCGGTAAGGGCAAGTATTTGTGTGATGAGCATGATGTTTGATGATCTCTGAGTCTTGGATGTTTTCTATGTAGTATTTATATCTGTTAAATATATCCTCATATAGTACCCATAACACAAGCCTTATTGAGCTTACTATGGGACTGGGTTGATATTGAGTAACATTGTCCCTTAATATTTATTTATTTATATTTATGCCCTTTGTGAATGATCATGAATATAATATTATTGTTAATAATTTTAAGGGAAAAGATACAAAAAGAAGAAAAAGCAAACACAGACCTTCAAAACAGAATAATAGAAGAGAAACAAAAGCAACAAAGTACCAAATTAACTGAAGAGCAGCAAGTGTAAGTTTACGATTAAAATATGAATTTAAAGGGTAGGGGTTGGGTTGCATAAAGTGTAATAGTCATATTATTGATAGGCATACTGGATTCGTCATACTCATTATTATGCATAATTGTAAATAGTCATACATTTATGCGCATAAAGTTTTGAACCATAATGTTTAAGAACATAATGTGTATTGCGCATAAATTTGTGGCACATAAAATTTTATAAGCATACTTATCATTGGTCATAAATTGGTAGCTCATATAACTTTTTATCCATACTGTTGAAACGCATAAACTGCAATACACATAAGCCAATGATTTTTTAGGTCGCAAAAAGTTTTGATAACAAAACGTTTTTCCGCTCATTTATAAATAAAATAACCTCGAAGACGAACGCGGGAGCTTCTAACCTATCCGCGATCCGAGTCGGTTTTGCCACTAAGTCCCTGTTCAGAAAGTTATTACATTAACAATTATTACTAAAATTAATTATGCCATTAACAATTATTACTAAAATTAATTATAAATATAAACATTATGACTAAATAAATGTATGCCATTCTACACTATGGTTAAACCAATTATGACTCCATATAATTATGACACGGAATAATTATGCCATAAAACCATTTATGCCACAAAAAAATATGACCATCAACTTTATGCGCAAAGTGTTATGACAATAGTTGTTATGCAACCAGATGGCCACCCGAATTTAAACTGTTACCTTCGGATTAGACATGTTTACAGAAACAACAGTATAACTGACTGTACACTGGTCAGGGCAACTTGGAAGGCCCAGACCAAAGACTCATAGGCTCAAAATAAAATGACGTAAATGGGTTTTATCACAATTACCTATTATTATCCGGCACACATGGTCAAGCGGGTAGACTCACTCCTCTACAAGTGCTGGAGGGGCTCGAAACGTTTTAATTAATGTGTTATAATTGCGGCAACCGAAGACAACAATATACATATAGGCTATTGACACTATGGAGACACGTTTTAAGGTGCTTTGATTGCCATACAAAACGTTATTTGACATTCGCAGGCTAACGGCGTGGTATTTTAAGAAACTTATGTAACAAACTTTCATAAATTGGCTTCCCATATGCGCCAAATTCCCCCTTTCCTAGAATAAACTTGTATAAACTAGATTAATTTGAGAAATTGGCTTGTCACGTGATATTTTGGGAAAACTATTTTTCTCAAATTAATCTAGTTTATACAAGTTTATTCTAGGAAAGGGGGAATTTGGCGCAAATGGGAAGCCAATTGAAGAAAGTTTGTTACATAAGTTTCTTAAAATATCACGCCGTTAGCCTACGAATGTCAAATAACGCTTTGTATGGCAATCGAACCACCTTAACCAACTGTAGGTACCAAAAGTTTATGTAAATATGTCCTCAATTGTAGGAAAAAAAATATTAATTGACTTTAAAGCCGAAGAACTGCGTATTTCAGAATTAAATTTAACCATAGTGACATAGCTTAAACATTATTTCAGGCAAAAAATTAAAGATGCCCTCAACGCCCAAACTTACGATCAGTTCCTACAATACGCCCAACAACAATTCCCTGGCAACTTCGATCAGCAAGCTATCCTTATCCGGCAACTACAAGATCAACATTACCAGCAGTACATCCAGCAGTTGGCGGTGGACCAGAGACTATCAAACTCGAACATAAAGGCTGATAACATGGACAAAGACAATGGGAATGATATGAAAATTGATGACAGCGCGGATGGTGATACATCGGATTTGGATAATAAGTAAGAATATATTTTCATTTTCATAATATCTTTAAGGTCGAATATCCCCAATTCTTGACCTTGAGCTATCACGAACGAACACTGAACGAAGAGAGTTCGACGAAAGGCCATCGCGAGTGATTCGAAACATATAACATGCCGAGTGGTATTTGACCGTAAAAGATGTTAGTTACTAGTTAAATTATAATTGTAATAAAAAAAAAATGGGGATAATTCTACACAATTTTACCTAACTCAAACTTAGCAAAGCTATACCACCTACCCTATATTAAAAAAAAAGCGGCCGAGTGCGAGTCGGACTCGCACATGAAGGGTTCCGTAAAATAAATTGCGGTTTACGATTTATGACGTATTAAAAAAAAACTACTTACTAGATCTCGTTCAAACCAATTTTCGGTGGAAGTTTGCATGGTAATGTACATCATATATTTTTTTTAGTTTTATCATTCTCTTATTTTAGAAGTTACAGGGGGGGGGGGGGGGACAGACATTTTACCACTTTGGAAGTGTCTCTCGCGCAAACTATTCAGTTTAGAAAAAAATGATATTAGAAACCTTAATATCATTTTTGAAGACCTAACCATAGATACCCCACACGTATGGGTTTGATGAAAAAAATTTTTTTGAGTTTTAGTTCTGTGTATGGGGACCCCTAAAACTTAATGTTTTTTTTTTATTTTTGTATAAAAATCTTAATGCGGTTCACAGAATACATCCACTTACTAAGTTTCAACAGTATAGCTCTTATAGTTTCGGAAAAAAGTGGCTGTGACATACGGACGGACAGACAGACAGACAGACAGACATGACGAATCTATAAGGGTTCCGTTTTTTGCCATTTGGCTACGGAACCCTAAAAACATCCACAAATCGGAAGCAAAGATTCAGTTTGGTCAGGAATTAAGTGTCTTTAGGTCTGTCCACAATGGACGCATGGTCAGCCGAGCGCGGCTCGCCCTAGCGTGCGCGCTCAATGTGGACGTCGCTCGGCGAGCAAATTCGACCGAGCGCGAGCCGCTCGGGTAAGCGTGTGGACGGCTCGGGGAGCCGCTCGGCTGAGCATGCGTCCAGTGTGGACACACCTTTTGGTTAACAAACTAAGACATCGGGATAAACGTTGCTTCAGTGCCAATGCAGTGCTGCCGTCGGGAACATATCCTATTTCAGTTTGAGGTACATATTACAATTATAACATGGTTAGAATAAATCGATTGTGTTTGCAGGAATACATCTTTAGCATCGGAAACTGAGCACTCAGAAATTCGGTATGTTAGTGGTTATAGTTTCTGTCAGTGTTGTGTATGTTTCATGTTTTTACTTACTTTTCATTTCATACAAGCCTGCCATCTTTAGTCTATCTCATTTCTACATCATTGGCCCATTTCATGAGGTGTTACAAATTAAAAAAAAAAAAAAAAATCTTTAACCAATAAGGAATATAGTGAAAATGCCCTAACATCCAATATTTGACAGCCGTCATCCCGGTACAATAAACGTCTATGATGACATACATTATACTGGGGTGACAGGTGTCAAATATTGGATGTAAGGGCATTTTCAATTATAGCATTTTGAATAGTGTTGCCGGTTAAGCCTTGTTCATTGACGTACCATAAAGTAAATAGACTCACAATGCCGAACAAACATGTCTAGAAATGTGCCCCAAAATGACAACTCTAGCTATATTTCAGTAGTTGCTAATAGCGTTAACTTATAACCTGCATCAATATATATGGTTCATAAAAAAACAACTCAGTTTTTTAGACTTTAAGCACCATATTAGCAAATCAACATCAACAGATAAAATACTTTTTAGTTTATTGAGATTTTATCATAATGTGACTGCTCACGTCAAAACTAAATAGCGAATGAATGGAGTCGCGTTATAAAATTATTTTATGTAGGAATTTAAACAGAAAGACCAATATCACAAATAAATCAGGTTTCTTTATTTTACAAGTGGGGAATAAACAGTTTCAAATTTCCAAATGATGTGTTGATATTGGATTATACAATTATATTATAGTGAATTAAGAAAAGGCTACGGTAGCCTAGTGGTTAAGGCATGCGGCTGTCAAGCGGCGGTCGTGGGTTCGAATCCCGGCTCGTACCAATGAGTTTTTCGGAACTTATGTACGGAATATTTACCGTTAGCTTTTCGGTGAAGGAAAACATCGTGAGGAAACCGGTCTAATCCCAATAAGGTCTAGTTTTCCCTCTGGGTTGGAAGGTCAGATGGCAGTCGCTTTCGTAAAACTAGTGCCTATGCCAAATCTTGGGATTAGGTGTCAAAGCGGACCCCGGGCTCCTTTAGGGCCACAACCGGGAATAACGCTAGGAGGATGATGATTATAGTGAATTAAGAGTCCGCAGTAAGCTCAACTCTCCATACAAACGTAGTTACGCTCTCATTTTAAAACGACTAGCTAGTTTGCTCTAAAACTTTGTACTTAGAATACCGTCCAGGTCTTTAATTAGTTTATGTACGAGTAGCTTCAGTACACCAAATTTAAGTTTTTCATACCAAACTTGTTTTTTCTGTATTTTGTTTGTTTTATAAACTGGATCCTTATGAACTAATTAGTTATGCCTGACAAATTATTGAAAAGAATTGAAATTAAAATATGTACCGGAAAGAAATGGTCTCGTTAGTCTATTTCTTTTCACGCCATTGCTCGGAAATATGGCCAAAGATGGATTGAAATGAGAGTAGAAAGTAGTTCTTAGTAGTACAATTCAAAAACAGTCAAACAATGTAGATTTGCAAAGTAAAATGTAGTGTTTAGCGGCCTTTTTTACTTTCTACTCTGCTATTGGTCGATTTTTTTTGAGTGGTTGGTCATTGTAATAGTGGTTGTTCAGTTTGAACAGCTCTTCGACCAATCACAGGGCGTCGAGCGGGAGGAGCGGTGCCGCCGCGCCGGCGAGCGGTGCCGCGCTTCTTTTGTTTTTTGATTAGTATTATGATCTTCAATTAGGAACTTAATTTTGATTTAAAATTATGATTATTTGCAATTTCCTCGCAGTAGACGTGAAAAGCACTATGTTAAGCCTCGGCCGAAAGTGCAATAGATGGACGAGTTAGTTCGAGGGCCGACGCGTAGCTTACTTTCTAGCCTCTACAACAATGTACTATTCCATGACAGGTGTGGCAGTTTTAGTTGACTGTTTAATCCATTTTTTGTCGTTTATATTATCTGAAGCAGGAAAATGAGTCGAACAAACGACGCGCGAATAGAATAGCATAGAAAGTTATTTATTGTTTTTATTTTCGGTGTTACAATCATGTTCGCTAAACGGGTGTGTCCTTAATGGAATATGTCTTAAAGATCTGTACATTTATTTTATATTGTGTAGCAAATTTATATTGATGTTTTTCTTCGCTTTTTATTTTAAAGTCGTTTGGTTTAAATAAATCGTCTCAACTGTCGCGTACTATGACTGCAGCCCATTTTGTATGTCGCTGAAGATTTCTTGGAAATCTTAAATATGAAAACCATATAACGTAGGTAACAACGTCATTAAAAAAGTATCTAATACCGACTCCTTAGATTTATGTTCTGCGTCGTATGTCATTTGAACTAACAAAACTTAATTATTTAAAACATGTTTAAAACTATTCAATTACAACGAGTTTACACAAATTTCGTTACGTTATCAAGATAACTTACTGGAATAAACATATCCCATCTTTTTTTCATGTTTTTTTGTTGGTATTTAAGCAGTTTTTGACTGAAAATTTAGACATATCTGACAACCAACAAGTATCACGGTCGAAACCAGACCATGCTAAGCGAACTTAGAACTTAATGCAAATCCAGTTTCTTATTGAAAACAGTGCCACCTTCTTGATAGGTTGCGAACTCTTTGAAGCTGTAGCGATTGCTAGGCTTAGGCTGTCAAGGTATTTCGAAATTCGCCGTGTTGACATTATAGATCTATAGCCTAGGGGTAAAGACGGCGGTATTGGGAGACGATGAGCCGAGGTTCAAACCCAGCGACCGACGCACTTTTTGTATGTTTTAACAGAATAGTTTTAATATCGCAGAAGAGATGGCGCCTGCTGTACGCAAGCATTAAATGCCTTCTCAATTTGGTCGAGTTGCCTGTCTATCTCAGTATGTATATTGTAGTCTTTGAACCAGACTAAACGCAAAAGAGCCAGCCAATTCCATCAGCCGGTTCTTTTGGACTGCCATTTTTTTCGGCTGATTGTGTATCTAGTTACATATACTAAATCAATGGCCTTGTTACGTGTAGCTTCGTAAAATGGGTCCCAGCATGTCTAGCACGGGATAAACTACCCGTCTCTCTCTTAGTTTTCTAATTAGAAAGAAACGAATGGTCGTCTCTTATGTCTTGTGCTAGCCGTGCTAGTATCTTGTAGATGTCGGGCATGCGAGATACTTTTTTATGCATCTGTTTTTTTTATCTTAATCTTTTGTAATTCAGCATCCGCTGGCGTGGGCCTTAAAATCTTCAACCGCAACATCTCTGTATGTCTCTCACGTTTGATCTTATTGTATTATAAATATTATAATGTTAGAAGACATGTAATGTTGTTCACAGACCTGAGGATGAGTCAACAGATCTTTTGGCGCACAAAGAAGATATTAAAGCTGATGAGGAAATAGATGAAGACGGTGAGGTTTACTTTTTTATTTGAAATTAATTTCCTAAAATCAATTGTGATAAAGTGTTAGGTATAATTGAAAAAAAAAGGACATACATAATGGAAGAAAAGCGCCCTTGCATATAACCTGGAGGAGAAAGAAACATTGTGTTTGATCTTTGTTTCAATAGTAACAAAGTTATAAATTATAATTCTACTTTAACACATGAGAATCGTGATAATAAAGCATCAAGATTTTCGTAAGTAAAAATTGATCATAACTTGATTGAGACATACCCATGTCAGACTTTTTCTTTACATACCGAGATTGATTATTGCGATTTAGACTTTTGAATCTTGTTTAATTCCTTTAGAGTTCGAAACTCGATTTTAATTTGGACTTCCAGAACGTACGCGGCGATTTACGAGAACAGTCGAAACCTGTCACAGTCGAAACCTGTCACAGTCGAATAATAGTAATACTGTCGTTCCTCAGATATATTCCCGCCCGTAGAAGAAGCCAACATGTGGACGCGCGGTGACGTGTCCGTATTCAAGGAGTCCGCCCGCGCGGGCGGCGGCCGGCTCACGGTCGGACACGGGGAGACAGTGACTATACGTGTCCCCACACATGCACGCGCCAAGTGTCTCTGCTGGGAGTTCGCTACCGACAACTACGACATAGGTACCTAACAGACCTAACTATATTTATGCTATTAACATCATAATTAAAACATAAGGAAGTGGCATTTATTAATTGATACGTAACGTATATAAATGGGGTTGGCCGGTGAAAGCTAATTGTAGATGGCGCTCTTATAGATTCCATACGATGAGAGAGAGAAACAGAGGATCGATGGTCCCTAACTTGTATGGAAACCATATACAGTTCTTAGGCAAAAATCTTCCCCATAGCTTTAATCCATAGCCTTTTATTTTTAGCCTTTTTCGGAAAACGGTGGATTCCCACTTCAGAGCAATTCGGGACGAAACACTAAGTCATTTTCGCAAAAATAAATAAAAACTACTTCCCGCCATACAAATTTTGCTTTTTTAGGGACCATTATTGGTGCTGTCAGTTTGACAGTTGCCAGCCCCATTCACAAAAGTGGGTAAGAAATCAAATATTTTTTATACGATCGGGGGAGACGTGACGCGTTGCCCACACACACGCGCTAAGTGTCTCGGTCGGGAGTTCCCCGACGACTACGACATGGGTAGCTATACTACAGCGGCTGACGGTCGGGGGAGAATTTACACCCACACATTCATACGTCAAGTGCTTCAGCTAAATTATTTAATGTTGATATCTAATCTGGGAGCATTAAGGAGCCGTAGCGTAGGTTCATGGTCTTCTCTCCCCGTCACTGAGCATAAGCGTGAGCGAGATGGAAGTGCGTGTTCGGAAGCGCGGATATTATGTTTTTTAATTTTATGTGCTGTTAAATAAGTAAACAAGTAATCACTAAGTTCCTAAATTTTTAGCATCAATTTTAATATTTTTTGCTTTTGTGCATAATTTGTTACGAAAGACGTCGTGATTTTTTTTCTATAGAGCGAAAATTGCTTAGTCATGTTTTGAATCACTGATCTCGCTGCAGAAAAGCCTCAAGATGTTGTGACTTCTGACCTTAAGGACGATACAGACATTGAGCGGGAACGGAGAGCATTGTCTGTTAGAGCTAATATGATCGCTCGCAGGTTTGCTGGATGCTCGAAACATGCTCCTAATGTAATTGAATCGGAAAGGATCCCTCGTACCAAACACCAACAATATTGTACCTACATGACTATACAATGAATAAATGAATATGAATATGAAAGTGAATCCTCGTGAGCGGATCCGATGTCTAATCAAAATTGGCTAATCAAGTTGCATCATGCTGATTGATGCATCGATCATTTTCTGTGCCTAGTCCGCCATTTTCTCTGTCATTTGTTTACGTCTTTTTGTTTGTCGCGAATAAATATTTGAATGTATCATCTTACGACTTAAATCAATAAGTTGTAATGCTTAACACGTCGTGGTCCAGGTTTCGGGCTATACTTCGAGTGGAGTAAATCTCTCACGAGTGAAGTGACGGTCCACGTCTCGGAGAGCGACGACGATGATGACGTTGAAGACGACGGCTATGGAGATGAAGGTAAGAAATTCTGAAACAAAATAACGTAACAATGGCACCCTCACAACTGGTCGCTGGAGATATTCTCTTTGACTGGAGATTTACCGTGACCGAGAAAAAAATTAACAAAGCTTGGCTATGCTTCAAAATTTAAAATATTGAGCCTGCAATATCTAGTTTCACTATTGAGAGGTCTTTGTGACATTCATTTCTTATTGCATTTAGACGGCATCTATTAGGAGCTTTTTTATTGAGTTCATTAATGGCGCTATTGTATCAAGGTCTATTTGTCATACTAAATGATTGATTCAACGACGACGCAAGAGACGCTAGAGTGAATATAGCTCCAGCAGGCTATTTTTAGGGTTCCGTACCAAAAAGGTAAAAAAGGAACCCTTATGGTGCGACTCTGTCCGTCTGTCTGTCCGTCTGTCACAACGTTAAATATCTCAGGAACTACTTATGCTATCAATTTGAAAATTGGAACAATTGTTAAAAGGGTTAAGACTAAGACACGTGTATGGAAAATGAAAAAATTAAATACTTATACATTTTTATTTTCTGTTTAAATGACGAATATGAGGGGGGTTCAAAAATCAAAGTCTAATAAATAGATCAAGTGGGGTATCATATGAAAGGGCTTGAGTTGCACTTTCTAAAACCGTTTTTATTTTTTTCTACAGTGGTTAAATTTTGATTTTTGAAGGAAAATGCAGGAAACCCCCCCCCCCCCCCCCCCCTTATCTCCGAAGTTTACCAAACGAAAATTCTGAAATAATTACATATGATTAAGAGTATCATAAATAATACAGGAAAAATAAAACGATATCTCTATCTAGCTTATTTTTTTTATTAATCAAAAATTATTTCTTAATTAAATTTGTAATTTACTTACTTTTGTTTGAAATTTTATATCTTCAAAATCCTATCAGATTATCGTTAAAGTCCCTTCTTTCAATTAAAAAATAAATAATCGAAATCGGTACGCGTGATAAAAAGCTATCGCTGATAAACAAACATACTAGGTTGTAAGTTGTTAGTACTTACTAAAATGCAGAAGGCGCTTTGCAACGGTAACTTCTACTACTACTGTTTAAGATTGTTCAAGAATGAATGGGGTCCTGACATGACGGGTATTGTGTATGACAGTTTGTACGGAACCCTCGGTGCGCGAGTCAGACTCGTACTTGACCGGTTTTTATTTAAAGGTACGCGACATTGATTTGTCTTTGGCAGTCTTTATAATCTAAGGTCGCCATAGCTCCCGATGACGGGACGTGCGAAGAGTGTGGGACCTGAATATGTCTCTGGCTGTCAAAATAACGAATCCTCAAATCAATAAAGGGTCGACAGTGCGCTTGTGATTCTTCTGGTATCGCATGCGTCCATAAACGGTGTTTCTCACAAGGGGCTTAACACCGTTGTACCGTGTCGCATTAAACGCCATATGAAGTTGTTAAACGAGTAAAAACTACAAGGTTCTTAGGTTTTCAGCAACTTATGAGGCCGACTGTACTATATAAAGATAATATCAACTTTTTGTACCCAGAATACACAGTGACAGAAGGCGGCTTGGACCCAGAGATGGGCCCCGAGCGTCGCGCACTGCAGCACCAGCGGCCGCCGGTCAGCATAGTTGTGCCTATATTCCGCAGAGACTGCCACTCGGACGTAAGTACGCTTTATCAGAGTACACAGTGACAGAAGGCGGCTTGGACCCGGAGATGGGCCCCGAGCGTCGCGCGCTGCAGCACCAGCGGCCGCCGGTCAGCATAGTTGTGCCTATATTCCGCAGAGACTGCCACTCGGACGTAAGTACGCTTTATCAGAGTACACAGTGACAGAAGGCGGCTTGGACCCGGAGATGGGCCCCGAGCGTCGCGCGCTGCAGCACCAGCGGCCGCCGGTCAGCATAGTTGTGCCTATATTCCGCAGAGACTGCCACTCGGACGTAAGTACGCTTTATCAGAGTACACAGTGACAGAAGGCGGCTTGGACCCGGAGATGGGCCCCGAACGTCGCGCGCTGCAGCACCAGCGGCCGCCGGTCAGCATAGTTGTGCCTATATTCCGCAGAGACTGCCACTCGGACGTAAGTACGCTTTATCAGAGTACACAGTGACAGAAGGCGGCTTGGACCCGGAGATGGGCCCCGAGCGTCGCGCGCTGCAGCACTAGCGGCCGCCGGTCAGCATAGTTGTGCCTATATTCCGCAGAGACTGCCACTCGGACGTAAGTACGCTTTATCAGAGTACACAGTGACAGAAGGTGGCTTGGACCCAGAGATGGGCCCCGAGCGTCGCGCGCTGCAGCACCAGCGGCCGCCGGTCAGCATAGTTGTGCCTATATTCCGCAGAGACTGCCAATCGGACGTAAGTACGCTTTATCAGAGTACACAGTGACAGAAGGTGGCTTGGACCCAGAGATGGGCCCCGAGCGTCGCGCGCTGCAGCACCAGCGGCCGCCGGTCAGCATAGTTGTGCCTATATTCCGCAGAGACTGCCACTCGGACGTAAGTACGCTTTATCAGAGTACACAGTGACAGAAGGCGGCTTGGACCCGGAGATGGGCCCCGAGCGTCGCGCGCTGCAGCACCAGCGGCCGCCGGTCAGCATAGTTGTGCCTATATTCCGCAGAGACTGCCACTCGGACGTAAGTACGCTTTATCAGAGTACACAGTGACAGAAGGCGGCTTGGACCCGGAGATGGGCCCCGAGCGTCGCGCGCTGCAGCACCAGCGGCTGCCGGTCAGCATAGTTGTGCCTATATTCCGCAGAGACTGCCACTCGGACGTAAGTACGCTTTATCAGAGTACACAGTGACAGAAGGCGGCTTGGACCCGGGGATGGGCC
This sequence comes from Epinotia brunnichana, assembly GCA_963854355.1. Taxonomy (NCBI): domain Eukaryota; kingdom Metazoa; phylum Arthropoda; class Insecta; order Lepidoptera; family Tortricidae; genus Epinotia; species Epinotia brunnichana. The sequence goes on along the minus strand of OY977949.1, from coordinate 15,746,120 downwards.
CCGAGCGTCGCGCGCTGCAGCACCAGCGGCCGCCAGTCAGCATAGTTGTGCCTATATTCCGCAGAGACTGCCACTCGGACGTAAGTACGCTTTATCAGAGTACACAGTGACAGAAGGCGGCTTGGACCCGGAGATGGGCCCCGAGGGTCGCGCGCTGCAGCACCAGCGGCCGCCGGTCAGCATAGTTGTGCCTATATTCCGCAGAGACTGCCACTCGGACGTAAGAACGCTTTATCAGAGTACACAGTTACAGAAGGCGGCTTGGACCCGGAGTTGGGCCCCGAGCGTCGCGCACTGCTGCACCAGCGGCCGCCGGTCAGCATAGTTGTGACTATATTCCGCAGAGACTGCCACTCGGACGTAAGTACGCTTTATCAGAGTACACAGTGACAGAAGGCGGCTTGGACCCGGAGATGGGCCCCGAGCGTCGCGCGCTGCAGCACCAGCGGCCGCCGGTCAGCATAGTTGTGCCTATATTCCGCAGAGACTGCCGCTCGGACGTAAGTACGCTTTATCAGAGTACATAGTGACAGAAGGCGGCTTGGACCCGGAGTTGGGCCCCGAGCGTCGCGCGCTGCAGGACCAGCGGCCGGCGGTCAGCATAGTTGTGCCTTTATTCCGCAGAGACTGCCACTCGGACGTAAGTACGCTTTATCAGAGTACACAGTGACAGAAGGCGGCTTGGACCCGGAGATGGGCCCCGAGCGTCGCGCGCTGCAGGACCAGCGGCCGCCGGTCAGCATAGTTGTGCCTATATTCCGCAGAGACTGCCACTCGGACGTAAGTACGCTTTATCAGAGTACACAGTGACAGTAGGCGGCTTGGACCCGGAGATGGGCCCCGAACGTCGCGCGCTGCAGCATCAGCGGCCGCCGGTCAGCATAGTTGTGCCTATATTCCGCAGAGACTGCCACTTGGACGTAAGTACGCTTTATCAGAGTACACAGTTACAGATGGACCCGGAGATGGGCCCCGAGCGTCGCGCGCTGCAGCACCAGCGGCCGGCGGTCAGCATATTTGTGCCTTTATTCCGCAGAGACTGCCACTCGGACGTAAGTACGCTTTACCAGAGTACACTGTGACAGAAGGCGGCTTGGACCCGGAGATGGGCCCCGAGCGTCGCGCGCTGCAGCACCAGCGGCCGGCGGTCAGCATAGTTGTGCCTATATTCCGCAGAGACTGCCAATCGGACGTAAGTACGCTTTATCAGAGTACACAGTGACAGAAGGCGGCTTGGACCCGGAGATGGGCCCCGAGCGTCGCGCGCTGCAGGACCAGCGGCTGCCGGTCAGCATAGTTGTGCATATATTCCGAAGAGACTGCCACTCGTACGTAAGTACGCTTTATCAGAGTACACAGTTACAGAAGGCGGCTTGGACCCGGAGATGGGCCCCGAGCGTCGCGCGCTGCAGCACCAGCGGCCGCCGGTCAGCATAGTTGTGCCTATATTCCGCAGAGACTGCAACGCGGACGTAAGTACGCTTTATCAGAGTACACAGTGACAGAAGGCGGCTTGGACCCGGAGATGGGCCCCGAGCGTCACGCGGAGGTAAGTGGGCGATTTTACTAGGACTGATAAAAAATACGAAAAAATAACTGCTCCACTCCCATTTTGGCACGAAATGACATTTATCTATGGTAACCTATATATGGTATGTATGTACGGTGGTGCTATGTATGGTACGGTATGGTTGCCTATGTAGGTCTGAATTGTCAGGGCTGTTGCACTGCATATCACGAAACGCCGTAATTCAATTGCCTATTCTACGTTTTTTTTATATATTTTAAAATGTTCGTACAGGTTCGAAAGTAAACTGGTATTTTTATTTCCTCTAAATAATATCGCTTTATGCAAATAAATAATGGTTGAAATTTGAACGTTATATATTCGCGCTGAAAAGGCAGTCGCCATTATCGTGACGTCATAACTAGAAATAAACATAGAAACGTCACGTTTCCTTCTTATTTACGCCTTCTGATTTTAGCATTTGCTGTTCTGACGTCACAGAAGACAAAATGGCGGTCGGCGTTTTCGGTCACGTGACATACAGATAATAAAACTACGATATTAATTTTCAAATTATAAATAAATCCTTTGTTTTTGCAACAAAATAGTGTTATATTCGTATTTCTTATGGTAAAAACTATATAAACAAAATACTTTGATAATTTAATTTTGATAGATGAAAATACCCTATTCTGGTTTAAAGCCGAAAAACGTGATCATTGATTAATATGAACTTTATTACTTTAAATATCACCCTTCCAGATTTAGATGGATACTAAATATGTAGTACTTTTAACATTATGTAAAGACTAAAACAATTTAATTGGATGTTTATTAGATCTGCCGGCAATCCTCTCTTTTTAACCGACTTCAAAAAAAGGAGGAGGTTCTCAATTCGGATGTATTTTATTTTTATTTTTAATGTTTGTTACCTCAGAACTCCGTCATTGATGAACCGATTCGTACAATTTTTTTTTTAATTGAAAGTATATGCTTCCAGATTGGTCCCATTGTTTCCAAAGCCCCAGTTGGATGATGGGAACCATGAGGAATTGAGGGAACTCCTCAAATATATTAGGCACGCGTGTAGTAATTTCGGTATTTTCTATTATAACTCGTGTATTTACACCCGGAAATCATAAATTTGGTGAAGTGGAAGTGATGATGAAGACCACAGATGGCTTGTGGAACTTCTCAATGATGTACTTCCAACTATATAACACAGATTCTGACATGATTCCGTTGAAATAGCAAACAATGAAGTGCCAAAGGTAATTCTGAGATCCTTGAGGAATCGACGGAAGTCCTCAAATATTATCGGCCCACATACAGCGATTTGGTTTATTGGTCTAAAAATCAACGCATTTGCTCTCAGAATCGTTCATGTGGTAAATTGGAAAAAAATGTGAAAAATGTTCATGTGCCTTGGCGGAGTACTGAATTGAAGTTGGTTAAAACTTTGTTTTGAAAGTAAATTATTCATTCACGTATTGTTTGTATCGTCGCTGACGTTACGGGAATGTACCTTGTAACTTAGTACTATAGGTATTACTTTTGCTGTGAATTTTACCTTTTCGGTTACGGTTCTTTACAAAACAAATTACTCATTTGTTTTACTGTTATGTATGATGGTTAACTATTTTAAATAACTGTGAACCTACGATCGGAGGGGCCCGTCACTTCCACACCTCCTAAATGACTATTACTTCTGTCACTTTCTCATTGTCTTGTGTCCTTTTCAGGTATACGCTGGTTCGCATACCTACCCAGGTGAAGGGGTATATCTTCTAAAATTTGACAATACCTACAGCTTATGGCGATCTAAAACTCTTTACTACAAAGTATACTACACACAGTAAACAGTAACTTATTTTTAATATAACCATGACAAATTATTAAAAGGAAATCGTTTATAAAATAAAGATTGTGTATATGTAATGGAGATATGAAAGGTACTGCCAGTAGTAATTTGAGGAGTATTTTCAAAAGGGATTATTTCTATCTAAGCTTCATAGAATGTGAGCTTGTTGTACACTTGTAAGTTCTTACGTAAGTTCAGTACAAATACTGCTCACGTAAGTCGTCTGTAAGCAATATTTGTACTTAACTTACGTAAGTTACTTACAGGTGTAAAGGCCACCTAGGGCCTGTTGTACACTTGTAAGTTCTTACGTAAGTTCAGTACAATTACTGCTCACGTAAGTCGCTGTAAGTAATATTTGTACTGAACTTACGTTAGTAACTTACAGGTGTAAAGGCCGCCTTATGCACACAAGCATAAGATTTAAATTTGAAGCAGAATCATGGCCAAAATGAACCCCTTTGAAAAGATCCCTCATTTGTTATTATAATTTTGAAGTGCAATAAGAACTACTATTTTAATGTTCAGTTTCGTTTCGAGCTTTAGTCCATTGCTAAACGGCAAACAAAAGGGAAATGGGAAAACTGAAATACTTAATATTCTAGTCCTAAGTATAAATTCATTTTATAAAAATCATTGCCTTGAAACATTATGGCTCGAAACATTACATAAAAGTTAATAAGAACTTATACTTGAGAGTATTTGAGTTGGCCGAATGGGGAATGGATGAAAGTTTTAGAAGTGCCTAATTATTTTTTTGGTGATATGAATAACCTTCCTTAGCACCAGTAAAAAGTAGCAGACTTTTCAGCTGCGTCAATATTTTTTTAAACATATAAACAGTTTCCTCACTTACGTTTTGGGCTTAGGACGGCGAATGAGACACTTTCCTTGATCCGTATCATATTACATAAGAATATTTTAAATATCTGACCCTGGCAATGACAAATATAGCTGCTGCAGCTGACAATATCATTGCCGGTGTCCGTTTACCACGGATTTTTAAGATATTTTTTTGTAATATGAGACGAATCAAGCAAAGTGTCTTATTCGCCGTCCTAAACCGAAAACCTAAGTGAGGAAACTGTTTATGTTTTTCAAAAATAAAAGATTATCAGACACTTCTAAAAATTTTATCCCTTCCCAATGGGGAATGGATGAAAATTTTAGAAGTGCCTGATTTTTTTTTTGGTGTTAGGAATAACATTCCTTAACCAGAAAAAAATTGCAGACTTTTCAGGTGCGTCCTTTATTTTTGATAAATATGAACAGTTTCCTCAGTTACGTTTTGGGTTTAGGACGGCGAATGAGAGATTTTCCTTGATTCGTCTCATATCATCATCGTCAAAAAATATCTTAAAAATCCGTGGTAAACTGACACTGGCAATGATATTGACAGCTGTAGCAGCTATATCTGTCATTGCCAGGGTCAGATATTCAAAATATTTTTTGTAATATGAGACGAATCAAGGAAAGTTTCTTATTCGCCGTCCTAAACCCAAAACGTAAGTGAGGAAACTGTTTATATTTTTCAAAAATAATTGACGCACCTGAAAAGTCTGCAAGTTTTTTTCTGGTGTTAAGGAAGGTTATTCCTAACACCAAAAAAAAATCAGGCACTTCTAAAATTTTCATCCATTCCCCATTGCATCAAAGTTGTCATTCAAGAAGCAACTCCACCGTCTAAGGTTTGATTATAAATAAGTCGGTCACATGAAATAATCTCAACTATTAGTAGGTATACCAAACACTGTATTACGGTAGAATATGACTGAACGCAATGTGTATAAATGTACGCCATCGGTATACTTGTAGTAGCATCGATTTCGAAGAATGGCAAATATATGTTCAGCAGCAATTAAGTTACTTGAAAAACGAATTTTATGTTAAGTACTTTATATACATATTGTTCCTATCTAGTGTTATTTGTTGAAGGCCGAAACGCACTGAAAGCGGTGGCGGTGCGGCGCGGCGCGGTAAGGAGGCGGTACCGGTTGTAATGTTCGAGCTAATATAAAAAGGTCCCCACAGAATACCGCGGCGGGACGCGGCGCGGCGCGGTATTCTGTGCGGATCTTTTCATATTAGGTCGAACATTACAACCGGTACTGCCTCCGCACCGCACCGCACCGCGCCGCTACCGCTGTCTGTGCGTTTCGACCTTAAATGTTTATATCCTCCGTGACAGCTGTATCGAGGGCTGTTTATTAGCGTTATTTGTATAAGTCTCAATAAACACAATTAGTTTTATATGATTTTATTACTATTACATCTTTTTGCACATTCCTGCAACTTGTCATTATAACTGGAACGGTCACAAATAGTACCTACGCAAAATAATTTATTTCCCATGTTAATCATATCATATCGTAGCCCAGTGGGTAGTGAGTCTGCCGGTCAGGGCATTTATTTGTGTGTTTATCACGAATATTACCGACCGCTTTAGCCTAGTTGGTAGTGACCCTGCCTACGAAGCAAGAGGTCCTGGGTTCGAATCCCGGTAAGGGCATTTATTTGTGTGATGAGCACGAATATTTGTTCCTGAGTCATGGATGTTTTCTATGTATTTAAGTATTTATTTCTCTATATAAGTATCTATATCGTCGTCTAGTACCCATAGTACAAGCTTTGCTTAGTTTGGGACTAGGTTGATTTGTGTAAGATTGTCCGCAAATATTTATATTTATATTTATTTATTTATATTTGTTCCTGAGTTATGGATGTTATATATGTATATAAGTATCTATATGTATGTATCTATTATATATATCGTCGCCTAGTACCCACAACACAAGCCTTACTGTGCTTACCGTGGGCCTAGGTTGATTTGTGTAAGATTGTCCCGTAATATTTATTTATTTATTTTAATCATGCAGGTACATTTTAAGTAATTAAATTCATTAAACATGCACCCACAACAAATTCCTACCAATTAGCAATAAAGTCACGATTACGAAACGAGAATTTAGTAGGTATACATATTTGTACGTATCAGCTAAATTATATATATATATATTTACAATAAAGGGTATTCATGTGCCATTAGGGGAACAAAACAAACTGAATTTTGAATGTATTTAATTGGTTGTACATTGCAGAACATCTTATTTATTTTATTTTCACTATAATTCAACTCATATTTGTGTTACTCTGCGTAAGACAACGAATAGGGACGCAGCTATCTGTCGGAATCAGAGGTATATATATCACTATCCCATTCTGACGTAGCTGTTCGAGGTCTTTCGTTGGGTCAATGTATACGCAGTGGTAGGCCGCATTTACGCACAGGAGTAATACGCTCTTGTGTCCGTATCCGCGGCCTTAGACGATTATTTTCAGTGACACTAAAAGCCTCATATGAAGGGTCCACGGAAAGAACATGTCTAGTCATTTTTTTTTTTCAAAATGAGATTTTAATGTCACGTAGTTCATAACGAGCTCAACATTTTGATATTAAAATCTCATTTTGAAAAAAAATGTGACTAGACATGTTCTTTCCGTGAACCCTTCATATGCAATAGCAAATTCGGTTATTCCAACCTGTTGCCATCAATTTGTTACCACAAATTCTCAGCTGTTGTACCACTGAAGGGAGCCCAACTGGTAACAGCAGGCATATTTTTTATATTTATTTACTAATAGTTACCACTGGTAACAATTGAAAAAACAACTGTTGCAGGTGGGAATACCCGTTGGATCTATTGCGATCGCACAGAATTACCGCCAATATTTAAAAGCTCGTAGTAGTGATGCCTCTTATCTGCAACAATAAGAATGAAATATGTTGACTAATTCGGATTATTTCAGAATTTAATTATTAAAGGAATCCCTTACTTATATATCTGCGGTTTTGTAAGTTTTATTTATATTTATTTATTGACTAGAGTTTAGTGAATTGATCGTATAGTATTATCAATAGCATTTTTAATGTATAATGATGTTAGTTGCATATTATAAATGTTAGAACTTAGCATTGTGTTAAATGTAATTTATAACTATATTTCGTTGTATTATATTACGATTTATGTTACATTAATCTGTCGTTTGGCGTATTAAAAAAGTATATACCTACAATCATTTCTGAAATGATAAATATATTTAAATTAATATTGTTATGCTCCTCTTAGTGTCTATGAAAGTTCCGAAACTATTATTTAATAAATTATAACACTGATGCAATTTTTTCATATAGCTACCATACCTCATCACAGGCACAAACCATATACCAGGCTTTTATTTGTTTTGTTGCTGAGAGTTGCATTATTTTGTTCTTGTGCCTGCATAATATGGCCATTCATAATCCATATCTCTCTATTTCAATTGGATTATTTCTGCATCTTATGGTGTAGATTTAGTAGTAAAACCTGTGGCTCCCTTCCAAAAGAAAGAACAAACAAGTTTTTTTTAGAAGTTCGCAGCACGTTAATGTTTTTGTGCGGATTAGTGAAGAGTCGGTTTTCCGCCCCATCTGCTCTAAATGCGGACAACTACTCCTGCATGTCTCTATCTGCCAACACAGCGAATCCTCAAGTGAATAAAGGGTCGGCAACGCGCTTGTGATTCTTCTGGAGTCACAAATGTCCATAGGCTACGGTAACTGCTTAGCATCAGGCAGGCCGTGAGCTTGTTTGCCACCGTCGTTGTATAACTAGAAAAAATCCCAGTGGTCCGTAGTGCCGACTACCGGGAATAGCCCGATTCCCATCCCTAAGCTAGGGATGCACCTGTCGCAATGACTACACTTTCGGTTAACGCATTCACTGCCACCGACGCGTATGTGCGTTCCAGTGACTTTCACCGTGTGCCATCGACGCACAGACGCGTTCGTAATTACGTAAAGTGCATTACATAAAGTACATTTTAAAAAGTGTGGCACCTGGCGAATGCCCAGGAAAAGGAGGTGGCAGTGAATGCGTTAATCGATTGGAATTTTCCTAATCCTGAGCAAATGCTCAATCAATCCAATCGGTTTGAAGTAGGGTCATTTCGCCGGTTAGCGACCACCTAATTTTATGTGCCGGTTAGCGACCACTTAGCTGAGTTGGTGAACTGAAAGCATATTTTCTCGTTTTTTTAGTAAATTCCTATTCCATAACTACAAACAATAATGCATACGACTAACTGTTTCAACAGGCTCCGTAGAATTAATGTTATCTTCAATTGAAAAAACCATGTCCTTCAGGTGGTCGCTAACCGAAGGTGGTCGCGTAACCGGCGAAATGACCCTACAAATTGTATTTTTAAACCAGTTATCGTCGTCAGCGTGTTTTCGAGTAATTGAGTTATTCGGCAACCGCGATTAATCGATTAGCACGTTCCCTTTTTGTGAGAAAGTCGATTAATCGAATCAATATCGAACATCCCTACCCTAAGAAGCGTGACAGACAAGTGACAATGACAGTTTGACAGATGTGAAATGACAGGGGAAATTATTTATTATCGTTTCGAATAAAGTTTAAAATTATAAAATGTTACAAAGGCTACTTGTAAATTTGAACGTTAGAATATCTAGTAGGCGTGCAAATTTATTGTGGGGTTTACCAATTTCAAAGCATTCCTGTCATCAGTGCGGTCACAGGTTATATTTCTCTCACAAGGCCCCAGTCTTTAGAAATTATTACGAAAGGGCTTCCCACAGTAGAAATGGTGTATTTAATTCGAAAACGAGGTATTATGCGAGCCAAGTGGACGTTAAAACCAAGAACGAACCCATTGGAACGTCGAAGGTGAATTCTACTATTGCCGCGTCTAAGAAAATTAATGTGAAATTAAAGACGTCAGAATTGAAGCGATTGTTTGAATTAGCAGCTCCTGAAAAATGGACTCTTACTGGTAAATATAAACATTAAGGCTTTTAGTAGGTAAGTCACAACTCTAAAGTGTTTCATTGATTTATCTCTGTCCTGTTTGTAGGTGCTATTGGTTTCCTCATCATATCATCAAGCGTGACTATGGCCATCCCTTTCTCGCTGGGAAAAGTCCTGGACATCATCTACAGCAGTACAAACGACCTGGCCGGAGCCAGAGAGAAACTTGATACACTTTGTTTGATGCTATGTGGTGTATTTCTTGTTGGAGGCCTATGTAACTTTGGAAGAGTGTATCTTATGTCAATATCAGGTAATCATATAAATAATTTTAAAAAGACCTTAAATACTGGTTGTTGAAAGTGGTTACCTATCTAAACACATTATTATTGTTGAAGCTAACTCAAACAAACTAGTAATAATGACTGTGATTAACTAGCAATTAGTAAATTATCCAGTTATATGGAAATCTATAATCAAGGTTTTTTTTATAATGCTTACAAGTATGTAAAGTGAGTTATGAAACAGATAAACACATTTATAGTTTTCCATGTTCCATGATAAATGTAGCAAATGGAACATACTTTGGTGTTAATTTCATTAGCTATGTGTACGTATTTTGTTTTGTTTTTCTTCTTATCTTGAATAAATTACTATTTGGGGACAATCTTACACAAATCGACCTAGTCCAAAACTAAGCAAAGCTCATACTTATATAGATAAATAACACATCATGACAAAATACAGGAACAAATTTTGTGCTTATCACACAAATAAATGCCCTTACCAGGATTCAAACCTGGGACCTCCGGCTTCATAGGCAGGGTCACCAACTGGGCCACAGAGGTTGTCTTACTATTTATTTTGTTAAATACTCTTTCAGTATAAATTTTTTTGTATTAAACACTTAATTAAAAGAAGACAGGGGGAGGCCTTTGCCAGTAGTATAATCAACATTGCAGTTACTGTAGTTTTAAGTATTTTATTGTAATTTTCTGAAAAGAGGCTATAAATAATGTAAATAAATAAAGTTAGTGAATAAACTTTTCCAGGCCAGAGAATGACCCAATCTCTCCGTAAGCAAGTATACAATGCAATACTCCGCCAGGAGACTGCATGGTTTGGCAAAAACTCTACGGGTGAGCTTGTAAACCGACTGTCCGCTGACACCCAGCTTGTGGGTCGCAACCTTAGCCAGAATGTCAGCGATGGGCTGAGATCACTGTTTATGGTTGGAGCTGGGACTGGCATGATGGTAAATATTTATTACATATATACACAAATCATGAATTTTAGCAGAGAGCAATGAATGTCATTTCTTTAGGTAATACAGAAAACTATAATTAATATAGGAAACTACTTTATTTTATTACAGGAACTATAATAATAATTATGCACTCTTACTGCCAGGGGCACCCTATATTAGGTTTTTATAATGATTTTATGGTTTGCATGTATAATTTTATATTTTACTGCTCATATAATTATTGTAAAATCCTAATTTAAGACAAAAAATGTATAAAGGATAATTATTAATTAAACACACTTACTGCCATCGGTATGGACAGCCTCACAAGGGGCTTAACACCTTTGTACCATGTCACATTAAACGTCATGTTAAACTGCCATATTAAGTTGTCAAACGAGTGAAAACGACAAGGTACCTACTGTACTTTTGCAGAGTCGAGGTGTTTATCTTGTGTAGTTTAGTAATTGCTATGGCCACCCTCTGTCCCTATTGTGAAATCAACTTGGTGGTGTCATTGCAACTCGAACCAGATACCGGCAGGAGGTAGAAAAATGATTTGCAAATCGGAGGTCGGCACATTAACCCATTCGTTGCCGAGGCTCAAATATTCCATTTAGTTAGGAGGCGATATAGCGTCAACGACAAAAAACGTGTTAATAAAATCAGTCAAACATAAGTGCCATACATAAAACAAAATGTTGTGTCCTTAGTAGGTATATTTTTTACATCTCGTCATGACTTTTCATTATCAATCTGTGATTAGAATGGTATCGGCAGTGACAGATTTGCCATATGGTAGAAGAAATATTACAAAGTGCATATGAACTGGCAATTATTCCAATCCCAAACTTATTGGGGTTGAATAACAATGGGGAATGGATGAAAATTTTAGAAGTGCCTGATTTTTTTTTTGGTGTTAGGAATAAGCTGTGGCCCATGGGCTCAGGTACAATGCGTCGAAAAGCGAGCTCTTGCAATTTAAAGCGGGTAATAAAAGTTATCAAATGCAGCCGGTCATGCTTTGTGGGACTCCGTTAAAAAGAGTGGACAAATTTAAGTACCTGGGCCACTGGGTCACTGACTCACTGTCGGACGTCGAGGACATCGAGCGGGAGCGCCGGGCGCTGTGTGTCCGCTGTAATATGTTATCCCGCAGGTTTGCACGTTCTAGTACAGAAGTAAAGTTGACACTATTTAAAGCATTTTGTCAAACTTTCTATACGTGCGGCCTGTGTGCTAACTTTACGCAGCGGGCGTACGGTGCCCTGCGCGTCCAGTATAATGATGCTTTTAGGATGCTGTGTGGGTTGCCGCGGTATTGTAGCGCCTCAGCTATGTTTGCCGAGGCGCAAACAGACTGCTTTTTTGCCATCATGAGGAAGCGATGCGCGTCACTCCTCACCCGCAGCCGTGGCAGCACTAACATTATCCTAAGTACGTTGGCTCAGCGGTGGGACTCGCCTCTGGTAGACAGGTACGTGCAACTACACGCACCTGTGGCCGTACAGCCGCGAAAGTTTTAATGTAAATGTTGTGTAATGTTTTGTTGTGTCTCATTAATTGTAGTACTAACAATAGATATATAAGTTATTGTATTACCTAACCCTATGGACTAAAAGTCTGAAATAAATAAATATAATAATAATATAATAATAATAATAACCTTCCTTAACACCAGAAAAAAATTGCAGATTTTTCAGGTGCGTAATTTTTTTTTTTAAATATAAAAAGTTTCCTCACTTACGTTTTCGGTTTAGGACGGCGAATGAGATATTTCCCTTGATTCGTCTCATATTGCAAAAATATCTTAAAAATCCGTGGTAAACTGACACTGGCAATGATATTGACAGCTGCAGCAGCTGTATTTGTCATTGCCAGGGTCAGATATTCAAAATATTTTTTGTAATATGAGACGAATCAAGGAAAGTTTCTCATTCGCCGTCCTTTAGGACGGCTTACTCACGCTTACTTACGTTTTGGGTTTACCCAAAACGTAAGTGAGGAAACTGTATATATTTTTCAAAAATAATTGACGCACCTGACAAGTCTGCAATTTTTTTCTGGTGTTAAGGAAGGTTATTCCTAACACCAAAAAAAAATCAGGCACTTCTAAAATTTTCATCCATTCCCCATTGATCTGTTTCCATTTTAGAAATTATATTGAACTTAGACAAATATTACAACAAAAAAATCATTATCATTACTGTCTATGATAAAAATGTCAATGTATCCTATCAATATTATGATTGTGACATAGTTTTAGATACTCACAATAAAGTTATCTTATCCGTTACAATGTGAATGTGAGTCACCAAGTATCTCTGAAATATTAAATATTTTTAAAAGGTTATTGGATTCCAGTAAATCGAGCTGTGTTCTATTTGAAATTACTTCACACCTGTACAGAATTTGCCAGCCTAGGGCAAATCTTAGCAATAATTCGTATATGCATTTATGTTATCTCGGTTTATAGAAATTTATTTCTCATAAGAATTTTTACAATAGGGAACATTGCTGCAATGTTCTGCCGCCAGAGTGCAGCACTAACACAATTAGTAAACAGTTTTTTAGACAACTTTGACAAGTCCTTCAAAGCTCTGGATCAAATAGTGAAGAAAATATTTCAATGAATAAAATGCATCAGTGCCGCGTAATTGGATGCAAGAATGAAGGGCATCATTCATTTCCGAAGGAAACGATGATATGAAAACTATGGGAAGCGGCAATACGTCGTAAAGCAAAAAAAAGCCCTCATCCACCTTTAAATGGCTATAGGATGCCATTTTAATATCACAGTACAGGTATTTTACACACGAATGATAACAAAACGATTGTAGTTTAACGCGTTTTCATCAATTATTCGTTATTGTTTGTTAGGTAAATAAATATGACATTGTACGTCATGGCGGTTTGTTGTTTACGGGTTGTGTTAGTGTCGCCCCCTACGCAGAGCTTTGCGTAATGTTCCCTATTCTCTTACATGAGAATTAAAGTATAGGGTGGACCATATTTTTTTAAAATAGCAACACTGAATATCTTGTATAGTAATAAATTCTATAGTTTTTGAGTGGAGGGAAATTTGACATTACTTTATGCAGTTTATTTGCAATGAAGCGTTTTACTGATCAACAACAAGCAACAATTTGTATGAAACGGTTCGCCACCTATTTAGGAGGAAGCCCGGATCTCACTCCCGCTGATTTTTCCGTACAGGGATATTTATAAAGTCGAGTTCTAAGTTAAAAAAAGCGGCCAAGTGCGAGTCCGACTCGCACATGAAGGGTTCCGTGAAATAAATTGCGGTTTACGATTTATGACGTATTAAAAAAAACTACTTACTAGATCTCGTTCAAACCAATTTTCGGTGAAAGTTTGCATGGTAATGTACATCATATATTTTTTTTAGTTTTATCATTCTCTTATTTTAGAAGTTACAGGGGGGGGACACACATTTTACCACTTTGGAAGTGTCTCTCGCGCAAACTATTCAGTTTAGAAAAAAATGATATTAGAAACCTCAATATCATTTTTGAAGACCTATCCATAGATACCCCACACGTATGGGTTTGATGTTTTTTTTTTTTTTTGAGTTTCAGTTCTGAGTATGGGGACCCCTAAAACTTAATGTTTTTTTTCGATTTTTATGTAAAAATCTTAATGCGGTTCACAAAATACATCTACTTACCAAGTTTCAACGGTATAGCTCTTATAGTTTCGGAAAAAAGTGGCTGTGACATACGGACGGACAGACATGACGAATCTATAAGGGTTCCGTTTTTTGCCATTCGGCTACGGAACCCTAAAAACCGAAGACAAGATCCCTCGCAGCACGTGTCAGCGAGTTTCTCAAAATCTGCGTAGTCGTTTGCATTAGATGTTTATAGTCACAAAAAATAAATGATCAGGAAATTAACTTTCATGGTTTTATTTTTATAAAATTTTCAAAAGTACAAATTTTTTTGGCTCATCCTATACTTAAGTTAACATTGTTATATTGAGCGTATGTGTGCGTATTTACATTCACAAAAATAGTATCTTAAATTAACCCCTATTCCATATACATATAAGATAACGATAAGACAAAACTTGCGTACTGATAAAGCAATCCAGTTTTTGATAAAAAAAAGTTGATACTATACTATGACAGAAGCAAAAAGCGGTCTGTCTGACGGTAAAGACGCTGTAACCTCGATAGGTCACTCCAGAAGAATCACAAGCGTGTTGCCGGCCCTTAATGATTTGAGGATTCGTTAATATACTTGATTGCGAGAGCGAGCGAGAGAGCCCGAAAGAGAGCGAGAGAGAGAGAAAGATAATAATATAATTGGGGATATAAAAGAGAGATAAGACGACGGGTTATTTCCTACCATGAGATCTATGTAGGTATATAAAAGTAAAAGTCCTGACTGACTCACTCACTCACTCGTAAATCAACTCACAGCCCAAACCGCTGAACCTAGAAAGCTGATTTTTTCACAATAGGTAGTTTTTATAACGTAAGTACCCACTATTTATTTATTTATCTTATAGTGTATTAAAATACACTGTTTGATCGTATCAGTGTATTTAGAACCGTGAGATCTTCGAAAAGACAGTACGGTTGCCAGGTTGTTGCACTTTTAGCACCGCCCAGCGGTCACGTGTAGGGTAGCGGTGGGTAATTCCTACGGACATGGTGCAACTTCGACCCATACCCACTAAGAAGGGATTTTAGAAAATTCCACCCTCAAGAGGGTAAAAAGGGGGTTTAAAGTTTGTATGGGGATTTGGAGATGGAGTAAAATTTTAAGTGACAGACTTGAAACTTTGTGTATGGACTACTTAGTGTATAGACTACTTATTACAATGGGCTTGTGCACAATCACGCGAGGTTCGATAGGGGAGGGGGGGGTCAGGAAAAAATCACGAAAGATCACGTTGGGGGAGGGGGGGGGGGGTATAAGGATACCTCACGCGTATTTTTATACAGAGAACGAAACTAAGAAAAAATATCTACCACACGAGTAGATACTTTTTCTTGGCTTCGTTAAACATTAATCTTTACTCAGCACTTCAAAGTAGCGAGTCTATTTTACAAAGATAGAAAAATAAACTAGATTTACTATGTAAAATACAATTTATCTTACAATTAGGTTGAATGAAAAAAATATACGTGAGGTTATGTGGGGGAGGGGGGGGGGGGGGGGTGGGTGTAGCCAAGAACCTCACCAAGTATCACCAAGGGGGAGGGGGGGGTCAAAAAGTAGCCGAAAAAACCTCGCGTGATTTGTGCACAAGCCCAATACAAGAAAAGTAATTTTAGTGTTTTGGAAAAACCCACCCCTAAGCGGGTTGAATAGGGGTGCAAAGCTTGTATGGGGGAAACGTTTTTTGAGATACAATTTTTTTTTAAATAGATTCCTTATCAGAATACAAAAAGAACACTATTTGCGTTTTGGAAAAATACACTCCTAAGGTGGTTACATTTTTTTTTGACGGGGATGAAAGTTGTACCTAGGATATAAACGAGTTTCACGCGGACGGAGTCGCGGGAAGAAGCTAGTTTTATTATTTTATATATATCCCTTTGGTGTCGCACATAAACAAACAATGATTCAACTTCAGCACTTACTTTCCAGTTACTTTGTCTTTTCTCTGTAGTCAATGGTACTATTCTGTTCCCCAATATAATCATTATCATCCTCATATCAGCTGACAGCCAAGACATCCCCTGCTGGACTTAGACCTTCCCCAAATAGTGCCACAATGGCCGGTCCTACGCCACCCGTATCCAGCGGACTTTCCCAATATAGTTTCACGTACCGTCCGCATCCGTGAACTCTTCAGAATAGTATTCGGGTTCGGGTGTGATCGTTTATTTTGGCATTAGAACGTGTAAGAGCAAGCAAGAGAGAAATATAGACCCATATCCTATACTAAATGCTCCCGGGCTGTACTCTGTCTATCCCTTTTTGGAATACATGCGTGAGTTTATACTTATCTATTTAACCGTTCCAAATTGACGTTGTCAGATGTACATGTCGCCGTCCCTGGCGATGGTGGGTCTGTGCGTGGTTCCTCCCGTGTCTGTGCTGGCCGTCGTCTACGGCCGCTTCGTCAGGAACATCACCAGGCAGCTGCAGGACACTCTGGCGGAGACCAGTGACGTGAGTATAACACTACATACCGTCGGGTGACAAGCAAAACTCACTAAGTAACAAATACCTACTTAAATCAAAGGTCGTATCTCGATATCGAGTACGTAGCGAGATACGAGGTTTTGAAGAGCAGCGACAGTTTTGGTAGTGACTTTTGCTTGTCACCCGACACATACCTCATGGGTAATCCACAAAATTGAAAGGCTCTCAATATTTTAAAATTAATATTTATAATGGTTAACGAGCTAGGCCAAATTATCGTCAGTCGTTTTCTCCCGGGCAATTACTTGTATACTTCAGAAAGTTGTACCATGAAGCCCCGTGGATGGCAACCTCCCAAACACGCAAAAAAAATACAACTTTCTGAAACATCTAAGTATACGAATTCTCGCTTGGTCATGAAAATATGTTGCTGGCTCGTGGGCTATAAATGTATCAAAAACATTAAACCTTAACCGTCCCTTTCAGCTTGCCGAAGAAAAAATATCGAACATAAAAACGGTGAAAGCGTTCAGCAAAGAGCAGGCAGAAGGAGAATCGTACGCGCAAAGGATAGAGAAGGTTTTGCAGCTAGCTTACAAAGAGTCGCTCGCTGTTGGCAGTTTCTACGGGCTGGTGAGATCCCCTTTCTTACAATAATCTTGTTGACGATTAGCGCGGTCTTGTGCTAGCCGTGCTGTCCTGTTATTTATTCATACTTACATACTGGTACTCCAAGTTCAGTAATGCGATAATCCAAGTAGAGTACTGAGGTGGTATGTTTGCGACTTGACAGTTGGTAGTCGGGAACCTGATCTCTTCCCAGCATTCCTTTTCGCATTTGTAATAAGAATAATTAAGAATAATTTATTATTGGACAAGCACATGATTACAGATTATACAGACATTATCCGTGGGGCTCCAAACTAGGATGAGCCTGTATCTTGGGACCCACTGAGTCGGTTAACAAATCTCTTCAGACACACGTCACAAGAAGCACGACATGAAAGTAACAAACAAAGTGAAAATTAAACATTAGATATAATATGAGCGCTGCTAACTTATCAAAGGGAACACAAATTCATCATTAATAAAAACAATAATTATGCTGTTTTTTTTAGTACAAAGAAAGTTTGTGTATGAGAGTGTGTGAGTGTGTGCGCGTGTGTAAGTGTGCGTGAGCGGGAGTGTTTACGTGTGTTAAGGTGGTTCGATTGCCATACAAAACGTTATTTGACATTCGCAGGCTAACGGCGTCGTATTTTAAGAAACTTATGTAACAACCTTTCATAAATTGGCTTCCCATTTGCGCCAAATTCCTCCTTTCCTAGATTAAACTTGTAGAAACTAGATAAATTTGAGAAATTGGTTTGGGACGTGATATTTTGGGAAAACTATTTTTCTCAAATTAATCTTATTTATACAAGTGTATTCTAGGAAAGGGGGAATTTGGCGAAAATGGGAAGGCAATTGATGAAAGTTTGTTACATAAGTTTCTTAAAATATCACGCCGTTAGCCTGTGAATGTCAAATAACGCTTTGTATGGCAATCGAACCACCTTAAGTGTTTGTTACGAGTGTATGTTGAATTGTTAGGTACGTATTGGAAAAACCAACAAAGGGGTGGATGAAGAATGTGGAGCGTTGGGCATGTGCCGAGTTGACTGAGGGAATGGGGACTCTATATATGCGTCTACTCGTGATGCAGTCTATAAGCGGTAAATTTGCAGTACTTCTGTGGATTCTAATGACAGCATTCATGATAAAGAGTGTCCGTGGGAAAGCGAAAAGGTTTTCTCATCATTACCTTGATAACTGCTCGTTGCGAGCGTTCAAGGTCAAGAAGTGCTGTCTTACCAGCGCTGCCCCAGACCGCAATACAGTATTGAATAATTGATTGGCACAGCGCGTGGTAGACTACGCGTAGTACCTCCGGAGGTGAGCAGTCCCTTAGACGTTTTACTAAATATGTAAATCAATTTCCTGGTTTTTTTCGACAGAGTGATTATATGATGTTTGAATGTTAAGTGTTCGTCTAGTGTTAGACCCAGATACTTTACTGTGCTGCATCTGCTTAAAGTGTCACACAAGCAGCCTGCATCATGAGTTCCACAGGAGTGCATTTTAAGTTGAAAGGTAGCCGGGGGAGAGGAAACTACCGTTTTTGAAAAAGGAATGTGGTGGCTCTTGTCCACATTAAGTGTGAGTAGGTTGGTATCAAGCCAGTTTGCTATAGTTGATAGTCCTATATAATAAATCCTATATAATGCTGACTCGATTGTCATCATTTTATTTACTCATGATCAGTAGACATCTTGATGGTTTATTTATTGACTTAGGCCAGTCTCTCTGGCAACATAATAATAATCCTGATCCCACGGGCGTAGCTAGGTTTTAATTTCGACAAAAATATGCATAAAATGTGCCTGAACCTGTACTAAAGAGGCGGCCTGGTTGTGACGAAACAGTTGACAGTCGGCAACCTAACCTTCGTCATGCATGACTCTGACTTCTGAATTTTATTTATTCCCTCAGACGGGGCTCTCCGGCAACACGATAATAATCCTAGTCCTGTACTACGGAGGCGGCATGGTTGCCACGGAACAATTGACAGTGGGCAACCTGACCTCCTTCCTGCTTTACGCTGCGTACGTGGGCATCAGTATAGGAGGCCTCAGCAGTTTTTACACGGAGCTGAATAAAGGGATGGGAGCTGCTACTAGGTTGTGGGATATTATTGATAGACAACCAACAATACCTACCTCAGGTAAGTAACTATGTTACACAGCAATGTATAAAATGCAACAATGTGTAAATTTATTTTATAAAATAACTGACTATCAAACTTCAATCAATAAATTAAACGGTGAGCAGTTACTCTAAATTGCATACTTCATTAATCGATTATACGTATTTCTGCAATCGTTCTCGGCCTGTGGCGAAGCATTTATGCACTTGTTTTGACGAACCTCGTTAATTATAATCATACGTCGCACACTACAGCGGGCATTTTGCGGGAATGTCACTCGGTAAGGTTCACAAATCAATTCGAGTTGTCAGAATAAGGTATTTGTACTTAGTATTTGGTACCTAGTATTTGTAATGTGCAAATCCATTTAGTTAGGTATCTATTAGCTTATATCCCTTCAATTTTGTGTAGGTGTGCAAATTAACAAATAAAGCAAATCTTTCCATTAAATAGACGCCACTGCACCAACAAATAAAAGTATGAACGACAGTCATAATGACGCATGTAAGCGATTTTTTTTTAGATGGCCACTTGTCACACCAAGCTGACTTTTCCTTCGTCGTACACCTGGTTCCTACCCAGCCCCAGGTCATGTACATGTTGTAGTGCACATTGGTGTTGTGGTGGGCTTATCAGTTGTCACTTCAATGAGTATTACTCATTAAAGATTAATGCATGATAACAGGTAACTATGTTACAAATACTAAGTACATGTACTCGTAAGTTAAGATATTTTTTTTGTGAACCTTACCAAGTGACATGCCCGCATAATGCCCGCTCTAGTGCGACGTATAATTATAATATATTTTATTGTAGAATCACTTTAGTTTTTTTTTTGATAGACAGACTTACGAGTTTTACGGCTCACAGATCCACTAGTATTTTTTTTTGGAATCATATAATTTGACTTAAAATTGTTACATAAGCGGTCGGTCGATTTTTCTTATAAATCGATGAACACCGACAGCACGCATAAAAAGTTGTCTCATCGTCCCGTTCCGCCGGAGCCGAGCGTTCGGCTTTATGACGTTATCACGTAAAATTATCGTCCGTAAACCGACTTTATAGAGAACCATTTTTTTTAGATCGAGTTATTTTTTCGAAATTAAAAACTTTTTTTTTTATAATAGACAGGCTTGCGAGTTTTACAGCTCACAGAGCCACTAGTAACAAACATATATATATATATATTTAATTTATTTATTTGAGTTAAAATTGTTACAACATGGTATGACTTAAAATTGTTACAGGCGGCGTAAAGCCAATGACGCGGCCGAAAGGCGAGATCGTTCTAGAAAACGTAAGCTTCAACTACCAAGGGGCTCCCCTCCTCAAGGGTCTAAACCTGCATCTCCAGCCAGGCCGGTCCCTAGCGCTGGTCGGTCGGTCGGGCTGCGGCAAGAGTACTGTGGCCTCGCTGATACTGAGACTGTATGATCCTGTGGAAGGCAGGATATTGTTGGACGGTGTGGATATAAGGGAGCTGGATCCGGTGTGGTTGAGGAGTCACATTGGTTACGTTAGTCAGGTAATTTTCAGTCATTTTGAAATTTCCTCCCTCGGACGCTCTGGTTGTGGAATGAGCTCCCTGCATTCTTAGAGGGTCCGCAACGCAACACCCCTGGAGTTGGAAGCGTCCATAGGCTACGGTAATCACATAAGCCGGGTGGGCCGTAAGCTTGTTTGCTACCGACGCGGTATTAAAAAACAAATAAAAATTACGTGGGAATTTGTGAAGTTTGGCTGTTCCGGACATTTACAGTTTCGGCCAAAAATATCTACAACAAAAAATTATTGATTATGACGATAATTCGATTCTTAATTATTCATGTTTAGTGATAAGTCTTGAAACTTGCTGAAGTCGATTCTTCGCAGTCAAAATGTTCCACACGATTTTAATACGTACTTCATGTAATACTTTCTTGATACATATGTGATATCTTAGGCTAACTAACTAAAAAAATTAAAGGATACCTACAGTGACCCGCAAATCAGCCTACGTAAACGCAAACAACCAGACTATGAAACTGATCTTAAAAATGATATCCTGGAATTCCGTCGGGATATGAAAACCCTGATGGATATTTGCAAGTCTCAAAAGGAGGACTCTACGGCTATGAAATCAGATGTGTCCGAAATTAAAGACCAGCTCTCTAGCATTAGAGCTACGACAGAAAATTTGATTATTGAGCACAAACAACTCAAGGCTGATATATCTGACGTCAAGGAATCCCTCAATTTTCACTCCCAGCGACAGGATGATTTGTGTACCCGAGTAAACTCAATAGAACTCAGCGTTAACAGGATCAATTCCCTAGAACAGGACGTTACCTCCTTAAGAAAATCATATGATAACCTGCAAATAGAACATTACACATTACAGCAACGCGACCGCCTACATAACCTAGAAATCTCGGGAATCCCGGAAAACAAAGCTGAAAATCTGTCAGTCTTAATTTCTAATATTGCCAAAACTGCTGGAGTGGAAATTACCACCGCAAATATACTGCATGTTAACCGCGTACAGCCCATGGTGCAGGTGGCTGGCAGGCCACGTAACATCATCGTGCAATTAAACTCCCTAGTTATCAAGGATAGCATTTTATCAGGTATACGTAAGCACAAGGGTATTACTACCACGGACATAAGCATGCCAGGGGAACCCCTTAACGTATATGTAAACGAACATCTGATCCCGTTTTACAAGCAACTACGCAAGGAGACCAAGATCGCGGCTGACGCGGCAAGCTACAAGTATGTGTGGGTGCGCAACTGCAAAATATTTGCCAGGAAATCCGACAATTCTGCTGTTGTTTATGTGAAAGACCCAAGCGATTTGAAAAAAATTAGGTGACTTCCAAATAGCTTTGTATACCTGTTAAATGTTGTGCAATCTGTGCAATCAGTCTTATTAATACTAATTTTCACTGCAGTGTTATGTTTAACAACCTATAACATTTATGTAGAAAAAACCTATGAAACGAAACTGCCACGGATAAAAAACTACGCACACTATAGTAGCGGAGTAAGTAATAATATTTGTATGTTTAAATGTCAGACACCTAATAAAATATGTTACATCATAATCGGAACGTTGAACAGTAAACCTGGATCACGGTATTTTGTTACATTAACTCCACCGATTTATACCCTTAGTACACAGAACACAAATAACTCTAACTTAAAAAAAAAATATAACATCTCATTATCTTATCGCTCGCCGTTTTGTCCATTGCACCCTGCTTACAAGTGTCATAAAATTAATGATCCTATTGCATTAACAATAAGGTTCATGTTCTATCGCTGTGGGAGGAACTCATTGCATATTTACCTAACTGTGTTTAACGAACATTTGGGAAATTTATGCTTATTTATAAAAACAACAACGAACCTGCCTAGTTCTGTCACGATATATTTATTGTTAGCATATACACATAATGGGATCTCATATTATTTTGCTAGTCAGAATTTAGAACACCGTCTTACGACTGCTTACAAAATAATCTCAATTTTTGATTATTACATTTGGCTCATAAATGGCTAGCACAACTAATACACACGCTAAACTGAACATTTATTACCAAAATGTCCGCGGACTTCGAACTAAGTGCCTAGATATATATAATAACATACTTCACAACGATTACGACTTAATATTTTTAACTGAAACTTGGTTGCAGAGTGACATTTTGGATTCGGAACTTTGTGATTTTCGATACGATGTATTTCGTTGTGACAGGGACCTTTATCTCACAAACAAATGTACCGGTGGCGGCGTAATGGTGTGCGCCCGTCGCAATCTTGGTGCTGCGGTGTGCCGTGAGTGGTCATGCTCGGGCATCGAATCGCTGTGTGTAAGTATCCCCGCCCGTGCTCTGGGCACCCAAGCTGACTTGATAGCGGCGTTAGCATACCTTGCGCCGGTTGAAGATAACTTGCCACTCCAACTGAATGAAATTGAGATTAACACTACGCATATGTTTGAAAAGTTCCCGAATTGCAATTATTTATTATTGGGTGACTTCAACCTGCCCTGTATATCGTGGAGCAGTAATTTGGGTTTTTCCTTGCTACATAGGGGCGGGTCGGATTATCAAAACGCTGCATTATCGTTCGTGGAGGACATGCAATATTTAGGCTTAACTCAGTACAATTTTATTACAAACTCTAGTGGTAACATTTTGGATCTATGTTTTAGCAATCTGCCTTTAATTGTGACACAATGTCAACCGATCTCAAAATTAGACGTTTATCACCCACCACTTTCAATTGATATCTTGGACCTGTATGTCAAACCATTAAAACCGGTCAAAGCCCTTCGCTTTAACTTTTTTAAATGTGATTATCTAGCAATCAATGCACACCTAAGTAGTATAGACTGGGTGTCAGTATTAAACACAAGTGACATCAACAAAGCTGTTGACAACTTCTATAATAAACTAAATGAGTGTTTTTTACAATTTGTACCTATGTCATACCCTAATAATTATTCATACCCGATTTGGTACAGTTCTTCCCTCATCAAAATAATGCGCGAAAAATCAAAAGTACATCGACGATGGAAAAAATTCTCAAACCCACGTGATTATGATGAGTTCTCAATGCTTAGAGCTAGACAAAAACGCGTACAAGATGAATGCTTTCAGCGTTTTACTCGCAACACAGAATATTACATTAGGCGTTCCCCCAAATATTTTTGGAAGTACGTAAAATCTAAGAGGGGTGGCTCGAATTATCCTAATTGTTTCACTCTTGGTACCAATACTTACAGCAGCGGCAGAGATATCTGCAACGCGTTTAACACGTTCTTTGAAAGCGTTTTTGACACTACGGATACCAACTCGTCCTCCGACCCTAACTTTATTCTTAAGAGCAGCAACCATAGCGAGGTAATGTCCGGTATCGATGTAAGTTACGAAACTGTTTTAAAGTTTTTAAAGGACCTAGATAAAACTAAGGGTGCAGGCTGTGATAGCGTTCCGCCAATTTTCTTGTCTTCTTGTGCTGATAGTCTTGCATATCCGTTAACAATTCTCTTTCGACATTCCTTAAACGACTGTATTTTTCCTCACATCTGGAAAAAAGCTCACATCATACCTATACATAAAAAAGGTTCCAAGTCCAATATAGATAACTATCGACCCATCTCGATTCTCAACACCATAGGAAAGCTTTTTGAATCCATCATTTTTAATAATATCTATCCTTTTATAAGTCGTGGAATATCGGATAAACAGCATGGTTTTCTAAAAGGACGCTCGACAGTCTCAAATTTAGCTTGCTTCTCGAATTTCATTTTAACAGAAATGGAGGGTGGTGGGCAGGTTGACGTGATATATACAGATTTTGAAAAAGCGTTTGATCGAGTCGACCACGTCATACTTCTCACAAAACTTGAAGCTCTAGGAATACATGGCGATTTACTCAGATGGGTTAAATCATACCTTACTAATCGTTCCCAAGCTGTGGTTCTTGGTGGTTTCAGGTCTGATTACATCGGGATTCCCTCTGGCGTGCCCCAGGGCTCCCATCTCGGCCCTCTCTTCTATAATGCTTATATATTTGATATAGATACATGTTTCAACACCGCACGCCATTTGTTATATGCAGATGATAAAAAAGTTTTTATGAGAGTAAAATCTTTAGCAGACTGCGAGCTCCTGCAGAGTGATCTTAATAACCTAGTCCAATACTACTCACAAAATAAGATCACTATCAGTTTAAAAAAGTGTCAATGTATAAGTTTTACCCGTAGGCCTAAGCCAATAATTTTCTCCTATAAGTTTAGAGACGCAGCGGTGAGCAGAGCTGACGTTGTGCGTGACCTAGGAGTGATGCTGGACTCCAGAATGACGATGAGAAATCATGTTGACTCTATTGTTAACAGATCCTATCGCAACTTGGGATTTGTAATGAGGACGTGTAAACCGTTTCAAAGTTTGTTAAGTCTAAAAATTGTATATTACGCATATGTGAGATGTATTCTCGAATATGCATCTCCTATATGGTCAGTCTGTTACGCTATTCATAAAAATCGAATTGAAAGAATTCAGAAGAAGTTTGTGAATCATTTAAATTACAAATTTGACAAATCATCCCTTGGATACGTTGATAACTGTCGAAAATATAATATCCTAACACTTGAAGATAGACGAAAAATTGCTGACATGAGTCTACTTTTCGACATAATTAGTAATCGTTTGGATTGTCCTGAATTACTATCCGGCCTATCGTTTCGAGTTCCAAGGCGTACTCGACACAAGACCCTATTTCACGTTCCCTTTCACTCCACTAACTATGGAGCTAACGCTGTGTTGGCACGGATCCCTCGCTTGTATAACACCGAATTTTACATTGCTGATCCATTTGTAGGTTCAAAAAATAAATTTAAAAGTGATATTTATTCGATTTTGAACAAACATAATGATAATACATAATATATGAATATATATGTATATATACTAAACAAAAAATAATTTGCCAATTCAACAAAAAAAAAATACATATGCAATAGGATCATCCTGGCGTGGACATGTGCGGGCCGTTAATCAATTTACTTCTTGATGTGTTCTTGGGTACTGGGTGTAATCACATGTGTACTTTACCGATCGATTTTTTACTTTTAATGAGAGTGTTGAATTAATATATTATACCATCGGTGGTGTTTCTGTTACTATTAGTAGTTTTTTTTTATATTATTGTAAATCCTTTTAGTCCAGGTTTAACTTCGTCTGACTTTATTTTTTAAGTTATGTTAATTTAAGCTGTTATTGAAGTCTAACTAACAGTTGTTTTTTTTTTTTTTAGCGTCTTGTTAATTTTTTAGTTTTAGTTTAAAACCTGATTGAACATTTTCACTATGTTTGACTTACCTTGTTAATAGTTTCTTAAGTAATTAATGGATGACTGTTATTGGCCTTGTATTATGTAATTACCAAGTATTAGTTATATCTACGGCTGTTGTTATCCTCAATACCAATAAATAAATAAAAAATATATGTATTTCTGGTTAGTACATAATTATAAAATATTGTAGATAACAGTAAATTACCGCTAGCCGCCTAAAGGTCAATTAAAATTCATCCTCCTCTTGAATTTATGCCATTCTAATTTGGAACAGCGTTGCATTTGCTTTGTTTCGTTTGCTTGTAAAACAAGGCAAACTACTCTAATTCTAAGAATAGTTTATTCTAATTTTTCTTGTGTGATTAGAAGATAAAACATATAGTATTTGTTTTAGGAACCTGTGCTGTTTAGTGGATCAATAAAAGATAATATTTTATTCTAATTTCATTCTCAATTTTTTTTGTGTGATTAGAAGATAAAAAATATAGTATTTGTTTTAGGAACCTGTGCTGTTTAGTGGATCAATAAAAGATAATATTTTATTCTAATTTCATTCTCAATTTTTTTTGTGTGATTAGAAGATAAAAAATATAGTATTTGTTTTAGGAACCTGTGCTGTTTAGTGGATCAATAAAAGATAATATTTTATTCTAATTTCATTCTCAATTTTTCTTGTGTGATTAGAAGATAAAAAATATAGTATTTGTTTTAGGAACCTGTGCTGTTTAATGGATCAATAAAAGATAATATTTTATTCTAATTTCATTCTCAATTTTTCTTGTGTGATTAGAAGATAAAAAATATAGTATTTGTTTTAGGAACCTGTGCTGTTTAGTGGATCTATAAAAGATAATATTTTATTCTAATTTCATTCTCAATTTTTCTTGTGTGATTAGAAGATAAAAAATATAGTATTTGTTTTAGGAACCTGTGCTGTTTAGTGGATCAATAAAAGATAATATTTTATATGGAGCGTTAGATGAAATAGAGGACCCCGAAGAACTGAACGAAAAAGATAAGGTAAGTCAATGTCCATTCCCATGCATTGTAATTAGGGTTCCGTACTCATAGAGTAAAACGGGACCCTATTACTAAGACTCCGCTGTCCGTCCGTCCGTCCGTCCGTCTGTCTGTCACCAGGCTGTATCTCACTGATACCGTGATAGTTTCAGCTGAAATTTTCACAGATGATGTATTTCTGTTGCCGCTATAACAACAAATACTAAAAACACAGAATAAAATAGTTTTTTTATAGATAATGGTACGGAACCCTACGTGCGCGAGTCCGACTCGCAAGTGTGAACCGGCCAAGTGGCCGGTTTTTTCTGACAATGACAATTCTCCGTACATTGCTGGTTCCACAAGTAACCTAGCGACCACCTTAACTTCTAGAACAAGAAATGTATGGCGAATTGTCAGTGTCAGGTGACAATTGTCAAGTTGGTGAAATAGGAGCCTGGATATCGGTTTAAAAGACGATAAACACGGAAAAAAGTAGCTTTTATTGACAACCGACAATACGGTAAGTAACTTTTTTGCTCGATCGTCACTCGTGTCAACTTGAGCATGGATCCGTAAATCCACAGTATTCGTCGGTCATCTCCCGCAAATTCATGAATAAGAATCGCAGATCGAATCGAAACATGTCTATATCACACACACACACACACACACACACGCACGCACGCACGCACGCACGCACGCACGCACGCACGCACGCGCGCACACATTGTTTTAGATATATCGTATAATAAGTCCCGAGATACAGGCTCAGCCTAGTTCGAGGCCTGCCGGATATTGTAGTATGTTTGATATACTGTATGTTTTTTTTTTAATAAATATATTCTTATTCTAATTGAAGCGTTCATAGCCCGGCGGCGCCTGCGTATCGGAAACGATAACGCAGGTCAAGCAAAGACGGCAGGGGTCAGTCTTTGGATGGGTGACCGCCTGTTTGAGTGGTTACTATAAATGAGCGCTTCCGTGCTTTGGAAGGCACGCTAAGCAGTTGATCCCGGTTGCTGTCTATGACAGTAGTCGTTAAGCCGAGTTAGAGGCCTTCGGGGCGGCTTAAGAACCTCTAACAGTCGAGTTGCCCACTCACTTGACAAAGGGGGGACAACTGTCACTCGCGTCCGCAGGAGCTACCTACCACAACCCTGCACGTGTCCCCTGGGTGGTACTAAAGAGTGACAAACTCAAAAAGGCCAAAAATAATATATGCCATACGATTAAAAAAAAAAAAAAATCTAATTGCCGCGCGCCAGCGTCTACATGCACAAGCGTGTAAACAGGGAGGGGTGTTTGGCTTGGCTTGCGTGAGCTTGTCGCCGATCCGGGCTAGTGTCGGTTTTGAACACAGATCATAGGAAACTTGGGGCTCATCCATTAATATTCATCATCATCATATCAGCCGAAAGACGTCCACTGACTCCCGCGACCTTTACAAGGTCATCAGTCCACCACCCACGCCGCGACTTCCGGTACGTGGTCGCCACTCGAGAACCTTTCCGCCCCAACGGCCATCGGTTCTACGTGCATACGTTAATATTACGTCACGTTTTTTGACTTGACTTTTTGACACTCTTCATAGTAAATGTATGAAAACAGTTTTCTTTAATTTCAGGCTTTTTTGTACATTACCGAAAGTTGATCCCAAGGAAACTATTGATACTGGATAGAAATGGAATTAATTGACATAAAAAAGACATGTAAAAAAACTTTTTTCATTTACATACAAATTGTATGGGGAAAGTTTTTCTCGATTTATGGCTTTTGTAGCCGGAAATTTCTTTTTGGCTTCATACAAGCTTATGATCCTGGACAGGAATAGGATCGTTTGGCATCAAAAAAAAAGTTTGTCAAAAATGACCATTTTCTCGCATCCTGTATGTCTTTTCCAAAATCTGTACACGCCAATCTTCAGTAATTTGAAATCGAAGGAAGGTCGCCTAAGACCATTTTCGCCTAGCAACACGGGATCTCACTGACCCAAAATCTATTTCCACCCATAAATAAGATAAAAATCGCGTTTTTAAAAACTGACCAAGAGAACCATGGCAGCTAGTGACAGAAAAAAGTTCATCTACCCATATAACATGTTGTGTTTGTTGTTAGACGCCCGCGTGGATGCTAGCGGCTCGCACGGCGCATTTACACGAGCTGGTGCGCAGCGGCGGCGGCTGGGCGCGCGACGTGGGCGCGCGCGGCTCGCAGCTGAGCGGCGGACAGAAGCAACGCGTGGCCATAGCGCGCGCCATCGTCAAGGTATGTACACGAGCTGGTGCGCAGCGGCGGCGGCTGGGCGCGCGACGTGGGCGCGCGCGGCTCGCAGCTGAGCGGCGGACAGAAGCAACGCGTGGCCATAGCGCGCGCCATCGTCAAGGTATGTACACGAGCTGGTGCGCAGCGGCGGCGGCTGGGCGCGCGACGTGGGCGCGCGCGGCTCGCAGCTGAGCGGCGGACAGAAGCAACGCGTGGCCATAGCGCGCGCCATCGTCAAGGTATGTACACGAGCTGGTGCGCAGCGGCGGCGGCTGGGCGCGCGACGTGGGCGCGCGCGGCTCGCAGCTGAGCGGCGGACAGAAGCAACGCGTGGCCATAGCGCGCGCCATCGTCAAGGTATGTACACGAGCTGGTGCGCAGCGGCGGCGGCTGGGCGCGCGACGTGGGCGCGCGCGGCTCGCAGCTGAGCGGCGGACAGAAGCAACGCGTGGCCATAGCGCGCGCCATCGTCAAGGTATGTACACGAGCTGGTGCGCAGCGGCGGCGGCTGGGCGCGCGACGTGGGCGCGCGCGGCTCGCAGCTGAGCGGCGGACAGAAGCAACGCGTGGCCATAGCGCGCGCCATCGTCAAGGTATGTACACGAGTTGGTGCGCAGCGGCGGCGGCTGGGCGCGCGACGTGGGCGCGCGCGGCTCGCAGCTGAGCGGCGGACAGAAGCAACGCGTGGCCATAGCGCGCGCCATCGTCAAGGTATGTACACGAGCTGGTGCGCAGCGGCGGCGGCTGGGCGCGCGACGTGGGCGCGCGCGGCTCGCAGCTGAGCGGCGGACAGAAGCAACGCGTGGCCATAGCGCGCGCCATCGTCAAGGTATGTACACGAGCTGGTGCGCAGCGGCGGCGGCTGGGCGCGCGACGTGGGCGCGCGCGGCTCGCAGCTGAGCGGCGGACAGAAGCAACGCGTGGCCATAGCGCGCGCCATCGTCAAGGTATGTACACGAGCTGGTGCGCAGCGGCGGCGGCTGGGCGCGCGACGTGGGCGCGCGCGGCTCGCAGCTGAGCGGCGGACAGAAGCAACGCGTGGCCATAGCGCGCGCCATCGTCAAGGTATGTACACGAGCTGGTGCGCAGCGGCGGCGGCTGGGCGCGCGACGTGGGCGCGCGCGGCTCGCAGCTGAGCGGCGGACAGAAGCAACGCGTGGCCATAGCGCGCGCCATCGTCAAGGTATGTACACGAGCTGGTGCGCAGCGGCGGCGGCTGGGCGCGCGACGTGGGCGCGCGCGGCTCGCAGCTGAGCGGCGGACAGAAGCAACGCGTGGCCATAGCGCGCGCCATCGTCAAGGTATGTACACGAGCTGGTGCGCAGCGGCGGCGGCTGGGCGCGCGACGTGGGCGCGCGCGGCTCGCAGCTGAGCGGCGGACAGAAGCAACGCGTGGCCATAGCGCGCGCCATCGTCAAGGTATGTACACGAGCTGGTGCGCAGCGGCGGCGGCTGGGCGCGCGACGTGGGCGCGCGCGGCTCGCAGCTGAGCGGCGGACAGAAGCAACGCGTGGCCATAGCGCGCGCCATCGTCAAGGTATGTACACGAGCTGGTGCGCAGCGGCGGCGGCTGGGCGCGCGACGTGAGCGCGCGCGGCTCGCAGCTGAGCGGCGGACAGAAGCAACGCGTGGCCATAGCGCGCGCCATCGTCAAGGTATGTACACGAGCTGGTGCGCAGCGGCGGCGGCTGGGCGCGCGACGTGGGCGCGCGCGGCTCGCAGCTGAGCGGCGGACAGAAGCAACGCGTGGCCATAGCGCGCGCCATCGTCAAGGTATGTACACGAGCTGGTGCGCAGCGGCGGCGGCTGGGCGCGCGACGTGGGCGCGCGCGGCTCGCAGCTGAGCGGCGGACAGAAGCAACGCGTGGCCATAGCGCGCGCCATCGTCAAGGTATGTACACGAGCTGGTGCGCAGCGGCGGCGGCTGGGCGCGCGACGTGGGCGCGCGCGGCTCGCAGCTGAGCGGCGGACAGAAGCAACGCGTGGCCATAGCGCGCGCCATCGTCAAGGTATGTACACGAGCTGGTGCGCAGCGGCGGCGGCTGGGCGCGCGACGTGGGCGCGCGCGGCTCGCAGCTGAGCGGCGGACAGAAGCAACGCGTGGCCATAGCGCGCGCCATCGTCAAGGTATGTACACGAGCTGGTGCGCAGCGGCGGCGGCTGGGCGCGCGACGTGGGCGCGCGCGGCTCGCAGCTGAGCGGCGGACAGAAGCAACGCGTGGCCATAGCGCGCGCCATCGTCAAGGTATGTACACGAGCTGGTGCGCAGCGGCGGCGGCTGGGCGCGCGACGTGGGCGCGCGCGGCTCGCAGCTGAGCGGCGGACAGAAGCAACGCGTGGCCATAGCGCGCGCCATCGTCAAGGTATGTACACGAGCTGGTGCGCAGCGGCGGCGGCTGGGCGCGCGACGTGGGCGCGCGCGGCTCGCAGCTGAGCGGCGGACAGAAGCAACGCGTGGCCATAGCGCGCGCCATCGTCAAGGTATGTACACGAGCTGGTGCGCAGCGGCGGCGGCTGGGCGCGCGACGTGGGCGCGCGCGGCTCGCAGCTGAGCGGCGGACAGAAGCAACGCGTGGTCATAGCGCGCGCCATCGTCAAGGTATGTACACGAGCTGGTGCGCAGCGGCGGCGGCTGGGCGCGCGACGTGGGCGCGCGCGGCTCGCAGCTGAGCGGCGGACAGAAGCAACGCGTGGCCATAGCGCGCGCCATCGTCAAGGTAACGTGGTTACTGGTCTTACTAGGACTAAATCATTTTTAGGGTTCCGTACTCAAAGAGTAAAACGGGACCCTATTACTAAGACTTCGCTGTCCGTCTGTCAGTCTGTCTGTCACCAGGCTGTATCTCAAGAACCGTGATAGCTAGAGAGTTGAAATTTTCACAGATTATGTATTTCTGTTGCCGGATAACAACAAATACTAAAAACAAAATAAAATAAATATTTTTATTGGTGCTTGGTTGATTTTAATGGTACGGAACCCTTCGTGCGCGAGTCCGACTCGCACTTGGCCGGTTTTTCACACCTACTTAGTCGGTCCTTAAGTTCTGTGACAAATGTTTTGCCGCATAGGAAATAATACCAAGAATGTTTTTATTTAATGCTATATATGGTTTGATAGCTCATTAAATACTGATAAATTAGAACGATTATTGGATTTAAATGCTTAAAGCCATATTACACAAATGCTAGTTTCTTCAGAGATTTTGCACTTTTTTAGCCAATCAAAAACACGGACGTGATTCACTGCATCTTTTTTCCATGATTCTTAAAACCTTACAAACTAACTTGAGATTTAGTCATATCCCCTCCCTGAACCCTCCCCCTCCTCCATTTTGAAGCATACGTAAGTTTGGGTAAAACTAATTTTCATATTCACATTTTACGTAGTGTACTTGTTGCCCACAAGATCCGCGTTTTTCTAAAAACGTAAAAAGTACGTAAAGTTCTCGATGGGAGTAGTTGGAATTGAAAGCTAACAGAAAACCAAATGCTAGTTGCTAACCATGGTCTAAAATCGAGGTTTCAGAATAAATAAATAAAAACTTTGTTGGTCATCTGGAACACTGGTTTTTTATTAAATTTGTGTAAGTAATATTTCTGTTAGATGCAGCGTGTTTTGGGTTCACGATTGTCTCAAGTTACAAGGTTTTTTTGTCATATTGCGATAATTGTTCAAAAAGTATTGCTATTTGATTCTTATAAAATAAGCTTTTTAATAATGTATAATACGAATAAGAAAAAGTTTATTGCTGAGTTTTATCTATCAAAAACCTTGTGACAGAACTTATGACCCGACTAAGTATTCAGAGAAGAGATATTTTTGCCCTCGTCAAAGTTGTAATTTTCTTCCCTGATATTTCCTGTTTAATGGCAGTATACGTGCCACTTGTTAGCAAGATTATTTACGTCTCAAAATTCTACTAGGTACTTTTGTAGGATTTTTCACATCACTCAGGGTTCCATATACCGCCCTCGTCGTAAATGTATCATTCGGCCCCTTTAAGCAGGGACCGGCCCGCTATCCCTTATAAAGGGTTTTGTATGGGTTTTGCATAAGGCTTAACTCACCATACCCTTTGCCCGACAAAACCCTTTCATTTTGCTTTGAAAGCCCTTATATAAAAGCTCACCCTTTTGAGTAAACGGTATCCCAATACCCTTACAAAACCCTTATCATCCGCTCACCAACACCTTGCATATGGCTTATAAGGGTTAGCCTTATAAAAGGCTTTCCTTTTAGCATATAAGCGTGCTAATTTAAATCGTCTACCTTTGTTCATAAAGCACACATTACTCCGAATCCAATATTAAGCGATCGTCGGCGGCGGCGGCGTTCTTTGACGTTCGCGCTTGGTGGTCAGGGTTGTAGAGAAAACAACCACCGGACTATACGCGCCAGGATTACTGCCTTCTGAATTTGAGCCTTGACCTTGACTTTGATAGGTACAGTGGCGGAATGAAAAGGTAGACCAGTTTTCAATGATGATGAAATTTATCGGTACTTAGCAGTTAAAATACCGGTAATCAAAAGTGCGATTATAGTGAATGAGAGAGAAAGAGAACACAATAAGTTATCTACTCACATCGCGAGTTGCGTTGCGGTTGTGCGCGCAAGCAAGCGTTGGATTGATGAATTATATTCTTCTCTTAGACGCTTCTGGATGCAGACGTATTCTTGTCGGGGGTCAGTAATTGGGACGATCTTATTTTAATCCAGACAATGGGGGATTTGCCTTGCAAAAGGTGGAGAGGAAAATGTTTTGATTTATATTGGTCGGGTGTGTGGTCATGAAACAAATTTTAAGTTTCCGACCTCGGGCCATGTTTGCGTTTTGCAACCATCATCATTTGAAGGGGCCATTTTTTGGTGTTCGAAATAGCAGTTTAATTGTTGCTTCTATGGCAAAAAAGTCTATGGCAAGTTTAAAGATGATTAAATTTCTTACATGTTTGTCATACACTAGTATTTTTCCAAAATCTCTCAAACTAGAAATTCGCGTTAAAATTTTACGCTCTGGATTAAAAATATTAAAGGCTATAGCCGTGTTTCTATACAAAATTTGCCTTTCTGTCAAATGTTCTAGTAATTTCATTTTTAGATACTCCTTGTAGGCAAAGGTCTGTTCCTCAAAGAAGAGCCATGTACACTTGTCAGTTTTCGTAATACGGCGGTTTGTTTTTTTTTCACTTTTTATTTTTTTTCTTGAATTCGGTTTTTGCGATTAATTTGATTTTTTGGTAAACTATACTACATAATAAAACCCATCACTACAAAAAATAATGCCTGAAATTTTAATACAAATATATGTCAAAATGATAGAAACTATAATTTGATAATTTTTTTTTTGGTGTTAACTGTAACTACACCAGTTAGTTTTTGGCATGAAGTACCAAAGCTAATAATTTAATATAGGTAGTAGGTCTATAGATGGGCAATTTATGAAATAAAAACTGTAGGTGCCGCTACACCAGAACACCAAAAAAAAAATCAAATTATAGTTTCCATTATTTTGACATATATTTGTACTGTATCTTTTTATATATATATAATATAAATATAATCCGTTAGTTTCTTCCTGTATCTGTTAGGGAGACCTGTCATTGACTCGACAAGTGTATCTTAGATGTAAGCCTATATTGTATTTTAATAGCTGATAGTCTTCTAATAAATAAAAATAAAATAAAAAATAAAATATATATATTTTTAACATATATTTGTGAAGTTTATAAATACGTATACTATTAACCATACTTTTTTGTTCTGAATTATTATTTTAAATATTGTTTTGATGCAACTGGGATTTGTACCATATTGTATTTGCTTATTATAAATACAAATTTCATTTAATTTTGGTGAAAAGTACTGGTCTCTAAAAGAAAAAAAAACTAAACAGTGCAAAAACATCTTTCTTCACTCGTAAGACACGTCATATATTTCATGAATCTTCAGAATTATAGGAGTAATACAATATTATACAAAGGTCAGTTAAGAGTGTTGGTCACTTAATATACAAAATCTTTCATAACGAAAAAAAAACAACTAGAAGAAAAAAAAACACTTGATAGTGAAACAAATGTTTTTTTTCACTCGCAAACCACACCATATATTTCAGAAATATAGCAGTAAGAAAATATTATCCAAATGTCATTTAAGTGTTTTGGTCTCTTAATACTTTTATAACGAAAAAAAAACAGCGTAACTCTTTGCATTCTGCAGTTTTTTTACGATACCAATCAAGCGTAATTAATTAATTATGTTTATTGTGATGAATTTACACCAAAAAGAGTAAAAGACACATTTCTCCAAAAGACATCTAGGTTCAACACTGATGTGAAGTTTGTATTCCTCCTCCTCTTACCTCCGACATCAAACTGCCAAACTTTATACACGTGCAATCTGTGGGTCAACTACACGCAGCGAGCTTTCAACGCCCTCCGAGTACAATATAATTTATTTATTTATTATTAAAAACATGTTAACACAACATTACAGTCCTAAAACCAATGCGTCATGAAAACGATACTAAACTATACAACAAAACAAACAAAACACATATAATAACATTGGTACAGTTGGTTGCCTGTCATCCATCTCCTCACAGACGCTCAGACATTTACCGCACACATACATCCATCGCCACGCTAGTAAGTCACACTTCGGTTCTGATGCCAAGAGCGCATTGAGATGTGAGAGAGCACGGATCAGCGGCGAGTTCCTGCGGACCCTCAGATATCGATTTTGAACCAAATCGGACTGTTTTTCAAGAATTTCAAGATGGTGGCCACTTTTTGACAATCCAAGCTCGGATTCATATTAAGAGGCCCCGCGGACCCTCAGATATCGATTTTGAACCAAATCGGACTGTTTTTCAAGAATTTCAAGATGGCGGCCACTTTTTTACAATCCAAGCTCGGATTCATATTAAGAGGCCCCGCGGACCCTCAGATATCGATTTTGAACCAAATCGGACTGTTTTTCAAGAATTTCAAGATGGCGGCAACTTTTTTACAATCCAAGCTCGGATTTATATTAAGAGGCCCCGCGGACCCTCAGATATCGATTTTGAACCAAATCGGACTGTTTTTCAAGAATTTCAAGATGGCGGCCACTTTTTTACAATCTAAGCTCGGATTCATATTAAGAGGCCCCGCGGACCCTCAGATATCGATTTTAAACCAAATGGGACTGTTTTTCAAGAATTTCAAGATGGCGGCAATTTTTTTACAATCCAAGCTCGGATTCATATTAAGAGGCCCCGCGGACCCTCAGATATCGATTTTGAACCAAATCGGACTGTTTTTCAAGAATTTCAAGATGGCGGCCACTTTTTGACAATCCAAGCTCGGATTCATATTAAGAGGCCCCTAGGACCCTCAGATATCGATTTTGAACCAAATCGGACTGTTTTTCAAGAATTTCAAGATGGCGGCCACTTTTTTACAATCCAAGCTCGGATTCATATTAAGAGGCTCCGCGGACCCTCAGATATCGATTTTGAACCAAATCGGATTGTTTTTCAAGAATTTCAAGATGGCGGCAATTCAATTTGAACGAAATGAGACTGTATTTAAAGAACTTCGACTTATATTAAAAGACCTCGGGCCCTCAGATATCAATTTGGAACACAATTTAAGTGACATCATAAAAAAAACACCTAAACCTTACCGATATTTAAAGTCGGTTTTATAAAAAGTCAAACTTGACACCCCTTCAAAATAGTTAGCGCAAACTCAACGAGTTTGCGCTAAACTTCCTCGTCTCCCGCTTCCCCGCGTTCCTCCCCTCTCGTAAACCCGCGTGGCCCTGAGCTTGCAGACTGTATGTAGTTAGACTGTGCTGAAACTATCAATCAAGAAATATAGTTACGTAGAAAAAATTAAAAAATATTACATTTACTTACCCATGGTTGATCTTGTAGACCTTGTTTTTACCAGTTCAGTCAGTCTGATGGTACAGTAGGTACAATTAAATTAAATAAAAAAGTCGGCTTCTTACGTAAGTTCCGTTCAGTCAGACTCAGAAAATGATTTTACAAACCCTGCCCTAATAGGCACGTATTTTCTTTCCTTTTCATACACTAGTGTAGATATACTAATCCTGTATCTTTCACGCAAGGCTCAACTACGACATTACTAGAGGGAAAGCTTTATAAAAAGCGCTAAATAATAAGGGTAACCCTTATTAAAGGATAGCAAGGCATATAGGATAGCGGTAAGCAATTGCAAAGGGCTAGCTTTATTTTTTGCTAAGTTTTTCGGTAAGGGGTAGTCGAATGATTGGGTTAGCAGTTCAAACTGGAAAGTCTTTTAATGGGTTAGCCGTGTTTAAGGGATGCCCATTGAAAGGCTTTTATCGCGGAAAGGGTTGTCCGGTCCCTGCCTTTAAGACACAATTTACAATTGCCGCAAAAGAACGGGGAACGTATCGTTAATTTAACGATAATGATATGTACCTTGTGTACCTAGTTTTTTATGCAGGTAGGTATTTAACTGCTTGCAAAAATACGCAGGCAAGTATTCTTTCCGCAGAGTAAAATTTAATGCAATCGGGTTATGAGCTGGTCATATTACTCGTACCGACTATAGGCACCTATAAGGTAGTTCAATCCCCCACAGACGCGCAGACAGGAGGCCAATTCTCGGGCCGTTCGAGATGATGTCTAATAGACATATCTCGACAAAACATGGCAGATATAGAACGAAAAACAATTTCCGTATTCTCAAGATCTCACACTCGAGGTATGTCTACTCCCAGTGATATAAATAAAAAAAAACTAAAAAAAACATAATTAAAACATTGAAACACAGGCACGCTCACTCAAAGAAACACTCTGTCAGACTACGCCTCACAGTTTGTTACTATTAAAGATGTCAATATCCAGCTCCTTCGTCAAATTATTTAGGCTTAAACCACTCGGAAATAATTGTTCACAAGCTTAATAACCTACCGTTTAATTTTTTGCTCCAGTTACAGGACCCACCCTGTATGTTTTTTAAGACGAGGCAGGTCCATGGTCTTCTCTCCCTCTCACTGAGCATAAGCGTGAGCGAGATGGAAGTGCGCGTTCGGAAGTGTTTTACATCACTTTTTAGTACATATTAATTGATTTTTGGAATACTGGATAATTTATTAAAAATCTGCCCGGTTATTAAACTAGAATAATAAAAAAGCTATCTTTTTTATAAAAAAAAACATAGATTGTCGAAAAAACATAAAAACCAAGTTACTATACAACGGATCAAGGGGCACAGTGGCTCAAGAGGAAACGATGCAGCTGATGAACTGGCCATGAAAGGCTCAGAAACAACGGCGTACGGACCGGAGCCA
This sequence comes from Epinotia brunnichana, assembly GCA_963854355.1. Taxonomy (NCBI): domain Eukaryota; kingdom Metazoa; phylum Arthropoda; class Insecta; order Lepidoptera; family Tortricidae; genus Epinotia; species Epinotia brunnichana. The sequence goes on along the minus strand of OY977949.1, from coordinate 15,707,393 downwards.
ATCTTGCCCCTGCCACAAAGCTGCATATACAATCAACTGGACCAACACACTAAAGACCTACACCAAAGATACTGGGAGGAGATAGACACATGCAGACAGACCAAAGAGATTCTGTCGAAACGCGACTACAAACTCACAACCACACTACTAAGTACACATAGAAACCAACTGCGCAAGATAGTGCGTATAATAACAGGACACAACACCTTGAACAGACACCTCTATAACTTAGACAGCCCCATGTGCAGAGCGTTTCTTTTTCTTTGTTTCTTTTTCAGTCTACAGTAATTTTTCTGTAGTAGAATTCTTCATTATTTATTCACACTGTAAGCTCAAAAATCAATCTTTTCGTCAGATCGTGAACTGGCCTCGCCTTAAGTGTTAAATCACCATAATTATGGATAACACTATTGTAAATTAATAAAACTTTTGTTTTTACGGTTCCGTACTCAAAGAGTAAAACGGGACCCTATTACTAAGACTTCGCTGTCCGTCCGTCCGTCCGTCCGTCCGTCTGTCTGTCTGTCACCAGGCTGTATCTCAAGAACCGTGATAGCTAGAGAGTTGAAATTTTCACAGATTATGTATTTCTGTTGCCGCTATAACAACAAATACTAAAAACCAAATTTTTTTTAAGGGTGGCTCCCATACAACAAACTTGATTTTTTTGCCGTTTTTATAGATAATGGTACGGAACCCTTCGTGCGCGAGTCCAACTCGCACTTGGCCGGTTTTTTATATTTAATTCAGTGAAAATACTTAAAAAATATATCATTATTTTATAATAGATTGTAAACAAACACAATCAAGAAAAACGAAACGCATGTTGCAATAGACATTGAGATTATCGCTCGACGTGATCTCTATCGTGCCCCAGAATAAGATATTTTGCTGTCTTCGAGATTTGGGTGAGATTTTCCGTAGAGATTACGTCAATAGAGATCATCACTTTTAGAAATCATCTCGAACGGCCCGAGAATGGGCCTCCTGGATGTGCCACAATGAGCGTAAAACAGATAGCGGTACAAATTGAAAATCATTCGTCATCTTGAAATCTTCAAATATATGTGACAGAGACGTTATCACGCTAATTTGCTAATGCACGTTATTATGCTAATTGATTTATGTTAATGTACTGTTTTTGTGAGTGTGCATGAATACCGGTATTTAGTTGTATACAATTTTGATATTTTTCCGATATTATACTGGTATTTAGATTTCGAGACAGGCCCTTAAAATAATTGTTTAATAAAAAGAGACTAGAATCTTACCACTTCTTTGTCCGCGTAGATTGTTTTTTGGAAGTAAAGCTTTCATAACACCAATTCTAATCAATAGTAGATTGTTAACCAAGAGATGGTAGTGATCAATTGCTCCCCGACATATTTAGGCTGAACGAACGCTAGCGAGAGCGTTTCGTTATTAGTTATTTATTATAGAATTTAAAAAAAATGCAAGGTAATTTTTGAAAAAAGAAGGCAAGGTTTTAGCATGGCTCAGCACAGGCTTAGTTTTCTTTTAAAATAATCTTACAACAGGCAGGCTGTAATAGGTTCCCGCTACTGCATATGTCCATAGACACAGTTTTCTTACCTAGGGTTGACATGCATCACTTTCATCCCGCTTCTAAGATAAAAAATGGCCTACTTTCAGAGTATGAGACATGAAAAATCGATTTAAATGTTTTGTTTATTTTTCACGTTACGAAGACGTTGTCTTTGATATTTATTAAATAAAGTATTAGAAGTTCTTAAGAGCAATGCCTAGCTGAGCAACTTTTGAAATCTCTAATTTTTGACGCAATTTTTCTGTAGCGCTGTTGTGGGCGGCGGGAGCTGTCTATGCGATAAGGACAACTGCAGCTCAAACTAAAATTCCCACGCAAAAAACTCAAAAATCGAGGTTTCGCTCGACTATTTCCTCCTCCAAAACGCAACCAATCACCATAAATTTTTGGAAACTGCAAGAAGAAGAAATAATCTACGCCGCTATGTTTTGATTTTGTGGATATTTGTATACTGCGCCTTTTTTTGCAGCCATTTCAATTAAGCCGTTTATGCGATTTTTGAGGCGCTGTAAGTTTCTTTAAAATAAAAATATCCAAAAAAGCGAAACATAGCGGCATAGATATTGATGATATTGACGTTATTTGAAAAAATCATCGCTCTAGGTTCAAAAACCAGGGAGGAAACAGTCGAGAGCGTTTGTATGGGAAATTCGCAGATAGGCATTCCTCTTAAAACTTACCGAACTCAATTCCTAATAGAGTCGTATACCTGTCGAGTTTTACTTGCCACGCACAAAACATCTGTTTTAAATTATCCGTTGATTTACTGTTACCTGCCTCGCGGCCTAGGCTTGTGGCTTATCTTATCTCAGGCCTAGGTATTTTTCGGCGCATTGCTTTATAATTACTACTATACTAAGTGGCGCAAAAGTAGTGCAAGCGTATTCAAAAGGACTTTTATTGCCCGACTAACAGCAAGTAATTCATTCACAGGAGCGCACCGAGCGCTTGTAAAAAAACGTGTTTCAAAAACGCACGCGCTCAAAGAGCAGGTAGGAGCCACTCCCTGATTGGTTGCGGATCCGAGCCTTTGGGTCGTTACGCGTCGATCGGACAAACGAATATCGCCCTAAAGGTGGTCGACCGGGAATGTCCCTGACTGTACTATGCAATATGCCGAAGTTAACGGAAATTCTCGGGAACACCGTGTATATGACAGAGACGTTATCAGCTTATATCAGAATGCAAAGCGCGCAAAAAAGAGAAGAATTCTCACTCCCAAACTCCTAACATATTTACGCTATACTGTCTATGTCAAGATATTTTCGATTGCTATAGTGGAAAACATAATTCGAGACCAACGTGGGTTGCCACTAAAATAATAGTAGTTTATGTGACTGTACATAATGAAGGGCATTAAACACGAGTGTGGATTTATGAAACGAGCCGAAGGTTTATTTTCACTTTTTAAAGGCCGCACTTAGACAATTTATTTATTGGTAGTTTTAAATACACAAGTTAATTCAACTTATTTACAAAAATACTCGATGCCCTTTTAAATATTTAACCATAGAAGATTTTTGGTAGAAAAACTGTTATTATTGCACTTGTAATACTACAGGTATTCATAACATTTGGTACGATTTATAAACAATAGTCGTGAACAACGTTAGATGTCATTTAAATATTATGCCATGCGTTTAGCTATTCGACAAAATAACAGGCCAAAAGTGTTAAGCCTGCATCACACTGGCGCGGCCTGCGGTGGCTTACCAATGTAAATTTGACAGCTAATGACAAGTTTTCTATTGACCGCCGCGGCCAAGCCGCGCCAGTCTGTGAGAGGCCTTATAATCACAATCATCCGCCATCCCTCTGACCTCCGCCATTTTAACACACTCTTAAAAAGTAGTTTTTGTTTTGGGATATTGTAATATTTTTGAACGATATCAGGTAGAAAAACAATTACTTTTAAATAATGCGTATTGTTGAATGTAACTTTTTTGATATTGAAAATGTTTGCCATATCTTAGAATATTTACTATGATTTGATGATCAATGCAAAAAGGTTGGCGACATCTGACATGTTCGATTGACAATGACATAAGTGACTTTGACACTTAATGACAGTGACATATCTGTCGTAGTTTTTTTGGTCTCGAATTACATTTTCCACTGTATGGTCGCGTAGATATTCTTGAAGTACATTTTGATGTTCGTAAGTAATTGATGCGCCCCCATCATCATCTTGCTAATTCCTTTAATGGTCCCTCCCCGCCTAATAAAATGACTACCGTCACCCAATGTTCAGACCCCCCCCCCCCCCTGCCCCTATTTCGAAATGATGTAATATGTGGACAGCCCCTAGGTACTGGCTACCTATTGTTCGTATTGAGTATTCAAATACTACAACCCAGATGTACTGTTTCTGACATTGGGAGACCTACCTTCGACATTGTAAGGTAATTGACCCAACGTCATTTTGAAGTAAATCAACAAATAATATTGAAATATGTTAGTATTGTTTATCCCTTTAACCGCTGAACGTCAAAAGTTGAAATCACATTATTCAATGGTTTGTTGCGCAAGCGTCGTTCAAGAGGATACGATACTACTTACTTTACGGAACCACTGGATATAACTACAACTAAGAATAGTTGAAAAACCCCCGACATTTTCATTTCAAAGTTCAATATCTCAAAAACGGCTGAACCGATTTTGTTGAAACGTAGCTAAGCACCATCTCGACCACGTCAGCTTTCTGATTAAAAAAACCGCATTCAAATCGGTACATTCGTTTAGGAGCTACGATACCACAGACACGTCAAACTTATAACACCCCTCTTTTTCCGTGAGGGGTTAAACATATCCATAGCTCATCTCAAAAAAACTGGTGTAATATTTTATAATATTTATGTAACAAACTTACGAAACTAAAAACGTACAAACTTACATTTGACTAACTCTACCTCTTGTGTTGATGGATGTGTACGAGTATACAAGGTGTTCGGAATAACGAGTTTATACTCTTCGTAAATAGTCCAGTGTATCACCTTCTTAAGTTCCTACATCGTTATTCCAAACAACCTGTATGTGCTGGATAGAAGCGTGGTAAATAAATAAACAAATGAAACGCATCATGATAAAAATCATTAAATTAGGTAAACAAATGGCGTATTCAAATATTTATACTCTGTGCCACACCAACAAAGTCCGCAATGACAATATACCTAGAACTGGTATCCTAATCCCCCTAGGCTACCCTTGAGGTTAAATAAACATATTTGGTGAAATATAAGTAATATAACTATTAAGAGCCCATTAGCGTGCTCACTAGCGCCACTGGTAAATAATTGTGATTATTTAATAATAATAATAATAAAATCTTTATTTCGGAATACAAAAGACTCCATAGTTGTTAGTAACATAAAAACATACAAATTATATAAAACTATGTTAGTTTAAGTACAATACAAGGTAACTTAATTAAATTAAATACAAATTAAATACAAATTAAAATACTTTTTAGTCGGGGTTTAGGGCTACCCCTTTAATAAGTCCAACCCAATGTATGAGGATTGCGCTGTCGAACCTGTTGGCAAACACACTTAGAATGCTGTTGGCGCTCCGTCTAACTCGCCCCAGCTGGGACACGATCTTTTTGCGCATGATTGCTGGGAAACCGTCCGTCCGTGCTTCGCAAAACATGCCAGACGCACTGCACCTGCTGGGCAAGCCCAACAGCATTCTAAATATGTTGTTATACTGCACTCTCAATGCATTATATGCTCGCTTCGTATATCTCACCCACAGGCTGATCGAGTAAAATGATTGACAATAAGCTCTGAAGAGTGTCACCTTAACTTCACTGAAGCACCGAGCAAACCTGCGGGTCAGCATATTTCCACGAACTGCCAAAGCTCTGCGTTCTCGTTCTATATCTTGGTCGTCCCTTTAAATGTAACGATAGATATTTTTATAAGTAGGCCGTATTTACTGTATTTTGTATTTAAATATTTTGTTTATACATCATAATAGTTTTTTACACTTCGCGTCAAGATCCATCGAATTTAAATATACATTATCTATTACGTGGCGCAGGACCGGTCATTGTGGCACTCTTTGGGGGAGGCCTATGTCCAGCAGTGGACGTCTTTCGGCTGAAATGATGATGATGATGATGATTAGATTTCGTATAAAAAAAACTGTCTTTATATGTTGTTTGACAAGGGCTTTGTAAATACTTATTTGCAGGTTATGTTAAAGTATATTTTCATTTATTATCGTTAACAATGGATTTTATTGCATGTTTTTTTTTTACAAATCTTTAGAATCATATAATCTAAAGGGTGCCAACGAAATTTAGACTTTGTACCTAACCCGGATAAGAAAACTTCGCTTACTAAACAATAAATGGTATCTGATCTAAATTAGACTTGATCAAAGTTCATCTCCAAAAAACTACGATAACATTGTTATCGTATAACGCAGTAATGGGCCTACGAGTTTGTCATACATATCTCTATAATAACATAATTTACAACTCCACTTCGTTGTAAATAGTTATACTGTTGTCATACTTATGATAAGTTGATAACTCAGGTCTTATCAGCCCGTATCACAGTTAGGCAGCGGTTTGGACGCCAGCGGGCAGGGAGTCGACTAACGGCAGTTCATACATTTGATCGAGTCCTATTGACGCCCGCTGGCGTCCAAACCGCTGCCTTAAGCTTAGTAATTTACAGTAAAAGTAATGTTCTTGTTTCAGAACCCAAAAATCCTCATCCTCGACGAAGCTACCTCAGCGTTAGATACGTTTTCGGAATACTTAGTAGATAAGGCACTGAAGAACATTAGTAAGGACCGCAGTATGCTCACAATAGCGCATAGATTGAGCACCATACAGTCGGCCGACGAAGTAGCGGTGCTTGATGGTGGCGTGATCGCCGAAAAGGGACCTTATGCAGAGTTAATCGCAAAACCCGACGGCGTTTTCAGAGAAATCATCACGCATCAGAGACTAACTAAAAAGCCACAAGAAGCGAAAACTGTTAACGGAACAGTTACAAATATTAACGGCAACATGCTATAACATATTGTATATTTTAAATACGAAATTGATTGTGATATACCAGATTATTTTTTATTCCAATTTCGTTGTAGTTTTTTTTTTAAGAACGGGTTTACGCCAATTTTTTAAGGGAAATCGTTTGTGTGTTTTCCGGTGTATGTCGCATTTAGGTGTTATTTGATATGTTTTCAGAACACCTACCCACAGTGAAGTCAAGTCGTGTCAGTTATAATAGTAGTTTTTTGTTGTCTATATAAAATTGGATAGTACCTATATTACTATTGTTTGTAAAGATTCGCGTGGAGTATTTTTGTAACTGGCTATTTTGCTGCTACGATAATGGTATAGTTTGGTGTTGTTACACGAAGTGTTTGTGAAATTCGCTCCGTATGAACAGTTGAATAATTTATAATCAAGTTTAAACAGTGAATGATTTAAATATGATTAAACAGAAAGTTTGGCATGTAGGCACCTACCTACAAAAGCTTACAAGCAATGCTTATGATTAGAGATGCGCCGAATATGGGTTTTACCGAATACGAATATTCGACCGAATTTTCGGTCCAGCTTTTGCCGAACCGAATATTCGGCCGAATAATTCGGTTCAAAGGAATGCCTAATGCCTCAGTAGTGTTGTGGATAACGCTCGTTTTGAGGCTTAAAGACTCAAACCTTAAAGACTCCCGAGGCTTAAAGACTCAAGTGACGAAAAGTCAATATTTTGCATTCATATGCGTAAAATAAACCAACACGGTTCTTAAACAGCATCGAGTCTTTAAGCCTCGGGAGTCTTTAAGGCTCGAGTCTATAAGCCTCGAAATGAGCGTTATATAAACAAACTCATTTTTCAGTGGTAAAAATCTTGTTGATTTTTAAGTGAAACATTTATACTAAAGGTCTAGTTAAATAACAATAAGAATCCGTTTTAGAATAATAATTTCACAGGACAATGACTATGTTACATTCTTACAACTTGCAGACAAAAAACCTGCAAAATTATTCGGTAAATATTCGGCATTTGAACCGTATAATTCGGCCGAATAACGAACATTGAAAAACGTGCCGAATATGCCGAATACCGAATATTTACCGAATATTCGGCGCATCTCTACTTATGATAATGATAAGTATTATTTTCAATTTCCTGTTCTTACACGTAATCCTTCAAAAACATGCAAAAATTACAATAACTATGAGAGGCATGTGAATTGTTTGTTTCCATAAATGTGCTTACATCATAGTACACCAACAGTTGCTTCCACAGTATTTCAGCATTGTCAGCATCTCATAGACAATATTTCCGTTTGGGTGTTCATATTGATATTTTATTAAGGTCATAACTTATTACGAGTTTTTTGCAAGGTATGCAAATTAATAACCACAAGTAGGTACGAGTATAGGTATATATCTACTTCAACCGTAGGTATGTACTAATCTTGTGAACTTAGGTACCAAATTGACAATTGGGTGGATTGCAAAAAAAAATTACATAATATAAAATGTACCTATGGGTAATTGCCGTAACTCAATGGAAAAAAGTTAAAGCGTAGATTAGATTAAGGCTCTTAACTATGTAATTTTTTTTTTGCAATCTATTTAATTAGTAAATTACAAATAATAGTGTTATATACATATAATATATGTGACCATATTTTAATATTTAAGGATATGCGTCGTGTAACGCTTTGATTTGTAACAGATACATTATTGTCTAGTCTGAATTATTTGGATTTTAACGTGACATGTTTTCTGGTGGGTCCTTATAAAAGTCAACCTAACATTACAACAGGTAAGGTGTTATTACATAATACATATTCAATAAAAATGTGTTCAAATCGGAGATCGCACTTATTTTTATTTATGACAGTTCAATTTGTATTTTTAGTCTTAAAATAAACGGGTAGCGGAATATTTTTGTCTGATTAAAACAAATAAAACGGTTGTTGTTATTTTAACAGGTTTTTTATTTTGATGTAAATCTATCAACATGATTAGATTTGTTTGTTTTTCGGTTTTAATCGAAAATATAGTAAGAGTTGGACCTTGCCCCATCGGGCGCGCGGGCGCACCCGCCAGCGCTCGGCGCGCGCATTCTATCGCCGCTCCTTCCCGCGAATACATCGCGCGACCACCATGTCCCATTTGAAAGTTTTGCGCGGCAATTTCGTAAAGATCCTCAACTATCCCGCAACCAAACTAACCCGCAAAACTAAAGTACATAGAAATGTGTCCTTTCTAAATGCCAGGTGCTTGGCCACTACTGCGAAAGCCGCTCCGGTGGTCGAGGGCAAATATTTGACGTCGACATGGGGTGACATCGAAGTTGGGCAGGAAACTTTGACGGATTACGTGTTTCGGGACATCGAGTTGTGGGCGGATAAGCCTTGTGTGGTAAGTTTTTTTAATTTATTAAGCCTAAGTGTTAAGTAGTTTATTTACGTTTTGATTATTCCTTTTAAATTTATTTTAATATTCAATGAAATAAACACCCATGTGTTAACATTCTAGTTATGTACATTTGCATAACAAAACATAACTAGTAGGTAAGAACGCTGTAGGCATTGAATGTAGGTTTAGATTCCTGCTAAATGCAAACTAATGCATTGAACAATTAATGAAATGGCGGCGAATGCACGTGCATTCATTGCATCGGTCCAATCGTCAATTCAGTTATTTACATGCAGTACAAAGTTCAGTGCTCCACCATACGGATGCGAGAGATAATTATAAATAGTCCCTATCGAAGGTTGAGGCTACGGTAGCGCTTGGCAGACACACGGTGCTCTTGAAAAAAAAATACAAGATACCGACCTATAAGTACAACATCTCTTCCGCAATTTTTATACGACATATACCTACACTCATATAGCATACGCGGACATTCCTGCCGACATTCACAAAACATGAACATAAATTTGAATGCCTTCGCGCGGTCTACAATATCGGATCGAGATAATGAGCCAGTTTCCGTTTTTGAGATCATTATCATTTGGTTTCCTAGTTTAGCACAGGCCCTGATTAAATGCACAGGGATTTGATTTTAATTATTCCTATCAGCAAACATGACAAACTTCATTCTCAAGACGAATTTTCACAACAGTTATTTACATGTCGCTGTGTCGGTTGTCTGGCGTCGCCGCGTCCCAGTGACTGTAAATAAACAGAACTTCAGGCGTAGGTGTAGTAATAGCGTTGATTAGCTTGTCGCAAATAGAAAATGCAACTAAGTAACCCGACACAGTGCAGCGCGCCAACTTCATTGCAATTGCATTGCACACAAGGTTTGTGTTGTAACTGAACAGTTTTCCGTTTAATTGGAGGTTTCAGCGATAATTTTACCTCCAATTTGTATTGTCAGGAAAAAGGTGTTTTGAAGCGAAGATAATTAGGTTTATTTGTAGCATGTGCCTAAAGTTGTTTGGGACTTGTTTCGTAGCCGTTGACGCGAGGTGGAATATTGCCAATTTTAATATAGAGTAAGAATCTGTTATCCCAATATCAAAGGTCAGCGACTGACCATTGATCCGATTTATAACGCGATCTTGAGGTTTTATTGTTGTTTATACAATGAAACCAATAGTACATCTTTAATAAGCAGCAATTTTATCGCGATTTCACGGAAAAATCGGCAACATACTTAGTAAGTAGTAGGTACAAATAAAGATAAGTCATTAGCTAAACATTTCTTGAATTAGCTTATCCACCTTGAACCTAGGTACCTAGTGTACCTACTCTAATATTATTGACTATATTCAAGATTATTGCTAATCAGAAACATAAATAACATAAGTACCTACGAGGATGTAATATCATAAGGGTACCTTTATAATAATAGGTACCCTTATGATATTACATATTATAGGTAGGTAGGGTTTTAATAGTAGGTACCTACCTATCATACTTATAGGTTTTCCACGACCTAGGTACACGCAGTGGACTTTACACGCACAATCTGCTAATTCCGATTGTTTGCACTGGTAGGTAGGTAGGTAAGTGAAGAGGTGTTATAATCTATGGTTGTCAAGAATGTTTGTCTATGCTTTAAGAAAATAATTTGTCTTTAACTCCACTTTGCTTGTAGTCCACTTTGCATAGTCGATATTCGGCCAGGATAACAATATAAGTAACAACACAAATTCTGACTTATAATATTAATATTTCGTTAACAATGTAATGTGTATGTTTTTCTTAGGTACCTACTTAAATAATATAACGGGTTGACATTATTACTGCATCATAATGCGAAGTTAACAAAAATATTTTGCAAGAATGCATTAATAAATTGATCTTGAATTTTATCTGCAGGGCTTGCGTCACACGACGCGCGACGCCTGACGTTCGACTTCACCCCGTTACCTTTAATTTGTTTTTCTAAATCTACTGAAAGAAGTTGACTCTACACCGTCGGGTTACGATATCCTTTTCAGCAAATATCGTAAAATTTGTAGTAGCATCTTGATGTCTGCTCTGCTTATTAGCAACCAAAAGTAGATTAATAAAGTTAAGCAGTTTATTTGTCACGATAATCGCTCCACATGCGGACGATGTGCGACATGCGTTACACATTAGTTCTGATTAAAGGAACTTTGATTGTAGATTTCTTTACTACCCTTCATTGGTCAACGTTCACCCGTATGGAAATACTCTTTGGCCGTCTTTTTGCATTTTTTTCTTGGCTAGAATCGTTTGGTTTATTTAGCGTCATCATAGTTTGACTTTCACAATTTTTATTCAAATGAAGAGTCCCCAGGAAGCTCAGCTCTTACAAACTTAGTTTCGTTCTTATTTTAAAACGGCATTTCTCGTATTGCATGAGACGAGTTTACTGTACCTACTCTGCGTCTGCTTTGCAGTGTCCGGTTCGAATGACCAAAACAGGTAGTGGACGGTACTTTGTTGAATTTTATACTCCACGCATAAGTATTGTATACAGCTTGCTATAATTTAGTTATTATTAGTAGGTACTTTTAATTTGTACACACATAACAAACAAAATATTTACATACATTATACGCAAATGGTATGTGCAGACATGTGGTGCGTCAGGACGTGGTTACGACTATGGGATGATGCAGCTGATGATCCAACGGTGTGCCAACGGCCTTGCCGGCGCGCTGAAACTCAAGCACGGAGAGAAGATAGGCCTCATCCTACCCAATCTGCCTGAGTTCGTCGTCCTGATATTCGGGGCTATGAAGGCGGGCTTGGTTGTTACATTCGCCAATCCTCTGTATACTGCAGGTGAGTCTTCTATCTTCATGATTATTCTACAGCATAAGAAGTCATGATCGAACACTGCCCCAGTCTTGGCGACGCATTGAAATTTAACCCTGGAGAGAAGATATGCCTCATCCCACCATCTGGCGTAGTTTGTCGTCCTGATATTCGGGGGAGTGGTTGGATCGGTTTCCCAAACCCCTTAATTCCGCGTAGCAGAATTACCATTCGCGTTTTTCCCCACTTTTTATTTTTCTTAGTCGAAATATTTCATATAGGTAAGTACGTAAGTGTTGACAAACGGATTGGTTTCTAGTCGCGTTTTTCCCCAATGGATTATTTCTCTAGACGATATAGTTCATATTCCCACGTGGTAATAGACTGATTGTTTTCCAGACACATTTCTTCTGCCTTTTACCCCGTACATAACCAAGCTACATAATCAGCCCTCGCAAATTCGCGAAACACTAGGTAGGTTAGGTTCGTTAGGTAGCTGCAGATGCCCGATGGGCAAGCCGCCCAGAAATAGGAGCCCCGCAGTGCGGGGCTCCTTCATATCTTTTGGACTACGAACGAAATGGCGAAAGGGGCATGCCGGTAATGTAACTAAGATATGTTTGGAGAACAATAGAAAGAAACGCTTCTGGAGAAAAAACAGTCTATTTAACACATCGGAATATGAACTAGGTATATCGTCTGGAGAAATAAGCAAATGGAAAAAAACGGGACTAGAATACAATCCGTTTGTCAACACTTGCGTATAAGGTATATGAATTAAATCGACTAAGAAAAATAAAAAGTGGGGAAAAACGCGAATAGAAATTCTGCTACGCGGAATTAACGGGTTTGGGAAACTGATCTAACTTCTCGTTGACACACCTACATTATAATTCCTGATTGACATGTACCTAAGTATCGTTGGTACGCAGCAGCGCAAACATGGTTTGCGGAGGCCGGCTCTCAAATAGGCACCTACTTACATCTGATTTATCCAGTTCTAAAGTCCATAACGTTATTGACTCGATGATAATCAACTGAACTATAATGATTTTATATTGAGTACAAATTTATTAACATACATTTCGCACTACTTAGTTAATCAGTTTGCACATTTATTAATTATTCACAGTTTTATTTAAACACAATATTCGTTCGTAATTAGTAGCTTTACGCACGCATACGTTAAATAACTTTATTCTTCACTTATTATTAGGTATCTTCTCTAAACAACACAAAAAACGCCTTGGAAGTCGGCTGCTTAATTGCTTTGTTCAGGACGAAAAACCATGACATAAGTACCTATTGCTATTTTAGGCAGGCATTTAGTTATGTACCAAAATTTTATCAAATTACAGATGGGCTATATGTAGATACAAATATTTGCGTAGGCACTAGGCACATAACATCAAGCAACATTATGCCGTATTATCCAGGTGAATTAGGGTTGCCAACCGTACTATATTATATAGTATTGTACTATATATTGACTCTTTGTACTATATACTGTTGAAGAAATATATAGTATGCGAAAATACTATATTTTGGGGACCTTACGAAGTGCTTCAAATTGCCGAGGTTTTAGTAAATAGCAGTGGCGGAGCGCCCATACAAGCCGATTGCCTAAAATTTATTTTAAGGCAATCCTATAGTTATATATTCTAAACTATTTCATAACTTTATTGTTTCGGGTTGCCCATAGAAAATTTTCCCGCGCCGACTCTGCTAAATAGCAACATATTGGCCAGCCAAGTACAATTTTTTTTACAGTGCACTATATTTTTGTAGTTTTTATCTGGAAAATACTATATCTCCCCCAAAATTAGTTGGCAACCCTAAGGTGAATCGTAACCTGATAACATCAATACATTTGAGTTGGGGTGATCAAATAGGTAATGCTTTTATAATCAGTTTTAATGGCAGTGGGAAGGTCATGTTTTTGCTGATTGTCACATCCTTACCTAGTTCTATGACTCAAATATATTTACCGTAACATAATACTGCATGTAATTTATCGTAAATTATAAAATACAGTCAATGTATGCAGAAAGGTGCGTATACTGTACTACCTACTGTTCTTATAAATTATTATCTTATCTTATGCTTGGTGCAATATATAGCTGCGATCCTAAATTTACTCAATTAAACTAGCACACCGCTAGCTGTTACAGCACTTACAGCCCCCGCTAGACGGTCGCCAACACGCCCCTCCGACCGAGCGACCTTGGTCGGCACCGACCGCTGTAGTATGAAATTTTACTGCAAACAACTGTCTACACGGTCGGTGCGGACCAAGGTCGGTCGGTCGGAGGGGCGTGTTGGCGACCGTCTGGCAGAGACTTGAGCCGGATTTTCCGCTACTTATCTATACAGGGTGACTGGTAATTCGACCTATTCCTTGAAAGGGGTTATACTAGAGCTAATTTGCAAGAAACCAGCGAGTTTCGACCCCTGGTTGACTAACCAGGGGTCGAAACTCGCTGGTTTCCGAGATATTCGAGTTTTTAGTTTGTATGAAAAAAAATCTCCTTGCAGCCTTAAGCTGGTGATTGTGACAAAAGTACTTCCATTTGGATGCTAAAAACATTTTTGTCACAATCAGCACTTTAAGGCTGCAAGGCGATTTTTTTTCAAACAAACTAAAAACTCGAAAAATTAAAAAAAATCGTGTTTTGACCCCTGGTTGACTGGACATAAATTGTTGCAAATTAGCTCTAGTATAACCCCTTTCAAGGAATAGGTCGAATTACCAGTCACCCTGTATATGACTCTAGGACGCTACGCGCTAGTAGATTTGAAACTTCGTCCGTTCAACTTAGAAACTTACCTACTTATTCCATACATTCTAGAGCGTATTAGGTATGTACGTATTTTTATGTGTGACTAAATGTCCCGATCTAATTTATTTATTTCTTAAACATTACATTTAAGTATAGGCTTACAATAAAGTACCAAGACGCCTACAGTGTTAGAACTTAATTTAAAATGATGCTTAATAAGTTAAATGAGTATCAGCAAACTTACACACTAATTAATCTAGGCACGTTACTGAGCGTTTTTCACAAAAAGTGTACAAAACAACTTTTTTTTCAAAGTTAATTTTTTTGTATTTTTCTTACTCAGAATCTTTGATATTATCGATCCTCATACAAGAAAAAAAGTGTCCTAAATATTCCATTCCAGATCGTCACATTTTTGTATGCAGTCTTTTTTTATTTATATGATCGTGACGCACTGGAAGAAAAAATTTACATAGTAAAATCTGGGACACTTTTTTTCTTGTATGAGGATCGATAGTATCAACGATTTTGAGTAAGAAAAGCCAAAAAATTTCGAATTCTGAAAAAAAAGTAGTTTTACAAAGTGCACTTATTTTAGTGAGCAGGGTTTGCCAGCTATCGCTTATGTTCTTCTATTGGACATAGTGTTGTGGATAACGCTCATTTCGAGGCTTATAGACTCGAGCCTTTAAGACTCCCGAGGCTTAAAGGCTCGATGATGTTTAAGAACCGTGTTGGTTTATTTTACGCATATGAATGCAAAATATTGACTTTTCGTCACTTGAGTCTTTAAGCCTCGGGAGTCTTTAGGGTAAATGAGCGTTATCCACAACACTAATTGGACAATATAGTGCTAATGATATTTAATCAATTTTATGCTACTACATAATACCTTATACATACACATACATACACACATTAGGCACACATTAGGATATTAGGACATTTGCTGTGCATTTCACAGTGCCCTCGTATCAGATGACTAAATAAATTTTACGCTCGTCTCCTGTACCAAGGCTCGACACTAGACGACATACAGACATCTTTATCTCAAACATTGCACGTCTTATATCAGAGAATCTGTAGTAGCATACGTTGTGCGTAAACATCGTTTAACGCCAAGATAATTATGATAGCAGAGTTAATTGTGGCAGGGTCAAGGTCCATGATCTTAAAATGGCTCGTGATTGCTACCAGTTCACTTATTTTATAATGACATATGTAATGAGAAACCGGTGTGACCAAGGAAAACAGTGGTTAATTAGGGATTTCTTCCCGAAGCGTGCAGATGGATTTATGTTAAGGGTGCATTGGAAATTATCGCGTCCTTTGAAACGCCGTTCTGACTTTCTTTCTTTAAATTTAAGAGTTATCCTCTTGTCGGTGGAGTATTTTCCACTTCTCTCTGTCGTACGCCATCTCCTAGACTCGCTGATACGACACGACACCAGCTTTTTCCTTTATTTGGTCCATGTAACTGCGCCGTGGTCTTCCCCTGCCTCTCCTTCCTTCTATCTTTCCTTCCATTATGGTTTTAAAGAAGTTGTCGTGCCGTATCAAATGTCCAATCATTTTCCTCCTTCTAGCGCTGATGGTGTTCAAGATCGCTCTCTTCTCTTTTACCCTTCTTAACACGTGCTCATTTGTTACTCTCTCAGTCCAGCTTATGCCTTCCATCCGTCTCCAACACCACATTTCAAACGCTTCCAGTCTCTCTCGATCCCTTTGTGTCATTGTCCACGCTTCGCTGCCATACAGGGCAATACTCCAAATGTACACTTTAATTAGCAACTTTTTGCTCCTACTTGACAAACTGGATTTTAAGAGTTGTCTCTTTTGGTTAAAAGCTTTTTTCGCCATGGCGCGCGACGATGTCTGGTGTAGGTACATCTGGAGTATCCTGTTATCAGACTGCCTAGATATTTAAATAAAACTATTCGTTCTGACTAGATTTTAGGAAACAATAAGGTCTGGTTTTCAGATATAATTATCATTCTTGACTATATGATTATTTATCTGATTTAATCGATACATGATTGCTTAATATTTCCTCCAAAGAAAAAAAATCCAAAGTTGAATCTTTATTTTCTTTATTTTACGACGCAATCAAGTTAATACTCTACATATAGTATTTTATCTCATCTTACATCTAAAATTTCACTACATGAAATATGAATAAAACTTCACCATGTTAGGCTCTCTTTTTCTCGTGCGCGGAAGGCATAAGCGTGTCTCTGTCAAGGGAGCGTTAAATAGATAGACCGACAGTCGACGTTAAAGATATGTTTACTCTTGTATAGGCCTTATTTAATTGTAATAAAGCGATAAATGTATAAGTACCTACATATTTTTGACGTTGACTGTACTAGAGACTGTACTGTCGTTATACCCGACTCCTGCATGCGCGGAGCTCCCAATATTCTTGTTGTTGATAAAGAGGATAATAATGCGGGAGACGGGTTTTAACGACCAGTGAAAATGAGCCGGAATTCGAACCCACCGCAAACAGCCACATGCTTGAACCACTAGGCTACCATATCTATATCTACTACATATTTTTACTACCCTTATGGTACATGGGCGACTGAGCTCAGCTCGAGTGAAAATAGGGAAAACAAATTTTCCCAGCAGACCTTATAGATTTATCGCCCCCGTAAATCTCTATTTTGCAAATTTCATTTCAATTGTTTTCGTAAACATGATTGCAAAAATTGCTGCATTGCTCGTTTCGTTGGGATAAATGCGAAAAGTAACTGTCCGTCTATCATTATTTTTACGCTCAGGTAAGCTGGACCAATTTACGTATAAAACACAACGAAGGGTTCCAGGCCTATTAAAAAGGTCGTATCGTCACAGATCAAAATCAATTATTTATTCTGCAAATAGGCCACAAGGGCACTTTTACATGTCAAATGGTATTCTACAATATAATATTAATAATCTTACACAATAATCATTTAAAAATTGCAGATTTTAACCAATTAGTACCTAAAGTCCTAAACGGTTAACAAACTAAATGTCACTAAATGAAAAGTAAAAAAATCCAAAATTGTAAAATATTATCAATTACGTTCGATATAAGGTCTATATCAGAATTAACAATAAGTTTATGATATTAATTTAGTACCCCAGAGATGTATAAGGTCTCTGAGCGTCCAAATACAATTAATAATTATTCTAATGTTCTTATACTCGTAGAGATGTATACCTACTGTGTCTATGCGTTAAAACAGAATAAAAGGATCATTAATGTAATATTGTCAGAGATGTACAGGGTCAATAACAATAAAACGTCTTGTTCCGCAGGGAAGGCAGTTTTAAAGCAATGTCTCGAAAACCTTTTAACCGATCTTGTTCAAAATACTTTTCGGTAAAAGAATTTAATTAGAGGGGGGGACACAATTTTTATGACTTTCGGGGCGATTATCTCCGACTATATTCGCTTAATCAAAAAAATTGCTAAGAAACCTTATATTTATTTTGAAAGGCCTATCGATTGATGTGCCACACGTGGACATACAATGTTTTAGATTTTTTTGACGTGCAGTATAACATGTATTGCACACCTAAAAAAAATTTTTTTTACTCATTTCATTACAGAACTATGTAGCGGCTAACAAAATACATCCTATCCTCCAAATTTTATTCAAATACACCTTATAGTTTTTGAGTAAAATGCCTGTGACATACGGACAGACGGACATGACGAAACTATAAGGGTTCCGTTTTTGCCATTTTGGCTACGGAACCCTAAACATTTGTAATTAGATAGTTTAAGCATCGGAAAACCTAATCTAAAACCTTCGAAAGTGAAACGAGGAAGTGGAAGTTTGTAGAAGTGGGTATTTAAACCATCTTTTTATGTTCTGCAGATGAGGTCAGACGGCAGTTCGTGGACTGCAACGTGAAATGCATCGCGACCATCGAGATGTTCATGCCGGTCGCCACTGAGGTGGCCAAGTCACTCAAGGATTACAAGGGCACCATTTGGGTCGGCAGCGATAACGAGCATCAAGATGGTGAGTTTTTCTGATCCTTCTACAAGTGCAATCATCTCAGGCAACCTTTTATATTTCACGGCGCCCTATACGGCTCATTCCTATCTTCCAACCTATCCAACCCAGGTTTCATGAGCAACCTGGGTTGACCCCCCTATACGAGTACCTACACCACGTAGCGTAGCGCCGCATACAGCATCGGCGCCCTACCCTAAAGCCGGCCCTGAGCAAGTGCTAACAGTACCGTAAAGAGTATATTTCCTTTATCACTAGAGTTTCTAACCATATTTAGTGAGGATGGCCGCAAAAAAACCCATGGTAAAGGGAGGCGTGAGAAATGCATCGTGATCTTCAGGCAAATCTTCTATCTACCCCGTGCCCCGGGAGGATTCCAAATAATTATATTCCTAGTGTTCCTTCCAGTGTCGAATACACACACTAAGGCCTATCTAGTAAAAAATGACATAAAAAGTAAGCTGAGTTCGGATCACTTTTTTTTTCATACATCGTCAAGAAAAAATTGTAATGTATGTAAATAATAAAAGGCATCTTAAAAAAAGGTTGGGAAACCCTGCTCTATGATAATATCGTTATATCAAGCAAGACAGCACGGCCGTTCCGCATCCACGTATGTGTTTCTCTCTCTTTATATGCCTAAGCTGCGCCAATAAAGAATAGATTCTAAAATGGCAACATTTCTCGCGCTATCTTGCTATCGTTCACACTATAGTGTAGGTAGCGAAACTGCACGAGAAATAAACTTCAAATTAAAGGAAAATTTTAAAAATTTATGCTCCAAGCCGGATTTGAACCGGCGACCACAGGCATACATGGCCCGTCTCTACTAACCAACTGAGCTATCGGAACAATCTGTCTCAGCCCCTAAATCTTTCAATCAGTTCCATCTTACAACGCCTTAGTGAGGCATTGTATGCCTGTGGTCCGTGTAACCGGATAACTCGGAGCCTAAATTTTTCCTTTAATTTGAAGTTTATAAATATCGTTAGCAGGCGTAACTGCATTATACAAAATTAACGAGAAATGTTGCCATTTTAGAATATATTCTTTATTGTTATGGCTTACACAGATATAGTGGACGCTCACTATTGAGCCATACGTTTTAGGGATCCAGTAGATATAAAATTACTAACTTTTTCAGGAGTCTACGGGCTAAAACCACTGCTTATGGCAGACCACGAAGCAGACCTGCCTGAAGTGAATAGTGACGATGTCTGTCTGATACCCTACTCGAGCGGCACTACCGGGATGCCTAAAGGCGTCATGTTGACGCACAAGAACCTAGTCAGCAACCTGAAGCAGGTCCAGTGGCCTAAGATGATGAAGTACGAGGGAGAAAAGGGTAAACTTTAACTTAACTTTCTATTTTTGTCGCTTTGCAATATTATCCAGTACATCATCATCATCATATCAGCCGAAAGACGTCCACTGCTGGACATAGGCCTCCCCCAAAGAGAGCCACAATGGCCGGTCCTGCGCCACCCGCATCCAGCGGACTCCCGCGACCTTTACCAGGACATCAGTCCACCTTGCGGGGGGCCTACCCACGCCGCGATTTCCGGTACGTGGTCGCCGCTCGAGAACCTTTCCGCCCCAACGGCCATCGGTTCTACGTGCAATGTGCCCCGCCCACTGCCACTTAAGTTTAGCAATTCGGAGGGCTATATCGGTTACCTTGGTTCTGCTGCGGATAGCCTCATTTCTGATGCGATCGCGCAGAAAAACTCCCAACATAGCCCTCTCTATTGCCCTTTGAGTATATAGTGAGTTAAGAGTAGTGATATCCAGTACATCATATCAGATAAATTTGCATTATCACCGAATCACTAATACTATCCGGCTCGAAGGACCATATTATGTACGTACATGCGGCAGCCTAGCTATCATGACCGCGTTTATGTCGCCTTTATGTAACCTAGGTGAACTTTCTCCGATCAAATTGGAGAAATCTTACAAAAAGGCCAGGTCAAAAGTACCCTAAACCGACGAGCATGTATGAGAAATGTTATGAAAGTGAGTGAAGCGAAAGTGGTTTGTCAGGATCGTAGCAAATGGAGATCCGTGATCTCTGCCTACCCCTCTGGGAAAGAGGCGTGATTATATGTATGTATGTTATGTAACTTGTAGCTTCATCAAACCGCCACTGATGCCTTTTTCTAAGTAGGTAACTAGCTCTATACCTATGTATAGGTAGACTTTTGTGTGGTCGGTTCTATCTAGGCCCCATCGAAATATTGACTTATACATACTTTGTCTTTCTGTGGTCAGTCGATCCCCAGTAGGTACAGTCGGCCTTATAAGTTGCTGAACACCTAAGTACCTTGTCGTTTTCACTCGTTTGACAACTTCATATGGCAGTTTAATATGACATTTAATGCGACACGGTACAAAGGTATTAAGCCCATCGTGAGGCTGACCGTACCATCATCATTATCATAATTTTCAGTCCGTAATCAGCCACTGCTGAGCATAGGCTTCTCGTCAAGTTCTCACCCGCTTCGATCCTGGAGTTAGTTTTATCCAGAAGTGACACGCGATCTTCCTAATATCGTCGACCTAACAAAATGGAAATTTCAAACTCTGATCTGACGCTGGGAGTCGTGACTCATCATGTTATCAATTTCTCCTTGACAATGTTCCGCGAACTATTCCAGTCTTCGGCAGCATAAACCACTTCGGCAACACTGGGCTGAACGCAAACCTCGTTCGTCCGTGTATGTCCCTCTCTGGAGCTCCCGCTCGGATGTTGATTCGAATTTGGTGTGGATTTGGTCTGTCCAACGCTTTATTATTCGTATGGCATGGGTACAGTTCGTTACAAACTTATATTAAGACCATCGTGGGTTAGAACTGTATGTTGCTGCGAGGCTACTAGAATAAGCAGTGCATCAGCCAGAAGTTGATTACTCTTTAGCACCACCCGGGGGACACGTGCAGGGAAACTGAGGGTAAATCTTCCCGGACGCGAGTAACCATTACCCCCCATGGCCAACGCTTTGGGCTCCTCACTCTCAGTCTTCGTCTCTCCTCTACTTTCCGGGGACGGTTCGTTTTTTGAGGTTAATTGTCTCTGGGTTTGGGGTTTTAAAATAAATATATATATTTTGGGGACAATCTTACACAAATCGACCTAGTCCCAAACTAAGCAAAGCTTGTACTATGGGTACTAGACGATGATATACATACTTATATAGATAAATAAATACTTAAGTACATAGAAAACATTCATGACTCAGGAACAAAGATTCGTGCTCATCACACAAATAAATGCCCTTATCAGGAATCGAACCCGGGACCTCCGGCTTCGTAGGCAGGGTCACTACCAACTAGGCTACAGAGGTCGTCAAAGAACTCAAATTCCCTGGATATCGTCATCCCAAGTCAGTTTCAATACACATACCTTAGGTCACTACGAAAGTTTTGAGATACAAAAAAAGTATAAAACTATTTTTTTTTCTTTCTTCGTTCTCAAAGTACTCTCCATTAGCTTCTGTGCATCGATTCATCCGCCTAAACCATGATTTATAGCATTCCCGGTACTCTTCTTTAGGGAGGTCTTCTACGGCCTGCAAGTAGGCATTCCGTGCATGCTCAGGACTGTTATATCGCGTGTCACGAAGTCAGAGTTAGATTTTCGGAAAGAGGAAGAAATCGCAAGGAGCTAAATCAGGGCTATACGGAGGATGACACAATTGTTCAATCTCTGTACTCTTCAAAAAATCCTTGGTGACAATGGCCTTGTGCGGCGACGACGCATTGTCATGATGCAAAAAGAGCCCCCTCAAACCAGTTTTAGGTCGTTTTTGTTTTAAATTATTAAATACAGTAGGTAAACATTTCAATATACCACTTAAATTCACAGTTTTTTGGTCGTCTAAGGAAATTGTGGCCACATGACCACTTGCAGAAAAAAATGTGGCCACCATTTTTTGACAACACTTCGCCCGCGTTTCACCTTCGTTGGAGGTTCATCATCGGGAAACACCCAAATTGTCGATGGCCGTTTAGTCGGTGGATCATATTGGTAAATCCAACTCTCGTCTCCAGAATAATGTAAAAAATTTACCGTCCTTCTCCCTGGTCAAATTTTCTGAGCATATCTTTGCACCATGTCACGCGAGCTTCTTTTTGTTCTGCAGTCAGCGAGTGAGCCCATCGTGAACATAATTTCCTGACTCCAAGCCGGTTGTGTAAAATTTCATTAATAGCTGGCGATGAAATCTTCACGACATCTTCTATTTGTTTATATTTAAGTCACTTTTGGGTCTTCCTTAATATTTTTTTCACAGCTAGGACGTTTTCTTCTGTAACTGCAGTCGCGGGCCGGCCACTACTTTCATCATCATTTAAGGAGAAAATCCCTCGTTTAAATCGAGCAAACCATCTGAAAACTGTTGCACGCGATGGTGCATACTTAGTCCTCAAACGCCGAAACTAATCGCTCTCTGCACTCACATTTATTTAATCATAATCGTACAAAATCATCGCACGAAAATGTTCTCGCTTAAATTCCATAGTTGACGATAAAAGCCCGCGGAATAGGGAACATTACTGCAATGTTCTGCCGCCAGAGGCAGCACTACCACTACCACTAATAGTAAACCAGTATAGTAATATAGGGATTCACACACACATGCACAATTGATTGTCAAATGAGTGACAAGGATGCTTGCATAGACAATACCGCAATTGGGAACGAGATACAATGTCAACACTGCTAGTGTCGCCACCTACGAAGAGTTTTGCGTAATCTTCCCTATTGAAACAAAAAAAAAACCGTAATTTTTATTTATCAAACGGTTTTCTATGTTCGAATTACAAATAATTTATCTATCTTTAAAAAAAAAGGTTCATTCTAGTTGCGTTCGTTTTATACATTTTGAGTATCTCAAAACTTTCCTAGTGACCCATACTGAAATAGTATGGGTATTTGGCAGTGATAAAGTACTGCACTAGAAATATATCGCAAAATAAATAAATAGGCTTTCTACTGTACTCTGGGGGGCTAGCACACTAGGCTTTATGTCGCTTTTTACGTGACGTTTCAGTACATTTTCGCCGACATAAAACCTAGTATGCTAGCTAGGCTGATACTGATATTATATGTTGTAAACTGTTTTGAACAAATTATACATCGCCGAGTTGTTTATATATATGTATATATCGCCGGTTCTTCTCGAGGCAGAGGTTTTCTTTCTGAACCTCTGGTAGTTTAATGCCTAAATTGAAGAATACATCACTTTGACTTTGAGTAAGTATACTTTATCAGAAACTTTGAGAGTAAATTCGGTCAAATAAATACAAGCAAAAACCTACTATATGCTTTAATTATGAGGTAGTTTTTTGACAGGACTCTTAGTGGGTAGTGACTCTGCCTACGAAGCTGGAGGTCCCGGGTTCGAATCCCGGTCAGGGCATTTATTTGTGTATTTATCACGAATATTTGTTCTTGAGTTATGGATGTATATGTACATAAGTATCTATATGTATGTATCTATTATATACTTATATCATCGCCTAGTACTCACAACACAAGCCTTACTGAGCTTACCGTGGGCCTATATGATTTGTGTAAGATTGTCCCGTAATATTTATTTATTTATTTATTATTATTTACTGTTTCGGGCGACATATTATCTACAAACTTTAGGTAGATACAGTCGGCCTCATACGTTGCTGTACACCTAAGTACCTTGTCGTTTCCCTGTCGAGTCCCTCAATATTTGATTTAAACGAATTACGTTTTTATTTGACGGTGTTGTCTCTGTTCCAGGAAAAGGCGACGTCGTTCTGACGGTGCCGCCATTCTTCCACATCTACGGGTTCAATGGCGTCCTCAACTACAACCTCGCGCTGGGCTATCACATCGTCAGCATGCCTAGGTACTATTATTAGCATTATTTCATGTGCGCGTAAGTGGCCGAGGGCGTTTTCACTCAAATTAAAATTCAATCAACAAATTGTATGCCCGAAAAGGGTAAAACTGTTGGAACCCATTAATCATGCTTCTACCTTTGTACCTACACGGTTTTATACAATACATTTTTCTATTTCTATTTCAACTCAAAAAAATGTCCTCAATTTTCCATACATTTTTAGGGTTCCGTGCTCAAAGAGTAAAACGGGACCCTTATACTAAGACTCCGCTGTCCGTCTGTCTGTCTGTCCGTCTGTCACCAGGCTGTATCTCATGAACCGTGATAGTAAGACAGTTGAAATGTTCACAGATGATGTATTTTTGTTGCCGCTATAATAATAAATACTAAAAAACAGAATATTTTTTTTTTACTTGTTTTTTCTTCATACAACAAACGTGATTTTTTTGTCGTTTTTATAGATTTAGACTTACGGAACCCTACGTGCGCGAGTCCGACTCGCACTTGGCCGGTTTTTTTATGATTCCACTATGTGACGGTCCATATAGAATGTATGAAAAAACGACTCATTGTGAAATAAAAAACTGGGGACATTTTTTTCTTTATCGGGACAAAAATCAAAATTCTGAGAAAAAAAGTAAGTCGCAATGAGTGAAAACGCCCCGGATCCAGGATTTTACTCTGGGAGAGCTTGACTCTGTTCGGGGGAGCTTGACCCAGCTGAGGCTCTGTTTTAGTATGGACTCAACTGTTTCTGGGGTGGCATGAGCCTTCTAGCCCCCTTAGGACCCACCGCCGGGCAAATCCGATAAAGGTACAGTCAGCATCATAACATGTATAAACTTGTCGACCTTATAAAAAAAACACACGCACACACACACACTTTTCGACCTTATGTCTAAGCAATAACGTCCTAGAACCACCTAGTACACTCAGCGTCAAATACTCTAGCAGTGTCAGAGTGGCCAAATAGTTCGGTACACCATACTGGTGGTGTGCCTATTTGACTACTTTGGTTGCTAAAAAGTATTTGACGCTGAGTGAGATACCTATATGTGTATGATGATGATGATGGGGCCGATTTTTGACTTTCGAGCGCTCGAAAATTAAATAAAAGCAAATACGATTTTAGTGTCAAAATTGCCGGCACTAACTTTCTACCGATAGAATTGAATACGAGTGGTCAATACCACTCGCTTTTCAATGTTCTATCACTATTTCAAAAGAGCATTTCGTAATTTTTGTCAGTTTTCGAGTGAAAGATTCGAGCGCTCGAAAGTCAAAAATCGGTCCCCTGGCCATACTTGTGAATGCGATTTCTGCGAACCAACTTAAAAAGATCCCTGGCAGCTATTCTGATTAAAACAAAGCATTAACAGCTATCATATTAGGTTACCGTTTACTAAGTCGCTTACTGCGATAGTTGCGCGGTGCGAGAGGGGTGAGGGCGCCAGCGAAACTGTCACTAGATTGAGCTGTAACGTTAGAAAAACACATACTGCGCCAATTGGTCCATTACATAAGTATTACCATAGACAAAATCCGTGGTAAACTGACACTGGCAATGATATGCTGCAGCAGCTATCTATATTTACCATTGCATAATCAGCGACATCGATACGAATACATATATACACCAGTGTGTAACCGCCATACGATAAATAAATAAATTGCATATTTAAAATATTTTTCTCAAACATGCAATGAAATATTCTCTTTACGTTCCTTATAATAGACTCGGATGTTTCCTTTTTCAGGCGCAGCATCTCGAGGCGGCCTGAAATGGGATTTCATACAACTTTTCAGGCCTAGGCCTGCAATGTAACTTTTTAATTTTCATTCCACTATTTGTGAAAATTTGTTTTATTTGGGGATTTTTATTTATTTATTTCATTGCATTTTTTGAGAAAAGCACTATACCTACATGCCTCGGCGTGAAAACAGATTCCCGGCCTCGTATCTGTATAGATATCTGTATAGTAGTAGGTATCTACTTGGCCGGAAATCCGTGTTTTGCCGGCCTCTGATGTAATATACTATTTTGTAATATGAGACACTGAGGCACTTGCCTCATTCACCGTCCTAAACCCAAAACGTAAGTGAGGAAACTGTTTATACTATTCAAAAATAATTGACGCAACTGAAAAGTCTGCAAATTTTTCTGGTGCTAAGGAATGTTATTTTTATCACCCAAAAAAATCAGGCACTTCTAAAATTTTCATCCATTCCCCATTATTCAGTATTTTAGTTTGAAGGATGAGCCGTTTAGCTAGAGCTGAGCTAGGGTGAATTAGTTATGGTATTACTCACATTGGTCAATAGGATTTCTCTGTGTTGATTTCCCACTTTTTTCCAGATTCACCCCAGAAGACTATGTCAAGTGTCTGGCACAATATCAGCCAACGACTCTGTTCGTCGTGCCCTCGTTATTGGCCTTCCTTGCGACGCATCCCTCGGTCGAGAAGGAACACTTGCAATTCGTCGAAACCATAATGGTGGGGGCGGCGCCTACTACGGACAGTATGCTGGAGAAATTCTTACTCAAATGCGAGAAGACTAAGGATGAAATTCGCTTGTTACAAGGTTTGGGTCACTTTTATGTTCTTGTTATTATTATATACATATTGCTGCTTTTATGTGTTTGTAATTTTTAGGTATTACCTACTTTTATTGTATCAATAGGTCCGATACGTCCTTCTGAGGGTGTAGGTATAATTATTCTGGTAGTGGCTTCCGGGCTGTGAGAGCCCTTATATACGACCATCGCTGATCTACTGTGATAAAAAGGGGGGGGGGGGGTGTAGGTAGCAAATGTATCGCTATTGCCGTCGGTAGGGCACTCATCAACACCTCTGGGAACCTAAATGGCATTATACGGTTTTAGAGGAACCACCTCTCGCAATCGCTGTCGAATGAGCTCCCTTAGTTCCCGAAAAGCTAAATAAGTAGGGTTCAGTGTAGGGTTCTTTAAGAAAATAATGAACAGGTTTTTAAACCATCAGCAACGCGCATGCGGTAACCCTGGAGTTGCAAGCGCTCATACTAGGATAGGGTTTGTTTGCCCCTATTGTATCACAGATTTAGTGTGGAGAAAGCAGCTGCCTTCTTATTGCTACTAAATTGTAAATTGTAGCTATGCGCGTACAATCATTACACAAAGCAGCATTCTCACATGCTTGCATTGAGCAGCTGAGCATTTGTGAAGTAATCTTAGTCATGCAGTTTTTATTTATTTGAAGTTTGCTAGCTCAAATTTTCTCAGATCAGAACACGTAGTGAAAAACGTGACAATAAAAATCATGTAAAAAATAACCACAATGATAGGCATGATGCCACGTGTTAAAATTGGTAACATAGTCTTGCTAAATGGATAGTAAACCATCAAATTACCTATTGTAATAAAGAATAAATTTTAAAATATAATTAAAACCTTAAAATAGTACATTTCGATGCTAGTGCGGAAAGTATGTCAATACTTCACGAGTGTCGAGATATCTTGCCACGAGCCGTAGGCGAGTGGTAAGACTCGGGACGAGTGAAGAATGACATTTCCGCACGTGTATCGAACGACGTTTTTTAATGCAGTTGCGAAAAAATAAGAAAAACAACAAGTAAGAACTGTACTTATTAAAAAATATATATTTTTTGAACAACTTCATGTTTTTTCAACTGTATTACAATGATGTTACAGGATTAATAGTATAAAAGTTTCAAATTCCTTACTTGTTGTTTTTCTTATTTTTTCGCAACTGTATTAAATAACGTCGTTCGATACACGTGGAAAAGTAAAAAGCACTAGTGCGCAAAATACAACTTTGCGCACGATTTGCAGCTGCAAAAAGTACCACTTTTTGAGCAACTGTATTAAAAAGATATGAACCTTGAAAGTGTAGAAAAAATATGTAATTTTTTTTATTGTCCAATAGTAAATTTAAAGCTACCAATAGAATCCTTACGTTTTTATAGATACAAAATTGTATGACAAGAATGATGTGCCTTAAATGATGTGCCTGGTCAGTGATCAGTTATTGTATCACAGCGTGGGGCAGCGCAGCAAAGACGACCATGTTGGAAATCGAAAGAGCGCAACGTTCGGTGCTGAAAGTCATGTTAAAGAGGCCCTTTCGATATCCAACTGCGACCTTGTATGCCGAATCACACGTTTTAACCGTACGTCAACTTTATATCCTTAAAATTTCATTATGTACACACAAAACCTCTAAATATATGACTTGCTACGACACACTACTTAAAAAACGCGTCTTTAGGTTACCAGTTCCTAGAGTTCTTTCCAGCTTTGGTAAACGTTTTGGCGATTATATTAGGGTAGCAATATATAACACTTTACTGAAATATTGTAACCTAACGGGCAGCACAAAAAATGAAGCCAAATCACTTATTTTTAAATTTCTTCATTCGTTAAATTATGCCGAGACTGAAGCTATCTTTAATATCTAAGTTAGTCTCTAAGTATAAACTTTTCAATGTAAAATATTTTTTCTTACTCCTCCAAATGTAATAAATATCTGTGGTAACTTATTTCTGATGTTTAAAAATTAACTGGTTCTCCACGATACAGGCGTAGCCTAGTGTGGGGACCCCTGGTAACTATGTAAAACTCATTCTGTTTAAATAAATGACTTTTTTACTTTTTTTTTACTTTACTTAACGCAGTATTTCGCGACCGAAACAGCATTTTGCTTGATTTTCCATACAACAATTAGTACAAATAACAGTTGTGACGTCATACCTGTGTGTCAATTAGTATGAAGCGTTTCGCCTGCCGCCAGTGAGATCAATCTTTGTCTCAAATATTTGGGTATTTATGTTCTTTAATTGTAGTTTGTCCCATACAAACATTTGTTCCTCTCCAAAAACTGGTTCGAATAGAATCGTAAAAAAATCTTAGTCATCATCCCTATTTGCCGTTGGCGTTGGTTTGCATATGGCCGTTGGGGCGAAAGGTTCTCGACTGGCGACCACGTACCGGAAGGCGAGGCCCCCACAAGGTGGACTGATTACCTGGTAAAGGTCGCGGGAGTCCGCTGGATGCGGGTGGCGCAGGACCGGTCATTTTTGCACTCTTTGGGGGAGGCCTATGTCCGGCAGTGGACGTCTTTCGGCTGATATGATGATGATGATGATGATGATCCCTATTGCAGGTTACGGCATGACAGAGAGCGCTCCCGTCGCCCTGATGACGCCGTACGTGTACCCTTACAACAAAGTTGGGTCCGTGGGCCAGCTCATCCCGAGCACTCAGGGGAAGATAATCTCGCTCACCACGGGTGAGATGCTGGGACCGCACAAGTCTGGAGAACTGTTGATCAGGGGACCACAGGTAGGACATATAGACCTTGAAAGTATAAGACGTAATGTGTACCTTTACTACTGAATGGGCTAGGTGGGGCAGCTCATCCCGAGCACTCAGGGGAAGATAATCTTGCTCACCACGGGTGAGATGCTGGGACCGCACAAGTCTGGAGAACTGTTGATCAGGGGACCACAGGTAGGACTTATAGACCTTGAAAGTATAAGACGTAATGTGTACCTTTACTACTGAATGGGCTAGGTGGGGCAGCTCATCCCGAGCACTCAGGGGAAGATAATCTCGCTCACCTCGGGCGAGATGCTGGGACCACACAAGTCTGGAGAACTGTTGATCAGGGGACCACATGTAGGACTTATAGACCTTGAAAGTATAAGACGTAACGTAATGTGTACCTTTACTACTGAATGGGCTAGGTGGGGCAGCTCATCCCGAGCACGCAGGTAAAGGCGTCTAAAGGTGTTGTCTAGGATGAGCATCATTTGAACAGTATAACTAAGCTACAGCTTGCATGTCTTAACTTTTATGCGCTAAGTAAGTCTAATACAATAGTTAGGTAGGTATCATGTAGCTTGTCCAAATTTGAATCTTACCTACCCTACTTACTTAATACACAAATGTACCTACGAGTTTGAAAGTAGATGACAGCCTGCACACACCGACAGAATCGTTTGTTTAACGTGTTGTTCTTTATTAGTCCATAGGTAGCTAAAGCTTGGTTCTAGCAGTGTTTTGTTATTCTAACGTTCCTTTATGGTGCAGATAATGAAGGGCTACTGGAACAATGAGGCGGCGACGAAGGAGACCGTGGACTCGGATGGCTGGCTGCACACGGGCGACGTCGCGTATTACGACGATGACCATTACTTCTACATCGTCGACCGCACCAAGGAGCTCATCAAGGTCAAGGGCAACCAGGTATGTTATGAGAGGAAACGTCTGCAGATTGGTCCAGTGGACTGCGTAGGCTCGCTGCACACGTTATTGTTAGGTACATACTGTTTCATTCGCTATTATTTGTTAACTACGAGTCATCATCTATCATTATTATTAGACGATTTAATAGCGGCATAATTATTTAGTTACCTATCAATCAATATATCTTATTATTCAATTGAAGGCATGTTTACAAAAACAACATAAGTAACTTACATTGGTGTTGATTTTACAGGAAGCGAAAAATACGTAATTTCTCCTAAAATATTATTTATTTAAACAATACTTACCTTCCATTTACCATGCAGGCGTATGGCCATAGAGTTACACTTGCATCTTGGATTCCATTAATACCTAATCGTTTCTCTTCAAAAATATGTAAAATAACTTCTTCACTTATGCTGTTTTTGTAAAATTATTGACAGTTATGTTATTTTTGTGCAAAAATCATTTACATTCCCATAGTAAAAATATTTATTGACTTTAGGAAAACTGTTTATTACCTACCAAATGTATTGCATTTAAATTAAGAGGGCGCTCGTTTTTTGGTCAGGAATAAGCGAGAATGACGGATTTTTGACGTTGTAATTCTAAGAAACGGAGAGCTTTTTCTAGATCCTGATTACTTATTTGCATAGGTAAACTCCTCATATTGGTCCTAGCCGCCTCCAATTTACGAAGAACTGAATACTTTAACCGAAAATACCCGATTACCGACAGTAGTTTTCTGAAGAGAGCGCAGAGTCATAAGTTTGAGCCCCTAATACTCCATGATGTTATATGAGAACCTACTTGTTTTTTTCTATTTTCACTAGCGTAATATGTTGCCATTGCGCCTAGCCGCCTCGAATTTTCCTTATTCTGCACGTATATATATGTAAACTGTTCTCAATTACACCATATTTGTCAACAAAATCGTACTGAAAACTCAAGGATTTTCTCATTATTGTTGAATAATTTTTGTATTGAATCTTACACAACATTAAAGTTCATGCTTGTACCAACAAGATCCAGTCCAAAAAATATAACTTTTGTCAAAATTTATATTTATAAATAATTATTCAAAACTAGTATAAATTTACCGTCGCGCGGGAATATATCTCAGTACCGGCTGAATAGCCCTCCGAGACAGACGTGTAGTGTGTTTATTTGTGGCTATTCACGAAGCTAACCGGCCACTCTTCAGATAAAATAATATTATTTTGATCTCCGACTAGGCATAGTTGTTACCAACCTCGGGGTCAAACTATACTGGGGATACATTCGTGAGGCTAATCGAGACAAGTTATGAATTGCATAGCTGCCATATATGACGTAGTGTAGCGAAAAGGCTCAAACCCACCGGATACGTAACATTTAAAATTGAACCTTCTACCTAAAACAAAAGTCATACATTTCAATGGTGATGTCTTGTGGGTTGGATCCTTTTGTCTAAACTACGCGTTCTATAGTCAATTATTATTGTACGAGTGATCGTGATACTTGATAGATTTAATTTATTTACTTGTTACTATCAGTCCACCTTGTTAGTATGTATGGGAGTTTGGGTGAAATCTTCAAATTAGGTACAATTGCGTATCTTCGGTGACATAATATCATAGAGCTGGTCTGATGATGGAGTCGGAAGGTGGCCATAGCAACTCCTAAACTCAACAAGATAAAGCCATCGAATTTGGGCTCATTTATTTGGTCATGGCACGGCAAGACTTTGGTGCTGGATGATTTCCAGAGTCTGATGATGGAGCTATAAGGTGGTCATGGAACTCCTAAACTAAACTAGATAAATCCATCTAGTTTGAGCTTATCTGTTTTGTCTTGGTAAACACTTTGGTGATGGATGATTTCCAGGATCTGATGATGGAAGGTGGTCATGGGAACTCCTTAACTAAAATAGATAGACCTATCTTGTTTGGGTTTGTGTGATTTGTCTGTACAAGTACCCACGAACCAGCGACATAATATGCAGGGTTATTGAAAATAACAAGATGAATAAAAAACTTTTTAAAAAACAAGCTTATATGGCGTTTGTTAAGTACAGCACGATCCTACCTTGCATTTAGTAATTATTTTCGTTTATATATAATAATAACACACACCGGGGGTTTACACTGGAAAGGAAGATTTTTACGTGGTTTTATTACATTTCCGAGTCATCATCATCATCATCATCATCATATCAGCCGAAAGACGTTCACTGCTGGACATACGCCTCCCCCAAAGAGTGCCACAATGGCCGGTCCTGCGCCACCCTCATCCAGCGGACTCCCGCGACCTTTACCAGGTCATCAGTCAACCTTGCGGGGGGCCTACCCACGCTGTGCCTTCCGGTACGTGGTTGCCACTCGAGAACCTTTCCGCCCCAACGGCCATCGGTTCTACGTGCAATGTGCCCCGCCCACTGCCACTTAAGTTAAGCAATTCGGAGGGCTTTATCAGTTACCTTGGTTCTGCTGCGGATAGCCTCATTTCTGATGCGATCGCGCAGAGAAACTCCCAGCATAGCATAGCATAGGCTCAAAGTCACTCAAAGGGCAATGGAGAGCCATTGCCCTTTGAGTGACTTTGAGCCTTCTTATGAGGCCTTTAGTAAGCGACCACGTTTCCGTGCCATATGTCATCACTGGCAACACACACTGGTCAAAGACTCTCGTCTTGAGACACTGCGGAATATTGGACGAAAAGATGTGCCGTAGCTTCCCGAATGCTGCCCAGCCGAGTCGGATTCGACGATTGACCTTCCCTTCGACATTTCCGAGTATCACTCTTTATTTCGAAATAAAAGTTTAAAAAACCGGCCAAGTGCGAGTCGGACTCGCGCACGAAGGATACCGTACCATTATCTACATCTTTAAACGGCAAAAAAATTGTTGTATAGGAACCCCCTGTAGCCTAGTTAGTAACTTAGTGGTGACTCTGCCTACGAAGCTGGAGGTCCCGGGTTTGAATCCCGGTAAGGGCATTTATTTGTGTGATGAGCACAAATATTTGTTCCTGAGTCATGGATGTTTTCTATGTATTTAAGTATTTATTTATCTATGTAAGTATGTTTATCGTTGTCTAGTACCCATAGTACAAGCTTTGCTTAGTTTGGGGCAAGGTCGATTTGTGTAAGATTGTAAAAGAAAAAGAAACCGATAAAAACTAAAATAAAATAGTACATTACTTACCTAGGGCGGTTAAACAAAGAATGTCTCAGATCGCAGGTATTTGACGCCCGAGCCGAAGGCAAGGGCGATAAATATGCGCTCTGAGGCTTTCTTTATTACCGCCCGTGGTGAGTACAAAATTTTACGTCTCTATCTGGCCAGGAAGTGGGGTTTTCCGCACGCATAGCGTGCGGTAATTCCTACTTTATGGCCAGGTATGACGTAAATAAAATTATGTATTCTGTTTTTTAGTATTTTTTGTTATAAATAGCGACAACAGAAATACATCACATTTCAAATCTCTATCTATCACGGTTCATAAGATACAGCCTGGTGACAGACGGACAGACAGACGGACAGCGGAGTCTTAGTAATAGGGTCCCGTTTTACTCTTTGAGTACGGAATCCTAAAAAGTGACATAGGTTTTATGCTCAGAACATAAAAAAAGGGAGAAGTGCCGTACTGCTTAATTTCAACCAAAACCGATGTCCCCAGTTTTCTCCCACCGCAGCGCCCACAGGCACACACATTGAACCGTGTAAAAACAAAGACTCGGGCGTTGCCAGTGAGTCTACGGCAACATGCAAACAAGGGCTGTGATTGGCTTAAACGCACTACACGACAAACGATAAAATTATGTTTTATCGACATTGATATTAAAATTAATATTATGTTAAGATATTGATGGGTAACAACTTCAACGACATGGTAAGTTTATGTGGTGGTATTTAAACTTCTAGCTACAAGTTTAAATAACACGGGTTGTTAACTTACCATAAATCGCAAAAGTAAAAAATATTGACGAATACCTACAGAGTAACATAAACGGCTTTTTATAAGTTCGTGTTCACATACATTTAAAACTCTGGTCACATCGATATTTTTGACCTGTAGGTACCAGACCGATCCGACTCGCATTTTGGCGCGAAATAATATGTCCATTACTCATATTACGAGATTTACGGCTAAGGGCGAGTATCCACCAAAGATGTGCGAAGATGTGTTACCATACATTTTACACCTAGGTTTCAAGCAAGCGAGGTGTCAAATATTCGAAAAGTGTACGGCTCTTATTAAGTGGTTGGAAACATTTTTCTTGAAAATGTTACGAACACATTAACTCTTCTCTGTACAGGAAACCAGTTAGGACCTCTGCCAGTAGCATCTATCCATTTTTTTAGTATCTACTCGGATTCTTTGGAAAACTGTAATAAGAAACCGAGATTTCTTCTTCAATTATCACATTTCAAATGAAAGTAAAAAATACTCATTTAAAATAAATTATTGGTAATAATATCACATTTAAAGTTGTTCTGAAGCCATTTGCAACTAAATTATATACTTGTACATACAATTTTAATATGTCTATTTACCGTTCATACTGCAACTTAGTGAAAATCTTATTAGTAGGTACCGTAAACATTTTGTAACTTTTAATCTTATTAGTATGTTATTAGTTATCTTTAAGATAGGCACCCAACCAAAACAAGTAATTAAATAAAATAAAACAGCGAAAGTAGTCGAAATAAAATAACTAGTATGATATCGTACTTCTATTTTATCGATTACACGTAAATTGTAACTGCACTTTGGCACTGCTCTAGTTTGCGACGCCAAGCAGCGGCCGTACCACTAAAAAAATCAAGCATCGTCCATATCCATAGTGGTTTAATACATTGCGCCGTGGTTTACTGTATTGAACGTTCAATGTACAACGCATAGAACAAAAATATGCTTTTTCGTTCGATATGTTAGTTCGATCCCGAGAAATGATGCGGCGTTGCGTTTATTTATTAAAATATTAGTTTTTACTGACTTAAGTGAAAATACTAATACTCACATGTGGTGCGTGACTCCACCATTCATGTAGGTTTTAGTTTCATTCCTATTTTTGCATGTAACCACGCTACAATTCGGCATTTTGAGTAAACGTGGAAAAACATTTCAGATTCACGGCAAATTGCGACTAACATGCGGTGGGCAGTGACATGCCCATTTGGCCATGTCGCACCGACACGCGCCAAGCCCCCGTTTCATATCTATTCCTTTTTATCATCTGAGGTTTTAGGCTTTTGAATAAAATCACGCATTAATTAATTGTATTCTAGATAAAAAGCTGTGTTTGTATAATTTATAATTTTCAGTTCCTTTGGTAAGAAACGGACATAGCAATTTCTATGAAGGGCAGTTTTTTTTTACTGTCCATAACAAAAAAAATTTTCTTCAAGAAATGAATACGTAAGTACCCAGTAATTTCCTAGTAGTGGGTCTACTGGTATAATTTCACTACATTACTATATATAAATAAGACTCAGATAACATGCAAACTATTAATATCCGTAAAACAAATTATTATTCTTATTACTGACAACTTTAAAACTCGTTAGTTTATTTTATACTAAAAAAACGAAACTAAATATACTTTTTCATATCATAGTATTTTAATACAAATAGAAAACTTGTGCTCAAAAATCAAATACTTACTTTATTCAAGTTATCTAACTTCGCTAACATGATGTTCTAGAACATCATGTTAGCGAAGTAATACTTACCACTTTTTAGTGCAAGTATCAATATCGGTCACGGAGTGAATTCCAACGGTGCGCTATACAGATATTTGCATCGGCAAGCTCCGCGGTTAGTTCTATCCCGATCGCACTTACATATAGCTAGAAAGGGACGGCACCCGCGGCTGGTGCGATCTCGCTGTGCATGTGGGGGTTAGGTACGTGTGTGTGGGTGGTAGTAGTATTTACACACACAAACGCACTACGCGTGTCAAAATACCGAATTCTGAGCGAGCGCTTTTTTGAAGAGCACTCTTAAATACATAACTAGGTACATGTAATTATTATTACATGAGCTGAGTAATTCCATTTTAAAGATATGACGGGTTATTTTCGGCAAACGGGTTCCTAATTAAACAATGTCTATTTCTCAAACATGCAATGAAATATTCTCTTTACGTTCCTTATAATAGACTCGGAACTCGGAAGTATCCTTTTCCGGGCGCAGCATCTCGAGGCGGCCTGAAATGGGATTTCATACAACTTTTCAGGCCTAGGCCTGCAAAGTAACTTTTTAATTTTCATTCCACTATTTGTGGCACAGCATCACGACGGCATTCAGCCATGAAAATTAGTTTGATTTGAGGATTTTTATTTATTTATTTCATTGCATGTTTGAGAGGGAGATTAGTCGAGAAAAAATAAGGAAATAGTACATTACTTACCTAGGGCGGTTAAGCAAAGAATGTCTCAGATCGCAGGTATTTGACGCCCGAGCCGAAGGCAAGGGAGATAAATATGCGCTCTGAGGCTTTCTTTATTACCGCCCGTGGTAAGTACAAAATTTTACGTCTCTATCTGGCCAGGAAGTGGGGTTTTCCGCACGCATGGCGTGCGGTAATTCCTACTTTATGGCCAGGTATGACGTAAAAAATATATCTAAATAAGTAGCTCCATCCTCTGGTGCCGGCTTATCGTTGAGTTTTGGGACACGTGGTAGATATATTTTATTTTATATATTTAGATATATTTTTTTCCTTATTTTTTCTCGACTAATCATAAGCAGCTCCATCCTCTGGTGCCGGCTTATCGTTGAGTTTTGGGACACGTTGTATACCTACTTGGCCGAAAAGCCGTGTTTTCCCGGCCTCTGATGTAATGTACTATTGCACAATTGTAGCGTCTTCACAGACGGACATAATCATAGCAATAACTCCATTTCGTTAAATATTTACGTCAGTTATGTTTTTTTTGTAAACGACCCCTCAATTGTTTCCTTATCGAATCAATTCTGCCAATTATTATAAATATATTTCGTACTTGTGCATTAGAAAATTACATACATGTGGAAATGCCTAAAATATTATATTTTCCAGGTATCCCCCACCGAGCTAGAAAGCGTGATCATGGAGCAACCCGAAGTAGCGGACGTGGCCGTTGTAGGAGTGCCTCACGCGCTCGCCGGCGAGGTGCCACGCGCGTTCGTCGTCCTCAAACCCAAGCAGACCCTCACCGAGAAACAAGTCTACGATCTTGTGGCATCAAAATTAACCCGGTACAAGCATCTCGACGGAGGCGTCACCTTCCTCGACACAATCCCGAGAAACGCAGCGGGTAAAATCTTGAGAAACGAACTCAAAGTTAGAAGGTACGAACCTAAGAAGTAATGTGTATTGAATTTGTACATAGTATTAGTGAATTGTATAGAAATACGAGCTGTGATTTTTTAGTATAATTATTTTAACTGGTGCAGCAGTAGATTTTGCAATTGTTTGTTGTATAGTTAATAACTATTGTTGTAGAGATATTAGAAATTGTATTATTGGTTTGAGAATGTTATTTAGTTAAGGTCCCTGACAATCTTCCATTAAATGTATGATGGTTTAGGGCAAGGTATGAATGTTACAAATATAAATAAATGAAATAAAAACCTTGTTTAATTCTCTTACACAAAAACCCTACTAATCTTGCACTTGGTAATTCTTCAAAACAATGTCAATACAATGTATTGCCTATTTAATGGAATTTGAGAGGAAAAATACTGGCTTTGCCTCAAAATCAAAATCATAACAAAAGTTGACTTTACACAGTACAGTCGGCGTCATATAGTTAGTAGCAGCCAATTATCATCCTTACTCTTATAGTAATAAAGACGTGTTGCGATATATTTGGCTACCTTCGCTGCTACTAACTATCTGATGCTGACTGTACATAAATTCTCCAGTTGTTCCACTGCTAAATTCTGCTTTTAACATATACTAAAATTGAACTGATCATTAGAAACATATTTTTCATACAGGATTGTGATCTACACAATTATTATCATATTATATTTAGAAACAGATATGAGTACAGAGCAGTATCAGTCCTTTTCATCAGAACAAAGTCCCATTGATACTTAGTTTAATATTATACCAGGTTAAATTACTAAAAAGCCTTATGAATCCCCTGGAGGGTCATTTTCTATGCTTTCAGCCTTTGCTTCCTCTTTTTGCTCCTCAACTGGTTCCTTTTCCTCCTTTACTTCTGATGGTGCTTCTTCTGTTTTTTCTGTTTTACTAGGAGATTCAGCTGTTGGTTCAGGAAAGCCTGAACTTATGTCAGAAATGGAATAGTTATCAGACTCAATGACAGGCTCAGCTAGAATGATAGGTTCAGCCTTTTTGTCTTCACTGGGTGCTATTTCTGGTTCTTTAACTTCCTCTTTAACTGCTTCTTCTACTTTGATTGTTTCCTGGTTTGATTCATCTTGGACTGTGTCTGTGTTGCTTTCATCGGTTTTGGGTGAGTTGCTGTTCCCATCTGTGTTGTCACTTGATGATGAGCTTTCTTCGCTGGATGTTGACACTTCTGAAATGTGCTTAGGCTCTTCCTCTTTCATGGTTGAATCTGAGCTGCTCTCATCGGTAGATACCGGCTGTTCTGTTGCTGGCTCTTCTACTGCCTTTTCTTCAGGAGCAGGTTTTTCAGTCACCTCTTCCTTTTTCTCTGATACATTTGCTTGTTCTATAAGCTTCTGCTCAGTCATCTCTGCATCATCTACTGTTATTTCTGGAATAACTAAAGCCGGACTTTCGGAGATATCAGCTCTCATTTCAACCTCAGTTTTGGGTTCATCTGGTACTGTTGCTATGTTACCAGGGTCTGGTTTATCAATAGTTTCGGCTGCAGGTGCGGGTACTTCAGGTATTGGAGGGAGATCACTCGTTTTATTTTCTGGTGCAGGGTCATCAGAGGCAACATTAAGCTCTGGCGGGGTAACAGATTCATACTCAGTTGGTGTCTTGTCTTGGGTTTCCATCGGAGTGTTTTGTTTAGCTTGCAAGCGAGCCTCAATGTCATCAACCGAGATGTGCGTGTCAGACGAGCTAGGCTGTGGTTCAGAGCTTTGTTCCGCATT
This sequence comes from Epinotia brunnichana, assembly GCA_963854355.1. Classification (NCBI taxonomy): domain Eukaryota; kingdom Metazoa; phylum Arthropoda; class Insecta; order Lepidoptera; family Tortricidae; genus Epinotia; species Epinotia brunnichana. The sequence continues at coordinate 15,667,610 of OY977949.1, read as the reverse complement.
CTCCTTCCAGGACATGTCCTCCATCTCCACATCAACATTATATTCAGAGTTATTGTCAGATCCGTTGACAACAGGCTCCGCTTCGCCGTGCTCGGGTTCGACGTGGCGCTGAGCTCCCGGCTCCCTGGTGCTCACAACTAGAATGTTCTTCTCTATAGCTCTCATGAATTTGTCTATTCTATTGTACTGCTTACGAGGAAACGTTAGGAGCTCGCAAATCCTTTGAACGGTGAACGGCGCGGACGTAAAAGCATCCAGGCGTTCCAACAAACTATTCTTCATAATATCATAATGAAATGGGTCCACGTTGGGGTAAGACGGGATGTCGATACCTGGCGTAGTTTCATAGAAGTCGGTTATAACGTTTAGGAGCTTCTCCTTGAATAAGCATTTCACTAAAGGCCACTGGTAAACGGGATCACCGGTACGCGCTACGTATGCTAAGTATTCGTTGAGTTCCTGGGGAATTGTTTTAGGCTTTCGCTTTGAAAAGTCTTCTAGGAAGTGAAATATTTCTTCTGTATTTTCCATTGTTGGTGTTGATATAACAGAACTAATTTATACAAATTCTTTTTGTTGAGAAATATTCAGAAAAAGAAACAAAGCAGAAAGCAAGCTGCTTTTACCAATGAATGAGTTGAGTGAATCATTGAATGATAATTCAAATACTACAGATAAAGCTAAAAAATTACGTTCCGTATTACGAATGCCATTTAGTTTGTGTAATTTTCAATTCAATTCAATTCAATTCAAGACATTTATTTCGACCAACTGGAATCATAGATAAAGTTAGTTACAGTTTCTTAGCCTAATAAAACGATTATATCGATTGTAAAGTTGCGTCTAGTATGTCAGTAGTAATAGACCGGGAGATACTGACACAATGTTTTTAAGGTATGGTACCCTTCAGGTGTCTAATTGACAACATTTCATTTTTCTGACTCCTTAATTTTGTTTAGGCATTTAATAGTATTTGAAAAGTTAGTAGACACGTATTTTTTATTTAGACATAGACATAGAAAAACTTTATTTAACATCACATTTTATACAAAAGGAACAGTGTACAAATTAGACTTAGGAATAGACAAACACACTTAAACAATATCGTACGAGGCATTTACATTTTGTGATGCCAAAAAGGGGCTAGACTCAGCATATTGTTGCAGTGAGTACCTACTGAGTACCTACACTGCAACGCTGATTTTCAGTCAGACCCTTACATATAATAAGTTTTAATTCTAATTAATATTGTCGGAAGGGAATGAATATCTTATTGGAATGTGAGTAATGTTGTGTATATTTTAAATTATGTAAAGACTGTGGTTTGGTTGTACTTGTATAAATATGTATGTTAAGTAAGCAAGTATATAAAAAATATGAAATAAAATAATAAACAATTTGAAATGACACGTATATAGTAAGCATCAAAGATACGAGGCCAAGACTCGACCGCCCAAGGGTAGAGTTTTTTGTATCTGGAGGAGGTGTCGTTTTAATTTTAATTTAAAACTGCTCAGACAATTAATAAAAAATATTATTTTCATTTAATTTTAAGTTAAATCCCCTAAATTTAGTAGTTTTAAACTACCACGTTCGGAAAGGGCCTAAGTACGTTTATAGGATGAATAAAATTAGCACTGTGGTCTATTTATTGAATTAAAAAGTAAAAAGTATGCTGCTGTATCTGTGACAGGAACATTTGACATTTTGAGTTTTGACGGTTCCTTACTGACGGTTTTCGTTTAAAATAGAATCTTGCAAATCATTAATCGCAAATAAACGTGTTTTGGAGAGTAACGAGAAAACGAAAATGTATCGTCAAAATCCATTGATTTCGTGTTTTGTGCTAAGTTGCAGGCACACGGCACTGATGTCGCTTGAAATCCAATGTTCCGGAAGGTTTACTATACATATGTGAAGATAACCCAAACTGATAATATCATTTTAGATCATTAATCTTCAAACTCGTTGGCTGAAAAACATTGAACTGTTTAATCATCATCATATCAGCCGAAAGACGTCCACTGCTGGACATATTGAACTGTTTAATACAATAAGATTGTAAATATTCTTTTAAGCGTTGTTTAATTTTTTCCAGGCCCTACATGACAATAAATGTGTTTTATTTTATAAGTATGTATATATCTACCTAGTCACGTCAAGTCCACTTTGTTCCGACTTTTGCCTCCTGCTTGCTCTGGACCAGCCTTTATTTTAATCATAATATATGTAACTAGCAAGTACTAGAGGCCCTAGCACACTAGGTTTTATCATCACGTTTTACGGCGAAAATGTACTGAAACGTCACGTAGAACGTGACATAAAACCTAGTGTAGTGTAGCCTTAGATCAAGGTATAAACAGTAAAAGTTAATCCTTTCGACGCATTTCACAACAAGCAAAGATGACAAAAACGGCGCCGTGGGCACGATAACCCGCAACACCTTTAGGCGTTCTTGCCGTTAAAAAGGTTAATAGCGTAAAATAATAATGCATGTATTACACCTGATGCTGGACAGCGTTTTATTTTACAGTATTTAATTGTATTACAATATCACCTACAGTATTGTTGCACTACTAGATATTTTGTCAAAAATAAGCAGGTATATGTCTTCCAACACATCTCTGACTTCCAGAGATAATTTCTGCTCTGCATACCCTTTGAAGTGCTTCAGTGAGTTAATATATCTTGAGCTAAGACAAATTTATCTTTTAAAACAGCCTCAGACAACTTAAGCCGAGTCCAATAACACCGTATTGATGTGACTGGTGAGTTAGCTTCCACACATAAACTGCATTAACATTATTCTATCCACCGTTGGCAGATTGCAAGAATTAGCTATAACGTAGCCATCGGTGACTTACATTATTAATTATTTTCAAAGTTTTATCAAAATGCTTAATATTACCGTCACTGACTTAACTTGACAAGAATTAGTCAAATATGAAATAACTGTCACACTGTCAATGTCACACCCAAAGAGAATATAACCACTACACCAATAGTTGTTTATTTACAGGGCACATTAAACAAAGCCATGGAATGTCCGCATTCAGCCTTTAAATGGCTTTTTCAAAGTAATTTCCACTTTTCTCAAGAACTAGCGAAGATAAAAATCTGTATTTTTTTTTAATTACCAAGCTATCCCAAATCTCTAAATGGTTTTTAGTTTGAGCCGCTATGAAAAAATGAAATGTTGTTAATTACGTAATGAAGAAAAGGAAAATGATGGACATAGCGCTGGTACCGGTAGCCCAAACGCGAGGGCGTTAATCGAACGTGTCGTTTAAATTACGAAAGTCAAACGATTTGTTACACAAAAATTCTTGTACTTTCCGATAGGCGATGAAAAAAGAAGTAGGCGGTTGTCGCGAAGAGGGTTCGCGAGAAATAACCCTTAAATAATATTTGTATATAGCAACATTGACTGAACACCGGATGGACTCAAACTCTATTTTATCTTTGGTAAGCTTTGAATTTTGTCGCTAAAATTCTTTTGTTTTCTGACATTTAAAATGATATAAATTGTGATGGTGAAAATAGTTTTTGTGCCCGTTTCCTGACCTGTTACCCAAAGCTAAGTATCTTGAAAACATGTAGAATATTCCTTTATTTAAGTCTTTATTATAATGGAGTGGAAGTTAGGTGACTTGGCGAAACTCATAGAGCTGATCAAGCAACCTATTTCCATCCGATACGCTTATCCGTAATATATCATTAATGTTATTGTCTGTCGCTACTAAGAATCTGAAGAAGGCTTGCGAGCCGCCGTTTTAATATTCGGCAACTTTGAGAACTGAAGAGTTCACCAGTGCACGTAGACTTGGCCAATTCTATAGGCAGGGAATGAGTAAAGAGTCCGCGCGACTCCGTCTGGGTTCGTGTGAGCTCAGGACGAAACATAAGTAAGAGGGTCCTTGCGACTCTGTCTGAGCCTGTGGGCTACCAAGTTCATAACATTCAATAACATGCTATGGATAAGTCAGTTAACGTTTTTACCTATGCGTTGAAGGCATAGTCAAGTACTTAGAGGATCTAGCAGAGATTCATGTTTTCACCTTTAAACAGATGGGACATTCAACCCAACTACATGGGATCAGCGGACGGTGCCAGGTCAAGGAACACTTATAAGGTAAGACAGCTGACCCAACAATCTGACCAGAAAAATTGACTCAACGTTCCTATTAAAGGATTCTCACTTAAATTTATAAACTACAAGTTAATGGTCTTAATATCAATTTATTATACATAATATTACATACTCTAATTGCGAAGCAGATATATCATATCCAGAGGAAAGTTAATCCAAGAGTTACATTCCATAGGACCTGGAGCTAGAATGTCCTTGTGAGGTTATTCTTCTTTGAATACACTCATGAAGACATTATCACTTTTGTACGCAGCCGTATGTTAAGGAGCGGGACAAAATTTGGTGGTAGATGCTGGGATTTGAATTTGATAAATATGTAGCTCAGTATTTAAAGATTCAGTTGAAATAAAGTCTAGTGCAGATTAAACCAAGTCTGATAAATAAAACATATTAATAAATCTTTAAGATCAAGAATATATATAACTAAAATTAAAATTTTCATTTTAGTGGTCAGCTGTCTTATGATTTTGATATTGAGGACATCTTTGGTTGAGTAGGGAAACTAATAAAAACAGACATTGTTATTTATTTGTGTAACCCTTAGATATAAGAAATAACAGGGACGTTGGTAAAATGATTAGAACTCTTTTTACAAACGTTGTTGTGTATAAAACACAATTTTATCAATTTGAGGGCTAAAATTATCAAGAGCAAATTGGTTTAGCTACGCGGCACCAGTTGTAACGAAGAAGTTCTACTATTCAATCATAGATGGCGAGTTACGAGTTATTCGGAAATAGTATTTTATTTTAGGAAAACGTATTACTTTTATATCAAATAAATATTTATACGTTTTAGAGAATTTTAGTAGATATCAAATAATATTTCTTATTTAAAAAGGTCAATATAAATAATTGGAAAGAAATTGACATCTGGCAAGGTCGAAACGTCAAATTGATATTCAATTTTTCTTTTATCTGTCAGATCAAATCAAAGGAAATTTAATAATTATATTACTAATTAGTTTCGTAATTCAATAAACGTGAAGTAAATACAATTACTTACTTATTGTAATAAATTCTTTAGGTGGAACAAGAAGAACGTTCTCGCAAAAAGGAGACTTATTATTTGTCAACAAGAAAATATTGTTTGAGGCCTTCTACAATATTGATTGAAGTTATTTAAAGGAAACAACTAAAAATAAAACAGGGATAATCGTGATCATCAGGTAAGAGTGATTATTTACGTTTTTCAAGTGTAATTATTCATCGGTCAAAGTATTTTGCCGGTAAGCAATTTACAATTTGAAATTCGCATTTCTAGCGAAATAAAGTATTAGTATAGTGCTGAATGAGTTGTATTATGGCAATTGCACATATGGAACGATACATTTGTTAAATTTAACAGTACTGCAACTAATTTTCTCTTAAAAAACCCGTGATTATAAAGTCGCAAACATAATTTGATCAGGTAATATTATTTTCTATTAAAACTTATTGTGTTATCCTCTATCAATAGGATCAGTGATAATAAATGAATAGAAGAACCTATCTTCAAGGAGATATACGATAAATGTAAAACGAAGTGTTACAAGATCGAGAGGTATGTAACAATGTAATCGTGTATACTGTAAAGCGAGTGGTTACTTAGTGTTACCTATGCAGTGCATATATCTTATTTGCAACATAAAACTGGATAAGTAAAGAAGGTTTTTGTTTGTTTATGGATATGTATTAAGAAAGCACAGTAACACTTTGGAACAAACATTGTTTACTCGGATGAGCAAAATTTCACATATATTCTGCATACATATATTGCAGTGTGTGTGTGTTATTAAAGGTGTTCAATCATTGTATATTGTGATAAGACCAAAGCATACAGTTACTAGGGTAAAGTAGTGCTTACTGCGATATTTAGTGACAGGTAGTGACGTATTTGTTTTGATTGATTCAATCAAACCAAATAGGCGCTATCAACATGCATATTTAGTTGTGTGTCATTAATAATAAAGACCTGAGTGATTTTCTTGTGGTTCCATATAACGAGATGAAGGTGCACGGTAGTGCAATGGTCAAGTCAGATGGATAAAAAGTGGAAATGTTTCGAAGGAAACAGACTCGTCCAACTAAGTGTCATGGTTATTGACTATACTAAGTCATGCTTTAATTGTTTATTATGCAATTTATTGGAACAAGAAATCACTTGGTAATATGATATTAATACTTTATGTCAAGTACTGTTTGAGATATGTCACAACATTTATTGCAAGGCAGTAGGGTAACTAATTGAGTGTATACTGGAAGTGAATATGCTTCATACAGAATAAACTTAATTAATATTTACCAAGACAAATTATTAGAGTCAACGCTACTGTGATAAATATGGATGATAGAGTCTGTCTAATGAAAGTAGAGACTAGAAAGTAGCGGCAAATTTAAAAAATCGACGTATTGCAACACCGAGTATAGTGCGAAAGAACGATAATGATACTTGAACAAAAATTATAATTGTCTTACTACTTAGTGTAGCCACGTCTATACAGATTAGTTTCAAAATTGCCCAAATTGTTGGTAAGATAATATCCCAAATCCCAGTATAGTGTATATGACCTAAAAACTTGATCCCATTCAAGTTGTTGCAACCATCTAACAGTAAAATAAAAGACCTTTAGACAGATTACAAATTAAGTAATTAGATGCTTATACGTAATTAATCTATAATGTGTCTAAGAAAAGGTGTTTTTTTAGAAAGTGAGGCTAACTTCATGGGTCTCGCTTTATGTAATTCCATTTGCACATTTTTGTGAGGTTATAGCGGAAAAAGTACAGGTTATATGAAATAAAATTTTAACTTCGTTTTACAAGATAAGTTTATTATCAAGTTCAAAAGGTGTACACCTTAGGTACAAGTGTACATAATTTCTTAAATTACATAGGATTCACTGTCTTATTGTATATTTAAGAAGAATAATTAAATTCACTCTCTAAAATCTCAACTTCCATTGAATCCTCCGAAGTGGTCGAGCTGCTACTTCCCACACTAATAATAAATTTATCTATCATGTCTTCTTTGATGTTGTCCCTGTCTTTATATTGGTTTTCAACGTTAATGACGTGATTGATCATTTTATTCCAATCATCTGCTGTTATGCTTGCAAAAGACTCATGGATCAGTTTTTCTGTGTCTTGTGCAGATAACCCTATGTTCTTCTTGGCAATTTTCCTTTTTGCTAGACTCGATATTAGCTCGATAGGATTCAAATCGCAGTGGTATGGAGGCAGCCGTAAAACTTCATGGCCATGTTGCTGAAGTATGTGATTGGCTTCATACACTGGCTCTGGCTTGTATTTGTCAACAAGTACTAACAATTCATCTTTCTTGTGATATTCTTCATAGTGAATATTATTAGCTGTAAGCCACTCTTTGATTTTGGGCTTATTTGTTTGAGTTGTTGGGGCTTTATTCTTTACAACACTGTGGTAACTGGCATTATCCATAATAACCACACTAGGTTTGTCTAAATTTGGTATGAGTTTTTCTTCTAACCATTTATTGGAGTTGCCGGCGTTCATGTCATGGTGGTAATCAGCCAGTTTAGATTTTGTGCTGAAAACTAGAAGAGCATTTGGGACAAAACCATTTTCATGCCCAGCGTGCACAACAATGTGTCTTTTCCCAGACGAAATGCTTTCAACTGCACCACTTGTTCCCGGCCCTCGCCGGGATTTTTTAGGTTTGTAGTTTTTGTGGACATAGGTTTCATCCAAATACACAATTTGTTTTCCTGCTGCACGTTTCTCTGCAATCTCCCGAAGAAATCTATGCCTCCATGCAGCAATGTCGTAGCGTTCCATTAGAACATATCGTTCATTCTTGTTTTTTTGAAACTCATACCCGTTTGCTTTTAAAATCCGCCTTAGTGTTTCAATGCAGCCAAGGAAATTTATGCTAGTCCGCAACTCTACCAGGAGGCTCCGCAGTGTTGGTACTTCCTTTTTGACAGCATAAAATTCAGTAATTTTATTTTTAATAGTGTTTATGTCGAAGCTATCTAAATTTGACACCGTAGGCTTATGGGGCCTCTTTTTGCCTGGGGTATTCCAAACATTATTATTGATTCCACCTTCATATTTTATTCTCTTGAGGGTAGAGACACTAACTTCTGCAACAAACAAAATGAAAGTATGTGGTTACATAGATGACTTTTTTAGACTAGCAGGTTGTGCCACTCATTATAAAAACCTGAAAGTACCAGGTTTGAATTCCCATAAGGGCATTTATTTATGCGATGAGCACACACATTTGTTCGTAAGTGTTAAATGTTCTCTATGTAATTAACTTATGTAGGTATAACTTTGTTTAATATTCACAGTAAACACTTTGCTTAGATTAAGATTAAGTCGAATTGTCCAAGATTGTTCATGGAAATAATTACCGGTAAGAGACGACAATTCTTCAAGGTATTGATTTTGATTCCTTATACACGAATCTTGCTCCAGGTCTTTCAAGCTCTGAACGGCATTCTGAATTTCCTCCACACCTTCGACAAGCTCCATATTACCCGCTGAAAGAAAAACAATGACAATACGTAAGTATTTAGGAAACAGTTGCTTTCTTAGATATGTTGCAAATAAAGTATCAAAACTTATCATGGGATACTAACCTACGAAATCCGATATCGTACGTAAGTACGCTGCTTTCTTATCGAAAATCTCTTCCCGCTCGTCTCGTTTTTCTTTGTATTTACCAATCATGGTAAAAAGTAACTGACGCGTATTACTTTTAATACTTTTGTTCATAATTAACACCAAAAACGTTAAAGAAAAACGCAATATTTTTTCCAAATGACACTAGTGACACGACAGTAAAGTGACATTTGACGTAATTGACATTTGAATTGTAGTTGCCATTTAAAAAGTTTATAATAAATCGCAGTCTCAACTTTCATTAGACAGACTCTATGAACTATTGTACTACAGGGTGTTTAAAATAATTTCAGATTTATACTTGTACATGCAAAACCATGGATGAAATATATTTGGGTAGATTAACCAAATTTGTGGAAAACATCAAAAGCTTGTCAAGCAGCTCTCGTGTTCTTTGTGTTCTAAAGTCGTGGTCTTCTGAAGATGAGGAACAAGCAAGAATTTTGGCATCAAAGCTACAAGCTGTACTTGATCGATTCAGCAACGAATTGTATCAATATTTTAACAGTTCTCAAGATCCTAATGCGGATGAGATATCTAATATGACAACTGAACAATTGGAAGGAGACGAGATGTTGGCTGAATTGAATGCTCGAATACAAGTCAAGAAAGACAAGGCTGTTTCTTCTTCTTCAAGCTCGGGTCAGTTAATGAATAGAGGAAAATTACCGGAATTGGTTTTACCAATTTTTTCGGGAGATGTACTTCAATGGACGCAATTTTGGGATCAATTCTGTTCTATCATTGATCAGAGAGAGATGAGAGATGTCGATAAGCTACAGTACTTAAAAGCTTCTTTGAAGGGTGAAGCAATGACAATCTTGGAAGGTCTTGAGACCACTAATGACAACTATAAGATTGCCATCACCACTCTCACAAATCGCTATGGGAAAAGGATTCAAATTATTGACGCGCATTATTCAACTCTCTACAAACTTAAAAGAGCAGAAAAACAAGAAGAGTGTAGAAAAACATTGGATGAAATAGAGAGACATCTTCGTGTATTGAACTCACTAGGAGAAAATATTGAACATAATCACCTTCGATTCGTAATAATGGAGAAGTTTCCAGAAGAAATTATATATGAACTAAAATTGAAACTGAGTAACGAGACTGTAGAAGAAATTAGGAAACAACTTCATGTTGTACTATCAGCTAGAGAAGATGCTAAGAGAACCTTTGAGAAACTGGATAAAGAAGACTCTAGTTATACTACAGAGACGCTTCATATAAAAGAAGAGAGAATCCAGAAGAGACCTAAGATACAAAAACGAAAGAATGGTGAAACTGTGAAGAAATCGAATAAACGATTTAAACCAAATCTAGCCGCTTTTAGCAAAACTCAAACCACTAAGAGATTTCATAACTTCAAGGATGAGAATAATAGACAAGTATCTACACAGAAAAGAAGGAAAATCAGCTGTATCTTTTGCAAGGGTGATCATTTCAATGATGAGTGCACAAACAGTAGAACTGTAGAACAAAGGAAAGCGAAATTAGGAAACCGTTGTTATAATTGTCTGCGTATGGGTCATACCTTAAACTCCTGCAGATTAAGATACAGAGCTTGTTATCATTGTGGTGTGAAGGGTCTACATAACAGAGCGCTTTGCCCTAAAGGAGTGACAACTAAGAAAGAATCTACTAGTGCACTACATGTACATGGGAATGAATCCACAATATTGCAAACAGCTGTTGTCAACGTCAAGGGACTTAACAATACATCAATGAAGTGCCGTGTGTTATTGGACTCTGGTAGTATGAGAAGTTATGTCACTCAAGATGTCGCTAAACACCTTGAATTGGAGAAAGAAGAAAACTGCCATCTGATGGTATTTACGTTTGGTTCAGACAAACCTCAAGAGATAGATAGTTCGATAGTGAAACTTCATATTCGATCAAGGGTTAATAAGCAAAAGGTGATATATGCGAACATTGTACCTTCTATCACGCGTGGCATTTCATCTCATAGTAAGGAACTGGATGAGTGGGAACATCGAGAAGATTACCTACTGGCTGATGATGGTTCACTGTCAGATAGGGTGGATATACTGATTGGTAACGATTATTACCATTCAATTATGGCTGAAGAAAAAGTAAAGATACGAGAGAATCTATATTTGGTGAATTCTAACTTAGGTTGGATACTTTCTGGCAGGACTAGAGACGAACATGGGGACGAGTTGTCAGTACTCACATACTTTCAAGCGTCATATGAAACTAAATTAAATGAACCTGATTTGCCGTTAGATAAGGTATCTATGAAGGTTTTGTGGGACCTAGAGTCCATAGGAATCATCGATTCACCAAACTCTACTAGAGAGGAGGAAGCCATTGAACATTTCAATAAGAACACCACGTTCAAAGAGGGGCGCTATCATGTTAGTTGGCCTTGGAAAGAATATCCACCTGAATTACCTACCAACTATGGATTAGCGTATGGTCGTTTGGTCGGGCTGCTGAAAAGATTAGATTCCGACACCTTATCGACTTATAATCAAACACTCAAGGATCAACTACGAAATGGTGTCATAGAGGTGGTACCTGAAGGTATTAAAGAGGATCATCCAATCCATTTTCTTGCTCATCACCCAGTCATAACACCTGGCAAATCTCTCAGGATTGTTTATGATGCCAGCGCGCGTACGAAGGATACTAAAAGCTTAAACGAATGTTTATACTGTGGTCCTATGATGTTGGAAGATTTGACAGGGCTACTTATGAAATTCAGATGTCATGCCATAGGAATAACGGCAGATGTGGAAAAAGCCTTTCTACAAATCGCTTTAAATGAAAATGACAGAGATGTTACAAGATTTTTTTGGCTAAAAGATATAAATAAACCCATTACTGAAGACAACTTGTTACAATATAGGTTCTCGCGCGTACCTTTTGGAATAATATGCAGTCCGTTTCTTTTGAATGCTACGGTCAGACATCACTTACAAAAGGCAAATGGAAATTACACTAAACAACTGGCTAATGATATATATGTAGACAACGTTCTTACAGGAGTGGAATCTGTTGAAGAGGCATTGAATCTCTATAAAGAAGGAAAAAGCGTTTTCGCTGAAATTTCAATGAACCTAAGAGAGTGGAGTTCTAATTCTGAAGAATTTGCAGAACAAGTACCTGACATAGTTAAGGGACCAACTATTAAAACACTTGGCCTTAACTGGAATCTGCAAAGCGATGTTTTACAACTCAGAGGCAAAGTTAATGAAAACAACGCCAATACTAAGAGAGGAGTTCTAAAAACCATAGCAGCGATTTATGATCCTTGTGGATTCAGTGCACCTATATTGCTGCCAGCAAAATTGCTGTTACAACAGTTATGGAAGGAACGAATCAAATGGGACACTGTGTTACCTGAGAATTTACTTCAAAAGTGGAAGATTATTCTAAGAGAACTGAAACTAGTAGAGACTATATGTCTACCAAGGAATATTACTGTATCCAATGAAAAGGAAGCACAGGTACATTGCTTCACTGATTCGTCAACAGTCGCATATTCAGCTGTGATTTACTTGGTTCAAAGAGATACAGTTAGCTTTATAATAGGTAAATCGCGTCTGGTTCCTATTAAGGACCAGGAAAACCTGAAAATACCGCGTTTAGAATTGATGGGAGTTTTGATAGGAAGTCGTCTTATTAAATACGTACTCAGATTTTTACAATTGGATGTGACGTCAATGACATTGTGGACAGACAGTCAGATAGTTATCGATTGGTATAACTCTGAGAAGTTGCTTGAACCATTTGTATCCAGAAGACTGGAAGAAATAAAACAAAACAAAAATCTGGTTGTGAGATACGTACCGTCTGGTCTTAATCCTGCAGATGTAGCCACACGTCCAATTACCTCAGATGAAGAAAGAAATAGGTGGTTGGTTGGACCTGACTTTTTGAAGGAAGATCCGAAGTATTGGCCTAGAGGTCCGCAAAGAGACACTTCTCTTCTGATGGGGGAGGGTGTGCCAAACACAGAAAAACAACTAGAAACAACATTGTTAGATGAAGGATTAATCAAAGATAAGCTTTTAGACTCACAATCACAAGAGATAAAAGAATTACAAAAAATATCATTTCCGGAAGAATACAAAGGAAAGATAACACATTTATCCAAGAATTTAGATTTATTCTTTGACACAAATGGATTATTAAGATGTGAAGGAAGACTTAAAAATTCTGGTTTATCATACGACGCCAAACATCCTATACTTTTACCCAAGAACAGTGAATTGACACAGAAAATTATCAAGAAAATCCATGAGGAAAATCTTCATGTTGGAGTACCTCATACTTTAAGTCTCGTACGACAGAAATTTTGGATTCCTCAAGGAAGAGCACAAGTCCAAAAGATTCTAAGCAAATGTGCAAAGTGCGTGAAACATGGAGGAGGTCCATATGAACTACCTAAGACTCCGGCTCTGCCGGTAGAGAGAGTAACATATACTGCAGCTTTTACGTATGTGGGCGTAGATTATTTCGGTCCAATGACCATTAAGACAGAAAGTGGCTTAAAGAAAAGATGGATTTGCCTTTTCACATGTCTTGTAGTACGAGCAATACATTTGGAAGTAGTTAAAGATCTAACCACAGACGAATGTCTCATGGCGTTCAGACGTTTCATCGCTACTAGAGGAATTCCATCGTCTATACTTTCTGACAATGCATCTCAGTTTAGATTATTAGCTGAGGTAATATCAGAAGGAGCATTGAAAGAGAAAATAAAGTGGAAATTTATACCTCAATTAGCACCCTGGCATGGGGGCGTGTATGAACGTCTTGTGGCTGTTGTGAAACACTGTCTAAAACGAACACTCGAAAAACATATGCTAGGTGAGAATCAGCTCTTGACAATCATCAAAGAAGTCGAGGCTGTAGTCAACACTCGACCACTTACATATGTGGGAGCCGAAATAGATCACATTCTGAAACCAGCCGATTTCTTAACACCTGGAAGATGTTTGAACATTCAAGTGCTTATGGAACATTTACCGATCTCGGGTTCGATCATTAAACAACAACTTATTAAAGGTTGGAAGAGAGGTAACTACATTATGGATGAATATAAGGAAATGTTCATCAATCGATACTTACTCAGCTTGAGAGAAAGGTATAGAAACTCGCCTAAGCAAGTTAGAATAAGATCTCATGATATTCCAAAAATTGGCGATGTAGTACAGATAAAGGGAGAATCTAGAAACCGTGAAGGTTGGAAAGTAGGAGTAATAGTGGAAATAATAAAGGGGAGTGACAATTTATGTAGAGTAGCAAAAATAAAAGTTGGTGATAGTGTATTTACACGTTCCATTTCACACCTCTATCCATTGGAAGTAGAGACTGAGAATTCAGTTGACGAAATGTTTTGTCAAGAAGAAGCTAATGAAGCACACGTCGTTGATGGTGATTTGCTTCAGATGCCGTCTATAGAAATCAAGGAAGTGGAAACAAATAATCCTATAGAAACAGATTACAGTCAAATCGATGACAATGAAATTAATACAGAAGAGAGATACGATTTAACACAAGACACGAGAGAGAAGCTAGATAAAACAAGTATGACAAACGATTTGTCTGATACAGAAAATGATGTACAGAATAGTGAAGGTTTGTGCAATCAACCAAATGAAGAGAAACAACATCGAGCTGCCGCAGTCCACGCTATGGAGAAAATCCATGAATGGACTCGCGACTTGATGACCAATATAAACTAACCTCGCGTGGCGGGTGTGTCGCGAAGAGGGTTCGCGAGAAATAACCCTTAAATAATATTTGTATATAGCAACATTGACTGAACACCGGATGGACTCAAACTCTATTTTATCTTTGGTAAGCTTTGAATTTTGTCGCTAAAATTCTTTTGTTTTCTGACATTTAAAATGATATAAATTGTGATGGTGAAAATAGTTTTTGTGCCCGTTTCCTGACCTGTTACCCAAAGCTAAGTATCTTGAAAACATGTAGAATATTCCTTTATTTAAGTCTTTATTATAATGGAGTGGAAGTTAGGTGACTTGGCGAAACTCATAGAGCTGATCAAGCAACCTATTTCCATCCGATACGCTTATCCGTAATATATCATTAATGTTATTGTCTGTCGCTACTAAGAATCTGAAGAAGGCTTGCGAGCCGCCGTTTTAATATTCGGCAACTTTGAGAACTGAAGAGTTCACCAGTGCACGTAGACTTGGCCAATTCTATAGGCAGGGAATGAGTAAAGAGTCCGCGCGACTCCGTCTGGGTTCGTGTGAGCTCAGGACGAAACATAAGTAAGAGGGTCCTTGCGACTCTGTCTGAGCCTGTGGGCTACCAAGTTCATAACATTCAATAACATGCTAAGGATAAGTCAGTTAACGTTTTTACCTATGCGTTGAAGGCATAGTCAAGTACTTAGAGGATCTAGCAGAGATTCATGTTTTCACCTTTAAACAGATGGGACATTCAACCCAACTACATGGGATCAGCGGACGGTGCCAGGTCAAGGAACACTTATAAGGTAAGACAGCTGACCCAACAATCTGACCAGAAAAATTGACTCAACGTTCCTATTAAAGTATTCTCACTTAAATTTATAAACTACAAGTTAATGGTCTTAATATCAATTTATTATACATAATATTACATACTCTAATTGCGAAGCAGATATATCATATCCAGAGGAAAGTTAATCCAAGAGTTACATTCCATAGGACCTGGAGCTAGAATGTCCTTGTGAGGTTATTCTTCTTTGAATACACTCATGAAGACATTATCACTTTTATACGCAGCCGTATGTTAAGGAGCGGGACAGCGGTAGCGTAATGCCATACTTCTCCGGTGTGACTTAGAGCCCGCCATACCAACCAAATTAAAGGACACTTTCATCAATCATTTTCCTTTTCTTCATTACGTAATTAGACACCTGAAGGGTCGCCATACCTGGTACAAACACTTTAAAAATATGTGTCAGCAGTATCTCCCGGTCTATAAAGGTAGAAAAGAAACGCAGAGAACATAATAATTCTTACTTTTTTGTGTAAATCTAATGAAAGAATTTGTTTTTTTTATTCTTCAAAAATCTTTAACACAATACAAATTTTTGCAACAAATACTAAACACCAGAAAAAAAGGAATAAATAAAACTAAATATATGGTTTGTTTATATAGTTTATTTTTCTACACCAATGTCTGAAGTCATTCATTTCATTCACATATTCAGTTCAGTTCAGTTTTCAAACTGTCATATTGACAAATATTGTCATTGTCAATTTGTCTTTGTTAACCTGGAAAAACCTCAATTGTTTTCTTCTTCATCTTCATCTAAAAATTCCATCTAAATTTATTGAAATCCTGTAGCAAAATGAATGTCTTATTTAGAAGGAGTGTCCTGCCTTTCTATAATAATGCTTTGAAAATATCATGTCGTTCCTTTGCCGATGCTGCAGTTAAAGAACAAATTGAGAAAATAGTGAAAAACAATAAAGTAGTAGTTTTCATGAAAGGAGTCCCCGACGCGCCAAGATGTGGATTCAGTAATGCTGTGGTGCAGATAATGCGGATGCACGCGGTGCCCTACGACAGCCATGATGTCCTCGCGAATGAAGATATTCGACAGGGTTAGTTCAGTTGTGTAACTTTTGACAGTTCTCAAACTTTTATACTATCTAAGGTAAACGTCCGAGTGCTCGACGCTGTACTAGTATATGGCATGGGCACTTTATGTCAAAGCAATATGGGTACAATTCGAACTAAGAGGATTTTTACCTTATAGACTATCTTATCCTTACAGGGGGTCCTGCTCATAATAATTACCATGCAATACTTTAATGTATGTTATCATTTCAGGGATCAAAGATTACTCCAACTGGCCGACAATTCCCCAAGTATTCATCAATGGAGAGTTTGTAGGAGGGTGTGATATCATGTTGCAAATGCACCAATCTGGAGAACTAGTGGAGGAACTGAAGAAGGTTGGCATCAAGAGTGCTCTGCTGACTGCAGAAGAGAACAAAAAAGAAGAGACAAAGTGATTTTTTAATTGTCTATGTAGATTAATGACAGGTCCTCCAAGATGTTATGCCTATTATTGTTTTAATTTATGGTTATTAAAATATCTCACCCGTTGTGACTGATGAATGTAATATATTAATGCTATTTAGTTGTGTTATTTATGATCTGCTTGAACATGAGGTCCTTGTTGATTGAGTGCAGTTAAATATAATAGTGTTTTCATCTTACAACACAGAAGAATGATCCATAATTGTAGGACCACTCCTGTGTCAACCCTATCTCGAGTAACTGCTGCACAAAGATATACAAAAAGCATAAAGATACATGAGATAGGATTGACACGGCAGACCACACATTGTTGGTGGGCGTAATTGCTGAAACTCAGTACAGGCACGTCTCACAAAGATATACCCTTATTCACAAACATTCATCAAACCAACTTTAGCTAAAATGCCTTTCATGTTTTTGTCTTCATCTGTCACTTTAACATTTGTGGTTAGAAAGAGACAAAAAACAGTTTAGATAAGGATGTTAATGTGTATGTACATCTTACACACATGTGTACTTCCAGTCATTACATATGGTTGGGAAACCTGGGCCCTCACCAAACAACACAGAGAAAAATTGGAACGCTGTCAAAGAGCCATAGAGAGGAGCATTATAGAAATAAGGAAACAAGAAAAAGTGAGAAGTAGCAAAATAAGAGAAATAACCAAAGTTGTGGACATAACTACTAGAATAGAACAACAAAAGTGGAGATGGACAGGCCACATGATCAGAGACTCTCGTGATAAATGGAGCAAAATAGTCTCTGATTGGTACCCCAGAGATGGAAAGCGAAGCAGAGGACGCCAGCAAATAAGATGGGAAGACGACCTTCTGAACTCACAGCTGGTAACCTCTGGAGAAGAGTAGCACAAGACAGAACTCAATGGAAGATGTTGGAGGAGGCTTATGCCAAGAGGCACACTGAACTACGGGACATTATATAACTACACAAAATCAAATGTCTAGATATACCTTAGTAGTTCAGGACAAAAGGGCTTATTATTATTATACATACACAAATACAACCACCTCACAAGATGAAACATCTATAACAGAATAGCGCTCGCGACCTGTCCACCCACCAGGTTGAATCAGTGGGTGCTCGGGGAATTTCTATTTACCCATGCACCCACTGCATTTTGGCTGGCCTAACTGGTGGGTTGACCTGGTGGGTGGACAGGTCGCGAGCGCAGAATACCAGCTTCTGTACCAGTATATCAAATCATTCAAAATTTTTTATGGAATCCATAAACTGAATTTGACAGCACAGTTGCCTTTACAAACTATAATCATGTCATGCTCCCTGGCAACCCCACTTTCGATTTCGGAGTTTCTGAGTATGTGCAAAATTTTACTGAATTTGTACTTGAAAAAAATTGTACCTCAATAGTTTTGAAAGTACAATTATTTTAAATTGAAAGAAAGAAGGAATTACGCGTAGAATTTAAGTTTTTTGGGTAAAATAAGACCCAAAAAAAGTGTACTCTGGTTTTTAACGTTTAACGAGTTAGCTAGGCTAGATAAATTACTAAAGGGTCTGGCTACTCTATCTTGAACAGTTTACCTAATATGACACTTTAAATGGCACCCTGTATTTTTTATATTATCCTAAATTACTCGAAAACAAAAGAAGATCGAGGACTGATATTAAGCATGGAGTGTTCTTAGGACCTGCCAGTACACCACCAGAAACAATCACCAAATCCCTCGTCGGGGGCCACTCTCCTTAGCTTAGCCTGCTAGACCCTTTGCGCCAGAAAGCAAACGCCTGCGTGACACGTCAATACGGAAAACATGTACTGCATATTTTTCATCAGGGGCTGTAACTGTAACGTTTGGGCAAATGCCTCATTCCAGCCAGCTTTCTGAAAGTGCCGTCGATGCCGAATAGTTAGCCGCCGGACTTAGTTTGCCGGGCCGGAGGAACTCGGCATAACCAAGAACAACTTTACGTGTAGCATATGACCGCCACCAGTAGCAGACAGGAGGCAGGAAATATTGTACTCATTGATTTTTACAGTTGAATGAGTCAGCTATGGCCTGGCAGTTTTATTTATTTTTTTCAATTTTTGCGCCTGATGAAAAATGTTAGCAATATATGGAGTACATGTGTTTTTCGTAGTGCCGTTTCACGCAGGCGTTCACTTTCTGGCGCAAATTTGGTAATTTAACTAGCCTAGCTATCTTGTTCAACGGTAAAATCGAGAGTACAATTTTTTTGGGCTTTAATTTACCCAAAAAACTTGGGTGGTTTTCCACTTGTCCAAGATCTTTGTCCAATATGCATTGCGTCTCACATTTACTTAACCCTTTGAATGCCAAGAACGCCTAAAGGCGTCGTGTGTGCTATCGTGCCCACCACGCCAAGAACCCCTTTAGGCATTATGACGTCCGCTGTCAAAGCAACCTCATAAAAGGTGCATATAAGGTCACTCAATTCACCCTCTTATGGAAAAAAGGTTGGCGTGTCAGTGACACTTTAGTACGTGAATCATGGCGTTCAAAGGGTTAACAAAATAATAGTCATTAGGGGCGTCCACACCAAACGCACGCTCACCCGAGCCCTCCGCACGCTCACCCGAGCCGCTCAGGCGAGCGTGCGGAGGGCTCGGGCGAGCCGCTCGGGTGAGCGTGCGTTCAGTGTGGACGCACACCGCGAAAGTAATTTTCACGTTATCATTTGAAAACGATAAATAAATAAATAAGTACATTGCCAGTAGCATGGCGCCGCGGCCCCTTTGATTTCGCCCAAAAAGCCGACAACGCTCGGGTGAGCGTGCGGCCACACAAAACAACCGTCCACACCGGCTCGGCTCGGGTGAGCCGCTCGCCGTCCACACTTAGCGCGCACGCTAGGGCGAGCCGCGCTCGGGTGAGCGTGCGTTTGGTGTGGACGCACCTATTGGAGAAAGATTTTGGACAAGTGGTGCCGGGTGCCCCCGGGGATTCCAAATAATTTCAACAGTGTGTTCCTGAGGCCCTAATGATTAAAAGATTACACCAAAGACTACAATATACATACTGAGATAGACAGGCAACTCGACCAAATTGAGAAGGCATTTAATGCTTGCGTACAGCAGGCGCCATCTCTTCTGCGATATTAAAACTGTTTTGTTAAAACATCCAAAAAGTGCGTCGGTCGCAGGGTTTGAACTTCGGCTCATCGACTCCAAATACCGCCGTCTTTACCCCTAGGCTATGGATGTACAATGTCAACACGGCGACTTTCGAAATACCTTGACAGCCTAAGCCTAGCAATCGCTGCAGCTTCAAAGAGTTCGCAAGCTATCAAGAAGGTGGCACTGTTTTCAATAAGAAACTGGATTTGCATTAAGTTCTAAGTTCGCATAACATGGATTACACGTGAAGTGAGCTAAGTATGTCTCACATTTTTTTTATTTTCATATATTGCTGGTCACACAAAATTTGTATTGTATAAAAGAAAAAAAAAATAGCCAAAAACTATTTGGAATCCTCCCGAACACTGTGTGGGCTTTTAGTAATAAAAATTACTTTTTAGTAATAAAAATTACACAAGTATTATGAAACTTTGCAGTTTTTCCCCGTGTCAAAATAAGCTGATTAAAATCCGCTACCAAACCGCTCCGCTCGGCTTCATTCGCCCACAACCGCTCTATGGTTCGTTTTCATCGCATACTGATATAACCTTAAGGGGCAACGAGCAGACCTCACTGAAATTCAAAACCGCCGAGTCGTTTTATAGGTCCCTGCACACCTTGCAATTTGTCACAACAACCAACAGAGATGCACCTATAGCTGGAATGAGACAGGAATATCTACCGGCATTAGCCCCTACACTTACCTTTAGCTGCGTCTCTTTCAGTTGTGACAAATTGCATCGTTTGTCGTGCTTACCTGGATAAGCTTCGATTTGTCGCTTGCATTGGCTACCACAAGACCGCGAGTGAGCTGTATCGCGGGGAGATAGACTATCCGTCTTTTTATTATTAGAACACTTAGAAAGAGACGGATAGTCTATCTTGACGCGCGCAGTCTAATGCTAGTTGTGCTGGAATTATTAAGGGGACGTAGGTTCGTGGTCTTCTCTCCCTCTCACTGAGCATAAGCGCGAGCGAGATGGAAGTGCGTGTTTGGAAGCGCGGATATCATGTTTTTTAATTTTAATTTTTTGTGCGTTTTAATAAATAAAAAAGCGGCCAAGTGCGAGTCGGACTCGCACATGAAGGGTTCCGTGAAATAAATTGCGGTTTACGATTTATGCCGTATTAAAAAAAAACTACTTACTAGATCTCGTTCAAACCAATTTTCGGTGGAAGTTTACATGGTAATGTACATCATATATTTTTTTTAGTTTTATCATTCTCTTATAGAAGTTACAGGGGGGGGGGGACACACATTTTACCACTTTGGAAGTGTCTCTCGCGCAAACTCTTCAGTTAAGAAAAAAATGATATTACAAACCTCAATATCATTTTTGAAGACCTATCCATAGATACCCCACACGTATGGGTCTGATGAAAAAAAAATTTTTGAGTTTCAGTTCTGACTATGGGGACCCCTAAAACTTAATGTTTTTTTTCTATTTTCGTGGGAAAACCTTAATGCGGTTCACAGAATACATCTACTTCCCAAATTTCAACATTATAGCTCTTACAGTTTCGGAAAAAAGTAGCTGTGACATACGGACGGACAGACAGACAGACGGACATGACGAATCTATAAGGGTTCCGTTTTTTGCCATTTGGCTACGGAACCCTAAAAAGTAATAGCTGATTTCCCTCAAACATGACATTGCCGATTTTTAGAACCAACTTTAATATGTTTAGCTGTTGTGCATAATTTGTTACGATTTTTTAAGTGTATTTTAGACCTATATTAAGATTTTTTTCTATCGAGCGAAAGTCGAAAACTCAGGATTCGAATAGCTGATTTCCCTCGAAAAAGGCCTCAAGATTTCTAATTAAATTTAGGGCAGCCGTATTATAATCCAAACAAGAGCTACGATTTTTTAAAAATCATTTTTTGGAGCTCACGTCGCCTGAAACTTGTTGGGAATTTGGGTATTCATCATCATCATATCAGCCGAAAGACGTCCACTGCTGGACATAGGCCTCCCCCAAAGAGTTCCAAAGTGACCGGTCCTGCGCCACCCGCATCCAGCGGACTCCCGCGACCTTTACCAGGTCATCAGTCCACCTTGTGGGAGGCCTACCAACGCCGCGCCTTCCGGTACGTGGTCGCCACCCGAGAACCTTTTCGCCCCAACGGCCATCAGTTCTACGTGCAATGTGCTCCGCCCATTGCCACTTAAGTTTAGCGATTCGGAGGGCTATATCGGTTACCTTGGTTCTGCTGCGGGTAGCCTCATTTCTGATGCGATCACGCAGAGAAACTCCCAACATAGCGCTCTCCATTGCCCTTTGGGTGACTTTGAGCCTTATTATGAGGCCCATTGTAAGCGACCACGTTTCAGTGCCATATGTCATCACTGGCAACACACACTGGTCAAAGACTCTCGTCTTGAGACACTGCGGAATATTGGACGAAAAGATGTGTGATGTGTGTGCCGTAGCTTCCCGAACGCTGCCCAGCCGAGTCGGATTCGACGATTGATCTTTACGATTTTATTTTTTTAGATTATGTATACCTAGGACAGACTGTCCAGTTAGGTAGGTCCAACTTCGAGAAAAATATCAATCGTCGAATCTGACTCGGCTGGGCAGCGTTCGGGATTTGGGTATTAATTGAATGTAATGGAGGAAGTAGTTTAATTAATCCAGTTCCACAAAGACCTGATTTTA
The DNA here is from genome assembly GCA_963854355.1 of Epinotia brunnichana. NCBI lineage: Eukaryota > Metazoa > Arthropoda > Insecta > Lepidoptera > Tortricidae > Epinotia > Epinotia brunnichana. The sequence goes on along the minus strand of OY977949.1, from coordinate 15,644,988 downwards.
TAAAAGTCCATTAGACCGTTGTCTCGTATGTAATGAAAAAAAAAAGGTTATGTGTTGCTAAGGTTTAAGAACATTAGGCCTAAACTAATGTCGTTAACCTCTATAATCTTTAAGTACTTAGCCTTAGATTACATTTTAAATTCGTCAATATACTAAAAAAATAAAATAATAAACTGTAGAAGAAACAAAACCACTTCCTACTTTTACATTGTTATTGGTTTAAACATTAGGTCCTCTATGAAGAGAATAAAAAGATCAAGATGTGTTTAAGAGCTCTTTATTAAATTAGCTGTACATTCGAGTTAGTATACTTTTTGGGCACATAATTCATTCTTAATTACTGTGCCAATGCTTCTCATACTATATTGGTTGGATTAACAACACAGTCATTATTAAAAAACAAATATGGCAGATCATTTATTTAGAGTACTCAAAGGAAAATACTCTCAAAAACGATAATCATAAATGATAAATAAATAGATGCAGGCAAGTTATGGCAATCTATGATATAAATAATTTGTGTGACACTTCCCTGCAACCTTTACAAATTTAGACAGCTTAAAAACGTTAAGCACCTACCATCGAAGTACTATACATTACTAATGGCAGTAATTAAAATGAACTTGTATAAATAATTTTTTGCTTATAAATAAAAAAATATAACAAAAACATTCTCACAACGTGAATGAGTCTTATTTTGGTGTTACACATTAGTCAAGCCTAACATTAGCACCATTTCCATCTTACAAATAATGTTTTGTGACTTCCCTGAGAATTTCATATAAAAGTTAAAAATACCTAACGCTAGTATATAAATAGAGACGTCGTAAACATATTATACAGATGAATTCTCTGATTTGAGCCAAAAGTTTACAGTAGTTTAGGGAGAAGAGTTTAACGGCGTGAAAGTTAATGGCATTTTTGGTTTGAACATTGCACATACTTAAGTTTATACAGGACTGTTTCAAATATGATGTGTTTGCAGAGGTTGTTTGCGTTACGTTGGGGCAGTAGGGCGCTGCAACGTAAGGGAAACACTGTCCGCGCCGCGCGGCGGCGTCCTGTCACTGTCGGAGGTCCGATGGCGCGATGACCTGTTCAATCTGCGCCTGAGTTCAATACATTCCATACATTATTAGTACATTACTATAGAGGCCGGGAAACGAAGGGCTGTAGGCCAAGTAGATATAGGATATATATATAGGATATAGATATATAGGATAGGGATACGCGGCCGGCAACCCCGTTTCTCGCCGAGATTTGTATAGTGCTTTTCTCAAACTTGCAATGAAATAAAAAGTAGTTAATTTGTTTTATTCGTACAACTAAATAAAACGTTTCTGATAGCTGTCAGTGCTGTCACATCATAACCTATAATTGTGTCCCACATTACTTACTAACAAATATTCCGCTTATTCCCTAAATTAAGTATTACTTTATAGTTACATGAACTTATATCTAACTATATAGACGAGGCACTAGAACAAAGAAAACACTTAAATTTTTATGAAATTTTCATACGCCGTCATGTACCTAACTTTTGATTTCGGGGGCAGTAAATTATTCATGGCTACTTCTGCTCGCAATTCCGGACGCGTACAGTTCAATTCCATATCATTTTCGTCCGAACTCATTTCGAATTCGATGGCTTTTATTAGAAAGTTTCAAAATAATTACGAACTATTGACAAATCCGGCCAACAAGAAAAGAAAACTTTTTTCAATTTACGCGCCAAACTTTTTTTAACCTGTTTGAAGCAACGTTTTACCCGGTGACATTAACATTAGTCCTAATCTTTTTTTTTTTTGGTGATTGAAAGCCAAGACGTTCTGTCACAATTTGACGTTTATAAACAAAAGACGGTTGCTTTGCACTCTTTGCAGGCCTAGGTGTGTAAGGTTGTATGAAATTCCTTTACATATCATCTTCACTAGTCGCACCGGATACGTAGTATTTCCGGACCTAATTTGAAGTACTTAAGTCATGTCAACATTTCATTGCAAGTTTGAGAAAACGTACATTACATAGCATAATTACACACCTTCCCGGAAGGGTCGGCTGTGCATCACGAGTTTTCGTTTGATGATGATGACGATGATTCTGAGACACTTATGTCGCTTGATGATGTAAAGAAAGTATTCCATTGTTCATGCGCTTTCACCAGGTTAGGGGTAATAGGAGGATGTTAGCAGGACTTTAGTTTATTTTAATTTTTCAGTTTGACTGGAAATTGATCGTGCGGTCACATTAAAATATAAGCCGTGCCAATAAAGAAAATAATCTAAAATGGTGGCTTTTACTAAAGTGTGAATAAAGTAGCAATGGTGTGAGCGAGATGGCGCGAAAGTGGGCTCCATTTTAGATTATGTCCTTTATTCGCGCGGCGTATACTTGTTAAATAAAGCGGTGCTGGCATAATATGGGTGAGATTTATTATTAATTCTTAATACCTAGTCAAAACAATTTCAGGCACTGATCCAAACTGGAAGTATGCCAGAATATTTGTTGGAAGTGTCACTCATTTTTTAATAGCTAAACAAACGCTAGTGGAGAAGTGTAGGTCATACCGAAACTATAAATACACGAAAGATATCTAAGATATAATAGAGATAAGTTTGTATGTAAGGGGTAATATCTGGAACTACTCAAACGATAAAAAAAACTTTCATCGATAGAATAAAGTGGACCTTTGGGAATTTTCGGGATTGTTATATGCTATATTTTATAGTCTCTCGTCTTAGTATAAAATAAACATTAAAAATCGGTACTTTTCAGTTAGAGTTAAGGAACATTAGGCTCACAATAATCGGTAAGTTTAACTGTGAACTGTATTCATAGTGCAAACGCTCTATTCTAAAGTATTGGACGCTAATTAATGACTCACCGTGAACCGCAAACTATAAGCCTAATGTGAATAACTTGGCCCTTTAGCACCGAGCACAGAACTTAGGGCGAGTTGCACCAACTCACGATTACAGGCCGATCAACGTTAAATATGGCGTCGGCAGCTGTCATTCCATAGAAACTTGTCAAACTTCCCATACTTACGTTTAGATTTTAACGAACACCGCTTACGATTACAGATCGTTTGGTGCAACCCACCCCTTAGTCAAGATTATTAAGTGACGGACGTAAGGGCCCCAAAAAAGTAAGCGCTAACGGCCCGGCCGGTGAGCGGCGATTATAGGGAACTTGCATTTTTTTATTTTATTACGAAAATCAAAAGTATATTTAATCCAGCATTAAAACAACTGTAGCACTGAAACTTTCTTATGATCTATTTTTCTGATGTTATATGCATTTGAAATCTGCACGCGCCGGCACCCCACGAAAACGCTCTATATTAAACTGGCTTATGCTATGACGTCACAACAAATATTCTCGGCGCGTTTACTATGGATTCAGTCATTAATTTGCAATTATCTCCACAACATTTGCGTTTAAGTCTATACTTATCGTACAACATTTCATTTCTAATTCAATATTCTGTGTAACTGTTATGTTATTTTATCGAAAAAATTATGTTTTTTTTTCGTCATTTTAAATTGAGATAAAACTAATACAATATTTTTTTTTTCTGTATTATATTTCTACGTATATCCGCATCAATTGAGTGCAATTTAATCGAAATTGAAGTCCCATGCAAGTTCCCCATGGATTCTAGAGACGGCACCGTCTCTGTGCATTTGCTTGGAACGCTCGCCGCTCACCGCGGTCGCCACCACTAGTCGCGCTAAGTCGTGGCCGGGTAAGGATGTGAGCATACCAGCAGTAGTGTTGCTGGGAGATGATCCCCACATACGACAGTAGTGCTGTAGTGACAGTATTACCTAGAGGTCGGTCTCCCCGTAGAGCGCGGTGGAGAAGGCCATGTAGTCGAGTGCGCCGGGCGGGCCGCCGGCCCTGTAGGGCGGCATGCGCGCCACGCAGTACTCCGCTTGGTCGGGTGGCAGCTCGCGCCTCAGCTCTTCCGCCGTGATGTACGGCTGGAAAAAAATACTTTTCAACACATTTGCTCGTAACGTGCATCTTATTGTGCCCCTTCTAGGCTCATAATCCTGGGTATTAAACACGCGTGTTTTATAACATTACGACACTCGTGTGTTATGTTTATATCCCGATTAAGACACGTTGGCATATTTTATTTTGTATTGGTTGTTTAGAGATTTCATCTAAGCCTCGCTGCAGGCGCACTGCGCAAACTTCACGAAAAAAAATAGTTGCGCGCCTTTATAGGTAATTTCACAAATATTAGTAAACATTGATGATGCGTGTTTGGTTATTATTAAAAATGTTGACTCGTGGTGTATAAAAAAGTGATAAATAGAATTGACGCCATTGTACATTCTTAGAGATGTACAAATATGTGAGTAAAAACCTGTTGTCATCAATAACTAAAGGAAACAACTTAGGAGCCCGTAACATTTTCATTTTATGAAAAGGATCTTTTTCTCGCAAATGTGTTGAAAAACGTCGTATGACACACGTGAGCTTTGATAATTACATCCTCGGCTCTCTTATCACGCTCACCTGCGGTTCGCGTGACAATTTCGCCTCTGATGTAATGATCAACATACCTCACTTGTATCACAATGTACTATAATCAGTTAACCTGCACCCATTGATTTACAATTACTACGTATACAATACTCGTACAGGCCTAGAACATTTTTCTTGACGCCTTCCATCGGGCCGCCATGATGAAATTTAGTACTATTACCGCCCGCCAGCTCCCGCCTATGCAAAGGTAATCCCATGAGAGTAGTTAACCATGCGCAAACCTATGCCAGGGGATGTCTCCTCTATACTTTATAACTCAATGGTACTAACACAGACTTGCGAGCGCCGTGCCTTTTTGAGGCGGAGACGAACGGTGCGCAGAAGCCACAATCAAACACAGTGGAACGCGTCAATCGTGATGAAGTATTCGGCCGATTTCTGCCGGCCTCAGTGTAAGAGTCGAATAAATGAAACGAGAGCCTAGTGACTCGAGTCCGCTTTGTTATTGCTAACAGATAGTTAACATACGCTAGAGGGCAGGATTTGACCAATCATAAGATCACGTCGATCGTGATTTAGAGATAGGCCTATTTCTGCCCTCTCCGCTCATCGCGTGAATGAAATGAGAACCTTTATGAGTCGCGACCACTTTGTTTTACACGCAGCCTTACGCTTGAAGCTCCATGTCCAGCATGTCCAATAACGAAGACAGCATGGACTAGAGTCACTGGTTTTAGGCTGGTACGCTTACGCAACACACCCGCGATTTATATCACTATTTCGTATGCCAAAACGCGTCACAGTTAGGAAGAAAAAATCGTCAGGTAAACAGCGGTGGAGGCGGCGGCGGAGGTGGCGGTGGCGGTGGCGGTGAGGAGATACGAAAAGCACAAATTGCACAAGCGTTTTCGAATTTCGTAAGCAACATCAGAATTTGGCCCGCGTTTCCCCAGTTCGAGTCGGGCGCTATGCGTAACTGATTGATTGTCATCGCCAGCTGAGGCGATGTATTTATTATTCTGACGTCAGTATATCGATCAAGTGCAAATCGCGAGGTTGGCGCGGCGATTAGCACGATTTTACTCATTTACTCATTATAAAAACGTTTTGATGATGTTTACATTGAGTGATCGAAGTTCTTTTTCAATACGATTGTTTAGAGTGATTGTTCTGAATGGAAAATGATATTACAATTGCTACTTATCGCCAAACGAGTCAATAGCTTCTCGTTGATAGCAAAATCTTTACTAGTCCATAAATAGATCGCTCAATCCTCGTTGTGACGATCTACGATGTCTAAAACATCTGTACGTCTAGTACAACTTCCTGCCAATACTGACTTAATGTAATTAGGTACTTTCCTGGGTAAAATATATATAAATCTATTAAGTCCGTCTGTTACATTATCAAAAAATATTAGACACGTTTTCGTCAATCAATCAAAAACTGACTGATCTAATTGACGGACTAAATATTATTTTTTAGGAAAGCAGCCAATTACCGCTTATGGGAATTGAATGATAAAATGTTCTCACCTTGTCACCAGCTAAGATCCTAAAGCTGTCGATGACCTGTTCAGCGGTGTCCGTGTCTGTGGACTCCCTCGTCATGAAGTCAAGGAACGAGTCAAACGATATGTAACCTGAATACAAAGTCATCATCATTATGGTCCCCATGGCATATCAAAGTATTCATTAGTTAAATACAGGAGTTCTCTCAGAGATGACGGAAATTGGATTGTCCATGTCATTGTTCCAGTGTAGATTGGGAAGTTCACATAAAAGTTATGCGATTGAAAAATATTATATCTCATGCGTTTCCATGAGCCTGATTAAACAAGGTGCAGAATAATTGAAATCAAGATATCTTGTGAATAAAATAATGTTACTTAAATAATTACGTCTTAACGAAACACATTGTTTTATTTAATATTTATGTTTCGTGTCATTTTAACGTGGACGTACCACTACCACAAGCAATTGTTAACGATATGACACAGATAACAAATATAATAGAAAAATAAACCATCATCGTCTATGACTAGGACGTTACAAGACTCAAACTACGTAGGTAATCGGGAATTTAGCAATTCTACAGTTTATTTAGAGTTCGCTGCCCCAATATTATTGGAATATATGTTGCACTTTTATCAACTTGAAATTAGAACATTGTCTCAGTGACACTAGAGGGATGACCACGTAACGTTCCGAACGCGCGTTAGGATAATCCAACTGTCATTTTTCCATATAAAATTTGACATTTAGTTCTACCTAACGTTCGTAGAATGCGTTACGTGATCGACCAGTACTCAGAAGGTCTAAATTGAAGTACCCCGACAATGAAGAATAGAACCCTATAATATTGGGGCAGCGAGTTGTCAACATTCCAGGTAATAGAAGAGACGTGTTTTCTGACACAAGCGATCTCTTTTGCTTAATAGGACCGAGTCTTCAACCTTTTACTATTAATACATGTAAGTGTACATGTTTTGAACAAATAATAACAAAAAAACGTAATTTGTATGTAAATATTTAGCGCAAAGTAGACTCTATCCGTATAACATTAAAGTGGTATTTGCCTGTGTTGTTGGGGTCGACGACGGCCAGGATGCGCTGGAAGTCGAGTTCTCCTTGCCGGTCCTTGCCGATGCTGTAGCCTACCGACACTAGGCACGACTTGAGCTCCTCGGGGGCGAGGCGGCCTGTTGACAATGCAATTTAGACATTATTATTTACGGAATAAGAGTCAATTTCGAGGAGTACAACTAACAGTTCGTACGCGGAAGTCTCGCGTGAATCTTATTGGACATTATGAATTCAATTGACATGAGAATGTAAGATTTATTTATTTCTAATTTGACATGTAAAATTTATCAATAAATGAGTATGAGTATGACAAGGAATGTTCCCATGGGAAGTCAATTTCCTTTTATCAGTGAGGTTCTTCTAGAAATAATTGAAGGACGTGTGACACAAAACGAGCTCGGCGAACCCAGGATAAATTTGAGCCCTATACCAAAGTCATAAAGTCTATTTCCACTCATACGTGTGCGGTTTTTCTAGAAACAATTGGGTATTTAACAACAGTGAAAATAAATTGTTTTTTCATTAGCAACAAATAAACCTTACGAAAATACTCGGAAAAAATCAGCTTTCATTTGTTAGCTATTTAAAAAAATTTAAATTAATAAAAACTAACAATAAGGACGTTGTTTGATTGTAACGTCACATCCAAGTCATCATTTCCTCGTCACATCCAAGTAATCCCTACAAATTCCATACTCACGGAGCGTTTTTGACGTTTCATAAAGAGAAGCTGATTTGACTGTTGTCAAATACCGTATTGAAGGACGTATGTCACTGAACTTTGAACCTTAACTCAAGGACATGTTGTGTACCCACTCACCAGTGCGGTTCTTGTCGAAGTGGTTGAAGGAGGCGCGGAACTCTGTGAGCTGCTCCTGCGTGATGCCCTTGGAATCGCGCGTGAGGATCTGGTTACCCACTCACCAGTGCGGTTCTTGTCGAAGTGGTTGAAGGAGGCGCGGAACTCTGTGAGCTGCTCCTGCGTGATGCCCTTGGAGTCGCGCGTGAGGATCTGGTTACCCACTCACCAGTGCGGTTCTTGTCGAAGTGGTTGAAGGAGGCGCGGAACTCTGTGAGCTGCTCCTGCGTGATGCCCTTGGAGTCGCGCGTGAGGATCTGGTTACCCACTCACCAGTGCGGTTCTTGTCGAAGTGGTTGAAGGAGGCGCGGAACTCTGTGAGCTGCTCCTGCGTGATGCCCTTGGAGTCGCGCGTGAGGATCTGGTTACCCACTCACCAGTGCGGTTCTTGTCGAAGTGGTTGAAGGAGGCGCGGAACACTGTGAGCTGCTCCTGCGTGATGCCCTTGGAGTCGCGCGTGAGGATCTGGTTACCCACTCACCAGTGCGGTTCTTGTCGAAGTGGTTGAAGGAGGCGCGGAACACTGTGAGCTGCTCCTGCGTGATGCCCTTGGAGTCGCGCGTGAGGATCTGGTTACCCACTCACCAGTGCGGTTCTTGTCGAAGTGGTTGAAGGAGGCGCGGAACACTGTGAGCTGCTCCTGCGTGATGCCCTTGGAGTCGCGCGTGAGGATCTGGTTACCCACTCACCAGTGCGGTTCTTGTCGAAGTGGTTGAAGGAGGCGCGGAACTCTGTGAGCTGCTCCTGCGTGATGCCCTTGGAGTCGCGCGTGAGGATCTGGTTCTCCACCTCGTTGATGGTGCGGTTGATGGACGTGAGCAGCTGCTCCCAGCCCACCCGGAGGGTCTCCATCGTGTATTGTGAGTACCTGGGATAGATAAGTGGGTGGTTAGAGTTAGGCTTGGAGAATAGGGGCCACCAAATAAAATAACCAATAATTATGAATTTTCTCGAAAAAGGATTAAAAATATCGTCAAATGGAGAAAAAAAGTAAAGCAGGGGATTAAATAATGACAAAGTTATGTGTCCAAAATTTCTAGCGGGGGTATAGTCTGCCCCTTTTCCGCAAAACGAACCTTCATAAGAAACGGTTGTTACTATGACGCTAGACTGTCGTGACGTCACGATCCCCTAGCGTTTTTCTCTCTAAAAAGCAATGTTAAAACGGGTGTAGTTTCGGAATATTTTGAGATATCTGAATGGGATTTTCGTCACTAGGCATATTCTTTTGGAGTAATAATACACTTTGAGTCTACACCCTTATTGCAAAACAACCTTACTCGTAGTTTACCGGGCCCGGAGATCTCCGGCCTTTTTTTGTGACACCCGCTATTTGTCAAAAGGTAGCCAAATCGTACACCGTGATTGGTCGACGTACGCGTACTAGCCGGCCTCGTACTCCTTCAGGCGCCGCAGCTGGTCTTCTAGCGAGCCCTGGAATACAAATGTAGTGTGGTACCTGTTCTCGAAGATCATGCCCTCCTGCACGGCCTGGTGGATGCGCTCCAGCTCCTCGATGTGCGGCTTGTACGCGTACACTCCGGCCTCGTACTCCTTCAGGCGCCGCAGCTGGTCTTCTAGCGAGCCCTGGAATACAAATGTAGTGTGGTACCTGTTCTCGAAGATCATGCCCTCCTGCACGGCCTGGTGGATGCGCTCCAGCTCCTCGATGTGCGGCTTGTACGCGTACACTCCGGCCTCGTACTCCTTCAGGCGCCGCAGCTGGTCTTCTAGCGAGCCCTGGAATACAAATGTAGTGTGGTACCTGTTCTCGAAGATCATGCCCTCCTGCACGGCCTGGTGGATGCGCTCCAGCTCCTCGATGTGCGGCTTGTACGCGTACACTCCGGCCTCGTACTCCTTCAGGCGCCGCAGCTGGCCTTCTAGCGAGCCCTGGAATACAAATGTAGTGTGGTACCTGTTCTCGAAGATCATGCCCTCCTGCACGGCCTGGTGGATGCGCTCCAGCTCCTCGATGTGCGGCTTGTACGCGTACACTCCGGCCTCGTACTCCTTCAGGCGCCACAGCTGGTCTTCTAGCGAGCCCTGGAATACAAATGTAGTGTGGTACCTGTTCTCGAAGATCATGCCCTCCTGCACGGCCTGGTGGATGCGCTCCAGCTCCTCGATGTGCGGCTTGTACGCGTACACTCCGGCCTCGTACTCCTTCAGGCGCCGCAGCTGGTCTTCTAGCGAGCCCTGGAATAACATTCTTACTTAACTATCTAGACTAGATCATATTTTGAGGCTTTGAAGTAAATGATAGTCATGATACACATCGAAAAAGGATTTGTTCTTCTTGTTTGGTCCAGTCGATTCAATAGACAGCTTTGGTATGATATCTTTCGTGTAATTGCTCCTTAAAGAAAGAGGACTTACAAAATGTGATATAGGGTAGGTTGCACCCAACCATCTGTAATCGTATAGAAAGTTTCTATGATTCCATGACAGCTGCCAGCGCCATATCCTGTGGCGCCCCCCGTACCAGGAAAATTGGCAATAAGTGCAAAACAAATGCAACTCTTTTCCAATTTAGAATGGTATAAATTTTATTAAACTGGACATAACCTACACCTGCGTCAGCGTACACAAGAAGTAAGTGGAACCCGCCCTTCGATTTGGCATTGCTGCATAACTGTCAAAATTCTCATTGACACAGGTCACAGATTTTAACGTATGTAACTTACGATTACCAGCGATTTGAAACAAGCAGAGTCTCTGCATCTTAAGATGAAGATATAAAAGAGTAATGTACCTGCAGGCCCATGCCAATAGCGGTGACAGCGTCCATCTGTCGCTCGATCCAGGGCCCGACGGCGTTGGCCTTCTCCGCGAACTGCCGACGAAGGGTTTCGTTGTTCTGCTGCTTGCGCAGTTCCGCGGCCAGGGTGCCGTCGCGTTGTGGGACTAGCTGCCTCACGTCTGACCACTTGCGGTTTAGCTCCTGTTGGCATACACTTTATTCTAAATCCGTTCCCGTACTGACTAAAAGGAAAGCACATATAATCGTAGCTTCTGCTCGCGTCGTCATTTGCGTCGAATTTGCTATTCGAGTGTAGTATTCATTCATCACGGGCGTAGTGGTCATTCATCGCACTTCTATATAAATTTCACATCCGTAGGGGATGATTTCCGGAATAAAAAGTAACCTATGTCCTTTATTAGGATTCAAACTATTTTCATTTCTAACTTCGTTAGTTAACGATCGGTTCAGCTGATTAAGCGTGAATAGGATGTACCATCGCATGTACAATTTTTTTCCAATAAAATAGTATGGAATTCATCTGGTGTTCAAACATTAAATGGTCCTTCGAACCGGATCGAGTTTAAAGGATGGTTAAGAATTTGACGCTATTGAAATCATTTAACAGCAAGAGACGAATGCTTTATTTTATATCGATCATGTTATCTGCACGATATTTTCGAAATGTTGAGGACTGACAATGGTAGCGAATATGCTTTGGCATGCAAGTTCGTTTACATCAGACCTGGCCATAAAGTTGCAATTACCCCACAAATCAAAAATCCCACTTCTTGTCCAGGGAGACACGTACAACTTTGTACTCACCACGGGCGGTAATGAAAACCTCAGATCGCATATTTACATAATCGATCGTCAAATACCTGCGATCTGAGACATTGTTTGTTTTACCGCCCTGGGTAAGTAATGTACTCGTACTATTGTTTGATGTAGTAAAAACAAGCGACATACGTGTCCAGTGAGTGTGGTGTACGGGTTCTCGAGCCCGCCGGGGATCTGGTGCTGCTTCACGATCGACTCCACTTGGTGCACCAGGTTCACTATCGCCTGGAACACAAACAAATGCATTACGTCACAGACTAGTACATTGTTGTAGAGGCTAGGAAGTAAGCTATAGATTCGGACGAGTTAGTTCGAGGGCCGACGCGTAGCGGAGGCCCTCGAAAGTACGAGTCCAGCTATTGCACTTTCGGCCGAGGCTTTACATAGTGCTTTTCACGTCTACTGCGAGGAAATTGCAAATAATCATAATTTTAAATCAAAATTAAGTTCCTAATTGAAGATCATAATACTAATAAAAAAACAAAAGAAGCGCGGCACCGCTCGCCGGCGCGGCGGCGCCGCTCCTCCCGCTCGACGCCCTGTGATTGGTCGAAGAGCTGTTCGAACTGAACAACCACTATTACAATGACCAACCACTCAAAAATAATCGACCATAGCAGAGTAGAAAGTAAAAAAGGCCGCTAAACACTACATTTTACTTTGCAAATCTACATTGTTTGACTGTTTTTTAATTGTACTACTAAGAACTACTTTCTACTCTCATTTTAATCCATCTTTGGCCATATTTCCGAGCAGTGGCGTGAAAATTCATTTATTAAACATCAGTGCCAGGAACCAGCTAGTTGGACGCTCAGCTCGTTTTGCTTTTCGCATGTTATGTAGTATGCATCAGGGAAGATGGACCCCGCAAGACGGCCACCGGAGCAGTGGCAGACCAAAAAGTAGAAGGCGGGACGATTTGGACGCGTTCTGCTTGGGTTGGTGGGAGCATGCCAGCAATAGGCCGAGTGCAGGAAAATGGGGAGGCTTTGGCCCAGCAGTGGGACACAGTCAAGTTATTGACGACAGTTATATTGTGTATCACCCATCGTAAAACAAAAGATTTGAAAGTATGAAATGAAAAGCTGACCAAAATACTACTATACTAACTGTTCGTTGAATTATCAACTCTATCGTTCTAGGGAAAGTAGTATTGTGTATAGTTGAAATTATTGAAGATGTCCATGTTTTATAAAACTGACATAATTTCAAATCTTGTCGCTTGGATGGTAAAGTCGTAGTCCGTTCAAAAATCAACTAGTTTAATACATTTTTGAACAACTGGTCAATTGAAATAATTGTAATTACCTGGTACTCCTTGTCGGCCTCCCCAAGCGTGGCCTTGAAGCGCGCGTGCGCGTCCATGAGCCCCGAGATCTCCTCGACCGTGTGCACGATGAACATGTCCACCAGGTCCTCGCGGGTGCCGTCCAGCCTGCACACATATACAACGGTTACTACACGGTACTACAGTACAAGGCACAACGTGTGCGTGTCTGAAGTTAGCCTCGAGTCGCCTCCCGCATACCCGTCCGACCCCTCTGACACCTTTGCAGCGATAATAGTAGCTAACATCACAATCTTTAACTGATTTTAATCGTATTGTACGAGTATACTATGACAGGTAGTTGCCGTCGATCGACATAATTTGACATTAAATTATTTCAAATACTCATCAACCTCTTCAAAATTGTACTAGGTTAGATATTTCGGGAACTTTAAAATCGATATGGACAATGGGGGGTGTCTGACCATTGGAAGACAGTAGTCATTTTATTAGGCAGGGAGTGACTGTGAGGTGACACACTCACCAGTTGTTGAACGGCGCGGCGCGCTTGGCGAACTCGAGGTGCAACAGGTCGATCTGCTCCAGCACGCGCTCAGCGTCGTCCAGCGCTTGACGCCGACGCTGCGTCAACGCGCCCAGTCAGTCCCACTGTGAGGTGACACACTCACCAGTTGTTGAAGGGCGCGGCGCGCTTGGCGAACTCGAGGTGCAACAGGTCGATCTGCTCCAGCACGCGCTCAGCGTCGTCCAGCGCTTGACGCCGACGCTGCGTCAACGCGCCCAGTCAGTCCCACTGTGAGGTGACACACTCACCAGTTGTTGAACGGCGCGGCGCGCTTGGCGAACTCGAGGTGCAACAGGTCGATCTGCTCCAGCACGCGCTCAGCGTCGTCCAGCGCTTGACGCCGACGCTGCGTCAACGCGCCCAGTCAGTCCCACTGTGAGGTGACACACTCACCAGTTGTTGAAGGGCGCGGCGCGCTTGGCGAACTCGAGGTGCAACAGGTCGATCTGCTCCAGCACGCGCTCGGCGTCGTCCAGCGCTTGACGCCGACGCTGCGTCAACGCGCCCAGTCAGTCCCACTGTGAGGTAACACACTCACCAGTTGTTGAAGGGCGCGGCGCGCTTGGCGAACTCGAGGTGCAACAGGTCGATCTGCTCCAGCACGCGCTCAGCGTCGTCCAGCGCTTGACGCCGACGCTGCGTCAACGCGCCCAGTCAGTCCCACTGTGAGGTGACACACTCACCAGTTGTTGAAGGGCGCGGCGCGCTTGGCGAACTCGAGGTGCAACAGGTCGATCTGCTCCAGCACGCGCTCAGCGTCGTCCAGCGCTTGACGCCGACGCTGCGTCAACGCGCCCAGTCGGTCCCACTGTGAGGTGACACACTCACCAGTTGTTGAAGGGCGCGGCGCGCTTGGCGAACTCGAGGTGCAACAGGTCGATCTGCTCCAGCACGCGCTCAGCGTCGTCCAGCGCTTGACGCCGACGCTGCGTCAACGCGCCCAGTCAGTCCCACTGTGAGGTGACACACTCACCAGTTGTTGAAGGGCGCGGCGCGCTTGGCGAACTCGAGGTGCAACAGGTCGATCTGCTCCAGCACGCGCTCAGCGTCGTCCAGCGCTTGACGCCGACGCTGCGTCAACGCGCCCAGTCAGTCCCACTGTGAGGTGACACACTCACCAGTTGTTGAAGGGCGCGGCGCGCTTGGCGAACTCGAGGTGCAACAGGTCGATCTGCTCCAGCACGCGCTCGGCGTCGTCCAGCGCTTGACGCCGACGCTGCGTCAACGCGCCCAGTCAGTCCCACTGTGAGGTGACACACTCACCAGTTGTTGAAGGGCGCGGCGCGCTTGGCGAACTCGAGGTGCAACAGGTCGATCTGCTCCAGCACGCGCTCAGCGTCGTCCAGCGCTTGACGCCGACGCTGCGTCAACGCGCCCAGTCGGTCCCACTGTGAGGTGACACACTCACCAGTTGTTGAAGGGCGCGGCGCGCTTGGCGAACTCGAGGTGCAACAGGTCGATCTGCTCCAGCACGCGCTCAGCGTCGTCCAGCGCTTGACGCCGACGCTGCGTCAACGCGCCCAGTCAGTCCCACTGTGAGGTGACACACTCACCAGTTGTTGAAGGGCGCGGCGCGCTTGGCGAACTCGAGGTGCAACAGGTCGATCTGCTCCAGCACGCGCTCAGCGTCGTCCAGCGCTTGACGCCGACGCTGCGTCAACGCGCCCAGTCAGTCCCACTGTGAGGTGACACACTCACCAGTTGTTGAACGGCGCGGCGCGCTTGGCGAACTCGAGGTGCAACAGGTCGATCTGCTCCAGCACGCGCTCAGCGTCGTCCAGCGCTTGACGCCGACGCTGCGTCAACGCGCCCAGTCAGTCCCACTGTGAGGTGACACACTCACCAGTTGTTGAAGGGCGCGGCGCGCTTGGCGAACTCGAGGTGCAACAGGTCGATCTGCTCCAGCACGCGCTCGGCGTCGTCCAGCGCTTGACGCCGACGCTGCGTCAACGCGCCCAGTCAGTCCCACTGTGAGGTGACACACTCACCAGTTGTTGAAGGGCGCGGCGCGCTTGGCGAACTCGAGGTGCAACAGGTCGATCTGCTCCAGCACGCGCTCGGCGTCGTCCAGCGCTTGACGCCGACGCTGCGTCAACGCGCCCAGTCAGTCCCACTGTGAGGTAACACACTCACCAGTTGTTGAAGGGCGCGGCGCGCTTGGCGAACTCGAGGTGCAACAGGTCGATCTGCTCCAGCACGCGCTCGGCGTCGTCCAGCGCTTGACGCCGACGCTGCGTCAGCGCGCCCAGTCGGTCCCACTGTGAGGTGACACACTCACCAGTTGAAGGGCGCGGCGCGCTTGGCGAACTCGAGGTGCAACAGGTCGATCTGCTCCAGCACGCGCTCGGCGTCGTCCAGCGCTTGACGCCGACGCTGCGTCAACGCGCCCAGTCGGTCCCACTGTGAGGTGACACACTCACCAGTTGTTGAAGGGCGCGGCGCGCTTGGCGAACTCGAGGTGCAACAGGTCGATCTGCTCCAGCACGCGCTCGGCGTCGTCCAGCGCTTGACGCCGACGCTGCGTCAGCGCGCCCAGTCGGTCCCACTGTGAGGTGACACACTCACCAGTTGTTGAAGGGCGCGGCGCGCTTGGCGAACTCGAGGTGCAACAGGTTGATCTGCTCCAGCACGCGCTCGGCGTCGTCCAGCGCTTGACGCCGACGCTGCGTCAGCGCGCCCAGTCGGTCCCACTGTGAGGTGACACACTCACCAGTTGTTGAAGGGCGCGGCGCGCTTGGCGAACTCGAGGTGCAACAGGTCGATCTGCTCCAGCACGCGCTCGGCGTCGTCCAGCGCTTGACGCCGACGCTGCGTCAGCGCGCCCAGTCGGTCCCACTGTGAGGTGACACACTCACCAGTTGTTGAAGGGCGCGGCGCGCTTGGCGAACTCGAGGTGCAACAGGTCGATCTGCTCCAGCACGCGCTCGGCGTCGTCCAGCGCTTGACGCCGACGCTGCGTCAGCGCGCCCAGTCGGTCCCACTGTGAGGTGACACTCACCAGTTGTTGAAGGGCGCGGCGCGCTTGGCGAACTCGAGGTGCAACAGGTCGATCTGCTCCAGCACGCGCTCGGCGTCGTCCAGCGCTTGACGCCGACGCTGCGTCAGCGCGCCCAGTCGGTCCCACTGTGAGGTGACACACTCACCAGTTGTTGAAGGGCGCGGCGCGCTTGGCGAACTCGAGGTGCAACAGGTCGATCTGCTCCAGCACGCGCTCGGCGTCGTCCAGCGCTTGACGCCGACGCTGCGTCAGCGCGCCCAGTCGGTCCCACTGTGAGGTGACACACTCACCAGTTGTTGAAGGGCGCGGCGCGCTTGGCGAACTCGAGGTGCAACAGGTCGATCTGCTCCAGCACGCGCTCGGCGTCGTCCAGCGCTTGACGCCGACGCTGCGTCAGCGCGCCCAGTCGGTCCCACTGTGAGGTGACACACTCACCAGTTGTTGAAGGGCGCGGCGCGCTTGGCGAACTCGAGGTGCAACAGGTCGATCTGCTCCAGCACGCGCTCGGCGTCGTCCAGCGCTTGACGCCGACGCTGCGTCAGCGCGCCCAGTCGGTCCCACTGTGAGGTGACACACTCACCAGTTGTTGAAGGGCGCGGCGCGCTTGGCGAACTCGAGGTGCAACAGGTCGATCTGCTCCAGCACGCGCTCGGCGTCGTCCAGCGCTTGACGCCGACGCTGCGTCAGCGCGCCCAGTCGGTCCCACTGTGAGGTGACACACTCACCAGTTGTTGAAGGGCGCGGCGCGCTTGGCGAACTCGAGGTGCAACAGGTCGATCTGCTCCAGCACGCGCTCGGCGTCGTCCAGCGCTTGACGCCGACGCTGCGTCAGCGCGCCCAGTCGGTCCCACTGTGAGGTGACACACTCACCAGTTGTTGAAGGGCGCGGCGCGCTTGGCGAACTCGAGGTGCAACAGGTCGATCTGCTCCAGCACGCGCTCGGCGTCGTCCAGCGCTTGACGCCGACGCTGCGTCAGCGCGCCCAGTCGGTCCCACTGCGAGCAGATGCGCTGGCAGCGGGCGTTCACTGACGCCACCTCGTGGTATTCCAGGGTGCTGCGGAATACAGATAGTCGTCATCATCGTTAACATCATCACAGAGTTGCAACTTGAAAACTTCTGTGAATATTTTGACATACAATATTTCTTTTTAGCAATTGAACTGATTTGAACAGATATGGAGTTTTATGTGGACGTAAAAAGCATCATGCAGAAAACCATCGGATGAGGGCCGCTGTTCGAGCACTGACTTACTGATGAACTGAATTTACGCTATCGGTGACCTCATACGTTAAGGTCGTTCGATCAAGAGACGTTCGACTAACCCATCACCAATGAAATTAAACTCGGTTTGACACTGCCATAAGCACTGCACTTGTAAAAAATTGGTAGCAACGCTTAAAGGCACGGATCCGCGCTTAGAATTTCAGCCTAGTTTTAAATCTCAAGGTCATCGTTTGATTGGTTAGGTACCTAACCTTGTCATCCGCGTACGTGGGGCTAACCCAGTTTTTCGTTCTTTACTTTAGTTCTTTATATCAAAATAAACGAATTCAAACTCTAAAGTGTTAAAGGTTGTGTTGATAATCACTTGAGTTCCTGCGCAATGGCGGCGATCTGCTCCACGCGGTCTTGGTGCGCGGCGAGGTCGGACTCGAACGCCTCGTGCTTCTTCTTCAGCGCCTTGATGTCCTGCAACTTGCACTGCCTGAAGTCCTGGGATTGGAGCATCTCCTCCTTGCCTGCAGGTAGGTGATAAGTTTGGGTTGTGTACTCCAGTTATCCAGTATCTTTGTCCAATGTGCATTTCATCAAAGAAATTGGATGATTTGCTCAAATATACGAGGAACCACTACTACACCAAAGAATTGTTTAATCAAAGATTGGATATACATATTGGACAAGTGGAATGGTACCCTTTGCTCGTACAAGGCTTATAGTTGCCCCATGATTATATCGTTCTCAGGGAAAAGGGATCACATTGTCGTTAGCGCTTATGCCATTATTGCGCCATGGTTCCTGGTATTTGTATTACAGCATCGTTAATAATGACATAAGTGCCAACGAAAATGAGTTCCCTTATCAATGAGCACGCCACAATTATATACGGAGTAATGGCGTCAAAACATGACACGAAATGACATGGGAGTCAATTAATAATGAAACGACTAGAATAATCTTTTTTGGCATATCGGTATTGGTTTGGTTTAACGAAAAGAAAGAATGATCAGTATGGTGACGATGAAAATCAGTATAATAACATTCAATCTCTGGTAGAAGAGAGTTGATAAGAAACAAACCTTTGATGGGTAACAAAAGATATAAATTTCGATTGAGATTTGTGGATATATAGTCTAATTTACTGAATGCTGATATTTTCACCCATCGAGACCTCATTTTAGTCTCGTTTAGGAGGTAATATATATTTGTAGTTGATCAGCAAATTCATCCTGTCATATTTATGATCGGATTGCTCAATTTTCAGTCACTTATATGAGACAATTTCAATTTGTTCTATTTACTAATTGCACGGCTGACCTATTTGGCAGCCACAGCGGAGATGGCTAGACTAGAATGCGGACAATAATACGGCTGATTGCAACATCGACATACGAGACAATGGAAAACACTTCTTCATCTTGTCATGTCAACTCTTAGAAGACACAATATCTTAGACCGCTATGGTTTGGGCACCATCTATTTTCTAATCCTGTGGAACTAGTGTTGTGATTTAGCGCTCGGCCGAGCCTTGAAGAGAGGTTTAACGGGTCAAGCTAAGACTAGCGTAATGCAGTAATGAAAAATTCGCGTTAGGGGTGACAGCTCGAGTCGGCTCGGCCGAGCGCTGAATCAAAACACTAAGGCTGGTTTTAGTGTCATGCGGACCGTCAGTATGGATCGCTCCGCACCGGACCAATATGTAAAATATTTAGTTCGGCAAAAAGTCATTTTTCTCTGAAACCATGAAGTTTTCAGGATTATTATAAAACAAACCTAACCTCTTTAGGTTAGGTTAAGCTCTACGCGATATCTATTTAAAAAAAAACAAAAAAAACTGTGGTGTCTTCAAGAAAACTGGCTAGGTATTTGCCGAAATGAAAAATCGCACAAACAATACAGCTGGATAACCAAGTTTAGTGATTGCGATAGGATACCTCGTTGAAATCTGAATGTATGGAAAGTTTGACATTGTTTTTTTTATGAAACTGCCGGCGCCATATTTAACGTTGATCGGCCTGTAATCGTAAGTTTGCAACCCCCTAAGTGGAACCAATGGGGAACTTGCATGGGACTTCAATTTCGAATAAATTGCACTCAATCGATGCGGATATACGTAGATATATCATACAAAAAAAAACGATTGCATTAGTTTTATCTCACATTAAAATGAAAAAAAATATATATTATTTTATCGATAAAATAACATAACAGTTAGACGGACGTGGTCTCACCTCTGGTCCAGTCCTCGTGGATGTCGGCTTTGTGCTTGAACTTCTGCGCGAGGTACTCGAGCCTCTCGAGACGCATCATCTCGCTGAGCAGCCACTCCTCGAAGGCCTTCTCGGCGATCTCCAGCCCCTTCCATGCTCCCGTGATGTCCTGGAACCAATGGATGTCATATAATGGGAAAGGCCGATGAAAGCTAATTGCAGATGGCGCTCTTCTAGATTCCATACAATCAGAGAGAGAGACAGAAGTTCGATTGTACCTAACTCGATCGATTGTATCGAATGTACGGAAACTAAATACAGTTCTTAGACAAAAATCTTCCCCATAGCATTAATATATCATAGCATTATTTTTTAGCCTTTTTCGGAAAACGGCGGATTCCCACTTTCGGAGCAATTCGGGACAAAACATAAAGTAATTTTTTAAATAAATAAAAACTACTTCCCACCATACAAATTTAGCTTTTTTATGGACCATTATTGCTGCTGTCAGTTTGACAGTTGTATACGTACGGAAACCATCTTGCCCTCAGTGGGCATGTACGCGGGGCGGTTGCTCAGACGCAGCTTGGTCTGCAGCGTGTTGAAGTTGGTCTCGAGCTTGGCCTTCTGCTCTACGCGGGGCGGCTTGTGCTTGCGTCTGGAACATAAGATAGCTTTTAAAGTGGACCGTATTTATACAGTTTTAAAGTCTATTTTAGAAGTAATGTTTTGTTTTGATTTGGCCAGAATTGAGATACTTTTTGGTTAAACTGGCTATCGGGTAGGACACTAGGCTACTGTCAACAGTCTTGTATACTCGTACGCACATTCATATGAAACGATTGTCATTTATTATGACTCTCGAGGATCGTGACGTCACGATCCACGAGCGTTGGCTCTCTCTAACAAGCAATATTAGAACGGTTGTAGCTTCGTAATGTTTTGAGATATTCGAATGGGATTTTAGTCACTAGGCATATTTTTTTGCCTTCTCTCTTTGGAGTAATAATACGTTTTGAGTCTACACCCCTTTGGTAGTTTTTCAGCTACAGCCGTTGGTAGTTTTTCACACTGGCTCTAAAAGTTTACAACAAAAACTACGACGTAGCTACAGTCAGCAGCAAAAGTAGCTAGGCGGACCAAGTGCTCAAAATGACCTACACACGACTCGAATGTTACGAGAATAAGGACTCTATATTGATATTTTGCAACTTATATTCTGTTGCTGGCTGTACAATTGGCAAAGATGTCATCGCTGTATGAATGAAAAATGTTTTATTAAGGAATCAAAAGATCAACAAACGCAAACAAGGTTGGAATTTCCTTGTAAGTGAAAGGACACCTGTGACAGGAAAAAAAATATATTTCTCGGGACGAGTTTATGAGGCTTACCTGTAAGTACGGTAGTCCTCCAGCTTCTTCTGGCAGCCCGCGAGCGAGTTGTCTGTCTGGCGGCTGTTCAGCCACGGCATGGTGCGCCGGATCCATTCCAGAAGCTACGGGTATCAAAAAAAGTAATGTGTAAAGAAGAAATAATTGGAGTACCTACTTAAAACATATTAAGTGTAACCGCGAGGACGGCGATGAGTCGAGATAAAAAGAAACATGAATCAAGGGTGAACAACGATTGAATTATTTGTTTTTGTTGCATATGTTTTCTCAAACATGCAATGAATTAAATAAATAAAAACTCCTCAAATCAAACTAATTTTCATTGCTGAATGCCGTGATGCTGTGTCACAAATAGTGGAATGAAAAATAAAAAAAAATACTTCCCGGCCTAGGTCTTCAATTTCGTATGAAATTCCTTTACAGTTCTCTCGAGTTGATCCGCCCGAAACGTGATACTTTGAAGCCTGATATAACCCACGTAATGACGACATTTCATTTGACGACATTCATTGAGAAACATATATTGCAATACAACCTTGCAAGCCGTAACTGTTTGATAGTGCATTACTGCAGCAGACGCCGGGAAAGAAGGACTTGCCGGGTGAGTAGGTATAGACGGATAGTGATACGAAGCCGGCAAGCCCTTTTCACGGCCAGGAATGTATAGTGCTTTTCTCAAACATGGAATGAAATAAATATCCAAGAAATCAAACAAATTTCCATGGCTGAACGCCGTGATGCTGTGAAACAAATTGTGGAATGAACATTAAAAAAAAAACTTCCTGTGGGCCTTCAATTTCGTATGAAATTCCTTTACAGTTCTCTCGAGTTGATCCGCCCGAAACGTGATACTTTGAAGCCCGATATAACCCACGTAATGACGACATTTCATTGCATGTTTGAGAAATAGTAGATTGTTAACCAAGGGTTGAAAGTGACCCATTTAACCCGAGATATTTCTGGCGCTCGAACGAAGTGAGAGCGCCAATTGTTCGAGGGTTAAATGGGTAATTTCACCCGAGTTAAACACTCTACTTTTCATTTCGACTGTGAGGAAAAATAATTTAATATCAACCTATAATCGTAATAAACAACTCGTTAATGCAGGTACCTATAGCTGAGTGTCGATTTGTGAAAAGTTTTTATTTTAATGATTTGACGTAACTCTATTATCTTCGACTCCGTGGCTGACCGTAACAATAAAAAAAAAATACTTTCCACCCTAGGGGAGAAAAAGCTATTTTCCACCCGGCTATATGCCCATGAAAAATCAACTTTCAGAGCAGGAGAGATGAAAAGATTATTGCGTGTCTTCTCACGCTCTGGCGCAGCCTGCGGTGGCGGTAAATAGTAAGCTTGAAATCTACTGTGACGTAAATACTTACGTCGCTGGCAAGACGTTCGTACTCCTCCATGAGGCGCTCGTTCTCCTGGTTGACTTTGAGAACCTTGCAGATGCGGTTTGCGGCCGTTTCAGCCTGCAATTACAACATTCTCGTCAGAATCTACATCCTACATAATGTGTCTAGTATTAGGTATTATTATAGAATATACAATTATTTAAAAATCATTCGCTGTTTAACAAGCGGCAAAAAATGGTTAGGCATTGGAATTATTACTAGTTGAAATGTCATGATAAAATCTGGTTGGTTCTATAAATTCACATACAGTCTTGCGAGCGCAAAAATGCAACTAACTCAGACTACAGATCGTAGTTACATTACCAACTCGCAGATGTGAACACAAGTATTTTTTTTCAAGTTTTTCGATTTAACCGACGTCATTATAGTTTAAAGTATAGTTGGACCGGCCAATCATGTCACTTCTACTTATCTATTTGTAGGCACAGGGTACATGGTACACATAGAAAGGGTACGCCACTAATTCTTATACCCACATTTTTTTATCTACTTCGCTTCTGACACGGTTGGCTAGCCAAACAGTTTTATGATTAATCTAAGAGTACAAAAGTTATGAAACAAACCTTTTGCGCACCAGAGAAGCAATGGTAGTAGGACGATACGTAGGTCATGACTGCTCGCTCGTCCGGCATGGCGGTGTTCTGCAGATCTAAGCGGCACGCACGCGACAAGGGTTAGTTTCATGCGATGCCAAGTTATAAATTGCACTTTAACTGCTTTGACATAAAGGCTGGAATGCGTTGGCTTCATGTGCGAACGTGGATCTAAAGCGCGAAGTTGCGAGTTTGTTCATTGAAAGAAAGCATCAATTGGCATGTTTTTGAAATATATGTCGATATGTTTTTTTGTCTCTAACTTGCAGCGAATATTTGCGATTTAACATGAATTTTGTAAAAAAAACAAATACGGTGTGATAAAAAGATGTGATACAAAATCAGTGATTCCGACTCGACCAATAAAAAGACTTAATAATCATAAATTACTGTTTTCTAAGCAAGTTCCTCCTTGTGAATCAAATGTGATAAAAAAAATTACAAACTTTATGTTACATTGTGTCGATTGTCAAACAATCGAAACATCTTTCTCAATACCCTATAAAGCAAATGTTTTACTAAGCCAAATTATATAAATAATATTTAAAACTAGGCATTTTTAAAGCAGTTAAAGTGTGTCAATGCTTACATTTCAACAAGCCGTGTCAACGTCAGCCGTCCGTCGAAACGAAAGCATTTCCATCGATGTTATTAACAAAGCTTTACAGTCATTAATACATAAACACGATATTCAATAACATCAAACGCTGTTTCGTTGTTGGAACAGGATAAATAAAAGATTGTTTTTTTTATTTGCTTAGAGATAAGGTCGGTGTTAACTATTGTAAACTATTGCTGTTGGCACGTCATTAAATAACTAGGGACCTAGTTGTAAAGATAACTGTATTGCTAGTGTGTTGTGGATATAGTTTACAATTAATATTCACAATAACCTCTTCTCTCTCGCTATTTTATCGGTCCTAACCTTGACAATAATGAAATCTTATTATTAATCAAAAAATGTACATTTGATGATTCAGAGTCGATAACGAAACTGAAGTAGGTTGTCATAATAAAGGTAAACGTCCTAGTGCTCGACGTTGCACTAGTGTATGACATGGGCACTTTATGTCAACGCAATATGGGTTAAATTCGAACTAAGAGGATTTTTTTTCATTCGAATTCAAGCCATGTCACTTTGACATAAACAGCCCATGTCATGCACGTTTAACTTATGTCTGGTTTGATCTTTTGTATATACATATTATCACTATCGAATTTGATATCCTTGACGGGAAAAGGATATCTCAAAACCGCAAATAGTTCCCAAAACTTTCAACCGTTATGAGTCACCGCGGTTTAGAGATACCCCGTATTCTTTCCTAAAACGGCTCCGTAACTGTTCCAAACAAAGAGCGTACTGAATCATGCTATAAGTGACACACAAAAGGCGTTAAGGGCTGGGTCAAACTGGGGTACGGGCAGTCTCGGCCGTGTTCTATACCTGTTGCGCGCCTTGGAAGGCGTGGTAGTAACATGACACATAGGTCATAATGGCGCGCTCGTCCGGCTTTGGTGTGTTAATAAGGTCTGTAATACCCAGCATAAATGTGAGATTCATGTAAACTGTCCAGAAATTCAAGTGCATTTTCATTGGGTTTTCAGCGTTCGCTTATCAAGTTATCACACATACAATCGCCTTTTACACATACGACATTTTAGCTTTATGCAGTTCACAATTGCATGAATACAACCAAATAGAAAGAGATTGTTAAACTGGAATCAGAAGGTTCTGATGAGTACGAGGGTAGTCCTAGTACTTAATTAAACAATGAAGCACATATAAACATCATTTACCGAATCACTTTTGATGCTGGGACCTAACCAGTCCATACATCTTTCTGGGACAGTGTGTCATTAGAAAATCGAACCATTTTTCTTCCACATTGATTATCCTGTAAGCCAGCGGTCGGCAACCCTTTAGCAGCCAAGGGCCCAACAGTAGCTAACAAAATTGATTCGACCTTCACATACAAAACAGCCAAGGAGGCTGGTGGGCCACAAGTAAAGGGTCTCGCGCGCCGCATGTGACCTGTTGCCAAGTTGCCAACCGCTGCTATAAGCTAACATTAGGAAGGTTTTCTATCCATTCAGTGGGTAACTCACCATCAGGGTCCAACATGCGTGGGATGTCGAGATACTTCTCGGCAACATCGAAGGCCGTGTTTAAGTTCTCGAGCGGGTTGTCCTTGGACAGCTTGCTGTAGTCGATCAGGTCGGGCCTGTGCCTGTGGATGAGGGCGCAGAACGCCAGGCCGTCCTTGAAGGACAGGTGGAAGTTTTGCACGTTCACGTTCTTGTATGGGGCTGTCTTGCGTTGGCACCACAGGAGGAGACCTTCCTGTAATTACGAATGTTTTGGTGAGTAATATAGGAACGATTAGTGGTCGAGTCGCGACGTTTGTTTGTATTATAATTGAGGACATATTGCGCGGGTATAATTTAATTAGCCATTGAAACCAAACGTTTCTTCTTCATCGGTTGTTTACCACCGTCACTTAGAATTATCAGACAATTCAGGGCGAGTCTGAATATCCCTTTTTTTGACACTGTATCTTATAGGATACAAAAAAAATATGAATCTTTCTTTGCTCCACTATTCTTTTTTTGCTCCACCAGCAGCAAACAAGGCTCACGGCTTTTTTATTTGCCTCGTAAAGGGATTGTTTTGGTGATTGTCGATTTACCTTGGCGGTCATTTCTTCGACTGAGATGTCCTGGATGGCGAATCGCAGGATAATCGTCCAGATCATACCAAGAGTCATTTTCAAGTTACCGTCGACGATTTCTTCAGCGCCGATGGATACCAACTTTACGCCTGAAATTTGAAAATAGATTTCAAGTTACTCTAGGTCGTAAAACGAAACTTTTGTCCGATAGGCTGCTAGGACATCTCTCTTCCTGGTTATAGTGGGGTGTAAAATCTTGTACTAGCAGTAATAAATAAAGAAAGCCTCAGAGCGCCTTTCGTTGCCCTCGTCTTCAGCTCGGGTAAATACAATCGACTACAATATATTTATAATATCCCTATTTCTGCTTATCGGACTGCATGCATTCGACTCTATTATTTGAGTATTAAGGTCCAAAAGTAGTAAAGTACCCGGACCACTTTATTAGCTGACTATATTGGTAGTGTAGATACTAGTTCAACAAGGTGGGGGCACGTTGGAACTTTCTTATAAATGAAATTATATGTTACTTTTTAATGTGTATTTTAACAATAAGTTAAGCCTATATGGAACTTGTTCTGAAATAAATATTTGATTAATTCATTAATTGAAAGGAGCAAGTAGAGTAGAATTGTAATGGTTGGTTGAAGTCATGTATTTTACTGCAAAATTGTATTTAGATCAATTAGCTGTGTTTATTTTCCTGTTACTATTAAGTTGAAATACATCAATGCAAGCACATGTAATTACATTTACAGGTAAGTGGCATCAGTAAACTTAATTTCTGCTAATGAAACGCTTGTTTAAAATAAATATTTAAACGTACTATTTGCCGAGATATGTCGATAAGTCGAGATTTATGAATTACAAAGCAACGTAATTCGATGTAGATATTATAGCAGTATCCTCTGTGTAGCCTGACTTTTCTAGGGCCTATACAGAAAAATGGATAATGTTTAAAATAAAAAATCTTCTGATAAATATATAATACTAGAGCCGTAAATGCCGTCAACATAACTTTTTTGGGAGCCCCCTAATCGCTATATTAGATTGGAAATGCTCCATTACTTTCATGGGTTTTGGAGTATTCAGTTGATCACTGTGACGCACACGTTATCTGGGGCAGTACAGTACAAGAATCGTCCTTCCAGTGGTCAAAGTTACTCATATACTTATATTTATCGCATAAAATAATATTAGAGGGAACGCCGTTTACGCGGATTAAGAGTCCCTCCCAATTTTAGCAATGTCCACAGGAAAAACAGGAACCAAAATCTCTGTACCCATCTAGATCTTTCAGGATGCACAGTTGACGGTATATTTTTTTCACGCCTTTCATTCAGAAACGTAAGTTTTGGTCCCCGACGACGAGATGGAGCAAAATGCAACTTTTCTGTTCAAGCTACTTTTTTAATTTATTCATTGGCATGTAGCATTTACGCAATGTGCAAATTGAACACAGATCTTTCTTAATAAATTAATCGATTGTAATTTCATCGTAATCGATTAAAAACAAAATTTTTTTTTTCCTTTTTTTATTAAAATTTTTCCTTTTTGTTTTTCCTCATAGTTGGTGTGAAAAGTTGCATGTGTCACTCAGGGGCAAAATTATCTTCGTCTTGGGCGTTAACACTTGAATCCCTCACTACGCTCAGGATTCAATACACCGCCCTCGCCGTCAATATACTATTTTGCTCCCTTGTGACACAAATAACTATTGTGGGACCGTGAGTTCGCCCGAAAAGTTGTAGTAGTTGGGTATTTCTCAAATAATGTGACTGACTTGTCACAACCATGTGCAAAAGTTAAGGCTACTAATACTTAATTTATTTTTCTTTTTTATATAACGAACAAAAGACTACGACAGCTATTATACAAATAAGTATTACAATAGTTAACTGCTGGGAATTGCTTAACTTTTGCACATGGTTGTGACAAGTGTCTTTAACTATTTGAGAATGACCCAGTTACCTTTGGAAGCGATGAAGTCGAGCGCCTTGTTGACATTGGCGATCTTGTGGAACCTCATCTTGCCGCGGTCAGGCTTGGGCAGGGTCTCCCCCGAGATCACCTCGAGCAGTAGCATCAGCTTCAGCCCGTTGCGGAAATCGTCGTCGATGTTCTCGATGCCGGTGCCCGCTTTGCGGAGGTGGCTGTTGCACCATGCTGTGAACGTCTGGAAGGAGAGACGGTTTCAATTAATTCTTGATAGGATTTGGTGAAACAATCTGGGAATTTCATTTTCACGCGCATTAAGGGCACGAAAGGAAGGTAAATAAATCAGACTTTTTATGAAATTGTACAAATACCGCAGCTGCATACCATATGGAATATACCATGAGGGATTATCCTTATATTTACATATATACTTAGAAAATGGTGTAATTTTTCTGAGACAATAAGCGTAAGTACAATAATTGACTTTCAAAACAAAGTTTTAACCGACTTCAAATCAGTAGCCAAATAGCTTCATGTTTGCCTATAAAATTTGAAGAGTTCCCTCGATTGCTCCAGGATCCCATCATCAGAACTGGATTTTGGTGGCAACGGGACCAATCTGGAAGTATATGCTTTCAAACAAAGAAATATTTTTTCAAATCGGTTCATAAATTACGGAGTTATCGCGTAACATAAAAACATACAGGCGAACTGAGAACCTCCTCCTTTTTGAAGTCGGTTAAAAATAGACACCTCAAAGGACCAATTTTTGCTGTGCTAGTAAAAAATTAATTAATATTATTAATTAATTAATATCTATAATCATCTGTATTACCGGGTCAAATGGCATTTACCAAATAGGTACGCTATAGGACCAGATTCCGACGAGTTTTGACATGTTTTTGGTATTGATCTTTCTTGTTGGTTGTCTAGAAGAGATCGCTCTTCAGCGATAAGACCGTTGTTTGCCTCTTCTTGTGTTTACTATGTTTTGTAGGTACCAGCAGCGGAGCGCCCATACAAGCCGATTCCCACCAGCTTGCCTACAATTTCTTTTTATGCAAGCCTATAGTTATATATTACCTACCTACTCTAAACTCTTTCATAACTTTTATGTTCCGGGTTGCCCATCGAACATTTTTACGCGCCGCCAGTGGTAGGTACAGTGTTCTTTTATTGTGGTGTGCAATAAAGAGTATTAGTATAGTATTGTATTGTATAGACAAATGTAAAAAATATGGGTGCATACAATAACTTACTCATAAATACTTATGGCCATAGCTCCTTATGTCGGCGGACATAAGAGACTGAACCTATTTGATTTTAAACGGATAAAGGATGACTCACGCTAGAACGGGCCGAGTCCGGCACGGGCCGTTTCCTAAGAAAAACGACAGCGTTTTCGCGCGGTCGAGCCATACCCAAGCCCGGCCGAGCCACGGTCAGGCCGTGCCGACACCGAGCCGCTTTCAAGCCTCAGCCGGGGCTCGGCCGGGCTTGGGTATGGCCCGGCCGCGTAAAAACGCCGTCGTTTTTCTTAGAAAACGGCCCGTGCCGGCCACGGCCCGTTCTAGCGAGAGTCATCCTTTACCTTCCGTAGTGCTCTCTATTGATTAGATACTAGTTCTCGTTGAGTACTATCACAAATACAAATCTGTCCATAATGAGTCAAACAATGAATGGAAGCACATTGGTTTGTTTACAACACCGTTATCGCGAGATGTCCCCGGAATGTAATCTGTGCAGCGTTATCACACTCGTAACCGTTATCTAACCAGACGTGAGCTCTAATCGGTTCTAAATTCTAATCATCCGTAATGTCGCTACTTTCACGTGCGTATCTTCGTAACCCCCCACGCAAAAAGAGGGGACGTGTCTTTGTGTCTGTCTGTCTGCATGTCTATCTGTCTGTCTGTGGCATCGTGGCTCCTAAACGAATGGTCCGATTTTAATGTGTTTTTTTTCGTCCAAAAGCTGACGTGATCGAGATGGTTCTTAACTACGTTTCATCAAAATCGGTTCAGTCGTTTTTGAGATATTGAACTTTGAAATGAATATGTCGGGGGTTTTTCAACTTTTGTAAGGTGTAGCATAAATAAAGTATTATATTTTCTCTATGGTTGTAGTTTTTAATTGCAGTATTAGACTAGCAAGCACGATGGGGTGGGGAGGGTAGGTATATGTCCGATTAAAGAATTCGTCCCTATACTAGCGAGTATGTCTAGGTAAGTGCGAAAGAGAGAAATGCTTTATGTCGCTACGAGATCATGCTAGTAGATAGACTTTTTTATCTGTTTCTCTCTAGAAACAGATATAATCATATTATATGATACGCGCATTTCACGACTTTATATTGTCACTTTTTTTTTTTTTTTTTTTTTTTTTTTTTGCGGACAATCTTACACAAATCAACCTAGTCCCAAACTAAGCAAAGCTTGTACTATGGGTACTAGACGACGATATGGATACTTATATAGAGAAATAAATACTTAAATACATAGAAAACATCCATGACTCAGGAACAAATATTCGAGCTCATCACACAAATAAATGCCCTTACCGGGATTCGAACCCAGGACCTCTTGCTTCGTAGGCAGGGTCACTACCAACTAGGCTAAAGCGGTCGTCAAAAAACTTTGTCACTTGCATACACGATTTTCATCGAGTATTCACGTGATTAAGAGGATTGGTGGCGTATGGTTGATGATCCTCCTAGCGTTATTCCCGGTTGTGCCCTAAAAAAGCCCGGGGTCCAATTTACGGTTTTACATTCAGTTGTGAATTCGGACCGAGATGCGAGATTATGATCTTACTGAAAGCACGAAAATAGAGAGACCAGTGTTGGGAAAGTCGTTGGTACAAAATGTTGATGTTATGTGTTACGTAGGACCAACATGTAAATAGATTGAGGTAAAATTATATAATCTTTTTATAACATCACGAGCTGCCCGCGCGGCTTCACCCGCGTTTTGCAAAGAACACAGGCGAACCCGCGGGATAAAATATAACCTATTACCATCCAGAAAGTAGGTACATTCTACACGCAGGTGAAATAATTTTTGAAATCGGATAAGCGGTTCCGGAGATTACCCATTAGATACATAGGGAGATGCCCCGGTTCTGGCCACTGGGCCGGTTTTGGCCATTTTCAACTTTAAATTGAGTGTACTAAGGAACAGAAAACTGAATGGCCAATCAGTCTTAAAGTGGCTACAATTGGGGCATCTGCCCTACAAACTTATAAATGTACAAAGCATCAATGTCACAGACTTTTCCTCTTTATAATATTTGTATAAACTATAACAAAAAGGCGTACAGACAGTCCATTAGACACTTGCAATTCCAGGAATATCAAATATTTAGACGATCCAAACATCACCGTAGCATAACTATAACTACATACCTACAGCTTAGTTCCGTTATTTTCAATAGGTACCTATCGTATTATTTCGTACACATTATCCCGTTTTTTTTAGAAATAAACGTGACGTTGAGGAAAATCTTCTTTAGTGCACGGCTTTCCGTATCATCTGCGGAATGTTATTTAAAAACAGATCGAAATGAACACATTGACGTAATGAAGTTATTCAATCGTGTTATTTTCTGCTTAGTAGAAATATTATTTTTATACCACTGATTATTTATAACAATCTAGAAATAATACAGCTCAACCTATAAATTAGATTTTCCGGTTATTTAAAATAACTTATCTAGTCTCCTACACAATATAGCAAGATATTATGATAAAGAATTACAAGAAGTTTAATCCATGCTAATAAAACAATGCGAAAGTGCTTATCTTTATCTGTTTTTAGCTTATCTTTTCACACTCAGACCACTGATTCGATCAGAGATATGGAAATAATTTAAGTCCCGAATTGTGAAGAAGGATACCTATAGAATAGGTATGTTACCTATATCTCGAAATAATCTCATACCGGTGGGACTTTGTATAGATTGGTTCTACGCCGACAAAAAATGCGATACAGATCCATAATTCGTCACCTACTTAACTACAGTTAAAAAATGTTGATGCATGTGTCGTTTTTAACCAACGTGAACAAATCGGAAGCAATTGTTTGAACTTGGAATCATTCCTAAAAGCAATGGGCTATAAGGAACAAATGAAGGACATACGAGGGGCGTTAATCAATACTGCAGCGACACTATTCACAACGTGTTTCACCTCACTGCTCACCCCTTGTATATCTTGACGCCGGGATTCATAGTAACAACGCGTAACCGGAGGCCTGACGTACACTGGTGGGCTGAGGTGAAGTGAAGCTTTGTGAAACAGCTTAGTTGCATCAGGTAGGGGCGAGGGTCCGACCCTCGGTTTCCCAATTCGACGTTTAAAAAGACCCGTGGGCACGGGATTGTTGAGGATATAGGACATTCTACGCGCAAAATACGCTTGCGATTATTAGCACACGAATACTTCGTTACGTCTGTGTACACTAATAGCGAGACTAATACGTATTATCTACACACTAAAACAAAATGTACTTAGTGAATATTGTACTTACAATTTGGATGTGTACTGGTTGGTGGTCGTGGTGACTTTAACTAAAGTCTATAGTCCTGAATAATGAAAAAATAATATCTTCAAGAGATTCTTTTCCCTTGACTTACAGTCAGTCGCAATGCCTTGCTCAATCGACGACCTAGATGTAATATATACTATACCTCTTACCCCAAGCCGGCAAAATACATATATACGAACATGCACAAAGTACAGGCCTTTTTATACATTCGCGTGTAATAATGTCGTAGATTCGTAGCGTGAATTGTTCTCGATAGTTTTTGTTATATTTTTTTTGCACATTAGTTACATCACTCAAGCAATTAATGTCATCGGACACAATGCATTGCATATATATTGTGTCGTTGAGCAAGAGTTATTTAGGTCGTATCCCTCTGAACCAAAAAGGAGAAACTCGGTACACAAGTGTAAGAGAGTTAAGACCATTCATGCACGGAGGGCGATATAGGTATTCAGTAATTGCAAAATGGCCGCCTACTGTACGTAAACGCGATTTGTTCCGGAGATGGTCCCAAGGCCGGTTCTGATCAATTGAATTCAGAACATTCGACGGCTGTGCGTGATCGAACGGCGACAAAGACACAAAGGTGCTACGGTCAAGTGCGAGTCGGGATAACGAGACGAGGGTTCTGTAGACAAATATTGCCTTTTCTTCCTATACGAAGATCAATACAGTAAGGACGGAGGAAGCGTGTGAAATTATCTGTGAACTTTAAAACAAATTCACTCTATTACTGGTATAATTATTATAAGAGAATTATCATAATATATAATTGCGTGGATGAATAGATAATAGATGCAGGCTGCACAGTAATTAGTATAAATTCCCACATTGAATTGAATACAGATCCCTAAAATGGCGTCATCTATGATAATTGATTCCCTGTAACCCTGTAAGCCTTTAAAGTGCATTAGAATTGTAACGACAACGTAAATCAGGCTGTTCGCGATAATTAGCCGCCCACGGAACGGAATTGAGTCATGTCATGTTTAACAAAGACAAACAACCAACACCTGGTTTGGAATACACATAGATTTTACAGCTAATTGACACATTCAATACAAAAATTCAATGATACCTTGTGAGGATACTATAAAGGAATGTCGGAATCACTCGCAAAAAAGTCTACCTGGAACATTAATTTATACTTCGATGGTGTTCGTAAGAAATTCAATTCTAATACCATCAAATAGGTTTGGTTTTGCGTTAAAAGTGTGCATTTAGAATGCAACAAGTTGATAGATGACGGTGCGATTGCTGAGGCTAGCAAAAATGCGTGCACTGCGGTACATCGGAGACTACATTCCGGCGTGTAGTGGTTGTGAATCGAGCAATAACCGACCTTCAGTCCATGACAGAAGGGCTTTGGTGAACGCCTACTATTCGTGGCTTTGCACCTTATGAACTTATGATTCACCATGCGCGGCCAGTTGGCAAGAGATATTAAATAAAAATACCTTTATTACATAGTCGCGTACGCATACGTTGCACATGCATCATCCGATTAACGGGTCGCCACGAACCAGTCACGATATTTGAGAAAACTGACGGAATTTTGGGTTAAAGCAATATTCTGTGGTCTGAACGAGAAAGCTGTGAATACAAAAAAAGTCATGTTGAATACGGCATCTTTATTTATGACATTAATCCGAAATGCTGGTTTACATCGTTATAAAAACGGCGACGTAAACAAAGAGTACCTAACACGAGTGCAGCGTAAAACTTTATTGTTGTCCAAGCTGCAGTTGACAAATATAAAGTAGCGTTTAACTAGTTCTGAAATACCAGGGTGTCGTAGAAATATTCAGCGGCCTCGCGAATCGGAGATGTCCCTGAGACAAAACACGGCGTGACCCAGAATGTGAAAATAATCCAGCATCACCTTGCAGCGCGCACCACGGCCAGCGCCAATCTAAAATAAGGCACGCAGGTGTAGACAGGCGAATGCGGCTTAGAATAAGAAACATACGCGTCCGCTGGACTGTGGACGTGTTGTCAACAACTAACAATGAAAGGTTGCTGCTCAATAACCTAGCAAATAAGACAGGGCACGCCGTGTGATACTAGGTCGACCTATGATTGTTTAAATAGACAAATGGCATTGCTTTCCAAACGCACTGCTTTCGTCTCACGTAGTTGGGAACAATCGAAAACGTATTAATCAGCGAGTGAAACTCGTATAAAAAGCGTCGTAAATGTGACGTCGATCGTCAAATTGGCATACATCGGATACAATTGCTTATTATTGAGCTGAATGAGATCGGTTGGCCGAGGCAGTAAAGGATCGTAACATGCTACTCGATCCGTAACATGTCCGTTTTATGACACGTTGAAAAAGACATGAAATAACACCAGTGGCCGCATTACGATTCGTTTTATCGCCAGTATAAAGTCAAATTAGTATTTACGGATGTAATTGAAATGAACTTGAATACGGTCAACGCGCTAGGTAGGATTGATAAGAGCAAATATTGATGGTCAAGGTAATGTACGAGGGACTGGGTCAATAGAGGTCTGCTAGAAAAATTAATAATGGAAATATGAACCATTTAACGTCGGAGACAAAATAAGTATCAAGAATAGACCGCCAGTCTGGTAACATTGGCAATCCGTCGGTCGCGAGCGGAACAAATTAGTAAGAGGCCGGAGGTCGTTTTACTCGTAACATCCCAAGCATTTTCAAATGTTGTACACAGCCATTCCACATGAGCATGTTCTGAATCTTGATCTAATCTCAGTAACATGATCTATAAGCATCAGGTCGATAGTGCATTTTACATCCACCGATAAAGATCGCCCTTACGCAATGTTAAATTTATCTTCACGAAACGTGTTCCAGCGATGTCATAACAACCAAAGTCATTAAATTTTAACTATCACGTTGTCAAACTAGTCCAACCTTAGCCACAACACGTAAACACGTAGTTTGTTAAAACACTAGTTCGGTATAATGGCCTTTATTTGTCTTGACTGAATAACAGCCTGTCATAAGAGTTATGATTTATGCGAGGTGCCAAGTGCAATTGTGCCAGGTAAAGTTGTTTGGCAACATTTAGCTGCACCCATAATTGGAGAGTAATTATACATGGGTAATAAATTAATTCATTAAATTTTAATTGCTGCATATCTCATAAAATTAATCAAAGGAAAGCGAGGGGATTCGATTTGATACCTATTAGAAAGCCGGGTGTGAAATTTGGTATTTGGCTAATCATATCAATCGCTGCCTAACTTTAATGATAATAATTCGGAATGCGCATTATAAATGGGTAATTCTGATGAATTATTTAATAGAGAAACAGTCTGTGCGATATGTCGCGACATTCCGCAGCTTTAAACGTCAATGTGCGCCGTTCAAACCGGTTACCTTAGTTTCCTAAATCGTTTGACCATTTACTCTGTTCCGTATGAATAATCACGATAACGAAGTAAAAGTGAAAATGGTTACGTAACTGCAAGGCTCCTGAGAATAAACATGTCTAATACTAAACTAAACAGTTTGTAAGGTCGCTTTATATCCGCTTTTTAACCTGTCCATTATAATATCAGATGTAAAGCAATTGATTTTTAGGACAGCGTTTTAATTGTCGCTATTAATGATGTCCAAAAAGAAAAAACCTATAATAAATACATTAAAATTAACGAGTTAATTAAATCATAGGGTCTTTTCGCCGGTTACGCGACCACCTTTGGTTAGCGACCACTTGAAGAACATGGTTTTTTCAATTGAAAATAACATCAATTCTACAGAGTCTATTGAAACAGTCAGTCGTATGCCTTATTTTTTGTAGTTATGGAATAGGAATTTACAAAAAAAACGAGAAAATATGCTTTCAGTTCACCAAGTCAGCTAAGTGGTCGCTAACCGGCACATGAAATTAGGTGGTCGCCAACCGGCGAAATGACCCTACTTACTTTATTTCTTAGTTTAAAGTAGTTAATTTATAGGAACTCTGAGGTAAGTAGGTACGTTTCAAATAGTACGAGTGTTTCGTCCACTTATATTTATTGAGATTAGCTGAAAAAGCGCGTGTAACTTTTGAACAAAAAATGTATAGGTCAACTCAAAGTGTTTAGCATCTGCAAGTTTTCAACCAACTGACCTCTCAGTTTTTAATAGGTACCTACAGCGGGGCAGTTGCGTAACTTTTCAAACGAGCGAGGGCGTATATCAACTGACATTTTCCTCTTTATTAAATGACAGTGGATATGTCCTATCGCGCGTTCGTAAATTCACGCAATCGCCCTGCTGGTCTCTTCAACTAAACCTAAAACCTAATTGCGGAATCAAATGCTTGGGCTTGTTGATTTAATATCACGAATCAATTGACACACATCGGGAGTAGAGAAAGACAATCGATGATTATTGTGATTGATGATGACGGCTCCCGTGGGCGACGAACGGTGCTGTGCCATTAGCACGAATTAGGCACTGATTTAGTCATGCTCACTTTGCGGCGTTGCACTAATATAATCAGGTAATGAGGGTATTCTGAATGCATCATGACTTGTCACCAGCTGGTAGACTGTGGCGAGAGGTCTGGGTTTTGACACCTAATCACTTTTACAGAATGCATACCTACCCGGAAAACCCTTATATATGTTTTAATTAATTAATATATTACGAATTAACAAGGACAGTAAACCGATTTTGGTATTTCAAAAACGCTTCGATAATCGATCCTCAGGTACCTGCATTTTATGAAGTATAAGTTTTTTGCATGCTATGAATTATGTGGTGTTGTGTTCCTGGTGGTGAGTAAGGTCGCCAGAGCTCCCTAGGGTGCGCTGTGTTGGGAGCAGGGATCGGAACCGGTTAATTGCTAAAACCTCGGTTTACCACAAATCTCGAACTATTTTATACTTCACAATGTAGGACTCAGTTGTGTTTTGAGGTAACGAGTGCGTCTTATTAGATTGCCCAATTAGAAATGAAATTATTATCAAAATAACGAAAAAGAACCGTTTTTGTTCCCATACAAACAATACCGGTTTCCGATCCCTGGTTGGGAGTGAGGGACCTGCATGTCTCTATCTGCCAACACAGCTAATCCTCAAGTGAATAAAGGGTCGGCAACGCGCTTGTGATTCTTCTGGAGTCACAAGTGTCCATAGGCGACGGCGGTACCAGCTTAACATCAGGCAGGCCGTAAGCTTGTTTGCCACCGTCGTTGTATAAAAAAAATAAACCTACCCAATATTTTACCAAACGGTGGCTGAGTGTCGTTGAGGGTACATTTTTGCAAATTTTGATTGGAACACTAAGTACATGAAAAGTATGATTGTAGCAACTAAATGCATGAACTGATGTAAATTAGATATTCTCTGGTTCTAGTGGTTGATTTAATAATTTTTTTTGGTAAGTATTTTTAATTGAAAATTGAATTGTTATAATATTTTACGTGTCAACTTGGGGTAACGTTGCCGTATACATATTACATGAATACAAAGTGATAATTGACTTTATTAAATAGCCGTGGCCAAATATCGAAATCATTTCACAAAATACTCTATAACTAGTAAACAACATAATAAATGTCTGAATTACTACAATCGAACAACACTGGCAGAACTCCCAATTATACCGATTACGACAAACGACAACCGTGTTCATTCAATTGAATGGCGATTTGATATTAGCGCGGCATGCCATACCATTTACCAATTAGCAGTAATTTTGGCAAGAGAATATCATCTCAATCGCGCAGTTGTAAAATCAACCTTACGATAAATGAAAAATGTTTGATTTTGAAGCAAACGTCTGAACGTCATAAGAAGTATTTGAGTGGGTGCGGAATTATTATTACACCTGCGAAGGTGCATATCGGCCATCGCCCACAGTCGAATATAGAATATAGACCCGTTATTCGACTTACATTTCATGATATAATTTATGTATAAACATTGACACGCCTCTATTGGTATATGCCACAAATAAATTACTGATTTGTATAACCTTATCGTGTTTAAATGTGTGTTTATATTAAGTAAATGACGTTTAACGAAGTAGATTTAAAAATGCGTGGGCCCGCCCATGTTTATTGTTTACATTCTAGAGGATATACATAGGTACCTAAGAAATGATGTATTGCAAGTAAGTATGTAACTAACATTTTTCACTCACTGCTTATAGCGTTCAGATATCCAGATTGAACCAACAAACTGTGTCAATACCTGCAAATAAACAAAAAAAAACAATAATTAAGACATTTTCAGGTGTTGGAAGCGGAATAAAAACATAGGTGCATGGTGTTAAAACATAGGTTTGTACACATCCTTACTCCTACAGTAATAAAGACGTGTTGCGATATATTTGGCTACTACTATCTATATGATGCTGACTATACCTATGCATCATAATCATAACGTATTTTCGAAAGTGTATCGCTAGTAAGTATAGGACTGCTGTTGGTATGTAGATTTATGTTTGTGATTCAAAGCTTAATAAACCAGTCATAAAGTATATCATAGTCTAATAACGAACATAGCACGTGTATTTGAAGTACATTTTTATGTTGTTTTGTAAACTGCGGACAATTAGGATACCCTGAGAACTTTACGGTTTTGCTCTATGAAAACACAACAATATATAGATATCAGCCATATTTTTACACCAAATAATAGGTTGGGTAATTTGACTAAATATTCATTAATAATCCACCTAAATTTAATACCGCAACGGTAAAACATAATGAAAACGAATCTTTATAAAATTCGTAAAAATCAGGCGAAAATGGTATAAACTTTCTTTACTTTATAATTGTCTATATATACGTTCTTTGGGATACGCGCATAAACCACTTAATTTTGTTAATGAATAAACCTTTCTATAGGCCAGATGAAATTCAATATTATCTCAAGGTCGTAAATATTTAATTAAAATGCTGTTATTTCCTGATGCATATATTTTTGGATTCAGGTAGTAAGTCTCCAAATTTGTGTAGTCAAACATGTTTTCATTATAAAAATACTGATAGCATTTTTGCTTGCTGGTAATTTTTCTTTCCTAACTTCCGGTCCATAGAATTATTAATTTCAATACCTAGTAAAAGTTTTTTCAAATAACATATATATAAGCCGTATACAAATAATTAGTCTGATATTGAATTATTTCAAAATAAACCGTAATTTTCTCAGGGTATAACCTGAAAATACGAAACTGATAGTTTTTTTACGAAATTCTCGATGTACAACCTATTCTATTTTATTTAGTACATTACCTGTTAATCTTCAATTTGTTTCAATCAATTTAAAATTTAGTTTTATCCATTTGACCTATTACGTAAATAAAATACACACTGACACACACACACACACGCACACGCACACACACACACACACACACGCACGCACAAACATACACACATACATTCACACATACTGTAATTAGTTCTCTTCATTTGTCATACGCTAGATGTAATGCTATAATCATATTTTAATTTAAGTACGATCTGTTAACCGCACTCGCAGTAGGCCAAGATACAGGCTCAGCCTAGTTTGGTCACTGACGGACAGCCTCAATTCAATGTTATATTTGGTTTTTGTGAAATAAACTATTTTGTATTTTGTATTTTTTTTAAAATCCTATGACAACAATTTCTATAAAGACTTGCATAGCGATAAAAATAAGAAAAAATAGATATTAGCGGCATGTTAACGAGTAACGACTATAATGTAATGACATGACGCCCATCTTGAAATATCGATGATCGTCATGGGAGCAGATATTCAAATAAATACGTACATTTGTACAATGATCGCGTGCGGGCGGCTCCGTAAATCTGAGTCTGGGATATGTTCATCCAGCTATTCTAATAGCATATACATTTAACCTAACCATAACATACGTAAAGCTAGATCGCTCAGCAGCCATCATTGTTCAGAGATTAGATAGTATCATAATGCATAAATTCGTATTAGGTACTTAGCCAACCATTGGCTGAGAATGGTCATGGTTGCGATATTAGTTTGGTTGAAACTTCATGAATATCAAAACATTGAAGGACAAAATATGAGCATATTTTGAAGATTTTCGAAAAGATCATTGAAGACTTACCAAATAACAGCATATTTTTATACTGACTGATATATTTAAAATATACAGTGTTTTTGTCCCCCTTGTTAATGTAGAAAATAACATAGCTCCTGTTACGTGTATTACCAAAACATATTCTAACTCGATTGGTCGCAGTCCTATCATGCCTAACTACATTAATTCGTAGAATTTCTACCCTCGTGTTTCGACATTTAGACGACCGCACGATAAAACCGAGATAAAAGTGTCAATTAGAAAAGACGAAATCTACATAATATTGACGCCTTCACGCCTTGGTATCTTTTTGTACTAAATGTAAAATACGATGGTCCCTAGAATTCAAATAGCCGCAATAAACCCAGTTATCCGCGGATTATGATTCTATAAATATAAAAGTACGAGCAAGACTTTCGCAAGTAACAGCCCTACGTTATTTGAAACTGACCGTTTGTACACTTCCTTATGTAAATAATGATGTAAGATTGGCTGTTGGCTAAATAAAACAAACATTCCGTCACTAATATAGAAACACTGACGAATCACGCACCTGCTAAAAATTAAGTACCTAAGCTAAATACAATTTGGATTCAGTCATTTTGGGAAATATTCAAATACATAGTGTATTCTTCATATCGTAAGTAGGTATACTGTGTTGTATATACCTTAATACCTACTTGTTATTTTGTAACACGTTTAAATACGGGATACGATACCGAGGAAATACCTATTACGGTTAAAATTATAAGCAGTCTATTTGTGTTTTGATTAATCCGATTAAATTTGTGTAAAATATCGTATTGTAGTTATCCAGGAAGAACACGTTCTACACGTCTCATTAAAATAAACAAAGTAGCTTAAGAGCTAAAATAATCGTTAATCCCGAGATTTTCAGCGGGAATTTATGGCAATTCCACACTCGCCTACAAAGCAACAACGGATATATGCCTGAAATAGCCATGGACGTCGACCCAGTTCCTTTAGCAGCTTACAAATATAGACTCACTGACAGACAGCCCGTACTCGTATTCTTCCGGATTTCTCGTTAATTAAGGTTAATAGGGACGTCAGTGGTATTGCATTTCTGAGAAACTGTAATGTATTAAATATTATAACATGTAGTCAGCTGCTCGACATAATTATGTTATGTCCCCAGTAGAGTCACGAGTTCTATAAGATTGCAAATTAGCAAAGTCTGCTCACTAGAAGAATCCCGTTGCGATTTCTGCGTCATTTCTACTGTAACTGACGCCCCACAATTTTGATCATAAGACTCTAGGTTTTTGCAGTAATTAAATCCCGCTATCCCCTATTGTGTTTTCGCTTTATCGTCGCCAAGCCGTGTGAAGAGGCTGTGGAAAGCCACTTGGCTCATATTTCTACCGTTTCACTTTTGCTTCTCCCGGTGTTAACACTGTTTACTGGTTGACTCGGGTTCTCGAGTATCATCTATAACGACTTAACGACTAGTTATATTTGATTCGTTGTGAAGAGGCGTCTTCTAATAAGTAGACAGTACGGTGTCGGTAATTTAATACCACGTGCCTTAGTCTTGCAATGGAAAAGCAAATTAGGTAGGTACAATATTCTTAAACAATCGATGACCCGCAATATCGATTGTAATTACTAACCAATGGATCATCAGTTATCTGAATAAATAAATATTTATTATTATAATACAATCAAGTAAATAGTACTAGACTTCATTAACATGTTTGTACGGAGTTATTCGATAATCATCATTATCGTTACCTATAGTGCTTACGGGTTTACAAGGTGATTATCAATTGACTTCCAAAAAAGGGTGATGTCAATAATTATATTATGTCATATCAAAAACTTCATAAATAAAACTTCTGAAAATGGTCCATCTAACGTTACTTTGGTACAACAACGAAGCGCCGTCTCGCTCTGAAGAAGACTATAATAATTCATTTGATTAGTGCATTGATTCGATACTTAAGATTTGTTATGATTTGTTACAGATAACGTCTG
This sequence comes from Epinotia brunnichana, assembly GCA_963854355.1. Lineage (NCBI taxonomy): Eukaryota > Metazoa > Arthropoda > Insecta > Lepidoptera > Tortricidae > Epinotia > Epinotia brunnichana. The sequence continues at coordinate 15,602,595 of OY977949.1, read as the reverse complement.
TAGCTATGTATAGGTAACAATACAGCATCAGAACAATATTGGCACGTATACATAGATTTACAGAACATTTTGAAATCGATGTTTTCGCCCAAATACATTACTAAAGCAAATAACAAACTATAAAGAAAGACAAGACACGCCAAACGGTACAATAAAACCTCAAAGAAAATTGCTGAACGAATCGAATCCGGTACACAGCATAATTTACAAAGCCGAAAAGGCGTCAAATTGGCCTTTCACGGCGGATTTATGAGTTCGGTTCGCGAATGACAACCACTGTGGTGTGCCAAGGAATGGCGGTTCAGAGATGTGCTTACTCCGTTAGCACCATTAAATTGACGCCGTGTGATTTAAATGGATGGGTCATAAGTATATTGAAGCGCTAATTGTAACTATTTCCTGTTCCCAATTGTTAAGTCATGGCCTCATGACTGTATTTATTGCATGTCCATGAATCAAAATTCTATCGGGGCTTGAGGGCTCATTTAGGGCTCATGCCATTGGTCATTGCAGCCCACGTCCCGCATGATCTCTCATGCCGTGTTGTCTTGTTTCCCCCTTCAATAAAAACAAGGATAGCACAAGCTCCCCGCATGCGGAATACAAGCTCTAACGACTAATGTAAATGAGCCATCCTTCGGGAACAAAAAATAAGTCTGTATGATCCCGGTAGCTGCAATGCAAAATTTGCAGATATGTTCATGTTTATAAATGCAAGTAATCAGAAATCATTTATTGTCAAATTGTGCGAGTACAGTAGTTGTTATAGGACTAAGTTATGCGTGTGTCACACTCCACCGCTTTACAATAATAATAATAATGTTTTTTATGTTCACTTTAAGTTCTTAATTTTTAATCAACCAATCTACTACCTACATGGATCTCAGACTAATATTACGTTTACCTTAATTTTTTTTATTATAAATAAGTGGACTTTGTTTGGGCATTAACTACCTATACTATATCGCATCGCATCTACTATTTGAACATCTTGGCTACTTGCGAGGTTTCCGCTTGTAAATTCGTCTTAAGTATCTGGTGTACGAAAGTCACATTACTCGTTTAAGTTAAATATTAACATGCTAGTTCGAGGTACAGAAAGCTTTTAAACTGTCCCATAATATAAACAAGGGCAAAACAATAGCCAGTAACTCCGTTTATTGCGACGCCAAGTTCTCAGCTTGCGAATTAGGCGTTTTTATTGCACATTGTGTCATAACTGGACAATAACGAAAGCAAGATTAACATACATAGGTAAGCCTCAATTTAGCTCCATTACCTTTAGCACCACAGTGAGGCTCCAATGGATAAGATAAACTAGGCGTTAACTTCAAACTTAGTTAATATATTTCTTGTTTGAATTGAATTTTGAATAGACTAAACAAAAGACTGCTATTCAGCAACAATGACTCGTGTTACCTTTTTTTGTTTGACCGCCTTCGTCAGCTAGTGCAATAACACTAATAATAGTGCAGATGACATTGCACAAGTATCGTAATAATGCATTGTTATTTAGTGAAAATGAGCGTGGTTGTAGTAAACAACGGTATCATTAGCCAAAACGACTCCACCCACCCACTCAGCAGCTTGGAAGGTGGCCACCACATTCAGGCGACTATTGTCATGTTCAAGTCGACCATGGAATGCCTGCCGAGTTCCGGACATATCCCGTCACTCTGAATGATATGCCTCTTACTCTGATATTTTAGTACGTAAATCTAAATTTGCTTTCGAACGACTAACTGTTATCTAAACGTGTAGGCAGCGTTTATCTGGGACGCAAAATTGAAGTCTGCATCAAAATTGCTTCATTTATTTAACGTTCATTTAATTGTTCATATTTTAATATTCCTTGAAAATCTGATTGTACACAAGGTTTGAAATTATAAAACTACCAATTATTACGTTCTGAGGTAACTATGTTTATCTGTCTGACTTAACAACATCGAAATTAAGCAACATCGAAATTAAGATCATGGGATGATCATTCTGGTGCAGACTCTTAAAAACACACCAACTCGTTACCAGCGTAGTACTCGTAGTTTCAAAATACGTTGAAACGTTAATGGAATAGATAGGGAAAACACCCGTTCTATTGTGCAACCGCCGATACAATGGAAACAAAGCAGGCAGGTAACAGACACGTCAACGGATAAAAAGTATAAAGTATCGGAACTATCGGAGACAAGGAATCAAAGCGACGTCGTGACTGCAGCGGCGTGGCCAGGGGAGCCGGTTTGACTCGGCCGGAACGGTGACATTGTAGTCCCTACATGTACTCGTGTGGTTACGTGTGCGCTATACTAGATTGTCACAAGGGAATAGTGCAGTGTGTTCAATGCGGGAACGATTCTAAACAAAAGTTTAGTCATAGCGGGGTTCACAAACATTTGTTTACATAAAAGTTGGCGGAAAATATAAATATAAACGCAGTCGGCATCAGGTTAAAGTTGAAGGATAACTTTAAGAAAATTGTCGTATGTTGAAGCTATGAAACACGTTCCATATTGATGTTGTTGGAACTGTTATTACCTTTTACAAGCTCTTATTAACTCGCTGTGTATGTTATACGTTTTCAAGCTGTTAGTTTGTTTTAAGTCGAATTTGGCCAACTTCTCGAAGTCTCCTCCTCCTCAATCGGTCCCTCATTACTGAGGATCGTGACTCTGCTGACGAAGCATAGCCAGTAGTCTTCTCCAGGAGTTTAGATCGTCTTCTGCCTTCTATTGTGCCGGTTACCACCAATTTCTCAAAATTCTTGGGATCCCAGCAGCGATTGATCTCGAAGTCTAATCGAATTGAAATCTTGAGCACTTGTATAAATTAGATGACAATGCATTATTATGATATGCTGGTCTGATGATGGAGACAGAGGTTGGCCGTCGCGACTTCAAAACTACACAAGACATTCCCGTCGTATTTGAATTCATTTCATGAGTATGCAAAAAAGCTTTTGCCGAAAATACAAATTTTGACGCCATCTCGTTAAACATAGCACATACGAACAATATATATAGGAGGCATTATCAATGGAGCAGCTGATCAGAACTACTTATATTAAAAGATACTCTACTAATATTAGCCACAGATGTCCGATTAGATAAGCTCATAAAAGATAATGAACCTTGAAGTCGAATTCACTTTCGAAAAGGTACAACGATGCAGAACAAATGACGGAGTAAGGAGAAGTAATGAATAAAGTTATAGCGGATGGCCGATCCAGACATCCTGAGAACAATAACAATACGTTCGCAGACGGCTTATCTTGCCACGGTCCGTCTATTTAGGCAACAGAACATGATCTATCAACAACATGACGAAACTCGAGTCAGAGCAAATTCAGATTTATTACCAGGAAAGAGTTAACCGCAGATAATAACAAGGCTTCTTTTGTCACTCTTACGATAAGTTGCTTCACATGATATAATCGATAGACAAGGCGACAGTTGTTTACCGTTAATTTGACTGAAGCTTATTTATATTGCACAGGTTTTCGTTATGAAGAGAAGCGTGTAGGTCGATATTATAGTTGACTTACGGTACGGAATCGGATACTCCGGGTGCTATAAATCCTCTGCTGACGTAGGTATATACCGCCGTTTTAGATAACACATGCATCTAGGTAGTACTCTGCGACTACTCGTTCTAATCAATATGTAACGGTGGAACGCATTCACAACGCCAAGGTCACTCCTCAACGAATTTGCGCTCACAATAGATAGCTATTCTGTTTTGTACAGCTGTGGGGTCTAAATGAATAACTGCCAGTCCCCTCGTACTCGACGACTACTGGATTTATCTAAACAGATAATCGCTCAGGAAAGCCGAGGCTCCGGGTGCGATAAAGATAGCAACAGATAGGGGCAAGGGTGTTAATTTGAAAGGAAATTTAGTTAGAAACTTCGAAAGCGTAGACTTGATTCATAGAATACGAGTTGAATTTTGGAAGCCAAGAACAATTTTAGAATGTTTTTCTAATTATAATAGCAATTGAGTGTAAGCTTTTCGCGTGGGCGTGAGGACAGGGATGGAAATAGACGGTGTTGGCATCGGCTGGCCTGCAGTCTGTTGCTCGCGGCACCACATCCGACTCTCATACGTAAACGTGAAACCATTTCGTACAGCCATCTTCTTTCTCATTAAATTATTTACGGAAACTAACCGGCCAACGATATTATGAGAATCACGAAATAATAGTTCACAAGTAGCCTACGTATTACGTGTCAAGTTCTACAATACAGCCTTAAGTAGCCGTGCCATAATCTACCTACTTTCGACAGCTAATCGGTGAGTGAATGGGAATATATAAAGCACAAATACATCGGTGGTACAGTATACAAATTCAACTGGGGATTGTGAAACGATAACACAAGGTTGACACAAAGTCCGATGCAGCAACGCAACGCACCTGAGTGCAGTAGGTGGGCGGGCCGACGCCTATTCGTTCCTCAGCTTTAAACACAGCACAGCCAACAAACACAGAGAATGATCAAATAAACATTGCTGAGTAACTTTTAATGGACAAATTATTAGACTTAATCAGTTATTCGCGGGGAAGGATCCGAGAAGAAGAATTACCTGCATTCAACTCTCATTACAAGTAGTACGTTGATCTCTCAGATCATTATCATTCAGTCACCGATATAATACACACTTGTAACTACATTAAAGAACAAATAGATTCCAGTAGGCAGACATTTATTTGTAAGAACAACGATTAACAGTCAAACATTATTGGTTTCAATGCAAGTGGGATAACGTGAAGGGTCTACAATATGCTGTGTCTACGTGCTTAGGACTGCCCGCACAAGAACCGGTCCACTTAAAATGATATTATTGACGTGGGCAAGAATCGAGTGTGTGTATACACTGACTACGTCACGTAAGTATCCTTGTCATGTCGTCGTTTTTACCAAGAATACTCTGAGTAAACCTCAACATGGGTGCTAATACAACAAGTACATTATAAATTATAACACTTTAAACCCTCGCGCTTTGTACACATATTTAAAATACTGATAAATGCAACATGTACATTTCCCAACGATGAGTGATTCAGAGCTACAAATCTCCGATTTACCAAATCATAAACTATGAAACATCAAATTCTTGAATGGTTTCTGAATGCTTTCACTGTAATATTTAAAGTCGTTTGCTATTGAAATGACGTTTTGAATCTTGTTTTTAGATTAGGCACGGACAATTACAATATGCATTCATGTTTGAAAGTTCGTTGCAAATTGGACAAAAATATCTACAGAGAAAATTCTTCGCGTTCAATATCAGCAGATCTAAAACGGATTGCAAAATATTGCCGACTAAATTATGATATCAGTACGATCTCCCAATTGTTTATCAGCTATGAAAGTTGAATGATTCGACGAAGTTGTGTAAAGTCCCCTGAGTTACATCGTGCGGCTAGCATCGTTTTAATGAGATGATAGATTTCGTAACGCCGGGTCGATCGTGTCTAGTCTGTGAACTGGAAAGCAGGTTCAAAATGTGCTTCACCTGATAACACCCGCTTAGAAAGTTTCGTTTCTCCAACCATTAACTTAATGTAAATTAATTCCGTGCATCATTATCGTGTCGTAGTTCAATATTCAAGGCCGTTGTTGTTTATACTGAGAACTTTTTCAAACATTGGTTTCTGCTTGCTCATCTATCAAAGTTTACAATTATTTTGTAGGTACTTATGCCTGGTTAATTTCTTAGAAAGCGTGTTTATCTGATGATTCATCCTCGACTAATTAGGAACGACATGCCCTATCCTATAGCGTTTGTGGTAACCATAATTATAATGTTCTAGTCACGTAAACCACAGACTACCTACTTACTATCGGTTTTACTTGTACAACCTCAACAGAGACATTAGCATTCGACTGATAAAATCAAGCAATAAGTTTTTATCTGAGTGAATATTTTGTCTGGGTTAACGTAATATTTGATTAGAACTCCTTCGAGCCAACACTTTTTCACTGTGACAAAGTGTTAAAGTGTTTTTCCCAACAATATTCGAAAACCTCTCGCAAACAGCATAGACGCTTGGTTTTATTCGTCAGTTCTTGAGTCAGTGCCAAAAGCGAGCTAACACCGACAAGAAAAAATAGCCATGTCAAGAACTTACGTAACCGGTATGCCACACATAACAGCGCATCACCTCGTCAACAGAGTTATTAAATATTTTAAATTTCCGATTAATTGTTACTTTACTTGAGATCCCCAGAGCTCCCAAGGATGTGATGTGCTGTGGTGAGAGTGAGCGACTTAATTTGTCTCTACCAACCCAACCAAACCAAACCACATTTGTGTCAACGCAACGAACCCTCAAACCAGTAAAAGGTCCACAACCCGGTTGTGATTCTTTTGAAAGAAAGAAAAGAAAGAAAGCAAAGACACATTTATTCGAGACAAACAACAGACAGCGTTTGTCACGAAACGGTTCTATCTCAGCATAATGCTGGCATTGCTGCCAGCTGCCAGCTCTGATCTTCCGATTTAACCGTCGAGTGACTTCACGGTGGATAACAAACAAAAAAAAAACAAAATAATAATAAAAAACCGGCCAAGTGCGAGTCGGACTCGCGCACGAAGGGTGTGTTTTTAGTATTTGTTGTTATAGCGGCAACAGAAATACATCATCTGTGAAAATTTCAGCTGGAACAATCACGGTATCAGTGAGATACAGCCTGGTGACAGACAGACGGACGGATGGACGGACCACGGAGTCTTAATAATAGGGTCCCGTTTTATTCTTTGAGTACGGAACCCTAAAAACTTAGTTAAACGCGAGAAGCGACAATCAACGTTGTTAAAAATAGAAAATAGAATAAAATATTGTCCAGCTAATCGCTGTGAACGCAGCCATTCCACTCTTGTGTGATCTGTTTTTGGAATCACGGTAAGATAAATTGCTGCCTGATGGTAAGCAAATACCGTAGCCTATGGACACTTATCAGGCAGGTCGTATCGTTGTTTGCCACCACAAAAATCAGTCTATGAGATAAGTCTTTTGGTTTTGTGGTTGGGATCGTGTCGATATCATTTCTTTAACATGGAGAACGTCATCGTTAATGGAAGCCTCACAGCTTTTAGGGGGACGTGAGACTTAGGGTTAGGCATTCATAATCGTACTGGTACTGTAGTATTTCAAAGGAATTGTGCGGCAAAGAGAGTGAGCGGCTAAAGAATTAACGCAAATTGGAAAAACCTTATTACTCTTCAAAACTCCGTCGACCCTAACTGCTCAAGAGCTCTTTTCTAACAAAAGCTCTCGTTAAGAAAAAGTGAGGGGTCTTATCAAATATATTTTCGTTAGAACTTTTTTCGCCAAAAAGGTTCGGAGTAATAACAATTACCTGGCCTTTCCAAATACATTCTACGTAAATCAACAAACGGCGTCTGCATCTTATCCGGTTTGTTTTTATTTGTAAAGAAAGCATTTGACGAAATTAATGCAACATTCGGTTTTGAGAATCTAAATATCCATATGCATGAACCAGGAAAACTTTCGCTGGTAGCTGTAGTCGAATAACATACGATAGCATCAAACTTAATAACCGATGTAACATCTGCATATTGATCATCCCAATAAACGTGTTTGGAACAGTTCACAATACTTTCAAATCCGTTGCGTTATTTGAGAATGCATTATGGCTTATCGGAGCCATGTCAACGACCTCGAGTTCACAGGAATTACGCGAAAGGTATGCCAAGGTGATAACTCTTCGGTTCGAAGGCAGGCTCCTTAAGAGGTTTGGGATTATCACGGATTTTATCTGTCTTTGAGGCGCTACTGTTTTAGTTAGTTTATTCTCTTCATGTAAGTACTCTATCTAACTACATAGTTTCTTCGTCATCGAATATGTCCGAAGTCATTTATCCTCAATTGCATACGACGTTGTTATGGTACGGGGCTATTAAATATCGATAAATGCTTCCACGTTGCACTCCACCGAGAGAAATATTAGTTTTACGTAAATTATCAATTTAATAACCAGTTCTGTTCGTCCTCACTTTCTCGACCGACTTGAGTACGCTGATCTTACTTTTGATAGCATGTTCACCGATTAATCATTAAGCTTTCTTGCATTAGTAATTATGTTTATTTATAATCATGACGTCAGCCAGGTTACTCACATTTGTGTCACATTTAGAAAGTAGGTTTCGTAGATTGGCTTGGTTGTTTTTGAGTTGGGTTCTTGGTATTCCTTAAGGGGAAAACACGGATGGGCTAGTGACCTGGTTGCGGATTGATTCCAGTCGCAGCGGTAGTCGCAGGCGCATCCGACTGGCCGCGACATTGACCCCCAACCGGGCAATGCACCGGGTGTCGCAGGCTCTTTGTTTACATCCTGCGAGACATACCGCAGCCTCCTAGTTCATTGTTCCACGCTGAATGTAACTCATTAACATACTTACCGTCGGTTGGACTTATTTTTTATAGCTCTGTATGAATAGCAAACAAGTCTATATGTAACGGAAAAAAAACGTAATTTTTTTCTTTTATTCAACAGAAAATGTTAAATTAATGGCTACAAAAAGGGAAAAAAAAATTGAGCCATTTTTAACGCCAAAATTTCGACGAGAAACCCCAAGATTTAAAACGTTTAACAAGAGCCTTTGAAGGTACATAAAATTTGAAACGTTGATAAACGTTGAACGTCTCTGCAATCGGAGTGGTTTCGTAACTCGTTAATGACATTCCATCGGCGCCAGGGTGCGCGCGTCACGGGCCTGCAGCCCCGGCGCAACCTTCAAAATGCACATGACGTAGCAGCCATAGTTTCCTGAAATATGGGTTTCATGGTGACGCAGTCACACGCCCGCGCTTACATCGGCGCCCGCGCTGGACCCATTTTAGGACATGACTAACGGAAATTCGACTCCTCTCTCTCTGACCCGCTCCCTCCCGTGGGAAGACGCGTGCGTGCGTCCCGTTCGCACTAAAAGCTCCAAGAAATCTTTTAATAGTGTCCCACGGCCGCGATCTACTTTCAATCTGAGGCGGGAAAATGCAGGAACTAGTTTCAGGTTTTGAAAAACCGCGCGTGCCACATTTATTTAAAAAAGTTAGTTTTTTTTTATCTTATTTGTTTTGTTCTTTTATTGGCCTTGCTTTTGAAATATACGTAGATCTACTATTGATGTAACAGTTGGAATATAATTTATTTGACTTATTTAAATCTGGTTATTAAATTATTAAGCAAGATGATATGCTTGGCAGCTGGCCCTAAAAATAGATCTATTAACTGGCAAATTTATATCTGGACGAGAACTTTACAACTGATATCAGAAGTAGTACAATAAATAGTACAGGAATAAATGGCAGGAGTAGATTTATATATTGCTATAGAAAAGCGAGACATCAAACATACACAAACATGACTCACGACTAAGATAAGGTTATATCGGTGATATTTAAGCGATCGATACTGCTTACTAGTTGTTAAATTTTCTATTTTTTGAATTTACCCCGTACCGGTGTCAGTAGTGTCGAAACTGACCTTTTTCTGTTGCTTCTCCCAAGCCGGGTCTAGCAGACCCTCGCGTTCCCACTCCTCCTCCTGTTCCATATAGCCGTCGGGATACCCGTCATAGCTGTTCATCATCCCGTTGTCCATCATCATGGTCACTGCACTGACCGTCGGTTTCGATGTTCGTTCGAGCCTATGACCGCGAACTCGCGTATGATGGTTCGCACCGCGCACTACAGGCAGCCGGCCGCGTGCTTGCTGCGAGGAAACTGGCGCCCGAGCGCTGCGGCGGCAGCTTGCGGAACTTTCACTGAGCGTTTCGTTCGTTTCACGCGATTAACTGTCAAACGCTCCGGCGCAGCGATATCGTTTGTTTAGTTTTTTTTTATTATAATCTGTGGCTTTGTAGTAACGGGTGTACGGCATGGACTTATTACTTATTATTATTACTAACAAGTCCATGGTGCACGGTTGTTTTGGTCGGGTGTGGTGTGGATACGGGCTGGGCTGGTTTTGAATTATACCGTCTGTGGCGTTGTAGTAAGTTTTTCGGGTTTGGACACACAGGGTGTTTTTATTATAATCAGTGGCGTTGAAGTAAGTTTGTCAGGTGCGGTATACAGGCTGTTTTTTAGTATAATCGGTCGCAGTATATATGATTTTTATTATAATCTGTGGCGTTGTAATTTAAGTTTGTCGGGCGTGGCAGGTAAACAGGCTGTTTTTTATTATAATCGGTCGCGCTATATTCAGAGTGATTTTTATTATAATCAGTAGCGTTGTAGTAAGTTTGTCAGATGTTGTATATACATACTGTATTTTTTATTATTATCAGTCGCGTCATAGTAAGCTTGGCGTGTGTGGATATAGACTAAACATTTTTTTTCTGTAGTGTTGTAGTAAGTAAGTCTGTATATACAGGCTGGTTTTAATTTTTATCTTTGGCGTTGTAGTTAATCTTGTCGGGTGTGGATATACAGAATGTTTTTATTACAATCTGTGGCGCTGTAGTATGTTTGTCGGGTGTGAATATACAGGATGTTTTATTACAATCTGTGGCGCTGTAGTATGTTTGTCGGGTGTGGATATACAGGGTTTTTTATTACAATCTGTGGCGCTGTAGTATGTTCGTCGGGTGTGGATATACAGGGTGTTTTTATTATAATCTGTGGCGTTCTAATAAGATTGTTGGGTGTGGATATACAGGATTTTTTTTATTAGTCTGTGGCGTTGTAGTATGTTTGTCGGGTGTGAATATACAGGTTGTTTTTTATTAGTCTGTGGCGTTGTAATAACTTTGGCTGGTGCAGATATAGGTCAATCAACTATTACTTGTTGTGATTCTGTTCTTAGATTTTTTTACAATATGGACTTCGACTTAAAATATGGCCCATACAAAAAGGCGTTAAAAGGGCCAAGAAAACCTCAAATTTGGTGTATTTAAATCCATAAAATCGAAGTTTAAAAAGTGACCCAGGAGACGTAACCATGGCACTAGTGACAGATAAAAGTTGATTCACCCAAACAGAGAGTGATCTTGTTATAATCAGTATAATCAGTGTAGTAAGTTTGTCGGGTGTGGATGGATGTTTTTTTTTAATTATTATCTGTGGCGTTGTCGCGTGTATAGGAATACAGATTGTGGGTGTATAGGGATACAGGGTTTAAGTATGTGCGATACAGGGCGTTCAGAAGCTAGGTGCAAGCTGTTATGTTTTGTTTACTCTTATCTTTAAATTGTAGGTAGGTACGTATAATAAAACTATAGATAAAATAGATACACAAAAAAAACTTTATTCACCACATAATATTTCATTGAATATTCATCTTGCATATGCAAAATAACAGTTATATATTTTTCATTTCCTTTGAAGATCCCACTTATTAACATATACGTAAATATAGCAACATCCACGATCACAGGAAGGTTAAAATTTTGGAATAGAAAACTTATCGACACGTCCATTTATTGGTGTTCTACCAAATTAAACTTATTGCATTGCATACATGCAGATGAGTATTAAGTAAGTACGTACTTTATAAACAGAGCCAAGTTTGGAATGCAGAGTCCACAAGTTATACCTATTAACGGCGTAAAATTCCTTCTAAGCTTTGAGCAAAATCACAATAAACTAAAATCTAAACTTCATGTATCATCCACAACAATTGAAGATCAACTTTGTAAATGTAATTTCCTCGAGTATAAAAATGTTACCGACAATTCAACTTTACTTTTTGAGTGTCTTTTTATTTGCCAGGGTTTTAGAAACTTTTAAAATTTTAGGCTACGTATTTATACATTAACACCTAATATTTAACATTTTCATTAAGATTTTTCAGACCCATTTCAAATAACAAAAACCGTTTAATGCAATAAAAAACAACTTTGAATGTTTACATAAATTATACTAAATATATTGTCTAAGTACATGATTTAATTCAATCTAAAAAATGAGAACTTTTTGCTTGCGTTTCACATTATTAGATAAGTATGGTTGAGATTTTTTTTATGTGGCCATTTTTTTATGAAACTGGCGTAGGAATTGGAATCCAAGGTATAAGACCTTGGATGGTAGAGTTGCTTTTTGAATGGACTACTTAATAGGGGTGTAGACTCAAAATTTATTAATACTTCAAAATAAAGAAGGCAAAAATATTTGTCTAGTGACGAGAATCCCATTCGAATATCTCAAAAAAACACGAAGCTACAACCGTTTTAATGTTGCTTGTTAGAAAGAGAAAACGCTCGGGGATCGTGACGTCACGACAGTCTAGCGTCATAGCAAATGACAATCGTTTCATATGAAGGTGCGTTTTGCGGAAAAGGGACAGAACATACCCCCTCTTAAAACTTTGGACGCTTATAACTTTGTGATTATTTAACCTCTTGCGTTGCTTTTTTCTCCATTTGACTACACTTTTAATCCTTTTTCGAGAAAATGCAACAATATTGATTATTTTATTTAGTGTCTACGCCCCTACAAATAATCTCAAGTGCCTATTCTCTACGTTATTTAACTTAGAAACAGTAGATATAGGTAAGGGTCGAACAATTGAACTGACTTTATTTAATCATTGTAAAACACGCTTGTTCAGCGAATAATCAATTGATACATTGGTTCTTTGCATATAAATATTTACAAATGTCAACTCGGAAAATGGGCCTCTATTAACCGTGTAAGGTATACCACTACGTATTCATACAGGTAAATAGATATTACAAGAGATAAAAATGTTTAACATTTAAATTGGTTCAGAAGAGTTCTTTTAACAGTAACTTTGCCACGAGTTAGAGCGGCGGCGGGGCAACAGCATTGGCATAGCATTGGTGCGCTATACGAGGGAGCGAGAGGTCGGAGTGGGGCCTCTCTTTCCAACGCCGCCGCTGTTGCCACCGCTGGAATGGCCGAGCGCTAATAGTAATTTGTGTCTTACTTGTCTATTAACTAAACCAAGAATGGTGAATATATTTACAAAGTAGCGTGAATGAATACTTAACGTATTTAAACAAATTAAAAACCTGAAATTTCAAAAAAGGTTTACGAGTAGGTATACTGTGTTTTACCGGCACGCGGACATTTATTAAAACTGCGAATAATATGTTCCATTAGCGATTGTTTACATGTATTAGCAAATCATAATTATGTAAATTAACTGCACAATTAAATTTCCAAAATCCGAACCTTCAATTTACTACGTGTATGAGGTCGCACTAAACAAAGTATGAAGAGCTGTCACTTACACTAACTTGTCAATTTATTTTGCTGTACATTGCTGGCAATTTAAATTTTGTTCGAAAGTTAATAAAGTCTGAATTCTAGTTTGTTAATTAAATTAAAGTCATGGTTAAATTAAACAACCATATTGCTTTAATCTACTTAAAAAAAGCCCGCATGCCGGTAGCACACTGTATACGTCCCAAGGCTTCAAATTGGCCCAATACTTGATTATTTCAATTTTAGTTCATAACAGTAGAGGTGAACAGTAGGTGTCAGTCATGTACTGGGCATTAACACCCTTATTCATAAAACTGAACAAACTTCTATTAATTAGTTATGAATAAGGACATAAGGCGTGAAACATTGGGACGTTTACCTTATTTAAACTTTATCAACTCGGTTTTATTTCATCTTCTCCTAGTAGGTACGGTACACATTGTGTACTAGCTACAGAACGCTGAAACCATCGGCATCTCCTCGTGGGTTGAAACAAAAAACAAGGGTATTCAGTAATGCAGTGGTGCAATCAATACGTTGGTCAGAACAGAGACGATAAAAAATGGAGGTATCAAAATACTCTACTCAATACTTTCCAAGGGAAGACCTGGAATACCATATGGTTGGATGAACGGTGGGGCTGATCGGCATCATCTTCGGAACCGCTGCATCAAGAACTAAACGGAAACCCATCTGGTGAAAAAAGAGGGGGAGCTTTGGGACCTCACTGTACAGAGACTCAAGAAATATAAAGCTGTGAATGACTCCTAGGTGTTATTAACCATTGTAGATGAAAATGTAAAAAACCTTGGATGACATAGTGGGTCTATCAATATCTTTTTTCATAATGGTTCAGTATTTAATTGCAATTGGCAACTGCGGGAGCCAGTTCCGCAGGGCCCTAACAATAAATAATGAACAATATCTTCATTACTAAGATGTTACAAAGGTTCAGCGACAGGATGATACAGCTTTGCAATTTTAGGAAATTAACAAATTCATACGTTTTACTGGAAGTCAAGTAAATGCACCACCCATTTCTTGTTCTGAGATCCGTTTCAATTCGGAATAAAAAGTTTTTTTCCGAAATACGATAGAATGAAAAGATAGTTACGTGCCATAGTCGGAAATTGACTACAAAATCAAACTAAAGGCAAGGGAGCAATTAAACACAGCAAGGAAAACTTCCTAACGGTCAGTAAAGATATGTCAACAATTTGAAAACTTTTCATACAATTCTAAAACTGGTTTGCATTTGCGTTGCAATAGCCTATTTTCGAAGATACCAAAACATAATTATAAAACAATCGGACGGTAGAAACTGACTAGCGACAAAGCCGTCCGTCCCGTTTCTTAAGGCCTGCATCACACTGGCGCGGCCTGCGGTGGCGGTCAATAGTAAATTTGACATGACCATAAATTTATACAAAGCAGAAACGTCCGCTAACGAAATTCTAAGTTTCGATCAAAGTGGAAAATGTAAAAATTATTCGCCACGAGCGGGATTTGAACCCGCGGACTCTGGAATCCGTCCATTGCTCTTATCCGAGCAAGATATCCGGATAAGAGCAATGGACGGATTCCAGAGGTCGCGGGTTCAAATCCCGCTCGTGGCGAATAATTTTGCAATTTTCCACTTTGATCGAAAGCTAATGGCAAGTTTACTATTGACCGCCGCGACGCCGCGCCAATATGTGAGAGGCTTAAAACATTCACTGTCAACCTTTTCGTAGCGCCGAATGCGTAGCCGATTAGGTACATCCCGCATTTTGCGGTTTATAGTAGAAACACGCTACGAGCACGAACGGGTTCTTGGCACTAGCGGGTTCATGGCAGCGAAAGTGTTAACAAGTGCTGTATCTGTTTGGTACATTAGAAATTAGTAATGTTGTATAGGAAGAGCACAAGTATTATTAATATCTATACATTCATTATATTTCGTTTCTGGATCTACACATTTATTTCAAATACACTCATGTTTTATATAAGAAAATATAGTATTTGTTATCTTAAATTATTGCGTCTGAACAAGAAACACATCGAGTTTATTAAGAAAGCTTTAGCAGATAATAGAATACTCAGAGACAGGTGAATGTAAAGGTAATAAATATCCATGGGGACGAGAATTCATTACAAAAAAATTAGGCTTTGTTTTATCGTGTGTCGTTATTTTGGTTTGGGCTAAGATGGATTTTTTTAACAACTAACGGGCACATTCAATGTTTAATCCACTAACAAAGCCCCGTACCTATAACATTTTTGGGCGCCCCGTGGCTACTGGTGACCTCGGCCTAGCTAAGGTATTGGTCTCCAGTTGACGCCGCATGCGTACAGAATTTCTTTGTATAGAAATGTAGGTACCTGCACTTCTTTACAATTACAAGTTTTATGAGTCCCCGGCAAGCTCGGTTATCCATACAAATGTAGCTATGCTCTCATTTTAAAACGTTTTACTAGTTTGCTCTGAAACTTTGTACTTAGAATAAGTTAAGGTATATCCAGGTACGTAATTAGTTTATGCAGCTTCAGATACCATAGTAAAACAAATACAGCGAATTTAAGTTGTTCATACAAAACTTGTTTTTGCTGTATTTCGTTTTATTTTATAAACTGGAGCCATGACAAAACTTGTTTTTGCTGTATTTCGTTTTATTTTATAAACTGGAGCCATGTTAACTAATTACAGACCTAGATATACCTCATGTCATTGTATATGCAAAGTTTTTTTACAATCCAAACCGTAGTTTAAAATAAGAACGAAACTCCGTTTGTATGGGAAGGTGAAATTCGGCCGAGCTTGCCGGGGACTCACTTTACGTCGCACGCCGCGTGCGTTTTAAACCGAAGAATCCAAGATAGAGGAGAGACGAGATAAGGCAGGAAATGTCCCCTATCTCGCTCTATCTTATAGCTTCGTACCGTATACCGTCCGACGCACTGGAAGCTGGTAAGGGCTCGGCCACATGTCCGCGGTGCGGCGCCGCAGAAACCCGCGTTTCTCGGTTCATAAACGCGGGTTTCTGCGGCGATGCACCGCGGACTTATGTGGCCGAGCCCTAAAGGATATCGTAGGACGCTGCGGTGAAGAAATCATACAGTTGAGAAATATACACAGGTAAGGAAAGGGTACATTTTTAGCGACACAAAAGGCATACATGGAAATGTTGAGAAGGATAAATATTTGTAAGAAAAGGCAATAACAGGTTAAAAAGACATCTCAATAACGAGACTTGATATAGACATCATAATTAGTCTACAAATTAACACGCTAGTGTAACGTTCATATTCATTAGTTTCAATACTTTCAATAATGATTTATCATTTTGTACATCTTTTTAGATATTTATTCATTATGTCCATATAAGTAGTACCTATTTATAATACGTTTTTTAAAATACGACTTAACGTATTGGTGAATCAGTCGCGTTTGTATGAAACAATGATGTGTATGATTTCTATAGGGCTATCGTTTCACTGGGTCGCTTCCTGCGGTACCTGAGCGGTGCGGGAGGACTGTGTTCGTGTGACGGTAGAGCAATCTAGAAGCTGACTCAGTAAAACGGTATGCATATTAAAGTACGATTCGTGTCCAAACCAGGGGTTTAATGATGTACTAGTACGAAAATTAATATTATATTCTTCACATTATGTGTCAAATGCCTCAAATCTTTAAATAAAGCTTACTTTTACTTTAAACATTTACATGAGTTGAAGATATATTATGTACGAACGATAACTT
This sequence comes from Epinotia brunnichana, assembly GCA_963854355.1. NCBI lineage: Eukaryota > Metazoa > Arthropoda > Insecta > Lepidoptera > Tortricidae > Epinotia > Epinotia brunnichana. The sequence goes on along the minus strand of OY977949.1, from coordinate 15,585,664 downwards.
TACAGAATACCAAAACCCCTGTTGATTGACCACGTCTTTATCTCAGGATCACAGTAAGGGTAGGTATGAATTTCGACTATTGGTACCTATGTTGAAATAATGTTCCATATAGTACGCGGCTGGGATGGTGTGATATGTGTAATAAGTAAGGGTAGTAAGGCCATGGAAATTAGAATATGGAGCATTTTTGTGCCTTATTGCCATAGTGACAAGATACAAAACGGTCTACATTTCATACATAGTACCTACATCACGTCGTTGCGTGGACGTAAACTGATATGACACCACGCCAGCCAATCAGGTCTCTTTATTATGCGAAACTACACACGTATTATCGCATAGTTCTTGGTACCAAAAATAGAGATGATTATGCTGAACACGTCTAGATGTAAAAAATATATAGGTATCAATGAACAACAACAAGGAATAGGTATCCGAGAAGTGTACAATAATTTCTCGCACCTCTACTCGAGTACATCTATAACAATAATACTTTAGAAGGCTTCAACATACCACATTATAAGAAGGAGCAGGCCAGTCTCTCTTCAAAATCTATCTAATACACTGATAATCCTCACAGCTCCGTTTAAATGCCGTAGTCGAAGCTCTCGAACTCTGAGAAGCGAGAGTCTTGCTTCTGCAGCCGCTGTTGGCAAGCCTCGATGTAGCTGTCCTGGATGCGGTACATGCCCGAGTTGGCTTGGTACATGAGCGTCTCCAGGATCCTCTCGTTCTTGATCGCCTTCGTCGGGAGCACCACCTTAATCAACTCGTGTGGCGAAATCCTATACAGCTTCAAGTCTCTAGCGAGCCTCTCCATAATGCATTTAAATTCATTTCTGGCATCAGTCTTATTGGCGGACTTGGCTTTGATTTTGTTGCGAGCCCAGCTGAGCATGGCCTCGAACTTTCTGACCTCAGGCACCTCGAGGTTCCGGCACATGATCATCTGCACCATGGACTCGGACAGGTTGAGGAACTCCGCGGTCTGGAAGAGAGCGTACGTGCGCTGCTCCGTGAACGCGAGGATCATGTTGACTAGCTCTGACGCGGACGTGTACCGCCAGTAGTAGTTCTCTAAGGATATAAGCATTGTGCATACCTGGAACAGGAAGGCAATTTCAGAATGCAATACCATGGTCCTGTTCGATATAACTCGTCACCAAGCAGTCCGCCAGACATTGTTGGTTCTCTTTCAAATGAATACATAGATAACCTCGAAATAAAAACACCTTTACCACGTGTTTTCACATGTGGTTGTACATGTTATTGTAAAGGAACTAGTTGGCGTGATTAAAACAGGCTTGTTCAGCAGTATGTGAAATTACTCGTACTGCTATAGACTACAACCACTATATATTTATTAGTTTTCTAAAATGGATAAATAAATAGAGGTTGTAGTTATTCTATGAGGGTAGCAGAGTTGCTACCTATCTGTATCCCTCATAGAATAACTTTTCTACCCCCAGGTTCGGAACCGATGCACCAAGGCATTCTTGCCACTTCTATTCTAAGGCTTGTATGTTGTGTGCTAGACGTTGTTGAATGATCCCTATTCCCTTACCACTTCTATTCTAAGGAACTGCTGGGCGTGGTGGAAATATATACGTCTACTGTGCACCAGTATGCAGAATGACTGTAAGTTGGATGTTAGACATCGTTGACTGATACTTTGAATTTTCTTACCACTTCTATTCTAAGGAACTGTTTGGCGTGGTGGAAGCAGGCCTGCAGCAGCTCGGGAAGGTCATAGTGCTCGGCGGCGCAGATCAGCCCCGGTATGGAGGCGCACGTCAGTGGACAGCTGCCCGTGTGCAGGTAGTCCAGTAGAATGCGGAACGTTTCGGGGTCGAACTCGATTATTGAGAACTGGAAGGTAAAGTTACACAATTGAAGGGCTGTTTACAAAAACAACATAACTGTCGAATATAAAGTAAATCGAGTTATTGCTATGATTATGTCCGTCTGTGAAGACGCTACAATTGTGCAATAGACATTGTTTAATTAGGAACCCGTTTGCCCAATATAACCCGTCTATCTTTAAAATGGAATTACTCAGCTCTACGGAACTTATAATACAAAAAAAATTACATCTTCTTATACATTTATGTATTTAATTTAAATGCCCGTTGAGGTATCTATGAAGTACGAGGGTCAAACTGAAAGTTCTTAGAAAATCAAAAACTGAGCAATCAAGCAACTTATTACTTTTATTATATCTTTTCAAAATAGCCTCCCTTCACATCAATACATCGCTGCATTCGATAGAACCACTGAGAAAAGCACTTTGCCCACTCGTCCTTAGGGGTCTCTTCGACGGCCTTTTGAAACGCAGCCACTGCTTCGTCGGCGTCCATAAAACGTTTTCCTCGAAGTTTTTCTTTAATTTTTGGGAATAAATAAAAATCACAAGGTGCAAGGTCGGGGCTATAAGGTGGGTGACCCAGTAATTCCACGTTTGCCGTCGCCAAATAGTCGATCGTTTGCTTGGCGGTGTGCGATGAGGCGTTGTCGTGGTGAAGCAGGATCCTACTGCGAGGCCGTTTTTCTCGAACTTTTTCCAAGACAAGTGGTAAACAATTGTTAGTGTACCACTTCGCAGTAACTGTTTTTTGATCCTCTAAAATAATTGTTGCGTAATGACCAGTCCTTCCGAAGAACGAGGCCACCATCTTTTTTCCCACACTTCGACCTCTCTTCACTTTAGTAGGCAACTCCTCGGAAGGAAACACCCACTCAGCAGACTGTCTTTTAGTTTCAGGATCATAACAGTAAATCCAGCTTTCGTCACCCGTAACTACGTCGAACACAGCATTTGAGTCACCTCCGTTGAATCTTTGACCCATTTCACGGCACCAATCAACACGACGGACTTTTTGGGCTTCTGTCAAATTATGAGGTATCCACCGGGCACAAAGCTTCCTCACCGCTAAATGTTCATGGAGGATTTTGTGGACTTGACTCATACCAATGGCTAAGCTTGTACGAATCTGCTGATAGGTTACTCTTTTCTCAGTCTCTATCATACGCCGCACAACACTGATGTTATCTTCAGTAGTCGCCGTAGAAGGCCGGCCCTCACGCAGATCATCAGTGAGATCAGTGCGGCCACGTTTAAATTCATTAAACCAGTTGTAAATAGTAGCACGAGATGGGGCTTCATCGTGAAAGGCCAATCGAAGTCTATCATAACTTTCTTGTTGACTTAAATTACATCGAAAGTCGTAAAAAATCATTGCTCGAAAATTTTCTCGCGTTAAATTCATGCTCACGTAGTACACACAATTTTCAATTTGCCGCCAAATCGTAAAACAAATGACAATCGAGTGGAATTCGTACACAAAAATATTAAGAAAGAGTTCCATTTTCAAATTTTGAACTTATTTTTTTATTATATTTATTACAAGTGGCCAGTTCTAAAGACTTTCAGTGTCGCCCTCGTATGTATGACACGCTGCATAATATATGATTGCTGGTTTTGTTATAATGTCAGTGGTGAGTCGGTACGGTCGTACTAGTTGCCAGGTCACTTTGTGTGTTCTCCTTGTTATGTTTCTCCTCATTTCATAGAACATCGTTTTAGCACTATATAATTTTATTCCCTGCCGTAACAATTTTTCCAAAAAACTCTTTATTATTGTCTGCTGGCTAACGGGACACAATAACACCAAAAAATAGTTGATTGATGACCTAGGTAAGTTTCCGTGAGCAGTGTAATTCCGGCCAAGAATAGTTCTACGTTCTCCTCTCTGACGTAGTTATAATATCATTGAATTAAATTATTTGAATGTACCTAATGCAGAGCAGAAGATACCTAGAATATTATATACATACTTTATTAATTTATTTATTAACTATAAGGCTGAATGGAACTTATGATTACTTATATATTACCATTTCGTTTACTTAGGGTCCGAAAAATGATGCAAAATGTAAGGTGAGCCAAATTATTATTGGGAATGAATATTATGTATTTTGTGCACGAAGCTTCCATTATTGAGTAATTTTCATAGTTTTATTTTTATTTCCGTCAGTAAAGTCGCCGCCTCACCTCAGTCTGTGCAAGTTTGGCACGGTCCACTTTCTGTGCGTCTGCGCACACCGAGAGCCTTGGCACTGCAAGCGCTGCGTTTTTATCCTTATCTTTGTCTTTGCCTTCTTTATCTGGAAATTGGAAAATAAGTAAGTATTAAAAAATATATAAAATATCTAAGGATTAACCCCACTCAGATTTTCTAGGAAAGTACTTTTGCATAGAGTGAAAATTTTGCTTTAAATTATTTGGCAGGCGCCTGATGCTATTTTATACCAGGCATATCCCACTCTAGCAATTTGCGCGAACAACTAGCACTTTGGTTGGTATGTAGGTCTAAGTTGTCAGGGACATTGGCACGACGAATATCGCTCACCGCCATACCATAAGTATTAACATTTTACAAGAGTGGCGAAAGAAGTACATTGTACCTTCTATACTATTATTTATTCTGTGGTTATGCGTTGTTTATAGTGATCATAGTTAAGTGGCCGGTTGAGGTGCGAAATGCTGTTTGCGAAAAGAGCGGCCCCAGCCGGCAGTGATCGTCCCAGTCGCCAGAAGGCCCGCTTCATGCTTTCATCACTTGACATGCTCTTTGTTCCACACCCTTGGCTGACTAGACTGGGTGCTTCAACTTACTGGAACAGTCTTGTGAGCTAGCCCACTTCTTCTTGTCCTCGGCATTGAGGTGAGAGTGCTGCTTGCGGATGGAGCGGCCCCAGCCAGCTGTGATCGTGCCCAGTCGGGAGAAGGCCCGCTTCACCATTGGGGAGCTGGGTACGCTTTTCGGCCTGCAATTTTGGAATTGAATACATTTAACAAGCCGACTCATGTTCTCGTGGTTATGCTTATGATTATGACACAAATATTCTGGATTAGACAATGATGATGGTCCAAGGAGAATTTATATAGTTTTTGGTATTGGATAACATTCTGATTTAAGTAAACATAATTAAGCTCGTAAGTATAAGGTATCCACAAACTCCCTAAATGCTGTCACTTATCCAAAAACCTGATACAACTTCAAAAAGGCGAGCACACGTGCCTCGCTTCGCCTTTTGCAGGCGGCCAAGATACAGGCTCAGCCTAGTTTGGCGTCTGACGGATATAACGTTTATAATTTAAGTGTGTTTTTGTTAAATATATATATATTTTTTTTTATTATTTTTTTTTTTTTATGGCAATCAAGAGTTATATTGTCTGTCAAAAAACTTAACTCATTCTTCACTCACGCTCGTAGCCGATAACATACAAACCTTATACAGGGTGTGGTCTGTGATAGGAGCAAAAAAATGAAACGGTGGATTATTAAGCCAATCAGCAATCAGATTCAAATGGTTTAACAAAAAAAAACAAGAACTGGAATACTATCAATATAATTTTACATCTTTAATACAAAAAATCTTGCAAAATGTAAAAAAAATCTCCAAAAATTGATGGAGAACAAAGATCCTATTAATCACTATGACATATTAAGTGCCCAGTGTTCTACCAAGATATTAAATGAGCTACATGCTACGATATCGTGATGTCAAAATTATTACTTATAGATACATACATACATACATATAATCACGCCTCTTTCCCAGAGTGGAAGGGCAAGTTGGAAGGGGAAGACCTAGGTGAACTTTCTCCGATCAAATTGAAGAAATCTTACAAAAAGGCCAGGTCAAAAGTACCCTAAACCGACGAGAATGCATGAGAAATGTTATGAAAGTGAGTGCAGCGAAAGTGGTTTGTCAGGGTCGTACCAAATGGAGATCCGTGATCTTTGCCTACTTATAGATCACAACTTCAATTTTTTTTCCGAATTCAATAATTTTGAAGCACTGGGACCGATATAGAATAACTGCGGATATTCTAAGGAGTCATCATCCTCCTAGCGTTATTCCCGGTTGTGCCCCTAAAGGAGCCCGGGATCCGCTTTGACACCTAATCCCAAGATTTGGCATAGGCACTAGTTTGACGAAAGCGACTGCCATTGCCATCTGCCCTTCCAACCAAGAGGGAAAACTAGACCTTACTGGGGTTTGACCGGTTTCCTCACGATGTTTTCCTTCACCGAAGGATATTCTAAGGAGTAATCCTTAAAACAAATTACTCATATTACAGGCCACACCCGGTATAGAGATATAAAGCACTTTTGAGCAGAGTGCCCTCCTAGCGTACAAAAGTGTCACAGTAGGTGCTACTACACTACCTGCACGTCACATAAGTTTGCGACTCTGATGTTAGTTACTAGTAGGGTCGCAAACCCACCCCCGTAACCCACCAGCTCTCGCTGTGATGGACCTGAACAGCCAGTGGGACCTACACGAAGCATGGATGTCCGAATGGAACAACAACCAGATGAACGCCTGTTTTCGTTCAACCCAAAGGCGCGTCCACCTGGTTTGGACCATCCACGCAGGGTGTGGTGCCAATTAAACCGCATAAGAACAGGCATTGGTAACTGCGCCCACCACTGGTATAAATGGGGCTGTTGCGACTCCTCTCGGTGTGAGTGTGGAAACCCCGATCAGACAGTCAACCACATGGTTCTGGAATGCCCGACAACAAAATTTTCAGGGCGGGTGGAGGACCTCAAGAACCTTACTGAACTTGCTACAGAGAACTTGAAGAGGACTAATCTTAACCTTTGAATTAATCAATCTTATTATTATTATTTTCTTATATAGCTTTTATATGTAATCCAGTGACCAAAATGCCATACGATAAATAAATAAATAGGGTAGCAAAGGTGTCAGAGGGAAGACGGTGTTACGGGAGGCAACTTGAGGCTAACTTACGAGACGCAAACTTATGTGGTGCGTATTGTAAGATTGGTAGTATAGAAGCGTAAGTGTGACCTGGGCGACTCGATATGCAGCACCTGCAAGAAGTTGCTGCTCTTCCGGCGCGGCGTGGGTGACAGCAGCGTGGCAGCAGCTCCACCGGCACCTGTGGACCGGAATCCCGTCTGGATGCTACATTTCTTGGAACATACTGACCTGGGCGACTCGATGTCCGGCACCTGCAGGAAGTTGCTGCTCTTCTGGCGCGGCGTGGGTGACAGCAGCGTGGCAGCAGCTCCACCGGCACCTGTGGACCGGAATCCCGTCTGGATGCTACATTTTTTGGAACATACTGACCTGGGCGACTCGATGTCCGGCACCTGCAGGAAGTTGCTGCTCTTCTGGCGCGGCGTGGGTGACAGCAGCGTGGCAGCAGCTCCACCGGCACCCGTGGACCCGAACCCCGTCTGTATGCTACATTTCTTGGAACATACTGACCTGGGCGACTCGATGTCCGGCACCTGCAGGAAGTTGCTGCTCTTCTGGCGCGGCGTGGGTGACAGCAACGTGGCAGCAGCTCCACCGGCACTTGTGGACCCGAACCCCGTCTGGATGCTACATTTATTGGAACATACTGACCTGGGCGACTCGATGTCCGGCACCTGCAGGAAGTTGCTGCTCTTCTGGCGCGGCGAGGGCGACATCAGCGTGGGTGCTGGCCGCGACAGAAGTTCTGCCACTGGCACCTGCGGTGATCCAAAACCAGTTTGGATGCCGTACAACATTTCTTGGAACACTCTGGAATAGTAAAGGTAAGTATTAGTGGGGAAATTAAACCTAAGATGCATACATAAGATGGTAACACTCACTTTACTAATGACTTATTTTTATTTTTAAAGCACTTCGGTGGCAAATAAGCGTACGTCGCGTCTGATGGTAAGTTGTTACGCTTGCAACTCCAGGGGAGCATGCGCGTTGCCGACCCTTTAAAAACCTGTACACTCCTTTCTTAAAGAACCCCATACTGTAGTCCCTCTGCAAGACCGCGGGTATGTACCATTTTTTTTTAGTTTTTTTTCCAAAAAACACAAAAAAGGTTACATTTTCTCAATCCTCGTCTTATTAGACAAAGTCTATAATTGACATTAATTTGATTACTTGCAGTGGTATAATTTTTGATATTGTATGCAGGTAGTAAGTGTTATCATCTCTCATGCGTGCCATCACTTCTTTTTGAAACAGTCTAGTCAAAAGTTCTATCTCGCGAAATGAGTAGATTTTTTTGTCGGAAAATGCATTGGTTCAGTTTGGCAGTCGGCATTACGCATGCGGGTAAGTATATATCATCAAAATCGGTTCAGTATCTCAAACGCTACGGTGGAACACACGTAAATACAAAAATAAACTGCTTAAATCATGTGTTTATTATATCATATACTATTAATATTATAAAGAACAAGATTGTGAGTTTGTAAGTTTGTTTGCAGGTGTAATCTCGGAACCAAATCGAAACTACTCATCGGAGGTTTCAAAAGTTAAGTCTAGAATGGACCTTCGGGATGCACGAATTAAATTCCGCGACTCTGCATCACACATCTGATATATAATATTTATGTACAGATGTAGTGCATAATGGTTTCCCTTCGTTTTTTCACGGAAACGTACGAACGTATCTTGCTATTTCAGTCGGTCACGGTACAAAAAGTACTGAGGTTGACTGATGCAGCATGACAAATACGAACATTTCCGAGAAAATACGATGGGAAATGATTATTCACTACATCTGTAATCCCACGGAATATGAAAAAAACCTAACAACTAGCTAACTTTCAGGCCGTAGTTATGTGGTCGACGAATCTATAGGAAATACGAGTATCTTCAACTCAGTCAACTTTCAGGTTTATCTCGGAATGATTGGGTAAAAGTTAGGTCGAGATTTATTCTGAATCCAGGTTTTGAGCGGGAGTGTTGGTTAGATTACATCACTTTACTTTACTTCGTTATCAGATGGTGAAAGCATCGCGTCTCGCACACATGGTTTACTTAATATTGTTAAAATTAAACTAAACTACAACTAACTACAGTCGGGCTCGAAAATATGTGCACGACAAAACGATCAAAAATATCACAAATCTAAAATACCGTATTTATAAATTCGCCTGTAAGTACAGTCGACCTTATAACTTGCTGAACACCAGTACCTTGTCGTTTTTACTCTTTTTACAACTTCATATTGCATTTTAACGTGACGTTTAAGGCGCCGTAGGTTCAGCGAAGGTACGCGAACAGAGTTTTTGAGACAATATAATGGGTCTGTTTATAATAATATGGTTTCAAAAAAATACGAATAGTATTCTTGAGGCTTTTCTGCAGCGAGATCAGTGATTCGAAAGAAGATTAAGCAATTTTCGCTCGATAGAAAAAAATCACGAACTTATTAGGGTCTAAAATACACTTAAAACATTCGTAACAAATTATGCACAGAAGCTAAACATATTAAAATTGGTTCTAAAAATCGGCAATATCATGTTTGAGGGAACTTAGTGATTACATTTTTATTTATTAAACGCACCCAAAATTTAAATTAAAAAAACATGATATCCGCGCTACCGAACACGCACTTCCATCTCGCTGACGCTTATATGAGTGAGAGGGAGAGAAGACCATGAACCTACGGCGCCTTAATGCGACACGGTACAAATGTGTTAAGCCCCTTGTGAGGCTGACCGTACCTACTTCAGTTGGTTAATTATGAGTTCCTGAGAATTCAATTTTCCTAATTAGATGCCAACACCAGATGTCAGGCATCAAAACCCACCTACTCCTCACGCCGAGTATCGCCCTAACTCCAATAAACTTTGTCTTCTGCTTCGACTGCCCCACGAGAAACACAACGTCGAAGAGCTGGGCGTTCGTGGCTATATTCAGCTCGTTGTTCAGGAACACCCGCGTGAAGTCCTTCGCGAGCTGGTCGTAGTCTTCGAACTGGTCGCGCACAGAGTCCAGGAGAGGGGACGAAGGCCGCATATGGCCTATGGGACGCCAGGACCCTGGAATTTGGCACAAAATTTCGTAAGATTCGGAAAGTAGCAGTGCAAGGTGGACTTTATTCTGCTTACTATTTCTTCAAGGACTGTAGGATAAGGGTTCTTTAATATGCAGTAATATCTTAGAATAAGTGGTAAGCGGTGTGGGTCACACATGTCGTACCTACAATTTATTAGATTATTTTATTACTTACAATAAGATACTATATGTATTCTTTATAGTGGCCGTTCATCTTAATAAATGAAAATAAAAGTAACTAGGTACAGTTATTTACACGAGGGTGAAAGATGTTCAAAATATCAAGTAGATTGGTCTTCAATGATTCCGATGTCAATTAATTTGTTCTAACTTGCCTAGGTTAGTAATTAAGACTTGTCAACTACATACGAAACTTAGCAAACTGGTTAGGAGTTGATATAATTAAATACCATCAAAAGTTATTAGTTCTGAGTGACCTGATGTGAACTCATAAGTTTGGATCCCGCGGATTAAATCATCTATCAAATGTTAGATTCAAGGCAAGGTTAACGTACCTCTTCTGTACGGTTTAGGTATCTGCCCAGTCTCGGCGTGGTTTTGCAAGTTGGCTACGATATCTTCGAGCATCTGACTCCGTGTTCTTTCTTGCATCCTCGCGAACTTTGGGGCTGAATACGACGCTCGTTCCCCATTTACTATTTTTGTGAGGAGCCATTCTCTGGAAAATAAAGGGCTATAAAGCACCAGGTCGTTTTCAAATCCTATATAAATCCTAGTATAATTTTATTAGAAGCTATAGTAGTCTAGCGGTTCAAGCAAGCGGCTGTCGAACGTCGGTCGTGTGTTCGAATCCCAGCTCGTACCCATAAGTTCTTTCGGAACTGATGTACGGAATGACATTTGATTTACCATTTGTTTTTCCATGAATCAATACATCGTTAGGAAACCTGCATACGTCTGCGAAGAAATTCCAAAGTGTATGTCCGCAACCCGCACTGGACCAACGTGGGGACTAATGCCCATTCCTATTCTCATGTAATATTTATTATTATTATTATTTATTATTCGGAAAACCAACAGCTATAATAATTAACGTTAGATGTTTACATGTGATCATCATCATCATATCAGCCGAAAGACGTCCCCTGCTGGACATAGGCCTCCCCCAAACAGTGCCACAATGGCCGGTCCTGCGCCACCCGCATCCAGCGGACTCCCGCGACCTTTACCAGGTCATCAGTCCACCTTGCGCCGCGCCTTCCGGTACGTGGTCGCCACTCGAGAACCTTTCCGCCCCAACGGCCATCGGTTCTACGTGCAATGTGCCCCGCCCACTGCCACTTAAGTTTAGCAATTCGGAGGGCTATATCTGTTACCTTGGTTCTGCTGCGGATAGCCTCATTTCTGATGCGATCGCGCAGAGAAACTCCCAGCATAGCCCTCTCCATTGCCCTTTGAGTGACTTTGAGCCTTCTTATGAGGCCCATAGTAAGCGACCACGTTTCCGTGCCATATGTCATCACTTGCCAGTGACTCTCGTCTTGAGACACTGCGGAATATTGGACGAAAAGATGTGCCGTAGCTTCCCGAATGCTGCCCAGCCGAGTCGGATTTGACGATTGACCTCTTTCTCAAAGTTGGACCTACCTAACTGAACAGTCTGTCCTAGGTATACATAGCATGTGATACAAAAAGCCAATTACAGGTTTTCACCAGTAGTAACATAATGATATAAAAAAACTGGTGGCTAGCACTACGTATATACACTGCAACAGAAATACCTTAGTGGAATAGTGGTAATAAAACTAAACTAAAAAGAAACATAATTAAAACATTAAAATATTGACTGACTATAGAAAATAAATAAATTGACTGATGATGATGAGATTGATGAGTCAGTTCAAAAATGCCGTTTAAAGAAATTAAGTAATTGTACTTAAGTAGTTTAGCTTAACAGCAAACTTCCTAGCTACACTGCATAGATAGGTACTCAAAAGCCCCCCCCGGGGTATGTTGGGCCAAATGTCAGAATGTTGACAACGAAATAATGCCCATAAATTGTTAAAATGCCCAGTTGTCATAATGTAAAGCTACCAAAACAAAAAATTGTTAAGACGTCTAATTGCCATGATGTCAAGTTACCAAAACAACAAATTGTCAAAAAGTTGGATTGTAAGAATGTCCAATATCAAAACACTCAATTACCTACCTATTCTTCTCTAAGGCAGGTCGGTGTAGGTACGACGACGAGCGAAGCGAGGAGGAGTGTTAGGAAGAACTGCGACCCTACAGCGCGCGAGCCGTGCGAGCGAAGCGCCAGAACCGACGGCGGTACATATTAGATAATCTGTATAACATCGGGACATTATGACTCCTTGGACATGCAGAGACTTGTACATATTGACTAATGGTCTTTATAACATCTAGGTATTAAGACTTTTTGGACATTCAGATACCTACTTGTACATATTGACTAACGGTCTTTATAACATCCGGACATTATGACACCTTGGACATTCTGACACTTGGCCCAACATACCCCGGAGGGAAAAATCCTTACACAAAATACGCATTGAATTTCGGGACCTTTAGGATAATACAAAATTCGATCACCGCCGGGTGTAGCTCGTAGCGTAAATCTACGAACAATATAGTGTTATACATAGCTGCATGTATTGTGTTATGCAACACGCGTTGCTTCGGCACCGGTATTCACCTGAACATGGGTCCTTTGTCAAACACACTCTGCTCCCAGAGGTAGGGCTTATATGCTCCCACCTCGTCTCGTGTGACGACCGAAACTTCGTATCTGGTCGGCCGCCGTTTGATCCGGGCTGATACTCGAACTGTAAATAACATGACCAATATTTTTTTATTCGGGTTAGTAGATATGGTAGTTGGTTTCTGAAACGAACATTCTTCAATATTTCATGAAGTAGTTGGAAGATGATATGTGTTGAATGTAAGAGGTTACTAAAATGTCAAAACATTTATTGAAAAGAGATTGTTTCGCAACTTACTTCCATTTTGATATAACTATGTAAGCGACTTACTAACGATAATTGAAATATGGGATCACGAACAAGTAAAATATTTGTACTATATAACATTTTAAATTTATCCAGCGCAGTTCTGAAGCGCTCTTATTTCGGATCACGTGCCAAGCGTGGAGCGATCCTCGATATCTCGTCAATCGAACTTTATAATGCTCTTAGCTTCGATAAAGTTACTACATAGTGCACTGATAACTCTATTAATGTACTTACTCGAAATATCTGGACACGCTATGCTGGCCAACCGTTTTGTGATTAACTGTTGGTTTCCATCGGTCAGATTTTACTATTTTTTGCATTAGAAGCTCGTTTCTTGACATGATTAATAAGCGATATCTTTAAACAGGCAAAACCAGTTACTTTAAGAAATGCGTGTTGCATTTGAAAAGAGTGTATTCGACACGCACCTCAGTTACAGTACCTACCTATTTTAATATTATTTGACATATTCTATTGCTTGCGAAATAAACTAAATGTTAGCCACGTGATGTTTAGGATGATGCATGATGTGACCGAAATATAAAAGTGGTAGGTATATAGATGTACCTAAATTGTCTTACCTAAAATAAACGTATGTAGAAAATGACTCTTGATACAGGCCGGTGAAAAGGCAGTGTTATCAGCTTCTAGAAACACGACGCACACGATGTCATTCCCTATATGCCTTTTTCGCTGCAACTTTTGGGAGTCGTGGCGCTCATAAGGCAATAGTGTGGACACGTGAAACATGATCTCTATACCCCTCCAGTTCGTGTACACCGAATAAAGGCCCGTCAAGTCATGCACCGTGTCCAAACCACCCTTGTATTTGTCGAAACCTGAAACAATACGGATAGACCCCCGTCATTATTTGCCCTACGTTCTTTATAAGTAAAACAAAGATTAATGGAAATGTAAAGACCTTTTAGCCGCACTTTTTCCCCGAGCACTTGTAAGAACTCATCAAACATTGCCGAATTTTCATTATTGTCTAGAATTTCTTCTTCGCTATATTGGTTTTCTTTCACGAATATCACGCCTACTTTGAGTTCCGACTTTATGAATACCTGGAATAAAAGGACATCGAGTCAAATGTTGCAATTATGATAAAAGTGTGTTTAAAGTTATGTAGATGATCAATTAGGATATTAGTTAAAAGTAGGCTACCGTTTACCTCAGACGGTGTCTCTAACGGGATAGTGGCACGAGGGGAGATTTCAAACCACAGTCTCTTCAGTGACCCTACAGTTTATTTACACATTTTATAAAAAATACCGTAGAATTTAAGAAGCTATTTTGTTTCCAGGCATCTGTACCTACTAATATCACTAATATTATAAAGAGGTGAAGTTTGCTGCAGCATGATCTTTAAAGTGTGCTATTAAGTTGAAACTTACTAGAACAATTTAACGACCATGTGAGTTCTACATAATTTCGATTAAGTAGGTACTAACTACATATGTTAAACGTTTAATTATTAGGTACACAAACATTATAAGCATTATTTCAATGTTAACAAAATTAAGAACAATAGAATGACGTGAATGATGTGCTAGACCATGTCTGAAATAACTTCCCCTAACTCATAATAACCTTCCAACATTGGTTATTGATCTAGAGTTATTATGCTCGTAAGACAATTTACGCTGCCGGTTAATGGCGGTATGCTCAACTTACCACCGGATTATGGAATAAGGAAGCAATCTATCGTAGCCGCGGCTATCAAAAATATAATCTTCATATAAGCCACTCTCTCGGGGGATGCTGCTCATTATCTTTTCCATCTCAGTACGCAGTAACATTATTTGGAGGCCATAGAAAAATAATTATAGTAAAGTGCATATGAGGTACGTATAGTAGGAAAACAGGCTACAGGCAGGCAGGAGGGATTCGGTATCGAAATGTACCTATAAATTTATAAAATAAAAGAATCATGACCTAAGTCGAATAATAGGCAATATCTAAGATGAGAAATGTTAAAATTAGCTAACGCTTTATAATGTGTCTAAACATAAGTTACATAGGTATATGATATATATCACGTATATATCTGATGTATTGTTTAAATTTGACGTGCTGTGTCTACTGCGACCCGTAGAGTGGGTAATAAGTTTCCCGGAGTACGCCATTTGACAGGGCCCGCAATGATATCTAAATTGGCACGACACGATAATCCACTCTTTCCTCCTCTCCCGCCGAAAGACCAACCTGCCCGTTTCAATTAGTACCACCTATAATAACCTAATGGATGGAACACTGCAAGATCGAACCAATTGGAATGTTCTAGATAATTTATATTACCTACCAATTTAGATTCGAGACCACGAATGAAAACCTTCACGAAGTTCTATTAGGTTTGTTAAGACGAAACTCGCAGTAATGATCACGTAACTATGTATTCAACGTAACTTACAAAACAACAGTAGACGGACATTTCGCCTGATGAGAAGCGAGTTTATGGCCGTACTGCTATCTAATAAAGCTGTCATAAAAAGTATTCCTGGGCCGCTGCGTCTGTACTAAAATGTAATGGTACCTACTGCAGGTACCCTAGTTGTAGGAGAAGCAATGACATAAAAACTTAATCTGTCCTGACAACGAGATCGCGTTGACGACGAAACCGTCGTCGTTTATAATTTACGAAAAGAGTTCGCAAACTTTCGGGAAATTTCAAGTTACTTCAGATGTTTATTCTCAGAATTAGTAATTAGTTGATATACAGAGCGACTTAGATAGTTTTCTCGTTTGGTAGATATTGTGAATTCATAAGAATACGAAGAAAGGTAAACTTCAGGGAGAAGATAAATGGAGTTATGAGTGTGTTGGTCGTCACCGGGCCGGGGAGTGTGTCGGGCGCGAGGTGTCGTTAATAATTCCGTGACAATTTGAAGCCACTCGAGAAAGAATTACCTTCGTGTGCGTTGCCGTTAACTTTTAATGGATTTAGATTTAAGGAAGATCTTGACAACCTGAATAAGTGTGTTTACGGATAAACTCCTTTCGAGGACTAGTCTGTACCTATTACATATTTTGAATAATCTCGTCATCTGTCCGTTCACCAAAGGGTCTTTCAGCTTGTGATGTTTTCAATCACTTGGAAAACACCATAAATATGGGTAAAACAATACATAAAGCAACGTAGGGGGCGCCTAGTTTTATAAAGGGCATACAAACTATGTATGTCACAGGGAAGGAAACACACGTCGGTGCGCGAGGGAGGCCTGTCAATAACGATGTCAGAGGCCTTCTTTGAGAAGGGCTCACGGAAAATCGAACAAACATTTAGGTTCACTCACAAAACATTTGCCCGCAAGCGTAGCCCAGACTCCTGCATTCGTTATAAATATTCGTGGACCGGAGGTCAGGGTTATAAGTAGGTACCTATATGTTCTGGTCCGGCACAACACAGTGCTGGATCGTTTAGAGAATTGGCATCACATCACATTTACATACGAAGTTAATAACACAATCCTGTTTTCAACACATGGCAGTATTGCAATTTGTGCAAATTTTTGTACAAGCTCTCATGCGTACCTAATGTACCTATGTAGGTATATTTTATGTCGTAATGGAGGTTGGACTGCTTTGTGCTTAAATAAGCTTGCCACATAAGATTGCCACGAGTCGTCTTAATGGACTGGATTCATTACTTAGATAAGCATTTATCATAAAGGTTAGCAGGTGCACGCCGAGTAGGTACTTTAAATCTGCGAGAAAGTATACAGGGTGTTTGGGCCATCTTTTATTTTTTATTAAAACGGCGGGTAGTTTAGGTGTTTTGCTATCATTCTTCAAAATTTTTTTGTGGCTACGGGACTTTTTTTAATAATTTCGGAAATATTTTTTTTTTAATTCTAAAGGCCTACGCCTTTCAACTTGAATAAAAAAATATGAAGTGGTAGAGCATACTTTTTAAAAAAATTATAATGTTTAATGTTGTACGTCTCTATCAAAGTCAAATTTTTTTGCAAGTAACGTCTACTTATTTTAGTATTGATCCTCAAAAAAAAATTCTAGGTGCGAAATTTTCGTCTTGGAATAATTTGATCTGTAATTAAAAAGAAAATAAAAAAAAAGATCAAGATCTTAAAATTATTTAAAACCGTTCTCTAGTCTATCCTCTTTCTAATGATGTGCAATAATGCCAAAGAACCTTTAAGGAACTTTATTAATTTGCCAATTTTGTGTAGGTCCCGCACTAGGCTCGTAATTGGCATGCAATAAAAAACATAATATTCTAAGTACGAGTAGTAGGCAAACAAAAGGCTTGCAGATTGACGACAACCATTACGAACGCAATCGTACCATCTGGTAGGGATGTGAAAAATTAATCGATTATTAAAAATCGATTTACTAATCGAATATGATTTTAAAATAAATCAGTATATTAATGGTAAGTCCAAGAGGGATGCCATCAAGAGAGATATTGCTATCTAAAAAATACTCGGTTGGTAGTGGTTTTATTCGGAAACGTACTCTGCATACACGTGTCTGCGTGCACGAGTATTTGCCTACCTACTCGTAATAGGTCGCCCTAGCAACATCCCGGAAGTCATTGCAGTTTTTTTCGGTCGACTTCCCGTTCTTTGTCTCTTCTTTGTTGTCAACTTCCTGGCATTCACTCTAACTCTACGTTAGTTAACTTCGCGATATCATCTGTTTAACAAACAATTCACTCTAAAGCACTCGTGTGTATATTATTTACGATTCGAAATCCTTTTGTTTATCTGGCATGCTCATAACTAGACATGCGAGAATTTCAAGTTGCATTTTGCAAAACATTCCTCTTTGTTATATAATATTCTATTCATGAAATCTGACATTTCGTTGAATAAAATAATTCAATGCTCATTTGGAATGTAGGGCCGCGGCCGGCTTGGGCACGCCCAGAAAAATTCCCATACGTCTTGATATCTCTAGCCTGGCCGTACCTAATGAAAATTGGCAGCCCAATGGATCGGACTAACGCCATCGTAAACCACTACTACTACGTTCAAAAGTGAGCCATACTGAACACATTTTGGAATTAATTTAGCTTTTTCGTGTACAGTTTAACGAATAAAATACAATGCTCTATTTAGCTACTAACAATCATGATATTGCATTTTCTTCATCGCATTTTGCATTGTTCGTATTTTCATGGAAACCCACGCGTTTCAAATATCATATTTTCTACATAAACAGCAGGTATTTTCGCTGCTCACTAGCTATGTAAATTACCTTTATGCATTTAAAAATATGTAAAAAATTGCCGTTTAGATCGTAACTTGCGATATTAGGAATTTCATAACGTGAAAGTAATGTTCCACGAGTCAGATGTCGTGATAGAATATCACACCGGAATAATTTTATGAAACAAACTTTGCGCTCAAGTTAATATTTTAATGTGATCCTCATCTAGGGGAGGATCGGAGTTTACAGACGTGTCTCTGAGCGAAATAGTTTCGCCACTAACTTGCCATTAGTCCATTACCGTGATTAGTCGAGACGCAAGTAGGAAGCTCTGGTTCAAGTGTCGAGCGGAAGTATCCTCAATGTTTTTAGGTCTGAGAGATAGATTGAGTGTTTCATGATCATAACTTTGAGAAGATGAGATTTTAAAAAGTTTTCTATTGTTGAACATTATCAAACCATGGTTACAATATCAGCACGTTTTACGATATTTGCTGTTGGCAACCGAAGAGCGTTCATTTAGAAATTTGAGCTGGCATCGAGGGCGACGATACCACGCACTTAAAGTCAGAATGCCGTGTAGTCTGTGGTCGCCTAAGTGCTTATACTGCTTTTTGATCGAGATTGGTATATAAAAGCAAAACAGTGTGCGTTTACGCTCCCGTCACCGCTCCGCAACTCCCAAGACAGGCGGGCAGGGCGCGGTGACACGACGGCTCCACCAGTCTCCCGACTGGCGTCGCCTGCCTCGCGACTAACGGAGCTCATTAATGTTTCACGGCTGTAAGCGGCGGCATCGTTTAGTCGTAATTGGAAGCTGAAAAAACAATCGCAACGTCGAGAAAAGGTTTTACTGCTAATTTACTTGCTATTCCAAGTTCGGTGCGGGATTAATGCTGAATGAGAGCCGTGAATTCGTTGTGTATAGCCGATAGATTGCTTCCTTAATAGGTTTCGATTTATTGAGGGCCAGGTATTCGAATCGACGGTTAGTTTTAGTTGCTGTGAAATTTCGCCGTCCAATATCGCCCTGGTTTGGAAAGCCTTAAATTTACTCTGGGTTGAAATTAAATCCGGCGCAGAAGCGTTGTTTATGGTTTATCGAGACTGCACAATTTCAGTGCGGTATTTAATTAAGTTTGCAAATTAGAGAAGGCCCGCCAAATGAACGTAACGAACATATTGTCTTGTGTATGGTATGAGCGGAGCGTTTGGCGTGCTGCCTACTGGAATAATGCAGATGTAGAACGATATAGTTGAAATGTCAAAAGCCGCGAGCGAACGCTGAACAACTGATTGAACACAAACAATTATGTATTTAGTATGAAACAATCGTGACACGGGATATCAAACCAATTTAACATTACCTTTATCGATTGTGTTTGTACAACAAATTGGAGCAAACATGGGACTCACAATAAACAAATAAAAAAATATTGAGATGGAAATTATTTACACCAATCCCGTTAACAACACCGCTACACTCTTCAAAGAAAATGCTACCAAATTCGATCGATCACTACTAATAATAAACGCAGTGAGGTCAGGCTATGCCGACCGGGTGGATGGTTAGACAGCCCCCCGCCTCTGGCTTGCCTTAACCTGCCGTCCAGAATGGATTCGCTGCTGTGGCCGAGGATAGACGTGGTCACCTAAGTGGCGAGTTGGCTATATGTTTAGCCCAGTGTCACCTCTCTACCCCCTAGGTCTCTGACCGGTGTTGCCTGGAAGCCATCTTTACTTTAACGTCTCTATTTAATAATAGCCATGGGTTCCTATTGGAACCCATTGGGCAAAGAGCGTGTCACCGTCTGCCGGAGATAAAATGTGAGATAGTTTCGTA
Source organism: Epinotia brunnichana (assembly GCA_963854355.1). Lineage (NCBI taxonomy): Eukaryota > Metazoa > Arthropoda > Insecta > Lepidoptera > Tortricidae > Epinotia > Epinotia brunnichana. The sequence continues at coordinate 15,565,780 of OY977949.1, read as the reverse complement.
AGGCAGGCTTCCGTTGTCTCATCCAATAGCCTAGCCCTTAGTACATCATCTTCATTCAATAACTCAAGCAGCTGGCCCAACATGAGCTGATTTATAAATACCTGGTCCTATTTAAGAAGTTCCTCGAGAGTGTCAGGAACTGGCCTAGCATGAGCGCCATTGATGTTGAGCTCCTTGCCCAGCGAGCGCACCAACTCTGCCCGATTGTACCGGTCAGCGAACACGCACAACGCCGGGATCAGCCCGTGCACCGTGTTCCGTGCATTCGTATTGATTTTCCTAGGAAAAAGTAATAAAAGAGATACCTGGTCCAATTTGAGAAGTTCTTCGGGTGTGTCAGGCAGCTGGCCTAGCATGAGGGGCGGATTGATGTTGACCTCCTTGCCTAGCGAGCGAACTACCTCTTCCCGGTTGTACCGGTCAGCGAACACGCATGACGCTGGGATCAGCCCGTGCACCGTGTAGCTGATCGCTCGGACTAGGATCCTGTGGACAACGCAAAGTTTATTATTATTGGTAAGCGTTTCGGAGATTATATAAGGGTATCTACTTATATAACGAGATTCAAAAGCATTGTAACCTTAAGGGTCGTATCGTAAACCATACAACTATAGTCTACTAACCCAACTATGGTCCAAAAGTAAACTCATTCGTTTCCATCAATACCGATTTCGTAATAGTGATTTTATACGTTTTTATTTAAATTTGTGTTATTATTTTGCCTGTCTTTAAGTTCATCCACGAAAATAGTCACACCTGAGCAAGTAATATGAGAATTGATTTGGACCATAGTTGGGTGACCTGGACTATAGTTGTGTGGTTTTACGGTACTATAAATGAGGTAAAAAACTAACTTCTAACCTTCTTCATTCGTTAACTTATGCCGAGACAGAAGCTATTTTAGACAATATTACTTTAGCTTAATTTTACAGTTTATTATTCTAAAATTACAATGTTATTTTTTTTAAAGGTTTACCTCCTCAATGTTAGGTTCGGTTTAGGTAGTTCCTTTTTAAGTTCATTTTGTTCATACTTTGAATATAACTTGTAACGAAATTCCAAAATGTAATTTGTAACTGGTTCCCCGCGATACAGGCGAAGCCTAGTGCGGAGACCTCTAGAAATTATTGTAAGAAAATATGCCAGATAAAACGTTTATAACTTGCTTATTACATACTAATTAATGGTAATGTACTAATTATGAAATAAACTAAACAAATAAAAAATAAAATCACCCGTGAGGTTCCAAACATAGCTAAGAACCATCTTGAGTATTCTTGAGAGACTTGACTTTCGATAAAAAAAATTGGTTGTCTATAAAGTCGGTTTACGGACGATAATTTTACGTGATAACGTCATAAAGCCGAACGCTCGGCTCAGGCGGAACGGGACAATGAGTCATACTTATTCGTGCGTGCTGTCGGTGTTCATCGATTTATAAGACGTTATCGCGTCAATAAACCGCATTTAAATCGGTTCATCCGTTTGACACACATAGATACCTACGAATGTTAAACTTATACGAGTAACACCCGTCGCTTGCGTTGGCGGTTTAAAATGGGTGGTATCCGGCTTCCGCTGATGTTTTTTGAGTCGAGTGTTTCGAGTGCAAATGCAAGAATCACTTTAGAAGACACCCAAATCGCTTGACGTGTTTGTATTTAGGAGTTTCATCGATTCCCACTGGATCCCATGATCATATTTCAGCCTTACTTAACATAGTCTTAACAAAATAAAACCTATACTATTAAACGAGCAATGTTTGGATATAATATATATACATATATATATATGTATATCTACATATATACATTTGTAATCATGTTCTCGAAAACGACTCTAATGATTTCAATGAAATTTGGAAGCCCTTCAGCTGTGGATGCCCCTCTGCGGGCTTCACATTTTTTCCTGCAGGTCTGTGGAGACCCCTCAGAGGGCCGCAAGAGCTGTTCTTACTTTCTTAGAGAAATAACAGCCAAACGTGTATCGATCTCGTTTTAATCCCTTGAAACGTATAGCCAATGAAGCGAGGCAGCTAGCAAGCCATAATTTCAATGGCCAATGGAGGGAAAATTTAATTTGGTCGTTAGTCTAAAACGTGTTCGCGAGTGAAAATTTGTGGGTTTAGTGCTGAATTTTAGTGCCAGAAAGAGAATACTTGTGAACAGGTAAGTAATCTATCGTTCTTCCTTAAAAAAAAATCAAAGTTCAGCCCGTTCTCGGTACTAAACCTGTGACTAACAAAAAATACCTACTCAAGGTCAAAATTTGCCAACACGTTATTTAGCGCTTTTCTAATAATTTGACATCATTAACAACTATGAACATTACCGTTATTTCTCGTAAATTAATTTAAAATGAACGTAAACGTATTAACAATTGCCCGAAAGTAAATAAATCGATCGAAATTGGTAGCGATCATAACAAAGCCCTCAGAGGGCCGGTAACAGTCCGGTAAAAGGCCCTCCGAGGGGTACTCACATCGCACTTCGTGACGTCATCGTCGCTGCTCACTCATACTAATCATGGCCTTGATTTGTATCGTGATTAAATCATGTTTTTATGGGATTTTTGTTCAACTGATGATAAGATTATAATTTAAACTAAAAGTAATGGTAATATTTAAAAACCTTATTTATCTGGTTCAAAACATATGGTTGCAGTGATAATTGCAGTCGTTTGCAAGTGATCATTTTGAATGAAAGAAGATAAGCTTTTTTCATTTATATCTAAAATAACGTCTAGTGCACCTACAATAAGAAAATCTCTGGTTACACCTAGTCAATGACCTATGTTTACTATTTATGTATGAATTGAATAAATATAGTAAAAACATACTTCAGAAATGAACATCTAAATCAAAGTCCATGCAAGCACCTTTTGAGTGTAGGTACCATTTTGGTAGAATACTTCAAATGATCTCCTGTAAAAAAAATACTTTTGAGCCTGCCATTTTATGTGTTTTGATTGTGTATAACTCCAATCTCTTCAAAATAATGCTGTTCATTAACCCAGAAAACTAATCTAACATAATAAAAATTACCAAAACATGTAGTAAATTTTGGTGCCCTGGTGATAAGACCGGTTAGATAGCCTTAATATACGACTATTGTGTAGTGATGATACATAGTTGCAGTTAAATAATTTAATATAGATTGTGTTTTATCTAAAATCTAGCCTGTAATTAGTTAAAAAAACTGATGAAAATTCAATTTGACCAAATCACGTATCTCCAGAAAATTGTCTGTGAAGCGGCCCTCAGAGGGGTCCACAGACAGACCAAGTAATGTATCTTGGCACCACGACATCATAGCACAGCAGTCAATGCGGGTTTTGAGGTAACATCATGTAACGAGTCATAATAGTTTTTACGTCATACCTGGCCATAAAGTAGGAATTACCGCACGCTATGCGTGCGGAAAACCCCACTTCCAGGCCAGATAGAGACGTAAAATGTTGTACTCACCACGGGCGGTAATATAGAAAGCCTCAGAGCGCATATTTATCGCCCTTGCCTTCGGCTCGGGCGTCAAATACCTGCGATCTGAGACATTCTTTGTTTAACCACCCTAGGTAAGTAATGTACTATTTCAACACATTTACTCGTAACGTTTGCATTTGCGTTCAACACATTTGCCGCTTTTGGGATCATAATCCTGGGTATTAAACACGCGTGTAGTTATGTTTAAATCCCGATTAAGACGTTGGCACCTTGCAGCAAGGTGTATGTATGGACTCGGCGCATTCTTAAATTGACCGGGTTATACAGGTTTGTTTTTAATTCTCGGCAAATGGATTCTTACTCGACTAAACAAATTAAATCCTTCTTGTGAATTAATTGATTATTTCTTGTTGGATATGATATTGAAATGTTTCATTTAGTAAAACTATTAACATTTGATAACATTTTACATGAATTTATATTGAATAAGAAAATATTTATTTTATTTTGTATTGGCTGTTTAGAGATTTCATCTAAGCCTCGCTGCGGGCGCACTGCGCGAACTTCACGAAAAAAAATAGTTGCGCGCCATTATAGGTAATTTCACAAATATTTGTAAACATTGATGATGCGTGTTTGGTTATTGTTAAAAATGTTGACTCGTAGTGAATAGAAAAGTGATAAATAGATTTGACGCCACTGTACATTCTTGGAGATGTACAAATATGTGAGTAAAAACCTGTTGTCATCAATAACTAAAGGAAACAACTTAGGAGCCTGTAACATGTTCATTTTATGAAAAGGATTTTTTCCTCACAAATATGTTGAAAAACGTCGTATGACACGCGTGAGCTTTGATAATTACATTCTCGGCTCTATTATCACGCTCACCTGCGGTTCGCGTAACAATTCCGCCTCTGATGTAATGATCAACATACCTCACTTGTATCATAATGTACTATTACATTTTTGTTTTCAAAAGATATTTTTATGATTTTTTGATTTTAATTTGATTTTTTTTAGTGTCTTTAAAATAAAAAGTTACTGATAGCACTCCAGAAGAGTAAAAAAATTCAACTAAACCTATTTTGAAGAAAAAGTTTTTTTTTTCAAATTTAACCATGTGGAAATAATTGTTCACAAGCTTAATAATCTACCGTTTCATTTTTTGCTCCTATTACAGGCCACACCCTGTATACCTATAGTATTACGTCAGATATCCAGAGGGGTAATCACGTCACGTTACGTTCCGAACGCGCGTTAGGACAATTAACTGTAATTTTTCCATATAAAAAGTAGTTAGATCAACTTGACGCGCGTACAATGCGTTACGTGATCGACCTGAGGGTCATGTAACGTTCCGAACGCGCGTTAGGACAATTTAACTGTCATTTTTAGGGTTCCGTACCAAAAAGGTAAAAAAGGAACCCTTATGGTGCGACTCTGTCCGTCTGTCCGTCTGTCACAACGTTAAATATCTCAGGAACTACTTAAGCTATGAATTCGAAATTTAGAACAACTGTTAAGAGAATTAAGACAAAGGGGTTAAAATATAAAAGTCTAGTAAATAGATCAAATGGGGTGTCATATGAAAAGGCTTAATTTGCACTTTCTAAATACCGTTTGTTTTTTTTTACAGTGGTCAAATTTTGATTTATTAAGGAAAATGTAGAAAAAAATACCATTCCCCCCCCTTACCTCCGAAGTTTACCAAGCGAATATTCTGAATATATTAAATATGATTCAGAGTAACATTAGTAATACAGGAAAAATAAAACGATATCTCTATCACGCGTATTTTTTTTTAATTAATAAAAATAATTTCCTAATTCAATCTGTAATTTACTTACTTTTGTATGTAATTTTATAATTTTCCTAGCAGATTATCTTTAAAGTCCCATCTTTCAAATAAATAATCGAAATCGGTACGCGTGATAAAAAGCTATCGCTGATAAACAATAGTATTTTTCACAATCGTGTTATAATAGAGAGCTTTTTAGTCGAGTACCGTGTTTAGGCCACGAAGCTTGCTGAGTGGCCTAAGCAAGGTACGAGATTAAAAAGCTTGATTATAACACTATTGTGAACAATACTTTTTGTACGAGTTCATTAAAATTAATTTTCTACGAGTCAACTGAACTAATTAAACAAACTCTATACTGTTGAAACGAAGTGCAGCCTAGTAGCGAAGTGTAGCCGCGTACGCTCGTTGATGTCTTTTAAGATATCAACGAGTAAACTCAATAATCAAAGCGATTCTATTGGTCCAATTCATGTGATTGGTCGAATTTATTTTAGTTCTATTTTCAAATATTTTTCGGTTGTCTAGAGCGTATCGAAACAGTTATTTCGATTGTTTCGACAGTAACATGGACTACAACTATGAAAAGAGTGACGTTGCAGTATTCTCTATGAAATCTTAATACACAGATTTTAATCGACGAGTACAAAAACATACTAGGTTGTAAGTTGTTAGTACCAAAATGCATGCGCTTTGCAACGGTAACTTCAACTATGAGCTGTTTAAGATTGTTCAAGAATGAATGTCCTGACATGATATGGTGTATAAAAGTTTGTACGGAACCCTCGATGCGCGAGTCTGACTCATACTTGGCCGGTTTTCCATATAAAAAGTGACATTTAGATCTACCTGAGGCGCGTACAATGCGTTACGTGATCGACCTGCCGCAGGACTTATGTGGAAAACGACGACTGGCTATAACTTTCATTTGTATTTATGCACGAGTTTTTACGTCAAAACCCATGAAGAAAACAAACAATGTACATTCGTACAATGATAGGGCTGTTACTGTTTGTATTTTTGTATTGCTTTGTTTGTATTGCTGTTACTTTAAGTGTCAGAATAGCATTAAGCTCCATCAAGTACGGAGCTCATATTACGTAAAAACACATTACAAGGGAAACCTTTAGAGAAGCATTTTGTTTGCCCTCTCCGTTGAAACGACATTTGATAGTTTTATAATGTTGTGACATGTGTCGTGACGTCACAGCGGAAGACGGATTACATCGTCAGCCTCTGTAACAGACTAACAGTGCATAATGTACATGCTAATTTACTTTTCGTGAGAGTTGAGAGGAAATGCAGGGAAGTTGCAGATAAAGTAATCTTCTAATAAGTTTATACAGGTTTCATGAAGGAGACATTTACGTAATAGGAATGGAAATTATTAAATTTTCTAAAGTATATACGAGTACAAGATGATAATTTACATTAACTAAATTAAATGAATAGGAATTAATATCTGAGTATCTTTGAAAGTAGTTCGTTAGACTTCGCACTGAATGCTATTCAAAAGTGGATCATGTAGAGATTCAGGTTTATTTTTAAATATTTTATACCACGGCGGTGGCAAACAAGCATATGACCTGCCGGATGGTAAGCAAGACACCACAGCCTATTTGCGCTTGCGACTTCAGTCACAAGCGCGTTGCCGATGCTTTTTTGATTTCAGAATTCGTTTCAATTCGCGTTCTAATTTGTCCTTTCTGTGGCTGTTAAGGGCCCGCAGTAAGCTCGGCCGAATTTCACCTTCCCATACAAACGGAGTTTCGTTATCATTTTAAAACTACGTGTTGGGTTGTAACGAAACTTTGCATATACAATGACATGAATCTAGGTCTGTAATTAGTTTATATGGCTCCAGTTTATAAAACAAACAATATACCGCAAAAACAAGTTTTGCGTGAAAAACTTAAATTTGCTGTATTTATTTTACTATGGTATCTGAAGCTACATAAACTAATCACAGACCTGGATGTTACTTAACTTATTCTAAGTACAAAGTTTCAGAGCAAACTAGCAAGTCGTTTTAAAATCAGAGCGTAACTACGTTTGTATGGAGAATAGAGGTTACTGCGGACTCTTAAGTTGAGGACTGAAAAATTGATAACTAATAATTCAATATATCCCCAAACTACGTTGTGACCATTATTGTTTTCTCATAATACAGGTTGTTTCAAAACCCAACATTTTATTGGCATACGTAATCGCAATCAAGGACCACATTTCGACACATAAATTGAAACTTTTCATAACTATGCACGAGTCTTCTTTAGTTTTAAACAAATCATAATTATAAGCTAAAATAGTACTAACAACAGTACCTCCATCGTTTTTAGGACCACTGTGTGCACCTAGGCTAAATTCCAAGTCCCATTCAAATTGAGCCTGCCACTGACTTATCTTGGCACAGTCTGAATCAGTAAAGTAGATTGTGAAAAAAACAACGGTATTTAATTAAATTGTCGTGTTGCCTGACGTTTCAGTTTTCCTACGACAGAGGATAATGAAAATACCAGAATTCACGGTAAACTTTCCTGGCATCTACAGCGCACTCCCTTTGTGAAAAGGAGACATTTTTGCGGCTTGTCTTGATTCTATAGAATGTTATAGCGTATAAGTTTCCGCCTAATCAGAATATTATCTCTTCATTTCAGTCGACGTACGCACGGTGGAATTCCTGAATACGAGCTTTTACTTAATTGTAATCAGGAGATATTGTACAGTTCTATAGAATTAGAGATACGGGCTTTATGTAGAAATACATGGCAACCGACATAGGCCACATATGCTCTCGCTGTAGAGCAGTAAAACTTGCTCAAAACATCAATCGAATGAAAGGGTTTTGTTTCCATCTCTAGATTTTATAGAAAACTGGCTGCTGGCGAGGCTCTGCGCGCGTGTTATACAGAAAGCAAACCATTCTACTATATACCTACTACTTAGTGAAAGATTTTTTTATCGCGCGAGTTGTTCCGGATATCACCCTCACATACAAACTTACAAAGCTTCATCCTCACAAAACTTCACACTCACAAATTTAACATCTTTATAGTATAAGTATAGAAAAATTTGAGACAAGAATAATAAAGCTTATATACTCGCCGTAATTAGTTATTTGTTATACAAGGGGGGAAAGTTATATTTTACCTGCGAGTGTTCATTTGAATCACGAACTAGCGAAAGGATACTATGATTGACCACGAGCGAAGCGAGAGAGAGACACACGAGACGTAAAATAACTTTTCACCCGTGTATAACACAAATCTTTTCACCTCACTACAGCGAGGAAATGGGTAAAAAAAAGGAAAATAAAGGTAAAAAAAATAAGAAAAAATGAAAATAAGAAAAAAAAAAGAAAAAAAAATGTTGAAAAAGTAAAAAAAAAGTTTAAAAAAAGTTAAAAAAAGTTTAAAAAAAGTTTCAAATAGAAAAAAATTAAAAAAAGTTAACAAAAAGTTTAAAAAAAATAAAAAAAAAGTTTAAAAAAAATTAAAAAAATTAAAAAAAAGTTAAAAAATAGTTAAAATAAAGTCAAAAAAAAAGAAAAAAAGTAAAAATAAATATGTCACAAAATATACAAAAAACCAAAAATAAACATTTAACGTTCTACGTCATAGTACTTTTAACGTTCTACGTCTGCTTTCTTCACAATATGTGGATAAAAAGCGATTTTCTCAATAGATATCAAACATACAAAAAGGCCTTTCCGAGCAAGTGAGCCCCCATCATCATCGGCTTTAAGAAGTCTGGTACCGCGTCCCGTGACGCATGGCTGTCTCAGCGACGAAAGGTCTCGACCATAACCAGCGACATAGTGACAAACGGAGCTAAGGTGCACAGAATCTTCATAAACGAAGACTTATACCCAAGCAGACCCGTGCGTTGATATGGAACGCGAAAAAGAAACTTCACAATGCTTATAAATTTATATGGATCTCAAACGGTAAAGTTTTAGCAAAAAAGACTGAAGAGGATAAGACCATCTGGATAAGATCGGAGAGCGATATCGGCGACCTACTCAAGTGATTTATTCACTTAAGTTTACGACTACCTTATTAACTAGCACTGACATTCGCGGATCTGAGTAATATTGAGTCCATAACCGAAGACTCAATAAACACGGTTAAGTCTGACAGCTTCCACGACTGCTGGTCCTCCGTACATCATCTAAATAATCAATTATGTATTCTTCATATAAATATTCGCTCTATAAAGAAAAACTTCGCAGAGTTACTCTTAACACTAAAAGACAATTTAAGAGATATAAATATTCTAGTTATAACTGAACCTAATATGAATTTATCTTTATTATGTTTTTATAGTTTAGCAGGTTACGACCTTCATAGTTTCATTCGTCCTGGCCGAGGCGGGGGAGTTCTTGTTTACACCCGCGAGGGACTCCAAGCTTGTACCAATGACACCCCCGCGACGAATCTACGTTCAGCCGAAGGTGTTTCCATCTCACTTATTAACAACGTGGAACTATTTCACGTTTTATGTATTTACAGACCGCCTAAAATACTCAAACAAGATAAAACTGACGAATTTCTAGAGGACTTATGTCTTTTACTTAAAAGTTTTCCAAAAAAGGATAATTTTGTATTTTGTGGTGATATAAACATCAATTTGTTAAATAATCAAAACAAAAATGTCATAAAATACGGAACTATCATGACCGAATCTGGGTTAACAAGATGCATTCATCAAACAACTCGTAAGGAAATTGTTATGGGAAAAGTAGTTGAATCCTGTATAGATCATATTTACTTAAGAAACCCCATGTCAAGGGCATGTACTTACTCAGCTGTAATCGAACATAAAATATCTGATCACTACTACGTATCAACTGTGGTGCAATGGAATCATGCTCCAATGCGTAATTCCGCCGCCTGCACTCACATTCATAGCAACACGAGTGATCCATCTCATAGCAACTATAGCAAGCGACGTGTCCTAGTCAACCGAGCTGTTAGAGAAAAGATTTTAAATACTAATTTCGAAGACATGTTATCAATAAATTGTCCTATAGAACTATACAACACCCTATCACAGGTGTTTATTAACATATACAATGATTCCTACATACTTAAATTAAACCGGCACAGCAATACCAGAAACAATAAACCTTGGTTAAATGATAATTTGAAGAAAATGAGAGAGATAAACTTTTTAACATATAGTGTAATAAGCCAAAAAACATGCTAAAGCGACTAAGATATACTAAATACAGGAATAAATGCACTAAAGCTCTGAATAAATGTAAAAACTCATATGACAAAAAATGCATAACTAAATAATAAAAACATAAAGAAAATATGGGAACGAATACATTTACTTTTAGGAAAGAATAATAAGAGCTTAGATGATATTATACATTCCAATATGAAAAACTCCAACAATGACGATTACCTATGTAACAAGTTTGCTACTACTTTCTCTGAATAAATTAAATCAATCAAGCACACATGTAATGATACCTGGATTAAAAGAGATGATTATGTAAAAACCGTGGCAACCCGTCAAAAGCTACAAAATCAAAAAAAATATCAACTAAATGAATATTAATAAATCACCGGGTAGTTATCAGATACGTATGTCAGATATTAAGCTAGTAGCATATAAAATAAGCCCAGTGATTGCCAAGCTAGTCAATTTATCAACTTCATAAATTTCCTAATAAATTAAAACAAGCTATTGTACGACCAATCTACAAAAAAGGCGATCGTAAATCGTTCTGTAATTACAGGCCTATCGCAATATTATCAAGTATTGATAATATAATGGAAAAGTGCATAAATGACCAGCTTGGTAACTACCTTAGTAAACATAACATTTTGAACCCTTGTCAACATGGCTTCCAAAAAGGAAAGAGTATACTCTAATATCCAAATTTACAGATGAAATAAATAATTATTTAAATGATAAAAAGCATGTATTAGCAGTATTCTTTGACTTTAAAAAAGCGTTTGATACCTTAGAATCGAACACCTTATTGAACGCCATGTACGAGTGTGGAGTGGGCGAACCGCTAAACGAATGGTTTCGCGATTATCTCACCTCGCGTTCCTACATGGTGAGAATAGGTCAGTAGTGAGCATACTGTGGGATGTGGAGTGCCACAGGGTTCGTGCTGTTCTCCTGTGCTCTACCTGATGCACGTCAATAGCCTGTGCAATGTACTACAACACTGCTCAGCGCACATGTTCGCCGATGACCTCTGCATCGATGCACGAGCTGGCACAGACCTCGCAGACACCGTCCATCTAGTTCAACGAGATATTGATTCAGTCATTGCATGGCCCCATGACAATGGAATACTTCTCAATACTGATAAAACCAATTTTTTATTGATCCATTCACCACACTTATGCCCCGTTAGCACTCCTCCCCCTATGTATACTCACACCTTTGAATGCCTTTATTATAATATGGTAAATTGTATTTGTGAACCTATAAAAACATCTAAATAATGTAACTTATTTAGGCATGAAAGTAGATGAAAACTTCTCTTGGAATGTTCATACTAACTTTATCTGCGATAAAATAAGAATATTATTAGGCAATTTTTTTCATCTAAGTTTCAGGATACCAATTAGTACTTTAAGGTGCTTATATATGTCACTAGTCGACTCTATTTTGAGTTATGCCCTTGACAGCTATGGACTCCCAACTAAAACAAACATTGATAGGTTAGAAAACATACAACTTAGATTTGTTAAATTATTAGTAAACAGTAAAACTAGACAAAAATGTAAAGGTAACTATAAACTTCTTTTCAAAATCTGTAAAATACTGCCTGTTGGTATTAAACATAAATATCTACTTGTTATAAATAACCATAGCAGTCTGGAACCTAGCTCTGAAAATGGCTTGTTAAAAACAGTCGATAATATTTACTTATGTTACTAGGGCTATGGCGTCCGGTAAACTGTGCGTACCGAAGGTTAAAAACTATTATGGCGACAGATCCAAAAAAAAACGTATCCCTTATCTTCTGAACAGTTTACCGGAAACTATCAGCCGTGAAAGAATAAAAAACGACTTTAAAAGAAAATCAAAACGACATTATTTAAGTATCATAACACATAAGGCATAAGTTACTGTATGCAATTGTATGTAACATGTGTTTAACCTAAACCTATTTATAAATTAGTACATAATTAATTACGAGTAATTATTAACTCTGTACTATGATGTTTATAATCACACAGACAAACTGTTCCGACAGTTTTGTGAGACCCAGTTATTTTTTACCCATGTTTATATACTCTGTTTATTAAATAATTAAAAAAAATAATAATAAACTATTTTACCGGACACCTATTGCATTTATTAACACATTGATGGACACTAAACAGCAGAGGGCGTAAATCTATTGTTATTTATTACCAATGTGTATGGCTTAATGTTCGTCAATGCAATTTATTTATTTATTTAATCGTATGGCATACATTATTTGGCCTTTGAGTTTGTCACTTTTTAGTACCACCCAGGGGACACGTGCAGGGTTGTGGCAGTAGCTCCTGCGGACGCAAGTGACAGTTGTCCCCCCTTTGTCAAGTGAGTGGGCAACTCGACTGTTAGAGGTTCTTAAGCCGCCCGAAGGCCTCTAACTTGGCTTAACGACTACTGTCATAGACAGCATCCGGGATCAACTGCAATAATAATAGTACATTACTTACTTAGGGCGGTAAACAAAGAATGTCTCAGATCGCAGGTATTTGACGCCCGAGCCGAAGGAAAGGGCGATAAATATGCGATCGGAGGCTTTCTTTATTACCACCCGTGGTGAGTACAAATTTTTACGTCTCTCCCTGGCCAGGAAGTGTCTAGGTGTGACGTAAATACCTATTACTTATACGTCTAGTCGCCCACCATACAAGAACATTTTGCAATGTATAATTTGACTAACTGCAATAGGATGCATTTGGACCTGGCAATTAATATAATATTATAAGGAGCATTTGTGCTGACGATGTAAATATAGTCATTAGTTATGTCATCATCCAACATAATTATGTACTGTAAATATGTGCCTTGTTCATGTTTTAAATACATTAATAACACCATTCTTCACAAGCTTTGCTTTATCAAATCATCAGCGTTCCTTGATGAAGAGCTACGAGAGAAACACTAAAACGTTTCAAAAGAAAAGACAAGCCAAGACATACGAGTAACACCCTTCTTTCATTCAAACAGTGCACGCCACCTACGTGCTGTCTAATAATTTATCCATTTAACATAATGTGTGGGCTTTGTGCCTAAATCGGAAGTGTTTAGCGTCTCATTTTATAAGGTACATTAATATAAAACACATAGAGGCGTTTGAATTTTCTTTTAACTAAGCCGTAGGTATATTTGCGTGCGCCTCCAACAGCGATGTGTATGACATTTACATGTCATATATGCGGGTGTCACTGTCGCTCTCGTATTGGCCTGACAAGCCACGTACGCAAGTGCCGCACTTTAATGGACGCTGCTTAAATCATCTTTTATAGATGCTACAGGCCATTGATGATGAGGTATATTTGGTAGCGAAAAAGATGCTACAGAAGGAAGTTAACTTGCTTATGAACGTAAGTAAGTAATGATCATTCTATGTTCATATTTTTATCAAGCGAGAATCCGGCTCATCGAACTACGATTTCGAAGATGTTTATGCACGATTGATTAGGTACCTACTTATACATTGAGGATACACAAAAACATGTTTGCGGTTGATTGGCAAAACGATTGACTAGAGAGAGACGAGAAGAAGAATATCGGAAGTGATTTTGGAAAATACTTCAAGCAGGCAACACTAGAAAATTGTGTCCCAATTTCTAAAAAGGACGTTTCGCTGTATATTTTGTACTAATGGTCACATAACTCCTTGTCACGAGTTCACGAGCTTCTCTTTCGTCACAAAAGCATTTGTTTTTTTCGTATGATAAATTGATAATAAACAAAACGCCTAACTCAAAACTCTCGCAAACTTTCCGGTTTGAAGGTCAATGTGAAGTTCCATACTTCAGATTGCAGAATGGAATGTTTTAGAAATACGACGCAAAGTTCTCTAGGTACGCCTGCACAAAATGTTACCTAAATTGCTTCCCTCTTTTATCTGAAATATTTTAACAAATACAAGAGTATATTTATTTACAAAGTAAGGAAATCCTCTTGTTGCGATACTAAAACTGTGAAATGCAATATGATAAGGCTGCCTTTAACTCACATATTTTACGTATAAATTAGAAAAATACTAACATACTCCTTAATTCCGTAAAGCTACGTAACAAATGTATCAGAACAGGAGTAATTTAGAAACACATCCAGCGCAACGAAACAAATAAAACTCCAAAGACATTCCCGATAAAGGCACGTTCTGAAACTTGATCGTAATAGGTAGATACGCAGATACGCCTCCTCAACTCAGGCACTAACTTTAAACTTTCAGAGATATATGGAGTCGTATGGCCCAAGGGTATTGTTCCTACGAGCTTTGTCTATAGGTGGCGCGAGACATGTGGGGCCTGGGGCGAAAAGGGTCAAAGATTCACTAGTGCACTAATATTTATTGGAATTGTGGATCCATGCTGTGTGGCTGTGTCGAATGGGTTGGGTACACTGAAATCCTACTTGTATAAAAATAGGTGCACGGAGAGCACATTAAAGTCACAAAGGGTCCGTCGTATACAAGCTACATAAAAGTGAATGCGTCTTTATAGTTCCATATTAAAGTAACTGCACACGTTAACACAGGAAAACAAGTAAATACATAAAGGTATTTATAGATCAACGTATTTGGTAATTGTGTGTTATGTCATAGGACTCATAAAGGTATAGAATAACTAGTGAGCATTCAATGTATTCTTAAAATAAAAGGTTAACTTCAGAACTATCTCAAGTATTTTTTAGGGTTCCGTACTCAAAGAGTAAAACGGGACCCTATTACTTAGACTCCGCTGTCCGTCTGTCTGTCTGTCTGTCTGTCTGTCCGTCTGTCACCAGGCTGTATCTCAATAACCGTGATAGTTAGACAGTTGAAATTTTTACGGTTGATGTATTTCTGTTGCCGCTATAACAACAAATACTAAAAAACAGAATTCAATAAATATTTATAGATAATCAATCAATCAATCATTTATTACAGATAACGAAGATCCATACATTACAAGAAAAAATAAAATCATTAATGTGTTAGTTCAAGTAACTTAAAAACTTATGTTAGTAGGTATAAAATTTACGTAACATGGAGTTGGTCCCAGTGCTTCATTATGGGACAGTCCAGACTATTTGCTATAATTGCTAGGCGGCTGTTGGCGCTGTCCCTTACACGGCGCTTCATGCCGGCGACCACTCCACTTGCGAAAACTCGCAAGATTGCGTGGAAACCGTCTAATGTGTTCACGCGGCTGGAAAACAAGTAACTCACTCTTAACCACATTGTACCTAAGTCCATGTGCCACGGCGTACTCCTCACACTTGCTCAGCAGTTTTCTGATCGCACACACAGAAGGCCCCAGCAGCACCATGTCTTCGGCATAACTTATATTGTACGGAACCCTTCGTGCGCGAGTTCGACTCGCACTTGGCCGGTTTTTTTTTTGTATGTGTTTATAGTAGGTATAGCTTTGTAATTAACAAACTGACATGCACTGACTGTAATGAGGGATATGCATGAAGGCTGAATCCTATCAGAGACGACCCAGCGAGCCCGGGGACCGACGAACGACGAGGAGAAAATGACTGAAGAGTCGAACCCAAATAATTATAACAAGAGAAAAAGAAGAAAACCGCCTTGCAGTTCCCATCTAGAGAATGTTTCGATATAAACACTGATACAAAAATACGTAGATTAAAGCCTAACAATTACCCTTATATTGTTTTCGCACTAGATTACACCGGGCAAGCTCGGAACCACGATGGATGCTCAACTTAGTTTGACAAGTGAGCACATAATTACGCGGAAAGCAAACATTTGAGAGAAGTTGCGAACCGAGCGCAGTTTACCGACATTTACCCGGACAGACCCGGCTAATTTACCTGCCGCAGATACTAACACTGCCCGTTATTTACAATGTTTCCAAGTTAACTCCAAATGAGTAGAGATATAAATTGTATGAGATGAGACTAGCACGGGGCCGGGATAAGTGGCGTACTTGAAGAGAGACTTATGCTCAGTACGAGTAAGTGGGCGAATACACACTGGTAATGATGATGCTGGTAGGTACATTGTATGGACCTGTACCGGTATGATGAAACTTAATGTCTTAATAAAGATCGTGACCAACTGTTACAACGAAACAGCCCGCCTGGAGGCAAGCGGTACCGTAGCAAATGGTCGATCTTAACATCACATATGTCTTATCCTTATTCTGTCTTCTAAGTGGGGCACTCTTCGCAGAGTGTGGTACTTAGAGTTACAATGTATCAAGAGTCGTTGAGACAAATCCGCATACTCCTTTTTTTTTTTGTGGAGTAAACCTGCGTACCTGGTACCCAATTATCGGGGGATGACTGGGTTATGTGGTATTTCTATCCACTAAAAACTCCACGGCGGCCGGGATCTGCGCTCTCATGCGGAGGACTCCAGGATCTCATTCTGAACGCATTGGAGCCCTCCTCGCGCCTCGCCACATTTGGGTCGTCCTAGGATGATGATGGTCGCCTTCCCTGGGGTTTTAGGTGAGTGCCCCGACGCCCGCCAGAAACACTGCGACCCCGATGACCCCCTTTAGTCGCCTTTTACGACAGGCGGGGGAGACCGTAGACCAATTCTTGGCCAAGCCTACACGGTTTATCCGCAGACCCCTACGACTTCGCAGTTAGCTATGCTCTCTAAATTATTTCCACTTTGTTTCGTCCAGTCTACTATTATCATCGTCGTCTAATCTCGGTTAATGACAAGTCCAAGGCTGGGAGGTTATCCACATTACCGATGCTTTAAAACTTAATGTTTTGCATTGCTTAAGGGACAAAACTTGTGTGGTTCGACTTCAACACAGAAAGTCTTCAGACGAGCCTGGAACTCGATCATAGCCTGGAATACGTCTGGCTATATACTTACTCGTAAACAATAGACATACCCAAAATAGCATACGCTATGGTGCCTTTAACTAAAACTGCAGCCCCAATGCAATACCTGATTTGGACAAACTGGAATAAGGATTTATTCTGAGATCAATCGTCAAAACTATTTCGAAATCTTAGAATAACCTCTATTTTGTTTGTAAATTTAGTTGTAGTGACAATAAGTAGAGAGTAGAGACAGTATACTTGTAAGGTTCACACATTTATTTATACAGGGTTATTGGTAAAGGGGCTATACCGAAGGTTTTGATAGGCAAGTTTTTTGATCGCATTCTTTATTATGAAAATGTGAATCTTCAAGTTTTTACAAGCTTTCTATTAACTTGAAATGTACATATTTACCTAACTAACTATGTATGTTTGTTCGGGTTGAATCTTGCAACTCAATTTTGAAGCAGATATCTTCAACCGATTGAGCTGAAATTTTGGGTAAAGGTATAGTTTGGATGACAATTAAATATTATGGTACCATTGAGCTCATCTGATGATGGAGACATAAGGTGGCGATGGGAATTCAGTACTTAACCGACGTAACCCCGTTGAGTTTGGGCTCGTTAGAATAGTCTTAATGAGTACTTGGTGACGGTATACAGAAAACTACAGTTGGCAATAAAAGCTTGTACCATAAATAAAATTTTGGCAGAAACTTATTTCTTAATAATGTTAGATCAGCCAGATTAAAAAAAAAAACACTGTCCAGATCCTTCTTTTAGCCCCTTACAAAAACAATTGCAGAATAAGACCTTTTTCTATCGTCTTGCACTGAGCAAAAAGTCAATCCCAAAACTGTCTACTTTATAAAAAGATCAAAGAGATGAACTTTCCCTACGTCATGCAAAGGGTAGATGTGAGAATGTGAACCTCTTACGATGCAGATTTCAGTGATTTTATTTCGGAGCTTCATCTGACATCAGTTTATTTCAAAATGCTTACAAAATATACTACCTATTTGAACACGGCCCGCATCTTTTGCTCATTCTTTTATGAATCTGCAGAAGTAACTTAGTATAGCAGAACTTAGATTAGGACAATCGTTTCAATTTTACCTACGCTTGTAAACGCTGTAGGTAGATACTTATTGTATATTGGAACTGTGACTCTTCTATGTCACGTAGTTATATCGTAAATAACTACAACTTAGAAAAGTTGACAAACCCCCGACATTTTCATTTCAAAGTTCAATATCTCAAAAACGGCTAAACCGATTTCGTTGAAACGTAGCTAAGAATCATTTCGATCACCTCAGCTTTGGAATAAACAAAACCGCGTTCAAATCGGTCTATTTGTTTAGGAGCTACGATGCCACAAACAGACACACACACACACACAGACAGACAGACACACAGTCACAGAGACAGACAGACACACAGACGTACGCTTGTTTGCCACCGACGTTGTATAAAAAAAAGAAACTTATAACACCCCTCGTTTTGCGTCGGGAGTTAAAAAGCTTGCCTACAGATTTACAAAACGCTACGTCGAATTCATAGAACGAGCGAGCGAAGCGAACGTAGTTCTCCGTTTCAGCTTGGGCTAAAATGCTGGCTGTCCGGCTGTTCTCCTCTACAGGCCCCGTTGCATGGATGATTATCACGCGATAAGTGACAAGATAAGAGCGTCTTCTCGTTCTATCAAACAGTGTCAGCCGTACGGATGATCTATCTTGTCACTTATCGCGTGATAAGGCCATCCATGCTACGGGGCCTGGCTGACACTGTTTGATAGAACGAGAAGACGCTCTTATAGGAGGCATAGTCGCTATCACTTGTCACGAGTTTGTGGATATGATTCCGTATCGACCGTGATACGTTAACCAAGCATGCGAATATGCTTTTCAAATGCCCGCCCCGTCGACTATTTGACAGCTGTCACATATCCCACAAGTGTCAAAAGTTGTCGTGCTTCAAAAACTCTATTTTCCACTCGCATTTCTCCCCCGATTTTCGTAAAAAATTGTGACAAGGTTCAATATATAGGTATATAGATTGTTTTTGTTGATTCCGTTTTTGGAAATTTATCAAAAAGTAAAGCGAGGTCTACATCTCACACAGCCACTTTCATATTACGAAATATAATACTGTATTACTGGGAATTTGTGTGAAATGGGAAATAGAGACGCTCTTTGTGAAGGTCTTTTGTAAATTTGATATTCATTAAATTAAATTATTGTACCGTGAATTTAGCAAGTTTGTTTCGGAGTCCCTAACCCGTCCCTGTTTTTATAGATATGTACAAATCTACATTTGAACTTTATTAGTAGGTATCCTTAAAAACGCCACAAAAATTAATTTCTATGGACGCGTCGGCGCCGTAACAGTGTAATAATCCAGTAGGCAAAGTTAAACGGTGAATACGAAGACGTCTCCAACAAAGAAAGGAAGTCAACACTCAAATATCGTCCCTTGGCTGCGCAAACGCATATAAAAATTTGCATGTTAATATTTCTATGAAGGGCCAATAACAGCTTAAAGCGTTTCATTGCTTTTATATGAACAGTTTTATCGTTTATTAAGACTTCTTGACTTAATTTACTTTTTGTTTAGGATAAGAGGATACAATTTAGGGTTTACCGTAAAAAAATGCTGCAGTCAAGCGGTTTTTCCTGAAGACACTTTTTTTGTATCTCCTTAAATAATAGCCTTATTTACCCTGCCTGTAATACCGGTGCCCACGCGTCTTTAATTTTAGTTTAGCATAATTATAAAACACTAACCATAGCTCTAAGTTTGTAATCACTAACACTAACATAGATTTTATAGTCCGAAATAAATGATTTGTATTTTCGCTTTATAATACTTTTTGATGTAGATTTATAACCGTTTGACCTGCATAAAGTCTTCAAACGATTTCAGATTCTTTATTAAGTATTTGAGTTTATTTAAAAATCACGATGCAGTTAGTAGATTTTGCTTGGAAGAATTCTGAAATTTAGGAATTAAAAGCACTTATAATTAGAAAATACGTGTACAATGTTTTGGCACGTGAGTTTTCATTACTAATTTTTAATATTGCGTGGTTTAATTACATTATTTTTTGTAATAGTAGCCTACATCAAAACTCTTACCTGATTTCTGTCAAATATGTAACATTATAAGCACTGGTACTTCGTTACTATATAAACTGCTAACCGGGGCTTGAGTTTATTGCAAATAATGTAAAATGCCGTCTCCATTCAACATATATTTGGTCAGTTTTTACATATTGGGTTATGCGTGAGCGAGAGCGACAATGTTGTTAATAATGCTATTGCACAGTAAAATCAGACTGTATACCATAAGACGATTCAGACTACTTGTAAGTATAATACCAAATACAGGCAATTGAATTATTTTTGGTGAGAATTGAGTACTTCAAAATGTTTATACATATTCCAATGCGAGAATCGAGGTCCAGTCCATTTTACAATACTACCTCACGGGTTACAAGTTCATCAAAGCGTATGTTCATGTAAAAACATGAAAATACATTAGCAATAATTGGCCCTTCATATTCATTAGCATTTTACTCAATACTGGGTTGTATGCAGTTAGGCGGTTTTTGCAGCTAAGGGACGATATATATGCATATTTGCACAATATAACCATTATGCATGCAAGGAGCGTCAAAGTTCACTTAGGCGGTTTCAGGGCGAAACGTAACAAGCATAGCCGCTTATATCACATTTAGTTTTTCCTGTTGAACATTTTTAAATATTGGTTCATTTAGTTGTCTGGCAATAGTACATTACTATAGAGGCCGGGAAACGAAGGGTTGTTGGCCAAGTAGATATATACGGCCGAGCGTAACGAGCGTCTCAAACTTGTAATGAAATAAAAAGTAGTCAATTTGTTTTATTCGTACAACTAAATAATACGTTTTTGATAGCTGTCAGTGCTGTCACATCATAACCTATAATTGTGTCCCACATTTCTCACCAACAAATATTCCGCTTATTCCCTAAATTAAGTATTAGTTTATAGTTACATGAACTTATATCTAACTACCTATATAGACGAGGCACTACAACAAAGAAAACATTAATAATTTTTATGAAATTTTCATACGCCGTCATGTACCTAACTTTTGATTTTGGGGGGCAGTAAGGAGGAGACGTACAGTTCAATTCCATATCATTTTCGTCCGAACTCGTTTCGACATCGATGGCTTTTATTAGAAAGTTTCAAAATAATTACGAACTATTGACAAATCCGGCCAACAAGAAAAGAAAAACTATTTTCAATTTACTTACGCGCCAAACTTTTTTTTAACCTGTTTGAAGCAACGTTTTACCCGGTGACATTAACATTAGCCCTAATCTTTTTTTTTTTTTGGTGATTGAATGCCAAGACGTTCTGTCACAATTTGACGTTTATAAACAAAAGACGGTTGCTTTGCAGGCCTAGGTGTGTAAGGTTGTATGAAATTCCTTTACATATTATCTTCACTAGTCGCACCGGATACGTAGTATTTCCGGACCTAATTTGAAGTAAGTCATGTCAACATTTCATTGCAAGTTTGAGAAATAGTACATTGTTGTAGAGGCTAGAAAGTACGAGTCCAGCTATTGCACTTTCGGCCGAGGCTTAACATAGTGCTTTTCACGTCTACTGCGAGTAAATTGCAAATAATCATAATTTTAAATCAAAATTAAGTTCCTAATTGAAGATCATAATACTAATCAAAAAACAAAAGAAGCGCGGCACCGCTCGCCGGCGCGGCGGCGCCGCTCCTCCCGCTCGACGCCCTGTGATTGGTCGAAGAGCTGTTCAAACTGAACAACCACTATTACAATGACCAACCACTCAAATATAATCGACCAATAGCAGAGTAGAAAGTAAAAAAGGCCGCTAAACACTACATTTTACTTTGCAAATCTACATTGTTTGACTGTTTTTGAATTGTACTACTAAGAACTACTTTCTACTCTCATTTCAATCCATCTTTGGCCATATTTCCGAGCAGTGGCGTGAAAAACATATTACGTGATGGTTAGAATATTTTGTCAGATTATAAAACACACATTTTCGTGTAATCGCTTGCTGCTAAAATCAGTTTTTTTTTACTGTAATTACATTGCAAGTTTTGTTCAATCTAGCTATTATAACAGAGACTTAATAGGTTTTGGCTTGTAGGTAATCTTAAAAGTTGCTGTTATCTAACCTTATCTTAAATACTAAATCAGGAATGGAGCCACGTATCGAAAAACAGGCTTTTGTAGCATGTAGATTTGTCCAAAACGGAGCTTAAGCGGTTTTCGCAATCAAGGGACGATATAAATATTCCCCGAGCAAATTAGTTTTTAAGAAATCTGTGCGTAATTTCTTGTGGGTGAGTCTTAAAGTATCAGGTTTGAAAATTTCGCTTGTAAGTATGTTTTACATGTATCGTATTTTTATGTATATATTTATTTGTGCATGTATGTATTTAAGTATGTTATTTATGCATATGTTTTTGTGTAAATATGTTGTATAGGTACTGTATTATTATTTTATAATATGTTATTTGCACTGCCCACAATCTTTTTCGCTTTGCCTCAAGGTTTGACTGGTAGAGAATTCCATATGGCATTAAGTTCACCTTTTGTACGATAAGTTTTTCTTTTGGGCAGTAAAGTTTAAATAAATAAATATATGTACGAGTATACCAGTAGAAAGAAGAAAAATTTGTTGCTGTGCCTTCTCTTGACCTAGCATACAGGTATAGTGAAAATACCTTTTCTTCAGGCCAAGGGAAATTCAAGCTTATGTGAATGTCATAGAGAGTTTGATAGGGAAAGAATTTTCTCAGTTTATATGTAGGTAACTCTTTCTTTTTTCGTGCCTAATGTCATCTTAGGTTACAGAGTTGCTATTAATTTAAACATGTTTCAAAGTGGTAAGAAACTTAAGGCTCCGCACGTTCATGCTCTTCTCTCCCTCTCACTGAGCATACGCGTGAGCGAGATGGAAGTGCGTATTCGAAAGCGCGGATATCATGTTTTTCGGAATATTTCAGAAAACGAGAAGACATTTAAGTAAGTAAGAAAATAAAGTTATTGTTCATTACTTTATGAAGAAGATTATAAATTTCATATTTTTCTGATAAAAAATGGAGCAGTAAAATCGTTACAAGTGAAATAATAGGGTTCAATTTAGGTTTTTTTTCTCTACTTTCTTTTGTTGAAATGGATTTCTACCAAAACTATGTTACTTTACTCTTGCATGTTATGTTACTCTTGCAGATTATGATATATTTTTCCTACACTAAAATTATTACGTCATAATGTACAAACTCATTTTTACGAAAATTTTAAAGTCCAGCCTTAAAAATGCTTGTTTGTTTCGGGTGTGGCTGTAAGTAAATACAAGGAGATAAATTTTAATTTGGTAAGGAAATAAGTATAATTGGCTTTTGTCAAAAGTGCAGCCTCAGGTTAAATGTTTACCTAATTAAGCTCAGCTTTTAATTTAGATATTTTTTATTACGGTTTTTGACTTGAGTTTTATTATAAGCAAGAGAGTGCAGGCGCACTACTTACCTACTAGGCTACTAATATGGCTAGCACAGAAACACGACCGTCCGTAGGTAAAGTAAACTGCCTCGTGCACGAGATGATCTGTCTGATTCTAATTAGAGCACTTAAAAAGAGATGGGTATTACATATATCTCACGCGTTATATGATTTCCAGCCGCGAGTGTGAAGGTTCTGTGTCCTGTCGACCGGGTACTCGATATGAATCACTGATGCTACAACAACGTAAGAGCGAAACAGCCAAAAGCGGACCACTTGGTACATATTAGACAGTGAGTATACCTAGCAGTGGCGGAGCGCTTATACAAGCCGATTCCCACCGGCTTGTCTAAATTTTCTTCTTAGGCAGGCCTAATAGTTATATTTACTCTAAACTCGTTCATAACCATATTGTTCCGGGTTGCCCTTCGAAAAATTTCACGCGCCGCCATTGGTAACTTTTTTTTTTTTTTTTTTTTCGTGGAGGAACCAGGTACCCAATCATCGGGGGATGACTGGGTTATGTGGTATTTCTATCCACTAAAAACTCCACGGCGGCCGGCATCTGCGCTCTCATGCGGAGGACTCCAGGATCTCATATACTGAACGCACTGGAGCCCTCCTCGCGCCTCGCCACATTTGGCTCGTCTTAGGATGATGATGGTCGCCTTCCCTGGGGTTTTTAGGTGAGTGCCCCGGCTCCCGCCAGAAACATAGCAAACCCCGATGACCCCCTTTAGTCGCTTCTACGACAGGCGGGGGAGACCGTAGACCTATTCTTGTCCGAGCCTACACGCCACTGGTACCTAGGTATTAACTCATCACATACTTATCACATAGCACGTAACTTAAACGATTACCTACCATTTACTATGACGCTAAGTGACGCCACGGACCTCGAGCGTTTTAATAACCAGCAACATTAGAGCAACATTTTTATGTCAATATTATCGCATTATATATGAGGATATCACAAATATTGTTATTGAAGCAAAATATCCATGCAATTTTGAACGATAATGCGATATTTTGGCGATAATATTGACATAAAAATATAGCAATAATGGAACCCCAATGATTCTATGTTTATTATTAATCGAAAATTAGGAAGGCAAAAAAATATGCCACGACAGTCTCATTCAAATATCTCAAAAAAATATGAAGCTCTAACTGTTTTAATGTTGCTCTAATGTTGCTGGTTATTAAAACGCTCGAGGTCCGTGGCGTCACTTAGCGTCATAGTAAATGGTAGGTAATCGTTTAAGTTCGCCGACCATACAAAACGTTTTTTTACATTCACAGGCTAAGGGCGTGATATTTTAAGTATAAGTAAGTGTTTTATTTGTAAACATAGGTAATTACAGTGGTTGACTTTTTTTTACAGTTTCACTATGTTTTGCCAATAGGCGTACAAAAACTTTGAGGTTAATCAATACATAGTATAAAACAAAGTCGCTTACCGCTGTCTGTCTGTCTGTCTGATTCAAGAGGAAGGTTTATATTTATAATACAAACCATACATGCATGTATTATACAAATAATTTTCGCGCAAATGGAAAGCCAATTTATGAAAGATTGTTAATCTCCACTTATAATAAATCTCTAAATTAAAAAAAGAATCAGCCAGTTTGAAACTAAGCTTTGCGCGGTTCGAATGTTCTCAGCATCCCATGAACGGAAAAATATGAAACATTTTATATAGGTACATTATTATTCTAGCTGCAACTTAGGATAGTTTTTATCCGACTGCGACAGTTAATTAATTTTCCGAAATATACGACTTCATTTAATTTCTCATTTATTTTTATTGAAATCAAACGCTGCTCCAACTGTCAGCTATAAGAACCGTCAAATTTTCGTCAAAATGGCGGAATTGCTTTGCCTTTCACTTATTAATAAAATAATTTAAATCCCGTCTACGATAGACCTTTACGAGACAAATGCTAAAATATAAACCATAAAAAAATATTCGATTCTGATATGAGAACTTATATGCGCAAATGTCGTTTTATGTCGTAATTTCAATAAATGAAATCAACAAATTTGAACAATATAATTAACACGAATTTGTTTTTTTTGAATGACAATGGCACGCGCTCGGCGCATTCAGCCAAAGTACCTGCGGCGCTACCACGAAAACCGATACTGTCACTCGAGTATGGTTAGTGCGATAGAGATAGAGATACCCGAATATTTTCGAATTCCGAAGTTCGTGGTTATAGCTCAGGAATCGAAAATATGGTAAATAATCATAATGTATTTTCTCGAAAAAGAATTTAAAATAAATATAGTCAAATGGAGAAAAAAACAAAGCAAGAGGTTATATAGGTAATGATTAAGTTATAAGAGTCCAAAGTTTTAAGAGGGGGTATGTTCTGTCCCTTTTCCGCAAAACGCACCTTCATATGAAACGATTGTTTTTACTATGACGCTCGAGTATATTGACGTCACAGTCCCTCATCGTTTTCTCACTCTAACAAGTGACATTAAAACGGATGTAGCTTCATAATTTTTTGAGATATTTGAATGGGAGTTTCATTATCTTCTATCTATTTATACATAATAAATGCCTATGTCCTGACTGACTTATTCACTTAATCACTCACTCACTCACTCATCAACGCACAGCCGAAACTACTAATCTTAGAGAGTTGATTTTTGCACAGTATGTTGCTTTTATAACGTGGGCTAGGGATAAAAAGGGATTTTTCAAAATTCTACCCCTAAGGGGGTAAAATGGGGGTGCAAAGTTTGTATGGGAGAACCTTTATTTTTTGAGCTATAGACTTAAACTTTGTAGAAAAATTAGTTATTAGAATACAAATGAAACACTTTCAGCGTTTTGGAAAATTCCACCCCTACGGGGGTAAAATAGGAGTGCAAAGTTTGTATGGGGGAAACATTTTTTTTTTAAATAGAGACTTAAAACTTTGTAGAAAGATCAGTCATTAAAATACAAATAAAGAACTTTCAGGGTTTTAGAAAATTCTACCCCTAAAGGGGTAAAATAGAGTGCAAAGTTTGTATGGGAAAAACTACTTTTTTTTAAATAGAGACTTAAAACTTTGTAGAGAAATTATTCATTAGAATACAAATAAAGTACCTAGATTCAGTGTTTTAAAAAAATCTACCCCTAAGGGGGTAAAATAGGGGTGCAAATTTTGTATGGGGGAAACAATATTTTTTTTAAATAGAGACTTAAAACTTTGTAGAAAGATTAGTCATCAGAATACAAATTAAGTACTTTCAGCGTTTTAGAAAATTCTACCCCTAAAAATAGGGGGCTAAAATAGGGGTGCAAAGTTTGTATGTGGGAAACTATTTTTTTTAGCTAGAGTCCTAAAACTTTGTAGAAAGATTATTTAAATACAAAGAAAGTACTTTCAGCGTTTTGGAAAATTTCACCCCTAAGGGGGTAAAATAGGGTGCAAAGTTTGTATGGGAAAAACATATTTTTTTTTAATAGAGACTTAAAATTTTAACGAAAAATTACTTATTAGAACATGAAAAATACTACATTCGGCGTTTTACAAAAATCATTCCCTAAGGGGGTTAAAAAAGGGTGCAAGGTTTGTATGGGGAACACTTTTTCTGAGCTAGACACTTAAAACTTTGTAGAAAGATTACTTATAAAAATACAAAAAAAAGGCTTTCAGCGTTTTGAAAAAATCTATCCCTAAGGGGGATAAAAAGGGGTGCAAAGTTTTTATCAGGGAAAGTTTATGTTTTTGAGTTAGAGACTTGAAACTTTGTAGAAAGATTACTTATTAAAATACAAAAAAAGAACACAAATCGTTTTAGAAAATTCCTCCCCTAATAGGGTTAAAAAGGAGAGCAAGCTTTGCATGGGCAACACTTTTTTTTGAGTTAGACTTAAAACTTTGCAAAAAGATTACTTATTAGAATACTAAAAAAGAACTTTCAGCGTTTTAGAAAACTCCATCCCTAAGGGGATCCTTAAGATCCTTAAGAAGGGTAACACTGGCTAGTGTTGTGTGGGAAAAACTTTTTTTTTTACTAGACTTAAAACTATTCAAAATGTTACTTATTAAAATTAATAATAAAGTACTTTCAGAGTTTTAGAAAATTCCACCCCTAAGGGGGTTAAGAAAGCTTTGTATGGGCAACACTTTTTTTGAGCTAGAGACTTAAAAGTTTACGAAAAAAGTTCTTTCAGCGATTAGAAAAATTCAACCTCTAAGGGGGTTTAAAAGGGGGTTCAAATTTTAAATGGCGAGCAATAAAATTTTTAAGTGTGAGTAAGAGCTTTTTAACTTCGGTCTTATTCTGTACGTTAAAAGACTACAAAACTGATTTCAGAGTTTTTCCAAATTCATCCCCTAAGAGTGTTAAAATTGGTTCAAAGTTTGAGTATTTCAAGGCATTTTTAAAGTATGAGATTTTTAACTTTGGTTTTAGACTGTTTGTTCACAAACTAGAAAATGAACATCAACTTTTTTTTTAATTATCCCCTAAAAGAGGGTTCAAATTTTGTATTGAGAGAAATCATTTTCTAAGACGATAAAAAGTTCTACGCGGACGAAGTCGCGAGCAACAGCTAGTACCTACATAAATTTCTTAATATATTACGCCGTTAGCCTGCGAATATCAAAAGATGTTTTGTATGGTCGTCGAACCACCTTAATTCGAAGGTGGGTTTTGCGGGAAAAGGAGAGAATATAATAATATAGGCGCGGCTGCTAGCCGAGCCGCGCGGGCGCACCAACCTGCTTGGTAGGGCACCGATGACGCGAGCAGTGCGTACCCTCAATCTCATAGCGGAAAATATTGATTTGTTTTCGTGTTCTCAAATTCACAAAGGCAGCATTGCTCGTAATATGTTATAACTTATAAGAGTACTACGTAAACCAAATATGTTATATTATAAAATAGTTACACTGTTGTCTTAGGTTCGATGCCTGTAAAAATAGTTGTAAGTGTGGATAATAAATAAATAAATAAATATAACCCCTACTTAATTTTGTGATTATTTTTTCTCTTGCGATACTTTTTTGTCCATTTGAGTATATTTTTAATCCTTTTCCGATTTTTTGATTTATTTATTGTAGTCCGTGCAGCCTCTGTTACATAGTGACGTGTATTTATTCTGTGCCTACTGAATGGCCAGATATTCTGTGGTGTTATGCTAATTGAATTCGGTTTACGACGGGGTTGCCAAGGTAAACCAGCTGGGGCCGTGGGTTCATTATGTGCCTGCAAACATTTTAACAACGCTCCCCTTTATGACGCCTTGCAATTCAACGCGTATTGCTTGCTGGCAGATAAGAGAACAGTTTGCTCGATAACACTTTCGACCACTATTGGCACTATTAAAGGTTAACTTGTGTGTGAATGAAATTTTAAATATAACAAAACAAAACAAAAACATAACAAAAGCAAAACACGAGAGTCAAACTCAAACATCGCTAGCGACCCCAACGGCTCATACAAACTCACGGAGAATTCGACGTCACCATTTCCTATCCGTCATACTAGATATATAAACATTGCATGGAAAAATAAGTAATTGCTGTTTTGGTTATGATGTAGGTACTGCGTTTAGGTACATAGTGGTTAACAATTCCTTTTTTGTGGAAACTTAAGAATCTAATTGGAAAGTTTTATTTTGCTCTAGTACGATAATCGGATCATTCATACCTTTAAATTGGTCAATCTTTATCTTTTCTGAAGAAGAATACAACTTGAACATAGGTAATGAAAAACAACCTTCTTTATGTAAAGTATCCAAACTGCATGTGCGCGTTTTTGCTTTAATGTTCCACGCCGATCCCACTTCTTTAATTTTCATTCATCCTTCATTTTTAAATAGCTGCAAATTATTAAACATAGCCGCCAGACGAACCTCACGCTTTGCTTTATTAATTTTTGGAATCATTCATACCAAACAACCATCATAACTGTACAGCTAATTAAATCTATCCACACGTGAAAAGCGAGGAGCCTTAAGACTGATTAGTAACCAACACAACACGTTCGCTTTTCGTGGCAGTTTTCGGTATGCAACACGAAGTTGGAATGATCTTCCACCACCTATCAAAAACTGTATATCCATTGAGGAAAGTCAACAACACATGCAGTGTTTCAATTGTTTAAACATATATGGGATGAAATCAATAATAAAAGGCCCTGTATTGCATTATTTCTAGACATGTCCCAGGCATTTGATTGTGTAGTGCATGAGATTTTGTTATCGCAACTTAGTAACGTAGGTATTAGAGGTAATGTACATAAATTATTTGAAAGTTATTTAAAAGATAGACAGCAAGCCACGGTTATTGAAAAATATAATAAGAAAACTAAAACTATACAGCAAACACAGTCTAAATTTCAACATATTAAAGTTGGAGTACCTCAAGGCAGCATCCTTGGTCCGCTGTTATTTTTACTGTATGTTAATGATATGCCAAACATCATAGATGAACTTTGCGTAATGTTTGCTGATGACGCAACCATATTATTCTCTGGAAAAAACTCAGGATCCAATTTTCAAGAAAAAATTAACAATACTCTTCAAACTGTTGTCAACTGGCTTAAATCAATTAACTTAAAAGTAAACGTAGATAAAACAAAAACGATACAATTTAGAAATTACAAAACAAACCCAATAAACTTGAATGTTGAACACGGGGGAGCTATTATACAAAACATAAACAGTACCAACTTTTTAGGCGTCTCTGTAGATTCACATTTAAATTGGAAATCTCATATAGAAAAGTTAAATAAAAAAATATCCAGTCAGTGCTATGCTTTATCCGTCTTATCAAGTACTTGCTCAGAAGATATTGTAAGAAATGCATATTATGGAAATATTTATCCTTTGTTGAATTATGGTGTAATTTATTGGGGTAATTCTGTTAATGTCAAAACTACTTTCATTCTCCAAAAAAAATGTCTCCGCATTATATACCGCTTGTACAATACTGAGTCCGTTAGAAATATTTTTAGGGAAAAGAAATTTCTAACCTTAACTGGATTATATATTTTAGAGCTGTGTTCCTATGTAATAAATCATAAATATAATTTTAACTTCTGCTCAGAACAGCGTAACAATTTACGATCACAGTATATGTACAACATTTCACTGCCAGCGATCAAAAACGCAACCTATTATAGGAGCACCTTTATCACCGCTATCAAAGTCTTCAACCATCTACCCATTAGCCTAAAAATGTTGAGCGGAAATCAATTTAAGCGCCAATTAAAACGATGGTTGACAGAAAATGTATTTTATGATTTAAAAGAATACTTTGAGTTTTTAAACTGAATAATTATATACCTATGTAACTTTTATAGTTAATATTGTATGCCCGAAAGGGTTGCCATTGTAACTCACACATTTATCATTAAGACCTAATTGTACATGGTAAACAATAAATGTTCTCTTTCTCTTTCTCTTTCATTGCATCATTTAAAAACAAAATTAAAATGTATCTTATCAACCTACACATATATAATGCATAAGCGGACAGTCCACATAGCTCTTGAATTTCAATACCTGTAAATGAAGTCACACATATACACCTGCATTTCATCATACTTACCTTAGACCTGATCTGTAAACTTACTTAGCTCTGTATTAATTAATTTAATTGCGCAGCGACCTCTCTTTCTTATTAATTAGGTTTTGTTACGTATAAGTTATAATTAGAAGTTATATTTTAAGATTTGTATCTCTCTCTGGGTGCCCTGGAAACCAGGCGCCTTTAGCATATATTGCTGCTGGCATATGCTGAGTGGTATCCATTTTGGTGCATTTGAGTTGTATGAAACACACATGTGAAATTTCTTTGTGATACCAAATAGAAAGAAAGAAAGAAATAAATATATTTATTTGGTAAATTCTGCTTTCTGGTGGTCTGCAAATTCAATATGCAAATTATCAAGTATGCTTGCTTGGATAATAATTGAAAATACATTGATTGAACAATCTAATATTCTAGACGCCTTGGAGTCTTGATATCAATATTAATAATGTGATATTTAAGGTGATTAAATCCGTTGTCGCCATGAGCACCTGTCTGTGCAGTGGGACGTATATTGGCTTTTGATGATGATAATAAAGAGACGACGATAATTAACACAGTAATGATTGGATAAGTCGCTTCTTTGAGGCACTTAAGAAAGAAAGAAAGAAATAAATATATTTTTCTTTCTAAAATGTATTTTCAATTATTATCCAAGCAAGCATACTTGATAATTTGCATATTGAATTTGCAGACTTCGTCAAAATTGGTCTCGAAAGTGTGAATATTATTCGTTGCCAGTTACAAATTACATCTGATAACGAGCACTAAAGATGACAGAGATCGCAGCCGATACTTACTGAATTAATAAGAAGTAAGCTTTATTAAAATATAATAAAACGGGCACCCACGTCTTTGAGGTCGAACATCACAAGCGTATCGCGAGTGCTCACGATTCAGGACCTCGTATTGTTTCAAAACATGTCGACTGATATTCGTCATTAATTATTAGTTGCCCGCATCGTCCCTTACGTTCTAGGCCATTATTTCATATCAGCTTTGCCCGAAAAAATTACTCTCGACATACTTTTTTCAGACGAGTCCCTAGTTTTTATAACAAGTATCTGAGCGATATTGATCCTTTCCACAAATCATTGTTAAGTGTTAAATTGTTAGTAAAATGTCAGTTATTTTTAGCTCATCCATGAGAACAATATCTACTTACCTAAAATAAATTTTACTATTCACATCACCTGAAAGTCTAAATACAAAATGTCTTCATTAATCTCATATACCTACTTATTACCTACCTTTAACTTGTGCATGCATACTTACTGCGTCGACGACCGGTATTGTATTATATTAAAGAATTTATTAAGTTTATGCCACTGTTTGTGTTCTAAATAAATAAAAAAAAAACATTCCTCGTATTGTTTCAAAACATGTCGACTGATATTTGACCCCAAAGACCTGTCATTAAGGACCTCATATTGTTTCGAAACATGTCGACTGATATTTGACCCCGAAGACCTGTCATTAAGGACCTCGCATTGTTTCGAAACATGTCGACTGATATTCGACCTCGACGACGTGGGTGACGCCGCTGTCATTATATTTTAATATGTGTGAGACTCACGAGAAATTTCTATATAAAATAAAGTAAGCTTTAATAGCTTTTTATTAAACAGGATGTATGTCATTTAGATATGGTTGCATCGCGTGGAAGAATATCATTATAAGTCTATATACCTTTATGGTAGTGGTTACGCCGTTAGAGCAAAATCCCTTTTGGCCTCCTTTCCTTAAAAAGTTGCTGAGACTGTTTACAACCGCATACGTCAAAAAAGAAAAAATAAGACTTCTGTCAATCAATAATTTTCCTTCGTCCGGTCTCCGCATAATATATTTCACCGCAGTATGTTTAAATGATTATTTGTGGACAAATTCGTGTTTTGTGCTTCGCCGGACGTATACACGCTTATGCACGGGTTCCTTCGTGCTGAGGACTTCAGTGTTTGAGTTATTGACCGGAGTACGTTTGTCTACACGGATCCCTACACGACAAGATATTTGATTCTGCCCGCTCGCTCCAAGAGCTAAAGTGCACACCCAAAGAAACATCAAGGTAAGCAGTTTCAGCTCTTGAAAATTAAAATACCTATTTGGTTTTTTTCTTTAAATTAATTCTACGGCGTAACCTTGTCAGCCACCTCCGCACCGCTCACGCGCATAGTGCAATTTGCCTATTTACACGGCATAATCAGGTAGCTAACAACGAATCATTTTTGGACTGAAATCTATGATTTTTGTGCATAGCGTTATGATACTAGCGATATGATACTAGTTTCATGCATTTGTGAGTTAACATGTAGGCAATAATGATCAATATTAGTCGACCCAGCAATGTATATTTGTCATTTACAACTATTTTAAATTTCTACTGATAATTATTATAATAAGAAATGATTATACATACAATCATCATCATCATTTTCATCAGCCTATATACGTGCTACTGCTGGGACATGCCCCCTCTCATAGGGGCATCCTATTATATCATAATGCTTTAATGCGAAATATTCACCGCTTTTTTTTGTTTTGTGTGTGTCAATTGTTTGGTGAGTTAGCACGTAGATAATAGTTCCAAAATGCACTTAGGTAACTTTAGAAAAACCATAATATATATATTACCTAATCATAAAGACCGTGTAAAATGCCTGGTACTTACACAAAGTAGGTATAATTCATTGTTATAGTCGTTTATTTCAGACACAATTTGCTTAGTTAAATACAGAAATATTATTGCGAAGCGAGATATTTCCCGAAGAAGGTATGAACCGACGGCTACAAAATGCTGGAATACCTCATCTATTGCACGGTTTCCCATATTTCGGTCAGCGCGAAATTCGACGCACGATCGGAAACTGCTCTTACTGTATTAAATTTTTTATAAGCTTTTTTGGCGTTCCGCACATTCAAATTTCGTGACCGGATTTTAGACTGTTCCGTTTTATGTAACTTGATGGTTGACTAACACATTTTGCTAGACATCTACAGCGTCTTCGATGGTAAAATGTGATAAGGCAATAACCAGTAAGCTTTCTGAAACTAAACGAATCTTATCATATTTGATGAAAGTTGCTTTGGCGGGTTCACATTGTGTGGACTATCGTATTCGACGGTCGTGAACTTCAAACTAAATATGGAACTAATGGAATCTATGAACATGTCTTTTGAACTACACTACGCTGTGAAAATGACACCAACTTTCGCTTTGAGACATGTGCTATCAGGTTAAAAGTACCCACTGACCTGAACTGATCCCTTGAATTGAGCGTCTCCTGCTTAATGGACAGTATGACCGGCCCGAGGTCCTCGTCATTGGTGAAGTAGTTCCAGTGCTCCGAGCCGTAGAAGTACTTCTCGTAGGTCTCCTGCTCCACAGAGGTGAGCTCGAAGGCCCCAGAGCGCTCCCACTGTTCCTCAATGGCTGTCTTCTTCTTGGGGGTGCTGCCTCCATTGTCACTGCTGTCTTCAGCCGCCTCGTCCAGCGAACCCGATCGCCGGTGGCGGTCTGTGAAGTTGAAATCGGTAAATAAAACACGGTACCGACACATGAATGAAGATCATTTGCCATCTTATGACTATCGCTCTCTCTCTTAAGAGGATAGTAAACGAGCCACTCCGACCGTGTAAAAAAGAAAAAAATTTGGGGTTCAGTTTTCGACTGTTTACTCCTCCAAAATTCAAACTAAATACGTAAATTTAAACACATAATAACAGATCAGTGAAAAGCTTTACTCTGTCTGTTTTGCTTTTTTGAAATGTTGTGCACTAGACTTCTGGTAGATGGCAATAAATTGTTTAGACTAAGAGAACAAAAAACGAACGAGCATTCTTGGATCTGATGATTAGATTAGATCGTCTGGATACTTTGATCATGCTAGAATGATTGTTTGTTTTTTGCTCAAAGAGCTAGAACCATTTAAATGGTTAAAACCTGAAGAAACAAGTTGAAAAATGGTGCCTATTTATTAGCTAGTTGCGTGGTACGTTCCTATTAGCAATTCTATGAGTAGGTACGTTAATATCTACGAACATACATATTTATGTACATCGATCACTTTCGCATGACGTGTCATCACAAAAAGGTAAGCAAGTTTTCTATCTTTGTATTCAGGTACCTACCCACTAGAAGGTTTTCTTACAACGTAATTAAATAGTATACATTACTACGAAGTCCGGGAAATAAGGGATTGCCTGCCAAGTGTCATACGACGCAAGCAATCCCTAGTACCAGCTGACGTAAACAATACCTAGGGCTTTTCTCAAACATTCGATGAATTTAAAAAATAAAGATCTGAATTTTTAAATGGCTGGACGCCATGATGCTGTCTCACCAATTGAAGATGAAACAAAAGAAGATCACTTTGCAGGCCTCCAATTTTATATGAAATTTCAGTATCGGCCTCGTTTCTCGCCACACCTGAACCGTCGCAGCCTATTATTACGACGAACGTATCGTCAATATTTCATTGCATGTTTGAGATAATGTTATTATGGAGTTACAGAAAAACGGAGCCGAAACAAACGAAGGTAATGTTTTTGCGATTCATAATTTGATGAGACGAGACATTCCACGTATCATTCCGTGTGTGTTCCGTTTTCATTGCGGTGGATGTAATTTTTAATTCGACCACAGCCACGATAAGATAATCTGATTATTATCTACCCTCGCCAGAATGTTAGAGAAACATTACCTAATAGATGACATAGCGGAATCGAAAACGATGTGCGTCTCTTTAAGCCTACTGTCATATGTATTAGGAACGTGGGATTAAGGTGAATTCTGGGATTTATGAATCCTCGCATTCTTGACGTGTGGCGACAAGGAATAGGTGTGTGCGAGAAGGTATGTGTGTGGAGTGTGGTCTGAATATCGTTATCGGGCTCACGACCCGTCATGTGTCATCCTTTAGCCAGGAAGCTTACCTTTCTCTTCATAGGTAAGTATATTTAACGGGGCCATGAAACTGTAAACAGATTTTACTCGTAGACATATTTTCTGATCAGATGATCAGCAGATGCTTTTTTCGCAAAGTCGTTGCGAAGCAAACATTTTGCCAATGTAAAATCCAAAGTATATACTTGCATGAATAAAATTTTGTCAAAAACCATTGGGAGTTGGTTGCCAGAAACGACTAAAATATGACTAATAAATACAATGTAGGTACATATAACGAATTACTTTGTAACTGCCTATGCTAAGTTACAACAATTAGCTTCCAAGTTCCAACTTCCGTCTGAGAACACAATGAGTTTGGAATTTATCTGTCAGTTTTAATCCTCTCCTCCTTCCAGGCATTGAATGGCGTTTGCAGCTCTCACAAAAACTGTTCAGTCATGCAGAAAAGCATCTACCCTCCCTTTTATTCTTAATCTAATTCTTACTACTGTTCTCTTCCAATTAAGAAATTATTATTCTTATCCTACCAATATCCATATACCAAATAATGACAGTCAATTAAACACAAAACATTAAACTTTTTCGTCTCAATACATTTTCCCATTTTAGACTGGATTGTATTACCTATTTAGTTTTTTTATTTTTTACATTAAGGTAGAAAATTACACTTAAAACAGAAATATCAAATAAGTAATGAAGATTGAAACTCAACAAATTGTAATACTCACGGACGTTTTGACAAAGTGTCCGAGGAAATTATCTAAAATGTCACTACGAATTTTTCACCGTCACTTTTTGTTCACAAAAGTTCTCGAGAGTTAACAAACGACCACATGGAAAAATGGCCGCTGGCAGCGAGGGTTTGCGGACAGTTTTCAGGGGCTATAAATAATTGTTGATGTGGAACGAAGCCAAGTTTCATTGCATAAAACAATAGACTGCAATTATCTCTCACCGAATATAAGTTCTATTTAAAGTGTGAAAATAGAATCAAATTAAGCATTTAAGTTTGATTGTCATCCGAATTTAGACATAGTTCGAGCATGAAATATTTTCTTTAACTTGTGGATCACATTTTTCACGGACGAAAATGATACTTATAAATGCCACTTTTTTTCCATAACAGTGGTTAGACCTTAGTTGGAATCATAAAGGTTCACAGCGTACGCCACCTTTCGTCGTTTTTGGCACGGTGGGCACAACAACACGCAACGCCTTTAGGAGTTCTTGGAGTCCAAAGAGTTATTTTCTAGGAGTTCTTTTAAGTTATAAAACATACAACCGAAATGAGAACTTTTTAAAGTCAGTTCATAACAGCATGCAGCAAAATAAAGTCTAGGCTATAAGATACAATAAAAAAGTACCGTACATTTTCATCAAACTAATGGATATTAAAAAGGGATTTTTTTCTTGGATTCTAATGATCATTAAAATACCCCGGGAATATTTTCTTCATTCAGTGTAAGTTAACTGTATATCAAATAAGCGATGAGGAAGGTAAACAGGGTGATTGATGGATGACTTGCCAAGAATACAAAAAAAGAATCAGGAGCAGTCTCGCGGGACCATTGGGATACCTCGCAGTAATCAGTTTGAAAAACAAGTTTCCTAACTAGAGAAAATCCGAATCAATATTAGTCAGGGACCTATATAATCTGATTCAGCCAGAATTTTGACAATAGGAGGAAGTGACTGTACCTAATCATTTTCATTTCCAAAAGCTAATAGTCAATGAAGATTATTTTGTTAACAGATTCACGGCCACGCTAATCTCGTAGCGCTACGCCGTAGTCCGTAGCAGGTTACACCTTGAATGTAGCGAAAAGCGCTCGTAGCGCTCTGACGCATGTGTCGTCATGGGCCCATCAACTTTTTCCGCAGTCCGTGTAAAGCACCTTTGTACTTCTATTGAAAACTAATCTCCTATTAACCTGGTTTGATAGAAACTGCGCTCACGTTAGCATCCTTATTATTCTCTAAGGAAATGCTTGCAAATTTTTAACGGCTTTATATATTCTCGTATAACCCGGGTGCTGAGACGTGAATGTGTCTTAGTCAAAAACGGAATGAAAATAATAATAATATTCGTCAGTCAATCAATGTGTGAAGATCGTAATATCGTTTAAAACAACTTAATTTATTTGCAATATATTATGTCAACCAATAAAGCCGACATCGGTGACAGGCGAGACTCACGCTCACTAATACTACAAACATCGCTTATTTTACAATTGAATACTTGTTCAAATATACATTTTGAACGGTGATGCTAAAATTTTACAAATTCGACACGATAACTGCATAGAGTTCTGTTTGAGGAACAAAATCGATTCCTAGCCTCGCATTTGAAGCCTCATGGTACACTGTAGGTACCTACCTATATGTCCCACTGCTCTCTCATGGACGAGAGAGAATTGGTTTTATTGGTTTGGGGAATTCATACCTCTACCCCTTTGATTATTTTCGCATGCATGTTTCCTGTCAATGATTCTCTTCACCAAAAAGCTTGTGATAAAAATATACTCCAATTTTCAATTGAAACTACGTTTCAGCAACAAAATTAATCCCAAAATATACAGCTCCAAGCTCTAACCTGCCATAACCAAGCGTTGTTTACTATTTGTGAAGCAAATCTCTTTCTCTCATAAACAGTGTAAGCAAAACCGAATCTCGCTTCGCCGTGCGTGGGGCACATTATTTTGTTTATATAGTACAACGCTGGCAATATGCACCTAAAAGGGTTAAAAAGGGGGTGGAAAAGGCAACATTATTTTGCCTTATGCATCAGTGATGTGAACGCGTCACAGACAGCAATTTCTTAGTCTCTTATAGTATGATTATCCCTCGTCGAGATGAAAATTGAATATTCTAGTTATGCTCCGGGATTGCTGTTTAGTACCTACGTAGTGTGTGCTTTATTTGGAGTCAAAGGGACCACGTTGAATATGTTATGTGTAGAAATTCACCAAAGAGCTTTAGGTGACCAATTAGCTGCTAAATATGTGAATGAGGTTGAAGTGTGTTGTGGACCCAATATACTGCAATATCGCATTTTATTATCTTTACTAAATAATCGATTGCTAGAAATGGCACTGAAAAGTAAATTAACCCTTAACCAGGCAATGTATTATAAGGGACCACATGATTTTGAACTTTAGCTCTCTATGATAAGGTACTAAACCAATGAAAAATTGCGGTACCCGCTGCCTGGTTAAGGGTTAAAATAGCTTTTGGGAATAAAGGTGTGATTTTATGTAGGTATGTATAGGGCGTTATCAATAAAATGTGTACATTTTACTTTTTTTTTTTGAATTTTAATGATTGGGTATCTCGTACTCCGAATCATGAGCACTCTTGATTCCGATAAAAAAGTGACCTCAACTCTTTCATTACATTACAAGACTTTTCATTATTCTCGTTTGGTCGAATCCAGTCGAGACTCTTTCCATTCCTTGTTATTAGATTAACGTCCTGATTCTTCTAAATATAGTTTTTGATTGAAAAGTATAAAGTTACAGCTGTTTATTTTGGTATCTGTACGAGTATATAGATTAAAGTCAGGTTGCGTCAAGTTCGAACTACGTAATACAGACTAGAATTAATGTTTCATGCGCCCTTACTATGAATCAAGTATGCGTCGATCAACATAAAGTGGTTTTACTCCCTCGAGATAACCGTCAATGTGAGTATTATACGTATATAAAAGAAAGGTTGGGATACTGACCACGATAAAATGACACTCGCGCATGAGTGGTCACTTCGGCAACGAGGAATGAATAGCAATTGTGGCAAAGAAGAGTTCCGTTTCCACGTGAATATTGGCCCGGGCGATTCTCCGAGCCGAGCCGTTTTGCGTGACTTCAGTTAACAATTTTTTTTCGTTATTTTGTTATGAGACCTGCATGTTCAAAATCAGGCCAAATTATTAAAAATATTGGTGGTAAAGGCCTTCATATGAACCTTGTAGTTCATGAGATAATCGAGTTTTTACTTACACCGAAATCAACATAGTGACTTGTGTCGAATTTAATGAATAAGTATCACCGAATTCAAAAAAAGCTTCAACAAAATTGAAATAAAACAATTAATTTGTGTTGCAAGAAATTATTTATAACTTGTTTCAGCAATGAAGGATGAATTATTTTTACGTTTTAAGGCTTATAAGTCATTTTATTGAATTCGGGGATTTAAAAATACACCGAATCCACGGTAAGTCCCACTGAACATCAATTTGGGCCCTATTTTTTTTTCTTCAATCATATGAATATCTACAGAATAACTTAATAGCTGTCCAGGTATCAAAAATGATGAAGTATATGTGTGATTTTATTCAAAAATATCAAACAACTATTTGAAGAAATTTTGGCCCCGAACACGAAAAATGCCACTCCGGAGAAATGCCCGGCCCATGTTATTGTTACAGACAGAGGCACATAAGATAATATACTATTTTATATAGGTTTACATGTTATATTTTGTTTTGCTTGTAGTGTGAATTACGCAAGTAGACAGTTAACGGTTCTAAGGGTCATTAAAAAGTTTTATAAAATTGTTTAAAGTTGTTCAAATCAAACGCGAGCCAGGTCATCAATTTGCCAATAATATTCAACTTTCTATTTACATAATTCGGGCTCAGACTAACGTTAATACTTCCTTTAAGGTGTTATAACTATGCGGAAAAGTGCATAAGTATATGTATCGATTTTATTTTCTCTCACTATGAACCAAGATCTTATTTCTTCATAAGTACATACATTTTTACTCTTGACTCTTCACCATGTTTGATTTTGAGTAAATCAGTGTATGTATTATAAAGTAGCAAACATGCTATCTTCAAGAAAGCAGCATCACGACGCGCAATATTGATGCAACTGACTTAGCCGCGAATAGCTTGAGAAGTCCAGAAAAAAACTACCGTAGCACTTAAACGGATTTACACAGATGGCAGTTTAATGCGGTGATTCTCGTGCAAGCTCCTACTCCGTTTTTATCGCTAGCTCGATATTGACACTTGAGTTGAGAACAGCAAGGTCGTGTTTGCAAGTAAGTTGTTCAATTTTACAGGAGGTTGCGTGAATGATCCCGCTGGATGTTGTTGGCGATAAGACGCCGGGAGGGCGCCAGACCCGCAGGCGGGGCGATAAATTGAAAACGTGTCGGGAATGACACATCGCGTATGCCATTCCGAGTTTTAATTCAATTAAATCAGCTAAGGGCATTGTTGACCTAGTTTAAAGGAATAAAAGCTACCTACTTATTTAATGACTAGCTGGTGCCCGCGACTTCTTCCGCGTAGAACATGTTGTCGTCTAATTTGTTTAAAAAATGAATTAAAAAGCAT
This sequence comes from Epinotia brunnichana, assembly GCA_963854355.1. NCBI lineage: Eukaryota > Metazoa > Arthropoda > Insecta > Lepidoptera > Tortricidae > Epinotia > Epinotia brunnichana. Next base: position 15,524,202 of record OY977949.1, on the reverse strand, counting down.
TGAAATTAGTTTTGTAGTCTAAAACCGAAGTTACAAATCTCTTACTTTCAAAATATCTTGCTCTCTATACAAACTTAGAACCCCCTTTGAACCCTCATAGCAAACAGTTTAAACCCAAAGTTACAAATCCCTTACTTTAAAAATGTCTTGCTCTCCATACAAACTTTGAACACCCTTACGAGTATAATCCCCTTTAGCAAATGAATTTCAAATCCATACACGCTTTTCGGAAAAAAATTAAAAACAAAACACTTCAAGTTTTTTTTATTATAATAAGTATTTTTTCTACAAACTATCAAGTCAACAAAAGTGTTTTCCATACGAAACTTGCACATCTTTTTAATTCCTTAAGGGGTGGCATTTTCCAAAACGCTGGCAGTACCTTTTTGTATTTTAAGAAGTAATCTTTCTACAAAGTTTTAAGTTTCTACATTGCACCTCTTTTTCCCCCTCTTAGGAGTGGAATTTTCCAAATCACTGAAAGTAATTTCCCTATATTTGTATTCTTATAAATAATCTATTAACACCATTTCAAGTCTCTAGCTCAAAAAGTTTCCTCCATACAAATTTTCACCACTTTTTATCCCCCTTAGGGGTGGAATTTTCCAAAACACAAAGTACTTTTTATATTGTAATAAGTAATCTTTCAACAAAGTTTTAAGAGTCTAGCTAAAAAAATAAATTCCTCCATACAAACGTTGCACCCCCTTATACACCCCTCAGGGGTGGAATTTTCGAAGACGCTGAAAGTATTTTTTTTTTATTTGAATAAGTTATATTTCTAAAAAGTTTTGATTTTATAGCTCAAAAATATAATTTCCTGTACCAACATTGCACCCCTTTCTCATCCCCTTAGGGGTGGAATTTTCGAAAAACCTGAAAGAAAGTTATTTGTATTCTAATAAGTAAGCTTTCTGCAAAGTTTTAAGTGTCTAGCTAATAAAAAATGTTTCGTCCATACAAATGTTGCACCCCCCTTTACCTAAGGGGTAGAATTTTATAAAACGCTGAAAGTTCTTTTTTTCTATTTCAATAAGGATTCTTTATACAAACTTTTAAGCTTCTATTTGAAAAAAGAGTTTCCCTCATACAAACTTTGCAACCCGTTTTAACCCCCTTAGGGGTGGATTTTTTCAAAAAAAGCTACGGTAGCCTAGTGGTTCAGGCATGCGGCTGTCAAGCGGTGGTCGTGGGTTCGAATCCCGGCTCGTACCAATGAGTTTTTCGGAACTTATGTACGGAATTACCGTTAGCTTTTCGGTGAAGGAAAACATCGTGAGGAAACCGGTCTAATCCCAATAAGGTCTAGTTTTCCCTCTGGGTTGGAAGGTCAGATGGCAGTCGCTTTCGTAAAACTAGTGCCTATGCCAAATCTTGGGATTAGGTGTCAAAGCGGACCCCGGGCTCCTTTAGGGGCACAATCGGGAATAATAACGCTAGGAGGATGATGAGGGGTGGATTTTTTCAAAACGCTGAAAGTACTTTTTTGTATTTCAATAAGCTATCTTTCTACAAACTATTAAGCTTCTATCTTAAAAAAGAATTTCCCTCATGCAAACTTTGCAACCCTTTTTAACCCCCTTAAGGTTGGATTTTTCCAAAACGCTGAAAGTATTTTATTTGTATTCTAATAAGTAAGCTTTCTACAAAGTTTTGTTTTAAGTCTCTAGCTAAAAAAAAATACCCACTGCCAAGACTCCCTAGCTCATATACGAGTAGCTTTCAGCGTTAAAAATATATCAGATCATAAGGAGTCACTTTACATGTTTTTGGTGGGATCTCATTCCTTTTTGTAAGGTAATTTCTAAAGAAATGTATAGGAAAACCCATACAAAGTTTAGCTGATATTTTATCAAAATTTGAAGCCTCGGAAGCAACTATCACCGAATTGCGCAACGAAGTTATTAGTTTGCGTAAGAGCGCCCCAGTAACTCGGTCAGAGGCATCAAATTTCAAGTGCAATGACTGTCTCGGTACTAGCGTCAATGTATCGGCGTCAGGTGTTGAGTCGGTTAGTTTGCGTGTTGCTGACACAGCTCGTCTTGCAGCCGCCGCTCCGCCGCCCGCGTGCCCCCCGCGCGCGCGGCCTCCCCCTGCCTCCTCAAAGTCACGTCATCGCTATGCTGACGTCGTTGCCGGTCAGGTCAGCCTGTCGCAGCCAACCGGAGGGACGCACCGTCAAGGGTGCGTGAAGACGGGGTTCCTCCAAAAGAGAAGCCCCCTCGCACCGATGTGGATAAGGAGGGTTTCATATCGGTTTCAAGAAAGTGCAAGCCGCGAAAAAGTCAGTGTGGTACAGCAGAGCCGGTTGGTTCTGGTCTGCGGGTTGCCACACCGAGTAAGGCGCTGTACGTGTCGCGCATGCATTACTCCGCCACGGCTGATGACATGGTGGAGTATATTCACCAGAAGACTGGCTACTCACTGAGGGTTTTCCAGCTGCGTTCGCGCCACTACGTGCACTTCAGCTCGTTTGTGGTGTGCGTGCCGCGGCCGCAGCAGGAGACCATCGCGTGTGCTGACTTCTGGCCGAAGGGTGTCGTGTTTCGGCGGTTCCGGGGCAACCTACCGAATTCTACACCGAAATTGACGACGCAACGGAGCCACACTGTTTCGTCGCCTAAATAATAATTTTATTAGTTTTTAATTTTATAATTGTATGTATGTTAGTCTTTAAGGTATTTGTAACTATGGGCCTTAGATGCCTGAAATAAATGGTTTTTTATTATTATTATTGTCAGACAATGATGTCCCAGACCTTTGGGAGACGTGCGTGGGACGCACACAGAGACAACACCCGCTGGGGTGTATAGGGACTATTGCTGGTTGATGGAATCTAAATAAAACGGGTTATTGGGTGAAAATGATGGACTAGTGGCTGGGCTATTGGGTGAAACGTCGGACGCATGCCTAATAAACTGTCTCATTTTTTATTTCTGGCAGACGGTGACTCACCAACTGCTAGATGGGCCCCTAATAATAGCAACACCAGTCAGAGAGGCTGTGGGGGGTAGAGAGGTGGCACTGGACTTTAAACATATAGCCAACTCGCCATTTAGGTGTCCACATCTACCCTCGAGCAACAGCTCTTGCAACTCCACTCTGGACAGCCAGTTAAGGCAAGTCAGAGGTGGGGGGCCTGTCCAACCATCAACCATCCACCCGATCGGCTCAGCCTGACCACAGGACACCCCCAGGTACGTAGGGTCGCTACTCCCTAACAGCCCGCCACAAGCTGCCTTATGTTGACTGATTGCACCAGAAATCTGGTGGGCGATGGGGCCATCACATCCCTACGCCTTACTATTATTATTGTTAAAGAGGGGGGGGGGGGGGGGGGGTTATAATAAGGAGTCCCTATTTCAATTTTCAGATCTCTAGCATCAAAATTTGCGGAAAACTCATACAAAATTGCATCCCCTAGTTTAAGGGGTTGGGGGGTTAAAGTTCCAATTTTTGTTTTTTTTTGATTGTGTACTAATACTAGCTTACATACCAAATTTCAGCTTTCTAGGACTTCAGGAAGTACCCTAGAGGTTTTGATGATCAACGTAAGTGAGTCAGTGAAGATTTCGGCGATTTTTTAGATATCAATAAAATCTAAAGTATAAAAGCTATGTAATTGAAACTTTATATGTTTAATACGTTCACTATTTACATCATATCTCGAGAATTTTGTTTATCTTGTATAATCCAAACACAAGTTGTGAGGGTTCAAAAAAACGACGAAGCGCTTCGAGAAAAGGTAGGTAGTGCCTGCCCTTGCGCTTCGCTTGGCTCGTCTTGGCGGGGTCACTACCGTGCCCCCAGATATAGATGATGCATTATTAATCTGCCGTGATTATAAAATTCATCTGTTATATCGGTTTTAATGACAGTTCAAAATATGTTAGGTACATAATAATATATTTTTTAAGGTTACTTTTATGGATTACGATATTATTTATTGCACAAAAGAAAAAAATATCGTAAAAAGATGAATCAAACACCATATTGTGGGGTTAGTTCCAGAAGTGAGAAAAACTATGTAATTGCTATAATAAGATTTATTCAATCAGCACACTTTAGTCATTTACAATAACTTTCATAACCGTCCGTACTATCCGGCTGCCGCCAACGTAATGATCGTGCGCCGATCTTGCCGCTCTACTATGACTCGGTAACCGTTAAACCACACCAGAGGGCGCTCTATCAGAAATAGTCAAATCAAGAACTTCGGTTTATCGAGAAATAGTTAAGTGGCTTACATGTAGTCATTTATACACTTAAATTATATAATAATAATATTATACATGTCATCATCAATCTAACAATATGGAATTCTCAACCATTCGTACTTACCTCTACGGTGTGCCATATTTACATACCACCACCACTACTACATACAGAAACAGAGCAGGCGAAATAATAGGGTTCGACGTACTCATTGTTAAAAGATAAATACAAATTCAAATAATTTATTGTTTGATAGTGAGTGTTATAAAAGGTCACAGTATCTTTATTGTTCGTCACAATCAGCCAGAGTTTGGCACACAATATTTATTGAATTTATTCATTCATTGCATGTCATTGAATTAATGTATTTCAATATTGGTAAGTATGTCAATAATGATAATAAAAGTAAAACAACAAAAAAAAATATATAAGAAAAAATAAGAAGCATAGGGATGTAGACTAAGATTTTTGACGTGATAACGTCTTATAAATCGATGAATACCGTCAGCACGCACGAAAAAGTATGACTCATTGTCCCGTTCCGCCTGAGTCGAGCGTTCGGCTTTATGACGTTATCACGTAAAATTATCGTCCGTAAACCGACTTTATAGACACCCAATTTTTTATGATGCCATTCGAACCAGTTTTTGGAGAGGAGCAAATGTTTGTATGGGCGCAATTACAATTAAATAACATAAATACCCAAAATTTTGAGACAAACATTTACCTCGCTGGCGGCAGGCGAACGCTTCATACTTATTGACTTAAAAGTATGACGACACAATCCCCTATTTGTACTAATCGTTGTATGGAAAATCAAGTAGTTAAATTGCTGGTTCGGTCTCAAAATACTGCATTTAGGTCCACAGTTGTCATACAATTTTGTTTCTAACCGTAAGGATTCTATTGGTAGCTTTACTCTTGGACAATAAAAAAACGTGCATCTTTTTTCTATCTTTTTATGCTTTTAATAATAGTTTTTAATGTTTACTTTATTACAATAATTTGTTGGCTTAATATCCATTTAGCAATACTACGTTATCAATTTTAACATGAGTTTACGCCCCTATTCTAACTAACCCCAACACGATTTGCGTTAAAATGATTATTTTTTTAATGACTTACAATACAAAAAACATGCAATAAACGCTTTTTTTCTCCAAATACAAAACCATAAATAAGTAGGTACATAATATTTCATCCCAGCGTAGAAGCTATGCATCGTGATAGCGATAGGTAAAATGTGTTTTTTTTTACATAAATTGAGCATGACTATAACCGTCTGATATATATTTAAATGAAGGTCTAACTTTCATATAGTAGGTAGGTATCTAAGTGTTATCTGAAGATTCACGTTATCCCCAGGGTAACGTCGACTAGCAGATTGTTTAATACTAGACACTTTGAGTAAGCGTGATTCAACAAACTTTCCAACATACTTACGAGTAAGAATAATAGCTCGCACGGACGCACGTAGAAAGCTACTTATAAACTAGAGATGGTAAGTAAAGATTACATTTTACTATAGCTGCACCGCATGGGGGCACCGACGTTGTCTCGCACAAACATAACTAAATTAACACTTTTTGGTATTGTTTTGTAAAAAGATTAAAATTTGGCAGTTTGCATAAAGTATTTGTTCACATTAGAATTAATATATAGGTACCATTAAGGTCATCTGTTTGTTTGTCATAGAGCACATCTAGCCTGTATAACCACCCTTAATCTGCACAATATCTCTGCTGATAATTTTAAATTTATTTGTTATACAAGGGTGCAAAATAGTATTTTAGAGTATGTTAGAGTGTGGAATTGAAACACGAGCAAGTGAAAGGACTCTATAGTTGAACCACGAGCGAAGCGAGTGGTTCTAAAATAGAATCCTGAGCGTAGCGAGTGTTCCAACACACGAGTAGTAAAATACATTTGCACCCGTGTGTAACACAAAACTTTTCACTTCATTCTAGCGAGGAAAATGCAACATGCAAAACAACATTATTTAATAAAAATAATAAATTTGCTCCCTTGTGTACAAAATTATAACAAATAAATATAAATATTTTTTAATTTTGGTCAAGTGCGACTCGGATTTTAGTTTTCCCATACATTTGAGACAAAGCGCCTGATGAAGGCAACAAGCAATTCTGAAAAGTTTGTTTGTATGGGAGCCCCATTAAATAATTATTTTATTCTGTTTTTTAGTATTTGTTCTTATAGTGGCAACAGAAATACATCATCTGTCAAAATTTCAACTGTCCAACTATCACGGTTCATGAGATACATGAGATACGCTCCAAGGTCAAATTACTTTGCCCACTAGTGGATAAAATGCAATTTTGCTCACTGGTTTTAAAGGATAAAAGACGACTTTCCGAGGCAGTGAGGGAAAAAAATATTATACACTAGCTGTCCGCGTATTGCAAGGAACGCAGGCAAACCCGCGGGATAAAATAAACATCGAAAAAGTCCATTCTACACGCATGTGAAAGAATTTTTAAATCGGATAAATGGTTCCGGAGATTACCCATTCCATACAAACTTATAAAGCTACAATATCATAGGCTGTTTCTTTTTATAATATGTTTTGTATCTGCCTACCTGCTAAGGTACCTTATATTTTTATAGGCCAGTTAAAATACTTAAAAGTCAGTGCCAGAATGTTCGCTTATATCTAACTAAGATCTTTGCTTGGGTTTACTAGTATTGGTAATGTAGGTATAGATAAATTATATGTTATTTATCTGAATCATCATCATCATCATCATTGTCAGCCCGTAATCGCTCACTGCTGAGCATAGGCCTCTCTTCGAGTACGCCACCCGTCCCTATCCTGGGCTAATCTTATCCAGAAGTGACCCGCGATCTTCCTAATATCGTCCACCCATCGAGCTGGTGGACGGCCGACGCTCCTTTTACCTAGAAGTGGCCGCCAATTATCTGAATACCGAACACAAAAAAGAAAGGCTTATGTGTAAGGATGATAATAACGATGGTGATGTATTCCTGTTACCTATCATATTTAGGGACATAGGGCTCGCAGAAGATTTCTTTGTTTTCCTCGGTCTGCCGTGACCAGTTGAGTCAGCCTCTTTGTCAACTGATTGCCTCCATGTATTCCGAGGACGTCCTGGCCATGTGTTAGGATGTTTTACAATAATTACGAGTTATACAGAAGTTGCAGTCATAAGCTAGTTTTGAACTGCAACATATACGTATATTTACAGTACACATGGTGCTACGAAAAGTGCTCTTTTCCGCACACGTGCGGAAAAGAGCACTTTTCGTGCATAGGTATATCAAAAACTTTGAAGAGCCATATGTACTGTAAAACTACCTTCGGTCGTGTTTTAATTTATCACCACTCGTTGCGAATTTCCTATTTTCTGCACTCGTATCGTAAATAACTATTATCTATCAGATTAATACGACTTAGCGTAAACAATATCCTATACAGTTTGTCGCTATGCTTAGCATAATTCCCTTTTACATTTTCGTCTACTTCTAAATGTTGAACAACAATGCTGGCATTTTCATATACATCAAAATCTGCTGTCATTGTTATTAGAGGTATTTCAATTTCCTGCTGCAGGTATCGGCTCCGATTGAACACGTCAAATAAAACGTTGTTAAACCGCTTCGGGGCGGTATCGGGAATTTTGTTCGAATATTTAACAATGACGCAACTTTAACGAATATCTGATTTTTATGATACGAGTACAAACCTTATTTGTAAAATTTGTTATCAGTCCATGCTCAGTCATCAAAACTCAGTAATTAAATATTTGCTGTAAACATCCTGGGGTGACCATTATAATGATTGATTTATTTTATCAAAAATACATTTCACAATATTAGCATACCGCTATATAACATTATATTATAACGGTCCTCATAGTTAGGGAGCTGGCGAGCATTTCGGTATATGATTTGCACACGTTTCACGTCGAGGTGGATTGCAGTTTAAATCATTACGAATTGATTTGGTCCAATCAATTAAGGTCATATGTCGCTGCGTTTTCGCGTTACAGCGGATTGAAGTTGCTTAAAAAAATCGGGGTATTAAATCATTTGCAGCCTCTGGAGTTCATGGTCACAATCATCTTGGAAACGAAGAAAATCGAAGAGGCAGACATTCAGGACTCTGCATTATCATGGGACCGAGTTGTAAAAATGTTAAAAAAAAAGCTCTACTAAGTCATTTGCACGCGGTTCTCATTGCGCCCATTCGATGCACCATGACTCCGTGGATTCGAAAAAAAATGTGGTAGACACTTTGCTCACTGATTTTCAGCTGTATAAGTGTTTGAAATTCACGGAATCAAGGGACACCGGGTATTGCATGGGCAATGCACAAAAGCACGTGCCTTTAACGTAGATAAACTTTGGAACCAAAATATTAAAATAATATTCTTCGTACTCGAACTTGTCAAATGACAAACTCAGGTAGTGAGTTTCGGAACGTTTGAAAAAAAAAAACAAGAATGAAGCGGGATGTGGTCTTGTCTGTAGCATTTTAATAAATTCAATTTATACCTGCTTGGTTTGGCGCGAGCGTCGGGTTAAAACAAATCAAATGGTCTGCCTTTGGAATATCATTTTCTTTGTTTTCATAAGGAATTCAAACATCAGTCCAAGAAGCAGACGTGTGGGCATAATATAGCACACCTTTTTTTTACATTTTTGGAGCACTGTCAATAGACAACGCAGAGGCAACATGTTAGCAGACTATTTTTCCGTGGTTCTTCTCATTGTTTTTGATCGAACAATTCAAATCTGCCAAGTGTGCACTTCATATACAGTTTTTTAAATCAAAAAATAAATAAAAAATTGAATACTACAAAAGATAGAGCCCTGGATGTCTGCCTTTTCGATTCTTTGTGTTTCCAGGATGACTGTGATCATGAGCCCCAGAAGCAGACGTGTGCGCATAATATAGCACTCCTTTTTTTTACATTTTTGAAACGCTGTAAATTTACAACGCAGCGCCACCATGGTGGCAGACAAGGTCCTTGATGTTTCTTTGGGCTTAAATATCACTATTAATAACATCTGCCTTGTGTGCTGATCATATCGAAATTTTGCTCGCCAACTCCCTAACTATCAAACTGTTACCACATTACTCAACATATTTCCAGGCATTGATCCCAAAATATGTATTGGAAAACGCCATATTGAGCGCGGAAACGAATTAAACGTGACCACTAACTATAATAAATTTGTTTCAAATGTACCGTGTCTAATAATAGATACTTTATGGCTGTCAAACATAGTTATGTTGATGGATAAATTATTACCAAACACTGACTACATACATTCGGAAAAGATATGTTTTATGTTGATTATACACCGAAGCGTGCTATGCCTTGCAAGAGCTACTTACTCGTATACTGATAATTCAGAGTTCATTCGAACAAAAAAAAGATGAATGACGAATCTGGCTTTAGTTATGTATTAAAGTGTGTGAATACTGAATCCTTCCATAGTTCACACATACATGTTATATTTATGTCGCCTAACTGTCATACGAGAATAGAAATGGTTTATTTACGCGGTCCGTTGGTTCATAAATTCATAAGTGTCACATATAATTATAACATTAATGTCAAGTCAGGCTATGCTCTCGTTATACATGTCTTAATGTTATACATGTCTAAATAACAGAGGTAGTAAAATCAACGAAACGCTTCAGTAGGCGTTCTAGACAAGAACGTAAAATGATAAATGTAACGAATATAGATACAAAATTACATAGATTAACGAGTAGTTCTTAGTTATTGTTATGAAAGTAAATAGGCTGAAAAAGATATTGCGTCAAGCTAAATCTTTATCCGTTATTAATATGATTTTATAACAGAGAAACAAAACGACAACAACAACGATACAACAATTAAATTCTGCGTGTTACTTTTGAGTTAATTTAACAAAGTTTGCCGGGAATCGAAAGTAATAACGGGAGTCTTAACTTAATAACGTTCCGTTGAAATTACAAAAAGTTCCCCTAACGTCACCTGTAAGTGTTGGGGAGAAATATTTCTCAAACGATTCTTTTTGTTGTTTGATACCTGCCCACCGTAAAATTTTATTCGGCGTAAAGGCCCTAACGGAAACCCAACGAGTATTGCTTTTTTTGTGTCTGAGTACGTGCGTCTCTTTTTATTTTAGTCATCACATTAGCCCTCTGATGGCGCTTTTTTGCTGAATTTTGCATGCGCTAGTATTTCATTACTCTACGTAAATGATCAGCATGGCAGGTGTTTTAATGTCACGGAACAGTACATATAAAAGTTTTTTGTACTCGTCGATTACTGTGTATTAAGATTTCATAGAGAATACTGCAACGTCACTCTTTTCATCGTTGAATAGTCTATGTTACTTCCGAAACAACCGAAATAACTATTTCGTTACGCTCTAGACAACCGAAAAAAAAATGAAAATAGTGTTCTATTTTCATTTTTTTTTCGGTTGTCTAGAGCGTAACGAAATAGTTATTTCGGTTGTTTCGGAAGTAACATAGACTATTCAACGATGAAAAGAGTGACGTTGCAGTATTCTCAATAATATGTGTCCTTGTTTAAGGAGACTCGATCCGATACAAAATTGCCAATCTATGGCGTTTCGAAACGTAGCAGCGTCGCGTCATCTGTCAAAAATCTACTTAAACTTGCTGCTGTATCCAGCACGGCTATCACAAGTAGACGGCGCGCGAGCTCTCTCGATTTTTCTCGCACTATCCGTCTCTCACTTATTAGAAAACTTAGAAAGATAATGTATAGCGCGAGAAATATCGAGAGAACTCGCGCGCCGTCTTGTGATAGCCGTGCAGGGCATAAAAAAAAAAGACGCTTTGTGATTGGCTTGTATTTAGCCAATCACAGCACAGTACACAGCATTATGGACGCCGTTGGTGTGATAACTTTTCTTTACAAAGCTAAGCTGAAAAAGTTTTAGTTTTTAAACACGGTACTCGACTAAAAAGCTCTCTATTATAACACGATTGTGAAAAATACTATTAAATACCCATAACCCAGTATTTCATATCATCAATATTTTTTATAACGTTAAATTAAGATCCTCTTTATTAAATAACTTTTTTTTAAATATTCTTTTTAAATTTGTTACTATAATTTAAAAATGTATATATGTTAAATAACAGACGATCACAATATAAATTCCTAAAATTGATTAAGTGTTATAGTTTTAAGTGAAATTGTACATTGTGAGATAAATAAATCATATTAGGTATATTATATACCTACCTTTAAAAATAAATTAATAGAAATATCAGAAATAGCATCCACTCGTTCACAAAAGCTGAAATAAAGTAAGTTCTGGCTATTGTTTGAATGAGCCTTTGAATTTTAATCTTCTGTACACATAAAATTTCGCTTAAAATCGTAACTTTGTTATAACAATAAAGTGCTCACATACTCGTACCTACAATTACTACTAAATGTACTAGTAAACAGGTAGGTACTTCTTTTCTCTGAACTAAGAAAACAGGAAAGGTAGAAATCAAATATTCATTCCAGATGTTAGCTAATGTGACAGGAGAGAGATAGCAAGAAACCTCTCGAAGTTGAGTAACGTTATGAGATTTGCGAGTCGAATTTATTTTTCAAAATAAGTCGCTGGCAATGAAACTTGACCTTGTTATCGAAATATTATGTTACCTACTCCGAAAATAAAATTCAGTTTTTACCGTAAACTTGGGTTACATTAACCCAATGGAGGGTTGCTTTGGCCCGCATAAAAACCACACATAGCAATGTCAAATAATAAAAGTACTAACGTGAGCAATTAGCTGAAACTAAAAATAAGGTGAACAGACCATTCTTAAACTCATGAAAAAGCGGATGAATTCGCGAAAGCCAAAGTTACCCTCCAGGGCCAAAGTACCCCGGGTTTACGGTACGGTTATTTATTTCACATGTAGTCTCAAGGTGTTGAAGAAACAAAAATAAATAGATTTCAATGTCGGAGCTGTTAAATTACCTTATATTTCTATTAATAATAATAATTTATTTCAAAATCAGACATCATTAAAATTGGTTACAGCTGTTAAAATTACTGGATATTGCATGTTATTGTTGCATGTAAGCTGTGTTAATAATTACAGCTGTTTAATTACTATTAATTAGTACATACTCATTTATTTACTTAATTCTTACTGGCAGTTCTGCGACAGGTAGTGCCTCAGTGGCTGTGAGCGACGTTTTTAAAAAGTTAATTGACAGTCAACTGTCATAGTTGATAAGCGCGGTGAAAAGGAATTGACGTGAATTACAACATGGTTTGTAAAGATTTAATAACTGTTGTACAACTACTGGATAATGAATGTAAATAATGGAAAGTGTATAAAACAAGTGATAATTAATATGACTTTATCTATCCAAATATCATAAACCCTCCATGATACGTTCAAGAACAGCACATTATGACCACCATAAAAATAGACTGTTTTGCTAGAACAAATTTATTATCTGTGAAAATGGTATTATTGCTGAATAATAACATCGAATTCGATAATATTATTTCATTCAAATTTCGAACGTCTCTGAAAAACAAAGAAATTTGATTTAACCTCTATTCTAATATCAGTCGAGATGACGTTTAGTTCGAAATGAATTGTCCAAATGTAGCTTTGACATTTGCTAATGACAGTTTTCACTTCTCTTGGCCAGAACATAGTGATCTAGACTGATTCTTGTAACACCAATGTACGTGTACCTATGTTTTACAAACAAATAAATGAATTGAATTGACTAGTCAACTACTCACGTAAAGTCCAAGAAACTAGCAGAGATGGGCAAAATTTGTAAAAGTTATTCACCGAAATAGCACACTAACTTTTGGATACCGAAATACAACAACAAAATCTCAGTTGGAGTTATATTTACGTTGTAAATGACAGACGAGACGAAATGTTAACAGACTAAGCAAAATTAGCCAGTACAAAGGAAATATTTTTAGCTGTTCACCCTTTATCAAATAGTATAATAAGTAATTTATGTAAAGAGTGGTAACTCCGAGAATTATCGGATCCCCTAGCCACCAAGCGGTATGGTCGGTGAACTACACTGACAGTTGACACACACACATATACAGGCGCACACACAGCGCAAGCATACACTCGCACGCACACAACCACACGGGGCCAATTTTTCTATCATTGTCGATTTTAATTTTTCGACAGCATTGGATAATATTTGGAAGGTTTGAAGAGCTCGTGATTCTGTGTGATATAAATACAATCTTTGTATTTGTGCTAAACATTCCCTTAAGTCTGTTTACAATTTTATTCCATTGAGTTGTCTCTAAATGGAATACTATTGTAGGACACTATAGTAAACTGTGCGGACATTGTACAGAATCACAAGCTCTTTCAACCTACCAAATTTTATCCAATTTTGAAGAAAAAATTAAATCAACAACGATAGAAAAATCGGCCCCATATAATGTGTGCGAACTTGGAAACTTATAGCGCAGTAAAGGAACTAACGCTGGGAGATAAGTAAAACGCACAACATTGGTAAAGGATTAATGTATTAAGGGAAAAATCTCCTTTCTTTCTTCTTATACACTCAGAGGTCTGTGTATAGTAGTCTGTCGCGGGTAACCATCTATAGGACAACTATCTCAGAGCACGGAGAGTTGGAGTTCATCCTGCTTAGCAATCAGGTCCTTGTACACAAAATCTTGCTTAGCAAGCTCAGCTTTGAGGGCTGTGTTCATCCTTTTTACCACGTTTATACCACGTATTTTCAAATTTTACACCATATTCGTTGTCATAACCCTCATTTCTTGTCTTCTCAAATTCTGACCTTTGTTGTTTAAAACTCCCAGATAACATTATCATAGCTATCTTATCTTATCTTATCTTATCTTATCTAGGTGAGGGCCCTTTCGGATGCACTTCGACCCAGTGGGATCTTTTGTGCATTTGCCCTCTCCTTTATACCTGCTCCCAGGCTTGCTCCATCATTTCCACAAAGCGGATGGTGCAGTTCGTCGGGAGCACCTTGAATTCCTTTGGTTGCGGGTAACCGTTACCAAAGTAGTTCATTCTTTGTCTGGCAAGGGCATGACATTCACACAATAAGTGTTCCATAGTCTCATCCTCCTCACCACACATTCTACAGTCTAAACTATCCGACAGTCCCATCTTGGCCAAGAGATCCTTGACCCCGAAATGACCTGTGAACACCCCAGATATAATTCTGAGTTGCTTCCTACTGGATTTCCAGAGTTTTCTGGTCCAGCCCGAGTCCACTCCTTCTATGAAGAGCTTAGAGTGCCTTAAGCCAGCCTCATTCCTCCACTCGTGTTGGTGTTTGGTTTTGGCGTAGGCTTTAAAGGCCGATATTATGGTCCCCTGCGAGAGTCCCACAAATGGTTCCGGACCTACAAAGTGATTTGTAGAGCCCCCTCTTGCAAGCTCATCTGCTCTTTTGTTGCCGATGGAGCCCTTGTGCCCTGGTATCCAAACTAGTTGCACCTTATTGTGCCTTCCAAGCTTGTTTAGTGCTTGGAGGCCATTGTAAACTAGTCTAGAGTCCACTTTCGGCGCCGTTAGCGCTTTAAGGGCCGCTTGACTAAATCTCATTATCATAGCTAAATCATTCACTGCGGATCACTTGGTGTACTTATTCCAAACAATTTTTTTAATATTCTACATTAATAGATTAGATTAGATTAGATTATTTATTTCATGATAAAAAATTACATTACAAATTTGCTTTCATGTCAAAAAAATAAGATTATTTATCACGATCGTCAAAAACAAAGAAAAAATAAAGATATAATATTAAATGAATACAATGTCAACAAATTTACTCAATAACGAGTAAATATAAAAATAAAACAAAATCAAAAGAACAAATATGTCAACCACTAGGTATCGTCATTCAATTTACAATATAGTGTAATGTGCATTAGACTATATGTGATATTTCATGTCAAATCATATTAAAACAAATTTAAATAGGTAAAAATAATAATTTAACATGTCAGATCAAGATCCATATACTCTTTAACTGAGTATAATGGATTTTCCAATAAAAGGTATTTCAGGCGGCGGCGTCTAAATGCTTCGTCAGATGGTAGTCGCTCGTAGTAGGTAGGCCCAATGACACGCGGGTTCTTTTCTGCAAGTGCCAAGCGAGGGGGAACTGTTCTCAAACGCCCAGTGCGGCGGAGTGTTTTGCCAATCACATTTACGGTATCGAACGAGGAAAAATTATTCCTTACAAACATTACAATTTCGAATATATAGAGTGAGTAGTGCGTCATAATACCGTGTGTTGGGAAGTGGCCTCTACACGAAGTCCTCGATTTTGCCCCAATCATCGCACGTACGGCACGTTTCTGCATAAGCAGCACTCTGTTAGCATCCGTTGAGTTTCCCCAAATGAGCGTACCGTAGGACATCAGCGAATGAAAATGAGCAAAATTATACACCTGCTTCATGGCATCGTCTGATACCATAGGTTTTAGTTTACGCAAAGCAAAGACTGCATTACTCAATCTATCACATAGTTTGTCTACATGGCACTTCCAGTTAAGTTAAGTCAGATAGTTCACAGACAAGTTAATATCAGTAGAATTATTAAATAAGCACTCGTTTCGTTTTTTATTTTGACGAATTTGACGTTTACACCCGGGTGCGTTCGGATACTCAAAGAAACAATAAGGTTTTCTTTTTGTGGAAAGCATTTTCATCATCGCACGTAGAAGTCCAATTCGTTTAAATATGATTTTTAAAATAAAGTGGACAATAAATTATATCTTAAAACATCAAAATATATTTTATTTCATTTCTAAATCTTACATTTATTTTAGTGGGTCTATGGTGCTGACATCTATTCCCATTTTTTGTCAATAACATAAATGTTACGTAGCAAACTAGACAGAGATGACACTCCTTTCCATACATTAAATCGGCGTGCGGCCTCTTTTCTAAGTTTCCATTATGTGTAATGTGACGGGATGAATCACCGAACTGCCTACGTATTCCATACCTGTCCTAGCCGCTACTATTTTACCCACAGGAGAATTATGATATTAAATTACTCGTATAGTTGGTATTGTAAAAAAAGTTCAACGCATCCATTTTAGTCTTGATGCAAGGTATTGGTTTTGAAAATTCTGTTAGTGTAGGTAGTTTATATGTAATATCGACACCTGCAGACTCAAAGGGCGTAACAGCCATTACAACAACAGGCTGTTACGCCCTTTGAGTCTGCAGGTATCGATATGTATAACCAAAAAGCAAGTACGATACTTTATTGAGGTGTAATCTTTACCAGGCAGTCATTTAAAAAATGACATTCGATTATCAGCTTTACCTACACATACACATAAAATAAAAATAAAAATTGGACGTTACTCATAACAGTCATAATAAACTATAGTAGTGATACCTATATCAAACTGAGCCGGTAAAGGGTTAAGAACTAGATATAGAGCAGCTTGGAATAAGAGTATTATTAAAAAAAAAAGCTTAAAATATTACACACTTATCGAGAAAATGTTATGTGACATGTACGCGAGATAAATTCTCGATTTCGGTATTTCATCGTACAGTCGCCATCACATAAGTGTATGTGATGGCGACTGTACGATGAAATAGGTGTTCAAAAATATCGGCACATGCACCCTAACGCCTTGAAAATAGAGGTGTGTTCCGATGTTTGTGAGTTGCTTGTTTGCTCCGATGTATGTGATGGCGACTGTACGACAACAATTTTATCGCATCCAAGTCAGAATTCAGAAAAAAAAACTTACCCGGATCTGCGTTATCGCGGTCGGGTCCGCTGTCGTGTTCGGACTCGGACTCGTCCCAGATCGTGTCGGTGGTGATCTTCTGTCGCGAGCACTCGATCCAGTACCCCGGCGTCGGGATCAGACTGTGAGGGTACTCTTCGCAGAATTCATCTGGAACGGATAGGGCACATTAGAACTGAAATACAGTATTTTTGCAGGCCAAATCAGAGTCTTTTTAGACTATGATTTGGCCTGCTAATTATATGATAATAACGGCGTAATTATTAACATAGTATCAAAAACGCCCAAACATAATGTCTGTTAAGATATATAACAAGCTTGCAGACAAATTGAAAAGAAAACATCCGAAAAAATATCAATCATATACCTACTCAAAGAATTTTTAGTAAAAGGGCCGTTCTTCTTTTTAACCTAGTACAATAAATCGTATTTTTCTGTTTTTTGCGTTTTTCAACTATTGATAATTATGGTTTTAATGTTTGATTTTAATAAACGTTGCATGTATTTTTTATAAGGACTAATTATTGATTATTTTCGTGGCGATATTGTTTTTTTCTTTATAGTGGTTTTTAAGAAAATATTGTGAGAGTGTGGTCCTTTTCAGCGTAGACCACATTTTGGATTAGCACTCTGTCACGCGATTCTATGAAAAACAAACCAATAAATAAAAGCACTGGATATAGAAAGTGAAAGACTATTTAGTACTTATAGATGAATAAATGCATGGACGTATATTTAAGCACTAAAACATTAATAATCAATACTTTAACTAATTAAGTATGGCAAAATGAGGACAGGAAACTGTAGGTTAAAAAGAAGAATAACCCAAAAAATATTTTCATAAATATATTTTTTTGTTTCATAAGATATCGCCACACGAGCAGGAGATAATTTTGAAATAGATAGCTACTGTTTCACTGTAATACATATTTCTGTCGAGTAAGGTTAGTTAGTTCCTTAGAAGAATGTTAGAAAATCAAGCACCGAACCGTAAAACTATATTTTTGCATCAAATTATAAACAATGAAATAAATACAATCTTGGCAATTTCATGCAATTTTATAACACACAGTTGCCGGTGACGCGATATCGCGTCCTAACTATATGGAATATTTGTGCCTCAGCAACGAATGGGTTATGAAAAAATTCCGATCACCATTCAACGACAAAAACAAAAGTCTGGTTTATTACCTACAATGGCAGGCAAGCTGCGTACCTATAGTTAGGTAGAACAGAACATACCTACACGTAATTCAAAAGTTCCATTGTACTCGGATTGTTAGAATAATGAAAAGGGAGGGTACATCCGGCGGAACAAGCGTTACCGGCCGCTTCCGGTGGACTCGCCGAGCCTTTTTAGGCTTCATTAAAAACAAACCTCTTCGAGGTCTCTTGGCGGTAATTATAACACGAGAGTCAAGCAGGTAGCTATTTTGTTGTTTGTAGATGGCAAGTGGTTTTATTGAAAGTAGTTCTTTTACTTAACCATAATTTACTGAATTTTCGACTTCATACATTTTCTAACTAAATTGAAATTGCCAGCAATGTATCTACTAATAGAATATATTACTATCTGGTTTAATAAACTTAAATGTTTGTCAAATCCCTCTTTACCCACACCACGTCATATATGTTATTTTATTGACATTTATTATCTTTGGCGGCAGTGTTTGTATTTATTACCTTGCTGCTAGAAAAAAAACTTTCGATATTATTACGCACAGTTCTGTGTACTTTACAATAAAAACCGCTTACGCATACAAAAAAAGTTTATTTGACATTTTAACACGTTATTTAAACAAACAAACCTTCTATTAAGCATTGTAATATGCTTGTATCGGAAGATCCCGCTCTTCTATCAGTTCGATTTAGTAACAAAACCAAATAAATTAAGTACTAAGCACCATATTATTATTTAGGTATATTTATAAACAATACATAAATGTACTGCTGATTAAATTATGTTAGTATGAAATATACACGTTTTGTGCCAATCTGAATGACACTGAATATACAAAAGTTATGAAGTAATAAACATTGTTACTTTGTTAACACGAACCATTGTTGTGTTGTTGTTTGTTTTTGTTGTGTTGTTGTTGTTTGTTGTTGTTGTTTGTTTTTGTTGTGTTGTTGTTGTTTGTGTGTTGTTGACTTGAGATTATTTGAGTTGGCCGAATTGCATCAAAGTCCATTCAAAAAGCAACTCTACCTTTCAAGGTAGAATATTTCAATACCAATAACAGTTCTATAAAAAATCGGCCACATCAAATAAACTCGACCATACCACATTGCAGAACCAAGATAACCGATATAGCCCTCCGAATCGCTAAACTTAAGTGGCAGTGAGCGGGGCACATTGCACGTTGAACCGATGGCCGTTGGGGTGGAAAGGTTCTCAAGTGGCGACCATGTACCGGAAGGCGCGGCGTGGGTAGGCCGTAGACTGATGACCTAGTAAAGGTCGCGGGAGTCCGCTGGATGCGTGTGGCGCAGGACCGGATACTTTGGCACTCTTTGGGGGACGACTATGTCCAGCAGTGGACGTCTTTCGGCTGATATGATGATAATGATGATACCGCATTCACTGCCAAGAATCGCTACGCGCTACGCTCGTAGGCGATCCCGTGGTTTTTCCTCGTATGTGGCGGTAAGCGACTACGGCGTAAGCGCCCGCTAAGCCGGTTCCTGACAGTGAAAGTGTTAATACTACTGGCTTTATTGCTTATTTCTTTACCTATAGACACATACTTTCAGGTAGCATTATCGTGTGTAAGTTTTGCATGATTATATCAATTTTAAATTCATTCTATCAATTCTCATTCATAAAGTTGCTTTTTTGTTACTCTTCTATAGCTACAGTTACGACTATTATAAAGAGGAAAATTCTGTGAGAATAATAACGACTTTTTCCGAAAAACCAAAGGCCATTGAAATAAAAACTACAAGACTTGCCTTACCCCCTTTTATAAAGATCCGCTAGACCTAAGGGGTAAACACCTAACTTTTCGAACGAACGTTAGGACAATTTCAACTGTAAATTTCCCATACAACATGTGACGTTAAGATCTACCTGACACACATACAAAGCGTTACGTAGTTGACCAGAGGGGTAATCACGTAATTTAGACTTACCCGACGTTCGTACAGTGCGTTACGTGATCGACCTGCTGCTTATGTCGGAAAGTAATGTCAAAAAATATACTGGGTTACTAGAATTAGATTTGACAATTTACCTAACATATCTTTATAAAACCGGGCTTGTGAACAAAATAACTGATGTAACTATTCTTATTAGTTTTTTCTACCCCATAAATCATCATACATATATGTCACGCCATGAGAGAAATTCATTATTTTCCCAAGACGAATTTTAACCAAATAAAACAAAGACAGCAGTGAATGCGGTACAGAAATTTTGATAATCCTTTAATAACTTTCATTCAACTGAAACAGCTATAAAGTGCTTATATTACAAAGTAATAGTATGATTGTTTAATATAGTATAGCTAGTTGTTACAACAAACTTACATAATCAGCGATTACAAACTTGTGAACTGGTTAATTGTACCTATTTAATATTGGAAGGAAAATAAAGTAATCTATACTGCTTGAGCCTCTATCCTTGCAACGGTAAATCGAATGCAAATTCAAATATTTATTATATTATACAGGATGGAAAGATAAGTCGGGCCCTGGAGGGAAACTACCTTAAATCCTTAAGCTGGCTCATTTTACTTAAAGGAGACATTCCTTTATTTTTAAAAAGAAACAAATCTGCATTCAAATATTTTCAAAAAAGCCTCACATAGGGCCGGGAATCGAACCCGGTCGAATTTGTCTAAAAATCTGAGTTCGTTTTTTTGCGTAAATAAATAGTTCTGGATGTATGAAACACTTGTTGCTAAGGAACCCTGTATCTACAATCACAGGAAAATGCTGAATTTCACAGTTTAAATACGGAAATGGATCTCCTCGTAAAAACAGTAGGTAGCTACTATGGGTAAGTATGGGAATGATATTTTATTACAGTTTTGAAAAGATTGGTGTAAATAATCAAAATAAATAAATAAAACTACGAATTTACCAATTTCGTCTAGTTTCAGATGTCACATCTCCCCATACTTACATACAGACATAATAAGCGGGTTATGGGGAGGTCCATTTCCGTAAGTACAGTCAGGGAAATGTATTCACTTACCTTTTTAGCTCTTGTTACTATGACAATAAGGCATAAAAAGGTACGTTAATACATTTCCCTGACTGTACATTAAACTATGAAATTCAGCATTTTCCTGTGATTGCAGATACAGAGTTCCTTACACCTAGAACTATTAATTTACGCAAAAAAACTAACTCAGATTTTTAGACAGATTCGACCGGGTTCGATTCCCGGCCGTGTGTAAGGCTTTTTTGAAAATCTTTGAATGCAGCTTTGTTTCTTTTTAAAAATAAATGAATGTCTCCTTTGAGTAAAATAAGCCAGCTTAAGGATTTAAGGTAGTTTCCCTCCAGGGCCCGACTTATCTTTCCTCCCTGTATATTTTGACATGAAATGTTAATTTTTTTTTTGATTTTGCCTTATTTGTCTTGTTTTTATAATTCTGTTGTATTTTACTTATCATTTAATTATAGACTACTACAGGATTTTTTTAGATTGACATGAATGTAATTTATAATGAAGTCTGTATTGTGTAATAAATAAATCGAATCTAATGTAAACTAATTAGATTGGTAACTAACAACATTAGGTTAAAAGTGAATGGAAAAGAACGAATCATGAACGAATTCCTAATCCATACTAATATCATGTCTGTTACCTCTTCGCGCTTAAACCGCTGAACCGATTGAGATGAAATTTGGCATGGAGATAGTTTGAATCCCCGCGAAGAACATAGAATAGTTTTTATTCCAGAAATCATCCCATGAGGGGGTGAAAGTTTGTATGGAGCTACGATATAAACGAGTTCCACGCGTACCGAGTCGCGGGCAGAAGTTAGTAAGTTATATTTGACATAGAATTTTAGCTTTACTACGAAAAAGAGGCCGTGATCAGCAACATAAATAATATGGGAAATTATGGGAATTTTAACGTTTTCTGAATTAATCATTGGGGCTTATTTTTAAAGGCCTAAATTGATACAGATTTTTGTTAATTCGCGAAGGCGCGCCCTGTTGCCAACTGTCTTGTCAAATTCGTATGGACTACTAAGAAGTGAGGCGCACCTTCGTGACTGATATCTGTTTTCAACCGACGAAAAAAACGGAGGAGGTTCTCAAGTCGACGCGTATATATATATATATATATATATATATATATTTTTTTATGTAAGCCCACGCATAACTTTTTACAGAGTAGTTCGATTTTGATAATTATTTTTTTATTGCAAATACCCCGAAGTTGGTCCCATATAAATTTGAAAAAAAAAACCAACCTTAAGGGTAGAAAAATAGGGGATGATTGATATTTCGTCGGTTAAAATTTTGTTTTTAAAGTAAATTATACCAATAGCGCTTAGATATCTAATTAGTAAATCTTGATTCTTCCCCGTCGCCGTAGTTGTGGTAAAGAGCGGCACAGTTCACTGTAAGGTAGAACACCAAACTCTAATCAATATGCTTGGCGTTCATACTTAGAGTGGACCGTACAGCCCTGTTTCTTTTTTCTTGCGGTTGGCTTCTCTTTTCTTCTTTCTTCTGTACTGATGTACCTTACCTCGAATACTTAGGTATTTTATTTTTATTTCTTTACACTACATGTTATATTTTACATAGCCTTACAATATAACGACATCAATGACAAGACATAAATACACACAACGAAAATTTTACTGTTTTTTTTAAATTGATTCTTGTAAGTAAGTAAGTATTTTATTTGTAAACATAGATTACAGAGTGGTGGTGGAAAAGGTAAAGTGTGGCGCTATGTTTCGCCGGTAGGTATACAAATTTCAATATGATATTAGAATTCACAATGCTTAAATATAAGTAGAAGAAGCTTGAATTAAATATAAACATGTCCCGGATATTACATTTAATTAACATATAAAAATTAATTAAAACTCCAACCAAATTAAACATTACAATAAAATAATTCAATTAAAGACCGCAAAAAAGTCGGTCAAGGTATAGTAATATTTGTCAATGAGTAATTTACATTCATTATTTTTAAATGTCTTGAGTGGTGTCAGTCATAGAGGGTATCTTAGTATAGACACATACCCAAATCATATACCAAATGCGTTATACCCAATCTATAAACATATATACCCAAAATACTGATTTGATCGGACGACTAGTACATCATATAATGACAAATATAAAAAAAATATTTACAAGATATACAATTACCAACAAACGAAAATAGTCTGAAATTATATCATTGTGATATTTAATAAAACTAATGGAAATTTCTGCGAGATAACATGGCAGAAAACTCAGTCGCGATTATGGATTTATCTTATCTCCACGAGCGAATAAAAGTGATAAAAAACTGGTCAAGTGCAAGCCTACTCGCGCACAGAGTGTTCAGTGTTTTGGAACTTTGGAACTTTAATTTACGATCGCGATGTAATATGAAAAATAACCTACTTTGATCGCAAAGTTGTTATATTTTACCTGTAATGTATTAATCCTAATTAGGTATAATAATATGTATAGGTGTTCATTCAAAATTATAGGTACCTACGCTTGGTATAAAACGAAGTATAACCACTCAAAAAAAACCGTTCTAGAATGTCATGTCACGCCTTCATCATCATCATCATCATATCAGCCGAAAGACGTCCACTGCTGGACATAGGCCTCCCCCAAAGAGTGCCAAAATGACCGGTCCTGCACCACCCGCATCCAGCGGACTCCCGCGACCTTTACCAGGTCATCAGTCCACCTTGTGGGGGGCCTACCCACGCCGCGCCTTCCGGTACGTGGTCGCCACGTCAAGCCTTAAGTAACTACAATTTTCCTGTCAGTAATTTTTAAAAGAAAATAAAATTAAAAGTATATGATGGTGAAATTTAAAGTTTCAATACACAAAGTTATCCTTGTTTACGAATATTTTAAATTTCAAATCGATAGCAAAAGTAATTCCTGGGATATTTAGCGGCTCTCGTCTTTACCGCTCTGGTACGGATCCTTAAAAGATGTTAAGACATTAAGGCGACGTGAGCTCAGAAAACGGATTTTTAAAAAGTCGTATTGGATTATTATACGGCTGCCCTAAATTTAATTAGCAATCTTGAGGCCTTTCTCGAGAGACAACAGCTATTCGAATCCTGAGTTTTTGACTTTAGCTCGATAGAAAAAAATCACGAACATAAGTCTAAAATACACTTAAAAAATTCGTAACAAATTATGCACAACAGCTAAACATATTAAAATTGGTTCCAAATATCGGCAATATTACGAGCATGTTTGAGGGAACTTAGCTATTACTTTTTTATTTATTAAAACGCCCAAAAAAAAAAAATTAAATAACATGATATACGCGCTTCCGAACACGCACTTCCATCTCGCTCACGCTTATGCTCAGTGAGAGGGAGAGAAGACCACGAGCATACGTCGTCTTAAGACGAAATGTTCACTGTTAAGTTTAAGTATTCAAGATTAAGAGGCTCGATGCGGTTTGCACAAAGATAGCTCAGCGGTCATGTTGGGTACATAGTTTCGATATTTTATAGTCAATCTGAGTCATAAACTTTGCATTTCAATATACAGTACCTATATTTGTTTGATTGTAAATGTAATTATGATTAAATGTAAACCTTAACTAAACTTAACGTGTAATACTAATATAGTCTTGTAAGTCCCAATTGTTACTAACACTATTATGGATCTCGGTCTGAATTAAACAATTTTTATTTTTTTATAACATGTCAACTCGGTGCGCGTGTAAGCCAGCACGCGAAACACATTAGAATATGAAATATATTATTCACTTCTCATGCTCGCAAAGTTCGCCCTTGTGCTGGACGTATGCTGCGCAAAATGCTACTTTTATGCTCTAGTGCACAAAGTAAAATTGTTTTAAAGACTAAGATAATGGGGCCTTACAGCCACACACACAATAAAACTTCGTAGAATTAACTTGTCAATTGATTTGATTTGCTTTAATAAATTTCACATCCGTGTTTTCCATTACTAAATTAATAAAACCAGATAAAATCAAAGGAGTCAATTATTATTTTTTTCTACTCCTGTACCGTTATCTGTCATTTATATAGGCTGTAGCTCAAATACAATGACACCACACCACGACACACTTTTTTTGTTCATACATTTTTCATAAAAGCACTGTTTTTTAAATCGGCTGCTAATGCCGCTATATTGCAGTGGTCCCAACTTCATAAACAAATATTTTGAAATAAAAGTATTTATTTACGATTGAACATTCGTATATTATAAATTATTTACCACAATAATAATAAATCATCATCAATTGTGTGTTAAATTACATGTTTTATAAATTCTTGGTATTATTTATAAAAATAAACAGTTCGAATTCGGTCCGGGTCCGGATTCAGTTTGGTCAGATGGCAAGTGCAATCAAATAAAAAATAAAAACAAACCATAAGCAAGAGCTGTCACATTTCCGAATTCCCACCAAAATATAGTTCAAAATGAAAAGACGAAAGATGATAAACTATTAGTCGTAAACTATTAAGATTTTATTCGTGTTTGTGAAGACAAAAGTGTGCGTTCCCTTTAACATGGTCGAAGAAATTAATAACTGCACTCCTGAAGAAATTGCGTGAGTAGCAAAAGTACGAATATAAAACTTGCTGCCTGAAAAGTTTCACTATTCTGTAGTCTGCTATTTATTTAAAATTTGTCGTAGAAAAAGTATTGTATGCAACGATGTATAACTGGTCTAAAAACGCTCGTGGTGTCTTTAATTGCGATGCTCGCCAAGGCTCGCATCGCAACCCACGCCACTCGCCTTTTGAGACCCTTCTTATACAACAGTTGCATAAAATACTATAAAACGTATTAAACCATTAAATGACTTGGCAGTATGAAGTACCTAAGTCTAATATCACGTGTCGAAAATTAAACATAAAAACTTTAAAAAGTTAAGTGACGGGAATGAGCTATTATTTAATTTAATTTTGTAATTATTTGTTATTTTCTCGCAATCGAAGTGAAAAGCAGTGAGTATAACTCGGGCACAAATTAACCGTCTGAGGGCATGCAAAAAGGCCCCAGGGCCAGATGGTGTCCCCGGCAAGGTCTTACGAGTCGCGATGTTTCACCTTGGGAGCCACCTAAAGGACCTTTTTGACGATTGCCTGGAGACGGGGCGGTTCCCAACGTGTTGGAAAGAGGGAAGGCTTTGCCTCATCCGAAAGGAAAATCGCCCGGCAGACTCCCCTTCCGGGTGGAGGCCTATCGTCTTGCTGGACGAAACCGGGAAAATGCTAGAACGAATCCTCGCATCCCGGATTGTCCGGCATTTAGATAATACGGGCCCCAATGTGTCTGACCGCCAGTTCGGCTTTCGCATCGGGCGGTCCTGCATAGACGCACTGGGTGCCCTAGGAGGATTCAGAGAAGAGGCGGCGGGGAGAGGGGAGGGAGTGGTGGCGGTGTCGTTGGACATCGCCATCGCGTTTGGTTCCCTTCCATATTCCGTGATTGGAGAGGCACTCAAATACCATGGAGTGCCTCCATATCTGAGGCGCATCGTGGAGCACTACCTCACGCAGCGGGTAGTGCTCTACGAGGAAGGAGGATCACAAAGGCGATCGAGGTCTATGGCTTGTGGTGTGCCCCAGGGGTCCGTGCTGGGACCTTTACTTTGGAACCTGGGGTATGACTGGGCTATAAGGGGTGTCCTCCTTCCCCGGATGGCCGTCATCTGTTACGCGGATGACACGATGGTGGCTGTTCGGGGTGCGGAGATGAGGGAGGCTCTGCGGCGGGCAGAAGTGGCCGCGGAGCTAATGATAACCCGCATCCGGCTGCTGGGCCTACAGGTATCACTCCCGAAGACAGAGGCAATAATTTTCGGGGGGAGGGGATGGCGGCCGCCTGTGGGTACCACGATTAGAGTAAGCGGAGAGGCGGTCCAGGTGAAGCCACATATAAAGTACCTGGGCCTCATCCTGGACCGCAAATGGAACTTCGGAGAGCATTTCCGCCAGCTTGCTCCCCGAATCGTGGCGGCGGCATCATCCCTAAGTCGGCTGCTGCCCAACATTGGCGGGCCCTCCATTGCGTGCCGCCGCCTGTATGCCGGTGTCGCCCGGAGCATGGCCCTCTACGGGGCCCCAATTTGGGTGAATCGGCTAAGCGCGGCGAATAAGGCCCTGCTTAGGAGGCCACAAAGGGTGGTGGCCATCCGTATTTGCAGGGCCTACGTGACGGTAGCGTGGGCGGCAGCGTGCGCATTGGCTAGCACCCCTCCGTGGGAGCTGGACGCGGAGATGTTAGCCGAGGTGCACAGGGAGCGGGTGAGGTCGAGGACTTCGGGAGAATATCCTGCTCCCGAAGAGTTGAGGGCTGCCCGCAGGCAGACAGAAAGGCGTCTGAGGGAAAGATGGAAGGCGGACCTGGAGGACTCCCCCTATGGAATCCGCACCATAGGGGCGCTCCTCGGGTCGTTTGATGGTTGGATGGAGAGGACCCATGGTAAGGTGGGGTTCAGGATGACGCAGGTTATGACCGGACATGGTTGTTTCGGTCATTTCCTCTACAGAATTAGGAGGGAGGCAAGCCCCGCCTGCCATGAGTGCGGCGCGGAGGATGACACGGCCCAACACACTCTGCAGTGGTGTACGAGATGGGTCGAGGAGCGCCGCACTATGGTGACGGCCCTCGAAGTGGATGATCTCTCTCTGCACAGCGTCGTGACGGCCATGCTGTGCGGAGAGAGATCCTGGGAGGCGGTGGCTTCCTTTTGTGAGACAGTCATCTCGCAAAAGGAGGCCGCGGAGAGGGAGCGCGAAATCAGTGCGGATGCGCTCCCACTCCGGCGCAGGCGCAGGGGTAGAAGACGCGCGCGGTTTCCTGCCGCGGGCCGCGTCCTGCCCCAGTAGGGCCAGAGGGCTGGGGACCCTCATAGCACGGCCTTACACGTCTGGGGGGATGGTCAAGCGTTCCTGACCACCCCCTCCTTTGGCGTGGGTGACCTGGCACAAGCCGGGGGGCGTCGTGGTGACATGTTCGCGATCCCATGGCGCTCCCATTAACGGCAGGGACGGAAACGCCGGAGTGGTTTTAGTGGGTAGACTCCCTCCCCCTTCTCTTTAAATAGAGATGACTGGAGGGTGTGAGTCCCACATACCCCCCATTATAGCTTCCCGGCTGGGGGGATGCGTAAGTGCATTTCCACTCCGTCAAAAAAAAAAAAAAAAAAAAAGGTTAAATGGCTCGTTTTATGCGCTTGTTGTACAATCTACTATTTCATCTCTCCTGTTCTGAAAGTTGACTTTTCATGGCCATATAGTTGGGTGGAAAATAGCGTTTTCTACCCTAGGGTGAAAAGTATTTTTTTTATTGTTACTGTCAGCCACAGAGTCGAAGATAATTGAGTTACGTCATATTATTAAAATAAAAGCTTTACAGATATCTAAACTCAGCTATACATTAAACGACGGGTTCATTAGGACGATGTTGATAAAATCCTTTTATGGTCGGTAAATCAACATTCAAAATCATTCCTGTAAATTTCGGCTGCCAGCCATAATGCCGTGACACTTTCATTTTTCACGTTATGGCATGGCCCTCTAGATTAGTTGCATCGCGGCCTACTCGATTACAATCGAGTAGGTCGTGGCTAGTGGCCAGTACGAATAGGTTGGAGGTTGGATAAAGTTTTAATTATTTTATTTAGGTTTAACTAAAATCTAACAATTAATTCATTTTATATTATGTACAATATGAAACATGTACATCTATTTATAGAATTAAACAAATACAAAAAAAATAATTGAAACTATTAGATCAGATATCAGGTACGTTTTTTAAACTTTTCTAAAGTTGGCAGTATGCGTATTTTAAGTGATTAAGTGATTACACTCTTAATATACCTGTTTTATTAAATGTACGTGTAGTATTTTACTTTCCTCACAGACGAAATGAAAAGTAGAGTGTTTAACTCGGGTGAAATTTCCCATTCCACCCTCGAACTATTGGCGCTCTCACATATCTCGACTGAAGTGGGTCACTTTCAACCCACTGCTCGGAAATGTGGCAAAAGATGGTCAGAATTCTGGCCCCGTAGAATGGATAAGTGACAAGATAACAGCGTCGTCTCGTTCTATCGAACGGTGTCAGCCAGTGACGGATGGTCTATCATGTCACTTATCGCATGATAAGGCCATCCATGCATGCTACGGGGCCAGGCTTCAAAGCTGGGGTTAGTTGGACGTCGCACGAATAGGCCAAGGCCATCAATGAATTCAAACTGTCCAAAAATTTTATTTTCTCAAACATGCAATGAAATGTCGTCAGGCTTCTAAGTATCACGTTTCGGGCGGAACAACTCGAGAGAACTGTAAAGGAAGTTCATACAAAATTGAAGGCCTAGGCCGGGAAGTAATTTTTTTTCAATTTTCATTCTAGTATTAGTGGCACAGTATCACGGCGTTCAGCCATAAAAATTTGTTTAATTTATTGGAGTTTTATTTATTTATTTCATTGCATGTTTGAGAAAAGCACTAAGTATGCATGCCTGGCCGTGAAAAGGGCTTGCCGTCTTCGTTTCGCTATCCGTCTATACCTACTCATCCGGCAAATCCTACTTTCCCGGCGTCTGTCCAAAATAGTACATTACAATGTTCTATTTTGGACAGTTTGAAGAGCGATTCAACCAATCACAGGCCCCCTTCCCACGCGCCCGCGCCGGGGGGCGCCGCTCCACCCGGCGAGCGGGCCCGCGCTCTTTTGTTTTTTGTTTAGTATTATGATCTAACTAATTAGGTTCTTAATTTTGATTTAAAGTTATATTTATTTACAATTTCCTTGCAGCAGACGTGAAAATCACTGTGGTAAGCCTCGGCTGAAAGTGCAATAGCTGGACTAGTACTTTCTAGCCTCTACAAAAATTTACTATTTTCATTGCATGAGTCACATTTTCTGATAGGTAAA
Source organism: Epinotia brunnichana (assembly GCA_963854355.1). Taxonomy (NCBI): domain Eukaryota; kingdom Metazoa; phylum Arthropoda; class Insecta; order Lepidoptera; family Tortricidae; genus Epinotia; species Epinotia brunnichana. Next base: position 15,494,118 of record OY977949.1, on the reverse strand, counting down.
ATCATTTGGTCCCAAAGCGGACCCCGGGCGTGGGTAAAACCGGGAAAACGCCAGGATGATGATGATGATTAGTGAAATCTTCTCATACCAATCTTTAAGTATACAGTAGTGGCCCGTATTAAAACGCATAAACGAAAAGGGGTGAAGTGTTTTTACTAGGTTAACAGATTTTCAAACACCGCTTTTGAGGTCAAATCAGATAAAAGAAAACGTATGACTGAAAGATACAATAGGGGTGTTGACACCAAATAAATTAACGAATAAATTTGAATTTTCTCGAAAAAATATTAAAAATATTGTCAAATGGAGAAAAAAGTGAGGCAGGGGATTGAATATTCACAATATAATAATCACATATTTGTGTACCTTTTCCGCAAAACGTACCTTTCCTTTGTCCAGTGTCGCAAATATGTAATATTAATTATTTATGTGGCTTTATTATTATTATTTCCTAATTACCTATACTTATCAATTATTATTCTTAATGTGAAAATATGGGTATTTGCCTGAATTAAATCAATTTTATTTTTTTATAAGAAACGATTGTCATTTACTATGATGCTCGAGTGTCGTGAAGTTATGATCCCCGGGTGTTTTCTTTTTCTAACAAGCAATATTAAAACGTTTGTAGCTTCGTAATTTTTTGAGATAGATATCTGAATGGGATTTCCGTCACTATAGGCATATATTTTACCTAAATCCAAGAATAAATTTTGAGTCCACAACTAGGGCTGTGGACTCAAAATTTATTTATTTGAAGAAAAAAGCCATTACGTTCATGGGCGTAATATAGGCTAATGCAGTTGCACGCTACGCTGCTTACGTTGTGTGCTAGCACTACAGTGTTGTTCCTGTCCAATTTTGGGTTGCCGTGTTGCATAACCTTTTATAAAGCAACTTAAACATTTGAGGTGCAGAATTTTTAGTTTTATGCAATAGCAATATACTTAAATTATGGATTAAATTTATATATAACTGTTTGTAAGAGAAAACCTTAAAAGATTGACGTGTCCAAAAAATAAGCCATACCTCAAGGCAATGATCGGCTGCTGTATGCCGTGTTTAGGTCCAACAACACCTGATTTGGCGTATGTTACGGCAATTGTCGTGTCAACAACGCTGTAGCACGTTATGAAATCCTTTAAGAGCAAGAGTGATGAAAAAATAGTTTCAAAGAATCAGTAATCCTCTTATTGCTCGAAGACCGAAGAATCGAGAGCTACCCTGAGAGGATTAAAAACAGTTCCCCCGATACAACTCATAACGGAGTTAAATACCTTGTTACGGAGTTAAATAAAACTATTAAGGTTTTAATTGAGACTTTGAGAGGTTTCGAGTTGAGGCTGCCGGAAAATTAGAAAATTATTACAAAGTCGCTGAATTTACTGAAGAGCCCACTTCGTGTCGCTACTGGATTCATGGTTATAGGGATATTACACGATGAAATGTACGATACAACAATACTATACAAATACTCCTTATTGCACACCTCAATAGTAATACAGAACAGTAACTAGTACAGAAAATAGCGAATACCTATAAAGGCAGAGGCAAACAACAGGCGGCTGATATAGCATTTAGTAGTACGATTTTAAGACTCTCACTCTCTACTCATATTTTTACAGCTATTTTAACGGGACATACTCTTTAACAATTCAACATTTTTAATAAAACCATAATTTACGACATTATTTAAGATACATTTCAAAGTTGTTCCAAGAAAAACGTACTTAATCATGTACGCTAAGCAAGTTAACTACATCTTGCCGTAAGATGCAACATTTCCTCTGATAACCACAATGTTTTCTTAATATTCGCAACTATGCTGCGATGACCAGGCACATAGAGTGAAAAGCAGATAAGGCTATTGCATCAAGTCAGAATCATACTTATGAAGGATTTTGTAAGGACTTTTATACATATTTTAATGGGACAAGGAGCATAATTGTCTACATACTTACCTCGGCTACACTGTGCTCATTTATAATTTCAACTCAATTCTTCTACCCAGTGTGTCTAAACGAACATCGTACAATATGCACGTCACACCGGCACTCAAAGTCTTTAGCCGTTGAATTTTAATGCCCCTTAAGCACCTCCGAGGTTTAAATCCAGGTAAGAAATGCTTACAATCAAATCCAACTGAAAGGTGAACGAAATTCGCTATAAGAATACACAAGCAGCTGACTAAGATACCAGTTTTTTCAATTACTCTATACCAACTCAATAAGAACATTGTTATAATTTTCTTCAGAAAAGGCAGAAATAATAAGACCCATTGTTGGAGGTGCGTCGAATATTCGATGAATTCTTTTCTTCATTTTTATGACGGTAGTTGACGAACTTAACGCTTAGTTATATTTCGTCTGGAAATCTTTGATCATAATAATGTACGAGCCGCGAAGTCCTCAATTTACTGAAAGGAATAAAAAGAGATTGACTGACGCACGGAAAAATATTCAGAGCATGAAATATAGGTATATATTTTATGAGTCACCGTTTTTTAGTACAACGTAAGAACATGATACTCGTACTTAGGTATAAATAATCCTTATAATTATTATTATTCCAAAATTCGGTTAATCCATTTCACATGCCAATCGCGTTTAGATTCAATATGTTTCGCTCTCACGTTCTGACACTAACTCCATAACATAGCTCCACTCCAGCTTGTGTACAGAGTATTTGTTACTCCTCAAATAAACTTTTATCTACCAACAAAATAATAAATGTACACTATTTACATGATTACATTATTTCGAATAAGTTAAAATTATATAAGGTAAAGGTCCGAGTGCTCGACGCTGTACTAGTTTATGGCATGGGCACTCTTTGTCAAAGCAATATGGGTTAAATTCGAACTTTTTAAGAGTATTTTTCTTCGTTAAAATTTGAGCCATGCCACTTTGACATAGAGTGCCCATGCCATAGGTATAACTAGTACAGCGTCGAGCACTCGGACTTTTACCTTAGATGTTATAGTCAAATGTACACTCTAGTTATGATATTCGCCTATTATAATAATTTTTCAGACTTCTTAGGAAAGTAAAATAGCTGTCATAACTAGTTTTGCAATAAGCCTTCAGTTTCAGAAAAAAATTGTGTAACGAAATGGAATTACGTCACCACATAATGCAAAAGCCCCATGTAACCTTCTTAATCTAATCTCACTCCTATGAAATCCGGTATACAGTTGATATTTCTTTTAGCATTAACTGTTAATTGTTGCACTTCTTTTCTAGGTCACAAAACACGGGGGTTCAATTAGTCCACAGAAACGTCATGATTGCAACTCCGGCGCTGCAGTCAGCCAACGGTAATTTCTGTTTCCGTCGGAATTACCCCTTTTCGGGAAACTTGGATAAGCAATGTTCTTCTATCTTTTTAAGTTAATTTTTTATTGCACTCGTTATTAATTGTTCTGCATTGTTGATCTGTATTCTTTCTTCTTCTTATGATTTTTTGTAATTTTTTTCCTTGTGTGCGTTGTGGCGTCATTGTTCCGTGTTTTCACCTAATGGTCACAACGGAAGACCAGCGCTGGCGCCGCCAGCATTTACGCTGAGTTGTGACCATATCGTGGCAAATGTGTATGTGCGTATGTGTCTGCAGTTTGTTTTATGTATTTCTTTTGTCACGAATAAATGTTTTCTTTCTTTCTTTCTTTCTTCTTTCAACGCGGGACACAAAGGGCTTTTCACTGATGAATTTATTTCCCTCTAAGTTTAGAACGTTAGCGCTACACCCCCTACACATTTTATCAACGGTCTAGCGCGAGTACTACTTAAGGGAACGATTTAAGAAATCGGAAATCAGGCTGGAAGGACAACAAAGACGGGTAGAAATATCGGAAATAAAAGTAATAAGTAATTATGTTGTTCTCTTATTTTTAGATCATTTTACATTTAAATGTAGCAAGCGAGTGCTTAAGTAAGAATTTCTTGGATTGAGCAATTCGTACAATTCAAATATAATTAAAAGTTATCGTTGTTACTTTTATTATTGTAATAAAATATAGGTTTCAATCGTTGATTACCTTTTGGTCTCATTACCAGGGAATGTTCATTGTTCATACATAGCAAACTTATTATCTTAATATTTCCTGAATAATTATTCTATGAATAATCCTATGTAACGAGGGACCTATAGAAAAAAATATCAGTCCCTAGCTAATTTCTACCTACAAAGAATACTGTGATTTACTGAACATTATTTATCCGGGTTTTATTGAAACATAAACAAAAACACTTCATAGACGGCTCTTTCCCTCTTTCAATATAATTACTGGACTACCAGGAAAACTGGCACGTCCCTTTTATCTTTGTAAAAGCTATAGGTAAGTACAATAAGCACATAGACCCAGGTTGGCTTGGTAACATGCCAGGGTTGGTTAGGGGGCTTGCTAATATATTATCCCAGAGTTTGGGCTGGCGCAAACATAATTTCGCATATTTAAACGAACAATGTTGTAAGTCACAGTTAACCTTAGTAACTTGCTACGTTAGTCTTCTATATGTGCCATTACATGTCGGCCTGAAAGTGTTGAAAGATTAACAGTAACAATATGTTTGTTAAAGAAATTAGTTCCAGTACGTACGATAGCCACAACACTTTTCATGGATATTATATACTTACTTGATATATTAAATATTATTCATGGAATTGCGGTCGATTAGTCTCTAAGAAAAGTTGACAGTGCATGTTTTAGAAAGTAAACAATCGATATAAAACTTTATATGTAGTTAGAGAAGGATTAATCTAATTAAATTACACATCATACATTCAAGTATAGCCATATCTTTCCTGCTAATTCAAGCTTGTTAAACAAAACCTGTTTAAAATGTATGGTAAATTTAAATATTTTCTTACTTAGTTTAGTTTATGGCAACTAAGTTTAAGTTTTATACAAACAAGACAATTTAAACAATTGAAGGAGTGCAATCAATGTAGCTAGGTCGATCACGTAACGCATTGTACATATGTACGCGCGTCGGGTAGATCTAAATGTCACTTTTTATATGGAAAAATGACAGTTAAATTGTCCTTACCCGCGTTCGAAACGTTACGTGATTACCCCTCAGGCCTTGCTTTGTCAGAGATATTCTGTGTAGTTATTATTATTATTTCTGGTAGTGGCTTTCGGGCTGTCAAAGCCCTTATATCACTGCGACCATCGCTGATCTATTGTGATCGCCACTTACTACAATTCTTGGTCAAGTCCTGCAAACTCGAAGAATTGCAGGATTTTGTTGAACTCAAGAAATTTGATCTCCTCCGGGCACATGATGTGTTTGCCCAGGAAGGAGTTACGACTGCGCATGAGGCAAGGGCAATCGGTTAGGATGTGTGTAGGCGTCTCCTCTGCTTCAAAGCAGAATCTGCACTGCCTTGTGTCGCACAGTCCTATCGTTTGCATGTGCTTATTTAGGCGGCAGTGCCCAGTAAGCACCCTGACCAGCATGCGTAGACGGTTCCTACTTAGCGCCAAGGCGTCAGAAGACGCCTTTTTGCTAAAGGCTCTAATAAGTGCCTTGGAATGTTTCAGTCCTGGGTTAGCTCTCCAGGCTTGAATGGTCTTGTAGAAACAATAGGCTTTTAGAGTGAGCTTGGTTAGACTTTTAGGGATACCACAGAACGGCTCTGGTCCGCAGTGTGTTCCCTTCGCCCCCGCTCGTGCAAGCTCATCAGCCTTTTCATTTCCCTCGATGCCTGCATGCCCTGGGACCCAACGTAAAATTACCTTGTTTTTGGTACCCAGGTCATTCAATAGTTCCCGGCAGTTCTCGACCAGCCTCGACGTTGTGACGTTAGAGGTAAGAGCCAAGAGAGCCGCCTGGCTATCCAAGTGGATATAAATAGTATGATTAAGGAAGGCGCTTTGCAGATTCGTTGTCGCACATTCTAGAATGGCGTATACCTCTGCCTGGAATATAGAAGTGTGCTTACCCAGGTTCAGACTGATCGCTGCCCTGGGTGCCTCTCCATATATTCCGCATCCTACCTCCGATCCGGATTTGGAGCCATCAGTGTACCACTTCAGGCTACCTGGTTTCCAATCTATGAGGCTGTTCAACCAGTCCTCTCTCCTTAGGAGTTCCACAGAGTAGTTTATCTGCGTGCAAAGTTTTGGGGGCATTGTGTCAAGTGGCATCCCTAAAACAGGTATATCGTATACTGAGTCCTTGAGTGTTCTCAAGGCTGTGGATAGCCTTCTTCTGTGTAGTTAGTTCTTTGTCTTTAAAACCCAATTATACGAGCATTGTTATACAACAACAAGGCACGTTGTGAAGCTATATTTATCATAAATATAACAAATATTTCCATACAGGCTGTTATTGTTTTTAGGGTTCCGTAGCCAAATGGCAAAAAATCCGAAACTATAAGAGCTATACTATTGAAACTTGGTAAGTAGATGTATTCTGTGAACCGCATAAAGATTTTTATACAAAAATCGAAAAAAAAACAGTTATTTTTGGGGGTCCCTATACTCAGAACTGAAACTCAAAAAAATTTTTTTCATCAAACCCATACGTGTGATCTATGGATAGGTCTTCAAAAATGATATTGAGGTTTTTAATATTATTTTTTTCTAAACAAAATAGTTTGCGTGAAAGACACTTCCAAAGTGGTAAAATGTGTCCCCCCCCCCCCTGTAACTTCTAAAATAAGGGAATGATAAAACTAAAAAAATATATGATGTACATTACCATGCAAACTTCCACCGAAAATTGGTTTGAACGAGATCTAGTAAGTAGTTTTTTTTTAATACTTCACAAATCGTAAACCGCAATTTATTTTACGGAACCCTTCATGTGCGAGTCCGACTCGCACTTGGCCGCTTTTTTAAAAATATAATCCCGGCCACTGCTTACACAACGAATGAATAACATGCGTATGTTTTGTACGTGTGTATAAATTCGCAAAATGAATAACACTAAATCAGTTTTTCTTTTCCCTTCAGATTTTCTGGTGACGGCACCGTTCTGTTGATAGGACGTCACAACAATGAACAGGGAGATAATTATTTTCCACTCCTATTGCAAGAAATGTAATTTCCGCTTTTCAAAATCAAACTGCGGTAGTCTCACTATGATATATGTGTGTTTGTTAACCGTAAAAGGTATAACCGCGATTTTAAAACGAATGGTCTTGAATTTTGAAGTGCCCGTCTATATTTGGCTGAGGGCCGCATAAACGATGATTTCGAAAAGCGCACCAGTTCTATTCTTATGTGTACGTTCATCATATCAGCCGAAAGACGTCCACTGCTCGACATAGGCCTCCCCCAAAGAGTGCCACAATGGCCGGTCCTGCGCCACTTGCGGTATCTCCTAAACACTCTGCCCACGGACATTGCCCATGAATATAAAAAAAAACCTAGATTTAAGTACCTATATAGGTATTCAAATAATGCCTCTTGGATGACCTGTAAAAATCGTCGTTGAACGTTTTTATAGAGCATTCATGAGATAACCTGACCTCAGGTATACTCCACAGTCAACTGATCATTCAGTTTTGTGGAGGTACTCATATGTACAGTCAAGGTCACCAATATGTATATACCCAAAGTTGCAAAAATATGTATACAGCAACCTTACTTCCGTAGTAATAAGGTCTGTATACATATTTCTGTAACTTTGTGGGTGTATACATATTGGTGACCTTGACTGTACTTTATTATTTTTGTTGATATTTTAGTTTTTAATAAATAAATAAGTAAATTATAATAAAATGATGATATACAGGGTGGAAAGTTAAAACGGGGCAGTAAGGGCAGCTACTAGATCCCTTGCCGCCAAGCAAAAATGGCAAAGGGATTTCATTCCTAACTTTTTAAGTGATGACAATCTACATTCACAGATTTTTGAAAAAAAGTACAGTCAGCGAGAACATTATCAATTTTGACGAAACATTTTTTTAATGCCATTCGATCCCATTCCTATTAAGGATCAAGCACCCATTTTTAATGTTCCGTACCAAAGTTGGTCCAACGGAACACTTATAATAAATATAAATAAATAAAATAAAAACCTTTATTTCAGACCACTGGTCCATAGTATGTTAGTAACAAATTTAGACTTAATAACTATGTTAGTACGTACATGAAAAGCAATCAAAAATAAAAATACACGTAAAATAGAAAATTAACTTATGAGATCACTGGGAGGCTGTCCGTCTGTCACAGCCAGTTTTTTAAATTTAGTATTGCTTAATGAGTTCATAGTTCGTACTTCTTTTTATCGCAAAAGCGAAACATTTGTAAATGGAAAACTGTGTCGTGATCGTGTCAGAATACATTTTTTTATTTTATTTTTCGGAATGAAAATGAAAATACAATTTTATTAAATTAACCTAAAGATTCGCCAAACTGCGAAGCAGTTTGTTGGCGATGCGCTCACTTAAATAAAAAAAGCGGCCAAGTGCGAGTCGGACTCGCACATGAAGAGTTCCGTGAAATAAATTGCGGTTTACGATTTATGACGTATTAAAAAAAACTACTCACTAGATCTCGTTCAAACCAATTTTCGGTAGAAGTTTGCATGGTAATGTACATCATATATATTTTTTTGTTTTATCATTCTCTTAGTTTAGAAGTTACAGGGGGGAGGGGGACACACATTTTACCACTTTGGAAGTGTCTCTCGCGCAAACTGTTCAGTTTAGAAAAAAATAATATTAGAAACCTCAATATCATTTTTGAAGACCTATTCATAGATACACGTATGGGTTTGATGAAAAAAAATTTTTTGAGTTTCAGTTCTCAGTATGGAGACCCCTAAAACTTGATGTTTTTTTTCGATTTTTGTGTGAAAATCTTAATGCGGTTAACAGAATACATCATCAACTCACCAAGTTTCAACAGTATAGCTCTTATAGTTTAGGAAAAAAGTGGCTGTGACATACGGACGGACAGACAGACAGACAGACGGACGGACATGACGAATCTATAAGGGTTCCGTTTTTTGCCATTTGGCTACGGAACCCTAAAAAGATAATTATAATTAACGCGGTACACCAAAACACTAAACTACTACCCCAACTAAAAGGCCGTAAGTCCCTACGGAGTTCGTACGAAGTTACGACCTGTTGGCGGCACGGATGTCCAGTGCTTTACTTTTAACCTACTTATTGTAAACGGTATAAGTATTTTAATTTTAGTTACAAATGTAGTTATAAATGTCAAGTACCTACTGGAAGTAATCGAAAAACTGTTGACTTCGCTGTTTCGTTATACTTTGCTTTGTCAAAAAAATTATATAACACATTAACTAATGTCTATGATGCCGTCACTGCGTTGTCAATATGTATTTCATGTATTGTGGAGAAGCCTTTAACGGGAATAAAGAGGGTTTAAATATTTATAGACATGTTTAGGCGAGCTTTTCCGCTGGGAAGAGGGTCCCAGGATTCGCAATGAAAGTAACGATCAGTAGATTGACTTTACCAACGAAACGAAATCTGCAAATATATGCAGATGTAGTATAGCGAAAGATGTTTGTAAGTCTCAAGTAGGCCAGGCACGCGCACACTATATTTACATACATATAAACCGTTGTTTATTTAATCGTATGGCATACATTATTTGGCCTTTGAGTTTGTCACTTTTAGTACCACTCAGGGGACACGTAGGGTTATGGTACGTAGCTCGGACTGTAGCTGCGGACGCAAGTGACAGTTGTCCCCCCTTTGTCCAGTGAGTGGGCAACTCGACTGTTAGACGTTCTTAAGCCGCCCGAAGGCCTCTAACTCAGCTTAACGACTACTGTCATAGACAGCAGCCGGGATCAACTGCTTAGCGTGCCTTCCAAAGCACGGAAGCGCTCATTTATAGTAACCACTCAAACAGGCGGTCACCCATCCAAAGACTGACCGCTGCCATCTTTGCTTAACCTGTGTTATCGTTTCTGACTCGCAGGCCCGCTGCGCTATGAACGCTTATAAACCGTGAAATCGCATACACGGTCCTTTAATCACCACGCATTTTTCGGTTTTCTGTGACAAGCTGTTAGTTAGAAAATTTGGTGCTCACGCGGCTAAATGTGTCTGCGTGAAGTCAAGGTACTGTGTCTAGTAGTTTTTCTACAAACAAGTCCAGAATGCGGTGTATTGGGAAAGTTTTTACCTTTCCGCGGTGACCGGGGATCCGATCTGACCACCCTGCCCGCGAGGGGAAATTGAGTTTCCTTGCATTTCAGTCGGAGGCTTTTCAGCTGGGGAGCTGTCAAATTGTTAAAAGGTAATTTACTACGCTGGGAGTTACCTCCATCTAATCCCCGAGAGTTATGGTAAACGTTTTGGGATTTTGTGGATTCTTAGTATGGTACTGTTGTTATTTTCACATGGTTAAAGAAATATATCCTGTTATTTCCGTCATCGATATATATCCTATTATATCAACAATAACCCATTCGAGGCAACTCAATGCTACGTGTGCTACGCCGTAGCGCGTAGCAGCGTTTCGAAATCGCACGTAGAGGCATGGCTCATATGTGAGTTATTGGCCAATGAGATAAAAACATCATTTAAATCTGGAAACCAGAACGAGCTCGGAAGTCACTATCCATTACGTGGGCCTTTGTGGCAATTTGTGTGTGGTTAATCATGAACAACTATAATTTTAAATCAAACTGACTTGCAAAGCTGAAGATTAAATAAGATTCACAGTAATCTAACTAACAATGTTAAAATTCATAACACAAAGAACAATTTACACCTCGCCTTTCTAAAAAGAGTCTTTATTCTCAGTGAATTCACAGTAAGGTGGACTGTAAATCTCGTGTTATCACCGAGATATCACGAGATCGGACATATGGAAAACCCGTTCAAACCAGTACCCAAGCCTGGATTTACGTGACAAATTGTTATCGATGGCCCGACAGGGATAGTTAAGTTTAGCCTTCTTACTCGTATGCACGCGATTGAGAATTGTGTTAGTGAGTGGACTAAGGGTGAATACCAGAGATTGTGTCCAATATATCATTATTTATTGTAGAATAATACAAGGTAAGTAGGTAATGCCTGACGGTAAGTAGGTAAACATGTAGTCAGTAAGAAAACACTACGTATGTTATATCATGCACTGGCAGATGCTATTATTGGTTATGGAATGATGGCTTATGGACGCACATTTAAAACATACCTAAATAAAATATTACAATTACAAACTAGACTGTTAAAAAAATTGGTGGATAAAAAAACCAAGGATAGCTGTAGTACTGATAACTATAAGGCACTATTTAAAAAACTTAACATACTGCCGGTGCATGAAAAAATTAGGTATCTAATAGCAAGTGACCAATTCAAGGGAACGGAATTTAAATCGCGCCGAGTGTACACCCGCACACTGAGAGCTACGACGCGTCGAACTTACACGGAACCCGTAGCTAACAATTACTACGGAGAAAGAACATTAAAGTACTTAACACCTCGTATTTACAACACAATCTTTCCTGAACAAGAATGTACTAGCAAGGATATCTTCAAAAAGAGGTTAAAAAAACTGCTAATAGATACCCTCTAAATTAATCTAGTATAAGGTTTTTATTTTTATTCTTAATTATAAGGTAATAAATAAGATATGTAGGTACACAAAACAAAAAAATATTGTAAAGAAAGTGAGTGCAATCCTCGACAATAAACAATATGTTTGGCGAACTTATAAGTAATAAAAATGTAACTTATTATTTTTGGAAAAAAAAAAAACGATGTATCTGGCCTACGTCACGTCACACAAATGTTGCCATTGTACAAAGTTGTCATGAGTGCCATTGACTGACATCTTCCATACTACAAGGAATTTGTTAATACATGATTAATATTTAATAAAAAATGTTAGATACTAGTTTAACTATTTATTTGGGGTGAAAAGACAACTGTATACATAGTTCAACGTAAATATTGATTGAAAGCACGTAAGTGAAGTAATGCAATTGACTCGGTTAATTTACTTTCACACAGTGGGAAGTGGCACCACCCTGACAGTCCGCCATTTTAAGACGCTGATGACGTAGGCAAGATACGGTGACGTCACGAGCTGTCACGGGAATGACTTACCTTTTTAGAGTTCCGTACTCAAAGAGTAAAACGGGACCCTATTACTAAGACTCCGCTGTCCGTCCGTCCGTCCGTCCGTCCGTCCGTCCGTCTGTCTGTCACCAGGCTGTATCTCAATGATACCGTGATAGTTCCAGTTGAAATTTTCACAGATGATGTATTTCTGTTGCAGCTATGACAACAAATACTAAAAACAAAAAAAATAAACATTTTTATTGATAATGGTACGGAACACTTCGTGCGCGAGTCCGACTCGCACTTGGCCGGTTTTTTATTCTACCATGCAATATACGAAAACTCTGTTGGATAGTCTTACGGCCGTATTCATAAACGTTCTACAAGCCTGTTTTAACTAAAATGGCGTTGAAATTCGTTTGTCCTTATCTGTCGCTTTGACATTTGTGTTCGTAAGAAAGGGACAACGCTCATTTTAATTAGCAGAGGCATTTTAAGTTTTATGAATAAGGGGGTAAGTATACATGTATAGTACATCATACTCGCTCTCAGACCCGACGCGAACGGACGCATCCATATTTTTAAATAATTATTAAATTAACCTTCATTCAAAAACGATCCTTACATTTAAGTGGTTACAGTTCAAAGTTGTTGTGCGGTTTAATTTCTTGTGCATACGGCCTGCATGCCGCGGCCTTATCGCTTCACCAGAGACCTAACTACGAACAGACAGGCGAGATGAATAACAATGCATTAAGTGGTTCGGCTCCGGATCTTTCTTCAGAAAAAACACATCAAGAAGAAAGAATACTCGCTAATCGCCGCAAACGCGGCCATAATGACGAATTCACGGAAGCCTTCGATCACTTCACGGAAAAGATAACGGCAATGATAAACAAATGGAAGGTCGAGGTGACACACGAAACTTCACAAATTAACGACAAACTCAATAAATTAAATGACGCTTCCCAGGATGTGAAGTCGGAACTCACCAGCATCAAAAAGGATTACCTGCAAATCAAACATTCTGTGGGCGGCCTTCAAGGGGCAATTAACGACATACAACACGAATTCAGCTCTGTAAAGGACTCGGTACAATTCAACAGCAAGCAGTACGACGACGTCCTAAAAAAGTTAGACGACCAGTCTAAAGAAATTAAGTCCATTCCTAAGATGAACGCGGAGATCTCTGAACTAAGAAAGCAGAACAAGAAACTCATATCAGATTTCAACGCGAACGAGCAGAGAGACAGACTGCTTAACATCGAGCTGGTTGGTGTACCGGAAAATGGCAACGAAGACCTCACTAAAGTTATACTGAAACTGGGAGAGCACTCAGGAATTAACTTAACGGTTACGGATATTATCCAGGTAAACAGAGTCTCGTCCAAGTCTAAAGTTCAAGGCAGACCGAGGAATATCGTTGCTAAGTTACGTACGCGTCTGCTCAAGGACAACGTCATCTCCCAAGCACGTAAATCGCGTGTGACCACCAAAGATCTGGATATTCAGGGCAATATAACACCAGTCTACGTCAATGAGCACCTAACTTTATTCAACAAAGATCTTCTGAGGAAAGTAAAGGAGGTAGCTGTTAACAAAGAATACCAGTACGCGTGGGTAAAAAACGGAAGAATATACGTCAGAAAAGCGCCAACTATGCCAGCAATACTAGTCACAGAAGATGAAGATCTCAAGAAGATCACTTAAAGTGTTACTATTACTGTGGTGAGGTCTTGAACTTCATAAAGTATTCTGAAATACTTTACTTCCCAGAGTTACGTATTTTTAGCCATTGCTACTACTGTATAATTTTTGTCTTGCTTGCACTTTTATTCGATGCTGTTTACTTAGCTCACTTTGTATTTCTGCATGTCACTTCTGACTGCCTACTGGTTCTATGCGCTATGATCTTCGCATTTGTTCGAGTATTGTGTGTTACGAGTGTAATAAATACGCGACTGAAGAGGGTGCGACGCCTGCTGGGTGTATTGGAATTGGAACGCATGATACACGTAATACTTTTTAACAATTCTATGCTATTCTACATATTGCCGCGTTATATAACTACATATATTTATGTGAACGATTTCATATGCATATATAAAACGATGATTTCTAATATTATAAACAGTAATTGCCACTCAATTACCTTAAAAGAACAGTCGTGCATCAAAAACCTCACAACTAATAATGTCTTTGCATATTCTCATTTAAATAGTCTCGTGCGTGTGGTTACAATTGTTACAAATCGATCGCTTACGGACGAACATAAAGGTGCAATACTTACATAGCGTATGCTCATTAGGTTGTTTACGTTTTAGCTATCCGTGGCGCGGGTACATTTCGAGCAAATTCTTATTTACCCGCTTAGTAACTATGCATAACATTTATAATATTGGTACTTTCTCGGACCAATGTTTGTTATTGGTTTCTCTGATATACATTACATTTCAATTATGTTCTATATATACGTATAATACTAATAAATTTGCCGAAACTTGTCAATTATTACAAACTCTTGAGCATATCGAGCTCAGTTTAATATTTAAAACAAATAAAAGTTGCGTTCACGCCATGCCTGTGTTGCGTTGTCGTTTGTTATGGTTAGCCTTTGTTATACATCGTTACTGTTATACGATTTGTAGTGTTACCTGGTGTTCATAATGACTCAGCATAATCTTAACTTATATTACCAGAACTGTCGTGGTTTAAGAACAAAATTATCACAATTTCGTCAAAAAATACTGGAAAATCAATATGATCTAATTGTAATTACCGAAACATGGCTATATTCTGGTATTTTTGATGGAGAACTGTGTGACGACAGATATGACGTGTTCCGCAACGATCGTGACTTAGTCTCTTCGGGTAAAAAAACGGGTGGAGGTGTTATGATACTTTCTCGTCATGAACTAGGAGCTTGGAGTATTCAGTGTGATACTAATTGTTCAACAGAAATGTTAACCATTGTGTTACCTGCGCGGTCGCTGTCTGCGACCGCTGACCTTCATGTTAGTGTAGTGTACTTTCCTCCTGATGAGCACAAAATACCCACAGATATTGACTACTTACTGCAAAGTGTTAAATCTGTATTCTCGAATGAGGTCGACATACTTAATCATATCTTAGTGGGAGATTTTAACCTGCCGTGTATATCCTGGGAAACCGGTAGACCCGTGTTTCACAAAAAGGGCTCAGTTGAAATACAAAACTCTGGAATACGCTTAGTAAATGAACTGTACTTTTTTGGTTTAACGCAACATAATACTATTTTGAACCATAAGGGCAATACTTTGGATTTATTTTTCTCTAATCTACCGGTTCAAGTAACTCCAGTACCAGATCACGCCCTAACTAAAGTCGATTCTTTCCATCCCGTGTTTGTTGCAGAAATTTACGATTTAAAAGTATCCCCACTTAAAGAACTTCGCAACCCCAAATTTAACTTCCGTAAAGCCAGCTATGATTCTTTAAATGAAAATTACAGCGAAATCGACTGGCAACCGTTAAATAAATTAGATTCGATTGATGAAGCTGTTCACTATTTTTACGAACAAATTCAAATAGGTATTAACAAATTTGTCCCCATGAGCCGTAAAACTAGCTCGCGTAAATACCCAACGTGGTATAGCTTATCCTTGATAAAGATAATAAATGAAAAAATGAAAGCTCATAAACGTTGGAAGCAATATGGGAACTTAATGGATTATAACGCGTTCTCGCTTTTACGGTCTAGACAACGTCTAGTACAAGAAACATGTTACAATAATTATCTACGTTTAACTGAAAATGCTTTGAAATCAAATCAGAAACACTTTTGGACTTACATTAAAACCCTTCGCGGGGGCTCAAATTATCCACAAATGTTAACCTACAATAATAAAAACTATTCGGACGGTTTTAACATATGTGAGGCCTTCAATGATTTTTTCCATTCTGTATTCATCGATGGCTCTGTTCCCGATAAACACACTTTTAGACCCGAGTTTTTAGATAACGGTGCTGCCTCAATTTCAAACCTACAGGTCAGCGTATCCACTGTAGTAAGATCGTTAAGTATACTATCTGCTGACAAAGGACCTGGTTCTGACGGCATCCCTCCTATATTTTGGAAAAACTGTGCGAAATCACTGGCTTTGCCTATCAGCATAATATTTAATCGTTCTCTTAGCTTAGGCATTTTCCCTCTCATATGGAAAAAGGCAAACATTGTTCCCATACATAAGAAGGGCTCACGAACAAATATTGAAAACTATAGGGGTATTTCTGTGCTTAATACAGTTGGTAAGATATTTGAGAAAATTGTATATAACGCGATTTATCCGTGCATCCTAGCAGGTATATCTGATAAACAGCATGGGTTCCTAAGAAAACGTTCTACCATCTCTAATTTAGCATGTTTCTCTAATTACGTTCTTAAAAATATGGATAAAGGTGGACAGGTTGACGTGATCTACACCGATTTTGAAAAAGCTTTCGATCGTGTGGATCACGTCATCCTACTAGAGAAATTATTCAGACTGGGAATACGAGGAGACCTTCTTCGCTGGATAAAATCTTATCTGACCAAAAGATCACAGGCGGTAGTTCTTGGAGGTTACCGTTCAAACTTCTGTGAGATTCCTAGTGGCGTACCACAGGGATCTCATTTAGGGCCTCTCTTTTATTGCGCTTACTTGTATGACATCACTGACTCTTTTACAAATGCTAAACATTTATTGTATGCCGATGACAAAAAAATATTTTACGTTATCAAAAGTCCTGACGATTGTATGGCTTTACAGGCAGACCTTAATCAATTACAAAAATACTATACTAAAAATAGAATTACTGTTAATGTCAAAAAATGTCAATGTATAAGTTATACACGTAAAAAACGTCCTGTCTGTTTTTCATACAATTTTGAAGGTACCACAATTAGTAAAGTAGATGTTGTTCGCGATTTAGGTGTCACGTTCGACAGTAAATTAATGTTTTCAGAACACGTTGATTATATTAGTAATAAGGGTTTTAGAAATCTAGGTTTTATCCTACGGTCTTGTAAAGTCTTCAAAAACATAGAAGTAATCAAACTGCTATATTTTGCGTATGTACGCAGTACTCTCGAATATGCCGGCCCTATTTGGTCTCCGAATTATACTAAATACATTCATCAACTTGAGCGTATTCAAAAAAAAATTATTAACCACCTTAATTTTCGTCTACACCTACCTCCGTCATCCTATGAGAATAACTGTCGCAAACATAATCTGCTGCCGCTTGTCGATAGGCGCAAAGTCATGGACATGTGTTTGTTATATGACATACTGAACTATCGCTTGGACTGTCCCGAATTGGTCTCTCAAATAATGTTTAATGCTCGTCTTCGTCGCACTCGTCATAACCCAATGTTACACGTGCCAATGCATGGCACCAACTACGCTAAGAATAACGTGCTCACACGAATTGCTCGAACTTATAATGCGGATTTCAGTAGCGTAGATATATTTAGATATTCAAAGGCATCTTTTAAATTGCAAGTAATTAATAGTGTTAAGAATAAGCAGCATAAATAGTTTTTGAAATAGGTAACTCACCTCTTATCATGTTTAACAATGTTGTAGTATTGTACATAAGTTAATAAATCTATTTGTTTAGAGTAAATATGGGATAAATACAATAATATTGTCACTAGGATAAAATATAGCAATATATTCTCATTTGCGGTAACCTATATAGATTGACATGCTTGGTTATGCTTTCATCATCAAAAAAGAAAAAAAAAACAATGACTTAAACTTAATTTAAAAAAAAAAGATCTCTCTTTCACACATGTTATGATAGTCCGTTCAACTGTCAACTTTACATATCAAGTTATCTAGGGAAACCTGTAATTGGCCATACTACTGTGTATTATATTATAAGTTACATACTTTGTATCGCTGTTGGTTTTCTGAATAAATAAATAATAATAATAATAATAGTGTAGGAGGATGTGGCAGACCTCGTCCTCGCAGTTGGACTCCTTTTTAAAGGACTCGCCAGATCAAGCTCAAAACCGCGAGCAGTGGAAGAAGACGGGGGAGGCCTTTGCACAGCAGTTGGACACATCAGGCTCTATATAATTATAATAATATGTATTTCAACAACCATTGGAACTCACAATAGTATAGTATACAATATGGTGTAATCAACGACGTAATGACACCAGAAACTATATTTTATAACGATTATACTGAATTTAACTCGTATTAGGTTCATTGCTATTTTCCTGTAGATTTCTTTTAGAATTTCCCGATGAGTGTTTGTGAAAGTAACTTAAACCTAACTTTATGGAGAATTCTGAAAATATATAAATTCAGTATGTAAATATCTAATATGTACTCGTATATCTAAATTTAGTAAGTAATTATTTTTCTTCTTCTCATGCCAAGATTTCCTGTTTCTTAGTTTAGACTATGCGGGCTTAGAAGCCAATCTATACCACTCGACAGGTTTTGCTCCATTTCCGTTATTTCAGTAAACATGAGCCCTACATTGCCTTGACACTGACGGTTGCTGACCAGCGAAACGTCTGACGTAACAGGATATAAATAAACCTGTGGTAGGGTTGCTACCAAGACCGAAAATATTGATTATAAATTATAATAAAACAAAATTTCGTTTTTTTCAATAGACGATTTAAAAAGTATAAGCGTATATGCGTAAATAAAATAGCCGATAATCTCAGACAGTCCTACTAATTATTATTCGGTAGTAAGCCGACTCTGGATGGAACGCTTAAACGAGAAGAACTCGTTATGTGCACGTGTAGGGACACTTACCTAACGCGCGTTTGAAAAGTTACGCAATGAATAGTAATTCATTGCGTAACTTTTCAAACGCGCGTTAGGACATATCCGATGTTCGTCTAAAAGTTACGTAGGTACCCTACGTGTCATCAGTCATACAATGTGAAGTGTTTAGTTGCAACATTTTGATTGAGAGTTATATTTTAATAGCGGTTTTGAAAAATATGCAATCGAATCTTATTCTGAACAAGCAATTTTCAAGTTTTTAGTAAATGCAATACACGCATAATTGTATGATTTTAATGAAGATTGAAGTTTATTTCGCAAGGACATTATGGTAGGTAGGTACATACAAAAATGTTCGATGCAAGCAGACTGGTATTCATAAGAATATTCTTTTGAACAATGCGAAATTGTGTTAAAAAATATTAACACTTTATTTACAGGTAGGCTATTTAACGTAGTAATACATCCAGGGATAAACAAAGCGTGTCTGCACGTCACCGAGCCTATTATACCTTCCATAGAATACATCAAGTAATTCAAAACAAAGGACTACCTATCTGAATCAATTTGCTCCAAGCTAATGCGGTAACCCACACAGGCTGCCAAACTAACTGAGCAGCTAACTTGTCAATAATGGTGAGGAAGGATTTGAGCTCAGTCCTCCACAGCCAGTAATTAACGTAGGTACCTAAGAAGTATTGTATCCTTCAGTTACATTTATGATAGACTGGTCCAAAATAGTATAATTTAGTTGATATATTCATATGTTACGAGAACAATATTCCTTTGCTATTCCGCTAAAAACGTGCTGGTTCATCAGCGGAGATGAGATGCAACTATTATTCATTATTGATTATTTATGCGATGCGTGGGTATTTGCGTTGATATTTTCATAGCAAAATAAACTAACGATAATCACCTCTCGGGTGTAGGTAACCTGCGTGCAGTTTTTACTGAAAAGTGAAATAAATTTAGAACACCTACTAGTACACATCGCATGATAATTAATCTCAAAAATGGTATTGGTACTCCAAGGAACACCCTAAAAAGTTGAAGTCGACTTCGAATTTAATTATGTCTTTCATTCATATTTAATGATGTCGATTTAATAATAACAAGTTGCCAGAAAACAAAGTCGAATATCGCACCAGGCATGTTATTCAGATAAGATAATTGTACTTTCAAAACAAAGTTTTAACCGACTTCAAATCAGTAGCCAAATTGCGTCAAGTTTTCCAATAAAATTTGAAGAGTTCCCTCGATTTTTCCAGGATCCCATCATCAGAACTGGAATTTGGTGACAACGGGACCAATCTGGAAGTATATGATTTCAAACAAAGAAAAAAAAATTCAAATCAGTTCATAAATTACCGAGATATCGCGTAACATACACACATAAAACAAAATACAGACGAATTGAGAACCTCCTCCTTTTTTGAAGTCGGTTAAAAACACACATTAAAACTAAAGTCTCTCTAGAAACTGAGCCGGAATAGTCATCGTCATTTCCGGTTTCCGCGTCCCATCTCCGAATGCTACAGATTAAGCCAGCTATTGAATAAACGAACATAAATATTCAAGTGGAAATTCCCCGAAATAATATCGTTAACTGTGTAATAATTTTGTTCAACTAGGACCGAAATCTTCATTTGAATGTCACGTAATTATTCCGTGCGGAGAGTTTAGGGACAGTAAAAAGGAGTGTAGCGAAAGGTTAGCGTGTTTAATATCTTGTCAATTATCCAGAAAACTGGAGCAAGGGTGCCTTGAGCCTGCCGCGTCATTCATAGGGGCGCACTAACAATACCGCAACTCACTAACAACTCGATCTAATTAACATTTCGATTACTGCATAAATATTAAATTGCTAGACTTCGTTATAAGTCGAGCACAGGTTTTGTTTAATAACTATAATAAGTCGTTAGATTATTTAATTAAAAGACGGTCCCGTACTGTTTTATATACGTGGTAAATATGTTTTTTATGTCCTGTATGTGATTCATGTTTTGAGGTGTGCAAGAAAGAGTATTTGTATTTTATTGTATATGGCTACGAGTTGGCCTCCAAGGACTGCCCTATATATAGTAAATATACCATTTCCAGACGTGTCTTCAAATGATACTGCTGAAGAAGAGCCAGGAGTCTGAGGCTTTAAGCTGCACAGTTGCATGAAGTGACATCGAGGACCTGTGGCGGCAGTGGAAATGTGAGCGTGGTGGAAGACTTGCGGCGCGTGACGGTGCAGCTGATGGAAAGCTTGAAGCTGCGCAGTAGCTTGAAGTGACACTCCCCTGAGCAGGCCTTTTACCACAGCGTGGTGGAAGGCTTGCGGCGCGCAACAAGCATGAAGCTGAGCAGTTGCATGAACCGACACCCACCTGAGCAGGCCTGCGGTGGCAGCGGGGTTATGAGCGTGGTGGAAGACTTGCGGCGTGACGGAGCAGCTGAGGGACTGAGGATTAAAGCTGCTCAGTTGCATGAAACGACTCTCACCTGAACAGGCCTGCGGCGACAGCGGGACTATGAGCGTGGTGGAAGACTTAGGGCAAACGGCGGCGCAGAAGAGAGACTGAGGATTTAAGCTGCTTCGTTGCATGAAACGACGCTCACCTGAACAGGCCTGCGGCGACAGCGGGACTATGAGCGTGGTAGAAGGCTTAGGGCAAACGGCGGCGCAGAAGAGAGACTGAGGATTTAAGCTGCTTAGTTGCATGAAACGACGCTCACCTGAACAGGCCTGCGGCGACAGCGGGACTATGAGCGTGGTGGAAGACTTAAGGCAAACGACGGCGCAGAAGAGATACTGAGGATTGAAGCTGCTTAGTTGCATGAAACGACGCTCACCTGAACAGGCCTGCGGCGACAGCGGGACTATGAGCGTGGTGGAAGACTTAGGGCAAACGACGGCGCAGACGAGGGACTGAGGATTAAAGCTGCTCAGTTGCATGAAACGACACTCACCTGAGCAGGCCTGCGGCGGCAGCGGGAATATGAGCGTGGTGGAAGACTTGCGGCGCGCGACGGCGCAGCCGAGGGACTGTGGCTTGAAGCTGCGCAGTTGCTGCATGAAGTCGCTGCACTCCATGAGCGCGACGTCCGCGAAGTGCAGATCGCACAGGATGTGGTTCTTGAAACGGCGCGCACGTTTCTGTATACAGAATGCTTATTAATATTTTCATGAATAAATTGGAGGGATGATTGATGAATCCACTAGATAGCGGTTTGAGGAATTAACAGAGAACTTGATGCTTAGTGCTTATGGTTTTTACCCTTGTAGCTATAAACCATACGATTTAAATAATCATCTGGAAAGCCATTTTTTTTAATTTAATATTGAGAGCCATCAAAAAGTCACAACAAAGAAGAGTGTGCAAAAAGTTATTTTCTTGGAAATATAACAAACTATCAGTACGCTTACAGATCGAAACGTTAGTTCTACAGATATATCATTACATAGTATAAAACAAAGTCACTTCCCGCTGTCTGTCTGTCTATCCCTATGTATGCTTAGATCATTAAAACTACGCAACGGATTTAGATGCGGTTTTTAACAGATAAAGTGATTCAAGAGGAAGGTTTATATAGGTATGTATAATAAATGCATGTATTATATATGTATTATACATATAAACCCGTGCGAAGCCGGGGCGGGTCGCTAGTAACTGAATAAAGTGATAAGCGGCGAATAAAATATCAGTGGGATCTTTGCGCATGCCGAGAGGATGAGATATTTTTAAAACAACGCTAGTCCTAGCCCAGACTCAAAACAAACCTTAGTATCTCCCCTAAAATAAATCTATTCACATCGGGTTAGCCGGAAGTTGGAAGCATAAATGTGTTCTTTCTATTTACATTGTTGGTACTGGAAGCGGAAGGCCTTCGTAACCTAAGAACGGATTTAAAGGGATACGACCCACGTAAAAACAACATCCGAAAATAATATTAAAAGGCGCCTCAAATAACACAGGTGCGCGTGTAAAGCGTTTCAGTCTACTACAGGATGATCGCACCAAAGATATTGATGACTCGTCATACATTTTTCGAATAATCTAAGTTAACATAACTTAAGAAAATAAAAACAATTAAACACCTACAGCAAATAGCATAGCTAAATATCATCTCGACAGGATCATAAGTCATAAGTCAAGACATTTCGATACGACTTTCGATTAAAAAAAAACCGCCTTCAAATCCGATAATCCGTTTGGGAGCTACGATGCCATAGACAGCACACATATACACATGTTAAACTTTACACAGCTCCTGTCGTTTGCAATGGGGGTTAAAAGTAAATAAGAGTCCAAATATTAGTAATATTTTCGTTGCACCAATACCCTTTAAGTGTTCGTGTTCATATGGTCATCTACCTACAAACAAAAGTTCAATTTCAAATAGCCATGTCGCAGCGGTAAATTGATACTTATTTCGTCGAACGTCGCAAATTTGCGAGTCTTGGATTTCCCAAGTGTACCTGAAACTCCAATTTACCTCATTACGGGTTCAGTTCTGAGATATCCTTTCCGCTATGAAAGCCTGATATGAATGAAGGACGTTTTGGTAGTCTCGGCTGTTTTAACTATCCGACGCAATGCTTCCATCGGAACACCAGACCAATTCCGCTTTCTTAATTTGTAAAAAAAAAAA
Source organism: Epinotia brunnichana (assembly GCA_963854355.1). Taxonomy (NCBI): domain Eukaryota; kingdom Metazoa; phylum Arthropoda; class Insecta; order Lepidoptera; family Tortricidae; genus Epinotia; species Epinotia brunnichana. Next base: position 15,470,686 of record OY977949.1, on the reverse strand, counting down.
AATTTAGATTTAATTTCAAAAATCCACATATGTAAGGTTTTATGTCACAGATTTGAAGCTCGTATAAGTAAGTAAAGTAGCTATGTCTGTACGTGCAAAGCAGTCATGTTACCTTTTCAGTTTCACGCCTAAGCCGCTGAACCCATTTATATTAAAAAATAATATGCAGATAGTTTGGAAAAGACTCAAGATAGGATTTTTATCCCGGAAACCATCCCTTTTTAGGGTTCCGTAGCCAAAATGGCAAAAACGGAACCCTTATTTATTTATTTATTTATCGTATGGCTTAAAGGGGTGAAAAGGAGAGTGAAAGCTGTTGTATGTAGGTATGTATGTACCTAAGCACTTTATTGTACACAATAACAGGTAATACATGTCACACAATAGATCAAAGTACAAAGGCGAACTAATCCCTATAAGGGATCTCTTCCAGCTAACCTGAGTGAGTAATTGAGAGGAAGGTTGGTAGAACGAGATAGGCAAACCTTACACCATGTACAAAAACACACAGAAAATAAAAATATAAAACTAACAGGTTTAAATTCAAGACAAATAAAAACACGCCAATACATATTATATAACTATGTAAAACATATACACACTATAATATACAGTAAATAAAAACGACGTATATACTATATAATTTTGCTATTATGGGAGTGCGATAATTGATCCCGTTTCCGCAGGCGTGTAGGAAGTCTAATACCCCCTCCGGAAAATAGGCGTGAATATATGTATGTAACTTTTGGACCGCCCATATGTAGCATTAATCCCTTAAGATGCGGACCCAACGAGTAAGTACCTATACGCGAACGACGTCGCGTGCAATAACAAGTAAAATAATTTACTTTCATGAACATTTCCACATTTTTTTTTCCAATTTACCACATGAACTGATTTCCGAGAGCAGATGCGTTGATATTTAGCCCAATAAACCAAATCGCTGTATGTGGGCCGATAATATTTGAGGACTTCCGTCGATTCCTCAAGGATCTCAGAATTACCTTTGGCACTTCATTGTTTGCTATTTCAACGGAATCATATCAGAATCTGTGACGTACTTATATAGTTTGAAGTACATCATTGAGAAGTTCCACAAGCCATCTGTGGTCTCTTCATCATCACTTCCACCATCACCAAACTTATGATTTCCGGGTGTAAATACACGAGATATAATAGAAAATACCGAAATTACTACACGCGTGCCTAATATATTTGAGGAGTTCCCAAAATGTCTCATGGTTCCCATCATCCAACTGGGGTTTTGAAAACAATGGGACCAATCTGGAAGCATATACTTTCAATAAAAAAAATAATTGAATCGGTTGAAATACGAATCGGTTCATAAATGACGGAGTTCTGAGGTAACAAATATAAAAAAAAAACATCCGTTTTTTTTAGTTTTCTTTTTTCTCCTTAATGTTCTTGAGTCTTCTTAATTTTGGATCTTCTTTCTTCAAATGATATAAGTAAAATCTTCAAAATTAATCTTCTATAAAATATTTTTCTTGTTCTTCTTTTCTTCATTCTTCGGGTTCTTCATGAGAATTACTTTAAATTTGCGTCTTCTCTCGTTTTTTCTTCATTTTTCTTGATGTTATAGGTTCAGTGGGTTGCCTTGAGGTAGAGATTCGTCGTCGGTTCTTTCAGGCTAAGGTCGCCATGTGATATTGGAACAAAGTGGTAGTAGGGTATGGTCCGGAGTCAATAAGTAGACAGGTGAAGAGTGGCTTATAGAGTCCTTTATTTAATATATTACCTATCTATTTATACACGTTAGGTTGCGCTGAAGAAGCAATATGCGTTTATGTAGCAGTAAACTATTGTGTTACTGCTAAACACTAAATGTGGCCAATCGCCATACTACAACCTCCTCCTTTTTTTGAAGTCGGTTAAATATACGATTTCATTCTGTTTTGTTGCCAGCTAGCTTGTTAGCTATTCTTGTGTCTCGCCGAACCAGACGTCAATGTGTTTACCGCAACCAATAGAGAAGTTCACGTCGTGAACTTTACTGCATCATGACTGTGCAACTTCGATATATCTAACCTTTAAGTGTTAGTTATTTATAGCCACTATTTATAATAATTAGTTTTGTAATAAAATTTTGACTGTACCTACATTAAAGAAATCAAGATTAACGAGAGCAGGGGCCCATTTGACGAAGCTACAAGTTACAATTTTACGAGTCTAAGTAAGTTGGCTACACCTAGGCCCTTGGCCACTAACGACTGGCCGTGAGTTAATGACCTGAGTTGCCTGTTAAGACTTGTAAAACCCACTGGTGACAATTATGTCACCAATTACAAAGGCATTTATTTAGCTTCATTCATTAGCAGCGCATTTTTTTTTCTGTGTACCTGCATATGAGCGAACAATTTTTCACATATACCTAAGTGCGAAAATGAATCATTTGCGAAATGGATCAGCAAGCATGGTAGAGTGAGTATAACCCGCAAGAGTTAACTTGAGACCTCGTTCGTATGACCTTAGTACGCGCTCGAGTCTCAAGTTAACTCTTGCAGGATATATATTGTACTGTCTACAGTACTCGCGAGCAGCAGAGACGTTGTCAGGAGGAGCACCGGCTATTGCTCGAACGGCTCGCTTTTGCAACACAAATACCCGATGCCAGTCCGCCGCTAGGGCCCAGAGCTCGGTACCATACTCAAACTCAAAATATTCTTTATTCAGGTAGGCCTAGTAACAAGCACTTTCGAATCGTAATTTTTTTAGAAACATAATCTTATAATAATTTTTTAGAGCTATTTATTAATTCAATTGTTATGCGTCAAATATTTTGAAGTGATACAGTATGGGTGCCAAAATAAGAGATAATTGTTTGCACTGTTGCGAAAAAGCAGCTACTGAAGACGTCCTTCGTCGCTGTACTGGCGAGACGCCTCAAAGCGTAGCACGCACTGCCCAGCTTAGCGCACAGCTGGTCAATGTGCGTGTCCCACCGCAGCCCACTACCTAATAAGGAGAAGCCAAATTGCTTAGTTTCCGTCACCTGTTTGACTGCGTCATCACTGGAGTGTACACTCAACGATTGGGACATGTGGCCATTAAGTCTGAACTTCATGTAGGAGGTCTTACTTTTGTGGAGGGCTAAACCACTGCACTGGCTCAGTTGGTGAAGTGTACCTACTGTCGACATTTATTTCCAGTTGTTCATGAGATGTGCCTGTGACAATGGCCATTACATCGTCAGCGTACATATAGATGCTGCAGCCTTTAATGATATGTGGAAGGTCGTTCAGAAGAATACTGAAAAGGGTATTCGAGAGGCATGAACTTTGAGGTACCCCCAGTAGTAAGCACTTAATCTCTTCGGACATCACACGTCCACGATCACCTACGACCACTTGGTATCTATCTGACATAAAATACATCAGTAATGCCGGCGCCGGACCGCGAACGCCATAATGCTCTAATTCGTCAGAGGTACGGCGATGGTTTGCGGTATCAAAAACACGCGAGAGTGAGCTGTGGTGTCCAGAAAGATAGCAATCTCTTGTTCACCCTGACTTCTAGTAATTTACTAAACTAATTTACGTCTGTCCGACTCGACTTCTAAAGAAAGAAAGAAAAAGTTTATTATTGTCACACAAAAATATAAATGTAAAGAAAAAATTACAAGAAAAATAAAATAAAAAATAAATTAAAACTTACATTAGTAACTTACGTCTGTCAAGTCAATCTGTAATAAAACAGATTGACTGTACAGACGAAGAAACATGAGTGAACGTACGAAATCCTATAAAAGATGATACAGTATCGACATCTTCGGCATTCGGCTCGAAATATGAATTATTATTATTTTTTTAGACGTATAATATGTTTTGTGTGTAAATTAAAGGGTCGATATTCTATCCGCAAAATATTGCAGTCCTCCTGTCTAATAAGACAGGAGGGCCGGTATTCGGCTTACAAAATATGAAGCGTTCCCATCATGCCTCCTATAATATGTCGGTGTCATTCTCATTTTGAAAGACAGATAGTGAAAAGTGGGGATATCGCTATGTAATCATTTATTTATTGTGTGAAGAATTCAGGTCGGTACATAGTCGAAGGTGAAGTCGAAAATGACAATATAGTATCACTAAATCCTGCCTTTTCAGGCGTACACACATTAACTATGGTTTCTAATACTTAACAATGAAAATATAGGTATTAAATTCATAAATACACATTCACAATCATACGAGCCAAATTAACGAGATAATTAATACATATCATTCTAAAGTAAGTTTAATTAACAATTGTATAATAATAATAATATCCTAAAATAAAGTAAATTTCATTTAATAAAAAAAAAATACAATAATAATATAAACTATGTCAATTGCTTGCATTTACTATAGTATTCTTCTAATGAATAAAAACATTCGGAAAGCAGCAATTTATTAAGTGCAGAATAAAATTTGTTGTCAGGTAAAAATGTCCACGAAATAGGTACAGCGTTATATATTGTTATTGCCATATGATAACAGTTTTTGTAATTAAGTTTTAGTCTACAGTTTGGTCGGTATGGTGGGAACATATACCATTTTACACATCACAATAATAATGATAAGATACACCGAAATTGGGGCCAAAACGGGGTGAAATACTGGCCCAGGGGGCCTATTAGACTGAGCGTATTGGATTTAAATCTGTTTCATATTTAGTGCGCGCTCGTTCTGACACGACTCAAGTTCTCGCATGTGATAAGCACACAACCATATGTAATAGGTTAGAGTTCCCTATACACATTTTTACATCATGTCGTGTCTTCGTGTCATTCCAACGAGTTTTTAGAGAATCTGAGAGTCACACGCTTGTATCACTAGGCTATATCGATTCAAGATCAACACATATGTTTCTCAACCCCAAGCAGAATGTCGTTGGCATTGATGCAGTGCGGTGTATGGCTGCGTCAGTCGGCGATAGCGTCGCGTGCCCAAACTCAGTTTTCGGAGTTCACCTACAACTTGAGGACTGTCTAATTAACAATATACAGCGATTACATACTTATATAATAGTTCAATCTTTTCTTCAAAACATCAATTTGGAGTATCGTTTTGCATCTCATATTTATGTGTCACGCGCGTTCAGATTATGTCCGACTGCATCAAACTTAGGGTTGCATTACAGGCCGTTAGTTAAATATAGCGATGACAGTGACCACATATAAAACTGTCATAATAGGGTCATTTCGCCGGTTACGCGACCACCTTCGGTTAGCGACCACTTGAAGAACATGGTTTTTTCAATTGAAGATAACATCAATTCTACAGAGCCTATTGAAACAGTCAGCTGGATGCCTTATTGTTTGTAGTTTTGGAATAGGAATTTACAAAAAAACAAGAAAAAATGCTTTCCGTTCACCAAGTCAGCTAAGTGGTCGCTAACCGGCACATGAAATTAGGTGGTCGCCAACCGGCGAAATGACCCTACTCCCAATACAATCAGATATTACCCAAAGTAACTTACAAATACAGTCGGTTTGAAACACCCACACCCCTTATGCCTTGATCACACGTACCGAGCAAACGGGCGAGACAGCGCTCTCGGCCGAGTACTCGGTGCGTATAACATAGCGAGTGACTGTTTATACGCACTGAGTACTCGGCCGAGAGCACTGTCTCGCCCGTTTGCTCGGTAGGTGTGACCAAGGCATTAGGAATCAGATTGGAGTGCATAACCATTATGTCTCAAATTAACCATCAACATGTCATTGGCTTTGATGCAGTGTTGTATATGGCTGTGTCAGTCTAGGATAGCGTCGCGTGCGCAAATTCAGTTAGCCTGCTACACAAGCACTACTGTTTATTTGACAAGAAATAGCTATTACTGTGAAGAATAAAACCATACTAATAATAATGATTAATTTCATGAAATCTAAAAAAGCTGCTGACTGATCTCATAATGAAATGCAAAAAGTATTTAATTGGTGGCATCGCTGTCGCTTGTAAATGAGACGGTGCTTACTCACAACAAGAAAGCGAATTCAGATATCCTTGATACCTGACCCCGCTCCTATCAGTTCAGATCGCTAGAAATGTGGATATATATCTCCAAAACAAATACAAATTAAGGTGTAGTAAGAAATTCTACTAATACACAAATATAGCTTAGGTAGAGCATATGTTTGTGAAATGCGCTCCCAGATTTGAATTCTAATAAAAGCAAAAGTGCGTGAAGTAATCACGAATTGGATTGGATGGTTTATTTATTTAAACTTGACTATAACTTGACAACTTTTAGCTGGTAGAAATTGCCACTTCGTCGATAATAAGACAGCTCTTAAAACAAAGAATTTCTATCGAGTATCGTAAATATCGTTTAGGTTTATGTTTAAAGCCTAACTCACAAAAAGCTGTAGGTATATCTCCGTACATTTTTCAAGCTATCAAATCACGTACTTTACAAAAATAATCCAAAAAGAGGAAGATTAGAAGGCGAACCGTTGGTGTGTGGTTGATGTTTATGTTTACCCATATCATTTTAGGTCCAAGATTGTAGGTCCTTCAGATCCTAACTGTATCCTAATCCTTAATAGGGTGTAGATCACACACAGAGTCTGTAATGGACCTTTTGGCCCTTAGTCCAGTTATATACCTATATTACTGACCGTTTATATATAGCTTATGACCGTATTTTCGAATAGACGACGAGGCGATCGGTGGCGCTACTCTACTTATTTACTGTGTATCTAAACTGAGCTCTATGTGCCAAGATAATTTTACTATAGCAACGTGGATTGATATAACTGTCAACATCAATCGAAATCACCAGTGTGGTGCCACTAGTGTAGTGGCTCGGTAAGCTGTAGAACTCGAGAGTATGTCTTTTAAAAAAAAAATATCAGCCTATTGTGTGTCCCTCTGCTAGGCAAAGGCCTCTCCCCTTGATCTCCATGCGTCCCTACAAGATGCCTCTTCCACCCAGTTTATTTTATTAAATTTCGAAAATCTGAGTACCTAGTCAAAAAATTATATATTATTATTGAACCTGGTCACAAAATTACGATTTGCCTCGCTTCCACGTTCAATAACTCATTTTAACGTTCATTGCGTATTATAATCTATATTAAGATAAATAAATAAATATTTGGGGACAATCTTACACAAATCGACCTAGTCCCAGACTAAGCAAAGCTTAAGCTTGTAATTAATAGTGTATTAAAATAAATACTTGGTAACTTATTTATCTAGTTTTATTTTATAGGTCTAATAACGTACCTATGTTATTTCCAATGATGAAAAATTTTAAATAAACCAACGCCATTTGTTTTCTACGTGGCGTTTCGATAACTAAGTTAGAAAACTCAACCACGCTAACGTAGCCATCGTTATTATAAACACAGTCAGAAAATACCGGTTGTGATGGTTTTCTACAATTCTTTTAAAGTTTACTTATCACGCGTCTCTGAATATTTTAGTCGGATCCTTTATTGGGTACATCATCGATTTCCACGGACTAAAGTTTAATAAGATTCCTTAATTTGAAACAAATACAAAATGAGTTTAATAACGGTCCTTACCCTATTAAGCGCTGACGCTTCAACGCCAAGAGAGATTTTTAGATTGAGATCAGACTGATAAGTCAGATGAAGAGTTTTTGCAAATTAACCAGAAAATTCGAGAGCTTTTAAATAAAGATTTTCCAAATTCGATAATTAAGAAGTCCAAGATATTTGAAGCTATTCCAGGTGTTGGGTACGAATGAACATAAGTATTTGTTTAGATGATTAGATATAATAGCAGGAAGTTGAAACTTAAAAACATACATGAAATCAAGTAAGAATTAGATTAGACGAAGAGTCAGCAAACGTAATAATCAAAGATAACTACCTAATTATTTTGTTTTTTTATTTGTATTAAGCTATCTAAGTTATATTATTAATATTGTCATCTCGTATAGTATCATCTTCCAATGAGACTTATAAAATTTTCCAAAGAAAAACAAATGTTTATATTATTTATTATTAAAGGTGCCAGCCATCAAAAATGATTCAAATTTGAAATATACGACTAGATTAAGAGAGGTAGGGCTGCACAATAAGGTGCAACTAGTTTGGATACCAGGGCACAAGGGCTTCATCGGCAACGAAAGAGCAGATGAGCTTGCAAGAGGGGGCTCGACAAATCACTTTGTAGGTCCAGAACCATTTGTGGGACTCTCGCAGGGGACCATAATATCGGCCTTTAAAGCCTACGCCAAAACCAAACACCAACACGAGTGGAGGAATGAGGCTGGATTAAGGCACTCTAAGCTCTTCATAGAAGGAGTGGACTCGGGCTGGACCAGAAAACTCTGGAAATCCAGTAGGAAGCAACTCAGAATTATATCTGGGGTGTTCACAGGTCACTTCAGGGTCAAGGATCTCTTGGCCAAGATGGGACTATCTGATAGTTTAGACTGTAGCACTTATTGTGTGCATGTCATGCCCTTGCCAGACAAAGAATGAACTACTTTGGTAACGGTTACCCGCAACCAAAGGAATTCAAGGTGTTCCCGGTGAACTGCATCATTTGCTTTGTGGAAATGATGGAGCAAGCCTGGGAGCAGGTATAAAGGAGAGGGCAAATGCACAAAAGATCCCACTGGGTCGAAGTGAATCCAAAAGGGCCCTCACCTAGATAAGATAAGATAAGATAAGATAAGAGAGGTAGGGCACAGCTGAATGTCATCTCGCTCGTATGTGGAGCAGCCCAACTGGAGAAGTACCTTCACCTTACAGAAGACCGCAGCCATAATAGCACCACTGCTTTGTAGTGTTGCTATATTATTGCATGCTATGAAGTATGTGGTGTTGTGTTCCTGGTGGTGAGTAAGGTCGCCAGAGCTCCCTAACGTGCGCTGTGTTGGGAGTGAGGGACCTGCATGTCTCTATCTGCCAACTCAGCGAATCTTCAAGTGAATAAAGGGTCGGCAATGCGCTTGTGATTCTTCTGGAGTCACAAGTGGCCACAGGCTACGGGACCTGCTTAACATCAGGCAGGCCTTTAGCTTGTTGCCACCGACGTTGTATAAAAAAAAAAGATATTCAAACTCGTCAAAGTTCAATGATTTAGGAGGACGTAATCCCTAAGATAGTGTATTTTATAGCGTAAAATTAATTAAGCGTGCCTGTTTGGTCTTTTGTATTTTTCATTCCATCCATATTTAGAGCTAACTAGCCAGTGTTCCAATATTGGCCATCCGTAGCTCACGTAAACAGAAAATAATTTAACACAACACGGGTAAACACTAATATAATGGAAAATGGATTTGCAGTTCATGATACTTTTACACGCGCAGTAAAAGCCGTGTTAACATTTTCAAAGGTAAACAAATATTCTTGTTCATATAGAGCCTCGTAGGGACGAGTTAATTGAAACTGAATTGATATTATGCAAATTGTTTTTTAAATTAAGTAGAAAATGGTATGTAAACGAGCCACACGTCAGAGAATACATTTTGCAAAAAAAAAAAAACTTCTTACGCTATTTGCACGTCAACGGAGTAACATCATGTGAGTTACATCGCATCGTCTATTTAATAAGACTGAATTTATCATTACATATCATGTAAAACTATCGTGATTTGTTTCCTTTGCCTGCGCACACGCTCCGCTACAGCCCAGCTATATTACTTGCCTATATATGTCTTGGATATGCCACTGCATAGATCTGCGATACAATCTCCAACAATGATAACATTGTTAGGTATATAGATATACAAAGACTTACGGTTTAAAGTAATAAAACTACAGCAAGGTTTTAAAACATTGAGCTATGATTAGATCATGTATCGTGAACAACGATGAGTTCATAACCTAATAAAAGAATCATATTGGCTGGTTCCAATCATACCTCCGCGGTAACGTACGATATATGAACCATTTCGTGAACCAATACCGAAATGGCTTCCGCACAACTCAAACAATGGATGTCATTGCTAGCAATACTATATTCATATCAGTCAGCCAACGGAATGAATTTTGTTTGATTACCGCATCGTTGAACTGCACTGGAGGAATATTTTTATTCATCGCATCGCATTTCATTGTCATTGACTCGCTCGCTTTCAAACGCGCATAGTAAGGAATTTCTAAAATAGTTTTCTACCAATTATACTTTTACATCATCATACTCTTAAAATTTCCAATTTTGCTACCAAATAATTATTTCATAAATTTTATATGTATGAACTTTATTACTATTGTTGATAATTAAGTTTCTTTTAATCTTATATTGTCTTGGTTCTAAATAATCTCAAAACATTGTATTAGAAATTAAAAAAAAAACTGTTAACGAAATAGGTAAATTAAAAGCTTGCCTTAAATGATAAATTTAATTGGTACCAAATATTGTTACTAAATACGTGCAAACAAGTGACATTAAAATGTTTATCTATCCAAATATCATAAACCCTCCATGATGCGTTCCAGAACCGCACATTATGGCCACCATAAAAATAAACTGTTTTGTTAGAACAAATTTCTTATCTGTGAAAATGTTATTATTGCTAAATAATAACATCGATTTCGATAACATTATTTCATTAAAATTTCGAACATCTCTGAAATCAAAGAAATTTGATTTGACCTCTATTCTAATATCAGTCGAGATGACGTTTAGTTCGAAATGAATTGTAAATTAGCATACAAATTTGACAAACGTCGCACGCAAGTAAGATATCGAACGATATGATACTCGGATCCGACTCTAGTTTGTCTCTGAATTAAGAACAAACTATGACAGCTGCCAGAAAACCATGCCGCGATGCCGGTCATAATATGCGGCTCCTGAATGCATCGTGCAGGCTTATGATATATTATGTGGATAGATAAAGAGTGTATGTTACTGTACATAATTGGGCAATAAGCTCGAGTGTCGGTTTATGAAACGAGCCGAAGGCGAGTTTCATAATAACATCACACGAGTTATTATGAAACTCTTCTTTATGTACAGTCTTCATTATGTACAGTCACATAAACTACTAGTATGCGATAGGCAAATATTGTCCAATAATGACGTAGCTGCTTTTTTTAGGTTTATTGAAGGTTCAATTCAATAATGTGAATCAAACAATAGTCATATCAACAGTATTTCGTGATAGCTGACACTAACTTGAATTTTTTTTTATTTCAAAGTACATGCATTTAAAAAGCCGGTTCAAGTGGAAATATATTTTGCGACCCTCGAGGGTCTCGTCGGTAATCCTAAATTATATGTTTTATTTTACGAATATCCAATCTTTTTCATATTTCAAGAAGCTGCGCCACACTCTGGTACATTTATTCATGTTAAAAAGTACTGATTTCGGTTTGATTTAATTTATAATAATTGATAACTAGTGGATGAGAGTGGAATGTATAATGGATGTAACATGGAAACACTTTTTTTAAACTGGTATTTATTAAAATATAAAACACAGATTCAGCAAATATATAAAGACGTGACAAAGGCAATTTCACAACTGAAACTAACACGTCAAACTCAAACATAGAAAAAGTATATACAAAAAGGTGACATAGTCGTATAAAAAGGTGGCACCACAGCCAGTCGCCAACATACCGGACCCCCAGTGGAGCACTAACAACTAGTGGTGACTGACTGGGGTGCGGCTTCCATCAAAACAAGTTTACGGGCCGGTCGGCGCAGAAGACCGCTCCATCGGGCCCTAAGTAGACCTTCGCTATCCTTCCTAGTAGCCATAAGCCACGAGGGAGGCTAGGGTCGGCGATCAGCACCACATCACCCTCGCTAAGGTTAGACGCGTCGTTGGTGGTGGCTCCTCTCGGTCGAAGCGTCGGCAGGTACTCGCGAAGCCATCGTGCCCAAAACTGATCGGCGAGCCATAGTGTTCTGCGCCAGTCGCATCTTCGCAGTAGGTCTGCGTCTGTTAGAGATGAAGTCCATGGTACCACTGATGATGTGCCCAAAATAAAGTGGAAGGGAGTTATGGCCTCAGGTGAATCAGGAGAAGATGATATGTAAGTTAATGGCCGTGAATTAACTATGGCTTCTGCTTCAAGCAAGAGCGTTGCCAGGACGTCTTCCTTGAGTGGTTGACTTGTGAGACAGGATCTGAGGGCTGTTGTCACTGTCCGCACGAGCCTTTCCCATGCGCCGCCCATGAATGGTGATGCAGGCGGGATGAAACGCCATTCAATTTTCTGGTTTGTGGCGTATTCTTCAACTGACTCATCTTGTTGTGAACGTAGCTCGCGGGAAGCCCCGACGAAGTTTGTGCCGTTGTCTGAGAAAATGGTCGTAGGTGATCCTCGGCGAGCGATGAAACATCTCAGGCTCATTATGGCAGCATCGGATGACAGTGAAGTAACTATTCCCAGATGAAGCGCTCTCGTCACTAGGCAAGTGTATAGTGCAACGTACCTCTTCTCTTGGCGGCGGTGTATCGTTACCATTATGGGGCCGAAATAGTCCAGGCCTGTGTGGGTAAAAGGCCTTTTGTGATGGTCAAGTCTTTCTTGGGGTAGGTTGCCGGTCTAGGGGTGAGCAGGTTGGTTTTTCCACCTTCGGCATTGTAAGCAGGCGTGCGCAACACTGCGAATACTGTTTCGGGCTCTGAGTATCCAGTACTTTTGTCGGAGTTCGTTCAGCACTAGTTCGTTGAACTGGTGCGACGCTCTGTTGTGCTCATGGAGGGTGAGTAGTCGTTACAGCATGGGTACGACCGTCGAGGATAATCAGAGACTTCACGGCCTCGCTTATTTCTGGAGCGGAACTTATGCGTGTATCCAGTCTCAATAAGAGCTAGAGGAAACAGGCACTGGTGGTGGCTATCCTGAAACACTGGTACCAAAATCAGGTAAACCAGGTGAGATGGGATGATAGGCTGTCCTCGGAGTATAGGCTTGAGTGTGGGGTTAGGCAGGGAGGGCTCACATCTCCCAGGCTGTTCAACCTTTATGTGAATGAGCTGTTAGTCGGACTCAGCAGCATGCATGCGGGCTGTTATATAGATGGTGTAAGTGTAAACAACATAAGTTATGCCGATGACATGGTGCTGCTGAGTCCGTCTATCAGTGCGCTGAGGAAGCTGCTAGTGGTGTGTGAAGCATATGCTGGGGATCATGGGCTGCAGTATAACCCCAGGAAGAGTGAGGTTATGGTGTTTAGGCCGGGAAGGACAAAACCTACCTTTATACCCCAAGTTGTACTGCAGGGTACCCCCCTGTCTTTTGTGGATAGATTTAAATATTTGGGCCACATTATAACTCACGATCTACAAGATGACCTAGATATTGAACGTGAGCGCAGGGCATTAGCAGCAAGCTCAAAATAAGCTTGCCCGCAGGTTTGCTCGATGCTCCACCGAATTGAAAATCACGCTATTTAAGGCGTTTAGCCAGTCCTTCTACTCGAGCAGCCTGTGGGTGAAATATACCAAAAGAGCCTATAATGCCCTGCGCGTGCAATATAACAACGCATTCAGAGTGCTGATGGGACTACCCCAGTGGTGTAGCGCCTCGCTTATGTTCGCCGAGGCCCACACGGACGGTTTTCAAGCGATTATACGCAAGAAAATCGTCTCGATGCTGAGCCGGTTAAGGGAAAGTTCCAACAGCATTCTGAGTGTCATTGCCGACAGATACGACTGCCCTGTGTTTGCGCATTGGATCGGTCAAGTTAAATCGGTCGCAAAATTTAGATGGAAAACTCTCTGCCTGAGCTTGTTGCATCACCATCTTCTCGGCTTCTACGATATCTGCAGCGTAAAGTTGATGGGGAGATGTGGAGCCGTCTAAGTACAATTTAGAATTTGGAGGTACAGGCCGAGACAGTTTAAGCTGGAATGGTCGTGCACCCTGGAGAACGCGGGCGGTAGCTAAGTAGTCGCTGCCAAGAGCTAAAACGCGTCAGGTTAGGTACTGAACTCGTTGGCGGAGTGTCGAGGAGCAGAACCACCAGGTCAGATTTTAACTAGGGGTCTGGTGGACTTTCTTCCACGTCAGCAACGCACTCGGTCGGCCAAGTGCTTGGCGGATCAAAAAGAAACTGTGGACCGGCAAACCACCGATGAGACGCGGTAAAGTCAATTTTCTTCGGTTTAGTTGAGTCGTCGGCAACATTGAGATAGATAGATAGAAAGATTTTTTCTTTTTCTCCTTTTTGTTACAAGTTTTGTCCGCTGAGCGGGTGTGGGTAGTAGTTACATATGTCTTAAAGATCTAATAACTTAATTTATGTGACGTAATTTGTATTAAAGTTATGAATTTGAATTAAATTCAAAACAGGGGGTCCCTGGGCGGGACACGGCGTTGACTGACATGTCTACGCCTCTCTAGTTTATTTACGTACCGCATTTCCCCGACTCTTGTGCTATGCAGCATTGGGTTGTATTGCCCATATCTTGTATATGAAGGACCTGGGGTAGCGAGGCCTTGGATGCACAGTTTGTCTAGTTTATTGATCATGTCATGATGTAGATCATCAGTGATCGGATCTAGGATGCAATTTGGGGTAAACGACCTCAAACGTTATGGTTATCGTGGATGTGTCTCGGATTTCCCGGGAGTTTGGGAAATGGGCTATTGTAAATTAAAAAATACGTCACTTAATATTTGCACACTTAAAGAACACTAGAATTGTCTAATAATGGGTATTTATAACTGTAATTATTATTATTTGTCGATATGTTGAGAATGTGACAAGCAGGGCTCGATTTGAATGACAATGTCAGTCAAGACATTATATACTGCTCATTTCAAGTGGCCATTTCATTTAATAAAAGAGGTTGATAAGTGGTAATTGTTTACGAATATACTATTTGATGGCATCCTATGTGCGGTGCAGTGCAACGTCATCGGCACTAAAAGTTCAAGCCGTTTTTTTTTTTTTTTTTTTTTTTATCTTGGGGAAATGCCTTTACGCATCCCGCCCGCCACGGGGAAGGGGCAGGGCGGGTATGACGGACTAACCGCGGCAATAGCCTTGGACTACCGTCTAAAACCCCAACGATTGCCAGCTCCGCCTTAATTCCGGGTCAAAAAGTTCGAGCCCTTGTGATAAGATTAACAAAATGGTGATACTAATAACTAATAAAAATTATTATTTTTACTTGTATACCCTGGTAAACATACAAGAATAATAAAAATACATAAAAGATAAGACATACAAGTTACGTTCAGTTATTCTATTCTAAGCAGTAGGTACTGTAAACATTTTTGTTGTTTTTACATTTTCTGTAAATTTTATACCGTAAACTACTTAAAATTAAAAGTCATTTACCTTTTTGTAAAGGTAGTTAACAAAAAAAGTCGCGGGATTGTAAGTCATATCCATCTTAATATTACGGACTTAAACCCCGGGAAATTGCATCCTAGATCCGATCACTGTAGATCATGCACTCGGATATGCCATGGGTCCTCGTCAAGCATTTCCCACAGAGTAGAGCTCGGAAGTGATCTTGGGAAACCTCCAGCCGATTTTAGTGCCATTCTATACTGACGTTCGATTGACAGAAGATTCGTCTTACTTATTCTAGGAAGCAGTTGCACTATCCCATAATCAAGAATAGGTAGCAGGCATGCTTGAATCACACATAGTTTTGTTTCTATATTCACTTTGGAATACCATCCAATTATGGGAGACAGCATTCCTCTTACGCAACATTGAGAGAGGTTTGGATCCACCTCCAATTAGACGGGTTGGTGGTTTCCAATATCTCTCCTAGCCTGTGCGCAACGAACGGTTTAAACGCGCGAGCTGCGCTCCGAATCCACTTGAGGACCGTAGTAGAATCGGTCCAAAAGATGGTTTCGGAGGGCTGCAGGCGATGAGCTTGCAAAATTTTTTGCGCAAAACGCGAGGCAATACAAGATACAAGATATTTATTCATAAAAGTCAATGTTTTACAAGTCAGGTATGTACATAATAAGTAGTATTATTTATTAATTACATCGGATGTCAAATAAGGTCGCATATAGCTTTATATGTATGAGCGCAGCTTTCAATTCCAAACGAGGAATTGAGACCGGCTTGAGAGGGGAGACGTGTGACTTGCTTCCGATCAGAGCCGTGTACACGGTGCCGTCGCTGTAGCTGAAACGCCAATATGTCGACACAAGCGTAGGCCTGTTTGCCGCCGTCAGCTACTACGTGCAGCTGGATGTCCGAAGCGTCCGACCTATTCATGTACCAGCGAGGAATTTTTACATTGGCTGCAACTCGTAACTGCGTAAACCAGTCTTCACATTCGCTCACGTACCCCTCAGGAAGTTGCGCATCCCAACTGATGCCTGCGCGCCACAATCTTTGAATCAAAATACGGACCCAGATAACGACTTGCATTAGCAAGCCGAGAGGGTCGTAGACTTTCACGACGTTTGATAACAGGCTGCGTTTGGTTAAAGTACCAGTCGGTATGGTACGAAAGCCTAACGAGTCTTGACGTGGGTTCCATTTAACACCCAAAACGCCAACCTCGTAACTGGGTGGCAGGTAGACGTCGGAGGTTGTGTCACTTCGGAGTTCCTTGGGGACAAGCGAGAGAGCCTCAGGATAATTTGACGTCCACGCGCGCATTTCGAAACCACCTGCCTTGTGGACCGTGACTACGTCGGTGGCTATTTGTGCCGCTTCGGCAACGCTGGAGTAGCTGCCGAGGTAGTCGTCCATGTAGTAGTCGTCAACAATTGCCTCACAGGCAGCGGGGTACTCGTTTGCCAGCATTCTCGCATTTTTGTTTTTTATAAAAAGCGCAATAAATGGGCTCGAGACGGCACCAAATATCATTGAAAACATACGGTACTCCTTTAAGTTGCCGTCTTTTTCGCGCCAGAGAAAGCGTTGGGCGTCCCGATCCCTGGGACAAATTTTGATCTGAGGGAACATCTCTTTGATGTCCCCATTTAAGGCAACGTTGCCTTCTCGAAATCAAAATAAAATGTCGAGGAGGGATGACAGTATGTCAGGACCTTGCAGCAGGAGACTGTTAAGGCTTACGCCTTTCATAGCCGCTGCAGCATCGTGAACTGCTCTGAGCTTCTTTTTTTGTGGGTGAAGTGCACCATAAATTGGTAAGTACCACACTAAAGAGCCATCTGCAGTACCGCACGAAGACTTTGGTACGCTTTGGTGGTTTCGCTTATGGTAGGTGTTTGTATCACACTCTTCTGCGTAGCCTTTACTGATGACGCCGTCTATAAATTGTTGAAAAGCTGCGGCGAACGTTGGGTCATTTGACATCTGTCGTTCGAGGGCTTTGAACCTCGAAAGTGCCTGCGGGTAACTGTCGGGTATGATTTTCAGTAAATTCTTCCTCCATGGGAGACCAACTTCAAAATGGCCATTGTTTAACCGACGAGCCGACGATTTAATAATATCTACGGCTCGCTTATCATCGTCATTTAGGCGAAGAGCATTTCTTGTTATGCCCAATGCGTCAATTGACTTTTAATGAGAGCGTCTAAATCGTCCGAAATATGATTCACAAACTCGAGTGGCTTGGATGAGACGGAAAGTGCACCGTGAAGCACCCAGCCCAACAAAGTTTTGGAGGCGACGGGATCGTTCTTTTTTCTACACCGCACTTCACGACTCAGAGATAAGTGCCAGTCGGGCGCGACGATGAGAATAGTTACTTCACTGTCATCCGATGCTGCCATAATGAGCCTAAGACGTTTCATCGCTCGCCGAGGATCACCTACGACCATTTTCTCAGATAACGGCACACACTTCGTCGGGGCTTCTGAACCAGCGACCTATATCCATAGGTCGCTGGTTCAGATACGGTTTGAAGGACCAAAATGATAACTAGTGGATGAGAGTGGACTGTATAATGGATGTAAGATGGAAACACGTATTTTAAACTGGTATTTATTAAAATATAAAACACAGATTCAGCAAATATATAAAGATGTGACAAAGGCAATGTCACAACTGAAACTAACACGTCAAACTCAAACATAGAAAAAGTATATACAAAAAGGTGACATAGTCGTATTAAAAGGTGGCACCACAGCCAGTCGCCAATACTAATATTATAAAGAGGAAGTGTCTGTGAGAATGTAGCTTTGTAAGTTAGTATGTAATGGATAATCTCTGGAAATACTCAACTGATTAAAAAAAATCTTTCATCTAAATATGTATAGAACGGACTTTCTAAACGGACATACGATATGTTTTATCACGCAGGTTTGCCTGCGATCTTTGCAATATGCGGGCAGCTAGTAAAATATAATACCCGTATTCTGTCTGACAAAATCGCATGGCCCGTCGTGTTTCAATCAGCTCGAGGGCTCGTGATAATAACCAACGCGGCCGCGGGCTTCCTTTGTGATTCCCGTTTGATTAACTGCGATCAATGCCTACCAACTTATTTGGACTAAATACGGGACGGTTATATGGAACAGAGTTGTAACTTACCGCATATATTTAGCCAAAAGTATGTCGTACTATTTTATTCTGTGCCTAAAGCAAGCAGCCTCATTGAAACAATCGATCGATATATTATGGTCAATGCAAAGCTACAGAGTCATTTTCTACGCAGGGGTAGTAAAGTGCTTCAAGCATGCGATTCTTAATCTTGAGGTCGCGGGTTCAAATGCTGTCTACCATTATAGTTTTTTGGAACTTATGTAGGTACGAAATATAATTCGATTTTAATACTGGCTTTTGACGGAGTCCTCATGATGTAGCGGTACCTGCACGAACGCACCGATTGACGGGTTTAGCAACGTTGGTTTCTTTGTAACTAACTGAGGCTTCTCGTGCTTGGAAAGCACGTTAAGCCAGTGTTTGCGGCTGTTGTCTATGACAGCATCTCGTTAAGCCGAGAGGCCATCGCGCAGCTTGAGAACTTCTAAGTCAAGTTGCTCACTCACTAGACAAAGCCTAATCGAGGTCTAGTTTCACCTTGTCGTCGAAGGTCGCATATCAGTAGCTCCCGAAATAACTTGTGCAACTCTTCGAAATTAAGTAGCACTAAACGTATCCCGGTTTTATAATGCAACCGGGATAACGTGCTGACGGTCACCATTACAACGACTGTGTCCACTGGTTCGTAGTGTAAGTCCTACCGAGAAAGTGTACATAGTTATAGTCGCACTTCCTCGATTTGTTATTCTACTCTAAAAGTATTAAGTGTAACGTCAACCCTTCTCAATAAGGTCCGATTCTATAGAAATACTTTTTCTTTGACTGACATGCAATCATGTTCACATAACTATAGAATAAACATACATAAGGCGCCCAATAAGCTATTATGACTTACGTTACAGTTTTATTTTTATTTGGTTTAGCTACTGATAAAAATATTCCATTTAGTGTAATCATTATGCGCGTTTTCTGGAATTGATTAATAGTACATTGTTTAACAAGGGGCGTATGAGGAATATTGCAAATGAGAGTCTATCAGAAGCCCGACGCCGTAAGGCGAAGGGCTTTTGATGACTCGAGTTTGCAATATTCTTACGCCCGTGTGATACACAATGTTTTTCATCATAATTGAGCGGAAATAAATAACTACAAAAGACAGAAAAATCTATGTTTTATACAAGCGCACCAATTAAATGTTGACGAAATTGACAACTACACTTCCAGATCAGTGCGTAGCTTATTTCAACCAATCACAGAGCAGTATCTTGCAGGGCATGGCCTGCTCGATTTTATTTTCCAACCAATCACAGAGCAGAATTCTTGTCGTACAGATTTGCTTAACCAATCAGATCACACACAAGCTCATTACCAAAGGGCGGACAGCGGATGCAATCGGGTGACAAAAGCATAAGATGGATAAGACTTTTATTAAATTTTGAGCAATAGCATATACATTTTTATTAAAAATATATCAGAAATTACAAAATATCTCTATCCTCCATAGAACAAAATGTGATTATTAAGAAATTACTGGCCACTTGTAAATTATCGCCTCTTGAGACTATTAAGTGTTTATATCTATTACGTCTTAGACTTGTCAATTATATTGAAGTTTTCACTTGCGAGTATATGCGTTTCCTTTAATATTTATAGTAAAAATTATTATGGCAAATGTTCTCTTCTTTAAACCAATTGTAGTCATATCCATATTAAGTATATCGTTTGACATGACTTTGACGTATATTGCATCCACTGTCCGCCCTTTACTCATTACTCACTTGGGACCATTATTTCCCGCGGGAACAATTTAGGCCAATGTCCTTCTGTATACAGGCATGGAATAACACCATTTATGAGCAAGTGTGATGAAAAATAACGTTTAACTTGAGCTACTTAGTTCACAAAATATTTACACCTCCGTTACTTACCTACGTTTTTTTCCACCTTGTACCGAAAAATAGGTCATATTGACGTAAAACTGGCGTAAAAATGGAACTCGTCAACATACCTTTGTTTACTGGAAAATACTATTAGCGTGATTTGATTGCAGAAGCGCCTAATATTGATTATCATCCTGTGAGGGCAGGGCGCCATTACACTCTACTAACAGGTTATCAACAGTATACATAATAACATCAGTATGTTGACTAACCTCAAAATAACGCATTCTATGAAAGGTACCTACTATCAATAACGTGCATTATTGCGTATGGAGCCTAACTCTGACTATCTTTAAAATGTGAATTTATACCAAACTTACATTATTTTATTGTCATTGGCTCGCATTGTTTTCTATGGATAATAGAGACGTAAAACAGACAGACAATCACAGTTTTTTAGGTGAGAGACTTCTTAGGCTACATAGGCAATGCTAGACTATGTTTGCTGTGTTGCTATTGATACCAAGTACCTAGCAACCTTTGCATTACAATAATGATCTTTATCTAACATATTATTAAGCAATAGTAAAGATATTTCATTACAGTTATAAGAGTCGGGTGCACTTCTTAATGTATCGAATATGGACTGATTATCAATATAATGCTTTATCGTATGATGGAAAATCACTCGGTCTGCGATAGAATCACGAAATTTTAATTCACGGAACAGTCTAAAAACGCTTTAGTAATAGAAGCTCATTTCACCTTATTTCCCAAGAGCATGGCACTTAAGACTACGATACCTTACAACTTTACGCATATTTAAAATTACTAGATGATAACCCGTCTTCGCTTGGGTAAAATAAATAAATACACATTTTAAAGAAAAAATAATTACTTTCATTGATTTATTATTTAAAGTTAACATAAATATCATTTTACTAAGGGGTTGCAATTAATCCAGCTTCTTTAAATTGTCATTTAATTTTAGCCTTCAAATTTATTCTACTAAGTCATCGACTAATTTTAAGCGTCTAATATAGTAGTTTATGTGACTGTACATAATGAGGGGCATTAAACACGAGTGTGGGTTTATGAAACAAGCCGAAGGCGAGTTTCAAAATAACATCACACGAGTGTTTTAATGCCTAATTACATACACGGTTTTATCTACCCACATGTTATAAATCCTCAATGATGTGTTCGGGAACCATTAGAATATCCGCCATTGCACCGCCATGGCCGATAGACGAAATTTGGAATAGAGAAAGTTTGAGTCCCGGGGAAGTACATAGGATAGCTTTATCCTCTATTTCACCCCTAAGGGAGTAAAATGGGGAGTGAAAGTTTGAATGGAGCTATGATATAAACGAGTTTCACACGGACAGAGTCGCGGGCAGAAGCTAGTTAAATATAAGTACAGCTACGCCACAATGTTCCGTTCAGTAATGATAATGGACTGATGATACGAGTACTTGTATTGTGTCCATTTTCTCTGAATTTTGGAAAGGGTTGCGTTTAGTGCTCTTTATCTTTTAATTATAGTAATGGTTCGGCCCAAGCACCGAGGGAGAGATAATTATCTTTTAGACCTGTATTGTGCACAACATTGTGTGCTCTAAACTTTAGTGTTAGGAAGTTGTAAACTACGGGTATAACGGATTTGGAGTAGATAAAGGATGACTTTTTGGTCATAATCACGAACAACATTTGTAACGTTTTTAATTAAAACGTACCGCTTTGGCATTTGTTCGATCGTGCCCTCTATTAAAGTTTGAATAGGTACAATATAGGTAATTGAAATTTGAAAATACTTTTTAATACAGTTGTTCATAAAGTGCTACTTTACGTATCCGTTTAGCGTGCGGAAAGTTGGTTTACGTGAACTAGTACTTTTTACTTTTCCACGTATAAGAAAAAGAAAAACAACAAGTAAGAAATTTGAAACTTTTTTATTACTAATTCTGTAACATCATTGTAATACAGTTGAAAAATAATGAAGGTGTACAAAAAAAAAAATTAAACAATTCTTCCTTAACGTTCGTTTTTCTCAACTGTATTATTTTAAATACCACTACTTTTTTGGATTTAAATTGAGTACATTCATTCAAAGTTAGTATACAAACAAATGTGTTATTTACAAAAATCTGAATTGGATTGGTTTAGCCACAAGTCTAAAAAAAAGCAGACACTATAAGTAAATATTTTATACCTACAGGTACCTAAACCAAGTCTCATATTCCATATATCATATCTTTTATTTGAAAGTAACGCACAAATACCGTAGTTTTTACCTGCAACAGACCTTATATCGAATGTAATTGATAATATCATACAATTTTGTTTTTTTATTTGTTTTCATTATTAGTGACGCTTAGTTTGTTAACCGTTTAGGTACTAATTGGTTTAAATCTGCATTTTTAAAATTATTATTGTGTAAGATTATTAATAATATATTGTAGAATACCATTTGACATGTAAAAATGCCCTTGTGGCCTATTTGCAGAATAAATAATTGATTTTGATTTTGCAAACCTTTGCGTTTTTATAAAAATAAGTCAAGTCAACACCGTAACGACTGTCATAGCAATTTGAATAAATAAAAAGTTTGCAAATTTTTAATTGGTTCTAAAGAGTACAATTACCGAGATAAAAGGGTTGGCAGAGTAAGAACACGAAACTCATTTCTTTGTATTTTTTACGCGAAAGGATTAAACTATTTTAATTTTTAATGATTTTCTAATGAGACAGACGATTAAACGCATAGGGTACAAAAGATGATAATCCTTTTCTTTCATAGCTTTTTAAAATAAGTACCTATTTTATGTTTGAAGTAGCGTCAGTAGGCGTGCCTTTGCCTATCCAATAATTCCATCGACAACAATTTGAATTAATAATTAAATGTATTTGAATGTGGATATTTTATTAGGTAGGTACTATCAAGTTTAAGTACAGTCAATAAGCCTTTTGTTTCTTAGGTTTTAATACATTAAATGGTGTTTAAAGTAGCGAGCCGCGTTGAACTATACTGTACATATATCGTATAAATGACATCAACACAAATTTAAAATAGATATGTAGAATCGTGAATTTGTGCATTTTGTGATGAAAATAACAGTTTACACGTCAATTGTCATAATAATGAGGTAGGTAGGGTAGGCTGGGTACGGTTATAACAGAGGTCGGTTGAAACAACGCAAATATCTCGCAAACCGTTGGCGGGACTGCGAGGGGTCCAAGGGGGGAAAGAAGCGGACGATCGGTTTGTACACGAAAAACATCGTGACGTTGCTTCCCGCGCGTGTGCTCGTGTTTTGATCACCAAAAGTAAGTATTTTCACTCGTAGAGTTTTTTAATTATTCTGGTTTCTATTTAAGTCACAATATTCAGTGTGTGTTTATGTTTGAAGTGAAACTTGTGGATCATGTCAGCGTATCTAGTTTTACTGTACCTTTATTCTCATTATTACGACAACGGCTTTTTTCCGAAAGTGGGTTGAAACGGGACGGTTGAAACAGAGTGATTTGCTTGTATTTGTTTGACATTGAATTACGAAAGTCAAAGAATGTTTTCTTTTAGTTTATTTTCATGTGTTTTTAATTATTCTTGTTACGGTTAAAATGAAAATTACTTTTAAGTTAATTTACGGTTATTTTTTAGTTATTTATAAGGTGACAAATGGCTGATATTAATATATAGTAGAGTTAAACTTGTATGCGCAAAAACGCTAGATGATTAAAAACACTTCCTAAATTATACGTAATTTCATAAAAATAACGAATAAAACACATAGAAGTATTATATTTTGTCACTGTTTCGACCGCCAAACAAATCGTTTTTTTTTTCAATTTGATCTACTATTAAAACTGCCACACCTGGATTCAAAATTATATTGCTGTTTAGAAGCTAAAAACACGTTCTTACATTTGATATATTTTTTTCATCTCTCAGATGATAAAAAGCACAATTACGGACGATATAAAAAAAAATGTTTCAATCGTACCCAGTCTACCCTACACACGTGGTTGAAAAAGACTGGAAAGGGTTATTAATCTCTATGACAGTAGTCGTTAAGCCGAGTTAGAGGCCTTCGGGCGGCTTAAGAACCTCTAACAGTCGAGTTGCCCGCTCACTTGACAAAGGGGGGACAACTGTCACTTGCGTCCGCAGGAGCTACCTTTTTTTTTTTTTTTTTTTTTTTTTTTTCGTGGGGAAAATGCATTTACACATCCCGCCTGGCTGGGGAACCAGGACGGGTATGACGGACTCCCGGGAACCGCCCGGACTACCGTCTAAAACCCCACAGTGCTCTGCGCACTGCTTTATGGCGGAGCCACGGGAACGCTCACGCACACTTCCGCGACTCCGCCAGCAGCTGTCCCCATGTGAGACCCGTCGCGAGAGGGGAGGAGATAGATACATGTCCCCAGAATAACATTTTAAGGGGCGTGCCCGAACACCCGACACGCCCTTCAGCTCGAGGACCTCTTCTCTATGGGTGGCAGTCGCCCCCGTGACTGCCACCCAGAGGTCTTCGTTAAGGCGGCAATCGCTGGTTGTGCGCGGCGCGCCTGCGTCCGATCCTGCGGCGGCGCATTGGGTCAGCCTCAGCCCGGGCTTCCCGCTCGCGCTCTGCCACCTCCTTCTCGGCCATAACGTGCTCGCTAAAGTCCAGCATCGCCTTCCAGGCTGCTTTGCTGGACACCATAGCCCGCACTACGGCTGGCAGCGACAGATCTTGCCCTATTCGGGCGACCAACTCCTGTCTTTCTGCACTCCAAACCAGACACTCGGCCAACGTGTGTTGCACCGAGTCTATGCCGGCTCCGCACTGGTGGCATTCCGGGGTTGGCTCTCTCTGTGCGATTTTGTGCAGGAAGGTGCCGAAACAACCGTGTCCCGACAGCACCTGCGTCAGCCGGAAGGTGAGAACCCCGAAATGCCTTTCAACCCAGTCATGGAGGACTGGGTGAACCGCGTCTATGGTGCGGGAGCCGGCACTCGGCTGTTCCAGCCGCTGCTCCCATACGTCCATCGCCTCCTGCAGCAGCTCGGTTCGCCGCTTCCTTATTTCCTGTGGAGCTAGCAGGTCCCCCCGGTCTCGCGCCTCCTCGCGCCACAGATACAGGTCCGCGAGGGCCCTCGCGTCCAGGTCCCAGGGCATGGTTCCGGCTAGCACACACGCGGCTTCCGCGCTTACGGTGCGATACCCTCTGATTGCCCTCAGAGCCATCACTCTCTGCGGTCGGCGCAGCTGAGCGATGTTTTGGCTGCTGAGCGCGTCTACCCATACTGGGGCACCATAGAGCGCCATAGAGCGCACAACCCCCGTGTACAGGCGGCGACATGAGGCCTTGGGCCCTCTCAGATTTGGTAGTATCCGCCCAAAGGCTGACGCCGCACGCAGCAACTTGGGTGCCAGGCGCTCAAAATGTGCTTTGAAGTTCCATTTACTGTCAAGCATGACGCCAAGGTAGAGCAGCGTCGGCTTGACAGCAATTGGAACTCCTCCCACCACAATCGCTGTGCCGGCTGCGGGCGCTCTCCGTGGACCATAGAAATATATGGCCTCGGACTTCGTCAGAGCCACATCCAGGCCCAGCCGACGGATTTTCCCCACGCAGTGGGCAACTGCTGCCGTCGCCAACACGGCTGCGTCGCGATAGCTGGGTCCCTGGGCCGTTACGAGCGTATCATTTGCGTAGCAGATGACGTTGACTCCACGCAAGTTTTCCCCCCGCAGGACCCAGTTGTAACCTATATTCCACAGGAGTGGCCCTAAGACCGACCCCTGTGGAACTCCACAGCGCATTTCCCTCCTGCCCCATTCCCGTTGCCCGGGCCAGGTTATAAACCTCTCACTAAGGTACGCCTTGATGATGCGAAACAGATGGAGGGGTACTTGGTGATACCGCAACGCCTCCTTTATTGTGTCCCAAGGTAGAGTGTTAAAGGCGTTGGCAATGTCTAACGATACCGCCAAGACGACCTCACCCCGGGACACGGCCTCGTTCGCCACTGTCTTCACCCGCTGTATTGCATCGACCGTTGAACGGACCCTGCGGAAGCCAAACTGGCAGTCGGCTAGATCCGGCCCCTCGCACTCCAAGTGCCTGATAAGGCGAGCAGCAATTATTCGCTCGAAGAGCTTACCCACTTCATCGAGCAGGATTATCGGCCGGTATCCGGACGCAGAGTCTGCCGGTCGCCCCTCCTTCCGGAGCAACACCAGCTTCCCTGACTTCCATTCCTTCGGGAAGCAACCCTGCTCCAGACTCGCGGTCAAGAGACGCAGCAAATTCGGTTCTAACGCGTCCATGGCCAGGACCCAAGCACGGCCCGGAATGCCGTCAGGCCCTGGGGCCGTGTTCCTAGCACGAAGCCGGTTGATCGCCACGCTCAGCTCGGCAGGACGAATTGGTGCTCCTCTCTTGGCCTTGCCACTGGCGGTGCCATTATAGGCGGCTGGTGGGGTCCCCTTTCCGGGAAAAGCCCTGCGACCACGCGAACCACAAATTCTAGCTGGAGTGTTTGGGTCAGCGGAGGCGCCCAGGGGCGCAACTTATTTCGGACCAGTTTATATGGCCTTCTCGGCTCAACTGGCACGACTCGCCTCAATTGCCTGTCCTATGGCCACCGAGAACCCCAGTTTGGAGGCCTTATAGGCCTCATATAGGCGGCGCTCCTCGCCCTCGTCGGTTTGCCTGCGCCTTCTTTGTCGCATGTACTGGCGCCGCGCGGCTACACACTCATCGCGCATTTGCGCGAGGTCGGCGGTCCACCAATACACGCATCGTTTAGGCGGCAGAGGCTTGGCCCGGGGCATTGCCGCGTCACAAATTCGCGACATGGCCTCCCGGAGCCGGGACGCTTCAGTCTCTACCTCAACCATTCCCTCCGGTACAGGTAACCAGGCCTGCACGGTCGCCGCCTCTTTCAAGAGTTCCCGGTCGAGTTTGGCGAGGGCCCACCTAGGGCCGCTCTCGACCGGGCCATTCTGGCTTGAGTTGTTCGAAGTCAGTGAGGGTGTGGAGACTTCAAACCGAATGTATCGGTGATCCGACAGCGTCTCCACCCCCACCATGACCTCCCATCCCTGAACACGGTGCGCCAGGGAGGTACTCGCAAACGTAATGTCCACGATGGAGCCACCCTGTTGCCGTACACACATGTTTGCCGTTCCCTGGTTGATAACAGCCAGACCTGTCGCGATCGCCCACTCCTCTTGGGTTGCACCTCGCGCATTCGTCGCAGGGGAGCCCCAAGCCGTGGATTTTGCATTAAAGTCCCCGGCAACGATCACCGGGTGCGGGAGGAGCTGACCGACTCGAGTCCCTATTTCATCCAGGAACCGCTCAAAGTCGGCCAGACAGCGGTTTGGAGAAAAGTATACCGCTATAAACCAAACTTCGCCACACAGCGCCACCACGTAGCCCTTCCCTTTTAAAGCGTCAGTCAGCGGTGGACCTCCAGCCATCGCCCGCCCAACAAGTGCCACACACCCGTCTGCATCCCCTATCCAGTCATCTCGGGGAGGGTTCGAGTACGGCTCCGCCACCACAGCTATGTTAATCGTCCACTGCGCCAGGGACTGGAACAAGAGGTCCTGGGCCCTGGCACAGTGGTTGAGATTCGTCTGCAGTACGCGAATGGCCATCTTAATCAATGGGCATTCGATTCTCCTCCTGCGCATCCGACCTGCTGGCAGGTGGCTGGGCGGGCTTGGATGCTGCCTCAGGGCCAGCTCCAGCCTTCCTCCTTGTCGTTTTCGGGCCTGGGGTTGAGCATGTCTTTGAGCCCAACCTATGGTCTGCCTTTTTCGCGCCGTTCGCACACACCAAACAATGTGGCGTCGCGGAGCAACCAGCTGCTCTGTGACCTGGTTGTCCACATCGATAGCAAGTATCGCTATGATCAGACTCGCAAGTGCACTGTGCCCTTACGTGGCCCTTTTCAAGGCACTTGTAGCACCGCATGGGACGCTGATCAAGCAGCCTCACCGCGGCACGGACCCACCCTACCTGGAGCCTCCCGTGGTCAGCTTCCACTACTTTTTTAGCTGCCGCGACCGGGCAGCGGAGCCAGATTGAGCCAAGGCCGGACGCATCCTGGCGGATTTCGCCGGTTTTAATCTGGCTCTGCTCACACCCACCGCTCTTGGCGACGGCAGCAACAACCTCCTCGGGTGACACCGAGTCGTCAAGCTGCGTAAGACGCAGTTCTGCACACATCACCGGTCTATAGACCCGGACAACATCTTGGCCAAGCTTGTCAGCCAGCTCTTTGGCCAGTGAATCAGCCTTCTCGCAACTGGCTGCTCCCGGGACCTCTAGAACTCTGGCTCCTGTGGCTGCCCGCTTGAATTTGACCGCGCTGATGCCGA
This sequence comes from Epinotia brunnichana, assembly GCA_963854355.1. Lineage (NCBI taxonomy): Eukaryota > Metazoa > Arthropoda > Insecta > Lepidoptera > Tortricidae > Epinotia > Epinotia brunnichana. The sequence goes on along the minus strand of OY977949.1, from coordinate 15,442,099 downwards.
GGCGCTCAAGGTCAATGCTCTCCTTGGCTTTAGCAAGAACCTTCGCGTACGTCACGCCCTTTTCCACGGCGTCAGGCTGAAGAGTCAGCACTACTGCTGCCGAACGAGGTGGGCGGAGTTTGCGGGTTTTAGGCTTATAAGCCTTTTGTCCCGGCTGCGGCTGAGAGGCCGAGCGAGGGTTTGCCACCTTGTTTTTCTTTCCTCCAGTCGCCACATTCCAGCTTTTGTCCAAGGAAGCAGGGACTGGAGGCAGTGGACCAGGGTTTTCCTTTTAAATTCGTTATATGTCCGATTGCCATGATTTTTTCTACAACCCGTGGTAACCATATAGCCAGTATGGAAGGTACCAAAAAAAGTATGTTTTTCAAAATTTTATCCTACCATTTTGTCGTCGTGATTGATTTACTTACCCATGCCGAATTACAGCTTTCTAGTAGTAAAGGTCACTGAGCTAAGCCGCAGACGGACATGGCAAAACTATAAGGGTCCCTTGTTGACTACGGAACCCTAAAAAGTAAGAAAACCAACTTATTGTACATTATTTTGAAAATTACAACATAACATACGGTATTTCCAATTTAAATAATGCGTTTAAAGTGACTAGATTTTTTTCTCCGATTCCTTTTTATTAATTTGGTTTTGGAGAAAAACTACAGTCAGCAGAGAAGTAGCTAAGCGAGCCTGGTGTTAAAAATGACCTGCACACGACTTTATTCTTAAGAAATTAAGAGCGTGTGTTGGTCATTTTGAAGACCCGGCCCGCTTAGCTACTTCTGCTGCTGACTGTACGTTAGATACTCTATACAGATTATTTTTTTGTTACAAAACTACTAATGCTTAAGATAAAGCTCAGGCGTCAAAAACCTGCGCTCTGAGACATTCTTTGTTTTACGGCCCTAGTATTATACTATTATTGAGCTATTATTGAACCAGCGAATTGTTTTTTTTGTTCTATCGCTTATTTCACACAATATTATATAATAGTTTTAAGTTCTCATACAGTGAATTGTAAAATTTTGAATGGGAATAAATAATCTTAAACCTAAATTACATCTTTGGGGATGTTGCCACTATTCTGTGGCCCTACCACAGGGCCAATGACTGGTCAGTTGTTCATTAAAAAAAACCATTGGGTCACTTGCTGTAAACTGCTGGTAGTCGTAAGTAACATCCTTTAAAACCTGAATATATGGGAATATTGACGTTTTTTTATTTTACGGTAGCTGCCGACGCCATATTTAACGTTAATCGTTCCGACCATGCTATGCGAACTTAGAACTTAATGCAAATCCAGTTTCTTATTAAAAACAGTGCCACCTTCTTGATAGCTGGCGAACTCTCTGAAGCTCTAGCGATTGCTAGGCTAGGCTGTCAAGGTATTTCAAAATTCGCCGTAATGTCACAAGGCATCAGTAGCCTAGGGGTACAGACGGTGGTATTTGAAGTCGATGATCCGGGGTTCGATCCCTACGACCGTCGCACTTTTTGTATGTTTTGTACATTCAAAGAAAAGTTGTAACTACCGCAGAAGAGATGGCGCCTGTATACGCAAGCATTAAATGCCTTCTCAATTTGGTCGAGTTGCCTGTCTATCTCAGTATGTATATTGTAGTCTTTGGTTCCGACAAATATACCGGATGCATCTTGCCTTTGGAGCTACATCTTTAAACCATTAGTCTATTCTATTATGTGATATTCTATAGCCAGTCCATCTCTTGCTGGTATCATCTTGCACGTTCTCATATTATGTGACTTTTGAGTGGCTATTGACTTTCACTTTATCCTATAGATATGAAATGGTAATTCAATTTCTGTGTATGGCACATGGATTTTGTCTTTGAAATATATGCACATAAATATAACGGTCTCACGTAGACTACGTTATAATTTTAAGGATACACGCCGACTCTCTATCATTTAATCAAATCAACAATGGCTCTAACCTGATTGGGTCCAGTTAGATTCAGCCCACAGGAGTTGCAGCGGAGGCATTCCTCGTGGTAGTGATTGTTGTCGTAGAGCGGAGACGGTTCTGTAACATTCATTATCAATCAATATCAATACAGAAAGCGGACCCCGGACTTCAAAAATGAAGACGCAATTGGGATTAAGAGGAAGGGGTAAAGAGAGAGAAACAGAGATCAGTACCAATTCAAAATAACTACTAGGATGCCGTTTGAAAGGTAATTTATACAGCAAATAAATAGTGCTAATTTCATTATTAGGAATAGCGTCATTACGAAATTATGGGTGATGATAATGTTGCCCTATTACCAATGAGCCAATTAATGCACGTGTGGTTTGTGCCGTTTGGGAAGGTATACAATTAAAAAATATCAGTAATTGCCCATCAATTGTGAATTGCATCTCTACGTGTGACATTGTTCTCAATTAAATTTGCCAGAAGGTTCATGAAACATTAATACTACCCCTGCTGAAGCCGCCCAAGCCGTAGCTCTGCTTCAAACCGGACTTGATCAGCGTCAAGTGGCCCTAGAACTGAATTTAAGCCGATCAACAGTCCAACGAGTGTATCAGAGGTACCGAGAGACTGGTGCCTTTACGAGAAGACCCGGCACAGGCAGGGTACGGTCTACCTCAGAAACATACGACCGCTTCATCTACTCGGCTTCTCTACGGGCACGCCGACTCAATGCTGTTAAGTGACAGCAGAAACTGCAGGAGGTCCATTTGTCTATAAGTCGATGGACCGTGAGAAGACGTCTCAAGGAACAAGAACTGATACCACATCGAGCTGCCAATGGGCCCAAGCTGACCGCAGCTCATCGCACAGCACGACGTGCTTTTCGCTCAGGACGTAATGGTAATTGTAATCAATTGGACCCTTGAGCAGTGCAAGACCGTGATGTTTTCTGATGAGTGTAGGATCTGCCTTTTTGGCAATCATGGAATAAAAAGGGTCTAACAAAGACCAGGAGAGTGATTTTCGCAGTGTTTGTTCGAAAAAAGAGTCGCATATGGCGGTGGATCTGTCATGGTCTGGGTCGGTATTTCATTGGAGGCGAAAACCGATATTGTTTTTATCGTATGGCATGATAGGCGTAATGCAGGAGGATAAACTGCTCATCGCTACATAGAGAAGATCTTAGCCGAACATTTAGTCCCTTTTGAGGGCTTTTTCGGTGATATATTTTTGTTTATGCAGGATTACCTTAGGAGCGTTAATATTCCCGTCATGGATTGACCTGCAAAAAGTCCTGACCTCAATCCGATAGAAAATCTCTGAAACGAACTGAAAAGGCGAGTTCGAGAAAGAAATCCAATTCCTGAAACTCTCCGTGAGCTGAAAACCGCCGTCGAAGAGGTTTGGGCGGACATCCCTCATGAATTCGTCAGCAACTTGGTTCGATCCGTGCGTAATCGCATGAACGAATGTCGTAGAGCTAGAGGCAATACAAGACTCTGAAAGACTTTTTTTTTAATTTCCATGCAAGTTTTCCCTACATTCAAATTTCCATTGCGTTGCTACAATGCCATTTTGACACGAGTTTTGTTTTCCGCCCTAAATGTATGGGAAATCACCCGTTTTTCACCTGAAAATAAAATCATTCGATAGAAAACAAAATTATCTTTCAAACGATACCCCATTTTCCACATTTCCTTCTATAGTTTTTTCAGAAAACAGAAATTGGAAAAAAAAATAAGGTGGCTCGATTTCTTTTCTCCCAAGTGTAGTTCGTAAACTTTTTTTTTCTTTTTTATAATATTACGTCTGGTGGCCGCAATTTTGAATTTTAATTATTGTTATTTCTTTAGTGACACCTGCAAAATTAAAACGAATCTATTGATGTAACATACATACATATATACATAAATACCATATATCCATAATATGTATGTATGTTTGTTTGTTCCTTTGTGGCACTCTAGAGATTAAACGCGTGGGTCCATTTTAATGAATCATACATCAATCGATCAATTTTGATCTTGCGAGTGTCACTGGAGACATAACAGTAATCGAAATTGAAAATGGCGGCCACCAGACGTCATATTAAAAAAAAAGAAAAAAAAATAAAGTGGACGAACTATGTCATATTGGGTATCGTTAAATGGGTATTTCAAAATCATTATTACGTTTCTTCAATATTTTTTCAGGTAAAATAACTGTTTAGGATTTATAACGATTTAAAGATGGCTTAACAAAAAATTTTTGGATAGCAGTATCTCGGTAAGTATTTTACTTATAGAGCTGGTTTTGGTCACAAAATGTAGCGATTTAAGAATACTTTAAAAAACATGTTTAAAAAAAAAACGCATAGTTTAGGACTTATATTGACAATACCAATAAAGTGCAAAAATTTTGCGGTTTTTCGAGTGCCACAAAGTTAGCACAGGTCTTTCGATGAACTTGGATATACAGTTATGGTAGTGGTCCTAACAACATATAAAAAAACCGGCCAAATGCGAGTCGGACTCGCGCACGAAGGGTTCCGTACCATTATCTATGAAAACGGCAAAAAAATCACGTTTGTTCTATGGGAGCCGCCCTTAAAAAAATATTTTATTTTGTTTTTAGTATTTGTTGTTATAGCGGCAACAGAAATACATAATCTGTGAAAATTTAAACTCTCTAGCTATCACGGTTCTTGAGATACAGACAGACGGACGGACGGACGGACTGACGGACAGCGAAGTCTTAGTAAAGCGATTTTTCTGGTCAAATATGATCGGCCATCGGCCAATCATACTTGTTATTATATTGTTGTCATACTTGTTTCTGTTAAGCTTGTTACGTTACATCGTGAGAGTTATGAAGCCGATTACTTGATAAAATAAAAATTTTATCCGATTTATAGTAAGTAGGTATAGATAAATTAACGAGAGCATGGAATTGCATATGTAGTAGTGTTGTATGTTTACAGGCATTCTATATTTGAATTTTCTATTTTCTCGTACTATCAGCATAAAAAGAGGTTTGTTATATATTGAAGAAGTAAATACCAAAATAATGTCAGTATCAAATTGTGAAGAAAAATTAAGAGAAAATTATTCTCCTTTTGTTGCAAACGGTACAACCACTACAAAGGCAGTTCCATGTTCTCGATAATAAAATTCATCTATACAAGGTTATATCAACATATTTGTATTGACATAAACATATCACAATTTTTTTTCTAATGTTTGGCAACATTTTCAGCTGTTAAGTTAGTTCGCCTAATTATGAATCCGAGTTTAATGTTTGGAAATGTTTTGGTATTAGAACTCAGAAGGATTCTCATGAAACATACATATATAATACCTTACATGAAACGGTTACGATACGAGAAAGTAAGATTAAAGTAAACTGAAAACGATCTGCATTGCTTCAAAAAATATTTACACTTGGTACAACGGTCACGTAAAATCTACTATGTGCGATATTATTGAGCACAGCAAACGAAATTTGGTGTCGTTTCGTGCACAACTATTACCATAGAAAAGATAGATATGACTGGAATATAAAGAAGTGTTTCGCGGCTGCTGGTATGTTTAATATTTCCCATTTGTTTTTCTTTATACCCCTGATCACGAATTATGATTAAATTATTTTTGAATGTAAAGTCATACCTATAAGATAAACAATGTTCAAAATAATGATCGTATTTTTCGAGCATTAAAAATTTTTTAACCAAAAAACTTTCACAGAATTGAAAATTAAATTAAGAAACTGCTTATTATACGAATTCAGCAATCATATAGTATTGTAGTAATTTAATTAAACACTGAAATTTGATTTAATCTCAGCAGTCGTTTGTCTCTTCCCAATCCAATTATGTTCATTGTGAAACCCAAACGTGCTGGCAGAAATTAAATTTTCAGCGGCATGGATTTAGTGAGTGCAATCGTGAACCTTGTAAGATCCTTTACTGATCCTGTAAAGGGTTAAATTTACCAGACCTAAGCAATTTAACGTTTCTGAGACTCAACACGGTTATTTGGATTAAAGTACAATTATAACAAGAGCAAAATAACTACGTTACAAACCAACAAAAAGCGGAACTAAGCCTTGATCAAATTTTTCTTTTTTCAAGGAAAGCTGGGATCAAAGTCAAGTAAAGCACTTTATATTGAGAGCTTACCAAGGACTTATTTACGAGAAAATAAATGCTTTTGGTTCGTGTTTAAATTAAATTATTACACAAATCTAAATGACCATAGGTAGGTACATAACCGTTCTAGTCAACACCAAGGATTGTATTTTTTTCCGTTCGCGAATGAATGTTGAAGTCAGCTGAAAGGCAAAGCTGGCTCGTCGCCAAGTTGCCACGGTCTGATGCTGAACAATTGTGAAATTTCAACTCCAACTTATACATCCTTTTCTAACATGTGCCAAGCACTTGAGTATTCGGGACGAGCCAGCCTCGAACTGCGTTCCATTATAGATGAAGGGTGTTTAGCAGATTTCGCGCTCCAAGCCCTTGGATAAAATGTTATTTAACTTTTACAAACAACGCCGCAATAAATTGAAATGTTCATTGTATTTCTAAAATATGATAAATTGCCAGGACTTTGAGGTGGAAGTTTGTAACTCGAAACAGTGTTTCCTTAGACAATATTGACGAAAGTCTTGATATTTCAGAACTGGGATTAAGATCATAATTCTCAGTAATTTGACGCTACTGTAGTCTAGTTCTTATTTAAGTATTCTGAACTTTTGACATCGCTGAATTAATAAAGGCCAAAAAGGTTTCTATTGAATTTGAAACTCAACGAGGTTCAAACTCTTCGAGGTTCCTTACAATATCATGATCTCAAATAAAAACATAATTTGTAAGAGGATGATTTTGACTACCAAAGTTTTTTTTTTTTTATACAACGACTACCAAAGTCCACCTAATGAAGGATTTATATCCTTAATTTTTAAAATTGATGGTCGGGATAAGTTGTTTTGGCAACGAATGTTGCAGATACCTTCGTTGGTAACTCTACTCTGAGATAACATCTTTCTTCAGATCAAGAAGCCCTAGCCCGATAGGTTTTATAAACTTAGCATGCTAGGTGGGCAGTCATTACTTATGCAATTCATATAAAAAAAATTGAATTATTATACCCTTAAATTAACACTTTCTTAATAAAGCTTTAGCAATAAAACCGCTACTCTGATGAAGGCAGTAAAACGGTTTTTATTGAAATAATAAATGGGCGATAGAAAAGGCCGTATCTAATTAATGTGATCGTACGACAGGCCGTAAAAAGCTGTATTCCTCTTTATAGACGATCAAATATTCTCCAAGGTGTAATATAGGCTAAATGCTTACCAGGGTTCCATTTCATGAAAATACTTGTAACCAAGTTCCAATATAGGACATTTTTAAATTATTGTGTTCCCATTTAGCGTGAGTCGTCAGACAAAAATGAAGTAAGTCTCATTGTCAGTTTTGTGACGACAATCAAGCATATACGAGTATAATGTCCCAGCAGATCGATCACGTAACGCATTGTCAGTTTTGTGACGACAATCAAGCATATATGAGTATAATGTCCCAGCAGATCGATCACGTAACGCATTGTTAGTTTTGTGACGACAATCAAGCATATACGAGTATAACGTCCCAGCAGATCGATCACGTAACGCATTGTCAGTTTTGTGACGACAATCAAGCATATACTAGTATAATGTCCCAGCAGATTGATCACGTAACGCATTGTCAGTTTTGTGACGACAATCAAGCATATACGAGTATAATGTCCCAGCAGATCGATTACGTAACGCATTGTTAGTTTTGTGACGACAATCAAGCATATACGAGTATAATGTCCCAGCAGATCGATCACGTAACGCATTGTCAGTTTTGTGACGACAATCAAGCATATACGAGTATGATGTCCCAGCAGATCGATCACGTAACGCATTGTCAGTTTTGTGACGACAATCAAGCATATACGAGTATAATGTCCCAGCAGATCGATCACGTAACGCATTGTACGCGCGTCAGGTAGATCTAAATGTCACTTTTTGTATGGGAAAATTACAGTCGGGTCGTCCTAACGTGCGTTGGAAATCTTACGTGTCTATTTATCATTTACAGTTATGATAGAAATTACACTTTAATGTGTACGGGCAAATAAACATAATGTACTCGTATAGCAGAGGGGTAATTACCTAACGTTCCGGACGCGCGTCGGTACAATTTAACTGTAAATGTTCTATATAAAAAGTGACATTTAGACCTACCCGACGTTCGTACAATGCGTTACGTGATCAACCTACAGTTGAATCTGATTGCATGTATTCTTTGGCGGCCCCTCTGAATAAAACTATCAGGTTCGCCTAGACTCGATTGGTTTACGGCACCGTTATTACCCGGGCTACTAATAAATTTACGCATATCGACATCGGGTAGTGCTCGTAAAATGTATGAGAATAAAACACACATTCGAAGGAGACCATACCTAGTAACACATTGGCTAGCCGTTGATTGAGTTTAAAGATTTTTGCATATACAGGGTGGAAAGATAAGTCGGGCCCTGAAGGGAAACTACCTTAAATCCTGAACCTGGCTCATTTTACTTAAAGGAGACATTCCTTTATTTTTAAAAAGAAACAAAACTGCATTCAAAGATTTTCAAAAAAGTTGCACACAAGGCCGGGAATCGAACCCGGTCGAATCTGTCAAAAAATCTGAGTTCGTTTTTTTGCGTTAATTAATAGTTCTAGGTGTAAGGAACTATTTTTGTTGCTAAGGAACTCTGTATCTGCAATCACAGGAAAATGTTGAATTTCATCGTTTAATGTACGGAAATGGACCTTCCCATACTAACCCGCTTAGTATGTCTGTATGTAAGTATGGGGAGATGTGACATCTGAAACTAGACGAAATTGGAAATTCGTAGTATTATTTATTTATTTTCATCATTTACATCAATCTTTTCAAAACTGTAATAAAATATAATTTCCATACTTAGGTACCCATATTAGGTAGGTACATACTGTATGTACGAGGAGATCCATTTCCGTATTTAAACTGTGAAATTCGGCATTTTCCTGTGATTGTAGATACAGGGTTCCTTAGAAACAAGTGTTCCATACATCCAGAACTATTTATTTACGCAAAAAAACGAACTCAGATTTTTAGACAGATTCGACCGGGTTCGATCCTCGGCCGTGTGTGAGGCTTTTTTGAAATTTTTTTAATGCAGTTTTGTTTCTTTTTAAAAATAAAGGAATGTCTCTTTTAAGTAAAATGAGCCAGCTTAAGGATTTAAGGTAGTTTCCCTCCAGGGCCAGACTTATCTGTCCACCCTGCATGTGTGTGCTTTCGTGTTAGAGGTCTATTTGACTGTCAATATAGGTATAATAAGGATTATGTAGGTACTTAATGTGATGGGATTTTAGTTACCTTATAACCTTTTTTTCAAGCATGGATTTGAGTAGGTTTGAGTTGGATTTGAGTACGTTTGAGTAGGTACTTATATTTAAAAAGATAATGGCCGTAGTAATAAACTTGAAATATAGGTTAATTAAACCAAATTAGATTTCATATCTCAAAGATAGGGACGTGTTAACTTATCTCAATTTATTTGTACTTGAACACACGTTCATAAATTAATAATAAGTACTTTCATATTAACGGCATTTACAAAATATTAACAAATATATCAAATAAATACAAAAGCTGTGAAATAATATTTTTCGAGTTTAAAACTGTTTATTTTGAGTAATTATTGCATTGAGTACCCTAAATAAACATGGATATTAGTAATAAATATCGTGAGAGTGCTTGACTAGTTTATCTCGTAAGTCCAGTAAGTATTATATGGGCAAGCACTTACCATGTTATCTGCTCCCAGTGTATTTGTAAACACGCCTTATCTCTTACAAAATTTCTTTTAATCTATTATTTTATCAAACCCTAAACAATAACTATTTTCACGACACCTAAACTACTACAAAATACGATTAACAATTATATTTTGGTGTTTTATTATCAGCAATAGCAGGTCACTTAGTCTCCGTTGCTAACGTCTTCAAGGCGTTTCAGTTCACTTGTCCACAATAAGCAGTTAAATACTAGGTTAAAACACGTCACGGACACTTTCTAGTGAATATTTAAGTCAAAACAAAATACGATGCTCCATACAACCAAAAATTCACAAAATAGTATTTATCTAAACGCACGGATTACTGTAACGGAACTGTGAGATTCGTTGTGGGCGATACGATCGGTTTATGTTTTTATTTCGTTATTGTTTTAAAGCTGGTGTCAGTGTATTGCTAGTTAAGTGAGGTTATTCGTTGTGTACGGCGCGTCGGGCGGGCTCTAGTAAACATGGCTGGCAACAGATGACAGGGCGCGGGCGGGCAGCGGGCCTGCGCCGGGCTGTCCCGCTCATCTCATCCCGCTGTTTGACCAGGCGTCCGCGAGAACCTTCACACACGTCATTTGCCACTCGCTGGTGGCGCCACTGTGCCCAACCAACACTGCTCTCTCGCACCTGAATCTCTTTTGTCGGTAAAGCAGACGATAGAGAGAGACGGCGAACGTGCGAGTAAATCGATTGGCTGCTGAAAAGGGGCGGGAGCAGAGCACGTGGCGGCTAGTAACGCTCCCTACACTGACAGAGTTTATTGTTGATACGTTCTGAGAGGCTTTCGCGCTTTCATACGAAATTTATAACTTCAATCAACAATGTATGTGGTTTAATTAAATAGCAATAAATCACAAAGTAAGAGTTAATATGTACCTAATATTATAACACTTCAGTGAGGTAAATTATTCTGTTTCGATGTTCTCTAAAACTTATAGAATGAAAATCATCGACTATTTAGTCCCGTTGTTCTTTATGTCATAGTGTATCAGTCCTAATAGGAGCGTTTATCGGAATGATTACTGAGTTATTCGTTTGAAATTGGTTGTAAATGACGTTTTATCGAATACTTAATTAAAGGAAACGAGTATTGGTGAATGTTTAATATAAAAGTTAGCTAGCGATAGCGTGACCACCAGGTGATTAGTGTATTAAGGGCGATCGACGATCACGGGGTTGTTTTGTGTGTTTTTGTAATCGTTGTATTGTCTACTCTACCTTATATTTCGTATTTTGAGAAGCCTCCTTGTCAAGATAAATTTATATATATCTATTTCTATTGCCATTCAAATGAGATTCCCATGAAAGCTACATAAATACAATTAGGTTTAATAGTATTTTTCACAATCGTGTTATAATAGAGAGCTATTTAGTCGAGTACCATGTTTAGGCCACGAAGCTTGCTGAGTGGCCTAAGTAAGGTACGAGATTAAAAAGCTTGATTATAACACTATTGTGAACAATACTTTTTGTACGAGTTCATTAAAATTAATTTTCTACGAGTCAACTGAACTAATTAAACAAACTCGATACTGTTGAAACGAAGTGCAGCCTATCGCTCGTACGCTCGTTGATATCTTAAAAGACATCAACGAGCGTACGACATCAACGAGTAAACTCAATAATCAAAGTGATTCTATTGGTCCAATTCATTACAGTTCGGTAAAGCAGCCACGTGATTGGTCGAATTTATTTTAGTTCTATTTTCAATTTTTTTTCGGTTGTCTAGAGCGTATCGAAACAGTTATTTCGATTGTTTCGACAGTAACATGGACTACAACTATGAAAAGAGTGACGTTGCAGTATTCTCTATGAAATCTTAATACACAGATTTTAATAGACGAGTACAAAAATATTATTTCGAGTACCTAGTAATTTTTATCAAAACCATTATGACATGATTACTGTGTTAGTTTGGTTATACTTGGGTTGGTTAATATTTAAGTAAATTGTTACCACTAATAATAGGGCTAGTTATGAAGAATTGCATTGCAATCAGGATGGTTTAAAGTAATGAAGTGATCAAATTATTATTGTAGTTTTCATTATAAATTGAATAAAAAATAAACTTTTTGGTTCGCGATATGATAATCCGCGATAAGTAAAGGTACTAAAGAAAAAAAAATGTATTGTTACTCACCTGTCTGTGTGCTTGAATCGAAGAACGTGCTGGTGGTCTCGACGGTCATGGTGCCGATGGTGCCGTCGAGGATCTGCGTGGATGAGTCCCGGCGGCCGCGCGCTCGCATGCACGCGTCGTCGCTCTGTGAGCTCTGCCGCCTGAAGTTCCGGCACCTGATCATCTCCTCCGTCGTAGACTGCCGTCGGAACCCTCTCGCTATCAGGATCTCTTCAGTTGTTGACTGCCGACGGATCAACGTCCGCTCTGCAGGAGGACGCGCGCAAGGACTAGGGTCTCGACTTGAACAAGAACTCGACTCGGGACTCCGAGCACGGCCGCCCCTAGCGCAAGAGGCCTGCCTCCGCAACCGACTCCGCCGTCTCGCTGCGGAAGGACTCAACTCCACGTTTCCAGCCCGATCTGGACTCAGCTGAGATCGGTCTCTTCGTGGTCGCACTGCCGAATCGGGACTTAGTGAATCTCTCCTTACACGGCCTTCATCATCGGGGCCTAATGAAGGACCGGAGTCCCGACGGCGCGTTCCTGGCGGCCCGTTTGGATCATCGAACACAGTCGCTTGTCGCTGAAGCCTGCCCAGTCTGCGTTCTGGACTTGCAGCAGCTCGCGAATCCCTTCGTGCTCGACCGCACTGCGTCGTTGAGTCTCGCCGGCCTCCAAGACTTGGTGGAGTTCTACCACTTGGAGATACTGCGGTAGCTTGAGTGGTTTGGCAAGTCTGAGCGGTCTGACTTGCATTACTAGGTATTGTAGGAGACGTCGGCGATGGTGTTACGGCAGATGTAATGATTGTCGGCATTGTCATCGGCTGACATTCCCCGTCAGAGCGGCTCGGTTCATGCACTCTCATCACTGTTACGGAAGGCATTTGAGTCGATGGACCGGGATCTGACGAAGCATCGACAAATGAGGGCGGAGCTGGCGTTGGAGGTGAACAGCGTCTTTTTCTGTGTGTCGCAACTATTCGAGGCGGGGGAGCGGTGACGGAATCTCTTCTGTGGCGGTGTCCGTCAACTGAGTCACGACGCTCTTTATTATCGTCACCTGATCCTCGCCTCTTGATGCGCTTTTCCCGTGGCTTAATGGTAGTGGAGTCCCTACGGTCCCAAGCTGCGGGAAAATCAGTGCGGAAGTCTTGAGGCGCAGCTTTCGAGTCACGGCGTTTGGATGCCATGGATTTGATGCCCGAGTCGGCTGATGAGTCACGCCGGCGGCGGGGAGGTGGTTCATGGCGAGCCCAGGGCAAGGAGCGGGCGAGGTCTGCCAAAGTCTCGCGCCGGGAGAGCGGGGCCCTCTGTCGGCGGGGCGCGTTGCTGCCGCCGCCGCCCCACTCCCGCAGGATGTCCGTTAGCTGCGCCAGCGATGACCGACGGCGTCGAGGACCAGCTAATAACAAAACAGATTGACGACCGGTTAGCCTAGTGGCTAGTGACGCTGCCCACGAAGCTGAAGGTCCTGGGTCGAATCCCGGTAAGGGCAAATATTTGTGTGATGAGTGTGAATATTTCTTTCTGAGTCTTGGTCTATGTATTTTAAGTATTTATATCTATTATATATATCGTCGTCTAGCATCAACCATAACACAACCCTTATTTGAGCCTACTATGGGACTAGTTCGATTTGTGCAAGATTGTCCCGTAATATTTATTTATTTATTTAAACGTTATTGCACAAAAAAAAAGTACAAAAGGCGGACTTAATGCTTATTATTTATTTATTTGTTACTATTTATTATGTTACATCGATGGTCGTAACATTTCATATTACCTAGACATTCAGACCCATGTGCGCTGTGAAACATTGAGGTTGTTACATGTGATAGGTATCTTAGCCAACTGCAAACTAGGTAAATCACAAACATTTCACTACATATTTATAACTGGAGTGATCCAGTTATAAATGTGTCCCGCTTTCACTCAAGCATTAATCAATAAGTGAGAGTAGGACACATTTATAAACGGACTGAGATGGTTGGAAGTCATCAATTGCAATAATTTGCTCTCCAAATCAGTGTGGAGGAAGATAAGACTTACTTTGTGTCTGGCTGTTGACGTCGGGCTCTGGTGGCGACAAGCAAGACACCTGCGCAGCGGAGTCCCGACGGCTGCCCAGCCGCTGCCTCAGCGTGTTCTCTTCGAGCGTGGACCTCGTCATCTCGTCCCAGCCGTTCCCGCCCGCCCACACCAGCCCAACTTGATGCGACAGTATCGGCAGATTGCAAACGAAGCATATTGCCGTCATTGTCCTGTTGAAAAAAAATAAAAAGTTACGACTCACTAAATTGTTTTATTTGGCGTAGGGGTTCAGTTTGACATTTAGAAAGCGTTGCGTATTTGTTTCACGCGCTCGCTTTTATTCGTACGTATGACAACGAGCGCGTGAAACACAAGTCAATTTAGAATACGAAACACATGTGTCAAATTAGCCCCAGTACTAACGCTTTGTTGTTGCGAAAATGCGTATCAGGATACATGGTATCTACACGGTGTTCTGTTCAATATGAATAGAAGCACGTTATATCGCGCCCTTGTGTTCGCATCGCTGAGCTGATAGATAACTGAATGGCTGTACGATATTAGATATGTAATAAACACACCCTGTCAACAATATTCGTCGTATTCACAGAGCTTATTGTTTCTGTGTTACGGATAATTGTATTACTTATACTATTCGAGCCAAATAACATAAGGGTTGAAAATTTATTCTTTAATATTCAGTCTTTCAACGATCTGTCCTAAATATGGACCAACATTTACTAATTAAACGCAGAATTGTAGGGCAATTAACTAGTAGTTATTACATATATAGATCATTTATAACAAAAAACTACTAACTTAACTTTATTGATATAATACAACTTAATGCTATAAAAACTAACAATAAGGTAACAAGTACACAACTAAGTAAATGAAATAACTTAAACAAGAATAAGAAGAAAATAAAACGAAACGAAACGGGTTGAATTTACAGACAACTTCACTAGCTACTTACAATTTTCAAAATCTATGAAATATATTTTGGTCAAGAGTGACGATGTTTTTTGTAATCAATTTTACAGATTTATTTTACTTTATTCAATTTCATTAGAATATTTTTTTAATAAATAATTAATGTCATCAGCATTATTAATCCTTCAAGTACTAAGTAAGATACGATACTTATTTCACGCTCATGAGCATTTTAATGCGAATGAATTTTGTGATACGTAAAATGTTTCATATGCTATTACTTACCAAATAAGTACCACAATTCGGCCAATTACCCAACATGGTTATGCCACTGCTGAATCTATCGCTGTTATACTCAAGAAATCGTAAGAACGCCATAAAATATATAGTCGTTAGTTAGTCAGATTATTCTGACTAAAATGCTCAATAAATAGAAATAGCCTTGGTTAAAACAAAGATCTACACAATGAAATCATTCCCAACCCCTCGACTTCAACCCACTTATTCTTATTGCCTAACCGCAGCAGATGGCTTCACCAATTAAGATGAGGTCCTGTTACTACACTGGGTCGCGATTTTTTTTATAGACTTGTTGACTCAAAGTGTATTATTTTATTAGGTACGGTCAGCCTCACAAGTGGCTGTTCACCTTTGTACCGTGTCACATTAAACGCCATGTTAAACTGCCATATGAAGTTGTGAAACGTGTGAAAACGACAAGGTACTTAGGTGTTCAGCAACTTATGAGGCCGACTGTACTCCGAAAGAAAAAAAGGCTAAAAATATGCCTAAAGAAGAAAATCTCATTCAAATATCTCGAAAAATTCGATGCTACAACCGTATTTCATATGATGGTTGTGTTTTGCGGAAAAGGGACAGAATATACGCCCTCTTAAAACTTTGGACACTTATAACTTTGCGATTGTTATTTATTCTCTTGTGTTAGGTACCTTTTTCTCCATTTGTCAATATTTTTAATCCATTTTGGTCAACATCCCTATTATCTCAGGGCCCGTAATTTTCATGCCGATAACATCAATTTGACGGCACGCTGCATATAGGGTGATCCCAAATAAGTTTATTGAAATTATTAATCATTAGTCGTCAATCATTTTAGTCATGTACAAATTACTCTAACGGTAATCTATTCACACGTGGAATAGTCAATAGGTACCTACTTGATACGTGAAACGTAAATTAAACTATTTGTTTTGTTTTTATACATATAATTGCAATCATACTCTATGCAGCGTGACGTCATTTTTGCGTCAACGGCATGATAAGTACGGGCCCTGGTGGTAACAATAGGTACCATTTAATAAAATGTTTGTATAAAAACAAAACCAATGTTGATCTTTATTTCAATAATAAGAAATAAGTGGGTATTCCTCTTTCGCACGTACAAAAATTCTGATGGTAGATTGCGATATTTTCAGAAAAAGCCACGATTGAGGTAGTCGCCGACAGTACCGGTTAATAAGCGGTTATTGAACACTGCCGTCGAGCCGTGATGTTAGATATCCTATCAACCGGCTATTCGGATGAACGAATTGCACCCGGCGGCTCCGTGGTACGAGTATTTTGATATACTTAGTACCTACACTCGCTCTGGCGTCAATAATTCGCTCATTCAGTTTCACGTATTTGGAACAAAAGAGACATACTAGACTACCGTGTATCTATCTATACCGCTATTGTGTATGTAGGACTTACATCTATCTAAGTAATTTAATTAATTTGGCTAAATACCTATGTGCGAACTGGCTAAAGCGACTGATTCTACTCGTGTTCTGTATTGATGAGTGCAATGATCATGACATTTATGACTGGGTAGGTATGTAGTAACATTGTAACTAATCATAAACGAAGGTATGAAAATAATTACATAAATACATGCACTAAGTTGTAATACTGAACATAAACCTTTATAAGCACTTGATGATAAAGGCGCTAAATACAATCAAAGAACGCAAACGGGGAATAGAATGATAATAATATATTTAAAATAATGTTTTATCCGGGTCTAACGCGATATTTATTTGCCTTTATTTCTCACGTTTCGACATGGGTAAAACATTATTATAAATATGTGTACAAAGCGCGAGAGTTTAAAGTGTTATAAAATGTAATATGTACTACATAGTAGAGTTTTGTCTCCATAGAGTAAACACTGTACACCATGTACAGTCAGCAGTAGCTGCGCGGGTGATATGCTCAAAATGATCTACACAAGTTCATGTTCTATTATAATAACGATGTGTGAAGATCATGTCAACTGTACGTTTTCGTACGTTTAAAGGCTTCTGCTGTTGATTGTATGCATTGAGGATGGTTGACCCTCCCGTGCCCAGCCAATGCAATTATTGTTAATAATAAAGTTATATACAGGGTGTCCGGTTAATAATACCAAGACAACCTTCTAACCACGAATATGGCACCTTAGACTGGTCCAGAAAATCGACTTTGAGGTTTTGTAAAAGTCACCTGGTTTTCGAGATATTCGCACTTTTCGAAGGGCGAATTGTACCAAAACAAGGGGTTTAAAAGTGAACATTTATAGCAACATCTTTATTTGTAAAGATTTAAATGGCATGTGTATCAATCAAACTTGTAGAACATTTTAAAGAAAAATGTGATTTTATTAATTAAGACCTAATTAAACAGAACGGTCTGGCCATCATAAAACTCTAATACACGTTAATTAGCATCACTGTAATATATTTTCGAAAATTAGTAACGTCCAAGTCATTCTAGTGAAATAAAGTGCACTACTTGCACCACTTGCACCTTATTTCACTTTAATGACCTGATATTTTTTTCAACATATTCCTTAATAAATCAAAATTTAACAACCGTTAAAAATATGGTTTTAGGAAGCGCTAATCAAGCCCTTTCATATGACACCCCACTTGATCTATTAACTACACTTTGAATTTTTGACCTCCCTCGTATTCGTCATTTACACAGAAAATAAAAATGCATATTTAACAATTTTATTCTCGATACATGCGTCTTAAGAGTTCGCAGTAAGCTCGATTCTCCATACAAACGTAGTTACGCTCTCATTTTAAAACTACGTGTTGGATTGTAACGATACTTTGCATATACAATGACATGAGGTACATCTAAGGCTGAAATTAGTTTATATGGCTTCAGATACCATAGGGAAAAAAATACAGCGAATTTAAATTTTTCATACAAAACTTGTTTTTGCTGCATTTCATTTGTTTTATAAAGTGGAGCCATATAAACTAATTTCAGCCTTAGATGTACCTCATGTCATTGTATATGCAAAGTTTCGTTACAATCCAACACGTAGTTTTAAAATGAGAGCGTAACTCCGTTTGTATGGGAAGGTGTAATTCGGCCTAGCTTACTGCGGCCTCTTAACCTTCTTAACAGTGGTTCCAAATTTCAAATAAATGGCATAATACATTTTGTATAATGCAGTTACGCCTGCTAACGATATTTATAAACTGCAAATAAAAGGAAAAATTGTAATCGGAGCCTAAATTTTTAAATTTTTCCTTTAATTTGAAGTTAATGGCTTAAGTAGTTCCTGAGATATTTCACGTTGTGACAGACGGACAGGTTCCTTTTTTACCTTTTGGTACGGAACCCTAAAAATACAGTTTTTCGAGTTCTACAGCTCACAGAGCCGCTAATTATAAACAGTTCACTTTAATGAAGCAACTTTATTTTTGTCAAACTGTGTGCATGTTATAAATAAACGCTTCAGCGACATGAATGTTATTTATCATACATGATCATAAATCTATTTATAACATACGACGGAAGGTTCTATATGACCCGATAATAACAGACTAACAACAGCTCTTAAACTATAATTAGAAGGACGCATGAAGCTTTTATAACTCTATAGAAATCGCTACAAGCTCTGCAGTCCGTAATTAAATACCGTAGAGGAGCTACGGCGTAGCACGTTCTACGATGGCTCTACGTGTGCAATTTGATACTTACCTGAGGGACCAGCGACTTATATTTCGCATTTTAATCTGATATCTACGTGTTTTGCGTGCTCGTTCTGATTCGTTAGATAGGCACGTGTGGAAGTGAGTGCGCGAAACACATTGAAATGTGAATACGATGTGGAGCGACTAACGAAATTGATCGCCTGGGGGTCACATGTCAGAATAAGCGCTTGCATTTGCTACACATTGATACCTAACACTAATGCGAAATGTGAATGTTAGATTGACCTCCTGATGCGTCCCCGGTTAAATTAATTAGGAAGCAGCATTGTTATAAATAAAGAGTTATTTCGATCTCAAATAAATGTACTGCAAGTTTCGATAACGAATGAACAGATGACAATTTATCTTACTTTTAATAACTTACACTTTAACTTGCTTTAAAAGCAAAAATAAGTTATTATGTAAATGATATTGCTATCGTGAATTTCTATCAGTTGTTAACATACGTGAGTTAAGTAACTGCATAATCACTGCGTATTCGACACTTAATATTGTGTACTAGGTCCCAGCTTCTTCGTAGGCTTAATTTTTAATAAATGTTATACGTGAGAATTCATAATACCTAGTTATTTTCAAAGCTTAGGTTGTATTAAAATAATATTTTTTTGCTTAAAAACGCTGAGGAACGTTTTGGCAAGAGCGTCGAATAAAGGCTAAGAGGCTTGCTGCGACTACGTGTCACTGCTTTATAAGTTTTAACTAATTTCGTCACATTCTACTGTTTCTATTATTTATCTGATTATCCATCTGATTCTGTTTAATACAGCAAAGAAATGTTAGTCGCGACCAGTTTGTTTTAGCTGCTTAAATGTCCCAACCACAATTTTGTGCGATGGCACAGAATAAGTAATAGAAGGTTCTCTGTTAACAAATTCCTTGTTTAGGTACGCCAACTACTAATGGACCGCCAGCTGGCGGCAGGTACTTGTGCATGTACTTGTAGCAGCGCGACGAAATCACAGAGTGAACCGCCCCTGGCGATGGTCGGCAGTAGCAGAGTTAGCCAGTGAGCAGTAGAAAAAACAAGAACGTAGGAACGTATGAAGAAAGCCACAAGATGTCACACTCTGGCACAAAGTGGTTCATCACTGCCACCGTCGAGCTAGGTCATGTCCGGGTGGGTGATATAGGTGAATTACTTAAGAGATGCGTTTGACCAAATAGTTATAAATGTGCGTGCATGTCTTACGACCATATTTCTGGTCTCGATTCAGATTTTCTTGTCTTGCATCGGCATCAGTTGTTCCAGCCTCGCAAACACAAAGAATCCACAATATTTGCAACCGCATTTCTTAAGTGGTGAGTATAAACAGAGTCTGACCAGAGAGTTGTGTCACAAAAAACTGCGGCAAATTTATAAAAAAAACTACGTACTATTAGCTGACGGCTTAATTCATACATGAAATTGTTGCAATTATATTTGTTTAATGCCTGTGAAACGACTCGCTGGCTAGTCTCTAAAAAAGGCATGCACAAGCAAGGTTAGGGTCATGCTATCATGCCGGTATTTTGGACCTGTAGCTGCGCAGCCGAGGTGAGGGGGACTGAGGCATGTTGCATAGGGCATGGGGGCAGGGGGCTAACTCAGGGGGTATCCCATACATAATATCACATCAAACACTTTGTACATCTGAAACAATACATAAACATTAGAGGTTACATACATACATTAAAATCAACATAGAAAATAATGGTCCGTTACATACGAGGGAGCATATAAATATATTAGGTATCCTATTTTATAGCAAACACTCAATTACTAAAAAATCCATCATTACTGCGTTTACGCAAGAACAGTGAAAACCATTATTTATTAAGAGGGCGTTCATGTGCACACTAGCGCCACTTGTAAATAATTGTGATTATTTAAATTTAAGGATAGATATTTAAAAAAAGAAGGCCGTTATTACTGTATTTTGTATTTAAGTATCTTTTGAATACATCATAATAATTTTTACTATGCTGGATTCGTCAGTCTATGCGTCCAAAGTTAAAACGGCCGTTTTTCTTTTGAGTTACATAAAAACTAATTTGATGTATTCACAAGGTACTTAAATACGAAATAAGTATAGCGGCCTACTTATTTAAATATCTATCGTTAAATTTAAATAACCACAATTATTTACCAGTGGCGCTAGTGTGCACATGAACGCCCTCTTAAGTACATTGATATAAAAATACTTTAACAACCATTTTGTATCATAAAACAATAAAATAATTACACAAGAACATCATAAAAAAAATTATACCAATCCAACTAGCACATAATTTCCTGTAATGTTAATTGTGTTCTGTGTTTAATAGTGATAGCGTTTAGAGTGCCGAATGACACTTCTAAAGTTCGTGTTTCGGTGAATGGTGGCGACACACAAGGGAACTTTCCACATAATTTTCCCCCAGCCTTTCATCTGGCGAGCTAGTGTCAATTAATACCGCTAGAGGGCGGTGAGAGGTGCGACTTAAAGAGGGGACTAGGCGCTGTCAGTTATGGATGGAAATTCAAAGATGGCACTGTAGTCGAATAAGAATTTAATATTGGTATTCAACTTATTTTAGTCACGATGTTTTTTTTTATAATTAGTAATTTTGTTATTTTTATAACACTTCTAATACCAGGAGCCTGCTAAGTAAGCGCTCTGCTTGTAGGCGCTTTTAGGTACGTTATCGTATCCGGGTAGCGCTATTAAATCGTTGGCACTGAATTAAAATAAAAATGTTACTCAAATGTTAACCATTTTTATTTTTTAAGGGGCTACCTAAGGTTTTCATCGATTTTTGACTAGTTTTGAATGGATACAAATACTTTTGCACTAAAGATAGAATTATAAGGCAAACGACTACCGATTCTTCAATCTTGAATCTCCATTTTGGTCTACCATATTTTGAAAGAATTTTTTTTTATGATTTTTTTAAACATAAAAAGACACCTTTTTGTTATAAGATTGCTGTGAAAGATCTAACATATACGAAATCTATATATTTGGGTTCGTCTCTGATGTCTTTATAAACTTGTGTAGGGTTTTGATTTTATACTAATTAGCACAAAAGTTATGGCCAGAAAACCTGTTTTTGGTGTAAAATTGTTCAACTTCGATGCCAAATGTCTCGAAGACAGTGATGTTTGAAGGAAATATGGGATACTATATTGCTTAAAGATGTTGTTATTATGATAAGCTACAAAAACATTAGAAAACTAAGGGATTCAGATCGAATTTCATTGGCGTATGGGATCCCCTTAAAATGTAATTCAATTCCACATATTTAAATACATGTATAAAGCTAACACAAACATTTTAATATACCAGAACTTAAACTAAGTATTGAAGAAAAATTTATGTACTCGTATCCAAAAATAATTATTGTATATTAATATTGAATAATTTGTTTATTAATAGTACATTACTTACCTAGGGCGGTTAAATAAAGAATGTCTCAGATCGCAGGTATTTGACGCCCGAGCCGAAGGCAAGGGCGATAAATATGCGCTCTGAGGCTTTCTTTATTACCGCCCGTGGTGAGTACAAAATTTTACGTCTCTATCTGGCCAGGAAGTGGGGTTTTCCGCACGCATAGCGTGCGGTAATTCCTACTTTATGGCCAGGTATGACGTAAACAAACTAATATCAACAAGAACTAATGAGACTTTTGGGGAACAGCAGCAGACCGCGATAGGCCCTTCAAAATACAAATACGAGCTTTGCGTATTACGAGTATGTCGGGTAAACCATACCACCGTGGCTAAGGATTTGTTCAAAAAACATACAATACTAACAATACCCTGGCTCTTTATATTGGAGGCCTGCAAATACGTAAGAGCTAATATGGACCAATACACTACCGTCGACAAAATTACGGCAGAAACACACGCGGGCAAAATTTCCTTATCGTCCCGTTTCGTCCCGACTCGCAAAAACACGAAAGTCACAGACACTGAAATAGTTAACTCGGCAAGCGATGTAATATTTATTAATAGTAGTTGACCAAGCATGCTATAATAGCAAATTTATTTTAAGAAAAATATACATTATTTAATATTAGAATCTATGTAACCTTTTATCAATAAAATATAAGAATATTAATATGTCATCCATCTGTCACTTTGACATTTATCAAAATCAAAAATCAAAATCAATTATTTATTCTGCAAATAGGCCACAAGGGCACTTTTACATGTCAAATGGTATTCTACAATATAATATTAATATTCTTACACAATAATCATTTTAAAATTGCAGATTTTAACCAATTAGTACCTAAATGATTATGTTTGCAAAAAGGGCAAAACAATTTTAGGTTACAGACCTTTGTTAAGCTTTATCAATTAGGGGGTTAATATTGTAATACCTCTACATATAAGCATATATAGTGCAAAGTAATGTTGGTGCTTTGCAGGTACAACTAGGATTTCATTTTAAAACTTATGATAAAAAATCTAGTAAGGTCAAACGCACCTCTATACTATTTTTTGTTTGAATTTCAGACAGCAAAACTAATCAGCGACGAAAATATGAGCCGAGCATTATTGCCTCATACATAAGTATCTGTCAAACTGAAATCATTTGGCATGATGAATTGAAACCGCCTTTCAATTCACAAAATGTTTTGTAGGTACTGGCTTGCAAGTTATCGAGAATAATAGGCCCCCGTGATTCGCAACAACGATATGCAATCGGGTTTAGAATTATATGGCTTCCCTATTGTGATTCTCGGTATGCGTTATGAATAACATTTCTACTCGAATTTAAACTTTCGTGAGACATGTTTCAAATAATACTAAAAATTACACTCACGTATTAAATGTCACTACAGGCGACATGTTTCGGGCTTTTCGGGAGTTCATCTTCAGGATGAGTTTTTTCGCGGCAGTCGGCAATACGTGAGTTTAACCGTGCAATTTTACTGGTATTATTTTAAACATTCCTACTTATTATCTCAAAACTGATAAATAATAATAAATTGATGCAGGGGTCGGATACCGGTATTTTCTCCATACAAAAGTACCAGTATTAATAAGTTCTATTTCGTTCTTTAGTTTGTTCGGATATTTGTGAACACTTTGGCCGCTACAATTGAACTGATTGATGGTGACTGTAAATTAAGAGCCTAAAAGAATTCAAAATAGGTATTAGACTGCTTCGGGGATTTTAGAAAAAACCGGTTGCGATCCCTGGTTGGGCGGACAGGGGCCTAATTCAAGACTCAAAATGTGACACGTTACCAGCATGTCACTGGGATATCCCCGCGAACACGTCTCTCTCTTTCAAAATCAGAATTCCAGACATGAATGACAAGCGATAGGTAATAGGTATCATAGGGATATCCTTCTGTAATTTAAGACAAGTGGAATCGCGGCCCAGTTCTATTATTGTAGAAATGTTTATTATTAGCTACTATTGATACGAGTATAGTATGTCTGTATAAATTATAATCATAAGTAAATACACCTAATAGTCAGGCAGACAAAAAAAAAACTCAGTCAAGTAACTTATACCGTCCATTAAGGGAAACAAAGCTTTCGTATTTTCTGTGAGACTCTTTGGCACTTTCCAATAATTAAAAAAACAATTATTCTAGCCTGTAAAATGAAAGAGACTACTTGTGGTGTTTTTTGCTGCCAACGTTTTGTCCTTATTCGTTCAGCGAGCCGTACTAATGCATTTCCATTTAGACAGATTTTCATCCCCGGCGTTCGTAATTTTATAAAGAATATTCAAAGGTTTTTTTCTGATGACTTTTTAATAAATACTCTCCAGTGACGTCGCCTTAATGCTTCGATGGCCATTAGTGTTTGCTTATGTAAAGTTTGCAGACCTGAAAGTTTTAACAACATATTTAGTAATGCTATTGAAAGGTAAAATAAAGAATACGTATATACAGAGAACTATTTTGTATAAAGCTTACATACTCGAAGTTTGCCGCAAGCACTATACAACGATACCAATTAAATTCATCTGCGAGTTAGTTCTGGTATTCTATCATAATAATTTCACTGTAATCGGCTTATTCATCGAACAAAACATTTCAAAACCCGGTTTCTGACGGCCATATTACTTTTGTTGCGAGAAACAAAATCCTTCTTTAATGGAGCCCCTGGCAGATATAGCCGCTTATATTTTTCGAAAATGGTCGGTGAATGTTGTCCAATTTAGATTGGTTTTTGATTGATAGGGGTGGGTAAAGTTTTAAATGAATTTTGGGTCCCTCGACACGCCCCATAGCCGCCCGTGAAATGTCCTTATATTCAATTCAATTCAACATTTGGCTAATAATACTCGCATACAACATAACAACTATATACGGTCTCCGCACTTCAGTAGATTGTTTGTGTTTGTATATGTTATTTTATTTGTGTTAAGGGATTTTATTTGTTTTTATTATATTATTATATTTACCACGTTACGCATATGTTACGTTACGGCATGGATAATGATGAGATGTTCATTAGAACATCTCATAATTTTCCATGCCTAAACTAAAAAAGAAAAAAATCTAATGTACCTAGACAAACTATTTTGTTGTTCGTCAGAAGCCAAAACACGATTGCTATAATTTTCTCGATAGGTAAAGAAAACATTTAAAATGTGCGCCATTTTTTTTTTTTTTACCTCAGCATGCTCAAATTATACACTACTAAAGTACATATTATCAATATAATATGAAGGTATTTCTCATTGAATAAACATGAATAAATGGCCAAAACAGTTATTTGCGTGCAGAAGACATAAACGTGTCTGTCATAATCATAATAATTTATTGATAATATAATACTTGTCAAATTATCAAATTACAAATTTTCACGCCGGAGATGCTTGTAAATGTTCATGATATGCGTCAGTTTTTAGGGTTCCGTACCAAAAAGGTAAAAAAGGAACCCTTATGGTGCGACTCTGTCCGTTTGTCCGTCCGTCCGTCCGTCAGTCTGTCACAACGTTAAATATCTCAGGAACTACTTATGCCATCTATTTGAAATTTGAAACAACTGTTAAGAAGGTTAAGACACGTGTATAGAGAAAAAAATAAATAAACATACATTTTTATTTTCTGTGTAAATGACGAATATGAGGGGGGTTGAAAATTCAAAGTCTAGTTAATAGATCAAGTGGGGTGTCATATGAAAGGGCTTGATTAGCGCTTCCTAGAACCATATTTTTTTTACTTTTGTTTAATATTGATTTAATAATACAGGAATATGTATAATATAGTACTAAATTAATATCATACAGTTTATGATATTAATTTAGTACCCCAGAGATGTATAATGTCTCTGAGCATCCAAATACAATTAATAATTATTCTAATGTTCTTATAGAGATGTATACTGTCTCTAAGCGTTAAAACAGAAAAAAAGGATTATTAATGTAATATTGCCAGAGATGTACAGGGTCAATAACAATAAAACGTGTCAAGAACAGAATGATGTCTCTCGTCAAAATAATGATAATAACACTAGTATTTAGGTAGTTACTATGCCCTTGCAAGCATGAACAGACCGGACTCCACAAACAGCACCCGATCACGAGTATGACGCATATCTCAGCCATCGCCTCCCTCAAAAAATTTAAATTAAAAAACATGATATCCGCGCTTCCGAATACGCACTTCCATCTCGCTCACGCTTATGCTCAGTGAGAGGGAGAGAAGACCACAAGCATACGTCGCCTTAACGCTAAAAGCTATATGAGCTAGGGAGTCTCGGCAATCACTTTACATGTGAGGTTTTTAGTGAGATTTTATTTTCTGTTAATATCTGTTTTGGCCTTTTTAAGTTTTTAAAATGACTGAGACGGTCAAGTAGATTTTGTGTCACCAAATTCATCATCATCCTAGCGTTATTCCCGGTTAGGCCCTTAAGGAGTTCGGGGTCTGCTTTGACACCTAATCCCAAGATTTGGCATAGGCACTAGTTTTTACGAAAGCGACTGCCATCTGACCTTCCAACCCAGAGGGAAAACTAAACCTTATTGGGATTAGACCGGTTTCCTCACGATGTTTCCTTCACCGAAAAGCTAACGGTATATAAATTTATATTCCGTACATAAATAAGTTCCGAAAAACTCATTGGTACGAGCCGGGATTCGAACCCACGACCGCCGCTTGACAGCCGCATGCCTGAACCACTAGGCTACCGTAGCTTGTCCACTCCACAAAGTAAGTAAAAAATACCGGTCAAGTACGAGTCTGACTCACGCACCGAGGGTTCCGTACAAACTTTCATACACCATACCCGTCATGTCAGGACCCCATTCATTCTTGAACAATTTTAACAGCTCATAGTAGAAGTTACCGTTGCAAAGCGCCATCTGCATTTTGATACTAACAACATACAACCTAGTATGTTTGTTTATCAGCGATAGCTTTTTATCACGCGTACCGATTTCGATTATTTATTTATTATTTGAAAGAAGGGAGTTTAAAGATAATCTAATAGGAATTTGAAGTTATAAAATTACACACACAAGTAAGTAAATTACAAATTTAATTAAGAACTTATTTTTAATAAATAAAATAAAAAATACGCTAGATAGAGATATCGTTTTATTGTTCTGTATTATTTATGTTACTCTTAATCATTAAAATATGTAAATATTTCAGAATTTTTGCTTGGTAAACTTCAGAGATAAGGAGGGGAATGGTATTTTTTTCTACATTTTGCTTAATAAATCAAAAATTGACCACTGTAGAAAAAAAATGGTTCTAGAAAGTGCAACTCAAGCCCTTTCATATGATACCCCATTTGATCTATTCACTACTTACTACTATACTATACTATACTGTACTGTACTTTGATACTTTGATTTTTTAACCCCCCTCATATTTGTCATTTACACAGAAAATAAAAATGTATATTAGCATTTTTTATTTTCCGTACACATGTCTTAACCCTCTTAACAGTTGATAGGTTAAATTGATAGGTTAAGTAGTTCCTGAGATATTTAACGTTGTGCCAGACGGACAGACGGACAGAGTCGCACCCATAATGATTCCTTTTTTTACCTTTTTGGTACGGAGCCCTAAAAATAGGTAATCTTATAAAACATGTTGGTTATTTTCAACACCTTAACGTCTAATATTTTGTTCGTCACGAGATAATAATAATATAACAAGCTCTTGGGTGCCTACCGAAATATTACTTTCCATTTGGCGCGATACTATTTGCACCTCCGCTAACGCAAAGGTGACAAAGGTGACATTTATAGCAGGCCAAGGGATTACACGGCTTATTTTAAGAATATTTTATTTTCTCTTTCGTCTCTGCTTTTGTTTTTACATGTTTGATAGATGTCTTCACGCACATACTTAATACAATAAACTAAGGCTATTGTTTCTGATGGAATATTTAAAACCTTTGATATTTCATGACAGTTGATTAGGATCTGGGACACGGCATTTTACAATATGAGGTCAAGCATTCTAAGGGTATGAATATTTAATGCATATCTGTATTTTTTTTCTGAACATTTTGATGAGGTTTTCAGATTGCACCGCGGTGTACAGGTTGTCCCACGGATATGCATGAAGGAAGTACCTAACCATTAATGTTGAACATAATATATTTTGCTCTATAAAACCTTAATATAATATAAAAAATAGTTAAAGGTAGTGCATTCAAAGATTTTTTACCCTGCCTCACTGAGTAATCGAACCAACCATTTATATTTGCCCACCTTAGCAGCTTCGGCTGCCTTTGCTGCGGCTGCTGCCTTCATCGAGGTACGGTGGAGATGCGACGGGGCTAGCGTGGCAATATAGTAAATAATAGTAAACAATATTCTCAGAAGGGAATTTTCCCAAATTCAACATTCCAAATTTCGAAGAAAGGTATGCACGTAGTCTTAAGCACCAACCACTCTAAAGTCTCTTTTAACTGAGCGTGGCACAAATATGATAGTAAGAACTTAAGGGTTATGCAATGAGGTTTTTTAAAGGCAATAACTGTCTGAACTAGGAAACTAAATGCCAAGCTTGCGTCTCTTAAACCTGTGGTTACAGTTTTAAAAAGAGTTCCGTAATAGTGCTCCGCGACGAGCGAGACAATGGTCCGATTGTGGACTACGTATACTATATATATACGTATACATGGTGCAACAACTCGCATGCCAGTTTTATTACATTGCAGGTTTTGATTGAATGCTTCGTATTTCGGTAGCCTGCAGCCCCAGGAAGTTTCCGTTTAGAAAGTTCCCTGAAGGCAAGATTTAGTTTCCTAAGGATAATGTTATAAAATAAACCGATGGCCGTTGGGGCGGAAAGGATCTCGAGTGGCGACCACGTACCGGAAGGCGCGGCGTGGGTAGGCCCCCACAAGGTGGACTGATGACCTGGTAAAGGTCGCGGGAGTCCGCTGGATGCGGGTGGCGCAGGACCGGCCATTGTGGCACTCTTTGGGGGAGGCCTATGTCCAGCAGTGGACGTCTTTCGGCTGATAAGATGATGATGATGATGAATGTTATAAAATTACCGGGAACTTTCACCGTAGAAAGTTCTGCGACTTTAGGAATCTTTCGTCAGTCCATGTCTAACCATACTGCGACGGTTCGTATTTCGGTTTTACTTCTCTAGAAATTAAAAGTTCATATTCATAGTTTTACCACAGAATAAGTAATAGTACTACGTACAGAAGGTTCTCTGTTAACAAATTCCCTGTTTAGGTACGTGCCTAAATGTGGCCATCCCGTTCTATCGCATGCAACGCGCTGCAACCCGTGCGAGCGTCCCGTCCCAACGCGCGGCAGCTACTGAATAGAGCCCCTTCGTAGGGGCGACCGGCATGTACTTGTAGCGATAAACACAAATCGCGAGTGAGCCACGCCTGGTTTTACTTGAAGTCATCAGTTAAAGAATTATTAATAATACATAGTACATTATGATACAAGTGAGGTATGTTGATCATTACATCAGAGGCGGAATTGTCACGCGAACCGCAGGTGAGCGTGATAATAGAGCCGAGGATGTAATTATCAAAGCTCACGCGTGTCATACGACGTTTTTCAACACATTTGCGAGGAAAAAATCCTTTTCATAAAATTAACATGTTACAGGCTCCTAAGTAGTTTCCTTTAGTTATTGATGATAACAGGTTTTTACTCACATATTTGTACATCTCCAAGAATGTACAGTGGCGTCAAATCTATTTATCACTTTTCTATTCACTACGAGTCAACATTTTTAACAATAACCAAACACGCATCATCAATGTTGTTTACAAATATTTGTGAAATTACCTATAATGGCGCGCAACTATTTTTTTTCGTGAAGTTCGCGCAGTGCGCCCGCAGCGAGGCTTAGATGAAATCTCTAAACAGCCAATACAAAATAAAATAAATATTTTCTTATTCAATATAAATTCATGTAAAATGTTATCAAAAGTAAATAGTTTTACTAAATTAAACGTTTCTATATCATATCCAACAAGAAATAATCAATTAATCCAAAAGAAGGATTTAATTTGTTTAGTCGAGTAAGAATCCATTTGCCGAGAATTAAAAACAAACCTGTATAACCCGGTCAATTTAAGAATGCGCCGAGTCCATACATACACCTTGCTGCAAGGTGCCAACGTGTCTTAATCGGCATATAAATATAACTACACGAGTGTCGTAATGTTATTAAACACGCATGTTTAATACCCAGGATTATGAGCCCAAAAGCGGCACAATAAGAGGCACGTTACGAGCAAATGTGTTGAAAAATAATATAAGGTTAAATCGGCGCACAACTTTAATTTTCAACCAAATCACAAAATACTTTTATAAAAAATTGCGATGCCATTTTATACCGACACGATAATTTTTCTTATCGTTTTAACTTTTTGTCATCAACATTTTTCTCACTTGAGACGGAAACATATATAATATACGTGCATGAACTGTAAATTTGGTGCAGTCTCTGTGCAGTAATGCACATATTCTGAAAATTGTCACGTCTTGTGCGGATTAGCAGTTCGTCGTCGAAACGCAAATAAACGGTTTAACTAAAATACATATCTTCACCATTTAAGGGCATGCATTGGATAATCATGAGATTTTAGAATAAAATGTATCTGAACCATTTATTTTGTTATTTGTCAGTAGCCAAAACACGATTGCTTCAAATTTTCTAACTACAAAAACAACAAATGTTGGGTTTTTGTTGTCCTTTTTTGCCTCGGACAAAATTAAATTATAGATTAATAAACGACATAAACAAAGTAAAATCGGGGTACACCTAAAATATCGCAGAAGCAAATATGAATAAAACTTCACAAATTGAGATATTTTATTGATATTTATCAAAAGTCCCATGTCCGAGTGTTGCATCTCATTTTCTCATGCGCGGAAGACATACTCGTACACCTGTATTTTACACACCTTACGGATTGACCACATGTCGTGTGAGCGTTAAAATTAATCGTGTCTCGTAACTTAGTGACACCGTACCTATTTATTGAGCTTCGGCATGGTCTATCCATCTAACTGCTCAAATTGGCATCCTGATTCAAAATTACTGCCCACCCATTAATTTTAATAATAATAATAAGAAACGTAAGGCAGCTTGTGGCGGGCTGATAGGGAGTAGCGACCCTACGCACCTGAGTGCTCCTGGGGGTGTCCTGTGGTCAGGCTGAGCCGATCGGGTGGATGGTTGGATAGGCCTGACCTCATAGACCTCTGGCTTGCCTTAACTGGCTGTCCAGAGTGGAGTCGCAAGAGCTGTTGCTCGAGGGTAGATGTGGACACCTAAGTGGTGAGTTGGCTATATGTTTAAGGTCCAGTGCCACCTCTCTACCCCCCAGCCTCTCTGACTGGTGTTGCCCTTAGGCCATTTTTAATGTCGCTATTAATAGGGGCCCATCTAGCAGTTGGCGAGTCACCGTCTGCCAGAGATAAAAAATGAGACAGTTTATTAGGCAGGCGTCCGATGTTTCACCCAATAGCCCATCCACTAGTCCATAATTTGCACCCAATAACCCGTTTTATTTAGATTCCATTAACCAGCAATAGTCCCTGTACACCCCAGCGGGTGCTGTCTCTGTGTGCGTCCCTCGGCACACACAGTCCCTCGGCACACACAGCATCCGCTCGGTGTACTCCTTGCATTTCATTAAATTGTCAAAAGGGCCTCTACGTGTTGGCTCAGTTGGTACTTTGTAGGTACCTAGCCCCACGCACGCCTCCCAAAGGTCCGGGACATCATTGTCCCGTGAGCGGGAAAGACATACAATAATAAGAATAATAATTATATATTGCATTAACTGTGTATGGTATGGATGACATGTATACAAATAGTTTCAGTATAGTTTAATTTTACCATATGTTTGTGAAACAAAAAGAAACAAATCAACAGTGCCAATAACAAAACATTCTTGATTAAGTGCGGCCGCTGCCGCCCGCTGCCTTACACCACAAAGCAATCAAAAGTAATTCAGAAGGTCAAGATTTCTTCGTTCGTTCGTATGAAATTAAAAGGAAAGAAACTCACTGGTCATTGTTGGCCTATAGTTTTAGTTACGAAACAATTATTGTTAACGCTTTCGCTTTATACAAGACTGAGGTATTACTTTGAGGAAATGTAAGTGTTGTGTATATTGCTTATTTCTAATGTCCTGCTAATTACCTAAGCATTTTTTAAATTAAATAATATTTACAGAAATTGTAATGTTCTAAATTGACTAAAGTAAATTCATATTTTTTTTGTTTTTTTTTTTTAATTAACGTAAGCGGTATAAAATGTAAATAATAAAAATACAAATCGTATGCAAAATCCTTAAACTAAACTAGGCTACTGAAAAATGGAATTAATT
Source organism: Epinotia brunnichana (assembly GCA_963854355.1). Taxonomy (NCBI): domain Eukaryota; kingdom Metazoa; phylum Arthropoda; class Insecta; order Lepidoptera; family Tortricidae; genus Epinotia; species Epinotia brunnichana. The sequence goes on along the minus strand of OY977949.1, from coordinate 15,409,426 downwards.
ATTGGATCGTCATAATGCAAAACTCTATTTGATAACTAGCGTTTTATTCAAACAGTCAATAACTCCAAATTATGTTAAATGCAATTAAGTTCTTTTATGATTTTCATATAAAAATATCTAAAATTTTCTCTTACATGTTCAGAGTAAATAAAGTGTCAAATCAGCGAGATTGCGAAAGACATTTGAGTAACGTGCAAGGCCGCGCCACGCCGCGGTCGTCACTGCGTGAATTGAATAATGACCCCACCACTTTTCTTTGTACAAATTCGCCAGTCATTATTTCTAAATAATTCTGAAGTAAAGTGGACCGTAATAACTCGGTGCGCAACAAAATATGAGAGATTGAGTTCTATTCTTGGAGATAAATACAAATTGGTGAAGATATCGGCCTTGTGTCATTAAAGGCAAGGCGTAAAAAAGTAAACATGGGCAGAGCAAGGTTACACTCGTACGATAACTTGTAACGTACGATAAACGGAGAAAAAAATTACGCGTATAGATTAAATAAAAATAAAAATCGCTATTAAAGAAACGGTTCGTGTTTATCTTTTTTTCCAAAAAAAAATCTTAAACTTTTTGATCTATTATAGGGTAGAATATGCATTCATGCTCTTGTATCTACAATTATGTCCATTTGACAGGCGTTTTAGCATCAGAACATCATTGACTATTGACTTTCGACGTTTGTGTACTATGGCATGGACTAGTGTCTGCAATAAACTGATTTTTATTTTATTTTTTATTTTTATTTATTGACACATTCACGAACTGCAATTTCGGCTTTCAAATTAAAAATCACGTAAAGCTGCTAAAAACACAGTCTCTTTTCTCTAGTGTTTGGATTAACGAGTTCCATTACTTTTCCACTGATATAAACGGTATATTCTGATTGGTATTTTTCCTTGTGCTGTGTTAGCCTTACCTTCTTACCTTACCTCTGACGGGATAAGGTAAGATTGATGGGTCGCAATACGCCGATGCGTTTTGACGCTCTCTGTTTTGAATGACAAATCGCTGGATGTGGAAATATTTGACATATAATCCCATCGTTTAAAACTCGCATTGTTTTAATAATGCATTTTCATGTTTGAGCGCTGGCGGTGACGATGCAAACATTCAAGTAAAATGTTGCGATACCGCCAAGAATGATTCAGCATATAATTTTGATCATTTGTCTTATTTCCTTATCATACCTACTTTCGGTTTCCTGCGCATAAATGTGGACCCCGGAGGGTCCAGGTGAAAATAATTAAATACTTCTTGTAAAATCTTCTGCTTTATTTATCTTTATTTACCGTCTTGCTTCATACCGATCGTCTTACAAACTGAATCGTACGTCAAATCATTCACCTTTCTAAAATTATTCAAACCACGTTCGATCGTTCCTTATTCATCATCTAACAGCCAGCACTATACAAAATCATCAAAAAGTATCAACCCCACATAAATATACCGTTAATTGTAGCGTTTAGGCATTCATTTGTTTTAAACAAAATTTCTGCATTTTATCATTTTAGCGCGAGATATTACACTCGTGTAAAGAATCTTTAAGGCTCGACCTTTAAAATTTTCGTAAAAATGAGTTGTTTAGTAACCATTTTATACATTATTATATTTATGATGTAACAATTTAGCGTCGGAAAAAATATAAATGAATCTGCAAGATATGAGAAGTGACATAGTTTTCGTAGAAATCCATTTTAACAAAAGAAAGTAGAGAAAAAAAAACTAAAGTGAACCTTAGTATTTCACTTGTAACCATTTTACTGTTCCTTTTTTATCAGAAAAAGATGAAATTTTATAATCTTCTTCATAAAGTAATGAACATTGAACAATAATATTTAAATACTGTTTAATCCGGGTCTAACGCGATATTTATTTACCTTTATTTCTGACGTTTCGACACGGGTTAAATATGTGTACAAAGCGCGAGAGTTTAAAGTGTAACATTGAACAATAATTTTATTTTCTTACTTACTTAAATTTCTTCTCGTTTTCTGAAATATTCCGAAAAACATGATATCCGCGCTTTCGAACACGCACTTCCATTTGGCTCACTACTCCAGGCAAAATACGGTTTTGAAAAACATTAATTTATAATAGCGTTTTTTGTCTTTATATCGTTTTAAAACATTATTCTAAGATGATTTATTTAAGAATCTAACAAACTTTCCATCCATATAAATAAAGCATGAATTGTTTTTTTTTCATTATTTATCTTGAATATTATAGAGCAAATGTAAATGAACCAAAATAAAAATAAAACCATTTATTCATATTTTTTAGAATACGGCTCCATCTAATTAATTGGTTTCAATTAAGCATTAGAGGACCTTTTACAAAAGGTTTTTTAGTTTTTTTGACAACCATCGGAAACTGCTAATGGATGATAAGTGGGGCGTTGGGAGGAGATCGCTCCATGGCTGTCGTCCATCGCAGCTTCCAAAAGGACGTATGTTTCAAAAAACACTTCTGTGTCATAATATGCTACTTTATACACGGATAGGTTTGCGTCGTAAATGGCCGTATCTGTTGTATTTTATGTGATGCGGACACACGTTTTATTGTTTATTACATCCTTTTTCGTTTTCCGGACATGTTTCGAGTTAAGGTTGGGTGATACGTATATTTATGTAGTGTTTAAGTTAAGATATTATTTAGGAATGTTTCGCCATGACAAAGAAACGTACGTTTTATCTAATACTATACATAGATTTATAAACAGCCAGTACAGATCACACAAGATCCATATTTGCCTCCATTATCTTATCGTCCCTCAGACTGATATTACTGAAACCATAGTGCAGTCAGCATCAAAAGTAGCTACGCAAACGATGACGCCAAAAATCGTTATAACAATGGAATAAGAACTTTTGATTACGTAGTTACTTTTGATGATGACAATACCATATGCATTAAACGGACAGTAAGTTGTAAAGCACACGAGACAAACTAACTTTGAGTCACGCTGAGGTATAAGCACTTCGGACTTATTAACTTTAGCTGCACGTAAATGAGTCTTACAAACCTAAGTGAGTACGTCTAGCCTGTTCAAGTTTGCAAGTTTCTGAGCTGCAACCAGACTTTGCCGGTGCAATACGTATTATCACGATGTGACTGACGGTGTGTGTGACTTGAGGAGGGCAAACGAAAGCATGGCGGACAACTCCTTAGGTATAAAGATGAGCTTTACCCATTTCTTGGCAAATAAAAAAAAAATCAAGAGTTCGAGCCTCGTTTGCAAAAAAAAAAATCTGTAAAAAGAATGCAAAAAGAGCATCAACAAATGTGTATCTTGTGAGATACAATGCCAAGATAAAGCACTGTGAAATTGACTCTCTGAAGTGGGAGAAGCAAGCAGCCAACCACCAGGATTGGAGATCTTTAATTAAAAAGAAAGCATCAGTTTTAAAATCCCTTCGATGCACGGAACTTGATGTGAAGCGAGACGAGCTGAAAGCCCGACCACTTGCGGTGATCAGCTATAATCATCGCACCGCTCGCCATCGGCGACCTGAGGGGTAATCACGTAACGTTCCGAACGCGCGTCGGTACAATTTAACTGTCAATTTTCCATATAAAAAGACCTACCCAACGTTCGTACAATGCGTTACGTGATCGACCTACTGGAACCTAAATAGTCGCGTACCGTACGGTTTCAGAGAAATTTCCTCCCTCGGACGCTCCAGTTGTGGAATGAGCTCCCTGCCTAGGTTTTCCCAAGGGACTACAGTATGGGGTTCTTCAAAAAAGGAGTGTATAAATTATTAAAGGGTTGGCAACGCGCATGTAACACCCCTGGAGCTGCAAGCGTGTATAGGCTACGGTAACCACTTACCATCAGGTGGGCCGGGCCATAAGCTTGTTTGCCACCGAGGTGGTGCAAAAAAAAAAAATGTAAATGGTGTGCCGTTATGTAACTACTCGGGTCTTTATAAATAAGATCGGCTACGTGAGCCACACCAGAGTACATGAACGAGATCAACGCCGGAGTTGAGGCAGACGACCGCTTTAGCCTAGCTAGTTGGTAGTGAAGTTGGCCTACGAAGAAAGAGGTCCTGGGTTCGAATCCCGGTAAGGGCATTTATTGCTGAAATATTTGTTGCCGAGTCATGGATGTTTTCTATGTTATTTAAGTATTTATTTATCTATATAAGTATGTTTATCTTCGTCTAGCACCCATAGTACAAGCTTTGCTTAGTTTGGGACTAGGTCGATTTGTGTAAGATTGTCCGCAAATATTTATTTATTTATAGTTGCCGTGGCCGAAATCGGTCAGGAGAGTAGTAGTAGTAGTAGTACGATGTAAAGTTATAAATAATTAAATAATTGTTTTTTTTTTTTTATTCAGAAACAAACAGTCTTACATAATAAGTGTACAGAATACATTAAGCATAAAACAGACCAATAGTTTCCTGGATGATAAACATCTAGAACGTTGCAGATAACAGAAGAGACAGTAAGCAAATAGAATTGGAAAATTAAAAGTCAGGTCGAGTCTTGGCCTCGTATCTTTGATGCTTACTATATACTATATACGTGTCATTTCTAATTGTTTATTATTTTATTTCATATTTTTTATATACTTGCTTACTTAACATACATATTTATACAAGTACAACCAAACCACAGTCATTGCATAATTTAAAATATACACAACATTACTCACATTCCAATAAGATATTCATTCCCTTCCGACAATATTAATTAGAATTAAAACTTATTATATCTGGTCTGACTGAAAATCAGCGTTGCAGTGTAGGTACTCAGTAGGTACTCACTGCAACAGTATGCTGAGTCTAGCCCCTTTTTGGCATCACAAAATGTAAATGCCTCTTACGATATTGTTTGAGTGTGTTTGTCTATTCCTAAGTCTAATTTGTACACTGTTCCTTTTGTATAAAATGTGATGTTGATGTCTAAAACAATTACAACAGCTGCTAAGAAGGTATTAGGTACATACATAACGTTGCATTTCAATCGATCATCATGCGAACATACAAGTTTAATAATTGATATTAATTTTTGTTGAACTATAAAACCTTATATAAAAACAAAATCCTTGTAGCTAAAAAATAAAAAAAAAAAAAAAAACTGCTTCTAAAAAGTTGCCAAGATATCCTAATTTTTAAATGCATCCAAGCGATGTAAGTTTACAGTGAAAAATATCAATATCGATAAGTTTTAGATTTATGTTATTCATATGCTCGTTTAATAAACACATTCTTACCGTAGCACGTCCTGCTGCGTGGTATGCAAAATACATTTTTTTTACGACATTGGCGCTCTCGTCTTCGCGGAACTCTAAAATTAATTTTATATAAAAGAGTAGGGGCATGAAATTGTGAATGTATGATCTTATATAGTATAACAGAATCCGTGGATTGTGTATTATTATTTCAAGTTATGAAATACTTTTTCCCCAGTCAACCAAGCTCATGATTTGATTTAAATTTAATGTCGTTATTATGGGTATAGTACATTATAAATAAATAAATATTTTTCGGACAATCTTACTCAAATCGACTTAGTCCCAAACTAAGCATAGCTTGTACTAATGGGTAATAGACGACGATAAACATACTTACATAGTTAAATAAATACTTAAATACCTAGAAAACTTCCATGACTAAGCAGGAAAAAATATTCGTGCTCATCACACAAATAAATGCCCTTACCGGGATTCGAACCCAGGAACTCCAGCTTTGTAGGCAGGGCCACTACCAACTAGGGAACTAGGTTAAACCGGTCGTCAATATTCGAATCGGGATCATTGAATAGGAGCGGTTCAAATGGAATCCTTGTGGGACATCGGACGTTATGGTAACGTATGCATATATATTTATATTTATATTCTATACCTATATATATTAACGGCAACAAATTATTATGTTTTACTCAGGACTGATACAATCTAATTGGGGAGTGGGTTATGGAGCCGTACGATGAGAGTTTTTGAATAAGTATGTATTAGTGATAAACTTCATAAAATGCTTTTCTGAAGTCCGTTAACATCAGCCTGTTTTAAGAGCATCAATTGATACGACGAGCGATCAAGCGATATGGAGCGTCCATCTTGGTACTATATTAAATGTGCAATCGCAATTTTATTAAACTGTCGCAAATCTAAACAATGCGGTGCTTTCATTTGCTTATGCGCTTACGCAAAAAAGGAGCGCATTAACGATAGAAGCACGTTTCGGGTTTGGCCTTTGGCTAGTCATTTAACGTAAATAGAATGAGTTTTATATTTTTATTAATTTAATTTTATATGGATATAACTTGTGTTATCATCGTTACATCGGTATTCATTTTTTTTCGGAGAAGCAAACATATAAGCAATGGAGGCACTTGTTGAATCATCCCTGTAAACCTCAGCACTGTTAACGTCGTCATAATATTATGGCATATCTATATTTGTGTGTTAGTCTGAAAGGGACACACCCTATTTAAACTACCAGACAAGGTATTTTATGTTTACAATGTAGAAGAAGGGTGTCAATTACTTAGATAACAATATAAAGCTGGGTAAAAAAAAGCAAAATTATATACTTACATTTTGCATAAAAAATATCATTAAGTACCCGTCCTCTCTCAAATGTATTGTCTGAAACAGCATCTGAAACAACGGAGAAAGGGCTTATTTCTTAAAATGAATTCTACTTGGCATATTTCTTAAAATTAATGACCCTTTTACTTCACGAAAGCTTTTCATTTAAGTTGCTTACTAATCCAAATTGAATATATCAGCAAAAAAAGGAGCTTCTCTCATAAACATTGCTAGGACCCAGTGGCAGCGCCCATACAAGCCGAAACCCACCGGCATGCCTAAAATTTATTTTTAGACAAGCCTATACATAGTTATATACTTACTCTAACTAATATCTTCCATAACTTTATGTTTTCCGTGTTCCACATAGTGATTCTATCAGATAATTGAAAATCCTATCTATTGACCATGGATTATATAAGGTACAAAATAATTAATGCCTTTAAAGAAAATGCGTGTCGTTCTTATTTATTTAGTTACGTATGTGCTTACAATACAATACAATGCAAATTCACTTTATTGCACACCTCAAAAAAAAACTCCAGTATAAAACATAAAACTTAATAAAATAGAGGTAAACAACAGGCGGTATTATTATAACGAGCGATTTATTACATGCAAACTTTACTATATTTTATTATTTTGACTATTAATCTTGACTATTTTCACAGCGACCCTTTGCAATATGCGCACTTAGGGTAAGTGCACCAGTGAATGAACGCTTAAGGATATATTTGACTTAAAAATTGTTTTATGTAAGTTAGCTATACTTAATATCGACCATGACTTTTATGTGTGGCGAGGAGGATGAGACTATGGAACACTTATTGTGTGAATGTCATGCCCTTGCCAGACAAAGAATGAACTACTTTGGTAACGGTTACCCGCAACCAAAGGAATTCAAGGTGCTCCCGGCGAACTGCATCATCCGCTTTGTGGAAATGATGGAGCAAGCCTGACAGCAGGTATAAAGGAGAGGGCAAATGCACAAAAGATCCCACTGGGTCGAAGTGCATCTGAAAGGGCCCTCACCTAGATAGATAAGATAAGATAAGACCATGACTGTTTGTACAGCTCAAACAAGTATTTTAGTTTGCTTAAATTACTTTGCTTTTGCAATAAGTTTCCATAATTTTAAGTTATATGACCTTTTAGGTAGAAAAATGGAAAATCATCAGTGAATGAACCCAGTTTTCTAGTAAATGAACAAATAAAACCAGTGATTGAACTACTGTTATAATTATGGTTTATTTGTTTAAATTGCTGTTTAGCGATTTTGTTTGGAGTTATCTCGATATACCGACACACGGAATAGTAGTTAATGGTTTACTTTTTCAAAAACAATTAATAAACTGTAACAAATATTCGTTCATTAACTGGTTCCAAAAAAACAACAAATGAACTAGGTAATTATCGGTCGATGTTCATTTACTGGAAATCTATACACCAGTATCTATACACTAACTTCATGTTCAAAAATGAGGTTTGTTTGAACACTGGGCCAACGATGGACAAACTAAATCTTATTACAATCACTAGAACATAAGATATTGCGAAAACATTAAAACAGGCATTGCCAGTGAATGCACTGGAGTGTTCATTCACTGGCATTTAGGCGGTTTTTAATTCTAGTTATAGAACACGTACTAAAAACGAGAATCTAAACTTAAATAACTTAAAATGATAATTTATTAGCACAATTTCGCTCTTATGAGTTCTAAAAACCACATACGATAAGTCTCAAGTTTATTAAACTAGTACAATGGCACATCAAATAAAAGGTGACATTCTTGTCCCCTCATTACCGGCTCATACAATACACGGCCATAGCCCGTCAACTTTAAGCTTCGCTCATTTAGTAACTGTTTTGACTGAGTTGACATACGAGTAAACGTTACATTCTTACAGTGAATGCTGCTAATCGGGAAAAAAATATCCGGTATGCTAGAAATATACAGATCTCTTAATTTAAGCAAATAAGCAGGTTTTCGTTTATTCACTGGATCCGTTCATTCACTGGTGCACTTACCCTATCGCGATCATATTTTTTTATCGCAAATAAAAAATATGGCCTAGGTGAATGAGTGTTGCAACCGAGTCTACAAACTGTCCGCGGCAGGGTCTCTGAACGGCACTCCACTTCGATTGCGGTTAGTCTGACCACCCAACTAGTAATCCGTAAGCCCATTCCCAATACGCCTACGTCTCATGACAACTCCATAAATTGCATGGCAGCAGGTCGAGAAAGTTGTGCTGAGCAAGAATCAGAAGATTATCGCACTAAAACTTGGCCGAAAGTTTGAAAAATTATTCACTTCCGGTCAAAATTGTAAGGGTAGATATCGACGAGACATGTGGCATCATTTAGCCCTTTTATCCTGAAATGGCTGAAAGTACTTAGCAGACAGTGGCAAAGGTGGCCAACTCTACGATTAAAGTGCTAAACGATCGAAATTTAAATATGTTGCCTACGTATTGTCGATATTTTGTACAGTATTCGACATTTTAATCGTTCAGCATTTGCATTGTAGGCAAATCAGACGTCGAAATAATAAGATTAGATATTTTGATTTGTCCATGTAACGGTTTTCGATATTCAAATACGTACCCCATTCTAGGTATTTTGGGTATTTGAAAATCAGCGTCATTATAAATTTTTAATTAGAATCTGTTTCATTCCAGTGTCGTCGTTTCACCGTAACCGGTAACACAATAACTGTGCTCTCCGATGCATTCCAACCATTTATTTCGTTAAAAAGAATGTAGTAACGATAAATCAATACATATTTGTCCATAATAATTGAATCTACATACATATAAACCTTGCATATGACTTGACCTCTCATGAACTTTTGCCCTAATGTATCACTCTAATGCATCATTGGACCTGTTTTTTTTTGTTTTTTGATGTTTTGAGATGACTACATATATTGTAGCTTTTATACTTAGAAGCGTAGGATTGTTTTATGATATTCCCGCAAAGTAAAAATTAAACATTAGTTCAAATGAAAATTAGGGAAAATTGTTAGCTTTACCTAATCGCAAGAAACAATTAGGTAATTGTAGTATTACAGAATTCTCAAGTAAATGTTGTAAGTAGTCCTCTTTAAAGAATAAACTACTAAGTATCCTTGAAACTTGAACGATAAATATTTTCTTTGAAAACTGATTTCGGGAGTTGAAAATTAGTTAATAATTTCTCTGTAGCCGTGAGAACATCTGTCCATCGCTACTTAAAACGGGTGTCGACTGACGGGTTGGGTTCGAAATGCCCTGCACTAATTGCAGAGTTGCCTCGAGTTAAATTAGAAGGACTTTCGCGAGTGTACACCCCCGCCCGAGGGTCGGAGCGAACAGCAGGCCTCGTCAAGATACGAATAATTACGTACCATTTTATCAGGCTACAATTCTGCTAAGAATATAGCATAGGCCTCTCTAGTGAGATCTTCATTTTGCAATTTCATTCCAATTTCATCTCAATGAGATACCTATATATATTTGGGATATATGTTTAGTTCCACGCACATGTGTCAAAAGCACCACCAGAATCAGAATTTAATTTACAGACGACGTCAAAGATATGTTTAGGTACCCTTTTGAATGTTATCCCACTTGAAATAAGGCGAAAAATTTAAACATGTATTTGATATCGGCTGTACAGAGCAGAAAGTGACGCACTGACTTTTAATTGATACAATACGGTAACTGACAGTAAATATTAATCAATCTTACATTTCCAATAAATACACCTCACGATAATACCCAGAAATCATTACACATCAACTTGTTTTTGCTATTTTAAAGTTTTTAATTCGGTTTCCCTACAAACTTAACTCAGGCAGTTTTGACGTTTCATAAAAAGTTACAGATTTAACAATTAGCACCCCTTTTGAATTTGCAATTATTCCATTTGTTTATTTTTAGGTAATAAATAACCTTGGGTATAAGCCGGAGCTTAAGTTATTTTAGAACGTAATAAATGAAATTTCAGTAACAATTTCCAAAGTAATTCCATTGCAGTATTAGGTACCTAAGTACAAAATCAGCTTTTCAATAATTGACGACCACAAAAACATTCGTCTTTTAACGGAACAAGATTTGGGTTTTTCGTATAAGTACCGACACGGACTTTCGGTTCATCTCTTCACATCTCAACCACATTTTAATGTTACGCGCGCTCTTACTGACGCGTTAGCCCGGTGGATATAGAAACGAGTGGGCGAAACAGATGGAATCGTGATTGGGATCGGAAGCGACAGACACAAATATACCTCCTGCTATTCCTCATTAATGTGATGAACCTTGGTCCGCGGCCTTTGTCGTCGCCAAGGCTCGGCTTTTCGTTTGTAACGAAAAATTTCAATGTATACTTACATTACATTATTCCGTCAGACATCGTTAGAAGAAGCCCGGAAAAGATGCGGCCTTGACGTGAATTATATTTCGTATATTTATGCTTCCTTGTGGAGGACATTCGGGTAACCAGGCATGTTAAGATAATTGGGAACCGTTTTGCATATTATTTGAACTAAACGGGAAATCATTAGCCGTAATTGTTCAGATTGTTTTTATATATTTTTAGTAGTTAAGAATAAATAAATACATATTAGATATTGAATTGTAAAGCATTCAAAAAATCAATAGAAAATTCAATTATTTATTCTGCAAGTAGGCCTCAATGGCTTTTTCACATTTCCACAATAGACAAATACCTAACAATAGGCTTTTTGCGTGATCTTAAAATTGGTAACGTAGTGTTGCTAAATGGATAGTAAATCATCTAACTATTGTAAAAAAGTATAAATTACAAAATATCATTAAAATCATCAAAAGATATGGACCGTGAAAGTTTAGAAAAAGATGCAATTTTTTATTTTTTAAAGCTACCAATAGAATCCTTACGCTTTTATAGAAACAAACTTGTATTGTATGGACTTGTAACTATGGACCTAAACGCAGTATTTCGCGACTGAAACAGCAATTTACTTGATTTTCCATACAACGATTATTACAAATTGCAAACCCTGACGTCATACTTTTAAGCGAATCAGTATGAAGCGTTTCGGCTGGCGCCAGCGAGGTCCGTCTTTGTATTTTTTTTTGGGTATTTATGTTCTTTAATTGTAGTTGCTTCCGTACAAACATTTGTTTCTCTCAAAAAACTGATTCGAATGGTATCGTAAAAAAAATCTAAGGTCACAAGTATATTATAATTATGCATGTTACATATACATATCGAAGTTCGCGTCGCTAGAGGAGTAATAAAGGCGATGCTGAACTGTTTATTTATTTAAGGGAACTAAGAGACAATAGCGAGTCCTTCACTCTTAAAATATAGTGTATCTCCGGGAGTTCTGGCGACCTTATTCACCAGAACAAACACAATACCACATATTTACAGAGAAATTACTAGTCTTGAGTAAATAGACACACGATTACACGATACAGGTTCTTATACACATTATTCATACTTCACACGCACTTTTAAAACTTATGGAAATCTGAAAAATGTTACCAAGTGCACGCGGCGTGCCGCTTGAAATTATTCTTTGATTTGATATTCGCTATAGTTTGAATCGCGTTATTGCGTACTGTCACAGCCATCATGTTAGGTAACTCAACAAAAAACACTACGAGTGAGCGCTTGTCTCGGATGTCAGCAATAATTAAACAGAAATCGGTCTGGCCACCATAAAACTCTAGTACAAAGTTAAAGTAAAAGTGTTATAACTCTAGTACAAGTTCATTAGCATCACTGTTAGAGAATATCATAGACTATATTGAATGGAGAATATTACCAAAAATGATGAATGTCCAGGTTATTAAAGTGAAATTAGGTGCAAGTGGTGCAAATAGTGCACCTTCTTTCACTTTAATGACCTGGACGTTAATAATTCTCGGAAATATTGTCTAACAGTGATGTTTATGAATGTGTACTAGAGTTTAATGGTGGCCAGACCGATTTCTGTTTAATTAGGTCTTAATTAATAAAATCACATTTTTTTTTAAATGTTCTACAAGTTTGATTGCTTGTGGTGAAAAAAAAATGTATGAGGACCAGAGTGGCTAACTTCCCAAACATTAGTTTATCTAATACTGATTCCAAAATGGTATAACACATGCTATTTACATCTTTACAAATAAAGATGTTGCTATAAATGTTCACTTTTAAACACCTTGTTTTGGTACAATTCGCTCTTCGAAAAGTGCGAATATCTCGAAAACCATTTTACTAAACCTCAAATTCGATTTTCTGGACCAGTCTAAGGTGGGCATTCATGGTTAGAAGGTTGTCCATTATTTACCGGACACCCTGTATATATGTAGAAGTTCACATATACGTGTACATGTTTGCATGTAAATAATTTAGAAGCAATAGGGGTGTAGACTCAAAATTTATTATTACTTCAAAAGAAAGAAGGCAAAAAAATATGCCTAATGACGAAAATCTCATTCAATCTCAAAAAAATACGAAGCTGCAACCGTTTCAATGTTGCCTGTTAGAGAGAGAAAACGCTCCGGGATAGTGATTCGTGACGTCACGATCGTCTAGCGACATAGTAAATAACAATCGTTTCATATAAAGGTGCGTTTTGCGGAAAAGTGACAGAACACACCCCTTCTTAAAACATTGGACGCTTATAACTTTGTGATTATTTAACCTCTTGCGTTGCTTTTTTCTCCATTTGACTACATTTTTAATCCTTTTTCGAGAAAATGCAACATTATTGATTATTTTATTTAGTGTCTACACCCCTATTATCGTCATAGCTTTTGGACCTATTCTTTTCACGGATGTTGTAATTATTTAATTATTATTAAAGTTTTAGTGCTGCTGAAAATATTTAAATAATAATAGTAGTTATGCGTTTCATCATAATATTTAAAGAGTCCCGTTAATTCCAAGCTCATAATCATTTTACCAAATCTACCTAAAGAAAAATGTGACAAGACCAAGTACCTCTTATAAAAATCCTTTAATTATATCCGACTTAAATCAATAGATCAGTTTACTGAAATGATATTGAAATGCAAACAAAATAGATGGCTAATAATAGCCCTAAATAATACAATAAAGAAATTCCAAAAACTTACCATTAACATAAAAAATACGTACCTAGGAAATTAGTTCTAAACACAAACTCGTTGCCGAAATCACATAACATTTATTGAATCCTAGTCTCTATAGGATTCAGCAAAACAGTTTCGCTGGCTCGCAACTAAGCACTTCCCGTTAGATCAATACTGCAGTTTAAATATAGAAATTGCCGTTCGGCTTTTTAACAGTTTCATTGAAATATCACGAACAGTGGTTGAATCCTGCACAATATTAGCTTTAAAATCAAATAACTAGGTAAACCGGGATTTAAAATATAGGTAGGGTGAATAAAATGTAGGCAAGGTTGGTACATATGTTTGATTGAAATGAATGCGGGGAAGGAGACTTTTTTTCAACCACCGGCCTTATTAGCAAGTAAATAAACTCTTTTTCACTTCTCAGGCACTGGTCTCACCGCCGGCGACGAGCGATGAGCTATCGGCGATTTTCTCGCCCAAGAAACGAACAAAAGATAATCGCTCCCGTGTAAATACATTTATAGTTCATCGCCGGCGGTGTGAACAGCCAGCGATGAACTATAATAGTACATTGTTTAACAAGGGGCGTATGAGAAATATTGCAAACGAGAGTCCATCAGGAGCCCGACGCCGTAAGGCAGAGGGCTTTTGATGACTCGAGTTTGCAATATTCTTACGCCCGTGTTATACACAATGTTTTTCATCACATTTGCGAGGAAATAAATAACCAAAAAAGACAGAAAATCTATGTTTTATACAAGCGCATCAATCAAATGTTGACGAGATTGACAACTTCACTTCCAGATCAGTGCGAGTGGAGGGCGTAGCTTCAATATTTCAACCAATCACAGAGCCGGCTTGATTATATTTTCAACTAATCACAGAGCAGAATTCTTGTCGCTAGCGGCCGTCCAGATTTGCTTAACCAATCAGATCACACACAAGCTCATAACTCCCATGTGTCATTATTTCCCGCGGGGACAATTTAGGCCATTGTCCTTCTGTATACAGGCAAGGAATAACACCATTTATGAGCAAGTGTGATGAAAATTTATATCTGTCTCTTTTATTTACACGGGGGTGATTATCTTTTATTCGTTTCTTGGGCGAGAAAATCGCCGATAGCACATCGCTTACTCGCCGGCGGTGGGACCAGTGCCTCATGCTCGAAAAATTTGTCATATTAGGCTTAGCAAGCAGGGCTAAAGTAGTACATTTAGCCCCTAGGGAAAATATGTATATACATTTCAAAAACATTTTAATTTGACCAATCAAAACACTTCGCAGAATTATATCCACCAATCACTACCCTTTAAAAACATTTGTATTTCCTATCAACTAACCAGGAAACAGCTGATATTAAAATCGACCAATCAGGAAGCAGAATTCATTTCAAACATTAGGCGTTTTTATTCCCTAATTCACAATCATTAAAAAAAACGCCACTGACCGTCTTTAGCCGCGCCCAAACGTTCAAGTGAGGTTGACTGCATACATGGCATAAGCTATGAGATTGAGCGGGATAGACTGTTGTCTATCTTGACCCTTGTCATACAATCTACTATTTCAACCCTTGTATTTCAACCATTGTCATTTTCACTATTTTATACGCCTAATGATACGCCTCATGTTTCAAAACGCGCTGAAAAGACAAGATGCAAATAATACATGCCCATTTCTTAGTCGTTCCCTCTTGACAGGTTAGATCTGGTCATGAGGGGTACTACAACGGCTGCTGATTCGGTCCTTCTCCACCGGTCTACTGGCAGCATGACGGGGGAAGTGTAGTTTCAATGTTTTACAACTTGCGCGGGCCCGCGCCCGACCCGCGCACGCGACCGGTGTGTGGAGGCCTTTATACGATTTTGAGACTGATTGTCACGGCAGGTGTCCGCTAGTCTCCTTCCATAACCCATTATCCAGTCCATCCAAAACACAACTCAATAGCCCATGACCTTACTTTCCATCGCAGTCACAGTGCTGCACTTCAATAGTCTTTGCACCTGGCGGGGAACATCACCGGTTGTATCATGTTCATGTTGTGCGCTCGGAAATGGTATCCGCCATGTGCATCCCTCGCTTTAGATTATTTTTGTCTTAAAGGGCCTCTGCGCTGTTGGCTTCGGCCCCACGCATGCCTTCCAAAAGTCCGGGACCCCATGGTCCCGTGATATGGCACAGACGTACAAATAATAATAATAATAATAAGCCCGCAGGGCAGCTTGTGGCGAGCTGTTGGGGATTAACGACCCCACGGACCCGAGTGCTCCCGAGAGTCGGTCAGGGCCTCCGTCTCCAGCGTGTCTTCGTCGGTCGGAGTGGAACCCTAAGGGGGACCGCAGGACTCTCAGCTCTGGCTTGCCTTTATTGGCCGTCCAGAGAGGAGTCCTCAGAGCTATGTGCTCCAGGGGTGGAAGTGTTAAAGGGCATAACGCCGCGAGTAACTTCGGAGAAAGCGCAGCACCACCCTGTTTGAGACTAGGTCGATTTGTGTAAGATTGTACAAAAAAAAGAAATAATTAAGAATAAAAAAATATTCTGTTTTTAGGGTTCCGTACTCAAAGAGTAAAACGGGACCCTATTACTAAGACTCCGCTGTCTGTCTGTCTGTCTGTCTGTCTGTCTGTCTTTCTGTCTGTCTGTCTGTCTGTCTGTCACCAGGCTGTATCTCACTGATACCGTGATAGTTACAGTTGAAATTTTCACAGATGATGTATTTCTGTTGCCGCTAATAACAAATACTAAAAACAGAATAAAATAAACCCTTCGTGCGCGAGTCCGACTCGCACTTGGCCGGTTTTTTAGTAATTGTTTTTATAGCGGCAACAGAAATACATCAACTGTGAAAAATTCAACTGTCTAACTATCACGGTTCATGAGATACAGCCTGGTGACAGACGGACAGACAGACAGACGGACATCCGGAGTCTAAGTAATAGGGTCCCGCTTTTACTCTTTGAGTACGGTACCCTAAAAAAATAATGGGGTTCAATTGAAGTGTTGTGTTTTCGATTACCACGTGATTACCCAAGCACTCGTCACGTTCTATCCAGCTGTGTATTTAAGAAAGAGCCGAATCTTTTATCTCATCATCGTAACGCGATTAACGTTACCAGCTCCGCTGATGTGTTTAGATGTACAAAGACGCTAATAGGCCAGCCCGTAGAGGTTCAAAGCACCCCTGGGTACGTTGCAAGTGGTGGTGTAGAAGATTTTTATTTTAATATTGTTGACATCGATACAACCGATCAAATATCAAAAATGGTTACACGAGATATCTTGGGACAACTTTTGGCAGCCACAAATCCTCGAAATTTTGAGACTTTTTTGGTTTCTCACTCGTGGCTTCTATACGGTGCATCCTAGCGAAAAGTTATACGCCAAGAAATTAAAGAACATGAAATTATGCGTCTAATGAGTACCAATACATACTAATTCGGTTCAGCGACATAGTAGAAAACCATGGTCGAAAATTAGGCTTTCCTCAACTTTGTTAGTTATTTCAAAATAGTGGGTTTTAGGATTCTGCGTTTCAATTTTGAATTTAACTATAGGTTTTAGCTCCTCAATTGTAGGAATTTACAGAATCGACAGTCATTTCAGCATTAGTATCACCATAACTGGTAATCGAAGAGCTGGCAGTTTTCTCGTGCAACGCATCAGCATTGCAGTTCAACGAAGAAATACTGCCAGCACACTCGGTACAATGCGTAGAGGGCCTTTTTAGGGTTCCGTAGCCAAAATGGCAAAAACGGAACCCTTATAGTTTCGTCATGACTGCCCGTCAATCCGTCTGTCCGTATGTCACAGGCATTTTACTCAAAAACGATAAGGTGTATTTGATTAAAATTTAGAGGATAGGTGTATTTTATTAGCCGCTACGTAATTCTAAAATGAAATGACAAAAAAAATCGCCTACGTCTGTCAGTAGAGGTTCAAAGCACGAGGTACTTTGCAAAAGTTGGTGTAGAAGATTTTATTTTTTATGTCATATAATATGGATACAACCGAGGAAATATCAAAAATAGTTGCACGAAATACCTCGGGACAACTTTTGGCAGCTACAAATCCTGGAAATTTAGTGAATTTCGGGGCGATTATCTCCGACTAGTTTCACTTAATCGAAAAACTTGCTGAGAAACCTTATACTTATTTTAAAAGACCTATCGATTGATGTGCCACACGTGGACATACGATGTTTTTCTTTTTTTTGACTTGCAGTTATATGTATGGAGTGCACCTCTAAAAAAATATATTTTTTGTCATTTCATTTTAGAATTATGTAGCGGCTAATAAAATACACATATCCTCTAAGTTTTATTCAAATACACTTTATAGTTTTCGAGTAAAATGCCTGTGACATACGAACAGACGGATTGACGGGCATTCATGACGAAACTATAAGGGTTCCGTTTTTGCCATTTTGGCTACGGAACCCTAAAAAGGCCCTCTAGGCAGTGTACCGAGTATGCTGGCGGTATTTCATCACTGAACTGCAATGCTGATGCGTTGCACGAGAAAACTGCCAGCTCTTCGATTACCAGTTATGGTGATACTAATGCTGAAATGACTGTCGATTCTGTAAATTCCTACAATTGAGGAGCTAAAACCGATAGTAAAATTCAAAATTGAAACGCAGAAGCTTAAAAACGACTATCTTGAAATAACTTACAAACTTGAGGAAAGCCTCGTTTTCGACCATAGTTTTTTACTATGTCGCTGAACTGAATGTATTGGTACTCATTAGACGCATAATTTCATGTTCTTTAATTCCCTAGTGTATACATTTTCGCTAGGATGCACCGTATAGAAGCTATGAGTGAGAAACCAAAAAAAGGCCCAGATTTGTGGCTGCCAAAAGTTGTCCCAAGATATCTCGTGTAACCATTTTTGATATTTGCTCGGTTGTATCGATGTAAACAATATTAAAAAACAAAATCTTCTACACCACCTTTTGCAACAAAGATATACTCTACGGACTGGCCTATAATTAATAAATAAGTACACCGTATCAAACCAGCACGTTAAAACAGTCGTGTTCTAAAAATGCTAAAGCCTGACTGTAGGAAATTGAAAACTCCAGCCGGATTGTTCCGGCCGTGTCGCGCTGTGACTGTTAACGTTCCAATTCACGCCGGACCGCGACATGGAGTGTCGATCCCGTCATTAGTGGCAGTTCTAATTTTGAGTTGCAGGTATTGATCAACGTATTGAGCTGGATTCAGTTTGGGCTCATATTGGTGTTGAGGGTTCCAATGTTGCAGATGCTCATTTCACGCCACGGTTTGCAGAAGATCGTTTGTGAGATTGTTTTTGAATTCAGTCACTGTCTAAAAGAGATTGATTGACTGTTTTATTGATAAATAAATATGTGCACCGGGACGGGATAAAATGGGCCCTGAAAAGGTTCAAGAGTATTTTTTGACAGAATGTCAAAGAGGTGCCGGACGGTGGTAGCTTTTTTGGTACATCGTAGTGCGGTCAACTTTGGGTACCCTTGGACTGGGTGTTTTGTTGTTTAGTTGTTTAACTGAGCAAGTATCAGTTGTTCGAAGTTCATGGACAGAATATTGATTGCGGAATCTGCTTGTTGTTGTTTTACAACATACCGGTTATTTACTGTAGTAAATACTTAATCAATAACTTTAATAATATTGAGACGTTATTACTACTAAGTAAGTAATTAAGTGCTGCTGCAGACACTGACGTATCAGTAGTATCTAAGTAAGTACATATGTAGTGTCTTAAAATTAAGTAGTAGAATAAGGAATGATTCTTAGATGTTGATGATCATACTACTAAGCAAATATCTAGTTCAACCGTTTCGACTTTACAAACGTTTTAGTATTCAAGCATGTTAACTTTGGACAATCTTAAGCATTTACAATACAATACAAATACCTACTCTTTATTGCACACGGGAGAGTTTTTCAAAAAAGTGTACAAAACAACTTTTTTTTCAAAATTATTTTTTTTTGTTTTTCTTACTCAGAATCTTTGATACTATCGATCCTCATACAAGAAAAAAAGTGTCCTAAATATTCCATTCCAGATCGTCACATTTTTGTATGCAGTCTTTTTTTATTTATATGGTCGTGACGCACTGGAAGAAAAAATTTACATAGTAAAATCTGGGACACTTTTTTTCTTGTATGAGGATCGATAGTATACACGATTCTGAGTAAGAACAACCAAAAAATTTCGAATTCTGAAAAAAAAAGAAGTTTTGTACACTTTTTTTGAAAAACGCCCACCTAACACAAGCACAGCAGTTTCAAAGAGAGACAATATAAAAACATTTAATGTTAGCAAATCGAGGTTTTTATTTGCATGTTTGAGTAGGTTTTATAATTAGGTTAAAAACATTTCTGCAGCATCTTAATTACCAGCAGATTAGAAAATCAATAACGTAGTACCTTTTAGTATGACATCCCTACTAAAACCAGAGATCATCAACATACGCAATGTCCCATCCAGACTACATCGTACGGATCCGCGTTGTCATTATCCTTAGAATCATTCGTCGAAGTACATCTGATTTTATAAGCGGCGCGTATGGTACGCGCACAACGATGTAATAGACCTTATGCGCTAACGATCAACGCAGGAACAAATGGACGAATCCACGCTTTACAGCGATGTCCACGGCCGGATGATCGTCCTTGCTCGCAATGGATCTACATTGAAAATCCAATGGAACCCTTACCGGCAGTACTAGGGGTTGCAACCGGTCATCTCCAGTAACGAAGAAACAGTGAGTGACAAACAATGAAATTGACTCAAGACGAATATGTCCAACACATACAATACGTACTTACTACTTAATATGTACTTTCTGTGTAGAAAATTATGGTACAGTTAATTGTCAAAGAATAATTATTAATAATTGATTTAGACTTTGACGAATTTTACACATTATTTTCACTAAACGGGACTTATGCATGTATATTCTGAATAGCATGCAATTTTGTTTTTTTATTTTCTACCAGGGGCAATAGCAACCTGTATATAATATTAGGTCCTTACCTATGAAATTGGCGGTTTTTTCACAGATATTATTTTGTACGTAATTTATTCATTTCTATTGCAACTTCCAAATTATTTTTTATTTCATTATTAGACTATGTAACAAAGGTTTTAAATACAAAAAATAAGTTTGAATTTTTTATTTAGTGTTTCAAATTAAAGCTTGAAAACCGCCCTTTGCATGTGCTGCCGGTTAAAGTGTTTCAATTACGTATAGTTTTATGATGCGAACTATTTTTAAGGAATGAAGATATGTATAAAGTAGCTTAAAAGTTTTCTATATTCCTACCAAAATTTAGTTTGCTTTGAATTTGACATTGCTGAATAAACCGCAAAATTCAATGTATGAAAATCACAGTTTTCATAAAATTCTCCATACATACCGTCAATTTCAAAGGTAAGGACCTAATATATATGTTAACATATGTAAAAAATGCGCAATTTTTACAAAAAGCTTATCCTGCAGACATACATCTATAAACATCATTCTATCTATCTATACATACATATAATAAAGCTGAAGAGGGTCGAAAGTCTGTACATGGAAGATATTCGAAAAAAAAATTGGCTAGGGGAGGGGTGCTTAGAATCGATAACAGAACACGTTTCAACAGTTTTTAGAATTTTTGTCTGCTTGTCTATTTATCTGTTTCTCCGTTTATGTGACCGCGCATCACGTGGGTGAAAATTTAGATGGAACCCATTTGGTAGAGAGATAGTTTGAGTCCCAGGGAAGGACGTAGGAAAGTTTTATTCCGGACGTCACCCCCTGAAATGGGTGGTGAAAGTTTGTATGGAGCTACGAGATAAACGTCTTCCACGCGGACAGTCGCAAGCAGAAGCTATATCAGAATATGTGGCGCACTTTACATCAATGAGGAGTTCCATAAGTAATCTGGGGTCTTCATCATCAGTTCCACTACACCAAATGTGTGGTTTCCGAGTGTTATTCTTCCCTTGACGCTGCAGAACTTAATGCAGTCATTTGAAATTTTAAGAAGGTCTAACTCTGGGTTTACTTCAAATTATTGCGTGCGTGCGAGAAATATTGAAGGATATTGCATCGACCTTACTCCCACTTTGGTCATCGGCCGGGGCTCAAGGCTCTGTTGAAAAGAAAAGCCTTCCGCCTAGCTTCAAATTGTTACAATGCGGCTACTTGGAAGGAGGAGAGTAGCTCTAGGTTTCTACATTCTGCCAGGGCTCCGATTTCGTCTTCACAACAATCGCTTTTACGACTAAATAATAAGATAATTTATGAACATTTCGAGAAAATGGGATACGCGGGAGCGCAGCGGTATGAATTCAGTAATTAGTGCATATTTCATTAAAAAAGCTGGGCTTCATGGGTGTGGTCACTTGGTTAGGTTTTTATTTGAATTACGATAGTGACTACCACTATCGTAATTCAGCCCTCAAAGTGATACAAACTGAACTAAATTGAATGGTTTATAAGAATATTAATAGATTTTCCATGACTCTTATTTACAAGAGCAACATTCACATGAGTATTGAAAACCATAATATAGTTTTTCACTTTCTAGTCATAATATAATTGCAAACATTTGTAATTTTGGATGATTGTTACCTACTCAGACACCTTAAAAAAGGCAGAACACTTTTAGGTGTCTCTTGCCCCACGGGTAAATTGTTTATATTTTGCATTAAGTTATTGAATACTAATTTTACCTAACGGTAGTTGATGAAATAAGAAATGGGAGTTAATACTTCGTTCACGCGGAAGAAGTCGCGGGCAAAAGCTAGTACAATTATAACGTTCATTTTTGATATTTATTCATCTTGTATAGTGGTTTTATGTTCAAATAAAATCGGGATCCGGGCTACAAAGTGAATTAAAATATTCGCATCGACGTATACATATTTGGTTTCGATTAAAAAACTCGTTTCAGTCTTTTTTCCACGGGCTGTTTACCAAATATTTTTTGAATTAAAACTTCTAGTTTATAAGTTGGTAATTAAAATTTATGATTACCAATGCTTATAGCATAGCAGCCCACGGGCTAAGTAGGTGTGTAATCTTTGGATGAAAACTGGGTTAAGAGGTATTTCCAACCACTAAAAAATACGAAGAATGCCATCTGAGACTTTCTGATCTCAAAGTAAACACACTGGAGCTAAAAAGCAGACAAATCTATCCCTTGATGAGTAAATGCCCTTTAGTGACTTTTTATATCTAGAAGTGTAACGATATGTGATTTCTTTCCGTATGAAACTATAGGTGTACTTAGAGAAATGAGACACTAGCATCAATATTAACACTTCTGTTAAACTTCGAGCACAAACACGGCAAATCTTTAAATCAAACTACTGAATCTCAAAGTCAACTCTCACAAAGAGCCCACAAGCACAAGGTTTTAAAGTAAACCAATATTTAAATTCTACCTCACTGCTTCAGGACTTTACATAAACTCTATAGAGGGAAAGTTTAATAGAAAGTTCAATAAAGATGTAACAGTGCGATACTCGTAGCGGCGAGGACGATTCTAAACAGGAGAGGTTTCTAAAAGGAAACGTGAATCCTGGTCGGCGCCGGCGGTCGCTTATGCAGCTTGCTGTTGTGTTAGTTATATATAACATCTTTTTCTTTAAATTTAAGAGTTATACTCTTGTCGGTGGAGTATTTTCCACTTTTCTCGGTCGTACGCCAGCCCCTTGACTCGCTGTTATATAACATAACTCATGTTAAATCCCCTCCTCCTCCTCCTAATCCTCTGTTTATCTCCACTTATAATAAATCTCTAAATTAAAAAAAGAATCAGCCAGTTTGAAACTAAGCTTTGCGCGGTTCGAATGTTCTCAGCATCCCATGAACGGAAAAATATGAAACATTTTATATACGTACATTATTATTCTAGCTGCAACTTAAGATAGTTTTTATCCGACTGCGACAGTTAATTAATTTTCCGAAATATACGACTTCATTTAATTTTTCAGTTATTTTTATTGAAATCAAACGCTGCTCCAACTGTCAGCTATAAGAACCGTCAAATTTTCGTCAAAATGGCGGAATTGCTTTGCCTTTCACTTATTAATAATTTAAATCCCGTCTACGATAGACCTTTACGAGACAAATGCTAAAATATAAACCATAAAAAAATATTCGATTCTGATATGAGAACTTATATGCGCAAATGTCGTTTTATGCCGTAATTTCAATAAATGAAATCAACAAATTTGAACAATATAATTAACACGAATTTGTTTTTTTTGAATGACAATGGCACGCGCTCGGCGCATTCAGCCAAAGTACCTGCGGCGCTACCACGAAAACCGATACTCAATGTTCATATATTTGCATCCCTGTCACTCGAGTATGGTTAGTGCGATAGAGATAGAGATACCCGAATATTTTCGAATTCCGAAGTTCGTGGTTATAGCTCAGGAATCGAAAATATGGTAAATAATCATAATGTATTTTCTCGAAAAAGAATTTAAAATAAATATAGTCAAATGGAGAAAAAAACAAAGCAAGAGGTTATATAGGTAATGATTAAGTTATAAGAGTCCAAAGTTTTAAGAGGGGGTATGTTCTGTCCCTTTTCCGCAAAACGCACCTTCATATGAAACGATTGTTTTTTACTATGACGCTCGAGTATATTGACGTCACAGTCCCTCATCGTTTTCTCACTCTTACAAGCGACATTAAAACGGATGTAGCTTCATAATTTTTTGAGATATTTGAATGGGAGTTTCATTATCTTCTATCTATTTATCCCCACTTATAATAAATCTCTAAATTAAAAAAAGAATCAGCCAGTTTGAAACTAAGCTTTCTGTGGTACGAATGTTCTCAGCATCCCATGAACGGAAAAATATGAAACATTTTATATAGGTACATTATGATTCTAGCTGCAACTTAGGATAGTTTTTATCCGACTGCGACAATTCATTAATTTTCCGAAATATACGAGTTCATTTAATTTCTCATTTATTTTTATTGAAATCAAACGCTGCTCCAACTGTCAGCTATAAGAAACGTAAAATTTTCGTCAAAATGGCGGAATTGCTTTGCCTTTCACTTATTAATAATTTAAATCCAGTCTACGATAGACCTTGACGATACACATGCCAAAAGTTAAACCATAAAAAAATATTCGATTGTGATATGAGAACTTATATGCGCAAATGTCGCATTATGGCGTTATTTCCATAAATGTACCAACAAATTTGAACAATATCATTAACACGAATTTGTTTTTTTTGAATGGCAATTGCACGCACTCTTTGCGCATTCTGCCAAAGTGCCTGCGGCGCTACCAGGAAAACCGAAACTCGAAGTTCGTATAACTGCATCTCTGTCACTCGAGTATTGTTTGTGCGATAGAGATACCCGAATATTTTCGAATTCCGAAGTTCGTGGTTATAGCTAGGGCCTACCGCGAACGGCATTCGAAGTTTTCCCTCTCTGTCGCACTTACGTAAAAATTCACAGGTATGACAGAGAGGGAAAACTTCGAATGCCTTTTGCGGTAGGCCCTGAAGGCTGAATCGAAACTACACCCCGTACGCCGCGTCCGCTGCGCCATGTTTTCGTGGTTTTTAAACGTCAAACATGTTTTGCCAATCAAAACAAAACCCTATTTGTTTGCCGAACCTGACGGAAAACATGAAACATGGAAAACATTGGTGCAGCGGACTCAGCTGTAGGTAGACACTAAATAAAATAAAAAAGGATAATAGAGAAAAAATCAACGCAAGAGGTTAATATGTATAGGTAATCACAAAGTTCCAAAGTTTTATGTTCTGTCCCTTTTCCACAAAACGCACCTTCATATGAAACGATTGTTTTTTACTATGACGCTCGAGGATCTTGACGTCACAGTCCCCGATCGTTTTCTCACTCTAAATAGCGACATTAAAACGGTTTTGAGATATTTGAATGGGATTTTCGTCATCTTCTATCTATCTATACCTACATATAAATGCCTATGTCCTGACTGACTCACCCACTCACTCATCAACGCACAGCCGAAACTACTGGGGCTAGAGAGTTGAAATTTACACCAGAACTACCTTTTACAATGTAGGCAATGGATAAGAAGAGATTTTTGGAAATTCTACCCCTAATCAAGTCAAATAAGTCAAATAGGGGTGCAAATTTTGTATGGGGGAAATTTTAATATTTTAGCAAGAAACTCAATACGTTGTAGAAAGCTTACTTATTAGAATACAAATAAAGTACTGTCTTTTTACTGCCTTTTTAACCCCTTAAGGGGTGAAAAATTTCACCCCTTAAGGGGTTAAAAAGGGGTGCAAGGTTCGTATGGGAAACACTTTTTTTTAGCTAGAGACTAGATAAATAGTTTGTAGAAAAAATACTTACCTATAACAATAAAAATACCGAGTGTTTTATTTTTAATTTTTCCCTGAAAAGCGTTCAAAGTTTGTAAGGAGAGCAAGAAAATTTTAAAGTATGATATTTGTAACTTCGATCTTAGCCTGTTTAGACTACAAAACTTATTTTAGCATTTTATGAAATATATCCCCTAAAGGGGATTATAAGGGTGTTCGAAGTTTGTATGGAGAGCAAGATATTTTTAAAGTAAGGGATTTGTAACTTCGGTTTTAGACTGTTTGCTAAAATACTACAAAACTTATTTCAGCGTTTTTTTAATTCATCGCCTAAGAAGGTTAAAAGGGGGTTTGAACTTTGTATAGAAAGCAAGACATTTTTAAAGTAAGAAATTTGTAAAGAACTACGGTTTCAGACTGTTTACTGTGAGGGTTCAGAGAGGGTTCTTAGTTTGTATAGAGAGCAAGAGATTTTGAAAGTAAGAGATTTGTAACTTCGGTTTTAGATTATTTTCTAAAAGACTAGGTACAAAATTAATTTCAATGTTTTTTTTTAATTCATTCCTTCAACACACATTTAGACGATAACATTTTATACGCGGACGAAGTCGCGGGCAACAGCTAATATATAAGGAACGAAATGTGTGAAGAAATACTGATTGCTGAAATAAAACGGTTAAAAATTACTTGATTTAGTTGTTTTCACACACAACATTCAAAACCATGTTGGGGGTTATTTTACAAGAGATAACATTATTCAAGGTTCAGATCTAAAACTAGTGAAATCAGACGCGATCCTACATAATATCTCTTACGTATGAATAGTTTGCGAGTTTCACAACATGTGGCGGAAAAGTAACTTCCAGACTGGGAATTTTTTGCTCGTGAATTTGTTTGCTGCTGTTACGAGTACGCTGTAAAATATGCTACAACTTATCAAAAGTCGAGTAGCTCGTGGAGCTGTTAGCAAACTTCGATACAGGGCCGCGAGTATATCTGTCTTAATTGGCAGAAATGTTATTTGTTAATTATTTGAGGAAAGGCTGTAAGTATCACACATTAAAGGAGTGCGGTGTTTTCTTTGGCTCCAAAACTAGAAGACCTGTGTGTGCACTGCAAGGTATAACCGACTACTTCTACTGGCTACTCGCTGAGGGTTTTTCAGCTGCGTTCGTGCCACTACGTGCACTTTAGCTCGTTTGTGGTGCGCGTGCCGCGCCCGCTGCAGGA
This sequence comes from Epinotia brunnichana, assembly GCA_963854355.1. Lineage (NCBI taxonomy): Eukaryota > Metazoa > Arthropoda > Insecta > Lepidoptera > Tortricidae > Epinotia > Epinotia brunnichana. The sequence continues at coordinate 15,382,230 of OY977949.1, read as the reverse complement.
GACCTTCGCGTGAGCTGACTTCTGGCCGAAGCCCGTGTCCAAGGTCTACACACAATTACCGAGCTGGATTCCAAATTTCATACTTCTAGGTCATTACTCACATAGCCATAGCTAAGTTACTTATGTGTTTTTTAAGACTGTTTGTTTCTTCTCAATAAAAAAAAAAAGATTTATCGCCGAGCACAATCAACATTGCAAAAAAATTAGACATTTGAGGAATAAATAATATGGAATGTGTGTTCTTATTCTTAAATAACATTCTCCCCTGACTTCAGCGTTAATCGAAACACTATACGATCTAGGCGTAGGTATATGTAAGCGTGCAGCATAACTAACATTTCCAAAGAACCTTTGAGCTAAGGAAGGGCTGGTTATCAGTTATCACTCAGCGGCTGAATCACTTCCACGAGAGGTCTCAATAGGAAAATCGTTTCCGGACATGTCGGAGGCAGGAAATTGAGAACAGGGAAACCTACAATAATTACGGGATTACAACCGCGTACCCAGGAGGATAACATTTATTTTGGAAATTAGTCAAAATAATGAAGAGGCCTTTATTATCTTGTAAAACCTTCGCTTGTTCTTTTATGGGTTGTAATTGAGGAAGGTTTGAGTTAAGTCACGTATTGATCCTGTGAAACAATATAACCCTTAAATCTTTCGGCTAAACGAAGCCTAATAGATAGGTACTTTGTTTATCTCGTGCTACATCGTTTATAAATGTATTTTGTAATTAATAATTGAAACTATAGGTCTAGAGTTAAGAGAAAAAATTGTAAAAATGCTTTGTGTATTGACCGTTTGTTTCATATTTCAATAAATAAATAAATAAAATTGATTTCCATTTAATTTGTTTACAGTAAAGAAGAGCGTAATTGCAGGTTTAATTTTTGCTGTTTTCTTTCAATTGCAATAGGTCGGGGAGGAAGTCATTTCCTGTTTTGGTACAAAGATTGATCAGCCATACAGGTCAATTTTCCCTCGCAATGAATTAGATTTAGTGTTTCATATAACATTCTATAAGCGTTGTAAAGATTGTATAGAAAAGTAGTCCAGAAGAAACGGACTTCTTAATTTTGGCATAATTTTCTACAATCTAAAATTACATTAGAAGGAAGAAAGCGAACGTCATTTTAGTATCTAAAATGAGATTGATAAAGCATGATATCCTTGTCTGTCCTTGGCTGTCTGGCTTTATTTATACAATTAAAATACGTAAGGTACCAATAATGTTAAGTACTTACTTTGACATCGACACAACCCGGAAAACTTAGTACTCCAACATAGCTCAAACTTGGAGTACCAATACAAGTCACGTATCTGTCAAACGTATCTACTCGGCACGCTAATAAGTTGCATGTATCGCAAACAAGTACGTTGCCGAGTGCCTAAGCCAAATGTAAGTAACTTGGCACCATCTTATGCTTTGATACGAAGTTACCTAATTAGTGAGCACGGAATGTCACATACGTCGTAACAGTTTATGTACATCATTGTCGAAGAAATTATATTTGTAATGCGCTTGTACATTTGCGTTGCCATTTGTTAATTAATGGTTATGACGCATTTACATTCCACATTTGCGGAATATCAACGGTTAATCGCCCACTTCTGTAAACAAGTGTGGGCAAATATAAATCTCGTTGTTAGTGCATCCACCTTGCACTAAAACTCCAGCTAATTAACTTTTTATCGAGAAAATAAAATAAAATAAACTGCTCGAGGCGAGGGATAGTTTTCAACGACTTACGTTCGCAGTTTAATAAAAATAATGCACTTAAAAAGGTCAGGAATATTTTTATTCGTTAAAAAATCGTTGGTGTTTTTTGTAAAAAATGCTTACAGTGGTTTCCTTTTAAACGTATTATTAAGTACTGCAAGATTCACAATTAAGAAACGCGTTTCCAGTAGTTTGGAGCCGTTATTACTCATCTTTTTCATGCCAGGTACCTACTCCGGCTTCGGAATACATCTTGAACTTTAATTAGGTTGTAGAATGCTCAAGTAGGTGTCGTGTGTGTTTCAGGAAAACTTGTTAAAAGTGTGCGGTGTGGTTGAATATCACAGAGGGGTTTACCTAAGAAGTTGTAGTATAAGTTAGCAAAATACAGACATATTTATGCTAGTTAAGTAATCTGAACGTGTTAGTAAAACAAGACTACATTATTATATTATTATTATATAATTGTGATGTTAGACACGACAAAAGAAGTTTATCCTTATAATAATCAATCCTAATAATGACCAATATTTCGCTTTGGTGTTAAACTTGTAAAATGTCTACAGTTCCAGTGTCTTTTATATTTTACAGCCTTATTTATTTATTTATTAACTTGTAATGTATGTTTGTTTGACACAAAGATATTCAGATTGAATTTCATATTGATACAAACCGCACAGGCTGTCTCATCAAGAGGCAGAGGCATGCAGGTGATCAAATTACATTACCAACTTTTGAAAGAGTCCCGCTATATATATTTTTGTGACAAATGATGGATTACAAGAACGCTCGCCTACATAGGATTCCAATTTTGTTTTTGTTAGACCTCTACTTTAAGCTTCATGTTCTGTACTGAGTTATTTTTTGAGGTGTGCAATAAAGTGTATAATTATGTATTGTATTGATATTGTACAAGTTGTGTTGTGTTGTAAATAGATGTAGTGTTCCTGGGGTTCCACGACATGTTGTTATTTATATTTACATTTGATTTATCTCGTACAATCGCTTCCAGATGCGCCAAGCTTAAACGTATATACAAAATATGATGTATGTAATCCCTTAATTGCAAAACATTTGAATCTAGGTTCTTAACCAAACAAACTTCATCTGAGGTAACTCCGCTAACTATAACTATAGCAAGTAACCACATAGACCCACGTGTCTTTGATGGTACGCTAGTAGTTAATTTAATTTCCTTTGATCAGAATCGTGAGCTCAACTCAAATACAAACTTATATTGGAAAGGACGCGGTTGATATTTGGCGTTTCGGCAACCGGAGCTCACAACTGCGTAACCGGGGCACGATTCAATGAGTTTCTTTGACTGATCGTGGTCAAGTGAATATAATGGATTTTGTGAAAAGTGGTGGCATAGGTAAATACTTAAGGAAAACCCCTCTTGCATGTAATTTAATGAACTGTTCGAATAGATATTCCATATTTGAAAGTAATAATTTTAAGGTACGGTTCGTAAACTCATAAGTTACTTAGCTTAAAAGTTAGTTTCATACTATTCAGCTATAATTTTGAGAAAAACGGCCTTGTAAAATGTTGTATATTTTTTTAAAGTCAAGAAATGTATTAGATACGTGCGCTTTTGTCAACTGTACACAACTACATTAAAGAGTTACTTTACCTTAATCATGATGAATGTAGAGCCATCAAATAGTCATAATTACTTATACTTGACACCGCGAGGTTGCGTAGTATATCGTCACCAACATAGTGTGCTAGTTTAAAAGTCATAATTTTTATATGTACATATCTTAGTTATATCAAGGATTGTATATATGAGCCTTTATTGCTTAAACATATTTTTTTCCAATTCTTTTAGAGGCAAGATTGTTAATATCAAACAATAAGTCGCAAAGCATCATAGTAATGTGTATCAGTAGGAAAAGGAAACAAAAAAGAATCAATGAACAATTTTATGCCATTTCAGTGCAGTATGAAAAATGGGACTTTGATATAAACGCGAAGATACATTTAACAACTGTGTATTCGAATACCTACTCTCTATTAGCAAAGTAGCCTGTGCCAATTTAAATACATATGTATGTAAACAATGAATCATATTTTTGTCAGTAATAAATCGAGTTATATAAGTAGGTACCCCTCAAGATTCCATACCAAGTCTATAACTTGATTACAAAGACGCTCTTAGACTATTCCTGTTTCAGGCAAATGCAGTTAAGTCGAGTTTGTTGTGTAATAATGTGTATACCCCTTTACCACGACAAACAAAGACACTCGATCTATGCTAATTTACAATTAAGCGATCCATAACTTTCACATACACAAATCTCGTTTAGAACTACAATTTAAAGTGTTTCTGTTAATAACTGTTTACGTGTAAATATTTACGTCAGTGAATCTAATCAGGGTATTCACGAACTAAATTTTCAAAATTGGATTAATCGTTTGCACAATCAGTAATTGAAATCAACACAATGGTGAATGCGGTTGTATAGTCGTCTGGTTTGCCTTTTGTTGGCGTATACCAAGACGTTGGCTTTCCTTTATTAGCTATTGTGTGTAGTTTTGAGGTGATTGTGAACGTCTTGATTGCCAACTCCGTTTATTTAAAGTGCATTCATCCTTACTTGTCTTATTTGGTAAACAACATTCTAACCTCAAAATGTATCTTTTTAGGCTATACTAGCTATTTTATCGTAAATAAAGCATTCCTAGACAAAAATAAGTGAAGTGATGCCCGAAAAGTCGTCTCGGCATGATCTAATATTCACAAGATTGCTATTCTATATCAAAAAGATGCATTTTGAGGTTAGAATGTTGTTTATCAAATAAGACAAGTAAGGATGAATACACTTTATGTAGGAATATCCATTTTTGGTTATGTTTCTCTCTCGTTCTTATGTTTTTCCTTGCACATTCACTGCCAAGGATCGCTACGCGCTGCGCTTGTAGCCAATCGCGTGGTGTTCCCCGTATGTAGCGGTAAGTGAATACTATATATAATTATCCTCGCTCGCATTTCTAAAATGTATAGAATTAAGAATAAAACTTATTGATAATGAAAATCATACTATAATGCAAAACTAGAAATGTACGTATGAAGGTATTTATAAACAGATATGACGAACGAGTTTATTTTGTGAATTGAGGCATATGTACAGTCGCCATCACATACATAGGTACACTATAGGTGTTCAAAAATATCGGCACATGCACCCTAATGTCTTGAAAATAGAGGTGTGTTCCGATGTTTGTGACGTGCTTGTTTGCTCCGATGTATGTGATGGCGACTGTACATAGTTTGTTTGTTTTGGTTTGTGTTTGTGATAATTTTTGTGCATTCTTCAATGACGCTGCCATGTTTATTAGATTTTGTATTTTAGGGTTCCGTACTCAAAGAGTAAAACGGGACCCTATTACTAAGACTCCGCTGTCCGTCCGTCCGTCCGTCCGTCTGTCTGTCACCAGATGGTCTACCGCGAAAGGCATTCGAAGTTTTCCCTCTCTGTCAGACTTGCGAGTTCGTACGTAAGTGCGACAGAGAGCGAAAACTTCGAATGCCGTTGGCGGTAGGCCCTCAGGCTGTATTTCACTGATACCGTGATAGTTCCAGCTGAAATTTTCACAGATGATGTATTTCTGTTGCCGCTATAACAACAAATACTAAAATAGTATTTTACAGATAATGGTACGCGAATCAGACTCGCACTTGGCCGGTTTATTTATACTTATTGTATAAAATGGGAATTAACACTGAGAAACTGTGTATTTAGGTAATTTGCTTACATACCATTGATTCGATGCGCAGTCCAGGGTTCAGGAGTCACAGCTAGTCACGGGCACATACACGGATTCACACGCGGGCTAGATTAGGTATGCATACGCCCTTTTTGAATGCAAGCAATGGGTCATCTGTCGGTCATTGTCATCATAGGTAAGCGGGGTGCGCCCGGGAGTTGGAGGGGATGCAAAATTGTTTATTGAACACTTATGTAAGTTAATACATGTTATTTATGTTCTTAAGTAGGTGAAAAAAGTCTGTAAATTAACCTGAATAATAGGAATATTTCACATACATACATACATATTACATTTTGTACATAATATTCAACACTAATACCTGTAAGTATATTATTACAATACCCAATTAGCAACACCTAACTCCAATACTACAAACGACCTCGAGATAATCCTACCCAGAATAGGAAAGCGACCGTTCGGATGCTACCTCATTTCAATACATCGCGTAATTCCTATATTTTAAGGATGATAATCCGTGTAATATTGATAGAGCTCGGAATTATATAAACACATGATTAATGTTGTACTAGACGCCTGATGTAATTTCAGAAACTTTATACCGGCGGGTATACAGTATTTAGGATGACTATTTACCATAGCTGTGCGAGTTAGCGGACCGTTAAGCGAGGCAAAAAATCACTCAAAGCATTGCTAGCCTCGCTTGCTAGAACCAAGGTAGCCGATATAGCCCTCCGAATCGCTTAACTTAAGTGACAGTGGACGGGGCACATTGCACGTAGAACCGAAGGCCGTTGGGGCAGAAAGGTTCTCGAGTGGCGACCACGTACCGGAAGGCGCAGCGTTGGTAGGCCCCCCACAAGGTAGACTGATGATCTGGTAAAGGTCGCGGGAGTCCACTGGATGCGGGTGATGCAGGACCGGTCATTGTGGCACTCTTTAGGGGAGGCTTATATCCAGCTATAGACATCTTTCGTCTGATATGATGATGATGATTTTTGCGTCTCGCCAACCAAGATCAATCAAAAACGCGTTCTGAAATTGTGTCCCCAATACTACAGAGATGAATATTCGTATGTTGATGTCTTTCTGTCATTCTGACTTCGACAGACAGTAATAAACGTTGAGCCATTACCTATCTATCAAATATCGCAGACGTAATGCTGGCTCTGCACAGTTTATTGACGAGGGCCGTATACAATACAATTTGGTGAGTAAATATTAAAAGCAATACTCGTAAACATAGCTTTATTTATGTACATACCAATAAATTTTGTTTACCCAAAGTTATAATTGTGATTCTTTTTCCGTCTTCGAAAAAGTTATTCGTGACAATTTTTTACCGAGCAAGTATTCAAATTGACAAAACTTGGAGAAAATCTCCTTCGATGTTTGCGTTCCACTTTCCAATTTACAATTCGTACATAATTGTATTATATTTTAATAAAAAATATACTACAACCATATTGATTTTAAAGCCTAAAACGCGAACGCGAACGCATTACCTGTTACTCTTATTTATTTTATGTCCAAATATCATAAACCTTCCATGATGCGTTCAATAACCGCACATTATGACCACCATAAAAACAGACTGTTTTGTTAGAACAAATTTCTTATCTGTGAAAATGTTATTATTGCTAAATAATAACATCGATTTCGATGCTAATACTACATTCAAATTACGAACACCTCTAAAAAACAGCAATTTGATTTGACCTCTATTCTAATATCAGTCGAGATGACGTTTAGTTCGAAATGAATTGCGAATTTGCATACAAATTTGACAAATGTCGCACGTAAGTAAGATATCAAACGACATGACAGTTGGCGCCGACTCTAGTTTGTCTCTGAATTAAGAAAAAACTAAGACAGCTGCCAGAAAACAACGCCGCGATGCCGGTCATAATATGCGGCTCCTGAAAGCAGCATGGAGGCTTATGATATGTGGATAGATAAAGTAGTGTATGTAACTGTACATAATTAGGCATTAAAACACTCGTGTGATGTTATTATGAAACGAGGCGCAGGCGAACCTACACTCGAGTTTAATGCCCTTCATTATGTACAGTCACATAAACTACTATATCGTATGGCGGTAACACACTGATACATATATGTATTCGTAGGGATGTCGCTGATAGAATTCCCGTGTGTGCTGCGAGGTTCCGAAGGAACAGAGCAGCTGCCGAGTTACTCTATTAGGACCTGTTACTCTATTAGGCAGCGATAACCTGTCCTTGTTTAGATATGTTAATATTACTTTGGATGGTAATACAGTCTGACGTCATTATAGCTAGGGTTTCTTTGTTTGACGTATTGATCTTAAGAGTAATTAATCTTCTGTACCAACTTCTGTTAACAACTAGGCTCGCATTGCACTGATATTCACATGGGATTAAAATGTAATTAAAGTTTGTAGTATAACACTTTAAACTTTCGCGCTTTATTTTATACACACGTGTAACGCGATATTTAGTTACCTTTATTTCACCCTGTGCAACCCGTGGTGAAACGTCAGAAATAAAGGAAAATAAATATCGCGTTAGACCCGTGTAAAATATTAATTTAAATATAAAATTGTAGTTACAAAGAGGCATATATCTAAAAAGGTTAGATGCAACAAGTTGAAATATTGTCAGAAGGGCCCGCACTCCACGTTCTTTCTTGTCTCTGTCATTTTAAATCAGAATGACAAATACATCTGGGGATATGTCCCTTTCTGTCAATTACCCTGGATGAAATGCCAGCCAAGAATATTGATAGAATATTATGCTGCGACACGAGTGTAGCAAAGTCGTAGACTTGCTACGAAATCCGTAGAGCTACGGACTTGTGCTACAAGGATGGACTAAGTAAAGTTAGCAGCAGACACATTCTCCTGCCAAGAATCGCTACGGGCTACGCTCGTAGCCGATCCCGTGGTCTTCCTCGTAGCGGAAAGCAACTACGGCGTAGTAGGCATACGTTTTTTTTTTTTTTTTTTTTATTTATTAACCAAAGATATAAAAACTTATTCTAAAACATGTCCCTGCAAAACTGTTTAAACAGTTTGCCTGCAGGTAAGTCTCTTTTATGCTTAATATACATAACATAATAATAACTTCGTTTTTAATCCTATTTTATACTTAAATGCTAACTTATTAATATTATTATAAATATGAGTGTGATAACGCTTGCTTGCAAAATAAGCAAACGTTACTTATTACGTGGGTTCCTGGCAGTGAAAGTGTTAAAAGTTAGATTTCTGCGCTACGTGTTTTTTATAAGGTTTCTATTAACTTGCAATGTATGTATCCTAACTATGTATGTATATGTGGTTACATGTAAATATGTACCTATGTTTGTTCGGGTGGAATCTTGCAACTCAATTTTGAAGCAGATAATATCTTCAACCGATTGAACTGATTTTTGGGTAAAGGTATAGTTTGGATGACAATTCAATATTATGGTACCATCGAGCGGATCTGATGATGGAGACAGGGGGTGGCCATGGGAATTCAGTACTTAACTGACGTTACCCCGTTGAGTTTGGGCTCGTTAGAATCGTCTCAATTAGTAGTTGATGACGGTAGGTATATAAAAAACTACAGTTGGCTATAAAAGCTTGTACCAAAAATATTTTTTTTGACAGAAACTTATACAGTATTATCTTTTGATCACAAAACCATTCTAGTCACTTTTGTGTGTGATTTTATGATTGTTCTACTAAGAACAAACTACTGTAGAGGTTCTATGCTTTGGCGGGCTGGCCATACAAAAAGAACAGCTTCTATATTTAAATTTAAAGAGCTTTTTGAGGAAGCTGTCTAATAAACAAATTGTACTAGGATTTGGCTGCAGTCCTTGCATTGCAGCAGTTACAAACGCTGTGTTACGTTTAAATTAAATGTTCGTAGATAAGCTTAAATCTGAAGTACCATTGAAGAAGTCACCGACCCCGTATTAACTCTACCCTGAGTCAGCACTACCTTCCCATACTACGCTGAATCACATTTTTCAATGTTCTTAACAAAAATACCCAGTGCCAATAAATTTTACTCTATCCCAGGTGTATTTTACAGCCAACCAAAAAGTGACGTCACCATTAGCACCGCGATAAATTAAACTTGACAACCTAAATGGAGGTAGGCTCGAAAAAATAAGATGGCATTAAATTTAAAAGACTTCTTGCCGGCCGTGGCCCACTTTGTCCAACTAAATAATAGCCATAATTACTACGCACAATTCAAACCCCTCAACGGAAATCCTTTTTCCGTAGTAATCGTAATTTTTTTAAAGTTATAGATTCTCATTTCGAGAGACATCGGTGTGCACTTTCGCTTCTCACCTTAAAGTCATAAACAAGTTTTGCTTTAAAATGTTTCCTGGCTCGCTTACCTAGAACATTAAAAAATACGTGGCAAATATTGAGGAGAATTTTTTTAAGGGTTCTTGTCGTGGTAATGCTTATAAGGTGATAAATAAGCATTTAGTCAGCATCCTTTTTAGGGTTCCGTACCTAAAGGGTAAAACGGGACCCTTTTACTAAGACTCCGCTGTTCGTCTGTCTGTCTGTCTGTCTGTCTCTCTGTCCATCTGTCACCAGGCTGTATCTCATGAACCGTGATAGTTAGACAGTTGATATTTTCACAGATTATGTATTTTTGTTGCCGCTATAACAACAAATACTAAAAAACTGAATACAAAAATTATTAAAGGGGGCTCCAATACAACAAACGTGATTTTTTTGCCGTTTTTATAGATAATGGTACGGAACCCTTCGTGCGTGACTCCGACTCGCACTTGGCCGGTTTTTAGTTATTTAAGACGTTCAGTCCATGGCCATACAAAGTTTTTTCTAGGGAGAGTCGCAAGCGGCAGTGAAATAAACGATAACACATTAATATCTAGGGGGTCTATTGTAAACTTATTGAAATATAATCAGTTTTGTATTGTTAAACGCGCTCGCTCCCACGCGCAACAAGCTTGACGCCTGAACGAACGCGTGCGACAAAGACAGACCGATTTCAATTCAATACGTTTAGATAAATAGCCTCTCGTGTCCTTTGTAAATACGCGTGCCCACTTGTTGTTCTCAACAAATGTTTCTGTCCCAGGGGGAGTTGAAACAACATAATTATAAATAAAAGAAACCGCATATATGGGGTGTAGGGGGGGGGTGTGTACGCTCAAAGTGTGCGGTGTTTGAGCTATTGGCATGTTCCCTCAAGTCCATCATACACGTCCACGTCGTCCCTGGTTCCTGCCGGTTGCAGCCCAGGGATGAACCTGCCGAAGATGGGGACCCTGGTAAATACTGATGGTCGGAAACGGGCGCCGCACACTTACTATCCACCCCGGACCATTCAGTAGCTGAGTATGAGGGCGATGCCTGGATGGCAATTCCCACTGTCCAAGTGTAACCCTACCCTGATTCCCATGTTCCAAACCAGTCATTTCCTGTCTCAACTCCTGCCCACTCCCTTCCCTACTCACCCTCCCCTACTCCTATCTCCACTCCGCCAATCCTAGGTGTCAGTCGTTACCGTGCCGATGGATGCATGGCTGGGGGCGTGCCCAGTCATAAACGGTGTCTTCACAACAACAGGGTGAATTGTGGAGTATTCAGCCCTTCAGGCGGCAAGCGGGGCTCTGCTGTCTGCGACCAATTATTTCCCTACCTACTCGTGGGTCTAAAATGAATAATGAAAATAAAAACAAAATAACAACAAACCCGTCGCTAGACGACGTTATGTCCTCTGTCCTGGAGTCCATCCGGGATGGGGAAGATTGTCACGGGACGAGGAGGGCTATACAAGCCCCCGGCGCGCCCGTTAGTGTTAGTCCAGAAGTCATGGAGACGGAGTCCGAGGTCGACAGAGACGTAACCATCGTCTCTGATACGCCTGGCAGATCGTCCCAGACCGAAGATATTAAAAATAAAAAAACTGTCCGGCGCCGCACGCAAGAGGTTACGTAGACTTGTTGTGGGTGGCGGCTATGACAAGAAGACAGCATTTCCATTGTGCACCATGCCATGGTCAATGATGCCCGTGGAGAAACCGCCCCTTGTAAACGCCCCTTTCAAAAGGGGTCGCTCGGAGGACGAATCTCCACAAGGGCACGCCAAAAAGACCGTGAAGCTCACCACTGAAGCAGAAGGGGAACGTAGGCCCCTCAGCTTTAAGGAGGTAACGGGATCCAAACGAGTGGGGATCCGTAACTCGGAACCCATGAGTGAGGAGCAGATGAAGTTGGTCCGGTCCGCCTCCAGCTCAATACTGCCCTGATAGGACAGTGGGCGAGTGCGAGGGGAGACGGACCAAGGTTTCTGAACTTCCTCCACAAGACTGGGTGGATCCTGGTGACTTGCGCTGACCAGGCAAGTCTGGACTGGCTTGTGGGGGCGGTTCCGAAGCTGAAGCCGTGGCCGGAGGCGAACCTTTCGACGATTCCGGAAGGGGAACTGCCCAGACCAGCCACGGCCATCACCTTCATCTCCGACGCAGATGTGTCCTCCATACAGGACGCTTTATCCCTATTCAGGATACAAAATCCAGGCCTGAATACGGAGCTATGGCGGGTGATTGGTGAGAAGGCTGAGAAGGGCGGGAAGGATTTGCCCTGGACGAGCCTTCTGCTGAAGCCCTGAGAGCCTGTGGGTGCGAAGTCACCCTCGGCTTCAAAACTGTGTTGTTCAGGCTGAGGGGTGGGCCAAATGCTCCCCCACCTGCAACACAATCACAGCCCCCCGCGGAAGCAGGCCCCAGCACAAGAGCGCCCGACAGTCGCGACTCCATACCCCATGGCACTCGAGGCCGTGGTGGCAGGACGCGACCTGTTGGGACGCATAGAGGGGTGGCGAGGGGCAGCATGAACAGCTGGGCAGAGAACTCCACCCCCGCGTCTGGGACCTCCCGAGGGAGAGGTCATCCGGCCGCGAGGAGTAGGGGTAGTGCCCAGCAGTTCACTAAGAGGGCCAAATAAATGGCGGCCCTCACAGCACCCGCGAGGATCCTGCAGGCGAACATCCACCACGCTGCCGCAGCGACAGCGGTGGTGGAGAGTCGCCTCGCAAATCATGCTGACCTCGCTTTACTGCAAGAACCATGGGTGCGAAACTACATACTAGGACTAAACTCGGTGGGTAAAACGCTCTACAACACCGATGGAATCAAGCCTAGGGCATGCATTGTTTTCAACAAAAACATTGAATTTCTACCTGTTCCAGAGCTGTGCACGGATGATCTGGTTGCAGCGTACGTAAATCTAAAGGGCTGGAAGGGTCAAAGAGTGATTATGTGCTCGGCCTACCTGCCCGGTGATAAGGTGAACCCCTCTGCGGACCTCGAAGCAGTGGTCGACTACGCCCGCAGACACAACGCAGAGCTACTGGGATGTGATGCAAACGCCCACCATACAAGCTGGGGGAGCACTGATATCAACGATAGAGGTGAGTTATTACATGACTTTCTCTTAATTAACGGCCTCCAAACCTTAAACTTAGGCTGTGAACCGACCTTTGTCACTAGGGCTAGGAAGGAAGTTTTGGATATAACTTTTGCCACTCCACACCTTGCCAGGCACATTGTAAACTGGAGAGTGAGTGGGGTGGAATCAATGTCAGATCATAGACACATTTGTCTTAATCTGACATTTTCTCTCAGTGTTCAAACAGTCATTTTCAGGGACCCCAGGAGGACCGACTGGGCGGGTTATAACAACGCCCTGGAACGGACCCTGGACTCGGCTGCTAAGAGCGTAAGAACACGAGAAGGACTGGAGCTTGCGGTGGAAGTTGTCTCAAAGGGCATTGTACGTGCCTTTGAGGAAAACTGCCCACTCAAGGTTAAAACCACAAAACGTCTGGTCCCATGGTGGAACTCCAAGCTCAAAAAGCTAAGGGACAAGACACGGAAGCTATTCAACAGGGCCAAGAGGACAAATGAGTGGGAGATTTATCGTAGGGCCCTGAATGAGTACAGCAAACAGATAAGGAAAGCCAAGAGATCGTCGTGGAGGAAGTTCTGTGAGGAAGTAAACAACACGCCTCAGGGAGCAAGACTCCACAGACTGCTCTCGAAGGCAAAGCCTAATCAAATTGGGCTCCTAAGAAGGCAAGATGGCACCTTCACAACCAACGAATCGGAGACCCTGGAACTACTGGCCAGCACTCACTTCCCGGGGTCCACTGAGTTAAGGGGACCCAATGCCGAGTATATTCGGCACAGACCCCGCTCGGAGGACTGGAGGCAAGCAGCCCTGGTTATCAGACCGGGTATAGTGAGATGGGCCATTAAGTCCTTTAAGCCATACAAGACAGCGGGACTGGACGGAGTAAGCCCCGTACTACTGAAACGTGGTGCTGACGTCCTCATCCCTCATTTGGTAAAAATTTTCAGGGCGAGCTACGCCTGGGGATCTTTACCTGAGATGTGAAACAAGGTTAAAATCCTATTCATTCCAAAGGCAGGGAAGAAGGACTACGCCCAGGCTAAGTCCTTCAGACCCATCAGCCTTTCATCGTTCTTGTTGAAAACCATGGAAAAGGTTCTGGACAAGTACATTAGGGAGAGCTGCCTCAGAACTACGCCTATCCATGACAGTCAGCACGCCTATCGGAGCGGCAGGTCTACAGAAACCGCCTTGCTTGAGCTTGTTGACAGGGTGGAAAAGGCGTTAGAGGATAGGGAAGTAGCCCTTTCAGCCTTCCTAGATATCGAGGGTGCTTTCGATAACACACCCATCAGGACACTGGTAGGGGGACTCCGGTCAAAGGGAGTGGACCCTACCACCGTGCGATGGGTGCAAAGCATGCTCTCGAATAGAGTGGCTAAGCTGGAATTGCTCAATACCACTCGTGACATTACCACTGCCAGAGGCTGCCCTCAGGGGGGGGTACTCTCCCCTCTGTTATGGACTCTCGCAGTGGATGAATTACTGCATAAAATGGCGGAACTACGCATCGACACCCAGGGGTACGCAGACGACCTTGTGGTGACGGTGCGGGGTAATTGCCAAAGTACACTACCGTACCAAATGCAGAGAGCCCTAGACACTATTAACACGTGGCGCAGGGAAAATGAATTATCCATTAACGCGGACAAGACGGTTGTTGTGCCGTTCACAAACAAGAGAAAGCTCGATGGTCTGAGACCTCTGTCTATGAACGGCAGAACAATTCCGTTCTCCTCCGAGGTCAAGTATCTGGGCGTTACAATCGACCAGAAACTGACCTGGAATCCGCACGTTAACGGAATTTTGCAAAAGGCTAAAGTAGCCCTCTCAATCTGCTGTCGTTTAGCGGGGAATAGATGGGGTCTAAAACCCAAAATTGCCCTGTGGCTATACACGTCCATTGTGAGGCCAATGGTGTCATACGCCTCTGTGGTCTGGTATAGGAAAACGACACAGAAAACAACAATAACTAAGCTCAGCAGTCTACAACGGACTGCTTGCATTATCGTTACTGGAGCCATGTCAACCTCTCCAACAGCTGCTCTGGAAGCCGTGCTGAACCTTCCGCCCCTAAACCTCCACTTGGAAAAGGAGGCGAAGTCCAGCATGCTCAGAGTAGCGTCCGTAAGGATAGGCGACTGGCTATCCACAGCCTTGAGAACACTCAAGGACTCAGTATACGATATACCTGTTTTAGGGATGCCACTTGACACAATGCCCCCAAAACTTTGCACGCAGATAAACTACTCTGTGGAACTCCTAAGGAGAGAGGACTGGTTGAACAGCCTCATAGGTTGGAAACCAGGTAGCCTGAAGTGGTACACTGATGGCTCCAAATCCGGATCGGAGGTAGGATGCGGAATATATGGAGAGGCACCCAGGGCAGCGATCAGTCTGAACCTGGGTAAGCACTCTTCTATATTTCAGGCAGAGGTATACGCCATTCTAGAATGTGCGACAACGAATCTGCAAAGCGCCTTCCTTAATCATACTATTTATATCCACTCGGATAGCCAGGCGGCTCTCTTGGCTCTTACCTCTAACGTCACAACGTCGAGGCTGGTCGAGAACTGCCGGGAACTATTGAATGACCTGGGTACCAAAAACAAGGTAATTTTACGTTGGGTCCCAGGGCATGCAGGCATCGAGGGAAATTAAAAGGCTGATGAGCTTGCACGAGCGGGGGCGAAGGGAACACACTGCGGACCAGAGCCGTTCTGTGGTATCCCTAAAAGTCTAACCAAGCTCACTCTAAAAGCCTATTGTTTCTACAAGACCATTCAAGCCTGGAGAGATAACCCAGGACTGAAACATTCCAAGGCACTTATTAGAGCCTTTAGCAAAAAGGCGTCTTCTGACGCCTTGGCGCTAAGTAGGAACCGTCTACGCATGCTAGTCAGGGTGCTTACTGGGCACTGCCGCCTAAATAAGCACATGCAAACGATAGGACTGTGTGACACAAGGCAGTGCAGATTCTGAATTTCAGATTGTGAAGCAGAGGAGACGCCTACACACATCCTAACCGATTGCCCCTGCCTCATGCGCAGTCGTAACTCCTTCCTGGGCAAACACATCATGTGCCCGGAGGAGATTAAATTTCTTGAGTTCAACAAAATCCTGCAATTCTTCGAGTTTGCAGGACTTGACCAAGAATTGTAGTAAGTGGCGATCACAATAGATCAGCAATGGTCGCAGTGATATAAGGGCTTTGACAGCCCGAAAGCCACTACCAGAATAATAATAAACCGCATATTAAAATTATTAAAGAACCAGTTTGTGTTTTACTTTTTTATGAACTGGGTAATTGCTAAACATGTGTTTAAAAATGATGAGTACTTTTTAATGTGTATTTTAACAAAAAGTTATTACTAACTACTAACTCATTTTTATTTGGATGCTCGAACACCTGTCAGATTAAAAACGATGCAGGCAACTAGATGTACGTATTTGGATAGCAAAACCGATCAAATCCTCCACGGACACTTTCCAGCAATTCCTAAGAACTCACTTACTTATTGTGCAATGTTTGACAGTATTGTTTAAGGAAGAACAATTAGAAAGTACCCAAATTCACCGTTAAAATTAAATGCCTTTTGTAAAATAAGCAAGCTGTATCTCAAAAGTTATACACGGTGTCCTCGTTTAACCAGTTTAGCCGTCACCGCAAATCTTAACGTAAGTAATACGTCTACCGACTTGAAACAACTCTAAACATAAATCATTTGCTACTAGCTCGAGGACAGAGTTCCAGACGGAAATCATCTGACACACACAGCCAAAGTATATCGTTTGAGGCCTGTTGTCCTCATTCTGGAGGTGCATAAATCTCCGCGACGGGGACAATAACTCTGACGCGTAATATCCGTAGTCGATCATCGCTTGCGCACCTGCTCTCTCAATTAATCTTAAGAAACATTGGAATTGTTCACTTAACAAATTGTATCTCGAATTTTTTATTTATATTTATTGCCCGGCATTATTGAATGGTTTACACATTTATGACACGCCTATGACGTCACTAAGGACAGTGCAAAACGTGACATGCTGTCCTTCAAGATCGACCCCATGAACTAGGGAAAGACAGTTTGTGAAGGCATGACACTACACGACAACGCCAACTTCTTGTCCCACAAACGATAATTGAGACACCAGCGCGCTGCTGTGCTTCCTACAACGCCGTGTATGACATTTACATGTTATATCGATATTCTAGCTCACAATAATAGTACTAATTACGGGGAGAAAGGTGGTGTGTAATTAGGATGTTAGTGCCCAAATCATAAAGTTACAATTTCAGTGACAAAAAAATATATTAGTACGACTTGATATGGGGTATCGATATGCGAGCGTCACTGACGCTCTTGTATTGGCCTGACAAGCCACGTACACAAGTGCCGCACTTTTATGGACGTAGCTTAAATCATCTTCCATATCGTTTGAACCCTTAGAGTTTTAGAGATTTCTACAGAGGAGCTATACATACGCGTTGCCAAAGTAAAAGACGGAAAGGCTCCTATACAGCTAAATTAAGGACTGCTCTTAAAATGGATGATGACTTACCATAAACAACCTACTTAATTCGGTCTCTCTCTTTATAACTCATTTGCGGCAAATAAAAAAGAAGCAGGTTGTGTCGGAGATACAACCGTTAATTAAGTTTAAGTGGATACTTCTTTTTCTTCTTCTTAAAAGCGAGCCTTGCGAGTCATCGACCGAAAACCAGTAGACCATCCCGCGAGAGACATATTTAGACATCACAACATCCTAACGTTACCAAGTGTATACATATTGACTGCTTGCTCATACATATGAAGCAACCTACAGAACTATAAAACCTATGGTAAACCCACCCAAAGGCCTACCGCGCAGGCGGCACCTGCTGCGGCCCCCGTACCGGTGCTTGGCTAAGGCTCGCGCGGCACTCGGCGTTGCCGGGATCCACATATATAACTGTGTTCCCGAACACATCAAAACAGCTGAGAGTGACACCTCATTTACAAAAAAACTTAAGAAATTGCTTACTGACCTTGCGTGCTACAATATAGATGAGTTCCTGCAAAGAGATCATTGACCCTAACACGGGCCAAAAATTAAGAATTTTATTATTTTATTTTATTCATTACTTTGTGACTTGTAAATGAGATGTACCTACATTTATAAATAAAATCTGAAATCTGAAATCTTTGTTGGCTGTACCCGTAAAATATTTATCTAAATTAATTCATAAAAATCTGTTTAAGTTAAGTACAGATAAATCGGTAGGGTCATTTCACCGGTTACGCGACCACCTTCGGTTAGCGACCACCTGAAGAACATGGTTTTTTCAATTGAAGATAACATCAATTCTACAAAGCCTATTGAAACAGTTAGCCGTATGCATTATTGTTTGTAGGTATGGAATAGGAATTTACTAAAAAAACGAGAAAATATGCTTTCAGTTCACCAACTCAGCTAAGTGGTCGCTAACCGGCACATGAAATTAGGTAGTCGCTAACCCGCGAAATGACCCTATATATGGCAACATTGACTGACGTAGCTCATTTGACTCGCGATACATTGAAAATGGCGGTCATTTCAGCATTATTTTCATGCCCGCCACATAAACTAAATAACATTTTGTGATTAACAACTAATGGCAAATAAACAAGGATTAAAACATGTTACAAACAATTATTAGAAATCAGATTAGGCTTCTCTACAAAAAGTTATTCCGGAAGTCACGTGATACATTTTGAACTGTACCCCTATTCAAGAACGCGAACAAAGAAGTATCCACTTCAAAAAATCCCTCCTGTCACATTTATTGAGATTTTTATGTTGTTTGTACTACCACCACGCTCGGTCGTGGTATTATTATAACTATAGCTTATCCTGAGTTTTATAGGTACATGTTTAAACCGAACAGAAGGTGAATCTGAGAAGTAAGTTTCGCATATGCAGTAGTGATACAATAAGTATGTAAGGATAAGTACTCGACGTAAACTAAGTTCGTGTCGCACTCAGAAATAAGTAGTACACACTCGTACTTATAAACTTCGGCACATTGATCAACTTGAGTATACTGCTAGACTTACCAAATTGTCAAGTTTCGAGGCTGCATTCGGTATTCGGGCTAAATTGAACGTAGGGACTACCTTTTAGATTGGAGCCGTTCCAATGTCGAATTAATGATTTCCACTTTCACGAATCTTCCTCTTATTTTACTTAATAAACCTAATTCCTCATTGAAAAAATAAATAAGTTACAAAAAATACATCAGTCATATACGCGATTTAGTCCCGTTTAGTAAATAAAATGGAACGAAACTCCGTAGCCCAGTTGGTAGTGACTCTGCCTACGAAGCTATTTATCACGAATATTTGTTTCTGTGTTATGGATGTTACATATGTATATACGTAGCCTAGTACCCACAATTATTGAGCTTACCGTGCCGTGGGCCTAGGTTGATTTGTGTAAGATTGTCCCGTAATATTTATTTATTTATTTATTATTTATTAATGAATGAATGAACGTAAATTATTGTAATCGTAGTCTATCGAACACCATACAGGGCCGCAACTCAAAATGTCTCTTAATGACCACAAGATATGGCTCTTCTTTCATGTCTCTGTCATTCTGATTTTGAAAGGGACGTGAAAGTAGCGATGTCCCTATGCCATGCTGGGGATGTCACATTTACTTAGTAGAGCAACTCTGTTACAAACTTTGGTTGTCTAAATAGTAGTGAAACTAATGAAAACGTCTAGCTACATATTATAGGCTCTGTGATCAAGCTTTAGCAGATTCTGTGGCTGTTCACTCTAACTAATTAGTTGCTCCATCGGCTGAATGCCTCCACTATTAACTTTGTAACTTATTTACGAGTCGGGTTTCTATCAGAATATATTTAAACTAATGTGTGGGCATCGTGTAATTATTCAGGTCTACGTACATTTCAGTTACAGTGCTGGTTTTTCCTCGAGGACACGTAACTCAATCATTTGTTTTGCTGATACGGTTCCACAACAGTTTGTTAACTACTGTTAGCGGCATTTCCGAACGTGCCTAATTAATACAAGTATGGGCATGTTGACAACACTGGGAGGGGAGTATCATGGCGGCTCGCGTGTCTACAATAATATCGAAGGGTCGATCAGGCTTGTTTTTAATGTGAAATATAATCATAATCTAAAAAACCAGTGCTTTTATTGTTTAAACTACATTACAATAATATGTTGATTAATCAGGAATTGATTTATCAGGGAGCGTGTGCCGGCGAGAGTAATAATGTAATCAATGTGGCTTCTGAATTGAATCGGACCTAAAAAATTGCCCAAAGACTTCGAGCTTCGCAATTAAGTAATTAGAACGAACACGTAAAAAGATTTTTTTTTGTTGTGTATTGCGTGTCGCTTGTAGGTATACCTCATTATACTTCTCTCCATAAAAAGGGATGTAGGTCAGCTCAGAAGTTCATCGTTTTTGGAGGATTATATAAAATAGTATGTAAAATTGAACTTGGTATAATTAGCAGCAATTAGCAAAATTTTTGACCGTACATCCGTGGATTTTACTAACTTTAAACTGAATATTATTCCTACATACAAACATTTATGATATTTTATAATCAGTGTTCGTTTTGAGCCTCATACAATTGCCGCGCAAACACCCTGCAGATAAAAAAAATGTTTATAACAATACCGTACAGATGATATTTGTATGTAGGGGGTAACATCTGAACATAATCATCCGATTAAAAAGACTTTCATTAATTATAGCCTGGACCTTCGGTAGGCATACTAGTATTAGCATGATTAATTTATCTCGCGTATCACAAGGAGTGCCTGTAGCGAGTGGAGTCATGATAAGTTTGGGGGCAATTAACAACCACTTATTATATTGTATTATGTGAAACAATAAGTCTGACATCATAACTTGAGGATCTTAAGAGATGTTTGTTAGTAAAAGTTATATCGCCAACATTGAAAGTATTGGAAATGTCTCTTTGGCACCCTGAGCACGTACTGTCGCGTCGTAGCAGCCCATAGATGGAAACAGAACTGTAGAATTGTGCCTACACAATTATCCAACCTAACTTATTTCGTCCATATTCCCTTGGAATATAAATTTTATTCTGTAAGTACTAGGTTCATTTTTAAACCACAAGGTAGCACAACATACGAGGCTTAGTAATTAATTACATCGTTATGTTGCGCCCTTTGTTATACAAATCCGTTTTAATTTATAACTTCGGGCTTTCATTTCCATTATCACGTTTCGGCTTTACGGAAATTGGCAATTCACTTTCGACGTGTCACTGTAAACAATATTCGTTTCTCTGTTAATTATCGTTAACCTGTAACTCGAGCGTTAATTCGTTTACAATTGGAAATATTTAGCCGGTTTACGATTGTACCCTCACACAATACGTACTTTATACAGCTTTTTTTTTATAACTTCGGTGGTTAACGAGCGTCACTTATCGACGCATGCAACCCATGGGTTGTTGTCGACGCTTTAAAATCTGTACTTAAGTGGATAACCGCATATTTTAGTCAACCGAGAAAGTCTCAGTAAAGAGCCCATACAATAACTGGAGCGATCGCGGGTGAAAGAACATTTTCCTTCAGAATACCTGTTAAAATAAAAATAAAAGACTAAGCAATATTTATAGAAAATGTGAAACATACCTTTTATAGAATCTCTTTGGCTCATAAATGGAATAAAGGAAGAACAATTTGACGGAGCGGTAAAAATATAATAAAATTTAAATTCCAATATGATTATATCGCCCATGTCTCACAATTTGACATAATTAGAAGATGAGGACAGCCCTAGAATGTTTTTTGTTTATAAACAAAAAACATTAAAGATATATCTTTATAATTTTGATTTTGAAAGAAAGATACATGAAAAGAGGGATATTCTCAATGAAATGCCGGGACAATTTTTTCTATATCAAATCTGGCTTCTGTGTTCCATATTCAGAATTCATAATACGAGAATGTTAATCCGCCGCCATGATCTATGAACAAAAAGTTTTATCTTCATCGCAAAAACAAATAGAGCTCGTTGGTTGTCAAATAAATGTGATCACGCTACGAACCTTTTGCACACAAACCGACTTGTAACATGGTATTTGTAGCCTTTTCTTTTAATATAGATATAACAAATTATATAAATTTCCAATATTGGTGTCATTTGCTATCTATTATTCCATTGAAATATTTAAATAAAGAATGAACGAAAATGAAAAATGTTTTACGTCATACGTTTTGTTCTTTTATAAAGATCCTTTGGGGCTACCTAGTAAGTAAATATACAGGGTGGAAAGTTAAAACGGGGCCGTAAGGGCGTTTTAGTAGTCAAACTTTAGTCGGTCTCAAAGAGTATTTTGATCCTTAATAGGAATGGGATCGAATGGCATTAAAAAAAATCGTCAAAACTGACGATTTTCTCGACAACTGTACTTTTTTTCAAAAATCTGTGAATGTAGATTGTCATCACTTAAAAGTAAGGAATAGATTTAGATTTATTTATTTCCAGATAAAAATTACAATATAGGTTTGCATACAATGTCAAAATTATAAGAATCCTTATCACGATCGTCAATAATAAGAAATAAAATTTAAAAATATTCAAAATGTAAATACACAAAGTGGAAATAGTAGCTCCAATTACGGATTGTCATTTAACAACTAATATACACATACTATTAAACAGCAATAAACAATGTCAACTTATGCATTAGGTACGATTTAAAAGTTGAATATAGAATATAAATGTTACACAAGAAATCATATCAAATTATAGCTGTCAATAAATGAAATAAACTCTTAAAAAACCATTTCCATGAACTCATGAACAGAGTACAGAGGGTTATCCAACAAAAGATTTCTCAGTCTACGCTTAAATATTTCGTCACAAGGTTCGTTTCTTATATCGGCGGATAGGTGCTCGAAATAAGTAGGCCCTATAACCCGGGGATTTTTCTCTGAAAGCGCCATGCGACGAGGAACTGTCCTTAGGCGCCCAGTTGAACGAAGCTGTTTGCCTGGTACATTCACACGCTCAAACTGGGAAATGTTTTTTCTTACAAATAAGAGAAGCTCAAACAGATGTTGTGAGTAGTGTGTCATTATGCGTTGCGTTGAGAATAACTTCCGACAGGGGTGCCGATGCTTGACTCTTACAAGTACCCGAACTGCACGTTTTTGCATGACAAGAACTCTTTGCGCATTGGTGGAGTTACCCCAAAGGAGGGACCGTAGGACATCAGGGAATGAAAATATGCGAAATAAACTTGTTTCAGTGAATCACCTGAGATTAGCTGCTTTAATTTTGTTTTGTTTGTTTTAACCTGTCACACAGACTGTCAACATGGCGCTTCCAATTCAAACTGGAGTCAATTATAAATCCAAGGAACCTGCTTTCCTCACACAATGGCATTGAACAGCTTGCCATTGACAATGGCGTTGGTACTTTACGGCCAGAAAAAAAATCCTAATGCCATTTTTGCATGGCGGCAAGGGATCTAGTAGCTGCCCTTCCTGCCCCGTTTTAACTTTCCACCCTGTATACTTGTGTCAGGTAGTCCCGTTCTTCCATCGGTACAAGTTGTTTTAAAATATATGAAATAATTTACTTAATTTAATTTTTTGTATTTTTAATTACTTATTACTACCAAACAGGAACATAGTCTATTCCAGAACTAGTCCGTACAATTTTGACGGCGAAACGTCTTCCTTAGAATCTAAAAAATGTGCTACAATTAGTTTATGAAATGTAAAAAAGTCTCACCTAAAATGACAAATTAGACCGAGTTCTAATTTGGTAAGAGGATTTTTATTAAGTTGAGGGTTAATAATTGGAAGATGATTTCACTAGAAAAGCCAAACTGTAAGTTGATTTTCAAGTAACATAGAGCAGAAAGTGGCTCCAAATGGTTCGTGTATTACATTGTATTGAAATGGCGGTTAATTATATAGGAGGAAAAATGATTTCTAATTTCGTTCCCAATGTCAGATTAGTTCCAAAATATCTGAATGTATAAAGAAAAATAGAACAAAACACATTGTAACCGGACAGAAATCCGCAGAACGATCCGATTCAAGATAAGGTTATAGAAATGACAAACAAATAGAGCCAATCCCGAGAGATGATTTTGCATAATAAAGAAGAACGGTTTTACGAAGGGTTGGGATACAAATATCTGCGCATAATCGAGCACTTTGCGGGCTCGTAAGGAAATTGAATTTTAGTTTGCTCCGGGTTTGCTTATCCGCGATGGCCTTTAAAGAGAGATCTTAGGCTGTGTTGGGAAAAACGGAGACTGGCCGGTGGTCAGCCCGCTGGATTAAGGCTATCAGAGTAACAATTCTTCATTCAGAGCGGTTAAACACACGACGTCTTTTTGCACCTAGAATAGTACAATCTCCTCTTCTTAAAATAATAAATACAAACATTAAAAATTAAGAAATAACATAACGTGCAAAAAAACGTAATCAAGTTTGGCAGCTTTTGACAAAGGTTCCGCCAAAATCACCTGATAAAGTTTAAATTCAGGTAGACATGGCCCAATACTTATTTAACTTATCTAGAGTTCAAATTGATTGAAAGCAGATACAAGCGGTTAGCAGTTAATCTGCAGGCACGTCCCAGCGGACGCATCCACACCCATTGACGGAATGCTTACTGACCTGTTGCCGATTTCACGCTGTTTCAAGTTTAAAGCAACGCGGATCGCACGGATAAACGCACGCTCACATCAAAGGAACGTTTTTAGGACACAAGCGGGAACTTTAATACGGGAACAAAAGTTGAACAAGCCCGTACTCGTAACGGCCAATTAGAACGATGTTTAGAAAACTTTTTCTTTGCAGGGCTTTCGATAAAAAAAAAAAAAAAAAAAAAAAAAAATTAAAATTTAAACTGTTTATTGCATTAATTTAATTGTTACAAGTATGACTACTAATTGCTTAGCGCAATCTCAATTTTTTGAGATTATTTGCTAAGCTTAGCTAATATCTATCACATTTATTTATATAATATAAGTGTTCGCATAACAGTATTTATTTATTTATTTTCTATTATTTTACTTATCACACATGATCTTCTTCAGGGTACATTTGATCTTCTGTGGTTTATTCTCTATAATATCTATAACCTCATTGGGTAAACTATTTAGGATATGCGGTAAGTGACTGGACCATACTCTTTGTCCATATATGTTAGTACTTTTTGGTACAGTGAAGTTCTTACTTTTATCTAGTACACGAAATGGAGCGGGTCTTTTATACCTAATTAGTTTATCCAGGTTGTGGCTATATTCTATTATAACGGCCATTTTGGCTTTATCAAATACACTTTTTTTTTTTTTTTTTTTATTTATTATTATTATATTTATTAACCAAAGATATAAAAAACTTATTCTAAAACATGTCCCTGCAAAACTGTTTGAACAGTTTGCCTGCAGGTAAGTCTCTTTTATGCTTAATATACATATCATAATAATAACATCGTTTTTAATCCTATTTTATACTTAAATGCTAACTTATTAATCTTGTTATAAATATGAGTGTGATATGATAACGCTTGCTTGCAAAATAAGCAAGCAAGCAGTTACTTAAGTGTAGGTATGCAGTAGGTGTTTTTTTAGTGCTTTTTTAAATTTATGTTTATTTGGTTCATTTCGGATGTCTTCGGGTAAAGTATTTAAGAAGTACGGAAGTCTCTTGGCTAAAGTACGGTCTCCAAAATAGTTATCAACCCGGGGTACTTCATACTTACCCGCGGACACCGACCTTGTGCTATGTTTGTGTTCTATCGGTATTGGGCTATGTACTCGATTGCTATGATTGTTAACTGCTAAAAGGTATTTATGTTTTAGGCTAACCGGAAGTATTTTACAGATTTTAAATAATTTTGAATAATCGCCCTTGCAACTGTTTTTTGTTTTTTTATTTACTAGTAATTTTAAGAATCTAATTTGCAATGCTTCAAGTTTGTCTATGTAAGATTTGAATGTAAGTCCATAGCAATCAAGGGCATATCCCAGCACCGAGTCTACTATAGCAAAGTACAGACATTTTAGTATATTGCTTGGTACTTTAAAGCTAAGGTGGTAAAATTTTCCTAGGAGTAATCTTAATTTACTACAAATATAGTTAATATGTTGTAGCCAGGAAAATGTAACATCAACCTTGACGCCAAGATATGTAACACAGTCTACCTTTTCAATATGTTTGCATTGGCAATTATTTAAACTATTATGAAGACAAGTAAAACTATGGGTATACATAAGTGGTGAGGTTTCAGCTATTGACAAATAAGGTGATTGAATGATGAGGAATTTGGTCTTATCTGTATTTAACACTATACCATTATCATGGGACCATTTAACGACTGCGTCTATGTCCTGTTGAACCAATCGACAAGTTTCTGAAAGGTTGGTTCCGGCAAGTAGGGTGCATAGATCGTCTGCAAACATGTGCGCGGAACAGTGACGCAGTACTCCACACAGACTGTTAACGTGCATGAGGTAGCACACAGGTCCGCACACGGAGCCCTGGGGGACCCCGCAGCGCACCCGCGTCTCGTCGCTTAAGCCGTCGCCTATCTTGACGCGATATGAACGTGATGTGAGGTAGTCCCGGAACCAGCAGTTCAGCGGCTGCCCCACACCACATTCGTCCATGCCCTTTAAAAGAGTGTCGGTTTCCAAGGTGTCGAATGCTTTTTTAAAATCATAAAATATGGCTACAACAAATTTCTTATCTCCTAGGTACGTATTTATCTCATCGGTGAATCTTGATAAAAGGGTAACAGTGCTTTTATCTTTTTGGAAACCATGTTGACAGTCGTTAAGTACTTTATTTTTTTGAAGAAAAGAATTAATTTGGTTTATGATACTTTTTTCGATCACCTTGTCAATGCTAGATAGAATGGATATAGGTCTATAATTGGAAAGTACTTTACGGTCGCCTTTTTTATGGATTGGACGGACTAAGGATTCTTTTAACTTGTTAGGATATTTATGTTGGGCTACTGATAAATTGATTAACCGAGCTATGACTGGACTCACCTTATCCATCACTAGTTTCAAGTCGGACATGCGTACAAGATCGCTCCCCGGTGCTTTATTTTTGTTCATTTGGCGAATGACGCGTTCAATATCCTTGCTACGCACGGGTTGCCATCTTATATACACGTCCGGTTTATTTACATAACTATTACGGTCTAGCCATTTTTCGTTACATATATGTTTGATCTGTTCGATCTCATCAGAGAAGTTAAGTGCGAACTTGTCACAAGTGTCTTTAATACTGCCTTGGTTTTCTACGTTACTAAGGACGGAACTATCTAAAGATTGTTTATTATTACCTAACAGACTATTTATTTTATCCCAAACTTTCTTAATATTATTATTGCAATTTAATATACTTTGCTTATCATAATCATTCCTACATTTAAAGGTAGCTTTATTACATCTATTTCTATACCTAGTATAATTAAGCCTCTTTGACATATTTTTTGGTTCGTTACTCCATACTAAAAATAACCTATCACGTTCTGAGATCATTTTTTTCAAATTATCAGTTATCCAATTCTTACAGTTTCTATTGTAGGAATTATCGCTTACAACTATAGTCTTATAACAATCCTTATAAATATTTTGGAACAGAAGAGTGAACGCTTCGTACAGTTTAATCGGGCATTGCATATTTAATAGGTCGTCAAAATTAGTCGCTAACAATTTTTCTCTTACTAGGCTATTATCAAGTACGTGCCTAGTAGCAGGCGGTGCGAGCGCAGGCGCGCGTGGTGGGGGCGCGCGCGCGCTCGCCGGTGGCCCGCGGGCCGGCGGAGCCGCAGCGCGCGCGCTCGCGTCGCCCCTCGCTAGGCTCTGTTTCCATTGTATTGCCACTGAAGTTAAATAGTGATCAGAAATCTTGTGCGTAATTACTGCCGAGTCGATAACGGATGCTGATGCTCTAACATAAATGTGGTCTAAACACGATTCTACAAGTTTTCCTGTAATAATTTCTCTCCGAGTGACATCTTTAATACATCTTGAAAAACCATATTCCGCCATCATATTTTCATAAGCTAAGACTCGGTTATCCTGACAGTTTAATAAGTTGATATTTAAATCGCCACTAATTATCACTTTAGAATTTCTAGGTAAGCTGTCTAAAAGATTACGTAATTCAGCTAAGAACTCTAACATTCTATCTTGTTTATTATAACGGGGAGGTCTGTATATAGATATGACATAAATATGTTCATTATTATTGAAAAGTGAAATGGACACGCATTCTGCCGATCGCATGGCGCTGGCGGTAGCAAGTGCGCCCGTCTCACTCGCACGCGCTCGAAGGCGCTGTTGCGAATAGACAAGCACACCTCCACCACTGCGGCCTTCGCGGGTATAGGCGTCCACTTTAAAACCATCGATTTGAAAAAATGGCAATAGCGAGTAATGTATATTGGCTTCGGTGATCACTAAAATATCTATGTGCTTCAAATGGTCATTAAGAGTTACGAGAAGCTCATTAAAATGCTTCCTTAATGAACAAATATTAACATGTAAAATACATAAATCTTTTACGCTAAAATTAATTCTCCAGTTAGATAAATTTTCGATACATACATAATTGACATTTTCATCAATTATATTGTCTAAGTTATTTAAGTCAGTGAATGTTGAAAGCAAAGTTAAACACGTTAGGCATTAGTAATTTAGGTATTTCACTCGTCCTTGAGTTCGGTGACATCGCTCTCAGCACGAATGCAGATTGATTTATCGCCGTCACTCTTTTTAACTAATATTTTTCCATTAGACACCCAGATGTACTTGTAGATTCCGTTTAGCAATTTTTTTGTGTTCCATAGTAAGGTTCGTACCGAGTGGGATAGGTCCTCGTTAATATAGAGTTTGTTCACTGCCGATCCATTGGTAACCATATTACTCGTTAACTCCGCCACCTTACGCCGCTGCGCGAGCCAGCTGTCCCGCGCCGCTGCGCCACCGGCGCCGGCCTTGAACCCGACGAGGATGGCCGCCGGTTTGTTGTTGCCGGGCCGCGGTTGCCGAGCGCGCCTTGCCCACTCGACATCGGTGGTATTCACGTTGAGTACTGCACCCAGTTTGGATAAAATATCTTTCAAGTTTTCGCCGGGAAGTTGTTCAACGCCCACTATTTCAATATTATTCTTCCGAGTTGTTTGCTCGAATTCGTTCAATCTTTGTTCCAGGGCAGCATTGAATTTTTCTAAGTAAACGCATTTATTATTGACACTTGCGACCGTCTTTTCTAGTTTGTAGATTTTTTGCTTTGACTGTTCGTGTTCAGTAATCAGTGTGTCGTATTTATCGGACAGCAAGGTCAAACTTTGAGTGATGGAGTCCAGGTGTTTCATGACTCCCGGGAGTGCGCCCACTTTCTTTTGAATGTCTTTTAGTATTTTCGACTGGCTATTATATTCGTCTTCTATTGTCTCTTCTTCCGATTCATCTTCCTCACAGTTACTGCAATAAATTCTATTTTTTCCACTTTTGATGTCAGCCGCTAACCCCTTTACACAGCTCCTGTGGAATGTCCCTTGACATGGTCCCTGGCAAACAAAGTGTGAACCTTTTTTTGCGAGCACTTTCTTACACTTTTGGCACTCCATTTCGCGCGCGAATTTAGGTTAATTTTGAGCAAGTAATAATACAAATATCCGCACGGGCGCACGCGCGTGTACGCACCGCTCGGCGTTCAGGACGAGACTGACTTAATACTTTACAGTGCTGGAATAATTTATCATAATTACTTTTAAACTGGTATTTAATTTTGAGCGGTACAATGGTTTTCAACATTCTTATTTGTATATTGTATATTCGCTGTAGGTA
The DNA here is from genome assembly GCA_963854355.1 of Epinotia brunnichana. Classification (NCBI taxonomy): domain Eukaryota; kingdom Metazoa; phylum Arthropoda; class Insecta; order Lepidoptera; family Tortricidae; genus Epinotia; species Epinotia brunnichana. Next base: position 15,352,459 of record OY977949.1, on the reverse strand, counting down.
AGTTTTATAGGTTCTTCCATAACAAGATATTCCATAATTTATTATCGAGTCAGCCATGGCCATATACAATAGTCGTAGTGTATTGTAAGGCATTTTATGTTTAAGTATGCTTAAGTTGCTTAGAATGGCTCTTAGTCTCTTGCATACGTTATCTATATGAGGGCCCCAGTTAAACTTGCTATCAATTACCAGACCAAGGTAGGTATGGTGATTTACTACGTCCAGAGGTTTACAGTTGCAGTTGCAACGCGAGTTCAAGTCATGTAGGCATGAGTGTTCGTGTGCTATAATTTTGGGAACTGTACTTGTTTTGAGATAAGGTGAGTGGATATGAATTATCTTAGTTTTTTGGTAGTTTATGGATAGCCCGGCATCGTGCGACCATCTGCATAATGCATCGAACTCGCGCTGCATACTACTTTCAGCCTCATTAATATTAGAATCAGCTGTTATTAAACATGTATCATCAGCGAACTGGTACACAGATGCCTCACTAAATATGTTGCACATATCATTGGCATAGATTAGGTATTCGGTTGGGCCGATTATAGAGGCTTGTGCTGTGCCATGTAGATAGAGACTTGTGTCGCTCACTTTGCTCTCCGGCGATGCTAACCGAGCTGTATCTATTTTTGGGATAGCTTTTTATCAAATTCAGGGTGGGCCCCTGTATACCATTTTGCTGTAATTTATTATACAACTTTTCATGATCAAGGGTGTCAAATGCCTTGCTGAAGTCAATCATAACTGTCAATACGTGTTTCCTGTCATTTATGTGTTTGTTTACTTCATCTGTGAATTGAGCTAGGAGTTGGGTGGTATTTTTTCCTTTTTGGAATCCATACTGCTTCCCATGTATTATACCGTTTCCCGACAGAAAGTCATTGATTGATTTACCTAGAAATTTTTCAATTAATTTATCTATCACGGGAAGTATTGTGATTGGCCTATAGTTGTTCGTGTCAATTAGACTACCTTTTTTATGTATTGGTCTGATTAGTCCTATTTTTAGTTTGTCTGGATATATGGAATGCTCAATACACTGGTTTATAAGGTGTGTAAGTACAGGTGATATATTTTTATTCATAAGTTTTATATCTCTAGCTCTTATTCTGTCATAACCTGCACTCTTTTTTTCATTTAGGTTGCTAATTATTCTAGACATTGTCTCACTATTTATTTTATTTATTTTTAGAGTAAGTGTCGGGGTGTTTTGATAGGTGCTTTCGTCAAGCAACGGTACTCTACATGAGTTCAGTATTTTTAGCACATTATTTTCGAAGTCTTTGGAAAACTTATTGCACAGGGCACTTACTTGCATTTTGAATGACTTCAGCAGGACATCATCGACCGCTTTTATTATTCTACCAGTTAAATTATTGACAATTTGCCATAGTTTCTTTGGATTTTTAAAATTTTGACATATCTCTCTTTTGGTAAAATTATTCCTAACTTTGTTCATAATTTTGTTTGTCTTGTTCCTATATTTTTTATACAATAGCTCATTATTCTTATCATTTGGTTCATTAAGGTGTATTTGTAGCAAATTATTTTTTACGTGTGACATTTCTACAAGTTTATTAGTTATCCAGGTACATTTTTTTTTCTTTATGCTATCGACAGTTGTTGCCTGCGCAGTGCATTTGTCATAAGTATTTTCAAATTTATTATGTATGAAGTTATATATGGTATTTGATGAGATTGCACTTGTAATTTCGATTAAATGTCCGTGTTTGTATTGGTGGTGAACAACATTGATCTTACATTCAATTGCAGAAGAAAATAGTTATTTGTTATACAAGGGGGGAGGGGAGTTGTATTTTACCTGCGAGTGTTTCAACACACGAGACGTAATAGTACATTGTTTAACAAGGGGCGTATGAGGAATATTGCAAACGAGAGTCTATCAGGACTTTTGATGACTCGAGTTTGCAATATTCTTACGCCCGTGTTATACACAATGTTTTTCATCACATTTGCGAGGAAATAAATAACCACAAAAGACAGAAAAACCTATGTTTTATACAAGCGCATCAATCAAATGTTGACGAAATTGACAACTTCACTTCTAGATCAGTGCGAGTGGAGGGCGGATTTCAACCAATCACAGAGCATGGAGCATATGGTTCTTGCAGGGCACGGCCTGCTCGATTTTTTTCCAACCAATCACAGGGCAGAATTCTTGCCGTCCAGATTTGCTTAACCAATCAGATCACACACAAGCTCATTATTTCCCTTGGGACCATTATTTCCCGCGGGAACAATTTAGGCCATTGTCCTTCTGTATACAGGCAAGGAATAACACCATTTATGAGCAAGTGTGATGAAAAATAACTTTTCACCCGTGTATAACACAAATCTTTTCACCTTACTACAGCGAATAAAAGAAGAAAAAGGGTAAAAAAAAAGTTAAAAAAGGTAAAAAAAAAAAACAAAAAAAAGTTGAAAAAAAGTTGAAAAAAAAGTTAAAAAAATATATGTCACATAAAAAAGTTGAAAAAAAATATGTCACATAAAATATACAAAAAACAAAAATAAACATTTAACGTTCTACGTCATAGTACTTTTAACGTTCTACACTTTCTTCACATGTGGATAAAAAGCGATTTTCTCAATAGATATCAAACATACTTTTGTAACAGGCCTTTCCGAGCTAGTGAGGTGAAAATATTCTTAGGTGTTCTTATTTAGTTCGATTAGTATCGATTATTGGAGGATTGCTCACCATAATGACGTTGCATGATAGGTACGAAAATATACCGTCGACTTAACATGTACTACGCTACGGCTTCGCAACTCGGTAATGGTAAATTTTTGTGTTATTGATTACGAATATTTTGTTGTTGGACCAGTATTCCAACCGCGATATTTGACAAAAGGGGAAATGTCCCTCCCAACTTTCATGTTTCCGTCTTTCAAAATCAGAATGACAGTGATATCATAGAGATGTCCCTTTATGTCAAAATTCGCTATGGAATACTAGCCCGTACTCTTAGATGATCTCAAATATGATACGAGTATGTAGTAAAGTGTATTCAGACGGTAACTAGATCGAATTATGTACTCATAAATATTATCCACATATAACTAACTTTTCGTCGCGTTTAGGTGATACCGTGGTTTTTTTTCCTTGTAACGAAAACTGATTACGAATGAAAGTACCGCTGAACGAGTTCTTGGCAAGTGTTAAAAGCGAATGCGAAACGGTCAGTCAACCTTTATATGGTGTTTTTAATAAATAAAGACGTAGGAGATTTTTCATCCGACCGTTTCGCATTCGCTTTTAACACTTGCCAAGAACTCGTTCGGTTGAGAAAGGCCCCCATGTTGTTTCCTTAAAGTACATTCAATATCTGAAGGCAGCTGAGACATGGCGATTTTTCAGGTCAACTCCGCTTTGTTCGGGACAGAATGTTTGAGCCTCTAAAGCAACCTTTATACATTCTCCCGGCATATAATGCCTCGTTCTTAGTTGAAGTATAGTCGGGCGGGTTTAACCGTTTCCGTTAGGGCTGACCACCGATCCGCAAGAAATTCCTTACGTTACGTGCAAGCCATGGAAAATTTTATTCATCAAGTAAATTAATTAATTTGCATTAAGTTTCAGTAATTTGTAAAACATACAAGGCCATCTTTTTGCGACCATTTCAATATAAAATTGTTGTCCATTTTGCCAAAGTTAACATTTTTCGAAACCATTACCTAAAAATCTGTCTGTCTCACAACCGCAAAGCTATGGTAGCACCAGGAAAACCCCGGCTAGATACCAAGCACAGACTCTAGTGACATTGAAGGGTTGAAACTTAAGCCGACAACCATCATCTATCACCCCATATCCTATTTCTCTATCCTTCTTTCACATTTGGTATTACATAACAGATTGTACCAGAGAATCGGATATCATATCGAACGATATACCCTTACCTGCCTGCCAAATAAATAGGTACCAAAAAGTCATGTCAAAAAACAATTTTACTACGTGAGTAAACTTGTTAACATTAATAATTCATCCAAATGTATCTTAAGAACATTTCAACATCGTGTTCATAAGTGTACCGTTAGGGGAAACTGTTGCGTTGACAAAGTTTATATCTGTTTGGAGTCCAGCCCATAAGCGGGAAGTATTCGGTGAAGTAATAAAATAAACAACTTGCTCCACTAACAACTGCCAACATACAACTGTCCAAAACTGGGAATATCGTCGCGGGCTGTGGCGACCCATTTATGTTAATTCACATTTTATGGGACAGCACAAAACTATAGCCATTGATTTATTACATATTTTTGTACTTCGAATAGTTATATTTACATACTGTATTTACCTAATTTTGATTTCCGTTTTATTTTATCTTTTCTAACGCTATTAAAAATGAAGAACCTGCATTTTCTAAATCAGCTACAAGAAATATTAAGATACGATAACAATGAATATCAATAAAAGTTATTGTTTTTCAACAGAAATTTCTATGAATTTATCTACTTACCAGCCGTATTTTAACGTAGATTTCCTTTAATGTTGTAGATCTTGTAACACAAGTCTGTCGTACAGTAGACGGCAAACTTCGAGCGCAAATGAGGGGAAGTGGGGGGGCAGCTTGCACGTACAATTCGCCTTTGCGCAGGCAAGGTCATTTGCGCACGAAGTTTGCCGTCTACTGTACCTAGTTGAAGTATACTTACTCACGTGCTTGTGGCAACCACAGTTGCCAATTTCGCGCACCCCTAAACTGATTGTGGCAGCTGTGGTTGCCAACCAATGTATGAGCGGCTACGTTTTTTTTTAAGTTATTTAGGTTACGTTTTTAGGGTTCCGTACCCATAGGGTAAAACGGGACCATATTACTAAGACTCCGCTGTCTGTCTGTCTGTCCGATTGTCACCAGGATGTATCCCATGAACCGCGATAGTTAGACAGTTGAAATTTTCACAGATGATGTATTTCTGTTGCCGCTATAACAACAAATACTAAAATACAGAATAGAATAAATATATAAAAGGGAGCATCCATACAACAAACGTGATTTTTGACGTTTTTATAGATAATGGTACGGAACCCTTCGTGCGCGAGTCCAACTCGCACTTGGCCGGTTTTTAAATCCAAAATCAAGAGAGCGACTAATGTCATGCTATAAGTAATCAGAGTAATCTATATATATAAAAGAAGACTTCCTGACAGATCATCAACGCACAGCCGAAACTACTGGAACTAGAAACTTGAAATTTACACATATACTACCTTTTATAACGTAGGCGACGGATAAGAAGGGATTTTTGGAAATTCTACCCCTAAAGGGGTTAAATAGGGGTGCAAAGTTTGTATGGAGGAAACTTTATTTTTTGAGCTGGAGTCTTCAAACTTTGTGAAAAGATTACTTTATAGAAAACAAATAGAGTACTTTCAGCGTTTTGGAAAATTCTACCCCTAAGGGGGCTAAAAAGGGTTGCAAAATTTGTATGGGGAAACTCTTTTTTGAGATAGAAGCTTAAAAGTTTGTAGAAAGATTACTTATTGAAATACAAAAAAACAACTTTCAGCGTTTTAGAAAATTCTACCCCTAAGGGGGTTAAAAGGGGGTGCAACATTTGTATTGAGGAAACATGTTTTTTAGCTAGAGACTTAAACCTTTTTTAGAAAGCTTACTTATTAGAAAAAAAATAAAGTACTTCCAGCGTTTTGGAAAATTCCACCCCTAAGGGGTTAAATAGGGTTGCAAAGTTTGTATGAGGGAAACACTTTTTTGAGATAGAAGCTTAAAAGTTTGTAGAAAAATTACTTATTGAAATTAAAAAAAAGCACTTTCAGCGTTTTGAAAAAAATCCACCCCTAAGGAGGTTAAAAAAAGTTTCTAATATTTTACTTTTTGAAATAAGTCATCTTTCGCTGAAAGCGTTTTAGAAAATTCCACCCCTAAGGGGGTTAAAAGGGGGTGCAACATTTGTATGGAGGCAACGTTTTTTTTAGCAAGAGACATAAAACTTTGTAAATAGCTTACTTATTAGAATATTATTAATTACCGAGGTATGTTGAGTTCAATTGATCTATCAAACCCCGCAATGCAGTTAAACTTGCATGCAATTTCTTGCATGTGTAAATTGCCCTTAAGGGTTTGTAACTTCGGTTGTAGACTGTTTGCTAAAAGACCACAAAACTTATTTCAGCGTTTTTTTTTAATTTATCGCCTGAGAAGAGAAGGTTAAAAGGTGGTTCGAAGTTTATATAGAGAGCAAGACATTTTTAAAGTAAGAAATTTGTAACTACGGTTTCAGACTTATACTATGAGGGTTGAAAGAGGGTTCTAAGTTTATTAGAGAGCAAGACATTTTGAAGGTAAGAGATTTGTAACTTCGGTTTTAGACTGTTTACTAAAAGACAACAAAACTAATTTCAATGTTTATTTTTTAATTCATTTCTTGAACAAACATTTAGACGATAACATGTTCTACGCGTACGAAGTCGCGGGCAACAGCTAGTCACCTATAAAACTACTATTGGAATATTTCAATCAAATCTCAAAAACCATTTACGCGTTTGAATGGAGTTCCTATTTAGTGCGATGGAAATTCATTAAACAAACTCCTTGCGGAAGTAGTCCTTTTTTTTACCGTTTATTTTTTATAAAGAGCAATTGTTTACAAACATTTTACTTTACTAAATGAATCTTTATATTTTGAGATTATGCTTAGTTAAGGAGTGCGGAGGGGGGTAAATATATATATATATATATAGGCGTTCTACACTAGTCACTTGTGGTCACGAAGCGGTCGTTCAGCAGACTCAGAGTACAATACAACAACGCGTTTCGTGTGATGTTACGGCTGCCGTGGCGGTGTAGCGCGTCTGGTATGTTCGCCGCGAACAGAGTGGACGACTTCTACGCTATTATGCGTAAGAGGCACTGGTCCTTTATCAGGAGAGTGAGCGAATCGACAAACAGTATTGTAAAGGTAGTGTGCACAACATGCTACCTAACGAGTAAGATGTCAACGACACTTTTTCTGTGATTGGAAATTAATTAAAATTTTATTTTAATTGCATCCTAATTGTATATTTTTAATTTTTAATGTAACCAATGTAATTTTATGGGTTAATACCTAAATAAATAACTAATTTATTATTATTATTTATATATATTAACAGTAAATACTTATACAATGTGATTTACTTAATATAGGTTACCCAGAAATTTACTATTGGTTAGGTATGGGCGGGATTATAGAGTAGTAACTGACGTTACAGCAAATATGACTAAAAAACAAATGTCATAGAAAACTTTCGATAAAATCGTAAGCCAAGTAGCAATAGAAACTAGTTTCCAACCTAGATATGAAGGATCTCATTATGTATACAAAGCTTTATGTTATACTAGCATGTTGTTTTAAAATAAGAACCAAATTACTTTTTTAAAATGAGAACCAAATTACTTTTTTTTGGAGAATCGAGCGTTCTGGCGACATATAGGTACCCAGGATTATGACTATTATGAGCTGCTAATAGTGACGTGATATGAGGCACGTTACGAGAAAATGTATTGAAAACAAATAAACTGAATAATATTATACATAATAAATACTAAAACTATTAAAATTTCATATTCAAAGTGTACCAGTTCGAAATAGTATATATGATGCGAGTTTGTTTCCACTTAATTGTTTCCAAAATTAAATTCAGTAACACTGTAACGATAATGAGGGCACTTTAAATAATTATCACAGCGTGCGTTTGACGGAAAAGTAATTTTGGAATGAAAATAATTTTCGATGTAGTAATATGCACCAATGGGTTACTGAAATAACGTATCGATTATTTATAATAACGGCTGTTTAGACTTGTAGGTACAGGACCCTCCCTGCCTGAACAGCTTGCTGGATTCAAATCGCGATAGAGGCATATTTGTGTGATGAACATGAATGTTGGTTTCCGAGTTTATATAATATCGTCATTTAGCACCCACAAGAAGCGCCGCTTAATTCATATATTTTATATTTTATTTATATATATTTTAAATAAAATGATAAGACATTGTTGCATGGATCGTTAAATTTATAATTATGGAACTGTGTGACCTACTACTACATATTTTTATTATTTATTACCTTGACATGTAATATGAAATTTTTGCCAATAAATTATTGTATTGTATTGTAATGTCATTATCTTGCTTTCAAAAGTTTGATCATATGTATAATACTATAAAACAAATTGAGCTCGAATAGTAGTTTATGCAATCGTTATATAATGGATGCTTTTTAAGTCGAGTACCACGTTTAGGCCACGAAGCTTGCTGAGTGGCCTAATTAAGGTACGAGACTTAAAAAGCTAATTATATAACTATTGTATACAATACTTTTTCTACGAGTCAACGGAAATAATAATTTATTAAACAAACTTGGTATCTATTGAAAATCGCCCTGCTGAAATGAAGCGCAGCAGCTTAGTAATTTTGCGCGTTGATGTCTTCACAGTTATCTTATACAGCTCCTGGATTCATAAGATGACTGCTGGCGGTTATCTTATGAAACTTCACAAGCTCCGTGACGAGCTCGTGGAGCTCCAGGATTAAAAAGTATGTGATCTTAGTTTCGTGTAGGTACGAAATCTTAATTCAAAGATTAAAGTCGACGAGTAGAAAAATCTCCTTTAAACGTGTATGTGCAGAGTTGCGAGATAGAGGCCAGGGCTCAAAATAAACATATGATAAAGCTCTTTTAAAAGAACCAAGAGCGGTAATAGAAATATTTACCGACCCCGATGCAGTGTGAGCCCGGCTGACATTACCTTAATGAACCCATCCAGCCTCTTTGAAGTCGTGTCCTCTCATAAATTAAAAACGTTTGAACGGCACGACGAATAAAATGAACGTTAGCAAACAGACTGAATTAGTGGGGGACGACAAATTTAACTTAACTTTTTTCAAAGAAGATGTCACGCTTGTAGTTAATTGAACGAGTGAGCGGAGCGAACGAAGTTCTCCGTTTCAGCTTGAGCAAAAATTGTTTTGTATGTCCGGCTGTTCTCTTCTTCATGTCGCATTTCTGAACTGATTCTTGTGAAATTTTGTGAGCAGGTTGGATAATTATAAAGAATTATTTCGTCGATTCAGTTTATGGAAGTAAAAAAATAAAAAATAATCGCGAGGTCTACATCTCACAGAGCAACTAGTAGGAAGTCGGTAGTACCACTTGTCTTGTTCAACTTATGTACATAAGCTCATAATTGTATTCCAAAAAGGCACATTTCATAATTTTTTCTTAAACATGCAATGAAATGTCGTCATTACATGCGTTATAACAGGCTTCAAAGTATCACGTTTCGGGCGAAACAACTCGAAACTGTTACAAAATTGAAGGCCTAGGCCGGGAAGTAGTTATTTTTACATTTTCATTCCACAATTTGTACAGCCATGAAAATTAGTTGGATTTCTTGGAGTTATTTTATTTATTTCATTGCATGTTTGAGAAAAGCACTATACATGCCTGGCCGTGAAAAGGGCTTGCCGGCTTCGTATCACTATCTATACCTACTCACCCGGCAAGCCGTTCTTTTCCGGCGCGTGTCGTCTGCAGTAATGTACTATAAAAAACCGAAAATGAAATACATTTTGTTATTTGCGATTATAAACACTGTACTTATGCAATTTTCACTGAAAACTCTATTCATCGAAAATTCACCTCTTCGCAAAGCCGCGGCACAGAAACGTTGCTAACGAGTACGTTATGGGCTCTAAACATGACTGTTAAATCCTGCTTTCAACGTGCCACAAAACGTATAACAGGAAGATATAGGTACCTACTCCATTTAAATGTTTTTTTCCCGACTACGGCAGAGTCGGATAGGAAGGGATATGATTTTAGCAGTCTACGTTTGTACATTTTGGAAGTCTGTAAATTTGTACGTAAGCATCCATATTTATATTCAAAAGCCAAATACCATGACACAAGTACCATGAACCTGCGACATCAAATTACCTACTAGTAACTTGCAAATGAGTAACAAGAGCCCCCATATGACCACAACAAGAATATATAATAATCTCCCTAAAGATATTAGCGAAATACACAAAATTTCTTGACAATTTGAAAAAAAACTGGCTAAGTGCGAGTCGGACTCGCGCACGAAGGGTTCCATACCATTATCTATAAAAATATTTATCTTATTCTGTTTTTAGTATTTGTTGTTACAGCGGCAACAGAAATACATCATCTGTGAAAATGTCAACTGTAACTATCACGGTATCAGTGAGATACAGCCTGGTGACAGACAGACAGACAGACAGACAGACAGACAGACAGACGGACAGCGGAGTCTTAGTAATAAAGTCCCATTTTACTCTTTGAGTACGGAACCCTATAAATACCTAGCATGTAATAGTTTCTATTCATTACAAGACATTCTTTGACATAAATAAATATTATAAATAGTGTTATGATTGAAATTCAGAGATTTATATAAGTAATTATAACGTGTGTTACCTAGGCGTATTATTTTTAGATTCAATATTTTTGTTACCTCCTACCACCAACCACCACCAACAGTACCAGTATGTTACTTTAGTTTTAAGGTTTAAATTTTAAGGGTAAATACTTACATGGTCCCATGTTGTACTGAAAATTTTGTAAGACCACCTGTATGCCAACATGAGAGCAATAAAGTTATTCTTATTCTTATGTATGTTCCACTGTAGCGTTTAAAATACTGAACCGATTTTGATTACTCAATCGATTCGAAGTTATGCTCCGAGTGACATAGGTTACCTTTTGTATGAAAAATAAAAACATGGTGGCTGTCAGGCTGGCACATACCTACAGCTACTAGCGTGTTGTGTATCAAATGAAAGAGGAGAAAACTTCGAGTTCAAATATATAAAAATATTATTCATAACTATGAATAGTAACTACTATTCCGTATTCGTACTAGTTCCGTATGTTTGTTCGGGTGGAATCCTGCAACTCAAATTTGAAGCAGATATTATCTTCAACCGATTAAGCTGAAATTTTGGGTAAAGTAATAGAACAGTTGCACAATTTCACCTTCCCCTTTCCACCACCGAACGACCAGGCGTTGGGAGCGAATGCAACCTTATGTTGTCAACGTACCATTTATTCACACGAAGCGATTTGCCTCGTCTATCCTAATGAGAACTGCTAAGGAATGGTATTCACTCCCTTCATCTGTATTTCCTGAGAACTAGTATCTGCCTTCAAAACAAGAGTGAATAGGTTATAAATGAACCTGTGAGCTTCATCAGGTGAGACTAGGGTCAATCATTGGACATACTTTTATATATATAAAAAATGGAACGTTATAAATTCACATCCGAATAATTCTTTGTAAGTGTTATTGGTAAAGGTTTTATCGTGAACTTTCAAACCACAACATATTAGTTTGGTTTAGTTTTCACAAACAAGAAATACACATCTTATTGGTCAGTTTTGCACTCCTAGTTTTTCCAAATCGCAATAGGTTATATATAACTACGTAACATTTCGTCCTCAAACGTCAGTTATATATGCACCTAACAATTGGGTATTTGACAACAGTGAAAATAAATTGTTTTTTCATTAGCAACAGATAAACATTACGAAAATACTCGGAAAGTATCAATCTTTCATTTAAGTTTGCTATTATAAGATTATTAAATTCATAAAAACTCATAATATGGACGTTGTTTGACTGTGACGTCACAAGCAAGTAATCCCTACAAATTCCATTCTAGCGGAGCGTTTTTGACGTTTTATAAAAAGAAGCTGTCTTGATTTTTGTCAAATACCGTATTACGCGATGGTCCCACTGGCTACGAGAATTTGACCATCTTACTGCGCATGTTGTATATTTATTTAACATCTCGTGATGTTACCTACTGATTTATGACTTGATGGTGATCTCACAAATGAATCTAATCGACTCGATTGTAATGTCGACGTAAAAAAAGATTACGTACAAATATTTGTTAGAAATCTAAACACTTTTAACTCTCAGTAGTAACATTGTCGCATTCAACCGTAAACAGTTTTCATTAACGTAGCTGCCGCAATATGTGGGCTACTAATTACTTACCTACTCGCAACTTTCGTTATTTTACTGCCTAGTAAACTTACGAACAACCGTGTCATTGCGTGTTTCTTTTTCGTGCCGAAATTCGAACGTTTGTAGTATACAGGCCACTTCTGCATTTGGTGAGGCGGAATCGGTAACGAATTTTGTACTTTACCGAGATTTCCTTACTTATTGGTACCTATACTGTTAGTTGCCGGGAGTAACGCTAGGAGGATGATGATTGGTATACTGTCGGTATTACATTTGCCCAGTATTATTAGGTATATTGCGTGGAAGCGGGGCTGTAGGTACACCTACGCTACACATGCAGTATTGCATTCGTACCACCCCGCTGCCGCACATCCCGCGCCAATCTGGAAGCACTGTAAGAGCCTACATTAACTAGGTAGGTTCACAGTTAAGAATCTGTACTGACTTGACTGACAGTTGACATTGACAGCTGACATATTACTGATACCACACCGACTCCGCACTGCCATATCATGCGGAAGTGACATGTAATACGGTATGATAATTATGATATTCATTCCGCAATTTATTCACAGAGCGTCCAAATGAACCTTATTGATATAAGAGTGAGTGGATATGGAATACGGACTACGTCATTATTATTTACTAGCAAATCATGCACACTGGCGTAATATATCAATATAAGTACTCATGCGTTTTAATTTCCGTCCATTTGCGTCCATTAATTTATGAGTATTCCAATATATTATTTGTTATATTCCACACAATGAACAACTCCGTATCTCAGTTGTCAGCAGAAGAGGCATCATGTATGGATTTACAATTAAACGCACCCCATCTAACTCTCGTGAACTACATACATCGACAAGAGCAAAACAAGGTACCTATTAGCCTTGCCATCATGGCCTATTAGCAACTTTATTCCAATTTATGTATGTCTTCGAAAACCGCGGCGAAATCTCGCGTAATTGTCCCTTGGTGCGGCGAAACCAAAGTTTGACGTTTCGATCGCGCCCGCGGCACAATATAGTTTATTTTGCTGGAGACTTACGGCAGTCTGCAAACGGAAGGCCCCGTCATTCTTCTTTACGTTGACAAGGGTGCTTCGCTCTTTTGAATTTTTGCTTCGTGTTTTCTTTTCTCCAGAATATATTTTATGACGTTAAGTAAAATGCGAAATAAAAAGGTATCCGTAGTGCCGTGCTTTTAACGGTTTTTGTTCAATTATAATGTGAATGATTTGTATTTGTTGCATTGAAATTGATGTTTTGTTTTTATGACATTGAGAGTCAAATTGTGTCCATACTTCCAACCAAATGTTCTACTCTTGATGGTCGGTGAGTTCAGGTACTTCGACGTATACGACGCTTAATGAACTGCTTTACATTATGTATTCTTTGAAAAGGTAATCTACAGACAGTCTGTGATGCGTGCCTTAGCATAAATTTAGCCACGGTCCAATGAAAGATAAATTACCGCACGGACAAGCCTCCACCTAGCGTAGCAATAAATCATGATCAGTCTTTTAAAGAGAGATCGATCCATTTTCAGCTGCAGCCATAAAAAAAAACATTCATTGCACTAACGATCCATGGCTAAAATTAAAAAGCAGCGCATATAGACTGAAAACAAATCGCGGTATCATATTTGCAGCGCGCGTTGATTGGCCAGAGTAATTCGATGCTACAAATACCACACGCCAAAGCGGGTACATTAAAATCAAAACATTCCTGCAGGCAGGGAAGTCCAATTATTTGACGGGGAAAGGTAATTTGTACAGGGTTGGAATATCTCAGTGCGCGAATCGACGGGATATTTCAAATATTCCAGAACCAGTCCTAAAACTCACAGAGGCTTTTGTTTGTAAACAATGTCGGAACAAAATAAAGCTCAATGCCGAATGGACTTATTGAAAGGCTTATTCATGTTGAAAATCTAGATATTTCTGTGAAAGGGATAACTCAAATAAATGCAATTTTTCGCATTCTAAAGAAAATAATAATAACATCAGTCAAGAGCAATGTACAGGTACATTTTGCATAGATTGCGAATATTGTTCCTCTATTTATGCCACGGGTTATTTTGCTGCCGTTTAGCTATCAATAACTACCCTCTCTACCTCTGTATCGTTTTAAACCTATCGTTAAAACAAGCTCGAGCAATGTCTCAATGAAGTAGCAACTGAGTAATCGACGTATTTAAAAACAATGGTTTGGTCCTGCATTAAAAAAAAACCAGCCAAGTGCGAGTCGGACTCGCGCACGAAGGGTTCCGTACCATTATCTATAAAAACGGCAAAAAAATCACGTTTGTTGTGTGGGAGCCTAGCAAGAGTACTGCCCAGAGATGTGTTGCGCTCGTGCTAGGTACTTTGCCACAGTGCATTCGATCTTACAGTATGGCGCAGAGTTGTGGGGCCGCGCTGCCGACTGGGAGCGTGTCTTTATAATGCAGAAGAGGGCCGTGCGAGCTATTGTACCGGTGGATCAGAGTACTTGCGCGAGACCGTATTTCAAGGAGCTACGGACCACGGCAGGTAGCGTCAATACGCTACCTGCCGTGGTAATTTATTAGGTGGCCAGCTTGTATGTGCGAGGATATCCTAACGAATACGTAAGGTGAGCTGACGGTCAAAGTAGAAACTTGTGATATGGCAACAGAATCGTGGGCGTTAAGCACAGGAGGCCTAGCATAGTCGCTATCACTTGTCACGAGATTGTGGATATGATTCCGTATCGATCGTGACACGTTAACCAAGCATGCGAAGATGGTTTCCAAATGCCCCGTCGACTATTTGACAGCTAGTCACTTATCACACAACAAGTGTCAAAAGTTGTCGTGCATCAAAAACTCTAGCCTTTATGCCTTTTATAAAGGAGGATGCCCAGATTCATATGGACTCTGAGGGGTAATCACGTAACGTTCCGAACGCGCGTCGGTACAATTTAACTGTCAATTTTCCATATAAAAAGTGACATTTAGACCTACCCGACGTTCGTACAATGCGTTACGTGATCGACCTGCAGCAGCCTAAAAACCAATAATGACAAACCATATGTCATTTGAAAGGTTTTTTCATACTCTAAAACTTTTTGTACGGCGGAAAATCTTAAATCGCTGTGTGAAACAAGTTATGGAAAAATAAAAACATCCCCTCAACAAGAATTTTTTTAATGATATATACAGGGTTTAAGTTCTATACAACGGTTTTTAAACGTTTTTACATAAATACACAAAACAAAACAACTAAATATCGATTGATATACCATAAAACAATGAGTACTATTCTTTAAGCAAAAGGTTCATCAATTATGAGCTGTGTTAAGTGCCCAGCTGGAGGAATAAATAGTTCGTGTCTTCCTGCACCAAGGTACCAAACTATGGATATGTGCACAACTTCCAACAGTGCGACGCCCTGTCAAACAGGTGCAGTAATATTGTGCTATTGCACGTATGCCAATGGCATTATTATTAATCAAAATATAACACAAATAAGTTCTCGCTCTTACATGACGCGATTGGATACGACCTCTAAGCAGTGAACAATTTTGGGGTATATTATATCGTTTATCGTTTCAAGTCATTAAACTTATTAATGCAGTTATGACTTTTTTCACACAAAGATTTGGGATTACTTGCCATAGTAAAAGTTTTAGGACTTTGAATAAGCTATCCAGTGACCTATCGCTTTTCCTTATTGGTCAATAGGCCAATATGACCATCCTCCTTTGTTGGTAATATTGGATGAATGCTTGCACACAAATAGGATGTTTTACTGCAGCATTGTTCACTTACCTGAATTTGATGTGACGTGCAGCCAAGCATCGTACTTCGCAAGTTAACTTTGTTTTTGTGCGGACACTTCACAAAGGAAACCGTTGTTGACATTGTTGGGTAATAAGTGGAAATCTTTTGCTTTAACATCACCTGACATTTGGTTTTTAGTGGCACGTTACTATTGTGGCCTAATTAAGTTTAGAATGTAAATTGCAATAAATGTGGTTGAAAAATAATGATTAGTCACCTTTAACGACTAACTAGCGCTGAAAAATTATGCAGCAAAATGCTTGGAAAATCTGTCATTAATAAATCAATGAATCGACGAATATGTGAACAGTCAGCATCAAAAGTAACGACTCAATCGAAGACGTCAAACGTTCTTATTCCCTTTTAATAAAGACTTTTGACGTCTCCGTTTGCGTAGCTACTTTTGATGCTGACTGTACAAAGTATTTTAATACACTGTGATACTCATTTACCTATATTTAGCATTAATGATGTATTACGAGAACAATATACAATTATATATACATGGTATCCGGGATGTTAGGTCCTACGGCCGCGCAAACTTGTATGTACTTACAACAGTTACATACTAATATTATTCACGTTAAACGTAACGTGTATTATTGTCATGAATCTTTTTCTAAAAAGCTCAAGCTCAAGAAAAAACATTCCATGAAATCCTATCTTTTTTCCAAGAAAGTTATTTTATTATTTTTTTTATATTTACGCTTTCTTTTACATTCCGGGTCATGAGTTCACCCCTTTCAATTAAAAGTTTCATCTCAAAAAAGGATTTGTTAATATTGTAATCTTTACACAAGAGAGTTTATTAGATAAGTACTTCTCACTTTTTATAGTATCTATTGTTACGAAACAAACATAAAATAGGTATACAAAATGCAAAGCTATGTAGTTAATCTCAAAAAAGGATTGGTTAATATTGTAATTTTATCACAAGAGAGTCTAAGTACTTATCACTTGTTATAGTATCTATACACCGTGGGCCCGATGAAACCGAAATATTTAAACCACACATTCCTTATGTCAATATAGGAGCAAAAAAAGTTATATGAACCACAGTCAAATCCGGCTTAGTTTTGAAGATATTGTCATTTTCATGTAAACTACCTCTTTTGATTGCGACGTTGCTACCGATGTTGCCAAGTTTCTCGTCGCTATTGACACCCACTAACGCCTTGGCCACGACTTTGGTCTTAAGCGACCTGCGGCAGCGGTTTTTCTAATTCATTGCGCGTGATCCCAAGTAACCACAGTGCGTTGCGAGTCTCGACCGCGCAAAGAACAGATAAAACACTGCCGCAGGTCGCTTAAGACCAAAGCGTTAATATCACAGAACAAGTAAATACTATAGAAACGGTAATGGGCGGGGTACGTGTAGCCGATGTTATGAGTGAACACTCATTCATAACACTGTCAAACGCAGTCAAAATGCAGATCAGTTGTCTGTTGACCGTGGGTGACGATTTTTGCCGTATTAAAAATAAAAACGTGCCGCGTTCTGCAATTTGGTCGTGCCGACAGGCAAGCCAGGACCCAAAGGTTCCTCCGGGAGCGATTTTCTATCACCGGTAACTACTACTACTACTACTACTAAAATAACAGTTTTTTGAATAAATACGCAATCGATTATGAAATCCGTCATTGCTTTGCATTGCTTGCTAGCTAAAGTCGCAGATTAGGGACTACCGTAATGACGCAGCAATGTATCGCGTTATTCGCGTTTGACATTTTAACGTGGCGATTGTCAGTATGGCTAGAGTGGTACCATGCTTAGTGTATGTACTTATCGATAACATCACTAATTTAAAATTTACAAAGGCAAAAATTATCTAATAATATAAATATTCTTCTTCTTCTTTGTGTAAAGGGATCCAATAATTTAAACTATACTTTATTTTGCCAATATTTTCCCACCTCTATATAAATATTAAATCGTTTATTTCTTAAAAGGACACATTAAATGGTTACATAATAAATCTACTGCCAAACTGACAGCATGACAGTTGGTTGGCAGTTCGTGCTGCTCTTGATACATATTTGTGGTTCTGTTTTTGCCTAAGCCAATGTTCAGTAATACATAAAACTTGAGTGTCATCATTGTCTAAAAATAAGCCTATTTATAGTACCGTGCTGGAAAAATCCTAAATATTCTGATGAAAAATATTAATAGTCAGATCGACTAGTAGGCCCAGTTGAGCTATTGGCTATTACATCTATTTGGTTCTATGTTAAAAGCTAGTAGAGCCACTAAAGACAAGAAGTATTTCTTTGTCAAAAATGTTTTCTCTGATGTTAGCGTGAAGCGCGTTATGAATTTATTTATGTCAAATAAATTATATTTGTCATTGAAACAAATCACACGGTACATCAAGGAATTCAAATGTGCAATTTTATTATTATAATGATATGTCATACCAATGTGTCATACCTACTCTGTGAGTCCTTAGTATCCTTGTAAATATTAAAATTAATTTAATAGTTGTACGTATTTTGATTAAAAAGTGTTAGCATGTTTTCGTTAGCTACACGATTTCTCTGACAGTTGATTTCAGCACCATCTCCATTTAGAGCGTTTGCGAACTGCGTGTATGAGGTCGCATCGCATACAAGATCAAAATTTCGTTAATACTTACATCCGATTTCTTCGGACGTCATTTCTCAAAAATAGCACTATTACTGCTACTTCGGACTGATATTTAATCAGGTTCGTATCGGCCGCAGTACGCAAACGCTCTTACTAGGCTTCTTAAAATAAGGGCATTTAAAATTGATTTAACTATATCCTATATAAACGATATATAGTTACCAAGAATATAAAATTTCGATAATTATGATCTTAGTCTCACCTCTTTTTTGTATTCCAAATTTTCAAATAGGTGTATCACCATAGAGTGTCATAGTAATATAAGACCTTTGGTTTTTAACATAATCAAACGTCAACTTCATTTTCAACAGGGCCTCAATTTTGCAATCAAAAAGTAAATGTCAATTTCCGTCAAAAGTACGTCACGCTCACACACGTTGAGTTATGCTCTAATGCAAGAAGGAAAGCAGGTATCAAGACTATTCTCATATCATTTCCATATTTGAAAACCCCTTTCGAAATTGGCTCCTATATTGATAAAGAATAGACTAACGTGACATTTTTTTGGCATTGGAAATTAGACCGCAAGTAATGCAGTTTTGAGTTACTTTTCGTCCTAAAAATTACAACTGATGAAATCGTAATGGAATTAAAAGCTTTAACCAATTAAAAGCTTTTTGCAGTAGTGTTTACATGTACAAATTCAGTTTTGATTGTGTTGGGCTCGCTACGCAGGATTCCGAAGTAACTAGCTATCACGCCGCTTCCATCTTATTTAAGTATTCCGTGGTTAATATACATCCTTTTTAGGGTTCCATAGCCAAATGGCAAAAAACGGAACCCTTATGGATTCATCATGTCTGTATGTCCGTCTGTCTGTCTGTCTGTCTGTCTGTCTGTCTGTCTGTCTGTCTGTCCGTCCGTATCTCACAGCCACTTTTTTCCGAAACTATAAGAACTATACTGTTAAAACATAGTAAGTAGATGTATTCTGTGAACCGCATTAAGATTTTCACACAAAAATAGAAAAAAAAACAATAAATTTTGGGGTTTCCCATACTTAGAACTGAAACTCAATTTTTTTTTTCATCAAACCCATACGTGTGGGGTATCTATGGATAGGTCTTCAAAAATGATATTGAGGTTTCATTTATAATTTTTTTCTAAATTGAATAGTTTGCGCGAGAGACACTTCCAAAGTGGTAAAATGTTTGCCCTCCCCCCTGTAACTTCTAAAATAAGAGAATGATAAAACTAAAAAAATATATATGATGTAGGTACATTACCATGCAAACTTCGACCGAAAATTGGTTTGAATGAGATCTAGTAAGTAGTTTGTTTTTAATACGTCATAAATCGTAAACAGCAATTTATTTTACGGAGCCCTTTATGGGCGAGTCCGACTAGCACTTGGCCGCTTTTATTAAAAAAAAAATCGTTACCATTTTATTAAAAGGGATAATTTCCATTGAGAAGCGATAGTTATCCAAATTTTATTTACAAAAACCGAAAAACCTGCTGAGATTGAATTGGGTTCATATAACATTTTTTACTTCCAATTACTCAAATACAACGAAATAAACAGAAAATATACAAAATGCAAAATATGTATGTAGTTTTTTTGCACTCACAAATTATTATTGTGTTCATCTTTTTTATATTTCTTTAACATGCCCAACGCTTACAACATACCTAAGGTAAATTGTTTACCACGTTAAAAGCAAAATGGCCACCATAAAAACGAAACTAAGGGCGTAGAAGGTTTTACTTCATTCACCAGCTAATGAAAGGCCAATGATATATTGTTGGCATCGCTTTAACTAGTTTATGTATAGGATAACCTGATCTGTGCCAGTGCAGCCCACTTAGTTATCTGTTAACTTTGAGATTTCACTTTCTGAAACAGCTAGGTAGGTACTTAATAACCAGGAAATTGCAAAAGCCAACGGTTGGCCGCCGCTAATATTCTTAAGAAGGTATCATCGTGGAAAGTTAAGTATGAAAGTACTGGCTCAAGTTCTGTCAGACTGCAGAAATGCAACAGTGCATTTCTAGATTCTGGATAAAAAATGTTATTGATTATTTTGTTGAATGAGTTTATGTTCCATTTGTGGTTGTTTTTCTTACTAATATTTTCAAACAAATAGGTTAATCCTGGAGTGAGGAATATTGAGATCCGATACTATATCTAAGGTGCGTGACGTCGGTGAAGTCATAACCAAACTCAATTGAGTTGGGCAGGACATATTGCCAGGCAGCGTGACGGTAGGTGGACCAAAACGTTAACGGATTGGTGGCCGATTATAGGAAAAAGAAGCGTCGGTCGTCCACCAGCTCGATGGGTTGGTGACATAAAAAAGACCGCGGGTCATTTCTGGATGAGACTAGCACGGGACCGGGATAAGTGGCGTACGCGAAGAGAGGCTTATGCTCAGTAGTGGGCGATTACAAGCTGAAAATTATGATGATGATGTTGAGGAAATCCGGCTATGTGTCACATGTTACCTAATTTAACTCTCGTGGAAAAGCAGGCTCTAATTATACGATAAAAAAGTGAATGTGTTAACAGCCATGGCTCATCATCCATCATCAATCAGCCCTTAGGTAAAAACGATTTTAAACAATCGAAAAATGCCGAATTGTAATAAGTAAGAAGGTACACCCTGATTTTCACTGAGCAGTTCTAGGGTTCTACCAACTTTATAATGTTTAAGGGCAAATCACTCCCGGAAGTGTACCAGGTCAAGGCCAGTTACATCACGCTAGGACACAGTGCGGTCAGGCCAGGACAGCCTTCCTGTAGGCTAATTGTGTACTGAAGTTCTGGTTGATCGATATTGGAAACTAAATGTGTAACCTAACAAACGCTGGCGTTTCAAGGCCAGTTATTAACTCATGGTAATCTATTTTGACGTGCGGTTCGTAATAGTTTTATGTAGGGCCGTTGTTTAAATTTAATTTTGATATGAGTGCTTGATTATATTAAGGGTAATGAAATAGTCTGTAACTTAGATTGCTGATCTAACATCGAAGTGAGCTGATGTGTTTGAGAAATGCAACACGGCAAAAATGAGTAGGTTCAGATTGGGTCCTAGATGATTACACAAACGAAGGCCTAGAAGGTTTAGAAGAAGGCTACCTTTTCAGAATAGTGGAGCACTGAATATGTCATCTAAAAAAAGAAGATGACCTAAACTAGTACCTTAAGGTAGGTTGTAGGATGTATAAAGGTTCGTTAGTTGGATTTACTTAGGTAACAATCTGATCTACTTATCAAACCCTAAGCTTGCAAAAATTGACAGCAAATCCTCCCTTCATTAAGCTTATCTAAAAAGGAACAAGAATTGTTAAAAAAGGCATGTTTCTATAAGATTTAAAAAGATTATTCGAAAATCCTTCCCCGAGAGATTTACGGGGTATTTCGCGAATCGGAAACCATTCGGAGAAACGGCGCGGAGATCATTTTTCAATAATCTATGGATTGATCTGATCCAAGTGTCGTATTTGACGCAAATTTTGTTGTTGCGTTTTCATATTTACATATATATACGTCGATTTAGTATGCATGTATCACTTCATAGGTTTTATTTAAGTATGTGTAAGTATATGCATCTCCAGTATTTATTCAGGTAAGTAGTTAGGTACGAGTAGAGAAAAAAACAACCCTATGATTTATGAATATATAAGGTTGACTGGTAAAGAATGCTTTAAAACATTAAGTCCGCCTTTCCTACCATAAATTCTTTCTTTTGTGCAATAAAGATTAATTAAATACATAAATGATGTATGGGTTTATTGCCTGTCAATAAAAACAATTATTATTACTCGAGCAGCAACTATAGGTATACCGGACATTTGAAAATGGTTTTTTTACTCTTTTCAAACGTCACTCATTTTGTCATTGTCTGAAAATCTGTATTTTTTCTTAATGAGTTGCGAAAGTGTAATTACATATAAATCGTCCATGACCCAAGCTGTAGGAAGCCCAAATGAATTCAATGCGGCATCCACGCAACGGGTGGCACGCACCGACGATTTTTTATTTCAGAATCAGAATCAGAAATAATGTTTATTGTAGTTTCACATTTGTATTACACGTTTGAAATCACATCCATATCACACGTTTAGATTTACCAGCTCGTGCGATGCCGCCTACTGATACGGAATATTTGTTATTGGTTGTCAATGCTACATCATATTTACAGGCTAAAAGGTAAATGGAATTAGACATCCAGTCGTTTTACTTTGATGATAATTCTATTAATAATTGTACGCCATACTAAGTTGGTCAATTGCTGCGCGTTCGGTTGTTTTTTTTTATTTTGTTTCCGTCTTTATGATTTTAAAGAAAAATTCAAGAGAAATTGGGTAATTTCCTTCATATTTCGAAAGTCGAATATTAAGAAGATTTCCGATCATATTTCTGAAATTAATAATACCAGCTCAGTAAAATTTCCACAAGGCATACGAATGGGGTTTTCAATTTTGTTTTGCGTGGATGGCAGGTTGATTCGTATTGCTTCTCTTGACCTTTGATAGCTGAGAGTCACAAGAGAGTTGAGACATATCCACAAATCAAATTACGTTTCCTTGTTTTCTCTGAAATCCACCAGTAGTTATGTTTCTTCTTTATCGTGTTTTTATTTTCCTTACGGTATTTTGATAAGAAATGTAATATTTATATATTTAGTTGATTCAATACATGACGTAAATATATCTACATTAAATCGCAGGCCATGACACACTGTATAAAAAAGAAAATTAAAGTTGCGGAAACAGAGGTGCAAAGTAAATTTACTTTAACACTTTTTTGGAGGATTAAGGGATGCTTTTAAGAAAGTACCAGTATGTAGCCGACCGAGAGGCTAATATGATTTAATCCGCGCGCATTATTGCTTAGCTCTTATTGCTGTACTACGATTAAACTTCCGAAGTTCGTACACTTGACTTCTGGCATGAAAATCGTTTCGATCACAAATAAGAATGAAATTAAAAGTTACAGAAACTAATTATGTTTAAGTTACCTAAACACTTTAGTGAACTGGTTCTTTGAAAGGCGTTGATTTAATAAAGTTTCCCGCCATTGTTGTCCCAACGAAATGTAACGAGTCAATTCTGAAGTCCAGAAAGAACCGCCGTTTAAACGAATTAATATTCTGTCTCGTCTTAATTAGTTGTTTAATTGGATTACGCACAATTTTGCCTTTCTCGCGATTGCCGCAGATTTCTCTTTAACGCCTTTCGAAAATTTTCTAATACAGCTCAAAATTTAAAACACTGTTAATTTTTCATCGGCTTCTTACGTACCTAGTTCTTTTTAGTAAAATGAAAAAAAAGAACTGAAAAGTCGTTTGAAGTAGGCTATAGACGGGTGGGTGCGCATGCAACGACGCGTGACGTGGGCTGTCAGGCGAGTATGTAGACGCTCACGCCTGTAGGTACATAAAAAAGAAGCGGGTTGTGTCGAAGATGCAACCTTTAATTAAGTTTAAGTGGATACTTCTTTGTTGGATGTACCCGTAAAATAATATATCTGAATTCATTCACTAAAATCTGTATAAGTACAGATAAATCGGTATATGTGGCAACATTGACTGACTTAGTTAATTTGACTCGCGATACATTGAAAATGGCGGTCATTTCAGCATTATTTTCATGTCCGCCAAATAAACTAAATAACATTTTGTGATTAACAACTAATGGCAAATAAAGAAAGATAAAAACATGTAACAAACAATTATTTGAAATCAGATTAGGCTTCTCTACAATAAGTTATTCCGGAAGTCACGTCATATATTTTTATACAAGTACGCGAGCAAAGAAGTATCCACTTCAAAAAACTATGAATCGCTATTTGTACCTATAGATTTGCGCGTGTTACGACGCGTACGTCGTGTCACCAAAGGCCGGGACTTGTCTCTAAATGCGGCCGAAGACAAGTGAGTTCTATTGGTAATAGACTTAACATATTATGATACGGTCTACATATATAGGTACTTCCTAATTCCAGACCACTGGTTACATAGGCATTGTACTATTCCTGAAACAAACCTGTGGTTCTATAGGTGAATAGAATAGAAGCCCAACATTTGGAACTACACATCAATACCTTTTTAAATGAGGCTCCGTTTTTCGTGTGTATATAAAATGAGTCTCGTCGATATATCGATTTATGATGATAGAATCGTATGTAAAGGAAAGGAAAATGCTGATTCGAAAACCGTTTGGGAGCTTAGCCAGGGAAAGTTAAAAGGGGAAAGACAAATGTCTTATATAAATTCAGAGGAAAAATATTAACACATTTCCTTCAGAGTTTTGGTCGAAATCATGATCTTTTTAGATAAAAGGATCACATAATGGAGTTTACAGCTTAGCGTGGACGTGGCGAGCTGAGTGCTTTAGCAAATATTTAGCTTCGACTTAGCGCAATGTGAATTTTACTGCCCGGCCATTAAATTAAAGAAAATGAACTCGATAAGGAATTCTAATTGGCCACAACTTTCTTATTTGTGTTGTCCTATAATTTACTTTGATTTTACGACTGTTTCGCATTTTTCATCTCCGTCTTCTTTTTGTATTTATTGTTTTCTATTTCTCGGTTGTTTAGGACTCTCCATCTTCCGTCCGGTCGCTGCTTTGGGCCCAGAATCTTACTTAATAGAAGATCTAGTGGACATCTTAGGAGAGATCAAAGCTCACAGACAGACTCCGTTGGCTTGGTCACATGGAGAGAATGGAGGAAGATCGCAAAGTCAAGAGAGTCCGGAAAGTCGACGTCCTGCCGGACGTCCAAGGTACCGCTGGAGCTACATCGGTCCAGTCCAATCTGTGCGAGCTCCTGCAATGGGGAATGGATGAAAATTTTAGAAGTGCCTGTTTTTTTGGTGATAGGATTAACCTTCCTTAGCACCAGAAAAAAGTTGCAGACTTTTCAGGTGCGTCAATTATTTTTGAAAAATATAAACAGTTTCCTCACTTACGTTTTGGATTTAGGACGGCGAATGAGACATTTTCCTTGATTCGTCTCATATTACAAAAAATATCTTAAAAATCCGTGGTAAACTGACACTAGCAATGATATTGACACCTGCAGCAGCTATATTTGTCATTATCAGGGTCAGATATTCAAATTTTTTTTTGTAATATGAGACGAATCAAGGAAAGTTTCTCATTTGCCGTCCTAAATCTAAAACGTAAGTGAGGAAACTGTTTTTCTTTTCAAAAATAATTGACGCACCTGAAAAATCTGCAATTATTTTCTGGTGTTAAGGAAGGTCATTCCTAACACCAAAAAAAAATCAGGCACTTCTAAAATTTTCCCCATTGGCAAGAGTTAGCGCAGAACCGAGAGACTAAGATTCATTTTGGGTCGCTTAGCCAACTGAGTAGTATTACTTACTTACGCAGTTGGCTCAGCGATGTTTGTTTCTTGTTCCGCAGTCAACAAGGAACCGTTATAGTTTCATCATGTACGTCTGTCTGTCCGTCCGTCTGTGGCTTAGCTCTGCGACCCTTTCTGCTAGAAAGCTGTACTTCTACATGGGTATATAACGTTAACCTTCTTAAATACTTTACCCGAAGACATCCGACATGAACCAAATAAACATAAATTTAAAAAAAAGCACTAAAAAAACACCTACTGCATACACTTAAGTAACGTTTGCTTATTTTGCAAGCAAGCGTTATCACACTCATATTTATAATAAGATTAATAAGTTAGAATTTAAGTATAAAATAGGATTAAAAACGATGTTATTATTATGTTATGTATGTATATTAAGCATAAAAGGGACTTACCTGCAGGCAAACTGTTTAAACAGTTTTGCAGGGACATGATTAAGAATAAGTTTTTTTATATCTTTGGTTAATAAATAAAAATAATAAAAAAAAAACGCCACACCGACTATGACTATACATACCGACATGGTAGAATAACATTTAGAAAAAAAATGTTTTTTGGTTACCTTCCTTACATTACGTGTTTACGTGTAGGGGATGTAATTGTTTTTCTCCGTAAAGCCATGGCGTGGTGTGTCGCTGGAAAGCTTCTTCAAAAATAGTATGGGTTCTTAAAAACCATTTCTCAATTCAAGGATCTCTTCGCGTTTGCGTGATATTGAGTTTTGCCGGCTAAATGGTTACTATGAGTATGTGAAAAAAAAACATGGCAGTAGTATGAATTTAAAAGGAAAACGATCACGGATAAGTAGGTAGGTACGTTAACAAGTAATAATCGACAAGTCGACCTATTTAAGAATGTTCTTCGAAAGCTCACTTGGCCGATTTAATTTATAATTTAATATGATACATCGCATGGTGTTGGGATTGAATTGAACGACCTCCTTTCGTCCCATGGGTGTCGTACGACCATAAGGATGGGGTTAAAGTGTGTTGTGAACGATAAGCTAGCAACTCGAAACATAAATAAATAAATCCTATTATCTGAGACTGCTAGCCTATCACTGCAGTATGACATTTATTCGGTTTATTCCATCTCTAAACCACAAATTACCAGAAGTATCACAAATACATGTCATCTGTTCTGCCTGTCTCTTTTGGGAATACAGCTGTGACTTTAAAAGGGGGGTGCAAGATTGTATGGAAATATTCATTTGGGCAGATTCAGTTTCTTCCTGGAGTCATAGGAAGCTGAAATTTACCAAATAAACTGACCAATAAAAAATTTGTAACTTAGGCTTGACCGTAGATTACTTGCTATCTGATAACTACCACCCTTTCTACCAACTTACCTGTTTTGTCTGTATTTTTACCAATGTCTTGTGTACAATAAAGTATTTACATACATATATCGATACCTGCAGACTCAAAGGTGTTTAACGCTGACTCGGTAATCAAGTCACTTTATTTTAATTGTTTTTGGTGGGATAAATAAGCACCTACATCGTCCTTATTTTAATTATTTATTTAAACTTTATTGCACAAACAAAAAGTACAAAAGGCGGGCTTAATGTCTCAAGGCATTCCCTACCACCACAGGACTAAACAGAACAACTTATAGGTGCAGGCAGTCGACTAAACCTAAGTCGAAAAAACAAATAAAAAGGATAGGTTGGTAGATATAACTAATGAAAATACATTTTCTAATATAAATTATAAATGCATAACTGACATAAATACAATAAAATATTATACACCTACATACATATTACTTACTTTGCGTACCCTGTGCAAAAAAACTACGTGGTTAAACGGTTAAACTAACCAGAGATAACGTCGAGAAAATGCTTGATGCGCAACATGTGCTTGAAGGTGAGTTTTGTGTGTGCTTGTCTGATAGTAATTTTCTTATTGACATACAAAAATACAAAATAGTTTATTACACAAAAACAAATATTACATTATATCGAGGCTGTCCATCAGTGACCAAACTAGGCTGAGCCCGTATCTTGGCCTACTGCGAGTGCGGTTAACAGATCGTACTTGAATTAAAATATCTACTCAAAAGAAAATAGGGGCCACTAAGTATTTTGATTGCTACGTGAAAAATATAGTAAACAGTAATGTATATTTATTAAAATAACATGTAACAAGGCTTTTGTTTTAACTTATGCTAATAACCATTTAATTGTGTAGTCAATTGTTTCACTTATTTCAATTAACATGAAATTAGTCCATTGGCAACAGCAAAAACTAAACAGAAACTCTTTGCAAAACAAAACAAAAACTGACACAAGCTGTTTTTTTAATGGTTTAGTAACGGGTGTGTCCTCCTCTCCTGTTTTCACACTCCTGGAGCCTTGAATGCATACTCTCGATTAAGTTTCTGATGTTTTCATCAGGTATCTCTTCCCACGCACGTTTAAGAGCATCCATAAGCTGTTGCTGGTTGTGAACCTCTTGCTCATGCTCCCTAACCCTTCGTTTTAATTGGTCCCACATATGTTCTATTGGATTTAAATCCGGACTATACGCTGGCCATGGTAGGACACGAATATGGGAGTCATCCAGTACAGTCTGAGTGGCCCGAGATGTGTGTGGGCGGGCATTGTCATGCATTAACCAGAACCCTGGCCCCACTCTCTGTGAGAATGGAATCACATGAGGCCTGATGACTTCATCGATGTACCGTTGTGCAGTTACTGTGCCTTGATTTAAGAAAACCAGCTCAGTTTTGCCTTGTAAGCTAATCCCAGCCCAAACCATCACACTAGGACCTCCAAAGCGGTCAATTTCCTTGATGCAGACATCGGAAAATCTCTCACCCTGTCGTCTCCATACTCTAATCCGCCGATCATCACTACAAAGCTTCACTTTACACTCATCTGTGAAGAGCACCATACCCCATTGATTCATGCTCCAATCTGAATGTTCGCGGCAAAAACTTAAACGATTTCCACGTTGAACCCTAGATAAAGGAATTTGTACTACTCGGCGTCTGGACCTTTGCTGGTCTTCATGCAGTCGATTACGTATCGTTTGGTCCCCGTTGTCAACCGTAGGCGATTTTGTAACTTACGTGCCGTCACAGAGCGCTCTCGACGGGCACTCAATCGGATGTAGCGATCCTCTTGTG
The DNA here is from genome assembly GCA_963854355.1 of Epinotia brunnichana. Lineage (NCBI taxonomy): Eukaryota > Metazoa > Arthropoda > Insecta > Lepidoptera > Tortricidae > Epinotia > Epinotia brunnichana. The sequence goes on along the minus strand of OY977949.1, from coordinate 15,323,509 downwards.
CCGTAGTCGCTCGCACCCTGCCCGATCCAGGCCTTCTTGCAACACTGCCAGTCTCTTGGAACCGATCCCACACATTTTGGATGGCTCGGCGAGAGAAACCCAACGAAAAAGCTACAGACCGCTGTGAATGACCTTCAGCAATCAATGTAACGGCTCTGGTGGCAGTAATGGTATCCATATGCCTTCGTTGACGTGGCATTATTAACAAAAGATGTTAAAAGAAGCAAAAGATGGACAGCAATAGTTTTTTAACAGAATAAAATTGTGATTCCATCTGAAAGGAATTTGACCTGCTTATGCTAATTATTTTACAATGTAAACAAATTTATCTGTCCTTCAGACCATATTTTACAAGCTCTAATATCTTTCTGACCATCTCAGACATTGGATTGGATATTTATCCAATTGCATAATCCGATGGAACTTCCCTTGAATATCTGTCGCCTAATTGCATCATTTCGGGAACATTCCATTAATACATGGTTTAATATAAGGTTTGAGTTTGGTATATCAAACATGTCGTTTATGTACAGCGTGAACAATGATGGGCCGTGAACATGACTGACACGAATATAAGTCGTAAGTATAGGTATGTTGATCGATACCTTCGATACCTACAAACATATAAAAAAACAATTGTGTCAAGCATCCTATTTCACGGTACGGAGAGCAAGCCTTATCGAACACGTCATCGGCGAAATTCGGGGCAACTTGAGAGCCGGCAAGGAAGTTAATCAACCGTCAATAATACGAGCGAGTCAGAAATAGGTTTGCTTACCCTACACCCGCAGCGTCTCGCCCAATCACTGCGAGGTTAACAGCGTAAGTTTATTTATAAAATAAGGCAAGGTTGTTTATTAAATAGTGTAGTGGTGAACTGGGAAGAGGGAAGTTTAAGGGTCGCCAGGACATTCAAATCTTCATACAAACGTAGTTTGGTTCTCATTTTAAAACTACATGAAACTCGGAAACTAGTCTGTTGATAGAAATTAAAATAAAAAAAATAGAGCGAGTAAAACGTATTTTTATAAAAAATCTATGTATAATAAAGTTCGTATGTATGTAAATATGTAAGTTGTCCGTCAAAATTTGCAATCCATTTTTCAGTCACTTCCCGTTATACAATTGAGCTGAAATTTTGCAAGCATATGTATATCGCATGACAATGCCATATTATGATGACTTGGAGCTGATCTGATGCTGGAACTGGAAGGTGGCCATAGGAACAGGAACTCCGCAATAAAACGACACAACCCCATCGAGTTTGAGCTCGTTAGAATCGTCTCAACGAGTAGTTGATGATAGCGTGCAGAAAAGTACAGTCGGCAATAAAAGCTTGTACCAAAAATGAAATTTTTGACAGAAACTTATTCTATTGTATGTATTTCCATTATACTTACATTTATATCATATCAGCCAAAAGAAATCCACTCCCCCAAAGAGTGCCAAAGTGTCCGGTCCTGCGCCACCCGCATCCAGCGGACTCGCGCGACCAGGTCATCAGTCCACCTTGTGGGGCCTACCCACGCCGCGCCTTCCGGTACGTGGTTGCCACTCGAGAACCTTTCCGCCCCAACGGACATCGTTTCTACGTGCAATGTTCACTACAGGATTATTGCAACCCACGCCGCGCCTTCGTAGATATGGCGTTTCCGCCCTAGATATGGCAAATACCATTGTGTAACTACGTTTGTATGGAAAGTCAACCTCGCTGGGTAGGTACTCTTAAAAGTAATTAATAGATAAGACCCCTAAAATATGTAATTAGCACTCTCTCTTTAGTCAGCTATCACAACGAGTGTTTTTGAACAGCTTGGAGGTCAGCACCGTGTACCTACCTATACATAAGCAAATTAGAATAAGGTATCAAGCCAGTAACCTGACGAGTTTTTACAAAATTGTTTATGCATTGTTAATTTAATTAAATAGAGGTTTGCAACCGAGCGATTAAAATAAGTCACTTTGTTTTGTAGCAACAAAGTGACGTCCCATAATTTAGACAGGAACACGTTACATCCCCATAATTTAGGCCATGTTTCTAAATGAGAATAATATAGCATAGCATTTCCAAAAGCTGCAAGCATACACATTATATCAACACTTTTTGCACCCTTATCTTATCTTATCTTATCTAGGTGAGGGCCCTTTCGGATGCACTTCGACCCAGTGGGATCTTTTGTGCATTTGCCCTCTCCTTTATACCTGCTCCCAGGCTTGCTCCATCATTTCCACAAAGCGGATGATGCAGTTCGCCGGGAGCACCTTGAATTCCTTTGGTTGCGGGTAACCGTTACCAAAGTAGTTCATTCTTTGTCTGGCAAGGGCATGACATTCACACAATAAGTGTTCCATAGTCTCATCCTCCTCGCCACACATTCTACAGTCTAAACTATCAGATAGTCCCATCTTGGCCAAGAGATCCTTGACCCCGAAGTGACCAGTGAACACCCCAGATATAATTCTGAGTTGCTTCCTACTGGATTTCCAGAGTTTTCTGGTCCAGCCCGAGTCCACTCCTTCTATGAAGAGCTTAGAGTGCCTTAAGCCAGCCTCATTCCTCCACTCGTGTTGGTGTTTGGTTTTGGCGTAGGCTTTAAAGGCCGATATTATGGTCCCCTGCGAGAGTCCCACAAATGGTTCTGGCCCTACAAAGTGATTTGTAGAGCCCCCTCTTGCAAGCTCATCTGCTCTTTCGTTGCCGATGAAGCCCTTGTGCCCTGGTATCCAAACTAGTTGCACCTTATTGTGCCTTCCAAGTCTGTTAAGTGCTTGGACGCCATTGTAAATTAGTCTAGAGTCCACTTTCGGCGCCGTAAGCGCTTTGAGGGCCGCTTGACTGTCACTGAGTATATAGATAGCCCGCCCTTTGGTTCGCCTGTCTATATTCTCCTGTACACAAGCAATTATGGCGTATGTCTCCGCTTGGAAGACAGTTGCCAAACTACCCATGCTTACACTACTACTATAGTCATTTGCATAAATGCCTGCTCCCGTACCGGATCCCATTTTTGATCCGTCCGTGTACCATATACTGTCTTCGATACCAGACTTTGCTGGTTCTAGACCTTCGGCCCACTCAGCCCTGGTTGGAACTTTTGTTGTGTAGTTCCTGTGGAATACATACTTGGGTAGCATTTTGTCGCTTCCCATGTTTGTTATTCTGTCTAAGAAACCATCAGTCTCCATGTTTGTGTGCTTAGTCTTCGGCTTGCTATCGCTCCACAGTCCAAGAGTTCTTAATCTGTAGAGCGATTTGCGTGCCTCTGACTTAATCACCATGTGAAGTGGCGGTAGGTCCAGTAGGACTTCTAGCGCCACTGTAGGCGTGGTACGAAACGCCCCTGTTATAGCCATGCATGCCGTTCTCTGCACCTTTCTCAGGGCCTCTCTGCATGTGCTCATTAAAGTCCTTGGCCACCATACCAGGCTACCGTACAGTATTATGGGTCTCACCATCATGGTGTAGATCCACTTCAGTACCTTGGGGTTCAGTCCCCATGTTTGGCCATACGCTGATCTACACATTCCAAATACCCTCAGGGCCTTTGTAATGGTGAGATCTGTATGCTTCTTCCAGTTCAGTTCCTTATCCAGTGTGACACCTAGATATTTCACGTCATTGGACAGTTCTAGTACCCTTCCGTACAGCTTTAACTGCTGTATTCCGCGAAGGGTCCTTTTCCTAGTAAAGGGTATTACTACAGTTTTGCCTGGATTAATGGATAATTGGTGACAGTCGCACCATCTCTCCACTTCCCTCAGTGCCTTGTTCATGATTTCTGATACCATACTTGGGAATTTCCCATTAACCAGTATCACTAAATCATCAGCATATCCTACCGTGTGGATGGGACCTTTATTGAGTTCTATCAAGAGTGAGTTCACCACCAAACTCCATAGAGTTGGTGAAAGTACCCCACCTTGTGGACATCCCTTTGTGGCCGTGGCCATTATCTCATCCCCTAAAAGAGATGACTTTATCAGTCTGCCATTTAGCATGTTGCCTATCCATTTACATATGGTCGGCTCTATACCATGTTTTGCAGCTGCTTCGCTAATAGCATTATACGTGGTACGATCAAACGCTCCCTCCACGTCTAAGAAAGCCGCCAGGCATAGTTCTTTATTCTCTATAGCCTGTTCAGCCTTGGTTGTTACCAGATGAAGTGCCGTTTCCGTTGACTTCCCTGGCTGATATGCACATTGTAGTTCGTGCAGCGGATGTCTCCTTAGTGGGCCATCCCTTATGTGTCTATCTACCAACTTCTCCAATGTTTTGAGGAAAAATGACGATAGACTTATCGGCCTATACGATTTGGCCTCACTGTAATCCGCCTTACCCGGTTTGGGTAGGTAGGTTACTTTTACCATCCTCCACACACGCGGTACGTGCGCGAAGGCTAAGCACGCCCCGTACAATCTGCTAAGGTGCGGGATTAGTACAGTAGCGCCCTCCTGTAGTAGAATGGGGTAGATTCCATCTGGCCCTGGGGCTTTGTAAGGTTGAAATGTCGAAAGTGCCCACTTTATCTTTTTATGATCTACTACCTTTTTAGACGTTTCCCAATTGTGTTTTTTTTTGCACCCTAGTGACTTGTTTTTAAACGCTAACCGTTGTTGGAATTCCTCGCAGCTGTATTTTTCGAAGTAAAATCAATTAAGGCCTGTATGAAAAGCCGAGTCAACTGTGAAAAAGGTTTGATGCGTCGACCGGCAAAAGCTGCCGGAGATTTTGTCATGCAAGCTATATACACTCAAGCTATGAAAACGGGTCAATTTGTATGGAAATTCATCACAACCCACAGTGTGTTTTATTTTTATTGCTCTTGACATTAATAACGAAGTATACTCACGTATAAGGAGAATATTTTTATAACTCCTAGAAAAAAACTTCCACTTGTATAACGACTATTACAACTTACAAGCTTTTGTAAAATGGGTCTAATTTACGAATGTGTTTAATTTTACTAGGCCTACAGAACACAACAGATCAGATGGCGTATTATAGTTATTAATGTGCTTAGTCCTATTAACACAGCAATATGGGCTGAGATTTATCTAAATTAGTTTTATCATTCATCTTACTGCAAAAAATTACACATTTAGGTAAGTATTTTTAATAAAAACTAAAAACATTAATGCCATTAAAATCATTAATTGTGTAACCTGCAAATATTCGTTTTCACTTACATGTATCTTTACATAACCTCCTTTTTGCACAAACGAGATAGGTACCTACTATAAAGTGAAAAAACTTCAGATAGGAAAATTAGCACAGCGCGTCTCGGTTTTTATCCAAGAACTTCATAAGCGTCGGATCTTTTTGCCCCTTGAGCAAGTTTAGCTGTACGTCCTTACGCTATATTGCCGTTAAGATAAGTGCTCCATATACCTAATCTCGACTAATACACGTTATAGAGAGGAAAACTCACTCAAATATTGAGCGTAGCTCAGATTGTGATCTCGGGGAGCTAAGGGTTCGTTCAACTATTTCGATAAGTATCGACTTTAATTTATTTGTTTTGAGGTCGCAAGAAAATTTACTGGGGAGTTCAAATGATAAGATGACATCAATTGATCAAGGATCTCTCTTTGTTGTATCTACCTTATAAATACTATGTTTATAGATGTCGAGTATCACCTGGCAGAGCAAATACACAGCCAAGCGAAGGAACTAAATTCACAGAATTGTGAGAAATCGCTAAGATTTATAGATGTTTCAATCAGCAGCGTCAAAGTTAACACGCACCAGTGAGCGGCATCGATTTACACAAAACAAAGTCAAACGTAAATTAATATCCGTACATTTTCTATAAATTCTATTGCACAAAAAATACCCTAACTATTAATCATATTAGAGGATATATATGACCAATTATGTTATCCTCGTAGTTTGTCAAAAAAATAAGACATAATTTTGATGTAGTATTTTTAACAAACTACGAGGATAACACAATTATGTATGTATACATATTATTATTCCGAGTCTGTGTAATTGACGATGCTCGTACCGCATGAATATTGAGTATATATTTACTTGCTCCTTTTACATGACATGCTGACATAGACCAATCACCCGTAGCGTAGGTACAATTTAAACTTACATGTCCACAAAAACAATTAACGAAAACGGTTTACTGTAGTTTATTTAGCTCCGACATAGTACAACACAGACACTTAGCATAATGAGGAAATAATCGCTTAGTCCATAACATTTACATAAAATCTGCATTGTCTTTCCAAAAGCGAAGGGAGCTCAGTTAAGAATAAGCGAGCATGCAACGGGGATGTTTCACCTCGCTCAGACAAAATTAAATCTACTCGTTGTGCCCTAAATGCAGATGCGGAACAGGCTGTAACGCAATATATGTAGACCTTGATATCCATTCCAATTGAGAATTCAAAGAGCTATTAAAATATAATAAAACTCACATCTTTAAGATCGCGTATCGCTCGACATGTTTCGGACCGATGCGCAGTTCTTGTGCTTATGTGATATATTTTAATATAAGTATATATATAGTCCTCCACGCCGTGTCCGGCGACAGCGACTCCGTCAATTACTCATATATCTGGATTGTGGAACGCTCTAAAGTGGCTCGCAAAACCAAATTTTGCTTTAAAAATGCGGTCACACGGTGCGCAGTGAAGCTGTCCAGCCTGGTTATAGGTATAGGTGTAGGAGGGCTTTGGCCTAGTCTTTCGAATATGCCGCTTGGCTTCCAGGTCTTCTAGACGTCGCTGCTCATATTGGTCTATTTTTCTGTGAACAGTAGAGCGCCATTCCGAACGACGTTGTGCACTTTCCTCCCAGTGATCACTCGGTATACTGCAGGCGGTCAGGTGGCGTTTGAGGACGTCTTTATGCCGCAGGTACTGACCCCCCTGTCTCCGTTTTCCACGAGAGAGTTCCGAGTAGAACACTGCTTTGGGCAGCCTTTTGTCATCCATGCGCACGACGTGGCCGCACCACCTCATTTGGTGTTTCATAATCAGAGCCTCAATACCAGGCATTTTGAGGCGTCGTAGTATTTCTGTGTTCGGGACTCTATCTTGCCACTTTATGCGCAGAATTGAGCGAAGACAACGTAGATGGAAGGAGTCTAATTTCTTGATATCTGCTTTATAGCAGCACCAGGTCTCTGCAGCATAAAGTAGAGTTGGTATAATTATGGCCTTGTAGACCATAATCTTTGTAGATAGTTTAAGGTCATGTGACTTCCAAACACGGTTGTTAAGCTTTCCGAAAGCAGCAGCTGCATTAGCTATCCGGGATGGTATTTCAGATGCTAAGGTGTTGTCACTTCTGAGCTGACTTCCTAGATACCTGAAGCGTGGCACTTCTTCCAGAGCTTTGTTATCCAGTTTGATACTGGAGTGACTCAGATGGCAATCCCTAGGCGGTTGCACAAGAACCTGTGTTTTAGCCACGCTTATGACTAAGCCAAACCTGCGACACGATACATTGAGGGAATCCACATAGGCTTGAAGAGATTCTGCAGAGTCAGCCATAAGGCAAACGTCATCGGCATAAAGTATTTCCATCACAGAGAGTTTTGTAACTTGACGCTTGGCCCTAAAGCGAGACAGGTCGAAGATGCTTTTATCAGTCCTTGTACTAATCTCGATGAGTATAATATAAGTAACCTGTGTATGAGACTCACTGAAGCTATTTAAAAATTTCATACACAAAACAAATCGATCGCAGTATCATAGGAAAGCCTATAGGTGTGCTTCCGTCCATTTTCCCCATAAGGCTAATCCATTAGTGCATTAGGTGGAGCATCCTCCAGCGGGCTATGAAGCTACAGGTACCTAGTGTTCACCAGCCCGCGATCCTTGGTGCACCTAGTTTATAAATAGGCGAGCGTACTTGACCCGAAAGTGTTCCATTCAATATTGCGTATTGACCTACTTTATGCCAACAATGTGCACATTCTGATAATATCCGCGAGAAGAAAACTAAATTGCTGCTTTTTCATATTATTGAAGATGAGGAATAGATTGTTGGTGTCATTGTCGGAAATAATAAGCATGTTTCTATGGTAGTAGACATATATGTTGAATACTGCCATGGATATTATAAGAGCGGAAGTATGGATTAAGTCAAATTTGCCCATAAAAGAAGAAGCGCAATTGATAGTATCGCCTTCATTTGGAAGTATTTTCAGAATAAATAAATGTCTTCCAGGTCTGTTACCTTATATTGTTCTTTTATAAGATTCGTCATCAAGCAGACAATGCTAAAATATTATCTACTAAATGAAAGTCACAACGACAATCATAATTAGCCAAATATAAGATTAATAAGGAAAAATAAGCGTAGCAGGCGATTAATATTACGCAAGTAATGTAGGTCTCTAAGGAAAATGAAATTATTAAAATCCCTTGCAAAATACAAAGGTCGAGATGTTCACAGAATTTCAAGGGCTGTTTCCCTGGTCCTACTTTATTGTTACTTAAACTTGACCCGGGATTATAAAGAACACTTGTGTGAGGTTTTGTCAGGGACCTACATTATTAAAAAACTCTTAATTAGTTCGTGATGGTGAAGGCGAAAATTATACTTTACTACTGATCTTGACTTGATTAAATAATAATATATTTAGCTGAAAGTTTAATATGAGGCGTATCAATGGTTGCCTAGCCTAGCCGTTTTTCTCAGAAACCATGAAATATTTAGGATTATTATATTACAAAAAATTAGTTATACAGGATAAGTACTTAAAAAAAACTAAAATTTGGCGGTTTCCGAGAACAGTTACAGTGATTTATACTTTAATTTAGCCATATTACATGCACCTATGAATGTCGATAACCTACCACCAGTTCGAGAAGAACCGGCGCACAGTGTTTTATAGAAGCCGAAAAAGTGACATCCCCTTTTTATTACAAATTACTGTAGTTTAGATCATTACAAATGTGAGACTAAAACTCCCGCGTTTCTAATATGCGTAGATTTTGAGAAATACATTTTTGAAAATCTTGGTTCTGACACACCTAAGAATTACGAAAAACATTATTTTATATATTGCAAATTATTAATTAAACTTATCTGTTGTTTAAAGTGTTGGCTAAAGCCTTCGAAGACATATATTTAGAGGCAATTACGACCTCTCTAGGTACATTTTTTACAAAGATATTAATGATTTATTGATTTTGGTTTTTATTTTTTTTCTTCTGTGTTCCGCCGTAGTAGGACGCGATATTTGTATGCCAGCTTTATTATTATGTCTTCTATCTACCCTATTTTTTACAAGACCTAATTCCATGGAACATTCAAGTAATCACCTAAACTCTATATATCCGGTTTATCCGGCCACTAGGGTTGACACTTCGGTATTTTGAATTTTATACGCCGTTTTTTCGGGAATCCTATTATTTATGTTTTTCTTGGATCGCCAAGGCTTAAAAAAGAATTATTGAGAGAAATCTTCGATATTTGATTTTGATGATTGCAAAACATGTAAGTGTTAAGTATTGAGTTTTTTATATTTAATACAGAAGAAAGAGCTATTGTCTAGTTTTTTTTAATTACGTGTAATTTCACTGATTACTGTTTTGTTTTATGAGTATTCCATATAAACACTGACAGTTAAATCTTCGTTTGCGTAGCTAATTTGATGCTGACTGTACGCATATACAATGCGTTACGTGATCGACATGCTGATCAGAAACTTGTTTTATTAGTTTTGCCAAGAGCTGAAACTTGCACAAATAATAATTACAGAAGTAAAACTGACAAGACGTCACGTCAAAATAGTATTTTTCACAATCGTGTTATAATAGTGAGCTTTTTAGTCGAGTACCGTGTTTAGGCCACGAAGCTTGCTGAGTGGCCTAAGTAAGGTACGAGATTAAAAAGCTTGATTATAACACTATTGTGAACAATATATTTTTGTACGAGTTCATTAAAATTAATTTTCTACGAGTCAACTGAACTAATTAAACAAACTCGATACTGTTGAAACGAAGTGCAGCCTATCGCGCGTACGCTCGTTGATATCTTAAAAGACATGAACGAGCGTACGGCATCAACGAGTAAACTCAATAATCAAAGCGATTCTATTGGTCCAATTCATTACAGTTCGGTAAAGCAGCCACGTGATTGGTCAAATTTATTTTAGTTCTATTTTCAAATTTTTTTCGGTTGCCTGGAGCGTATCGAAACAGTTATTTCGATTGTTTCGACAGTAACATGGACTACAACTATGAAACTAGATAGTGAGATCATTTCCATTGTGTCGCAGCTTGAATCTCTGTGTGATAATAATACATATTGGAACAACAAAAAAAAACCGCTGTTGGTTCTAGTACATAACGAACTGTCTGGTGAAATGATTTATTCATCGCATAAATTGGAGATGTTTTCGCTGTCAACGTGGATGATAAACATTGATATTAAAACCCAGATAAACTTAACTATAGATAATGTCGAAGGGTCTAAGAAGTCTTATGGCTCTGAAAACCTCCTACGAGAATCCATAAAAACAATAAATAAAAAATACAAGGGGTTCCAACATATTTATACTGATGGGTCTAAAGTTGAAAATGGCGTTGGGGCAGCGTTTTTTGACCCTCAATTGAACATCAAAGCGGCCTTCAGGCTGAATGATAAGGCTTCAATCATGTCAGCAGAATTATATGCTATACTCGAATGCCTATCATACATACAGTCATGTAATGGGACGAAGTTCGTAGTGCTTAGTGACTCGAAGAGCGCACTACAACATTTAGCTCGATGCACCTCTTGTGAACGAGGTCTCCCCGTAGCTTATATTATTTTGGATTTATATTTACAGCTACAAAACAGTGGCAGAAACATAAAATTCCAATGGGTCCCATCGCATATAAATCTTGCAGGCAATGAAGAAGCAGACAAATTAGCCAAATTAGCAGTCGAAGAAGGGATACATGTAAACCATATGCCTTTTTTTACCGACCTACTAAGGGAATCAAAAGGTAAATGTTTTGAAATTTGGAAAACCTATTTTGATGAAAGGTCGAGAGAAAAAGGCATATGGTACAAGACTATGGTTAGTGAACCACCGAAGATTCCCTGGTTTTGTGAGTCGCGACTAAATAGACAACAAGTAGTTACAAGCATGCGACTGCGCTCCGGGCACATGCCACTTAATGTGTTCGGGCATTTGATGAGAGTGGTTGATTCTCCAAATTGCACGATTTGTGGTGTGAGAGAAGATGTCTACCACGCATTGGTGGAATGTGCTCGAATCGGAGCAGACCGGAGGGCATATGAAACACAAGCCAAACTTAAACTGGCCGACATTGGCGTATGTAATATAATATTGTCTAACCCTACATCTGAATTGGCATTTAAGCTGTACCGATTAATTATTGAATTGCTCAAGTGTAGACAATGAAACAAATGTGATGCATATAAGGCCGGCGTCATCGCTCTGCGATGAAGGCCTTGTTTTCTTTTTCTCAATAAAGATTAAAAAAAAAAACTATGAAAAGAGTGACGTTGCAGTATTCTCTATGAAATCTTAATACACAGATTTTAATCGACGAGTACCTACAAAAAATATTATTTCATTTTATTTTGTTATTTTTCTATAATCCTTGTTTTATTTCGTTTTCAATCATAAAATTAACAGTGAAATACATTAATAACATTTTAAAAACACAAATGGACGACGACGACGGAGGAGATGATGCTTCTATTACGTCGTCGCAGCCTCAAACATCCTCAGCAACAAAAGTATCATGCCCGGTATGCTTTCACGAATACAAAAAGAGAGGGTTAAAAAGACATATCCTCATGTCCCACCCGGGACACCACGGTCAACCAACCACCGGCTCGACTCTAAATATAAGGCAACTCGATGTTCTTCAAAGGGACCTATGAAAAAGCTATAATTTATTACGATTCTGCTTAGATGTACTTTTTGTTATTCATATTTATTGATTAGTCTTATGACATAAAATCGGTTCGCATAATTGCCTAGTATTTTGTAAAATACTTGTAATTTTAAATTTGAGGGAAGTAATAATCACGAATTACGTACTGATTTTGCTTTTTAAAATTTAAATGTATGATACCCGGTCAGTAACTTGTTTTATTAATTTCGCCAAGAACTAAAACATGCACAAATTTTCGATGAAACGCTACATGTGACTTGGGAAGGAGTTTACCATGAGGTGCTAAATGGGGCAAAGAGCCTGGAAGTAGAAGAAGACATTAAATGACTTGTCACGCTTCTTGTGTTGATTTGTCTTGTCATGGTCTTTGAGCGTAAGTGCGTTCAGATTTTTCGACTGTACAAAGAGCAAACTACAAAAATGTACAGGCACATAATTTTATTACATATTATTTACTTTGTTACTAAAATCACTAAATAAAAAACTAGGTAATTGAAATGGGCAATATAACCAAATTCTCAATAGCTAAGAAATAATTACTGAATCTTAAAAAAAAACTAATTATTTAATATGTGTAGGTTCCTAATAATGTTTTCTTTCACCACCCATAAAAGTGCTATACCGTGTATACTATGTTAATTTTATATCCAGGAAATCTGGATACTGGTAGTGGCAGCCCTGACCGAAATTTTTTATTGACTGTAGATTAAATGTTCCATGGAATTAGGACTTGTAAAAAACAGGGTAGATAGAAGACATAATATTGAAGCTGTCATACAAATATCGCGTCCTACTACGGTGGAACATAGAAGAAAAAAAATTAAAACCAAAATCTGTAAAATCATTAATATATTTGTAACAAATGTACCTAGAGAGCTCGTAATTGCCTCTAAATGTATATCTTTGAAGGGACTATCTAACATTTTGAACAACAGAAAAAAAAATTATAAATGTCAGAAACAAGATTTTCAAAAATGTATTTCTCGAAAACTACGCATATTAGAAACGCGGGAGTTTTAGTCTCACATTTGTAATGATCTAAACTACATTGTAATAAAAAGGGGATGTCACTTTTTCGGATTCTATAAAACACTGTGCGGCGTAAAAAACGAGGTATCATTTTTTCAAAACAGTATACCTACAATATATAATTCACATTATCAGAGTATTATAAAATTACATTGCTACAGTAGATAGCCTATTTATTTATTTTGCGATATATTTCTAGTGCAGGACTTTATCACTATAAAATCCTGCACTAGAGATCTATCGCAAAATAAATAAATAGGCTTTCTACGATTATATCATGGATGATATAATCAGTAATGGTAATGGCAGTAGCCAAATATCCCTTTGCGTGATATGATACTTATAATCGTTTATCGTTTAGTATTAGGTACTTGTGTAGTTGTTAGTATTGATTAGTGTCGTAATCGGTTGTTTAAACCGATTACGACACAATCAAGTAAAAAATTACGGTATTTTACCTCATCTGAAATCTCATTGAAAGAAATATGAATAAAACTTCACAAGGTTAGATATTTATCGAAATTTGATCAATTTAGTCATTCCCGAAGAATGATTGCATATCGTTTTCTCTCTGTATCTTACGCGCAGGCGTGCACGCATCGAGGCACCCCCTTAAGTACAATACAATACAAATAATCTTTCATCATATCAGCCGAAAGACGTCCACTGCTGAACATAGGCCTCCCCCAAAGAGTGCCACAATGGCCGGTCCTGCGCCACCCGCATCCAGCGGACTCCCGCAACCTTTACCACGTCATCAGTCCACCTTGTGGGAGGCCTATCCACGCCGCGCCTTCCGGTACGTGGCCGCCACTCGAAAACCTTTCCGCCCCAACGGCCATCGGTTCTACGTGCAATCTTTAGTTCTCCAAAAAAATACACTAAGAGGAAACCAACACTTAAATTAAACAAAACAGTGGTAGACAACAGGTGGTCTTATCGCTAAAAAGCGACCTCTTCCATTTGGGTAGTGGAAATGATGTAAAACAATATAAGTAACATTACTTGACCTTAAGTACATATGTAATATTAATTGTTTTTGAGGATTTGGGCAAGACGTGTTTACCTTTATAGACACATTCGCCAATACCGTGGTTTTTCTGATTTGTAAAGGAAAGCGCCTACCAGCTGTGAGTGCTGTGCTGCTAGCGAGTTCCTGGCACTAAAAGCATTAAGAACTATTTTAAAACCCAATATGGTCTTGTTGTGTTTTGAGAAAAGTTAGCAGATACTTTAACGATAGTTAGTAAACTGTCTTCTTCTTAAAATTAATAAACTTGCCATAAATCTGTAGGGTAGCAAGGGTTTTGGGTTACCTAGTTTCAAATCGGGCCAGTTAATTGTTGCCACCCTTTTCGGAGATTATAAATTTGTTTACCTACGTGGGACAATTTATTTTGTCCTTGGGCCTTTTCTGAAAATTTGCTTAAAGTTTTCGTCGGATTTGAGAAATACCTCGAAAAAGATCTTAAACAAACTGTTGAGTACCGTTAAAATAAGGTAAACGTCCCAGTGCTCGACACTGGCCTAATAAATGACACTTTCAATTTTATGTCAAAACAATAGGTGTCAACTAGTATAGGTAAGGCATGAAGGTGTCGAGCATTAGGACGTTTACCTTACTATAGAGAAAGATCGTTTCACTATGATGTACGAGAGGAGAAGTACTTACCAATCCACGTATTTCTTCTTACGGTAAAATTATTATCTGGAACAAAAAATAGTTTCGTTACACAACACGATATCTATATCTGGTAAGAATATTAAATTGATATGTACTAATAACGCTTTTGCCACGAGCACGCGTATTGATATTTTGTATCGGTATTCTTTATTTTCATTTAGTTTTCGAATAAGCAACTGATAACCAAAGCAATCTGTTGACATTATTTTTACGATTTCAAAAAATATTTTTTATTGTGAGGAACCAATGTCTACAGCACGGTTATCACATGACGGCGCGCGTGCTATGTCGCGGCAGAGTAGATTATTCGTTGCTTTCTAATGAGAACACTTAGAAAGTGACGGATAATCTATCTGTCCTGTATCGAGGATTTAAGGGATTATAATTAAATAACCAGTATTACGTGTCACGCGCGTTTATTATTCGGTAACAGACAGGTTTGCTTTGATGCCCTTCTGTATCAGTTGTGGATGCATCGATAGGTGGCAACCCTGCAGGCGACTCGGCGCACTCAGTCTCAGGGGCAACGGTACTCTCGACCGGCGGGTCAACCCTCGGTGACACCTGCGGAACCGGGGCAGCAGGAACATTCATGTCGTCACTATTCTCCTCTTCACGAAGTATTTCTTCAACAGCAGCGTCAGTTGTATTACCGCCTACCGTGGCCGTGTCATCATGAGCACGCGGTGAAAACAATTCTGGTAATGAACAAAATGAATTGTCTTGGTCATCGGTTTCCTCCGTTTGTTGCTGTTGCTCCAACCGCTGCGGCTGGATACTCGGCGAGGACTCGATGTCGGTCTGTAATCCATCCGATGAGGAAGCACCGATATTCCCTGTTGGTATAATATATAATCATAACCACTTGACTCGTCTACTACGAGCAGTCTGTCCGTTCCTTTATACAACAATACATGATCTATATGCTTTTTTGTACTTAAATCTAATTCAGGAATATAAACACTGAACATTCTAGACCCAACAATGTCCTTAATATAACCCACTTTCCAAATGTATTTTGTTCCATTATTGTAAAAATGTCTTACAAGCACTTTTTGACCAATCTTAAAAACTGCATTTCGTTTTCCACTATAACGGTTACTCTGCAAGATATATTATGTTTAGCCACAACATTACTATTAGCTGCGGAAGACGTTTCGTTAACGACCGACGATGATTCGTCGTTGTTTACCTGCAGCAGGTCGATCCCATCCTCGTCGCCAGTTGTCCTGTATCGAGGATTTAAGGGATTATAATTAAATAACCAGTATTACGTGTCATGCGCGTTTATTATTCGGTATTCGGACGGCTATTTGGATGACAGTTGTTGACACAGTTTTGTATGTACCCACATATACTACACTATCTCGCCGCGACACAACTCCCGCCGTCGTGTGATAACCTTGCTGGTGGTCTACAGACAAAGCGTGAAAAGTTTGACTCTGTCCTACTTAAGTCTTTATGACATTTAATTTATGATTGGAATTCACTAGACAAGAGCTAGCAGAAACTAGGGGACGACATAACATAAGTCAAAAATCAGAGTGAAAGTCAGACTTTTCTAGCAATTTTAGCTGTAAACGTACATTACCCATAAGGAACATGTGATGCTAAACAGTAACGTCACTATTGTCATGAACCATGCGGATTTAAAAATATTAAGAAACTAGTGGTTATGTGAGCTGTAGAACCAGCGAGTTAGTGTTTTATCAAAAAAAACTTTTTGGAAAAAAATCCTAATTGGCAGGTTGTTTCGACCTCAAAATTCTAGGTATATAATCATCGAACCTGCTAACAAAATTTCACGCGAATCGGTTGAGAAATACCTCCTGTCAAAGAGAACAGCGGCATCCAGAGAATCCGACATACGAACGAATTTCGGCACAAGCTGAAGCATAGAACTTCATTCGCTTTGCTCACTCGTTCGAAAAAGTAAATAGGGAACATTACTGCAATGGCAGAGGCAGCACTACCACTAATAGTAAAAAAGTATAGAAATATAGGGATTCAAACACACATGCACAATTGATTGTCAAATGAGTGACAAGGATGCTTGCATATACAATATCGCAAGTGGGAACGAGATACAATGTCAACGCTGCTAGTGTCGCCACCTACGAAGAGTTTTGCGTAATGTTCCCTATTACTGGTTCGGTCGTGAAATACTGCATTTAGTCACATAGTTGTTAAACAATTCTTTTTCGTTGTTTCATTCATCAATGCTGCAGAAGTGCGCTCTCCACGTGACATTTTGACCACTGCTTGACGTATTTTGAAAGACGAGTCGGATTGCTCTGTCTTGGTCACCAGAATGTGCTTTCTGTTCGTTTCTGACAATCACCTCCGCGGTCGTAGCCACCGCCTCCACCGCCTTATTTATTTATTTATTGGGTCGCCAGAGCTCACTAGGGTGCGCTGTGTTGGGAGTGAGGGACCTGCATGTCTCTATCTGCCATATCCTCAAGTGAGTAAAGGGTCGGCAATGCGCTTGTGATTCTTCTGGAGTCACAAGTGTCCATAGGCTACGGTACCAGCTTAACATCAGGCAGGCCGTAAGCTTGTTTGCCACCTTCGTTGTATAAAAAAAAATTAGCAGCTTACAAAACAGGTTAACATGAGATATACAAACAAGAGACCAATTATAGGTTCACATAGATAGATATTACAAAATAAATAAATAAGAGTGTTCTTGGACCTATTCTGCTTCCCGCAGCGCGCGACGTGGGAGTGGGCTGTGGAATGGCGGCGAACGGAGGACGGAGGTCATAGCTAACTATTCGGTCGTTTGCCCTTATAGCTTAAGTTTGAGCTTAATTAATGACTGTGTGCCTAATTCTATAATTGTTTGTGACTAGACTGCTATATATTTTTGCACCATTAATGTGTCATTCGAAGTCATCGATTGACAGTCCAAAAAACAAAAATCGTCTTTTCCGCGGTGGTGTGGTGGAGTTAAGGGCTTATGTTTATATATAATATGTTTTTATCACATATAATTATAAAAGACACCCTTAACTTTGGCAATGTCCACACAAGAGACGCGAACCTAAATCTGACAATGACCCAAAATACTTACATTAACAAATAAAATTGTTTCTATCTGTAGAAACCTTTGTTTGGAAGGCTCATGTCGGAACCACTACGTTACGTAGCTTATTAATTTATAGTGCTGAAATACCTTTAAAATGTATAAAGATTCAGTGTAAAGTCTGAAAGTAATCGAGCCCGGAATAATACTTTGAAATGTTATCCAAGAATTTTGCCTACTTTTCAAAATTTATACGTTTAATCAAGATCTAATCCTAAAGGCGTAATAGTTCAAGTTAACAGCCAACCCAGTGTAATAGGAGCGCTTGAAATGAGCGAGCTTAAATTATCCTTAAGGTTTTCTTATTCTGGTCAGTTGCGGTAAATGTGTCTGCTGTATTTTCTGATTTATGGCCACGACCATAACGACGCCACCTGAGCTGACAACTTTTATTAGCCGGTAAAAAATGTTTCAGCTTTATGAAATTCCAAAATCAACTCTGCGGTTAACTTCGTTTTAAACTTTTAGCAGTTTCATGGCCAATTTGGGTAACGTGTTTAAAGTACCTGTGTATATAGATAACATTGCAACTTAACTAATCTGTCGCTGTTATGAATTAAATACGGTAAATATTTTACATTATAGTCAATAACTAGCTACTTTATTTAATGATGCTAATGAAAATGGCAGTAATACCGCGCAGTTAAACTATGCATTTTATTGGCTAACAGCCAGAAGTAATATAAAAAATATATATTTTATTTTGTTTTTAGTATTTGTTGTTATAGCGGCAACAGAAATACATAATTTGTGAAAATGTCAACTCTCTAGCTTCTTGAGATACAGCCTGGTGACAGACAGACGGACGGACGGTTGGACGGACGGACGGACGGACGGACAGCGAAGTCTTAGTAATAATAATAATAATAAAAAAAAAATCGGAATACAAAAGACTCCATAGTTGTTAGTAACATAAAAAAACATACAAATTATATAAAACTATGTTAGCTTAAGTACAATACAAGGTAACTTAATTAAATTAAATACAAATACAAATTAAAATACTTTTCAGTCGGGGTTAAGGCTACCCCTTTAATAAGTCCAACTGTCGTGAATGGTCATGATTCACGATAGTATTTACATTGGTGTTTATAATTATGTCTCAAACAGCCGATTTATCTTATGTAGCAACACCTACAAGGAATCATTTTTATAACAAGGTTGACGGGTAGGCGGGCTGTCAGAGTTCCGAACGGCTATATTGGGAACGAACAGTTAAGTGCGGTTTGTAGTGGTTGATTTGGAGGAAAACCAGGGTGAGCTCTTTCCATAATCACTTTCGATGCGTCCTATGATATTGTAACGATTGGGTATCATTTACACGTGTGTTCATGTGCTTTCACAGATCGGACGATGATTGTTTATGATGCGATGTATTTATGTGCGTCCACAGGTCTCATTCTCTTTGGGAGGCGTATTGGTATATCATGTAGATGAATAAGGTTTTCCTACAGGTCGCGCATGTACGTGACCTGTAGGACACACAACACAGTTCTCAGTTGTGGAGTTCTTTAGTGTTAGAGGATTAGTTACAAGTGTAACAACAGGGTAGTTCGGTAGTCTCGGCTTCAGGCCATATCATCATCAGTCAAGGGTGCACCCGGGTAACTGGAACAATAGCGTGTGAATTGGGACAGTATCAATGGTGGTAAGGGATGTCTAGAAGGGGAGGTTGGAGGACATTCTTGGGGACGAAAGTCCCCACACGTCATAGGGAGCTGGCACGCACGAGGCGGCAGCCCCTATGTCAGATATATAAAGGATTCCGCAAGTTGTAAGGGTATGTTTATAGTTGCATATATGCTAATACGGGTCTTAGCTTAAGTGCTATAGGTTCTCATTTGCGGCCATGAGAGTGACCAGAAGTGGCTTCGCGACATGGTGGAGCATGCTGGGATCTAAGCCAGTCTTCATCTGTTTAACACTTTATTTGCCCCAACTTCCTGCTAAACCAATATTAAATGTAGCATGTGCATGATTTACTCAAAAACAGATAACTGTTCATAAAGTTAATCTAAAGATTTTTAAAACCATCCACGAGAAAGAGATTAACATTATTAAAATCCTGTCTTAAGGCCCCGCACGTTCATGGTCTTCTCTCCCTCTCACTGAGCGTGAGCGTGAGCGAGATGGAAGTGCGTGTTCGAAAGCGCGGATATCATGTTTTTCGGAATATTTTAGAAACGAGACGAAATTTAAGAAAGTAAGAAAATTAAGTTATAGTTCATTACTTTATGAAGAAGATTATTAAATTTCATCTCTTTCTGATAAAAAATGGAGCAGTAAACTGGTTACAAGTGAAAAAATAGGGTTGACTTTAGATTTATTTTTCTCCACTTTCTTATGTTAAAATGGATTTCTACGAAAACAATGTCACTTCTTATATCTTGCAGATTATGATATCTATTTTCCAACACGAAAATTGTTACGTTATAAGGTATAAACTGGTTACTAAACAACTCATTTTTACCAAAATTTGAGATGCCAAGCCTTAATCGGTTTAAAAGTTTCCGACTTTTCAGAAAACATACTTACAGCAAACTATCACTGTATTATGTCAGAGGTGCTCCTTATGCAAAGGTTACAGTTAAAACCAAGTTATATAACAGAACCATACCATTCATCAATGTTTAGTGTGGTGCAAACATTTAAGACCTTTTAGACATCATAAGGAATTAACCTTCCATAAGTAGTACATTTTAATGTCATCTTACGATAAATAGGGTAATGGGTACGGCTCTCAATCAAAATCAAAAATATTTATTGGTATCATACTAAAGTAGGTAAAAGTACATTCGTGGCTGGTTTGGACCTTATAAATGCAAAAAATATGTATAGCATTTGTATTTTTTACTGACTCAATGACAAATTATGGGATTATATACAAAATATAATTATTCTAAACTATTCAATGAGCAGCATTGGTATATTTATTTGATTGTCAATGGATTGTCGTAAACAGCGCATCAGATTTCAATGCAATTTATTTACTACACGGGTTTACGGAGGTGAAAAGAATCAACTCCCGTTCTTTGGAAAAAACAAAGAGCAAAGCCTGTTCTTTCAGGTACTATATTTGATGGTTACTTTTTTATTGAAAACATGACCTAAGTAAATGTTTTCTGGTGAATCGGATTCATTCAGAGGTTCAAGGGTGTACGAACTTAGGAGACTATAAGCTGCAGACACAAATAATAACCTTTGGGAGCAATCTGTGGTTTTCCTATATTTTTCTTGTTGTCAGGAGGAGGAAGTTTTAGACAGTATGATGTTATTCTCAAGTTGCGTTCTGATTTCATCAGTGTATTTGTTTATAGGTACATTTATACCGAATAAATTACTGAAATCGGTATACGTTGCTCATATCTATTCTACCATATTATTGAGATCAAAAGAATGGTAGCATCCTGGGAATTCACTTGTTTTTTGTATTATTAGTATGTGGCAGTAGGCTTTTGTGCTGATTCACTTTTATTTCGGCGGTTATTGTCAATGAGAGATCTGACAGCAATTCAATGGATCTAATTGATGTTGACTTCATTATTGTTTGGTTACCAGCAACTTATCTCAAGACCACTAGTGTACTTTAGGTCTGACTTCCGATCACGCATAGTTGCTATGATTTCATTACCAGGTTATGCCGAGAAGGATTAACTTTTAACGTAAAATAAGTTACTCGCAATTTTAACTGTGTCATTATCATCTTCTCCTAGCCGTATTCGGCCTCAGCGACTGCTAATCAATGCGGAGAGCGTCGCTGGTGCGCCCTCAGGTGACTGACATAGCCAATTTTTGCGGTCTGTCATAGAAAATCAAGGAAGTGTTATTTATTGACAGTTGTGATATATCAGATAATGCTGGTTAAAGAGTTAAAGAAGTGAGTTCAGACATATTATGAGTCGCATAGTGAGTATACTGTGTTGGGTCGTGCGTGATGCTCAGCTGTGATGAAACAGGGGATGGAACAATGTTGTCAGTATGATACACAAATAGTATACCTACTCCAAAATAATGTGTGGAGGTGGCTGGTGGCCCTCAGGTACAAGTCGATTGTAAGAGGGCAGGGAAAAATTCATTTATTATAAAAAAAATATCATCATCACGTATCTGTCACTCAATAAATCAAGTGGAGTCTTGAAATATAAACCAATGAAGATTCATCGGATACCTACGTGATACGTTGACAATATTGTCAATTGCAATATTGACCATAATCAGCAGGTATTATCCATTTAAATGCTTTCCATACACAACGATAAATATAATAGTAACATTACTTACAATTTAATCATGAATATATCCTACATGCGTAACCATAGCTACAACAAGTTAGTAAATACAACAAGATGTACACCTAGAAATCGTAAACACTTAGCTTTGTTGACTCCGATACTATGCTCTGAATCAGAATGTAAAATGGGTATGAAAGCTTTGGTGCTTAGTTTCTTTTAATCCTTTAGCTATAAACCATGACTTACACAGTAGTGTCCAGAATTCTTGTATAAGTAAATTCATTTGTGACTTGAAAGTAAATAGTCAGATAACTCACGTGACTTCGTTAAGTGAATCTCGCGAATCACGAATACGTTTTGTAGATGCAACCGAAAGGTTCGGCTCGTAGATAGAATACGTTTAGACTTCAGACTTGAGTATAATCAAGTGTTATGGTTAAACAAAGATTTGTAATTATGATTGTTTTAAATATTTCGTAATTGGACTCTTAAATGTTAGATTTTAGATTATTTATTAAAAATTGTACATCTCATTTACATGTCTAAATATAAAGAATTTACAATTTTTGGAATATGCTGGGGACAATGATCATTCTGAAGAACCTCATTTACAGTGTAGCACAAAGGGTCAGTAAACTATACTTAAGTTCCTAAAGTTTCTTGTAAAAAAGGCAGTGCCGTGCGAACCTTTGCCATACACCGGCGCGAAGATTTACCCCTTAAATTAGAATCAAATAGATTCAATTTACTGAGAGACAATATAAGTGCGAGTCTAGACAGTGCGTAGCACGCGGCGGATAGCTTGTCACATACATACGAGTAGTCAATATATGATGACCTGATGAGACCCTGAATCGATCATGAAGTCAATAGATAGATAGAGAGATAGATCATTTATTTGCTTGAATCATGGTCATTATAATAAATAAATAATAATAAATAATAAATATTACGGGACAATCTTACACAAATCAACCTAGGCCCACGGTAAGCTCAATAAGGCTTGTGTTGTGGGTACTTGGCGATGATATATATAATAGATACATACATATAGATACTTATATACATATATGACATCCATAACTCAGGAACAAACATTCGTGATAAACACACAAATAAATGCCCTTAATTATAAGTGTTACATTTCAATTTTATAGTCCAGCACAATTCTGCCGGCTGATGGCGTGCAAATATTTAAAGAAAATCGTCACATACATTACAACATTTACAATTCAATAATATTCAACATATTAACAAAGTCCAGTATAATAATGACTAAAATAATTCCATTGTCATAGTATTATATTAATAGGTACTATCAAAACGAATTTTACTTAACATTTACTGTGCGTACTTAGTATACCTACAATTTGTTGTTTTAAGGAAATCTTGGACCGAATAAAAGCAATTTTCGGTCAATCAGGTGCTCAATTTCCTACAGAAACTATTGTAAAACATGTCCGTAATTTATTTCGGTATGGAGTTATAAATTAAGCAAGCTATGTAGTAGCAGTTTTTGCGGTAAATTTCTAGTCTTGGAGCTGGCATAGACAAGGCCGTATGCGTAACTGCTCTACGGTAAGAGTTGTCATTTAATTTGAATAGTGACATATTGGACTTTACTAATTTGGCAGTTTCAAAAATATATATACTAGGCGCTGTCATAAACTTATTTTTTATAAAGATTTGTCTCCATGAGTCTACATTTCTCAGACCCCAGATTGCTCTGAGGCATTTCTTTTGGGCAATGAATACTCTATTTGCTTCGGAGCAACTTGCCCATAGTACGATCCCATATCGTATTTGGGAGCAAATATAGGCGTGATAAACCGAGATGGCTGTCACTATTGAGCTAGTATTCAAGGAATCGGGATGCGTTTACCTGAGGCACAATGGTGTTATTGGTAGTTATGTTTAGTGGGCCATGTTTTAGTTTTAAAAAGCATTAGTGTAAATGTATAATGTTCATTATCAATCAGGTTTATCAGACACAGTTCACACAGTCAATACACGATGTGGAGGCCGATGAGTCTAACGCCTCTCTGAGAGGCAAATCATAGAGCCTAGGTGATTCTGCATCTGACACTTGCAAAGCAATTTGTATGTCTAAAAACATGGCTATTCGGGCACCTGATAGTTAGAAACACTTAGTAATATCCTGACAACAGCTCAGAAGACTCAAACCTGGACATCCGCAGACAAATAGCCTTGGAGCTGGAACTGACCACTAGTTTTTAGTGTTACCTCAAGTAGCTAAACTTACGAAACATCACGCTTTCTTCATCAGAAGAATGTCAGCAGACCGCGATGAATAACAGAAAGGAGTTCAAGTTTGGGACTTCATTTCTAAAATACAAAACACGATCAACAACGGCATTAAACATGAACTTAAGTAACTAAGTACCTGACTGTCCCCATGTTACTACACGTCATACATAAGCATCATATGGCGAACTAGCCTTTCGATATGAATATACCTGCTCGTAGGATAAGCTGACGCCGACTGTATGCAAGGATCAAACAAATTCACGCGTTAATATTGATGAATTGTATCATTTGTTGTACCTTACGAGTTGGTACATAATTCTTTTATGGACAACTACGAGCTAGAATTAAATCAAGAAACATTATTCCATCATTCCTAGAGATGTTCTTTAAATGATACTCAAACATAATTCATTCGTTTTATAGATTTTGAGAAGGCGTTCAATCATATCGCTTGTGATATCTCACGAGGCAGTACTAAGGCAACAATATCTAGGTACCAGGGTACCAGTGTTGGTATATCAGCCATAACAAAAATTACATGGTTAAGTATTAAAAACAGTATTGAAAATGCAAAAACTATACACACATAAGGATATAAATCTAAAACTGAGATGGAGATTAGTTAAATGCTATGTATTGTCAATCCTTGTGTATTGTGCAGAGGCTTGGACTTTAAATAAATTGACAATTAAAAAACTGAATGCATTTCAAATGTGGCTATATAGGAGAATGTTGAAAATGTTGTGGACAGACAATGAAAGAGTATTGAACAAAATGAAGAAGTATTAAAACCCGATGGTAAAGGTAAAGGGTTCGAAATCGGTGTCCCGGTGCATGAAGCTACCATCCTCAACCTTAATTTAAACAGCATCATGGATTTCTTTAAAACCGACATCAAAATCATCGCATTTGATTATTGATTATAGCAACGACTGTTCTTCCAATCTTAGGAACTGCAGAAAAACTAGTGAAATTTTTTTGGCTCCTGGATGATAACTCAGAACAGATATCATGTGTGCACGGCAAGGATAATGACATTAATAACATAACTTAACGTTCACGGAAGTTTTTAAAGTAGCTTCAATCAAAGACTGCGATGGTTCGGACGCACTCAAAAAGGAGGAAAAAACCATAATAATATCAATAACATTGCACTTCGCCTTCCCAAACATTCCAGAGGAAGAGGTATACCAAAATCCACGTGGTAGTCCAATATTAGAAAAAATGTAATGTGAAGAACCTGGTCGAAGAAAAGACAACTCATAATCGATCGCGCTGTCGCAAACTGACTAAGAGACCCGACCTTACATAGATGTTAAAAGGGAAGGAAAGGAAAGCGAAACTAATACAATTAGTATAAAATTTAAACGGAAGTCACTTATACTGATGGTGACCGATAATTCAATGTAATTTAAAATATTAACCTACTGTGTTAGCGAGTGGGCATCACACTATATGACCAATTCCGGAATGAATACAGTACTTATAAGGAGAAGAGAGAAGAATCTCTACGTACATTGATAAACCAAGGTTAATTAAATCTGAAAGGTTCGGAAAAGCACTATAAGGACCAATCTGATCCAAAGCTCACAATTAATTTTCCATATACCTAGTACAAAGACCTGAACGTTGCGCTAGATGTCGCAAACATTTTGGACTGCAGCACGTCACATCAATGTATATAAACTGAGATTCATACAGAGACTATCCATCGATAACTAATGAAATATGAACTGCTGCAAGTGACACTAAAGTTAATAGCAGAAATAAATTTTATAGCGTAAACTGGTATCTCTGTAGTCCAGGAAATAATTCACATATATATTTTATTTAGTCATTTATACTGATGTGACAGACACAGTGCATGATTACTAAAGAGTTTAAGCGGTTGACCGATACACTATGGGAGGAGGCATGATAAAACGTCGCACGGTCATAAGAACTAATGTAATGGCGCATATTGACCGTGTGCGAGGATTGAGATACGCAATATCGCAAAGCCTAAAATCTTATTGGATAATCACATGTTGAAGGACACCCGTCATACTATATGGCGCTCTCGGTGGCTCGTGGAAGACGTAAATAATAGGAAGAATACAAGCAATAGTTGAAAATGATGATTTTCATGCTTTCAGCTCAGAAACAAAGTCTTTATTTAAAACTCAACCAAAAATTATGAGTTTTGGTATCCTTCAAAGCCAACATATCATTATTACACTTTAGGAGTGCTCAAAATACTGGTTTGGCAGTGCTCAAAACAGCTTCACGATCGTCAGAAAAGTTTCGCGACGCTCAGAAGTCTGGATTTAGTGGTCCTCAGAACAGTTTTCGTTGGGCTCAGAGGCCTAGGTAAGCAGTCCTCAGAGCAGTTTTCGTAGGGCTCAGAGGCCTAGGTTAAGCTGAACAGTCCTCAGAACAGTTTTCGTAGGACTCAAAGGCCTAGGTTAAGCAGTCCTCAGAACAGATTTCGCAGGGCTCAGAGGTCTTGGTTTAGCGGTCATCAGAACAGTTTCCATGGTGTTCAGAATTATTTTTGGTGGTCCTCAGACTCGAGCACAATTGAGCAATTTCAATAGTGCCACAACAATACAGGTTATTTTGGCAATGCTTAGCCAATTTTGGATTTACGCTCAGAATAAAATGGGCTGTTAAAGATCAGATTTGAGGCTGAGAAAAATATTTCTCACGGTCGGTAAATGCTTGACTTGACCACTGATAGTGGAGCATTGGAGTCGAAAATCACCGTAGCATACTACTTTCATTGTTGAATTAAAACGTATACAACTGCGCGTAAAAATAGGCAAGATCTGTGCAGATATAGCCAAATGTGTACAGTTAAACTTTGACATAACTGGGACTTCAAGGGACCGGCAGATGTGTCTCGCTTAAAGAAGTATTCCACTTAACAAGTGTCTCAGATATCCAAGTGTATTAATATCTGTCTCATTTACAGAGGGTTCCATTAATACAGGTGAGATAAGAGATTATTTTCGTTACAGAGAGATGCGATTATTAAATGTATAATAAAAAAGTTAGTAAACAGAAATAATTAAGCACGTTTCTATTAACAGTACATAAAGGCATACATAATCCTTCAATCAAAATAGAACACAACATTTTATTAAAAAACAAAAAAAAAACATTTATAAAAATTAAAATAAACTGTATATTTGTTTTGTGTACTTTGGAAGTAACATGAGGTCATTTAGCCAAGAATGATGAAACAAGACGAAAATGAATCAACAATAAAGTACGAGTTATACGAGGTAATGAATTAACGTTATTTCAGTTATCGAGGTATACGTCGTATGAAATAAATCAAAAACTATTTTACAAAAGTATTTTTTAAATATAGTCTTAGTAAAAGAGGTTTTATATCAAGTATGAGACATAATTCATTTAATTTATATTGAGACTGAGTGCTCACTCCACCGTCAAACTTAGTTTGTGGTGGATCACATTTTATTTAAGAATTCAATTAATTTTCGGTATTATATAATAAATAATAATAACCAGGTCTTAGGAAAAGAAAAGAAAAAACAACGTCAAGCCATAGGGCAGCCCGTTGTTTGCCTCTACTTTCAAGCTTCATGTTCTATCCTATGTTATTTTTTTAGGTGATCAGTGGAGTGTATTCGTATTGTATAGACAAGAAAACGCTTTAAAAAAAAAAAAAAAAAAAAAAAAAAAATCACACTGACCCGCGCAGAATAATTTTTAAATATTTATAGTAGGTCGAGGAGGAATCAGGGAAATCAATAGATTAACAGATAAATTAACATTAGTTGTGGTAATGCTTCGTGCATTCGTTTAATAACGTAAGCAATTTTGCCCGCGGGGGAGGATTCCATTCCATGGAAAAAGGAAACAAGTATAAAGATGATAATAAAATCTGGCCAGATATTCGTTTCAATCTAGCAAGGCAAAGCAAATCCTATTGCGGTAACCTAAAAGTATGTACATACATGAATCAGCAATGCACAATGTATAGAAGTATTTTCATACACTAGCAAATCTATAATATGGTTTTACGATATATATAGGACATATTATGATTGATTGTTTATTACGACATGGAACGCCAAGGAACGATGAAGCTTGGTTGGTCAAAATCTCAAGAATAGAGGACCTCGCAGTTGGCTACTCGGGCCCCACGAAGAGCTTGGAACTGATTTAGAAAAGTGCGTCAAGATGAACTTATCAGACGTTACAGCTATCAGAAACTATGTGGATTACTGGGCCCAATCAAGGCGATCGATAGGATTCAGAGCTTGTCAATATTTGCAATGGGAAAAGAACGGTAATTTCAAAGATCTGAGGAAGAGTTAAATAAAGCTGTGAAAGATGATAATCTCTATTGGATATATGATCGCCAGTTTTCTGGGGGGCCGGGAGTGTCGTGAATGGTCATGATTCACGATAGTATTTACATTGGTGTTTATAATTATGTCTCAAACAGCCGATTTATCTTATGTAGCAACACCTACAAGGAATCATTTTTATAACAAGGTTGACGGGTAGGCGGGCTGTCAGAGTTCCGAACGGCTATATTGGGAACGAACAGTTAAGTGCGGTTTGTAGTGGTTGATTTGGAGGAAAACCAGGGTGAGCTCTTTCCATAATCACTTTCGATGCGTCCTATGATATTGTAACGATTGGGTATCATTTACACGTGTGTTCATGTGCTTTCACAGATCGGACGATGATTGTTTATGATGCGATGTATTTATGTGCGTCCACAGGTCTCATTCTCTTTGGGAGGCGTATTGGTATATCATGTAGATGAATAAGGTTTTCCTACAGGTCGCGCATGTACGTGACCTGTAGGACACACAACACAGTTCTCAGTTGTGGAGTTCTTTAGTGTTAGAGGATTAGTTACAAGTGTAACAACAGGGTAGTTCGGTAGTCTCGGCTTCAGGCCATATCATCATCAGTCAAGGGTGCACCCGGGTAACTGGAACAATAGCGTGTGAATTGGGACAGTATCAATGGTGGTAAGGGATGTCTAGAAGGGGAGGTTGGAGGACATTCTTGGGGACGAAAGTCCCCACACGTCATAGGGAGCTGGCACGCACGAGGCGGCAGCCCCTATGTCAGATATATAAAGGATTCCGCAAGTTGTAAGGGTATGTTTATAGTTGCATATATGCTAATACGGGTCTTAGCTTAAGTGCTATAGGTTCTCATTTGCGGCCATGAGAGTGACCAGAAGTGGCTTCGCGACACCAACCCAATGTTTGAGGATTGCGCTGGCAAACCTGTTGGCAAACACACTTAGAATGCTGTTGGCGCTCCGTCTAACTCGCCCCAGCAGGGACACGATCTTTTTGCGCATGATTGCTGGGAAACCGTCCGTCCGTGCTTCGCAAAACATGCCAGACGCACTGCACCTGCTGGGCAAGCCCAACAGCAGTCTAAATATGTTGTTATACTGCACTCTCAATGCATTATATGCTCGCTTCGTATATCTCATCCACAGGCTGCTCGAGTAAAATGATTGACAATAAGCTCTGAAGAGTGTCACCTTAACTTCACTGGAGCACCGAGCAAATCTGCGGGTCAGCATATTTCCACGAACTGCCAAAGCTCTGCGTTCTCGTTCTATATCTTGGTCGTCCCTGAGATCATTGGTAATAATGTGACCAAGATATTTAAATTTGTCGACAACTTCTAAGGGCATGCCATCCAGCTTAATAGGCGGTATGTGGTATGGTTTGATTTTCCCTGCCTTGAAAACCATGACCTCGCTTTTAGTGGTGTTATATACGAGGCCATGAGACTTGGCATACTCCTCACAAGTGCTCAACAGCTTTGAAAGCGCGCTGACAGTCGGCGCCAGCAGGACCATGTCATCGGCGTAGCTGATGTTATTGGCAGAAGTGCCATCAATGTAACATCCCACATGGTCGCTGCTGAGGCCCACTATCAGCTCGTTCACATATAAATTGAACAATTTGGGAGACCCACCCTGCCTTACACCATACTCGAGTCTGTATTCACTCGAAAGCGAATCGGCCCATCTCACCTGATTCGACTGATTGGAATACCAATAATTGAGTATTCCAATACACTCTCTGGGCATGCCTGTTTTCCCTAGTTTCTGCCATAGCAAGTCGTAGTTTACACGATCAAAGGCCTTTGATAGGTCGAGGAAACAGGCATACACAGGAGTGCTCCTAGCCGTGTAGTACTCGACGGTATGCTTCAGACTTAATATTGCGCTCTCTGTGGACAGCCCAGCCCTAAAGCCGAACTGAGCGTCATGGATATTGAGATGTTTCTCAAGAAGTGAGTCTAGCATCCTGTCGAGCACTTTCGCGGCAGTCGTTGCTAGCGAGATAGGCCGATAGTTCGCCTTATGCGAAAGGTCACCCGTCCTATTCTTCACGATTGGAACCACGATAGTCCTCATTAGTGGTTCAGGTAAGTAAGAGTGACTAACACAAAGATTAAAGAACAAGGCGAGCACTCTCGGTAAGTGAGGTTCAGCGTACTTGAAACGGTCAATGCTGAGACCGTCGTGATAGGATCCCGTTTTACTCTTTGAGTACGGAACCCTAAAAAAGACAAAATTTCACAACACCTAAATCGTAATCGCTCTGGTTTGAGAGGAAATTATTAATTATCTAAATGCTGGTATTCTGTCTAAATAAGAGTTCACGCGAGATGCGACTAACTACAGTAAGTCCCACGACTACGAGAGTTGTTAAAGCCATACCAATATTACCTCAAGTAGTATCTTTGTAATAGGAACCGCCTACGATTTAATAAGTAATTTTAGCCAAGCTCTATTTCGGCCAAGTAGTACCAGCGACGTTTCTGCATTGAATATTGCATACTGCATTGAATATCGTACCTTAAATCAGGAATTAAGATATAAATAAAAAAAACTAAAAAAAACTCCAATATAAGAAACGGCTAAAAAGAACTTAACAAATCTAAATAAAGAGTTAAAGTTACTACATAAGTACTCTTTAGGGTGAGTAGAGAAGAGGACGTCCGTTAAGGTCTTTTTGAATTTAGTAATGAATGAATGAATATATATGTATTTCAAGTAACTATGACTCATACAGTTTTATATAATTACACATTAAAGACTGTATCGAAAAGTATAAGGACAAGTGAAATATGTAATCACCTAATCACTTTTTAAATGTTTATTATTTTACATACTTAAGTATGTTCTTAGCTTATGCTTGAAAAACATTTTAAAACGTTTTACTGTTAAAAGGTACCTATTATGTTTGCTTTCGGGTGACTTTTCGCCCTTGGCTTCGGACATTTCTCATCAGATTACGGACAACGTTTACGGTGACCGTTTAGACGCTTTTAGCCAGTCTTTTTTAAATTTGTCTACGGAATCCGCTGCCGAGAAGCGTTGCCGAAGTGTTCTCTTCATGATTGCCCAATATTCCTCGATAGGACGTACCTCTGGGTAATTTAGCGGATTCATATTCTTATTAAAATATTGCACGCCGTGGGCTTCCATCCACTCTCTGGTGCGAGCAGCATAGTGGCAACTAGCCAATTCGGGTCAAAATAAAGTAGAGCCCTGTGGCGTCGAATCAGCGGCAGAATCCTTTTTTGCAAACACTCCTTGGTGTAAAGATCGGTAGTCATCGTGGAAGTAGTGATAAACGCCGTAGATTTCATGCCGCATTCGCATATGGCCTGCCACACCATTGCTTTAGACCCAAATTTTTCGGCATAAATTAACGTTTGGTTCTCATTCAGATGTTCTCCTTTGCGAACTGTATAGTACTGACGGCCGGGTAGAACAGAATAATTCAGTTTGACGTAGGTTTCGTTGTCTTGAATTATGCACTGTTAATTTTTGGTTAAAACCGTGTCGTATAACTTTCGAAGACGAAGTTTAATATTTGCAGCCTGTTTTGGAGTTCGTTTAGGCTTCCTTTGCTTTCGATAAGTTACCAAGTCATTACGCTTCTTGGCGCTCTGAGCCATTCCTAGAGTAGTTCTGCACTTTTTAGCCACATCTCTTATCGAAGCACTGGGCAAGTTTTTGATTGTTCTCAATATTTTAGAGTCGATATTGTAATTATGTGAGTCGGTTCTTCAACCACTTTTCGGCTTGTCATTAAAAGAGAAGTCTTCCCCGTACTTTTTAATGGCATTGTAAACCGCTGAACGACCCACGTTCTCGAGTTTTGCGATCTTTCTCATGGACATACCCTTTTCTCGTATGTTTTTGCCCACAATTCGTTTTCGTTGATCGGGTGTTAGGCCTCTCATATTTTTAATTAAAAGTGATCCGAAAAAAATACCAGGTAGTTGAGTTCGATACCATAGCATCTATGAAATAAAGTGACATTCATATTTAAGGCGCTGTATGCAGCTGCGCATCGAAAAAGTGCCTTTTCCAAACCGATTATTAGTATACTTGTACTATTGCTAGAGATCCAAATTTTTGATATGTATATCTTCAGTTCATTGGCTATGTTCGTACTTCGTAAAATCTAGATTGCTTACAAAAACCTCGATAGATTTTGCCTTTCAAAACAGTGCTTTTTTTACCACCAAACTCGAAATATCTCAAAAGTTATTTGGAATATTACAATGAAATTTGTTGTGATAGGTAGCTTTTTGGTAGATCTATCTACCGGCTTCTTAGAATTTCAATATGTTTCATAATTCAATACATTTGGTCATTTGTCTGAAAAACCGGGTGTCCGCGTCATGCATGCGCGGTGGCGAGTACAATTTAGTACGCCCGTGGCCACTGCCGACGACGGACCTGTGAATGTTTACCTGGCACGCAAATACGCCTTTTTGCAGCAATTATTTCGAGTTATCAAGGTAAATAAAAATATATAAAGGAATAGGAAACGCTAATACATGCTGGAGAACACATTCGAAATGATAGAATAACAAATATAAGGTATGCGATATTTACTACATTAAAGCGTTTCTACATCCGCACCTAAAACGTATTAATAGGTAGCTGGAGCATATTGACAAGATGTCAATAAAAATCTTCAGTTATCCTGAATACGTATTTAGAACTGTTAGGTAGTAAGTAGTCGGGTGTAAATCGGATTCGGACACGAGCACATGGTTGGGGGGGTAATGGTACCAATTATGGACTGTACGAATAATAGATTTATTTATTCATACAGAAATATATCAAAAGCATTTAGGGCTATTGCGCCGGATAGCGACTACCTAGACTAAAGTCCTAAACGAGTTGGTGAACTGAAGTATATTTACTTGCTGTTTAGTAGATTCTATTAAAAACGAGTGCGGAAAAAGACCCTGCCACTCCACCAGCAGCAGGCCACGGCCCTTCCTCATCTTCGTCATAGACATACATGCATACATACGCTACGGCACATCTTTTCGTCCAATATTCCGCAGTGTCTCAAGACGAGAGTCTTTGACCAGTGTGTGTTGCCAGTGATGACGTATGGAACGGAAACGTGGTCGCTTACTATAGATACAAAGGGCGATGGAGATGGCTATGTTGGGAGTTTCTCTGCGCGATCGCATCAGAAATGAGGCTATCCGCAGCAGAACCACGGTAACCGATATAGCCCTCCGAATCGCTAAACTTAAGTATCAGTGGGCGGGGTACATTGCACGTCGAACCGATGGCTGTTGGGGCGGAAAGGTTCTCGAGTGGCAACCACGTACCGGAAGGCGCGGCGTGGTTAGGCCCCCCACAAGGTGGACTAATGACCTGGTAAAGGTCGCGGGAGTCCGCTGGATGCGGGTGGCGCAGGACCGGCTATTGTGGCACTCTTTGGGGGAGGCATATGTCCAGCAGTGGACGTCTTTCGGCTGATATGATGATACATACGCTCGAAAAACATAAACTTCCTTCTGAGGCAGTCGGGTACAAAGTACTACAGGGTGTTCCCCTATACAGCTGCAAAACTTTGCCAGCTGTTTGTGCACATGATACCCATCACAAAACACTAAAGTATGCCGTTTCACATCTCGCACTCACTCTGCCACCGCTGTTTCTCCAAATAACTACCAAGAAAGCCTCCCCCGCCACGCCCCTTTAAAAATAAGCCCACTAAAGCAAATAAATGTGACGTTATCTAAGTGAACATACCTTTTGTCGGTATGGAGTTATTGATATGACTCACTCACTCACTCACTCATCAACGCACAGCCGAAACTACTAAGACTAGAGAGTTGAAATTTTCACCAGAACTACCTTTTACAACGTAGGCAACGCTAAGAAGAATTTTTGGAAATTCCACCCCTAAAGGGGGTAAATAGGGGTGCAAAGTTTGTATGGGGGAAACTTTATTTTTAGAGCTAGAGACTTAAATTTTTGCATAAAGATTACTTATTAGAATACAAATTAAGTACTTTCAATTCAATTAAATTTATTTTGTTAAACATAGGTTACAACTTTTACAAGTATTGTTGGTATACAAAATGTAAGACTTCTGTGCATTACCCACAATGTAGGTTTACAAAATATTTCAGCCAGCTAATATATTTATAAAAATTAAAAAAAAAATGTCAATACAGTGATTGGTGTTAAATACTTCAAATACATTTCAAAAACTCTCAAAAAATACTATAACTAAAGAATATTATAACTAAGGAATGTCTGGAATGGATGTTATGTCGTAGGGTCGTTTAAGTAATCTTTAATGGTATAATAACACTTTTCAATCAAATATTGATCTATTGATTGAAATGATTGATCCAATAATGTCATGGAAAGATCACATAGATACATTATACAGTAAGTTAGCAAGAGGGATCTATGGTCTAAGACAGTTAAGACCACTTGTGTCAGAAAGTTGCTTAAAAGATCTGTATTATGCGTACATATACTCTCAACTTTCATACGGGATAATGCTTTGGGGCAACAGTACGGATTATGAGCGCATCCTAAAGATCCAGAAACGTGCAATTAGAGTACTTCCGTATGCAAAGGACAGATACACGTGTCGCGAACATTTAAGAAAACTTAGTATCTTAACATCAGTTTCAACTTATATATTGGAAGTTTTGATGTATGTTAAACGTTATCCAAATGAATTTCAAAGGAGAGGTGAAAATAGTTCGAGATCAATGAGAAATGCGAATAACTTAAAAAGAAGCGGGTTGTGTCCGAGAAACAACCGTTAATTAAGTTTAAGTGGATACTTATTTGTTGGTTGTCCCCGTAAAATATATATCTGCATTAATTCACTAAAATCTGTATAAGCACAGATAAATCGGTATATATAGCAACATTGACTGATGTAGCTCGTTTGACTCGCGAGGCATTGAAAATGGCGGTCATTTCAGCATAGTTTTCATGCCCGTCACATAAACTAAATAACATTTTGTGATTAACAACTAATAGCAAATAAAGAAGGATTAAAACATGTAACAAACAATTATTTGAAATCAGATTAGGCTTCTCTACAAAAAGTTAATCCGGAAGTTACGTGATACATCATGAACTGTACCCCTATACAAGAACGCGAGCAAAGAAGTATCCACTTCAAAACAACCTCGCCCAGACTTAGAATAGGCACAAAACTTCCGAAGTTAATAGGACAAATACTTTTTAACCGGCTACCTTCAAACCTTAAAACCATAACGAACGACAACTCTTTTCGCTTCCATGTAAAACAACTATTGCTTGAAAAAACACTGTATAGTTTACAAGAATTTCTTTCAAATGACTAAATAACAAGATCTTAAAAGCTTGACGTTAATATTTGTATTATGTTTTCTTTCTCTATTTTATGTAATAGCATTATGCTATGAGTATGAGTATTATTAAACTATTTATAAATAATAACAATTCTGTACACAACTGTACACATCTATTGTATTTAATTGTAACTGACAAGTCATAATTTTAACAAATTTTTATCTGTATATTCATTGTACTATGATTTCAATTGTAAAATTATGATAATAAACAAATCTGAATCTGAATCTGAATATGAAGTCAATTGTCTTTTAAATTTATTAATATCCAGTGTTTAATTCGGTCTGGAATTTTATTGAAAATGTTTGGTGCCATTCCCAAGATTCCGCCTCTGATTAGCGCTGTGTTGTTGCTACCCTGCAAAGTTTACAATTTTTGTTTGTATTGTTTACGTGTCGGAAATCTGCGGCCTTTTGAAACGTTACTGAACATGCTTGGATTGGTCTTGACACAAATACCTACTTCTAGGATATATAGTTCTTCTAGTTTGTATGGAGAGCAAGACATTTTTAAAGTTAGAAATTTGTAACTTCGGTTTCAGACTATTTACTATGAGAGTTCAAAGAGGGTTCTAAGTTTGTATAGAGAGCAAGACATTTTGAAATAAAGAGAGATTTGTTTCTTCGGTTTTAGACTGTTTACTTAAAGACTAGGTACAGTCAGCGTCATATAGTTAGTAGCAGCCAAAGTAGCCAAATATATCGTAACACATCCTTACACCTATAGTAACAAAGACGTGTTGCGATATATTTGGTTACCTAGACTGCTACTAACTATCTGATGCTGACTGTACAAAACTAATTTCAATGTTTTTTTTTATTAAACAAACATTTAAATTTCTTAAACAAACATTTAGACGATAACATGTTATACGTGGACGAAGTCGCGGGCAACAGCTAGTTTATATATATATATATATATATATATATATATATATATATATATATATATTTATTTAAGCTTTATTTATTCCATATTGTTTGTGTTAGTACATTTTTACTAAATCTAAAAGATTTATGCCATTTTTTCTTTCTTATATGGACCCCATTCGGGTAAAAGCCATATTAGGAGAAAAGAAGGGCACTGGAAGCAACAAACTGGTCAGGGCCGAAAGGCAAAAGAAGGAAAGGTAGACGACGAAGACGTTGGACTA
This sequence comes from Epinotia brunnichana, assembly GCA_963854355.1. Lineage (NCBI taxonomy): Eukaryota > Metazoa > Arthropoda > Insecta > Lepidoptera > Tortricidae > Epinotia > Epinotia brunnichana. The sequence continues at coordinate 15,286,474 of OY977949.1, read as the reverse complement.
ATGACATAACTGAGGTCGCCGGACATAGCTGGATGCAGATGGCTAAAGACCGAAAAAAATGGCATGAGATCGAGGAGGCTTTTACCTAAATTTACATTTGCTTAAAAAAAATCTATATAAATCAAACAAAAAAAGACAATTAAAGCTTAATTTATATTTATATAATTACTTCCGGTTGGAAAATTTGTTGGATTCTTGTGTAAAGCATCTTAGAATAACGATTAAAAATGAAATATACAAAAAAACGCTATTATAAATTAATGATTTTCGAAACCGTATTTTGCCTGGAGTATAGAGCCAAGTATAAGTCCAATCTTGTAAGCTTGTTGAGAGTATCAAGGTCCATCGCGGTGTGGCCGCTGGTCGAGGTAGCATGGTAGGCAGCACGCGCCGCGCGAGCGCAGTGACATAACACTTTTAGGTATTTAAGAGACAAATTGAATTTGTTATTTTTATATGATGTTTGGTCAAATTACATTTTTTAATAGACATAGTCATGTACTGAAGAACTTGCTGGTCTTAAAATAACCACCCTGTATAATAAAATGCTCTTCTGACTAACAGTGGTCTAATTATCCAGTTTTTGATCAGTCAGTCATACTTATGTAACAAAGGTAATAATTATGGTAATAATACTCCTTGCATTTCATTAAATTGTCAAAAGGGCCTCTACGTGTTGGCTCCGTTGGTACTTTGTAGGTACCTAGCCCCACGCATGCCTCCCAAAGGTCCGGAACATCATTGTCCCGTGAGCGGGAAAGACATACATGGTAATAATATAATTTGCCAGGAGATAAATAGATGAACATAGCTATTTGTTAATTATTTTTGATGGTTTCTTAAGCGGGTGTTAACCGGCGCTATAACTTTACCTAGAAGTAATCGATTTTATTTCGGTTTAAAAAACCTGTAATATATTAGTACAATCCATAATTGGTGACGTTCACCCTTAGGAAGTGAAGATGTACTATTATTTTATCAGTTCTACGTATTTGGAAAACGGAAGCACCCACATAGGAACTGGGAAAACGATAGGTGGATTGATGATGAAGAAATCTGTACTAACATATCTTCGGAAAGTAAGTGTCCATAATTGATGTCATCATACTACGATGTACTTAAGAACTGTAACTACCTATTATTCCTTATTTACTTAAAAAAAATAGATTTAAATAAATAAATAAACAATAAATATTTGGGGACAATCTTACACAAATCAACCAAGATTTGAAAAATAAAACAATTATTCAAGAAGGCAAACATTTGATCGTATGATCCGCAAAAACGAGCCGAATACGGATGCCAACAGAATAAGGCCGTTAGCGGGGTGCGCGGGACGCGCGTCTCCCGCTCCGTCTGCCTCACCTCCGCAAATACCTAAATATCGTCTAATAAGAGCGCCTTAACAAACAAACAAAAAAAAGCATGGCGGCCACTTAAAGTTGTCCTTATACTTTTCGATACAGTCTTTAACCTACTGGCTAATTTAATAAAAAATAATACACTTAAAGGCACCTCCATTTGCCAACCACAGTGCTGCTGGGTGCGTGAAGTCCACAGCAATGAGCAATGTAAGGACAGAACTTGTCCGCGATCATTGCCAGCACGCTGTTGGAGCTGGCGCGTACGCGTCGCACCAGGGATGCAGCTCGCAGTCTCATGGTAGCCTTGAAACAAGACACGTGCGCGTCCGCAAACATCCCTGATGCGCTGCAATAGCGTGGCAACCCCAACAGCGCCCTGAACGCATTATTGTATTGGACCTGTAGGGCATAAGTAGCTGCAGGTGTAGAATGTAGTGCAGAAAGCTCTGAATAAAGTTATTTTACTGTCTGTTGAGCAGCGAGCAAATCTACGTGCAATCATATTTGCTCTAATCGATAGGGCCCTACGTTCCCGTTCGATGTCAGCATCGTCCCTGAGGTCAGTGGTGATCATATGTCCTAAATATTTGAACTGGTATACCCTTTCTAGGGCAACGAAATTGAGTCTGATGGGTGGTATTTCAGAAGGTATCTTAGAATCAACCCCAAAGACCATGTACTGACTTTTATTAATGTTATATTTAAGTCCGTGCGAGTGCACGTATTCCTCATATACTTTAAGCAACCTTCTGATGCCACAGACTGACGCGCTCAGCAGCACAATGTCGTCGGCATATATAGCTCTAATGCACGAGTGGATTAAATATATCAACAAGAATATTATTATTATATCATCATTCCATCGCATTACATCAAATCATGACAAAAGTTCCTAGTTATCGTCATTAAATAAGTTAGGATAAGGTCGAGCGTGTCTATCGATGTTTACAGTTTCAGAAAACCTGTGCTAAACGTTCAAAAAGTCCATTATAGTAGCTTTCACATAGGTACTATACACGAAACACAGTAACAATAAAAACCGGTCAAGTTTGTGTTGGACTCGAGCACGAGGGGTTCCGTACCATTATCTATAAAAATATTTATTTTATTATGTTTTTTTAGTATTTGTTGTTATAGCGGCAACAGAAATACATCATCTGTGAAAATTTCAACTGTCTTGACTATCACGGTTCATGATATACAGCCTGGTGACAGACGGACAGACAGACAGACAGACAGACAGACAGACAGACAGTCAGACATACAGACGGACAGCGAAGCCTTAGTAATAGGGTCCCGTTCTGCTCTTTGAGTACGGAACCCTAAAAAATATTAAAGAAATGCAACAACGAAACGGGTCAAATGGGACGCCAAAATAAATTCACCATTGCTAATTGTAGACACGTAAAACAATAATTTAAATAAGGTATACTCGTATTGATACCTTATTTAAATTATTGTTTTACACGGGTCTAACGCAATATTTATTTACCTTTATTTCTGACGTTTCGACACGGACCGGTCATGGTCGCAGATACCTGTCTTTGTAGACAACTTGCTTTTGGGGGTGGGTTTACAAAATTTCGCTACCCTCCAAAAGTCGAAAAAAGTCCACAACCCGTCCATTATTATGTTAATTCTCTGTATTATAATATGAGTACAAAGCGCGAGAGTTTAAAGTGTTATATTACAAATTACCTTCCCACATAAAGTTGTGATAGGGCACTTTGAAATTCTGCGTAGGCATAAAAACGACTTCACCTACTATAACAGCATCAACTAAAGACCCTCAGTCCTCGCGCTGTTTGACGGCTAGTAATTTGTTTACTCCTACAAGTTTTAATCATTCAACTTCTAAAACTGGAATTGCTTTGGGTCTGAATTAATTTTTGTTTGATATTGACTTGGACGTTTGTACAGCGTAAAGTACGAGTTAAAAATAAATGGAAACTGCGTTTCGCATGCCTCTGCAAAGAGAAGGACGACGGAGCCGTATTCATAGACTCAGTATAAATTATATTCTAGTATGCGATCTGTTTGTCCGAAGCTTCAGAACGGAAACTGGGTGTGAATATAAGACCTTTGCAGAATATCACTAAATCCTAGAATGTAGTTGACTTATTTTGTATGTAGTTACCTAAATAAATAGGTACCTATATTTGGGTACATAATTTTACATAACAAACACAGTATAAACCATTGATTTATTTACACTGACTTATTTACTACGTATAGACTGGCAACCCAAAACATTTTTCTTGACGTCTTTCAATCAGCCGGCCATCTTGGAAACTCAAAGAGTATGTGAACGTGCAGTAGATGCGAATTATTATTTACCACGAGTGTTACAATTGATATAACTAAATATGTATTATATACTACTCAAAAGAAAATAAGGGCCACTTACATATTTCTGTTTTTGAGTAAATTTTTAGATGTAAACCTATTAATAAGTGACTAATTAATGATGTCCGGCCTCCTTCAGTATCCAACCTCTTTAATGCTGGTGTTTAAGTCTTACAGCTGGCCAGAAATTGAAGCAAATAAAAAAAACGAGTTTCAGGTCAAATTCCTTTCAGATGGAATCACAATTTTATTCTGTTAAAAAACTATTTCTGTCCATCTTTTGCTTCTTTTAATATCTTTTGTTAATAATGCCACGTCAACGAAGGCATATGGATACCATTACTGCCACCAGAGCCGTTACATTGATTGCTGAAGGTCATTCACAGCGGTCTGTAGCTTTTTCGTTGGTTTTCTCTCGCCGAGCCATCCAAAATGTGTGGGATCGGTTCCAAGAGACTGGCAGTGTTGCAAGAAAGCCTGGATCGGGCAGGGTGCGAGCGACTACGGCACAAGAGGATCGCTACATCCGATTGAGTGCCCGTCGAGAGCGCTCTGTGACGGCACGTAAGTTACAAAATCGCCTACGGTTGACAACGGGGACTCGTGTTAGTGACCAAACGATACGTAATCGACTACATGAAGACCAGCAAAGGTCCAGACGCCGAGTAGTACGAATTCCTTTATCTAGGGTTCAACGTGAAAATCGTTTAAGTTTTTGCCGCGAACATTCAGATTGGAGCATGAATCAATGGGGTATGGTGCTCTTCACAGATGAGTGTAAAGTGAAGCTTTGTAGTGATGATCGGCGGATTAGAGTATGGAGACGACAGGGTGAGAGATTTTCCGATGTCTGCATCAAGGAAATTGACCGCTTTGGAGGTCCTAGTGTGATGGTTTGGGCTGGGATTAGCTTACAAGGCAAAACTGAGCTGGTTTTCTGAAATCAAGGCACAGTAACTGCACAACGGTACATCGATGAAGTCATCAGGCCTCATGTGATTCCATTCTCACAGAGAGTGGGGCCAGGGCTCTGGTTAATGCATGACAATGCCCGCCCACACACAGCTCGGGCCACTCAGACTGTACTGGATGACTCCCATATTCGTGTCCTACCATGGCCAGCGTATAGTCCGGATTTAAATCCAATAGAGCATATGTGGGACCGATTAAAACGAAGGGTTAGGGAGCATGAGCAAGAGGTTCACAACCAGCAACAGCTTATGGATGCTCTGAAACGTGCGTGGGAAGAGATACCTGATGAAAACATCAGAAAATTAATCGAGAGCGTGTCGATGCATTCAAGGCTCCAGGAGTGTGAAAACAGGAGAGGAGGACACACCCGTTACTAAACCATTAAAAAAACAGCTTGTGTCAGTTTTTGTTTTGTTTTGCAAAGAGTTTCCGTTTAGTTTTTGCTGTTGACAATGGACTAATTTCATGTTAATTGAAATAAGTGAAACAATTGACGACACAATTAAATGGTTATTAGCATAAGTTAAAACAAAAGCCTTGTTACATTTTAATAAATATACATTACTGTTTACTATATTTTTCACGTAGCAATCAAAATACTTAGTGGCTCCTATTTTCTTTTGAGTAGTATACTTAATTAATAAATTTGACTTTGTTTAGAACATAAAAATGTTGGGCCGATAGGAATTATGGGTAAGTAATACGAGATATAAGAACTGAATATAACAGTAATATACTTTTAAAATCCAATCATTTTAATTCTTTATCCATCCACACCTTTTTATTATTGCTAATTTTGTTCAATTGTTTTGGCTCGTTTACTATTATTAAAATGCGCTTTTTTTCTTCATAATTTAAGGAGTTTTCGCCACGTAAAATAACGTTTCGGTACGTTTTAGTATATCACATTTCTAATTTCGATATTCCCAAATTGGACAGGTTTTTTATTAATATAAATTTAAGAGCAAATTCCTCAAGTCTCGATTTATCGTAGTATAATGAGATTCTTTTCAATTTCAACGTCAAATGAAATGAATAATACCTGATGGATCAAGAATATTAAGATCTTTCTACAAGTACTAATTTTAATCGTAATTTCAGAAATAATTGATTGTTAGCTAACACAAAACTTCAGGGTATATGCATACTCGTATTGTAAGTAGAATATAATTTTTAACTGACTTCAAAAAAAGCAGGAGGTTATATGTTCCACAGAGTTCCACTGTATGATTTCTCCGTCAATTGTGGACCGATTTCAAATTTTTTTTAAATCGAAAGAGTATGCTCTGGTCGCATTATCACCAAATCAGGATCTGAAATGATGACATTTAGGGCAACCCTTAAATTGTATAGGCACGCGTGTATTGATTTCGGTATTTTCTATTATAACTCGTGTATTTACCCTCGGAAATCGCAATTTTGGTGAAGTGGAACTGGTGGAACTGATAATGAAGACCACAGATGACTTATGGAACTCCTCAAATATGTAAAGTACGTCAAAAATTCTGACATAATTCCGTTGAAGTAGCAACTAATGAAGTGTTAATTCTGAGATCCTTGAGGAATCGACGGAATCTCCTCAAATATCATCAGCCCACAAATAGCGACTTGGGTTTTTTTCTGTAATAATCAACGCATTTTCTCTCGGAGATTAGCTCATGTGGTAATTTGGAAAGGAAATGTGGAAAATTTCATATAACTATGTGGCTGGGCGAAGTAGGTAGGTACTGAATTGAAGTCGGTTTAAACTTTGTTTTAAAAGAAAATTATTAAACATCTATTTGACAATCAACATATTTTCTTTATACTTCATTGTCTACTTAAAGATAATAAAAAAAATAATTTAATGTCAGCAAAATAACCATACAACCAGTTTTTGAATTATGGCTAATGTAACCCTCATCCTCAATATTTTGTCTCGCTCGCTCACAAATTTTAGCTTTATATTTTACGCTCTGCGCTCTTCGCCCGCGCACGGAAACTGACAAAATAGGTACCTCAAAAAAGGCACAATAATATTTTAGATAAACCTATTTTGAATATTTTCCCGAAGGAACTTTTATATATCTCTTACAGTTTAGAAGCAGTAGCGAATTTAAAGATGAAAAGGAAGCCTAATAATTTTTGATATTGTATTTATAAATCCATGCTAATACAAACAATGTACTTCATTAATATTTGAATACCAATGGTTAACATGTGTTTTATTTTTATTTTTAGTTGGTTAATTTAAGAGCATTAAGGCCTCCAAAATAGCACATTTTGCTTGAACAAAACGTAACATTGGTACCCCTTAATCGGCAATAATCTCACTTCATTCTCACAGACACGAACTGCTTCAAAGGTACGAAGTGGTATCGACCCTAATATTGTCACGGTTGTTATTGACATGTCTTACCTTCGTTACCTCAACTGTATATACAAACGACCGCGGTTTAAACGCACATCTAAGGGATGATCAGCCGAGTGAGAGTGACGCGAAATCGAAATACAATTCAACTTTGATAGGCGGTAAAAGACCTTCTTTATTTACCATGTAAAATCTTGACAACTTTTTAGTAAAAACCTGGAATCTGGATATGGTTTGTACCTACCTGAGTACATGGTTAATTTTAGGATAACATTGAATTAATAATGCTACGATTTAAATGTGTAAGTTCCGTATTTTTTTTAGTATTGATTTTTCACAAGGGCACAATTAGATTTAACTATAAAAACTACTCACATCTATGACTACACTGGTAATTGAGTGTAGTTACACTTAAGTACGTATATCTAGCCTTAAAACATGAAGTGGGTCGAAGGATTGATGGACAAATAAAATCAGAAAAAAATCAAAGAATATCATAGAAGGAATGTGAGTTAGATAGAATACCAGTATAAAATATAACTAAATTCATCCAAGAAATATTTAACAAAATTATCAGAATTCAACAAAAAAAGGCATTCTACACTTTAGATAATTCCATTAAACATCATGTCATCATGTTAAGTTTAAAAACAAATGTGATACATAAATGATTGATTGGATTAATCACTGTCCTACATATAATATCTAAATTGCACTATGTTTATTACAAAACATACTTTTTAATACAGTTGCTTAAAAAGTGCTACTTTACGAAGATGTTTAGCGTGCGGAAAGTTGGTTTTCGCGAACTAGTGCTTTTGACTTTTCCACGAGTATCGAACGACCTTTTTTAATACAGTTGCGAAAAAATAAGAAAAATAACAAGTAAGGAATTCGAAAGTTTTATATTATTAATTCTGTAACATAATTGTAATACAGTTGAATAATAATGAAGCTGTTCAAAATAGTACATTGCAGTGGCGGTGCGTGAGAACTGTCACTGGACAACCCGGAGCATAAAAATGGGGTGTCTTTTGATGATTTACGAGTTTGTTAATATATAGCAAAAAAATTTAGGCAAGCCGGTGGGAATTGGCTTGTATGGGCGCTCCGCCACTGGTAAATTGTCATACAAGTGAGCTATGTTGATCATTACATCAGAGGCGGAATTGTCACGCGAACCGCAGGTGAGCGTTATAAGAGAGCCGAGGATGTAATTATCAAAGCTCACGCGTGTCATACGACGTTTTTCAACACATTTGCGAGGAAAAAATCCTTTTCATAAAATTAAAATGTTACAGGCTCCTAAGTTGTTTCCTTTAGTTATTGATGACAACAGGTTTTTACTCACATACATTTGTACATCTCCAAGAATGTACAGTGGCGTCAATTCTATTTACCACTTTTTATTCACCACGAGTCAACATTTTTAATAATAAACCAAACACGCATCATCAATGTTTTTTTTCGTGAATTTCGCGCAGTGCGTGCGCAGCGAGGCTTAATAGATGAAATCTCTAAACAGCCAATACAAAATATAATAAATATTATCTTATTCAATATAAATTCATGTAAAATGTTATCAAAAGTAAATAGTTTTACTAAATGAAACGTTTCTATACCATATCCAAGAAGAAATAATCAATTAATTCACAAGAAGGATTTAATTTGTTTAGTCGAGTAAGAATCCATTTGCCGAGAATTAAAAACAAACCTGTATAACCCGGTCAATTTAAGAATGCGCCGAGTCCACACATACACTTGCTGCAAGGTGCCAACGTGTCTTAATCGGGATATAAACATAACTACACGAGTGTCGTAATGTTATTAAACACGCGTGTTTAATACCCAGGATTATGAGCCCAAAAGCGGCACAATAAGAGGCACGTTACGAGCAAATGTGTTGAAAATCTTTTTTTTTATACAGTTCTTCCTTACTTGTTGTTCTTCTTATTTTTTCGCAACTGTATTAAAAAAACGTCGTTCGATACACGTGCGGAAATGTCATTATTCACTCATAATTCATAATTAATTTAATCATTGCCTTGTGTGTACAATAGTATACATTACTTACCTAGGGCGGTTAAACAAAGAATGTCTCAGATCGCAGGTATTTGACGCCCGACCCGAAGACAAGGGCGATAAATATGCGCTCTGAGGCTTTCTTTATTACCGCCCGTGGTGAGTACAAAATTTTACGTCTCTATCTGGCCAGGAAGTGGGGTTTTCCGCACGCATAGCGTGCGGTAATTCCTACTTTATGGCCAGGTATGACGTAAAAGATCTTATAGCTACATATTGGTATGTCTCAACACAACCCTGTAAGGGCACTGCAATACACTAAGTAGTTCAAAATTTAAACTATAGACAAACGTGGCATGTGAATGGCAGACAGGTCGACGCTTTGCTTGTTTTATCTATTTAGTGGGTGGATATTAAATGTGACTTCTGCAATCTAGGTATTCAGACACTGAGTAGTATGTTTTTTCTGCAAGATATGCTTTTAAATTTTTGAGAAACTTACTAGTATTTGACTCGTTTTTAATGTGGTTAGGTAGCTTATTATAAATTCTTAGTGACATTGGATGGGGACCTTTTTTGTGTATTTCTAGTTTTGATGTTACTTGAAATAGATTACTTTTGAAACGAGATTCAAAACGATGGGGCATATCTCCAAGTTTAAGGTAAAAAAATCAGGGTATGTTTTTACAAATTTCAAAAATATATATGCATGGTACGATGAGGATACCAAGATTTCTAAAATGTGTCTTACAGCTGTCTGTTTGTTTAATATGCATTAGTATACGGATGCATTTCTTTTGTATTAACAACACTCGTCCCGAGTCATGTCACTCGCCTACGGCTCGTCGCAAGATAACTCGGTACTCGTGACGTAATGACATACTTTCCGCACTAGCATCGAAATGTACTATTTCCACACCATATAAATGGGGAACTCTGATTTATATCTTTTCGAAGTCAGGAAAACTTCCTAGCTTATCGTTCGTGTCACGACTCACGATTATCCGTGACACAATTCTTAATCGAATACAAGTTTGTGATCCAAATACTTTTAGTGCTACATAATTACGTATGCTGCCGACGTATTGTACATACGTACCAACTTGGCAAATTCAATTAATGAATGAAAACAAATGTACTGATAGTGAAAGTTGATATACCTAGGAGTATACGTGGTCGAGAAATACGAGTAATAAGCTATAAAATTGAAGTAGGTCTAAAAGCTAAACGATTTTTTATATGACTTATCCTGTAAAATCAGAAAATGCTTCAGCGAAAGATGGTTTATGTTACAATCATATTCGGAAAAATAATGTTTCTGGACACATTACTCTCCAGAAATATGTAGGTATACTGTAGGTATCCCTATGAAATGTAGAAAAGAATAATTCAGGCTACTTGCTTCCCCGCTATTAGATTGTTTTTTCCCATTTAGTATAACTTTTGAACGCATACTCGTAGGTGTAGGTACATAATTATGTATTTTTACTCTAATCTAGTTACTATATTTTACACACAATCGGTAGATTGTCGCCGATCTTCCGGAAATAAACACATTGTGGGTTTATTCATCGTAGAAATATTAATAATTATTATTGTTGCACGCTTACTGCAAATTTTCCTTTCGAATTGTTTGACGTTGACTTTGTCAAATTCACACCGTCGTTTCCTTCGCTGTATTTTTTTTACCACAGTTATGCCATTATAATTAGATGTTTTATTCGCCGCACTATTTTTCGGTTCCGGAACCCACTGACATCATCGATGACGTTCCGGAACCGGATGCCGTCTGGTCCCGGAACTTCGAACATTGCCGAAAGCATTTTACGCCCTTGGTGCACGATACTGACAAGTGATCATCGTTTTCTCTTTTCTTCTTTTTTAAGCCCCGACGTAAAATGATGGGTGTTCTTATTAATTCACCGGTTTTAATTTTAATTTCTCGTACAAAGTTAATTTTTCTTTAAGCACGGGGTACGTGGCTGCACAATTGCCTTGTTCGGCCCGTAATCGTCTATGTTATGCCGTCTATTAAAGGAAAGTATTTATCTAACATAAAATTACAAATTAGGTATAGCTACAGTAAACATACTTACAACTAAAATAATAAGAATAATAATAATTTATTAACCATAACTTTTTTTTTTGCCTATATTGTGTCCCACTGCTGGGCAAAGGCCTCCCCTTTTTTCCGCCACTTGTCTCGGTCCAGTGCTAGTGTTCGCCAATCTGTACAAAATGTGTCAAGTTCGTCCCGCCATCGTCTTTTCGGTCTGCCTCTACTTAAAATAACAATTTTCTTAGGTACAGTGACTTCCACACTAGGCACAGCCTGTATCGTGGGAGTCAAATCAAACACGAGAATTACAAATAACACGCGGCTTTTAGCAATCTTTAAATAAATGTTAAGACTTAGTACTAAACTAGTGTTTTTTCTTTTTTATATAAGGAATTTATGGGGCAAATAAAACATACAAAATATCAAGTTTGTTCATAGTGTGAATGTGTTTGAGTGAGTGAATAAAGGAGAGTGTGTGTAGTGTGAGTGTAGGAGAGGGAAGAATGCGAGTAGCGCTTTACTTCAGGGCTTCTTCATTCTGATCGTAAGTCCAGGATAACAACAGGTCCCGAATTTGTTTCTTAGCCGCGGCAAGTTTTATGTCACAAAATTTAACCATGTGATTATAGATACGGGGAAAAACAAATATTTGAAAGCGTTTTGCAAATGTTGAATAATTTAAAACTTTAAAACTTCAGCGTCCTTATAAAGGTCTACAGTAGGATAGCGCCGGGGTCTACGAAGGGCCACCTTTAAAACTGCTTTTTGTGCTCTTTCTAAGATTATCAGTAAATAATTTAGTACAGCCACCCAAAACTTGAATACAGTAATCTAGGATGGACTGACAAAGGGCAAAATAAATTTGTCTAAACAACTTTTGATCAGCATAATTTCTTAATAGTTTCATTGTATATATTTGCGTAGATACTCTAGCAGATGTAACTGCAATATGCTTCTTAAAGTTAAGATTCTCATTTAATTCAATTATTTTTTTTTCAATTCAATATCTTTATTTCGGACATACATAGTATCCATAGAGTGTAAGTAAACATAAAAAATAATTAATCTAGTGTTAGTATTTTTTTATTTTTTTTTGTTAGTATTGATAATTAGATTATTATATTTAACAAATGTCAGACTTACACTAAAATCCATTAACGCAAATTAATCAACATCAGCACGAAATCATATTTTTTTACAATCTATATAAAAAATTGCACTATGCTTTTAATTTGGTCAGACCAATGTTTTAATATCGGACAATCAAACCTGTCAACAATTTCCTTTAGAATGCTGTTGGGACTATGCCTCACACGACTTAGTAATGAGACTATATTTTTTCTTATAATGGTCTGAAAACTATCCGTGCGAGCTGCCACAAACATGCCCGATGCAGAGCACCTGCTTGGCAGTCCCATCAGCATTCTAAAAGCATTGTTGTATTGTACACGCAGGGCGTTGTATGCTCGTTTCGTGTACCGGATCCACAGGCTGCTCGTGTACAAAGATTGACAGTATGATTTAAACAATGTGATTTTTACATGCACATACACACACACGAGCAAACCTGCGGGCAATCATGTTACTCCGAACCGCCAACGCCCTGCGCTCCCTTTCAATGTCCGAATCATCCATTAAGTCACTCGAGAGGATGTGCCCCAGGTATTTGACCTTATCCACGACTTTTAATGGGCTAGAGTTCAACAATATAGGTGGTACATAGTATGGCTTGATTTTACCCGCCTTAAATACCAACACTTCGCTCTTTTTATTGTTGTACTCTAGCTAGGCCATGAGTCAAGGCGTAGGCATCGCAGTGGGCAAGCAGCAGCTCCAGCGCACTGACAGACGGGCTCAGTAGCACCACGTCATCGGCATATCTAAGGACACAATAATTAATATAACACCTGAATACTTTAAAGAATTAACCCTGCTGATACATGCGCAATTACAACCCGAGTCATCATCAGTGATAGAGGGAGGAGCACAGTTCGGAGCGTGTATTTTAAGGTTACTCATTGGGACCACAGGGTGCGACGAAGCTGTCTTATGAAAACATAAAAATTGTGTTTTGGCAGTATTAATAGTAGGAAGATTGTGATTGATATGAATATGTATTATTACCTATGTATTATTTTATTCATGAATGAACAGTTGCGCGTGACCATCGCAGTTTGCGCTAGAAGCCGCGTCCACATTTCCGAATGACCATCGCAGTTTGCGCTGAAAGCCGCGTCCACATTTCCGAATGACCATCGCAGTTTGCGCTGGAAGCCGCGTCCACATTTCCGAATGACCATCGCAGTTTGAGCTGGAAGCCGCGTCCACATTTCCGAATGGCCATCGCAGTTTGCGCTGGAAGCAAGCGCCGGCCGCTGTTTGTTGCAGACCGAGGCCAATGTTTTCTCCGATTGCTGCCATAATGCCGCCAACTAACATTCTGCGCGCAATAAATAGCTTCTGCGCCTCCATCCAGCCGAAGATCTCTGCGTAGTATTCAATATCTTGCGCCCACTTCGTCGACGGGCACCGCTACCGCTACACTCTATCGCTCGAACTCGCGCTTGCACCGTCGTCCTTCTCTCCTCCATTCAATATGACCGTTGCAGAAAATTCTAAAACAATCGAGCTTACCATTTAAGAGTCTCTCTAGAAAAGTTCCTTCAGGGCCTTATATACCTTCCCTTCCCTTTGACCTCAGCTCTCCGCTATAACGTTCCATTCCCACATTTAGGACATACACAAATCTAATAATTAGTATACCTACATTACTTTTAGAAATATCGCTGTACCTACATAGGTATACATAATTTATATCTGAGAAATTGCCTATAAGCTCGATGTCGGGTTCTATTGACTCCTTTTGGCGTTATTATGAAAATCGTGTCTTAAGCAAACGATAAAACGGATCCTTGTAATTTCTTCAGTTAATATTTACAGAGCAATCTTTTGAAGGTAAAATTTACTTAAATATTTTCGTGATACCGGACCGCTTCAGATTTTTATGGCCTAAAGGGGAGTAATCGGGTAATAAAAGCGGTTTACATTCATTGATTCTGCCTCAGCCCAGAACATAAACAAAGGAGGAAGCCCTTTAACACCGTAATGAAATGATTTGACTTTTATGAGATGGAAGCTTATTTGTACACTTTACTGGATCTCTTGTAGGTACACACTCTACTTGAATGTTGACTAGGGTTTTATGTAGGTACTTATTGTGTTTCTTTCTGAAAAATTCGGAAATTATTTAAGTACCTAGTAAAATTACGTTGGTATTTAATTAAAGACATCTGAGTGCAAACCTTTTAGTGCATATTTCTTAAAAAATATATGTATTAAGTAATATAGAATAAACGTAGGTATGCAGACTGTGCTTATTTGTAAATTGTAGAATATGGTAATAATATATTATGCAGGTACGCGATTTCCAATACAGTCATCATCTAATGCACCATAAAATAACGCATACAAATGCTCTAAAATTCAGTTGTTTTGATTCACTACACACGGCCATTGTGGCACTCTCTGGGGAAGGCCACTGAAATATTAATATTAAGTGTACTATTTTGTTTAAATTCTCAGTTTTTCAGATGTCGCATGATTGTGATCAAGCCAACTATGTAATAAAGTTTAAACCAATACACGTCATATTTATTTGAAGAAATAAAAGAAAGAAAAAAAGAAAATAGTTTATTAGTGCAAAAACTATACATAGAGTATAACAAAACTTAACTTAATACATGTATTTTATAATAAAATAAATCGACGTACACGCTTGAGTAGGTAATACGTCTGGGTTCCGGGAATCGCACATTCAATAAACGTTGCAGAACATCACAGGTAAGTGGATTAGCTTCTACGGATTTAGAAAGATCCTCTCAACCTTGAGTCTACTATGGGACTATAAATCATATACACATATGTCGCCTATTGCCTGCTATACGTCCACAACTCAAAATTAAAACCCATTTGAGATGTGGCTCTATTGCAGTGCAATAGAGCCACATCTCAAATGTGTTTTAATTTTGAGTTGTAGCCGTATAGCAGGTAATAGGCGATGTGTCTACGTAATTCGTCTTCAAAATTTAGAAATCTGACCAACCTTACGAAATTATCATACGAAATGGAAGTTCTTGTTCTTTGCCTACCTAGGGGTTATCATAAATTAAATATAGTATGCATTCGGTATGTACGTATCATCTAAGTATAGGCGCTACAAAGCAAAGTGAAAACAACAAACTTTAAGTAAGTAGTAAATATGCTCTCACAACAGCACACAGAGCGAAACTAGCGTCGTGTCAACATGCAATGGAACGAAGCATCCTTGGACTTAGGAGAAGTGACGTTAGAAATTCGGACATAAGGGTAAAAACAAAATTCACAGATATTCTAAAAAGAACAGACCAGCTAAAATGGAAATGGACTGGCCACATGATGCGCTCTAAAGATGATAGGTGGAGTAAAGTAGTCACAAATTGGTATCCCAGAGGTTCAACTAGAAGCAGAGGTAGACAGTATTGCAGATGGGAAGATGAAATAAAAATAACAGCGGGACCTTTTTGGAGAAGAGTCACTATGGACAGAGCTCAGTGGAGAGAGTTGGAGGAGGCCTTTGCCAAGAGGCAAACTGAGATAAGAGACATTTTATAAGTTAATAGACATTAGTAAAGTGAAGTGAATAACACATTTACGAAATAGTGATTAGTACTACTGATTCGTTTTAAGTGTTCATTAGAGTAAAATCGCAAATAAGAAAATTGTATTGCTCCGGATACGTAATTAAATAGTTGTTATTCTATGTATATGTATTCTTCTTAGTAATAAAGGCTATTTTATTTATTTTATTATTTAAATATGCTTATAAAAGGAGTGTGCATGGTTTGATAAGATATTTTTGTTGTACTCGTATTATATTGTTTGCCTTACGTGCGTAGGTGTGTTGTGTAGGTACGCACATGGCCAACGAACGGCTCCAACTCACTCTATCAAATCGCCGTCACATGAATGCTCCACGGCCCAGTGTACAACTGGCGGTGGCTTTACGATGAACAAAGTGTACCTAACTTCTCATGGTTTGCGAATAAATGTTTTTTTTTTTAAATAATTGAGAGTATATTTACATTATATTACAGGAAAAATGGGTCCGTGGAATCATCTCATCTCATCATGATAAAAAAAAGTTATTCTAGAATATTTATTTTTATATCCGTTATTAAAAAAAAAGATTACTTACGGTAGTTAATGAGTAAAAAAATAAAAGTAATTATACTTAATGATTACACCAAACCGTATCTCTTCAATTTTTATTTTTATATAATGAGCTTCGTTTATTAATCAATATCCATATTCAAGCTTAGTCAATCGGAAACTATTTGCAGTTGTTGAATAAATATGCCGCAAACATTTGAGGGGCTCTCGGCGCGGTGCGGGCAGTAAATCCACTTTGTGGATTGGCTCAGGCGAGACGCCGTCGAGCGACGCAAATCCTTTTACGTGCGAGTCAGCAGGACTTCGACGCAATGAGCCTCCCAGGGCGATTCGTGAAGTACAAACTGCGATTTTTCTGCCCCTTAGGATAGGTTGCACCCAACCGTCTGTAATCATAAGCGGTGTTCGTTAAAATCTGAGCGTATGGAAAGCTGCGGGCGCAAATTTGGCGTTCATCGGTCTGTAACGTAAGTTGATGCAGCCCGCCCTTACTCTCCCTTCGTTATATGAGATGCAATGCAATATCTTTATCGTAATTACTGACGTCTGTCTAATGCAAGCCCATTATTAAAGGAATACACGAGCCACACCTATAATACGCTAGACACTGTTTCATGCATCAAAACAACATCAAATCATAATCAATGACTGGCTACGTTGGTAAAGTAAACGTCCGAATATTCGACGCTGTGCTAGTGAAATGGCTTAGTTCGAATTTAAACCATATTGCTTTGACATACAGTGCCCATGCCATAAACTCGTACTAGTACAGCGTTTGGGACTGGAGAAAACATACAATTTGTGCGTTATCTATTTTTGCTGGCAGAGCCGAAAGGAAGGGATATGGTTTTAGCAGTCTATGTTTGTAATGTGTATGTTCCACTTTAGCGTTTTAAATACTGAACCGATTTCGATAAATGGGGTGTCAATCGATTCGAAATTATGCTTAGAATGACATAGGCTACCTTTTGTATGAAAAAGAAAAATATGATGGCTGTCACATCTCACATACAAATAAGTGACAGGCTTTGAAAAAAATCATTTGCTATCATAGCGTCTCAAATGAAAGTGGAGAAATATTTGAGTTCAAATTTATAACCAACAATAAAGATTTTGAATTTTGAATTTTAAAAACATTATTCATAATAGTTACTTTTCCGTAGTCGGGATATAGATTTTTAAACTTTTTATGATTGTTTACATTTCATTTATAATGAACTAGCTGCCCGCGCGGCTTCACTCGCGTATTGCAAATAACGCAGGCAAACTGGCGGCATAAACATAGCGTATAAAAATCGCCGATAAACATTGCCTACAAACATAGCCTATAAACATAGCCTGTAAACATCCAGAAACTCCAATCTACACGCAGGTGAATGAATTTTTGAAACCGGATATTAGCCAGAACATACTAAATTACAAACCTACCTACAATCTCACATACACTTTCTCTTTATGATATAATATAAGTATCATCATCATCATCATCATAAATTAATGTATTTAGATATTTATATTTCACTGAACAAAAAATTATATTCAGTTGAATAAACCATGAAATACCGAATAAACTTTCAATTGAAATGAGACACGCAGAAAAAAATGTTTATCAAAACATGGAAGCATTTCCATTCGCTGAAAACGAAATTCAATCAAGATAAAATCCGATTCTAAATCACAACTATCGCCGGAAACTGGATTTTGAGAACAAGGGCTAATAGTTAACAAAAACAAACCAATAAGGTATGTGTATTGTATTTTATTTAACAAGTATTAGCCCAAAGTTTTGCAAACAAAATATTCAAACGAGATCAATTATTTATTGAACGAGGGAGCAAAGTGAATGAAGCTCTCTGCTTCATATTGGGCCAAAATCCTTTCGTACGTCCGTTTGTCTGGCTATTCTCCTCTACAGGTCGCATTTCTCAACCGATTCTTGCGAAATTTTGAATGCGGGTTCAATAATTATACTTATAGTTATATTGTTGATTCTGATTTCCGAAAATGATAATAATAATAAAGACAGGTTCGCGTTCTACAGCTCACAGAGCCACTTATTTCTTATTTGTTAATAATGTTGACCATATCATTTGTAGGTACATATATCCAGCATATACAGGTTGTGGCCTGTAATAGAAGCAAAAAATTAAACGGTAGATTATTAAGCTTGTGAACAATTATTTCCACATGGTTAAACTAGAAAAAATAAAAAATAAATTTGATTTTTTTTTTCTTCAAAATAAGTTTACTCTTGTGGAGTGCTATCAGTAACTTTTTATTTTAAAGACACAAAAAAAATCACAAAAATATCTTTTGAAAACAAAAATGCAAAAACTATTATTACTCGTTACATGATGTTACCTCAAAATCCGCATTGACTGCTGTGCTATGATGTCGTGGTGCCAAGATACATTACTTAATATATCGCCGAATCCAAAAAAAAAATGAGTGGGACACAAGGGGTTTCTACAAATGCTCTAAGGAAGCGTCCCTTTGAATGTTTGCTCCTATTACAGGCCACACCCTGTATACTTACTATTCTTACTAAGTAACGCCTGCTGTTAAGGCGACGTAGGCTCAGAAAACGGATTCTAAAAAATTCGTAGCGCTTGTTTGGATCATAATACGGTTGCCCTAAATTTAATTAGCAATATTGAGGTCTTTCTCGAGGGACTATAGCTATTCGAATTCTGAGTTTTTGACTTTCGCTAAATAGAAAAAATTACGAACATAGGTCTAAAATACACTCAAAAAAATCGTAGCAAATTATGCACAAAAGCTAAATATATTAAAATTGGTTCTAAAAATCGGCTATATCATGTTTGAGGGAACTGAGCTATTACTTTTTAGGGTTCCGTACCAAAAAGGTAAAAAAGGAATCGTTATGGTGCGACACTGTCCGTCTGTCCGTCCGTCCGTCTGTCACAACGTTAAATATCTCATGAACTACTTATGCTATCTATTTGAAATGTGGAACAACTGTTAAGAAGGTTAAGACACGTGTACGGAGAATAAAATTTTTAAATATACGTTTTTATTTTCTGTGTAAATGACGAATATGAGGGGGGTTAAAATTTTAAAGTCTAGTTAATAGATCAAGTGGGGTGTCATATGAAAGGGCTTGATTAGCGCTTCCTAAAACCATTTTTTTTTCTACAGTGGTTAAAAGGTCTAGCAGGCTAAGCTTACAAGAGTGGCCCCCGCAAGGGATTGATTGTAATTTAAGTTGCAGTAGTGGCAGGACCTAAGAACACTGTATCTACTACACTGTAATTAATTATTTCATAATGAACGAAAGAGGATGTTATACCTACTACAGACTGATTTGCCACTACTACTCTATTGATATGATATGATATAGTAAACATACGTATGTAAATGTTTTTTTTTGTCATGACGCACCAAGATTTTTCTAAATATTTTTAAATGTATACGTAGTTGACAATTGTGGCTTATTAAGTAATTTTTTTGATAGTTGTACCTCCACGAGAAGTGGCAAAAAATAAAGCGAAAAAAAAACTTTTTTTTTTTTCATCCACGTTCAAGGATATGAGTGTCTGTAAAAATATGCATTATGAACCCCATTTTATGCTCCTTAATTCTGAATTTCTTTGGTTACTCTCGCTTGCTTGGTTTGGCTAAAATAACGCTTTGAAAATTACTTTTTTTTTGACATTATCGTGAATAAGTCTGAAACAAAAGAAGATCGAAGGCTGATATTACGCATACAGTGTTCTTAGGTCCTGCCACTACTGCACCTCAAATTACAACCAAATCCCTTGCGGGGGGCACTCTTGTAAGCTTAGCCTGCTAGACCCTTTTGATTTATTAAGGAAAATGTAGAAAAAAATACTATAATAATAATAAGTTTGTACGGAACCCTCGGTGCGCGAGTCAGACTCGTACTTGACCGGTTTTTTAATCGTTACCGTAACGTGACCGATACGTGAGCTTAACCGTGTAATTATTGGTATTATATGAACATAATAATATTAATGAGAATGACAGTACGTACACCAATAGGTACTGTTCCTATTTAAAATAATTGTATCTATTTCTACGCTATCCAAAAGTTGTCTGTAAGAGATCACTCTTTAGCGATAGTACCAGCTCTTGTCTACCTGCATATAATTAAATTAATCGAACTGACCGTAGCCCCATAGTAAGTTCAATATGGCTTGTGTAATGGGTACTACGAGACCCTGTTTGTCATTGTGTATCATGACATTTTACGATTGTACTACAGTCAGCGTCATAAGTTGCTGAACATCTAAGTACCTTGTCGTTTTCACCCGTTTGAAAACTTCATATGGCAGTTTAACATGACGTTTAATGTGACTCGGTACAAAGGTGTTAAGCCCCTTGTGAGCCTGCGCGACAAATATAGTAGTGTGTCTTATTTTAACCCAGCACTTTAGAATCATGTTAAGATATATAATAGCTATTTTATTGATTTTTACATTTAATATTCTGAGTACTTATCGGTAATCCTCTACAGTAAATTTTACTTTGTACTTTCATTGCATTACTTATACCATTAAAGAAGGCGGTAAGAGTTGGAAGCAACAATGGATAAACTCGCTGAGTTTTCGCATTGTTTTGAATAAAAAACAGAAAGTTCTCGAGGTATCGATGCTCTCAGCGCGATATTGTATGGTACCGATAGAAAATACAAGAGCTTTTAAGAGAATATTGCGCTAGACACGAGTATAAACTAAAAGGTAAAATAAGAAAAAAATCTTACCCTGTATGTCAGCATTTTATAGTAGAGTACTATTTACACGAAAATTCGAGACATTTCGGGTAGGGCCATTATACCAGATCCGCGACTACCGCGGCCACCAAAACGACTAGGTTTCTTTAATTAAAGATAAACACATTTCTATAGACCCTAAACTGAGCCGTATGCCATTTTTAACAGAAAATATTCTTTTAGGTCACCAACTTCTCTGAGTGGTAAAAGGGCAGAATAAACTAGTTGGTCGCTAAGTTTGCGGCGAAAAATCCCTAAGATAAGATAAGATAATTTTATTGTCAGATCTACACATCCTACCCACATCCTACCTACATCGCGTAAAGACGTATCTACGCGTTGTTACTGATACTTAAGAGTCCCCGGCAAGCTCGGTTCTCCACGCTCTCATTTTAACACGACTAGCTAGTTTGCTCTAAAACTTTGTACTTACTCGTAGACTAAGCTAAAGTATATCCAGGTCTGTAATTAGTTTATGTAGCTTCAGATACCATGGTAAAAAAATACAGCGAATTTAAGTTTTCATACAAAACGTGTTGAAGCTGTATTTCGTTTGTTTTATAAACTGGAGCCATATAAACTAATTACAGACCTCATTGTATACTCGTAAGTACCTATGCAAAGTTTCGTTACAATCCGTAGTTTTAAAATGAAAACGAAACTCCGTTTGTATGGGTAGGTGAAATTCGGCCGAGCTTGCCGGGGACTCTTAAGATACAATAAACAAGTAGATTAAATAGAGTGTTTTCATGGACTTACTTGGTCAGATTAATGTAAGATAAAGTAATACAACTCATGATTTACAGAAAGTCATTTATGGGACAAATTCATGTCGTCCTTTGACCTATCGTCCTTTGGGCGGGACTTCTCGATTAATCAAGCAACCTCCGTAATTGCTACCCAAATGCCTTGTAGTCCAAGGGAAAGAGGTACCCAGCCATCTACGAAGTCAGATCAGCCCCGCTATTCTGTATATTGTTTTAACCTCACATCACCCGTCACCCACAAATAAAATTATATTGACGCCGCGATCCGTAGTAGGTATGTAACTTAGCGTAATCAGGGATGTTATTCGGTACGCGATAATCACCCGTCACGCCTACGAAACTAGATTTCTGGATACGCTTAGTTATATATTTTTTGCAGTATCAAGTCAAGTGCACTTAAAATATAATGTGACAGTGTAACGTACAATTATGCCAAATATTTATTGTATTTTTATTGCAGGTACTGATTTTAGTTCCGTATCGAAACCATGAGAAGTCATTTTCATATTGGAAAATGTATTTCATTCATATGAACGTTTTATTTTATTTATCAAAGTCAATAGGTACTGCTAAATAACCAAGGTATTTATTGGCTTCGACCCCTATTTCACCAATTTTACAATTGTCACTTGACAATGATAATTCGAAGTAGGGTCGTTTCGCCGGTAACGCGACCACCTTCGGTTAGCGACCACTTGACGGACTAGGCTGATTCAATTAAAGATATTAACATTTCTACAAACCCAACAGAAAAAGAATAACTTATTAACTATTCTTGAATAGTATCAGAATAAGAATATATACAATTTAAAACCGAAAGCTCAATCCAAAGCAAGAAAAAATAACCTCAAGTCACACATTGCTTCCGTGGAGTGTTGACGTGCAGTGAATCTGTGAAAAAAATAACGCGATAGTTGGCGCGAAAACTTTAGTTACGTCACTAAATTTTATTATTATGCTGAAATTGGTTAATTGATCGTTTAAATGATTTAGCTGTTGTAATAATTTCGTTGAAATTCGGCATATTTAAAAATAGATTTAAATAAAATGGGGTGGTCGCGTACCCAAATACATAATTACCAAAGAAGTCGGATAGCGACCACATCGTTTTCTTTTTCTTTCCTTATGGATTTTTATGCGGCACCCGCGATATTTAGCTTAGCTAGCCAATTGAGTCGGTATTTAAGCCGCGCCAATCCATGCTATGTCCATAGTATATATAATAAAATAATAATATATAATTATATATTATATTAATAATACATAATTTATATGAGATGCTTATATTATAAATTCGAAAGTGTGTATGTCTGTCTGTCTGTTATCTCTTCACGCTTAAACCGATGGACCGACTTTGATGAAATTTGGTATGGAGATAGTTTGAGTCCCGGGAAGAGACCTATACCTAGGATGGTTTTTATCCCCGAAATAATCCCCTAAGGGGGTGAAAATTTGTATGGAGCTACGATATAAACGATTTCCACGCGGACGTCGTGAGCAGACGCTAGTGTAAGTAGAATATAATCTAAAAGTTAAATAAAAGCTTGTAAAAAGGTGGCATTTAGATACCTACTATGAATGACATGTGTGACTGTAATAGCACTATGGTGTTGGTGTGAGCCAGATGGCGCGCTTTTTTCGATTATTTATTGACACAGCAATGTAAAGTAGATTTAGAAGAGTAACACTAAATAAAATGACCTATAATGATGAATTTTACAAAGTTATAGTATCCAAAGTTTTAAGAGGGGGTAGGTATATTCTATCCGTTTGCCGCAAAACGCACCTTCATATGAAACGATTGTCATTTACTATGCCGCTCGGGGATTGTGACGTCACGATCCACTAGCGTTTTCTCTCTCTAACAAGCAATATTAAAACGGTTGTAGCTTCGTATTTTTGGAGAAATATGAATGGGATTTTCGTCACTTAGGCTTATTATTTTGCCTTCTTTTTTTTGGAGAAATAATAAATGGTTAGTCTACACTCCTATTTGTAGTAGTATAAGGGCAGTTAGGTAGGTCAAACTTTGAGAAAGAGGTCAATCGTCGAATCCGACTTGTCTGGGTAGCGTTCGGGAAGCTACGCTATGGCTTTTCGTCCAATATTCCGCAGTGTCTCAAGGCGAGAGTCTTTGACCAGTGTGTGTTGCCAGTAATGAAGTATGGCACTGAAACGTGGTCACTTACTATGGGCCTCATAAGAAGGCTCAAAGTCACCCAAAGGGCAATGGAGAGGGCTATGCTGGGAGTTTATATGCGTGATCGCATCAGAAATGAGGCTATCCGCAACATAACCAAGGTAGGTAACCGATATAGCCATCCGAATCGCTAAAATTAAGTGGCAGTGGGCGGGGCATATTGCACGGAGAACCGATGGCCGTTGGGGCGGAAAGGTTCTCGAATGGCGACCACGTACCGGGAGGCGCAGAGTGGATAGACCCCCACAAGGTGGACTGATGACCTAGTAAATATCGCAGGAATCGGCTGGATGCGGGTGGCGCAAAACCGGTCATTGTGGCACTCTTTGGGGGAGGCCTATGTTTAGCAGTCGACGTCTTTCGACTGATATGATGATGATGATGATAAATCGTTTTATTAACTACTTAAACACTATTTGCAAGAGTGGTCGCCAACTAGCTAACAGGTGGTCGCAAACCGACTAAAGCGGTCGCTATCCAGCGAATTCGCTATTATGAAACCTTTTCCATATTTTTTCCTAATCTATGGCTGAAAGTGCTATATTTTATTGTAGGTTTCAAAACTTGACTATACTCAGAACCTATACGAATACCATCTATTATGTGTGTACATTGAATAGGTATACATTTACTAATCTAAAGTGAGCAACTCGGCTAAGTGGTCGCTAACCGGCGAAACGACCCTATATTTCTGGTTGATCAAGTAAAGATGACGGCTGGGTTATCGGCCCAGAAATGTACTGGAAACTGTCATATTATTCTCGACTCTTCTACTACAACAATAATTATAGCAAATTGTGGTGAACGTACGTTTTAACCAGTTTTCACAAATGAGAAGAAATGAAAGAAAGATCATCTCTATTATAAGACATCATCTCCAGCGGCCCGGGAATTGGGCTCCTGGTATTTGATTCCTAACCTCCTTATTCATTAAATTTAACAGACCTCTGTTAGCTAAAATGTGTATGTCACTTTCTCACAAACACAAATGACAAAGTTACAGAGTATTTTAGGTACCTAACCTAAACTTGGTTTGAGGGACGTTTATTTATTAGTAAAGGTTAATATTAGTATTAATATATACCAAGTAGGTACCTTATGCTAAAATTATACCGATTAACCCTACCCACAACCAGCATAATGGGCTCAAGTAGGCAGTGAGGGTTGACGCCGTAGAGTGATTTAGTGGGTATTCCCTCATATAGGCGAGTCCCACATACACCCTGGTTCTTCCCGGGTTTGGGGGGATGCGTAAAACCATTCCGTTTGTAGGTTTTACATACGCGGAGGCCGCCAGGCGGCAAAGTCTGGTGCGTCGCAGATAGCGTCGTGTGCAAAACAGCCATGTGTTAAATTGAAAAATAAATGTACACATCTCACACCGTTATTGCATGTGAGTGAGCAGTTACAATGAATTTCGTTTGTCGGCTGTTGACTGGTTCTTATGGTTTTATAGAACGTTTCGTTGAACGTATCGTGGGCGGAATTTTGTACGTCTCATCGTTTCCAAATAGGTATATATAATTGGAAACGAGACGTACGAGATACGTTTTGACATTTTTAAATAAACAATGGTTGGCTGTCACACAGAAAATAAATCCATTTGCTCTTAAACAAGGGTATTAATTTTGCATTAAGCAGCAAGACGTCTGCTGAAAGAAAACTATAAAAATCTAATGAAAGAAAAAAATATACGTAGGTAGTACTTACTTTAGGAAAAAATGGGGCTACTTTGATCATTTAGAATGTAGTACAAAAGCAAAACTATTTGAAATTAAGAAGATTTAATCGAGTATACAGCAAGATAGATAACTAATATATTCACTGCCACAGTTCACCCACAAGTAAAAACAATGATTTCGGAGAAAAACCTATTTTATCAAAGTCGCCCCGCGAATCAAAGTAAGCCCATTCTACTACCTATTTCTCCAAACCGAATTAAAAATAATTATCTACTACAAGTTTTTTAAACATAAGACCTATTTAGTATCGGTTTGAATTGTAGTGTTACCTACCGCGCTACCTACCGAAACAAGCTAGCAGACAACAAGATATTGCAATTTTAACGAGGCGATCACTTCAATCCGTCTTTCGACTAGAATATAGGTATAACAATGTCAATATCATTGTTATCGAATAACGGTATAAATTTCATATTTTCTCAAAAAAGGTCTGTTAACAAAAGGTCTACGCCACTCTTTAGTATTAAATAATGGGAAATTCTTGAGAAAAGATCAATTGTAAAATCTGCTTAAGTCCCTCGGGCAAGGTTTCGCTGAAACCTACTTTCAGTGATAAAATAATATATTTCGTTCAACAAAGACCTGTGGTTTGCCGCGACTGAGGTTTCTCTGACATTGACAATCGTTAAATCTATTTAAACGAAGAAGGTTGCGTAATAATGTGTTAAGAATTCAAAGGCAACGACATTTCAATGATATTTGTTATACGTAAGTAATTCGCTACGTAGCAATTTTAATGCGACATAACGTATATGTAAATACCTAATTATAAACCATTCAATTAGTAGCCTCTGTATAACAATCTGTATGTACAATTCTAAGAAAGCATCAATTTAAATGAAATCATGTAGGTTGACTTACATTCCCATAAAAAAACATTCCATGTAAAAAATAGGCCAAGTCTCGAAACTCTTCTACAGCAAAAAGTGATGAGATATTTCGTAGAGCCAAGTCAGGCATTCTTATTAATCTTTATTTGCTTGCTAAATAACATTCTGCAACTTGGGAATCACACAATTTCACTGCATTTACTGATTTTTGCATACCTAAAATTATGTAAGTGCGATTGCCAAGTCACAAAATTTTGAGTTTTAAGAAACACGATACAGTCACCGGCATCAATTAAATATATGATGAATCAAAGGCCGCAAAAATATCTGACACGCTCTTACGGCTTTAGGAATAGAGTTGTCATCAGATAATTTTGCGGCCTTTGTTCCATCATATATTTTTGCGGCCTTTGTTCCATCATATATTTATGCCGGTGACTGTACCTACGAATTTTGTTTTCAAGCTTTTAT
The DNA here is from genome assembly GCA_963854355.1 of Epinotia brunnichana. NCBI lineage: Eukaryota > Metazoa > Arthropoda > Insecta > Lepidoptera > Tortricidae > Epinotia > Epinotia brunnichana. The sequence continues at coordinate 15,259,390 of OY977949.1, read as the reverse complement.
TTATTATTTAATCTTTATTGCACAAAAGAAAAACTCAGATCGTACAAAAGGCGGACTTAATGCCTTTAGCATTCCCAACCAGTCAACTTTCACCTTATCTTTTTTTTATTTTCACCTGTCGAGAGACGTAATTGCGTTACTGTTTGAACAAGCGTTAGGACAACTCAACTGTTATTTTCCCATACCAAAAATAACATTAAGATCTGAAAACCTAACTCATCAAACTCATGCGGCGGATACCATAAGAGAGGAAAAACTAACGAGACAAATAAGAGACATCGAAACAAGCAAAGACAATGTCTTTGCTTGTTTCGATGTCTCTTATTTGTCTCGTTCTAAATGTTCAAATCAAATGAAAATATGTGTTGAGTTCAAAGAGTCGTTGAAACGAATTCGTCATAATGGCTATCTATCATCCCTACTACCGCCAATAATACCGATCTCACAGTAACCCAGTTTAAGGATGCCCTAGCCATCCGTTATGCTCATAAACCTGCGAGCCTTCCTCAAACTTGTGACGTTTGTGGAGAGAGTAATTTTGACGTAAACCACGTACTAAACTGCAAAAAGGTAGCCTAATAAAACGTCATGATCAACATAGAGATGACTGTAAACACTGGGCTGAACTAGCCTGGGGAACTGGCACGACAGAACACTTAATTTCGTGACGCAAATACAACTCAACCCGCCCTTATAGGCGACCTGTTATTAAACAATGTGTCGACTGGGAAACTGCAAGGAAAGGCATTCTTCGGTATCGGCATCATAAAAAGTGCATTATACAATTTTTTTATTTTTTATACCATTCCATCGCAAAATACAATTTTGTTGAGCTTGAGTTTCAAGTAAAAAGATCACAGCGATGCATTTGGCACCGAACATCAATTATATCAGGTTACTTTTAATAGTTCAGATACGACTGAAAAATATCTCCCATATTCCATTTCACATACGAGAGGTTTCATACCGTGCTCATTGAAATCTGCCGGAATCCGATATTTTTTCGGGTATTCTACTGTTTCTTTGAAAATGTTGAATTTTCACGTGAACACGGCGCGCTGCACGGAATCCAATCAAACCAACTTGAAAGGTCTTCTGTCGCAATCAGTCATTGAATTGATCATGGCCTTATTCCTCCACGCAAAAGTGCCGTCTTTCGTTTCTGTGATATTTTAAATCCATAGGCATTATCATTGTATTCCATTTGATATAATTACATCGGCAATTCGAAGAAAAATATTAACACTGTGGGGCAGATAGAGTAGCTTTTATTAGCTATTTTTGACTCGTTTTTATCACACAACATTTTTCCAGTTTAATTGTTTATGGTGCAGCATTCTAAAAGTAAGCTCTTCGTCAAATAATGTTACCTAATGGTTAAAGAGTTATTTGGTTAATAAATTATACGTATGCTCCGGTCTTATCAATATTGCTACGGTTATTGTGAACAATGTGAAATATTAAATTACGGACATATTGAAATACCAGCAACATGGATATAATTTAGAGGCCCTAAACCACTAGACCGCAATTTGTATATCAACAAATTCAGTCTACCCATACCTACTTTAGATAAAACAGATTAGGTAGGTATTTTTGAAGGACATTCTTTCGATTTATAAGAGATGGGATGTTTTAATTTCAAAGAGCTGTTTTACATAACTTATTGTTTACAATGCAATTATTCAATGTGGTTTATAGTTTGGATAGCAAGCGGCGTCCTTGTTCTTAACTTCTTCTAAAACAGTACGTTAAATGTGAAAAAAACTACAATTCAGAGACCATTATAATTACAAAATGGTTCATCTCATCGTTAATTATTACAAACGCGTACATTAGAGGTGTAATTAGAGGAGGGGGTGTAATCGCCAATGGGCGTCGAGGACCATTCCCCGCGGACGAACGTGCCTGGGCTGCGGCCGTTAATGGTGTATGTATTCGATACGTGCAAACACATTTGGACCTTTACTACAAATACAGGAAAAATTCGTTTTCAATTAAGTCCAATTAGAATGTTTGTTATTCAGCCCTACTATTTTCAATTTCCATCTCTCTTTCCCCGAGTAAAGCATTTTCCAAATGCACCCTCGTAACTCTATTTTGTGAAACGAACTACGGTTTTCGAGAACAAATGTCGGTAGATTCCTCTATGATGTTGTGACGGATTTTTTGCCTGTAGTCGTGTGCATGCAACCAGCATATGAACGTTTTTGCGGGTAACAAAAGCCTTAACACTGGTGCCTATTTTTTAACGTCACGTATAAACATTCAGTGTTTTTATTTGTGCGTTTGGAGTGCCTATTCCTAAAAACCCGACAGACACAAATTGAAACAAATTATTGGAATAATTTCGTTCAGTTATGATTGGTCCCGTCATTCAAAACGATACCCAATTAGGTAAATAAATAATAAAAATAAACAATGATTTGCCCTTAAATGCCTTGCCGATCAAAGATTGTAGATTGCTATTGGATTTCGATTGTAACATTTGAATACTCATAAATATTTATTTTATAGGCGATTGATAGCGGTGGGCGCTAAGGGTCGGTCCTGCTAAAAATCCATTAGTTGCGTTCTACCTTGAAGACGGCTTTTATACAAATGAGGAACATTTTAGGGGCGCACGTCGGCCATTATTCTCGGAATTAACCCTGATTGGTCTTGAGTTAAAAGTATTGCTTGCTGTTTTGTTTGCTACTGAAACTGCTGAAAGTATACAACGTGTACCTATTAGTTTTTTACCAACTGGACGAAACAAAGGGCGTGTTGCATCATAATTTAGCTAGCACATATGAGCTACGATTCCATTTATCTTCAGTGATAAAAGGAAAGATAATTTTTGTTTGATATATAATGTCATTAAGGGCCGCGATTCTATTTTCCAAACATAATGCCAAAAGAGGTTATTTTTTGGCATATCGCTTTTGTTTCACGTCCTTGGCCTTGTTATTCTGAATTTGAAAGATAGAGGCATGGAAGTTATATAAGGTGCAGACTATTTTATCATCTGGAATTGGACCTCTTTAGCTTTCAATACGCCATTTATTTTAAATATATTCACAAAAAATATTTCTTTATAAAAACATTAAGGTGAGTTACGAGTATGAAATTTGATTTCCTGTGTAACAACAACTCGTTAATACTTACCAATAATATCATGATAATCAAAACATATACCTACATATACGTACAATAAAATTAATCTATCTAGAGTTCAGTTTTTTGTTACCAAGGCATCAGTAGGTATGCCAGTGTTCTAATCTAGATAACTCATTGAAGTGAATGCATATGAATCACATATAACTATGTACCACCAATTCAAAGGCCTAAAATGTAAATATTCAATACCAATACCAAATGTTCAATTGAAATCCTGTCGCATATACCAATTTCGAACACACCTACACTGCAGAGAGCCGGAAAGTCTATTAGAGTCTAAGTCTATTAACCGGGAGCTCTTAATAGTGCTGTTTTGTGGTACGTGGGTGGCAATTCCTGTCTGCGTAGGTATTTCTCGTGAACTACGTCTATCTATAGAGGTAGCCTGTAACCGTGTTTGTGTAAGGGTGAGTACAGGACGTCTGTTAGTTGGAAGCTATGAACGGGTTGATTGAAATGTTGCGAGTAGTACACGTACAAATGGACTTGTGATAAATAGGCGAAGGACGATAGTTTGCAATAATAGTAACATTCGCAATGAACTACGATGCTGTTATATGAATTTGACTTTTTAGGGTTCCGTAGTCAACAAGGATGGACGGATGGAAGGCATAAGCTGGACTGAGAGAGTAACAAATGAGGACGTGTTAAGAAGGGTCAAAGAAAAGATAGCGATCTTGAACACCATCTGCAGCGCTAGAAGGGGGAATATGATTGGTCATTTTATATGGCACGACAACTTCTTTAAAACCATAATGAAAGGAAAGATAGAAGGAAGGAGAGGCAGTGGAAGACCACGGCGCAGTTCTATGGACCAAATAAAGGAACAAGCTGGAGAGAAATGGAAAATACTCCACCGGCAAGAGGATAACTCTTAAATTTAAAGAGAAGTCAACAAGGGACCCTTCGCCATGTCCGTTAGCTCAGTTACCCTTACCTACTACTAGTAAGCTGTAATTCGGCATAGGTTTATAAATCAATCACGCCGACAAAATGGTAGAATAAAATCTTGTTTTTTTTTTAATTGAACGTGCCTCCCCTTCTTGTAAAGTGGGGATGTAATTGTTTTGTCGTTAATCCCATGGTGTTGGTATATACTGAGAGCTGAGGGACCAAAACTGCAACAGTTTTATAAAGGCTGATATTTTAATATTAGGTCATAAATAGCTCGAATATCAATAGCCTGCCGTCAGTCTGCCAGTTTTTGGGACAACTGGCGTGGGCACCCCCTCCTACTTGCACGATTTTTTTTAGATTTTATTATACACTTTCACCAACCAAATTTTTTGACGGGTTTAGCCCGCTAAGGGCTGCTGACGCGTACTGTTCCAATATTCTGCAGACTGACTACGTCCGCATGGTTTTTTAGTTGTCTTACTATCCACAGACAAATTTTCAGATTTTATAAAACAGTTGCGACATAGGTGTTTCCTTAACAAGTTCGGAACCACCCCCACGCCAGTTGTCCCAAAAACTGGCTGACTGACGGCAGGCTATTGATATTCAAGCTATTTATGACCTAATATTAAAATATCAGCCTTTATAAAACTGTTGCAGTTTTGGGGACCGATTTTTGACTTTCGAGCGCTCGACTCTTTCACTCGAAAACTGTCAAAAACGATGAAATGCTATTTTTGAATTACGAGCGATAGAAAATTCAAAAACGAGTGGTATTGACCACTCGTATTCAATTCTATCGGTAGAAATTAAGTGTCGACAATTTGGACACTTCACTTGTATTTAATTTTGGACTGACAATGAACTTAGAAATAGATAAATAAAGATACCTTCTGATTCAATTGATTGATTAGCTGGTGTACGATTAATATATTTTATATCATTTTTCTGCCGAATTTTGTGGCTGAATACAAAGAACGTAGTCAGCTCTCCGTCTAGTAGGGTATCGTTCGATTGCTTGTTAAAAAACATTATGGGTTTTTAAAAACCATTTTTCAACTCAATGGTCCGTTTGCGCAGTATAGCTTTAAGCCCTAATTTTTGTTCGAGTCAAGTGTTTAATTTAGAAAATAAGAGAAAACAGGCATTAAAAATCTATCAATAATAGCTAATTATGGCAGAATTTTCAGAAAATGTAATCAGATTTTCCGATAGGTACTTACTTAATGATACTTATGTTCTTATGAATCATTAAATAAGTATTTGAGAAATTTATCTCTGCCAACGTTATTTACCGCTGTAGGGAAATGTAGAGAATACAAAGGGAATATGCGTAAACGTTAGCTTTCGGGACTTTGAAACTTGAAATATAGACCATATTTCAAGTTTCATAACAAGCGCACGTTTAAATTCGACAAAGATGCGAATGCGATGACAGGAATAGAGATCCGATATAAAAAAAAATGCTTAAAATTAAACACTTCATCTGATATCCCATGCGGTACGTAATAATAATATTATGTTGTTTTCTGAAACATTCAAATACGTACATAATAGGGATGATGACTAAGATTTTTTTACGATGCCAAGTGAAATATTGCGTTTAGGTACATAGTCGTCATACTATTTTGTTTCTTTATAAGCGTAAGGATTCTATTGGTAGCTTTAAATTTACTCTTAGACAATTTAAAAAAATGCATATTTTTTCTAAACTTTCTAGGTCTTTATCTTTTTATGATTTTAATTTTATTTTACAATTTATACCTTATTACAATAATTTGATGATTTACTATCCATTTAGCAACACAACGTTATCAATTTTAACATGAGGCATCATTCCTATTGTATGTAGAGTCTAATATCTTTTGACAATTTTAATATTTTATAATTAACACTTGTAGTCATAATTTGATGGCTTACTATACATATATAATAATATATATAGCGTCACTATGTTATAAATTGTAACACGAGGACACGACAACCGACCCAATTCCGCTGACGTTCCTCTTCTAAATCGAGCCTACTAACCTTTCTGGTAGAGTTATAGCTTACATCCAATATGCACACAAACTTGGCGAAGGCTTACCTGGAATTGATGGCTAGCTGTTATTATTAATATTTAAGATTGGTCGAGTAGTTTGTCCTGACGCAGACTCAGGCGTCATTATTGTTACCGATTGGGGAACTATGTATATTGAATAGGTAATATTATTATTCGGCAATGGAGAAATTTAAAACCGCTTCACAGGAGTCAATGTGGGTAGGGTACTGTAGCTATGTGAACCGGATATAACTAGCGGTGTGTAGCTTTAAGAAGCGTTTGGACGTATTCAGTCGAATGAGTATACCACTTTAGCCTAGTTGGTGACTCTACGAAGCAGGCAGTTCGAAACCTGGTAAGGTTTTATCTAATAGACACGAATGCTTGATGTCTTCTATGTACCTAAATATTTCAGTATTTATTTATATGATTATCGTCGTCTATCTAGTACCCAAAAGACAGATAGATAGATGTGACAGATATAACTGTGTACATAAGATCTCATGTCCAACAAGGTATCAACAGTTTGCCCTTTTCGGGCGTACCTACAATATTATTGAACCTAAAATTAAACTTAATCAGACGAGACGACATATGTTGTTAGAGTTATGTAATCGCTGACCGTTTTAATGAGACTATTATCTAGAACTACGTTTGAAAACCGATAGTGATATGATATAGGTAGAAACATTTTAAAACATAAAACCATCAAAATCTAATATGATTATCACCACTCATATTTATTATTTTCCACAAATGTAACGAAAATAAATTATATAATTCAGATTTATTTTCTCCTATTCCCTCGGATTAGCCGCGCTCAAAGCACTTTGATTCGGATTGGAAATAAATGGTACGGCGTGATACGCGAGTTGGAATATAAATTTATTTCATTTATTATTTCACGCTACTTACATGGCCAATAGGTAACGTGCGTTTTTCAATAAGAGGACAAATCGGACCAATGAGTCACTACAATATATATATATATAAGGAGAGTCACTGACTATCGCATACCACTATGAAGTGATAATTCAGTCATTATATCCAAAAAACCGACCCTACCCGTGAATAATTAGTTCTTGGATTTTTTTTTCGTAGGTCCCTCGGGGGGGTCACTGGGAGTGTAAATTCAAAAAGTAGACTGAATCAGGCTCCTGCGTATTGTATATTCGAAAAACGGTTTTTCTTGAATAACTCGGCCATTTTTAATTTTACAGTAAAATCGTGAGACCAAAAATTGTAGAAAATTTGATTCTCTACAAGTTTGGTCCTTACAATTTTTCTCCTAGGATCGATATTTTGGAAATTAAATTTGAAAAAAAGCGACAAATTCAAAATGTTTTCTGCATCTCGTTTATTTTCAACTTTACGGTATAAATGAAGAGGAGTAAACTTGTCAAGTTGTAAATAAACGAGATGATGAAAATATTTTGAATTTGTCGCTTTTTTCAAATTTAATTTCCAAAATATCGATCCTAGAAGAAAAATTGTGATTCCTAAACTTGTAGAAAATCAAATTTCCTACAATTTTTTTCTTCACGGTTTTACTGTAAAATCAAAAACGGCCGGGTGATTCAACAAAAACCGTTTTTCGAATATACTCAGGAGCCTGATTCAGTCTACTTTTTGATTTTACACTCCCAGTGACCCCCCCCCCCCCCCCCGAGGGACCTACGAAAAAAAAATCCAAGAACTAATTAAACACGGGTCAAAATCTATAATGACTGAACTAAGATGCGCGCGGTCGCTTCCATGGGCAGCAACCGAACAAGTACGTGCAACATAATGTCGAGTCAGATTGACCTCCTGCATCATCATCCTCCTAGCGTTATTCCCGATTGTGCTCCTAAAGGAGCCCGGGGTCCGCTTTGACACCTAATCCCAAGATTTGGCATATATAGCTACACGAAATTGAAGAGCAGTTTAGGGAATAGACAGCCAATTCCTCTGTTATTTGTAACTAACTGTTGCCCGCGACTTCGTCCGCGTAGAACATTTCATTGTCTTAGAAAATGATTTCTCTCAATACAAACGTTGAACCCTCTTTTAGGGGATAAATTAAAAAAAAAACGTTGATGTTCATTTTCTAGTTTGTGAACAAACAGTCTAAAACCAAAGTTAAAAATCTCATACTTTAAAAATGTCTTGAAATAGACAAACTTTGAACCCCCTTTTAACACTTTTAGGGGATGAATTTAGAACAACTCTGAAATAAGTTTTGTAGTCTTTTAACGTACATAATAAGACCGAAGTTACAAATCTCTTACTCACACTTTAAAATTTTCTTGCTCTCTTAAAATTTGAACCCTCTTTTAAACCCCCTTAGGGGTTGAATTTTTCTAATCGCTGAAAGGACGTTTTTCGTATTGTAGTAAGTATTCTTACTACTAACTTTTAAGTCTCTTTTTCAAAAAAAGTGTTGCCCATACAACGCTTGCCGCCTTCTTAACCACCTTAGGGGTGGAATTTTCTAAAACTCTGAAAGTACTTTTTTATTTTAATAAGTAATCTTTCTAATAGTTTTAAGTCTACTTCAAAAAAAAGTGTTTCCTACACAACACTGGCTCCCCTTCTTAACCCCCTTAGGGGTGGAGTTTTCTAAAACGCTGAAAGTTCTTTTTTAGTATTCTAATAAGTAATCTTTTTGCAAAGTTTTAAGTCACTAACTCAAAAAAAATTGTTGCCCATGCAAAGCTTGCTCCCCTTTTTAACCCCCTTAGGGGTGGAATTTTCTAAAACGCTTTTGTTCTTTTTTTGTATTTAAAATAAGTAATCTTTCTATGAAGTTTCAAGTGTCTAACTCAAAAAATAAACTTTCCCTCATAAAAACTTTGCACCCCTTTTTATCCCCCTTAGGGATGGTTTTTCCAAACGCTGAAAGTACTTTTGTTGTTTTTTTATAAGTAATCTTTCTACAAAGTTTAAAGTCTCTATTTCAAAAAAAGTAGTTTTTCCCATGCAAACTTTGCACCGTATTTTACCCCCTTAGGGGTGAAATTTTCCAAAACGCTGAAAGTGCTTTCTTTGTATTCTAATAACTAATCTTTCTACAAAGTTTTAGGTCCCTAGCTCAAAAAAAAAGGTTTCCCCCATACAAACTTTACACCCCTATTTTACCCCTTTAGGGGTGGAATTTTCCAAAACGCTGAAAGGACTTTATTTGTATTGTAATAATTATTATTTCTACAAAGTTTTAAGTTTCTAGCTCAAAAAAAAAAGGTTCTCCCATACAAACTTTGCACCCCTATTTTACCCCCTTCGGGGTGGAGTTTTCAAAAATCCCTTCTTATCCTTAGCCCACGTTATAAAAGCAACCTACTGTGCAAAAATCAACTCTCTAAGATTAGTAGTTTCGGCTGTGCGTTGATGAGTCAGTGAATAAGTCAGTCAGGCATTATACACATAGGCATTTATATATATAGAAGATAGATTACTCTTTCCTGCACTGCTATCACAAGACAGCGCGCGAGTTCTCTCGATGTTTCTCGCGCTATACGTCTCTTTCTAAGTTTTCTAATAAGTGAGAGACGGATAGTGCGAGAAAAATCGAGAGAGCTCGCGCGCCGTTTTGTGATAGCCGTGCTGGGTCTTTCGCGTGTCTTCCAAATAGGGGTGTAGACTCAAAATTTATTGTTACTTCAAAAGAAAGAAGGCAAGAAAATATGCCTAATGACGAAAATCCCATTCAAATATCTCAAAAAATTATGAAGCTACAACCGTTTTAATGTCGCTTTTTAGAGTGAGAAAACGATCGCGGACCGTTACTTCAAAATCCTCGAGCGTCATAGTAAAAAACAATCGTTTCATATGAAGGTGCGTTTTACGGAAAAGGGACAGAACATACCCCCTCTGAAAACTTTGGATACTTATAACTTAGTGATTACCTATATAACCTCTTGCGTTGTTTTTTTTCCATTTGACTACATTTTAAAGGAATATACTACATTATGGTTATTTTATTTAGAGTCTACACCCCTATTCTCGATTCTTGAGCTAATAACCACTAACTTCGCAATTCGAAAACATTCGGGCATCTCTATCTCTATCGCACTAACCTTATTCGACTGACAGGGATGCAGATATAAGAACTTCGAGTTTCGGTCTTCGTGGTAGCGCCGCAGGTACTTTGGCAGAATGCGCAAAGAGCGCGTGCCATTGCCATTAAAAAAAAACAAATTCGTGTTATTTATATTGTTCGAATTTAATGACACATTTATTGAAATAACGCCTTAATACGACATTTGCGGATATAAGTTCTCATATCAGTATCGAATATTTTTTTATATTTTATTTTTTGGCATGTGTCTCTTAAAGGTCTATCCTAGACGGGAATTAAATTATTATTAAGACGTGAAAGGCAAAACAATTCCGCCATTTTGACGTTTCTCACAGCTGACAGTTGTTGCAGCGTTTGATTTCAATAAAATAAATGAAAAACTGAATGAAGTCGTATATTTCGGAAAATTAATTAATTGTCTCAGCCGGATAAAAACTATGTTTGTACAGAATGTGTCGGCGACCGCGGATGACGACGAAGAGGCAGACGCGCGGGAGTAGGGAGAGGAGAGTCCCGCCAGAGCCAAAGCAACCCTCACCGAGAACGCGCGCGCGCATCCATTAAAATTAAGATAATAATCATTTTGTAACCGAATCTGGAATAAATTTATGTAATGAAGAGTCTGCATTTATAATCATCAATCACCAACAAAACTGACACTGCAGCTAGAATAATAATGTACCTATCAAAAATGTTTCATATTTTCCCGTTCACGGGATGCTGAGAACATTCGTGACAAACAAAGCTTAGTTTCAAACTGGCTGATTCTTTTTTTAATTTAGAGATTTATTATAAGTGGAGAATAGGCCTTATTGGCCGACTACGGCCGAGCTGAAAGGAAGGGATCTTTTTAGCAGTCTATGTTTGTATTTAAGTATGTTCCACTGTAGCATTTGAAATATTGAACCGATTTTGATAAATGGGTTCAGTATTTTAAACGCTGTCAATCGATTCGAAATTATGCTCCGGGTGACATAGCGCCTAGTGCCTGCAATACGGCCACAACTCAAAATTAAAACACATTTAAGATGTGGCTCTATTGCACAGTGCAATACGGGCACATCTCAAATGTGTTTTAATTTTGAGTTGTGGCCGTATTGCAGGCACTAGGCGATAGGGTACCTTTTGTATGAAAAATAAAAACATGGTAGCTGTCACACATAAGTGACAGACTTTGAAAAAATATTTCGCTATCATTAGCGTGTCGGCGGCGGTATCAAATGAAAGAGGAGAAAATTTCGAGTTGAAATATATAAAAATATTTTTCACAGTTACTTTTTCGTAGTCGGGATATAGTTTGTAAAACTTTTTATGCTTGTTATTTACGACTTCCCGAGGCCTGAATATGGAAGATTTCGCATGCTGGGTCTAGTGAATGACGTAAAATTAATTAATATCTAACAAGTACAGACGCCATCTCTATTTCATTAACTCAAACACGGTGTTGGATGATTATAAAACTACGTTTACATTATCGCTGATGTACTTGATTTTAGTTTGAACAAAGTTCTAGGAACGAATATACTGAAGGTCGCAAACGCAGTATTAATTAAGTTAACAAGTCATGATTTTAATAATGAACCAGACTGTGAAGCTGATCATAATGTATTTTTAAGTAAAGTATATAAAAAAATATTATAATAATCAAAAAAAAGTTAAGAAAATTATAGCCTACTTACTAAACGTAAATATTTATATAACTATAACGTTCATGTAACACACCAGTAATTTTCCGTTTTCTTTACGGCTGGGTTATTCTCATAATCCGCACCATATGATAATTTTCTGTTTGGCCTAAAGGTTGACTGGTAGGGAGTGCTTTAGGGCATCAAGTACGCCCTTTTTATTTGTAACTTATTACTGTGCAATAAAGTTTAAATAATAAAAAACCGGCCAAGTGCGAGTCGGACTCGCGCACGAAGAGTTCCGTACCATTATCAATAAAAATATTAAGTTTGTTTTGTTTTTAGTATTTGTTGTTATAGCGGCAACAGAAATACATCATCTGTGAAAATTTCAACTAGAACTATTACGGTATCAGTGAGATACAGCCTGGTGACAGACAGACGGACGGACGTACGGACGGACAGCGGAGTCTTAGTAATAGGGTCCCGTTTTACTCTTTGAGTACGGAACCCTAAAAAAAGAGCAACATTTGTATAAATTTCCTTTTGTTAGTTTTTAAATGGGTTCTCGAAAATGGTTACAACGATTTCGATGAAATTTGCAAGACTAGAACTTCATGGTTTCATTTAGCGAGAGAACTCGTTATCTCTGGAAAAACACAAAAAATGCCCAGCAAAGCTCGATCTGCCGTGTGCTTCTAATTGAATTTATAAGTATTATCAAAATCCGTTCGTCGATTTCAAGTGAAAGAGTGAACCAACATCCCCACTAATTTTCGGTTTTGTAATATTAATATAAGTACCGAGAGTATATTTATCCATGGAGCGCATAATATATTTAGGTACGTCTACGTCTAAAACATCAATTTCGATATTACAGCAAACAAAAACCTCTAGAATAAACGGACGAGCAAATATCGAACCAATTCAATAAGCGACATTGTAAAACAAACACAACAAGTATACGTGGCGCGGCGTCGCAGCAGCAAATAAACGGAGAAATTACCGTCTCAATATCGACTCCCGACTCGAGAAGCAACAGATTGTGATACCTAGCTCACCCGCCTCAAAAAACACACGAATTACACCATTCTTCACAATATATCTCCACCTCTTTCCGATAAACGAATAAAGAAAGGGATAGCTATCAAATATCACGATGGCATTGCTGCGTCACACAAAATCGTACCGACCATATGGAATCGACATTGCCTTAAGATAATCGGCCATAAAACTCGCAACCAACGACCCGACCATCTTTCTCGACCTAGTTTTATAGCCACTCATTTATCTCTACATTTTCAGACATGTCGGTAGCTTTATAATGTTGGCAATTCATTCATTATACTACCTAAGGGTTTCGGGTAAGGTTGATGACTGTCCTGGCAAAGCTTGGGACGCTTACGTTAGCCCTTTCTGAAGTGATGCCGGAGCACGCCTGAACAATGACTTGAACATGAAAGGCGTTGAAGTATTTTAATAAAAGTCAAGGTTATCGAGTCCAAAAGTCGAGGTCATATTTATGAGATGATTCAACTGAATTACTTCTATAAGCGCACAAGACTTTCTCACTAGCAAATTCACAAGTTTGGGTTCCATTTGAAGTAGACGTGAGGTTTGAATAAATAATAAAGTAACTTACCTAAAACCAACCATTTACTCCACTAGATATAGAAAAGATCTTTCAACTTTTCGCCCACTGTTCTACTTAAATGTTAATGGCAGTTCGTGAGTCGGTGTAGGTACGTTTATTTCTGTTAATGCAAATTATAAATAAGAAAAGATAGAAGTAAAATATTTTGTGACACGACCTTATGTCCGATGTAGAAGCGTCAAAACATTAAATTTGAACCCGGAAAATAAAGGAGGATGGTCAAATTGGCCTATTGACCAATAAGGACAAGCGATAGGTCACTGGATAGCTTATTCAAAGTCCTAAAACTTTTACTATGGCAAGTAATCCCAAATCTTTGTGTGAAAAAAGTTATCGCTGCATAAAAAAGTTTAATGACTTGAAACGATAAACGATATAATATACCCCAAAATTGTTCACTGCTTAAAGGTCGTATCCAATCGCGTCATGTAAGAGCGAGAACTTATTTGTGTTATAGTTTGATTAATAATAATGCCATTGGCATACGTGCAATAGCACAATATTACTGCACCTGTTTGACAGGGAGTCGCACTGTTGGAAGTTGTGCACATATAGTATCCATAGTTTGGTACCTTGGTGCAGGAAGACACGTACTATTTATTCCTCCAGCTGGGCACTTAACACAGCTCATAATCGATGAACCTTTTGCTTAAAGAACTTACTCATTGTTTTATGGTATATCAATCGATATTTAGTTGTTTTGTTTTGTGTATTTATGTAAAAACGTTTAAAAACCGTTGTATAGAACTTAAACCCTGTATATATCATTAAAAAAAATCTTGTTGAGGGGATGTTTTTATTTTGCCATAACTTGTTTCACACAGCGATTTAAGATTTCCCGCCATACAAAAAGTTTTAGAGTATGAAAATACCTTTCAAATGACATATGGTTTGTCATTATTGGTTTTTAGGCCAGATATGAATCTGGGCATCCTCCTTTGACAAAGCAATCGCGCGCAAAGTTCAAACTGGTAAAATTTCAATGGTTTAAAAACATTCAATAATTGAAGCATATTATAGTTCAAATCATTCTACAAATGAAGCATATTATGGTTTAAAAATATTCATAAAATGAAACAAACGAGTACGCTCGAGAAACAAGCGTATTCAGTTAAATCTAAATTAAATTTACTTCCTTTCATTCTTCCAAATTGGTATATTTTGCTGTGAATGCAAGGATTACCTATGATACTACTGGTTTGGCCTAGTTGGTAGGGACCCTCTCTGCAAAGCTAGAGATCCTGGATTCGAATCCCGGTAAGGGCATTAACTTGTGTGATGAGCACAAATATTTGTTCCTGAGTCATTGATGTGTTCTATGTATTAATTTATCTATGTAAGTAAGTGTATCGTGGTCTAGAACACATAGTACTACGCTTTGCTTATTTTGAGACTAAGTAGATTTGTGTAATGTGATTGTCCGCAAATCAATATATATATTATTATATATTTTAATATACCGTGACTTGAGAATGTCCAGTTGATTCCTGTTAAAAAAAAAAATTGTTGCCGTGCACCATTTTTGTGAAAATTAAATCAAGAAAAGAAAAGGGTATTGTGAAATAAGTGGGAATATGATTGGTCATTTTATATGGCACGACAACTTCTTTAAAACCATAATGAAAGGAAAGATAGAAGGAAGGAGAGGCAGTGGAAGACCACGGCGCAGTTCTATGGACCAAATAAAGGAACAAGCTGGAGAGAAATGGAAAATACTCCACCGGCAAGAGGATAACTCTTAAATTTAAAGAGAAGTCAACAAGGGACCCTTCGCCATGTCCGTTAGCTCAGTTACCCTTACCTACTACTAGTAAGCTGTAATTCGGCATAGGTTTATAAATCAATCACGCCGACAAAATGGTAGAATAAAATCTTGTTTTTTTTTTAATTGAACGTGCCTCCCCTTCTTGTAAAGTGGGGATGTAATTGTTTTGTCGTTAATCCCATGGTGTTGGTATATACTGAGAGCTGAGGGACCAAAACTGCAACAGTTTTATAAAGGCTGATATTTTAATATTAGGTCATAAATAGCTCGAATATCAATAGCCTGCCGTCAGTCTGCCAGTTTTTGGGACAACTGGCGTGGGCACCCCCTCCTACTTGCACGATTTTTTTTAGATTTTATTATACACTTTCACCAACCAAATTTTTTGACGGGTTTAGCCCGCTAAGGGCTGCTGACGCGTACTGTTCCAATATTCTGCAGACTGACTACGTCCGCATGGTTTTTTAGTTGTCTTACTATCCACAGACAAATTTTCAGATTTTATAAAACAGTTGCGACATAGGTGTTTCCTTAACAAGTTCGGAACCACCCCCACGCCAGTTGTCCCAAAAACTGGCTGACTGACGGCAGGCTATTGATATTCAAGCTATTTATGACCTAATATTAAAATATCAGCCTTTATAAAACTGTTGCAGTTTTGGGGACCGATTTTTGACTTTCGAGCGCTCGACTCTTTCACTCGAAAACTGTCAAAAACGATGAAATGCTATTTTTGAATTACGAGCGATAGAAAATTCAAAAACGAGTGGTATTGACCACTCGTATTCAATTCTATCGGTAGAAATTAAGTGTCGACAATTTGGACACTTCACTTGTATTTAATTTTGGACTGACAATGAACTTAGAAATAGATAAATAAAGATACCTTCTGATTCAATTGATTGATTAGCTGGTGTACGATTAATATATTTTATATCATTTTTCTGCCGAATTTTGTGGCTGAATACAAAGAACGTAGTCAGCTCTCCGTCTAGTAGGGTATCGTTCGATTGCTTGTTAAAAAACATTATGGGTTTTTAAAAACCATTTTTCAACTCAATGGTCCGTTTGCGCAGTATAGCTTTAAGCCCTAATTTTTGTTCGAGTCAAGTGTTTAATTTAGAAAATAAGAGAAAACAGGCATTAAAAATCTATCAATAATAGCTAATTATGGCAGAATTTTCAGAAAATGTAATCAGATTTTCCGATAGGTACTTACTTAATGATACTTATGTTCTTATGAATCATTAAATAAGTATTTGAGAAATTTATCTCTGCCAACGTTATTTACCGCTGTAGGGAAATGTAGAGAATACAAAGGGAATATGCGTAAACGTTAGCTTTCGGGACTTTGAAACTTGAAATATAGACCATATTTCAAGTTTCATAACAAGCGCACGTTTAAATTCGACAAAGATGCGAATGCGATGACAGGAATAGAGATCCGATATAAAAAAAAATGCTTAAAATTAAACACTTCATCTGATATCCCATGCGGTACGTAATAATAATATTATGTTGTTTTCTGAAACATTCAAATACGTACATAATAGGGATGATGACTAAGATTTTTTTACGATGCCAAGTGAAATATTGCGTTTAGGTACATAGTCGTCATACTATTTTGTTTCTTTATAAGCGTAAGGATTCTATTGGTAGCTTTAAATTTACTCTTAGACAATTTAAAAAAATGCATATTTTTTCTAAACTTTCTAGGTCTTTATCTTTTTATGATTTTAATTTTATTTTACAATTTATACCTTATTACAATAATTTGATGATTTACTATCCATTTAGCAACACAACGTTATCAATTTTAACATGAGGCATCATTCCTATTGTATGTAGAGTCTAATATCTTTTGACAATTTTAATATTTTATAATTAACACTTGTAGTCATAATTTGATGGCTTACTATACATATATAATAATATATATAGCGTCACTATGTTATAAATTGTAACACGAGGACACGACAACCGACCCAATTCCGCTGACGTTCCTCTTCTAAATCGAGCCTACTAACCTTTCTGGTAGAGTTATAGCTTACATCCAATATGCACACAAACTTGGCGAAGGCTTACCTGGAATTGATGGCTAGCTGTTATTATTAATATTTAAGATTGGTCGAGTAGTTTGTCCTGACGCAGACTCAGGCGTCATTATTGTTACCGATTGGGGAACTATGTATATTGAATAGGTAATATTATTATTCGGCAATGGAGAAATTTAAAACCGCTTCACAGGAGTCAATGTGGGTAGGGTACTGTAGCTATGTGAACCGGATATAACTAGCGGTGTGTAGCTTTAAGAAGCGTTTGGACGTATTCAGTCGAATGAGTATACCACTTTAGCCTAGTTGGTGACTCTACGAAGCAGGCAGTTCGAAACCTGGTAAGGTTTTATCTAATAGACACGAATGCTTGATGTCTTCTATGTACCTAAATATTTCAGTATTTATTTATATGATTATCGTCGTCTATCTAGTACCCAAAAGACAGATAGATAGATGTGACAGATATAACTGTGTACATAAGATCTCATGTCCAACAAGGTATCAACAGTTTGCCCTTTTCGGGCGTACCTACAATATTATTGAACCTAAAATTAAACTTAATCAGACGAGACGACATATGTTGTTAGAGTTATGTAATCGCTGACCGTTTTAATGAGACTATTATCTAGAACTACGTTTGAAAACCGATAGTGATATGATATAGGTAGAAACATTTTAAAACATAAAACCATCAAAATCTAATATGATTATCACCACTCATATTTATTATTTTCCACAAATGTAACGAAAATAAATTATATAATTCAGATTTATTTTCTCCTATTCCCTCGGATTAGCCGCGCTCAAAGCACTTTGATTCGGATTGGAAATAAATGGTACGGCGTGATACGCGAGTTGGAATATAAATTTATTTCATTTATTATTTCACGCTACTTACATGGCCAATAGGTAACGTGCGTTTTTCAATAAGAGGACAAATCGGACCAATGAGTCACTACAATATATATATATATAAGGAGAGTCACTGACTATCGCATACCACTATGAAGTGATAATTCAGTCATTATATCCAAAAAACCGACCCTACCCGTGAATAATTAGTTCTTGGATTTTTTTTTCGTAGGTCCCTCGGGGGGGTCACTGGGAGTGTAAATTCAAAAAGTAGACTGAATCAGGCTCCTGCGTATTGTATATTCGAAAAACGGTTTTTCTTGAATAACTCGGCCATTTTTAATTTTACAGTAAAATCGTGAGACCAAAAATTGTAGAAAATTTGATTCTCTACAAGTTTGGTCCTTACAATTTTTCTCCTAGGATCGATATTTTGGAAATTAAATTTGAAAAAAAGCGACAAATTCAAAATGTTTTCTGCATCTCGTTTATTTTCAACTTTACGGTATAAATGAAGAGGAGTAAACTTGTCAAGTTGTAAATAAACGAGATGATGAAAATATTTTGAATTTGTCGCTTTTTTCAAATTTAATTTCCAAAATATCGATCCTAGAAGAAAAATTGTGATTCCTAAACTTGTAGAAAATCAAATTTCCTACAATTTTTTTCTTCACGGTTTTACTGTAAAATCAAAAACGGCCGGGTGATTCAACAAAAACCGTTTTTCGAATATACTCAGGAGCCTGATTCAGTCTACTTTTTGATTTTACACTCCCAGTGACCCCCCCCCCCCCCCCCGAGGGACCTACGAAAAAAAAATCCAAGAACTAATTAAACACGGGTCAAAATCTATAATGACTGAACTAAGATGCGCGCGGTCGCTTCCATGGGCAGCAACCGAACAAGTACGTGCAACATAATGTCGAGTCAGATTGACCTCCTGCATCATCATCCTCCTAGCGTTATTCCCGATTGTGCTCCTAAAGGAGCCCGGGGTCCGCTTTGACACCTAATCCCAAGATTTGGCATATATAGCTACACGAAATTGAAGAGCAGTTTAGGGAATAGACAGCCAATTCCTCTGTTATTTGTAACTAACTGTTGCCCGCGACTTCGTCCGCGTAGAACATTTCATTGTCTTAGAAAATGATTTCTCTCAATACAAACGTTGAACCCTCTTTTAGGGGATAAATTAAAAAAAAAACGTTGATGTTCATTTTCTAGTTTGTGAACAAACAGTCTAAAACCAAAGTTAAAAATCTCATACTTTAAAAATGTCTTGAAATAGACAAACTTTGAACCCCCTTTTAACACTTTTAGGGGATGAATTTAGAACAACTCTGAAATAAGTTTTGTAGTCTTTTAACGTACATAATAAGACCGAAGTTACAAATCTCTTACTCACACTTTAAAATTTTCTTGCTCTCTTAAAATTTGAACCCTCTTTTAAACCCCCTTAGGGGTTGAATTTTTCTAATCGCTGAAAGGACGTTTTTCGTATTGTAGTAAGTATTCTTACTACTAACTTTTAAGTCTCTTTTTCAAAAAAAGTGTTGCCCATACAACGCTTGCCGCCTTCTTAACCACCTTAGGGGTGGAATTTTCTAAAACTCTGAAAGTACTTTTTTATTTTAATAAGTAATCTTTCTAATAGTTTTAAGTCTACTTCAAAAAAAAGTGTTTCCTACACAACACTGGCTCCCCTTCTTAACCCCCTTAGGGGTGGAGTTTTCTAAAACGCTGAAAGTTCTTTTTTAGTATTCTAATAAGTAATCTTTTTGCAAAGTTTTAAGTCACTAACTCAAAAAAAATTGTTGCCCATGCAAAGCTTGCTCCCCTTTTTAACCCCCTTAGGGGTGGAATTTTCTAAAACGCTTTTGTTCTTTTTTTGTATTTAAAATAAGTAATCTTTCTATGAAGTTTCAAGTGTCTAACTCAAAAAATAAACTTTCCCTCATAAAAACTTTGCACCCCTTTTTATCCCCCTTAGGGATGGTTTTTCCAAACGCTGAAAGTACTTTTGTTGTTTTTTTATAAGTAATCTTTCTACAAAGTTTAAAGTCTCTATTTCAAAAAAAGTAGTTTTTCCCATGCAAACTTTGCACCGTATTTTACCCCCTTAGGGGTGAAATTTTCCAAAACGCTGAAAGTGCTTTCTTTGTATTCTAATAACTAATCTTTCTACAAAGTTTTAGGTCCCTAGCTCAAAAAAAAAGGTTTCCCCCATACAAACTTTACACCCCTATTTTACCCCTTTAGGGGTGGAATTTTCCAAAACGCTGAAAGGACTTTATTTGTATTGTAATAATTATTATTTCTACAAAGTTTTAAGTTTCTAGCTCAAAAAAAAAAGGTTCTCCCATACAAACTTTGCACCCCTATTTTACCCCCTTCGGGGTGGAGTTTTCAAAAATCCCTTCTTATCCTTAGCCCACGTTATAAAAGCAACCTACTGTGCAAAAATCAACTCTCTAAGATTAGTAGTTTCGGCTGTGCGTTGATGAGTCAGTGAATAAGTCAGTCAGGCATTATACACATAGGCATTTATATATATAGAAGATAGATTACTCTTTCCTGCACTGCTATCACAAGACAGCGCGCGAGTTCTCTCGATGTTTCTCGCGCTATACGTCTCTTTCTAAGTTTTCTAATAAGTGAGAGACGGATAGTGCGAGAAAAATCGAGAGAGCTCGCGCGCCGTTTTGTGATAGCCGTGCTGGGTCTTTCGCGTGTCTTCCAAATAGGGGTGTAGACTCAAAATTTATTGTTACTTCAAAAGAAAGAAGGCAAGAAAATATGCCTAATGACGAAAATCCCATTCAAATATCTCAAAAAATTATGAAGCTACAACCGTTTTAATGTCGCTTTTTAGAGTGAGAAAACGATCGCGGACCGTTACTTCAAAATCCTCGAGCGTCATAGTAAAAAACAATCGTTTCATATGAAGGTGCGTTTTACGGAAAAGGGACAGAACATACCCCCTCTGAAAACTTTGGATACTTATAACTTAGTGATTACCTATATAACCTCTTGCGTTGTTTTTTTTCCATTTGACTACATTTTAAAGGAATATACTACATTATGGTTATTTTATTTAGAGTCTACACCCCTATTCTCGATTCTTGAGCTAATAACCACTAACTTCGCAATTCGAAAACATTCGGGCATCTCTATCTCTATCGCACTAACCTTATTCGACTGACAGGGATGCAGATATAAGAACTTCGAGTTTCGGTCTTCGTGGTAGCGCCGCAGGTACTTTGGCAGAATGCGCAAAGAGCGCGTGCCATTGCCATTAAAAAAAAACAAATTCGTGTTATTTATATTGTTCGAATTTAATGACACATTTATTGAAATAACGCCTTAATACGACATTTGCGGATATAAGTTCTCATATCAGTATCGAATATTTTTTTATATTTTATTTTTTGGCATGTGTCTCTTAAAGGTCTATCCTAGACGGGAATTAAATTATTATTAAGACGTGAAAGGCAAAACAATTCCGCCATTTTGACGTTTCTCACAGCTGACAGTTGTTGCAGCGTTTGATTTCAATAAAATAAATGAAAAACTGAATGAAGTCGTATATTTCGGAAAATTAATTAATTGTCTCAGCCGGATAAAAACTATGTTTGTACAGAATGTGTCGGCGACCGCGGATGACGACGAAGAGGCAGACGCGCGGGAGTAGGGAGAGGAGAGTCCCGCCAGAGCCAAAGCAACCCTCACCGAGAACGCGCGCGCGCATCCATTAAAATTAAGATAATAATCATTTTGTAACCGAATCTGGAATAAATTTATGTAATGAAGAGTCTGCATTTATAATCATCAATCACCAACAAAACTGACACTGCAGCTAGAATAA
Organism: Epinotia brunnichana; assembly: GCA_963854355.1. Taxonomy (NCBI): domain Eukaryota; kingdom Metazoa; phylum Arthropoda; class Insecta; order Lepidoptera; family Tortricidae; genus Epinotia; species Epinotia brunnichana. The sequence continues at coordinate 15,237,412 of OY977949.1, read as the reverse complement.
TAATGTACCTATCAAAAATGTTTCATATTTTCCCGTTCACGGGATGCTGAGAACATTCGTGACAAACAAAGCTTAGTTTCAAACTGGCTGATTCTTTTTTTAATTTAGAGATTTATTATAAGTGGAGAATAGGCCTTATTGGCCGACTACGGCCGAGCTGAAAGGAAGGGATCTTTTTAGCAGTCTATGTTTGTATTTAAGTATGTTCCACTGTAGCATTTGAAATATTGAACCGATTTTGATAAATGGGTTCAGTATTTTAAACGCTGTCAATCGATTCGAAATTATGCTCCGGGTGACATAGCGCCTAGTGCCTGCAATACGGCCACAACTCAAAATTAAAACACATTTAAGATGTGGCTCTATTGCACAGTGCAATACGGGCACATCTCAAATGTGTTTTAATTTTGAGTTGTGGCCGTATTGCAGGCACTAGGCGATAGGGTACCTTTTGTATGAAAAATAAAAACATGGTAGCTGTCACACATAAGTGACAGACTTTGAAAAAATATTTCGCTATCATTAGCGTGTCGGCGGCGGTATCAAATGAAAGAGGAGAAAATTTCGAGTTGAAATATATAAAAATATTTTTCACAGTTACTTTTTCGTAGTCGGGATATAGTTTGTAAAACTTTTTATGCTTGTTATTTACGACTTCCCGAGGCCTGAATATGGAAGATTTCGCATGCTGGGTCTAGTGAATGACGTAAAATTAATTAATATCTAACAAGTACAGACGCCATCTCTATTTCATTAACTCAAACACGGTGTTGGATGATTATAAAACTACGTCTACATTATCGCTGATGTACTTGATTTTAGTTTGAACAAAGTTCTAGGAACGAATATACTGAAGGTCGCAAACGCAGTATTAATTAAGTTAACAAGTCATGATTTTAATAATGAACCAGACTGTGAAGCTGATCATAATGTATTTTTAAGTAAAGTATATAAAAAAATATTATAATAATCAAAAAAAAGTTAAGAAAATTATAGCCTACTTACTAAACGTAAATATTTATATAACTATAACGTTCATGTAACACACCAGTAATTTTCCGTTTTCTTTACGGCTGGGTTATTCTCATAATCCGCACCATATGATAATTTTCTGTTTGGCCTAAAGGTTGACTGGTAGGGAGTGCTTTAGGGCATCAAGTACGCCCTTTTTATTTGTAACTTATTACTGTGCAATAAAGTTTAAATAATAAAAAACCGGCCAAGTGCGAGTCGGACTCGCGCACGAAGAGTTCCGTACCATTATCAATAAAAATATTAAGTTTGTTTTGTTTTTAGTATTTGTTGTTATAGCGGCAACAGAAATACATCATCTGTGAAAATTTCAACTAGAACTATTACGGTATCAGTGAGATACAGCCTGGTGACAGACAGACGGACGGACGTACGGACGGACAGCGGAGTCTTAGTAATAGGGTCCCGTTTTACTCTTTGAGTACGGAACCCTAAAAAAAGAGCAACATTTGTATAAATTTCCTTTTGTTAGTTTTTAAATGGGTTCTCGAAAATGGTTACAACGATTTCGATGAAATTTGCAAGACTAGAACTTCATGGTTTCATTTAGCGAGAGAACTCGTTATCTCTGGAAAAACACAAAAAATGCCCAGCAAAGCTCGATCTGCCGTGTGCTTCTAATTGAATTTATAAGTATTATCAAAATCCGTTCGTCGATTTCAAGTGAAAGAGTGAACCAACATCCCCACTAATTTTCGGTTTTGTAATATTAATATAAGTACCGAGAGTATATTTATCCATGGAGCGCATAATATATTTAGGTACGTCTACGTCTAAAACATCAATTTCGATATTACAGCAAACAAAAACCTCTAGAATAAACGGACGAGCAAATATCGAACCAATTCAATAAGCGACATTGTAAAACAAACACAACAAGTATACGTGGCGCGGCGTCGCAGCAGCAAATAAACGGAGAAATTACCGTCTCAATATCGACTCCCGACTCGAGAAGCAACAGATTGTGATACCTAGCTCACCCGCCTCAAAAAACACACGAATTACACCATTCTTCACAATATATCTCCACCTCTTTCCGATAAACGAATAAAGAAAGGGATAGCTATCAAATATCACGATGGCATTGCTGCGTCACACAAAATCGTACCGACCATATGGAATCGACATTGCCTTAAGATAATCGGCCATAAAACTCGCAACCAACGACCCGACCATCTTTCTCGACCTAGTTTTATAGCCACTCATTTATCTCTACATTTTCAGACATGTCGGTAGCTTTATAATGTTGGCAATTCATTCATTATACTACCTAAGGGTTTCGGGTAAGGTTGATGACTGTCCTGGCAAAGCTTGGGACGCTTACGTTAGCCCTTTCTGAAGTGATGCCGGAGCACGCCTGAACAATGACTTGAACATGAAAGGCGTTGAAGTATTTTAATAAAAGTCAAGGTTATCGAGTCCAAAAGTCGAGGTCATATTTATGAGATGATTCAACTGAATTACTTCTATAAGCGCACAAGACTTTCTCACTAGCAAATTCACAAGTTTGGGTTCCATTTGAAGTAGACGTGAGGGTTGAATAAATAATAAAGTAACTTACCTAAAACCAACCATTTACTCCACTAGATATAGAAAAGATCTTTCAACTTTTCGCCCACTGTTCTACTTAAATGTTAATGGCAGTTCGTGAGTCGGTGTAGGTACGTTTATTTCTGTTAATGCAAATTATAAATAAGAAAAGATAGAAGTAAAATATTTTGTGACACGACCTTATGTCCGATGTAGAAGCGTCAAAACATTAAATTTGAACCCGGAAAATAAAGGAGGATGGTCAAATTGGCCTATTGACCAATAAGGACAAGCGATAGGTCACTGGATAGCTTATTCAAAGTCCTAAAACTTTTACTATGGCAAGTAATCCCAAATCTTTGTGTGAAAAAAGTTATCGCTGCATAAAAAAGTTTAATGACTTGAAACGATAAACGATATAATATACCCCAAAATTGTTCACTGCTTAAAGGTCGTATCCAATCGCGTCATGTAAGAGCGAGAACTTATTTGTGTTATAGTTTGATTAATAATAATGCCATTGGCATACGTGCAATAGCACAATATTACTGCACCTGTTTGACAGGGAGTCGCACTGTTGGAAGTTGTGCACATATAGTATCCATAGTTTGGTACCTTGGTGCAGGAAGACACGTACTATTTATTCCTCCAGCTGGGCACTTAACACAGCTCATAATCGATGAACCTTTTGCTTAAAGAACTTACTCATTGTTTTATGGTATATCAATCGATATTTAGTTGTTTTGTTTTGTGTATTTATGTAAAAACGTTTAAAAACCGTTGTATAGAACTTAAACCCTGTATATATCATTAAAAAAAATCTTGTTGAGGGGATGTTTTTATTTTGCCATAACTTGTTTCACACAGCGATTTAAGATTTCCCGCCATACAAAAAGTTTTAGAGTATGAAAATACCTTTCAAATGACATATGGTTTGTCATTATTGGTTTTTAGGCCAGATATGAATCTGGGCATCCTCCTTTGACAAAGCAATCGCGCGCAAAGTTCAAACTGGTAAAATTTCAATGGTTTAAAAACATTCAATAATTGAAGCATATTATAGTTCAAATCATTCTACAAATGAAGCATATTATGGTTTAAAAATATTCATAAAATGAAACAAACGAGTACGCTCGAGAAACAAGCGTATTCAGTTAAATCTAAATTAAATTTACTTCCTTTCATTCTTCCAAATTGGTATATTTTGCTGTGAATGCAAGGATTACCTATGATACTACTGGTTTGGCCTAGTTGGTAGGGACCCTCTCTGCAAAGCTAGAGATCCTGGATTCGAATCCCGGTAAGGGCATTAACTTGTGTGATGAGCACAAATATTTGTTCCTGAGTCATTGATGTGTTCTATGTATTAATTTATCTATGTAAGTAAGTGTATCGTGGTCTAGAACACATAGTACTACGCTTTGCTTATTTTGAGACTAAGTAGATTTGTGTAATGTGATTGTCCGCAAATCAATATATATATTATTATATATTTTAATATACCGTGACTTGAGAATGTCCAGTTGATTCCTGTTAAAAAAAAAAATTGTTGCCGTGCACCATTTTTGTGAAAATTAAATCAAGAAAAGAAAAGGGTATTGTGAAATAAGCGTGCCATCCCCAGTAACAAATAGAGCACATGTAGCAAGCAACCTTAATGACACCCTTGGCAGTGAAAATCCCAAAGCTTTGGATGCGGCTCTAGAAAGTTGCACATGGTTGTTCCATGTAAATGAGCAATATTTTCTATACAATTGGATACAGTCTCTAGAGGGCGGATTAATCGCGGCAAAGTTTTGGGTCTGCACAAACCCTAGGGACTACATCAGTCGCAGTATTTTACCAACAACTACATATTATGTCAGTAAACATATTTAGTATCCCTGTTAATGTTGTTTATGTTGGAATGTAAACGTATGAGGGGTTAAATTGATTACGTTCTAGTTGTACAGTCAATTTCAAAACTGTTTTAACACTTATTCCATCGTAATAAGTCGAATAGTTTACACTGGCGTTGACTGTGTAAGCAGCATGCAATATCATGCAATCGCTAGTTTGACGTTTAGTGTATACATCAACGCATATTTCCGAGCAGTAGATATGTTGAAAGGAGTACCTGCTGATCCTGCTGTTATTTTTGTAGCCTGTATTGTATTTGGCAACATCCCTGTTATTGTTTAATGTAGTTTAACCGGTGTTGGGTTAAGTAGAATAACACCAACCCCCAATTTGCCGTGGTTGTCGTAAGAGGCGATTACAGGTTAGGTTTGAAATGTATTGTGGGCGATGGGTTAGCAACCAATATCACATTTTCTTCATCTTTAAATCTGCAACTGCCAAAAGTAGCAGTGAACATGTCATTCGCTCTGCCTTTGTTCCCAAAGGGTTTTGTTCTCAAGAATTGAGAACACACAGGCGTGAAATTATGTAGGTAGTGTAGGTATGTAGTTTTACTCATTAAATTGTTAAAATGCAAATATTGCCATTTGAACTTTGTTAACTTCGTTAACTAGTCTTCATTCTGCCAACGAGTTGCAAATAGGTAAAAATACCATCCTGAAGCAATCACGGGCTCATGTAAATGCAAATGCCTTAGGAACAGATGATCGACCAGTCTCTGGGAGTAATTACGTTATAGGCACTATGCGGTACAGCACTTTGAACAATGAGATGGAAATCAGCTGATAGCATGCACGTACTAAATCTACCCCTTAATATAGCAAGGCATATTATGTATACTTACTTATCAAAACCTACTTAGCATATTACTTATGTAGCTACTTACTTACAAAAAAAATTACTTACAAACAAAACCAATATTCTTTATTGCTCACCAGAAATAGTACATAATAGAAAAAAAACCGGCCAAGTGCGAGTCGGACTCGCGCACGAAGGGTTCCGTACCATTATCAATAAAAATATTTATTTTCATCTGTTTTTAGTATTTGTTTTTATAGCGGCAACAGAAATACATCATCTGTGAAAATTTCAACTGGAACTATCACGGTATCAGTAAGATACAGCCAGGTGGGAGGTCGTTGTTGTTCTACGTCCGTAGGATTAACCCTAGAACCCCTACACGTGACCTCCGGGTGGTGCTAAAAGAACAACAAACTCGGCAGCTGCACTGTTCCTTCTGAACCTCGAAGCGCACACTGGAACTCTATCAGCGACATCGATACGAATACACATAGAAGAAGAAAAAGTGTAACCGTCATACGATAAATAAAAAATACAGCCTGGTGACAGACAGACGGACGGACAGCGCAGTCTTAGTAATAGGGTCCCGTTTTACTCTTTGAGTACGGAACCCTAACAAAGGTAAATTAAACATAAACAATGGTAGACAACAGGCATAAGTGGTTATGTGTATCGTTACCGTAGATATTGTAGATACCGGCGTATTTTTTATACCGGTGTATCAAAGCGTATTCAAGAGTTCACATTATTTTGAAGTAATAGATCAGTAACAAAGCTTGGAATAATGAAACCTGGTAGTTTTCGCACCCACATCTCAGCACAAAAGGATGAACCTAAATATTAATTACGACTGCTGTGTACATAGACGCATAGGGTTTGTGAACAAAACCTTTGTTCTAACAGCCAAAAGCACAATGGGTAGGTTTCACGGAATATTTCGGTCCTTTTGCTGCCAATATTAGTTGTAAAATTATAAATAACGCTACGAAAAGTAAAAGAACTTTACATTTTAATACTGCTGCATTCTTAATAAAACATAAAAATATTTTATAGAAAGTAAGTATGATGTTGATATTTCCAATAAACAAATATTCGAACACGAAGAGAACCATGTAGAAATACGGCGGCTGGAGTTAATTTGGCTAATGGAATGTAACTTCAGTATTCGTAGTAAAAACATTTAACTTCGGTTAAATGTTTACAATTAGGTAGACTGCGGTTGCCCTGGGGCGGGGATCGTATCTTAGGTCGAGAAGATAAATTTATGTTCACATGCACAAAAAACTGTTTGAATAATGGTGTAATATTTTAGGGTACAACTTTCAACATGATGAATGCACTGCTGTGATAAAGTAGTAACTATACCTACGCATTAAGGTAGATATGGAAAAATATAAATTTGTAAAACAAACATTACGCAGTTTGCAGAGTATGTAACATGGGTAACAACTATTCTTAAATGGGTTTAAATACCGTATTATCAGGCTTACAACTAAAAATTAAAAGACAGGAAGGTATAAATACGCTTGGGAGAACGACAGGCTAACTGCAACACTAATATTTAACTGAATTGACCATTTATCACTCCTAAATGAGGTCTCTAACGAGATTTCGCTGAAACATGCCGCTGAAGAATAATCTATACATATAATAAGCTGTAGAGGGTCGAAAGTCTGTACATTGAAGATATTGGCAAAAAAATCAGTTGAGGGGTCTTAGAATCGATAACAGAACACACTTCAATAGTTTTTAGAATTTTTGTCTGTTTGTCGGTTTGTCTGTCTGTTTATATGTAACGGCATCACGTGAAAATGATCGAATGGATTAATGTGAGCATTTTACTAAAACGTTAAATGGATCTTCAGCCAGGCTATAAAAATCATAAAGATTAGGGTTCAAAGGGGGTAAAAAATGGGGTTAATCTTTGTATGGGAACTCCTTGAATCCATGAGCTAAAGACTTGAAAGTTGGCAAGCATATACTTGACTGGAAAGTAAAAATAATCCTATTCAACATTTGTGAAATGTAGGGATAAAACGTGAAAAATATGGGATGAAAAATGGGTGGTGAGGCGATTACAGATTAATAATGATGCGACGGCAGGGAATAACAGGTTTCGTCACCTTGGTAATAAATAACACGCCACGGTATTCGAATATTCATCATGTTCTAACAACTGATACGTAGTCCGGTGGTTTCGCCTATAGACTACGAACTCGCGGTGTTCCCAAGTTCAAACCCAGCGACCGGCATGCAGTTTTTGTATTTAAGTAATAATAGTTTTTATTTTTTTAGTGATAGATAGTGATATATTTTTAAAAACGCAGTGAATCATGAAGGTTCTAGAAAAAATTAGCGACAGCTGACAAAATTTGACGTTTCAGGAATCGCAAATATTTTTTTACGATGTAAATTAGTAAGATAATCATTGCGTTAATATTACAGATAAAGTTGCATGCATGAATAAACATTTATTTAATTCAGAAATTACTAAGTGGTGAAAAGTACAATGGTTAAAGATTTCTTCAAATGAAAAACGATACCTAAAAGCTTCCAAGTAAATACTATAGCGTGGGCAAGTATGAGTTTTTTTCTGACGTAACTTTTTTTGGCGGCAAAACTCTTGATTCTCGGCAAATGCATTACAGAACGTTTAAAGCTCGAGAACATGTTTACAAGGCAAGAGACACTGTGGCAAAATTGCAGAAAAAATTTCAGGCGAAAAAAACTTAAAAACCAAGGTGACCAAATTTTACTTCATCTGACTTGACGTGTGTGAATTTGAAAAGCGAAAAGTCAAGGAGAACGCTATGATCAAATGTAACATTGAGAAACAATCCTCGTAGTGTAATTTTGTATATTAATGTAAATGAACCTTTGACATGTAATTTATATTACCAATAAATTGATTATGATTATTATTATGAAAACGCCGCGTAGCAAGGCGGATATTTGGGGATTATTTAGTTTCATATACATATAATTGCCAAGTCTTAAGAATACAAGAACACACAAATGTTTGGTATGTATCGCTTACTTTTGTAATTATGTATATGGATTTAACGATATCTCTTATTTGGGAATACTGTAGTACCTACAGTATTTTTAAGTTGGAGTAAGTTAATGGAACATCACACACACTAAATCTTTAACCAAAGGTATGCAATATAATGCCTATAATCGTTGGAATGATACCAACAACGATTTTCGATTTCCTCAGAAGAGTACTTTATATTTTTTTATGACCAAATTGTGCAATTTAAATTTAAAACAGGTGTTTTAGTGAATTATATATTATTATATTATGATATTTGTAAATTTAAATATTAGTCGGAGATAAGAATATTGCCTTCAGCGCCCCCTATTACTTTCATTATGACTTCGGTTGTAATTGTAATGTGCTTTTACTATAATGTCAGGTAACGAGGACATATTTTTCTGGGCAAACTCGGGATCTCATTAGTTCCACCGTGCGCTAATAGAGGGCTATAACGGGTATTATTTGAATAAGAGACAGAACAATAGAAGGTTGGGATGACTCTCATGGAAGAGAAAAGTCGGAGAGAAAGTGGAAGCTCTCCTTGATGGAGAAATAATCGCGAACATGGATTGGGGTGACGGAAACCGAGAACCGAAATTGCCAGTCCCCAGTTACAGAATAACCCCAAATCACTGTATGTTGGCTGATAATAATTGAGGAGCTCCGTCAATTCCTCAAGGATCTCATAATCACCTTTGGCACTACATTAGTTGCTACTTACACGAAATCATATCAGAATATATGTGACGTAATTTACATCATTGAGGAGTTCCATAAGTTATCTGTGGTATTCATCAACAGTTCCACTTTACCAAATGTTTGGTTCAATACCTCATTGATCCCATCATCCAACTAGCTTTTGTACGAATCGGTTCATAAATGACGGAGTTCTGAGGTAACAAACATTTAAAACAACTTATAACCTGTTTGAGAACCTCCTTCTTATTTTGAAGTCGATTAAAAAGTTAAAATAGTTTCTAGGTACAATAAGTTTCATTAACAATTTTACCTACGGAGGCAAAAAGAATATTACAATTAAAATGAAATTGAGAACCATTCGTCCAAAATGAAGGACTTTAAGTGAAATTTTACTATACTGGATGTGGAGTATGTTTTTTAATACGTAAGTTACCTACAGCAGGATCTTAAGCGGACCTTGAAGTTCGTCTTCGGTCTCATATCAAATGACTGGGATGGAGGTGATGAAGAGATTCTGCTTCTGAGTCTTTTTGGCCTTCCAAAGAAGTTCGGCCTTCAGGCTTCTGCCAGAGCTCACTGGTGTTTTGTGGTTCCTTAATTTATCCCTTGCTGCCGCAGAAGTAATGCAGTCTTTTGAAATTTTAAGAAGGTTCCTAACTCTGGGTTTCCTTACGTGCGAGATTTATGCAAGGATATTGCATCGATCTTACTTCCTCTTTGGTCATCGGCCGGGGCTCAAGGCTCTGTTGAAAAGAAAAGCCTTTCGCCTAGCTTCATATTGTTAGAAGGTGGCTACTTGGAAGGAGGAAAGTAGCTCTAGGCTTCTACATTCTGCCGGGGCTCCGATTTCGTGCTCGCAGCAATTGCTTTTACCACTAAGAACATAATGTATGTATATTTCGAAGAAAGAAAAATTCAGTAAGTGTGGTTAGGTTGTAGCCACTTTCGTAATACATCACTCAAAATGATGCAAACGGAACCAAATTGAATGGTTTATAAGAATATTAATACATGACTCTTATTTAAAATAACAATATTCACACAAGTATTGAAAACCATAATATAGTAATTTCACTTTCTACTCATAATATAATTGCAATCGTTTGTTATTTTGGATGATTGTTACCTACTCAGACACCTGAAAACGGCAGAACATCTTTAGGTGACTCTTGCCCCCAGATAAATTATCATATTTTGCATTAAGACATTGAATACCATTTTAGGAATTATTACCTAACGGAAGTTGATCAAATATGAAATAGAAGTTAATACTAAAGTTCACGCGGACGAAGTCGCGGGCAAAAGCTAGTCCTTACTAAATCAGTAAAAAGATTATCGAAAAGTAATTTTACTGAGATTGCATAAGAGAAATCAAACTATCTTCCCCAACTAGTTGTTATTTAAAAACACGAATGGAAGGTTTGTAATTTTGACGATAAAAAATTACAATTACGCGGTTTTTTTTGTAATACGCCTCTTAAGTTAAAACAAATTGGCCCCTGTTTACTCTAGGCGGAGACTACTCAGCGCTATAATTGCTGTGGCCTCCACTAAGTGTTCGGTAAAGTTGGGGTCGATTGATTGACTCAACGGTTTGGTTATTTGCTACATTTGGTTAGGGCGAAATAACACTACGAAGCACTCGTGACCCGACTGTAAACGACTTAGGACGAGGCAACCGTGCGATATCGTCACACATTAGATCGATGGTGTACCTATTTATGTAGAGTCAAACGAAGAGACAATACCTAATCTAATACCGGAGATCAGTTTAAGAATATCGAAGATGTAATATCATCATCATCATCAATATTATTATATCATAAATCATTATCCATTGAAGTCTAGTGAACTATAGGTACGAAGAACTTTATAGCGCGGCACAGTGTTCAATATGACTCAAAAATAAATATGCGCCAAAAATCCCTTTATCAATCTGTATTCATCACAAATAAATATCTTGATCAGATACGCTTGCATAATTTATTTAATCATTTTTTTAAGTCAAGGTCTCGAAATATTAAATATTTTTTATAAAATAAAGTATTTGAAATAGACTTGTGGCTGTTCTTGTCTTGCGTTTAAAACGCATTCCTTGATTGATTTATGCGATAAACAGCATAGGGATTTTTTTGAGTCATATTGAACACTGCGCGGTTGAAGGGACAATGATATTATTATGTAGATATTTCACAAGAAAATATCAATAAAATTTACGAAGCATATCATACCGTTTACTCGTAAATTATTTCGACGTCATGTATATTTTTAAAAGCAAGAGGTAATTTAATGCATAATAATCTAAATTCTCGAAAATGCATTTGTAAAGCTTTGAAAGAAAATTTAATATAAAAGGAGTATAATGCGATTAAACATCATAAAATAGGAACTGTTTAAAATCATATTATTTCGTTATGAATATCGTCAGCAGATAGTTGGTTTTTACTGAGTACCTAAAGCGTGTATACGTAAGTGTCTCACCAAGACAAATGTATATGTCTAAGTTGTGACAACTTTCGTGATGTATTATATAACCGTGTTAGGTTAGGATGCGGTTAATTTCCAATTAAGTTGTACTATGATTGATGTTGACAATTTGACGGCTGGTTTAGAGCTGCATTATGGCACATATGAAAATGTCGACGTAACGGATGAGCGGATTTTGGTATAATTGCTTTGGTTAATTTTTAAATTATTCGCACGTATAACATTAATTATACAAATCGTGCGTAATTCAGAAAAGTGTCTCGCATGACATGACGTCAATCGTCATATAACTACCAGTATTTTAATAAACAATGTCATTTAGGTAGCAAAATAGGCAACTAAATAAATCTCACATCTTTAATAACACGACTTGGTCCTTGACAGCAACTTTTTTTAAACGGCCTAAAATAAAATATAAGCAAACCCAGTAAATCAATACCTACCTACATATCTACATAGGTATCGGTCGATCCCTTACGGCCACGTGTAATATAATATAATACCCGCTATTTTTATTATAGCTTGATTGTCCACGCCTTAATGCCATTGTTATGTTCGCACAGTGAGCGAAGTGATTTCATCTATGATGTCAATGATGTGTAATCAATAATCATCCGTAACTTTTACTTTCACTAGTCAATTTGGTATAACTATCGCAAAAATTATAAAACAGGGTGAAATCGGAGACTTAATTAAAAATTATAAGTGATGGTAGGATTGAAAGCCAATATTAAAAATTTAATTATTGATTGTTTTTCTTTTAATTATCATTACATTTTAACGTCGAGCAATTAGAGCTCGAAAAAGTGATTTCTGATAAGGTTCATCTAGTGATGTGGATAACGCTAATTTTGAGGCTCAAAGACTCGAACCCTAAATACTCCCGAGGCTTAAAGGCTCAAGTGACGAAAAGTCAATATTATGCAATCATATGCGTAAAATAAACCAACACGGTTCTTAAACAGCATCGATTATTTTAGCCTCATAAGCCTCGAAATGAGCGTTACCCACAACACTAGTTTCATCTCTAATGTCAACCTTGATAAGGTAACGCAAGGACAGACGTTTTTGTAAGCTATCTATTATGTAATCTGAAGCTCTGACATAATGCTGCTGGTTTTAAATTCATAAAAAATTAATATGTGGAATATATGTTTTTATTAACCTATACCTAATATTCTATTATTATTAGTAGCTTTCAATGTCTAAACATAATTATGTTGGTAATATTTTCGTATCATGTACTCCCTTACATTTTCTACCTTTTCCTTCAAGTATACAGTCTCTAAAGTAGGCTGAGGCGACACAAGCTAACTACCTCAATAAAATTGTCACTATAGGATTGCGGGTGGAAGGGTTTTCGCGGTGCATTACAGCCCCGTCCTGGAATCGTCATCGTTATCTCGATTAACAGGCAATTTACTTATAAATACCTATATTTAGAGTAAAATTTTACACATCGCCAAGTCCTTTTTGGGACGACACATTCTTAATAATTATGTTGTTTCATGTTCAATATTGTGTCAATATCATCATGCTAATATCAGCCGAAAGAGTCCACTGCTGGGCACAGGCCTCCCCCAAATAGTGCCACAATAATCGGTACTGCGCTACCTACATCCAGCGGACTCCCGGTCAAAATGGTCAATGCAACGAATTATTAATACCAATACCTATTCAGCACACACTTTAACAATGATACAAGCATACTTAGTCTAATCGTTCTTTCGTTTAAAATGTAAATTAAGCTTAAGTAAGATATTTTTAAGTTAATTCATTTCAATTAATTAATTTGCCTTGTCAAGTTATGAGTTTCTATTGTGATCAAGTTTTTAGGTATTTATTAGTTAATTATGCTGTCAATCGCTCTCGCAGATGTCCAAGATACAGGCTCAGCCTAATTTGGAGTCTGATAGATAAGTCTTCATTATGTGTTACTTTTTTTGTTAATAAATGATTTTGTTTTTTGTTTTTTTAGTACCTATCCCAAAGTGTGCTTCATTACCTGTCCCGCTATCCCGGTTATTGAATCCCAAGAAAAGTTGTAAGGCTTGTTTTTGCTAAAGCTACTCCCTTCGAACCCAAAAACAATACTTTATTGAGAGTAGATTTAGATAAACTCGACTGTAATAAAATAAATAAAAAATAAAATAAAATAAATATTACGGGACAATCTTACACAAATCAACCTAGGCCCACCACGGTAAGCTCAATAAGGCTTGTGTTGTGGGTACTAGGCGATGATATATATAATAGATACATACATATAGATACTAATATAAGTAATATAAGTTATGTTATAGGTTAGGTTAGTTTCTTACCGGGATTCGAACCCGGGACCTCCGGCTTCGTAGGCAGGGTCACTACCAACTAGGCTACAGAGGTCGTCGAGTTCTAATAAATACAAAAGCTATGCTTTATTACTGATAAATAAAAGACCACAAGCAATAAATAAGCATCGCCACATACCTTTATTTCAACAATTACCAACACCATTTCAAACACCCTGTGTCAACAGCAGACCACAGAAGTTCATTTACGTCCACAAAGCAGAACAATCGCCAGTAATTGTTTCAACCGCGACGCACCTCAGGGGGTCAATCTAGATGAACATTTCGCAAATATGATATCAATGTGTTGCACAAACTCGTGCTGCACCCTTAGGCTCCACGCGAGTGAAAGCGAGCAAGCGCAATACATCCACATTACATTATATGTGAAAAGTCGGACCAACAGTAGCCTGCGGTGTTGACGCTGAAATGACATGCTATTATTTTTATTACTCCCTAAACATACACGTAATGTTGCAGCTGACATCAAATGAATAGTAGTATTAGAAACTATAACGTAATTAAAGCGTAATTGCCTACACACGACCACTATTATAGGCTACATTTAATATTGTCCATTAACTAAAAAAACAATACTACTGAGGACAACATCTGCGTCCATTATATTGATGAATATAGACTAAACGAACATCATAAAGTTATTTTGCTTTTGGTAGATTTTTCGCGAAGAAGGCAGATAACAAAAAACCGTGTTAACTTTTTATGCGCCCTCTAAATTCGCTACAAGAACAGTGCCAAGTTGCTGTTTCAGACAATAAGCTACGCTACGTTTGTTATTCCAGATTTAACAAAATGAAAAGCAGTTAAATATGACAAAACGTAAGCAAAAGTCACGGCTATGGAATAGGCGGTAATATACGGTATATTGTCCTCAATAATGTTACAAATAGTCAAAAGCAATGAAATACGGTACACTTTGTAGCCAATTTTCTTACAAGTAGACCTGTTTCATTGATCTTGGGTGTAGTTGAAGTTTTAATTAAAAATTGAAATAACACACCGACTTATTCATGAATTCATTATTTATGCATGAAATATATGCATTGTTTGCAGACTGTTTTGCTCGACTAGTCCTAAGCTATAGAAGCTGCACCGGACTGTGCCCATAACAGGTTATAATCCAGCTAGGATTATAATTTAAATCTATATACCTACACTGCACTAAACACTTGTAAGTAGTATTTCGTTTGGTGCTGAGACCTTTTTATACCACGATGGTGCCAAACAACCATACGGCCTGCCTAAGTGTAAACCATCGCCGCGCCTATTATGAACGCTTCGAATTCCACATTAGTCATGAGACATTATAGATCTAAGGATTCCCTGGGCTGTCATCAATTCATCATCCATCTAAACACAACGAATTTTCACAAGTATAATGCGAAAGTCAAATGAATAATAAAACACCACAAGTTTCACAATTTTACGTATCTCTACTACACAACGCCGTTATCAAATCAAGACATTTTTTGAAGCAGTCGCGACTTCACATACCAGTAAAAACCTGGAGGTCTATCTGACACGTTTCATTGATAAGACATTGGCATGACATTAGTCGCACCCGCCCGGCTCCACGCGTGCCATTCGCGCCAACATTCCATGTCAGAACAAGTGCACGTAACTAATGTCATACCAGTAACTTCGCGCCAAAGAGACCTCCTGATTTTCTCCGCTCAATATCACGCATCGTATGGTATTGGCTCGTGATGATAAGCCAATAATAGATTATTTTATTTACCCGTATACGAGACTAATGGACGAGGGATCATAAATCATATTTACGGCTGCTTTTCAACTCCGTAAGAGGCTTCTGAAAAAATCTGGGCTGTTCAAACTTAAATATGCGTAAGTGCCTATGCTGAAAATGCGGTATTGAGATCACAAAGAGAATGAAATTAATTTATGTAAGTAGATATTCTTACTATTTATTTCTGCGGTTTATTTACGGTTTATTTTCTGCTAAGCGCACCAACAGTGAAGATTTATGTTAAACGGTTATATCAGAATCATTCTTGCCTCCAATGTCCATTGTCCAATTCCCCGAAAGTCCAATCCATGTACTTCTAATTCCCCGAATTTCCAGTCATCGTATGAGTATCAACCGCCTCTTCATGAGATGTATCTACCTCCATTACTACTATAGCAACCTTTTTCGTTCAATTTTTTTGTCGATTTTATTATCCGAAACAATTAACAAACTGAATTATATCAAATACGTCACTCCTGTAAAGTTTCGCGATAATGCCAAAAACGCCATAAGCTTGCGATACGAAGTAACGTATTTTGCAGCTAATTTGTTGACAGAATTAACTTCCTATCAAAGAGGAATTTCATTAAAACGTTAATTAATATTATGTTGACTTTGGGAAAATATCTACAGTAATAATTTTTTGGGCTGCGTCCCTCAAATTGTCGTCTTCAGTTGGTCGGCCATGACACGGATGAGTATTTATCTCCATAATTGATCGAGTTACTAATATGATAAAGAAGTGTAAAAGTTTGGTCGCAAAGCAACTTCACAAATGAACTTCTAATAATTAAATTGCTTATTTAAATTATTCCAACTCGTACCTGAGTCGAATCTAACGACATATCATATCTTGTAAGGATTTTGACATATTATCTTGATATGTCAAAATTCCAAGCCATTAGCATACATATCAGAGCAATGGAGTACCTAGGTCACACTGAAAGTTTTGCACTCCTGGCCACTCGTAAACATTTGAATTCCAAATGAAAAAAATAAATTTGCCGCCAACAACTATTCAATTCCATAAATTATTGTTAATGGAATTGAATAGTTGTTGGCGGGAAACTGATCGTCATTTTTTTTTTCAGGCGTTTTGAAGTGAACAATTGGCGGCACTGAAAATTAATTTGTCGCGAAAGGATGATTTTTACGATTTTAAATAGTACATTACATCAGAGGCCGGGAAAACACGGATTTCCGGCCAGGCAGGTATAGACGGCCGAGCGTAGCGAGGCCGAATAGAGATACAAGGCCGGGAATCCGTTTTCACGCCGAGGCATGTATACTTGTATAGTGCTTTTCTCAAACATGCAATGAAATAATTAAATAAAAATCCTCAAATCAAACTAATTTTCATGGCTGAATGCCGTGATGCTGTGCCACAAATAGTGGAATGAAAATTAACTTGGCAATCACACTTACATAGTTTTAGGTACCTATGCAAAAATTTGTAAATGCAGTAAAGTTGTGTGATTCCCAAGTTGCACAATTTTATTTAGCAAGATTAATAAGAATGCCTGACTTGGCTCTACGAAATATCTCATCACTTTTTACTGTGGAAGAGTTTCGAGACTTGGCCATTTTTTTACATGGAATGTTTTTATGGGATAATATAGTTACAGGAGACGAAACATGGATATACTGCTATGAACCGGAAAAAAAACAACAGTCAAGTGAATGGGTTTTTGTATCATTCAAAAACCCATTCACTTGACTGTTGTTGTTTAAGGGGGTTCGATTGCCATACAAAACGTTATTTGACATTCGTAGGCTAACGGCGTGATATTTTAAGAAACTTATGTAACAAACTTTCATAAATTGGCTTCCCATTTGCGCCAAATTCCCCCTTTCCTAGAATAAACTTACATAAACTAGATTAATTTGAGAAATTGGTTTGTCACGTGATATTTTGGGAAAACTATTTTTCTCAAATTAATCTAGTTTATACAAGTTTATTCTAGGAAAGGGGGAATTTGGTGCAAATGGTAAGCCAATTAATGAAAGTTTGTTACATAAGTTTCTTAAAATATCACGCCGTTAGCCTGCGAATGTCAAATAACGCTTTGTATGGCAATCGAACCACCTTAAAGGCTACACAAAAGTGCTCCAGGCAAAAAGTGTAGGCAAACAAATTAATGCGAGTTTTTTTTCAAAAACAGGTCCTATTTGTACTGTACCTCTAGATAATAAGAGAACGGTTAATGATGAGTGGTACACAACCATTTGTCTGCCCAGTGTTTTTGAAAAGGTCTAAGAAAGTCGACTAAGAAGCTGCATTCTCTTGCATTGACAATGCGCCTCCTCACACCGCGAAGAAGACTAAGGCATTTTTGGAAGCTGAAAAGGTGGAGATTGTGACTCATCCTGCGTATAGCCCAGACCTTGCACCATGCGATTTTTACCTTTTCCCTAAAATCAAAGATAGAAGTTTCACATTTAAGACCCCCGAAGAAGTGGTGACCACGTTCAATCAACACGTTGACAACATGGTCTCAAGTGGTGGTGGAAAAATGGTTTGAGCGTATGAATAAATGTCTAAAATGTAATGGCGAATATTTTGAGAAGCAATAAATGTATAATTATAGTTATAAATAGTTTTTTATACCACGTCGGTGGCAAACAAGCTTACGGCCCACCAGGCCTCGTAGCATGGATGTGATGGATGTAGCATGGACCGTTATCATGCGATAAGTGATAGGATAAGCGCGTCGTCTCATTCTATCGAACGGTGTCAGCCAGGGACGGATGCTCTATCCTGTCACTTATGGACGCTTGCAACTCCAGGGGTGTTACATGCGCGTTGCCGACCCTTTAAGAATTTATTAGTTACGTAAAACTTTTAGTGTGGCCACGTATTTCAAAAAAGCGGCCAAGTGGGAGTCGGACTCGCGCACGAAGGGTTCCGTACCATTATCTATAAAAACGGCAATAAAATGACGTTTGTTGTATGGGAGCCCCCCTAAAACAAATATTTTATTTTGTTTTTAGTATTTGTTGTTATAGCGGCAACAGAAATACATAATCTGTGAAAATTTCAACTCTCTAGCTATCACGGTTCTTGAGATACAGCCTGGTGACAGACAGACGGACGGACGGACGGACGGACGGATGGACGAACGGACAGCGAAGTCTTAGTAATAGGGTCCCGTTTTACTCTTTGAGTACGGAACCCTAAAAATTGAGAATTCTCCTACACAACCATTCAGAAACTTATAGACTATACGAGTAGTGCATAAGTAAATATATGTACATACGTCGTAAACAAACTCGTAATATTTTACCTTTACTTCCTACTGCCTTAAAAAAAATACTTTTAGCTGTCATCGCATAAAGAAAAAACTATTTCAAACGAAAGCGGCCTTTAGACCTGGCTAAATGAAATGAAAATATATTTATTAACGAATGAGTAATTAAAAAAAATTGTGGCCATGGTCCCACACTAGGCTGGGCCCGTTCTGTGGAAACCAAACAGTACAGATTAATAATGACGCGGCTTAAAAATAGAGACACGACAAGGTATTCTGAAACAATAAATGTACTCGTTAGAATAATGATTAAAGAATACCTATTCTAATTAACCATTTTAAAAAGTCGTAGTAGAAGTGTGTACTGTTCATGTTTGTGTGTGTGTCTGTGTGCGTGTGAGTGTGTGTGTGTGTGCGCGTGTATGTGTGTTTGTATGTTTAAGGGTTCCGTACTCAAAGAGTAAAATGGGTCCCTATTACTAAGACTCCGCTGTCCGTCCGTCCGTCCGTCCGTCCGTCTATCTGTCACCAGGCTGTATCTCACTGATACCGTGATAGTTCCAGCTGAAATTTTCACAAATGATGTATTTCTGTTGCCGCTATAACAACAAATACTAAAAACACAGAATAAAATAGTTTTTTATAGATAATGGTACGGAACCCTTCGTGCGCGAGTCCGACTCGCACTTGGCCGGTTTTTTTTTATACAACGACGGTGGCAAACAAGCTTATGGCCTGTCTGATGTTAAGCTGGTACCGTAGCCTATGGACACTTGTGACTCCAGAAGAATCACAAGCACGTTGCTGACCCTTTATTCACTTGAGGATTCGCTGGGTTGGCAGATAAAGACAAGCGTGACAGTAAACGTTATGACACTACCCGAAACATTTTATTAATAGTTTTCTGACTGTTCATAATTCCTAGATAATAAGAGCGTTTGTATTTTCTCTTTCAATCGCGTTTGCAAATTCCTTATAAATATACGAAAACAGAAACCCAGGAAATCGATATGCAAATTTGGTTTTGACCATCGGAACTGGTACTTTAAAAACTCTTTTACTAAGCAAGGCCCTGTAGCATGGCAGGTTCAATGTTGCCTTATGCACGTACACGGTAGCACGCAGCAGGAATAACCTACGAATACGAACGCTAAGTACCTCCACTACCAAGGACACCTTTAAAACTGCTCTTTGAGTTCTTTCGAGCGCTGAGAGTTGTTTTTGCGACGCCTTCCCATGCAAGAATGCAGTAGTTGGTTATGGATATGCACAGTGCGACCACAGTTTTGAAAAGTTGTCCGTTAGTAGCCTTTCTTAAAAACTTCATAGTGTAGATGAGCTTGTGAATCCTAGCCGCTGTAAAAGAAATATGTTTTTTGAAATTTAGATTGTCGTCTAGCTCTACACCCAGATATCTAAGAGAGTCACACTTTTGAATGTTTTCACAATTACAGCTCTGGTTAAACAGACAAGATTCAGAATGCGTTTTCAAACTCGTTAAAGAGGTAGGAGGTTCAGACAAACCGGTCTTATGAAAACAAAGGAATTTTGTTTTCTTTGCATTTAATGTTAGGGTTTTGGTTCAACCATGCCGAAACTTTTTTAAGTCCCATGATCGCTGTATCCTGGGCATCCTGCCACGAACGACCGTGAACGATAATGGCTGTGTCATCCGCATAGCACTGCATATCATTATTATGAAGCTGTAGAGACAGAATATCATTAAGGTACGCAAGTAAATAAAAGACAGTGTGGGGAATACTTCCTTGTGGGACCTCAAAAGAGACACTTTGTTCGCTACTGATAAAGCCATTGACCCTAACACATTGAAATCTGTTGGTCAGGTCCAACAGAACCAATTTAAGGCTGTGCCCCTTATACGAGTACCTAAGCCCTCCCGTTTGCGAAGTAAGATGGGGATGCAGCGCTATAACTGCATGCACGCTCACTGATTAGAGTGAGGCTCCCCCAGTTAGTGCACTGCATTTAGCCAGGTCTAAAGGCCACTGATGTAATTTTAACATTACGAGTACGTGTCACTGGGTAACCAATTTGTTGAACTTTGTTGACTAAATCCAAACATAAATTTTTAGGTACACAAGAAATCTTGTTGTCCAAATCTAAAAACAAAAATGTCTCAGAGCGCACGTTTCCTCTCATCTTAGGCTCAACGTACACAATGTATTATATTTGTACAAAATATAGACTAGCGTCAATCCTCACGTATCGTGGCTTGTTTTCGTAAATTAGACGACGCACAACGCCGCATCATAACGCCGCCTAAGAGGAAATTGAATAGCGATCTACTTAAATTCTCCCAAAGGGCATGCTCGACAGCCGGGCTTAATAGGGCACGTATAAATTCACTTGTGCGTTATTGAATTGTTATACAGCATCAGATGTTCGGCAGACTTTTGTGTAATTAGACATGTGTTGTTGCGGTCCAGTGGTGGAGTTAGGTTAGGTAGGCCAAATAAACGATAAATGTATGTCTCAAAGGATTAAGACAATTCTTAACAAATATTATTTTTGCTACTTGGAACTGTGATTGATTTGAAACAGACTCCAAGTAGTTAATGTCAGGTAGAAAAATAAGTGCATTACTTGCACATTCGACTCTCGCTTCCTTGAGCCATGTTAGGCCTTTGTATCCGGGCTCTCTGGGCTTTCACGAGAAAGCTTCCAGCTCAGAGCTCTGCAATTTTTTTCTATACATATAAATGCCCTTGGAGTAAACATAAGAACTATGCAAGCAATTAACACAATATAAGTTAGGTGTAAGAGATTGCAAGAAGATCTAAAAATCTGTAACACTCGCACGGTACCCACAGGTTTAACTTTTTAAATAATATAACCATACGTAAACCAACACATACCTACTCATAAGGTTTGCACGTGGCTCTTAACATTATTACAGCGACCAACACTCTCGCAACGCAACGAAAATTTCCAAAGCTACCCTCACAACATTTCCTTGCGTTGTAACCCTCCACTGCATCAGACTAATAAAACGGGCTACCAAAATAGGTCTTCCAATTTTGCGTTGAAGCTTAACACCTACACGAAAGAGCACTTTGAGCATTAAATATGGACGGGACGCGGCGTCGACTCAAATCTACCCATGAAATATTAATACCTCGGACACTCGCTCGCATCATATTGAAACAAACAAATAACTAGCTTACTGGTTCTAGCAACTACATTGGATCATTTGAAATTATATTAACACATTGATGGACATTACATTACATTAAATACCATTGCCAGTGTCAGTTTAAAACGGATTTTTAAGATATTTTAACATTGAAAATGTTTTTTCGATCGCTTCAGTAAGGCCTCCAATTTCAGCGAGAGTGATACATTGCCCTGGTCTCGTGAGTTTTAGGGCTACTTTGTTTGTACGTTACGATTGAGGTGTCAAAAGATGCCTCTTGGCAAAGGTTACAAAATGGTAAAAAAAACAAAAAAAAAAATTTTTTTTAAAGTTGCTAAAATGTCGAAAAAAATTTAATTTTTTTGGTGTCTTGTCGTACTAAAGCGGCAATTTCTTGAAAACGAAGAGCGATGTCGAAAAAATGAAAAAAAAACCCTCGAGGTATTGAGCTGGCCTACATTTTCTAAAAAAGAGAACCTCTCTATCTCTTACGGTCTAGGCAGGAAGGTGCCCTTTATGTGGCGCAATTTCAGGGTGCGGCTCGTTAAGTGCAATACGAGTGTCGTGTTGTTATTGGAGTGTTTATTTGAGGTTTCAGTGCTTATTCTAAACTAGCTGCATAGTGGCATCATTTAGCACTTTAATCGTAGAGAGAGTAAAACTTAGTCTGTCAGTCCTGAAATGGCTAGAAGTACCTACTTGGCAGATGGTGTCAAAGGTGCCTGGCATTTTATCGTGTTGTCATGAGACGTAGACGTAGACGCCTAGTATTGGGAGTGGGCTGACGGTATATTAGATATATTTCGGTGGGTGACATACAATTGAAAAGTCAATGCTACCTAGTACCCACGTTAGATTGACAACTCTATGCGGCTTTCACTAATGTGCAAAATCGCATGAAAATAATCAGAAGAACATAAATTACAATTTGCTATGATTTTACCAACTTCTACAAAAAATATCGATCTTCCAGTATACGTTTTAAGAGAATCCATGAATAATGAAAGTCATTTCAAAAATTACGTAGCGAGGAGATTCGCATGCCGCGAACAAAAGTTCCACTTATGACTTTAAAATAAACAATAGGACATAGTATTCTAAGGACATAGTTTAGAATGAACCTTGAAGAAGTGTGTGTCTTTTACAACCCGACTATCCGCGGTCTTATAAAACAATTGCTACATCACATCATCATCATCACCGCGTGTGGGCATAAATAAAACTGTCACATGATATCTACATTGACTGTAGAACAAAATTAGGGCTTTAAAAAGCCCAATATCACGCAAACGGCTGATTGGAAAGTGGTTTTCAGAAACCCATAATATATTTGAACAAGCTATCCAAAGATGCCCCACATGAGTTTAGAGAGAAAAAAAATACATCCCCACTTTCCGTATAAGGTACCTACCTTAAATATATACTTTTCAAGATTTTATGCTACCGTTTTGGTGGAGTGATTGATTTTTATACCCATTCCAAATTACAGCTTTCTAGTAGTAAGGGTCACTGAGCTAAACCGCATACTGACAGACGGTCAGATGGACAAACGGACATGGCGAAACTATAAGCATTCCTTGTTGACTACGAAACCCTAAAAATCAAATACAAGTCTGCAATCCCCTGAAGCTGTGAAAATTCAAACAGTGATACGAAGTTATAAGATAGATACAGTATTACAGTATACATATACAGTATACGTAATATCGACTGTATTATTTCACTGTTAAGCCGAACAATTCCAAAGCCTACATTAGTCTCGGAAATGAATACCATTTCGCCGCCCTATGTCCGGGCGCTCGCCAGAAATTAATGTAGGTTTTGAAAAAAAGCTTTGCAAAGGATCATTATTGTGTGGTAAATGTATAAAGAAAACGTTTCTGGAGCTTCGCCGGCCGCTGCCGCGGCACGCTCGCATCGGTCGCTCGGCTCGCGCGCTGTAGGGACGTAGTTCTTCCTAACACTCCTCGCTTCGCTCGTCGTCGTACCTACACCTACGCCGACTTGCCTTAGAGTAAAATTATTATTATTATTAAGCCTTTATATTCCATATTACATTTGTAGTTGAAGTTATATTTTTAATAGTTTTATATCTGCTGAATATGGATCCCTCTTTGGGTGAAGGCCTCCTCCAAACTCTTCCACTCCTCTCTTTGTCTTCCTATCTCTGTCCAATGTTTGCCAGCTGTCTGGATGATATCATCAACCCATCGCTTGTAAGGTCTGCCAACATTTCGTTTACCGGATGGCCCTTGCCACGTGGTGGTTTCTTGAGTCCATCTTCCATCTGTCATTCGTGTGATGTGGCCGGCCCACTGCCACTTTTGTTTGAGGGCATAAGTGAGAGCGTCGGTTATTTTCGTTTTTTCCCTGATTTTTATATGCCTTATTTTATTTATTTTCCGCAGTCTCATCATGCTTCTCTCCATAGCTCTTTGTGTGCATATTATTTTTTCTCTTACTTTGTTTGTGTAGACCCATGTTTGTGAGCCGTAAGTAAAGCATGGTAGAAGACAGGTGTCACACACTACTTTTTTTAATGAAAGGTTGTAGTCTCCCTTAACAATATCTTTCATGGACCAGTACTTTTTCCAAGTTATATTTGATCGCCTTGTGACCTCTTCTTCATTGTTAGTTTTTGAGAATGACACCTGTTTCCCTAGGTATATATAGTTATCCACATAGTCTATTGTTGTGCCATTAACGTTTATGGGTTTTTTGTAGCTATTAGTCATCACTTTGGTCTTGCTTATGTTCATCTCCAGTCCTATCTTAGAGCTATGTTCGTTCAGTGTACTTATCATGCCTTCTAGGTTGCTTTGGTTCTCAGCAAAGAGCACGATGTCATCAGCGAATCGTAAGTGGCTCAAATAACGATTATTTACTTTTATTCCTGTTTTTACCCAGTTAGGGTTCCGGAATACTCCCTCCAGCACGGCTATAAAGAGTTTGGGAGAGAGGGGATCCCCCTGTCTCACGCCTCTCTCTATTTTGATCTCTTCTCCTCTTTGCTCGAGTCTCACTCTGCTGGTGCTGTTTTTATAGATATTTTTCAGGACCTCGGTGTATTTATGGTGAACTTTAAAGGATTCCAGTGCTTCCCAGATTGAGTTGTGGCTAATGGTGTCGAAGGCTTTGCTGTAGTCAATGAACGCTAGGTATAGTGTCTTGTTGAACTCTTTATATTTTTCCAGTATTTGTTCAAGCGTGTGTATATGGTCTATAGTGCTAAAGCTTGTTCGGAAGCCTGCTTGTTCTGTAGTTTGGTTGTTATCAATTATCTGTGTTATTTTATTTAGTATAATTGATGTGAAGAGCTTGTAGGCACTCGCTAAGAGGCTAATTGGTCTATAATTGCCTGTCCATAGGGTCTCCTTTTTTGTATATGAGTGTAATGTCGGAGTTTCCCCACTGAATTGGTATGTCACCAGTAGTCAGTATAGTATTAAACAGTTTTATGAGGGGGCTAAGAAGTGCGGGAGTTCCTAGTTTAAGAGCTTCGTTAGTAATTCCATCAGGGCCTGGGCTTTTATCGTTTTTCAGTCGTTTTAATTGGTTATATACTTCCCTTTCTTATATATAGACTTCACCTGCAGTAGTAGTAGTGTTGTTATAGTTAGATGGTTCTTCTTCCTTGTCTCTATTTTGTTTTTTGTAGAGGTTTTTGTAAAAAATCGTGGCTGCATTTATGACGTCTTTCCTTGATTTGGTTTCTGCTGAGTTGTTGTTTAATTTTTGTATCCATGTTTTATGTGTTGTTAAGGCTTTTAGTCCTCTTTTGGTGCTTCTATACTTTTTCAGGTTATAGCTTATTACACTTTTAGTCTTTCATTATCGACTTGCTAACTTCTTTAAATAGTTTGCCTATTTCAATTTTTGTTTGTCTATTCTTATGTTTTGTGAGAATTAGTTCTTTTCGTTTTCTTATTAGTTCTTGGGTATGGTCGCTAAATATCTTGATATTTTTTGTTGTGTTTGTAGTTTCGGTTTTGAGGCTTGTTGTGAGAGCTGTTTTCAGCATGTTGTAGTAGCTTTGAACATCATTGGGTTCCATTTCGTAGTCTATATTTGTATCCAAGTTGCTAAGGTAGTGTTTTATTTCATCATTAGTTTCAGGGATTTTTGGTGTGCACTTGAAGTTTTTTTCTGCTTTTTTTCTTGTTTGGAAGCTTGAATTTTGCTCGTACTAATCTGTGGTCACTAGAAAATTCAGTGTTGCTTAGCACATGTACATCGCTTATTAGGTCTGGCTTGTTAGACAAGATGAAATCAATTTCGTTTTTGGTTCTGGAGTCCGGCGATGCCCATGTCCATTTACAACTATCTTTTTTCTTGAAGAAGGTGTTCATTACTGAAAGTTTATATTCCAAAGCATGTTCGATCAGCCGTTCCCCTCGTTTGTTCCGTTTCCCATAGCCATATCGTCCCATGACCAGGTGTTCTTCATCTGTAGGTATCCCGATCTTCGCGTTGAAGTCTCCTATGACTAAAACTGTATCATCTGCTAGTGTGTGTGCCTTTCTTAAGTCTCTGTAGAACAGTTCTAGTTCATCTTCACTTGAGTTCTCTGTAGGTGCGTAGGCTTTTTTTTTTTTTTTTCCATCATCGAACGGATGCAGATTTCAGTGTTTGAGGTTATCGCGATCTGTCAAACCAACCAGCAACAATATTACAGTGCGACCAACCGAACAAAACAAAAGCTACGTTCAGAAATCAGAAATCACATTGAGAACCTAATCGCAATTCGTTTCGATACTGCAAAATGGCCGTACTTTCGGATGAGATGTCACTACTCCTAGAAAAAATGACAGAAAAACTTAACCTCCAAACGCAATCAATCACGGAAAGTGTAACTGCTGTCATTTTACGAAAAGTTGACGAAAAAATCAAGCCGATCTTAGAAGAAAATCAAAGATTACGGACCGAGGTATCCGAACTTAGTAAGAAAATAGAAACCCTGGATAGTAACGCCAGAAGAAATAATATCATAATACACGGAATCACGGAACTGCCAGACGAGAAAGCCGAAGAACTAATATCCACAACAACAAAAATAATTAAAGAGCTAGATGTTTCAATCGAAGCAAGGGATATTAACCGTATTCAACGCATGGGGAAAAAACAAGAGAATAGCGAGAGAACCAGACCTATTTTAATAGGTCTGGTTCTCTCGCTATTCTCTTGTTTTTTCTTTAATTATTTTTGTTGTTGTGGATATTAGTTCTTCGGCCTTCTCGTCTGGCAGTTCCGTGATTCCGTGTATTATGATATTATTTCTTCTGGCTGAGTATTGATATAAGTATCAACAACAACAAACCAGAAGAAGATCGAGATACTTAAAAATAAGAAGAAAAAGAAGTCAAATTCCTACATAACCCACGACATTCCTAGAAAGCTACTTCAGGAACGCAGGGATAAAGCAAAAACCAGAACAAGTGACACAGAAAAAAGGAAGAGACCTGACTCTGAAACACCAAGTCCAAGTAAACCAAGCACAAGCTCAACATCCAGAAACGACCATAAGATTACGAAAACGGATGCATTTCAAGTCGTGCGGGAACGGCAATACTCACCATCTGAAAAGAACACATGGAGAAACTAACCAGCAAACCAAATCTGAAACCGGAACGAAACAACCACAACGGAAACAACAAAAACAACAGAATAGTAATACAAACAAAGAAAACAACAACAAACTGCCCTCCCTATTACGGCCGGTCACCACGGGAGAGGCCGATCATGACTGCACAACTAAACTTCAACAAATTAAAGATCCCAACCCGGCTGGTCCCCGTGGGATGTCCGACCAAAACCCTCCAAACCCTCCAATGACAAGCATAACTACCCACTCAAAGAGAAACCAAACATTCAGACGTAAGTGCAGATATCAAATCTGCACTTACAATGTGAGGACCTTATCATCGGAAGAAAAACTGCTCGAACTATGTGAAGCTCTAAAAAACATTAAATTCGACATACTGGGATTGGCAGAAACAAGAAGGCTGGGATGTCAAATGAACGAGTACCAGGACCACATATTCTGCTTTATAGGACAAACAAGAGGTCTGCATGGAGTAGGCTTCCTAATAAAAAAGGAACTAAAAGCCAACATAGAAAACTTTACAGGTATCTCCGAAAGAATTGCTCTTTTACAACTCAAATTTGATAACATAAAGGTATCAATAATCCTAGAGTAAAATACGAAATATTTATTACAGTTTTGTACAATTATTACTTTTTAACAAGTTAATATTATGACGATTCAGTATTAGACAAAACATCTAAGTAAAAACGTTATTCGGCTATGCAATGATTAGTTAAGATAAGAATTGACACAGTGATTTTTAGATAAAACAATATTCGCCATTTAGGGTACGAGCCTAATAACTTTTTGCCTAAGTAACTTCGGTTTGTGTAACAACTTTTACTATAACGCATAGTTTGTCTTAAGTTAATTTGCATTTTTTTTATTATAATTGTTTGTTTGAAATACGTTTAAGTAGCTAAACGTATTTCGAACAAACAATTTTTATAAAAAAATTAATTATACAAATTAACTTTAGACAAACAATGCGTTATAGTTAAAAATGTTAGATAAACCGAAATTAGGCAAAAAGTTATTAGGCCAATCAAGGGAATCCCATCAAAGCCAACTAATACACTGTCGTACGGAAAATATCTCTTACCGACCTCGTTGAATAATGTACTAATGTCGCACTATTTATGATAACGAAAAGCAATATCGTGAGTGTAAGAAAAAAAAAGTGCGAGTCAGACTCACGCACCGAGGGTTCCGGACCACCCCATACAATAGAAAAAAGTCCACTATAAACGTACGCTCATTATGTGTGTATCCACGTACTTAAATAAATAAATAAAACCATTTATTTCAGGCATCTAAGGCCCATAGTAACAAATACCAATAATAGTAAGAGATACTTAGTGCGTGTCAGTTTATACTGGACATTACATTTTCAGTAATGTATTATTTTTTATTATTATTTTGTTTGTGGGCCTTAATATGCCGCTTCGACCAGCAAGTGATCTATTGTGGCAGCCCTTGTTTTAGAGTTCACCGTTAAGTCCCGTTGCCTCCAGGAAATTCCAGATTCTTTGGGCGGTGATATGTTGTACTTCTTGTGGGTGCATTATGTGCCGCCCTAGGTAGGTACTTCTTTTATGCATGAGTGGTCCGCAGGAGCAGAGAATGTGCATTGCAGTCTCCTCTGTCTCCTGGCAGAACCTGCAAGTTGTGTCCTGCTTCATACCCATTTGAAACACGTGTTTGTTCAATTTGCAATGTCCTGTCAGGATTCTTGTCACTGCGCAGGTTTTGTGCCTTTTGAATTGTAATAACTCTTTAGACAGCTTACTATTGAACCCTTCGATCAGGGCTTTAGCTTGTTTTTGTCCTTTGGTGAACTTCCACAGCTTGATTGCCTCTGATTTTTCCGCGTTGTTTAGCAGAGAATATGCTTTCCGTTTTGTGATGCCACAAAATTCAGTAATGTAACTAAATATTTACGGTTTTCGCAATTTTTCCTTTATCTGTGCTATAAGATAAGACATTGCTTCGTACCAAATTTCAAGATTCTGTTCACGGGAAGTACCCTGTAGGTTTTGAACCCCTTGCGAGTTTCGAAAATTTGCGGAAATTTGCGGCATAAACGGCTGTATCTTTTGATTGCGTTACCTTAGAAGTTTGATTTTTTTCACAGCTCCAAGGGACAGACCTGAGTATTTGATATAAATTTCAGCTTGATACCTCTACGCGTTCCTGAGAAAGAGGGTTATACAAATAAAACTAAATTTGACTAGTCTCACCGAGAACTTATAACAGTACTGACGCAAAATAGTTGAGATTAATAACTAGTAGGCAGGTGGATGCTAACACTTGAGTGCCTCATTTAATTTAATATATGATAAATGCGCACAGATTCGAAGCCAACTCTATATTTTGTATGATATATATGATAATTAAAAATTATCTGACTATCCTCATGTCAACGATGGCACATTATCCTGCCAGAAACTCATCAGAAGTCAGAGACTAACGGGTTCTTGGTATCGAAAGTTTCGGCAACTTTACAACTGCAAATATTTCAAAATCATTCAAAATTGTTACCTAGTTCAAGTTGGTAAAAACTTTAATACTTATTATTCACAGATACCAACAATCATATTCAAGAAAATACGTGTGAAATCTCATGTTTTCTACGCACTACGCAACCCTGAAGAGCTGAACTCAATCTTAGAATGGATGTTTTGATAAGTTGGTCGTATTTGTAAAAGTTACTTTACGATTGCGGTCGTGAGGGAAAAAGGAGCACTCGGTTTATTGAAATATAAGGAAAGACGCATAAAATAAGTAGCTGGCGTCGTACTTATACATACATACATATAATCACGCCTCTTTCCCAGAGGGGTAGGCAGAGATCACGGATCTCCATTTGCTACGATCCTGACGAACCACTTTCGCTTCACTCACTTTCATACCATTTCTCATACATGCTCTTCGGTTTATGGTACTTTTGACCTGGCCTTTTTGTAGGATTTTCCCAATCTGATCGGAGAAAGTTCGCTTAGGTCTTCCCCTTCCAACTTGCCCTTCCACTCTTTTTATATACACTCTATTCGTTAATCTTCTTTCATCCATCCTCTCTACATGCCCAAACCACCTTAACATACCCTTCTCAATGTTCGCGACTATATCTCCATCCATTCCACACTTATCTCTTATCACACTGTTTCTGACTCTATCACTCAATTTCACTCCACACATACTTCTCAACGCTCTCATTTCTACTGCATTCACTCGACTTTGATGTCTTTTCTGCCACACCCAACTTTCGCTACCATACATAAGTGTGGGCACCAACACTCCCCTATGCACAGCCACGCGTGCTTTTTGCGATATTTTAAAATACCTACTTGTTACTTTAAAATCATGTAAAAGGGGTCTTAAATTCGTTTATATTATACAGTGGGCATCAAAATTATCCAAATTGTCCAATTGCTGAAATAAGTATACGAACACGGTGTAAGAATATATAGTCATGTATTTGTAACTAATATGTATTTAAAAAATAAATAATAATAAAAACTTAATTCGTGGTCTAAAACCGTAACTGATCCAAACATCCACAACCACATTTAAAATCGAATCTTGTTTTTTTATACTAAAAGCCTACGTGAACGTCATCTATTTTCTCTGTGAATCAGGTGAAAATTACACGAATTCCCAATTTACCCGGCGTTCGACCATTGTGAGCGGGGCGCAAATTCTATACCGACCCCATGTTGTTCGTTTCGCTGGGTGAACTCATTTTATGGCAACATCCATCTTAGGCTTATTTTATTTGATACTCTAGCTTTTGTCTCCGACGTCACCTGACTAAAATTAGGTACCTACATAATGTAATCCTAACAATAAGTACAATTTTTAATAATATAGAATTCATGAAACTTTACTGGTTTCTTTTGGAAAATCAAAGTATATTTCTTACTAACTCAAATGACAAAGCAACAGATATAACTAAACAAATTTGAACGCATTTCCACAGATAAGAAATACTGCATTTTATTAGGTACCCGCATTTTTTTTATCTGTTTGCACCGGAATTGTCGAAGCATTGCTAATTTGCTACAAAGATCAAATCACAAAAGGAAAATTGAAACTCGTTCATTAGCGGAACGGAACAAACCTGATACCTCTGGCTACTAGGACTAGGATATAGTAAGTATAGTAAGTAGTCAGTCAGTGTTGCAAGTCTATCTTTGTTCTTCGTAGAGCTTCTTAAGTAGCTTTTTATTTTTTTGCAATCATAATTTAAAGTCTTTTAACGATTAACCTAGAAGCTTTACAAAATGTATCACATTTTACTTTCACAATATTTGTAACCAAAAACTTATTCGCTTAGTTACAGTCCGAGTGTACAAGTGAGCATTAAATAAAGATACTCGTACATAGATAAGCAAGTGCGGGTAGTTCAGAAACTAATAAGTGTGTAGAGTAGATGTTGACAACCCGTGCCTTTTCAGTCCCATCGAGACCAAGGTACCTTATACACTCTTTTGTGCCGTACCCTCGAGGATAATGTGATACGATATTTAACACGGTTATGTACCATTTAATTTCTTCTACCTTCGTTCAACGAAGTTCTGCTATCTCTATTTGACACAGATTAACGCACAACAAAAATTTTATCATTATTTAGAGGCCATTCCCTATTTACTTTTTGAACGCGAATGGCACCCAATTTGGTATTAATAAACGAGATACACAAGATCTTTACTGCTATTTTCATACAAACTTTCAACCTACATTTAGGCCACTAATATCTAAATTTTGTAAAATTCCACATTATCCGTCAGACAGGAATCCGACATATAGATATAGAAGCCGACATAAAACCTAGTGTGCTAGGGCCTCAGTAGGCGGTATATGCGTTGTGTATCTAGGCCAAGTGCGAGTCGGACTCGCGCACGAAGGGTTCCGTACCATTATCTATAAAAATATTTATTTTATTCTGTTTTTAGTATTTGTTGTTATAGCGGCAACAGAAATACATCATCTGTGAAAATTTCAACTGGAACTATCAAGGTATCAGTGACAGACAGACAGACAGACAGACAGACAGACAGACAGACAGACAGACAGACAGACAGATATACAGACAGACAGACAGGCGGAGACAGGAGAGCGGAGTCTTAGTAATCGGGTCCCGTTTTACTCTTTGAGTACGGAACCCTAAAAAAGAGCAATCAAATGGTATTTCCTCAAGATGTTCTACCTACACAAAGACTTTAGTTATGCGATTTTCTAAAATAACGAGCTGTCGTTTCCCATTAAAGAAATTCTCCGATTTCTCCACTAATTTTTTTTTGTTTGAATACGGAGGCATAAAATGACTTGTAAGCGTACCCCCCAAGACAGAAACTGAACAAACTGTTGACGATTTGTCGAGGCAGGCGACGCATTACTTAACTAAATGCTTCTTGGCTATGTGTCGCGTCACAAGACACTATATTTGTAATAGCACGGCAATTTAGAACAAAGCATCGCGTTCCACTAATATGTGCTTAGAGGCTTAAGAGGCTTTGTTATTTTGGTCACGATTTGTCCCACGTCGCCCTTCGCCATTTCCCTAATGGCCCTTGCGAAATATATGATTGAATCCATGCTTCCCACAGGATTTGCACTTCACTTTTGTGGTCCATTATTAGGACGAAGGGTCCGGGTGCTTTTAAACGTTTGTAGCGTTTGTGACGTCATTGTGTCGAGTGGCGGGTGAGTATTTTTATTGTCGTTCCTATAGTGTTACAAATTGCATGTCTTGTATTATGATTTATTATTAATAAATTATCATATACCGACTTTACTCAAATTGTCTTTATTTAAATTAAATTGTATGTCACTTTCGATACAATAAACATCATTGACTGTTTCATATTTTGTGTTAAGCCTCGATTATGGAAGATAAAAACGGACACGCTTGTAAATAAACGCTACTCGTTTTACTATATACTTACCTTGTTTTAGCCCCAGACTTATAAAAATATTAATGGTGTGTGTTCAGTTTTAAAATGAAAGGATCACTTCTGCTATATCACTTCTGCAAAGATCTTTTTTTTATTCTGCGAGTATTATTGCCGTTGCTTCCTTCTGGATCTGGCTAATATTTTTTTCACTAGTCGAGAGCGACCTTGAAGCGAATGCGAGAAGCCGTTCCACGCCTGCGGAATCACGTTGACTAAGGACCGCGCCTAACCCCGAAGGTCTCGCATCAACCCCTAAAACAAGTTGAGCCGTGGGGTCAAAGTGAGCTCAAACTCGCTCTGACGCCAACTCGCGTTTTATTCCTTGCACAGCCTCATGCTGGCGCGCTCCCCACTCCCACTCTAAGTTTTCACGGTGCAAATCGAACAAAGGTCTCACAATACTTGATGCATTTGGAATATGTGTATAATAATTTTCCCCTCACTGCCTCGGTAAGCCGTCTTTTATCCTTCAAAAACAGTGAGCAAAATCGCATTTTATCCACTAGTGGGCAAAGTAATTTGACCTTGGAGCGTATCTCATGTATCTCATGAACCGTGATAGTTAGACAGTTGAAATTTTCACAGATGATGTACTTCTGTTGCCGCTATAACGACAAATACTAAAAAACAGAATAAAATAAATATTTAAGACCAATGCCTAGCTGAGCAACTTTTCAAATCTCAATTTTTTGACGCAATGTTTCTGTCGCACTTTGTGGGCGGCGGGGGCTGTCTATGTGTGAGCGCACGCACACAGGCGCGAGACGCGAGCACTCTCTCGCTGCGCGCCGTTCCGTTGACATCGCCCGCGAGCCGGACGGAATTTATTTAGTTCATTCCTGCGCGCCTCAAGCATCTGGGTTGTTATTCGGAACACGCTAATGCGCCTCACCTCACCCGTCAAGCCTAACGAAACTAGACTTCTGCCTACGTTTAGTTACTACGAACCGCGGCGTCAAGATTTATTTGTGGGTGAACGGTGAGGTGAGGTTAAAACAAGTTACATAATAGCGGACCTGCTTTATTTGTTTTTGGTGTTATTGCGAATTTTACTTACTGATCCAGCTTACGTCTAATGGACTCGATATCCCGCTAACTTTTGTGAGTCAGCTTTTGTTTACTGGACTTTTTATGTAATGTAGCTAATGTTAGTCTGGTACCTACGTACAGGTTAGAAAAATATTTCCCACAGGCAACGCAAAATTATATAGTTAAGGTTTTTTTTTTCAAAAAATAAAGTACTTAAGTGTAATTTTATTATTGAAAATATATGAATATTTATTGCCAAGGCATGAATGACAAATGTAAAGGATAGAATTTTCTCTTTAAAATAAGATATATGTAGTTTATTTATAAACTCCTGCGAATCATGTTGCTGCGCCATTTTGAAAATTCATTGTCATCTGTTGGAGGCAATCTTGATCGCAATGTATCAAAATTAAGAAAAATATTGTAGTTCTGAAACCTATTCGGATGTGTAGGGAGGATATTTCGCTAAATGGCTGAATACATACAATTTTCAAAAAGAAACGTTAAATGAAGGAGTGTATAAATAAATTATACCTCATTTTAAAGAAGCGGAAAGCGGTTAAGTAAGAAAGTCTTGAGAAAACTAACCTTTTAGCAAAAAAAATGCATAAATCATAAAACATGTAGACGTTTCGTGGCAGACTGCGCAAAAACCACGAGTGATAGCGCTTTGGTATGTATGAGACATTGATGATTAATTTATCAAGGATCATTTCGGTCATGGACACTTTTTTGTGTATCTTTTATGGTTTTTCTTGAAATTAGTAATAACCGCGTCTTGGGACACTTGTTGTGGTGAGGGGGGTGAAGGTATCCCCGGAGGGGTGCGGAATTTAATTTTATACTCTGTCTCTCCCTACACATCCCAATAGGTTTCAGAACTACAATATATTTCAACATTTTCCATACATTGCGATCTAGGTTGCCCGTATTATGTTGTCATCATCATCATCCTGGCCGATTTCGACCACGGCGACTGGAAATATGGCTACTTAGAGCGTCGTTCGTGAGCTCTCGGGTGACTGACGTAGCCTATCTTTGCAGAGAATGTGCGACCACATTCCCTACAGGTCATCGATAATTTTTCTCCACTAGCGTATCGACAAAATATGTCAACGGTTGTTGCCCATCACTATTCCTTCTGTGTACGTATATTTAGAAACTGCCTCCGCCTCCAATTCGTGCGATAAGGATAACTGCAGATCGGACTAAACTTCCCACGCAAAAAACACAAAAATTGAGATTTCGCTCTCGACTGTTTCCTCCTCCAAAACGCAACCAATCATTATAAAATTTTGGAAACTGCAAGAAGAAAAAATAATCTATGCCGGTACGATTTGATTTTTTGGATATTTGCTGTCATATTTGTATACTGCGCCTTTTTTTGCAGCAAATTCAATAATGCCGTTTTTTCGATTTTCGAGGTGCTGTAAGATTCTTTAAAATAAAAATATCCAACAAATCAAAACGTAGCGGCATAGATATCGATGATATTCATCTTATTTGAAAAAATCAAGTCTCTAGGTTCAAAAACCACGAAACAGTCGAGAGCCTTTGTATGGGAAAATCGCAGATAGGCATTCCTCTTAATGGGGCTCCCATACCAAAAAACTTTTCAGAATTGCTTGTTACCTTCACTAGGCGCTGGGTCTCAAAATGTATGGGAAAACTAAAATCAGACTCGCACTTGACCAAAATTAAAAAAAAAATCTATACAAGGGTGCAAATTTATTATTTAAATTAAATAAAGTTGTTTTGCATGTTGCACTTTCCTCGCTACAGTGAGGTGAAAAGTTTTGTGTTACACACGGGTGCAAATGTATTTTACTTCTCGTGTGTTGAAACACTCGCTACGCTCAGGATCCTATTTTAGAACCACTCGCTTTGCTCGTGGTTCAACTATATAATCCTTTCGCTTGCTCGTGTTTCAATTCCACACTAGCGGGTAAAATACAACTTTGCACCCTTGTATGACAAATAACTATAATGATTCCCACCAATCGCTTCACCTCATTCACGTTAGTGGGATCGGGTGAATCAAGTATTTGACCTTAGCCTGGCACGATTGTAATCCACTTTTGCTTATAGAGTAACCTAGATATGTTACACTGTTTTTAAAAAACTCACACTTTGTTAATACATATATAGCCCCTTCTGTGTATTCAATTTATGGTAGTAAGTTCTTGTGACTCATCGCTCAGCACAAATTGGTTATAAGCATTCTTTAAATCTATCTTGCTGTAGAGTTCGCCTCCTGTATGGTGTATTCTAAATAGCCTACCTACAATTTAATGGTCTGTATTTTTAAAGGATGTACGTAATTAGTTACGCCTTAATTGACTATACCTATTTTTGCATGCCTGTAAGGTAGAAATTAAGCTCGATTTTATGTATATTGAGTCCATAATTTTAACTATGTTCTTGGAATAAATAAATATTTCATTTAATTTCCACCTATTGGCTATAATCTAAAACTTTAAGAAAAATAATCAAGTATAATATATGTGTATCACGGTAAAGAGAATTTAGCAAGTTCATATAGATATGGTTAATAACTTAATACCTTACGACTCACATAGGTAGTAATTTCCAAGATAAATAACGTTTTGAATCTGAAATCCAGTGGAGTATTTGAGCGGAATCTTAAATAAAAACAGGCTTATTCGAGCTACGTGTGTATTAATCGGGAGGTTGGAGAAATAATTAGAACCTCCCTCTGGGGTAAGCTTAATTAAAACATAATATTCTTTGCATGTTCTGCATATTTTCTATGCGCGCTCTGAATCTTTATGTATTTGTACCTATGTTTTACAGACAAATAAATGAATTTAATTGAATTGAATTATTTTTTAAAGATTTAAATAATAAAGATGAGTTTAGTTCCTCTTCACTCCAGGTTTTATTATCAGTGTTCTAGAAATTATAATAAGAAAATGTTGATGAACTGTGAATTAGAATTGACTTTACCAGTTATTGCATATGCTAATCGAAAGCGAAGCTGTTTTTTTATCTAGCTAGACTGTAGTCTCAAGGGTTGAATTAAAGATCTAGGTACCTTCCTACTCAAAGTTATATAAAGTTATGCAGTCATGGATATAAAAGAAAATAAAAAAATCGGTCCTTTATATTACTCAGGTTATTTTCCAAAGTAAACTTATATTATCTTTACTTTACTACACAATTTTAAATTATAACGGTTGACCTAAATTAAACATCTATTTAATAAATTAATTTGTAATAGGCTGTTAAAACCGTTACTTTTCCCTTTACGTATTTTGTTTATTTAAAACCCAAACTTTAGAGGGTTTATAACTTTACGGGTAATAAATAGGAGGAGTTCTTATCACGGATTATTCCTAAATCTATTCCAAACTTTGATGTGAAACAAAATTGGAAAACAAAACTGTGATCGCTCTTCATGAATTTGTTATAACTCTATAGATAGCATTAATAACAATCTTACAAACTTATTGACTCTGAACATGACTTAGTAATTAAATAATTGGGTCATGCATTGTTTTACCTGTTACCTATAGGTAGTCTTTCCGGGGCATAACAAACGCCACTGCGTGACGCGAGACGAGGAAATCTCCCCTCCTCTTTCTAATTTGCACAGTGCGAGTGAGACGGGAGTCACGCGCCTCGATATGGCAGCAAGTTGTGCCAGATGTGCTGTTCACGTAAGTTATCGACATGAGGGAACTCAACACGTCCTGGATATGGAACAACCAAATGGTATTACATACTAGCTGTTGCCCGCGACTTCGTTCGCGTAGAACATGTTATCGTCTAAATGTTTGTTTAAGGAATGAATTTTTAAAAACATTGGAATTAGTTTTGTAGTCTTTTAGTAAACAGTCTAAAACCGAAGTTACAAATCTCTTACTTTCAAAATGTCTTGCTCTCTATACAAACTTAGAACCCCATTTGAACCCTCATAGTAAACAGTCTGAAACCGTAGTTACAAATTTCTTACTTTAAAATGTCTTGCTCTCTATACAAACTTCGAAGGCCCTTTTAACCTTCTTAGGCAATGAATTAAAAAAAACGCTGACAATATAAGTTTTGTAGTGTTTTAGCAAACAGTCTAAAACCAAAGTTACAAATCTTTTAAAATTTCCTGCTCTCCATACAAACTTTGAACACCCTTATAATCTCCTTTTGGGGATGAATTTCAAAAAACGCTGAAATGAGTTTTATAGTCTTTTTACAAACAGGCTAAAATCGAAGTTACAAAACTCATACTTTAAAATTTTCTTGCTCTGCATACAAACTTTGAACCGATTAACGCTTTTCGGGGAAAATTTAAAAGAAAATACTAAAAACTTTGCAACCCTTTTTAACCCTCTTAGGGGTGGAATTTTCCAAAACGCTGAAAGTACTTTGTTTGTACTTTAATAAGTAATATTTCTACAAAGTTTTAAGTCTCTTGCTAAAAAAATTAAGATTCTCCCATAAAAAATTTGCACCCCTTTTTAACCCCCTTCGGGCCAGAATTTTCCAAAACGCTGAAAGTGCTTTATTTGTATTTTAATAAGTAATCTTTTTACAAACTTTAAAGCTTCTATCTCAAAAACAAGCTCATACAAACTTTGCAACCCTTTTTCAGCCCCTTAGGGGTAGAATTTTCCAAAACGCTGAAAGTAATTTATTTGTATTCTAATAAGTAATCTTTTAACAAAGTTTTACCTAAGTCTCTAGCTCAAAAAAAAAAGTTTTCCCAATACAAACTATGCACCCTTATTTTACCCCCTTAGGGGTAAATTTTTCCAAAACGCTTAAAGTACTTTATTTGTTATTTAATAACTAATCTTTCTACATAGTTTTAAGTCTCTAGTTCAAAAACAAAAGGTTCTCCCATACAAACTTTGCACCCCTATTTTACCCCCTTCGGGGTGGAATTTTCAAAAATCCCTTCTTATCCCTAACCCACGTTATAAAAGCAACCTGCTGTGCAAAAATCAACTCTCTAAGATTATTAGTTTCGGCTGTGCGTTGATGAGTGAGTGAGTGAGTGAGTGAATAAGTCAGTCAGGACATAGGCATTTATATGTATAGATAAAATAAATACATATGTATATATATTACATTTATTTGTTTATTAAAGCTTGATTGCACAAATAACAAGTGATATCAAAACATTTTTCGAAAAACCCAACTGTTTTTTTGCAAATATTATAGCTTATTATATCCCACGATTAAAAGGAATCCAACGACACCCTCACATGTCAAAATCCGTCAAACGGTTTAGGCTGAATGGCGTGTCAAAGAATAAGACATACCCACATACATACATACTTACATACATACTTACATACATACATACATACGCTCGAAAAATTTAACCCTCTCTTATTAATAAACACACTCGAATCTGCCGCTATCTGGTAAAACCGACGCAAATACAGAAAGTTTTCATAATCTTCATTCTACAGATCTCAGAAAAGACCTTTCTGCAATATATTATAATTATTATAAAGTACCTAAACGTAAACAAATAGTATTTGAATGAATAAAGGTAACAACTTTTGCGTCTATATCAAAGCACAAAAATGCTCTACCGTAGTAGCTAAGCGTAAGTACCCACCTGTATGATACCTCGTCAACTTATCGTCTTTCCTTTTTCTCCAATGTGAACCTTATCGTCGCCCATACAAGCTTGCTTTTTAATGTTACTATTGGACAGGATACTACTATGATAAAGCAATGTGTACTATGTATGATACGAAATTCCCCATTCTAGAAACAGGGTCGGATTTCTTACGAGAGGAAAATTAGCCAGCATGCGTCGCGAGGCTTGCCATCGCGTTATTATGAGTCGGGTCTCGTTTCAATTATGCCGCCGGGACTTTTTGCGGGCTCTTTAGTTAAGCTAGAATTTTCTAAATTGGCAAGGCTAAAGAAAATAAAACTATCACAAAGGTGGTGAGGACTTATTTCTAGTGATGTTTTGCACGTGGAAGGACGACTGACAAACAGTACGATGTAAAATAAAAAATAATAATACAAATTTGTATATTGCAAAATACATTTGGAGATATACCTAATACGCAGTGATATTTTTACTTCTTTCAATGGCGGTATTTACTGTCACACTATCTTCTACACCCAAATTCGGGTTTTAAAGTAGTTAACCTATATATACCACATTTAGTCAATTTTGTGCTCTTTAATAAATGACACGATGAGCACGTTTTTTTATCTTTTTAATTTAATCATCACGATAAAAAGCTAAATAGAAAATAAATATTTCTATTGAAAAATACGCGTTTTGCGCGCGGTTTAATTTGGTTGAATGTTGTTTTTCCTTAGTCAGCTATCGTCGTTTAGTATGGTGCTATCAGGATTTTTAAAAGTTTGACACAGTGGAACATAATGGATTTGGTAGGATTATTATACCCCTGCGGCCGGGTTTAAAACAATCATATCATAAAAATATGCTTAAAATATATTTGTTCTACAATACAACAAGTTACCTACTAATAATTACTAATGAGCATGTACTGCGGGTATGTACAAGTATGTTGTCCTTTACAAATTTAGCATGTTGCAAACACCGGGCTAAAAATATGTCACTTGACAAGATAAAATGAAAATGTTAC
This sequence comes from Epinotia brunnichana, assembly GCA_963854355.1. Classification (NCBI taxonomy): domain Eukaryota; kingdom Metazoa; phylum Arthropoda; class Insecta; order Lepidoptera; family Tortricidae; genus Epinotia; species Epinotia brunnichana. The sequence goes on along the minus strand of OY977949.1, from coordinate 15,196,252 downwards.
AAACAAAAGGAGTATATTATAGAGTTTCAACGATCTTAATATTTGCCTGGTGCTGGCTTGTTGAATGACGAACCCGAAAGATTTTAACCACGCATTCCGGAGTTCATTGGGAGTAAAAATGTTATTATCAAATACTTACAGCAAAAAAAATTTTTTTTGTTTTTTTTTGGTTTTTATAAATAAAATTTGGATAAGTATCGCTTCTCTATGGTAATGATTATTTATCCAAAAAATAATGAATTTAGAGAGTGGTATCTGTCACTTTGATGTAACTATGTCAATAACGACGCGAAACTTGGCAACATCGGTACCAACGTCTCTATCAAAAGAGCTTACTTAATGCACTTTAGTAATGACAATAAATAGTTTACATGAAAATTATAATATCTTCAAAACCAAGCAGGATTTGACTGGGGTTCATATAACATTTTTTGCTCCTAATGACCTAATCTTTCGGGTTATTAACGTCCACGGTGTATAATAGTGTATATATCAATTCGAAGACATTTGCTTTTAAATATTAGTATCATCACAAAGATTGAATGAATGCGATGAACTTCAAATTTAATTATGTTTTCCAACCCTAAAAGCTTTTTTTCATAATCGTAATCTTTATTTGCATTAAACATTACAGAATAGTTGGTAGGTTTACATGTTTAATCATAATTGGTACGCAAAATAATTCTATAAATCTATGTACGAGGGGCGTTCAATAAGTTCTCGGTAACGGCATTAAAAACAGAAATTATTCGTATCGTATAATTTTTAATTATTAAATATACTCTTTCTTGTTTTACGTGCATATATAATATAATTAAATCAATTTAATTTTGCACCATTAAAATAATTAAACTTTTGTTTGACGAAATAAGGCTCATTTTTTAAATCAACGTAATTGCACATATTTAATTGGGGAATATTTAATAACAAAGAATAAGAAGTAAAAGTAAAAGAGTTGGTCTAGGTGACAGGGTAGATACTTAATTGTATAGAATTTACGTCCCTGAATAGCACCCCTGGTAATCTGCAATATCTTCCAAACAGAAAAATCATAAAATTGGCATTTAATTTTCTTTATTTTTTTCTTAGTCTACCCCCTTTAATTGCTATACGATTATCTTGTAACACTCTTCCTTGGTATTTACATACATATATTTTTCATTTATATTGACCTGCTTTCTAGAAATTAAAAAAAATATACTGATGGCCAATAAAACCCACCTTTAACTTTGTTAAGGGACCTGTGGTTTATAAAATATGATTAATGAGTATTTTGTTTAATTTCCAGGTTTCTAAATAGACAAATATCTCACTTTAAAATCAATATTCTGGATTACCGCACCAGAATCTTACCAAATCCAACCTAAAAATCCAAAATAAAATCCTCCAATATTACTGACGTCAGAATATCTGCTGCCCCCCATCTTCTTTGTTTAACTATTAAATAAAACAAATTATATATTTTTTTCTTATTTAGTGTATTCATGAATAGTGATACAGTATGAAAAATAATCAGAAATTATTATGATGAGACGTGATCATGTCGATAACGAGAACTTATTGAACGCCCCTCGTATGTAGAAAAAATACACATATATTAACATATTTACTAGCTCAACTTAATGATTTACATAGATATCTACGATATTTCATGTCGAATAATTCGTTTCAACTGTAGAAGTTTTTGTTACTAAGCCATTGGTGTAGTTTTTTTTTAAATAACATAATATTCATAGACCGAAATTCACCAGGCATTTTATTATAAACTTGTATACACATAATCAGACAGCTTTTTTTTATGTTTCGCTAAACGCGAATAGTCATCAGGTAACAGTCTATCTGGGTCTCGACAGGAGCGAGGGTGAGTATCACATGTTTTTTTTTCTAAACAATAATTTATGCTTTTGGACAAACATACACACTTCGTAGATGTAAAGCGCGGGAAGCGGTAACAAGTTGAGCTTTTTAAACAAAGGCCTACATGATTCGTCAAGTCGCATTTTATATATTGCTCGTATACACTTTTTCTGTGCGACAAATGCTCGATTACTATCAGTGCTATTACCCCATAACGTAAAATCGATTCCACATAAGCATGATAACATGAAATCGCGTTTTGGATATTTATGACTCTACTAATTTGCTTAAGGGCATATACATATTTATTGATACGATTTGTTATACTATCCAATTGCGTCTTCCAGTCAAGTTTCTTCAACTCCTAGAAATTTAGTTAGAGGTGCATTTTGTATACTTGGTATATTAAGATTGTAGTGAGGGTGATGACTTGCTGCTGTGTTAAATTGTATGTATTTCGATTTGTCGAGATTAATCATTAGGTTATTAGAATAAAGCCAATCCTAAACAGTTTGGATGGTATTATTTATGTCTTGCTCGTGGTATTTAAGTGTATTCGTGTTTTTATTAATTGTCACTATAATGGATATGTCATCGGCATATAAAATACAAGCCACCAATGGTGGTTTGTTATGCATGTAATGTCATTGATATATAATAAGAAAAAGATCGGTTCCTTGAGGAACTCCGTATTTGTTTTGTATAAATCCAGACGAGTAGCTTAACATCTCGCTATTTTCGTTGATTTTGCTTACTTTGACGTATTGTTGTTTATTTTTTAAATACGAAGCTATCCATTGAAGCGCTGGTCCTCTTATTCCAAGTGCCTCCAGTTTACACGGTAGTATATCATGAGCAACGAAGTCAATATAATTTATTTTAATATAATTTTGCCCGACTACCGCAGAGCCGAAAGGAAGGGATATGTTTTTAGCAGTCTATGTTTGTATTTGTGTATGTTCCACTGTAGCGTTTAAAATACTGAACCGATTTTGATAAATGGGATGTTAACCCTTTAATTCGCATTGTCCAGCTGGCTAGACATACCCATTGCCCCTTTTTTTGTATTTTTTTCCTGACCAGAATCGTATGGGCTATTTAGCGCCACCAAGACTTGAATATCTTTAAAGTTTTATCGGGTCCGGGCTGGGGTGTCCACCCAAAACATCTAAGGAGACTATATATTGCAATAATTCGTAGCAGAATAGATTACGGGTCATTCCTTTATGACGATAGCAGCGAGTCTCATTTGTTTAAACTCGATAAAATTCAAAATCAATCAATGAGAACCATTGGCGGATTTATTAAGTCGACACCTATACACGTTATGGAATGCGAGCTCTGTTTACACCCGTTGCATATTCGTCGCATTTATTTGGCGTCCAAGTTTTGGTTTAAATGTAGATCATTCGAAAATAATATTACTAGGAAAATCATAGATGGATTAAACAATCGCATGCAGATACGTGATACGCTGCGAAAGAAAAAACCGCTTCTCCTTACTATACATAATAGGTACAAATTAACGCCTCTGCATTCTAGCAAGTTACTCGAGATGTTTACTTTGGATCGATGGATAAATAAGTTGGATATGTCTAAAGTTATTAAGCTCAACATTACGTCAATTAATAAATCGAAGCGTGCGTATAATAAAATCGTTCTAAAAACTACAGTAGATGAGTTTTTGCAATCACAGTATTCCGGTCTTTATTGTATATACACAGATGGTTCTAAAGAAAAAAGCGCCTTAGGTGCTGCGTTTTATGATCCACAGTCGAACATATCACTTAAGTTACACATAAATAGTGACATTTCTATCATGCATGCAGAGTTAATTGCAATCGCCGAGGCCCTATCCTACATTCAATCAATAGGCTGCGATAAGTTTGTTATATTATCGGACTCCATGAGTGCGCTCCAACACTTGGCTCGGTGCACCTCGAATTTTCGAGGTCTCCCGATTGCCTACATCATTTTAAAACTTATCAGCAAATCACAATCAGAGGGTAAGAACATAGTACTGCAATGGATTCCCTCTCATGTGGGTATACGCGGAAATGAAGCCGTGGACACCTTAGCCAGGCAAGCTTGTTGTGAGGGTGTTGAATGTAACATGTTACCTTTTTACTCTGACTGTATCGCTTTAGTAAAACGGCAAACATATTCTTTGTGGAAAGAATACTTTGATAAGAGATCAAAAGAAAAAGGCATTTGGTATAAGACGATCCAACCTCGTCCTCAGATAACTTCATGGATAATAGAGTGTTCGTTAAGTAGACGCGACTTGGTATTGATGATGAGATTGCGATCCGGACATATACCATTAAACAAGTTTGGATATTTGATGGGAAAAGTGGCATCTCCAAATTGTGATGAATGTGAAGTACCAGAAGATGTATACCATGTTATGATGGAATGTGTCCGAAACGAAGCTCTCAGGAGAAGTCTGCCTTTTAACACCAGTTATGATGTCGGGACCTGCAATGTTGCCCTGGCCACCCCGTTGTCAGACGCGGCCACAGCACTATTGCAGTTAGCTCGAAAGTGTGTTAGTAATAGAATTACTCGTCATTAGAATAATATGTTATGTTGACTATAACGGAGCGACATGTTCACCTGTGTGACAAGCTCCTTAAATAAAGAGAAAAAAAAAAAAAAAAAAAGACTTGAACTATAGACCTTAGCCTATTACTTGCGAAATAAAGGATTCAAAACTATGCTTCAGATTACTCATTGTATGAAATATAAAAACATGGTGGCTGTCACATATAAATAAGTGACTGACTTCGAAAAAATATATCTGCTATCATAGCGTGTTGGATATCAAATAAAAGAGGAGAAAAATTCTAGTTCAAATATATAAAAAATCATTCATGGTTACTTTGCCGTAGTCGGGATATAGTTTTATAAACTTTTTATGCATTTTTTAAGGTCAGTCTTCGGGAACTAAGTCATGCGATATATAACTGCTAGCTGCTTACGCGGCTTCGCCCTTATATTACAAAGAACACAGACAAGCCCGCGTGATAAATATAGGCTATGACCATCCAAAAAGACCATTCTACACGCAGGATAAAGAAACTTCGAGATCGTTTAAGTGGTTCCGGAGATTACCCATTTCATACAAACATACAAAGTCTCACAGACTTTTCCTCTTTACAATATTAGTATAGATGTACCATACGTGCGGGTAACTTTGACCTAATGCAAAGTTACTTTGGCCCACATGAAAACCACACACAGCAATGTAACATAAACAAAGTAAATTGACATTTGAACCTCCAAATGCATAAAAAAGCGGTGGACAGAGTAAGGGCCAATATAACCAGCATTTAAGGTAAAATGAATAAAATCGTACACTATCAAGACTGCAATGAAGTCTAATTAAATCAATAATCAATATAATATTTAATGAAATGGTTCAATCCTTGACAGCATTAAAACGCGAATCAAATAAATTCCAAGTACCAAGAAAAAGTTGCTATTCGTACCTACATAGCGTCGCTCCACTCTTGATATGTTCCTCTTCTTAAATGAATATTTCGTAGCTTTTTTTTATAATAAATACACCTTTACATATTGAATTAGGCGTAACGTAGAGTGACGGCAGCTAATACGCTTTCGTTCACCGACTTATTACGGTAATACTCGGGTTAACCCGGAGCAGTCTTTGATGTATATTCATAAGCGTTGATGGAACGATGGAATATAGGTATATCACTAGGCTTAAATTAACCGTGAATGGGTTGAGTGTGTTCGATAAAAATCTGTGGCGAGTCAAGTCAAAAAACAAACTTTGAACATTATTAATAACATTGTAGGTTAAACTAACAATAGTTGTAAATATATCTTTATCGAATATGTAATTATGTCTCTTATTTGTAGGTTAAACTAACAATTATTTTAAGTTCTTTCAACGTCAAATATGTAATTATAACACAAAAAACCAGATTAACATAAGAGCATATTTTGGCCTTTTATATACTAGCAAGCCGTGGACCTATCATGCTCATGGCTAATCAAGTCCGTGACCTGTCAAGTCCGTGTTGTAAACTACACATTTTTTTTCCACTTTATTAATGAGCGACAGAATTAGACTTGACTTACAACTATATCAAGCAGTCATCAATAGTCATCGTCATCATACGAGTAAGTCGTATTTTGCTTGTTTTTTTGTATATAAACCTTAAAGTGAGGTAAAAAACTACAGCATCAGCAATCGATGTTTTCTTCAATTACGCGACTTTAAAATAAAAAGTCTTATATGCATTCCCCAACGAATCTTAAAAGATACAGCCCTTCCCCGTTATGAAATAGAGGTCGTTTTATGATTACTGGTTACATTTGCATTTACATTACATGCCCCAAATGCTTAAAAATTAAAAAACAAGTAATTAATATCCGTTCGTTCGTGTCTCAACGCACATGACCTAATGTGGTGGCAGGGCGTGGAACAAATGTAGGACATTACAAAACCTCCTCTTCTGAAAACCTTATTACATGTAACAATAGAAGGGTCGGCATCATAATATGCAAGGATGGGGAAAATTTGCTTGGGATGAATGGGACACATAATATATTATGAATGCCTTCCACGTTCTTATAATAGAGAATAATAAGACGTACGTCAATGAAAAATTGATTCGTCGCAGTGAGAGATCAATTTGATAATAATCTTGTGTTTTATATTCATACTATTTTCCACCCGCGACTTCGTCTGCGTAAACCCGGGATAAAAACTATTCTATATTTTAATCCAGGCTATAAACTATCTTCGTGCAAATTTTCATCCAAATTTATTGAGTAACAAACATCCAGACATCCAAACATCCAAACTTTCACATTTATAATAGTATATATATGTACGTATATAATATAGGATAATATTCTTATAAAAGATTATTTCTTTCTTTCAGAAGATCGGACGTGAATTCCAAGTCACATTTGTGGGAATTATGTTGGACCGTCCAAAAGAATAACGCCAAGTACACAGAAAAGGTCAACTATAACATTAAATTCATTGGAAAAAGTAAATACTAACTAGAAGCGCACTTTCATATGAACCCAATGAAAATGAAATTCTTTCGAAATACCAAAACGCTTTAATTAAATTCTGACTGAGATCATAACAGATCCTAAAAAAATATACCTACCCATTCATAATGATTGATGTGATTTAGTACGAAAAATGTATGTGATGGCGACTTTACATAGCGAAAGCATACAGTCATTATTTTATTAACTTTGCTCCTTACTTTAAAATACCTGTCATCGTGGAGAAAATAAGATTATTTACTCGTTCTTTAGTTACCTTCACCGAGAAAGTTCCTCCCTAAGGGCCTGCGTGGCGGCCGCGCGGGAGGCGAGGTAGCTCACTCGCTTACTTTTAACTGGTTTAGTTAAATTGCATTTATGTTGATTACGGCCAAGCACTGGTGTTTTCAATATTTTGTGTTACTCGCAATAAGCGGTATTCAGTATTTACTTACTATACAATACAATACAAATATATTCTTTTCTCAAACATGCTCGGAAATGTATGCGTTAATGTCACGAAATGAAGACATGAAGTTCCTTGTTTATGGTTGCCTACATTACTTCTTGGCCTAGGCCAAGAAGTAATGTATGAAAACCCTAACTAAAAACATTATTAAATATATACGATGAGTAAATTTATTGTTTAAGGCCTACTTTTAACATATGTCCTTTGACTATTGAACGTGTTTTACTACACGTTTTACCATCAATATTACGTATCAGCTCATCCGAAAATCTATTTAATATTGCAGGTAGGATACAATTCCATACCCTCTGCCCATATACATTATTGCTATTTTTCACCTCAAAGGTAGGTTGATTAGGTAAGTTACGAAGATGGCTGGGTCTTATTTTTTTCTTTAAGTTGGTTATATTGTTATTGTACTGTGTTATAATAGCTAGTTTCACCTTGTCGAATACGTTTAACACCTTACAGTGATTAAATAAATTCTCGTAATTATTCCTATATTTATATTTAATTTTAGCTGGTACAATTGTTTTCAGTAGACGTATCTGGAGGTTGTATATTTGATTAATATATGTTTTATAGGTTCTTCCATAGCTTTCTAGACCATAACCTATTACTGAGTCAGCCAGCGACATGTATAGAAGTCTAAGTGTGTTGTAAGGGACTTTATGTTTAATGATACATAGTTTTGACAATATGGACCTTAGTTTCTTACATACTTGGTCTACATGTGGACCCCAATTAAACTTGTAGTAAATTTTTAGTCCAAGGTATTATGTTCCTTTACAATTTCAAGCTCGATTTAAAAAAGTGCTCTACTATATATTCACAAAGCGCTGCTTGAATCGTCAAATAAAGACGTAGATGCCAATGATGATGATGATAAGGTAACCTTACTGATGATGATGGGTAACCCTATTGTTATGGTAAACATATCGGATGTGTTAACTTATGGTTACCTTCTAGTTACTACATATATGCATAAGTACCAGAACAATAGGATAGGAATAGGAAGGTTACCTTATCATCATAAGGTTACCATTATGGATAGGGTTTTAAAAACAACTTCTAAATTAACCCCATGGAAACCCCTAATAAGGGAAACCGGTTCCGGTCCCTGAGCTGAGAGCATTTATGTAAGTATATTGGATCCTGCCGACTTATTTGAACGAGCCTAGGATATGAAACATCGCGAGGCATACGTGATTTACACTGAGTCTTTAAATACGTACTCCTTTAAGTTACCAGTAGTCAGCTTTAATCATGATATCAGTTATTAGCTTTGCTAACACTATCAATAATCCAGTGACTAAGCCAAATACATAAACCAAGCGTGGCTGGATCGGTAACTCCTAATTGGTATTAATGATTCACTTTACTTTAATGGCCGCCAAAGTGAAGACCTCTTTCTACTGAAAACACAACCATATTTTTCCGGAATTAAGATTGATTATAACAGCAACTGGCAGACAATATCTGTATAAATAAAAATATTCTTGGGAAACTGGGACACGATAATTAAATCGATAATGTCAAGTGCGTTGGTGGTCCCGGGAGAGTCAAATGTAATTCGTATTAATTTGGTCAATATTAAATAATGGTGGTCTTATATGGCAAAATGTATTCCTTTATTATTTATCTCCACTTATAATAAATCTCTAAATTAAAAAAAGAATCAGCCAGTTTGAAACTAAGCTTTGCGCGGTTCGAATGTTCTCAGCATCCCATGAACGGAAAAATATGAAACATTTTATATAGGTACATTATTATTCTAGCTGCAACTTAGGATAGTTTTAATCCGACTGCGACAGTTAATTAATTTTCCGAAATATACGACTTCATTTAATTTTTCATTTATTTTTATTGAAATCAAACGCTGCTCCAACTGTCAGATATAAGAACCGTCAAATTTTCGTCAAAATGGCGGAATTGCTTTGCCTTTCACTTATTAATAATTTAAATCCCGTCTACGATAGACCTTTACGAGACAAATGCTAAAATATAAACCATAAAAAAATATTCGATTCTGATATGAGAACTTATATGCGCAAATGTCGTTTTATGTCGTAATTTCAATAAATGAAATCAACAAATTTGAACAATATAATTAACACGAATTTGTTTTTTTTTTATGACAATGGCACGCGCTCGGCGCATTCAGCCAAAGTACCTGCGGCGCTACCACGAAAACCGATACTCAATGTTCATATATTTGCATCCCTGTCACTCGAGTATGGTTAGTGCGATAGAGATAGAGATACCCGAATATTTTCGAATTCCGAAGTTCGTGGTTATAGCTCAGGAATCGAAAATATGGTAAATAATCATAATGTATTTTCTCGAAAAAGAATTTAAAATAATAATAGTCAAATGGAGAAAAAAACAAAGCAAGAGGTTATATAGGTAATGATTAAGTTATAAGCGTCCAAAGTTTTAAGAGGGGGTATGTTCTGTCCCTTTTCCGCAAAACGCACCTTCATATGAAACGATTGTTTTTTACTATGACGCTCGAGTATATTGACGTCACAGTCCCTCATCGTTTTCTCACTCTAACAAGCGACATTAAAACGGATGTAGCTTCATAATTTTTTGAGATATTTGAATGGGAGTTTCATTATCTTCTATCTATTTATACATAATAAATGCCTATGTCCTGACTGACTTATTCACTCACTCACTCACTCACTCACTCATCAACGCACAGCCGAAACTACTAATCTTAGAGAGTTGATTTTTGCACAGTATGTTGCTTTTATAACGTGGGCTAGGGATAAAAAGGGATTTTTGAAAATTCTACCCCTAAGGGGGTAAAATGGGGGTGCAAAGTTTGTATGGGAGAACCTTTTTTTTTGAGCTATAGACTTAAACTTTGTAGAAAAATTAGTTATTAGAATACAAATGAAACACTTTCAGCGTTTTGGAAAATTCCACCCCTACGGGGGTAAAATAGGGGTGCAAGGTTTGTATGGGGGAAACATTTTTTTTTTAAATAGAGATTTAAAACTTTGTAGAAAGATCAGTCATTAGAATACAAATAAAGAACTTTCAGGGTTTTAGAAAATTCTACCCCTAAAGGGGTAAAATAGAGTGCAAAGTTTGTATGGGAAAAACTACTTTTTTTTAAATAGAGACTTAAAACTTTGTAGAGAAATTATTCATTAGAATACAAATAAAGTACCTAGATTCAGTGTTTTAAAAAAATCTACCCCTAAGGGGGTAAAATAGGGGTGCAAATTTTGTATGGGGGAAACAATATTTTTTTTAAATAGAGACTTAAAACTTTGTAGAAAGATTAGTCATCAGAATACAAATTAAGTACTTTCAGCGTTTTAGAAAATTCTACCCCTAAAAATAGGGGGCTAAAATAGGGGTGCAAAGTTTGTATGTGGGAAACTATTTTTTTTAGCTAGAGTCCTAAAACTTTGTAGAAAGATTATTTAAATACAAAGAAAGTACTTTCAGCGTTATGGAAAATTTCACCCCTAAGGGGGTAAAATAGGGTGCAAAGTTTGTATGGGAAAAACATATTTTTTTTTAATAGAGACTTAAAATTTTGACGAAAAATTACTTATTAGAACATGAAAAATACTACATTCGGCGTTTTACAAAAATCATTCCCTAAGGGGGTTAAAAAAGGGTGCAAGGTTTGTATGGGGAACACTTTTTCTGAGCTAGACACTTAAAACTTTGTAGAAAGATTACTTATAAATATACAAAAAAAAGACTTTCAGCGTTTTGAAAAAATCTATCCCTAAGGGGGATAAAAAGGGGTGCAAAGTTTTTATCAGGGAAAGTTTATGTTTTTGAGTTAGAGACTTGAAACTTTGTAGAAAGATTACTTATTAAAATACAAAAAAAGAACACAAATCGTTTTAGAAAATTCCACCCCTAATAGGGTAAAAAGGAGAGCAAGCTTTGCATGGGCAACACTTTTTTTTGAGTTAGACTTAAAACTTTGCAAAAAGATTACTTATTAGAATACTAAAAAAGAACTTTCAGCGTTTTAGAAAACTCCATCCCTAAGGGGATCCTTAAGATCCTTAAGAAGGGTAGCCAGTGTTGTGTGGGAAAAACTTTTTTTTTTACTAGACTTAAAACTATTCAAAATGTTACTTATTAAAATTAATAATAAAGTACTTTCAGAGTTTTAGAAAATTCCACCCCTAAGGGGGTTAAGAAAGCTTTGTATGGGCAACACTTTTTTTGAGCTAGAGACTTAAAAGTTTACGAAAAAAGTTCTTTCAGCGATTAGAAAAATTCAACCTCTAAGGGGGTTTAAAAGGGGGTTCAAATTTTAAATGGCGAGCAATAAAATTTTAAAGTGTGAGTAAGAGATTTTTAACTTCGGTCTTATTCTGTACGTTAAAAGACTACAAAACTGATTTCAGAGTTTTTCCAAATTCATCCCCTAAGAGTGTTAAAATTGGTTCAAAGTTTGAGTATTTCAAGGCATTTTTAAAATATGAGATTTTTAACTTTGGTTTTAGACTGTTTGTTCACAAACTAGAAAATGAACATCAACTTTTTTTTAATTATCCCCTAAAAGAGGGTTCAAATTTTGTATTGAGAGAAATCATTTTCTAAGACGATAAAAAGTTCTACGCGGACGAAGTCGCGGGCAACAGCTAGTCTTGAATATATGTCTAATAATAGATCTTATTTATTATCTTTAAAAGCTTGATACTCCCTCTTATATACTTAGCGTGGTAAAATGTTGCTTGTTACTTCTTGCCTAACTTCCCTAACATATGGTTGAGGGAGGCAATGGCTGAGATATACTCGTACTCGTGATCGGGTGCTGTTTGTGGAGTCCGGTCTGTTCATGCTTGCTTCATTATTTTGACGAGAAACATCATTCTGTTCTTGACATGTTTTATTGTTACTGACCCTGTACATCTCTGACAATATTACATTAATGTTCCTTTTTAGGGTTCCGTACCAAAAAGGTAAAAAGGAACCCTTATGGTGCGACTCTGTCCGTCTGTCCATCTGTCCGTCTGTCCATCTGTCCGTCTGTCCATCCGTCCGTCTGTCACACGTTAAATATCTCAGGAACTACTTAAGCTATCAATTTGAAATTTGGAACAACTGTTGAAAGGGTTAAGACACGTGTATGGAAAATTAAAAAATTAAATACTTAAACATTTTTGTTTTCTGTTTAAATGACGAATATGAGGGGGGTTAAAAAATCAAAGTCTAGTAACTCCCTCTTATATACTTAGCGTGGTAAAATGTTGCTTGTTACTTCTTGCCTAACTTCCCTAACATATGGTTGAGGGAGGCGATGGCTGAGATATACTCGTACTCGTGATCGGGTGCTGTTTGTGGAGTCCGGTCTGTTCATGATTGCTTCATTATTTTGACGAGAAACATCATTCTGTTCTTGAAATGTTTTATTGTTACTGACCCTGTACATCTCTGACTCTGTATGTCGTCTGCCCACCTCTTGCTTGGTCTGCTGACTTTATTTTTGGTAACTGGGCCTTTCCACGCAGTAGCCTTTATGGTCCATCTGTTGTCAGAGATGCGCGAGACGTGCCGTGCCCATTGCCGGCCATTTAATTTTCAGTGCATTAGTTAGTGCGTCAGTTACCTTCGTTCTTTCTCTGATAGTGTCACCTTTTATTTGGTGCATTTTCCTTATTCTTAAAATGCTCCTCTCATGCCCCTTTGACATGCCCTTATTTTTGTTTTTTTTTGTGTTTGTGTGCAATAGTTTGTCATTATTTCAATTAAAATTAAATTAAATCGTAAAGGGGAAACAAACGTAAAGTAAAACAAAAAAAAGAAAAACCTCTGTTAACTAGGAGCAAGCAAATGAGTCTGTAAGTATTTGTATTGAATTTCTGAGTCGTTGTGAATAGATAATGAAATAATCTTCATGAAATATGTATAGATAGTTCAGGTGAAGTGTTATTAAAACTTTAGCTTTGTTACGGTGTCATGTTTTCAACTTCAATTAAGACTTCTAAGTGGCAATAAAGAAACTAATTGAAGTAATGAAAATAAACAAAGGGAAAGAGTTGTTTTGAAAAAGTATCAGGCTATTAAATACTTAGTACAAATAGAAAACTGAGACGTCAATTACTTTTATGTCAATTAAGTATAAATGGTTTCGGCTTTCGCCAGCTTTGGCTCAATTGTTTGGGTATTTATGTTTATAATTGTAGTTGCTCCCATACAAACATTTGCTCCTCTCCAAAAACTGGTTCAAATGGCATCGAGCAAAAAATCGTAGGTGACAAGCCTATTGTCAAGTTGGTGCCTATAGGGTCCAGTTTTCCATGTGACACATGAATCAATGAATTAAGAGCAATGCCTAGCTGAGCAACTTTTCAAACCTCAAACTTTTGACGCAATGTTTCTGTCGCGCTGTTGTGGGCGGCGGGGGCTGTCTATGTGTGAGCGCACGCACACAGGCGCGAGACGCGAGCACTCTCTCGCTGCGCGCCGTTCCGTTGACATCGCCCGCGAGCCGGACGGAATTTATTTAGTTCATTCCTGCGCGCCTCAAGCCTCTGGGTTGTTATTCGGAACACGCTAATGCGCCTCACCTCACCCGTCAAGCCTAACGAAACTAAACCTCTGCCTACGTTTAGTTACTTACTATGAACCGCGGCGTCAAGATTTATTTGTGGGTGAACGGTGAGGTGAGGTTAAAACAAGTTACAGAATAGCGGACCTGCTGTATTTGTTTTTGGTGTTATTGCAAATTTTACTTACTGACCCAGCTTACGTCTAATGGACTCGATATCCCGCTAACTTTTGTGAGTCAGCTTTTGTTTACTGGACTTTTTATGGTAGTCTGGTGTAGGTACCAGACTACAGGTTAGAAAAAATATTTCCCACAGGCAACGCAAAATAAAACTCTGTTATCCGTGTCGTAAACACTTTCACAAGTACAAAGATTAAGCTATCGTTAGGTATATATCCCTCTTTTATTATAGTGGAAGGAACTATAAGCTCAAAATTTGCCAAAAATACTGTAGTTCTGAAACATATTGGGATGTTGACATGTAGAACAGAGTATTAATAAATATATATTCACGCGTCCCCCGGGGGGGAGCTTCACCTCCTTTCACCCCCAAAAGTGTCCCGAAACGTGGTTTTTTATCATTTAAAAGAAAACCGTAAACAATACACGAAAAATGTGTACTACTAAAATAATCTTTGATAAATTTACTATCAATTTTTCATAAATACCAAAGCAATATCTCTAATGATTGTCGCGCATTCTGCCACGAAAAGTCAATTTTATTATAATTTCTAAGTTTTTTTTTCAAAAAAAAAGTAACTAACTTTCTCAAAAATATGAATATTTATTGCCAATATGACAAAAGTAAAGGATAGAATTTTCTCTTCAAAATAAAATATAGTTTATTTATAAACTCCTGCGAATCATGTTGCTGCGCCATTTTGAAAATTGATTGTCATCTGTTGGAGGCAATCTTGATCGCAATGTATCAAAATTAGGAAAAATATTGTAGTTCTGAAACCTATTCGGATGTGTAGGGAGGATATTTCGCTAATTGGCTGAATACATACAATTTTCAAAATAGCATAGAAACGTTAAATGAAGGAGTGTATAAATAAATTATACCTCATTTTAAAGAAGCGGAAAACGGTTAAGTAAGAAAGTCTTGAGAAAACTAACCTTTTAGCAAAAAAATGCATAAATCATAAAACATGTAGACCTTTCGTGGCAGACTGCGCAAAAACCACAAGTCATAGCGCTTTGGTATGTATGAGACATTGATGATTAATTTATCAAGGATCATGTCGGCCATGAACACTTTTTGTGTATTTTTATGGTATACTGGTATACTGACGATTCATTATTCCCAGCGTAATACCGTGACTAAAGAACTGTGAATGAGTAAGAAGATATGCTGTCGAAGGAATAATTCGTAGCCAACGTAAATAGTCTAATAATCGTTGGCGGCCAAGTCTTCTGTGGAATATGAATGAAGAAACCCGATTTTCCTACAACAAACATAGATGGTCATCTACTCGTAAAGCCTTGGTCAGACACACGGCGCGACGCAGCGCCGCGGTCGCGCGGCGCGACCGCGACACATGCTAACAGGTTAGCGACGTCAAACAGACTGCGTCCCGCCGGCATCGCGCCCCGCTTCTGTCGCGCCCCGCGCCGCGCGGCCCCTTGCGTTCGCGCGGCGCGGGCGCAGCGTTGCGCGGCGCGGACGCGGCGGCACGCTGCGCCGCGCTGGGTCACACACATCATTCGGACGTTAGGCAGCGCGCAGTGCTTAGTGCGAGCGTAGCATAATTATTAGTTATTTTGTGATTAGGTATGGATATAGAAAAATTAATGTTTCCGGTATCCTGTATCCGGGCGCGAATCACGCCCGCATCGCGCCGCGCATCACGCCCGCATCGCGCCGCGGTCGCGCCGCGTCCGCGCGCGCGATGAGGGCGTGTTGAGAGCGCGAGGCCGGCGCGATCCGCGCGCGCCCTGTTTGAACAGGCATCGCGTCGGCATCACGCGGCGCGACCGCGGCGCTGCGTCGCGCCGTGTGTCTGACCAAGGCTTTTGGACTCGTCCCCGAGTAATAAGAAATTATTTGCTATCACTGGTTTGCACTACAGATTCTTCAATAACGCTAATTTTTATATTTTACTTTGTAATAAAGACAATTCCTGGATAAATCTCGGTTTTATTTCATCAGATCACAAATGACGATGATTTAGATGACATGATGGCAACCACGCAAGAAAACTAATTTAGTCTAAGATTAGTCCTCATTATAATTTATTTCGATTTTTAATCAATAATCGAGCTCAATTGGACTTTGGTGGATTTTCATTAATAAAGCAGTAGGTAAAGTTTGTAAGTTTGTATTCTTCTACATATATTTAATCTCCGAAACTGGTAATCTGATTACGTAAAACAATTGACAACATTTCATTTTTCTGACTCCTTAATTTTATTTAGGCATTTAATAGTATTTGAAAAGTTAGAAGACACGTATTTTTTCTTTTCATTTTATTTTAAGTGAAACCCCCTAAATTTGGTAGTTTTAAACTACCACGTTCGAAAAGGGCCTAAGTACGTTTAAAGGATGAATAAGATTAGCACTGTGGTCTATTTATTGAATTGAAAGGTAAAAAGTATGCTGTACCTATCTGTGACAGGAACATTTGACATTTTGACGGTTCCTTGCTGACGGTTTTCGTCAAAGAGAATATAACCACTACGTTTAGTTTTCGTTTAAAAAAGAATCTTGCAAATAATTAATCGCAAAAAAACGTGTTTTGGAGTAAGTAATGAGAAAATAAAAATGTATCGTCAAGATCCATTGATTTCGTGTTTTGTGCCAAGTTGCAGGCACACGGCACTGATGTCGCTTGAAAAATTATATTTTATGCTGCCGTCAACAAATCCAATGTTCCGAAAGGTTTACTATACATATGTGAAGATAACCCAAACTGATAATAGCATTATAGATCATTAATCTTCAAACTCGTTGGCTGAAAAACATTGAACTGTTTCATCATCATCATCATATCATAATCAGACGAAAGACGTCCACTGCTGGACATATTGAACTGTTTAATGCAATGTTGTAACGAAATAAAGATTATATTGATATTGAATAGAATTATTCTTTTAAGCGTTGTTTATGCCCTACATGACAATAAATGTGTTTTATTTTATAAGTAGGTATATACAATCTACATTATCTACCTAAAGTCACGTCAAGTCCACTTTGTTCCGACTTTTGCATCCTGCTTGCTCTGGACCAGCCTTTATATTAGTCATAATGTATGTAACTAGCAAGTACTAGATCAAGGTATGAAGTAATAAAAGTTAATCCTTTCAACGCATTTCACAACAAGCAAAGATGACAAAAACGGTGCCGTGGGCACGATAACCCGCGGCGACACCTTTAGGCGTTCATGGCGTTAAAAAGGTTAATAGCGTAAAATAATAATGCATGTATTACACCTGATGCAGGACAACATTTAATTTTACAGTATTTCATTGAATTACAATATCACCTACAGTATTGTTGCACTACAAGATTCGTTATCAAAAATAAGCAGGCCTTCCAACACAGCTCTGACTTCCAGTGATAATTTCTGCTCTGCATACCCTTTGAAGTGCTTCAATGAGTTAATACATCTTGAGCTAAGACAAATTTATCTTTTAAAACAACCTCAGACAACTTAAGCCGAGTCCAATAAAACTTTATTGATGTGACTGGTGAGTTAGTTTCCACACATAAACTGCATTAACATTATTCTATCTACCTTTGGCTGATTGCGAGAATTTAGCTATAACGTATCCATCGGTGACTTACGTTATTAGTTATTTTCAAAATTTTATCAAAATGCTTAATATCACTGACTTAACTTGACAAGAATTAGTCAAATAACTGTCAATGTCCACAGATTACAGAGAAAGTCAGTCAGTCTGTGGTCAATGTCACACCAATAGTTTTTTTATTACATGGTACATTAAGCAAAGCCATGGAATGTCCGCATTCAGCCCCTAAATGGCTTTTTCAAAGTAATTTTCACTTTTCTCAAGAACTAGCGAATATAAAAATCTGTAATTTTTTTTAGTTACTCATCTAGCCCAAATCTCTAAATGGTTTTTAGTTTGAGCCGCTATGAAAAAATTTAATGTTGTCAATTCACTAACATTTAGTATTGCATAAATATGTGTTTCACCTTTTTCTAACACCAAACATACCAATTACTAATTTAATTACTAAACTTCAATAAAAATACACAAAAAGACCGTCGTCTTAATGAGATTAGAACCTGAGACCTCAATATTAGAAAGCAAGCAATTACTGACAACGCCACGAGGACTCATACTTTGTTATTCGAAATTAATCTTCTCATTTGTGCCTTGTAAGTTTGACATTGTGTCGAGAAACGTCTATTCCTAATTTAGTTAACTGCAGTATGTCAACATCGCAGAACAGAGACAGAGATATGCAATGACAAGTCTACACTCTTTTGCATGAATGTCATAAGTGTCATAACAATGGGTTTCTAAATTTAGATGGTTGACATCTAATCATCACGCGCGTCACTCTCCCTTATTGTGATTTAATTTGACAAAGTCCTAAAGTGCTCAACATTTTTTCATGGGCTGACTGTACCTACATTAGCATATCAGCATGATATAAGTTTCCCAGTATACCTTCGCGTTGAAGTAGGTAAGAATATTTACTTCATTCTCAGTACACAAAAGCTGCTATGCCATGTAACCTTCTCGTAGTGTAAAACTCAAAATTCAATTTGTACCTACCCTTTATTTCTACGTACCTCTGGACTTCTGAGATAAAAGCTCTTTCAAAATGTTACCTACTAATTAGTTTCAAATTTACTACCCCGACGAGTAACTATTATAAACTTTCGCTCAAATGTACCATGTTTCTTCCGAGAGGCGGTTTACACAGGGTGTGGAGATTTAAATGTGTAATTACAATTAAGCAGATGGCTTTGTGAAGGAAACTTATCTCACTGGGAAACGGGTTTTCTGTTGTACAACTATTTCCACTCGCGTTCCTATTTAAAGGTCATGGGTGATTTTACATTAACTTATTGTACGAGTAGGTATGGCTGATGTTAGTAGATACATTGTACATATTCTCATTGCATGAATTCAGAGAAAGCCCCACTTTCAAAAGTTTAAAAATCTTAACCTTACCTTGTATTTACTTATTAGAATCGTGTAAATTTGTGAAAAAGCAGCCGGAACTATATACCAAACTTGGAGACGAGCCTCGTCGGTACGAATCGCGCTATAAAAATGATCCAAACATTGTCAAAATTAAAACTCTACTGTAATGGGCCATATTCGATGTGGATACGAATTTATAATAAATTACCGAATTATATTAAAGATGAGCAAAATTATAATAAATTCATTAAAAGTTTAAAACCATTTTTAAAAGAAAACTCGTGTTACAATGTAAACGAATATTTAAATCCCCCATCAGGTGTAAAATTCTAAATATAAGTAATAATAATATATATAAGAATTAAGCTTTAAAAAAATATAAACGTTTATTTGTCCGCTTCTCTCTACAAACATTTTAATATTTTATTTGGTTCTTTTCTATATTAAATATTTTACGTCATACCTGGCCATAAAGTAGGAATTAACTTCCTGGCCAGATAGAGACGTAAAATGTTGTACTTACCACGGGCGATAATAAAGAAAGCCTCAGAGCGCATATTTATCGCCCTTGCCTTCGGCTCGGGCGTCAAATACCTGCGATCTGAGACATTCTTTGTTTAACCGCCCTAGGTAAGTAATGTACTATTAATGAATGAATATGTTTAATGAATTATTTAATATTGACGTGTCTTTTTATGATATATTTTTTATCAATTAATGTTATTTTGCGATAGTGTTATGTATACCTACTCAAATTGTTTTTTTTATTTTTTCTTGTTAGTCCTGATGTGTGTTGTTGATCTTTTAATTAAAATTCCTGTTTTGTTGCGCCCTATCCGGGTCCTCGCACTGTACCTAGCATTAAGTTGCATGTGTTTGTGTACTTGGTTGCAAATAAATAAATGAAATAAAAGTAAAATTTTAATTTCATGAAAATAAAATATGGTTATCCATATTTCCGAGTAATCAAGTGTGTCAATTACCTAAACAAAAATACAAATAATGTGTAGCATACCCTACCTATGACAAGCTTAACATTTTATGGCCATGAATAATTATGGATCCACAACAATATGACCAATTATTATACGTTTGTGCCATTGTGAGTGCGTATGTCACGAATAAACTAAACTAATAACTCTGGAACTGCTCATCCGGTTTAAACGATTTCACCAATATAAAATATGTAGAATCAACCTTCGGGCAAAAGCTATAATTGATATCGCGGCTCCGCCAGTTTTTTGTAGTACGCGGGTAGAGTCCTAGTAATAAATACACAGGGAACAAACAATACCTAATCCGTTAGGGCTCCGCGATCGACGCTAACGAAAAATCATTTGGAGGACGTGAAAATCGAAATACCTAGATAACTGGATAACAAACATACTAGACTCTATTCGACAACGTATGCGTACATTCGTATTAAATTGTCTGAATCGGTTTTGTATTAGTTACGCATGCTCACTTCGGGTCAAGACTTTTTATCGGGAAAAAGGTCTGCAACCGTCAGCTTTTTGGCGAAGTCTGTGCTATGAGGTTTCTACCTACTAAAAACTCCGCGTCTTAAAAGTCTAGGATTTCAGTTTGGCATTCAGAGGTGCATGTAATATGCCTAAATGGAAGAATAAAGAACTTTGACTTTGAACACACTAGAGCCCTCCATGTGGCTAGGCTAGCCTCAACAGGCTTGTCATTGCCACCTCCCTGGATACAAGTGTTGAGGCCGTCCACCACGAAAAGCAATGGCGGCTCCATCGAACTCCCTTTGTTGCAATTTAAGACAGTGGGGGGCACCGTAGACCTGATCATGTACTATCCTATCCTATAAAAAACATTACATGTAAAAAAACTTACGAGTAGCAAGCTGTGGCGGAGTAGGAGTCCGAAAAACAACACTAAACACTAATAAACACACACAATATATTTATAAGTCCATAACAAAAACATTATCACGTATTTGTATCTGACACTATTTTTCACACATGACAGCAGTCTATGTAAACAACTCAAAGTCTTCGTTGCTACGCACCGAACAGTATTGTTCTTAATATCTCCTCTCAACAAAGACCTATGAGTTGACTTATTTTTCTCAACCTTGGTCTCGCAAGTGGTTTCGTAAAGGCATCTGCCAGTTGCTCTTCACTGGACACCTTGGCAATAGCAAGTTCTCCACTCGTGACCAATTCTCTTATAAAGAAGTTTCTAACACGAATGTGCTTGGTCCGACGATGAAATTCCGGATTTTCAGCTAACCTTATGGCAGCTTCATTGTCCACTCTTAGGCAGGGGACGTTCTTGAGCACAGTCAGATCACTAAGAAGACGTGAGAGCCAGATTGTTTCTCTTGCGGCTTCGCTTGCAGCCACTACTTCCGCTTCAGTAGTTGAAATGGCTACACTTGTCTGTCTTTGGCTAAGCCAAGAGATCGCTCCTCCCGCATACATACAAAGCACTCCACTTGTGGATCTTCCAGTAGTAGTGTCTCCTACATGGTCAGCATCACTATAGCATTCCAAAATGCTGTCCTTGTAATGTTTCTGGTACAGAATGCCCAAGTCTGGCGTATATTGCAGATACCGCAGAATCCGCTTCAACTTGATGCAGTCTTCTTCACTGGGATTTTCAAGGCTTCGTGATACTACGCTCACAGCATATGCGATATCAGGTCTGGTGCATACCATCAAATATGCCAAAGCTCCAACAATAGGTCTATAGTTAGTTTGCATGTAACTCCTATCTATTTTGTCATGCAACATACCATCTTTGGCTATAGGTGTAGAGACTGGCTTACATGTATCCATTCCAAATCTCCTCAATATTTTCTGCACGTATGAAGCTTGAAATATTTTTGTGCCTTCTTCTCTGCTTTCGATTTCAATTCCTAAGAAATAAGAAGCAGGTTTTGTCGTTATCTTGAACCGACTGGTAAGCTCTCCAATAAACTCATTTACTAATTCTTGGTTCGAGCCAGCGACCAAGCCATCATCCACATATAGAGCCACTATTAATTTTTCACAGCCCTTATTACGGGTTAAAAGGCATGGATCCGCTTCACTTATCTTGAAGCCAATTTCTTTGAAGAAATCCAAGATACATCGGTTCCAACAGCGTGGAGCTTGTTTCAAACCGTATAGGCTTTTCCGTAAAAGGCAAACTCGACCAGAGCCATCGTCATAGCCTTCTGGCTGCTTCATGTAAATTTCATCATCCAGGGAGCCGTACAAGAAGGCAGTCGCAACATCAAATTGAAGCATTGCCATACCCTCACTTGCGGCTACGCTTATGACAGAGCGAACCGTCGTCATCCTTGTTACAGGACTAAAGGTTTGCTCGTAATCTATGCCCCTTTTTTGATAGAATCCCTTAACGACAAGTCTCGCCTTGTACTTTTCCACAGAGCCATCTGGATTTAGCTTAATGCGGAAAACCCACTTACACGGTATGGCCTTTCTTCCCTTCGGTAAGTTTTTGAGTTCCCAAGTTCGGTTTTCTTTTAAGGATTTTATTTCCATATCCATGGCGCCTTGCCAACGCTCCTTCTCTGGATTTAACATCACGTCCTTAAGAGAAGTCGGCTCGTGATATTCAGGGCACCCCATCTCAGCGTTCATTATATAATCTTTGAATTTCACAGGAGGACGAAGAGATGAACGACTCCTGAGTACCATTCTTTCCGGGACCGGAATACCATAATGTATCTCTTCGTTCTCATTCTCCTCATGTATCTCTTCGACTGGAATACCATAAAATATCTCTTCGTTCTCATTCTCCTCTAATTCAATAGATTGTGGTTGAACTCTCTCCGGTAATTCTGGTAATGCATCTCCGAATTCATCACTGCTAAGAATAGGTACATCAGAATCTTCAACGCCTTGGTCTCCTCTAAAACCAATCTCGCTGCGCTGCAAGTTCGTATTGTCCTCATCGCTCTCGCTGCGATTTATGTCGAAAGAGATAGGTGTCTCCTCATTTTCTTTCCTAGAGTGTAGAGGAACTTCGATCTCAGCCACTTCTTCTCGTTTTGCCGAATCTTCAATGTATATTCTTGACTGGATTGGTCTTTCAGCGAATGTGACATCTCGTGATCTTACTAAGGAGTTCATTTCTCTATTCCAGAGTCTATACCCATCGTCATTGTCGTAGCCTATCAGAATGCACTTCTTCGCCTTCTTTTGCATCTTCTTCCTTTTCTGTTTAGGAACGTGTGCGTAACAAGTTGACCCGATAATCCTTAAATGCTTGATTTGAGGTTTTTTTGCCGAGCCAGAGCTCATAAGGTGACTTATATGCTTCCTTAGTCGGGCCTGTCCTGTTCAAGATATAAACAGCAGTGTTCACCAGCTCAGCCCATAGCACCTGAGGGATTTCGTCGTGCGCGTGCATCATGGCTCGAGCAGACTCCACGATAGTCCGATTTTCTCTCTCTGAGCAACCATTCTGTTCAGGAGTATATGGCATAATCAGCCTTTGCTTCACTCCATTTGCTTTCAGCAAATCGTTTACTCTTTTGTCAACGTATTCACCACCATTGTCACTGAGCAGCTCCTTGATCGTATGTCCAGCATTCCTAGCTTCAGACAACATCTCCTTGAGCTTTTCATAAACATCCGATTTGTTCTTCAAGAAGTATACGTACCGATATCGTGTGTACTCGTCCTTGAATAATACAAAATATCTGTATCCAGCGTTACTTCTGTTAAACGGACCACATACATCGGAGTGCATCCGTTCTCCTGGCATCGTAGCTTTTTCGCGAGTGCCAAATGGTTGTCTATGCGCTTTGCCAAAAATGCAACCTTCGCATACCTCTCCACTCTTCGTCGTCTTGACTCCTAATTCATTCTCAATAAGCGTCTTGACGTGGTTCTTGTTTTGATGCCCCATACGCTCGTGGTATAACTGTAACATGTCTCTATCTTCAACAAGGTTAATACATACAGCTGGTTTTACGGGTTTGCAATCCAGCTTGTACAAACCACCGTACCTCTGCCTTTTGCCTGTAAGGACCACATTTCCGTTGACCGTCATAGAGCATCGAGTTACCTTTGACTCAAACAAGCTGTTTGGATTTCTATCTTGCGTGCTCAGCACCGAAAAAAGATTTTTACTGATTTTTGGAACATACCACACGTCTTTCAAGTACAGGTTCTCCGTCTGCTGGTTAACTATAGCCCTGACGTGAACCGTGCCCTTCCCGATTGCTCCAACGACGTTTCCATCAGCCGTTGTTACCGTGTGAGTTTCTCCAAAATGCTCAAAGTCTTGGTACAGGTCACCGCGCATAGTGACATGGTGTGTGGCTCCATTATCAATATACCAACCATCTTTGTCACTAGAATCCATGGTGTTCACCATTTGAAGCATCATGTTGGTGCCATGAGACTGCTTCTTCTGATTGTCCTTCTTTGGGCAATCCCTCTTCAGATGACCAATTTCCTTGCAGACGAAGCATCTTAGTTTATTCTTCGTCTTCTGGTCATTTCCTTTGGCATACTTTGCGCTGGTTCTAACAGCCAATGCAGTACCGCTTGACCCTTCGCCAGCATCCTTTGAAAGAAGTGCCTTTTCATGTGCACATAGCTGTCCCGTAATATTGTCTACCGTTCTGTCTTTCTTTTCCATTAGCAGCCAGCTTGACTTAAACGAAAAAAAGTTTTCTGGGAGCGTGTCTAAGATCTTGCAGATTAAAAGGATTTCAGGTAGCTCAGCCTGCTGTTCCCTAAGTAGTTCCTCCTTTAAGTTATGCCACAGATTTTTCAGTTTTGAAACATGAGTAGGTATGTCATCTGCTAGATCTCGTTTAAGTTTGAAGAATTCCAAACACAGGTCATAGAGCCGGTTCTCGTTAGGACCCTCGTAGAGCCTGTGGAGTTCTTGCCAAACTTCCTTTGCGGTGGACAATCTTATTACTTTGCCTAGTGTCTCATCTGTTATGTTGTTCGTTATCAAGAGCAGAGCTGTGCTCTCTAACCTTATACATTCTTGTAGGGTCGTGTTGTATGCTGCCAGAGCAGCGGCAGTTGCAGCAGCATTCGCGTCATCACCATTGCCGATACCTGCCAAGGGTCTAGTAGGCCTTTGTGTTACACCTTCGACAATGTCCATGAGTCCATGCCCGCGAAGCAGGGCCTGCATACGATACCTCCAAGACACCCAATTGTGCTCATCAAGTTTAGTAATTGCTATTTTCGTCAACTCCATTTTATCGTTTTATTTTATCTTCCGGGTACTGGGCCCATAACCACTTACGAGTAGCAAGCTGTGGCGGAGTAGGAGTCCGAAAAACAACACTAAACACTAATAAACACACACAATATATTTATAAGTCCATAACAAAAACATTATCACGTATTTGTATCTGACACTATTTTTCACACATGACAGCAGTCTATGTAAACAACTCAAAGTCTTCGTTGCTACGCACCGAACAGTATTGTTCTTAATAAAAAATAATGGGAATCACACAACTTTACTGCATTTACAAATTTTTGCATACCTTTAACTATGTAAGTGTGATTGCCAAGTCACAAAATTTGATTTAGCAAGCAAATAAAGATTAATAAGATACCGATATAAACGTTTTGTAAAATTAGTTAAGTTTCTCATAAGTGAAATGTATAATTTCTTAGAGAAAAAATAAAGTTCTTTAAACCTAATAAGAATGCCTGACTTGGCTCTATTACGAAATATCTCACCACTTTTTAATGTGGAAGAGTTCCGAGACTTGGCGTATTTTTTACACAAAATGTTTTTTATGGGATCTCATTTCTTTTTGTAGGTTATTGTGGTATCAACTTTGTATGGAAATGTTATTTTACCAACCGCAAATAACGTTTGTATAGTTTTGCGTGAAGCAACTGCAAAAGTAACTATGTAATCGCATGTATTTGTATAGGATTACAAACTTACACATGCAGTTTGTATATCTCTGAATCGTGACGGAAACTGCAATATTTTTAGGATTTTTTATGAATGTATAGGCTAAAAACTACTTACGTTCAAAATTTGGAGCTTGTGGGTCTGCTAGAAGTACCTTAGAATTACGATGATCATAAGTGAGTAAGTGAGTCAGTGAGTATGTCAGTGACAAAACTAAGGAACTTTGACGGGGCTTAGTTCTTAAACTAAAAGTTCAACATTGAATGCTATTTAGAATATATATAAGCTATATTATGCCCTATATGTAACTAAAAATTAACAGCACGAAATTACAGGATGTTGAAAATGGCCTGAATGGCTTCGAGAAAAGGATGGTACGGCCGTGCCTCTTTGTTTTGCTCGACTTGGTGACCGAACGCGTATCAAATTCTTTATATTATGTATGTGAAAAATTATATACGTATAAAAACAAAATCACTTTTCTGATTCAATACGTTTAGTGAAATAGCTCATCTATTACACATTAGATTGTCTTTATTGTTTATAGCATCGATCAAAACTATGATCGGTATACGTGACGGGAATTACGATATCGAACGTCCACTACCCACTACCCAGTTGCCATACGGCTATTGTGATTTTAATTTCAAATTGTAGGTACGTTAATGTTCTAGTGGTAGTGTAGAACTAATAGCGAATTAGCGATGTCTCTATTACTAGCGAAAGCAGATAATTGCTTATTGTTTGTGTGATAGGTCGACCGCTTATGAGCGCTCATTCATACCTAAAGGGCAAAATCAAGGTCCACCTTTCAACTGTTCCCTTCGTCTAATTAAACGTATTTTTGATAAGAATATTTAATAGTAGTGATTGTCTTTACCTATACGTCTATATTAAATTGTGCACTCTGTTGGTTGTACTGCCATTAGGAAAATTACCTAATTAACTTAGCTATAACGAACTAACTTATAATATATACATTAACTGCCAAAGAAGTACTCCTTTTAGCAACGAGCCGTCAAAGGTATCCAAGCTATACTTTGCCTTAAACAAAAACTTAGACAAGCTGTTTAAACATTGTTCGGAGGTTTTTGGACAGTTTTTCGTGAAACTCTAGAATACTAAAATTTATGTAAGTCTCATAGCGATGCGCTTACTTAAGAGACTTAACGTTACAAAGGTGATAGCAACTTTGAAAAAGTTGCCAACGTAACTTGAATCGATTATCTGTTAAGTGTCATGTGTCGAAACTTACAGATTTGATAAAGGTTGCAAGCCGTTTTAGCTTTAAAATAATACTCATATTCATAAAACTTAAAGTGCCTCTGCTAAATAAAATGTGCTTTACGAACACAAATGTCAAAGGACAAACGAATTTTAACGCCTATTTTAACTAAAAAATAGGCTTGTAGACCACGTACCGGAAGGCGCAGCGTGGGTAGGAGGCCCCCCACAAGGTGGACTGATGACCTGGTAAAGGTCGCGGGAGTCCGCTGGATGCGGGTGGCGCAGGACCGGTCACTTTCGCACTCCTTCGGGGAGGCTTATGTCCAGCAGTGGACGTCTTTCGGCTGATATGATGATGATGATGATGAGGCTTTTAGAACGTTTACAGATACGGCCGTTAGTGTATTTTATTACAGACACGACACACATTACGACATCTACACCAACCACGTTGTTTGTATTGAATTGACAGAATCTGATCCATCTGGATATGATCTCCAGATGGCGGATCACCGCCATCTGGAGAAGATTCTCGCTCCGTTACTAATATTGTTATTAAACCGTTATTATATGTGTTACTCGCCGTTACAGAAAAAAAATCGAGGTGGCGCCCTCACGCCACGCAAGTCATTTTGGACTTCGTATGTAGTCGGTCAGTGGCAACAGTGACAAACTGGAGTTCAAGTCAGTGGCGGCGAATGGGATAACAAGTAACGACGCTTCGATTCCTTCCACGCAAAACCAAGTACTCAGCTCGATACAATATATCCCAAAGGTGTAATACAAACGAGCTCATTTTTATATGAAAAGCAGCAGAATATATCCGTATAAACTCGCTATTCTCGTTTTGGGGTGCAAACTGCTAGCGTGTCGATATCAAGAAGCGTTGAGTTTACCAAACTACCCGAACTACTTATAAACTCAAATGTATGGTACGAGTATCTGCTGTTAGTTTCAGCGAAATAGTAACTCGTTTGAGCGATAATGATCTGGGATGTCGGAATTCAAAATGGCTGCATACACATTTGTCATGAATTACCTATTTGTGAAAGATTAGCCGAGAGAAGCGTCAACGAATGGGAGGACATCATCTCATGTCCACCAAATTTAATATTAGGTCGTAGAAGTGTAGCTACACTTAGAATACCAACTTGGCATAATTGGGAAAGGGTGAAAATTTCAGAAGTGCCACTTCAACTTGGCCGACTTCCGAGCTACATCGACTATTTGAGTTTTGGAGCGCAGCGTGGTGTTCCGGATGCGATCCACTAATTTGATACCTAGTATGTTGCGCTCCATGGCTCGCTGGCAAACCCCGAGTTCGGACTTTTAAGATGACGTCAGAGAACAAGTCTGTGCATCGTAGGTGAAAATTGGAAGAATGCACATGTCTATGAGTCTTCGCTTAACTGATAATGGAATGTCACCTTTCTTCAAATGGTTTAAATAGCTGCTCCAGGCGTTTTCCGGCCGTCTTTCGACCTCCTTCTCCTGTCGCGCCAGGAAGGAAACTAGGTTACATCTAAAAAAGGCCCTCGAGGCATTGTACTGAAGATGCTGGCGGCATCTCCTCGCTGAATTGCAATGCTAACCTACTTCCTTCATCCAAGTTCATTGTTAATGTATAGTTAGGAATGTATGTTTATGCATATAATCGCACATTCATTCATTCATTACCATGATAACCATAAGAAACCATTTTTTTATAAAATATGAAGTGTTGCTATATGTTTTACAACTGACGCTTTAATTTGACTTTAGTCCTATGGTCCATATTACTGCCCGGTTCTTCTTATTTCACAAGCGTACACAATTACGATTCACTTTCACTATAACTTCAGAATAAAAGCAGGCATTTACAAAGTACCTAAGAACAGGCCGTTTTTCTAGAGATAAATTCCTACCGTTACTTAGGACGGCTTGTGTTGCACATAAAAGAAATTCTTTACTTATTTCAAATTTTATCTTTGACATTCATAACCTTTTTGCTGGTCTGAGATAAAGCAGAAAATTCTTTCGAGCAGAATGCTCATGTTATTAAATTATGTTGGCGAGCATTCTGTAACAGGCCGGATAGGCTGTATCGGTATGAAATCCATCCCCATTTACATACTATTATGTAGATTCCTTTGTTTCGATGTAGTATCTATACAAGTAAATGGAAATTACGTGTTATTCACCCTAGGAAGAGCATGATTCACACTGAGCAAGTGTATAGACATGAACTGTTATACTAAGTATCTAAACAAAACATTTTGAAATGATATATAATTATACCACAGCGTTGTAGCTTTACGCCAAATTATAAATATAATTGTACTGTTTTCTTCGATTACTACGGCTCAGTGCCTGGCAAGAAGCTGTACTTATGCAAATATTTATTATCCATTGGAAACATAGTCTATATAAATGCAACTGCTAATTTATGTTTAGATGGAATCGCATTTCAAAATGTTGAACTGCTTTGTGTACTGAAATTACATTATGATACCACGATATGAGACTTGCCAACCATAATCGATTATAATACTATTTGCTCTCACGGAACAAATAAAGAGCGCAGCAGGATATAAAGTAGATACCTATCGTCCGACCATGAACACTGGATAGCCAAAAATAAATGACATGGTAGGTCATGGTTCATATATGTTTCTCACTCGATTTCATGAACCAGCAAAAAAATATTCTCTTACCCCAATAACTAAGATATAAGGGCCACGATTCGGATTAAAATTGGTAGAAGGAGATATCCCTAGGATGTCGCTGTCATTCTGATTTTGAAGGTAGGTACATAAAAGCAGGTATATGCATATGAAATACGAGTAGGTACCGCGGACGCGTCTTACTTGGACAAGGCAATATTAAATACGAAATACGTAATGCAGAGACATAGATATTATTTAATTACGAGTATTACTATTTAAGAAATCGTTAAAGGGCGGGTTGCACCAATTTATGATTACAGACCGATCAACGTTAAATATGGCGCCAGCAGCAGCCTATCGCAATCACTAAATTTCAGTTCTCAACTGTATCGTTTTTTCAAATTTTAATTTCGGCAAAAAGCCAATGGGCTTGTGACCTTAATTTTGTTTACGATGCCATTCGAACCAGTTTTTGTAGATGAACAAATGTTTGTATGGAAGCAACTACATTTAAATGACATTAATACCCAAAAAATCGAGTTAAAGATGGACCTCGCTGACAGCAGCCGAAACGCTTCATACTGATTGGCTTTAAAGTATGACGTCACACCGTGCAATTTGTACTAACCGTTGCATGGAAAATGAAGTAAATTGCTGTTTCGTTCGCGAAATACTGCGTTTAGGTCCACAGTTGTCATACAAATTTGTTTCTATAAAAGCGTAAGGATTCTATTGGTGCCTTTAAATTTACTCTTGGACAATAAATATAAAAACTTTTTTTTTCTAAACTTACAAGGTTCATATCTTTTTATCATTTGAATTATATTTTGTAATTTATACTTTATTACAATCATTTGATGGTTTACTATCCATTTAGCAACACGACGTTATCAATTTTAACACCACGCAACAAGCCTATTATCTCGAAAACCCAAAACCTTTTCTTTTTTTTTAAATATTTATCGCGAAGAACCCGCGGTTAGGTTAGGTTTGTTTTATAATCATCCTGAAAATGTCATGGCATCAGAGAAAAACGGCTTTTAGGACAAATGAAAATCACGAACAATCTACTTGATTCCCCTCAAATAATTGATAAGTTCTCTTTAAGCGTCCCGACTAAAATACCTCGCATGCCTTGTGCCTTGTTTCACGTTCCGTTTTGTAAGACCAACATTAGTAAGCACTTCTCGCCTTTCGCGTGCTTACAATGATCTCGTTACAGAACAGGAAAATGTTGATATTTTTCGTGATTCTCATAATAGCTTCAAATGCAAAATCAGAGATTTGTTGTTGAACCTTCAACCATAGTCTGACTGATGTGATTCAGTTTTTTATTTTATTTTTAAGCTTAGATAATTAGTGCATTAATGCCAAAGATTGTAACGCAACGCATGCTGTGGTTGCCTATTATTAGAGTTACAATTAGACATTACATAAGTGCTTGTTTTTTTATAAAACGTTACATTGTGAACTCCGTTAGCAATGCTAAAATAAATAAATGAAAATTCGGACTAAGGATACAGTTGGGAAACCATTTTTAGGGTTCCGTAGCCAAATGGCAAAAAAACGGAACCCTTAGAGTCATCATGTCTGTCTGTCTGTCTGTATGTCTGTCTGTCTGTCTGTCCGTCCGTATGTCACAAACACTTTTTTCCGAAACTATAAGAGCTATACTGTTGAAACTTGGTAAGTAGATGTATTCTGTGAACCGCATTAAGATTTTCACACAAAAATAGAAAAAAAAAACAATAAATTTTGGGGTTCCCCATACTAAGAACTGAAACTCATATTTATTTTTTTCATCAAACCCATACGTGTTTACATTTATGGATAGGTCTTCAAAAATGATATTGAGGTTTCTAACATCATTTTTTTCTAAACTGAAGAGTTTGCGCGAGAGACACTTCCAAAGTGGTAAAATGTGTGTGTCCCCCCTCCCCCCCTGTAACTTCTAAAATAAGAGAATGATAAACTAAAAAAAATATATAATGTACATTGGTTTGAACGAGATCTAGTAAGTAGTTTTTTTTTTAATACGTCATAAATCGTAGAAAGCAATTTATTTAACGGAACCCTTCATGTGCGAGTCCGACTCGCACTTGGCCGCTTTTTTAGTGATCCAGATAGGTAACTCGCCCAGCAGCTGTGATAACATAAAAACAGGCCATCTTGCCATATATTATTATTCAGATTTTAATGAACATTACGATTGCAGGTTATGGTTTGGTGCAACTGAATTGTACAATGCATAACCATTTTTTTTGTGAAGAAGTTAGTACATTTCTCCAATGACATTGAATAACTGCAACACTTAATCATTCATTCATGTTTTATTTAATTAATCTTATTATACTGCAAAGCAAAGAACCTGTATCCTTTCTCCACTTGTCCAAGATCTTTGTTCAGTGTGTATTTGCGTCTCACATTTTGCTTAAAAAAATGGGAAACGCAATGCAACGAGAAGTGGAATACCACCCTTACAACCCGGTCACAATATCTGTGCACCTCGCAATGTTTTTGTAATCAAAATTATTGTTTTTTAATAACAAACCCTTCATCAATAATAAATTGATTTGAAAAGGTTAGTAAATTTTTTTTACCTCCACATTTCTCGAAAAAACTTTTTTTCACACCGTACCCAGACCGCCGATATGACGTCACGAGGTCAGGTGCACAGATATTGTGACCAGGTTGTAGATTCATATGAGCTTTGAGTACATATACGACCACTGTATCGTCATACATAATCAACACCAACGAGTAGTCCGTCAGCTTTGCACGGTACGTGTTCTGAAATAATTGCAAGTGCTTTCACTGATGCGTATCCTAGAGGGCACTGCTATTATTGATCGTCTGATGCGTACAATGCGGACCAGTGGACGCTAATCAGGGTGCCTTTGACAAGGTGCAGGCAGCCGGGTATTACGTTACGACCATCCTTTAGGTATTAATCAAACCTCAGGTACCGAATCAGAATGCCTGTCGGTTTGGAGGCTCGGGGCGCCTGGCTGTGGTTATTGTCAAATTCGAGCGCTTATATGATCAAAATCGTTCACAGCGCTCGATTTTTTTTTATACTACGACATTGGCAAGACTGCGCCCTGATGATAAACAGACTCTGTCGCGTGTGTATGCTTGCGACAAGAAGAATCACAAGCACGCTGTCGACTTTTCATTGATTTGAGGATTTTTTGTGTTGACAGCTAGAGAATAATGCAGGTCCCTCTCATCACATTTCATCCTCCAACCCAGTAGTGGTGTTATTATGGCTGCGCGAGCCATACTCCCAAAACCATGCTATATAACCTGATCCGGGAACCTGACGTGTTCTGTTGGCGTAACTGCCAATAGGGATCAAACAATTACTTGTATACAGTGTGTTAATTTGATACGGGCGAATATTTTGATTACAATTAAATAAATAAATTTCGTTCACTGTTTAATTTTGTTTCTTCATACAAAATAATTGAGCACGCAATATATTAATTATTCACTTACGTCATGTCAGTTGTTTGTTTACGACACCCATAAAAGTCAAAAAATTCAATTAAATTAAAATTCTTGATTATTTTAAATATTACTTTAATTTTTAATTTATTAATTAACTAGCGACCCGCACCGACTTTGCACGGATTTATATGTATAAATAAAACATGCATGTATTATACATACCTTCCTCTTGAATCACTCTATCTATTTAAAAACCGCATTACAATCCGTTGCGTTGTTTTAAAGATCTAAGCATACATAGGGACAGACAGACAGCGGGAAGCGGCTTTGTTTTATACTATGTACTTATGTAGTGATGTACGTTTAACTGTTGTAATTGCTTTGTGTGTTTGCCTGAAAATAAAGAATAATAATAATAAAACGTCACCATGCCCTTAACGACATTGTTTGGATGGCGCTCGTATCAGCTAATGTGCCATGTATGTTGGAGCCTTCAGGCCTTTGCCGGTCTGACGGTAAAAGGCCCGACGGCTTAACCCTGGTGCCCTGGCAAAAAGGCAAATGTCTCCTCTGGGACGCTACATGTGCTAGCACTTTTGCTGCTTCGCACATTGGTCGCACCATACGGGCGCCTGGAGCTGCGGCTGAGCTGGCGGCAGTACGGAAGAGGGACAAGTACTCGGGTCTCTCAAATTATTTATTCATTCCTCTTGCGGTGGAGGTTACTGGGTGTTGGTGCTCAGAAGCCAAAACCTTTTTCAAGGAAGTGGGGCGCCGCTTGCAAGAGAGAGGTCTCGATCCCCGCTCTGGGTCATTTTTGGTGCAAAGGCTAGCCATAGCTGTTCAGCGCGGCAATGCGGCTAGTGTGATGGGCACCTTTGCGCCTGGAGTGACCCGGGGCGGGTTATTCGACACTTAATTCGCAATGTAGCTGTTTTTATTATTTAATTTTAGTTTTAGGTATTGTTTTCTTCTTTGTGTTGTATTTTGCATAAAAAAAATTTAGATATAAACGTTTGTTAAGTCAAATCAGTTGTGATATAATACATTGCTGCTCAGTAGTACTTAAAAAAAACTCCGTATTAATTAAGCTATTTAACAAAATTGCTTTCTCATATCATTTGTACGGTCGAAAACGATGGCTTGTTAAAATATGCGCCCGTAAATTACAGGCTGTATAAATATGTATAAGTAGTAAGTCGTGGTTACGACAAAAAGTGGATCACTTTGAATAAGATACTTTTTCAGAAAAAAAATCCCATCAATCCGCGTCATGTGACCAAGTTTCACAGCGCTGTAGCACAGCGCAGCGGCTGGAGTTTGCCTTCGGTTTCAAACGACTCGACGCCAAAAGGAGGTAAACCAATAATGCTTTTAAACTATAAGTTATACCGAAAATATTTCAGCCAGTACTTACAGCTGTATTGAAGATTGGTGTGCATACCAAAGAGATCAATATTTCTTGTCAAATTAGATTATTCTATGAAATATTCTGAACGCTTTTCGGAATAATAATCGCGAGAATGCGCTGTGTTGCAACTGTTGAAAGCGAAATAATATAGTCATTCATCATTGTAATAACGCGATTAAAATGTAAAGGCGCCTTAAATATTTACTTTATTTTTAACCTAGAGTGCACATTTGGTTAAGAAATTGTTTAGGTATTGCTAATTCAGTTGTAATTTTATTCATAACTTATGTTATAAGCGTTGGCGCTGTCGTCAGCTCCGCCTCCCTTATTTAATCATATTTTTGCTCCTCATTGATTTTGTTGCTTCTTCCACGACGGCAAGTTCTTGTCTAATAATGTTATATAGAAGGTGTATTATTTTGCCACCTACTTGGTGGCAAAATAATAGTAATCCTATTTAAATTTTATCACATAGATTTAACTCATCCACTGCTGTGCTCCTAGCGGTACGCCGTAGCCCGTAGCTGCTTAAACACGTAGCGATAATCAGCCGTAGCCCTTTGACGCATGTCCGCATGTGTGACATTATTAGCTCTGAATGGTGTGAGTGATACTAAAATAGAATTTACGAAATGCCTGTTTGCGTCTGAATATTTATTTAGCGTATAGTACGTGTGAGGGTTTTTCCCGTTGGCACAAAGTTGGTGACAACGCAGGAAAGTAGGTTGCATGTGGGAAATGAATGTGGGTCGGAAAGTACTTAGTTTAAAGCAGTGTTTAAATTACTCACTTACTTTACATAAATTACGTAGTGCGTACATAAATGTACACATGTTATTTATTAGACATAATTATGTGTCTCGAACTGTTTGACTTTTTATTACGAATACAATTCCGGACCATTTATCCTCGTAGCGCCCATGGGCCTACTGGACATGAATTAAAGACGAAGTATAAATAAGTAGGGTAAGTAGTAGGCTAAATAAGGGATTTCTATAAATTTAAATAAATGATAATCAATAACCTCGGTCAAAAATTTACAAAGTAATAATTTAAAAAAAAAAACAATATTCTACAGACTTACCAGAGTTCAGGAGCGCTTCACATTGTAACGAGTTAATATTTGTTTTACAGCGACGTAATTTTTTATTTAATTATGAATTGGATACATCCATCTATAAGTAGTAGTCAACAGATAACACAGATACGAGTCGATAACAGTTTTAAATATTTCAAAAGTTACAACAAGTTAATGACGAATACTTTAAAAGGGCGATTTTGCAACAATCGGTCGTAACAACAACAACACCGCACCGAGGAAGACGAAAAGAAGCGTATTCAGGAGGCAGGAACTGAAGGAGGCAGAGGAGCGAAGACATCACAGGTACAGCCTTAAACCCAAGGTCACAAAAAATACTATATGAGAAAAACAACTAACAGTTAGTGCGAGCGCGTGACTATCGCGACTTGAGTGATGTGGGAAAGGAACGTCTTGAAGTGATTCAACAAGTGGTTTGCGAGAGCGAGCGGCGCGGGTCGTCGCTACCTCGCGGCGGGAACGCTCGCCCGCCAATGTCCCGAGCTGGCATCCCTCGCCGGCGACTGCGCCTGTGTGCCCTCCCGGCGTACAGCCTTCATTGTTGAACTAGCGGGAGTGTGCGTGAAGACCCTGTGCAGACACGGCCGCGCTTGGATGTGCGGCGTGACGCGCCTTCGGGTCTGAACAGGTGAGGCCCGGGCCGACCCCAGCAGAGCTCGTCCCTATCTATACCCCGCTTACAATGAAACAGGCTAGATGTAATACATCAACTAGCTGCGTGCTACATTAGCCGACGCATGTCGCGCTTTCAGATGAATAATGTAATAAGTTATTATAAAAGCCAGTCATGTATAATAGGGTGGAGCGATTTTTTAAAATTTTGGTATTTTGTTACGGAACTGTAATGAAAAGTTGCGTGATTTTATGTACGTTTAAGGAAAAATAATAAAAAAAATCTTGGCATATACTTTTAGCCCTCTACCCGGCAGTTAAATGTTTAAAAACCTGATAGTTTAGAAAAATATATGTTTTTTTTAAATTTAATTTTAACTGTTTTATTTGTTAAATAACACCTTTTGGTACCTAGGTTGCTTGATTTCGGTTTTGATTTATTATTTTAAACAGCAAATTGGGTACATTTAACAGGTTAAAGCCAGTTTTTTAGAGATACCACATTTACGTGATCTAAATGGGCCATAAAAAATTGTTAAGATAATAAATCAAAACCAAAATCAAGCAACCTAGGTACCAAAAGGTGTTATTTAACAAATAAAACAGTTGAAATTAAATTTAAAAAAAAAACATATTTTTCTAAACTATCAGGTTTTTAAACATTTAACTGCCGGGTAGAGGGCTAAAAGTATATGCCAATATTTTTTTTATTTTTTTTCCTTAAACGTACATAAAATCACGCAACTTTTCATTACAGTTCCGTAACAAAATACCAAAATTTAAAAAATTCGCTCCACCCTAATGTATAACGTTGGTCTGCCGAGCACGGTTCGCTTTGTTCGCTCGGTGCTCGGTGCAACCTACCCATTTATACATAGTAGCGATTGTTCTTCGAAAAAGGTTACATGCCGGGCACTTGTGGAGTGCCTGCGAAGTTTCGCATACCTTACCCCGTCTCTGTATTTGTTCAGTTCGTGAATTTCACGCATAGTTCACGTGACGACGTAGCAAATAATTTTATATTAAATTGGCTTGTTTAGCGAGTTAATTACCATATTGCGAGCCCGTCAGTCAACGAGGTTTATCTGCCTAATGAAATATGGTAAAGCTAATGAGCGGAAACATCCGTGCAGGCTGGCAATATGAGATAACTGAAGATGTGTTTAATCTTTTAACGTTACTAATTTTAGACGGTTTATAATCCGGCTCAACTGCCGATAAAAATGGTGGCGGCAGACGGTTTTTTCCTTTCTTTAACAGACCTCAAAAATGAGAATATGTAGACTTACTTATTTAGTTCACATCGCTGGCTAAATATAAAGCAATAATTCTTCCTGAAGCAAAAATCTGTATCGCGTTTTTGTCGTTTTGAATTTTCTCTCGAAGGATTAGATTGGCGATGGGTTTGGTATCATTTTGAAATGAGATTATGTATGTATTTATGTAATTACTAATTACTATATTGTACACACACATTAAGACACTGGTAAAATACAGCAAAAATAGATTAAGTCGGTACCTACAAAGGCAAACTTATCCCTGTAAGGAATCTCTTCCAACTAACCTTTGAGCAATTAGATTATTGGTAGCAAAATGAATTTATTCACATGTGTACGATTATCGGTGCATTGCCTACTCGCGCATTTGAGTACGGTAAAGTGCGTGCTCGCTCGCACATGCAAGCAATCGTTACGCATCCAATCTTAATACGTTGTTAGCACATGTGATAATAGGCCTCCCGCCCAGGGGTAACAGAGATATTTTCCTGCACGAGAGGGTCGAGAGGCAATAAAGAAAAACTCAGACCCCATATTTTGGGCTCATACGACTTTTAATATTTTGATGTCAAATACTATTAACTGCTCTGAAAATGATCGGTATCTATGATTTTATATAAAACTATTTGAAATATATTTTATCTTTTTATTTAATCGTTTGCATTCCATGCCTGACTAGGAGATTTGAATAATTTTAATCAATAAAATTAGGAACCTACTCATAAATCTATTATAATTATACTAAATATTACCGCTTTAGACAAGAGCATAAGAGTTATCTCCATTTATAATAAATCTCTAGAATCAGCCAGTTTGAAACTAAGCTTTGGGTTGTCACGAATGTTCTCAGCATTCCGTGAACGGAAAAATATGAAAAATGTTTTGTAGGTACATTATTATTCTAGCTGCAACTTAGGATAGTTTTTATCCGACTGCGACAGTTAATTAATTTTCCGAAATATACGACTTCATTTAATTTATCATTTATTTTTATTGAGATCAACCGCTGCTCCAACTGGCAGCTATAAGAACCGTCAAAAATGGCGGAATTGCTTTGCCTTTCACTTATTAATAATTTAAATCCGGTCTACGATAGACCTTTACGAGACAAATGCTAAAATATATACCTTAAAAAAATATTCGATTCTGATATGGGAACTTATATTCGCAAATGTCGTATTATGGCGTAATTTCAATAAATGTATAAACAAATTTGAACAATATAATAAACATGAATTTGTTTATTTTTGAATGGCAATGGCACGCGCTCTGCATATTCTGCCAAAGTACCTGCGGCGCTACCACGAAAACCGATACTCAATGTTCGTATATTTGCATCCCGTTCACTTGAGTATGGTTAGCGCGATATAGATAGAGATACCCTAATAATTTCGAATTCCGAAGTTCGTGGTTATAGCTCAGGAATCGAAAATATGGTAAATACTTAATCGTAATGTATTTTCTCGAAAAATAATTTAAAATAAATATAGTCAAATGGAGAAAAAAACAAGAGGTTATATAGGTAATAAGAGTCCAAAGTTTTAAGTGGGGGGTATGTTCTGTCCCTTTTCCGCAAAACGCACCTTCATATGAAAAGATTGTTATTTACTATGACGCTCGAGGATCTTGACGTCACAGTCCCCGATCGTTTTATCACTCTAACAAGCGACATTAAAACGGTTGTAGCTTCATAAGTTTTTGAGATATCTGAATGGGAATTTCGTTATCTTCTATCTATCTATACATATGACTGACTCACTCACTCACTCACTCATCCGAAACAACTGGGGCTAGAGAGATGAAATGAGTACGGTAAAGTGCGTGCTCGCTCGCACATGCAAGCAATCGTTACGCATCCAATCTTAATACGTTGTTAGCACATGTGATAATAGGCCTCCCGCCCAGGGGTAACAGAGATATTTTCCTGCACGAGAGGGTCGAGAGGCAATAAAGAAAAACTCAGACCCCATATTTTGGGCTCATACGACTTTTAATATTTTGATGTCAAATACTATTAACTGCTCTGAAAATGATCGGTATCTATGATTTTATATAAAACTATTTGAAATATATTTTATCTTTTTATTTAATCGTTTGCATTCCATGCCTGACTAGGAGATTTGAATAATTTTAATCAATAAAATTAGGAACCTACTCATAAATCTATTATAATTATACTAAATATTACCGCTTTAGACAAGAGCATAAGAGTTATCTCCATTTATAATAAATCTCTAGAATCAGCCAGTTTGAAACTAAGCTTTGGGTTGTCACGAATGTTCTCAGCATTCCGTGAACGGAAAAATATGAAACATGTTTTGTAGGTACATTATTATTCTAGCTGCAACTTAGGATAGTTTTTATCCGACTGCGACAGTTAATTAATTTTCCGAAATATACGACTTCATTTAATTTATCATTTATTTTTATTGAGATCAACCGCTGCTCCAACTGGCAGCTATAAGAACCGTCAAAAATGGCGGAATTGCTTTGCCTTTCACTTATTAATAATTTAAATCCGGTCTACGATAGACCTTTACGAGACAAATGCTAAAATATATACCTTAAAAAAATATTCGATTCTGATATGGGAACTTATATTCGCAAATGTCGTATTATGGCGTAATTTCAATAAATGTATAAACAAATTTGAACAATATAATAAACATGAATTTGTTTTTTTTTGAATGGCAATGGCACGCGCTCTGCATATTCTGCCAAAGTACCTGCGGCGCTACCACGAAAACCGATACTCAATGTTCGTATATTTGCATCCCGTTCACTTGAGTATGGTTAGCGCGATATAGATAGAGATACCCTAATAATTTCGAATTCCGAAGTTCGTGGTTATAGCTCAGGAATCGAAAATATGGTAAATACTTAATCGTAATGTATTTTCTCGAAAAATAATTTAAAATAAATATAGTCAAATGGAGAAAAAAACAAGAGGTTATATAGGTAATAAGAGTCCAAAGTTTTAAGTGGGGGGTATGTTCTGTCCCTTTTCCGCAAAACGCACCTTCATATGAAAAGATTGTTATTTACTATGACGCTCGAGGATCTTGACGTCACAGTCCCCGATCGTTTTATCACTCTAACAAGCGACATTAAAACGGTTGTAGCTTCATAAGTTTTTGAGATATCTGAATGGGAATTTCGTTATCTTCTATCTATCTATACATATGACTGACTCACTCACTCACTCACTCATCCGAAACAACTGGGGCTAGAGAGATGAAATTTACACTAGAACTACCTTTCACAACGTAGGCAATGGATAAGAAGGGATTTTTGGAAATTCTACCCCTAAAGGGGTTAAATAGGGGTGCAAAGTTTATATAGGGGAAACTTTATTTTTTGAGCTAGAGACTTAAAATTTTGTAGGAAGATTACTTATTAGAATACAAATAAAGCACTCTCAATGTTTGGGAAAACTCTGCCCCTAAGGGGGTTAACAAGGGGTGCATATTTTGTATGGGGGAAACTTTATTATTTTAGCAAGAGACTTAATACTTTGTAGAGATATTACTTATTAGAATTCAAATAAAGAACTTTCAGCGTTTTGGAAAATTCTGCCCCTAAGGGGTTTAAAAAGGGTTGTAAAGTTTGTATGACCGAAACTCCTTTTTGAGATAGAAGCTTAAAAGTTTGGAGAAATATTACTTATTACAAAACACTGAAAGCATTTTCAGCGTGTTGGAAAATTCCACCCCTAAGGGTATGAAAAAGGGGTGCAAAGTTGGTACAGGGAATTTTTTGAGCTAGAATCTCAAAACTTCTTAGAAAGATTACATAATAAAATAAAATACTTTCCACCAGTTAGGTGTGTATAAGGGGGTGCAACGTTTGTAAATATATTTTTTTAGTGAGCGACCTTTGTTGAAAGATTACTTATTACAATACTCACAAATAAAGAACTTTCAGCATTTTTGAAAATTCCACCCGTAAAGGTGATGATCAAAAGGGGTGAAAATTTGTATGGAGGAAACTTTTTTTTTAGCTAGAGACTTGTAATTGTGAAGAAAGGTTATTTATTAGAATACAAATATACAGGGTTACTATTAATACAAATTATGGTCACTTTAAAAATTGAAAATTTACGACGATTGACCAATTAATAAATAAATTTAAAAAAAACCGACACGTTTTGGATTTTTTATGATAAATGATATGACTTTGGTCTTTCATCTATTTACGGCTTGACGTCGATTTCTGGGACACCCTGTATAGGTAAATTATTTTCAGTGGTTTGGAAAGTTCCACCCGCTTAGTGGGGGATAAAGAGGTGCAAAGTTTGTATGGGGGAAACTTTTTACCAAGGTAGAAACTTAAAACTCTGTAGAAAGATTAAGTACTTGCCTACATATTAAAATACAAAAAGTAATGCCAGAGTTTTGGAAAATTTCACCCCTTAAGGGGTTATAAAGGGGTGCAAAGTTCGTATGGGAAACACTTTTTTTAGCTAGAGACTTAATAGTTTGTAGAAAAAATACTTGCCTATTACAATAAAAAAAAACTTAGTGTTTTATTTTTTCCCTGAAAAGCGTTCAAAGTTTGTATGGAGAGCAAGACATTTTTAAAGTAAGGGATTTGTAACCTCGGTTTAAGACTGTTTGCTAAACTACTACAAAACTTATTTCAGCGTTTTTTTAATTCATCGGCTAAGAATAAGGGGGTTCGAATTTTTGGAAGTAAGAGATTTCTAACTTCGGTTTTAGACTGTTTAAGTGTTTACTAAACGACTAGGTACAAAACTGATTTCAATGTTTTTTTTAATCCATACTTAAACATACAATTAGACGATGACATGGTTATACGCGGATGAAGTCGCGGGCAACAGCTAGTGATAAATAATTATTTACTTTGACATTTTAAACTTTATTTCTTTTACACATTTGAACAGACGTATTTTTGTTTGTATTTCAAATTTACTGGCTAGACTACTACCGAATACAAACAAGCAAATACTACTTATAAGTAGTATTTGCTTGTATTGTTTGTATTTGTTTGTATATAAATATCAAAACACAAACGGGTTATTTATTTAATAAATAATTTCATGCATACCCTTATAACGTTATAACCGTGGCTTATAGTAGTTTATGTGGCTGTACATAATGAAGGGCATTAAACACGAGTGTGGGTTTATGAAACGAGCCGAAGGCGAACTAAACGTCATCTTGACTGATATTAGAATAGAGGTCAAATCAAATTTCTTTGATTTCAGAGATGTTCGAAATTTGAATGAAATAATATTATCGAAATCGATGTTATTATTTAGCAACAATAACATTTTCACAGATAAGATATTTGTTCTAACAAAACAGTCTATTTTTATGGTGGTCATAATGTGCGGTTCTTGAACGCATCATGGAGGGTTTATGATATTTGGATAGATAAAATCAATAACGGCTACGGCAATGTTTATTGAAGCTACGGCAGTTAATTATTGCTACAGAGTGCAGAGCAGAGATGCGATTCCATGCATCAAAGCGCTACGAGCTACGTGCATCTGCTACGGACTGGTGTATCTACGAAATTCGAACAAGCGCTACGAGAAACCCGGGTTCAACCCGTATTTCGCACAGCTAAAATTTAACCCATATGAGGGCGCGCATCGCTACGTGTTTGTAGCAGCGTTTTTCCGCTCTGTAGCGGAAATCGCTCTTAGAGGTATAGGCATGAAGGCCGAAACGCACTGACAGCGGTGGCGGCGCGGTGCGGTGCGGCGCGGAAGCGGTATCGGTTGTAATGTCCGCACATATTAGCTCACCACCGCATCGCACCGCACCGCCACCGCTGTCAGTGCGATTCCAGCTTGACTCATAAATCCTTGGCCCATTAATCTTTGGCCCTGATGCCAATCGCTAAGCGCTACGCTCGTATCCGACCCCGTGGTTTTCCTGCTAAGTAGCGGAAAGCACCTACGGTGTAGGGGAGGTAGTAGGCAACTACGCGTGCGAGCCTCAGAATAAATCTGAAGATAAAATATGCAGGTTACCCTTTCATATTTAAATTTTCACGGATTTTTCGAAAAAAAATCGGTAATTCACATATCCAAAATCTCAACGATAAAAAATCCAAAATAATAAATTTTTATTCCAATTTTGCGAGTTGGTCCGGGTGCGGGCAAACAGCGCAGCATATCGAGCTTACAGTAGCGCGTGAACGAGACAACATGAGAATAAGAATAAGAATAATTTATTTTGAATATTACACATGATTACAAATTATACAGACATTATCCGTTGGGCTCCAAACTAGGCTGAGCCTTTATCTTGGGACCCACTGAGTTGGTTAACAAATCACTTTAGACACGCGTCACAAGAAGTACGACATGAAAGTAAAAAAGTGAAAATTAAACAATTAGATGAGCGCTGTTAACATATCAAAGGGAACACATGATTAATAAAATAGTAGATTGTACAACAAGTGCATAAAACGCACCATTTTACTCGAGACGTTTATCCATCCGAGCGAGCTTGCGAGCGAGGATAGATATAAAGTCGAGTGTAAAATGGGTTTTATGGACGAGTTGTACACTCTACTTTTCACTTCGATTGCGAGGAAATGAAACAGCAACACGTAAATATAGTTTTTATAACTATGATAAGTTGTTGTTATGGCTTAAATACTATACTGATCTACTAAATTGAAAAATAAACAAATATAAAAAATAATAAATGAGACGAAATACAAATTATAAGTTTATTTCATGAAGTTTTATTGTGTACTTTGGCTGTTGGTATCTTTGCCTTGGTCTTAGAATACGAACGAAACGAAATAAAATAAAGAGGTTGTTGTATGAAGTTAAAGATGTTCGTGTGGCTGTTGCAGCGATTGCCTTGGTCTTCGACGAAGATTTTACTTTATGCTCTAGAGCATAAAAAGCGACTTTATGTCGCCTACGCACGACATAAAGACGAACTTTTAGAGCATGAGAAGTGAAAACAATATTTATGCAGTTTTGTTTTAGTACTAAGAGAGTTTGTGTATGAGAGTGTGTGAGTGCGTGCGCGTGTGTAAGTGTGCGTGAGAGGGAGTGTTTACGTGTGTTAAGTGTTTGTTACGAGTGTATGTTGAATTGTTAGGTACCTGTTGGAAAAAGCAACCTCAGATGCAGGGGCGTAAAATGTCTTCCATTGCACTATGTGAGAGTCCAGCAAACCATTTGACTGTGACATGATGATTGTGATCAAATTTGAATAACATTAAACTGGCCTAAGATTTTTATGTGGGAGGTATTACTTCCAGGAATTCGTCAGTTAGTCCAATGTATGTATTGTAACGTAAAAAAAAA
This sequence comes from Epinotia brunnichana, assembly GCA_963854355.1. Lineage (NCBI taxonomy): Eukaryota > Metazoa > Arthropoda > Insecta > Lepidoptera > Tortricidae > Epinotia > Epinotia brunnichana. Next base: position 15,151,330 of record OY977949.1, on the reverse strand, counting down.
ATCAACATATATCTACGATATCCCTACTTGCTACACGTGACTATACCTACTAATATTATAAAGGAGTAAAGTTTTAAATGTAAGTTTGTGTTTAGGGGGTAATATCCGAAACTACTCATCCGATTTAAACTAGTGTAGTGTGTGTTGTCGTCACTCGAGAACCTTTCCGTCCCAACGGCCATCGGTTCTACGTGCAATGTGCCCCGTCCACTGCCACTTAAGTTTAGCTATTCGGAGGGCTATATCGGTTACCGGTGGCGCAGGACCGGTCACTTTGGCACTCTCTGGGGGAGTCCTATGTCCAGCAGTGGACGTCTTTCGGCTGATATGATGATGAGTGTGTGTTGTAGAATTCGTGAGCCTACTGAACTGAAATACTGTGTCTACAAATAAACGTTACAATTATTAAACATGCTCACAAAAATTCACGAGAATCAGTTGAGAAATGCGTCATGTTCTCCAACAGCCGGACATCTGGACATCCGGACATATGAAAAGATTTCGGCCCAAGCTGACACGGACAATATCGTTCGCTACGCTCGCTCGTTCAAAAAAAACTTTCACAAGCAACTGGCAGCAATTATATGTATGTATATACTATCTATTAAATGCTACTTTGTTTATAAATTGCCCGGTACCTAACAGGAAAATACACCTAAAATATTTTTATTTTGAATTTACAAGTTTTATTTCACGATATATTAACTTTTGGTACTGCCAATAGCTTGCCAAAACCATGTCTGTAATTTAATGCCCCCGATTCTTAGTTTGTAATTCTAACATAGTTTTTAAGTCTCGCTAATCTAATCACATATGATCATCAATGGTCTGAAATAAAATATTTTTATTTTTTTTATATTTTATTAATATCCTGTCCCGTAAAATAAGCCAGAATACAAAGGACCTATGCCAAATCATTGTATAATCCTTTTTTTTTTTTACTTGGGGAAATGCCTTTACGCATCCCACCTAGCCGAGGAACTAGGATGGGTGTGACGGGCTCCCGGGACCCCCCGGACTACCGTCTAAAATAATAAGAATAAGAATAATTTATTATTGGACAAGCACATGATTATAGATTATACAGACATTATCCGTGGGGTTCCAAACTAGGCTGAGCCTGTATCTTGGGACCCACTGAGTCGGTTAACAAATCTCATTAGACACACGTCTCAAGAAGCACGACATGAAAGTAACGAAGTGAAAATTAAACATTTCATATAATATGAGCGCTGCTAACTTATCAATGGGAACACAAATTCATCATTAATAAAAACAAAAATTATGCTGTTTTAGTAGTACAAAGAGAGTTTGTGTATGAGAGTGTGTGAGTGTGTGTAAGTGTGTAAGTGTGCGTGAGAGGGAGTGTTTACGTGTGTTAAGTGTTTGTTACGAGTGTATGTTGAATTGTTAGGTACCTATTGGAAAAAGCAACCTTAGATGCAGGGACGTAAAATCTCTTCCGTATCACTATACGAGAGTTCAGCAAACCATTTCTTTAGAGTGGACTTAACTTTGCGTATGGTGCACTTTTTTATGTCACAGACTTTACAGACAGCATTATAAACAAAGGGGTGGATGAAGAATGCGGAGCGTTGGGCATGTGCCGAGTTGACAGAGGGAATGGGGACTCTATATATGCGTCTACTCGTGATGCTATCTATAAGCGGCAACTTTGCAGTACTTCTGTGGACTCTAATGACAGCATTCATGATAAACAGTTGCCTTACTCTAAGTAGACCTGTTTCTTGATAAAGAGTGTCCGTGGGAAACCGAAAAGGTTTTCTCATCATTACCTTGATAACTGCACGTTGCGAGCGTTCAAGGTCAAGAAGTGCTGTCTTACCAGCGCTGCCCCAGACCGCAATACAGTATTGAATAATTGATTGGCACAGCGCGTGGTAGACTACGCGTAGTACCTCCGGAGGTGAGCAGTCCCTTAGACGTTTTACTAAATAAATCAATTTCCTGGTTTTTTTCGACAGAGCGATTATATGATGTTTGAATGTTAAGTGTTCGTCCAGTGTTAGACCTAGATACTTTACTGTGCTGCATCTGCTTAAAGTGTCACACGAGCAGCCTGCATCATGAGTTCCACAGGAGTGCATTTTAAGTTGAAAGGTAGCCGGGGGAGAGGAAACTACCGTTTTTAAAAAAGGAATGTGGTGGCTCTTGTCCACATTAAGTGTGAGTAGGTTGGTATCAAGCCAATTTGCTATAGTTGATAGTCCTGCCTCAGCTGACAGGTAAGTCTCCTCCCATGTGTTGCCGCTAAAAAGTACTACGGTGTCGTCCGCATAACAAATTATTTCGGAACAGGCAATGGACTGTTGGAGAAGGTCATTAATGTAAATAAGAAAAAGCGTTGGACCGAGAACACTGCCCTGCGGGACGCCGAAGCAGGTAGGAGACCTGCTGCTTTTGGACTCACCGATTTTTACCACTTGCTGTCTATTGGTAAGGTAGTTGGTAAACCAGTCAAGAGATAACCCACGGATTCCTAGCGCTTCAAGCTTTCTTATTAGAATTGGAATGGAAACGGTGTCAAAAGCCTTAGCTAGGTCCAAAAATACACCCAAACAGCATCTGCCAGCATCTAGGTGACGTGAGATCGAGTTTGTGAGGTCCAGAGCAGCATCCTCCGTTGATCTTCCAGCCCTAAACCCAAACTGGCGATCTGAGATCAGTAAGTTTTTCTCTAGGTAATTCAACAGTCTAGCATTGACAACTTTTTCTAGGATTTTGGAAAAAACACTTAACAAAGAGATGGGCCTATAGTTAGTGGGTGCATCTCTAGAACCGCCTTTATGGATCGGAGTCACCATTGCCAGTTTCCAGCAGTCGGGGAAGCATCCTTTTTCCATACTGAGATTACAGAGATAGACCAAGGGCTCAAGGATGGCATTTTTAACTTCTTTAATTAATATTGGCTTAATACCGTCGTAACCAGGTGCACCATCAGCCTTAAGTTGCCTTATGATTTTATCCACTTCGTGGACATCTGTCGGTCTCATGAAGAAAGAATTCAGGACGGCACGGGGAGTGACAAATTTGTCAGCCAAAGAAGTCTGGGTTTCAGCAAGTCTGGACAGTATATGGTCAGCCAAATTGCCTCCCACGGTGGCAAAATGCGAGTTGCATCTGTCCAGAGATTCTTGTATGGAGGTACTGATTTTGGTAAGTGGGGTCGTATCGTTTTTGACATTAGTGCACTGGTATATCGACTTAATGGTTTTCCACAACTTTTTGGGTTTATCTTTGTGATCATGTATTTGTTTGTTTTGGTACTCGGTCTTTAAGTTATACAGAAGATTGTCACAAAAATTTCTATAGCGGGTATATATTTTATGCAAAATCTGGTTATTCGGAGAGGCTCGAGATTCTCTGTGCAGTTTGTCCCTATGCTTTATACACCTGATTATACCGGGAGTTACCCAAGGTTTGAGATTTAATTTTGTGCAGCTGATTTTAACTTTTACTGTGTTATTTTGGATTGCAGTCTTTAGTATGTAATTGAAGTTATTAGCTGCAGTATTGATGTCGCTACTATCAGTCACTTTACTCCAGTCGACCGTTTGCAGCTCCCCAGCAGCATCTTTGTGGTTGGTTTTCAGGACCCAGCGACTTGCTTTACGAGAATCAAAATTGGAACATAGTATGCCAGCCATGGCCATGTCATGATCTGTTACAGAACACTTACATACTATGCCCACCGATGAGGCTTTAGCTTTAATAAAAATATGGTCCAGGCAGGCCTCATTTCTCGTAGGCTTGGTAATAGCCGGCAAAAATCCGTGACCAGACATTAGATTTAGATAATCCGAGTGAAGGTGGACAAAAGAGTTATTTATGATGTCAATATTAAGATCCCCAGCAATAATGGTTTGACTGCCGCTTGATTCACTAAGGAAGGAGTCCAGTGAAGTTAAAAATCTATTAATGTTTGGAAAGGACGGGGACCGGTAGATACCCAAAATTACTGTGCCATCCTGAATGTTCAGAGCCAGACAGTTTGCGTCGTCAATTGCAGGTTCCGTGCAAGTCGCTGAGAGTGATTCCTTGACGTATATTACTACTCCACCGCTCTTGTTAATCATTTTTGTGGTATGGTACATCTGATAGCCTGGGAGTAAATCTATTACTGAGCCTTCGTTCAGCCAACATTCAGTAAGAACAATGACTTCATATTCGATGTTAGTTCTTTTTAGGGACACATAGAAAGAATCGAAGTTACGTTGTAGACTTCTTATGTTTAAGGCTGCAATTTTACATTTATAATTAGGAGTCAGGTATTGTTGACAAGTTTCTAAATCATCGAGTGCGTGACATTCAATGGCCAAGTCACTGTCCAAAATGTCGTCTAGTTCAAGTAACACCATCTACGTGGAGTGAACGGTAAGATAAGACGCGAACATACCAGTCGGTCAACGCTCCTAAAAAACATACCTGGAAACTCGCTGTTGGTGTGTGTAAAGTGTGGTATTTGTGTTGAGTATTTGTGTGAGTTAGGTCTGTGAAACATGTTAGATAAAAGCAAGTGATTAACAGGATTAAACGAGAATGAAATTGATTAGCAAACGAGATTATAGTCAGTGCGATTGAATGGGAATCAGAGTTGCTGGCGACGGGGATCATCTGGTTCTGCCCGGGCGGCAGCAGGGTTTTCTTCAGCAATGGCGCTCTGGGTGGGGTCGAAACGTTGGTCGAGGTCTGCTGCGCTACGAATTGGAATCGCAGCACTGCCCTCCTGCTTTCGTATAAATACCGTCCCATTTCTCGTCCAGCAATATTTGTAACCGAAATTACTTGTTCGTACTCAGGCGTCTCGAAATAACAAACGGTTATGTTTAGTTAGCCTCTCATTAACAAACAACTTCTGAGCAGGGCCTGAAAGCTCCATATCGGCGGAAGACATGTTGCGTCTCGATTTAGCGGCTTGCAGGAATTCGTTACGTTTTGTGCGTCGCAATAACCGCACCACCAATGGCCGAGGTATGCCCACCCAAAAACCACCAAGGTAGGGCATACCTTCTGCCGTGTAGTAGGGGCGTCATGGGATCGCAAACATTTCACCACGACGCCCCTCGGCAACAGCCGCAGCTGCCCTCACTACTGAGGCAAAAGCCCCCCCTCCCGTCGTAAGCGTGCGGGGCGACACCACACGCTTCCCGACCCGACCAAAGGACCTCTACGCCAGGAGAGGGTGATAGGCCTCGGATTCACCCTCTCAGGTCCCCTTGTAACTTTTTATAGAGGTTTTCTCACTCGCAGCCACAACTCGGCCCCGGCCTGACGGTCGCAGCCCCCGCGCCTAACATGAATCCTCTGATAGCAGAGGATTTGTCAGGGTTCCGGGTCCGTTATTTATTATAGAGGCAAACGGCAATGGCCTCTCCCTCAAGCCGCACCTGGGGAATCTTGCGATTCCCTGGGCGGAACCCCCCGACCCCCCGTGTCAGGTTATTGGTAACACCAGCAAGCGATAACTTAGGGTTCACTCAATTATCACTTGCCGTTGTCTCCAGGGCGCACCGGCCAAGACACTACCCATTCCTGCAGATCAACCGAATCAAGAGGAATCGGTAGAGTCCAGACACTCGAGGAGGTTACCCGACTAGCGCCCCAAATCATTGTATAATCCTAGCGTCCATTATTGGGGTGTCCATTATTGGGGTGTCCATTATTGGGGTCTGCCCATTACTGGGTCTAGAGAAGTGTCCATCACTGGAGATTGGGTGCCCATAACTGGAGATTTGACATATTTTTGCTTATTCCAATTTTTCTCTTAATCTATGTCGCTTCAATTAGTAAAAAGCAGATTTTTCTTTTCTTACGGATATACATGTATTATAGTTTTACTCATATTTATTGTTCAAAGTACAAACATGCTACTCTTTCAACAAAACGACGATCTCAATGATATTGTGCTGGATGAAAGTAAAGTAGGATAGACCCTGTGTATGGTTCAGTGTTGCCATATTAGAAAAAAATGTTGCTAGTACTTATTTTCAACAGTAAAAAAAAAGTTACCATTATTGGCTCCGGTAAATTACTGGTGCCACCAGTTATAAATATATATTTAAATAAATAATACAATGTGTTGTGTTAGTAAGTGTTTGTGTGTGTACGTGTGTATGTTTTATTTGACTATTTCCAGAATCTTCTCTACTTCCTCATAAAAAAGTGAATTGAGCCATGATTGTATTAAGTTTTACTTCCCTCGTCGAGTAGTCTTACAAAGAAAATTTTATACATAAATATTTTATTATACTCTTAATATATGAATGGATGGAGAAACGAGCCAAATCTTTGGACAAAAACTGAATTTGTAGAGGAAACCGGAATTCTGAATATAAGGCAACCTGGATGCAACCTGGAGCAGGGCTGCGCATGACCGTAGTGAGTGGAGAAGGCTGGAGGAGTTTAAAAAGTGTAAAGTACTGGAAAAATTGTAGCTGCTTATTTCAAACAATGTTAACGACTGTAAATAAGGCCTTTTATTAATTATTATGTATTTATTTTAATTGCTACTTTATCCTTTAGTGTCACTTTGATGTGTCATTTTAAGGACAAATTAACATACAATATAATGCGATTACATTTTAATTTAAGCGCTAAGTCGAAGAGTAGACGCGCCCACGCGATTTAGGTCAAAGTCAAGGTATACAGGGTGGAAAGTTAAAACGGGGCAGTAAGGGCAGCTACTAGATCCCTTGCCGCCACGCAAAAATGGCATTATGATTTCATTCCTAACTTTTTAAGTGATGACAATCTACATTCACAGATTTTTGAAAAAAAGTACAGTCAGCGAGAAAATCATCACTTTTGACGAATTTTTTTTTAATGCCATTCGATCCCATTCCTATTAAAGATCAAAATACTCTTCGGGACCGACTAAGGTTTGACTACTAGAACGCCCAGAAATCAAAGAAAACTTTTTCCATACAGTTAGTATGGGAATCCCAAAGTGCAATTTTTTTTAATGCCATTCGATTCCATTCCTATTAAGGATCAAAATACTCTTTGGGACCGACTAAAGTTTGACTACTAGAACGCCCAGAAATCAAAGAAAACTTTTTCCATACAGTCAGTATGGGAATCCCAAAGTGCAAGTAGTGCTTTAGTTAGACGATCATCTACTATCTACTAAACTATTAGCTATCTCCGTCTCCATACAATTTGATGATCGTCTAACTAAAGCACTACTTGCACTTTGGGATTCCCATACTGACTGTATGGAAAAAGTTTTCTTTGATTTCTGGGCGTTCTAGTAGTCAAACTTTAGTCGGTCCCAAAGAGTATTTTGATCCTTAATAGGAATGGAATCGAATGGCATTAAAAAAAATTGCACTTTGGGATTCCCATACTAACTGTATGGAAAAAGTTTTCTTTGATTTCTGGGCGTTCTAGTAGTCAAACCTTAGTCGGTCCCGAAGAGTATTTTGATCTTTAATAGGAATGGGATCGAATGGCATTAAAAAAAAATTCGTCAAAAGTGATGATTTTCTCGCTGACTGTACTTTTTTTCAAAAATCTGTGAATGTAGATTGTCATCACTTAAAAAGTTAGGAATGAAATCATAATGCCATTTTTGCGTGGCGGCAAGGGATCTAGTAGCTGCCCTTACTGCCCCGTTTTAACTTTCCACCCTGTATACCTTGACTTTGACCTAAATCGCGTGGGCGCGTCTACTCTTCGACTTAGCGCTTAAATTAAAATGTAATCGCATTATATTGTATGTTAATTTGTCCTTAAAATGACACATCAAAGTGACACTAAAGGATAAAGTAGCAATTAAAATAAATACATAATAATTAATAAAAGGCCTTATTTACAGTCGTTAACATTGTTTGAAATAAGCAGCTACAATTTTTCCAGTACTTTACACTTTTTAAACTCCTCCAGCCTTCTCCACTCACTACGGTCATGCGCAGCCCTGCTCCAGGTTGCATCCAGGTTGCCTTATATTCAGAATTCCGGTTTCCTCTACAAATTCAGTTTTTGTCCAAAGATTTGGCTCGTTTCTCCATCCATTCATATATTAAGAGTATAATAAAATATTTATGTATAAAATTTTCTTTGTAAGACTACTCGACGAGGGAAGTAAAACTTAATACAATCATGGCTCAATTCACTTTTTTATGAGGAAGTAGAGAAGATTCTGGAAATAGTCAAATAAAACATACACACGTACACACACAAACACTTACTAACACAACACATTGTATTATTTATTTAAATATATATTTATAACTGGTGGCACCAGTAATTTACCGGAGCCAATAATGGTAACTTTTTTTTTACTGTTGAAAATAAGTACTAGCAACATTTTTTTCTAATATGGCAACACTGAACCATACACAGGGTCTATCCTACTTTACTTTCATCCAGCACAATATCATTGAGATCGTCGTTTTGTTGAAAGAGTAGCATGTTTGTACTTTGAACAATAAATATGAGTAAAACTATAATACATGTATATCCGTAAGAAAAGAAAAATCTGCTTTTTACTAATTGAAGCGACATAGATTAAGAGAAAAATTGGAATAAGCAAAAATATGTCAAATCTCCAGTTATGGGCACCCAATCTCCAGTGATGGACACTTCTCTAGACCCAGTAATGGGCAGACCCCAATAATGGACACCCCAATAATGGACACCCCAATAATGGACGCTAGGATTATACAATGATTTGGGGCGCTAGTCGGGTAACCTCCTCGAGTGTCTGGACTCTACCGATTCCTCTTGATTCGGTTGATCTGCAGGAATGGGTAGTGTCTTGGCCGGTGCGCCCTGGAGACAACGGCAAGTGATAATTGAGTGAACCCTAAGTTATCGCTTGCTGGTGTTACCAATAACCTGACACGGGGGGTCGGGGGGTTCCGCCCAGGGAATCGCAAGATTCCCCAGGTGCGGCTTGAGGGAGAGGCCATTGCCGTTTGCCTCTATAATAAATAACGGACCCGGAACCCTGACAAATCCTCTGCTATCAGAGGATTCATGTTAGGCGCGGGGGCTGCGACCGTCAGGCCGGGGCCGAGTTGTGGCTGCGAGTGAGAAAACCTCTATAAAAAGTTACAAGGGGACCTGAGAGGGTGAATCCGAGGCCTATCACCCTCTCCTGGCGTAGAGGTCCTTTGGTCGGGTCGGGAAGCGTGTGGTGTCGCCCCGCACGCTTACGACGGGAGGGGGGGCTTTTGCCTCAGTAGTGAGGGCAGCTGCGGCTGTTGCCGAGGGGCGTCGTGGTGAAATGTTTGCGATCCCATGACGCCCCTACTACACGGCAGAGAGGGCATACCTTGGTGGTTTTTGGGTGGGCATACCTCGGCCATTGGTGGTGCGGTTATTGCGACGCACAAAACGTAACGAATTCCTGCAAGCCGCTAAATCGAGACGCAACATGTCTTCCGCCGATATGGAGCTTTCAAAATAGTTTTTATTTATTATCTACTAAAGTATAAAAATATTAAAAATCTTTTTTTTTTAACTTTAATATAAAATTTCAACGTATTTTTTTTTTATTAAAAGTCCTCTTAATATAATATATACAAATTTCAAAAAAATCGGGCCGCTAGTTTAGTAGATAATAAATAAAAACGATTTTCCTTTTTTTTAATTATCTCAAAAATCACGACGATTTTGGGGCTGATATTTGGTGAAATTACAACGTATATAAAGATAATTATCCGAGCAAAAGGAAAACCATTTTCTCGTCAAAGGCAGTTTCGCCATACAAACACCTTTGTCCACATGTCGCTTTGAGAAAAATTGTAGGTAAAGACAGCCGTTTAATTAAGTAGGTTGTTTATGGTAAGCCATCGGACATTTCAAGACCAGTTCTTAATTTAGCTGCATAGGAGCATTTCCATCCTACATTGTGGCAATGTTGTTCTGAGTATTATAGGTCCATGGTCAACGGGTATGTCTAGCCGGCTGGACAATGCAATTAAAGGGACTACTAAACAAGTACCTATGTAAGTTGTCCTCCAAAGCAATCCATTTTTTAGCTATTTTCCTGTAGCCAATTGAGCTTAACATACTATGTACGATCGGTGACAATGCAATATTATGACACCACCGATCTGCTCTGATGAGGGAGACAGTGGCCATGGCAATCCCTTCCAAGATAAACTCGTCGTGTTTGGGCTCTTGGGAAATTCAAGCTTTATTGCCATCTGTACAAAAAAGTACAGTGGGCAATAAAGCTTGAAAAATTTAATATTTGACTGAAACTTATTTTTATACGTGTGCTCTTTCGATAGCCCGTTACCAAGTGTGGAAGGCACTGATAAGCGTATGTTTTATTGAAAGCACCCCAGAGGCCGAGATTTGATCGGCTTAGAGCCGTTTTTCAGAACCCATTTACAAACAAACATACGAATATTGCTCGTTAATAGAAGGTTCAATTTGTAATTACAAAATGGAGACCCTTCTCAGCCTTTGTATATGTAGGTATTCTCAGACGTTAATTATAATTTCGCGTTACTAATTAAGTCATTGGAAAGTGCTTAGACTGTTTAAATTGCGTCTTGTGTAAACCTGAATCAGATTAAGGTACAAATAACCTTAAAGTGGCTTCGTCGCTAGTCAAATATAATAGGCTAATTGATAGCGTCGTGTTGCTAAATGGATAGTAAACCATCAAATGATTGTAATAAAGTATAAATTACAAAATATAATTCAAATCTTAAAAAAGACCATGAAAGTTTAGAAAAAAAAGTTTTTTTATTTATTGTCTAAGAGTAAATTTAAAGGTACCAATAGAATCCTTACGCTTTTATAGAAACTAATTTGTATGACAACTATGGACCTAAACGCAGTATTTCGCGACCGAAACAGCAATTTACTTTATTTTCCATGCAACGGTTAGTACAAATTGCACGGTGTGACGTCATACGTTAAAGCCAATCAGTATGAAGCGTTTCGGCTGCTGTCAGCGAGGTCCGTCTTTAACTCGATTTTTTGTGTATTAATGTCCTTTAAATGTAGTTGCTTCCAAACAAACATTTGTTCATTTACAAAAACTGGTTCGAATGGCATCGTAAACAAATTTAAGCTCACAAGCCCATTATGGTTTGAGAATGAATCAACCGACGTATTAGTTGAGATTATTTGGTGTGACCAACTCCTTATAAAACTGTCACTGACTTGGAATCTTCTTCCTTGGGCGGTAGACTTGCATTTTGAATGGACTACTTTAAAACAATTCGGCCAACTAAAATAATCTCAAGTACTATCACTATCCAACATCGAATGTAGTTGCAGCGGCGCTACCACGAAAATGTCCGTTACGATAAATGCGATTGAGACGGGAATATCTGAACCTTTCCGGTGGCGAATGCACTAGTCCCAAAACGCACTATAGGTCAATACACTCTAATTTCGAAAGCCCCTCTTCTCATAAGAAACTAGGCCAAAATACCATATTTAAAAAAAGGCTCATTCTCGATTTACATGAGAACCATTGAGAACTAGTAACCAAAATACACCTTTCCCAATATACCCCAAATTGTGTTCACCTGTACGTGGCGTAATACTTTATTCTCATAATGCATAGTTCTCAAAACACTCTAGTTCCAAAATATCCTACTAGACGCTCGAGACTCCTTACCAAGGTAATTTACTTATTTTTCTCGTCTTGTATTTTATACTCAATGGCTCTCGCTAGATTTTCGTTTGAAACCGCCACGTAGGTATGTTATTTTTGGTTTGCGTAAGTCTGTATCATATTGATTTGAAACTAACATCGATCGAGCGAGCGAAGCAAACGAAGTTCTATTGCTTCAGCTTGAGCCGAAAATCGTTCGTATGTCCGTTCGCTGACACGCTGTCCGCTTGTCACGCTGTCCGTATGTTCTCCTCTACAGGACGCATTTCTGGATCGATTCACGTGAAATTTTGTGAGCAGGTTCGTTAATTACCTATATAATTTTTTTTGTCGAATCACTTTTTCGAAATAAAATAAAAAAGTTTTTTTTTAACAAAGTCCGCTCTACAGCTCGCAGAGCCACTAGTAATATAAGTAATAAGTCATTTGTTAATAATTTGATAAATAGTACATGACATTCTTAAATAAAATAAATGTTATATTATATATTAGGTAGGTACGGTCAGCCTCACAGGGGGCTTAACACTTTTGTACTGTGTCGCATTAAACGTCATGCTAAACTTCCATATGAAGTAGTCAAACGAGTGAAAACGACAAGGTACTTAGGTGTTCAGCAACTTATGAGGCCGACTGTACGTGAACATTCATTCTTATTGTGATAACTCGTGAAAATCCTTTATCAACACAAATATCATTAGTGCTCTAAATGCGTTCAGAAACCGTAGTAAATGACCAGCAATATTACAACTAATTTTACTAACTATGCCAACATTCATGTCTGTGGTAGGTAGTGTAGTAGGTAAAATCTGCACTTTATTGTTATTACAGTATCGATTTTTGTAAGGTTATGAGTTTAAATTTGGAACAGCTGTCAAAACTCAAGTGAGTCTCTATTCTAGTAATATTAAAACAGTTATCCATACGAAACATCAATTCAGTATGTTTTTTTATGTGAACTACACGACATTTATGTCGAGTGACATGAGAATAGGAACTTCATTCATTTCTCGAAGTTTTTTTTTTATTTTGGCTTGACGGAGGATCGATCGAGGAGCCATTAATGTTGTCATTTGTTTGTTGGATTTTTGCTGTTACGAATTGTGAACCCATCTTAGACCTACTTATGATAATGTGTGTAGATAAAGTAGTGTATGCAAGTACATAATTAAGCCTTAAACCACTCGTGTTTTAAGACCTTTCATTATGTATCAGTTGCATAAACTAATGTAATGTCATAAAAAGGGTGGGCGAGAAACCATGAATTTAATTTTCTTAAAAAAGTTGAGTTACATTCACGGGTAGTTTGTTAAATACATGAGAGATGATTTTAGTTGACTTGGTCAGTCGAGTATACTACAACATAGTTTTGTTTACTGTAGGTTGAAAAATAATATCTCTTTCGCTATCGCAAATGGACGCCGTAGAGATCAACTTTAGTCGAATTATTTAATTTAAAAACAAATTGATTTAATTTTGTTAAGCTTAAGTCATCGCACGCAAAATAATTAACATATTTAAAAAAAAATCGTGTCAAAAATTACACTTTTCTGATCTTAGGTTACCTATTCTTGGCGATACTGGTAAATAAACCTTTTTTTTAAGTAACGTGCTTCAAACATTGTTTGCAAATACCTACGTAATTCTAATGCATCTACCACATCCTTCCTCTTCAAAGCGACGAGATTAAATCTTGAGTAACTAGTAACAATATTCTGAAATAAAACTACCTTGAAAGTCTACTAAATATATTAGTTCATGCAGCAAGTCTAAGCCGTTATTAGATCGGAGGTTCTCAGTCCTGTTAGGTAACGTTACATACAGGTAACTTAAGCCCTTAAATAGCCTTTGAGGCTCTTCCGCTACGTTATTATATCAGCATTATTTATAAAGTTCAGTGCATTGTCAGTGCACATTTCGTAAAGGCATAGTGAAACCCCTTTCCTACAGGCCAGGTGAAATTCAATCATGTGTAAGGATAACGTATAAAATAGTATGTTTTTATTTATGATTATTACACTCATTTATAATGGCTTCTCAATTAATTATAATTGAAAGAGTAAGTGTAATGACGACTGAACTGCAAGACCCTGCGGGCAGACCGCTATTATTCGTACTTAGGTTAGCGTCGCTGATGAATGATATTTAATTTACTAACACTCGTTGGATGTAAATAGTAATTAAAGAGATAAAAGTATAGTTTGTTAGTAGTATCTTGTGTTGTGTTGTAGTATTGGTTAGCGGAATTACATAAAGGTTTGTAACATCTTCATGATAACTGATGTAGAAAGTGCTAGCTCTATTTACCTGCCATTGTTGCTGTGTTCATTGGGTTAATAAATACTGTTTATATCAACTATAGTTGTTTTGTTATGATACCCTTTTAGCTCAGAAGTGGGATTAGCGAGTATTTTTAATTAAATCACTCGTTAATCTCGCCTGCAATTGCCAAGTAATCGGCCCTTGCACAATGAATACAGCTTCAAAATAGTTACTTTATTTTCATGGCGGAGGTATTTGTGTTCATAAATGCAGTTATTTTGATGCTACTTAGTCTCGAGATGACTAATTTCTGATTAGATTTCGTTTTGATCATGTAACTAAGGAACAAGGCGATATTATATGGTAATTTGTCACTATTTTATGAACACGTTAGAGTATTATGTGTATTTAATTGCAATATTATTACCGAATATGTAAAATAATAAGGACCTATGTTGAAAAACGATAACATCTTTGATCTCTGAAAAAGATAGATACCAAAGTTCGATGATAATCGTGATGGAATGAAATAAAACAATTCGGCATTTATTCCACTCGAAGACATTATTTGCCTTCTACTTTGTGTGTTTATTGAGTTCGGTCAGAGTTGAAAGTGCATTTGGTTGTAAAGAAAGTACATATTATGAGTAGGTAATATGTAAGTATTTGTGACGATCGAACGGTCACTTTTTCACTCCTTGCGTAAGGCCTATGTCCAGCAGTGGGCGTCTTTTGGCTGATATGATTTTATTTTTATTTTTATTTTATTTTATTTTATTTATTGGAGAACAAACAGAGTTAAATGTACATAATAGTTACTTACAAGATAGATTACAAATGAACATGCATTTAGCTCCTCGACAGTTCCCACTAAAACATAATACTATAATATATTTAGTTTACTTACTAACAAACGATTTTATTACAAAAGAATACAATTTCTTACTTATATTATATTATACTTACTACCTGTACATTACAAATTACAACGAAACCATCCTACCAACCATCATCTGGGATGATTTTTAGTAGTTCATTTTTGTACTGGCTAATGGACGTGTTGAAGATGTCAACCGAGACTAGGGTCTTATTGTACTCGTCACACATGCGGCGCAGCGGCGCTCGCACGCCGGCGTTACTCTTGCAGGTTGGCACGGCGAACAGGACTGCGGCGGAGCGTGATCCGCGCCGCGGAGGCACCCGGAACTGCATACGATGCAGTAACTCGCAGCTATTGTATTTGCTTCGGCAGACTTTATACAGTACAACTGCATCTGATATTTTTCGTCGTTTTGACAGTGATGTGATTTTATATTGCTTTAGAAGATTTTTGTAAGACATTTTTTTACCCGTCAATCTCTTACGCATAATTCTTAGGATTTTTTTTTGAATCATTTCAATAGAATTGCAGTATTTGGCATAAAGAGGATTCCATATAACAGATGCATACTCTAAGTGTGGTCTCACTAACGCCTTATAGAGCAATATATATGTATCGGATCTTTTAAATACTTTAGCTGATCTAATGACGAATCCTAGCATTTGATATGCTTTGCGCACTATTTTATCGATATGTGAGTCAAAATGTAGTTTTTCGTCATATAAGACACCGAGATCACGGGCCGTTTTTACTTTCGTTATTTGTGTATTACCTATACTGTACGAAAACGTAATTTTTTTTTTTTTATTCTTGGTAAAACATATTTGTATACATTTATCTACTGCTAACTGCAACCTATTCTGCTTACAATAGTCATTAAATCTGTCTAAATCTTTTTGGACTAATAAACAATCATTCAAGTTTTCTATTGCCTTATATATTTTTAAGTCATCCGCAAACAAAAGGAAGTTACTATTTTCAAAACAAGACTTAATATCATTGATAAAAATACTATACAGCAAAGGCCCTAAAATTGAACCCTGAATTACTCCTGAAGACACTTTCGTTAGACTTGACCTAAAGCCATTAATGACCACTACTTGTGTTCTACGCGCCAGGTATGACGCAAACCAACGAAGAAGATTGCCGTGGATTCCATTGAATGCTAGCTTCTTCAGAAGATATAAATGGTCTACTTTATCGAATGCTTTTCGAAAATCAGTAAAAATGACATCTACTTGCTTTTTTTTATCCATTGATTTAAAAATAGAATCAGTATATTCTAAGAGGTTCGTAACTGTCGACTTATTTTTCATAAATCCATGCTGTTCGGGTAAAAATGTAGTCTGTAAGAGGGGGTAAATAATATCATGGATTAAGCCTTCAAAAATTTTAGGTATAATGGATTGTACAGAGATTGGCCTATAATTTATAACCTGTGACCTTGAACCCGACTTGTGTATTGGTGTGACATGTGATAATTTCCAACATTGGGGAAATGTTCCAGTAGCGAGACACTTATTGAATATTATGTACAGGGGGTTCACTAAAGCTGTAGCTGTTTTTTTTATAAAGTGTGGGCTTATTTTATCAGGACCTGCGCCTTTTTTAATATCTATACTATTTAGTTTTTTTAATATGCTATGTTTAGTTAAATGAATATTGGTTATGTTATTTACCTGATCAGAAGTAGGTGTGCGGTCTAGATCATTGAAATTTAAATCCACGCCTGCCTCAAAAACTGAATGGAAAAATTCCGAGAATAACTCAACAGTTTCTTCGGGAGTGTTAGCAACTTTATCCTCGTAAGACATTGTTAAGGGGTATCCGGAGGTGTTACTTTTCAGTGTTGAGATGTATGACCAGAATGCCTTAATATTGCTCTGGATACTTAATTCTGTATTTTTTGTGTACGCGTTAAAGCATTCTAGTAATAGTATCTTACTTCTGTGTCTAAGTAATGAAAATTCTGCGTAATCGGCTAGTGAATTGTATATTTTCCATCGACGCCAATTTTTTTTTTTTCTATTTAGAGTTTTTGTTAATGCTACAGAAAACCACTTTGGTATATTTTTACTTTTATATTTTTTTTATTATATGATTATAATGATAATGATAAAGATTTGTGACGAAACAAACTGATGTTTTGTTCATGTATTTAATGCAAAAGTTATCACCGTAAGCATTGATTTGCACCATAATTACAAGAAGGTACCTAAAGAAAATTAAAGTACCTCTTTAACGAGTTTTAATTGACGTAATGTATTTTCTATTTCATTTTCAAGCTTATTCTATACGCTGTCCCTTTTACTCGTTCGTTCGTGATAAAGGGGTCGACACACGAGTGTTCATTCGTGATAAAGGGGTCGACACATGAGTGTAAAGATTTGTCACCGCCAATTTATCACAAGTGATGAATTGAATTGGTTGTAGTGTGTTTCGCCTTCTTTAACGTATGTAGGTACTCCTCGCACACTGTCTCATTCTCAAATTACGTTGGTTCCGATAATCGTAATTGATTAAAGTATGTGTTCTATAATGATTACTTGCATCGTACGAGATGCAAATAATTTACATTGTACCTACTATTACGCGTAAGATAAGTAAAATGTGACCGAAAACACTACGAAGAAGTGAGTCTATTCAAAAAACAATCTAGTGACATACAACATAGAGTTCAATTTTAGCGATCAATATAAATATGAAATGAATATAATTATTTATTCGTCGGTTGTATTATTATTATTTATACGTCGTGTTTTTAATAAAGAGAATATCATAATTGGTATATTTAGTTGTGATTTATGTTTCGGATGACATATCCCAAAATTGATGCTACAATTTAAAGATGTTACTTTGTAATGAATGAATCTTAGCTACATTTTATTCATATGTATGCATTGATCATAACACATTAAAGTCAGTGTCTATAAATCAACGTATTGGCCTCGTGCCGCCCAAGTACACTCGATTGCAATGGAATTTAGACCTTTTAAAACGCAGTAAGGCGTTTACTGATGGTGGCATGAATGATTAAACGACAATAATATTATGATTGCGTTTTGAGTTTAATATGAAGTTGCACTGAATGTCACTTCATTATAGATATACGAACTGAATGATAATACAGTTTTATGGTTGAGCAGTGGACTTGCGTCTTAAGGGTAATCGTAATTACATGTGTAATTAATCGTACGACTGTAAGTTTCAGTGATGGCGGATGGCGGTAATGAGAGCGAGGGCGATGCAGAGCGCAGAGAGCAGCGCAGCAGCAGCCGAGCTGTCGCCTCGGCGGTAAACGATAACGGATGTGAGATTCGTGATCGTCCGTCGCTCGAGTTACCTGGTATGCAAAGCGAGGGAGCGGAAGGGAGCCCGAGTGGTGGGCAAAGCCGCAAGCGCTTGCATTACTATGATGATGAGTACGATCGCCAATCACCTTGTGAGAGGGTGTCTCGCTCGCGCATGCGCGATTGGGGTGATTACAACCCTCGACGACGTCGTTCGAGAAGTATATCTGTGAGAGATTATCGTGGAGCCGATCGGTTTGAAAGAATCGTAGCAGGTCGCGCGAAGTGGACGCGCGAAGGAGGCGACGGCTGCATGAAAACGGTAGTCAACATCGTAGATCGAGAAGTTCGTCCTACGAAAATTTTGAGGATTCAGAAAGCTACTTGCGACGTCGCGCAAACTCAGGGCGAAACAGACGAATGGAGAGAAAGAGACATTTAATCCACACAAGTAGTTCTGAAGATTATTATCGTGTAACATCAACACGTAAAAGACTGTACTCTCGCTCTCCAAACGTCGAATATGCTAGAGGCCCTACTAAAGTAAGTCGTAAAGTTAGACTTGATAACACAGTAAGTGATAGACTTCCTGGCACTAGTGATAATATTGTTAGCAAATTCTTAGATATTATAAAAGATATGAAAGGGCATTCGAGTTCTAAATTGTCATTAAATAATGTCTTACCTGAGTTTGATCCAATGTCGAAAGAGCAAACTATCCTGACATGGCTTACCAAAGTAGAGGAGTGTGCTGAGATTTATGGGTGGAATGAAAGAGAGACAATACATTTTGCGCTTCCCAAGCTCACAGGAGTCGCTAAAACTTGGTCCCAGGGTCTCAGTACCGTCCTCTACTCATGGACGGAGTGGAAAAAGAAGCTTGTAGAATCATTTCCTTGTCGTGACGATTATGCGGAACTACTAATAGCTATGCTGGCCAAGAAAGCTCGATACGGAGACCCTCTTGAGCACTACTATTATACTAAAACAAACTTATTAAACATATGTGGTATAAAAAGTCGTAAAGCGGTTGACTGCCTTTTAAACGGGAAAGAAGATAGAGCTGTACGAGTGGGCGCTCAAGCTGCTAACTTCCGTGAACCTGAGGAAGTTCTTAAGTATCTGAAAACTGTGAAAGTAGGAATTACCAGGGAGATAGGTGACAAACCGGAAAAGCAAAGACAGGATAAGAGATTATTAGGAAACTTCTCTGGTAACCGGACGGAACCACCGAGAAAAATTAATTGTTATAATTGCAATGAGGACGGTCACAAAAGTTTCGATTGTAAGAAATCATTAGTTAATTGCTCTGCCTGTGGCAAATTAGGCCATCTTCCTAGTTTTTGTCGGTTTAATCGTGATCATTCAAATAGTAAAAAATCAGAAAGGAACGGTTACCAAGGACGAGAAACAGGTTGCTGAACTAAACCTGTCCAATGAAGCTAATTCTCAATATGTGTTCGAAATAATGGTTAATGAGAGGAAACTTTTGTGTCATGTCGATCTAGGTAGTCAATGTATTACGAAACTACTTTTGTAACATTGTTATTTTTAAATTCATGGTAGTATTTTTTCAGGGTAGATTGCGTTATTCCAATGCGTTAAGTTTTTTTTTGTAATATTTTAGTAAACCTTGAAAAGTGTGTTATTATTGTTAATTCGTTTTGTTAATGAGATTAGATCTCTCATTGTGTTAATTCATCTATATCTAAGATTTATATACAGCAATAATACAAATAGCGTAAAATTAGATTTCAAAAAGTAAAACAAACCATTTATGTCATATCATTAGTATCATTACCACATAGGTACAATATGTACAAAAGAGCGAAGAGACTTGCTCTAGCAGGATGGCCGAGCTGTAAGGATAACGTATAAAATAGTATGTTTTTATTTATGATTATTACACTCATTTATAATGGCTTCTCAATTAATTATAATTGAAAGAGTAAGTGTAATGACGACTGAACTGCAAGACCCTGCGGGCAGACCGCTATTATTCGTACTTAGGTTAGCGTCGCTGATGAATGATATTTAATTTACTAACACTCGTTGGATGTAAATAGTAATTAAAGAGATAAAAGTATAGTTTGTTAGTAGTATCTTGTGTTGTGTTGTAGTATTGGTTAGCGGAATTACATAAAGGTTTGTAACATCTTCATGATAACTGATGTAGAAAGTGCTAGCTCTATTTACCTGCCATTGTTGCTGTGTTCATTAGGTTAATAAATACTGTTTATATCAACTATAGTTGTTTTGTTATGATACCCTTTTACATGTGTCAACGTAATTCAGGCTTTCAGGGAAAATCTTTTCGCACTATTGTCATTAAAAAAAATCCGCAGATTATTTATTATTTATTCTCGTATGCCCGGCGAATGCACTTTGCAAGAGAGGCCGTTTATAAAAGTTTTGTAGTGGGCGATTTATTATTATGAGCTGGCTATCAAAAACGATTCCGATACAGCTTTCACCCTTTACCAAGCACAATATCGTGTGTTCACCAATGCAATGACTCTGTCATTGTACAACTACCTAGTGGCTATGTGAACTGTAGATAGTACACGCGAGACTGTCTTTAAAAAAAAAGTGACTCGACAACAAAATTCTAAATAAGTAGGTAATTTCACGAGAATCGGTTGAGAAATGCGACGTGTAGAGGAGAGAAGACGGACAGACGGACATACGAACGATTTTTGGCCCAAGCTGAAGCATAGAACTTCATTCGCTTCGCTCACTTGCTCACACTTATCGGCTTTACATTCAATAAAGCCTATTTTGTTTAAAATCCGTCGGCCGAGTGCAAAATGGTAGAGCCTAGATCACCACCGTGGAATGGCTTTTGCCCGTTTTCTTAGTCAAGGGTCTAATTCAATCACCCAGCATCCTAAGGACAGTATTGTTAGCATTTTTAATCTTTATTATTTGATTCCTTTAAAATAATTAATACCTGTACATTTTTGTTGCAAAGTATAAGAGTTTATTTTTGAATTGGTAACACTAAGCGGGTAGATATAGATAATGGAGGACGGTGAAGTGACTAGCCTCGGAATCTATGTGCGAAAATCATTGTAAAATCCATAGTCGTATCAAAGGATAATTAATTAATTACAGTTTGTATTCTAAATCCAATTGTTTAATTTACATCGTTCATAGTATCCTAGACGTCGCGTATGGAATTATTAACACCAAGCGTTTTGAGTCGTCTAGATACTGTACGAACGAATTAAACGGTAGGTATACTGACCGCAGGGCTTGCAGAAACGGTATCCCCACGGTCCTGCTTGGCGTCTGCGACATCTTGCGTGTCTAGGAAGTCCCGTGCCAAATTACCAGTTAGGGTAGGTATTAGGTATTTTTCTCTTTAATTGAAGGCCAATGGCCCCATGAATTCCCAAATTTTTATTCGAGAAACCTCTTACCATTCAGTTTATTATCTTTACCGAGTCACATACTCCTAAGTTGCGTACAAATCTAAGGCAGCCTCGCGGTGAGCCGCGGTGAGCCACCCCAGACTCCAGAGTCGGTATTTGGCAAAGGCGCTTGGAAGTGCGTTTATCTATATCCGAATCCGAGCATGCTGCGGACTGAACGACACGATCCAACAATTTGGCCATATTGGCTGAACCGGGTTGTGGCGAATCGAAGGGCAAAAATCAAATACACTACTGAACAAACTAAGATTTTTTCGAAAATCCGAACTTGCTAAAAATATTTTGCGCGTAGGTACTTATTATACGTAAGACTACTATACCTACTCTAATGTAGAGTCTGGCTAGTGAAAGTTGAGCCTAGAAAAGAGCGGCAAATAAAAAAACTGTGTTGCAACTCTGTGTAAAACGCGATAAAATAATAATGATACTTGAACAATTATTATTTTTCTTCAATTCACACAATGCAACTGATCAAGCAGAAGGAAGTAAAGTTATATGAAGTAAAACTCTTAACTTCATTCTACTTTATATTTAAGAAGAATAATCAAAACCACTCTCCAAATTTAATTTTGACGAGTCATTATAATTGAACCTTACATATGATATTCTTCAATGTGAATAATATTAGCAGTAAGCGAACCCTTAATTCTCTTAAAAAGCAAAAACGGTCCAATTTATTATCGAACTTCTATTACTTTCTTAGTTACCATTTCAAGTATCAAGATTAGGACATCATACAAATTTAAGGCGTTTGACACATTTGACAACGATATTACTGTTGCCATTATACAAAGTTTGATTTAAAACTCAGGCTCAACTTTCATGCCAGTTCTCTTCAATGTATTACTAGTTCCTTACAGTAACAGATACTGCACACACCTAGAGCAGGGGCGTGTCTGCGCAGTGTTGTGTGTCTCGCTTTATCCTTAAGAAGGCCGCCGTGACGTCATTTAACATGGCGCTAGGGCTGCCTGCTCGGCAAAATGTAAACAACAGCTAATGTTTCCCGCGGCTTTGTTCGCGTATAAGTATTTTAGTTTATTATACCTACGTCATATCAGAGTCAAACCAAAACTTTCAATACCAACTTACAACGTACCTACTTTTGCTTTTTGACGTATTTGTCTGTAGTGTTGCTAAAGCAACACATTAAACCTCATACTAATAAAAAATATCAATTGGCTGAATGCGCCAAGAGCGCGATGCCATGAAAAAAAAAGGTCAAAACCAAAGAGTCCGGAAATACGTCGTCAACACGCGCCTTGTTCGAAAATACTATCAAATCAACAGTATCAACCGCTCGCAGCAACGTGTGCCAACCAGCCCTTTGATTTTGGTCCCAGAGGACAGACTTATGTCAAAGCGGCGGGATGACGTCTGCGGGTTTCGTGCAGATAGCCTGCTACCTATTATTGCGAAATCCGCTAAGAATTTTTGTTTGAAAGAGTAAGCATCCTTATATATCTTTCCACATTCACGTTTTTTTAGTCAGAGAAGAGTTTAATCCTCGCACTGAGGTGTCAAGATATTTCTCTCTTTCTACCTGTAAGGAATAAGCCCGAATAGATTAAAGGCTTTATTTAGCGAAAATATACGACACATAAATGATTGACAGTATGAATGACATGAATTGGTTTTACTTTTAAATACCACATTCTTCCCTACGTCTGGAAGTCCTGGAGGTAGGTAGGAGGCCTACGGATGCGCTCCGATCGTCGTATTACTCGGGAGTTGTGCGGAGTCCCCACAGCCTCTGCAGGATCCGGCTGTTCTAGTTGTTCAGGGACGGATTCCTCACGCTGCTCTTGTCCCAGTTCCTGCGAATGTTGCAGTTGTCCCGGATTGGGTGTGACGAAGGGATTGATATGCCCGTCATCGTTATTAGTAGCTCCTGGTTCTTCAGGGTTTCCGCTCGGAGCTAGGTGTCGATTTGATACGGTTAGTTCTCTCCCGTTTGATAGACGTACTGAGCTATAAAATGGGTTTGATGTCAACTTCTTCAACCAATGGGTCATATTTGCTTAAACGGTTGAATTTATTTAGGAGAGCTTTCGAGGATTGTTGCAGCCAAGATGGCATGGATTGTCCCC
Organism: Epinotia brunnichana; assembly: GCA_963854355.1. Taxonomy (NCBI): domain Eukaryota; kingdom Metazoa; phylum Arthropoda; class Insecta; order Lepidoptera; family Tortricidae; genus Epinotia; species Epinotia brunnichana. The sequence continues at coordinate 15,127,769 of OY977949.1, read as the reverse complement.
AAGACGATCGTCGTGGGTGGTTGAACATTCGTTCGTGAGGTGTGGTGTTTGTTGCCGTACAGAGCAGTGATCTTATGCTGTGTAGCGCTTGAGTCATTACCTCTTCCCACATTGTTAGAGGCATATTCTTACTTTTCAGGGCTAGGCGAATGGTTTGCCATAGCGTGCCATTGAGTCTTTCGACTTGGCCGTTCCCTTGGGGGTTGTACGGAGATGATCGACTGGTAGCGATGTGCTTGGAGTGCAAGAAATCTTTAAGTTCTTTTGACATGAACCCAGCACCTTGGTCTGTATGCACCATTGATGGGAATCCAAATATTGAGAAAAGTTCCGTGAGATGTTTTATGACTGTTTTTGTGCTAGTATCTGCGCAGGCAAAAGCGAATGGAAATCTGGAGTACTCGTCCACAATGGTGAGGATATATTTATTGTTCGTGGATGATGGCAGAGCTTCATCTAAAGTTACGTTCATATTTTCTAGTAACCTTTGCCTTATAGATGGAGAGACAAGGCCAGCAATAAATGAGTCTCTGATAAAATCCTTTTCGTTCTGTTCCGCTGTAACAGCTTGAAATGTACACTCTTTAGATAGAAGCCTTAGTGCTTGTATGTATTGGTCAATCGATTCTCCGGGTTGTTGTTGTCTGGTTGCAAGCTTATATCGCGCAAATATCACACTCTTAGGTTTCATGAAAATACCGTTTAAAACGTTAATAGCTTGTTCGTAGGTTTCAACGTGTGAGATGTGTTCGTAAATACTCGGAGAAACATGATTTATCAGTAGTTTTAATTGTACCTCCGATGATTTGATACCGGCGTTATCCTGTGCGTCGTGGAAAGATTCTTCCAGAAAATTCTCAAACGTTTTTTTCCAGTGTAGCCATTGAGCGGTTGAGTTATGTCCAGATAACGGATCCACTTCGAGTCTTTCTGGTTTGAGATATTTAGCCATTTTTACTCATTATTTGCTTTCCGATTTTATAGTCGCTAAATAAATTGTAAGGAATAAGCCCGAATAGATTAAAGGCTTTATTTAGCGAAAATATACGACACATAAATGATTGACAGTATGAATGACATGAATTGGTTTTACTTTTAAATACCACACTACCATGTTTCTACTCCAATTCTGGATTATTTGTACGTTTAGCTTTCAAAACATTCAAAAGTGCTAAACCAATTTCTTGGCTTATGTAGGTGCCGGTACTTATTATCCACATTGCCTTTACATTCGTCTAAAAAGCTATCAAACGTATTATCTTACCTAATCTAATAATAAAACAAAAACTAACCAATGAAATGGACGGAGACTCACCCAATGTGCGGGATCACTTCCCGGGCGCGGTTTTTGGTGTTCACACAAAAGTCCGTTCGTTTCTCGGCAGGCAATCTCACCATAAGACATACATACTGCCTCATTTTCAATAGTAGGTACTTATTTATTTTCTTAGGTATATTAGAAACCTTAGTCAACCCCTAAATAAAATTGTTTAGTGCCGAAAACTACATTAAAATGCTGTGGACGTTCAAAATGTTCAAATGCCATTTTCAAGTTTAGTCGATGTTACCAGAAAATTGTGATTTATATTTCCATGTTTTAGGGGAATTCCAAACGCTTTCAAGAGCTCTCTTACTTTTTCAGCGTGATATCGAAATCGGAGGTCACCTCCTAGTATTGCATGTATAGGTACTGTCAATAGGGTCAATATACACCAGGCACTGACCAACAATCTAACGGACATATTTATTTATAATTAAGTATCATTAATTATTATTTAAAACTTATTTCTAGTTTTAGATCGTAGTTTATAATTGTTATTTAATACATATGTGTATTGTGTGTTTTCATGTTAAACTTATTGCCGTATGTAATCAATTAAAATGTTTATCCATTAAGTTAGTTTTAATAAATAATAAGAAGAGAAATTACAAATGGCGGACTTAATGACATAAGGCATTCTCTACCAGTCAACCATTGGGCTAAATAGAAACATTAGGTGCAGGCATTTAAATAAGAAAGAAGATAAACTTATATCAAATACATACAAAATACTATTATATAGACGTATTGCCTGAACGGTAAAATAACCAGACAAAAAACCGGACCGGTGAGGAAAAACGGTGCGAACGCTACCGGGTCGAGTAGGAACAAAAATAAATTTGGACCTTGGATATTACGGCGAGGCAGGGTCGAATAAAAGGGAATACAGTGTGCAACTGCAAACTCGTAATGACCTGCGATTATGAACGGGGAGCGGGTTTTGAGTCAACGGCGAAAAGCGGATACGTGGTCATATTTACGAAGTCCAAAAATAAATCGGATGCAGTTATTCAAATGACGATCCAGCTAACTTAGAGAAGCCTAAGTGATATTGAAGTAACATACATCAGCATTATCAATGGTTGGTAAGAAGAGAGCTTTAACAAGGAGGGTATTATACTTTTGGACAAATTACATATATATGGCGTCGGGGGTAACACGGTAAAATTCAGTCATATTTGAATAATCGTAAGCAATTAAGACCAATCAATAGAATATGTATTAAAACTAAAACTGAAAGTACTTATTCATCGAAAATAAGACAAATTAACCATGGCGTACCTCAGGGAAGAGTTTTAGACCCTTTATTATTATAAATGACCTTCTAAAAACAATCGAGTACCCCACAGTTCTTTTTGTTTCTATCAGTACGGCAGTTTTTGCATGTAAAAATATAGAATTCTATGAAAATTACATAAATATGACATTAGAAACTGTAATTGACTGGCTTGCTACCAATAATTTAATGATCAATTTAGAGAAGACTACAATAGACGTAAGAAATTAAATAAATTCTCATATGCCCCATACAATTTAAGAAAAGTTGTAAATGAGTGGTTTTAACAGCGTGGTAGGCTTATGTAACGTCAACTCTAAGTTACCTACGGCATAATTTTTTGGGCAAACTCAGTTGAAAGAGAAATTAATGGTGTTTAAAGCGCAAAAAAGATGTGTTAGAATTCTATATGGTATTCGTCAACTTGACTCTTGTAAATTTTCAATAATTACGCATTTTGACTCTCCTATGCCTGTATATATTTGAAGTTGTAATGCTCGTGAGACGCAATCTCCACTTCTATACAAATTTTAGGAGTAGGTACACGTCTAAGGAATAAAATAAGTGGAATGATCTTTAAAACAGCTTAAATCCAGAATAGCTTACTCCGAATGGCTCCTAGAACTTATAACCAAGTTCCGAAAGATAAAATAGAAAATATTGATGAGCTTAAAAATAAATTATTTAATATTCTATTTAGGAATTCGTGAATTTCGCGCAGTGCGTGAGCAGGTGTTAACGCGAGGCTTACCTATATGAAATGTCTAAACAGCCAATACAAAATAAAATAAATATTTTCGTATTCAATATAAATTCATTTAAAATGTTATCAAAAGTAAATAGTTTCACTAAATGAAACGTTTCTATATCATATCCAAGAAGAAATGGTATCAATATTAATAATAAATACATAAACATCATATCTTATCTTATCTTATCTAGGTGAGGGCCCTTTCGGATGCACTTCGACCCAGTGGGATCTTTTGTGCATTTGCCCTCTCCTTTATACCTGCTCCCAGGCTTGCTCCATCATTTCCACAAAGCGGATGATGCAGTTCGCCGGGAGCACCTTGAATTCCTTTGGTTGCGGGTAACCGTTACCAAAGTAGTTCATTCTTTGTCTGGCAAGGGCATGACATTCACACAATAAGTGTTCCATAGTCTCATCCTCCTCGCCACACATTCTACAGTCTAAACTATCAGATAGTCCCATCTTGGCCAAGAGATCCTTGACCCCGAAGTGACCAGTGAACACCCCAGACATAATTCTGAGTTGCTTCCTACTGGATTTCCAGAGTTTTCTGGTCCAGCCCGAGTCCACTCCTTCTATGAAGAGCTTAGAGTGCCTTAGGCCAGCCTCATTCCTCCACTCGTGTTGGTGTTTGGTTTTGGCGTAGGCTTTAAAGGCCGATATTATGGTCCCCTGCGAGAGTCCCACAAATGGTTCTGGCCCTACAAAGTGATTTGTAGAGCCCCCTCTTGCAAGCTCATCTGCTCTTTCGTTGCCGATGAAGCCCTTGTGCCCTGGTATCCAAACTAGTTGCACCTTATTGTGCCTTCCAAGTCTGTTAAGTGCTTGGACGCCATTGTAAATTAGTCTAGAGTCCACTTTCGGCGCCGTAAGCGCTTTGAGGGCCGCTTGACTGTCACTGAGTATATAGATAGTCCGCCCTTTGGTTCGCCTGTCTATATTCTCCTGTACACAAGCAATTATGGCGTAATCATAAGATACATTTACGAAAAAAGCACAAGTAGAGTCCGGCTAGAAAAAACAGTTCAAAATAAACAGAGGAGTAAGGCAAGGCGACCCAATATCTCCAAAGTTGTTCATAGCGATTTTACAGAATATTATGAAAGATCTACCGTGGTCAACGCAAGGTATCAATACTGATGGTAAATTTTTAAGCCACCTGCGGTTTGCAGACGATATCGTCCTTTTAACGGAAAGTCCTGTAAAACTGAACACCATGATAAACCAATTACATATAGTAATGACCAACGACAAAGAGACACCCATCCTACTAGACGCCAATACCCTGGATTACGTGCAGGAATACATCTACCTAGTACCTAGGGAAGCGACTGACATTTGACAAAAAGAGGAACATAGAAGAAATATCTAGAAGGATCTCAGTAACCTGGAAAAAGTTTTGGGCTCATAAAGAAATACTAAAAGCACAGATATACTGGACTCCGCAATACTACCATGCCTTACATATGGTTGTCAAACGGTTCGAAAGACCCGCAAAAATAAAAATTCAGTCAGCTCAGAGAGCAATGGAGCGAAGCTGCCTGAATATTAAACTGAGAGATAGAGTAAGAGTCACTAAAATACGCAAAAAAACTAAAGTTATTGACGCTCTATTCTTTGCAAAAAGGCTACAGTGGAAATGGGCGGACCATGTATCTAGATATACCGATGACAGGGTGAACCTTGAACACCACGAAATGGAAGGTGCCGTGTGGTTCAAGGAAGCGAGGAAGACCTAATAATAGATGGCAAGACGAAATAGCCTCAGTCGCAGGAAAAAAAACCGCACGAGACAGACCGACTTGGCAAGCCTTGGAGGAGGCTTTTACCCGCGAGGTCCAATCAGCAATCTTTGTAATTAATTCAAATGTTTTTTTTTTAATCATTAATGCTGTAATGGAATTTAATAAAGCTTTTTTATTTTATTTATTTAAGCGTTTCCGCAACTTGAAACTTGGCAGGGGATCGTCTTTTGGCAAGTAGGTACTATCTATAAAAAAAAATTAACCACGTAATGCGTGCCAGACATTCTAGAGCTGAGCGGCTCGGAGCCTAAATTTTTAAATTTTTCCTTTAATTTGAAATTTATAAGAGGCACGTTACGAGCAAATGTGTTGAAAAATACATATACTAGGTGTAGTCCAGTATACTTAACTACTTACCTCTATACACGTAGTGTGCTTAACCTTATAGGTAGTTATTATAATCTGAATGGCAAATACCAACATTGATAGCAACTGCTTACTGAATAATATAAAATAGAAAATGGTGTGCAACAACAGGGCTTAAACTCAGCCTGTCATGTTTTAAAATAATAAATTTAAATAGCTAAAATATTAGTTATCTTTTGTGTTGTAAATTACTTTTGTTTATCTTTTCTAGTTTTGCCGCAATGGCAAGCACGTTGGAAGCACGGTGGCTGGCCAAGTTCACTCAATCCATATCCATACGATATTTTCTATCACCTTGCTTGGTCCTCCGACACAATCGGCCCGTGGAGCGTCTCCTATAGGGAACATTACTGCAATGTTCTGCCGCCAGAGTGCAGCACTAACACAATTAGTAAACAGTTTTTTTGACAACTTTGACAAGTCCTTCAAAGCTCTGGATCAAATAGTGAAGACAATATTTCAATGAATAAAATGCATCAGTGCCGCGTAATTGGATGCAAGAATGAAGGGCATCATTCATTTCCGAAGGAAACGATGATAAGAAAACTATGGGAAGCTGCAATACGTCGTAAAGCAAAAAAAAGCCCTCATCCACCTTTAAATGGCTATAGGATGCCATTTTAATATCACAGTACAGGTATTTTATACACGAATGATAATAAAACGATTGTAGTTTAACGCGTTTTCATCAATTATTCGTTATTGTTTGTTAGGTAAATAAATATGACATTGTACGTCATGGCGGTTTGTTGATGCCGGTTAATGTACGGCCCGATAATCTCTTTTTGTATAAGTTAAAAAGAGACATAGATATAGAGGATGCCAATTATTGGGCCGTACATTAACCGGCACCGGTTTGTTTACGGGTTGTGTTAGTGTCGCCCCCTACGCAGAGCTTTGCGTAATGTTCCCTATTGACAATATATTCAGCTTTACAATATACTAAAAGATGGCGCTGGTATCCAAAAAGTGTTTTAGACGTCGTAGTCGTTTTGGACGGAATCCCTTATCAACAAGCACTAAATTGATAATACATTTTCAACAAGGCACATTTTGCGGGAAATTGTATTTTTTAATCTGGCAACGCAGCAACTGTCATGTAGCATTGACGCGACGCGATGACGTTCAAGACGTATGACGTTTCTTTCTAATTTGGTAATTTGACTTTGACAGTAAACTATTTTGCACTGCATCGCGTCTGCAGTGAGTCGATTGCTCATCGGCTACGTTTACATTTTAATATGTGGAATTTATAACAATAATATCGCATAATCTGCTTTGGAAGTATAGTCACCGAACGTGGTGGCATATCGCTCGGATTTCGTGACAATAAAATGCATTTATTCAATCTCAAGATTATCAAAAAGCAATACTTAGCAATCGGGATGTTGGTGTTCGTAGTATTATTTTTGTTTAATTCGAAGCCTGCGTTCCAGTGTCAGTTAACCCCGGAAACGCCGGCGTACTTGCCGACTATTTACGGGATTACTCCAACGTACGCGAGGCTAGCTCAGAAGGCCGACTTGACGAGGTATGTGGTCATCTATACAAGTTCATCTCGCGTGTTGCATTTGCCCTTGATTAACGCTACCGCATTTATTTGCCTAAAGCGTTTGGCAATGATGATGACTATTAATAAATTAAAGTAATTGGCTTTGTACCTTCAATATATTTTAAAAGCATCTTTCCAACTTTGTGCTGATATTCATGTACTTTAGGGAAGTTTAAGTCTTAATTAATGAAACAAAAGATAAACATCGTCAAACTTTCGTTTATACCTTTAAAATTTTACATAAGTATTTATAAATAATTACTGAATGTATAATTTATGGCAGTAAAGGAATTTAGACTCTTTATTTATGTTTAATTCCAAGAAAAAAATATTTACCTGTTATGTAAAACTAAAACATACAAAGAGTGTTAGCAATTTTAATTTGAAACTATAATAGTTTGATATTGTTTGGGTCAATATTTATTATACACAAATTCCGCTCAAGAATTTATGATCACCTCTTGATTGTTTGGTTATATCTTCTAAAAGACTGTCTAAGATACTCTGACTTACAATAGTTCGCAATTCCATGAGGCTTATTTGTAGAAAAACACATCATAATTTTACCTACATTAACAATGTTTCTACACAGGTTATCTCAAACTCTGATGCTAGTGAAAAACTTTCATTGGATCATCATTGAGGATTCTGATACAAAGACCAAACTGGTTGAAACCTTGCTCAAGGAATCAAATTTAAAATATACACATCTGAATGCAAAGACTGACAAGCCCAAAATGTCCTCGGTAAGTGTACACTTATTATGCAAACTTTCTTATCTAAGTTCTTGTGTAACTACATATTAACTCAGTGAGACAATTCGACTACTATTATTGGGGCCCTCAAAAAGAAAGATCCGGAAATGCTAAGGTTGCCATCGGCAATGCTAATGAGGGATATTATTATTCTGGTTGCGGCAGTCCCATGCTACTATCTCTACACTGCAACCAATGCTAATTTATTGTGATAGCCACTTCACTTCATGACCATTTCCCGTCATTTCAAATATAGTCTTTGCACCTGGCGGGGACCATCACCAGTTGTATCATGTTGTGCGGTCGGAGATGGTACCAGCCATGTGTATCCCTCGCTTTAGATTATTTTTGTTTTAAAGGGCCTCTGTGCTGTTGGCTTCGGCCCCACGCATGCCTTCCAAAAATCCGGTATCCCATGGTCCCGAGATATGGAAAAAACATACAAATAATAATAGGCTTTACGCAGATAGTTTCACAACTTAAACCTAAATAAAATGAATTACACTATGTGCTTAAGAATTTGTTTGCCCTTTGGCAAAGGGCTGTCCCAACTGTCTCCATATAGTTCTATTCGGAGCTGTCCTAGTCCACAAATTGCAGTTGCCCTAATCTCATTTCATCTTCATTTCAAATAATAGCAATTATATCATTACCTTTTTGTCTCAACCAGGCTTTATCCTGGGCTGACTTCAATATGCACACAATTGATATTCATTGATATTAGATCTGCTTTAATGTGAACCCGCTTGAAATTTCAAAGGTTTGATATCAGCATAATGTTTCTTTGTGGCAATCAATAAATTATAATAGTAAAATTATATTGGAATTTCTTAGATCATACATATTTGTAGTTCATAGATGCTGTAAAAAAAACATAAAATAGCACCTTTTTAGGCACCATTGCATTTATCTGTGATTGTAAATTTATCTGTAATATATTGCTATTGCATCATAAATATGTGTATAGTTCACAAATCCATTTATACATCAAATTAGTACTTATTTCTAGATTAGTATAATCACCCTGTTTTCAGGATTCAGATTGTAAGTTGTTTGAGTAAAACTAATTGAATTAAAGCATTTTTATGCATTATAAAAGCAATAGATTTTTATTAGGCTACTAGAAGTTGTATTTTTTTAGTAAGTAGTGAATATCTCTGCCTGCGTGTAAATAATGGTCGCATTTACCGCGTTCACAGTGTTTCCTTGAACCTCATTTTGAGACAGTCTAACTTTATTGGATGATCGAATACAGAAAGATGTCACGAATGAAGGGAAGGACAAAAACTCCCGCGTGGCTCATTATCATAGTTTTGAAACCAATGCAATCTATATACGAGGCTAATTTAGCCTTAAAGTAAGCCTTTTCATCAGTATCACCCTCCAACATTTAAATTAGGGGATGGAAGTTTGTATGGGTTTTCCCTTACACTTCTTTAGAAATTATTTTACAAAAAGGAATGATATCCCACCAAAAACATTACATGTAAAGTGATTGCCAAGACTCCCTAGCTCATATAGCTTTCAGCGTTAAAAAGATATCAGATCATAAGTAGCGCTGAGCTTCCTACACCAGACGGCGTAACTCTAAAAATTCTATATCTTGGCTAAAAAGTATAGACCCGTCGCTTATTATATAATATCATTATATTTAAAAAAGGTAGACGTAGTAAATAGGTAGGTATTTTCGTGACCAAAAAGTAAATAAATAGCTGTACTAGCTTTGTCATGAAAAGGGGTGACACGGGACTTCCACGTAGTGGTAGTATTTATCAAGCAAATGTAATAAAATGTGACGACGACTTAATACATATTGTATTTCAGGTTATAGATGTCAATATTTGTTTTTTCAAGAATTCAAGGTTCAACACAAGTTGGTATTGTGTATGTAGGAGTTTTTTTTAAATAGTTTTAGCTAACCGAGTTTTGATTGAAATAATGCACTTACTTCACTTTGTAAACATTTGATGTGTACTTTTATTAAACAGCTTCCGGTAGGCACCTAAAGTGTACTTATTCTTATTTTTTTTCTACTGGTAAACTAATGAAAATAAAATACTGCTACTTTTCAGTCGCCGTATTATTCGCTGAAGAGATTTAACTTAGTAGACATACTATCTATAAAATGTTTTGCACTTGTTTCTGAGACTCGTCTTTAGTTAAAACTGTATACTTACTCGGGTAACGGATTGAGGTTCACGTCTTTCCTGTCGACATTGCCAAAGTTAAGGGCTACAAAGCCTAATGTTTGGTTTGACTCTTAATCCGCATAAACGGTGTCTCCTGTTACTACTATGCAATGAAAAAACTAATATGCATGTAAGCTCTTAACTATTGACCACAGGAAAGACAAATTTTCTTTTAAAAACTTTGTTTACCCATACCCACTTAACTTCAATATCCTTCATTTATTTCCTAATTGCTGGTTGGTAAAAAAATCCAAACTCTTATCTAAAATAATCAGCCACCGAGTTGTGTGAATAAGAATTAACAAATGTTTTTTTATTAATGATAAGATGTAAGTATAAGAGCCGTTGAGATAGTGAAATTCGTTTTTTGAATGAGAGAACATTGCCAAAGTTAAGGGCTACAAAGCCTAATGTTTGGTTTGACTCTTAATCCGCATAAACGGTGTCTCCTGTTACTACTATGCAATGAAAAAACTAATATGCATGTAAGCTCTTAACTATTGACCACAGGAAAGACAAATTTTCTTTTAAAAACTTTGTTTACCCATACCCACTTAACTTCAATATCCTTCATTTATTTCCTAATTGCTGGTTGGTAAAAAAATCCAAACTCTTATCTAAAATAATCAGCCACCGAGTTGTGTGAATAAGAATTAACAAATGTTTTTTTATTAATGATAAGATGTAAGTATAAGAGCCGTTGAGATAGTGAAATTCGTTTTTTGAATGAGAGAACATTGCCAAAGTTAAGGGCTACAAAGCCTAATGTTTGGTTTGACTCTTAATCCGCATAAACGGTGTCTCCTGTTACTACTATGCAATGAAAAAACTAATATGCATGTAAGCTCTTAACTATTGACCACAGGAAAGACAAATTTTCTTTTAAAAACTTTGTTTACCCATACCCACTTAACTTCAATATCCTTCATTTATTTCCTAATTGCTGGTTGGTAAAAAAATCCAAACTCTTATCTAAAATAATCAGCCACCGAGTTGTGTGAATAAGAATTAACAAATGTTTTTTTATTAATGATAAGATGTAAGTATAAGAGCCGTTGAGATAGTGAAATTCGTTTTTTGAATGATGTCTCTCAGTATTTTATTGCCTTTTCCCTGGACACATACATTTTTGGACTCTGTTTTTAGCTATAGGTTTAGTAAATACGAGATTCTGCCTGTAACCTTATAAACGTATAAATTTATAGGCAATATATGTTATTGTGGGTGTTTCGGAACACCAGTATCACATTGCATTGGCGCAAAATAAGAATTAATTAACTTTTTATCCCTTTTAATTGGTCAACTTCAGCGAATTACGCCTCAACGGTATGAAAAATGGTCAGCTTCAAAAGTCACTGAACGTTTTAAAACCTCGCGGTCGATCAGAGACTTGCGTTTCGCATTCAAATTTGATATCGATGTGCTTGACACTGCCGATCTGAGAGGTTAACTAGGCGCGCGTGGAAAGGAGCTCTCAATACCAACTTTAATTTCATTCGGTTCAGCTGTTTAAGCGGGATAAGGTAACAGACACACAGAGTTACTTCCGCATCCATACTAATGTTATAAATGCGTAAGTGTGTCTGTCTGTCTGTCTGTTGCCTCTACACGCTCAAACGGCAAGAACCGATTTAGATGAAATTTGGTATAGAGATATTTTGAGTCCCGGGCCTTCTCCGGGCTAGCCACCAAAGCCACCGCTGCCACCACAGATGTATGAATATAGTATTCTATGCTCTGAGGCCGCGTTAAAACCACCCCCCCTACCGCCGCCACCATATCCTAAATCTCTACTCCCACTATCCCGATTGTAGCTGGGACGGTCACATCCCCCGTAATCCCCGCGGTCGTTAGAGTATCCTCCACTGCTGCCGCGGTCGCCAGAGTATCCTCCACTGCTGCCGCGGTCGTTAGAGTATCCTCCACTGCTGCCGCGTTCGTTAGAGTATCCTCCACTGCTGCCGCGGTCGTTAGAGTATCCTCCACTGCTGCCGCGGTCGCCAGAGTATCCTCCACTGCTGCCGCGGTCGCTAGAGTATCCTCCACTGCTGCCGCGGTCGCTAGAGTATCCTCTACTGCTGCCGCGGTCGCTAGAGTATCCTCCACTGCTGCCGCGGTCGCCAGAGTATCCTCCACTGCTGCCGCGGTCGCCAGAGTATCCTCCACTGCTGCCGCGGTCGTTAGAGTATCCTCCACTGCTGCCGCGGTCGCCAGAGTATCCTCCACTGCTGCCGCGGTCGCCAGAGTATCCTCCACTGCTGCCGCGGTCGTTAGAGTATCCTCCACTGCTGCCGCGGTCGCCAGAGTATCCTCCACTGCTGCCGCGGTCGCCAGAGTATCCTCCACTGCTGCCGCGGTCGCTAAAGTATCCTCCACTGCTGCCGCGGTCGTTAGAGTATCCTCCACTGCTGCCGCGGTCGCCAGAGTATCCTCCACTGCTGCCGCGGTCGCCAGAGTATCCTCCACTGCTGCCGCGGTCGCCAGAGTATCCTCCACTGCTGCCGCGGTCGCTAGAGTATCCTCCACTGCTGCCGCGGTCACCACCGCCGAAGCTGGAGCCCCCTCGGTCGCTGCCGTAGCCGCTCCCGCCGCGGTCTCCGCCGCTTACGTTGTATCCACCGCCATTGTTACGGTCATATCCTGCACCTCGACCATTCCCGCCTGCGCTACCTCCAATTCCATAACTGGAGCTACCTCCATAGCTTTGCCCATAATTATTTCCTCCTGTTTGGCTGCCGCCGTAACTGTTACCACCTGCGGCTGGCTGGCTCCAATCTTGGCTTGGATTCTGGGCAGCATAACTGCCTTGGTTGTATCCTCCCTGCTGTCCGGCGCCTTAACTATTGTCACCTGAAGACAAATTAGGTGGAGGTACAGAATATTGAGCGGAATATCCGCCGCCGCTGTAATCGCCAGAGGCGTAATGGTCGCCCGTTTTCAGAGGTCAATAAAACTGGGATCAATTAATTTCACTTGAGACGCGTTTCGGCTCGAATCTACTTAATCGTTGAAATTCACAATCTTGTGGACCGGGATTTGCTCCAGGACTGTCAGGTTCATAGGCAGGGTCATTAGCGTCACTACGTACTCGGCTATACCGGTCGTCATGATATCAATTTGGAATATGAAACACAAGTCTGGTTGAAACAGTTTTATCACTTCTAATAGTTTTAATGACGCGTCCAAACTAATAAACACTGTATTGTCACGCTATTCTATAAATAATAAATATATTATTCAATGACCTTTGATCCAGATTGCTTCGTAACTAATATAATAAATATAACCTTTCTTCTTTTCCACAGGTGTGTTATTGTTAATACGTTGCGGGTGCGTTGTTATTTTGGCTTAATTAACAGCGGGATTGTTTTATTCGGTAAACGTAGCGTTAAGGGCAATGCATTTGGCACACAGCACCAATGCACAATGGGGGAGTGGATGAAATTTTAGAAGTGCCTGATTATTTTTTTGGTGATAGAAATAACCATCCTTAGCCCCAGAAAAAAGTTGCAGACTTTTCAGCTGCGTCAATTATTTTTGAAAAATATAAACCGTTTCCTCTCTTATGTTTTGGGTTTAGGACGGCGAATGAGACACTTTCCTTGATCCGTCTCATATTACAAGAAAATATCTTAAATATCCAGGGTAAACTGACACTGGCAATGATATTGACAGCTGCAGCAGCTATATTTGTCATTGCCAGGGTCAGATATTTAAAATATTTTTTGTAATAAATATGAGACGGATCAAGGAAAGTGTCTCATTCGCCGTCCTAAACCCAAAACGTAAGTGAGGAAACTGTTTATATTTTTCAAAAATAATTGACGCAGCTGAAAAGTCTGCAACTTTTTTCTGGTGCTAAGGAAGGTTCTTCCTATCACCAAAAAAATAATCAGGCACTTTTCATCCATTCCCCATTGCTCAGCAATGTTTTTTTTCGTAGCGCTACGTCGCCGATAACATGCGAAAAAATGTATGTAGAGAAAAGCGCCAACGAGCAGAGGGCCCACGTAGGACTAAAGGTGTTTAGATTATTTAATGTTGCCAACTTTTTATAAAACTGTTACTGGAATTGAAACCTTCTACTGTGGACGGTAGAGTTGCTTTTTGAATGGACTAATTTAACTCAAATAATGTCAAGTATACTTCAAAACACAATGCGTTGATCGCGTGCGCAAACGTTATATTCCCGCATAAAACAATCGCGCGCTTAAGTCGGCTACAAAGATATTGTATCTAACTATTTCATAAATCGAGTAATTTTTCAACATCTCTTTGTAGCTGGTTGAAACTCTGTAATGCTCGAGTGCAAGTACATTAAGCAACATTATTATTTGTACAAAACAAAAGTCTAAAATATCTGTACTCGCGGTCATGTCAGTTTTAATAAACTCCGCTAGTCGATTGTGTAACGTTTTGTACGTACGTTAGGTTTATATGTCATTTTTTGTATGAAAAATTACAGTTGAGTTGGCATAACGCTCGTTCGAAAAGTTACCAATTCTCTGTAAAGATATTTTTGACGTTTGTTTTGTAAATAAATTAAGGCGAATGTCACGTCACCCTCAAATTTTAAAAATATCTGTGCTGTGCTCGACTGCTCGTCCCCCGCGCACGGAAATTTGTGAAAATCTGTATGAAAATAGATTTTAAAATTCAAAAATAATCATGATTTCAAAAAAGTGAACAATAAAGTTTTAGATTCATCATCAGCATCATCATATCAGCCGAAAGCCGTCCACTCCTGGACATAGGCCTCCCCCAAAGAGTGCCAAAGTTACCGGTGCTGCGCCACCCGCATCCAGTGAACTCCCGCGACCTTTACCAAGTTTTAGATTAATGTAATTCAATCATTTTTTTCCGAAAGAACTGTCAAAAGATAAGTTATAAATCTTATCATAATAGCGAATTTTAAGTTGAAAGTTTTTTTGCTCGTAGTATTTATAAATCCCTTGAAATGTTATAAAAAATAAATGCTTTCCAATTAAGTATTTGGTTAACTTTTAGGCCCTCAAATTCTGACATTTCGCTTGACCCTAAGAGTGAATACACACCAGATTGTGCGAAGCTGTGTTTTTGTATTTTTGACAACTAGCAGTCAATCAAGCGAGGTGTCAAATATATGAAAACACATTCGCACATGTCTGGTGAATATATTCACCGTAACGTGACAAACGCCTTAATTATTGTTGTCTCTACAAATGATCTTGGTTGTTTTGTTGGTAACTACAGTCAGCATCAGAAGTAGCTAAGCAAACGAACACGCTCAAAATGACGTACACAGATCCTCATTCCCTTGACATTAGAGTTCGTGTGTAGATCATTGTGAGCACTAGGACCGCTTAGCAACTTCTGCTGCTGTCTGTACCACGATTCATTTGTCAACTTGCTATTTTTACGGTATTTAATTCAATTCTAATTTTCCGGAGTCCATACTTACCAACTAGACGTCTAAAGTGGCGTTTACACTAGCTATTCACTTGCGTAAGACCGTCTAAACTCCTCTTAACACATTCACTGCCAAGAATCGCTACGCTCGTAGCCGATCCCGTGGTTTTGGGCGGGTTCCTGGCAGTGAAAGTGTTAATGGAAACCCTAATGATAATGTGTAGTAAAGTATATCTGTGTGATGCCTCGTCGTTTTGCAGGCAAGTGGTGTGGAGCAGCGCAATAAAGCACTGGACTGGCTACGTGCACACCTCAGGTCGCCGGAGGGAACGCCGGGTGTAGTGTTCTTTATGGATGACGACAACACTTACTCCTTGAAAGTGTTTGATGAGGTAAGTAATGCTTGACAGCCTTCTCTGGAGCATCAACTAACATTTTAAGTGTACGGCCTCAGTGCCCGCGCCGCTGCTAGCGATGCGTGCAGCGTGCATATAAAACAAGTGCAATTTATATGGACTCCCTTTGGGCGACTTTGAGCCTTCTTATGAGGCCCATTGTAAGCGACCACGTTTCATGTCATCACGTCACGTACCGGAAGGCGCGGCGTGGGTAGGCGCCCGACAAGGTGGACTGATGACCTGGTAGAGGTCGCGGGAGTCCACTGGATGCGGGTGGCGCAGGACCGGTCATTGTGGCACTCTTTGGGGGAGGCCTATGTCCAGCGGTGGACGTCTTTCGGCTGATATGATGATGATGGACGCCTCACGCCCCGCTCGTAGCGGAGCGTGACTAAGGACTCTAGGTTGAATATTCGTGTGACCCAAACGTAATGGATCGAATTGTTTAAATAATTTGTAACTAAACGTTATTTAGTCCCATTAGACACAAGACACTCATTTTCTTATAATATTGATTAATTTACACGGCAAACGTATTATAGTCTAGGAGAATAATATTATTTGGGGAATTTATAATATAAGTAATATTAAATAGGTAATGTACGAGAAATGTATGTTTGTAACTTTGTATGATTCTAGTATGTAGAACGTGTGACCACGGGGTACCTCCACGATGGTCATATATATTATCCCTGGGCTATTTATGCTTTTTGCTTTATGGATGGAGACGCGCGGATAGTTATAATAATAATAATAATAATAATAAGGTGACCGGACCTTTTTGCAATAGCCCAGTTTCATAATCCACCCAAATCTCATCACCATAGAACCCATTCTCTATCCATTATAACCCACAATAGCCCCAACGCCTGTTGGAACCGGTTCACGGGTATCTACCGATGTACCCGTGAATGGGTTCTAGCAGGTGAATTACATCACATTAAACTTCGTCTCCAAAGGGCCTCTACGTGTTGGATCTATATCCCCACGCACGCCTTCCAAAGGACCGGGCTTTGTCCCGTGAATTTAAACAGGAGATACATAATAATAATAATAATAATAATTCTTTATTGGACAGGCAAGACACCCATAAAATACACAATAAAAGCAAACAATATAAATGAAATAAAATACAGGAAAAAATGATTAAAAAACCTACGTACTATCACACTGAAATAAAACACTCACACTTGGCCGTTCTCAGACCGGTGCAGTTTGCGCCAGTATGTGTTGAATACGTCACTGAAATCACGAGCCACCAACGATAAGATTTCATTTTTGGTAGCTAGTATTCTCGCCCTAAAGGCAGCAGATCTGTTTCTCAAGATGGCGAAGAAATCAGGAACTCTCGCATCGGCGAACATGCCCTTCGCACTGCAGAAACGTGGCAATTTCAGCAAAATACGAAAGGCATTATTATACTGCACCCTTAGCGCGTTGAACGAGTGCCTGGTGTACCTATTCCAAAGCTGGCATGTATAAAAACATTGGCAGAAAGCTTTAAATAGGGTCACCTTTACCTCACTCGAACAACGCGCAAAGCGTCGAGCCAACATATTACACCGCACGGCGAGAGCCCTGCGTTCCCTTTCCATATCGGCATCATCCTTCAAGTATTCACTTAAAATATGGCCCAGGTATTTAAAGCTCTTTACAACCCGAATCGGCGCGCCACTCATACACACCGTGGGAATCAACTCCGGACCACTTCCAGACCTGAAAACGAGCATCTCGGTCTTAAGCACGTTATATTTCAGGCCGTGGCTGCTAGCGTAACGCTCACAGATGTTAAGCAGTTTAACAATACCACCTATCGAAGGGCTGAGAAGCACCATATCGTCTGCGTAGCTCAGATTGTTAACACATACGTTACCAATATGGCAACCGACGTTGGAGCCTCTCAACTCCTCGATAAGGTCATTGACATATAAGTTAAAGAGGTCCGGAGATGTCAAACCCCCTTGGCGCACTCCACAGCCTAACCTATAATCATTAGACTGTGAGTCACCCCATCTTACATTATTTGTTTGATTTCCATACCAAAACTTCAATAGATTCACAATCTCGGGAGGTGTACCAGTCCTTAAGAGTTTAGCCCACAACACATTGTAATTAACTAGGTCGAAGGCGCGACTAAGATCTAAAAAACATGCGTATACTGATGTCTCTCTATTTACATAGTAGTTTACAATATACTTCAAACCTAGTATTGCGGAATCCGTCGAAAGCCCTGGACGGAAACCAAACTGAGCCTGATCAATTTTGAGATTCCTGGTCAATTCGGGTTGCAATAGCCTCTCGAACACTTTGCCAATTATGGTAGCCAAAGAAATAGGCCTGTAGTTGTTAAGACTGGACAGGTCGCCGGTTTTATTTTTTGCTATAGGAACAACTACTGTTTTCATCATGTCAGGAGGAAGATAACTATGTGCAAGGCATGCATTAAAAAAATCTGCTAGAACTCGATATAGTTCGTCACTCGCGTAGAAGATGTGCTCCACACTCAAGCCGTCGTGCCCCGGCGACTTACCACGCTTCATCGATTTAATCACGTGTGCAATATGCTTCTGCGTAAATACGACATTTAAATCATGATGGGCCTCCGGAGCCGAGGGACCAGGCGCCGCGACAGCCTCCACGCTTAAGGGCGCGACCTTGAAGTGAGTGGCGAACATATCAGCTATAAGCTTGGGATCGCTAATGTTATTGACTGAGGCAGGCAACCCCTGTTTACAGTTCAGCGAATTTGTTGCTTTCCAAAATTTTGAAAAATTTTTATTTGCTCGGTTTAGTGTTAAAATATTCATCTTTATTTGTTCTTCGTTACGTTGGCACCATTTTAATTTATTTTTAAAAACTTTACGGCTATTTTGCATATTCTCGTAATAAATTCCTGTACGGGGGTTGCCAGCCTCAGCCCAACACTTAAAATGCAGTTTTGCAATCTCATGAGATTCCCTGACATGATGGTTCCACCCCGCGACCTGTCTCCCCCGCGCTGCACCGGTCTGAGAAACGTGGCAGGTACTGACGGCAGCAGTCTGTAACGTAATTACAATTTCATTATATCGATGATTTAAAATATATTCATATTCCTTAAAATTATTAGTTTTATTACCTACATCACAGACAATACAATGACTAGGAGACATAATATTCCTAAACGTACGGAAGCAGGTTTCACCATACTTAAATGACTGCTGTCTACACCTATTTTTCCAGAGAATTTTACTTAAATTGTTTGACTGAGGATGTTCAAGTTTGTTAGTCATCACTGTCATGTCTATTTCAAAGAATAGTGGAAAATGGTCAGACCAACACACTTCATTATCCACACGGACGCCTTTGATCATGTCGCACGCCGCTGCCGTCGCCACACAATGGTCGAGCCAACGGCGTGCTCCGCTCGCCTCACATAGGTACGTGTAGGTATTTGAATGTGTGCCTAACAACCTCAGGTCTGCGCATTCCCACCGTTCTTCTTTACAGAAGTCCGCAAGTTCTCGCCCGAACCGCGAACCCGGGTGAGCATTATAGTCTCCCAAAATAAACGCATTTTCGACATCACTGTCACTAATAACAGCACTGATAATTCCTAGACAGTTCGTAAAATTTGTAAGGTCCTCACTACTATTGCTATCGTATGGCATATATACACTAAACACTAGAAAATAATTATCATTGACCCGCACGCGCACGGCTATAATTCTGTCACTGCTACAGTCCACTATGGAAACATTATTGAAGACTGACTTTCTCCACATAAGCGCAAGCCCTCCATACGGTCGCCCATGTAGTACACCAGCCGACGTATCTACCGAAGAGGTTGCATAACAGCCAAAGTCATTATCAATCTCATGTATAAAATTAATATCGTGCGGCAGCACCCAAGTTTCCTGTAGGGCTATAAGGTCTTCAGTTTTACATAGGTCACGTACGTGCTGGGTGGACCTTTTAATAGACTTACAGTTGAAAGAAACGAATGACACTGTTTGTTGTACAGCCATAATTATTTACTAATGTTTATAGGTAAGCGTTCTTTTTGAACGAATCGGTCTCTAAAACGTCGGTATTTTAAGCCTTTGGGCCAAAAGTCTTGTTGGAGGAATTTTGTTACTTTATCGGCTGTTATTACGATTTTAAACGAGTTATGATTAACCCACTTGGAGTAGGATCTGACTTGTGCTCCTTCCTGCTCTCTCTCTCTAATTTTATTATATTTTATTTTACCTGTTTCATTTTCTGTATTTTCTAACACTAAGAGTAAGGTCTTTTGTAGGTTATATGGTCTGTGCATTATATGGAGCCATGCTCTGAAATAAATGATTTTTATTTTATTTATTTACTAACTCGTGATTAGAATGCGATTGGAGGTTACAGTATGTCGTCGGTAAGATTGGCAAATCCGTTATGTGCATGGTTTGAATTGAGAGACATAAAACCATGTGTAATTACTAGAGCATTGTTTGCTTTGACGTAAATGATGCACTTATCGGATTTGGCACTCACTCTCCTCTCATCAACGATATTGCCATATAAATACGTCAAAGTCTAAATGAACTGACAAGCTTTTCCAATCCTATTCGGTTACCACAATAAATAATAGGCGGTTTGGTAATAGTGAGTACTATTACCAAACCGCGGGTAAACAGGCGATGGGTACTTTGCATAAAGATGCAAACATCGGTTATTTACGAAATCGGGCTGGCTCTACAGATCGTAGAAAATATGCATTACCTATTCGTATTTATGATTTATGTTATGATATGATATATCTACATTATGATAAATGATGGAACTTTGAAATAAGTAAGTAGTGTAATAAACCACTTTAGTTGAACATGTGTCTCCCTTTAAATACATCATGATTTCAATGTCATTTCATGAATCTTGATTGTATGTATGTACATAATTGATTATCGATAATATGATAATGGTTAACCGGATAAAAATAAACATTCTTGAAGTCTCCGTTTGCGTACCGTACATTCAGGTTATTGTATTCAATCAAATTTTACACAATAAATTATGTGATTTCTAACACAGTTTATTTACCGACATCCTGAAATATAATAATTCGTGAAGATACAAATATTTTCATATAAATATGGGGGTGTAGAGTCAAAAGAAAGAAGGTAAATAATATGCCTAGTGACGAAAATCCTATTCAGATATGTGAAAAAATTACGAAGCTACAACCGTTTTAATCATAATCATAATCATAATCATAATCATATGTATTCATAATATTTCATATTACATGTCAATATTTCAATCATAATTGTAAAAATAATAAATAATCATAAAAGTCAAAAAATAAAATTAAAGCATAGGTACAACGAATTGTATGTACATAATTGTACACATTACACAAATAAAGTGCGACCTATTGGGTACTAAAGTCGCTAAATCTATAGAAAGTGTGCTCGATAAGCCATAATTTGAGTCGTGATTTGAAGCTGGCCAGTGATGGTGCATCTGTGATATGTGCCGGTAATTGGTTGTACACCATTGGTCCCATGACATGTGTTAGTTTGCCAGACTTCGCTAGTCTATGTTTAACACCAACAAGTTTGTTAGCGTTACGCAGGTTACGACCGTGTATCGAGTATTCGTCTAAATGACACCGCACGTATGTAGCCACCTGAAATATAACGATGGAAGGTAGCGTGAGTATCCCGAGGGACTGGAAGTAAGGTCTTGCAGAGACTCTTTGGCCTACCTGTGCAATCGCTCGTACGGCTCTCTTTTGCATGCGAAATACGCGCTCCCAGTCGGCGGCGCGGCCCCACAACTCTGTACCATATTGTAGAAGCGAGTGCACAGTGGCGAAACAGCACGAGCGTACTACATCTCTAGGCATTATCCTCGCCAAGCGTCGTAGGGCAAAGCAGGCACTCCCCAGCTTTTTACTTAGTTTAGTGATGTGCGATTCCCACTTAAGCCCTCTGTCCAGCTCGAATCCCAGAAATGTAGTATTTTGCACTTGCTCTAATTTGGTGCCATCGACAAGAATCTCAAGGCTTCTCGGAACCTTACCTCCCAGATGGAAGTGGATGAAATGGGTCTTTTTTAAGTTAAGTACCAAGCCATTGTTCCGGAAGTATTGTGACACCTGATCTGCGACTTCATTCAAACGTTGCTCGAGCGTGTCGATGTCAGGTTCGCACACTATAGCAGCAACGTCGTCAGCATACATATACACCTCTCCCGCCGGTGTCGCTTCTGGAAGGTCGTTGAGAAGCAGCGAGAAAAGTATATTCGACACTGACGATCCTTGTGCCACGCCCATTGCGGTTGACGTTGGAACTGACTTCACACTTCCTCTGGCGCCCACGACTACCTGTGATCTCCCATGCATCATATCCGATACGAGTGCGTGCGCTCCACCGTTGATGCCATAGTGACGAAGTTTGATAGCAAGCACGTCATGGTCGGCGACATCGAATGCCTTCGACAGGTCGCAGCATAACACCGCGACGTGCTGGCCCCGCTCGCGCCCGTCCAACACCCGTCGCACCACCTCGCGCGCTATCGCGGTTGTCGAGCGTCCCGCCCGGTAAGCATACTGCCGCGCGGACAGGGCGTCGGTTGCCGTCAGAAATTCCGTTATTCGCGTACTCAATCCATTTTCCATTACCTTTGCTACCGCTGGTATGATGGAGACGGGTCTGTAGCAATCGATGTCATCTCTTTTTCCCTTGCCCTTATATAATGGAGAAATCTTACTAATTTTTAGAGCGGAGGGGTATACTCCTTCAGAGATGCATCGATTGTAGGTACAAATCCGCCAGCACCGGTGATAGTGGAGCTGCAGCGAGATATAAAAGTTCCATCGAGACGCCGTACAGATCCTTCGATGGTTTGTGTGGGATGATTTTAGTAATTATGTGATATACCTCACTCGCGGAAAATTGACGGAAGCGTAAGCTACGATCTGCCGGAGCACGAGCGGCGCTCAGCGCAGCACGCACTAGCACCAAGTTGGCATTCGGCGCGCCGCACGCCGCGGCTGCGCGAGCGAAACGATGGTTCATCGCATTTGCTGCATCGTGCGTCGATTTGAACCTCGTCCCGTCCTTATCGATGACGATATCTGTGAAGTCAGCTAATGAGCTAGACATTTGCCCTCGTTCCTTATTTACGATTTGCCACATCGACTTACTCGCATTTTTACTATTTTCCATAATATTTTGATAATGGTCATACTTACTCATTCTGATGAGCTCACTATATTTTTTATGAGCGAGTTCTACAGCTCACAGAGCCACTAGCGAAGCAGCTAATTAAAAGATCGAGCGAAGCGAACGAAGTTCTCCGTTTCAGCTTGGTAAAACATTGTTTCGTATGTCCGGCGTCTGTCCAGGTGTTCTCCTCTACAGGTCGCATTTCTCAACCAATTCTTGTGAAATTTTGTGACCAGGTTCAATAATTATGTACATTTTTTTAGTCGTTTCAGTTTTTTTAAAGTATAAAAAAAACATAAAAGACAGGTTTGCGAGTTCTACAGCTCATAGAGCCACTAGTTTAGAATCATACCTGTTCTAACTCGGGGCACCTATACCAAAGTGATGTAGCAAAATATTTTATCGACAAAAAAAAAATATCGATGTTACTGTCAACATCTAAATGTTATTCAACATAAATACATATTATCTAATTTCTCTTCATTTAAAAAAAAAACAATAAACAAATTAAAACGTGCATTTATTTGTTTATTTTAAAATAGTTTTCATAGTAGGTATACAATTTATATGTTTTCCCTATTCGTCGGTAGTAAAGATTGCCGACTAGATGAAAATATCCACTTTAAATTAATATACGTTCTCTTAACGTCCACAGTGGTCAACGGGACATTTTATTTTATCTTAAAATATGTCTATTGACTTTTGAGTCAAAATAAAACAGATATGATATGTGTTCAGATATGATATCGAAGCTTTTTATAGTAATCGAGAAATTTAAATAAGCACATATGTTATTATATATCGACATCTTTTTTATCGATATCAAATCCCTAAAAAGTGCCCCGAGGTAGCACAGGTATGTTTAGCAAAAAGTTGTAGCAAAAAGTAATTTTTATTTTTTAAATCAGTTAATTAGTAATTACTGGGTAACTAAATCTTAGATGTGGCTACCAGAAACTAAATTGCGCGCTGACTGATTTTCACGTCAATAGCAGCAAATGTCGAGTATTTTGGTTTCGATATGTAAAGAGAACTTTCAACCTAGTCCCAAACTAAGCAAAGCTTGTACTGTGGGTACTAGACGACGATATACATACTCATATAGATAAATAAATACTTAAATACATAGAAAACATCCATGACCCAGGAACAAACAGTGCTTATCACACAAATAAATGCCCTTACCGGGATTCGAACCCAGGACCTCTTGCTTCGTAGGCAGGGTCACTGCCAACTAGGCTAAAGCGGTCATGAATTAAATAATAATATTTGACGAATATAATAATTCCATAAAAACATTCCATGTAAAAAATAGGCCAAGACTCGGAACTCTTTCACGGTAAAAAGTTGTGAGATATTTCGTAGAGCCAAGTCAGGCATTCTTATTAATCTTTATTTGCTTGCTTAGTAAAATTGTGCAACTTGGGAATCACACAACTTTACTCTATTACAAATTTTTGCATAGGTACCTAAAACTATGTATGTGATATATTTGCCAAGTCACAAAATTTTATTTAACAAGCAAATAAAGAATAATAAGAATGCCTGACTTGGCTCTACGAAATATCTCACAACTTTTTACTTTGGAAGAGTTCCGAGACTTGGCCTATTTTTTACATGGAATGTTTTTATGGGATCTCATTTTTTTTTGTAGGTTATTGTGTTATCAACTTTGTATGGAAATGTAATTTTACCAACCGCAAATAACGTTTGTATAGTTTTGCGCAAAGTAACTGCAAAAGTAACTTTGTAATTGTATGCATTTGTATAGGATTACAAACTTACTTTTGTAGTTGGTATATCTCTGAATGGTGACAGAAACTGCAATATATTTCAGTTTTTTATGAATGGATAGGATAAAAACTAATTATTTTCAAAATTTGGAGCTTGTGGGTCTGCTAGAAGTACCTTAAGTACAATTACGATGATCATAAGTGAGTCAGTGTCAAAACTAAGGAACTTTGACGGGCAATAGTTCTTAAACTAAAAGTTCAAATTGAATGTTATTGAAAATATACAGTCATGGCCAGATAATTAAGAACATGATTTTTTCCCCATACAGTTGCATACAAATATGACTTTTCAAATTTGATGATAATTTATAATATGTTTGATTAATTTTGTTTCTGATGATACGGATGTCGTGTTAAAACAGTATTTAATATAGTGCAAAAGAGCTTCTGTAAAATTTAGACTTTAAAAAATACAGGCGATTAAATCAACACTTTTTATAAGTTAATACATTGTTCCTAATTACAGTATGAACTCGTAAAAACTGTCCATTTGACCATCCGTATTTTTTTAATCACAACTTTTACAGAAATTTTACGTAAACTAAATTAAATCTTATTTATACACAGATACCTCCATATACTCAGAAATAAAATTGGCCAAACATATTTAAAATCATCATTAAATTTGAAAAGTCATATTTGTATGCAACTGTACGGGGAAAAAAATAATGTTCTTAATTATCTAGCCATGACTGTATGTTAGCCATATTATGCCCTATATGTTACTGAAAATTCAGTGTTCTGGCTTTAGCCAGCACGAAATTACAGGATGTTGAAAATGGCCTGAATGGCTTAGAGAAAAGGATGGTACGGCCATGCCTCTTTGTTTTGCTCGACTTGGCGGGGGCAGTGCCGTGCCCCCAGATATAATTTAAACCCTTAATTAACTATTATAGCAGGCATTCAGGAAAACAACTAATACATTGGAAGGAAGTACCCATCAACAGGCAACATACGCAAAAATAACACTATTAAAAAATTACAAAAGTACTCGTAATACCTACTTCTATAGTAATTCTCGTGTTGTATATACCTTGTCATTGGTTTATTTATAAACATACCTACATTCTTATTATTATTATGATTTATGATACTTATTCGGAACGTAAATAATATTGTTTGCATCATTTACCGTTGTTATTAAACCAAATTACATAATTATTTTCCTCCCTTGTTTACCTGAGTGTTTTGTGTCGCATTTTCACTGGTTGATAGCTTTTTCGACAAACAATGATTAATATCTAAAGTTGTGAAGTTTTATTGATAATTAGCTTCTGCGAATCTATAGATGGGGTATACTATACCGTTATTTTAACTTGATTAAATGTCGTTTAATAGATTGTTTGAGTGGGTACTGGGTTGAGAGAATAATGAAAAAGTGGCTGTGACATACGGACGGACAGACAGACATGACGAATCCATAAGGGTTCAGTTTTTTGCCATTTGGCTACGGAACCCTAAGATGATAGGATGAGCTGTGTTGGGAGTGAGGGACCTGCATGTCTCTATCTGCCAACACAGCGAATCCTCAAGTGAATAAAGGGTCGGCAACGCGCTTGTGATTCTTCTGGAGTCACAAGTGTCCATAGGCCACGGTAATTGCTTAACATCAGGCAGGCCGTAAGCTTGTTTGCCACCGTAGTTGTATAAAAAAAAGCAGAATAAGGATATTCCAAAGTTGAGAATTTATTCATATCGTGCTAATCAGCGGTCGGCATCAGGCGGCAAAATCGTGGTCGGCCGCAGTAAGGAAAACTTAATAAAATGGGGTAGGTATCCTGAGCGGCTCAGACGCCCGGTGTGTGTGCGGGACGACTCCTCAATGGGCGTGTGACCTTAAATTTGTTTACGATGCCATTCGTACCAGTTTTTGTAGATGAACAAATGTTTGTATGGAAGCAACTACATTTAAAGGACATTAATACCCAAAAAATCGAGTTAAAGACGGACCTCGCGGACAGCAGCCGAAACGCTTCATACTGATTGGCTATAAAGTATGAATTTGTACTAACCGTTGCATGGATAATGAAGTAAATTGCTGTTTTGGTCGCGAAATACTGCGTTTAGGTCCATAGTTGTCATACAAATTTGTTTCTATAAAAGCGTAAGGATTCTATTGGTACCTTTAAATATACTCTTGGACAATAAATAAATAAACTTTTTTTCCTAAACTTCAAGGTTTATATATTTTTATGATTTGAATTATATTTTGTAATTTATACTTTATTACAATCAATTGATGGTTCACTATCCATTTAGCAACACGACGTTATCAATTTTAACACCACGCAACAAGCCTATTAATAGCGCATATGCTGTCTTCTCCGGAGTGCCCGTACACATGCTCCGGACAATACCTCCGTGACGCGACAGATAGGGCCTTAGCCATCGCCAGTTTCTAGTCCCGCACAATCAAAACCTGACAAGGCGAAGGATACATAAAAATTAAGTAGATAATGTACGATGTAATAAACGTAATACTTAGGTAAAGTACATCCGAAACTGTAAGAGTAAATCGTGACAAGAAAAAGCAAGCAAAATACTACCTCATAGTTAGAGCACAGAGTCGTTTTTTGTTTGCGTTTGTTTGACACCATTTACTCTTACAGTTTCGTAAAGAGTATAAGCCTATAACCTTAGCCTAGCCTATAACTTATTACCGATGGTGTATGACCCACAGCCTAGGTTATAGTGTATCTATCAGTAATAATGACTGGGCGTGGGACTTTTGGTTGCATACCTCGGTTCTAGAATCCATGGAGTCGCTATAATGTTAAATTTAATTTTCAAAGTCAAAGTAGGTACATTACTTAAGACAGCGTTGTGGTTAGAATGAAGGAATCAACGGAGCAAAACGAAGGGACGACAGCATTATTCATCTTTTTATTATTACTGATATTGTCTGGATAACAAATGTTCGAATCCTCTTTTCAGATGAGAAAAATCAAAAAGGTGGGTGTCTGGCCGGTAGGCATTGTGGGTGGGATGCGGGTGGAAATGCCGCTAGTGACTGACGGCAAGGTTTCCGGGTACAATGCCGTGTGGAAACCATACCGGCCGTTCCCAATCGACATGGCGGGGTTCGCCGTTAATGCTACGCTGTTCTTGGAGTTTCCAGAGGCCAAGTTTTCGAGGAAAGTGCAGTCCGGTTTCCAGGTTAGTACTATAACCACAGAATAATTTAATGGTACCTAAAGGTACAGAAGGTCCACTGCCTAAGTGATGACGTTAGCTGTGTCTTTTTAGCAATATACAATCATAGAGTGGGATAGGGTTGTCGACGGACCACATAACGGACCATCCAAAATTATATTTGTTTTAGTTTATATTACATGTTTGCTATTGAAATAACCATCCATTTTGGAAATAATAATATGATTTAATAATAAAAGGATACATTAGCCGCGAAGGTAGGTAAAAAAATAAATGAATACCTACAGATTAAGTGTTTACAAAACATATAATATTTTGCAATGGGATTATCGTATGCGCCAAGGAGCCCAGCGCGATTGCAACCTTCTTGCATTGCCATAAGGTTTAACTCCGCACTAAATGTCTTGGCGTGAGGTTGACAACTTTTCTTATTGACAGAGCGTCGAAAACGCTAAAGCCATCGGGGCTTGCGGCAATATCTTACAACCGCGTGGTGTGCTCACATGCCCGCAATTTTCACAAACCTTCGTTAACATGATTGGCTACGTTAGCCACATAGCACACCAGGGACAACTACGGAGATGAGATCAATCGCAACAAAAAGTTGTTTTTAGTACAGTCAGCAGCAGAAGAAGCGACTCGGGTGAAATGCTCAAAATGATCTAGATCAGCTCTCATTGCCTTATATAAAGACGTGTATCATTCTGACCTCTTGGAATGCACAGCTTCTAAAGCTGACTGTACACGATTCATTGCTGTTCATAAACACGTAGTCGTAAGTTTTAATGTGGCATCGAAAGTTATAAATTGAAAAACCCACAGATGTGTGACCACAACTGTCGTTGTATAATCTATGTGTCACGTGACATTAAAAAAAATTGGCATTTGTTTAATGGCATGTGGAAATATTATTTTCGTTGCCATTATTTTAAGGGTCACCAGTAGCTCTAGTACAAGTTTTATCGGTATAAATACGTTTTCGAACGCGTTTGCGTTTAGTTTGTTCGCGTAGTTCCTAATAGTTACCACCAGAGCCTCTAGTATAAGTTTTATCGATACAATACGTGTTCGAACGCGTTTGCGTTTAGTTTCAATTTGTATGGCAACACGAACAGCGCCTCTGGTGGTAACTATAAGGAACTACGCGTTGCCATACAAATTGAAACTAAACGCAAACGCGTTCGAAAACGTATATGTATCGATAAAACTTATACTAGAGCTACAGAGGCGCTGTTCGCGTTGCCATACAAATTGAGACTAAACGCAAACGCGTTCGAAAACGTATTGTATCGCTAAAAGCCTCTGGACGCTCGATTCTCAATACAAACGTAGATTGGTTCTCATTTTAAAGGGCCAATCAACTTTTGGACCCACAGTATTTTGTCCGGTAACGCATGATACAGAACTGTCATGTTTGTTAGAGAAACTGCTATAAACCAGGTACCCAATTGTGTATAACGATGGTTTACACCAGCAGTTACGATATGCCACAGATTTGAATTGGATTGATAGACACAGGTTTGAAATAGATTGATTTGAAAGTTTGTAAAAAGTAACACAGGAGACAGAAAAAGTGTGGGTGAAGAAGTTGATTGACGACATGCTAGAATAACATGAAAATTTACGGTCGGAAACTAGATGCTGTTGCTAAAATTGAAAATAAAAAAAAACATTGTCCTATAAAACATTGTCCTATAAAACATCGTCCTATAGAACGTTTCTCATTACGTCTCTATTATTATTACCGTAGAATGGGCTTACTTTGATTCGTGGGGCGACTTTGATCAAATAGGTTTTTCTCCTAATTCATTGTTTTTACTTGTGGGTGAACTGTGGCAGTGAATATATTAGTTACCTATCTTGCTGTATACTCGATTAAATCTTCTTAATTTCAAATAGTTTTGCTTTTATACTACATTCTAAATGATCAAAGTATATATTTTTTCCTAAAATAACCTCATTCTACGGTACCTATTTATAGCAACAGAAACTAGTTTCCGATCCAGATAATATGGCGGAACGGATTGTGTATAAAAAGTTCCATGTTATTCTAGTACCTATTATGCCGTTTTAAAATGAGAACCAAACTACGTTTGTATGGAGAGTCGACTTGAGTAGATAGATAGTTAGATAAAACGTTTAAGTATGTGTTTGCTACAAACTAAATTATAACAAATATTCGATACACAATATGGAACAAAACAGACATAATCAAAAAAGAAAAACTTAAACATAAAATTGCTAGATCGTGCTGGGGAGTTTTAGGCGACTATAGTCCGAACAATTTGTATTGTTTGCTCGATAGGCAGTGTTCTTCGCCCGCGCGCAGACCAACTTGTGAAATTTCAAAATATCAAACAATCAGATTATAGATGGTAAACGAAATACCACTTGAAAAATACTCATCTTACGATTATTTTTGACATCGTATTTAATGTTCTAAAAGAAATTCAAACGAACAGATTACTAATATAATATCTAACAATAGAACAACTAGAACTAGTCTAGTTGGTTTAAGAACAACCTAGACTAAAAAATATTGACATGTACTCGTAAAAGACAAGTGAGCTATGAGAAATAACATAGACCTAAGTAAAATTGTTACTAACATATATGGATGTACCATTTACTCCGCAATAAACATATATTCATTCATTCATTCATTCAAAACTATGTTTTGTCAAGGAATAAATGAAAGGAAATAGCATATATTTTTGTCTGATTAACTTTTCAGAAGTCTTAGCATTTCAAAAAGTATCATCTGGTGTAGCAACTCCCCTTAATGCTCGGTTTATAATTATAACACCCGAAAGATCTTATGCCGGCCCGAAAGTGACGTCGAAATACAAATAATAATCTAAATGAAACTTTATAAAAGGGTCATTGTTAGTCACAAAAACAAAAATCATCTTTCCGGTGGTCAATAGTTAAGG
This sequence comes from Epinotia brunnichana, assembly GCA_963854355.1. Classification (NCBI taxonomy): domain Eukaryota; kingdom Metazoa; phylum Arthropoda; class Insecta; order Lepidoptera; family Tortricidae; genus Epinotia; species Epinotia brunnichana. The sequence goes on along the minus strand of OY977949.1, from coordinate 15,096,902 downwards.
GCTTACGTTTACATATAATATGTTTTTATCACATAGAATTATAGAAGGGGCAACGCCATTTATGCGGATTCAGAGTTTAGCCAAAAATTAGGCTTTATAGCCCTTAACTTTGCCAATGTCCACCGAAGAGACGCGAACCTAAATCTGACAATGACCCAAAACCAAGTCAATAAACTCGAATTTTACTACATCAGCCACGCCACGTGAACCTAAAATGTTTTGTTTACTGTATCTGTCTTCAAAGAAATTTTGATTGTCACCCGGAATAGCGAATCAAATCTAAAAATATCTTTCGTTCGGTTTCGCGAAAAAACAAATCTGTAAAATAGGTCGCATTTTAATTACGCAGATGAATTGATATTTTAAAAGCCAAGCAACTATGGCTTCAATGAATTGGCCTGACGTCTATATTTTGCAGAGCATAACATTCGCACTGATAACGATATACGGGCGCGGGAGATACTGTGTTATCTGTGCTTTGGATGCATTTTCAATATGCTATCAATGCTTCCTCTCTCTGAACCGAGTATAGATTTGATATTGACATAAGAACACAGTGTAGAATCGACTGGTACTCAGTGTTTACAGCCCTTCTCATCAGGCGTAGGTACATATATCTTAAACAGTTTTCTGGAATCAGAATTGAGAGAATTAAGTAGAATCGATAGAGTATAATTAGGTTTGGTCACGCGACGACAATGAGACTAATCTCATCAGAAATATAAGTGCATGTTCTCGTTCTGCTACGGCTACGAGACCTAAGACTAATAGTACATTACTGCAGACGCCGGGAAAGAAGGGCTTGCCGGGTGAGTAGGTATACACGGCCGACCGTAAGGAAGCCGGATAGTGATACGAAGCCGGCCAGCCCTTTTCACGGCCAGGCTTTGTAGTGCTTTTCTCAAACATGCAATGAAATAAATAAATAAAAACTCCTCAAATCAAACTAATTTTCATGGCTGAACGTCGTGATGCTGTGCCACAAATTGTGGAATGAAAATTTTAAAAAAATTACTTCCCGGCCTAGGCCTTCAATTTCGTATGAAATTCCTTTACAGTTCTCTCGAGATGATCCGCCCGAAACGTGATACTTTGAAGTTACGTGATACTTAGATATTAAGATATAACCTACGTAATGACGACATTTCATTGCATGTTTGAGAAAATACTCTAAACCCTTAGGATCCTCTAAAGAAAGGATTAATACTTATCTGACGTGATGCTCTCTGAGCCGTAACGTCAGAGCGCGTCAGATGAGTGTGAATCTAAATCGTACTTTAACGTACTGTGACGCGAAACGATACTTCAGATAAGCATAAATTCCGCTTAAGGTGATAAGGTATTTTTGGAAACGAACGTCTACTCGCTCTTAGGTTTGGTTTTAACGGATGGCTAACGTCATAGAATACATTTTTAGTAACATTTTTGCACATCTAATGATTTAGATTTCTTTATTTCATAACATAAATTTACATTATAAATTTATACGAATTTACATTATAATAGTCAAGTAGGTAAAGAATACAATATTGATAATAATTGTGTCAAGTAATTCAATTAAATGTCACAGTATTTCAAGAAGGATTTTTTGCTCTATATGGGCACGATAGAGGCTTGAATCCGAGTTCATGTTCGTTGTCCGGTCCACTGCCGCAGAAACACACTTGTTTCTTGTTTTATGTGTTTTTTAACCCCCGACGGAAAGAGAGGGGTGTTATGTTATAAATTTGACGTGGCTGTGTGTCTGTCTGTCTGTGTCTCTGTCTGTGGCATCGTAGGGTAGAGGAACCAATAGATGAACGTTTAAGCGACTATCCCAACTTTACAATTTTTTTTCGAGGAGTGGTGATTTACTCGTAGTTTGTTTACATTTTATTTTTTTATACGATTTGTTATATAGTCGAGATTGGATATGACTATCTTAAACCATCCTATTACAATACAGTATTTTATTAAAAATGGATTTATTCTGAAGTATGTCATTTTGCCCAGAAGATGAACGCTGTGCCCAATAGTTGAACATTTTGACACCAATAGTTGAACGAAGATAAACGTAACACCGCGCAGCCTTTGACTTTTGGTCTAATTATTATATAATCATTGTTATAACAATTTATACTTGTTAACAATCACAATATTGATACTAAACACAAAATAAAACAATTCAAATGTACCCTTTTCATATGGTTACAATTATAAGAGATTATTTTTTACATATAAATCATTAAAACATTTTTTTGTTAATGTATCATAGGATTAAAATAGATAACTTGTTGGGTTTTATATGTATAAGTCAGATTTCATAGTTATTACTTATCTTTGTTATTAAGATGTTCATTGTACTAACCCTTGCCTAAAACTTGAACGAATACATTTTGTTCGTTCATGTATTGGGCACGATAGCAAAAGAATGAACGAACTAAAATTAACAGAGCGTTCACTTATTGGAATCGAAGCCAAAAGTTGAACGAACTAATTTTATTCGTTCATCTTCTGGGCAGCGGTTCTTTGTTGAACAATCGTGCTTTTCATAGTAAAACAAAGCCCAAAATAACCGTGTTGCGAATGGATACTCACGTTCAACTTTTGGTTCAAAAATCAACAGTTAAGACACGATTAATTTAAGCAATAAAAGTTTTATGTACCTTTTCAATAAGAATTTATATAAGCATTTGAAAAAACTATACCTTGCCCAGTAGATGAACGCCGTTCATCTATTGGCTTAGGTACAAAAAGTTGGAACCATTACTTGAACGCTAAATATCTCTTAAATAAACAATAAATACGCAATGTGTGATAGATAATCCATTAAAGGCATTAATCAAGAATCTATATCACGCAAAACAATCCATGTAGACGTTTTATTCAATTTTATACATAATTTAGAGCTTCAATTTGAGAGCGCTTTCCTTAAGTAAATATCCATACAAACGGTGATTTTGGCGCGAGACCTCGACGCGACAACCGCTCACAGCCGTGTGTGTGTGGGAACTATATGGGAGTTTAAATGCCAGCCTCAGCAAAGGAATGATGCGTTAGGAAAAAAATATCCCGAAGGCGTAAAATGTATCGCGATTTTTTTATTTCAATCTTACGACAAAACGTTCAACTATTGAATTGTGTTCATCTTTTCGTTCCACTACCCTAGCTCCTAAACGAATGGACCAATTTGAATGTTTTTACCCAAATTTTTATCCGAAAGCTGACGTGAACGAGATGGTTCTTAGCTACGTTTTAATCGTTTCAGCCGTTTTTGAGATATTGAATTTTGAAATGAAAATGTCGGGATTTTTTAAACTTTTCTAAGTTGTAATTACCTATTGTTTATTTTATTGTTTAATATGTGTAGGACGTGTGTTTGTAAATATAAGTATGTTTCTTTTCTTTACCTTTCTTCCAAGTTTAATCTTAAAATTGTTACGTCGATATGGAATCTCTTAAAATCAGTAGTTGAGTAGCCGATCCGAGCTTTTTATTGCACATCGCATTACTCATCTTGTGATTCAGGCATTCTTAACTTATGACTTAACGTTTCCAAATGCCTAAAACCTGCCTATTCCTATTCCTAATGCTGTAGTGTGCACTTATTATGCTATGCTACAAAATTGCTTACTTGGCCTTGACTTTGAAGCCATTTAAACGCCCTGAATCAATACTCTAGTTCACCTAATTAGTTGTAAAAGTAAATCCGTTTCTACGACTACGTGCCAACCTACATAAATTAGGTACCAAATGCCTAATGTGCCATACTTCAATGACGCGGCAAACTACTTTAATATCTCTCGATACTCTCGATCATGTGGTTTTCATTGCACAAAGCAATTCAAGGTAGATTGCGCCTAATATTACTTGATGATAATAATTTACTATTTCGTACCCACCAAGGTTAAATAGTTTCATAGGGAATACACGGATTGTCAGCCTTTACAAATGTTTAAATTCGTAATAGTTGATCAGATGAATGGATTCCACAAATGAATTTGAGTTGAACCTAAGTGTACTTATATTTTAGAAAAAATAGTTATAGGCGGGTATACTTGCACCTCGTAATGTAGGTACTTCTTACTGTCGTCGAAATTACTGTTTATTTCGCCACCGATATATTAAAAATGTACATTTTCTTGAGTACGAAGAATTCACACGCGTATCTTTCACCATTACAGGAAAGTGAGATATTGAAATACGTCGTAACTCAAAAGGAGTTGGAGCCACTAGCTGACAACTGCACCAAGGTCTACGTCTGGCACACCCGTACCCAGAAACCTGCCATACTCAACCCGAAGAAGCTCAAGCGAACCCCAGTCCCCGACGACCATATCGAGGTCTGAAATCTGACCGGTAAGCCTATCCTACCGGTATTATCTAAAGCGTTGAACGCAAACATCCCTAGTGTAAGGGATTTTCAACTGTATTTTTTGGATAAAATGAGCTGTGCTCTTTCCATGTGCGGCAGTTATATTTTCTTGCGAAAAAACAATGTAAAAGCATGTATATAGAAACAAAATGTAAATATGCAACACTGACTTACATTCGGTTGTAATTGGTACAATGGTACGTGGTAAGATGTTGAGTAAAATTCCTAAATTTACGCATTCCATGTACAGTGGCGTAATAAAAAGGTTCGTCCACTTCGAACCTTAACTGCATTGACATAAAGTCAACAAGTGGCTAACCTTTTTAACAAACTAACTTGGTAACAAATCAAAAATTGGCAACTATTTTTACTTACAGCGTAGCCACGCTAAGTGCGCCCAATGGCAACACTGATTGGTTTTGGAATGTGCATTTCGTTATAAATTATAAATTTGTATCAGCGGATGTTTGATATCTGTCGCACCAGAGACAGAAAGTGCCTGTTTATATTATAAGCAATGCATATTTCATAATAATCAGTATTGTAACATGAATGAATGAATAGTAGCGTATTTCCATACGGACTCACTGCGAGCTGTATTAGTTAATTTAGGCATATAATCTTTATACTCGTAATATACACAACCTGGCCCCGTAGCATGGATGCCCTATCACGCGATAAGTGACAAGATAGAACATCCGTCCCTGGCTGACGGCGTTCGATAGACCGATATGACGCTCTTATCTTGTCACTTATCGCGTGATAAGGCCATCCATGCTACGGGGCCAGGTAACTAACACAAGTAAATTTCATCCTAGTATAGCGCGACTACGAATATTTCTCTATGAACTAGAATTCTCACCTTCATACTCGAAATAAATGAGTTCTCAGTTTGGAATGCACTTTGTGTGGAAGTAATCGACTTTCACGTTATACGTCTTAAAAATGCAGGTGTCTTTAGGAAATATATTAATTAGTAGTCACCTTTCTCTTTACTAATAGTCATGTTTTTCAATAATAGGCGCTTAACATAATCTAAAATAGTTTTCAAGAGATGGAATGTGACGGATAGATTTCTTATTAACTGGTTAGACATATTACCGTTATCGCTACCATAATGTACGTAATAAAATTGACACTGTATGAGTATAATCAAAAAGATACTCAATGGTTGCATCGATATCAAAAATACTCAATAAACAATTCGTATAAAGACTCTTCGCGACACAAACACATGGTATAAAATTTGTAAAGAAAAATTAGATATTTTTCATAATAACCCCGATTTTTAAAAGTCCATCGATCTTATAATGGTGTAATCAATATTGGTAAATAATAAATTAAGTAATTTTTCCAATGTTTTCAGTATTAATAAATTAAAGTAATTCCTCATCAGTGCCCTTTTGTTATACGTATTTTGTCGTTTACTTTAATTTAGGAAAGCTAGAGGTTTGTACATGTGTGGATTAATTAATTAAGGATATTTCTATACGAAAAACGCTGTCCTATTTTATATTATATTGAGTTGCAATGTCTGTTCTGTTTTTACAATTTTACTTCATATATTTTTACATGTATGATTTAAGTTATGATGTGATTTAGAAAGCGTTTACTAAAAATGTAACAACATAAGAGGTTTAACAATGTGAAATAATTAAAATAATAAGCTCTATTACGTAAATGTAAGAGAATGTATTATTTTTACTGCATATTTATTACCATATTGAGGCACAACTAAACCTACGTTTTACAACTCCCGTCTAGTTTTTTTACGATTATACATTTATTTTCTTAACGGTTTTGCAATAGTTGTAGCGGGATGTATTTTTTGAAACGCACAAATTAGTGTTTAATACCTTGTGTAACAATATGTCGTTAATGCTTCAACAAAATGAGGACCTATACACAAATACTACCAGTTGGTTTACCCGATATCATATTCTCGATATACTTGATGGATAGTATAGTGGCGAATTTTAATTGGTAAAACGATGAACTAAGTCGACACCAGTGTGCGGTAGTGCAATATAAGATCCGTATCAAGATATTCTCGTAGGACTACTGTATCCTGCTTTATTGTTGCTAGACTCCAAAGGCTATGATGGCCGCTTGAATATACTCTAAGGGTGGGTTACACCAAACCGTCTGTAAACGTAAGCGGTGTTCGGTAAAATCTGAATGTACGGAAAGTTCGAAAAGTTTGTATGAAATGACAGCTGCCGGTGCCATGTTTAAAGTCGATCGGCCTGTAATCGTAAGTTGGTGTAACCCGCCCTATGGCTGCTCTTCACAATGGGCCAACTATGCGTTAAAGAGAGATAGATCTACTTCCATCTCATTCCAACGCATAACTATGTCCTGGGGACCGATTTTTGACTTTCGAGCGCTCGACTCTTTCATTCGAAAACTGTCAAAAATGATGAAAAGCTATTTTGAAATAGCGATAGAAAATTTCAAAACGAGTGGTATTGACTATTCGTATTCAAATCTATCGGTAGAAAGTAAGTGCAAGCAATTTTGAAACTACAATCGTATTCACTTTGATTTAATTTTCGAGCGCTCGAAAGTCAAAAATCGGTTCCCTGTCCTCCTGTACTGAAAGCTATAATGGCCCAGTGTGTAAAGCAGGGGTCGGCAACAGGCGGCCCGCGAGACCCTTGCTTGCGGCCCGCGAGCCCCCCTGGCTGTTTTGTATTGTAAAGGTCGTTGAATTCAGAATTTCGGAAAGTGCGGCCCGCGTAATTTTTGGTAGCTCCTATGTGGCCCTTTGTTGCTAAAAGGTTGCCGACCCCTGGTGTAGCGGAGCCTTTAGATACTAGAGTACAGTCTTGTACGACCATGAAATAATGTCACTTACTCATTCTTATTTGTCTATTTTGAACAACATTTACACGCTTAAAATAGACAAGTAGAGATGTCAATACTGTTCTAGCTACATTGATTGTATTCCTATTCTAGTTCTACTTTTTTGTCTTTCTTGTTCTATCTTTGTAATTTAGTGAAATATTTAACTTGATACAATAATTAGTCAGGCCTATTGTTCATTTAATTGAATTTTGTAAGTATAAGGTATCATCATTGTGATCAAGTGTGTGAAAGTTATTTTTTTAAGTGTACCTACTAGTCTTTAATACATATCTATTTTATCGAAAAATATCACACAAAAATTAATGTTCTATTTATTTTGCTTACAATGAAATTTTTGTATTGTTTTAGACAAAACCCTACCAGTCAGGTGAGGTAAGCGTGACATACAGTGTATATCAAAATTCAATCTTATCTCAATGTCATAAAGACTGACATATATGACCGTAAATGTGGATTTAAATGCGTTTCAACCACAGCGCAACGCGCTAACATATGTTTTAAATTGTCATACAAATAGAACAAACTAAGCTACGAAACTGTGTCATTACTCATTAGCCACACACTTGCTTGTGGCAACCACAGTTTACAATTTCGTGCACCCCTAAATTGCTTCTGGCAACTGTGGTTGCCAAGCAAAGTATGGGCTGCCTTGATAAAAATAGATTGAAAGCAATTTTTTGCTTTGGGATTTAAAAAAGGTAGCCTATTTTTTTTAAATCCCAAAGCTTGTGAGTGGGGAAACGTAGCTTATCTTCTCCGGTGGTAAATTTACTTTGATCCATCTTACTTTAGGCCGGATTTGAACAAACAGGATAAGAACTTGTTCCATGTATTTAAATAAAATTGTTCAACAATTGTGAAATAAATCAACTCTGAAACTATAAAATCAACGTCAAAGGTATGTTTATACTTTTGCACCATTTTCCATTGTAATAGAACGAACAATGTATATCTACATCATATTTGACGTCGATGTTACTATAAAATGTTCAGCAATATACTCAGTTGCAAACGATCGTCTCTTCTATCAAAATTACCATTTTTTGAAACTAAAAGCATAATATTATCATTAAGTTTTTATCAAGTGCTCAACTGATCAATGTGGTCTAATATTTTTAACCCTAGTATATAATTACTGTAGTATATTGTACTTATATTTAGTATAGCTTTAAGGACAAACTATGTAAGTGTCATTGAATGAAATATTTTGCACCCAGACTTAAGTTTGAACAAATAATATTATAGTATTTACTAGAAAGTCGGATTAAAAGGCATGTATTTTGTCTGTAGTTCTATTTTGTTGGTTGCAACTTGCAATATGTTTTTATTTTATATGTCGTCTAGTACCCATAGTACAAGCTTTGCTTAGTTTGGGACTAGGTTGATTTGTGTAAGATTGTCCGCAAATATTTATTTATTTATTTATTTATTTATTTTGCAACGTATTGACAATAATGAAATATTTAATATATCCTTAATTGATTGTCAGATTACCTGCGTTTTTGATGTGACTCTATTATTTAGTTTATTCACGTATCTTCCCACTTATTGAAAATACGTACCTACTAATTAATCTAAATCGGGATACTGCTTTTCTGTGAACGTGCAGTCTTATAAGAATTCGTAGCATTCAAATAGCAGCCGCAATTAATTTTGCGGTAAAATGCCAATGTTTCACATTCAGGGTACTATGAACTATTTGCGCCGAGTCGCCATCAGTGAAGCTACTAGTTTTACGCTACGAACACTCACTTGTTCAACTTTACCTGATTGTTAAAAGGACCGACTTTCCATTCGCCCAGTATTTATTGCGATTTTGAATGTAGAACCTTCGTTAATTCCTTTTCCGGCCACGACTTAGCAGCGGCAGCGGTATACGTAGGAGTGAAAATCCGAGCTCGGCCTCTCCCTCCTACTTATGGCGCACTGCTGTGGCATATGACGGCACCGCTATCATAGGAAACCAGAACTAGAGTTCCAATCTGGATATGAAGTTGTACCCGTCGTAGAACCAATGCACAGACTTGACTATTATAGGCATACAGTTTAACTGAGTCTGTTCCTGCGGTAGTTGCGAGGTGCGAGAGATTTGACATCGCCAGCGAAACGGGCACTAAATTGAACTCTTAAAATAACACACTGCTAAGCTCTGCTCGGGAGCAGGAACCAACATAGTTAAATGGTAGGACTAAAGCTCTCCATTATCCTAATAATTAGGATAATGGAGAGCTTTAGCCTGACTATATATGGTCCGCAATAGTAAAGCGGCCCATTACTGACAATTCAGTTGTTTGTGTTTACATTCAATGTTATTTATTTACACTACACTACACTACACTACAATTAATTTTGGTTTGCTCTAGATGTTTCCGGCAATGTACAATCTAGTGTATTCAAAGATTACTTACGCTTTGACTATTTTTCCAATTGCTTTATTTATGTTTGGATGTTCTGTTTACTCTAATCTAATAGTATAACATTGCCGACACATTTAGCTCATTATTCTTATAGGGCTTCTAAACGGGCCATATTTTCATTGCAATATATGACCGGCAACTATTGGTGTCCCTCTCTTACTCACATGTTAGTGAGGGACACCAATAATTGCCGGCCACATATTGCAGTGAAAATAAATATGGCCCGTTTAGAAGCCTACGCCTTATTATAACGAGTTTAGGACGCACTAATTACGATATAAGTGTATTGTTGTATGTACATCATGGCGGCCACAAACATTAGGAATTCAGTTTCAGGAAATCGATTCCGAATACTTATCGGAAGCTGGCCACATAAATTCGGATTCAGAAAAAATGTCACGTAACACTACTCTGTGAGTAAATAGATTGTACATGGATTAATTAGTTGCGTCTAAAACGGAATTCCGAATGTATGTACATAGTTTGGTTTATTTAAATTACGAAAATGCACTCTTCGAAGAATTTTTCAATTATTTTGTTGCTAGATATTAAAGGATAAAGATAGCGAAGAGACGTCATAAAACTGACCGAAGTGTGGCTCGTGTACTGGAGGAGCTACTGTTTGTTCTATATTGTTTATGCGTAATTGTTTTGCAGTCTGACGTAAACATAACAATTAAAAAATAGATGTCTGCAATGGTCGACTTTAAGTTCTTTTCGTCATCTAAACTAAAATAAACTATACCTTTTCACATAGTTTGGGCCAATCGCTCAAATAGTTAATTCCTTATGTCGGACTAAAGCGTTTGAGAAGCATGTATAAACGCAATAATCAACATATCTATATCTACAATACGAGTGTGTATACCTAATATACCTATGCATGCCAGGTTACATTGTCTGGGCTTGTTAGCCGAAATAAGTGTTTAAAGTTGTACCTAACGGTATAATAGTCTTATTTGATCAAGTATTTAGATATAATGAAGTACTCGTAATATAAAACTAAGAACACTATAAGCGAACCCATTTTACAGAGGTGTAGGTATATTTTAAATTAATTTGTTTTCATAATTATTCGAGGTTATTTGATAGATATTATTATTTATTTCTCTAGGGTAATTTAATTTCCTACATATTTTATTATTGCTCGTTATGTGATAGCTCATAGTATTTATAATTTTATAAGTTCCTTACATCATGTATCATGGTTAGTCTGGAAATAAATTATTCCAACGTATAAAATTCGCTTTTTTTGTGATGTCCTTTAAGGCCCGTGCCCATCAAAAAGACTGCAGGTATTTTATTTGTTTTAAAAACAAACATGTAATCCTTATTTAGGTAGTACCTTGTTTTACCGACAAATGTACCATCGAATGTATGTTTCACAGAATTTTCATTTAATCGAAAACCATTTTTTTCAGAATCATTAAACTTTTCAGGATTGTTATGCAACAAACCTACCTTTTAGCTGTACCTAAAACATAACGGTTCCTGAGTAACAAAAATTCGGCAAAACAATTGCATTCGGTGTAACGTTTGGCGGTGAAATAAGGGGCATCCCTTATTTAACAACTAGGCTTCTAAGCCTAGTAGCCACAGATGTATGAATATAAGGAGATCGGACATGGCGGCCGATTTGTATAGAGTGAGCCTGTCGCAAGTACATTAACCCACACAACGCCCAAGTAATTGACAAGACAATGCACGCACATATCTAAAACACATACACTTGTATACCTACACGCTTATTTGACAATAAACGCGCATCATATCAGGCACCGACGGAATATTCAGGATTATTTTATGGTTATAGGTGACTTTAACTTACCCTGCATAGAATGGGCTAGTGATGGGCCAACTTATTTAAAAAAGGGTTCCGCGGAAATTCAAAGGGCAGGTATTGAATTAGTTGAAGAATTCTCGTGTCTTGGCATGGAGCAACGAAATTGTATAAGAAATACGAACGGGAATACGCTAGATCTGATATTTAGCAATTTCTCCTTAGAGGTAAATACATTAATTAATCCAATACTGAAAGAGGACAAGGCGCATCCGTGTTTTTCTATCATACCGTATGACTTACTTATTACACCTCTAACAGAAAATATTACCACAAAAATATTATACTACAAAGGTGACTATGAAAAAATAAACAACTATCTTAGTGAAATAGACTGGTACAAATTGTTTTCTTCCTGTGACTCAGTTAACTGTGCAGTAGACTGCTTTTATAAAAAACTAAGTGAAAGTATAGAATTATTTATTCCCAAAGTACAGTACAGTCATTCTTCTAAGCAATATCCATCCTGGTATAGTAAAACCCTTATACGTTTGTTACGTCGTAAATGGAAGGCACATAGAAAATGGAAACGTTTTCAAAATGACCTTGACTACCTAGAATTTTCTTATTTGAGGCGCAGAGTCAATCAATTGGAAGTCGATAATTACAATAGTTTTCTAATATCAGCACAAGAACAAATTAAAGGCAATCCGAAAAAATTGTGGAGTTATATCAAATCAATGCGTAAAGGCTCAAATTATCCTAAAACAATGACCGTTGGTAATGAGTCACTCAGTGACGGCACAGGTATTTGTAATGGATTTATAAACTTTTTTAAAAGCGTGTATGTCGAACCAGACATAAACTACGATACTAGAAATCTGAATATTCCAACTGTAGTAGGAGATGTAAACACCATCGGTAATGTCGTTGTCACAGCTAAAACAATTGCCACGTTACTTGGTAAGGTAGACACCACAAAATCAGCAGGATCAGATAGTATTTCACCACACTATATCCGCAACACAGCTAAAGCTATTAGTTACCCATTGTCGGTCCTAATAAATAGATCTCTATCGGAGGGTATATTTCCCGACAAATGGAAGGAGGCCAATGTCATACCTGTACATAAACAAAAATCAAAAACAGCTATTGAAAACTACCGTCCAATTTCAATTTTAAACATATTTAGTAAAATCTTTGAGAAAATTATATATGACCAAATTTATCCAACTGTATTGCAAGGCATCAGCACTAACCAACATGGATTTCTTAAGCGCCGATCTACTATAACGAACCTTTCTGAATTTACCAACTATGTCCTAAGTAACATGGAAGGTGGTGGACAGATTGATGTAGTATACACTGATTTCGAAAAAGCCTTCGACCGGGTAGACCACGTCATCTTGTTGGCGAAATTGGAGACATTAGGCATACACGGCTGTCTATTGAGGTGGATAAAATCATATCTCTCCAATAGATCACAGATTGTCACAATTGGTGGTTTCAGGTCGAATCGTATATTTGTGCCATCAGGCGTTCCACAGGGATCACACTTAGGGCCTTTATTTTATAATGCATATATATTCGATATTTACACATGTATTGAATCGCCTGTGGAACACCTGTTATATGCAGATGACAAAAAAGTTTTTATCAAAATTAAAAGCCCGTCTGACTGTCAAGTTTTGCAAAACACTCTTGATTCTCTAGTAGAATAATAATAATAATAATAATAATAGTCGGTCAGGGCCTCCGTCTCCGGCGTGTCTTCGTCGGTCGGAGTGGAACCCCAAGGGGGCCCGCAGGACTCTCAGCTCTGGCTTGCCTTCATTGGCCGTCCAGAGAGGAGTCGTCAGAGCTATATGCTCCAGGGGTGGAAGTGTTAAAGGGCATAACGCCGCGAGTAACTTCGGAGAAAGCGCAGCACCACCTCTCGACACCCCTGAGCCGCTCACCCGGTGTTGCCCCTGGCCGTCTTTACGACGGCATTTTTAGGCGCCCATCTAATGAGCGGCTAGTCACCGCCTGCCTCGATAACCTTGTGGATAACATTGTTATGGCAGGTGTCCGGACCACTTTGTAATAACCCAATTTTATTGTCCACCCAAATGTCATCACCATAGACCCAATTCTCTTTTCCATTTTCCTACAATAGCTCCAACGCCTGCTGGGACCAGTTCACGGGTATCTACCGATGTACCCGTGAATGGGTTCTAGCAGGTGTACTACATGACATTAAATTTCGTCTCCAAAGGGCCTCTACGTGTTGGATCTATATCCCCACGCACGCCTTCCAAATGACCGGGGTTCGCCCCGTGAATTTAAATCGGAGATACATAATAATAATAATAATCTTTATTGCTTACTTTCTTAACCTAGATACATGTAGGACTCTTTGTTGTAGTAGTGGTTATTATACAGTAGGTTGTTGTGAAAGATTAACAGTGGTACCAGAGTATGAGCCTCTGACTTTCAAAATAGGACTAGCCTGTGACTTGAAAGCCAGTGATTCGCTTCGGGTTTACATGTTTATATTTAAGACGCAGGTGGTCACGTGTAATTAAGTACTATGGAGTGCTAAACATATTAATGAAAACATAACTAGAATAAGAAAACTAAATGTAAATCTAAATCTATCTAAATCTTAAAACAGAGAGTAGGTATTATAAGTTTGTAACAAGGCAATGAGCATTATACTTAAGCATTAAAGAGTTGAAATGTGAGTGTTATGTGGTTTGGTGTATCATGTGATATTGTGTCTTGAGATGTGTGGTGTGTTATGTTATTATTGTAGATGACTATAAAGATTTTCCGTTTCAGAGTATGTTAATTTAAGTAGCCAGGCATTTAGTTTGGTTTTGCAGTCATGTAGGTTTTTTGGGTATATATTCAATGCTTTATTTATCTTGTTGTAGAGGCTATATCCAAGGCAGTAATATTGTCGACTCGCAAAAACTGTTCTGTGAGTAACATGAGGACACACAGTATGCTTTCTGCGACGGCCGGCCAGGTATGATGGGTTGAATGAAAGAGTGGTGTGAACGCGGAGGGTGGTACGTAGAATACAAAGTTGCCTGACGGTCAATACTTTGGTGTCTTGGTATAGCTGCTTCGTGGGATATCTAAAGGGCTTTGAAGTCATGACCTTCAGGACAGCTCGCTGCGCTCGCTCCAGCTGCAAGAATTTAGTTTTGGAAGCACCACCCCAAATTGGGGAGCAATAGAGTAAGAGAGATTGACATAGCGACAGATAGACCATTTTCAACGTGTTTGTATCAGCAGAGTGACGTAGGGTTTTGAAAATATAGATGAGTTTTCTGACTCGAGATATGAGGGCTTCCAGATGAGTGTGCCAGTCGAGTCGTTGGTCCAGTTGCACTCCTAGATACTTTGCGTGTGTAGCTCTAGTAAGAAGAAGGCAGGTACAATTGTTTGTAGGTGTACAGCAGGTATGACATGTGATGTTGTAGGTCGGTGAGGGGAGATTGTTTGTAACCAAAGAAAATGTTATGTATGTAGTTTTAGTAATGTTGAGTGTAAGGAGGTTAGCAGCCAGCCAACTTGTAACTATCCCCAAACAGTGTTCAGTATGTATCTTAGTTTCAGTCCAGTCCGAGCCATGAATTAGTAATGCTGTGTCGTCTGCATATGATATAATTTTGCAATTATCAATTTGTAGTTGGCACAATTGGTTTATATATATCAGGAAGAGGGTGGGGCCCAATATGCTCCCCTGGGGCACTCCGTATGTTAGTGATTCCTCGCCACTAAAGTTAGAGCCAATTTTGACTGATTGAAGACGGTTTGTGAGATAGTCCTTAAAGATTTCAAGTGTAATGCCTCGGACACCTATATATTCGAGCTTACCCAGTAGAAGTGGTACAGACACCGTATCAAAAGCCTTGGAGAGATCCAAAAATACCCCTAGGCATGTGCTTCTTATATCTAGTTTTTTTGCTGTGTAGTCAGTTAGCTCCAGTATTGCATCTTCAGTCGACTTGCCGGTTCGGAAACCATATTGATTATCAGAGATAATACGATGGCGTTCCAAGTAAGATACTAAGGCGTTGTTAAGTATTCTTTCCAAGATTTTTGATAAGGTTGGTAGTACTGAGATAGGTCGATAATTGCTAATGTTATCTCTTTCTCCGTTTTTGTAAATTGGGTGCACTATAGCTTTTTTGAATGCCAAGGGGAATATACCCGTGGATATGGAGACATTGCATATGTGGGCAATGGGCGGGACAACCTTTTCCAGAGACAATTTTAAAATTTTACCTGATATGCCATCCCAGCCAGTGGCACAATCGGTTTTTAGGGATGTAATAATTCTTCTGATATCAACTTCGTCCACTTCCACTATTACAAGCGAATTACACTGAGAGTGCGTCATAGATGGGAGTGAAGGGTTAGTAGAGGGATGGTTTATTGGGGTGATATTTGAGGCCAATGTTTCGCCGATTTTAGCAAAGAACTTATTTACCGAGTTTAGGGATGTTGTAACGTCGGAGGATAATTTAAGCAATTCATTTGGCGGGGTCTGCTTCTTTTTGTAGTCAGTGATGTTTTTAATTACGTCCCATGTAGCCTTGGGATTGTTTTTAGCCTTCTCGAACTCTCCCTTTTCATATTCCGTTTTAATATTTCTTAATAATTTAGTGCAAAAATTCCTGTAGCGAGTGTACGTAGTCCTTATGATTGGGTTGTCTGGGAATCGTTTGTGTTTCTTATGTAACTTGTCTCTGTTTCTAATACAGCGTAGCAAGCCTGTCGTAATCCAGGGTTTGATATTTCGGTTCTTTTTTGGAATACGAACTGTGTAGGTGTGTTTTTTAATGATGTCAGAGAGGATTTCAATGAATCGGTTTGTTGCGAGATTAGCATTAGTAGACAACATTACTGTGGTGAAGTCGGTTTCATTGATTTCAATACGAACTGCTTCATAGTCAATACGTGAGCATTCATATTTGGGTTTTGGGTTCGTTTTATTTGTCTTAATGTTAAGTAATGTTGGTAAA
The DNA here is from genome assembly GCA_963854355.1 of Epinotia brunnichana. Taxonomy (NCBI): domain Eukaryota; kingdom Metazoa; phylum Arthropoda; class Insecta; order Lepidoptera; family Tortricidae; genus Epinotia; species Epinotia brunnichana. Next base: position 15,080,462 of record OY977949.1, on the reverse strand, counting down.
TGGTCCGTAATGTAAGTTTCCAGAACCAAAGTGGTGGCGATGTTATTTGTACGAAGTATGACATGATCTAGGCAGTTTTTGTCCCTCGTTGGGAACTGATGTTCAGGCAACATGCCATGAGATGCCAGAAATGTAAGATAATCACTCGAGCGGCTATCATAGTTAGACATTTTGATGTCAATGTTTAGATCCCCAATTAAGGCTACAGTTTTTGAAGCTGTCAGGGAGGCAAGTACTTGGTTAAGACTGTGAAGGAAATTATCCAGATATCTATATGAGGGCGAGCGATAGATCGCCACTACTGTCGTGTTATCATCAATCTGGCATATCAAGCAGTTGCCATCAATGAAAGCCGGTTCCGTAATCCTACACTTTAGACCATCTTTAACATAAATAGTGACACCATCATTTTGGTTTGAAACGTTTTTCGTGTGTGTCGAGGTGTAACCATTGAGTCTGGGAGCATGAGAAGTTTTGCTTGTCCAGCATTCAGTGAGTATGATTATGTCACAATCAATTTTTAATACGATGAGAAGCGCTTGAAATTCATTAAAGTTCTTGTTTATGCTACGAATATTCATTTGTAAAATGTTTAGGTGTTTGTTGTTAATATAATCCAGGCACCGTTCGGGAGGACATACATATGCTTTAGAGACAGTCAATGAGTCTATGTCTGTTGCGATTAGGTCAATATTTGTCATTGTGTAATTCTATTTAGTTGTGTGAGAGTGTTATGATTGCGTGGATACGATGTGAAGAATGCAGTTGGTGTGTAAACTTAGTAATATACTGGTTAAATAATGCTTATCAGTCTTGCAGGTAAAGAAAAGTAGTTACAAAATGTATTATTGCAAGTTACACTAAAATTTACACAAATATGGCTAAGATATTACTTACTTATAAAAGAACAATCTTTAAGTGTACTTATTTAGAGAAGTGTGATTAAACAGGGAGTGCAAAACAAAATTAATAATAACAAGAATATATGTAGCTATATAAGCATGCGAGCTAGTTTATTAATCTTGTTCAAGTAGAAAAAAAAATTAAATATGAGAGACAATATTCAGGCACTGATTACTCCTCCGCTTGCAAATCAACCAAATATTTCTCAGACTTTATAAGAATGTGTTTTGTATCTTTGTTTTTCCTTATATATATATTTCCGTTTCTTGCCCAACAAAAATCATAGTTATGAGCTTTTGCAAATTCACGGGCTTGCTGGAACAGTTTCCTGGTACTGCCAGGTAGGTGCTCGGCCACGTAGATTGCCTGGGGAGTTCCCGGCAAGCCCAGTGCTTGAGTATTAAGTTTCTCTGCAATCGGACGATTTTTGTTGTATGTCTTCGTCGCCGACAACATTTCTTGTTTCTTTTGCACATTACAGAATTCAGTAACAATTGTTCTGCTGGACCCAGGTTTGCCAGGTATCCTGTAAATATCACGTACCTGTGAGGTTTCAACTTTGACGTTTAGAGCTTTACTAATAGTCCCGACGATTTCCGATAGATCAGATGCGGTTTCCCTGTCCTTCATAGGGACATTCCTAATTTCTATGCAAGCTGAGCGCTGACCCAGCTGAAGGTCACGTACTTTATTTTCCAATATTTGGATATGTTCCTTGTGTTCCCGGCGCTCTTTTTCGAGGTTATCAATTTGAGACTTCATGTGATCGTAGCTTTGGCTGATAAAGTCCATTGATGATTGTATGTCGAGGTATGTTTTGTGCATTTCAACATTTTGCGACTTGACTTCGGCTAGGTCGGACACTAGTCTAGCCAGGACGACGTCTTGGTCTGCTTTCCAGGACACTAGGAGGTCCTTAATTTCCTCTTTGTAGTTTGCCTCAGAGCTTGCGCCAGAGTTTGACTTTACAGGTGAATGTTCAATGCGGGCACGTTTGTTTCTAAGCGACGCATTGGAGAATTTCGGGTCGTCCATGTCAGCAATCGTAGTCACGTCAGGTTCCGATTGTACTTGTAGAAGACCGCCATCTAAATTGCCAACCGGAGGAGATCTTGTAGTACGAGGCATATCGACTATGTTCGGTTAATATCGTAGCACTTGTAGCCTATAAGTCTCGTAGCATATGCCACGCTCGACTCGTAGCGCCTGGTGACGTCACTCGTAGCGAGTAATGTGTACGACGAATTCGCTGCGCTACGCAGTGTTGCGGTAGCTCCGTGCGAAGCGCTGCCGGCCTCGTCTTGCTTCACGCTGCGGTTCCGGGTTCAAATCTCAAGGTGCACTAAGCGAAATCACAAAACTATAGCTATCTCACTAAGCTCCACCCACTGGGAGGAGCCTCCCGTAAACAATTTGCAGGAGTACCAAGGAATTAAAAATGTTGAGGTTAGCCAATCACGAATTTAGAATTTGAAATTATTTGTACAGATTGTCGGACACTACACGCGACCAGCCCGCTAGGCGATCCCCGCGCGAAGATTACCACAGGAACAAAATAACGGTAAACGTATCTAAATGCCAGATAATAACTTTTTCTAGAAAACCATCTCCTATTAGTGCTTCCTACACTATGAACAATATTATTTTACAAAGAGTCCAGTTAATTCGAGACTTAGGAGTTTTATTAGATAGTAAAATGTTAATGTCTGATCATATTGATAATATTATAAACAAAGCTTATAAAAACTTAGGTTTTGTAATGAGAGTCTGTAAAGCATTTAATGACCCTGTTTGCATCAAAATTATTTATTTTACTTACGTACGTAGTGTCTTGGAGTATGCGTCTAATATATGGTCCCCTCATTACATTACCTACAAATCTCGACTTGAAAGACTACAGCAGAGGTTTCTAAGATACCTTAATTACCGAACCAAACGTACATCTATTAGTTATAGTGATAGTTGTAAGCGGCATAATATGATGAGTCTGGAGGATAGGAGAGACATGCTCGATATGGGTTTGCTTTATGACATTATCAGAGGTTGTGTAGATTGCCCTAACCTTATAGCAGCCATCAATTACTTCACACCGAAAACAAACACCAGGTACCCACGCCTTCTTAGTTTACCTAATCATCAAACAAATTACGGTAGGAATTCTGTAATATATAGAATATCAAGGACATACAACAATCAGTTTAGTGACATCGACCCATTTGTGTATAACAACAAAAAATCGTTTAAAAGTGCAATTGCGAAACAAATACATAATAATATTGAGGAGGGCTGAACACACACACACACACACACACACACACACACACACACACACACACACACACACACACACACACACACACACACACACACGCACGCACGCACGCACGCACGCACGCACGCACACACACACACACACACACACACACACACACACACACACACACACACACACACACACACACACACACGCACGCATAAAGAAGATAAAAGATTGTAATATTTGTAATATTTACTCATTGACCTAACATATTTTAAGCAAATCCGTTTCTTCCTGTATCTGTTAGGGAGACCTGTCATTGGCTCGACAATTGTATCTTAAATGTAAGCCTATATTGAATGTTAAAAGCTGTTGGTCTTCTAATAAATAAAAATAAAAAAAAATAAAAAAAAATTTGGGAAAAAACGTAATATTTTCTGCGATCAGCACGCGTGCACAGTATGGCAGTGTATGCCCATTGAGCATACAGCTGCGACACGGCCGCCGGCGGCTTGTCCTCTCTCTCTCTGAGCTAGTAGCCCTCTAGGGCTCGCGTTTTCAGACACTTTTTTTGGTTAGGTAATAATTTGTGAAAAACAAAAAAAACAGCATCTGACTACTATATTCTTAAGGTATGTAATGCTACTGTGACCAAGTGTTTGATTGTTTCAAACACTGGATATTGTGTCGGTAAGTTACACATTAAGAAGGTCCTTCAATAGGCAGTCCACCAGAAGCTTGGCTCGGTCGCAGCCAGTCGGGCCGTCGCTCACCGATTGATCATTCACTGCAACAAATTACGCCTTTAAAACCTCTTGGCCATTAAGTGGCAATTATCGCCCCGCAAAAATCCCACTTCCTGGTCAGGATCTGAATTTACGGAGACGTTATACCTAGTACTAGTACATTACTTACACCACATACATTTATGTACATTACATTACAACGTACATTTTATTACTTATTATTATGTATGTCTTTCCCGCTCACGGGACAATGATGTCCCGGACCTTTGGGAGGCATGCGTGGGGCTAGGTACCTACAAAGTACCAACTGAGTCAACACGTAGAGGCCCTTTTGATAATTTAATGAAATTCAAGGAGTACACCGAGCGGATGTTGTCCCTGCCCGTGTCATGGGACGCACACAGAGACAGCACCCACTGGGGTGTATAGGGACTATTGCTGGTTGACGGAATCTAAAGAAAACGGGTTATTGGGTGAAAATGATGGACTAGTGGCTGGGCTATTGGGTGAAACATCGGACGCCTACCTAATAAACTTATTATTATTATTTGATTTGTGGGCCTTAATATGCCGCTTCGACCAGCAAGTGATCTACTTATTGTGGCAGCCCTTTCTTTAGAGTTCACCGTTAAGGCCCGTTGCCTCCAGGAAATTCCAGATTCTTTGGTCGGTGATATGTTGTACCTCTTCGGGGTGCATGATGTGCCGCCCTAGGTACTTCTTTTGTGCATGAGTGGTTCGCAGGAGCAGAGAATGTGCATTGCTGTCTCCTGGCAGAACCTGCAAGATGCGTCCTGTTTCATACCCATTTGAAACAGGTGTTTGTTCAATTTGTAATGTCCTGTCAGGATTCTCGTCACTGCGCAGGTTTTGTGCCTTTTGAGTTGTAATAGCTCTTTAGACAGCTTATTATTGAACTCATTGATCAAGGCTTGTTTTTGTCCTTTGGTGAACTTCCACAGCTTGATTGCCTCTGATTTTTCTGCGTTGTTTAGTAGAGAATATGCTTTCCGTTTTGTGATACCACAGAACGGTTCTGGGCCGACCAGGGTTGTGTCTGTGCCCTGCCTTGCAAGTTCATCTGCTTTTTCATTTCCTACAATGTCGGAGGCCAGTGACGGCGGCAGTGGCTGCAGTGCGGCAGGCGCGAGCCGTACCTAAGGTTACCGATATAAATAGCACCTACTATAAATGTTAATGTATAAGTAGGTAGCAAAAAATTTGCATATTCTTTGTCTGTCTATGCCTGCTGAGTAGACTCTTCAGACTGGTTACTTATCAGGCATGGGGTTTCGCCATATTATGGACTCAACTAAGGTAATTAGGTTTAAGATCCATACCTGAGACACAACGCTTAGCTGCTGCCAATCCTTCTTCCGCTTTCGGGCCTTTAGAGTATTTATTAATATTAATTATCGCAACATCCGGCACGTACTTTCCGCTGCTGTCAATCTGCAAGTTATGAGAATTCAATAAAAATATGTATTTAATTTCATGGCATGTAAAATACTACAACCATTTATTACAACAAATTTGAATTATTGTATGTACCTACCTAGCTTTTTTATGTAGGTTCCTTTTTTACGGCCTAGTGTTACCTTGCCAAAACACACGTAAATCTAGGGGGCAAAACTTCCTCGGTATCTGAACGTTCGCATTGATGACACATTTCTCGAGCAAGTTCAACACACTACCTACATTCCTCGGTGTGACTCTGAACTCTGCCATCAAATGGGAGAAACACATTAATGTATAGTCAGCATCATATAGTTAGTAGGTAGCAGCCAAAGTAGCCAAATATTTCGGTATAGGTAGGTACGTCTTTATTACTGTGTACTTCAAGAATGTGTTACGATATATTTGGCTTTTTTGGCTGCTACTGATATATAGGGATGCTCACTGTTCTATGCGGCAAACTATCTGGCGCATGTTTTGCGCTATGTGTTTTACCGCAAAAGCAGTTGCGCTTAAGTTGTTTTGCACTGTTTCAGTCGATTATGTGTTACGGCGTAGAATTTTGGGGTACAGCAGCTGAATGGCAATAACGCCACCACGCCATACCTATCCATAACGCCACCACGGACTCCAGCCAAACAGTTATTCATTGCTAATCATATTCTCAGTGTGGGAATCCTCACCCTCACAACGCATTTTCAACATTGCTTCACATGTACAAACACACCTTTTACACAAGCAAACTCACGCGGACCCGTCAAGGCAGAAAAGAGCGACTTCTTTCGTCTAGTCACCGACTGACTAAGTCCTCCAAGACAATGCACGTAATAGGTCCCAAGGTGTATAACAAACTACCTACCAAACACAGAGTGAGTACCTATACCAAAATTCAGCGAGTTACTAAAATAGTTATTGGCTTAATTGGCCAAAAAATTCTGAGCTACGCCAGGCGCGGCTCACTCATGATTTACGTTCATTGCTACAAGTACATGTCAGTTGCCCGAAAACAGGGTACTATTCAGTGGCTGCCAGGCTGTGCAACGGAGCGCACGCGCACGCTCGCTACTTCGCGCGCCCAAGCTTTCGTAATTATATCGGAAGTGAACGTGCCGCCGCATTCGTCTGTTTGTGTGTTGCATTGTTTCTGTTAAAATGAATAAAAAGACACCCAAAATATATTGTATTGCAGCGGGTTGCAAACACAATGATGAAAAATCAAATCACTAAGTACTTATTATCTGTTGATAATAAGTAGTTACTGAATAATAATAAAAGATATATTATATGTACTTCTATATACAGGTTGGGCCATAATTTTTTGCAAATGGCAACACTGAATATATTTTATAATAATAAATTATATAGGTTTTTAATGGAGGGAAATATGACATTACTTTATGCAGTTTTATTTGCAATAAAACGTTTTACAGATCAACAAAGAGATTTTGGTGTAAAACAGTTTTATAAAAGCAACAATTTGTATGTAACCGTTCGCCGCCTATTTAGGAGGAAGCCCGGATCTCACTCCGGCCGATTTTTTCGTGCGGGGGTATTTATAAAGTTTCCAAGTTAAAAAACCGAAGACAATATCCAAACTCAAGCAAAACATCAGCGATGAGATTGCCGAGATCCCTCGCAGCATGTGTCAGCGAGTTTGCCAAAATCTACGTAGTCGTTTGCAGGAGTGCTAGCGACAGTAGCGACGAGATGGGGGTCATCTCAAAGTTATTATTTTTTTTTAAATAAATTGCATTAGGCGTTAGTCACAAAAATGAAATGATCAGGAAATTAACTTTCATGGTTTTATTTTCATCAAAGTTTCAAAAGTGCAAGAATTTTTGGCCCACCCTGTATAACACTGTATGAATCAAGTAATAATCAGAACAAATTTTATTTGGTTTAAGTATGTAGGTAAGGCCTATGTCCAGAAGTGGACGTCTTTCGGCTGATATGATGATGATGATGTAGGTATAAATTTGAATTAATTGTTTGCTGATACATGTGAATTTAAATTCTAGTAAGTATAGTAAAGTATACCTACTTACTAAAACAACAACTTTGGTAACGTAACGCATTCGTTGCATTATTTTATTTTATAAAGCTACATAATATTAAAATGTTAAAAAATAAATCAACAAGATTTTGCACTACTGTGGGTTGCAATTCAATTCGTCCAAATAGGGAACATTACTGCAATGTTCTGCCGACAAAGACAGCACTACCACTAATAGTAAACCTGTATAGGAATATAGGGATTCACACACACATGCACAATTGATTGTCAAACGAGTGACAAGGATGCTTGCATAGACAATACCGCAAGTGGGAACGAGATACAATGTCAACGCTTCTAGTGTCGATGTCGCCACCTACGAAGAGTTTTGCGTAATGTTCCGTATTGTGAGATTTATTATTTTAGAGACAAATAATGAAATTATGTATATAATGTATGAAAAATATATATTTCTCTTCATTTATTGTTTCTTGAATTCAAGAAATAAATGGACAGGCAATACATTATTATTTTATTTTTAGTTGTTGACAGTCCTCACTATCGGCGATACTTACGCGGCAAGTGAGCCAATTCATTTTCACCGTTCGTACACAGCCTTAACGTTCCGTTTGGCTTGCGCTGGATTCGACGACGTCAGAGGGCCATAAATCATAATGATATTGCTAAGAAAAAGCGGCTTTTGTAAAGATCTAAGGAGTGTGCCTTCTGTACTTGTACTATTACTTATTCTGTGGCTACGCTACTTCGGGTCGATCAGTCACAAAATGCTGCAACTGCAAATGTTACAGTATACCTAGGTTGGATCGACAGTCGTAAACTTTTAATAGGTACCTACCATAAACTTATATTCTACGATCTTCAATTTTATAGAGAACTAGCTGTTGCCCGCGACTTCGTCCGCGTAGAACTTTTTATCGTCTTAGAAAATGATTTCTCTCAATACAAAATTTGAACCCTCTTTTAGGGGATAATTAAAAAAAAAGTTGATGTTCATTTTCTAGTTTGTGAACAAACAGTCTAAAACCAAAGTTAAAAATCTCATACTTTAAAAATACCTTGAAATACTCAAACTTTGAACCAATTTTAACACTCTTAGGGGATGAATTTGGAAAAACTCTGAAATCAGTTTTGTAGTCTTTTAACGTACAGAATACGAGGGCGACACTGAAAGTCTTTAGAACTGGCCACTTGTAATAAATATAATAAAAAAATAAGTTCAAAATTTGAAAATGGAACTCTTTCTTAATATTTTTGTGTACGAATTCCACTCGATTGTCATTTGTTTTACGATTTGGCGGCAAATTGAAAATTGTGTGTACTACGTGAGCATGAATTTAACGCGAGAAAATTTTCGAGCAATGATTTTTTACGACTTTCGATGTAATTTAAGTCAACAAGAAAGTTATGATAGACTTCGATTGGCCTTTCACGATGAAGCCCCATCTCGTGCTACTATTTACAACTGGTTTAATGAATTTAAACGTGGCCGCACTGATCTCACTGATGATCTGCGTGAGGGCCGGCCTTCTACGGCGACTACTGAAGATAACATCAGTGTTGTGCGGCGTATGATAGAGACTGACAAAAGAGTAACCTATCAGCAGATTCGTACAAGCTTAGCCATGAACATTTAGCGGTGAGGAAGCTTTGTGCCTGGTGGATACCTCATAATTTGACAGAAGCCCAAAAAGTCCGTCGTGTTGATTGGTGCCGTGAAATGGGTCAAAGATTCAACGGAGGTGACTCAAATGCTGTGTTCGACGTAGTTACGGGTGACGAAAGCTGGATTTACTGTTATGATCCTGAAACTAAAAGACAGTCTGCTGAGTGGGTGTTTCCTTCCGAGGAGTTGCCTACTAAAGTGAAGAGAGGTCGAAGTGTGGGAAAAAAGATGGTGGCCTCGTTCTTCGGAAGGACTGGTCATTACGCAACAATTATTTTAGAGGATCAAAAAACAGTTACTGCGAAGTGGTACACTAACAATTGTTTACCACTTGTCTTGGAAAAAGTTCGAGAAAAACGGCCTCGCAGTAGGATCCTGCTTCACCACGACAACGCCTCATCGCACACCGCCAAGCAAACGATCGACTATTTGGCGACGGCAAACGTGGAATTACTGGGTCACCCACCTTATAGCCCCGACCTTGCACCTTGTGATTTTTATTTATTCCCAAAAATTAAAGAAAAACTTCGAGGAAAACGTTTTATGGACGCCGACGAAGCAGTGGCTGCGTTTCAAAAGGTCGTCGAAGAGACCCCTAAGGACGAGTGGGCAAAGTGCTTTTCTCAGTGGTTCTATCGAATGCAGCGATGTATTGATGTGAAGGGAGGCTATTTTGAAAAGATATAATAAAAGTAATAAGTTGCTTGATTGCTCAGTTTTTGATTTTCTAAGAACTTTCAGTTTGACCCTCGTAAGACCGAAGTTAAAAATCTCTTACTCACACTTTAACATTTTATTGCTCGCCATTTAAAATTTGAACCCCCTTTTAAACCCCCTTAGAGGTTGAATTTTTCTAATCGCTGAAAGAACTTTTTTTGTAAACTTTTAAGTCTCTAGCTCAAAAAAAGTGTTGCCCATACAAAGCTTTCTTAACCCCCTTAGGGGTGGAATTTTCTAAAACTCTGAAAGTACTTTATTATTAATTTTAATAAGTAACATTTTGAATAGTTTTAAGTCTAGTAAAAAAAAAAGTTTTTCCCACACAACACTGGCTACCCTTCTTAAGGATCTTAAGGATCCCCTTTTAGGGATGGAGTTTTCTAAAACGCTGAAAGTTCTTTTTTAGTATTCTAATAAGTAATCTTTTTGCAAAGTTTTAAGTCTAACTCAAAAAAAAGTGTTGCCCATGCAAAGCTTGCTCTCCTTTATAACCCTATTAGGGGTGGAATTTTCTAAAACGATTTGTGTTCTTTTTTGTATTTTAATACGTAATCTTTCTACAAAGTTTCAAGTCTCTAACTCAAAAACATAAACTTTCCCTGATAAAAACTTTGCACCCCTTTTTATCCCCCTTAGGGATAGATTTTTTCAAAACGCTGAAAGTCTTTTTTTTTGTATTTTTATAAGTAATCTTTCTACAAAGTTTTAAGTGTCTAGCTCAGAAAAAGTGTTCCCCATACAAACCTTGCACCCTTTTTTAACCCCCTTAGGGAATGATTTTTGTAAAACGCCGAATGTAGTATTTTTCATGTTCTAATAAGTAATTTTTCGTCAAAATTTTAAGTCTCTATTAAAAAAAAATATGTTTTTCCCATACAAACTTTGCACCCTATTTTACCCCCTTAGGGCTAAAATTTTCCAAAACGCTGAAAGTACTTTCTTTGTATTTAAATAATCTTTTTGCACCCCTATTTTAGCCCCCTATTTTTAGGGGTAGAATTTTCTAAAACGCTGAAAGTACTTAATTTGTATTCTGATGACTAATCTTTCTACAAAGTTTTAAGTCTCTATTTAAAAAAAATATTGTTTCCCCCATACAAAATTTGCACCCCTATTTTACCCCCTTAGGGGTAGATTTTTTTAAAACACTGAATCTAGGTACTTTATTTGTATTCTAATGAAAAATTTCTCTACAAAGTTTTAAGTCTCTATTTAAAAAAAAGTAGTTTTTCCCATACAAACTTTGCACTCTATTTTACCCCTTTAGGGGTAGAATTTTCTAAAACCCTGAAAGTTCTTTATTTGTATTCTAATGACTGATCTTTCTACAAAGTTTTAAGTCTCTATTTAAAAAAAAATGTTTCCCCCATACAAACCTTGCACCCCTATTTTACCCCCGTAGGGGTGGAATTTTCCAAAACGCTGAAAGTGTTTCATTTGTATTCTAATAACTAATTTTTCTACAAAGTTTAAGTCTATAGCTCAAAAAAAAAAGGTTTTCCCATACAAACTTTGCACCCCCATTTTACCCCCTTAGGGGTAGAATTTTCAAAAATCCCTTTTTATCCCTAGCCCACGTTATAAAAGCAACATACTGTGCAAAAATCAACTCTCTAAGATTAGTAGTTTCGGCTGTGCGTTGATGAGTGAGTGAGTGAGTGATTGAGTGAATAAGTCAGTCAGGACATAGGCATTTATTATGTATAAATAGATAGAAGATAATGAAACTCCCATTCAAATATCTCAAAAAATTATGAAGCTACATCCGTTTTAATGTCGCTTGTTAGAGTGAGAAAACGATGAGGGACTGTGACGTCAATATACTCGAGCGTCATAGTAAAAAACAATCGTTTCATATGAAGGTGCGTTTTGCGGAAAAGGGACAGAACATACCCCTTACCTCTTAAAACTTTGGACTCTTATAACTTAATCATTACCTATATAACCTCTTCCTTTGTTTTTTTCTCCATTTGACTATATTTATTTTAAATTATTTTTCGAGAAAATACATTATGATTATTTACCATATTTTCGATTCCTGAGCTATAACCACGAACTTCGGAATTCGAAAATATTCGGGTATCTCTATCTCTATCGCACTAACCATACTTGAGTGACAGGGATGCAAATATATGAACATTGAGTATCGGTTTTCGTAGTAGCGCCGCAGGTACTTTGGCTGAATGCGCCGAGCGCGTGCCATTGTCATTCAAAAAAAACAAATTCGTGTTAATTATATTGTTCAAATTTGTTGATTTCATTTATTGAAATTACGACATAAAACGACATTTGCGCATATAAGTTCTCATATCAGAATCGAATATTTTTTTATGGTTTATATTTTAGCATTTGTCTCGTAAAGGTCTATCGTAGACGGGATTTAAATTATTAATAAGTGAAAGGCAAAGCAATTCCGCCATTTTGACGAAAATTTGACGGTTCTTATAGCTGACAGTTGGAGCAGCGTTTGATTTCAATAAAAATAAATGAAAAATTAAATGAAGTCGTATATTTCGGAAAATTAATTAACTGTCGCAGTCGGATAAAAACTATCCTAAGTTGCAGCTAGAATAATAATGTACCTATATAAAATGTTTCATATTTTTCCGTTCATGGGATGCTGAGAACATTCGAACCGCGCAAAGCTTAGTTTCAAACTGGCTGATTCTTTTTTTAATTTAGAGATTTATTATAAGTGGAGATAACGGCGTCAAAATCCAATAAAACATTTACTATTGGTACATACATTACAATACATAACACATTTTTTTTCTAGTATGTGCCAACACACGTTTGTGACATGTATAGATAATTAGGTAGGTACATACCTACATAGACCGTTCAAAACTAGGTACCTACTCCCTGAAAGCACTGAAGCCTGATGTTCAGATTTTAATAGTTTAGTCTATGTTGCATAGGGTAAATCGCCAGTAACTGGCAACCGTTCAATAACTTGCCGCCTCATACTAAAATGAACACTATTTACCTACAATAGAATTCATTTTGGTATAAGGTTTTAATTACTACCACCCAGCCACGTTATACTAAATTGAATTCTATTATAGGTGAATAGAGTTAATTAGGGTTCCGTAGCCAAATGGCAAAAAACGGAACCCTTATAGATTCGTCATGTCCGTCTGTCTGTCTGTCCGTCCGTATGTCACAGCCACTTTTTTCCGAAACTATAAGAGCTATACTGTTGAAATTTGGTAAGTAGATGTATTCTGTGAACCGCATTAAGATTTTCACACAAAAATAGAAAAAAAAATTTAAGTTTTAGGGGTCCCCCTACTCAGAACTGAAACTCAAAAAATTTTTTTTCATCATACCCATACGTGTGGGGTATCTATGGATAGGTCTTCAAAAATGATATTGAGGTTTCTAATATCATTTTTTTCTAAACTGAAGAGTTCGCGCGAGAGACACTTCCAAAGTGGTAAAATGTGTGCACCCCCCCCCTGTAAATTCTAAAATAAGAGAATGATAAAACTAAAAAAAATATATGATGTACATTACCATGTAAACTTCCACCGAAAATTGGTTTGAACGAGATCTAGTAAGTAGTTTTTTTTTAATACGTCATAAATCGTAAACCGCAATTTATTTCACGGAACCCTTCATGTGCGAGTCCGATTCGCACTTGGCCGCTTTTTTTAGTATGAGGTGGCCAGTTATTGATCCGTGGCCAGTTACTGCCAGTTTACCCTACACACATATATAATCACGCCTATTTTCCGCAGGGGTATGCAGATATCACGGATTTCCACTTGCTACGATCTTGACAAACCTTTCTTGCATCATTCACTTTCATGACATTCTTCACACGACATACTCGTCGATTTAGAGTACCTACTCGTGACCTGACCTTTCTTCACACATGATGCTCGTCGATTTAGGGTACCTACTCGTAACCTGACCTTTCTGCACACATGCTCGTCGGTTTAGGGTACCTACTCGTGACCTGACCTTTCTTCATACATGCTCGTCGGTTTAGGGTACTCGTGACCTGACCTTTCTTCACACATGCTCGTCGGTTTAGGGTACCTACTCGTGACCTGACCTTTCTTCACACATGCTCGTCGGTTTAGGGTATTACCTACTCGTGACCTGACCTTTCTTCACACATGCTCGTCGGTTTAGGGTACCTACTCGTGACCTGACCTTTCTTCACACATGCTCGTCGGTTTAGGGTATTACCTACTCGTGACCTGACCTTTCTTCACACATGCTCGTCGGTTTAGGGTACCTACTCGTGACCTGACCTTTCTTCACACATGCTCGTCGGTTTAGGGTACCTACTCGTGACCTGACTTTTCTTCACACATGCTCGTCGATTTAGGGTACTTCGTGACCGGACCTTTCTTTAGGATTTCTCCGATTTGGTGGTAGTCTATGTTATAACCTATATATATATATATTACCGAATCATTCTTTTCTTGCGCTCGTTAAGCGAAATTTACGCTTAAATGTTCGTTCCTATCATACCGCTTACCAAGTCCATCTTTTTGAAGATGCAAGACCATGCGCACTTATGCGCGTCTTTTGGGAAGTCTGCCGGTTTCATGACGGCGTCCAGTAAGTCTTTCTGGCTGGTGTTGTACTTGGCTGCGCACTCTTTCATCGTTAGCGTAATGCGTGATGTGAATTCAGCCTTATCTTCCTATATTAATTTGTCGGAATTAAAACGTTAAAATAGGTAGGTACATTAGATAAGGCAAGAAAGTGGTCTTCCACATTTCGTCTCTATTATTTGTAGGTATACTAGTATTACCTATTGGTTCCCTTCGGCTGCGTACGAAACCGCAAGTTCGTAACCAGTTACGATCGAAGAATTATTATTCTTTGTACGAAACTAGTTGCGATCGAAGAATTTTTCCTCCTTGTTGGAAACCTGTTACGATCGCAAAACACTATGTAGGTTAGGTTCGTTAGGTATCTTCAGATGCCTGAAGGGTAAACAGACTAGAGATAGGAACCCCGCCAAGCGGGGCTCCGTCAAAACTGTCGGAATACGAAAAAAAATGTCGCCATAGGTTTCGTACAAAGAATAAAAAGTCTTCGATCGTAACTGATTTCGTTCAACAAATAAAAAAACCTTCTATCGTAACTGGTTAAGAACTTGCGGTTTCGTACGCGGCCGAAAGGCTTCTATGGTTCAGACGTGGTAGACCGCTTTGTTGGCTGACTGTACCTATTTAGGGTTAGGTACGGTCAGCCTCACAAAGTACTTAACACCTTTGTACCGTGTCGCAATAAACGTCATGTTAAACTGCCATATGAAGTTGTCAAACGAGTGAAAACGACAAGGTACTTAGGTGTTCAGCAACTTATGAGGCCGATTGTACCTATACCTGGTTACGATAACTTTTTATATCGAGCGAACTTTATGTATCGACAAAATCAATATAATCGTGCAACAATTTAGTGGTTTTGCTAGTTGAAGTTCCGAAGTAGCAAAACTGGGTGCGTAACGATGGCTATAAATATTTTTGATATAATATTACTCGCAATAACGCTCATCTGATATAATTCTCGAGTTGTATAACAACACTTAATATATTTTCATATGGTATAATTATCATTTTATGTAACGATCATTTGATATAATAATATTTAGTATAACATACATTAAGTATAATGCATATTTGCTATATTGAACATTGGATATAATGCTCATTCCGTCTAATGTACAGTTGATATAATCAAGCCAGGGTAGCCAGAAAAAGGGGGCGGCGGGGGGGGGGAAGCCCCCCATAAGAGGGGCTCGGGGGGCGAAGCCCCCCGCAGTAAAAAAACCAACACTCGCAATAATTGTACTATTGGTGGGTTAGGTTAGGGTTCACTTGTGTCCCTTAGAGCGGAAATAGGCACCCCGCGAAGCGGGGTGACGTCGACACGCTGGCGGTTGGGTTAGGTTTACGTTAGGTTAGAACGGAAAAATAGTAGGTTAGCTAACTTAAAACGCAATTTGCACATGAAAATTATCCGTTATTATTCCGTCTAATGTACAGTTGATATAATCAAGCCAGGGTAGCCAGAAAAAGGGGGGACGGGGGCGAAGCCCCCCACAAGGGGGCTCGGGGGGCGAAGCCCCCCCCCCCCCCCAGTAAAAAAAACAACACTCGCAATAATTGTACTATTGGTGGGTTAGGTTAGGGTTCACTTGTGTCCCTTAGAGCGGAAATAGGCACCCCGCGAAGCGGGGTGACGTCGACACGCTGGCGGTTGGGTTAGGTTTACGTTAGGTTAGAACGGAAAAATAGTAGGTTAGCTAACGTAAAACGCAATTTGCACATAAAAATTATACCGCTTGATCATTATACAATATGAGATGTATATCAAATAAGAATTATACTCTATGATGGTTATAGGAAATAAGCGTTATACCGAATGATAGTTATACTAAATAAAAATATATATTTTGATATTATACCAAACGTTTATTATATACTATGAATGATTCTACCCTTTGAAATTATATCAAAAATGGTTATACCCAATGAAATTATATTATTTGTTTTTATACCGATCATTACACACCCAGCAAAACTAGGTACTAAATTGGTCACACAATTCTTATATGTAGTAGGTTGGTAGTTTTAAATATCCAGCCAACTTCACCTTACATAAATATAACCTGCTTACACTCAATTGCAAAGAACACGGGTAGATACACTTTGCACAGGAATCTTATATTTGTAGTGCAAGTTGTTACGGGAAACTACTTCACTTTCGGATACCAGCATGCAGCACGGTTATCACAAGACGGCGCGCAGCTCTCGATTTTTCTCGCACTATCCGTCTCTCTCTTATCAGAAAACTTAGATAGAGACGTATAGTGCGACAACAATCGAGAGAGCTCGCGCGCCGTCTTGTGCTAACCGTGCAGCGACATCTTTTAGTGTGTTGTTAAGAAGAATTAAGATTTTTTATTAATTCAGACATAAGTTAACAGTAAGTATAACACCAAATCACTCATGTGGTACCTAGTGTCGCTACCAAATACATAACTAGAGACATTTAATTACACACACTTTATGCGAAATGTAAAACGTTATAAAACAATAAACAAAAAACTAAAATAAACTCATAAACAAATTCAACAAGTTTAAATCTTAACACTGTTATGCGATAAGAATGCTAATACTTTTCTACAGAACACACCAATACTGTCAGCAAATATGTCTATACCTCAGAGCATAGAATACTAGAGAGAGGACAAGCCGCCGGCGGCCGTGTCGCAGCTGTATGCTCAATGGGCATACACTGCCATACTGTGCACGCGTGCTGATCGCAGAGAATATTACGTTTTTTCCCAAAATGCCTGATATGATGCGCGTTTATTGTCAAATAAGCGTGTAGGTATACAAGTGTGTGTGTTTTAGATGTGTGCGTGCTTTGTCTTGTCAATTACTTGGGCGTTGTGTGGGTTAATGTACTTGCGACAGGCTCACTCTATACAAATCGGCCGCCATGTCCGATCTCCTTATATTCATACATCTGTGGTCTATACCTACCGTCGGATTCCTGCATTATATGGTTTAGGGCTGGTCGCGCTCTAGCAGTAGGAGCGTTCGCAGATCGACTCCTGAGACACTGTCTCCCAGCAGTTTTGAGGTCCAGAGACATGGCTAACAACATACTAAAAGATGGCGCTGGTATCCGAAAGTGATGTATTTGTTCGACGGAATCCCGAAACAATAAGCACCTGTACCTCCCTTGCTCCTTTGTACTTTTTTTGTCTGTAAGGTCTAATTTCGTGAAATTCACGCATCTTCGTGTATTAAGTTATCTTCAGCAAGAAAAACTTTTAATGGCAACTCAAAAAATACCAACCGCAACACAATAATTCAGCAAAGCAGCAACTACGACAAATAGCACGGAATGAAAATAGGCGGCCATTTTAAATTTTAGGCACCTGCGCCGTTACTAGAAGAAAAGTAGGTAAAAGTGATTTTTACACGCGCCGGTTATCGATATAGATTATTGCATTACCTATCGTTAAAATGTTATACGTTTCCGTTACTGGGGGTCCATTTGACTATAGGTACATATTGAATTGAAATAAAATTGGTATATTTGCTGCACCCACTCGTTATCATAAATACGGGTTTGGCTTGGCCCCACTTTCACTTAAGAAGGGCTAGTTTCTTAATTAAACCATAAAACAGTTATCTAGTTGTATAAATAAATGACAAAAATGGCTGTATTGTGTGAAAAAAAACAAAAAAAAACCGCCTTTAAAAAAAAGGGATTTTGATCCACTGTGACCCACTAACGGGTTGCACTGGAGGTATTGGCGTAAGTACTGTGAATCATATGGGGTTCACAAGATCATAAGAGTGGGGTTCAGTGGAGCCGTTTTTTGTGGCTAGTTTCTTAAGGTGGTTCGATTGCCATACAAAGCGTTATTTGACATTCGCAGGCTAACGGCGTGATATTTAAAGAAACTTATGTAACAAACTTTCATCAATTGGCTTCCCATTTGCGCCAAATTCCCCCTTTCCTAGAATAAACTTGTATAAACTAGATTAATTTGAGAAAAATAGTTTTCCAATGAAAGTTTGTTACATAAGTTTCTTAAAATATCACGCCGTTGGCCTGCGAATGTCAAATAACGTTTTGTATGGCAATCGAACCACCTTACTTAACCCTTCAGCTGTGGTTACAATTCAATTCAATATATATTTATTTCAGGTTACTGGACCCATAATGTGTTTTTTTTTTCTCTTTATTTAAGGAGCTTGTCACACAGGTGAACATGTCGCTCCACCCATAATGTGTTAGTTACAATAAATGAAATGAAATTAAATTAAGTGTTAGTGACAAAATAAATTACTAAATACTACTGTACCCCTCTGCGGGCTTCACATTTTTCCTGTTGGTCTGTGGATACCCCTCAGAGGGCCGCAAGAGCTGTTCTTACTTTCTTAGAGAAATAACAGCCAACCGTGTATCGATCTCGTTTTAATCCATTGAAACTAGGGTTTGCAATCCGAAATATCCGGATATCCGCAAAATTTCGGATCCGGATCTGACAAGCACCAGGATACGGATTTTTCTGATATTACGGATTCTTAAAATAAAACAATGAAAATGGAAAATACGGCTACAAATGGAAGTTTTTACCGAGTCCACGCTGAAAACCGAACTGAAATATCCGGATCCAAAATATTGGCGGATCTTGCAAACCCTAATTGAAACGTATATATAGACAATGAAGCGAGACAGCTAGCAAGCCATC
Organism: Epinotia brunnichana; assembly: GCA_963854355.1. NCBI lineage: Eukaryota > Metazoa > Arthropoda > Insecta > Lepidoptera > Tortricidae > Epinotia > Epinotia brunnichana. The sequence continues at coordinate 15,061,460 of OY977949.1, read as the reverse complement.
ATTTCAATGGCCAATGGAGGAAAAATTTAATTTGGCCGTTAGTCTAAAACGGTCATTGGCGAGTATGGTATGACACGGTCGGTGTTCGCGAGTGAAAATTTGTGGGTTTAGTGGCGAATTTTAGTGCCAAAGTAGTTTAGAGAACACTTGTGAATAGTTAGTTGATAGTTTGATACTTTAATTCTAATGTAAGTGAATTGTAAATATTTTTAGATATATTGTTTTCATTTAGTGACATTTACCAATATGCCAAAATATACTTGTGAATAGTTAACTAATCTATCGTTCTTCATTATAAAAAAAATAGTTCAGCTCATTCTCGCTACTAAACCTGTGACTAACAAAACATACCTACTCATGGTTAAATTTGTCTACACTACACTAGCGCTTTTCTAATAATTTGATATCATTAACAGCTATTAAGATTGCCGTTTTATTTCAAGAATTTGTCATATAAATACAAAAAATACTACCGTAAAGTATCGAAGAACCGGGATTTTCTCCCGCCGAACCGGTACTGGGTTTTTTGAAAAATCCCAGAATTCCCATGCACTAATCGGAATAGATTCCCTGTAAGGTAAACGTCCGAGTGCTCGACGCTGTACTAGTATATGGCATGGGCACTTAATGTCAAAGCAATACCTATATGGGTCAAATTCGAACTAAGAGGATTTTTCTTCATTCGAATTTAAGCCATGAGGTACATGTTTATTTTAACTTACTTACCGCAATTTAACTGACACAGTCTTAGACAGGTCTAGGCAGGTACAGTCGCCATCACATACATCGGTACACTATAGGTGTTCAAGAATATCGGCGCATGCACCCTAATGCCTTGAAAATAGAGGTGTGTTCCGATGTTTGTGAGCTGCTTGTTTGCTCCGATGTATGTGATGGCGACTGTACCTTTAACTGGATACTGTACAAAAAACGGAACAATTAAGTAAAATAATGGGTTATTCGTATAATATTAATTTTTAATTGCCTAGTAGGTAGGTACTTAATATTTAATTCACAGCTTTTGTAAAGTACGAAATTTCTTTCAAATCTTCCTCTGTAGGCGGTTTAATCCAGAGTGATTCCAAGCTGAAACAAAACAGATACGATTTATTAGACATGTAAAAACAGCATCCCATAAAAAACATTCCATGTAAAAAAATAGGCCAAGTCTCGAAACTCTTCCACAGTTGTGGTGAGATATTTCGTGGAGCCAAGTTAGGCATTCTTATTAATCTTTATTTGCTTGCTAAATAAAATTTTGTGACTTGGGAATCACACAACTTTACTGCATTTACTAATTTTTGCATAGGTACCTAAAACTATGTAAGTGTGATTGCCAAGTCACAAAATTTTATTTAGCAAGCAAATAAAAATTAATAAGAATGCCTGACTTGGCTCCACGAAATATCTCACCACTTTTTACTGTAGAAGAGTTTCGAGACTTGGCCTATTTTTTACATGGAATGTTTTTTATGGGATCTCATTTCTTTTTTGTAGGCTTTGTATGGGAATGTTATTTTACCAACCGCAAATAACGTTTGTATAGTTTTACAACTGCAAAGGTAACTTTGTAGTCGCATGTTTTTGTAAAGCATTACAAACTTACTTATGCAGTTGATATATCTCTGAAACGTGACTGCAATTGCAATATTTTAAGGTTTTTTTATGAACTATTAGGCTAAAAACTAATTACAGTTGAAATTTGGAGCTTGTGGGTCTGCTAAAAGTACCTTAGAATTATGTTGATCATCAATCAGTCTTAAGTGAGTATGTCAGTGACAAAACGAACTTTGACGGATAATACCTAGTTCTTAAAAAGTTCAAATTGAATGTCATTGACATTATATGTAAGCCATATTATGCCTTACATGTTGCTGAAAATTCAGGGTTCTAGCTTTAGCCAGCACAAAATTACAGGATGTTGAAAATGGCCTGAATGGCTTCGATAAAAGGATGTCACGGCCGTGACTTTGTTTTGCTCGACTTGGCGGGGGCACTGCCGTGCCCCCAGATAATACCTATACAATGATAATACGTAGATACAGAACCAAAGAATCATGTCTCAGGTTGCCGCATCAGACCTGGCTTTTTGGCACTGTTTTGAAATCAGATCGCAAGGAAACGGCAAGTAGCGTTTAATTGTAGCGTGATTCGAAAACCCGATCCAGGCATATGACGGATGCTACGTCTTTAGTATTCTTTGTTTTCTTCCATATGTTCTACTCAGTTCATATCGACAATCCTTTATCAGAAATTCAGGAACAGCTAAGACAAACATGTGGCTGTTTTTTGTCACGTTTCTCAGGACAAGCTTCTTAGAACAAGTAAAGGGAACGTACCAACTCCTTCTGCTCATGCAGGCACTTGAAGAGCAGAACAGCACGGTCACAGCCAGCATCGCCGTCGCCAACAGATTGGGTGTTCACTGAAAAATATTGCGTCATATATAGGACACACATCTCTAACCCTTACCGTAATTCGGGTAGCATCCTGAAGAGGCTTGAGTTCCAAAATTATTTAGTAACTAGCTGTTGCCCGCGACTTCGTCCGCGTATAACATGTTATCGTCTAAATGTTTGTTGAAGGAATCAATAAAAAAAAAACATTGAAATTAATTTTCTACCTAGACTTTTAGAAAACAATCTAAAACCGAAGTTACAAATCTCTTACTTTCAAAATCTCTTGCTCTCTATACAAACTAAGAACCCTCTCTGAACCCTCATAGTAAACAGTCTGAAACCGTAGTTACAAATTTCTTACTTTAAAAATGTCTTGCTCTCTGTACAAAGTTCGAACCCCCTTTTAACCTTCTTAGGCGATGAATTAAAAAAACGCTGAAATATGTTTTGTAGTCTAAACAGGCTAAGATCGCAGTTACAAATATCATACTTAAAATTTTCTTGCTCTCCGTACAAACTTTGAACGCTTTTCAGGGAAAAATTAAAAATAAAACAATCGGTTTTTTTATTGTAATAGGTAAGTATTTTTTCTACAAACTATCAAGTCTCTAGCTAAAAAAGTGTTTCCCATACGAACCTTGCACCCTTTTTAACCCCTTAAGGGGTGAAATTTTCCAAAACGCTGGCAGTAGGTATTTTTTTGTATTTTAATAAGTAGGTACTTAATCTTTCTACAGAGTTATAAGTTTCTACCTAAAAAAAGTTTTCCTATACAAACATTGCACCTCTTTATCCCCCTCTTAGCGGGTAGAAATTTTCAAACCACTGAAAGTAATTTACCTATATATTTGTATTCTAATAAATAATCTTTCTACACAATGTCAAGTCTCTACCTCAAAAAAAAATTTCCTCCATACAAATTTCACCCGTTTTAATCACCCTTAGGGGTGGAATTTTCCAAAACGCTGAAATGTCTTTATTTGTATTGTAATAAGTAATCTTTTAACAAAGGTTTGTCGCTTGCTAAAAAAATATATTTACAAACGTTGCATCCCCTTATACACCCCTAAGGGGTGGAATTTTCTAAAACGCTGAAAGTATTTTATTTTATTTTATTATGTAACCATTTTAAAAAGGTTTGAGATTCTAGCTCAAAAAAATCCCCTTTACCAACATTGTACCCCTTTTTCATACCCTTAGGGGTGGAATTTTCCAATCCGCTGTTTTTTTTATTTGTATTGTAATAAGTAATCTTTCTACAAACTTTTAAGCTTTTATCTCAAAAAGAAGTTTCGCTCATACAAACTTTGCAACCCTTTTTAACCCCCTAAGAGGCTGAATTTTCCAAAACGCTGACAGTATTTACTTTATTCGTATTTTAATAAGTAAGCTTTCTACAATGTATTGAAATTCTTGCTAAAATAATAAAGTTTCCCTCATACAAAATTTGCACCCCTTGTTTCTTAGGGGCAGAATTTTCCTAAACGTTGAAAGTACTTTATTTGTATTCTAATAAGTAATATTTATACAAAATTTTAAGTCTCTAGCTCAAAAAATAAAGTTTCCCCCATACAAACTTTGCACCCCTATTTGACCCCTTTAGGGGTAGAATTTCCATAAATCCCTTCTTATCCGTTGCCTACGATGTAAAAGGTAGTTCTGGTGTAAATTTCAACTCTCTAGCCCCAGTAGTTTCGGCTGTGCGTTGATGAGTGAGTGGGTGAGTCAGTCAGGACATACGAGTAGGCATTTATATGTAGGTATAGATAATGACGAAAATCCCATTCAAATATCTCAAAACCGATTTTAATGTCGCTTGTTAGAGTAAGAAAACGATCGGGGACTGTGACGTCAAAATCCTCGAGCGTCATAGTAAAAAACAATCGTTTCATATGAAGGTGCGTTTTGTGGAAAAGGGACAGAACATAAGACTTTGGAACTTGTTATCCTTTTTTCGAGAAAATACATTATGATTATTTTATTTAGTGTCTACCTACACAGCAGGGTCCGCTGCACCAATGTTTTCCATGTTTTTAAACATCTAACATGTTTTCCGTCAGGTTCGGCAAACAAATAGGGTTTTGTTTTGATTGGCAAAACATGTTTGAAGTTTAAAAACCACGAAAACATGGCGCAGCGGACGCGGCTTTTGGGGTGTAGTTTCGATTCCTGAGCTATAACCACGAACTTCGGAATTCGAAAATATTCGGGTTTCTCTATTTCTATCGCACTAACAATAACAATACTCGAGTGACAGGGATGCAGTTATACGAATTTCGAGGTTCGGTTTTCGTGGTAGCGCCGCAGGCACTTTGGCAGAATGCGCAAAGAGCGCGTGTGTTTGCCATTCAAAAAAAACAATATAATTATATTGTTCAAATTTGTTGATACATTTATAGAGAGTACACCATAATGCGACATTTGCGCATATAAGTTCTCATATCACAATCGAATATTTTTTTATGGTTTAACTTTTGGCATGTGTATCGTAAAGGTCTATCGTAGACTGGATTTAAATTATTAATAAGTGAAAGGCAAAGCAATTCCGCCATTTTGAAGAAAATTTGACGTTTATAAGAAACGTCAAATTTTCTTCAAAATGCAGCTGACAGTTGGAGCAGCGTTTGAGTAAATGAAAAATTAAATGAAGTCGTATATTACGGAAAACTAATTAATTGTCGCAGTCGGATAAAAACTATCCTAAGTTGCAGCTAGAATAATAATATACCTATATAAAATGTTTCATATTTTTCCGTTCATGGGATGCTGAGAACATTCGTACCACACAAAGCTTAGTTTCAAACTGGCTGATTCTTTTTTTAGTTTAGAGATTTATTATAAGTGGAGATGGAGATAAGGTAGCGTTCGAAGCGACTGCCGTCTGATCTTCCAACCAGTACGTATAACAAATCAAGATGTTTATCTTATTCTTTAGTTTTTACTTGCTTATTTGTAATAGATTTATATCAGTTCACTTTGGCTTTGTTAAGTTACAAACGGGAGAACACTTTGTACAGGGTAAAATATGACTTTGTTTATTCAAATCAGAGCTCTTCCTTCTGATCGTCATCCTGGTTTTCATAATTCTGCAAGTAGGCCTGAAAGACACTTTTACATGTCAGTATTTATAATGACATCATATTAAGTGATATAAAAATACATTTACAACTTTAACACTATCAACAAATACCAGGACACTCCGGGTCTCCGTGCATCTACATTGCGTTACAACAAACTTAAAGATGGAGATGTAAAGAGTCTCTCTATTTTCGTTGCCCCCTGAAGGAGCTCGAGGGTTTGTTTGCCAGCTCATCCTAACATACGACAAACCTGACTTTATTAAGCTTAGACTGTACTTATTGTGTGACAAACGTGTAGCTATACTTATTGGGGAACTCTTTAGAACAGGGCGCATAATTGCTATTTTTACAGGTTTTGATATCGCCAATATCAACATACCTAGTCGTCAAATCACGACACTTGCAATTTGCATTAAAATGTCTCTGTTTTACTTACCAGAGGTACAAGTCTTCACCGACGCGTTCACCTCATCTTTTCTGGCTTCAGAGACGTAAGGCTTAAGCTTCTCCAGAGTAGCGCTTTCATCAAACAGGCCCTGGTCGTTCAGCTGGAAAAAAAATCAACGTCATTGCCTTAGACATCCTGTCAGTCAGATGATTCATCAGCGTTTTGTATGAGAAGCACAACGTTTCTCGTGGCAGTATATTTGAGAATGAAAAGGTTCGTAAATTTCTGACTTTCAATGTTTTGTAGGTTTAAATTTATGCCGCGGCTGTACAAGTGAATCTGGGAACTACATTATTTATTTATCCTACCTTGACATTTTCCTATGAATGAAAAGGTTCGTCAATTATTGTCTTTAAATCAATCCAGTCCAGTGAATGTTTTGTTCTGCGAGTGCACAAGCTAATCGGCATTGGCAAAAAAATAAGAAGATTACGCTGTAAATATAAATTAACCGCATGCTTCACTTTAAAGAGTGTAGGTATCAGGTTAATATATTGACAGCTATTAGGGTTGCTTGCGTGGAAATTTGAAATATGCAAACACACAGTTTTCATTATTACGTCTAATCGCCATATTATCAAAGATTTTCCAGTAATTCAAAATATAATACTTGTATGTCAACCAGACGAAAAAGCCCTTTAAAGTATGAGTTAGGTTAGAAACAAAAATATAAACCAGAAACGTATGTATATTAGACGCATGGTTTTTCGAACCGGATTTTTCTTACCATAATGCTTTTTTCCATCAGCAATATAAGACTGGTCCTTCCTTGTACAACCTACGTACATAGATCTAAAGTTTTTTTTTTTTATTAACTCACTATTCCGCTCTTCCTGAACATGCAAGCGAAGAAGCACTTGTTGGTGTCATCGGGATTCTTTTTGTCCTCTTTCCAACCCTTCAGCTGCTCGATGGTGAAGCCGTGCTGCGTGCCGCACTCAATCGCGTTGGCTTTCAGCTTTTCCTTGATCGCTGCCTTCTGTTCTTCTGTTATCGCCTGAGGAAAAACATATATCTTCAACATTCCATCAATCAGAGACGTCCGTCATGAAGATTTTACTAACGTACTTACGAGTATCACAATATAATCAGAAACTTAAAGAAATAACTTCTATACTAGACGATATTACGTAGGTACGAGGTATGTACATTTTAAAAATATAAAAAAATTGCGGACAATCTTACACAAATCAACCTAGTCCCAAACTAAGCAAAGCTTGTACAGTCGCCATCACATACATCGGAGCAAACAAGCACGTCACAAACATCGGAACACACATCTATTTTCAAGGCATTAGGGTGCATGTGCCGATATTTTTGAACACCTATAGTGTACCTATGTATGTGATGGCGACTGTACCATGGGTACTAGACGACGATATAGTTACTTATATAGAGACATAAATACTTAAATACATGATCCATGACTCAGGAACAAATATTCGTGCTCATCACACAAATAAATGCCCTTACCGGGATTCGAACCCAGGACCTCTTGCTTCGTAGGCAGGGTCACTACTAACTAGGCTAAAGCGGTCGTCAAACATCTAAATACTCGTATATGGAAAACATCCAAGACTAAATTGTTTATTGTTACCTTATGTCGATATTCAAACGGATTTTGTTCTATTATAATTTCAACAATAGGTAACTACTCGTACCCACCTATTAAAGTTAATAATTAATACATCGGTACTTACAAAACAATTGTTCACACAAGCGGCAACAATCGCCACAAGAAGCACGGTGTACAAATGGAAGGCCATTTTTTAAATAAATGTATTCTCTTCTATCCGAAATTTGGCACTTTACTCTACGAGAGATGAGCGAATTGTGTTTGGTCCAAAGCGACTGTCCTTTATATATATAATTCTGCGCTTGTGTTTTTTGTGTAAACACCTGTACTTACAAGGAAAACACTGATACATACCTACTAAATCTATGAAGCCATTAGCGGTCGGTACAAACATTTTGTCCAGGAAGGTCCCATAATCCATTGTCTGGTAGATAATGATGAGTTTCAACTTTTGTGTACTTATAAATAATAATTTACTTCCGGGCCTTGATTATTTTCACTAATAAATTGATTCTTATGTTGTTGTTTATAAATAAAAATTAAATGTTATCAAGGGTTCTCGTTTTCATTGTATCAATTAACATCATCATTACAACACACAATTATTTGAGAAGTGCCTTAAGGATGCAAAATACAAAATACCCAAAACGCTATCCTCATTCGCATAAATGACGCTGAAGACAATAAGCTTTTCTAATATAAACAGGTGCCTACCTCGTTACGACGTACCGGAAGACGCAGCGTGGGTAGGGCTACACAAGGTGAAGGTGGACTGATGACCTGGGTAAAGGTCGCGGGAGTCCCATGGATGCGGGTGGCGCAGGGCCTGTGGGAGGCCTAAGTATGTCCCGCAGTGGACATCTTTCGGCTCATGTGATGACGATGATGACCTACTTATAAAGATCGATACACAAGAAGCACTAATGCCGATAAATTCGGCAGCGTAATTAGCACAGCGGTGTTGGAGAGGTATACGCAATGGAATGGTAATCCAAAGACACCGACTTCGCTTCCCGGTCTGCTACGCTAGTATACATATGCGTTTCAATGTTTCTTCGTGCTTTGATTCGTGTATCAATGGAAGAGTAAAATTGTGGTGTACTTTCCGTATTTAATAACGAAACAACAATGTTTCAAGTAGGTTACTCATTCAGTTTTAATTTGATATTTAATTTTATGTGCTTTAAATGATTTGGTGTTTGTAAAACAGCATCAGCAGCCCATTTTATGACGTTATTTCACGGGAAACAGTTTCCTCAGAGATTGTTTTTTTTAAAAAACATACCAGTGGCAACGCGATTACAAACTATAAGCACCATTTTGACCTCAAGGTTGTGCACTAAAGTAAGCAAGGTGCTAACTAAGGCTTAATTAAGGAATCAAATTAAAAGAAATTGAAGTCTAGTAGTCTTTCTCCACTGCTCTGTCCTCTATGCGATTGAGCTATTAAATACCATGGAACGTATAGTCAACTGCAGAATCAACTACTACTACTATCTATGGTTTATAGCGCCGTTCGTGTAATAACACGTTTAGCACACACATCTAAGAAAAATGTATTGTATAATTAACCGATGCATGATTGCCAGTGACCACGTTGCCTAGCTTAGTTCTGTTCTGGCTTCCTATGTAATTATTGACGTGCAAATTAGCATGACGGGCAATTTTATACCAACATGTTGAACATTTTTAGTGTTCCGCAGCAAAATGTATAAATCACAACGCAAGTAGACAAGTATACTAAGATAAATTGCTAATTCAAGACCTTCTATACCTACCTTCTATACCTAGCAGTGATAAAAAAAAAACAAGTGCCTAGGTAGTAAAATAAATAAAATTTCGTCATGTTTACACGCCGACAGTATATACCACGCGGACCACAGTAGATGTTTTTTTTTAGTTTCACTTAACTGTTTGTTTATCAGCGATTATTATTTTATCACGTAAACTGATTTCAATATTTATTGTTTTATTTGAAAAAAGGTACTTTCAGAATAATCTATTAGGTAAACATTAAAATCTAGTAGGTAAACATTGCATACAAGCTTAGTCTAGAAATTATTTTTGCCGAGTTAAAGAAAAATAACCTAGATAGACATACCGTTATATTTTCCCTGAAATATTTATAACTAGCTGTTGCCCGCGACTTCGTCCGCGTATAACATGTTATCGTCTAAATGTCTGTTAAAGGAATGAATTAAAAAAAAAACATTGAAATTAATTTTCTACCTAGACTTTTAGAAAACAATCTAAAACCGAAGTTACAAATCTCTTACTTTCAAAATCTCTTGCTCTCTATACAAACTAAGAACCCTCTCTGAACCCTCATAGTAAACAGTCTGAAACCGTAGTTACAAATTTCTTACTTTAAAAATGTCTTGCTCTCTATACAAAGTTCGAACCCCCTTTTAACCTTCTTAGGCGATGAATTAAAAAAACGCTGAAATAAGTTTTGTAGTCTAAACAGGCTAAGATCGCAGTTACAAATATCAAACTTTAAAATTTTCTTGCTCTCCATACAAACTTTGAACGCTTTTCAGGGAAAAATTAAAAATAAAACACTCTGTTTTTTTATTGTAATAGGTAAGTATTTTTTCTACAAACTATCTAATCTCTAGCTAAAAAAAAGTGTTTCCCATACGAACCTTGCACCCCTTTTTAACCCCTAAAGGGGTGAAATTTTCCAAAACGCTGGCAGTAGGTATTTTTTTGTATTTTAATAAGTAGGTACTTAATCTTTCTACAGAGTTTTAAGTTTCTACCTAAAAAAAAAATTTCCTACACAAACATTGCACCTCTTTATCCCCCTCTTAGCGGGTGGAAATTTTCAAACCACTGAAAGTAATTTACCTATATATTTGTATTCTAATAAATAATCTTTCTACACAATTTTAAGTCTCAAGCTCAAAAAAAAGTTTCCTCCATACAAATTTTCACCTGTTTTAATCACCCTTAGGGGTGGAATTTTCCAAAACGCTGAAAGTTCTTTATTTGTATTGTAATAAGTAATCTCTCAGCAAAGGTTTGTCGCTTGCGATCTTTTTAAAAAGGTTTGAGATTCTTTTTATTTGTATTGTAATAAGTAATCTTTCTACAAACTTTTAAGCTTTTATCTCAAAAAGAAGTTTCGCTCATACAAACTTTGCAACTCTTTTTAACCCCCTAAGAGGCTGAATTTTCCAAAACGCTGGCAGTACTTTATTTGTATTCTAATAAGTAAGCTTTCTACAACGTATTGAGTCTCTTGCTAAAATAATAAAGTTTCCCTCATACAAAATTTGCACCCCTTGTTTACCCCCTTAGGGGCAGAATTTTCCTAAACGTTGAAAGTATTTTATTCGTATTCTAATAAGTAATATTTATACGAAATTTTAAGTCTCTAGCTATAAAAAATAAAGTTTCCCCCATACAAACTTTGCACCCCTATTTGACCTCTTTAGGGGTAGAATTTCCAAAAATCTCTTATAATCCCTTGCCTACGTTGTATAAGGTAGTTCTGGTGTAATATTCAACTCTCTAGCCCCAGTAGTTTCGGCTGTGCGTTGATGAGTGAGTGGGTGAGTCAGTCAGGGCATTTATATGTAGATATAGATAGATAGAAGATGACGAAAATCCCATTCAAATATCTCAAAACCGTTTTAATGTCGCTTGTTCGAGTGAGAAAACGATCGGGGACTGTGACGTCAAGATCCTCGAGCGTCATAGTAAAAAACAATCGTTTCATTTGAAGGTGCGTTTTGTGAAAAAGGGACAGAACATAAAACTTTGGAACTTAGTGATTACCTATTTATATACCTAACCTCTTGCGTTGATTTTTTCTCTATTATCCTTTTTTCGAGAAAATACATTATGATTATTTTATTTAGTGTCTACCTACAGCCGGGTCCGCTGCACCAATGTTATCCATGTTTTTAAACATCTAACATGTTTTCAGTCAGGTTCGGCAAACAAATAGGGTTTTGTTTTGATTGGCAAAACATGTTTGACGTTTAAAAACCACGAAAACATGGCGCAGCGGACGCGGCTTACGGGGTATAGTTTCGATTCCAGAGGGCCTACCGGGAAATGCATTCGAAGTTTCCCCTCTCTGTCATACTTACGAGTTCGTACGTAAGTGCGACAGAGAGGGAAAACTTCGAATGCCGTTCGCGGTAGGCCCTCTGAGCTATAACCACGAACTTCGGAATTCGAAAATATTCGGGTATCTCTATCGCACTAACAACACTCGAGTGACAGGGATGCAGTTATACGAACTACGAGTTTCGGTTTTCGTGGTAGCGCCGTAGGCACTTTGGCAGAATGCGCAAAGAACGCGTGCCATTGCCATTAAAAAAAAACAAATTCGTGTTAATTATATTGTTCAAATTTGTTAATACATTTTTTGAAATAATGCCATAATGCGACATTTGCGCATATAAGTTCTCATATCACAATCGAATATTTTTTTATGGTTTAACTTTTGGCATGTGTATCGTAAAGGTCTATCGTAGACTGGATTTAAATTATTAATAAGTGAAAGGCAAAGCAATTCCGCCATTTTGACGAAAATTTGACGTTTCTTATAGCTGACAGTTGGAGCAACGTTTGATTTCAATAAAAATAAATGAAAAATTAAATGAAGTCGTATATTTCGGAAAATTAATTAACTGTCGCAGTCGGATAAAAACTATCCTAAGTTGCAGCTAGAATAATAATGTACCTATATAAAATGTTTCATATTTTTCCGTTCAAGGGATGCTGAGAACATTCGTACCACACAAAGCTTAGTTTCAAACTGGCTGATTCTTTTTTTAATTTAGAGATTTATTATAAGTGGAGATAATGTAATTATTTATTAATTTTCCGTTAGTAAACTTCGGAGATAAAGGTGCTGGGCTCAGAGCATAGAATACTTACTAGAGAGAGGACAAGCCGCCGGCGGCCGTGTCGCAGCTGTTAGCTCAATGGGCATACTCTGCCATACTGTGCACGCGTGCTGATCGCAGAGAATATTAAGTTTTTTCCCAAAATGCCTGATATGATGCGCGTTTATTGTCAAATAACCGTGTAGGTATACAAGTGTGTGTGTTTTAGAAGTGTGCGTGCTTTGTCTTGTCAATTACTTGGGCGTTGTGTGGGTTAATTAACTTGCGACAGGCGTACTCTATACAAATCGGCTGGCATGTCCGATCTCCTTATATTCATACATCTGTGGTACTGGGCATGGGCATGGAATATTATTAGACACTTTCCACTATAAAATTAAAACTGTTCCATTAATCATTGTTCATCGAATTAATTTATTGATCAGCGATCCCTCCTTCTCATCACAATAAGGTTTTGTTGCGTATAAGTTATATTTTAAGTACCTAATGTATCTCTCTCATGGTGCCCTGAAAACCAGCGCATTTAGCATATATTGCTGCTGGCATATGCTGAGTAGCATCCTTTTGGTGCCGAATTCTATGCTTAGCAGTTATTTAAAGACTTGTGTATTTTCTTTCATTTTATTTTTTTAGAATGTGCTACTTTAGCCCTTTCATTTGATACCCCACTTGACCTCATTAGATCAAGTGGGTTTGAATGTTTGCCTCCCCGTTCATCCGTAATTTTTCATAGAAAGTAAAAACATGTTATCATTTTTGATTTTCCGTACACGCGGATCACCTTTGTCCACAACTAGTTCCAGAGTAGAAGAGAAGAGAGAAGTAGTTCCAGAGATATTTAACATTATGACAGACTGACGGAAGGACAGTCGCCATTAAGGTTTTTTTTAGCTTTTTGTTACAGAACCCTGAAAAGGGAAAATAAAGTAAGTATGTTTTACAGAATTCAAAAATATCTTGACATAAGGTACTTCTTTTAAAAGACATATTCAATTGAAATTTAACCAGCAGGGAAGTATTCCCGAGCTTCACGCGTTCCCGAGAAAAAAGACAGACAAAGAGTGATCTTAATATTTATACCTAAGGGTTCTTTTTTCCTTTTGTGGTACGGAACCAACCATAAAAAGAATGAATATTATTTATACTCAAGGAAATAGGTCCTACTATTTTACTATAGGGTGTACTAATCATTGTTTTATGTTGAAGGTACTTACGTACAATTTTTATTAATTGTCTCTTATTTGTATACAGTTGATTAGGTAGGTTACTAGATTGATGTCAGTCATGAATATGAAACACTTAAGATATAGTAATATGGTTTATGAAGTATACGTCTAAGCGAATACAAAGTTTTTCGGATCTTCTTCATAAATACACTTTGCCGTCCAGAACGAGGCCTCGCACAAGTCCTTATATTTCTTCGCTGTAAACAATAAGTTATATTTATTGGGGAAAATCGACCAAATAGTATTTTTCACAATCGTGTTATAATAGAGAGCTTTTTAGTCGAGTACCGTGTTTAGGCCACGAAGCTTGCTGAGTGGCCTAAGTGAGGTACGAGATTAAAAAGCTTGATTATAACACTATTGTGAACAATACTTTTTGTACGAGTTCATTAAAATAAATTTTCTACGAGTCAACTGAACTAATTAAACAAACTCGATACTGTTCAAACGAAGTGCAGCCTATCGCTCGTACGCTCGTTGATATTTTAAAAGACATCAACGAGCGTACGACATCAACGAGTAAACTCAATAATCAAAGCGATTCTATTGGTCCAATTCATTACAATTCTGTAAAGCAGCCTCGTGATTGGTTTTCAAATTTTTTTCGGTTGTCTGGAGCGTATCGAAACAGTTATTTCGATTGTTTCGACAGTAACATGGACTACAACTATGAAAAGAGTGACGTTGCAGAATTCTCTATGAAATCTTAATACACAGATTTTAATCGACGAGTACAAAAATCACTTATTTAGTCCTTTACTAATCCTATAAATGAGTTCATATCTGTAGTATGGCTTATCCTCCTAACCCATAAATAACATTGAAATTTTAATCAACACTAGTGAAGAAAAAATTGTTGATATTCATTTGTAAAGCAAATTCAACTCTATTCCCATTCACTATGATTTAAATTCCTTTAAGCAAATAAGTCTTTTCAATAGGCCCTTGGGCTTTAGGAGGTTAAGGCATAATTTAAATACTTACAAACGTCTTTACAGCTTTCTGCAGTCTTCTTGGCACCTTCTTTCAGTTCTGGTGGATACATTATATCGATTTGTTTAAGAGACGCTTCGTAGTTTATTTTGTTGTTTTTTACCTGTGAAAATTGTTATTGTACTGAATTTTAGTTGGTCGATGGAAATGAATGGGAATCCAGATAACGCTTTTAGAGCTAGAGATATAAATCATGGTGTAAATAATATCGGTTTGAAGGCTCATTGCATGAAGCTATTAGTAGGTCCCTTATTAGTTTTACATTTATTTTTATACTTTTTATCGGAGTGTGGGCGTATCTTGGGATCTCCAGCATTGATAAAGACAATGATATTAAGTTTACAAGCTTTACTTCGGATTTCATTATAGAGCATTGTTACAAAAGTCATGTGAAATACAGGAAACTGGCAATTTCAGTTCTCAGGTTCCGCCACCCTAAACCATGTTCGCGTTTATTTCTCCATCAAGGATAGCTTCCACCTTCTTCCCAACTTAGATCAATTCGGGATGCCCATTTTTGCACCTTTTAACATAGTCGCTGAACTCGTCTTTTTTCAGAAAACAAGAATTACCTTGTCCACAATGAGCCCGTCGTTAGTTAAATAAATATGAATATCAATAATCATTGGCCCAAAAATGGATTGAATGAATAAAAAAAAGACAAAATGGAATAGGTACTTACAATTTGAGCCATGTTGTAAACGCAGGCAATATAACACATGACTGACTTTTCTTCAATAAATTTTCCTTTTTCAATTTCGCCTATCATATCTGTTGAAGAAAAATCGTTAAGTACAATCTATACAATTCATATCACAATCACAACAATACGGGCCACAATTTTGAAATATTTATAAGTGGACCACATATTTTGAACAAGTCGTAGATCTTCCTTGTTCTTGGCACAGTGTATATAATGGAAATATTATAATGGAAAACCTCAGACACATAAAAAGCCTAAGTTTTATGAAGTTAGCAGATGTTTGTACGCATCTTTAAGCTTATAATTCCTTATAATGTAGGTAATGATCGTCGCCGTAGCGTGACCTCGGATTTAATCATAACCTAGTGCAAAATATTCCTTAATTATGTACATAAAAAACCTAGAACTAAATATTCCTTAAATGCCTCGATGCGAATAAACCACTCCAGTGAAAAAGACGCGATTTAGATGAAATTCGGTATACTGATAGCATAGTAAAAGGTAAGAGGGCCCTGTTCTCCTTTTACTATGCTGATAGTTTGAGTCCCGGGGAAGGATATGGGAAAAAAAATTATCCCGGAAATCATCTCCTAAGGGGGTAAAATGGGGTGTGAACATTTGTATGGAGCTACGATATAAACGAGTTCCATGCGGACGGAGTCGCGGGCAGAAGCTAGTGTTTCAATAATGCTTTTCTCTAAATAAACGTGATGAAACAAAGCTATACCTAGGTACCTATTGATTAATATTAACCACTTACCTTCAGTGACATTTTCTTTAGCCATGCACTTCTTTTTGAAAACTGCTGCGGATTTTTTCAATTGCGCTCTGGATAACTGAAATCATATATTTCTACAGTATTTCCATGACGACGATGTAAATGTAGCTTGTAAGTGTGTGTTTGTATTCGATAAAGTCAACTTTTTTTTACTCAAAACAATGATGAATAAAATTGCTCATGAACTGCTTGCTTAAAAAATTGTTGCAGTTTTAAATAGGTTGTCCTAAATCTAATCGATTTTGTACTCACGTGTACACTTTTTACTTATCAATTATACTGGCATACATAGTGTTCATATTTATACCAGTAAGTATATTGATAAGTAAAATTTAGCACCTGTAGCTAGTTTCTCCTCTGGCACAAGTATTTATATAGTTGTATAGTACAAATTAAAACAAACTTACAGCATTAGACCCATCCGCTAAAAAAACGAGCATTATAAGAAAACCCCATGTTTGTCGTTCCATGACTAATCTTCACAGTCACAATGGCGCAACAAAACGATTGTCGTTTTCTTCAAACTATATAAAGGAAGTCAACTTCCCTTGATTAAAACAATCACGGTGCTTATTTAAATTGCAGTCACAAACAACCCGTTAATTAATACACTAATTGTTGACACTAAAGCGCAATTGAAAGGGCAGGATCTGTGTTTACACTGCTTCACATGCTTTAACAAATGATGGAGTTAAATAACTGAATACCTAGGCAACTTTTGAACTGTCACGCTCTTTAGCGAAGCACAGATATATCGCATTCATATGGTCACATTTTTCTCATATGAAGAGTGATAACTCTGCTGAAACTGTTTTCGTCCCTCGGTACATTCCACTTGAGAAGGCCTCACTACACTCGGGATCCGATTCTGGGTTCCTCCGCTTCGTTCTAATAAGTATGCCCCCTCGACGAAATGTTGCATTTTGCTTCCTTACAACCTAAGACCAGCTACTTAATTTGCACTAGTGAATTTTGTGTTTTGCTCCCATACAGTAACAACCTACTATGATACCTAAATTAATTTTGCTGCTACTCTGCATTGGTATAATCGTATTGATCGGCGCGTTCTGGAAGATCGCGGTCCAGAACTTCTGGCATGCCCTAAAGGCCTGTTTACAATTTGATTAGTGATTAGGGCGAGTTCATATACATATTGCTTCAAGTGCGAGTAGCTTTTGTATGAACTCGCACTAATCCTAATCAATGTGTAAACAGGCCCTAATGCATAACCAAATACCTATGGAAAAGCGCGAGCGCACCAAGCAACAGGATTCGCATCTAATTATTATTATTATTTATTCAGAAAGGTACACCTTAGAGAAAACCGGCCATAATAACACTAATAGTACTTCCTCTGTAGGTATGTGGTGATGATTCCTGGTGGTGAATAAGGTCGCCATATCTACCACGGATGCGAAGTATAGAGAGCAATAGGTACCTACGCTATATTTGGCCCTTGCCGTCAACACATTGAATCCTAAATCAATATAGAGCTAACAACGTGCTTTTGACTCCAAGCGTCCATAGGGTATGGTTTCCGCTTTAATTTTATGAATCTATTCATAACTACGAAAAACTCCTAGAATTTTTTACAATTAATAATAGTGGTTTTTTTTTGACAAACGCTCAGAAGATATCAGTATTTAGTCCGTTGCTTTGGAATGGAACAACATGGGCAATTTTGCATTAAGATACATTATTTTTAATTTGGTGGACTATTTCCATATATATAAGTGACGTTTCTCCAATACATTCACCGAAATTAATATATTAGTTTATATACAACTTTATTGATATTATAAGCAACGCTTCCTTAAATTAATTAGGGGAAGACGAAATTGGCGGAATCTGTATCGTAGAGACATTTCGCGTTGTAATAACTGGCTTCGCAGATGTCTTTGTATTTCTTTGCTGAAAATAACAAAAGGTATTTTTAATTAGATTATATTATGATCCTATAGGTCATATATTTGTGATATCCATTGCATCATTTAAAAATAAAATTAAAATGTATCTTATCAACCTACAAATATCTAATGCATAAGCAGACAATCCACATAGCTCTTGAATAGACTTCCATATGACTTGATACAAAAACAGTCTGATAAACATAATAAAATAAAAAATAAATCGTTTAATTCAGAGAACCACGGGTCCATACATGTATATAATATAAAACTATATAAGAAAATGTTAATAGATAATTTACACTATTAAGTTAAATTATATTGAAATAAGTAATGTCTAATTATAAATTTCGATTAGGCTACCTAAAATCTCAAAATAATAAGATTAACCCTCATCGGTATGATACAAAATGTAATTTAAAAAGAAATAAACAGTTCAATTTTTTTATTTTATTTGAATACCTGTAAATGAAATCACACTTATTTATACACCTGCATTTCATCATACCTTGGACCATTTGTAAACTTACTTAGCTCTGAATTAATTAATTGCGCAGCGACCTCTCCTTCTCATTAATTAGGTTTTGTTACGTATAAGTTATAATTATAAAACTACGAAATCTAAAAAAGGCCCTCGAGGCATTGTACATTATAAGTTATATTATTTTACGTCATACCTGGCCATAAAGTAGGAATTACCGCACGCTATGCATGCGGAAAACCCCACTTCCTGGCCAGATAGAGACGTAAAATGTTGTACTTACCACGGGCGGTAATAAAGAAAGCCTCAGAGCGCATATTTATCGCCCTTGCCTTCGGCTCGGGCGTCAAATACCTGCGATCTGAGACATTCTTTGTTTAACCGCCCTAGGTAAGTAATGTACTATTAAGATGGTTTTCAGGGCACCCAGAGAGAGATACAGATCTCTCTCTGGGTGCCCTGAAAACCAGCGCCTTTAGCATATATTGCTGCTGGCATATGCTAAGTGGCATCCATTTTGGTGCATTTGAGTTTATGAAACATACATGTGAAATTTCTTTGTGATACCAAATAAATATATTTCTTTCTTTCTTTCTTTCTGATTGTGTGTTCGGAATTGTATTAAGAATCATTTACTTTTAATTTTGTTGATGTTAATTGTATTAGGTACTTAGTGGCCCTGTGAGAAGGTAAGTAGAATTCACGAGACTGTCTAAAAAACAATATTTTCCGAATTTTGAAAAAGTGACTCGACAATTTTTTTTTTATATAATTAACGGACCTGCTCACAAAATTTCACAAGAATCGGTTGAGAAATGCGACCTGCAGAGAAGTACAACCGGACAGACGGAATTTCTTTGTTTCTGACGATTATAAATTATCATATAGGTAATATTGACAGTTTCAACTTTGGTGAGACATGTTTAAAAAAAACTAGTAAGTAGGTACACGGTTAAACTGGCGTATTAAATGTCACTAAGGGCTGCATGTTTCGAACTCTTCGGGAGTTCTTCTTCAGTAAGAGTGTTTTTGCGGCAGTGTCGCTCGAAGCACAACTCATCCTGAAGAAGAACCCCAAAGAGTTCGAAACATGTCGCCCGTCGTGACATTTAATACGTGAGTTTAACCGAGTAATTATATTTTACTTAATACACGTTAATGCTGACCTATTCTGGCTGACGTATTGCAGTGCTAGAAAATTTCAATCCATTATTCTTTCTCCGGTTCAGATCACGTATCTTTCAAATATCAACGTTATATTATCTCCATCTCTATCGCATTTGGAACATTGGAGAAGTAGTGAATAAGTTGTATGGAATATTGCCTTTCTCACCAATTTAATACGGTCGATAGAGGGGCGCGGATGAGGTGCTTGCCTAGGGCACTCTTGACATTTGGGGTGGGTTCTCAGAGCATAGAATATTAGAGAGAGGACAAGCCGCCGGCGGCCGCGTCGCAGTTGTTAGCTCAATGGGCATACTCTGCCATACTGTGCACGCGTGCTGATCGCAGATAATATTACGTTTCTTCCCAAAATACCTGATATGATACGCGTGTATTGTGCAATAAGAGCGTAGGTATACAAGTGTGTGTGTTTTAGATGTCTGCGTGCTTTGTCTTGTTAATTACTTGGGCTTTGTGTGGGTTAATGTACTTACGACAGGCGTACTCAATACAAATCGGCCGGCATATCCGATCTCCTTATATTCATACATCTGTGGGTGGGTTGCACCGTTGCACCAAACAGTCTATAATCGTAAGCGGTGTTCGTTAAAATCTGAATGTATCGATAGTTTGACAAGTTTGTATGGAATGACAGCTGCCGGCGCCATATTTAACGTTGATCGGTCTGTAATCGTAAGTTGGTGCAACCCACTCTTAATCCGCCTCTGTGTCTCTGTGTCTGTGTGTGATATATGTACTTACCAACTCCTTTGCAACTCTCGATGGCCGCTTTTACTGGCTCTTTCATTTCAGCCGGGAACATCATATCGACTTGTTTCACCATCCCCTCAAGCGCTATTTTGTTGTTCTTTATCTAATATGAATAAAATACAAAGTCATATATTTACAACAGACAAGTGACCGGTAAGTAGGGACGTAGTTATTTGTTTCTATAAACCTAAAGGTTTTCATCATCATCATCATCATCATATCAACCGAAAGACGTCCACTGCTGGACATAGGCCTCCCCCAAAGAGTGCCACAATGGCCAGTTCTGCGCCACCCGCATCCAGCGGACTCCCGCGACCCTTACCAGGTCATCAGCCCACCTTGTTGGGGGCCTACCCACGCCGCGACTTCCGGTACGTGGTCGCCACTCGACCGAGAACCTTTCCGCCCCAACGGCCATCGGTTCTACGTGCAATGTGCCCCGCCGTTTAAAGGTTTTAAACGTAGGTATCTGTTTGTTTGTTCCCCGTTGTTCCCGTAAATGGGGACCGGTATTATACCTACTTATTTACACAGTACACACTACATTATGTATACAGGGTGATTTAGGGGTCGTGTAGCAAGAAGACCAAAAGCGAATAAGATGGTCACACTGAACAACTTTTCCCATGGAACCACCCACGAAATCGCAAAAAAAATCTGCTGTTCCATACATTAACTCTCAAATAACTCACAGTTAACTCACAGTTAACTCTTAATTTACTCTTATTTTTTTGCGATTTCGTGCGTGGTCCCATGGGAAAAGTGGTTCAGTATAACCATCTTATTCGCTTTTGGTCTTCTTGCTACACGACCCCTATACATATAAACTTTGATGACAGACTTTCATAACGCCTTATTGTAGGTATTTTCGCAGCACTTCAATAGATAAAATAAATAAGAACAACGCATTTTATCTCGGCCAATATAGCCCTATTTTTGTAAACTCTAAGATACTTAGAACTAGAGTGCTCATATAAATTATTGTGAAATCTGATATCAAGCCAGTGAAAAAGTTTGAGTTGCTTTTACATAAGTTCGCTTACCACACCACTAACTGTATAAACGCAAGCAATGTAGCACATGACGTTTTTTTCTTCTAAAAACTTTCCTTGTTCTATCTTTCCAACTTGTTCTGAAAACATTCGTTATTCTCATATTTAGTGAAAGAAAAGAGCTTTAAATATTGCAAATCATAGTACCTACATCTAAGTATCTATATTGGCTGTATAATAATTACCCTCAGTAACACCATTTTTTGGCATACAGGTTTTCTTTATTAGTTTACCGGAATTTTTCATTTGAGCCCTTGTCATCTACAAACAAATTGCAAAAAATTACCAATCAAATATCAAGGATGAATACAATGCACAAAAGATCCCACTGGGTCGAAGTGCATCCGAAAGGGCCCTCACCTAGATAAGATAAGATAAGGATGAATACAAAAATACTCAGCAAAACACAAAAATTAATAGTAACAAATGATACTTACCGCAAAAGTATCTCGTAAACATAATGTAGTAACGAAAACGACAACAAAAACCAGTGGCGAAAGCATTTTTTAAATAAGTAAAGTTTAGCTGTGATTTTAGTCCAAACCTCTCCGCTCTGAGGTAAAAAAAGTCCTGTTCTAACGGCGTTTGCTATTTTATAAAGACATTTAAATGCTTAATTATAAACTAGTGTGTTGGAAGGAACTATATGATTGTGTTGGTGCAATAGTGGGTAATTTAATTAAAATTAGTACTTCTTTTAATAAATAACAGCCTCTGTTCACACCTAACGTTTATGAAGGAACGTAAGTGCGGACCTATGTATGTAGTATATCTACAGTCGATTATGTTATTTTAATTGCTGCATTTTGATTGTTGTGAATTATATGTTGTTCTTTGTTTAATTAACTTAAACAATGAACTACACAAATAACATATTCACAGGGCATAATATATTTCAATATATACATATACAGGGTGGGCCCTGTAACTGGAGCAAAAAATTAAACGGTAGATTATTAAGCTTGTGAACAATTATTTCGAAGTGGTTTTATGCGAAAAAAAAATTTTTTTTTTGAAAAAAAAATTCTTTAAAATAAGTTTACTTGTATTTTTTTACTCTTCTGGAGTGCTATGAGTAACTTTTTATAATAAAAACACAAAAAAAAAGAAAAAAAAATGAAAAAATCACAAAACTATCTGTTGAACACAAAAATGCAAAAACTATTATGACTCATTACATGATGTTACCTCAAAATCTGCATTGACTGCCGTGATATGATCTCGTGGTGCCAAGATACATTACTTGGAGGTCATAACTTTAGATCAAAATTTCTCCGTAACCAAAAATTTTGAAAGTGAATACACAAGGGGTTACTGCAAATGCTCTAAGGAAGCCTCCTTTTGAATATTTGCTCGTGTTACAGGGCCCACCCGGCCCATAATGCGATGAAAAATATGGGAACCACTTGGCGTAGACTCATTAGGTAATTATTAAAAGGAAAACAAAAGTGTTCTTTCACAGGGTCACCAAAACGAAAATAGGAAAACAGGTCAAACACCAATCTGTAGGTTCATACTAAAGCGAAAGAAATTAAACAGAATTATTTTAATTTTATGATTTATTCAGTATTCACAATTGAGCATTATCAGCAGCAGTGTCAAGAATCCCTTAAGCAAATTTACTAGATTAAAAAAAAACATAATTTAATAATTTATGGGAATATGAAATTCGATGGGTTATCCTCATACAAACACTTCACGGCATAGAACACTCGCTCGCACTCCGTGCTGTAATTGTCCTCTGAAAAACAAATAAGCATTGAATGAGCGATGAGAAAACCAACCTAGCAGGATTTTAATCTACACCTGTTGCTCTAGCAGTGATGAGTAATAAAGTCCTCGAATCAGATATACCTAGATTTTAAACGAAATCGGACCAGTAACCAAAAAAACCGGACAAATGCGAGTCGGACTCGCCCACCGAGGTATCCGTACAAAATTACAAATGTATAGTTTGTCAGATTTTTCCCTGTACTTGTAGTACCTATTAGACAAACTCAAATCTAACTTACTTTAAGATCTCACATTTTTAAATAACAGCAATTGTTATAATTATATAGGTATCCAATAAAGCAAAGATATAGAGTTTAATACTTGTTCATAATGTTATTTTGTCCCTATAAATACATATTTGGATTTTGCATACAACTTGGCACTCATTTAGATCTCCATTCTTTTTGCGGCGAAGCCCACAGCCAAGCATAATTTTTGTATTGAACTTGGCTCTCCTTTTTTACATTTATGTTTTTGGTGGGATAAAGACAAAGACAAAATATTTATTTGTAAACATAGGTTGAAAGGTCTTATAAAGGTCTTATAAGTAGTGTATCTCTATGTTTTGCCATAAGGCATACAAATGTTTTAAGTAGAGATGGAGCATGCATAAACAGTTACAATTCTTCATCTGTCAAGTATTCCCTTAGTGAATAGTAGGCTTTTTTAACTAGAAGTGCAAACAAGCTTTTTTGTACTCTACCAATCCTTCTAACTTAGTTATATATCATTACTTTTTGTAAAGAAAACTAGGCAGGTATTGAGATTTACTTCTGTTCTGTGTATAATTATGAGGTGCCGCGCGCCGCCGACGACGTTGTTTAGCGCGTATTACAAGTTTTTTGTATAGGGACCCCCCCTATTTTTAACTTTTTTTATTTTTAGATTTTTTCCTACGCTTACATACAATTACCGAGCTGGATTCCAAATTTCATCCTTCTAGGTCATCTGGAAGTAGGTTAGGTTTAGGTACTATATGTCAGTCAGTCAGTGCTAAAATATACGACTTTTTGACCTTCATATATTTATAACCGTTTGAGCTAGCTTCTTGAAATTTGGGCTTCTAGATGCCCTTATGGATATAATTAAACACACGTAGTTTTGTGTGTTTACGTTAAAGAGGTTTGGAGTTATAGAAGGGTCAAAAGTGGCACCAAGTGGTTCGTGTAATGATACACTCGGCGCTGGCTAGCCAGTTCCTTTGCTTGAACTTGGCTTGACACGCTGCCGCGTGTCTTGATTAAATAAATCAACAGATGTAGGTACTCACGAACGTCAATACATTTTGCCACAGACTTTTTCACGGCGGCCTTCATATCCGCAGGATAGAGAATATCAATTTGCTTCGCCACCAAGTCTTTATTCAGTTTCTCGTTCTTAACCTGTCACAGACACAAAAAAATAAGATTGATAGGATAAAGTCGCGGTGCTTACAATAGTAGTTCCTGCTAGACGTCTTGACGCGTCTCACCGATGGTTTCTAATATATCTTGACCCCGAGGCTCCCACAACCCATGCGTAATAAAAGGTCAGCGTAAAGCATGAACTCAAACTCAAAATATTCTTTATTCAGGTAGGCCTAGTAACAAGCACTTTCGAATCGTCAACTTTTTAGAAACATAATCTTAAACAAATTTTTTAGAGCTATTTATGTATGTACCTGTTTTTTGTATCTAAGTGTTTTGAATACTGTACGAGCGCTATGTGCAAAATTATTGACACACGTGTAGAAGACCCACATGGGGTAAGACAAACATTATTTCTGTCGATACCCTTCTTTTCATTATTTAGTGTTTGCGGAAGCAAAGCCGATGTTTGCCTTACTCCATTTCACTTTAAAGGAAAACGAATTTATTCTAGTGCTGAAACTGAATCGCAAAAAAAAAATATTGAACCTGTTTACAAAATTTCACGTTAATCAGTTGAGAAATATATAGGAAAACAGCCGGATAGACATCTGGACATACAAAATGAAAATGAAACGCATGAAAAACCCGAGCTGAAACGGAGACCATCGTTCGCTTCGCTCGCTCGTTCAATTAAATTATTAAAATGAAAACAAAAATGAAACAGCCAAAATTCGAATTTTTTAAAGTTATTTTACTTTATACGTCATATGCGAAAATTTCTGTTAAAAAAGTTTTTTTTTTTTTATTTTTTTTTTTTTTTACATACTTAAAATTAAACATTGCCCCACAAAACTGTAGTGACAGTTTGACAGTGGGAGCGGCAGTCTCTAGGTAAGGCATTTATTAACAAAAAATATTTAGTTATTCATTAGTAATAGTAGTAAATAGTATAACTGCGTTTTATATAAGTACATCTAGGTAATACTTTTTTAACAGTCTCTTAAATTTATTCCTATTTTTTTCACGTCTAATGGCTTCGGGCAAACTATTGAGTATGTATTTGATACGCTTTTTGAGAGTTCTGTCCCCATAGTAATTATTTATCCTAGGAACGAATAGTTTACCAGTCGCCATAGCCTTGGTGTTATAGGTATGATCAATAGGTTTTAATGAAGAATACTCTGAGTTATGTTCCAGACAGCCATGGTTATTAGTAGCAAGTAGATACTTACGTTTCATGTTTATAAGGTATAGCTAAGGCGTAAGATAAGAGTTTTTTAGGATTAAATTCGAATCTTCAATCAACGCCAATTTTTATGTGATGACGTCAAGTTCGTATAGCCATGTTTTTTTTATCATGTCTTGCATAATACGCTCGGTCGCTGGGGTCATTTATCTCGAATGTGTGTATCAATTATCAAAGGACGCTGCGGGACACTGTTTTTGTGTTTATTAGGTTGCACGAGAAAACCGCCAGCTCTTCGATTACTAGTTATGATGATACTAATAACTCTCGATTCGTTAAATTCCTACAATTGAGGAGCTAAAACCTGTAGTTAAATTGAAAATTGAACCGCAGAAGCTTAAAAACGACTATCTTGAAATAACTTACAAAGTTGAGGAAAGCCTCGTTTTCGACCATGGTTTTCTACTATGTCGCTGAACCGAATTGTTATGTATGGGTACTCATTAGACGCATATGTTTATGTTCTTTAATTTTTAATATGTAACTTTTCGCTAAGATAATAAATAAGATAAAGTATAGAAGCTACAAGTGAAAAACCAAAAAAAGTCCCAATATTTCGAGGATTTGTGGCTGCCAAAAGTTGTCCCAAGGTATCTCGTGTAACCATTTTTGATAGAAATAGAAATAGAAAAAACTTTATTGTTTAACCGTGTTACATAGATGGTATTTTATACAAGTGTTAGGTCCCAACGGTTACCCATTTCGGGTGTACAATATTAACTTAAAACTAAGGAAATCAAAACGAATTTATAACACAATCTTTTTCTGTAAGATAAAAATTCAAAAAAATCTTTTAATGAATAGAAACCATACCAGATATTTGCTCGGTTGTATCGATGTAAACAATATTAAAAAAAAAACTTCTACTCCACCTTTTGCAACAAAGAAATACTCTATGGACTGACCTGACAGCCTAACCAGAACCACGAGACAAATAATAATATATTTTACGTCATACCTGGCCATAAAGTAGGAATTACCGCACGCTATGCGTGCGGAAAACCCCACTTCCTGGCCAGATAGAGACGTAAAATGTTGTACTTACCACGGGCGGTAATAAAGAAAGCTTCAGAGCGCATATTTATCGCCCTTGCCTTCGGCTCGGGCGTCAAATACCTGCGATCTGAGACATTCTTTGTTTAACCGCCCTAGGTAAGTAATGTACTATTATGTCACACTAAGGGCATAAAGTGGCAATTATCGCTACACGATAAAGGTAACCTTAGATCGCATATTAGATTTATCAAAATATTTTTTCACACCTCTCAGTCAGAAAAGTAAGTTTTGGTCCCCGACGAGAGGGAGCAAAATGCTACTTTTCTGTTCAAGCTACTTTTTTAATTATTCATTGGTTTGTAGCATTCACGCAATGTGCCAATAGAATCTTGATGAAATAATCGATTGTAATTTCATCGTAATCGACGAACGTATATATATCACCATCATTATCACATCATCATCACATCATCATCATATCAGCCGAAAGACGTCCACTGCTGGACATAGGCCTCCCCCAAAGAATGCCAAAATGACCGGTCCTGCGCCACCCGCATCCAGCGGACTCCCGCGACCTTTACCAGGTCATCAGTCCACCTTCCTCCGGCCTACCCACGCCGCGCCTTCCGGTACGTGGTCGCCACTCGAGAACCTTTCCGCCCCAACGGCCATCGGTTTTTTTTGGTTTTTTTTCTTGTTTGTTGTTGTTTTTGTTTAGCTTTTTTGTATGTTTCTTTTTTTTTTGTTAGGTTGTTTTGTTTTTTTTTCTTGGTAATTTTTTTTGTTTCGTTTGTTTCAATTGTTTTTTTTGTTTTTTGTTTTTTTTATTGCTTGTTTTTGTTTGATTTTTTTTTGCCGTTTTTTTGTAATTTTTTTCGTTTTTTGTTGTTTAGTTTCGTTTGTTTTTTGTTTCGTTTTGTAGTTTCGTTTGTTTTTTGTTTCTTTTTTTTGGTTTTTTTTGTTTTCTTTCTGTTATTTTTTGTTTTTAATTGTTGTTGTTGTTTTTTTGTTTGTTTTTGTTTTGGTTTTTTTGCTGTTTTTTTTTTTATTTTTGTATTTTTTTTTCCATTTTCTGTTTTTTTGGTATTTTGTATTTTTTTTTCTTTTTTTCGTAATTTTTCTAGGTTATTTTGTTATTTCCTTTTTTTGTTTCGTTTTTTTTGGTTTGTTTTGTTTTTTTGTTTTTGTTGTTTTTTTTTTTGTTAATTTTTTGTTGTTTTTTTTGTTTTTTTTTGCAAATGTTTTCCTCATAGTCGCTGTGAAAAGTTACATGTGTCACTCAGGAGCAAAATTATTTTCGTCTTGGGCGTTAACACTTGAATCCCTCACTACGCTCAGGATCCTACGTTAGAATCCCTCGCTACGCTCAGGATTCTATTGTAGGATCCCTCGCTACGTTCAGGATTCAATACAGCGCCCTCGCCGTAAATATACTATTTTGCTCCCTTGTGACACAAATAACTATGATATCTGCGATCTGAGACATTATACGTTTTCCCGCCGCAGGTGAGAAATTAACTACCTACTTATCAACGTAATAAAAGTTTGTCAAAATATTCATAGTCACGGCAAAGTTCATACGTTTGTTTTGTTTGGACTTTGAGATCAATATCCAACTCTATAGGTACGTTTATGTTGGTGATGGATAGGTAGCAAGCGTAGCGTAAACAGCGGATTTTTCCATATAACTATTATGTTCCTGAGTGCCGATTTTGCTTGTTGTCCTGGACTGTGGTTTCTTACTCTCTTGAGCTGTTTTAATAAATTGCTTTATTCGTATTGCCATAACTCCTGAGCCAGTATGGCATATACATAGTATATGCCATGCGAATAATATGATATATGTTCTTCGATTTAAGCCGGAAACTCAATTAACTGGCAGGTTGAATTCGTTAGGCTACTTTTTGTAAAAGTAAAAGCGATCCATTAATAAGTACCACCAGGCAGTCAAGAAGTTGGTCGACCATTTATTTGTTTGTTTATTATATTACTAGCTGTTGCCAGCGACTTCGTCCGCGTAGAACATATTATCGTCTAAATGTTTGTTTAAGAAATGATTTTTTAAATACATTGAAATTAGCTTTGTAGTCTTTTAGTAAACAATCTAAAACCGAAGTTACAAATCCCTTCCTTTAAAAATGTCTTGCTCTCCATACAAACTTTGAACACCCTTATAATCCCTGTTTGGGGATGAATTTAAAAAAAACGCTGAAATGAGTCTTGTAGTCTTTTAACAAACAGACTAAGATCGAAGTTACAAATCTCATACTTAAAAATGTTCTTGCTCTGCAAGTCTGCATACAAACTTTGAACCCCCTATTAACGCTTTTCGGGGAAAAATTGTAAAGAAAACACAATTTTTTTTTTAAAGAAAAGAAAGAAAGAAACATTTATTCGAGACAAACAACACACAGCGTTTGTCACGAAACGGTTCTATCTCAGCATAATGCTGGCATTGCTGCCAGCGCTTTTATTGTAATAAGTATTTTTCTACAAACTACCAAGTCTCTAGCTCAAAAAATGGCCATACGAACCTTGCACCCCTTTTTAACCCCTCAAGGGGTGGAACTTTCCAAAACGCTGGCAGTACTTTTTTGTATTTTAATAACTAATATTTCGACATAGTTTTAAGTTTCTACCTTAAACAAAGTTTCCCCCACACAAACATTGCACCTCTTTTTCCCCCTCTTAGGGATGGAATTTTCCAAATCACTGAAAGTGATTTACGTATATTTGTATTCTTATAAATAATCTTTCTACACTATTTCAAGTCTCTAGCTCAAAAAAAAAGTTTCCTCCATATAAATTCACCCCTTTTTATTCCCCTTAGGGGTCGAATTTTCCAAAACGCTGAAAGTAATTGTTTTGTATTGTAATAAGTAATCTTTCAACAAAGTTTTAAGTCCCTTATATTTTCTCCATACAAACGTTGCACCCCCTTATAATCCCCTAAAGGTCGAAGTTTCTAAAATGCTGAAAGTATTTAATTTTATTTTTAATTAGTAAGCATTCTACAAAATTGTAAATTGGCTAAAAAAATGTTTTCTCCATACAAATGTTGTTTCTGCATACTTTTAACCCCTTTAGAGGTGGAATTTACTAAAACGCTGAATAAACTTTTTTTTGTAGGTATTTTTAATAACTAATCGTGTTACAAATTTTTAAGCTCCTATCTCAAAAAAGAGTTTCCCCCATAACCCTTTTTAACCCTCTTAGGGGTGGAATTTTCTAAAACGCTGAAAGTACTTTGTTTGTACTCAAATAAGTAATATTTCTACAAAGTTTTAAGAACCCCCCCTGGAGATGATTTTCGGGTTAAAAACTATGCATTGTCCTTCCCTGGGACTCCTACTATCTCCATACCAAATTTCATCTAAATGGGTTTTATCCAAAAAACCATCCTATGTCCTTTCCCAGGACTAAAACTATCACTAAACCAAATTGCATCAAAACTGGTTACATCTAAATTTTCACTCCCTCATTTAACCCCCTTGAGGGATGATTTCCGGGATCAAACTTATCCTATGTCCTTACCTGGGACTCAAACTATTTATATACCAAATAACATCCAAATTAGTGCAGCGGTTTAAGAAACTCGATATAAATTTTCACCCCCAATTTCATCCCCTTAGGGGTGGAATTCCGGGATAAAAACTACTCTATGTCCTTCCCCAGGACTCAAACTATCTCTATACCAAATTGTATTCAAATGGGTTCATCCGAATTTTCGCCCCTGATTTCACCCCCTTAGGGGATGATTTTTGGGATAAAAACTATCCTATGTCCTTTCCCAGGATTAAAACTATCTCTAATACAAATTTCATCAAAATTGGTTACATCCAAATTTTCACCCCCTCATTTCACCCCCTATTTTACCCCCTTAGGGGATGATTTCCGGGATCAAACCTATCCATTGTCCTTCCCCGGAACTCAAACTATTTAAATATCATATTTCATCCAAATCGGTGCAGCGGTTTAAGTAGCTCCATACAAATTTTCACCCCCAATTTCATCCCCTTAGGGGTGGATTTCCGGCATAAAAACTACCCTATGTCCTTTCCTAGGACTCAAACTATCTCTATACCAAATTGTATGCAAATGGGTTCCATCCAAATTTTCACCCCCTCATTTCACCCCCTTAGGGGATGATTTCCGGGATCAAACCTATTCGATGTCCTTCCTCGGGACTTAAACTATTTACATACCAAATTTCATCCAAATCGGTGCAGCGGTTTAAGTAGCTTCATACAAATTTTCACCCCCAATTTCATCCCTTTAGGGGTAGATTTCCGGGATAAAAACTACCCTATGTCCTTTCCCGGGACTCAAACTATCTCTATACCAATTTTTATCTAAATCGGTTCAGCGGTTTAGGCGTGAAGAGGTAACAGACAGACAGACAGACAGACAGACACACTTTCGCATTTATAATATTAAGTATGGATTTGTAGGTAACCTACAAGTTTCCAAAGTGGTAAACCACTTTCAGTCCGACTCAAGTCAGCCCTAGCTGAGTTTCTTGCTGGACTCTTCTCAGCTCGGGTAGATTTAGTGAATCAGCGATAAAACACACCGCAGATTCGGTTGAAACCGTTCAACCAATCTCAACGGAGCGCAAACTCGTAGAGTATTCCAGCGGCGCTACCACGAACTTCGAATCTCGAACTTCGTATATCTCTGTTTCGGTCGCTCGAGTACCATAAACCATAAGTGCGATAGAGACGGAGATATACAAAGTTCGAGATTCGAAGTTCGTGGTTATAGCTCAGTGTTTAACCCGCCCCGTGTGGTTGTGCCGGAGGTTTCCCCTGGATTTCCCCAGGCTACTCTCCAACCACGCAGTTAAACTGCTTTATTGGATTTGTCCTATTAAAGCAACAGTCAGGGACCAAAAAAAGGTAGACCACTTTCTTGGCTGACTAGTACTAACTTTTTTGATGAAATACAGGCTTCTAAAACATCACAACACTCAGTTCTTTATCAAACAAGCTCCGCTTATCTACATGATTTTTTATAAAAATTGGTGAACATACATAAAATACATACCGGACAAGTGCGAGTCGGACTCGCCCACCGAGAGTTCCGTACAAAATTACAAATGTATAGTTTTCCAATTTTTCCCTGTACTTGTAGTATATTACTTGCCAAATTTCATAGTTCTATGTCAACGTAAAGTATATAAATAAATATATAAATTTCTCTATCCAAATAAAAACCCTCCATGATGCGTTGAAGAACCGCACATTATGACCACCATAAAAATAGACTGTATTGTTAGAACAAAATTATTATCTGTGAAAATGTTATTATTGCTAAATAATAACATTGATTTCGATAATATTATTTCATTTAAATTTCGAACGTGTCTGAAAAGCAAAGAAATTTGATTTAACCTCTATTCTAATATCAGTCGAGATGAAGTTTAGTTCGAAATGAATTGTCAATTTGCATACAAATTTGACAAATGTCGCACGTAAGTAAGTTATCGAACGATATGATAGTTGGATCCGACTCTAGTTTAGAGTAGTTGTAGTTTGGATAGATAAAGTAGTGTACGTAACTGTACATAATTAGGCATTAAAACACTCGTGTGATGTTATTATGTTATATATATATATTACCCACACTCGTGTTTAATGCCCTTCATTATGTACATTCACATAATTAATAATTAATTATAATTTTATGCAATCGTTTTAATATTATAATGTATGCTTTTTAAGTCGAGTACCACGTTTAGGCCACGAAGCTTGCTGAGTGGTCTAATTAAGGTACGAGACTTCTCTCTCTCTTCCTAGCTATATATCCCACATGGTGGTGGGGTCAGCTTTCCTCGTCTTACTTCTCCACTTAGCTCTGTCCTCGACATCGGTTTCGGATAACTTGCTCTCTCTTATATCTCTTAGCACTACATCCTTCCATCTTGTTCTGGGTCTGCCCCTGGATCTTCGACCAGAGAATTAAGGTACGAGACTTAAAAAGCTAATTATATAACTATTGTATACAATACTTTTTCTACGAGTTAACGGAAATAATAATTTATTAAACAAACTTGGTATCTATTGAAAATCGCCCTGCTAAAATGAAGCGCAGCAGCTTAGTATATTTGCGCGTTCATGTCTTCACAGTTATCTTATACAGCTCCTGGATTCATAAGATAACTGCTGGCGGTTATCTTATGAAACCACAAGCTCCGCGACGAGCTCGTGGAGCTCCAGGATTAAAAAGTATGTGATCTTAGTTTCGTGTACGAAATCTTAATTCAAAGATTAAAGTCGACGAGTAGAAAAACTACTATTATACCTTCCGTATAAAGAAATATAAGTTTTTTGCGGCATAAACGACAGTGTCTTTTTTTACGTTAACTTACAAGTTAGATTATTTCACAGCTTCAAGGGACTCTAGACCTGAGTATATGGTTTTAATTTCAACTCGATACCTCCACGCGTTCCCGAGATAAAGGGTATTGACAGATAGACAGACGGACAACAAAGTGATTCTATAAGGGTTCCGTTTTTTCCTTTTCAGGTACGGAACCTTAAAAACACTCATACAGAGGAACATAGAAGCTCCTCCTATTTTGACGTCGGTTGAAAATTAATGTAAGCGAATGTAACGTGCAAGAAAATGATTTAAGGCGTAGCGTAGGCAAATGTGGAAATTTTCATGCACCTATGTGGTTAAACTATAGAAATCGGTTTAAACTTTGTTTTTAGATTAAATTTTGTAGTAGGTATATTATGATTATGAGATAGTCAAAGTAGACCGGTTTAATAGTTTCAGTAGACGATATTAAACCCGTTCTAATTATTGCTACATTATACATTCGTAACTTTTTTTAACGAAACTAATTTCGGAACATGTTTATCCTCGCATGATGCATGGCTACTTCAAGCTCCAAAAGGCGGCTTCCAAAGTCCAAAGTAGAACCATTGACGTAAAAACTCGAAGCAAAAAATTCCAAGCGATGATAGTAGGGAGGTACTACAAGATAGTTTTTTTGGGTACCAGTCATTATTAGAGATAAGCAACACTATTCCCCTAAGCAAGTAGTACTTTATTTAGAAATTAAGTATGTGTGTATGTGAATAAAGTAATTTAACTATGTTTTATTAAAAATAGATTTTCCAGTATTGAAACAATAATAGCAGATTAATAAGAAAAATATTAAAAACAAGAAACTAACCTATAATGAATCTACAGAAAATAGGATTAAAATCAGGAGGTCAGATCCGTGCGCAGAAGGGTGCCTGCATGCATAAGACAGGCTGCGTTTCTCGTTTGGATAGGCTATGCCGATCGGCTGGGCAAGGAACCAGCCAGCCTCATGGTCCACGGATACCTAATTAGGCAATTTTTTGCAAATAATTGGGGACCTGGTTCCAGGGTCCAAGCGTTTTGATTACAAAAGCCGCATAAACAAAAACATGTTGACGAGTGAGACCGATGTAGGTACAGTGCATGTTACTTTAAGTAAAAGTTTGTAAGATATGAGGTTGTATCAATTAGACCAAAGTTTTTTTTTTATTTATACTTAACTAACAAGTTATTTGATACTCACCACTTGAATCGACTTGTAGATGCAAGTGACGTAGCACATGACATTTTTTTCTTCGTAAAACACACCTTGTTCGATCCGGCCCACTTTTTCTAAAAAAAGTATTTCAGAAGGCATTTTAGAATTTCATAAATGCTGTATGGAGGAGGAAATGGTATCTCAAATTAGAGGTGTTTATAGGGCTGGTTACATCTCTTGTTAAATAAAACAATATCACTCTCGACATTGTTGTTCAAGTAGGTACGTACGTTTCTAAATCCCCGTACAACGGACTTAGTAGGGAGAATTTTGAGAATATTGTGGTTATTTTAATTAATTTTTAATAAATAAAAAAGTCTTAACTCTTAACTCTCTCTTATCTGGCAAGACGCTTTACCACCACCAAGGTGCTAGGATAATTATGTTTATCAAAACTTAATTATTCGCCTCGACATCAAAGTGGAAACTGGAAAGCATACTAATAATTATTTTACGTCACCCCAGGCCGTAAGTTGGATTTACCGCCTACTACGCGGGCAGAAAATCCTACTTCCTGACCAGGGAGAGACGTACAACCTTGTACTCACCACGGGCGGTAATAAAGAAATCCTCAGATAGCATATTTATCGCCCTTGGCTTCGGCTCGGTCGTCAAATAACTGTGATCCGTCTGAGACATTCTTTGATTCACCGCCCTAGGCAAGTAATGTAGGTACTATTACTGCGCACCTTCTGTAACTCCAGTTTTGGGCATGCACTGTTTCTTCGTCATCGTCATTGTTTTTTTGAGCTGTTCTCGAGTCATCTGTAAATCCAAGTCTTAAAATTATTTATCATTAAGCTGAATAAGTATGTCTATTAACTCAACACATGCGTAACAATATCTAAAGCCTACCCACCCAGCCTACCTACTAACCTAAATAGGCCAATCAAATTAGAATTTTTCGAAGAATTAATTCCCATAAAGCTGGAAATCATTTTAATACCTTCATTTGGTCCTAAATACGTGTAATCTGATTTTGCCCAATCCCAGGAGGTGTGCATACATTTTTGCTCTTTTTCATGTAGCACAAAAACGGTACTTCGGATGGAAAATGTATTCCATTCAATATTAAAGAGGGTCAAATTCTGCGTCGAATGAATATCCCGAGCCGAGTCGAATGAATAGCCGAGTCTCCGTGCAGCCGCACCGCGGCTTGCAAGCCTGCATGTCTTCAACCTGAGTGAGGATACCACCGTGGAAGGTGTCCTTCAACACGTACGCTGCAAGCTGGGCGTGGAAGTCACAAGGTGTGAGCGCTTAGTGGTTACGCGAGGCCAGTATTCATCATTCAAGCTCGACGTGCCCACGGAGAAGGTCCACTTGGTGAAGAATGCACAACACTGGCCAGCAAATGTTTCGATTAGGCGTTTTAACTTTGTTGCTCCAAAAAACTCGTCAAGCCCGGACACCAAGTTAAAACCGGGCTAGTCCATAATACACAATTTAAAATAATACATCAAAACGTACGGTCGATTTGCGGAAAAACTGGACTCTTGGACCTACTGTTACACTCAGAAAACCCTCATGTTCTAGCTTGCAGTGAAACGTGGTGTAAACAAAATGAAATTGACCGAGTGAGGTTATGCGGCTATCGGCTCGCAAATAGTTACTGTCGCAAGCGCATCGCTCACGGCGGCGTGGCGCTATACACACGGGCTGATATCTTATACCGACAGCGTAATGACCTGCAGAAGATGGCTATCGAGTTTCATTTTGAGTTTACCGCAATCGAAATTTGTAATTTTAACGTTATTGTAATTGTTTTATATCGCACCGGAAATGGTGATTTTGACATGTATTTAAATAATTTGGAATTATTAATAGATAAGCTTACAAATGATGATAAGAGGTTCATTTTGGTCGGCGATCAAAATGTTGATTTTATGTCCGATAACATCGCAAGACGGCGCGTGGACGAAATTCTTCAAAGCTACATGTGTAGAAACTGTGTTGAGTTTCCGACTCGTGTGACAGCGCACTGCGCGAGTAGCATCGACTGCGGGCTGGTGGCGCGCGGGTGGCGGGGCGTCGCGGCCGCGCCGCTGGACACCCCCATCAGTGACCACAATGCTCAGGTATTCACTTTTCCTGCCAAGACACCGATACAAAAACACAAACCTAACACTTTTATTCAAAAAAGGTTATACACAGATCAATCATTATCTGCATTTTATATTGACATTGAAAATTATAATTGGAGTTTTATATTTGACGACATGATTTCTATTGACGATAAATTTGATAAACTTTTTAATGTTTTAAAGTATTATATTGAAATTCATTTCCCGACAAAAAATATATTAATTAAGAATAAGACACCAGTACCATGGCTAACAGAGAACCTCTCAAATTTAATTATGAATTATAATGATTTAACTGTAATGAAACGTCAATATCCAGAATTTGATGGTCTAGCTCAGTGCATTAGTCATCACGCAGACCGCATTAAATCAGAATCATTGACTGCCCGACGAGAGTACAATGCAAACCGGATTGTCAATAGTAAAAATCCGTCTAAAGAGATGTGGCGCGTAGTCAATGACGAAGTGTCCAAAAAACCGTTGATGCATACCATCACCCTTAAGGATGAAAGTGGAAAAGACTTACCCCCTCGCAAAGTACCGGAACACCTAAACCAACACTTTCTCACAGTAGCTTCAACATACACATTAAATATAAACAAATCGGACTCTGTACAGTACCTCACACATCACTTACTCAACACTGACATACCTCAACATGTTCTGCCCACGGTTACACTCACAGACCTCAATCGTACGTTGATGTCAATGACAAAAACACGCGGGACCCTAGATATTTACGACATATCACTGAACATACTCGAGTGTGTATGGCCGGTCATCGCTGGATTACTCGTGGAACTCATAAACACCATGTTCACTTGCGGTGTGTATCCCGATGTACTGAAAAGCACTCGAGTGTGTCCAGTATATAAGGGCAAGGGTGAAAAAAGTTCTGTTGACAATTACAGACCTATCACTATCGTGCCAAATATCTCTAAGATTATTGAATCCATTGTGTCAAACTCCTTAATGCATCATCTTGAGACAAAAAACTTACTGACGGACAGACAGTTTGCCTATCGAAAAAATAGATGTACCACAACAGCTGCATATCAGATATACGATTGCGTGACAACGGCGTTGGATGCGAAACAAAAGGCTGCAGGGGTATTCTGCGACCTTTCGAAAGCGTTCGATGTGATTAATCACGAGTTGTTATTATTAAAGATAGGGCATTATGGAATAATGGATAACACTCAAAGATTACTCACATCGTTCCTAAAAAATAGGCGGCAGACGGTTGAGGTCAAAATGGAGGGAAAAATCTTAAAATCTGAGGCGGGTGTACTCGAGTATGGAATTCCACAGGGCTCTTCGCTTGGAAATACCTTGTTTTTAATTTTTGTCAATGACCTCCCTTCCTCTGTAACCGAAGGTACTATGGTGTTGTTTGCCGATGACACCACCGTTGTAGTAACCGCTCACACGTACTCACAACTTGAGCAAAAGGTAACAAAAACGTGTACCCAACTTCACGAGTGGTTCTCGGCAAACGGCCTCATACTCAATGTGTCAAAATCCAACGTGATGTTGTTCTCAGCCGGAAACACTACGCACATTCCACTAGTACAGGGTCCGATACCCCACTGTGACTCTTGCAAGTTCCTCGGATTTACTATTGACGCCAGGCTGAAGTGGAAAGAACATGTAGACAACTTGTGTGAAAGATTGGGCAGTGCTGTATTTGCACTGCGCAAACTAAAGCCAATTGTCTCCTGTGACGCACTACTTCAGATCTACTATGCATACTTCTATTCACTAATGTCCTACGGTATTATTTTGTACGGGAACTCAACAAACTCTGATAGAGTATTCAAACTACAAAAACGAGCCCTACGTATATTGGCAGGGGTAAATTCGAGGCACTCGTGTAGAGAACTATTTAAACAGTACAAGATGATGACACATTATTCACTATACGTATTTGAAGTAATTATGTTCACGCGTCGAAACATTCACTTATTTAAGCGAATGAATATGCCTGGCAGAATCACCCGTCAGACGGGGCGATTATTGCCTGTATCGCGGCGACTCGCGCTGCTCGACAGGAGCCCGCGCGTGGCAGGCCCGTCGATGTACGAGCGCCTACCCGCCACTATAAAAAATGAGACCTCAAACGACATATTTGAACGCCGACTAAAGGAACTTTTATTATCAAAATCGTTGTATTCCATAAAGGAATACAACGAACAGACATTGTAAATTGTATTGTATCTTTATTTAATGCCATGTTTAGTTTTAAAATGAAATTATTATTTTAATATGAATTTTGTATAGATATATATTTTTTCCACTTTTGACAATTTATATCTAGGATGCCCTAGCTTTTATTAATAATTTGACATTTAAACAATTTACTTCCTTGACATTGTACCTTTTTAATATTATGATTGTTTTGTTTGTTTTAATTTTGCTCTTTGTTTTGATTTATTTGTATTTGACTATTTATATTATTGTTATTCTTATACACTCTGACGATCTTTTTGTGAATTCATGCTATTTTAACTTATAAAAATGACATGTAAATTTTCAAAATGAAATAAATGAATCTATCTATCTATCTATCTATCTATCTAAAACTTCAAATTCGGTTCAGTGGTAATAGTTGAAATCAAAGGTTAGAAACTGGGAAAATTTTGTCGTTTAGGTGCAAACTTCCATTTTGCTACTTTTCAAGAGCGACATATCTTTGAAAAATATATAGCTGCTGAAAAATCCATAGAATAAAAAAATTAGAAAATAAAATTTCACATTATATACATTGACCTTCTTTAATAATGAATAGAATACATTTTCCGTCCGTCGCCATCGTACTGCTTTTGTGCACATGCAAAAAACTGAAAAGAAGAGCAAAACTTTCGCGGTTATTGGGCTCCCAAAAGTTATGCACAACTCCTGGGATGGTGCGAACTCAGATTACATGCATTTAGGACCAAATTAAGGTATTAAAACTATTTCCAGCTTTATGGGAATTAATTCCTCAAACGTTTTTTTTTGATCTAATTTGTTGTTTATAATCAAGTGTACCTAATGTAATTTTGAAGTACCTACGTCGTTAGTACTAGGTAAACATTGTGGTGAGTATCAAGGCCGTAGATTTTTATCTGAATTATCCGGAAAATCATATTATCTTAGTCAACAATCAGACTTAGTAGTAGCCTGTAAAACAATTAAGTACCTACCTACCAACGATTCTCTTAATTTTCCTGGGGGTAGGTAA
Source organism: Epinotia brunnichana (assembly GCA_963854355.1). Lineage (NCBI taxonomy): Eukaryota > Metazoa > Arthropoda > Insecta > Lepidoptera > Tortricidae > Epinotia > Epinotia brunnichana. Next base: position 15,021,770 of record OY977949.1, on the reverse strand, counting down.
GTCTACTTATCTATATACTTCAATGTCTCAATAACAGTGCACTGTTTTGATTGTAAATAAAAACACGTAGTTTTTGAGTAAGTTGTGAGATTTATATTGCATTATAAAGAAGTCATGTTCCGATTATGTATATAATAAAATAACCAGCAAATGGCCCCCACGGCGCTGATGACAGGCTAATTAATAATCTTGTTATGAAAATACGGTCTCAGCGTAACTTTCACCATTTTTGCAGTGAATTTTTACAGTGAAAACATGTGCCGTAAAACTACACAACTATGTATAGTCCCAACTATGGTCCAAAAGTAGACTCATTAGTTTCTATCAATACCGATTTCGTATTAGTGATTTTATACGTTTTTATTTAAATTCGTGTTATTATATTATTGCCTGTCTTTAAGTTCACCCATATAGTCCCACTTGAGCAATATGAGAATTGATTTGGACCATAGTTGGGTGATCTGGACTATAGTTGTGTAGTTTTGCGGTTCTTCTTTTGTGTAACGCTCCATTTTTGCCCGACTACGGCAGAGCCGAAAATAAGGTTTTCACACCTCTCATTCAGAAAAGTTAGTTTTGGTCCACGACGAGGGGGAGCAAAATGCTACTTTTCTATTCAAGCTACTCTTTTAGGGTTCCGTACTCAAAGAGTAAAACGGGACCGTATTACTAAGACTCAGCTGTCCGTCCGTCCGTCCGTCCGTCTGTCTGTCACCAGGCTGTATCTCACTCATACCGTGATAGTTCCAGTTGAAATTTTCACAGATGATGTATGTCTGTTAATAATAAAATAAATATTTTTATTGATAATGGTACGGAACCCTTCGTGCGCGAGTCCGACTCGCACTTGCCCGGTTTTTTTTTAATTTATTAATTGGGTTGTAGCATTTACGCAATGTGCCAATAGAACACAGATCTTAATAAAATAATCGATTGTAATTTCATCGTAATCGATTAAAAACTTTTTTTTTTTGCATATTTTTTTCCTCATAGTCGGTGTGAAAAGTTGCATTTGTCACTCAGGAGCAAAATTATTTTCGTCTCGGGCGTTAACATTTGAATCTTGAATCCCTCACTACGCTCAGGATCCTACGTTAGAATCCCTCGCTACGCTCAGGATTCTATTGTAGGATCCCTCGCTACGTTCAGGATTCAATACACCGCCCTCGCCGTAAATATACTATTTTGCTCCCTTGTGACACAAATAACTATTATGTTTTTACTAATCCGGACAATCATGGGTGACAACTGTCAAATTTCAGTGTAGCCACATGCACGAAAAAAAATTACACAAAATTCAAAAAGTGCACTCTTATCGAGACATCCTATATATGCGAGTACAAATAAATTTAAAATAGCTACATCGAAAGAATTTTCCTGTGAACTCAATTCGACAATTTTACTATAGAAAAATGAAGTTGGCATAATTACAAGCTTTCTATTAACTTACAATATATTGAAACTATGTAACTCTATTTTCAGGTGGAATCTTGCAAGTCTTGCAACTCAATTTTGAAGCAGATATCGCAACCGATTGAGCTGAAATGTTGGGTAAAGGTATAGTTTGGATGACAATTCAATACCATGGTATCATCGAGCTGATCTGATGATGGAGACAGAAGGTGGCCATGGTAATTCAGTTGAGTTGAGTTTGGGCTCGTTAGAATCGTCTCAATGAGTAGGTAGTTGATGACGGTATTCAGAAAAGTACAGACGCCAATAAAAGCTTGTACCAAAAATGAAGCTTTTGACACAAACTTATTTCATCATTAAGAAGTCACAAAATCTGCGATGTCACGAGATTTCATTAAATATTGACAAACTGAGCCCTAGACCTAGTCAAGTAACTTTGATTTATGATAGAACTATAAGAGCTTTTTCGCGAAACGATCCGTTAATCTAAAAGTTATCATATTTAACGATTGTTCTGAACTTTTCATTTTGTAACTAGGTACATAGAGTCCTTTGATATTAGAATATAAGTTTATTTATTGCAAGCCAAAATAACACCACATCACAATTTCGTTCTTGATAATATACAAAAGAAACTTAACTATTACCGACTTAAACTAAAATACCAGATAAAAAGAAGACTGGTGGTTGCTATAGTGGCGGCAAGTGGTCACCAGACACCACTTAGCATATTGCTCTGACACTAAACAATGCCACAGCGCTGGTCTTCCGTGGAGCATTACCTACACATATTACATAAATTATTATTATTATTATTTTTTTTGTACGTGGATAAAACCTGCGAACCATGTTATGTGGTATTTCTATCCACTAAAAACTCCACGGCGGCCGCATCTGGAGCCCTCCTCGCGCCTCGCCACATTTGGCTCGTCCTAGGATGATGATGGTCGCCTTCCCTGGGGTTTTTAGGTGAGTGCCCCGGCCCCCGCCAGAAACACTGCGACCCCGATGACCCCCTTTAGTCGCCTTCTACGACAGGCGGGGGATACCGTAGACCTATTCTTGTCCGAGCCTACACGGTTTACATATTACATACCTACATACTATTAATCGCATAAGGACTCTAAATTAAAAGTTTAGATAGTAATTCCTCCTGACGCCTCATTTAATATAGGTACTACAAAAAAAAACTATGTAAGTATAGATTTGTACTGGTTGCAATTCATATTGTCAAGTTTTGAAAGTCAGCTCAAAATAAACTTTAGCTTGACATCACTTCTCGCAAAAATGCGCATTACTACTGCATCTAAAATTAGATACCTACATAAAAAAATGCTGTAATAACTTACCCCAAATGTCGTATCCAAACACATCAGAAGCAAAACTAAGCTAAATAAAAATAAATTCATTTTGAATATTAAAAATAAGCAGCAACAAATCTGCTAGTATCGCCTCTAAGAGCGAAACGCTAAAATGTGATAAAAATTATCGTCAACATTTTATATCCAAAAATGTAATGGCATGTTACATGTCAAAACTGAAATGCCTGGTAATTGTAAAAATAAAATTACAGGTTTGATAACCGCTGTATACATTGTAACTAGGTATTAAACGTTTACATACCGTATGTCCGGTTGTACAGAGTTATAATTAGTAATTATGAGTTGTTAATGTGTCCCTCAATGTTACGTAAATTACATATAACCAATCGTACTTATTTAATAGGAGGTTTATTTTACTTTATATTTCGTATTAAAGATAACAACAAGAAAACCTGTTTCAAAGGCAATGCTTATAATAAACAAAAATCATATAATTCATACAAATTTAAAAATACTTAAGGAAAAACAAAGTTCGGTGGGTCAGCCTCGAACATGCATTTTGCGGTCCAGTACGAAGCTTCGCATATATCTTTATATTTCTTAGCTGAAACAAAAGAAAGCTCACATACAATAAATAAATTTGAACAGTTAATAAAAGCTAAACAATTAACAGATCAATAAACTTTTTCTTGTTGTTATTCTGTCCCCGTAAGCCAGGAGACCACAGTCACAGAGCTTCAGAAAAAATACTAAATACAGGGTGATTTCGGGGTCGCGGATCAAGAAGACCAAAAGCGATTAAAATGGTGATACTGAACAACTTTTCCCATGGGAGTCCACCCACGAAATCGCAAAAAAATAAGAGCCAATTATGAGTTAACTGTGAGTTAATTGAGAGTTAATGGATGGATCAGCTGATTTTTTTTGCGATTTCGTGGTCAGTTTCTTGGGAAAAGTTTTTCAGTATGACCATCTTATTTGCTTTTGGTCTTCTTGCTCCAAGACCCCGAAATCAACCTGTATAAATTGGACTTCTAGCATGCTAAGGATTTTCTTACATCTGCCCCACCATGGAATGGATTTACACTTTAACAAAAATACCCTGAGAAAATTACGGTTTTTTTGGAAATAATTCAATATCAGGCTAATTAGTTGTATACGGCTTTTATATGTTATTTTAAACAACCTTTACTATGGAAATCAATAATTCTATGGACCGGAAGTAAGGAAAAAAAATTAACCCGCAAGCAAAAATGCTATCAGTATTTTTATAATGAAAACATGTTTGAGTACACAAATTTGGAGACTTACTACCTGAATCCAAAAATATATGCATCAGGAAATAACGGCATTTTAATTAAATATTTTACGACCTTGAGATAATATTGAATTTCATCTGGCCTATAGAAAGGTTTATTCATAAACAAAAATAAGTGGATTATGCGCGTATCCCAAAGAACGTATATAGACGTAGTCAATTATAAAGTAAAGAAAGTTTATACCATTTTCGCCTGTTTTTTACGGAATTTATGAAGATTACTTTTCATTATTTTTTACCGTATCGGTATTAAATTTAGGTGGATTATTAATGAGTATTTAGTCAAAATATCCACCCTATTTTTTGGTGTAAAAATATGGCTGATATCGATATATTGTTGTGTTTTCATAGAGCGAAACCGTAAAGTTCTCAGGGTAAAACACGTTTTTGTGGATGTAGACCCCATAAAATCATAGTTCTAAGATTCAAGATAACCAGACGTAAACATGTCAACGAGCAACAAAAATTGTTAATAGGCCCTAACCTTTATTCTTCTGTCATCTAATTTTTTTATAATATACACGTTAGACACGTGTATTGCAGCTCATATGACAACTGTTTAAAAGTTTCTTATTGTGACAAACAGGAAAAAATCAAGTGTTTCTAGCAAACTGTGTGATCTGCATTCTTGTGTCTCATTTAATTCGTTTAAGTATTTGTCATTCACATTTTTCCTTAAAACAACTGTAAAAAATACCTATTTAACTACAGAGGTTTATGTTGCCAGTTTATCAGATGACTAGGTACCTACACTATAATTTGTAGGTATCTAAAAGTTGTCCAACATATCACAAAGGATGTTTACGGCTAAAGGAAAACTGTTGGGTGCTTGCATAATTGTTAGCAAATAGGTACAACGTATTTTACGATACTCTTAAGGGTCGTACATGCAGTTACACATGATACGTTATTAATCTTATTTGCGAAAAACACTACCTACGGCGTATCTGGTGGTAAGCAGGTACCGTAGCCTATGGACGCTTGTGAAAGCATATGAGTCAGAAACGCATTGCCAACCCTCTATTTATTTGAGGATTCGTTATGTCGACAGCTAGAGCGACAGTCAAATGTAGATATCCCGCGCTCTCAACACTGCGCAATGCGCATCCTCGGCAACTCTAGCGATCTTACTTAGTCATCTAAGTCATCTTGAACTTTTTAAGCCATACAATAAAATGAGGTACCCGGATTGTCCGAATTTTCATTTTAGCAAAAAGCCGTTTCTTTCTGAGACGATGTCATTTTCAGGATTATTATAAAACAATCGTAACCTAACCGAATGGGTTTCACTCGATAAGTAGATATTTAATAAAAAGAATCAAAAAATTTGCTGGTTTAGAAAAAACCGTTTTTTTAGCCGAAATAAAAATTCGGACGAACGATACAGTTGGGGAATTAAATTTAGTGATTGCGATTAGGATACCAATAAAATGCTTATGCCCGAGGTTATCTGTAAGGAGGCGATACTTCCTAGAGGGCTTCTCTAAATATGACCGAGATAATTGCTATTCTATGATTGAGAAAGATTTACAAAATACAAAATTACAAAATACAAAATTCTTTATTTTCTTAAATTATAGACTAAATTTATGATAGGGATGGAGCCGCCCGGTAAGCAAACAATGCCTGTATTGGGTAGCTCCGCTCTTCCATAGATTATAATAGGTATTATGCTAACACAAAAGGTTTTAACAGGTTTTTTTATTTAATTTTATACTAGACTAGAAAATAGTATGTGTGAGGGAGTGTGTGTCTGTGTGTGTGTGTGTGTGTGTGTGTGTGTGTGTGTGTGTGTGTGTGTGTGTGTGTGTGTGTGTGTGTGTGTGTTTGTGTGTGAGTGTGTAAGTGTGTGTGTGTGTGTGTATGCATGCGTGGGTATGCGATAAATTTTATACGGGACGGGACTTAAGAGTAACGTTGTAATAAACCTTCCGCTTCATCGTAGGTTTTTGTTTTAAGCCATTTTATATGCAGCTTCTTGCAATCGTGATATAGTTTTAGATAAATTTCTAATACTTTGTTAATTTTATTATAAATATGTACAGAATTACTCATAAACTGTGACCTGGCAAATTGCGTTCTAGTTTTTAAAGAGTTAGCCACGTTACCTATTTTTCTTTTGTTTTTATAGTTTGGGTTAAAAGGTAAGGTCTTGTGTGTTTTTAAGGTACTTTGTAAAATATATAATTTTCTAACCGAGAGGACGTCACTGATTTGGTAAAGAAGGTAAGATTATTGTGACATCCGTGTAAATCTCTGATTTAAGTGTTAAATTGTTCTTCCTGTTCCTGATAGTTACTTTAATAACATTGAACGTTAGACATTTCCAATTCAATCCTGATACAGACCAATACTCCTAAACTTTCGGGACCGAAGGCGGATTATGTTCATGATAACGTGATCAATACAAAGTCGCTTCCCGCTGTCTTGTCTCTGTCTGTCCCTATGTATGCTTAGATCTTTAAAACTACGCAGCGGATTTTGATGCGGTTTTTTTAATAGATAGAGTGATTTCAAGAGGAAGGTTTATATGTATAATACATGCATGTATTAATTGTATTATACATATAAACCCGTGCAAAGCCGGGGCGGGTCACTAGTATACTATAAGATCAAGTATGCGTCATTTTTTATCAAGCAGTGTAAGAAAGTGCCAAATGCTATGCTTAAAAAACTTGTAACTGTCACACGATAAACTCAATCATCCTAAGGCCCGAAGAGAACTGTATTTCCGTGTTTATTTGTCCCACTATCTATACGGTGATGATGATGGTGAAGTCCTCCCAGAGGTTATCCGTATCTGTTGACGGCAACATCCTGTCAAAAATAATATATGGCCGGAGGAAACTTCACGTGCACGAGCTCGAGCGTGACTTGCAAAACCAAAACTTGGTTCCGAACGTACGGCCACAGGGCTGTTATTCGCTACGCGTTAATGCGGCTCACCCCGCCGGTCACCCGTTATGAAACTAGACCTCTACCTTCGCTTAATTATTACGCATCGCGGTGTCAAGATATAATTGTGGGTGAGCGTTGAGGTGAGCTTAAAACAAGTTACAGAATAGGGGGGCAGGAGACACCGCGAAGCTGACTAATGTCATAGGTATAGTGATGCCCTCCTGGCTTGGGCCGAGTTTTGCGGAACAGGAGTACGGCGTCCAGATCTTCAAGACCAGCGCGTTTGAAAACAGATACCCATGATGAATAGTCTTCAAGAAAGGGGGTACTCACATACGTCCTTGCATTGTTCAGCCATAGCCTTCACTGCAACCCGCATGTCAGCGGGGAACATCATGTCTACCTGCTTGATCACTGCTTCGTGACTTAGCTTGTTGTTTTTTACCTATACGTAGAGAAACAGTTGAATACTCCAATAATGAATTTATTATTATTAATATATTAATAATACAATAATGAAGCGCGTACCCTCAATCTCATAGCGGAAAATATTGATTTGTTTTCGTGTTCTCTGAATGAATTCACAAAGGCAGCATTGCTCGTAATATGTTATAAGAGTACTACGTAAAAAAAATGTTATAGGTATTATAAAATAGTTACACTGTTGTCTTAGGTTCGATGCCTGTAAAAATAGTTGTAAGTATGGATAATAACAAATAAAAATAAATAAAATAAATAATAATATCAAAAAGAAGCTATTCAATTCAATTCAATTCAATTCTTTATTTGTTTCGGACTAGGTAATGTTCATAAGTTGTTAGTGTATAGCTATGAGTTCGCTCTTGTAGTAAAACATTCGGGACGATATCGATAGTAGGTAGTAAAAATATTAATGATAAGGATTTCACCAAAAATACTTATAAGTATGTTATACGGGGTGGCTGTAACAGGAGCAAATAGTCAGAAGGACGCTTCCTTAGAGCATTTGCAGTAACCCCTTGTGACTCATTAATTTCATAAAAATAATTGGTTTCGGTAAAATTTTGATCTAAAGTTATGACCTCCAAGTAATGTATCTTGGCACCACGAGATCATAGCACGGCAGTCAATGCAGATGTTGAGGTAACATCATGTAATGAGTCATAATAGTTTTTACATTTTTGTTTTTAAAAGATATTTTTGTGATTTTTTTATATTTATCTCATTTTTTTTAGTGAGAAGAGTAAAAAATACAAGCAACCTTATTTTAGAGATTTTTTTAATTTATTTTTTACGTAAAACCACTTGGAAATAATTGTTGACAAGCTTAATTAATCTACAGTTTAGTTTTTTGCTCCTGTTACAGGGCCCACCCTGTATATCAATCTTTATAAGTATGTTATATATCAATCACGAGACAGAAAAGTCCACAATTTTATTGGCTCTAACTCTTCAGCTTTTAATTTAACCAGATTAGTTAAGAGCTTTTTAGGGTTCCGTACTCAAAGAGTAAAACGGGACCCTATTACTAAGACTCCGCTGTCCGTCTGTCTGTCTGTCTGTCTGTATGTCTGTCTGTCTGTCTGTATGTATGTCTGTCTGTCTGTCTGTCTGTCTGTCTGTCTATCTGTCTGTCTGTATGTCTGTCTGTCTGTCACCAGGCTGTATCTCACTGATACCGTGATAGTTCCAGTTGAAATTTTCACAGATGATGTATTTCTGTTGCCGCTATAACAACAAATACCTACTAAAAACAGAATAAAATAAATATTTTTATAGATAATGGTACGGAACCCTTCGTGCGCGAGTCCGACTCGCACTTGGCCGGTTTTTTCTATTATCTTAGGTACTCACCACCTGCGTCATTGTGTAGATGCATGCAATGTAACACATAACATTCCTTTCTTCTATAAATTTGCCTTGCTCTATTGAACCAACTTGCTCTAAAATCAGTTATTACATTATTAGATGAACACTTCGGTTTGTTATGTTACTGTTGTTATTACATATGATTTACGGAAAAAGAAAACTATGCACATACCTTCAGTAACGTCGTTTTTCGGTATGCACGACTTTTTCATCATTTTGCCCGAGTTTTTTAGCTGCTGTCTTGTCATCTGCAATACAAATTATAATAAGTATTGTAAGCATACAGTATCATACGAATAAATCAGTAGGTATATGTACCAACGTGACACATTAATTTAAGCAACGACTATTGGAAGAGCAATCATTATAAACTCCATACACTGTTGACCGGGGTGACATTAGAAAAACGGGGCTACTTAAACTGATTAGATTGGTTCGAAGACTGAGTTAAAAAAAACTAAGATAGCTTGATGCTTTTGCTGGAGTAATATAGGAACAATTTCAATTTGAAAAACTAAATGATCCGTCTTTGTGGTGTCATAAAAATTGCCACAACCACTTTCCTGGTTTTAGAGAAGCAAAGAGATAGAAGAAGAAACGAGTGAGTGGGTATAGTAGGAACGAACGTTATTTTGACAGTATTAACTCTGGGTAACTAAAGGTTCATATCGGTTTAGTTAATCGCCGTATTGGCAGGTGCTGATATCAAGCAAAGATTATATATTGCGTATTATTATAAAAAAGGTCATCAACAAAGTTTTAGTTTCTTAATTAACGAATTTTTGACGACCGCTTTAGCCTAGTTGGTGACCCTGCCTACGAAGCAAGAGGTCCTGGGTTCGAATCCCGGTAAGGGCATTTATTTGTGTGATGAGACTGATGAGCACGAATATTTGTTCCTGAGTCACGGATGTTTTCTATGCATTTAAGTATTTATTTCTCTATATAAGTATCTATATCGTCGTCTAGTGCCCATAGTACAAGCTTTGCTTAGTTGGGACTTGGTTGATTTGTGTAAGATTGTCCGCAAATATGTATTTATTATTATTTTTAATTAAACATATTAGATACACGTAGATTTTTTTGACGAATAAGTATTGTGTTCAATTTTTGTGGATCGACCCGCTTGAGTTGATCAAGCATGCTCGAATTAGTGGGGTTCCATACTCACATCGCAATTTAAAGGTAACTGAATTAGAATTGGAATCGTAACTTATGAATACTTATGGTATTTAGCCAGTGAACGAATATACATAGAATACGAGCTCCATACAAATTTCTACCCAAACTCGGGTCCAAACCCGGCATGCGCATAGTCAACTGCGTATCCAATCACAGCTACCCAAAATGTCAGCCTATGTTCAATTACCCAACACAAATGGATGCGATTGGTCAATTTAGCAATACATTGCTGTGATTAGCCGTCGTGCGTCACGTCGGACGACAGTCATGTGACAGTGACATCGAAAACGGATACCTAATTGTTGAATGGTGACATGCAACAAGAAGCAACTTAGTTTATAATAACGTTTGCGTGATTTCTTTGTTTAAGAAGTAGGGCTGAGTCGCCAGGTAAAATACCAAATTATTTATTTTTATTTACAATATAATACAAGTATAAGTAATGTAGAGCTCCTTATAGAAAATATCAGGAATTTCAGAGGCCGCTCTACATTACCTTGCCTTTATAGATTACCAGAAAGGCTTTCGATACTTTGTCACACTTATCTATCTGGGAGGCACTAAAAGCACAACACGTAGAGCCCCAGTATATCAATATAACCCTGCACGTGTCCCCTGGGTGGTGCTAAATGAGCGACAACACTTCCGGCGAAACAGGCGCAACTATTAAAATATCACATTACAGATCGCCATACGATTAAATAAATAAATATCAATATTCTAAAATACTTATACGAAAATAGCACAAGTAAAGAAAAATTAGAAACTATTCTATTGCGCTTTTAATTAATAGAATTTGATGGCCTCAAGAATCGTTTTTAATGCATCAGTCACATCTTTGAAAGAGAAAATATACCAAAACATTTATTTGCAATGAATGCAAGATGAAATGTAAAGAACAAAGAAGATCCCTTTTTTGTCATGCCATTTCGAATCGTGTCGTTTCAAGCGAACTGCTTCATTCCATTTCGTTTCTAATTGGATGTGTTGGAAAACTAAAAACATTTTTTTTTTCATTTTATAGATAGAAATGCATCGATAAAAACTACAAAATATTGATAAGATATTCAATGGTTAAAATAGAAACCAACTTATTAATAGTACATTATGATACAAGTGTGCTATGTTGGTCATTACACTCGAGTCGGTTTTTAAGCCTGAGCCGAAGGCGAAGGCTTAATGCAGACGAGAAGTGTAATGACCAATGCTCACGTGTTTCATACGACGTTTTTCAACACATTTGCGAGGAAAAAAAAAATTAAAATGTTAAAAGATATGTAATGAAAAGGCACTAGTGCGATAATGTAATGTAAAAGTCACGGCATGGGTAATATTCTGCATTATTTTGCTAATATTTAAAAAGATATGTAATGAAAAGGCACTAGTGCGATAATGTAATGTAAAAGGCACGGCATGGGTAATATTCTGCATTATCAGTGTAAATACGCTGTAATAAGACCTACTATACGAGCAGGTGTGTTGAAAAAAAGTTATGATGCCTGTTGGCATAATACCATCCCTATACAAAATGTGATCATCACAATAAAATCAAAATAATATATTTATCGCTGTATTAACTTGTGAAAAGTGATTCCATCTTTTTTGTTGTGCTTGTCCGAACGACTCACACACCATTTTATGGCACAACAAGGCATATTTATTGAAACCGAACGTTTGGTTTATTTAACAGTTTGACACGGTGGCCATGTTTGAACTGAACGGCTGCCAGGCATCCTTTTTAATCCCCGCCTATAAGTGCATCCTTTTTGTGGGGCCACTTTTCGGCGCTAGTAAGACTTCTATGTATATTCGTTCACTGTATTTAGCTACAGATTTTAGATGAGACTGAGAGTGCGTTGTTACCAATCAACCAAATATTTACAAGTTGACTTTGGTGGCGCGAGAATAGAGCCCCTGGTAGATTAACTAGCAGATTTGCTTGCTTAGTTAGATCTAATAAGTTCCATATAATATAATCTGTGATATCATCATTAGTGACGAAATAATAATAACTCTTACTTATTGTCTAACAATTGGTTTTCCACATATTCAGTATGCCATATATGTCTTCATATATTTAAGAAGCACATTATGACCGTTGTTTTTTTCCTCTAGACAAAGACTGTGAACCCACAAAAAACTAAATAGTAATTTATATTCACAACAGCTTACCGCATAAGTAACATTGAAGAGCAAAAAACATATTAAGACCGTTAAAAAACACTTAAACTCGAATGCTTGCCTATTCATTTTGAATAAACAATACTTAGTTTCAGAAAAAAATGCCTTGCTGTTGCTATTTATATGACGATGTTAGCGTTGTCTGTCGTGTTCTGTGACAGTTATAACAGGGAAGAGTGTTGCTTAGAAAACATAGCTTATTACTGTCTCATTGAACTATACTTAGAAAATCAAGACGTCATAAACGTAATATTTGCCTACATAAGTGCACCTCTTTTTATTACAAGCTTTTATTTAACTTGACCTGTTTGTTTGTTTGTTAGTTTGATGGTGTGGGACGAATCTTGGAACTGAATTTTGTTAGTTAAGTATAGTTTGGATGACAATTCAATATTACGGTACCATCGAGCTGATCTGATAATGGAGACGGAAGATGGCCATGGGAATAAAGCACTTAACCGACGTAACCTCGTTGAGTTTGGAGTCGTTAGAATCGTCTCAATGAGTATCTGATACAGTATACAGAAAAGTATAGTTGGCAATAAAAGCTTGTACCAAAATTTATTTTTTGGTCAGAAACTTATTAGGTAGGTATTTTTTAAGATTGCTTGACAAAACAATGGTTGGGCTGATTTTCACAATGCTTAGGTACCTACCGGCCACCTTGTCGCTGACGGACCGGTGTATAATCTGACCTATGATTACGCATAGTTATTACGAATTTCAGTGTTATACAGTAGGTTAATAACGTAACCTTTCAAACGAGCTTCAGGACACACCGGCTGTCATTGTCACCTCCAAAAAATGACAGTTGATAGGAAAGTAGGTATGTCCGTGGTATGTCCCAATAGGCGTTCTAAAAGTAACGCGGCCATCTTAATGGGTGAGATGAGTTTCTCTGTAGGTACTTATAATAAATATCTAAATAAAAAAATGAACCAGCCAATATCATTCCAGACGTTACTTTGTCACGAATGATCTCAGGTTCCCATGAAGGGAAAAACATGAAACATTTTTTATAGGTACATTACATTACCTTTATTATTCTGTTAATGTCTTAGGATAGATATTCTCCGACTGCGACGGTTAATTAATTTTCCGAAATATACAGGGTGTTTTTTTTAAATGGGACAGTATGGGGAAATCCGAATCTAAAGGAGATAGAGGAAAAGTGTCCAAGGAGACATTAGGTGTTTTTTTATGTAAACAAATTTGGCTCATTAAAATTTTTGGTCAAGCGTGAGTTGTTCTTAAAAAATTATAAAGTTGGTCAATTTTTTTTTTGACGCGGGTCGTCTCTGTTTCATGTAAGGATTATTTCATTGTATGGAAAGAAAAAAATCTGAACAGCAGAAGTTGGTCAAATTTAATGAAAACTAATCTACTGTCCCATTTAAAAAAAACACTTTGTATATGGTTCATAAAAAAAAACTCAGTTTTTTAGACTTTAAGCACCTCTTTAATATTTTTATTTATTGTTCTTAAAGTAGGTATATCGCCGCCACATCTGTCAGCTTTCAGAAACGTCAAAATGGCCGAGTTGCTTTGCCTTTTACCTACTTATTAATAATTTTGATTCCGTCTACGATATACCTTCATGAGACGCATCATCATCATCATTGTCAGCCCGTAATCGCCCACTGCTGAGCATAGGCCTCTCTTCGAGTACGCCACCCGTCCCTATCCTGAGCTAATCTTATCCAGAAGTGACCCGCGATCTTCCTAATATCGTCCACCTATCGAGCTGGTGGACGGCCGACGCTCCTTTTACCTAGAAGTGGCCACCAATCTGACACCTTTTTTGTCCACCTACCATCATTCTGCCTGGCAAGGTGTCCTGCCCAGCTCCACTTGAGTTTCGTAATGGTATCTCCAACGTCGCGCACCTTAGTGCGACGTCGGATCTCAACATTCCTCACTCGGTCTTGTAGTTTAATGCCGAGCAGTGCGCGCTCCAAGGCTCTCTGTGCTACTCGTATTTTGTGTACAGCCTAATTTGTTAGCGTCCATGTCTCAGCACCGTACGTCATGGTGGGCAGGACACATTGGTTAAAGAGGCGAGTCTTCAGGCATTGTGGAACATCGGTAGACTTGAGTATGTCGTCCAGTTTATTAAATGCTGCCCAACCCAGCTGTATTCTCCTAGAGATCTCCTTATGTTGATGCTGTTTGTCAAAGGATAGAATATGTCCAAGATATACATATTGGTCGACCGACTCCAGTTTATTGTTTGCTACCGTTATTGTTGAATCTAGACACGCGGCAGCGTGTCAAGCCAAGTTCAAGCAAAGGAACTGGCTAGCCAGCGCCGAGTGTATCATTACACGTACCACTTGGTGCCACTTTTGACCCTTCTATAACTCAAAACCTCTTTAACGTAAACACATAAAACTACGTGCGTTTAATTATATCTATAAGGACATCTAGAAGCCCAAATTTCAAGAAGCTAGCTCAAACGGTTATAAAGATATGAAGGTCAAAAAGTCGTATATTTTAGCAATGACTACCTAAACCTAACCTACTTCCAGATGACTTAGAAGGATGAAATTTGGAATCCAGCTTGTTAATTGTGTGTAAGCGTAGGAAAGAATCTAAAAATAAAAAAAGTTAAAAAATAGGGGGCCCCATACAATTTTTTTTTATAATTGTAGCGTTGGAACCGTTACAAGCAGATATTTGAAACTATCCCAATATATGTATTATTATATTTGCTAAATAACAGAAATATAAAAATAAAGTTAAGTCAAAAAATAAGGGGTGTCCCCATACAAAAAAACTTGTAGGTACTTAATACCTACGCGCTAAACAACCGGCCAACGGTGTGTCGTCGGCGGCGCGCGGCACCTCATAATTATACACAGAACAGAAGTAAATCTCAATACCTGCCTAGTTTTCTTCACAAAAAGTAATGATATCCCACCAAAAACATAAATGTAAAAAAGGAGAGTTCGCCGCAAAAAGAATGGAGATCTACTTAAATGAGTGCGAAGTTCTATGCAAAATTCAAATATGTATTTATAGGAACAAAATAACATTATGAACAAGTATTAAACTCTATGTCTTTGCTTTATTGGATACCTATAACAATTGCTGTTATTTAAAAATGTGAGATCTTAAAGTAAGTTAGATTTGACTTGGCCTACTGTCTGTTTTTCACCTTTTCACGCTTAAACCACTGAACCGATTGAGATGAGAATAATACATTTCTGAGTAAAAGTGTCCGCTTCTGCCAATTTTCCGTTTTTGTTGGACGGAAAATTGCGACACTTTTATTCAGAAATTTATTATTACAATGTACGACCAGTAAGTATTAACTAGTTTGATACAAATTCAGCGTACCTATTTTAATATAAAATAGTTATAATCTATTTTGTAGCGTAACGTAAGAATGACTCCAATTATGAATATTTAGCTCAAGCCCTTGCACATCAGTCAATGAATGCAGAAAATATCTATTTACGAAAAGGGACAAACAGCTATAGAAGACATCCCTCCAACGGAAGCCGCTCTCCGGCAGCACACACTTCGGGCAATAAATATATCAAGGAGTCCATGTCTGGGGACAAGCCTTGGTGCCTCTCCAAAAGCTTCCGATTCCTTCTTCTTGGCGCTGGAGAATGGAAGACAGTGAATGGACTCCTGTTTGGTCATATTTACCAGATGTCACAAGTGTGTGTCTGGAACTCACTCCTTGCAGGTGCAAGAAAGGTTGCAAAAGTCGTTGCAACTGCATCAAAAGAAAATTGAAGTGCACAGAAGTATGTATGTGTGTCGGAAACAGCGGACATCAAATTGTTTCATAAAAATATTTTTAATAAATTTTATCTGGCATCATAAAATTTAACAAAGTAGGCATAAGCAGATACTCGTACTCCTCGACCGTTTTGTAAGATAAACGCCGCCTAGTAATACAGTCGATATTGTTCAACCTCGAAAATTCGGGGAGTTTGATGAAATTTGGTACGAATGTTCGTTGGAAGCCCTGTTTTGGTCTCCCAAAAGTCCCCGGGTCAGGACCTTGTAGAACGGCCGCTATCTTGGAAAATGTACTCCACTCCATTCGTAAGAAATTCAGATTTTTTTTCGAAAACTTCGTACTCTATGAAAACATGGTTCACAGCAACATTAAAGCTGAATAAATTCTGCACAAGCCTGTAGTAGTACACAACCTTGACGAGAAAACGTGTCTTCGTGGAGAAAAATGCATCCACATGTGAGATTTTCCCTCAATGTCCTTCCAGGGAAGATTCTCCGAATTTGGAGCTTGAGAGAATTTCAAATCCACTTTGATGTATACAATAGGATATGAACTACATTAATAATAACATTTTACCCGACTACGGCTAAACCCAAAAGAATGGTAATTGATTAAATTTCTCGTTAAGTAGTGATAGTTTGCTACCACCTCCAGGTGGTGTTAGATTTATCTTAATGCTGACAACGTGTTGGCGCACATCGACTTTAAAAATAAAACAATATGGCGGGCGTGAGTCGAGTCGAGACCAACTCTGAAATCACAACTTTGCTTCTAGCACTTAATGTATCGGGCGGATTTCAATAAACATGACATCAGTAGATGGGTCGGTAACACGCCAGTGCTATACCTACACTATACATTTAACATTATTGATGCGGGGCGTATTACTGAAACTTCATAATGTGATGGTGAAAACATATTTTAGGGCAAAATTGGGGCAAAAAGCAAGTGGTAGTAGTCAAGTTCACTACACACACTCACCGAAACCTTTGTTTACATGTCTTAAAATTTGAATTTTAGTGACCATAGGGGTTAACCGCTATCTTGAAATTAATACTTCATTTTTATTATTTTGAATTTTCTATATAGGTATATTTTTTTTTTTTTAAAACGACTCTTGGCGGCCATCTTTGTGCCCCCCTTCCCCGTCCCCGTCCCCGTCGCGACTAGCCTCACGTTTCTTATTGCCTTCCGGACTATAAATGCTTAGAATTACTCAAGGAACATATATGCTCGATGAAGCACATAGCTTAATTTTTTTTTTTGGGTAAACTTCATACCTGTTTCCACTATTACAATACATTTTACTTAAAACATCATTGAATGTTAGTACAATGATGTTAAAATGGCGCAGTGATATCATATTTCCTGTCGCACATACATAGGTAGCACTATCGACAAACAAATTTTATTGCGCTATAAATATATACCTATATTCGCAAAGCGGACTAACAATTACATTTACCAGTGTAGCCGCCAAATATATTTACGGTAATCGTAATATTTCCCCCACGGGACAGATGCCTCGTGTGGAAGGTCAGCATTAATGTAACAGAGCAAGTTATTACTATTTCAGAAGCCAACTACTTGTAGTTTTATAAACTAGGATATTATTACTCCATACCTACTTATTAATTTAGCCTTAATTTACCTTATCAAAACAAATTAGGCTTAGGTACTCTCTATTGATTGACTGTAGGAATGGCGTTAGAAGAGAAAGATAAAAGTCACCCCTTTTAACAAAGTCACCTCAATCGGCTGTAATATCAAAGTTGAACTAAACCCAAAACTTTAAACACCAGTTTGGTAACACATGCAAACTTTTAGATACCTACCCACCTACTCGTAAAAAAGGCACTTTTCGTAAGTTCGTTGTTTGTGTTGTTGAGAACCTAGGTATTTGTTACAGACAAAGAACCAAAAAAACATAAGAAGAAATGCTGGGGACCGATTTTTGACTTTCGAGCGCTCGACTCTTTCACTCGAAAACTGTCAACAATGATGTAATGCTATTTTGAAATAGCGATAGAAAATTTGAAAACGAGTGGTATTGACCACTCGTATTCTACTCTACCAGTAGAAAGTAAGTCATGCAATTTTGAGACTATAATAGTAATTACTTTTATTTAATTTTCGAGCGCTCGAAAGTCAAAAATCGGGGTTGGTCTTGGACCGTCTAGAACACAATTTGACTACATTAGATTTTTGCCTAGAGCTTAAAGTGACTACTACATAATCGGTCGAACACTCATATCTCCTAAGCACAAATTGACTAGTACCGAAAAAACGTAGAACACATTTCGCCTACTGTTGTATTTTGTTTTTGAATGTACAGGCGAGGTGAAAAATAAAAGTACAGACATATGTCACAGCTTATAGATATATTATGTCAACTCATATGGACAGGAAATGAAAATAAAAAGAAAAGTCACTCCAGAACTTAAATAACTTAAAGAGAATCTTCACGATATTAAAACAAATTCGGTATACACTTTAATTCAATGCTCTCTTGATGTCTTTTATGGCTTTTAAAAAATCGATTGGGGCAATTTGTTTTTTTATTAATTTTGTCAATTCTCGGCCGTATCTTCTATTAAAAAGAATATCTTTCTTTTGCTTGTTCTCTCGTTTCATAAAGGCACCTGCCATAGAAATGCTTTGATATCTAGCTTCATTTTTTAGCTTGAACAGAAACTGAATTAGAGTTGGACTTTTGTTCATGCGGACCCCCAATCGGCGATGAAATGCTTCTAATGTATTCGTAGTCCTATGTATCTCTCTACAACAAGAAATCAAAGCAGTATTTCTTAGCCATTGTTTTTCAAAATAAACAATAAATGAATCAAATTCATTGCATCTCGGCCCATTATTGACAACGTTGTCCCATGCCTGTCTAATTAAGTTGGATGGTAAGAAAGGCAAGTTCAATGCTAGTGAGATTATTTCTTTACCGGAAAGTGTTGAAGTCAACCCCTTTTTATCTGCATTATCGCAAACCGCCTTGCAAAAATGGAAATAACACCCCGTAACTTTTCCGTTCGGGTAAACCGTTTTAAATGCCGTTATCTGGGCCATTTCATAGTCACATTTGTAAATTTTTATATTAACCTTCAGCACATCACGCAGGATTGAAAATAATGCTGTGTATGTACTTGTGCTCTTATTTGGCAATAACGCATAAATGGCAGGTTTGACGTTAGTTGAATATTTGCAGCTGTTTAAGTCCACGTGCAAAGTAAATAGCTGATAGAACGGTTTTGGCACCACTTTAAAAGTTCCATCTCCAAACACCATTTTCTTGAGGTGGGCGTTTAACCGGAGGACCTTTTGAGACGATCGATTGCAGAATATTAAAATTTTGTTTTCTGAGTCCAATTCATACTCACTTACAAGAAAATCTTTTTTAATCATATCTGGCAATGAAACTTCGAAGGATTTCGTAAATTCTGTTTTCGCCACATCCAAGAACGTGAGTCGTGTCCTACGTAGATTCTCTCGTACTGACTCATATGGTAGGAATTGCACATCAACAGATGGGTTTTCAATTATAAAATCCATCACGGCTTTCTCATAATTTTCTTTCAATCCGTACATGTTTTCACAAACATAGGTTTTAGCGTTTTCAAGAACATATTCTCTGTACATCTGTTCAATATTGGGCTCGCAAGAATGTAGTGACGGTTTCTTACGAACTATAATTTCGTCGTTTTTACTCACAGTTATGCTTGCACTGCACTCATTCCTCTTCGAACATCTCCAAAACGAATTCCCCACTTTGTTTACCGATACAAAGTTATATCGGTATCCGTTGCACCAGACAATTTTTTTATTTGCTAAAAACAATAACTTAATAGGTTCGTTCATTTTGCAGTTTTTTCAGCAGCATGACATAAACACAACATTACTCTTTTTAGAAAACGTCAAAATTATCATATTTTCTGTACACTATTAGTGGCCAGTACGGTAGAATGAACACAAAGAGGTTTAACAAGTGTTTTACTATTATGGACTAATGTACTTATCTGTGAAGTGATCTTATCTTCATTAGCTCATCAGTCTCATCACATCACCTTCCATCATGTAATATATATGTCATAAGTAGTGCAGTCGCGGAAGGAAAAGGATAACACCGCCACAGTCATAATATAGTCGAAAAGTGACGTACTTTTTTATTCCAGACTGAAACAAGTAAACATAAAAAAATAGGAATTCAATTTTATACCTGAATGTCCAGACAGTTTGGATTCTTGTCACTATGCTATGTAGGAAAAATACGCACTTGTCAATTTCTGTTTTAGGAGATTTGAGTGTTCGACCCATTATGTAGTAGTCACTTTAAGCAATAGGCAAAAATCTAATGTAGTCAAATTGTGTTCTAGACGGTCCAAGACCAACCCAAAAATCGGTCCCCTGCGCGTTCAATAGTATAGGTATAGGATTATGGTCATATAATTAATTGAGCATGCCCCTGGTTAAGTCTTGGTTATCTATATTTGTGTTTGTGTCTTTTAGGATCAATTTCACTATGTCTAATGAAAAGGCAACCTTAAGTAGGTGTTGTGATTTAGACATAATTTTAATTAGGAAAGAGATGAGAAGCAACGGATGAGGAATTACACGCTAACACGTCTTAATTGCTTAACCATTGGTTTCATTCACAGTGCGAATAGGGTGACATAGCTTGTACCACAAAACAAAGACAACACTCGGTGAACATTAATACTTAAGATCTTTTCCTTCTAGGCTGATCATAAGATAAAAGACACGAGTGAGTGTTCGGGGGACCCAAATGCCCCAGCAATGACCAAATACAACTCATGAGAATATGGCATAACGAGAACGTTTAAAGCCACAATTTTATTTTACTACTTTTTATGGCGGTGTAATAAAATCAGAACGACTAAACCCCTTTCAACTATGAAATGGACAGGGAATGTGCACTGAACTCACAACTTTCTTCTAGTCTGCACTGTGTCGATTCTGAATCGAGGTAATGATAGTTTTACGGCTAGTTTGGCAACCCTTGACTAGGTTGGATTTCAGCCACAAACTAAAGTGGGCTTAAACTGGTA
This sequence comes from Epinotia brunnichana, assembly GCA_963854355.1. Lineage (NCBI taxonomy): Eukaryota > Metazoa > Arthropoda > Insecta > Lepidoptera > Tortricidae > Epinotia > Epinotia brunnichana. The sequence continues at coordinate 15,000,779 of OY977949.1, read as the reverse complement.
TGTCACGATAGAAGGATCTAAATTAGCGTCCGACCGAAGGTTCGGTTTCGGTTTCGGCCAGTTTCGGCCAAAAAATCATGTTTCGGCCGTAGTTTCGGTTTTGGCCAAAAAACGGCCGAACCTTTCGGTTTCGATTTCGGCAAAAAAACATGTTTCGGTCGGACACTAATCTAAATGAATGATTATAGGGACGACGCTCTCGCAGAATATCTAAATTCCGATGTATTAACATAATGACATTCAAAAGGTAAAATACCAAATGAATATTATGATAATAGGGAACATTACTGCAATGTTCTGCCGCCAGAGGCAGCACTACCACTAATAGTAAACCAGTATAGAAATATAGAGATTCACACACACGTGCACAATTGATTGTCAAATGAGTGACAAGGATGCTTGCATAGACAATACCGCAATTGCGAACGAGATACAATGTCAACGCTGCTAGTGTCGCCACCTACGAAGAGTTTTGCGTAATGTTCCCTATTAATAAAAATATGATAGTCTTCGAAAGCTATTTTGTAATCGTGGTCACTACTTGATTAAGTGCTAAGTATCGTCCGCATCACTGCACAATTATCCAAAGTCATTATAAAGCGGGCAAAGCCAATCCAAGTTTCCAGAAAGTCGTGCCAGTCTCGAGTGGAGTCCTCAGCAATAACGAAATATGATGCTCGTTTTAATCGTCAAATATCTCGTTCTATTGGCGTTTTGTGATGCGGTGAGAATTTCAATTAATTTATTTATGCAAATTATTTGGAACTTACTAGTTAACGATGACATTCGCACATCCTATCTGCGCTAAACCTGTGATCTACTTACTGCTTGTTTTGCATTTAATTTTGAACCTAGGCATAGGTACACATAGGCGCACAGCCATTTTACCCGGAGTAACGGGTTTTGTAAAGAGTCATGAATTCAAACATGTTGTTAAGCTACATTATATTATACTACGCAGCGCAAGGATTTTTAAATCATTTTTCTCGACAGATGACCATGAAGCAGATAAAAGCTACTGGGAAAACAATACGAAAAACTTGTCAACCAAAAAATAACGTTGCCGATGGTGAGTAAAGTAAGCGATGGTATTTTTTGAGGAAGCTAAGCGGTAACAAAAATGTTCGTTTAAATTAATCTTACTGTCTTAGCTTATATTGGAATCGTATTGATTAGTGCGCGTAAGGTAAACGTCCGTTACAAATGGGTAAGAGCAAAAGCAATTGATTACATTAAAATTTCAGACATATGAACACACATAAAATCACATCATTAAATTTATATACTCAAACGTATTTTAAATTTATTCGGTATGAGACGGTAGGACATAAACTGAACTATTTATTCATCCTGCCTATTGAGGTGGAATTAAAGTTGTACAATAACCATTAGGTGTTCTTGGGAAATTGGATCATTTTTTGTAAACTGTAAAATTTTCCTCAAAAAAAACCGTTATAATGACATTAGAACTAAAAAAACAAAGTCGCCCCTGAAATTAAAGTCACCCCAATCGATGGTTTATGTTTAATACTACGGTTGCTTTAAATAATACGGTTAATTTAAATGTAATAAAAAAATGTACTAATTACAACTCTTAGAAATTTTACAGAAAAAATAGATCCTCTAGGCAAAGGCGAGTTCATCGCGGAAAAAGAAGTTATGTGCTACATGGCTTGCGTCATGAAAATGGCTGGCACCGTAAGTTAACAAGCATTATTACGTATTCTTAACCTTACCTTAACGTTCATATGTACAATTATAATCACCCCTGTTATCCGGAATATGCAGAGCTCACTGATTTACACTAGCTACTCGTATGTTTCTGACAATCCGTGCATGCTAGTCGGCCTAGGGTGAATATTGAGTACCTATCAAGTATTATCTAACCAGAGAAGATGCTTAGCTGTGCTTTCAGAGGTTTTAATATATTTGACACCTCGCATGCTTCATAGCTAGGTGTCACGTCACATGAATGGAAACACAGCTTAGCATATCTCTAGTGGATATTCATACTTAGGGTCCACTTGACATGACATTCCCAGAGGTCTTCTTGCAGCTGTTCCATCCACTTTTACACACCTTATACATCGGCAGTGCGTGTTCATGCGACACTTCTGACCCTTGCCACCTTTTTTATCATTAACCGACTTGAAAAAAGGAGGAGGTTCTCAATTCGTCTGTATGTTTTTTTGTGTGTTTGTTACGCGATAATTTATGAACCGATTTTTTTCTTTGTTTGGAAGCATATAGTTCCAGATTGGTCCCGTTGTCACCAAAATCCAGTTCTGATGATGAGATTCTGGAGAAAACGAGGGAACTCTTCAAATTTTATAGACAAACTTGAAGCAATTTGGCTACTGAATTGAAGTCGGTTAAAACTTTGTTTTGAAAAGTAAATTATTTAGTCCATACTGTCATAACAGGTTAAAAATGGAAAAATAAGCTACGACGCCGCGATGAAACAGTCAGACTTGCTTTTACCCGAGGAACTCAAAGAGCCAGCGAAGGCAGCACTAACTGCCTGCAAGAAAGTTCGTAAGTATCTTTAAAACGTTGTAAAACAGCGTTTCAACAACATTATCGTTACTCTTTACTTCTAACCCACTGCCAGACACGGGCGCCCTCCTATGGACGAGATGGCAATCCATAGTCCCCACGCTGTGCATTAGTATAGGTATCGGCAGGAGAGTTGAAGTGAATGAACCTTTTCAACGCTATGATTCACGTACTAAAGTGGCACTGACACGCCAACCTTCTTTCCATAACAGAGTGATTATGAAGCTTATATGAAAGACTGAAGGTTGGTTTGACAGCCGACGTCATAACCGCTATATGGGTTCTTGGCGTGGTGGGCACGACGACACACGACCACTTTATAGGTTCTTGGCGTTCAAAAGGTTAAGTACACACATAGCTACGTCTACGTGCACGTGCGCCGTGTCAAGTAACTCAGGAACCTGATAAGTTAAATCATAGACTGAAGTTTTGTGCTAACTGAAGTTTTAAAGAAGCATTCGACTTTACGACGGGTGAAATTCTAATATGTGTACTTTTTATACAGTTCATCAGTTAGACACTTCAGAGGCCCTAGCACACTAGGTTTTATGTCGCGTTTTACGTGACGTTTCAGTACATTTTTGCCGACATAAAACTAGGGCCTCAGGTAGACCGTTATGAATATGCTCCTTTTAGCGTCGTTTGTTGTTACTTTAATATGTTTGTGTAATCGTGTATTGTGGCGTTAATAAATGACTATCTTATACCTTACTTAATAATGCGTTAAAATTTACCATCTAACATTAAAACAATCAGACAATGATTTAACGTGTGTGATTCGAAAATTTTATTGCAAGATATTAAAAAACAACATGTTCTTCATCATAAATCAATGAGATCTTTTTGTAAGGCTAATTAGAACAAAAAAATAAATTTTGGACCTTAAAATTATATTGCTAAATAATCATTATTGCAGTACTTCGAAATTACTCCTGAAAAAAAAGATACTTATTCAAAATATTTTATTTTTTGAACTACATTTCTTTTCTAAATTCAGCAATATTTTAAGAAGTAAAGCAGTATTTTAAGTTCAACAAGCGTTTATTAATTAATCCAATTTCACAAAAATGGCATCACTCGTAAGGAATACAATTTCATAAATAGTGAATTTCAAGTCTAAACATGGAACATACCTTAGGTACCTACTCTCCACTCGCCCAAAATTATATCAAAACTACCCCAATACCCAATACAAACCAAATACCAACCAAAGAGAATATAATCACTACGTTTTAATACCAACCCCAAACCTTACCTACATTTAAGTGTCTAACTCGTTGTTACGGCACAGATTAAATAGGTAATAGTACAGAAGGTTGTCTTAACAAATCCCCTGTTGAGGTATGCCGAACGAGCATAAACCTGGCCATCCCTTTCTATCGCATGCAATGCACTGGATAGAACGCATGCGTGCCGTAGCAGCGCTAACGTACCGGCGGCATGTAGTTGTAGCGGCGCGACGAAAACACGGATTCAGCCCCCTGGTTACGGCCAGGAACCCCTCGAATAGGGCATGTGCGATAGAGAAACAGAGATATTCGAAAGATTTTCGCAGTTATAGCTCTGAAGTCTGAACCACTCAGCTCACGAAATCTAGACACCTCTGGTATCCGCAAATAACACTGACATACCTAATTACCTACCTACCACGCAATAAGTGGGAAAGAGATACCGCTATAAAGTCAGCCATAATTAGGGTTCCGTTCCATACCAAAAAGTAAAAAAAGCGGCCAAGTGCGCGTCGGACTCGCACATGAAGGGTTCCGTGAAATAAATTGCGGTTTACGATTTATGACGTATTAAAAAAAAACTACTTACTAGATCTCGTTCAAACCAATTTTCGGTGGAAGTTTGCATGGTAATGTACATCATATATTTTTTTTAGTTTTATCATTCTCTTATTTTAGAAGTTACAGGGGGGGGACACACATTTTACCACTTTGGAAGTGTCTCTCGCGCAAACTGTTCAGTTTAGAAAAAAATAATATTAGAAACCTCAATATCATTTTTAAAGACCTACCAATAGATATGGGTTTGATGAAAAAAATTTTTTTGAGTTTCAGTTCTGAGTATGGGGACCCCTAAAACTTAATGTTTTTTTTCGATTTTTGTAAGAAAATCTTAATGCGGTTTACAGAATACATCTACTTACCAAGTTTCAACAGCTCTTATAGTTTCGGAAAAAAGTGGCTGTGACATACGGACGGACAGACAAACAGACAGACAGACATGACGAATCTATAAGGGTTCCGTTTTTTGCCATTTGGCTACGGAACCCTAAAAGGGAACCCTTATGATGGTGCGAATCTGTCCGTCTGTCTGTCGGTCACAACGTTAATATCTCAGTAACTACTTAATATGCTATAAACTTGAGAATAAGAAGAAGAATTTGAATAGTTTTAAACAAGGCTAAGTAATCCACATATATGGAAAATGCAAAAATATATGCCTATTTGCAGATACTAGGTACTTACTGGTGATTGTGAAATTTTATGAGTCTAAACAGGCAACCACAGGTTATATGGTCAGTCGGTATTGGTGAAGGGCCTCAAAGTTGTCAATTGTCAAATTGTAAGTTATAGCTTCGTGAGACGGGCCCCCGAATGTCTACCTATGCATGTTATAATCCGTAAGTCAACTCCCAATACGCCTACGTCTCATGACAACACGATAAAATTCATGGCAGGAGGATGAGAAAGTTGTGCTGAGCAAGAATCAGAAGATTATCACACCTAAAATTAGCCGCAAGCACAGAATAAGTAATAGCACTACGTACAGAAGGTTCTCTGTTAACAAATTCCCTGTTTAGGTACGCCAAACGTGCCTAAATCTGGCCATCCCGTTCTATCGCATGCAACGCGCTGCGACCCGTGCGAGCGTCCTGTACCAACACATGGCAGCCACTGAATAGAGCCCTTCGAAGGGGCGACCGGCATGTACTTGTAGCGATAAACACAAATCGCCAGTGAGCCGCGCCTGCCGCAAGTTTGAAGAATCCTTCATTTCCGGACAAAATTGTAAGGGCAATATTTACGTGTATGACAACAACAGTACGAGACATGTGGCATCATTTAGCCCTTTAATCGTAGAGAGAGTAAACCTGTCAGTCCTGAAATGGCTGGAAGTACTTGGCAGACGGTGCCAAAGTTGGCCGCCTTTCACCTTTGACTCCTCAGCACAACTATCTCGACCTGCTGCCATGTATTTTATCGTATTGTCATGAGACGTGGGCGTATTGGGAGTGGGCTTACGGACTATTATAAATGTAATTAAGTAATTGATCTAAAATCCGAATCCCATTTCTATTCCAGCGGACGCCCACAAGGATATTTGCGAAGCCGCATTTCATGTAACCAAATGCATCTACAATCACAATCCTGAAATATTTTACTTCCCTTAGCAATAAATATTAATGTATCTAGTGGTAGAATGCTTTTTATTTTTCACCTTCTGTAGGGCAGGAACATGTTATGTGAACAAGACTTTATTGTTAAGGGCTTAAGGCGCTGTCAACACCAAAAACGCGCACACTGTATATTTCTATCGGAGTAAACGAGAGCGAGTGTAACTTGGGCGGCCAGGGTTTAGGAGAAAATAATGAAAAATATTGATATAAAAAAAAGTGTGGACTTCATGTTTTACACGTCAAAAAAATAAGGACATAGAACCGTTTAAGGCTTGTACACCCGCTAACTTCCTTGAGTCGTCGTCCGTATGGGCCAGCGCGCGACTGATCGGGCCTGCCGAGCCTCCGCGCTCGCGCATTTTGTAGGTATTTAAACATAGTAATTAAGATAATCATTTTATCTATTCAAACTCTGCGAATTTGTCTATAAATATTTAATAACTTTATTTGAGAACAAAAATTTAATTTAAAATATCTATAGTTTAGTCATAATATTGAATAAACTTTACAAAAAGAGGTAACTTTGGGATTTTTTTCTATCAAGTGAAGTTCATTAGATCGCGTAACTGAATGCGACTTTGACTAGATTAGATCCTTAAGTAATACGTATCTTTTTTTTAGAATTTTGAACCCTATTTTCTACGTCTGAGATTGTTTTAAAAAACTCGAAAACGCTGCCCCTGTTGACTGTCGAGCCTGAACAAGACTTTATTGTTAAGGGCTTAAGGCGCTGTCAACACCAAAAACGCGCAGACTGTATATTTATATCGGAGTAAACGAGAGCGAGTGTAACTAGGGCGGCCAGGTTTTAGGAGAAAATAATAAAAAATATTGATATAAGAAAAAGTGTGGACTTCATGTTTTACACGTCAAAAAAATAAGGACATAGAACCGTTTAAGATGATTTTAAGACCAATCTTTGCAATTATTTTCTATCGAGCCGATTTCGTCCAATTATGTTTAGTCCGTCTACGGTCTTGGAAATATGATGAATATTAACTTTATTTTTTTTTGATGTGCTAGAACCCATAATTTTTCTTAAAAAACTGCTTAAATAATATCAATTTTAACAAATTAGGTCTTGTCAGCCTCTTAATAGCAGCTACTAGGTACTTAGTTTATTAGCTAGGTAGGTTACGAAATACAAAACGAACCAGAAGTTTATAGTAAATAGATACACATCAACTAACTACAGTCATTAGTAAAATTGCCCGTGCAAAGCTAACGATTCGTAACTAATGTCAACAACAATCGCTGGATGAGAGGAAGGTCATTGGAATTTTGGTAACCAACTGTACAGTTGGCATCAATTATTCATCACGATGGTTTAACATTTGTTTATAACGCTGAGTCACAAAATGCACCGAGGTCCTCCGTCGTCAGCCGTGCTAAGACTAAATATTTGCAGATATATCGTAAATTTTGTATCGTTTTCGTTGTAGGTATGATAATATCTCTTCTTAAATTAGCAGAAATTGTACTTAGGTACCTATATGTCATTCTAAACATAATTAATATAATAATTAATTAGCATCACATCGTACATACCTAAATCATCGTGAGAAAACCGGTCTAAGAATCCCAATAAGGTCTAGTTTTGCCCTCTAGATTGGAAGGTCAGACGGCAGTCGCTTTCGTAAGACTAGTGCCTACGCTAAAGCGGACCCCGGGCTCGTTAGGGCACTACCGGAAAAAACGCTACCAGGATGATGAATAATGAACTAGCAAGAAAAACATTAATTAGGTACCTATGACGATTCTGAAAAATACTTCTAAATAAGACCAAATACCTACTCCATTTAGGAGACCTGTGCCCAGTGTGACGTTTATTTTAGCTGATGATGATGATGAGCACAATTATTTAATTGAAAAAATGGTATCAGATTATAAATAACCGGATATATTAGTACACTATATCCGGTTTGGAACACTTAAATACCACCCGGCCACAAAAACAAATGCCACATGAGTTTTTCATTGTTCAGCAAAATGTCCAAGTTATTTCAGTTTATATTATGTTGCTGCGTAGTGGGGCTTTCATACGTAAGTGTTCTTTTTTATTAATATTACTTAGTTTCACCGCTTTAACGAAACAAATTATTTTATTAAATATTTTTGTTTCGTGTTAATTTAACGTGGAAGTTACCACGATCAAAGTTTAAACGATGTGCTACAGAGAGAACGAATATAATGATAAAATAAACCATCATCGTCTTTAGTCCAGGCCCCGTAGCATGGATGGCCTATCACGCGATAAATGATAGGATAGAGCAGCCGTCCCTGGCTGACACCGTTCGATAGAATGAGACGACGCGTTTATCCTATCATTTATCGCGTGATAACGCCATCCATGCTACGGGGCCTGGACAGGACTCGAACCTATACCCCTGTATTGCCGGTACAGTGCTCTATCCACTGAGTTGCGAAGACAGTAACAGATGAAGCGTATCTTTCAATCATATTCGGCGCCGCTACTACTAGCGACCTCTCTGTATTTTCTTGAAAGGCTCACAGCCTTAGGACCACTACGACGATGGTAGTTTATTCTTCCATTATATTCGTTATCCGTATCATATCAATAACTTTTTGTTTGCTACAATACGATTAAAATCAGTTAACGATTCTGAAGTTAGCCTCGAGTCGCCTCCCGCATACCCGCCTGACCCCTCTGACACCTTTGCGGCGCTACTAGTAGCTAACATCAGAATCATTAACTGATTTTAATCGTATTGTACAGTTCTACTAATTACACAAAGTAGGGAAACGAAGTTTTATCCAATGGACATTCACCAAAAAATACTATATAGGTTAGGTACCTATACTTAAGTAAAGAGATAATATTTTTGAACCAAGAAATTAATTAGGAAGATGCTATCTATATGTCGTAAATTATCTTGAGCCAAGATTTTCTAGATAATTCAAGGTGATATCTGTTTCGTTCAAGATACCGAGTGGCAGTGGTGGTGGTAGTCTTTCTAATATATTTCCTCACTCAAGATTTGTTCTGTGTTTAAACCGAGAGTATTTTCAGTGCAAAACTGAGGCCGAAGTCAAGCAGTATTTTATGAAGCTGGGCCTGCAATGCAGCAAGGACCATCCAATCACGCCTGACGAAATGGTGATGATGCAGAAGCATAAGTTGCCGGACAGTGAGAATGCGAGGTGCTTAATGGCCTGTGTCTATAGGAAGGCGACTTGGGTACGTATGTTAAGGACAGACTGTTTAGGGTTCCGTAGCCAAAATGGCAAAAACGGAAACCTTATACTTTCGTCATGATGTCTGTCCGTCTGTCCGTAAGTCACAGGCATTTTACTCAAAAACTATAAAGTGTATTTGAATAAAATTTGGAGGATAGGTGTATTTTTTTAGCCGATAAAAAGTTCTGTAATGAAATGACAAAAAAAACCGGCCAAGTGCGAGTTGGACTCGCGCACGAAGGGTTCCGTACCATTATCTATAAAAACGGCAAAAAAATCACGTTTGTTGTATGGGAGCCCCCCTTAAAAAAATATTTTATTTTGTTTATAGTATTTGTTGTTATAGCGGCAACAGAAATACATAATCTGTGAAAATTTCAACTCTCTAGCTATCGCGGCTCTTGAAATACAGCCTGGTGACAGACAGACGGACGGACGGACGGACAGCGAAGTCTTAGTAATAGGGTCCCGTTTTACTCTTTGAGTACGGAACCCTAAAAATGGTAGGGCCTTTCTTTACACATAGGTACTCGATGTCAAAAAAACATAGTAAGTCTACATGTGGCACATCAATCGCCTTTCAAAATAAATATAGGTTTCTCAGCAATTTTTTTGATTAAGTGAATATAGTCGGAGATAATCGCCCTGAATGTCACAAAAACTGCGTCCCTCCCCCTCTAATTTACGAACGGTGTATTTAAAAAAAAACATGGACATACTTAGTGCTTAATAAATTCTTTCATCGAAAATTATTTTGAACAAGATCGGTTTAAAGGTTTTCGAGATATTACTGAAAAGTTGCCTTCGCTGTAGAAAAGGACGTAAGTACATTTCTGTGACGGTACAAACTTTTTAATAGGCACGGAACCCTTCGTTGTGCGTGGTCCGACGCACTTGGTCGGTTTTTGGATGGATATATTGATCTACATTTTGTTGGATATTTCAAGTTCTAAGCAGTGTTGAAAACTAATAAGGGAGTTTTCCACTGCTATTCAGAAAATAATCATTGTTGCTCTCAAATGAGGGATCAAAGTTGAATGTTGAACTTTGATGAAATTGATCAAACTTTTTTTCCGGATATTCTGATTGATTTAAATTTTCCTCATAGGCGTGAAAGCAGTAGGCACGTGTCAATGAGTTGCATATTTATTTCTATCCTGGGCGTAAAAACATGAATCCATCGATCCGCTTAATATTCCACTGAGGGCGGTACCTATATAGAATCTTTCGTTTCACTCAGGCTTCAATATACCGCCCTCTCAGTAAATTATATCGTTTTGCTCCCTTGAGACACATTACTATTCATTTTGGAAAGACTCCCAGCGACTCCAGCGAGGTTATCCCTGAAGCATATTTGTAACTGGCATCGCTGCAGGCCAAACAAGGCAAAAAAAAACAACACTACGCGGACCAATCCGTTCATTGATACTATCAATGAGGCATTCATTGATATTATCAATGAGGCAATCATTGATAGTATCAATGAACCCATGGTTCGCGTCGCAGTAGAATTCTACCATGATGTTCTCATCATACTTATAGGTACCTACGTAGCCTGCAATCGCCCGGTTTGCCTCAGAATACTACGGTCCTGTCTTTTTCGGAAGGGACCTACAATTTTAATATCGTCGACTCTTCTAGCTGGTAGCTGATCGTAACTTATTTTACCTGGAAGTGCCACACCAATCCGTAAAAACAAGGTTCTAAGCAATCTAATGTTCGAATTGTTACAGATGGATAGCAAAGGCATGTTCGACGTTGCTGCCGCAGAAGCAATGGCTGAGAAAGACCACGGAGAAGATACCACAATGGTTGAAAAATCTAAGAAGTTATTCGAGCATTGCAAGTCAGGTCAGTTCGTATATTCATATATTTATTATTATTAGTCAGTACCTATGGTAAAACTTATTGTGTGACTTTTTTAGGAATCCTTACGCAATTGCATGTTACTCTAAAACAAAGCAAAACTTTTGATACACTGAGATTGATTAAGCTATCAAGGTAATGTTGCAGAGTCACGATCTCGCGAGCATTGGGTTATTGCTGCAAGGAGGACGAGGATAAACGGAATAAAGTTAATACCAACGTACTTATATCAAAGTTTTTGTAACATTGACTTATGATTTTTTGCCTGGCCTGTGTTGGTTTGTAATATTTTTTCGGGAGGCCTGCGTCTCCAGAGGTCGATAATACACTTTGAGAATTAGATACCAGTAAATAAAAGAAAAAACTGGTGTCGTGTCGTATCAGCGAGTCAAGGGGGTGGCGTACGACAGAGAGAAATGGAAAATACTCCACCGACAAGAGGATAACTCTTAAATTTAAAGGAAGGAAATAATGGTACCATTTGTTCCAGTAAACGACGAGACCGTAAAGGATGGGGATAAGGGATGCGAAAGGTCAGCTCTATTATTCAAATGTCTAACTGACAATGCTCCTAAGGTAAGGCCTGAATCACATTGGCGCGGCCTGCAGTGGCATTAACTATCAAGTTTACTATTGACCGCCACCGAAGGCCGCGCGCTGTCTGAGACAGAATTAATGCATTCATTATTATATTTATTATTCACCCCATATGAAGGTATTTTATAGAAAAACAAATTAAAAAAGACATCCTTGCATCAACTTTGCCGAAAAAGTTGACATGCGTTCAGGCAGATTTCATTATGCTCGGTGACAGATAGTTTAGTATCTGCTAGCTCATATATGCGTATGCTTTAATACTTTCGTGTTTTGCAAGGCACTTTAAACCGATAATCCGGGTTGTTGTCTATGCCAGCAGTCGCTAATCGGAGTTAAACGCCAAGGTGGCTTGACGACTTCTATAACAGACAAGTTGCACAGTAATGTATAGTTTCCACTTTATTTGGTACATATAACAGACCACATATTAAGCCCAACGCCTAACTTTGGGCTGAAAGGTCAGGATAGCAGTCACTCCACAAAACTAGCTAAGCCAATAGGTTTTTAACTTTGGACAAGCGGACCCCGGGTTCCTTTAAGCCACAAGTTGGAACCCGACCGCAGACAGCAGCAGCAGACGACGTGTCGCAGCGACACGACTGGTTTCTATGTATTTCTATGACGGCGACACGACTGGTTTCTATGTATTTCTATGACGGCGACACGACTGGTTTCTATGTATTTCTATGACGGCGACATGACTGGTTTCTATGTATTTCTATGACGGCGACACGACTGGTTTCTATGTATTTCTATGACGGCGACACGACTGATTTCTATGACGGCGACACGAATGGTTACTATGTATTTATATGAAGGCAACGTCCGGCGACGTGTCGCTAGCTACGAAAGGTCGGTAAGTATTTGACTTCGTCTGCTGCTGGTGTCTGCGGTCGGGTTTCAACTTGTAGGTACCTTTAAGATGCAATGAGATAACGCTAGGATGACGAAGGGGGTATCCATACGATAGACGTAAATTAAGATAATAATAATTAAACCAATATCATCATCATCATATCAGCCGAAAGACGTCCACTGCTGGACATAGGCCTCCCCCAATGAGTTCCAAAGTGTCGGTCCGGACCAATATATTTAAATTTTAATGCGCCTGGCTGTTTTCTTCAGAAAACTACAGATAAGTCTTGGCAATCTTACAAATACGAGGCGTTAAATAGATATTGTACCTACCTAATTGAGAAATGAAAAGTTCGCCACTTTTCGAATTTATTCCAATTAAAAAAAACATTTACACACAAATCGTTTCATACTGACACTTTACCTTTTTTTCAGATGGGCTTTAAAGTGTAATTACCTATATTTGCCACGCTCCACATAGAAAATAGATACATACGTTGGTAAGAGTTATAAAAAAACGTATTTAAGACAATAAATAAGATAAATTAAATCTCCATCTTCTTTCATTGACATATCAACTTATACATTGACCTATTGACATTTTTCCACTCACTTTAGGATCTACCTAGTTTCTCCTTCCGGTTGGAAGATCAGATGGCTGTCGCTATCGCATAAACTAGTGCCTAGTCAATACTTTTTAGCAAAACTATCGTCATCTCATGAATTGGTTAAGGTATGCGTTTTGGCAGTCATTTTTACACGAAAGAAAGACAGAAAAACATGGAGGGTTGTTTTTCGAGTTTATGTATGTATTGTTTATTAATTTAACGCGCTCTGGCCCCGTAGCATGGATGGCGTTATCACGCGATAAGTGATAGGATAAGCGCGTCGTCTCATTCTATCGAACGGTGTCAGCCAGGGACGGCAGCTCTATCCTATCACTTATCGCATGCTACGGGGCCTGCTGCTTAACGTATTTTAACATGTGAGAAGCAAAGCCACTGGATATCATTATATTCGCTATAAACTCAGAAATGATAATGTGAGAATAACTCATTCTCGTTAATGGTTGCAATGTATAATCTAAGTACCTACCCTATAATAGTTGATGTCTATCTTTACGAAACATGGGATTGCATGGGGTGGGTAATAATATATCGTCGGGGATAGTGCAATACCGCGTAACTAGCACCGGTAAATACTGCGTATCTACACAACACCCATAGAGCAAATCCGCGTAATTAGCACTGGTAATCTACAAATTTACAGGAGAAGCTTAAAACGTTCTATCTTTATTATTTTGAAAGATACCTTTTCTTTTTCTACACAGAAAATATTGAATTACGAGTTGTACGACTTTAGTTTTGTATATTCTAATCAGGATTTTACGTTGGCGGGAAACCTTAATTTGGCTACATTTGTTAGATACGCGGATGCCAGTTACGCGGATTTGCCCTATGGCAGTTGCGTAGATACGCACTATTTACCAGTGCTAGTTACGCGGATTTGCCCTATGACAGTTGCGTAGATACGCACTATTTACCAGTGCTAGTTACGCGGATTTGCCCTATGGCAGTTGCGTAGATACGCACTATTTACCAGTGCTAGTTACGCGGATTTGCCCTATGGCAGTTGCGTAGATACGCACTATTTACCAGTGCTAGTTACGCGGATTTGCCCTATGGCAGTTGCGTAGGTACGCACTATTTACCAGTGCTAGTTACGCGGATTTGCCCTATGGCAGTTGCGTAGATACGCACTATTTACCAGTGCTAGTTACGCGGTATTGCACTATCCCCGACGATATGTTAAAATCTTAGACATCAGTTCGATTAAAAGCCTCGGCTTCATGACGTAAGGTTCAGTAGTTGGCCTTAACCCATTCAGTGCCCATGACGACACATATGCGTCAGAGCGCTACGAGCGCTTTCCTCTACACACGAGGTTTAACCTGCTACGGACTACGGCGTAGCGCTACCAGATTAGCGTGGCCGTGAATGTGTGCTGCGAAACCAACCTTTAAAGCACGAGTTTTTTTTTAAAGTTGGCATTATCTATGATCTAAATGCACGGGTGCTACATAGTGCATATACGACTGTGGCTCCATCCAAAGACTTCCGAATTATCAAGAAAGAAAAAACTTGTTTCTCAGTTAGAAACCTGACGCCAAAGGAACTCAAGAACGCATAATTATTTTATCGGAACAGACAGCCATTAAGTAGTTACTGTAATGGTCCATGCAACGACATGCAACATCGTAACGACACTTAGGCGTTTAATAAACATCCATTGAGACCTGACTATGACATCTTTTCTTCAATAAGTGATAGTTACGAACAGTAACAAATCATCATAAAAAATGGTGTTTAAAAAGAAGACACTTTTGTACGCAATCAAAATCATAGGTGATACCTATTAGTTTTATCGGAATACCCATGTTTTACCGACAAACGTTTCATCGAATGATGTTTCGCCGAATTTTCATTTCATCGAAAACATTTTTTTTCAGAAACAGTTAACTTTTTAGGATTGTTATAAACACGTTATAGACAAAAAAAACGAAACAATACGTTCGGTAAAACGTTTGTCGGTAAAATAAGGGACTCCCAGTTTTATCACAAAAATTTGGCTTTCAAATGCCGATAATGTAACAAATGGCCGGCTGCGGCTGCATCTAATTGAACGACGCTCGCGCCGTTTCCTTCTAAAACTTTCCGTTGGTGCCACGGGTGACTTCTGTGCTGTGTATCGTGCATGGTTTTGGATTTCCTGAGGCGCTGAAGTTCGATGAGTTGCGTTTGGTTTTCTTTAAGTGTGAATAGTGCTTTCAAGGTATACCTACCACCGCCCGCTCGCATCAGGATTTAGGGAAAGGACGACCGTACGCGTTTTTTGAAACCTATGGAAGTCCACTCAAAATCAAAGCCCCACCATATTTTGGACCACTGTATCGCTTACGCTAAGACTGCACCAATTCTTATGAGTAGGTAGGTAGAGATTGGAAGCGAAACTCATATCAGTTTACGAAGTATATAGTACCTATAGCTTTTTTTCTGTGGATGTGCGGTGGCGAGAGGTTTGTCAACAAAATCTTAATCAAGAGGTTATCAAAACAATTACTAATTTGGTCTAAGGCGGTGGTTGTAAAAAAACTCAATGGATACGGCTTTAACTTTTATTGCCCTTATAATCTGACAAACGTATGAAAACATCTGATGAGGTATGATTATAATACGTAGGTACAACTACTTATAAACCACTTATCGTTTGCTGAAATTAAATTACCAGTAGATATAGGTACATGACAAAGGTACCAAGTTGCTGATATGGTAGATGCTTAGGAATACCTATATGTGTACAAAAAAATACAATTTTCAAACAATAGCACAGGAGACACCAAATACTATTAATTCTGAAACTATGTACACAAAGTCTAACGATGGTTCTCACGGAAATTTAAAGATCCTTCTCCACATTATCTGTTTCTTAGAATGGAAATAATAATAATTCTAACAGTACGCTAAAAGTAAGGCAAGAGACAACAAAGTTCATAGTTAAGTTTACAAAGATCTAATGCACAATCAAATATCTCTTTAAGGTAGGTACGCGTTCCTAAAACACCAAATGCTTGGTACTTTAACGTCATGTACCTATGGGTAAATCCGTACCTATACCGTGTAGAAGTCATATACATATACTCTATATAGTATAAGTTTTATCGATACAATTCGTTTTCTTTAGTTTCAATTTGTATGGCAACGCGAACAGCGCCTCTGGTGGTAACTATTTCGCGTTGCCATACATATGGAAACTAAACGCAAACTCGTTAATACGTATAGATAAAACTTATACTAGAGCTACAGAAAGGCCGTGATTGTTGTCCATCATTAACGTAACTTATGTACACTAGTTAGGTACTTGCATTGTTATCAATAACCTTTTTGAATTCTCACGCACTAACTTTATACGCATTATGCACGTGAAATCAACATTGAAGGATTTGTCACACCGTCCATACTCTGTTTGACCACACCCTTCACAAAATATACAGGTTCGAGCTATTAGACTTAAATAAAAAACGGAAAATTCGCGCATAGTTCAGCTACCCTGTATAACAGGACGCAGAAAGCACCGGGTACGACAAATCCTTCATACAGTTGATTGTATACAAAAAAAACTTAACAAATCACGTGAGATGAGGTGACTAGTGAAAGTGGGTCTACAAGACACAACAAACTTCTTGCCGTTATCATAATACAACCTATATAAATAAAGTAAATATTAAAAAAGAGATATCCGATCAACACAATTAAAACAATGCTAAGTAATGAACTCATATTTTTATCAACTAAATTACTAATAAGAATAAATACTATGAGACTTGACTTTAAAACTCCAAATCGATCACTAGATCTTACACTTACATTATCATCATCATCAATCTCAAACTATATTATGGGCGAGTAGAGTATAGGTCTCTAGGTATGCAGATCAATGGAGGATATAAAACATTCCTCTTTTACTAGTACATATTTACATGCGAATACAGACGAATACGCCATAAACATGACATATATGTAGACGTGATCATGCTAGCTAATGCCTTGATCACACGTACGTATAACATAGCGAGTGACTGTTGCATTTTGAAGGCATTAGCTGATATACCTACTCGTACAGTGTGCAGTAGAATAAGGAATCCTCTGAAAAATGCGGGCAAGAAGTTGGATGAGACTTGGTATAATAGAAAATGTTTAGGTGAACTTTTAAACAGTGATGCTTCGTCAAACACTTGTGCATTGCAATGTGTAAAGATATATGTCGTGAAGAGGTTATGTACAGTCGCCATTACATACATAGGTACACTATAGGTGTTCAATAATATCGGCACATGCACCCTAATGCCTTGAAAATAGAGGTGTGTTCCGATGTTTGTGACGTGCTTGTTTGCTCCGATGTATGTGATGGCGACTGTACGTTCATTACATAATATACCTATAAGCTATTTGCATTTCTTTATGATTCGTACAATCGAAGTGATAAATATGCATATAACTCATGTGAAACTCTATCTCAATGAAATAATGTAGAAAAAATAAAAATATTTTTTGTGAATTCGACATCAAGTACTACAAAATAAATGTTTCAAAATTCGGTATGAAATAATAAGATCATATAAAAATAAACAGTGTCGTCAAATACAAATAATTTCTTAATTGGTATTAGTTGGTATAAATAATTGGTCCAAGACTTTTCAGGGAATAAAGTATTAAAGAATGTTAAGATTTAATTTGTATACAGGTATGAAAATAGTACAATATACTACAATACAGTATCATAAAATAGGTATAAAGTTGAGAATAAGTAGATTGTTCCAAAGTTAACTTTACTACACTTATGTATTATGTATCCAATGTCCATCCAAATCAAAAGAGACCGTATGTAGCAGACATTTAAACCTTTATTGCCGTGTTTCTTATAGAAATTAACCTGTGCGTCATAAGCGCCTACCGCCCTTTTGATTGGGACGACCATATATATAATTTTAAAGGAATATCCATAGACAGCATATACAATTTTTTTACTAGATAGTAGATACTTATTAATTTACAGCATAAATATCTACTTAAAATTGGCACTTATTTATATATATGTGATAATTTTACATAGTGATTTTCTAAATTGTTTATGCAAGATTATGACGTTAATTTTTTTTTATAAACGGGAGTTGGCGATGAAAATAAAACAAACCAGAGGGACTGTTCGTCAGTTCGTAACAAGCCGACGATCGAACTATTAGCCTTGTTAGATATTCTTACATACATGTCATAAATATTATGAAATTAACTAAACTATATAATTAACACAAATTCTAGTAACATATCAAAGATTCATACATAAAAACAAATTAAGTTTACGGTATGACCGTATGACTACGGTTTTTGATCAAGTTTAAAGTAAGTAATACAAAACGAAACATTGATTAAAATTGTATATAAACTCTGTCTCTCTTCTAGTTTAGATTCCTCTTGAACACTTTTGAATGAATACGTTTTCAATCCAAAGTAACTTCAACTGTGACTATTTTTTAAATCGATATGTAACTTACGTTAGAAAAGAGCTTTTGAACTAATTTATTGGCTTAACTATGCATATTTCACTTCATCACGCGTGCAGGGTTAAACTAAAATTATTGCACCTTCAAATCTAAAATCCATTATGACGAGAATCCACTCCGTTCCAATTACGATCTTATCACGATTCAGTCCGTCCAAGAAATAAAGGCCAAATTAGCCTGCCTAAGGCCGTATTCATGGACTAGCAACGCGGTCGGCGGTGCAATACGCGTGCTTAGGCTCTAGTATAAGTTTCATCGATAGAATACGTTTTCGAACGCGTTCGCGTTTTGTTTAAATTTGTATGGCAACGCGAACAGCGCGTCTGGTGATAACTATTAGGAACTACGCGTTGTCATATAAATTGAAACTAAACGCAAACGCGTTCGAAAACGTGTATGTATTCGATAAAACTTATACTAGAGCTACTGTCGATTTAAATTTGACGTACAGTCACGAGCTTTAATTTAGGACCCATTTCCTTCAAATGTTGTTAGAACATTCACAATGCAATAAGGTTAAGGTCGAAAATTTCAGTTCAATAATGGCGGTGAAGTGTCAAGATATAAGACAATTAAATGTCTTATCGAATGGGCCCTTGAATTGATAACCTCTTTGCAAAAAAGCTATCTTTACGGTTTTCTAATTACGAACATGTGTCAGTGTCAGACAAGAAAAATGAGAAAACTGTCATTTTCATGAAATATAATATGCACATAACAAATATGGCCGGAGAGGACGGGGCCAAAGACTACAATATACATACTGAGATAGACAGGCAACTCGACCAAATTGAGAAGGCATTTAATGCTTGCGTATACAGGCGCCATCTCTTCTGCGATACTTAAAACTTTTCTTTGAATGTACAAAACATACAAAAAATGCGTCGGTCGTAAGGTTTGAACCCCGGCTCAACGACTCCAAATACCGACGTCTGTACCCCTAGGCTACTGATGTCTTGTGACAATACGGCGAATTTTGAAATACCTTGACAGCCTAGCCTAGCAATCGCTAGAGCTTCAGAGAGTTCGCCACCTATCAAGAAGGTGGCACTGTTTTCAATAAGAAACTGGATTTGCATTAAGTTCTAAGTTCGCATAGCATGGACGGGGCCAAAAAGACGAGTGACAATTAGTTGGGAAAAATCGGAAACGATCGTTTGACTCGTTGCGCCCGGTTGACGTCACTGAGCGGTTGCCGTGTAAACGTAAGTTTTAATGGCAAACTTTATGACACTACATCAAAATATTAGCTCTAAATGTCTTCAGTTTGCTAAACGATATTCCACCTTGGGTGGGTCCCAAATTAAAGCTCGTGACTGTACAGTCAAGTGCAAAAGTATTGTATCGACTTAATCCTCTCATAAATATGTACCGAAACCTTAACCCGCTGACATAAGAGCGATGGGACATACAGGATGTCCCATAAGTCGCACGTCACAGTGACACCGGAGTGACTCAAGAGAGACCTAACCAGCCTTTTGTTTTGCCAGCATCGATTTCGAAAGATCTAACATTCTCGTGTATCACTACGTACTACTATACACGAAAATGTTAGATCACCATCTTGAATAACTCGTAAACCGTGCAACTTTTACTGGGGTCATGTTAGGTTGGTTGGACACCTTTTGAGCTGGCCTACCTCCAGTGTCACTGTGACGTGCGACTTATGGGACACCCTGTATGTATGAGCAAGTTTTATGCATATATATTTTTACACTAGACAGTACGATTTACGTAATTTTTAGCATGTCGCCAAAATACAAGATAATATCACGCAAAATACTGTTCAAACAATGAAGGGCTAGCACAATATACTTCGATTACATTTAATGCGCGACACATTGGCATTGTTCACGCTTTACTACAAAGAGCTGGATGGGAATTTGCAACGCAAAGTGTACCATGAACTTTTTGTGAATATGTAAATTTTGGACTTCTTATTCAAAATAACGAGTACTATTTCATTTCAGTAAAGCGTTCGCAAATAAGTCAATTTTGTGACGTTATATGGCTCGTCACAGAACTCGTATTGACCTTACAAGGCACGTACGCAATTGCCGCACTTTTATGGACGCTAATTCATCTTTTATAGATGTTAAAGGCCAACGATGATGACGATGGCTCGTCACACAACTGACACACAAATCATTTATGGCGAATTGAGCACATTTGACATGAAAATCCAGTGTTCATGATGATAAGTAAGAAAAACCCAAAATTGCTCAATTCTGAAAAAAGGTACACCTAAAAGTGAAAATCCTCGGATGCATGTTGCTCTGTCACAAAAGACACGAGTGTTCAATTAAGGTTTTCAGTACCATTACATTTAGGACCTGATGTCACACTTACAGAAACCCCTCATTACACTGTCTCTTTTGCCTAACTATACCACCTGTTATAAGTTAACTATAATCTACTATATCGTAATCCAGTATTATGAGACTATTCGCGGAGAAGACGCCCAGGTACAGGAGAATAAACAAAAGAGTTTCACGTTCACATTTGACCGTGGGGCGCTCTAGGTCTACTTGGCTTGACGTATTGATTTAAATTGGTATTGACATTGGCGCGCACATTCTTACTGGTTAAGCTTGGCACGTGTGAAAGAGAGCGCGCGACAAATGTCATACCAATATTAATCAACAGCGAAGAGTTTGGGATTGGACTTAGCTGTCAGCTCAAACTTTGGCGTATTTATATAGCAAAAATGTCACCTGGGCGTTTTTCAAAAAAAGTGTACAAAAAATATTTTTTTTCAGAATTCGAAATTTTTTTCTTACTCAGGATCGTTGATACTATCGATCCTCATACAAGAAAAAAAGTGTCCCAGATTTTACTATGTGATTTTTTTTTCCAGTGCGTCACGACCATATAAATAAAAAAAGACTGCATACAAAAATGTGACGATCTGGAATGGAATATTTAGGACACTTTTTTTCTTGTATGAGGATCGATAGTATCAAAGATTCTGAGAAAGAAAAACAAAAAAAAAAATGTGTTTTGAAAAAAAAATTGTTTTACAAAACAATTTTTTTTTCAAAACACATTTTTCAAAGTACACTTTTTTTGAAAAACGCTCACCTCCAATCCCATTTTTATCGCAGTTTGATAATACACCAACTCAAACAGTACACATGGCGACTTTTTGTAGCGATACAAATGTGCGTTTCAAGAACGCGTGACACTAGCCGAAGATTACCTGTCCATTGGGGCTAAGATGATTGTAATTGTATCACTTATCTCTGTGGATGAGACATGCGTCACGTTCTGACAAGTATGCGAGTGCGAGAGTGACGGATATCTTATCCATAACGATAAGTGATTAAATAGCAACCATATTATGATCAGACATAGGAATCCAGGGAGTAAAATTTTATGACAGGTAGGGAGAGGGAGTTCCTATATCGATAAAATCAATTATCGATGCTTTTTTTCATATACTAGTGATCGTCCCCAGCATTGTTTTTTGTAAGTATTATTCTGAAGACGAGTATGAAGTTAGCACACATAGCATAATGTTATTACCTTCACAGAAGTTGAAAAGCATTTAAAACCTGAAATGGCCATGGCGTTTAACGCCCGAAAATTTGGAACAAATACTGATCGTTTCTTTTAACAATAGTACGAGTAGATATACCATAGTGATAAAGAAAAAAAAATAAGATGATAAAGTTTCAAAAACTGTTTTGAAAAAAAGAAGAAAATAGTTATTGTTTTGTTTCATTTTACATTTTCAATAAAAACACATTTTTACGTACAAAACCTGGAGTGATCACTAGTATATAGAACAATCATCGATAATTGAGTTTATCGATATAGTAACTCCCTACCTGTCATAAAATTTTGCCCCCTGGATTCCTATGTCTGATTGAGATTATAATACTGTAGCGCTGTAAAAAGTCGCCGTGTGTTGCACTTAGGAGTTGTTTACAAGCACAGATCGGGGCGATTTCTCCGCCAAGCTGTTATTGAACAGTACCAGTGCTAGTCGATGAAGACGAGTTGTCCGGCCAGCAGCGGGTCGTGGCGCTGTTGTTATATGGAGTCGTAGCTGTTGGGGTCCGGCGAGGCGGCGGGCCCCGCGCGGGACGGCAGCTTGAAGCCGCTGCGAGCAAACGCCCAACCGTCCTGGAATATGCAAATAAATAGTATTCGAAAACAGTAAAACAAATGTTTTTACTCTACCAACAAAAAAAGGTATAGAAAATAATCGGGTAATATCAAGCCTCAAATTAGTGTTGCTAGTACAAAGATTTTTAAGTACCTACATATAAAGTATGTACCAATATCTATTTAATATCTCTCAGTGGCGGCGCGTGAGAATTTTCACTGGACAACCCGGAGCAAAAAAAAATACTGTTGTTGATGATTTGGGCATTTGGTAATATATAGCAAGAAATTTTAGGCAAACCGGTGGGAATCGGCTTGTATGGGCGCTCCGCCACTGCTATCTGTTACTAACCCCTAGGCTAAGTTTTACTTATGATTATGGACCAATTGTAATGTCTGATTTTGAAATTAATTTTTATTTCTCAAACATGCAATGAAATTTCGTCATTCCGTGCGTTATAACAGGCTTCAAAGTATCACGTTTCAGGCGGAAGAAGAAGAGAGCAAACTATAAAAGAATTTCATAGGAAATTGAAGGCCTAGGCCGGGAAGTAATTTTTTTTAAATTTCTTTCCACAATTTGTGGCATTGGTCACGGAGTTCAGCTATGAAAATTTGATTGATTTCTTGAAGTTTTTTTTATTCATTTCATTGCATGTTTGAGAAAAGCACTATACATGCCTAGACGTGAAAAGGGCTTGCCGGCTTCGTATCACTATCCGGCCTCCCTACAGTCGACCGTCTATACCTACTCACCCGGCAAGCCCTTCTTTCCCGGCGTCTGCAGTAATGTATTATTATTATAATGACCAAAAAAAGGACGCTGTTTGACCATAGAAGACAGTGACAGTACGAGTCTGTGTTCGGTAACAAACTTCATACCCACTAACGTCGCACTACAGCGGGCATTTTGCGGGCGCGTCAATTGGTAAGGTTTACAAAAAATACATCTAAATTTACGAGTACACGTACTTAGTATTTGTAACTTACTCAGTATTTATTCCCGTTATATCGTAATAACAAAACATACAAATTCAACCAATCTTAAATTGCCTACATAATGTGCAAAAACCTCCCACTCAACCCACCACAAGTTAAGACCATAAATAACGTGGATAAAAATAAACAGCAGCATTTTGAGCGCTGTAACTACTCGCTAATTACTTCACATGATGTTGTGAGGACGTTCTCGAATTTGAAATGGATTTTTACTAGCAGACGAAGAAACTTGACTGCCAAAAATTTTGAATAAATTCAATAATTATATACTATTCAAGTATTCAATATTGTATCACTTGTTTTATTTCAAATATAATTGCTTCCGTACACTCGGCTACCACTACCTAACGTACAGTATAAATAATTTACTTTCAAAACAAAGTTTTAACCGACTTCAATTCAGTACTCCGCCAAGCCACATCAATATTTCCACATTTTTTTTTTCCAATTTACCAGATGAACTGATTTCCAAGAGCAGATGCGTTGATTTTTAGACCAATAAACCAAATCGCTGTATGTGGGCCGATAATATTTGAGGACTTCCGTCGATTCCTCAAGGATCTCAGAATTACCTTTGGCACTTCATTGTTTGCTATTTCAACGGAATCATATCAGAATCTGTGACGTACTTATATAGTTTGAAGTACAGTCGCCATCACATACATAGGTACACTATAGGTGTTCAAAAATATCGGCACATGCACCCTAATGCCTTGAAAATAGAGGTGTGTTCCGATGTTTGTGACGTGCTTGTTTGCTCCGATGTATGCGATGGCGACTGTACATCATTGAGAAGTTCCACAAGCAATCTGTGGTCTTCATCATCACTTCCACCATCACCAAATTTATGATTTCCGGGTGTAAATACACGAGATATAATAGACAATACCGAAATTACTACACGCGTGCCTAATATATTTGAGGAGTTCCCTCAATTCCTCATGGTTCCCATCATCCAACTGGGGTTTTGAAAACAATGGGACCAATCTGGAAGCATATACTTTCAATTAAAAAAAGAATTGTACGAATCGGTTCATAAATGACGGAGTTCTGAGGTAACGAACATTTAAAAAAAAATAACATCCGAATTGAGAACCTCCTCTTTTTTTTTGAAGTCGGTTAATTAATAGGTTAAAAATACTAGGTACCTATACTTTTTATTTCAAATATAATTGCTTCCGTACACTAGGCTACCACTACCTAACGTACAGTATAAATTAATAGGTTAAAAATACTAGGTACCTACACTAATACCTTTTTCTGACAACTTGAAACTTGATTGATTTATTTGTTAACCTTACCTACCAACTGACGCGCCCGCATAATGCCCGCTGTAGTGCGACGTATGCTACTAACAAAGCGTTTTTGACGTTTCACACAAAGTTGCTGATTTGACTATTAGTCCAATACCGTGTTCGGTATTTTCATAGGACGATGGTGCGAAACAGCCTATACAAGCGGACACCGTAGCCTATGTGGACGCCTGCTAACCCAGACTATCTACATGCGCCTTTATTAAATTCAGTGTATCTTGGACAGTCTAGACACCGTGCTTTATGTTCCAAACGGTACACTGGTATGTACCAAGCACGAAAATGAATTAATGAGTAATTCGATCTGACTTTTCGCCACGCAACTCATTTCGCTACGCAGACTAATATATCGACGGCGGAAACCGGACCGACCGCGAACGTTGTGTATCACGCTGCGCAATGAAAGTATGTGCCGTTTGGACTCGGCAAAACAGAATAGCATGACGATAACACAACAAAAAAAACAATGAATATTGGACTTCCACTCAGCAATTCAGTTGACACAGCAACCACCAAGATCGCTGTGTCAACAAGGTGTGCGACGGCATAATAATAATAATAAATAATTTTCGTAGACTGGTTTTTAGGGTTCCGTAGCCAAATGGCAAAAAACGGAACCCTTATAGATTCGTCATGTCCGTCCGTCTGTCTGTCTGTCTGTCCGTCCGTATGTCACAGCCACTTTTTTCCGAAACTATAAGAGCTATACTGTTGAAACTTGGTAAGTAGATGTATACTGTGAACCGCATTAAGATTTTCACACAAAAATCGAAAAAAAACATTAAGTTTTAGGGGCCGTCCCCATACTCAGAACTGAAACTCAAAAAAATTTTTTTCGTCAATACGTGTGGGGTATCTATGGATAGGTCTTCAAAAATGATATTGAGGTTTCTAACATCATTTTTTTCTTAACTGAATAGTTTGCGCGAGAGACACTTCCAAAGTGGTAAAATGTGTGTGTGTCCCCCCCCCCCTGTAACTTCTAAAATAAGAGAATGATAAAACTAAAAAAAATATATGATGTACATTACCATGTAAACTTCCACCGAAAATTGGTTTGAACGAGATCTAATAAGTAGTTTTTTTTTAATACGTCATAAATCGTAAACCGCAATTTATTTCACGGAACCCTTCATGTGCGAGTCCGACTCGCACTTGGCCGCTTTTTTCCTCGTTAATTTTGGGGCGTCGTTATAGCATGTAAATATTATACATGTTGGTTTCTAAAAACCATTTTTCCATGTAGGAAGCTGTTTGAATTTAAATTATCAATAGCTCAATATAAATTGAGGCCACACTTACCTTTACAAGATTAGGTAATTCAGTCCAGAACATCAGGTTTGGTACAACTTCTATTCCCGTGGCTCCCATCAAGAATTTCTTGGTACAAACTCCGAGGACCAGGTAGAAAATGACAAAGGAGAAGAAAATAATCAACAGTGTCGAGCCGACAGATCGACTGGATTCTATTTGTCGCAGGCACGCGTTTCTCGAGAAGAAATCCAGTTGCTGAAAATGTTAAAATTATTATTAAAACTGTTATATTAAAGATGATCTGAAAGAATCTGTTTAAAATTTGGTGCTAATGTAGTATTTTTCGGTTAAGAATTATTTATTTGGGAACCATCTAGTTTAATAGTTTTTTCGCCGACAGCATATACAGGGTTGGGCAGAGTAAGTGTCCTAGTTTGAAAGGGCTATAAAAGTTGGAAACCAATATAAAAATTAAAACGCAATACGTTTTTTGGTTAATTATAATTTATAGATACTAAATTAATTCTGAAGTTTGAATCTCTCCTTTTGCTTGTATAACTTTAACGCATTCTTCCGAAAAACGATGTGCACGCGGCACGCACTACTTCTTCGGGTATCTCATTTCATATCTTAAGCAACAGATGCTTGAACGAATCTAAATTCAGGCCATGGGTACTCTCGATCTTGCTTAACATCACTCCATATGGAGAAATCCAATGAGTTCAAATCTGGTGAAGCTGCAGGCCATTCATTCCAAGGTATAAAATTGGTTAAATTTGTTTAGAACCAGTCCTGAGTGCGTCGAGTTTAGTAGGACGGAACACTATCTTGCTGGAAGCAACAATAATCGTCCCCATACAAGTTTCGTGCATTCTCCAGCGAATGATTCTGCAAAACGTTCTCAATGTAGTAATATTGATGAATTATGACTCCTCGCCCTATTGGTCTATGAAAAGTAGCGGTAACATCCCTCTTGGAGATATCGCAATCCATACCATGACCGCCGATGCACTTTGGAAACATTGTACAGCTAATTTATCAACAGGAAGATCCCTCAATGAATCGCCATACATGCGATCATTCTGTTGATTGTGACTATCTTGTAATAAGAACATTTTTAGTCGGAAAAAATTATGTCATCACCTGCGTGCCAAGCTAGTAGCTCCCTGCATTTTTTCACTCTTGCTTTTTTTAGAGCGGCAGTCAGTCCATGATTTTTTTGTTTTTTGTAGGCTTTGAACCCAAGATCGTCACGGAAGATGCGGCTCATGGATCGCCTAGGTATTTTCATATCTTTTGCGAGATTGCAAGCACTCTGAGCCGGATTTCGTCGAATTCGTTCACGAACACACTTTATCATCTTTTCGACACGAATCGATGGTTTCCGACCAGGTTTGGGCCTGATTCTCGACGTTCCTGTTTCTTTGCATCGTTTTATGGTCCACGATATAAATTTAATATTGATATTCAAGTGGTTCAGCCTCTTTAATATCTCACACGGTCTGAAATTTTGTGGATGTCATTTCATAATGAGTTCGCGTTTTGCTTTCATTGTTGCTTCTTCTTTAAATTTAAGAGTTATCCTCTTGTCGGTGGAGTATTTTCCATTTCTCTCTGTCGTACGCCATCTCCTTGACTCGCTGATACGACACGACACCAGCTTTTTCCTTTATTTGGTCCATGTAACTGCGCCGTGGTCTTCCCCTGCCTCTCCTTCCTTCTATCTTTCCTTCCATTATGGTTTTAAAGAAGTTGTCGTGCCGTATCAAATGTCCAATCATTTTCCCCCTTCTAGCGCTGATCGTGTTCAGGATCGCTCTTTTCTCTTTTACCCTTCTTAACACGTCCTCATTTGTTACTCTCTCAGTCCAGCTTATGCCTTCCATCCGTCCCCAACACCACATTTCAAACGCTTCCAGTCTCTCTCGATCCCTTTGTGTCATTGTCCACGCTTCGCTGCCATACAGGGCAATACTCCAAATGTACACTTTAATTAGCAACTTTTTGCTCCTACTTGACAAACTGGATTTTAAGAGTTTGTCTCTTTTGGTTAAAAGCTTTTTTTCGCCATGGCTACTCGCGCGACGATGTCTGGTGTACATCTGGAGTCTCTTGTTATCAGACTGCCTAGATATTTAAAACTATCGACACGTTGTATGGGTATGTTGTTAATAACTATTGGTGGATGGTGTGCTTTGTGTTTTGAGGTGGTCAGCGTTTTCGTTTTCTTTATGTTGATTCTCAAACCCAATTCGTTAAAAGTTGTATCCATAATTGAAATTAATTCCGTCAACTGATCTGGTGTTTCTGCAAATGCTGCGATATCGTCTGCAAATCGAATAAAATGTATCTTCTCCCCATTAATTTTGATCCCTCCCTTGCCAGTTTCTCTGATTTTTCTAATTGCATATTCTATATATATATATTAAAGATTAGCGGTGAAAGTGGACACCCTTGTCTGACACCCTGCCTAATTCTTGCATTCCCATTTTCATCTCCTATCTCCACCCAAGCTTCCTGTTCCTTGTATAATTGTAAAATAACTCTCCTGTCTCTAAAATCTAGTCCGGCTTCTCTTAAAATACCCATCATTTGCCTCCAGTTCACTTTATCAAATGCCTTCTCTAGGTCTATAAATGCGATATGAGTTTCAAGTCCAAGTTCTAGGCGCCTGTCCACGGCTAATCTAAGAGCGAGTATTGCTTCTCTGGTACCTTTGCTTTCTCTAAACCCATATTGGTCTGGTCCTATATAATCCTCTGATATGGGTCTGATCCTGTTTTGAATTATTTTCAAAAGAATTTTACTCGCTCCTTTGACACCATTCATTGTTGCAAAATACATAAAACATAAGTTACGAAGCTGTGGCCTGACATGCATATACACTAAATACAAACTCATCTTATACACATAATATCAACTAAAAAGTCGGCATATTATAAATGAAAAGTCAAGAGATAAAACTAGGACACTTAATCTGCCCAACCCTGTAGTAAAGTCATAGTTTTCAAATTCTTCTATGTTGTCAGTAGTTTGTGAGCAAATTTTGGCATTACTACCATTTATTCTAGCAATAATTTTACATGCTATGTTGCTTTATCTAAATAGCATAAATAAATAAACAGGCAGTTTCAAGTTATAAAACATAGACTATAAGTTTAAGTTACAAAACATATTTTTAAAACAAATGTCAATAGAATCAGATCAATTATGTAGTTTCAATGAAAGTCAGCAAAATGCACATAGCACACAATTCTAGCCAGACTGTTTCATAAATAACTTACGATTTCGTTGGGTTCAAATAAGTTCCTGACATAAAATTCATCATCTGTTTCGGCACATATCAGATGTACGAATGTAGCTCTGAAAAGGAAAAAAAAAACATTAGCTTCCAAAATAAATAATAATGTAGGTATACTTTAAATAATGTAAAAAGAATAATTATTATTTTATTAGTTTACAAATATGTATGTAGGGGATAATTTCTGAAAATACACCTCCATTTCAAAAAAATATTGCTTAAGTTATAGGTACTATGGATCCCAATAACTCGCCAGATTTTAAACATGCTTCCAGGGTTATAAGAAGTAAAAAATGGTAACGTTCCCGGTTACGACCCGTCGCTTATTCATTCAGCGCGAGAGTCTATGCGGCGACCGGGATGTGCCCAACAAAGCTATACTTTTTAGCCAAGATGTAGAATTTTAGAGCGTGGCTGGTAGTGGTTGGTTACGCTCCTTATGATCTGATATATTTTTAACGCTGAAAGCTATATGAGCTAGGGAGTCTTGGCAGTCACTTTACATGTAATGTTTTTGGTGCATTGATTTAGTACATGTAACTAGATACACAATCAGCCGAAAAAAATGGCCGTCCAAAAGAGCCGGCTGATGGAATTGGCCGGCTCTTTCGCGTTTAGTCTGATTCGACCATGAGACTTGTTGGTTGTAAGATATGTCTAAATGTTCAGTCAAAAACTGCGTAAATACAAGTAAATACCAACAAAAAAACAAGAAAAAAATTGGGTTTATTTTTTTAAGTAAATTCTCTTGATAACGTAACGAAATTTGTGTACACTCGTTGTAATTTAATAGTTTTAACCCCTTGTATTCCAGCAATCCGGTGTACGAAGGCCTGGTCTCCCAACGACATACATGTATGTCGGCATGTGTGGTCCCATTGGTCCAGCTGTCAGACCTGGATAATGAACCGTGGTGTATTTTGTATATAAGATTCAAAGTAAGTGTGGGTACATGTGGGTCATTGGGATTCCAGGGTAAAAAAAATGACCCACGTGTGGGACCTGCCGGCCGACTCACATGTGAGTCGTTGGGAGACAATGGGTAAACATGTTTTAAATAATTAGTTTTGTTAGTTCAAATGACATACGCCGCGGAACATAAGTCTAAGGAGTCGGTTTGAGATACTTTTTTTATGACGTCGTTACCTACGTTATATGGTTTTCATTTTAAGATTTCCAATAAATCCTCAGCGACGTACAAAATGGGCTGCAGTCATAGCACGCGACAGTCGAGACGATTTAATTAAAACCAAATGACTTTAAAATAAAAAGTGTAGTGAATCATCATTATGTAACACTCATCTGTGAGCTGTAAATTTGCTACACGACATAAAATAAATGTATAGATCTTTAAGAGATATTACATTAAGGAAACACCCGTTAACGGGCATGATTGTAACACCGAAAAGAAAAACAATAAAGAACATTCTAATCCATTCTATTCGCGCGTTGGAAAACTGGGCCCAAAATGATACACTGAGTGTCAACAATATAATTTATTGAGCTAATGTACCAATTTACATATTTACCACGCTGGGGTCTATATTCTTATTCTACGAAAAATCTTAACAGTGCCATTCAGGATTGATGACATACGGAACAGCGACATCTAGTGGCCTCATAAACGTAACCTCGTAAACGAACAGAGGTGATAGTTGAACATTCCGCCCACCAAGGACGATTAGAGCAAGAAAATGTCCTTAAATCCGCCCACCATGACCTAATAATTTAGATGAACACTTTAAGGCGCTCTTAGTAGACGATATTTAGGTATTTGCGGAGGTGAGGCAGACGGAGCGGGAGACGCGCGTCCCGCGCACCCCGCTAACGGCCTTATTCTGTTGGCATCCGTATTCGGCTCGTTTTTGCGGATCATACGATCAAATGTTTGTCTTCTTGAATAATTGTTTTATTTTTCAAATCTTGGTTGATTTGTGTAAGATTGTCCCCAAATATTTATTGTTTATTTATTTATTTAAATCTATTTTTTTTTAAGAAAATAAGGAATAATAGGTAGTTACAGTTCTTAAGTACATCGTAGTATGATGACATCAATTATGGACACTTACTTTCCAAAGATATGTTAGTACAGATTTCTTCATCATCAATCCACCTATCGTTTTCCCAGTTCCTATGTGGGTGCTTCCGTTTTCCAAATACGTAGAACTGATAAAATAATAGTACATCTTCACTTCCTAAGGGTGAACGTCACCAATTATGGATTGTACTAATATATTACAGGTTTTTTAAACCGAAATAAAATCGATTACTTCTAGGTAAAGTTATAGCGCCGGTTAACACCCGCTTAAGAAACCATCAAAAATAATAAACAAATAACTATGTTCATATATTTATCTCCTGGCAAATTATATTATTACCATGTATGTCTTTCCCGCTCACGGGACAATGATGTCCCGGACCTTTGGGAGGCATGCGTGGGGCTAGGTACCTACAAAGTACCAACGGAGCCAACACGTAGAGGCCCTTTTGACAATTTAATGAAATGCAAGGAGTATTATTACCATAATTATTACCTTTGTTACATAAGTATGACTGACTGATCAAAATCTGGATAATTAGACCACTGTTAGTCAGAAGAGCATTTTATTATACAGGGAGGTTATTTTAAGACCAGCAAGTTCTTCAGTACATGACTATGTCTATTAAAAAATGTAATTTGACCAAACATCATATAAAAATAACAAATTCAATTGGCTCTTAAATACCTAAAAGTGTTATGTCACTGCGCTCGCGCGGCGCGTGCTGCCTACCATGCTACCTCGACCAGCGGCCACACCGCGATGGACCTTGATACTCTCAACAAGCCAACAAGATTAGGCTTATACTTGGCTCTATACTCCAGGCAAAATACGGTTTCGAAAATCATTAATTTATAATAGCGTTTTTTTGTATATTTCATTTTTAATCGTTATTCTAAGATGCTTTACACAAGAATCCAACAAATTTTCCAACCGGAAGTAATTATATAAATATAAATTAAGCTTTAATTGTCTTTTTTTGTTTGATTTATATTGAATTTTTTAAAGCAAATGTAAATTTAGGTAAAAGCCTCCTTGATCTCATGCCATTTTTTTCGGTCTTTAGCCAACTGCATCCAGCTAGGTCCGGCGACCTCAGTTATGTCATTGGTCCAACGTCTTCGTCGTCTAGCTTTCCTTCTTTTGCCTTTCGGCCCTGACCAGTTTGTTGCTTCCAGTGCCCTTCTTTTCTCCTAATATCTGGCGATATATGGCTTTTACCCGAATGGGGTCCATATAAGAAAGAAAAAATGGCATAAATCTTTTAGATTTAGTAAATATGTACTAACACAAACAATATGGAATAAATAAAGCTTAAATAAATATATATATATATATATATATATATATATATATATATATATAAACTAGCTGTTGCCCGCGACTTCGTCCACGTATAACATGTTATCGTCTAAATGTTTGTTTAAGAAATTTAAATGTTTGTTTAATAAAAAAAAACATTGAAATTAGTTTTGTACAGTCAGCATCAGATAGTTAGTAGCAGCCTAGGTAACCAAATATATCGCAACACGTCTTTGTTACTATAGGTGTAAGGATGTGTTACGATATATTTGGCTACTTTGGCTGCTACTAACTATATGACGCTGACTGTACCTAGTCTTTAAGTAAACAGTCTAAAACCGAAGTTACAAATCCCTTACTTTAAAAATGTCTTGCTCTCCATACAAACTAGAAGAACTGTATGTCCTAGAAGTAGGTATTTTTGTCAAGACCAATCCAAGCATGTTCAGTAACGTTTCAGAAGGCCGCAGATTTGCGACACGTAAACAATACAAACAAAAATTGAAAACTTTGCAGGGTAGCAACAACACAGCGCTAATCAGAGGCGGAATCTTGGGAATGGCACCAAACATTTTCAATAAAATTCCAGACCGAATTAAACACTGGATATTAATAAATTTAAAAAACAACTGACTTCAGATTCAGATTCAGATTTGTTTATTATCATAATTTTACAATTGAAATCATAGTACAATGAATATACAGATAAAAATGTGTTAAAATTATAACTTGTCAGTTACAATAAAATACAATAGAT
This sequence comes from Epinotia brunnichana, assembly GCA_963854355.1. NCBI lineage: Eukaryota > Metazoa > Arthropoda > Insecta > Lepidoptera > Tortricidae > Epinotia > Epinotia brunnichana. Next base: position 14,967,108 of record OY977949.1, on the reverse strand, counting down.
GTGTACAGTTGTGTACAGAATTGTTATTATTTGTAAATAGTTTAATAATACTCATACTCATAGCATAATGCTATTACATAAAATAGAGAAAGAAAACATAATACAAATATTAACGTCAAGCTTTTAAGATCTTGTTATTTAGTCATTTGAAAGAAATTCTTGTAAACTATACAGTGTTTTTTCAAGCAATAGTTGTTTTACATGGAAGCGAAAAGAGTTGTCGTTCGTTATGGTTTTAAGGTTTGAAGGTAGCCGGTTAAAAAGTATTTGTCCTATTAACTTCGGAAGTTTTGTGCCTATTCTAAGTCTGGGCGAGGTTGTTTTGAAGTGGATACTTCTTTGCTCGCGTTCTTGTATAGGGGTACAGTTCAAAATGTATCACGTAACTTCCGGATTAACTTTTTGTAGAGAAGCCTAATCTGATTTCAAATAATTGTTTGTTACATGTTTTAATCCTTCTTTATTTGCTATTAGTTGTTAATCACAAAATGTTATTTAGTTTATGTGACGGGCATGAAAACTATGCTGAAATGACCGCCATTTTCAATGCCTCGCGAATCAAACGAGCTACGTCAGTCAATGTTGCTATATATACCGATTTATCTGTGCTTATACAGATTTTAGTGAATTAATGCAGATATATATTTTACGGGGACAACCAACAAATAAGTATCCACTTAAACTTAATTAACGGTTGTATCTCGGACACAACCCGCTTCTTTTTAAGTTATTCGCATTTCTCATTGATCTCGAACTATTTTCACCTCTCCTTTGAAATTCATTTGGATAACGTTTAACATACATCAAAACTTCCAATATATAAGTTGAAACTGATGTTAAGATACTAAGTTTTCTTAAATGTTCGCGACACGTGTATCTGTCATTTGCATAGGGAAGTACTCTAATTGAACGTTTCTGGATCTTTAGGATGCGCTCATAATCCGTACTGTTGCCCCAAAGCATTATCCCGTATGAAAGTTGAGAGTATATGTACGCATAATACAGCTCTTTTAAGCAACTTTCTGACACAAGTGGTCTTAACTGTCTAAGAGCATAGATCCCTCTTGCTAACTTACTGTATAATGTATCTATGTGATCTTTCCATGACATTATTGGATCAATCATTTCAATCAATAGATCAATATTTGATTGACAAGTGTTATTATACCATTAAAGATTACTTAAACGACCCTACGACATAACATGATTCCATTCCAGACATTCCTTAGTTATAATATTCTTTAGTTATAGTATTTTTTGAGAGTTTTTGACATGTATTTGAAGTATTTAACACCAATCACTGTATTGACATTTTTTTTTTAATTTTTATAAATATATTAGCTGGCTGAAATATTTTGTAAACCTACATTGTGGGTAATGCACATAAGTCTTATATTTTGTATACCAACAATACTTGTAAAAGTTGTAACCTATGTTTAACAAAATAAATGTAATTGAATTGAAAGTACTTAATTTGTATTCTAATAAGTAATCTTTATGCAAAAATTTAAGTCTCTAGCTCTAAAAATAAAGTTTCCCCCATACAAACTTTGCACCCCTATTTACCCCCTTTAGGGGTGGAATTTCCAAAAATCCTTCTTAGCGTTGCCTACGTTGTAAAAGGTAGTTCTGGTGTAAATTTCAACTCTCTAGTCTTAGTAGTTTCGGCTGTGCGTTGATGAGTGAGTGAGTGAGTGAGTCATATCAATAACTCCATACCGACAAAAGGTATGTTCACTTAGATAACGTCACATTTATTTGCTTTAGTGGGCTTATTTTTAAAGAGGCGTGGCGGGGGAGGCTTTCTTGGTAGTTATTTGGAGAAACAGCGGTGGCAGAGTGAGTTCGAGATGTGAAACGGCATACTTTAGTGTTTTGTGATGGGTATCATGTGCACAAACAGCTGGCAAAGTTTTGCAGCTGTATAGGGGAACACCCTGTAGTACTTTGTACCCGACTGCCTCAGAAGGAAGTTTATATTTTTCGAGCGTATGTATCATCATATCAGCCGAAAGACGTCCACAGCTGGACATAGGCCTCCCCCAAAGAGTGCCACAATAGCCGGTCCTGGGCCACCCGCATCCAGCGGACTCCCGCGACCTTTACCAGGTCATTAGTCCACCTTGTGGGGGGCCTAACCACGCCGCGCCTTCCGGTACGTGGTTGCCACTCGAGAACCTTTCCGCCCCAACGGCCATCGGTTCTACGTGCAATGTACCCCGCCCACTGATACTTAAGTTTAGCGATTCGGAGGGCTATATCGGTTACCGTGATTCTGCTGCGGATAGCCTCATTTCTGATGCGATCGCGCAGAGAAACTCCCAGCATAGCCATCTCCATCGCCCTTTGAGTGACTTTGAGCCTTCTTATGAGGCCTATAGTAAGCGACCACGTTTCCGTTCCATATGTCATCACTGGCAACACACACTGGTCAAAGACTCTCGTCTTGAGACACTGCGGAATATTGGACGAAAAGATGTGCCGTAGCGTATGTATGCATGTATGTCTATGACGAAGATGAGGAAGGGCCGTGGCCTGCTGCTGGTGGAGTGGCAGGGTCTTTTTCCGCACTCGTTTTTAATAGAATCTACTAAACAGCAAGGAAATATACTTCAGTTCACCAACTCGTTTAGGACTTTAGTCTAGGTAGTCGCTATCCGGCGCAGTAGCCCTAAATGCTTTTGATATATTTCTGTATGAATAAATAAATCTATTATTCGTACAGTCCATAATTGGTACCATTACCCCCCCAACCATGTGCTCGTGTCCGAATCCGATTTACACCCGACTACTTACTACCTAACATTCTAAATACGTATTCAGGATAACTGAAGATTTTTATTGACATCTTGTCAATATGCTCCAGCTACCTATTAATACGTTTTAGGTGCGGATGTAGAAACGCTTTAATGTAGTAAATATCGCATACCTTATATTTGTTATTCTATCATTTCGAATGTGTTCTCCAGCATGTATTAGCGTTTCCTATTCCTTTATATATATTTATTTACCTTGATAACTCGAAATAATTGCTGCAAAAAGGCGTATTTGCGTGCCAGGTAAACATTCACAGGTCCGTTGTCGGCAGTGGCCACGGGCGTACTAAATTGTACTCGCCACCGCGCATGCATGACGCGGACACCCGGTTTTTCAGACAAATGACCAAATGTATTGAATTATCAAACATATTGAAATTCTAAGAAGCCGGTAGATAGATCTACCAAAAAGCTACCTATCATAACAAATTTCATTGTAATATTCCAAATAACTTTTGAGATATTTCGAGTTTGGTGGTAAAAAAGCACTGTTTTGAAAGGCAAAATCTATCGAGGTTTTTGTAAGCAATCGTGATTTTACGAAGTACGAACATAGCCAATGAACTGAAGATATACATATCAAAAATTTGGATCTCTAGCAATAGTACAAGTATACTAATAATCGGTTTGGAAAAGGCACTTTTTCGATGCGCAGCTGCATACAGCGCCTTAACAACCACAAATTGATAGGGCGCAAACAAAAATATTTGTGACATCCAAAACAGAAACAAACCAAATACAAACATAGTCTTACAACTTGAAACAACAAAATCAGGATAAACTTTGGATATAAATGCAATAAAAATCATATCTAAGCTAATTTACAATTCTTATGTTTATATTGGTAGAAAGCATAATTTACCAACAGATCTTTTAATAATATTTCCCTTGCAACGTAAACTAGTTAGTTTACGTTGCAAGGGAAATATACTCGTGTGATTCCATCCAGCCCTGAGTGCTTATCAGTGATGATGCCGTACAACCATTTTGCTGGAGTCAAACCATCCTGCCTCACTAACACCACACTACCTACAGCTGGCTCAGGCGTCTGATGAGCCCACTTACAACGATGGTAAAACTGAGTCAAATATTCAGACGACCAACGCCGCCAGAAGTCTTGAACCATCTTCTGTGTTAACTGCCACCTTCTTAAGCTACCTATATTGGCAGTCTCATAGTTAGAATCTGGCACTAATACTGCTCTTCAACGAGAAAATGACCAGGAGTGAGCGGTATGGGATCGCCAATATTGTTGCTATTGATCTAAGACATCGGCCTTGAATTAAGGCAAGCTTCGATTTTCCACCAACTCTTAAGATGCCATCTTGATCAAGCATCTCGGACATAATGAGGTAAGTTGACTTTTTTTACTAATCATTTATTTTCTTTCAGGTTCTTCAACTCCTCTTTAAAATGATTTGCTTGGACTATCTTAATGCATGCCTTTAAACTATCTTGGACTTCTTCACTTGATAGCCACAAAGTAACGTTTTCCTTTCTAGCGCACTTGACAAATCGTTTGCAGAAAGCCAACACGCGAAGAAGTTTTTCTAAGTTTAGAAAACCTCGAAATTTGCATTTTTTCAGCATCTCCAGTGGCGTCGTAAGTATTTGCATGACATATTTTATTGCTTTTTTCTTCTAGGTTAGTGTCCGTTATGTTTAACCTTTTTTAGCTTATTTCTTTATTTTTAAGCCACAACGGACCTTCTCTCCAGAGTTTTTCCTTTTCCAGATGCTGTGTACCCCTGGACGCGCAGTCTGCGGGATTGTCTTTTGGTGAGACATGGGACCACTGGTGAGGCTCGACTGTAGTAATTATTTCAGATACGCGATTAGCGACGAAAGTTTTCCATCTGTTAGGACGACTATTGAGCCATGAAAGCTGTATGTTCCCATCCTTATCTAGAGTTCGCAGGTACACAACCGCACCAAATGCATCACTGGAAGTGTCACAGAATCCCTGGAACTCCGTAATCACGTCTGAGCTAGCGTGATTCCATCTGGGCAGGCTGAATTTGGTAAGTTGCTGTAGATTTTCCCTGAAACTTAGCCAATCTTTCAGTAATTGAGGTGGAACCTGATCATCCCACTCAATTCCTGAGAGCCATAACTTTTGAATGAAGATCTTGGGTACTATTATCACTGGTGCCAACCATCCAAGTGGGTCAAACAACTGTGATATGTCAGATATAACACTTCTCTTTGTTACAGGAACTTTAAGTGGAAAAAGATGCACCGAATACTCGAACTCGTCATTTCTTCGATTCCAGATGAGACCAAGGATTTTCATGACTGCATCTATCTTGAGCTCGGTGTTTCCTTCCACTTCGACATTACTTTTATTCATGTGCTGCAGTAATTCTTCATTGTTACTACTCCATTTCTGTAATTCAAATCCACCCTTTTGCAAGAGTTCACTCGTTTCTTTATAAACTTGTTTGCCTTCTTCCACAGACTCACAACCTGGTAACAAATCATCAACATAGAAATGTTTCAGAATTTTATCAGCAGCTGCCGGGAACTGATCACCTTCATCGTAGGCGACTTGCTGAAGTGCACGCACTGCAAGATAGGGTGCTGAGGCAGTACCAAAAGTAACTCGGAGGAGTCTCAGGTGGTTCAACTTCTCTTCAGGGTTTTCGCGCCATACGATGCGTTGAAAATCTATGTCTTCTTCATGCATTTTCACCTGTCTGTACATTTTGACTATATCAGACACCAAGCATATGGGATGACAGCGCCAACGAAGTATTATATGCCGTAGGACAGTTTGAAGAGTAGGACCCACTAAGAGGTCTTGGTTTAATGACGCACGATTGGTTCCTGAACACGAAGCATCAAAAACGACCCGTACTTTGGAGGTAGTTTTGTCTTCGCGGATGACAGCATGATGTGGTAAGTATACTGCACCGGGTTTAATTTGTTGTTCTAGAGGAACCGCTTCCATGTGTCCCAATTCAAGATTCTCATTAATGACGTCTGAATAGCGTTTCTTCATTTCAGGATCCTTGGCGAATCTATTCTCCAACTGATTGAAGCGTCTGGTTGCGATGGCTTCAGAATTGCCGTATTTACAGCTGGGGTCTGAATTACGAAAAGGTAGCTTAACTACGTATCTACCTGTGCTATCCCGTTCGGTGGTAGCAGAAAACAAATATTCACATTTCTTCTCATCCTCAGTATAATGTTGCTTGGGATCTGTCGCAATAGTGTCAGCTTCGAACTCCCAAAACTTCTTCAAAAGCTCGTTTTCATCTATTTGAACGTGGTTAACTCTAACACTGTTGCGTAATTCCGAATCACCTATGTGAATCGACCCTGAAAGGATCCAGCCTAAGGAAGTTCGCTGAGCGATTGGTGTTCCCTGTGAGGGCTTGATGATACCCTCTAAGAGTATTTGAGCATAAATATCTGCCCCAAGGAGCATATCGATTTTACCTGGTACATTAAATGATGGATCTGCTAAATCCAAGGTTTGCAACTCTGACCACAACTCAACAATGACTCTCTGTTCTGGGAGTACCGATGTGAGTTTGCCCAACACAAAAGTATGAACATTTACCTTAAAATCAGGGTCGAGGCGTGATGCAATACTAACCTTCACTACTGACTTGGAGTTCACAGAGGAACTACCTTCACCGCCTAATCCCGTGATTGTGCTTTTGTGGGGAATCTTCTTAAGTCCAAGCAATTGGACTGCAGACTCCGTTATGAACGAAGCCTCTGAACCTTGGTCGAGCAGACATCTGAGAGTGGTGCCTGAACCTGATTTCCGACTGAGCTTGAACCAAAGCCGTTGCCAGTAAGACTTGACTACGACTGGTCGAAAAACAAGTTGTTATATTGTTGGGCTCACCATGCGATGATGATACAGCTGATGTTGCTTGTGCAACATTGTCTCTTTCAACCGATTGAGTGGGTTTGCCTTGAAAATCGGTTGAGTTAGTGACCATTTTGGGGTGCAGTAAAGAATGATGTTTGCGCTTACATATTCGGCATCTTGTGGATTGGCGACATGAGTAAACGTTGTGACCTAAATTTAAGCAATTGAAGCAGAGATTACCGGACTGGATGAAATCACGTCGAGCATCGACGTCGATCTTTGCAAAGCATTTACAATTACACAGTTTGTGATTTTCGGAACAGTAGGCACAAGAAACCTCAGTAACATGAAGCATTTTCGGGTTACTGTTGAAGTGTACATTGGGTTTCTTGGGAACAAAGCTTGTCTTGGATGATTTGCCATCAAAACATTCTAATGCCCTGAAACGGGTTTCTAAAAACTCCTGAAGTTGGTTAAGGGTGGGCAAATCATCAGAAGACTCGCTGACTTTAAGTTCCCAATGTTTCCTAGTCTCATTGTCTAATTTGAGACACACGATGTGAATGACAATTATGTCCCATGTAGTTGTATCGATGCCTAAGTTCTGTAATCCATTTAAACACTCATTAGTAGTGTCCAGCAATTCTTTGAGTGCGTTCGCTGACTCCATCGTCATATTCTTTTGACTCATAAAACGTTTGAGAATGCAGCTTGATAGGAGCTTCTTATTATTATAGCGTTTTTCTAATTTTTCCCAACATGCGCTATAATTATCATGCGTGATCTGGACGTGACGCAGAAGCTGTTCAGCTTCACCGACTAGATAACCTTTCAGGTAGTGCAATTTTTGAACGTCGTCAAGGTCTTTGTTTTTATGTATAAGCGACGTGAATAGATCTCGAAAGCTTTGCCATTCAGAATAATTTCCGGAAAATGTGGGAATCGAAATCTTCGGCAAACGATGACTTATTCTCGACTGTGGTAGACTCTTTGTTCGCTGAAGGACTCGCAACGTTCAGTTTTCTCAAAGCGGCCCTCAATTCCGACTTGTACCGTATAAACAACTCTTCAGCGTTGGTGTATACGTCTTCAGTTACATATAAACTAGCATTTAAAGTTGCCGTGTCAGACTCGTGTATAATATGAGTATGAGTAGAAGTAAACTGAATCCACAAGGCTTCCAAAGTTTCCAATCTGGTGCTAACATAGTCTGAAGTAAGCCGGTCTTTAGGCGACTTTCTAAAGTTAATAAAAGCCTTCTCAATTCGCGAATACAAGTCGTCTTGAACCTTTATCCGAGCCTCCATGATGATGAAATTTCCAAGTGTTTTTAGGACTTAGCCAATTCTAGTCGAAATCAGTCGTAAATTTTCTAAGTGTTTGGAAATTACCAATTCTGGGCTAAATTGGGCGTGGATTCCCCGTCGTTCCACTAATATCAGAATTATTCTAAGTCGCTAAATTTTTAATCAAAATTATTTTAAGTCCAAATTTCATGAAATTTTCTAAGTCCAAATTCTTCATATAATTTTGTCTTTGACAGTTGCACTACGTAATAATTAAATGTACTCACAGTTGTCACTTCACTACGTCACACATATCTGCTTACGTCACACACTGCTGCTCTCCTCTGCCGACGTCACGATGTGCCTGTGACGTCACACGCTGCTGCTCTCCTCTGCCGACGTCACGATATGCCGTGGCTCCGGAACCAGCACCGGCACTTTAGGTAGCAATCCACTACCGTGCCCGCTCGTCGACCCGAAGTGTTCGCCGAATCCTCTAAGCCCAACTATCCGGTTCGAAGGACCAATGGAAAACTGGGCCCAAAATGATACACTGAGTGTCAACAATATAATTTATTGAGCTAATGTACCAATTTACATATTTACCACGCTGGGGTCTATATTCTACGAAAAATCTTAACAGTGCCATTCAGGATTGATGACATACGGAACAGCGACATCTAGTGGCCTCATAAACGTAACCTCGTAAACGAACAGAGGTGATAGTTGAACACGCGTCATTTGTTCGACTCATTTTCCTGCTTGGAATATGTATGTATACGACAAAAAATGGATTGAACAGACTTACTAAAACTGCCACACCACCTGTCATGAACGTTAGTCCATTTCTTTCCATTACATATTTTAATTTCAATTATTTGCAATAATTTGTCAGGCAAAATAGCATTAATTTACTATAATATAATTGTATAATCCAATATCAACACATCATTTGGAAATTTGAAACTGTTTATTCCCCACTTGTAAAATAAAGAAACCAGATTTATTTGTGATTTTGGTATTTCTAACTTTCGATCAAAGAGGAAAATTTAAAAATTATTCGCCACGAGCGGGATTTGAACCCCTACATAAAATACATACATAGAATATACTAACAAAATATATACAGTATGTTTTTTTTAAATGGGACAGTATGGGGAAATCCGAATCTAAAGGAGATAGAGGAAAAGTGTCCAAGGAGACATTAGGTGTTTTTTTTATGTAAACAAATTTGGCCATTAAAATTTTTGGTCAAGCGTGAGTTGTTCTTAAAAAATTATAAAGTTGGTCAATTTTTTTTTGACGCGTGTCGGCTCTGTTTCATGTAAGGACAGAAGTTGGTCAAATTTAATGAAAACTAATCTCCATACAATTGCAGTATTCGCCTTTTAATATTGTTACAAGTGCCTAGGCGTGTAAAAAAATATTTAAAATTATTCCATTTTTAAATTTCGATAATCGATAAGAGCATTAAGAGCTCCAGATGATTCAAGAAAAGAACATTTTTTTTAATCTTCGTAAACATCATGGCACGCGATAGTCTTGAAATTATAAAACAAAGAATTCAAATTTGGAACGTAAGTTATTTCTGCAGCAAAGAATTCAAATTTGGAACGTAAGTTATTTCTGCAGCTGTGATTTTGTTTCCATTCCAATCAGTTCATGCTTGTAATTTTATTCATCATGGCGTTAACTAATTCACATAAAGTTGATTTGATTGAGGCGTATTTTCTTAATTATCGCAGTAGAGATAATGCACTTATAAGTGGTATCAAGAACGCTATCCTGACCGTGTAGTACCGAATCGCAAGATATTTGATAGTTTAATAAAGAACCTAAGACAGGAAGGCTGTTTCAAACCTAAGCGTAAAAGGCCGACGATAGTCAATAGTGAGTTTATAACTATTGCCGTATTGGGATATTTTGAAGCATATCCAAAAGCTTCGTTACGGGAAGCTGCTGAAACTATCGGTATTCATAAATCAACTGTAAGGAAGATATTGAAGGCTCATAAATACAAGTGTTACATAGAAGGTCGACTTGTACAAGCGTTACTACCTGGAGATAAAGACCGCAGGTTACATTTCTGTAATTGGTATGTGGCTCAGACTATTAGAAATAGATGTTTTCCTAATTTTATTTTTTGGACTGATGAATGCAACTTTTCGAACAATGGCATGTACAACAGGAGAAATAACCATTACTGGTCAAAAATAAATCCGCTAAGAACTGCAGAAACCTACAACCATATCCGATTTTCTTTTAATTGTTGGTGTGCGATATTACATAACAGAATTTTTGCTATCAAAATTTACCAAGGAACGCTAAATAGTGAAAAATATCAGGAAATCTTGAACATGGCTGCAGATTTAGTGGATGAGACTATTAGCTTAAGGAACTTTGGTAAGATATTCTACCAACAAGATGGTGCACCAGCCCACAACAGTAGGGCAAGTAAACTGTGTTTGGACGAGCAGTTTCCAAACCGTTGGATGGGTACATATGGGCCGATAAAGTGGCCCCCACGATCGCCCGACTTAAACCCATTAGATTTTTTCTTATGGGGTTACCTTAAGGGTCGAATTTATGAATCCCGACACAACTCCATACAAGAATTACAAGATGCTGTTTACAACACTTTAAACACAATTCACCATAAGTCTCTGTTAAATGTAACTAGAAGTGTCTTGAAGCGTGCTCGTACCTGCATAAGACAAGACGGCGGCCACATCGAACATTTACTCAAGTAATAAACCAACTGTATGAAGATTAGTTTTCATTAAATTTGACCAACTTCTGCTGTTCAGATTTTTTTCTTTCCATACAATGAAATAATTCTTACATGAAACAGAGCCGACCCGCGTCAAAAAAAAATTGACCAACTTTATAATTTTTTAAGAACAACTCACGCTTGACCAAAAATTTTAATGAGCCAAATTTGTTTACATAAAAAAACACCTAATGTCTCCTTGGACACTTTTCCTCTATCTCCTTTAGATTCGGATTTCCCCATACTGTCCCATTTAAAAAAAACACTCTGTATAACTGTTTAAATACCTACATAAAATATTGTTAATATAATTTTATAACGCTTCACTCGCTACTTATTTAGTTTTGACGTGAGCCAGTTAAGTCACATTATGATAAAATCTCAATAAACTAAAAAGTATTTTATCTAAGTTTCGATCAAAGAGGAAAATTTAAAAATTATTCGCCACGAGCGGGATTTGAACCCGCGATCTCTGCATTCACACACAGTTTGTAACAACTTCACGGTAGATGTCGCTACGAGCCTCCTTAAGGTTAATTAGAAGAGTGAAGGGATTGAAAGATTCGTTGCCACTAGCGGGACCCACGGTAGCTCAGTTGGATAAGAGCAATGGACGTATTCCAGAGATCGCGGGTTCAAATCCCAACATCCCCCAGAGGGAGTATTAGGTATGAATGTGGATGGATGTAAGAGACGAGGTAGGCCAAGGAAAAGGTGGATAGACTGTGTGAGAGATGATATGAAGAGAAAAGAAGTGAGTGATGAGATGACGGCTGATAGAGAAGTATGGAAGAAAAAGACATGCTGCACCAACCTCATACTAAATGGGATAAGGGTAAGGAAATGATGACACTACTAAGATCTATCAGGTCATTTAGGCCCACAGAGTAGAAAATACCTATTGCATAGACTTAGGCTATATTTTATCTCACGGATTAGCCTGCATCCTTTGCAAAATACAGGTGGAGCTGCAATGGTGCAAGTTTTGTATAAATTAACTAATAACCAAGTTAAATGAAGGAACCCATTCAGATGATGTGTTAAAAAAATATTCAACAAATTCCATTAACTTGATATAACTGGTTATGTTAATGTAGAAGATCCAAATGTAGTTAGTAAACTGGTTATATTACTGTGTAGAGCAAATAGATATATATGCTCTGGTTATAAAGATACAATATAATAATAAAACCACAGCACTAATAGCATGACTGTGTTAAATTAAATATTTGTTTCTCATACTTGCATACTAGTAAGTGAAGGATGAATACTTTACACATGGTAAAAACATGATCATCTAGGTAGATCAGTACAGATTTGTATCATGATAAAATTTAAGTCAAAACAACATAAAAAATCTGGTAACTAAAAAATCACTTACGATGGTACATGTGAGTACTTGATGTAACTACCATTTTCTGCAAACACATTACCCGCAGTCACATTTGAAGTTCCCAAGAGTTCAAAATTTTCTCCATATTTTACCAAATTACCGGGATTGGTCCCATTATAAGTGCGTGTATGCCTACACAACTGAAACATAGAAACAATACTCATCTATACTAATATTATAAAGAGGAAAGGTTTGTGAGATTATAGCTTTATAATATTGTATGTTTTGGGTAATCTCCGGAACCGCTTATCAAATTTCACATGCATGTAGAATGGACTTTCTAGATCAGGCATCGCAAAACTACGGCCCGCGAGCCAGGTCCGTCCCGCGAGTCCTTCTAATCTGGCCCTTGGAAAGAAAGTGGGAGAGCCCATGAGTTCAAAATAAAACAAACCAATAATCATTTGTCATCAGTCTTGGCCCGCACAAATTTATATTAAGTACAGTGTGGCCCTTGAGTCAAAAAGACCCCTGTTCTAGATGGTTGTTGGCTACATTTTATCCTGCGGGTTTGCCTGCATTCTTTGCAATACGCGGACAGCTAGTACAATATAAAGCATCACAACATTTTCTAGTGCACCATGTATAAACAAATACTTCACATTTCTTCTCATGAGTAACAGATTTTCGTTGCAAATTTGAATTATGAATTATGAACCTTCGGCAATTCCTATAGTTTGAAACGTGATTTGAATTTGTATAAGTACGCAGGGACTTACGAGGTTATATCAGTCTCTAAGTACATATGTTCCTGAAGTTGCAATCAAACTACTCGCACACAATATCCTATTTCTATTATTATTACTCAACAAAGGATATAATGACGAGCATACCGCTAGACTGACTCCACAAGTGTTAGTTGTGTTAGGCCCCGTCGCATTGATTTTCATGAGTACGTCGAAGCAAGGATGGTAGAAATATGTACTCAATACTACTTCTACGCCACTATTCTTCTCCTCAAAAGTGTTCTTCGATTCGTAGACCGAATTCTTCGCGGACGGCGACAAGTCAATCCCCGTGCCATTGGGAAATACGCAACTGCATTCAGTTCTCTTTACGCACACATCCGCTCCATTCACTGATGATAGTATAAAAAGCAAAACTAATGAAAATAAACGAGTAAAATTATTTGACACATCCATCTTGTTGTTTTAAAAGATTTCTCGCACAGAAGAATGAAGATGGAATGAAGATATTTGATAATCACTATTTGTCGTCTGAGGGCAGCTGTCAAAACAATTGTCAAATCAAACGTGTCAACGTCACGGCAATGCTATTCGTGATATTGTTAAAAGTGATATAGGTTTTGAATGCCACAAAATGTGAGGTGTGAACTAGTTTTCTTTTTCAGTTTAAGTGCCCCACAGACTCACATGCAAGCATGTGATAAGTCAAGGCCTATACACATTAATCGTGAACGCATGTTCACGAACCTCGCGAGAGATGGCCCAACATGGCCCGAATTGTACCAAGGTCGCGGTTAGCACCATCTTCAGGGGCGCTACCGGGAAACGAAAACTTAACGAAAATGCCTTCGACAAAGTCCCCACTGCGAGGCTTCTTCACAAATTGGATCATGTGAGAATGCGATGGAAATTACTAAGGTGGATAGAGATGTCATGCTCTCTGGGAACCCCACTTTCAATTTCGGGATTTCTGAGTATGTGAAAAAATTGTACCAAAATTGTACCGAATTAGTACTTACTTGAAAATGTACCTCAATAGTTTCGAGAGTACAATTATTTTAAATTGGGATTGCTGGGGAGTCTCTCCAGCAACACCAAACTTAAAAAGAACGAATTTCGTGTAGAACCTAAGTTTTTTGGGTAAAATAAGGCCCACATACTCAGAAATCCCGAAATCGAAAGTGGGGTTGCCAGGGAGCATGACATGGATAGAGGCATTCTTACAACGCAGGACCTTTCAAGTGAGAGTCGTGAGACAATGTCACGGCAATGGGCTAGTGATATACCTTCGTGAGTGTATTCAAAGAAGAATAACTCACAAGGATATCCTTGCTCCAGGTTCTATGGAATGTAACTCTCAAATGTATGACTTATCTGTTGATATGAGATTTCTTCTTCGCGAGTATAGTATGTAATATTTTGTGTGATATATTGATACGAGTATTAAGACCAATAACTTGTAGTTTTATGTATTTAACTAAGAATCTTTTAGTCAGAATGTTTATGTCAGCTGTCTTACCTTATAATTAGTGTATTCCTTGTCGCGAAGAGGGTTCGCGAGAAATAACCCTTAATATTTGTATATAGCAACATTGACTGAACACCGGATGGACAAACTCTAGCTTATCTTTGGTAAGCTTTGAATTTTGTCACTAGAATTCTTTTGTTTCTGTTCCCGTTTTAATGGTGTCATTATAAAGGATAGTGAATTATAGTGCCTGTTTCCTGACCTGATATCTAAAGCTAAGTATCTTGAAAATATGTAGAGTATTCTCTTATTTAAGTCTTTATTAATGGAGTGGAAGTTAGATGACTTGGCGAAACTCATAGAGCTGATCAAGCAATCTATTTCCATCCAATACACTTATCCATTACTTAGTATCAATGTTATTGTCTGTCGCTACAAGAATCTGAAGAAGGCTTGCGAGCCGCCATTTTAATATCCGGCAACTTTGAGAACCGAAGGGTTCACCAGTGCACGTAGACTTGGCCAATTCTATAGGCAGGGAAACTCAGAAACAACGGCATACGGAACGGAGCCAATCTTGCCCCTGCCACAAAGCTACATATACCATCAACTGGACCAACACACTAAAGACCTACACCAAAGATACTGGGAGGAGATAGACACATGCAGACAGACCAAAGAGATTCTGTCGAAACGCGACTACAAACTCACAACCACACTACTAAGGACACATAGAAACCAACTGCGCAAGATAGTGGGTATAATAACAGGACACAACACCTTGAACAGACACCTCTATAACTTAGGTATCACAGACAGCCCCATGTGCAGAGCGTGCATGGAGGCAGAAGAAACGACTAAACATATACTACTGGACTGCAAGGAGGTAGAAGTATACAGAATTAAGCACCTAGGTTCGCCAAACACACTACGGGACGCAGTCAGCAACACCAAGGCACTCACCAACTTTTTAGACGAGCTGGGGTGGTTAGAGTAGCGCCACACCGCCGTTTCACGCAAAATAGGCACAATGGATGTCAACTTGCGGAAAACGCCCAGTATAACTAACTAACTAGGCAGGGAATGAGTAAAGAGTCCACGCGACTCCGTCTGGGTTCGTGTGAGCTAAAGGCGAAACATAAGTAAAGGGGTCCTTGCGACTCTATCTGAGCCTGCGGGCTACCAAGTTAGTGACACTCCATAACATGCTAAAGATAAGTCAATTAATGTTTTACCTATGCGTTGAAGGCATAGTCAAGTACTTAGAGGATCTAGCAGAGATTCATATTTCCACCTTTAAACAGATGTCGACATTCAACCCAATTCCATGGGATCAGCGAACGGTGCCAGATCAGGGAACACACTAATTAAAAGGTAAGACAGCTGACCAGAAAAACTGACTCAACGCTCCTATTAAAGGATTCTCACATAAATACATAAACTACAAGTTATTGGTCTTAATATCAATTTATTACATACTACAATTGCGAAGCAGATATATCATATCAAGAGAAAAGTCATACACTCAAGAGTTACATTCCATAGGACCTGGAGCGAGGATGTGCTTGTGAGGTTATTCTTCTTTGAATACACTCATGAAGACATCATCACTTTTGTACGCCGCCTTATGTTAAGGTGCGGGACATTCCTTGACCTGGCTCCGTTCACATACCCCATGTGCTTGGGTTGAATGTCCCATCTGTTTAAAGGTGGAAACATGAATCTCCTGCTTGATTCTCTGAGTACCCGGCTATGTCTTCAACGCATAGGTAAAATACTAACTGACTTATCTTTAGCAGGTTATTGAATGTCATGAACTCGATAGCCCGCAGGCTCAGAGTCACAAGGACCCTCTTACTAAGCATGATCCTGGTCCATACAGATTCCGGTTGAGCCCTAAAGACCCTCTTGCATGAAGCTTTTATTCCATGACCCTCATCCGTATGAACCCAGGTTAAGTCCCGAAGACGGACTCTCCTACTCATTTCCTGCCTATAGAATTTGATAGTTAATTTAATAGAGTTTGAGTCCATCCGGTGTT
Organism: Epinotia brunnichana; assembly: GCA_963854355.1. NCBI lineage: Eukaryota > Metazoa > Arthropoda > Insecta > Lepidoptera > Tortricidae > Epinotia > Epinotia brunnichana. The sequence continues at coordinate 14,950,822 of OY977949.1, read as the reverse complement.
CAGTTAATGTTGTGCAAATATTAAGGGTTATTTCTCGCGAACCCTTTTCGCGACAGGCGCTTTACATATCATACACACTTGACTTGCCACATTGACTAAAATGTAGTGTGACAGTGTCAGTACATTTGCAGATGACACGAAACTATTTGCTAACCCTTTGGTAGATTACAACGACCTACAAGATGACTTAGACAGGATATCAAAGTGGTCCAAGTGGCTCATCATAACACTAAATTCCGCAAAATGTACTGTGTTGCACATAGACAACCGCCAACCCCGCTTACCCAAAATGCTGGAAGACGCTGCACTGCAGACTGCCAAAGTTCAATTGGACCTGGGTGTCAAGATCTCTGAAGGCCTAAAATGGGAGGAGCACATTACTAGTTGTCGCCATGTTGAGAAATGAGGATGTAATAATAGACGACAAAATAGCATATTGATTAGACTTAAGAGTATCTGCATATAGGTATGATTTGTTTATAAGACTCAATATTGTTTCCATGACCTTTTGATATAGGTCACTGGTGAACTATTGATGCAGAGATACTAAGGACCCGTTTTGTATACTATTCCAAGTGACCCGGCACGAGCTTATGACATCACAGAGATCGCCACAACCTACGTGTTGTTGAGCGAGCAACAATCACTACGTGTTCTCTCCAGTGTCGCGCAACTAGGAACAAAATTAAATTAAATGAAATGAAATATTTATTTGCGGAATACGGGTCACATTATGTTGGTACAAATACACGGTAGGTACAGTCCGCCGTACTCTACTTAAATAAGCATGCAAAATAATAGCCTTTATTTTGCTGTCGGTTAAGAACTGGCAAAATAGAGGGATTACTTATTACTCGTTTTTATACTTAGAAATTCATTAACAAGATGAATAATTAAAAAAAAGATAAAAGATGAATGACGTCCATTTACCCTGACAACTTTACGGTTTCGCTCTATGACAACACAACAATATATCGATATCAGCCATATTTTTACACCAAAAAATAGGTTGGGTAATTTGACTAAATATTCATTAATAATCCACCAAAATTTAATAACGATACGGTAAAAAATAATGAAAAGTAATCTTTGTTTGTTTCCATGAATTTTCTATCTGTGCTTTTCGCAGGTAACACAATAACCTGTTTTGTTGGGTCTTATTTTATTAATTTCTTTGAGATTAAATAAAACATTTGCTTATTCAACGCCATGTTTTTATTGTCTAACCGCGAATGGTCCACACACAAACATCCCATAGATAACTCCTAAAATGGTCCATACACTAACACTCAACATCTCCCTTCTTAAGTTTTACATCAAATCAAATACCTATCTAGAACAGGACTTTAATCATACTTTTTCGGCTTATGTACTACACGACCTGCCCTAGTTACATAAGGAGTCGAATTCTCATTACAATCCTGATTCATTACAGTGTTTACAAAAGAGTCATCAGTTGAATCATTTTCACATATAACTAAATAATTGCTGCTACAACTGCTAGCAACATCAAAAACATCATTTGTCTGTTGATTGATCACACAGCTGTCATCTGACCTCTGTGATGAGTAATGATACGAAGTAATTGAAGAATTTGAATCGGATGACAAGGCCTGAGCTTCATTTTGCAATCTGACTGTTTCTAGAAAGTTTACTTCATTTGCTGTTATTTGATCCCTTAAGCTTGACTCTATTATGATATTGTTTTCACTGCTTTCTAATTCTTCACTTGACTCATCAGACTGGCTATTTATATGATCTTCACTTGCCATAGGAATACAGAGTTTCGCCATGATATGTGACATAGGAATAAGGACTGTCATAGACTTGTCAATATCGTCGTTTGACTTGTTTATATCATGCTCATCTTTGTATAGGCCTACATGTTCTTGTTTATGATATGTACATTTTATTATGTGCCTACGATTCCTTCTATATTCTACTCCATCTTTAGATTCTATAATATATGATCTAGGACAGTTCTGTAGAACTTCCTTGACAATGCCTGGCTCCCATTTACTACTAGGAGTTTTCTTATACATGATTGAATCACTTACATTCAATTTAGGCAATTCCTTTGCATTCTTGTCATGGTATTTTTTATAGTTTTCTTTATGTTTGTACATTCTACATTCCTCCTTTTCAAGATTTACTAGTTTTGGTTTAACCCTCTAATGCATACGAGGCCATACTTGGAGTCCTAAATATTTTTATTTTTTTAAAGTAGGTAGTACCAAAAAGTGAGGTATGAGTTATAAATATTATGTGTCTTTAAAGTTGAAATTAGGGGGTAGATATTTTTTTACCTTCTAAAAGTCATAACACGGTTAGTTATGATACCTGCAATATCAGTTGCGCTTGTGAATACGTGTTTACGAAACTATCCTGATTATAATTAGATCAAAAAGTGTTTACGGGAGGTAAGTGATGATAAAAAAATATGTTTTAAGGTTTATTAGGTATTAATTTATAGTTTGTCATAATTTGCTATGATTTTTCTGATATTTTAGATAACAATATGGCCAATTACATTACAAGCCATATTTGGATTCATATGCATCAAGTTCAATATATGTTTAGCCATAAATGGCCTCGTATGCGTCAATGACAGGAATAAGTTAAAAGTGTTCGAGAACAAATTCGTTTATTTTTCTGTTTAGGTATGGACGTTTCTCGTTTTTACGGCAGCAATGCGAAGGTTAATCCGATACCAGGTGATGGATCAATTAGTATGGATGAACTGGCGTCGGATTCCGACAGTGAATACACACCGTTGTAAAAAAACGCCAGTAATCATACCAGCCTAAGATTCCTCAGAGAGTGAGGATGATTATGTTCCTGCTCCCAGGCCTACACCAAAGAAAACTAAGGGAAAAGCAAAAAAAAAGTTTAATGGAAGTCCGAAAAAATTTCAGAGTATGATGAAAGTCAATTTTCAATCAAGGGAATTCTTCTTCCGGACGAAGTCATGAAGTTGGACACGCCAGGTTCAAAGAAATCGCTTCTCCTCAAGCAGTCGACTTGTATAATCATCATATGGGCGGTGTAGACCTACTTGATCCTTTGCTTGGCCTATACAGAATTCAGTTGTGGTCAATTAAATGGTATAAAATATTTTTTTTACCATATGATGGATATGACAGTTGTCAACGCTTGGCTGTTGTGGCGCCGCTGTAATGAGAAATTGTACCTACCACTTTACGATTTTAAACTGGCTGTGGCTGAAAATTTATGTCGAACAGGGGTGGTATCTAGAAAGCGAGGACGTACAAGCAAAAGCGCCACTGGAATGCCATATGGTACTCCGACTAACAGCCGACCAAGTACGCCTTTGTCGAGTCATGTGATGTTGACTCCTACTTCAAGCTTATACAGTGGCGATGGCCTGAAAAAGAAAAGTAGGAAACGCCCAGCTAAGCACCAAGATATACCATTGACGGCTGTTCGAATGGATCATTTGCCACAATGGGCTAAAACTCGACTTTTTTGCCAGAACAATTGCTCTTACAGATCTTTCACAAAATGTTCATTTATGATTATGCTACAATGAAAAAAGGAACTGTTTTACTGAGTTTTATACTCAGTAATAAACGAAATAGATCGAAATTGACTGACAAATTGACGTATCGCTTTAGATCAATTTAGGTAACAACGCATACGAAGCCATATATGGCTAGACATATTTTGAACTTGATGCATACGAATCCAAATATGGCTTCGTGCAATAACTTTTTGATAATAAGAAACATATTTTTTTGTGTTCCTAATTTATTTTGTCTGGGTTATAATAAACTAGTTCACATATTCAGATTTTTTTTTTCTTCCAAATTTCACTGTTCATGCATTATAGGGTTAAGCATGTCTTTGGAGATGGGCAGATTTGATCTCAATTTTCTAGACATAAGTAACTCGGCTGGAGACTTCATATATTCCTTTTCATTGCTGTTATAATGTAACAGAGCTAAATATGGATCTTTTTTCTCTTCAAACGACTTTTCTAATATTCTTTTAACTATTTTTACAGCGGCCTCTGCTTGTCCATTCGACTGCGGATAATGTGGACTAGATGTAATGTGCTCAATATCCCATTCTACACAAAAACTAGCAAATTCTTTGGAATCAAAAGGAGGCCCATTGTCTGTAATTAATGTTAATGGACTACCATGACGAGCAAGCATTGAACCAATTTGAGCAGTAACATGTTTAGCAGATGTCCCTGTGTTCAAACAAACTAGCTCTATATACTTTGAAAAATAATCTACAATTACCAAATATTTTTTATCTCTGAATTGCAACAGATCTGCTCCTACTTTCTCCCATGGATATGATGGAAAATCTGAGATCATGAGCGGCTCACTTGAATTGGAAGCTCTATATTTTAAACATATCATACAATTTTCAATAAGTTGTTCAATATCTTTGTTCATGGATGGCCAAAATATGACTCCTCTAGCTAAATTTCTACATCTATTTAAACCTGCATGACTGGCATGTATTCTTTGTAACATTTCTTTATGCATCGAGGTAGGAATGATCAGGCTTGTATTTTTAAAAACTAGATCATTAATTACATGAATTTCTGCTCTATAACTCCAATAACATCTGACACTTACATCTGTTTGGTTTTTATTCCTTGGCCATCCATTATAATAATATTCTACTAGCTTTTGCAACACAACATTTTTTGAAGTTTCCTGTTTTATAACTTGTAATCTATTTTCTGATACCGCTAGTGACATTTTAAACATGTTAGCATGAATTGTTAGATCATTGTCTATAGTATGTTCTTCACTTTCTGGCAATGCTGCTTTTGAAAGTGTGTCTGAAATATACATTTTAGTTCCAGGAACATATTTTACATTTAAGTCATATAGTTTCAATGTGAGCATCATTATTTGCAGTCTGTTAGGCACTTGACACAATGGTTTGTTGAACAAAGACACTAACGGCTGATGATCTGTTTCTACATCAACTCTTCTGCCATACACATACTGATGGAACTTTTGACAACCAAATAAAATTGAAAATAGTTCCTTTTCAATTTGTGCATACCTTTTCTGACAATCTGTCAATGTTTTAGAAGCATAGGCTATGGGTTGCTTGTCTTGTAATAAAACTGCCCCTAGAGCTTGACATGAACTATCTACACTTAATGTTAAAGGTTTTGTATTGTCATAGTGACGCAAAACAGGTGCTGTAGTTATTAATTCTTTTAATCTCTGAAATGCTTTGTCATGATTAGCATCCCATAACCATTGTGTATCTTTTTTTAACAAACCTCTTAATATTTCTGTTTCTGAAGAAAGATTTTCTATATAACTTCCTAAGTAATTAATAATACCAAGAAATCGTTGCAGAGCTTTCGGACTATCAGGGGTAGGCATCTCTTTTATCGCTTTTATTTTATCATAATCAGGACACATACCTTGTTTACTAAATATCTGACCTAAACATTTAACTTTTGTTTGGTTAAAAACACACTTGTCTTTATTGAATTTTAAGTTGATCTCCTTTGCTCTTTGAAGAACCTTTTCTAGAGTTTCAGTGTGTGTTTTTTCATCCGGAGCAAAAATCAGGATGTCATCAACATATAATAGTACATTCGGAATGTCAGAAAATGATTCTATAAGTATTTTGCTGAAAATTTCAGTCGAACAAGTCAGGCCATAAGGTAACCTTAAATATTTGTACCTTCCATAAGGAGTATTAAACGTGCATAAATCAGAACTAGATGAGTCAAGCGGAATCATCCAGAAACCTGAAAAAGCATCCAAATGCGAAAAAATTTTTGCTTCATTTAGTTTGTACCGAACATCTTCTATTGTGGGTAATGGAAAGTGAGATCTTTGGATCGCCTGATTCAGGTTTCTAGGGTCTAAACAAATTCTTAATTTTTTGTTTGCCTTTTCTACTATTACAATTGAACTGACCCAGTCAGTAGGTTTAGAAACAGGCTCTATCACACCAAGTCTTGTCATCCGATCCAACTCTTCTTTTAACCTCTCCTGAAGTGCAAATGGAACTTTACGTTGTGCATCAATCTTCGGTTGCACCTCCGGACGCACGGTCAGATGACACTCGTGTGGTAAGCAGCCCAGACCCTGGAAAACATCATCATATTCACTTAATAAATCATTTAATTCTTTATTTTCTCGGGTCATATTACTATATATACGTTTTACTAGACCCAATTCTGTACAAGTTTTTGCACCTAACACCGGCTGACAAGGTATATCTACAACCATAAATTGAATCTTACTCAATTTATTATTTACTGTACAATTTAGAACACAGCTTCCTTTTATCGGTATTTTATTGCCATTGTATGCTATTAAATTAGCAGAACTTGATTCTAAATTATTCTCTGTTAGTTGTAATTGACAAAATAACTCATATGAAATGCAGTTAGCCTTAGCTCCCGTATCAATTAAAAAAATCACATCATTACTCATAATTTCGACATTGATTAACCATTCATCTGACAGCATGGAGGAACGCAACCTATTATCATTATAAAGTCTAAAATTTCCTATGAAAAAGTCTTCATCAGCATTACCTGAAGTAACATCAGACTCACTCAACTGTATGGAGCGGATTGGTGTCCTGCAGACTTGAGCAAAGTGTCCAGTTTTGCCGCACTTGTTGCATGTGACACCATAGGCAGGACATTTTACCCAATTTGAGTAATGCACATTACCACATCTGGTGCATTCCGGTAACCTTCCTTTAAATTTCTCACTGGTTGATCTAGTTGGTTGTGGTTTATACAATTGTTGTTTCTTATTTGCAATTCCAACAGCCAATATTTCTTCTTGTTGTAAATATGAGTTGCTTTGACAGGATATCTCCATGCTGCGATATATGTTTATGACTTTTTCTAGTTCTATATCATTTTCAGCTAGCAATTTTTGCCTGATGTTGGAATGCCTCTTGTCCATGTTACATATAAACATATCTCTGACTAAAGAGTCTTGCAATTCCTTGAATTCACAGTCCTTAGCCAGCTTTTTCAATTTGGTTAAAAACATATCCAATGTATCCTCTCCTTGAGTTTGTGTAAAAAACTTATGCCTGGAAATAGCTAAGTTCTTCTTGGGCACAAAATAATTGTCAAATGAATCTAGGACTGTTTTGTAAGTCGCTTTATTTTCTTCAGTAAATGAGTTATAAATATCTAGACATTGCTCACCTAGAAAATGCAATAGAATTGCAATTTTTCTTTTTTCATCTTCTTTATCATATTTCATAGCAATAACAAAATTGCTGAAAATTTGTTTCCATCTCATCCATTCTTGAGCAACCTCTGCGCCTGCACAATTAAACGGTTTTATAATGCTAACTTGAGCCTCCATCTTGACAATCTTATTTCTTTCCTTTCACCACTTTTACTTAAATCACTTTTACGCTGCCACCATGTTTTGTTGGGTCTTATTTTATTAATTTCTTTGAGATTAAATAAAACATTTGCTTATTCAACGCCATGTTTTTATTGTCTAACCGCGAATGGTCCACACACAAACATCCCATAGATAACTCCTAAAATGGTCCATACACTAACACTCAACATAACCCATATACACTTTACTCCAGGAAAAATACGGTTTTGAAACAACATTATTTTATAACAGCGTTTTTTTGTTTATTTAATATCAAAACGTTATTCTAAGATGTTTTATACAAGAATGAATCAAACAAAACAGCAACAGGATGGTGAAAGTTTGGAACGAACTGCCAGACGATGTGGTCTCAGCTATGTCAACCAATTTAAGAACAAATTAGACAAGTACATTGTAAAATAATAAAATTTTAGCTCTACAATTATATTCTTAAAATTAATTGGATACAAGCATCATAAGTTGTTTCAACTGCCTGCCAGATAAATAAATAAATAATATTAAAAAAACATTTGTATACCATTTCTGTCTACAAATGTTTCCTCGTAGTAGGGCCTCAGTCCTGCGACCATGGCTGTCTGTGTAAAGGAGCCTTAACAATTAGTAATCAAATCAAATACCATGCGCTGTCAGCTGTCATTAATGCTCATGCATTGGCATACGATTGGCACAGTGTTGAGTGTAGTGTTACAGTGTTAGTGTCGTCACTTTGTTCTTTACGTCAGTCTGTATACATTTATTTTGATTTTCGTGGAAATTATTGCCCTACTGCCTACTGTTCCGGGTGAAAAATAAAAAAAAGGTGCCTGTGCCTAGTATTTATATACTCTTTGGCCTAGTGTGAATAAAATGTACCGTATAGGGCCAGTTCGATCATACTCGTTGTCATTTTCATTACACAAGCTGCAATCGTTGTTTATGCATTGAATTGTTATCGTAATAACTAGCTGAATATCCGACACAATTCTACGGCCATGGAGGTGAATCCCTTGAACATATTCTTCGTGAAGTCTGATAGTAAGGGAGACAGGTTGCTGTTTAGATATCCTTACACTAGTGAAAATAGAGATGAAAATAAGCAGAAGAAATGTGGTCGCCTCAATCCCTATGCAGTCAATTCGGCGGAGGACCTTCTGCAGAACCCACAGTCTCAGACATCTAATATTTTCAAAGGTAAGCTAGTATGCTGTGGGCAAGGTTGCACAGTTATTTTAACTTAACAATAATGGTACTTAGGAATCAATAACATACATGTTCCATTCCCGGTAATTCAAATATTCCTTAGATTGTTATGTTAATTTCCTGTTATAAAGAAGCAATCTTTAGAATTGTATGTTTCTGCAATTTCCATAAAACCATAGGCCAAACTATTTATCCTCCTTATATTATAGTATAGATGAATTAGCTGGAAAGGTATTGATAAAGTAATGTTCATTTTATAATGTTCTAATGAATAAAAAAAAAATATAGGTTATTCTGGTTTTCTGTGAACACAAAATAAAATAAATTATACAAAATGTAGTTACAAATATTTTTCTATTTTACAGTAGAAGATGTTTTTTTTATTCCTTCTATAATGTTAATATAATAATTACTCCATCTTTTCACTTGCACAATTAATTTGATATGTTATTATTATATTATTGGCCTGGGATTAAGGAATACAATCTTGCAAGATTTCAGACCTAGCCGGACTCCCGAGACCACAAAGCCAGTCTTGCGAGATTTTGAGTTTTATGAGATCTGAGAGATTGGGCGTTTTTCACTGATAATTTTATGCAAATGATATGAACAACATGTGAAATAAGAATAAAAACTGCATGTAGTCGTTTATAGTAGCGGTTTTATTTCAAAATACGACACAAATACAATTTTTTTAATATCATTTATTTTACCATGAGGTTTTGATAATTCTATCAACTAATTGTAGGTTTAATTACTTTTAAAACTTTTGTCATGTTGTGTTTTATATGGAAACTTCAATTTAGCAATCTTGCGAGATCTCATACGAAACTTGTATGAGATTCAGTCTCGTAAAATATGGACAAGATCTGGCGAGATAGAGATTGCATCCCATACCTGGGAATCCTGGGATATACCATAAGACCATAACAGAATTGTAGCATATTGAAAAAAGAGGGTACTCCTACAACAAACCAGTCTCTAATCTCGAGTTATGTTAGGCTATATTGGCTCAACTCAAAATAATGTCATTCAAAAGTATGTACCTACAGCTGTGTGCAATTACAAATGTTTTTTTTTTTTTTTACAAATTACAAAATTCTTTATTTTCTTAAATTATAGACTAAATTTATGATAGGGATGGAGCCGCCCGGTAAGCAAACAATGCCTGTATTGGGTAGCTCCGCTCTTCCATAGATTATAATAGGTATTATGCTAACACAAAAGGTTTTAACAGGTTTTTTTATTTAATTTTATACTAGACTAGAAAATAGTATGTGTGAGGGAGTGTGTGTCTGTGTGTGTGTGTGTGAGTGTGTGTGTGTTTGTGTGTGAGTGTGTAAGTGTGTGTGTGTGTGTGTGTATGCATGCGTGCAATGTGCATACCTTTGGCATGTGGGGTGATTCTCAGGTTAGTTAACCAGATAATGTGACAGTGATGAAATCACAAAGTTATATCACTGTGCAATCTCCTTCAAACCCATGATCCAACATTTTTGCGCAAGTCGGAACATGGGAAAAAATCTAGGAAGTTCAGGGTTGTTAAAAAAATCAATTCCTGAAAAAAAAGTTGCTCATGATTCACAATTGGCCCCATAACACTCACTATCAGTAACCTGCTTGAAAGGTTCTCTGTTTATCTTAGAGTTTAGATTTCTACAGCGAATGAAGAGCATTGCTGACAGCTTACCATAAACAACCTACTTCATTTGGGCGGGTAATGCTTTATTTGGTTTTGTAAAATGCAGTTACGCCTGCTAATGATATTTATAAATTTCAAATTAACAGGCATACATGGCCCGCTACCGGAACAATCTAGGATTTAGGGGCTGAGACAGATTGTTCCGATTGCTCAGTTTGTTAGTAGCGACGGGCCATGTTTGCCTGTGGTCGCCGGTTCGAATCTGGCTCATAGCCTAAATTTTTCATTTAATTTGAAATGCTTTCTTTGCCGCAACCTCATACTAACTCAGTCGCGGTAAATAAAAATATGTGGAACTACGACAAGGACAACAAATGATATATCTCTTTCTGTCACACTTATTGAGGTTTGTATACTACCATTATTATTACCATAGCTTGTCCTGATAGGGGTCCATGCTGTTTATAGAAAGCCAGTGAAAAAAACATGTTATGTTTGCTATGAAAGTTACTTTAATAATTAAAACATTTCCAGGCCAACTGAGTGGGTTCACAGATGAAATGCTGTCAACACTGTTTGCGGTAAAACCAGAGCTGTGCAACAGGAAGTTCGAGCTCAAAGTAAACGATGTGCGGTTTGTGGGACATCCTACACTGCTCCCGTATCGGACCAACAAAGATGACACCGCCGCGATGATACTGATTAATATTGTTTTTGCGCTGCAGGCTTCTGCTAGCCATTCTATTGGTGAGTTATAATAGTTTTCATTGGTTGTTCTCTCATTTATTCAAACATTGGGCAATGTATCTATAGATTATTCTATTTTAAATATCATTATTCAATTCATCATCATCATTATCATCATCAAATCAGCCGAAAGACGTCCACTGCTCGACATAGGCCTCCCCCAAAGAGTGCCACAATGATCGGTCCTGCCCTGCGCCACCCGCATCATAATTCAAGTATTAATATTTAAATGATCACTTTAAATTGTTATAAATTATTGATATTGGAATTTTTCGTCTGACTAATCACTGAATCATAATAATATAATATGTAGGTACAGCATGTATAATATACATATATATAACTTGTTTCAGTGAAATGTTACTATGATCTGAGTAAAAGACTGGGCAAGGCACTAAGGCATGAGGAAAAAAGGTGTTCATATTTAACGGAAGAAATGAAAATTATGGTAATTTATTTATTTATTTTTTATCTTCATGTTCTTAAAGGAACCATATTGTGTAACAACTTAAATAATGTTACTCTATACAGTTTTGTGTAGCGTCCTGTAATTTGTAAATCGTATGGTTAATTTTGGTCACACTATCAAACTCTTTGTAATTTCTCTGTTTCATATGGTGGACCATTGTGAATTAGTTCAGATTTATTAACTCACAAATCACTCATCATTTCTTGTGAGAGAGTGGCTGCCTTTATTACTGAACACATCTTTTATACTATGAATATGTTGAAACAAAAAGGAAAACATACGTGTTTACACTACTTCATTATTAATACGTAATTAGATAAAATGTTATACATGTTTACAGTAATACGTAATTACTCGCAACTCATTAGATAACGAGTTGCGATTGTAATAATACTGATTAGGGTCAATAAGACTCTGGTAGTGGTAGGTTTGCCACACCTCCCGCGATAATTACAAACAAATGTCACCTTCATTGGTTTTTTTCTTTTTAGGGTTCCGTACTCAAAGAGTAAAACGGGACCCTATTAATAAGGCTCCGCTGTCTGTCTGTCTGTCACCAGCAAGAACCGGAAAACCCCTTTCCAGGCTTCAGCCTATCAATTTGGTAGCCCTATCAATTGGATAACCTTATGATAAGGTAACCTTACTGATAGGGTAACCCTATTGTTATGGTAAGCATATCGGATGTGGTAACCATAAGGTAACCGTAACAAAACCCTATCGAGATAGGGTTTTGTTGGGGTTTTATTAAGGTTACCTTATGGTTACCACATCCGATATGCTTACCATAACAATAGGGTTACCCTATCAGCAAGATTAACTTATCACAAAGTTACCATTATGGATAGGGTTTTAAAAACAACTTCTAAAATTACCCTATGGAAAACCCCAATAAGGGTAACCGGTTCCGGTCCCTGGTCACCAGGCTTTATCTCATGAACCGTGATAGTTAGACAGTTAAAATTTTCACAGATGATGTATTTCTGTTGCCACTATAACAACATACTAAAAAACAGAATAAATAAATAATTTGTTTTTTTTTCTTTTTTATTTTATAATACACAAATCGACCCAGTCCTAAACTAAGCAAAGCTTATACTATGGGTACTTACTAGACGACAATAAACATACTTATATAGATAGATAAATAAATACTTAAAACATAGAAAACATCTATGAATCAGGAACAAACATTTGTGCTCATCACACAAATAAATTACTGGGATTCGAATCCGGGACCTCTGGCTTTGTAGGCAGGGTCACTACCAACTAGGCTACAGGAGGCTTTTATAGATAATGGTACGGAACCCTTCGTGCGCGAGTCCGACTCGCACTTGGCCGGTTTTTTATAATTAATAGTACCTACACAGTTCCGCTACATGTATCATTAAGTACGCCATTCACCACCATAGCCGCGGACCGCCCCGCTAGCCGCCCGTGCGTCCGCGTGTCGACTCATCCACGTAGCGCATACACTCGTGGATTTGTCCGTGGCAAAATCCGCATTGTGAATGTTAATGCTGGCACTTCACTTCGCGGTATTAGCCCAAATATTCGTTTGCATCTTTTTCCTTCCTACTGCAAAAGAAAGGGAGGCAACACGCAACGCCAAGAGAAGTGCCGTTAACGGCTGTCAATGTGTTCTGAGTAAAAACAAATTAATGGGTTTCAAAATAATATTGAGTGAGAAGTCTGTTTTAGTAAAGATCAAATTTTGACATTCCTGCCTTCAGTTATATGTACCTAAGTGCGAGAGAGACTGATGCTTTATGTCCGACATAAACGCGATCATGCTAGCTAGACTGCTAAGCGAAATGCCCCATACAGATGGGACGGGTAGCCTACTGAGGCACTGGTCCTCCCTACATTTAAGTTTAAATAAATAAAATAAATATATAAATAATAATAAATAAATATTACGGGACAATCTTACACAAATCAACCTAGGCCCACGGTAAGCTCAGTTAGGCTTGTGTTGTGGGTACTAGGCGATGATATATATAATAGATACATACATATCGATACTTATATACATACATAACATCCATAACTCAGGAACAAATATTCGTGATAAATACACAAATAAATGCCCTGACCGGGATTCGAACCCGGGACCTCCAGCTTCGTAGGCAGAGTCACTACCCACTGGGCTACGGAGGCCGTTTAATGCCTAACATAGTTATATAAGTCTTCTAGTACCTACTAACAACATATGGATCTTTTTAAAGTTGTCCGAAATACATGCTTTTATTTTTTTTTAATTTATAGGATAGGCACATGTGGTGTCATAATGTATTTTTCTCAAATATGCAATTTCATTACGTTCCTTACAACTGGCAGAGAAGTATCACGTTTCGGGTGCGGCGAGAAGAGTGACCCATAATAAAATTTCATATATAATTGGAGGCCTAGCAAAGTGATCTTCTTTTGTTTCTTCTTCGATTGGTGACTAAAAATCATGCCGTTCAGCCATTTAAAAATAATCTTAAGGTTAAAAAAAAACTCCTTGCATGTTTGAGTAAAGTACTATGTATACCTCGGTCGGAACGGAACTAGGGATTGCATGTCTCATGGTCTATATGACACATCGGCAGGCAATTCCTTATTTCCCGGCCTTTGTAGTAATGTACTATTTCTCAAACATGCAATGAAATATTCTCTTCACGTTCCTTAATTATAATAGACTCGGAAGTATCCTTTTTCGGGCGCAAATGGGATTTCATACAACTTTTCAGGCCTAGGCCTGCAAATTAACTTTTTTTTGTTACAACGTCCAACCTCATTCATACGTCGTCAAAGATGGCGGCAGGTTTAACGAACAGCTGATTTTAACTTTTACTTCATGGTCGTTTTTTAACAATAAACCCCGTTACAGACGTTACCAATTTATTTGGCGTTTTTATTTTATTTCATTGCATGTTTGAGAAAAGCACTATACATGCCTCGACGTGAAAATGCCTCGGCGTTGTTTTCCCGGCCTCTGATGACTGTAATGTACTATAATATAATGTCTAATCCAGTTGGCAGCTCACGACGAAGTCTCAGCGTTAGATAGTGAAAGCAATTCCGGAGAAAATGACGAAGACGAGGAAAATTCTCGGCACTCAGTCAGTTCAACCACTTACGGCGTGGATAGTGGGGCGGAATCCTTGCCGCGGTCCGCCTTCCACCTCATACTGCAAAGGAGCTCGCTGGCGAGATCCATGAAAGCGGTGTTTGAAGAACTTAGCAGTACTGGTTAGTACACATATGTGCTTATGGTACCTAAATAAGGGTATTCTAGGCCATTAGCCTACGAGTACCTTGGCATAATACAGCATTTGTCAGGATAAAGACTTTATTTTCCAACGTTACAGACCGTCAAACAAAATAAATCATCAATGTCATTTCGTGTTGACGATTTTCCATTCGTGCCGTGTCATTCGGCTAATCCTTAGCTAAATCAAGATAATCACAATAATATTCTTTTGTTTCCAGGCCTTGTTCAAGTTCGGATAAACAAATGGGTCCTCCTCTCATTCTGTCTGCCCCACAAAGCCCACCAAATCCACAACAGGGGTTTAATCATAGAGCCAGAAACCATAGACAAGTGTCTGCAGAAGCTGAGGCCATATCACGGGATGCTTCTCATGGTGAACCCTAATGACTTGCTGGCTTCAATACCTCTTGATGGCAGCCCGGCGTTGCTGAGGCTGATAAAGTTGTATAGCCCGTTGAAGAGTTTGCAGACAATCGCTATTGAAGCAGATCTGAGTCTTACGCAGGTGAGCATAACGCCTATCCCCCGTTAAATAATACCCAAAATTACCAACATTTTTGGGACACCAGAATACTTAACTACCGTCGCTGACCGCGTTGCGTAGTACTGGTTAAAATATCGCCGCCATTTGATTTCATTTGAATGACAGTATATCTTACGGGTACCTGGTAAAGGTCGCGGGAGTCCGCTGGATGCGGGTGGCGCAGGACCGGTCACTTTGGAACTCTTTGGGGGAGGCCTATGTCCAGCAGTGGACGTCTTTTGGCTGATATGATGATGATGATGATGATACGCTGTACTAGCCTAAGGGCTTACCTTACGCCGCCGCTTGATGCTGGGCATGTTCATCATCTAATGTGGGGTTTTCTTGTTGTTCAGCCCCCTTTGTATAGACCATCTTATAAGCATGTTAGAAGGGCATACGGGGCAGAATAATAACTGGAAATAGTTGATTGACCCAGATAATACAAGACTCCAATGGTTCCAGGTGTTCCAACTGACCGGTCACCTGGTCTACTGGGCTAAGGCGACGGTCATATACCCGCTTTGCGAGGGCAACGTATACGTCGTAGCTCCTTGCGCAAATGTTCATACAAATTCGCCACTGGTCGAGGAGTTCGCTAAGGAGTTCCCTGGACTGTGCCTTTTGCAGGTATGTGTATTATTGCGAATTAACTAAATTGACATAAGAATTGAATTTTTCTGGCTTTGGCACTAATGTCCTTTGAACGCATTCCTAGTAGCAAATGTTCATCTCTTATAACTTCAACTTATAATCAATGCTTAAATACTCTTTGTATCATATGTTCATTTTAAGAAAATAAACGCTTTCTATTATAATTTTTATTTATAGCCTCTTTTCAGGAAATGACGATACAATACTTAAAACTACAGTAACTGCAAAATTTTACATTTTTCTGTGCCTACTGGCAAAGGCCTCCCCCAGTCTTCTCCATTCCTCCCTATCTGTGACCACTCTGGTCCACGACTTCCCGGCCATTTCCATAATTTCGTCCTCCCATCTTTTAAATTGTCTGCCTCTCTTCCGTTTACAATCTCTTGCTGTACCATTTTGTTAAAATTTTGCTTGTTATAATAGCAGATATGAATGCTGGTACTGGAAACCTGGTATTTATTTGTAAAAAATTTCACCTCCAATTACATGCTAAAATTTGTTTGCTAATACAGCGAGTGTTTTCTTAAGCCTCTCATAGACTGGCGCGGCCTGGCCGCGGCGGCCAATAGTAAACTAGTAATTAGCTGTCAAATGTACTATTGACCGCCACCGCAGGCCGCGCCAGTCTGTAAGAGGCTTAACTCCCCCCACAAGTCCCGCCTCGCTGCGCACTTCGAGTTCCCACAAACATTCTACCAATGGTTATGTTATGGTGCATGTGTAGATGCTGAGCGAGTTCTCGCTGCCCGCGCCGCTGTGGTACGTGTCCCGCGGTGGCGGTGGCGGCGGCGCGCGGCTCGGCCGCGTGGTCGCGTGGCTGCTGCGGCGCCGCCTGCTGCTGCAGCTGCACACCTACGTGCAGTTCAACTCGCCGCACTGGGGGCCCGACACTCAGGGTAAACTAGGGCTTTGTTATATTGAAGAAAGTTCTCGCTGCCCGCGCCGCTGTGGTACGTGTCCCGCGGTGGCGGTGGCGGCGGCGCGCGGCTCGGCCGCGTGGTCGCGTGGCTGCTGCGGCGCCGCCTGCTGCTGCAGCTGCACACCTACGTGCAGTTCAACTCGCCGCACTGGGGGCCCGACACTCAGGGTAAACTAGGGCTTTGTTATATTGAAGAAAGTTCTCGCTGCCCGCGCCGCTGTGGTACGTGTCCCGCGGTGGCGGTGGCGGCGGCGCGCGGCTCGGCCGCGTGGTCGCGTGGCTGCTGCGGCGCCGCCTGCTGCTGCAGCTGCACACCTACGTGCAGTTCAACTCGCCGCACTGGGGGCCCGACACTCAGGGTAAACTAGGGCTTTGTTATATTGAAGTAAGTTCTCGCTGCCCGCGCCGCTGTGGTACGTGTCCCGCGGTGGCGGTGGCGGCGGCGCGCGGCTCGGCCGCGTGGTCGCGTGGCTGCTGCGGCGCCGCCTGCTGCTGCAGCTGCACACCTACGTGCAGTTCAACTCGCCGCACTGGGGGCCCGACACTCAGGGTAAACTAGGGCTTTGTTATATTGAAGTAAGTTCTCGCTGCCCGCGCCGCTGTGGTACGTGTCCCGCGGTGGCGGTGGCGGCGGCGCGCGGCTCGGCCGCGTGGTCGCGTGGCTGCTGCGGCGCCGCCTGCTGCTGCAGCTGCACACCTACGTGCAGTTCAACTCGCCGCACTGGGGGCCCGACACTCAGGGTAAACTAGGGCTTTGTTATATTGAAGTAAGTTCTCGCTGCCCGCGCCGCTGTGGTACGTGTCCCGCGGTGGCGGTGGCGGCGGCGCGCGGCTCGGCCGCGTGGTCGCGTGGCTGCTGCGGCGCCGCCTGCTGCTGCAGCTGCACACCTACGTGCAGTTCAACTCGCCGCACTGGGGGCCCGACACTCAGGGTAAACTAGGGCTTTGTTATATTTAAATAAGTTTCAATTTAGTCTGGCACGTGTGAGAGATTTTTCAGTGGCAGAAACCCGAGTATCGCCCGAGTCACATTAAGCCTCTATGCGCTTTCGAGCTTACACAAAATGTATAGATAGTTAGCCCGTTTTCCTGAGATGAATATCTACAGCTTACTATACTGTTTTACACCGGCCTAACGCGATTTTTATTTAATTTTATTTCTGACGTTTTGACACGGGTTGCACCAGTCATGGTCGCAGATAACGAGATGCACGGTTGGTACGAGAGGCAATTGAAATCAAGAAACACCCGAAGAACTTCAATAGGGAAGATGGTTAGATTTATCGGCGACTTGGGGACCAGTGATTCAGAAACTGAAATCTCGGGATATATCTTCGGATCTGTGCGCGGATACTGTGAGTGTTGTGTGTCGTGCCCTACACAATTAACATAATAATGGACGGGTAGTGGACTTTTTTCGGGTGTCAATGTCATCAACGTTTGGAGGGTAGTGAAATATTGCAAACCCATATCTCTGTTGACAACTTGCTGGGACGACAGTTATCTGCGACTATGACCGGTGCAACCCGTGTCGAAGCGTCAGAAATAAAGAGAATTAAAGGTAAATAAATATCGCGTTAGACCCGTGTAAAACAGTATATTAAATATGTGTAGAAAGCGCGAGAGCATGTTCTAGAACGTCCTAACATATCGAATAACGTATTGTAACTAACGATATACTTGTAAAGTGAGAATCATTATCATTTCTCTAGAACAGATCTTATTTTAAGACCCATCGGTCCAACAAAGCGCATTGCATAGCCACGTGCCACAAACGCTTCGAAATGAAAAGGCCATGTTTAATATATACTTTACTCGAATAGTGACTCTATTGTTGAAGCAGCAAGGTACAAATTAAAACGAAAGGTATCGGTATTATTAACTACTTTTATTTAGTAGTTGAAGCATACTTAGTACCTACCTACAACGTAAACTATCCGCGGTTACACTTAACAAAAAGACAATGGCTTTGTCTTCTCTGCCTAGTACCTACAAAGAGAAGTGAATTCGTACCTGAATAATTAACAACTTGGAAAAGTTGAAAAACCCCCGACATTTTCATTTCAAAGCAGGGACTGATTTCGGTTACGGTTATACCGGTATGAAACCGGTATTCTATTACGGTACCGTTATGTCATAAAGGTTATGCGCGCCGCACGAACATAACGGGACCGTAATCGTTTTGAAATAACGGTTAGCGGTATCAGTTTTAAACGATACCGTAACCTTTATAATACCGGTATTATAAAGGTTATCGAGAAAAGTAAGCAAGCTGGCACTCTACAAAAGAAGCATTGGCTATTAAACATTTAAAGACAAAAATACAAAGCGGCAGAGCCTTTGCCGGCGGTTTGGCAATAACACCAGGCCAAAATCGATATATCGGTACCTTTAAATAGCGGTTACGGTACCGGAAAAAATAAAGGTACCGTTATATTTCGGTAGCGAAATATAAAGGTTCCGCTACCGAAACCGCTATTTGACAACCGATATGACGTCATACCGTTAAAATAGAATACCGGTATTTTTCGGTTATGCAGTCCCTGTTTCAAAGTATCTCAAAACCGGCTGAAACCTACCTAAGAACGATCTCGATCACGTCATCTTTCAGACATAACACGCAATAAAATCGGTTACTTCGTTTAGGAGCTGTGATCCCACAGATACACAGACACGTCATAATTATAACACTCCTCTTTTTGCGTCGTGGGTTAAAATGATTATCACCATACTAATGTTACCGTTTACATTCCAGATGGCAAAGAATACTTCTGCGAAAAACACGATGGCTACAACCGATCGTGCAGCGTCTCATTCTCCTCCCTAAACCAGGTGCAACTCAACGTTCCAGAACCAGTCGAGCCCAGGGTCAGCTCAAGCACTTTCCCAGATTCCGACGAGGAATACCCCACAGAAAACAACCTCAACCAGACAGATTTCTCACACACAAAACCTATAGTGATCGAATCGGACCACACAAAGTTCGGATTCAACGAAGCGGACTCAGCTAACCACAGCTTTGATGATGGCGCAGATGTTGTAGACGGTATTATAAAGAATGGAGACTATGATAAGGAGAAGAAAAAGCAAGGGAACTCTGTGGATAGCGGGATATCTAATAATATAAATGGTGCTAATGGAGAAAATGGTGTTAACGGACATGTGCATGAAGAAACTAAGTTGCCGACGAGGTTGTCTAACTTGTCCTTGAAAGATACAGAGAGTACTTTAAATACGAGTAGTGATGAGGACAGGTTTGAGAGTGACCATGATGTGTCGCCAAGGATCAAGAATGTTAACGGTTTTACGAATGGAAAGTCGAAGAATGGGGTGTCGTTGAATCTGAAGTTGCAGAGTGAAATGAGGTAAGTTTTTGATGTGGAAATGTATATAAGTCAATTTCATGAAATTGATGGCAATATTAAAAAGTCGTAACTTGAGGCTTAGCTTACCATAGTATAAACATTTCGATTAGGTTCTAGAAGATCTACACCAAATTTTACTTCCTTTAGTTCCAAGTGAAACCATCATCATATCAGCCGAAAGACGTCCACTGCTGGACATAGGCCTCCGCGCGGACTCCCGCGACCTTTACCAGGTCATCAGTCCACCTTGTGGATGGCCTACCCACGCCGCGCCTTCCGGTACGTGGTCGCCACTCGAGAACCTTTCCGCCCCAATGGCCATCAGTTCTACGTGCAATGTGGCTCGCCCACTGCCACTTAAGTTTAGTTGGATAGACGGATAGCCTCATTTCTGATGCGATCACGCAGAGAAACTCCCAACATAGCCCTCTCCATTGCCCTTTGGGTGACTTTGAGCCTTCTTATGAGGCCCATTGTAAGCGACCACGTAAGTGAAACCATAATCACTATCAAATTATTATCCAACTATTACAAAGGTTGTTGTTTGCTATGATGCTTCGGCGTTAACACAATATAAATCTCTTTTAGTTTTAAACCATTTCATATTGATATCTATGGGCCTCTGTTGCAAATGACATTTGTCTTGATTTGATATCACAAAGATTGCACCTAAACGTTGATGTCACTTGCAGCAGTATCCGCGACGCCAGTCGAGAAAATCGAGCATACTCTTTCTAATTGGCACAGTGCGAGTGAGACAGTTGCTAGTTGTCGCTGAATTGGGAATGGATGACAATTTTAGAAGTGCGTGATTATTTTTTAGGTGATAGGAATAACCTTCCTTAGCACCAGAAAAAAGTTGCAGACTTTTCAGCTGCGTCAATTGTTTTTGAAAAAAATAAACAGTTTCCTCACTTACGTTTTGGGTTTGGGACGGCAAATAAGACACTTTGCTTGATCCGTCTTATATTACGAAAAAATCATACACATCCGTGGTAAACTGACACTGGATATTAAAAATATTTTTTGTAATATGAGACGGATCAAGGAAAGTGTCTCATTTGCCGTCCTAAACCCAAAACGTAAGTGAGGAATCTGTTTATATTTTTCAAAAATAATTGACGCAGCTGAAAAGTCTGCAACTTTTTTCCCTTCAGGAACAGAAAGTTGAATTCCTAAAATGTTGAATTCCCAAAATGTTGAATTCCCAAAAAGTTGAATATTTTTAGTTTCGCAAAATGTTGAATTCTTATAATGTTGTATTCCCAAAATGCTGAATTTCCAGAAAGTTGAATATTTTTAGTTTCGCAAAATGTTGAATTCTTATAATGTTGAAATATCAAAAAGTAGAATTCCCACAACGTTGACTTTGTGATATCCTAGGAAAGTACACATTTTGGGATTTTATCTTCTCCCCTTCCTAAATCAATTCTTGGGTCAAACGAAGATGCTGTGACAAAGGGAATTCTATCATCATCATTTGCCGTATAATGCACTTTTTTGAGGTGTACAGATGCGACTAAGAAGAGAGGTTTCATAAACGATTATTGTTAAAAGGCCAGGTAAAAGGTTAAGTTATATTTTATTGTAAGCTGTTTGTAAAAGGTCATAAAATGATATTTTAAGTTTAGTGTCTTAAGTTTTGTTTCAATAAACCCTATAAGTAATACCTTTTTACTGTATTTTTATTGGAATTATTCCACTTACGTCAACTGCTACTTATTACGTCAGACTATTTTTTTACCTCTCCAAGTTCTCCAACTGCTACAATTGGTCTTCTCATTCCTCCGAAAACTTGCAAAGTAATCAGTTACATGGTGTGGGGAAAAAACTGTTTTCACCCGGTGGCAATAACTAATTTTCCTCGCGTATAACATGGCTTCTGCAGCCTCCACTGTAAACTCACTTCTTGATTCTGCAACAGGCAGTGACCAAACAAGGCTGTTGGCATCATCTAGACCATGGGTCTCCAAACTTTTTCACCAGAAGGCCACATTGCATGCCAGCTAAAGTCCCGCGGGCCGTGGGTCGTGGTTGAGAAGCAAGTGAGGGGGGCTTTGCACATATGTTCACTCTGTGAGTAATAAATATACCGTATGCGGCTTGTGTATATACCGCAATATATGTGTATACCGCAAGCCTTTCCTGCCTTCACTTCGCGGGCCGGATTGGGACGGCTTGGAAGCCAAATCTGGCCCAACTCAACATTTAAAAATTCACTGTGTGCAAATCCAACATTTTAATAATCAACATCCTGCAAATTCAACTTTTTGCAATCTCAACATTTAAAGAATTCAACATTTTAATAATCAACATCCTGCAAGTTCAATTTATTGCAATCTCAACATTTAAAGAATTCAACTTTATGCAAATTCAACATTTTCATATTCAACTTGCTGGGAATTCCACATATTGGGAATTCAACATTTTAGGAATTCAACTTTCTGTTCCTGAAGGCTTTTTTCTGGTGGTAAGGAAGGTTATTCCTATTAGCAAAAAAATAATCAGGCACTTCTAAAATTTTCATCCATTCCCCATCATTGCGCGCGACGCGACTTGGCATCAACTTGCGCTAGCCTTATAGTCTCATTTGGATCAAGCGTCCAACTAAATTGTTCTCGTTTATCCAGTTTTCAGCCGCCAACAGTTTGGAGCGTGCCAGCCAGTTGCGACGTGGTCGACGCTTGTCGGATACCGACCGAGCCGCCGAGCACAGAGTCTCTATTAGACACGTTTACGGCCGAAGAAAGGGCTGCCCTCGCTGACATACCGGCCTCCAAACAGACCGATGATCTGCTGTTACTGGCGCAGTTACACAAGAAAGGTAAGATTGGATGGACATAAAAAATCTGATTGTGTCAAAATCTTAAATCTACATGTGTACACCTTCTGACTTCATGTCAGAGAGTTATCGATGGCTGTGTGACTCAAACTCGTATATGAGAAATGTCCACTTTAGGGAAACAAGTAAAAACGATTTTTTTCGTGTTCATTGTACTGAACATGTTTAATGTTTATTAATATTTAGACAGCTAATTCGTCATTATAAAATAACCAAAATTGATACTAGCTAATTTATAAATATGCTTTTCTTGTAAGACGAAAATGTGTCTATAGGAGTTTGTGTTATACAGGTATGGCACTATAAGATGTTATACGTGTTTCTGCCAAGAGGTCGATTTACTTATTTTGTTGAAATAAACGACTACTGACCGCTTAAATTTAATATATTTTTGTTTAATTTAAGAGCTTCACTTTTCGCCTAGTGCCTGCTTTACGGCCACAACTCAAAATTAAAACACATTTGAGATGTGTCCATATTGCACTGTGCAATAGAGCCCCATCTCAAATGTGTTTTAATTTTGAGTTGTGGCCGTATAGCAGGCACTGGGCGTTTTGTCGGTGGAGCAAGAGCCATCCGTCTCTATCTTTCGCCATCATCTTTGGCGTTTGATAAATAAAACATTAATTTGTGAGGTTTGTTTATTTTTAATATAGGTATTGTAATAATGATACTGATGAACAAAACGAAACTCGTCCTCTCTTCAAACTATAACTGCGGTGATGAAAATTAAATGCTCTTCTGTATATTATAACATTTAGCTAGACTCGTGGTTCGGTGACAAAGGACTATGGGGAAATAGGACTATATGTAAAGTGTTTAAATTTACACACCATTTTACGTCATACGAATAGTTGTAATGTATTCCTTAAGTGGCTGGCCATTGATTATTTCTATATCTTCCCCAAACCATTCTACTTCATAAATATCCTTTTTTTTACTCAATTTATTCAGTTTATCACACAGCTCTAAGGCTTGAGTTCATAACAGTTTGCTCTGTAGGTTAGATACCTATGTGGTGTTGTGTTCCGGGTGGTGAGTAAGGTCGCCAGAGCTCCCGAGGATGTGTGTGTTGAGAGTGAGGGACCCGTGATCGTCTCTAGCTATCAACACAACGAATCTTCAAATCAATAAAGGGTCGGCCACACGCTAGTGATTATGCTGGAATCACATGGCAGGCCGTATGCCTGTTTGCCACCCACTTCGTATAAAAAAACTTCCAAAGCTATCTATCTCAGCATATCATCAAACGATATAACCCAGTAACATACGGACTGAGACAGAGTAGTAGAAGGGTCCTTTTGGGTACAGAACACGAAAAAGACAAAATAAAAACTTCCTAAAATAATTGGTTCCGGATAATACCCCCTACATACAAACTTACAACCTTACAAAGCTACAATCTCACAGCCTTTTCCTCTTTATTATATTTCTACAGATAAAAATACTTGACTCATATCAAATTTCATTCAGTAGTAAGTGGGTTTGCGTTAAACATTTGTGTTGTAGCAAACTTGTATAATAATTTACGAGGTTGTGTCATAAACATATATTTCAATACCAAATACGTGTTTGGGTTTTGAATAAATTTATACGTAAAAAATGTGTTTCATCCTCTATGCTTTTGCCATAACGTAAATAGTAAAATTTTACATAGTTTTGTATAATTATCTCATTTTCGCCAAAATTTCATATACGAGTTTGAGTCACACAGCCATCGTTATATTATTAGACAAATAATATATCCACTACATGCTCCGTGGCCTTATACGGCAGAAGTATAATCCGCACAAGCATCGTCAATAACTTACCCTACTTAACGTTAACACAAAAAGTATCCGCAACAAGCTTCGTCAAAATATTGCCATCTATCCACCCTACATCCTGCCCGATCCAAAAACTTGTTAGACCAGCCATCTATCCACCCTACATCCTGCCCGATCCAAAAGTCCCCATTATACTGGCAGCATTTCCACGCTGGATTGCTATAAAAACTTGGTGGACCAGCCATCTATCCACCCTACATCCTGCCCGATCCAAAAGTCCCCATTATACTGGCAGCATTTCCACGCTGGATTGCTATAGAAACTTGTTGGACCAGCCATCTATCCACCCTACATCCTGCCCGATCCAAAAGTCCCCATTATACTGGCAGCATTTCCACGCTGGATTGCTATAGAAACTTGGTGGACCAGCCATCTATCCACCCTACATCCTGCCCGATCCAAAAGTCCCCATTATACTGGCAGCATTTCCACGCTGGATTGCTATAGAAACTTGTTGGACCAGCCATCTATCCACCCTATATCCTGCCCGATCCAAAAGTCCCCATTATACTGGCAGCATTTCCACGCTGGATTGCTATAGAAACTTGGTGGACCAGCCATCTATCCA
Organism: Epinotia brunnichana; assembly: GCA_963854355.1. Classification (NCBI taxonomy): domain Eukaryota; kingdom Metazoa; phylum Arthropoda; class Insecta; order Lepidoptera; family Tortricidae; genus Epinotia; species Epinotia brunnichana. The sequence goes on along the minus strand of OY977949.1, from coordinate 14,925,432 downwards.
CCCTACATCCTGCCCGATCCAAAAGTCCCCATTATACTGGCGGCATTTCCACGCTGGATTGCTATAGAAACTTGTTGGACCAGACCAGCCAATTTATTCTCCATAAGGTCGCGTGCACACTGGACCACCAAACGCCAGCAAATAGGCACGTAGGTATGTGTTAGGATGCTGCAATCTTATCCTAACAAATAGCTTGCGTCATTGGGCTTAATGCAAGCTTTTTTTGCCTGACGACGGCAGAGCCGAAAGGAGGGTGTATTATGAGCCAGTTAGCTCGTACACTTAGATGTTTAGTTGGAGTGCGTTGAGAGAACGGAGAAGTTAAGTTATTACTGATTTATTACTTGTAAGGTACAAATAGTTATATTAATTAGCCGTTCCTTCAGTTGATGCTTATCGTATGCGAGTTATGTTTGCACTAATGTAATTTACTTTATAATGTCATATAGTAGCGCGGCCTAAAGTAGGTCGCAACGTAAACAGAAAAGTGTACAGTACTGAGACTGTACTGAAGGGATATGTGTTTAGCAGTCTATGTTTGTATTTGTGTATGTTTTATTTTTATTTTATTTATTTATTAAGTACATCCACATCATATATATTACAATTCACTTAAAGCTAAGCATATTAAGAGGTATTTATTTCTGATATATACAACAATTACGGAAGTACATAACATTGGCTACGCATGTTGCATTGATAGCAATTAAAGTTATAAATAACTTAATACAAAACAAAACATGAACTAAACTAATATTAACACTATTAACAGAATGTTTTGGCGTGTTTAATACCCAGTATTATGAGCCTAAAAGCGGCACAATAAGAGGCACGTTACGAGCAAATGTGTTGAAAACTACTATTATGCTTGTTAAAGGCTACCTACGCGGCGAACAGCACCTCGAAGAGATAATGTTCATGGAGAATGTGACGCGCTCACAGCTGATGCAGCTCCTAGATAAGTTCAAGGACGTTCTGATCACCTTCGAGACCGAGGACCCTGCTGTTGCCATGCTGTATCCCTACCAGTAACGAATCTAATAGGTAAGCTACTGGTACTCTTCATATGTGTAGACTGACACCTGGACCAAAAGCGCCGTTTACGGAAGACTCGACCTAGACCATCCTAATGCATATACTTACAATGACCAAAGGCCGTAGTACACTAGATTTTATGTCGCGTTTTACGTGACGTTTCAGTACATTTTCGCCTTAAAACGTGGCGATAAAACCTAGTGTGCTAAGGCCTCAGGGCCAGTTATACTGCACAGAATGTGACCGAACATTTAAAACTAAGTTCGGCTTTGCGAGCCATATTCGTGCTCATCAGAGGCTCTAGTATAAGTTTTATCCGTACAATACGTTTTCGAACGCGTTTGCGTTTAGTCTCAATTTGTATGACAACGCGTAGTTCCTAATAGTTACCACCAGAGGCGTTGTTCGCGTTGCCATATAAATTGAAACTAAACGCAAACGCGTTCGAAAACGTATTGTACGGATAAAACTTATACTAGAGCCTCTGAGGATATTGTAAGGGTCGCCGTCGTCGGATACGACAAGGAAGACTATAATATATATATATACATATATGTAGACTATGTCCTACTTTGAAGTTTGCAAGACAAGTTCAAGTGTCAAGTACTGACCTCCCAAACGGAGGATTGGACATTGCGATCCTCAATCTAACGAGTCAAATCAGCTATTATTTTAATTGATGTACTTCGATTTATGAAGTTTGTAAAGCACACGCAACTTCAGAGTTTGCAACCTTCTTGGTATGAGTTTATGCTAATTGAAAAATCTTTGATGTTTCACAATTTTATAATACCTAATTCAAGTTTTCAGTTTTAATGCCAGACGTCTGTTAGCTCTCAGCAGTCTGTCAGCTGCGTCTGTTGGCCCACGTCTGTCTTTCAGCAAACGTCTTTTAGCTCGCACTAAAGTGTACATTAGTACTAAATAAACGGTCAAAATTACTGAGTTAATAAGCTTGGGGAGGTCTTCTATACCTACTCGTATATTTTAGCACGATCGTATCGTTAGATTGTGACGCTAAATAATTGAAACATATAACGTTTTTATATGTAAACAAATGACTGACGAATAATATTGCTGAATGTTAGACTAGCTTCATACTATATTTAACTATTTAGTTTTACCTAAATTTTAACTAGCGTAAATGGCCATTGTTCAATAACTGGCCACCTCATACTAAAAATTAACTTTTTAATACAGTTGCTCAAAAAGTGGTACTTTTTGTAGCTGCAAATCGTGCGCAAAGTTGTATTTTGCGCACAATTGCTTTTTACTTTTCCACGTGTATCAAACGATTTTTTTTAATACAGTTGCGAAAAAATAAGAAAAACAACAAGTAAGGAATTTGAAACTTTTATATTATTAATTCTGTAACATCATTGTAATACAGTTGAAAAATAATGAAGTTGTTCAAAAAAAAATTTTTTTTAATGCAGTTCTTACTTGTTGTTTTTCTTATTTTTTCGCAACTGTATTAAAAAAACATCGTTCGATACACGTGCGGAAATGTCATTCTTCACTCGTCCCGAGTCTTACCACTCGCCTACGGCTCGTGGCAAGATATCTCGGCGCTCGTGAAGTAATGACATACTTTCCGCACTAGCATCGAAATGTACTATTACAATGCACTTGTTCTGAAACTGTCCCTTTATATGGTTCAACATAAACACGGGAAGTGGTCGATGCCAGCACGGCGGCCACAAGGTGGACCGTGCCCGTGCGGAATGGATTTCAGTAGAATATTCCCGCACACTATGCGGGAATGAGGTTTCGTGAGATCGTGACAATTAAAATTTCACCTTTTATGTGTATTTTTTTTATTTCCTCGCATGTAGCATTGTAAAATGTTGCATACACGTGCGGATAGGTAATTCCCAACTCGTGTCGATCAAAAACACTCCCTCACGGTCGTGTTTTTGGTCATCGCTACTCATTGAGTATTACCTACTTTCCGCACTTGTATCATAAATAACTATTATTCACCTACAATAGAATTCAATTTAGCGTAACCAGTAGGTAATGAAAACCTTATACTAAAAATAATTATATCGTAGGTGAATAGAGTTCATTTTTAGTATGAAGTGGCAGTTATTAAACGGTGGCCAAGTTACTGGCGATTTATCCTACTATTATCTTAACCTCATCCCTACCCATCATCAACCGAAAATCTACTGCTGGACAGAGGCACTTAATAGTATTTTATGCAACTGTTGTATAAGAAGGGTCTTAAAAGGCGAGTGGCGTGGGTTGCGATGCGAGCCTTGGCGAGCATCGCAATTAAAGACGCCACGAGCGTTTTTAGACCAGTTATACACCGTTGCATACAATACTTTTTCTACGACAAATTTTAAATAAATAGCAAACACAGATAACCTACGGAATAGTTAAACTTTTCAGGCAGCAAGTTTTCTATTCGTACTTTTGCTACTCGCGCAATTTCGTCAGGATGTTGTTGTTGTTGATGAAGTTGGCACCACTGCAATATAGCGGCCGATTAAAAAAAAAGTTAAACAGTGCTTTTTTGAAAAATGTATGAACCAAAAAAGAACGCTAAATAGTGCGTTTTTGGGCCATAGAGCATTGAGTTTTTCCACGACTTATTAGTGGTGTCATTGTATTTGAGCTACAGCCTATATGGTGACAGATAACGGTACAGGAGTAGAAAAAAGTTTAAAACCAATCCTTCCCAGGACTATAACAACATCACTACTGTGGGGGACCCCCTAAATGCAGCCACCCAACCACTCAACATTTTATAAATTACTAGCGACCCGCCCCGGCTTCGCACGGGTTTATATGTATAATACATGCATGTATGGTTTGTATTATACATATAAACCTTCTTCTTGAATCACTCTATCTATTTAAAAAAAACCGCATCAAAATCCGTTGCGTAGTTTTAAAGATCTAAGCATACATAGGGACAGACAGACAGACAGACAGACAGCGGGAAGCGACTTTGTTTTATACTATGTATTGATAATAGTGTATTTTGTATGTGGGTGACATCCGTGTATTCAGCAAAATCGGCCTTCTTCTTCTCTTACTCAAGAGCTAGGCTCTTGTCGGTGTAGCTTAATGTAGGCCCTCCCCTCCATCTACTCCGATCCCACGCAATCCCTTTGACCTCACGATACGACCCAACATCAACTCTCGTTCGCTCGACCCAAAATCGGCCTAAGACCTCCTAAACTTTTTCGCCTCATCCATAATCGTTCTACAAGCAATATGCGCCGCCTATTGTCACTTAAGTTAAGTTAAATCTCGGGCATAGTTAAATCTCGATGATTCTTCTGTGGATCTCATTCCTGATAGGATTTCACAGAGCTGCATCGAGCGAATAGCCCTTTTCATTGTACTTTTATTCATCATAATACCTAATATTAATTGATATTAACTAATTGGTCAAGAGAACATCATGATGAGCTCATTAATTTTGTTAGCCAATTTTAGGCCTTAATAACACTTAAGTCAAGTTTTTCAGGTGAAAATTAAATGGACTTGCTATGTTGCTCGATTGACTTTTAGATATTTGTGTTTGTCAAGGCTTATTTATGAATGTAGTTAGGATTATACCACCAACTTGGCGGTAAAGTTAAATCGATAAATCGGAGTCACAATGTTATCCTTTGTAAATTATTATAAAATAACATTTAATCTTTTTTAGGACATTGTACTCGCATTGGCTGTTTTAGTTGTAAGTAATTTAGCTATTATTCGAAATTTACATTTCCGATCGGCTAGCATGACCGCATTTATGTCTGATAAAGCGTTCGTCCCTTATTGTCAAGTGTGTGAGTGCGAATGCTTTGTGTTTGATAAATCGCGATCGTGCCACGAGTAGATGTGATATAGAAAACTCAGAGAATCTTGTGTTTTTTTTAATTATTAAAACAATTAGTTGGCAGCTAGTTATTGCCAAGATATAACGACCTGTGTTTAGTTCGCTTTAACTGATGATTTAGCATGATTGATTGTTAACAAAATGTAATAATCATAGCCTTTATTTGGAAATGAGTGCATTTTCTATAACATGCTATTATCACAACACTTAAATTATTTCTGTTTATTACGATTCGAAACCCATGTTTCCTTTCTCTACTAAATTATTTAATTTGTAATAAAATATTTATGACGAAATAAGTCTTTGATTTCACACATTTTATTAAACCCATAATAGCTGTCATTTATTCACAAGCGTAGCGTTGGGCGGTACAACATGGGGATAATACGAAATTCTATAATATACGAGTATACCTTTCGATCGTCCAGCTTCTTTCGAGTGTATAGAAAAAAAGAAGCGGGTTGTGTCTGAGATACAACCGTTAATTAAGTTTAAGTGGATACTTCTTTGTTAGCTATGTAACCCTAATAAAAAGCCGGCCAAGTGCGAGTCTGACTCGCGTACCGAGGGTTCCGTACTGAGCAAACTACTTAAAAAATCGAAAATAAGTAAAGCAACCTCTGCCGGCACCCTACCTATTTAAAGGTGGTTTGTTTATCATCGATAATTCGTTGTAATAACAAGTTTAATGTTTCTTTTGTTAAATAAACGTACTTACGTACTTTTAACTATGCCGCTTGATTTGTAAAAAAAATACATCTTAAAAAAGACTTACGAAGTTTATTGTTTACACATTTTCGAAGATTTCTCGAAGTCACTAAAATCTGTATAAGTACAGATAAATCGGTATATATGGCAACATTGAACTGAAGTAGCTCATCTCATTTGACTCGCGATCACGACGGAGTAACTAAGTTCTGTGCTCGCGATACATTGAAAATGGCGGTCATTTCAGCATTATTTTCATGTCCGCCACAAACTAGATAACATTTTGTGAATAACAACTAATCGCAATTAAAGAAGGATTAAAACATGTAACAAACAATTATTTGAAATCAGATTAGGCTTCTCTAAAAAAAGTTATTGCGGAAGCCACGTGATACATTTTGAACTGTACCCCTATACAAGAACGCGAGTAAAGAAGTATCCACTTCAAGAACTAGGCCGCCTACTTCGGGCTTGGGACCAACTTTCAGTTGCCAGTTCAAGTACCTTTAACCTTACCTAACACAAACCATCCGTGTCACTAAAAGTAGCTGACAGACCCGACGTATAAGGCGATGACCTTAAGGCTAGGTTCACACGGCATTGTCCTGCACGTTTTTTGCAGTATACATCTTAACGTACACATAGTGGCACATACAACATTTTGTTTATACGTTTAAACGAATACTCAGCGGACTTGTCAAGCAAACCGAATACGTGCAGGACGATGCCGTGTGAACCCAGCCTAACCCTTTTCCAGACAGGCGTTTATCGACCACATACAGACTGTCAAACGTGTATCTTAAGTTCAAAGAATAAGACTGACATTTGATTGACATTTTTCAATTGCCGGCCTGGAAAAGGGTTAAGCTTGTCTTCTACAGCCTAGCTAGCACACTAGGTTTTATGTCGGCGAAAATGTACTGAAACGTCACGTAAAACGCGACATAAAGCCTAGTGTGCTAGCACTGCTAGCCCCCCAGAGGCCCTAGAACACTACGTTTTATGTCGCGTTTTTACGTTTTACGTGACGTTTCAGTACATTTTCGCCGACAAAAAACCTAGTGTGCTAGGCTAGCTAGGCAGACGCGGTTAGTAGACTAATTAATAATTATATTACATGTGTTATTATAATAATATTCATTATAAACGTATTTTTCTTATAAAAGCGAATGTTTATTCGGCTTTCAAGCCATTTCTATATTGTGGTGTTATTTCCCATGCCTTGAACAGTTTCTTTGTTTACAATGTCGCTGTCATTTGTGACGCAAAACGTCAGTCGTCTCTCGTCATTGGTTGCTATTCCGAAGGAATGTTATTTTCGCATTGTGTTCCAAATTAAATAACAAAAATGAAGAACTTTCCTGTGTTCGTGTTTCCCGTTTCTCTAGAGTTTTATCTTAGTGCTCGCCATACACACAAACAGTTACTAACTGTTTACAATCCGTATGAGTTCTCTGTAAATTTTAAAGGTACTTATTGTCACGTCTGCGTGGTATTTTTGTACGTTGCGGATCTAGGTTTAATTAACCTTTGACTATTATTTCAGTTCTATGTACTGCCCCGAACAAATTCACCGTGATCGATCCGGAAGGGGTGATTGCTCCACAAAGTTGTATTGATATTGTGGTGCGCTACACCCAGCCATCTGTTTTGCATTGCAACACAACGGAGAAGTTTAGAATAACGATGATAGATAGAAATACCCAGCAGGTAAGCGGCTAGAAAAAAAATAGCAATTTATTGAATCATATGGCATACATAATTTTGGCCTTTGAGTTTGTCACTCTTTAGTACCGCCCAGGGGACACGTGCTGGGTTGTGTTAGGTAGCTCCTGCGGACGCAAGTGACAGTTGTCCCCCCTTTGTCAAGTGAGTGGGCAACTCGACTGTTAGAGGTTTTTAAGCCGTTCGAAGGCCTCTAACTCGGCTTAACAAATACTGCAAATCTAGCAATAATATTATGGGTGGTTACCCATAATAATATTGCTAGAAATTAATCTTCAAATGTTTTTTTCCAATTTTGTTTCCTCATATTTTAGCAACATGGTTAACAAATAATAAAACAGGTTGCTTGGTGGTAAGCTGGACTTTTAACAACTCTAATTCATAATAATTCTTAATTAATTTATTAATTGCTTTGTGGGTTTACAAAAGGTCTTAAATATAGGTACATGTCCACCACAAACCCTGTTAGGGCGCAGCATTATAGGTACTAAGGCTAAAAAGTATAAACTAGGTTTAAACTATAAACTTCTGTTCAACCATATTCTTTTTCTTACTCCCTAAAATTATAATATTCATACATTATATCATATATCAGTCTATCTAGTGACACATATGTACAAATTACTAAACCATGAAAGCAGGATGATAGTTATGATGGCTTACTGAGTTGGCAGCTTGACCCTTTGTATGCTTAAACACAGATCCATGCCAAACATTAGAAACTATGGTTTTATGTCTCAAAGTCATAATTTGATTGGACAATTTTGACATCAATATACAAGGGATTAAGCATGTGCAGGTTCCACATTGTCAACATAAGTTCCTCTGTGTATCATCGGAACTCTTTGGGTACTTTGATTGCTGTCATAGTTTTATATATAATATTAACAAATTAGACGCTAGATTGTCTTTTTATTAAATATTACACTACTTTGTTTCTTTTTAATTCATTTGCTATTCAATGTTTGTTTTCAGGCTCTGGGCAAAAGAGATATCCCAACAAAACTAATAGAAGGTGAACCATTGAACCCCAATCTAGAGAGCCTAGGAGACAGTTTCCATCCCCTTTCTTCAAGAGTGACCCCCCAGAAACAGACTGAAGAACACATGCCAGTCAAATGCAGCCATCCACATCACAGGTACTGCTACTTGTTACATATTTTTACTAAATCTGATAATTTATGATTAGAAATAGGTATGTATGAATCTATAAGTATCTAATTGAGATGTTATGCACTTTTTATTTATAAAAATATACATCAAAATAAAACTAACATGCAAAGTTCTATTTCAATATTTTGTAGGTATTGACTTTTTTTGTTAAAGAATATTTGTATTCATTACTTTCAAATAACATTGAATAACATTGTATTGCAATACAAAGCAGATAATATCCACCCAAAACAAGTGATAATTAATGTACGTCACGGTTTTTTGATAACTTTACACATAATTATTCACAAGATAAGAACAATGTGGTGAACAGTGGTAAACAAGCTATTGTGTGAGGGCATTAACCTGCTTCAATTTGTTTTATGTGAAATTATGTGAGTAAGAATCAACTAATTAATTGAAACAGCTGATTTTTAGGGTTCCTTACTGAAAGAGTAAAACGGGACTAAGACTCCGCTGCAAGGACTGCATAACCGAAAAATACCGGTATTCTATTTTAACGGTATGACGTCATATCGGTTGTCAAATAGCGGTTTCGGTAGCGGAACCTTTATATTTCGCTAACGAAATATAAAGGTACCTTTATTTTTTCCGGTACCGTAACCGCTTTTTTAAGGTGCCGATATATCGACTTTGGCCTGGTGTTATTGCCAAACCGCCGGCATAGGCTCTGCCGCTTTGTCTTTTTGTCTTTAAATGTTTAGTAGCCAATGCTTCCTCTGTAGAGTGCCAGCTCGCCTAATTTTCTCGATAACCTTTATAATACCGGTATAATAAAGGTTACGGTATCGTTTAAAACTGATACCGCTAACCGTTATTTCAAAATCATTAATAGGGCTTACGCTCACACATAATATGTTTTTATCACATGGAATTATAGAAAGGGCAACGCCGTTTATGCGGATTCAGTGATCAACCAAAAATTAGGCTTTATAGCCCTTAACTTTGGCAACGTCCACCGAAGAGATGCGAACCTAAATCTGACAATGACCCCTTTAAGTCATGCTTTGCAAGTTTTTAACCTCATTGAAGATTTATGTGATTGACTTGAGTTACATTATGTTATTAGGTACTTAAAATTATTAATTCGTTTTGTTTTTGTTTTCAGAGATCACCAGCCAGTGAATGTAGTAGCGGTAGCAGTAAGCATATGCTGCATCGCTGCTCTGCTACTGCCGACCCAACCAGAAGTTGTAGTCCAATCACAGTTCCCAGATTGGCTTCACATCGGATCTAACCTCAAACTAGTGTTCTCTTTCGTTTTAGGATTAGTCAGTATGTTAGTTCTACGGCCATAGGACATGTGCGTTAGACCTGTCTAAATTTCCGTGTATGCTTTAAAATACTTGCGTATTATTTTATTTACTGGACAGTTTAAATCCTGTATGTACAAACTTGAAGATGAAAAGGATTGTTTTTGAAAGTGCTATGCACTGACTTCGTCATTCATAATCTTTGTGTCCACTTGTGCATTATTAGGAGGGTTACAACCAAAATAAAAACAAAACATGTTCATTCTGTTCCTGAAAGTTGAAGAAATTGGAGTCTAATTTCTATCTTTGACATATCCGCGTATTGTATAGCGCTCTTAACCAAGTTTTGGTTTTGTTTTCATGCTCCCTTTTCCTAAACTATTAGTATTATTATTATTATTAAGCCTTTATATTCCATATTACATTTGCACTACAAATGTAACTACAAATACAAACTATTAGTAACAGGAAATAAATTATAACTTCTTTATGAGCCCCTATTTATATTAATTCACATCGTGAATTTGCTTGAATGTACAGGCAGCGCACACTTTATTATCTTTTCCATTGCAAAAAATATAAGAGTAGTAAAAATGTAAGCAACGAGGTAGGTCAACTGCATTAACATCCAAAGGCCCATGGGCCTACTGAAAGGACTTATTCGCTTATACAAATGTATATTTTTCCAATTGGAACACAGTTGCATTGGTTTTGACTCGTTAGTTTTTTGACCCAGAAGAAGTTCAACTCTATTTCTATGCTAGTTGATTTAAATTTCAATGCCACTTTGTATTGTATGGTAGGCCTTAGGAGGTTAATGTGTGACCCAATGAGGGACTCGAAAAATTTGCCACGATCCAATGGCTCTACAAGATGTATTTTTTTTTCTTTGTCTGCCACATGATAATGCAGGTGGTACATACATACTAAGATGTGCAGATGTTTCTAACGATTATTGTACGAACTATAGTGTTTTTAAATTGGAGGGAATTTAATACTGGGCAGCTCTCATGACACGTCTTTTTAAAAAATAAAGTATATTTTCTAGATAAATAAATATATTATGATGAACGATATGATACAGAGAACGGATATAATGGAAAAATAAACCATCATCGTCTTTAGTCCTAGACAGGACTCGAACCTGTGCCCCTGTATTGCCGGTACAGTGGTCTATTCACTGAGTTGCGAAGACAGTAGTAACAGGCGCCGCTACTAGTAGCGACCACTCTGTATTTTCTTGAAAGGCTCCCAGCCTTAGGACCACTCTAATGGGCAAGCTTGCGCTCGACCCATAGTTAAGCGCAAAATACACATGCAAGAAATTGCTTGCAAGTTTAACTACTTTGCGGGGTTTGATAGATTGATTGAAAAACTCGGTATACCGGTTACCCGCAATGTAATGAAACTTGCATGCAATTTCGTGCATGTGTAAATTGCGCTATACGCTTCATTTGTCACTGTCCTCGTAGCTCAGTGGATAGAGCACTGTACCGGCAGTACATGGTTGCAGGTTCGAGTCTAGGGCTAAAGACGTTGATGGTTTATTTTTCCATTATTTTCTCTGTCTGTATCACATCGTTTAAAATTTGATCGTGGTAACTTCCACGTTAAAATAACACAAAACAAAAATATTTAATAAAATAATTTATTTCGTTAAGAGGTATATTATGATGGTGCAATTGCAATGCATATTTTGGTTTTTATTGTTTTAAACTTGACATAATCTACTATAATTGGTTTAAGGTGCTAAATCTATAAGAATCGGTGTGATATTTTTAACCATAATTTTAATTGGATTAATTTTAAAATTAGCGTAGGTAATGTACCAATCAATTCAATGTTTTAATTTAACACATTGGTGGATAGAATACGTACGTCAGTAGTCGTACCTGATTGTTTTGTTATGTCTGTTGTGTCTGGAGTAGTGTTCATCAATGTGTTAAAATAGTACATTACTGCAGAGGCCGTGAAGTAAGGGATTGCTGGACGAGTTTGGGGTAGACCCATTTTAAGAAACTTATTTAACAATCTTTCATAAATTGGCTTTCCATTTGCGCGAAATTCCCCATTTCCTAGAATAAACTTGTATAAACTAGAATAATTTGAGAATAATGGTTTTCCCAAAGAATCAAATGACAAACTAATTTCTCCGATTATTCTAGGAAATGGCAAATTTCGCGCAAATGGAAAGCCAATTTATGAAAGATTGCTTCATAAGTTTCACGCCGTTAGCCTGCGAATGTCAAAAAGCGTTTTGTATGGTCGTCGAACCACCTTGTGACCAACTTATATATATATATATTTTTTTAAATTTATTTATATTTATAATTATTTTACAATACACGGCCAGGCAGCGGACAGAACCCAGCAGGGTTTAACCACATAATAAGTAATAGTACTACGTACAGAAGGTTCTCTGTTAACAAATTCCCTGTTTAGGTACGCCAAACGTGCCTAAATGTGGCCATCCCTTTCTATCGCATGCAACGCGCTGCGACCCGTGCGAGCGTCTCGTACCAACGCGCGGCAACTACTAATGGGCCGCCAATTTGGCGGCCGCCGGCATGTACTTGTAGCGGCGCGACGGAATCACAGAGTGAACCGCCCCTGGTTTAACTGCCACTGCATATATAAAACTGTAATTGGAGTTTGAATCTTTTACCTTGCACGGTAGAGTTGATTTTTGAATGGACTGCTTTGTTGCTATTCGGTCAATTTAAATAATATCAAGTATACTAGTGCTAGTGTGTTGCAATGCAAATGTGTCACAGGGGTTCGGCGGGTGTATGGTATGCGACTTGAGGTTAACTTCAGACGCAAACTGGCGCGTATTGTAATCTTATTGTTTTAAGGTTTTAGATCGCCATATCGAAATTTTTAAGAGTATATTGAGTATTCAGGTAGTACTCGACTAAAAAGCTACGTCGGTAAATTAAATACATTGAAAAATTACATGTAAAATGTTATTCAGAAGGCTCTGTATGGGCGAAAACTTAATACAATCGACGCGACGTCAAAGGTAGGTATGTAGGTATACAATTTTCGTCTTATTGCAGCGGAGTAAAACGCAAAAGTGTAAACATCTTTGAAGTACCAAGTACCAAGATTTCGTGTTCATGTTCACGTATAAATGACCAAGCTAAGCTAATCATACTCCCTCACTCACTCACTGCTTTGTAGTGTTGCTATATTAAGTATGTGGTGTTGTGTTCCTGGTGCCCCTGGTGGTGAGTACGGTCGCCAGAGCTTCCTAGGATGCGTTGTGTTGGGAGTGAGAGACCTGCATGTCTCTATCTGCCAACACAGCTAATCCTCAAGTGAATAAAGGGTCGGCAACGGGCTTGTGATTATTCTGGAGTCACAAGTGTCCATAGGCTTCGGTACCTGCTTAACATCAGGCAGGCCGTAAGCTTGCTTGCCACCGTCGTTGTATAATAAAAAAATAAAACAAATCATTTGTTTTCCTGGCCCCCTTCGCTTGGAACTAAAATACTGTTTATCTTAAAAACAGGAGCATCATTCTCATGTCTAGTATTGAAGGTTTAAACGGCGTTAGATTTTACTTTAAACATTATTTGCATTTATTAATCTTGAAAAAAAAACCAACTGCCATTAATCCTTTGAACGCCAAGAACGACTAAAAGCGTATTGTCGTGCCCGAAGCGCCAAGAACGCCTCTAAGTGTTATGACGTCCGCTGTCAAAACAACCTGTCTTTCATATAATAATGTTCATAGTTACTCTCTTATGAAAAAAAGGTTGGCGTGTCAGTGACACTTTAGGACGTGAAGAACGAAATGAAGTATGAATTCAAGAATGGCGTTCTAAAGGTTAAAGGTCATGCAGAGATTAAGGTTCGCGTCTCTTCTGTGAACATTGCTAAAATTAAGGACTTCATTCTTTATATGATTTCATGCAATCAAATATTTTTTTATATGCACGGAAGCCCTTAAGTATTGACCAAAGGAAATACTACTTTTGTTTTACTCACTCTGTCTGTATGCCTAAACAGTCCATATTATTGTTATTCTACTTAATTACCATCACAACTCTCAATTCCAATGCAATAAAATTTCCATTCCTCCTTAAATTTATTTCATTTATTAACTAGTACTATAAATATTGTAAATACGTAAATTATTTTGTATACTGACAGCGTGTGTCACCCTATGGGTGGGCGGGACCACTGTTGTGGAATTGTATTCAAACCAAATAACATGGTGTGACATTGAAATAAAGTACCTAAGGAGAATACGAGATGATGTATTATTTCAGGATTAATCTACCTATATCGTTGCCAAAAACAAAAACATGAGGGTGGATCAAAAAGTACCTGTGTTAGAAATGAAGACGCATATATTTTTAAAAAGTTTTATTTTATTTTTCAACATAATCTCCTTCTAGGTCCTTACACTTTTCCAAGCGTTTCGGCCACTGCTTTAACCCCTCCAAAAAGTAGGATTTGTCAAACCCTTCAAAATACGCTTCTGTCTCAGCTAGAACCTCCTCGTTTGACCTGAATTTGTTTCCCCCGAGCCATGTTTTCATATTGGGGAACAGAAAAAAGTCGCAGGGAGCCAGATCCGGTGAGTAAGGCGGGTGTGGCAGCAATTCGTAACGTACGTAGTTGGGTTAATTTGGCAGTGACAATTATGGATGAATGTGCTGGTGCGTTGTCATGATGGAACAACACTTTCTTCTTTGCCAAATGGGGCCGTGTCTCCTTTTTTTTCATCAAACCGGTCCAATAACTCACTATAGTATGGCCCCGTGATAGTTTTCCCTTTTTGTAAGAAATCTATAAGGATTATTCCCTTACTATCCCAAAAAATTGTGGCCATGACTTTTCCGGCTGCTGGGACCGTTTTTGCCTTCTTTGGGGCAGATTCGTTAGAAAAAATCTACTGTTAGACCGCCGCTTGGTCTCAGGTGTATAGTAATGGATCTAGGTTTCATCAACAGTAACGACACGACGGAAAAACTCCTGCGGATTTCGCTCAAACAAGCCCAAAGACTCCTTTGACATTGACAGCCGTAACCGCTTATTTTCATCCGTGAGCAATCGCGGCACCCATCGGGCGAACACTTTTTTCATATTTAATTTATTGTGTATTATATTAATTGCTGTTCCGTACGACATCCCTACAGCCTCTGCTAATTCGCGCACTTTGGTACGTGGACGGTGACCATTATGTTTTTTACCTTTTGCACGACTTCTTCAGTAACCACGTCCGCCGGGCGCCCTGGGCGGTCCTCGTCGAAAACAGATGTACGACCTCGTTTTTGAATCCTTTGCTTCACTCTGGATTCAATGTACCGCCCTCGCCGGAAGTTTCGAAAGATGTTGCCTGTAGTGATAATACAACTTAGGGGATGTCCATATATTACGTGATATCAAAATAGGGGGTCTGCCCATTGGATTATTAATATCATTTTATTAGGCGGCGGGAGGTCCGTTCAATTCATTAAACCAATATCTCGCGGTTGTCATAGACGGCGAAAGACCTCCGTATAGACAGCATCTAACTTAGCTTTTATTTGTTCGCATGTTTTTCCATCCAAAAATAAGAAGCGAATTACGGAACGATATTGCTCTTTCTCCATTTTGTAATTTTTGTACGAAAAACAAAACAAGTCTTACAAAAATTGCCGCCAGGTAAAAACTGAACCATAGACAATTGCCAGTGTTCCTTTTTTTATTTGATATGGTCAATAACTACACGACGGTAATGCCAACTTTCTTAAGTAACGCCACCTGCCATCAAACATGGGTACTATTTGATCCACCCTCGTAATACCCTCAATGTTTACACTCGTTTGTTAGCACTTTTGGACTCTATATACTGGCATTAAGGTCCAAAAGTGATACACATTTCAGTTTCCTCGACTATCCATTACCTACCTACTGCAGAGGCCGGGTAAATAGGGATTCCCTTTACATTTAGGGCTTTTCTCAAACTAGCAATGTAATAAAAAAAACTCCATCCTATTTTTATTGGCTGAACGTCATGACGTCGTGTCAGGGATTATATTGAAACAAAAGAAGGTCGCTTTGTTCGCCTAGATCTCCTATTTTGTATGAAATTTCATTACGGATCTCTCGTATATCGTCTATACTTGGAAGCGAATTATAAAGAACACAACATAAATATTTGATTGCATGTTTGAGAAAAAATATTATTCTTTCTGACTTGCTCTTGCACATTTATGCCAAAATAAACGATTACATCCGAACCCGATCACTGTAAGAACCCAAGGACTATAGAGTGGATAGTTTAACGGAACCGTAAATAACTTGTCATTACGTGGGTTATATCAGGCTTCAAAGTATCACGTTTCGGGCGGATGAACTCAGTAAAGGAATTTCATACGAAATTGAAGGGCTAGGCCGGGAAGTAATTTATTTTTTATTTTTGTTCCACTATATGTGGCAGACAGCATCACGGCATTCAGCGATGAAAATAAGTTTGATTTGAGGAGTTTTTATTTATTTATTTCATTGCATGTTTGAGAAAAGCACTATACATGCCTAGCCGTGAAAAGGGCTTGCCGGCTTCGTACCACTATACCTACCTACTCACCCGGCACGCCCTTTTTTCCCGGCGTCTGCAGTAAATGTACTATAAAGCCGGGTATTCATTAGGCAACATTTTTCAATAAACTTTTTACGAATTTGATCACAATGTTTCGCGACAAGTTTAAGTAAATACTGTTTCTGAAACTTCGCAGTCTACACTTGTCAGTTGTTTATAAACTCAAGTCCTGTTTATAAACTCGCGCAACACACGTCCACACCTGTTGGTTTTTGCTTATAAACAGTTTATAAACACTTGTTTGCCACTCGAAGTGGGGAACATGGCAACATGTTTAATAAACAATGTGTCATCACCTTTGTTTATAAACTGTTTACAGAGATGATGAAACATTGTGAAACACGGTTTATAAACTGATTATAAACAGTGTATATGCTGTGGGTGCTCTCGTGGAAAATAAGCTACGGTCACATACGATACGACGGTAGCTCCATAATTTAATTATTGAACCTGCTCACAAAATTTCTCGAGAATCGGTTGAGAAATGCGACCTGTCGAGGAGAAGGGCCGGACATACGAAATAATTTTTGCGCAAGTTGAAACGGAGAACTTCGCTCGCTTCGCTCTGTCAAAGAGAAAAGTTGGTAACGTCACGCCTCGTCATCATGACATTTATTTATTTATATAAACTTTATTGCACAAAACACAAAAAATAGTACATTTGGCGAGCTTAATGCCAAATGGCATTTAGTGCGGAGTTAAACCTTATGTCAATGCATGTAGGTTATATAACACATTGTACTCCTTGACGGATTAATCCGTCTTTGGCGTTGAACCAATGGTGCTGATTTATCAGTTTTTTGCGCTGAAAAGCTTAATAGTGATGTTGATATACTTAACATTGACATCGAATGGTTAATTAACCAGTTTATATCCAAATACATATGACAAGGCACGTCATAACAGAGTTATACCCATATAAGTACCTATCACCGTAAAATCTCGTAAAGTATCTCAGACCCTTTCACTGCCAGGAACCCGCTTAGCGGGCACCTACGCTGTAGTCGCGTTCCGCTACATACGAGGGAAACCACATTCATGCAGACAATGAATGCAACGAGCAATATCTTTAGGTGATCACCAGGCATCGGAGTATTTTTAGCACGGTAAGACTAAAGTGAGCTATCCCAGATAGCCATTTTCAGTCGCAGCATTTTCAAAGCAGTAACAAGTCACAATGGTTTCGTAACTGCTACGGCACATTGCAACTGTGTTGTCTTTGGTTTCTACGTGTAGTAACAGTTGATACACAATGCGACCACTAAACCACTAGTAACTGTGTGTGGTCGCTGTTTCCACGCATAACGGAAACATTTGTGTCTACACACTTTTATACACTTTGCGTTTAGTTTGTGACTAGTGTACAAACTAGGGAATAATGTGTAGTAACGGTGTGGTAACTCTGTAACCAATAAAAATAAAGTATACGCGAAGTGTAATAATGTTACGTCAATGTTTCTGAACTTGTTAACAGTAAATGACAACAAAAAGGCTTCAAGAAAACCAAAGCTTCTCAATCATTTCATATTGTTCACATCTTGTGCCGTTGTATCATGTCATAATTAATCGAAAAATTTGCGTTTAATCATGTGTGAGTCAAACGAAATGAATAAAGCAAAACCAAACAGACTCTCATCGGACTTCTACAGAAAAGTTGCAAAATTAAAGAATACACACAACAAAACCCCAAGTAAGTAAATACTTACTTAAATACTAGTAAATTATTTAAATACTTTTCCAAACAAATGATTAAAAATAGAAATATAAAACTAAATGGTGATCACGAACCAAATGAAAAAATATTACGTAATTACACTCAATAGTGGTTTAAAACAGCCCCACCTTTTACCCAGTTACTGGGTACCAGCGATATAAAAAATTTCGAATTTTACTCCGTCAACACAACGGAAAACGGTATTATTTTTTAACTTTGAGAACCTCTGTAAACAAAAAAGAACATGGAACCATTTTGTAAATTTAGTAACTTTGTTACTACCTCAAGTTTAACATCGTCACAATCTAGTAACTGTGTGACCACAGTATTGTTTATATCATAATTAACAATTTTTATAGTTTATTCTTGCTTTTATATATATATTATTGTTATTGTTAAAAGCTTTTATTATTGTTGCAAGCTTTTGAGCTCTTTAAATGTATCGATTTATTTAAATAATGCAATATATTAAGTATCGTGTTTTTTGCTATATTGGCAAAATTATGACTATATGATGGCGCGTTGATAAAATTCATCCAATATGATCAAATGACACGAAGAATTCCTTTTCCCATTGAGATTTAAACACATATTCTTAACTAATTATCACTTTTAAAGCAAACACTGACGTTGTGAATTTTGTTGTAATGGCGTCTCTTCTATTATTTAAAATCACCACAAAATAAAGTTAGTTTCTAACGAGTTCTGTCAAAATGAGTGAATGAACGAATGAATTCTGCGATGACTGGTTTCAAACTGGGAACATTGTTACCACACAGCGACAGAACTGCGAAACCAAAAGTTACTGTGTCGACTCTTCCCCAATTTTAGTAGCGGCGACCGAACAATGACGTAACAGCAACCAAACGTGTTACCAGAATCAGTTTGTTCCTACACATAAGTGTCGTAAAATTTACGTAACTGCTACCAAAAATGGTTATATGGGATGGAGTCGTTGTAAGCATTAAAATTATTTTTTTACTCATATTCATCCTCATTAATTTAATTCATAAAATAACTAATAACTATACAAAAATACACTATTGACGAATAACAAATAATATGACTCTTTAAGACTAATTATTATTATATTGTCTTTTTTTTCGAAATTAGTTTTTGATGTCAAAATGTAGCGCTCGTTATAAACTATTGCGTGATATTAAATTTAATTGTAATGATATTTAATATAATTGTTACTATGGATTTTTATCTGAAATAAATTATGATGATAAAATCTTATTTTGAAGAAGTCGGTGTATTTTTTTATAGTTATGATTACAACGACTCCATAGCTCACTTTAGTCTTATCGTGCTAAAAATACTCCGATGCGAAAATGGCTCTAAACGATTTTACGGGGGCGAACCCGGCGAACACTCGATCTAGCGAGGGCCCATATCTGGAAAAATAATTTTCTCTGTATTTTCACAGGCGCCATCCATGCTACGGGGCCAGGTACACTTAGCGTCAAATACTCTGGAGCAGTCAAAGTGGCCAAATAGTTCGGTACACCATACTAAATATATGGTGTACCGAACTATTTGACTATTTTGGTTGCTACGAAGTATTTGACGCTGAGTGTACTATAGTATGACGATTTATTAAACTGATCAGCGAATTCCGAATTCGACTACACTTGAAAAACTTATTTGCACGGACCTGTGTCCACTAAGTAAGTAAAGTCTGTACTTTTATAGCACGTCCCACTTGCGATTTGCGATACCGTACGTGCCAGGAGGACGCTAGAAGTAAAATTACTTAGCACGAGCCGAGACAAATTACCTGCAGTTCCTGGCGAACTAATCGCACGAACAGACGAATGGCGGAGACGTCCGTTGATAAATCCTCAATTCCGGCGCAGTCGGCAGTAGGTAACACTTTGGTAGTGCATCGGTAGATTTAAAGTATCGTAAGAGTCGTAAGATTGTAATTACTAACCAATGGATCAACATTTATCTGATCAAATAAATATTTACATACATGCATACATACATAAATTCACGCCTTTATTCCCAAGAGGGGTAGGCAGCTCCACCCCCCATTTCAGCTCATTAGGGGATGTTTTCTGGGATAAAAACTATCCTTTGTCCTTCCCCGGGATTCAAACTATCTCCATACCAAATTGCATTTCAATCGGTTTAGCGTGAAGAGGTAACAGACCGACAGACAGACCAGACACACTTTCGCATTATAATATAGTAAGTTCGTACACTTTCGCATTATAGTATAGTTATTATTAGTAAGGATGGATTTGTCCCTTACTGATTGGTTCGAATTGTTTCAAGTTTCAATTATTAGTCACAGTACTTATTCAATATTTCCGAACTAGAAAGTGATACCCCGCTACCTCTCGGTATATATATCACATGCCTAACACCGGCCTCATACGGGATGAATTCCGCATATATGATTCGCATGATGAAAATTTAAGCTGTTACTAAAGAGGTGTCAGGGCCTATCGCCAACAGCATTCGAAGTTTTCCCTCTCTGTCGCACTTACGTACGAACTCGCAAGTCTGACAGAGAGGGAACACTTCGAATGCCTTTCGCGGTATGCCCTCTGAGGGTCTACCGCGAAAGCTCAGAGCATAGAATACTAGAGAGAGGCCAAGCCGCCAGCAGCCGCGTCGCAGTTGTTAGCTCAATGGGCATACTCTGCCATACTGTGCACGCGTGCTGATCGCAGAGAATATTACATTTCTTCCCAAAATGCCTGATATGATGCGCGTGTATTGTCCAATAAGAGCGTGTGTGTTTTAGATGTGTGCGTGCTATGTCTTGTTAATTAGGTACTTGGGCTTTGTGTGGGTTAATGTACTTGCGACAGGCGTACTCAATACAAATCGGCCGGCATGTCCGATCTCCTTATATTCATACATCTGTTCGCGAAAGGCAATCGAAGTTTTCCCTGTTATTATGGATGTTGTGTTTTTTATGGACGCAACATTGACACATTTAGTGTTACCGATTTCTTGGTGCTTCGATTATACCGAGTAGATAACGCGCGAAAATACGTTTGTAGTAGAGGACATTTTCAACGTGTTTTCAACCGGTCATTCTCATTATAAATCTATCCTGTTTTCTTGAGTTGAACAAACGCAAACTGTCATTCAGTTCACAGAAGGAGAGGTAATTCACAGTTCACAGTATACCTACTGTGAACTGTGAATTACCTCTCCTTCTGTGAATGTCCTATGGAGACATCAAAGTGGGGCATCCCCCTATAACTGAGAAATCTTTCTAATCTTAAAAGGCAGAGACGTTAAATTGGGGAGAAGTCCCATTCTGTCAAATATATCGCGTATAAAATATTGGTCCCGGTGTATCACATTCCTTACGGCATTAAGACTTGCAGCTGCAGTAAATGAACTGGAGCGTCGCTATCAGACAATGGCATGGAATTGGTTTAATCGACTACTGGGTTTTTAGTTCGATTAGTTAGCTTTAGCTCGGACTTGTTCGTTAGTTGGCTTGTTGTTTTCAATGGAACCTTCTGGAAGTCTTGGGAAAACATTTTTTTGAAAAATAACTGAGTTGAGTTGAGTGCTGAGGCATGTACAGTCGGCGTCAAAAATATGTTTTTAATGCAGTTGCTCAAAAAGTGCTACTTTACGTAGCTGTTTAGCGTGCGGAAAATTGGTTTTCGCGAAACATTGCTTTTTATTTTTCCACGTATATCAAACGACGTTTTTTAATACAGTTGCGAAAAAATAAGAAAAACAACAAGTAAGGAATTTGAAACTTAGAAATTATGAATTCTGTAACATCATTGTAAATTGTAATACAGTTGAAAAATAATGAAGTTGATCAAAAATCATTTTTTTAATACAGATCTTCCTTACTTGTTGTTTTTCTTATTTTTTCGCAACTGTACTAAAAAACGTCGTTCGATACACGTGCGAAAATGACATCCGTCACTCGTCCCGAGTCTTGCCACTCCCCTACGGCTCGTGGCAAAATATCTCGGTACTCGTCACGTAATGACATACTTTGCGCACTAGCATCGAAATGGACTATTACACTCTTGTGCCGTATTCCTTTGTAATTAGGTACAATTAGGTAGTTAATAAGGCGAAAACTGTGCATCTCTTTGACGTCGACTGTAGAGTTTGTCAAGAGAGTCGTGTCCCTGGAAAATGGCGGCAAATTCAAAAACCGGCCAAGTGCGAGTCGGACTCACGCACGAAGGGTTCCGTACGATTATCTATAAAAACGGCAAAAAAATGACGTTTGTTGTAAGGGAGCCTCCTGTAGCCTAGTTGGTAGTGACCCCGCTTACGAAGCCGGACGTCCCGGGTTCGAATCCCGGTAAGGGCATTTATTTGTGTGACAAGCACAAATATTTGTTCCTGAGTCATGTTTTCTATGTATTTAAGTATTTATTTATCTTTATAAGTATGTTTATCGTCGTCTAGGACCCGTAGTACAAGCTTTGCTTAGTTTGGGACTAAGCCGATTTGTGTACGATTATATAAGTAAAAAAAAAACTGTTTTTTAGTATTTGTTGTTATAGCGGCAACAGAAATACATCATCTGTGAAAATTTAGCTGTCTAACTATCACGGTTGTTGAGATACATTCTGGTGACAGACGGACAGACAGACAGTCAGACAGACAGACAGACGGCCAGCGGAGTCTTAGTAATAGGGTCCCGTTTTACTCTTTGAGTACGGAACCCTAAAAATGTGGTACCTATTTGACAGGCTATAAAATCTTCTCTAAATCTATAAAAGATAAACGAAGAAGTCCTGACTAACTGACTGACTCATCAACGCACAGCCGCAACTACTAACGTTACATCTAACTCAAGAGTTAGATTAGGATCCAAGGAACCATCTACTGAAACAGGAGTTTTCAATTTGCTGCACGTTAGGGGTTGTTGTTGCTGCTGAGCCTAACCTTCTTCCTGTCGCATTTATAATATTAGTAGGGTTTTAAACCGTTTTTTAAACATGAATAATGTTCCAAATTACTAAGGAGTAACTGATAGGTTTAAAATGAAAGAAAACACCGAGGACTTCTTACATGGGTAAACTTCTACCATTCCCCCTCCCATCAACAGCTTCGGAAACGAAGTACCATATTGCATGTAGGTAAGCCAGATTAATAAATGTCGACAATAAGGGCTGGACAAATTCTTCAATTCTTTCCCTGAAACCGTAAGAAAGAATAAGTATTAATGTTTTACTGGCTACTCTGTTCGGGTCTCCAAACCTTACAAGTATATATATATATATATATATATGTACGTATACCATAGATAATTATGCTATAAGTCAGTTTTTTAAACCTTGTCGAGTGTACCTACAATAAAGCATTTACATTCATACACGCATGCATACCTACTATACCTGCGTAGATAGACGGCTATCCAACCCCATCCAATACAATACTGGATATTAAGTCATACTTTGCTGTGTTGTGCATAGATTATATATGCCGATCCCGTGGTCTTCCCGCTATGCAGCAGAAAGCCCCTACAACGTAGGCGCCTAGGCGGGTTCCTGGCAGTGTATGAGTTAATACCCGTCAACTACTCTAGTCATCATTGAGGAGGTCCACCCACTATGCTCTTCATCATCAGATTGACTTCCCTGAATGTTTGGTTTCCCAGAGCAAATGCAAAAGAGCACTGCTCTGCTATAGTGTATTCCTTTGTCAATTTTTCGTGAATTTCATCAGTTCATCGTTTTTGAACAGCTATTTGTAGAACAAAATGGTCTTTTACCTCGTATCCACAGTTTGGTTTTCGTAAAGATCGGTCTTCTCGTGAGAGTATTTGTCAGCTGCAACTTGATGCACTTCATAGTAGTACCTATATCTAATAATCAGGTTTTATTGTCGGTATTCTTTGACATTGCACTCATTGCAGGTGCATTAAATAGTGTTAATATTTCAAATAATAAATATCTTACAAATGTTTTTACCAACCGGAAAGGTTTTTGTTAAATTTAACAATCACTTATATGGCCCAAGATCTTCTTTAGGAGTTTGTCAAGGAGGAATTTTATCCCCTTTAATTTTTATTTTGTACATTAAAAGTATAATAAAACCACCAGATTGTAAGCTATCCGAATGAGAGACTGTATTCTTGTTTTAGACAGACATGACAACTGTAAACAAAGTTCTATATTTGAATGTGACAGTATTAACATTAGTGTCACCAGATGGCGCTGCTTGATATAAAACTAACACCCCCACTATATCAAAGCATCTCAAGCCATATCAACTTTAGAAAAAACAGTAAATAAACAATCTACTCATTTAGGTACAATACCCAACTTATCAACAAATCTATGATGCTTGACAGAACCAAGACTTTTGGTCAACAGATCTGCTGGCATCTCAGCTGTTGGCAAGTATTTGGTTTCTACAAAACCCTTAGCTGCTATCTCCCTACAGAAGTGATAGTGGATATCCACATGCTTAGATTTGTTATGAAACACAGGATTTGATACCAATTTCAAAGCACTCTGGTTATCATTAAATATTGTAATACAATATGTGTCATTTGTAATTTCATGCTGCAATGTTCTCAAATACATGGCTTCTTTTACACATTCGGAAATACCAATGTACTCCGATTCAGTACTCGACAAAGAAATACTACTTTGCTTCTTACTGCACCATGAAACCACACATCCCGACAAATAGAAACAGAAACCTGTATAAGACTTCCTGTCTAGAACATCGCTGCCCCAGTCAGCATCCACAAATCCAGTTAATTTCGAGTTGTGCTCACGACTGTATCTGAGACAGTAATGTTTTGTCCTCTTAAGGTATCTCAACACACGCTTGGCATGAGCCCAATGTTCTCGACCATAACATTTATTAAACTGACTAAGATACCCTACGCTATAAGCTATATCAGGGCGGGTCAAAACAGCTAGATACATGAGGCTACCGATAAGCTGCTGATATGGTAACTCACTGTCACAACTTTCTCCTTTCTCGAGGTTAAGCCTCTCCTCCATAGGAGTCTGAGCAGGCTTACAGTCCTTCATATTAAACTTATGCAACAGCTTGTCTATATAATCTTTCTGATCTAAAGTAATACCATTTTCGTTATCAATGCATACATTCATACCTAAGCATTGTTTTACCTGACCAAGATCCTTGAGTTTAAATTTTGAAGACAGTATCTGTTTCAAACTTTTGGTTTCTTTTTCATTATTCGAAAACACAAAGAAATCATCGACATATAGAGCAACTACAGTCAAACCATTGTCTTTTTTAACATACAAACATGGTTCCAGTTTAGACCTAGCATAACCAAACTCAGTTAAGCAGTCATCTACTCTCCTGTACCAGGCCCTTGAGGATTGTTTGAGACCATATATGGCACGCTTTAACTTAAGCACTTGCCCCTTACCTTTAGGTGAAGAAAAACCTTCTGGCGTCTCCATGTAAATATCTTCCTCAAGATATCCGTTCAGGAAAGCAGTCGTCACGTCCAGGTGTGAAATATCTAAACCTAATTGCACAGATAAAGCAAATAAAAGTCTGAGAGTTGTATGCCTTACCACTGGTGCGAATGTTTGTTCATAGTCCACTCCATACTTCTGTGTATAGCCTTTAGCTACTAACCTGGCTCGGAAACGCACGTTGTTTTCGCTATCGTACTTTTTCTTAAGTACCCATTTGCACTTTACCACACTACAGTCTTTTGGAACATTGGCAAGCTCCCATGCTTCATTATCTTCAAAGCTTTTCAACTCTTCAGCCACAGCTTGTCTCCATTGTTCTTTCTCTGGTCCATGCAAAGCTTCTGATAGTGAAAGACCACTGGCATCATCCATCCTGTCAACATCTGTACACAGGCTTGAGTAACCATATCTGTCAGGTACTTTTCTCTGCTCTGGTGCTCTTAAGATGGGTCCGATCTTCTCAGGAGTAGAAACACTCTCGGATGTGGTGTCTAAATCTTCATACTCGCTTGGGGTCAATGAATCATCTGAAGATTGCATCAAAGTTCTGGTGCTCTCATCCCCCACTGAACTTTGGCATCCTACCTCAACTGTCTTTGTCTCGTTATGAGGTTCTGTCTTCTTCTTCTCTTCTACCTCCATCTGGCAAAAATATTTCTTTTTCTCTTCTTCGATGACTGTGACATCTCTACTTGTGAAAATAGCTCTTGTTACTGGATTGAATACTCTGTATCCTTTTACATTTTCTGGATACCCCAACAGGACACATTCTTGAGATTTCTTTTCCCACTTCAGTCTTTTTTGCTTGGGAATATGGACCATCACGGTGCTGCCAAATATTCTTAAGTGACTCAAATCTGGCTGGGTGCCTGTCCACATCTCAAATGGGGTTTTATCATCCAATCCTGATGCTACAGTTCGATTCCTTAGGTAAACTGCACAGTTGCAGGCTTCAGCCCAGAACTCTGTGCCAAGACCACTATCGTACAACAAGCATCTTGCTTTTTCGACTACAGAGCGGTTCTGGCGTTCACACAAACCGTTTTGCTCTGCGGTGTAAGGATTTGTCTTTTGGTGAATAATCCCGTTTACTTTTAAGAAATCATCAAAGTCTTTGTTGCAAAATTCAAGTCCGTTATCGCTGCGGATGGTCTTAATTTTCTTGTCAAGTTCATTCTCTACTTTAGCTTTAAACTCTTTGAAACAATCCAGGGCTTGACTCTTTTGTTTCAAGAAATATATGGATGCCATCCGACTATAATCATCCACTAAAAGCAGGTAATATCTAGATCCTCCAATAGATGCAACTTCCATTGGACCAGCTATGTCCATGTGGATAACATTAAGAAGTGATTTACTTCTATTGCCATTTCTTGGGAATGGTAATCTGCACTGCTTGCCCTCGCAACATACCTTGCAGTTACTTGTGTCAATCCTGTCACCAACAGTGAAACCTTTTGCTGCATGTTTCATTTTTGCCATGTAAGAACCATTCACATGTCCTAAACGGCGATGCCAAATGTCGGCAGACACAGCCATAGCAGCAGGCGTTTCTGGCATATTCAATTTATACACTCCTTTTGTCAAAGTAGCTGTAGCAACCAGCTGTCCACTTCTGTTGTAAATTTTACAATCTTCTTCAGTGAAGTCCACTTTGTTTCCCTTCTTTATCAGTTGGCTTACTGATAATAGGTTTGTCGTTAAACTCGGTACGCATAAAACATCCTCGACTGTTATGTCATATTCGTAGTCTGGCGTTACAGTCGCAATCTGCACGCTGCCGCTGCACAATACTGGAACACATTCCTTGTTGGCCACTACAATTTCACCAATAACCGGCTCGTAACAGGCATTCATAACCCAACTCTCGTTCGCGGTCAGATGAATACTACATCCACTATCGATATAATAGTCGTTTTTCTTGAACTCGCCGCTCAAAAACACCGCACTGAACGCATTGGATTGTTTTCGTGTGTTATTTTTCGAAAAACTCAGGTTATTTTCACTATTCGGGCACTTATTGCGATAATGACCGGGTTGTTTACATCGAAAACATTTAATTTTCTCTTTTGACGTTTCATTGACATTGACATCTTGTCTACCAGAGACATTCCTAGACTTATTTTTCTTGTAATGTTGGTAGCCTGACGAACTGGCGAATGCGCTCTCAATGTCATTCCCATTCCCGGTCAAATTCAAATTTTTCTCTTCCATGTCTAAAAGCTTAGATTTTATTACGTCCGTTGTGATGCGAATTCCGGAATGCTCAATTGCCATAATCATTGGTGAATATTTCTCAGGCAATCCTGCTAATAAAAGCGAGCCAATCCACTCATCACTGATGTCAAAACCCGTACCACTTAATTTTTGACCATTTTCAACCATCTTTGTTACGTATTCTGTCATTGATTTACAACAGTCCAATCTTATTGAAATTAAATTTCGTAACAACGTAATTCTTCTAGTGAAACCAGAGTCATCAAATAAGCTTTTGAGTTTCTCCCACAATTCAAATGTGGTTTTGACGCCTTTTACATGGACGTACAGGGAAGGGTCGATTGTCAAAATCAATTTCGCACGCGTTTTTTCATCATCTGCAGCTTCTGTACTTTTGGCATCCGTAGTTTCTGGCTTTCGTTTAATAAACTTTTGGGTGCCCTCTAAGATCAGAAAATTCTCTGCCGCGAAAACCCACTCGCTATAATTTTCTCGGCCAAACAGCTTAGGAACGTTAGCCACATAATTGGCCGACATCTTCGGATTTCTGTCACAGATCACTCGTGAATATTAATCAAAATACTTTCACTGAAACTAGCAATCTAATTCTTGACTAGCCTACACGTTTCTGGGACAATAAATAACCCATAACCTATAATAAAACCACCAGATTGTAAGCTATCCGAATGAGAGACTGTATTCTTGTTTTAGACAGACATGACAACTGTAAACAAAGTTCTATATTTGAATGTGACAGTATTAACATTAGTGTCACCAGATGGCGCTGCTTGATATAAAACTAACAAAAAGGTTAAATCTTATTCTAGGAACAAAGGTTTAAAACCTGCAGTATGCAGGTGATTTGGTCGTTTACGCGTCTGGATTTGATTTAAATCAATTGATTTTGCCTATTAATGAGTCATAAACCAACCTATTTAAATGCTTTTCTTATCTCAACTTAAAAGTAAATTCGACTTATCCAAGGTTTTTATTTTTAATACAATGACATCCCACTGCCTACCTATTTCGTATGATCAAATAAATATAATATTTTTAGGTGTTACATTTACGTACTCCAAAACTTTCCTGGTCAAAATATGTTGATAGTACAACAGTACATTTACAACTAAAGCTAACAAAGCATACGAGTGTGCGCCACTTAATGGGGTGCAGACCCCAAAATATTGTTAGAGTCTGACTAACCAAACTTTGTTGACAGATATGTCCTTGTGGTATCACCAATTGTCTATGATTTAAAAAAAAGGGCAAAAGGGCTAAAAGTCAGTTATCGATTTATGTAATTCATTCTGATAGTTTGCGGTTATAGCTCGATACAAACTTACACCCTCCATTTTCCCTTTAGGGATTGATTTCCGGGATAAAAACAATCTTATGTGCTTCCCCGAGACAATTTTATCTAAACGGGTTGTAAAGTAGCTCTATACAAATGTTCACCTCACATTTCACCCCCTGAAATGATTTCCGGGATTTAAACTATCCCATGTCCTTTCCCGGATCTCCAACTATCTCTGAACCAAATTTCATCTAAATGGGTTTCATCCAAATATTCATCCCCCATTTAACCCCCTTAGGGGATGATTTTCGGGACAATATCTATCTCTATACCAAATTTCATCTTAATGGGTTCCATCCATCCAAATTCTTATTCCCTATTTCTCCCCTAGGGGATGATTTCCGGGACAAAATCTATCTAATGTCCTTTCCTGGGACCTATCCCCGGGAATCAAACTGTCTTTACACCAAATTTCATCTAAATCGGTGCAGCCGTCGTTCTAGTAGCTCCATACAAATGTTCACCCCCGATTTTTCTGGGATTTAAACTATTCTATGTCCTTCCCCGGAACTCAAACTATCTCTGTACCACATTTCAATTTAAATCGGTTCCATTCAAATCTTTACCCCTAATTTCATCCTCTCAGGAGATGATATTCGGGATAAAAACTATGCATTGTCCTTCCCCGGGACTCGAACTATCTCTATACCAAATTTCAACTAAATAGGACATCCAAATTTTACCCCCGATGAAATAGGGGATTATTTTCGGGATAAAATCGTTGTTGTTGTTGTTGTTGTTGTTGTTGTTGTTGTTGGGAATTTCGTTGTCCTTCTCCGCAGCTCAAACTATCTCTTTACCAAATTTTATCTAAGTAAGTAAATGGGTTCCATCCAATTTTTCACCCCGAATTTCATATCCTTAGGGGTATTATTTAAGGGATAAAAGCCATCCGCTATCCTTCCCCGCGGCTCAAACTATCTCCATACCGAATTTCATCTAAATGGGTTCCATCAAAATGTTCACCCCCATTTCACCCCTTTTGGGTATGATAACCGGAATAAAAACTTACATATGTCCTTACATATGTTTCGTAAGGCTCAAACTATCTCTTTACCAAATTACATCTAAATAGGTTACATCCAAATTTTAGGGGATAATTTTCGGGATAACACTAACCTATGTCCTTCGCCAAGGCTCCAACTATCGCTATACCGTAAATGTGTTCCATCTAGATTTTCACCCCCTATTTCATCCCCTTAGGGGATTATTTTAGGGATAAAAGCCATCCGCTGTCCTTCCCCGCGAATCAAACTATCTGTATACCAAATTTCATCTAAATGGGTTCCATCCAAATTTTCACTCCTAATTTCACCACTTCAGGAGATGATTTCCGGGATAAAAACTATCCTATGTCCTTTCCCAGGACTCAAACAATCTCTTAACCAAATTTCATCTAAATGGGTTACACCCAAATTTTCACCCCCATTTCACCCCCTTAGGGGACGATTTCCGGGATAAAAACTATGCATTGTCCTTCCCTGGGACTCCTACTATCTCTATACCAAATTTCAAATTTCTATACCAAATTTTCGCGCCAAAATTGTACGCTTTGGATTAAAATTATGATATACAGGGTGGCTTATTCAAATCGGTCAGTATGGGAATGTCTGAAAATATAAGACATACGAAGAATTGTTCTTAGGAACCATGTCACCGATTTTGATAAAAAGCAAAACTGCATTCATACATTTGAAAAAAAAACTCTACCCAGCTCGGGAATCGAACCCGGTTGTTTTGAAAAAATAAACTTACACTTTTTCTATTTAAATATCGATTGTGAAGGTCTTAAGCTGTAAATGTCTCTAAGAAACATGATGTCTAAAATGAATAAAATGCATTGTTTTGACATACTTTAATTTATCATAGTAGGTGTCCGAAGTGCAAACAAATTAAAAACAAAACATACCATAAACAAGAAGTGCCACATTTCCGATTACCCACCAAAATATATACAGTTCAAAATGAAAAGATAAAAGATGATAAACTATTAGTCCTAGACTATTAAGATTTTGCGAATTCGTGTTTGTGAAGACAAAAGTGTACGTTCCTTTTAAAATGGTCGAAGAAATTAATAACTGCACTCCTGAAGAAATTGCGTGAGTAGCAAAAGTACGAATAGAAAACTTGCTGCCTGAAAAGGCTAACCATTTTGTAGTCTGCTATTTATTTAAAATTTATCGTAGAAAAAGTATTGTATGCAACGGTGTATAACTGGTCTAAAAACGCTCGTGGCGTCTTTAATTGCGATGCTCGCCAAGGCTAGCATCGCAACCCACGCCACTCGCGTTTTAAGACCCTTCTTACACAACAGTTGCATAAAATACTATTATTGTTATTAAGCATAACAACAGCCATAGATATAACTAATACATATAGGTAATTACATAGTAGAAGGCCAATAACAGTCATCCATTAATTACTTAAGTAACTATTAACAAGACAAAGTCTAACAATAACATAGTGAAAATGTTCAAGCAGAAGGTTTTAAACTAAAACTAAAAAAACCGGCCAAGTGCGAGTCGGACTCGCACACGAAGGGTTCCGTAGCATTATCTATAAAAACGGCAAAAAAATCACGTTTGTTGTATGGGAGCCTCCTGTAGCCTAGTTGGTAGTGACCCTGCCTACGAAGCCGGAGGTCCCGGGTTTGAATCCTAGTAAAGGCATTTATTTGTGTGATGAGCACACATATTTGTTCCTGGATGCTTTCTATGTATTTAAGTATTTATTTATCTATATAAGTATGTTTATCGTCGTCTTATTACCCATAGTACAAGCTTTGCTTAGTTTGGGACTAAGCCGATTTGTGTAAGATAGTAAAAGAAAGAAAAAAAGTAAAAAATATTTATTTATTTTGGTTTTTAGGGTTCCGTACTCAAAGAGTAAAACGGGACCCTATTACTAAGACTTCACTGTCCGTCCGTCCGTCTGTCTGTCACCAGGCTGTATCTCAAGAACCGTGATAGCTAGAGAGTTGAAAATTTCACAGATTATGTATTTCTGTTGCCGCTATAACAACAAATACTATAAACAAAATAAAATATTTTTTTAAGGGGGGCTCCCATACAACAAACGTGATTTTTTTTGCCGTTTTTATAGATAATACGTTTTAATAGTACGGAACCCTTCGTGCGCGAGTCCAACTCGCACTTGGCCGGTTTTTAGTATTTGTTGTTATAGCGGCAACGGAAATACATCATCTGTGAAAATTTCAGCTGTCAAACTATCACTGTTGTTGAGATACAGCCTTGTGACAGACGGACAGACAGACAGATAGACAGACAGACATATGACAGACAGAGAGACAGACAAACAGACAGACGGACAGCGGAGTCTGTAATAGGGTCCCGTTTTACTCTTTGAGTACGGAACCCTAAAAATGAGATGGCACCCTATTAATTCATCATATATTTGTATAAAGATACTAGTTAAATATGCAATCTACAAACTAACCTCTATTGGTTACTCTATACATATTCATACGCAATAACACAAAGGTTATATATGATTTGCCAGTGCTGTACGTAAATAGCGTAGCGTAGTACACAAAAAACAATAGTGAATATGTTTTAAGTAATTTAAAAAAAGTTTACGTGTAAGTATCTAATTTAACGAGAAAATATTTGAAATGAGAATATTTCAACGCAAAAGGTTGGCTAGATCTGGTTTAAGGCAAGACCGGCACATGACGGGCTTCCCTTGAACGTTTCAGACGGACTTTCCAACTAGACAAATTTTAAGGTTTGATATTTCGAAACCAAAAACGACAAAAATATAGCGTTTTGGCTAGGTTAAAAGCGTTAGACAAAAAAAGCGGTTATTAAACTGCTAAATTACTTACCTCAATAACAAATACTGCAATTTTTTATATTTTTTACGATTTATTTTCTGGACCACGTTGCACTCACTTATGCAGTTCGAAACACGAATGAAGTTGACAGTTGAGTTGCGACCATAGTTTTCGTCATAGCGACATCTATGTTAGAGAAAATAACTAATAGTACGAAACACCGCTTTACTGACCGAGTTATAGCTGGCGTGCGTATACAATACAAGAGTTATGGCATGTAGACGGGCTTGCCTTATAGACGGACTTGCCGACACTGACCTTAAGTTAGACAACAATAGACTAACGGCTTAAAATAAAGTCAAACGAAGTTAGTTAGCAGTGGCATAAAACAATAGGGTTGAGGGCGAGTATAGT
Source organism: Epinotia brunnichana (assembly GCA_963854355.1). Classification (NCBI taxonomy): domain Eukaryota; kingdom Metazoa; phylum Arthropoda; class Insecta; order Lepidoptera; family Tortricidae; genus Epinotia; species Epinotia brunnichana. The sequence continues at coordinate 14,892,183 of OY977949.1, read as the reverse complement.
TATAGCTAGGCACTAAAATCGCAAGTTGCGGAAAGTCTGGGTTTGGCAACCAGCTGATAACTGGTTCACAAGTATACGATACATATTTGTAAGTATCTGACACGTCATGCGCGCTGCAAAGGTTTAGTTATTGGTTCGCCTCGGTTTCACGTAGCACGTAGACGTGTCATTAACGATACGTGTTGACTAATGGGTAATACGTGAGAATCTGCGCCGTCTGCTTAGGATTACTTGGCTGCGAAGTGGTGCCTGAGACCATAACGTGCACGCGCGACTACTCATAATGACTACTGATTTCGTTAAGTTCTGTCGCGATGTAGTTATTATTGTACCTATTGAAGATTTACCGTTACACTTGATATTTAAAACTGTTACCTATTTTTTAACAGACTTCAAAAAAGGAGGAGGTTCTCAATTCGTTTGTATATTGTTTAAATGTTAGTATAGGTTACCATATTTTTTCTTGTAACTTTGTAAGACGGTAAGCGAAATTTATATTTTTTCCAAGGGTTGTACAAATATTGGTTGTAAAAATTAAATAACGTCTAACATGCGGATTTTATACAGACTTGATCTCAAATCAGTTAATAAAAGGTCTCTAGCTACCGTGAAAACACTACGCAATATTTACTTAATATTCTTTTTGTACTCGACGATTAAAATATGTGTATTAAGATTTCATAGAGAATACTGCAACGTCACTCTTTTCATAGTTGTAGTCCATGTTACTGTCGAAACAATCGAAATAACTACTTTTCGATACGCTCCAGACAACTAAAATAAATTCGACCAATCACGTGGCTTCTTTACTGAACTGTAATGAATTGGACCAATAGAATCGCTTTGATGTCGTACGTTCGTTGATGTCTTTTAAGATATCAACAAGCGTACGAGCGATGAGCTGCACTTCGTTTCAACAGTATCGAGTTTGTTTAATTAGTTCAGTTGACTCGTAGAAAATTAATTTTAATGAACTCGTACAAAAAGTATTGTTCACAATAGTGTTATAATCAAGCTTTTTAATCTCGTACCTTACTTAGGCCACTCAGCAAGCTTCGTGGCCTAAACACGGTACTCGACTAAAAAGCTCTCTATTATAACACGATTGTGAAAAATACTATTAATGAACTCGTACAAAAAGTATTGTTCACAATAGTGTTATAATCAAGCTTTTTAATCTCGTACCTTACTTAGGCCACTCAGCAAGCTTCGTGGCCTAAACACGGTACTCGACTAAAAAGCTCTCTATTATAACACGATTGTGAAAAATACTATAACCCATTCAGTGCCCATGACGACACATATGCGTCAGAGCGCTACGAGCGCTTTCCGCTACACACGAGGTTTAACCTGCTACGGACTACGGCGTAGCGCTACGAGATTAGCGTGGCCGTGAACGTCATTACAATGTTGTTTCAATACGCTTGGATTGCTAGAAGTGAGGGTCCAATTATGATATGCAAACGCTTAAATCCTGTAGCTAAGTGTATTGGAAGATAACATTAAATTTTTATAATAAAATACAGGCGATATTGTTCAACCTCGAAATTTCGGGGAGTTTGATGAAATTTGGTACGAATGTTTGTTCAAAGCCCTGTTTTCGTCTCCCAAAAGTCCCCGGGTCAGGACCTTGTAGAACGGCTGCTATCTTAGGAAATGTACTCCATTCGTTAGAAATTCAGGTTTTGTTTGAAAACTACGTACTCTATGAAAATATTATCTACAGCAACATTAAAGCTGAATAAATTCTGCGCAAGCCTGTAGTACACAACCTTGACGAGAAAACGTGTCTTCGTGGAGAAAAATGCATCCTCATGTGAGATTTTCCCTCAATGTCCTTCCAGGGAAGATTCTCCGAATTTGGAGCTCGGGAGAATTTCAAATCCACTTTGATTTACACAATAGGATATGAACTATACATTAATTGAATTGAACTGCGGCTAAACCCAAAATAATGGTAATGGATTAAATTTCTCGTTAAGTAGTGATAGTTTGCTACCACCTCCAGGTCAAGATGCTTGATAAATTCCAAAAAAAATGAGGTGGTGTCAGATTTCTCTTGATGCTGACAACATGTTGGCGCACATCGACTTTAAAAAAAAACAATATGGCGAGCGTGAGTGGAGACCAAATCTGAAATCACAACTTTAAGAATAATTAAGAATAAGAATAATTTATTATTGGACAAGCACATGATTACAGATTATACAGACATTATCCGTGGGGTTCCAAACTAGGCTGAGCCTAGCTGTATCTTGGGACCCACTGAGTCGGTTAACAAATCTCTTCAGACACACGTCTCAAGAAGCACGACATGAAAGTAACAAAGTGAAAATTAAACATTACTAACTTATCAATGGGAACACAAATTCATCTATCTATCTATACATATAATAAAGCTGAAGAGGGTCGAAAGTCTGTACATGGAAGATATTCGAAAAAAAATTGGCTAGGGATACTTAAAATCGATAACAGAACACGTTCCAACAGTTTTTAGAATTTTTGTCTGTTTATCTGTTTGTCTGTTTATGTGACCGCGCATCACGTGAAAACGGATGAACCGATTAAGATGAAATTTGGTATAGAAATAGTCTGAGTCCTGGGGAAGGACTTAGGGTAGTTTTTATCCTGGAAATCAACCCCATAAGGGGATGAAATGGGGGGTGGAAATTTGTATGGAACTACTTAAAACGCTGCACCGATTTTGATGAAATTTGGTATATAATTAGTTTGAGTCCCGGGGAAGGTTAAAGGATAGTTTTTATTCCGAAAATCTTCCTTTTAGGGGGTAAAATGGAGGGGTGAAAATTTAGATGTAATCCATTTTGATAAAATTTGGTTTAGAGGTAGAATAAGTTCTTGGGAAGGACATTGGATAGTTTTTATTTTGGAAATCTTCTCCTAAGGGGGTGAAATGGGGGGTGAAATTTTAGATGGACTCCGTTTAGACCAAATTTGGTATAGATATAGTGTGAGTCCCGGAGAATGACAATGGATAGTTTGAATCCCGAAAATCATCCCCCAAGGGGATGAAATAGGGATGAAAATGTAGATAAAACCCATTTAGTTAAAATTTGGTATAGAGATAGAAGGAGTCCCAGGGAAGGACAATGCATAGTTTTTATCCTGAAAAATCATCTCCTGAGGGGGTGAAATGAGATGTGAAAATTTGGATAGAACCGATTCAGATGTTGGTATGGAGATAGTTGAGATTCCTGGGGAAGGACTTATTATAATTTTTAGTCCAGAAATAATCTCCTAAGGGGGTGAAATGGGGTATGAAAATTTGGATGGAACCCATTTACGGTGTAGCGAGTTGGAGTCTAGGAGGAGGAGATAGGATAGTTTACTCCCGAAAATCATCCCCTAAGGGGTGTAATTGGGGATGAAAATTAGTTTTTTTTTCTTTTCTAATCTATTTATTTCAGATAAAGTACTTAACTAAATTACATTTTTTTGCAAATCTCTATGCGATATTATGTTATGTTTGTGACCCATTTTGATGAAATTTGGTTGAACGGTAGTTTGAGTCCTGGAGTATGACAACGGATAGTTTTAATCCCAAAAATCACCCCCTCAGGGATGTAATAGGGGGTGAAAATTTGGATAAAACCCATTTAGATGAAATTTGGTAAAGAGATTGAAGGAGTCCTAGGGAAGGACAATGCATAGTTTTAATCCCGAAAAATAATTTCCTGAGGTGGTGAAATGAGGGTTGAAGATTTTGATAGAACCCATTTAGATGAAATTTGGTATAGAGAGAGGTCTCAGTCCAAGGAAAGAACATAGATAGGAATATAGGAATATCCAAGGAAAGAATATAGAGATAGTTTGAGTCCTGGGGCATACTCCAAGGAGGTGAAAAGGGGGTGTAAAATTGGATGGAACCCATTTACGGTATAGCGGTAGTTGGGAGCCCTGGGGAATAGGAACATTACATAGGTAAATATATGTATGTGACGTTCCAAGGGTAAAGGTACCTTATGGCGGTAGTTTCGAATATGTTTTCTAAAACGGGGTAAAAAGACGTTTTATTATGGCTATTTTGAAAACTATTAGATGTAACATTTTGTTGACGTAGGTACCTTTATTTTTAATATGAAATATTTAAATTACAAGTCAGTTAATTTAGTCCTACGGTTTAGTAGAAAAGGTCCTTACGGCCGTGTGATATGAAAATATGCAAAATATTACTGAAAAAAGCCTACATGCATCTATTATGGTGAGGCGGGTCATAGACACCAAGTTTGCGGCGGAGTCTATTTTGTAAAGAAAGGCGTTCGGAGTAAGCTAATCTATAAAATCATACAACTCAGCCATAATGACCCTTTCCTTAATACAATCCATACTAATATTACAAATGCGAAAGTAACTCTGTCTGTCTGTTACCTTTTCATGCTTAAACCGCTGAACCGATTGAGATGAAATTTGGTGTAGAGATACTTTGAATTCCGGGGCCTTCCCAAAGAATCCTTACTAAAGATAGTTTTTATCTGGAAATTCATCACCTAAGGGGGTGAAAAGGGGGGAGAAAGTTACGATATAAACGAGTTCCGCGCGGACGAAGTCGCGGGCAAAAGCTAGTCATTAATAAAAACAAAAATTATGCTGTTTTAGTAGTACAAAGAGAGTTTGTGTATGAGAGTGTGTGAGTGTGTGTAAGTGTGTAAGTGTGCGTGAGAGGGGGTGTTTACGTGTGTTAAGTGTTTGTTACGAGTGTATGTTGAATTGTTAGGTACCTATTGGAAAAAGCAACCTTAGATGCAGCTTCTAGCACTTAATTTATCGGGCGGATTTCAATAAACATGACATCAGTAGTTGGGTATGTAACACGCCAGTGCTATCTATACACTATACAAATACATTTATCATTATTGATGCGGGGCGTATTACTGAAACTTCATAATGTGATGGTCAAAACATATTTTAGGGCAAAAATGGGGTTAAATGCAAGTGACAGTTGTCAAGTTCACTACAGACAGAAAGATAGCGGTTAACCCCTATGGTCCCTAAAGTTCAAATTTTAAGACATGTAAACAAAGGTTTCGGTGAGTGTGTGTAGTGAACTTGATTACTGTCAATTGCATGTTGCCCCATTTTTTCCCTAAAATATGTTTTGAACATCACATTATGAAGTTTCAGTAATACGCCCTGCATCAATAATGTTAAATGTATAGTGTATATAGCACTGGCGTGTTACAGACCCATCTACTGATGTCATGTTTATTGAAATCTGCCCGATAGATTAAGTGCTAGAAGAAAAGTTGTGATTTTGGTCTCCACTCCCACCCGCAATATTGTTTTTTTTTAAACTCGATGTGCGTAACACGTTGTCAGCATTAAGAGAAATCTAACACCACCTCATGTTTTGGAATTCATCAAGCATCTTGACCTGGAGGTGGTAGAAAACTATCACTACTTAACGAGAAATTTAATCCATTACCATTATTTTGGGTTTAGCCGTAGTCGGGTAAAATGTTATTATTAATGTAGTTAATATCCTATTGTATAGATCAAAGTGGATTTGAATTTCTCCCGAGCTCCAAATTCGGAGAATCTTCCCCGGAAGGACATTGAGGGAAAATTTCACATGAGGATGCATTTTTCTCCACGAAGACACGTTTTCTCGTCAAGGTTGTGTACTACAGGCTTGTGCAGAGTTTATTAAGTTTTAATGTTACTGTAGATCATATTTTCATAGAGTACGTAGTTTTCGAACAAAACCTGAATTTCTAACGAATGGAGTACATTTCCCAAGATAGCGGCCGTTCTACAAGGTCCTGACCCGGGGACTTTTGGGAGACGTAAACAGGGCTTTGAACGAACATACGTACCAAATTTCATCAAACTCCCCGAAATTTCGAGGCTGAACAATATCGACTGTATTAATATAGATGTGGCGAAAAAATGGCCAGTAGTGGCATTTGTAAAATATTCTTGAAATAAATAAATAAAGATTCTGATCTTTATAAAACAGTAACTACTTAACTGATAAGGTACAGACGAGTTCTCTAATATCTTTCGAGTATTACCTAGGTATACACACAGTCTTCGTTGTTACTGACATAAGACGCATGTGTTTTTTTAAGCTGGTCTGAATAAATTATATATGCTAACCTAACTCTCTTTCAAAAAGTTACACAATTACTCTGCAGGTGACTGCACCTACGAGGTACCTACCTAGTTGCATAAATGAAAAGGATTAAATGCGAAAGAAATAATCCAAAGTATAGTTGTTATTTTCTAAGCCGTCCGTTCTGCAGTGCGGCGTTCTTTAGTGCGGAACGGACGGCTTAGAAAATAACAACTATAATAAAAACAATGCCATCATGATAATGAGCAACATGGTATTCCGATTTTTTGTGAATTACAAATATTTTATTATACACACATTTAACAAATTGAACATAACAAATAACACATAAATTAAGAAACTACTTAAATAAATATTTACAAAACCTCAAAACTAAACTTAGAAACTAAAAATCATCTAAATAAGAAGGCCCCCGCGGCATCGTGCCAAAGATGCTGGCAGCATTACCTGAATCGCAATGCTGTTTTTTGTTGTACCTACAGTGGAACATGTCATCTCTAACAAACCCATTTTTTTCTGAAAAAACTTACATATTATACTTACAGATTTTTATTTTCAAGAAAATTATCGAGACCCCAGTACCTTAAATGAAACAGAAATCATCTTGAATTAAGATGAATCCTCTTAAACCAAGAAAACAAATCTTGGTTCAAGATTAATTAGCTTCATTTGAGTTGGTTCAACAATAAACCTCGAATCAAGTTTTTTTTCTGTGTCCATAGTTTTTCCTTCTAACAAGAAGATATTTTTTTCAACGTCGTGCGTCTGAATCTAAAATTGTTCCGTTAATGGTGTTTCAGATGTGTACCCACGCATTTCTGCCGGGTCATCTACACTCTCATACATAAAATAAAAATGTGGTGAAAATATATTTATTTAAATTACTGTTCCCCCGAGCTTGTACCCTTTTCACGGGTGGGTATTTTCCCGTATATTTTATGCATAGGACTACCTGTCTTAAATGATAACAGCGAGTACAATTAAATTGAGACTCTTTTGGGGCGTCCAGTCGAACATGTGAGTATTTTAGCACCAAGTCATAGTAACGAGTGCGATGGTAATAAAACGATTAGGTAATTGCCTAGTGCTCGACGTTGCACTAGTGTGTGACATGGGCATGGGAAGTTCGACCGAAGACGATTATTCTTGTCACTTTGACATAAAGTGCCCATGGCATATACTAGTGCAATGTCGAAGACTAGGACGTTTACCTTAACCTTTTTCTGTTCTGTTATTTGTAGGTAGGATCGTTTTCTTGATGTTAGGACCAATGCCCCGCTTGTTGACCTATTGTTCTATTGACATTCGCAATTCAACAGTGTGTTAAAGGCCGCTCCACATTCGCGAGCGAACGCCCGAAAAATATGCGCGTACGCGTGTAAACGCGAATGTGGAGCCGATTCGCAATATTTCGCATGTTTCGCGGGTTTGCGCCTTGTTAACCACTTTTTGTCGGTTTTTTGGCCCGCGTCAAAGGACCTGCGAACACGCGAAAGCTGCGTACACTTATAGTCTCAGACCAAGGAAAAAGATAGACAGAGTATTACGAACAACCTAGTAAAGCAGGTTTTCAACCAAACCAAATAAGCTTAGCACACGCTCACGCACACATATTCAAACAAAATTGTACCAACCTCTTCAGCACATGTCGCAATGCTGTCAAGATCACCTATTTCGAGTTTCGTGCAATTTAATTAGTTTATGTGTGCGTGAGCGTGTGCTAAACTTATTTGGCTTGGTTGAAAACCGGCTTTACTAGGTTATTTGTCATGCTCCGTCTATCTTTTTTTCTTAGTCTGAGCTTATAGTTTACGAGAAATGCGACTGGTCTTTTGACACACCGCGACACCCATATAACGTAAATTGGCACTGCTCATCGAAATTATAAAAAAAAAATTCAATAGCTTACGAGTTACGAAACAAAGTTCAATCTCCGTGCACGCTCTTTATAGAACTTATAAAATAATTGTTATATTTTTTTAGGGCTTCTTTGTGCAGAAATTAGCATTGAAAACTCGGTATGCAAACAATTACGTCCTGCGACGTTTTATTTTTATTTTAGTGTTACACTGCTTCAATCGATTGTTGTCTGTCAATTTAGAAATAAATCGGTATGAATCAAATATGTAAATGTGAATAGGATAATAACAATGTATTACTTAATTACTTTCACTATAATATGAAATAGAATCACGTTGATCCACGAATCGATCGAAAACGACATATTAGATTGTAATCAATCGATTCCTTTTATCATAGCCACCATCAATCGTAATCGGATATTATGACAATCGATTTGCTCTAGCTACATCACTCTTTACGTCATATTGAAACTGTAAAAAGACCAGTCGCATTTCTCTTCTCGTAGTTCTCGTAAACTTGTAGTTTCGTGCAGGTCACCGTCGAGAACAGTTGTATTCCTAATCTCTTGGTTGTATCGTGTATTCCAGTGCAAAATGACCGTAAAGTGGACAAAAGAATAAGAATAAAGTATTCGAGAGTGCATTCACTTCGTCCATATTCGTCAAGCGCGCGAACTATACTGTGAACACTGCGAATATGGAGCCAAGAGCGGCATTTAGAACAAAATTAACTTTAAACTTCAAATGATTTAATATATGTACATCAAGAAGAAACCTATTTTTTTAATTTACATATTGTACCTACACTATTAACAATAAACTCTCATGAAACTAAAGAAGAATTATATCTTTAACTAGCTGTTGCCCGCGACTTCGTCCGCGTAGAACTTTTTATCGTCTTAGAAAATGATTTCTCTCAATACAAAATTTTAACCCTCTTTTAGGGGATAATTAAAAAAAAAGTTGATGTTCATTTTCTAGTTTGTGAACAAACAGTCTAAAACCAAAGTTAAAAATCTCATACTTTAAAAATGCCTTGAAATACTCAAACTTTGAACCAATTTTAACACTCTTAGGGGATGAATTTGGAAAAACTCTGAAATCAGTTTTGTAGTCTTTTAACGTACAGAATAAGACCGAAGTTAAAAATCTCTTACTCACACTTTAAAATTTTATTGCTCGCCATTTAAAATTTGAACCCCCTTTTAAACCCCCTTAGAGGTTGAATTTTTCTAATCGCTGAAAGAACTTTTTTCGTAAACTTTTAAGTCTCTAGCTCAAAAAAAGTGTTACCCATACAAAGCTTTCTTAACCCCCTTAGGGGTGGAATTTTCTAAAACTCTGAAAGTACTTTATTATTAATTTTAATAAGTAACATTTTGAATAGTTTTAAGTCTAGTAAAAAAAAAAGTTTTTCCCACACAACACTGGCTACCCTTCTTAAGGATCTTAAGGATCCCCTTAGGGATGGAGTTTTCTAAAACGCTGAAAGTTCTTTTTTAGTATTCTAATAAGTAATCTTTTTGCAAAGTTTTAAGTCTAACTCAAAAAAAAGTGTTGCCCATGCAAAGCTTGCTCTCCTTTTTAACCCTATTAGGGGTGGAATTTTCTAAAACGATTTGTGTTCTTTTTTTGTATTTTAATAAGTAATCTTTCTACAAAGTTTCAAGTCTTTAACTCAAAAACATAAACTTTCCCTGATAAAAACTTTGCACCCATTTTTATCCCCCTTAGGGATAGATTTTTTCAAAACGCTGAATGTCTTTTTTTTTGTATTTTTATAAGTAATCTTTCTACAAAGTTTTAAGTGTCTAGCTCAGAAAAAGTGTTCCCCATACAAACCTTGCACCCTTTTTTAACCCCCTTAGGGAATGATTTTTGTAAAACGCCAAATGTAGTATTTTTCATGTTCTAATAAGTAATTTTTCGTCAAAATTTTAAGTCTATTAAAAAAAAAATGTTTTTCCCATACAAACTTTGCACCCTATTTTACCCCCTTAGGGGTGAAATTTTCCAAAACGCTGAAAGTACTTTATTTGTATTTAAATATTTTTTCTACAAAGTTTTAGGACTCTAGCTAAAAAAAATAGTTTCCCACATACAAACTTTGCACCCCTATTTTAGCCCCCTATTTTTAGGGGTAGAATTTTCTAAAACGCTGAAAGTACTTAATTTGTATTCTGATGACTAATCTTTCTACAAAGTTTTAAGTCTCTATTTAAAAAAAATATTGTTTCCCCCATACAAAATTTGCACCCCTATTTTACCCCCTTAGGGGTAGATTTTTTTAAAACACTGAATCTAGGTACTTTATTTGTATTCTAATGAATAATTTCTCTACAAAGTTTTAAGTCTTTATTTAAAAAAAAGTAGTTTTTCCCATACAAACTTTGCACTCTATTTTACCCTATACTATTTTATACTATACCGTAAACTTTTAAGTCTCTAGCTCAAAAAAAGTGTTGCCCATACAAAGCTTTCTTAACCCCCTTAGGGGTAGAATTTTCTAAAACCCTGAAAGTTCTTTATTTGTATTCTAATGACTGATCTTTCTACAAAGTTTTAAGTCTCTATTTAAAAAAAAAATGTTTCCCCCATACAAACCTTGCACCCCTATTTTACCCCCGTAGGGGTGGAATTTTCCAAAACGCTGAAAGTGTTTCATTTGTATTCTAATAACTAATTTTTCTACAAAGTTTAAGTCTATAGCTCAAAAAAAAAAGGTTCTCCCATACAAACTTTGCACCCCCATTTTACCCCCTTAGGGGTAGAATTTTCAAAAATCCCTTTTTATCCCTAGCCCACGTTATAAAAGCAACATACTGTGCAAAAATCAACTCTCTAAGATTAGTAGTTTCGGCTGTGCGTTGATGAGTGAGTGAGTGAGTGATTGAGTGAATAAGTCAGTCAGGGCATAGGCATTCATTATGTATAAATAGATAGAAGATAATGAAACTCCCATTCAAATATCTCAAAAAATTATGAAGCTACATCCGTTTTAATATCGCTTGTTAGAGTGAGAAAACGATGAGGGACTGTGACGTCAATATACTCGAGCGTCATAGTAAAAAACAATCGTTTCATATGAAGGTGCGTTTTGCGGAAAAGGGACAGAACATACCCCCTCTTAAAACTTTGGACTCTTATAACTTAATCATTACCTATATAACCTCTTGCTTTGTTTTTTTCTCCATTTGACTATATTTATTTTAAATTCTTTTTCGAGAAAATACATTATGATTATTTACCATATTTTCGATTCCTGAGCTATAACCACGAACTTCGGAATTCGAAAATATTCGGGTATCTCTATCTCTATCGCACTAACCATACTCGAGTGACAGGGATGCAAATATATGAAAATTGAGTATCGGTTTTCGTGGTTAAGTACCTGTACTTTGGCTGAATGCGCCGAGCGCGTGCCATTGTCATTCAAAAAAAACAAATTCGTGTTAATTATATTGTTCAAATTTGTTGATTTCATATATTGAAATTACGACATAAAACGACATTTGCGCATATAAGTTCTCATATCAGAATCGAATATTTTTTTATGGTTTATATTTTAGCATTTGTCTCGTAAAGGTCTATCGTAGACGGGATTTAAATTATTAATAAGTGAAAGGCAAAGCAATTCCGCCATTTTGACGAAAATTTGACGGTTCTTATAGCTGACAGTTGGAGCAGCGTTTGATTTCAATAAAAATAAATGAAAAATTAAATGAAGTCGTATATTTCGGAAAATTAATTAACTGTCGCAGTCGGATAAAAACTATCCTAAGTTGCAGCTAGAATAATAATGTACCTATATAAAATGTTTCATATTTTTCCGTTCATGGGATGCTGAGAACATTCGAACCGCGCAAAGCTTAGTTTCAAACTGGCTGATTCTTTTTTTAATTTAGAGATTTATTATAAGTGGAGATTAAGTACCTTGGCTGTAGGTAAGTAAAGCTACGATATAACTCAAATGGCTTTCAAGTTTTATTAGATCTTGCTCTTTATTTGGTCCCTTATTATCAGGGACCATGGTAAGTCGCTAGGGAATTTATTGGAGAGGACAATCTGCCTCTGCTCTTTGGGTTCATTATTGCCTTCGCCACTTGACACAAAATCTTTTATAGGTACAATCGAGTCGCAGTCGTATCTAACAATAGGCTTGTTGCGTGTCCAAGAGTAAATTTAAAGGTACCTTAGGTACCTACCAATAGAATCCTTACGCTTTTATAGAAATACATTTGTATGACAACTAATATGGACCTAAACGCAGTATTTCGCGACCGAAACAGCAATTTACTTCATTTTCAATAGGCTTGTTGCGTGGTTTTGATAACGTTGTGTTGCTAAATGGATAGTAAACCATCAAATGATTGTAATAAAGTATAAATTACAAAATATAATTCACATCAAAAGATATGAACCTTGTAAGTTTAGAAAAAAAAGTTTTTTTATTTATTGTCCAAGAGTAAATTTAAAGGTACCTACCAATAGAATCCTTACGCTTTTATAGAAACAAATTTGTATGACAACTATGGACCTAAACGCAGTATTTCGCGACTGAAACAGCAATTTACTTCATTTTCCATGCAACTCTTAGTACAAATTGCACGGTGCGGTGTGACGTCATACTTTAAAGCCAATCAGTATGAAGCGTTTCGGCTGCTGTCAGCGAAGTCCGTCTTTAACTCGATTTTTTGGGTATTAATGTCCTTTAAATGTAGTTGCTTCCATACAAACATTTGTTCATCTACAAAAACTGGTTCAAATGGCATCGTAAACAAATTTAAGGTCACAAGCCCATTGTATAACGTAACATACCTACTTGTTCATCTACAAACTAAAGTTCCTAATACCAATACTATATTAGGAACGAAATATCTCTAAAAAAACCAGTAAAATAAAAAAGTAAGTTTACAAGTACTTATTAAAAAAGTAAGCTCAATAAGGCTTGTGTTGTGGGTACTAGACGACGATAAGTAGGTATATATATAATATGCAATTTATACAACCAAGTATATTAAGAGTTTTCTGACTGTTACCTACAGGATACAAGTCCGATTCCCATCGCATTTTTGACCTGACATTTACTTGTCGGGGAAACTTGCAATAACAGCATAGTGCACACCGATCCTTAGGTAGCGGAGCTGGATATTGTAGAATTTTGTTTATTTTTGAACTGACTGAATTGGCAATACCAGCAGTGATTGATTAGCGAGGAAGCCGGCTCGACGGACCCCTGACGGGCGGTCGCTGGATTGAATTATACGCATCGATTGAATAATGCGCAGGTTCTTCAAAACAAAAGAATGTAGTAGACACCCATTCACACCGTACCAGGGGCGGTTCACTCTGTGATTCTGTCGCGCCGCTACAAGTACATGCCGGCGGCCGCCAAATTGGCGGCCCATTAGTATTTAGTTGCCGCGCATTGGTACGAGACGCTCGCACGGGTCGCAGCGCGTTGCATGCGATAGAAAGGGATGGCCATATTTAGGCACGTTTGGCGTATACTACGTTTCAAATACCAAGGCCCGATTGCACTTGAGACGGTCAATGGGCGTTAACAATAGGATTAGTGATAACAAAAGATACTAAAAGGCAAACATTATGAGCCCTATTGTTAAGTTTCAAGTGCATAGGGCCTTCGTATTTGAAATGGACTATACCTAAACAGGGAATTTGTTAACAGAGAACCTTCTGTACGTAGTACTATTACTTATTCTGTGACCGTACACTCATCGTCAAATACTTTGTAGCAACCAAAGTAGTCAAATAGCTCGGTACACCATATACACTGGCCTGCAAAAGAAGGTATAACAGTTTTAGTTATCGTCACGTTTATGAGTGTTATACCCTTATACCTTCTTTTGCAGGTCAGTATATTTAGTATGGTGTACCGAACTATTTGGCCACTTTGAGTGCTACAGAGTATTTGACGCTGAGTGAACATTGGTACTCGTACGGACAACCATTCTAAGATACAGTGTTGTGTGAACTATAAATCAGCGTTCTTTCTTAGAACTTTTTCGTGGCCCGATCTCCTTTGTATGGAAAAAACTGCGACGACCCTCGGCTGTTCTTAAATAATATATTCTTACTAAAAAAATTAATTTTACATTAACCTTTCAACTGTGGCAAAAAAACATGGCGACCTACCCTTGTCTGTGGGCCCCTCTGAGGGCCTCTTCACAGACAATGTTTCTGGGGACACGTGATTTGGTAAACTTAAATTATCATCCGTTTGTTACCTAATTACAGCCTAGATTTTAGATGAAACACAAACTATATTATTTTTTTAACTGAAACTATGTATCATCACTACACTATAGTCGTATTTAACTGGTCTCACCACAAGGGCACCAAAATTGACTACATATTTTGGTTATTTTGAATAAATTAGATTAGTTTTCTGGGTTAATGAACAGGATTATTTTAAAGATATTAGTGTTATACACATTCAAAAATCATAAAATGGCAGGCTCAAAAGTATTTTTTTACAAGAGATCATTTGGAGTACTCTACCAAAATGGTAACTACACTCAAAAGTTGCTTGCATGGACTTTGATTTAGATGTTTATTTCTGAAGTGTGTTTTTACTATATTTATTTAATTCATAGATAAACAGTAAACATAGATCATTAACTAGGTGTAACCAGAGATTTTTAATTGTAGGTGCACTAGACGTTATGTAAGATATAAATGAAAAAAGGCTTACCTACTTTCATACAAAATTATAACTTGCAAACGACTGCAATTATCACAGCATGCAATTATTAGAAAAGCGCTAAATAACGTGTAGGCAATTTTGGACCTTGAGTAGGTATGTTTTGTTATTCACAGGTTTAGTACCGAGAATTAGCTGAACTCAATTTTTTTTTAATGAAGAACGTTAGATTACTTACTAGTACATGTTCAGGAGTGTTCTCTTTCTGGCACTAAACTTCAGCACTAAACCCACATAGTTCCACTCACGAACACCGACCGTGTAATACGCGTCAACGACCGTTTTAGACTAACGAGCAAATTGAAATTTTCCTCGATTGGCCATTGAAATTATGGCTTGCTAGCTGTCTCACTTCATTGGCTATACGTTTCAATGGCTTAAAACGAGATCAATATACGTTTGGCTGTTATTTTTCTAATAAAGTAAGAACAGCTCCTACGGCCCTCTGAGGGGTCTCCACAGACCTGCAGGAAAAAATGTGAAACCCGCAGAGGAGTCATCGGGACACCTCAGGGAGTCGCGACCCACACGTTGATGCACACTGGTTTTATTGTTTTTGATAGCTTCTTAGTCATCGAGTATCGTAGTAGTATAAGTACATCGAGATATCTCGTATTTAATGTGAAAATTTCACTTTTGCCACCGATAGAATTTGTTACCAATCAAGTCATGTTGATTATGTGGGAATGTCTCTACAATTTGTCAATTATTAATTCACGTTAAAGTGAATCGAAAAAATTGCCTTTAGTTTGGTTAAAAACAATATTATCCGCAATCCACTAACCCACAATATAAATAATTATCTACAATTAGGTTACACTTCATTACCACACTGTCATCCCTTATCAGGGGCTACCCTTCAATTATAATGATAGACTCAATAATTGCATAATAATTCGCTCGGTTGAGGCTAACGAACGAATTGTGTCGAACAAGGCTATTGATTAGGACTACCTACTGGAGTCTGCAGCCAACACTCGCGACATGCATACACAATTGAAAAGTCCAGGGAAAAAACAACGAAAATCATTTATAATTGTTGATAAAAAACTGACCTTATTACAATACATGTAAAGTATAAATTTGTATTCAAAATCAAATGGATTTACATCGTTAGTCTCCTGAACTCTAATAAGTAACATTCGACTCTAAACGGTTCATATTTCAAGTTATCGGTTCCACTTTCCCTACAAATCTGTCTGCCTGAGTGTCAGTTCGATTCGACTAAACAAGAAAATAAAGTTGACCCCCAGATTAGTGTATACAATTTTGATGTTATCCTCAAGTTAATTCCTTTGTGGTTGGTCGAATACAGATTGTGTGTCAGTTCGACAAAATAAGAAGCATATTCCAGGACTAGCTGTACTCGCGGCTTTGCCCGCGTGGGCTTCAGTTGGTGTCAATCCCCCTTCCTTTTTACCAGTCCGTGTATCTCTGGACCAAAATTCATCAAATTAGGCTCATTACTTAAAGCGTGCAAAGCTTTCCGACAGACAGAGTCACTTTTGCATTTATAATATTATTAGTATGGCCAAACTTTTCATACACTGGCGCGTCCGTGCGCCGGGCGGCAAAAGGTGAAACCCATCATAATCAAGTAAGAAACAATCAATAATTAATAAATAGGGCAAATATAATATGACGGTGACGAACACTTTATTTAGTCGGGTAATAAGTTCAGGCGTTGGCCCTGGTACGACTCGGGGACGGTGAACTAAGAACCATCATTACTGAAATTAAAATTTACTTTAAAAACAAAGTTTAAACCGACTTTAATTCAGTACTTCGCCAAGCCACATGGTACATGAAAATTTCCACATTTCCTTTCCAATTTACCACATGAACTGCTTTCAGAGAGCAAAATCGTTGATAATTACAGAAAAAACCCAAGTCAATATATGTGGGCTGATAATATTTGAGGAGTTCCGTCGATTCCTCAAGGATCTCAGAATTAACACTTCATTAGTCATAGTACTTCAACGGAATCATGTCATAATATTTGACGTACTTTGCATCTTTGAGGAGTTCCATAAGTCATCATCAGTTCCACTTCACCAAAATTAAGGTTTCCGAGGGTAAATACACGATTTATAATAGAAAATATCGAAATCACTACACGCGTGCCTATAAAAGTTGAGGGTTGCCCTCAATTTCCCTGGGATCTCATCGTCAGATCCTGACTTGGTGAAAATGGGACCACCTCGAAAGTATACTCTTCCGAATAAAAAAATAATTTTGAAAATCGGTCCACAATTGACGGAGAAATCGGCGAACATACATTACATCTTTGAGGAGTTCCATAAGTCATCTGTGGTCTTTATCATCAGTTCCACTTCACCAAAATTACGATTTCCGAGGGTAAATACACGAGTTATAATAGAAAATACCAAGATCACTACACGTGTGCCTATAAAATTTGAGGGTTGCCCTCAATTTCCCTGGGATCCCATCTTTAGATCCTAAATTCGTGACAATGGGACCACCTTGGGAGTATACCCATTTGAATAAAAAAAGAATTTTGGAAATCGGTCCACAATTGACGGAGAAATCGGCGAACATACATAAAAAAAAATACATACAGTGGAACATATAACCTCCTCCTTTTTTGAAGTCGGTTAATAATTAGGTAGGTAGCAGTATATATCACCCATGCCCACTCAAGGAAATTGATACGCGCACCTTTTTCAGTATTGTCATTACGAAAATAAGGGACAAAATGGTACGTGTTTCAGTTTTCTTTGCCGTATCTGCGGTGGAAAATGTTCGTGTTTAGACCAGAGGGGTAATCACGTAAGGTTCCGAACGCGCGTCGGTACAATTAAACAGTCAATTTTCCATATAAAAAGTGACATTTAGACCTACCTGACGCGCGTACAATGCGTTACGTGATCGACCTACAGGACTTGAAACGCTTTGCACAGAATAAAATTGCATTCTATAAGTATAGTTTACAACCGCTTGCGACCCTGGCCGGCCGCGATGCGGGCTGCAGTGAATCTGGTTTGCTTGCTGACTCTGCGCGCGCTCGTGCATTGCCAGGACTATGAAAACCTCTCTATCTATCATCATCTCTATCATCATATCATCTTTATGAATCTTGTAGTGGTCAGAATTATATCCAGAAGGATACCCCAGAAAATGATATTATTTTGCAAGTGATTCTAGTGAACGAAACCCAGGGGATCGTGCTGGATATGGCGTACAATAGGATCACCTGGGTGATCTCATAGGCCATATTCGTCCAATACGATCACCTGGGTGATCAGGTCAGGTGATCTTAAAGGATATACCGCTACTCATAAGTAACTACTGAAGATAATCCTTGAACATACATACATACACACATATAATCATACCTCTTTGCCAGAAGGGTAGGCAGAGATCACGGATCTCCATTTGCTACGATCCTGACAAATAACTTTCGCTCACTCACTTTCATTTGAACATTATGTACATTGTTCATTTAATTAATAAACTTTTATTATTCCATATTGTGGTTTTTGTTAATCAAAGCGGAGGCGACACTTAGGCTGTCCGTAAACGCGGCCTAAGAAGCTAGTCAAGAGTCCCTGTTTTCAGTCTATATAGGTATTACAAGTAACTTTGTGAAAATAATATTTTCAGAACTTTATAGGTATGCAACCAGTGACTAGGCCCCTAGTTGTTTCGAATTAAATCTAACATCATCTATCATACGAGTACAGTTATCTCACACTACTTACAGTATGGGATGACACACAGAAAATAAATGCGTCCCGACCAGTGAACGATAATATCTAGAAGTCTAACTAGCGCCGAAAAGTGGCCCCACAAAATGATGCACTTATAGGCGGTGATTAAAAAGGATGCCTGGCAAGCCTGGCAGCCGTTCAGTTAGAACATGGCCACCGTGTCAAACTGTTAAATAAACCAAACGTACCGAACGTTTCAATAAATATGCATTGTTGTGCAGTAAAATGGTGTGTGAGTCGTTCGGACAAGCACAACAAAAAGGATGGAATCACTTTTCACAAGTTAATACAGCGATACACATATTATTTTGATTTTATTGTTATGATCACATTTTGTATAGGGATGGTATTATGCCAACATACATCATTACTTTTTTTTATAAGTTGGTTTCTATTTTATCCATTGAATATCTTATCAATATTTTGTAGTTTTTATCGATGCCTTACTAACTATAAAATGAAAAAAGAAATGTTTTTAGATTTCCAACACATCCAATTAGAAACGAAATAGAATGAAGCAGTGCGTTTGAAACGACACGATTCGAAATGGCATGCCTAAAAAAGGATTTTCTTTGTTCTTTACATTTCATCTTGCATTCATTGCAAATAAATGTTTTGGTTAAATTTCCTCTTTCAAATATGTGACTGATACATTTAAATATGTTTCTTGGAGCCATCAAATTCTAATAATTAAAAGCGCAATAGAACAGTTTTTAGTGATTCAGCTGCACTACATTGCTAAAAAAGATTCCTTGATTTAGTCATCAACAGGCATCGGAGTTTATATCGCACGATAAGACGTTAACGAGCAATGGAGTCGACATTAGCAATAAAATTCAACTCGAATTCATACTCATACTCATTTATTTAATTCTAAAATGCCTTTATAGCGATCGTGATTAAAAATCGGATTCAAATTAACAATAAAATTATTTTTCTATTAGTTTACAAACTGATAGACAGCTTTGACTATTTTAATACACAACTGTACATACTTTGATACACAAATTACATCGCTGCGATAGACCTAATGTCATGTACTGACCGATTATTAAATTGAATAGTATATACCATGTGTCATTCACTGACGATTCCAGACGTGTCAATTATTCACAAGTGGATATTTGATCATCAGAAAATATGGAAAAAGTCGCAGTCGTAGCACTCGTAAATTGTATGGCTAATGTTGACTCCATAGCTCGCTAACGTCTTACCTTGCGATAAAAACTCCGATGCTTGGTCATCAAGACAAAAGTTAAATAAAGCAACTTTATTCAGAGGAACTTGAGATTTAGGTCTTATTACTAATCACGGTAACGATTTTTTTTTCGTGAACAAACGAAGACTCGTGTTGTAATTGGAAATATATCCATATGTAAAAATGTAGAGAGCAATGTTTGCGTGTCTCTGCTCACCCACCATGTGGCCTACTTGTATTATATTGTAAATAAAAATAAACTATAAATAATTTGGTATTTTCCCTCGCGACTCAGCCCTACTTCTTAAACAAAAAATATCACGCGAACGTTATCTCCACTTATAATAAATCTCTAAATTAAAAAAAGAATCAGCCAGTTTGAAACTAAGCTTTGCGCGGTTCGAATGTTCTCAGCATCCCATGAACGGAAAAATATGAAACATTTTATATAGGTACATTATTATTCTAGCTGCAACTTAGGATAGTTTTTATCCGACTGCGACAGTTAATTAATTTTCCGTAATATACGACTTCATTTAATTTTTCATTTATTTTTATTGAAATCAAACGCTGCTCCAACTGTCAGCTATAAGAACCGTCAAATTTTCGTCAAAATGGCGGAATTGCTTTGCCTTTCACTTATTAATAATTTAAATCCCGTCTACGATAGACCTTTACGAGACAAATGTTAAAATATAAACCATAAAAAAATATTCGATTCTGATATGAGAACTTATATGCGCAAATGTCGTTTTATGTCGTAATTTCAATAAATTAAATCAACAAATTTGAACAATATAATTAACACGAATTTGTTTTTTTTGAATGACAATGGCACGCGCTCGGCGCATTCAGCCAAAGTACCTGCGGCGCTACCACGAAAACCGATACTCAATGTTCATATACTTGCATCCCTGTCACTCGAGTATGGTTAGTGCGATAGAGATAGAGATACCCGAATATTTTCGAATTCCGAAGTTCGTGGTTATAGCTCAGGAATCGAAAATATGGTAAATAATCATAATGTATTTTCTCAAAAAAGAATTTAAAATAAATATAGTCAAATGGAGAAAAAAACAAAGCAAGAGGTTATATAGGTAATGATTAAGTTATAAGAGTCCAAAGTTTTAAGAGGGGTATGTTCTGTCCCTTTTCCGCAAAACGCACCTTCATATGAAACGATTGTTTTTTACTATGACGCTCGAGTATATTGACGTCACAGTCCCTCATCGTTTTCTCACTCTAACAAGCGACATTAAAACGGATGTAGCTTCATAATTTTTTGAGATATTTGAATGGGAGTTTCATTATCTTCTATCTATTTATCTATACATATAATAAAGCTGAAGAGGGTCGAAAGTCTGTACATGGAAGTAATTCGAAAAAAAATTGGCTAGGGATACTTAAAATCGATAACAGAACACGTTCCAACAGTTTTTAGAATTTTTGTCTGTTTGTCTGTTTATCTGTTTGTCTGTTTATCTGTTTATCTGTTTTTCTGTTTATCTGTTTGTCTGTTTATGTGACCGCGCATCACGTGAAAACGGCTTAACCGATTTAGATGAAATTTGGTATATAGATAGTTTGAGTCCTGGGGAAGGACATAGGGTAGTTTTTATCCCGGAAATAAATCCCTAAGGGGATGATATGGGGGGTGGAAGTTTGTATGGAGCTACTTAAACCGCTGCACCGATTTGGATGAAATTTGGTATATAAATAGTTCGAGTCCCGGGGAAGGTCAAAGGATAGGTTTTATCCCGGAAATCTTCCCCTTAGGGGGTAAAACGTGGGGGTGAACATTTGGATGTAACCCATTTTGATAACATTTGGTTTAGAGTTAGTTTAAGTTCTGGGAAAGGACATTGGATAGTTTTTATCCCGGAAATCTGCCCATAAGGGGGTGTAGTGGGGGGTGAAATTTTGGATGGACTCCGATTAGATCAAATTTGGTATAGAGATAGTTTGAGTCCCGGAGAATGACAACGGATACTTTGAATCCCGAAAATCATCCCCTAAGGGGATGAAATAAGGGGTGAAAATGTGGATAAATCCCATTCAGTTAAAATTTGGTAAAGAGATAGAAGGAGTCCCAGGGAAGGACAATTTTATCCAGAAAAATCATCTCCTGAGGGGGTGAAATGAGGAGTGAAAATTTGGATAGAACCCATTTAGATGAAATTTGGTATGGAGATAGTCCTGGGGAAGGACCTAAAATAATTTTTAGTCCAGAAATCATCTCCTAAGGGGGTGAAATGGGGGATGAAAATTTGGATGGAACCCATTTACGGTATAGCGAGTTGGAGTTCTGGGGAAGCACATAGGATAGTTTTATCCCGAAAATCACCCCCTTAAGGGATGAAAATTTGGATGTGATGTGACCTTTTTAGATGAAATTTGGTTAATTTAATTTAATTCAAATTATTTATTTCAGACTTAGTCCATATCATGTTAGTAACAATAAAAACTTATAAAACTTAAGTTAACAGTTAAGAGATAGTTTGAGTGCTGGGAATTGGGGGGTGAAAATTTGGATGGAAACCATTTCGATGGAATTTGGTATAGAGATGGTTTGAGTCCTGGGCAAGGACAAAGCGTAGTTTTAATTCCGGAAATCATCCTCTAAGGGAGTGAAATGGTGGTTTAAATTTGGATTAGGATGAAGTTTGGTGCCTATAGAGATAGTTTTACTCGCGTAGAAGAACAACGAATAGCTTTTGTCCCGAAAAAAATCCTCCAAGGGCATAAAATAGGGGGTGAAAATTTGGATGTACCCTATTTGGATGAAATTTGGTATAGAGATAGTTTGGGGTTCCGAAAAAGGATAATGCATAGTTTATGGAACTCATTTAGTTGAAATCTGGTTAAGAGATAATTTGAGTCCTGGGAAAGGACATCTGATAGTTTTATTCCGGATATCATTCCCTAAGGGGGTGAAATGGGGGTGAACATTTAGTATAGCGATAGTTGGGAGTCCTGGGGAAGGACAAAGGATAGTTTTATTCCGAAAATCCTCCCCTAAGGGGTGAAAATTTGGATGTGAGTGACCCATTTAGAATAAATTTGGTTAACAGATAGTTTGAGTTCCGGAAAAGGACATAGGATAGTTTTTATCCCGGAAATGATCTCTTAAGGGGGTGAAATGGGGGTTGAATATTTGTATGAAGCTACTATACAACCCATTTAGATAAAACTTTGTATAGAGGTAGTTAGTAGGCGCGGCATTGGTAGGCACAAGGTAGACTGATGACCTGGTAAAGGTCGCAAGAATCCGCTGGATGCGGGTGGCGCAGGATTGGTCACTTTGGAACTCTTTGGGGGAGGCCTATGTCCAGCAGTGGACGTCTTTCGGCTGATATGATGATGATGATAAATGATAAAGATAGTTTGAGTCTCGGGTAAGGATATATGATAGTTTTTATATCGGAAATCTACCCCTAAAAGGGAAACGGAGGGTGAAAGTTTGTATCGAGCTACGATATAAACGAGTTCTACGCGGACGAAGTCGCGGGCAAAAGCTAGTCATAACTAAGTTGCTTCTTGTTGCATGTAACAATTCAACAATTATCCGATTTCGTTGTCACTGTCACATGGCTGTCGTCCGACGTGACGCACGACGGCTAATCACAGCAATGCATTCCTAAATTGACCAATCGCATCCATTTGTGTTTGGTAATTGAAAATAGGCTGACATTTTGGGTAGCTGTGATTGGATACGTAGTTGACTATGCGCATACCGGGTTTTGGGCACGAGTTTGGGTAGAAATTTATAAGGAGCTCGTGTTCTATATATTTTAACATTCACTGGTCCCGACACATGACATTTTTATTACACGGACGTATAAAGATGAGGTCCAATAGATACTAGTATACATACTTACATTTTAACAATATTAAATTATAATCTCAGGAAAAGAAATGAAAATATCATTAAAGTAATTGCGCTCGCCACCTGGCCATTTAATCCGCATCCGTCCAATAAATTCTCTAATAGAAAATACCGCAGCAGTCTGCGGAGTTCAATTAAAATATCTACAGATTCATTTCCATCCAGGTTGCATGCAGAAAACTGAAGTTTCACTACTCGTATTTTGCGGTTGCAATAATTTTGTATAACAATGCTTTGAAAATTAGTGATTTACGCAGCTATCCTTAGCGTAACGTAAATACGACATACGAATAATGAATGCGCATGAATTTCATAATTATTCAAAAGCTCTTCTATATTCGAACTACATTGGGTCTCAAAAGCACACACGCACACTCTCACACTATAGCCATAGATTACATATAAGTGCATTATTTAACACGTTGAGAGCGCGCAATTATTTATTTGAATGCGGAAGGCCGATGAAAGCTAATTGTAGATGGCGCTCTTCTAGATTCCATACGATGAGAGAGAGAAACAGAAGATCGATTGTACCTAACTACCTATACTTATGTACGGAAACCATATACAGTTCTGAGGCAAACATATTCCTCAAAGCTTTAATCCACAACCTTTTATTTTTAGCCTTTTTCGGAAAACGGTGGATTCCCACTTCGGAGCAATTCGGGACGAAACATAAAGCCATTTTCGCAAAAATAAATAAAAAGTACTTCCCGCCATACAAATTTAGCTTTTTGTACTGTCAGTTTGACAGTTGCCTTCCCCATTGCGGTTGGTGCGTTACTAGTTAGTAGGTATTGACTGTTGCCTAGGCTCAACACTGTCACTGCAGTGCAGTCGAAAGAGAGGGATGCGGTCTGCGGTCAGGTCACGTTTGTTTTTGGTCAAAGGTGACCTGACCGCAGACCGCATCCAGTGTGGCAAATCCCTTATTGATACTACCTATGTATTTGTTAAAAATATGAATGGACTAGGTAACAATCTTTTCAACACATTTGCTCGTAACGTGCCTCTAATTGTGCCGCTTTTAGCCTCATAATCCTGGGTATTAAACACGCCTGTTTTATAACATTACGGCACTCGTGTTTTATGGTTATATCCCGATTAAGACACGTTGGCACCTTGTAGCAAGGTGTATGTGGAATCGGCGCATTCTTAAATTGGCCGGGTTATACAGGTTTTTTTTCAAATGGATTCTTACTCGACTAAACAAATTAAATCCTTCTTGTGAATTAATTGATTATTTCTTCTTGGATATGATATAGAAACGTTTCATTTATTTAGTAAAAGTATTTACTTTTGATAACAATTTACATGAATTTATATTGAATACGAAAGTATTTTATTTTATTTTGTATTTTCGGGTTAGGCCTTGCTTAACCCGAAAACAAATAGTTGCGCGCCAGGGACCCAATAATGTACGGCCAAATAATGTACGGCCCGATAATACGCGTCCACTTTTTGTGGACTCGAATTATTGGGTCGTACATTATCGGCCCGGACAAATGTGGCTTCCAATTATTGCCCCGTACCGACTTTGCTCAGGGTGATAATGCACGGCCCAATAATGTACGGCCTGATAATACGCGTCCACTTTTTGTGGACTCGAATTATTGGGTCGTGCATTATCGGGGCGGACAAAAATGGCTTTAAATTATTACCCCGGACCAAGTTTGCTTCCTGTCAAAAGCGAACTCTGCCTTAGATCGGTTTGGTTAGGGTTCACTTGTGTCCCTCAGACCGGAAATAGCCACCCCGCGAAGCGGGGTGGCGTCGACCCGCTGGAAACTTTTTAATGGACGCCAATTATTGGGCTGTACATTATCAGGTCGTACATTATTGGCTTCCAATTATTGCCCCGTACCGAATTTGTTCAGGGTGATAATGCACGGCCCAATAATGTACGGCCCGATAATACGCGTCCATTGGACGCGTATTATTGGGCTGTACATTATCATGGCCGTACATTAACCGGCACCGCGCGCCATTATAGGTAATTTCACAAATATTTCTAAACATTGTTGATGCGTGTTTTGTTATTATTAAAAATATTGATTTGTGGTGAATAGGAAAGTGATAAATAAATTGACGCTACTGGAAATTCTTTGAGATGTACAATTATGTGAGTAAAAACCTGTTGTCACCAATAACTAAAGGAAATAGCTTAGGAGCCTGTAACATTTTCATTTTATGAAAAGGATTTGTTCCTCGCAAATGTGTTGAAAAACGCTTTGATAACTACAATAGCTCACTTGTATCACAATGTACTATTACGACCATTTGAGACAACTATTGATATAATTTGAAATGCAATAAATTATTTTGAATTTGAAGGGTTTTGATAACACTGGTCATTTTGAACTAGTACTTACATCACTACGCTAAAATTACACGCTATAATAACCATCGATCAGTAATCAGCGATATAATGGTAAAATATCTATAAAAATAAACAATAGTTAATTATTCAATGGATTTAGATTAACTTAAACCCCGATGCCTAATATTCCTGTGTGAATGTACCAGGCAAGTGCAGCGTGCTAGTCGAACCTGCCTTGAATAGCACAGAAATATAATATTTTCTTTCTGGTGCGTACCAGTCTATTATGACTTCAACAATTCCAAAACTATAGATACTTGTTTTTTTCGTTTGCCTAAGATCTCATATTATAACCCTCCGCGCACTAGAGGAAATTCTGTGGTGACATAGGTCCGGTACAATTTAAAGTCGCTTACCAGACAAAATAAGCTAGTTACGCAATCTTGCGTAGATTGCAACTTGTTAATAACAATCTCAACCTAATCGGTCGTATCATTTACTGCCACATTTCAGTGCTTTATTCTTTCCTCCTGGTGTCGTTTTAACCAACTTCAAAAAATAGGAGGAGGTTCTCAACACGGATGTATGTAAAAAAATAATCTTTGTTACCTCGGAACTCCCTCATTTATGATCGATTCGTACAATTCTTTTTTTAATTGAAAGTATATGCTTCCAGATTGGTCTCATTGTTTTCAAAACTCCAGTTTGATGATGGGAACCATAAGGAATTGAGAGAACTCCTCAAATATATTAGGCACGCGTGTAGTTATTTCAGTACTATCTATTATAACTCGTGTATTTACACCCGGAAATCATAAATTTGGTGAAGTGGAAGTGATGATGAAGACCACAGATGGCTTGTGGAACTTCTTAATGATGTACTTATTTCAAACTATAAAAGTACGTCACATATTCTGATATGATTCCGGTGAAATAGCAAACAATAAAGTGCCAAAGGTAATTCAGAGATCCTTGAGGAAACGACGGAAGTCCTCAATTATTATCGGCCCAAAAACATTAATGTGGTAAATTGGAAAATAAATGTGGAAATGTTCATGTCGCTAGGCGGAGTACTGAATTGAAATCGGTTAAAACTTTGTTTTTAAAGTACATCATATTTGACTTTGAGCTACCCTAAAATGCTATTCTACCATTTATTAAAAGTTCCTGTAATTACATTAAGCATTAGGTATGTCTACACAAATGTAGAAGGTACGTAGGTACGGTACTAATTTATTCTTGAGTTTCTATGTAGTTCGCTCAATTGATACGCGACGAATTAGGTAGGTACTTTTACGTATACTTATATTCGTTACACAAAACAAACATTCGTACAGAAACTACGCGTGTATTACAACAATTTTAAATCAGTTACTACGTACTTTAATGGCATCTCGAGTCGCAATGTCTGATCTTGTTCGACCCATATTCCTATTCCGGCAAATATTGAATTCGGAAACTGCTTTGCTATTTGAAAAGTATTTTCCTTCCAAAACTTCGCCAGTTGGAATTTTCTTATACCAGGTATCGGTTTGCTCGAAAATTTCTACTAAAGTATCTAAGACATGTTGCTAATATTATTTATATCTGGATGTTTAAAAATGATTGAACCTGTCTTGCGTATGACTTCACTTCTTTTCAAATTTGATATTTTTAGTCAGTGTTAGGCCAAACAGAGTAAATATTCATATAAGTACAAATATTAGGTACTACTTATTTTACAAGCACAGTTTCAGGATTTACTTCTTATATCTACCGGTGAATAGCTAAATGTCCAGCAAAATTTACTAGGCCTAGTCAAAATCGCTACTACGAATAGGTACATTTCTTGTGCTATGCCATATGAAAATACTTTAATTTCCAGCTTCTAGGTAACATCTCAAATTATATACCAATAACCTCATCATCCTCCTAGCGTTAATCCCGGTTGTGCCCCTAAAGGAGCATGGGGTCCGCTTTGACACCTAATCCCAAGATTTGGCATAGGCACTAATTTTTACGAAAGCGACTGCCATCTGACCTTCCAACCCAGAGGGAAAACTAGACCTTATTGGGATTAGACCGGTTTCCTCACGATGTTTTCCTTCACCGAAAAGCTAACGGTAAATATTTCGTACATAAGTTCCGAAAAACTCATTGGTACGAGCCGGGATTCGAACCCACGACCGCCGCTTGACAGCCGCATGCCTGAACCACTGGGCTACCGTAGCTTCAAATTATATACCAATACCTCTTACCTTTTAATTAGAGCACGCCACGCTCACAACGTGGGACGTTTTGTCCAGATTGGTCGTTTTACCCCAAGGAATCCCGATAAACGAACCAGTCATTAATCCTAATCAAGCATCATTGATTGTCCCCATTGTGCAGCGGACACATTCGGACGTTTTGGCAAGAAAGAATTCGCGAAAGAAAGGCAAGAGAAGTAAGAAAAGCCGTCGAAAATGTCGAATGGAAAAGTTGTGATTAAATTAATCTGAGTTAGGTTGCGATGGGAAACGTGTTCGTGGGATATTTTTATTTGATGTTATTGCATGTGATAAGGAACAAGTAGACGATCAGCTGACTGTCTATTTGTCCCTTACTACGATATATAGATATATATATTTATATGTATATATATACTAGCTACCCGCGCGGCTCAGCCGCGTATACAAAGAATCTAGGTGGAGCGAAGATATAAAATATAGCACATACTTAATCCTGTAGGGCCATTCTACATATCCCTTTAATTTCCCCCTGAGATCACTTATAGGGATAAGTTCGCCTTTGTTTTGTACCTACTTTAATCTTACATATCATTTTTATGTATTAACCTCTTTTGTGTACAATAAAGTGCTTACATACATACATACATATAACCTACCTACTTACTGAACAAAGGGTTTTTAGAATAGGATGGGTATAGTTTCTGAGCTTACCCCCAACATACAAACTTACATTTCACAGACATTACACCTGTTTATTATTAATATCGGCACAGGCTATTTATAGGTAGGTACCGCTAAATAGTTTAATATCTACTAATTTATGTTTTCCAGTATTAAGTCATATCATTTGACAAATTACAATTTAGTCCCTGGGCCAAAAATACGGAGAAAACGAATTTTCCCGGACATGAGACCTATCTAGATCGATATCTCGCCCCCGTAAACCCCTGTATTCCAAATTTAATCGAAATCGTTAGAGCCGTTTCCGAGAACGTGATTACAAATATATATATGTACAAATATTGCTCGTTTAATTACAAAAAGTTATAAAACCAACCTCCTACCTGTAATCAAAATATAATTATCTGAACCTGAAATAATTTGGATGGTATTCAAGTCAGGTCAACAAAGTCGCCAATAGGAGTCCCCGGCCATCCGAAAAGAAAATTGTGTAATCATAATCAAGTTTCGTTTTCTACATCTTTCTTTATACTTACTGGAAATTAGGCAGAGCCTATCAGCGCCTACTTCATTGTACTAAGTAAGGTTAAAAAAGCCGTCTATGAGGTCCACGACAATTAATGGATTTAACCTCATTCTTCTCCCAGCATCTCGAATATGGGAAAATAAGTTTGTATATAAACTTTTCTGAAGTAAAAAAGAACATGGAAAGTAATACTGACGTCTCTGTCGATAAAAAACAACCACATTTGACACAATACGTCTGTCAGTTTATGTAAATAAACAATATTTACAAAAGGCCGTTTACTTTCTATTTTTCTTACTTTTCTTAGTGTTGTATCCACATGTGGCCGACTCAACATTTATAATTTCTCATGCTGAAGAACTAAGTACAGGTTTGAGTTTAATTCTTGTTTATAATTTTACATTGTCATCTCGAGTCAAAACAGAAGTTACGCCACGTGACGTCACGCAGCCAAAGTCACGTGGTCAGCGCACAGTAGTTTCTTTAAATTTATATTTTAGTAACTTACCGATAAAAAAGCGGCCAAGTGCGAGTCGGACTCGCACATGAAGGGTTCCGTTAAATAAATTGCAGTTTACGATTTATGACGTATTCAAAAAAACTACTTACCAGATCTCGTTCAAACCAATTTTCGATGGAAGTTTGCATGGTAATGTACATCATATATTTTTTTGAGTTTTATCATTCTCTTATTTTAGAAGTTACAGGAGGGGGACACACATTTTACCACTTTGGAAGTGTCTCTCGCGCAAACTATTCAGTTTAGAAAAAAATGATCTTAAAAACCTTAATATAATTTTTGAAGACCTATCCAATGATACCCCACACGTATGGGTTTGATGAAAAAAAAAAAATTGAGTTTCAGTTTTGTGTATGGGGACCCCTAAAACTAAATGTTTTTTTTCGATTTTTGTATAAAAATCTTAATGCGGTTCACAAAATACATCTACATACCAAGTTTCAACAGTATAGCTCTTATGGTTTCGGAAAAAAATGGCTGTGACATACGGACGGACAGACAGACGGACATGACGAATCTATAAGGGTTCCGTTTTTTGCCATTTGGCTACGGAACCCTAAAAATGAAAAAACGAAGACCTTATTGCAAATCTGCAGCATGAGACGAAAAAATCATTTATCAAAATCGGACCATAACTGTAGATCTGATGGCATGTACAAAAATCGGGCTCGCGTAATAATAATAATAGATATCTTTGAGGAATTCTTTTAAAAAGTTTGTAAATAAAAAACGAGATACGGTATCGCGTAAGTATATCGTTTTATACTGAATTTTTAAAAATAATTCCTCAACGATTTTCATATTATAACATCAGGTGGGGCGTAGAACTTAGACAGCTGTGCAAGGAAAACATCCATCAATGAGAAGAGATGCATGAGCGAGGTGAATAATGTTATTTGGTGGATTATTTTCTAAGCGTAGGTATAGGTACCGCGCTACCTGGCACAGTTCTGGTAGATATTCACCCTAATAAGACCGACGTGAAGATTTGGCGACATAAATTGTTAATTTGATGTATTTTCATAATTTTCAGACATAAAGGTAATATATAATGGGCCGGTGAAGATGGACAGATTATACCTATACCACAGGCAACATTGACATTTGAGACACTCGCATTTGTATTCTCAAAAAGAGTTCCCATAGGCAGAGCACATAACATTTTAGTTTTACAATTCAACTTATGGCGATTTTATGTTTATGAAGAAAATGTGAAATTGCAGTGATACGGTTGCTATCCGATGGATCCCGGTAATCGTCACTTTCCAACAATTTTCGCAAAAACGTAATTATATTTAGTGCATTGTCGTCAGTAGCTCAGTAGTGACGAATCCGTACCACAACACAATACGCTAAATCCCTATTTCCCATAATGCCTTCTTACCGCATTTACGGCAAGAAAGGTGGTGGTGCTATTCTAACATGTCAAAACAGGGTAAAATTTAAGTACCTACACTGAAGCCTAATTTTGGTTTTTGTATAACAGCGGTCCCGGCCGTAACGGCTTTTCTTATGGAGTTTATGGGTCTTCAACCATAGAAAATATAAATTATAACTGAAATCTAAGACTATGAAAAGTATCATCTAAGTGGTGTCAAATCGTCGGGATAGCAATTATGTAGAATTGTAGACAAATCAATCATGTCATTTAGTTAACACAATAATTGGTACTTCTCGCCTCAAGGCGTAATTATCTTATAACTTTTGTCTGGCTTGGTAGACATCAAGACATTAATTATACCTTCGTATAAACTGCGAGAGTTTACAGTGACACTTTATTTAAAATTTCAAGCTACAATATCCTAGTATCCAGGGCGAAGCGGCGATATTTCAGCCGCGATCCGGAATTCAGTTTCATAATTTGTCTCTGCCCCGGCGAATTTCTAGCCAAGGAAATTGTAAATCCGAAGCCAGCAACAGGATGGAGCGGACGACCTATTCCGAAAAAATATGAAACAATTTCGGTAGCAGCTTTAATTGTAGAAACTTCTGGAAGCGGTGAAACGAGGTGAACTGAAATAAAAACTAAGTGTTAGAGTTTTCACAATTGCGTTCATTACTGGTTTTCCGGAATTAGTGAAATCTTTAAATTTGGCACGTATCGCAAGATTTGGAAGGCATTTCTCATTTTTTCGGTTTCAATTAAGACATATCCGGTGTTAGTATCAATTTGATTTATTTACAAAGAATACGTTCAATTGCGAGGATGTTATTTCTAATTGCATAAACGCGTTTTTTAAACACAGCAGGGTCGGAAAATTATCATTACACAAGTACGTACGGTAATGTTCCAGAAGAGTAGGTATACATAAGCAAGATGGCTTCGTAAATCTTGAGCATCGCGTCTCGTATCAACGCTCGACTTATCTCGGTCTCATCAAGCAGCGGATGCTCGGATAACTTCAAATGTACCGGCAAATTAATTATCCTGGCAACGTAAAGCAATTTTCACCTGGTTTCGGATACCAGATATATTTTCTACCTAGTTTCTGGATTCGTATTTAATTACGTAGACTGAGCTGACGCCGGTCAATTCATGGTGGACGATGGGTCTAGAATAGCATGCGAAATTCATCAGTGATTTATATATTATGTGGCTGTTAGAACAGTCGGATATGCTACCGAACACTACCAGTTGTCTGTCTGCCTTTAAAATATCCGGCCGTGTCTTATCCTAACTCGACATTAGTGCAATCAAGGCTTCCTTATCGCCCAAAAAATAATTGGTTGAACTTGTTGCTGACTGCATCTGAAAACTGTTTCCATAGTCGGGAACCAGAGCTCAGATCAAAGATGTTTTGTGAAAAGACAACCATCTGCTAGTTTTTTGTCAATCAGGCTTGGTGTTGGCTTAAATGCATAGGTAGCTAAGAAAGTCTGAAGACGCTTACCTCGGAAAACCACACCGAACCTTTGTCGGTCTCACTTTAGAAAGTTATTCGCTCAATGCTTTAAGTGTCTGCTATTAGACGGTCGCCAACAGCCCCTCCGACCGAGCAACCTTGGTCGGCACCGACCGCTGTAGTATGAAATTTTGCTGCAAACAACTGTCTACACGGTCGGTGTGTACCAAGGTCGCTCGGTTGGACGGGCGTGTTGGCGACCGTCTAGCAGACACTTTAGTAGTAGGTACCTACCCCGAAAAATAGAGACAACTACTCCTGTGTTAAACTCTACAGTTTACTTAATTTCTGGTAATACTTACATATAAAGGCTATATGCCTCGTGAGTGTGGTCCTTGTAAATATCATAAATTAAAGATAATGAACACATAAACTTTTTTTTC
Organism: Epinotia brunnichana; assembly: GCA_963854355.1. Lineage (NCBI taxonomy): Eukaryota > Metazoa > Arthropoda > Insecta > Lepidoptera > Tortricidae > Epinotia > Epinotia brunnichana. Next base: position 14,859,145 of record OY977949.1, on the reverse strand, counting down.
TACTCCTGTACCGTTATCTGTCATTTATATAGGCTGTAGCTCAAATACAATGACACCACTAATAAGACGTAGAAAAACTCTATGCTCTATGGCCCAAAAACGAACTGTTTAGCGTACTTTTTTGGTTCATACATTTTTCATAAAAGCACTGTTTAACTTTTTTTTAAATCGGCCGCTATATTGCAGTGGTGCCAACTTCATGAACAAATATTTCGAAATAAAAGTATTTATTTACGATTTTACATTTGTATATTATAAATTATTTACTACAATAATAATAAATCATCATCTATTGTGTGTTAAATTACATGTTTTATAAATTCTTGGTATTATTTATAAAAATAAACAGTTCGAATTCGGTCCGGGTCCGGATTTGGTTTGGTTCGGATGGCAAGTGCAAACAAATTAAAAACAAAACAAACCATAAGCAAGAGCTGTCACATTTCCGATTTCCCACCAAAATACAGTTCAAAATGAAAAGACGAAAAATGATAAACTATTAGTCCTAAACTATTAAGATTTTATTCGTGTTTGTGAAGACAAAAGTGAACGTTCCTTTTAAAATGGTCGAAGAAATTAATAACTGCACTCTTGAAGAAATTGCGTGAGTAGCAAAAGTGCGAATAGAAAACTTGCTGCCTGAAAAGTTTAACTATTCTGTAGTCTGCTATTTATTAAAAATTTGTCGTAGAAAAAGTATTGTATGCAACGGTGTATAACTAGTCTAAAAACGCTCGTGGCGTCTTTAATTGCGATGCTCGCCAAGGCTCGCATCGCAACCCACGCCACTCGCCTTTTAAGACCCTTCTTATACAACAGTTGCATAAAATACTATAAATCTTTCTTAAAATTATAGAACTTTATGGGTCACAATATAGACTCGAGGCACGTCAAGCCCCGGATATTACCTACTCGCTTCCTAGGATATTAGACGAACTGAACAAAACGGCTGAATATTCATTTTCCAAGCATAATATCTTATAATTTTATCTAGAAATAATTTCTCTTTTGTTGTTTGACGCAGAAATAGAATTACAAAAAAAATAGCATTAGTATAAGGAGGAACTCCACCCTTCGTAGGTATTTGCTATTTCGGGGAAACCTTATCGTGAGACCTCTTGCACGTACATACTTGCATATGGTTTCCCATCGTTTTTTTCACGGAAACGTACGAACGTGTCTTGCTATTTCAGTCGGTCACGGTACAAAAAGTACTGAAGTTGACTGAAGTAGCATGACAAATACGAACATTTCCGAGAAAATACGATGGGAAATGATTATTTACTACATCTGTAGCTAGGCAGGACACGCGACAGGGTATTTTTACAAGCTTTATATTAACTTGCACTGTTCGTATGCATGTAAATATGTAAGTATGTAAGTTGTCCGTCAAAATTTGCAATCTATTTTTCAGTCACTTTTCGTTATCCAATTGGGCTGAAATTTTGCAAGCATATGTATATCGCATGACAATGCAATATTATGATGACTTGGAGCTGATCTGATGCTGGAGCTGGAAGGTGGCCATAAGAACTCCGCAATAAAACGACACAACCCCATCGAGCTTGGGCTTGTTAGAATCGTCTCAATAAGTACTTAGTTGATGATGGTATGCAGAAAAGTACAGTCGGCAATAAAAGCTTGTACCAAAAATGAAATTTTTGACAATCGCTGCTGGTGCCGCTGGAGTCCTTCTTCTGTCAATCCATAAATATGGTACTTGGTACATAGTATCGTCTTCTCTTCTTGGTCGCATCCCCATGACTAAGGGTCGTGACTACATAAATATGGTACTCGGTACATAGTATCGTCTTCTCTTCTTGGTCGCATCCCCATGACTAAGGGTCGTGACTACATAAATATGGTACTCGGTACAATAGTATCGTCATCTCTTCTTGGTCGCATCCCCATGACTAAGGGTCGTGACGACATAAATATGGTACTCGGTACATAGTATCGTCTTCTCTTCTTGATCGCATCCTCATGACTAAGGGTCGTGACTACATAAATATGGTACTCGGTACATAGTATCGTCTTCTCTTCTTGGTCGCATTCCCATGACTAAGGGTCGTGACTACATAAATATGGTACTCGGTACATAGTATCTTCTTCTCTTCTTGATCGCATCCTCATGACTAAGGATCGTGACTACATAAATATGGTACTCGGTACATAGTATCGTCTTCTCTTCTTGATCGCATCCTCATGACTAAGGGTCGTGACTACATGAGATCGTTGCTTTGCGCACTATTGCTCTTCATGTCAATCGGTTTTCGGCCATCCGGATAGACTTTGCAGATTTCCTTTACTGCGTCGGTCGAACGGGTTGGTGCTCTTCCACGGCTCCTTTTTCCTTTCATTTGTCCAGTATCGTCTATCGAGTTACAAAATGGTTTCATATAAGCTAAAGTTTCACTGTGTGAAGGGTAGTGGTAATAAACATCATTTGCACAGACAGCATACCGATAGCTGAATTTATTGGGTAGGTCAAGATTAACCCATAAATACACACTTAAAAATTTGAATATTCTCCCCTTACCTTGTGTTTACATATTTAGTCGAAATTAGCATTTTCGTAAAAAAATATCAGCACCTTTTTGATAATGCCTACCAAAGGCAACCTGAACGGATGCGTAGACGCAGGAATCAATTAATGATCCCGAGGAGTAATCTAGCTTTAGTTCATAAAAATGTTTCAGGAATGGCGGCCAAAATATTTAATAAGCTTCCATCTACAAATAAGACCTACCATTTAGTAAATTCAAGACTGCTGTCATAAAATGGCTTTCTAAATATAATTTCTACTCGCTACAAGAATATTTTAATCATAAGGATAATTTGTAATGAATAACTTTGACATGTTAATTATTGATTCTTAATTAATCGACTTAATATTATATGTGTATAGAAATTGTTTTTATTCGAATGTTACTCATATTAGTCAATGGGGAATGGATGAAAATTTTAGAAGTGCCTGATTTTTTTTTTGGTGTTAGGAATCACCTTCCTTAACACCAGAAAAAAATTGCAGACTTTTCAGGTGCGTCAATTATTTTTGAAAAATATCAACAGTTTCCTCACTTACGTTTTGGGTTTAGGACGGCGAATGAGAAACTTTCCTTGATTCGTCTCATATTACAAAGAAATATTTTGAATATCTGACCCTGGCAATGACAAATATAGCTGCTGCAGCTGTCAATATCATTGCCAGTGTCAATTCACCACGGATTTTTAAGATATTTTTTGTAATTTGAGACAAATCAAGGAAAATGTCTCATTCGCCGTCCTAAACCCAAAACTTAGGTGAGGAAACTGTTTATATTTTTCAAAAATAATTAACGCACCTGAAAAGTCTGCATTTTTTTTCTGATGTTAAGGAAGGTTATTCCTAACACCAAAAAAAAAAATCAGGCACTTCTAAAATTTTCATCCATTCCCCATTGTGTTGGTGATATTATTGTGTCCTATGTTTTGCATGCCTACTCTAATAAGGTATGAATATTACTGATTCAAAAAATAGTCTTCCACCTTCAAAATTGTACGTAATGTTCAGCAAATAAATGAATTTCAATTTCAATTTCACGTAAGCACATTGAGAAGCACACTCCGTAACTATAGGAAACAGATACCATAGTATTGTTTGTGAATGGAATCGTCTACATTTTTGACGGCCACAGACAAAGCATTCCCACAGTACAGTTCGCACAATTCTTATCTAGCCTCACTTATTTGGGATTCAATAAGAATAAACATGGATATCATTTCGGGAGAAGTTAAGAGAGAGAAGTACGTGGCCTTAACATTTCGACTAATCGCTTTTAGGGGTTGGTTACATACCTACCTAAATACTGCTACCCAAATATCAGCAATTCACACAGTCCATCGGTGATTGTTGAAATGCCAAAGCTTTACCTAAGTATTGCACCAATTTAGTTCTGGCGGCATTTCTTCGAACTTTTAGATCTAGATATAATAATTATAAGGAAATACAAAATTAGGTTCAATCGCCACCAAAACTTTTGGTTTCTGTGAGGCCAGTTTTGTATTTCTACGACGCTGACGTATACTTAATCTGTGCAAAGTTGCAAACCAGCAGCTAAGCGATTCATAAGTTCATAACCCATTCCGAATCACTTTACCATTAAACCCCAGTATATTTTGAATCGTAACAACTACGCGTAATCGGAGACCAGACTGTACTGGTTCGCATCAGGCGTGTTTTTGGTAAGTATTGTGAATCGAGCTCAGAGCCAGTTAGTGGTGGTTTAAACAGCTTGTTTGTATACACTAAGTAGTTGTTTCGACTAACAATCCTGTAAGCACTCGGCATTGTCTTAGCCTTGTCACAGATTAAAACTACAGAACAACAACAGTAGCTTTAAACATGTACCTATTGGGCGATATTCGACTTTAATAGGAAGTAAGAAAGAAAGAAAGATTTTTCCTTTATCTGTGCTATAAGACGTTGCTTCGTACCGAATTTCAAGATTCTGAGTTATGGTTTAAGAATTTATTTCTCTAAAAAGAATACAATTCGCTTATCTAGAGAAATACAATAACATGCCTTAATGTCTAAGTTAACAACGTGTACGAATACGAATGCAAAGAATACATTTAAAAAAGACTTAATATTATTTAATAGTATCACCGCAATATGCACAACAAAGTGGGTAGAATTACAAACAAAAGTAGTATTTCTATTGTCCATCGTATAGTAACTGATTAGCCGGTAGGCCGAGCGCTGCAGTTGTAGGTCTTTATTACGTGCCGATTTTCAATCGCTATGATGATAGCCACTGTGATAGCAATTCACGGAAAATTCACAAGAAAGTTCACGGGAAGTACCCTGTAACCCTCTGGCCTGCCACCAAATTGCGATGGTTGCGGAGAAAATAGTTTCAACCTTAACCATGCACTTAATTGCAAGAAAGGAGGGCTTATAAAAAGAGGCCACGACCAACACAGAGATGACATCAAAAACTGGGCGGAACTAGCATGGGGTTCGGCTACTACTGAGCCAATAATGCGAGCCGCAACCCTAGATCAACCAGGGTTAATAAGCGACTTACTAATCGAAAGTGTATGGGAGCCAGCGAGGAAGGCGTTTTTTGACATTCGCATCGTAAATGCCGACGCCGCTTCGTATGGCTTAGGCCCTCCGCTCACGAGGCTACCCTCAAGCGACTTGCGTCTCATACGCGTATGCTACGCGTCGCTCGCGAGTAGCCTGCATACAAATTCACTTCGTTCCGCACACGACGAGACGCGTCTACGACGCGTTTGCTACCAGTCGCACGCAACTGTCTTGCCGGTCGCACGCTACTCGAGTCGCACGCGTTGCAGACGAAAATGGTCGCGGATCAAAGATTTAACATTCGATTTGTCCAGGAGGTGGAAAATTATCCATGTTTGTATAATTATAAGCTGCCAGAATATATTATTTATAAATTATTATTATTAAATTTTTTTTCAATGTACGGATGCACCCAGAATCTTCATTTACATTTCCGTTTATTTCTATATAATACCTAGAGAAGAACATTGTCTTCGTCGCTACTGTCTCCCGACATTTCCGCACCAATTGAGCGGAGAGCCGTACTGAAAATGATAAAAAATCGTCTCAGTTGCGTTGCGCCGTGTGCGGAAACGACTTGAAACGAGTAGCATACCAGTATGCGACCATGAATTGCATTGCAGTCGCGTCGCTTGTCAATCGCCCCGTGAGAGACGGGCCTTACTCATATGGCCCACAATCGCACAAAACCACGCTCGCGAAAAACATCGCAAATACGACCTGGCTGCAGAAGATCTTAAAGCCTCATTTACTCCCCTTGTGGTCTCCTGTGATGGCATCGTCGGAATGGAATATGAATCCTTTATAAAGAAAACATCTCTAAAGCTATGTGAAAAATGGTCCAAACCATACTCACAAATAATAAGCTGGATCAAAGTCAAAATACAAATATCTATCATCAGAGCGGTCTCTATGAGAATTAGAGGAACGAGAAGAAGAATAGGAAGATTTGGATGCGAAGACGGCTGTGGAATACCCACCATAGAACACTAGATTCCTCTTCTTTTTTATGATATTGTATGAGTTAATATTGTATTATTTAACCCTGTAGGTTTTGATTCCCTTGCGAGTTTCGACAATTTGCGGCATAAACGGCTGTATCTTTTGATTGCGTTGGCTTAGAAGTTTGATTTTTTACAGCTTTAAGGGACAGTAGATTTGAGTATTTGATATAAATTTCAGATTGATACCTCCACGCGTTCCTGAGAAAAAGGGTCTTGACAGACGGACGGACAAAAAGTGATCCTATACTTACCGCTTTTTCCTTTCGAGGTGCGGAACCCTAAAAAGACCAATGTGTCATGTCGTAAAAATAAATAAACGTATGAATAAATCACGCTATTGCAGAAGCTTTGAAGAAAGTAATAATCGTCTAATGAAACAGTAACTAAGGAGCAGATTATTTTATAATGTTAAAATTGCTAATCGTAAATAGTTCTCCAAGAACAGAATTGTACTTACCTATAGAACTAAATTAACAGCGATGAAATTTTCGATTAATTATTTTCAGCGTTAATGAACGCTCTCAAGACATTAAACAACTTCAAAGATATTATGTTCTACAACTAATTACCTCCAATTAAAATATCTGGAAATAAACTGACCATCGATAAATAAATCAAGGAGCATTATTTATAAGGTTGTATTATGCTTTTTAAATATCCCAGGAATAATGGCATTGGTCAAAGAATTCGAACGTATGAACTAGCATTAATAAAGCCACCGATGGCAATAAGCCTATTTATTACACTTTTATCAAGGCAAACTTTCTAGTCATCGACGATGCACTAGTGTATGACATGGACACTTTATGTAAAAGCAATATGGGTTGGTGGTTCGATTGCCATACAAAACGTTATTTGACATTCGCAGGCTAACGGCGTGATATTTTAAGACACTTATGTAACAAACTTCATATATTGGCTTCCCATTTGCGCCAAATTCCCCCTTTTCTAGAATATATAGATAAATTTGAGAAATTGGTTTAGGACGTGATATTTTGTGAAAACTATTTTTCTCAAATTAATCTAGTTTATACAAGTTTATTCTAGGATAGGGGGAATTTGGCGCAAATGGGAAGCCAATTGATGAAAGTTTGTTCCATACGTTTCTTAAAATATCACAACGTTTGCCTGCGAATGTCAAATAACGCTTTGTATGGCAATCGAACCACCTTAAATTAGAACTAAAAGGATTTTTCTTCATTCGAATTAAATCCATGTCAATTTGACATAAAGTGCTCGTGTCATACTTGTGCAACGTAAGGACTTAGGACGTTTACCTTATTTATGTAATGTCGTGTTGTGTCACGAATAAATGCTTGTTTTGTCACAATGATACTATTAAATGGCTATATTTGCTGCAAGTATTAAATTCAAGGAGGTATCAAGCTGAAATTTATATCAAATACTTAAGTCTACTGTCCCTTGGAGCTGTGAAAAAATCAAACTTCTAAGCCAACGCAATTAAAAGATACAGCCGTTTCTGCCGCAAATTTCCGCAAATTTTCGAAACTCGTAAGGGAATCAAAACTTACGGGTACTTCCCGTGAACTCAGAATCTTGAAATTTGGTACGAAGCAACGTCTTATAGCACAGATAAAGGAAAAACTGCTAATATCGTATATTTTTGATACATCACTGAAAATTTAATGTCCGGCTTAAATAACTGACACGCACTAAGTATGTGAATACATACTTAGTGAGTCAAATATGTGTTTTGTAATTTATTACTTAATTTTTTTTTTTTTTTTTCTCAATTCTGAATAAATATTTATAATTTCAAATAACATTAAATTACTTAATTACTTATTTTATTATTTATTTATCTAGTATGGGAAATATCGTCACCCCAAAAGGATAGCGGTTTTAGCCCAGGGGATTATTATTCACTAAAAATAATTTATTAGTAGATTTCTCAGTAATTTAGGAAGCGGTGTAGGCGCCCAGATATAGAGGTGTTAAAGTTCTGCTGTTAATAATGGATTTGCTGAACAAAAACTGCGAGACTAAGCTTGTATCCGTCTAAGTATCGAAATGAAAGTCCAGATACTTCGGTTATCTATGTGGGATGGAATTGGGGGATAAGCCCAGGGATTGCCCGCCGCGAATTTATAGAGTGTGAAAATTCTCACAGGACGGATTGGTGTGAAATGACAAACGTGACTCGGGTTCTAATGTGGGTACGGTACAGTCGGGTCGAGGTTTAATTTACATTTTAAATATTTGTCGTGTTCATTTGGTAAGATTAGACACTTGGATCAATGTAGCTAATGTTGAGAGTAATCCAGCGTCCTAATACCCGACTAGATTTACTAGCTTATGTAATATTTTTTTATGTAAACCGTATCGATTCCCCCACGGTACAGGCTATGGCTAGTGTGGGGGTCAGCATAAAATTAACTGTGTTTTATAATATTTTTTTGGAAGTAAACTATTTGTATTTGTATATTAGGGCGTTTTGACTAAAAAGTGCAACTTGTACTTTTTTCTCAGAATTTAGTTTTTTTTGGGTTTTTCGGTTCAGAATCATGAGCACTCTTGATCTCGATAAAGAAAACACGTTCCACTATGTGACGGTCCTTACAGAATGTATGAAAAAACGTCACATAGTAGAAGTAAAAACTGGGGACACTGTTTTTATTTATCGGGAGTGCCGATAGTTCTGAACAGGAAAAACCAAAAAAAAATATTCTGAGAAAAAAAGTAAAAGTTGCACATTTGAGTGAAAATGCCCAATTACCCATAAAAACATAATTTCCCATTGTAATCTTTCATCTTCGAAGCTCTTGTTTGGATTATAATGCGGCTGTCTTAAATTTAATTAGTAATCTTGAGGCCTTTTTCAAGGGAAATCAGCTATTCGAATTCTGAGTTTTTGACTTTCGCTCGATAGAAAAAAATCACTAACATAGGTCTAAAATACACTTAAAAAAATCGTAACAAATTATGCACAACAGCTAAACATATAACAATTGGTTCTAAAAATTGGCAATGTCATGTTTGAGGGAAATCAGCTATTACTTTTTTATTTATTAAAACGCACAAAGAAATAAAATTAAAAAACATGATATCCGCGCTTCCAAACACGCACCTCCATCTCGCTCACGCTTATGCTCAGTGAGAGGGAGAGAAGACCACGAACCTACGTCCCCTTAATTAAAGTAAATAGTGTGATATTAATATTATTAATGCCTCTGTACTATGATGTCTATGTTCACACAGACAAACTGTTCCGACAGTTTTGTTACATCCAGTTAATTATTAAGTGCATATATACTCTGTTTATTAAATTAATAAATAATAATTATAATGCCAGTACAAATTTGATTCGTATTTGTCATCACTACATAGTATAAAACAAAGTCGCTGCCCGCTGCCTGTCTGTCTGTCCCTATGTATGCTTAGATCTTTAAAAGTGCGCAACAGATTTCGATGCGGTTTTTTTTAATAGATAGAGTGATTCAAGAAGAAGGTTTATATGTATAATATACGTGCGAAGCCGGGGCGGGCCGCTAGTAATTAAGGAAAAAATCAAAACAGTTTCATTCAATTTCGCCGATTTCAGTGAGATAACTCTGTTGTTCCTTCGCCCGATTTTTGTATAAGTACCTACACGGACTTAATTTATACATTAAGCCATTCACGAGACTAAAAGCTACACATTAGTGAAAACCGCGCTAACACATTCACTGTCAAAATCGGTACGCGCTATGCTCGTAACCGATCCCGCGGTTTTCCTCGCATGTAGCGGAAAGCGACTACGGCGTAGACGCCCGCTGGACGGGTTCCTGGCAGTGAAAGTGTTAATATAAATAGGTTCAGTAATTTCAGAGCTCATCGCCAACACACAACCAAAAGTATTTAAAGATTAGATAGTTAAAAGTTTAATAAATGCATTATGTTGCCGAGTGTACAGCGATGCATGCTGCGTGGAGTCGCTGTACAAATACAAAGTTTGAACTCAACCCTTGGTCTGCCACACTAACATTAAACAACTTGAGAGAAGTAGGTAGTCAGGGGTATTAATATACGTACATTTGCGTAATTACGTAACGTTTCATTTTCCATAATAATCTTAGAGCATAAAAACGACTATCATAATTTCATACAAAATTATATGTATATAATGAAAACTGATCATTATGTTTTATGAAATTATGGTAATTGTTATTATATAATTTGTTGTTATGTAACTTAATCACTTATACAGGCTGACATTATGACGTTTATTTAGTAACTAGCTGTTGCCCGCGACTTCGTCCGCGTAGAACTTTTTATCGTCTTAGAAAATGATTTCTCTCAATACAAAATTTGAACCCTCTTTTAGGGGATAATTAAAAAAAAAGTTGATGTTCATTTTCTAGTTTGTGAACAAACAGTCTAAAACCAAAGTTAAAAATCTCATACTTTAAAAATGCCTTTAAATACTCAAACTTTGAACCAATTTTAACACTCTTAGGGGATGAATTTGGAAAAACTCTGAAATCAGTTTTGTAGTCTTTTAACGTACAGAATAAGACCGAAGTTAAAAATCTCTTACTCACACTTTAACATTTTATTGCTCGCCATTTAAAATTTGAACCCCCTTTTAAACTCCCTTAGAGGTTGAATTTTTCTAATCGCTGAAAGAACTTTTTTCGTAAACTTTTAAGTCTCTAGCTCAAAAAAAGTGTTGCCCATACAAAGCTTTCTTAACCCCCTTAGGGGTGGAATTTTCTAAAACTCTGAAAGTACTTTATTATTAATTTTAATAAGTAACATTTTCAATAGTTTTAAGTCTAGTAAAAAAAAAAGTTTTTCCCACACAACACTGGCTACCCTTCTTAAGGATCTTAAGGATCCCCTTAGGGATGGAGTTTTCTAAAACGCTGAAAGTTCTTTTTTAGTATTCTAATAAGTAATCTTTTTGCAAAGTTTTAAGTCTAACTCAAAAAAAAGTGTTGCCCATGCAAAGCTTGCTCTCCTTTTTAACCCTATTAGGGGTGGAATTTTCTAAAACGATTTGTGTTCTTTTTTTGTATTTTAATAAGTAATCTTTCTACAAAGTTTCAAGTCTCTAACTCAAAAACATAAACTTTCCCTGATAAAAACTTTGCACCCCTTTTTATCCCCCTTAGGGATAGATTTTTTCAAAACGCTGAAAGTCTTTTTTTTTGTATTTTTATAAGTAATCTTTCTACAAAGTTTTAAGTGTCTAGCTCAGAAAAAGTGTTCCCCATACAAACCTTGCACCCTTTTTTAACCCCCTTAGGGAATGATTTTTGTAAAACGCCGAATGTAGTATTTTTCATGTTCTAATAAGTAATTTTTCGTCAAAATTTTAAGTCTCTATTAAAAAGAAATATGTTTTTCCCATACAAATTTTGCACCCTATTTTACCCCCTAGGGGTGAAATTTTCCAAAACGCTGAAAGTACTTTCTTTGTATTTAAATAATCTTTCTACAAAGTTTTAGGACTCTAGCTAAAAAAAATTGTTACCCACATACAAACTTTGCACCCCTATTTTAGCCCCCTATTTTTAGGGGTAGAATTTTCTAAAACGCTGAAAGTACTTAATTTGTATTCTGATGACTAATCTTTCTACAAAGTTTTAAGTCTCTATTTAAAAAATATATTGTTTCCCCCATACAAAATTTGCACCCCTATTTTACCCCCTTAGGGGTAGATTTTTTTAAAACACTGAATCTAGGTACTTTATTTGTATTCTAATGAATAATTTCTCTACAAAGTTTTAAGTCTCTATTTAAAAAAAAGTAGTTTTTCCCATACAAACTTTGCACTCTATTTTACCCCTTTAGGGGTAGAATTTTCTAAAATCCTGAAAGTTCTTTATTTGTATTCTAATGACTGATCTTTCTACAAAGTTTTAAGTCTCTATTTAAAAAAAAATGTTTCCCCCATACAAACCTTGCACCCCTATTTTACCCCCGTAGGGGTGGAATTTTCCAAAACGCTGAAAGTGTTTCATTTGTATTCTAATAACTAATTTTTCTACAAAGTTTAAGTCTATAGCTCAAAAAAAAAAGGTTCTCCCATACAAACTTTGCACCCCCATTTTACCCCTTTAGGGGTAGAATTTTCAAAAATCCCTTTTTATCCCTAGCCCACGTTATAAAAGCAACATACTGTGCAAAAATCAACTCTCTAAGATTAGTAGTTTCGGCTGTGCGTTGATGAGTGAGTGAGTGAGTGAGTGAGTGAGTGAATAAGTCAGTCAGGACATAGGCATTTATTATGTATAAATAAATAGAAGATAATGAAACTCCCATTCAAATATCCCAAAAAATTATGAAGCTACATCCGTTTTAATGTCGCTTGTTAGAGTGAGAAAACGATGAGGGACTGTGACGTCAATATACTCGAGCGTCATAGTAAAAAACAATCGTTTCATATGAAGGTGCGTTTTGCGGAAAAGGGACAGAACATACCCCCTCTTAAAACTTTGGACTCTTATAACTTAATCATTACCTATATAACCTCTTGCTTTGTTTTTTTCTCCATTTGACTATATTTATTTTAAATTATTTTTCGAGAAAATACATTATGATTATTTACCATATTTTCGATTCCTGAGCTATAACCACGAACTTCGGAATTCGAAAATATTCGGGTATCTCTATCTCTATCGCACTAACCATACTCGAGTGACAGGGATGCAAATATATGAACATTGAGTATCGGTTTTCGTGGTAGCAGGTACTTTGGCTGAATGCGCCGAGCGCGTGCCATTGTCATTCAAAAAAAACAAATTCGTGTTAATTATATTGTTCAAATTTGTTGATTTCATTTATTGAAATTACGACATAAAACGACATTTGCGCATATAAGTTCTCATATCAGAATCGAATATTTTTTTATGGTTTATATTTTAGCATTTGTCTCGTAAAGGTCTATCGTAGACGGGATTTAAATTATTAATAAGTGAAAGGCAAAGCAATTCCGCCATTTTGACGAAAATTTGACGGTTCTTATAGCTGACAGCTGGAGCAGCGTTTGATTTCAATAAAAATAAATGAAAAATTAAATGAAGTCGTATATTTCGGAAAATTAATTAACTGTCGCAGTCGGATAAAAACTATCCTAAGTTGCAGCTAGAATAATAATGTACCTATATAAAATGTTTCATATTTTTCCGTTCATGGGATGCTGAGAACATTCGAACCGCGCAAAGCTTAGTTTCAAACTGGCTGATTCTTTTTTTAATTTAGAGATTTATTATAAGTGGAGATAATATTGCATATAAAATTATGGCAAATAAAGTTTATGGCATATGAATGATTCGGCATACAACATTATGGAAAATAATAATACTATGTCAAATTAATATTATGGAAAATGAAACGTTATGTAATTACGTAAATTAAATTCTGGCAAACGATAGACAACCCCAGCCACGGCCCGGCCACATAAAGCCACAAATCTACAAAAACAGAATAAATAAAAATCATCTCATATACGTACATAAATAAGGACATAAATATCTGTACAGGACTTAATTGGCAATGTCATAAAGGCATGTACAGATATTTATGTCCTTATTTATGTGCGCATGTTAATACCACTGACTGTACACTGTTAATAAGTTTTCTAACATACGCATATTCTACATTTACCATAAGCTCCGTATTATCGTTTTCTGTACACCATAGTTAAAGTTTATTACTTAGGAAAATAAGTTTCTGTCAAAAATTATATTTTTGGTACAAGCTTTTATTGCCGACTGTGCTTTTCTGCATACCATCATCAACTACTCATTGAGACGATTCTAACGAGCCCAAACTCGATGGGGTTGTGTCGTTTAATTGCGGAGTTCCTATGGCCACCTTCCAGCTCCAGCATCAGATCAGCTCCGAATCATCATAATATTGCATTGTCACGATATACATATGCTTGCAAAATTTCAGCTCAATTGGATACCGGGTAGTGACTGAAAAATGGATTGCAAATTTGACGGACAACTTACATACTTACATATTTACATACGAACAGTGCATGTTAATATAAAGCTTGTGAATACGAGCGCCCGCTAATTTAAAAAGAAATACAGTTTTAGCTCAGTATTGGTTTGAATGAAAAAAAATGTGGTTAGTAGGTAATATAAATATAACACATCGTTACTCCTATTTTGGCTACTTTGGCTGCTACTAGCTATCTGATGCTGACTGTACGAGTAGGACTTAATGTTACAAAATACAAGCAAGCTTTCGATGGATCGATATTTTTGTGAATTTTAATGTATGTTTTTAGACTTGTGGCTGTACAAAAATGCAATCTAGAGTAGTCGTTAGTCGCTTTGCAACAGTTTTCCGATTTCAATTTTAAATATTATGATTATGATTTGTGCGCTCCTTTTATCACACTAAGACGTTAATGTATAAAACTTTTTCGGTAAATTTTCGATCAAATGTAAATCAATCGTAATCGTAAATGAACCCCGTGAGTAACTTGACAATAATTGTCCTCCTGAATATTAAAGTACTCGATTGTCCACGACAGTTCTCATTTGCGTTGACGTATTGTCTCATCAGCGATTTTCAGGAAATTGTGCGGGATTTGGTATCCGCATTATCGTGAAAATTTATTTGTGTGACTCGCAGGGAACTCTGTGACTTATATTTAAAAAGTACTACGTTTAAATATCGAGGACTGACTTTACTTAGTGATGGTAGTGTACACACGATCTCAATATAAGTAATTGTAATTACTAGATTTGAGTAACAATTGAATATGAAATTAAACTGATATGTCAAGTAGTACCTCCTGATTGTAGAACAGTGAAAAATTGTTTCTACTCGTACCCAAGTACCTAACCTTAACATGGTTCGTAGCAACATGTGATGTCCAATAATGTTAATATCGGTAGTGTACCTTTTTATTTTCTTTTTTAGGAATCTGTAGGTACGTACCTACGTACTCAATTGACAATTATTATGGACTAAGTATTTGTGGCATCTTAAAGTGTTATGTGGCAAAGTTTTTATGGCCATATCCCAATAACATCACCCATTATATAGAGATAAGATGTTTTTTTCTCAATCATATAAAAACGACTGAACGAACTTAGTTTATCACCTGTATTAAAACAGGATACCCTTTAAATTGACGCACGAAACCGCGGGCAAATACTAGTAGGTCCTTAATTAATAAATGTTCAGTTTGCTGCTCAGATCGTACATAAATCCTCACTAACCGTGGGTTACATCTCCAAACTAAACTAGACTCGCTAACTATGTTATAATTTGAGCAAGGAAAACGTCCAAACTATACATTACATCTGTCAACTTCCGCATAAAGGTCGTATCATTCACTAACCCGAAACAATTCCCATAATGCGGCGTCCACCGCCATGGTTGTAAAAGGGTCTAAAGGAGTGTCCCAACTGGTCCCTCAGGAACATTATTTATATGCGCGGACAACGCGGTTGTTCCATGCTCAAACCCTGTAGCGATGAGGTGATAATGTGGAAATACTTTACTGTTATGAGTTAATGTTTTTTACTGACTAACAAAATAATGTTCGTAATTGTTAATTCATGAACCTTGAAACACTTCTCTGAGATTGTGATTAAATGAAAAACGTTTCTAATAACTTATTTATGTTAATCACATATTTTTTAAAACTTTTCATCATCTTTTCATCATGAAAAGGCAAGCCCTTTTGCGACAAACAATACGTACATGTAACATATAAATGTACATGTAGCAATGACAAGCTTACTCATAAGTAGTTGTATGATCGAATAGTGTACAAATGCAGAATTATACTATCGCGCATCTTAGCATCTGTTGTCATTTCCGTCTTATAATTTGCACATATGTAGTTGGTAAGGTTCTCTAATTAATTTGTGCTAGCTAATTACAGTTTCCTAACCCTGTCAGTGTGCATGACGTATGCTCTGAGCATGTGTATCAAAACATTTTCGCTTGTGGCTGCTTAATTAAGTTCCTAAAAGACCTTTTTCCTTAGTAAGATCAGGCGAGAATATTCATACAATGGACAATAAAGTAATGTCGCCTGAGGCCCTATAGCACACTAGGTTTTATGTCGGCGAAAATGTACTGAAACTTCACGTAAAACGCGACATAAAACCTAGCCTCCTAAGACCCCGCGTACAAAATTTTGTACAAATTTCAAAATTTACTTTGGACTTTTACTGAATGTCAAAAAAGTTCCTAATTCAATGACACACCATCGTAGTCTGGGCCCCAGGAGGCTAGTGTGCACCTCTGATGATCGGAAAAACAAGAGTCGAAAAACATTAATAACCGGCCCAAACCGATTTCAATGGATGAGGTCTCATGCAATTACATCACTGTTTAGTTAATTAAATATACTTAGTTTCAAAGATTTAAAGTACCGTTTGAGTGACGAAGGGAGTTGAATATGATATATTTTCATTAAAAAGTAATTCCTAATTATTTTTATTCAGAATAAAAAGAACGTTTTTTTTAGATAACTAAAAAAGTAATTCCTAATTATTTTTATTCAGAATAAAAAGAACGTTTCTTTTAGATAACTAAAAAAGTAATTCCTAATTATTTTTATTCAGAATAAAAAGAACGTTTCTTTTAGGTAACTAAAAAAGTAATTCCTAATTATTTTTATTCAGAATAAAAAGAATGTTTCTTTTAGATAACTACGAATTATCGGGTTCGGCATCAATTACCTACTGAATTAGAAAAATTGGTCCCTGATCTATATATAATACTACCTAGGCTGCAAGAAAAACAACTTAGCGTATATAAACAATATAGGTTAATCGCTCTCTCATCTGCTTTGCATCCCACTTAAAAGCGTATTCTACGTCCTTGAGGAAAGACATTGATGAAACTACGAGCACAATATAATAGGGGCGTAGACTCAAAATTTATTATTACTCCAAAAGAAAGAAGGCAAAAAAATATGCCTAGTGACGAAGATCCCATTCAGATATCTCAAAAAATTACGAAGCTACAACCGTTTTAATATTGCTTGTTAGAGAGAGAAAATGCTAGGGGATCGTGACATCACGATCCACGAGCGTCATAGTAAATGACAATCGTTTCATATGAAGGTGCGTTTTGCGGAAAAGGGACAGAATATACTCTCTTTTAAAACTTTGAACACTTATAACTTTGTGATTATTTAATCCCCTGATTTACTTTTTTCTCCATTTGACAATATATTTCATACTTTTTCGAGAAAATTCATCATTATTGGTTATTTTATTTGGAGTCTACAACCCTATTTGTAAATGACAACTTGTGAATATATTTCGTAAGGAATAAGATGCACGTGTATGCAACATGCGACTATGGCTATAATATGGGGGCAATAAAATGTTAAGAATTGTTTAATTTAATTAAGTAAGTATGGTGGTTAGGTGGTGATGGTGGTGAGGGTCAACAAATTTTGGTGGTCACTTTGTTTTCACACCCTCTCACTAATTTGTTTTTCTACTGTCTGCATGTATTGTAGCTAGGTATGTGGGTATTTGTTGTACCTACTAGACATTGCGTTAATAGTAACAATTTATTAACATGGCTTCCGAAGTAGACCGAAAAGGCGATGGCGGGACGATCTTGATACATGCACTGGACCGAGACGAGTGGCGGTAAAAAGTGGAGGCCTTTGCCCAGCAGTGGGACACAATACCTATAGGCTAATATAAAAAAAGTAACAATTTGAGATTGCCCCCTAGATACGAACTTACAACGCTACAATATCACAGACTTTGCCTCTTTATAATGTTAGTCCTCCCAGCGTTATTCCCGGTTGTGCCCCTAAAGGACCCCGGGGTCCGCTTTGACACCTAATCCCAAGATTTGGCATAGGCACTAGTTTTACGAAAGCGACTGCCTTCCAACCCACAGGGAAAACTAGACCTTATTGGGATTAGACCGGTTTCCTCACGATGTTTTCCTTCACCGAAAAGCTAACGGTAAAAATTCCGTACATAAGTTCCGAAAAACTCATTGGTACGAGCCGGGATTCGAACCCACGACCGCCGCTTAGCAGCCGCTTGTCTAAACCACTAGGCTACCGTAGTAGCTTCTTTATAATGTTAGTATTAAGGAACATTTAATGCAGCTTCCATAAACACAGGACAGAAATAACCCTCACAACTCAGTGCGCTAATTATTACTCAGATTTGCTTTGAAAAATCTGTTCAAATAAAACGGGTTCCGTATAACGAAGTGGCAAGGAACTTGAGGTAATATGGCGGAAATTTTTCCCTTTAAAAACCGTACAAGAGAGGCATTTTTATTTTAATGCGAATGTTTTCCGAGCTGTGTCGTATTCTGCGGTCTGGCTGGGCCAGAGATATACCTAAACGTTTTAGGATTGCTAACCAGCGTTAGTTCAATCATTATAACCATCTCATCATCATCATCTTCATTTTATCAGCCGAAAGACGTCCGCTGCTGGACATAGGCGTACCCCAAATAGCACCATAATGACCGGTTGTGGCGCCCACATCCAGCGGACTCCCGCGACCTTCTCGCAGGTCGACGTAACGCATTGTATGGTCAACCAATTTGATTCCTAGGCCACCGTAGAACCCTGTCTTATCTTATCTTATCTTATCTTATCTAGGTGAGGGCCCTTTCGGATGCACTTCGACCCAGTGGGATCTTTTGTGCATTTGCTCTCTCCTTTATACCTGCTCCCAGGCTTGCTCCATCATTTCCACAAAGCGGATGATGCAGTTCGCCGGGAGCACCTTGAATTCCTTTGGTTGCGGGTAACCGTTACCAAAGTAGTTCATTCTTTGTCTGGCAAGGGCATGACATTCACACAATAAGTGTTCCATAGTCTCATCCTCCTCGCCACACATTCTACAGTCTAAACTATCAGATAGTCCCATCTTGGCCAAGAGATCCTTGACCCCGAAGTGACCAGTGAACACCCCAGATATGATTCTGAGTTGCTTCCTACTGGATTTCCAGAGTTTTCTGGTCCAGCCCGAGTCCACTCCTTCTATGAAGAGCTTAGAGTGCCTTAAGCCAGCCTCATTCCTCCACTCGTGTTGGTGTTTGGTTTTGGCGTAGGCTTTAAAGGCCGATATTATGGTCCCCTGCGAGAGTCCCACAAATGGTTCTGGACCTACAAAGTGATTTGTAGAGCCCCCTCTTGCAAGCTCATCTGCTCTTTCGTTGCCGATGAAGCCCTTGTGCCCTGGTATCCAAACTAGTTGCACCTTATTGTGCCTTCCAAGTCTGTTTAGTGCTTGGACGCCATTATAAATTAGTCTAGAGTCCACTTTCGGCGCCGTAAGCGCTTTAAGGGCCGCTTGACTGTCACTGAGTATATAGATAGTCCGCCCTTTGGTTCGCCTGTCTATATTCTCCTGTACACAAGCAATTATGGCGTATGTCTCCGCTTGGAAGACAGTTGCCAAACTACCCATGCTTACACTACTACTGTAGTCATTTGCATAAATGCCTGCTCCCGTACCGGATCCCATTTTTGATCCGTCCGTGTACCATATACTGTCTTCGATACCAGACTTTGGTGGTTCTAGACCTTCGGCCCAGAACCCAGAACCCTGTCACTTTAACAGCTACATAGCGACGCAATAATAAGCTGTCAGTCGTTTTACACTTGCAGCCTGTGGACCAACTTTACGCAAAAGGCATACAACGGCCTACGTGTTCAATACATTAACGCGTTCCGGGTGTTGATGGGGTTGCCGCGATTTTGTAGTGCCTCTGGTATGTTTGCGGAGGCACAAACTGACGGCTTTGCGGCGATAATGCGCAAGAGGTGCGCCTCCGTGATGCGTCGCCTGCGCGACAGCCCCAACAGCATTCTGAGCGTGTTTACGGAGCGTGAAAATGGCCCCATGCTCACCCGTTGGCGAGACTGCATGCAGTCATTGTTTAGTTATGTCCCTCTTTTTATGTCATACTTACACTAGCAATAAAATTTCATTGTTTACTAACCATATATGGACTTTAGTCTGAAATAAATGTTTTTTTTTTTTTTTTTTTTTTTAATAATCCTAGTAACTCGTATTGACATAGCATTTACAACGGCAAGGTTCTATGGTGGCCTAGGAATCAAATTGGTTGACCGTACGTGCTTCAAGTAGATCTACATGTCACTTTTTGCATGGGAAAATTACAGTTGATGTCCTAACGTGCGTTCAAAAGTTAGGTTATCGCTCCTCAGGTCACCAGTCCACCTTGTGTTTTCTCATCATATCACTGCAAATATTGGCGGCTGTCTATCATATTATTAAAATCATTAATAATAGCAGTTTTACTTTTGTAGACATTGTTGTATCGTAATTTTAGTAAAGTTTAAATCCCGTATAGCACAATAAATACATAACTGAAGCAGTATCTCAACTAGTCTCTTAAGACCTGCGCTACATTTGTAATACCGCGTTACGCTCAGGAATTGTAACTGGTTACGAATTTACCGGTATTTAATTAGGTTAAACTGGTTAATTATTTAGGTTACGTTCAAACGAATTGATTTGGAAACGTTATTTCGAAGCGCTCTCCAACCGCTTACTCACTGTTTGGATACGGGGTTAATGACTGCTGACGTGTCGGTGGCGCTGCCTGCGGCTGCGAAGTCGATTCGTTCGTGTCTTGCCGACGCACTAGTTGCCGCTCCTACCGTCGACCGACAAGCAGATATTCACGAGCACGAGGGGAACACTCTTTAACCAGATAAAGGATTTCGTTCCTTGTTTGCGTTCCGACATAATATTCGGTTAGAGCGATGGTTTGCGAGCTGCTTTGCTTTTTTATGGGTTAGGTTCTCAAAGTTTGGCCGGTTTAACCGGTACGGAAAAATTAACCGGTTTACAATCGCAACTTGCGCTAAAGTTTATTGTGGTGACGCATGTCCGATGCGTGAGTGCGTGACACCGGACGTTTGTAGAGATTTTTGTGATAATATTTTAACACCCGGTTCGCTATCCTGTCACAAAAACGTAACATATTGCGGTTAACGGCTGGCGACGTAAGTTCGTTCCAGGCTGCATAATAAGTACTTAAAATTTCGTGAATGCTGGCGGTTGCGTTAGTTATTCTACATTTCGGCCACAAACGTACAGGAAATTCTTATTTAACCAGTACTATTCAGGCCGCGTGACACTAAACAGTTGTTTATAAACAACGTAATGGTTAAAAAACGCAAAATGCGAGATTTGCGCCTCGGCGTTTGTAAGTAGTAAGTTAGTTACTATGAAATAAGTATTTAGCTAAAAATACGAGTTGGTTAAGTAGTTACTTAAATTGATATTCTCCTTCTCCTAATGTTGTCGGTTAAATATCCTTATTTATCTACATTAGGATCCCCTTATTTCACCGAGAAACGTTTCACCGAATGCATTTTCGAACAATTTTCATTTCATAAATTTATACTTTTCAGTGCACGGATTCGCCGCCACTGACTTGAACTCCAGTTCGTCACTGTTGCCACCCACTGGCCACCGGATTCATACGAAGTCCAAAAACAATGGACTTAAGACTTGCGTGGCGTGGGGTTGCCACCTCGATTTTTTAGGGTTCCGGACCAAAAAGGTAAAAACGGAACCCTTATGGTGCGACTCCATCCGTCTGTATGTCACAAAGTTAAATATCTCAGGAACTACTAATGCTATCAATTTGAAATTTTGAACAGTTGTAAACAAAGCTAGTTAATCCACGTGTATGGAAAATTAAAAATTAAAGATATATATTTATTTTTTGTAAAAAAAGACGGATAGGAGGGGGGGGGGGGGGGCATTTTTTTATATAAGTAGTAGTAAAATTTTGATACACAAAGGAAAACCCCCTTATCTCCGAAGTTTACCGAGCGAAAAAAATTTAAAATAATATTACCTGCGTATTTTTTTATTCTTCAAAAATTATTATTAAGTGTTGAATTTTTTTCCTTCAAATTTGTATAAGTATTCTGAAAGTACTTACTAGCAAATGAAAAAAACAATATTATCGAAATTGGTTCACTTGATAAAGAATTATCTCTGAAAAACCAACATAGATTTTTTCTTAATAAAGCGTGGTGAATGTTTGTACGGAACCCTCGGTGCGCGAGACAGACTCGCACTTGACCGGTTTTTATTCTCTGGAAACGAATGGGTTTTTAACCATAAGGCTGAGTTTCATATCCGTGCCGACGACGTAACGTGTCGCAACGAAGCCGCGAAACAAATCAAACACACACACACACACATATGTCACATGTGTCAGATTGTCCCTAGCAGGGCTAGGATGCTATTGTGTCATATGTGTCAGATTGTCAGATTATCCCTAGCAGGGCTATGATGCTATTGTGTCACATGTGTCAGATTGTCCCTAGTAGGGCTAGGATGCTATTGTGTCACATGTGTCAGATTGTCCCTAGCAGGGCTAGGATGCTATTGTGTCACATGTGTCAGATTGTCCCTAGAAGGGCTAGGATGCTATTGTGTCACATGTGTCAGATTGTCCCTAGCAGGGCTAGGATGCTATTGTGTCACATGTGTCAGATTGTCCCTAGCAGGGCTAGGATGCTATTGTGTCACATGTGTCAGATTGTCCCTAGCAGGGCTAGGATGCTATTGTGTCACATGTGTCAGATTGTCCCTAGCAGGGCTAGGATGCTATTGTGTCACATGTGTCAGATTGTCCCTAGCAGGGCTAGGATGCTATTGTGTCACATGTGTCAGATTGTCCCTAGCAGGGCTAGGATGCTATTGCCGTGACCGAAAAATTGCATTCGCCTTTCTAGCCGATTAATTCGAACAACGCTACACTGTAATGTATAGCTGTAAATCGCTCGTAGAGGTGTAACTCGTGTGTGTATTCGCCTTGAATGGGCTTGTAAGGCTTGAATTTACGCTTTGAATCTTAGAACATCTTTAAGTATGGTAATTATGAATCAATAAATAAATATATCTAAAACCATGACGAGCCAAGCGAAGCGCAAGGGGACCTACCTTTTCTCGAAGCGCTTCGTCGTTTTTTTGAACCCTCATTCATAATTCTCATTTCCATTCCTACAAACAATCTCATTTTAATTAGACGTTTATAACTAAACTGCTAGGTACTTCTAATGTATGTAAATGAAATGTAGCCAAAATACGCGCTTTTATTAAAGCTATTTATTTGATATTATTACTTTCATTTCACAACGATATTAACTTCGGCGATATTTATCTCAAGAGGGAATCACGGGTGCTTTTAAGTCGCTTTTAAAGCAACGCAAACGCTGGAGTACCGTACTGGATAGTATAGGAAGATGTCTAGACAACTAATGGGTTTCTTATTGTGTTTTATTTACAATTTTCTGTTTATTAGAACGCTTGAATGCCATGGTTGGCATGAAGTTGTTATTGGCAGGGTTGTGGCTACATTTGTGAAATGAAATAAGTTCCCATTGTTGCAAAACTAAATGTTGACGGTATATTGTACCTACCGATCGAAGTCATTGAATTGAATACCTATTGAGATAATGAGAAAACCTGTAGTATTCAGGTTTTAATAACCATAAAATTGTACATTATTTGACATTATACACGGAGATATCTTGAATGACAAAGACATGGCAAGCAGGAGTAAAGTTAGAGGTTGGCAAGGAAGATGGTTGCTACGGTTGCTACATTAAATAAATAGGTCATATCACGTCATTCTCCCACACGACCCACGCCGTCTTGAAGATGTCAAGGTGGATTTCGAGTTCTGCTCGATCTTCTAAGAACTGGGAGGTGAAGCCTCTACGCGAGGTGGAGTGGTGCATGAAGCAGGAATCCGTTGCGTAGTGTCTAAAAATTGAATTCAACTGTATTTCACGTTTAATCCAGACTAAAGGATTTTACACGACAGAACCTATTTGTAATTAGAAAGTATAATTGAGAGAAGTACAACACGAATACAAATTGGGGATACTTCCCCAATTTCGAGCCCACCCCTCCACCTTATAGAAGACTGCAGCTATAATAACACCATTAATTTCTCTGTAGGTAGGTATGTGGTGTTGGGGTCGATGAGTTTTACTAGAGCTCTCGACAATGCGTTGTGTCGTGATTGAGAGAACTGCATTTGACTCTGGCTGTTGAAAGTGTTGAAATCCCCAAATCATTAAAGAGTGGGCAGCGCGTTTGTGATAAATCTCTCCTTCTTTACGGTGTCTGCTTACTATCTGAGAGCATCGAAGACTGTTCGCCACCGTCATGGTTTAAGTGTCGGTACCTATTTCGAGCTTTAGCATATAATTATCATGAACTTGCACCATTAAAGATTCTACATAGCCCAAGGGTTGATTAGTAATTGTTGTTGTTTTTGTATTTGTGTTATAAAGTTTAAATAAATGAATAAAATCCTAGTTGTTATAAAAAAAACAAGGCCCTCAAGAAAGAAAGTTAATGCAAAATAGTCTACAAAAAGTCTGCTATCAAAAAAGTATATAGGTATCATCAATTCATCATCCACCTAGCGTTATTCCCGGTTGCGCCCAGGCAATGATGTAATATAAAAAAGAGGTAGATACGTTGTTTGTACTCTTATATATAGGTATATAGCGAACAAAATCTTTTAAAAGAGGTTTGGTTTCTACTTGAATCATAAAGAAAGTCCTCTGTTTACGACTTGAAAGTATTTGATTGACAATTAACAAGACGCCTGACAGCCTGACATTTTGATGTGTTTTGGACTTATGTATTTAGGTGTGAACCAGTATGAATGAAATGTAAAAGCTGAACGGTATAGTTTTAATTGATTGAAGATACTGTTTTTGTAAAGGCATATAAAACGGTGGATTATGGATATACCGCGAACAGAAGTGCAAGCACCTGGCAGAAACATTCATACTGTCGCTGTGTCTAGTATAGTAAGTAACGGAGATTGAAATCATTTCAATTGCTATGCATGTTATTTGTTTTCTTCGGGCGGAATCTCCTGAGATTATTACGTTCGTCCCTGATGGCTCAACCACATCTTGGAGCGGCGAGTGCACGTGGGAACTTCGTGAGAGTGAGTGAGAGTTCGGTACACGGCCTTGTACCGCTTCCCTTGCCGCTGGAAGTGGTGGTGTGTGCGAAACGTTAACTCTCACATTGTCCCCAATTGCTTAATTAAGCCGGATGCATATTTATCTGATTCTTACTCCATCTTAGAGGAACTCTTGTTTCTTTGGACATATCATGCGTTCATCTAGATATGATCAAGAGAAACAAATAATTCTAGGTTCTGTGGAAGGTGATAGCGCGTTCGCCTTCCACAGAACCTAGGATTCCATTGCGCTGGACTATTAACAGGGCGGCAAAATACAGTCTTCTCCATGCAGTTTACTTGACGAGGGACCGAACTGCATGATGGAGGGTAAATAGCATGCGGTCACGATCAGTCATGAGGAATCGAGTAAGAAGAAAAATATATTTATCTGACGTGACGCTCTCTGTTTAGCTCTGTCGCTTATACTTCGATTTTTTTAGCATTAGAAAGACCTTTACAGAAGTAAGTGTAAGGTTTTTTATAGAACACGTTTTACGATACCTGCCGTAAATGCGGCGGAATAGTGGAAAACTATGAAAACATTTTTTAAAGCATTTTGCATTATTATTACACGATAGCTAAATGTGTAATTTGCATTTACTTAAAAGGATTATTTAATAATACATCACTAATATTTTATTTGTGTTATTTTTAATGTATCGCAAAAAAATTGCATGATAAAAAACCCAGAGAAGCAGAGGTTTCAAACAAACGGAACGTTTTAAACGTATAAATTGCGACTAAATTGAAAAGATCGTGTCCCACAATAATAAGAGTTTAGCGTTTTGACATTTGCAATCGTTCGGATAAAATGTCCGCCATTACATTGTTCATGTTTGTTTTTAAACGTCACTCTCATCTCGTATGTCATGCGAATGCAAGTGCGATACTTGGTCATTATCCCAGAATCTTGTTGTTTTGAGTTATTAAGTTTCATTGTTTTCCGTTAAAGTTATTTGTTATTGTTATTATCTTTCGTTGATAGTGCGGTTCACAGCCGATGGATCTATCCCAATTCAGTGTAGTTAAAGGTTAGGTTAGGTTAGGAATAGTTAATAATAATATATATTTACAAACCTAAGTGATAGGAAATGTGAAATCATTGATAAGTACCTATGATGTAACAAAGAAAATACACAATAATTTAATATTTTATTATCAACTTCTGAAGAAACAGGTTTACGACACCTGCTTCTTTGTTTATCGAATTTCTAATGCTAAAAAAATCGAAGTATACACAATACATAGAAGCCTTCACGTCAGAGCGCATTAGATGAGTGTACCAAATGTATGAAACCGACATCGCTTTGTCGCGTCACGACACTACACGTCATCGTCAGATAGTTATAAATTCAGCTATATGGACACGCGAGGCTTTGTGCGGCGCGATTCTGTTGTCATCAAAGTTCAGTGGGTTTCATGTCATGGACGTCATGGTACAGTCCGTGAGCTCTTAAAACAGCATTCGGGATTGGGACAAGTTTTGGGATAATAACGTGTTAGAGCAAGCGAGAGAGAAATATATACCCGAATCCTATTCTTAATGGTTACAAATTTTATTTTTGAGCACTTTAATAGCAGTACAGACCTTTTTGCAGCTGTCTGTACATGGACGCTTTTAGACATCGATATATGTTTGATTAAGGCGCTGGTCCCACCACCGACGATGAGCGAGAAGCGATTAGAGCTAGAAACTAGAAACGAGTTGGCGAGCAGCGAGAAGCGAGTGTGTAGTTCCGATAGTTTGGTCGCTCGACTATATAATCGAGTTTTCGAGTGCGACGGGCGATTACTCGCACCACTCGCTTGGGCGGGGCGGCCGAGCATGCAGTCCTGCCAAGCGAGCATCGCTGAACGAGTCCCGCCGAGCGAGTCCTGCTGAGCGAGTTTTATCTTTGACAGCTTTTATCGCTGCGATCAACTAGTGAAGAGAGAGTCCTCGCCGGGAGTGTGAACAGCCAGCAATTAACTATAACTATCTGTCTCTTTTACCGACACGGGATCTATATCATTTGTTCGTTTCTTGAGCGAGAAAAGAGTCGATAGCTATAATCGCTTCCTCACCCTTGGTGGGACTCTCAGAGCATAGAATACTAGAGAGAGGACAAGCCGCCGGCGGCCGTGTCGCAGCTGTATGCTCAATGGGCATACACTGCCATACTGTGCACGCGTGCTGATCGCAGAGAATATTACGTTTTTTCCCAAAATGCCTGATATGATGCGCGTTTATTGTCAAATAAGCGTGTAGGTATACAAGTGTGTGTGTTTTAGATGTGTGCGTGCTTTGTCTTGTCAATTACTTGGGCGTTGTGTGGGTTAATGTACTTGCGACAGGCTCACTCTATACAAATCGGCTGCCATGTCCGATCTCCTTATATTCATACATCTGTGGTGGGACTAGTGCTTATTTGTTCGGTGCGTGCCCCGTGCCCCGCCACGCGCGTATGCTTAGGTAAGTCTAACTTACTGTTCCACCATAAGGTAACTTAAACTGCGTTTCCATACAAGTATCATGAAAACATCTGGCCCCTATTTCTTCAACTTGACAATTGTCACTGGGTTACTTGTAGAAGGTTTTGTCATCATGGTAAAGAAATAGGAGGCTGGCCTAATATATCCAGTAGAGATACCTCGCATGGTGTCAAATATGTCTCTATAGGTGCTGATAGACTTGAACATTCACATGTAACAGAACATCGACTATTCGCCGTTTTTATATTTGTCGAACTAAACAACAAACAGAGTCAAGTACCTATAAAGCCAAACATCGCTACGAACATTTTCAAGATCATTATAATTATAATTTATAACCAATGCTCTCGTAACTGTTGTGTGGGAGGTGTGGACGGAGAGGGACGGCGACGGAACAGTAACAAAATTGCTCGGCTCGTCAAAAAGCTCGAAGAAAATTTACTATCGTTTTGCTAGAATGCTTGCTAGAACGCTCGGTAGAATACTCGCTAGAATGCAAGCTAGAATACTGGCTAGAACGCAAGCTAGAATACTCGCTAGAACGCAAGCTAGAATACTCGCTAGAACGCAAGCTAGAATACTCGCTAGAACGCAAGCTAGAATACTCGCTAGAACGCAAGCTAGAATACTCGCTAGAACGCAATCTAGAATACTCGCTAGAACGCAAGCTAGAATACTCGCTAAAACGCTCCTGTTTATTTTGTGAGCATTATTACCTGTAATGTTACAATTTCATTAGAATGCTCATATCATAACAATCGAATGCTCAAGTCTATCAGAATCATAAGTCTTTGCATTTTTATTGTGGAGTTTGGTCTGTTCATGCTTGCATGGACATAGTAACTGCTTAACTACTAGTGTTATTATTTTTTTGTTATGACGAGAGACATCATCCTGTTCTTGACTGGTTTTATTGTTATTGACCATATACATCTCTGGACAATTACAAATGAATCTATTTTTGTGTTTTGACGCTTAGAGACTGTAAACATCTCTGAGATCATTAGAATAATAATTATTAATTGTATCTGGACGCTCAGAGACCGTATACATCTCTGGGATATTAGATGATATCATAAACTTCTTGTTAATTCTGATGCAGACTTTGTTTCTAATGTAATCGATATTTTTCTGTAATATTTTTTTCATTTAGTGACATTTAGTGCTGTTAAACTGCAACTTCCAAATAATTATTGTTGTAAGATTATTATTATGTTTTATTGTAAATTATTGTTTGACATGTAGAAGTGGCCTATTTGCAGAATAAATGTTTGATTTTGATTTTTGTTTTTTTTTAATTTTCAGGTAATTTCCATGGCAATGTTCTTCACCGCCATGAGCCACTTAATCTACGTTAAAATTAAGAGAATGGATTGCGCTAGACACCCAGTGACCGGTGCCCATTTTTTCATTTCCCTGGTTGTCTTGTCCGTTTCGGCATATCAGGCCATCATATCTGCGATGGTATTTATTCACACCAAGCCAGTTGCTAGTCGGCTTTCGTTGTCATTGATGTCGGTAAGTATTAGAAATAAATGCGCATTTACTCGTATATTACATTCCAAAGTTGTATCAGTATTTTCAATAGTTAATACCTGTAATCAAATTTCGCCTGCATTCCTCGCGGAGTCTCTTTAGATAAAAAACCAAAGCGTGGTAATTTGGCTTATTTTAAGACCCTTGTCATACAATCTACTATTTCCGTTCACGGGATGCTGAGATCATTCTTGACAGAACAAAGCTTAGTTTCATACTGGCTGATTCTTTTTACAATTCAGAGATTTATTATAAGTGGATTCTAACCTTCGTGCAAAATTTCATCCAAATCGGTTGAGCCGTTTAAGCGTGATTGAGTAACAAACATCGAAACATCTAAACATCCAAACCCAAACTTTCGCATTTATAATATTAGTAGGATTAAATTATCTGCGTCTGAATTAGTTTTAAGGTTCCCCCCTCCCCCCCCCCCCCACATCTAGCGTCTCCCACCGGGCGTCGTGTGAGCGTTCTCATACAGAATTGTGCGTTGCGTCGACGCAACGAGACGCTAGATGTGGGGGGCCCTTAGTTCAGCGGAAAATGGCTTTCGACATTATGTAATACGGAAAAAGTATGTAGGTATGCTTTTTTTGATTCTTCGGAATGTTTGTATTTCTTTTCTAACTGCCTTTTGTATTTGTGTGCTTGCAGTCGGACCATACTACTAACATGATTTTTATCATCTCAGTGTGGTTCACGTCACACCTCAGCATTCTACCGATATACTGGGGTCTGTTGATACTAGAGGTTACGGTGTCCATAGTATCAAGGAGCTACATCTTATTACTCGTTGCTGCAGTGGTTGGCATCGTGTACCAAAGTGGGTAGACATAACTTTTAGTGATGTGCCTCACGGGGACGCCTTGGCAACGTGACCAGCTAACGTTCCCAAACATATCATATTTACAGGGCGGGCCCTGTAACAGGAGCAAATATTCAAAAGGACGCTTCCTTAGAGCATTTGCAGTAACCCCTTGTGTATCATTCACTTCCAAAACTTTTGGTTTCGGAGAAATTTTGATCTAAAGTTATGACCTCCAAGTAATGTATCTTGGCACCACGAGATTATATCACGGCAGTCAATGCAGATTTTGAGGTAACATCATGTAATGAGTCATAATAGTTTTTGCATTTTTGTGTTCAAAAGATAGTTTTGTGATTTTTTAATAAAAACAAAATTATGTTTTTGAATAAAAAGTTAGTCATACCACTCCAGAAGAGTAAAAAAATACATAATAGTAGTTTATGCTACTGATACATAATGAGAGGCCTTAAAATACGAGTGTGATTTTGTTAAAAATGACCTGCATTGCTACGAGTGCTACCTGTAAGTTATCTTTGAAAAAAAAAAGTGAAAAAAAAAAATGAAAAAAGTAAAAAAAGTTAGAAAAAGTAAATAAAAAGTGAAAAAAGTAAAAAAACCAGCAAAAAAAACTTAAAAAAGTTAGAAAAAGTAAAATAAAAGTGAAAAAAGTAAAAAACAGCAAAAAAATTAAAAAATGAAAAAAAGTGACAAAAAGTAAAAAAAAAGTGCAAAAAATAAAAATAAATAAAAAAAAAGTGCAAAAAAGTAAAAAAAAAAGTAAAAGAAAGTTAAAAAGCGGAAAAAAAGTTCGAAAAGTAAAAAAAAAAGTGAAAAAGGTAAAAAAAAAGTAAAAAAAGTAAAAAAAGAGTTAAAAAAGTTAAAAAGAAAAAAATGTTAAAAAAGTAAAATGAAAAAACATAATAAATTGACGTTTCGTATCGATAACTGTTTTAATATCTATAGATACTAGACTAGAGACCCACTTGAGTTTTGACAGCTGTTCCAAATTTAAACTCATAACGATACCGATAAGTACTGTAATAACATTACAGTACAGATTTTACCTACTACCATAGACAAGAAAGTTGTCATAGTAAAATTGGTTGTAATAATGCTTAATTGTAATAATAATAAAACCACTTGGATATAATTGTTCACAAGCTTAATAATCTACCGTTTAATTTTTTGCTCCTGTTATCAGGGCCCACCCTGTAGAAATGTATGGAGGTTAACTTATTTGGCGACGCTCAGCTACAACACCACACTTTTTGTATGGGATACCTAGTCGCCAGCGACGTCAGCACGCCGTCCCGGTGAGGTACGGCGCATAAACTTTCCATATAACATACATCTATGTATATATATTAAACATAGATATATAACACACAACACATACAATAGGTACATACATACAATAATACAATGCATACATATAATAACTCAGGATTGATTTATGGTTTCGCATGGTGACGAGTGGTGCGTTGATCATTGCGGAAAGCGGCTCGTTTTTTAACCGACTTCAAAAAAGGAGGAGGTTCTCAATTCGTCTGTATTTTTTTTATGTGTGTATGTTACGCGATAACTCGGTAATTTATGAATTTTCTTTGTTTGAAAGCATATACTTCCAGATTGGTCCCTTTGTCACCAAAATCCAGTTCTGATGATGGGATCCTGGATAAATCGAGGGAACTCTTCAAAATTTATAGGCAAACTTGAAGCAATTTGGCTACTGATTTGAAGTCGGTTAAAACTTTGTTTTTAAAGTACAATTATTAACAACGACGTTTTAGGCGCATTTGCATTGGCCCTATGTCCATATGCGGGTTGCAAGAGGTTTCCGAAACGCATGCCATAACGCTCGCATGCGGGCAACCACTTTTACTTGTCGACAGGTAGATTGTACAACACAACAATAATTGTTGATTCACCCCGAGAGTGCCTGTTTAGTGTCCGTCTCTAATTCTAAATACACGATTCATGAACTTACGTCCAAGAGAAAGCTTTATGGTTAACTAGCGACTCGCCCCGGTTTTGCACGGGTATGTACAGTCGCCATCACATACATAGGTACACTATAGGTGTTCAAAAATATCGGCACATGCACCCTAATGCCTTGAAAATAGAGGTGTGTTCCGATGTTTGTGAAATGCTTGTTTGCTTCGATGTATGTGATGGCGACTGTACAGGTTGGGCCAAAAATGTTTGTACTTTTGAAACTTTGATGAAAATAAACCCATGAAAGTTATTCCTGGCATTATTTCCTGATCATTAAATTTTTGTGATTAACATCTAATGCAATTATTTTTTTGAAAATAACACCTTCATATTCACAATGTCATCAAATCATCGTCGTCGCTGGCACTCCTGCAAACGATTACGCAGATTTTGGGAAACTCACTGACACATGCTGCGAGGGATCTCGACTATCTCATCGCGGAGGTTTTGCTTGAGTTTGGATGTTGTCTTCGGTTTTTTAACTTAGAACTCGACTTTATAAATATCCTCGCACGTAAAAATCGGCGGGAGAGAGATCCGGGCTTCTTCCTAAATAGGCGGCGAAATGTTACATACAAATTGTTGCTTTTATAAAACTGTTTTAAACAAAAAGCTCGTTGTTGATCAGTTAAACGCTCCATTGCAAATAAAACTGCATAAAGTAATGTCAAATTTCCCTCCACTCTAAAACATATAATTTATTATTATTCATATTCATATTCATATTCATTTATTCATAATTGTCAATATTACATGTCAGGAATTTATATAAAAAATAATAATAATAATAATATTAGCTTTACACAAAAAGTGTACTTACAAATAATACTTATTAGTTATGATTGCAATAATATTTAAAAATATTCAAACAATGTTTATAAATTCGTCGAAGCTATAGAAAGTGTGCTCGAGAAGCCATTTTTTTAGTTTTCGTTTGAAAATCAGTAGTGACGGAGCCGACGTGATTGTCTCTGGCAACTTGTTATACACGGCTGGCCCCATCACGTGCGTCGTCTTCTCGGATTTGGCCAGTCGTCGCTTTACTGGGAGGATTTTATTGGGGTATCGCAGCATCCGAGATGAATCTGAGCGCTTTTTGTACTCGTCTAAGTGTGCGTAGGTATACGATGCGATTTGGAAAACTACGATTGATGGCAGTGTCAATATGCCAAGTTCCTTGAAAAAAGGCCTCGCAGATGTTTCTTGGCTTACCTGCACCACAGATCGCACGGCCCTCTTTTGACATCTGAAGATACGTTGCCAGTCGGCGGCGCGCCCCCACATCTCCGCACCGTACTGTAGCAGTGCGTGAGTAGTCGCGAAATAGCTCGCCCTTACAACGTGCCGCGGTACGACTCGCGCAAGACGGCGCAGTGCGAAACACGCACTACCCAGTCTAGCGCACAGCTTGTCAACGTGGGTCTCCCAGGTTAGTTTTTGGTCAATACCAAATCCCAAGAAGATGGTAGCTTCCTTTTGTTCTACGCAGATGCCATCAGCCTGTACTCTGAGTGGCCTCGGCTTGCGGCCCCCCACATGGAAATGTATAAAATGGGTTTATTATACAAGATATATTATTCAGTGTTGCCATGTACAAAAATTTATGGCCCACCCTGTATTATACATATAAACCTTCCTCTTGAATCACTCTATCTATTTAAGAAAACCGCATCAAAATCCGTTGCGTAGTTTTAAAGATATAAGCATACATAGGGACAGACAGCGGGAAGCGACTTTGTTTTATACTATGTAGTGATACTGATAACATGTTTAAAGCAAACAACAAACGTAGGTATATATTTTAAACAGAAATATTAAATATTATACAGGGTGGAAAGATAAGTCGGGCCCTGGAGGGAAACTACCGTAAATCCTTAAGCTGGCTCATTTTACTTAAAGGAGACATTCCTTTATTTTTAAAAAGAAACAAAACTGCATTCAAAGATTTTCAAAAAAGCCTCACACACGGCCGGGAATCGAACCCGGTCGAATCTGTCTAAAAATCTGAGTTCGTTTTTTGCGTAAATAAATAGTTCTGGATGTATGGAAAACTTGTTGCTAAGGAACCCTGTATCTACAATCACAGGAAAATGCCTAATTTTACAGTTTAAATACGTAAATGGATCTCCTCGTATACCTAAACAGTAGGTACCTACTATGGGTACCTACGTATGGGAATGATATTTTATTACAGTTTTGAAAAGATTGGTGTAAATAATTAAAATAAATAAATAAAACTACGAATTTACCAATTTCGTCTAGTTTCAGATGTCACATCTCAAATACTTACATACCGACATACAGACCTACTAAGCGGGTTAGTATGGGGAGGTCCATTTCCGTACATTAAACTATGAAATTCAGAATTTTCCTGTGATTGCAGATACAGAGTTCCTTAGCAACAATAGTTCCTTACACCTAGAACTATTAATTTACGCAAAAAAACGACCTCAGATTTTTTAGACAGATTCGACCGGGTTCGATTCCCGGCCTTGTGTAAGGCTTTTTTGAAAATCTTTGAATGCAGTTTTGTTTCTTTTTAAAAATAAAGGAATGTCTCCTTTAAGTAAAATGAGCCAGCTAAAGGATTTAAGGTAGTTTCCCTCCAGGGCCCGACTTATCTTTCCACCCTGTATAGATTGCGATATAGTAAGATTGAGTAAGTTCTAAGTATTATTTATACTAGTGTTAAAACAGTAGATTAAAATAATATTTTGGTGTTTCAGGCATTTTCACTTATTTTGTCGCGGTGATGTATCGTTACATGAAGATGAATTCATAGATATTAATTGAAATTGAATAACAGGTATTTATCAAATATATTGAAACAGGGACTTAACTATACCGATATTCATAAAAAAAAATTATGTTTCTTCAATGTTTGCCTTCTATACTTTTAGCGGTATTCCAAAATAAAAAAAATTATATGCGTCTGTTAAAGACTACCCTACCCAAATTGAATACCGGTATACGGTCCTTGCATTAAAACATTTATTTGCTTTCAACCAACCTTATTTTTCTATGTATGTAAAAAAAAAATCTTATCACATACCATAAGATAAGATTTTTTACAAATTATTTTTCCGGTATCTAGGTAGCCCTCTGTACTTTCCTTATTGGCAAAGTTACTGATAATAGCAAAATAAATAGAACATTTTCTGTAATTTAACGGCCTCCGTAGCCCAGTTGGTAGTGACTCTGCCTACGAAGCTGGAGGTCCCGGGTTCGAATCCCGGTCACGAATATTTGTTCCTGAGTTATGGATGTTATATATATATATATATAAGTATCTATATGTATTTATCTATTATATATATCGTCGCCTAGTACCACAACACAAGCCTTATTGAGCTTACCGTGGGCCTAGGTTGATTTGTGTAAGATTGTCCCGTAATTTTCTGTAATGGGTTCAAGTTCTAGCTACTACCAATGAGTTTTTCGGAACTTAGTACGGAATTAAAATACGATTAGGTTTTCAGTGAAGCAAAACATCGTGAGGAAACTTGTGTCCTGCATGCATCTATGAAGAAATTCAAAGGTGAATGCAAAGTCCCCAATCCCCACTAAGTTAACGTGAGGATTGTTACCTTTTCCCTCTCATTGACGGTAGAAGACCTGCGCCCAGCAATGAGAACTTTATAGGCTGCTGATGTGATGTGTTAGAAGTAGAGGAGAATATTAAAAAAAAAGATTTAATGTCGCACAAAAATCAAAAAACAAAATCGAACACTGATGTGGGTAGCTTATAAAACAACACAATACAGAAAAAAAATGAGTGCGAAAATTACTGTTTCTTACAAATAAGCCTAATTGAGACTTCAGTAAGAATTAAAGAGTATATAATGAATTGTAGTAGAATAAGTTTAATATTTTGCATAAATAATAGTAAAAAAAAATATTGGCTCTGATAATGCAAGGGGAGCATTCGCATTACTCGTAACGTAATGAACTTATGAGCTACTGAATTATTACATAAAAAAGCGGTCAAGTGCGAGTCGGACTCGCACATGAAGGGTTCCGTTAAATAAATTGCTTTCTACGGTTTATGACGTATTAAAAAAAACTACTTACTAGATCTCGTTCAAACCAATTTTCGGTGGAAGTTTGCATGGTAATGTACATCATATATTTCTTTTAGTTTCATCATTCTCAGAAGTTACAGGGGGGGGGGGGGGGGACACACACACACATTTTACCACTTTGGAAGTGTCTCTCGCGCAAACTATTCAGTTTAGAAAAAAAATATATTAGAAGCCTCAATATCATTTTTGAAGACCTATCCATAGATATCCCACACGTATGGGTTTGATGAATTTTTTTTTGAGTTTCAGTTCTGAGTATGGGGACCCCTAAAACTTAATGTTTTTTTTCGATTTTTGTGTGAAAATCTTAATGCGGTTCACAGAATACATCTACTTACCAAGTTTCAACAGTATAGCTCTTATAGTTTCGGAAAAAAGTGGCTGTGACATACGGACGGACAGACAGACAGACATGACGAATCTATAAGGGTTCCGTTTTTTGCCATTTGGCTACGGAACCCTAAAAAGGTATCGTTTATCTTTATCGGTTACCTACTCTAATATAAGTATTTGTAAGAAAGAGATACAACACATACGTTTTACTAAAAAATTGGGTATTTAAGTAAGGCAAGTAGCCATTTTGGGTTTCGTCGTTACAATTTTTTAAAGACTAGGTACGTTATAAATCATGTAACGCTAGTTAAAAAAAAAGAAAGAAAGTATTAAACAACAAGTATAAAAAACAGGTTAAGTAACATTGAGTATTCCGTCCAGCAATGAAAAAAAGGACCTACTCGTGGACATACCTTTTACCAGGTAGGGAGAGGTATTGGCTACGACCACGTAGAACCGTAGGAAATCAAAGCACTACCATTAAGCCCTGACATCCAGTACAAGTAAATGGTGGATCAAGCCTTTTATCAGGCGCAACTGGGAGACAATAACACAAATTACCTACTATTATCTCTGCCTACCCCTCTGGGAAAGAGGCGTGATTATATGTATGTATATGCATGTATGTTCTTTGATGCTTACCATGTTAATCATTGTGTGTTCATCACCAATAAATGCTTATTCTAAAAGTTAAAAATCTTGCTGTGTGTTTTTCTTATCAGGCTTTTTTATGTATAAATTTACTATTAATAATTGTAATTAGTTAGCCCTCTGATATTGCTGTGCCCTTGCAGGGTGTCACTTGTATACCTACTTATTAATACCATCCACGTCTGTAATGTGATATGCAATAAACATTTATATCTCTATTTCTATTCTATTCTATTTCAAATATCTTACTGCATCAAAGACATTGCAGTTACAAACAAATGGGCACTGATAACAAAATAACCAACGTACAAAACTTATCTACATGCATTCATAACTATGTTATTTCACCTCATAGAAAGCAACGTATACTTACATGTTATTTTATCTTAATTAACATAAATCCCCTTCTGCAGGTAAATCACGGGCCAGTTAAATATAAAAGTAACTCCAGTTAACGAAGGGTGGTAATCAAGTAAGCAGGTCTCATCGCCAAGTTGATTGGCTCGTTACCAAAGTAAATACTGCTTGAAGCTTCTGGAGCCTCGAGCATTTGAGTGAAACCAGGTGAATTTAATCATTTGAATGTATTTATAGCACTTTCTGTGCCAGTAAATGTAATACGATACAAAGTTTTGTGGAAGTTTAGGTAATCTACATATACTTATATTCTAAAGAGGATAAGTCTGTGAGATCGTAGTTTTGTAAGTTTATATGTAATGGGGTAATCTCCGGAACCACTTATCCGATTTTAAAAATTCTTTCACCTGGCTTTCTGCGTTTTAGTACAAATTATACAGGAATTTCCTAAATAATAATGACAGATTTTAGGAAACAGGAATAAAGACTTATAATATCAGACCAAACGTCTTGACTAAATTTCATCAAAATCTTAAAAGTCATTTTCGAAAATTGTTACAAACAAATCAATAAACATGCAAATTGCAAATGTTGCCCTTTTAATATAAAACGTACTCCCATAATCATTCAGTCTTTCATAAAATAATATTTCTATTACCGTCAGTTTAATCCAGCATAAAAACTACTAGGTTTTCTTTTGGCATGTTTCCAGATACGCAACCATGCGGCTATGAATGATTCTACTATTTACGGAAAAGAGTAAGCCAGTATGGCGAAGGTTCCTTTATCGAGCTCGTGTTCTGCATATATTAGTTCTTATCCATACATTAAAAAGACATTTTGCTGTCATTTGTATTCGGAATGGAGAAAATAAATGGAGAAGAAAATACTTAATGTTGCAGCGAAACTTACGTAACTTTATTCAGTTCATTTTGAGTTGACGTTCGTTCTATGGGCTGTAACTAATCCTAGTGGATATGTCAGGCTTAATAGGTATACTATATTTAGAAACATCCGGTTACATTGGCTTGGAGCCGGGATTTTTTTACAAACTTGTAGGTTTTTTATATTGCACTGTTCGTATGTAGATAAACTCGGGTCGTTGTCACATTTCAATGACATAGGAGAATTACATAGGATCATTAAATAGAAATAATCAATTCTACCATATTAATATATTATAACACAAATATGTACCTATTAAGTTTACCAAAGTCCATATACTATGGTACCTAGGTACTTAATGCACAGACAAATACATAGATAAATAGGATGTCATGGGTTCGAATTATTTCTCGTACCAATATGTTATGGACTAGAAAATAATGAGCAATATAATACCTTTATATCCTATCCAATATGGTTTTAAAATTTTAATCCATTCAATGTAATACCTAATGTAATCTGATATCCTGCGATACAGGCAAAGCCTAGTGCAGGGACCGGTACTTATACTACATACGTACGGGCCTCGATAGATATGCGAAATGTCCTACTTCAGGACCAAGTTTGTCTAATACAAGCACACCCAGGCGACACTTAATCGACGCCAGGTCGCAGCTTGAATACTGAAACACGGAAATGTGTGCGTACAAGATACCCGTTTTTCACGTGAGAAACTACGACGAAACTAACATTTAAATTAATGATTTTATCCGTGTACCAATGAATATAATGTACCTAATGAATGAATGAATGAATGAATGTTTCTTTATTTCAGGCAATAAACCCATGACTACATTACAATATATATGATACAAAGAAATAAAATAAAATAAAATCCTTAACTAATACAAATACGTACCTACAATTATTTGCGATTCGGGTGCCGATGCGCAGATAACCAATGCAGGAAGATTGCATTTCGGTACAAGTTGTTACTGACCGTCTCAATTAGCACATTACTAGAAATGCGTATTCTTTGCCAGAACGACGCTATTCGATTTCTAATAATGGCATAGAAATCGGGTACCCTGGCATGCCTAATGCAATGTGACAAAGTCTTATCTGTTTTTGTATCAATGTTTGAGTCAATGAGTTCGCCTGAGAGATCGAATCAGAAATGAGGCTATTCCTTGAAGAAATACATAAATAGGTAAATACTGTTGCTGGATGAAATTCTAAACTTAATTGATATTGTCAAAAAAATTATGTATAGCTACTTAAGGTGGTTCGATTGCCATACAAAACGTTATTTGACATTCGTAGGCTAACGGCGTGATATTTTAAGAAACTTATGTAACAAACTTTCATAAATTGGCTTCCCATTTGCGCCAAATTCCCCCTTTCCTAGAATTAACTTGTATAAACTAGATTAATTTGAGAAATTGGTTTGTCACGTGATATTTTGGGAAAACTATTTTTCTCAAATTAATCTAGTTTATACAAGTTTATTCTAGGAAAGGGGGAATTTGGCGCAAATTGGAAGCCAATTGATGAAAGTTTGTTACATAAGTTTCTTAAAATATCACGCCGTTAGCCTGCGAATGTCAAATAACGCTTTGTATGGCAATCGAACCACCTTAAGTTATGGCCAAGGCAAACGGTTTTTGAGGTGTGACCAAATTGAAGGTGCAAAGTGCGCTTCAAGAGCCCCTAAACAAAGTGGACAGATATACTGGTAAAAGTCGCAGAAGTCTAGTGACTCTCAAAACTTCATGGATACATTAATTACCGGAGTTTGACCTTACATTACCGGTGGTAATATAGCACGAGTCATCAAAACGGGTACGGGTAAAATCATTTTATATACTGAATTTTTATTTGTTTTTGGATGTACAATAAAACAAAATACCATCAAATAATAAATGACTATTAGATTTGCGATCATATGGGCCAAATAAATCAATTTCCACACGTGTGCCTACGAGTTACGCAACTATGTCGCTGCTGGAAAGTTTCCTTGTCTTTTACCCGAGAAAGGGTTGATCGCACCGATTTGTTACCGGGTTAAGCTTCAACATTCCCGCAATGCAAGATGCGGATTTAATAGGACAATAAAATAATATGCTGAAAATGTACTTGCCTATTCTTGTTGTAACGTAGAAATATGACTGAAGTGGCATGACACTACGAAATTGAACTGTAGAATAATTCACAAAAGGACAGTTATCCAACATGCTTCATTCAATTTATTGATTGCGTTGCTTGTGCTTTTTGTCATTACTTAAATTATTGGTAAGTATTTATAAAGTCTCAATAACTAAAACTGACATATCATAGAAAATAGTGAAGAACACGGTACAAAAATAGGGGAAAGATAAACATGTATAAGACTAAAACAAATATGATCTGATCACTAATCATCTTTGTAACTGGATTTCGTTACCAAGATTGGTCCTCGATTACAGGTAGACCAGGTACGTATATTAAAGGAAATTAGTCCCTGTCTACATTCGTTACGAACTACAACATTGGGCACTTTAATTATATTAGGTACCTATTTGTAAAGAAACAAGATACGTAGTTGTTTATAGTCATAAATAATATTCGATTTCGAAAAAATACTTACATAAGTGTCGTAAAATAACAATTGTTTTGATATTATACTGGTTGTGACTGAAGACATTCACTAAACAGATTCTAAGACCTAGTAAAACGTAATCTCCATCTCCACTTATAATAAATCTCTAAATTAAAAAAAGAATCAGCCAGTTTGAAACTAAGCTTTGTGTGGTACGAATGTTCTCAGCATTCCATGAACGGAAAAATATGAAACATTTTATATAGGTACATTATTATTCTAGCTGCAACTTACGATAGTTTTTATACGACTGCGACAATTAATTAATTTTCCGAAATATACGACTTCATTAAATTTTTCATTTATTTTTATTGAAATCAAACGTTGCTCCAACGGTCAGCTATAAGACACGTCAAATTTTCGTCAAAATGGCGGAATTGCTTTGCCATTCACTTATAATAATTTAAATCCAATCTACGATAAACCTTTACGATACACATGCCAAAAGTTAAACCATAAAAAAAATATTCGATTGTGATATGAGAACTTATATGCGCAAATGTCGCATTATGGCGTAATTTCAATAAATGTATCAACTTTGAACAATATAATTAACACGAATTTGTTTTTTTTGAATGGCAATGGCACGCGCTCTGCGCATTCTGCCAAAGTGCCTGCAGCGCTACCACGAAAACCGAAACTCGAAGTTCGTATAACTGCATCCCTGTCACTTGAGTATTGTTAGTGCGATAGAGATAGAGATACCCGAATATTTTCGAATTCCGAAGTTCGTGATTATAGCTCAGGAATCGAAACTACACTCCGTAAGCCGCGTCCGCTGCGCCATGTTTTCGTGGTTTTTAAACGTCAAATATGTTTTACCCGTGTGGTGTCGGGTTAGAATAGCACCACCCCCTGTCTTCCCGTGGGTGTCGTTAGAGTCGACTAATGGAACAGGGTTGAAGTGTGTTGTGGGCGATGGGCTAGCAACCTATCACTGCAACATCACATTTTGTCGATCTTTTATACCCACATTTATGCTAAAAGTGGCACTGGAACACAAGTTTCATGTGCTCTGCGTACCCCTTTTAGGGATAAAGGCGTGATGGTATGTATGTATGTATGTTTTACCAATCTAAACAAAACCCTATTTGTTTGCCTAACCTGACGGAAAACATTTCAGATGTTTAAAAACATGGAAAACATTGGTGCAGCGGACCCGGCTGTAGGTAGACACTAAATAAAATAATCATAATGTATTTTCTCGAAAAAAGGATAATAGAGAAAAAATCAACGCAAGAGGTTATATGTATAGGTAATCACTAAGTTACAAAGTTTTATGTTCTGTCCCTTATCCACAAAACGCAAGGTGCGTTTTGTGGAAAAGGGACAGATATGAAACGATTATTTTTTACTATGACGCTCGAGGATCTTGACGTCACAGTCTCCGATCGTTTTCTCACTCTAACAAGCGACATTAAAACGGTTTTGAGACATTTGAATGGGATTTTCGTCATCTTCTATCTATCTATACCTACATATAAATGCCGTGACTGACTCACCCACTCACTCATCAACGCACAGCCGAAACTACTGGGGCTAGAGAGTTGAAATTTACACCAGAACTACCTTTTACAACGTAGGCAACGGATAAGAAGGGATTTTTGGAAATTCTACCCCTAAAGGGGTCAAATAGGGGTGCAAAGTTTGTATGGGGAAAACTTTATTTTTTGAGCTAGAGACTTACAATTTTGTATAAATATTACTTATTAGAATACAAATAAAATACTTTCAACGTTTAGAAAAATTCTGCCCCTAAGGGGATAAACAAGGGGTGCAAATGTTGTATGGGGGAAACTTTATTATTTTAGCAAGAGGCTCAATACGTTGTAGAAAGCTTACTTATTAGAATACAAATAAAGTACTGTCAGCGTTTTGGAAAATTCAGCCTCTTAGGGGGTTAAATAGGATTGCAAAGTTTGTATGAGCGAAACTTCTTTTTGAGATAGAAGCTTAAAAGTTCGTAGAAAGATTACTTATTACAATACAAATAAAAAAAACAGCGTTTTGGAAAATTCCACCCCTAAGGGTATGAAAAAGGGGTACAATGTTGGTAAAGGGGATTTTTTGAGCTAGAATCTCAAACCTTTAATTATAAAATACTTCCAGCGTTTTAGAAAATTTCACCCCTTAGGGGTGTATAAGAAGGGGGTGCAACGTTTGTAAATATATTTTTTTAGTAAGTGACAAACCTTTGTTGAAAGATTACTTATTACAATACAAATAAAGAACTTTCAGCGTTTTGGAAAATTCCACCCCTAAGGGTGATTAAAACAGGTGAAAATTTGTATGGATGAAACTTTTTTTTTTGAGCTAGAGTCTTGAAATTGTGTAGAAAGATTATTTATTAGAATACAAATATATAGGTAAATTACTTTCAGTGGTTTGAAAATTTCCACCCGCTAAGAGGGGGATAAAGAGGTGCAATGTTTGTATAGGAAAACTTTTTTTTAGGTAGAAACTTAAAACTCTGTAGAAAGATTAAGTACCTACTTATTAAAATAAAAAAAAATACCTACTGCCAGCGTTTTGGAAAATTTCACCCCTTAAGGGGTTAAAAAGGGGTGCAAGGTTTGTATGGGAAACACTTTTTTTAGCTAAAGACTAGATAGTTTGTAGAAAAAATACTTACCTTACAATAAAAAAAACCGAGTGTTTTATTTTTAATTTTTCCCTGAAAAGCGTTCAAAGTTTGTATGGAGAGCAAGAAAATTTTAAAGTATGATATTTGTAACTTCGATCTTAGCCTGTTTAGACTACAAAACTTATTTTGGCATTTTTTGAAATATATCCCCTTATCTTATCTTATCTTATCTAGGTGAGGGCCCTTTCGGATGCACTTCGACCCAGTGGGATCTTTTGTGCATTTGCCCTCTCCTTTATACCTGCTCCCAGGCTTGCTCCATCATTTCCACAAAGCGGATGATGCAGTTCGCCGGGAGCACCTTGAATTCCTTTGGTTGCGGGTAACCGTTACCAAAGTAGTTCATTCTTTGTCTGGCAAGAGCATGACATTCACACAATAAGTGTTCCATAGTCTCTTCCTCCTCGCCACACATTCTACAGTCTAAACTACCAGATAGTCCCATCTTGGCCAAGAGATCTTTGACCCCGAAGTGACCTGTGAACACCCCAGATATAATTCTGAGTTGCTTCCTACTGGATTTACAGAGTTTTCTGGTCCAGCCCGAGTCCACTCCTTCTATGAAGAGCTTAGAGTGCCTTAAGCCAGCCTCATTCCTCCACTCGTGTTGGTGTTTGGTTTTGGCGTAGGCTTTAAAGGCCGATATTATGGTCCCCTGCGAGAGTCCCACAAATGGTTCTGGACCAACAAAGTGATTTGTAGAGCCCCCTCTTGCAAGCTCATCTACTCTTTCGTTGCCGATGAAGCCCTTGTGCCCTGGTATCCAAACTAGTTGCACCTTATTGTGCCTTCCAAGTCTGTTTAGTGCTTGGACGCCATTATAAATTAGTCTAGTCCACTTTCGGCGCCGTTAGCGCTTTAAGGGCCGCTTGACTGTCACTGAGTATATAGATAGTCCGCCCTTTGGTTCGCCTGTCTATATTCTCCTGTACACAAGCAATTATGGCGTATATCTCCGCTTGGAAGACAGTTGCCAAACTACCCATGCTTACACTACTACTATAGTCATTTGCATAAATGCCTGCTCCCGTACCGGATCCCATTTTTGATCCGTCCGTGTACCATATACTGTCTTCGATACCAGACTTTGGTGGTTCTAGACCTTCGGCCCACTCAGCCCTGGTTGAAACTTTTGTTGTGTAGTTCCTATGGAATACATACTTGGGTAGCATTTTGTCGCTTCCCATGTTTGTTATTCTGTCTAAGATACCATCAGTCTCCATATTTGTGTGCTTAGTCTTCGGCTTGCTATCGCTCCACAGTCCAAGAGTTCTTAGTCTGTAGAGCGATTTGCGCGCCTCTGACTTAATCACCATGTGAAGTGGCGGTAGGTCCAGTAGGACTTCTAGCGCCGCTGTAGGCGTGGTACGAAACGCCCCTGTTATAGCCATGCATGCCGTTCTCTGCACCTTTCTCAGGGCTTCTCTGCATGTGCTCATTAAAGTCCTTGGCCACCATACCAGGCTACCGTACAGTATTATGGGTCTCACCATCATGGTGTAGATCCACTTCAGTACCTTAGGGTTCAGTCCCCATGTTTTGC
Source organism: Epinotia brunnichana (assembly GCA_963854355.1). Classification (NCBI taxonomy): domain Eukaryota; kingdom Metazoa; phylum Arthropoda; class Insecta; order Lepidoptera; family Tortricidae; genus Epinotia; species Epinotia brunnichana. The sequence goes on along the minus strand of OY977949.1, from coordinate 14,814,154 downwards.
CATACGCTGATCTACACATTCCAAATACCCTCAGGGCCTTTGTAATGGTGAGATCTGTATGCTTCTTCCAGTTCAGTTCCTTATCCAGTGTGACACCTAGATATTTCACGTCATTGGACAGTTCTAGTACCCTTCCGTACAGCTTCAACAGCTGTATGCCGCGAAGGGTCCTTTACTACAGTTTTGCCTGGATTAATGTATAATTGGTGACAGTCGCACCATCTCTCCACTTCCCTCAGTGCCTTGTTCATGATTTCTGATACCGTACTTGGGAATTTCCCATTAACCAGTATCACTAAATCATCAGCATATCCTACCGTGTGGATGGGACCTTTATTGAGTTCTATCAAGAGTGAGTTCACCACCAAACTCCATAGAGTTGGTGAAAGTACTCCACCTTGTGGACATCCTTTTGTGGCCGTGGCCATTATCTCATCCCCTAAAAGAGATGACTTTATCAGTCTGCCATTTAGCATGAAAGCCCTAAAGGGATAAGGGTGTTCAAAGTTTGTATGGAGAGCAAGATATTTTTAAAGTAAGGGATTTGTAACTTCGGTTTTAGACTGTTTGCTAAAATACTACAAAACTTATTTCAGCGTTTTTTTAATTCATCGCCTAAGAAGGTTAAAAGGGGGTTCGAACTTTGTATAGAGAGCAAGACATTTTTAAAGTAAGAAATTTGTAACTACGGTTTCAGACTGTTTACTATGAGGGTTCAGAGAGGGTTCTTAGTCTTTATAGAGAGCAAGAGATTTTGAAAGTAAGAGATTTGTAACTTCGGTTTTAGATTGTTTTCTAAAAGACTAGGTAGAAAATTAATATCAATGTTTTTTTTTTAAATTCATTCCTTCAACAAACATTTAGACGATAACATGTTATACGCGGACGAAATCGCGGGCAACAGCTAGTTTTTAATAAGTTTCTCTCAAAAACGTAATTTTTGGTACAAGTATTTATTGCCCACTGTACTTTTCTGTATACCTACCGTCATCAACTACTCATTGAGACTATTCTAACGAGCCCAAACTCAACGGGCTTACGTCGGTTAAGTACTGAATTCCCATAGCCACCTTCTTTCTGTCTCCATCATCAGATCAGCTCGATGGTACAGTCAAGTGTAAAAATATGCATGCACACAACTTACTCATAAATATGTCCCATCGCTCTTATGTCAGCGGATTAAGGTTTCGGAACATATTTATCCAACTGCTAATTGTAAGTGTGATAAAATACCTACTAACATAGTGTTAAGATCACTGTTACTAACAAATTATGGAAATAATATTTCTGATGTAAATTATTAAATAAAAAAATAAAAATTATGAGAAGATTAAATCGATACATATTTTTGCACTTGACTGTACCATAATATTGAATCGTCATCCAAACTATACCTTTAACAAAAATTTCAGCTCAATCGGTTGAAGATATCTGCTTCAAAATTGAGTTGCAAGATTCCACCCGAACAAACATACCTACATAGTTACATAGGTACGTTCCAATTGACCCTAACGTCCCAAGTTAAAACTATGTATTTTGATATAACGTGTTCATGCATATGGTCACATTTGTCACATATGGTAGGAAAATAAAATGTTTACATTATGTTAGTTAAGCGCCATCTTCTAGCGGAGGTTATAAACACGACCGCGCAGAATACTGATCTTGTTCAGGTTAAGTCTTAATTATTGCCGACTGTACTTTACTGTATACCATCATCAACTATTCATTGAGACGATTCTAACGAGCCCAAACTCAACGGGGTTACGTCGGTTAAATACTGAATTCCCATGGCCACCTTCTGTATCTATCATCAGATCAGCTCGATGGTAGCATACTATTGAATTGTCATCCATACTATACTAATACCCCAAATTTCAGCTCATTCGGATAACGGCAAGTGACTGAAATTTTGACGGACAACTTACATAGATTATATACTTACATACGAACAAGTCAAGTTAATATAAAGCTTGTAAAAAGGTTCTTAAGCCTCGAGTTATAGATTAAACTAAGTTAAAATTTGTTCTATTGAAGTCTCAATCCACATGACAATAGACTTTAATCCCAGAGTAGTCCATACAATTGAAAGGTTTTACCTCAGTATAGGCCGATCACGTAACGCATTGTACGCGCGTTAGGTACCTACCTAGGTGTCACTTTTTATATGGAAAATTGACAGTTAAATTGTACCGACGCGCGTTCGGAACGTTACGTGATTACCCCTCTGATTAAGTCTTCATTCCTCCTTGATCAAATGCGGCCTGAAGTACTCGAAACCTTGATACCTAACCAATTTTTTTGTCAACGCATACTTACTGGCGGTTTCAATATTATATTGTGCGTGCGTGCGATAATCAAAAGCGTAGTTACTTTTCCAGCTGACTTGTGAGCTGGGGCTTTTGTGGCTATGGGTAATTCTCAATTTAAAACATACCTACGAAGATAGGCATGAGACTAATTAAGAGACGGTTTCGTAAGGCCGCAAGATGTGGCTAACGATGCGAGATAATGGCGGAATCTCGACGTGTGTCTCGATTAGGGGGTGGAGGTGCGAACTCCACGAGATTAAGGAATTCCGTGCTTATTATTTCCGCATATGAGCTTGTTAGATGGTTTAGTAATTTAATAATACTGTCACAGGCATTTTTATAGTTGACAATTAGATTAGATTAGATTAGATTCATTTATTGCTGATTGAAAATTTACATAATATTTTACAAATTCTCTTTGTACATAAATAAAATGAATTCACAGAAAGCTCGTCAGGTAAATACAACACATTTGTTACAATAATTTCAAACAATAATAATTAATTTATTTATAAATAGTTACAAATTTAAAGCAATATTGATTATAATGTAATAATGTCAAAAATATAATATAATGTCTGAACTAGAAAAACAAAAATAAAATATAAAAACAAAAACGTACTTATGTCAAAACATATCAATTTCATGTCAAATAAATGTCAAATTATACTATACTACCTATATAATACAAATGGACACCCATCGATCCGATCCAGAATTCCTGACCATATTTTAGAAGTCTAGTGCCATCAAGAAAACACCTGAGACACCTAGATAACCTAATTAAACACGTGCTAGCACTAACACATGAAATCATAAAAACTCGAGTCTTAAAAACCTTAGTCCCCTGCATCTATATATTATATATAAGGAGACTAAGGAGAGCTACAGATAATCTTGCGAGGGCGAGCAATAAAAACTTTATCCAACGCTAACAGTTTTTAAAACAAGTTTACTATCATAATGTTTACCCAGCTAAGGGAACGAAAACAACGCAAAACAAACATCCCAGTCATTTAATTAATTAAAAGGACGTACACAGCATAATGAGCATTATTACACAAAGAAAACAGACACCCTGGATTGGACAGACTTTATGAAACAGAAAAAGTATAATGCTCCGTTATGTGACGAATATTTTAAAACAGAGTTTAATTTTAAAACTGGGGAAAGATACCGGAGTGCAGTAATTTATGGCGTCATTACGGAAAATTAAATGAAAAATGTTCCGCCATTATGAGCACATGCAGGATCGCTCGGAATAGATGCATTTATACTGTGAATTGTTTGAACGGATTTCGAGTATTTTAATCCTATCTTTCTCTTATGGTGTGCTTTCATACTAGGAGATTGTTTGTGTTGGCAGTGGTTTTACAGCCGGTTGCCACCTGACGCTAAGGCTGTCACCCTCTCCGAGTGCGGGCGCCGCCGTTGGCTCAATATGAGCTCTTTCGCCGCCATCCCATCTGGAGTACTCCAGCCTAAGCACCCAGCACTGTCTGCGACCTCTACTCCGATTATATCAGAGAAGCTCGTAGCAGGGGTTTGATGACGGAGTTTCCTTCTCCGGCCTGTTGGTCCGCGGGAGGTATTTTATTTCCCTCCTGCCCGGCGTGTCGCCGAGGGTTCCCATATCCGCCACCTGCCCCCCTATTCTGTAACTTGTTTTAAGCTCACCTCAACGCTCACCCACAATTATACCTTGAAACCGCGATGCGTAGTAACTAAGCGTATGTAGAGGTCTAGTTTCGTAACGGGTGACCGGCGGGTTGAGCCGCATTAACGCGTAGCGAATAACAGCCCAGGGGACGCGTTCTCTAGGTGTGAGGCTCACCCGAGAATAGAGAGAGTATTTTAATCCTATGTTTCATTTAAAATATAGTCCGTTTTTTAAATTGATTTAATTTTGACACGTTGTAGTACACCATTAGCTAGTAGTATATTGTGCATAGTAATAAAAATATCATGGATGTCCTGCTGGGGAAGATGCTTCCCAGTCCACAAATAAATATAATTTACAGTGAAACTGTTGGTATAGTTTTTTTTTTATTGGTAATAGAATTTTATAGACATATAGTATAGATTTTCTTCCATATATTGGAATTCACGAAAACTAAGGTGGTCCTGCCAGGGAGCATGACGTCAAACTAGGCCTGTATCTTGGCAGTCTGCGAGTGCGAATAAACAAGATTTACAGTAGTGTTTAGGAAAGGTAGGTAGGTATTTAGTTATATGAGCGATGATCGCAGAAAACAAAATTGCGCAGCCTGATAATATGTAGCTTTCGAATAGAGGCCATTTTGCCAAACAGATACAGGGGCAGTGGCTTCTGAAGCGATAGCAAATGCAGTAAATCACCCATGTCTTGGGCCATAATTCATTCGCCGCCGATCGGAAAATATTAAAATTCTTTCACATGCTTGCTTTTACAGTTTACAGTAAGTTTCTTCAGACCAGAGCGTTCGTGCTAGCAGCTGGTTTATATGAATCATAATGGCGTACTGGTATAACATTGGTGGTTATTAAAACACGCCACAATTTTATTTAGAAAAACCGACATAACTATTTTTTTTCTTTATTTGTGACCTCAGGAATCCATGGTTAAAATTTTGGTTACAAGAACTTTATTTTAATTATTTTAATCTAAATATGCTAGCCAGTTTAAATTATAAGTCTAAGCATACTACAGTTTAACTAATATTAATACAAAATAATAACAAAGGTATTTGTTGAACCAATTTTGTTCCTAGAAGTAAGAAAGTGTAATACAAAATGTATCGGTATACTCCTGCCCACCCCGTATAAGCCACGCCATATGAAATTCGTTAGATAAAATGCTGGAAGAACATAGCACTCAGTACTACGTCTGCCACGCGTCTGCGTCTGTCCTGAATTGACCCCTATAGAACTTTGTTGGGGAATCATAAAAGAAAGAATGGCAGCCAGTAATACTGAGTACACATTTAACAGCGTCATGAGAAAATAAGACGAAGAAATTGAAGCACTTGACGTAGAGACGTTTCACAATATTTTCAGAAAAACCCAAGAAAAAGAAAAACCTTGTTATCAATCTTAACAAATCAGATGAAGATATACCAAATGCCTAGTTTATAACAGCCTCTTTTATTATTTCTTTACTGTTTTTATACCAATTAAAAATATTTTTGAGTGTTTTTATTTACTCGTTCATTTCATTCATTAACTTTTTTTGCAATCAGTACGTCATGTGTGTGTAATCATCATTCACCTCAACTCTCGTGGCACTACCATACGCGCGAAAGCACATACAAAAGCAAGCACTTATTAAAAACTAGCTGTTGCCCGCGACTTCGTCCGCGTAGAACTTTTTATCGTCTTAGAAAATGATTTCTCTCAATACAAAATTTGAACCCTCTTTTAGGGGATAATTAAAAAAAAAGTTGATGTTCATTTTCTAGTTTGTGAACAAACAGTCTAAAACCAAAGTTAAAAATCTCATACTTTAAAAATGCCTTGAAATACTCAAACTTTGAACCAATTTTAACACTCTTAGGGGATGAATTTGGAAAAACTCTGAAATCAGTTTTGTAGTCTTTTAACGTACAGAATAAGACCGAAGTTAAAAATCTCTTACTCACACTTTAAAATTTTATTGCTCGCCATTTAAAATTTGAACCCCCTTTTAAACCCCCTTAGAGGTTGAATTTTTCTAATCGCTGAAAGAACTTTTTTCGTAAACTTTTAAGTCTCTAGCTCAAAAAAAGTGTTGCCCATACAAAACTTTCTTAACCCCCTTAGGGGTGGAATTTTCTAAAACTCTGAAATTACTTTATTATTAATTTTAATAAGTAACATTTTGAATAGTTTTAAGTCTAGTAAAAAAAAAAGTTTTTCCCACACAACACTGGCTACCCTTCTTAAGGATCTTAAGGATCCCCTTAGGGATGGAGTTTTCTAAAACGCTGAAAGTTCTTTTTTAGTATTCTAATAAGTAATCTTTTTGCAAAGTTTTAAGTCTAACTCAAAAAAAAGTGTTGCTCATGCAAAGCTTGCTCACCTTTTTAACCCTATTAGGGGTGGAATTTTCTAAAACGATTTGTGTTCTTTTTTTGTATTTTAATAAGTAATCTTTCTACAAAGTTTCAAGTCTCTAACTCAAAAACATAAACTTTCCCTGATAAAAACTTTGCACCCCTTTTTATCCCCCTTAGGGATAGATTTTTTCAAAACGCTGAAAGTCTTTTTTTTTGTATTTTTATAAGTAATCTTTCTACAAAGTTTTAAGTGTCTAGCTCAGAAAAAGTGTTCCCCATACAAACCTTGCACCCTTTTTTAACCCCCTTAGGGAATGATTTTTGTAAAACGCCGAATGTAGTATTTTTCATGTTCTAATAAGTAATTTTTCGTCAAAATTTTAAGTCTCTATTAAAAAAAAATATGTTTTTCCCATACAAACTTTGCACCCGTGAAATTTTCCAAAACGCTGAAAGTACTTTCTTTGTATTTAAATAATCTTTCTGCAAAGTTTTAGGACTCTAGCTAAAAAAAATAGTTTCCCACATACAAACTTTGCACCCCTATTTTAGCCCCCTATTTTTAGGGGTAGAATTTTCTAAAACGCTGAAATACTTAATTTGTATTCTGATGACTAATCTTTCTACAAAGTTTTAAGTCTCTATTAAAAAAATATATTGTTTCCCCCATACAAAATTTGCACCCCTATTTTACCCCCTTAGGGGTAGATTTTTTTAAAACACTGAATCTAGGTACTTGATTTGTATTCTAATGAATAATTTCTCTACAAAGTTTTAAGTCTCTATTTAAAAAAAAAGTAGTTTTTCCCATACAAACTTTGCACTCTATTTTACCCCTTTAGGGGTAGAATTTTCTAAAACCCTGAAAGTTCTTTATTTGTATTCTAATGACTGATCTTTCTACAAAGTTTTAAGTCTCTATTTAAAAAAAAAATATTTCCCCCATACAAACCTTGCACCCCTATTTTACCCCCGTAGGGGTGGAATTTTCCAAAACGCTGAAAGTGTTTCATTTGTATTCTAATAACTAATTTTTCTACAAAGTTTAAGTCTATAGCTCAAAAAAAAAGGTTCTCCCATACAAACTTTGCACCCCCATTTTACCCCCTTAGGGGTAGAATTTTCAAAAATCCCTTTTTATCCCTAGCCCACGTTATAAAAGCAACATACTGTGCAAAAATCAACTCTCTAAGATTAGTAGTTTCGGCTGTGCGTTGATGAGTGAGTGAGTGAGTGATTGAGTGAATAAGTCAGTCAGGACATAGGCATTTATTATGTATAAATAGATAGAAGATAATGAAACTCCCATTCAAATCATACTTATAATCAATATACTCGAGCGTCATAGTAAAAAACAATCGTTTCATATGAAGGTGCGTTTTGCGGAAAAGGGACAGAACATACCCCCTCTTAAAACTTTGGACTCTTATAACTTAATCATTACCTATATAACCTCTTGCTTTGTTTTTTTCTCCATTTGACTATATTTATTTTAAATTCTTTTTCGAGAAAATACATTATGATTATTTACCATATTTTCGATTCCTGAGCTAACCACAAACTTCGGAATTCGAAAATATTCGGGTATCTCTATCTCTATCGCACTAACCATACTCGAGTGACAGGGATGCAAATATATGAACATTGAGTATCGGTTTTCGTGGTAGCGCCGCAGGTACTTTGGCTGAATGCGCCGAGCGCGTGCCATTGTCATTCAAAAAAAACAAATTCGTGTTAATTATATTGTTCAAATTTGTTGATTTCATTTATTGAAATTACGACATAAAACGACATTTGCGCATATAAGTTCTCATATCAGAATCGAATATTTTTTTATGGTTTATATTTTAGCATTTGTCTCGTAAAGGTCTATCGTAGACGGGATTTAAATTATTAATAAGTGAAAGGCAAAGCAATTCCGCCATTTTGACGAAAATTTGACGGTTCTTATAGCTGACAGTTGGAGCAGCGTTTGATTTCAATAAAAATAAATGAAAAATTAAATGAAGTCGTATATTTCGGAAAATTAATTAATTGTCGCAGTCGGATAAAAACTATCCTAAGTTGCAGCTAGAATAATAATGTACCTATATAAAATGTTTCATATTTTTCCGTTCATGGGATGCTGAGAACATTCGAACCGCGCAAAGCTTAGTTTCAAACTGGCTGATTCTTTTTTTAATTTAGAAATTTATTATAAGTGGAGATACCAATTGATTAAAACTATTAGACTATTACGTCGAATAGAGCCTTGGATCTATTGCAATTGGGTTGGGTATAGGTTTTGCGTCAATTATTTGTTCTTGCTTCATAGGTAGTCATGACAGCTATAAAATGGACAGGCTCTGATGTCTCGATCTTGGCAACAACTTCCTACTACTATAACAAAAATCTCTTTATTATAATTTAAGGAGTAGAAGTACTATCTTAGTAAGAAGTAATAAATATGTTGCTAAATGAATGTTAATATAAATAACAATTATTTTCATTTAGCTAGCGCTCTAGATGACTGAAACATAGTAGGTAATTTTATCTCATAAGTGGTACCAAAAATAATATTGGAGCATATTTATATATGGTTATATTGAGCCCTGAGAGAAGACACCCGTGGGGTCCCAACTCAATTTACTTTGTATGGCTTTAGTCACCCTTCTGAGATGAAATTACAACTGATAGAAACTTGTCCGCCTTATCTCGCTATGAAGAAAACTACTTTTATGCTGTTAAGATTTACTTTATTGGGATTTTATTTCTTTTCTATAGGGACGGACATACGTCATGTTTGGATTGTAACGTTCCGTACTTTTTTATTTCATCATTTTACAACCTTTTTAAGTGGCATAAGTAATATATGATACAGTTTTCTACTTTTAATGTATTTATATATCAATATAGTAATTAAAAGTCTCAGGAATATATACTTGAGCACATGACAAATATTTGCCCTTAATGGAATTCAAACCGAGGCTAGGTTCGTAGGCAGGGGTACCTACTAACTAGGATAAGTAGTCGATATAGCTCCAGTTATATTGCATGCTTAGTTGTACCGTTTAATACAAGCAGAAGTCTATTTTTAATTAAAGGGGTTGACAAGAGTTTGGCGCTTTTATTACAAGTTGAAAGGCAATATGCAACGGTCCTCCCGCAGAATATTTAGTCCATCACTCCCCGAAAATATTTTTGGACGGTGTAAAAACCAGGTTGATTTTTATAGGCCAGCAAATTCCAATGCAGTTATAAAACTGTACCATTAATCGAGTTTTATAATAAAAGCTAAGCCCCGTTTGCCTACTACTAGTGCCTACCTACTAAATCATGCAAGCCTCGATGCTTTGGCAGAAATGTAGTTTACATTTTGATGCAGTGCGTAGTGATCGATTTTTGTTTTTGTAAGCTTCGTTTGAAAGAGTGTATTAATTAATCGGCTTTTACATTCCCGATTAGTTTTGTAAAACTATGACGGTGGCAAATCTACCAAATGCAAATAGATTTTCTGAACATGAAATTGTGTTAGCAATAGGCAGATTTGTTGGGTTTTTCTGTTAGTAATAGTAGTCGTAGTAATTTTACTCTTTCGCCCTCCCTCCCCTTTTCTTTACTCAAGTTCTCACAATTTATTTATTTATTATTCATTTATTTAAAACATGTAAACACGGCATTACAGTCCTTATACCAAAGCGTCATGAAAACGATGATGATTGAAAGGCCGGTTGGTAGCTGACTGACAGTATTTATTCATTTGTTAATGTGCCAGTATCAATTGCCTATTTACATAGCAAACCTACTTGCACAATCCTTACATCTCTCCCTGATAAGCTATCAATTACCATTAACAAAAAACTTTCAACTTCTGGTTACACGATTGATATCTGAGCCCGATTCCAAGCGCGCAACGCACGGGCAGACGCGTTGGGCGGAGGCGCAGCCGGGGCATCTATCGGTGGCTCTGCGACTACCATGCCCGCCGACGACTGCTCGGGCTGAGATCGCTCCGCTGGCGACGTTTGTATCTCACCGTCCAACGCGTCCTCAAACGCCTCGTCAGCACCACACTCGGCTGACCTAGATCGAGCGCCGACCCGTTCATTCGGCGGCCTTATACTTGCCCGCGATAGTGAAAAACTATTTCTGTTGACCGGTATGATTTGATCTATGTGTCTACGCCATTCGTTCCCTTGACCCATATCTACTTTAAAAGAAGCCGGACCGGACTGAGACGTGACCTTTCCTTCCAACCATTTCTCCCCCCTTAAGATAGCTTAAGGGGGGAGAAATGGTTGGAAGCATAAGCAAGATGTTGTGCTCGCGCGCGAGCACAACATCTCCTACGTTAACGAGACGCGGCGTGCCCCCGGTGGCCGCTACCTGGCGCTCCTGCATGGTCCGCACGACAGCTGCGCGGTCTGGTCGCAGCGCGTCCAGCCGCCCGCGCAGCCGCCGCTTCATCAGTGCCATGGCCGGGGACACGCCAGTCGTCGCGTGTTCGCAATTGCGGTACTGAAAAAGGAATCTACTGAGAGCAGTCGATACTTCCACACGCTCATGGAGAGCCCTTTTTATAGCTTTTTTAATAGTTTTCACCGCGTTCTCCGCGGCACCATTTCCCTGTGGCCTGTAAGGTGCTGACGTAACGTGTTTCACAAAATTAACCTCACAAAAGTTCTTAAATTCATGTGAAAAGAATGGCGGGCCATTGTCGGTCACGAGCTGCTTGGGAAATCCAAAACGAGCAAAAATGGATTGCAATGCTAAAATAGTTGAACGGGCATCCGTGTTCCTCATTAAAATGGTCTCTATCCATTTTGAATGTGCGTCAACTACAATCAAATACCGTTTACCACCGCAATCAGCGAAGTCCATGTGAAGCCGGCACCACGGGTTCAACGGGTACTCCCACGGATGCAAGGGTGCGTGCGGCGGCGCGTCGCGCACCGCACGACAAGCGTCGCAGGCACGACACGTGCCATCAATGTCCCGGTCAATATCTGGCCAATACACGTAATTTCGCGAGATAGTTTTCATTTTGCGAGTACCCAGATGCCCTTCGTGTATCTCATCTAACACGCGCTTCCTAACAGTAGGCGGTATTACTACACGGTATTTGTAAACCAAGCAACCCATGTCCACGATCAAATTGCTCTTCCTAGAGAAGTACGGTTTTTCTTCCTCGCAGCTCGGGGCCGATGGCCACCCAAACAGTACATACCCATAAATTCTATTTAACACGGTATCATTCTTTGTTTCTCTAGCGACATCTTTGAAACTAATTGGTAACAAATCTTCAACTAACTGAACATAACTTACAGCATCCGAGACGCGGCCCTCGCGTGGCAGTGGCAGTCGAGACAAAGCATCGGCTGGTCCGTTATCAACAGAACGCACAAACTCAATCGAAAAGTCGTAAGCCGCCAAACGCACAGCCCACCTTTGTAAGCGACTGGCGGCCGTCTGTGGAATTCCACTCTTTTTACCAAAAATATAACTTAGTGGCTTGTGATCCGTTCGCAGCGTGAAATGCCTTCCAAATAAATACTGGTGATGCTTAGTGATACCATAAAATATCGCTAACGCCTCTTTATCGAGTTGGCTGTAGTTCCGTTCGTGAACGTTGAGCGTCCTCGACGCACAGCTGACAGGGCGCTCGCTGCCGTCTTCGTAGCGGTGTGCCAGCACTACGCCGAGTCCATAAGCGCTGCTGTCCACTGCCAGCACGAGTTCACGCCCCTCCTCATAATGGGCTAGTACGCGTTTGTCAACCAGAGCCCGTTTCGCCTCTACAAAAGCCTGTTCACAATTTGGATCCCATTTCCATTCAACTCCGATTCTTAACAACGCATGCAACGGATGTAGCAACGTACTCAAATTAGGAATAAACTTCCCATAATAATTTAACATCCCAAGAAAACTTTTCAGTTGCGACACATCCTCGGGTCTCGGAGCGTCAGAAATGGCCTCCAATTTAGCGGGATCTGGTCGCAAACCGTTTTTATCAATAATAAAGCCTAAATATTTGACTCTATCTTGTAAAAAATTACATTTGCTTAACTTAAGAGTCATTCCCGTGTGACGCAAACGTTCAAGTACAGCTCTAAGATTTCGCAGGTGCTCCTGCCTATTAGGACCCGTAACACAAATGTCGTCCAGGAAAACTACGCAATTAGGGATCCCGCGCAGCGTTTCCTCCATCAACTTTTGAAACTTTTCCGGAATGCATGAAAGACCATACGGCGTCCGTCGATACACGAACGTACCCACATGAGTCGTGATCGCCGTATAGGGCTGCGAGTCCTCTGTTAAAAAACACTGTTCATAAGCGTGACGTAAATCTAGTTTCGTGTACTGTTCCCCGCCGCTAAGATTAAAGAACAGCTCTTCTATGCGAGGCAACGAATAGTAATCACGCTTCAGTTTAGGATTAATCGTAACTTTGGAGTCCCCGCAAATGCGTAAATCCCCATTCTGTTTCATTACCGGTACTATTGGAGTTCCGTAATCGGAGTAGTCCACGCGGCACAGGGTCCCGTCTCGCTCGAGTCGTTCGAGCTCACGCTCAACACGTACGCGCAACGCTAGTGGCACGGGTCTCGCACGCACATAAACAGGGTCTTTGTCCGTGAGCTGTAATTGGATGGTCTTTTTACAAGTACCTAATTTATCCGTGAACACTTCAGGAAAATCACTACACAACTGGGTCACCAATTTATCCTCTTCCATTATCTCATTAAACGTAATTTGGTTGATTTGCAAAGCTCGCATCCATTCGCGACCCAATAGTGGCCGCCCCCCATTTTTAATTACGTACAATGGCAGATTGGTCGCTTTTACATCGTTAAGCACGACCTCAACCGATATAAACCCAAGAGTTTCAATTTGTGACCCAGTGTAACAGCGCAAAATTAAATTATCCGCCTTGATCGCTTTGTTTGCAAACTTTTGTCTATAAAAGTCCTCACTAATAGCCGATATGCGGCTGCCTGTATCAACTTCGCAAACAACGTCTTGTCCATCCACATTCAAATTAATGAAATAAGGTTTGTTACCTTGTGATGACACCTGAATGTTAAGCAAATCCTCGTCCGATTCTTCGTCCATGTAGTTCTGCCGCCCGAACGGACGACGCGCCTTGTCACACATCACTTTTAAGTGTCCACGTTGGTTGCATACGTCACAGTTGTAGTGCATGTATTTACATTTGTCCGGCCGGTGCGCCTTCCCGCACCGCCAGCACTGCGCCGGGGCGTCGCGCGCCGTGTCGCGCCGGGCTGCGGCCGCCGCGCCGTCAGCTCCGGGTCCGCGCCCTCCGCCGCGCCCCCCGCGCCGCGCACTCGCGTGGTGCAGCTCCTCGCCTGCACCGCCGCCGCCGCCGCCGCAGCCGCCCGAGGTGCTCACCGACGCCGCCGCCGCGCCGCTCACCTCCGCGTGCTTCTCCGCAGCCTCGAGTGCGAAGGCCAGCTCCACCGCCTCCTTATATTGGATGTTTTTTTCGGCAAATATCCGCGAGTGCATAGCTTCATTTGCCAACCCCGAAACGAACTGATCTCGCAGATTCTCTTCGAGAGTCGTACGAAAGCTACATGTGCTCGCTAGGTGCTTTAAATTCTGCAAGTACTCGGCGAGCGGCTCGCCGGCGCGCTGTCGACGCAACCTAAAAACGTGCCGCTCGGCGATCTCTGATCGTTGCGGTTCCAAATGCCCGGAAACCAATTCTATAAGTTGATCAAACGTTTTGTCTTCAGGAAGGTCCGGTGAGCACAAATCGCACATAAGCGCATACGTCACGTCCCCGACAACTGTTATTAACAAAGGCACTTCTAGTTCAGTCTTCACTTCGTTTAAGAGAATATACTGTTTTACTCGGCGTATGTACGCCGGCCACTGTTTGGATGCCGGGTCAAAAGCTTCCAGCTTTCCGATAGGCATATTTAACACTCCAAAATGCACGGTTTAACCAAAATAATTAAAATATTTTATCGACTCGTCGCCAATGTGATGATTGGAAGGCCGGTTGGTAGCTGACTGACAGTATTTATTCATTTGTTAATGTGCCAGTATCAATTGCCTATTTACATAGCAAACCTACTTGCACAATCCTTACACCAAACAATACAAAAAACACATATAATTACATTGGTACAGTTGATTGCCTGTCATCCACCTCCTCACAGAAGCTCAGACATTCACCGCACAGATACATCCATCGCCACGCAAGTACTTAGGTAAGTCACACTCCGGTGCTGATGCCAAGAGCGCATTGAGCTGTGAGAGAGCACGGATCAGCGGCGAGTTCCTGCGTGACACAGTGCGCGCTGTCGGCACAGCCAATAAATCGCGTCGCCCTGCCTTAAGGGTTATCCTAGGGATATCCGGAGTAGGTATACAGTCGCACGAGGCGACTCACTAGCTCCGGACAATCTGACTCACCGCGTATGATCCGACACGCAGTCACCAACAAATTATGTTCCTATCCTCATTTGTTTTTAATAATAATATTTTTGGTATAGTAAAAAATAATGATTTACGAGTATATTAGTTTATCTATCCAAATATCATAAATCCTCCATGATGCGTTCAAGAACCGCACATTATGACCACCATAAAAATAGACTGTTTTGTTAGAACAAATTACTTATCTGTGAAAATGTTATTATTGCTAAATAATAACATCGATTTCGAGAATATTATTTCATTCAAATTTCGAACACCTCTAAAAAAAAGGATATTTGATTTGACCTCTATTGTAATATCAGTCGAGATGACGTTTAGTTCGAAATGAATTGTCACTTTGCATACAAATTTGACAAATGTCGCATGTAAGTAAGATATCGAACGATATGATAGATGGGGCAGACTCTAGTTTGACTCTGAATTTAAAAAAAAAAACTATGACAGCTGCCAGAAAACAACGCTGCGATGCCGGTCATAATATGCGGCTCCTGAATGCATCATGGAGGCTTATGATATGTGGATAGATAAAGTAATGTATGTACTGTACAGTGTACATAATTAGGCATTAAACACTCGTGTGATGTTATTATGAAACTCGCATTCGGCTCGCTTCATAAACCCACACTCGTGTTTAGTGCCCTTCATTATGTACAGTCACATAAACTACTAGTATCTGTAGTTGTCATTGACTCGGCAACAACTTTGTTATTAGAAATGGTTAAATAAACCTTACATAAAATAAAAATAGCTAATACGTTCTTCTAGTAGTTCCTTGTCACAATAAGCTTTTTTAGGCACCCTTGGCGGTCAACAATCAAAACTTTATTGTGATAAAAATATGCCTTTAGTCAGATAATCATCTTTTTAAAAATCCATAATAATTATTTCCTCGGAGGTCATGGCGGAATGTCTCTTCTGCATAAAAAAATTTGATTTTTTT
The DNA here is from genome assembly GCA_963854355.1 of Epinotia brunnichana. NCBI lineage: Eukaryota > Metazoa > Arthropoda > Insecta > Lepidoptera > Tortricidae > Epinotia > Epinotia brunnichana. The sequence goes on along the minus strand of OY977949.1, from coordinate 14,798,444 downwards.
CCGCTTGAACATTCATGAGCGATTCACAAAGCATTCTCTCGTCGCGTCGCTCTCAGGTGGGTCATTTTTCTTTGTTGTGGAGAGTCCCGTGAAAAGCTAGCGCATTGTGACTTAGTTACATGAAAAACGACGTATGTCTCATTGAAACTCCTATAAGGTTACGCCTTTTTAACTTGAAGCACATTTCCTTTGACTAACCACGGTCGGTTACACCTGCTTCCAATTTCTTATTTTGATTATGCTCCGGGAAATCTTTCTTTCAGTTTCTGTTGTAGAAGAAGATAAGTCTTCGTTTTTTATGACAATATTGGAACTGTGATTTGATGTTTAAGATCTTGCCGTATAAACAATTAGCCAACATGTCGGTGATGTCACTGGCAAGCAGTAAATTTTCCTATTAGAAGTGAAACTCGCGACCTATCTTAAGTTGCATGATACATCATCATCACATCTCGCACTGAGAATTCATTCGAAGAGGATAGGGTTCAACCGCTTAACACTTTCACTGTAAAGAACCCGCTTAGTGAGCGCTCTGTTCGTAATAGTCGCTTTCCGCGTCTTAACGGCAAAACCACGGCTAGGAGCGTTACGCTACGAAATTGTTGTCAGTGACTGTGTCTGAGACGGCACCGGCGAGTAGCAGGCGGCAGGGGTGTACCCGCTCGCTAACCACTCGGTAATCTTTGTCATTCCCGCTGTCCAGTCGCTCGCATCGTCTCAACACTTTCACTGCCAGGAACCGACCTAGCAGGCGCCTACGCCGTGGTCGCTTTCCGCTAATTACGAGGAAAACCACGGGATCCGCTAGCGCACTCTACTAACATTGCTGTTGTACGTAATCCTTTAGCTATCTGTGCAGCAATCCCGGATACCTTGGGAGCGTAAGGCCTGCTAGATCAGTGGTCTCGGGACTCAGTCAAATACCTTTCCGGGGTGGATAAAATTTGTCGTTTCATCTTGGGTCTAATAATATGTACCTATCTACATGCGTCCGTAAAGATTTGTATGAATGGAATGAACGTAACGATGAGGGCTATCATTTGCTACTGCCGGCTTGTCACATCAACCTGAATATGTATACATGACTATTTTGTTATGTAAAATTGCATATTATACTCGTATGCTTGCACTCATTCAATCCATTTGCGCTAGCTTCCGGAAATGAACGTAAAGTAACTATTTTACAGAGATCCTTGCACGTGAACGGTGTCTGAGCGTTCCAGAAAAGTGTTGCAGAAACGCTGAGCAATTTATATTTAAAGGGAAGCCGAGTAAACATCGTCTTGAGTCAAATTGAATTACAAATCAACATAGCGATGACAGATAGTGTTTGCTGTTGTGGAATGTCGTGTCGCGGCAGAATGCCGGCTCACAAGTTAACTGGATAAGTATAATCCCTCGGCGTTTTTAATAAAACTGCCGTTTTATGTCATATCTGTTAATATAGACCCATTTTACGCTGTGTCTTAACGCGGCCTCAGTGATGCCAGTTCCAAAATCAAAGATGTCAACTCGGGCTCGTTTCACGAAGTTTCAAGTTACAAATTACAAGCGGAACTCCCTTTTCAATACCTTTTGATAGAAAAAAGACGTGCCACTAGTAATAATCAATTTAATGACAATTATAGACATTTTTTTTCCGTATTGCGGCTTTTTGCTTCGTCCAACTCTACATGGAGTCCCAAACAAATGTGACGTGGATTTAATTGTACATAAGTAATTTCAGACGCAAATGATTAATCTCAATCTCAATACCATATTCATCTAAGAGTTAAAAATTTGTAACAGTTAACTTCGTAAAATGGGCCGCTATCACAAACTAAATAGGGTGCTTTTATAGTGTATCTCCATACAATACCTATTATCTAGTTATCAGAAAAAACCATGTATTGAACTAAAACATTGAATTATCAGTCTATATCTATCAGTCTATAAGAAATGAAATGTCATTTGAAATGTCGAAGAGCAAATCTCCGGGCTCAGAGAAAATCTTATTCAGCTATTAAACTGTAATCCGGTAAACGGAGTTTCTCGAAAATAAACAAGAACAGTTGATGATAAAAATAACTTCTTTTGTCCCTTTAAATCCAGACTAAAGTAAATTTAATTAAGAGAGCGCCTTCGAGTTTTCTTTGAAAAACAACCCGCAATTCGTAAACTAGTCTGCGTGTATTTGGAGATTCACTTAAAACGTCGTTAAAACTTGGCCGCGGAATTTTATTTGGAAGACAAAGGTTTAATTTCATTTAAGTTGCGGCACTTCCTCGGGGAATTTGTACATTATTAGAATCCTGTTTAACTGTGGGACGACAACAAAACTTCGCGAATTTTACTGGTTGTTAAAACGCCTTAAAATACTCCAATACGAAGCTGAACTTTGAGGTTCCAGTAAAGGCAACTTTATCTTTTTACGGGAAAATGACGTGAAATTGTACAGATATTTATGGTTTTAAAAGATAGGTTCCTAACCTTCCGTAAAATGAAAATAAATAATGGCACATTAAATTAAAAAATATATCTTTATGACAACCTAAAAGCGATCGTCTCCACTAAACGCCTACACAATGGGAAGTGAAAAATTGTTTGTTTTCGGTAACTTAATAGTTCTAATAATATTTGTTTACGGATGACCCTTTTCAACGTTCAATTTCAAACATATAAGTTTATATAAATTGCTAAATAAAATAACGCAAACTTCAAAATATATATCAGCTTAATGTTACACGTACTTAACTGGATAATTACCTAAATGTAACATATCATCGAATGTTTCTAGTAATAACAAATTCCTAGTGACAATAGAACACAATTTTCAATATGTAAGATAGCTCTGTTATTGAGCCAACGTTATAATTTAATGAAATATTCACTGCAACGTTGTTAGAATACATTTACTCGGCGTTGTTCTCTGTAATCTGATGCATAGTAGGTACATAAACTAAACATTATTGAGAACTTTGCCACCGAATCAAAGTGAATATTTTTAGTAAATATTCGTACAGGTTTTTTGTTTTGACACATTTGTTTTCTATTTTCGCGCTAAGTTCACTAGCCAGGTATGTTAAAATGCTGTACACACTGTAGGCGGTAATGAAACTAGTGAAATCAAATATTTTTCGAAAAACCCAACTCCTTTTTTGCTTTTTTATAGCCTATGTCACTCCCACGATTATGAGAAATCCAATGACACCTCATATGTCGAAATCCGTCAAACAGTTTAGGCTGCAGGGCGTGTCAAAGAATAAGACATACACACATACATACATACATACATACTTACATACATACATACTTACATACATACATACATACGCTCGAAAAACATAACCCTCCTCTCCTTCGGCAGTTGGGTAAAAAGGAGCCAAATCATGCAAACTAAAAGTGATGTGTGCTGCGGGATTTCCTTAGTTTTATATATCTTATATTCATTCGACGAAAGAAAAATACATGTCGGGGACACGTCACATATTGTAAGACGAATACAAGCTCAGAACATATATTTATTGACAAACACTTAGTGATCTGAGATTGACAGTCGATATGACCTAACGCTCGTTCCTATCCAGGCCCCGTAGCATGGATGGCGTGGCGTTATCACGCGATAAGTGATAGGTGTCAGCCAGGGACGGATGCTCTATCCTGTCACTTGTCGCGTGATAAGGCCATCCATGCTACGGGGCCTGCATATAATATACAGTCACCAGCATCCATATCTGCCAGAACAATGCGCGCATAAATATCTGACACGACTCTAAGCCACTCGGCCACATGTCCACGGCAAGGCGCCGTCGTCGTGAAACGCGGCGCGGCGTACGGCGTAAAACCCACGTTGCAGCGCCATAGAAATCCACGGCACGACACCGCTGAAATTCACGGCGCGGCGTTGTGGTTCCTTCTACGGTGCCGCGTTGCATCGCGACTTTACACAACACCGTGGACTTCATTTCTACGTCGCCGCCACGTGAGACTCAACGGCGTGCGACGCGCCGGGAAAATACACGACGCAGCGCCGCAGACGGCGCCGCAACGTGAATGTTTGTGGCGCCACGCCGCACCGTTTTACGGTCACGACTGACGACGCCGTGCCGCGGACATAGCCGAGCCCAGCCGTATGGACGTGTCAGATATTTTTTCCCGATTTAATGTGGCAGATATTGACGCTGTGGTGACTGTTCCTTCTTACCTACTTTCTGAACAAAAGTTATCCGGACATTTTCAAAAAGTTGTATACCCAATTAACATGAGTTGTTATACAAAAATTAACTCAGTGTCAGTTTTGTGACGACAATTTAAGTATTCCGTTTGTATAAAATTTTACTTGTCCTTTTCAATTTATACATGGTACCTACCTATGCAAAAAGAAGTTACTTAAATGAGAAACAAGTTAATTTTCAAATAATTTGTATGCTTAATTTTTGGGTAGGTTTCGATTCTGAGTAGAAAAAACCGGATTTTAGTCGAGTGTAAAACTTCCCGTTAAATGGTCCAGGTAGGTACACTACACAATTATTTCATGACATGACACTACGTGAAACATACGTCAGTTGTTATTATTACGTGGCAAGTTGTAATTGCAAATAAGTTTATATTTCGCTCGACTGCCCAAGTGCCCACTAACTTGCCAGCAATCCCTGAACAATCAAAACTACACGTAAAAGACGATTTTGACCGAGTTGTGTTCGAAGTTGCTGGATCGACTTCGTAGTATAATCGAGTTTTGATTATAGTTCGGTATTGTATGGATTGCTGTTGATAACTTTGTAATTTAAGCAAACAATTGCGCATGCATGCGTAGGAATGCATATTTTTAACCGTTTATTAGAGCTTCGTAAAATGTGTTTTCGTAAATTGATGCCCTCTTGCTCTTAAGCATCTGACGCATCTAATAACTTGTAATGTTCACGTTAATACCGTAATTTAATTAAAAATTAAAAAGAAACCGAATAGGTTTTATATTTAAATAAACATGCTAAACGTATAATTAAAAAAATACTTGGGACCTGTATTCATAATTACAATAAAACTAACCTAAATTAATTAAACAAGTACAAGCATGGGGCGCATCGCATATACGTACCCATGGATACATTGTATAATGCTAAATGTACCGACGATGTATACCCAAATCTCTCACTTTGACTAGCTCGTATACTATTCGTTGCTTTGCTGCAAAAACAATCTTAGTCTGTGCTGGATAAAATTCACATTTAAATGCAACTCTCTAGCGAGTTAAGCAATTTAAAAAGGAATAATGCGCGTATTTTGTAGGTATAGTGCACAGTTGGTGGCAAGGGATTATTACAGACGCTCTTAATAAAGACAGCCTGTGGTAATTGCAGGGGTGGTTTAATGGACTTTAAAAACGTGACGTCGCCTTTAATCTAGAATGTTCAGAACGAGGGCAGCATGCCAGCGTTATGTATTTTCATTACGAGGATTATTCGACATTAGGCTTTGGACACCGAGTGCCACGGTTTGTGCCTGTTGTCTGCATAAGCAATAATAATAATACGGATTTGATGTATGCTGCAATAATGAAAAGTTTACAACCTGGAACCCATTGTTATTATAAATACATCGAATACGGTACATTACCAATAAATAAAACCACGAAAATACTCGGAAAGCATTCACTTCAACTTATTTTTGCTATTTTAAAGATTTTTAAATACTAGGCAGAGAGGGGTCTAAAAACGGATGCCGTTTTACTAACTATAGAAAATCGTGACGTGACGTCACTCGTTCTTGTTTTCGAACAAACTTCATAGTCGTATAATAGCGTCGTGGATTACTGCGTAATGATTACATTACAAATTTTTCAGTGTAATCATTTCTTTAATTCGTGTATTTTCTGCTATACAATCTGAGAATGTCTAGCCTTGAATTCCGAGTAGATCAGATTTGCTTGTTTTTATAATTACGGTTATACCTATACCAAAGTATGATGTGAAACTTTGGCTTCCATTTTTCGTTAGGTACTGTTCTATAGTTAACGTATTAACTACTTGCCACCTACGAGCTGCAAGTGCCGTGTTGCCACACTTGCTACCGCATCACAACCATGTATACCTATTTAGCGTTCAAGTATGTCTAAGGCTACGTTTACGCATAGGCACAACTTCTCTCGGCATGCCATGCACTATTGCCGCTAACCTATGTTTTTTCATACAATCGTACGCGCGCGCGTTTACGTCTTTGCGTAGTTGTAGGTATTGTGTGACGTCAATTCTCAATCTAGTGCTCATTTTGTTAGCGCTGTCACCCCTTTTACACGGCGAATCTGTTCATTGTGTCATACGAGTATGTATGTCTATGTCGTCGAATATGATATATACAATCCACGTCTGCCTTGCCGTGTAACATTCAAATGCACGCGATTTTTCCCGCTGACCGGTCTTTGCAGAGTACAGTGGAAATACCGTGTCAGGTACAAACCCTCTCAGTTTTTCATTGCCACGCTAGGGCAGATATTTATATTATAACGCTTCATCCCACCTCACCTTATAACAACCAGTGTAAGTCTGACCTCCGATTACGCGTTGTTATTATGAATCGCGGTGTCAATAAATATTAGAAATAAGCGGTGAGATGAGATAAACCAAGTTGCGAATAGCCTAGCGGTTCTAACTTCTATCATGAATATACTGTAGTTACCTTACTCTGCCAGTGTTAGCACCCGTTAACGAGGGATTAGCCGTTGATAGCAGCACTTAACTTAAACGCCCCATATAATTATTAATACGCTATTAACCCAAATTGAAGAGCATTTTATTAACCTTTATGATACCACGCAATAATTTGCCCTGAGCGTTTTTGTAAGGTAAATCTCAGATAATCGGCGACAGTTGGGTATTTAAGGCCACCATGGTCACTATTAATGACAATTTCAGTGTTTTAAAAACCCTTGGTGTACAAAGAAGAGGTTCCACTATGATTCCCGTATTTGGGTAAGACCGCCAAAATGAAGTATTTTTTTGATCCGATATTTGCTTTTGTGATAAATTTTTTTATTGCCGTAAACACAAATTTTGTATTATGGATAACACAAAAGTACCAAACACAAAAACAAAACGTACCACAAAAGCAGACTTTGATTTAAAAAAAAACTTTAATTTTTACGGCCTTACCCATTTACCGTTTATTTCAGGTAGGTACCGTCAGCAACAGCATATTGCCGGTTATATTCACACGATTGAAATAATAAATCCAGTTCTCGTGCTCGCCGTTATGGAGAAAAGTAAAAAAAAAGCGGCCAAGTGCGAGTCGGACTCGCACATGAAGGGTTCCGTGAAATAAATTGCGGTTTACGATTTATGACGTATTGAAAAAAAAACTACTTATTAGATCTCGTTCAAACCAATTTTCGGTGGAAGTTTACATGTACATCATATATTTTTTTTAGTTTTATCATTCTCTTATTTTAGAAGTTACAGGGGGGGGGGGGGACACACATTTTACCACTTTGGAAGTGTCTCTCGCGCAAACTATTCAGTTAAGAAAAAAACGATCTTAGAAACCTAAATATCATTTTTGAAGACCTATCCATAGATAACATATGCCCTATATATATATAAGATATATATATATAAACACGTATGGGTTTGATGAAAAAAAATTTTTTTTCAGTGTCAGTTCTGAGTATGGGGATCCCTAAAACTTAATGTTTTTTTTCGATTTTTGTGTGAAAATCTTAATGCGGTTCACAGAATACATCTACTTACCAAGTTTCAACAGTATAGCTCTTATAGTTTCGGAAAAAAGTGGCTGTGACGTGTCATACGGACGGACAGACAGACAGACAGACGGACGCACATGACGAATCTATAAGGTTTCCGTTTTTTGCCATTTGGCTACGGAACCCTAAAAACTAGTTGAAAAAACTATCTTTCCGCACACCATACTATAGTAGATAGATAAGAAAGCGCAAAAATATTAAAAATGTTATTATAACCCTAGCTTAAGCACGGTGTACTCGTAAAATTAATCTCGGTCAGTTCATTGTATGTATAAACTGGGTTAAAATATAACTATCTACATCAGTAGATAGTTACGGCGAAAACATACTAAAATTAAATTGTTCTTTACTTAGAGAATATGTTTTAATCTTGACTATATACAGTACAATAGCGAGGTAAGGAAGCACCAACCTGAAGCTTTATCTGCAGGTCGAGATCTTAATGGGCAAGAGGCGTCGGGTGTACAAAATCGTTCCAGAACGCACGCTGATTGGACTTGCAACCCTGAGGGTATACCGTTTTATAAACTTGTTATAAAAGGTTGGGAGGAAAGATTAAATTGAAATTTTAGGGACACCATAAATTTGTAGAGGTATTTTTGTTCGTCACTTTGCATCTCAATTGCATTTCAATCTGTTTCACGCGTTCACTTCTACGTGCGCTGAGTGTCGTTAACCGAGCGAACGGTGTTTGGGATGTGAAAGAAATATACCGAATTAAATTAGTCACAAACGTTCATCCAACCTCTTTTACTTAAAATGCTGTTCCTTATCTGTCCTTTTGACATTTTGTGTACGTGAGAACACAAACCACAATTTAGCTAACAGAGATTTGTTTTTTTATGAATAAGGCTGAGTAGTTAGTTTTTTCAGCGGTCACAGATGATTAGTAGATATTGACTTATTGGCTAGTATTGCGCATCAGAATATTATTTTAAACAGATACATCATAACCCTTAAAGTTGCATATATATAACATTGTCGAATTTCACTTCGAAATCGCTGGCAACTTTGGTACTGTACTCTACCATGTTAAACCAAGTTGTAGAATTTAACTTTAAGTAATCAGCGAACTATTTTCATATTCTAAGTATTACCTGCCGACATTTTCATAACACAAATGTTAATACATAGTTTCACAAGTTCATGCTGAAAATTATTGCTTAATAGGATGCTTATTTAATTAAAATTTGTAAATTTAATCGGTTGATTGGCCAATTACCACGAATTTCATAGGGATGTGGCTTGTTTTTAAACGAAGTGGATCCTTTTACTGAAATAAATCAAACCTAACATAGGTAGAAGCGGATCGTGTTTTGAGGATTGATCTATTTTTATATAATAAGGCGTTAATTAATATCCTCCGCGTTGTTTGAGCGAAGTCCTCAAACTCCATCTAATTGAACTCAGGTTACGTTCTCAACAACGAGCGAGCGTAATCTTCGTGAGATTAGTTAATATGAAACCCAGGATAAAATACAAATTCGTTCCTATTTCTTCTTCATCCTAGTGTTATCACCAGGCCTCGGAGTATTTGTAGCGCGGTAAGACTAAAGTATGATATAGAGTCGTTGTAAGCATTAAAATTAAATGTATACTCATACTCATCCTCATTTATTTAATTCATTAAATAAATAAAATTTATAAAAATACACCACTATAGATCTTCATTGACGAATAAAAATAATATGAGGGTCCACGGAAAAAACATGTCTAGTCACTTTTTTTTTCAAAATGAGATTTTGATGTCAAAATGTTGCGCTCGTTATGAACTATTGTGTGACATTAAAATCTCATTTGAAAAAAAAAAGTGACTAGACATGTTCTTTCCGTGGACCCTCATATTATTTTTTATTCGTCAATGAAGATCTATAGTGGTGTATTTTTATAGTGGTGTATAGTGGTATATTTATTTCATGAATTAAAACATTAAAGTTTTATTTAATTTAATAAAAACACCACTATAATTAAACTTAACTAAAACTAAAATACATCTAAATAAAACTAAAATATATCTAAAAATGGCCCCTGTGGCATGGTACCGAAGACGCTGGCAGCATTTCCTCGCTGGATCGCCAGGCCGATGCGTTGAGCGAGGAAACTGCCAGCTCTTTGGTCTCCCGTGGCGTCTCTGAGCCTCTTCGACATATCCTTAAAGAGGCTCAGAGCACAAGGGCCCCACGGACCTAGGGTTTCGACGCCGAATGGAACAAAATTATACTCGGCGCCGAGACCACTGTATTTGCCCACCTTGGCTTTCTCAGCCGCTTCTGCCGCTGCCGCTGCCCTCACGGAGGTTCGGTGGAGATGCGACGGGGCTAGTGTGTCTACGCAGGTTGCATCCCACACCAGCACCCGTCCCATACTCCACGGAATCAGAGACACACCGTCCGGTCTCTTGCCATCGTTTCATGAATTAAATAAATGAGGATGAGTATGAGTATTCATTTAATTTTAATGCTTACAACGACTCCATAGCATACTTTAGTCTTACCGCGCTACAAATACTCCGAGGCCTGATGGTTATCACTATTTCAAATGCTTTCCTATTACTTACTGAAACCATCCAAGTTTGTAGAAAGACTTGTTATCTTTAATAGAATTCATAATAAGTATATAATTGGGCTACCGTAGTACTAAATCTCTTACTAACTGTACTTGTTTTTGTTGTGTTTGTTAATTATTTTAGTAAATGTCAACTTATTTACGTATCCTGGAGTTCCATTGGATACCCACACTTTTTCATACATTTTATTAAACTGGAGTTTAGGGGCCAGATTTTGTCGTAATATGGACGAGAAAAGTGTTGCAATTAAATTGTCATGCGTCATGTTTAGAATTATTATTTGTATTAAAATAACGGTTTAACTCACGTATTCACAATGAATATTACTTTGGTACCTACCACATTTTGTCCTTTATATCAGGGAACGTGTCAGGTTCACAATGTCACCCGCAACCTCGGAGCTGACTTTAGACACAGCTAGACGTTGCACAGTACATTTACATCACGTAATTATTTATATATTTTAAAACGTATGTATAAGGAATAAGATTCAAATTCGTATCCCTTAAATCTACGTTGGCCAGCCGCTAGTGCTTCTGTTTGCCTGAATTATGCATAAGCACCGCAAGCGAGCTGGAAAAATGCAACCGAATATGCATGAAATATAAACCTACTTTTTTTTATTTTTATATATATAATGTGTTATTACCATTAAAATTATGTCTATGTCTATGTCTATATATTATATTCATACATCCATTTTATATATGTCGAATATAATTGATTGTTACGTAGTTATTTATATTTTTCACTAGTATGTATTTATCCTGTTTTAAAAATCAAGCTGTAGGTACCTGCGCAATGCACTTTCTGTAATTATTTGTATTTAGATCTGCTTTTATTTGTGTCATGTATTTTGTGTAAAGGATTCACTGAAAATCAGCGTCGGGGTTTTCCATGCTCCGACACATGCTGAGTGGACTCCTTTTTGAGACCACCCTCAACATTGTACTTCTTTTTATTTTTTCCTAGTTTTAAGCATTTGTATTTAATGTTGTGGTTGTGTTTATCAAATAAATCATTCATTCATTCATTCATTCATCTACTAGTGATATTCATGCAGCGGCGACTGTGTAGTTAGAACATCGGAAGTTGGAAAAACAACCATAAACCATGGGGATTAAGTTACAGTTTGTTAGTCGTGGATTATTATATTAGTATACGATCACGCAAAATTACGAAGCGTGTAGCGATTGTTTAGTTTGTGATATTTAGTTTACATTCGTAATAATAGGCATGATGCCTCATGTTAAAATTGATAACGTACTGTTGCTAAATGGATATTAAACTACACTCAAGAGCAAAAGTTTCGGGTCGATGAAATACCGTCATATTTCCTAAAATAGTCCAAATGTTGTACAGTTTTTTAATCCTTTCATGATCTTTATTAAATTTTACATCTAAACTGCAGAAATAACAGTAAAAAAGAAACACGTTACCAGGTTTAAATCGGACTCGTAAAAACCCATGAAAAAAACAACGTTAACGGAGCGAGATATCGCAAAAATCGTCATTTTTGGATGTTGATATCTTTATGATAGGTTCCGGAAATTGCTAATACATTTGGGTATTACGAAGACTAGTATATTATGTAAATAAGACTAGTGTAAAATATTAAAAAAAAACCTATTGCGGTTATTTAATTTAGGGTGACCCGAAAATTTTGAGAATGATTGTGATAAAATATAAATTATAATTAAAATCATAAAAAGATATGAACCTTGAAAATTTGGAAAACATAGGTTTTTTTTATTGTCCAAGAGTAAATTTAAAGCTACTAATATAATCGTTACGTTTTCTTAGAAACAAAATTGAATGAAAACTATGGACCTAAACGCAGTATTTCGCGAGCAAAACAGCAATTTACTTGATTTTCCATACAACGGTTAGTATAAAATAACAGGTGTGACGTCATACCTGTGTGTCGCCAGCGAGGTCAATCTTTGTCTAAAATTTTTGGGTATTTATGTTCTTTAATTGTAGTTGCTCCCATACAAACATTTGTTCCTCTCCAAAAACTCGTACGAATGGCATCAAAAAATCTTATTCATCATCCCTTTTACTATAGAAGGGTATGGTACAAAATTGCATAGCAGTATTTAGGAAAAATTTTGTTTATGTTGAATTCATTTTGTTACGGGAACCATATCTGTACGTTTTTATGAACACAGTCGAAAGTATCTGATGATTATTTTCTTCAATTGTGAAAAGTAGGTACTTTCACTGCCAGGAACCCGCCTAGCGGGCGCCTAAGCCGTAGCCGCTTTCCACTACATCCATACGGGGTGAACCATGGGGTTGGCTACGAGCGTAGCACGTAGCGATTCTTGGCAGTGAATGTGTGCAGCTGCGTAGTACGCTACATACATTCTGATCGTAGACATTTTCGTAGCACTTGCTACGTGATGTAGACCCATCTTATTCTTATACCTAAAAAGATCTTAACGCTTTCTCCATTTATTAACACATTCACGGCCACGCTAATCTCGTAACGCTACGCCGTAGTCCGTAGCAGGTTAAACCTCGTATGTAGAGGAAAGCGCTCGTAGCGGTCTGACGCATATGTTTCGTCATGGGCACTGAATGGGTTAAGGGTTAACACATTCAATGCCAGGAACCCGCGTGTCATTTTCCGCTACACACAGGGAAAACATTGGGATCAGCTACGAGCGTTGCGCATAGCTATTCTTGGCAGTGAATGTGTCAATTAGTATTTCTACATGCTTCTTATAGTATATTAAGCAGTAATTATGGCAACGCTTATTGCCCAGTATAACAATTTCGGCAAGTTCCACACCCAAGCCGATTATCCGCGAACCTTTTTGGAGTTGGTACCAACCGACGTGTAACGGACCAGCCATCCTTATTCACTAACAATATATGGATGTACAAAAAAAAATGTCTGAAATAAATAAATCTATTCTATATTCTATTCTATTAAGGCCGCTGCGGAGTGCGGAGCCGCGTACTTTCGTTGGACGGAGGTGCGGAGCATTGTGAAGTACCCTCCGGAATTAATATACACTCAAGAGCAAAAGCTTCGGGTCGGTGAAATACCATCATATTTCCTAATATAGTGCAAGGATGTACATTTTTTTAATCCTGTCATGATTTTTATTTAATTTTACATCTAAACTACTTAAATAACAGTTGAAAAAAATAACATTACCAGGTTTAAATAGGACTCGTAAAAACCCATGAAAAAAACATCGTTAACGGAATGAGATAGTTATCGCAAAAATCAACATTTTTGGATTTTGATATTTTATGATAGTAGGTATCCCGGAAATTGCTAATATACTTGGGTATTACGAAAAATAGTATATTATGTAAATAAGACTAGTGTAAAATATTAAAAAAAACCTATTACGGTTATTTTATTTAGGGCGACCGCAGGATGCGGCGGCCGTTAAGCCGGTCACCCACGCTAGGTTATAACCGACGGTTATGCCTGCACAGTTCATTTGTGCAGACATAACTGAACGTGTGTATGACATAACTAAACGTGTGTATGACATAACTGAACGTGTGTATGACATAACTGAACGTGTTTATGACATAACTGAACGTGTGTATGACATAACTGAACGTGTGTATGACATAACTGAACGTGTGTATGACATAACTGAACGTGTGTATGACATAACTGAACGTGTGTATGACATAACTGAACGTGTGTATGACATAACTGAACGTGTGTATGACATAACTGAACGTGTGTATGACATAACTGAACGTGTGTATGACATAACTGAACGTGTGTATGCACAGTTATGCCCAGGGACTGCATAACCGAAAAATACCGGTATTCTATTTTAACGGTATGACGTCATAGCGGTTTCGGTAGCGGAACCTTTATATTTCACTACCGAAATATAAAGGTACCTTTATTTTTCCGGTACCGTAACCGCTATTTAAAGGTACCGATATGTCGACTTTGGCCTGGAGTTGTTGCCAAACCGCCGGCAAAGGCTCTGCTGCTTTGTCTTTTAGTCTTTAAATGTTTAGTAGCCAATGCTTCCTCTGTGCCAGCTCGCTTACTTTTCTCGATAACCTTTATAATACCGGTATTATAACGGTTACGGTATCGTTTTAAACTGGTACCGCTAACCGTTATTTCAAAATGGTTACGGTACCGCTATGTTCGCGCGGCGCGCATAACCTTTACGACATAACGGTACCGTAATGGAATACCGGTTTCATACCGGTATAACCGTAACCGAAATCAGTCCCTGGTTATGCCTGCACAAATGAACTGTGCAGGCATAACCGTCAGTTATAACCTAGCGTGGGTGGCCGGCTTTATGACCACCTAAAGCCTGAGCCATATTTATCTCAAGGTTGCCAGAGCTGCCAAGGACTGTGTTCAGAGTAAATAAACATAAATATCCGCATTTTTAAATAATTGAATGATATGTATAAACATTTATTGAATAAAATTTAAATGATAGTAATATGCAATTGTGAATAATATGTGACATGTAATATTTATATAATATTATAAATAAATGAGTATGAGTATGAGGATAACTGATTTGACACGACAAGATTTAGCGTAAATTATTGACAATATCACGAAAATTATTACAGGTATATTAATAAGTTTTTGTAAACTGTACACAACTGCATGCTTTCCTTAAGTTTACCTATACCCGTTTTTATGCTCTTGAAAAATGTAGTAGGTATTCTCACAATTTTGAACGTGTTTTCCTGTTATATTTATCTCAAAAGAAAACACCAATTCACTTTCCAGAAAACCCGCGCAGATAGTGTTATTAAGCGAAAAATCCTTAACCGCTGAACCCAAAAAGGGGCAATGGAATTACCTAAGCGGGTATCAGAGTAACGAAGGCAGCGCCACCTGCCTGGGTGATGTATGGGCCCATTTGTTATAATTTGAGATGAGCACAAACTAGTTGGAGCGAGGAAGCTGCGCGCGTGCCGAGCTTGGAAGAATGTTCGACGATTTGTTGGGAAAATAAATATAAGAGTTATAAGACAGTACAAGTTATTCTTATAGTTGCAGAAGTTTGGGAATGAAATCTTCTGTTGCAGACATTTTAATACCGGTTCGAAACGTCAGAAATAAAGGTAAATAAATATCGCGCTAGACCCGGGTAAAACAGTAATTTAAATACATGTACAAAGCGCGAGTGTTTAAAGTGTTATATTTTAATACTATTTTATGCTTGGCGTTATTTTGAAAATATGACTTTTTCGAAAATTTTATAAAATGAGAACAAAAGATGAAATATCTTATAATTGTTCCAACCGCTATTCTTCTTGAGGTACGGAATCGCCTGAACATTCCAATTATAACTACGTATAGGTAAGTGTACTTTTATGAAGATGCATTATTTATTTAGCCGTATTTTTTGCTTAGTTTTATTTTTATAAGATTTATTTGCTTTTCTTTTATAAAGGAGACTACATAGTATAAAAGGTATTAGGCGTAAATGTTAATAAAATACTAGATAGCACCAGTTTTTTTAAAAATACGTATTTAAAATAAACAACTCTCTATTGTCTATTCTCACAGCGTCCGGCAAACAGTAGTGAAACTTAAACACCGTACACAGTTTTAAACTAAAACCGGTCGGTTGTAAACCACCTTAATATCGCCAGGCCGGAGCTCTTGTTCAACCGTAATCCGAGCCGTACATAGTTTATGACGGCCCACTACAAACTATAACTCGCTACACGCTAACACTATTGGGCCGACATTGTTTAGTTATTCAGAAGCAGTTCGCAAAATATCCTTTTATGTTCAGGTTGGAGGTGAGAACGTGAGAAATTTAAATTTTGTGAAACAGTTGAACGTGTTAAGTGCTCTTGCAGCGAAGTAACACGTACACAGTAAAAAAAACGAGGTTACTTCTCTTAACTATGCCGTCTCGTGGAGAGGCCCATACAGATTCTGCAGTTACTTGTATCTGTTAATTAATATATACATACTTATTTAGACTATTGTCCTTATAATCAGCAATTTAATAATTAATTGAATTACTTAAATACCTATGTTTAGTTTTATTTTTTATAATTTCTCATTCAATTAAGTAAGAAAGCAAGAGCTCAGCTCTATTCAAAAAACGTTGAGAGTGATTCGCAATCGTAATTTGAGACGATTTGGTTCTGTGAGTAACTAAAACTATAGTCCAGTCAGTAACCTGACAAACGGTATCGAAAAAATACAAATTTGGAAGTAATTTCTGATAGATCTGATTTTTTCTGTGTAACGGATATATATATGTATAATCATTTAAATAATTACCTACTTACTCGTACCTAGTGACAATATCTAACAAAATATCAGGCATCAAATAAATGATAACTTAATTAGCTCCTGGAAAGTCGGAAAAAATTTATAAATGTTTTAATCTTTATTTATAATTTAAGAAGAAGATGAAACATACAAAAAAAGACGAATTAATGTTTCATTTAAATCTATATACTTAATTACTTCCGGGTGGAAAGTTAGTTGTATTCTTCGTATTTTTTTAGAATAAACTTTTAAAATTATATAAACAAAAAAAGAACGCTATTATAAATTACTGTTTTTCAAAACCGTATTTTTCCTGGAGTATTATCTAATATTTAGTCACAAAAATGTTGGTCTGTAAGTTAGCAATTGCAGGGACTTGAAACTTAATATAAGGGCTTATTACACCGTCCCAGGTTTCAAAGTTGACGTCGTTATCTTTTCACAGGCATTAAATGGCTGAAGCGTAGAAAAACCACAACAGCCTCTCTCGTGCAAAAAGAAATTTCGAAACTATGACACACTGCCGTTACAGGCCGAGGTTCTTCTTTGTTTGAAACGAGCAAAAATGTGATTTCCGCAACATTAGGCGAGAATCTGCCGCGGTATTGATGAGGACAAAAAGTCTACTCGGCGCTGAAATATCCTCGAGCAGAGAATCGAAGATTTATTTACTCACCTTCGTACTATTCGAGCCAAAAAGCGTGTGAGCGATATATGGAGTGATATTCATAAACCCTTTTGTTACTCACCTCCGAACCGCCAGCTTTCGAGCCTGAAAAGTCATCTTTATTACGTGAGCTGAATATTCTTATGTCCTTTTGAAAGTGGAAGCTGTGTACCTACGATAATGGCTTGGATTCGAGGGAAGTTCGACTACGGGTATATTTATAAAACGAATTTTGCTTTCACGGCTAGGTCTTGTTGTGCTGTTGCGAGTGTTTATTTGTCGTTGCATTATTTATTGCTTTATATTGTATTGGTTTCAGATTTTTTTATTCTATTTATATGTGCCTAGAATTAAAGCAATGCCTAGTAATACATGTTTCGAACGTATGACTTGCATTTGTTATTTATGAATTTATTTCATAGATATCTCAATTTAACCACATGAAATCAGGGGCTTGATCTCATAATTTTAAGATTCGAATTTCATCACTTTTTCGTTGATAATTACTACATCTAAAGAAAAAAATACACCATAAGGAATTCTGAGAGAGAAAATAATTATTTCCCACCTTGCCGTTTTCTTAAAGCCATAATCTTTAACAAGCTAGAAATAAGCCAAGCGTGGATGGTGATTCCCCTATATTTGCATTAGGTATTGAGTTGAAAAAAAAGCAATCGGGGGAAACGTCCCTTATTGACAAAACGTGTTCTTTGCGAAGGAAAAATAATAAATAAAAACCTCTTGTAAGGAACTTCTTTCAACTCCAGAATATGGAAAACGGAAAAATATTTATAATGTTTAAGTATGTTTGATTTGGTTTCTATCTGCGTAAGTTTGCTTCGGTTTTTTCGTATAAACGTATGTACAATTTTGAGAGATAATCTTAAAATAAAAATGTTACGAGTTTTCTCGAATATGTACGATAACAACATTAAAAGTCTCGGATGTTTAAAAAAAAACATAGTTGTAGGGTTATTTGTCTATAGCCGAGAATTATAGCTACAAACATAATATTTATAAGAAAATTGTATTCGCCGTTTGACATTTTTTTTGTTCACACCACTAGTAAAACTCCAATATAATTTAGATGCTACTCAGCTTATGAAATTTATTATACCCTTGGTGGTTTTCAAGATCATAGAACATAAACCGATTGAGATGAAATTTGGTATGGAGATAGTTTGAACCCCGCGGAAGGACATAGGATAGTTTTTAACCGACTTCAAAAAAGGAGGAGGTTATATGTTCCACTGTATGTATTTTTTTTATTTTTTTTAAATGTATGTTTGCCGATAGGCTTGTTGCGTGGTGTTAAATTTGATAACGTCGTTTTGCTAAATGGATAGTAAACCATCAAAAGATTGTAATAAAGTATAAATTACAAAATATAATTCAAATCATAAAAAGATATGAACCTTGAAAGTTTAGAAAAAAAAGTTTTTTTATTTATTGTCCAAGAGTAAATTTAAAGGTACCAATAGAATCCCTACGCTTTAATAGAAACAAATTTGTAGTACAACTATAGACCTAAACGCAGTATTTCGCGACCGAAACAGCAATTTACTTCATTTTCTATGCAATGGTTAGTATAAATAGCACGGTGTGACGTCATACTATAAAGCCAATCAGTATGAAGCGTTTCGGCTGCTGTCAGCGAGGTCCGTCTTTAACTCGATTTTTAGGGTATTAATGTCCTTTAAATGTAGTTGCTTCCATACAAACATTTGTTCATCAACAAAAACTGGTTCGAATGGCATCGTAAACAATTTTAAGGTCACAAGCCCATTGTGGACTGATTTCCAAAATTCTTATTTTTTCGAAACAGTATACTCCCGAGGTGGTCCCATTGTCACCAATTTAGGATCTGATAATAGGATCCCAGGGAAAATGAGGGCAACCCTCAAATTTTATAGGCACGCGTGTAGTGCTTTTGGTACCTAAGTATTTTCTATTAAATATAAATCGTTTTTTTACCCTCGGAAATCGTAATTTTGGTTAAGTGGAACTGATGATGAAGACCACAGATGACGTATGGAACTCCTCAAAGATGTAAAGTACGTCAAAGTTTCTGACATGATCCTCAAAGATGTAATGTATGTTCGCCGATTTCTCCGTCAATTGTGGACCGATTTCCAAAATTTTATTTTTATTTTTTTTGATATTTATTTAATTCTTAACAATAAACATTGTGTCGAATAGGGTACATTACTATTATTTACAAAAAAATAAGATTAGAAACATTAAACGAATTTACAATACTAAATTTTATCAAATTTGATTAACATGTCATGCATAAATAACTTTTTCTACTCCTGTACCGTTATCTGTCATTAATATAGGCTGTAGCTCAAATACAATGACACCACTAATAAGTCATCGCAAAACTCTATGCTCTATGGCCCAAAAACGCACTGTTTAGCGTACTTTTTTGGTTCATACATTTTTCATAAAAGCACTGTTTAACTTTTTTTTTAATCGGCCGCTAATGCCGCTATATTGCAGTGGTGCCAACTTCATAAACAAATATTTCGAAATAAAAGTATTTATTTACGATTTAACATTTGTATATTATAAATTATTTACTACAATAATAATAAATCATCATCTATTGTGTGTTAAATTACATGTTTTATAAATTATTGGTATTATTTATAAAAATAAACAGTTCGTGTTCGGTCCGGGTTCGGATGGCAAGTGCAAACAAATTAAAAACAAAACAAACCATAAGCAAGAGCTGTCACATTTCCGATTTCCCACCAAAATACAGTTCAAAATGAAAAGACGAAAGATGATAAACTATTAATCCTAAACAATTAAGATTTTATTCGTGTTTGTGAAGACAAAAGTGTGCGTTCCTTTCAACATGGTCGAAGAAATTAATAACTGCACTCCTGAAGAAATTGCGTGAGTAGCAAAAGTACGAATAGAAAACTTGCTGCCTGAAAAGTTTAACTATTCTGTAGTCTGCTATTTATTTAAAAATTGTCGTAGAAAAAGTATTGTATGCAACGGTGTATAACTGGTCTAAAAACGCTCGTGGCGTCTTTAATTGCGATGCTCGCCAAGGCTCGCATCGCAACCCACTCCACTCGCCTTTTAAGACCCTTCTTATACAACAGTTGCATAAAATACTATAAATGTACAATATAATTTATAATAGGTAATTCACAATTATTAATCCATAGATATGTCATGCTATATTAATTCTAGAATCATAATAACGTCACATGTCTTTTACAAAATCATCGATTGAATAATAACATTTGCTTACAAGAAGAGCCTTTAATTTACGCTTGAACACATTAATGTCGGAGATCTGCTTAAACTCTTACCGGTAATTCGTTGAAAAGATGTACAGCCTGGTAATGCGCGGAATGCTTTACTATATTTTATTTGGGTATTAAACATTTTTTAAGGTCTTTCCTTCTTGTTGCAAGTCTCAAAACCCGGTCCTCTTCACTTTCTGTCTCGTTCAAATGTTTGACCAAACCCGTTAGAAGAACTTGAATGTAGAGGCATGGTACAGTACAGTATTCGAAAGAGTATACGCCTGAGGTGGTCCCATTGTCATCGAGTCAGGATCTTTTTTTTTATTTTTTTTATTTAAAGTTCCAAATAATTCATACTTATCGCAGAGTTTCATAATTAGGTGCTAAAGCACTATAGCACGGTCTAACTATTTACTATTTAAGTAGGTATGTTAGTTTACATCAATATATGTACTTACATTCCGTTTACTGTATCACTGATGAACAATAACTTGGTTGGATCTGATGATGGGATCCCACGGAAATTGAGGGCAACCTTCAAATTTTAAAGGCATGCGTGTAGTGATTTCGGTATTTTCTAATACGAGTATAACTCGTGTATTTACCCTCGATTTACTGATGATGAAGACCACAGATGACTTATGGAACTTCTGAATGATGTAAAGTACGTCAAAGTTTCTGACATGATTCCGTCGAAGTAGCAACTAACGAAGTGTTAATTCTGAGATCCTTGAGGAATCGACGGAACTCCTCAAATAATATCAGCCCACATATAGCGACTTGGGTTTTTTTTTTGTGATAATCAAGGCATTTGCTCTCGGAAAGCAGTTCATGTGGTAAATTGGAAAGGAAATGTGAAAATGTTCATGTACCTATGTGGCTTGGCGAAGTAACTGAATTGAAGTCGGTTTAAACTTTGTTTTTAAAGTAAATTAACGGGGTGAACTGGTGGGGGGGGGGGGGGGGAGTTTGTATGGAGGTACGATATAATAAACGAGTTAAATATATGTAGGCAATCCATACTATTATACATACATACAAACATATAATCACGCCTCTTTCCCAGAGGGGTAGGCAGAGATCACGGATCTCCATTTGCTACGATCCTGACAAATCACTTTCGCTTCACTCACTTTCATAACATTTCTAATACATGCTCGTCGGTTTAGGGTACTTTTGACCTGGTCTTTTTGTAAGATTTCTTCAATTTGTTCGGAGAAAGTTCGCCTAGGTCTTCCCTTTCCACGTTGCCCTTCCACTTCATACCATTATGTCAAAAAAATCGATTTGTACATTTTATAAATTATAGATAAAATGTACAACTCGCTGTTAACCCGTTTTTAAGTCACCCTAAAATTGAAACAAGCACGATAACTGATTTTTTTTAATTTTGATTTAATAAGTATTTTAATTGAATTCGTCAGGTTTAGCCCGCTTTAAGGCCTTAAGTCCTATAACCCATCTCATTAATAGATTGATCAAATATCGAACACGCTTCCATACCCGCGCTGAAATTATAAGTTTGAAACTTCAAACTGTGGCCTAAATTTCAACTTGTGCCTGAACTATCTTAAGGTATTACAGTTTTCGAGGGAGTTCCTGCGGTTTGTGCATAGATAAGTGGAAATTTTGCGGCTGAACGATGAATTGGACTAGTATGAACTATTTCCATATAATTATTTAGACCAGTAACTTAAATGTTGAAATTCACTAGTCTAATCATTTAATTTCGTAAAGTATATACAAGTATATATGCGATGGATGCGGAAAAAATAGTTTCAAACCTCAACCATGCACTTAATTGCAAGAAAGGAGAACTCATAAAAAGAGGCCACAACAAACACAGAGACGACATCAAAAACTGGGCAGAACTAGCATGGGGTTCTAGTACTACTGAGCCAATAATGCGAGCCGCAACCCTAGATCAACCAGGGCTAATAAGCGACTTACTAATCGAAAGTGTGTGGGAGGGAGCCAGCGAGAAAGGCGTGTTTTGACATTCGCATTGTAAATGCCGACGCCGCTTCGTATGGCTTACTCACATGGCCCACAATCGCCCAAATACACGCTCGTGAAAAACACCGCAAATACGACCTGGCTGCAAAAGATCTTACAGCCTCAATTACTCCCCTTGTGGTCTCATGTGATGACATTGTCGGAATGGAATATGAATCCTTTATAAAGAAAACATTTCTAAACCTATTTGAAAAATGGTCCAAACCATACTCACAAATAATAAGCTGGATCAAAGTCAAAATACAAAAATCAATCATCAGAGCAGTCTCTATGTGAATTAGAGGAACGAGAAGAAGAATAGAAAGATTTAGATGCGAAACGGCTGTAGAATACCCATCATAGTACATTAGATTCCTCTTCTTTTTATGATATTATTTTATATAAGTAATTATATTGTATTTAACGTAATAAAGTTTAATTCCCCCCATTTATATACACATATAACATTAAGTCAATTAATTAATTAAGAATCAATATACAGAAAAAATAATTAACATGCATAATATACAAGATGATAATTTACATTAATTAAATTAAATGAATACGTAGTTAAATCTAATAATTGACTTTCAAAACAAAGTTTTAACCGACTTCAAATCAGTAGCCAAAAAGCTTCTTCAAGTTTGCCTATAAAATTTGAAGAGTTCCCTCGATTTCTCCAGCATCCCATCATCAGAACTGGATTTTGGTGACAACGGGACCAATCTGGAAGTATATGCTTTCAAACAAAGAAAGGATATTTTCAAATCGGTTCATAATTTACGAAGTTATCGCGTAACATACACACATAAAAAAAAATAAAAAAAAACATACAGATGAATTGAGAACCTCCTCCTTTTTTGAAGTCGGTTAAAAAGGGCCCTCGAGGCTTTTTACCGAGGATGCTGGCGGCATTTCGTCGCTGAAACGCAATGTACGTCTAGCACAACTTGCTGCTAAGTCGTGTAGCGCGCGACTCAGCGACTCCTGTCTCACTCGTATTGTGCAAATTAGAAAGAGGCGGGTAGATTCTCTCGACTCGCGTCGCGCTTGTTGTGTCAGTTGTGCTAGCCCCGCTGATGCGTTGCGCGAGAGCGAGAACGCCGTCAGCTCTTCGGCCACAAGTTACATCAATCAGATTAGTCTACTTACTGTTTTCCATAAAATTAGAGTTTACCTATATTTTGCCAAATGAATGACATTACTGAAATTATGATATACAGGGTGTGGCCTGTAATAGGAGCAAATATTCAAAGGGATTCCTTAGAGCATCTTATAGTAACCAGGCCTTTAAAACGTTATAGAAATAGCGCTATTATAACGCTATAATTCCGTTATTTGTCAAGATTTGTATAGAAATTTTAAACATATCGTTATTTATAACGTTATAATATCACTATTTTCATAACGTTTTAAAGGCCTGGTAGTAACCCCTTGTGTCCTACAATTTTTTTTTTTGGATTTTGTTTTTAAAACAAAAAGTTACTTATAGAGTAAAACAATACAAGTAAACTTATTTTGAAGAAAAAAAAAGTCGAAACAACGTGGAAAGAATTGCTCACAAACTTAATAATCTACCGTTTAATTTATTGCTCCAGTTACATGGCCCACCCTGTATATTATATTAGGAAATGTTTTATATGATCAAAATCATTATCGTTATTATAATTAGTCAAGTGTCATAATATATTTGTCATATGGTATATGTCTTAGTGAGAGCTGCTTAAGGGAATAAGTGAATGTTCAAATATCGTAGGTAAACTCGTAAAATCGTAGGTTTGTTAACCGACTCAGTGGGTCCCAAGATACAGGCTCAGCCTAGTTTGGAACCCCACGGATAATGTCTGTATAATATGTAATCATGTGCTTGTTAAGTAATAAATTATTCTTATTCTTATTCTTAAATATGTGCACAACCCATACCTCCTTCTCACTTATTTCTGTTTGCTTTCCAAATAAATAAATAAACAAATAAATAGAATTACATACTAACAATGCGGGTACGTACTTATATTCAAAGACATGTCGCTTATGACATTTTGAAAGAAAAGGAGTTTTGAAATGACATCGTTATTAATTGTTCTTAATAGTTCACGGCAAGTGCTACCTCATTCCGTAGCAGTAGTTACTTTGATTTGTTGCGTCATTTCCCTTAGGCTGTTGCGTAAAAGGCCATAAGAACAGAAGAACTTTTCCTGCGCTTATGTATTTCCGGAAATCGCAGTAGAATCGTAATTGCCGGGAACGACGAAGATATTCCCAGGCTTTGCCAAATTGCTCGCAATGGGCGATTGTAGTTTTCAACAAAATTATATACCTATCTGTTTTGGCTTGAGAAAATTCTTAAATGTGTGTCTTGTATAATATTACTGACATTTCGCTTTCTGGTACATCGAACACTTGGCATTGAGTTTGCTTGGAGCTCAAATTAAAAGAAAGGGAGCATGACATTTATTGTGATAATGATGTACAGCATTACCTATATTTCAAATCCTTAAGCAAATTATATTATTCTAATGCTGGAAACATAAAATGTTTCGTTTCTATTCGAAACTGATAAGGATAACTTCAATGTCAAAGGTAAGTACCAACTACTTGCATTCCATCCATTTTCCGTGATTTTTCCGTGAACTTTATCTTAATCACGGAAAATGGATTAAAGGGTAGCAGGTTTAAAAGCCTCAAAGCATATATTTTTTTAAGATTGTTAATAATGGCTTCCGCACTAACGTTCAATGAGAGAACCCCATCTAAATATACGAATATCATAAAAAGGTAAACTTTGTGGTACAGTTTTGTCTATAGGGAAAAAACTTGTCATCCGTTTTGAAAAAATATTTCAGCAGTATATAGAATGAACCTTCGATATTTTATAGTGTGGTTCGGCCTGTTCTTTTTAATACACGGTAGTTATCAGTAAAATAGAATACCTATTGCCTACCATACAGAGGCTTAGACTTATAAACTTGTAGTTTGTACCGACCTACTATTTTCGTTTCGGTTTCAGATTTATTTATAATCCTCATTTCCGTGTCGGGCCAAAGTCCAAGCATATTTCTTCTAAAATATCAGAACAACCTCCACCCTGGCCTCTTACGACCCCCACGCAAGCGTATCGCATTTTCCACGTCATAAAACTAAGTGGATTTGGCGACGATTCAATAACGAATCTTGTCGCACTATGCGACACCCTGTGTTAGTGGTTAGTGGAAAGTTTTACCTCTCGTACGCAACTTCTATATATGTATTAGGTCCTTCCTTTCTTGAGCAAGCTACAAATAGACCAATCAAATTAGCTAAACCCGGACATAATTCGATAACTGTAATTTTCTTTTTCTATGATGTAAAGTATTGTTAGTTATAGCTAAAATAAAAAGAATTAAACATTTTAGGGTTCCGCGTCGCTGTAAAAAAACCAAAAATCTAAATTTTTTACAAATTCTGATTTCATAAGTGCAGCGTAATATGTAACTTTGTAAAAGTGCCTCTATTATGATAGGATGCTTGCATTTCAGTTAAAGAAATCAAAATTAAACTGATTAATCAACCGGGACTATCATTAAGAAAGAAAGTTCAGTAAATTACACATTTTCTGGCTTATCTTACCAGAAATTATAGATAACTACAATTTTACAATTTATTCTGAATAGTATTTTATGTGTGTTGATCAATTATAAAAAATTAAACAGATACTCTTTGCGGAATTCTAAAGTCACAAATATTGGTAGTTTTTGGAAAACCAAAATACATAACTACTTGTAAAGTGTTTGATTTATCCTGTCTACATATTATTAGTACTATAAGAAACAAATTAAACAAAAAATATCCACGATTATTAATTAATTCATATTTTTTCTTACTTGAGTTTTAATATGAACGTTATATCTTGCAGAATAAGGCCGTCATTGCTTTGTGCCTCAACTACCGACCGTGCTGTGGCGAGTCGCAGGCATTCAAGGCCAAAACGCACTGACAGCGGTGGCGAAGCGGCGCGGGGCGGCGCGGAGGCGTTACTTGTAATGTTCGAGCTAATATGAAAGGAAAAAAGGAAAAAAGGAAAAAAAATCCGAACGGTTTTTTCCCGGCCGGTATTCTGTGCGGACGCTTTCGTAATAGAGAAGAACATTACAGCCGGTACCACCTCCACGCTGCGCCGCGCCGCTTCGCCACCGCTGTCAATGCGTTTCGGCCTTCATTTATTATGGGTAGGTCAATGATTGTCAAACATTTATAAACACGAACGTGGCGTGCACCACGGTTCGGCTAGGGTGGAGATTTATTGAAATATTGTGTTCATTATATCGATAATAACTAAATTGTTCAGCATGAGACATAATTGTCGTGGAATCTCGATTACCTATTTATAAGCGCTCAGTCTTCTGTACATAATTATTTAAATAAAATATGTTACTTATGTGGGTGCAGAAAGGGGCTTTATTCGAATGATTCTTTATTCGAATAAAAATGTTTTCGAATAATCAGTTATTCGTCACTAATTTATTCGCGTATAATTTATTCGTCTACACTTTCGAATGAAGCATGATTTATTCTCATTTCATTCGAATAAATAGATACCACGAATATATAATTAAATAAACACATAGAAAACATCTATGACTCAGGAACAAATAATTGTGCTCATCACACAAATGCCCTTACCGGGATTCGAACCCGGGACCTCCGGCTACGTAGGCAGGGTCACTACGAGGGTCAAACTGAAAGTTTCGGGAATAGAAAAAAATATGCAGTTACATTGAATAAAAGTTTTTTTTTAAAGTATTCTCTTTTATATTATAATGCGTTCAAACCATTCGTTAAAACAATTATTGAACGCTGAAAAAGGGTCGACAAAATGGCCACTGAAGTGAAGGCTTTTTCACTGCTTCTGCCGGTATCTGAAACCGCTGACCACGCGATAGGTACGTTGCGTGGTCAGCGTTTCAGACACCGGTGATAACGTCATAAAGCCGAACGCTCGGCTCAGGCGGAACGGGACAATGATTCATATTTTTACGTGCATGCTGCTGGTGTTCAATTGTTCATCGGTAAGACGTTATCACGTCAATAGAAAAAACAGAGCAACTAGAACGTTTTTCATACCAAGTCTCCAATATTTTTTTTTCTATTTGGTATTATTTATTGCAACAGAAACAAGTTTCCGACCTAGATATGGCAGATCCTATTGTATATAAAAAGTTTCATGTTATTCTAGTGTGCCGTTTTAAAATGAGAACCAAACTTCGTTTGTATGGAGAGTCGACTTGAGTCGACCATGCTGGGGACTCTTACAGTCAGCATCAAAAGTAACTACGCAATCTAAGACGTCAAAAGGTCTTATTCCCTTTTAATAATGACTTTTGACGTTGGAGCTGTGAAAAAAATCAAACTTCTAAGCCAACGCAATCATAAGATTTATGCCGCAAATTTCCGCAAGTTTTCGAAACACGCATAATCAAAACCTACAGGGTACTTCCCGTGAACTCAGAAACTTGAAATTTGGTGCGAAGCAACGCCTTATAGAACAGATAAAGGAAAACATTGCGAAAACCGTAAATTATTAGTTACATCACTGAAAATTTAATGTGCAGTATAAACTGACACGCATTAAGTATGTGAATACATACTTAGTGAGTGTCAGTTTATAGTGGACTTGTTTCTATTGTATAGGGTGGTCTGGAACCCTCGGTGCGCGAGTCTGACTCGCACTTCACAGGTTTTTTTTGTCACCCGTGGTAAAGCCGAAATAGAAAAAATAAAAGAGGTGAAATAATTACAATTAATATCCGTTTCACCTTTGCACGGCGATGTTAATTGGTACCCTTGATTGAGCGGTCACCTCTTTCTAACAAATTTTAAAACTAGGTATCACTGTTCTGTCTGTATTAGGATATTACGTTTTTGAGATATATTTCATTAAAAAGCATTCCTACAATATTCGTTAAAAATTATATTCCCGAAAAGCATTACGAATGGTTATGCGAATAAAGAAGTTATTCGCGAATAATCCTATTTATTCTTAAACGTTATTCGTATTCGAATAAATTTTGCCCATCTCTGGGTGGGTGGCAATAAGCATATCGACTACCGTAGGCTCAAAGGGCGTAAGGGACAAAATATCGAAAATGAGCTAAAATACTCAGTTTTTTTCTCTCTATCGGTTGGTATATATAACGTCCCGATAGCTTGAAAAAATTGTCCGTTACAACCATGAAAAATATTGCGTTGATACTCAATTTTACCGAGCATTTTTGTCATATCCAATCAAATAAGAAACGTCTCTGATACATTTTGTCGTAACTCTCAGTTCATTGTAAGATACGCCATTTTGCTTTGTGAACTTTTTCATAAATGTGTCTGTTACACCAAAATACTCTTGTTTTAAATATTAAATAAGTCTGGATACGCTAATTTGTAATTTCATAAATCGAATAATTCTTAGCTTTAACTTATTAGGGTTCCGTACCTTGAAAGGAAAAAACGGAACCCTTATAGGATCACTTTGTTGTCCGTCCGTCCGTCCATCAGTCTGTCAAAACCCTTTTTCTCAGGAACGCGTGGAGGTATCCAGCTAAAATTTATATCAAATACTCAAGTCTACTGTCTCTTGGAGCTGTGAAAAAAACAAACTTCTAAGCCAACGAAATCAAAAAATACAGCCGTTTAATTTCCGCAAATTGTCGAAACCCGCAAGGGAATCAAAACCTAAAGGGTACTTCCCGTGAACTCTGAATCTTGAAATTTAGTACGAAGCATTTATAGCACATAACTAATGGAATAAGTTTTTGTCAAAAATTTCATTTTTAGTACAAGCTTTTATTGCCGACTGTACTTTTCTGCATACCATCATCAACTACACATTAAGACTATTCTAACGAGCCTAAACTCGATGGGGTTGTGTCGTTTTATTGCGGATTTCCTATGGCCAACTTCCTGCTCCAGCATCAGATTAGCTCCAAATCATCATAATATTGTATTGTCATGCGATATACATATGCAAGCAAAATTTCAGCTCAATTGGATAACGGGAAGTGACTGAAAAATGGATTACAAATTTTGACGGACAACTTACATGCATACGAACAGTGCAAGTTAATATAAAGCTTGTAAAAATTGCGAAAATTGTACATTTTTAGTTACATCACTGAACATTTGATGTCCAGTATAAACTGACACGCACTAAGTATGTGAATACGTACTTAGTGAAATCCTACAATTAGGATATTCCATTATATGTATTTGTTTTATTTGTACACGGCGCGGTCGGTGCAAAACACGTAATTGAAATAAACTCGTTATGACGTGTTCGCCGTGCGCTCACCCGCTGGCGCCCCACACTCTCCCCGCCTCGCACCCACCGCGTGCACCTGGCTCCACTACAAGGTCGCGAGTATTTTCAATAAAATTTTCAATTTCTTAAGCGTGAAATTAACATGCTTAATTTTGATGAAAACATGATTATCGTACACAAAAAGCTATTAGTAAACAAAAATTTCATAGTTACTATTTATAACTACCGAGAAATACATTATTATTAAAACGTTAAAAATAAATGATTAATTTTTGTCTTAAATGTCTAAAAACACTCAATATAGCTTAAACAGATAAAAATATCATAGTTACCATTTTGGCTTGTCTAGATAATGAGATCAGAGGAAAACTGTGAAAAAAAACGTATATGCGAATTTCATTTCAGTTTAATTTTTCTATTAAGTGATCGCATTTTAATGCACCTCAAAGTTATACTAACAAGGTATTTGGTTACCTTTTTTACTTTTAGGAAAAAGTTAGGTAGTGTACGTTAACTCGTGTTTTTTTTAAATACGGTTACGATCACGGATTTTTTACCTAATATATTTGATAAATATATGATACTGAATAGTAAAATCCGATAAAACAATAAAAACAACGAGTTTACGAATTATGTCCAGGGTAAGCTAATTTGATTGGTCTAAAAGTATAGGTACTAGGGGAGGTAGAATGGTTTTGAAAAATAATGCGTTATCCACTGTGTCGTAACAAACAATAAACATTCAGTTCCGACATTTTCGTAGACCTACGGGCGTAGCCGATAACATGCGCTAGCCGATAATATGGAGTGAAAACTGTTTACGATCAGCAAATGCACCCAGCGGGTTCCTGGCACTGAAATAATTGACAATAAAATGCGTTAATGATTTTTAACTCAGATTTGGGTTCCGGTGGATTAGGCCGCGTACGTAAAGCGGCCGAAGGATACTTATAATATAATCCTTTAAAGTATTTATAGGCTAAAATAAATTACAATACGTAATGTTTAGGTTCTCTCTACGTAATTCTTTATTTTATGTTCGAGAAAATCCTTTACAACTTGATTTAAATGATAAGATATAAACCAATTTTGTTGCTGGTTGGTAAGTAACTAGCTTACTTTGATATTTTTATAGGCTTTGTGTTTTTCTACTGGATACTTTTATTCAGAAGATGAAAGCTTGAGACTTGAATGGCATGTTTGATGAAGAATCATGGAGGATTTTACTGTGTTTGATTGTAAGTACTCCAACCTCAATACATCAAGGCGGTCTGATTATCAGGTTCACAGACGTCTTCCATTTTTGACTGATCTTTATTTCAATATTTTTTCTCTCTACTCACCATTATGATCTTATTTTTGAATATACATATATCCACATCGCTATTTTAATTTGCTGTTTTCTTATTCATTGTGTCATCATCCCAATTACTCGGGGAACCCGACCGTAAAACTATGAATTACGTAAGTACATTGGGTAATTATATCACAAATGACAATAGTTAGGAAAATAGTTTTCTCCATCAATTTTAAAATTAATTTAATAATATTTAAGTGACTTTATTTGATGAAAGTGGTAATACGACTGGTTAAATGTGTATTGTGTTTTAACTATTTTATTAAATTCAATACCTGTTTATTTTGTTAAACCACGAATATAAATGAACTGTATTTTGGGACCAGTTTAGTGTAACGTGAGTTAGTGGAGTAGAGAGAGACACTACCGGTAAGAAGTGTTTACCGGTGTCTGGGTGTCCCTTTACAATGGTTACATTCAAACAGTATTCTAAAGCGATGTATAACACAAAGTGTCCAAAAAGTCAACGTCAAGTCACAAACGGGCGATAGCCCATGTCATAACAGTTATGAAAAAATAGAAAAAACGCATGCTATGTATAAAAATTGTTATCACATGAAAAAAAACTGTTATCACATGGCTATTAAAGTGTACAACTCGTTGCCTATCTCATGGACAGAACTCCCCAAGAACAAATTTCTCTCTAAGCTGAGAACTTTATTGGTTGACGAATGTTTTTATACAATAAATGATTTTTTCAATAAAATGAAAGTAATTAAAAATAATAGATAATTGGAAATAAACATTATTAACTATAAGGTTGTACTTAATTAAAATTTTATTGACATAATTGAATATTTTCTGTATATAATGTAATTACTTTTTTTTTTTTTTTTTTTTATGATGGTTTTATATTTGTAGTGACATGTTCCTCTATTACTATAAATATTATAATTAATTTGATACATAGTTTTAAAATTATTGTATACCGTTAAGCGGTTGATTGTTAATAAACAACTACTGTACTCGCACAATTTGACAATAAATGATTTCTGATTCTGATTCTGATTCTGAAAAACAATACAGGCATTTCAAAAAAATGACACCCTGTAGTGATGTTTTAAGTACTTCCGCTACAGATCTTTACTTTTCTTCAATATTTTTATTGGTACTTATGTGGGCGAATATTCAGCGTTTTTAAGGCGTTTTTTTCGTCATTGTCGTTGCCACCAAATACTATTTTAAAAGAGACGAATATCAGCGTCTACTTTGAAAAGACGATCAGGAAGTGAAATTTTCCTCACGCTTATCATCATTTTATTTTATGGCCAGAGACCACGTAACAGTATATTTTTTACAAATATAAATTCTTTTAGCGCATTGTAACTTATATGATGACGTTACAGTATTTGCATAGCGACCTATCGAACGCCTGCTCGCAATATAGAAACGTAATTATTATTTCTTGGCATATAAATAGGTCGTAAGGAGCACGCACGCCGGCGTTATTGCTTTCCGGTTATGAAAATCGTGACAATATGACGATATACATACACTGCAACAGATATAAGTACCTAGTTAGTATCGAAATAAGAGATCAGTCTCCGTTTCCTTAAATTTTACAAAAGTAATACCTACATACTACAACATTGAAGTTCGAGAAAACGTTTTAACCGAGTACCCTTCATTCGAGATAATACTTGATTATTGTATTTGATACTATTTGTCGACTTCATTGTTGGTTGGTCGCAAATAAATGTATCGCTCCATATTATAATACTAGCTGTTGCCCGCGACTTCGTCCGCGTAGAACTTTTTATCGTCTTAGAAAATGATTTCTCTCAATACAAAATTTGAACCCTCTTTTAGGGGATAATTAAAAAAAAAGTTGATGTTCATTTTCTAGTTTGTGAACAAACAGTCTAAAACCAAAGTTAAAAATCTCATACTTTAAAAATGCCTTGAAATACTCAAACTTTGAACCAATTTTAACACTCTTAGGGGATGAATTTGGAAAAACTCTAAAATCAGTTTTGTAGTCTTTTAACGTACAGAATAAGACCGAAGTTAAAAATATCTTACTCACACTTTAAAATTTTATTGCTCGCCATTTAAAATTTGAACCCCCTCTAAGGGGGTTTCCCCTTAGAGGTTGAATTTTTCTAATCGCTGAAAGAACTTTTTTCGTAAACTTTTAAGTCTCTAGCTCAAAAAAAGTGTTGCCCATACAAAGCTTTCTTAACCCCCTTAGGGGTGGAATTTTCTAAAACTCTGAAAGTACTTTATTATTAATTTTAATAAGTAACATTTTGAATAGTTTTAAGTCTAGTAAAAAAAAAAAGTTTTTCCCACACAACACTGGCTACCCTTCTTAAGGATCTTAAGGATCCCCTTAGGGATGGAGTTTTCTAAAACGCTGAAAGTTCTTTTTTAGTATTCTAATAAGTAATCTTTTTGCAAAGTTTTAAGTCTAACTCAAAAAAAAGTGTTGCCCATGCAAAGCTTGCTCTCCTTTTTAACCCTATTAGGGGTGGAATTTTCTAAAACGA
The DNA here is from genome assembly GCA_963854355.1 of Epinotia brunnichana. NCBI lineage: Eukaryota > Metazoa > Arthropoda > Insecta > Lepidoptera > Tortricidae > Epinotia > Epinotia brunnichana. Next base: position 14,764,816 of record OY977949.1, on the reverse strand, counting down.
TTTGTGTTCTTTTTTTGTATGTTAATAAGTAATCTTTCTACAAAGTTTCAAGTCTCTAACTCAAAAACATAAACTTTCCCTGATAAAAACTTTGCACCCCTTTTTATCCCCCTTAGGGATAGATTTTTTCAAAACGCTGAAAGTCTTTTTTTTGTATTTTTATAAGTAATCTTTCTACAAAGTTTTAAGTGTCTAGCTCAGAAAAAGTGTTCCCCATACAAACCTTGCACCCTTTTTTAACCCCCTTAGGGAATGATTTTTGTAAAACGCCGAATGTAGTATTTTTCATGTTCTAATAAGTAATTTTTCGTCAAAATTTTAAGTCTCTATTAAAAAAAAATATGTTTTTCCCATACAAACTTTGCACCCTATTTTACCCCCTTAGGGGTGAAATTTTCCAAAACGCTGAAAGTACTTTCTTTGTATTTAAATAATCTTTCTACAAAGTTTTAGGACTCTAGCTAAAAAAAATAGTTTCCCACATACAAACTTTGCACCCCTATTTTAGCCCCCTATTTTTAGGGGTAGAATTTTCTAAAACGCTGAAAGTACTTAATTTGTATTCTGATGACTAATCTTTCTACAAAGTTTTAAGTCTCTATTTAAAAAAAATATTGTTTCCCCCATACAAAATTTGCACCCCTATTTTACCCCCTTAGGGGTAGATTTTTTTAAAACACTGAATCTAGGTACTTTATTTGTATTCTAATGAATAATTTCTCTACAAAGTTTTAAGTCTCTATTTAAAAAAAAGTAGTTTTTCCCATACAAACTTTGCACTCTATTTTACCCCTTTAGGGGTAGAATTTTCTAAAACCCTGAAAGTTCTTTATTTGTATTCTAATGACTGATCTTTCTACAAAGTTTTAAGTCTCTATTTAAAAAAAAAATGTTTCCCCCATACAAACCTTGCACCCCTATTTTACCCCCGTAGGGGTGGAATTTTCCAAAACGCTGAAAGTGTTTCATTTGTATTCTAATAACTAATTTTTCTACAAAGTTTAAGTCTATAGCTCAAAAAAAAAAGGTTCTCCCATACAAACATTGCACCCCCATTTTACCCCCTTAGGGGTAGAATTTTCAAAAATCCCTTTTTATCCCTAGCCCACGTTATAAAAGCAACATACTGTGCAAAAATCAACTCTCTAAGATTAGTAGTTTCGGCTGTGCGTTGATGAGTGAGTGATTGAGTGAATAAGTCAGTCAGGACATAGGCATTTATTATGTATAAATAGATAGAAGATAATGAAACTCCCATTCAAATATCTCAAAAAATTATGAAGCTACATCCGTTTTAATGTCGCTTGTTAGAGTGAGAAAACGATGAGGGACTGTGACGTCAATATACTCGAGCGTCATAGTAAAAAACAATCGTTTCATATGAAGGTGCGTTTTGCGGAAAAGGGACAGAACATACCCCCTCTTAAAACTTTGGGCTCTTATAACTTAATCATTGCCTATATAACCTCTTCCTTTGTTTTTTTCTCCATTTGACTATATTTATTTTAAATTCTTTTTCGAGAAAATACATTATGATTATTTACCATATTTTCGATTCCTGAGCTATAACCACGAACTTCGGAATTCGAAAATATTCGGGTATCTCTATCTCTATCGCACTAACCATACTCGAGTGACAGGGGTGCAAATATATGAACATTGAGTATCGGTTTTCGTGGTAGCGCCGCAGGTACTTTGGCTGAATGCGCCGAGCGCGTGCCATTGTCATTCAAAAAAAACAAATTCGTGTTAATTATATTGTTCAAATTTGTTGATTTCATTTATTGAAATTACGACATAAAACGACATTTGCGCATATAAGTTCTCATATCAGAATCGAATATTTTTTTATGGTTTATATTTTAGCATTTGTCTCGTAAAGGTCTATCGTAGACGGGATTTAAATTATTAATAAGTGAAAGGCAAAGCAATTCCGCCATTTTGACGAAAATTTGACGGTTCTTATAGCTGACAGTTGGAGCAGCGTTTGATTTCAATAAAAATAAATTAAAAATTAAATGAAGTCGTATATTTCGGAAAATTAATTAACTGTCGCAGTCGGATAAAAACTATCCTAAGTTGCAGCTAGAATAATAATGTACCTATATAAAATGTTTCATATTTTTCCGTTCATGGGATGCTGAGAACATTCGAACCGCGCAAAGCTTAGTTTCAAACTGGCTGATTCTTTTTTTAATTTAGAGATTTATTATAAGTGGAGATAATATGACAAGCTGTTTGAAAATAGATATGTAGGTCGCGGTCATTGCGGTAACTACAATTATGTTTATAATCACAATTTAAGCTTCAAGGCCTAAATATTTGATATGAGTTTCAATTTGATATCTCTACGCGTTCATGAGGAAAAGGGTACCTACCTAATAAGTTTTAAAAAAATGTGATGTAAGTAATAAAATTTTAAGGTTTTCGGAATTTTCCTTTATAAATATGTGCTGTAAAACATTGCTTTATGTCAAATTTCAAGGTTCTAGATCGACTGGAAGTAGTAAGTACCCTTTAGGTTTTTATGCCCTTGCGAGTAGTTGCGTGTTTGAAAATATGTGGCTTAAATTGCTGTTTCTTTTGATTGGGTTGACATAAAAGTTTGATTTTGTTACAGCTTTAAGGTATCATAGACCTGAGTATTTGATATGAATTCCAATTTAATACCTCTACGCGTTCATGAGGAAAGGGATAGTAACTTTAAAATTATTCAAAATATTTTATATGATGTAACAAAAAAAAATACGGTTTTCGCAATTTTTACTTTATCTGTGCCATAAGACGTTGCTGCGTACCAAAAAAATTCTGAGTTCACGGGAAGTACCCTGTAGGTTTTAATTCTCTCGCGAGTTTTAAAAATTTGCGGCATAAACGGCTGTATCTTTTGATTGCGTTGGTTTACAAGTTTGATTTTTTCACAGCTACAAGAAACAGTAGACTTGAGTATTGGATATAAATATCCACGTGTTCCTGAGAAATAGGGTCTTGACAGACGGACGGGCGGACGGACGGACGGACAACAAAGTGATCCTATAGGTTCCGCTTGTTCCTTTTAAGGTGCGGAACCCTAAAAACCATACATAAGTAATTATACTCTCGATAAAGTTAAGGGCACGTAGAACCGAAGGCCGTTGGCGCAGAAAGGTTCTCGAGTGGCGACCACGTACCGGAAGGCGCAGCGTGGGTAGCCCCCCACAAGGTGGACTGATGACCTGGTAAAGGTCGCGGGAGTCCGTTGGATGCGGGTGGCGCAGGACCGGTCATTGTGGCACTCTTTGGGGGAGGCCTTTTGGCTAATATCGGGTCCTCCAGTTGTGAGCTGTGTTATTTTAAAACAAACGAATTCGTTGACAATTTTGGCTGTCCGTAAAAGCGCTTCTCTCAAAATCTCAGGTTTAGAAGAAACGATTCTACCATCTTCATTTTAACCTTGGCGTGCTGGCTCTGCCCAATAGACAGATTTCTTGAGAACACTTTAGAGCCCTCAATAGGATTTATATTGAAGAGGCCATATAGGATTTGGTAAAACATAAATTTATAATAGCATGTTTCTTGTTTCTTTCATTTAAAAAATGTTATTCTAAGATGCTTTATTAAAGAAGCTTACAAACTTTCCATTAGTAATTAAATATATAGATTGAAATGAAGCATTCACTGTCTTTTTTGTATGATTTATCTTGAATATTATAGTGTACCACCTACAATGACACATTATCCGTTAAACAGAAAAAATCTGCTAATATAATATAAGTTATTTCTAAATTTGTAATTTTTTTCATACTATGGTTGTCAATAAAATTACTTGACTAATGGTAAATGACAGTGTCATAGGGTGAATAGGGAACATTACGCAAAACTCTTCGTAGGTGGCGACACTAGCAGCGTTGACATTATATCTCGTTCCCACTTGCGGTATTGTCTATGCAAGCATCCTTGTCACTCATTTGACAATCAATTGTGCATGTGTGTGTCAATCCCTATATACCTATACTGGTTTACTATTAGTAGTAGTGCTGCCTCTGGCGGCAGAACATTGCAGTAATGTTCCCTATTGCAAAAATTTGTACATAGTTAAGAGCCTTAATCTAATCTACGCTTTAACTTTTTTCCATTGTGTAACGAAAGTTACCCATATAAAATGTATGGGTACCTAATTAATGTATAAATTAGAGTAAGGTCCTTAATTATGTAAAAAATTTTTGCAATCCACTTAGTACCTATATACCATACAGGCAGGATCTTAATTAACAGTAGAAGATATCTGTCAGGTAGGTAATGTTAGCTTTTACTGTCACTCACGTGAATCTTTTTGTATTTTTTTTATACTATTTTAGGATCTCAGAGCCTCTTTAGGAATTATTTTTGTTTATCGTGATCGTAGCGCTACTACCCTGTAAAGATAATTGGCGTACTAAGTGCTCCCAAAACCTATATTTTTTTTCAAGAGCATGTCAAACTTTTCCTAAAAAACATTAGTGGACGCACTCACTATTTTGAAATAAGGAAGGATATCTATCATAATTATAAATTATCTCATTATAAAGCCTTGTTCCAGTTAGAAATACTTTTTTTAAACACACTTAAATGCTAACAAATACATCAAGGTGATCGCTAGGTTAATTGTAAGGTTTGTAAAAAAATCGTAACTATAGGCTACACAAACCGGTATTAAGGGCATACTTAGTGTCTCTTCCCCAACTAAATTCAAACCTTTTTAAAAGTTCCTCTCGAATATTATAATATAAAATAGCAAAGTTTTATTGGAACAAAACTCTCCACTCACCCGATTGATCTTTCTTTCAATAATGCAAATCCTAGGCAAAGGTGCACTTGGATTTTGAAATATTAAAGGTAATCTCCTTACGGCGGGAACCGGCGTCAAACTCCCACGTTTCTCGGATACTTGCATTAGCAGTATTTGAATACAGAGAAACTGCTTTGTGGCTGTAAGGATCCACCTGGATCGGGCTTTCAAAATTCGCTTTTATCGAATGGCATCTATTTGAGCTTGGTCCCGTCCTGTTGTTCTTAGATGCGCTGAGTTTGAAACGTTTTATGATCGACCTTAAATAAAAAAAATCGCGTATCTGCAAAGCGAAATAGGCTCGTTATAAGCATGAAATAATACTACCTCAGTTTAAGTATTTGGATGCGAACACAGCCGTGGAATACCCACCATAGAACATTAGAATCCTCTTCTTTTTTTATGATATGATTATATATATACAGGGTGACTGGTAATTCGACCTATTCCTTGAAAGGGGTTATACTAGAGCTAATTTGCAACAATTTATGTCCAGTCAACCCCTGGTCCTCCAACCCAGTCAAAACACGATTTTTTTAATTTTTCGAGTTTTTAGTTTGATTGAAAAAAAATCGCCTTGCAGCCTTAAAGTGCTGATTGTGACAAAAATGTTTTTTTACCATCCAAATGGAAGTACTTTTGTCACAATCACCAGCTTAATGCTGCAAGGAGAATTTTTTTCATACAAACTAAAAACTCGAATATCTCGGAAACCTGCGAGTTTCGACCCCTGGTTGACTGGACATAAATTGTTGCAAATTAGCTCTAGTAATAGGCACTAGTAACCCCTTTCAAGGAATAGGTCGAATTAGCAGTCACCCTGTATATTGTATTATTTAACGTAATAAACTATTAATCACAAAAAAAAGTTTATGTATTTTATTTTATGGTTAGATTAGGTAGGCATTTATTTACAGTCTTAATTTTTTTTTATTATAGTTAGTACCATCAACTTCTAAACACAATTTTACTTTGGTGTCAGCTGCAAGAACGGTACAGATTCGATATTTTGAGTATAACCCGCATGAGTTAACTTGAGACCTCGTTCGTATGACGTTAGTACGCGCTCGAGTCTCAAGTTAACTCTTGCAGGATATAAGTACTTTTCCAGTAAATTTTTGGTTTAGGTACTGTGATCGCCAAGCTCAAGAAATTATACTAATTTCATATAACGTCCACCGTATCTTTTCAATCTATCTTTACTTACTTTTAGTAGTAACACACGTGTCATAAAAATGTTATCGTCATAATTCGACGATAAAGCATGCAGAGTCTACGTCATAAACTCGCTCGTAACTCTGAAATTACTGGACGATCGGTGTCGTCAATGTTACATTACGAATGCTCATTTTCCACAAGGCGTATTTATACACGAAGTGTTATTGTAAAGTCGACTTAAACTGTATATAATAAAGTTCACATCTAAGGACACCGAAAGAAAAAGAGAAGAGGTTGTGCAAGCAAGCTGACGATTACCTGAACATTTCTCCAGCACATCAAGGAGCTATTCAATTTGTCTTGAAATATAATTTGTGTTTGAAATGAGATGTCATACATTGCAAATAGTAAATTTGACATTAACTGTCAAATTTACTATTGACCGCCACCAAAGGCCGCGCCAGTGCGATGCAGGCCCTAAATCGTAAATTTCCATATTTGGCATTAAAATTGCGGATGTGTCTTTGCCTGTTAGTTTCTCACGCTTATTATGACAGAGTTAGATAAAACCTTGGGTGTCGATGGAGATAGCTTAAGTTTCGGAGAACGTTTTGCTGGTTTGATTAGATTACCCTTATCATATTGCGAGACTCCTAAAATCTGCCATAAATTCTGCTCATTCACGACAAAACTGGATGCACCAAGTCTTGATTAGTTTGTAAAATCTTTCTGATACAGAATTCTTTTCTTGCACTTGCTATACATCAATTCGAGTTAGTGCAATCCATTAGCAAATCGACGCAGCGAGCCGGCACGCAGATTTAATTTGATGACAATAATGGATACAAATGTCCCCGCCTTCCCCTTTTCCTCCGACTTGCATGCAGTGTGTATACATAAAATAGAATGTGTTGAAATTGAAATTTATTTTTAATGTTGAGTGAATGACGCATTAAGTGAAATAATACAAATTTATATTGCATACGGAACGGCTTATTCCTGAATATGTTAACAGCATTTCCATCTTAATTATGAACGAATATTAGTGGAAGTTAAATGTGTTCTTGCATTTTCAATTCAATTCAAATTATTTATTTCAGACTATGTCCATATCATGTTAGAACAATAAAAACATATAAAGCTATGTTAAAGCCAAGAGTTAAAATTAAATGTCATACTTATTGAAAATTACGAATGGCACAAAATAATACAATCACGAGAACTTAATAAGTACAGTCAGCATCAAAAGTAACTGCGCAATCGAAGACGTCAAAAACTCCTATTCCCTTTTAATAAAGACTTTTGACGTTTTTGTTTGCGTAGCTACTTTTGATGCTGACTGTACATACTACACTAAGAACATACCTACAACATTACATTAAACTATACACTGAACCTCTTGAGCCGTATACCCAAAAGGGACGATGGTAAATTAACCATACTAAATTAAGAAGTATCAGAAACTAATACAATATTGACGTCTAATGTAATTTATAATTTAGTCGTATTATATCCGTGACGTCATGGTGGTGTCAGTTTCAGTACAAATTTTGACAGGTGTGGTGGCAAACAAGCTGGTGGCAAACAAAAAATCCGTATACGCGATGAGGGACAGGAAATATGACACTGTATCTCGTTCCCACTGGCGGTATTGCCTATGCATACATCTTTGTCACTCATGCGTCTATGTGTGGGTGACTCCCTCTATCTATTCTACCTCTATGTCTTGAGCCCATGTGCAGGGTGTTCCAGTCTTCCAGTGTCTCCATACTGTGGCAGCCAAAGTTTTAAGAGGGGGTTTGTTGTGTCTCTTTTTCGCAAAACGCACCTTTATAATGAAACGATTGTTCTTTACTATGACGCTCGAGGATCGTGACGTCACGGTCCCTGATCGTTTTCTCACTCTAACAAGCGACATTAAAACGGTTGTAGCTTCGTAATTTTTTGAGATATTTGAATGAGTTTTTCGTTTCTTCTTTCTTTTGAAGTGAGTCTACAGCTACACCTTTATTTGGAAGACAAGCGGAAAGAATCCATACTATCCATACTTCCTATACTATACTATACTATATACTATATATTATATTATATTATATTATAAATGCGAAAGTGTGTCTGTCTGTCTGTCTGTTACCTCTTCACGCCTAAACCGCTGAACCGATTTAGATGAAATTTGGTATACAGATAGTTTGAGCCCCGAGGAAGGACATAGGATAGTTTTTATATCTGAGGGGCTAAAATTGGGGGTGGAAATTTGTATGGAGCTACTTAAACCGCTGCACCGATTTAGATGAAATTTGGTTTATAAATAGTTTGAGTCCCGGGGAAGGACATATAATAGGTTTGATCCCGGAAATCATCCCCTAAGGGAGTGAAAGGGGGGGGGGTGAAAAGTTGGATGTAATCTATTTTGATGAAATTTGGTGTAGATATAGGTTAAGTCCCCTAAGGGGGTGAAATTAGTGGTGAATTTTCGGATGGAACCGATTTTAATACAATTTGGTATAGAGGTAGTTTGAGTCCTGGGAATGGACAAAGGATAGTTTCAATTACGGAAATCACTCCCTAAGGGGGTGAAATGGGGGGTGAAAATTTGGATGGATCCCGTTTAGATGAAATTTGGTATAAAGGTAGTTTGAGTCCCGAAGAATGACATTAGATAGTTTTTATTCCGAAAATCATTCCCTAAGGGGATGAAATAGGGGGTGAAAGTTTGGATAAAACCCATGTAGGTACCTAGATGAAATTTGGTAAAGAGATAGTTTGAGACCCTTCGAAGGATATAGAATAGTTTTTGCCTCGGAAATCATCCCTTAAGATGGTAGACGTTGGTTTGCAATATTATTTCTAAGGCGGTAACAAGTTCTAAGCTAGTCTTGAATAAGAATAAGAACAGAATTTTTATTCTTATTCAAATCGATGGGAATAAGAATAAATTCATGCGCTCGTTATCCCCGGAATAAATTGAACGGGAATAATTCACTTGTATCTCCACTTATAATAAATCTCTAAATTAAAAAAAGAATCAGCCAGTTTGAAACTAAGCTTTGTGTGTTACGAATGTTCTCAGCATCCCATGAACGGAAAAATATGAAACATTTTATACAGGTACATTATTATTCTAGCTGCAACTTAGGATAGTTTGTATCCGATTGCGGCAATTAATTAATTTTCCGAAATAAACGACTTCATTAATTTTTCATTTATTATTCTTAAAGTATATCGCCGCCACATCTGTCAGTTTTATGAAACGTCAAAATGGCGGATTGCTTTTCCTTAATTTCACCTATTAATAATTTAAATTCCGTCTCCGATAGACCTTCAAGAATCACATACCAAGAGGTAAAGCATAAGAAATTAATCGATTCTGATATGAGAACTTATATGCGCAAATGTCGTATTAAGGTGGTTCAATTGCCATACAAAACGTTATTTGACATTCGCAGGCTAACGGCGTGATATTTTAAGAAACTTATGTAACAAACTTTCATAAATTGGCTTCCCATTTGCGCCAAATTCCCCCTTTCCTAGAATAAACTTGTATAAACTAGATTAATTTGAGAAATTGGTTTGGGACGTGATATTTTGGAAAAAAAAAATTCTCAAATTAATCTAGTTTATACAAGTTTATTCTAGGAAAGGGGGAATTTGCCGCAAATAGGAATTGATGAAAGTTTGTTACATAAGTTTCTTAAAATATCACGCCGTTAGCCTGCGAATGTCAAATAACGCTTTGTATGGCAATCGAACCACCTTAAGGGGTAATTTCCATAAATGTATCAACAAATTCGAACAATATAAGTAACACAAATGATTTTTTTAATGGCACGCGCGCGCTCTCTTTGTGCATTCAGCCAAACCACGCAAACTAAAACTTGAAGTTCGTATATCTGCATTCCTCTCACTCGAGTAATGTTAGTGCGATAGAGATAGAGATACCTGAATATTTTCGAATTCTGAAGTTCGTGGTTTAAAAGAAAATACGGATGTCGGATAGATCGAAAATAGGGGTGTAAACACTGTAGACACAAAATAAAATAATCGCAATGTTGTATTTTCTCGAAAAAAGACTTAAAATGAAGTCAAATGGAGAAAAAAACAACGCAAAAGGTTATTTAAGTAGTCACTAAGTTATAAGTGTCCAAAGTTTTAAGAGGGGGTATGTTCTGTCCCTTTTCCGCAAAACGCACCTTCATATGAAACGATCGTTTTACTATGAGTACTATGACGCTCGAGGATGGTGACGTTACGGTCCCGATCGTTTTCTCACTCTAACAAGCGATATTAAAACGGTTGTAGCTTCGTAATTTTTTGAGATATTTGAACGGGTTTTTCGTTTCTTCTTTCTTTTGAAGTAATAATACATTTTGAGTCTACTCCCCTATTTGGAAGACAAGCGGAACGAGTACCTAAATTAATCTATATATTAAAGACTAGAGATTTATTATAAGTGGAGATGAGTCATTTGAAGAAATAGATACAGAAAAAAACAGTACAGATTGACAGCAAAAAGTATAATAATTATATTTATGGGAACAAAAATATAAATGCCTATGTCCTGACTGACTCACTCACTTACTCACTCATCTACTCACAGCCGAAACTACTGGGCCTAGAGAGTTGAAATTTACACCAGAACTACCTTTTACAACGTAGGCAACGGATAAGAAGTGATTTTCGGAAATCATACCCCTAAGGGGGTTAGAAAGGGGTGCAAATTTTGTATTGGGGAAACTCAATTTTTTGAGCAAGAGACTTAAAACTTTGTAGAAAGATTACTTATTATGATACAAAAAAGTACTTTCAGCGTTTTGAAAAGTTTCACCCCTAAGGAGGTTAAGAAGGGTTGTAGTGGTTGTTCTATCTTGTAGTTGTAGTGGAACTCCTCAACGGCTACTGGTATTGGTATACCATCGAGTGTGGGCTCATTTGGTTTGTTTTGATGAGTTCTATACATTATACTTGGTGACGATGGTCTGATGATGGAGTCAGGAGGTGGATAGTGGAACTCCTCAACGACTACTTGTATACCCTCGAGTGTGGGCTCATTTGGTTTATTTTGATGAGTTATTTACATTATACTTGGTGACGATGGTCTGATGATGGAGTCAGGAGGTGGATAGTGGAACTCCTTAATGGCTACTTGAATACCCCTCGAGTGTGGGCTCATTTGGTTTGTTTTGACGAGTTCTATACATTATAATTAATGACGATGGTCTGATGATGGAGTCAGGAGATGGATAGTGGAATTCCTCAACGGCTACTGGTATACCCTCGAGTGTGGGCTCATTTGGTTTGTTTTAATGAGTTCTATACATTATACTTAGTGACGATGGTCTGATGATGGAGTCAGGAGGTGGGTAGTGGAACTCATCAATGACTACTTGAATACCCCTCGAGTTTGGGTTCATTTGGTTTGTTTTAATGAGTTCTATACATTACACTTAGTGACGATGGTCTGATGATAAAGTCAGGAAGTGGGTAGTGGAACACCTCAATGACTACTTGAATACCCCTCGAGATTGGGTTCAGTTGGTTTGTGTTAATGAGTTGTATACATTATACTTGGTGACGATGGTCTAATGATGGAGTCAGGATGTGGATAGTGGAACTCCTCAACGGCTACTAGTATACCCCTCGAATTAGGGTTCATTTGGGTAGTTTTGACGAGTTCTATACATCAAACTTGGTGACGATGGTCTGATGATGGAGTCACGAGGTGGATAGTGGAACTCCTCAACGGCTACTTGTATACCCTCGAGTGTGGGCTCATTTGGTTTGTTGTGATGAGTTCTATACATTAGTTCAGCTAGTAACGTAACTTTTATGGTGTGTGTTACGTGTTGCTCTTTGCATACAGCATGAGCCTGCCCATAACATCCATGATTCGGGCCGGTGGGATTATAATTAAAAATATGTTTATTCATAACCATAAATATTATCATTGAAAGAAACGCGGGTGTTAAAATTTCGCTTAACAGCTGCAATATATTTATGAAGAACCATTCAACATCATAGTTATCGGCCTGCAATCGCACACTGGGCTGAAAATCGGCTTTCATAGACATAGAAATCGAAGTTAACATTTTAAAGATTTTTTGCTTGAAATGGCTATAACTTGCCATTATTATGCTAAATTATGATCCTGGCGTGATTTGGCACGAAAACTTATGAGTTATAATTTTTTTCTGTAACAAATGTATGGAGATGGAACGAAAAAACTGGATATCTTGGGAACCGCAAAAAAAACACAAATATCCTTACAGCTGGTTATATTACTAATTATTCCTGATTTTTTGACATACTACATATTTCAGTAGTAGGTGCGGTTTTTTTTTTTAAATCGACGAAATTTTTCATACAATCGTCTTTAATAGACATAGAAATCGAAGTTAACATTTTAAAGATTTTTTGCTTGAAATGGCTATAACTTGCCATTATTATGCTAAATTATGATCCTGGCGTGATTTGGCACGAAAACTTATGAGTTATAATTTTTTTCTGTAACAAATTTATGGAGATGGAACGAAAAAACTGGATATCTTGGGAACCACAAAAAAAACACAAATATCCTTACAGCTGGTTATACTACTAATTATTCCTGATATTTTTAGACATACTACATATTTCAGTGGTAGCTACGGTTTTTTTTTTATCGAATAAAATTAAAAGTTAAAAAATATTGTAAGGTTATGCTATTATTTTTATACTTTAATTGTATTTATTATTTGTTTTTAAATTGTTATGGTTGTTTTTTTTTATGTAATAAAATTAACTTAAAAAAAACACTGAAAATTTGATATACAATGCCCCATCCTTTATTGAAAAGGCGAAGTATACATATTTCTGTCTTTTATTTTTAAAGTAAGACGACGGAGTTTAAAAAAAATAATTTAAAAACTCCGTCGTTTTTTTTTTAAATCCGTACCTACCACTGAAATATGTAGTACGTCGAAAAATCAGGAATAATTAGAAGTATAACCAGCTGTAAGGATATTTGTGTTTTTTTTACGGTTCCCAAGATATCCAGTTTTTTCGTTACAGCTCCATACATTTTTTTCGGGAAAAAATTATAACTCCTATGTTTTCGTGCCAAATCACGCCAGAATCATAATTTAGCATAATAATGGCAAGTTATAGCCATTTCAAGCAAAAAATCTTTAAAATGTTAACTTCGATTCCTATGTCTATTAAAGCCGATTGTATGAAAAATTTCGTCGATTTTTAAAAAAAAAACCGCATCTACCACTGAAATATGTCGGATGTCAAAAAATCAGGGATAATTATTAATAAAACCATCTGTAAGGATATTTGTGTTTTTTTTGCGGTTCCCGAGATATCCAGTTTTTTCGTTCCATCTCCATACATTTTTTACGGAAAAAAATTATAACTCATAAGTTATCATGCCAAATCACGCCAGGATCATAATTTAGCATCATAATGGCAAGTTATAGCCATTTCAAGCAAAAAATCTTTAATATGTTAACTTCGATTCCTATGTCTATGAAAGCCGATTTTCAGCCCAGTGTGAATCGCCACCGTTGAGCATAAGCTTAGAACTTCGAGTACAGTCAGCATCAAAAGTAGATACGCAAACGAAGACGTCAAAAGTCTTTATTAAAAGGGAATAAGAACTTTTGAAGTCTTCGATTGCGTAGTTACTTTTGATGCGGCTTAGCTCAGTGACCCTGACTACTAGAAAGCTGTAATTCAGCGTGGGTATATAAATCAATCACGGCGACAAAACGGTAGAATAAAATACAGATTTTTTTTTTGGATGCAATTTTTTTTTTCATCAAACCCATGGTGTGGGGGGTGGGGGGTATCGTTGGATAGCTTGTTCAAAAATAATATACGTTTCTAAAAACAATTTTTTAACTCAGCGATCCATGCGTGATATTGGGCTTTAAAACCCTAATTCCACCCCTGCCGGCTACATGGCTACTACTGGGAATGTGAAAACATTCGTGACAGTCTACTGTGTGCCGTGATTGCATGCTCTAACATGCAATGAATTTGAAAGGAAAACTATCACGGCTTAGTAGGCATAACTAGGTACCGAGTAATAGTTGACCATCTTAATGTGCACTTGGAAAGGCTAACTTTCGTACATATTCGGCCGACGCAACCGAGTTGGCGCGCGCGTGTCGATGTAACAAAGACAAACTACGGAACCCTACACTGCTCGTGGCCCGACTCGCACTTGGCCGGTTTTTATGATTAATATGGCAATGCATGTGGCATGCTGATTTTACTATACAGTTGCACACTGAAAATCAGCATTAATTTCCACTCACAACTTGATCGGGAACCCCAAACTCTAAGATAAAGCAAGGTTGAAGCAGAACTTTGCTCATATCCGACAGAATGTCAAGATTAAAAAACTATTACCCACCGCTGAAAGACGGGCCCTCATGAATATGCGAGCCCGTCGCCCGACAAATGACGCCGGCCGTGTACGATCATCCCTTAGGAACCCTGATTCTGACACGACCTTTGCAGGGTCGTACATAAACACGTAACGTGAGCTCACTGCAACTTTGTACTATAACTATAAGTAAGAGTAGGTATATTATACCTACTTTTTGATTATCTCTTTTTCATTATTTTTGTCAGATTATAATATAAATATGTATTATATTTTAAATAGATTATTTGATTAATTATTAGAAACAACTATTATGTTAATAAAAATAAACCTAGATCACCGGAAGTACGTTAAATGCAGTTCGAATGGAGGTGGGTTTGCATAAAAAGCGGTGTCCGCCATTGGACGGCCCATTATTTGCTCGGTAACGACAGAAGACTCAACCGTCTACTTACTAATATCGACTAAATCTACCCACACTTCCATGATGACTGTCTGATGGTGCTAGTGATACGTTATTTGTTCGTGAAAATCCTACTCAATGAAGTAAAAGGTGTAATTTGGTTCAGTACTGCAGAAATTGAATGTAAAGTAACGTTTAAATAAGTACATATTAATCAAATATTATGTTACTATTCGATTTATTTTACTCGTCATCCAAAGCAATGTCCCTTTTTCCACAATAAATAGAATAAAATGATGTTTTTGTTATTCATTAGTACTCGGCTTATATTATTTCCATAATTTTCCTAACACACTAGAGTCATGTTATCGGTAGATTATCTTCGTTTTATTTGGATGATTTGTTCCAAGTTGTACTTCGTAGCCCGAGGGCAACCTTGCCAAGGGAAGAGCAAGCAGATGTCACTGGACTAGAGGCGTCAGTTTCTGAATGGGTGCATGACAGCTTTGAGTAATTACCTACTAAGTAATTTAGAGTTTATGTATGTTAACAACGAGTTAAAGGCTTTTTAGCGGTTCAAAAACATCTAATAATCATTTTGTTCAGTTACTAAACCATACTATTCTAGCTATTCCTCTAGGTTTCAAGATCAGAATTTAATTCTCTTACAACGCCGAAAAACCTTTAGGTACCTACCATATTATAATTTGGGTCGTTGAGATTTGGGATTATGTATTTAGGCGATCTCTTCAAACCATCGGTGGATGACCGGTGCTTCTTTTAACGTTTTTATTCTGTCCATGTAGAAAACCAGCCAGATACCTAACCCTATTTTTGGGAAAGTCAGGGTTGTGTCAGTTGTGTGGTATTTTTTCGCAATAACAAGTAAAATTTAAATATTATTTACAAACCTTTGGTTCCAGAATCAGTCGTTGGCAAACATGTATGTACCTACTCGTAACTTGCTCGGCGTCTGTGCGGAGCCGTTGATAAATTTCTAATTTCGGGTAAATCACAGCAGCGCATCGATCGAAATTTAAGATTTATATACCGTAAACCGGGGTGCCTACTTTGATCAATTTTAAGGTTTGACACAATATTTTGGCGACACTAATTCACGAAAAAATATGAAATGAAAATGTAATAATCGGATTTTACTGTTCTTCCTGCAAACCAAATAAAAAAAATATGGATGTATAGTTTCTTCAGAAAAAATTAAATCCACGCGACCAAATTTAAATTGAGAATACTTCTTTAAAACCACAATTTTTTTTGTTGTGAATCCAAAGTCAACCCACTAAAAAGCATATAAAAATTAAAAAAAAAATCGGTTAAAACTTTGTAAGTTATATATTTTTTGTAGTTTTGTACTTTGATAACAATAAAAACACGATTTATTAACGCTTTGAGTGATCAATTCTATAAAAACAGTGTAGAAACTTTAATCCGGTATAGGCTTTAAAGGTTTAGTTTAGTTAGCTTTCAATGACAAATAAAGTAAGGTTGTTTGGCGTATCTTATACTATACATACATGTGGGGAATTTTCAAGATATTTTTTTTATAATCTTGTTACTCCATCTTCTTTTTGTCATAGCGTGGTATTGTCTCTACAAAAAAAAACTATATAAATTAAATCTAACAACAAATACCGCCAGAAAACGAATTCCCAGGGCTTAATCGTTTGATCAATTTCACCACATATAGGTGTTCAAAGACACCCCGATCCATGGATTCTTCGGCTAAAGGTGCATTTTTAGGTTGTAGAATTAAGGATATCTTTTTTCAGGCTCACTACTGACTAGTGATTAAATTGAGACAATGTACAAATCAACTGCATTTATTGTTGACATACTTAAAGTCGAAGTTTTTTGGCCATGATAATCAGGAGGAAAAGTGTCCTTGCCGTTAACATTTTTTTGTCCATGAAATAATTGCACTACACACGAACCAGTTTACTACGTGACTAAGCAACTACCAGTGTTGCCAATAATGCAAAAAAAAATACAAAAGTGCACTTTATTAGTGGATGGAAGATGTTATCAAAGTCGACCCTTAAATCAAAGTACGGTATAGGTTTACGGTATACAGAATATAGGTATTTTATATAACGTTGTTGTATTTCATTATTGTTCTGTTCCCGCCTAAGCCTTATTTTTAGGGTTCCGTACTCAAAGAGTAAAACTGGACCCTATTACTAAGACTCCGCTGTCCGTCCGTCCGTCTGTCTGTCACCAGTCTGTATCTCACTGATACCGTGATAGTTCCAGCTGAAATTTTCACAGATGATGTATTTTTGTCACCGCTATAACAACAAATACTAAAAACACAAAATAAAATAGTTTTTTTATAGATAGTGGTACGGAACACTTCGTGCGCGAGTCCGACTCGCACTTGGCCGGTTTTTTTGGTATTGGTGTGCAATTACCACAATCTATTGTTAGTTTTTCAAAATAATTGAATACAGTTTTTCTCAAACCGACGTTATTTCATATGCTTACTATGGAATATAATTGTATGTTTTGCTTACAAATCAAATTATTTAGGTATATTTACTGGAATATTTGTTTGCAACTTGTCCCGTTGCCCTGGGAACTTGCTTGTCTCAACTCAACACGACCCTGCATTGCATTGGACAATAGGTCAATCTTACTCCAACCATCGCATACTAATCCATCCACAACACAATAATATTCACCGTCCACCTATTGTGTTGTGGGAACGTGTTCTGTCTCTGATAGCTAATTGCGTAAAGTTTCAAAGTTTTGACATATTACTCAGGTTATTCAAAGGTTTCGAAATTTTGGAAACTTTCCGTTCCTTTCTGACAAATTAGCCCGGCGCGAGAACGAGCACTTGATAGCAACACACTGTTGTCGCATGTGCAATATTTATTATGTCGCGTCAGATTGACCTCCTGTGCTGCAGAACAGAACACAAGACGCGAGTTCTAAACCAATTAGTCAGTGCGATCACATACATATTCATCGCGGACCAAGGACATGGTGTGTGGACGTTGGTTATTCGTGGACTTATGAGCTTTCCTTACAATAAATATAGATTGTTTAGGTACAAGGGTTCAATTGAATTGTAGAGTTAAGTTTGTTAAGGACATGCGTATTTTTAGTAAAAATATTCAAATTGTCATTTTGTGTTAACTGTAAATTGAATGGAGGTGTCTCCTGGCACAATGGTTTATATTAAATATATTAACCAACTTTCGCCGTTATCCCATTTACTTGGAGTCGACGCAGCATGCTTTTTAGGGTTCCGTACTCAAAGAGTAAAACGGGACCCTATTACTAAGACTTCGGTGTCCGTCCGTCCGTCTGTCTGTCACCAGCACGGCTATCACAAGACGGTCGCGACATACTCTCGAGCTCTCTCGCACTATTCGTCTCTTTCTAAGTGGTCTAATAAGAGAGAGACGGATAGTGCGAAAGAGCTCGAGAGTATGTCGCGGCCGTCTTGTGATAGCCGTGCTGGCTGTATCTCAATAACCGTGATAGCTAGAGAGTTGAAATTTTCACAGATTATGTATTTCTGTTGCCGCTATAACAGCAAATACTAAAAACAAAATGAAATATTTTTTTAAGGGGAGCTCCCATACAACAAACGTGATTTTTTTGCCGTTTTTATAGATAATGGTACGGAACCCTTCGTGCGCGAGTCCAACTCGCACTTGGCCGGTTTTTTCCATACTTCTCTGTCATTCGCCATTACATCACTCACGTCCTTACCATTTTTTTCCATCCTTTACTTTCTATCATGATGCCCCTTAAAATACTTACGAATATATGTAATCCGTATCAATTGCGATTAATCGGTTGCGACCGAAAGCGAAAAAGTCGACGAAGTAGGCCAACAACCATTTTACAATCATCCCATTTAATGCCCCAATAGTTGATGCGCTTAATTCTATTTTTTACATCATCGGGCATAATATGACATATACAGGGTGCGTGGATTCGTCACGCGCATTGCACATCCCAGGCTTATTGTGACGTCCCCTATTCCTATCCATAGATACAATTCGACAACTCTCATGCTTATCAAAATTATACTTTAGCGGCATAGTAATAAAATCGACCTAGAACAATGGATGATATGAACAGTTATTTTATTTCAACTTAGCGACGATGTCACGACGTTTGACACGTGTTTAGCATTCGACTTAAACTTCCATTGTCCTAAATCGTTTAGGGGAAAGTATTATTTGTTACAATTGCCAACAAAAGTTTTGAATTTCATACCATTTCTGTACCCCACGATTTCGGGTGTGTGTGACGCCTCCCGATTTCGATTTAATGTGAAACGTTTTGCAGACATGTCGCGATTTAACTGGCAGTAAAACCGACTTCCAATTTCATTGCGAAGTTAGATTTTTATTTCTAGAATTGGACACTTATTTGATTTTTAATATTTAAATAAAATAATCCCGTCTTGGTTCTATAACTGAACAACAGGGAACCTTGGGACAAATAACTAAAATACATCGTTTGAGGATAGCTATGTCCAGTCTTTCGCCTAATGTGATGATTTTTTGAGTAGATCTATTCCGCAAATGCGGAACTTGCCTTTATAGTCATAGTCAACCAGAGGAACCACTGAAGTAACCAGTCAGTCTGTTAATCCAAATGAAACTTGTCCTAAAACTTTTAATAGTATCTAATTGTTATTAATACTCATTTAATCAACGTTTGCAGCGGCTTTGGGTAAGACCGGTAAAGTGATCGTTAGATTTCTTTCGGATTTTTTTTTAACGGATGATGAAACCACATCACACTAGCGTTACCCCCACAATACCTACGTAGGTTTGTGTTAATTAGTTTAAAATCAAAACCGTACACACGTTTATAGAGACATCAGAGAATAACCTAAATATGTAGATTTCGTTCTTTCACAGCAATCTTATAACAAAAAAGGTGTTTTTTGAGACAATGTTTAAAAAAAATATTAAAAAATAACTATTTATTTCTTACAAAATATGGTAGACCAAAATGAAGATTAAAGATTGAATAATCGATAGCCGTTTGCCTTATAATTCTATCTGTAGTGCAAAAGTATTTGTATCTATTCAAAACTAGTCAATAATCGATGAAAACCTCGGGTAGCCCCTTAAACAAGGCATTCCAAACTTATAACTTGACAACGGTAGTTGACGGGCGTGAATACTCTAGTTAGCTCGAAATGTTTACACTGGTATATAAGTAATCTAATAAAGGGACGGAAGAATCGGCTTTTTATTAAAAGTAAGCTGATATGACAACACCACGTGCTGCCTGTCATCGGGAATGACACATGAATGACAGCTCCTAGGGCGAATGGTGATGGGAACATTAACGGGACAAAAAATGGCGACGCGAACGGATTGCTCAATAAGAATTGGGATGGGTTTGTGCATACCTATTAGATTGAATTAAAATTGCTGATGAATGCGTCAAAAAATATTTTCCGTTGGATTGATTCAAAATGCAAGTTATCTCCATCTCCACTTATAATAAATCTCTAAATTAAAAAAAGAATCAGCCAGTTTGAAACTAAGCTTTCTGTGGTACGAATGTTCTCAGCATCCCATGGACGGAAAAATATGAAACATTTTATATAGGTACATTATTATTCCAGCTGCAACTTAGGATAGTTTTTATCCGACTGCGACGATTAATTTATTTTCCGTAATATACGACTTCATTTAATTTTTCATTTATTATTCTTAAAATATATCGCCGCCAAATCTGTCAGCTAAAAGAAACGTCAAAATCACAGTAATAAGAAATACTACGGACAAAATGGCGGAATACGGTATTTGACAAAAGTCAAATCAGCTTCTTTTAATGAAACGTCACAAATGCTCCGTTAGTATGGAATTTGTAGGGATTACTTGCTTGTGACGTCACAGTCAAGCAACGTCCTTATTATGAGTTTCTATGAATTTAAAAATCTTAAAATAGCAAACTTAAATGAAAGATTGATACTTTCCGAGTATTTTCGTAATGTTTATCTGTTGCTAATGAAAAAACAATTTATTTTCACTGTTGTCAAATACCCAATTGCTTTGCCTTTCTTTCGCCTATTAATAATTTTAATCCCGTCTACGATATACATTGACGAGACACATAGGTACCAAAAGCAAATATAAAATTAATCGATTTTGATATGCGAACTTATATGCGCAAATGTCGAATTAAGGCGTAATTTGTACAAATGTAACAACAAATTCGAACAATATAAACTTGGTTTTTTTGAATGGCACGCGCGCGCGCTCTTTGCGTATTCAGCCAAACCACGAAAACTGAAACTCGAAATTCGTATATCTGAGGGCCTACCGCGAACGGCATTCGAAGTTTTCCCTCTCTGTCGCACTTATGTACGAACTTGTAAGTATGACAGAGAGGGGAAACTTCGAATGCCTTTCGCGGTAGGCCCTCTGCATTCCTGTCATTTGTTAGTGCGATAGAGATAGAGATACCCGAATATTTTCGAATTCCGAAGTTCGTGGTTTAAAAGAAAATACGGATGTCGGATAGATCTAAATTAATATTTTATGTGTGAATATGGAAAAAATTATTTGGAAATACTATTATTGTTATTGTTTTAGTATATTTGACTAGCTTTAAGTTTAATATTGTACGTCCGAAATGGGCAAGCTGTTGGACTTTATTTTACCCAAAACAACTAAATGTACACAGTTCTGACAATAAAGAAATCTTATTTTATCTTATCTTATCGAAAATAGGGATGTAGACACTAAACAAAATAATCATAATGTTGTATTATCTCGAAAAAAAAACAACGCAAGAGGCTATATAGGTAATCACTAAGTTATAAGCGTATAACGTTTTAAGAGGGGGTTTGTTGCGTCTCTTTTCCGCAAAACGCACCTTTATAATGAAACGATTGTTTTTTACTATGACGCTCGAGGATCGTGACGTCACGGTCCCTGATCGTTTTCTCACTCTAACAAGCGACATTAAAACGGTTGTAGCTTCGTAATTTTTTGAGATATTTGAATGAGTTTTTCGTTTCTTCTTTCTTTTGAAGTGAGTCTAAAGCTACACCTCTATTTGGAAGACAAGCAGAAATAATCCATACTAATAATGCATACTTCCATACTAATATTATAAATGCGAAAGTGTGTCTGTCTGTTACCTCTTCACGCCTAAACCGCTGAACCGATTTAGATGAAATGAGCCCCGGGGAAGGACAAAGGGTAGTTTTTATATCTGAGGGGCTGAAATTGGGGGTGGAAATTTGTATGGAGCTACTTAAACCGCTGCACCGATTTAGATGAAATTTGGTATATAAATAGTTTGAGTCCCGGGGAAGGACATATAATAGGTTTTATCCCGGAAATCATCCCCTAAGGGGGTGAAAAGGGGGGGGGGGGTGAAAATTTGGATGTAATCTATTTTGATGAAATTTGGTGTAGATATAGGTTAAGTCCTAGGAAAGGACATGGGATAGTTTTAACCCCAGAAATCATCCCCTAAGGGGGTGAAATTAGGGGTGAAAATTCGGATGGAACCCATTTTAATACAATTTGGTATAGAGATAGCTTGAGTCCTGGGAAAGGACATAGGATAGTTGTAATTCCGGAAATCACTCCCTAAGGGGGTAAAATGGGGGGTGAAAATTTGGATGAATCCCGTTTAGATGAAATTTGGTATAAAGGTCGTTTCAGTCCCGAAGAATGATATTAGATAGTTTCCATCCCGAAAATCATTCCATAATCCTTTACAACCGAGAAATCGTGATTTGCCAAGTCAAAAATGAACTTTATTGACAATTATAAAAAAACTACAATCCAATGTAAAAAAAACTAGCACGATCGTATCAAGTCGGTTGTAAAGGGCTAAGGGTATGAAATAGAGGGTGAAAGTTTGGATAAAATCCATGTACCTAGATGAAGTTTGGTATAGAGATAATTTGAGACCCTTTAAAGGATATAGATTAGTTTTTGCCTCGGAAATCATCCCTTAAGATGGTAGAAGTTTGTTTGCATTATATTTTCTAAGTATTAAGTTCTACGCGGACGAAGTCGCGGGCAATAGCTAGTTATTCATATTTCAGTTAGCTTAATTTCTAGTTGTGACATAAGCATTAACCGGTCGTGACGTAGTTATATCAAAATTGTACATAGGTATCTATCTAATTTCTATGACCCATACGACAGGCTGGAATAATATTATTCGATTTAATTAAATGTGTTCCTGTAACAAATAATAAAACGTGTCGTGGCGTGGTAAACAACAGTTAGAAGCAATCCAATCGGCTTTTAATAAAGTCCTCCGACAGCCAATTCCGATTTTTAGGGTTCCGAGAGAAATGTTTTAGTCTAAACGTTTGTGTGTTCACGAGTGATAAATCAAAGGGGAGTATTAATTGTGTTATTTACATTGATATATGTATACACTATTAAGTATAATTGAATGAACCCGGTCGTAATTCCTCGGTTTCGTAAGAGGTATTTTTAAACGTATCAAAAAGTTGAAGCAGATACCTACCTGCTAAGTGCGATAAGGAATTTGAAGCATGCATTGTCATTGTATTGTGTATTGCTGTGTATAATTATAACACACAGATTTTTTAAATTGATTGTCATCAATAGAGGCATTTGAAATCGACTGTCATCAAAAGATAATAAGTATAATTAAAACAAATATAATTTCATCTTTTTGAAAATAAATATAATAAGTCGAGTCTATGCGTGATTGCGCAAATTTAAAGAAGCTACTTATGCATGCATGCAACATATCTCGTTAGAGATCTGTTGACCAGATATTATGAAGTATATAATTTCCTTTAATAACAAGGTTTAAACCGATTTCAATTCAGTACTTCGCCAAGCCACATAGGTACATAAAAATTTCCACATTTCTTTTCCAATTGACCACATAAACTAATACTTTCCAAAAGCAAATGCGTTGATTATTACAGAAATAATCCAAGTCGCTATATGTGGGCTGATAATATTTGAGGAGTTCCGTCGATTCCTCAAGGATCTCAGAATTGACACTTCGTCAATTGCTACTTCAAAGGAATCATGTCAGAATCTTTGACTTACTTTACATCCTTGAGGAGTTCCATAAGTCATAAATGTGGTCTTCATCATCAGTTCCACTTCACAAAAATTGCGATTTCATAAATACACTAGTTATAATAGAAAATACCGAAATCACTACACGCGTGCCTATAAAATTTGAGGGTTGCCCTCAATTTCCCTGGGATCCCATCATTAGATTCTGACATGGTTACAATAAGCACCTCAGGTGAACATATATAAAAAATACACACAGTGGGACATAGAACCTCCTCCTTTTTTGATGTCGGTAAAAGCTGAACTGTAAGAGTTAATTATTTTATACGAACGGAAGCAAACGACTTTGGGCCAGAGGAGTAATCACGTAACGTTCCGAACGCGCGTCGGTTCAATTTAAATGTCAATTTTCCATATAAAAAGTGACATTTAGACCTGCGTTACGTGCGTCTGACAGTAAAATCACAATCTAACTGTCATTTTTCCATATAAAATTGACATTTAGACCTTACAGACGCGCGTAAGAAAAGTTACGTGATCGACCCACAGCTCTACCTCTCCAAAGAACTACCTACCTGATGGTCAGAACTATGAGGTAGTTTTTTGCTTGCGTTTATTGACAGGATTCATTCTTACGGTTTCGGACGTACTATACCAGTATGTATAGTATAATAATAAAAAAAATAGACTTGATATACCCCCGACCTTTTTATTTCATAATTCTATACCTCAAAACCGGCACAACAGAGTTTGTTGAAACGTAGCTAATAAGCATCTCGATCACGTCAGCTTTCAGGCAAAAAAAACCGCATTCAAATCGGTCCAGTCGTTTAGGAGCTACGATGCCACAGACAGACACAAAAACAGACAGACACACAGACACGACAAACTTATAACACCCCTCTTTTTGCGTCGGGGGTTAAAAATAGAAACGTCACGCAAAGTCGCCAGAGAAAGAGCAGCTAGAGGCTATTTAGGTATACGGCCTCAACTTACGAGTTAGTTATTATATTATTTTTTATTATATCGAGCCCGTTATGTTCCACTGCTGAGCAAAGGCCTCCCCTTTCCCTTTCCATTCATCGCGGTCTTGAGCAATAACTGGCCAGTCTTTTAAAAAGGAGTCCAAGTTATCCCGCCATCGCCGACGAGGTCTACCGCGTCTCCGTTTTGAGTGTTGGGGCTTCCACTCCGTGGTCCCTTTGGCCCACAGCTCATTCGGCATGCGGTAGACGTGACCAGCCCAGTCCCACTTTAACTTGGCTGCCTTCCGAGCTACATCTTCTATTTGGGTTTTGGAGCGCAGCGTGGTGGTGGTGTTATTATATAAAAACTATATTGTATTGGGCGGAACCGTGGTATTAATCTCGTCATTTCTGGCATTTTTTTATTTATAGTTTAGATGCATTTTCCATGAATGATAGGGCGGGGGTGGCTTAATTGCATCCCCGGCGCGCCCATTGGTGCGTTCATGTGTGCTTTATTGAAGCAACTACATCAGATAACTTTAGAAACATCTTACTTCGTGTATTTTTGCATCGCCAAATACAATCCTAATCCATGCTGCGAAAGTTCTATTTCAAGCAGACGGAAGACTGAGTAACTGTCTTTTGTATGTTATCCATGGATACACTAGCACTGGCGAACTACAAACTCGCATAATTCTTGCTGCAAAGTTTCCTGTAACATGTTAGTCAAAATGTAAGATAGGAAACTTATTTTTCTTTAGTTGGGAGCTCTTTGATAGCCGTTGCGCCGTGAAAACGATCTTTGAGTCTATCGTGCGGGATGGGAAGTACAGCTTCATGCTTATTCATCGGGTCGACTATTGGTTAGTAAATTGATACGAAATGCTTCATTAGCTTTTGCTGTTTAGGTTGATAGTCTGTGACGAACGTTACTTTACCCATGTACATTACCATACAGTTGTAGCATCTATAAAGGGTCGACAACGTGCATTCCTCTGGAGTCACATGCATCCATAGGTTACGGTGTCTGCATACTATCAGAGACCGTCGTTTAATTACAAAATATGCAGGTATGATGAACAATATTAATTGTGTTGTGGTTCTCGTGCTCTCGCTTGCCTAAGACGTCGCCACTGAATGATAAAAAAATGCCTCAAAGAATGTCTGTCATTTGTACTTTTCTATGAGTTTACTTGCTACCAAAGAGTTCTTAGCTAATTTTGCTACGTAACCCGCAGAGAACCGGAAAACCTGGAGAAGTGGGTAGTAGTTGGGTCTCCTAGTCGATGGACAGATCAGGTATTTGCTCTGCCAGGCCTCACAGTCGCAACTGCGATGGACAAGCAGCTGGTGATAGAAGTCAAGAAGTACACGACATTGAGCAATGAAGACCATGCCACAAACATTCATGTAATAAATAAATAATTCAAAAGAGTATCACTTCACTTTTGCTCCGGCAATCCTACAACGATACACCCAATTAGTGCAAGCGTAGCAGATAAGAACACGAGCAAATATCCCAGTCTCCAAGCCAAACAATCTCTTCGACGTGTGATGTTTCTCAGTTGCATTTCGATCACTTCAAATCCCTAAAGCATTAACAAATGGTCAAGTTCAAGCAATTCTCTACTTTACTGCATTCTATTTGTGTCGAAGGTGGCTCGCAGCTTGGCTCTTGACTTCAAGCTATGGTTGTTATTAGGAACGTCATGTGTACAGTACAATTAGCACGGGTGAATAGTAGTTGCCATTTGTATCTCGGCCTGTGTTGAGCTGCATAAAGCAAAGTTCACCGCCGATGTTTGACCCAGGAAGGCCGAGACTGCTTATTTGGGCGTTTTCAAGAAAAGTTGTTAAACTTCGAAAGATTTTATATCTAGATAAAAATTGTTTTATTCTACTCAGAATTTGAAGCCCTTTCGGTTTTAGTAGCAGAAAAAAGTGTCCTAAGTTTTTTCGTTCCGTTACGTTACCGTCTTCATAGAAGTTTGTAGGACGGTAGCGTAATGGAAATAAAAAATTGCATGATTTTTTTTTTCACTTATAAAAATCGGAAGGGCTTCAAATTCTGAGTAGAATAAAAAGATTTTTTTGTACTCGTCGATTAAAATCTGTGTATTAAGATTTCATAGAGAATACTGCAACGTCACTCTTTTCATAGTTGTAGTCCATGTTACTGTCGAAACAATCGAAATAACTGTTTCGATACGCTCCAGACAACCGAAAAAAAAATTGAAAATAGAACTAAAATAAATTCGACCAATCACGTGGCTGCTTTACCGAACTGTAATGAATTGGAACAATAGAATCGCTTTGATTATTGAGTTTACTCGTTGATGTCGTACGCTCGTTAATGTCTTTTAAGATATCAACGAGCCTACGAGCGATAGGCTGCACTTCGTTTCAACATTATCGAGTTTGTTTAATTAGTTCAGTTGACTCGTAGAAAATTAATTTTAATGAACTCGTACAAAAAGTATTGTTCACAATAGTTATAATCAATCTTTTTTAATCTCGTACCTTACTTAGGCCACTCAGCAAGCTTCGTGGCCTAAACACGGTACTCGACTAAAAAGCTCTCTATTATAACACGATTGTGAAAAATACTATTTACCAGATATAAAATCAACGAAATTGAACAACTTTTCTTGAAAACGCCCATTTACCTACACTTCATAGCACCATAATACAAAAGTGCTATTTACCTGCAGCCATAATTGAGAAACATTGCGCTTAACTGCGGCTCTACCTACCACGAAAATTTAACTCGAAGTTCGTACCCGTCACTCGAGTATTGTAAGTACAGTCACCATCACATACATAGGTACACTATAGGTGTTCAAAAATATCGGCACATGCACCCTAATGTCTTGAAAATAGAGGTGTGTTCCGATGTTTGTGACGTGCTTGTTTGCTCCGATGTATGTGATGGCGACTGTACAATAGAGATGGAGATACCCAAACATTGAATTTCGAAGTTTGTGGTTGTAGCTCTGTTTCTTTTCTTAGATAAAGAATTCATTTATTATCAACATAATTATTTGACAGTTAAAAACCTACTTACAATACATAACTATAGAAAAAACTTAAATAAACTAAATAAACCTAAAATTAGGAAAAACATAAATTTAATCAAAAGAGGTCCCCAAGGTCGGATCCCTGCGGAAGGGTTCCCATAAGACTGGCTGCGTTCCCTCTTTGTATGGCTATGCCGATCCGTTGGGCAAGGAACGAGCCAGCCCTATGGTCTCTGGATACTTTGACCAATTTTTTTGACAATTGGCCAAATAATTGGTGAGCGCCTGGGCTCCAGGGTCCGAGGGTTTCGACAGCAAAAGCCGCAAAAACATGCCGGTCTGTCAGGCCGATGTATTTGCGGCATATTACTTGTACGCGATAAGCTTTAAAAAAAATTAAAAGCTTTTGGGTTTTCGAGATAATTGGATTTTTGCCGAAATGAAAATTCGTACAAACGATACAGTTGGGAAATTAAATTTAGTGATTGCGATAGGTTATCTTCTTTGGGACCAGAGGGGTAATCACGTAACGTTCCGAACGCGCGACGGACACAATCCAACTGTCATTTTTTCATATGAAATTTGACATTTAGATCTACCTAACGGGCGTACAATGCGTTACGTGATCGACCAGCAGCAGGGCAAATTTAATATAGAAAAATGACAGTTAAATTGTCCTAACGCGCGTTCGGAACGTTACGTGATTACCCCTCTGTCGATTTGCGTGAGATTGTCGCCACATACGATTTAAAGCATGTAAAAAAAAAATGAAGTGTCACGTGTCCGATTTTGTAATAACATTAACACAATTAATTTAAACTATCCATAATTTTTCACCTCACTAGCTCGGAAAGGCCTTTTTGTATGTTTGATATCTATTGAGAAAATCGCTTTTAATCCACATGTGAAGAAAGTAGACGTAGAACGTTAAAAGTATTATAACGTCAAATGTTTATTTTCCTGACATATTTTACGTGAAATATATTTTTTTAAACTTTTTTTGAACTTTTTTTTGAACTGTTTTTACCTTTTTTTAATTTTTTTTTTACCCTTTTTAGGATTCCGTACTCAAAGAGTAAAACGGGACCCTATTACTAAGACTCCGCTGTCCGTCTGTCTATCTGTCTGTCTGTCTGTCTTTCTGTCTGTCTGTCACCAGGCTGTATCTCACTGATACCCTGATAGTTACAGTTGAAATTTTCACAGAGGATGTATTTCTGTTGCTGCTATAACAACAAATACAAAAAATAGATTAAATAAATAGTTTTATAGATAATGGTACGGAACCCTTCGTGCGCGAGTCCGACTCGCACTTTGCCGGTTTTTTCTTATTTTCCTCGCTGTAGTGAGGTGAAAAGATTTGTGTTATACTCGGGTGAAAAATTATTTCACGTCTCGTGTGTTGAAACACTCGCTACGCTCAGGATTCTATTTTTGAACCACTCGCTACGCTCGTGGTAAAACACATGATCTTTTCGCTAGCTCGTGTTTCAAATGAACACTCGCAGGTAAAATACAACTTTCCCCCCTTGTATAACAAATAAATAACTATTTCAATAAAGCAGCCCTCCTGTATTTCTACACGCGGCAGCTATCCATTTAGGTGCACATATGTGTCGTAAGGGGTTAGATTTTAAGCATTAGCTCGTTCTATTTTCCGTCGGCAATGACCCGGTTATTGATCGATCACCCTTTGCGGTAGGTCGCTCCACTCGCGAACCATAAGTTTAGAACTAGAGATATTTTTTGAGAGCGTACATTTATGTATCTATACTATCTATATAAAACGCGGTCTGGAGGCCAATTCTCAGGCCGTTCGAGATGATGTCTTATAGACATATCTCGAAAAAACATGGCGGATATCGAAAGAAAAAAAATTCCGTATTCTCAAAATCTCACACTCGATATATATCTACTCCCAGCGATCGAGATGCAACGAGTGGTCGGTAGCGATCGAGATGGTAGTATCACCGATTTTCTTATACATTAGATCTGTCAGTAGCGTAATGGCGGAAAATATTGACAGCTTACAAATACTGACAGTAGTCTTTGACACGAAACTGCCAAGTCCGAACAGTTTTTATGCGCTCCTTTTCACGTAAGTTCTTAATCGAGCAAACACTTATATATTTTTTATGTGTTAAATCACCATAGTTATGGATTACACAATTGTAAATTAATAACAGTTTTGATCTTGATATTGAATTCAGTCGAAATACTTAAAAAGTATTTCATTATTTTATAAGCGTTTGAAAATAAACACAATCAAGAAAAACAAAACGCATGTTGCAATAGACATTGAGATTTTCACTCAACGTGATCCCTATCATGCCCCAAAATAAGAAATTTTGCTGCCTTCAAAATTTGGATGAGATTTTCCGTAGAGATTACGTCAATAGAAATCATCTATATACGACCTTATCTCAAACGGCCCGAGAATTGGGCTCCTGGTGCGAGGAAACTGCTAGGCGGGCGCTCTGCTCGTAGGCGGTTTCCTCTATATACCCGTCTTCACATGTTGTCAGCTACGAGCGTAGCGCTACGAAATAGTTGGCCGCGAATGTGTTTTATCGCTGAAATTCTACAC
This sequence comes from Epinotia brunnichana, assembly GCA_963854355.1. NCBI lineage: Eukaryota > Metazoa > Arthropoda > Insecta > Lepidoptera > Tortricidae > Epinotia > Epinotia brunnichana. The sequence continues at coordinate 14,734,473 of OY977949.1, read as the reverse complement.
AACAACATACTCAAGAACCAAAATAACTAGCCATCTTTGAAAAAGTATCGAATATAATTATCAAAAAGTCCATCTAAAATATTTTTTTCAATGTTATATTATATTTAAGTGTCAATATTAGGCAGGTGTTGACATAAAGATAAGCGCGCACCTAACGGACCCAGCGTGACAACAGAATCTTGCTGAAGGCAAATACTTGTTTGGCTACGTATATAAAATGGCGTAGGGATGTGACGGCCCCATCGCCCACTAGATTTCTGGTGCAATCAGTCAACGTAAGGCAGCTTGTGGCGGGCTGTTAGGGAGTAGCGACCCTACGTACCTGAGTGCTCCTGGGGGTGTCCTGTGGTCAGGCTGAGCCGATCGGGTGGTTGGTTGGACAGGCCCCCCACCTCTGGCTTGCCTTAACTGGCTGTCCAGAGTGGAGTCGCAAGAGCTGTTGCTCGAGGGTAGATGTGGACACCTAAGTGGCGAGTTGGCTATATGTTTAAAGTCCAGTGCCACCGCTCTACCCCCCCAGCCTCTCTGACTGGTGTTGCCCTTAGGCCATTTTTTAATGTCGCTATTAATAGGGGCCCATCTAGCAGTTGGCGAGTCACCGTCTGCCAGAGATAAAAAAATGAGACAGTTTATTAGGCAGGCGTCCGATGTTTCACCCAATAGCCCAGCCACTAGTCCATAATTTTCACCCAATAACCCGTTTTCTTTAGATTCCATCAACCAGCAATAGTCCCTATACACCCCAGCGGGTGCTGTCTCTGTGTGCGTCCCATGACATGGGCAGGGACAGCATCCGCTCGGTGTACTCCTTGCATTTCATTAAATTGTCAAAAGGGCCTCTACGTGTTGGCTCAGTTGGTACTTTGTAGGTACCTAGCCCCACGCACGCCTCCCAAAGGTCCGGGACATCATTGTCCCGTGAGCGGGAAAGACATACATAATAATAATAATAATATTTTGCGGACAATCTTACACAAATCAACCTAGTCCCAAACTAAGCAAAGCTTGTACTATGGGTACTAGACGACGATATAGATACTTATATAGACAAATAAATACTTAAATACATAGAAAACATCCATGACTCAGGAACAAATATTCGTGCTCATCACACAAATAAATGCCCTTACCGGGATTCGAACCCAGGACTTCTTGCTTCGTAGGCAGGGTCACTACCAACTAGGCTAAAGCGGTCGTCGAAGCCAATTTCATATCGCTGCAAATCTATCACCGTTTCAAAAAATCTATGTTTGAAATACTTTTGTTCTGTAAATTATTTATTTATTTATTAAAACTGACATAACAAAAAAATCGGTCCACAAAACCAATTATTAAGTTTGACTGTGGAGTCGGGTTTCAGTCTTAGGTAGTTGATAACTAATAAAATATTATAAATCATAAAGGGTTTAACTCATAGATGGATTCCGTAATGGGTGAATGTAACGTGTATATCCATGTGGTCCTTTTTAAGCGATATTTAAACCTAGGTTTTTTTTAGATTCTCGAACAATGTCCGCTGGCAGAGTGTTTAGGACCTACGTAGGGTAGGTGTTTTTTAGTGTCCGATCTCCGTATTAGTTGGACATTCTAGGAACATAATATTTGCCAGCGGCTATTGTTCGTGTATTATGATTTATGATAGTGGTTAATCAGATTTATGTGTTGAAATTTGTCATAGTGGTTTAAGTAAGTTTGGATCGTACTGGCAAGAATCTACAGATTTTAAATAGTTTTGTTTAATCATTTTTACAGCTACTTTAGTGTCATTATTAACAAGTAGTTTCAGGAAGCGCATTTGTAACAATTCTAATATATCAATATTATTTTTAAAAGTAAGACCATAGCAGTCGAGTAAATAGAAAATATCGATGCCACTAGCCACATTAACAACTGACTTAAGTCCATCTTCCGGAGAGAACTCTCTCACCTTTCTCTCTGCTTCCGTGCAAGCAATCGCGTGACTTTCATCATGAAATCCAAATTACGTACATTTTTTACATCCAACTCGAGTTGGAAATTAGAGCACACGTAACCGATCGAGACATGTAAAGATAGGCCTCTTAAATAAGTTACGAAAGTGATTTTTGGCTGTATGTAAATTAATATTAGGGAGGGATTAAAGACAAATATCTTTGTTACTTATGGTGTACTAATTGGTAAATAGATGGAGACTAAAAAGTTGGTCATCTCAGTCGTAACTCTAGGAATTCTATATTTACATTTATTAGTTTGGTAGGTCGTTATCGTAAAATAAACGATGAAATATCAAAAATTCTTCTTCATTTGGTTATGTTATGAGACTTATGAGGTTATGAGATTATGTACCTTCTATCGCCTAATGACGGTTAGACTTCACCACAATAGACACTAACAAAGGCTTTTGGGAGCTGAGATTATAAGAGGAAAGCAGTAAATTTACTACATTCTGGACCACTATTGCTATTGGCCGTTACAGGTGGATGCGTATCCCATTTGGACTGAGTTCTTCGCCGGAGCTATTTCAGCAGAAGCTATCCAGTTTGCTTAAAAGACCTAATTATCGGTTTACAAGGCTTGATGAGATGTTGCCGGAACTCATTATAGCAATAGTTTTCACCACATGTGTATACAGTGTGTGGCATGTAATAGGAGCAACTAAAATAAACGGTCGATTGTTAAGTCAATCAGCAATAAGTTCCAAGTGGATTAACAACAAAAAAAAAATTTTAGTAACGGCATGCCTTGCTTCTTTACTTAACTTGAATACTGTCAATATTATTTTACATTTTAAATACTGAAAATCTTGCAAAATATTTAAAAAACTTCATAAATTGAAGGGGAAAAAAACACTATGACATTTATATAATTGCCCAGTGTTTTACCAAGATATAATGAGTTAAATTGAGAGATCTTGTTAAGTACACAAGGAAAGGCAACCTACGAACCCTGACCAGTAAGAATGTATACATAATTAACAAATATAACAACACATATGGGCAAAGAGTGTGGTCTAACTACCTACCCTTTGTATTAAACAGCTTTCCCAAAACTATTGTAGAAAATATAGAAATTAAACCTACAAAAACTAAAAATATAATTAAGAAAATGTTCATTATGTCCCCCAGTAGTAACATAAATAAATATAACTAGTTATTAAGATAAAAAAGTTTAGTAAATAATCTTAAATATTAAAGATTGTACTAAATGTAACTGATATATATAATTTGATCACAGATCTGAAAATAAACAGTTCAATTTTTTTTTTTTTACGTGCTACGATATCGTGATGTCAAACTTCATTAAGTAGGTACTTATAAATAAAAATTAAAAAATTAAATATTTGCGGACAATCTTACACAAATCGATAGTATATATACCAAACTAAGCAAAGCTTGTACTATGGGTACTAGACGAAGATAAACATACTTATATAGATAAATAAATACTTAAATACATAGAAAACATCCATGACTCAGGAATAAATATTCGAATCCAGGACCTCTTGCTACGTAGGCAGCGTCACTACCAACTAGGCTAAAGCGGTCGTCATATGGATCGCAACTTCAAACATATTTTTTTATAAACACTGGGACTAATAGAATAACTGCGGATATTCTATGGACTCATCCTTAAAAATGTTTGCTCCTTAGTAAGGCCACACCCGGAATATTATATAAACGTCAAAGCTGCGTTTGGAAACCGGAACAATTTACACGCGCAGGCGTTTGATAACCAGAATAATAATGAGCATTACCTTGCAAGAGTTTAAAAATTCGGATTCAATTTTTGAATTTCACCCGAACATGAATTGCAGTGAGAAGTAGGTCTACTTCTAAATGGCGCAGCGCCTACAGATCTATGTTTAGCAAACATTTACAAATGATGATTCGTAAAATAAAGGCTCAGGAAAATCAACAAAACCAACCGACCGAAAACTGCTATACGAGTATATCGTACCTAGTAATAATTAACTATTTCCGATAGATAATGCATTTGAGTTGACCCCTGATTACTTGTTTGCATGTGGTGTTTACCTGTCATCAGTTCATATTGTAGTCACTAATTATGGGTACAAAACAACCCCAAATGAATATTCGGCTGCAGATAGTAAAGTAAATAAATTATTCTGCAATATTATTGACCGACAATTATTTTCCAGGTTTGAAGAGGAAAATTCAATTTATAGCTTGGTTTACATAAAAATCACGCCAATAAGCAGAAATTCCACTAAACAAACTACACGATTCTTGCACAATACATGTAAGAGAGTACAAATGCTTGGATTTTGTTTGAGGACTCTGAATAATGTATGAATTCATGCAGGAAGGGACGGCGTTGCACCCGACTGACCGACTGCACTTCAATTATTCACAATCGAGGCGACAAACACGTGCATTGCTAAAACAGTGGTAACTGCGATACGAGTACAACATGCTTTGAGTATTTTCCGACCTTTTTACCATACAATACTATTATGAGACATAATCTAGACATTGATCTTTATGGCAGTACATTTTGTAGATTTTATAATTTGTTTGTTCATAAGATGTATTTACTTATAATGGTTTATCAATTTTATCATACAATTACGCCTTATGAGGAAAACTGCTCCTCACCTCAAAACTGCCGTGGCTTAACCAGGATGATTCAAATAGTTTCTTTGAGTTTAAACCATTTACTTAATATCAGAACAAAGAGAAAAAGTATGATACTGATTTAACTCAAAGCTCCCTAATGTTAATATCGAATAAATCTTTTTAGGGTTCCGCACTCAAAGAGTAAAACGGGACCCTATTACTAAGACTCCGCTGTCCGTCCGTCCGTCCGTCCGTCCGTCTGTCTGTCACCAGGCTGTATCTCACTGATACCGTGATAGTTCCCGCTGAAATTTTCACAGATGATGTATTTCTGTTGCCGCTATAACAACAAATACTAAAAACACAGAATAAAATAGTTTTTTTATAGAAAATGGTACGGAACCCTTCGTGCGCGAGTCCGACTCGCACTTGGCCTGTTTTTTAACTTTATATAACTGTTTTCTCCATTTCTTGGTTCTTCTCCCGTGAATGTTTTTCGCTCGTCATGCACTCCCTGCATCCAACATAAAGGAAGTGTTACTTACCAGTAATGCAACATGAAATTTGAGATCACTTATCTTTCGGAAATCTCGCATATAACTCGAGTCAATGAGCGTTACTTTATTCATATCGTGAGCTCAGTATTACAAAGTTCTACGTCGCATGGTAATGGATAAAGGGAAGGACTTTGTGGTATTGATGCTGTGTATCTCCGCTGATTCACAAGTTCGCCGCACCGTCACTGTAGACAAAGAATAACAAAACGTCTCAACGCAGGGGTGGTTAGGCAATAAATCAAGAGACATCATAAATACTGCCCTCCCCTCTAAGGGTAAGAAGTGTCGCATTTTCCAACTCATAACGTGGGAGTCTAATGCAGTCTTCGAATGCGGTGGGCGACGTGGGCAAGAAATTCGGAATTCCTTATTGAGTTCAATTATGGAAACTGAAATGTGGTTGCAATGGGTGAATGTCGGTTCTTTGGTTAGATTTTCTTGGGTTATCAGAAACATTACGTAGACAGTTGCAAGCATAGGTAACTAAAACAAAAAGTAAGTCTTGTTTTAAATACCTAGTACTTTTACGGGATAATGGTTTAATTTCATTTATACGACTGAACCTTGAAGATCTAATAAATGAAAATTCCTATAAGTAAAAGTGACCCAGATTGCTTTAAAATTATCTTAATCCGTTATGCTAGGTAGCTAAGAGGTGGAACTAAAATGTTCCGAGCAGAATTATATTCCATTAAAGTGAGTGCGCGGCGCGGTAATGAGTGTAATGACAAATGAGAACATTACACAGTTTCACCAAATAGTTACAGTCATTTAAAGTCGCCTGGTTTTAAAAGAATGTGTTAAGGGCTTTTTGAATTCACTAGTGTTGCGTATGTTATAAGAAAATAAAAATGTGCATCGCGCTGTAATTTATCCAAATAGGTACAGTACAGATATTTGTCATTTTGTTTAAAATGGACCATGCCCGCGATATCGTTCGAGTAGACAGATCACCATCTGCTATAAAAATTTACATAAAATGATTTTCGCCAAAACAAACTTTAAACTACCTACCTCCATACTCCATACCTACCAACTTTAATCCATGATGCATTAGAGGTTTAAGATTGAAAGCATACGAAATATACGAACATAACATACAGACCGAGTTAATTTCGCACAGCATGTGCTATGCATGAATACAAATTTCAATGTATATATTGAACTAGTTCAATATATAAATACCATCACCATACCACTACCACCATGATGATGATGGCTTCCATATAACATTAGAATTTTAGCGGACTTTGTCTATGTTCCTCTAGGATATGAAAGGCAAATATTGTAGGTATACTTAGGTAGTACCCAACTGATATGGCGCGCGTCAAAGCGCTTAATTCGTTGACCGAAAGGCTATTAATCCAAGCGGGGCGCCATATCAGTTGGGTACTACTTGTAACGATTCAACCTCTTAAATGGCTTGCTTTTTATGTTTTTGTATTCTGAACTTAAATTAACCCCTAGCTGAAAGCTGAAGCTCCTGAGAAGCTTCTAGTCGTCTGAAAATGGAATCCTACCTGAAGGAAAAGCTATTGAATAAAATTAAACAGATAGTAAGCGAGAAAATAAATCATTTATTTACCATAGAAATATCAAATTAATTTTGTTTGTTTTGAAGCTAAAGAACCTTTGATTAATTAATCCAGTAAAATCAAGACTCGATTGTACTAGATATCCACTTTGATCCTATAAATACTAACTCGTACCAAAGCGAATAGAAAAACCGAGTTAGTTCCGGCCGATCCTACTAGAAAGGTTGGGTTTTATTCTAGTCTAGGTAAATCTATCCTACAGCTACAGAATCTCTCGTTATTTATGTTAAAGTAATCGAGCTTGAGTACTTTAACAGACCAAATCATCTCCTAGGATATTGCCGGACGGAAAGAGATTCGGTCAAATAAAAAACCGTCCGACTCCAGGCCTACAATGCCGTAATCTAACCTAGAATTTATTATCTCTGGAACCTAACCTCGAAGACCTATTTAGACCTAAGCTATACGTGATTCGCGCTGGTGAAGTGGCTTGGCGTGTGATTTCGTCTAGTGGTTAGGCTCTGCGTTGTGCGAATAGACCCAGGCCCTTTTCGAGAAGTATGAAGTTTGTATTTCTATAAAGGGAAAAAGTTACACGTTAATTGAAGTTGTACATTAACCCCATTTTAGTAGAACCTATAACTTAAGTAAGACAATTATACTAGTTCCTTAGAATTAATTTACAATTCAGTAGTCTCATTAAGTGATGCACAATTATGGAGGCTAAAGTGGGCATAAATTCCTTATTAAGTTGTGGGAAGTGATAAATTAAGCTATGTGGTAGGTGACGCCCTTTAAACAGACTCGCAATACAATAGTGGTCAACTTGTGTTGGCCATGATGGGATCTCTATTGATGATGATGCGATGATATAATAATGAAAATAATCATGAAGAAGTCAAGATATTGATGATGATGCGATGATATAATAACGAAAACAATCGTAAGTCAAGATATTGATGATGATGCGATGATATAATAATGAAAATAATCATAAGTCAAGATATTGATGATGATGCGATGATATAATAATGAAAATAATCATGAAGTCAAGATATTGATGATGATGCGATGATATAATAATGAAAATAATCATAAGTCAAGATATTGATGATGATGCGATGATATAATAATGAAAATAATCATGAAGTCAAGATATTGATGATGATGCGATGATAGTCTATTGAAATAGAATATTAGTACATGTTTTACTTCCAGGTACATGGATGACGCAATGTCTAGTATAATATCGATTCTCCCTAACGATGAATCTTAGAGTTGTTAGCGAACTGTAGCGCTCGCCTCTCGCTCGCTCGCGGCTGCTCGTACTCACTAGTAATCCCACCTCATCTGTTGATTCCGCCTACCCTATCGTTATTTCTATCAAATCTAATACCAATTAGTACTGACTTTTCCTAAGCTATTTATAATACAATTCACCCCCAAAATATCTCAATGGATGTAACACAATGTCTTAGCAACCAATCTCACCCAATCAACTCAAAGGCACTTTATAGTCGGAACAATGTTAAATATACGACAATGCACAGTTGAACTGACGAATGATAATTAATTACCAACCCACTGCGATACTTTTGTTGAGATCCCGATAATAACGACCCCACCTAACAAGATACCTACTTAATTATTGCCGTTACTAAAGCGAAAGTGTTGGATTCCCTTGTAAAATCAACATAGCTAGCTTCACGGTAAGAAGCTTCGGTTAAAGCAAAACGACGGCTTGGCCAGCGAAACTCTTCAGTTTGCAAGACTGAAAGGTCTCACCAACCTTACCTTCGTTGACACATCCGTGACGGAGGCCTAAGCGCGATCATCATCTCTACTGACTAAGAAACCCCTTAACGGGCGAATTCTCGTATTGGTCAGGGTCGTCAATGTGCTCTTTGGATATGGTTGTCCACAACGCTAAGCTCTCGGCCACAGGTGTACATAACTAATTTACTACGCTAGATTCATTCATTCAAGGAATTCCACACAATATATCTATAAGTACATCTGATTACTTCATAAACCAACACAACCGTAACCCTTGTTAAGAGGGTTGTTAGAACTAAGACAGCAGCTCGACCAGTGAGGTCCCTCAATTTGCAAGATTGAAGACTCTCAGCCACTCACTCTGTCTACACATCTATGACTGGCGCTCTAGTGCGGGCACATCTCTGCTGACTAAGAAGCCCCTTTCGGGAGAATTCTCGTGTGGCCAGGGTCCTCAATGTGCCCTGTGGATATGGTTGTCTCGACACCGAGCACACAGCCACGAGTGTATATAACTACTTTATTCAGTTGCGTTAATCTAGTAAAGTAACCACCCATCAGTACCTATACTAACCACCGGATATTAATATGAACTTGTGGTAATATTTGTCGCTTATCCGCATCTTAACAATCTATCCTCATAGTGTAACGCGTACCACGGACCGAGTCAATTGCTATAGCTAGGTTGTCGTATAATAATTGATCACTTTATCTCGTAAGGGCGCACGGAACCCAATCATATCGCAGTGACAAAACAACTAGTAATATATATGTAGAACAAAACAACATTTCTGTAATAACGTCAGTTATTTGACCAATGACCTAGATCCGTTCATAACCTATACATAAACCGCTCGTACTTTATCTAGCATATTCCCCAAAATATATACAGTAGAACTAGATTTCGATACACAAATACAAGTATGATAACGTTGAAATGGTTAGATAATAGTCCCCAAAAACAAATTAATAAGTTTCAGAATCATTCAATACAGTGATTATAAAGGTCACTCACCAGATTTTAATTTCTTAATAGTGGGACACGTACCCAACGCCTCTCTGGTTCCCAGGGCTCCCGCCACTTCTGATCTCCCTCGACGCTCGTAACAAGCCAGCTCCTCCGCCATAAATAAATTACAATATAATATTAACACATATTTTAATAAAGATTTCCCTCATTTGTACCTACAACTAACCACTAGATACTGGTATACAATTAGGAATTATTTACCATTGGACCGTTCCTTAGCGAACATTCATGTACTATAAATAGTCGTGTTCACTTCACTTCATGGGAGTATACGGAATTCTAATATGATGATGTCTTAAGCGCATTTATTAGGTGATAAACCTATTAGACCGCCACATATTCAAAATACACACGTGATCATATAAGATCATATCAGTTCACGAGCAGAAAGATATTGCCTAAATATTAATCACTCAATTCAAGACAATGTGCGCACAAGATAATTACTCCCTAAGAAATTCCAGAATTCACTATGATTAGTCACACTTTAAAATAAAATATTCAATCTCACCAGACGATCGCAAAGGCATTTGCGACCTTACCAAACTCTAATTCCTCTCAGCAACAGCCGTAATGCAGCCCAGCAGTGACCAGCCTTGTTCCGCCTCGAAGTAGTACGCGCCCAGAGGTCAGCCTAGCCTGGCCGCCCTCGTATTCTGCCGCGTGATCTCGCTTCGACGTCCCATAGAAAAGTGAAACGCTCCTCGGCCCGCCGGGGTATTTATAGCCAACACTAACACGATCACGCCACTAATCCGACTCCTCATCTGAAAATATACCTTAACAAAAGGGTATAAGGTCCATTTTCCAGAGAGCGTTCCTCGCCCCACAGTGCCGATCGATAAGCACTTTTCTCGACTTCGCGGGTAGAATGTCTCTGCAGCTCGCGCGTCCGTCCACGCGTTTTCTTGCTGGCCAGCGATCCATTCCTGCAATTAACCTAAGTAGTCTAATTTATGAATCCATAAATCTAGATCTAGCACACATTAAATGATACACTAATCCAACAATACTGAATTAGTATGCTGAAGTATGTTTTAAACCAATTATTTTGGACGAAACGCGAGTTTTCTACACTTTTCATTGTAGTCTTGATTTTAGCCTAGAATAGCATCTAACGCAATTTATATCTAACTTATTTACATACATAATTAACAGGATGATAACGAATGAAAGCTTCAATCCCTTCATATTTGGACCTGAAACCCACAACGCTAACATCTATCAATTTAAAAGAGTAATTCCGCCCTTAGATACTATTGAGTCTGAGAGCGAAGCTCTCGGATCGTCTCATTCTGCCCCATGATTATGCACAGCGAGAAATCTACGATATTGAGCGAAGCATTATCACAATCTAAAACATACTTAAGCAATAAACAAGGAATTGCGACCTATAAATGGTGAATTTTAAAATAACTTTGAGTAGATAATTCCGTTAACCTACTGTCTTTATACCAAATTTAAATATAATATTACTCTAACTGAAGGCTAGATTTGTTAGCTGTGTCTATTTACATAACTCTCCCAATTAATTCTGACCAATAATCTATGATTATAATTTGCAAAAAATGCCAACCCCATAACTCGGGAAGTTTCAATTCGTTGATATATCGATCTCTCCAACAAGTGTATTTTAGATGTGTGAATGTTTAACCACTACGTTTGCTTGGTGATGGACGTTGAAGAATAGCCCCTGTATCACCTTGTGCCTCCAGTCACCTTCTGGCTTCCGTCAGCACAAGTTTAGCCACATATCTCGGCTGATGACACACATACCCATCCCTACGGTACCACCTTGAGTCCACAGATGCCCCCTGGCCACCACAAACTCAAGTTTAGCCACATATCTCGGCTGGCAATACAAACCCCTATACTGCATCACCTTGCACCTCCAGTTGCCTTCTGGCTTCCGTCAGTACAAGTTAGGCCACATATCTCGGCCGATGACACAATATAATTATCTTCTAGCTTCACCTTGAGCCCACAGATGCCCCCTGGCCACTACAAGCTCAAGTTAGACCACATATCTCGGTCGGCGCCGCTAGAAAACTTCCCCAGAATACTCCCATTCGCACAAAGTACTAGGTTGTGAGCCCAATAGATCCTAATGACCACGATGTTGCACTAACACCCCGAACCCTCAGATACCTTCTGGCTACCAAGGATCCAGGTTCGACCACATATCTCGGTTTATGTTATTACAATAACTCCCCATGCGAACAGCAGAACACTGAGTACACAGATAACCACCAAGCAAACCCAGTGGAGAATGTTTCTTCTTGACTAGGATATCCGACTTCAGACTGTATTCCACACTAGAGGCAAACTGTTCATAGACTACTGGGTTAATTTTGCATTAATCCCTTCAATGTCCTGACAGCACCATCAAACCATTAATGATAGTGATAATACTGACAAAACATCAAACAAACTTTAACTTTAATCGTCGTTCGCGATGATACTCTATCTCTATACCGAACGTGACCCAGTCGCACACAGTAACATTCATCAACCCCGTGGGGTCTCTAGGAAGTGCCTTGACATCCTATAGAGAATCCGACTACATGCGTCCAAGCCCCACCCAGCTTTACTGTAGAAATGTCGTAACTACTATAAAATACGTTTGCATTACTCAAATACAAAATGCAACACTTCACCATCGTGTAAGAATAACAGCCTTACTAAATTTAATTTCAACAAACCATGTTCATTGAACCCTTGCAAGATTGTAATCTTGACATTGCAAATTACTTAACATATAATAGGAAATTCCTGATAAATTCCCAGTAATGGAAGTTAAAATATTATTACTTAAGTTTCAGAATGAATGTTCGTTGACAAATCATCCCGAAGAATATGGTGTCGGAAGTATCCTTGCCACGAAGAGATGTGTAGGACGAAGATAAGACTAGCTTAGCCTTTCAGCTTAGCTTCTGTAGAGTATAGTGTCGCCACAGTTAGTCACACAAGGACCTTGTCATTTTATGACTTTAACCTAACCAAACTATAACTGCGGAAACACCGGTGTAAAATGGTTTGGAGAGATCAATCAGTACCAACAAACCTAGGTTGCACTGCGAACTCCGACCAGTCGGTAAAAGCCCATTGTTATCATACAATCACACTTTCAGCACTACCTCTCACGTGGACTCATACATCTCTTAACTCAACGAACACACACATATACCCTCCCAACCTAATTAATCCCCTTGCCCTAAACACGACTTAGACCAACTAAACGGAATCCGACAGTACAACCACATTAATGATATATAATGTTCTTCCCAAGTTATATGCTATGAGAATTTACATTTACTTTATAAGACGAGAAAATTATGATATGAAGAGTAGAACAAAGTGATAATATAATATTACTACTTTACTTATTTTGCAAAACAAAATTTTACTGCTTTAATTGATCCGCACAGCCCTATTCGCACACAGCCAACTAACCTGCCCTTCATATGTTTGAAGATTATAAAAGACAGTAAGTCAACTTAATTAACCCTCCTAGAGTAACCCGTAAATATCAAAATTTTAAGCCATATCCCATTTACCATTTACCTATCAGTCATTAATTAAATAGCTGCCCCCCATTCTCACAACTTAAATAATTTTATAGTTGGATCTCAAATTTTCGTAATACTATAATTTATGTAGTAAATACCAGATAAATTGCAATACATAATTCATAAGTTTAAAATTAGTCTTACGCCAATACCATATATTGTGCAAACGTAAGATTCGCCGGTTACTAAATGAAGATTACACCCACGCCCTATTAGGACCCACACAAATTTAACGCCTGATGTCAATATTGTATTGACAAACGCATCATACATCTTAAGATATACCTGTAATAAATGGATTATTTCATGTAAATATTTAACGTTGTTTATGCACTACCTAGCGCATAACATGTGGACAAAATATATAACCATATTCCATGCTTGAGATAAATTTAAGCCGGAATAATTATAACTGCGTAAGGTCCTAACCACTAGACGATCACGGCCCCATATCCTTCCCTTTATTATGAACTCCATCTCTTCGTTCTCATAAGATACCTGTAAGTTTCAATAATTAGTATTCAATCGATGCTTGAAATTCCGCTCCCGCAACTGCAACTGCCGTCACGCTGTCATAACACCGTCGCCTTTACCCCACATCTGTATCGTAATTCAAAATATACAATCACAAGCTAATCGAATACGGTAGCCGCGGCCTCTTCTTCTCCAAAGCCGACCCTGCCCTATTGAACTCCAAATTTAGCCCCAAAATTCGAAATCTGCATCCGTGCATTACTCGAAAATGATTCTCGCGCCGATTTTTTCTTTCAAAAATTTTATCAGCCATCCTGGATTCCAAACTTATCTTAAATCTAGAACCTGCATTCCCGTATAACTTGAAAATGATACCCGTCAGGAATCCCTTAAAACCAAGATGAGCCGCGATCTAAAATTTCAACTTAAGTATCTAAAATTTGACACGCACGACAACAGGTTATCTGATTCCCCCTTTATACCTATGAGACGTCAATCCGCCGTATACCTACTTTCTCCGAAAGGAAGGGATGACAAGAACAAAATTAAAATTTCCCGCCAACTCAAAAAAAAGAATAATAAATTTATACAATCTAGTACTTAATTTATCAGTCATTCCTGTCCCGTTATCCTGTAACTTATTTTACGTCATCCTAAAAGGTCACGTACAAATATCTCTAGACTCCGCAATTCGTAACAACTAAATATTGGGATATAACCGCTAGTACTCTTTGGGGGAGTCCTGTCTAACAGTAGCTGTCTACCGGCTGATATGATGACGATGGTAACGATGACTCAGCGCTGCGGGTATAGATCTACTTTCGCTAGTGGTGAAAGGTGAGGTGAGGTGAGGTGCTTCCCTAGTACGCCCAGAATAACAGCCCAACTGATAGCGAGACAATCCCGCGGTCATTGCGCCAACCTTGATATTCGCCAATGCAGATCGACTCGACTCAAATCGATTTATTGCTTACAGCCAGTATAACTTGGTCTCTAACCTCTCAATATCAATAAAAGACCAGGGGTCAGTGCTAATTTTGCCACCCCCAACGCGGCGATCTCGAATCTACCTTAATAGCTACCGGTATAATCTATCGTGAACTACATATTGGACAATTTATTGACTTAGAAATATTTCTGACGATAAATGTTACGCATTAAAAATACCTAAATTCCCATACTACAACCAACCATTTTGTTAATATTTTATAACAAGTACCTAATTTGTTGTTGAACAACCTATATAGGCGCCTTTAATTAACGTCCAACCTGATTTAAAGAAGTAAAATACAACCCATCTGAGAGCCCTCCCCTTTTTGAAAGTCGGTTAACCTTATCGACGCACGACCTCCCGTGAGCGCACACTATTGATACGCCTTACGATCTCGACTACATAATATCTTATTTACAAACTTACAAGTTGCCTATTCTATTCTAGTTTTAAGCACGGAATCAAGCATAAAGTACTAAATTTCCCCCCTTTTTTTTTTTTAAATATCTAGTGTGAAACGAACAACGCGAAGTACTTACGGTTCCATTCGCGCGATTTGAACCAGCGGTGAGTTGATCGCGTAACTATTCTTAACACAGACTATAACTTTACTTATTCTACTTTTTAGTATTTATTTTTTTGATATTAATCGTCTAAGATGTTAACTAAAATTGTGGTAGTACCCTTGCAAAGCTATCATACCGAATGGATTAAAGACAACCGACTACGCTAATCCTCCCGCGATACAAACGATAATGGCCCTACAAACGATAATGTACACCCAACATAATGCGCGACTCAATTTCAATGGGATGTCTACAAATTTTGGTATGAATACAAACTCTTACTAGGATTCCTCATTTGGGTATAATGTAGTATCAGAGTATTTTATAATCACAATGCTAACCCCAATTACAAAAGGCCCCTTATAAATCGACGCGAATTCTGACATTGGTAGGACCTGTTAATCACATTTATAGTTTAATAACTTTAAGCGCAGGGAAATTAATCATTAGATTTATCAACTAGACACAACGTACTGGCAAGGTCTATCTAATAAAAGGTCCTAGTTTAATGTTAGTAGGCAAGGAAAATCCGTCTAAGTAAATATGAACTCTCTTGTCAAAAAAATTTTACATAATTTCCAATACCTCACTTGCCTGATACACAGTTTATAAATGTAAGATGCTCTTGTAACGCGTAAATGATTTGACTCGAAACCGAATTAACCCCTTCATTCCGCCACCGTATTCCACATGACAAAAACCCCATTAGAATTAAATTACCACCTCTAAGTAGGCTCAGGATTTATATATTCACAACTCCTAATTTTTCCTAAACCGTAACAACCGTTTAAACACGCCACTTGGCCGTACATTAAAGCCTCACCACAGATCTTAACCCAAATCAGCAAATGTCAAATCCCCGCGGCCTCGCTATACAAATTTTGTAAACAACATTCATCGTAATTAATCAAATAATTTAATAACTAGTGTCTAGATTGCTATTATTTGAAGGAATAAATTGCTCCAGTTACGCCTGACTGGTATAGTGCAACAACGAGTGTTTTGCCTCCTATTTTGGCCTTTTCCAACGTATCATAATACGAGCATTATTCAGTGTTGTGCATTAGAATGTATACTTAGTTAGTTTTAAGGTGAAGCTAGTGAAACCATGAATTCTGCTACTGGGAACTCAACTAGTGGGTGTCATGTCAATCAACCGTAAGTAATTTATACCTTCTTCCTTTAAAATCTTCCCATTTTAAACCATAAGGCCTATTTTAATCCAGCACTGAATTCAGTAAAGGTACTAAACTCTTTTAAACGGTTACGAAAGAACGGAAAGCAACCGCGATCTTACTCATGCGACAGTTAATCCATCGGCCGACTACTTATTTCTTACATGGATGAGAGAAATATCACTTGCGTTCGTCGCTAGTATCAAAATATCCCCGCCACGGGTCGGATTAATTTTCCTACGTGACCAATATCTGACCTATTTTGCGCTAGTTTTGTAACCGAACTTGGAAATATGCCCTAATACGAATATCGTTTATAAACATACGTTCTGTTCAATAAACCTACGCGAGTGCCTCGATGATAATTTTATGCATCCGTAAAATTATACCGCAGACCCTTAAATAATACCTAATTACAACCTCTTACATTAACTGATAAGTCATTTTTGTCATAGGTACTTCATGGAAAAAAAATAGACGGACCCTATGTCGTAGACAAATACACAATTTGATGAATACCTAAATCGCATAATGTTAAAACTATAAACGCCTAAATATATAAGTATCCCCAATTACCCTTAACTTACTCCAAACATTGTAAAATTCGTTCAATTTAATAACCAAAGGTTTAAAAAGTAGTAGCCCACAATATTGTTAGTAAAGCAAAAATAAAAAAACACAAAAAGATTTTTCCGTACCGGGGATCGAACCCGGACGCTCGCGATTCATAGCCCGCCGGACAAACCAATCGTCCAGTGCGCTGTTAAGATAACTTGCGAAATTAACGACCTATTTCGAAATTCACATTACCTCAACAATGACTAGAGAGGTGGAACAGTTAGTTTACATACTCCAGTATCACATACTATGGTAACCAATTAAAGTGCCATGCGATATATACGACTCCTGCCTTAAAGTACATAATAATAATAACACGTGCACAACTTGGTATTACTAATATAATTTCTCCGAATTGCCCTGTTACCATATAATGTAAACATGGCGAATATCTTTCGTAACCTGACGTGAACCGGTACATATATGGTATTTGTCTGACAAGCTCTAATCTTTCGGTTTCAGACTGGGACAACTATCCATCTTATACTTGACAAATTCTGAAACCATTGTTTAAACTACGTAAGTAATAAATTTTACTATCAACGTAACTATCAATGAATTGATCCGTACTATATTTACTTACTATACCTACCTACATTTAAATTGCATTCAACCCTATTGATAGAACCCATGACTTTAACACTACCTTATTAATAATTAAGTGCGTTGCGGTTAATCAATTTCATGCCCTACACACATTGTCTTACGATTCTAAGCCTTCTGCCCCCCTTTCTTAGAGCTGAATCTCCCGTGAGATTCGGAAATCCCTATCAGCGAAGTCTTTCGCCTCAGAACCTGAGTATCAAAGTTATTCGCTAACTAATAATGTCGTACCGTAGATCACGCGTGCTTGGTTTTGCATATATATACATGAAAACCTAACTTGACTGGAATTATAATTAATTATTTAAATTACTCTGAAACTTCACAAACCCCGCTCTATAATTATGACTCACGAAGTAACTAAACCAGACAGACGGATTTCGGAATATCCTTATTCAATGAATTCGTTTTATTTCATTCGCTTGCCAACACGTGTTACCTTTTTTATTTTATTTTTTATTTTATTTATTTATTTCAGTACAGCAACTATTTTTACAGGTTGACCTAATACAATAGCGCCTTAATCTTATATCTATATATATATATCTATTATTACTTACTTACTTATTTTCTAATTCGAACGTTCGTAAGTACGTTAGCGTTAATTAAGCTACTGATTACAATGAAATTCGCTATACCTACAGTGTGTGATGGGTCTAAAACTTTATTTCGCTAAGTTTTGTAAGGCGCAATCTATCTATTATTTTTTTCATTACATTGTACCCACGTAAACCCGCGTGACGCTTTAAGGTACTTAACATACCTATTAGAATTGACCAATATAAAATATGTAGGCTCTAGTTAGTTCTTATATTTAGCCCGCAACCTCCACAAAGCTAATTTTGTCGCATACTATTTCTATATATTTAATTCGCCGATATCAATTCCGGCCCGTGAGAAAAACCACCTCAAAAGTTAAGCAACTATATTATTACCTAGTTATTAGAAATAATTTACACTATGCCATTATCATAAAGTTACTATCAATATTAACGCATCTAACTGGCTACATTATTTTCCGTGTCAAAATATTTTACGTGCGACGCGCTTTATTTAAGACCGACCTTAATGCATTACATAAATATTTATCCTATGATCCTAAAACTGTTCACCCATTCCACCAAATTATAAGCGAACGCGACATATAGTTAATTAATATTACTCCTTTATCATCAAATTAAACAACAATTTCCCGCCAAAAATCTTTATGATTACTGGCGCCGCGACGTCGCTAGGTTCCAAAATGGCTGCCCGAACCTAAGTTCGATGTTTAAAATTGTTTTTAGTTTGCGCGCGGGCTTCAACGAGCCGAATTCTCGCATATTTAGGCCTATTATTTAATCAGTTTAAAGTGTTTTACTGTGGTTCACTGTGTATTCAAACATAAATCAATGTAGTGATAATTGAACTAGTGCACATTATAAAGTGAATGTGATAGAGTGGCCGCGTATTTATGTGGAAATGTGTGAGTCCTACCATGTCAGGAATGTACCTCTATGGAGCTAGGCAGGTATTTAGGTGCCCTTTACTTGTTGCTTATCTTCAAACCTGTCACTATTTTAACCCTGCCAAAGTGGTTTTATGTACCTACGTAATTAAAAATTGAAATCTCACGCGTACATACAACCGGTTCACTGACTCACGATGACAACCATTTAAATACCTACACACAGCTTACCTTTTGACCTTAATGACCTAACAACAAAGTCCATTATAGTGTACCTTTGATCTTAGGTATTTGAATTTCTAGCCGGAACTAATCCGATTCGAATGCGCATTTTCTTGTAACAGATAACCGCTCCAGTTTCCTATCATTTTAACTGGTTAATGAATATAACTCGCGCGAATTACCTACTTATCTATTCTTACAATTACTTTCTTTACAAAGACGATTACATAGAAAATATCCGCAAGGTTATAGGTACTTAAGATTTCGGACAATACTTAGTAGCGATCGATTTAACGTAAACGCCGAGAATTGGATTCAATTTGACTAGGTCAACTAATTAGGTATAACGCGTACCTACTTTTCTCCCCTAGCTTACGAAAGTTACCTATAACTCTAACCCCTATTATGTGATGAGTTCTTAAGAATGTTCCTAAGTCCTTGGTACTATAATCATCCACCGGTACTTTCCTAACCACTATTTAACGAGTAATTGCCCAACCGCGGGACAGATGTCAATGACCTCAACACTATTCTTGCGAACTCAAATGCAACAATTGAATATGAAGGATAAAATAATTGTAGCTAAATACATAAGATGCTAATTTAACAAAATACTATCTTGAGGTTATCTAGATCCGTTTTATTTTATTTTTATTTTGTTTTGGAATAAAAGCATTATACCTAAACTTTATTATAACTACTACCGCAACCGCCTGATGTATATGGAACCTACTTAATTGTGCTATGGCATTGGCAGGTTGTAAGGCCATTCCGCATAACATTCCTGCCCCCCTTTTATACAAATTACGCGTAGGCACTACTTTGACACGACTGTCCGATGAAAAGAGTGTTTAGGTACTGTTACGTTTTTACTTAATTCTTAGATTAGACTCACTTCCTGACTTCCGTTCGGCCTAAAATTTCGCACATATGTATAAATCGCATGACAAATTAAAGTTATGATGACAAGGAACTAATCTGATGCTGGGGTTGGAAGATGGGCCTAGGAACTTCGTGATACAATGACACAAACCCATCGAGTTTGGGCTCGTTAGAATCGTCTCAATGAGCAGTTGGTAAACATATGTAGAAAAGTACAGTCGGGAATAAAAATGTGTACCCCCAAATGAATTTCTGTCAAAATAATATTAGCCCTTCGTCTACAACAAAATTATTTCTATGCATATTTTTCATAGTTTAGTGTGATATAACTTATTGATTAGTAATTCACCTACGTACCGCGCGTGAAAATCCCTTTGAAATTAAATAAAAGAAAGAAAGTCCTGAAAATAATACACAACACAACATAAAAAAATACAAACTCCATCTCTCTATCTACTCCACGGCAACAAAATGTGGGTTATTTGTATAACCCACACACAGAAAAATCTGTAAATAAATTTAATTAGCCCTTTCACCAAGCGAATCACGTAATAAAAAAATATTTTTCCTTTTATTATAATTTTTTTCTTTTTTTTTTTTTTTAAAACGAAAATACTCTATTCTGTAGTAACCCGGGATACTAAAAAGTGAATTTAAAACCCTATTTTCATCCTGGGCACGGCCTCACCAAAATGTAACGATTCAACCTCTTAAATGGCTTGCTTTTTATGTTTTTGTATTCTGAACTTAAATTAACCCCTAGCTGAAAGCTGAAGCTCCTGAGAAGCTTCTAGTCGTCTGAAAATGGAATCCTACCTGAAGGAAAAGCTATTGAATAAAATTAAACAGATAGTAAGCGAGAAAATAAATCATTTATTTACCATAGAAATATCAAATTAATTTTGTTTGTTTTGAAGCTAAAGAACCTTTGATTAATTAATCCAGTAAAATCAAGACTCGATTGTACTAGATATCCACTTTGATCCTATAAATACTAACTCGTACCAAAGCGAATAGAAAAACCGAGTTAGTTCCGGCCGATCCTACTAGAAAGGTTGGGTTTTATTCTAGTCTAGGTAAATCTATCCTACAGCTACAGAATCTCTCGTTATTTATGTTAAAGTAATCGAGCTTGAGTACTTTAACAGACCAAATCATCTCCTAGGATATTGCCGGACGGAAAGAGATTCGGTCAAATAAAAAACCGTCCGACTCCAGGCCTACAATGCCGTAATCTAACCTAGAATTTATTATCTCTGGAACCTAACCTCGAAGACCTATTTAGACCTAAGCTATACGTGATTCGCGCTGGTGAAGTGGCTTGGCGTGTGATTTCGTCTAGTGGTTAGGCTCTGCGTTGTGCGAATAGACCCAGGCCCTTTTCGAGAAGTATGAAGTTTGTATTTCTATAAAGGGAAAAAGTTACACGTTAATTGAAGTTGTACATTAACCCCATTTTAGTAGAACCTATAACTTAAGTAAGACAATTATACTAGTTCCTTAGAATTAATTTACAATTCAGTAGTCTCATTAAGTGATGCACAATTATGGAGGCTAAAGTGGGCATAAATTCCTTATTAAGTTGTGGGAAGTGATAAATTAAGCTATGTGGTAGGTGACGCCCTTTAAACAGACTCGCAATACAATAGTGGTCAACTTGTGTTGGCCATGATGGGATCTCTATTGATGATGATGCGATGATATAATAATGAAAATAATCATGAAGAAGTCAAGATATTGATGATGATGCGATGATATAATAACGAAAACAATCGTAAGTCAAGATATTGATGATGATGCGATGATATAATAATGAAAATAATCATAAGTCAAGATATTGATGATGATGCGATGATATAATAATGAAAATAATCATGAAGTCAAGATATTGATGATGATGCGATGATATAATAATGAAAATAATCATAAGTCAAGATATTGATGATGATGCGATGATATAATAATGAAAATAATCATGAAGTCAAGATATTGATGATGATGCGATGATAGTCTATTGAAATAGAATATTAGTACATGTTTTACTTCCAGGTACATGGATGACGCAATGTCTAGTATAATATCGATTCTCCCTAACGATGAATCTTAGAGTTGTTAGCGAACTGTAGCGCTCGCCTCTCGCTCGCTCGCGGCTGCTCGTACTCACTAGTAATCCCACCTCATCTGTTGATTCCGCCTACCCTATCGTTATTTCTATCAAATCTAATACCAATTAGTACTGACTTTTCCTAAGCTATTTATAATACAATTCACCCCCAAAATATCTCAATGGATGTAACACAATGTCTTAGCAACCAATCTCACCCAATCAACTCAAAGGCACTTTATAGTCGGAACAATGTTAAATATACGACAATGCACAGTTGAACTGACGAATGATAATTAATTACCAACCCACTGCGATACTTTTGTTGAGATCCCGATAATAACGACCCCACCTAACAAGATACCTACTTAATTATTGCCGTTACTAAAGCGAAAGTGTTGGATTCCCTTGTAAAATCAACATAGCTAGCTTCACGGTAAGAAGCTTCGGTTAAAGCAAAACGACGGCTTGGCCAGCGAAACTCTTCAGTTTGCAAGACTGAAAGGTCTCACCAACCTTACCTTCGTTGACACATCCGTGACGGAGGCCTAAGCGCGATCATCATCTCTACTGACTAAGAAACCCCTTAACGGGCGAATTCTCGTATTGGTCAGGGTCGTCAATGTGCTCTTTGGATATGGTTGTCCACAACGCTAAGCTCTCGGCCACAGGTGTACATAACTAATTTACTACGCTAGATTCATTCATTCAAGGAATTCCACACAATATATCTATAAGTACATCTGATTACTTCATAAACCAACACAACCGTAACCCTTGTTAAGAGGGTTGTTAGAACTAAGACAGCAGCTCGACCAGTGAGGTCCCTCAATTTGCAAGATTGAAGACTCTCAGCCACTCACTCTGTCTACACATCTATGACTGGCGCTCTAGTGCGGGCACATCTCTGCTGACTAAGAAGCCCCTTTCGGGAGAATTCTCGTGTGGCCAGGGTCCTCAATGTGCCCTGTGGATATGGTTGTCTCGACACCGAGCACACAGCCACGAGTGTATATAACTACTTTATTCAGTTGCGTTAATCTAGTAAAGTAACCACCCATCAGTACCTATACTAACCACCGGATATTAATATGAACTTGTGGTAATATTTGTCGCTTATCCGCATCTTAACAATCTATCCTCATAGTGTAACGCGTACCACGGACCGAGTCAATTGCTATAGCTAGGTTGTCGTATAATAATTGATCACTTTATCTCGTAAGGGCGCACGGAACCCAATCATATCGCAGTGACAAAACAACTAGTAATATATATGTAGAACAAAACAACATTTCTGTAATAACGTCAGTTATTTGACCAATGACCTAGATCCGTTCATAACCTATACATAAACCGCTCGTACTTTATCTAGCATATTCCCCAAAATATATACAGTAGAACTAGATTTCGATACACAAATACAAGTATGATAACGTTGAAATGGTTAGATAATAGTCCCCAAAAACAAATTAATAAGTTTCAGAATCATTCAATACAGTGATTATAAAGGTCACTCACCAGATTTTAATTTCTTAATAGTGGGACACGTACCCAACGCCTCTCTGGTTCCCAGGGCTCCCGCCACTTCTGATCTCCCTCGACGCTCGTAACAAGCCAGCTCCTCCGCCATAAATAAATTACAATATAATATTAACACATATTTTAATAAAGATTTCCCTCATTTGTACCTACAACTAACCACTAGATACTGGTATACAATTAGGAATTATTTACCATTGGACCGTTCCTTAGCGAACATTCATGTACTATAAATAGTCGTGTTCACTTCACTTCATGGGAGTATACGGAATTCTAATATGATGATGTCTTAAGCGCATTTATTAGGTGATAAACCTATTAGACCGCCACATATTCAAAATACACACGTGATCATATAAGATCATATCAGTTCACGAGCAGAAAGATATTGCCTAAATATTAATCACTCAATTCAAGACAATGTGCGCACAAGATAATTACTCCCTAAGAAATTCCAGAATTCACTATGATTAGTCACACTTTAAAATAAAATATTCAATCTCACCAGACGATCGCAAAGGCATTTGCGACCTTACCAAACTCTAATTCCTCTCAGCAACAGCCGTAATGCAGCCCAGCAGTGACCAGCCTTGTTCCGCCTCGAAGTAGTACGCGCCCAGAGGTCAGCCTAGCCTGGCCGCCCTCGTATTCTGCCGCGTGATCTCGCTTCGACGTCCCATAGAAAAGTGAAACGCTCCTCGGCCCGCCGGGGTATTTATAGCCAACACTAACACGATCACGCCACTAATCCGACTCCTCATCTGAAAATATACCTTAACAAAAGGGTATAAGGTCCATTTTCCAGAGAGCGTTCCTCGCCCCACAGTGCCGATCGATAAGCACTTTTCTCGACTTCGCGGGTAGAATGTCTCTGCAGCTCGCGCGTCCGTCCACGCGTTTTCTTGCTGGCCAGCGATCCATTCCTGCAATTAACCTAAGTAGTCTAATTTATGAATCCATAAATCTAGATCTAGCACACATTAAATGATACACTAATCCAACAATACTGAATTAGTATGCTGAAGTATGTTTTAAACCAATTATTTTGGACGAAACGCGAGTTTTCTACACTTTTCATTGTAGTCTTGATTTTAGCCTAGAATAGCATCTAACGCAATTTATATCTAACTTATTTACATACATAATTAACAGGATGATAACGAATGAAAGCTTCAATCCCTTCATATTTGGACCTGAAACCCACAACGCTAACATCTATCAATTTAAAAGAGTAATTCCGCCCTTAGATACTATTGAGTCTGAGAGCGAAGCTCTCGGATCGTCTCATACTGTACCTACTTGTATTACTTATGTCGATCATTTGAAACAAAACAATACTCGCATGACGATTAACGAAAGATTTTTTAATCTTATACATACCTAGGTATATATGGAATAGAGTGAATAGGGTATAGAGTAAGTAATTGATGATATTGTGTAAAAATATTAAAATAAGTACGGACAACCTGACTCAAGGCAATCTAGCAAGTTTGTCTTCAGGTACTTTGGCATGTCGTGTGGTGACATGACTAATGGTTTTCACAATAAGTTTGAAATTGACTTACGCATGCTGATACGAGTAGGTAGCGGTATATAATTTTGAAAGTGACATTTTTGACATTGTGGTTGAGAAACTTTTTTTAGTCGGTACTTTCTCTCGTTGTAGGTATGGACAAAATGTGTGTCTAGTAAATGCACACTTTTGTTCCACCTCTTAGCTACCTAGATACCGGATTAAGAATCTAATACCTACATCGCAATGCAATTAAATTAATTAATAAGAAAATAAATAGGTCCTGATAAAATATTTTTATGATGGAATGAATGAAAAATTAACAGAATGAGTGTACAAACAAGTACAAACGTACGTACGTCGGTTTCGTACGTCGTTGACCTAACCGTCCATATAATATAATAGACATGTAAAATAAACTAAGTTTATTAACAGTACCTAGCAAAGTTGTTTGTTAATACTGATTTATGAATAATGAAATCCTGTCAACATATAGGTATTCACCTATACGAGTATTAAGAATTCTCCATTTGTCCCACATACCATCATACATCATAATCCCGCAACACATATGCAAATTATAAAACAAATCTCAACCCGCTTCTACCTACCATTTCACGCATGATTGCGGGACCATATTGCTTTATTTAGATTTTCGTCGGTAACATTTTCACGTTTCCTTAACGATATCGGTTCTGATCTGGCCAGTGGGCCGTGAGTAATCCGTCGGGACATCGTTGGGGTGCAAAAATTCACCCCTGCCAGAGGTGTCATGGAGATCGAGAGAGCTCGAGGCAGTTTTGCAATGCTTGGAGGACTGGCAGTTTGGTGAAACATGAGTTTGGTGACAGATGATACAATATATATTTTGATCCGCTTGCTTTGTCTAGTCCGGTTTTACAGAGGTATACTATTACTTAAGGCTCCGCATGTTCATGGTCTTATCTCCCTCTCACTGAGCATACGCGTGAGCGAGATGGAAGTGCGTGATCGAAAGCGCGGATATCATGTGTTTTGGAATAATATGTCAGAAAACGAGAAAATATTTAAGTAAGTCTAACATGGTAGAATTTTGACTAACATTTTTTTTTATTAAAATAGCATTTGGCTATATCTTTTACAATTTCGGCGATAAAGTAAATGCCTTAAATGGTTGCTTGCTTAGATAAATTTTCTAGGTACAAAATTAGTTCATAGTGCTGGCAATAATGAAGTAATTACCCATTATAATTAAAAAGAAACATCAACCAATAAGAGAAGTGATTAATTGTTTTGAGTTGCCAGCAAGATGAGAGATGGGAAATTTTGGGAAGTTAAAGGTTATCAATTATTGAAACAATCAATTTAAATTGTTAATTGTATAAAAATAACTAAAATTTGTCTGTATTTAAAAGCTAATGTCATTCCTTAATAAATACAAAAGTGGGTAATTGATTTCTTCTGCGCTGGTATATTAAATGTCAAGCCTAGGAGATAATAGGAAATGACATAGCGGATAGGAAATCTGAAATGGAGGCTTAGAGGAGTTAGAGGAAATGCATTCATTTTGAATCCGGTCTCAGCACCGACTAGTCCACATTTTGTGAGTTTTTTTCTGGTGGCAGTGCCAGGGAGATGGCGAAATAGTTGTATCTTCAACATTGGCTCCATGTAAGTAGCTATTCTTCAAAATTTGCATAAGCAACCAAGTTCATGCTGTTATCATCAGTTTCTGACCATGTGGTGCTCTTTCCAGCAAATGCAGCCTCAGATACAGGTGGAAGGGCGGGTTTCGACAGCCTGAATCATTTTGGAGCGTTTGGCAGGTAAGATAGAATTTCTCAACATCATGTTCAGCGTAGGTTATTACACATAGATTCAATACTAATGTAGTCAATTTGTTTCTTTTCAGTCGAAGAGGGTTTTAATTTTTGTTCCGGTAACATTGAATAATGTTACACGTTTTAGTTTGGGTTTTGTTTTAAAATGTACTCAGCCATGAGGGTTTCAAGGATTCTTCTTTAAGTTGCCCATATGGGGATAATGTGGGGTTTTATTTTGGGCTTTATAGAAGCTCATTTTCTTCACGTCAACGACGGGTTCATGTTCCTCCTGGTCTAACCACCGGGAGAGAAGAAATGCTCAGCGGCTGACACTCCGCCATCTGCAAGGTTACAGAGCAGTATAACTACAGTGTGAAGGTCGGTGCTGCTAAGCATTTATTACCAGTAGGGAATTAGCATTGCAGAAGTTACATTAATGATGGCATAAAACACGTAGGGACTAACATTTATTTCTGGTAGGCCTCCTGGAATTGTAAATCACTCACGAACAGATTACACGCAAGCTCTACCGAGTGTAGCAACCTATAACTTAAGGTGTATTAAGGATTTGTACCTGAAACACGGTGGTTTGCATATTCCATAAAGAGAAAACCTTGTCTACTTTTCTAGAAATAAAACAAGTTGTAAGAACTAACCACATTTTATTTCTATCCCATATCTTTGACCCATCACCGTAGATAAGCCAGTTTTTTTATACACCAAATTTAATATTTTATTCGATTTCATTTTCTGTAAACGTGGACTGCTGAATTTCAGCCAAGCCAGTAAGTCACCAACGTTTCATAAGTAAGAAAATAAAGTTATTGTTCATTACTTTATAAAGAAGATTATAAAATTTCATCTTTTTCTGATAAAAAATGAAGCAGTAAAATGGTTACAAGTGAAATAATAGGGTTTTTTTTCTGTACTCTCTTTTGTTAAAATGGATTTCTGCGAAAACTATGTTACTTCTCATAATCTTGCATATTATGATATATTTTTCCGACGCTAAAATTGCTACGTCATAATGTATAAAATGGTTACTAAACAACCCATTTTTACGAAAATTTGAAAGGTCGAGCCTTAAAGTCCTTGATTTGTTTTGTGCGACTTCTCGCTCTATCGAGAGGTCAAAGAGATCAAGCTAGTGTTAAAATAGATTTTAAATAATCATCATCATCATATCAGCCGAAAGACATCCACTGCTGGACAAATGCCTCCCCCAAAGAGTGCCAACGTGATCCGTCCTGTTCTGCGCCACCCGCATCCAGCGGACTCTCGCGAACTTTGCCAGGTCATCAGTCCACCTTCTACTGGTAAACCTATACGCTAGTATACGTTGCGCTTGCCACCCCTGCCGGTACGGTTCTAAACAATGTATTATTTTATTTATAATTAAAAACAATATTGGTTTATCACATCTTGAAAAAACACATACAAATTACCTATCTACTACCCCATTGCATTTTGACTTTAGCAATCCTATTAAGTGAAAACCATGGCCCACGCTACAAATATATACGTCCCCTGAAGCTGAAGGGGCGCCTCATTACACCCAGCAAATTCGTCACAATTTAGAAGCTTCTGTTAGATTAGACAACTGTCAGTGTTTTGAAATGATCTACTTATGTAGTAAACTGTGGAAAATATTTATCATACTTCTGGCGAAATTAACGACTAAACCCAAACGCTATTTAACGCAACACTCGTTATTTTCACTAAGTTATAGTTTTCGATTATAAGAACTGCAAATAATGAAATAAGCAAATATTATTTATCTATCCAAATATCATAAACCCTCCATGATGCGTTCAAGAACCGCACATTATGGCCACCATAAAAATAGACTGTTTTGTTAGAACAAATTTCTTATCTGTGAAAATGTTATTATTGCTAATTTCGATTATAAATAATAATATCGATTTCGATCATATATTATTTCATTCAAATTTCGAACATCTCTGAAATCAAAGAAATTTGATTTGACCTCTATTCTAATATCAGTCGAGATGACGTTTAGTTCGAAATGAATTGTCAATTTGCATACAAATTTGACAAATGTCGCACGTAAGTAAGATATCGAACGATATGACAGTTGGATCAGGATGGAGCTTCGGCTCGTTTCATAAACCCACACTCGTTTCTAGTGCCCTTCATTATGTACAATCACATAAACTACTATACTATATCTAAATACATACATAAGGAACGAAAAGGAAAGATTCTCAAATGGAAAGGAAAAAAAAGTCTTTAAAAACCGGTCAAGTGCGAGTCTGACTAGCGCACCGAGGGTTCCGTCCCCATTATGTCACGACCCCATTAATTCTTGAAAAATCTTAACAGCTCATAGTAGAAGTTACCGTTGTACGTTGTACGATCTTCATTTTGGTACTAATAACTTGCAACCTAGTATTTTTGTTTATCACACCGCACACGTACCGATTTTTTTTTTTTAACGATATAATCTCATAGGAATTTCAAAAAATTCGTAACAAATTATGCACAAAGGCTAAACATATTAGATTGGTTCTAAAAATCGGCAATAATATATCATGTATGAGGGAACTAAGTGTAAGGCTTGAGTGGACGCTCGAGTCGGGCGTGCGAGGGAGCGGGGCGTGCGGCGTGCATGTTGAACAAATGAAACTCATACTGGTGTCCTGAGTAGGCGCTGCACAAAGCGAATGCACGCTCGCCCGCCCCGCTGCACGCCCCGCCGAACGCTCCGCTCCGAGCGTCCACTCAGGCCTTATACAAACAGGCCTCCACACACCGGTCGCGGGCGCGGGTCGGGCGCGGGCCCGCGACCGGTGTGTGGAGGCCTTGTGATTACTTTTCTATTTATTTAAACGTACAAAAAAATTAAAATAAAAAAAAATTATGTCCGCGCTTCCGAACACGCACTTCCATCTCGCTCACGCTCATGCTCAGTGAGAGGGAGAGAAAGATTTTTGGTACGGAACCCTTAAAATTACGTATAATATTTTAACCAAAAGGCTGCGTATAATATCATTCAAAATAAGGTACAAGACGATTAAAATCAGTTAACGATTCTGATGTTAGCTACTAGTAGCGCCGCAAAGGTGTCAGAGGGGTCGGACGGGTATGCGGGAGGCGACTCGAGGCTAACTTCAGTGCCGCGTAGGTATTGTAAGATAATTCCCCAGCGGATAATGAAACCGTCATTTTATGACACGTACCTACCTAATTAAACGCACCTTGACTATTGAACAGCATTAATGTACCTAACATGTTTTCACGCAAATGTGAACAATACATGCAAAGTATTTACATATATTATTATTATTATCTTGACATAGGTGATTTATTCACCTACGAAAGCTTCTGCCCGCGAGAATCTTACGGTCTCTATCTTACTTATGATAGGTATTTTCATCAAATCCGTCGCATAGTTTTTGCGTAAAAGAGTAAGAAGATTCATCTTCACCAACTTTATTGGTTATAGTAAGTTAGTAGGATCATTAGTTAGAAAACACATGATCCCCCTTTACAACCGACTCGACACGATCGTGCAAGTTTATTACATCATTGAACTGCTTTGTTTGTGTGAGGTGTGCAGTGCAATAAGAGTATTTGTATTGTATTGTCAATTTTTAAACAAATGTGACGACCTAGACCTGTAATTTATAAAAACAACAGTCATAAATATAATTTGATATAAGGTAGTAATAGCGAATTGCAATCGAAATTGGAAATCCTCACACACAATCATGAATGCCTCTGGGAGGGGTTGTGGAAATGCGAGATTTGGAATTTTCTTCAAAATAGTTCCAACGTGCTACTTTCAATCGAGCCATTTTTATAGTATTCGCAGAATTAAGTGGCGAGCATGGTCATAAAATATTAGAATCATGCTATTATTACGCACAAAAAGGTTTCATTGTTATACTTTTATTGCACAACTCGCCACTTAATTCTGCGGATACTTATAACTTATATATGACATTGGTCTTATTGACTAGGGGTTTTACAATATTTATTACAATACAATACACATACCCTTTATTGCACACCTCACACAAACAAAGCAGTTACAAAGAGAAACAATATAAAACTACTCACCACTCAGCCTCAGCCTTCGGCTCGGGCGTCAAATACCTGCGATCTGAGACATTCTTTGTTTAACCGCCCTAGGTAAGTAATGTACTATTGTCTACCTACCTGTTGCGCGACTCACTTATGTAACGAGCTTTTTTTGTGATAATAATAAAGCTTTTACCAGTGACTAGTGGGATTAAAGCTTTTATAGTTGTTATTTTCTAAGCCGTCCGTTCCGCACTAAAGAACGCCGCACTGCAGAACGGACGGCTTAGAAAATAACAACTATACATGGAAAAATGCTGAGGAATACCTTGACCAATGATCTACATTACCTTCAACTCCCAATTCCGTTTCTTCATGGGATGATTCCCAGGCTGAAAATAATCCATGTTTCAATTTAAGTTTTAACCTGTCCGCGTGGCTTTCATCCCAATCTGTTCTGCCGTTAATGCATGATTGCGTAACAAAGAAAAGAAAAAGAAAAAAGAAAAGAAAAATGTTTTTTCTACTCCTGTACCGTTATCTGTCATTTATATAGGCTGTAGCTCAAATACAATGACACCACTAATAAGTCGTAGAAAAACTCTACGCTCTATGGCCCAAAAACGCATTGTTTAGCGTACTTTTTTGGTTCATACATTTTTCATAAAAGCACTGTTTAACTTTTTTTAAATCGGCCGCTATATTGCAGTGGTGCCAACTTCATAAACAAATATTTCGAAATAAAAGTATTTATTTACGATTAAACATTTGTATATTATAAATTATTTACTACAATAATAATAAATCACAATAGTGTGTATTAAATTACATATTTTATAAATTCTTGGTATTATTTATGAAAATAAACAGTTCGAATTCGGTCCGGGTCCGGATTCTGTTTGGTTCGGATGGCAAGTGCAAACAAATTAAAAACAAAACAAACCATAAGCAAGAGGTGTCACATTTCCGATTTCCCACCAAAATACAGTTCAAAATGAAAGGACGAAAGATGATAAACTATTAGTCCTAAACTATTAAGATTTTATTCGTGTTTGTGAAGATTAAAGTGTACGTTCCTTTTAAAATGGTCGAAGAAATTAATAACTCCACCTACTGAAGTAATTGCGCGAGTAGGTAGCAAAAGTACGAATAGAAAACTTGCCGCCTGAAAAGTTTAACTATTCTGTAGTCTGCTATTTATTTTAAATTTGTCGCAGAAAAAGTATTGTATGCAACTGTGTATAACTGGTCTAAAAACGCTCGTGGCGTCTTTAATTGCGATGCTCGCCAAGGCTCGCATCGCAACCCACTCCACTCGCGTTTTAAGACCCTTCTTATAGAACAGTTGCAAAAAATACTATATTGTCACACAAACAGATTACATACGAAAAATACATTATGAGAAATAAATACAAGATTATTTGTGTGACAGTTTTGTTTTGTTTTGACAGTTCGTTCCTTTGAACGAACTCAGCATGTGCTGTGACAGTCATTGCGGCTGTACAGCGCTGGTTTTCAGTTCGTCCCCTTTTCACTCACACCACATACCACATCCACATTGACTGCTAGTGCGGGTCGAGGTAGAACAAAAAAATAAAGAAAAACACAAAGTAATTACAATATAATACAATAAAAAACGGTAAAATAAAGAAAGAGAGAAAGGAAAGAAGAACACTCAGATTAGCTTAAACCTACTTAATAGGGAAAATAACTAAACTTACTACTGAGTTTAGTTCCTAACCTGACAAAAACCCGAATACAAACATTTTCATGTTTATAATACACTCAAGTAGAATGAAAACGGTAAGTAACACAGTGTATCTCGTACCTAATACGATTTTAATATGATGAAGGGTAAAGAGCATGATATTTGCGGATCCATTAAAGTCATTTATGCTGGTTAAAAGAACTGCTATCGTTCATTTAAGCAAATCATCTATTAGACGAAAGTATATTAAAATAAAAAACCGGCCAAGTGCGAGTCGGACTCGGCCACGAAGGGTTCCGTCCATTAACTATAAAAACGGCAAAAAATCAAGTTTGTTGTATGGGAGCCCGCTTAAATATTTGTTTTATTTTAATTTAATTATTTATTTTAAAGTGAATAACTAAATATTCTGTGAATATTTCAAGCGTCTACCTGTTGCCGTTATCAATTTATAGCAAAAACGAGCAAATCACGTTTCTTGTATGGGAGCCCCCTTAAATATTTATTTTATTCTGTTTATTAGTATTTGTTGTTATAGCGGCAACAGAAATACATCATCTGTGAAAATTTTAACTGTCTTATGTCTATGATATACAGCCTGGTGATAGACGGACAGACAGACAGACAGACAGACAGACGGACAGCGGAGTCTTAGTAATAGGGTCCCGTTTTACTCTTTGAGTACGGAACCCTATATAAAAACAACGTAATCAAAGAAAAATATATAACTCTATAGGTACCTACTTAGTTTGAACGAGCGCAAGGAAGGTAAAAAGGTTTTTTTCTCAAAAATGGCCCGCAAAGTGAACATAACTCGCTACATATTGGAAGGTAAAGTGTATAGTTGCCAGATCAAAATAAAAAAATAAAAAACATTGCAGGCCGCCTGGAATGTTACATACAAATTCCTTTATTTGTCGAGTGCCAAACTTTTTAAAAAGTAGAAACTGGCATATAAAAGAAGGCACAGGCCGTATTCAGCCAAATCAAGTCGTATTTTTGTGTTGCAAACGCTACATTTTTGTACGAGTCTCAAATAGTTTGCGTTTTTCGGTGGAAAAATACACTTGCGATTCTGTTTAAAAAAAAATATTATGACGTTTAATTTTATGTAATTTACGTCATACCTGTAGGACGATCACGTAGCGCATTGTACGCGCGTCAGGTAGGTCTAAATGTCACTTTTTATATAGAAAATTGACAGTTAAATTGTACCGACCCGCGTTCGGAACGTTACGTGAATACCCCTATGGCCATAAAGTAGGAATTACCGCACGCTATGCGTGCGGAAAACCCCACTTCCTGGCCAGATAGAGACGTAAAATGTTGTACGAGTACTATTGTAGTAATGTACTATTGTAGTATCTTCAATTTGTATTAAATAGTAAAGCTTGATTTCAATCTAGTCTTTTTTATTCCCCCATTTTTGAGAAAAGCACTATATTAGCCTCAGCCGGAATGGCAATTGCAGGCTTCGTATTATAATTAAACGGACTCGCAAGCTTCTCCGTTTAAACAAATACTTAGCCTGCAATTGCCTCCTTCCCGGCCACGGCAATAATGTACTATTGTAAGCTTATTTTTCGCAATAACCAATAAAAATATTACATTTTCAGGTAAAACACTTTGATGTTGAACTAAGTAAACGCCCAGAGGTTTCCGTTTGATAAAGTACTTATTTATTTAGGTCTCGGTATCATCTAGACCGAACTTTGGATTAGTTAGGGTTGATAAATGAGGCGAAGGCTTACACCGGGCCAAATCACTGTCCTGTCCTCAAAATGTAATCATCTAACCTTCTTTATTTTTCGTGGAGATAACCTGCGTACCAGCTCTCGGGGGAGGTCTGGGTTATGTGGTATTTCTACCCTCTTTGAGCCCCCCTCGCGCTTTGCCCCTGCGTGCTCGTTCTGGGCATCTTCGCCGCCTTCTCTGGGCGTAATCATGTAACCTAGTTTACAGAACGTAAATCCTAAGATAATTAGTAAACTTCTGTCATGTCAAAAGTGTGTTTGTTATCGGGTTGTGCCCGGTTGACAACCCTGTAGCTTGTGCCTGCACTGCGCCGACTGAAATGAAATGAAATTCGGGCATCATATTTTATTTACATTGGTCAATAGCGCGTTTGTTATCGTACCTATGGAGAATGTTTTAATTCTATTTGCTCAGTCAAAACAAGGGCCTGATCCCCATTCAATTAATTTAGCCGAGCATCCCGAGGATGCTTTTTATTTCATTTCACATCGGGTTAAAACGAGAATTGGTTGGATCTAGTTATTAAGGTTACACAGCAAATAGGGGCGGTCCGACATGTCGGTATCGGGTTTGGTTATGATATCTCTATAAGTGGATTTGGTGGAGAACACGGGTTGCGGTGGATTAATAATGAAACGCGATAATTGATTATTCGTGTTTATTGTCCGAACCAACCTTACAGGCTAACTCCAATGCAGGTACTTATTCTGTAAACACAATCTATGCATTCTGTCGTAACTCGTAAGTGTTGTGGTTTTCCCGAGGCACTATATACAGTATGGGGTTCTTGAAGAAATGAGTGTACAGGTTTTAAAGGATCGGCATCGCGCATGCCAGTCCCCAGAAGTAGCAAGCGTCCAGGTTAAAGCGTAAAAAGGTAATAGACAGTTACTTTCGCATTTATTGAATGAGCTAGCGAAGCGAACAAAGTTCTCTTCTCCGTTTCAGCTTGGGCCAAAAAAAAATCGTTTTCCGGATGTCCTCATGTCCCGCTGCCCGTATCTTCTCCTCTCATCATCATCATATATTTAAGAGCCAGGCTCTTGTCGGTGGAGCAATTTCCATTCGTCTCTATTCTCAGCTTTCTTCTTGACATCTTGATACGACACGCTGTCTACTTTTTCCTTGATTTGGTCCGTAAAAGATCTTCTTCGTCTCCCTCTCATCCTCTTTCCCTCTATCTTCCCTTCTATTATAGTTTGTAACATCGTTTTTTTTAATTCTCGGACGTATGGAGGTTGGTCTGTACACCCCTTTTCTTAAGGTGGTCACACACCATACAATTGGCAAATTTCCTAGATTCCGGGTCGTTGAGTGACCGCGGATATAAAAAAAAAAAAAGATGACAAGACATTCAGTTGGAAGGCATTGCGAAAGAGGAGTCGCTCTGAGAAAGAAAAACATGTAATCGTCAAACATCCGAGAGATTGGCCATCTTTTCTTTGAGGAAACGTTAGCTGACGACTACCGTAATGAGAGGTGCCTAGAAGAAAAGAAAAGTTGTGGATTCCCGGAGATCAGTGTCGGCACATGTAGACGTAATTTTTTGATCTCGAAGCAGATGGCTGTCGTTCTACTGAATCCGTCCGCTAGGCAAGCCTGACGTAAAAGCGCCTTAGCGTTTTATAATACCTATCAGGTAAGTCACCGAATACCGCGTTTTAACCTCCAAAATTCTGGCCTTAGAGGTCCCAACAAGGGCTTAAAAAAGCTAAACCTTCCATTTTCTTGTTACAGAGAGGTGCTCATTCGAGCCGCCAAGGCTGGATAACTAGAAATAAGTGCTAACTTTGGCCCTAAACGGTAAGTGCCATGTTTTCTTTAATCTTGTAAGCAAAATGGGGGCGTCAACCCGTTTTGTTAGTGAATGGAATGTGAACCTGTTTATTTCGAATTCCAGGGCTCCCGGGGACGGGCATGAAGCTCCGTGTCGTCCGGAACTGATATATGGCGTAAGGGTCCAGCTTGTGAAGGAGTCGCCGGTTTCGGCGGGTGACGTCACACATTCCGGGACGCCGTGCAGTGGCGTGATATGCGGGTAGCGGTGCGGATTTCCGGCTGGCGTTTCATTTAAGGCATGGTTCTGTAGGCCATGTGAAGGTACCGTACTTACCTTTTCGTTTACGTACACACACACACTTATCCTATACTTTAAAATTCCTATAAATTTGGTTATCAAGGTCCAAAGATCATACCTAGGTAAATTTTCACTGTTTTCGTTAATTTAAGAGATAACGTTAAGTTTGCCAGGGACGCCTGGGTTATTTTATAATATATTGGTGTGATTGTATAATTTAGAGATAAAGGAGCGTTAAAATCAATAAAATACATTAAAGGACCTAAACTTGTTTAATTACTGTCATTGAGTGTCTCCGTTTGTAAACTAATTCGTCCTAAGGCGCCCACTTATAAATATAAGGACGAAGTAACGTTTCTCACGGCTCGGGCCTAGTATTAATAATTCACGACCCTCTTTAATGCTCTACGACTCAGGCCGGATTGTTACAGTGGCGCCCAACGTGGGGCGTGGGGAGACATTTAATGTTAGTAAACGAGCAATAATTGAACTTTGTAAAAATAAGTGTGTGTGTAGGTACTCTGGTGTGGAGAGGAAGTCGAAACTTTATAATAATTTCTAGACTGTTATTCTTTCACTGTCTACAATGACCCGAGTCTGGAGTTTGGTATGACTAAATACCTAATTCTTTAATCTTAGCATTCTAGACTTGCTAGGTCTATTCTAGACAGGTGAAATATTAAAAAAAATTGTTGAGTGACTTTTATAAATATCTTTAGCTACTTATTTTGAATATAAGCCAACTTACGGGCTGTATGTAAGACTTTAATATTGTATTATATCTCTAGTACATAATACTTACATATTATAGGCCAGGAGCCTACACTGAATTTTCTTACTTGAAAAATAAACATTTGTTAATGACTATGGACCGTCCTATTAAAATTGATTACCTCTTAAAAGAGGAGATCCAGTTTGAACTTGACACACTTCACATCACATACAATACTACGGACTCATGCGATATTTTGTCATTAGTGTTAAGGCAGGCTCGTTCTCTGGTCCAGCGGGGTAGTCAGAAGCCCCAACGGTGTTTCCGGCGGTGGACAATGCAGTGTTTCTTGCCACACGTCAGCGGAGGAGATAGCGGTGGCTGTCGATGCTGATTTGTCCGGAACTAACAGGTTGGTGGGAACGCACTCGAGTCGTTAAGTAGTTAATGATTATGTCTCTTAAAACTTTTTTTTTCT
Source organism: Epinotia brunnichana (assembly GCA_963854355.1). Lineage (NCBI taxonomy): Eukaryota > Metazoa > Arthropoda > Insecta > Lepidoptera > Tortricidae > Epinotia > Epinotia brunnichana. The sequence goes on along the minus strand of OY977949.1, from coordinate 14,696,740 downwards.
TATTAACTAGTTAAGCTTTCTTATACTGTTGCTAACTTTTGTAATGTAGGCAACAGGCAGTAATTCTGATATACTGTATTTCTTTCTCTGTGATACCTACAGAGCTAATTAGGTAAAAGGGGTCTTTATTAATCTCGTGAAGATGCCCTGCGTTTTTTTTTTTTTGTGGTATATACTAGGATGATGGTCGGTCGTGTGTCACACCGTGTCTCTTGGTAGTTTTAAACCATGTTCTGTTCTATATTTAATTACGCTAGGGGTGTACATCTGTTACACTCCCGTAATCTGCTTTTTATGTTATTTAATTACGCTAGTGATGCATATACTTATACTGTGCTGCCGTAATTTAAATAACATACTCTCTTTGGGAAATTACGCTAGGGGTGTACGTCTGTTACACTCCCGTAATATGCTTCATATGTTATTTGATTACGCTAGTGGTGCATATACTTATACTGCGCTGCCGTAATTTAAATGACATACTCTCTTTAGGTAATTACGCTAGGGGTGTACATCTGTTACACTCCCGTAATCTGCTTTTTATGATATTTGATTACGCTAGTGATGCATATACTTATACTGTGCTGCCGTAATTTAAATAACATACTCTCTTTGGGAAATTACGCTAGGGGTGTACGTCTGTTACACTCCCGTAATATGCTTCATATGTTATTTGATTACGCTAGTGGTGCATATACTTATACTGCGCTGCCGTAATTCAAATGACATACTCTCTTTAGGTAATTACGCTAGGGGTGTACTCCTGTTGCACCTCCGTAATCAACTTTTAATAATGTTTAATTGCGCTCGTGGTGCACCTTATACTGCACTGCCGCAATGTAAATAACTTGTATGGACGACCTGAGTGTCTCGGCGCCCATGTATTTTGTTACTTTTCAGTTGTTCATGATTATTTATCAGTCAAAGAACCACATAAAACCCTGTTTATCGGGTTTGTTTTGTTTTAACTCTAGAATTATGGTTTCCAGTAATTCGAGCTGGCAACCTATATACTAGTATAATATAGGTAGGTAAGTCATTCATTAACTATAATGTAGGTCAAAGCGATCAGCTGTTACCGCGGCGGCCATCTTGTGCATGCGTCAAGAGGCCGTGGCTCTCGTTTATTATTTCGATATAGCATATGATGTTATCGTCCGGACTTGTAGGTATTTCTCGATGGTTTAAGATTGGTCCTGACTGTTGGTTTTTATTAAGGAATGGTTTTCAGAATAGAAAGTATACATTGCATATGTTCGGACTGCAGGCGTTTTAAGATGGTAGAACATTAGTCCTGACGGCAGGTTTTCATGGTTTGAGTATTGACTGATAGATATGCATAGTTTGTAGGATCCGGATCGCTAGGTTAATGCTCGTTAGGTATATTTTATATGTCTAACAATGTTAGCGGGTAAGATTAGTTCTTACTGGTAAATTAAGTTAGATGGTTCTATAAGTTAGTAGGTTAATTTCGGTCGCTTATGGTACTTTGCTAAGCGATGTGAGATAAAAACATATATTAAAGTTTTTATCTGTAACGCTCTGAAAGGGACACTCTGCTCGGAATCAGAGTGGGCCTCGCTTCTAGTTAGTGGTGTTAGGAGTGACGATATTTTTTTTTTTTTTTTTGCTATCTTTGTAAGGTTAAAGCGGTTGTCTGTGTGTCACGGCCCGCAAACTTTCTTTCAAGTTAATACACCCTGTTCTGTGTATAGTTTTTCTTACTCAGGTTTTTATGGTCGCGTGTCGCACCTCCTGAAGCTGGTTTTTTTTTACGTTTTAAGATTTCCAAGTAAATGCAAGGAACTGTTTTACTTTCAGGTATCCTTAGCCGCTTGTGTAGTTCATAGGGAATATAGCGTTTACTATGTTAGTTTGTAAGACCAACGTTGGTGTAGAGAGGTATGATTTTAAACATTAGTTGAGAGGATGAAAGTTGTGCAGCTAGTATCTGGGTTTGGAATAGGGTAAAGGAGCGTAAAGGTGAGGTCTCCGACAAATAATTTTATTCCTAAATTTTAAGTAGTTTTAGAAATAAAATTATTTTCGCCAACAGGAGGGGTACTGTAACATCGTTTTTTTTAATTCTCGGACGTATGGAGGTTGGTCTGTACACCCCTTTTCTTAAGGTGGTCACACACCATACAATTGGCAAATTTCCTAGATTCCGGGTCGTTGAGTGACCGCGGATATAAAAAAAAAAAAAGATGACAAGACATTCAGTTGGAAGGCATTGCGAAAGAGGAGTCGCTCTGAGAAAGAAAAACATGTAATCGTCAAACATCCGAGAGATTGGCCATCTTTTCTTTGAGGAAACGTTAGCTGACGACTACCGTAATGAGAGGTGCCTAGAAGAAAAGAAAAGTTGTGGATTCCCGGAGATCAGTGTCGGCACATGTAGACGTAATTTTTTGATCTCGAAGCAGATGGCTGTCGTTCTACTGAATCCGTCCGCTAGGCAAGCCTGACGTAAAAGCGCCTTAGCGTTTTATAATACCTATCAGGTAAGTCACCGAATACCGCGTTTTAACCTCCAAAATTCTGGCCTTAGAGGTCCCAACAAGGGCTTAAAAAAGCTAAACCTTCCATTTTCTTGTTACAGAGAGGTGCTCATTCGAGCCGCCAAGGCTGGATAACTAGAAATAAGTGCTAACTTTGGCCCTAAACGGTAAGTGCCATGTTTTCTTTAATCTTGTAAGCAAAATGGGGGCGTCAACCCGTTTTGTTAGTGAATGGAATGTGAACCTGTTTATTTCGAATTCCAGGGCTCCCGGGGACGGGCATGAAGCTCCGTGTCGTCCGGAACTGATATATGGCGTAAGGGTCCAGCTTGTGAAGGAGTCGCCGGTTTCGGCGGGTGACGTCACACATTCCGGGACGCCGTGCAGTGGCGTGATATGCGGGTAGCGGTGCGGATTTCCGGCTGGCGTTTCATTTAAGGCATGGTTCTGTAGGCCATGTGAAGGTACCGTACTTACCTTTTCGTTTACGTACACACACACACTTATCCTATACTTTAAAATTCCTATAAATTTGGTTATCAAGGTCCAAAGATCATACCTAGGTAAATTTTCACTGTTTTCGTTAATTTAAGAGATAACGTTAAGTTTGCCAGGGACGCCTGGGTTATTTTATAATATATTGGTGTGATTGTATAATTTAGAGATAAAGGAGCGTTAAAATCAATAAAATACATTAAAGGACCTAAACTTGTTTAATTACTGTCATTGAGTGTCTCCGTTTGTAAACTAATTCGTCCTAAGGCGCCCACTTATAAATATAAGGACGAAGTAACGTTTCTCACGGCTCGGGCCTAGTATTAATAATTCACGACCCTCTTTAATGCTCTACGACTCAGGCCGGATTGTTACAAGTTTTCATGTAATCATCGTGTCGTAACAAGTGTCCAAACATCTTGCCTCTTCTGTTCTCTATGGTTTTTAACAACGTCCTTTTTTCTTTCACCCTTTCAAGCACCTCCATGTTCGTCTTTTTCTCTGTCCAGCTAATCCTCTCCATCCGCCTCCAGCACCACATTTCAAAGGCTTCCAACCGTTCTCTATCACGCTGAGTCATTGTTCACGTTTCGCTTCCATCACAATGCTATGCTCCAAATGTACACTTTTATAAGCCTCTTTCGAATATGGCTCGATATTCTGGCTTTGAAAAGACATTTCCTGTACTGGTTGCATTTTTCACCGATTCTCGTGAAATTGTATACTTTTTTGTCGATTCAGTATCTCAAAATCTAAAAAAAATATAAGTAAAGACAGTCTCGCGAGTTCTACACCTCAAAGAGCCACTAGTAATATTATGGTCGCACCACACTTGGGGTTCGTGTTCGCGTTGCGTGGTTGCCTCTCTTTCATTTATTTGCAGTACGAATAAAAAAGATGCAACACGAATATTTGGGCAAATACCGCCAAGTGTCATGCCACCATTAGTATGGCGTTTAGCCGCAGCGTAATTTGATAACCCGCTTTGTCCTGTGGGATCATTTCAATAAACCGTTGGTAAAATTCGTTACATTAAGCCTATTCAAATATCCTATGATAATAAAATATTTTAATTGGTACTTAGCTTAATGAATGATAATTGATATCCTATCCCAGTCGTCCCATATAGCGTAGTGACGCTGACGTCATTATTTATCGACGCCGCTTCTTCTTATATACATTGTTAGATTAATTATAATTAACTTATTTATTTACCTCTCTGAGTATTTAAGTTAAATATACGCGATTAAGTCCCGTTTAGTAACAAAAATGAGAATCTTGAAAGTTTAAATCAATATTTTGTGAGCACTTAGGTACGGCCACTTCAGTTTGTAGTCCAAAAATGATAACAAATGGGTATCTCAATTCAATCTAAAGAACCACAAATGCAAAAAGGTCAATGTGGAACTTTAAAAGTCAATTTAGCTTATGATTGGTTTCCGAGTTAGTGTACACAGATTTTAATACGAATTGTGTAGATTAAAAAACTTTCACCGAATCTCGTAGCTGTGAGTGGCAGCTTCATACAGAAATCCCATCAATAATTTTGTCTATCAAAAGAATTTGACGGCTCTGGGAAGTTGGAGGTTGAAGTTTAAAAACCGTAGTTGTTTACTCGATGTTGGGGATTTTAAAAAGTTGTTGACCTTTTCTTAGTTGAACGGTTTTTAAAAGGGATGAGTCCATGCCCAGTCCGTGTTTACATCAGGCTTGAACCAACTGGAGTGCAATTCTTTAAAACAATTATATATTTTGTGGCGGCGTCGTACGCCTTCGACTGACTGGTCACCTCAACTCTCACCTCACCTGGCACCTCACGCCTCATGTTACAGCCAAGATAATCTTACCCCGATACTTCACAAGTCTTTAATTTGACAAAATATTGGCTTTGTACTACACAATTAGCAAAACTGGTCGATTGCGTAACGTTTCGTACGAACGTTAGCTAGATCGAAATGGCTTTTTTTATATGTGTAAATGACAGTTGCGTTATTCTTACGCTCGTTCAAAAAGATACGCAAGTACCCCTCTGATAATAAAAAAGTTTTAATGTAAATTCAAAAAAGAAACATTGTTTATAATTAGTTAATTGTACCTACCAAAATGTTATATTAACTCATGGATTTATTATTTATATTTAGTTTTAAGACTGAGTACCGATATGTACTAGGTACCCTACCTAATGGTGAGCCTAATAGTAACTGTAAATCAAAACCATTTACATACGACATAGTTAATTGTATTTACCAACTTACCTGTCGTCATCCATCACTAATGAAATGAAATGAAATGAAATGATCATCACATCACGAAATAAATGTAAAAACTCGTGCATTTGAATTTTAAATTGATGTCAAATAAACAATTTTAAGAGTACCTAAGTACCTACTTAGGCACACTTACCTAATGTATTTAAATACTGTTTAATCCGGGTCTAACGCGATATATATTTACCTTTATTTCTGACGTTTCGACACGGGTTGCACCGGTCATGGTCGCAGATAACTGTCGTCCCAGCAAGTTGTCAACAGATTAAACAGTATTTAAATATGTGTACAAAGCGCGAGAGTTTAAAGTGTTATACTTACCTACCTAATGGTTAGAAGGAGTAGCCGTAAATAAAAACAATTTTTGTACTCGTCGATTAAAATCTGTGTATTAAGATTTCATAGAGAATACTGCAACATCACTCTTTTCATAATAGTTGTAGTCCATGTTAGAACTAAAATAAATTCGACCAATCACGTGTGGCTGCTTTACCGAACTGTAATGAATTTGATCAATAGAATCGCTTTGATTATTGAGTTTACTCGTTGATTTCGTACGCTCGTTCATGTCTTTTAAGATATCAACGAGCGTACGAGCGATAGGCTGCACTTCGTTTCAACAGTATCGAGTTTGTTTAATTAGTTCAGTTGACTCGTAGAAAATTAATTTTTATGAACTCGTACAAAAAGTATTGTTCATAATAGTGTTATAATCAAGCTTTTTAATCTCGTACCTTACTTAGGCCACTCAGCAAGCTTCGTGGCCTAAACGCGGTACTCGACTAAAAAGCTCTCTATTATAACACGATTGTGAAAAATACTATAACATTAGATATGATTTAAATAAGTAAAACATACTTACAGTGTGTTGTTTTACTTTAAAAAATACCAGCCAAGTGCGAGTAGGACTCGCGCACGAAGGGTTCCGTACCATTATCTATAAAAATATTTATTTTATTCTATTTTTAGTATTTTTTGTTATAGCGGCAACAGAAATACATCATCTGTGCAAATTTCAACTGTAACTATCACGGTATCAGTGAGATACAGCCTGGTGACAGACAGATAGACAGACATACAGACGGACAGCGGAGTCTTAGTAATAGGGTCCCGTTTTATTATTTGAGTACGGAACCCTCAAAAGCAAGAAACACGACGAAACGAAGCGTCCATAGAACCCATTTCCTACCGGTTTGCATACTCTAAAAAAAAATCAATATCTAAATTTCCTTTACTAGTAGGGCCTCGCCTATGGACACCACGTTGAAAAATAGTGTAGTGTAGTCATTTATATATCCCCACAAAGTTGTAGGTACCTATTTATCAGAAAGTACAAATATCAGATAAAAATCCGTTGTTTGTTATTTATTCACGGTATCGCGCATAAAATTAATTATGCATGCCGTAATCAGTCATCGGAGAGAAATGAAGCGTCAAAAATAACCAAATTGACACGGGTGTTGATAATCAGCGGCGACGTGTGGCGCTGGCGACTGATGAAGCTGTTCATTTGTGGCTGTTAACCGTTGTTTTTGAGTCAACATTCTTTTCGATCTGAATAAACACCTTTATAATTCACGAAAACTTAGTAAGCTAATCGAATTAAATTTTTTATGACCGATGTCAACGATGTTGGGAGTTTCTCCGCGTGATCGCATCAGAAATGAGGCTATCCGCAGCAGAACCAAGGTAACCGATATAGCCCTCCGAATCGCTAAACTTAAGTGGCAGTGGGCGGGGCACATTGCACGTAGAACTGATGGCCGTTGGGGCGGAAAGGTTCTCGAGTGGCGACCACGTACCGGAAGGCGCGGCGTTGGTAGGCCTCCCACAAGGTGGACTGATGACCCGGTAAAAAGGTCGCGGGAGTCCGCTGGATGCGGGTGGCGCAGGACCGGTCACTTTGGAACTCTTTTTTTAGGCTTATGTCCAGCAGTGGACGTCTTTCGGCTGATATGATGATGATGATGTCAACGATTATTGACTTCTCAATAATCTATGCTCATGTTTAAAGTCATACTAAAGTAAACGTCCCAGTGCCCGTCATTGGCCAAATACATGATTGTGACACTTTCAATCTTATGTCTCTGCAGGACCTTACTTCCAGTCCCTCGGGATACTCACGTTACCTTCCATCGTTATATTTCAGGTGGCTACATACGTGCGATGTCATTTACACCAATACGCGATACACGGTCGTAACCTGCGTAACGCTAACAAACTTGTTGGTGTTAAACATAGACTAGCGAAGTCTGGCAAACTAACACATGTCATAGGACCAATGGTGTACAACCAATTACCGGCACATATCACAGATGCACCATCACTGGCCAGCTTCAAATCACGACTCAAATTATGGCTTATCGAGCACACTTTTTATAGATTTAGCGACTTTAGTACGAAATAGGTCGCACTTTATTTGTGTAATGTGTACAATTATGTATATACAATTCGTTGTACCTATGCTTTAATTTTATTTTTTGATTTTTATGATTATTTATTATTTTTACAATTATTATTAAAATATTGACATGTAATATGGATTATTATGAATAAATATGATAATGATTATGATTATGTCAAAACAATAGAGGTGTCAACTATTAGGTAGGCATTAAGGTGCCGCATTGGGACATTTACCTCCATACTTAACGCGATACAGCCGCCCTGAGACTCCCGAAGAATTCTAAACATCTCGCCAGTAGTGACATTTAGTATGATAGTTTACCCGTATAATAATAGTATGATAATAAAAATAAATAAAATAGTTAATATAAGTTTTGAGTCCATATATTTTTTGTCCTAGCAATGGTAGAAACGTAGATCTTCATCTGCCAACCCTAAGTCTAATGTTAAGTTGGTTAACAGTGGTTGCAGTGACGCCGAGGGCCTCGAACGCGTGCTTAAAAAAAATCTTGATTGTGTCGGTGGAAAATCAGTTCCACCATCCAGTTCTATTCAAACGTTGGCTAGCTGTGGGGTAAGTTTTTTTAGTATACATACATACCTTAAAGTAGGTACATATTCTCGGGAGTTTTTTAAGCACATACTTATAGCCGTTTATTTTAAATTAGATTTTAACGGATTTTTTAAAATGTGGCTATTTGAGACGGCTTTTGGGGTTAAGTATTTGGTTGCTAGTACCAAATATCCCCCTAACTGTAAAGGTAGATTAACCGTCATTTTTTTCAACAGGGCAATGGTGCGTAAGTTCAACCGTACGTACTCACCGTAATTGTCGAAAGGGAAAAAAATACTTCATACCTATACCCAAGAAGCATTGGCTAATGCTATGGCCGACGTGGCAGCTCCGTCTTTGGCAGAAGCTGGCGAGAAACATAATTTAAATTACGACAGTTTTTGATACTGCTATTTAATTATGCCTGTTGTTATTTTAAGTGAGATAAATATTTTATAGGTAAGGTAATAACAAAGAAACATATTCTATCTAAAGTTGACTCAGAAGTTATATATTTTTTTACATATATATATAGTAGATTTACTGTTGTCAAGTACGTTTATTTTATGTTTATATAAAAAAGCACATTTTGGGTTAATATAAATGTAGCTACGGTTCCTTAACCCATTCATGGCCAGTGACGACACATGCGTCAGAGCGCTTCGAGCGCTTTCCTCTACATACGAGGTTTAACCTGCTACGGACTACGGCGTAGCGCAACGAGATTAGCCCGGCCGTGAATGAAAAAAATATTTCAATAAAACCTGACTTTGTTAGTACAACTTTGTGATTTTTTTGTCCCGTTTTTTTCTTAGAATATGGAGAGTCTGCTTTTAATACCTTCAGCGGTCGTTCCAAATATCACTTGTTAATAATAACACAAGCCTCAAAATTCAGCTAAAACCAGTTCCCCAAACACGAGGTTATTTGGAACACCTCTTTAAAAAATATATACCTACTTACTCATCCTAAGTATAAGTATTAACAATTAAGAGTTTTAAGACACGTGCAGTAAGTATATATAATGATGAAGCATTATGCGTTTTATCTATTAAAAAAATTATACGTTTGATAAACACATAAAACATGGATTTACTGACGTTTCAGTCAAAAAAAGTACCTAAACCTAATGTGTATACTTAAATTAAATATTCATTTTATTTACTTAAATAAACTGTACCTACCTACGCACTAAAAGTAACAAAGGTACCTACCAATATTCACAAGTACCTACGTGACCGCAGCAGCTACTGTGAGGAATAATAACCAAACAAACTAGGAACAAGCAGTCTTTATCCTCTTCTCGTGGTCTGTGCATCGCGTGCCACAATGCCCACAATGCCGCTTTACTCGCTAGGTCTACACTCTACCTACAGGACGAGGCTCTGACGCCGCTTAGTTCCGCATTCGCCCGCCGCCGCGCCGTGTCGCCCCCGTCGCGCAGCCAGTGTCGCTGAGAGCTCGCCGCAGGCGGACGCACGCTTCACGGCATTCCCACTCGATCAACAACACGAAACAAGTTTTTCCAATTTTAAACTGTCTAAACAAGCCGTTACAGACAAACGTCATAATGAACTACAGTGAAACTAGTATAAGACTATTTTATAAACTGATTTAAGGACAGTTTATCGTGCATTTGTGGTTTTACTTATCTTTATCGAATGATACAGACGAAGGTGTAACAAAAACGCGAGTGAAATTGTTTATTGTTTTGAAACAAAGACGTTGGAGAGTAGTTTGAATTTTTCTGTTGTTAATCGTGTTTACGAGGACGCAAACGAATAGCGTGTTGAAAAGAGACAATATGAGGTCCCAGCGGCTTGGAGCGACAGGTGTGGCGGCTGTAGCGGTGTTACTGGCAACTTTATCAGGTACCTAACCAACTTTTTTACGAGCGATTTAATCTGCCAGTTGTTGTTAGTAACAGGTTATCATTACCAAATAAATAATCACAATATATCGCATTGAAATTGTGGAAATACTTAGATTCATGTTCGTTGCTTGAATTGTTTTCAAACTGGTCATGCATGTGTGTGAGTCATTTAGCATGAATGAGGATTTGTAGGTTATGTCACGATAAACGGAGGTGGGCCGGCCCAGCCAGTAGCTGATTGTAATTGATGTTGATTATTTTTGCACCTGTTTGGTGTATATGTGATTCCTATAGGAATTAATGCAGCAGGTTTCTTATTAGGTGTACTTACTGTTAGTCTTGTACTTACGTGATTCATTTTATTTATGGGGTCTTTCATTTTTATTAGGGTTCCGTAGCCAAAATGGCAAAAATGGAACCCTTATAGTTTCGCCATGTCTGTCTGTCACATGCATTTTACTTGAAAACTGTAAGGTATATTTTAATAAAATTTGGAAGATAGATAGGTTCTAGTTCTAGGTGGGAGGATAGTTCTGTAATGAAATTGCTTAAATTTTTTTTTAGTGGTGATCCCGTACATGCTGCATGACAAAAAAAACATTCTAAGTAGGTAGGCACACGTGTGGCATATCAATCGATAGGCCTTTCAAAATAAATATAAGGTTTCTCAGTGATTTTTTTGATTAAGTGAATATAGTCGGAGATTAAATTCTTTCACCGAAACCGTTTTGTACCTATACAAAATAACTTTTTTCTAATGCCGCATTAATTAAAATTATAACAGCAAGATCCCCAAGCAATCTTATCTTATCTAGGTGAGGGCCCTTTCGGATGCACTTCGACCCAGTGGGATCTTTTGTGCATTTGCCCTCTCCTTTATACCTGCTCCCAGGCTTGCTCCATCATTTCCACAAAGCGGATGATGCAGTTCGCCGGGAGCACCTTGAATTCCTTTGGTTGCGGGTAACCGTTACCAAAGTAGTTCATTCTTTGTCTGGCAAGGTCTCATCCTCCTCGCCACACATTCTACAGTCTAAACTATCAGATAGTCCCATCTTGGCCAAGAGATCCTTGACCCCGAAGTGACCTGTGAACACCCCAGATATAATTCTGAGTTGCTTCCTACTGGATTTCCAGAGTTTTCTGGTCCAGCCCGAGTCCACTCCTTCTATGAAGAGCTTAGAGTGCCTTAAGCCAGCCTCATTCCTCCACTCGTGTTGGTGTTTGGTTTTGGCGTAGGCTTTAAAGGCCGATATTATGGTCCCCTGCGAGAGTCCCACAAATGGTTCTGGACCTACAAAGTAATTTGTAGAGCTTATCTGCTCTTTCGTTGCCGATGAAGCCCCCCTCCCCAAGCAATGCTGTCAACAATAAAAAACTAACCGGTAATTATTCAACAGAATAAAATAGAACTAAGTAAACCTAGAGACAAAAAATGCGGTAGGTGATCCCAAGAGAGAAGACAACTGCTGTACAATTTTCTAGAAACTAACAAAAAGTAACAAAAAAAAAACAATAATTTACATCCTACGTCTGTAACGTGGGAGAGAGCACAATACCGGCTAAAAAGAAATTCTTGCCAGTAGGTCAATAAGCAAAAACTGAATGCACATTTTATTTTTCAAAATTATTGAATTAGCAATGAAACAGTTCTAATTAATTATGAAAACGAAAATTCATGTGAAGAGGGATGCAAAGAACTGGTTTTCCAGTGGCTTGTCTATTTTGAGAGGTAGAGTCTAGAGTACCTTATCTCACAGCTCATAAAATGAAGCTCGAAGTAGGAATGACCTGTCCAATCCAAAGATAGATTTGACGCCCCTACGACTGGATGTAATGTAACGTATTTACTCTACCTCTTTTACTATGAATCATATCTCAAAGCCTAGATTTTGGTGCATTCACCTGGTTGTAGAACAATTAGCAACTACAGCAGCCGCAGTCTGAACAGCGGCGCTACCACGAACTTCGAATCTCGAACGTCGTATATCTCCGTTTCGGTCGCTCGAGTACCATAAACCATAAGTGCGATAGAGACGGAGGTATACGAAGTTCGAGATTCGAAGTTCGTGGTTATAGCTCTGAAACGTGATTAGCGACAGGGCGAGGCCTAGTTGTGCAAAACCCGTTGGTGTCCGTTATGCTCACAGGTGATGCCTGGAACAATGGCAGATTCAGCTATTTCTGCTACATTTGTTCTCGGCGCATTCGTGCGTTACTTTCTCGCCCGACTCGTCCGAGCGCCCGGCAAATCAATCAAATGGAAATTCTGTATCCGTGTGTTCCAACGTTTTGAACCAGCGCGTCTGCTAGAGATTTCTGAATTCGAATGCTTAAGTAATCAAATATAGTACACGTAATTTTCGGAATCCTTTTGCTAGTGTTTTGAAAGTAGCCGATGTTCTAATTTGGTGAATATGATATCAACTTTACACAGAAAGTAACTGTCCTTCATCAGATGAAGAGTAAGGTAAACGTCCTCTTCCTCGACGTTTCACTAGTGTATGACACTTTGACACGAAGTGCCCATGTCATAGACTAGTGCATCGTCCAGGAGTGGGACGCCTACCTATCGTACGAGCTAGATTCGTGTAAGTAAGTTAAAAAATAAGTGTTCAGTTGGACCAATTTTGGTACGGAACATTAAAAAGAAGACAAACAGTTGTGTTTCGCGATTGAAAAATAGCAAAACCACGCCGAAATTCTTTGATTCTTTGTGTGCCTGCTGCAAACGTAGTTGGATCATTGTCAGATTTAGGTTCGCGTCTCATCTGTGGGCATTGCCAAAGTTAAGGGCTATAAAGCGTAATTTTTGGTTGAACTCTGAATCCGCATAGACGGCGTCGGCTCTTCTATAATTCTATGTGATAAAAACATATTATATATAAACGTAAGCCCTTAACTATGGACACAGCAAAGAGGATTTTTGATTTTGTGACTGACAATGACCCAGTTATGTATATTAATTGAATTTGAAACCATCGCTTCTGGGTTAAGACCAAATACGAGCATCTTAAATCAACATTTATCGGAAGCCTCGCTTGCTAAACCGTTCCTCAGCTTTGATTACTTCCTTTATTTCTTTATGAACGCTAAAGATGAAATTTTAATGGAAGTTAAATATTGTTGCTTTAAAAAGCGCCGGCGTTATATAGTTCTCATCTCATTAAACTAGGTATTTCGAATGCGTGAGAGATTTTCATAAAAAAATACTAGCAACTCGGATAAGAATTCAATTATGAGAGTAATAACTCTGAACAATTCTTAAAAATGCAAGGAAGAAAACTTAAAAAGAGGTTACGGATAATATCTACTTGGGTCTTAGTCTCAATATGTAATGAACCAAGAAATTCCGTGAGCTTACCAATAAAACAAGAAACACGTTCGAAGATCATTTTTTAACGGGTAAATCGAAACCACAAGAAACTATGAATGCTATGATGGATGACTGTTTTGTATAAAAACAGAAGATAATTGTTTTTTCAGTTTCCTCAAAAGTTACCATCCTACATTTATTGTTTCGTATTCAGTAACCGAAACAGATCTTTCTCGCTAGGGAGAAATAAGCAACCTGAATATAGAATCTGGCTCACCCATGTACATATGTCTGACACCACATCACTGTTATGCTAAATTAACTGAGATATAAAATGATATTCACGGAGTCAGCGCATCTGCCATGTCATTAGCCTCAGTCATTTAAGCCTGTTAACTCTGCGGCGCTTGCTGTAATGGCGTCGACAGCCCTTCCACGGCCGCGGTAGTTTTAGATTACGACCAGCTCCGTTCTAGGAAACAACAAACTTTAGATATTACACGATAGTTTAGATGCTATCAGTGTCAAAGAGCAATTTTCACGTGTGACTAACGTTCCTAATGTTCCGGCGGCTGTTTGGCTAGTGCCTCGGCAAACTTAACAGGCTTGCCCTCAATTCAACACTTCATAGCTATGACGACGCATTTGGAAGTAAAACTGACTTAAGATAAGCACAATGTAACCCTTTAATCCATTAGAAATTATTACAAGAACTTCCTGAACGCAAGTAGTAACTGAGATCGATTTAATGTGTCGGCGATTAGGCAACATTGCAACCGCCAACTATAAATACTAAATGCTGGCTGAAGAGGGATTTATAGTTTTGAAACTGTGGACTTCTAAACTCTGAATGTAAATTGTACAATATTAGATACACTTTCAACATGAATGCACTAAGTTGTCTTGTAGCTAAAATAAGAAATTCAAATACCGTAAAACGCTTGAGTTGTCTCTTGAAGAATGCAATATGTTTATGCCCGTATTATCATGGGAGTTGGAATCTCTCAGTCATAAACGTGTGCCGTAAAACAACAATTTCGAAAGTGGGTTTGAGCGCACGTCTCTTATTATACCCCAACAGTAAAGTAATGCGTGATATGGGTCGCGGTGATGAATCACACAACCTATGTATCATGGCGACACGTAGTTCTGCCGCTAACTGACAACATAATCTCAGCGGTCGACTCGCAGGTGTACGAGATGACAAGAAACAGAAAAATCTTGAACGTGTTATCCATTTAAAAATTCGTACAGGACATAACTGGTAATTTGTTGCTGCTGCGGTATTTGTTTGTGGCAATGTCATTCACCAGATTTGAGAAAGGGTTACAATTATTTGTATTGCGCAAACTTATATTAAACAAGTGGATTTTGATAACGTACTGTTTCCTCACACCATAGTTTTTACGTTGCACTAAATCAGCACGCTCATTGAAGTTAGCGTATGCTTTAGTGGGTTATACTACTGATAAGAATTTCATATCTGGAACAGGTAGTTATAAGAGATAAGCGGAGTTGTAGCAGAACACAGCTGATATTTGGTTGTTATCTTTGATATTAAACAAACCTGTGCATCTGCTTTTACCTATTAGTGAAATAAAATGCATCGTAGCAAAACTTATTGCTTAGTACAAAAATGCAATTTAAACGCAACAACATCATGTATTTTCTTGGATAAAAATAGCATAACTAAAAACTTTTCCCTATATCCGTTTTTCTCTGACAAAACTATCGCTATTCGCTTTCGTATCGAGAATGGCAGGAACCGGTGTGACCGGTTGCCTTCCTTGGACTGGTTTTGCAGTTGCCAGGAACTGCAACGTCTAAAATTATTCGCGACTTCACCCTACTGACTCGGTTTCTGCCCGTAGTGGGGAAAGTTAATATTTTACATTTACTTAGATTATGTTGGTAAATGTTTTATTTTAGTAAGTTATTTGAATAATTTGTCTGAAAATTCAGTTACTCTTTCATGTTAACTTGCATAGTACTGAAACTTATTTAGTTTCAGTACTATGCCGGTTAATTACCTAAGTTACTGATTTAATGACGCATAAGGGTCTGACCATTTAGAAAGTTTCTAAAGTATGAATGCGGTCTAATTAGCTGCGAAAATAATTTTAGTGAACTAATTTCGTACTTCCGAGAACGCTTACAGGGTAATAAAACTTTGAACTCCAACTGCCAGTAGTAACACCAATCAGCAGTAATGAGCCGTCTAAATCTTTGTGAAATCGTTACGACGAAAAAACGTCTCATAATTCGCCACACTTGCACAATCTGACGTGTAAGTCACTAATTTTACTATTAAATGCTTCAGCTTTCTAACCGTCTGAAAGGTGTGCATCAGGGTTCAAGCTTACATTTACTATTAGGAAGTGTTTTTTACTATTAAAAAGAGCGGCGTGCCACGGTACAGTGATTTCCCTTTGATGCCGGCAGCTGAGTGTGACGAATCGTCAGTAAGTTAGATGTCATAATTTCGACTTTCTTTTACTATGACATGGAGATTTTTTATTTCAACGCGGCTGGGGTTCTAGTGATGATTTTATATAAAATGTTATTATGACTTTGGAACAACGACTAGGTATATTATTTGCTTTTTAATAATATAATCATAACGTTTCTCTTGTACAATTGGAAGAACTTTTTCAAATGCTTATGGGATTACATATGATATGACTTTCGATGGCATAATTTTAATAAATACTAGAATAAACTACCAATTTAGAATTGATTCATAATTATCGAAATCCTAATTGACGTCCGTTTTGAGAAGTGTTATGCAACTAACATTTATCTCTTTTCAGCCTAAAGACTGGTACTAAATGAAAGCTCATTAAACTGGCGTAATATTGCAGTTCCATCATCCGGCATTTAAAACGAGTTGGCTCGTGCTTTGAGCATAAACTTTTACGACATTTTAAATTGACGCAATCAACGGGAATATTAAATGTCCTGTAAATCATCATAAAAACCGTTCTTAACACGTCTTCAACTAAATTGATGAGTGGTTCTGTTGAGTTAGTTGTTTTCAGACTAGATTTTTCAGATGATGTAATCGGAGACTCTTTTAGTGAAATAAAGTATAAACCAGTCTCTATGTTTCACTTACATTACTGCAAAAGGAACTGGTGTTCCAAAAGTAAATTTATCTTCCACTATATGAAGATTCCGTTGAGAATGCGTTATGAGACAAAGGTAATAAAGCAATATTTAAAGTATAAAGAAGGTAAATTTTATTCCGTACGAGTATAATTTTATTATCATTCAGAAATGTGATTAAACATAATAATTGCTGTGTTACTATTCGCTTGTCGAGAACAGACAGTATAGCGCTAAACGGCTTGCAAATGAAGAGTTTCGAGAAATATTTTATATATGTCTAACAGTACCCAAAATATGTAATAATTGACTGTTTTTTTCTGCATAAGTATGACAATATAAAAATTAAAACTAATATTCTGTTATAAAAATGTACGTTTTCTATGAAATACGATAAAGATTATTTGGTTTAGTTCAAAATGCTTGATATATAACTAATTAAATATTAATTTAATCGAGTACCTACTTTGTTAGAAATAGCCACTGAACGGCCTTATTAATAAAGTACTTCTGTCCATAATTTGTAAATTTCACAGCGTACAACATTTCCAGATCATAAATATTTAATGCTTTGCAATAAAAATATCGACTATAAAAGGCGCCTTTTGCTGAGGGCGTACAATTATATTTTTAAAGATAAGCCCAATATAAAAACCGTATGACACATATTTTTGACCACCCATCAACGCTTGTGGCGGAATATAAAAATGCGGTACTTGTCTACCCAAGTACTCGTACCTACTTCACGAGTAGACTACTGCTGTTGCATTTAGATTACAGGAAACTACTGTTTTTAATGTAACTTATGGTAATTTTACAAGATAAATATTGTAAAAAAAAGTTATGTGGTTAAGTTGTGTGGTAAACAGATGGACATTTTTGTTTAAGGCCAACTGTAATCCCTTGGGAAATTATACAACGCAGACGAAGCGAGCAAACTACTCACAACAAATGTATATTTCTTTTACCTTGGCCAAATAGCTACAACCCATTCACACAACGGGTTTGCGGGTCCGGTGTGCAGTAAGCAGAGTGTGACAGGACTGGCCGAGTGCCTCGGACCTTGACGGGGTTAGCATACACCAGTACTGAATGCAGGTGGAGTCAAGTGCGTCAGTTGGGACTGTAATTAGTATGTAGGTTGAGACTTAGTCAATGGAACGAGTTGCGATTGTCACAAAAGTGGAGTATCTTACCAGTATTTCCACCAGTCCTTAAGCCAATAAATAATGAAAATTTGCTCTATGATATTTATGGGAAACAAATGCTACCGTGACCGCCAAAATTTACTCCTTGCATAAATTAAAGGCCTGTGATTGTTACCAAAAGTTTAATCCGATACTTGTGCATGAAACACAGACATTCAAGGCTCAAAATGTTAACGATGTTGATTCATGAGCATTTTATTGAGGCAGTGAAGATTTAAACTAGGTACCTCAAGATTGTGGTCAAAACGTTCCACTTCGCCATTTGTGGTGTCAATGAACTAGTCTGTAAATTAAGTTGCGCCATGTTTTATTATAACCAGAGTTATATAAGTAGAGTGGCGGGATAAAAAGGTTGATCAGTTTTCAAATCCAATCAATTACGCGTTGCAAGCACATGTTAACTTTTTAAACTGTGTATCAGACGAGAGTGATGTGTTGAAAATGATGTTCAACTGTTTGACAACAAAGTTCAAATTTACTTCGACGAGTTTTCCTTGACTATTAATAGTTGAACTAAAACCTTTTTATTAGTTTGATCATGCCATTACGTTGTGTCAAGTTTGATAAATCTAATGATTAAATCCTCTTCGCTTAAAATTATTAAAACTACATATTATCATTGCTATTTCTTGTATACGTTTTTTTTCTTTTTTTAACTCGTTTTCCAAAATTCAAAGTAGTGTAGTGAAATGACATTCAGACGGAATAATAATAAATATTTATTTATTCAGATAACTGATGATCCATTGGTTAGTAATTACAATCTTACGACATTATTTTTAGAATATAATGTGTCTGACACTCGGTCGAGGAAGCAGATACTGATAACTTATACTGAGCAGCAAAAACAGATCTTAAGGTGATCAACCTTTTCATTCCCCGACTGTACATACATACTGCCTACTTGTACTATGCAACGATACTGTGAAGTAGCCCTGTCAAGTGTTTTAACGCCCCGCGCGCCTCATGAGCACGTATTTTTTTTCGTATTAGGTACCGTATTTTTTTTCGTGCAGGTATGCACGTACCAAGATTGAAACTGCAATGCAGTCCACAGGTTTATAATGAATCTAATCAAAATATCTTGGTCACCGTGAAGTAAGTATAGGTACGACGTTTTCTCCGCTGAGTAAGTATTTAGTAGACTTATCAACGGCATGACTAACTACTTGTTCCATCTGACTAACAATTCTGTCGGACAATTTTAATTCTAAATTAAGGCGTTTAATATTACGAAGAAAATGGTCTCGGAGAAAATAAAGCAACGAAATAACCTGCGTCTAAATGGCAGATTTGCCAAAATTATTATGTTGTGATTTAATTACTTCGACTTCTGTTCTGTTTTTAACGGAGTAGGGTTGAATAATGTTGGTGAACGTCCATCTAATTTTGCGGAATTTCACAACATTCATTCACGAACAAAAGATAACGCTTTACACTTTGACTCACTTCATACCTATACTCGTAAATGCAGCATTGGGGACCTGTAACTGTAATTGCGGTATGCACTCCTACTTTCTTCACATCACTTCTATGCAGAGAAGGTTACTTTTCTCTGCAGGTGACTGTAAATGTGTTTGGAATGTAACACCTCTGAAATTATGTGTGCCGCCTAGGGTTTGCAAGATCCGCCAATATTTTGGATCCGGATATTTCGGATATTTCAATTCAACAGATCCGGATATCCGGATCTTTCGGATAATACGGATCCACAAGGTTTTTTTTGGTATAAAGTAGGAATTGTAAGTTTAAATCAAGAAAAAACGGCTACACCACCGTATACCTAAAAGATTTTAAATAGGTACGCATTCCCGAGGTCATAAAGAGTATAAACTTCTTTTTTTTATTCAACTTTTTATTTACAACTACAAACTAACCGGGAAAGTGAGAGTTACGTCACTGAAAGCTGTCATTTGAATAACAACCAGGGGTAATCAACGTAACGTTCCAAACGCGCGTTAGCTATCGAACTGTCATTTTCCCACATAAAATTTGATATGTAGATCTACCTTACGTGCGTGCAATGCGTTACGTGATTGACCACAGCAGGTCGAGTTAACTCCGTACCTGGTGCTCGTACATATATTTCAATGAGCTCTATGTACCGGAGTTAATTCAATAGGGTTGTAACTAGGTATCAAACCTAGGAGGAGAAATTGACAATGTGATCCGGACGAGGGAAAAGGTGTTTGTCTAGCAGGGGGCATTCCTTTAGGCAAGACTGTGTCTGGATATGGCAAAAACGGTGAACGGGCATTAATATAGCGTACCATGCTTATTATATTACATGATCATATTATAGGTCAAGATCATATTAAAAATTTAAAAAAAATATTACAAGTATTAAACGTAGGTATTGTTGCTGCATTTACTTTTTACTTCCTGGGTCAACTATACTTCTTAATCATTTCTATAGGTTTATTTAACTAAACTAATCCCCTTATTCATAAAACTTAAAATGGCTGCTAAATAAAATGTGCTTTGTCCACTTCTTACGAACACAAATGTCAAAGTGACAGATAAGGACAAACGAAATTTAACGCCATTTTATAGTATTCTATGCAACTGTTGTATAAGAAAGGTCTTAAAACGCGAGTGGCGTGGGTTGCGATGCGAGCCTTGGCGAGCATCGCAATTATAAACGCCACGAGCGTTTTTAGACTAGTTATACACCGTTGCATACAAAACTTTTTCTACGACAAATTTTAAATAAATACCTAACAGACTACAGAATAGTTAAACTTTTCAGGCAGCAAGTTTTCTATTCGTACTTTTGCTACTCACACAATTTCTTCAGGAGTGCAGTTATTAATTTCTTCGACCATGTCAAAAGGAACGTACACTTTTGTCTTCACAAACACGAATTAAAGCTTAATAGTTTAGGACTAATAGTTTATCATCTTTCATCTTTTCATTTTGAACTGTATTTTGGAGGGAAATCGGAAATGTGACAGCTTTTGCTTATGGTTTGTTTTGTTTTTAATTTGTTTGCACTTGCCATCCAAACCAAACCGAATCCGGACCCGGACCGAATTCGAACTGTTAATTTTTATAAATAATTCCAAGAATTTATAAAACATGTAATTTAACACACAATAGATGATGATTTATTATTATTGTAGTAAATAATTTATAATATACAAATATTAAATCGTAAATAAATACTTTTATTTTGAAATATTTGTTTATGAAGTTGGCACCACTGCAATATAGCGGCCGATTTAAAAAAAAGTTAAACAGTGCTTTTATGAAAAATGTATGAACCAAAAAAGTACGCTAAACAGTTCGTTTTTGGGCCATAGAGTGTTTCGACGACTTATTAGTGGTGTCATTGTATTTGAGCTACAGCCTATATAAATGACAGATAACGGTACAGGAGTAGAAAAAATAGTTAAAATAGGCTTGTTGAACGTTTATGAATACGGGCGTAAGTCTTTAATAGGTAGCTATATAGGTAACATTGGATTTATAATAATTACTTTGTATCTTCGCCTACGGTGAATTAGTGCATTTAAACCAACGCCAACTTTCGCCATGAAACTGCGGCATTTTTACTAGTTTGTAGTATGTATAGGTTTCATTAGTTTTTGTGACTAATAAATTAAAAACAAAAATAATCTGGTCTGGAATGATGAAGTGGCGAATAAAAACAGAGATTGAGTTATCTACCATTCGGTTTTCAGCGTGGACTCGGTAAAAACTTCATTTTGTAGCCGTATTTTCGGTTTTCATGGTTGTATTTTAAGGATCCGTATTATCCGAAAGATCCGGATCCAAGAACCTGTAAGATCCGGATCCAAAATTCGGCGGATATCCGGATATTTCGGATATCCGGATATCCGGATTGCAAACCCTAGACTGCCGCCAAACATTGAGAAGAATTAAAATGAGTTAAGAAATATTTGATATGGATTTGTACCGAAGTTTTCTACCACTAATACCCACAGTCAAAACATTTGTCACTTAACTGGAAACTAAACCATACCGACCAAAACTGTATCACAAATTGCAAGTGCAACTCTGCTGTAAACTGCTCACGTCCCTACGATTTCTCAATGTCTTCCTACTTCCTTCATATATTGCGAGCTTTAAGTCGTCTAGCAGGCACTTCTACTTAAAAAGCAGAGAACCATCACAATTATAGTCCCAGAGTTGAACAAACAATGTTTTATCTTAATTACAATATGTTACATGTGTGAATTCTGCTACAAACATGTACTCGTACATATTCCATTCACGCTCCGAGTAAATTGTTAAGTATTGCAAAAAACGCCTAGCCACAGGTGAAATGCATTAATTTGCATTGTTTTTTCACACAAGAGCATGAATTTAGTTGTAGTGGTAGTTTCCCACCATTGTTGGCCTATAATGATTGCCCCTATCTCCATCTTTGCGTTTCGCCTTGCGACCGCATTGCCCGCTACGTTATGAACTTCTTAATAACGCCAAAGTATGCAGCTAAATTAAAGCTCGAGGTATTTTTATCTCTTGCAAATAACTTGAAATATCATACTTTTTAATCGACAGTTTTTCCCTGGAAAATGTCATGAGAATTGTTTCGCATGGCCCTGGAAACTAGTAAAATCGTGAAAAATGTATTGCTTATTCATACAACTGTGGTCAGACAGGTTGAACTGAATACATTGTGGCCCGAGTCCACAAGTTGTAACACTTTTATAGCTCTTGCTCTATCGTTGGTTCTTGCCCATAATTATAAGTTATGCATTTTGCACTGGCCGTCTTTAGATTACTTCCAAATTAACTGTACCAAATTCACTACATGAGTAATCTTTGCTCTTATATGTTTGTAATGATGCATTAATATCTTAAATGGTGCTATTTCGGTTCATAAGTGCATCGATAAGAGCGCTCATAACTCAGAAGGAGCATTAATAATGATAGGACATTAAACTCAACCTCTTGGATTAGATCTAAAATCAGATCGGTCAAGAGGCAATCGATCTTGCTTTCGCTAAAGGTTGTTTCAGGAATAAACTTGAATACCTACGTATTTTTTTACAGTAGGTTTCATTGAAGTACCTAGTAACTTTGCGAGTTTAAACAATCCTAATACATCGTAGCCTATAAAAAATACATTGATAAATAATAAAGTAATAAGTATATTGATATTTGATATATTTTTAATTATTTTGAATATTGAAAGAAATATTAGACAAAAATTTACGTCAAGGTGGCAAACAAATCGTTGTAATGTTTTGCAACATTGGTCAAAATGTTACGAAACACTAAGATAACAATGAGGTATCCTTTGTGATCATTCAAAAGATAGATAAACAAGTCGAGCACCGACAAAATCTATCTTCATTGGATTCCACAGGTGTCTATTGAGACGAGTGTCGGCGACGGTTGTCACAGCAGGTGGCCGTCCACTGACGCCATTTGCAAAAAAATCGCTAAGACCGCTGGGCAAAAAACGAATCCCTACTGAACTTGAGTGCCTATGTTCTTACAATGTTGTGTTTGTGTGTGGTCTATAACGGTAAAATTGGAGCATCTTTATTTAGTTATTTAAAAAAAAACAACGTAAACGGTGATGACAACTTATATTTAAATAACTGGTGGATAAAATCATATTATGTATAACTAGAGTGCATTAGTCCATATTATCATGTAAAAATAGAAATGGAAGTAGATAAACTTTTATTCGTGACACACACAACGACACACATTGAATAAATAAATATATAAATAAAACACGTCACGATCATGTTTGTATCTTTTGTATCAAAAATATTCGCATTCTCGTATATCAAACGGTCTTTGAGAATTTTTCTGCTATGAACGAAGGAGATTTTCTATAATAAGTTTCTGTCAAAAATTCTATTTTTGGTACAAGCTTTTATTGCCGACTGTACTTTTCTGCATACCATCATCAACTACTCATTGAGACGATTCTAACGAGCCCAAACTCGATGGGGTTGTGTCGTTTAATTGCGGAGTTCCTATGGCCACCTTCCAGCTCCAGCATCAGATCAGCTCCGAATCATCATAATATTGCATTGTCATGCGATATACATATGCTTGCAATATTTCAGCTCAATTGGATACCGGGAAGTGACTGAAAAATGGATTGCAAATTTTGACGGACAACTTACATACTTACATATTTACATACTTACATACGAACAGTGCAAGTTAATATAAAGCTTGTAAAAAGGTCCATCATCCAATCGAAGGCAGTTTGGCGACTAGCCAGTTCATAGCTTCTTTATGCTTAATGTTAGGCTAATGACCTCCCAACTTACCATAGTTGCAGGTTTCGCCGACTTGGAGTACTTAAGAAAACATTAAGGGAACTGAAGGATAGTGTGGTGTGAACTCGGGCTGTTAGAACGATATCAGGGTCACTGTGCCACTGTTTTGTAATTGAGGATTTCCCACGCCGAGCATTGTCACCAGTAACAAAATTTATGAAAACTCGCCACGCTTTAATCATAAAATAGAAACTTTAAAACAAGCTATTAATAAGAACAAAATTAAAACGAATCCTTAATCCGTTCCATAATTGTTGTCCCACCGAGATTGAGGAACTCGAGCGTCACAAAGCGGCTAGGTGATTTTTACAATTATTATTATTATCTCGGCTTGGAAAGTCAAGAATCTCATGGTAATGCCTCGTCAGCCTGCCGGTTTCATAAATATTAATGAAGACCACTTGTCTTTGTAAGTTTGTTATATTAAAATGAATGTCACCAATTGCTCGCACCCGCTCGCCCGGTTGCGATAATTTTAACTGGTTGTTAGAATATGCTCCGTCATTACGGGAATACGGGACATGTCGCAAGAATTAAAATAGATTAAAGTGAAATTATAATGTTGACGAATGGTGAGATAAATTGTGAAGGTAGGTCCATAACTTTCAAAGTCAGCGAAGAGCTAAGAGTATGTTATGACTAAAATACAAAAATCGTTTCATAATTACTGTGATGAATTGTTAAAATTATGTAAATGTACAAGTGGGAGATGCCAGGAAGGATTCACGATTCAATTTGTATTCCAGCAAAACCTCTAGACTTAGTATTCAGAAGTGATCCAGCCAGACTTACTCGTTTTAACACTTGCTTACAATGAACCAGCGAGCCACGCGAATTTCAATTGGTTTAGTTTACATTCATTCACTTTTTATGCGCGTTTCTGTGAGTTTCCTAGTATTCATTGCTAGTTGATTATTTGGTACGTGCATTCGATCAATCGAAAAAATAATAATCGATAATTTCATTTTAATTGTCAACAATTAAAATGAAATTAATTTATCTTCATTGGTATTGATTATTTGCAACTGAAATATCGTGATCTACTTGCAAGTGATGATCATTATCAGGACATTGACCTGCCGCGAGCGCATGTCGTGCAATAGATTTGATATTTTTTTTACGATTAAGTACTCTGAACGATGATCATAATGATTTGTCATTGCGTGGAACATGTTGATTATTCATAAATAGTTGTGTTACAAATGTCTAAAATTGTTTCCCAAATAAAGGTTGATTAGAAACGAACCAAAATAGAAATGTTAAGACAAAAATATAAAATGTAACAGAGTTCCCTCTTACTGAAACAACTCGGGTCGAATTTATTAAGAAGCCAGTAAAGGTAGTAAAAGTCGAATTTGTCCATTAGCCGGTTGTCATAAAAAGTTATATGTTTTAGGGGTAAATAGTGTTAAATGTGTCAAGCGGTGGAATGTTTACGATGTGCTCCAACAGATCCGGCAATTAGGAACATCCTTGGAGGGGACGTCGAAACGAATAAACGTCGAAAGGACTTTTTTAGTTTGCCTCGAACAGAGGAATACTAAATAAAAT
Source organism: Epinotia brunnichana (assembly GCA_963854355.1). NCBI lineage: Eukaryota > Metazoa > Arthropoda > Insecta > Lepidoptera > Tortricidae > Epinotia > Epinotia brunnichana. The sequence goes on along the minus strand of OY977949.1, from coordinate 14,671,190 downwards.
AATCAATAATAATACACATGTTGTATATTCTCGAAAAAATATTAAAAATGTCGTCTGATGGAGAAAAAAGCAATTCAAGAGGTTAACCTGCCACCCACGCTAGATTATAACCGACGGTTATGCCTGCACAGTTCATTTGTGCAGGCATAACTGTGCATACACACGTTCAGTTATGTCATACACACTACACGTTCAGTTATGTCATACACACGTTCAGTTATGTCAAACACACGTTCAGTTATGTCATACACACGTTCAGTTATGCCATCGGTTATAACCTAGCGTGGGTGGCCGGCTTTAATAATCACAAAGTTATAAGTGTCCAAAGTTTTAAGAGGGGTCTTTTCTGTCCCTTTTCCGCAAAACGCACCTTCATATGAAACGATTGTCATTTACTGTGATGTTCGAGGATCGTGACGTCACGATCCGCGAGCGTTTTCTCTCTAACGAGCAATATAAAAAAGGCTTACTACGGATACTTCCATTCCATCTTAATTTACGTTGTTGACATGTGGGCAACCGCTGCAGATCGAGACAAAATCTTAAAAATCCAAAAGCGGGCAGTTCGTATTATTGCAAACAAGCCCTACGATCACCCTGCGCAGAATCTTTTTAGGGAACTTAAAATACTAACCTTACCAAGTGTGTACGTTCTAGAGGCTTGCACATTTGTGAGACGTAATATGGGCTCGTTCATGACGCGCGCGCAAGGCCACGCGCCCGGCATGATGTCCACGCGCGCCCAGCACCTGCTGCTCGTGCCGCACCAAAGGCTAGCCAAGACTTGGAAATCACTCAGCGTGCTAGGCCCTAAAATCTATAACGTCCTACCGCCTGACGTTATAAACGCCGTAACTGATGCAGCATTCAAAAACAAGCTCAAACAGCTCCTCATAAAAATGGCTTGCTACAGCATAGACGACTTTATGACCAATATATCATTGACCCACTCATAAATCAACAACACTTTAAAAATTGTTCAATAATGATAGGTATATACGAGTAACATCTAAGACAATAAGAAATTTTAAAATGTATTTGACATGCATGATATTGACCTGTAAAATATGACATTTTATTAATAAAGTTCTGAATCTGAATCTGAATCAATATTAACACGGTTTTAGTTTCTTAATTTTTTGAGATATATGAATAGGATTTTCGTCGCAAGGCATATTTTTTTGCCTTGTTTCTTGTGGAGTAATAGTACATTTTGAGTCTACACCCCTATTGTAGAAATGTGATGGCTGTCTGTATTCTTTTGCCTTCAGTTTTTCATTCAAGTTACAGAAAACTTTCCACATTGAAAATTGTGAAGCCGTCGAGAGCCAGAACTTAAAATTCGAATTTGTAGTTCGGACGAAATGCCTCGGTTGGTGTTCTCTTTGAAAAATATTTTAGATGAATTCCGTGGCGTAGACGAGTGTTGTTAAGTGTGAGTCACATATTGACACATAGGTACTCAGTTACACTGTTAAACAGACTTAAAATAATACTACGACGAAGTGCTTGGTAAACAATAAGGTGGTGTGGTAGGGATATGTTTCGATAGTCTGCACGGAAAACTAACACCTTGAACTTAATTTAATGTACATAATATAGTAAAACCTGACTGATGACCTGGTAAAGGTCGCGGGAGTCCGCTGAATGCGGGTGGCGCAGGACCGGTCATTTTGGCACTCTTTGGGGGAGACATATGTCCAGCAGTGGACGTCTTTCGGCTGATATGATGATGATGACACAAACATTTGCAGTTACCAAGATTCGAACCCTGGACCGCTAACTAGTTAGCGCTTAGGCATTGCCCCTACGAAACTTCGCCAACCAGGCCAAACAGTAGCCAAAATTGTCAACGTATTTGTTTGTTTTATAATAATGTAGCTCACAACCGGAGGACTCGATGTTAGCCAATAGGCCTCCCGCAAAGAGTACTACAATGACCGGTCCTGCGCCACCCGCACATTCAGCGGACTCCCGCGACCTTTACCAGGTCATCAGTCCACCTTGTGGGGGGCCTACCCACGCTACGCCTTCCGGTACGTGGTTGCCACTCGAGAATCTTTCTGCCCCAACTATATATGGTTTTTTTTCCTATTTGTACTTTTTATTTTCGTTATAATTTTATGTAACTAGGTATACTTTTGTAAAATTTAAGGAAACGGAAACTTATCTCTGACAGGCCTAAATCCAGCAGTGGACGTCTTTCAGCTGATATGATGATGATGATCTATACCTAGATATTGTTCTAGCAGGAACAACATTTGTTTAGTGCTTGCCACAATAAAAATATCGACAATCCTGTTATCGATAAGTACATACTACTTCAACGACAAGACGTACATACAACAACAGACTTATATCGGCTACCTACCTAGACGCCGCGTGCACCGATCTTGTACAAATTGAATTTGTACTGGGACCAAAAACCGGTTTGGAAAAAACTACATGTTGTGACATTCTGCGTCGATTTGAAAGACAAATTCGGTCTGTGTGTGTGGTATGGAGTGATTTATGGGCTAATTAATTCAGTGACACGAAGAAAGAAAGTTACGAATGTATCCAAATATATAGTTTTCCGAAATATGTAAAATATAAATAAGTTGATAGTTTTGTTATTATTATCGATTTTCTAACACACCCTTTTACCCTATATATATTTGTCTTTGTATTACCTCTATGACGTTGATGTGTGACTTATCGATAACAGGACTGTCGATGTTTTTATTTTTTTTAATCACTTACAATAAGTCGTTCGTGCTAGAAGAATATCTAGGTATTGATGATGAATATAGTAAAATATCTAAATGATCACGAACCTGTAAGATGATAACCCATTTTTTGAGTACTATGCAATAAGAGTAAAACCGATGTTCTAAGACCAATATTAATCGAAATGTAATTTAACAAATTGTTAAAATAAATACAATAATGTATAGTTAATTTACAAGAGAGATTTCCCGTTTATATTTTACAAATGATTTCCATTAAGATTGCATTATAATATAAAGCACATCTAAACTGAATAATTAAATCAATTAATTACCTACCGAGAATGATTAATGAGGTTCATAATTTTTATGCAGGTAACGGTTTTGTGTAGACAAACAGACAATACAGACGAAGTTTTTGGATGGGTGTTTTGGCCATGCAAAAACATTTTTTTTTATTACCCCTACTAGACGTGTGTTGGAGTAAAGTGCGCAATTTTGAGCATTTTACGACAGTCACTGCTGAAAACAAACATTTTGCTAAACGTACAAAAACAGGAGACGAGGACTCCGTTGTCGTTTTTACGGTAAGTAGTTTTCATTTGTCGTACTAAGAACGGAACGAACGGACCAAACAGGAATGGGTTGTCTTCAAATAAACCGTACCCTTGTTAAGGTAAAATTAAGAAACGTTGACTTTGTCACGTGAATAACGAAAATTAGCCATACATTTGTTAATTTTCTTAATTTGTTAATTTTATTTGAAAGTTTATTTGAAAACAACCCGAATTGAGACTTAAACTGAGGTAAGACGGTTTTTATTGCCTATATTTATATTTAAATTTCTATCAGAATAAATCGGTATTTATAATATATTTGTAATAAGTAATAATAACTTTATTTCATTTAATAAATACACCACTATAATTAAACTAAACTAAAACTAAAATACATCTCAATAAAACTAAAATATATCTAAAAATGGCCCCTGCGGCATGGTACCGAAGACGCTGGCAGCATTTCCTCGCTGGACCGCCAGACCGATGCGTTGAGCGAGGAAACTGCCAGCTCTTTGGTCTCCCGTGGCGTCTCTGAGCCTGTTCGACATATCCTTAAAGAGGCTCAGAGCGCCAGGGCCCCACGGACCTAGGGTTTCGACGCCGAATGGAACAAAAATATACTCGGTGCCGAGACCACTGTATTTGCCCACCTAATATAAATTAGTTTCCGACCTATATCCGATTGTGTACGTGTACAAAGTTTCATGTTATTCCAGCAACTCGTTTTAAAATGAGAACCAGACTACGTTTGTATGAAAATCGAGGCAACCTTTAACCACGTAATTTTCTCAATGATTTGGTTTCTAATATTTTGCACATTTTTTAACTCAGTCGTGTTAGATAAGTACTTATTTATCGTGACATCAACTAATATTTCCTGTCTTTGACATCAACTTATTGTTACTTACCTAGAACTTAGTGGTTTAGAGAATATTCTAAGGGAAGTCCTAAACGCCATGATAATGAGTATTGGTTGCCTGGATGCGGTTTCCGTCACTTCCGCAATTTCTAATTCGCTATGTGTTTCCTTAGTTTCTCCTGAATTCATTAAAAGATTAATAATTATCGTATTAATCATCAAAGGCTTTTCCCCAGATTTCGTTGTGCTTATGTATTGACTTGCCTATTAATGGTACAGTCAGCATCATAAACATGTATACCTACACTTTTCGACCTTATAATCTCTAAGCAGGACCTAGAACCGCCGAGAATGAATACTTGATTAAGATGCTGATTGTACAATATGCAGTGTTGAATCACGAAAAGGAAGAATTTTATAGGTAAGTAGGTATACATTTTTTGTAAGCTAGTTCCAACAACTATAATAGTCATAAAGCTAAGTAGCTTTACACTGTAATAAACTAGAAAGTGGCATCGTTTCTTGCCAAGTTAAACTCACAGTAATAAGCTTCAAAGCCCTTTGAAGTAGGAAAATATGTACTGAAAATACAAATAAAATTATTCACAGTAATTCAGTAAAATACTGAAGAAAAGCGACTTAGCGTGACACCAATTTATTATTTATTCCGTGATAGCGTGTTGAACACGTTGAAATACAAATACGCACAGAGCCCACCAAAAAGACATCCAAGCTCTTAGACATCGGTTACACGCTAATTCTGGCGTCAGTTCAGTCCGCCAGTATGATGAGAGAGTGATCGTGTAACCGTTGTGAATAACAGAGACAGACAGATCATACTGATGTACTGTACTGACGCCAGAATTAGCGTGTAACCGATGTCTTAGAGTACAGAGTTCACATCATGCAACCTAGTCCCACAAATAGGCGTAGATACTGTAGGTCGTTACTGTTGAGCCGGTGCTGTTATTCTTTACGCGCTCATGCGTCTCACCTCACCCGTCACGCCTAACGAAACTTGACCTCTACTTATGCTTAATTACTACGAATCGCGGCGTCAAGATATATTTGTGGTGAGAGCGTTAAGTGAACTTAAAGAAAAGAATAGCGGGGCATAGGACGGGTAGCGTAACCCACGCCGTCTTAAAGCGGTCGAACTATAGTTTTCACCAGCAATTAAAATTGGACAGCTTCATCTTCGTTGATCTTATTACGACATGTATGATTAATGAAATGAACTCTAGTTAACGACGCTTTTTAAATGAACAGCGAAACAATGGTCTCATGACTTCTTCACACATTAGCTGAGGCTGTGACTCAACTGTTATTAAGTGTCTGGGTTTTGGGCAGCGTTTATTGACATTAACGAGTAATGTATCCGGCGGCGTCACGGTATATAGCGTTACAAAGCAGTATCTTGGCTGTATTAGCGCATCAATTGAAATGTAATTTTGGTAAAGACACATAAATTGCATTACATTTATGACTCTGCATAATTCTTTAACGTAATAATTATTATTTTGAGTAGTGGCTACTTTGTATGTATATGATATACATAAGTAATTAATAATTAATTTAAACTCTATTGTTAACATTTGTGGCCAATTAAATATATAAACATCTCTTTGGTTTTCGTAATCAGAGAAACAAATCGACTTAAATTAAAGCTTTTTTGTTGGCAGACAACATTGATGAGAAAGTATCTTAAACAGTTTAGGTGGTATTTTCTCTTATATTGTCATTGCAATACAATTATTTTGATATATGTATATTTAAAAGTTGGTAACTGGTCCAACCGCTGATAACCTAGGCTATGTTTGGATACTTAAATTAAAAGGTACATAGTTTCTGTTTCGTCGCCTATATGAAGTTAAAATACTGACGATACGTTTACTGTGTCGGTGTCATGATGTATCGCGTTACTCTGAATAAATAAAGGGGACAACAATTAAGGAAGAGGAATATTCATTTACGCTCACGCTTTTAGGACCCAGCTGCGTTTACTTTCATAATGAAGTCCGGTAAAGGTGATACTGAAATTTTAATACTCGCAAAAGCCAGCGATCGTAAAAAGCTACCCGGACACAGTGCACTTTTTTGTCGCGGCTGAGGTATAGGGTTGGCCCTGAGTTACAGGCTATCAGGGTTGACAACCTCTGTAGCTTAGTTGGTAGTAACTCTTCCTACGAAGCCGGAGATCCCGGGTTCAAGTCCCGGTAAGGGCATTTATTTGTGTGATGAGCACAAATATTTGTTCCTGAGTCATTGGATATTTTCTATATATTTAATTATTTATATACATAAGTATGTATATCGTCGTCTAGTATAAATAGTACAAGCTTTGCTTAGTTTTGGGACTAGGTCGATTTGTGTAAGATTGTCCCCAAATATTTATTTATTTATTCTATTTATTTATCAACAACGGACAACAAAAGACGGTAAACGGCCATCAGATGTGGTGGTTAGCGGTGTATATATCGAATTAACAATCCCCAATCAAGAAGTGGCAGGGTCATCAGGGCGTGTGTGAAATGGACTTCCCAATAAGAGCTAGTTTAGCCTGGTCACATATATACCGTCAGTTGTATCAATATTTGCTGAGGACGCGGATTCCGATAGGACTTTTGGACCAAACAGATAAAACCGGGCTTTAAAGTAAGTGGAAAAACCACCACATTATATTCCCAAATATGGACATCAGCGAAGCGAACAGTACCTACGGCGACTACTCCACCGACAAGAGTGCTAGGCTCCTAAATAATGTTGTTGTTGATTATTTATTAGTTTTATTACCTCTGAATATTGTAGTTGATGTGAAATAAAGTGCTTCATTGTTTCTACAAGCATGTTTTTTATTATATTTTTAAATTATACTAGAAACTGAAAATCATTTTATGTGACCCAGTTCACGTCACACTTTCACGTCTAAATGAGAAAATGTATTTAATATTTTATTCAGAAGAGCTGTTTTCTGAGCACTTAACCCGTTCCTCGCGCCTTGCAACTTGATAACTTTACGGGAAGTCTCAGTCTATAAACATAAACATTTCACCCTCCCGAGATTCTCTTCGTTCAGAAAACACCTTACTCGTATAATGAGCGATTTTATACAGAATGGTTAAATTTTTCACATTCGGTGCGAAAGGCGCCTTTAAAATATATTTTATTATTTTAGAACTATTCAGGCTAGTGTCGAATGTAATAAAAAGTTAAAACTTATAAATCGCAGGTGTAATTTAAACTGACTCACGTTTAAAAAGCATTCTTTGCGAACCTCGTTTTTATAAATATTATTTTTGTTTTTCATATTAAGTGTTAAGGCCAGCATCGAATGTAATAAATTAAGTAGGTAATACTGTTAAAGCTGGGCGCAAACGTTCGGTTTCTGCGTACGGTTTCCGGATTCGGTTTTCGACTTACAGCTCTCTAGACTTCTAGAGCGATAATTATTGTTCTGTAATCGCCTGAGAGCACTATAAGTCGAAAACCGAATACGGAATCCGTACGCGGAAACCGAACGTTTGCGCCCAGCCTAATTGTAGTTGTATTTTTTTAAACTGTCGCATGCGGGGTGCATATTTCATGGGATTAAAACAACTTCTTCAGCAATTGAAGATTGATTGATTGACTGATTGTTTTTGATTGATTTATATCGTTTTTTATTATAAATAAATTAAAAACAAAAAGTTACCCTATTTTACTGGATGAATAATAAAACAAGATTCGTTTCCTAGAATGAAAATAAGGTTTTCGTTAAGGTCGCCAGAGCTCCTGAGGATGCTCTGTATTTAGGGTGTGGGATCTGCATTTGTATCTGGTTGTCAACACAACGAATCCTCCATTGTACAGTTCCCGTCAAACAACTTGAACATGCGGGACGAAGTGGGGGGGCAGCTCGCACGTACAATTCGCCTTTGCGCAGGCAAGGTCATTTGTTCAAGAAGTTTGACGGCATCTGTATTAAGGGTCGGCAACGCGCTTGTGATCTTTCTGGAGTTGCAAGCGCCCATAGGTTACGGTGCCGGCTTACCATCAGGTATATTATAGGTGTATGTCAACACTGTACCGACGCGAAAACCAGCTAAGCAACATCAGCACGAATATGGTGATTGCCATTTTATAATATATTGATTGTTCGCGCGAGGTGAAGATAACACTGTTTAAAACTTACTGCCAAAATCTATACACGTGCAACCTGTGGAGCAACTACACCAAAAATACCCTCAGTGCTCTGCGCGTCCAGTACAATAACTTCTTCAGGGGGTTGTTGGGGCTGCCCTGGCGCTGCAGCGCGTCAGGGATGTTCGCCGCGTGGAGCACCGACGGTTTCCAAGCCGTGATGCGCAAGCGGGTCGCATCCTTGGCCGAGCGCGTACGGGGCAGCGCCAACGCTCTCCTGAGGGTGATCGCTGGGAGGATGGACAGCCCTATTCTAGCTCACTGGATGTCCATGCATGTGCATGCCAACTATAATTATACTTTCCACTAACATTAGTAATGATAAGTAAAGTAGTATAAGTTTTTTACTAACATAATATGGATGTGTGTCCGAAATAAATGCTTTAATTTCATAACTCATTGCTGTACATAGACATCCGTCACGTTCTGATAAGTATGCAAGTATGAGAGTGACGTACCCACAACGATAACTGATAAATTTGCATTGCATTTTCACCTGATCGGTTTCTCATCTAGCGAAAATATAGCGAAGAGAGAAAAACATGGGATACGTGGTCTATGGTAGATGCAAAGCCATATTTCACATGCTTCATGTTGGGTACCTCTGTCTCCACTATACGCTGAATCAACGGCATACTTAAGAGTACTCTCATATCTTAAGACTGCATTCGTAGAAATGCGTAAGGATGATGTGAAACCGAATGATAAGAAGTAACAATAAACTTCACACAAACTTCGTCGTTGCTTTGTTGCATCGACCGAAAGCTGAGAATGATTCAACCGATGCTGATTGCAATTCAGTTTCCCACGATACGCGGGTCCTAACATTCTTTACGACCACATATGTAGGTTTAGCCTTCAATACATGCGTTTTCGTTTCTATCTAGTAAAGGTTGCGGGAGTCCGCTGGATGCGGGTGGCGCACGGCCGGTCATTGTGGCACTCTTTGGGGGAGGCCTATGTCCAGCACAGTGGACGTCTTTCGGCTGATATGATGATGATGATAATGATAAAATAAATAAATATTAGGGACCAATTTGACATGCAACGAACTAGCCCCACTAACTGTTCAATAAGGCTTGTGCTATGGGTACTAAGCGTTGATATATTTAATAGATATAAATATTTAAATACAGAGAAAACATTCAAGACTCAAACACAAATATTCATAGTTTCATACTCATCGCACAAATGTTTGCCCATACCGGGATTCAAACTCAAGACCGTCAGCGTCGTAGCCAGGGTCACTACCTGCTACGCTAAACCGGTCGGTCGTCAATCTACTTCATTAACTTTTCGTTATCTAATCCACCCATTATTTTTTTTAGACAAAGTCATGGCACAATTTATATCGTTATAATTGAAGCGTAGTGTTGTTAATAATATTGGTGCCTGCAATTATAGATGATTTATATAGAAATGGTTAATATATATAATATTAATTAAATATAGTTAAACGATAAGTAATAGCCAAAAGTGTTTTATTTTAAAAAATATTACGAATGGGGTATGACGAATGGGTTACTTAACTAAATTTACTATGCTAATTCATAAACGCTACTTCACTTCAATGACAACGATACTAAAACGAAGCCTCTTATATTGTGGTTATCTGAAATAACTATCATGTTAGTCATATCAGACTGAACTTAAGGAGAGTGCTTAGGACTAAATTAACAGACATGGCTTAATAGGCACAATTACTAATACAACACGGCCGCATTCCTCTATTTAACTCTGTTATTCAAACGCCCGTCGGTTTCACTCCCCTCCTCATTGCTGTGGATCGTGACTCTGCCGATGTAGCATAGCCAGTATGCTGGAGAAGTCCAGAAGTTTCTCTGCCCGTTGGAGGGCTGGGTTAACCGGTATTTTAAGATGCTCCGACACCTGGTTGAGCCAGCGTTTGGGGCTTCGGCCTCTTGGTCTTCTAACTTCTATTGTGCTGGTTACCTGGTGGTAACCGGCACAATACAAGCCCCAAACGTTGGCTCAACCAGGTGTCGGAGCATCTTAAAATGCCGGTTAACGCAGTCCTTCAACAGGCAGCCGACTGAAACTCCTGCCCGTTGGAGGGCTATGTTAACCGGCATTTTAAGATGCTCCGACACCTGGTTGAGCCAGCGTTTGGGGCTTCGGCCTCTTGGTCTTCTACCTTCTATTTTGCCGGTTACCTGGTGGTAACCGGCACAATACAAGCCCCAAACGTTGGCTCAACCAGGTGTCGGAGCATCTTAAAATGCCGGATAACGCAGTCCTTCAACAGGCAGCCGACTGAAACTCCTGCCCGTTGGAGGGCTATGTTAACCGGCATTTTAAGATGCTCCGACACCTGGTTGTGCCAGCGTTTGGGGCTTCGGCCTCTTGGTCTTCTACCGTCTATTGTGCCGGTTACCACCAACAGTCACATAATTTCACCTCACTTAATAGGACGGCGAATAAGACACTTTGTGTGATCCGTCTCATATTACAAAAAATATCTTAAAAATCCGTGGTAAACTGACACTGGCAATGATATTGACAGTTGCAGCAGCTACATTTGTCATTGCCAGGGTCTGATAATAAAAATATTTTTTGTAATATTAGACGGATCAAAGAAAGTGTCTCATTCGCCGTCCTAAACCCAAAACGTAGGTGAGGAAAATGTTTATATTTTTCAAAAATATTTGACGCAGCTGAAAATTCTGCAATTTTTTTCCAGTGCTAAGGAAGGTTATTCCTATCACCAAAAAAATTGTCAGGCACTTCAAAAATTGTCTCAACATTTGACAGTACGGTCCTTATTTCGGGCGTAAATTATGGTTTCATTTCTATTAAATTTTTATTGAATTTAATACAGATTATTAGCCACTCAGATACAAATGCGCTTATGCCAAAGAGCGAGCTAGGTGAATTGCAAAAAAATTGTACATAGTTAAGAGCCTTACACTAATCTACGCTTTAACTTTTTTCCATTGTGTAAGAGCAATTACCCATACATTTTATATGGGTAACTTTCGTTACACAATGGAAAAAAGTTAAAGCGTAGATTAGATTAAGGTCCTTAATTATGTACAATTTTTTTGCAATCCACCCTCTAACCATTCCAACCTATATAAATATTTCATTACCTTAAAAACGCATACCGGAATCGGGCCCGCGTTAACTGCAACAAACAGCACTTTAGAATTTCATTCATGTAATAGCATTTGTGGATACCACTCGTGACGTACATATTGAGTTTATTTATTTAACACTATTCGTTTGTCGCCGCTCCGCTATTCACACCATCTATCACCTCACCTCACCACCCACCACTAGTATTTATAACCTCCTGGATCCCCGCATCCTTTACAAAGAACAAAATGGACGCTCACTTTAAGTCCTGACACTACGCAAATAAACTCATTCGAAAAAACCGAGTGTACTTTTATATAGTACATAATATGTATGTATATGTATGTATAATATTTACCTCAAAAAAAAATGTGGCCTTAGTGGCAAAAACGGTAACAATAATTTTAGACCTTAAATCCAGCGGCAGAAGGTTCACGACTCAAGGCCAAAGTACTTTATAAAGGACTCTCGGCTTTTATGACATCTTTCATGTCAGGAATGTCAGGATCCAGGAGGACTATACGTCAGTGATTCAATGTAATAACGTGGTATACACGCGCGCGGTGCTGACTTAGATATGTAGTTCGCCTGAGGTCAGTAGATTATGATTTTTGGCTATATCTGGAGCAGCCTTCAATTTGGTTTAGAATTTGATAAACGTGTTTTTTTGGTTTAATCACAGTAGTATCTGGAAAATTCGAAAACTGATATAGTAACTTTTACTTTAGTGTTCTACAAATATACTGAAGTTAATTAGCATTTAGCACATTCGCTGTATCTTTTTATTTTGCACAAGGTTTCCACCCGCGACTTCGTCTGCGTAAACAAGGGATAAAAACTATCCTATATTTTAATCCAGGCTATAAACTATCTTCGTGCAAAATTTCATCCAAATAGGTTCAGCCGTTTAAGCGTGATTGAATAACAATCGTCCAGACATCCGAACATCCATAACTTTCACATTTATAATAGTATATATATATATATATATACAGGATTCAAAAACGGCACAAGGTATTTCAGTAGCACAGAACGCAATTCACAATAGGCAATTTGATCCTACTATTTATTGTGAAACTTTCCGCAATCAAAAATATGCACGTTTCTGATAGGGTAATTTATGAGAAGGCAAATTTATTTAGGATTACCCATCGCTTACAAATCTAGATTCTCTCTGGATGGCTCAATGTAAATATGTAAAGGCTTAGTAAGGTACATACCTACACGTTGGTAGGTATATGTATGGTTTAGCTTACCTTTCTAAACTTTTTCAATACTTGTTCTCAGCATAAATTGAAATATCATCACTTTTGAAGACTTTTTACGTTTGAGAAACGGAGTTAATTGAATACAATCAAGTTCACTTTCCTCGAGTTATGTTCACGGTACACTTTCGCAGAGGGCTGTCATTGTCTACATCGGTCTCAGTTATTCGTATTCATAACGTAATGTCTACAATGTATTGCGAAATTCTAAAACGCCTTAAGTACTGAAACTCGGCTCTCGCGCACCCCCCGAGTCGACAATTCACGCGATCGCGGTTGATAGTGACAATAGTCGTCACGCGGTCGGCGTTGTAAATAATTGTAAATAACAATTTTCCATAATTTTGAAAGGGCACAACATAAACTAAAAGTTTATAGTGAAATGCAGATTTATAACAGTAAAGTTGCATTGCACTCACCTTACAGACACTGGAGAATTGAGAATTATCACACAAAGGAACGAGTATTATATTTACAAATATAATAAAGAGGTAAGGTTTGCATGTTTTACATGTTTATGATTTTGCAAATTTAGATGCCGGGGAAAATCTCCGAAAATATTAACCCGATTTAATAAGATTGTTCAACAATTGATAGACTGTGCCTTTCGGAATGTGAACTATAAGTATTTTATATGCGTTCTTTGTAAAAGTGCGGCCGCGGCCGAAGTGACTGTTAGTACTAAATAAAATGTATTATTTTCTTCTTCTTCTTCTTCTTATTTAAGAGTTAGGCTCTTGTCGGAGGAGTAATTTCCAACTTGTTCTACATTCTGCCTTTCTTTTTATTTCTCTGTACGATGAAGCGCTTATTTTCTCTTTTATTTGCTCCATGTATTATTTTACCAATACTAATTTGTTATCTTGATACTTAGATTAGCTTAGTACTTGATCTTATATGTTTTACATGTTATATCCGTTCCATTGCTGCAAAGCTTACTTACCTAATTGTTACACTATTTACGCGAGGTAAATTTCCATCGGGTCAAAGAGCCATATCATTCGTAATTCACAAGTCAAGGATTAATGTAAGCACTGGAATAGCCAAGACATCTCTCTGTAGATCAACAGTTCTACGCGATCGAGATTATAAATTCAAACCAGAACCTCAGACAAACACGCTCAAAAGGATTTATCTTACAGCACATCACATAAATATTAAATAAACATATTTACATGGCGCTATTAACATAACAACATAAATACGTTCATCGTTGCATATCGTGTTTGATTTGAAATTTAAATTGTTTTCGAATGGTCTATTTCACGTCCAATCACCCGCGGGTTGCCGCTAAATTATTTAAAAAGGAAACAAAAAAGAACAATAGAAGCTCAACAAAAGCGCGCGTGATGTAGAGGGCGTCTCAGGATTGCGTCCTTCCAGCATTGTTCTGCCCCTATAAGACAGCGAGGGGCCGTGGGCCTAAGTTTCCGATCGCCACATCTTTGATCTACAGGAAAATACGAAACATAAACATGTAAGCTCAAGCTGATTAACAATCATCAAATGTTTCTTTTACGTCGCACTGTTTTATTTAGAGGTGGTATATTTGACTTCACATATCAAATTTGCCTTAGCACTTCTCGTATGCGGTTGCTTCTACGCGCGCCAAGTTTGACCGCAAAGTCTTGCCCCAACGCATGCGACAAACCAAACTGATTCGTTCAACTATTAGCAATTATCTGTAATCAGGTTATTGTCTAAACTTTCTTTGTACTTCTTGAAATACAATTATTTGAGGGTGTCCAGCAAGAGAATACGTATCTACGATCATTAGTTGTTTTAGTGGAAATAATATTGTTATTTACTACTTTCTTGTATTTGTTTTTATACCCGTCGGTGAAAAGGCAAACTAATTCCGTCTTTACTTCAAAAGCGTGAGCTCTCGTCCCTTGGGACGCAATCGTGTGTTGAGTCCCTCCGTTGCAGGGAAGTCGATTTTGGGCTCCCTAATGCGTCTTTTTGTTTTCTTTAGTATGACCATCGCGTTTATAATGCCTCCCATGAATTATGTGCATCTATTTGATGGATCCCTCCTCTTTGTCCCGTTTGTCTCGCTTAATGGTAATTTGATTTTGGGAAACCCATATTTAAACGCCTTACTTTGAATAGATCAATGTTAATGGTGCAGTTCATTTGAAATTCTTTATCAAATTGATGAATTCTAAAGAATCTTGTTTATTGTTTAACAGTTTAAGGTAAACCTGCTAGTCCTCGACGTTGTACTAGTGTATGACATGGGCACTTTATGTCAAATGTGTTAAATAAATGCAATTTGATATTCTTTCTAGTTTCGTAACTTTTGTAATTAAGTAAATTATCATTATTTTACGATTAGATGAAACTAAAGTGCGATGCATAGCCTACACGTGTTGATATATACACATCATAAAATTAGACGGGAATATAGTCACAAGCCAATTACATACTTCACGCGGCCGAAATTAAATCTACTTGAGTTTATTTTGCGGTCTGCTACTTAAATTCTCACCCATTTACATAATACACACTATCTACAAGACGGATTACTGTTCCGATCAGATTTCAAGTGCATCTTCAGATCTTGTTCTTGACCGTTTGTAATTGAACCCTGCGAATCACATTAATGAAAGACTTGGCTGTTCTACTCCCTTCACCGAGACGCACTTAAATGCAGAATTAACTCAGTAACACGGTCAAGCAACGCTCAGGTTTCGTCCGACACGTGTTCCAACCGTCGGTGAGAAAACGAACATAAAGAACTGATTGTTCTCAAAAAGTAAAACAATAAAGGCAAGTTTACACTGCTGCGAAAAGCAGAGCTCTTTATACCGGTATTATTTCATTTTTAGCCCAGGTATAATCTCGGAGGACCCGCGCCAGCAATGCCTCAGCGTGGCGGCTAAATAAAATTAAAAATCTCTATGAAATTCTTCGCGTTCATCCCGCAACCTTTAGAATTAATCTTTTGTGAGACCATGAAAGCTCGAGAATGAAGTGGTTTCATAAATTTTATGTCGAGTGTTGAGAATGACGGGGTCGTAATTTAAACTTGCCCGGTGTTAAGTTTGTTTTAGTCTAACCAAAATCTGTGATAAGGAGTTATGGGTCTGGCTGATTTACGTGAAACCTTCGCTATCAGGCATTATTGACGTTATGTTGCCTCTCAGAAGAATGGCAGTTAAGATTTGGAATCAAAAGAATTCCGGAACACAAAGGGCCGTTCACCGACCTTGCTTCGGAACGAGCGCAATCGGAACGCAATGCGGAATCACATAACTGGGATGACATTAGTGTTGTAAAAGACTCGAGTTCTCTGAGTCTTCATAATAAGACTCGGAGTCCAAAAACGACACTCGGCTCAATATTTCAAGACTCCACATTTTGCAAGACTTCTTGCTGAGTGAGTTTAGCGAACAAAACGAGCGTGACATCAAGACTCGAGTCTCTTTTCGCGGCTGAGTCCTTTTTTGGACTGAGCTCCGAGTTCCAAGATACCTAGTTGTTTCACGGTTTGAGCCCGATTCATACCCAACTGCCCGCGCGGCTTCGCCCGCGTAAGGCCTGAATCACACTGGCGCGGCCTGCGGTGGCGATCAGTAGTAAATTTAACAATGGCTGTCAGAATTACTACTGACCGCCACCGCAGGCCGCGCCCATCTGTAAGAGGCTTAAGGTCTGAATCAAACTCATGGGTCACACCAATCGTCATGTGTCGGGGATGTCGAGGGTGCAGGTTCCAAAAATGATGTCCATTTTGGAATCCAAAATGGCGACATGGCTTTTTTCCTACAAGTCGTCATGGGTGTCACTTTCCGGTTATTCGAGGGTGTAGATTCCAAAAATGATGTCCATTTTGGAATCCAAAATGGCGGACATGGCTTTTTTCCTGAAAGTCGTCATGGGTATCACTTTCCGGGTATTCGAGGGTGTAGATTCCAAAAATTATGTACATTTTGGAATCCAAAATGGCGACATTGCTTTTTTCCGAAAAATCGTCATGGGTGTCACTTTCCGGGTATTCGAGGGTGTAGATTCCAAAAATGATGTCCATTTTGGAATCCAAAATGGCGGACATAGCTTTTTTCCTAAAAGTCGTCATGGGTGTCACTTTCCGGGTATTTGAGGGTGTAGGTTCCAAAAATGATGTCCATTTTGGAATCCAAAATGGCGGACATGGCTTTTTTCCTAAAAGTCGTCATGGGTGTCACTTTCCGGGTATTCGAGGGTGTAGATTCCAAAAATGATGTCCATTTTTTAATCCAAAATGGCGGACATGGCTTTTTTTCCTAAAATTCGTCATGGGTGTCACTTTCTGGGTATTCGAGGGTGCAGAATCCAAAACTGATGTCAATTTTGGAATCCAAAATGGCAGACATGGCTTTTTTCCGAAAAGTTCTCATGGGTGTCACTTTCCGGGTATTCGAGGGTGTAGATTCCAAAAATGGTGTCCATTTGGCAATCTAAAACTCCTAAAAGTCGTCTTAGATGTCACTTTTAGGGTATTTGAGGGTGCAGATTCTTATAATTATGTCAATTTTGGAATCCAAAATCTTGGACATGGCCTTTTTCGTAACAGTCGCCATGGGTGACAATTTCTGGGTAATAGAGGGTGCAGAATAAAAACGATGTCCATTTTATAATCCAAAAAGTTGCACATTCCAACAATGACGAGTCCAAAATTTATTTTAAGTATTTCATACAAAATTTGCATACAGTTTGACAGCAAGGAACCAAAGCACTATACAATTTAAAATTATAGTAGGTGTGTAAAAATATCTACAAAAAGATAAATCCAAACATCAATCGTCTCGGTAACATTGATCGTATATTTCAGAAAAAGATATTTCAGACAAAAAAAAAGATAGACGAAGCATTTTGAACAACCTTGTGAAGCCGGTTTTTAACCGTGCTTAATTAGTTAAGAATACAAAGTAAACCATGCAAAAACGACGTTCATGTAGCTGAGCTGTCAATATCATATAAAACGTTTTATGCAAAAAGCGATATTATAACGATATATTTCGTTAGTGTTTAACAAGATCGTTGTACTAAAATCAGTAACATAACGATATAAATATCATAACAGAATGAATATCATACCGTAATAAAATACGGTCGAATAACGTTATAATATCGTTTTAAACTGCGAGCCGTGCTCGAGTAGGCGAAACTGAATGCGAGAAAGGGGTAGCCTATAACGTTATATTATAGTTATTATATCGCTTACAAAAGTATCGCTTTTATATATTGGTTTAGATTTATAACGTTATAATGGATACCGCTATACAGCGCGTCAAATATCGTTCTAAGTATAACGATTTAAAAAGCCTAAAGGAAAAATAACGTTTTAAACGATAAAGCTATGCGAAAAAGCACTATTTAAAGGCCTGATAGTGATAGAAGTTACTGTACTTCAGTGCCTCAAGCTTTTAAATCTTTTTTACAACTTTATTACAACCACGAATGATGTCCGTCCATCCAACGCGATCAAGGGCCAAGTGATTAATGCCATTAAAATATAAATCTTTTTTTCTTTTTAGTTCACATTTTGAATAATAGCTGGTTTTTAAAAAAAAAATTTTAAGCGTGCTATTTTTCAAATTAAATTTTGCTTTTTAACTGGAATTTATTGCCATGTTTTGATAATGTTTTCATATAATGTTTTATTTCGGTTATAAATTCATAAATTGTACCGATTTCTGACAACTTACGTCCTTATCATCGGAATCGAAACCAATGATTTGACCATTATACTAGACTAAAAAAAAATCCAGTGGCCATCTTCAGGCTCCATCATGAGACCCTCGCCATCATGTGCAATGGTAAGTGCTGACGATAACAATGAAAACGGGCCCACACTCGACTATCATAACACTTTCCGTCATAGAGTTCCAGTGGCCATCTTCCGGCTCCATCACGAGACCCTCGCCAACATGTGCTATGGTACGTGCTGACGAAAACAAAACAAACGAGCCCAAACTCGATTATTATAGCACTTTCCGTCATATAGTTCCAGTGGCCATCTTCTGGCTCCATCATGAGACCCTCGCCATTATGTGCAATGGTAAATTCTGACGATAACAAAACAAACGTGCTTAACCTCGACTATCATAGCACTTTCCGTTATAGAGTTCCAGTGGCCATTTTGAGGTTCCATCATAAGAACCTCGCCATCATATGCAATAGTAAGTGCTGACGATAACAAAGAAAACGAGCCCACACTCGACTATCATAACACTTTCCGTCATAGAGTTCCAGTGGCCATCTTCTGGCTCCATCATGAGACCCGTGCCATCATGTGCAATGGTAAGTGCTGACGAAAACAAAACAAACGAGCCCAACCACGACTATCATAACACTTTCTATCATAGAGTTCCAGTGGCCATCTTCCGGCTTCAGCATCAGATCAGCTAAATGGTGACAAAGTATTGCATTGTCACCAAACATGCAAAAGTATTCCAAATTTCAGCTCAATCGGATAACGGAAAGCGACTGAAAAATGGATTGCAAATTTTGACGGACAGCTTACATACTCGTATTTACATACATACGAACAGTGCAAGTTAAATAATAGCGTGTAAGAAAACAATATGGCGCCTATTTTTTCCGATTCTGACTTCGGATTCGTTCGTATTCTATTGCTAACTTAACTCTGTATTTAATTTGGAAACTCATGGACTCGAGTTTGTTTTAAGACTCGAGTGGTTTTAGAGACTCAAGTCGTCGGACAGATGACTCACGCTCGACTGGACTCTAGACTCGGGAGTCTTCGAGTTCCCCGAGTCCCGTATATTTGAGTCGAGTCTCCTCAATCAGGACTCTAGAACTCGAGTCTTTTACAACACTAGATGACATACTGTTCATTTCTCTATGGCGCTTCGGTCGGATGATTTGCGACAATCTTCGGTTTGCGTGTCGCGAAATATGACGGATCTTTATGTCTGTATGACCTTTTTTTCCGCGCCTACGCTACGTCTAGAAGTAAAGGTATATTTTAGTCGTGTAAATCAAATAACCATCTTGATTTTGATTCTGAAAGAACCGCAAAATGAATAAGGAATTTTATTCATTACCTTATCAATAATGAAAGTAATGCTGAAAGCAGCGAGAAAAAGTTCAAGATCACTGAATTTCATTTTGTTGCCGATGGATTATTTGCTGAAATCTTGTCCGTGTTTTCCCGGGTTTCCTTTTAAGGGCTTTTAATTTTTTTTACATTAACTAAAAGGGCTTTCTACATTGTTAATTGGCGTGGAGTAAAAACACGGTTTGTCGTTTTAGAGTTAACTGATTTAATTCAGGGATGTGGTCTGCGTATATATTTATATGTACTTACTTTTTTTTTACTTATGATTGAAATGAAGACATTAATTGTAAACACTATTTATATTTTCTTATGACCGCTTGGAATAATCACATAGTGATTAATGTATGAGCAACTAAATACCTTGGTATTTTCGATGATAAGGATGTTTAATTTTAACAATAGAAAGCGTAAATAATGTACTATCCTAAACTTTTTCAAAAAGATAACGGGCAGAATGAAGTAAGTACGTACATATCTAATAACAATAAAACGAGCTATTAACTAATATGACGCATACCTATTTGGTTATACAGGGTGTTTTGTAGCTGGGTGCAAACCTTTATGGGGGAGATACACTAGACCATGTAGAACATATTCATCCAAAAATATTTTTTTTTAGCGATTTTTTGATTTTTAAGGGAACTTTTACGATTTTAGTATGAAAAACCCAAAATTGGTCAATTAAATGCTAATAACTTCCAATCCAAACAGAAATGTCCGTTTTTTTTATTATTTCAGTAGTCTAATGTGTCCTTGATCGTACCAAAGTAGTTTGAAGCACCATTGTGTCCAAAAAAGGTTATGTGCAAAGCATTTAAACTTTCCAGAAAAAAAAATTAAAAATAAGACCTTACTTTTGATGTCATTTAAAAAAATAAATAAAATAATATACATTTTGGATGAATATGTTCTACATGGTCTAGTGTATCTCTCCCTTAAAGGTTTGCACCCAGCTACAAAACACCCTGTATATTATTAAACATTATAGGTAAGTTGAAATACTTACTGAATGGGGCTGAACTGAATCGGGAGCTGGCTGGCTGTAGTCCAAAGTGCTTTTGTTTTTTATGGGCCCGACCGAGCTCGCTCGGAGCCAAGCAAGCCGGTCAAGTGTTTCTGATTTTTTGTTTGTCTACGCCACTTTATGACGACTTGAGCTTCCCTTTTTGGTGCGTATTTCTGGTTTCTCTTTATTGCTGCCTTCATTGAGATAACGTTTACCTTGCACTTGAGACTGAACTGTTTCTTTAGGATAACCGTATCTTAGCAAACTTTATAAATATAAAGTCTGCTAGTCTATTTAGACTAGTTTTTTTAAATTCAATATTACATGACATGATTGAACAGTAAATAGACCTCTTTATGGTCACATTATAGTAACTTTTTTTTTTTTTTTTTCTTTATTTATTTATTAAAGGGGTTTTGTCACGCAGTGACTATGCCACCCCCATCAGCGAGATCAATATACATAATAATTTTAATATAATTTGTCTTAGAGGTAATGAAATTCGTACGTTTATTACAATACCTTAGACTATAGTTTGCATAACATTCTGGCCTTGTCTGACAACGGCGAAGCCAGAATGCTATTACAACTACCTACATTTGTTAACATTAGGTACGTCATCTCATGCCGTTGAGCCTCGTTTCGGACACACCCCATCAAAACATGTTGGACGTCTTCTACTACATCGCACTCAGGGCAGTTAGGAGAGTCCGAGATGCCCATCAAAAATTTAAATTTGTTTGACGGAATGTGTCCAGACCGTAGCCTAGTTATAGTTACTTGTTCAAGGTAATATTTTTAACAATCAAAGATACCTCTTTGTTTACCTACGTACTCGTATGTAGTACCTATAAACAGTTTTAAAGAAACACGCAAATTAATAAAAAAATTAAACATTGGGGTCTTTTTGCTACTTGCAAAAACCGCTAAGAAATGCGGTTGGTTTTACAAAATGAAATATGTTTTGCTTCGTAACGTAACAAATTATGTTTGCTAAGCAAACGCACAGAAAAATTGTCATGTCAAGGATTATGAGAGCGAAGCGAACTCATTTTCTTGAAAAACTGCTGCCTTTGTATTTTTTTAATTTGACAGTAAATCGATAAGCACAATGAGTTGCTCGAGTCAACTATTCCGAGTAATTTATCCTGGCTGGCTTCGAAATGCCAGTATATTTACTAAGTTCTTATTAATGGGACGATTGACGTTCTACGGAAGCGGCAGTTTTTAATCTTGACTTTGTTTAAGTACCGGCTTTATAAATCGTTGCGGGAAATATACTACCATTGGGAATGAACGGAATGTTATACCTACGACATAATTTTTTATGGTAATATTTGGAAGGATTGTGACTTTGTTAAGTGTTATTCGATCATTTCGTAGTTGTTATTGTTAGGGCAAATATTGTATTTAACAGTGTCTCTCATATCGCAAGTGGACTAAATATTCGTGTATGTATACATAAGTGTTACGAGTAAAATACAATATCAAATCAAAATTACATATCGAATATACTAAGTACTACGACCATGTCGTATATACCGTGATACTCGACATTTTCAAACTTAATACGATCAAACGCTATTTCGCTTGTAAATTTAACGATTTTTCTGAGGCGCTATATTTATTTCATAAAAATAACGATCTAGCCGTCTTTTAAGAGTCACTCAAGGAATACGAGGACATCATAAATTGAATTGAAAGGTAATGTGGTGTTGTGTTCCTGGTGGTGAGTAAGGTCGCCAGAGCTCCCTAGGGTGCGCTGTGTTGGGAGTGAGGGACCTGCATGTCTCTATCTGCCAACACAGCGAATCCTCAAGTGAATAAAGGGTCGGCAACACGCTTGTGATTATTCTGGAGTCACAAGTGTCCATAGGCGACGGTACCAGCTTAACATCAGGCAGGCCGTAAGCTTGTTTGCCACCGTCGTAGTATAAAAAAAAAAGAAATAGAAAATTTTTTTTTTGTTCTTGATGTGTTCTAAGAATGAAAATGTTTGCTAGTTAAACTTATATTCATTTAAATTGTAGCTACACATACAGTAATTAAGTCATTGAGGAAAATAATGAAGTTCTTAATTATTTGTGGTTTTGTTGATTTGAAATTCTAAATCCCTACCTTTTAATTTACCTACGACTGTACAATTATGAAAATGGCTTAAAACCAATATTAAAAAATAAAATTGCAAGTTAATACGCATGGTACAGAAATGAATTTATCTGTTTCAGTCACCAATGGTGCGTAAATCCGAATGGTTTGGTCATAAATTGTACCTAATTCAGACCATCATATAAGGGTTGAATAATTCTAAATTTAATTCGCGTTATTTTTAGGTCAGTCATTGTCTAACCCACCCATAGTGCTCATAAATTTATGTAACTAATTAACGTTTCTAAATAGGGTTGCCACTATACAGTGTGTCTCTGACGTTGGGGCTTTAAATGCAAATATCGATTATGGTCCTGGAACTGAACCACTTTTGTTCCGCAACTTTGTAAAATAACTATCATTTCTATAATCTGGTAGTGTTTGAACTCTAACTGTACCATCAACGTATTGCAAACACGGCCTCATTATTTGACATCCATGACACTGACAAGTATGAAAACGAACTAATGGATACTGTACATTGAAAATTTAATTTAATTTGTATGGAATAATGAAAATACCAAAATAACGTATTTTTGAAAAGTTGTAGAACAAAAGTAGTTCCGTTTCAGGAGCATAATCGACATTTGAATTTAAAGCCCCAAAGTCAGAGACACGCTGTATTATAGAAAATGCATTAATCCCGTGCATTCGCGGGACCCGGCACAAATTCAGAACAGTAAAGCATTTTTTCGGCCTCAACAACGGGGCAGCTCTTCCCAACATCGCCCCCTAACCTAATCCCTCTCTACATACAACCATCCGTTCTTTTTTTTATATTTATAGTGATGAAATGACCTTAATTGAGCTATTATAGAAAATAAAGTATACCTACAGTTAAATACTTATGTGAGTTTCTAATTCTAAACACTTACTTGACTAAATAGTGTAAGGTATTTAAAAAGATCACAACTTTAGTCAACAATGTGTGAAACGTATCTATATCGCGCCTCCTGTTTCCTCTAGCTTTCAGTGACAATTTGTCATTTATTATGGGGTCGACCCCTTCTGCATCTTTTGGGTCATGGGTTCATTAAACTATTATTCTTTTCATATCTTCGTGCTCTATCTACCATTGCGTACTTCCTAACTCTGGGAGATATGTCGGTAAACGGTAAAACGGTATATCTTGCGGATTTTGAATTACCTAGCTATGTATTAAGAAATACCATGTCAAAGCGGACCCCGGGCTCCGTTAGGGGCACAACCGGGAATAACGCTAGGAGGAAGAAGTATTAAGAAATACCATGTTATTAATAAATATATATACTCGTGTACTCAAGCCTATTATTAGTATCACACTGACTTTTCTTCTGTGTGTTTCTTATATTTTAACCTTTGTAATGTTTGCGACAGTCGATAGTTTGAATTTTTATTTTATGTTTTTATTAGTGACAACCCTGATTCTGAAATAAGCTGCCCATTGAATGGATCCCGGCGATTGAAGACTCTCATAAAATTAAGACTCTTCAGTCTGGATCTCTGCTGTTAATTAACGTTCATTAATATTGTTATTGTTCTAGGTACAGTCGCCATCACATACGTCGGAGCAAACAAGCACGTCACAAACATAGGAACACACCTCTATTTTCAAGGCATTAGGGTGCATGTGCCGATATTTTTGAACACCTATAGTGTACCGATGTATGTGATGGCAACTGTACTTAAATATTACGTATCAATTTCAATTTCTCTGGGATCACCTTAATGAATTTTGACACGATCAGTGCATACCTAGTATGCGTACATTTACGTAGTATCATTGCTTCTTGAACGTGTTAGGTTGCAAGAAATAACCTAAGTGCAATAATTCAGTGGCGGTCTTTAATTTAATGTTAACCAACATCACCACATTAGTTTCTTGCACCCCCTACCTTTTTTTTTTTATTTTTTTTTTTACTTGGGGAAATGCCTTTACGCATCCCACCTAGCCGAGGTACTAGGATGGGTATGACGGGCTCCCGGGAACCCCCCGGATTACCGTCTAAAACCACCAAGGTATGCCCTCTCTACCGTGTAGTAGGGGCGTCATGGGATCGCGAACATTTCACCACGACGCCCCTCGGCAACAGCCGCAGCTGCCCTCACTCTGAGGCAAAAGCCCCCCCTCCCGTCGTAAGCGTGCAGGGCGACACCACACGCTTCCCGACCCGACCAAAGGACCTCTACGCCGGGAGAGGGTGATAGACCTCGGATTCACCCTCTCAGGTCCCCTTGTAACTTTTTATAGAGGTTTTCACCCTCGCAGCCACAACTCGGCCCCGGCCTGGCAGTCGCAGCCCTCGCGCCTAACATGAATCCTCTGATAGCAGAGGATTTGTCAGGGTTCCGGGTCCGTTATTTATTACAGAGGCAAACGGCAATGGCCTCTCCCTCAAGCCGCACCTGGGGAATCTTGCGATTCCCTGGGCGGAACCCCCCGACCCCCCCGTGTCGGGTTATTGGTAACACCAGCAAGCGATAACTTAGGGTTCACTAAATTATCACTTGCCGTTGTCTCCAGGGCGCACCGGCCAAGACACTACCCATTCCTGCGGATCAACCGAATCAAGAGGAATCGGTAGAGTCCAGACACTCGAGGAGGTTACCCGACCTAGCACCCCACCCCCTACGACCAACACTTTTTTTTTTTTTTTTTTTTTTTTTTACGTTGGGGGAATGCATTGATGCACCGTCCGCCCAGTCGGAGGGGGACCGGACAGGTGTGTGGGACTCCAGGACAGAAGGTCCAGACTACCCACTAAACCCCCAACGATTGTCCAGCCATTTTCGCTTACAAGGAGGGTCAAAGGTTCGCTTACGCATGCAACTTTGACCCTCGCGACTAGCCCGCTTTACAGGCCTAGTTTAACTATTCCTTTCTCCACTACCCAAAGGTTGGTTGGTTGGGTTGGTTGTCTGGGTTGGTTGTCGCTCTTTAGCGATAAGGCCGCCTGTTGTTTTAACCTTTACTGTCTCCTAGTGTTTTCTTTTGTTACTACTCTGTCTGTGTGAGGTGTGCAAAGAGTATTTATTTGTATTGTATTATACCACCTTTACTTTTCTTATACCTATACAAAGATATTATTTTATGTTTTGATACAGTTTTTGACGTGATAACGTCTTATAAATCGATGAACACCGGCAGCACGCACGAAAAAGTATGACTCATTGTCCCGTTTCGCTTGAGCCGAGCGTTCCGTTTTATGACGTTACCACGTAAAATTATCATTCGTTAACCGACTTTTAAGACAACCAATTTTTTACCACGACGGTGACAAACAAACATACGGCCTGTCTGATGGTGAAGATACGAACGCTTCACTTTGGCTCCGAGGGAATACAAGCTCGTGGCTGACTCTTTATAGATTTGAGGATTCCTTGCGTTGACGAGAGAATTGCAGGTCCCACACCCTCAGGGCAGGGCATCCTTGGGTGTCCCGGTGACCTTTCTCACAACAACAACAGCAAGTATTGATGTTAGGCTGCGGTCGTCTGTAAGGTCAAGGTATTTCCCCAATTGGACTGCACCAAGTGTGAGTAAGATTGAACATAAACGATCAATTAAATTGCACAAAATTACGAATTGTGCAATGTTTTTGATCGTTTAGGGTTAGTATTGAAGCACAAACACAAGAAAATAATATTGCGCCATAAAAATATCGTGCAAAGTTATTGTAGGTCTAGGGCCGGCCTTAGGTAACTTTCCCTTGTGCCCGGCCTCTCTTAGTTATGGATGTATAGAATAGGGATGATGACTAAGATTTTTTTACGATGCCATTCGAATCAGTTTTTGTAGAGGAGCAAATGTTTGTATCGGAGCCAATGATGTAATATAAAATATACGTAAATATGTTATAAGCGGTCCAAAAGTGGCTCACTAAATTTTGGTCAAGTCACACAAATTGCCATAGTTTTGCGTCGTCAATGGAAACGAATGCTGTTAGAATTTGGTGGCCATTTTTAAGCACGGAATTTCGTATAGACAACCTATCTACCTATTTTTTATATTACATCATTGATCGGAGCAATTATAATCAAAGAACATAAATACCCAAAAAATTTAAACAAAGATTGGCCTCGCTGGCGCCAGCCATAAACGCTTCATACTAATTGACACACGGGTATGACGTCACGCCTGTTATTTGTACTAATCGTTGTATGGAAAATCAAGTAAATTTCTGTTTCGGTCGCGAATTACTGCGTTTCGGTACATAGTTGAATCACAATTTGGTTTTTATAAAAGCGTAAGGATTCTATTGGCAGTTTTAAATTTACTCTTGGGCAAAAAAATGCATATTTTTTCTAAATTTGAGTCCATATCTTTTTATAATTTTAATTATATTTTACAATTTATACTTGAGGTGACGTAGGCTCAGAAAACGGATGAACCTTGCCGAGTACAACTATTATAGTGATTTTTTTGCTATACATACAGTCAGGAGTATTCAAATGTACGTACATAAATAAGGATATAAATATATATGCACGCGTGGTGCACGCCTTTATGAGATTGGCAATAGAGTCATGTAGGTACTGTGATATTTATGTCCTTATTTATGTACGTAAATATTAGTAGGTAGCGGCGCGTTAGAATTTTCACTGGACAACCCCGTGCAAAAAGGGCTGTTTTCGATGATTTACGACTTTGGTAATACATATATAGCAAGAAATGTTAGGCAAGCCGTTGGGAATCGGCTTGTATGGGAGCTCCGCCACTGGGTACACATATTAATACCTACCCCTGTGTACATCCATAGAATACATGGGTCCAAAGCATTATCCAAACAACAACTGCGACAATAACTTTCCCTGATTAACATTCAAATTTGTATGAAAATCCATAGACAATAAGGATTTGCTTCCAACTTTCTCTAAACAATGCAAGAAGCAGAGCGTGAAATTTATTCCAAATTTATCGTCTCTTTTACGCACCGACTACGCTTTGAGTCCTTTACATAATCTTTGTTTTGTTATTTTACACCCTAAATTGATACGAGAAAGCTCAAAATCCTGAGGCAAAATGCTCTCACAGCAGTTGCACTATTCGCTTGTATGATGTTGCAATTTAAATTTTTATTCTTGGATTTAAGGTTCAATCTTACAAAGCACTCGTTTGACAGTAGTTGCAATATGCAGTCAAATGTTCATGACTGTATTCTCCGTAAAGCGAGCGTAAACAAACAGTTCCAAATTGTTTATGTTCTGCGGGCGTTTATTGAGGTGATTAACACGTCGGCTGCGGTCGTTGTTCTCTTGTTTCTATTAAGAAATTAACCGATGTTAACAAGTGTGTCCAAGCCTTTATTAGGGCAATATCGTTGGAGTTAATGAAACTATGTTGCGTCAAGTTTGTTGCGATGTCAGTAAACTCGTAAGAACCATTTGCAGACTTTGTACGCTCCGCTAGTTAATTATTTATTTATCCTACTTTGTAGTTGTTGAGTAGCCAAGTGAATTGATTATTTACGTAATATGTTTGCTAATAATGCCTTTTTTTGTTTACAGGTACGTAAAGGCGATTGTATTCATCAAAAAAAAGAAGATAGATTAGGTACGAAAACAGATTAAATTTTTAATAATTTAAGTTTTGATTGCATTTGAAAGTTCGAATTCCGTCGCTACGAGTATGCTGACTCCGCATAAGAATATAACATCCAAAATCTCCTGCGTTAGTGGTCGCATTACGAGTACAAGGGTAGCTTTCTGTGGTCCCTAGTTAAAACTAAATGCAGTTGGCCACAAATGGGCCATAGCCGACTTTCTAGAAGTTTCTCGACCCTAGGGACCTCCGTGTGTGGGGTTATTGGTTGCTACAACTTTGGTGCCTTAGGGGCCTGACCTGCGGTTGTTGGTACCTACGTAGCTACGGAAGTACATACTTCTTACACAATATGGTGCAAGAATACCAATTTCATTTTGATTTTATAGCTTATTGTTACGGTGCTAGCAAGAAAGTACGGGTCTTAAACTGAGTTACGTATGACTCACTGGACTTTTGTCACCTTTTCCATCGCAAACAAACGTATTTGTAATGTAGTGTATCGATATACTAGGTACATACTATGGATTGAAATACCACAGCAAATCGATCTGTCCAGGAATTGTGTGTTACAACACTCGCATACATTATTTTCAAACTCAAATAAACTCAAACATTTATTCGTGACAAACAATACAGAAAAAAAAGAAGGAAATTAAATTAAAACTTTAGGTTTTGTCATGAAATGGACCCAGCTCTGCGTGTTGCTAGCTTTACAGCCAGCGCTGGTCATCCGCTATTAATTTCTAAAATAAGTACAAAAAAAATCTTCTTCCATAGCTGCGTTACTCCAATTTTTGATGCTCTGATTTTAATAAACAGGGAACAAAGGCAGGATGTCAGAATAAAAAAAAAACCGGCCAAGTGCGAGTCGGACTCGCGCACGAAGGGTTCCGTACCATTGTCTGTAAAAAACCATTTAATTCTGTGTTTTTAGTATTTGTTGTTATAGCGGCAACAGAAATACATAATCTGTGAAAATTTCAACTGGAACTATCACGGACCACGCTATCAGTGAGATACAGCCTGGTAACAGACAGACGGACGGACAGCGGAGTCTTAGTAATAGGGTCCCGTTTTACTCTTTGAGTACGGAACCCTAAATATCATACATAATTAATATTTTTCATGTCTATTTTTAAGACGCAATTTTTATAATAAATCTGCAACGTGTTTCGATACCTAGTTTTAATTTATATTACAATTTTAAAAATGTTTTCTATTACGGAAATCAGAATATTAGTATTTTTCACAATCGTGTTATAATAGAGAGCTTTTTAGTCGAGTACCGTGTTTAGGCCACGAAGCTTGCTGAGTGGCCTAAGTAAGGTACGAGATTAAAAAGCTTGATTATAACACTATTGTGAACAATACTTTTTGTACGAGTTCATTAAAATTAATTTTCTACGAGTCAACTGAACTAATTAAACAAACTCGATACTGTTGAAACGAAGTGCAGCTCATCGCTCGTACGCTTGTTGATATCTTAAAAGACATCAACGAGCGTACGACATCAAAGCGATTCTATTGGTCCAATTCATTACAGTTCAGTAAAGCAGCCACGTGATTGGTCGAATTTATTTTAGTTGTCTGGAGCGTATCGAAAAGTAGTTATTTCGATTGTTTCGACAATAACATGGACTACAACTATGAAAAGAGTGACGTTGCAGTATTCTCTATGAAATCTTAATACACATATTTTAATCGTCGAGTACAAAAAATAATATACTTCCGTTCCACAATAGTCACATCTCTGTCTGTATTTACAAATAATGTAGTAGAAAAATATCAAGAAGCTTATCTGCCCTCTCATTTCTCTTTTAACGTAACGTAATATTCTTACGGCACAAGCAGCTTATCTTTGAACAAAACCTCTGGGTTGTTTTGTAATACACATATACAGTGTGTGTCTACGACCCGGGCTTTTATTAAGACTGATGATAATATGCTTCGTTAACAATCGTTTGCACGTATTAGTAAATCATAACTATGTAAAATAACTGCACAATTAAATTTCCAAAATTCGAACCTTCAATGTACTAGGTGTATGACGTCGTACTAAACAAAGTATGAAGAGCTGTCATTTACACTAACTTGTCAATTTACTTCGCTGTACATTGCTGGCAATTAAAATTTTGTTAGAAAATTAACAAAGTCTAAAATTTAGTCTATAAATTAAATTAGTATCATGATTACATTATAAATATACGATATTTTAACCTCCTTTAAAAAAGCCCGGGTCGTAGTCACACACTGTATAGTCTTGTGCACACAAATAACGGTAATGACTAATTTATTTATTTATTTATTTATTTATTTTATTTTATTTAATGTAATAATTAGCACTGACAGATAAACCTTACGTACTAATTTATAATAAAATTAAAGTAATTAAATGGGTTCAAAATACAATGATAAGTAATATTTAACAATCAATAGTCAATAGGTACGTGCACATGGGTAATTGGGTATTAATAATTAGATAGAGCTAGGTGTGACAATCGATTCTAGATAGTGACAAGATGACCGGACAACTATTTTGTATTAGTAATTTAAACGTAGTTAGTTGGTGTTCTGAAAGTTCTGGACATTCATTGGCAATTTCAATTGATAAAGTTAACTAACTTCATTTTACCATTTCTCTTCTAATTATTTTTTTATTAATTAATACTAATGAATAACAACTGACAACGACGTGTGCTAAAAACGACACTAACGTGATGGTACCAATAATCGACACGCACCAATATCTGACACTTTTTAACTATTTTTATATACTTACAATATAAATTACACTAGGTCAATTACCACGACTTTATATTATGATTGTCAAAGGATTAAATGGTTTAGAACAACATGTTGTCGGCGGTGACTGTACATTTACCGAATTAATAAAAATACACAGTAGCGAATTCAATCATTTCTGGCTGACATCTAAAGCTTTTTGCAGCCAGAAAGTATGAAATGAAACAGTTTTTGAAAAGGGATTATTAATTAAAGTGGCTCAAATAATATCAACTACGCGAACAGTAAAGTTGCAATGCAGAACATAAAGTCAAGAGAATTGCCATTTCCTTTCAGAAACTTAATTATAAAATGTTAGTCATAGCGCTGTTTTACGAGTACATGGGTTTGTTGCAGCATTTTCAATTATTTTACGGACTTTTTTAGCCTTTGTAGAAAGAAGGTAAATACGTTTGGCCACCTTTCACCGAGGCAAGACATAAATTATCCGTACTAATGTAAAGTGTGTCTAGTGTCTGTCTGTTACCGCTTCACGCATAATCCGCTCAACCGATTTAGATGAAATTTGGTATGGAGATAGTTTGAGTCACGGGGAATTTCTAATCTAAATGAAGTTATCTCCGTCTCCATACAATTTGATGGTCGTCTAACTAAAGGACTACTTGCACTTTGGGATTTCCATATACCTATGTACTAACTGTATGGAAAAAGTTTTCTTTGATTTCTGGGCGTTCTAGTAGTCAAACCTTAGTCGGTTCCAGAGAGTATTTTGATCCTTAATAGGAATAGGATCAAATGGCATAAAAAAAAAATCGTCAAAATTGATGATTTTCTCGCTGACTGTACCTTTTTTCAAAAATCTGTGAATGTAGATTGTCATCACTTAAAATGTTAGAAATGAAATCCTAATGCCATTTTTGCGTAGCGGCAAGGGATCTAGTAGCTGCCCTTACTGCCCCGTTTTAACTTTCCACCCTGTATATCAGCTTACCCTCGCGTTCTCCTTGTTGCATCCTGGAGGAGCCTAACCCGCTTACTACCTAGTCCCCAAACTTAGGGTAGGCAGTACTGATAAAAACCTTCGAATAGGGAACTTGCATCTTTTTATTTTATTACGAAAATCAAAAGTATAATCCAGCATTAAAACAACTGTAGCATTAAAACTTTCTTATGATTTATTTTTCTGATGTTATATGCATTTGAAATCTGCACGCGCCGGCACCCCCCGAAAACGCTCTATATTAAACGGGCTTATGCTATGACGTCATAGCATATATTCTCGGCGCGTTTACTATGGAGTAAGTCATTAATTTGCAATTATCTCAACAATTGCGTTTAAGTCTATACTTGTCATATATACATTATAATTTCTAATTTAATATTGTGTGTAACTGTTGTTATTTTATCGAAAAAATAAAAATAAAATTTTCGTCTTTTTTTTCTTTTTTTTACTTTTGTATGATATCTCTACGTATATCCGCATCAATTGAGTGCAATTTATTCGAAATTGAAGTTCCATCACATGCATGTTCCCCATTGTAAAATCTATTATCAAACGAAATCTGAATTGTATTATCCCAGATAATAAGCACAGTTACGTAATTATAGACACGAGACTGAGAATTGTTTATTTGAAAATGTCATAAAATGGTGCTCATTTTATGGTACATGGGAGCGTATTCTGTAACTAACGGTTAATATTCTATCGTTTGATACTATCAATAGGAGTGCCAGTATATTAACTCCGTAGAGTACGCAATTGCAATGTTATTTTAATTATTAAAAGTGTCGCGGTAAAGGCTTTGTTCAACTTTTATGCCGATTTTAAAAACAAATATGTATTATTGCCAGGGTTCGAATATTCGGATTGATATTTACCTAAACTTGGCAAAACCCCGGAAAATATGGAGTCGGCTTCTTTTTTATTATAAATTTAATAAATATGCTCCTGAACACCGGGATCGCACGAAATGACATAAACTGGTACAAAACCTACATGTTTAGTTTATAACTATTTTTGACTATTTTGTAAGGAAATATGTTGCTATATAGATCTAACAAGAACAGTGTATGTAGTGTAGCCGCAGCGTGAATTGACAAAGTAACGTACAGTGATCAGAAATTCGGATGCTTTTATATCTATCGCGATACAAGAATGGAGTCAGCTTCTTATAAATAATATGTTAAATATTTAAGTTCCGGGATTGTTTACCTAAAGTATCACATCTTTGTGGCTGGACTGACTTGCCTAGCTGTGACTGTGGCGTAGAATGTCAAACTGTCCATCATATATTACAGGAATGTCCCCTCAGATCCTACCCTGGAAGCCCCGAAGACCTCCTTCACAACTGACGCGGATGTATGGCTAAGATCCTTGGGTAATAATTTGTGACATACCTGATGAATGTATTTCGATTAATTTATATGATCCTCATGCCATACGATTACGATTAAATAAATACAATGTCAGTTTGATGTTAACTAAAACTGCAAGTACTGATAGTTAAATGAAACACACATGAATTAAATAATATTTTATAAATAGGAAAAACTAAAATAGTTTATTTAAATAGGTACTTTAATACGAATGTGTATATGTTATCCTAATTTTCGGTATTCCGGGAAATCCCGAGAAGATTATTAGTATAATTATATTGAGGCCGCCTCCATGCTACTCAACAACAATGCGGTGTAGGTACTGAGGCCCAAGAATAGGTATAAAAGGTACTGAGGCCCAAGAATAGGTATAAATTCCCGATCACTGATTATTGCACATGCATACCTCTAAAGAGGTGTCTGCCTTTGCAGACAACCGTAAAACAATAGGGTCATTGACAAAACGAACCACCACGAAATGATTTGATGATTTTAATATTTTAACGAATATAGCGATCACTCTTTATTTCAATAATAATACAGTTTCCAATCAATGTATTAAAACACAGATTAAGGCACAAGTCCAGGTACTGGTCTTGATACTTTTATTGTATGAATGGCGTCGGGTGCCAGTTAAAATTGATTCTCTTAGACAATGGATATTGTTTCTGCAATCTGATACCATTACTTCGATCTTCGGGATCAGTGTTGTTTTCTACAGCGCTTATTTTTATATCCTTATTCAATACTACTTTACTTTTATGCTTTGTCTTAACGCAAACAAGTTGGTAACCATTTCTTTTTTTCCTTACCTCCCAGAATAAATTTATTTCCAAAGATACTCATAAAATTAAGTATCGTATACGTATAGTCTTTTAATACTTTATTATGGCTGTATATCAGTGCTGCCTGTGTGCCCGAATATTATTATAAGCCTATTGTGCCTAGAAACATTCTAACTACTGTACGACGTAACGATTATAAAAAACACTGGTAAGATAGCTCAATAACACTCCTCCTAATTGTCACACATATCGGTCTGTGTCTATCCATCTGCACAAATTTAGCCGATGCCAGCCTGTTAAGGCTTAGGCTGAAATGTGAGGAATTTTATCGCAAACCGAATGGAAGACGCAGTATGAATTATGCACGTGAGACATTACTCGTATCTCGGACATCTCGTGCGGGCAGTGACCCGTCACATAATGTGAGATTATGAGTCAAGTTATAAGATGAGTTATAAGACATCGTCCGTCCGGTTTAAGGGAATAACGGTGGATATTTCAAAAGTATAATTTATCAGTTACTGATGGTACAAGTCGTCGTTTGAGCTAGATGACGACACCTAATGTTCTTGATAAAATCATACAAAAAGTAAATACAAATACGTTTGGCTGTCGACCATCCTCCTATAGTAATTTTTTGTTAAGACTGAAAAAAAAAATATCCACAAAATTTGGGACTTCAATAATCTAGACACGCGGCAGCGTGTCAAGCCAAGTTTTTAATTTCAATATCCACGTAGCCATCTAGTTAAAAATTAAGCAATTATTTATATTTTATGTCATAATTAGATACCAAACGGCAATCTTTAGATACAAATTTTCAAAATGGCGTCTTGAAGTTTGTTATGTCTGCTTACAAAAATAACAATTCCCGAATGCACTGACATTGTTAACGTTTCGTATAATTTGAGTAGGTAATATTTACGAGCCGGTAGTAAAATTTATTCAAACGAGGGTGTAATACAAATAAAAGTTTATGGCTTCTCGCTACGGCCCTGTTTTATTTGATTCCTTTTGCTTGCCATAAGTGCATAAAAATATTCGTTCTCGTGAAATATTAAGTTTTTAATTGGTCAATAACAGCTAACTCACATTACTATGGGTTTTTAAGGACGTGTTTTAAATACCAATTGTAGTAGATTTCTAAATATTTTGCAAAACCATTTTTTTTACATTACTTACTTTAATTAAATAAGTTATTCTGAAGCTCCTCAGACGAATATGCACGTTTTTTACTTAAGGCATTGTTGCTATTTATTTTTATTAACCCCCGACGCAAAAAGTGACGTGTTAAAAGTTTGACGTGTCTGTGTGTCTGTCTCCGGCATCGTACCTCCTAAACGAATGGACCGATTTTAATGCATTGTTTTGTCCGAAAGCTGACTTCGAGATGGTTCTTAGCTACGTTTCAACACAATCGGTTAAGCCAGTTTTGAGATATTGAACTTTGAAATGAATACTTCGGTGGTTTTTCAACTTATCTCAGTTGTTTATTACTATCTCAATTAATGATGCCACTGTAAACGTATTTGTAAAGTCTGACGTATAAAGTAAAGAGCCCTTCAGACGAGGAGCTGAAGACAAAATATTGGAATATTTATATAGCAATGACTGTTTAACTCCCTACCATAGGCGTGTACACCGTGTCCAATAACTTCGAATACACTTTTTTCTAGCAATGGTTTGAAAAAAAATAGAAAACTTTCAGACAGTTTTGTCATTATAATTTGTAGTTTAAATTCTCATGAACAAATAACAATATTTAAAAAATATTTATCTAGCGTCGTTAACTTTAAATCCATGATGAAGCAATTCCGGGAGCCTATTATCTCAAAATTTCTTAAGGGCGCTAGCGTGAGTGCACTTTTTGCGGCGTTGAGATCTTTTGGAATTAAGCGTAACCTAGTTTATACTACAATTAGAAGATACAAGGAGACCTCCACATTAGAAGACCGAAAGAGATCTGGTCGCCCGCGTTCAGCAAGAACGGATGAAACTCGTGAGAGAGCGTCTCCGCCGGAAAAAACACCGTTCGATCCGAAAATTAGCTGCAGACTTAAATATTTCAAGAGGATCAGTATATACACAATATTTTGAGAGCAGACCTCGGGTGTCACGCTTACAAGAAAAGAAAAGTACACGGCATTTCCGAAGCTATAACGAAAAAAAGATTAGGTCGATCAAACACTATACTTTCCTGGCACGCGGGGGATGAATTCGTGTTTTTGGACGAAAAACTCTTCGTATTAGAGCAACCTCTCAATGTTCAAAATGGTCGTTTGTGGGCAGCTAACATCCAAGATATTCCAGATAATCAGAGGAATGTGCCTAAATTCCAGAGTGCACCATCAGTGATGGTTTGGGGAGCAGTTTGTAAGCGGGGTAAACTTCATTTAGTATTTATCGACAAAGGGGTAAATATCAATGCTGATTACTATAAAACAGAAGTTTTGGAAAAAAATGTTGCTCCAAACCAATCCAAACTTCAAAATGTTGTATGGAAACGATTACTATTGTTTCCAACAAGACGGAGCTCCATCCCACACGGCAAACGCAGTTCAAGCGTGGTATCAGGCCAATTTAACGGATTTCTTGCCAAAAAATTAATGGCCCCTGAGTTCTCCAGATTTAAATATACTGGACTTTTTTATATGGTCATATATGCTCTCGAAACTTAATAAGTAACTACAAAATAAAGAATTTGGAGCATTTCAAAAAAGTTATCGTACAAATTTGGGACGAAATGCCGATGGAGGCAGTGCGTGCCGCGTGCGACGGATTCGAAAAACGTTTGAAGCTGGTGATGAAGGTTAAAGGCGGAGTTATCCCAAAACATTATTTGTGAATATTGTATATAAGAATATCTTTCATGAAATATAATTTTTATTGCAATTGTTATTAACACTTTGTTTTAATGAGAGTTTGAAACTGTATGCGAACTTATTGGACACGGTGTATATGCAAAAGCGCAATATTGAATAAAAGCTTTCCCCTGATTGCCCACTTGATTCGTACTCCCTTTTCAAGCCCAGTCCACGCTATATCCATTACTCTACCAATCAAGCAATGCAAAACACTTGAGATCCCTGATAAATTCACTGTTCCCATTAACCTCGCTGTTTTACAAAGCCTTACAACACCCTTTTACCATCTCTCACCCTAATCCAATCCAAACTGACCACATCATTAATTTCCTACGCACCCTAGCATTCGATATTTCAGCGAGAACTATTTATATTTCGCAACAAAAGGCTCCATAAATAAAGGCCCGCCACCTAGCCTTTGAAGGCCTTTCTTATTTTGATGCGGTGTAACGCTGTGTATCACCGGATTCCCTGGCTTTGTGAGGAATATGATAAATCATTCAGGCTCTCGCGAGTGCTTTGGTGTGGCGCGTCCTTTACAATTTGTCATGAATGTAATGTAAGTAGATACTTACCTGTCGCTTGGCTTACGATTTTTTTTTTAATGTATTGACTTACTAAATAACTGCCAGAAACCACCTTTTTTTCTAACTTTACCACCAAAACATATTTATTTGTAACTGAAGCCTATGGCCAAATCTAGTTTGTGTCTGGGACAATTTGCATCTCAAATTTGCGAAAGTTAAAATGTGACAAAAAGTTTTATTTCAGTTAAGCCAAGCTAGATAGACGTAAGCTATTATCTTTAACTATCCTGATTTCTAAGAATGACCCATTGTGCGATGATGGAAGATCGTCAACTGTCGACAATCAAGACTGATTACGGGCACTTAGTAAAAGCTATATAACTGGGCCATACGCATCCCGGTTTCAGTCTGAGAGATCGGAGCGATCACAGTTGAATGTGGTCGTTTATCTTCGACAGAGATTGGGCATAAGCTCCAACGTTTTTTCATTACTTTCCGACACTCTTAAAGGAATAGCAGGCAATTTATA
Source organism: Epinotia brunnichana (assembly GCA_963854355.1). Classification (NCBI taxonomy): domain Eukaryota; kingdom Metazoa; phylum Arthropoda; class Insecta; order Lepidoptera; family Tortricidae; genus Epinotia; species Epinotia brunnichana. Next base: position 14,632,953 of record OY977949.1, on the reverse strand, counting down.
TTAGAAGTATGATATTAAACGACTAGTCAGCCCGGCATCGTTTCAAAGATTTGAAAGAAAATAAGAAATGGAATTTATTAATATACTAAAACTGAATTGTATTAATTATCGCGCGACATAGGTAGAGTTTCATTGAAAGCTTTTATTTAGTATCACCCGTTACGGTATATGCCTGTATTCAAATTATGCTAGTCAAATTTGAACCATTTCCCGGAGTCTTGTCCTTGGTCGCAAATAGGGCAACGAGGATACATAAAATGGTAAATTAATAAAACTAATTACTTATATGCGATTGTATCCCGTAATATTAATAATTAGTATAATATTGTATTATACTTCCAAGAAACAGTTACTGACTCCAAACAAATGAATAGTACAATAATCCAGGATCTGCTTCTAAATGTTGAAATGTCAACAGCATCCCGATCCAATATGTAGGTATCGCTTTGAGTCAAAGCAAATAATTTAGAGACGACACGAAGAGTATGCTCTAGTCTTCGATCTATATAGTATCTTGTTTGATTGAAACCCGTTTTCTGAACCGCTGACTTACCTGGTTGCTTTGTATTCACCTAGATACAATTTTGTTTAGAATTAATACAAGACATTGTTTAATGTTGTGTTTGTTTAAAAATGTATTTTAAGATGTTCTCCGAAATGTGATTTCTAATGATTTCTCGTTCATTAACAATAATGGGAACCATCGAGAAAAATATCTAAATCAAGCACCCCATTATTAGATTCGCTTATATCAAATTTATTTAATAATTTTACAATGCATCATGCGTGGTAATAAAAAAATATGCATAAAAGGTGAAATTTGGTGACCTGTGTTTTGACAAATAAATACTTTGAACTTTAAAATTTTAAGTGTCACGAAAATCTCATTATCGCACAGTATGCGGGAATATTGGCCTGAAATCCATTCCCGAACGGGCTGGTCACCTTCCGCGACGCCGTGCTGCAGCATGCTGGCATGGTCCACTTATAAATGTTATAACTAACTTATGTAATAACTTATGGAAATGTTGAAAGTGCATTGTAATAGTACATTATGATACAAGTGAGGTGTGTTGATCATTACATCAGAGGCGGAATTGTCACGCGAACCGCAGGTGAGCGTGATAATAGAGCCGAGGATGTAATTATCAAAGCTCACGCGTGTCATACGACGTTTTTCAACACATTTGCGAGGAAAAAATCCTTTTCATAAAATGAACATGTTACAGGCTCCTAAGTTGTTTCCTTTAGTTATTGATGACAACAGGTTTTTACTCACATATTTGTACATCTCCAAGAATGTACAGTGGCGTTAATTCTATTTATCACTTTTCTATTCACTACGAGTCAACATTTTTAACAATAACCAAACACGCATCATCAATGTTTACAAATATTTGTGAAATTACCTATAATGGCGCGCAACAATTTTTTTTCGTGAAGTTCGCGCAGTGCGGCCGCAGCGAGGCTTAGATGAAATCTCTAAACAGCCAATACAAAATAAAAAAAAAATATTCTTATTCAATATAAATTCATGTAACATGTTATCAAAAGTAAATAATTTTACTAAATGAAACGTTTTATATCATATCCAACAAGAAATAATCAATTAATCCACAAGAAGGATTTAATTTGTTTAGTCGAGTAAGAATCCATTTGCCGAGAATTAAAAACAAACCTGTATAACCCGGTCAATTTAAGAATGCGCCGAGTCCATACATACACCTTGCTGCGAGGTGCCAACGTGTCTTAATCGGGATATAAACATAACTACACGAGTGTCGTAATGTTATTAAACACGCGTGTTTAATACCCAGGATTATGAGCCCAAAAGCGGCACAATAAGAGGTACGTTACGAGCAAATGTGTTGAAATAGTTATTGATGATACAAGTGCGGAAAGTAGGTAATTCCCAACGAGTATCGATGACCAAAAACACGACCTAAGTATATATATATATATAACAAACGAGGAAATAAAAAAATATGTATAAAAGGTGATATGCATAAAAGGTGAAATTTTATTTGTCACGAAATCTCATTATCGCACAGTATGCGGGAATTTTGGCCTGAAATCCATTCCCGCACGGGCTGCCCGGGCTGGTCCCGCCCGGCGACGCCGTGCTGGCATCGACCACTTCCCGTCCCTATGTTGAACCATATAAAGGGGCAGCACATTCAGAGCAAGTGCATTGTAAATAATTATTGTTCAATGTTGACCAGCTATGGTTTAAGGTGGCCGACATTTTATCAACTGTCTTTGAAATTTGAAAACAAGAAAAATTTGAAAATTTTAACGTACGAGATTTTATAGTAGAGTTGCTTTTTCAATGTATTGCTATGAAGCCACTCGGTCAACTCATATATATTTTTAAGTTGCCTTAATCGTGGCATTTTTATCATCTTCATTAGTTTCTGAACGCGCCTTTTAACTTTTAACTACATACTGGTGGAGATTATGTTAAGAATAGTTACTTTCAACTCTTTCAAGTGTTTTGGCCGCAAACGACTTTTATCAGAGTTCCATTGTACCGAACTGGAAATCTCACACAGGGCTTATTTTTGAAATAAGTAGATTGCTTGTTTTTGAAATTCTCGTTGATGCTGCTTTCAGTTAACGTACAGGGAATTTATTGAAACAAACTATAAGTTTGTTTCAAAAAACATACTTATTATTAAACTGATTTTATGTTGCACTATTTCATACAAATGCTAACCACATTCACATTTCTCAGGTTACACTCCCGAGTTTACCCTCAACCGCTACCAGTAACTTCTACATAAATTGTGTCGTTATTCGTGTGACGCCCTTTTTATTATAATTCCTACCGAAACAAAGTTAACTCGTATAATGTGTACAATCAGGGGTATTATATACGTACATAAATAAGTGCATAAATATCTGTACACCCCTTTACGACATTGACAATAGAGTCCTGTACAGATATTTAAGTCCTTATTTATAATAATAATAATAAATATTTGCGGACAATCTTACACAAATCAACCTAGTCCCAAACTAAGCAAAGCTTGTACTATGGGTACTAGACGACGATATAGATACTTATATAGAGAAATAAATACTTAAATACATAGAAAACATCCATGACTCAGGAACAAATATTCGTGCTCATCACACAAATAAATGCCCTTACCGGGATTCGAACCCAGGAACTCTTGCTTCGTAGACAGGGTCACTATCAACTAGGCTAAAGCGGTCGTATTTATGTACGTATATTAATACCCCTGACTGTATATATATTATGTATGGCGAGAACTTGTTATGAATTACTAGTACTTAGCGAGTAAATTAAATTCGCAACTTCACACGCTGCTATGAACAATGTAAATAGCATCCCGAAACTTTCAGTGAGATAATAAATTTTGTTAAGTTGTCGGCGCAAACAGCACAAATAAGTGAAACATTCGCGATTAAGTTTCAACTGCCTGAGTTAAGCTTGTCTGAATGTTTAATAAGAGCTAGATCTGCTAGATGTTTTAATTTTAATGGGTAGGTAACTCGCACCAACGTGCCCCCTGATTTTTAATTAAATTATCAATACGTATCAAAGTTAAAATGGCTATTATCTATTACATAGATTGTAAAAAAAAATAGTGTACGTTATCTATCTTTCACTACCGTTACAAAGAAACATGCTTATAATATAATTTTATTAATTAAATTAATTAGGGGCAAAATATGCAACAGTCAGGTGTTGAGTTATGTGAGTCTGAGTGTCCCCGATAGATACGTATGGCGCCGCCGCCGGCCGCAGCTGCTGTCCGCGCCGCGCGGGCGCACCAACCTGCTCGGTATGGCGCCGATGACCCGCGCCTTGTGCACCCTCAACTTAATAGCAGATAACATAGACCTGTTTTCGTGTTCTCTGAATGAATTCACAAAGTCAGCATTGTTTATATTATGTTATAATAATACTTAGATATACATGGTAACATGGTTGTACAAATAGTTACACTATTGTCTTAGGTTTAGTACCTGTAAAGATAGTTGTAAGTGTGGAAATAAATAAAATAAAATAAAATAAAATAAAATAATAATCGAAAAAAATCAAAGTGCATTAAAATAAAATCCCCAGCCCGCACCCGAGACAACTGAAGGAGCTTAAAAATCATTCCCTATCGGACGAGACACACTGCTGGTGATGAGGTGATGTTGATGTTTGGAAGTAGGTATATATTAAACTGATTATGTTAGTGAAAAAAATGGAAGCGGTTCAACCGTTATAAATTTTTTTTGTATAATTTCATGTAACATACGTCCGAAACACGTACTAAACGATTACCATTAAAGTCTATTATTTATCATAATTTAGTAAGCATAATGCTCAAACCGTATAAAACTCATATAACATAGCAACTATTGCTATAACTATCATACAGCATAAAAACGAATGTCATAATTTCATACAAAATTATGATATTTGTTTTTATGCATCTGAATACCTATTATGACAATTGATCACTATGTTTTATGAAATTATGCTAAGTGTTATTATTGTTATACAGGGTGTGGCCTGTAATAGGATCAAATATTCAAAGGGACGCTTCCTTAGAGCATTTGTAGTAACCCCTTGTGTCCCCACTTATTATTTTTTTTTTTTGGATTCGTAGATATTTTGATCTAAAGTTACCTCCAAGTAATGTATCTTGGCACCACGACATCATAGCACAGCAGTCAATGCGGATTTTGAGGTAACATCATGTAACGAGTCATAATAGTTTTTGCATTTTTGTTTTCAAAAAATAGTTTTGTGATTTTTTGATTTTTATTTCATCTTTTTTAGTGTATTTAAAATAAAAAGTTACTGATAGCACTCCAAAAGAGCAAAAAAATACAACTAAACTTATTTTAACGAAATAAAAAATTCCAAAAAAAAATTTTTTTTTCAAGTTTAACCATGTGGAAATAATTGTTCACAAGCTTAATAATCTACCGTTTAATTTTTTGCTCCTATTACAGGCGACACCCTTTCCATTGGGTTTTATGCAACTTAATCATTTTTACAAGTTGAAATTTTAAATTACGATAGGTATTCGTTTATATGGAAAATGAAATTATATAAATTGTTTTTTATACAAATCATTACACACCCGAAAGAAATGCATGTTGAGTTGGTTTGGGCGGAGGATACCAAATTCGGTATAGGTTCAATCCTGACTTTTCCAGTTTCTTATTTAGTCAGTACCAATGTACAGATTAAACTCTAATAATTGCGGCTACCTCTTCATGCATAAAACAGTTAACAAACTTGACGGAAACCTACATAATTAACTGCCAACAAATAGTTGCACCGTCAGCTTCAACAACTCAAATTCTGTATTCCATCAGAGATTACTTAGTAATCTTACGCCGAAACTTGCATGAACAAACATCTTATAATTAGGGGAGTACATATAATTATTTTGCTGAAATGAACTTATAATTCTGGGGTTGGTAATTATAAATCCGAGCGTTACAAGTTTGACGCTTGTTTTGATTTATGGGCAGAATTTTCTCGTGTGTGCATTTATGTACCCTTTGGTGTTGTATTTTAAACGGGTCTTTAGAAATTTGTATTGGGGGATATTGGTTAATTACGCTACATGAATTAACTTAATTTATTAAATAAACTCATAGAAATTTGCGAAAAGAGTTTTAATGAAAAATATATGTAAGTAGATGCCTATTATAAAAGATAATAAGTGTTGAAGAGTCTTGAAAACTTAAGTAAATACAAAATTGCAATTAAGTGCTGATTGGCATACGGTCACGTGTTTTGAATTAAAATATGAATTTACGGTATATGCGGTGGTCGCTTGACCAGGTACGCTTGGAATGTGCCCCGGTTAACTAATTACTATTTCGTTTCTAACTGGTGCTAAGTGCACATATTTCACGCTCTAGTGCTAATCGCATAGCCGTTGCGTATAAATAGGGCGCATCGATAATAAAATAACATTAATATGCTGATTCAGTTTTGGGTTTCGACTAATGAAGCTACAATTGGGAATGGATGAAAATATTAGAAGTGCCCGATTATTTTTTGGTGATAGGAATAACCTTCCTTAGCACCAGCAAAAAGTTGCAGACCCGCCCCGGCTTCGCTCGGGTTTATATGTATAATACAACTAATACATGCATGTATTATATTATATAAACCTTCCTCTTGAATCACTCTATATATTAAAAAAAACCGCATCAAAATCCGTTGCGTAGTTTTAAAGATCTAAGCATACATATGGACAGACAGACAGACAGACAGACAGCGGGAAGCGACTTTGTTTTATACTATGAATTAATTCCTCACTTACGTTTTGGGTTTAGGAAGGCGAATGAGAGACTTTTTTTTTTATATACAACGACGGTGGCAAACAAGCTTACGGCCTGCCTGATGTTAAGCAGGTACCGTAGCCTGTGGACACTTGTGAGTCCAGAAGAATCACAAGCGTGTTGCCAACCCTTTATTAACTTGAGGATTCGCTGTGTTGAGATAGAGACATGCAGGTCCCTCACTCCCAACACAGCGCATCCAAGGGAGCTCTGGCGACCTTACTCACCACCAGAAACACAACACCACATGCCTCATAGCATGCAATAACTTTACTTGATCCGTCTCATATTACAAAAAATATCTTGAAAATCCGTGGTAAACTGACAATTGCAATGATATTGACAGCTGCAGCAGTTAGATTTGTCATTGCCAGGGTCAGATATTTAAAATATTTTTTGTAATATGAGACGGATCAAGGAAATTATTTTAAGTTATAACTGTTATAAGTAATGTAAAGGGTGAGGCCGCAAAGCGCCGCAAATACTTATGCAATTCTTGGCGAGAACGACATATTTGCGGCGAGACCCTGGGTCCTCGGGGATCGGATGCAATTAAGCTCTTTACAAAGCTAAGCTATATGCTCAGCCGGTCCTCTGGTGACCGTAGGGCTGGCTCGTTCCTCGCCCAGCGTATTGGCATTGCCATTCAGCGAGGCAACGCAGCCAGTTTTATGGGCACTCTGGCCTAGTGGCAGCGATTTGGGGAAAATAAGTTAAGATTCTCGTTTCAGTTTTGTTAATGTTAATAAATATGTCAAGTAAATATAAATATATTAATACAATATTGAAAGTTATTACTGGTATATTAATTAGCAAGCATCATGGCTTAAGTTCATGAGGTTCTGTGACGTCCGCGTCAGAGTTAATTGCAGTTATTTTAAAGTGTATTTTATACGCTGGAAATTTTTACATATAGAATAGGTACTGCAATATATAGTGTAAGTACTAAGTGCGCTAACGAACAACGAATTGAATTGTTAGCAGATACATGTCCGATGTGTACAGAGTGAAGTTTTAAACGTAAAATACATGGAGTTTCAGGTTTTACAATAAAGAAACATTTCGGTGCAACCGGGCAAATTGTAACAAATAAACTTTTAACGCCGCGCCGCGGCGCGAATTCCTGGACTCGGGCACAAACTACGGCTTTAATTCAACTGAATCGTTGAAGTTATATTTTAACAACATTTAACTCGGTGAGAATATTATTTATGATGTTTATTTCGTGGCATATACAGTATGCAAATAATTTGGTTATAGTATATGCCTAAATAAAATCTAGTGATTTACAATAGAGTAGGTATCTAAATGCGTTCCACACAAATCACGAGTTCGAGAATCGCTTTACCGTTTACTTGCTAATTACAATTTTCAGCTTCTTAGTATTTTTCTATTCGCTCTTTCTTTTTTCCTGATCTTTAACCATGTTTATCTTTTTATACAATGCATACATGTTGTTAGTTTACCACGTTTTCTGCACCAACGTATAGAATTGATATTCACGGTTTTTGGCCTTTAACAACTTTTATGTGTTTTCTACGCTCTTCTTGAACTCTAGATAGAAATGTTAGAAAGAAGTAACAGTTACGTGACCCGTTTTACTATAGATACATATTTGCTGCAACATTAAATTTATTAGTATGGAAATACATTGAATGTGTGAAAATACTCGTGCGCATCTAAACATACGTACAGTTCAGGCACTCGAATCGTTACTGCTCTCGGTTCCGTGTTCAAGATTTATTGGAAACAACCGAAGCACCTCTTGTTTAGACATTCACTTACTTGTATTTCCAATAAAATTTATTTGCCGATCCGTATTTCTATTGAAACACGACTATTTATTTGCCTAAGAATTTAATTTCACCTTGCTTAATTCGAGACGAAGTCAGCAAATGATTCTTGGATACTTATTATTAAAAGTATTTGTATTATCTTTCTCGACAGAGCCGATTTCTTTAAGTACTAGAAGTAGCTACCCAACTTTAGACTTATTGCTTTTAGAATAAGTAAAGTCCAATTTTATTTTAAAAAAGCTAGTTACCAACTGAAATACGATTGAAAATGTTTACACCTATGACGGAATATTTATGTTATTGGTATAATATTACATCTTATTCAGTAGTCACCCAATTAATGGCAATAGTTCAGACTATTGCCATTAATTGCAAATTATCTGAGTAACAAGAAAATTGATGTTCACTTTAAAAATTGTTTCAATGCATTATAGTGTCCGTCTTCACATCGCAGGTAGCGAATGATAATGTCTATAGTAATTTTAGAAAGGAATTTCACCCTTCTAAGGAACGTGGGTTTTCCCTTGTCATCTATGAATTACTTAGCGTCCTTTGTTTGAATTGTGACATTGCAGACACTTGTCGTTCTAATGCAAGTACATTTAGGCCTATGCGAGGCGGGGAAATAACAATTGTCTGTCATTAACTTCTTTTATCTTTACCGCCAGATAAAAACTATTACTACTCAGACAATTTTTTAAGTAATTTATGAGGTCTCATTTTATCTACTTATTGCTTCTTTGAACTGCTGTTTTAAGTACTTCAGGCCTCTTGAGCTCGAACTTTTTTCATAAAGTTGTGTACGTATTAAAATGTTTGCCACATGTGGCGGTTAATGGGAGTTTTATCAGTGAACACGTGACAACCTTGGGGATAAGGAATATGTTTGGATTATGATATTATATAAATTTTACTTATTAAGTACCTGTAATGCGAGTAGGTATGTGTGCATTATGAGCGAAAGGGAATGTAATCCACTCGAAAACCATGTTAAAGCTTTCCCCGTCAGATCACTAACGGAGGCTAAATCATTTTATTCTTAAGTTTTGTAAGTAGGTATATTATTTTACTCTCCAATTAAGCACTTTCTTCATTACTTAAAAACACAGCTGCAAAGGACCTCGTTAGGGAAAGTAGAGTCGACAACACAGTCATTTCAACTACTAAAGCTATTGAAAGTTTTTTCTTGAAAAACGCTTTTCCGATATTATAGCGCCATAAACGAGATTGAAAATTAAATGCATTTTAATTTAAGCCGGTAAACGTCAGATACACAGATGAACATTATGGAAACAACCGGAAAGCTGTTTCCATTAGGAGGAACGGTTCTTGTCGAGTGAAACGAGTCAGTTCTCAAATTCAATGAAGTTTCCGTAAACGGTTTGTTAATCAACTGGAGAAATCTTGACTCGCAACAATCATAATAGAGAAAACCATAAGCAGGATAAGTAGCAACGGTAATGAATATAGGTTATGTTTATGTATGACGCACTGAAGTTATTAGTTACGTCGTGTTGTTCTGCACAGTATAATGCTTGTTTTTTGTTAATGTAGATTTTTGATAATTTTATCATCAACTCAACGCCCTGCGGAAATTAGTTCACAATGAGCAAGCAGGCCCGCGTGCGCTGAACATTTTAGAATTTGCGGTTTAATCGGTGCACGGTTATGGTTCTCATATATACTGCACTAACTTTCTGCCGCATATTATATGCTACTAGATGGGGCAAGCGGGCCTTCTTCGTTATTTTGCTCTTACACCCCCAGCTCCAGCCAGCAGCACTCGGCAGCAGCGGAGGTGCTGACTATGGGAGGGAGGCTGCCTATAGTCGCAGTTCAGCACCTTCGAGTCCTTGCAGCAAAATTGCTGGCTGGAAGAGTCACCAGAACAGAACAGAACAGTTTATCATCACCTCAATGGCTACGCAAAAGCGTGCATGCTATTGCATTATTTTGATCCAGTCGTCAAAAACTAACAAATAATTCCGGAATCACCCAACTATTACGTCGCACCGTTAGGCCCCTCTGTGGATATTCTGCTGTCTCCTGATCCTCTATTTCCTCTTGTTTGCACAATTAACGCCGGCAGGCGCGATATTGCTACGTCAGCGCGTAGACAAATCATAACGCCTTCCTTTACGCATTTGTCTCCAGTTTTACTGTAGCCGTGAGGAGTCTTTTCGTGTTTTGAATTTGTTGATATGATATTAGTTAGTATTTCATAATAATTGAACAAGCGAGCGAAGCGAACGAAGTTCTCCGTTTCAGCTTAGGCTAAAATTCTTTCGTACGTCCCGATGTCCAGATGTCCGACTATCCGGTCCGGCGGAGGAGAACTCCTCTACAGAAGGGTAATCACGTAACGTTCCGAACGCGCGTTAGGACAATTTAACTGTCATTTCACGTACAATGCGTTACGTGATCGACCTGTGCAGGTCGCATTTCTCGGCGGATCCTCGAGAAATTTTGTGAGCAGGTTCAATACTTATCGTTTTTAGGGTTCCGTACTCAAAGAGTAAAATGCGACCCTATTACTAAGACTCCACTGTCCGTCTGTCACCAGGTTGTATCTCATAAACCGTGATAGTAAGACTGTTAAAACATTCACAGATACTGTGTTTCTGTTGCCGCTCTAACAACACATACTAAAAAACAGAATAAAATAAATATTTAATGGGGCTCCCATACAAAAAACGTGTTTTTTTTGCCGTTTTTATAGATTATAATACGGAACCCTACGTGCGCGAGTCCGACTCGCACTTGGCCGGTTTTTTTGTATACTCAAAGCGTGAGGATTAGGAGGTACAAGAAGTATTTGAATCTGTTAGCTTGCGATATACCTACTCTTAATATCGGTAACCTATCGATGTTTCGAAAAACACTTGTCCGATTTTCACTTGTCCGAAAACGGTTCACCGAATTCTTATAATCCATATACTTTGTTTACCATACTTTTGAAATGCCACTGGTTTGTTTTCCCACATTAACGTTTTCCCGAAACTCAATAACCAGAAGAACGATTGCCAACTTTATTATTTGACAACCGATTTGTTAACCAACTTTTCAAAATTCCGATTCCGATGCTTCGTAAGATCTAAATATCTTTTTCACTTCTCATGCTCTAAAAGTTCGTCTTTATGTCGTGCGTAGGCGACATAAAGTCGCTTTTTATGCTCTAGAGCATAAAGTAAAATCTTCGTCGAAGACCAAGGCAATCGCTGCAACAGCCACACGAACATCTTTAACTTCATACAACAACCTCTTTATTTTATTTCGTTTCGTTCGTATTCTAAGACCAATTACTATATTTACGTGTTGCTGTTTCATTTCCTCGCAATCGAAGTGAAAAGTAGAGTGTACAACTCGTCCATAAAACCCATTTTACACTCGACTTTATATCTATCCTCGCTCGCAAGCTCGCTCGGATGGATAAACGTCTCGAGTAAAATGGTGCGTTTTATGCACTTGTTGTACAATCTACTATTTCACACCTCTCATTCAGAAAAGTAAGTTTTGGTCCCCGACGAGAGGGAGCAAAATGCTACTTTTCTGTTCAAGCTACTTTTTTAATTTATTCATTGGCTTGTAGCATTTACGCAATGTGCCAATAGAATCTTGATAAAATAATCGATTGTAATTTCATCGTAATCGACAAACGTATCAATCATCATCATCATCATCATATCTGCCGAAAGACGTCCACTGCTGGACAAAGGCCTCCCCCACAGAGTCCCAAAGTGACCGGTCCTGCGCCACCCGCATCCAGCGGACTCCCGCGACCTTTACCAGGTCATCAGTCCACCTTGTGGGGGGCCTACCCACGCCGCGCCTTCTGGTACGTGGTCGCCACTCGAGAACCTTTCCGCCCCAACGGCCATCGGTTCTACGTGCAATGTACCTATATATATGAGGATATATATATTTTTAATTTGTGTTCTTTTTTTTTATTTGTTTTTTATTTTGTTTTTTTTTGTTTCTTTTGTTATTTTTTTAAGTTTTTTTGTTCCGTTTGTTTCAATTGTTTTTTTGTTTTGCTTGTTTTTGTGTGTTTTTTGCCGTTTTTTTGTTTTTTTTTGTATTTTTTTTTATTTTTTTTAGTTTCGTTTGTTTTTTGTTTCGTTTTTTAGTTTCGTTTGTTTTTTGTTTCTTTTTTTTGTTATTTTTTGTTTTTGTTGTTAGTTTTTGGTTTGGTTTTTTTGCTGTTTTTTTCTTTTTTTGTATTTTTGTTAGTTTTTGGTTATTTTTTTTGTTTTTCTGTTTTTTTTGTATTTTTATATATATTTTTTTGTAATATTTTAGGTTTTTTTGTTACTTCCTTTTTTTTGGTTTGTTTTTTTGTTGTTTTTTCTCGTTTTTTTTGTTCATTTCGTTTTTTTTGTTTAGTTTGTTTTGGTTTGTAATGTTTTTTTTTTATTTTTTTTTAAAGTAAAGTAAAGTATTTATTGATTGTAAACTGTGTACATACAGGTGTTAAAATATATATAAAAGTAACAACAGTTGCTCATTCCGAGCGTACAATATTCACCCTTAAAATTAAAGTTTAAAAATAATGTGCACTGACTGGATATATACCTATTCTAATTTATGCGCTGCTGATACTCAAAATATAAATAATAATAAATAAATAATAAATATTACGGGACAATCTTACACAAATCAACCTAGGCCTACGGTAAGCTCAATAAGGCTTGTGTTGTGGGTACTAGGCGACGATATATATAATAGATAAATACATATAGATACTTATATACATATATAACATCCATAACTCAGGAACAAATATTCGTGATAAACACACAAATAAATGCCCTGACCGGGATTCGAACCCGGGACCTCCAGCTTCGTAGGCAGAGTCACTACCAACTGGGCTACGGAGGCCGTTAAATATTCATTTAAACTGTAAAATACATTGTCCATGAGAAATTTTTTCAACGTAGATTTGAATTTATTACCATCTAACATCTTAATACTATTAGGTAAAACATTAAATACACGTATCGCAGTAATGAACGCGCTTTTAAAGTATAGGAAATTATTTTGTTTTTGTTGTTTTTTTTTTTGTTATTTTTTGTTGTTTTTTTTGTTTTTTTGCAAATGCTTTCCTCATAGTCGGTGTGAAAAGTTACATGTGTCACTCAGGAGCAAAATTATTTTCGTCTTGGGCGTTAACACTTGAATCCCTCACTACGCTCAGGATCCTACGTTAGAATCCCTCGCTACGCTCAGGATTCTATTGTAGGATCCCTCGCTACGTTCAGGATTCAATACACCGCCCTCGCCGTAACTATACTATTTTGCTCCCTTGTGACACAAATAATTATTTCCCTAATATCATTTTACCGTCACAAAATCTCATAATACCAACTAAAGTGTGTCCCTTAGAGCGGAAATAGGCATTCGCGGGGTGACGTCGACACGTTGGCGGTTAGGTTAGGTTTAGGTTAGGTTAAAATAATTGCCGTGCGTTAGTAAGCGGAATTTTAATAAGAAGTGAATAGAACAATTATATTTAAATTATTTTACTAATTTCTTTGAGGAAACTAACCTCACTTAAAACTTTTTTCTTCTCCTTCTTTTGTTGTAGCGGGATAATAATATTTCGGACTTAATACTTTTCGGCACCAAAATCTAGTTGACAATTGATACTTCGGAATTTTAATATAATAAGTGTCTATTCGAATCATAAGCGAAACAAAACTGCAACGAACTGAGAATAGGGAAAATAATAATATTGGGAAATGTAATTTTTGCCAAACAAAATTTCGGCCAACTAAAATAAAGCGAAACGTTTTCGGGATTTTAATAATCGGTCTAACAATTTTCGAGTTTATGATAGGTACCCTTCATATCACTTTTTAGAAATCTAATCAGAAATTGGATTTAGAAATAGAACATTGGCTTGGGTATCCACACAATTCCACTCGCAATACATTTAATTACGCCTTGGCCTTCGAGCAACACGGCCTTCCTAGCGGAAAGGAGTCGCCTTAGCTAATATGAATATTACAGTCAAATAATTTTGTCATTTCTTGCGGGGTCGGGAGGGCAAATTTTTCTATTATGATGACACTAATACATCAAAAATTACACAATACCTACACCGAAAAAACTTGTACACCTTCATAATTTTTTGTGTACGGACCATGCCCACTTGGGCTTGTACTATCGCCCAACGGTACGGGTTCACACTTTCTCACCAAAATCGCCTGCACACGCATACGATGCGGTCGAAAAATGACCCTAGAGGTGTGAACCCGTAGCGTTGGCCGATAGTACTTTGGCATAGAGGGGAAATAGTGCGAATGGGTCTCCCTTCCGTGTTGCTCGAAGCGCCTTGGCTAACCAATGCGCTTTGAAAATAATAACAAGAAACAAAAAATGTGAAACAAAAGCAAATAATATTATATATGGGTACGCGCGTACTGTAACGTATACCTAGATAAAGCGTATACAATAGGCAGGGGGAAGGTAGTTATGTGCCGATTCGAAGTATATTTTTATTATTAGATTATTTTAGCTCTGATTTTACCTGTGTTTAGTGTACCCCACCTGCACGCGGTAATTTGCGCCGCCATATTTTTAGTCAGACTTTTCGTAACCTCGTTATTATTGTTATGCACACTGTGGTTCTTTTTAACCCGTAGTGTGAATGCGTGAACTTCCCTATAGACTTTAAAGTACAATTTTGTGTTACCTCTTGAATATCAATGTGCGATTTCCGTAAATATTTTAATCACATCCAGGTTGCTGACAATTTAACACGTGGCACAAACACATGACATAATTTTATTACAAAGATAATAGTTTTCTTTTTTGTACTGTAAATTTTAGGGTAACGTATGTCGAACGGAAAGGTAGATAAAAACTTCTTGTATTTTTTTATCACAATGTAGTTTCATACCTTCTTCACCCTCAACACCCTCGGTCGTGTTGAGGACACAGCAAACTCCAAACATATTAGCCGTTATATTTTTGTATTGACCTAAGTAATTGTCCAAGCCTATGCCATCGCAGTATGCCCGTACGTGCTCTGTTCCCCTTGTTTGTTATTGTAACAAACGCCCAAACGCACAGTTTGTTTTGGCTGCTAAGAACAAAGACTTTTCCTCTTTTCTTGGCACGGCTGAACGTTGCACTTTAAGTTTTTTATGGTGTAAGCACTTGCTAATCCGACGTTTATGTACCTGAACAATAGTACAGTTTTGAAACGATAAGCTCTTTGTTAAAACTGCTTTGAGTAAATGAACAGCGGTTTTCGAACTTACACCTCTCTTGTTAAGAATTTATTTAGGTAAGCATCAAGTTCTGAATGTTGGATATTATTAAAGGTGTGAAGTCACAATAATAGTACCCATTGTGCTGAGTTCCTTTTAAGTCGAATATTCTTCTACACCTAAGCGAATTTATTACTTGGTTGGTAAGTTATGCAAAAACTTATTTTGTCAAAGGAAGTAGGCACGCTGAACAGAAGCAAGCAAAAGAAAATGTAATTATCAACTTCGACATGTTTTCTCAAGTCTGTATTGGCATTTTGTGCGTGGCTTTTAGTACAGAAGAAAACACATTAAAAATTTCCTTCATCAATAGAGCAAACAAAAACAGGATAAAGTTCGGCAACGTTTTCGGAAATTGAAAGCGACAGTCTTCTTTGAGCAACCCCGAGTGCTGGAAGTTTTGATTTATGTGCATTTTGATGGTCCCCGCGGAGAAGGTAAACACACGTACACAATTTGCTAGAAACTTCTTAATCCGCCCCCATCGATTTTTGACGACCTCCGTTTAGATACAGTTTACAAGGTCCATAAGTTTCGTGCTAAGATCCTTCGCGGATTTCGGGGCAGTTCAGGATCAATTGTCAAGTTTCAACATCGATCACTTGTAATTGACTGAAATATTTTTGCGAATCTGGTAGACTCAGCGCAAGCAGTTTGAGATATAAGACACAATTCAATATAATAGTAAAACCGAATATAATTGAAAGATAGTCAATATATGTAGTACTTAAGTACGGTGTCAGACGTAATTATATCGTGATGGCAAATCAAAGGGCAGAAGCCATACCAGCGAGCCCTTAGTGAGATAGTTTGCTAGGGCTTCCCAAGGGCGGCTTTGCGGCTTTGTCCTTAACTTTTATAAAACGTAATAAAACGCTTCAATAAATTAACCTATCACAAGCTCATTGAAGCCAGTTTTTTTAACCGCGTGGGTCTAAGAGATACCTTTCACGTTAAATAGTTTAGGTGTGAGCTACAGCTGGAGTATGTATAAGGAACAAGTAATTTTTGAAGTAAGGAAATTATTCGGTCATACGTATACTATTTGCTAAGCCATTCATTAGTCAAAATACGTAATCCAACTGCTAGCAGAAAAGTAGGTTTGGTTAAGTTATAACTGCGACCCTTACAGAATCGAACAGCTACCCGAAATGTAGGTTAGGTTAGAACTGCGATGCTCACATAACAGAAAAGAAGGTAATGTTTGATTAAAACTGCGGTAAGTAAGTTTATTTTGGCTTATCAAAATAATTTATTCTCTAACACCGTTAAATGGGGACTGGGGATGGAGATGGTAAGTTCTACGTATTTTGGTATACTATAATTTTGCTTGTAAAACTATACAGGTAGCCCGGACTAACGCGAGTAAAACTACGGAACGGATTTAGGCAAATTTTCCAGTAATTTAGCTTAGGAGACAGGAAAAAAAAATACTGTTATGAAAAAAATTACAATTGAAGTAGTTGATGATACTTAAACTATTTATATTTATAAAAACGGACATTTCAATTTAGATCAAGCAATTTAAGCAATTTACGCTTAAACCCAGAACGGATTTAGATGAAATTTGGCGTAGAGATAATTTGAGACCCTTGGAAGGATGGATACAGGATAGTTTTTATCTCGGAAATCATTCCTTGATATGGTAGTAGTTTGCTTGATACAGCGAAGCTTGCGCCTAAAATAATTTGATAGCTATAATTTTTCTAAGACGATAATAAGTTGTGCGCGGACGAAGTCGCGGGCAACAGCTAGTACAATAATAAAATGAACCCCGTAAGGGCACAGCAAACAAACTTCATTACATGTAAAAACACTCAGGCGTCATTCTCGGATCTATAAAAACAAAAAAAGTGCTTTGTAGAAGACGAAAGAAAAATGTTCTATAAACCAGGTACCTAATATGGGTGCTTTACAATGATATTAAATTCCTCGGTAATAATTGACACTGTCGATTAGGCACGTCCAAGTGTCGAGTTTCTCAGACCAATTCAGTTTCAGTTAGGACAGTTAGGTCTAAGTATAGTAATTTAGTGAAACTTCTACTTGATAAATGGTAAAGGTGGGTCCCAACTAATTATAATAGAATTGTTTGGTTGAAAAATACATAGAATTTTAGTCACTAACGGAGACGATTTAAGTACCTACTACTTTTATAAAATACTTCTTCTTTACGCGATCCCTTTTGATTGGTTTGAAAATGTTAATTTACAGTTTTTCAGCTATCCTGGTCCCGCAATTTTAAGCTATTATTATTTTTGCATTGCAGTCGAGGTCTCATCCACTATTTGAAAAACTAAAGACCTGACAGGAATAAATCAATGAAGCATCTGGTCCTCCCCCATAAAGGATAATTTTATGTTGTAGAACAAAAATAACTAAAAATAAACAGAATCGTTTAAATAGTAAGGCCAGAATGAGCTCGACATTCTGCATGAAGGGTAAATGCTTAAAATAGGTACTTATGTTTTACACGACAGTTCGTGACTTAACATTATTTCAAAATGTCCCAATATTTTTATCGGCAAAGTTATACATTTTCAACGACCGACAGCTTTCTAAAATATGACTCGGATGAAAGATAACAATGTTTGTGGATAATGAAAATGACGCAGTATTTTGTCAAGCGCCGTAATCAGAATCACGACGAACCTTTCACTGCTGGTTTAATCCACTTTCTCTTTAAAAATCGATTTGTTTCGATCAACGGGAGCCAAAACAATGTAAACTTTACACGATCACGCCTAACATCTTGATAACTGAATTTATAAGTCCGAGTTAGAAAGTACCGCTTTTGTTTTGACATGGAATGCTATGGGTTTTGTTCTGTGATTAAAATAGGCTGCGTTATTGGGTTTCTGTTTGTTGGTGGATTAAATTGCGTTTGCAAGTAATCAGTCAATCAGTCCCCGTTTGCTAATGACGCGAAGCAATGATTGATAAATCAATTGAGTGCATAAAGAGAAAATTAGGGTGGATAAATAGTTTTACAAAAAACCTTTGCAAATCTATAGCTCGATTTAGATTTTATTTTTGAACACCCTAGAGAGTCTACGATAGTCAAGTACGTGTATTTAGAATACTGTTCTGTGTTAGAACCCAAGCAGTCATCATTCACGAATTATGTTGTGCCGTAGTGTAACTATTATCATTACTAAACGAACCTAAGACAATATAACCGTACCTGAACGCCGTAACAACGACAGATACCTATCAAATTAATTGCGACCGTTTACGCACCGGCATTGGGCCGTAGTAACAATGCTAATCAAACGGCACTTAACCAAACAATGTCCGAAAATGGACGTTCGGTTAAATCCCGACATTGTCCGCTTGATCTGTCAGTGGTCCTACGTGAGTCGCGTTACAACAGCCTTTGTTGGATTGAGGAAATTGCATCTCTCGAATCCTATTTCAGTTCACCGGTTGTACACGCGCCAATACAGACCGTATTTGAGAATGGGCATAAGTTGTCCTGGGTAAGCCGACGGCGCCACTTACCAAAGCAAAGCTTTCAAGCCGTGCAATATTAAATTTGACGAACTACGGTTCGTACGATTCGGCAATGCATTCTCTATTCGCGTTTTTTTTATTGATGGATAGACTAGATAAGAAACAGATATGACGATTAAACTTGTTATTGCCGTGAGTTTGTCCAACTTCACAGTAAAGGCTCGCTGCTGCCAAAGCTTATCCAATTTTGACCGCTACAATCCTAACCTCGCGGACTGTCACATGCCTACCTATATGTACCGCCTAGCTGTATGAGCGATCCAATTTTTGTAAAACTGTTTCGATTTTAATCTAATATAATGATGTATGGATATAAATATGAATAAGTAACGAATACTCAATGTGGGTGGCGCACCGCATTGCATTCTCCATAGCAGGCCTTCCTCAGAGCCCTCTGCGACACTCACTGAATTTTTATAGGCTTTGAACCAGTGCGTTGATGTTGAACAGAAAACTGAAATAGATCGGGTGCGGCTTGTTTAGGGTAGATGTTGAAAATTCTATACTGGTAGCATTGCATTGTTAGGAAAATTTTAGATATTTGTAGTTTGGTTTAAGATATTTGCTAACTGGGTTTCATGTAAAAAAACTATTTGAATTATAGATCTATTATTATTACCACGGTTCTATTTATATTTCAATTTCAAACATTTACATTTATACTTAACAGTGGCGGAGCGCCCATACAAGCCGATTTCCACCAGCTTGCCTATAATTTCTTGGTAATATTACCAAACTCGTAAATCATCAAAAAACAGCCCTTTTTTGCTCCGGGTTGTCTAGTGAATATTCTCTCGCGCCGCCACTGATACTTAATGTGGTTTTAAAAGAGCGAAAACATTGTGATATTAATTCCAACTAAGTCTGACTCATCTTCCTTAGCGTTATTCCCGGTTGTGCCCTAAAGGAGCCTGGGGTCCGCTTTGACACCTAATCCCAAGATTTGGCATACACACTCGTTTTACGAAAGCAACTGCCATCTGACCTTTTAACTCAGAGGGAAAAATTGGGATTAGACCGGTTTCCTCGCGATGTTTCCTTCACCGAAAAGCTAACGGTAAATATTCCGTACCGAAAAACTCATTGGTTCGAGACAGGATTCGAACCCACGACCGCTTCTTGACGCGCTTATTCCAACTAAATCTGACTTAGGAAAAAACAATTACATAATTTAAATACTTTCAAATCTACTGAAACTGAGCAAGGAATAATATGAAACACAGTACGGAAAAGAGATAACAACCACGTCAACGACGTTGAACAGCAAAGAGAAATTCTCTATCATTATTTCCGTCAGAATATTCATGAACGTGAACGCAATTAATGCTCCATCTAATACTCACCAGATCCTATCACACACTCGGGCGTTATTATTTACAGCTCTTCATAAGAAAATTCTGGAAATAACAATATAGGTACTTTTGGGGGAACACGGTGATCTATATGCAAATGTTATAACCCGCTTATTATATTTCCCGGGTCGGGGAAAACAGTAAGCCGTGGAAATATAGCGGAGATACTACATCAAATTCTATTGAATAAGCGACGTGTGGGCGAAATTCGGAACCATATTCGCCGCGACGTAGTGCACGAGTGTCACGCCAGAAAAACATGTTTGCTGTTTTGGCATTCACTTTTTCAAATAAATCGATTATGCCGCCAGGACTATTTTTTTGTATTCTTGGCTGTGGGCTTCTTTTTTATCCATTCTATAATGATTTTGAATTTGCAGAATTTGCAAAGGGATGAAACGTCAATCAGTATTATGCAAATTTTAACCTATTTATTATGCGAGATTTTTCACCGGGTCATTTCACAGAAAACCAATAAAACTCAATGGCCTATATAAAATTAGAATGTTTACATCATTACCTTGCCGTAACTCATTCGTTGCGCAATAAAACAGTTAAGTGAGAGTCTAATAATAAAGACGTTAACATAAAAAAAATGCGAAACCTTAATAGCCTCCCATTTGATTGCAATACGAGTATTTCTACGCACCGAATGATACACAAAAAACAAACCGCGATCTTAAATGTCGTAGGTATTGAACATTAACAATCGGTGAAAGCAAATTACTCTAGGACAAAAGCGATTACCGATCTGTCTATTTTTGTTCTTCTGTGAAAGTCTTAACGAATTAATCCAGGCATGTCCGCTCCGAGCTGATTCACTTTGAGTCGCTTCCGCTGTTGCCACAGTCGCACTACTGCCGTATTTAAAAGAAAAAACGCAAGGAATTGCATTAAATGCAACGGCTCTTACTACTTTCTTTTCCGAGCAGTATCCCAGTTCTCCCCAGTTTTACGGAACCCTCCCGGAATTCCGTATTCATTTGTGGCATTACATTAGGCGTATTGTCCCAAAATGAGACGTTGAAAGAAAATACAAATGGGCCGCTTTTATTAAGTTTTTGGAATGCGATGTGCCGTGATGAGAGTTGTTTGAATCTATTTGTATTACAGGAGACACCCGTAATTCAGATGCAGTTAATGAGGAGTACTATGTAGATATATTTTTTTACATTTACTGGATATTCTTATTATATTATTATGCAGACGTATAGATTTGTTAACATTTTGTATACATTTATTAGAGATGCAAATCGTGACTGACTGACGTGAAATGACTGCAGCAGCGTAGGTAGTGCTTAACAAAATGAACGAAAATAACAACTCTAGAATTGCTATTTTATAAAATCACATTGTATACAATCCTCCATTATCCTTACCGTTGAAAATATCCAAGTTGATATATTTTTCACTCCTTTCAGCCGCAACCAATATCATGTCTTTCCTCATTGTCCGCCTCACAATACGCTGTTGTGCTGTGAGATATTGAATTTGCTCTTTTACAATTGTATTTTGAAATTCTCAAAAAGGTGCTTCTTTACTGTAACGCAGGAAACAGAAAATTAAATGAAGATTATTTCTCTCAAATGAACTTGCCACTTTCTGCGTTAACGTAAATGCTCAAAGTTACTCGTACCTACTTCCAATGCTACATAATGCTTTATAATTGAATCCACCAACTTTTTAACTCTACCGAAATTAGCATGACTCGTTAGACGCATGATAAATGAATTCTTTTTATTTTCAACTCGCTACTACAAAGCCCCATCTTCATTTTATCGCGTCCCTCGCGCAAATAACCCCTAAAATTTCATAGATTACAAATAAAGCCGTAAATACAGGGCGCCCTTTAATACCCAATGATAATAGATTTGTCGGCCCGCGTCACGGGTCTGAATGTATCCGAAATTATTGGGATGGAAAATTAAATTCGCCCCATACCTGCCCTGTCATTTATTCTCAAGCTGAACGCCGGTCTGATTAAGAGACGAGACCTTGATTAAATATTCCGAATACTTATTCGAATTCTTTTCGCAGGCGAGGAAACGTAAAAAAATGATTTTTAGTCCACGGTGGGCCATTATTCCAGATTACGATTGTATTGTGATGAATGCTGACTGGATACGAATTGTAGTGTCCTTGATTTTACTGATAAAAAACGTGGTTGTGCAGTGTCATGATTAGTTTTAGCAAATTTTTAATTTTCACCTCAATATGTAGCTTTTGTTAGCCTGTCAATATTTATTACATAAGGAAATTAACTTAGTCAAACTTATACCGATCGATGTATAGGTAAGCCAACTAGCCTAAGATACGAATAGAGGCCCAACCGTCACCCATCTGTTTAATGAATAAAATAGTACATACAAGTGTGCTAAGTAGGTCATTACGGAGACGAGAAGTTTAATGGAGACGAGAAGTGTAATGACCAATGCTCACGTGTTTCATACGACGTTTTTCAACACATTTGCGAGGAAAAAAAAATAAATAATGAAAATGTTAAAAGATATGTAATGAAAAGGCACTAGTGCGATAATGTAATGTAAAAGTCATGGCATGGGTAATATTCTGCATCATTTTGCTAATATTTAAAAAGATATGTAATGAAAAGGCACTAGTGCGATAATGTAATGTAAAAGGCACGGCATGGGTAATATTCTGCATTATCAGTGTAAATACGCTGTAATAAGACCTACTTTACGAGCAGGTGTGTTGAAAAGTATTTTATATCGAACTGAAAAAAAACGAACATCTTTTTGGTTTAAAAAAAAATTCGCTAATGGGTTGGCTAAAGATATTCTCTATTCGTATCTTAGGCTAAACCTATAGATAAAAATGCCCTCACGTCACTATTGTGACGTGTTTAACGAACGCTTTAGCCTAAGTTGGTAGTGACCCTGCCTACGAAGCAAGAGGTCCTGGGTTCGAATCCCAGTAAGGGCATTTATTTAATGTGTGATGACCACGAATATTTGTTCCTGAGTCATGGATGTTTTCTATGTATTTAAGTATTTATTTATCTATATAAGTATGTTTATCTTCGTCTAGTACCCATAGTACAAGCTTTGTTTAGTTTGGGACCAGGTCGATTTGTGTAGATTGTCCGCAAATATTTATTTAATATGGTACCTCCAATACCGGCATGTTGCCACTTTGGATATTACACTTCCGTTAAAAAAAACCCGGTCAAGTGCGACCCTGACTCGCGCACTGAGGGTACCGTGCAAACCTTCATACACCATACCCCATCACGTCACGACCCCATTCATTCTTGAACAATCTTAACAGCTCATAGTAGAAGTTAACGTTGTACAGCGCCATCTGCATTTTGGTACTAATAACTCGCAACCTAGTATATTTGTTTATCAGCGATTTTTTTTTATCAGCACGCGTACGGATTTCGATTATAATTTTTTTATTTGAAAGCAGGGACTTTAATAATAATTTCATAGTAATTTGAAGACATACAATTTCATACAAAAGTAATTAAAGGTAAGAAATTATTTTTGGTAAATAAATAAAAAAAGCGGCCAAGTGCGAGGAATGGAAGTGGAAGGAGGAGACGGATGAAGGGTTCCGTAAAATAAATTGCGGTTTAAGATTTATGATGTATTAAAAAAAAATCTTACTTGATTTCGACCATCTGAATACCAATTTTCGGTGGAAGTTTGTATGGTAAATGTACATCATATATTTTTTTTAGTTTTATCATTCTCTTATTTTAGAAGTTACAGGGAGGGGGACACACACATTTTACAACTCTGGAAGTGTTCGCGCAAACTATTCAGCTTAGAAAAAAAATATATAAGAAACCTCAATATCATTTTTGAAGACCTATCCATTCCACACTCATGTCCGTCCGTATGTCACAGCCACTTTTTTCCGAAACTATAAGAGCTATACTGTTGAAACTTGGTAAATAGATGTATTCTGTAAACCGCAATAAGATTTTTACACAAAAGTAGAAAAAAAAACAAAACATTTTGGGGTGCAATAAATACTTAGCACTGAAACTCAAAAAATTTTCTTTCATCAAACCCGTGTTGGTTATCTATGGATAGGTCTTCAAAGATGACATTGAGTTTTCTAAAATTATTTTTTTCTAAACTGAATAGTTTGCGCGAGAGAAGCTTCCAAAGTGGTAAAATGTGTGTAGAATGATAAAATTGAAAAAAATATATGATGTACCATGCAAACTTCCAACGAAAATTGGTTTGAACGAGATCTAGTAAGTAGTTTTTTTTTAATACGTCATAAATCGTAAAAAGCAATTTATTTAACGGAACCCTTCATGTACGAGTCCGACTCGCACTTGGCCGCTTTTATTTTACCCTTATTATTTATGTTGTCATATGTAATAATTTCAGAATTTTTGCTTGGTAAACTTCAGAGATAATGGTAATTTTTTCAACATTTTCCTTAATAAATCAAAATTTAAACACTGTACAAAAAAAACGGTTTTAGAAAGCGCAACTTTCATATGATACCTCATTTGATCTACACAGAAAATAAAAATTTAGGTATATTTAAATTTTTCATTTTCTTAACCTTCTCAACATTTGTTCCAAATTTTAAATTGATAGATTAAGTAATTCCTGAGGGGTAATCGCGTAACGTTCCGCACGCGCGTTAGGACAATCCAACAGTAATTTTTCCATATAAAATTTGACATTTAGATCTACCTAACTTGCGTACAATGCGTTACGTGATCGTCCAGCTGAGATATCGTTCTGACAGACGTCCGAGTCATAAGGGTTCCTTTTTACCTATTTGGTACGGAACCCTAAAAACAAATGAGAGTTTATCATATTAGATTTTCCAATCAATACCTGACAAATGGTTGCGAATATATTAATTGATTGAGTTATTTTAGTGATTACTGGCTCATAATACGCGGCAATTTAGATAATTTGGTATTTTACTTATGTGCATAACTTCTCAAAGTCTAAATTCTCTCTGTAGTGTTTGAATTCGTCCTGTCAGTTATAAAATGTAATTCATATAAACGTTAATAGAATCACCGGATCTGACACCGCCACAGGATTACGTATCAGTGACATTTTTGCGGTTTCAATTATAATTTATATGTATTGTTGTGTTATTTATTTATATTTTATATTAACCCCAGTGAACGTAATCAGAAATTTAACTACATGCTTCAGATATTTTATACGTTGTGGAGATTGGAAATGAAAAACAACTCTAGAAACTTAATCCAAATTCTTTCAATCAGTCAACATAAGTCAATCAGTCAAAGTATTTTCTAACAAATTAACATTTGTGTTACGATTCGTCAAATTCGATTAGGAGTTCTCATTTACTATTATAAAGAGGTACCTAATAATAATATTATAAATAGGAAAAGTCTGTGAGATTGTAGCTTTGTAAGTTTATAAGTTTGTATGTTTTGAGTGATCACCGGAACCGCTCATCCGAGTTCAAAAATTTGTTCACCTGCGTTTGAATGGACTTTCAAGATGGTTATAGGCTATATTTTATCCCACGGGTTTGCCTGCGTTCTTTTCAATACGCAGCCGAAGCGGCACCGGCAGCTAGTCTTATAAGATAAAAAAATAACAGTTACATATAGCCCTTAAACGATTTTGATAAGTAGTGTAAACGAGTACTTTCATCTACATCGTACAATTCATCTAGATTAAACCTAGAAATGAGCTAAAAATTGAGATTAAGCTAAGTAATTAGTAGAATATTTTTGGTACCAATAAAGTAACCTACTAAAATAAACGGTTAAGTAAAATATATATTTTTTTTTACTTTCTGCTTCGTAAATATCGACGCAATTTTAGGAGTATGTACCAATTGTGGTCATACATAATAGTCCAAAAAAATTAGGGATCTCTAAGGTAAACGTCCGAGTGCTGGACACTGGCCCATTACATAACACTTTCAACCTTAACTCATAGAGGTAACTAATAGGAACTGTTAGGGGTTTCAAACATGCCTTTGACATGCATTTAGGGTAAGAAAATGTTCAATCAGAGGAAAGGCTGTAGGAGAAGTATTTAACTTATTAGCAGATAACATGTTGTTTTTTAAAATTTAATATTTTAACTTTTTTTATTTTGTATCAAAAGTATCAGACACGTACCTAACAAATATGTTTTATAAGGAAAGTTCTGACCCGCGCGGGCTCACAGCCAATATTGGTTAAATAATACATAGTTATAAAGTAGGTACGATAATTTTACTGGTTCGTTTAATTTGCTGACAATGTTTAAACTGGGTTTACGTGAAACCTTAAAATCGGTTCGGTTGCTTCTGAAAGTTGTAACGTTACTTAATTGGATTCCCCTGTAGACCCGGGGCAATGTTCCCGCTTTATCTAATTTATGTAGTAGTTTATGCCTTGCTAAGAGGAATTACATCCGCTTAGTCCTTTACACAACCTTGATATGAAACTTATTTATTTCAGAATAATGTAATAAATAACACTTACTGGGTATAGTGTGTGTCGTTTTCAGGAAATAGTACGCTTATGAATAGATAAGGTAGGTGGTATAGTGAATATGTAGGTACCTACCTATTTCGATAGATATTAACCTAAACTTCGGCAGCGACGATGCGTTTGTAAATAAATCAATTTTAATTATACACAATTAAGTCCCGTTTACAAATAATTGGTAATTGGTATTGGCTGAATAATCAATGTTCCGATATAATGATATGTTTTGATTATATGTTTTTGTATTCAAATTTAGCAAGTAGGTACGTGCGCGGCTGAAGGGCACAGCATATCGAGCGAACGGTTCAACATTTTGGGGGTTATTGCCAAACATATCGGAAATAGAAGAAGAAATTTAGTTTTATTATATCTTCACTACATAAAACAAAGTCTGTCTGTCCCTATCTATGCTTAGATCTTTAAAACAACGCAACGGATTCTGATGCGTTTTTTTAAATAGATAGAGTAATTCAAGAGGAAGGTTTACATGTATAATACATACCCGTGCAACGCGGGGCGGGTCGCTAGTACCAAATATGGCGAAAACAATTGCTTTTACACCCAAGTCATACTTTCTATAAGTGATAGGTTTCGGAGAAAGTGTATTACTTAACAAAATGCGATTAAAATATAAGTATTGTACGGTGGTATTGCAGCCGTATCCGGGTCTTTAGAGATAATGTATTTTTGTAATTTGTAAAATTGATCACGGGGTCCTCAACCTCATTCTAAAGTAATGATAGGTATTTGAAATGGAAATAAAAAGATGGCCTACTTTTAGAAGACATTGAGTAGGTACCTACCTATGTATTGGATAATTTTAAATTTAATTCTCAATTGCTTTGAGGCAAGTACGGCGATAGGTTCTGGAGGTAAGTACACGTGTATATATAGACAGAATAAACGAATCATTGGAGAACTTAAATTAAGAATAGTTTTATTTTTAACCATCCATTTTCACGTAGAATTAAGACTAAGTAAAACTGATTATGTTCTCTTTTTAACCGACTTCAAAAAAGGGGGTTCTCAATTCGTCTGTATTTTTTTATGTGTGTATATAATGTGTATGTTGCGCGATATCTCGGTAATTTATGAACCGATTTGAATTTTTTTTTCTTTGTTTGAAAGCATATACTTCCAGATTGGTCCCGTTGTCACCAAAATCCAGTTCTTATGATGAGATCCTGGAGAAATCGAGGGAACTCTTCAAAAATGTATAGGCAAACTTGAAGCAATTTGGCTACTGATTTGAAGTCGGTCAAAACTTTGTTTTGAAAGTACAATTATGGTTCAAACGGTTTTGACAAAAATGTGTACTTACCTACTTATCTGATCGTGATCACTTATGTTTGTAAGAAAACGATTTATCTTCCGATCCTCCTCTAATCTTTTTAAACTAACACGGGCCGTTTACGTTTAACGAATAAGATGGTATGTATCAATGCAATAATACAAAGTGCAGCTACATTCATATAGTCAGAAACAAAAATGCATCAGTCCGCCCTATTAAGCTGCATCCCGACGATTTGCAGAGTTTTATTACGATTGACGAGCCCCGATAGCGCCCCGCGCCCCGTCCAATTACTTACCGTACGTGCCGAGTGTGGACGCACCCTTATCTTAATTTCATCTAAGGAGTCGCAGAATCAACCCGCAGCTCGATACAATCTGTGGGGCTACGGTCAATGGAAGTTTGTTGCGTTTTTCTCAGTTAATAGGGATAGGATGAATATTGCCATTTTATCGATATCATTTTATGGCGTTTATATGTTTTGAATCCTATACTATTAAACGAGCAATATTTGTATATATATTTGAAATCACGTTCTCGGAAACGGCTCTAACGATTTCGATGAAATTTGGAATACAGGGGTTTACGGGGGCGAGAAATCGATCTATATAGATAGGTCTCATGTCCGGGAAAATTCGTTTTCTCCGTATTTTCTCCACTTTCACCCTTATTAAACCGTATTAAACTAAGAACATTACCAATATACAAACACTATTGAAAGGAAGCAAACCAAACCTTTTATTTTTAATGTTAGTACAGAAAATAAAGCACCGGGCATCGTTTCATACTTATTAGCTCTTACTTGTAACTTTCACCTCTAATTTAATTATTTCCATTTTTTTTTTACAGGGATATAAAGTATCCTATGTGTTAACCCTTTTCCAGGCATAGTACGATTTATCGACCACATACGTGTCAATACATTTTCAATCTTAGTTCTCCGATTTAAGGTTAAAATTAGACTGCACTTTCTTAAAAAGTGACTCGTCTTGAAATTAATAACTAAAACGTAACAATTTTAAATATATATTTTGTTTTTAGCAAAGCCTTCTAGATACATGCGGCCTGGAAAAGGGTTAATTGTGGGCTCTGTATAAGCCTTATATGCTATTATTATACCGAAGTTCGTATTTATCATAAACATCATCCAAACTTTTAAATGTGTAAAACCTAGTAGGATTGTTACACTTGACTGTAAATTGCAAACTTCACTATCAAAACAAAAACGAAATAAGGCTATCATGCTTGGCCGCCTCCATACTCGTACAAAAACTGTCAAACTACCACGTAATTTTGTTTTATATCGACAAGCCCGGACAAGATAAGCGTAATAGGGGACTGATAGCATCGCCTCCTCACAATGCCTGAGATTCAATAGTTTTTATCACGTAGATTACATTGATTTACGATTCCTTATATGTATTCAATTGTTTCGCATGGAAGACTGTGAACTATTGTATTTATGGCTACATTCGAGTGCTCGTATCTTTTTGCAATTGGGTGGTTCCCCTTATTAGCCAAAATCTTAGTCCATAATATTTGTAGGTATATGAGTTATGAGTATACATACATACATACATACAATCACGCCATTATCCCTAAAAGGGGTAGGCAGAGCACACGATACTTGTGTTCCAGTGCCACTTTTAGCATAGGTACATGTGGGTATAAAAGATCGACAAAATGTGATGTCGCAGTGATAGGTTGCTAGGCCATCGCCCACAACACACTTCAACCCTGTTCCCATAGTCGACTCTTACGACACCCACGGGAAGAAAGGGGGTGGTGCTATTCTAACCCGACACCACACGGGACTTTAGATATATATGTGATATGTGGGGATGAGTATAGTCACATATAAACGTAAGTACATAAAACTATTAGATTAGAACAACTGGAGGAAAAATTCTTCTTCTATTCTTATATCGGCGGAAAATAAACAAAGCTAAAATTATAAAACCTAAAACTTATCTTCAGTTGTCGCGTGACTTTGCAATTACCAAACAATACAATAACTGCAATAATTGCAATAACTTATACATGACGATAATCCCATTAAGCAGTTAAATTCGTCAAATTTTGGTTATAACGAATATAGAATCATTCAATCGAATAAACAAATTTTATAGCACACACAGAGAACAACCCCAAATTTATTCGAAAGCGAATTCTCTCAAAGCTCTCCTTTGAGCGAAGTATTCGAATTATTTAATCAGGTGAATGAATTAAGTTAATCAAAGTTAGTTTTTGGCATTGGGGCGGCGGGGTTTCAATTTTCCAGTTGATTTATTTGAGGATGATTTAGATAAGGCGCGGGCGGACGCCGTCCGGGGTGATGGATGGATTTAGTCGGATACGGTACACCGTACTTATGTTACAAAGAACCGCCAAGCGCGAAATGAACGATTTTGGCACGTGATTGGAGACGTATGCTTACGCTTTAACTTTCTAGATTTTGTCAAAATCAAATTGACAAATAAATTAATGTTATAGGTATGTTGTAGGAATTAAGTCCGCGACTTGTACTTTTTTTATTGGGCTATAAATTGTATAATTTTTTTGTTACAGGTATGGACATATCTTTGGATTCTGCTTACTTTCATTTGGTTAATGACACCAGCTTCGTTTGGGTAGCTGTTAGGTAAGAAGCACAGGTTGATATTTCTACCATTTAAATCATGATTAAAATTATATAGGTACACTTTTTTTTTATTTCAACACACAAAGTCGCATATACTAAAATATAAGGGGTACAAATAGAGTACCAACAGACATAAAGCTAAATACAGAGGTTCATTAATATATGAAAACTACGTTAGCATAACATCCTAATCATTCTAGGTTCTTTAGCATTGTCTTTTTTACATTGGTAATTTTGCATAAGTTTGCCAAGGAATTATAAAATCTACTTAAAGGTCGAAACGCACTGAAAGCGGTGGCGGTGCGGCGCGGCGCGGTGCGGAGGCGGTACCGGTTGTAATGTTCGAACTAATGCGAAAGGGTCCGCAAAGAATACCGCGGCGGGACGCGGCGCGGCGCGGTATTCTGTGTGGACCTTTTCATATTAGCTCGAACATTACAATCGGTACCGCCTCCGCACCGCACCGCACCGCGCCGCCACCGCTGTCTGTGTGTTTCAACCTTAAGACAGACGGACAGACCGAGCGATCGCATAAATCTTCAGTTGAACCAATTTTGATACGGCACACCAAAAATTAAGTTAACCCGTCCAACACATGTTTTGCATAAACGTAACAAACATTCCGACTTCCAAGCGCCAGGAACTAGTCCCCCTGTCGTAAACTACCCGCAAATCCCCGATAACCCACAGCATCATTGCAGTATAAATAACCGTTAATAAACGCGTCGTTAAAAACTCCAATATATATCTTACACAGGAAATTGCCGGTTGGCTTGATAGCCGGGCCTTACTTAGTGCAATGTCCCAAATTAAAAAGTTCAAACAGCTTTAATGAACACTTCCTAATAAGTTTGATGCCATGTGGCATATTAAGCCTCTCACAAACTGGCACGGCCTGACCGCGGCGGTCAATAGTAAACTTGTAGCTGTCAAATTTACTATAGACCGCCACCGCAGGCCGCGCCAGTGTGATGCAGCCTTTAAAGTGTGTTAAGCGGACGCGTGAAACCCCAAGTACAGAGTTAATTGAAAAAAAAAATGTTCCTATAACAAAATCAAACCACACAAATCAATACTTCATTGTTCATTTGTTCAATAAAACTTAATTCGAGCCAAACGAGAATTAGAGCAAAACTGCCAAAGTTCAATGCCTCTTTTGTCCAAACACGAATTAAAAATAAAAGACCGTTTTTTTGGAATAGAACAAAGAGTAGTTCTATTTTTGAAATGTGGCCCGTTCGGTTACGTTACGTCATTGGACAAAGAGTATTGTTCAAAGCGTCATAAACAAATGAAAGCAATGAAATTACCATTCGTTACGCACATGTTCGCGCTAGTAATTATTTCTTAAGTAATTAGTGAGCTATACTTTATTACGCCATATCCAATTTTAAGAGCTTTCAGTATTGTAATGTGTATTTTGATCAGAATGATCGTTATCTGTGATAATTGAGTACAACATTGCTGGTAACTGCAAATTGTCATGCTATTTACTAAGGCAGGAAAGTGACTTCAAGTACCTAAGTATACCTAGTAATATATCTTAACTAAGGAAAAAACCGGCCAAGTGCGAGTTGGACTCGCGCACGAAGGGTTCCGTACCATTATCTATAAAAACGGCTAAAAAATAACGTTTGTTGTATGGGAGCCCCCCCTTAAAAAAATATTTTATTTTGTTTTTAGTATTTGTTGTTATAGCGGCAGCAGAAATACATAATCTGTAAAAAATTCAACAACTCTCTAGCTATCACGGTTCTTGAGATACAGCCTGGTGACAGACAGACGGACGGACGGACAGCGAAGTCTTAGTAATAGGGTCCCGTTTTACTCTTTGAGTACGGAACCCTAAAAAAGTAACAAATATAAGTTTGCATATTATATACCGTAGTATTCGATTAAGCGGGGACGGACGGGGAGTAATTTCTGCAAGAAAACTTTTATATCGATGAACAAGTGACGTCAAAAATATGTTTTCCATCTAAAATCTAATAGCAATGGAATAAAGACTGTTTTTCGACGTGGAATAGTGCTACCCATGGGTGCCGTAACGTAACCCAACTAAGGGAGTTGGGTTGAAATATGGCGGACGATGGGCTATCAATTTATTAGGTACTGCTATTGCTATAACGAATTGTTGAACCTAATCTAACTGCCCAGCATAATTCTACTATACAAAAGCGATCATATGAATATTATGAGATTACAATCCGATCTTTTTCAAGGAAAACAAATGACGGCTTGTGCCATCAATTTGCTTGATCGATAATTTGTCGTTTTAATCGTAAATTTTAATTTTAGCATTTTGCACTTACTTCGCATGTTGCCCTTTGTGTACGTCTAACCTTCGGAGATCGAATTCATTCACGTTCTTCAGTTACCTGAAATTAGGTCATTTCAGTAATCTTTATCATTTCTTATTATTTACGAAGATGATAAAATTATACACGCATTGTCATTTAGTATCACGTAGTCATTCAAAACGACTTTCATTCACGTTGCGAACGGCTGTAATAAAACCGAGTAATCCACCAAGCCGTAATAACATCTCATAAAGAGTTTTGTTCCTTTTTTCGAGGATCTGATAGACTTCTCATCCACCGTGACGTAGTCACTTTACTTTCGGCACTTTATGACGCTCTCAAGTTATTACGGACGAGACATTATGTCACACATTTCGGGGATCATAAAATTCATATACCACGTTGCGTGGCGTATTTGATTTTTATTGTTTTTCGTAACTTCTCTGAACACGTGTAACGTTTTTGATAGAGGAGTAAGTTGCGCAACCGTAGAACATATGTTGTATTTTGTAACTAAATAATTAATGAGTTCAGCTCGAGTTGCTTTGTTAAGATGAAGTAATCTTTTGATGAGACGAGGAGTTATTATTGCTGTAGCCTATGCTTCAAACAATTAAAATGCGAACTTAAACAATATTTTGTATATTTTTTATAATGGAAGTAACGTATACTACGCAAGTTCTAAAAAGTTCTACCCTTTTTCAGACCGGCAGTAAAAAATGACAATTGATTGTCGATTTTAATCGGAAAAGTTAAAACACGTGTTTGGCTAGCAATATTGTATGTGGTCGAAATAAAGGCTGAATAACTTGACAGTACCTATGTTGTACTAACTTAGTATTATTAAAGAATACATTTATTCAGAAATAGAGATAAAATTGTAATTTATGCATTTCAAAATTGGAATTTCTCAATTCATCTAAAATAATAAGTGTCGACGTCATCCCGCGGCTGTCCCGGTGACGAAGAGAGAGAATTATCGCCTTCATCCTACGAATGCAGGCCATGTGAATATATTTAAACTGTCATCGCAAGCATATTAATTCCGGTTGTAAGATTTGTATGGGATTTTAAGGATGGATCTAACACGTGTTGAAGTTACTATGTGGTATCTAATTCATGGTATCATGGTGTTCAGACCTAAATTAAATGAGAAATTAGTTAGCACCTACATAATAATTGATAAATTATGTGTAATGGTAATTTTATAATAGATGCTTTTTAAGGTGGTTCGATTGCCATACAAAGCGTTATTTAACATTCGCAGGCTAACGGCGTGATATTTTAAGAAACTTATGTAACAAACTTTCATCTATTGGCTTTCCATTTGCGCCAAATTTCCCCTTTCCTAGAATAAACTTGTATAAACTAGATTAATTTCAGAAAAATAGTTTTACCAAATTAACACGTCCCAAACCTCATTCTCAAATTAATCTATTTTATACAAGTTTATTCTAGGAGAGGGGGAATTTGGCGTAAATGGGAAGCCAATTTATGAAAGTTTGTTACATAAGTTTCTTAAAATATCACGCCGTTATTAGCCTGCGAATGTCAAATAACGTTTTGTATGGCAATAGAACCACCTTAATATTCCTGGATTGATGACCGCTTTAGCCTAGTTAGTAGTGACCCTGCCTACGCAGCAAGAGGTCCTGGGTTCGAATCCCGGTAAGGGCATTTTTATTTGTGTGATGAAAACGAATATTTGTTCCTGAGTCATGGATGTTTTCTATGTATTTAAGTATTTATTTATTTAGTACCCATAGTACAAGCTTTGCTTAGTTTGGGACTAGGTCGATTTGTGTAAGATTGTCCGCGAATATTTATTATTATTTATTATCTAGTTTAACTAAGCTACATAGCGGTTATACCCACAGCAGAATTATTTCCTAGAATTGCACTTTACGTGTCGGTACATAATGTCCATTATTTTACGAAATAACAGATAATCTAGTACATTTGGCTTCCGCAACCAAAACTCGGGCATATGCAAATTGCATAGTCGATTTGCCTAATGCTCAAACCACAGCGCGTAAATCATATATCACAAACGAATTCACGTATATGAATAAGTTTTAGTGTTAGAAAACATCTAATACGAATCCTTGGTCACAGAAAGTCACCATAAATAACAATTACAGTGGAGTAAAGTTGGACCGACAGGGGGCACGCCACGGCGCCTCTGGGGGTACATTTATGGGGTTCCTTACTTTATTTTACGCTGTGTTAATGCACTTTACTTATATGTATATGTACATAGTTTTATGACGGTGTGATAGCCATAGGTACCTTCCGAGTAATGTTAAATTAGAAGTTTTACGTAACTCCCATAAGTGCGGGTGACGTAATGTTCGGTGGCAATATACCACTTCATTACTCTCAAAAGTTTTCCGGGTGCTAGTCAATGCTCTATGCTCATCCCTAATCATCTGCTCTAGTGAACCAGTGAGCAACACGCCAATTTGAATCGTTAACGCCGCCCTTCACGTCCAACTATAAACATCAACCCTGAATTT
This sequence comes from Epinotia brunnichana, assembly GCA_963854355.1. Taxonomy (NCBI): domain Eukaryota; kingdom Metazoa; phylum Arthropoda; class Insecta; order Lepidoptera; family Tortricidae; genus Epinotia; species Epinotia brunnichana. Next base: position 14,597,477 of record OY977949.1, on the reverse strand, counting down.
ACATCGACCAAAGCCACGCCATTTCCAAGATATCGAGCATTCTCCTAATCTTCGAATACTTGGCTTCAAGAAGGCGTATCTATTCAGAAATCAGATCCTTTTCAAAACGCGGGTACTTATTTCCATACGCTCTGGGCATGTTATTGAAGAGTGCTTCTTTGAATTGCAAATGGGCTAGTCCTTGGGCGGGTTTCATTGAAATGTCAATTTGTTTTCTATTGGGGTTGCTTGTTTGGTTACCCCGGGACATATCGCCTTACTTTTGTGCACGGCTTATATTCGATGCATCTTCAACTTCTTGAAGAGCAACATTCTCGGCCTTTGTTTGCCCAGACGCCCTCTCTTCCCGCGCCACACTCTGTATTCATTGAGTTGTAAAATCAACTTATCGACACTTCCAAGGTTCCCGGAGCGAAAATATGATTCACATTTAGGACGCGCGAAATAAAAACTCGTCGTTAAAAACTCGTGGAAAAGTTTAAATTGAAGAGTGCATTTGACAAAGTGCGCTCGAATTTAAGGATTAGTTTTTTATTGGGGAGTTTTTTTATAGTAAGGGAGTTTGCGGTGATCGCATCCTGTATCCGACCATATCCGGTTTTTATTAGAACGGGTGTACGAGAGGCTTCCGAGAGCTTTTGTGTCGACTTTCGATATCGAACGAGCTTCCATTGTAAGCTATATTATGTCACCCGTCATTGAGTTTTTCGAGCCGTTTATGGCTCTTTATGTTCGGCATTATACTTCACTTGCTGTTGTCATGGCATTTAATATCGTGTACTGGGCTTATAAAATAATAAGGAGATTGGGCTTGATAAAATGTTATGTCCTATCTTTAATCCATTTGAAGTGGAACGATCACATGCGTCTTTGCTTTGTAATATATCGTTGTAAGTATCTTTCGGAAGAAAACCGTAACACATAAGCGGATTATGTTACGTAAAAACGTAATCATAATATGGCAAAAATTAACAACATTTCGAAGAGAATATTGGTGGAATCAGAATGATCTTTACTATGTCCGCTCTAAATACCTACTAACTTTATCGAGGAATGAGGTACACATACATTCAGTAGGTAATGACTTAAATGAGGCTATGTACTAAACCAGGAATGAACTCAATTATTTGTTTTTTTATTTTACGGACAATATAATCCTGATGTCTCGCCATTTATAGCATTAAAATTGCCCCCTTAGTACCTATCCTTGAACGCTAAAATGTTTTTGTTGTTCATGCCCATGCCCTAATCGAATTAATGAGGTACTCGTGCTCCATTGAATTTGTTAAAGAGTTTTCGGCTTTGATGATTTGTAACGTGATAATATTTGTACATTAGGAATGTACCGAATATTGGATTAGTAATTATTTAATTAGTTCTCAATTATCGGCATTGTACAGTTATGATAAAAGGTTTGTATTAACCTGTTAAAATAATTTAATTGATGGACACATTCAACACATGGTACCAATCCTTATATTAATCCATTGTGGTACCTACCTAAATAACAATATTTATATTAAAATTATCATTAAAGATTTAACAACTTAAAGATAAGCTTACTAAACTTGTGCTGATTCTGTTTTTGTTTCTTATTCTGCCTGTTGACGGCTATAAAACATTAATAGAATCCTAAGGTGACTTTGCGATAAATTGAATGTTCACTTTCTGTAATGTGAATATCCAGAAGGGTTTAATCAAAATGAAATAGAATATTTCTGTTTATTTTCCTTTATACTTCGGACCATTTCTACGCTTACAATGTTATCCAACAAAGTATTATAGTAAGAACAGTGCAACACCATTCTTTCAATTGGCGGAAATTCAGCATCAGAAGTGAACGGCCGAGCACATCCTACGCTATCCGCACTGCAAATAACCTCTGAGCTGTTTAGAGAAACTCCTCGTGTTTACGTTCTCACTGTAGCCCAGGCCACAAGTGCTAAACCTAAATCACGAGCCATTTGTTATTCCATTGTTTTATTTAGTTTTTCTGGCATTCTAGTGGGGGGAATGGACTATGGATTAGCATCCGTACGCAGAGGGTACGCAGTTAGTGAATTAGCATAGTATAGACCTGTTCAATCACAAAGGCTTGTCCCAAAACTTGTCATCAATTACTAAGTAATATTATTATTATTATTATTATAGCCTCTTTATTTCCATAACGAATGGCGTATAAAACATATCAAATTATTTATATATTATTATAATTTTATTCTTTTAGCATGCACAACTTAATTATTAGGAATATTACATTAAAAAATTCTGATTTGCAACTAGCTGTACATGATAAAAATATTAAATTCACGACATTTTTCAGTAGTTCTCTTTTCTATCGTTTTTTTATATATTTTATTTTATTTATTTTAGAGAAATATATATATATATATATATATATATGTATTTTTTATACAAGTAAATTTAAATAGGTAATAGCTATTTTTGTAAAAAAAAATACATGCATAATCAATTGGTAATCGATATGGACCCCTCAACGGGTTAAGGCCTCTTCCATTTTGCTCCACGTTTGTCTTTCTTTCGCTTTTTTGATCCAGTTTTCACCAGCTTTTCTTATTATTTCATCAACCCATCTTTCTTTCGGTCTTCCTCTTTTCCTTTTGTTTATTGGTCCTCGCCACGTAGTTACTCTCTGTGTCCATCTTTCTTTATCCATGCGTGCGATATGCCCTGCCCATTTCCATTTATGTTTTTGAGAGTCTTCCAAAGCATCTATTATTTTTGTTGTGTTTCTTATTTCTGTGTTTCTTTTTCTGTGTGTTATGTTTATGTTTAGTATACTTCTTTCCATCGCTCTCTGACATACTTGTATTCTATTTTTAATTTTATTATTATATATCCATGTTTGGGAGCCGTATGTAAGACAAGGTAGTAAACATGAATCCATAACTTTTTTCTTGAGCTTTACGGGGAACTAAGTAATATAGCTAATAAGTAATATTGTATGTACCTAAGCAATGGTACGGAGTGGGGCGCATTTTCGTGAGCAAACAGAACGTACCTATGTTAATGACTATCATTAAAAAAGGCTCTTATTATTGCGCTTACATGCGTTAGGTGACAATTTTACGTTTCGTATCATCATCCTCCTAATAGCGTTATTCCCGGTTGTACCCCAAAGCCCGGGGTCCGCTTTGACATCTAAACCCAAGATTTGGCATAGGCACTATCTGACCTTCCAACCCAGAGGGAAAACTAGACCTTATTGGGGTTAGACCGGTTTCCTCACGATGTTTTCCTTCACCGAAAAGCTATCGGTAAACATTCCGTACATCGTATAGATGGTGTGATTTAGCATACTCGTAATTATCCTTAAGTTACGTTCATATTTCTCATTCGTTATGCCATTTAATAAATACGTTAGTAACCCTGCCCTTTTGAATTTATTGGGCTTTGCATAATAAAGTTACTGAAAATAAATACTTACGAGTACGCTGTCTGCATGTATGATCGCTAAACTTAAGTGGCAGTGGGCGGGGCACATCGCACGTAAAGGTTCTCGAGTGGCGACCACGTACCGGAAGGCGCGGCGTTGGTAGGCCTCCAACAAGGTGGACTAATGACCTGGTAAAGGTCGCGGGAGTCCGCTGGATGCGGGTGGCGCAGGACCGGTCACTTTGGAACACTTTGGGGGAGGCCGATGTCCAGCAGTGGACGTCTTTCGACTGATATTTGGTTAAATTGCATTAATACGATATGTATGAGCAGTTAGTGTATGCATGATGCAACAAGTGAAGGAGCATCGCGAGGGCTGCTTTATGCATACATCATCATGAAACCACGACCACTCTATGAAGAAGAGAGAAATTGTTTTAAAAGTGCGTCTTCTATTTCTGGTTCTTACTACAACGACGGAAGGATGATACAATTCTTGTGGTTGGGTAACATAGAGTACTCGGTAATTAATTGCAATGAAAGTGTGATGTGCTATTTTGTATATCCATTTCAGCTATCGTTAATAGTCGAAGTTGAATAAATTAAATAACCTTAGGTAGGTACTCAAATGTCATTAAAGAATTCGCTTAAACTATAAAAAAAAATACATATCTACATAGATTGGCATCGCTTAAATAAAAGTGTCAAAGTGTCCATTTCATAAACAAGATCTTTAAGCATTGATATTATTAGATTAGCTGAAAGACATCCCCCATACTTTTGTTATTTAATCGTACATACGTTATAATTGTTCTAGAGATTTATTTTGTTCATTAAAGTGCTTACATGACCACATTTATTTACCAGCAAAACAGGCATATCTTATACCGAAGTTGCAGATTGAGTCAAATACCATCCGCTTTAATGGAAACAATTAACCAATTAATACACTTTCCAACATGCCGAAGTTGCCAGTCACCTGACAGGGCATTTAATCCAACTTGGACGTAATGGACGAGGTCTTGGCCCGCAATCAGGGGTGGCCAGATCAAATTAGCCGAGTAATGACCAGTTTGGCTTAGGGAATATGTATGCACCACGTTCATTATGCGTTTACGAGACTCCTTTCTAGAGACAAGTAACCAATATTCCAATGGTATTTGCTTTCTTGCTAAATAAACCAACTGTAAATATGAAACATTTCAAACAGAAAATGATTATTGGTGCACACGCCTTGGTGTTTATGATTGATAATTAAAATGTGTAAGTTCACGGAACCCTAAAATTTTCGTATCAATTATAATAAGCTTTCTCGGGCATTGTTAAGTTAGACAAGTCAGTGATATATTCACATCTTAATAATTATGAGAACATCTACTCCTCCTGAACTTTGTAAGATAATGAAAGTGCGATGGAGGCACTGCTGCCATGATCACAAAATCCAGATATTAAACAAAGCAAAGCAGCTCCCAGCATAACTTCGAAGACCAGTATTTACATAGTATCTGATGCAATCTTTATTTTCGCATTTTGTTATATACCTAAACTGTAAATAGGACATTTTGATGTAAAGTTACAACAGACATCCTTTAACGGCGTTTCTATTTTTAGCCAAGTCGGTATATGTATGAAAGATCACACAGATTCCCACGTCGCTCAACCGACATATCAAACGTGCGGCCCATCGACCGTGCTGTCCAACTCCGCGTGAATATTTAAATATCCGCACAATTCAGCACATTTCACATTACAACTGAAACGAGAATCTCAATTAATTACACCACACAAAAACCAACCTTGATGCGTACGGTTATAAGTCTACAATTTAACTGGATATCTGCCTATTTATAACTCTTTCGCTTTATGAAACGACATGTCGAACCCACACGTTGTTAATAGCGGTTTTTTAGTAAACATTTTTTGTATCACAAATGAAAAAACAAAAATGCATTGTTCAAAACAGCTGAAAGCGACAGCGATGAAAAACTGTGGATTCTGTGAACAAAAGGTTTCGTTGAAACAAAAGTTGATCTGATAGCTGCCTGTATGCGAATTGTTTTTGAGGTGATGCATTTTGAAATTGAAACAACCGACAACGGCACTGATATTTGTCGCAAAACCCATTGTCAAATACTGAAACCGCAATATTAATTCAAATACAAATTTATTGAACTCGGAAGACACATTTGTAGCAAAAAGTGGCTTCAACTGAAGATTTAGACATTTATTTATCCTGTTATTATTCTCATATTTTAATACGAACGATTTTTTTCTGATTGTTAGAAAGAAGGAAGTGAGTTGGTTAGCGATTTATAGGATTATTCAATTCACCCCAGTTAAATATTCACATCAAAATAAAGTTAGATTCATGTCAAATGCATGGTTATGAAAATGATGAACGAACAAATGAGTAGGTACGTGACCAAATCGCAGAAATCTCAATTTTAGGAGCATTAAAGTGATATCTAATTCATTCAGCCACTATTAAACAATGTAAAACAAAGCTATTATATTCCAACTGAAGTATTCACTTATCAAAACCACAGTGATTGTGACATTAGATCAAAAAGGTAGAAGGATATCTCAAGAAACTAAAACAAACATAAAATATCCTACAAAATAAAATATCTTTGGCCAATTCACTTTACTATGTAATACATGTACATATATAACAAACAAAAACATTTACATAATTGATATACCGACTTACTGCTATTTAAGAGGGCGCTCGTTTTTTGGTCAGGAATAAGCGAGAATGACGGATTTTTGACGTTGTAATTCTAAGAAACGGAGAGCTTTTTTTAGATCCCGATTACTTATTTGCATAGGTAAACTCCTCATATTGGTCCTAGCCGCCTCCAATTTACGAAGAACTGAATACTTTAACCGAAAATACCCGATTACCGACAGTAGTTTTCTGAAGAGAGCGCAGAGTCATAAGTTTGAGCCCCTAATATTCCATGATGTTATATGAGAACCTACTTGTTTTATTCTATTTTCACTAGCGTAATATGTTGCCATTGCTACTAGCCGCCTCGAATTTTCCTTATTCTGCACGTGTATATATGTAAACTGTTCTCAATTACACCATATTTGTCAACAAAATCTTACTGAAAACTCGAGGATTTTCTCATTATTGTTGAATTATTTGTGTATTGAATCTTACACAACATTAAAGTTCATGCTTGTTCCAACAAGATCCAGTCCAAAAAATATAAATTTAGTGAACATTTATATTTATAAATAATTATTCAAAACTAGTATAAATTTACCGTCGCGCGGGAATATATCTCAGTACCGGCTGAATAGCCCTCCGAGACAGACGTGTACTCTGTTTATTTGTGGCTATTCACGAAGCTAACCGGCCACTCTTCATATAAAATAATATTATTTTGATCTCCGACTAGGCATAGTTGTTACAAACCTCGGGGTCAAACTATACTGGGGATACATTCGTGAGGCAAATCGAGACAAGTTATGAATTGCATAGCTATCAGATATGACGTAGTGTAGCGAAAAGGCTCAAACCCACAGGATATGTAACATTTAAAATTGAACCTTCTACCTAAAACAAAAGTCATACATTTCAATGGTGATATCTTGTGGGTTGGATCCTTTTGTCTAAACTACGCGTTCTATGGTCAATTATTATTGTACGAGTGATCGTGATACTTGATAGATTTAATTTATTTACTTGTTACTATCAGTCCACCTTGTGGAGGATCCGCTGCAGTTTCCGGTACGTAGTCGCCTCTCGAGAACCTCCCCGCCCCAACGGCCATTATGATTAGTTAGTATGTATGTATGTATGTTAGTTTGGGCGAAATCTTCAAATTAGGTACAATTGCGTATCTTCGGTGACAATGCCATAATATCATAGAGCTGGTCTGATGATGGAGTCGGAAGGTGGCCATAGCAACTCCTAAACTCAACAAGATAAATCCATCGAATTTGGGCTCATTAATTTGGTCATGGCACGGCAAGACTTTGGTGCTGGATGATTTCCAGAGTCTGATAATGGAGCTGGAAGGTGGTCATGGAACTCCTAAACTAAACTAGATAAACCCATCTAGTTTGGGCTCATCTGTTTTGTCTTGGTAAACACTTTGGTGATGGATGATTTCCAGGATCTGATGATGGAAGTTGGTCATGGGAACTCCTAAACTAAAATAGATAGACCTATCTTGTTTGGGTTTGTGTGATTTGTCTGTATAAGTACCCACGAACCAGCGACATAATATGCAGGGTTATTGAAAATAACAAGATGAATAAAAAACATTTTAAAAAACAAGCTTATATGGCGTTTGTTAAGTACAGCACGATCCTACCTTGCATTTAGTTATTATTTTCGTTTATCTCCACTTATAATAAATCTCTAAATTAAAAAAAGAATCAGCCAGTTTGAAACTAAGCTTTGCGCGGTTCGAATGTTCTCAGCATCCCATGAACGGAAAAATATGAAACATTTTATATAGGTACATTATTATTCTAGCTGCAACTTAGGATAGTTTTTATCCGACTGCGACAGTTAATTAATTTTCCGAAATATACGACTTCATTTAATTTTTCATTTATTTTTATTGAAATCAAACGCTGCTCCAACCTGTCAGCTATAAGAAACGTCAAATTTTCGTCAAAATGGCGGAATTGCTTTGCCTTTCACTTATTAATAATTTAAATCCCGTCTACGATAGACCTTTACGAGACAAATGCTAAAATATAAACCATAAAAAAATATTCGATTCTGATATGAGAACTTATATGCGCAAATGTCGTTTTATGACGTAATTTCAATAAATGAAATCAACAAATTTGAACAATATAATTAACACGAATTTGTTTTTTTTTGAATGACAATGGCACGCGCTCGGCGCATTCAGCCAAAGTACCTGCCACGAAAACTGATACTCAATGTTCATATATTTGCATCCCTGTCACTCGAGTATGGTTAGTGCGATAGAGATAGAGATACCCGAATATTTTCGAATTCCGAAGTTCGTGGTTATAGCTCAGGAATCGAAAATATGGTAAATAATCATAATGTATTTTCTCGAAAAAGAATTTAAAATAAATATAGTCAAATGGAGAAAAAAACAAAGCAAGAGGTTATATAGGTAATGATTAAGTTATAAGAGTCCAAAGTTTTAAGAGGGGGTATGTTCTGTCCCTTTTCCGCAAAACGCACCTTCATATGAAACGATTGTTTTTTACTATGACGCTCGAGTATATTGACGTCACAGTCCCTCATCGTTTTCTCACTCTAACAAGCGACATTAAAACGGATGTAGCTTCATAATTTTTTGAGATATTTGAATGGGAGTTTCATTATCTTCTATCTATTTATACATAATAAATGCCTATGTCCTGACTGACTTATTCACTCACTCACTCACTCATCAACGCACAGCCGAAACTACTAATCTTAGAGAGTTGATTTTTGCACAGTATGTTGCTTTTATAACGTGGGCTAGGGATAAAAAGGGATTTTTGAAAATTCTACCCCTAAGGGGGTAAAATGGGGGTGCAAAGTTTGTATGGGAGAACCTTTTTTTTTTGAGCTATAGACTTAAACTTTGTAGAAAAATTAGTTATTAGAATAAAAATGAAACACTTTCAGCGTTTTGGAAAATTCCACCCCTACGGGGGTAAAATAGGGGTGCAAGGTTTGTATGGGGGAAACATTTTTTTTTTAAATAGAGACCTAAAACTTTGTAGAAAGATCAGTCATTAGAATACAAATAAAGAACTTTCAGAGTTTTAGAAAATTCTACCCCTAAATGGGTAAAATAGAGTGCAAAGTTTGTATGGGAAAAACTACTTTTTTTAAATAGAGACTTAAAACTTTGTAGAGAAATTATTCATTAGAATACAAATAAAGTACCTAGATTCAGTGTTTTAAAAAAATCTACCCCTAAGGGGGTAAAATAGGGGTGCAAATTTTGTATGGGGGAAACAATATTTTTTTTAAATAGAGACTTAAAACTTTGTAGAAAGATTAGTCATCAGAATACAAATTAAGTACTTCCAGCGTTTTAGAAAATTCTACCCCTAAAAATAGGGGGCTAAAATAGGGGTGCAAAGTTTGTATGGGAAAAACTACTTTTTTTAAATAGAGACTTAAAACTTTGTAGAGAAATTATTCATTAGAATACAAATAAAGTACCTAGATTCAGTGTTTTAAAAAAATCTACCCCTAAGGGGGTAATATAGGGGTGCAAATTTTGTATGGGGGAAACAATATTTTTTTTAAATAGAGACTTAAAACTTTGTAGAAAGATTAGTCATCAGAATACAAATTAAGTACTTCCAGCGTTTTAGAAAATTCTACCCCTAAAAATAGGGGGCTAAAATAGGGGTGCAAAGTTTGTATGTGGGAAATATTTTTTTTAGCTAGAGTCCTAAAACTTTGTAGAAAGATTATTTAAATACAAAGAAAGTACTTTTAGCGTTTTGGAAAATTTCACCCCTAAGGGGGTAAAATAGGGTGCAAAGTTTGTATGGGAAAAACATATTTTTTTTTAATAGAGACTTAAAATTTTGACGAAAAATTACTTATTAGAACATGAAAAATACTACATTTGGCGTTTTACAAAAATCATTCCCTAAGGGGGTTAAAAAAGGGTGCAAGGTTTGTATGGGGAACACTTTTTCTGAGCTAGACACTTAAAACTTTGTAGAAAGATTACTTATAAAAATACAAAAAAAAAGACTTTCAACGTTTTGAAAAAATCTATCCCTAAGGGGGATAAAAAGAAGTGCAAAGTTTTTATCAGGGAAAGTTTATGTTTTTGAGTTAGAGACTTGAAACTTTGTAGAAAGATTACTTATTAAAATACAAAAAAAGAACACAAATCGTTTAAGAAAATTCCACCCCTAATAGGGTTAAAAAGGAGAGCAAGCTTTGCATGGGCAACACTTTTTTTTGAGTTAGACTTAAAACTTTGCAAAAAGATTACTTATTAGAATACTAAAAAAGAACTTTCAGCGTTTTAGAAAACTCCATCCCTAAGGGGATCCTTAAGATCCTTAAGAAGGGTAGCCAGTGTTGTGTGGGAAAAACTTTTTTTCTTACTAGACTTAAAACTATTCAAAATGTTACTTATTAAAATTAATAATAAAGTACTTTCAGAGTTTTAGAAAATTCCACCCCTGAGGGGGGTTAAGAAAGCTTTGTATGGGCAACACTTTTTTTGAGCTAGAGACTTAAAAGTTTACGAAAAAAGTTCTTTCAGCGATTAGAAAAATTCAACCTCTAAGGGGGTTTAAAAGGGGGTTCAAATTTTAAATGGCGAGCAATAAATTTTTAAAGTGTGAGTAAGAGATTTTTAACTTCGGTCTTATTCTGTACGTTAAAAGACTACAAAACTGATTTCAGAGTTTTTCCAAATTCATCCCCTAAGAGTGTTAAAATTGGTTCAAAGTTTGAGTATTTCAAGGCATTTTTAAAGTATGAGATTTTTAACTTTGATTTTAGACTGTTTGTTCACAAACTAGAAAATGAACATCAACTTTTTTTTTAATTATCCCCTAAAAGAGGGTTCAAATTTTGTATTGAGAGAAATCATTTTCTAAGACGATAAAAAGTTCTACGCGGACGAAGTCGCGGGCAACAGCTAGTATATAATAATAACACACACCGGGGGTTTACACTGGAAAGGGAGATTTTTACGTGGTTTTATTACATTTCCGAGTCATCATCATCATCATCATCATATCAGCCGAAAAACGTCCACTGCTGGACATAGGCATCCCCCAAAGAGTGCCACAATGGCCGTTCCTGCGCCACCCGCATCCAGCGGACTCCCGCGACCTTTACCAGGTCATCAGTCCACCTTGCGGGGGGCCTACCCACGCTGCGCCTTCCGGTACGTGGTTGCCACTCCAGAACCTTTCCGCCCCAACGGCCATCGGTTCTACGTGCAATGTGCCCCGCCCACTGCCACTTAAGTTTAGCAATTCGGAGGGATATATCGGTTCCCTTGGTTCTGCTGCGGATAGCCTCATTTCTGATGCGATCGCGCAGGGAAACTCCCAGCATAGCCCTCTCCATTGCCCTTTGAGTGACTTTGAGCCTTCTTATGAGGCCTATAGTAAGCGACCACGTTTCCGTGCCATATGTCATCACTGGCAACACACACTGGTCAAAGACTCTCGTCTTGAGACACTGCGGAATATTGGACGAAAAGATGTGCCGTAGCTTCCCGAATGCTGCCCAGCCGAGTCGGATTCGACGATTGACCTTCCCTTCGACATTTCCGAGTATCACTCTTTATTTCGAAATAAATGTTAAAAAAACCGGCCAAGTGCGAGTCGGACTCGCGCACGAAGGGTACCGTACCATTATCTATATCTAAAAACGGCAAAATATCTATATCTAAAATCACGTTTGTTGTATAGGAGCCCCCTGTAGCCTAGTTAGTAACTTGGTAGTGACTCTGCCTACGAAGCTGGAGGTCCCGGGTTCGAATCCCGGTAAGGGCATTTATTTGTGTGATGACCATAAATATTTGTTCCTGAGTCATGGATGTTTTCTATGTATTTAAGTATTTATTTATCTATATAAGTATGTTTATCGTCGTCTAGTACCCATAGTACAAGCTTTGCTTAGTTTGGGGCAAAGTCGATTTGTGTAAGATTGTAAAAGAAAAAGAAACAAATAAAAACTAAAATAAAAATAAAAAGATGTATTCTGTTTTTTAGTATTTTTTGTTATAAATAGCGACAACAGAAATACATCATCTGTGAATCTTTCACGGTTCATGAGATACAGCCTGGTGACAGAAGGACAGACAGGCATTCAGACAGACAGACGGACAGCGGAGTCTTAGTAATAGGGTCCCGTTTTACTCTTTGAGTACGGAATCCTAATAAGTGACATAGGTTTTAGGCTCAGAACATAAAAAAAGGGAGAAGTGCCGTACTGCTTAATTCCAACCAAAACCGATGTCCCCAGTTTTCTCCCACCGCAGCGCCCATAGGCACACACATTGAACCGTGTAAACAAAGACTCGGGCGTTGCCAGTGAGTCTACGGCAACATGCAAACAAGGGCTGTGATTGGCTTAAACGCACTACACTAGGGGGGCGACAAACGTTAAAATTATGTTTTATCGACATTGATATTAAAATTAATATTATGTTATGATATTGATAGGTAACAACTTCAACAACATGGTAAGTTTATGTGGTGGTATTTAAACTTTTAGCTACAAGTTTAAATAACACGGGTTGTTAACTTACCATAAATCGCAAAAGTAAAAAATATTGACGAATACCTACAGAGTAACATAAACGGCTTTTTATAAGTTCGTGTTCACATACATTTAAAACTCTGGTCACATCGATATTTTTGACCTGTAGGTACCAGGCCGATCCGTATCGCATTTTGGCGCGAAATAATATGTCCATTACTCATATTACGAGATTTAAGGCTAAGGGCGAGTATCCACCAAAGATGTGCGGAGATGTGTTACCATACATTTTACACCTAGGTTTCAAGCAAGCGAGGTGTCAAATATTCGAAAAGTGTACGGCTCTTATTAAGTGGTTGGAAACATTTTTCTTGAAAATGTTACGAACACATTAACTCTTCTCTGTACAGGAAACCAGTTAGGACCTCTGCCAGTAGCATCTATCCATTTTTTTAGTACCTACTCGGATTCTTTGGAAAACTGTAATAAGAAACCGAGATTTCTTCTTCAATTATCACATTTCAAATGAAAGTAAAAAATACTCATTTAAAATAAATTATTGGTAATAATATCACATTTTAAGTTGTTCTGAAGCCATTTGCAACTAAATTATATACTTGTATATACAATTTTAATATGTCTATTTACCGTTCATACTGCAACTTAGTGAAAATCTTATTAGTAGGTACCGTAAACATTTTGTGCCTTTTAATCTTATAAGTATGTTATTAGTTACCTTTAAGATAGGCACCCAACCAAAACAAGTAATTAAATAAAATAAAACAGCGAATGTAGTCGAAATAAAATAACTAGTATGATATCGTACTTCTATTTTATCGATTACGCGTAAATTGTAACTGCACTTTGGCACCGCTCTAGTTTGCGACGCCAAGCAGCGGCCGTACCACAAAAAAATTCAAGCATCGTCCATATCCATAGTGGTTTAATACATTGCGCCGTGGTTTACTGTATTGAACATTCAATGTACAACGCATAGAACAAAAATATGCTTTTTCGTTCGATATGTTAGTTCGATCCCGAGAAATGAGGCGGCGTTGCGTTTATTTATTAAAATATTAGTTTTTACTGACTTAAGTGAAAATACTAATACTCACATGTGGTGCGTGACTCCACCATTTATGTAGGTTTTAGATTCATTCCTATTTTTGCATGTAACCACGCTACAATTCGGCATTTTGAGTAAACGTGGAAAAACATTTCAGATTCACGGCAAATTGCGACTAACATGCGGTGGGCAGTGACATGCCCATTTGGCCATGTCGCACCGACACGCGCCAAGCCCCCGTTTCATATCTATTCCTTTTTATCATCTGAGGTTTTAGGATTTTGAATAAAATCACGCATTAATTAATTGTATTCTAGATAAAAAGCTGTGTTTGTATAATTTATAATTTTCAGTTCCTTTGGTAAGAAACGGACATAGCAATTTCTATGAAGGGCAGTTTTGTTTTACTGTCCATAACAAAAAAAAAAATCTTCAAGAAATGAATACGTCAGTACCCAGTAATTTCCTAGTAGTGGGTCGACTGGTATAATTTCATTACATTACTATATATAAATAAGACTCAGATAACATGCAAACTATTAATATCCGTAAAACAAATCATTATTCTTATTACTGACAACTTTAAAACTCGTTAGTTTATTTTATACTAAAAAAACGAAACTAAATATACTTTGTCATATCATAGTATTTTAATACAAATAGAAAACTTGTGCTCAAAAATCAAATACTTACTTTATTCAAGTTATCTAACTTCGCTAACATGATGTTCTAGAACATCATGTTAGCGAAGTAATACTTACCACTTTTTAGTGCAAGTATCAATATCGGTCACGGAGTGAATTCCAACGGTGCGCTATACAGCTATTTGCATCGGCAAGCTCCGTGGTTAGTTCTATCCCGATCGCACTTACATATAGCTAGAAAGGGACGGCACCCGCGGCTGGTGCGATCTCGCTGTGCATGTGGGGGTTAGGTACGTTTGTGTGGGTGGTAGTAGTATTTACACACACAAACGCACTACGCGTGTCAAAATACCGAATTCTGAGCGAGCGCTTTTTTGAAGAGCACTCTTAAGCAGACCTAGAATTGAACAATGTAAAAATGTATTAGTACTTAGGTATACAAGCCTTGAACGCAAAGAAAATTAATATACGGAATATGGTTATCTATAGAGCAGTATCTTTTTAAATCATAATCCTGTATCCCTTTCGATCAATTTGTGCAAGTGAGCCGCACGTCGAGTGGCTAACGCTGCATGATGAATGATACAGGAAGCACCAATTGCCTAATTCAAACTCGTTGTTTGAATTTATTTTCGTTAGCACTTTTGGCCGTTGTTAATTCTTATGTTCGGCAGAAGTAAAAGACCTGTATTCACCAATTTTTAAATAAATTATAACGTAATCATAACGTATTGCTGTAATTAAGTATACAGACCTTATTTTCTCTTTGAAACTACTAATCATTGAAGCATTGACACATGTGGAATGGAAACCATGTAATTGCTATGTACATCAAATTCCTCTAGAACAAATTAATAATAATTATGCACATCCTATACATACCAGCACAGTCCGAAACAATCATTTAACTTTTTATTCTATGCATTAGCATTTTGTATGGAAGGCAGTCACTTTCCTCTGCAGCTGACTGAACATATATATGTTTTGAACAAAAATGTTTTCCTCTTTACATATTTTCTTTTCGAAATAAAACTCTTTTAACAGCCTTTCATCCACTCGTAATAAATGTAAAACAAATTCACCGACACTTCTGAACAAAAATGTCTCATTTAAATTCTTAACTTTTTTAAACAAAAACTTTCGTACTCTACACTGCCTATACGAGTACATCATTGAATGACTTGTTAAGAGGAACAATGAGCCAATCGCGTGGTGTCTCTCGTGCTGCATTCCTGTACGCAAATTTGAACTTAAGTATTTTGAAATAAAGTTGCTTATAATTCATACAATGTTTGCATTTTATATGAGGCAGAGGAAGAAACTGTCGCAATGTTGTTGAGTGCCCTCTGCTCCCCTAATTCACTCTGACTCACTCCAAATCTAATGGCGTAACGAAACCATTTGCGTTGAGACAAATTTATCATTTCTTGGACTCAATATTGGTCTATTTAAATGATCAATAGTAAGTATTCGTACTTATTTGATCAATGCCATCAATAGAAGTATCATTACACATACACATATTTCCCATTTTAAAGTTCAAAGTGCTTTATTTGTTAAACATAGGTATAACTGAAAGATACAGAGATGTTAAATAAATATAGCACACCACTATGTTTTGCCAGTTGGCGTACAAAAACATTATATTATTACATTGCATTACATTACATTATTAATAAAAAGAGTCTAAAACATTCTATGTATATAAAAAGAGTCAATGTAATTTGCATAATAATAAAATTAAACGATTTTTTTGTTCTATTCTCTTTTTTTTTTTCCCTATTTTTGGTCGGCGCTGTGGTTAGTATTAGTACTGTTAGTTGATGACGTCTTACATTAAGTCAACCTTCAGAGCTGAAAATAAAGGTCCTACTTTTCGTGACATAAATATGTTGTGATAGTTATCTATCTTATATCTTCTCTATCATTACTCAATCTCATATGTTTCAACGTATATTTTATTGCACAACAACGCGTATTCACACACCGTGTCAAAAATGTCAAAATACATACACTTTTTCACATTACCATGAAAACCACTTAAAAGTTCCGAAATCAGACGATTACTTGTACTCTGATAACAAAGAATTAGAATCCGAATCGCTAAGTGTCATTACGCAAGATATATTTCTCAGCGTCATTATCTCGTGACTCATCTGAGAAATGGATTACATTTTTGAGAGTTTCCATTCCATTGCCCCCGTTGGCTGGGGAGGCCTCAATTTGACTGATGATACCCATCGGAGGTTATTTTCTAAGATTAAATTTGTAATTTCTTTTAGCAAACAAATTGCGAATTGGTAGAGCTGGTCGTTACTTTGATCGATAGATCCCAGGCGTAAGATATGCGAATATGAACACGTTGTGCCTTTGCTATAAATTTATTGTGTTTTTCTCGATATCTAAGTTTAGACAGACATAAGGTAAACGTTCTAATGTTCGATACCCTAAAACCATTAGACTACAACACTACACCATGGGGGCTATTATAGCACAACTTGGTGCCAAGTCGAGAAGCGCATTACTCAGCGATACCTTTCTTACTCGCACTGTACAAATTATAGAAAGACGCCGGTAGATTTTCTCGTCTCTTATCGCGTCGCGGTTTCAGTTGTGCTAGCACTAGCTGGTATGTTTGTCACCTTAATTGCTTTGAGTTAAGATTCAAGATAGTCTGTGTCGAGCACTGGGATATTTACTATATATACGTAGGTATATTTACATCTTAATTAGGTAATTTACCGATATATTTGTACATTTGATTCCAATATTTCTGTGAAAAACGGAAACCTTATACCAGGAAAATGATTTTACGTAGACGTCGAAATATTTAGGCTCTTCCATTCTTCCATTATATCCACAGCTATTTCTAATTTAGCTGAAACATCGTCTGAGCCACCGTCACGGCCTGAGGCCTTTCTCAAAATTTGATTGTACCTAAATGTCAAATATATTGTAGGTAGCAAAGCGGACCCAAGGCTCATTTAGGGCACACCGGGGAAACACTAGTAGGATGATAATGATGCCAAATAATATATAATATATATATTATTCGTATTCCTATGAAACATACAATGCTTACAGTCCAGTAACAAAACAATCCTCATGACATGCTTATAACCATTAAGATAAAAGGAAGATACAACAGCAATAACAATATAAAATGCCCAATTAATCTGGTACATCATTCCATACAATAAGCTACCCCCGTCGTGACAAGTATTTTTGCAGTGCCGCTTGATCGAGCCAACTGAACAATCGCAACGCCCAAACTTATGTCATTAAAAGATTGAAAGATTACTTCACTTGTTTGGGGTAAAAATCACCCCTTAGAAGATTTATCTCATTAGTTAAATGGTGCGTCTAGACGACGGAGAATTACGGCGACTTGTGAATTGAGCGTCTTTTTTGGAAGCAAGGGTTGGTAAAAAGAGAAGTTTTGTGGGGAATTGTTTTCAGCTAATGGCTGCGTTAATTTTTAAATTCCTTAGTTCACTTTTCATGTTAAAGTAAGCGTGATTGAACAGTTTTTTTTAGTTACTCATTGTTTGGTGTTAAATATCCTATCTAAGTTTCCAATTCCGAAAGCTAGTAATAGTTGTATCAAACAAACACCAACAAAAGCTTCTTGTTCGTAAAAAAATATGGATATTATTATAAATTTGATCAAATATGTGCCAGTTATTATTTATTTATCGTATGGCGCTTGCACACTGGTACCAGGTTCGTATCGATGTCGCTGATAGAGTTCCAGTTATTATGATATTGCACAAGTTTTATCTGTCCAAAGCCCCAAACCCTTTGCGGCGCAGATAAATAATATAATCACATCCAATCATATCTCAAACGTACCAAATTACCCGGGACATCAGTTTTTACGAGATTAGGTACGTTTTATGTCTCCACAGGATGAAGGAATGCGTCATGACCGGAGGGAGGTTATTGGAAAACTTTGCACAGGATTAGATTTGATTAGGCCAACAAAGCAACCAGGTTACGTGGATCCCACTTTGTATAATGACGAACTTTAGCGAAGGACCCAATAACTTTGGTCGTCGCGTAGTTTGGAATCGTACAAGTAACTTAGTTGATCGTCTTGAGACTGCATCTGCGACAGATAGTTGCGAACTTAATTGTGCAGTTCGTCTTGCTTCAATGAGTTTGAATCGGGGGGGCGTGCGCCGAAATGTATTAGAGGTCGTAAAGTTAACTATTGCCACTAGCCTATTACTGAAGTTTCGTATCATAAAATAAATTAAACACTATTTTGTTTTGATTTATCATCATCATCATCATCATATCAGGCGAAAGACGACCACTGCTGGACATAGGCCTCCCCTAAAGAGTGCCAAAATGACCGGTCCTGCGCCACCCGCATCCAGCGGAATCCACTTTAAATAAATAAATAAAATAAGTAAAAATAAAATCAGTTTATTGCAGACAATAGTCCATAGTACACAGAAAAAAATAACAATAATAATAATTAAAATAAAACTTGCATCATATCATAATAATTACTAGTCCCGCGTAAAAAGTTAGTTAGCTGCTTATTGTAATCTATGTCAGCTATTTTCTGTTCCCATCGCGATGGACGGAAGACCAAGTACCGGTAGATAGGGCTACATAGGTTTTCCGAAATGGTCTTCAAAATACGGTTGCCGGAGTTCCTCAACCTACCCCAGAAAGCTGCAATACGGCTTCTGATGATAGCGAAGAAGTCGGGAACCCCCGCTTCCGCAAACATGCTCGACACACTGCAAAACCTGGGCTGCTTCAGTAGGATGCGGAAAGCGTCGTTGTATTGTACCCGCAATTTTGAGTAAGCTTTCCTACTAAAATTAACCCAGAGTTGGCAGGTGTACAAACACTGGCAAAATGCTCTAAACAGAGTCACTTTGACACCGTTCGTACACCTCGCAAACCTACGTGCGAGCATGTTAACACCTAACAGATAACAGAAACAAACAGGCCCTCCTCTCCCTTTCCATATCAAGGTCATCCTTGAGATCACTACTAAGGATATGTCCAAGGTATTTAAATTTATTGACAACTCGCACTGGTAAGCCATTCAGAATCAATTCCGGAATTCTATCCGGACCCCTTCCTTTTTTTTTTTTTTTTTTTTTTTTTTGACGGTGTGAAAATGCTTTACGCATACCCCCGGCCCAGGGGAAGGTTATTTGGGGGTTATGTGGGACTCTCTCCTCCCGCCGCCATCCGACTGATGGTGACTGGAGGAACATACCCACTAAAAACACACCGGCGTCACCCGCATTCCCGTTAAGGGGGCGCCATGGGATCGCGAACATTTCACCACGACGCCCCCCGGCGGCCCTGGCTAACCAGGACACCCGCGCAAAAGAAAGGGGAGGGCCAGGACGCTTGACCCTCCCACTCCACAATGTAGAGCCGTGCAGTGTGGGTCCCCTACCCACTGGCTCTACTGGGGGAGGACGCGACCAGCGGCCGCAAACCGCGCGCGTCTTCTACCCTGCCGTCTGCGCCGGAGCGGGAGCGCGTCCGCACTGTCTTCGCGCCCCCTCTCCGCGGCCTCCTTCTGCGAGATGACTGTTTCGCAAAAGGAGGCCACCGCTTCCCACGATCTCTCGCTGCCCAGCATGGCCGCCACGACACTGTGCAGCGAGAGATCATCCACATTGAGGGCTGTTACCATAGTGCGGCGCTCTTCGGCCCACCTGCTGCACCACTCCAGAGTGTGCTGGGCCGAGTCATCCTCTGCGCCGCACTCATGGCAGGCAGGGCTTCCCTCTCTTCCAATTCTGTGCAGGTAATGACCGAAACAGCCATGTCCGGTCATCACCTGTGTCATTCGGAACCCCACCTTACCATGGGCCCTCTCTAGCCAGGCGTCAAACGACCCGAGGAGCGCTTCTATGGTGCGAAGTCCATATCGCGACTCCTCTAGGTCTCTCTTCCACCTGTCCCTCAATCGCCGCTCCGTTTGCCTGCGAGCGGCCCTCACCTCTTCAGGAGCGGGAGATTCTCCCGAAGCCCTCCACCTTAGCCGGTCGCTGTGTGCCTCAGCTAGCATCTCCGCGTCCAGCTCCCACGGAGGAGTGCCTGCTAAGGCGCACGCTGCTGCACACGCCACCGTTACGTAGGCCCTGCAGATACGGTTGGCCACCACCCTTTGTGGCCTCCTAAGCAGGGCCTTATTTGCCGCATTTAGCCGGTCAACCCAAATCGGGGCCCCGTAAAGGGCCATGCTCCGGGCGACCCCGGCATACAGGCGACGGCACGCAACGGAGGGTCCCCCTACATTGGGCAGCAGCCGACCCAAAGCTGACGCCGTTGCCACTATTCGGGGAGCAAGCTGGCGGAAATGCTCCCCGAAATTCCACTTGCGGTCCAGAATGAGCCCCAGGTATTTTATATGAGGCTTAACCTGGACCGTCTCCCCGCTCACTCTAATTGTGGCGCCCGCAGGCGGCCGCCATCCCCTCCCCCCGAAGATTATTCCCTCTGTTTTCGGGAGGGACACCCTCAGGCCCAGCAACCGGATGCGGGTCACCATATGCTCCGCGGCAACCTCTGCCCGTCGCAGAGCCTCCCACATATCCGCATCCTGGACCGCCACCATCGTGTCATCCGCGTAGCAGATGACGGCCATCCGGGGGAGGAGGACACCTCTAATGGCCCAATCGTACCCCAGGTTCCATAGTAAGGGGCCTAGCACAGACCCCTGGGGCACGCCACAGGCCATGGGCCTCGACCTCCTTTGCCCTCCTCTTTCCTCGAAGAGCACTACCCGCTGCGAGAGGTAGTGCTCTATTATACGCCTCAAGTAGGGAGGCACATCATGATATTGGAGCGCCTCCCCAATTACCGAATACGGGAGGGATCCAAACGCGTTGGCGATGTCTAATGACACCGCCACCACCCCCTCCCGTCTCTCCGCCGCTTCTACACAAAACCCTCGGAGGGCACCTAATGCGTCTATGCAAGACCGCCCAATCCGAAAGCCGAACTGGCGGTCGGATACATTAGGACCCGTAGTGTCTAAATGTCGGACGATCCGGGAAGCGACGATCCGCTCTAACATCTTTCCGGTTTCGTCCAGCAAAACAATGGGCCTCCACCCGGAGGGAGAGTCCGCCGGCCGACCTTCCTTCCGCAAGAGGCATAACTTGCCCTCCTTCCAACACCCCGGGAACCGCCCCGTCTCCAGACAATCATCGAACAAGTCCTTTAGGCGACTCCCAAGGTGGCCCATCGCGATCGGCAGGATCTTTCCCGGCACACCGTCCGGCCCTGGGGCCTTTTTGCAGGCCCTCAGCCGGTGCACCGCCCACGTCAGCTCCCCCTCCGTAATTGGCGTCACTGCCACCGGCTCCGGATCCTCCATCCGC
The DNA here is from genome assembly GCA_963854355.1 of Epinotia brunnichana. Taxonomy (NCBI): domain Eukaryota; kingdom Metazoa; phylum Arthropoda; class Insecta; order Lepidoptera; family Tortricidae; genus Epinotia; species Epinotia brunnichana. The sequence continues at coordinate 14,575,811 of OY977949.1, read as the reverse complement.
TGCTCCCGCATCATCGGCGGGGCGAAGTCGAGGGCGGGCGGGAAAAGACCCTCCACCACTCGTGTGAGGAGCTCTGGTTCCAGGGAATCTATGGTAGGGCCATTACGCATTTTGTTGCGCACGACTCTGTAAGGCCGCCCCCATGGATCCCTGTCCAACGTGGCCAAGAACGCTTCGTGCGCGGCGTCCTTGGCCTTTGCAATAGCCAGACACAGGTCCTCTTTCGCCTCTTTTAAGGCCCTGTGCCGGACCCCTTCCTGCCCTAAAAACCATCAACTCGGTTTTTTGATCGTTATACTTCAGCCCGTGAGCAGAAGCATAACGCTCACAAGTTGAGAGCAGCGTCTGGAGACCACTGATAGAGGGACTAAGCAGCACCATATCACCCGCATAGCTGAGATTGTTTAGACAAACATCGCCGATATGGCAGCCGATTCTGGAGCCGCTCAGTGCCCCTGATCATTCACATACAAATTGAAGAGGTCCGGAGAGATTAGACCGCCTTGACGTACACCGCAGTCTAGTCTGAAGTCACTAGACGTCGCGTCGCCCCACCTCACACAATTAGTTTGGTTCTCGTACCAGTATCTCAACAGCGCAACTATATCTTTAGAAACCTGTGTGTCGAGCAGTTTGTTCCAGAGAATATCATTATTCACCAGATCAAATTCACGCTCCACATAGTAGTTTACTTTGTTTTGATTAATTCATTCTTATTAACATATGCTTCAATCGGTTATAACTTAAACAGAAATCTTGTTGGGTCAACTTATATTTGTCCACATACTTAGTGGTTGATGATCAAACTTGTAAGTAAAAACCATATGATAAGGTTAGTCACAAAAAAAACCGGCCAAGTGCGAGTCGGACTCGCACACGAAGGGTTTCGTGAGTACCACTATCTATAAAAACGGCAAAAAAATCACGTTTGTTGTATAGAAAAAAAAAACAAATAAAAAATATTTATTTTATTCTGTTTTTTAATATTTGTTATTATAGCGGCAACAGAAATACATCATCTGTGAAAATTTCAAATGTCTAACTATCACGGTTCATGAGATACAGCCTGGTGACAGACGGACAGACAGACAGACAGACAGACAGACGGACAGCGGAGTCTTAGTAATAGGGTCCCGCTTTACTCTTTGAGTACGGAACCCTAAAAAATGAGTTCTCTTTTACAACTTAATTAATTAGGAACTACAACTAGATTGTCCGGTCAACAGATTCCTTCGGTATTCATAAGAATATACTGCGATCTGTTAAAATAGTAGTGACAAAACCGTACAATTCATAAATAATAGGTTGTTATCTGTAATTTTATGAATTCATCGAAGACAACTAAGGTCTATCAATCATTCAGTAGTGTAAGCAAAGGCTTGGTTTTCTAACAAGTGTCAACTTCTCACTTGAAGAGGGTTCAGCCTGTTATTATGCCTTTGACAATTTAACGACTGTGCCAGCCTTCGACATTTTGTGAAGGAATAACTAGGAATTTATAATAACAGGGGGCGGAATAAATGTCAAAAGAAGCAGCACTCGACAACCTATAAAGTTACGTATCGCGTAATAATTATAGTTTACTGTCTTCAGTATTATTTAGAACTCCGACCGATGTAAGTAGTACCAAAATAGAGGATTGTAATAGAATGTCAAAATCCAATGAAAACAAAACGAACTAAACAAACAGAGGTTTATGCCACTTACAGTGAATTACGTGCCATTTACATTATCTTTTACGGTAGCTATGCTTCATAAAATCAATTTTTTCGTATCGTAGCTGGATAAGTTAAATTAAACATAACGACCTGAAAACCTATAAGAAACATTAAACATGTTGATGAACACATTTAATTGACACTACTAGGTAGGTATTTAAGAGTCAATTCGATTATGGAAAAATCATGTACTAAACTATATATTTAGATACTAACCCATTATTCATAAAACTTTAAATACCTCTGATAAATGTAATGTGTATTGTCCCTTTCTTACTAACACAAATGTCAAAGTGACAGATAAAGACAAAGAAATTAAACAAATAGATAAATATTTGGGGACAATCTTAAACAAATTGTTGTAGTCCCAAACCAAGCAAAGCTTGTACTATGGCTATGGGTACTAAGATGACGATATACATGCATACTTATAAGTATAGATAAATAAGTACTTATGTACATAGAAAACGTCAATGACTCAGGAACAAATATTCGTGCTCATCACACAAATAAATTCCCTTTTCAGTTCGAACCCGGAACCTCCAGCTACGTAGGCATAGGGTCATTACCAACTATTAGGCTTTAGGCTACAGAGGTGTCAATGAATTTTAACGGCATTTTAGGCTGAAACCAGGTGTCTTGAACGTTTATGAATCGGCCATAAGTATAATATAGCTACTATTGATTTACAAGTATGTTTATTGAAAATATTGTTTTTTGAAGGACTCTCCTCCTTAATATTGTATTACGCGCTTATGCAAATACTAGCTGTTGCCCGCGACTTCGTCCGCGTAGAACTTAGAATCGTCTTAGAAAATGATTTCTCTCAATACGAACTTTGAACCCTCTCTTAGGGGATAAATAAAAAAAAAACATTGATGTTCATTTTCTAGTTTGTGAATATATAGTCTAAAACCAAAGTTAAAAATCTCATACTTTATAAATGTCTTGAAATACACAAACTTTGAACCCCCTTTTAACACTCTTAGGGGATGAATTTGGAAAAACTCTGAAATTAGATTTGTAGTCTTTTAACGTACAGAATAAGACCGAAGTTACGTATCTCTTACTCACACTTTAAATTTTCTTGCTCTCCATTTGAAATTTGAACCCCCTTTTAAACCCCCTTAGGGGTTGAATTTTTCTAATCACTGAAAGAACTTTTTTCGTATTGTAGTAAGTAATCTTACTACTAATTTTTAAGTCTCTAGCTCAAAAAAAGGGATGCCCAAACAAAGCTTGCCCCCTTCTTAACCCCCTTAGGGGTGGAATTTTCTAAAACTCTGAAAGTACTTTTATTATATTTTAATAAGTAATCTTTCTAATAGTTTTAAGTCTATTTAAAAAAAGTGTTTCCCACACAACACTGGCTCCCCTTCTTAACCCCGTTAGGGGTGGAGTTTTCTAAAACGCTGAAAGTTCTTTTTTAGTATTCTAATAAGTAATCTTTTTGCAAAGTTTTAAGTCTCTAACTCAAAAACATAAACTTTCCCGCATACAAATTTTGCACCCCTTTTTATCCCCCTTAGGGATGGTTTTTTCCAAAACGCTGAAAGTACTTTTTTGTATTTCTATATGTAATCTTTCTACAAAGTTTCAAGTGCTCAGAAAAAGTGTTCCCCATACAAACCTTGCACCCCTTTTTAACCCCCTTAGGGAATGATTTTTGTAAAACGCTGAATGTAGTTTTTTTCATGTTCTAATAAGTAATCTTTCTACAAAGTTTTAAGTCTCTATTTCAAAAAAAGTAGATTCTCCCATACAAACTTTGCACCCTATTTTACCCGCTTAGGGGTGACATTTTTCAAAAGGCTGAAAGTACTTTCTTCGTATTCTAATAACTAATCTTTCTACAAAGTTTTAGGTCTCCAGCTCAAAAAAAAATTTCCAACATACAAACTTTGCACCACTATTTTACCCCCTTAGGGGTAGAATTTTCTAAAACGCTGAAAGTACTTTATTTGTATTTTAATGACTAATCTTTCTACAAAGTTTTAAGTCTCTATTTAAAAAAAATTGTTTCCCCGATACAAACTCTGCCCCCTTATTTTACCCCCTGAGGGGTGGACTTTTCCAAAACGCTGAAAGTGCTTCATTTGTATTCTAATAACTAATTTTTCTACAAAGTTTTAAGTCTCTAGCTCAAAAAAAAAGGAATGAATGTAGTTTTTGTCGTGTTCTAATAAGTAATCTTTCTACAAAGTCTCTATTTCAAAAAAAAGTAGATTTTCACATACAAACTTTGCACCCTATTTTACCCGCTTAGGGGTGAAATTTTCCAAAAGGCTGAAAGTACTTTCTTTGTATTCTAATAACTAATCTTTCTACAAAGTTTTAGGCCTCTAGCTCAAAAAAAAAGTTTCTCTCATACAAACTTTGCACCCTTATTTTACCCTCTTAGGGGTGGAATTTTCAAAAATCCCTTCTTATCCCTAGCCCACGTTATAAAAGCAACCTACTGTGCAAAAATCAACTCTCTAAGATTAGTAGTTTCGGCTGTGCGTTGATGAGTGAGTGAGTGAATGAGTTAGTCAGGACATAGGCATTTACGAGTATATGTATAGATTTCTCATTCAAGTAGGTAACAATAAGTCAATAACTGTTGAAACCACTCACGAAGTTATTTTTAAATTTCGTCAAGTTATAGGCGTCTGCGGTTTATATTTAATTGTATAAACCAACCAAAGTATGAAAAGTATGAAATCAACCAAATTAATGCCTGTTGTAGGGCCGGGTATCTATAATAAATTACCCTACGAATTGAAAGATATTGAAAATGATGCGACATTACTTAATAAGCTAACAAAAATACTGTCTGACAAAGCTTTCTATAATTTTAATGAGTATCTCCACTTATAATAAATCTCTAAATTAAAAAAAGAATCAGCCAGTTTGAAACTAAGCTTTGCGCGGTTCGAATGTTCTCAGCATCCCATGAACGGAAAAATATGAAACATTTTATATAGGTACATTATTATTCTAGCTGCAACTTAGGATAGTTTTTATCCGAATGCGACAATTAATAAATTTTCCGAAATATACGACTTCATTTAATTTTTCATTTATTTTTATTGAAATCAAACGTTGCTCCAACTGTCAGCTATAAGAAACGTCAAATTTTCGTCAAAATGGCGGAATTGCTTTGCCTTTCACTTATTAATAATTTAAATCCAGTCTACGATAGACCTTTACGATACACATGCCAAAAGTTAAACCATAAAAAAATATTCGATTGTGATATGAGAACTTATATGCGCAAATGTCGCATTTTGGCGTAATTTCAAAAAAATGTATTAACAAATTTGAACAATAAAATTAACACGATTTTTTTTTTTTTAATGGCAATGGCACGCGCTCTTTGCGCATTCTGCCAAAGTGCCTGCGGCGCTACCACGAAAACCGAAACTCGAAGTTCGTATAACTGCATCCCTGTCACTCGAGTAATGTTAGTGCGATAGAGATAGAGATACCCGAATATTTTCGAATTACGAAGTTCGTGGTTATAGCTCAGGAATCGAAACTACACCCCGTAAGCCGCGTCCGCTGCGTCATGTTTTCGTGGTTTTTAAACGTCAAACATGTTTTGCCAATCAAAACAAAACCTTATTTGTTTGCCGAACCTGACGGAAAACATGTTAGATGTTTAAAAACATGGAAAACATTGGTGCAGCGGACCCGGTTCTAGGTAGACACTAAATAAAATAATCATAATGTATTTTCTCGAAAAAAGGATAATAGAGAAAAAATCAACGCAAGAGGTATGTATAGGTAATACCTAAGTTCCAAAGTTTTATATTCTGTCCCTTTTCCACCAAACGTACCTTCATATGAAACGATTGTTTTTTACTATGACGCTCGAGGATCTTGACGTCACAGTCCCCGATCGTTTTCTCACTCTAACAAGCGACATTAAAACGGTTTTGAGATATTTGATTGGGATTTTCGTCATCTTCTATCTATCTATACGTACATATAAATGCCCTGACTGACTCACCCACTCACTCATCAACGCACAGCCGAAACTACTGGGGCTAGAGAGTTGAAATTTACACCAGAACTACCTTTTAGAACGTAGGCAACGGATAAGAAGGGATCTTTGGAAATTCTTCCCCTAAAGGGGTCAAATAGGGGTGCAAAGTTTGTATGGGGGAAACTTTATTTTTTGTGCTAGAGACTTAAAATTTTGTATAAATATTACTTATTAGAATACAAATAAAATACTTTCAACGTAAAGGAAAATTCTGCCCCTAAGGGGGTAAACAAGGGGTGCAAATTTTGTATGGGGGAAACTTTATTATTTTAGCAAGAGACTCAATATGTTGTAGAAAGCTTACTTATTAGAATACAAATAAAGTATTGTCAGCGTTTTGGAAAATTCAGCCTCTTAGGGGGTTAAAAAGGGGTTGCAAAGTGTGCATGAGCGAAACCTCTTTTTGAGATAAGCTTAAAAGTTTGTAGAAAGATTACTTATTACAATACAAATAAAAAACAGCGTTTTTAAAAGGGTTTGAAAAAGGGGTACAATGTTGGTAAAGAGGATTTTTTTGAGCTAGAATATCAAACCTTTTCAAAAAGATTACATAATAAAATAAAATAAAATACTTTCAACGTTTTAGAAAATTTCACCCCTTCGGGGTGTATTAGGGGGTGCAACGTTGGTAAATATATTTTTATAGCAAGCGACAAACCTTTGTTGAAAAATTACTTATTACAATACAAATAAAGAACTTTCAGCGTTTTGGAAAATTCCACCCCTAAGGGTGATTAAAACAGGTAAAAACTTGTATGGAGGAAGCTAGAGACTTGTAATTGTGTAGAAAGATTATTTATTAGAATACAAATATATAAGTAAATTACTTTCAGTGGTTTGAAAATTTCCACCTGCTAAAAGGGGGATAAAGAGGTGCAATGTTTGTTAAGGAAAACTTTTTTTTAGGTAGAAACTTAAAACTCTTTAGAAAGATTAAGTACCTACTTATTAAAATACATAAAAAATACCTACTGCCAGTGTTTTGGAAAATTTCACCCCTTAAGGGGTTAAAATAGGGTGCAAGGTTCGTATACGAAACACTTTTTTTAAGCTAGAGACTAGATAGTTTGTGGAAAAAATACTTACCTATTACAATAAAAAAACAAGTGTTTTATTTTTTAATTTTTCCCTGAAAAGCGTTCAAAGTTTGTATGGAGAGCAAGAAAATTTTAAAGTATGATATTTGTAACTTCGATCTTAGCCTGTTTAGACTGAAAAACTTAATTTAGCATTTTTTGAAATATATCCGCTAAAGGGGATTATAAGGGTGTTCAAAGTTTGTATGGAGAGCAAGATATTTTTAAAGTAAGGCATTTGTAACTTCGGTTTTAGACTGTTTGCTAAAATACTACAAAACTTATTTCAGCGTTTTTTTTATTCATCGCCTAAGAAGGTTAAAAAGGGGGTTCGAACTTTGTATAGAGAGCAAGACATTTTTAAAGTAAGAAATTTGTAACTACGGTTTCAGACTGTTTACTATGAGGGTTCAGAGATGGTTCTTAGTTTGTATAGAGAGCAAGAGATTTTAAAAGCAAGAGATTTGTAACTTCGGTTTTAGATTGTTTTCTAAAAGACTAGGTAGAAAATTAATTTAAATGTTTTGTTTTTTATTAATTCCTTCAACAAACATTTAGACGATAATATGTTATACGCGGACGAAGTCGCGGGCAACAGCTAGTTTATAATATATTTGTAATAATTAATATTTTAATCATTGTATAACGTTGACATTTTGTTATTCATACCTAAGTATTGTTATCTAATTGGAAAAATCTAATTCTTTTGACATAATTATTATCTATTATAATTGAAGTTATGATATGTAAAATGTTATATTTTATGAATGAATGAGGATGAGTATGAGTATAGATTTGCTAATTCAGAGCCCTGAAATTTTAGGATTGTAATGTTTAATAAATAGCGTCGGTACAATTTAACTGTCAATTTTCCATATAAAAGTGACATTTAGACCTACCCGACGTTCGTACAAAGCGTTACGTGTTCGATCGACTGGTCAACTAAACCAATCATTGAATCCTTTTGATAGATTAATAAGCGAACCTTACTTTAGATATTCATGATCATTTAAAAAAACAGCTAATCTTTTTGAAATCAGAATGCAATTTTAATTTTAATAACTGTGTATTAAACCGTACCTAAACCGTCGATATGAATACGCGATTAAGATGTAACAGACACAGATTAAACACCATCCATCGGATTCATCTCAAACATATTACTTTACGTCAACTTCCTTGTTTGACAACAGCCCCCTGAAATCGCTACGTCACTTCTGTTTGCGCCCCAATGCAAAGTGCTCCTCAATGTAAACAGTACGTGCTTCCAACGTCTTCCAGTCTTCTTAAGCCTCCACTTGAATCCCAAGTCTTAAGCCAAAAATTCGAATACAGAACTGATTTCGTTAACGGAACATGAACATTTTCAATTTCTGTTTCTCTAGTCTGTTATTCAAGTTAAAGTTTCAATTTTCTTGGAATAGTAAGATGAGACAGATGCGGTTGTACATTTGATATGCGGCTTTAGGTTAAACATATTGTATGTTTTAATAGTCTTTATGTGTCACCTGTACACGAGTAGGTAATAATAATACATAAGCGTGGTAAAGCGGCTAGTGTCATGGGTACCTTTGCGGCAGGGACGACTCGAGGGGTACTTTTTTAAGTTTATTGTAATTATTTTATTTTATTGTATTTTGTTGACATGAATAAATTTTAAATCATACATAGGTAAGGGTATCAAACAAATACATCTACGCATGATTTTAAAAAACACTTACTACGTCTTTCATTTATGTTACAAAAAAACTACCCTAAACATGTTTTTTTTCTTAATATAAATATCATTTAGTGCCTTATTAGCCATTGAAGATTTCTCCCTTTTGGCACCATCATCAGGTCAATTTGAATGAATTAATCAACTTAATGTTATACATATCAAATTCTTGTATTCTCATCTATGATAGTATGTACTTCCAAAGTTTAAGAGCGATACGTCTAATGCAAGTAGCTAAAATTAAATTGCAATATTTGATTTTTTATCTGCTATACATGCATGCTTAGTTACAGTAAATATAAGGGTTGTAAAAACAAATCACAATGAAGGCCTCGGCATATTTTCAAACAGCTCGAATATTTTTTTAATTCAACCATCATAAACCAATTAAAAAGATAGCAAATGTACGAGTCTAAGCGCATTAACGCATTACCGCCCGAAAGCAGATTTCACCAGTTTCGGGATAAAGGGCTCAGTGACGCTCGGGGCACGTTTCAACAAAATAAATTCTAATAAAGTTAATTAAGGCGTACTACGGCATTATCTACGTCAAAATTTCCTTCCTAAATTACGGCTTAGGCAACAAAAAGTAGCGCCCTGCTTTCAAATTGTCGCAAAAAAGATAAAAGTACATGTTTACGTGACTGGGTAGCGGGCAGTAATAAATGCTTGCTGAGTCTGGTGGAGGGGAAACATTGACAGGGAACAACAGAAACTTTGTACACGATATGAAAACCTTGGTTGTTGTATTGTCAGTCAATATATTTTTGCTGTTGACTGTACATAGGTAATATATGTTAGTACTTAGTAAACTTTATTTTATGACACCATGATTCCTGGTGTTTAATTAAAGTAGATACTAGTACAGTAAAGTAGCACAGTGTTCTAACGTCACAAGCTCCAGAAATACCCAAATGTCTGGTGAGTGGTTAAAAAAAAAGTAGCTTAAGGACTTAATGTTGGTTAATATTTAATAGATGCCAATGCGCAACGAAAATTGGGTAGTTTTAAACAAATATTATGACGGTTTTTTGTTCGGTACTAAACGAACTAATTTAACTGTAGTTATAAAAAAAATGTTCGCACATAAATATGTTTCGTGTAGTAAGTAATTAAATAAAAAACGTTTTTTGGAACCTAATCTATCCTTGTGATATCTAAATTGATTGTAGGCGAGCGTGATAAATTTTTTTCGGGTGTTGGTCCTTCCAGCAGTGCATTGCGTGCCGTTTCGAACGCATATTAAAACGTTATACCTAGTGAAAAAATAACAATTATGTCTTACGCTCGATTAAAAAGTTTTGCAATCCCCCCGCTGAAGCAAACATCAGGTGAACTAATAACAATTTGACGGTAATACCTATTGTCTATGAAGCCGCATAAAACCATTACATATCTAATTATTAAGAACCTCAGCGTTGACGTAAAGGGGTTGCAAATGATGCCATCTAGAAATAACTCGATATGAGCCGTGTACCTACCTCAGCGGTAATACCTTAATATAAATTAGTTTTAGGGGGAGGCAAATTGTACGTACTCTAAATAAAATGAACAAAGGGCTGCCCCAACTTTGTGTTACTAATAGCTCATATTGCTTTCTTGATTGTTTAAACGATTCCCCTTTCTGTATACATTTGAGTGAATTTCGGGCCGATATAATAGAGCATTTACAATTGATAGCTTACGTCTGTATATTTTTCCAGACAATTTATTGCGGGTTTTACAAAACTCTAGTTGATTTTACAGTATCAACATTTTGTCATAAACCTACGCAAGTAGACTTGTATTTTTAATTTTACATATTTTCTGAGTATCAGGTCAATCTGATACAAGGATCAAGGAGGAGGAGGTAAAGGAGTCTGAATGTACATAACTGTTTATTGTGTAATATGAGGATATTTCACAATAAAAACGTTATACCTAGTGAAAAAATAACAATTATGTCTTACGCTCGATTAAAAAGTTTTGCAATCCCCCCGCTGAAGCAAACATCAGGTGAACTAATAACAATTTGACGGTAATACCTATTGTCTATGAAGCCGCATAAAACCATTACATATCTAATTATTAAGAACCTCAGCGTTGACGTAAAGGGGTTGCAAATGATGCCATCTAGAAATAACTCGATATGAGCCGTGTACCTACCTCAGCGGTAATACCTTAATATAAATTAGTTTTAGGGGGAGGCAAATTGTACGTACTCTAAATAAAATGAACAAAGGGCTGCCCCAACTTTGTGTTACTAATAGCTCATATTGCTTTCTTGATTGTTTAAACGATTCCCCTTTCTGTATACATTTGAGTGAATTTCGGGCCGATATAATAGAGCATTTACAATTGATAGCTTACGTCTGTATATTTTTCCAGACAATTTATTGCGGGTTTTACAAAACTCTAGTTGATTTTACAGTATCAACATTTTGTCATAAACCTACGCAAGTAGACTTGTATTTTTAATTTTACATATTTTCTGAGTATCAGGTCAATCTGATACAAGGATCAAGGAGGAGGAGGTAAAGGAGTCTGAATGTACATAACTGTTTATTGTGTAATATGAGGATATTTCACAATAAACATTACAACGCTAACAGCCTCAGAACATAAAAAAACCGGCCAAGTGCAAGTCGGACTCGCGCACGAAGGGTTCCGTACCATTATCTATTAAAACGGCAAAAAAATCACGTTTGTTGTATGGGAGCCCCCTGTAGCCTAGTTGTTAGTGACCCTGCCTACGAAGCCGGAGGTCCCGCACAAATATTTGTTTCTGAGTCATGGATGTTTTCTATGTATTTAAGATTTTTATGCCAATATATGTGAGAGACAGACGAACTTTAACGGCACTTTAGCTAAAATAGGTTTGTTGAACGTTTATGAATACGGCCAATAGTAATTAACTAAGTAGGTACCTACTATTGTAAGTAACTATAATATTAAATTAGCTAAAATAGAACTGCACCCCTGTAAAAATATATATTTAATTAGTTAAAGAGCGAATACAGCGGCAGATAAAACTTTACGGCTTTGTCCGCTGTACAAATGTTTTCTTTTGTATTGTTTTTTGTAGTAAATAAAAGAAAAAAAATATATTTATTTATATAAGTATGTTTATCGTCGTCTAGTACCCATAGTTCAAGCTTTGCTTAGTTTGGGACTAGGTTGATTTGTGTAAGATTGAAAAAGAAAAAAAATATATATTTATTCTGTTTTTTTAGTATTTTTTGTTATAGCGGCAACAGAAATACATCATCTGTGAAAATGTCAACTGTCTTACTATCACGGTCAATGAGATACAGCCTGGTGACTGACGGCAGACTGACAGACAGACGGACAGCGGAGTCTTAGTAATAGGGTCCCGTTTTACTCTCTGAGTACGGAACCCTAAAAAGGATCCTTTTTGTGATCTGAGCTAACAGCTATTCAGAAAAAACCGAATGGCTGCGTTAAAGTATTCCACTATTTTCACTCCATCCAGGCGAACACAGCCACAACGGGCGTACGGTCTATAAATCAATTTATACCCGTTTTGATTAAAACAATTGAACAAAATTTAAATAAAAAAACAATTATCTTAGAAGCCTTGAAGTGATGTGACGCTGAAAGCATTATATGAGCCATGGGCCGCGAGGGGTGCGACTTATTGATGCCACCATTTGCATTAGCCACTTGACCGATGCCTTTGCGGATTCAAAGCCAGTGATTTAACATGTCTGTGAGAGCAGGGGTAGCAAACGCTAGTTGCAGAGCGCCATATTAGTCAGTGTTGAGCGCAAGGGCCCCGTAGTTTGTTACCCCTGGGTGCGATTATTTGACCATCATTTGGCATTCAAGCCACGCGCTCGTCCGCTGAGAAGGTTTTATTTTGCGATCACTGTCGTGTTTTATCTTGGGATATTGTCCCAATCTTTTAATTTAGAATAACGTGGAGCGCCACTTCTCTTCTCTAATGTAGGTTTTGACTTTGTTTTTGAGCCTATTTAGTGGTAATTAAACGAATCGGTTTCGTTTTTAAGGAGCTTACAGCTCCCAATGACCTTCGATCTGTTACTGTCCGTTTTTTCGTTTTTTTGTGGCTTACCTTATTAACAACAACGAGGTATACCGAAATAATGTCCCATATTTACTTCAAAACTCACCGTTTTCGAGATATATGGCACCAAACTTTAGCAGTTTTAGGCCAAAAACCCAGTTTTTTGGACGTAACTTTTGTGAAAATGAGTTAAAAATAAAAATTTCTCTTGGGTTGTTAGATACGTCAATAAGAAACAGTTATATGTAAATTTCATATATAAAAGTGCATAAACAACATACTAATATCGAAAACAGAGCGTTTTTGGACCATGTTTGAATAAATCATAAAAAAATATGTATACATTTTTTTCTAAAAAACTTGCAAAAGTAGATAAAGGATTAAAGAACCGATTAACGTTTGTACCATAAATATATCTATTGTTATGACGGAGGAATATCAACTCAAAATACATCAAAACTAGTCAATTAGCGCTTGGAGCCCCTTAACGTGCATATTTTGCACGTCAAGGAAAACTAATCATCAAAGTAAAAAAACTGGTCAAAGAAGTGTAGTGACTGTGAAAGTTAATAAAAATGTCTCTTATATTTCAGGTACGGATAACGAATAGGCGACATCCATCTCGCTATATTAAGTATACGTGAGTACCCTTTGTGTCCATTCGAGCTGCACGACAGTCATCAGTCTAAATTTGTACTGACATGAAGCCGAAAATGGACGGGAAGACTAGCAAATACTGCACCATGGCACCATTTGTATATAGTCTCTCCTTGCACGACTATTTCAGTTCCCATGAGAAATAGCAAAAATACGTCGAAATATTCGAGAATGCCGTTACAAGTACACCCAAATCCTGTTTGTTGCAAATAAACGAATATCGGATCGGCTTCGGTTTTTGGGCAAACTTTCATTTCCAAACCCCGTAACGGTTTCCATTCGCATCCATCCACAGAACGAGTGTAAAATTTATGTTTCCCCTAGCACGCTGTGCTGGATACTATTAAAACAACAAATTGCACAGATAAAGTTTCAGCGTTTCAAAAATTGAACTATATCAAAAGAGCCATAAAGGCCAGTGTCGAATAATGCCGAACTCTTTCTGTCTCTCCCGCTCCGACCGCAATTAAAAATTAACTTTTTTGTTAATCGACAAAAGTTTAATATCGATTCATGGATTGATGTTGCGGGATTGTTGTTGGTCCTGCATGGTCTGTATCATTTATTGGGCTATGGTGCGGTTCCACAAGTGGCCAGGTGCAATTGATCAGGATTAGTATGCACTGCGCTAATTCCTGATACAAACGAGGCTGTGTAGGTAGGCGTTCTCTTATTGCATGCTAAATTAACGGGTAGACTTTACTGTTGGTTACACGAGAGAACATTTTGAACAATTCAATTTTGTATAAGAATGACCAAGCGGCGTTTTGTTATCTAAGATTGCAATAAAAATAAACGGTCTTTGACAAAACTGCCAGTAACAGACGAACAGGCACCCAATCACATTAGTGTTCTGTTAGGTTGGACCAAGTTTGTTAAAAGAACATTTAAAAAAATTGGTAATTTTGAGCAATGCTATTAAACTAACTGTAACTTTTATTTCATATACATGATTTTAAAAAAGGTGTTATTCCTTCCGAAAAAACTTAGTTCTAGTACTTTCTTTTATATTTAAGGTAAGTAAATAAATACAGACATTAAGGTCATTTGGGCTAAACATTTTAAAGTCCCTTTCAGTTTTTGATGGCCACATTTAGTTTAACCACAAGACTGACCACCAAGAATGTTTTTACTTCATTTTATTCTCCAATTCCTAAATTAAGTCTAACATTGACAGTGAACTATCTACTGGTGACATTGTAAGTATCAGACAAATTAATGAAATATTGGTTAAAAGTCAAAATCAAAGTTCTTTATTCTTCGATTTAAGCAGATTACATGCATCTACGAATCTAAGTAGTTAACAGTTTATTCCTTTGTAATTTATACTTTAAATAATAAAGTCTCGTTAAAAATAACAATAACAAAACCTCCTATTATATTTTCGAAACGTCAAGGTCTATTATTCGTGCCTAGCATGCATCATTGACTGGGCTATTTGTCATCGGCGTACTACGATACAACAAAGAGGAAATGGTCCGCGTCCCCCGGAACAGGGGCACCTAGGGAGGTTGTTCGATGTGCGTTAACGCACTTATTCTGCACTTTGCTTACTTTTGCAAAACCTAACCCTGGCAATATAAGTATGAGCTTAGAATGCGGATGTATGGCCTTCTAAGTACTTTACTTGCTATTTAAAATCCTGCAGATAGAACTGCCCAGTGATGTAAATACCCGTCGAATAGTTGCACTCTGAGTCTGAGCCAGTTTTCTAAATTTGTAGGTTTTTAGCTAAGAAAAAGAACTTAACGGTATTGAAGATACATTGTAGAAAAAACATTTCAACGCCATCCATGTCAGTCAATCCCATTTCAGAGAAGTCTGGCAAACACTTGAGTGAAGCACTCAGCTTAAAGGAATGATGTTTTGGTCCACTTGTAACGTTGTGCTTAGCTCATAGCTTAAAATTGGTAATTTTTTCCATCTCGTTTTCATTGTTCATTCAGACCGCGGCGCATAGAACATTTAAAGTCGACAGAAAACAAGTTTCAAGACGACAAGTTTAAAAAAAAAATGACTAAGTGTCCCCTCCGGAACGACGTTTTGAAAGTACAGTATCGTGTTTTGCTATTATAGAAATAAAAAGTCTAATGTCGATACCTGCGTAACTTATTTCAGTTAAATAATGTACACAGCTACAGACATCCATATTAATTAAAACTTCTTATCGCTTAGACAAAAAGTCTGTTATTCCTCAATCTTCACTAGGAATAAGTTAGTGGAATTTTGTTTGCCGATTCGAAACGGACGGAAGAGCGATCGGCAAAAAATTGACAAGCAACAGATGTGCCTGTTTTTGCGGGTAACAGGTGCGTAGGTATGTCTGCGCCTATAAAACACGGCGTGGTTTTGTTTTTGTTGTTATCAAGCTAAAAGGAAAAACGGAAATGCGAAATACGAGATTGTGCAAAATAAAGGAAATGTCTATAAATGATAATGGTGTTTTTTAGCTCGCAAGATTAACTTCCGATATTTGGTTACCATGTCAATTAGCTGGACCGGGATGAGAGGCAACATTTGGTGATTGCAGCCTGAAAGTGATGGTGTTGATAATGCTAATAAGTAATAAGCTACACGATGATAGAACTAGTGGCTCTGTGTGCTGTAGAACTCGCGAGCTTGTGATATTTAATAAAAAACATACGAAAGAGTTTTGGCCCAAGCTGAAAGGGAGAAATTCGTTCGCTTGGCTCGCTCGTTGTATTAAAATTAACTTTAGGACAGACATGATTTTTACAGTTTAGAATAAGTATAAAAGTATTTTACTTAACTCTTTTAATGTGCTAGTTTGCGTTACGGTCCAACAAAAAAAAGTAATTTCATGTTTATGATACCGATTCCAAAATAATAGAAATGACTAATGGGGTACAGTTGGACAGTTCGAGCCGAGTGATTTAATGTAACGGAATAAATCGGATTGTTCAAGCGAGACTTCTTGATAGAATTACAATAGATTGAGATGATCCCGTTCGATGACTTTAGGGAAACGGTTGAAATCATTACGATTTATGTAGGTACACAATTGTGAGCAAAAAACAAGAGTTAATAATGCGTGCCATTGCGTTCCTGCTTGTAATATTAAAAGATAGTTAAAATCGAAAAAAGCATGCTAAGTATGATTCTTGGGTTATGTATATTTCATGTTGTCTAAGTAATACTATTAATCTATGTGGTCAATAACCCTTCGGACAAAAAGCATCTTTACAAACGCAAGCAATTAAAGTCTTTGACGAAAATTTACCCAAGTCATCTTTATCGATCTTCCACTTAGATATACCTAAAAGCATTCTCCTACAATACTCTACCAATAACCCTTTAACAAAAACCACATAAAATCTCTACAGTAAATAAGTACATTCTCACTCAGTTTCACAAGCTAACCTACTCTATGTTACAATAACAGAAGTGAATTCCTACAAAGAAACGTCAAGAGTAACGTTCATTCACAAATTGGCGTACAATAAACCAACCTTGTTGAGCGTGTCCGTTGCTAACTCTGAGCCGTGTCTGTGACCTTTATGATTATTCATATATCTCGACTAACTGTGCTGAAACCGCGCTTCTAAAACAAAAAAGTTTAATGGCATGACTCAACTGATCCAATTAAACCATGATGCGACTAATTATAATATTTTACAGCTCTTTTGTTTTATGCAATGCGTTATTAACTTATTATTTTGAATACTATAATTACTAGATTACTAGATAAAATTTTAATATGAACAAGTCATATCACCAGTAGAGATGTATACTCGAGTAATTTTATCTGTATAAATTACTCATCTAATCCACTGTTGTACTCAATATTGTAGTATTCATTTTAGAGTTACCTTATTAATACATTGGATAACAACTTTCTGTCTGTCGGTAGGATTTGTAATACGAGCTTGGTATATAGAGTACTAACTCTATACATATACCACTGCCACTGTTTATAATAAATAAATAATAATAATAAATATTATGGGACAATCTTACACAAATCAACCTAGGCCCACGGTAAGCTCAGTAAGGCTTATGTTGTGGGTACTAGACGATGATGCATATAATAGATAAATACATATAGATATACTTATATACATATATAAAATCCATAACTCAGGAACAAATATTCGTTATACTAATAAACATTGGCTATCGCATGAAATAACTGAGTCCTCCTTCATTAAGTAGTTTTCGATATCATATGGTTATTTTGCAAAGCGCCATAGCACAATAAAAAACCCGTCAAGTGCGAGTCTGACTCGCGCACCGAGGGTTCCATGCAAACGTTCATACACCATGCCCGTTACGTCACGACCCCATTCATTCTTGAACTATCTTATCAGCTCATAGTAGAGTAATTACCGTTGTACAGCGCCATCTGCATTTTGGTACTAATAACCTGCAACTAGTATGTTTGTTTATCAGCGATAATTCTTTATCACGCCTACCGATTTCGATTATTATTTTTTTATTTGAAAGAAGGGACTTTAAAGATAATCTCTTTGGAATTTGAAGACATAAAATGTCATACAAAGGTATGTAAATTACAAACTTAGTTAAGAAATGAATTTCTATGAATAAAAAAAAACGCTAGATAGAGGTATTGTTTTATTTTTTCTGTATTATTTATGTTACTCGTAATCACATGTAATAATTTCATAATTTGGCTTGGTAAACTTCGGAGATAAGGGGGAGGATGGTATTTTTTTTTACATTTTCCTTAAGGCGACGTGAGCTCCGAAAACGGATTTTAAAAAAATCGTAGCTCTTGTTTGGATTATAATACGGCTACCCTAAATTTAATTAGTAATCTTGAGGCCTTTTTCGAGGGAAATCAGCTATTCGAATCCTGAGTTTTTGACTTTCGCTCGATAGAAAAAAATCACGAACATAGGTCTAAAATACACTTAAAAAAATTCTAACAAATTACGCACGACAGCTAAACATATTACAATTGGTTCTTAAAATCGGCAATGTCATGTTTGAGGGAAATCAGCTATTACTTTTTTATTTATTAAAACGCACACAGAAATAAAATTAAAAAACATGATATCCGCGCTTCCAAACACGCACTTCCATCTCGCTCACGCTTATGCTCAGTGAGAGGGAGAGGAGACCACGAACCCACGTCCCCTTAATTTAACCACTGTACAAAAAATTATAAATGGTTTTAGAAAGCGCAACTCAAGCCCTTTCCAATTGACATATTAACTATAGACTTTAGAATTTTAATTTTTAACCCCCTTCAAATTCGTCATTTACACAGAAAATAAATATGTATTAATATTTTTTTAATTCTCCAGTTGTTTCAAACAGACGGACAGACGGACAGAGTCGCACCTAAAGGGTTCCTTTTTTACCTTTTTGGTAACTACGGAACCCTCAAAAAGATTTAAGCTAATTTCTATGTTTAGATTTATCTTGTACAACGTTCTCTATTTACTTAAGGCGAGTGTCTCATGTGCAGAACTGACGTAAACATACGTGTAAGCCCAACTAAGCCTGTAGTTTTGATCTCGGTCGTAAAGTGATCCGACAAATGAGGAACACCTGAGCCGGCCGGGGGTGACGGGTGTCCTTTAATATATTAAATTGGGTTTGTGGAAGATAATGTTAAGCTGTCCGTCATGTGAGATGGATGATATTTCCAGTCGCATTTGGTTTCGCATATAATTAGAGTGTCTGTGATGACAACACATGAGATGAGGACGATCTAGGCGGTGTTAAAGTTACATTTGTTTATGAATTTTTTTATTATTTTTTTATACTACGACGGTGGCAAACAAGCTTACGGCCTGCCTAATGTTAAGCTAGTACCGTCGCCTATGGACACTTGTGACTCCAGAAGAATCACAAGCGCGTTGCCAACCCTTTATTCACATGAGGATTCGCTGTGTTGGCAGATAGAGACATGCAGGTCCCTCACTCCCAACACAGCGCACCCTAGGGAGCTCTGGCGACCTTACTCACCACCAGGAACACAACACCGCATACTTCATAGCATGCAATAATATAGCAACACTACAAAGCAGTGGTGTTATTATGGCTGCGGTCTTCTGTAAGGTGGAGGTACTTCCCCAGTTGGGCTGCTCCACGTACGAGCGAGATGACATTCCGCTGTGCCCTACCTCTCTAAAAATTTATGTTGGAATTCGAGCAAAGTTGAACTGTAATATTATCACTACTTTTTACTGGTAACAAAAAATAAATGTGTAGGCAATGGGGAATGGATGAAAATTTTAGAAGTGCCTGATTTTTTTTTTGGTGTTAGGAATAACCTTCCTTAACACCAGAAAAAAATTGCAGACTTTTTAGGTGCGTCAATTTTTTTTGAAAAATATAAGCAGTTTCCTTACACTTCACTTACGTTTTTGGTTTAGGACGGCGAATGAGACATTTTCCTTGATTCGTCTCATATTACAAAAAATATCTTAAAAATCCGTGGTAAACTGACACTGGCAATAATATTGACAGCTGCAGCACCTATATTTGTCATTGCCAGGGTCAGATATTCAAAATATTTTTTGTAATATGAGACGAATCAAGGAAAATTTCTCATTCGCCGTCCTAAGCCCAAAACGTAAGTGAGACTGTTTATATTTTTCAAAAATAATTGACGCACCTGAAAATTCTGCAATTTTTTTCTGGCGTTAAGGAAGGTTATTCCTAACACCAAAAAAAAATCAGGCACTTCTAAAATTTTCATCCATTCCCCATTGAAAAAAAAAGCGCGTTACTCGAGTTTGTAACGCGAGTTGATGCTTACTATATCACGTTAGGCTTGGCGTACGTTGAAATAAACTCATAGGACTAATTCAAACCGTTAATCAAGTAGACCCCAGTCTTTGTGGGTTTTTCTTCGGTTGGCCATCTTACCCTTGTGGCTGACTCCCTGGATTTCCTCAAATCTTTTGCCAGCCTATTAATATATATGACATTCTCGTAATAACCGCAATGAAACCAAACAATTCAAAAGACACAATTTCGTGCGTAGATATTTTAGATTTTTCTAAGTTGTTTATTCCAGAGCGTCCCGAATCTAAGGATAAGGGGTCCATTAGTAGGCCGCGGGCGTCCGACCAAATGAATTCTAATAAAGTTAATCGCGAATAGAGGTGCGCTCTGGTTTTTTTAATTTTGTGAAAACTCTCACTCGCTAAGAGCTCTTTTTACTCGTTTTATTGCTCGCCGAAAGTGGGTCGAGCCATTTCAAAAGGAAAACCTATTTATATTTCCTTGTTTTTACGAGATCGTGCACAAATATTGGCATTATTTCGAGTTTGTGTAATTAAAAATTCCGGGTATTACTTACTTCAAACACTGCCTACGAATTGTTCAATTTATATTTCCGGAAAATTTACAATTTGTTTCAAAGTAAAACATACTTAATTTACATGTTTTTAGTAGTGTACAATGCTAATTACCAACGGCCTTGTTTCAGGAACTGTTTTAGATTAAACAAACTTATGTGTTCATGGCAACCCACACGAACAATAGGTACTATCAAAGGATTATTTCTTTAAATGGGTCTGAAGAACTGACATTGACTGGGTTTTATTTGACGATCATACGATTCCTGTAGCAGCTAAATACATGAAAGCAGACACACCATGAATATAAACGTAAATAACAGCTGCTGTTATTTACATATACATATATGTAGGTATTCATTTATGGATTCTTATGGATGGAGTTGCATGAAGGACAAACCAGGACACAGGTTACTTTGACACCGCTCTCAAATGCGTCGCCAACTCTAGCGGTTAACCATCTGTGTTGTACATACATTTGACACCTCGCATGCTTGACAAATAGGTGTCAAATATATGAAAACTGTATTGTATGTATTCACCTTAAGAACAATGATGGAATGTAACCTATGCTAGTAATTTAATTAATTTGTACAAACAAACACAAATTACAGTAGACGCATCAAGGTTTCCTCACGTACCTCTAACGAGCGACAGTGGCGTCGGCGCGTGCGGCGGCATCTCTGAACTAATTGCCAAGACTTGGGGACCAGCACTGACGTTAAATGACCCACTGTGGGGACTGTAATTGCTGTCGCCTCGGCTTTAGGCTAATTGTAATTGCACTTGTTAACACAATTTGAGGTGATGCCCGAAATAGGAAGCATGGATCCAAGTACTCTAGTACTAAGGATTTTAATGGATGCAGATGATTTTATACGTTTGTTTAGTACTTGTTGCAGTTGTTTGTATGTTTGTACCGTAAACAATATTATCAGGGTGTGAAATTCAAATATGTTAGTGTCAGTCACTGGATCTATTGCCGTTACGTAACTTTGATTAGCACGACACAAGCACAATGCTAAAATTTCAGGTTAAAATTTCCTCACTAATTATTTCCTCATAAATTAATTTTGTCAATGGTTTTGCATATCGATGGTCAAATCTTAATATTTAATAAATGATGACAATTTTAGTGTGGTGGCAAAATATCTAGTACACATTTCCTTTGAAAATCTCCACCCTGCATAGTTCTATAACCCGCAAGAGTTATCCTGACACTCGAGCGCGTACAGTCAACCAATTTGATTCCTAGGCCATCATAGAACCTTGCCGTTGTAAATGCTATGTCAATACAGGTAACTAGGATTATTGCGTCGTTATGTAGCAGTTAAAATGACAGGGTTCTACGGTGGCCTAGGAATCAAATTGGTTGACCGTACCTACTACCGTCATACGAAAGAGGTCTCAAGTTAACTCTTGCAGGCTATACAAGTCAAAACGATCTATGACACAAGCTCAATTATTGTACATATTTTTGAGTTAAATAATCTATTTAAAGATTCTGTAGATATCAAACGCTAAAAGAACAACAGTAGCACTTTGCTACTACAACTCGAATTTTCATTGAATTGTAGAATAAAACCATGACACCAAACTCCTTCCTTACACACGTGACATAGCGTCTTTTTGTGCACACGAACTGGGAAATAAACGCTGCGAGGCGGCACGTCCGACTCCGTAAGTACTCCGGGTTCCGCGGAATATCTCCATTTGTTCGCTGACACCATTATACTGAGGAAATCGCACTCTTAAGGATTGTGCTCGATTGTGTTGCATTCACATTTAAACGATACTGCGAATTGAAATTGATATTAAAAGGCCAGGGAGCAAGATGTGCTGGATGAGTTACTTTATATTTATTTAATGTACCATTGTGTGCCTCAATTATGTAAAATTACTTTCACTTTTTCAGGGTGACGGTATAAGACGTAAACCTGAATAATTCACTAACGTTTTCCAAGAACGCGTTCCGAAAATTGGACCCCAGTACACTTAATCATAAACAGATTGTGTGTCTTGTAAAATAAGGTCACAAATGAGTTATAACGTGTTATGTTGCAAATGAAATGTGAACAATATAATACGAATTGCTTACGTCGCCTTTTTTTTTTTTCCGTGTTGTGGCTTTTTGCTGCTTAGGCATACGTCGCGCGTCGCCTTAACCAATCATTTTATTATCGAGTGGATTTTCTCAGGCCGTACAAAATAACAGTAATTAGATGAAGTGGTTCATTGTATCCATTTATTTTTATCTCAGCCACGCTTTGCTACTACACTTTCATTGTTAATTAATCGTAATGACAATCGGTTAGGTATTACGTTTTACCGGGAAATGATTTGCAAGGTTCGAAATTACTCAACATCCTGCCTAGAGGATCCCGAGCCCCTTTAGGATGCTAACGGGATATTAGGATGACGCTAAGATGATGAGGCTAGTGGGGTAAATACGTAACTTTTCGAACAAGCGTTAGGATAATTATTTCTCATAAACGTGACGTTTAGATCTACCTGACGCAAGTACAATGCATTACTCGACCAGCAGGTTAACCGCTTACTTATCAGAATCAGTGTCCTATAATAGTATATAACTTATCTTAAAGAAAAGAAAGATAGGTACAGTAGGTACCCTTCATAATATATCGTTCAATCGATGTAATGTAGAGAGAGAGACGTCCCGCTGCAACGTACGCTGTGGACAAGTCACAAATTGTATTTAGAAGGAGAGGATTGCTTTCTCGTGCATTGGTGACACAGGAATCTTTTGAATATTCAACTCGATAAATGCTGCACCGAACCTCACAAGAAACGTTTACTTAATTAAAACTAGATTCCAAGTACACAATCAAATTACTCTCAATGCTTCGCTGATTCGACGAACTCCGTACAAAAGACCTGTAATTGCGGTGCACCTGACTTTTGCACATTATAAACAGGGATCTTGCGAGGGTTCTGTAGCTATAGGGTCCCGTAGTGGGGTTCCGTAGGGCTGCACTTGACGAGTGCTCCGGGCGACACCTCGGAAAATTGGACGGGAAATATAATTGGAAAATTATGCGGCCGCCACTTCCCAGTTAGTGCATCTACCGGGTACGGAGTGCTTCGGGTAAATATTGTTTTCGCGTGTGTTAATAGCTTTAACGGGATAAGGGGATTTTAAATTGAAAATTTAACATGTGTTTTTGTATGAGAATTCAGCTGAAAATAATCGCTGACTTTCGAGTTTATACACACGTTAATCTTGAAGTCACTTTACGAGGCTGTTATTCGAGCGGTCATGCAATATTTTCAATTTCTCGTAACCCAGTCTCTTTTTTAGTTAATATACTCAATTACATACGAATGAGTATATTTGGGGTATGTAGATAACGTATACTAAACTGTATCAAGCGCTTTACAAAAAAAATACAACACAATAAACGTTTATGTCACCAACAAACACATTTCTGGGTCGACAAGAAACTATTGGTCTGAGGGAACATATTTACTTGTAGCCCAATACACGGTGGATGGTCAACTGTCGGGTAACAATTGTCCAGTTGGTGGATCCTTACTGAGGTTTGACTAAATTCACAGATATCAATTTTACACAGGTCTCGAGCGCCTGCAGCCATAAGTATGTGCTAAGCCTATCACTTCAATTGGATATTTCCACCTAACTAGTAGGTACCTTTACCCATTCAGTCCGATGCCTAGTCATACAGAGCCCCACCCGTTGTCATACGATCGAAATCAAATCACCTAGTTCTAGGACAATACTTGGCCCGTATAGCGACCACTTGCAAACTAATTCTAAACTTGCTCAATCCAACTACCGACAGACGAATAAAATTGTTTCGAAGTACGAATTAATCTAACTTCACTTGTTCGTATTGCCCATGTTGTCGGATCCATGTGTAACAGTTTGGTATTAGTTTTGTGCTAGTCATAGTAGCAAGTAGGGTTACAAAGCTACTTATTTGCGTGTTAGAGAATTTCAATATACATAGGCATGTCAATGAAGAAAATTACTTCATTTACGGTTTTAAGCTGTGTCGAATCAATTTCACCTGATATACAGGGTGTGGCCTGTAACAGGAGCAAAAAATGAAATGGTAGATTTTTAAGCTTGTGAAAAATTATTTCCAAGTGGATTTATTTGAAAAACAAAATATTTTTTTATACGAGTTTACTTGCATTTTTTACTCTTCTGGAGTGCTTGCTATAAGTAATTTATTATGTTAAAAACACTAAAAAAATTAAGAGAAATTTAAAAAATGTTTTTCCAAACCACTATACTACGTGCCATGCCATGTTGAGAGCAAACAATCAGGCAAGTGGGGTTGTCGCATACGTCAACAACGAATTAAATGCCACTGTTTCCGAACCAGTTTTACAAGACTGTGACTGTCTTTTCATTAAAGTTAAAGATTATTTTACTTTGTTAGGAATTTACAGGTCCCCCTCGATACATAATATTAACCCGTTTTTGAACTCTTTGGAAAGTCTGATATCAGGTATTAAAAAACCTAAATGCCTAATTGTTGCTGGTGACATAAACATTAATATTATCAATACTGATGAACCCAGCGTTTCCGATTATCTTAATGTCATGGCTAGCCTTGGTCTAACTGCGGCAATAGACAAACCTACCAGGAATAACTCGTGTATAGACCACGTATTTATAAGATCGAATAATGATTCAGTATCGGTAATTTGTACGACTGATATCACTGATCACGACTTAGTTATGGTAGCTATTTCTTCTTCCAAGAAAATAAGTAAATCTAAACCTTCTAGAATATGCACTAAACTAAATTATGAAGCTATAACAACGGAGCTTAGTAACGAAAGTTGGCTAGATGTTTTTTCCAAAACCTCGGCAACGGAAGCAGCGAACACTTTTTCAGGTAAACTAATCGCGGTGATCAAGAAGCATACTATTAGTAAAATCATACGTCGCTCTCTGCATTGTTTAAAGCCTTGGATGACTCCAGGCTTAATCCGATGCTCAAAACATAAAGATAAATTGCATTCTCAATACCGTAGAAACCCAAACAATGACGTGGCCAAAATATCATACACACGATACAAGAATTTTTATGTAGATTTAATACGTAAAATCAAGGATGAATATGACAGCAAGCGCATTGTTGAACATAAGAACAACCCGAAGAAACTGTGGAGCACTATAAAAGATATTACACATACCAGTCAACAAAATAATGAACGGCCACCAGAACTCGCTTCTATTAAACCCAATGTTCAGGATTCTCTCAACTTTACGAACCAATTCTTTACATCAGTAGGACAGAACCTGGCTAACAAAATCCTAACTCGAGATAACACCACAGAACATGCACTGGCGTCAGAGGTGAAGGTTACAAATACTCCTCTTAACTCATTCTTTATGGGTCCTACTGACGAAGCTGAAGTACGAGACCTGATTTCAAACCTCAAAATAGATAGCGCCCCTGGCCTTGACGGGATTAACAATCACCTTCTCAAATACATTAAAGATCTTATTACTCCACCTCTGACACATATTTGCAATTTGAGTATTTCTACAGGCTCATTCCCTGACGACTGGAAGGTAGGGGCAGTCGTTCCTATCCACAAGGGCGGCTCTAAAGACTGCCCTGGTAATTATCGCCCAATTAGTCTTCTGGGAAGTCTTTCAAAAATTCTGGAAAAAATTGTTAAAAATAAGTTAGTAACATTTCTAGAATCTGAACATTTGCTTTCGCCGAGACAATTCGGATTTCGGCGAGGCAAGTCAACTGAGGATGCTGTCTCATTAATTACTCGTCTCATCTCTTCTTACCTTGACAAGGGCGATGTTTGCACTGGTGTTTTTTTGGATCTGGCTAAGGCGTTCGATACAGTATCGATTCCAATTTTGCTCAGAAAGCTAGAGGAGTCGGGTGTTCGAGGCATTGCATTACAATGGTTCCATAGCTATCTGTCAAATCGAAGTCAATGCTTGAAATTGGGCGCTTTGGTCAGCTCCCGAAGGGAAGTGACCTTCGGAGTTCCCCAGGGAAGCATTCTTGGTCCTACTTTATTCCTGATTTATATAAATGACTTGCCTTCTATCTGCATGAATTGCGCCGAAGTTGTCTGTTATGCAGATGACACTGCAATCGTTTTCCATGAATCATCTTGGGAATAATGTTTCTCATCGACTGTAAACGGCCTGGCTGAAGTATCTAAATGGCTAGCAAGGAATTTACTTACATTGAATATTCCCAAAACGAAATACCTTTGTTTTCACAAGACGGCCGCTTCAGCTCCAGCTTATCGCCCAGATCTTGTAATAGCCTCAAACGCAACATTAAGTAACTCAAGGACTGATGATTCCATAACTAACTGTCGCTCGATTAAATACCTAGGAATTGTACTTGATGAAAAACTGAACTTCAAGGCCCATATAGAATCTGTATCCTCTAGGATTAGAAAACTTGTATATGTAGTAAAATTACTTAGAAATTCCGCTGATAAAGACATCTTAAAATTAGTGTACATTTCAATTTGCCAACCAATATTCTTTTATTGCATTACGGTTTGGGGTGGTGCCGCCAGCTCGCACCTTATAAGTTTAGAAAGAACACAACGACTCATCTTAAAAGTCATGCTCAGGAAGCCTCGGTTATTCTCCACTACAACACTATATAAAGAATGGGCCGTTCTCACTGTTAGGCAGTTAATGTATCTGAGAGTCGTCCTTTTGGTTCATCGTAAGACCATTTCTTTGGAAATATATCCACAGCTACTGCGCAAAAGGGTGTACAAGATTTCAATGCCGCACTGTAACACGTCTTTCTTTAAACGCTTTCCTAGTTATTTTCATCCATACCTATATAACAAAGTTAACCAACTATGTGATATTAAGAATGCATCCCTTCCAGAAGCCAAGCGTAAACTATTCGTCTGGTTAAACAGCCTTAATTATCTTGAAACTGAACAAATTATCAAAAATGTTGTTTAGCTTAGCATTTATTTATTTATAAGTTGGTAGCGCGCACACACTCAAACACACACACACACACATATATACATGCACACATTGCCATTTGTTTTATAATAATAAATAGAGATTACCTACCCGAACAAACTTTTACTATTAATGTTTTTCAAACGGTCACCACGATACAGGCTTAGCCTAGTGTGGGACCATGGGTTAACGTATGTTGTATTTTTGTTTCTTTTAAATAAACGAATTTTATTTTATTTTTATAATTTTACATAAAAAAAAACTTGGTTCCACGACAACACGTGACTTACAGTATTGTGCCAATAAGCTTGTCCCTCCACTTCGGTGAATACATTTTCCAACCTCTACTAAAGTTTCGCCTGAAAATAAAAACTCTAGTTACATGGATTTTTGTTGTGGAAATATCTTATATTATTTATGTCAATATCGCATGAATATTGGCCAAACACGATTTAACGTCCTGATACCAAACAAATGATCAAATTGTTTGGTATCAGGACGTTATGTATGTGTGTATTTCGATTAAGTGAATATTTTAATAGATTTTATTAATTTTGTTACATAACTACCTACCTATTTATGGTGTGTACTACTGTAATTTATAATCTTTTTTGTGTAGGTACATATGCTTAGAGTATTAAGCACCTTGTGGTGCTTACCTACCGATATAAACGTTTTGTAAAATTAGTTAAGTTTCTCATAAGTGAAATGTATAATTTCTTAGAGAAAATAAAGTTCTTTAAACCTAAATTGAGACATCTATAGCAATTTGTTGTTTTTGTAACGATTTTACTATATTCATATTCATATTTGTTTTCCATAGGTGTTACACAGGTAAAAGCACATCATAAAGCTGAATCACAGCATTGCACTGAATACCCTTATCAAAGCAATTGGAAGGCGAGGCGGTCAGTTGTCATTTCGAATGAACACGTCTTTTGCGACTTCAGTCTGAAAATACGAGTAATAACCCGCCTCCTCCATTCAACATTTCCATCGGCACACTGCCACTTCCTGTTTTTTGACATGTCACATTTTCCAATTTCCCGACTGCCGTTGTCACATTTGTCGTAGAACTTTGTAATAAAGTCGCCTGAATGGTAATAAAGTGGTCCGCGGTACTTCAGCCAATTTCACTCGCCGTAAATCAACCCGTCACTTTGAAGAAAGTCTGCGGAGAATTTAATTAATATCCCGTTTTTCACATGAACCTTAGGGAGGCGTGTAGAGTTATGCGATTCTGAATACATGTCAAGGAGATATATTTTGGTCCGCAGCTTCACATCTTAATCGTACTCTAACGTTTTTCGCGTGTTCACTTGCACGCGAGTCAGAACGAGCGTGAAGAACACATTAAAATGGAATTGGAATGTGAAGAAGGTATTCTGAGTTGAGGTTGAGCAGCTTTAGAATGAGTAAAGTGTAGTAGAATACATTTTGTTTTGTCGAATGTACCACAAAAAGAGTTCGTGGCATCCAATCCATCCATCCGTCATCCAATATGACCACGTTTTTTACATACTGGAAACTGCTGGTAGTGCTGGTTGCAGAAATTGATACCATAAGCCTCATAAATATACAGTCTGAGGTTCATGATACAAGAAATTAAGTAAGGAAGTTCCTTTAACTAAGTATTAGCTCTCCGTGTGGAATCGGGCGATGGCGTCATCGTAGCAATTTACTTAAACGAAGTCAAGTGAAATATAGCCTCGTAAATAAACCCGTCCGACTCACTGAAAGTTTGTAAAATTCTAATTCGATGTAGTTCAACACAAATATTTTTAGGTTTTCCAAAATTGTATATCTCTTTATATTCATAATAGAGAGTGGTAATGTTTTTTTAATTATATTTTTTTTCCAAAAGTAGTACGTTCTCATATACATATGTTAAGCTAGCTTATGCCTGCGACTCTGTCCGTGTGGAACTCTTTTATATCGTAGCTCCATACAAACTTTCACCCCCCATTTACCCGGGGTGTTTTCCGGGATAAAAACAATAATATATGTCCTTCCCCAGGACTCAAGCTATCAATCATCTTTTCATAAAGCTTTAGTTTTGTAGCTCAAAAAAAATATTTCCCTCATACAAACTTTGACCCCTATTTAACCCGCTTAGGGGTAGGTTTTTCCAAAACCTAAAACTGAATTTCTTGTATTGTAATAAGGAGTCCATACACAAAGTTTCAAGTCTCTCACTTAAAATTTTATTCCATCCCCATACAAACTTTCAACCCCCTTTTTACCCCCTTGAGGGTGGAATTTTCATAAATCCCTTCTTACTTTTGTCATATAAACTACCTATTGTGAAAAAAATCACAGATTTCGTGAAAAAGATGAATCTACGGAATTTGAAAAAATATTTTCTATATAATTAACTAATATAATTTACTTTAACCTCCTGAGTCCTGGTAAAAAAAAGAGTACACTCGCATAAAAGCCGAGAGTCCTTTATAAAGGAAACAGCGTTGAGTCCTGAACTTTCTGTCGCTTACTCTAAGGTCTAAAATGAGTTTCTCGGATTTTCGTTAGAACAAAGTTGATTATATACTCTATGAGGAATACTTTAAGCATCATTTTATTTGTTAATTATTTGGGCTTTATAAACGCCTCTCGGCTTTTATACGACTAAGATTATGTAATTAATATGGCTAATATCTGTCATTTTGTATGGAATCGGGTATATATTTAAACAATTAAATAAAATGCAAATAATTGTTAAAATGGTATTATAATCGAAAATAACAAAAAACACAGAACCACTCTGTTGGAAAAAACATAACAAACGTACTTTTAAAATCTTATTCAATATAAAACTGTCGTAGCAAAATCAGTCTACTTCTTACAATACAATATACTATTAACATAGTCATAGTACGAACTTTACTATTAACATAGTCCGAGAGGGCTTTACAAAGGTCAAACGAATTTAACTTGTAATTGTACTTCAAATATCATATTAATAACAAGAATAGTAACGGAATAATAATAACCACACAAAATACTCATTAAATACAAAAAAAAACAGACCAACACATACAGGATTGAGCGAAAATTTTGGGATTGAACTTACCTCCACCTGCACGACGCGACATCTTGCTGGACTCGTGGCATCGTACTGACCGGAATATTCCTGTTTTCTATGCAATAGCTTTTGCTAAAGCGAGATAGATATATTCTGGATTGGAGGATAGCAATTGGTTCTCAGGATCACGCCACTATCGCCCGATTTTAAGCGCAAAATATTAGGGGCGTTGTAACGGACACTCGGCGCTTATGAATAACTTTATTTTTTGGTGCTCGGTCTATAAACATGGTTCGATTTTGGCCTTTAAAACGGACTCAGGGACTCAGGAGGTTAAAAAAAAAGTGAACATTTCCACATTTTTTACCAATTTACCACGTGAACTGATTTCCGAGAGCATGCGTTGATTATTAGAGAAAAAAACCGAATCGCTGTATGTGGGCCGATAATATTTGAGGACTTCCGTCGATCCCTCAAGGATTTCAGAATTACCTTTGTCACTTCTTTGTTTGCTATTTCAACGGAATCATATCAGAATCTGTGACGTACTTTTATAGTTTGAAGTACATCATTGAGAAGTTCCACAAGCCATCTGTGGTCTTCATCATCACTTCCACTTCACTAAAATGGTTTCCGAGGGTAGTACACGAGTTATAATAGAACATACCAAAATCACTACACGCGTGCCTGATATAATTGAAGAGTTCCCTCAATTCCTAATGGAATTCCATCATCCAGCTGGATTTTTGAAAAAAATGGAACAAACCTGGAAGCAGATATGGTCAAACAAAAAAAAATTACGAATCGGCTCACAAATGAACGAGTTCTGAGGAAAGAACATTCATTAAAACTAAAAAAAATCTACCTAATTGAGAACCTCCTTATTTTTTTTGAAGTCTGTTAAAAAGGTTACAAAATAAATCTACAACTATGTCATGTGAAAAATAATGTCGTTCTGACTTTTTGACTATTTTCAAAAAGGTTAGGCTACAGGGCAAACCCTTAACCCGATAGTCTTAGTTTTAGGCAGCAATTGTAGCTGACTTAATTGTCCAGAGGCACTTTACTCAAACTTTTGATATCATTCTTCGTTTCCAAAATATCGAGCGCCAAAATCTAAAATTAGGAAAAAAATTGGTTAATTTTGTCAGCTTTTCAGCCATTCTTTTTTTAGTTTTTGAATTTCTCGAATAATTATTTTTGCACCTTACAGCTCTTGTGTATACGCGTCTTTTAAGCTTTTTTGAATATCATATCTTCACAACTCTCCGAGATATAAGGGGATCGCACTTTTTCGTGAAATCAGAGCCTATACTGGAGCGAACGAAAAGAGATTTCCAATGTCAAAGACATCTTTCTACGAGTAGGTTCAATGGTTTGGGCTGGGCGTTGATTTAAGTGAGTCAGTCAGTCAGGGGACCGATTTTTGACTTTCGAGCGCTCGAATCTTTCACTCGAAAACGGACAAAAATTACGAAATGCTCTTTTGAAATAGCGATAGAAAATTTAAAAGTGAGTGGCATTGACCAATCGTATTCAATTCTATCGGTAGAAAGTTAGTGCCTGCAATTTTGACACTAAAATCGTATTTACTTTTATTTCATTTTCGAGCGCTCGAAAGTCAAAAATCGGCCCCCAGGATTTTCACGTTTATATAAAGATAGAAGATAGATTACCCGCCAGAACTGTTTGTTGCTTGTTTTAGAGGGTAATTTCCGAACCAATCATCCGATTATAATTATTATTTCACCTGTGTATAGAATTGACTGACATTGGCTATATTTTAATCTGCTTCGCCTGCGTTCTTTGTAATATGCGGATAGGTGTAAGTAAAATGTTCTAAAATATTTATCTCCACATAAATTCTTCCCTCCTAGTGAAATCCTACAAATCACATAACTCGCCCGCAATAGTTTTAAAACACCCAAATACATTACGGGAGGTGGAACCACGAAATGTTTCCAGCCACAATTACAATTTCTGTCTCAGGAGATTCGTATACTATCCTCATGCGTCGCCTTAAATAATGGGTGGTATCTTACGGTTGTAGAATTTACGGGTGTCGGGTTAGAACTAAACTCGTACTTAGTAATTTATGCCTAGGTAACTCCACTCGGGATTGTTGAAATTTGAATTGTTTTCAAACTTTGTAATTATTGTGTTAGCGTGCTGTCAGTAAGGTTTAAGTATCTTCGTAGTTTAATATCTTAACAGAAGTGTAAAGCACGTTTGTCCCCCGGTGTCAGCTAAATGTTTGGCAAACAGCACGTGATCGGGGAACGAGCGATCAGCTTTCTGAGTCTTTACATGCGTTCGCTCATGCCGCTGTACAGTTTGTCTTTGGATTATGGAATGCTAAAAAATATCGGTAAGCTTTAGGTAAACATGGCGCGCCCATGATTTGTAGCGAGATGTTTGCGTAGCGTCTTCGGTGTGTGACGATGTTTAGAAATCCTGATTTAAACCCGTATTTAAAGAAACTTATAAGAGAAGTTTATCATTTCACTGTTAGCTTGTTTGAGATTTTCTACTGAAGTGGAACGTGCAGCAGCGTTTCTAAACGATAAATAAATAAAATGAATATAGATTGATCTATTTGTGAAACGGTATTGCATCAAAGACAAATACTGAAAAGTTTCAGTGTATTGGTAATTATGGGGAGGATAATAAATCTGGTCAGGGCAGAAAGATGGCGGCGACGTTCAGAATACAAATAACTGTATTCACGGATTCCTTGGACGTCGTGAGCTGAGCATTATGGCGCCTCTCCATTATTTAAGACTGGTGCCTTTTCCATGTAAAAGAAGCTTCGATCGCTAGCATTCTTGGCTTTTTGGTACAGTATGACTTTAAGTTTTTTATTTTTGCCACGTCTATATGTAGATATAATAAAATTATTAGTCTTCATCTCCCTGTCCCTCTCTTTAGAATGAAGCTGAGTTACGTAGGTACTCACAATGAATATTTTTTTTCTTACTTTTAATTTTAGCTGTTATATCCGTAATCTGTTATTAAAATATCGTCTCTAGGCTATTAGGAGCTTTCATAAGACCAATACAATGTTGCCAAATTTTTCGTCTTAGCTAAATTACGCTGAGTAAATGGCTCCAATGAGCGCTTCTAGTTGTAAATTAGTTTAATTTATTTGCTATCAACCGGCCCCAAACCTCATCTAATCAGGTAGCGCGTAAATCTGCATTTCATCAAAGATTACTGTAAAGTCACGGCTTATTGGTAAACATGGGGATGGTAATTAATCTGGTCAGACGGGCGGTGGCGAGGTGCGGAATACAAATCACTGGCGCTGCGCTGGGGACGTGCACGTTATTGCGATGGTAATGAAATTGCTGAAATACGCCTGCTAATTTACTATGTGACGTAAATGATGAAGACGAGCTCTTCGTGGTGTCAGATGCGTTGGCAGTCTATGCATGAGAATCATTCAGTTGTTAAAATTAGATAAAAAGCACTGTGAACGTAAAAAACCCTCTTGCAGTATTACCCACGCAGCCAACTAGCTAGCCAAATGTGAAGTGTGGCGCACTAAAAAACAGTTGGGACCGAAGTAAAAGTTTTGTTTGTGAAATAGCATAGTGGTTTTTATTGGAATCAAAAAAGATTCTAAACTACAAGCAAACTCAAACTTTCAGATAATTGAGCGAAAACGCACACATCCGAATTTGCCCTAACTTTGTGGCTCGTCTATCACGAGCACATTAAGCAATTCCACCAACCCACCTATTTTCATTCAACATAGGTATTTCTTTCCTAAACAGTTTCTAATCATCTAATCAATATCACGTTCACCAAATAATTTTAATTACGCGTTTTAGAAATCGGGGCGTTTATCTTGCCAAAACAAATTGACATTCCTCGCGGGTCGGTATTTCCCTTTGAAGATTCACAAGTTATATTGCAATGATAAGGGTAGCCGTAGCCCGCGTCCAAACGAATTTGTTTCGTTATAAATTTATATTGCATAAGTACCTACTCATAGCACGATTTTCAGATAAAGTTGTATCTTTTGGTGCTCACATATTTTTGGGCCTGAAATAATACTAACTCTGGTAAATGATTTGACTTTCAGTATTACGATGTTAGCTTATGTGTAGGTACAGTCAGCATCATATTGTTAGAAGCAGTCAAAGTAGTCAAATATATCGCATCACGTCTTTATTACTGTAAGGATTTAAGAATAAGAATAATTTATTTACCGTAACTTAAAACAACAATTTCCACACTATTTTTGATTATTTATTTATTATCATAAAATGGGGTCTAATTAAAAAAAAATCGTTTGTCCCACAAAACGGTTTACCTACACAGTTTGACTGTGGGATCTGAGTCTCTTCACTAACTAAATTCACATAATATTACTAGGTATACTTACATAAGTATACCTAGTAATATTATGTGAATTTAGTTAGTGAAGAGACTCAGATCCCACAGTCAAACTGTGTAGGTAAACCGTTTTGTGGGACAAACGATTTTTTTCAACTACTATGCTATCTTTGAAATAATTAGATAAGGCACAGCCTGTATCGTGGGAGTCAAATCAAACACGAGAATTACAAATAACATGCGGCTTTAAGCAATCTTTAAAGAAATGTTAAGACTTAGTAATAAAGGAATTTTTTGGGCAATGAAAACATGCAAAATAATAAGTTTGTTCATAGTGTGAATGTGTTTGAGTGAGAGGATGCGAGTAGCTCTTTACTTCAGGGCTTCTTACGTGTTACGATATGTTTGGATACTTTAGCTGCTACTATCTATATGATACTGACTGTACATAGATGACCGCACAGAAATAAATTTTACAGTGACTAAAGTGCCATTACGTTTAGAATTGACCGTAATCGCTGCGTAGGTGGGCCGAGTCATCCGAACAGAGAATAAGATATCTGACAAGGATATACTATTAAGATACATCCTTCTGACAATCAAAACGGGGTAATTGCATGTCGACCCTATCGGGACCGTGACGTCATCACATTCTTCAGACCGCCGTCAAAGAAACCGCAGTATTTAAAGGTTTTATTAATTCTTCGGTCATGTTAAACACGGAATGTCTTCGGAAATGCCAGTTTAAGAGGAAGATAGAAGTAAAATGATAAGGTCAACGTCCGACTGTCCGACGCTGACCTAATACATGACACTTATAATCTTACGTCAAAACAATGCAGGCGAAAAATTTGGACATTTACCTTAACTAAGATAAACATAATAATCAACAAACATAGAAGTAAATCATACATACATACATATAATCACGCCTCTTTCCCAGAGGGGTAGGCAGAGATCACGGATCTCCATTTGCTACGATCCTGACAAACCACTTTCGCTTCACTCACTTTCATAACATTTCTCATACATGCTCGTCGGTTTAGGGTACTTTTGACCTTGCCTTTTTGTAAGATTTCTCCAATTTGATCGGAGAAAGTTCGCCTAGGTCTTTCCCTTAGTAAATCATACGTAACTATAACAACGAATATTGAACTTATTAAATTATACTCGTAGTTAACTACATCATTATTTTCGTCATACATATTTCCAAGGATTCATGCTTGCAATAACAGACTAAAAACTAGATAGAACATGAGGAAGGTATATTCCATTAAATGTTGAGTAAATTTCAAATTACAACAAAAGCGACATTGTTATGCCAGAGTTCCATTACATTCTTCGTTAAAACAAACCGAAATATCTTCGTAAAAGTCAATTACAGTTGAAGTTCGCAAAGGTAATAAACAAATGCGGGGTGAAGGCATGTCGGTTTGTTTGCGGCCAATAAACTGAGGGCAGTACTCTGGGGTACAGCGGGGTAAACGGAGTACAGCGGGGTAAAGCGGGGTACGGGGGTAACGGAGTAGCATGAAGTAGTAATTAATGGTCTGACAAAGACAGGGGTGAAATTAGATCAATTTGCGATATTCTATGTTTTTGCAGACGTGTAAACAAATGCAATTATTATGTACACTTTCGCACTAGTTCAAAATTTCGATTTTCCACAATCTTTTCCACAAAACAACTAAAGACTATAATGGCATGTAATAGATTAAGCTATGTTTTATATTTACTATATGTTCTATATCCAACGGTAGAAAAAGCGAAGTAGGTAGGTGACTAAGATTTTATTGGCAAAAATACGGATTTCACTGTACGAATCAAACATGCAATGCGTCGGGTAACTCATTGTATTTTACGTATAAGCTCTGACATGTAAAAGAGCCCTTGATGCCTACTTGCGAAATAAATATCTCTATTTGAAAAAAAAATTGGGGTGATGTTAATAGGATGAGTATGTGTATGCAAATATGTTTGCAACTCTACTTTAACAATAACTCATGCAATGGGATAAACTTTATACTTACGTTTTATGCAACAGGCAGAGCGGTTTCTAAAAAAGCCTCAAATTTATATGGCCCACGGGACGCCGTAAATATCCGGGGCAATAAAGGAGTCCAAAATTCTCCCCATAAAAATTCCACGAGTTCAGCACATATTGAGTGGTCTCCAGTTTTGAGCACAATGGGCCTGGGAGATCGACCCTCGTGTTTAGCTATTGTTTTAAGTGGGCCACACTTCGTTACGCCCCCACACTCAACGGCAATTCGGAGATCGAGCTTTTTATATTTTTCAGAAGACCCTCGCGCTAAACTGATAATGACGACGCCCCTAGCCAAGTTTAGCGGCATTACCTTGGAAATTTATTGTTACGGATGTTCGTTTACTCTAAATAGGCACGTTAATGGTAATCCCAGGAACTCGAGCACCTGGTTCGAGATTGTTAGGTTATATACGACGCTTTTGTGCAGAATCATTACGCTTTTCTTCGATTACAAGGGCTTTACAAGATGATTAACGTTTCGCCGCAGGTGGTTTGGCCCCTTCCGTAGAACAAACAAACCACAGCAGTAATTTATCTCATTTCCCTCAGTGACGGCCTTTTCTGAGCCTGAGGAGTCACATGTCAAATGGGGTGAACTGGGTTGTCACATTCTATTATCATTTGTTAACAACAAAGGAAAACAGATGCTCAAATATGTTAAGTTGATTGAAGTATAGAATTTTTTACGCGTGCTACCGTTCTATCAAGTTATAACTTATAAGATATAAACATTACCTAGGTATAATTACGAGTATAGTGAAATCAACACATCATCTACCAGAACATATTTCAATACCTACTACAGATTCTGCCTACCATTTCTTATACGTTTTTTTACTCGATATTACTGGAAAGTGGACATCAAAATCCTATCGGTAGTTTTTGTGGGAACACGTGACGAACTCTTGCTCTTGGTGGAAATACGTGGGACGGTTTTCCACCTGCCAGTTTAGATCATCGTCTTAAGTATAAGATGTAGTACATTCAGCATCAAACGTAGCTAGGCAAACGAAGACGTCAAAAGTCTTTATTGAAACGGAATAAGATTTTTTGAAGTCTTCGATTGCGTAGTTACCTACTTTTGATGCTGACTGTACGCAACTGATGTACCTGTACCCTTTATTTCATGATACGTGAATAATTATGAGGATAATACTTGTACCTAATTAAGCAAATCCCAAACCATGAATCGGAAGTCTTACGAGTACAACAAACATAGACTTAGAGGCAACAACTTATGTGCTTAGCTCCAACCAGACTGCATCCCGAGTTTCTGCTTTAATTATGCGCGTTGCGTTAATTCTCGGCTTTTCGTCTATCGTCAACAGATTTCGGGATTTTCGGCTGCAATAGACGGAGTACAATCGTGTTTGTTCCAAGTTTGCCGGCACTCCCCCGGCGAATCGTATCCGGGGGAAGGTAGGCTTAATTAGGAAATAATGCCTACGCGATTAATTACAATACCCTGTTCTTACTTGCCATGTCTTATGCTCAAATTCTCGTACAATTGTAAAAGAATAGGGCCCCGATTGTCGTGCGGTCTTGAGGCTGATTTCCAATGGGACACGGGCAGGGGACGTCTCCGGTAGACCTGAAACTGACGCGGTTCGTTGCACCGACGTATTACGATTTGCCTATTGTAGGAAAGTCAAAGGTGATGTTAAAAGGTGTTTAGGGGAAAAGGGTCGTTTTTTACATCAGTCCGTTTTCTGTCTCGTAAAAGGTTTAGGCGACTTCCACATATATATAAGTAACTAAAGTGGAATTTGGAGTTGTTTTTATATTGTTTGTTACGGTAGTGTGGCGTTGGGTTTTAAGGGCGCTAGGGATTGTGGTTCACTTGTAGATTAAATTTTTTGCATACACTTAATTTTCTCTAAATACCTCTAAATTTTCGACACGCTTTTAGCAAATTGAGTTTTACATTGTACACACATCATGACAGACATTTCTGCGCAACAACAGAGGCTCGTTAATGAATTTTCCGTCACGCATCCGCAAATCCGACCGAAGAGCTTGTTAGGAATTAAATGAACATAATTGGTAATACAAAACCGAGTGGGGAGCCTGGGCCGTTATGAAGCATACAAATTTTCCGCAAACCCTTTAATCCGACGCTCGCTTATTTCACTTGTCCCCTCGTTGGCGAATTTGTCCTTCCCCGCCCTCCCCAATGCCCGCTGGTGTAATTTTGACTGCTTACTTCATCAAGCTCGTATCTTTTACATTAATACAATTGCAAAATGCCACCCTGTATTATACGTAGTAAAGTTCATGTTTTATTGTAAGTATAGTAAAATAAAGTGCGGAGATTAGAAAATAAGTATATTTCTCTCATGCCTCCGAGGTATAAACGTCTGCAAAATTCATAGAAAGCTTTGATGCGCCGGTCTAGCACATAACATCGTCCTAAAAGGTGAAAGTTTTCTTGTTAAATGTGGCGCTAGGGGGTAGTATAAATCGAATTGAATATTTATGGAAATGAACACTTGTTTTGTCGTCAAAGGTTTCCCTGGAAACCTTAGTAGTCCATTTTTATATCCTCATAAACAAACGATAACATTGAAATATCTTCTTGGCGCTGGTCCATCTATTGAAAATTTACTTCACAGAGCCGGCGGGATGGTTCTTTCATATGGGAATTCAATACAAATTCCCCTAGCCAATTTGCATGCCTGTATGCTAGAGGTTTTCCTCGACTTATTTTTTACATAATAAAAGTTCATCTCCCTTATCCGTCGGTTTTCATAACAGTCGCGCTAAATCAACATAAATCATATTCTCTGTCTCGTTTATTTTCATCTTCACTGACAGGCTTTTATTTAAGAAATTATCTAGAGAATTTATTGCTGAAATGACTTTTCCAATTCGGTATAATTTTGTTGTTTTGTCGTAGACGTAATTTTCCTGATATCGTATAAAATGCAGTTCGTTGGGCAAGAAGGAGGAAGGGTCCCGAAAACGCGGACTGCATACTTAAAACATTGTAAAAAACTCCATGCGTCTCGGCTGCAGGAAAATACATTTGTGATTCCGAACAAATGGCGTCGTAATAAGTTTCAGTGTCTACGCAGCCTCCCGGTGGGCGATACGATACTTGTCAACAGCTGAAGATGTGACGACCTACGCGCAAGGAATATGATTATGATATAGATATTAGGGTAACTCGTATGCCGTATGGAAATTTTACGTTTCATAAATATTTTAATTTGAATTTAAACCATGTAAATTTACCAAAAAAATGTTTTGCCAAAGCGCAACATTGTGTGAAAAAAATTAAAAACATTTGCCTTTTTATAAGGATGTATACACAGGTGGTACTGCTCATTGTGGAAAAAGAACCTGAACGTCGGTCAAGTCTCCGGCGTTGAAATAAGTGGCCACTTTATTAAGTAGCATGCATAAAAAAGTTTTTCACACGATTTTACGACTAAAAACTTCCACAATATTGGCGTAGCTTCCGCAGGAAGATTAAATAAGTTGCTAAAGTTAACGGTATTGAAATAGGTACTATTTCTTATTAGTTTCAGGGACACAAACTCGATCAATATCCCTAAGCCATACGTCTATTATGCTCCCTTCTCAACGTTAACAAAGCTC
The DNA here is from genome assembly GCA_963854355.1 of Epinotia brunnichana. Taxonomy (NCBI): domain Eukaryota; kingdom Metazoa; phylum Arthropoda; class Insecta; order Lepidoptera; family Tortricidae; genus Epinotia; species Epinotia brunnichana. The sequence goes on along the minus strand of OY977949.1, from coordinate 14,535,308 downwards.
TCTTAATAGTTCACCTGTAAGTATTTGCACCTACATAGGTATGTGTGTGATGGTGTGTATGTGGAAACCTCTGAAATAACGAGCTGCGCGGCTGAATGGGGCAGACGCCCTCGAGGGCTCAGATACCATCTGCGGTGCGAGATCTAGATACGGATAGCTAGTGAACGATACAACCTTAATGGATATGGCTATCAGAGAAGTTTATATAATATACATAGCTCGGACTTTGAGCAAACGCAAAAAATCTTGTTATATTCTCGATTTAGAAAGCGCTATGACTTATTTCAGCAGTAAAATTATGGTATTCATTTCGGTAAATGACAATCCCTTATTCGTCCTCGTGGAATTCGTTACTATCGTATCACCATACATACTTCCGCCCTCCATTCCAAAGACCTTACGGGATGATTTTCGTGTTAAAAACTATGCCATCCCATGTCTTTTCCCGGGACTATCTCCATACCAAATTTCATCTCAATCGGTTTAGTGGTTTAAGAATGAAAAGGTAAAAGACAGAGTTACTTTCGCATTTATAATATTAATGTATGTATATTTATGTATGGATTGTACGGATAAGTATGGATTATCATTGTCAATAAATACAAATACTTATCATGAGTTTCTACTCGTCTGTATTGGAAGCAAAACATCGCGTGGCCGGAAAATATGGCGCGTTTTTTTTTCTTCTAGTGAGATGCAGTCTTGCAGTGGCAAGAAAAGTTTTATGGGATAGCTCGCACCCAAGAATATACCTAATAATCCATATAAATAAATATATCCATATAAACAATCTTACACAAATCGAACTAGTAAGCTCAGTGAGTCTTGTTTGTGTTATGGGTACTAGATGACGATATATATTATTTAATAAGATTATCTCCTCACCTTAAATCTAGACAAAACCAATTACATGTGCTTTACCAAATACAATTACACCCAACCGGGGTCTAAGTTACAATTAAAAATGCATTGCTGTGATTTGAGTGACTTCAGAGTCTTCAGACGCTGTAATTGCACACAGCTTGAAAAAGTATCTACCATTGAAGGAGGGAAGCCACATTTGGTATACAGATGGATCAAAAAAAGGTGATGATGTTGGATGTGGTATCTACGGTGAGAGGCCAAAGTTCAAAGCTAGCGTCAGCATGGGGAAGGAGGCCTCAATCTTTCAGGCTGAACTCTTCGCATTAAATAAATGCGTGGAGATCAATCTTGAAAGAAACCTAAGGAACCAACATATCTACATCAACTCGGACAGCCAAGCTGCTCTGCTGGCACTAGAATCACTAGAGTCCTACTCTAAACTAGTCCAGAATTGTAAAAATTATCTAAACACCCTGGCGAACTCCAACAAAGTCATACTTAGATGGGTACCAGGGCACTCCGACATTGTAGGAAACGAAAAAGCAGATGAACTTGCAAGGCAGGGCGCAGACCCGGCCCTGGTCGGCCCGGAACCGTTCTGTGGCATCACAAAACGGAAAGCATATTCTCTGCTAAACAACGCGGAAAAATCAGAGGCAATCATCAAGCTGTGGAAGTTCACCAAAGGACAAAAACAAGCTAAAGCCCTGATCGAAGGGTTCAATAGTAAGCTGTCTAAAGAGTTATTACAATTCAAAAGGCACAAAACCTGCGCAGTGACAAGAATCCTGACAGGACATTGCAAATTGAACAAACACCTGTTTCAAATGGGTATGAAGCAGGACACAACTTGCAGGTTCTGCCAGGAGACAGAGGAGACTGCAATGCACATTCTCTGGACCACTCATGCATAAAAGAAGTACCTACCTAGGGCGGCACATAATGCACCCACAAGAAGTACAACATATCACCGCCCAAAGAATCTGGAATTTCCTGGAGGCAACGGGACTTAACGGTGAACTCTAAAACAAGGGCTGCACAATAGATCACTTGCTGGTCGAAGCGGCATATTAAGGCCCACAAACAAAATAATAATAAAAAAAAATCTACCATTAAGAACCTACCTTAGAGTCATTCTGGACCAGCGGCTATCATGGCACTCACACATAATAGATCGAGTTAGAAAATTCATCTGGATCTTCAAAATTCTTAGACACATTGCAGATAAAACATTACTCAATCAACTTTACAAATCACTAAGCACATCATCAAATCAGTAATTAGTTAGGTACTGTGTTGTAGTTTGGGGTGGTGCTACAAAGACAAAATTTATTTAGGTAGAAAGAGGGCAAATATGCCTTCTTAAAGTAATGTATAAGCTACCCTTATGAGCTCTATAGAGAAAATAACATTATTTCTTCAATTTTGGTACAAACACCTACCAACATGCACCTATGAATGTCGATAAATTACCACCGGTTCGGAAAGAAAACCTCTGCCTCGAGAAGAACCGGCGTAAAAAACCTGGCGAGGTATATTTTTTTCAAAACAGCATACCTACAAAATATAATTTCAGTATCAGAGTTTTATTAATAGTACATTACTTACCTAGGGCGGTTAAACAAAGAATGTCTCAGATCGCAGGTATTTGACGCCCGAGCCGGATAAATATGCGCTCTGAGGCTTTCTTTATTACCGCCCGTGGTGAGTACAACATTTTACATCTCTATCTGGCCGGGAAGTGGGGTTTTCCGCACGCATAGTGTACGGTAATTCCTACTTTATGGCCAGGTATGACGTAAAATAAATTACATTGCTACAGTAGAAAGCCTATTTATTAATTTTGCGATAGATTTCTAGCGCACGACTGTATCACTGCCAAATATCCCTATCCATGATATAAACGTTTAATTTTTCATTTGCTTTTGAAATAAGTGTCAGTAAGTTCGGTAATGTGTTTTGAAATTTTATTGTAGAATTTTGTACAATTTCCCAAGAACGACTTTGTCGCTTTTACTAGTCTGTAAAAAGTTGTTTTGAGCTTCCCTGTGCTTCTGATAACCTTGGACCTATCAGTGTTCTTTGGGAAGTTGCACAAATTCTTCCAAACATACATTATTATTTCAAATACGTATATTAGCGACGGCAGTGTTAGAATATCTGTTCCTTGAAGAGTTCGCTTAACACAAGCCTTATTGAGCTTACCGTGGGCCTAGGTTGATTTGTGTAAGATTGTCCCGTAATATTTATTTATTTATTTATTTATTTATTAATGACTCACGCGACCCCAGTTTATAAATTGCTCTAGAGAGCACAAAAAAAGGGCTGTTAGATAACAGACCTTTTTTTGTAAAATAATGGCAGTCTCAATATCTGCCGCAGATCCCCATAAAATAGGACCATAAGAAATTATACTATTAAAGTTAGCGAAGTAAACTAACCGTGCCGTTGCTAGATTGGTAAGCTGCCTTATTCTCCTGACTGCAAAAGCAGCGGAGCTCAACCTACTTCCTATCGCAGTGATGTGGGAACCCCACTGCAGTTTAGAGTCTAATGTAATACCTAAGAATACATTTGAATTTACAAATTATATGGTTTCACCATTAAGTTTAATATTTGAGGCTAAGTTTATTACATTTGAGTTCGCTAGTGTGAATTTTATACATTTCGTTTTTTTCGGATTCAACACTAAGTTATTGGCAGCAAACCAGTCAAACCATTGAGAGGGTATTATTTGGTTCAATGAGTTCAGATTATTTACATAAACAAGGAACAAGAATGGACCCAGAATAGATCTTTAAGGTACTCCCATCTCCACCACTGTCTGTGATGAAATGGCCCCATTTATCGCTACCTTTTGATTTATTTGTGTTCAATAAGACTCAATGAGATCTAATGCATGTCCTCTAATGCCATAAAATTTAAGTTTACAAATTAAGGTACTATGATCTACACAATCAAATGCCTTGGAAAGGTCACAGAAGACTCCAATGGCGTCCTGCGACTCTTTCCAAGACTGCAAAATGAATTTAATCAAACTTGCACCAGCATCAGTAGTTGACCTACCCTTTGTAAAGTCGAAGGGGCCATGTACAGTCGGGGAATGAAAAGGTTGACCACCTTAAGATCTGTTTTTGCTTGCTTAGTATAAGTTATCAGTATCTGCTTTATCGACCGAGTGTCAGACACATTCCGTCATAATGAATGGAATTTCACTACATGGCTTACAGATACGTCCACTATGAGAATCGACCTCTTTGAATTTTGGAAAACGAGTAAAAAAAGAAAAAAAAACGTACACAAGAAATAGCAATGATGACATTGAAAGGACCTGCTACTCACATTTATAGTTTTAATAATTTTAAGCGCAGAGGATTTAATCATTGGATTTATCAAACTTGACACAACGTAATGGCAAGATCAAACTAATAAAAAGGTTCAACTATAAATAGTCAAGGAAAATTCGTCTAAGTAAATTTGAACTTTGTTGTCAAACAGTTGAACATAATTTTCAATACAACACTTTCGTCTGATACCTACACAGTTTAAAAGGTAACATGTGCTTGCAACGCGTAAATTATTTGATTTGAAAACTGGTCAACCTTTCCATTCCGCCACTGTACACTATCGACCGCCGCACCCTAAAGTTTGTACCTAACAAAATTCAAAAATTCAAAATCATTTATTTGTAAACATAGGTACGATATAACGACTGTATTAAGTTGCAAAGTATACTTTATAAAACTAATTTATTTTATTTAGTTGAAAGTGTAAGTTAGTTAGCGGTGAACTTAGGTAATTACCAAACTTTAGCGGTTTTCAGACAACTGAAAATGCGAACCAACTTTATTCACTGCTCGACATAACTTTCACGGCTGCACACAACTCAGTTTTAAATCTTATAATGCTCCAATGCAGCTTGTAGGGTACTGTGTACACATTTTGTATAATGTTGGGGCGTTGGCAATACTATGTGTGCTGTGCCAGAAGGGTAACTAACTAAGAGTAACAGCATCACGTGCCTCGAAATAAATAACAGTAAAGTTAATTAAACATTGCTCCGCTGCAGGCAACAAAGTTTTCTTTTTAATATCGCGAATTTTCCATAGAAATACACTATCAAAATAATGCGCCTGAATTTTTTCGCTTTATTTTAATGCCAGCACATCAAAAATATGTACAAAAACATACTTACTCTAAAACAAAATAAATCGTTTTGAGCGAATATGATTCAGATATTTTCGTTTAAAAATCGAATTAAGTAGTTATAGTCATAGGTATGTCAAGAATCTTCAAGTAACAATGACCTTCTCCTTGTCCTCAGGATGTTCAGCGCAGAACCTGCAGATATTCCCGAAGCAGGAGCAGCAGACGGTGGCGGTGGGCAAGTCGGTGGTGCTGACGTGCCAGGCAAATGCGCCCGATCCCGCGCACGTCACGCAACCTCAGTGGAAAGACCCTAAGGGTCAAGTCATCAATGCAGCATCGTGAGTATTAATGGAATACAAAATAATGCTAATTTTCTACCTCAAACGTTCAAATTAAAGCTTTAAAGAGGTAGGGCACAGCGAAATATCATCTCGCTCACATTTATAGCTTCAGTACATCCACCTTACAGAAGACCGCATCCAAGATAACGCCACTACATACTCTGTTGGTGTGTAGTGTTGGGATCCTGTGAGTAAGGTCGCCAGAGCTCTTGAGGATGCGCTATGTTGAGAGTGAGGGACCTGCATATGTCTCTAGATAAGATAAGATAAGATAAGATAATTATTTATTAACGCCTTACACAATTACAACACACCACAACGAATACTCCACTTCTAGTGTATAAAGAGTCGGCGACGCGGTTGTGAGTCAGAAGCGTTCATAGGCTTACGGTAGGTATCTGCTTACCGTCAGGCAGGCCGTGTGCTTTTTTGCCACCGTCGTAGTATAAACAAATGTGAGAGATTGTTTTTAACACTTTCATTGCCAGGAACCCGCCTAGCGGGTGCCTACGCCGTAGTCGCTTTCCCGCTACATACGAGGAAAACCATGGGATCGGCTACGAGCGTAGCGCGTATCGATTCTTGGTAGTGAAAGTGTTAAGTCCTCGACGTTTTGATGTTGTCATAATGGCGTTTAACTTAATAACGTTATCATTTTTAATTATTTTTTTTACTGGAACCGAATTGTATTCCTATCCCTATCCCTCATAGTATGATTAGCATGACTAATTTAGCATCTTATGTTGTCAACAGCCCAAGCACCAGACCAGAGATCTATACAGAGTCGAGCCCGGCAAAGCAACTGCAAACCCTATACATTTCGTCCATAACTCCTGCCATGGCTGGAGAGTACACGTGTGTGTCTGCTTATACTAATGAACCCCTGAGCGCCAGGGTCGTATTAGATACATTTGGTAAGTTATTTCATACTAGCTTCTGCCCGCGACTCGTTTATATGGTAACTCAATACAATTTTTCACCCCCCATTTTTCTACCGTAGGGGATGGTTTCCGGGATAAAAACTATGAAATGTCCCTCTCTTGGGCTCAAACTATCTCAATACCAAATTTTCTTCTAAATCGGTTCAGCGGTTTAAGCTTGAAGAGGTAATAGACAGACAGACACACTTTCGCATTTATAATATAAGGGATTTTCATTTTGTACACACAATAATAATAATCTATACGAGATGTGAAAATTTTACATCAAAGTTTCAACTTTTTTCAGTTGCTATTACATGGATTAACGCAAATGAAAATCAATACGCTACAAAGGGCAAAGACTTCAAATTGATGTGCGAGGTAGCTGCCGAGCCTGCACCCTCTGTTGATTGGTTCAAAGAAGGAACACCCGTAAGTAAATGCAATAAATCATAAAATACCTCTAGAATAGCACAATTTACTTTAAAAACAAAGTTTTTACCGACGAAAAATCAATCATCCCCTATTTTCCTACCCTAAGGTTGGTTTTTTTTTCAAATTTATATGGGACCAACTTCGGGGTATACCCTTTCCAATAAAAAAACAATTATCAAAATAGTACTACTCTGTACAAAGTTATACGTGGTCATACATAAAATATATATATATATATATATATACGCGTTGACTTGAGAACCTCCTGCGTTTTTTTCGTCGGTTGAAAATACAATCTAAAGCGATGTAATATAAAAGCCTACAATTTTTTTTTTTTTTTTAGATCACTACGGGTGACAGATATGTTATCCATGCCAACGGTCTATTGATTAAGAGCATCGAAGAAAGCGACGATGGAACATACACTTGCCGAGCTGTTGTCATCCAAACTGGTGAACTTGCTGAAAGGAATATAAAACTTGAGGTAACAAAAGAGACACAGAGCATTGAAGCATATTATAAAATCATGAAAGCACCTAGTTATTTGAACGTTTAATTCCAGGTTTACACTGCACCGGAGATGGAAGAACGTGACCCCAAAGTGGAAATTAAAGAAGGGGGATCAGCTGCTATCACATGTAAAGCAAGAGGAAAACCACCACCAACTTACTCTTGGATTAAAGCTTCAACGCGAGAGGCAAGTCTTTCTCTAGTTTCTTCTGCCATGCGCTTTTCTTCCCCAAAGCTCATCTCAAACAATCCATGACGTACAATTCGTATATACTTTTTTTTTTTCACAGAATCTGGCAACTACCTCTCGTTTCAGTGTAAATGAAATCTCTGGACAGCTAAACTTTGATAGAGTTGAAGCAGGAGATTATGGCAAGTACATATGTAGCGCTAGCAATCAAGCTGGTCAAAATGAAACAGAAATTGAAGTAGAAGTGCTCGTGCCGCCGAAGATATTTGAATTGCAAAACGTAACGGTCGCTGAGAAGACTGAGGGAAAATTAGAATGCAAGGCTGCGGGAAGGCCTGCTCCTCGAATCAGGTTCCGTAAACGATCTAGTAATGAACCCTTTGTGAATGGGCCTAACGATGATGGAAGGTAAGATACTAAAAATATATGTTTGAACATGAGTCAGTTCGTAGTCGTCCAGCAGTAGTTGGTGTGATTACGTTGCATTGTATTGTTCGTCTTTTTGTTTCAGAATAAACATTGAAACCAGCTCCCGTCAAACTGGTGATCAAATGCAAACTAGTGCAATAATAACTATTTCTAATCTTAATAGAACAGATGATGGATTGTACGAATGTATAGCTAATAATGACGGTATGTATCAGATTATTATTTGACTACTTCATTCCGTCAGCGTATTTTGTAAATTAGGACATTAATATTTTAAAATGATTTTAGGTGGCGAAGCGCGGAAGAATGGACATCTGATTGTAGAATTTAAGCCTGTATTCAACCCGAATCAGAATATACCCCTGATTTGGAGTTGGAATTCTCAACCAGCCAATATTAGCTGTATTGCGGAGAGTATCCCTAATGCAACCATCAAATGGAGGTAATTAGTTAAGTGATGAGCAATTTAGGCAACCATACTTTTTCGATTTTCGGGCTCGATCGTGATGAAGTGATTCCATTCAATTTGTAAAATGTTTCCGCGCAAAGGTGCGGTGTCTTATGATGAAGTATTCAACGGTATTTAATTTTTATGCCGCTATTTAATCATAATTTTTTTATGAGTTACATAATAAAAAATTAAGTAGGATTAACATATTTTACGATGACTGCGAAACCATAGTGCACTATGCACTAGCTAGTTAACACAATACCAATTATTTATTTCTTCAGATTCCACGAACTGGATTTAGTAGAATCACCACAAGTGAGGATTTATGGAGCAGGCCCTTATAGCCACGTAGTGGTCACCCCAACTGCCCGCTCTCTATACGGACACTACAAATGTATCGCCACCAACAGGCACGGCGAGGCTGTTCATTCCACTGAACTTAGGGAAGCTTTTGTACCGGGCCCTGTCACTCAAGTAAGCTCTAAACATTTCTGATAAATGTTCAATTTCAGTATGATTTTGGTTCTAAGTTTCTTTGCTCGCTGTTTTTAGGTACGGCAAGAAATACTAACAGCTACGTCAGTTACGTTCAATATCGTTGGGCCTGCCGAGGAAATGAGTCCACCAGTTCTTGCTTTCACTGCGCAATACAAAGAAAACGGGAACTTTGATTGGAACTACGCTAGTAACCGAACGTGGTCGGTGAACTCTCCGTACGTCGTGGAGAATTTGAAGCCTATGTTCTCATACGACTTTAGATTTTCTGCAGTCAATATTGTTGGAGTCGGAAGCTGGGGAGCACCAATTACCGTTATTATGCCAAGAAGGTATTTTACAAGTCATTCTCTTTTTCTTCTATGTTTTGCTGCATCTTCCTTAACTGAACTATTCGTTTCTTTATTTAGATCTCCACCTGAGCAACCAAAATGGAGAGAAGAACCGACACCTAGCCCTGAATCGCTACAGCATGGAAAATATGCCGACAGGTTTGAGCTGCAATGGAGAGTACCAGCTCATAATGGCGAACCAATCGACATGTATGAAGTCAGCTATTGTCCGGTGAGCATCTCTATACATCGCACTTTTACTTTTAATACATATAAAATAAATTAATAAATAAATAAATAAATAAATATTATGGGACAATCTTACACAAATCAACCTAGGCCCACGGTAAGCTCAGTAAGGCTTGTGTTGTGGGTACTAGGCGATGATATAAATAATAGATAAATACATATAGATACTTATATACATATATAACATCCATAACTCAGGTTAATATTCGTGATAAACACACAAATAAATGCCCTGACCGGGATTCGAACCCGGGACCTCCAGCTTCGTAGGCAGAGTCACTACCCACTGGGCTACGGAGGCCGTTAAATACATACATATATATAATATATATATTCAGGTTTAGTCCTGAAGGGATTACGTTAAAATGTTTGCAACGTGGAATTACGAAAATACGTGGATTTTACTTTAGAATAATATGGGGGCTACTTTGATCACTTCAAAAGTAGTATAAAAGCAGAACTATTTAAAATCAAGAAGATTTAATCTAGTATACAGCAAGATAAATAACTAATATATTCACTGCCACAGTTCACCTACAAGTCAAAACAATGATTTCGGAGATCAGGATCAAAGTCGCCCTCGGATCAAAGTTTATTCCACCGACCGGTACCTTACTATTTTCTATTATATTAAAAAGTAATCCGAGAAAGATCTCGTTCTCAAAAGCACGCTACTTATCCCGATCTTGCGGTACTTTCTGCCTATTTTGGCTCGAAGTAAAACACTAAAAAATCTTTGATTACCAGGTCCTGAAAGTAAGCGGGGAATGGCGAGAAGCATCGGAGTCTCAATGCTTTACTCAAGAACTCAAGTCATATGAGGCCATTAATTATGAAATCACCGGTTTGCAACCCGACACCCGCTACAGCATGCATGTCCGTGCCCACAATATCTTGGGCTACTCTAAGCCTGCGACACTCTATGTCCAGACCGCCCTCGGTGAGTACCAAGAGACTAACGAAGTGCCTCTCCGAGCTGGCTTTTACGACGTTTATACAGCTCCTAACCCTTTATACTCATCTGCAGCATCTTCTGCTGCATTTTTTTTATCGATACCTTTTGCTTTAGTGTCTTTGTTTTTGTGATGTGTGACTCATAATTTTAATTCAGTGCACGTAACTTGTGAAAAACTGCCCAGTTTGCTTATGATGTAGCAACTCAGTTATTCAAGTGGAATAAAATTTTCGTCTGATTTATTTTTAATTTTATGTACGTACTATTAATTTCGTATTAATTTGTAAACACAGTAATTTTTAAGTGATCGTTATGTGGCTTTTATTTTTGTGTTTATTTCAGACATCTATCTTTTGTATTCAGTTAATCATAAAGTACCTACTAAACTGTTTTAGTCTGCTTAATACTTTAAAACCTTGCCTTTATTCTTTGTAAGTCATTAAATGTACAAAAATATAATAATTTTGACCATGTATGAGATTTATTTTGAAATGTGTTGAGTTGGCATGTGTTAATGTGATTGTGAGTTAATGGTTTTTTATATAAATAACTCTTTGAGTTCCATATAATTATTATGATTTGTAATAAGTTTTTGCTTTATCATTGAGGTCATTATATTCTGTTGGTGTTAATTTATTATTACGACTGGTGAGTTACTTTTTCTCGTTTTATCAGTTTTCAATAATTTCATCACACGATATTTACCTATTGTATGCAATATTATCATAACACATGTTTTCTAGGTAACCCAAATGGATGTCCAACAAATTTCGAATGGACTCACACTAAAATGGAAATCCTGATCGCTATATCTCTAGTAAAATATTTAGTATAAAATAATAAATGTACGTAGTCATAAATCAATCATCAGCTTAAATCTAAACTAAGACGACTATTGTTAAATAATAAAAGGACTCGTTGTGATAAGCAATATGTTGGTTTGTAAATAAGTATCTAATTTACGTTAAATATCATCAAATGATTTGATATAAAGTTTTCTAAACAAAAATTATATTAATATCATTAAACGAAATCAAAATTTAGTTTTTAATTACGATTTTTGGTCTTCGTTAAGTGATTAATATTATGTGTCAAAGAAGTTTAAGTACTGAATTAGATAGAAAAATCGCTAATAAATTAACACTGCCAAAATATAACGTACGTCGTATTAGTGTATATTAATGAATAAATACGCCTAATCAGTAAGGTTTTGAAACTTCGTGAGTTGCAAATATGTGTGTAAGAGTTTTTGATAACTATTTTATCTTTTAATAGAATATTGTGAAAATTGATAGTTATATTTAGTAGTGATATTGTGAAGGATGGCGTCCAGCAGAAGGATTTAGGGAGAAATGAGCTATTGAAAGTAGTAAAGGTTAAGATATCAGCAAGGCAAAAGATATTTGAAATAAATGAAGGATTCGAATGTGATCTGTTAGAAAAACGACCAATGTCAAAATAATAAATGTTTCCAAAACAAATGTACCTTATCATTTCTGTTTGAAGCGAATGAAGTACTGTCATGCAAACAGTAATTCATTCCTATGTTCCATCTTTAATCCGTGTTAGTTTGAAGTATCCCCTATCCCAAGAAAACCCAAAAGAAAGCTGTCAAGATGCTTATCAAGAAATTAATTCATTCATTAACTCTTGAATGTCGTTCACTCGACCAGTGTTTGTGTCGCCCTGACTGCCTCCGGGTAAATATACTTTGTATTGATAAATAGTTAATAGTTAACTCTGCTGTATAGTTTTCCTTGGAATGACCTAATTACTATACTGCATGATCCACTTAGCTGTGTACACCTTCAAGCAAAAATACCCTTACCCTTAGCATGGTCATTATAACTACCTACCTACATTCTACGATTGTTCAACCGAAATGACATAGTCAACCATACTTTCATTTATTCATAAGATGTTGCCTTTTAGATGAATTAAAATGTAGTACCTATTTAATTATTAATTGGGTCTCTAGGATATTGTGTAGTTTCCCTTATTATTTTCATCCACGCATGGTTCATTCAGACCTTGAAACTGCTGATTGAGTGTGTTCGATTTTATGAAATAACGTTGTTCAAAATTACTAAATTTCCCGTTTCACTAAGCGTACACATTTGAAATTTTAGTTTACGGTAGTTTGTTGTCGTTTGAAGTTATCAAATTTAGTAACACTAATTGCATTGCGATATAGATTGATAAATTCAAACTGCAAATGACCATTACATAAATATTTTGTAGGTTATATGACTAAGGTGATGGTTTCGTAGATTCCCATCAATGTTGTTTTTAAACACGTCTTTCTTAACATTAAAAACATAGATCTCAATATTAGCTTCAATAGTTCAACGTTGTCATGGGGTTTGAACATTATTTATGTTGCGTTTATTGAATTTATTGGAATGTTTGCATCTTGACAACTTTTCTTTTATATTTTCTATAAAGTATAAGTATTATTATTTGTGCATCATTGTATATCATTTTCAATAATCATCATACTTCATTTTCATTCAAACCCCATTTCATTCTAGCGGAGAGCTTTCTAATATTATTATTGGAAATTAAAAGTTGTTGAAATTTCTTTTCTTAACGGTGATTGGGTGCACGTTTTCCTCAACTGAAAGCACTCCTCTGTGATCACCATTGAGATTGTAATGAATGTTTGCTTCGAGATGATCACAAATTCGTACAATTTTATTGCATAGGTCTCAAATTCTCCGTTTGCATTTATTACAATCAAGTTCATGTCCATTAACAATACAGCTTTCGCGACGTGATGCACAAACTAACCATGGAAGGAGCAGTAGACTCATAACTGTATAAAAATATTAAAAGACGTCGTGTCACATTATAAAATTCATATTTTACTTTTGTGTCCACTGCTCCATCTTAATCGGATTACTTATCTCATATCTGGTTGTTAAAACTTTTTTAATCCTGCAGGTGTACCGTTCTCTGGATTTGCTCCGCCCCAACTATTGTCAAGTGGCGCTATCATCGGGTTGGCGTTAGCAGGAGTCTTCATCTGTCTCCTCATAGTGGACCTCCTGCTACTCTGCTTCAGGCGCCAGGGTGTCATCGCCACTCTCTGCGGCAAACGCGGCAAGAAGCATAAGGATGATGAAGCCAAGTTGGGAAGGTACCGAAACATTTTACCTATTTTCGTTCTTATTTAAACGTGATTATTTTTCGTTAATCTATAATTAAAGTTCATTGACAGCACTATCCATCGACATTTTAACAATCATGATTTCCTTTTATGTGTTTACGTGACTCCTTTGGTTGTTTCCTTCCTGAGTGTTAGTGTCGATGAGAGATGTTTCTGCCCGCTAGTCTGTACGGTTGGCGTTTCCCGCTCCCTTATTGCAGCACGAAGCCGCGCGCGCCGCCCTCCCCCGCGCCCTTGCCGCCACCCGTCAAGCTCGTACCGACTCCGACGTAAGGCTTTAGTTTGTCTGCATGCTTTGTTTGTGCGGATGCCTCAGCCGGCTAATAATTAAGTTATTATTAGCTCTCGGCCCTTGTAAATATTGACCAAAGCATTGCGCTTGCTCAAGCCTCATGTATATACCGCTCTGGATTTAGATTCGGTTTTAAATTGCGTAAATATTGATTCTGCTTGATTAAATTATGTTATGTAATTAGATATCTGTGTAAAGCGTCGTGTTTTAGATGAAGGATCGATATCGAAAATGTAAACTAAATGAAAGCCTTTGGCAGATGTTCTTGCCTGAGTCTTGAAATTCCGTTTGTTTGCCAGTTCTCGCCTGGAACATCTCTTACGACCGTTCACCTTTTATTCTAATTTTGAGTTTGGTTTGGTTATCATTAATACTAAGTTAATGCACTTTGTTGAATACTGCACTGACAACTAATAATAATTGTCTCTTCCCCACGCTGCCTTCCGGTTACCATATAGCTATGTTCCGACCACGCCAGTGTAAGAAAACCTTCCTAATTTGTAAATAATTATTTTCTCACAAATACACATGACTTGTCTTTTGCTATATGTCGTAATTGGTATTGTATTTGTTTTGTGCTTGCCGTTGATTGTGTAACCTCGATAGGCCCTTTGAAAAGTCGCATTAGAAGATTTGACAAATACTGTAATCGAAAAGGTACAAAATCTTCTTCCGTGACTTTTCAATTGGGCTATTTATTTTATATTACCTAGAAACTAGTTTGCAATTGGAATATTGGACGTGAAATCTCACGTTCATTTTCCTGGTGAGAGGTGTGTATAATTTTTGGAAATATTTATTTAAACATGTCAGATTTTGAACCACTTTTTAGTACATACACTGCGCGTTTAATTGTACGAAAGCGAACACACGTGTGAGTTGTTTACAGAATGTTATTTTAATTGGATAGTATTTTAGATTTTATTTAGATAAAATAATATTATTAAACTGATATTAGGTACCAAATATCTAATTATCTGACATGTCGATGATGTTACCAATTGTGCCATTATGCGAAGCAAATTCAAATATGATACACAAAAATAGACGACGTCGACACGTAGTTTTCGTGCTATATTCAAAATGTCGCGAAACATGGGGAATTGGGAATACAACAGTTGTGTTCACTTAGTTATGCCCTGGATACGGATTTCATAAATGTACATTTGTGGTAGAACATTTTAGTTTTGCTTTTGGTTGAGTGTTTAACTAGCTATGGGTCATTGTATTTTATATTAAATGTTTTTATTTCAGATATTTTGCTACTGCGCTATAAATATGCTATAGATATAGTCCGTGCGGTTAAAATAATTGCACAACTTAGATCTCTGCTGTATTTTAAAACAGTGTTAATTTTTCTCACGTTGCATCTACATTACAACAACTTTTACGTCGAATAACTCTAACACCAATAATCACAATCACTCCTATGTCAGTTCCTAGGCAAACATGATTTGAAGTATAAAGTTATATTACTGTTTGTCATTCTTGTCGTCAATGACAATTTTCGCATTAGGTTGAAGTTATGGAGATATTGCTTATGACGAACCAATTCAAATATTTTTTGGGCATCAATTCAACTTTTGATGATTGTATTGCTAGCAAAGTTTTACCTGTCTCATATGCAGCAGACCATACAAAATCAGAACAGGAGGATATCATTCTAGCCTATGAATGGAAAGAAACACTGCTTGTCAAAGGGCCAGGTTGTTAATTATTTGTATTTTTACAGGGATGAGAAGGAGCCTCTAAAAGACACAGCTGATGATGCCCTGAAAAGGAACTCCTCTGTGGAATTCGATGGTCGCCGCGTGTATGCTACAAGTGGTGGTCAGATTATTGGCAAGAATTCAGCTGTATAATCAATCTGAATCTAAAGAAATGATAATTCGCCAAGAACGATTTATTTGGGTTTTAATCAGCTATGAGCTTAAAATGAAAGTCCCATTTCTAAAGTTGAATAATATTTTCTATGTAACTATTAGCCTTAATAGAGTTGGCAAGCTGCTTTTATAGACATTGCTGTCGTGAAATGGCAAGCTGCTCATGATTAAGTCACCACTGTTACTAACATCATATGGATCGAACCAATGATCTGAAATAAAGATATTTTATTTTATTAAAGCAATTATGATTTTAAAAGTTACATGCTTCTACTTGTGTCGTTCTTGGCAAACTAAAGACGTCTCATGTAGTTTTATATAATGTTAAGCTCTGTTCATAATATGCGATTTTGGAACTGTACACGATTAGTTTTATTATAATGAATGAATGATCGTACACCGACTAAGATTCCACACTCGTAAAAAATATACCCCGGTCTTGTAGCATTACTTAAATAGCAAAATCTAGGCATGAGACTCCTTTAGGAACATGAAACTTCTGTGTTTCAGTCTGTATGTTGGTAAATATTATTATTGTAAAAATAAAGAAGACTGCTTGTTGTAAAGCTACCAACATTGAGGCCATAGCGATTAGAAGTTGTATCACTTATAAATTGTCTAAACAAGTACAATTTTTTCGGAGAAATTGCCATTTCGTTTTTGGTTACTGAGATGAATATTGAATAGTGAAGTGATCTTACTGAACTGCATAATGATAAATATTCTTGACTCAGCTTAGTGTTGTACAGTTCCTAAACCATCGTCGTATTATCTGTGAGAAAGTAAAGCTTGTGTAAATGTGATGAGCGAACCAGTATTTTTAACTGCCAAAACGAATTTGTTACTTTATTATTAAGTACATACATAAGCACTTTACTATGTCCTTAGATATAATTTATTTATTACAATTACTTCTTATCACTTATTTATAACTATCTACACCATATCGCTTATTATTCGCCTTTTATACGCCTCTGTATCCACCGAACGCGAATTTCACAATATTAGATTACGAATTTCGAACGTTGTACACTATAGCCGTTTGTTGAGGTACAAAACGTGCCTTCTAGAGTATGTACTTTATAATGAGGGTATTTTTATATTTAAGTGTACATACACAATAATTAGGAATTTTACACAACACAATGAATTTGTTTTTAAAATTTCCATTTTTATAACATCACAAATAGAAATATAATTCCGTAATCTACTATTTACTATAAGATTTAATTATTTATCAGTTATACTATGTATGTATCTCTAATCGTACCATGTTTATTCAAATGTTTATGCTTTTAGTGCTTTGCGATGACCAAAACATAAGACAGCTAGCAAAACATAAAACGACAAAGCACCTGCTAGTGCTCAGTACCAAAAAGTCTCATAGTTATTGGTACAGAGCCAAAATTCCCCCTACAAATTAATGTTTTAGCTTAACAAAGATAATACCCGCTATTTTTAATTAAGATTAGGCTTGTAAATAAACTATTTTTAAGTTATGTAAATATTTTCTAGATTACCTCTCTAATTGTTTATTTGTCTAGGTTTAGATGTTTTATTGGGGTCACCAAATAGTAAATACACCTACTGAAAGTTGACTATGCAAAATATGACGAAGTATTTTCATTTAGTGATCCCGGCTCTAATTATACTATTCAAAATTACTTGCTTATGATATGCAGTAAGGTTTCGTAAGTCATTGTTGTGTTTAATTTTATAAATCCACAAATAAACAACGGGAGTAGAAAACAAGTTGAAGTCGGGAACAAGCTTCAAACGGAAGTGATTAGTACAGCTTAGAAATTATGAGTATTAAAAATATTAAATGTATTTTGCAGTCGTAAAAATAGGTACTTACTAAAAATACTTTTAGTATTATAACAAAGCTACTGAGTTGAGTATAAAACAATTTCATCGCCATTCTGGTAAACTGTTACTTTAAATGAACTTGTAGTTAATATTATATTTATTGAATGACTACTAAATGATCACTTATCAGGATGATTAAAGGAGTCAGGGTTCATAAATTCTTGCACACAATCAAACTGCATTTTCGTAGACTTAATAAAATCTTATTTATTGACCTAAATGATTCGTTCATCAACCAACGCAAATGAATTAAAGCCGGATTATTTACTTATTGTATGTACTTTAAATTAATTACTTACCTATAGTCGAAGCTTGAATACGTTATTCGCATGTTATGTCTGTATGTATGGATGTCTGTATTTCGGCTTGACGGATATCCCTGAAGAATATTACTGAAGAACATTTTTTATAAAAAAATAAATGTCTCATAATTAACGGTTGTCTTATTTCTACCTCTTTAACTTTATCGAAACCTTTTGGGGGGTGGTAATGAAATAAATACAGCTCAAGAGTGAACTGCCACTTTCTAAACCCAATCGTGAAATATTATCAAAACAAAAATCAACTTCCTAGCAATAAGCAGAAGTAATAATAGTTAGCGTCACGTAAGCCATCAATCCGTGTTGTATGTTTTTAAATTCATCATCATCATCGTCATCATGCTCATCTTCATCATATACATCCAACTGCTGGGCACATGCCTCCTCTCATGGAGGAGAGAGATGAACGAGAAAAATAGATAAGTTACGCGATTAAGTCCCGTTTAATAAAAATAATTCCAGAATTAGTATATAACTTTGAAAAGGTAAAAATAAAAACATTTCTGATAATGGCAGACCTCAGAATGAGATCTTCAAACTCAAGACGTGCCCAACCAGAACCCTTCATCATACCAGCAGAAAGACGTCCACTGCTGGACATAAGCCTCCCCCAAAGTGACCGGTTCCTTCACCACCCGCATCCAGCGGAACCCCGCGACCTTTACCAGGTCATCAGTACACCTTGTCGGGGGTTTACCCAAGCTGCGAGCCAGAACACTTGTGCACGAACACAAGGACTATAAATATAGTTTTCTTTGGTCCAATTATCTATCAGAAATGAGGCTATCCGCAGCAGAACCAAGGTATCCGATATAACCCTCCGAATTGCTAAAATTAAGTGGCAGTTACCGGGGCATATTGCACGTAGAACCGATGGCCGTTGGGGCGGAAAGGTTCTCGAGTGGCGACCACGTACCGGAAGGCGCGGCGTGGGTAGGCCTGTAGGTGATGACCTGGTAAAGGTCGCGGAGTCCGCTGGACGCGGGTGGCGCAGGACTGGCCATTGTGGCACTCTTTGGGGGAGGCCTTTGTCAGGCAGTGGACGTCTTTTGGCGTTTGCATACGTTGATATACGGATGAATATCCTAGGATAACCCCGTAACCGCACCACGCCCACGCCCGTATACGCTATTATAATAAATATTGTATGCAATTAGAGCTTGATAGTTCTACTTTACAAACCCACTGTTTTGATTGAGCTATGACTTGACTGTTCCTAAGTCCCCTGGATGGGACGGACGGCGTTCATCCACAAATATATCTTGACGCCGCGATTCGTAGCAACTAAACGTAGGTAGAGGTCTAGTTTCGTTAGGCGTGACGAGTGAGGTGAGGCGCATTAGCGCGTTCCGAATAACAGCCCAAATCTTCTTTATGGCTTTCACTTCTGCAATGATCGTCCGCCGTCAGGTCTGATTAGGACGGCCTCGTTATAATGATCATGGTTCCTTCGGAGTGTGTGGCCAATCCAGTTCCATTTGCAGCGTTTGATCTGCTGGTCGATCGGACTCTCATTGCAGTGTTCCCAGAAATTGGCGTTGGATATCTTCTCGGGCCAGTAAATACCTAGAATCCGACGGAGGCACGGCTGAAGTAGGCATGCTATTGGCGCGAGATGACTTGTGACATTCCACGTGTCGCATCCGATAGCAACACGATTTATTCAGTTATGCGATTCGCAAAATGCCTGAACTCATCTCACCACTCATCGATAGTTGAACTTGGCCAAGCGATTCGTAGTAACAACGGGCGCGTAATCGCGGTCGGTCGGTAAGTTTGTGAATGCCAGCTCCAACCATACACTTACGTTTCGCATTCCTATCTTGATGTTAATGTGCTTTACTCGCTTCCTCTTGCGCCGAGCAAACGTGTCAGAATGAGCACGCGAGTGCCAAATATAAATGTCTAATTGACCCCAGCACAGCTATCACAGGACGGCCCGCGAGCTTTGTCGCGGTGTGATAGACTATCCGTCTCTGTCTAATTAGAATACTTAGAAAGAGACAGAACGTCTATGTCGCCACGCACGACACAGCTCGCGGGGCTTCCTGCGGTAGCTGTGCAGAGTGGGATTTTAGGTCGTTCATGCCATCAACGCAAGTTCTTTGAACGCAGAATAATGCGGCATCGGCACCATATTGCACCTTTAAATAAGGGTGACCATAACATTTTCAAGGATCATTAATATTAATTTATTCCATTGATGGTTAAATTACCGGCTATTAAAGGTGAAAATACGACAATATGATGATTTATTTTCGTTAGTGGGACCAATGGGTCTTTTTACCGCCGTCTTTATTACAATGTAATTTTTTACCGACTGTTTGATTAGTGTATGGAGTACATTTTAAAAGGTCCTAACTCTTCTGTAAATGTATTTATAAGTTCAACCACAAGGTAGTCAAAACAAGGTTCTTGTTCAAATAATCCCTAGAATGGATGAATGTCATTTTGATGCTAAACATCTTATCTTTTGTCAGTGATGCGCGCGGGCATCACGCATTGGCAACTGGGCATGTTGTATAACATCATGATATCCGTACATCTGTGTGTGGTAACAATACTTATTTAGAATATTTTTGAAAGAATTAGGATTACATTATTTAATTGACATTTTTGATATAGTTATCAATTAATATTCTTAACTAAGATCAGTGATGTCTTGATGCTTAGGCATACAAATTCGTTTCTGCCGCTCGATTCTCAACAAATAGTTAGACACGTTTGTTTT
Source organism: Epinotia brunnichana (assembly GCA_963854355.1). Classification (NCBI taxonomy): domain Eukaryota; kingdom Metazoa; phylum Arthropoda; class Insecta; order Lepidoptera; family Tortricidae; genus Epinotia; species Epinotia brunnichana. The sequence goes on along the minus strand of OY977949.1, from coordinate 14,514,724 downwards.
TTTTGCCTCGGAAGTCAATTGTAGTGTAATACAATACAGTAGCCAAATTACAACAGGAATAGACGTAGGTCGAATAATATTACAGTTTATTCTAGCAATAGGGTCGAAAACTATTGAGAAATAAGTATTGGATACTTGATAAAAAAATAACAATGACCTATCAAATAATCCCCTGACCCTGCCTACGAAGCAAGAGGTCCTGGGTTCGAATCCCGGTAAGGGCATTTATTTATGTGATGAGCACGAATTATATGCTCCTGAGTCATGGATGTTTTCTATGTATTTAAGTACTTACCTATATTTATCTACATGAGTATGTTTATCTTCGTCTAGTACCCATAGTACAAGCTTTGCTTAGTTTGGGATTAGGTTGATTTGTGTAAGATTGTCCGCAAATATTTATTTATTTATATTTATTTACATTAGTAAGGTAACCTTGCGATATCGACATCTTATACACCTGTTATTCCACTTAAATCGAAAATGTCAGCGGGCGTAGCATGGTTGCCATTTTACCACTTATCGCTGTAGATAAGACATCTGTCACGTTCTGACAAGTACGCGAGTGCGAGAGTGACGGATGTCTTATCTACAACGATAAGTGGTAAAATGGCAACCATACTACGCCCGCTGTTCTTCATTTGATGTCAATCTTAGTAATTATAAGTATTTTTATTTTAATAGTAGATTCCTGAGTCATGGTCGTCGTCTAGTACCTGGGCCAATCAACTTTTGGACCCACAGTATTTTGTCCGGTAACGCAAGATACAGAACTGTCATGTTTGTTAGAGAAACTGCTATAAACCAGGTACCCAATTGTGTATAACGATGGTTTACACCAGCAGTTACGATATGCCACAGATTTTGATTGGATTGATAGACACAGGTTTGAAATATATTGATTTGAAAGTTTGTAAAAAGTAACACAGGAGACAGAAAAAGTGTGGGTGAAAAAGTTGATTGACCCACCTACCCATAGTACAAGCTTTGCTTAGTTTGGGACTAGGTTGATTTGTGTAATGATTGGCCGCAAATATTTATTTATTTATTTAATCATTCAGCCAAGCTAATTGCTAATTGTATTCCAGTAGGTCGATCACGTAACGCATTGTACGAACGTCGGGTAGGTCTAAATGTCACTTTTTATATGGAAAATTGACATTTTAATTTTACCGACGCGCGTTCGGAGCGTTACGTGATTACCCCTCAGTATTCATGTCATTCATGAAGAATGTCAATTTTGTGACATTGACAGAGTGGTTCAAAAAAGTAATCCCAAAAGAAAACATCGTTTAAATATAAAGATAATGTCCCACCCCGGCTCCATGCGTCACGAAGCCGCAGGGTGCAGTCAATCGACGCAGTTTAATACATTTTACCACAGTTATAATATCAGTCCGTATTTCGTTCTGTGGGTATTATCAATTTGTCACAACAACTGCCTTTAAAGTGATTGAATTGAATGTATGTTGTCTCTTTTCATCTTATAGGTGTGTTTCATAAAATTGTACATACCTGCTGTTAGTTAACTTGGTGTACTCATGTTATAAGCGACAGAATAACATAAAGGATTTTTTTATTTTTACGTATGACAATTGAAATGTGTGGCAATTACACGACGGACATTAAACTACATTTTTTTTTGTAACCTATAATGTGTCCTACTGCTGGTCAAAGGCCTCCCACGTTTTCCGCCACTTGTCTCGGTCCAGTGCTAGTGTTCGCCAATCTGTACAAAATGTGTCAAGGTCGTCCCGCCATCGCCTTTTCGGTCTGCCTCTACTTCGAAAGCCATCTTGTGGGGTCCATTCGGTGGCTAATTTGGCCCATCGTTCTGCGTGCATTTGACAGACATGTCCAGTCCACTGCCACTTATGCTTCGCGGTCTTGGCACCCACATCTACGATGCCAGTTTTGGTACGCAGCTCCGCGTTCCTGATCCGACTCCGAGTATGCTGCGTTCCATTGCTCGCTGGCAAATCTTGAGTCGGGACTTTTGGGCTTCTGCTAGTGACCAAGTTTGGGCGCCATAGGTTAGGATAGGCAGGATACACATATCGAACAGCTTGCGCTTCAGTTCCAAAGGAAGGTGACCCTTCATTAGCGCCTGCGTTTGCGATGCGTCGATCGATTTCTTTAGACTGCCTGTTATCGAAGGATGCCGTCTGGCCCAGGTACCTGGGCCAGATTAAACTACATACATTAAAAATTTAAAACACCTTCGGTACTAAAACTATAGGTAGCTAAGAACAGTAAGAACCATATCGACAGACACGACTTATGATTATGATTAAAAAAAACCGGCCAAGTGCGAATCAGACTCGCGCACGAAGGGTTCCGTACCATTATAAAAACGGCAAAAAAATCACGTTTGTTGTATTGGAGCCCCTTTAAATATTTATTTTATTTTGTTTTTTAGTATTTGTTGGTATAGCGGCAACAGAAATACATCACCTGTGAAAATTTCAACTGTCTAACTATCACGGTTCATAAGATACAGCCTGGTGACAGACGGACAGACGCACGGACAGTCTTAATAATAATAATAGTAATAGGGTCCCGTTTTACCATTTGGGTACGGAACCCTAAAAACCGTTCTAAACCCGGTTCATCCGTTTCGGAGCTACGATACCATACCCTAGAGAAAAACACAGGTAGAAACACACACACATGTTAAACTTATAACATCCCGTTTGCGGTGGCCGTTTTAAACTAGGCTCTTGGTATAATGATGAAGTTTAATGGAGTTTTATGAATAAGAGCCTGAGAATTGTCTGACACATTTACCTAGACAGAACGCGTGCAACACTTAAATTGATTGGTTGTCGCAGTGACTATTTAAAGCAAATACTTACTGCTTTAAAATTATCATTTTCTATTGCCATAAGAATATGATGCCAGTGGAACATAAAATACTGTAAAATTTGAGACTATGTATTTGGTTATCGACTACTGAGGGTTATGTTTTGAGAAATGGACAGAACAATGACACACCCCACGCTGCATGTAATTTATAATATAGTAGAGGGGAACCACCCATGTCCTTTAGAGTAGTGCACCAGTGCACATTCAAGTAAAATGTCTTGGTGAAAGGTCAACCCTATTGAAAGCCTATACTTACTTTTACTATTTTGTGCAGGCACAACACATTCAATAACTCGAAATCTGAAAATTGCTCGTCAGAATCGAGAGTAGAAACGATTACCTACGCTATTTTAATGTATTTATTTTAAAACTCTGTTTATAAGTAAAAAAATTGAAATGTACCTGGGTAAGTACTTACCTACGCCCTGCGAAGCGTATGTCATAGGTAAAAAAACGAGGGCTAACGTAAACCGTTCCGTACGAATGAATTATTAAGCCAGCATAGCACTAGCAAAAAACTTCCATAATTAAAAGATTCTTAAAAGAAAATCTTCTTTTTCAAAAAATCACTTGACAGCCATAATGGGCGATATTTTTGATAAAATAACGACCGTCCCATGACTGGCCAAGATTGCTGGCAGCCAGAGCTTCAAGAAAATTGCTGTTCTTTGGATTTTCAACTCTTTCCGAACATTCATTGAGTTCATATTACGATAAACCATAAATACCTTGAACTTTTTTATGAGCCAAGAATGTCAAATTAATGTATTGAAATCTGCATCGAAAGTATAGCAGTCGTGCCGTTCAGTTATTGCAATTTTAGTGTCGTGAGTAGTACCTATTATTGCACTGATTCGTAGTTGAAATAGTCGAATGTTTCCATAAAACGTAACGACTTGCGAAGATATTTAAATAAGTGGATCGGAAAATAAAGCACTAAAATTGTGAGATATCTCAACTCAAACAGAGAATTAGAGAAATAAGTACGAATATATACTTCTGCGGCTGGGACACACAATATATGGACCTACTTTTTATTTTCTATGTAATAAAAATGTGAAATCTATTCGTATAAAGACAAAAATTATGTTATTCAGCAAATTGGTTAAACGAACTTTATTGCCTAATGAATTTTCAACTATCACCAATATTTTACTGATAGAAACTCATAACAATCTGCCGATTCTAGAATTGTAATTTTGCGACAAATGTCCAAAATTAGGGTCACCCCACACCGAACTGATATTGGTTATCGGACGCAACAATTAGGGTTGGACACGCGCTAGGGCTTAAGTGCGGTTCATACTGCTCCCTTTTAAATAATTACCCGGGTAGCAGATGATACGGATTAACTATAGTGCGCCCCTGGCGTATGAAAAATAAAATGTAGGTCGGGTACATAAATGATAGGTTAAAGAATAGATGCGGTTACGGCGGCGTCCGAAGCGTTGACTCCAATGTCAAACTCAAAAGGTTACCCTATGGATTTAAAATTATGACTCAAAAAAATCAAGGCACTTCATTAGTATACACTGACCAATTAAAGGTACTTTCCTTTGACTGGAAATATTAACAAATTTTCGTCCAGAAACATTACCTATTTTGGAACTTCCTCATTAGTCTTAGTATTTTATCAAATAAAAGTATCTTTAATTACTGTATGTGTAGCTGTTGCGCACCTCTCCGCGCAGGCTTGTCAGCGCGGCGCGGCGATAATAACGTCTGCGTGAGACGTCTATCATTCTGGTTAAGATTTTTTTTATTTTTTTTTATTTATTTATATATATAATTATTTTACAATACATGGCCAGACAGCGGACAAAACCCAGCAGGGTTTAACTGCCACTGCATTCACTCAATTAATATTTAGTTTATACATAGGATAACATCAAGCTTATAAAAATAAAGCGCACACGGCGATTGCCTACACAAAATGCGACATTATGACGTGATATGCTGTGAAGCACTTGGGAGCACGCTGGAGACGTGCATACCGTTTCTTATCCTATTGCCGCGGCTTAGGGTCCAAAAACTGAATACACGTCTACGAATAAAACCACGAATTGTGTATCCTTATATTGTTTTATTCTCGGGCCCTAAAGTGGTGACCCCGCATTCAGAGCAGCAGCCTAGCCTTCGGAAAACATGTCACAGACGATGGAGAAAATAAAAAAATCCAATCGGCGGGTTTGAGCCCAATCCAAGAGCTCTCCAGTATCGCATCAAACATTCGAATTCCGCCGTTATGGCGCGATAGAATACGCCTTTGGTTCGTGCAGTTCGAAGCCATAATAAACCCTCTCAAGAAAGGTTACCAGGTTATGTACGAATTCTTAATCGCACAACTAGAACGTCAGGACAGGACAGGAAAAATATTTTCGTACATTCAGATTTACAGTCCTGTAAATATGTTTTTTTGCGCGAAGACGCAGTGCGCAAACCGCTACAAGCTCCATATAAAGGGCCCTATCTAGTATTGGAACGCAACGATAAAGTTTTCACTATTCAATTACCAGAACGAATTGTCGCGGTATCAATAGATCGTTTACAGCCTGCTTATACGATGAACCTAGAAGTTAGTCCAGAAGAACCTCGCGTTGGACCTCATGATTAACCTCACGAAGAACCTCGCGAAGAACCTCGTGGAGAATCACGTAGAGATCCTCTCGTGAAGTGTACCCGTTCTGGTCGCTCTATCAGATTACCGGTACGCTTCGCTAGGGGGGGAGCCCTGTAGCTGCTGCGCACCTCTCCGCGCAGGCTTGTCAGCGCGGCGATAATAACGTCTGCGTGAGACGCCTGTTATTCTGGTTGAGAACTAAAACCACGAATTGTGTATCCTTATATTGTTTTATTCTCGGGCCCTAAATATGTTTATGAAGTCTCTTCCTTTTTTCACGCATCTATTGGTTTGTTTTATCTAAGGTCGGTCCGCTGGACTTGTTAGAAACGAAATTAATTTCAAAAGGTAATGTTCTCGCTAGTTAATTAGGATTCCTGTTCTACTCTATTCACACAAAAGGACTCATGTAGATATGAAATATTCGTCAGTTAGGCCCTTCTCGCAACACTGTAATGATAAGGTGTTCTAGTTACGGGAATAGGAATAAGTTAATTAGTTGCCTTATACAACGTTAGTTGAAAATAGGTTGTAATGAAGTGCTTTGGAAATTGTTTTCGCTGAATCTGTTCTGAATTACATAATTAGCCAACACTTTACAATTTATTAAATTAAAGTACATCGCAGTTTGCTATTAACGTGTACAAATTGCAGTTGTCGAATTTAAACTTTCGTGAGACATATTTAAAATACTACTAATAAATCCACGGTTAAAATCACGTATTAAATGACACTACAGACGACATCTTCGGGAGTTCTTCTTCTTCAGGATGAGTGTTCTCGCGGCAATGTCGCTTGAAGCTCTCCATTGTGTAACCAAAGTTACCCATATGAATTTTATTGTAGGTATACGTAATAGGTACCCGAATCAGTTAAATTATGGATGACTACCTTCCTTATTTTTTTTGTAATTAATTTGATCCGTGTTTGATAACACTTACACTAAATTATTAGTAGCTCTGTGGTAGCAGGCGAGCCTGTATTATTTTTTAAAAGTGATTTTTTTATTTCGAAAAACTGAATGAACAAAAAGAAGCGGGTTGTGTCGGAGATACAACCGTTAATTAAGTTGAGGTGGATACTTCTTTATTGGCTATGGAACCCTAATATATCTGAATTAATTCACTAAAATCTGTATAGTTACGTACAGATAAATCGGTATATATGGCAACATTGACTGACGTAGCTCATTTGACTCGCGATACATTGAAAATGGCGGTCATTTCAGCATTATTTTCATGTCCGCCACATAAACTAAATAACATTTTGTGATTAACAACTAATGTCAAATAAAGAAGGATTAAAACATGTAACAAACAATTATTTGAAATCAGATTAGGCTTCTCTACAAAAAGTTATTCCGGAAGTCATGTGATACATTTTGAACTGTACCCCTATAGGTACAAGAACGCGAGCAAAGAAGTATCCACTTCAAAAATACTTTATAATTATTTAACCTGCTCACAAAATTTCACGAGAATCGGTTCAAAATTGCAACCTATAGAGGAGAACAGCCGGTCAAACGCCGAACATAGTACGAAAGAATTTTTGTCCAAGCTGAAACGGAGAACTTCTCTCGCTTCGCTCGCTCATTCAATTAAAATCATTCTTGAGCCATCCAGTAGCCCGTACAGGCGTACATTTATGCTTAACCAGAAAATCCAGACACGACACTCCAAACACGTAGCATGCGATAATTAGCTTAAGTTTGCACCCATCATACGTGCTCTATCAATTTAGTTCGCCTATTGACACCCCGCCAATGTGTTATCCATCAAAGTGCCAACCAACCCCATCGCTGGGGAGCGCGATAAAACATACCCCGTAAACTGTGGCCAAGTTCTGAAGCTATCACTCTTCTAGTGCGAACTTAACGATAATGCGAACGAAGAATAATGCTCGCCGAGAACTTTATAAAAATGGCCCCCGGTCCCGGGCAGAATTAAAGGGATTTTACTGTTATAACGGGTAATGCGCAAGATTTGTCTTCATTCTGGATATTCATGGGTATACAAAAGAATAACTAGGTACTTAGTTTAGGAACCACTTAAAAATATTTCCTTCAGTGAACAACAAGAGATGCAAACTTAATAATGCAAACAAAAAGACCACAGACTGGTGAGGTGTGAAGATAAAAATCAAAATACAAAAATATCTAGGTGGGTACTTAAGGCGACGTGAGCTCCGAAAACGGATTTAAAAAAAATGGTAGGTCTTGTTTGGCTGCCCTAAATTTAATTAGCAATCTTGAGGCCTTTCTTGAGGGAAATCAGCTATTCGAATCCTGAGTTTTTGACTTTCGCTCGATAGAAAAAAATCACGAACATAGGTCTAAAATACACTTATAAAAATCGTAACAAATTATGCACAACAGCTAAACATATTACAATTGGTTTTAAAAATCGGCAATGTCATGTTTGAGGGAAATCAGCTATTATTTTTTTATTTATTAAAACGCACAAAGAAATAAAATACAAAAACATGATATTTGCGCTTCCAAACACGCACTTCCATCTCGCTCACGCTTATGCTCAGTGAGATGGAGAGAAGACCACGAACCTACGTCCCCTTAAGTTAAAACACACCGTACCGTAGGTAGGAATAATTGACTTAACTATTTAATGTACCTGAATACAATGCCATGTGTCACATGCGTGTTTATAAATAGGTATTTCGTAGTATTATGACAGTTTTCTAAATTAGTTACTTTTGTGTCGACCAACGGGATTATGTATACTTAACAAGAAAAAGTTTTACGACCTCAGAATCCTATCTATTTATTATACAGGTTGTTTGGTCCACCGTTTGCCATAGTCCGGAGTTAATTAAATAGGGTAGTTCTTATATCAGAGCTTACTACTTGTACTCAACAGCTGCTAAGAGGGTCGTATTTATTAAATACTAGCTTTTGCCCACGTCTTCGTTCGCGTTGACTTCCTTTTGTTTGCCTTTTACTGGGATAAAAAGTATTCTATATGTTAATCCAGGCTATAGGTACTCTATTTGTATACTAAAATCTATCTTAATCCGTTCAGCCGTTTTTGCGTGATTTAGTAACACACATCCAAACTTTCGCATTTATAATATCATATACAGGGTGTCTGGTCCATCGTTTGCCAAATTAAAACGTCAGGTAGTTTGGGTAATTTGCTATCACTTCCAGCATTCAAAAAAAAATTGTGGCCACGGGTTTTTTTTAATGTTCAAAAAAAAATTGTTAAAGCCACAATTTTTTTTGGAATGCTGGAAGTGATAGCAAATGACCCAAACTACCTGACGTTTTAATTTGGCAAACGATGGACCAGACACCCTGTATATGATATTATAAATGCGAAAGTTTGGATGTGTGTTACTAAATCACGCAAAAACGGCTGAACGGATTAAGATAGATTTTAGTATACAAATAGAGTACCTATAGCCTGGATTAACATATAGAATACTTTTTATCCCAGTAAAAGGCAAACAAAAGGAAGTCAACGCGAACGAAGACGTGGGCAAAAGCTAGTATTTAATAAATACGACCCTCTTAGCAGCTGTTGAGTACAAGTAGTAAGCTCTGATATAAGAACTACCCTATTTAATTAACTCCGGACTATCAATACGGCGTGTTGCCCTGTCACTCAGTAGGGATTAAACTTTTTTGTTACCTACTTATTGAGTAAATCGGCCAAGATATTAGTAAAACAGAATCGTACTTTTTTAATAATGACTTTGAGAACTACATTTGCGCAATCATTAGGGTAGAGGAACCAAAAGATGAACACCACCCAATAGTTGAACGTTTTGTCGTAAAATTGAAATAAAAAAATCGCGACACATTTTACGCCTTCGGGATATTTTTTTCCTAACGCATCATCCCTTTGCCGAGGCTGGCATTTAAACTCCCATACAGTTCCCACACACACACGGCTGTGAGCGGTTATTGCGTCGAGGTCTCGCGCCAAAATCACCGTTTGTATGGAGATTTACTTAAGGAAAGCGCTCTTAAATTTAAGCTCTAAATTATGTATAAAATTGAATAAAACGTTTACATGGATTGTTTTGCGTGATATAGATTCTTGATTAATGCCTTTAATGGATTATCTATCACAAATTGCGTATTTATTGTTAATTTAAGAGATATTTAGCGTTCAACTAACGGTTCCAACTTTTTGTACCTGAGCCAATAGATGAACGGTGTTCATCTACTGGGCAAGGTATAGTTTTTTCAAATGCTTATATAAATTCTTATTGAAAAGGTACATAAAACTTTTATGGCTCAAATGAATCGTTTTTTAACTGTTGATTTTTGAACCAAAAGTTGAACGTGAGTATCTATTCGCAACACGGTTATTTTGGGCTTTGTTTTACTATGAAAAGCACGATTGTTCAACAAAGAACCGCTGCCCAGAAGATGAACGAATAAAATTAGTTCGTTCAACTTTTGGCTTCGATTTCAATAAGTGAACGCTCTGTTAAATTTAGTCCGTTCATTCCTTTGCCATCGTGCCCAATACATGAACGAACAAAATGTATTCGTTCAAGTTTTAGGCAAGGGTTAGTACCAATAAACATCTTAATAACAAAGATACGTAATAAAAATGAAATCTGACTTATACATATAAAACCCAACAATTTATCTATTTTAATCTAATGATAAATTAATAAAAAAATGTTTTAATGATTATTATGTAAATAATAATCTCTTATAATTGTAACCATATGAAAAGGGTACATTTGAACTGTTTTATTCTGTGTTTAGTATCAATATTGTGATTGTTAACTAGTATAAATTGCTATAACAATGATTATATAATAACTTGACCAAAAGTCAGAGGCTGCGCGGTGTTACGTTTTTCTTCGTTCAACTATTGGTGTCAAAATGTTCAACTATTAGGCACAGTGTTCATCTTCTGGGCAAAATGACATACTTCAGCATAAAACCATTTTTAATAAAATACTGTATTGTAATAGGATGTTTTAAAATAGTCATATCCAATCTCGACTATATACGAAATCGTATAAAAAAATTAAATGTAAACAAACTAAATCACCACTCCTCGAAAAAAAATTGTAAAGTTGGGATAGTCGCTTAAACGTTCATCTTTTGGTTCCTCTACCCTAGGTATGTCGTTAGGTTAACTATTAGCAGCGGGTTAGGTGTGCGGATTGTTCGAAAACTTGAAGTACTTGCACATATACAAAATGTTACATACATAATGGGTGCACTATACGACGTCTACGACATAACACGTTCGCCTACTACGTAGAGCATGCGACAAAATCGAAAAATGAAGGTAAATAAATTCAGTTATTTTTATTAGGTACCTATGCGATTAAAGCCCGTAAGCCACAGAACACCACATGCCTTTCTGCACCGCGTTGCGTGCTGGTTGCGTCGACCGCCAAAACGCCTCGTGTTGTTACGGAGATCCGTAGCAGAAATTAAATACGTTTAAGTTTCAATAATCAGTTTATCATGTAGAAAACAAAGTTACAGCCAAAAAGTCCTCCCGCGATTTTCTATTACAATTTGCATTCCCCCCGAACTTCCCAGAACCGCCACATGGCGCTGATCGTCGCTAACCATCCGGCCGACTAAAGTACTTAGTTATTCAAAAATCCATTCAGACGTTTTAATTGAATTACCAACCGAGTATTAAATATTATTAAATTAATTAATAATTATTACTAACTGTTTGACACTGCTTAACTTAACTTGAAACTAAATAAATACCCTGAGTGACTTATACAAAACAACCAGTCTGGAAAATAATTATATCCAACCAAAATCTGACTATTAAGCTACTTTTAAAATGAAGACCGAGTATTGATACTAACAATTCCGTAAACAAATATTAAAATACAACAAAATAATTAATGTGAGTAATTAGGGTCCTAGTTCCGCTGTGTAAGCGCCGGTCGTTGTAACAGTGTATTCTGCGCCTTAAACCCCTGCACGATATTTAGGCATTACCTAAATACCTAAATATCGTGCTTATTTAGGAATTAGGTATTATTAGGGATCATCCTAATACAACGCGACTACGCAGGTTTGCGCAAATTTTACTCGCGCGAACACGCGATCATGCATATTGGACTCAAATAGATGTCCTAATTGCAATTATCGCGTAGTCGCGTTGTATTAGGACCATCCCTAATAATACCTAATCCCCTAATCCCTAATGCCTTATCTTGTAGATATGCAGTGCATGCACTAAACATTTTTACCATCCAGGAAACTGTAAACCAAACTCGCTCAAGTTTCCGCATCATGATATCGACGAAGGTACACAGCAAATTTTCCATTCAAACTAACAAGACTTGTTCAGGCGGAAACTTACTCTATGTCAAAGAGTATTATGAATAATATAGAGATAGAGACGTCAGTCAAGGTTTTGCATGCCGCGAGTCATCTATACCCTGTCTATTTAACAGAGTTAGCAAAAGAGTTCTTTCTGTTGCACTTTTGTATGAAAATGAAAAGGGACAAGAAACTGTCAGTGGGCGTCAACAATCGCACGTCGATGGCGGGCTCGGCTTACATGCCGCTTGTTGAAATATTCGTCATATTTCTCGTGATTTTTGTCTGTAGTTAGAGGCACCTCAAATAATTAACTTATTGATAACATGACATTGTCATGTCATGTTTATTCATCTATAAATCATAATTATGTAATTTAAAGTAGTAGATAATAATATTTAAATATGTGCCCTGCAGTGCAGTGGGACGTATAGTATAGACTATACAAGTACAAGTATGGGTGATGATGGGAAAGAAAAGTAGTAGGTATATATATACAAAGAAAAAAAAACTACTTATCCGTTCTTTTTATAAATATATATTTAATCCATATCCGAATCCTCTTCGACATGAATGATAAATCTCTCGGTTTCCGCCGTTGTTCTCATTTCTGGTTTTATTACCTCTACCACGTGTCAGAAATGGGAAACAGTCCAATAAACGAGCCAGGTAAAAATTTGTAACCACAGATAAGCACTTGATAGCGTCCGCACCGTACGAGCGACAGATGTTGACTAAATTTTGACGGGCATGTAAACCTACCTTGTGCCTGTGCATCGTCCTTATCGCTGACCAATCACGTGCATTCTCTGTTTTCTAGTACTAACTCTGTTAAATAGACAAGGTATAGTATTTCGTCTGTTCAACAGTCCAATAGTTAGCTTTAGTAAGTGCATATGAGTGCGTCGAGTGTACGCATGTGTGCGTGAACGGAAATGCTCACACACACATATACACTTTACCTGTACATGCATACATATTGATATATAATTCGATACCTGCAAACTCAAAGGGCGTAACCGCCATTACAACAACAGGCTGCTACGCCCTTTGAGTCTGCAGGTATCGATATGTCAACTCCTGCTTAACGAATAAATTTAAAATAATAAAGGCAAATGACTGAGTTCTAATATATTTTATTCGAGGAATCACAGTCAATTACGAACATGAAACAGTTATTCAAATAGTAGGTTACATCAGTTTGGTATTCTATTACGAGTTTGGTATAATATTACTGACTTACAATCGTCAATAACCAAATCAAGGTAGGTACACATGAGAAAACAGCAGGTCCAAGCGATCAGCGCACTCGTAACACACGATAATAAACGTTAAATAATAATAAAAGGCAATTATGAAACCATTTTCAAAGTAACGGTGACAGTCTGACAATGACGTGAGTGACGGAAGTTTGGGCATAGACTATATTGAATAAAGTTTAGATTGGTAACGTTCCATTTCACGTAAAATGCTCGAATCGTAAATTCAATGTTCTGTTTTAATAATAAAGTATATATAAATAGTAAGTTTTTTAAGCCGAAGCAATTGTATAACGAATATACTAACGTGGAAATGTAGTCTCAGTTATACTTAATCAAAGTACGTAAACTGGAATTTGCCTGATTGTCATAGTTAGGCAGGCCTGTTTCCGCTTCCGCTTTGAACTGCCACCTGCAGGCGCTGACAGAGGACTACGATAGGTCTCCTCAAACACGAGGCTATTTTGACGTATAAACGTCAAAATAGGCTTTATAAGGCACTGAAAACACCGTGCTCTATGTAGCTAGAGAAGTGCCGATTCTCTCAATCAACATAGAAGTTCAAAATCAAACAATATGACACGAGATACGTCATGAAAGAACTTGACTAGTTAGTAGAATTCATAGAAATGTGGACGAGAAATTAGTATTTTCTGTTGTATAGATTTTGCTCACTGCATACGTTCTTGGAATTTACGTAGGTATATGTAAATTAGAGCTCGTTTTTGTGGTTATCGAGGCAAGACTATTTATGTACAGGAGTAAGCAAATCCGTAAACATTTCATACTTTAACACACTTCAAGTAATCAAGTAATTTATTTGCATTCATGTTGTTACATAAAGGTGGTATTTAAGTGTTACAATATGGACGTATCAAACATGAGCCCTGCAAGGGCATCGCAAATGTAATAGTATTAAAATTAAATACTAACTTAAAAACTAACAAAGCTTAAAGTAATATAATATTAGCTATAATAAATTTCTTTGAACCGAATGTGTAAGGTTGTAGGTAATGTGTAGTGGTATAAGAACTTACTTTGTTAAAGTAATTTGTCTTCTAAGTAAATATTCACTAATAGAATAATACGCTTTATTTATAAGAATTTGTTTTACTTGCCTTATACATTTATTTTCTTTGCTTTCTGTTTTAATATTTTCTGGTAGTTTATTATATAATTGCATTCGCGGTTTGTAGTTTTTAGGAGCTACCTACGAGTACATACATACCATCAGACAGGCCTTTGCTTGTTTGCCATACATACTATGCTTATGCGCGCCAAAATAATTACTAACCGACCGTTTTAAAACTTCAACTCCACCGTCAAGTAAGCCAGTAATAAATTAACAACCCAGTGGCACATCTCACAGAAACAAAGTTTAAGGCTTTATATTCGGTTGCGGTAACCAATAGCAAAATTGAACAATAAATTTCGTACTGGCAGCGAAGAAAGTTTACGGGTACATTTGTTGAGATTTAATACTTGTAGCAAAACAATATTATCGGAGCGCAACTGTACATTGTTTCTCGGCGGTTGGTTTGTGACACTGTCGTGTGAAATTTGCCATAATATTGCCTCTTCAACTTTCCTCGCTAATTCATCAACATCGATCACCACTTTTCATTATGTCTACACATAAAAGAACACGTACGCTTTCTTAACATTTGAACTACCTACAAATAATTCTACACCTGACTTTTTGAAATCGACTTTGAAAAGGAGGAAGTTTTCAATCTATCTGTTAAGTAAGTCATCATCATCGTCCTAGCGTTATTCCCGGTTGTGCCCCTAAAGGAGCCCGGAGTCTGCTTTGACACCTAATCCCAAGATTTGGCATAGGCACTAGTTTTACGAAAGCGACTGCCATCTGACCTTCCAACCCAGAGGGAAAACTAGACCTTATTGGGATTAGACCGGCTTCCTCACGATGTTTTCCTTCACCGAAAAGCTAACGGTAAATATTCCGTACATAAGTTCCGAAAAACTCATTGGTACGAGCCGGGATTCGAACCCACGACCGCCGCTTGACAGCCGCATGCCTGAACCACTAGGCTACCGTAGCTTAATCTATATGTAAGTAAGTATCTATTGAAAATAGTATAAGTGATCTGGATTTGTTTCAACGTAGTTATATCTAGTTTTAAGAGGGCGCTCGTTTTTTAGTCAGGAATAAGCGAGAATGACGGATTTTTGACGTTGTAATTCTAAGAAACGGAAAGCTTTTTCTAGATCCTGATTACTTATTTGCATAGGTAAACTCCTCATATTGGTCCTAGCCGCCTCCAATTTACGAAGAAATGAATACTTTAACCGAAAATACCCGATTACCGACAGTAGTTTTCTGAAGAGAGCGCAGAGTCATAAGTTTGAGCCCCTAATACTCCATGATGTTATATGAGATCCTACTTGTTTTATTCTATTTTCACTAGCGTAATATGTTGCCATTGCGCCTAGCCGCCTCGAATTTTCCTTATTCTGCACGTATATATATGTAAACTGTTCTCAATTACACCATATTTGTCAACAAAATCTTACTGAAAACTCAAGGATTTTCTCATTATTGTTGAATTATTTGTGTATTGAATCTTACACAACATTAAAGTTAATGCTTGTACCAATAAGATTCAGTCCAAAAAATATAACTTTAGTCAAAATTTATATTTATAAATAATTATTCAAAACTAGTATAAATTTACCGTCGCGCGGGAATATATCTCAGTACCGGCTGAATTAGCCCTCCGAGACAGACGTGTAGTGTGTTTATTTGTGGCTATTCACGAAGCTAACCGGCCACTCTTCAGATAAAATAATATTATTTTGATCTCCGACTAGGCATAGTTGTTACCAACCTCGGGGTCAAACTATACTGGGGATACATTCGTGAGGCTAATCGAGACAAGTTATGAATTGCATAGCTGCCATATATGACGTAGTGTAGCGAAAAGGCTCAAACCCACCGGATACGTAACATTTAAAATTGAACCTTCTTCCTATAACAAAAGTCATACATTTAAATGGTGATGTCTTGTGGGTTGGATCCTTTTGTCTAAACTACGCGTTCTATAGTCAATTATTATTGTACGAGTGATCGTGATACTTGATAGATTTAATTTATTTACTTGTTACTATCAGTCCACCTTGTGGAGGGTCCGCTGCAGTTTCCGGTACGTAGTCGCCTCTCGAGAACCTCCCCGCCCCAACGGCCATTATGATTAGTTAGTATGTATGTATGTATGTTAGTTTGGGCGAAATCTTCAAATTAGGTACAATTGCGTATCTTCGGTGACAATGCCATAATATCATAGAGCTGGTCTGATGATGGAGTCGGAAGGTGGCCATAGCAACTCCTAAACTCAACAAGATAAAGCCATCAAATTTGGGCTCATTTATTTGGTCATGGCACGGCAAGACTTTGATGCTGGATGATTTCCAGAGTCTGATGATGGAGCTGGAAGGTGGTCATGGAACTCCTAAACTAAACTAGATAAACCCATCTAGTTTAGGCTCATCTGTTTTGTCTTGGTAAACACTTTGGTGATGGATGATTTCCAGGATCTGATGATGGAAGGTGGTCATGGGAACTCCTAAACTAAAATAGATAGACCTATCTTGTTTGGGTTTGTGTGATTTGTCTGTACAAGTACCCACGAACCAGCGACATAATATGCAGGGTTATTGAAAATAATAAGATGAATAAAAAACTTTTTAAAAAACAAGCTTATATGGCGTTTGTTAAGTACAGCACGATCCTACCTTGCATTCAGTTATTATTTTCGTTT
Source organism: Epinotia brunnichana (assembly GCA_963854355.1). Classification (NCBI taxonomy): domain Eukaryota; kingdom Metazoa; phylum Arthropoda; class Insecta; order Lepidoptera; family Tortricidae; genus Epinotia; species Epinotia brunnichana. Next base: position 14,497,918 of record OY977949.1, on the reverse strand, counting down.
ATATATAATAATAACACACACCGGGGGTTTACACTGGAAAGGGAGATTTTTACGTGGTTTTATTACATTTCGGAGTCATCATCATCATCATCATCATATCAGCCAAAAGACGTCCACTGCTGGACATAGGCCTCCCCCAAAGAGTGCCACAATGGCCGTGCCTGCGCCACCCGCATCCAGCGGACTCCCGCGACCTTTACCAGGTCATCAGTCCACCTTGCGGGGGGCCTACCCACGCTGCGCCTTCCGGTACGTGGTTGCCACTCAAGAACCTTTCCGCCCCAACGGCCATCGGTTCTACGTGCAATGTGCCCCGCCCACTGCCACTTAAGTTTAGCAATTCGGAGGGATAGACATAGACATAGACATAGACATCCTTTATTGGTAATAAGGTATTACAAGTCATTGTTTACAATAAAAATAGAACATTCATTTGTAAATTAAATTAACAAGATTATTAGTTTATTATATTATATATTATTATTACATTTTTTATATTCTAAAAATTCCTTAATAGTATAGAAACATTGCTTAATAAGCCATTTTTTTAATTTAGCTTTAAAGGTCGGAAGACTGTTATATCGGTGATATATCGGTTACCTTGGTTCTGCTGCGGATAGCCTCATTTCTGATGCGATCGCGCAGAGAAACTCCCAGCATAGCCCTCTCCATTGCCCTTTGAGTGACTTTGAGCCTTCTTATGAGGCCTATAGTAAGCGACCACGTTTCCGTGCCATATGTCATCACTGGCAACACACACTGGTCAAAGACTCTCGTCTTGAGACACTGCGGAATATTGGACGAAAAGATGTGCCGTAGCTTCCCGAATGCTGCCCAGCCGAGTCGGATTCGACGATTGACCTTCCCTTCGACATTTCCGAGTATCACTCTTTATTTCGAAATAAATGTAAAAAAAACCGGCCAAGTGCGAGTCGGACTCGCGCACGAAGGGTTCCGTACCATTATCTATATCTAAAAACGGCAAAATATCTATATCTAAAATCACGTTTGTTGTATAGGAGCCCCCTGTAGCCTAGTTAGTAACTTGGTAGTGACTCTGCCTACGAAGCTGGAGGTCCCGGGTTCGAATCCCGGTAAGGGCATTTATTTGTGTGATGACCACAAATATTTGTTCCTGAGTCATGGATGTTTTCTATGTATTTAAGTATTTATTTATCTATATAAGTATGTTTATCGTCGTCTAGTACCCATAGTACAAGCTTTGCTTAGTTTGGGGCAAGGTCGATTTGTGTAAGATTGTAAAAGAAAAGAAACAAATAAAAACTAAAATAAAAATAAAAAGATGTATTCTGTTTTTAAGTATTTTTTGTTATAAATAGCGACAACAGAAATACATCATCTGTGAAAATCTCTATCTATCACGGTTCATGAGATACAGCCTGGTGACAGAAGGACAGACAGACATTCAGACAGACAGACGGACAGCGGAGTCTTAGTAATAGGGTCCCGTTTTACTCTTTGAGTACGGAATCCTAATAAGTGACATAGGTTTTAGGCTCAGAACATAAAAAAGGGAGAAGTGCCGTACTGCTTAATTTCAACCAAAACCGATGTCCCCAGTTTTCTCCCACCGCAGCGCCCACAGGCACACACATTGAACCGTTTAAAAACAAAGACTCGGGCGTTGCCAGTGAGTCTACGGCAACATGCAAACAAGGGCTGTGATTGGCTTAAACGCACTACACTAGGGGGGCGACAAACGTTAAAATTATGTTTTATCAACATTGATATTAAAATTAATATTATGTTATGATATTGATGGGTAACAACTTCAACAACATGGTAAGTTTATGTGGTGGTATTTAAACTTCTAGCTACAAGTTTAAATAACACGTGTTGTTAACTTACCATAAATCGCAAAAGTAAAAAATATTGACGAATACCTACAGAGTAACATAAACGGCTTTTTATAAGTTCGTGTTCACATACATTTAAAACTCTGGTCACATCGATATTTTTGACCTGTAGGTACCAGGCCGATCCGACTCGCATTTTGGCGCGAAATAATATGTCCATTACTCATATTACGAGATTTAAGGCTAAGGGCGAGTATCCACCAAAGATGTGCGAACATGTGTTACCATACATTTTACACCTAGGTTTCAAGCAAGCGAGGTGTCAAATATTCGAAAAGTGTACGGCTCTTATTAAGTGGTTGGAAACATTTTTCTTGAAAATGTTACGAACACATTAACTCTTCTCTGTACAGGAAACCAGTTAGGACCTCTGCCAGTAGCATCTATCCATTTTTTTAGTACCTACTCGGATTCTTTGGAAAACTGTAATAAGAAACCGAGATTTCTTCTTCAATTATCACATTTCAAATGAAAGTAAAAAATACTCATTTAAAATAAATTATTGGTAATAATATCACATTTTAAGTTGTTCTGAAGCCATTTGCAACTAAATTATATACTTGTATATACAATTTTAATATGTCTATTTACCGTTCATACTGCAACTTAGTGAAAATCTTATTAGTAGGTACCGTAAACATTTTGTGCCTTTTAATCTTATTAGTATGTTATTAGTTACCTTTAAGATAGGCACCCAACCAAAACAAGTAATTAAATAAAATAAAACAGCGAAACTAGTCGAAATAAAATAACTAGTATGATATCGTACTTCTATTTTATCGATTACGCGTAAATTGTAACTGCACTTTGGCACCGCTCTAGTTTGCGACGCCAAGCAGCGGCCGTACCACTAAAAAATTCAAGCATCGTCCATATCCATAGTGGTCTAATACATTGCGCCGTGGTTTACTGTATTGAACGTTCAATGTACAACGCATAGAACAAAAATATGCTTTTTCGTTCGATATGTTAGTTCGATCCCGAGAAATGATGCGGCGTTGCGTTTATTTATTAAAATATTAGTTTTTACTGACTTAAGTGAAAATACTAATACTCACATGTGGTGCGTGACTCCACCATTCATGTAGGTTTTAGTTTCATTCCTATTTTTGCATGTAACCACGCTACAATTCGGCATTTTGAGTAAACGTGGAAAAACATTTCAGATTCACGGCAAATTGCGACTAACATGCGGTGGGCAGTGACATGCCCATTTGGCCATGTCGCACCGACACGCGCCAAGCCCCCGTTTCATATCTATTCCTTTTTATCATCTGAGGTTTTAGGCTTTTGAATAAAATCACGCATTAATAAATTGTATTCTAGATAAAAAGCTGTGTTTGTATAATTTATAATTTTCAGTTCCTTTGGTAAGAAACGGACATAGCAATTTCTATGAAGGGCAGTTTTTTTTTACTGTCCATAAAAAAAAAAAATCTTCAAGAAATGAATACGTAAGTACCCAGTCATTTCCTAGTAGTGGGTCTACTGGTATAATTTCATTACATTACTATATATAAATAAGACTCAGATAACATGCAAACTATTAATATCCGTAAAACAAATTATTATTCTTATTACTGACAACTTTAAAACTCGTTAGTTTATTTTATACTAAAAAAACGAAACTAAATATACTTTGTCATATCATAGTATTTTAATACAAATAGAAAACGTGTGCTCAAAAATCAAATACTTACTTTATTCAAGTTATCTAACTTCGCTAACATGATGTTCTAGAACATCATGTTAGCGAAGTAATACTTACCACTTTTTAGTGCAAGTATCAATATCGGTCACGGAGTGAATTCCAACGGTGCGCTATACAGCTATTTGCATCGGCAAGCTCCGCGGTTAGTTCTATCCCGATCGCACTTACATATAGCTAGAAAGGGACGGCACCCGCGGCTGGTGCGATCTCGCTGTGCATGTGGGGGTTAGGTACGTTTGTGTGGGTGGTAGTAGTATTTACACACACAAACGCACTACGCGTGTCAAAATACCGAATTCTGAGCGAGCGCCTTTTTGAAGAGCACTCTTAAAATTATTCTAAAACAGAGTAGGTACGTAATCTTATGTTTTTAAAACCGTTTGTTTGCGTCGCGGTAAAAAAAAACACTCATTCACATATAAGGAATGGCGTAAAAACAACCGCACTACTTACGCTGAAACAGTAACCGAATTCGTGGCGTATCAATGTCAAGAAATGGGTATTAATCCAATACCTTATTTGCCGGCCGGCCTTCGGCAAACATGGGCCGGATTATGACGTTCGCTTAATTGACACCATTTGGATCGAAACAAAGGCCCCTCGTCCTGTCGTCGGGATGGCAGTTGTTGTTACAATTTTGGTTCGTTTTCGTAGCGTTCCTATAATAACATGAGCAAATATTGTTAAAAACCTAAACCAATATGGCGCGGAAGTATTCCGCTTGAATGCAGCTTTCAAAGCCAAAATCTGTGTTTATAATGTAACCAGCAGGTGCAATAGTAGATTACTGCAAAATAGGGATTGTCGGCCCAGTAAAAAAAAAGTTTAAAGTTGTAAAAAAAGTAAAAAAAAAGTAAAAATACAAATAAATATAAATATTTGCGGACAATCTTACACAAATCAACCTAGTCCCAAACTAAGCAAAGCTGAGGGAAATAAAAGTAAAAAAAAAATATGTCACATAAAATATACAAAAAACCAAAAATAAACATTTGACGTTCTACGTCTACTTTCTTCACATGTGGATAAAAAGCGATTTTCTCAATAGATATCAAACATACAAAAAGGCCTTTCCGACCAAGTGAGGTGAAAATATTTTTTTACATTGTTAAATCTTTCAGTTTTTCAGCCACCAATTTATTAAATCAATGTCATAACCTTTTTTAGCGTGTAATAGCCCGTAATTTAATACCACACATGAATTTTAATATTTTTATAAATTTTTCAAATTTCAGTAATCAGTAATCAGTATCTTTATTGCTTTCATAGGTAAATACAAGATGGTAAATTATATATGTTCAGCTATGAAACCCTGTAGGGCACTACAATATTAACTAAAACTAAAATTTATTAATTTGCAACAGCTTAAGGTGCTTATCTCTTAATTGTTAAACATATACAAAATAGTGAGCATGCAAAATATCTTATGCTAAGTATTACATATATTTATTAATCTAGTTATAGCTATACCTACTATATCAGTAATTAACTTTCAAAAATGTTTTGGCGCTTAAAAAAACGCGTTTTGCACAATTAGATTTTTCTATATTTTTAGTATGTCAAAAAGATACACACAAAGAACTAAAAAAATCAAACTTTGTCTCTGTGGGAATTATTATGACCTATGCCCTACAAATTTTCATACCACTCCTGTACTATGTTATAGTAGATAGATAGAAAGATAATAACTTTATTCAGCCACAACAAACAAGTATAGTGGTACAGACATTTAGAAACACATATCAAACAATTTTTATAATTATAGAAATGTAAAACTAGTAAACTTGGTCGAGGGTTCTGACTCAGCGTGACTGCTGCGGAGATCCGCAGCGCTGAGCTTCCGCCAGAACAGAACCAATGCAGCGCGAATCAATTTATTTAAGAGCTAGGCTCTTGTCGGTAGAGGAAGAGTAACCGCCAATGATTTTTGTCCTCTGCCAGCCTCTTGACATCTTCGTACGACTCGACAGCAACTTTCTCTTTTATTTGGCTTCCATCTTTCCATCCACCGCCAATACCACATTTCGAAGGCTACTTAGCCTTTCTCTATCCTACAGTAAAGTACTGAGTACCTAAGTGTAGTACAATAAAGGATAAATATTGTATTGTATCTTACCTAGTACGTTATTTTTTTTGCTATCAATTATGCCATTGGCCAAATACGTTTATTATGAACCTCCAAACATACTTACAATATTATTACTCAAATTACATCCCTATTGAACAATATCATCACACACTTCGTATTCCAAGTCAAGTCAAACACACGCACACATATACATACACACACACATACACACGCACACACAATAACTGAGAGTACTGAGACATTTCGTTCCCGACATACAGCGAGCAATTCAAAATGGATGTATATAGTTACTCCTTTTTAACATCACACACACACACACATCATAAGTGTAACATTAATATTAAATTTATATTTTAATTCTAATCTTAAGGTTCACATGTATGTTTAATTTTAATTTCGTGTAATGTGATGTTGAATAAAGCTTTTCTAGTTCTACTTCTACTACTGTAAAATAAAATATCTACATGGACAGACAGTGCGTAATACCGTGTACCTATGTGATACAGGCTCTAGAAATATATTAGGTAAATAGGTATAGATATTGCCCTGCGATATGATAATATATGAGCTGTTTACCGTTATATATTGAGGTAGTTGGTGCGAAATCGAATATGTAGATAGCCAAATATCTCACGTCCAAACATTTGTGCGCAAAATCACATCGTTTCAAAGCCTATTGTTGGTGCATCCCTTGTAGGATAAACTTTGAATCGCAAGTTTGTTCAAATCGATTGGCTTTCATTAGGTCCGGACGAGCCGGCGCGGGGTTAGAAAATCGGCGTGACCACACATTTATCAGACTCGTGACCAGGGTCCTATGCCGCATGGGGTACAATACAGTGGGTCAGCTTCAGCTTCGCTATTGTTTACACACTAAGGGCGGGCTGCACCACCTTACGATTACAGACAGCTGTCATTCCATAGAAACTTGACTAAATTTCCATACTTTCAAATTGTAACGCATACCGCTTACGATTACAGACGGTTTAGTGCAAACCAGCCTAAGCCAGCACAAGCACAGGAATAATTTACTTTGAAAACAAAGTTTTAACCGACGAAAAATCAATCATCCCCTATTTTCGTACCCTTAGATTATTATTTTTTTCCAAATTTATATGGGACCAACTTCGGGTTATACCCTTTCCGATAAAAAAATAATTATCAAAATCGAACTATTCTGTAAAAAGTTATGCGTGGTCATATATAAAAAAAAAAATATATACGCGTCGAATTGAGAACCTCCTCCGTTTTTTTCGTCGGTTGATAAAATAATGAGCTTTTTTCTGAAAGCACTTAGCATTATGCACGATGCTCTTTTGTTTTAAACAGACAAACAAAAAAACAAAAATGGTGTTGATAGAATAATAAACTGTAATTCTTAATTGTTTTTTTTTTATCAATGAAGTTCATTATTTATTCCTTATTGAATTATGCATAGTATTGTACTCGAAATACCTGTCCGTGCCATAAAACGTATTGTGCTAAAAAAAATCCTTGTAAAACGTTGAAACGGCTCCAATATATTTGAAGAACAGACGAATAAGTAAATCTAAGATAATAATATCGGTTAATCTATGCATGTCCTGCATTTAAAACAACAATCTAGTAAATCAGGGTGCATTAGTCATGCTGTCCTACTGTAAGTATTCACACAATGGCGCTACCGCCAGATGGCTAGCCAATTGACCGGACTCATTTCTATACAAAATCTCACCTAAATCTCGAATATTGCTCGCAACAGATGTTGCAGTTCGATAGTTTACCAATTTTGTTTGTCCTCTGATGGTTTGGTTTACACGTGTGACACTGGCTGCAAATAACCTTTTTGTTTTTAACTTGGGTTTTGGGGCTACGATTCTATTCGTTGTTTTGTTTTATACTAGCTGCCCGTGCGGTTTCGCCTGTGTTGCAAAGAACGCAGGCAAACCCGCGGGATAAAAGATAGTCTATGACTATGACCATCCAGAAAGTTCATTCTACAGTGTTCCGGGAATTTCCGTTAACTTCGGCATATTGCAGAGTACATTCACAGAAACAAATTAGCATAATTATTTCTTGAGAAAAAAAAACAACGAAACTTTATTTGATCTAAACTATGCCCCTTTGCAATTAACGGAAATTGTCATGAACACGTTGTATACACAGGTGGAAGAATTTTTGAAATCGGATAAATGGTTCTGGAGATTTACCCATTACATACAAACAAACTTACAAAGCTACAATCTCACAGACACTTCCTCTTTATCGAACGAGCGAGCGAAGCGAACGAAGTTCTATGTATACTTCAGCTTGGGCCAAAAATCGTTTGTATGTCCGGACTCGCGAGTACTGCAGCTCACCGAGCTACTAAGTAGGTAAATAGTTATGTTGCACGATGAGCATTCTCATCCAAAAAAAAGAGGAATTTATTTTAATCTCCTACAATAATCGAAAGTATTATGTATCTATATTAAAAATAAGTATATAATTTTCATTGTTCTTCATCAAGTTTTGATCTGGCGTAGAGTTGATAGTATTACACCAAGTTCTTGCTGCACTGTTCCTTCTGAACCTCGCAGCGCACACTGGAACTATATCAGCGACATCGATACGAATACATATATGTACCAGTGTGTAACCGCCATACGATAAATAAATACCAAGTTCTTGCATGTAAGTAACACCTCATCAACAATGTGTTAAACAAAATTTAACACCATTTAAATGCGACCAGCAGCAACTCTTCACCTTAATTGGTAACAAATGTCCTGCACTATCAAGTTGTATCTAATCTAATTTCAATATTGCAAAAGAAACTTAATCCATTTATGCATAAAGTTCAAATTCTATAGCCGCACGATCAAAGATACGAGGTTTGACAAAAGACTTACCAAAAGATGCCGATGGAGGTGCGCGACTTGTTAAAAGCGGTAATGTTAATTTTTATAATTCTATCAAAGTTAACCTTGTCATTTAAGTAGTAAGGTCGAAATTCGATAGTACATTTATTTATATGATACAGCAATTTAATAGGCGTTCCTCAGTTAAGCTCCAAACATGGCATATCATTCACACCTTATTTTATTCCAACCAATGTTTACGGCGTGACTAAAGAGGACCACCTGACTTTCACTACCAATTGTTCATCTCTCATTCACTCAACACAATAGATTATCTCTGAGATTCCGATAGTATGGTGACCATGTTGGTAGTGTTGTTATTTGGACAACCCTGGCATTCAGAATTTAGTACGTCACAACCGCATACCTATAAATTATTAATTAAACATTTTTTTTATTTTTGGTGATTGCCTACGACTTATATTATTTCATAAGTTTTTAGTATTACTTTAGTAAAGTAAATGCTTATACGAGTAGCATTATCAAAATGTTGAAATGGCCATGTGCCGCCATCTGGGGGCACGGCAGTGCCCCCGCCAAGTCGAGCAAAACAAAGAGGCACGGCCGTACCATCCTTTTCTCGAAGCCATTCAGGCCATTTTCAACATCCTGTAACATTGTGTTGGCTAAAGCTAGGATCCTGAATTTTCCGAAACATGTATAAGGCTAACATATAATACTAGTAGCAATGTCCGTCAAAGTTCGTTAGTTTTGTCACTGACATACCTACTCAGTATACTCACTTATATCAAAGATAATTAAATTATCTTTGCTTATATAAAATGATCACGCTAATTCTAAGGTACTTTTAGCAGACCCACAAGCTCCAAATTTCAAACGTAATTAGTTTTTAGCCTAATAATTCATAAAAAACCTAAAAATATTGCAATTTCAGTCACGTTTCAGAAAAATACAAACTGCATAAGTAAGTTTGTAATCCTATACAAATACATGCGATTACAAAGTTACTTTTGTAGTTCCTTCCTGCAAAACTATACAAACGTTATTTGCGGTTGCTAAAATAACATTCCCATACAAAGTCTACAAACATAAATGAGATCCCATAAAACACATTCCGTGTAAAAAATAGGCCAAGTCTTAAAACTCTTTCATAGCAAAAAGTGGTGAGATATTTCGTAGAGCTAAGTCAGGCATTCTTATTAATCTTTATTTGCTTGCTAAATAAAATTTTGTGACTTGGCAATCACACTTACATAGTTTTAGGTACCTATGCAAAAATTAGTAAATGCAGTAAAGTTGTGTGATTCCCAAGTTGCAGAATTTTATTTAGCAAGCAAATAAAGACGGTCCTTCGTAGGCTGACTACTGGAAAAAAAGTATTCTCAAATTACTTTTGAATGATTGCAAGTTTAGTGACTCGGTGATGTAAACAAGTCGCTGTTTTCTGTCATCTTATCATTACAAAAATTGAAAAGGTCGATTGTAATGATACTTGAGCAACATTATCTCAACACTGCACGATTTTTAGAAGCATGAAAAACATTTAGACGTTTTCTATTACTAAATAAATGACCTAAACAGTATATATTTTTTTGTCATTTATTTTTATATTATGTCGCTTGTTCTACTGTAGCCTATTTTTATAATGTAGACAAGTAAGTATGATTAGGTCTCAGCTCTTTCGGAAATCTGATCACATGGTCCCCCTATCAGTAGATACATCTAGTATGGAAGGTACTAGGCGACTAAGAAAGTGTTGACCATTGTAGTACGGTCGGGAGAACGTTAACGGCCCACGTCGCCGCATTGTGGTATGCCATCCATCGTCATGGTATTATTTCTGGTAGATCTGTAACTAGATTAAAGTGATCCGTGACAGTGCAGAATTGTAAAAAGTTGAAACGAGATAAACAGGTACAGATTGAAGATCTGTTGTGCAATATTTAACGGAAGTAATAGTGTTTCTCAATATATAAAACTAATATAGAATGTAAAACTTTAAAGTAGAGTCAAACAACACTAGGTCTTATCACTAAAGTGCGATTTCTTACAATAATCATAGTTAAGGGGGAGCACGGTGTCATGTCACATAGAAGAAAAAGATATAGCATAGTGTTTAAATATTGTTCTTCAGGGGCTCTGTATTTCTTGTTTACCTTTATCAGTAGTATGTAGCTATCACAGACCACGAGATAATGATAGGATAATAAGCCAAATCACCAAAACAGCCCTAGTAGACAAAAGTTTATTTGGTCTATCGCCTAAAATTTACAATAAGATACCATTAGAAATTAGGAATTGTAATATTGACATGTTTATGAAAATGATGGAAAAACGTTACTATATAGTATTAATGACTTTTTAAATGATGATCGATTTGAGTGGTTTTTAATGTATCTATTTAATTTAATTTGTTTTATGAATGCCTCGTAAAGCAGGATCAATTATTATAATTATTATTGTTGATTTAAATGTGTACGCCGAAAGGCATAGCATGACGGACATTATTATACACCTATGACCTTTATGTAAACTTACTCATGTTTTACAAATAAATTATCTCTTAAATCACTTATCATTAAAGGTTTGACTGCTGTTCAAATAACATTAAGTAATACTTGTTTTTGACAAGATTGCTACATCATCATTATGGATAACTTCCTCTATTTGACGACTTAGTTTACTTAGTTTGATCCTAATAAGTTTACAAGTGCAATAATTCGTTGCCATCCGCTGTTCTAAGTTAAGTAACCATTAGAAACTAGTCGGTGAATCCTAAGCATTGCCATGCGTTGGCTGCCTCGGAGGCGAGCTAACTGTCGTTAGCTGCGGGATTTATTACTCTCCACACAAGGCTGCACGAGCCACTGACTTCCTATAAATTATTTGCTGCCAAGCTTGGTCTGAGATATTTTCAGGGATACAATATTTCGCATTGTTGCTACCGGTACCGAAAGGAGTTAATTAATTGCAATTGAATTAATCTTCCCAGTCTTTGACACCTTAATTCTAATAATTCTAACTGTATTAACATTGCAAATTAATTAAAAAAGCCCTTGCCAACAAATCCAACCTAAAACGCTTTCGTCTCTGTGTCTCAGAAATATCCTTGCCTATTTATAACTTTAACTTGATTAGAGCATGTGAATATATTTATTTGGTAAGTAATGGTAATTAAAATCACGGAGATAATTTAAAGTTAAAATATGTCCTTCACTTCACCAAGATATATTTAATTTATTTTAATCAGTTTTAATTGTAAAATATTGTATGTTAACAGAAAATTAAATGTCAAATACCTATTACTCATCATTTAATCAATTTCCAAATTAGACATAAATTCTATAACCCCGAATTCTATAGAGATACATTTGTTTTTTTTTTATATTGAATATTAATTTTTTGATAATTATTATATTATATATTGACAATATGTACATTATATTATAAGTAGTATCAAATTCAACTTAAAAACCAGAAAAAAAAGAATAAATAAAACTAAATAAAACTACTTATGACTAAACTAAGGGGTCTCCCCGCGGCATGGTGCCGAAGATGCTGGCAGCATTTCCCCGCTGTATCGCAATACTAATGCGTTGAGCGAGGAAGCTGCCAGCTCTTCGGTCCCCGGTGGTGTCGGCTAATTTTTTGGCGAGCTCTTTGATTAGGTTGAGTGCGCTGGGACCCCATGGACCAAGGGTCTCGACGCCGAATGGAACAAAGCAGTATTCAGCGCCGAGACCCCTATATTTATTAACTTTGGCCTTTTCCGCAGCCTCTGCAGCCGCACCGGCTCTGGAAGATGTTCCGTGGAGATGGGATGGGGCCAATGTGTCGACACAGGTGGCGTCCCACACGAGCACCCGACCCATCTTCCACGGAATTAATGACATTCCATCCGGTCTCTTGCCATCGTCCCTGAAAATGCCGGGCGGCTCTAACAAAAGGCCGGCACATTGACGCTGGCAAGAGAGCGGCGTAGAATGTCATTCAGAGCGGCGTGCCTGGAAAACCGGCCAGCACTTTTCTGGCAAGAAAGGCCGTGATGTCCCAGTGAGTCTACAGAACTGCCGCAGTGACATCTGTGTGGAGTGCATATAGGAATCCCGAGTCGCAGACATGTTGAGATACGGAGCGTTTCAGGCTCCAAGAAAGTGCCAGTGTTTGGCGACGGGTAAGCGTGGAGCCATTCACCGGATTCCTTGGTACCTGACGCCAAAAGTCTGGCCCGCTCCGCACCTGTACTGCGGCTCAGGAGAGAATCAACATAAATTTTGCAGCATACATCGTCCCAGCTCCTTTGGCAACGAGGATGGTCTGGGAAATCTTTTCCCGGGCAAGCGGATGACCAAGCGTTTTTTGTCTCCATCAAGCCAGCAGTTTCAAAGTTTGAGGGGGCACCCCCAAGGATTTTGCCTATGAGACTAGCTGAACTGTGGATGGAAGACAAAAAAGCTGGCAGAGAAACACTAGAAATTTTTCTTATCCCTAGCCCACCATGTCTAATGGGGAGGGATGCTTGGGTCCAAGACTGGTCGCTGAGCTGTATATTCAAAATTGATTCTAAATTTGATCTTATAAGGTCGTCTAGTGGTGCCAATATACTTTGAAATTTATAAAATGGGCTGCAGCGAAGTACATACATTAATTTGGGCACGAAAAGGCAGAATTTTAGCAAGGTTAAGGCGTAATGGGGGCTTATTTCTAAAAGACGGTTGGAACAGATTTGGAATTTGGAAATTGAATTTTGTATATAATCTTGAAAAGAGTCCTCGAAAATAGGGGACCCTAGGAGGCAAAGTGTTTTTGTATCTACAATATTTATGTTAGGCGTCAGAGTATTAAATTTCTGGTGGATATCTAAAAAATTTAAGCTGGAATTTTGAACATATAGTTCGCATTTGGTGAAATTCAATTCCAAGCCAATATTTTTAAATTTCGACTTTATCGTTGCTAGATCGGAAACAACGGTATCCACATCGCCTCCTAAGGTTCCATCGTCCAGATACCAGACGTTAAATTTAGATTTGAGATTTTTTATAATTGGGTTTATCGCCAAACTAAATATTGCTGGCCCGAGTGGATCACCCTGCTGACATCCGACTTCAGACGATAGTAAATTTTCCCGGTACAAAAGATTAGTCGGGTCTGCGTATGAAAGCAGTAAATAGTTGTAAATTTCGGGAATGTTTTGTTTTACTTCTGACAGCAGAGTGTCCCTATTGACTGAATTAAATGCATTTTTCACATCAATTTTAACCAACACTTCGGCCGATGCATCTGAGAGGTACGTGCGCAAGGAATGTACGGCTGCCTCACACCCGCCTTTGGTGCCAAAGCCTAGTTGTACGGGTTCGAAAAGGGGTTGTAATTTAGATAAGATATGCCGAACTGCAATTTTGGACGCAAGACGCCGAAGTGTTGTACCAACGGCTATGGGTCTCACCCCTCCGTCTTTTTTAGACAGTGCGATCAGGTTTGCACCGAACAAAATGGGGACTATTTCGGAGTTGATATTGCCAGAGAACATTTTATTTACTAATTTAGTGATTGAATTAAGAAGTTTTTTGCCTGCATCGCCAGCAGAGAGAGAGACCAAATCTTTCAGATGCTGTGGTGAAATACCGTCCAGACCAGCTGCTGATCCATTTTTAAACGAAAAAATCGCTTCGTATATTTATATTATATTTATATATTCAAATTACATCTTAATAAACATTTATATTCTCGCTAAACTGTTACCTACGCTTGATGGCGAGACGCGCTCAGTTTTCATACAACTTAACCTATTAAACTCATCTTATATAAAATAAAGAAAAGAAATATATCTATATCTGTAAGTATACTTCAATCTGCATACTACATAACCCAAACTTAAACTCGGCCAGATCAGAGTCTACATTTGGCTCTCTTTGTCTGTAAATATCAGTAGTCTCGTCTTCCACGCTCACGTGTTCCGCTGGAGCAATGGAATGTTCCACTCTAGGAATATTTTCTTCCAATCCTCGTTAAAACCAAGTGAAATTTCTATTTAATCACGTTCCAATATTGGTGACTGTCTGCTCTCTGGCTCTACAGTGCTTTGACGTGACGGTTGCTTCTCTACACTATCTTCCGACAGATTTTATATATTTTTTTATATACTACGACGGTGGCAAACAAGCTTACGGCCTGCCTGATGTTAAGCTGGTACCGTCGCCTATGGACACTTGTGACTCCAGAAGAATCACAAGTGCGTTGCCGACCCTTTATTCACTTGAGGATTCGCTGTGTTGGCAGATAGAGACATGCAGGTCCCTCACTCCCAACACAGCGCACCCTAGGGAGCTCTGGCGACCTTACTCACCACCAGGAACACAACACCACATACTTCATACCATGCAATAATATAGCAACACTACAAAGCAGTGGTTAGTAAAGTAGTATTATGATAATCTTCCGACAGATTTAGTAACACCTCCGAATTCTCTTCAGTTTCTGAACGCTGGTGAATTGGTGATGCACTTGGTTCTCCAAGAACACCACGTTTCTTGCCTTGAAAACTGCGCCAGTAGTGGGGTTGATCAATCTATAAGCTTTAGAGTTGTCACAAAAACCCGTGTATCCATATGTGATAAATCGAGAGTGCCTTATATGAGTGTGTACCTATACATAATGGCGTGTACCTGTTTCGTTAAAATTCAGCGCAAGTATATTTTCCGGAGGTTAGACCTCATAATTGAAGCTTTACAGTTTATTGGTTTAAATTTCGATCAGCGGCCCAACCCCGCAACGTGTTTTCGACGTATTGAAATCATATTATGATTTTCCTCTATCCATATGCTCCGTCTTGCGTAAGCACAAACCAGATGTGTGCAAGCGTGACACACTAATGAATTATATTGATATTGGGTTAGAATGAAATTATTACTTGCAAAAGTGAGGCCCCCATCGTTAAAGTTTCGATCTCCTTATAGCGAAATAGCACATCTTACTAAGACATATTTTGCTGATAAGTTCTTTTTCTACCGGTACTAATAAGCCTCGCATGAGTTTGAATATCGTGGATATTAAACCACTTAGCCAGTTTACTGGGTATATAGTTTGCACTCCATAAACTGTTTTCAAAAATACTTTGTGCAAAGTCTGATAATAGTTAGCTGCAACATTTTCATTGCTTCTTAATTTCATTCATAATTTAGTTATAAGTTTCAAAATCATATCGTTAGGTACAGATAACTTAATTATTGAATGAGAGAGCGAAGTGCTTTGCTTCAGCTTGGGCAAAATTCTTTAATATGTTCGGCTGTCAAGCTATTCGCCTCTACAGGTAGCATTTCTCAAACGATTCTCGTGTATTATATAGGTAGTTTTTTTTATAGATTCAATTTTTGGATTATTGCCAAATATAAAAAAAAAACACATAGTCGCGAGTTCCACAGTCAGCTATAAAGCACTAGCCACTAGCCAGAGCCACTAGTTTCATTTGTCTGTTATTAATATCCCCATGATGATTTTTTTCTTTCTTTCTTTCTTTCTTTTCGATACTCCTGAAAATGTCACCGATGAAGAGAAATAAGGCCCGGTTGTTTCGAACCGTCGATAGTCGTAAGTTACATCCGTTAAAATCTGGTTGTACAGGAAGTTGGACCGGTACCCATATGCCTGCGCCATATTTACCTAACTTTTACTGTTCAGTAAAGTTTGGTCGCTACAACCCGCACTTAAACGGACTTTATAAAGAATACAGTAAGGTATAACAATTTCCCAAGAATAAAGTAGAGCTGTAGAGTTCAATGTAGGTATGTATAATCAACATCAATAAAATTCTGTCAAAAATTTAATGAAATGAAATGAAATGAAAGTTTATTCACGAACATATGGTAAGTTCAGTAGATGTTATAAGTGTAGTTACATTGTTGACCCTTAATACATTCTGCCTCAAGGCATGTGAAAATTATTATTATGACGTAAGAAAGAAGCTAAGCGAGCAGTTGCTATCGCCAGAGCAGCAGCACAGGACATCTTGTACGGTTCGCTAGATAGTCCAAAAGGCGAGAAACAGCTGTATCGCTTAGCAAGAATGAAAGAAAGGAATGCAAGAGATATTTCTCATATAAAATGCGTGAAAAATGAGGCAGGAAACCTTTGCTCATTTTGGTGAAAGATGATGTCATAAAAGAACGTTGGAAAGCCTACTTTGAAAGGTTAATGAATGAAGAGAATCCTTGGAGCAAAGTGCTGCAAAACCAGCCGGTTAATATAGGTATAATAAGAGAAATAGGTATGGATGAAGTTAGAAAAGCTGTGAGAAGTATGAAAGGGAGCAAGGCTGTAGGACCGGATGATATACCAGCAGAAGTTTGGAAGGTTTTGAGTGAGGATGGATGTAAGTGGCTGACTTTATTCTTCAATAAAATGTTGCGTGAAGAGACTATCCCTGACGAATGGTGCGACAGTTTATTAGTGTCCATTTTTAAAAATAAAGTAGATATACAGGATTGCAGGATTGATTGATAGAGGAATAAAGCTCATGTCACATAGTATGAAGGTATGGGAGAAAGTGATAGAGAGACGAATGAGAAATGAGAGTGTTATAACGCAAAACCAATTCGGTTTTATGCCGGGTCGGGGTACAGCAGACGCCATTTTCTCACTTCGCCAATTGTGCGAAAAATACAGAAATGCACAGAAAAACCTGCATATGGTGTTTGTTGACCTCGAAAAGGCATACGATCGAGTACCTCGTGAGGTTTTGTGGTGGGCCTTGAAAGAGCAAAGTGTGCCTGGGAAGTATGTGGAGCTAATTCGGTCTATGTATGACAGATGTTGTACACGCGTCCGGTCAGCGGCTGGCACCACAGTTAGGTTCAGTGTAACGGTAGGCTTGCACCAGGGATCAGCTTTAAGTCCATACCTCTTTGTACTGATTATGGACGCTCTGTCGTCGGACATACAGGAAGAAACACCCTGGTGTATGCTCTTCGCGGATGATATTGTTCTTGTCGGTGAAGACGCATCCGAGGTACAGAGCACATTGGAGAAGTGGCGACAAAAACTGGAGAATGTTGGCCTGAGGATCAGTAGGTCCAAAACAGAGCATATGTTTTGTGATTTCGGCGGTCTCTCCAGTTTTACAGGCATAAAGCTAGACGGCGTTATGCTCCCAGTCTGCTCCGATTTTAAGTACCTCGGTTCGCTTGTACAGTGTGATGGTGATATCGACCGTGATGTCAAAAACCGAATTAGCGCTGGGTGGATGAAATGGCGACAGGTCTCCGGAACAATATGCGATGGCGGAATGCCTCCTAGGTTAAAGGGCAAAATCTATAAGACCATTGTGAGACCTGTCGTCATGTATGGATCGGAATGTTGGGCCTTAAAGGTGACGGATGAAAAGAGATTGCATGTAACGGAGATGAGGATGTTAAGATGGATGTGTGGTGTGACGAGGATGGACCGAATAAGAAATGTGTATGTTAGGGGAAGCCTAAAAGTAGCACCTATCGCGGATAAATTGAGGGCCAATCGCCTTGCGTGGTATGGGCACGAAATGCGGAGGGATGAAAGTCATGTGACCAAAAGAGTATTAGGTATGAATGTGGATGGATGTAAAAGACGAGGTAGGCCAAGGAAAAGGTGGATGGACTGTGTGAGAGACGATATGAAGAGAAAAGAAGTGAATGATGATATGACGGCTGACAGAGAAGTATGGAAGAAAAAGACATGCTGCGCCGACCCCAAGTAAATGGGATAAGGGCAAGGAAATGATGATGATGATGATGACATAGTCAGTCATTCATGTCAAAATTAAAATTAATTAATTAATTTTTGGTACAAGCTTTTATTGCCGACTGTACTTTTCTGCATACCATCATCAACTACTCATTGAGACGATTCTAACGAGCCCAAACTCAATGGGGTTGTGTCGTTTTATTGCGGAGTTCTTATGGCCACCTTCCAGCTCCAGCATCATCTGATGTCATAATATTGCATTATCACGTGATATACATACTTATGCATGCAAAATTTCAGCTCAATCGGAAACCGGGACACTGGGTGAAATTTCAATTACTAAATTTGACCCAAGAAGAATAAAACAAACGGGGTGAGCTAAATAAAAGATTGTAACAACAGCTTGTAACAAAAGCTTGTAAAAACACTGCAAGATGTTATTGAACGAGCGAGCGAAGCGATTGAAGTTTTCCGTTTCAGCTTGGGCAAAAACATTGTCGTATGGCGTCTTTCCGGTTGTGCTCCTCTACAGGTCGCTTTCCCAATCGATCCTCGTGAAACGTTGTTGTGAGCAGGTTCAATAATTAATTATATATAAGTTTTTGTTCGATTCAGCTATTAAACATATATATAATATATATATTTATTCAGCTATTCAAAATAAAATAAAAAATAATCCTGGCTCTCGAGGTCTTCAGCTCACAGATTCTCTAGTACCGTTGTGAGCTGGTTCAATAATTAGCATTATAGATTTTTTACGCCGATTATTTTTTCAAAATGTAAAAAAAAACATAAGACAGGCTCGCGGAGTCTATAGCTCACAGAGCCTTAACCTACATATAAAGGATGTTTGTTGTTTGCTTCCACCATTTTTAACTAAAGTACACGTCATTAGTATAACATCAAAAGTACAATGAACTATGTAGATCTAATTCATCTTTAAAAGCTAATGGCTATGAAACATTAACAAAACCTTTGAGCTTTCAAGTATTCTCAACCTTGTGAGAGTAAAAGTTTATTTCATTATAAAGTATAATAAGCCGTATGTAAGGAACGTTATTACAGATAAAACCCAAGTCGCTATATGTGGGCTGATAATATTTGAAGAGTTCCGTCGATTCCTCAAGAATCTCATAATTAACACTTCATTAGTTGCTAAGTACTTCAACGGAATCATGTCAGAATCTTTGGCGTACTTTACATTTTTGAGGAGTTCCATAAGTCGTCTGTGGTCTTCATCATCAGTTCCACTTAACCAAAAAGGCGATTTCCGAGAGTAGATACACGAGTTACCTACAATAGAAAATACCCTCAATTTCCCTGGGATGCCATCGTCAGATCCTTAATTGGTGACAATGGGACCACCTCAGGAATATACTCTTTTGAATAAAAAAATAATTTTGGAAATCGGTTCACAATTGACGGAGAAATCGGCGAACATACATAAAAAAAAATACATACAGTGGAACATAATATAACCTCCTCCTTTTTTTAAAGTCGGTTAAAAATTGACATTTAGATCTATATAACGTGCGTACAATGCGTGGAACTTGTAAAATACAGACATATATAATATAATATATTTTTTTGACATTATTACATGACATATTGATCGTAGACCGTACATATACAGAGTAGACTGATCTGAATTTGGATACGACTTCGGAGTGGCTCCATCAATGTGTCTACCTGTGTGGTTTCATCATCATTATCATCATATCAGCCGAAAGACGTTCACTGCTGGACATAGGCCTCCCCCAAAGAGTGCCAAAATGACCGGTCCTGCGCCACCAGCATCCAGCGGACTCCCGCGACTTTTACCATCTCATCAGTCCACCCTGTGTGGTTCACCTAATTACATAATTTTCAAAAATCTTTTCGATAATAACTCTCAGGTACCAACTAAACGCATATTTTCAAAGAAAACAACTTTCAGAATTAAATAGCCTGTAAATAGTTTCAATAGCTTCAAGAATGCCATAAAAGTTTCTTTAAATAAGCCCACATATAACAAGTAAAAGTAAGAAAAAACCTTCGGGGTCCCTCGGGTCGTAGTTTGATGGGGTCACGTAGGTACGGAAAGTTTTTCGGTATTTAGCGAAGGCTTTTCGGCATTTCAGTCGAGTGGAAATAACGGAGGAATCATTTGAAAAGGTAAGAGATTTCCTTCTATTTTCAGGAAGAGGTGAAACGGCCGTTATATAATTTTATCAAACATCGGATACAGAAGAATTAGGAAGTGTGCTCGTGTTCATTTTATTAATCATTAAAATGTGATGGTGGGTTGGATAAATCTACATTAATATTTTCGGGAAAAAATTGCAATCTAGGGACTAACTGTACTTAACTGACTAAAATTATTGATAACGAAAACTATATCAAAGGTCCTCATTCTCAAACAGGTATCTAACCTGTTTAAGGATGAGCACTTTGATAGACAGAAATAATTTCGGAATTTTACAAAATCAGCGAAAAATCCACGAATATACTTACGAGAAAGATTTATTGTAAGTACCTAAACCTTTTAAACAACCTACTACAAAATTGTTATACTTATTTTTTTTTGGATTCGAACATACCAAAAATATTCATTATTCAATCGACTTTATACCGTCGGGTGACAACCAAAACTCACTAACTAACAAATACCTACTTAAATCAAAGTTCGTAATTCGATATCGACTACGTACCGAGATACGAGGTTTTGAGGAGCAGTGACTTTTAGTTGTCACCCAACGACGATATATTCCAAATGCTGAGCCCGGGTCCATTTCGTGACATGGCCTAGGCCGTCTTTTTGCCAGATTACGGTAGAGCCGAAAGGAAGGAAGAAATACTATGTTTGTATTTACGTATGTTCCATTGTAGCGTTTAAAATAATAAACCGATTTTGATAAATGGGGTGTCAATCGATTCGAAATTATGTTCCGGGCGTCATAGGCTACCTTTGAAATTTGAAATGAAATGAAATGAAATGAAATGTTATTATGTACGTGGGAAATGGGTACAATTTGCAGTTATAGTGGCAGTAGATCTGGTTGGCTCACCACACCCTACCTTTTCAGGTGTACATACATCTAATTAAACATATCAAAATAAATTAAATGTCAAGAAAAAGTTGATAATACAATTAAAAGGAATCATTTAAAAAGTCATTGATATTATAATAACATTTATATATAAGCATTTTCTTAACAAGATTTTTAAATAATTTTAGCTTGTTACACTTAAAACTACCTGGTATCTTATTATAAATTGTGATGCACATCATATAGCAATTCTTGGTGGTAAGTGCTAATCTAGCTGCAGGTTTATGTAGCTTATGTTTATATTGTGTTCGAACGTTACGGGTACTCATCTGCTGTGCTTCTATAAACTGGGTTTTGTACTTATGAACAAAAACAGCTACCTCCAAGATATAGAGACACGGGAAGGTAAGTATGCCATTATCGATA
Organism: Epinotia brunnichana; assembly: GCA_963854355.1. Lineage (NCBI taxonomy): Eukaryota > Metazoa > Arthropoda > Insecta > Lepidoptera > Tortricidae > Epinotia > Epinotia brunnichana. The sequence goes on along the minus strand of OY977949.1, from coordinate 14,476,232 downwards.
AAGAACGGCCGGCATGATTCCCTTCGACCAATTCCAAAAATTGCTCTTATACAACGTTTCTGTGCTAATAGCACTTGGTCTTTATCAGAACAAGTACCCCATAAAACTAGTCCATATCGAAAAATTGAATTGACGTAACCATGATATGCTACTAGAGCGGCTTGTATTGAAACGGTTCTCGCAATTCTTCTTAGTGCATATATAAAACTATTCACTCTGCTGGAGACACTTTCCACATGGTCTTTCCACTTGCAGTGAGAATCAATGATTATACCTAGGAACTTTGTGTGATGTAGGTACCTCTTGAATAGGAACATTGTCAAATAGATATTTAAATTTTGTGAGTCACTTCGGTCAGTATGGAATTGAATAAAATTAGTCTTACCTAAATTCACTTTTAAATTATTAATATTTAGCCAATCAATTGAACGTGATAATGTCATATTGTATGATAAAGAAAAATATGATGGCTGTAACGCACAAGTGACTGATTAAAAAAAAATCTTTTGCTATCATAGCGTGCATCAAACGAAAGAGAAAAAATGTCGAGTTCAAATATATAAAAATATTACTCATAGTTACTTTTCCTTAGTCGGAATAGTTAGTTTTTTGAACTTTTTATGCTTGTTTGTCTCTGTCATATGTGTGTTTGTATTCGTTTATTGCTGTCACGAATTACTGCGGGGGCCGGGAAAATAGGGATTGCAGGCCGAGTAGATATTGATGGCCGAGCGTAGTGTGGCTTGCTGGATACTAGCAAGCAATCCCTTTTCACGGCGAGGTATACTGCATATAATATGCAGTGTTTTTCTCAAACATGCAATCAAATTAAAAAATAACTACAAACTTTTTTATTGGCTGAACGCCGTGACCAGAGGAGTAATCACGTAACGTTTCGAACGCGCGTTAGAACAGTTTAACTGTCATTTTTCCATATAAAAAATTACGTTTAGATCTACCTAAAACGTACGTACTTTTGTACAATATGTTACGTGATCGACCTGCTCGTCTCAAGAATTGATATTGAAACAAAAGAGCGTCGCTCTGCAGGCCTATTATAAAGAACACACCGGCGCCGTCGATATTTCATTGAATGATTGTAATTATTTGAATTTGAAATGGACATAGCACGTTTGTAAAACTATTCCGGTTTAAAAGCACGGTGGTAATCCTTTACAGAGATAATAATGGCGCGTCAGCCGCTTAAAAACGTGGTCGCGAGTTAGCACGGCACTAGCTCAGACTAACGGCTGTTCTAGTACCTACATGCGGGGCGGGAACTTTGTTCCCCCAGCATAACCTCGCTATAAATTTCCCAGAGATAAAACGCAAACGTCGAGGTAACATTTTTCAACAACATTAAAAATACAACAATGAACGCGTTAACGATTTTTGTTTCCAGAATCTAAAACGGCAATTACTTTCGCAATTTACTTTTACAATCTTACCGCGTACAGAACAAATGTAAAAGTTTATAACCCTTTTATTTGGCACGTAATAAAGTTTTACGATATGGCATTTACTTAACGGTCGAGTTGACCCTCCGCCCCTGCTAGAAAAGTTTATAATTTAATTATAACGCCCTCAGGAGCCATTATCTAGCGAATCTTATGTAGAACTGAGTTAGAACTGCCGCCTGGACCGTCTGACTAACAATAATAATTTGAATTTAGAAGCTTAATTTAAGCATTCAGTTTTAATGAGCACGCTTTGAGCAGGGAGGTTAAATATGAATATGTGTGAATGAGCGAAATTAAACGGTACATTAGATATTCTCATTTGAAACACCCGGAAAAGGTAAAATGATTTGGTACATGGTCGTCTAGTACCCATAACACAAGCCAAGCATAAGCGGACTATGGGGCTAGGTCAATTTATATGGGATTGTATAATACTTTTGTATTACTAATAATAAGATTAATCAGGCTAAAACTCACTTTAAAATGAATTTTTACTGCCACACAGCCAGGTAAAAATAGTTTAGCTAAGGTTATAACGAATACCTCGTGGTCGGCCTGAATTTTTTATGTTATGCCACATATAAAATTCATATAATTTTTGTACTGCCGGACTGCCACATCACTGTTTTATCAAATATTGTACCGCCGCTGTTACGTACGAATACTATTTAGACATGTAATTTCTTAACAGTTAAAACGTTTCCTGCGGCACTAGGAAAAATTTTAAGGTGCGCAAAGCGGCACATGAGATTATAATCCTATGAAAATCTGTTGCCTCTGGACAGTTTTGTCGTGGTGAAGATCACTGGCAACAGCCACAGCCATGAGACAGTGAAATTATTAAATTTAAAACAACGTAAAATAATGTCGTGTTTAGGTAAGAATTAACTGATATTGTTAATTGTCCGTTAGATATGGATGCTTTTAGGTGGCAGTCGCGCCAGTCTGGTCGGGGGCTAAGTTAGGGCTCGATAAGTGGCCGAGCCGTACTAGGGCCGGCTAAATGGGCACCTCTACTTTCGCCCGCTAAGCACAGCTGCGTTTGTTTTATCGTACTGACTGCAGTGAGTTTGGGCTGGTGGTATTCATAACACCAAGAATTCGCATGAGGCTAGCCAGTGTAATTCTAACCTCCAGAGGGCGTAGTTGTTACGAATCTCGGTGTCAAGATAAACTAGAAGTAAATGGTGAGGTGAGCCGAGATAAAATGTGAATAGCATATAAAATATCTGCAAACTACCGCCGAGTCTGCGAGGTGAGAATTGATTTTGTTTTGTACAATGTCTGAGTGTGTAAAAATTCCGGTGTCGACGGTTATTGCGTCACTGTGTCTCGAATTGTATTGACCAAAGACTAGGACAGAAGGATGTCACATGTCGTCATGTTGTCTAAACTATTTTCTATAATCAAATAACTAATTAAGCACGATACTCACGGCAATTATGTTCGGGAAGGACCTTAATTTCCAATGAAGTAATGTGCAGATCATTTTGAGCACTTTGTTCGTGTCGGCTCTTCTGCTGTTGATTTTACTTGGAAATATTATAGGTACGTATTTTTATTAATCTTTGAATTTGAACTTATTCAACGTACCTAATTCCGCTAACAATATAAGTAGTAGTTTCTGAATGATAAACAGTCTGATCAAAAATGTCACAGCTCGCGGCAGATTAATACGCAAACATTTTCATGATAGTATAAATCACAACACTTAAATATATTTTCACCCACGAGGTTAAACTTCAACTCCCATTTGCATGAAAAATCGTCCATTATAATTTAACTACAGGCTTTATTTTAAGCGACGCTACGTGTGTCGCGGCCCTAAATATTCAGGAAGCAAACCTAGAGTAGGAAAGGTTTCAGTTTAGGTATAGCGTGTACTTACCCGCCGCCGTGGTAAGTGCATTAAAGGTGGAGAGTTATGGAGCTTGTCCAAAGTGCTAATGGAAAATGTTTGTGTGGTAAACCTGTTGCTATGTGGATCCTCCAGGCGTCTTTTTAATTTTAATTAAGGATATAAAAAACTTTTGTTGGTACAACTGCAAAAGGTCATGTATTTAAAAAAACCTGATTTCTGACCCAACGACTGTACCAAATCAGTGACGTCCTCTCAGTTATAAAATTATTTATTTTACAAAGTTGGTACCTTAAGAGGCTGACAAGACCAAATTTGTAGAATTGATAATAATTGGGTGAAATCGGCTCGATAGAAAATAATTGCAAAGATTGGTCTTAAAAAGGTTCTATGTCCTTATTGTTTGACGTATGGGTCTGCAATTTAAAACATGAAGTCCACATATTCATACCTAAACCGCTGACGAGCGGCAAGCAGCCGATACAAATAGAAAGTGTGCGCGTTTTTGGTGTTGACAGCGCCTTAAAAACAATCAAAAAACACATACACACACACACACACACACGCACGCACGCACACACGCACGCACGCATGCACGCACGCACGCACGCACGCACGCACGCACACACGCACACGCGCACACGCGCACACACGCGCTCGTAGCGGAGCGTCCACTCAGGCCTTACACTAAGGCCTGAGTGGACGCTCGGAGCGGAGCGTTCGGCGGGGCGTGCAGCGGGGCGGGCGAGCGTGCATTCAATTTGTGCAGCGTCTACTCAGGACATCAGTATGAGCCTCATTTGTTTAACATGCACGCCGCACGCCCCGCTCTGCCGCACGCCCGACTCGAGCGTCCACTCAGGCCTTACACTAACGCTTTGTATGGCAATCGAACCACCTTAATGTACCCCTACTACATTGTAATTTAAGGAAATAAAGAATTTTTCACTTCTCATGCTCTAAAAGTTCGTCTTTATGTCGTGCGTAGGCGACATAAAGTCGCTTTTTATGCTCTAGAGCATAAAGTAAAATCTTCGTCGAAGACCAAGGCAATCGCTGCAACAGCCACACGAACATCTTTAACTTCATACAACAACCTCTTTATTTTATTTCGTTTCGTTCGTATTCTAAGACCAAGGCAAAGATACCAACAGCCAAAGTACACAATAAAACTTCATGAAATAAACTTATAATTTGTATTTCGTCTCATTTATTATTTTACGTGTTGCTGTTTCATTTCCTCGCAATCGAAGTGAAAAGTAGAGTGTACAACTCGTCCATAAAACCCATTTTACACTCGACTTTATATCTATCCTCGCTCGCAAGCTCGCTCGGATGGATAAACGTCTCGGGTAAAATGGTGCGTTTTATGCACTTGTTGTACAATCTACTATTGTTACGTTGTAACTTGACTTCATACTTACCTAAAACGAGGCTATAATAATACTAAGTAGTAAAACGTTAATAATCGTCATATTCTGAAGATCAGTCTTCGGCCCACTTTTTTTAAAGATCACGTTATAATTTTTGTCAAAAATTTATACTTGAATAACTCAATATCGTTTTTTTTTCTAAATGTTGTTCTACTATTTTGTCAGCATTATTGATTTATAAACCCATACTGAAACTAGGGCTCCTTGTTTACTACGGAAACCTAAAAACTAGACCTAAATACTTGTAGGCTCAGTAAATATTCAAACTTATTGGGTACTAATTATTAATTTCCAGTAAATCAAACTTCAACACATATAAGAGGTAGACTTATGGCGCCTACGCCTGAAAATTTATGAAAGGTCGTTATTATTAGAAGACCCTTTTGAAATATGGATAATATTATATAATAGTCTAGCCTCAAGGAAACCTGTCCTACTCATAATTCACAGAAATACCTTCTGATGCTGTAATATACTCTCATACATTTAGTTTAGGGTTTCACAATCAAGGAAACCTAATTTATACACACGTCTATTACAAATGAGCCTTTGAATAGGATGCTGCGAGAATGAATTTCGAAACCACATTTTAATCCCATTATAGAACGGTTCTATACAGTTGAGTGGTAAAATAATGACGCAAGTTAGATAATCTAACTAAGAATATTAAAATTGACATACTTAATGTTATTACGTTCCTTTATTTTAGGGAAACAAAACGACAAATGAGAAACAGAAGTAAGTACGCGATATTTTAATCAAGATCAGAACAGTTAGAGGGCGATCAGCAAAGAATTTTCCATAAAAAGTATTTTCAACGTCGGCTACTTACAAAGGTTTGAGAGATTCTTGTTTAATGTTGCTGCTTTGTTAAATAAAAATTTCCTAAAGATATCGTTTCAGTAACAAATCATGCTTTTGTCCTTGCCTGTAGCCCCCTCGCAGAGACGTTTTCCACTCCATAAAATTAAATATTGCCCCAAGAAAGAATAATTTTATTACAGACATTACGTTTGTGAATGAACCTCGGTTATTTTTGTATTTCTCTGTTTTCCTTTTGTATTGTTATTCCGCTAGATGCGCGCTAAGAGGGATTTATTTATGTTAAACAAGGCCAATTTTATTTTACGAGGTTATATGGGGAGTAAGATTTAAAAATGAGCTCCTTTAAATATTAAGTTTAATTAGAGTTGAATGAGCTGTTACGATGTTTGAGTTACCTACGTAAATAAAATAGGTACAGATTTTTTATACTCAGGCTTTATACTCTTTATAGTAGGTAAAATGTGACACGTCCCCGATACGAGTATGACATAATCATTTGAAATCAAAATGACAGAGACATGAAAGATAAGCGATATCCGAGTCGTCTCCTTCTGTCACTTAAAACATTTGGAATCGTGGCCCATTAATAGTATTTTATTTTTCTATAAGTAACTACTTATTTTACTAACATGTTTCGATAATAGGATGAAGGTTTCGAATTTAATCGAATTTAAACTTTCATGATTAAATTAATACTAATAATTATACGATTAAACATAGGTACGTATTAAATGTGACTACGGGCAACATGTTTCGAACTCTTCGGGAGTTCTTCTTGAGGATTTAAGTGTTCTCGCGGCTGGATCGTGTCACGCACTGGTAGAAAAAGCTTTATTGACAATACCTTCCTTCCTTTAGCGAAACTTAACAGTGTGTTGTACTCTGCCGCTCAATATCGTAGAAAATGTAACAGAGTGCATTCTTAGGCACTCAATTATAAAACAATTAGCGAGCAACTTAGCTCCTGAGAGCGACGACCGACTTGCATCCATCCCGTTTTAACGTTGTTTGCAACTATGCGATCCTGGCCTATTCACAATTTCCTCTCACCTCACCTTAGGCAAACCAGAATAAGATAGACTTCTCATTACGCCATGTTACTACGAATCCTGGTGCTAAGATATACAAAGGGTTGGGCGATGAGGTAGGCTGAATCAAATAGTGAATAATATGGTTGGAATATAGCGAGAATTTGCCTTGTTAAAAGGAAATGTTGGGCAAATTGTTACAGATAGGAACATTTATCTATTTAGCTGTTCAGTTTTCTGGAAATGAAATCCTAGGCCTGCTAACGAGGCCGGGTTTCGATACCTATACTAGCAAACTCCAACATTCTATACTGGAAGTTTCATTATAAGCTGGACGCTATAAGGTTCAGGTAGATCAATAGGTCAATCACGTAACGCATTGTACGCGCGTCTGACAGTAAAATCACAATCTAACTGTCATTTTTCCATATAAAATTGACATTTAGACCTTACAGACGCGCGTAAGAAAAGTTACGTGATCGACCCACAAGACTCGATTAACATTTTGGTAGTTTTAAACCGCTACCAGTTCAAACAACATACTTTAAAAAGCTGTAGGTACCTTATTCGACAATAAGAACTTTTGTTTTACCGACAAAATACAGGCCCGCTATACTCGAGGCAAAATACGGTTTTGAAAAATATTAATTTATAATAGCGTGTTTTTTATTGATTTCATTTTCAAACATTATTCTAAGATGCTTTATTCAAGAATCCATCAAACTTTCCATCCGGAAGTATTTATATAGATTTAAATAAAGCGTGAATTGTTTTATTATTATTATTTATCTTGAATATTATAGAGCAAATGTAAATGGACCAAAATAAAGATTAAACCATTTATTAATATTTTTTCTGACTTTTCAGAAGCTAGTTAAGTTATAATTTTTTTGATGTCTGAAATTTTGTTGGATTTTGTCACTAGGTAACTATTTAATTGATAATGTTAGAAAAAATCAACTATTATAAATTATTTCCAAATTTGTCATTTTTTCCATACAAGTTGTCAGTTCATTGCCTGGACTACTAGGTGAGGTCGCCGCGCTAGCTAATTAATACAGTCATACGTCGTTATCGCGGGGGCAATAGCAAATCAGATAAAGAACACATATAACAGAATGTCTATTGGGTAGAAACGAACACATTCTGCCTACAAACAAGAAGTTCTTCACATCTGGAGAGTGTTCGCTAGAAAAGGTCTATAAAAATTATCTTCTACTAATTAAACGTTTACCTGCTTAGAAGACAAAACGTCTACTTAAATAATAAGACAGCAATGCGTGTAATTTTTATTAACGCGTATTTTTACTTATATTTTATTTGGTTTTCGTAATAGATTATAAAGATTTTTAAGTAAATTTTCTACAGTCAATTTCGTTCGTCTACTAACGTTGCACTTAGATCAATATAATTTTGTATCGCGTGCCTGTAACTCAGGATAATCCTTTATCCGCAACTCCACAAATTCAACGCACGTTTTTTTCCTTCGCGCCATTTTTAAAAGCACTCAGTAATAATTATAGTGTGTTCACAGTTATTAGTACGGATAATTGATAATGTCCTTACTAATAAATGACAATGTCAAATAGGAAACGTGACTAATGAGTTTTGTTTGCGACTGCATAGTTAATCTATCTATTTGTATTAGTACTCAAGTCAAGTATGGAGGTCGGATATTAGAAATAATGTTGATACATTTTAAACTCGTAGGCATAAATTAGAGCTGAGCTGTAGGCTACTAACGGGGTCCACAGATGGCTGCGAATACTAAACAAGCAGTCCCCGACCAAACAGCGGCAAAGTTAGAGGGCTTAGTGTTTAGTTCTGTGGGAGGAACTTGTCTATAAAAAGCTACAATAGGTCCGATGATAACCTTGTGACATGGCGAGTAAGTGCCGCCATCAAAAAAGCACTCCCCTGGTAGTGAGCAGCAGCGATGCCAGTACCGGGAGAGAGCCGAAGATTACTGAAATCTGGCAGGGTTTCTGACTAGACAGCAACAGGCGGTACGCCGGCTGTGTACTGCGGTGCAGAAAGTAACGAGAGCCTACTGCACTAATTTCCCATTAATGTAGCTCATGGTAAAATGGAAAGAAATGAAAGTATTGTCCTTGACAACGGGCTGCCACGATGCGCAATCCCGTGGCGGTCTGAGTCCGGCAGGGTCCGGCACAAGGCTGACTCGGTCGTCATCATGCGAAATCCTTGTAATTTAGGGACATGGAATGTACGCACGCTGTTAACGCCAGGAAAATTAGAAGAACTTAAATAACAAATGGATAGACTTAAGATTGACGTACTAGGACTTAGTGAAATAAGGTGGGAAGGGAGTGGAGACTATTGCAGCGATGAATACAGAATTATTTATACAGAAAAAGATAGAGGAAGTAATGGAACAGCAATTTTACTTAATAAAAAATGGGGCAGATTAGTCGAAAATACAGTACATTATAGTGACAGGATAACAGCCATAAAAATAAAAACAGAACCGATTGATACATATATAATTCAAGTCTATATGCCAACAGGAAATTAGTCCGAAGAAGTAATAGAAGACATATGTATGAACAACTCAATGCCATTATCTCTATAACAGCAGAAAAAGATAACCTCGTTATAATGGGCGATTTTAATGCCGTGGTAGGAGAAGGAAAGGATGGGAATACTGTAGGAGAATACGGATTAGGAAATAGAAATGAAAGAGGAAATAGACTGGTACAATTTTGTAAAGAATATAAGTAGTTTGGTTATTCTTAATACGCAATTTAAGCACCCCAAAAGAAGACGGTAAACATGGAAAATGCCAGGGGACTTGGCAAGATACCAATTAGATTACATACTAATCAAAGAAAAATATAAAAACTTAGCATCGGACTGTAAAACATTCCCGGGATCAGACCTGAATACAGATCATAATTTACTTATGAGTAGGAGGAACATGAGAGTGCAAAAAAAATGTAGAAAACATAAGACCAAGGTAATTGATCTCAGTATTTTAAGGCATAGAAATAAGGAAAACAATGTAAAAGTCCAATATAGTAATAGTGTGGGCAATAAATTAATAGAATATAGAGAAACAGAAAAGTATATATACAGTAATGATAATTCAAATACTGATATTAATAATAGATGAACCAATATTAGAGACATAATAAATTCAAGTGCGCAGGAATGCCTAGAGAAAGAAAAAATAAAGCCACGGAAGAAATGGTTAAACAAAGAAATCATAAATTTAATGATTAAGAGAAGGGACTTCCGCAATAAAGAATGTGCAAAGAACAAGAAGGAATAGCAACGACTTACTAATATGATTACTATGAAATGCAGAGAGCGCAAAGAACAAGATATTAAAGAAGATTGCGAAAACATCGATCAATGTATGAAGAAAGGGAAAATAGACAGTGCATACAATATTATTAAAAAGTTGACAGACATAAAACCAAATCTACAGTGATTCTTGATAAAAGTGGGAAACTATTGATAGATAGTAAAGTAATCACAGAGTGATGGAAAAGATACATAGAATTATTATACAAGGGTGATGGACTGACTGAAAGAGACATAGAAGATAAGTTAGAAATAAAACCAGACGACCTTGGTCCAAAACTCATGAGGAAAGAATTTAACTGTGCTATAAAAAACATACACGATGGTCAAGCGGCAGGAAATGATGGAGTACATATTGAACTAATTAAGTATGCTAATAATGAAATTTTGATGAATGAACTTTTCGAGTTAACTAGCGAGATGTATGATACCGGACACATACCAAAAGATTTCATGACCACAAAAACAGTTACAATACCTAAAAAAGCCAACACAGTTAAGTGTGAGGAATATAGAACAATTAGTCTTATATGATTGCGGGTGGCGCAGGACCGGCCATTGTGGCACTCTTTGGGGGAGGCCTATGTCTAGCAGTGGACGTCTTTCGGCTGATATGATGATGATGATGATGAGTCTTATATCACAAGCTTCAAAAATTATTCTAAAGATAATCCAAAATAGATTTAGAGACATAATCGAATGGCATTTGGGGGATGATCAATATGGATTCCGTAAAAATAAGGGCACTAGAGAAGCCATACTAGCACTAAGGCAGACTATTGACAGGAGAATGGACCTAGGATTAAACACATATATTATAGCTTTTGTAGATTTGGAAAAAGCTTTTGATAGTGTGGATTGGAAGAAAATGCTTAAAAAGCTTAAAGAAATAGGATTAGATTATAAGGATAGAAGGATCATATTCGAATTGTATAAGGACCAGGAAAATAATAACAGTTGGAGAGGAGAAGGGATCAGCAAGAATTAAGAAGGGGGTAAGACAGGGCTGCCCACTCTCTCCGCTAATTTTTAATGTTTTCATTTAATCTGCCACAAGAACAATATAAGCGAAAACAGATGTAGGTGTAAAATTTAATGGACACAGAATAACATTCATAAGATTTGCAGACGACATAGCCACAATAACAGAATCAGGCAAAGATTTAAAGACATTACTAGAAACAATGGATACAGTATTTAAAGAATTTGCGCTTAAAATTAATGTCAATAAAACCAAAATTGTAATAGCATCTAAAACAGACAGTACATCGTTCACACCAATCTCATTAAACGGATCCATAGTCGAAAAAGTAAACTCATTCAAATATTTAGGAAGCCTTATCACCGCAGACTCTAAATGCACACCAGATATAAAGTCCAGAATAGCAATGGCAAAACTAGCTTTCCACAACAAAAAACATATATTAACTTCAAAAATATCGAAAGAAACAAAAATAAAATTTATTGAATCATACATATGGAGCATAGCATTGTGCGGAAGTGAAACTTGGACCTTTGAGATGTGGTGTTGGAGGCGAATGGAGAAAATTAGCTGGAGAGAGAGAGTAACCAATGAAGAAGTGCTGAATAGAGTGGGGCAAACCAGGCAGTTAGTTAGGAACTTAGAAAATAGAAGAGGGAAGATGATAGGGCACCTTTTACGACATGACAACTTCGTACTTAACATAATTGAAGGAAAGATAGAGGGGAGGCGAGGAAGAGGAAGACCTAGAATAGACTACATGGAGCAACTCAAAATGAGAGTTGATGTTGGGTCATATCGTGAGGTCAAAGAGATAAGATTGCGTGGGATCGGAGTAGATGGAGGGCCTACTTTGAGCTACACCGACAAGAGCCTAGCTCTTAAGTAAGAGAAAAAGAGGCATAAATGTTCCTCAAAATGAGTTTCATGTCTGTTATTGCTTGTTTGTCATAATCTTTCTGTACTGTCAAATCGTTTTTGCCCCCGTGATAACGACGTAAGTACTAATTATAGAATATTTATACATATAGTATATTTCTTTTTTTATTACGACGGAGGCCAACAAGCATACGGCCTGCTTGATGGTAAGCTGACAAATTTGCCTATAGACGTAATCTACCTATGAATTTGAAAAATTACAAGAAAATAATTTTAGCATGATCGAATCGATGAAATACAAGTTAGGAGTAGGTACCTACTTATCTTAAAGCAGAGGGTTCGCTGTTTTTATATTTTTCTAATATCTAATATGTTGTAAATTTTATAATACACGCACGACGTGTATTTTATTGTAAAAAAAATTCAAATCACGCCATAGTGGACCCGAATTAAACTATATTTTCGACATTAAATACACATATTGAGGTAATAATTTCAATTCCACCAACTTTCCAAGGAAACCGGTAATACTAAACAAGCATGACAGGTTTGTATTATTATAACTGTCACACGCGTTTCGAATACTTTAAAAGTACAACAGCAGAAATGTTTGACAGAAAATGATGTCCCAGGATCTGAAAGTGGAGTTAAACTATGACAACCTGGCCCAAGGTCACTTGTGCGTTCAATCGTTGCGATTCCTTCGAAAGTATGTGAGGATTCTCTGGGAGACTCCACCTTTAAAACTTTCGTGAAAATGAGTTGTTTAATCACCATTTTATACATTATAACGTAACAATTTTCAGGTAGGAAAAAGTATATCATAATCTGCAAGATATAAGAAGTAATATAGTTTTCGTAGAAATCCATTTTAACAAAAGAAAGTTACTTAGAGAAAAAAAATCTGAAGTGAACCCTGTTATTTCACTTGTAACCATTTTACTGCTCCATTTTTTATCAGAAAAAGATGGAATATTATAATCTTCTTCTTAAAGTAATGAACAATAACTTTATTTTCTTACTAACATAAATTTCTTAAAAATTTACCACGTTTTGTGAAATATTCCGAAAAAACATGTTATCCGCGCTTTCGAACACGCACTTTGCACGCATCTCGCTTACGCTTATGCTCAGTGAGAGGGAGAGAAGACCATGAACCTAAGGCACCTTAAGGGACAAAGTCAGTCGCTCGCCGTAAATACGCGCATTCGTTAAGGCATACCCGCAGAATGATTAAATCGATACACATTTTTGCACTTGACTGTACCTAGTTACGAGCGAGGCAAGCGAAATCGCATTGTTCTACTCTATCTGGGCATTTTTAGGGTTCCATAGCCAAATGGCAAAAAACGGAACCCTTATAGATTCGTCATGTCCGTCCGTCTGTCTCTCTGTCCGTCCGTATGTCACAGCCACTTTTTTCCGAAACTATAAGAGCTATACTGTTGAAACTTGGTAAGTAGATGTATACTGTTAACCGCATTAAGATTTTCACACAAAAATCGAAAAAAAACATTAAGTTTTAGGGGTCCCCATACTCAGAACTGAAACTCAAAAAAAATTTTTTGTTCAAACCCATACGTATGGGGTATCTATGGATAGGTCTTAAAAAATGATATTTATAGTTTGCGCGAGAGACACTTCCAAAGTGGTAAAATGTGTGTCCCCCCTCCTGTAACTTCTAAAATAAGAGAATGATAAAACTAAAAAAAATATATGATGTACATAATATATGATGTAAACTTCCACCGAAAATTGGTTTGAACGAGATCTAATAAGTAGTTTTTTATTAATACGTCATAAATCGTAAACCGCAATTTATTTCACGGAACCCTTCATGTGCGAGTCCGACTCGCACTTGGCCGCTTTTTTATTTTTCTTGTACCTTGATGTTTTTGGCGTGTCCAGTGCCTTTGACACCCTACAAATACAAAACACGTTGAAAAATTGTACTTGTAGCGATTTTAAAAACGTCAATAATATATCTAAATCGTATAAAAACCCAAAAAACCTATCATTTAGCATTAAATTTAATTTACCACATTTTCTTGGTTTTTCTGGCTGCCGACCCTCGATTTTTGCCTGTCCACCTGCGGAAAGCCAACTTCAAGTATCGATTCGAAGTACTAGGACTTGTATATTGTGCCTGGAAATACTTGTTTCTGATAGTGGAAAACATGAATTTTCTTAAATCAACCTTATATTTATCTCGCTAAAGTATTTTTTACATAATAAATAGTGATTTTGGAAAAGTGGACATGTCCACATTCCATTACGATGATTTTGTGGGAATTTTTATTACCAAATTTAGGTGTTTATTTTCATCTAGCATCACATACCGTTACGTAACATCATTTGTTTTGTTTACAAACTGTCAGTAGTGGCTAGAAATCGCGCGCGAACGGTGCGTCGAGTGGTGGACCCAAAAACTAGTGTCCTGGTTCCGTTACGAGATTACGAAGGTTCCTATAATTTTTCTGCTAATGCGACTAAATTATCTTAATCTGTCATTATCATTTACCATGATTTCATTAAAATACTATTACAATGGTTAAAAATAGTACATTAAACACGTGTTTCAATCTGCGAAGTATTCGTTCCGTTACGTCCATTCCGTTACTATTTGTATGGTAAAGTAGCCCTCTTAAGTAATGGAATGACGCCTATTCAACTAAAATGGTACACTTTGAAAAAAAAATGCCCATCTATCGACTATGGATGTTGAATGTACTGTACAATATCCGCTGCCAATGCCAACACAACCTTTTCCCGCCAGTCACCAATTCGCCAGATTTCAAATACAATAGGTACGAGCCGCGGATTTAAATCCAATATATTACTACTTGAGCACGCGAACTATTGACATTTATAGGGCTACCCTCGGACATTCGTTCCCACATTCACATTTCAGCTACATACTCATACAACCTCGTAAGACTCCTTTGAGTAATTGCAATAACCATCCTTTTATTTACACAATAGAGTTGTATTTCGGGAATGGCTATACAGGCGTTTGAAACTTGGAAAACAAGTAGGTACATTTGCGGAATCGCATTTTATTTGGTTCACGCAATCCACAAATCGATATTGCGTATAAATATTATCGGGTCATGACATGTGGTGATTAGTCACGCTAAGCAAACGTTATTAATAGCGAAGTGACCCCGAACCGCTAGCCCCCCAGCCCTCCATTGTACTGTCAATTAATTAATTATCTACGTCGAAAGCCAGACGGATCTATCTGGCAAGCAAAATTTAATTATCGAAATTGACCGGGCGCACTGTTTGTGTATTAATAGGTACGACGTTATATTTGTGACTTATGGAAGTACCTGTGTAATGGATTGGACTTCGGAAATTACGGTCTTTTGATAGACCCTCAATACTCCATTTTTCATTATGACAAAAATGAGCCAATGCTTTCGATATTTCTTCTCTTTCATTCTTCTCAGCTCATATTCTAAAAATGTGGTCGTATACTGATGTAAATGATACATTGTATTTTAAGAATAATTAATTAATTAGGCATAAAACCAAACAAACCATAATTTTCATATTACAGAGGGGTAAACAAAACTGTTCGAGCGACGTTTGAACAATTCAACTCAAGTAATTTTCCCATCCAATATTTAAGTGGCTAGGTATTAGATCTACCGGACCAAGTACAATGCGTTTACGTAGTCGACCAGCAGGACCTTTTCATGCATATTTTCCGTATCGGCACCGACAAGTGACTAATTCCAAACACAATAACACTACAAAAAAAAAAAAAACGATATTTCACCTGTTAAATTAGGAGTATATTTCGTTGTTAAGTTAAAGTAGAGAACGCTATACTCAGAGCTTGTTCGCGTCGGGATAATGAGCTCTTAAAACTTTCCTTCGTTCGGGTAATCGCACATGATCCACCTAGCAACTAACTTTATTACTTATATTAGCTACAGATACTACAGTTCATGATCTATTTAGAACGTAAAGTCTCGAAACTTCAAAAGCGGCAAGGAGCGTAATTTGTTCATCGTATAAATTTCTTCTCAATTGCTGTTTAGTGTTCATTTTAAAGTCGATGTAAAGTTAGGATGCTTTAAGACGAGTTAAGTTTAGGATAAATATTTAAGCTACAGTATTTAAACTTCACTTGAAAATTAACATTCAAGGCTCAAAGAGGATAAATAATTGAAGAAATTTTATTATGTTCAATCACTTAAACGTAGAATTTAAAGTCTGATACCTAGTACCAGTAGTAGTAGTAGTAGTAGTAGTGTAGATACCTACAGCTGTCAGTATTACGAGTAGTGGTCCATCAACAAAGTTACCTTTTCTGTAGTGAGTGGATGTAAAAACAGACATAGTAGGTAAAGGAATTTTTAAACCATCGATTTCATTCCTTTTTGTAAAAATCATATAGATACCTTTACGTAGTTTATATAGGTAATTTTCATTACAAAGTCCTTAATTGAGAACAATTTATAAAATCGATCACTATAGGTACCTTTTCGACAAATAGCACCAATTAACAGGAAATACCCAATACCGAAACATTGATTGTTTCGATCTAGACCAAATTACGAGCAAATCTATAAAAGCCCGGAAGATTACTAGAATCTCTCGCAATGGCCACATTACGCGGCTGCTAGAGAATATCTGGCGGGAGGGAATAAAGAATTTATTAAGGGACAGAACGGACAAGCTGCCATCGCACGCTCCTCGGGGACCTACCAGTGCCCTTTGTTTTTATTGTATAAATAGGAGAATTTTATTGTGCTGATACTTCCGCGAAGGTGGATACTGCATATTGTTTCTAATTCTAACAGAATCATACTTTTCCCAACTTGAAAGAGACCAATACACACAAGTCATAGGGAATTACAATAGATATACCCACTCACCTACATATGTATGTTCTAGTGGGGTCACACAATTCATATTAAGATGACTTACTTATTTAGGTATTAAGCTCATATATTATGTGGGTCGACGTAGTTTGGTTCTCAGTTTATAACGATATGGTAGATTCTACTAGTCTACATTTAAAAAAAAATACACAATGGGATCTGCCATTATATCTGGGTCGGAAACTAGTTTCTGTTGTTAGAAACTAAAATAGATACCTATAAATAAAATAGAGCGGGGTAGGTTCATACTTCATAGAAAATCACTAATCGCTCCATTTTTATCTTTTTTTAATTTCTAGCCACAAAAACACGTTTCCGACCTAGATACTCGTATATGGCAGATCGCATTGTGTATAAAAAGTTTCATGTTATTCGAGTATGCCGTTTTAAAATGAGAACTAAACTACGATTGTATGGAGAGCCGAACTGAGTCGACCGTCCTGGGGGCTTTTAAGATAACCTACTAAATATTAAAACAATTTCAGGGGGTGTATTACCTACCTCCTTATTTTTTTTTCTAGGAAGTGTCAAAAAAAATGAGGTCCGTGACTCAGTGGTTTTTTTAAATAACATTTTGGGAAAAAATGAGTTAAGTACATTTATTACAACCATCCAATTCTAGGTTGAAAAATCGTAATCAACAGTCAGCTTCAAAAATAAAACAGCATTACCCCTCGCACGTTGTGTAACTTTGATCTCCAATCTCGCTCGGTCAATTTGCAGAAACACATACATTTCAATAAACCCAAACTCCGCAACTTGTTAACCCCTAACCACAGTTCGTAATAAAAGGCTAAGTACAGTCCAGAGGTGAACGACCCCCATCCCTCCGGACACCTGCTGATTTTATTGACAACATACCTTGTTGTTTCTTTCATCCCCCACCCCTCAGTCAGACTAAAATTGTTATTTCAGTCACATGAGTGTGGTTTGTTGGAAGTCCGTCGTAATGAGGAACTGTTTTTGATGTTTTGTGTCCGTCAAATATTCGGTAACAAGCTTTACTTACCCTACTCAACAAAACATATTGTGAAAACATTGTACAGGAAATTCATTATAAGCATGGGAATTTTATTTTCTTGTCGGTAACTCAAATTGAAATTCAAGAAACTTTGGAAATACTTATTATAAGTTTTTATTAAACTTGCACTGTTTGTATATTTTTTATAAGGGGGCATTTTTCCCGATAGTGCTGTCAACGATTTCGGGGTCCGCTATAGACACTAGTTTTACGAAAACGAATGCCAACTTACCTTCCAACCCAGAGGGAAAACTACCCTTTATTCATCCAGTCCTACCAGTAGTTCGATAGTCGAACAGTTTGGATCTTTTTTTTCGGAAACGCGGATTTTATTCCAAATAGAACTACTGACTCCGATACATTACGTACCTACATTAATAAGAGGTTCTAGCTATGAAAATTGAAATGTTTCTCCTATGTATGGTCTCCTGGTATTTCGACAGTTTTGACGGAGCCCCACTCTGCGGGGCTCCTATTTTTGGTCTGTTTGCCCTTCGCGCAATTGAAGATACCTAACGAACCTAACCTACCTACATTTTATAATAATAATATTATATGTATTAATTCAATTACCTTGCGGACACACAGAAACTGCATGTTGCCGAAATGAACATGCTGCGTTGGTCTGGACTCCAGACTTGCCTGCACCTACTATACGCCATTCTAGAGCGCGTCTAGGCGGCGTATAGTATCACTGTGAGAAATGAGTACATCCTAGGATCTTTTAAGGTGGCTGACATAAGCCTCAAACTAAGAGAAAACGAACGCTGGTACGGCCACGTCATGCGAAGAGATGAGGATCATATGACCAGAAAAGTAATGGCCATAGACGGGGGCAAAAGAGGAAGAGGCCGCCCGCCCACTACATGGACTAGAACTATCGCAGCTGACTTGAAGACGTTGGGAATAAACCCAGAAACCACCCAAAACCGCCAGAAATGGCGAGAATGTATTAGGGAGGCCGACCCCGTTTAGGGAAAAGGCAAGGATAAAAGAAGATGTATTAATTTAATTCTGGATGGAATAAAGAAAAACTACACCTTATCGGAATAAGACCGGTTTCCTCACGATGTACCTATCTATTTAAGTTATCCTTTAATATTCGCAAACCATTGTTAGCCACTTGCCGGTACCCGATTGAGCAGAAGTTTGTAATATTTACTTTAAATCGGGGACAACGCAATATTATGGCACCGCAGAGCTAATCTGATGATGGAGAAAAAGCGAGGTGAGTTTTAGCGAAGTGGCCATATACCAACTCGCTAAACCACACAAGATTAACCCTTTTGGGCTAATTGGATTGGATTGTTGATGATTGTGCAAAAAAAGTACCATCAGCAATAAAAGCGAACAATCAATCAAATGCAATCAGTAAATAATAGAAACTTTATGTTATATCGTTCAATCTACAAAGATACGCCCCACTCCTTTTCAATGCGTACGTGTTTGACACCACGAAGGTTCTGTTTGAGTGATTTTTATATTTGTACCTATACTAACATTAAAAAGAGTAGAAGTATGTATGTCAGAGGTATGGAACTATTCGAATAACTCCAAAAAATCTTAATAAAATCAAAATCAAATCAAAATCAAAATAATTTTATTTCAAATAGACTCAAAGAGTGCATGAGAAACGTTGACTAAATACACTAGATACAGAAATTTCAATCATAAGTATCAAATTTAAAAAAAAGACAATAAAATTTAACGGCTAACAGTCCACACAAAATTAGAACCACAAACAGTTCTAGTTCAGCATAATATACTATTGCAAAAAGGGCCTACGGGACATAGTCTATATTTATCCCGCGGCACAACCTGCGTTCTTTGTAACACACTTAAGTATATTTTTAAATCATGCAATACAAATTTAAGAGTATTTTACGCACATTTTACAGTGCTACAACTAGTGATTTGGTGAAATACATCGATTATGTAACAAGCAATGATTTGACTGATATCATAAACGCAACACGGCAGGGCAGGCAATTAACGTACTAGTGACTAATGTGTTCACGTATTGAAATTAATTGGTAATTAAGTCCTGCGATTGCTGGTTTATGAGAACTTATTCATAAACAATTTTGTAATACCATTTAAAACGAATAAACTAGGATTATACTATTAATAACGGTAAAACTCACGTATTAAATTGTTACAACAAGTGAACTACGTGTTAGAACCCTTAGGAAGTTCTTCATCAGGATGAAAGACTTATTCGGATTGAGATGATAAGTATGCAGAACGATATAGTAGCGAGAATACCTACTCGTATTTTCGTGCGTTTTGTTTATTGGGATGTAATGTAATAGTATTTTTCACAATCGTGTTATAATAGAGAGCTTTTTAGTCGAGTACCGTGTTTAGGCGACGAAGCTTGCTGAGTGGCCTAAGTAAGGTACGAGATTAAAAAGCTTGATTATAACACTATTGTGAACAATACTTTTTGTACGAGTTCATTAAAATTAATTTTCTACGAGTCAACTGAACTAATTAAACAAACTCGATACTGTTGAAACGAAGTGCAGCTCATCGCTCGTACGCTTGTTGATATCTTAAAAGACATCAACGAGCGTACGACATCAAAGCGATTCTATTGGTCCAATTCATTACAGTTCAGTAAAGCAGCCACGTGATCGGTTGAATTTATTTTAGTTGTCTGGAGCGTATCGAAAAGTAGTTATTTCGATTGTTTCGACAGTAACATGGACTACAACTATGAAAAGAGTGACGTTGCAGTATTCTCTATGAAATCTTAATACACATATTTTAATCGTCGAGTACAAAAATAATCAAGTTTAACTGTTGTCAACTTCTGTATAGGAGGCGCTGTAGACTGTCGAATTGACGACGCCAGTACGAAATTCCGTGACTGAATGTGAATCCAGGAGATCTATTTAATTTTATTTTTTTATTTTTATTTAATTGTCGTTGGTCGAGTGTCGCATTATAATGTGTTTCATGCGCTCGCTACCTCGCGCACCAAGCAAGCATATCAATACGAACGAAAATTTACTGCGAAATGACATAACGTTGACAAAGATCCGTCAGTGACGTATAATTTACTGAAACTGAAAAACTACGAGTACGTCTATCTAGTAAACATTCTATGTAAACAGTATAAAGTGTTTCATGTAATGCGTAACCAAAGTTCAGTATGAGAATTTGTTTTATATTACTTACATAATTCTACCCACGCATATAAAAAAGGTCTTATTCAAACAGAACATTTGAGGCCCAAATGGACCCCGGAACTGCGAATAACCCAAGGAAATCAGTCTCTTAAAGCTGAACTCGTAATGCACCGCACCTTCTGTATGGATACTTCAATTTTATTTTATGTTGATCCCCAGCTCCCAGGAATGGCTGCTAAGGGAACGGTAAAGCCGAGGCTTACTCCGCCAAAACACGTTTACTAACCTGCCTTACGGATATAAAGAATTCATACCAAAGAGAATTTTAAATGTACCGAACTATGTGAAGAGTTGTCGTTTCGCAACAGCTTTAAATAAACTTTATGTTCTTTTTGCAAGTCTTGTGTTATTTAACCTTACCTGTCCCTAAGTATGTGTGTATGTAACAATGTAATTATACATTAACCATTCACTACAATACAAACATCTCATACAAACTATACAGTTGCAAAGAGAAGCAACCATTACAAAACACTATCATTAGTCGCATTTATCATCGCATCGTTTAGCATCGTTTTAATATAAAAACTTTGAAAGTTTTTTTAATAGATAACAATACAATAATTTGGTAAAATCAGGTTGATCTCATGATGGCTTAGTAATAATAATTTCCTGAAAATTATTGACTGTTGGAATAAAGTCTGTATCCTCTCCAAGTTTCCATATTTTCTTAATTAATCGAAGACCAATTTTCAACCGACGAAAAAAACGGAGGAGGTTCTCAAGTCGACGCGGATATATATATATTTTTTTATGTATGGACCACGCCTAACTTTTTACAGAGTAGTTTGATTTTGATAATTATTTTTTTTATTGGAAAGGGTATACACCGAAGTTGGTCCCATATAAATTTGGAAAAAAAAACCAACCTTAAGGCGACGTGAGCTCCGAAAACGGGTTCTTTTAAAAATCGTAGCTCTTGTTTGAATTACAATACGGCTGCCTTAAATTTAATTAGCAATTTTGAGGCCTTTTTCGAGGGAAATCAGCTATTCGAATCCTGAGTTTTTGACTTTCGCTCAATAGAAAAAAATCACGAACATAGGTCTAAAATACACTTAAAAAAATCGTAACAAATTATGCACAACAGCTAAACATATTAAAATTGGTTCTAAAAATCGGGAAAATCATGTTTAAGGGAAATCAGCTATTACTTTTTTTATATAATAAACACACAAAAAAATAAAATTAAAAAACATGATATCCGCGCTTCCAAACACGCACTTCCATCTCGCTCACGCGTATGCTCAGTGAGAGGGAGAGAAGACCACGAACCTACGTCCCCTTAAGGGTAGGAAAATAAGGGATGATTGATTTTTCGTCGGTTTAAAACTTTGTTTTTAAAGTAAATTATAATATTTTTATATTGTAGATAAATACGATTCGAATTCTTACAAGCGTGATGTGGAAAAACACAGGCTGACATTTACACTGACATGCAATGTCATTATAACATGTAATTTTTACATGTCGTTGTTATTCTTACTTTACCTGTACCGGTCGTAATATTAGGTTCTGCAACCTATTAAATAACTAAGACATACGGTCCGTATAATAAATCCTACTTAATGGGGTTGTGTCGTTTTATTGCGGAGTTCTTATGGCCACCTTCCAGCTCCAGCATCAGATCAGCTCCCTGTCATCATAATATTGCATTGTCATGCGATATACATATGCATGCAAAATTTCAGCTCAATCGGAAATCCGGAAGTGGGTCAAATTTAACTTGCAAGATTTGATTACAGACAACGGGACAGGTGAAAGTAAATACTAGTAAAAGCTTGTAATAATAAAATTTAACGCTGCTCGCGACTAGCGTGGAAGTCGTTGTGCTGGTACCAATAATATCAAATGGTCGAGAAAAAACATTTTTGGAGCTCAATTTGGTTCGACATTTCGCATATCATTGTGAATATTATCGCAAATTGGGAAACGCCACTCTCAGCTTGAACATTACTTTTACATCGATGTCGATGCGCTTAGTTGAGGCAAAACTTTTAGTACTAACGAAACATAATAATACTAACTAAGTACGTATATTCACGCAGGGACCTCTTCATACGATTGTAATGTTGCAAACGCTCTTTCAAGCGTAGTGACAAAATATATTTCTTGCATTGGGAAGTTGTGATAACATTTGGAAAATTCGAAAATCAGCGGAAGCTCCCGCGATGCGTAAAATCGGAAATGGCGGCCGCCCCTAAATTGTTCGCCAATAAATCAGACTCACTATAAAAGTCGCGTTCACGATAAAATAATAAATATTGCTTATGCATTTTATTGTACTTTGCTATCACAAATCTTTGGCGTGCTTAGTTTAGTATGGAAATAAAAATAATGTTCGCGTAAATAGTTGTTTATGATCGCAGAGGGATGTTCGGCATCGTGATACAGGTTGTGATCGGTTAAGTGTGCCAATAGGTAACATACCAAGGACCTAAAATATAATCTTTATACAAATTTCAAGATAGATTTTCCTAATACGGTTTTTAACTTTATCACAGGGCGTGGGTCTGGGATCGATTCGACACAATAACTAGTTAATTCAATAATTGATTAGCCATATTCTGACTAAGTTATCCATATATCACTACTGTTAAATTTTCCAAAGTTTTCACGGACCCATCAGAAATTGTACCAATCAAGATTTTACAAGGGATTAACATTGTAGCATATCTGCGAGATGAAAGCGTTAACACTACACATTCACTGCTAACCACTCACTTGCTTCTGGTAGCTGTGGCTACCAAGCGAAGTATGAGCGCCTTAGTAAGAAAAAAATCAAAGCAATTTAGGCTACCTTTTTTAAAATCCGAAAGCAAGTGAGTGCTAAGAATCCCTACGCGCTACGCTCGTAGCCGATCCTATGGTTTACCTCGTACGTAGCGGAAAGTGAGTGTGTAGGCGCCCGCTAGGCAGGTTCCTGGCAGTGAAAGTGTTCAACGTGCATCTACGCTACGGTTGCTGTAAACGTAGCAAGTTAATTTTTATTTTTATTTATTTATTTAAGGACCACCAAACGGCTAACACATCTGAACAATACATTTGGCTTAAATAAAAAAAAACAATTAAGATGCTTAGCCACTTATAGGTACGAGTAACCACAGCTCACACAAGTGTAAAGCTAGAGCAACAAAAAAAAAGTATCATATAAAATTACATTAATTAATATTTACGCTTAATAGTAGATTAGTGGATTAGTAGAACATTAGGAAAAGTTTTAAGTATGTACGGTCAACCAATTTGATTCCTAGGCCATCATAGAACCTTGCCGTTGTAAATGCTATGTCAATACGGGTTACTAGGATTATTGCGTCGCTATGTAGCAGTTAAAATGACAGGGTTCTACGGTGGCCTAGGAATCAAATTGGGTGACTGTACACGCATAGAGATAATCTGAGCGTAACACACTCTAATATATTCGCACTGAAAGTGGTTTTCGCCTTTATATCTCCCACACTATGTTACGGGGAATGTTCCCAAGAAATACGACCTATATTATGTCAAATGTTTTGTTTCCAACGGAATAAGAGAGTTGTGAAAGTTGGCCAGGCATGAACATTTTGTTTTTAATAAAAATATATTGGTACTAACTCCGCAGGCGCTCTGATCTATCTTGAAGCTAAAAAAAGATTTGGAATAAATTACACGTAACTAAGTACATTTTTCCTGTTAGTGAAACTACCATGTGTTGTATTTTCAACATCATTTAAATATTGAGACTGATAACTTAAATATCGTCTAGTCGTAGTCTCTGTATCTCATTTCGGAGGTTTTTCAGAGGTCTAAACAAGTTGTAATGAACAGTGAATAAGTCAAAATGCAACAGGTTATATATAGCATATTGTCTTTATTAGTAAACCTTGTTATTTTACTTCGCATCATAAAAATTATAACAGAATTCTGACATAAAAGACCCGTAAACAAAGACAAGCAACTCGGTGGGTGTCGTTGATGCGTCAGCTTGTTAAGCGTAAGTCTGTCTCAGCGGGGCTCTGACTCATTGGACACAATAGTCTAAAAGGGAAGGAAACTAAATAGGTATTTCTTACGGATTGTAGACACATAATGTTGTATTTGTTATTTTATTTTCTACGATGTTCTGTGGGTACCTACAAGATACCTACAATTTGACATGTATTCTCGTTTTTACCTAATACTTTGTAACGCATTGCGCGCAAAAAATAAAATTGATTTTAATTCCATACGTTCAGTGAGACGGATAAGCACATTTATAAATTTACAGCAATTTTTAAATTTCATATATTGCTTACAAGCCGTCGCTTTTTCCTAAAAACTTTGTTAGTTAACAAGTAAAAAGTATGTGTAAACACGCTATTTAATTTACATATTACTTACACTACCCCGGAGTTGATGACTCAAAGGAGCCACGCTGCTTCGTCGCCTAAATAAATAAAATAAATCATCCTATATACGACCCACTGCTGGGCGCAAGCCTAGGCTAGGCTACTCTCCGTTCCCTCTCATGGATGAGAGGGAACGGAGAGTAGTCCCCACGCTGGCCCAGTGCGGGTTGGGGACTTCAAATAGATAATACGGAGTCGAGCTGTGGGCTGGAGCCGCTGATTGGGAGAGAGCGTTTCGCCTGCAGAAGCGTCCAGTACGTGCAATAGCGCGCGTCTTACAAACAAACTCGGCAAAACCAATTTTTAAAATGCTAGGTATCTTGACGCTACCTTCACTTTTAATATTGCAAAAGGGCGGTAACTGCTCGAGATGAAGTGGACACATCTGGTATAAAGGATATCCCACGCAGGTACGCGACCCGCAGCATGCGCGCAGGAAAGCTGCCCCTCGTATCGCACAGACTCACGAAGTCGAAAAAACTCGCTCACATTATGGGTCGCAATGTGTACAACCACCTCCCAGGCGACATTATCGCTGCTCAGAGTGCACCCGCATTTGAGGCAAAACTTAAAAAATGGCTAATCGAGCAGGCGTTCTATGACCATAAGGAATTGTTTTGTCCTAGTGTTGCTCATTATTAAAAAATAATAAAAAAGAATGGTAATGTACCCTATACATACATTACAATTAATTAAAATATTCACTGACATGTAACATTGAGAAATAATCCTCGTAGTGTAATTTTGTATATTAATGTAAATGTACCTCAGACATGTAATTTATATCTATACATCTATACATATAATAAAGCTGAAGAGGGTCGAAAGTCTGTACATGGAAGATATTCGAAAAAAATTGGCGGGATACTTAGAATCGATAACGGAACACGTTCCAACAGTTTTTAGAATTTTTGTCTGTTTGTCTGTTTATCTGTTTATCTGTTTGTCTGTTTATCTGTTTATCTGTTTATCTGTTTGTCTGTTTATCTGTTTATCTGTTTGTCTGTTTATGTGACCGCGCATCACGTGAAAACGGCTAAACCGATTAAGATGAAATTTGGCATAGAGATAGTTTGTGTCCTGGGGAAGGACTAAGGGTAGTTTTTATCCTGGAAATCAACCCCTAAGGGGATGAAATGGGGGGTGGAAATTTGTATGGAGCTACTTAAACCGCTGCACCGATTTACATGAAATTTGGTATATGATTAGTTTGAGTCCCGAAAAAGGTTAAAGAATAGGTTTCATCCCGAAAATCTTCCCGTTAGGGGGTAAAATGGGGGGGGTGAAAAATTGGATGTAACCCATTTTGATGAAATTTGGTTAAGAGGTAGTTTAAGTTCTGGGGAAGGACATTGGATAGTTTTTATTCCGGAAATCTTTCCCTGAGGGGGTGAATTGGGGGGTGAAATTTTGGATGGACTCCATTTAGATCAAATTTGGTATAGATATAGTTTGAGTCCCGGAGAATGACAATGGATAGTTTGAATCCCGAAAATCATCCCCCAAGGGTATGAAATAGGGATGTAAATGTGGATAAATCCCATTAAGTTAAAATTGTGTATAGAGATAAAAGGAGTCCCAGGGAAGGACAATGCATAGTTTGTATCCTAAATCATCTCCTGAGGGGGTGAAATGAGGGGTAAAAATTAGGATAGAACCGATTTAAATGAAATTTGGTATGGAGATAATTCAGAGTCCTGGGGAAGGACTTAACATAATTTAAGTCCAGAAATGTGTGAAACTAAGGGGGTGAAATGGGGTATGAAAATTTGGATGAAACCCATTTACGGTATAGCGAGTTGGAGTCTTGGGGAAGGACATAGGATAGTTTACTCCTGAAAATCATCCCATAAGGGGGTGTAATTGGGGGTGACATTTTGTTTGTGACCCATTTTGATGAAATTTGGTTGAAAGATAGTTTGAGTCCCGGAATATGACAACGGATAGTTTTTCCCAAAAATCATTCTCTCAGGGATAAAATAGGGGGTGAAAATTTGGATAAAACCCATTTAGATGAACTTTGGTAAATAGATAGAAGGAGTCCTAGGGAAGGACAATGCATAGTTTTTATCCCGAAAAATCATTTCCTGAGGTGGTGAAATGAGGGTTGAAGATTTGGATAGAACCCATTTAGATGAAATTTGGTATATAGAGAGGTAGAGTCCTAGGAAAGAACATAGAATTTGTTTTATTCCGGAACACATAAAAGGAGGAAATCATCCCCTAAGGGGGTGAGAAATGGTGGATGAACATTTGGATTTAACCCATTTACGGTATAGCGATAGATAAGGCAGGACATAGGATAGTTTTATCCCGAAAATCATCCCCTAAGGGGGTGTAATTGGAGGTGGAAATTTGTTTGTGACACATTTTGATAAAATTTGGTTGAACGATAGTTTGAGTCCTGGAAAAGGACATATAATAGTTTCTATTCCAGAAATCATCCCCTAAGGAGGTCAATTGGGGGTGAAAATTTGGATGGAACCCATTTACGGTATAGCGGTAGTTGGGAGTACTGGGGAATAGGAACATTAACATTACATAAGTAAATTGACGTTCCAAGGGTAAAGGTACCTTATGGCGGCCTTAGTTTTGAAGATGTTTTCTAAAACGGGGTAAAAAAGACGTTTGATTATGGCTATTTTGAAAACTATTAGATGTACCATATAAAATGTTTAAATTACAGTTAATTTAATCCTACGGTTTAGTAGAAAAGGTCCTTACGGCCGTGTGATATGAAAATATGCAAAATAATACTGAAAAAAGCCTACATGCATCGATACCCTTTCCTTCATACAATCCATACTAATATTACAAATGCGAAAGTAACTCTGTCTGTCTGTTACCTTTTCATGCTTAAACCGCTGAACCGATTGAGATGAAATTTGGTATAGAGATACTTTGAATTCCGGGGCCTTCCCAAAGAGTCCTTACTAAAGATAGTTTTTATCTGGAAATTCATCACCTAAGGGGGTGAAAAGGGGGGAGAAAGTTACGATATAAACGAGTTCCGCGCGGACGAAGTCGCGGGCAAAAGCTAGTTTAATTATATGATAGATAGATAGATAGATAGATAGATAGATTCATTTATTTCATTTTGAAAATTTACATGTCATTTTTATAAGTTAAAATAGCATGAATTCACAAAAAGATCGTCAGAGTGTATAAGAATAACAATAATATAAATAGTCAAATACAAATAAATCAAAATAAAGAGCAAAATTAAAACAAACAAAACAATCATAATATTAAAAAGGTACAATGTCAAGGAAGTAAATTGTTTAAATGTCAAATTATTAATAAAAGCTAGGGCATCCTAGATATAAATTGTCAAAAGTGGAAAAAATATATATCTATACAAAATTCATATTAAAATAATAATTTCATTTTAAAACTAAACATGGCATTAAATAAAGATACAATACAATTTACAATGTCTGTTCGTTGTATTCCTTTATGGAATACAACGATTTTGATAATAAAAGTTCCTTTAGTCGGCGTTCAAATATGTCGTTTGAGGTCTCATTTTTTATAGTGGCGGGTAGGCGCTCGTACATCGACGGGCCTGCCACGCGCGGGCTCCTGTCGAGCAGCGCGAGTCGCCGCGATACAGGTAATAATCGCCCCGTCTGACGGGTGATTCTGCCAGGCATATTCATTCGCTTAAATAAGTGAATGTTTCGACGCGTGAACATAATTACTTCAAATACGTATAGTGAATAATGTGTCATCATCTTGTACTGTTTAAATAGTTCTCTACACGAGTGCCTCGAATTTACCCCTGCCAATATACGTAGGGCTCGTTTTTGTAGTTTGAATACTCTATCAGAGTTTGTTGAGTTCCCGTACAAAATAATACCGTAGGACATTAGTGAATAGAAGTATGCATAGTAGATCTGAAGTAGTGCGTCACAGGAGACAATTGGCTTTAGTTTGCGCAGTGCAAATACAGCACTGCCCAATCTTTCACACAAGTTGTCTACATGTTCTTTCCACTTCAGCCTGGCGTCAATAGTAAATCCGAGGAACTTGCAAGAGTCACAGTGGGGTATCGGACCCTGTACTAGTGGAATGTGCGTAGTGTTTCCGGCTGAGAACAACATCACGTTGGATTTTGACACATTGAGTATGAGGCCGTTTGCCGAGAACCACTCGTGAAGTTGGGTACACGTTTTTGTTACCTTTTGCTCAAGTTGTGAGTACGTGTGAGCGGTTACTACAACGGTGGTGTCATCGGCAAACAACACCATAGTACCTTCGGTTACAGAGGAAGGGAGGTCATTGACAAAAATTAAAAACAAGGTATTTCCAAGCGAAGAGCCCTGTGGAATTCCATACTCGAGTACACCCGCCTCAGATTTTAAGATTTTTCCCTCCATTTTGACCTCAACCGTCTGCCGCCTATTTTGTAGGAACGATGTGAGTAATCTTTGAGTGTTATCCATTATTCCATAATGCCCTATCTTTTTTAATAACAACTCGTGATTAATCACATCGAACGCTTTCGAAAGGTCGCAGAATACCCCTGCAGCCTTTTGATTCTCATCCAACGCCGTTGTCACGCAATCGTATATCTGATATGCAGCTGTTGTGGTACATCTATTTTTTCGATAGGCAAACTGTCTGTCCGTCAGTAAGTTGTTTGTCTCAAGATGATGCATTAAGGAGTTTGACACAATGGATTCAATAATCTTAGAGATATTTGGCACGATAGTGATAGGTCTGTAATTGTCAACAGAACTTTTTTCACCCTTGCCCTTATATACTGGACACACTCGAGTGCTTTTCAGTACATCGGGATACACACCGCAAGTGAACATGGTGTTTATGAGTTCCACGAGTAATCTAGCGATGACCGGCCATACACACTCGAGTATGTTCAGTGATATGTCGTAAATATCTAGGGTCCCGCGTGTTTTTGTCATTGACATCAACGTACGATTGAGGTCTGTGAGTGTAACCGTGGGCAGAACATGTTGAGGTATGTCAGTGTTGAGTAAGTGATGTGTGAGGTACTGTACAGAGTCCGATTTGTTTATATTTAATGTGTATGTTGAAGCTACTGTGAGAAAGTGTTGGTTTAGGTGTTCCGGTACTTTGCGAGGGGGTAAGTCTTTTCCACTTTCATCCTTAAGGGTGATGGTATGCATCAACGGTTTTTTGGACACTTCGTCATTGACTACGCGCCACATCTCTTTAGACGGATTTTTACTATTGACAATCCGGTTTGCATTGTACTCTCGTCGGGCAGTCAATGATTCTGATTTAATGCGGTCTGCGTGATGACTAATGCACTGAGCTAGACCATCAAATTCTGGATATTGACGTTTCATTACAGTTAAATCATTATAATTCATAATTAAATTTGAGAGGTTCTCTGTTAGCCATGGTACTGGTGTCTTATTCTTAATTAATATATTTTTTGTCGGGAAATGAATTTCAATATAATACCTTAAAACATTAAATAGTTTATCAAATTTATCGTCAATAGAAATCATGTCGTCAAATATAAAACTCCAATTATAATTTTCAATGTCAATATAAAATGCAGATAATGATTGATCTGTGTATAACCTTTTTTGAATAAAAGTGTTAGGTTTGTGTTTTTGTATCGGTGTCTTGGCAGGAAAAGTGAATACCTGAGCATTGTGGTCACTGATGGGGGTGTCCAGCGGCGCGGCCGCGACGCCCCGCCACCCGCGCGCCACCAGCCCGCAGTCGATGCTACTCGCGCAGTGCGCTGTCACACGAGTCGGAAACTCAACACAGTTTCTACACATGTAGCTTTGAAGAATTTCGTCCACGCGCCGTCTTGCGATGTTATCGGACATAAAATCAACATTTTGATCGCCGACCAAAATGAACCTCTTATCATCATTTGTAAGCTTATCTATTAATAATTCCAAATTATTTAAATACATGTCAAAATCACCATTTCCGGTGCGATATAAAACAATTACAATAACGTTAAAATTACAAATTTCGATTGCGGTAAACTCAAAATGAAACTCGATAGCCATCTTCTGCAGGTCATTACGCTGTCGGTATAAGATATCAGCCCGTGTGTATAGTGCCACGCCGCCGTGAGCGATGCGCTTGCGACAGTAACTATTTGCGAGCCGATAGCCGCATAACCTCACTCGGTCAATTTCATTTTGTTTACACCACGTTTCACTGCAAGCTAGAACATGAGGGTTTTCTGAGTGTAACAGTAGGTCCAAGAGTCCAGTTTTTCCGCAAATCGACCGTACGTTTTGATGTATTATTTTAAATTGTGTATTATGGACTAGCCCGGTTTTAACTTGGTGTCCGGGCTTGACGAGTTTTTTGGAGCAACAAAGTTAAAACGCCTAATCGAAACATTTGCTGGCCAGTGTTGTGCATTCTTCACCAAGTGGACCTTCTCCGTGGGCACGTCGAGCTTGAATGATGAATACTGGCCTCGCGTAACCACTAAGCGCTCACACCTTGTGACTTCCACGCCCAGCTTGCAGCGTACGTGTTGAAGGACACCTTCCACGGTGGTATCCTCACTCAGGTTGAAGACATGCAGGATTGCAAGCCGCGGTGCGGCTGCACGGAGACTCGGCTGTATGCGCGGTGCACTTTCCGTCGACGGTACCGTTGGTGCTGAAGGTCCCACAGCCCTACCAGACACGAGTGATGCGGGCATTTTTGTGGCATCTGCACTTGGAGTGCTGGCGGAAACAGGCAGTACAGTCTCTTGAACGCAGTTCTTTGCGGGCAAAGGCGCGGTGCGTCGTGGGCGACCCCAGCGGGAAGTGCCGGCGGGCCCAGCTGTATCCTGCGATGCTACTGGAGTAGAGGATGGCTTAGTCGGCTGGGTTTTGGTATTTTGTACCTCAGCCGTTGGAAGTATGAATACTGGCTCAGCCGTTGGAATGCACTGAGTGGCAATTACTTCATCAGCTGTGTCACCGATGTATTGGAGGCCTTGAGGGCCGGACTCATTCAGCGTGACGTTATTTGTGAAGTGCGAGTGTAATTTATATGGGATATCCCGGGAACCTTCGGTTTCCGATCGTTCCATATTGCCAGGTAAGGCTCTGACAATTTTTATAAGCTCATTCATTTGTTTCTTGTTTTCGATAATTTCGTGTTGCTGGTTCAAAATTAAATCATGGCATCCGTGTAGCTTGTGTTTTATTTCTTTTAACTCGACTTCGAGATTCAAAATAACGTCCACTAACCATTTGTCCATCTTCTCTTTTGTGGTAACTTTTGATTTTGGCGGCGGCATGTCCAATATATATGTGTCACAGTATCACAATTCTTAATTTTCTATAGAAAGTACAATTCACGTAATAAAAGATGTCATAAATATAATAATTCAATAATTAAAATACGGAGCTATTTTAAGATGTCAGTTGGCGACAGTGGCGCCATTGCAAAAATTCATATGCAGGTAGACAAGAGCTGGTACTATCGCTAAAGAGTGATCTCTTACAGACAACTTTTGGATAGCGTAGAAAGAGATACAATTATTATAAATAGGAACAGTATTGGTGTACGTACTGTCATTCTCATTAATATTATTATGTTCATATAATACCAATAATTACACGGTTAAGCTCACGTATCGGTCACGTTACGGTAACGATTAAAAATCCGGTCAAGTACGAGTCTGACTCGCGCACCGAGGGTTCCTTACAAACTTTCATACACCATACCCGTCATGTCAGAGTATGTTTGTTTATCAGAGATAGCTTTTTATCACACATACCGATTTCGATTATTTATTTTTTATTTGAAAAAAGGGAGTTTAAAGATTAGCTGATAGGAATTTGAAGTTATAAAATTAAATACAAAAGTAAGTAAATTACAAATTGAATTAAGAAATTATTTACTCTTAATCATATGTAATTATTTCAGAATTTTCGCTTGGTAAACTTCGGAGATAAGGGGGGGGGGGGGGGGGGGGGTTCTACATTTTCCTTAATAAATCAAAAGGGTCTAGCAGGCTAAGCTTACAAGAGTGCCCCCCGCAAGGGATTTGGTTGTAATTTGAGGTGCAGTAGTGGCAGGACCTAAGAACACTGTATGCGTAATATCAGCCTTCGATCTTCTTTTGTTTCAGACTTATTCACGATAATGTCAAAAAAAAGTAATTTTCAAAGCGTTATTTTAGCCAAACCAAGCAAGCGAGAGTAACCAAAGAAATTCAGAATTAAGGAGCATAAAATGGGGTTCATAATACATATTTTTACAGACACTCATATTCTTGAACTTGGATGAAAAAAAAAAGTTTTTTTTTCGCTTTATTTTTTGCCACTTCTCGTGGAGGTACAACTATCAAAAAAATTACTTAATAAGCCTCAATTGTCAACTACGTATACATTTAAAAATATTTAGAAAAATCTTGATGCGTCATGACAAAAAAAAAATTCTTTCATAATGAACGAAAGAGGATGTTATACCTACCTACAGACTGATTTGCCACTACTACTCTATTGATATGATATAGTAAACATACGTACATATGTAAATGTTTTTTTTTGACATGACCCACCATAATTTTTCAAAATGTTTTTAAATGTATACGTAGTTGCCAATGTTGGCTTATTACGTAATTTTTTTGATTTTGTACCTCCGCAAAAAGTGCCAAAAAATTAAGCGAAAAAAAAACTGTATTTTTTTCATCCAAGTTCAAGGATATGAATGTCTGTAAAAATATACATTATGAACCCCATTTTATGATCCTTTTTTCTTCTAAATTTATTTGGTTACTCTCGTTTGCTTGGTTTGGCTAAAATAACACTTAAATAACCTTGATTTTTTGACATTATCTCCACTTATCTCCACTTATAATAAATCTCTAAATTAAAAAAAGAATCAGCCAGTTTGAAACTAAGCTTTGTGTTTTTATGAATATTCTAAGCATCCCATGAACGGAAAAATATAAAACATTTTTTATAGGTACATTATTATTCTAGCTGTAACTTAGGATAGTTTTTATCCAACTGCGACAATTAATTAATTTTCCGTAATATACGACTTCATTTAATATTTCAGTTATTATTCTTAAAGTATATCGCCGCCACATCTGTCAGCTAAAAGAAACGTCAAAATCACAGACTAATATGAGATACTACGGACAAAATGGCGGAATTGCTTTGCCTTTCTTTCACCTATTAATAATTTTGATCCCGTCTACGATATACCTTGACGAGACACATAGGTACCAAAAGCAAATATAAAATAAATCGATTTTGATATGCGAACTTATATGCGCAAATGTCGTAATAAGGCGTAATTTCAACAAATGTATCAACAAATTCGAACAATATAATATTGGTTTTTTTTAATGGCACGCGCGCGCGCTCTTTGCGTATTCAGCCAAACCACGAAAACCGAAACTCGAAGTTCGTATATCTGCATTCCTGTCACTTGTTAGTGCGATAGAGATAGAGATACCCGAATATTTTCGAATTCCGAAGTTCGTGGTTTAAAAGAAAATACGGGTGTCGGATAGATCTAAATTAATATTTTATGTGTAAATATGGTTAAAATTATTTGGAAATACTATTGTTGTTATTGTTTTAGTGTAATTTGACTAGCTTTAAGTTTAATATTGTACGTCCGAAATGGGCAAGCTGTTGGACTTTATTTTACCCAAAACAACTAAATGTACACAGTTCTGACAATAAAGCAATCTTCGTTTTTTTCTTATCTTATCGAAAAAAGGGATGTATACACTAAATAAAATAATCATAACATAATGTTATATTTTCTCGAAAAAAAACAACGCAAGAGGCTATACAGGTAATCACTAAGTTATAAGTGTCCAAAGTTGCAAGAGGGGGTTTGTTGTGTCTCTTTTCCGCAAAACACACCTTTATAATGAAACGATTGTTTTTTACTATGACGCTCGAGGATCGTGACGTCACGGTCCCTGATCGTTTTCTCACTCTAATAAGCGACATTAAAACGGTTGTAGCTTCGTAATTTTTTGAGATATTTGAATGAGTTTTTCGTTTCTTTTTTCTTTTGAAGTGAGTCTACAGCTACACCTCTATTTGGAAGACCAGCGGAAAGAATCCATACTCTCCATACTAATATTATAAATGCGAAAATGTGTCTGTCTGTCTGTCTGTTACCTCTTCACGCCTAAACCGCTGAGCCGATTTAGATGAAATTTGGTATACAGATAGTTTGAGCCCAAAGGTTAGTTTTTATATCTGAGGGGCTATTTAAACCGCTGCACCGATTTAGATGAAATTTGGTATATAAATAGTTTGAGTCCCAGGGAAGGACATATAATAGGTTTGATCCCGGAAATCATCCCCTGAGGGGGTGACAAGGGGGTGGGGGGGGGGGGGGGGGGGGGGGTGAAAATTTGGATGGATCCCGTTTAGACGAAATTTGGTATAAAGGTAGTTTGAGTCCCGAAGACTATCTAATGTCATCGGGACTCAAACTATCTAATGTCATTACATTAGATAGTTTTATCCCGAAAATCATCCCCTAAGGGGATGAAATAGGGGGTGAAAGTTTGGATAAAACCCATGTACCTAGATGAAATTTGGTAGGTATAGAGATAATTTGAGACCCTTCGAAGGATATAGAATAGATTTTGCCTCGGAAATCATCCCTTAAAATGGTAGAAGTTTGTTTGCAATATTTTTTCTAAGGCGATAACAAGTTCTACGCGGACGAAGTCGCGGGCAACAGCTAGTTACCAATAAATTGATTATGATTGTCTTTCCCGCTCACGGGACAATGATGTCCCGGACCTTTGGGAGGCGTGCGTGGGGCTAGGTACCTACAAAGTACCAACTGAGCCAACACGTAGAGGCCCTTTTGACAATTTAATGAAATGCAAGGAGTACACCGAGCGGATGCTGTCCCTGCCCGTGTCATGGGACGCACACAGAGACAGCACCCGCTGGGGTGTATAGGGACTATTGCTGGTTGATGGAATCCAAAGAAAACGGGTTATTGGGTGAAAATTATGGACTAGTGGCCGGGCGAAACATCGGATGCCTGCCTAATAAACTGTCTCATTTTTTATCTCTGGCAGACGGTGACTCGCCAACTAGATGGGCCCCTATTAATAGCGACATTAAAAAATGGCCTAAGGGCAACACCAGTCAGAGAGGCTGGGGGGGGGGGGGGGGGGGGTAGAGAGGTGGCACTGGACTTTTAACATATAGCCAACTCGCCACTTAGGTGTCCACATCTTACCCTTGAGCAACAGCTCTTGCGACTCCACTCTGGACAGCCAGTTAAGGCAAGCCAGAGGTGCCCTGTCCGTGATTATGATTATTATTATGATTATGACCTTTGATTTTCATCGCAGATGTATGCAGGATTCCTCACGATGTTTTTCCTTCACCGAGAAGCTACCGGTAAATATCAAATGATATTCCGTACTTAAGTTCCGAAAACTCATTGGTGCGTGCCGGAATTCGAACCCACGACCGCCGTTTGACAACCGCATGCCTGAACCTTTAGACTACTGTAGCGCCTAAAGACGTGTTTTTTTTAGGAATATAATTGTATTGTATGGCCTTTAAGGTATTTGTAATGATAAGTCTTAGATGGCTAAAATAAGTGGATTATTATTATTATTATTTATAATTTGATGGTTATATGGATGGTAATATGGATCAGTAACCCGCCTTTTTTATTAATTATAACTATTATAAGCCTCTATTTCTCACATTAAATTAATAGATAGTGTAAACCCATTTTTGGGAAAAGGCCTCCTCCAGCTCCTTCCAGATTACCCTGTCCATGGCTTTGCCGGTCCGGCAATTTGGGCGATATCGTCAGCCCACCGCCGCCGCGGGCGACCGCGCAGCCGTTTCGCGTCTCGTGGGTGCCAGTGTAGGATCCTCTCGCTCCACCTATTGTCGGTTGTTCTTATTACATGGCCGTCCCATCTCCATTTCAACCTACATGCTAGGTAGTTCAGCAGCATCTGTGACTTTTGTTATTTTCCTAATTTCACAATTCCAACCACCTTACTACAAATTATATCTTATATGTATTAAGCTAACTTTACAAATTATTACTTTGTAAACTTTTTAACCTTTAATAGCCCTTTAAAGAGACTTTTTCCGAATTCTGAACATCCAACGAAAACTTTTTAATGATTAAATTATATTCACTGTGATTAAATTAATCTTTCAGTGAAGCGTTGAGAGTTATAACGAGTCGGTCAACATAATTTCTACTGGTGCTTACTTTAATAAACTCTTTCATTTTCATCTCGTTTCCTGCGATGGCAAATTGAAAATATGATGATGAGTAAATTAAACAGTTAATAAAATTTCGATGCTGTGTGTCACAATATGTCGTGTTAATCACGGCATTTTAATAACGGCAATGAATAAATTTATTTTTATTCCAGTCTGAATTGAAACGTTCTAACAGTCTTAAAATAATGCGTTTTCCTTTCTCAGACCGAGAGAACATAAACATAGGTAGCTGAGTTCACGTGAGCGATTTTAACTAGTCTCCCGCTCCTCATCTAATCATTTTCCCGGTAACATCCTAATCCACTGATTTGGGTCCCAGGCTTATTTGAAACAATTGCAGTAAGTGGGAACAGTTTGTCAAATAATAGACTACCGGGTTCACTGCTAAGAAAACCTTTTGACCTTTTGCTACCTCTAAGTGTATTGAAGTCCTTGGTATTAACCCTTCCAACGCTACGCACATGTGACACTCCTGCAGTTGAAAGCGTCCATAGGGTACGGTGACCTCTTATCACCAGGCGAGCCGTAAACTAGTTTGCAACCGATGTGGTATAAAAAAAAACAAAGAAAAATAAAAACTGCCTCTACTTTATAAATTTCTAATCGTTTCCTTGGGTTGTAATAAGTTTCTGGCAAAAATATAATTTTTGGTACAAGCTTTTATTGCCAACTGTACTTTTCTGTATACCTTCATCAACTACTCGTTGAGACGATCCTAACGAGCCCAAAGTCAACGGGGTTACGTCTGTTAAGTCCTGAATTCCCATGGCCACCTTCTGTCTCCGTCATCAGATCAGCTCAATGGTAACATATTTAATATTGAATTATCATCCAAACTATACTTAAACCCAAAATTTCAGCTCAATCAGTTGAAGATATCTGCTTCAAAATTGAGTTGCAAGATTCCAACCGAACAAACATAGTTACATACATTGCAAGTTAAATAAAAGCTTGTAAAAAAACGTGAGAAAGATTATGTATGTATGATGTTTTTTAATCACTCCCAGATATATTTCGTAAAACGTAAAACACAATCGTACCTTTGGACAGCAATCTAATTGCTAAAACTCTCAGATGAAAGCTTTTTCTGGTGACATTATTAGCACAATACGGAACTTGACCAACGACGATAAGCATACTTGGCTGATAGCTACACGATTCCTGATGCATTGCATTGTGTGCATTGTTTTTATTTATTTTGACTTCAGTGGAATTCAACATAAGTTCAGTACATTGATCGTAAACGAAATATACCAGATTACAAATTGGAAAATGAATACGGCTGTATTTCGCAGCTCGCTTCAGAAAACTTTGTTCCATTAATAAGGGGATGCAGATCCGAAAGGACTAAAACAGGGTGTAATTTATTGCCGGGCTTTGACGCTAATTAATTTCAACATTTGTTAACTTATCGGGCGACTGATAAAGAGTTACGTAAATTATATAATACTTTTAATAAACGAATCCTGAACAAAACCAACCAATATTACTTAGGAGTTAGGGTTGAATGCATAACAATTAAATTATCTGTGTAGCTAATTGTTGGTGAAGGACTTTTTTGGAGGACTAGAGATATCTCTATGCCATAAGGGGGATGATACATTTTGAATCTCGAATCAGGACGCCTTTTACATACATATCAGGGTCGAAATCAAAAAAGATGCCCATAGTTAAGAGCCTTAATCTAATCTAGGCTTTAACTTTTCTCATTTTCGTAACGGCAATTACCCATACATTATATATGGGTAATTGACAACATTTCATTTTTCTGACTCCTTAATTTAGTTTAGGCATTTAATAGTATTTGAAAAGTTAGTAGACACGTATTTTTTATTTTCATTTAATTTTAAGTTAAACCCCCTAAATTTGGTAGTTTTAAACTACCACGTTCGATAAGGGCCTAAGTATGTTTATAGGATGAATAAAATTAGCACTGTGGTCTATTTATTGAATTAAAAAGTAAAAAGTATGCTGCTGTATCTGTGACAGGAACATTTGACATTTTGAGTTTTGACGGTTCCTTGCTGACGGTTTTCGTTTGAAATAGAATCTTGCAAATCATTAGTCGCAAATAAACGTGTATTGGAGAGTAACGAGAAAACGAAAATGTATCGTCAAAATCCATTGATTTCGTGTTTTGTGCTAAGTTGCAGGCACACGGCACTGATGTCGCTTGAAATCCAATGTTCCGAAAGGTTTACTATACATATGTGAAGATAACCCAAACTGATAATAGCATTTTAGATCATTAATCTTCAAACTCGTTGGCTGAAAAACATTGAACTGTTTAATCATCATCATATCAGCCGAAAGACGTCCACTGCTGGACATATTGAACTGTTTAATACAATAAAATTGTAAATATTCTTTTAAGCGTTGTTTAATTTTTTCCAGGCCCTACATGACAATAAATGTGTTTTATTTTATAAGTATTTATATCTACCTAGTCACGTCAAGTCCACTTTGTTCCGACTTTTGCCTCCTGCTTGCTCTGGACCAGCCTTTATTTTAATCATAATATATGTAACTAGCAAGTACTAGAGGCCCTAGCACACTAGGTTTTATCATCACGTTTTACGGCGAAATTGTACTGAAACGTCACGTAAAACGTGACATAAAACCTAGTGTGCTAGGGCCTTAGATCAAGGTATAAACAGTAAAAGTTAATCCTTTCGACGCATTTCACAACAAGCAAAGATGACAAAAACGGCGCCGTGGGCACGATAACCCGCAACACCTTTAGGCGTTCTTGCCGTTAAAAAGGTTAATAGCGTAAAATAATAATTACACCTGATGCTGGACAGCGTTTTATTTTACAGTATTTAATTGTATTACAATATCACCTACAGTATTGTTGCACTACTAGATATTTTGTCAAAAATAAGCAGGTATATGTCTTCCAACACATCTCTGACTTCCAGTGATAATTTCTGCTCTGCATACCCTTTGAAGTGCTTCAGTGAGTTAATATATCTTGAGCTAAGACAAATTTATCTTTTAAAACAGCCTCAGACAACTTAAGCCGAGTCCAATAACACCGTATTGATGTGACTGGTGAGTTAGCTTCCACACATAAACTGCATTAACATTATTCTATCCACCGTTGGCAGATTGCAAGAATTAGCTATAACGTAGCCATCGGTGACTTACATTATTAATTATTTTCAAAGTTTTATCAAAATTACATATTACCGTCACTGACTTAACTTGACAAGAATTAGTCAAATAACTGTCACACTGTCAATGTCACACCCAAAGAGAATATAACCACTACACCAATAGTTGTTTATTACAGGGCACATTAAACAAAGCCATGGAATGTCCGCGTTCAGCCTTTAAATGGCTTTTTCAAAGTAATTTCCACTTTTCTCAAGAACTAGCGAAGATAAAAATCTGTAATTTTTTTTTATTACCAAGCTATCCCAAATCTCTAAATGGTTTTTAGTTTGAGCCGCTATGAAAAAATGAAATGTTGTTAATTGCTGTTACGAAAATGAGAAAAGTTAAGGCATAGATTAGATTAAGGCTCTTAACTATGGGCATCTTTTTTGATTTCGACCTATCATACGTGACCGATCGCTATAGTTTATGATTATTAAATAAATAATTAATCGTGATTTTTAGTTGTAACTTGTAATTAAAACATAGGGTCGTT
This sequence comes from Epinotia brunnichana, assembly GCA_963854355.1. Lineage (NCBI taxonomy): Eukaryota > Metazoa > Arthropoda > Insecta > Lepidoptera > Tortricidae > Epinotia > Epinotia brunnichana. The sequence goes on along the minus strand of OY977949.1, from coordinate 14,435,084 downwards.
TCGCCGGTAACGCGACCACCTTCGGTTGGCGACCACTTGACGGACTAGGCTGCTTCAATTAAAGATATTAACATTTCTACAAACCCAACAGAAAACTAATTAGTTATTAACTATTCTTGAATAGTGTCAGAATAAGAATAAATACACTTTAAAACCCAAAGCTTAATCCAAAGCAAGAAAAAATAACCTCAATTCACACATTTCACACATTGCTTCCGAAAAGTGTTGACGTGCAGTGAATCTGTAAAAAAAATAACGCAACAGTTGGCGCGAAAACTTTAGTTACGTCACTTAATTTTATTATTATGCTGAAATTAGTTACTTGATTGCTTAAATGATTTAGCTATTGTAATAATTTCGTTGAAATTCGGCATATTATAAAAATAGATTTAAATAAAATGGGGTGGTCGCGTACCCAAAAAAATTATTACCAAAGAAGTCGGATAGCGACCACATCGTTTTTCTTTTTCTTTCCTTATGGATTCTTGCGGCACCCGCGATATTTAGCTTGGCAAGCCAATTGTGTCGGTAGGTATTTAAGCCGCGCCAATCCATGCTATGTCTATAGTAGGTATATGTAATATAATAATAATATATAATTATAAAATGAATAATTCATATATGATTATATGCATATGGTTATATTACAAATGCAAAAGTGTGTCTGTCTGTCTGTTACCTCTTCACGCTTAAACCGATGGACCGATTTTGATGAAATTTGGTATGGAGATAGTTTGAGTCCCGGGAAAAGACGTAGGATAGTTTTTATCCCCGAAATAATCCCCTAAGAGGCTGAAATAGCTACGATATAAACGGGACACACGGACGGAGTCGTGGGCAGAAGCTAGTGTAGGTAAGTAGAATTTAATCTAAAAGTTACATAAAAGCTTGTAAAATGGTGGCATTTAGATACCTACTATGAACGACAGGTGTGACTGTAATAGCAATATATATAATAGCACTATGGTGTGAGCGAGATGGCGCGCCGTTTTCGATTCTATTTTGCATTGACAAGCAATGTAAAGTAGATTTAGAAGAGTAACAATTTGTAGTAGTATAAGGGTAGTCAGGTCAGGTAGGTCCAACTTTGAGAAAGAGGTCAATCGTCGAATCCGACTCGGCTGGGCAGCGTTCGGGAAGCTACGCTATGGCACATCTTTTCGTCTAATATTCCGCAGTGTCTGAAGACGATGAGAGTCTTTGACCAGTGCGTGTTGCCAGTGATCACGTGTGGCACCGAAACGTGGTCGCTTCAGAAATCATAAGAAGCATCATAAGAAGGCTCAAAGTCACCCAAAGGGCAATGGAGAGAGGGCTATGCTCGGAGTTTCTCTGCGTGATCGCATCAGAAATGAGGCTATCCGCAGCATAACCAAGGTAATCGATATAGCCCTAAGCCGCTAAAGTTAAGTGGCAGTGGGCGGGGCACATTGCACGTAGAACCGATGGCCGTTGAGGTTCTCGAGTGGCGACCACGTACCGGAAGGCGCGGCGTGGGTAGGCCCCCCACAAGTTGACTGATGGCCTGGTAACGATCGCAGGAATCCGATGGATGCGGGTGGCGCAGAACCGGTCATTATGGCACTCTTTGGGGGAGGCCTATGTCCAGCAATGGACGTCTTTCGACTGATATGATGATGATGATGATGCATCGTTTTATTAACTACTTAAACACTATTTGCAAGAGTGGTCGCCAACTAGCTAACAGGTGGTCGCAAACCGACTAAAGCGGTCGCTATCCAGCGAATTCGCTATTTCGAAACCTTTTCCATATTTTTTCCTAATCTATGGATGAAAGTGCTATATTTTATTGTAGGTTTCAAAGCTTGACTATACTCAGAACCTATACGAATACCATCTATTATGTGTGTACATTGAATAGGTATACATTTACTAATCTAAAGTGAGCAACTCGGCTAAGTGGTCGCTAACCGGCGAAACGACCCTATTATATTCATAACTTTTGTCCCTTCTCGTGTTACGCTAAGTTTTTATTATTATTTTTATTTTGGTTTGTTATTGCTGGATTTTGTGATCCACCGTGAAGTCACTCGATGATTCTATCGGAAGATCAGCGCTGGCAGTATTGCCTGCATTATGCTGAGATAGAATCCTTTCGTGACAAAGCGCTTTTTTGTCTCGAATCAATGTTTCTAACTTTCTTTCTAATGTTACCGTTAAGCACTGCTCCAACCTACGACGCTATAATCCTGCTAAAACCCGGCGAGCACCCTATGCAATTCATACAGTGATTTAAACTAAAATCAGCGGCCTATCTAAACCGACTAAAACTCTTAAAAAATCATAAAGGCAAATTTCTCGCACGATAATGTATTTCCGTCGACAGGCGAAACTTCGGTACTTCGGAATTTTCAGTATCAGTATGCCGGGGGTGTATCGCTGAGGCGACATGAATACCTATAGCATTTCATTACGGCACTGTTAGGGGAGGAGTGCAGTAGCAGGAGAATTGCACACCGATGTTTAGACAGGCATTTATTTATTTGAAAGATGTAGACAGATAAGATACATAAGATATAATAGGACCTGCTTAGAAGGAATTGATTTGATTAGGTTAGTACGGAAAAGTCGTATTCATCCCTAGCAAAGCTAGCGATGGACAACAAAAATAATGATGTGAAGTGCAGGAATCAACATTTAAGTGAATTTTGTAATTCTCGGTGTTTTTATCAGTATTTTTTGTGCCTGTCTATTTTGATTAATGAGACATTTAGATACAATTAGATTAGATTATTAGACAGGCAGACCAGGCAGGACCGGTCATTGTGTCACTCTTTGGGGGAGGTCCAGCAGTGGACGTCTTTCGGCTAATATGATGATGATGATGATTAGATTCGATTTTTTATTACATTTGTTACGGAAAAATTCGTCTACGTTTCTTGGTTTATCTAGAACATCAACGGAAAATATTGTACTTATTTTACTTGTTTTGATCATTTAGTGCTTTTTAAACATAACAATACAATTTTTTGTGTTTAGCAATTTTTATTTTTTCCGTTTAATTCACTTTCCTTGAAATCGCATGACGGTTAACGCACGATTTCTAATCATACGTGGAACAGGGTATAAGTAGTAGACGTAAGATATAAACTGTTTGAATATAAGTCATCTTTAAAATTGGCGTGAGCCGCAAGATGATTCATTGTGGCAACGCCCTTAGCTAGGCGTAATATATGTATACAGAACAGGAGATATTAGGTCCGGACGGTGTCAACAGCTTGAACGCACACGCCCGTTTTCTTGCAAGACGCTTTTTTGTGCGGCTACTACCTATATAAATTAGTTTATTTTTCAGGTAGGTACTGGGAACTATTTAACCATAATTTGAGTTATGTAAACTGATAAAGTAACTACATGAAACATAAAATTTACCTACATAAACACAAACATTCTTCCTAGAGTCTGCAAATTCTATTCAAAGTTATGTCTACAACTTCGCATGAATTGGGTATCCTCTTCGCTAGCTTATTAAGTTAAATATTAATAAGAGGATGGTTCAATATTAGTGACTTATCTAAGAGGATGGTTCAAAATAGCTTCGCGAAAAAAGAATTGCAATGGTAATGATCTGAATAAATATCACAGCCGTTTCAAGAACAAAATGCATGCAGTATCGTTTGGAACTAATAAACATAGGTAAGTATTATGTTTGCATTTTATACGCAACAGTTTGCCAATCAGATGAAAAGCGGTTTAGTGCAAATAAAAATAAATATTAATTATTTACTGTAACAATGACTTTTAGATAGACAGTAAACAGTCAATAATTCATGAATTCAGGCCAAAATGCCATCTCACTTAGTAAGAAGAGTAAGTATATGGTTCTTCTACCGGTAGAAAGTATGCATACTCGTTCTAAAGGTGAAATAAGTGCTCCTTGCACGGGAGACGGTGTGACAGCGGGTGCAAAAGAAATAACCCCGTCCGCGCAGGCAAGCCCGGATCAATCCCATCAACCAGAGCTGCCGGCACCTTCCCGCGCGTCGAGCGCCGCCACCTCGCGCTCCTCCGCCACCATCGTGGCCCAGCAGCTGGACGCACAGGCGCAGCATGCGCGCCGTCTAGCTGACTTAGAGCGCCACGCTGCGGAGCAGGCTGTGGAGCGAGAGCGGCGCGCTGCGGAGCAGGCTGTGGAGCGAGAGCGGCGCGCTGCGGAGCAGGATGTGGAGCGAGAGCGGCACGTTGCAGAACTTCAACTAAGAGCCGAACTCGCGGCTATTGATGCGGGCGCGAGCCTGCGTGGCGGCAGCCGCGGCACGCGCAGTCACGCAAGCGTACAGGAATGGGTAAATAATGTGATTCCTAATCCGAACGACCAACAATTATTAAGTGCCAACCCACCTTTCAGATACGACAACAATGCGGCCCAGTGCGAGGCACAGGGATCGAGAGCGCCGCACGGCCAGGGTGCCGCGGAGTATAGGCGCTCTCCCGAGCAGAATTGTCCTGAAGACGGAGGAGTGAAGCATTTAGTCAATTCGTTGGAGAAGTTAATAAATAAAGTTAATCCTCATCCACACGTTACGAAGACTGAGTTGCCAATTTTCGATGGCAAGTCATATCTAGATTGGTTAGCTTTGAAACGTGTTTACGAAAATACAGCCGAGAGTTTCTCGGCCACCGACAATTTAGCCCGGCTGTCGTGCGCTGTACGCGGAGCGGCGCGTGATGCCGTGGCGGGATTGCTGGCGGCGGCCCGCGCGCCCGGCGCGGTGCTGGCCGCGCTCGATGCGCGCTTCGGCCGTCCCGAGCTCGTCGTTATGCACGAAGTGGCGGCGGTGCGCGCGCTACCTAAGGTAAGCTACGACGGCAAAGATTTAGTAATTTTCGCAAGCCGGGTACGCAATTGTGTAGAAGTAATCCGTTTGTTAAATCAACCGGACTACTTACGATCACCCGAGCTTTTTCAAGCATTGTGGAGCAAGCTGCCTCCACTGCTGCGTCCGCGGTGGTTGGATTATGCCCTTTCATGCGATGGTTTTGATTCTAAAATAGAAATGTTCGCCAATTTCCTGTCTCGTGAGGTAGATTTGCAGTGTAGGTTTGGTGGCGTATTTGATTACACGCCGTTCACTGCGGCTCGGCCGAGCGCATACAGGGAAGGGGTTAATATTGTAGCTGAGAGTAATCATACGAATAATAGCATTCAAACGCCAAACAATATGCAAAATAATATTGACAATATTTGTTTGTTGTGTAAACAAAGTCATGAGTTATTTCGCTGTGACAGATTTATCAAAATGACGGTTAATGATAGATGGCAACTCATCAAAAAGAAGAAAATCTGTCACAGATGCCTGAAAATAGGTTTTCATAAGAATAAAGCTTCTTGCATGAAAAAAGTCTGTAGTGTAGAAGGTTGTAGCATGCGTCATCACGTTTTGTTGCATGAGTCGAAACTTGAGCGTACTGTCACCGCACACGTCGACGTGGACGACGGTGACAACGAGCCCGCGCCCTCGACGTCCGGCGAGGCCGCGCCCGTGGCCAGCAGTGCGTCCGCAGCGGAGTCACCGTCTGACGAATCGGAACACGAAATAATGACGCATGCAACTTCATCCTCACCCAAAGAGCCTTCTGCTCGTCCGCTATTGAAGATCGTTGCTGTCACCGTGTCAGGGCCCGCTGGTAGTGTTGACACTTACGCTTTACTCGATGACGGTGCGACAGGGACATTTTTAGACTCTGAGATCTCGGCTCAAATTGGTGCTACGGGACCCAAAAAACAAATTCATTTAGATTGTGTAGGTGGTTTAGGCAAGGATGTTGACGTGCAGTACGTCAATTTCCTTTTACAGGGCCGACACTCCACTGAAGTTCACCGCGTCGAAAAAGCTAGATCAATTAGTGATTTAGGTGCTGCACGCCAGTTTGCGCATCATGATAGCGTGTGCAAATATCCGTACCTAGCAGACATAGCTCATGAATTTTGTTACGAGGACGTAAAACCTATGGTGATCATAGGAATTGACAACTGGCATTTATCCATTGCTAAAGCTACACGCAAAGGAACCAAGACACAACCCGTAGCTATTTTGACTGCGTTGGGATGGGTTTTGTTTGGTTTCGGTTGCAGCAAAACTAAACGGGTTGATGTTGTCAACCATATAACAATAAACAATCCCGAAGTAGAAAGCGATCGGTTCATTGTAGAGCGCCTTATTAGAGAACAATTTAAAATCGATTCAATAGGAATATCTAAAAATGAAGCCCGCAGTACTGACGACGAGCGCGCCATACAAGTTGTCGAGCGCACAGCGCAGCGTGTTGAGGGAGGCCGCTTTGAGGTAGGCTTGTTGTGGAAGTCCGATAATTTAGATATTCCTGATAGTTACAAGTTAGCTTTGTCTAGATTTCTCAGTTTAGAAAAAAAGATGCTGAAAGATCCTTGCTATGCCGAACGCTATCGCCGTAATATACATGACATGTTGTCAAAGGGATACGCCGAACCATGCTTGACACGTCCCGATTCGAGGTGTCCTCTTTGGTACTTGCCGCATTTTGGCGTTACTAACCCGAACAAGCCCAATAAATTACGGACGGTACACGACGCAGCCGCCGTATCTCACGGCGTATCTTTAAACTCTTTGTTATTGACAGGCCCAGATCTTTTGCAACCTTTACTGGGTATTCTGATGCGGTTCCGGGAGGGAAAGGTCGCCTTAAATGCAGATATTCGTGAAATGTTTCCTCAAATAAAAATTATAGGGAAAGACAGGGACGCGCAAAGATTTCTATGGCGCGATTCCCCAAACGAACCGATCAAAACATACCGCATGTCGTCCATGATCTTCGGTGCTGCCTCTAGCCCGTTTACTGCCATTCATATAAAAAATAGAAACGCTTCGGAATGGCAGGAAACTTACCCGGACGCAGCACGAGCAATCATCGCTGATCATTATATGGACGATTGCATAACTAGCTTAGATAGTATCACCGAAGCCGCCAAGCTGGCATCAGATATATATACCGTTCACTCTCATGCTGGTTTCGAGATGCGTGCCTGGATATCGAACAATCCTTTGGCGCTCTCGTTGTTGCCTAAGGATTCACTACTTGAGGCACCAACTCACAATGATATTAACATAGATTTAGGCCGTCTGGCCACGCCCGTCCGTACGCTTGGTCTCATCTGGCAACCCGCCCCAGATGTGATAGGTTTTAACACGGGGGTAAAAAAGGAGGCCGTGTTGCCAGATAAGCTGACAAAGCGACAGGTGCTAGTACACGTGATGCGAATTTATGATCCACTTAGAATCCTTGCCCCAATCGTTGTTCGTGGTCGCATCATGTTTCAAGACGTTTGGCGCAAGGGTGTGGACTGGGACCAAGAGCTCCCTCAAAGTGACTGCGCTGCGTGGAAGTTATGGTATCAGGATCTAATATTGGTATCTACTCTGCGAATTCCACGGCGCTATAACTTAAGCGATGCTAAGGTAGTGGGTTGCGAACTTCATTTGTTTTCAGATGCGAGTGAGTCTGCTTTTGCAACGGTCGCGTTCTGGCGATTTCTTTACGATAATGGTGACGTTGGGCTCTCTCTCATCTGTAGCAAAGTCAGGGTATCCCCACTTAAACCTGTCTCGATTCCTCGCTTAGAGCTTCAGGGCGCTCTGATGGCTGCACGTCTTGCGACGTCTATATGCGAAGCCCACCGATTGAGGCCTTCGAGACGTATTATCTGGTGTGACTCGATGACTGCTCTGGGCTGGCTTCGCAGTGACGCTCGCACGCTCAAGCCTTTTGTGTCTCATCGAGTTGGTGAGATACTGGAGCTCACAAATGCTGCCGAGTGGCGTTGGGTCCCGAGTGACCTAAACGTGGCAGATGATGCCACACGTGTGAAGCGTACTGTGCTATCTCCAGAATCTCGCTGGATATCTGGACCCAAATTTCTTCTTTCTTCGGACTGGCCCGCCGAGCCTAAGATTGATATCAGCGGACTAGGCCGTGAAGAGTACAAGCATAATACTCTTATTCATCTCATCACCGAAACCGATCTGCCCGCACCAGTCTCTGCAAACCCAAGCCGTTTCAGTTCATGGTTGAGAATGGTGCGAGCAACAGCAAAAGCGCATCAATTCATTTCATTATTGCGTACGCGTAGTCTGCGGAGACGAGATCCTAATTTTAACATGCCTCGTCTCGAAGGGTATTTGTGTACCTTCCAACCTACTTGCACATCCTCTCCTAGTATCCCTAATACTTCCAGTACATCGGCAAGAATATCTGCGAGTGATATACGCCTAGCTGAGGTCCACATCGTACGGCAGAGTCAGCTGGATTCTTTTAAAGAGGACTTCTTGCGCATCAAGAATCGAGAGCCGTTGCCTCGAAGCAGCCGCCTGTTCAAACTGTCGCCCTTCATTGATGACAGCGATCAGCTTAGGATGTCCAGTCGCATAGTCGCAGCAACGGCCATCACTGATGAAGTTAAGCGCCCACTCATATTGGATGGCAAACATCCATCTGTACGCCTCTTGATAGCCAAATACCACCAGAAGGCTGCTCACGCATACCACGCACTGGTTTTAAACGAGTTGCATCAGAGATTCTGGATTATAGGTCTCAGAAATGCAGTCCGGTTTGTAGCCCATAACTGCCAGCTGTGCAAACTTCGACGCTCCAGAACCTTCCAACCACCGATGGGAAACCTGCCAGAGGCTCGCTTGGCTCACCACCAGAGGCCATTTTCCTTCGTCGGCCTTGACTACTTCGGACCTGTTCACGTCACTGTTGGTCGGCGACAAGAGAAGCGCTACGTGGCTCTTTTCACGTGCCTAGTTGTTCGCGCCATACACATAGAAGTAGTCCACAGCCTTTCAACTGACGCGGCAATAATGTGCCTTCGCCGCTTTATCGCTCGACGTGGGACTCCTGTCGAGATTTGGTCTGACAACGGAACTGCTTTTGTGGGGGCCAGTAGAGAACTACAAGCACTCTATAGCGAGTCAGTTGAAGATTATGCTGCTAACGAGTCCATCAAATGGTGTTTTATCCCCCCTGCAGCGCCTTTTATGGGTGGAACGTGGGAGCGGCTAGTCCGTAGCGTTAAGGATGCACTTAAAGTGACGCTTAGAGACAGAGCTCCTTCTGACGAGGTCTTGACTACCCTTTTGGCGGAAGCTGAGGCATTGGTGAACACGCGACCTCTTACACACGTCTCGCTGGACTCCGACGCCGACGAAGCGCTAACGCCAACGCATTTTCTTCTTGGATCATCGTCCGGGCGCCCTGTCCCAGCTGCCCTTGATGAGTCAGACCATCTCAACCGAAGCAAATGGCGAAGAGCGCTCAGGCTAGCCGACCATTTTTGGCAGCGTTGGGTGCATGAATATCTGCCCTCCTTATCACCCAGAACAGGAGGCGGAACTCCCCCAAGTATCGCCGAGGGCGACGTCGTGATCATATGCGACTCCAACCTGCCACGCGGTTCGTGGCCCAAGGGACGCATTGCACGGCTGTTCCCAGGGCGAGACGGTGTGGTTCGAGTGGCGGATGTCGCTACCGCTGCAGGCACCTTTCGGAGGCCTCTAAAAAAGCTGGCGAAAGTCCTTGTCACTTAAAAAAGGGGAGAATGTGCAAGATTGCACAACTTTTTATAGTATTTTTACCTTTTTGTATATCGTTATTGTCTTTGATTTTTATATACTTTTTATTGTCATATTTGACATCATTATACTTTTGTTTTCTTCAACCAAAACCAGTGCCTTTTTATTTCGTCTAGAATACATAGAGTATAGTGTAGTGTAGTGTATGTAGGGTTCGGTGAAAATAGCATTATCTTTCAAGACATTTTTATTCTTTACACATTGTCAAGGATTTGTCTTCTAATGCAGATTTGGCCCCCTGCAGAATTCGGAAGGAAAACCTCCGAACCGAAAGCGTTATTCTTTGCACGTTCAAAGTTTTATTGGAATTAAGCTATACCGAACCCTTTACTGTGTCGTTTTGGTCGTCTACCCGAGGATTACCAGAAGGGTGCACACGGACGGAAATTATAAAAGCTGAGCTATTTAAATCCCTATTATCCATAAATTCGTTGAATCCGGCGGTATGAGGACCTGTTTTGTCACGAGGATTATAGCCTTGGAGGCTTTGTGATTTATTTCACGTTAATGTGTTGGGTATTTTGAATGTTCTGGTGTTTCAGCCAAATGTATTTCGTGAAACATTTTAACATACAGATTCGGGAACCCGCTGGGGCTTCCGGGCAGCAGTCAGAGCGTGGGGCAAATAAAAAGTAGGTAAAATATTCAGGTTTCCCGCCGACTTAAAAATGTAAACTCATTTCTACAAACTCTCCAGTTTAGACGTTTGTTTTTAATTTGTACAACAAACATTAAAAGTCTATGAACTGCAGTATAAAACTGAATGAACAGCAGTAGGTATGTAAGCAGTAGGTATAGAATTGTATTTAAAAAACATTAGGTATATGTCGCGTTATTTCACCTTGTAACTATATAATTGTACTCTTTTACGACAGTTCAAAAGCCATTTCATCAACCTTTCATTTTACGAGAATTTCATCATCAAAGTTTTGTTAAGTGTAAAATAAACCGCTAGCTTAGGGCGCAATGGTCATAAAATTCAGTGCGTGGTGAAGTATTATTGTTCACTTTTATGATTCATCTCCTATGTTTGTAGACCCTTGCGAGCAGAACTGCGGAAAAATAGTGATAGGTGTGGAGATGTACAGTCGTGTTCACAAATAATATTACAATGGAGATTTTAACTCAAGAAAATGAAACTCAACAACTTTAAAAAAAAGTTTTTGTAAACCGTTTCTTAATCTGGATGTGTCTCTGTCGGTGGCGTCAGTATTATCGGAGTCATTAAGGTTTGAGTAAATGGACAACATTTTTTTGGGTAAGCGTGCCTCATTTTAGACCTCGTCTTCAATGTCCAACAGGAAAATTTGATGTCATTATAAAAATTGCGACTCAAAAACTGTATTATTAAGAGTAGGTATTTCGGTGTAGGTTTCGTAAAAATGTTGTTTCGTGGATACCTAGTTCACAAATAGCTTTGTGCATTACAAATGCAAACCGATGTCAGCAGCACAACTCTGAGTAAGTAATATATGCTCACCATATCATGATTTGTGGTCAAGCGCAAGCAACACGTTTATAGGTACCTATTAACCTATGATCTACATACTATGTATTTTAGCTATCCACTACGTCCTATTGTTCTCCGTTGTACAGTTGCAAATCTCAAACAACACTATTACCTATATGTATAACATTGCACAGGTATTTATTACTTCGAAACACTTCAGAAAAAAAACTTAAAAACGGTCGCACCATTCTGTTCTCTGCAAGTTGTGCACGACTGTACAATAGTGGTATATTGGTATAGTACTCGTGTCTAAGTAAATTTGGTCATCTCACCCAATCTCCGTTTACGAGGGGCCAGTCCCCCGTAAACTATCAAGATTTGAGGGCTCTAACAATGAATCATGGCAGAAGACGCCTTTTATTTAATTTGTGCTTTGTTTATTGCGCTTGCACGTATAAATATTCGTTTTGCAGTTAAAGTTTTTCAAGGAAATTGCACTAATATGATTATTTATTTTTCACTATGTATGTATAACTAAAAACAATACCCACGAAAAATATCACTTGTCAATCAGCTCTTGAGAAGTTAATGTGACATGCCGCGGAGACGTTTAAAGATCTGGTAAGGTTTACGTTGGTAAGTAATGTCAAAAACATACTAAGTTACTATAAAGTTAGTAACATTAAGTTTTAAATGGATCTCTACGAAATTGCATGGGCCTAACGAAATTCACATTTGATTTATTTGCACTAGGCAAAATAACCTATTTTATCGGCTATTTTTTTCGGCTCCCAAGATACAGGCTGTGCCTAGTTTGGGGCTGACGGATATCTTCCTCTGTTTGTTAAAAATGTGTATGTTAACAGAATAGTTTAATTTAATCGCATGTAACGTTGTTATGGTAAATAAATAATTTGTATTTGTATTTATAATGTGAGTTTGCTGAATTATAAGTTCACTTAAAAAAGTGTTTATAAATGCAATATATTGTAACACATTATATAGCAGCCGCAAGCTCTATGTTATCTGCAGAAAAAATCCACCTGCGATCAGTATTTATTGATAAAAAATATGGCTGTATCGCGGTTTACCGAATGCTCCCTACTCAGCTCCCTGACAAATTCCGCATAAAATTCTGGTAACATTTTTGGCAGTCACGTATTGCCTTTAATGCTGAAAACCTCAATATTCAAATAACACACGCCCGGCACATATCACATCTGTTTTTCTACCTTTTTTCGGCGTATTACCTGCGCTTCGCTGTTGTCGTCATTTACCTACACTACATGGCATCTTATAGTCTATATCATCTTTTATTGCCTGAAAGCATTAGAATTTATACGGTTTAGTTAACAGCGGACTAAATAAATATTATTATGTAACTATTGTGGTTCGTGGTATTCACATGTAGTGTACTTAAATACAATTTCTTCAATGTATATATTATTGCACATCTTCCGTTAAAAGGCAGGTATAAATATAAAATAAAATTATGCTTTGGGCTTAAAACCACCTAATTTCATAATACCTTATTAACTTATACCCCTAATTTTCAAATTACCATGGGCTCATAATACCTTAAATTACAAATTGTCTCATTCTTAAAATGAACGAAATTCATTATGACTTTGACCTAAAACGTCATATTCTCTAAATACCTAAAGATTGAAATGCACAATGCCTGCAAATACCGAATGATGGAAATGACAAAATATTAAAATAACTCAAACTGAAAACACCTAAGTAAATGGCAAAATGCCTAATTTTTTTTCACGAGTGGTTATTCGAGAGAATGATTGATATTGATATTATGAGTTTATAATCTTTCCATTTGTACTTCAATTTCAAGTGGCCAGCATTAAAGTAGGATAGGTATCAAAATGGTTAACTATAGAGTTTGTGCCACAAAAGATAACCGTCGCGGCCTTTGAGTATTAAGCCCACTGGAGATGTCATAACGTCAACTCTTCGAACAAATTTTTTCGCCACTTTTAGCGGGGGGTGAGGTAAACACGTACAGCACACCACCAAAATATGATTAAATCAACATACACAAATTTAGCTGTAGAGATAAACGCACACTACAAAAAAATTAACACATCAAAAATTACACGCACACAGACAGAGTTTTCACGTAACCGTGCAGCATACATACGAACAAATTAGTGATGGGACACAACGGACAGATCTGAAGAATGAGTCAAATCAGTTTGATGAATGAACTGAATTATCTTATACTATTTATTATAAAATTGTAAAAGTGAAAATTCTGTACATTGAAGATACTACCCAAAAAAATGTTTATTTGTATGTATGTCATTATTTAAAAACCATTTAGTGGAATGCTCTTTTTTTGTAAAAAGTTTTTCGTTTACAGTAAACACGTGTACCTACACATTATTGATGATTCCACTCACGACTGTGAATTATTTTTATCGTTTTGTTAATATTTGTCTTTAAAGAAATGTGAACGACCACCACGAATGACGTTGACATTATTCGCCAACCAATCACAAATAACAACAAATAATCATAAAATCATTGCCTGTGTAAGAAATTTGTTCCAGTGAAATTACGCAATATGGCGCATCCTCATTTATATTTGTGGCGGTCAGGCTTTAGAAATTGGGATATATTCGAAAATAAGTGCAAAAATGGGGCAATATTTAATTTGTTATCATTAATTTGATTTTATGGAAAAAAGCCGGGTTTAAAATTTAAATGTATACCTACTAGTCGCAGATTTAGGAAAAAACAAAGAAAAAAGAAATTCTTGGTGAATTTCTTTTTCTTACATACAAGGACATAGTCGCAAAGCATGTCTCAATTGCACCTTCAATCAATATCTCTCTGTTAGTATCATTTTTGTAGCTTTCCGGAGTAAAGTGCTCCGAACAGATAACACTTGTACGTGTAGGTTTCCAAGAATAATTTTCGTTATCACAAAATTTTCTCCATTTCTCCTTTATATAGGGATCTTTTGGAAATCTAAAAGGACATATAATTATAACATAAAGTAAGTAGTTATAATTATATGTCATTTAACATAAAGTATATAAATAATTAACATAAAGTATATAAATAATAGTATATGAATAACACATACATTCATGGTCCCGCACTAAATGTATTCCTTTTACCTAGATATTTTTTTTGCCAACAATTCTTTTCTTTTTAAGACTAAATCTCAACAACGTATGTCCAGAGAAAAGTAATTTTCTAATTCACCTTACAAGATTCAAATGTAACATACATATATACCTACTCTTTAATTCAATATCTAATAAAAAAACTGACTATTAAACAAACTGACACAGAGATTGAATGAATGAATGATTCATTCAAATGTTGAGTCGCTTTTCTTACTTTTATCGCATCCCTAAAGACAGATTCGACCCCGTACCACGACATACCCGGTACATGGTACCCGTACCATGTTTACATTTTTTGTCGTTTACGTATCGCAAACGGTATTTTCTTTAAACGGAGATTGTACTTCAATACACATTTAATAGTTAGTAAAAATACTTACCTATGATAGGAAACGCGAACTTGTTGCGAATTTGAGCTGTCAGATCGCCTTTTACATGATAATACTGCACAATTCACCATTTTTCGAGAGAAACGTCACGCGACACGGATCGATACAAAATGGCGATGAAGCGACTTTAAGTAGTTTTATATAACGTGGTTGACCAGTTGACCAATGTACTTTGCCGGAGGGGGTCGCCTGTGTATGACATCTCCAGTGGGCTTAATACTCAAAGGTCGCGGCAGAAAAAGGAACATTCATCTTATGTAAAAATTGACAATCTCCGTGTAATACAAATTTAGGTATTTTGAGCTATGGTTGTTTTAAGCACATGTTGTTATGCCATGAAAGTGTTCTGAGTTTAGGCATTATGAGACTAAGCTATTTTTAAATTCTACCATATTAAGATTACGGTGTTTTAAGAAAAAAAAATAGGCATTCTGCAATTTAGGTGTTTTGAGACCAATAAGTTTTGAGATCTGGGAATATTGATAAAGAGCTATAATGCAATTTAGTAGTTATAAGCCCAAAGCAAAATTATGCTTGCAAAACAGGAAAGCAGTCAATCATTAAAAATATTACGAAAAGTAAGGTCGACTGTGTATTTTAATGGAATGTGTCCGCAACGAATCGGTCCGTAGACAGATCGTGGATGAAGCCTTTCACGAAATTGGTGGATGTAACTACATTCTGGCTCACCCGATGTCAGATTCAGCACTCCTTATTTATAAGCTAGTAGGATTAGAATAGGTTTAAGTAGAATAAAGTGTAATACAGTAAAGATGTAAGTATAATACAGAGCGACATCGTTATTCAGTGGCAAAGCTCTTTAATAAAGAAAGAAAAAAAAAGTCTTTAAAGTTTTATTCTTTGAATTGAGTTATTTTATACAAGTGAGCCATAAAGAGTTTATTTTTTATTGTAAACAAAATTGTAAAAAAAACACATTAACGATCTGCGATGTTAAAAGCAATGTTTTTCTACAAGCCACATTACACTCAGGCAACAGCGTCGAGAATGACATACAGCCATAAAGTAAAGTTACCAGCTTCTGCTTACAAATCATAATTTACCCGCTACATTTTGCTTTTATTTCAACTAAAACGTATAGATTAAAATAATCGCGGAGGGACTTGAATTTCAAATGCAACAGCAAACAATGTAGCGAAATGAGATATAAGCATTTATGGTAATTTTAAACATGGACATTTCGTTTTACGGAAACTAGCGGTCTCTATCTGTATGACAATGTATTTCTGGCACCAGCTAAAATTAATAGTTAGTTTTGGTTGAAATCCTACTGTTTTCCTGACTACCTGCTTATAATTAGTAGTAGTCACTATCTTTTGGCATATGTATACATAGAAGCGTACTGTAATTATTAAAAACTGATATTGTTTTACCACCAACATTTATTATTTTAACTACTTTTAAGCTCAGCAAACATGTATCATTGTTGAATCGAAATAATTAAACATTTAGTATCCATAACGAAATAGAACATTCATTTTAAAATGTCAGTTAGTATGTATAATTAATTAACGAAATGATAATATTGTTTACTTAATAATTTATTTTACATCGCAGCTAACTTTTCCGACTACAAAAGTTTTGTTGTATGTTTAGTGTCTCATATTAATATATATTCATATTCATTTTATTGATAATATAAATTACAGGCATTATTCTCTCTGATTACCTTATAGACCCATAGAAGAAAACATACAGTACATTTGATAAGTAGTTACCTCTAGCTGGTAATGTAATGGCCGGTTCCAATCAAAAGTAAAATGAAACGTTGTAGTTTTTAAAATACATTGTATCCTACGATTCAGACGTATTGCCACCTCCAAAGCTTGGAAAGTTTTGAAACATTCTACTTTTATTATTTACTATCTGCCCGCGGATTTGTTCCCGATTCGTCGTATTCCTGATTGGTCGGATTCCTGATTTGTCGTATTCCTCATTCGTCGCATTTTTATTATAGAATGAAACTATTCATTTACCACGGCTTTACTTACGTTTTATAAATAAAAAGGATTTTTTTTCAATAAAAGCGTGTATTAAACCTATATTGGTATTTTATTAGTTATATTACTAAACAAAGCCTATTTAAACATTCAATGACTGTGATTTTTTTATCAATAAAATCATTGACTATTTCCCGTTCTTGGTGATATTTTTGAACATCTTTTGCTCGACGAGATTTTATTACACTCGGACAGTGTAACTGCATTTTTCTAATCTTGATGTCTTGATGTTGTGCTTCGACTCACAGTAGTTCGATAAATCTAAAAAGGGAAGGTTTCTTAGGGATTCTATGATTCAACCGGTTATTCCATCCCTCAACCGCATTGTTCGTTCTGAATTCTTCTTCACTGACCGAAAACATTGATCCGGTAATTTTTCGCATCCAGAAATTTAAAAAGTAATTGTGGAATGGAGTTATCACGGAACGGTCAGGGATGCATTCAGATATTTCCAAATATGCGGCTGGTATATCTTCCTTTGGTAATAACGCGAGCCGCGTACATATCTTTGTATAGATCCTGCCTTCTTCGTCGTCAATTAAACCTAACTCCTTCGATTTCTTCCACAGAGCTTTTTGATAATGAAAATAACATCCTGTTACCACAACGTCCTGGTGTACTGCTTTCAACCCATTAATGGCGGCAATTTCAAAATCGCATTTGAACTTTGCGATTTTTTGAGAGAATTCATGCTTTAATAATGAAAATAACCGCTTATAAGTATTTTCTTCCTTGTTAGGTAGAAGGGCATACACTACGGGTACAAAACATGAGCTATCTGCATTGTTGGTCAAATTAACTTGCATCGTATATATTTGTAAAAACGGAGGCGGTGCCGCCTTAAAGGTACCGTCTCCGAAATATTCAGTGCATTTCGCCAATATATCTACAGCAGAGGGGGAAGCAAATATCAATATCTTATCAACATCGCCGTCGTTGCAAATCAGGAAATCGTCTGATAGCTTCAATGGAATGACAACTTCACTTAAATGTTGAAATGTGCACTTTTCGACGCCTAGTGACTTGTTTCGTGCATTATACAAAGTCGTTTTCAGTTTCTTCCACTCCGGGATGAGCGTAAAATTAAATTCTCCATCACAATTTTCAACAAAATCTTGCACAGATTGTTCAAAAA
Source organism: Epinotia brunnichana (assembly GCA_963854355.1). Classification (NCBI taxonomy): domain Eukaryota; kingdom Metazoa; phylum Arthropoda; class Insecta; order Lepidoptera; family Tortricidae; genus Epinotia; species Epinotia brunnichana. The sequence goes on along the minus strand of OY977949.1, from coordinate 14,417,305 downwards.
TTTTTGGGACTGGCTCCATGCTGCCACACACCTTGCGTTTCAAATCATTAACGTGACCCTCGACTTCCCTCTTCATAAATTCTGGCTTGCACATGTGTTTCGACTCTCTTATTACCTTGTCATCTTTATTTAAAGTAATGGATGTCGAGCAGACAGATCTATTACAGCACCTCCAGTTCGTCGAACCACCTTTGTTTTTCTTATCGAAGTTGTATCTATAGCCTCCCCGCAATAAGATCTTCCCGCTAGCTCTTTTACTATCGATAAATACCATTTTATTAGTTTCGTCAGTATCCATTTTTAGGAAAATCGCGAAATAAAACTGATATTGACAATATTTTCACAATCTTAATATTCATTAACAATGGTGTGACAGAAAAGAAACAAATGAAAAGTTGCTGTTCAAGTGGACGTCGTACAAGTGGCCAGTAATAGATACGTACTAATTTGCATATTAACAAGTATTTGGTGAACTATGGTTTTGTTTTACCATTCTCTTTCTTTAAGCCTGCACCAAATAATCATCTCTTTTTGGCCCAGTGGTTGACTGGTAGAGAATGCCTTGAAGCATTAAGTCCGCTAATTGCATATTTTTATTTGCAAGAAAGTTTAAATATGTACAAAACTCTAAAGTGGCTAAGCGGTTGAGGTGTTTACAATGATCTACACGCGTTTTTATTCTCTAGACAATAAAAGCGTGTTCACTTCATTGTGAACACCTCACCAGCTTAGCTACTTTTGCTGCTGACTGTATAACAGCTCTTCGGGAAGGCAAATAAATAATGGTCTAATATTTGTAATGATTTTATATAAATAATTCCGACAAAACGGGATTACGACGAATCAGGAATACGACGAATCAGGAATCCGACCAATCAGGAATACGACGAATCGGGAACAAATCTGCCCGCGCGGCAATCTAACACATACTTTTCTTCCAAATAGATTTCAATATGTATCACGCGCTCGTTCGAAACATTAGCTCGGCGCGCGTAGAAGTCAGTCGTGCGAAAGATATTGAACTCAAATTGGAATGTCCCATCTCAGATTGACTCCGCGTTCAGTTGCAACTGTTAAACAATGGAAACCGTCCGCCGTTGACTATGTTTGACGCTTGCCCGGCCATAAGGGACGAGTGAACTGTGTCTGTGCGAGGCCAGGCTTCCATAATTAATCCGTTTCGGCGGTCACAAACGTAAACGGACTCAGGGGGTAGAGCTGGCTTTAGCGTGACACTTTGATAAAAGGAAGACTAGGTATAAGTGGATTTGGTGGTAAATGCACTATCAGCGCTCTGAAACTAAGTGCAGTCGAGTGAAGTTACGTGCATATGTTTTTGATACAGGTGTTAGCTAAAAATAAGGAGAAAGTGTATTTGCACTTTTTACAATCTAGAGCACCTCGGGACTTGTAGTATCCGAAGGAAACAAATGACATAGGGGATGTGGCTCATTTATGGATGAAGATTACCTACAATCACGCCGATACGCGTGCATGAAGTGCACAAACCTTTAACATATTTGTATCTATAGTTTATACGCTGCATGGCTGTACATCGCCATATTTGTTTGTTTATGGGTATACACGACAGATTAAACATTATTGTTAGTATATTGTATTTGTATTGAAGTAAATATTTTGCTTCATATAATGTCGTTGTCAAACTGTTGATTGATAAACAAGAGAACGAATTAAATGAGCAATAATGACCAAGAGCATGATATTTGCGAAAGGGGAGCGCTGACAAAAGGACATTTCATTGCATTCGCACTAAGGGAAATAAAATGACATTTTTGGAAAGAAATGAACTGAGAAGAGAAAGGGTTGAATCGGACGCGGTCTGAATAGACAATGTTCAGTCAGTTGTTGATTTTCGGACCGCTGCGCGCATACCAATGAGTTTTGGTGCAGTTGAATTAATTTTTAGACTCGAAATGTAAAAAATGGCGGAATTGTAAACTCAATTTGTCATATGCTTGGATTCTGTTCGCCGCGCTGCTGCGAATACTAAAGGTAAACTCGGTTTCTTTTTGATTTAATTTTGTCGTGCAGTACGGTCTGCATGTCTCATACTTCGTTTTTGTAATTTGTTTATGTATTGCTGTTACTCGTTAGTATTTACTTGTGAATATTATTATGGTGTGCTACGTTTAGGTTTCATTACATTATGATGTTTTTTCAGTTCAAAGTTACGGGAACACAATAGTTATGTTTACAATATGTTATAAAATCATTAATCACAGTCACGGAAAAATATAATATGTAAAAAGTATTTAGGCTGGAATTAATTTTAAGAGCAAAATAAGAGTTAAGTTCAGTGTTTTTTTTATACCACGACGGTGGCAAACAAGCTTACAGCCCACCTCATGGTAAGTGGTTACCGTAGCTTATGGACGCTTGCAACTCTAGGGGTGTTACATACGCGTTGCCGACCCTTTAATAATTTAAGCATGCATTTTTGAAGAAAAAAGTGTATTGTTTGAAACTTAGTTATCTGAACCACATTACATTACATAAAACCTAGCTAGAGATGTAAGAGTAAATTAGTTGTTACTTGAACATGCTAATAAACTCGTCAACGAACATAAAACGGCTAAGAACAAACCTAAGTGTAATATCGCAAGGTAAGTAACATACCTACCTACTGGATTCTTTATACTGAATCCACATTACAAATTTCCAAATTCAAAAATATATCTCAGTCTAAAGAATTACACATTTCCATAAAGCTTGAAAAGAACACTACTTCACTCTTCAGACTCCGCCAAGATTTAAAAGTAAATACATTTTCATACGTCAGCGTAACGGAAACGGTAGGAAATGCACAATTAGAGGGCCTGATTCGTGAGTCGGGGGTCCGGAATGCTTTTATTTTCCCACTTTCCTGCCATTTTATGGCCTCCAGTGGCCAGTATTGTGAGAATTTACGGCTTGCGTGTTATTTGCTATATGGCGAGGATATTAAATACAATAAAACGTTTTCTAATAATAGGAATTTATCGGTTGTACTTATAGAGCATATCCTGCCGACACTCCATTATTAATTTTTCATTCTACAGTATAATATTTTCTTTCGTTAAATTAATATGAAAGACTGCAGTGTTAATTCAGATTACGTTCTTCCATTTTGCGGAATATACGTACATTATCATGCTTAACACCCCGAGAAGGCTCTGCCTCGCCTCAGTGCTCTAAGCTGTTTAGACAACGAACTAACTACAAACCCATTTTCTCACGCTGCAAAATAATCTTACATTCTAACATAATTTAGAATTATCCCACATTTTCGCCCTACTGTACTCGTGTAGTTACATACACTTCTTTATCTATCCAAATATCATAAACCCTCCATGATGCGTTCAAGAACCGGACATTATGACCACCATAAAAACAGACTGTTTTGTTACAACAAATTTCTTATCTGTGAAATATTGCTAAACAATAACATCGAGTTCGTTAATATTATTCCTTTTAAATTTCGAACATCTCTGAAAAACAAAGAAATTTGATTTGACCTCTATTCTAATATCAGTCGAGATGACGTTTAGTTCGAAATGAATTGTCAAGTTGCATACAAATTTGACAAATGTCCGCACGTAAGTAAGATATCAAACGATATGATAGTTAGAGCTGACTCTAGTTTGTCTCTGAATTAAAAAAAAAACTATGACAGCTGTCAGAAAACAACACCGCGGTGCCGGTCTTAATATGCGGCTCCTGAATGCATCATGGAGGCTTATGATATTACCCTGAGAAAATTACGGTTTTTTTGGAAATAATTCAATATCAGGCTTATTATTTGTAAACGGCTTTTATATGTTATTTTAAACAACTTTTACTATTGAAATGAATAATTCTATGGACCGGAAGTTAGAAAAAAAAATTAACCCGCAAGCAAAAATGCTATCAGTATTTTTATAATGAAAACATGTTTGAGTACACTTTGGAGACTTACTACCTGAATCCAAAAATATATGCATCAGGAAAAAACGGCATTTTAATTAAATATTTACGACCTTGAGATAATATTGAATTTCATCTAGCCTATAGAAAGGTTTTATTCATTAACAAAAATAAGTGGATTATGCGCGTATCCCAAAGAACGTATATAGACGTAGTCAATTATAAAGTAAAGAAAGTTTATACCATTTTCGCCTGATTTTTACGGAATTTATAAAGATTAGGTACTTTTCATTATTTTTTACCGTATCGGTATTAAATTTAGGTGGATTATTAATGAATATTTAGTCAAATTACCCAACCTATTTTTTGGTGTAAAAATATGGCTGATGTCGATATATTGTTGTTTTCATAGAGCGAAACCGTAAAGTTCTCAGGGTATATGTGGATAGATAAAGCAGTGTATGTAACTGTACATAATTAGACATTAAAACACTCGTGTGTTGTTATTATTAAACTCGCCTTCGGCTCGTTTCATAAACCCTCACTCGTGTTTAATGCCTCTCATTATGTACAATAACATAAACTACTATTATCTACCCACATATTAAAAATCCTTAATGATGCGTTCGGGAACTATTAAAATAACCGCCATTGCACCGCCATGGCCGACTAGATTTCAAATCATGACCAACTAGATTCCCATAATATCATCGATATTGATGTTATTATGATTTTACATACATTATAATAAAACTGGCACAGATTAACGCTGATGTTACGTTACTGGTTGAAATAATGGTGGTCATTATATATGGTTTCCGAACACATTATAGAGGATTTATGATATGGGTGTAGATAATAAATAAATAATAAATAAATATTACGGGACAATCTTACACAAATCAACCTAGGCCCACGGTAAGCTCAGTAAGGCTTGTGTTGTGGGTACTAGGCGACGATATATATAATAGATACATACATTAAAGATACTTATATACATATATAACATCCATAACTCAGGAACAAATATTCGTGATAAGTACACAAATAAATGCCCTGATCGGGATTCGAACCCGGGACCTCCAGCTTCGTAGGCAGAGTCACTACCCACTGGGCTACGGAGGCCGATAAATTGGTATTATACTTAGCTTCGTGGAACAGGCCACAGTTCTGTTAACATGATTGCGTGCTCCTAGATTATTCCATTAATTGTTGACGTACGCCTACACAGTGACTGCATGTTCGATCCGTAATGCCTATTTAGTCATCAACATGAATAGTCTCATGAATGTGTGATGTCACTAGGAAATCTATCTAAATCGACATTTCACGCTGCAATTTTGCCCTAATAATTCACAAAATATAATATCGATGGCTTCAAGCTAAAGGGGTACCCCCCTTATACTTACGTAAAATGTGATTTTTCGTTTTTAAGGCGCTGTATGCAGCTGCGCATCGAAAAAGTGCCTTTTCCAAACCGATTATTAGTATACTTGTACTATTGCTAGAGATCCAAATTTTTGATATGTATATCTTCAGTTCATTGGCTATGTTCGTACTTCGTAAAATCACGATTGCTTACAAAAACCTCGATAGATTTTGCCTTTCAAAACAGTGCTTTTTTACCACCAAACTCGAAATATCTCAAATAGAAATAGAATAGAAATAGAAATAGAAAAAACTTTATTGTTTAACCGTGTTACATAGATGGTATTTTATACAAGTGTTAGGTCCCAACGGTTACCCATTTCGGGTGTACAATATTAACTTAAAACTAAGGAAAACAAAACGAATATATAACACAATCTTTTTCTTTAAGATGAAAATCCAAAAAAATCTTTTAATGAATAGAAACCATTCTTTTTTAACCATGTTTTTAGATTACGTTTAAATTTTACGTCATCCAACATTTTTATTTCGTTAGGAAGCTGATTAAAAACTCGAATGGCACTAATAAATGTGCTTTTATCGTAAGTTTTATTTTTTACCAAAGGCAATGTTAAATTGTACCTATATTGACTACGTATATAATTATTGCGTTGGGAGGCTAGTGTTGTGAAGTAATCTTTGTTACTTTTTACAAAGTTACAGAGCTCATAAATATAAATGCTAGTTAATGTTAGAAAACCTTGCCCTTTAAAAATATTTCGGAGTGATTGCCTGTTGTTCATGCGAAAGATAATTCTCAAGCACCTTTTTTGCAAAACAAAGGTGGACTGTACGTCTGTCGAGTTACCCCAGTATATTACACCATAAGTCAATAAGGAGTATATGTTAGCATAGTACGCAGTAATAACGGCTTCTTGGGAACACGTATCGGCTAATATAGATAGTGCGTAACATTGACTTGAAATTTTGTTGTTAATTTTTTGTATGTGGTGTTTCCAGGTTAAATGAGGATCTATTATTATACCTAAGAAACTAATTGTTTCTATTTCTTCAATTGAAATACCAGATTCCATAACATTTAATTTTGCTGGAATTTGTTTGTGGTTACGAAATTGCATAAGCTTAGTTTTTGTTAAATTCACCGTTAAGTTTATTGATTTTAACCAGCTGACGACAGTTTTTACAGTGTTATTTATATTTTTTTGAAAATCATCATCTAATGTTTCACCGGAAAATAAAATGGTTGCATCGTCGGCAAACATTACGCATAATTCATCCATAACATTTAGTAATTCGTTGACATAGATTAAAAATAAAAGAGGGCCTAGGATACTACCTTGAGGTACTCCGAGTTTTATACTTTTAAAATTAGATCGTACTTGTTCAATAGTTTTGGTATTTTTATTATAAGTATCAATGACAGTCGCCTGTTTTCTGTTCGTAAAATAGTTTTCAAATAATTTTAAAGCATTGCCTCTAATACCTACATGTTCGAGCTGTGTTAGTAAAATAGATGGCACTACACAATCGAATGCCCTGGACATATCAAGAAAGAAGCTAACGCAAGGGCTTCTGTTATTTACGGCATCCCAAATATGCTTGAATGTTTTAAATATTGCTAAAGATGTGGATTTACCTTGTTGAAATCCAAATTGGTTTTTGTTTAATAAATTATTTACCATGACGAACTTTACAACTCTACTATGAATAACTTTCTCTACAATTTTAGAAAAAGTAGGCAACAGTGCAATGGGCCTGTAATTACAAATCAATTTTTTATTACCTTTCTTGTGCAGTGGTTTTAATTTTTATCAAAGATTTTTTGAAATCATCGGGGAAGATTCCAGACTCAAGTATTAAATTTATTATATGAACAAGAGGTTGGGCGATGTATTCAAAAGAAGATTTTATTACTGATAAAGGTAAATTATCGTGGCCTGTGCTTTTTTTATTTTTTAATGAATGAATAATCTTGTTTAGCTCAGATATGCTTACCGGGGACAGAAATATGCTGTGAGAAAGTGATGAGCTTTTTGGTTTCCATTTTAACCCTGTTGTGTCGGTAATATTTCGGTCTATAAAAGAGTTGTTGAACGTTGTTGCTATTTCTGAGGGGTTTTGGATTATTTGTCCATCTGTGTCAATGCTATCGATCATAGGTTTCATAGTGTTTGTATTAGAAGTATAATGTTTTATCAGTGTCCAAGTTGCTTTTGTTTTATTGGAACTGTTTGTGATAAATCTATTATTGGCCAATATTTTTGAACTACGTATTGCTTTTTTTAATATTTTAGAATAATTTTGATACTGAATTCGACATAATTTATTGGTATTTTTATTTTGAAAACATTTAATGTGCATGTGCAAGATTGCACAACTTTTTATAGTATTATTACCTTTTTGTATATCGTTATTGTCTTTGATTTTTATATACTTTTTATTGTCATATTTGACATCATTATACTTTTGTTTTCTTCAACCAAAACCAGTGCCTTTTTATTTCGTCTAGAATATTGGTTCTTCTACCGGTAGAAAGTATGCATACTCGTTCTAAAGGTGAAATAAGTGCTCCTTGCACGGGAGACGGTGTGACAGCGGGTGCAAAAGAAATAACCCCGTCCGCGCAGGCAAGCCCGGATCAATCCCATCAACCAGAGCTGCCGGCACCTTCCCGCGCGTCGAGCGCCGCCACCTCGCGCTCCTCCGCCACCATCGTGGCCCAGCAGCTGGACGTACAGGCGCAGCATGCGCGCCGTCTAGCTGACTTAGAGCGCCACGCTGCGGAGCAGGCTGTGGAGCGAGAGCGGCGCGCTGCGGAGCAGGCTGTGGAGCGAGAGCGGCGCGCTGCGGAGCAGGATGTGGAGCGAGAGCGGCACGTTGCCGAACTTCAACTAAGAGCCGAACTCGCGGCTATTGGTGCGGGCGCGAGCCTGCGTGGCGGCAGCCGCGGCACGCGCAGTCACGCAAGCGTACAGGAATGGGTAAATAATGTGATTCCTAATCCGAACGACCAACAATTATTAAGTGCCAACCCACCTTTCAGATACGACAACAATGCGGCCCAGTGCGAGGCACAGGGATCGAGAGCGCCGCACGGCCAGGGTGCCGCGGAGTATAGGCGCTCTCCCGAGCAGAATTTTCCTGAAGACGGAGGAGTGAAGCATTTAGTCAATTCGTTGGAGAAGTTAATAAATAAAGTTAATCCTCATCCACACGTTACGAAGACTGAGTTGCCAATTTTCGATGGCAAGTCATATCTAGATTGGTTAGCTTTGAAACGTGTTTACGAAAATACAGCCGAGAGTTTCTCGGCCACCGACAATTTAGCCCGGCTGTCGTGCGCTGTACGCGGAGCGGCGCGTGATGCCGTGGCGGGATTGCTGGCGGCGGCCCGCGCGCCCGGCGCGGTGCTGGCCGCGCTCGATGCGCGCTTCGGCCGTCCCGAGCTCGTCGTTATGCACGAAGTGGCGGCGGTGCGCGCGCTACCTAAGGTAAGCTACGACGGCAAAGATTTAGTAATTTTCGCAAGCCGGGTACGCAATTGTGTAGAAGTAATCCGTTTGTTAAATCAACCGGACTACTTACGATCACCCGAGCTTTTTCAAGCATTGTGGAGCAAGCTGCCTCCACTGCTGCGTCCGCGGTGGTTGGATTATGCCCATTCATGCGATGGATTTGATTCTAAAATAGAAATGTTTGCCAATTTCCTGTCTCGTGAGGTAGATTTGCAGTGTAGGTTTGGTGGCGTATTTGATTACACGCCGTTCACTGCGGCTCGGCCGAGCGCATACAGGGAAGGGGTTAATATTGTAGCTGAGAGTAATCATACGAATAATAGCATTCCAACGCCAAACAATATGCAAAATAATATTGACAATATTTGTTTGTTGTGTAAAAGTCATGAGTTATTTCGCTGTGACAGATTTATCAAAATGACGGTTAATGATAGATGGCAACTCATCAAAAAGAAGAAAATCTGTCACAGATGCCTGAAAATAGGTTTTCATAAGAATAAAGCTTCTTGCATGAAAAAAGTCTGTAGTGTAGAAGGTTGTAGCATGCGTCATCACGTTTTGTTGCATGAGTCGAAACTTGAGCGTGCTGTCACCGCACACGTCGACGTGGACGACGGTGACAACGAGCCCGCGCCCTCGACGTCCGGCGAGGCCGCGCCCGTGGCCAGCAGTGCGTCCGCAGCGGAGTCACCGTCTGACGAATCGGAACACGAAATAATGACGCATGCAACTTCATCCTCACCCAAAGAGCCTTCTGCTCGTCCGCTATTGAAGATCGTTGCTGTCACCGTGTCAGGGCCCGCTGGTAGTGTTGACACTTACGCTTTACTCGATGACGGTGCGACAGGGACATTTTTAGACTCTGAGATCTCGGCTCAAATTGGTGCTGCGGGACCCAAAAAACAAATTCATTTAGATTGTGTAGGTGGTTTAGGCAAGGATGTTGACGTGCAGTACGTCAATTTCCTTTTACAGGGCCGACACTCCACTGAAGTTCACCGCGTCGAAAAAGCTAGATCAATTAGTGATTTGGGTGCTGCACGCCAGTTTGCGCATCATGATAGCGTGTGCAAATATCCGTACCTAGCAGACATAGCTCATGAATTTTGTTACGAGGACGTAAAACCTATGGTGATCATAGGAATTGACAACTGGCATTTATCCATTGCTAAAGCTACACGCAAAGGAACCAAGACACAACCCGTAGCTATTTTGACTGCGTTGGGATGGGTTTTGTTTGGTTTCGGTTGCAGCAAAACTAAACGGGTTGATGTTGTCAACCATATAACAATAAACAATCCCGAAGTAGAAAGCGATCGGTTCATTGTAGAGCGCCTTATTAGAGAACAATTTAAAATCGATTCAATAGGAATATCGAAAAATGAAGCCCGCAGTACTGACGACGAGCGCGCCATACAAGTTGTCGAGCGCACAGCGCAGCGTGTTGAGGGAGGCCGCTTTGAGGTAGGCTTGTTGTGGAAGTCCGATAATTTAGATATTCCTGATAGTTACAAGTTAGCTTTGTCTAGAATTCTCAGTTTAGAAAAAAAGATGCTGAAAGATCCTTGCTATGCCGAACGCTATCGCCGTAATATACATGACATGTTGTCAAAGGGATACGCCGAACCATGCTTGACACGTCCCGATTCGAGGTGTCCTCTTTGGTACTTGCCGCATTTTGGCGTTACTAACCCGAACAAGCCCAATAAATTACGGACGGTACACGACGCAGCCGCCGTATCTCACGGCGTATCTTTAAACTCTTTGTTATTGACAGGCCCAGATCTTTTGCAACCTTTACTGGGTATTCTGATGCGGTTCCGGGAGGGAAAGGTCGCCTTAAATGCAGATATTCGTGAAATGTTTCCTCAAATAAAAATTATAGGGAAAGACAGGGACGCGCAAAGATTTTTATGGCGCGATTCCCCAAACGAACCGATCAAAACATACCGCATGTCGTCCATGATCTTCGGTGCTGCCTCTAGCCCGTTTACTGCCATTCATATAAAAAATAGAAACGCTTCGGAATGGCAGGAAACTTACCCGGACGCAGCACGAGCAATCATCGCTGATCATTATATGGACGATTGCATAACTAGCTTAGATAGTATCACCGAAGCCGCCAAGCTGGCATCAGATATATATACCGTTCACTCTCATGCTGGTTTCGAGATGCGTGCCTGGATATCGAACAATCCTTTGGCGCTCTCGTTGTTGCCTAAGGATTCACTACTTGAGGCACCAACTCACAATGATATTGACATAGATTTAGGCCGTCTGGCCACGCCCGTCCGTACGCTTGGTCTCATCTGGCAACCCGCCCCAGATGTGATAGGTTTTAACACGGGGGTAAAAAAGGAGGCCGTGTTGCCAGATAAGCTGACAAAGCGACAGGTGCTAGTACACGTGATGCGAATTTATGATCCACTTGGAATCCTTGCCCCAATCGTTGTTCGTGGTCGCATCATGTTTCAAGACGTTTGGCGCAAGGGTGTGGACTGGGACCAAGAGCTCCCTCAAAGTGACTGCGCTGCGTGGAAGTTATGGTATCAGGATCTAATATTGGTATCTACTCTGCGAATTCCACGGCGCTATAACTTAAGCGATGCTAAGGTAGTGGGTTGCGAACTTCATTTGTTTTCAGATGCGAGTGAGTCTGCTTTTGCAACGGTCGCGTTCTGGCGATTTCTTTACGATAATGGTGATGTTGGGCTCTCTCTCATCTGTAGCAAAGTCAGGGTATCCCCACTTAAACCTGTCTCGATTCCTCGCTTAGAGCTTCAGGGCGCTCTGATGGCTGCACGTCTTGCGACGTCTATATGCGAAGCCCACCGATTGAGGCCTTCGAGACGTATTTTCTGGTGTGACTCGATGACTGCTCTGGGCTGGCTTCGCAGTGACGCTCGCACGCTCAAGCCTTTTGTGTCTCATCGGGTTGGTGAGATACTGGAGCTCACAAATGCTGCCGAGTGGCGTTGGGTCCCGAGTGACCTAAACGTGGCAGATGATGCCACACGTGTGAAGCGTACTGTGCTATCTCCAGAATCTCGCTGGATATCGGGACCCAAATTTCTTCTTTCTTCGGACTGGCCCGCCGAGCCTAAGATTGATATCAGCGGACTAGGCCGTGAAGAGTACAAGCATAATACTCTTATTCATCTCATCACCGAAACCGATCTGCCCGCACCAGTCTCTGCAAACCCAAGCCGTTTCAGTTCATGGTTGAGAATGGTGCGAGCAACAGCAAAAGCGCATCAATTCATTTCATTATTGCGTACGCGTAGTCTGCGGAGACGAGATCCTAATTTTAACATGCCTCGTCTCGAAGGGTATTTGTGTACCTTCCAACCTACTTGCACATCCTCTCCTAGTATCCCTAATACTTCCAGTACATCGGCAAGAATATCTGCGAGTGATATACGCCTAGCTGAGGTCCACATCGTACGGCAGAGTCAGCTGGATTCTTTTAAAGAGGACTTCTTGCGCATCAAGAATCGAGAGCCGTTGCCTCGAAGCAGCCGCCTGTTCAAACTGTCGCCCTTCATTGATGACAGCGATCAGCTTAGGATGTCCAGTCGCATAGTCGCAGCAACGGCCATCACTGATGAAGTTAAGCGCCCACTCATATTGGATGGCAAACATCCATCTGTACGCCTCTTGATAGCCAAATACCACCAGAAGGCTGCTCACGCATACCACGCACTGGTTTTAAACGAGTTGCATCAGAGATTCTGGATTATAGGTCTCAGAAATGCAGTCCGGTTTGTAGCCCATAACTGCCAGCTGTGCAAACTTCGACGCTCCAGAACCTTCCAACCACCGATGGGAAACCTGCCAGAGGCTCGCTTGGCTCACCACCAGAGGCCATTTTCCTTCGTCGGCCTTGACTACTTCGGACCTGTTCACGTCACTGTTGGTCGGCGACAAGAGAAGCGCTACGTGGCTCTTTTCACGTGCCTAGTTGTTCGCGCCATACACATAGAAGTAGTCCACAGCCTTTCAACTGACGCGGCAATAATGTGCCTTCGCCGCTTTATCGCTCGACGTGGGACTCCTGTCGAGATTTGGTCTGACAACGGAACTGCTTTTGTGGGGGCCAGTAGAGAACTACAAGCACTCTATAGCGAGTCAGTTGAAGATTATGCTGCTAACGAGTCCATCAAATGGTGTTTTATCCCCCCTGCAGCGCCTTTTATGGGTGGAGCGTGGGAGCGGCTAGTCCGTAGCGTTAAGGATGCACTTAAAGTGACGCTTAGAGACAGAGCTCCTTCTGACGAGGTCTTGACTACCCTTTTGGCGGAAGCTGAGGCATTGGTGAACACGCGACCTCTTACACACGTCTCGCTGGACTCCGACGCCGACGAAGCGCTAACGCCAACGCATTTTCTTCTTGGATCATCGTCCGGGCGCCCTGTCCCAGCTGCCCTTGATGAGTCAGACCATCTCAACCGAAGCAAATGGCGAAGAGCGCTCAGGCTAGCCGACCATTTTTGGCAGCGTTGGGTGCATGAATATCTGCCCTCCTTATCACCCAGAACAGGAGGCGGAACTCCCCCAAGTATCGCCGAGGGCGACGTCGTGATCATATGCGACTCCAACCTGCCACGCGGTTCGTGGCCCAAGGGACGCATTGCACGGCTGTTCCCAGGGCGAGACGGTGTGGTTCGAGTGGCGGATGTCGCTACCGCTGCAGGCACCTTTCGGAGGCCTCTAAAAAAGCTGGCGAAAGTCCTTGTCACTTAAAAAAGGGGAGAATGTGCAAGATTGCACAACTTTTTATAGTATTTTTACCTTTTTGTATATCGTTATTGTCTTTGATTTTTATATACTTTTTATTGTCATATTTGACATCATTATACTTTTGTTTTCTTCAACCAAAACCAGTGCCTTTTTATTTCGTCTAGAATAGTGCATGTGCCGCTTATTACGACACGAGTTTTTTATACCTTTTGATTTCCAGTTTTGTTTACGCTTATAAGTAACTTTTATTCGCTCCGCCGGAATACAAAGGTTAAAAATTAACAGGTATTTATCTAAAAATAGATTATACGCCAAATTTGCATCAGAACTATCTAACACGTCCGAGAAATTGATTTGTTGTATATATTTTAAGAAAATGGTTAAATTTGTACTTATGCGTCTTATCCAAATAAACCAGTATTTTTCATTAAAGCTTAAGTTTGTTTTTAATTTTATTAGCTGCCCAGTGTGATCTGAGATGCCCAAATTTAGTACCTCGGAAGTATAAAGATTGTGGTTTGTGATGATATTATCGATACAAGTACGTGATTGCTTATAAATCCTGGTAGGTTCTTGTATTGTAAGATGTAACTTGTATTTTTTTAATGTTGTTTTGAATAAATTTGATGCTTTGTCATTTTTTGATACATCTATATTAAAGTCTCCTGCAATAACAAATTTTTTAGCTGCATTTCGGGTGCGTAATGTTAACTTATACAATAGTAACTCTAGATTTTTTATAAATATTTCTAAATCGCTATCGGGCGTTTTGTACATGCTAATTATAGTTAATTGCAGCTCAGTAATTGAGATGCCACAGACTTCAAAATGAGTTTCAAGAGACATATCCGAAATCCAATCAACTTCCTTAAAAGATAAACCATTTTCGACATATATACATACACCTCCTCTAGATTTACGCTTTCTACAAAAATATGAAGCCAATTTGTAACCGTCCAATTTCAACACATGAGGTTCGTTACCCTTCATAAAGGTCTCGGAAAAGCATAATACGTTGTAACGATCTCTATGTGTTATTATTTCAATATTATCAATTTTAGACTTTAAACCTTGAACATTCTGATGAAAAATTTGAAATATATTATCATTTTTATTATTAGGTACGAAAACAATCTAAATTCGACTTAGGTTTAAGATCGCATGGGCTATTAGTCTTTGAACTTGTGTCTTCTGGCGAGTTTTTCGTTTGTGTAGCAATTTCTAGGTAGATACTCGTGTTGCTCTGCGAAGTAGAATAAGGTTGATGTGATTGTTCATTTGTTTTTGTTCTCTCGTGCTCAAGGTGCTCGACGCCTCGTAGAGATGGGTTACGCTGTTCTTGAAGAATACTCGACTGGCAAGAGTATTCATTTCCATTTACAAACACCTTTTCATGTTTTATTATGGGGTGAAAACCACGGAGACGCGCGTCCTTTACAGTATCTCGAAGTAATCTCCTCTTCTCCAGTTTTCTCAAAAGTTATTTGGAATATTACAATGAAATTTGTTGTGATAGGTAGCTTTTTGGTAGATCTATCTACCAGCTTCTTAGAATTTCAATATGTTTGATAATTCAATACATTTGGTCATTTGTCTCAAAAACCGGGTGTCCGCGTCATGCATGCGCGGTGGCGAGTACAATTTAGTACGCCCGTGGCCACTGCCGACGACGGACCTGTGAATGTTTACCTGGCACGCAAATACGCCTTTTTGCAGCAATTATTTCGAGTTATCAAGGTAAATAAAAATATATAAAGGAATAGGAAACGCTAATACATGCTGGAGAACACATTCGAAATGATAGAATAACAAATATAAGGTATGCGATATTTACTACATTAAAGCGTTTCTACATCCGCACCTAAAACGTATTAATAGGTAGCTGGAGCATATTGACAAGATGTCAATAAAAATCTTCAGTTATCCTGAATACGTATTTAGAACTGTTAGGTAGTAAGTAGTCGGGTGTAAATCGGATTCGGACACGAGCACATGGTTGGGGGGGGGGGGGGGGGGGGGGTAATGGTACCAATTATGGACTGTACGAATAATAGATTTATTTATTCATACAGAAATATATCAAAAGCATTTAGGGCTATTGCGCCGGATAGCGACTACCTAGACTAAAGTCCTAAACGAGTTGGTGAACTGAAGTATATTTACTTGCTGTTTAGTAGATTCTATTAAAAACGAGTGCGGAAAAAGACCCTGCCACTCCACCAGCAGCAGGCCACGGCCCTTCCTCATCTTCGTCATAGACATACATGCATACATACGCTACGGCACATCTTTTCGTCCAATATTCCGCAGTGTCTCAAGACGAGAGTCTTTGACCAGTGTGTGTTGCCAGTGATGACATATGGAACGGAAACGTGGTCGCTTACTATAGGCCTCATAAGAAGGCTCAAAGTCACTCAAAGGGCGATGGAGAGGGCTATGCTGGAAGTGTCTCTGCGCGATCGCATCAGAAATGAGGCTATCCGCAGCAGAACCACGGTAACCGATATAGCCCTCCGAATCGCTAAACTAAAGTATCAGTGGGCGGGGTACATTGCACGTAAAACCGATGGCCGTTGGGGCGGAAAGGTTCTCGAGTGGCAACCACGTACCGGAAGGCGCGGCGTGGTTAGGCCCCCCACAAGGTGGACTAATGACCTGGTAAAGGTCGCGGGAGTCCGCTGGATGCGGGTGGCGCAGGACCGGCTATTGTGGCACTCTTTGGGGGAGGCCTATGTCCAGCAGTGGACGTCTATCGGCTGATATGATGATACATACGCTCGAAAAACATAAACTTCCTTCTGAGGCAGTCGGGTACAAAGTACTACAGGGTGTTCCCCTATACAGCTGCAAAACTTTGCCAGCTGTTTGTGCACATGATACCCATCACAAAAGACTAAAGTATGCCGTTTCACATCTCGCACTCACTCTGCCACCGCTGTTTCTCCAAATAACTACCAAGAAAGCCTCCCCCGCCACGCCCCTTTAAAAATAAGCCCACTTAAGCAAATAAATGTGACGTTATCTAAGTGAACATACCTTTTGTCGGTACTCATCAACGCACAGCCGAAACTACTAAGACTAGAGAGTTGAAATTTTCACCAGAACTACCTTTTACAACGTAGGCAACGCTAAGAAGGATTTTTGGAAATTCCCCCCCTAAAGGGGGTAAATAGGGGTGCAAAGTTTGTATGGGGGAAACTTTATTTTTAGAGCTAGAGACTTAAATTTTTGCATAAAGATTACTTATTAGAATACAAATTAAGTACTTTCAATTCAATTAAATTTATTTTGTTAAACATAGATTACAACTTTTACAAGTATTGTTGGTATACAAAATATAAGACTTCTGTGCATTACCCACAATGTAGGTTTACAAAATATTTCAGCCAGCTAATATATTTATAAAAATTAAAAAAAATGTCAATACAGTGATTGGTGTTAAATACTACAAATACATGTCAAAAACTCTCAAAAAATACTATAACTAAAGAATATTATAACTAAGGAATGTCTGGAATGGAATCATGTTATGTCGTAGGGTCGTTTAAGTAATCTTTAATGGTATAATAACACTTTTCAATCAAATATTGATCTATTGATTGAAATGATTGATCCAATAATGTCATGTAAAGATCACATAGTTACATTATACAGTAAGTTAGCAAGAGGGATCTATGCTCTAAGACAGTTAAGACCACTTGTGTCAGAAAGTTGCTTAAAAGAGCTGTATTATGCGTACATATACTCTCAACTTTCATACGGGATAATGCTTTGGGGCAACAGTACGGATTATGAGCGCATCCTAAAGATCCAGAAACGTGCAATTAGAGTTCTTCTCTATGCAAAGGACAGATACACGTGTCGCGAACATTTAAGAAAACTTAGTATCTTAACATCAGTTTCAACTTATATATTGGAAGTTTTGATGTATGTTAAACGTTATCCAAATGAATTTCAAAGAAGATGTGAAAATAGTTCGAGATCAATGAGAAATGCGAATAACTTAAAAAGAAGCGGGTTGTGTCCGAGATACAACCGTTAATTAAGTTTAAGTGGATACTTATTTGTTGGTTGTCCCCGTAAAATATATATCTGCATTAATTCACTAAAATCTGTATAAGCACAGATAAATTGGTATATATAGCAACTTTGACTGACGTAGCTCGTTTGACTCGCGAGGCATTGAAAATGGCGGTCATTTCAGCATAGTTTTCATGCCCGTCACATAAACTAAATAACATTTTGTGATTAACAACTAATAGCAAATAAAGAAGGATTAAAACATGTAACTAACAATTATTTGAAATCAGATTAGGCTTCTCTACAAAAAGTTAATCCGGAAGTTACGTGATACATTTTGAACTGTACCCCTATACAAGAACGCGAGCAAAGAAGTATCCACTTCAAAACAACCTCGCCCAGACTTAGAATAGGCACAAAACTTCCGAAGTTAATAGGACAAATACTTTTTAACCGGCTACCTTCAAACCTTAAAACCATAACGAACGACAACTCTTTTCGCTTCCATGTAAAACAACTATTGCTTGAAAAAACACTGTATAGTTTACAAGAATTTCTTTCAAATGACTAAATAACAAGATCTTAAAAGCTTGACGTTAATATTTGTATTATGTTTTCTTTCTCTATTTTATGTAATAGCATTATGCTATGAGTATGAGTATTATTAAACTATTTACAAATAATAACAATTCTGTACACAACTGTACACATCTATTGTATTTTATTGTACCTGACAAGTTATAATTTTAACACATTTTTATCTGTATATTCATTGTACTATGATTTTAATTGTAAAATTATGATAATAAACAAATCTGAATCTGAATCTGAAGTCAATTGTCTTTTAAATTTATTAATATCCAGTGTTTAATTCGGTCTGGAATTTTATTGAAAATGTTTGGTGCCATTCCCAAGATTCCGCCTCTGATTAGCGCTGTGTTGTTGCTACCCTGCAAAGTTTTCAATTTTTGTTTGTATTGTTTACGTGTCGGAAATCTGCGGCCTTCTGAAACGTTACTGAACATGCTTGGATTGGTCTTGACAAAAATACCTACTTCTAGGATATACAGTTCTTCTAGTTTGTATGGAGAGCAAGACATTTTTAAAGTAAGGGATTTGTAACTTCGGTTTTTTAATTATTAATCACTTAAGAAGGTTAAAAGGGGGTTCGAATTATATATAGTGAGCAAGACATTTTTAAAGTTAGAAATTTGTAACTTCGGTTTCAGACTATTTACTATGAGAGTTCAAAGAGGGTTCTAAGTTTGTATAGAGAGCAAGACATTTTGAAATAAAGAGAGATTTGTTTCTTCGGTTTTAGACTGTTTACTTAAAGACTAGGTACAGTCAGCGTCATATAGTTAGTAGCAGCCAAAGTAGCCAAATATATCGTAACACATCCTTACACATGTATCGCAACACGTCTTTGTTACTATAGAGTAACAAAGACGTGTTGCGATATATTTGGTTACCTAGGCTGCTACTAACTATCTGATGCTGACTGTACAAAACTAATTTCAATGTTTTTTTTACTAAACAAACATTTAAATTTCTTAAACAAACATTAAGACGATAACATGTTATACGTGGACGAAGTCGCGGGCAACAGCTAGTTTATATATATATATTTATTTAAGCTTTATTTATTCCATATTGTTTGTGTTAGTACATATTTACTAAATCTAAAAGATTTATGCAATTTTTTCTTTCTTATATGGACCCCATTCGGGTAAAAGCCATATATCGCCAGATATTAGGAGAAAAGAAGGGCACTGGAAGCAACAAACTGGTCAGGGCCGAAAGGCAAAAGAAGGAAAGGTAGACGACGAAGACGTTGGACCAATGACATAACTAAGGTCGCCGGACCTAGCTGGATGCAGTTGGCTAAAGACCGAAAAAAATGGCATGAGATCGAGGAGGCTTTTACCTAAATTTACATTTGCTTTAAAAAATTCAATATAAATCAAACAAAAAAAGACAATTAAAGCTTAATTTATATTTATATAATTACTTCCGGTTGGAAAATTTGTTGGATTCTTGTGTAAAGCATCTTAGAATAACGATTAAAAATGAAATATACAAAAAAACGCTATTATAAATTAATGATTTTCGAAACCGTATTTTGCCTGGAGTATAGAGCCAAGTATAAGTCCAATTTTGTTGGCTTGTTGAGAGTATCAAGGTCCATCGCGGTGTGGCCGCTGGTCGAGGTAGCATGGTAGGCAGCACGCGCCGCGCGAGCGCAGTGACATAACACTTTTAGGTATTTAAGAGACAAATTGAATTTGTTATTTTTATATGATGTTTGGTCAAATTACATTTTTTAATAGACATAGTCATGTACTGAAGAACTTGCTGGTCTTAAAATAACCACCCTGTATAATAAAATGCTCTTCTGACTAACAGTGGTCTAATTATCCAGTTTTTGATCAGTCAGTCATACTTATGTAAAAAAAGGTAATAATTATGGTAATAATACTCCTTGCATTTCATTAAATTGTCAAAAGGGCCTCTACGTGTTGGCTCCGTTGGTACTTTGTGGGTACCTAGCCCCACGCATGCCTCCCAAAGGTCCGGGACATCATTGTCCCGTGAGCGGGAAAGACATACATGGTAATAATATAATTTGCCAGGAGATAAATAGATGAACATAGCTATTTGTTTATTATTTTTGATGGTTTCTTAAGCGGGTGTTAACCGGCGCTATAACTTTACCTAGAAGTAATCGATTTTATTTCGGTTTAAAAAACCTGTAATATATTAGTACAATCCATAATTGGTGACGTTCACCCTTAGGAAGTGAAGATATACTATTATTTTATCAGTTCTACGTATTTGGAAAACGGAAGCACCCACATAGGAACTGGGAAAACGATAGGTGGATTGATGATGAAGAAATCTGTACTAACATATCTTTGGAAAGTAAGTGTCCATAATTGATGTCATCATACTACGATGAACTTAAGAACTGTAACTACCTATTATTCCTTATTTAAAAAAAAATAGATTTAAATAAATAAATAAACAATAAATATTTGGGGACAATCTTACACAAATCAACCAAGATTTGAAAAATAAAACAATTATTCAAGAAGACAAACATTTGATCGTATGTTCCGCAAAAACGAGCCGAATACGGATGCCAACAGAATAAGGCCGTTAGCGGGGTGCGCGGGACGCGCGTCTCCCGCTCCGTCTGCCTCACCTCCGCAAATACCTAAATATCGTCTAATAAGAGCGCCTTAACGGCAATGTATTCGTCTAATAAGGATACATACGCTGATTTTTTTCATAAAACGGAACCCTTACAGTTTCGTCAGTCCGTCTGTCCGTCTGTCCGTCTGTCCGTATCTCACTGGCATTTTACTAGAAAACAGTAAAGTGTTTTTGAATAAAACTTGGAGGATAGGTGTATTTTGTTAGCTGCTACGTCCGTCTCATATTGCAAAGATATTTTAAATATCTGACCCTGGCAATGACAAATATAGCTGCTGCAGCTGTCAATATCATTGCCAGTGTCAGTTTACCACGGAGTTTTAAGATATTTTTTTTGTATTATGAGACGGATCAAGCAAAGTGTTTTATTTGCCATCCTAAACCCAAAACGTAAGTGAGGAAAGAGAGTTTATATTTTTCAAAAATAATTGACGCAGATGAAAAGTCTGCAACTTTAAAAAAAAAACAGTCACTTCTAAAATTTTCATCTATTCCCAATTAAGTAAAAAACCGTCCGTTTACTATAACGTGGTGTTTAATGCGTCAGCTGGTCACCAAGTGTGGTTATTGTAGTGCACCTGTTGGAAATCTAATGACGTCTAATCATCGTCCATCATACACATTTCTGAAGAATCTTAGTTACTAGTTATCGCCGGGAAAAAAACTACTGACGAATTTTTTTCCTGGCCCTGGGACTATTAACAAAATAAGTTAAATATATATTGGCGTATGATTGAAAGTCGCATATTATTGTCAATCCAAAAGGGCAAACAGAGAGCATATAGGAACAATATTATTATGTTAATAGCTTCCAAGACTAAACACATATAAATATGAAAATAAATTTTAACTTATTATCAAAATATCATCATCATGATGACTACTATCATCACCATTATCATTATCATCGGTAAATACCGCAAAGCGTTAATCAGATTTTAGGGTTCCGTACCCAAAGAGTAAAACAGGACCCTATTACTAAGACTCCGCTGTCCGTCCGTCTGTCTGTCTGCCTGTCCGTCTGTCACCAGGCTATATCTCACGAAACGTGATAGTTAGGCAGTTGAAATTTTCACAGATGATGTATTTTTTGTTGCCGCTATAACAACAAATACTAAAAAACAGAATAAAATAAATATTTAAGGGGGCTACTAAATACAACAAACGTGTTTTTTGCCGTTTTTATAGATAATGGTACGGAACCCTTCGTGCGCGAGTCCGACTCGCACTTGGCCGGTTTTTTGCTTCTCTTGAAACGTAAGCTTTTTGCTTATTACGCCCTTTTAGCTTGAACATTAATACTGAAGCACAGAATTTCCATTCCCCTAGTGATGATGTTAGCTGTCAAAGCGCCATAACCTATACGAGAGTGAGATGATGTACGAGAGGTTTATGACGAGATTTTCGTCAGGTCACTGCATTTAGAAACAAACGAGGGCTGAGCGGTCAAACCCTATAAATCGAGATGATTGCTTTTTGAAATAAGAACTCAACCTTCGTTACACATTGTTTTATTTTCAATAAACCTTTTACGCGATTCTGCGATTTCAGCCCTCGTAAATATCTTACACAAATGGGTACTAAACAAATTGCAGCATGCCGGTTCTATCAGGAAACGGAAAAACAGCTCTACACATCCTCTGCACTGCAACTGATCCGCAGACCACTTATGCGCGAAAGAAGTACCTATGTGCCTTTGGAAACATCATGCAGCCAGATGAGATACCTACTGATTAGGGGGCCCAAAGATTTTGACGCCTAAAATAATAAATAGAGTGTTGTCACTAGATCCAACAAACTTTAAATGAAATGAAATTAATTAACGTAACATAAAAAATATTTAAGCGCCAACTTAATTTTAAAAACTGATCTTATTTAAAGTAAAAACGTGAATATTCTTCAATTATTTTACTCCTATCGCACCTTTACCAAAATTTTAATAAATTTCTTATTGTGGTGTACCTACTATTGAAATATTATTTAAAGACAAGTATCATTTCGCGCCAAAATGTAAGTGCATGTAGATATACTTACGTCACATTAGCTCAGCACGGCTAGCAAAAAAGATACAATTGAGAAAAAAATCGCGACATAGAACTTTATCGCACCTTTTCTCGCGTCCTGCGCATTTTCTGCTAGCCTGCAAAATGTCGAGTCAGAGTGACCTCCTGGTTCGTAATTTAAATCTATCATGTTGAAAAACACTGGTTTCACATCTAATTTAGTTTCTCTGGCGAGGCATCTTATTAATCAAGGATATGAAATAAGGTCATGAGTTTGTTCCAAAGGATCCGTACCTAGTTTGAGATTGAAGTAATTTACTCGGACGACGTTCCACCGGGACTAGTCCACGATGAGTACGATAAATTCCTCAACCGCCCGCTCGGAAAACATGCTTTTAACGCAGACTACAGTGGGCAAGGGAGCCTTGGCATTGGCACAGATATTCAACCAAAAAGCTATATTGGTGAACACGGACCGAACACATAATATATTGTCTATAATAAAAGTACAATCTTAATAAGGTCATTTTATTTTTACCTTCATATTTTGTTTCTAGATAGTAGGAGATAATAAATAAAGTACTTACATCATTTTATTAGGCGGGGAGGGTATATTCAAGGGATTAACAGGGTGATGATATAAGGGGGCGGTCAAAAATAACATAAGACGATGACGTAATACATGGACAAGCCCTTAACTGATGGTTTAAACAATTTTTATTTATACTGGCTACGAAATTTCCGCGTGCATATTATAGGTATCTTGCTTATTGGATAAAAAATATGCTTGTATACAAATCTCATTTTCAGAAGAAAAGTCTCGAGAGACGTTCTTTCCGTGTACCGCTCGTGTAGCATTAATTACCTAGTACTAAGTCAAAACTACGGACCTGTTTTTTTATTCACTAACCTTTTAAACGCCATGAACTGAACCCCAATAGGCGTTATGACGTCCGCTGCCAAAGCAAACTTCAGTATTTTATATAAGGTTTGTCTTTGCTTTCTTGTAACAGCGATGTTGGCGTGACTTTTGGTCTTCTGTCTTGGCGGTGAAAAGGTTAAGAAACCAGAGCTAAAATTTGTTTCATCACTTTCGCATTTCAATCGCATTTAAATGTGTCTCACGAGCATTGAAATGCGACTGAGATTCAAAAGTGATGAACAAAAATTGAGGACCTGCTGTATCTATATGCATTACACACGCACGGTCTAGTCAGAATAGGCTATCATCCTGACACGAAGTCTCTCAGCCGTGGTAATAACGCATATTTTTCATCTCGCATCCCACTTTATTGTTCCTACAACGTGTGAGATAAAAAAGCTTAGCATTCTTTTAAACTGCTCAACATTACCTGCTGTCTGCGAGGAAATGGATTTTTACCCGTTATTTTTAAGCTTTGCAGAAAATACTGGCACTTTAGAGCGTTTCTAGGTAATTTTCTGCATACATTACGTTCACATAAGGCCGCGTTTACACACAGGCGTAAGTTTGTGCGACACGACGCGCGCGCTTGTAAGGGCTCGGCCACATATCCACGGCACGGCGTCGTCGCCGTGTAACGACGCGGCGCACGCCGTAAAAACCCACGTGGCGGCGCCGTAGAAATCCATAGCGCGGCGTCGTGTAAAGTCGCGATGCAACGCGGCGCCTTAGAAGACACTCACGGCGCGGCGTCGTGGATTCTCACGACGCCGCGCCGTGAATTTCTACGGGCCGCAACATGGGTTTTACGGCGTGCGCCGCGCCGTTTCACGGCGACGACGCCGCGCGCCGTGCCGTGGACATGTGGCCGAGCCCTAAGGCGCTATGGTTTCTTTACACACTGCTATCTGTACGCGTTCGTTCGCCTCACCTCACCCATCACGCCTAACGAAACTAGACCTCTGATTAAGTACGCTTAGTTACTACGAATCGCGTCTCAAGATATATGTGACAGGTGAGGTGAAGTTAAAACAAGTTACAAAATAGCGGGGCAGGGCTTGCGATGCGATTGACACGTCACTTCTAAAACACGTCACTGAGAGAAAATTGAGCCAGCGAGTGAGAGAAGATAAACTATTTAGTTTAGTTACCCAATGTTGTTTTAAAAAAATACGGTAGGTAAATAATAGAAAAACTTAAAAACAGTCAACAATATACAGGTAAATTATAAGATCCCTACAAATAATAATTATTATATACCCGGTGTATTTTAATTATCTCCGTAAAAGCTTTATAAAAGAACCAGCTATCAATAAGTAATTAAAAAACAAAGCGCTTTAAGTGGTGTTAAATTACAAGCGGGATAACATTGAAGATGCAAATATATTCAAATCGGAACAAAAATCCATTAAAAAGTCATTGAGTGGGACGATAGAAAGAATGGCGTCCAGTTACCGTTTTGTAAAACTTGTTAAATCCTATGGGACTGTCTGGGGAAAATGACGTGGCCAACTTTCCTTAAGCGTAATAGATCGATTAATGCCCTTCTACTTATGCAATCAACCAATCACACTAACCCCCTTATACAAAGTGTTTTTTTTTTAATGGGACAGTATGGGGAAATCCGAATCTAAAGGAGATGAGGAAAAGTGTCCAAGGAAACATTAGGTGTTTTTTTGTGTAAACAAATTTGGCTCATTAAATTTTTTGGTCAAGCGTGAGTTGTTCTTAAAAAATTATAAAGTTGGTCAATTTTTTTTTTGACGCGGGTCGGCTCTGTTTCATGTAAGGATTATTTAATTGTATTGAAAGAAAAAAACTGAACAGCAGAAGTTGGTCAAATTTAATGAAAACTAATCTTCATACAATTGCAGTATTCGCCTTTTAATATTGTTACAAGTGCCTAGGCGTGTAAAAATAGTATTTTATGCAACTGTTCTATAAGAAGGGTCTTAAAACGCGAGTGGCGTGGGTTAACCATAAGCAAGAGGTGTCACATTTCCAATTTCCCACCAAAATACAGTTCAAAATGAAAGGACGAAAGATGATAAACTATTAGTCCTAAACTATTAAGATTTTATTCGTGTTTGTGAAGACAAAAGTGTACGTTCCTTTTAAAATGGTCGAAGAAATTAATAACTCCACCTACTGAAGTAATTGCGCGAGTTGGTAGCAAAAGTACGAACAGAAAACTTGCCGCCTGAAAAGTTTAACTATTCTGTAGTCTGCTATTTATTTTAAATTTGTCGTAGAAAAAGTATTGTATGCAACTGTGTATAACTGGTCTAAAAACACTCGTGGCGTCTTTAATTGCGATGCTCGCCAAGGCTCGCATCGCAACCCACGCCACTCGCGTTTTAAGACCCTTCTTATAGAACAGTTGCATAAAATACTATAAAATTATTCCATTTTTAAATTTCGATAATCGATAAGAGCTCCAGATGATTCAAGAGAAGAACATTTTTTTTAATCTTCGTAAACATCATGGCACGCGATAGTCTTGAAATTATAAAAAAAAGAATTCTAATTTGGAACGTAAGTTATTTCTGCAGCAAAGAATTCAAATTTGGAACGTAAGTTATTTCTACAGCTGTGATTTTGTTTCCAATCAGTTCATGCTTGTAATTTTATTCATCATGGCGTTAACTAATTCACATAAAGTTGATTTGATTGAGGCGTATTTTCTTAATTATCGCAGTAGAGATAATGCACTAAAGTGGTATCAAGAACGCTATCCTGACCGTGTAGTACCGAATCGCAAGATATTTGATAGTTTAATAAAGCACCTAAGACAGGAATGCTGTTTCAAACCTAAGCGTAAAAGGCCGACGATAGTCAATAGTGAGTTTATAACTATTGCCGTATTGGGATATTTTGAAGCATATCCAAAAGCTTCGTTACGGGAAGCAGCTGAAACTATCGGTATTCATAAATCAACTGTAAGGAAGATATTCAAGGCTCATAAATACAAGTGTTACATAGAAGGTCGATGTACAAGCGTTATTACCTGGAGATAAAGACCGCAGGTTACATTTCTGTAATTGGTATGTGGCTCAGACTATTAGAAATAGATGTTTTCCTAATTTTATTATTTGGACTGATGAATGCAACTTTTCGAACAATGGCATGTACAACAGGAGAAATAACCATTGCTGGTCAAAAATTAATCCGCTAAGAACTACAGAAACAAAGTGGCTGTTGTGATGAATGTTGAACGACTTTTTCCAGTATTGTGAAGTAGGTAGAAGAAGTAAGGAAGGTATACCTCCAGTTGCCCTTTATAAGGCTAGCTAAAATAGGTTTTATGTTACTGCTACGTAGTTAATAATCCGTGCTTCTCAATTTTCTCATATTTCTACAAGCTAGTCAGTTGCGTGAAAGTGTGAAATTTTGCAACAGCTCGATGAGACGAGTCTAAGGTGCCCTAACGGGATTGTCGTGTGTAAGTAAATGCCATGGTTCTGCTGTGTCCATCAGACCACCTCGATGGCATACATCGTTCAATCTACAAAGACGCCCTCCTCTTCTCTGGGAATGAGGGGGGTGGTGTCTTCGAGAAATAAACTGTCTATTCTATACCATAATTATGATTGCATTGTCATCATGATTTAAAAATAAGTCTACACAATGCTAGGTTATATAAAAAAACAAGATTTGGCCTAAGACATTAACAACAATGTTGAAGTTGAAGAAAATCTTGTAACATGCATTATATCAACACACTCCTGCTAACAGTATACTTATACGATACAATTATGTCAGTAATGCTTAAAGGCTTGTGCATAGTGGGGGTTAATCTGACTCAACATATCACATACCAATTTAATATCAATGTGTTTTGCGCACTCGTTCCGACAGTGCAATATAATCGTGGTTTATTTTCTTTCATGTTGATGTTTTGTATTATTTATGTTCTCGCTACTGAAAGTGGCAAGTTGCATAATATCATACCAGACTAAAGTTATTTTTATCTGGATGCCTTTGAGCCCTTCGCTACGCTTAATATTCTAACTTTGCGGGTGGAAACGCAACAACGAATTGATACCATATTAGTACGCGATACGTTTCGTCACATCGCCTCCGGTACTCACTTACCAAAGGGTCATCAACACGCCGCCGGTGCCAGCGTTGCCAGGCAACGCACCGTCGGCGTCACGACGGCGCGTCGCCACGGCGCGTCAGCCTCCGTGTCACTACCCTGAGGCTGTATGAATCACATCATGAATGAGCAATATTGGAAATTTAATTAAACTTCCAAGCTGCGAGGAGAATATGAAAATGGTTGTACTTTCTCAGTGAGTAAACAAATGTAAATTAGGAGTGTGTAGGCATGTGGGTAATTACTTAATATCGCTTCTATTAGATTAATAATTAAACAGAACTTCTATCAAATGAAGGAAACATCTCCGCATGCTTTTTTCGGAGGTGTACATGAAAGTTGACCTAAATACCTACTTAAAATAATTTCAAAGTAAATCCAAACAAAACAAATATTCAAAAACCCCATTAGTCATTCAAAATGTGTCAAAAGTTTGTCCCATTAATTAGGATCCGCTCTGTGCTGTGAAGTTGCTAATCCTGATAATCCGCCTCGACGTGTCGCGCCCTAATGTAGGTGTCCGCCGGCTTAGAGAGATCCGTTTGTCCAATTTAGAATCGGACCATTGAGGTAGAATTTACAATTGGTTTATGATTAGGTGTATTTATAAATACCTACTTTCAAGTATTTGGATATGTTGATATTAGTTATCTTACTTAGAATTCATCGAACGACATGACACAATGGATTATTAGAATATAAAGAAATAATACTGAATTATACCTCTTGTTGTATCGATACATAGGTACCTTTAATACGGCCCTTGTTATTTTTGACACGAAAAATATTTGGTAATGTCAATGTCATTCAATAATTTCAATCACTACATTGTCAATGTCATTACCTCAAAATAATGCCATCATTACTGATATAGTGTCTGAACCGCAAAGGACTCTTCGATAAATACCCCATCACCGCCCCCGTGGAGCGTACACAATTCTACCCCAGACTTGGAAATAAGATTTTCAGTCCTCGTAATGGGCAGTCGTAATGGTTCGATTGCCATACAAAGCGTTATTTGACATTCGCAGGCTAACGGCGTGATATTTTAAGAAACTTATGTAACAAACTTTCATCAATCGGCTTCCCATTTGCGCCAAATTCCCCCTTTCCTAGAATATACTTGTATAAACTAGATTAATTTGAGAAAAATAGTTTTCCCAAAATATCACATCCCAAACCAATTTCTCACTCACTCAGAGACCTTATACATCTCTGGGATATAAAATCATATCACAAACTTGTTAATTCTGATAGAGACCTTGTATCTAATGTAGTGCATAATTTTTTTGTAATATTGTTTTCATTTAGTGACATTTAGTTAGTTCTGTTAAACTGCAACTTCCAAACAATTATTGTTGTAAGATGTATATATTTTTTATTGTAAATTGTTGAGTGCCCTTGTGGCATATTTGCATAATATACGTTTGATTTTGTTTTTTTTTTGATTTTCAAAGCAAAACTCACAGTGCATATTTTCTCGTAAATTCGACCTATGTTATTTTTCCAGCGTCAACCTTTGCAATTCAACCCCAGTGTTAATTACAATGACGTAGCCACACGTGACGTCATACCATTATTCATCGAACCTTTAATGGCCTCTCCGGAAATGTACAGGCCAATAATGTGCAGTCAATCATAGCACAGAGTAGGAAGATAACTAGGAAATAATAGCCCCTTTTTATAGCACTAGCACTATTAGCAGACACACACTAAATAAAATATGGTAAACTTCCCAAAGTTTGACAATTTAATTCTAACTATTGACACACGCCTTTATTGCTATCAATCGAGATTGAAGGCGCCATATATCATTGGACCGGTGTCAAGAAGATAATAGGTAAGGCAGGAAAACTGTAAACTTAGCACGTTTAGAGGTAGATACCTTTTCTTTTTCTAAATGAAGTAGCTAAACTGAGTATGTTTGCGGATTTTTGGTGTGTCAAAGAAGAAACGATCTATTAGTCTCATGACAACACCATAAAATGCATGGCAGCAGATCCAAAAAGTTTGTGCTGAGCAAGTATCAGAAGATTATCACCTAAAATTGGCCGAAAGTTTGAACAAAGTTATACCTTAAAATGATTTACTTTGTTCAATACACTATGCTCTTCCCACGTACTGATAAACGTGCAGACTTTTATTTACTGTAATCAAGCAATAAAAGTGGCTCGTTTCTTTGACAAGTTTGTAATAACTTTTGTGTTTGATCGAAACGTACACCTTAACATCGGCAGTTAAGGTTGTTTTTCCAATAACAATATTGGATGTAATGAGAGTATGCGAAAGGCATTACAGAAAATACAGAAAAATAAACATATGTTGCAGGTAAGTAAGTAAGTAAACAGTGTAAACACCTCCACTGCAGTTTTCACTCCCCGTTTTCCATACTCTATAGTACCTATCCAAAATCAGTTATGTCAGTGGGTATGTGCTTTTACATTGACCAATGTAATTGTTTCCTTAAATAAATAAACAAACCGAACAAGTGCGAGTCGGACTCGGTGAGACGATCCGAGAGCTCCGCTCTCAGACTCAATAGTATCTAAGGGCGGAATTACTCTTTTAAAATTGATAGATGTTAGCGTTGTGGGTTTCAGGTCCAAATATGAAGGGATTGAAGCTTTCATTCGTTATCATCCTGTTAATTATGTATGTAAATAAGTTAGAGATAAATTGCGTTAGATGCTATTCTAGGCTAAAATCAAGACTACAAATAAAAGTGTAGAAAACTCGCGTTTCGTCCAAAATAATTGGTTTAAAACATACTTCAGCATACTAATTCAGTATTGATGGATTAGTGTATCATTTAATGTGTGCTAGATCTAGATTTATAGATTCATAAATTAGAATAGTTAGGTTAGAATGGATCGCTGGCCAGCAAGAAAACGCGTGGACGGACGCGCGAGCTGCAGAGACATTCTACCCGCGAAGTCGAGAAAAGTGCTTATCGATCGGCACTGTGGGGCGGGGAACGCTCCCTGGAAAATGGGCCTTATACCCTTTTATTAAGGTATATTTTCAGATGAGGAGTCGGATTAGTGGCGTGATCGTGTTAGTATTGGCTATAAATACCCCGGCGGGCCGAGGAGCGGGTCACTTTTCTATGGGACGTCGAAGCGAGATCACGCTGCAGAATACGAGGGCGGCCAGGCTAGGCTGACCTCTGGGCGCGTACTACTTCGAGGCGGAGCAAGGCTGGTCACCGCTGGGCTGCATTACGGCTGTTGCTGAGAGAAATTAGAGTTTGGTAAGGTCGCAAATGCCTTTGCGATCGTCTGGTGAGATTGAATATTTTATTTTAAAGTGTGACTAATCATAGTGAATTCTGGAATTTCTTAGGGAGTAATTATCTTGTGCGCACATTGTCTTGAATTGAGTGATTAATATTTAGGCAATATCTTTCTGCTCGTGAACTGATATGATCTTATATGATCACGTGTGTATTTTGAATATGTGGCGGTCTAATAGGTTTATCACCTAATAAATGCGCTTAAGACATCATCATATTAGAATTCCGTATACTCCCATGAAGTGAAGTGAACACTTACACATAGTACATGAATGTTCGCTAAGGAACGGTCCAATGGTAAATAATTCCTAATTGTATACCAGTATCTAGTGGTTAGTTGTAGGTACAAATGAGGGAAATCTTTATTAAAATATGTGCTAATATTATGTTGTAATTTATTTATGGCGGAGGAGCTGGCTTGTTACGAGCGTCGAGGGAGATCAGAAGGGCAGGAGCCCTGGGAACCAGAGAGGCGTTGGGTACGTGTCCCACTATTAAGAAATTAAAATCTGGTGAGTGACCTTTATAATCACTGTATTGAATGATTCTGAAACTTATTAATTTGTTTTTGGGCTATTATCTAACCATTTCAACGTTATCATACTTGAATTTGTGTATCGAAATCTAGTTCTACTGTATATAGTTTGGGGAATATGCTAGATAAAGTACGAGCGGTTTATGTATAGGCTATGAACGGATCTAGGTCATTGGTTAAATAACTGATGATATTACAGGAATGTTGTTTTGTTCTACATATATATTACTAGTTGATTTGTCACTGCGATATGATTGGGTTCCGTGCGCCCCCACGAGATAAAGTGATCAATTATTATACGACAACCTAGCTATAGCAATTGACTCGGGCCGTGGTACGCGTTACACTATGAGGATAGATTGTTAAGATGCGGATAAGCGACAAATATTACCACAAGTTCATATTAATATCCGGTGGTTAGTATAGGTGCTGATGGGTGGTTACTTTACTAGATTAACGCAACTGAATAAAGTAGTTATATACACTCGTGGCTGTGTGCTCGGTGTCGAGACAACCATATCCACAGGGCACATTGACGACCCTGGCCACACGAGAATTCTCCCGAAAGGGGCTTCTTAGTCAGCAGAGATGTGCCCGCACTAGAGCGCCAGTCATAGATGTGTAGACAGAGTGAGTGGCTGAGAGTCTTCAATCTTGCAAATTGAGGGACCTCACTGGTCGAGCTGCTGTCTTAGTTCTAACAACCCTCTTAACAAGGGTTACGGTTGTGTTGGTTTATGAAGTAATCAGATGTACTTATAGATATATTGTGTGGAATTCCTTGAATGAATGAATCTAGCGTAGTAAATTAGTTATGTACACCTGTGGCCGAGAGCTTAGCGTTGTGGACAACCATATCCAAAGAGCACATTGACGACCCTGACCAATACGAGAATTCGCCCGTTAAGGGGTTTCTTAGTCAGTAGAGATGATGATCGCGCTTAGGCCTCCGTCACGGATGTGTCAACGAAGGTAAGGTTGGTGAGACCTTTCAGTCTTGCAAACTGAAGAGTTTCGCTGGCCGAGCCGTCGTTTTGCTTTAACCGAAGCTTCTTACCGTGAAGCTAGCTATGTTGATTTTACAAGGAAATCCAACACTTTCGCTTTAGTAACGGCAATAATTAAGTAGGTATCTTGTTAGGTGGGGTCGTTATTATCGGGATCTCAACAAAAGTATCGCAGTGGGTTGGTAATTAATTATCATTCGTCAGTTCAACTGTGCATTGTCGTATATTTAACATTGTTCCGACTATAAAGTGCCTTTGAGTTGATTGGGTGAGATTGGTTGCTAAGACATTGTGTTACATCCATTGAGATATTTTGGGGGTGAATTGTATTATAAATAGCTTAGGAAAAGTCAGTACTAATTGGTATTAGATTTGATAGAAATAACGATAGGGTAGGCGGAATCAACAGATGAGGTGGGATTACTAGCGAGTACGAGCAGCCGCGAGCGAGCGAGAGGCGAGCGCTACAGTTCGCTAACAACTCTAAGATTCATCGTTAGGGAGAATCGATATTATACTAGACATTGCGTCATTCATGTACCTGGAAGTAAAACATGTACTAATATTCTATTTCAATAGACTATCATCGCATCATCATCAATATCTTGACATACGATTATTTTCGTTATATCATCGCATCATCATCAATATCTTGACATACGATTATTTTCGTTATATCATCGCATCATCATCAATATCTTGACATACGATTATTTTCGTTATTATATCATCGCATCATCATCAATATCTTGACTTCTTCACGATTATTTTCATTATTATGTCATCGCATCATCATCAATAGAGATCCCATCATGGCCAACACAAGTTGACCACTATTGTATTGCGAGTCTGTTTAAAGGGCGTCACCTACCACATCTATACCACACCTACAACTTAGTATAACAAGGAATTTATGCCCACTTTAGCCTCCATAGTTGTGCATCACTTAATGAAACTACAGAATTGTAAATTAATTCTAAGGAACCTGGTATAATTGTCTTACTTAAGTTATAGGTTCTACTAAAATGGGGTTAATGTACAACTTCAATTAACGTGTAACTGTTTCCCTTTATAGAAATACAAACTTCATACTTCTCGAAAAGGGCCTGGTTCTACTCACACAACGCGGGGCCTCATCACTAGACGAAATCACACGCCAAGCCACTTCACCAGCGCGAATCACGTATAGCTTAGGTCTAAATAGGTCTTCGAGGTTAGGTTCCAGAGATAATAAATTCTAGGTTAGATTACGGCATTGTAGGCCTGGAGTCGGACGGTTTTTTATTTGACCGAATCTCTTTCCGTCCGGCAATATCCTAGGAGATGATTTGGTCTGTTAAAGTACTCAAGCTCGATTACTTTAACATAAATAACGAGAGATTCTGTAGCTGTAGGATAGATTTACCTAGACTAGAATAAAACCCAACCTTTCTAGTAGGATCGGCCGGAACTAACTCGGTTTTTCTATTCGCTTTGGTACGAGTTAGTATTTATAGGATCAAAGTGGATATCTAGTACAATCGAGTCTTGATCTTACTGGATTAATTAATCAAAGGTTCTTTAACTTCAAAACAAACAAAATTAATTTGATATTTCTATGGTAAATAAATGATTTATTTTCTCGCTTACTATCTGTTTAATTTTATTCAATAGCTTTTCCTTCAGGTAGGATTCCATTTTCAGACGACTAGAAGCTTCTCAGGAGCTTCAGCTTTCAGCTAGGGGTTAATTTAAGTTCAGAATAGGAAACCATAAAAAGCAAGCCATTTAAGAGGTTGAATCGTTACATTTTGGTGAGGCCGTGATCAGGATGAAAATAAGGTTTAAATTCACTTTTAAGTATCCCGGGTTACTACAGAATAGAGTATTTTCAATTTAAAAAAAAATATATATAAAAAAAATTATAATAAAAGGAAAAATATTTTTTTATTACGTGATTCGCTTGGTGAAAGGGCTAATTAAATTTATTTACAGATTTTTCTGTGTGTGGGTTATACAAATAACCCACATTTTGTTGCCGTGGAGTAGATAGAGAGATGGAGTTTGTATTTTTTAATGTTGTGTTGTGTATTATTTTCAGGACTTTCTTTCTTTTATTTTATTTCAAAGAGATTTTCACGCGCGATACGTACGTGAATTGTGTTGTGTATTATTTTCAGGACTTTCTTTCTTTTATTTAATTTCAAAGGGATTTTCACGCGCGGTACGTAGGTGAATTACTAATCAATAAGTTATATCACACTAAACTATGAAAAATATGCATAGAAATAATTTTGTTGTAGACGAAGGGCTAATATTATTTTGACAGAAATTCATTTGGGGGTACACATTTTTATTCCCGACTGTACTTTTCTACAAATGTTTACCAACTGCTCATTGAGACGATTCTAACGAGCCCAAACTCGATGGGTTTGTGTCATTGTATCACGAAGTTCCTAGGCCCATCTTCCAACCCCAGCATCAGATTAGTTCCTTGTCATCATAACTTTAATTTGTCATGCGATTTATACATATGTGCGAAATTTTAGGCCGAACGGAAGTCAGGAAGCGAGTCTAATCTAAGAATTAAGTAAAAACGTAACAGTACCTAAACACTCTTTTCATCGGACAGTCGTGTCAAAGTAGTGCCTACGCGTAATTTGTATAAAAGGGGGGCAGGAATGTTATGCGGAATGGCCTTACAATCTGCCAATGCCATAGCACAATTAAGTAGGTTCCATATACATCAGGCGGTTGCGGTAGTAGTTATAATAAAGTTTAGGTATAATGCTTTTATTCCAAAATAAAATAAAAATAAAATAAAACGGATCTAGATAACCTCAAGATAGTATTTTGTTAAATTAGCATCTTATGTATTTAGCTACGATTATTTCATCCTTCATATTCAATTGTTGCATTTGAGTTCGCAAGAATAGTGTTGAGGTCATTGACATCTGTCCCGCGGTTGGGCAATTATTCGTTAAATAGTGGTTAGGAAAGTACCGGTGGATGATTATAGTACCAAGGACTTAGGAACATACTTAAGAACTCATCACATAATAGGGGTTAGAGTTATAGGTAACTTTCGTAAACTAGGGGAGAAAAGTAGGTACGCGTTATACCTAGTTAGTTGACCTAGTCAAATTGAATCCAATTCTCGGCGTTTACGATAAATCGATCGCTACTAAGTATTGTCCGAAATCTTAAGTACCTATAACCTTGCGGATATTTTCTATGTAATCGTCTTTGTAAAGAAAGTAATTGTAAGAATAGATTAGTAGGTAATTCGCGCGAGTTATATTCATTAACCAGTTAAAATGATAGGAAACTGGAGCGGTTATCTGTTACAAGAAAATGCGCATTCGAATCGGATTAGTTCCGGCTAGAAATTCAAATACCTAAGATCAAAGGTACACTATAATGGACTTTGTTGTTAGGTCATTAAGGTCAAAAGGTAAGCTGTGTGTAGGTATTTAAATGGTTGTCATCGTGAGTCAGTGAACCGGTTGTATGTACGCGTGAGATTTCAATTTTTAATTACGTAGGTACATAAAACCACTTTGGCAGGGTTAAAATAGTGACAGGTTTGAAGATAAGCAACAAGTAAAGGGCACCTAAATACCTGGCTAACTCCACAGAGGTATATTCCTGGCATGGTAGGACTCGCACATTTCCACATAAATACGCGGCCACTCTATCACATTCACTTTATAATGTGCACCAGTTCAATTATCACTACATTGATTTATGTTTGAATACACACTAAACCACAGTAAACACTTTAAACTGATTAAATAATAGGCCTAAATATGCGAGAATTCGGCTCGTTGAAGCCCGCGCGCAAACTAAAAACAATTTTAAACATCGAACTTAGGTTCGAGCAGCCATTTTGGAATCTAGCGACGTCGCGGCGCCAGTAATCATAAAGATTTTGGCGGGAAATTGTTGTTTAATTTGATGATAAAGGAGTGATATTAATTAACTATATGTCGCGTTCGCTTATAATTTGGTGGAATGGGTGAACAGTTTTAGGATAATAGGATAAATATTTATGTAATGCATTAAGGTCGGTCGTAAATAAAGCGCGTCGCACGTAAAATATTTTGACACGGAAAATAATGTAGCCAGTTAGATGCGTTAATATTGATAGTAACTTTATGATAATGGCATAGTGTAAATTATTTCTAATAACTAGGTAATAATATAGTTGCTTAACTTTTGAGGTGGTTTTTCTCACGGGCCAGAATTGATATCGGCGAATTAAATATATAGAAATAGTATGCGACAAAATTAGCTTTGTGGAGGTTGCAAGCCAAATATAAGAACTAATTAGAGCCTACATATTTTATATTGGTCAACTCTAATAGGTATGTTAAGTACCTTTAAGCGTCACGCGGGTTTACGTGGGTACAATGTAATGAAAAAAATAATAGATAGATTGCGCCTTACAAAACTTAGCAAAATAAAGTTTTAGACCCATCACACACTGTAGTTATAGCGGATTTCATTGTAATCAGTAGCTTAATTAACGCTAACGTACTTACGAACGTTCGAATTAGAAAATAGTAGATAACCCGTGTTGGCAAGAGAATGAAATAAAACGGATTCATTGAATCAGGATATTCCGAAATCCGTCTGTCTGGTTTAGTTACTTCATGAGTCATAATTATAGAGCGGGGTTTGTAAAGTTTCAGAGTAATTTAAATAATTAATTATAATTCCAGTCAAGTTAGGTTTTCATATATATATGCAAAACCAAGCACGCGTGATCTACGGTACGACATTATTAGTTAGCGAATAACTTTGATACTCAGGTTCTGAGGCGAAAGACTTCGCTGATAGGGATTTCCGAATCTCACGGGAGATTCAGCTCTAAGAAAGGGGGGGCAGAAGGCTTAGAATCGTAAGACAATGTGTGTCGGACATGAAATTGATTAACCGCAACGCACTTAATTATTAATAAGGTAGTGTTAAAGTCATGGGTTCTATCAATAGGGTTGAATGCAATTTAAATGTAGGTAGGTATAGTAAGTAAATATAGTACGGATCAATTCATTGATAGTTACGTTGATAGTAAAATTTATTACTTACGTATTTTAAACAATGGTTTCAGAATTTGTCAAGTATAAGATGGATAGTTGTCCCAGTCTGATACCGAAAGATTAAGAGCTTGTCAGACAAATACCATATATGTACCGGTTCACGTCAGGTTACGAAAGATATTCGCCATGTTTACATTATATGGTAACAGGGCAATTCGGAGAAATTATATTAGTAATACCAAGTTGTGCACGTGTTATTATTATTATGTACTTTAAGGCAGGAGTCGTATATATCGCATGGCACTTTAATTGGTTACCATAGTATGTGATACTGGAGTATGTAAACTAACTGTTCCACCTCTCTAGTCATTGTTGAGGTAATGTGAATTTCGAAATGGGTCGTTAATTTCGCAAGTTATCTTAACAGCGCACTGGACGATTGGTTTGTCCGGCGGGCTATGAATCGCGAGCGTCCGGGTTCGATCCCCGGTACGGAAAAATCTTTTTGTGTTTTTTTATTTTTGCTTTACTAACAATATTGTGGGCTACTACTTTTTAAACCTTTGGTTATTAAATTGAACGAATTTTACAATGTTTGGAGTAAGTTAAGGGTAATTGGGGATACTTATATATTTAGGCGTTTATAGTTTTAACATTATGCGATTTAGGTATTCATCAAGTTGTGTATTTGTCTACGACATAGGGTCCGTCTATATTTTTTCCATGAAGTACCTATGACAAAAATGACTTATCAGTTAATGTAAGAGGTTGTAATTAGGTATTATTTAAGGGTCTGCGGTATAATTTTACGGATTCATAAAATTATCATCGAGGCACTCGCGTAGGTTTATTGAACAGAACGTATGGTTGTTTATAAACGATATTCGTATTAGGGCATATTTCCAAGTTCGGTTACAAAACTAGCGCAAAATAGGTCAGATATTGGTCACGTAGGAAAATTAATCCGACCCATGGCGGGGATATTTTGATACTAGCGACGAACGCAAGTGATATTTCTCTCATCCATGTAAGAAATAAGTAGTCGGCCGATGGATTAACTGTCGCATGAGTAAGTTCGCGGTTGCTTTCCGTTCTTTCGTAACCGTTTAAAAGAGTTTAGTACCTTTACTGAATTCAGTGCTGGATTAAAATAGGCCTTATGGTTTAAAATGGGAAGATTTTAAAGGAAGAAGGTATAAATTACTTACGGTTGATTGACATGACACCCACTAGTTGAGTTCCCAGTAGCAGAATTC
This sequence comes from Epinotia brunnichana, assembly GCA_963854355.1. Lineage (NCBI taxonomy): Eukaryota > Metazoa > Arthropoda > Insecta > Lepidoptera > Tortricidae > Epinotia > Epinotia brunnichana. Next base: position 14,378,387 of record OY977949.1, on the reverse strand, counting down.
ATGGTTTCACTAGCTTCACCTTAAAACTAACTAAGTATACATTCTAATGCACAACACTGAATAATGCTCGTATTATGATACGTTGGAAAAGGCCAAAATAGGAGGCAAAACACTCGTTGTTGCACTATACCAGTCAGGCGTAATTGGAGCAATTTATTCCTTCAAATAATAGCAATCTAGACACTAGTTATTAAATTATTTGATTAATTACGACGAATGTTGTTTACAAAATTTGTCTAGCGAGGCCGCGGGAATTTGACATTTGCTGATTTGGGTTAAGATCTGTGGTGAGGCTTTAATGTACGGCCAAGTGGCGTGTTTAAACGGTTGTTACGGTTTAGGAAAAATTAGGAGTTGTGAATATATAAAGCCTGAGCTTACTTAGAGGTGGTAATTTAATTCTAATGGGGTTTTGTCATGTGGAATACGGTGGCGGAATGAAGGGGTTAATTCGGTTTCGAGTCAAATCATTTACGCGTTACAAGAGCATCTTACATTTATAAACTGTGTATCAGGCAAGTGAGGTATTGGGAATTATGTTAAATTTTTTTGACAAGAGAGTTCATATTTACTTAGACGGATTTTCCTTGCCTACTAACATTAAACTAGGACCTTTTATTAGATAGACCTTGCCAGTACGTTGTGTCTAGTTGATAAATCTAATGATTAATTTCCCTGCGCTTAAAGTTATTAAACTATAAATGTGATTAACAGGTCCTACCAATGTCAGAATTCGCGTCGATTTATAAGGGGCCTTTTGTAATTGGGGTTAGCATTGTGATTATAAAATACTCTGATACTACATTATATCCAAATGAGAAATCCTAGTAAGTGTTTGTATTCATACCAAAATTTGTAGACATCCCATTGAAATTGAGTCGCGCATTATGTTGGGTGTACATTATCGTTTGTAGGGCCATTATCGCTTGTATCGCGGGAGGGTTAGCGTAGTCGGTTGTCTTTAATCCATTCGGTATGATAGCTTTTGCGAGGGTACTACCACAATTTTATTTAGCATTTTAGACGATAAATATCAAAAAAATAATGATAAGTAGAATAAGAAAAGTTGTAGTCTGTGTTAAGAATAGTTACGCGATCAACTCACCGCTGGTTCAAATCGCGCGAATGGAACCGTAAGTACTTCGCGTTGTTCGTTTCACACTAGATATTTAAAAAAAAAAAAAAAAAAAAAGGGGGAAATTTAGTACTTTATGCTTGATTCCGTGCTTAAAACTAGAATAGAATAGGCAACTTGTAAGTTTGTAAATAAGATATTATGTAGTCGAGATCGTAAGGCGTATCAATAGTGTGCGCTCACGGGAGGTCGTGCGTCGATAAGGTTAACCGACTTTCAAAAAGGGGAGGGCTCTCAGATGGGTTGTATTTTACTTCTTTAAATCAGGTTGGACGTTAATTAAAGGCGCCTATATAGGTTGTTCAACAACAAATTAGGTACTTGTTATAAAATATTAACAAAATGGTTGGTTGTAGTATGGGAATTTAGGTATTTTTAATGCGTAATATTTGTCGTCAGAAAAATTCCTAAGTCAATAAATTGTCAAAGATGTAGTTCACGATAGATTATACCGGTAGCTATTAAGGTAGATTCGAGATCGCCGCGTTGGGGGTGGCAAAATTAGCACTGACCCCTGGTCTTATATTGATATTGAGAGGTTAGAGACCAAGTTATACTGGCTGTAAGCAATAAATCGATTTGAGTCGAGTCGATCTGCATTGGCGAATATCAAGGTTGGCGCAATGACCACCGGATTGTCTCGCTATCAGCTGGGCTGTTATTCTGGGCGTACTAGGGAAGCACCTCACCTCACCTCACCTTTCACCACTAGCGAAAGTAGATCTATACCCGCAGCGCTGAGTCATCGTTACCATCGTCATCATATTAGCCGGTAGACAGCTACTGTTAGACAGGACTCCCCCAAAGAGTACTAGCGGTTATATCCCAATATTTAGTTGTTACGAATTGCGGAGTCTAGAGATATTTGTACGTGACCTTTTAGGATGACGTAAAATAAGTTACAGGATAACGGGACAGGAATGACTGATAAATTAAGTACTAGATGGTATAAATTTATAATTCTTTTTTTGAGTTGGCGGGAAATTTTAATTTTGTTCTTGTCATCCCTTCCTTTCGGAGAAAGTAGGTATACGGCGGATTGACGTCTCATAGGTATAAAGGGGGAATCAGATAACCTGTTGTCGTGCGTGTCAAATTTTAGATACTTAAGTTGAAATTTTAGATCGCGGCTCATCTTGGTTTTAAGGGATTCCTGACGGGTATCATTTTCAAGTTATACGGGAATGCAGGTTCTAGATTTAAGATAAGTTTGGAATCCAGGATGGCTGATAAAATTTTTGAAAGAAAAAATCGGCGCGAGTATCATTTTCGAGTTATGCACGGATGCAGATTTCGAATTTTGGGGCTAAATTTGGAGTTCAATAGGGCAGGGTCGGCTTTGGAGAAGAAGAGGTCGCGGCTACCGTATTCGATTAGCTTGTGATTGTATATTTTGAATTCCGATACAGATGTGGGGTAAAGGCGACGGTGTTATGACAGCGTGACGGCAGTTGCAGTTGCGGGAGCGGAATTTCAAGCATCGATTGAATACTAATTATTGAAACTTACAGGTATCTTATGAGAACGAAGAGATGGAGTTCATAATAAAGGGAAGGATATGGGGCCGTGATCGTCTAGTGGTTAGGACCTTACGCAGTTATAATTATTCCGGCTTAAATTTATCTCAAGCATGGAATATGGTTATATATTTTGTCCACATGTTATGCGCTAGGTAGTGCATAAACAACGTTAAATATTTACATGAAATAATCCATTTATTACAGGTATATCTTAAGATGTATGATGCGTTTGTCAATACAATATTGACATCAGGCGTTAAATTTATGTGGGTCCTAATAGGGCGTGGGTGTAATCTTCATTTAGTAACCGGCGAATCTTACGTTTGCACAATATATGGTATTGGCGTAAGACTAATTTTAAACTTATGAATTATGTATTGCAATTTATCTGGTATTTACTACATAAATTATAGTATTACGAAAATTTGAGATCCAACTATAAAATTATTTAAGTTGCGAGAATGGGGGGCAGTTATTTAATTAATGACTGATAGGTAAATGGTAAATGGGATATGGCCTAAAATTTTGATATTTACGGGTTACTCTAGGAGGGTTAATTAAGTTTGACTTACTGTCTTTTATAATCTTCAAACATATGAAGGGCAGGTTAGTTGGCTGTGTGCGAATAGGGCTGTGCGGATCAATTAAAGCAGTAAAATTTTGTTTTGCAAAATAAGTAAAGTAGTAATATTATATTATCACTTTGTTCTACTCTTCATATCATAATTTTCTCGTCTTATAAAGTAAATGTAAATTCTCATAGCATATAACTTGGGAAGAACATTATATATCATTAATGTGGTTGTACTGTCGGATTCCGTTTAGTTGGTCTAAGTCGTGTTTAGGGCAAGGGGATTAATTAGGTTGGGAGGGTATATGTGTGTGTTCGTTGAGTTAAGAGATGTATGAGTCCACGTGAGAGGTAGTGCTGAAAGTGTGATTGTATGATAACAATGGGCTTTTACCGACTGGTCGGAGTTCGCAGTGCAACCTAGGTTTGTTGGTACTGATTGATCTCTCCAAACCATTTTACACCGGTGTTTCCGCAGTTATAGTTTGGTTAGGTTAAAGTCATAAAATGACAAGGTCCTTGTGTGACTAACTGTGGCGACACTATACTCTACAGAAGCTAAGCTGAAAGGCTAAGCTAGTCTTATCTTCGTCCTACACATCTCTTCGTGGCAAGGATACTTCCGACACCATATTCTTCGGGATGATTTGTCAACGAACATTCATTCTGAAACTTAAGTAATAATATTTTAACTTCCATTACTGGGAATTTATCAGGAATTTCCTATTATATGTTAAGTAATTTGCAATGTCAAGATTACAATCTTGCAAGGGTTCAATGAACATGGTTTGTTGAAATTAAATTTAGTAAGGCTGTTATTCTTACACGATGGTGAAGTGTTGCATTTTGTATTTGAGTAATGCAAACGTATTTTATAGTAGTTACGACATTTCTACAGTAAAGCTGGGTGGGGCTTGGACGCATGTAGTCGGATTCTCTATAGGATGTCAAGGCACTTCCTAGAGACCCCACGGGGTTGATGAATGTTACTGTGTGCGACTGGGTCACGTTCGGTATAGAGATAGAGTATCATCGCGAACGACGATTATAATTAAAGTTTGTTTGATGTTTTGTCAGTATTATCACTATCGTTAATGGTGTGATGGTGCTGTCAGGACATTGAAGGGATTAATGCAAAATTAACCCAGTAGTTTATGAACAGTTTGCCTCTAGTGTGGAATACAGTCTGAAGTCGGATATCCTAGTCAAGTAGAAACATTCTCCACTGGGTTTGCTTGGTGGTTATCTTTGTACTCAGTGTTCTGCTGTTCGCATGGGGAGTTATTGTAATAACATAGACCGAGATATGTGGTTGAACCTGGATCCTTGGTAGCCAGAAGGTATCTGAGGGTTCGGGGTGTTAGTGCAACATCGTGGTCATTAGGATCTATTGGGCTCACAACCTAGTACTTTGTGCGAATGGGAGTATTCTGGGGAAGTTTTCTAGCGGCGCCGACCGAGATATGTGGTCTAACTTGAGTTTGTGGTGGCCAGGGGGCATCTGTGGGCTCAAGGTGAAGCTAGAAGATAATTATATTGTGTCATCGGCCGAGATATGTGGCCTAACTTGTACTGACGGAAGCCAGAAGGCAACTGGAGGTGCAAGGTGATGCAGTATAGGGGTTTGTATTGCCAGCCGAGATATGTGGCTAAACTTGAGTTTGTGGTGGCCAGGGGGCATCTGTGGACTCAAGGTGGTACCGTAGGGATGGGTATGTGTATCATCAGCCGAGATATGTGGCTAAACTTGTGCTGACGGAAGCCAGAAGGTGACTGGAGGCACAAGGTGATACAGGGGCTATTCTTCAACGTCCATCACCAAGCAAACGTAGTGGTTAAACATTCACACGCCTAAAATACACTTGTTGGAGAGATCGATATATCAACGAATTGAAACTTCCCGAGTTATGGGGTTGGCATTTTTTGCAAATTATAATCATAGATTATTGGTCAGAATTAATTGGGAGAGTTATGTAAATAGACACAGCTAACAAATCTAGCCTTCAGTTAGAGTAATATTATATTTAAATTTGGTATAAGGACAGTAGGTTAACGGAATTATTTACTCAAAGTTATTTTAAAGATTCACCATTAATAGGTCGCAATTCCTTGTTTATTGCTTAGGTATGTTTTAGATTGTGATAATGCTTCGCTCAAAATCGTAGATTTCTCGCTGTGCATGATCATGGGGCAGATTGAGACGATCCGAGAGCTCCGCTCTCAGACTCAATAGTATCTAAGGGCGGAATTACTCTTTTAAAATTGATAGATGTTAGCGTTGTGGGTTTCAGGTCCAAATATGAAGGGATTGAAGCTTTCATTCGTTATCATCCTGTTAATTATGTATGTAAATAAGTTAGAGATAAATTGCGTTAGATGCTATTCTAGGCTAAAATCAAGACTACAAATAAAAGTGTAGAAAACTCGCGTTTCGTCCAAAATAATTGGTTTAAAACATACTTCAGCATACTAATTCAGTATTGATGGATTAGTGTATCATTTAATGTGTGCTAGATCTAGATTTATAGATTCATAAATTAGAATAGTTAGGTTAGAATGGATCGCTGGCCAGCAAGAAAACGCGTGGACGGACGCGCGAGCTGCAGAGACATTCTACCCGCGAAGTCGAGAAAAGTGCTTATCGATCGGCACTGTGGGGCGGGGAACGCTCCCTGGAAAATGGGCCTTATACCCTTTTATTAAGGTATATTTTCAGATGAGGAGTCGGATTAGTGGCGTGATCGTGTTAGTATTGGCTATAAATACCCCGGCGGGCCGAGGAGCGGGTCACTTTTCTATGGGACGTCGAAGCGAGATCACGCTGCAGAATACGAGGGCGGCCAGGCTAGGCTGACCTCTGGGCGCGTACTACTTCGAGGCGGAGCAAGGCTGGTCACCGCTGGGCTGCATTACGGCTGTTGCTGAGAGAAATTAGAGTTTGGTAAGGTCGCAAATGCCTTTGCGATCGTCTGGTGAGATTGAATATTTTATTTTAAAGTGTGACTAATCATAGTGAATTCTGGAATTTCTTAGGGAGTAATTATCTTGTGCGCACATTGTCTTGAATTGAGTGATTAATATTTAGGCAATATCTTTCTGCTCGTGAACTGATATGATCTTATATGATCACGTGTGTATTTTGAATATGTGGCGGTCTAATAGGTTTATCACCTAATAAATGCGCTTAAGACATCATCATATTAGAATTCCGTATACTCCCATGAAGTGAAGTGAACACTTACACATAGTACATGAATGTTCGCTAAGGAACGGTCCAATGGTAAATAATTCCTAATTGTATACCAGTATCTAGTGGTTAGTTGTAGGTACAAATGAGGGAAATCTTTATTAAAATATGTGCTAATATTATGTTGTAATTTATTTATGGCGGAGGAGCTGGCTTGTTACGAGCGTCGAGGGAGATCAGAAGGGCAGGAGCCCTGGGAACCAGAGAGGCGTTGGGTACGTGTCCCACTATTAAGAAATTAAAATCTGGTGAGTGACCTTTATAATCACTGTATTGAATGATTCTGAAACTTATTAATTTGTTTTTGGGCTATTATCTAACCATTTCAACGTTATCATACTTGAATTTGTGTATCGAAATCTAGTTCTACTGTATATAGTTTGGGGAATATGCTAGATAAAGTACGAGCGGTTTATGTATAGGCTATGAACGGATCTAGGTCATTGGTTAAATAACTGATGATATTACAGGAATGTTGTTTTGTTCTACATATATATTACTAGTTGATTTGTCACTGCGATATGATTGGGTTCCGTGCGCCCCCACGAGATAAAGTGATCAATTATTATACGACAACCTAGCTATAGCAATTGACTCGGGCCGTGGTACGCGTTACACTATGAGGATAGATTGTTAAGATGCGGATAAGCGACAAATATTACCACAAGTTCATATTAATATCCGGTGGTTAGTATAGGTGCTGATGGGTGGTTACTTTACTAGATTAACGCAACTGAATAAAGTAGTTATATACACTCGTGGCTGTGTGCTCGGTGTCGAGACAACCATATCCACAGGGCACATTGACGACCCTGGCCACACGAGAATTCTCCCGAAAGGGGCTTCTTAGTCAGCAGAGATGTGCCCGCACTAGAGCGCCAGTCATAGATGTGTAGACAGAGTGAGTGGCTGAGAGTCTTCAATCTTGCAAATTGAGGGACCTCACTGGTCGAGCTGCTGTCTTAGTTCTAACAACCCTCTTAACAAGGGTTACGGTTGTGTTGGTTTATGAAGTAATCAGATGTACTTATAGATATATTGTGTGGAATTCCTTGAATGAATGAATCTAGCGTAGTAAATTAGTTATGTACACCTGTGGCCGAGAGCTTAGCGTTGTGGACAACCATATCCAAAGAGCACATTGACGACCCTGACCAATACGAGAATTCGCCCGTTAAGGGGTTTCTTAGTCAGTAGAGATGATGATCGCGCTTAGGCCTCCGTCACGGATGTGTCAACGAAGGTAAGGTTGGTGAGACCTTTCAGTCTTGCAAACTGAAGAGTTTCGCTGGCCGAGCCGTCGTTTTGCTTTAACCGAAGCTTCTTACCGTGAAGCTAGCTATGTTGATTTTACAAGGAAATCCAACACTTTCGCTTTAGTAACGGCAATAATTAAGTAGGTATCTTGTTAGGTGGGGTCGTTATTATCGGGATCTCAACAAAAGTATCGCAGTGGGTTGGTAATTAATTATCATTCGTCAGTTCAACTGTGCATTGTCGTATATTTAACATTGTTCCGACTATAAAGTGCCTTTGAGTTGATTGGGTGAGATTGGTTGCTAAGACATTGTGTTACATCCATTGAGATATTTTGGGGGTGAATTGTATTATAAATAGCTTAGGAAAAGTCAGTACTAATTGGTATTAGATTTGATAGAAATAACGATAGGGTAGGCGGAATCAACAGATGAGGTGGGATTACTAGCGAGTACGAGCAGCCGCGAGCGAGCGAGAGGCGAGCGCTACAGTTCGCTAACAACTCTAAGATTCATCGTTAGGGAGAATCGATATTATACTAGACATTGCGTCATTCATGTACCTGGAAGTAAAACATGTACTAATATTCTATTTCAATAGACTATCATCGCATCATCATCAATATCTTGACATACGATTATTTTCGTTATATCATCGCATCATCATCAATATCTTGACATACGATTATTTTCGTTATATCATCGCATCATCATCAATATCTTGACATACGATTATTTTCGTTATTATATCATCGCATCATCATCAATATCTTGACTTCTTCACGATTATTTTCATTATTATGTCATCGCATCATCATCAATAGAGATCCCATCATGGCCAACACAAGTTGACCACTATTGTATTGCGAGTCTGTTTAAAGGGCGTCACCTACCACATCTATACCACACCTACAACTTAGTATAACAAGGAATTTATGCCCACTTTAGCCTCCATAGTTGTGCATCACTTAATGAAACTACAGAATTGTAAATTAATTCTAAGGAACCTGGTATAATTGTCTTACTTAAGTTATAGGTTCTACTAAAATGGGGTTAATGTACAACTTCAATTAACGTGTAACTGTTTCCCTTTATAGAAATACAAACTTCATACTTCTCGAAAAGGGCCTGGTTCTACTCACACAACGCGGGGCCTCATCACTAGACGAAATCACACGCCAAGCCACTTCACCAGCGCGAATCACGTATAGCTTAGGTCTAAATAGGTCTTCGAGGTTAGGTTCCAGAGATAATAAATTCTAGGTTAGATTACGGCATTGTAGGCCTGGAGTCGGACGGTTTTTTATTTGACCGAATCTCTTTCCGTCCGGCAATATCCTAGGAGATGATTTGGTCTGTTAAAGTACTCAAGCTCGATTACTTTAACATAAATAACGAGAGATTCTGTAGCTGTAGGATAGATTTACCTAGACTAGAATAAAACCCAACCTTTCTAGTAGGATCGGCCGGAACTAACTCGGTTTTTCTATTCGCTTTGGTACGAGTTAGTATTTATAGGATCAAAGTGGATATCTAGTACAATCGAGTCTTGATCTTACTGGATTAATTAATCAAAGGTTCTTTAACTTCAAAACAAACAAAATTAATTTGATATTTCTATGGTAAATAAATGATTTATTTTCTCGCTTACTATCTGTTTAATTTTATTCAATAGCTTTTCCTTCAGGTAGGATTCCATTTTCAGACGACTAGAAGCTTCTCAGGAGCTTCAGCTTTCAGCTAGGGGTTAATTTAAGTTCAGAATAGGAAACCATAAAAAGCAAGCCATTTAAGAGGTTGAATCGTTACATCGGTCACTGAGGGTTCCGTGCACAATTACAAATGTTTAGTTTTCAGATTTTTCCCTGTACTTGTAGTGTTAAACATGGCTAATTTTGCCACCAGGGGGAACTTTGCCCAAGCAAAGTTCCCCCTGGTGGCAAAGTAGGCATGTTAAATAAGAATAAGAATATTTTTTTTACGTTAACTTTGAAGTTTGATTTTTTCACAACTTCAAGGGACTTTAGATTTGTGCGTATATGGTTTTAATTTCAACATTTTCAATTCGATCTCGATAGTTCCACGCGTTCCCGAGATAAAGGGTATTTGATAGACAGTTTAACCTCGATGATTGATTACGAAGTTTAAATAATTACTATTTATGATTTAATTACAAATGTATAGTTTTTCGATTGTCTCCTGTACTTGCAGCAAAAACAGCCATATTTTTTTACGGGAACTTTGAAGTTTGTTTTTTTTCACAGCTTCAAGGGACTGTAGACCTGAGTATATGTTTTTAATTTCAACTCGAAAGCTACGCGTTCCCGAGATAAAGGGTCTTGACAGACGGACAGACAGGCAAACCGACAACAAAGCGACCCTGTAAGGGTTCCGTTTTTTTTCCTTTTGAGGTACGGAACCCTAAAGATGAATAAATAAACGATTTAGCCAGTGACTTTGTTTTGTAAAAGAGTCAAAATTATCCCCTTGAGAATTATCTACTCGCGGTATAAATTCAAATGTTTATATGGCGAGTAGGCCTCAAGCAAGGGCTCTCTTGTCAAAATGCTTATCCCATTGTTTATATTTTGAATGAGAGTTGGTCAGCAGATGATAAAAGCATTATGTCCTAGTTAACGTCTACTGCTTGTAACCTAGCATAGTTCATACATTAGGAACATTATGTATACTAGGTATCGGGAGGTAAAATAAATAATAATATCTTAGGTGTCATACATAACGTCGCGACAGTTGGGGGCGATGTGTGCACCAGTGTGATGTGATTTAGGTCCTTCTCCCCTTGACCACGAAGTGAAACTTTCGTCAGAGTAACAGACGTTAATTGCTGTATTACGGCCAGGTTTAGAACTTCCCGTCTATGGATTTTTTCTATTACGGGATTGCCTATAGAAAACAATCCGGGATTGAAAAATCTAGCCGTCTCCCTCGCCGTAAAGTACTTAGCAAATGCCGCTCACCTTCTTGCTGAATAATACCTTGATCAATGGCCAAAGGAAGACATAAAATGTTGTACAGATTAAGAGTGGTTACAAAGAAAGCCTCGGTTCTCTTATTTTTCGCTCTTGCTTTTAGCTCCCACGACGAATAAATAAATAAATTTATTAAATATTACGGGAAAATCTTACACAAATCGAACTAGCCCCATACTACACTCAATAAGGCTTGTGTTATGGGTACTAGACGACGATATATTTAATGGATATAATTACTTAAATACATAGAAAACATCCAAGACTCAGAATCAAATAGTCATGCTCATCACACAAATATAACTCCTCAATGGGATTCGAACCCGGGACCTTCAGCTTCGCATAAATGCATTTTGTGTTTTTTTTTTTGTTTAACCGCCCAAGTGCGTAATGCAGGCTTGGAACTTTAACGCCAGGACGCAAACGACACTCCTTTCCTGGCTGTGTTATAAATGTTATAATCACCTCTCTAATACATAAAGCTCAATGGGTACTTACCTAATACCTATTGTGTCATGAGGTATGTATAGGATATATTATGTTTACTGACCTGCATCCCGTTCGGGTTCAAAGTGGATGATCCGCTTATACCGACCGAGCGGGTTTTGAGATGAATGGCTGTGAAAGCCCGGCCGACATAAGGAAGCGTCCTTGTCTTCTATTCATAACTCTGGCTCTTGTGTATATGCAATGTCTATTATATCATTCGACTCCAAAGAAAAAAAGAAAACTTGTGACCAATAGTTCAAGGTACGAATCAATTGAAAATAGAACCAAATATCAATTCAAAATAGCTAGACAAAACACGCAAAGGCAACTTAGACCTAAGAATTATTTTTTTACTGACTAAATGTAATTTTATGTATTTTGATAAAAGCCTAAACAATACCGCAATTAGAGTATATAATAAACTCGACGATAGCATAAAACAGTGTGATGATTTCCGAACGTTTGAACGAAAATTAAAACAATATTGTATGAACCGACCTTACTATTCAATCAAAGAATTTTACGCTAATGCATTAGATTAAGGTGGTTCGATTGCCATACAAAACGTTATTTGACATTCGCAGGCCAATGACGTGATATTTTAAGAAACTTATGTAACAAACATTCATAAATTGGCTTCCCATTTGCGCCAAATTCCACCTTTCCTAGAATAAACTTGTATAAACTAGATTAATTTGAGAAATTGGTTAGTCACGTGATATTTTGGGAAAACTAGTTTTCTCAAATTAATCTAGTTTATACAAGTTTATTCTAGGAAAAGGGGAATTTGGCGCAAATGGGAAGCCAATTGATAAAAGTCTGATACATTAGTTTCTTAAAATATCACGCCGTTAGCCTGCGAATGTCAAATAACGCTTTGTATGGCAATCGAACCACCTTAATTACCGATTGACAATTTTATTATTTTAATTTTACAGATTTTTCCCGACCTGACTATTTACATAGGAATATAATTAATTTTCTTCCGAACATTAGGAGACATAACATCCTTATTATTTTATTACTTTTATGATTATGACATGTTATTACTTATTTGATTCTGTTTTTCTCAATGACATTGTATAATTATTGTTTCAACTCATCCTTCCTATTTCCATTGTATTATAATTATTTTTTGATTTAATTTAATTTAATTGACTAAATTGTATTTGCATGCATTTAACTATGTTCTTTACCAGAAATAAATGTTTTGATTGATGTGTATGCTGAAATCAGCAGCCTTCAGCCACCATTTTATATAGGTATCTATGATTATATTTTACAACTCTTCAATATTTTCATTGCGCTATTTATATTTATTATTTGTTCAAGCAAATTGTAAAATTTGAAGAATGTATCTACTCCAGGCAAAATACGGTTTTGAAAAACATTAATTTATAAGAGCGTTTTTTTTTGTTTATTTAATTTTAAAACGTTATTCTAAAATGCTTTATGCAAGAATCCAACAAACTTTCCATCCGGAAGTAATTATATAGATTTAAATAAATCATGAATTATTATTTATCTTGAATATTATAGAGCAAATGTAAATGTACCAAAACAAACATAAAACCATTTATTAATATTTTTTCTGACTTTTCAGAAGCTTGTTAAGTTATATTTTTTTTGATGTCTGAAATTTTGTTGGATTTTCTCGCTAGGTAACTATTTAATTAATAATATATCCGTTACATAGAAAAAATCTGCTATTATAAATTATTTCCAAATTTGACATTTATTTCATACAAGTTGTCAGTTCATTGCCTGGACTATTCCTTTTAATTTATTTTTAGGTGGAAATTTTTGCAACGCAGATATTCTGCTCAAAATAAAATAATGTACCTACCTTATTAGTATGCAATGCGCATTGTAACTATAGATTCTAATAATCTTTATTAATTGAATGTTTGAAGTAAAAGAACAACGATTCATCTTAATTTTCCTATAAAGCTCAAGAATACGATTAAAATGTATTGTCAACATCAATAAAGCTCGTAGATAATAATTATGGAAGAAAGCCAACAAAGTAAATTAAACAAACAATGATTAATTCCGAGGACGGAAAAGATATATCATTAATCAAACGCTGGACAAATGAATGGGACGAAGACGTTTGTTCGGCTTCTCTGGAGCTTCGTAGCACCAATACAGGAGGTATATTTGACTCGACTTATTGATATAATACATACCTACCAGTGGCGGCGCGTGAGAATTTTCACTGGACAACCCGGAGCAAAGCAAAAGGCTGTTGTTTGATTATTTACGAGTTTGGTAATATATATAGCAAGGACTCGGCTTGTATGGACGCTCCGCCACTGATACCTACATACATCCACGCCTGTATTCTTAAAAGGGGTCGGCAGAGCCCATTAAATTAAAAGAACAGTGCCACTTATAGCAATTTGAGGTTTAAAGATGGAGATAGTGAGATATTGCGGTCCTAGGTTGTTAGCCCATCGACCACAACACACTTCAACGCTATCCCGTAGTCGGATCTTACGACACGCACGAGTAGAAAAGTGGTGATGCTATTCCATATGGGCCGACCCCTAACACCATAGTATATCTTAGGGGTATCTTGCATGTAGTGTCGTAGATTTTGCGAATAAGTCGTCGAATGTACCTACTTATACTATCTGAAACCCGTGTACATATAATAAACTGGTACTTAGTTTACAATATTTATACCCATTTCAGCGAAAGAACGATTAAATTGTTAATAATGAAAATATCAAGCTTCAATAAACCCTATTGTACAAATTATCATTTTCCTACAAGAGCGTAAAATATTCTAGCTGGGCGGATAAATTCCAACGAGCTAAAATCATTGCCATTAAATTGTAGAATAATTTAAACTATTAAAGCCTCGTAATTGCGAGCTTCTAGTAGCGTGAAGTTTCGATCGAGCTGTTTTGTGAGTCACACCCACATGTACCACAAGGTAACAGCTTGCATTCACATGCTGTACCACAGTTGAAGCTATACTATACGCGGTAAGTTGGTTATGCTTTCAAGAGCAAAAATGGAAACACAAAGCGTTATCGTTTTTATTTAATTTTGATTGTATTAATGTACATAATATTACGTATATATTATATTGAAAAAATGTAGGGACACTAATACAATTTCTGTTCCGTAAAGATACATCATATTGAAGTAGCTCCTACGCGAGACAATGAGAAGAGAAACGTGAAGTTCAGCAACAAAAAAACCGACACTAGGCCTAATTTAGGTCTTTATAGCCTACTACACAGAAAAGAGTGCACGACTGAGAAACTTCTGCATTTAAATTTACGCTTTTGTGTAATAGTTAAAGCAATGACGCGTACCTATAGTTGCAGTGTCCAAGAGGCAACCGGATGGCTCGCGGTATTTGAGCTGCCGAAGTGTTGTGGAACCGCCATGTGCAACCTGAACTGAGCCAACTTGGACTAGGGGGGAATAAGAAAAAACCAGCCAAGTGCGAGTTGGACTCGCGCACGAAGGGTTCCGTACCATTATCAGTAAAAACGGCAAAAAAATCACGTTTGATGTATGGGAAAAAAATATTTTATTTTGTTTTTAGTATTTGCTGTTATAGCGGCAACAGAAATACATAATCTGTGAAAATTTCATCTCTGTAGCTATCACGGTTCTTGAGATACAGTCTGGTGACAGACAGACGGATGGACGGACGGACGGACAGTGAAGTCTTAGTAATAGGGTCCCGTTTTACTCTTTGAGCATGGAACCCTAAAAAGGTTCCACAACACTTCGGGAGCTACCGCTACCGCGAGCCATCCGGTTGCCTCTTGGAAACTGCAACTACGCGTCATTGCTCTGAATATAAAAGTACTTAACTCTTACCTTTTTACACATTAACCAAATTGGATATATTGTCACTGCAGAGGAACTGACAATCTCGCCAGATTCTTCTTTTTACGCTGTTACCTCAATGATGAGTTTATCTGCGACTATTACCAATTAGAGATGCACCTTGCACCATGAGTCAACCGTTTTTAATATCTATTAGACCGTGGTGTTAACAGCGACGCCTGTTTATAATCGCCCGCAGTATTACGGCCGTAAGCCTCGCGGATAAGCCGGCGACAACATCGTTAGCCTTTTAATAACGCTCCGTTAACCCTAGTGCACAAACACTGACATGTAGAGTAAAGGAAGAATGGAGATACTAATATAAATTTAAGATCTATTTAAGGTCGCGGGAGTCCGCTGGATGCGGGTAGCGCAGGACCGGCCATTGTGGCACTCTTTGGGGGAGGCCTATGTCCAGCAGTGGACGTCTTTCGGCTGATATGATGATGATGATGTGCGCGCGCTCCCACTCACGCCAAGCTAACGTGTCAGGGGACGCACGAAGCGTATTGAAAACCATGATCTGAAAAAAAATTACCGAAGGTCTTGAATTGTCAATAGGCTTGTTTCAATGATAGCTCACGACATCGCAAATTGTGCCACAAGTCCACAACATAACCTAACCATAACCTACGCTGAATTTTCCTTCCAAAGAACAGTGAGCAAAGTTTCCTTAGCTGGACGATTTGGCCTACATACGCGAGGCGCTAACAATTATGGAGACAGAGACTTAAAACAAAAACGCGTTGCGGACGGAAAGTGGACGGGTTATTTTTTTGTTGTACGTGTACCTATAGAAAACATAGGCCACGAAGGCGTGAACGTCGCTTCATATTGAAAATTGTGATCTCTTATCTGAATGTTTGAGTCGCAAGAGGGGCCAACAACCGCATCATATCTGCACTCCGTCCTCGTACTGGCTTCTTTAGCATATTTTACATAAAATGTCCTTACTACCCGTATCATCGATCGACAATTCTATGAATATCATCAAATTATTAAATCATTATAAAGAATTTGTTAATTTCATATTTCTATCGTGGAACTTGTGGTTGGATCGCCGCCTTTATTTCCGCGAGGATGGATATATCGCAGTGCTCGCCGCAGCTGCGCGAACTTGCTCGTGATTTGTGCACAATATGTTAGGTATTCCTGATGCAACGAGGAGTTACGGTGACGGGGCGCCAGCCGTCACGGATATTGTTAACATCGCCGGAATTATAATAACTTTTGTGTGAAGTTTTGTTCGGGCGTTTGAGATCTAATTGATTGTCTTGTAGGTATAACTTGTTGGTGATTTAAACGTTGATATTCTTTCCGAAAACAACTCGAAAAGAAAACTGAATGATCTACTGGGTAGTTATGGCTGCGCGAACATAGTTGTTTTCCCGCTCCATAGTGATTATATATTTTTGACATGACATTAAGTAGTTTTTATTATTTTGTCATGTGAACTATAAGTAATTTCCTGTATTGACATTTGTTATTTGATTGCTACTTATAGTTCCAACTATTTGTTTTCTTAATTAACTTAGTTTTTATTTGTATAATTATTCATTAATTTGACTTGGTTTTATTTTATTGACATGTTATATTTGATTTGGTACCTATAGGTATAAAATTAATTAATTATTTTTAGTTAAAATTTTCAAGTTTGTCTTATAACGCGATTTGACATGCTTTATCTCTTACTTGCATTATTTTATATTTTGCTACTTGCACGTATGCAACCATATTATTATTATTATTATTTTGTAGCAACGATCACTGTACGACAAGTAATATGATCTGAAATGTATTATGTGAACCTTGTATAATGAGATTAATAAAACTAAACTAAACTTTTCAGAAACCCAACAAACTGACTTCCCTTAATTGGGCATTATACCTACATTTGTGTATACAATTGCTACATACATTTTTAGGGTTCCGTACTCAAGATTCATATTCTTATCAACATATTGCACGCCGTGGGCTTCCATCCACTCTCTGGTGCGAGCAGCATAGTGGAACCTAGCTAAATCAAATAAAGTAGAGCCCCTGTGGCGTCGAATCAGCGGCAAACCCCCTTTTTGCAAACACTCCTTGATGTAAAGATCGGTAGTTATCTTGGAAGTAGTGATGAACGCCGTCTATTTCATGCCGCATTTGCATAAGGCCTGCCTGCCACACCATTGCTTTAGACCCAAATTTTTCGGCATAAATTGACGTTTGGTTCTCATTCAGGTGTTCTCCTTTGCGAACAGTATAGTACTGGGGACCGGGTAGAACAGAATAATCCAGTTTGACGTAGGTTTCGTCATCTTGAATTATGCTATGTTAATTTTTGGTTAAAACCGTGTCGTTTAACTTTCGAAGACGAAGTTTAAAATTTGCAGTTTGTTTTGGAGTTCGTTTAGGGTTCCTTTGCTTTCGATAAGTTACCATGTCGTTACGCTTCTTGGCGCTATGAACCATTCCTACATAAATTCTGAACATATAGCCACATCTCTTATCGAAGCACTGGGCGAGATTGGATTGTTCGCAATATTTTCGAGTCGATATTGCAATAATGTGAGCCAGTTCTTCGACCACTTTTCAGCTTGTCATTAAAAAAGTAGTCTTCCCCGTACTTTTTAATGACATTGTAAACCGCTGAACGACTCACCTTCTCGAGTTCTGCGATCTTTCTCATGGACATACTCTTTTCTCGTATGTATTTGTCCACAATTCGTTTTCGTTGATCGGGTGTTAGGCCTCTCATTTTTGAAATTAAAAGTAATCCGAAAATAATAATTAATAATTGAATTCAATACCATAGCATCTATGAAATGAAGCGACGTTCATATTTTTAAAACAAATAAAACAAGAATGGCGGCCAGCTAAAGTTGTCCTTATACTTTTCGATACAGTCTTTATACTTATCATTACTAATGTTAGTGGAAAGTATAATTATAGTTGGCATGCACAATGCACATGCATGGACATCCAGTGAGCGAGAATAGGGCAGTCCATCCTCCCAGCGATCACCCTCAGGAGAGCGTTGGCGCTGCCCCGTACGCGCTCGGCCAGGGATGCTTGCCGCTTGCGCAGCACGGCTTGGAAACCCTCGGTGCTCCACGCGGCGAACATCCCTGACGCGCTGCAGCGCCAGGGCAGCCCCAACAACCCCCTGAAGGCGTTATTGTACTGGACGCGCAGAGCACTGAGGGTCTTTTTGGTGTAGTTGCTCCACAGGTTGCACGTGTATAGATTTTGGCAGTAAGTTTTAAACAGTGTTATCTTCACCTCGCGCGAACAGCGTGCAAACCTGCGTGATAGCATATTACCCCCAACCGACAGTGCTCTGCGTTCCCTTTCCATGTCGACATCGTCTTTCAGGGTGTCTGTGACCCAATGTCCCAAATATTTAAATTTAGACACAGTGTGAAGAGGAGAACCGTTGAGACTTATGGAATAGAGTACGTTTTATTGCCAGATTTAAATACGAGAACTTCACTCTTTTTAACAATATATTTGAGACCGTGAGCCACAGCAAACCTTTCACATATGGATAACATTATTTTTAGAGCGTTTATTGAGGGACTCAGCAGCACCAATGTCGTCGGCATAGCTGATGTTATTAACAAAACAACCATCCACCGAGCATCCCACGCCAGAGCTGCTGAGTTCCTCAATCCACCCATTTACATACGCGTTAAATAGCGTGGGTGATGTTAACCCCCCCCCCCCCCCCTATCTCACACCACACTTCATTCTATAAGGATCTGAGTACTCCCCCGACCATCGGACGACATTTGCCTGATTTTCATACCAGTAATCAAACATATTTACTACTTCTACTGGTCTCAGTTTATCCCACAACACCTTGTATGATACCAGGTCAAATGCCTTCAACAAGTCCAAGAAACATGCAAATACTGGTGTATTCCGATCAGTGTAATACTGAACAGTGTGCTTTAGTTAGACAAAGTATAGCCGCTTCCGTTGATAGCCCTGGCCGAAAACCGAACGGGGCGTCGTGAAGGTTTATGTGTCTATTTAGATATGTGTTACGCACACTGTCCAGTACCTTCGCCAGAATAGTGGCCAGAGAAATTGGCCTGTAGTTAGACTTGTCGGAGGCATCACCTGTTTTGTTTTTTATAACGGGTACAACAATGGTCCTCATGAGGTCGTCCGGCAAGTAGTTATGGCGAACGCAAAATGTATAGAACATATATACCTTATATAGATAAATAAATACTTAAATGCATAGAAAACATCCATGACTCAGGAACAAATATATGTGCTCATCACACAAATAAATGCCCTTACCAGGATTCGAACCTGGGACCTCCGGTTTCGTAGGCAGGGTCACTACCAACTAGGCTACAGGAGGCTCCCATACAACAAACGTGATTTTTTTGCCGTTTTTATAGATAACGGTATGGAACCCTTCGTGTGCGAGTCCGACTCGCGCTTGGCCGGTTTTTAGTTTCTGTTTAGATTAAGAGCTGCGTTGTGAATATAACTAACCGACTGTAAATAAACGTCACTTTTCCATACATATTTACAAAACCAAAACTTCACCAGCTATACCTATCATATAATTAACTTCTAATAGCTGTAGTTATGGCTTCATCATCATCAATATTAAAAGGGTCTGGTCCTCTTTCGTTGCAGCTTTTTCCGTTCGAGTCTATCTTGGGCTCTCGTCTTGGCTTAAGTAAATAATATTACCTACTTAAGATGGAACAAATCGGATTGTAATAAGTACGTAGTACAGTATTTTTATGGGGAAATAAACCTTAGTGTGGTAGATATTAGTGATGTAGTGTGATATTGCCTACTGTAGGTACCTACATGTTTTTTTTGCTGCTTGCAAGTTAATCTAATATGCATAGTCAGTGCAGTGGTGGCACTAATAATCGACACGCATCAATAATATTTTTTTTCTTTAACCGTTGAAAACAAGGACTGGCAACATTTTTTTTCAATTGGCAACAATGAACCATATAGAGTGTTTATCCCACTTCATTCAGTACCGTTATTGAGATTGGTCGTTTTGTTTAAACATTGTAAAACGAAATAGTGTCAGCAGCGATTCTGTAAAAAAATAAGATTTCTTAAGCGAAGAGAATGATTGTGTACAGTACTCTTTTGCCGATAACTTAATTACTATAATATATTCCAATTTAAGCTTATATCGTGGATTCATATAAATATATTTCATATAAGTAGGGAATCGATTACTGTAGCTTAAGTGTCGATAACTTGACATTACATATACCTATGTTTGCTTGTTCAGTTTTTTCTATTAATCCACGTTGCTTCAGTTCATAAAAAGCTAATAAGTAATTTCTTAGAGATTTATTTTATAATTTTACCACATAATTATATTTTTATATATTTTTGGACCTAAGTATAGGTACTCTTTTTTTAAGTATCATTAAAATACTCGATGGTGCCATCGTTGAGTTTCTGTATATTTTCTGGACTTGATTTTATGACTATGAATATTAAGTTCAAGTTGAACTTAATATTTGAATCATAAAATAAAATGAAAGCTTTCAAAGTAGGTATGAATTGTCTGATTTGTATGGTTACGGTTTCAATCATTTATTGCTCGAAGGTACTGTCTTTTGAGTAATAAATTGAATATGAAAGTGTCCGTTATTGGATAAGCCTGACGCAGCGCCGCGTAAAGAGCTTGTTTGTTCGGCTTAATTAATTTGGTTGTGCACCAACACAGATAGTAACCCAGTTCCTCTGCGAAAAAAATAATAAATAATCCATATTACAGATGGGGCAACAAGACGAACACGTAGAAAGCAAAACGATCAGGAATTATATTCTTAATATCTACCTATTCCTTCCTTCCTATTGTATTCCTATTATACTTATAACAAAGAGGTAAAGTTTGCGAAATGTAAGCTTGATAGTTTCTATGTATGTATATGGCGAAACTACATAGGTAATCCGATTTTTAAAAATCATTCACGAGTATAGAATATAATATCTTCGGGAATCGGGATGGACATACACTCGCGGTCAAAAATTTCGGGGCACCCTAAATTAAATAACCGCCTTAGGTTTTTTATAGTATTTTATGCAACTGTTGTATAAGAAGGGTATTAAAACGCGAGTGGCGTGGGTTGCGATGCGAGCCTTGGCGAGCATCGCAATTAAAGACGCCACGAGCGTTTTTAGACCAGTTATACACAGTTGTATACAATACTTTTTCTACGACAAATTTAAAATAAATAGCAGACTACAGAATAGTTAAACTTTTCAGGCGGCAAGTTTTCTATTCGTACTTTTGCTACCTACTCGCGCAATTACTTCAGTAGGTGGAGTGTGGAGTTATTAATTTCTTCGACCATTTTAAAACACTTTTGTCTTCACAAACACGAATAAAATCTTAATAGTTTAGGACTAATAGTTTATCATCTTTCGTCCTTTCATTTTCAACTGAGGGCCTACCGCGAACGGCATTCGAAGTTTTTCCTCACTATCGCCCTTATGTACGAACTCGTAAGTATGACAGAGAGAGGAAACTTCGAATGCCTTTCGCGGTAGGCCCTCTGTATTTTGGTAAGAAATTAGAAATGTGACACCTCTTGCTTATGGTTTGTTTTGTTTTTAATTTGTTTGCACTTGCCATCCGAACCAAACAGAATCCGAGGGCCTACCGCGAACGGCATTCGAAGTTTTCCCTCTCTGTCGCACTTATGTACGAACTTGTAAGTATGACAGAGAGGGGAAACTTCGAATGCCTTTCGCGGTAGGCCCTCCGGACCCAGACCGAATTCGAACTGTTTATTTTCATAAATAATACCAAGAATTTATAAAACATGTAATTTAACACACAATAGATGATGATTTATTATTATTGTAATAAATAATTTATAATATACAAATGTTTAATCGTAAATAAATACTTTTATTTCGAAATATTTGTTTATGAAGTTGGCACCATTGCAATATAGCGGCCGATTTAAAAAAAAGTTAAACAGTGCTTTTATGAAAAATTTATGAACCAAAAAAGTACGCTAAACAGTGCGTTTTTGGGCCATAGAGCATAGAGTTTTTCGACGACTTATTAGTGGTGTCATTGTATTTGAGCTACAGCCTATATAAATGACAGATAACGGTTCAGGAGTAGAAAAAATATTTAACAGTAGGTAGTTTTACTTTCGTAGTATACTATCCATACTATATACTATATACTTATACTTATACTATACTATACTATACTATACTATACTATATACTATATACTATTATACTATTATACTATATACTATACTATTATACTATACTATACTATACTATAATATTATAAATGCGAAAGTGTGTCTGTCTGTCTGTCTGTCTGT
Organism: Epinotia brunnichana; assembly: GCA_963854355.1. Classification (NCBI taxonomy): domain Eukaryota; kingdom Metazoa; phylum Arthropoda; class Insecta; order Lepidoptera; family Tortricidae; genus Epinotia; species Epinotia brunnichana. The sequence goes on along the minus strand of OY977949.1, from coordinate 14,355,984 downwards.
CTGTCTGTTACCTCTTCATGCCTAAACCGCTGAACCGATTTAGATGAAATTTGGTATAGATATAGTTTGAGTCCCGGTAAAGGACATAGGGTAGTTTTTATCCCGGAAATCTACCCCTAAGGGGATGAAATTGGGGGTGAAAATTTGTATGGAGCTACTTAAACCGCTGCACCGATTTGGATGAAATTTGGTATATAAATAGTTTAAGTCCCGAGGAAGGACATCGAATAGGTTTGATCCCGGAAATCATCCCCTAAGGGGGTGAAATGAGGGGGTGAAAATTTGGAGGTAACCAATTTTGATGAAATTTGGTTTAGAGATAGTTTAAATCCTAGGAAAGGACATAGGATAGTTTTTATCCCGAAAATCATCCCCTAAGGGGGTAAAATGAGGGGTGAAAATTTGGATGGAACCCATTTGAATACAATTTGGTATAGAGATAGTTTGAGTCCTAGAAAAGGACATAGGGTAGTTTTTATCCCGGAAATCCACCCCTAAGGGGATGAAATTGGGGGTGAACATTTGTATGGAGCTACTTAAACCGCTGCACCGATTTGGATGAAATATGATATTTAAATAGTTTGAGTTCCGGGGAAGGACAATGGATAGGTTTGATCCCGGAAATCATCCCCTAAGGGGGGAAAATAGGGGGTGAAATGAGGGGGTGAAAATTTGGATAAATCCCATGGAGATGAAATTTGGTAAAGTAGGAGTCTCAGGGAAGCACAATGCATAGTTTTTATTCCGAAAATCATCTCCTGAGGGGGTGACATTAGGGGTGAAAATTTTGATGGAAGTGATGGAACCCATTTAGATGAAATTTAGTTTAGAGATAGTTTAAGTCCTGGGAAAGGACATAGGATAGTTTTAATTCAGTAAATCACCCTCTAAGCTCTAAGGGAGTGAAATGGAGGATGAAATTTTTGATGGAACCCGTTTAGATGAAATTTGGTATAGAGATAGTTTGAATCTCGGAGAATGACAGCGGATAGTTTTTGTCCCGAAAATAATTCCCAAGGTAATGAAATAGGGGGTGAAAATTTGGATAAAACCCATTTAGATGAAATTTGGTACAGAGATATTAGGAGTCCCAGGGAAGGACAATGCATAGTTTTTATCCCGAAAATCATCTCCAGAGGGGGTTTTTAAAACTTTGTAGAAATATTACTTATTTGAGTACAAACAAAGTACTTTCAGCGTTTTGGAAAATTCCACCCCTAAGAGGGTTAAAAAGGGTTATGGGGGAAACTCTTTTTTGAGATAGGAAATTAAAAATTTGTAGAACGATTAGTTATTAAAAATACCTACAAAAAAAAGTTTATTCAGCGTTTTAGTAAATTCCACCTCTAAAGGGGTTAAAAGTGGGTGCAACATTTGTATGGAGAAAACATTTTTTTAGCCGATTTACAATTTTGTAGAATGCTTACTAATTAAAAATAAAATTAAATACTTTCAGCATTTTAGAAACTTCGACCTATAGGGGATTATAAGGCGGTGCAACGTTTGTATGGAGAAAATATAAGGGTCTTAAAACTTTCTTGAAAGATTACTTATTACAATACAAATCAATTACTTTCAGCGTTTTGGAAAATTCGACCCCTAAGGGGAATAAAAAGGGGTGAGTTTATATGGAGGAAACTTTTTTTTTGAGACTTGAAATAAAGTAGAAAGATTATTTATTAGAATACAAATATACGTAAATCACTTTCAGTGATTTGGAAAATTCCATCCCCAAGAGGGGAAAAAAGAGGTGCAATGTTTGTGTGGGGGAAACTTTGTTTAAGGTAGAAACTTAAAACTATGTCGAAAGATTAGTTATTAAAATACAAAAAAGTACTGCCAGCGTTTTGGAAAGTTCCACCCCTTGAGGGGTTAAAAAGGGGTGCAAGGTTCGTATGGGAATGAGTATTGAGCATTATGCTGAGATAGAACCGTTTCGTGACAAACGCTGTGTGTTGTTTGTCTCGAATAAATGTTTCTTTCTTTCTTTTCTTAAAAAAAACTTAGTGTTTTCTTTTCAATTTTTCCCCGAAAAACGTTAATAGGGGGGGTTCAAAGTTTGTATGCAGACTTGCAGAGCAAGAAAATTTTTAAGTATGATATTTGTATATTCGATCTTAGTCTGTTTGTTAAAAGACTACAAGACTCATTTCAGCGTTTTTTTGAAATTCATCCCCAAACAGGGATTATAAGGGTGTTCTAAGTTTGTATGGAGAGAAAGACATTTTTAAAGTAAGGGATTTGTAACTTCGGTTTTTGATTGTTTACTAAAAGACTACAAAGCTAATTTCAATGTTTTTAAAAAATCATTCCTTAAACAAACATTTAGACGATAATAATTATGTTCTACGCGGACAAAGTCGCGGGCAGCTAGTTCTTTATAATATATCATGTTGCAGCTGTTGGTACTCCTTAAGTATAAATGAAATAAATAAATAATACTCAACTGTATTAGCAATTTCCGGGATCCTATCATTAAATAATATCCAAAAATTATTTTTTGCGGTATCTCGCTCCGTTAACGTTGTTTTTATCATGGGTTTTAACAATGGGCAGCTAGTATAAAATATAACTATGATAGTAGATTGGCACACGGAATATAAGTATAATAAATATCATAAGAGTCCGCTGGATGCGGGTGGCGCAGGACCAGTCACGTTGGCACTCTTTGGGGGAGGCCTATGTCCAGCAGTGGACGTCTTTCGGCTGATATTACGATGATGATGATGACACGGAATATAAATTTAACGATGGATTCGGATAAAATAACGTGAAATAAAAAAAATATTTAGAGTAAATAAAGCAATAAACGTGAAATCATTATGTAGATAACCAAAATATTACTTTTTCACATTTATATGATTTGGTGAGTATGAAATATCCCATCGGGCTATTTCCAACCAATAGATTTTTATACCTACATGTTACCTAGTAAATATTGTCGCGTTCTCCGTATAGCTGGATGATTATTTAAAAGTTATTCCAAAATATCGAATGAAGTGTTATAAAACTAAAAATAAGCGCGTGTATTTTTGTGAATTTACAAACTGATTGAGTTACTAATGATATTAAAAGTAAAATGAAATAAACAATTTGCTTACTTGTTTACGTATTTACTTGTTCACTGATCCGCTGACATCGGGGCCAAATGTAAACGATATCAAACGATTCGTCTTGATCCCTTGAGTGACTCGAACAATACCTCAAAAAGCCTTCTTATAAATCATGGACCGGGCAAGGATGTTCATTTATCAGGCAGGTTTTTTTCTCACACTGACAGGACTCTCTCCGATACGTTATCTGGTGACCTTTTTCCGTGGCGCGGCCGACAAACTTATATTTTCCAGCGTGGACTATTGTTGCTGAGTTGGTGCCGTTAAGGTTAGTATGTAAAGTTGTTAGTTACGGGTTTGGGATAAGACACGAGTATGTTGGTGGCGGTATATCTCAGCTTGAGATAAAATAAGGCCAGTAGCAAATGTAAGAGTAATTCGATTTACTTCACCTACGCGAATTGAGAGTCGGCACTTGAACATTGTTCAGTCAGGCAAGTTTCCGGTGGGGAATATAAATGTTGGGAGATGAGTATGTTTTTTTTATCTGAATGAATAAATATATTCAATATTCAATATCATTTATTGCATCCATAGTTGTACTGATCTTATAATAGGTACATGAGTTCCATATGGACCCTGATAGGGCGTAGCAATTTATATTTAGTTTTATTTAATTACATGCCATTTATATGCTTAACATTCCTTAAAATATATTTTTTCCTTAGGCAGTTATTTTATTAATCATGCACATGAATTTCAATCTTCCTCTAATTACTAGCTAGGTCACATACTATATCTAAACATAGCTACTTATTTACATCTATTAACTAAAACATTATTTGATAATTGTATATACCTATGTAATTCTAATGTCAATTTATTATTTTGAGCGGTAAATTGTAAATGTACTATTAAACTATTTAAGGGTGTCTGTAATAAATTCTTGATACGAGTAATATGTTTTACTTATTAGCCAATCTTTAAGTCTACTGCGGAAACTATTAAACTTATCCTCTTTTTTTATGAAGTCAGGGATTTTGTTGTAGACTTTTATTGATTGGTAATGAGGTCCACTTTTATACATATTCAGCTTAGGTTCCGGGAGGGCTAATTGGTTATTTCGACGGACGCTTTTAACAAATGTGTATTGAGTTAGATGTTTTTTTAAAAACAGTGCTACTTCCTTAGTATATTAAAAGTAGTAGTGAGGAATATTTGTATTTATATTTGTTTTATCAAATAAATTTAGATTTTTCATCAGCAAACGAAAAACAAAGTTTTTCCTTCATCATAGTTTATGCTTGCTCCGTATTTATTTTATATTCATATAGAAATATTATTACGATATGAATTGAATTTGATTCTCGGTGAAAAACTAACCGATTATAATATAAACGTATATCGGGTAAGTTAGGCCGATATGAAATTGATTGGCAATCCACGTGGCTCCCCTTGCGCATTGGGTACCTAATAATATCGGACCATCTGTGGCCTCCCTAACAGCTATCGCAAAGGGAGGTGAAACATGTTTGCGTACCTCATTTACACCATTTGTGATCACGCGGTTAAGGTGTCAATAGGAAAAAAATATAATGGTTTCCGCAATTGCTAGTCAGTAAATAAAACAAACACAGAGACATAAAGAAAAAAGGTAAGTACTTATTATGGCAGCCATCTATATTTTTCTCAGCCTACACGTTCGATCACCAGCGCTGGAAAGGGCTCGAAATGGAATGTACTTATGATTAATTAACTATACGCGATTAAATCCGTTCAAATCGATATTTTAATGGGAAAATATACTAAGAAGAAATGTCTCTGCACTTACAAAATAAGTAACTAGGTACTTATACGTGTGAATGTTGGTCCTTAATTAATAATTACTCCTCTGGCCCACTGACGCAGATAGACATTGAGGTACGTGTGAATCTTAACGTATAACACAGCTTTTAATAGAATAAAATTGAAAACGTTAATAAAAAGTGACTCTTTTTAATCAACATCTACTAACCCTAACTTTTTATCAGAACATTCAATTGTTAAAAATGAATAACTTTGAATAACAAGTACTATGCAAACGAAATGCACTAGCCACCGTGACACGACACGAGACAAAAGTCATGTCCCGGAGGACAAGGCGTCGCGCACACAGCAGCCGGCCTTTTAATCTAAAAGCTATTTTGTGTACCTACCGTTCGCCATTGGGAAATAAATAAATGCTCATTTTTGTGACAAATCAATCATCGTCGGAACGCAGTGCGGCCGCCGAACAAAGGTTCCATTTTCAATTTTTAGATTTTATTTTGTACCAGTTGGTGAAGCGACAGTGTGTATTGTTTTAATATAGTTAAGTACCTACAGTCAGGGTACAGAGTCCTGTACAGATATTTATGTCCTTATTTATGTACGTAGGTATATGAATACCCCTGAGGGCCTGACTGTACATGTCATTGGCTAGATGTACAAAAGGATTTGTAAAAATTTTGAAAAATAATATTTGTAGGGGTTGTCCATATTTTACGTCATTTCTAAATAGGGGGTGGGGGGGGGGGGGGTCTGACCATTGGATGACGGTAGTAATTTTATTAAGTGGGGAGGGTCCATTCAAGGAATTAACAGGATTACGATAGGGGGGGGATCAAAAATCGTCAAAAACGATGACGATGATGATAATATGGACAAGCCCTAAAGTAAAAAATAAAGTCATTCTAAACAAAAAGTCCCTTGATCCTGCTTTTACGAAGAAATTGAAATTTTTTTGGTTTACGAGTTACGATTTAACCATGCGACGATCCAAGGAAACACAGGAAGTATGTATTTGGATTATTAACGCTTAGGTTTATAGTTCTAGTTGACTTAGTGGAAAGGCAACGTAAGTATTTGCCTTTCCACTAAGTCAACTAGAACTATAAGTAATAGCTATAAGGTATAGCTAAAACATTACAACAAAACGAAAATAAAAAAATGTGATTAAACTTATTAAAAGACCTACTTACAGAAATCGTCAAAGAATGATTTAATCAGAAAAATATCATTGGTCGAGGGCAATTTTTCCCTTCTGCAAAAATGTCTGACTTTAACTGTATTCCCTGGGATTTTTCACATTTATATGATTTGGTGAGTATGAAATATCCCATCGGGCTATTTCCAACCAATAGATTTTTATACCTACATGTTACCTAGTAAATATTGTCGCGTTCTCCGTATAGCTGGATGATTATTTAAAAGTTATTCCAAAATATCGAATGAAGTGTTATAAAACTAAAAATAAGCGCGTGTATTTTTGTGAATTTACAAATGATTGAGTTACTAATGATATTAAAAGTAAAATGAAATAAACAATTTGCTTACTTGTTTACGTATTTACTTGTTCCATGATCCGCTGACATCGGGGCCAAATGTAAACGATATCAAACGATTCGTCTTGATCCCCTTGAGTGACTCGAACAATACCTCGAAAAGCCTTCTTATAAATCATGGACCGGGCAAGGGATGTTCATTTATCAGGCAGGTTTTTTTCTCACACTGACAGGACTCTCTCCGATACCGTTATCTGGTGACCTTTTTTCCGTGGCGCGGCCGACAAACTTATATTTTCCAGCGTGGACTATTGTTGCTGAGTTGGTGCCGTTAAGGTTAGTATGTAAAGTTGTTAGTTACGGGTTTGGGATAAGACACGAGTATGTTGGTGGCGGTATATCTCAGCTTGAGATAAAATAAGGCCAGTAGCAAATGTAAGAGTAATTCGATTTACTTCACCTACGCGAATTGAGAGGTCCGGCACTTGAACATTGTTCAGTCAGGCAAGTTTCCGGTGGGGAATATAAATGTTGGGAGATGAGTATGTTTTTTTTATCTGAATGAATAAATATATTCAATATTCAATATCATTTATTGCATCCATAGTTGTACTGATCTTATAATAGGTACATGAGTTCCATATGGACCCTGATAGGGCGTAGCAATTTATATTTAGTTTTATTTAATTTACATGCCATTTATATGCTTAACATTCCTTAAAATATATTTTTTCCTTAGGGCAGTTATTTTATTAATCATGCACATGAATTTCAATCTTCCTCTAATTAATAGCTAGGTCACATACTATATCTAAACATAGCTACTTATTTACATCTATTAACTAAAACATTATTTGATAATTGTATATACCTATGTAATTCTAATGGTCAATTTATTATTTTGAGCGGTAAATTGTAAATGTACTATTAAACTATTTAAGGGTGTCTGTAATAAATTCTTGATACGAGTAATATGTTTTACTTATTAGCCAATCTTTAAGTCTACTGCGGAAACTATTAAACTTATCCTCTTTTTTTATGAAGTCAGGGATTTTGTTGTAGACTTTTATTGATTGGTAATGAGGTCCACTTTTATACATATTCAGCTTAGGTTCCGGGAGGGCTAATTGGTTATTTCGACGGACGCTTTTAACAAATGTGTATTGAGTTAGATGGTTTTTTTTAAAAACAGTGCTACTTCCTTAGTATATTAAAAGTAGTAGTGAGGAATATTTGTATTTATATTTGTTTTATCAAATAAATTTAGATTTTTCATCAGCAAACGAAAAACAAAGTTTTTCCTTCATCATAGTTTATGCTTGCTCCCGTATTTATTTTATATTCATATAGAAATATTATTACGATATGAATTGAATTTGATTCTCGGTGAAAAACTAACCGATTATAATATAAACGTATATCGGGTAAGTTAGGCCGATATGAAATTGATTGGCAATCCACGTGGCTCCCCTTGCGCATTGGGTACCTAATAATATCGGACCATCTGTGGCCTCCCTAACAGCTATCGCAAAGGGAGGTGAAACATGTTTGCGTACCTCATTTACACCATTTGTGATCACGCGGTTAAGGTGTCAATAGGAAAAAAATATAATGGTTTCCGCAATTGTTAGTCAGTAAATAAAACAAACACAGAGACATAAAGAAAAAAGGTAAGTACTTATTATGGCAGCCATCTATATTTTTCTCAGCCTACACGTTCGATCACCAGCGCTGGAAAGGGCTCGAAATGGAATGTACTTATGATTAATTAACTATACGCGATTAAATCCGTTCAAATCGATATTTTAATGGGAAAATATACTAAGAAGAAATGTCTCTGCACTTACAAAATAAGTAACTAGGTACTTATACGTGTGAATGTTGGTCCTTAATTAATAATTACTCCTCTGGCCCACTGACGCAGATAGACATTGAGGTACGTGTGAATCTTAACGTATAACACAGCTTTTAATAGAATAAAATTGAAAACGTTAATAAAAAGTGACTCTTTTTAATCAACATCTACTAACCCTAACTTTTTATCAGAACATTCAATTGTTAAAAATGAATAACTTTGAATAACAAGTACTATGCAAACGAAATGCACTAGCCACCGTGACACGACACGAGACAAAAGTCATGTCCCGGAGGACAAGGCGTCGCGCACACAGGAGCCGGCCTTTTAATCTAAAAGCTATTTTGTGACAAATCAATCATCGTCGGAACGCAGTGCGGCCGCCGAACAAAGGTTCCATTTTCAATTTTTAGATTTCATTTTGTACCAGTTGGTGAAGCGACAGTGTGTATTGTTTTAATATAGTTAAGTACCTACAGTCAGGGTACAGAGTCCTGTACAGATATTTATGTCCTTATTTATGTACGTAGGTATATGAATACCCCTGAGGGCCTGACTGTACATGTCATTGGCTAGATGTACAAAAGGATTTGTAAAAATTTTGAAAAATAATATTTGTAGGGGTTGTCCATATTTTACGTCATTTCTAAATAGGGGGGGGGGGGGGTCTGACCATTGGATGACGGTAGTAATTTTATTAAGTGGGGAGGGTCCATTCAAGGAATTAACAGGATTACGATAGGGGGGGGATCAAAAATCGTCAAAAACGATGACGATGATGATAATATGGACAAGCCCTAAAGTAAAAAATAAAGTCATTCTAAACAAAAAGTCCCTTGATCCTGCTTTTACGAAGAAATTGAAATTTTTTTGGTTTACGAGTTACGATTTAACCATGCGACGATCCAAGGAAACACAGGAAGTATGTATTTGGATTATTAACGCTTAGGTTTATAGTTCTAGTTGACTTAGTGGAAAGGCAACGTAAGTATTTGCCTTTCCACTAAGTCAACTAGAACTATAAGTAATAGCTATAAGGTATAGCTAAAACATTACAACAAAACGAAAATAAAAAAATGTGATTAAACTTATTAAAAGACCTACTTACAGAAATCGTCAAAGAATGATTTAATCAGAAAAATATCATTGGTCGAGGGCAATTTTTCCCTTCTGCAAAAATGTCTGACTTTAACTGTATTCCCTGGGCGACCGAGCTCCGCTCGGATGAAAATGGAGAATATACGGAGAACACGAATTTTCCCGAAAATGAGACCTATCTAGATCGATTTCTCGCCCCCGTAACCACCTATATTCCAAATGTTATCGAAAACGTTAGAGCCGTTTCCGAGAACGTGATTGCAAATATATGTGTACCTATATATATATATATATATATATATATATATATATATATATATATATATATATATATACATACGTACATATATATATACAAATATTGCTCGTTTAATAGTATAGGATAGTGGCATAATTGTTTTGTAGTAGGTACTCTAAATAGGTACCTACCAATATAATTCAAAAATCTTGCAAGACTTTAAGGACTATCTATACAAGTGTACATGTAGGTACAGTAGATATTTTATTTTCATTTCACCCAAAGATAGTCGATTGAAAATCTTCAGAATAATCATGACAAAGTTGGCAGCAGATACGATTAAGTACTTAAGTACCTAATTAAGGAACCTCGTGTAATGTGCAATAATATCTCGGTTTACGTTTCCTCTTCATAAAATCCCGATTACCAAACTAATTACCATAAAGTATGGCGTATGTTCGAAAATATTTCTTACTCAAAGATGGTTTAAATTTCGATCAGTCGTAATCCTAACTTCATAATGGAGTGAGGGGTTATTAACCATTACGTCTTGAACCCGCCGCGACCGTCGAATTGTATGCACGTAATGTTGTTTAAAAGGTTGGAAGGATCAAGTTATACTGGTGTTCTCATAACGCGGGATTTCAAGCATAGATTTTCGTCATTTGTATGCGAGATACGAGCTAATAAATCCGGGCTCGAGGAAAGATTTAACTCGCTTCCATCAGTTGGATTTGCGATATGGGACGTGAACATTTGAAGATTGGACTTAATAATTCAGTTAGATTTGTTACTTAATCATAATCATTCAGTTCCAGTAGGTACTCGTACCTAAGTAACACTAAAGTTGAATCGTGTTTGTAAAAGCGAAATATCAGACGCCAGTATGACAAACAATGTACTAGTAGGGAAATACCTACTTATCCTTATTATCAGTAGCGTTTGCGCTCCATACGCGAACTAGATACTTACCGATGTTTTAAGACTATTCGCTACAGTTAAAGACAATTAATTATTATAGTAAGGGTTGACCCGTTGCGGTTACCAAACCCATGTTGATTTACATTGAGTAAAATTTTACGAAACGAATGTATTCGTTTCGTAAAAACGAATATGGGGACCGATTTTTGACTTTCGAGCGCTCGAATCTTTCACTCGAAAACTGACAAAAATTACGAAATGCTCTTTTGAAATAGCGATAGAAAATTGAAAAGTGAGTGATATTGACCACTCGTATTCAATTATATCGGTAGAAAGTTAGTGCCTGCAATTTTGACACTAAAATCGTATTTACTTTTGTTTAATTTTCGAGCGCTCGAAAGTCAAAAATCGGCCCCCTGTTCGTTGTGTCCTTTGCGATTATTAAATTAAAATCGGTTAAACCTAAACGGACACTTTACGCTTGAAATTATAGACGATTAGGTATACCTAGGATAGACTGTCCAGTTAGGTAGGTCCAACTTCGAGAAAGAGGTCAATCGTCGAATCCGACTCGGCTGGGCAGCGTTCGGGACGGGGTTCGGGAGCTACGGCACCTCTTTTCGTCTAATATTCCGCAGTGTCTCAAGACGAGAGTCTTCGGCCAGTGTGTGTTGCCAGTGATGGCATATGGCACTGAAACGTGGTCGCTTACAATGGGCCTCAATGGAAGGCTCAAAGTCACCCAAAGGGCAATGGAGAGGGCTACTCGTATGTTGGGAGTTTCTCTGCGTGATCGCATCAGAGATGAGGCTATATCCGCAGCAGAACCAAGGTAACCGATATAGCCCTCTGAATCGCTTAACTTAAGTGGCAGTGGGCGAGGCACATTGCACGTAGAACCGATGATCGTTGGGGCGGACCGGAAGGCGCGGCGTGGGTAGGCCCCCACAAGGTGGACTGTTGACCTGGTAAAGGTCGCGGGAGTCCGCTGGATGCGGGTGGCGCAAGACCGGTCACTTTGGCACTCCTTGGGGGAGGCCTATGTCCAGCAGTGGACGTCTTTCGGCTGATATGATGATGATGAAACCTAAACTTGAGATGTTACTTAACAAGTTTTTTATTTTATTTAAACCCGCATGCTTTTATAGAAATATTATAGATTCTCACAGCAATCTAACAACACTGCATATGTGCATATCTCGAATTTCAATTGAAGTAAAGAATACATATTATAATCAACCCGCTTAAGACAATTTAGCAGATTAAGACTTCATTCATAGGATTCAGTGGACTAACAAAATTCACTCAAGGGCATTAATAAAAAGTTAAAAATAAAATGTTTAATTGACCACTTAGAAACATATAACGTTACGCTGGCGATGACGCTATGATGGTGTCATGAATGCCAGAGGCGGCTACATTCTTAATTCTTATCACTATGGTTTTTCATGATATATTTTTCGATACCCTGTTCCAGAGAAGATTAGAAAAGTCATGCGTTAATCGTAATAAAAATACAATTGTTATGTTCATAAAGCACTAAATGATCAAAATATTTTAGTAATATTTATACCTAGATATTTTTCTAGCAGGAACAGAATTTGCTTAGTGCTTACCACAATAAAAATATCGACAAGTACTTGTTATCGATAAGTACATAGGTACTTACTACTTCAACGACAAGACGTATTGCAATGAATAGTTATTTATTATAGAGCAGTCTACATGAAACTTTCAGGGTGTACACTGTTTTTTATTTATCTTGATTGTAGTGTAAAATTTGGAATATTGCACGTGTATGCTTAAAAATTGATTTTATAAAAAAGTGTTACAAACATATTTTAGGGCAGGGGTGGTCAATGTTCTGCGTCTACTACAAAAACATTTTACTGAAGTCACGTTTTATTTGTCCATAGTTGGTCATGTTCGCTAACATAGATATTAATCACTGTACCTGCGGCATGCACTTTACTAAAAGTCTTTGAGGAAAACATGCAGTATAGCTATTTAAAAATATTAACATGTCATCCATTTCAACCAAGTAATGATAAAGAGGCAAAATCGCAATACACATTTCATTTAATTTCTCTACTTATTTCCAAAGTAAAAAATAATCAAACTTTTTATATTCATAGCCGTTATTCATTAAAAAAGTAAATAATTATTGTCATTAAATGTGACGTTTATTGACATTGCAAGGCAAATATTTTGTTAACACAAGACTGAATACGAAAAAATGCCACACAGAAAAACGTCCCGACACGAGAGAATCACCTCGTTTATTGTAAATATACCAGAACTCGAATTTCGTGGTTCAACATTATTTTGCACCAAATGCGAAGTACACATAGTCGCAAAGAAACATAACATCAGATGTCACATTAACACAGACAAACATAAGAATATTCAGGAAGAGAAAAAACTATTTCATATGGACCTAACGAAATTTATGATCAACTGCAATGTGCCATGGTACCAATTAGACAACCCCAATTTTCGAACATTTATTCAAAATTGTATCACAGGAAAATATTCAAATCGAACACTGCCCACTGGAAGTTACATTCGGCAACAATTTCTCCCGCAAGTGTACGAGGAAGAAATGGAGAACATTCGCTCTGAAATTAATAGTCAATATATATACGTAACAGTAGATGAAACTACTGACGGGAATGGTAAGAAAATCGCGAACGTCATCGTTGGCTTCGCTCCTCCAGGATAAACAAAGTCGGTGTCATATTATAGCCAGTAAAAGTTTGAAAGAAACAAATAACCACACAATTACAAATTTGGTTCTAGAGTCTCTTCAAAATCTGTACAAGAACACTGAAGGTAATTACTTAGACAACGTTTTGTTACTACTGACTGATGGAGTACCTTATATGGTTAAAGCAGGTAAAAATCTGCTACATCATCTTCCTAATATGACCCACGTTACGTGTTTAACCCACGGCTTAAATAGAGTTGCAGAGAAAGTAAGAACTCTTTTTCCCAATGTAAATACCTTGATTTCAGCCATTAAAAAAGTATTTTTGAAGGCACCAAATAGAATAAATACTTTTAAGATGATGTTACCAAATGTTCCTTTACCGCCTGAGCCCACGATCATAAGATGGGGTACATGGCTACAAGCCGCAGAATATTATTCAAAATATTTAAATGACATAAAACGAGTCTTAAATACATTTCGAGAAACATACGCTGTATCCATACGTGAGGCAAAAAGGGAAATTAATAAAGCAAATATACAGGAAGATTTATCATTTATTCCACAAAATTTGTGCATAATTCAAAGGTCGATTAAAAAACTAAAGTTGCCTTCACTGACACTAGACTCGAGCATTAATATCGTGAAAAACGTGCAAACAAATTTGTCAAAAATCAGTTTACACATAAAGGGCAAGGAAATATACCGTAAATTTCGTACTGTCATAGACAAAAATTCAGAATACAAAACTGTTATGAAAATTAATCAACTGGAGCTTACACAAAATGACAAACGTGCAGCTGATAGTTTTCAATATTTTCGATATGCACCGATAACATCAGTCGAAGTTGAAAAGTCATTTTGCCAATTGAAGTGGATTTTCTCCAAAAGGCGAAGAAGTTTGACACCAGAAAACATGGAAAAAATTATAATCGTTTACTTCGAGAATCATGTAAGAAAACCTTTTTGTTAAATAAAAATAAAATAAATAAATATTTGGGGACAATCTTACACAAATCGACCTAGTCCCAAACTAAGCAAAGCTTGTACTATGGGTACTAGACGATGATATACATACTTAAATAGATAAATATATACTTAAATACATCGAAAACATCCATGACTCATAGTTTTATTACTGGCTGTAAAACTGCGTAGAACATAAATAACAAATGATATATTTCTGTCACTACACTCATAAGCAGATTATATGTATAAAAACTTACATAGAATATAAATATTACGTACAATACGCCCAAAATGTGTAAAAATTTGTTGACATATTTAAGTAAAAGAGAAAGAGGGTCATTAATACATCAGTGCGATACTGTTAATAATAAAAAACTAAGATATACCTACACTGTAGCTATATACATAGACACAGACACAGATTTGCTATGGGATCAAAAATATGTTTGGGATATACTACATGTTGCATCATTCTGCGTCAATTTGAAAGACAATTTGGGTGTGGGTTTATCATGGAGTGACTTATGGGAGAATTAATTCAGTGACACGAAGAAAGAAAGTTACAAAAGGGTTTCAAATTGTTTTCTAAAGTATGTAAAATATAAATAAATTTATAGTTTGGTTACTATTATCTATTTTTACCGCACCCTATTACCCTATATTTTTCTTTGTATTATCTCTATGAGTTGAAGTGGCACTTATCGATAACAAGACTGTCGATGTTTTTATTTTGACAAACACTTAGACGTCAACGTTCGTGCTAGAAATATATCTAGGTATAGCTAATATTAGTTAAATATTTCCCTTGGATAACAATGAAGAAACAGACGAATTTCCCGTTAAAAATGGAATGTTATCTGGGATTTCTTTTTCTATTTAGAAATACCTAATTATTTGTACAAGGGGGCAAAGTTGTATTTTACCCGCGAGTGTGGAATTGAAACACGAGTAAGCGAAAGGATTATATAGTTGCACCACGAGCGAATCGAGTGGTTATACAATAAAATCCTGAGCGCAGCGAAATTGCGTGTTTCAAAACATGAGAAGTAAAATACATTTTCACCACACTTGCTCATAAATGGTGTTATTCTATGCCTGTATACGGAAGGACAATGGCCTAAATTGTTCCCGCGGGAAATAATGGTCCCAAGGGAAGTAATGAGCTTGTGTGTGATCTGATTGGTTAAGCAAATCTTGACGGCCGCGTACGACAAGAATTCTGGCTCTGTGATTGGTAATCGAGCAGGCCATGCCCTGCAAGAACCACATGTTCCATGCTCTGTGATTGGTTGAAATATTGAAACTACGCCCCCCACTCGCACTGATCTGGAAGTGAAGTTGTCAATTTCGTCAACATTTGATTGGTGCGCTTGTATAAAACATAGATTTTTCTGTCTTTTGTAGTTATTTATTTCCTCGCAAATGTGATGAAAAACATTGTGTATAAACACGGGCGTATGAATATTGCAAACTCGAGTCATCAAAAGCCCTCCGCTTAACGGCGTCGGGCTTCTGATAGACTCTCGTTTGCAATATTCCTCGTACGCCTCTTGTTAAACAATGTACTATTTCACCCGTGTGTAACACAAAACTTTTCACCTCACTGTAGCGAGGAAAGTGCAACATGCAAAACAACTTTATTTGATTTAAGGCGCTCTTATTAGACGATATTTAGGTATTTGCGGAGGTGAGGCAGACGGAGCGGGAGACGCGCGTCCCGCGCACCCCGCTAACGGCCTTATTCTGTTGGCATCCGTATTCGGCTCGTTTTTGCGGATCATACGATCAAATGTTTGTCTTCTTGAATAATTGTTTTATTTTTCAAATCTTGGTTGATTTGTGTAAGATTGTCCCCAAATATTTATTGTTTATTTATTTATTTAAATCTATTTTTTTTAAGAAAATAAGGAATAATAGGTAGTTACAGTTCTTAAGTACATCGTAGTATGATGACATCAATTATGGACACTTACTTTCCAAAGATATGTTAGTACAGATTTCTTCATCATCAATCCACCTATCGTTTTCCCAGTTCCTATGTGGGTGCTTCCGTTTTCCAAATACGTAGAACTGATAAAATAATAGTACATCTTCACTTCCTAAGGGTGAACGTCACCAATTATGGATTGTACTAATATATTACAGGTTTTTTAAACCGAAATAAAATCGATTACTTCTATAGGTAAAGTTAACGCCCGCTTAAGAAACCATCAAAAATAATAAACAAATAGCTATGTTCATGTATTTATCTCCTGGCAAATTATATCATTACCATGTATGTCTTTCCCGCTCACGGGACAATGATGTCCCGGACCTTTGGGAGGCATGCGTGGGGCTAGGTACCTACAAAGTACCAACGGAGCCAACACGTAGAGGCCCTTTTGACAATTTAATGAAATGCAAGGAGTATTATTACCATAATTATTACCTTTGTTACATAAGTATGACTGACTGATCAAAAACTGGATAATTAGACCACTATTAGTCAGAAGAGCATTTTATTATACAGGGTGGTTATTTTAAGACCAGCAAGTTCTTCAGTACATGACTATGTCTATTAAAAAATGTAATTTGACCAAACATCATATAAAAATAACAAATTCAATTTGTCTCTTAAATACCTAAAAGTGTTATGTCACTGCGCTCGCGCGGCGCGTGCTGCCTACCATGCTACCTCGACCAGCGGCCACACCGCGATGGACCTTGATACTCTCAACAAGCCAACAAGATTGGACTTATACTTGGCTCTATACTCCAGGCAAAATACGGTTTCGAAAATCATTAATTTATAATAGCGTTTTTTTGTATATTTCATTTTTAATCGTTATTCTAAGATGCTTTACACAAGAATCCAACAAATTTTCCAACCGGAAGTAATTATATAAATATAAATTAAGCTTTAATTGTCTTTTTTTGTTTGATTTATATTGAATTTTTTAAAGCAAATGTAAATTTAGGTAAAAGCCTCCTCGATCTCATGCCATTTTTTTCGGTCTTTAGCCAACTGCATCCAGCTAGGTCCGGCGACCTCAGTTATGTCATTTGTCCAACCGTTGGACAACCGTTGTCCAACGGTTGGACCAATGTTACGTCTTCGTCGTCTACCTTTCCTTCTTTTGCCTTTCGGCCCTGACCAGTTTGTTGCTTCCAGTGCCCTTCTTTTCTCCTAATATCTGGCGATATATGGCTTTTACCCGAATGGGGTCCATATAAGAAAGAAAAAATGGCATAAATCTTTTAGATTTAGTAAATATGTACTAACACAAACAATATGGAATAAATAAAGCTTAAATAAATATATATATATAAACTAGCTGTTGCCCGCGACTTCGTCCACGTATAACATGTTATCGTCTAAATGTTTGTTTAAGAAATTTAAATGTTTGTTTAATAAAAAAAAACATTGAAATTAGTTTTGTACAGTCAGCATCAGATAGTTAGTAGCAGCCTAGGTAACCAAATATATCGCAACACGTCTTTGTTACTATAGGTGTAAGGATGTGTTACGATATATTTGGCTACTTTGGCTGCTACTAACTATATGACGCTGACTGTACCTAGTCTTTAAGTAAACAGTCTAAAACCGAAGTTACAAATCCCTTACTTTAAAAATGTCTTGCTCTCCATACAAACTAGAAGAACTGTATATCCTAGAAGTAGGTATTTTTGTCAAGACTAATCTAGGGAATGCAATTACCGGGCGAATTTCACTACCGGTAAATTACCGACTTCAGGGAGCCAAAACCGGTTAACCGGTAAATTACCGGTAAATTCAATTTGGCTAATAAGTAGCGTTTTTTGACGTTTATTTATCGTAAAAATAAGCTATGATATAGTATAAAGCGTTATCATGTGCCGTAAATGCCGTAATAATCAGATCTTTAATATTTGAAACTTGCTCAGTGGTAGGAGGGCAAAAAACGCAATTGAAAACGTTCCTTGGGGATAAGCAGGTAGGTAGGAAGTTTTCCTAGTTCTACAGAAACTAACTACAAGCCCACTTAGTAGTCTAAAATAATATTTCATTAAATACATGTTTCTACGGGCTTCAAGAGACGTATATATATAACCAACCATACCTAGATTGAAATGAGTTGGATAGAGAAAAGAGCTAAGAGTGTTCGTACAAACGGTTTTATAACTTTTTCTAGGAGTGGGGAGCTCATGGGGGTTCCAAATTGCGGCATTGGTTTAGCGATTCGGAGGGATATATCTGTTACCTTAGTTCTACTGCGGATAGCCTCATTTCTAATGCGACCACGCAAATAAACTCCCAGCATAGCCATCTTCATTGCCCTTTGGGTGACTTCTAGCCTTCTATTGAGGCCCATAGTGAGCGACTACATTTCAGGTGCCATATATTATGTCATCACTGGCACCACACACTGGGCAAACCGAGCCGACAGGAGTGGAACTGAACAGCCTGTCATAGGTATATATTTATAATCGTCTACAACTCTGAGCGTAACGCGTTGATTGTAATGGGAGTTGGCACTACATGGGCATATGACATGATCTTCGTCTTATCCATGTTCATCTTTAGACCGACTCGCTCGGAGGCTTTACTGAGGTCATCGAGCATTGTACTAAAGTCCTCCATGGACAAGACTACTAAATCGTCAGAAATCCGAAGGCGAGTGATGTACTCGTCGTTGATGTCTGCCTTCTCCAGTCCAGAGTCTTGAAAAAATCCTCCAGTGCATATTTTGTATTTGTATTTTGTATACTTCGATATAGCAGTCGTCAACTTAGCACCGCTGGAGAGACTACTATAGCCCAGGTTTCGATCAAATCGTAGGCTTTCTCGTGTATCGCGAACACTAAGCAGAGGGGTAGGTTATACTCCTCAGTCTTTTTATAACCTGACGGAGCGTGGATGTGGTCTACGGTGCTAAAGCCTTTCCGGGAGGCTTGAAGTCATCTATATTTTACAGAACGGAACCGGGAACGTGTTTATATTTTAAGAAGCTTTTACAAACGATTGCATTAATTTGATCCTACATGAGGTAAGATAAGAATATAAGCTACGGTAGCCTAGTGGTTCAGGCATGCGGCTGTCAAGCGGCGGTCGTGGGTTCGAATCCCGGCTCGTACCAATGAGTTTTTCGGAACTTATGTACGGAATTACCGTTAGCTTTTCGGTGAAGGAAAACATCGTGAGGAAACCTGTCTAATTCCAATAAGGTCTAGTTTTCCCTCTGGGTTGGAAGGTCAGATGGCGTCGCTTTCGTAAAACTAGTGCCTATGCCAAATCTTGGGATTAGGTGTCAAAGCGGACCCCGGGCTCCTTTAGGGGCACAACCGGGAATAATAACGCTAGGAGGATGATGATGAGGTAAGATAACTTTAACAAGTTTATTCAATTGACATTTTTACATGATAAAAGGAGGGTTATTGAGGTATAATCATGACGAGGAAGCATTAACAATCTTTAAAATGTAGTATTTTACTCATAATTTGGGATCGGTAAATTACCGGTTTTCATTTTAATTTACCGGTAATTTACCGGCCTCATATTTAGTCAATTTACCGGTTAACCGGTTAACTGGTTTACCGGTTTGCATTCCCTAGACTAATCCAAGCATGTTCAGTAACGTTTCAGAAGGCCGCAGATTTCCGACACGTAAACAATACAAACAAAAATTGAAAACTTTGCAGGGTAGCAACGACACAGCGCTAA
Source organism: Epinotia brunnichana (assembly GCA_963854355.1). Taxonomy (NCBI): domain Eukaryota; kingdom Metazoa; phylum Arthropoda; class Insecta; order Lepidoptera; family Tortricidae; genus Epinotia; species Epinotia brunnichana. The sequence continues at coordinate 14,336,161 of OY977949.1, read as the reverse complement.
TCAGAGGCGGAATCTTGGGAATGGCACCAAACATTTTCAATAAAATTCCAGACCGAATTAAACACTGGATATTAATAAATTTAAAAGACAATTGACTTCAGATTCAGATTTGTTTATTATCATTATTTTACAATTGAAATCTTAGTACAATGAATATACAGATAAAAATGTGTTAAAATTATAGCTTGTCAGTTACAATAAAATACAATAGATGTGTACAGTTGTGTACAGAATTGTTATTATTTGTAAATAGTTTAATAATACTCATACTCATAGCATAATGCTATTACATAAAATAGAGAAAGAAAACATAATACAAATATTAACGTCAAGCTTTTAAGATCTTGTTATTTAGTCATTTGAAAGAAATTCTTGTAAACTATACAGTGTTTTTACAAGCAATAGTTGTTTTACATGGAAGCGAAAAGAGTAGTCGTTCATTATGGTTTTAAGGTTTGAAGGTAGCCGGTTAAAAAGTATTTGTCCTATTAACTTCGGAAGTTTTGTGCCTATTCTAAGTCTGGGCGAGGTTGTTTTGAAGTGGATACTTCTTTGCTCGCGTTCTTGTATAGGGGTACAGTTCAAAATGTATCACGTAACTTCCGGATTAACTTTTTGTAGAGAAGCCTAATCTGATTTCAAATAATTGTTTGTTACATGTTTTAATCCTTCTTTATTTGCTATTAGTTGTTAATCACAAAATGTTATTTAGTTTATGTGACGGGCATGAAAACTATGCTGAAATGACTGCCATTTTCAATGCCTCGCGAGTCAAACGAGCTACGTCAGTCAATGTTGCTATATATACCGATTTATCTGTGCTTATACAGATTTTAGTGAATTAATGCAGATATATATTTTACGGGGACAACCAACAAATAAGTATCCACTTAAACTTAATTAACGGTTGTATCTCGGACACAACCCGCTTCTTTTTAAGTTATTCGCATTTCTCATTGATCTCGAACTATTTTTACCTCTCCTTTGAAATTCATTTGGATAACGTTTAACATACATCAAAACTTCCAATATATAAGTTGAAACTGATGTTAAGATACTAAGTTTTCTTAAATGTTCGCGACACGTGTATCTGTCCTTTGCATAGGGAAGTACTCTAATTGCACGTTTCTGGATCTTTAGGATGCGCTCATAATCCGTACTGTTGCCCCAAAGCATTATCCCGTATGGAAGTTGAGAGTATATGTACGCATAATACAGCTCTTTTAAGCAACTTTCTGACACAAGTGGTCTTAACTGTCTTAGAGCATAGATCCCTCTTGCTAACTTACTGTATAATGTATCTATGTGATCTTTCCATGACATTATTGGATCAATCATTTCAATCAATAGATCAATATTTTATTGAAAAGTGTTATTATACCATTAAAGATTACTTAAACGACCCTACGACATAACATGATTCCATTCCAGACATTCCTTAGTTATAATATTCTTTAGTTATAGTATTTTTTGAGAATTTTTGACATGTATTTGAAGTATTTAACACCAATCACTGTATTGACATTTTTTTTAAAATTTTTATAAATATATTAGCTGGCTGAAATATTTTGTAAACCTACATTGTGGGTAATGCACAGAAGTCTTATATTTTGTATACCAACAATACTTGTAAAAGTTGTAACCTATGTTTAACAAAATAAATGTAATTGAATTGAAAGTACTTAATTTGTATTCTAATAAGTAATCTTTATGCAAAAATTTAAGTATCTAGCTCTAAAAATAAAGTTTCCCCCATACAAACTTTGCACCCATATTTACCCCCTTTAGGGGTGGAATTTCCAAAAATCCTTCTTAGCGTTGCCTACGTTGTAAAAGGTAGTTCTGGTGTAAATTTCAACTCTCTAGTCTTAGTAGTTTCGGCTGTGCGTTGATGAGTGAGTGAGTGAGTCATATCAATAACTCCATACCGACGAAAGGTATGTTCACTTAGATAACGTCACATTTATTTGCTTTAGTGGGCTTATTTAAAGGGGCGTGGCGGGGGAGGCTTTCTTGGTAGTTATTTGGAGAAACAGCGGTGGCAGAGTGAGTTCGAGATGTGAAACGGCATACTTTAGTGTTTTGTGATGGGTATCATGTGCACAAACAGCTGGCAAAGTTTTGCAGCTGTATAGGGGAACATCCTGTAGTACTTTGTACCCGACTGCCTCAGAAGGAAGTTTATGTTTTTCGAGCGTATGTATCATCATATCAGCCGAAAGACGTCCACTGCTGGACATAGGCCTCCCCCAAAGAGTGCCACAATAGCCGGTCCTGCGCCACCCGCATCCAGCGGACTCCCGCGACCTTTACCAGGTCATTAGTCCACCTTGTGGGGGGCCTAACCACGCCGCGCCTTCCGGTACGTGGTTGCCACTCGAGAACCTTTCCGCCCCAACGGCCATCGGTTCTACGCCCACTGATACTTAAGTTTAGCGATTCGGAGGGCTATATCGGTTACCGTGATTCTGCTGCGGATAGCCTCATTTCTGATGCGATCGCGCGGAAAAACTCCCAGCATAGCCATCTCCATCGCCCTTTGAGTGACTTTGAGCCTTCTTATGAGGCCTATAGTAAGCGACCACGTTTCCGTTCCATATGTCATCACTGGCAACACACACTGGTCAAAGACTCTCGTCTTGAGACACTGCGGAATATTGGACGAAAAGATGTGCCGTAGCGTATGTATGTATGTATGTCTATGACGAAGATGAAGAAGGGCCGTGGCCTGCTGCTGGTGGAGTGGCAGGGTCTTTTTCCGCACTCGTTTTTAATAGAATCTACTAAACAGCAAGTAAATATACTTCAGTTCACCAACTCGTTTAGGACTTTAGTCTAGGTAGTCGCTATCCGGCGCAATAGCCCTAAATGCTTTTGATATATTTCTGTATGAATAAATAAATCTATTATTCGTACAGTCCATAATTGGTACCATTCCCCCCCAACCATGTGCTCGTGTCCGAATCCGATTTACACCCGACTACTTACTACCTAACAGTTCTAAATACGTATTTAGGATAACTGAAGATTTTTATTGACATCTTGTCAATATGCTCCAGCTACCTATTAATACGTTTTAGTTGCGGATGTAGAAACGCTTTAATGTAGTAAATATCGCATACCTTATATTTGTTATTCTATCATTTCGAATGTGTTCTCCAGCATGTATTAGCGTTTCCTATTCCTTTATATATTTTTATTTACCTTGATAACTCGAAATAATTGCTGCAAAAAGGCGTATTTGCGTGCCAGGTAAACATTCACAGGTCCGTCGTCGGCAGTGGCCACGGGCGTACTAAATTGTACTCGCCACCGCGCATGCATGACGCGGACACCCGGTTTTTCAGACAAATGACCAAATGTATTGAATTATCAAACATATTGAAATTCTAAGAAGCCGGTAGATAGATCTACCAAATAGCTACCTATCATAACAAATTTCATTGTAATATTCCAAATAACTTTTGAGATATTTCGAGTTTGGTGGTAAAAAAGCACTGTTTTGAAAGGCAAAATCTATCGAGGTTTTTGTAAGCAATCGTGATTTTACGAAGTACGAACATAGCCAATGAACTGAAGATATACATATCAAAAATTTGGATCTCTAGCAATAGTACAAGTATACTAATAATCGGTTTGGAAAAGGCACTTTTTCGATGCGCAGCTGCATACAGCGCCTTAAATAATAATATTCAATATATTCAATAATAACAGTAATAATAACGTTTAGTAATATCAAGTAGAATTTTGGTCAAGTGCGAGTCGGATTTTCGTATGGGAAAACTAAAATCTGACTCGCACTTGACCAAAATTCTACTTGATATTTTGAGACACATTTTGAGACCCAGCGCCTGATGAAGGCAACAAGCAATTTTAAAAAGTTTTTTTTTTGTATGGGAGCCCCCTTATATATTAATTTTATTCTGTGTTTTAGTATTTGCTGTTATAGCGGCAACAGAAATACATCATCTGTAAAAATTTCAACTGCCTAACTGCCTATCACGGTTCATGACATGAGATACATGAGATACGCTCCATGGTCAAATTACTTTCCCCACTAGTGGATAAAATGCGTTTTTACTGACTGGTTTCAAAGGTTAAAAGACGGTTTTCCGAGGCAGCGGGGGGAAATTATGTGTTTGCCAATTTGTCGATAAGGATGATTTTCAATTGCATCGCTGCCAACGCCTTCTTGACTATCAACAAATTGGTCTGGCTTACCTGAGAACCTACAACACAAATGTAAGGTTTTAGGAAGACGGCGACAACTACATTTCTTCAATTTCTTTCTAAGTATTTCACACATAAGAGCTATGATCCAAGTCATAGTATTCTGAACATTTTCTGCGACCTTAAACGAAAAAATCCCCAATAAGTACTGCCACGTTGTTCCTTTTTGACAAAGTATGCTTCTGAGGAAGTTTCAAGGAACTTTAGTCCTTACAAGTTGACGAGTTATTCCCGACGTGCTCGGCAAGTTTTACGAACGGCTGACAAATTGGGTCACGAGACAAGTTATAAAGAAATGAAATTTATAACAGTTATCTTTTGGACGTGATAACGTCTTATAAATCGATGAACACCGGCAGCACGCACGAAAAAGTATGACTCATGTCCCGTTCCGCCTGAGCCGAGCGTTCGGCTTTATGACGTAATCACGTAAAATTATCGCCCGTAAACCGACTTTATAGACAACCAATTTTTATTCTCAGAAGATGTCTATGTGACGCTCCGCGAGCTGTGTCGCGGCGAGATAGACTATCCGTCTCTTTCTAACAATACGTCAGTCGCATATATATACCTCAAGCATGTATATATACTTGAGAACTTGAGATGCTATGAGAACCGTGGCTGACTGATCGAAAGAGAGAATATACTTAACTGGAAACCTGAGGAACATTTCCTCCTTTCCTTATACGAGGAAACCCTTTAAAAAGCAATTTCTGGATATGATCTTAGAATGGGTTGAAATTTAAAATTAATATAATCTTCTTCATTCTTCGTAACTGCATTGATTTAAACCATAAAGAAATAAGTATAGTGCCAGTATGCGATTTTTTAATACTTATTCAAGAAAACTGTTCAACAACTGTCTTTACGTCATACCTGGCCATAAAGTAGGAATTACCGCACGCTATGCGTGCGGAAAACCCCACTTTCTGGCCAGATAGAGACGTAAAATGTTGTACTTACCACGGGCGGTAATAAAGAAAGCCTCAGAGCGCATATTTATCGCCCTTGCCTTCGGCTCGGGCGTCAAATACCTGCGATCTGAGACATTCTTTGTTTAACCGCCCTAGGTAAGTAATGTACTATTATCCAGCAGTGGACATCTTCCCGCTGATATGAAGATAATGGTAACTGATGATAATTCAACAAAAAAAAGTAATTAATATTACTAAAATCGATAATAATCGGTTCTGTAGTAGTTTTTAGCAAAATAATTGACAAAGTAGATATTGCACCGTTTCGATGGAAAATAACGTCAGTCCTGTGTCGTATGAGACGTATCCTTTGCAAGCTTTTGCATTTGATTCAATATTTACCAAGCGCTCGGCTCGCTGTCTATTAGAATGTACATACAATATTTCGAGGATGTCTGCAATCATGAATAGGTATCATTTATTTGCACAAACATGCACATTACAAATAAGTATATCATTCAATTAAATACTCATATATTATTTTTTCTACTCGTCGACTTTAATCTTTGAATGAAGATTTCGTACAAGAAACTAAGATCACATACTTTTTAATCCTGGAGCTCCACGAGCTCGTCACGGAACTCGTATGGTTTCATAAGATAACCGCCAGCAGTCATCATATGAATCCAGGAGCTGTATAAGATAACTGTGAAGACATCAACGCGCAAAATTACTAAGCGCTGCGCTTCATTTCCGCAGGGCGATTTTCAATACATACCAAGTTTGTTTAATAAATTATTATTTCCGTTGACTCGAAGAAAAAGTATTGTATACAATAGTTATATAATTAGCTTTTTAAGTCTCGTACCTTAATTAGGCCACTCAGCAAGCTTCGTGGCCTAAACGTGGTACTCGACTTAAAAAGCATCCATTATATAACGATTGCATAGACTACTATATGCTAAGCAAGGGCGGCTACTGAAATAATACTCTTATTGTTTGTATTTACGTATTATGTTTTTTTATATTTGCGTTCAATATGTTTACCGTAAGATTCGGTGTCTTACTTTATATGTGTCACTTTAAGCATCAGGCTTTGCTGGCGCCCAGAGTACCAGAAACGGGTGCAATGAGCATTTTCGTTAAATAGTACCTTAATTACCGTAAGATCATAGTTTTTCTTTTATCTCCTACTCAAACGTAAATGTTACAATGGACAGTTTTTACAACTTCTGAATAGAAACCTTTTTTTCAGTTTTATTTTAATATGCTTAGTAGATATTTTCATATGGCGTATGTCAGATAACTCAGATATTGGTTGTATCATCAACAGTCATATAATAATCTAAAAACACTACAGCAGGTCCCGTATTCTATGTAATTTTCTACCTTGATGCACGTCTTCATACTTTTTCTCCCGTTTAGGACACATTTATTTGCTCGATCTTTTCAAAGTATTATTATTATCATTTTACCATCCCCATTCATCCTATAGAAACTCTAATATCATCGCTTTCATACACGTTTATAGAAACATCAATAATATAAGATAAAGAGAGAAAATTTCTTTCAAGGTACAGTCAGCATCAGAAGCAGCTAAGCGGGCTGGGTGTTCAAAATGACCTACACACGCTCTTAACTTCTTAAGAATAAAGTCGTGTGCAGATAATTTTGAACACCTGGCCTGCTTAGCTGCTTCTGATGCTGACTGTACACCTCTTCATTCACAGACACTAATGATGGGGCATCAAATTTATACAATAAGCCGTGATTAAGTAGTTAATCAACGGTTAGTTTTTCCTTTCACGCCGTAATTGTCTATGTTTTTTTTTCCGAATGCATTGCCTGAGACAACGGCACGTAATGGCGAAATCTCAGGATTTTACTTCAATATTGCATCCTCCAGATTTAATTACCATGTAGTCCGTTCTTCGACATACTGCATCGTCACACAGTTTTAGATATTTAAAAAAGAAGTCATTCTTACCATTCGGCCGTATCATTCAGTCACCGGTCCGGTCACTTGCCGTCAATCTTATTCATTCGTTTTTCGTGTGCAGCATCGTCAACATCGTTCGTGTTCTATTCCATCGCGAATTATAATCGTTACACATTAAAAAGTGCACGAAACATGGGAAAACGTAAACACAAACATTGTGATAAGGATATTCGTCGCAAGATTCGACGTTTGGAGGATAAATTGCGACACAATAAGCGGAAAGGTAAAACTACCCGTTATTTTAACTTTTTTATCAAATATGTGAATTTTATATTATTCTTTACTTTCCCTGTGAATATGTTTCGTAAATATGTATGTACTGTCTTGATGTGGTAGCACGAGATGTTATCCTGACAGTTGTAACTATTTGTTCCTTGAAATGGTAATACGAGATATTGCCTTGGAACAACTATTGTACCTATTCGTTGGTCCTTGACGTGGTAATACGAGATATTGCCCTGGACCAATTATTGTACTTTCTTAACGTGATGATACCGTGATATCATCCTGAAAGTAACAATGTATAATTATTATTTTAGATTTGGACCGAAGATCTGATACCTCGACGTCAAGCTCATCACAAAGCCCTTATTATAACAAACAATTATCAGATGTCGAAGGTCAATATAGCGAGTCTGGTGAAGACTGGATGCTTCGTGAAGAAGCCTTGATGGTTGATGAGATCTATAACAGTACTCTCAGCTTGGCACCTCAGTTGCAGTCAGTTGTTAACAACCCCGCTGTGAGTCCCTCACCACTGATCGCGACGCCACCAGCGCCGGCGGTGCCACAAATGCTAGCGACACCTACCGCACCAGCCGTTCCAGCACCGGAACAGGTCGCCTCGGTTCAAACAAACCCTCGGTCAACAGCACTCACAGATATGGATAAACCATCTACATCCGCACTCCCCCAAGAGATCTTAAGTATGCTGGGAGAAGCAAAAAAGTTAGATGAACCTCTCGGTGAGCATATTCCTGATGAGCTTTCTGAACGCTGGGGAAAAATCCTAATGGACGGGCTGGCCAAGGAGCTCAAGCAGTCTCTTGCTGATAAAATGTCGATACCAGGTAATTTTTTACTAGCTCGCGCACCCAAGCTTAACCCAGAGGTAGCTGCAGTTATTAATGACTCGGCAAGAAATCGTGACATGCGTTTAGAAAAAGCTCAAAACCAACTGGGCCGGGGCATTGCTGGGCTTGCCAATTTAACAAAAGATCTTATAAAATCAGACTTGAATAAGCTTGTAATCATCAAAAAAATCTCGGAAGTGACCCAAATACTATTAGACCTTCATTATGAAGAGTCAATCAACAGGAATAAACTCCTAGTACCGCTTCTGGATAAAAAGTTCTGGAATACAATCAAAGGTGTTAAGAGAGACGAACACCTTTTCGGAGAAAAACTTGGTGATAAAATTAAGAACTCCAAGGACATCGAAAAATCGGGTCAGCAGATTAAAAAATCTTTCACATTTCACCCGGCGTTCCAGTATCGCAAGCAAGCAGCACAGCAGGGAAACGCGAGAGCTCCTCCTCGCCAATACAAGCCGAAAGCCACATCAGCACCGACAACGGGCAGATACTACGAGCCGCAGCCCTCGACCTCGGGGAGGAGGACGAATTCGAGTCAGCGTCGCGGGCGTCCCTACTCGACCAACAAAGCGAACGAGCGGAGTCGGCGTTAAAGGTACCACATGCTGGTCGCATACAATACTTTTATAATAATTGGTTATTAATAACCAATGACTCCACGGTACTATCTACTGTACAAGGATATAAAATTCCAATTGCCTTGCCAATTTTACAAAATACTGAACCCAATAACCCTCCCTTTTCAAGAAGGGAAATGGATATAGCTATAGCTAAACTACTTGAATTAGGAGCTATTAAGCATTGTGATGAAAACATCCCTGGTCAATTCATTTCGCCTGTATTCTTAACACCTAAAAGTAACGGTGGGTTTAGGTTTATTTTAAACTTAAAAACATTAAACAAGTCTGTTTATTCGCACCATTTCAAAATGGAAGATATTCGCACAGCTATAAAGTTGATATCGAAAGGCTCCTACATGGCTACAATTGATCTGAAGGAGGCCTACTTTCTGGTTCCAATACACCCGTCGTTTAGAAAGTTGTTAAGATTTAGATACGACCATTTGTACGAATTCAATTGTTTGCCAAATGGATTAAGTTCGGCGCCACTTGTTTTCACAAAACTATTAAAACCGATTCTGTCATTATTAAGAAGTCAAGGGCACATATTAGTAGCCTACCTTGACGATATCTTATGTATAGGAAATACCCTTGAAACTTGCAAACACACGGTACATGTTTTAATCAAACATCTGGAGCAATTAGGTTTTGTAATCAACACTGAAAAAAGTAATTTTGTGCCGTCTCAAAATTGTAAATTTTTAGGATTAGAAATAAATACAGAAGCCATGCAATTACAATTGCCTTATGAAAAAATTCTCAAAGTCTCAGAAATGACCAAAAAGATGCAAACTAAAACTTATACAAGTATACGTGAATTTGCAAAGTTCATAGGTACACTCACGGCCGCCTGCCCTGCTGTGGCGTATGGTTGGGCCCACACAAAGCTATTTGAGCGAGAGAAGTTTTTGGCCCTGCAACAATCTAACGAGAATTATGATTCAAAGATGACCCTTAAATCATGTTTACTTGATGATTTTAAATGGTGGTCTAATATAGAGTCTAAAGCTCAAAATAATATACAGAAAGGTACTTACCAACTCGAAATATATACTGACTCGTCTCTCACCGGGTGGGGAGCCGCATGTAATGATGAAATTACCAGGGGGCATTGGTCGCCTGAAGAAGTTCAACATCATATTAACTACCTTGAACTTCTGGCAGCGTTCTTGGGGTTACAGTCATTTTGTAAATATAGTCATGATTTAAATGTGTTACTCAGAATCGATAACACCACTGCCATATCTTACATCAATAGAATGGGTGGTATACAATACCTCCATCTAAATAAAATCACAAGAAAGATATGGGAGTGGTGTGAACAGAGACGTATATTTATTTTCGCGTCTTACATTAAATCATGTGACAATACCGATGCTGACCAAGCATCTAGACATACCAATATTGACACAGAATGGGACCTTAATTATAAAAGTTTTCAAATGATAACTAATCACTTGGGTGAACCTGATATAGATCTATTCGCCTCTCGTCTCAATAACAAATGTCGAAGATACGTGTCTTGGAAACGGGACCCAGGTGCTTATGAAATTGACGCTTTTACCTTCTCATGGCGTAATTACTACTTTTACGCCTTTCCGCCTTTTGCGCTTATTCTCAAATGCCTCAGAAAAATAGTCGATGATAAAGCAACGGGCATTCTGGTCATCCCACATTGGCCGGGACAACCATGGTTCCCGTTATTCTTGTCCTTAGTAAAATCTGAGATTATCTATCTTAAACCTAATAAAAACCTTTTACTGTCACCTTCCAGAGAATGCCATCCTCTTTGGCGCAGCCTTACCCTGGCGTGTGCAGTGTTATACGACAAGCCTACGTAAAACGTGGCATACCGGATGAGTGTATTGACATAATGTTACGATCCTTATCAAAGAATACTCTTAATCAGTATAATGTGGCGTTAAAACAATGGTTTTCTTTTTGTCAGATTAATAATATTGATATGTATAATGGCTCTATCGCTGACATCCTAAAATTTCTTACAGAAAAGTACCATGCAAACGCCAGTTATGGTACATTAAACTCTTTTCGATCCAGCTTGTCGTTGATTATGGGTAAAGATCGTTGTAATAATGATTGTGTTTCGAGATTTCTTAAAGGTGTTTTTAAAAGTAAACCATGCTTTCCAAAATATAATTGTATATGGGATCCCAACTTAGTCTTGGATTATCTATCTGGCATTTTCCCGAATGATTCGATAACAATGGAAAATTTGACAAAGAAAATGGTAACTCTTCTCGCGCTGTCCACAGGACAACGTGTGCAGACGTTATCACTAATAAATGTTGCAGATATTCAGATACAAGAGTCAAAAATCATTATAACCATCAATGACATTATTAAAACTTCCGCGCCTAACAGACATAATCCAAGACTAATTATCCCCTTTTTCAAAGAAAAAGATGCTATTTGCCCAGCATTAGCTGTGTCCTGTTACGTAGAAAGAACTAGTAACCTTAGATCCGCCATAAACTCGAACAAATTAATCCTTACTATCAAAAAGCCAATCCACAATGCTAGTCCACAAACAATTAGCCGCTGGATAAAGCAAACTCTAAGCAGCAGTGGAGTGGACGTCAATACTTTCACAGCTCATAGCACCCGGCATGCCTCGACTTCCTCAGCTAGTAGATCGGGCATTTCTACAGATGTAATAAAAAGAACAGCGGGCTGGTCGGGAAATTCTCTTTGTTTTGCCCGCTTTTATAATCAACCCTTAATCAATACAGATGAAGACTGTTATTTTGCTCGGGCGGTATTAAATAGTTGAACTATGTTCTTAGCTATAGGTAAGATGTGTTAAAATTCGATTACAAAGTATAATAAGTATCGGAATAATCTAGTATTATAATTAATCAGGTAAATAATGCACTTATAGGAGATTATATAATTTTCGATTGATTTCGTATTCAATTGCATAATAATAATAAACTCCGATACCTACTAATTATTATGTTGCCTTTCATTCTGCAACCAGCGCTAAACATCTACATGGTAATTAAATCTGGAGGATGCAATATTGAAGTAAAATTTATGGTTAAAAGAACTTACCTTAAGTGAATTTCAACCAAAATTTTACGAAATATTGCATCCGAGAGATTTAATATCCCGCCCAACCCTTACAGTAGGTCATCCCCATGTTGCAGAATAAAGGTCTTGACTAATGATAGCTCTAAAACAAATGAATAAGATTGACGGCAAGTGACCGGACCGGTGACTGAATGATACGGCCGAATGGTAAGAATGACTTCTTTTTTAAATATCTAAAACTGTGTGACGATGCAGTATGTCGAAGAACGGACTACATGGTAATTAAATCTCTCGGATGCAATATTTCGTAAAATTTTGGTTGAAATTCACTTAAGGTAAGTTCTTTTAACCATAAATTATCACGGATTAGAGTGGACAATAGGACGGCAGACATCTACTCGCTTCGTTCATCTGTGATTATTTAACTAAACCTTCGTTTGGACCTGATTAATTAAGCATGTTGCTGGTAAAAAAGGCGAATCACATATAGAATAGGAACATTTGACAATATGACTTTGCTCAATAGTTTACACCCCGGGTATTAATATCTTGAACGTATATGAAGAATTACAACAATTCAATACGAGTACAATACAAATACTCTTTTCTCAAAAATGGCCCGCAAAGTGAACATAACTCGCTACATATTGGAAGGTAAAGTGTATAGTTTAAGGCCAGATCAAAATAAAAAAATAAAAAAGCGGCCAAGTGCGAGTCGGACTCGCACATGAAGGGTTCCGTGAAATAAATTGCGGTTTACGATTTATGACGTATTAAAAAAAAACTACTTATTAGATCTCGTTCAAACCAATTTTCGGTGGAAGTTTACATGGTAATGTACATCATATATTTTTTTAGTTTTATCATTCTCTTATTTTAGAAGTTACAGGGGGGGGGGGACACACATTTTACCACTTTGGAAGTGTCTCTCGCGCAAACTATTCAGTTTAGAAAAAAATGATGTTAGAAACCTCAATATCATTTTTGAAGACCTATCCATAGATACCCCACACGTATGGGTTTGATGAAAACAATTTTTTTTGAGTTTCAGTTCTGAGTGGGGACCCCTAAAACTTAATGTTTTTTTTTCGATTTTTGTGTGAAAATCTTAATGCGATTCACAGAATACATCTACTTACCAAGTTTCAACAGTATAGCTGAAACTATAAGTAGTTTCGGAAAAAAGTGGCTGTGACATACGGACGGACAGACAGACAGACAGACGGACGAACATGACGAATCTATAAGGGTTCCGTTTTTTGCCATTTGGCTACGGAACCCTAAAAACATTGCAGGCCGCCTGGAATGTTACATACAAATTCCTTTATTTGTCGAGTACCAAACTTTTCAAAAAGTAGAAACTGGCATATAAAAGACGGCACAGGGGGCCGATTTTTGACTTTCGAGCGATCGAAAATTAAATAAAAGTAAATACGATTTCAGTGTCAAAATTGCAGGCACTAACTTTCTACCGATAGAATTGAATACGAGTGGTCAATACCACTCGCTTTTCAATTTTCTATCGCTATTTCAAAAGAGCATTTCGTAATTTTGGACGGTTTTCGAGTGAAAGATTCGAGCGCTCGAAAGTCAAAAATCGGTCCCCAGGTCGTATTCAGCCAAATCAACTCGTATTTTTCTGTTACAAACGCGACATTTTTATATGTGTCATAAAAAGATTGCGTTTTTCGGTGGAAAAATACACTTGCGATTCTGTTTAAAAAAAAATTATGACATTTAATTTTATGTAATTTGTAGTATCCTCAATTTGTATTTAATAATAATGCTTGATTTCAATTTAGTATTTTTTACTCCCCCATTTTTGAGAAAAGCACTATATTAGCCTCAGCCGGAATGGCAATTGCAGGCTTAAACAAAATACTCAGCCTGCAATTGCCTCCTTCCCGGCGACGGCAATAATGTACTATTATTGCACACGACAAACAATGCAGTTAAAAAGAGAAACATTATAAAACATGTAGGTAGAAGTAGACAACAGGCGGTTTTATCGCTACAAATTACATGTAACGCCTTAGTTACTTTGTATGACACAACAAGTCATTACGATCTCCCTTATTGCTAAAATATACAAAATAATCTTAATTTATCAAATTTTCAAACGCAAGTTTAAGCAAAACATTACATTCCTTTTTGTTGGGCAATCGTGTAAAAAGAAAGAGTTAAATATGTAGGTACAATATTATTTCTGTAAGTACCAGTTGCATTGTTTCATGTGTATCAGAATGAATACTTACGCCAATAAGTAACAGTAGGTCTTTGAGCCTCAAAAGGGTGTGCCAGAATATTTGGCCACCGCTCGCAGCGTTTACTTTCAATTAGGGAAAGGTGGCCACACTCGGTTCTGAAAGGGGAACTGTTTTCCTTCGAAAAGGGACTGCAGCGTTTAGGAATAATCAGCTTTTCCCTTTCGTCTAGTCTGTTATTGTAGGCAATTGGGTCAAGAGTGTCTTCGCATGCTCTTGTGTTTGAAGAGTAGGTAGGTAAACGTGGGATATTCCCGTGTCCTAGTTTGACTTTGTGATTGAGAACCGGTGGGGAGATCATGTTATTATGACTTTGAAAATGAATTTATGCATTTATTTATTTATATACATATAAGTAAGCAGTATTTAAATAATTATGAATTTATACACAAGTAAGTATTTACAATAACCCCATAGTAGTTACAACAAGGTAGGCTTAGTTTTGGACTAGACTGATGTGTGTAAGATTGCCCCCAAATATATTTTTTAAGCATCGACAACACCACTTATAAAAATATTTAATTGTAGATTATTATATCCGCAATGATTTAAAAGTGATAAAAAACTAAGGAACGCTAAGCGTTTATTCTTTGCAAGCAACATTTTTACTTAATTGTAATGAAAAGTGAAAGCATTTATTTCGGACAATTGTTACACATCCATATTATGTTAGCTTTAACTTATACTGGATATACTACTATACTTATTATTACTTGCGTTAGTGGAAAGTATAATTATAGTTGGAAAGTACATGCATGGACATCCAGTGAGCGAGGATAGGGCTGTCCATCCTCCCAGCGGTCACCTTCAGGAGAGCGTTGGCGCTGCCCCGTACGCGCTCGGCCAGGGATGCTTGCCACCGCAGCACGGCATGGAAACCGTCGGTGCTCCACGCGGCAAACATCCCTTAAGCGCTGCATCCCCCCTGAAGGCGTTGTTGTACTGGACGCGCAGAGCACTGAGGGTATTTTTGGTGTAGTTGCTCCACAGGTTGCACGTGTATAGATTTTGGTAGTAAGTTTTAAACAGTGTTATCTCCACCTCGCGAGAACAGCGTGCAAACCTGTGTAATAAATGTTCCGTAACATTGTTGGCCGATATAGCCCTCCGAATCGCTAAACTTAAGTGGCAGTTTTTATAAATCGGCCAGAAACAAAGATAGCATGTAAAAGATACGGTTCGGTCAAGTACTTTTTTTTAACATTGCTCATGTATATAACCTTTATACTTAAAGTTATTTGCAATAAACTCAACGGCATGTCCTTTTACACTACATCAAATAGGGGTGAAAAGGGGTATAATTTCAGTTATACCTATCTTTTAAGAGCACATATTGACTTGGATACAAGTCGCATTTTTTTTAAACCGTTAATCTTAGAGAACTAGCAGTATAACCACGTGAAAGAAGATTTTTTTAAACTGTAAAACTGCATTTAAAGTTTATTTATAGGTCTAGCGGTTAAAGTACAGTGAAGAAAAGTGTAAATAATTTGGAGCACTTACGGTTTTTTGCGTCTCCTGTAAAGTAGTGTTTTTCGAGTTGTACCCCTTTTCACTAGAGCCACTATAAAGCTTGCAAAAACACAACGGAATTTCTAACGTTTAATATAACCATGTTCATAGATAACCGTTGTACGTAGAAAACACTTATGCTTTCTAAATTTAAAGAATGTACAGTCGATGCCAAAAATAGGTTTACAGTTTTCGGCTTATTACAATGGAATACGGTGCAAAAGTGTATACATATTTTTGGCGTCGACTGTACATACCTAAATGAAAAATTTTATATTGTAAAAAAATATCTGCCAACAATGTTCATCATCATCATATCAGCCGAAAAACGTCCACTGCTGGACATAGGCCTCCCCCAAAGAGTTCCAAAGCGACCAGTCCTGCGCCACCCGCATCCAGCGGACTCCCGCGACCTTTACCAGGTCATCAGTCCACCTTGTGGGAGGCCTACCCACGCCGCGCCTTCCGGTACGTGGTCGCCACTCGAGAACCTTTCCGCCCCAGCGGCCATCGGTTCTACGTGCAATGTGCCCCGCCCACTGCCACTTAAGTTTAGCGATTCGGAGGGCTATATCGGTTATCTTGGTTCTGCTGCGGATAACCTCGCTCGTTGTGGTCGCTTACAATGGGCCTCATAAGAAGGCTCAAAGTCACCCAAAGGGCAATGGAGAGGGCTATGTTGGGAGTTTTTTCTGCTTGATCGCATCAGAAATTAATAATAATAATCAATTATTAATTAAATTATTGATATAAACTTATTTCTGTAAAAAAAGTATAAGCCGCCATACATAATTGTTAAAGTATGCCTGTGTGTCTTGTGCAAGTATAATAATTAGGTTAAATGAATTTTAAGGCGCTATTGCATTAGGTCAACCTGTGAAAATAGTTGCTGTATTGAAATAAATAAAATAAAAATAAAAAATAATAAAGAGGTGACTTGAATTTTTGAATAAGCTTAAGCATTATATTTATTTCGAAGGAACAAATCAACCGACAAATTATTTTACCTCAATTTATAGTCCAGAATGTTACAAGGTGCTTAACGGGCCCTCAGAGCCGGAGATCTCGTTATTCCTCATAGCAACATAAATTATTCCTCCCTAACAATGTCAGCAATTTGGTGAAAATTTCATTCCTGGCGGGGTCTGTCTCGTTTTTCGAAACACTTTCCTTTTCTTGACCTTTTGAATGACTGAAAATTTTAACATTTTAATAAAGTATTTTGCTGTTCGTCTTATCAATTTCTCGCGCGTTTGCAAGTCTCAATAGTAGTATTAAAGAAACTTTGAAAGAAAATGCGAATTTGCTACAAGTGCGAGTAGCAATTTGAACAGAGACAAAATAAATGATTATATCTAGTTTAGGCTCCCGATAAAAAAGCTCTAGATTATTTTTGAAATTATATAATCGTATATTATTGCACGCATCTCAGGCCGTTGGTCTAACGCCAACAGATCCCACGAAAATTTCAGTTCTATTTATTATTACTACATAGTATAAAACAAAGTCGCTTCCCGCTGTGTCTGTCTGTCCCTATGTATGCTTAGATCTTTAAAACTACGCAACGGATTTTAATGCGGTTTTTTTAAATCGATAGAGTGATTCAAGAGGATGGTTTATATGTATAATCAAATCACTACATGGTATAAAACAAAGTCGCTTCCAGCTGTATGTCTGTCTGTCCCTATGTATGCTTAGATCTTTAAAACTACGCAACGGATTTTGATGCGCTTTTTTAAATAGATAGAGTGATTCAAGAGGAAGGTTTATATGTATAATAGATGCATGTATTATACATATTAACCCGTGCGAAGCCGGGGCGGGTCGCTTAGTTTACAATATTTTGATTAAACTTTCTGTATTTATAAAGTTTCAAGATGTTAACGCAAAGTCAGTAACGCAGTCATCAAAATAAAATGAGATATAATCTCAAATTTGCACAAACAAACAATTAAGCAACGTTGCATCTTTTGTGAGCCCCCTCTTTTATACCACCGTTATCCGTTCTTAGTACCATTAGTACCATTCTGCTTAGAAGGAGGCGATTTATTTAAGTAGGGACGAAACACATTGTGGCTCATAACCCCTTGTTTTATTTTAAAAAACACAAAAGGGTTGAGTGGCTGGAAGAATAAATGTGATGCCTAAAAATAAGCGCAAAAATAAAGTTTGTGAATAAAGACTGAAAATAAATTGGTTAAAAGGATCGCATTGGGTAAGAGTGAGTAGGTAATTAATCATTTTCGGTTTAATACAGCATCATTAAACTGGCAAAGTTACCAACGACATTACGATCAAGAGTGCCGTAATTTGGCCGGCACTAAAAATAAGCGTGATGTTTACGCTACAAAATATACGTCCTATTTCGGATCGTGTCGTGCAAGCAAGCAACAAACGTCAGTCGCGCTATGCCACGCATCAGGAGATCACCGCCTACATAACTTAACGTTACGTTTCGGAACGCTCCTTTCGAAATTCGAACGCATTTGAATGAAAAAGGCGCGAAAGTAGAATGTGTCATTGATTTTTTAATATTGACGGCCAGTAATCTTTTGTTTTAAAATTGTGTTTCGTTTGACTCGTTTGTTTTGATGTCAGAAAATGATTATGAAAAAGGGATTTGATGTTCTTGTTGCAATTTTCGTTGTTATTTCTTCGAAAGGTGAGTTTTATTTTATTGTTTTAAACTACTAAGTTTATTTTATGGAAACTTACAGAAATTTAACGCAGAGTTGATTTGAAACTAAAACTTTATGAAGCTTACAAAGACACCACAAATGTTATGAGAATGCGTAAATAATTAAGCTCATTTATCTGTATGAAATTGCTGTTGGCGGCTCTCTTTGATTAAGAATCTTGTAGATAATTGTCTTAATGATGTCGTTGATGCTTGTTATTTGAAAGATTCATACCTATAACGTTACGAAATTTAAAAGTAGTTACTTACTTATGTTTATTTATCGACTTGTTTTAAATAAGAAAACTTCATTATTATCAAAAAAAACCTACGTAGGTATGGTAAATATACGATGAATCACTAAAATTCTCATAAAGAATGTTTTAATCATGTTTTAATATTCATAATTCAATATCAAACCGTCGGTAAGTCAAATATCCAATAATGTCTACAAATAGGTAATTTACATGGATAAACAAACATTACGAATTTCAATTCAAAGTAATTGAATTGTTTGACTGTAGACGGAGTGGAGGGAAATAGAATGTCAATTCCTTTGACAAGTTGACAGTTATCTTCATGGCAGACGGATCGAAATATATTGTATATTGACATTCAATATAACCCTTTGACAAGTTGCGGGAGTTTAGGGTGGGTTAGGGATGGCTTTTTCTTTAGACAAGTTTGTGTTATTAAGTTTAAGGCCGCGTTTGTGGACTGACAACGCTTGCGGCGGCGGCTCGAGACGCGTGTAGTCGGGACTATATAAATTCTAAGGCCCTTACTCTACACAAACATTGCAACGTAAAACGACATATATTTGTGTTCGGGTGACTACCGACCAGGAGCCCGCACCGCCGCACACTTTTTCTGACCAGAAATGTGGCCTAAGAAAACTTAAAATGAGGAAAATAGGACTGCTACTTATGTGAATTTTATTGATTCATCTTCTCTTCTTCATTAAATGTGGAAACTTTTGTTTCATCAAACGTGGGAAATTCGGATTCTTTTAGTATTATGTGAATATATAAAATCAAGCAAAAAACGCTACTGTATAGATATGAATTGTTTAACTACCTACTTCAATTGAAAACATTTACTCAGAAAATGTCGCGTATAGCACGCGGTCCTCTTATTAAGACTGAAAAGGAGCTAGCACGGAATATACAATCAAAAGGTTTAATATAACTAACCGTAAAAGGTAATGTTACTCTTTCAGGTGTGATTTAATACATTTATAAATTTGTAATATAAATAAAACTGTACAAAGCACGCCAAACACGCAACCTAAATCACAGATGCCCGGCACATGTGTTCAATTCGGGGAAGTTCGACGTATTTCCTATGAACTAGATTTTTCTAAAATCTCGAGGAGTTCTAGCCAAATATTATTATAAAAGTTTCTCCGTTCTTTTAAGATCTATAAATAAATCTACATGGATAAATAATTATTTGTAATGAATTGGAAGTTCTACATCAAACGTTCAAAGGTAAAGGGATACGCATTCAAAGAAATCATCTAAGTGGTAGAACGTTTCTTAGTAACCAATAACAATGAGGCCAATGTTCACAACAAAGGCATGTGTAGGTACACTAATGTATTAGATAGGGATCTACAGGCTTAGGAATGTGCGAAGTCTTTAATTTTCCATCAACTTGTCGCGTGGGTTTTGAATTTTTCATCACACTTGTTGAGGAAAACAAATTTTATTTATTCTTAGATTGAAGCGTCAACCCACGTTTTAGTTGCAGTTTCTAAAAAAATCCATTCAACAGTAAGTAAAAAGTTGTATATGAGAGTAAGTAAGAGCTCGACAAACGTTTACTCAAGATGTAATTTAATTAATATTGAAAGTCCCCCTTATCCAAGAAGGCGTATGGATGACCAATGGGTAGAAGATTTATACTTTGCCCATGTTCCTTCGTTGGCAACATATCACTGCAATATCATAAATTTTGAATCTAACATTGCTAGAAGCAACACCGAAATTTTAATTTCCTGTGTTCTGCCTTCCTATTTTGGGACTAGGGGCAAACTTATGTTAATGTATTAAA
Source organism: Epinotia brunnichana (assembly GCA_963854355.1). Classification (NCBI taxonomy): domain Eukaryota; kingdom Metazoa; phylum Arthropoda; class Insecta; order Lepidoptera; family Tortricidae; genus Epinotia; species Epinotia brunnichana. The sequence continues at coordinate 14,315,745 of OY977949.1, read as the reverse complement.
TCCAAAAGGAGCCCGGGGTTCGCTTTGGCCCCAATCCCAATTTGGTATAAGTAAGCACTGGTTTTACGAAAGCGATTACCATCTGACCATCCATCCCACATGGAAAACTATACCTTGTTACAGGATTAGACCGCTTCCCTCACGATGTTTTCCTTCACCAATAATCTACTATTGTTAAATATCAAATGACATTCGTAGATAAGTTTTTTTGTTAAACGAAACGGAGGTCGAACCCATGACCTCCAGGCTGAAAGTCTATAGTACCTTACCGCTCGGCTACTATAGCTAGTTTATGTGCATGTATACATTTCCTCATAAGCTGCACTACCTGCCAACGTATAACGTGATCTCGGTAACATAAGTGAACCTACATAGTACTCACGCCGACATATTAGATACGTAGAGTAAATGATGTCACACGAGGATTGAATAGCTGCGGTTCGGGAAATCCGTCTTCCGCCCGGTGCAAAAATAAAAATTACGAAGCTAGGGGAGGTATTTACAACTTTATAATGATAGCTTGTGATGTGGTCGATTATGTGACATAGACCTTCTTTCCACTCTTTTTGATACCACACCGGTGGCAAACAAATACACGGCCTGCCCGATGGTAAGCCGACACCGTAGCCCGTGGACGCTTGTGATTGCAGAAGAGAAGCTGGTTGCCGACCCTTTATTGATTTGAAGATTCGTTGTGTTGAAAGCTAGAGATAAATCACACAGACAGTCACTTACCTACTCTCAAATTCAACATTGCGTCCTCGGGAGCTCTGGCGACCATACTCACCACCAGGGACACCACCTAGAGAGAAAGGAATATTGTTAGTATGACTCGGTCTTCTATAAAGTGGAGGTACTTCCCCAGTTGTGCTGCTCCAAATATAGGGGAAGGTTGCTATCATTGGACCGGCGCTTTGATTGGCCCATTTTAATATTTTAAACTCTACGTAGTATGCGTCACCTGATATCTGAACAATTCTGCTGTTGTAGTGGACATATAGTTGTTCGTGATATGAGAGAGCAGTCACAACATCAGCCATAACAATCGGGAGCTACTGTGATGTTTCATAAATACTGTCACTAAAGTGTCTGCACTCCTATACGAGTATGAAATGTCTGCCTACGTTATTTACAATCGGTCACAAGCGGTAGTAAAGTTCTCGAAGATAATCTTGACGTAGAATCTATTGTCATTACTAATATCTATCATCTTCCTGCCTACTTATAATTATTTAGTATCACAATGATATGTAAGTCGTTTCTATTTGGAGAAAAAATAAAGAAAGAAAAGCTTAGCCTAAATCTTTTTAAACATTATCTAAAATTTCATCCAAGGTGTAAAAGCAGCCTCTTAATAAAAAAAAAATCAATTCTCTATGAAAAACCGAGTTATCCTAGTTACACTGCGTAAATAGTAAAAAAACGCTATAGAATAGGAGCAGGCGGCCGGTTGTAAAAAGAAAATTGCCAAATCTTCTCAGCAGCATGGATATTGAACGAAATAGGATATGTGACAGGGCTAGGGCGTACCCCACAGGCGACGCGCAGGGGCAGCACCCGGCTCCTGTGGGAAATGGACTAGGGTTGTCGCACCAGCCCGGGTGGGGGCGACGTAAGAAGCGAGCCCGGGAACCAAGGTATGAGAGACTGAGGTATGCGAGTTGGAATGTAGGGACGATGACTGGAAAGGGAAGAGAGCTAGCTGATGTACTGAAGAGACGACGGATAAATGTAGCTTTTCTGCAAGAGACAAAGTGGAAGGGTGAAAGGGCTAGAGAGATTGGGGAAGGATATAAGTTTTACTATTGTGGAAGTGATGGCAAATGTAATGGCGTTGGCATAGTGTTAGACCACAGGCTGAAACAAGGGGTAACGAATGTCAGTAGAAAGAGTGATAGAATAATAGCTATGAAGTTAATGGTGGAGAACGTTATACTAAATCTTGTAAGTGTGTATGCTCCTCAGAGTGGATGTGATGACGTAGTGAAAGAGAAGTTTTGGGAGGATTTTGATGCAGTAATAATGGAAATTCCAGAAAATGAAGAAGTATATGTGGGTGGAGATTTTAATGGACATGTGGGAAGACAGAATGTGGGATATGAAAGAGTACATGGAGGTTTGGGCTTCGGGAACCGTAATAGGGAAGGAGAAACCTTGTTACAAGCCGCTTCCGCGTTTGACCTGGCAATCACTAACACTTGGTTTAAGAAACGTGAGGAACATCTTATAACTTATAAAAGTGGCCACCACATGACGCAGATTGACTACTTTCTCGTAAGGAGGAATAAAATCAACTGCGTCAAAGACTGCAAGATAATCCCCGGTGAAAATTTAGTAGCACAACATAGGCTTTTAGTTATAGAAGTGACCATAAGAGTCCAGTCAAACTCTAGAAAACCACGGCCCCCTCCTAAAACGAAATGGTATATGCTGGAAAAGAGAGAGTGTGCAAGTAAATTCAAAGAGTGCGTGGTAGATAAAATGATAGAAATGAAGGATTTGGAAGGATTGAATGTGAATGAATGTTGGAATAAAATAGCAAATTGTATACGAGGAGTAGCAAAGAATGTTTTGGGAGAATTGAAAGGGAAATGTATGATAGATAAGGAAACGTGGTGGTGGGATGAGGATGTGCAAGAAAAGCTAAAACAAAAGAAACAAGCATTTTAAGACTGGCAAGATGTTGGAAGTGAGTTTGAAAGTGTGCAAGAAGCTAAAAGAAATGTGTACAAAGAGCGTAAGAAAGAAGCTAAGCGAGCAGTTGCTATCGCCAGAGCAGCAGCACAGGACATCTTGTACGATTCGCTAGATAGCCCAAAAGGCGAGAAACAGCTGTATCGCTTCGCAAGAATGAAAGAAAGGAATGCAAGAGATATTTCTCATATAAAATGCGTGAAAGATGAGGCAGGAAAGGTGTTGGTGAAAGATGATGTCATAAAAGAACGTTGGAAAGCCTACTTTGAAAGGTTAATGAATGAAGAGAATCCTTGGAGCAAAGTGCTGCAAAACCAGCCGGTTAATATAGGTGTAATAAGAGAAATAGGTATGGATGAAGTTAGAAAAGCTGTGAGAAGTATGAAAGGGAGCAAGGCTGTAGGACCGGATGATATACCAGCAGAAGTTTGGAAGGTTTTGAGTGAGGATGGATGTAAGTGGCTGACTTTATTCTTCAATAAAATGTTGCGTGAAGAGACTATCCCTGACGAATGGTGCGACAGTTTATTAGTGCCCATTTTTAAAAATAAAGGAGATATACAGGATTGCAACAATTATAGAGGAATAAAGCTCATGTCACATAGTATGAAGGTATGGGAGAAAGTGATAGAGAGACGAATGAGAGATGAGAGTGTTATAACGCAAAACCAATTCGGTTTTATGCCGTGTCGGGGTACAGCAGACGCCATTTTCTCACTTCGCCAATTGTGCGAAAAATACAGAAATGCACAGAAAAACCTGCATATGGTGTTTGTTGACCTCGAAAAGGCATACGATCGAGTACCTCGTGAGGTTTTGTGGTGGGCCTTGAAAGAGCAAAGTGTGCCTGGGAAGTATGTGGAACTAATTCGGTCTATGTATGACAGATGTTGTACACGCGTCCGGTCAGCGGCTGGCACCACAGACAGGTTCAGTGTAACGGTAGGCTTGCACCAGGGATCAGCTTTAAGTCCATACCTCTTTGTACTGATTATGGACGCTCTGTCGTCGGACATACAGGAAGAAGCACCCTGGTGTATGCTCTTCGCGGATGATATTGTTCTTGTCGGTGAAGACGCATCCGAGGTACAGAGCAGATTGGAGAAGTGGCGACAAAAACTGGAGAATGTTGGCCTGAGGATCAGTAGGTCCAAAACAGAGCATATGTTTTGTGACTTCGGCGGTCTCTCCAGTTTTACAGGCATAAAGCTAGACGGCGTTATGCTCCCAGTCTGCTCCGATTTTAAGTACCTCGGTTCGCTTGTACAGTGTGATGGTGATATCGACCGTGATGTCAAAAACCGAATTAGCGCTGGGTGGATGAAATGGCGACAGGTCTCCGGAACAATATGCGATGGCAGAATGCCTCCTAGGTTAAAAGGCAAAATCTATAAGACCATTGTGAGACCTGTCGTCATGTATGGATCGGAATGTTGGGCCTTAAAGGTAACGGATGAAAAGAGATTGCATGTAACGGAGATGAGGATGTTAAGATGGATGTGTGGTGTGACGAGGATGGACCGAATAAGAAATGTGTATGTAAGGGGAAGCCTAAAAGTAGCACCTATCGCGGATAAATTGAGGGCCAATCGCCTTGCGTGGTATGGGCACGTAATGCGGAGGGATGAAAGTCATGTGACCAAAAGAGTATTAGGTATGAATATGGATGGATGTAAAAGACGAGGTAGGCCAAGAAAAAGGTGGATAGACTGTGTGAGAGACGATATGAAGAGAAAAGAAGTGAATGATGATATGACGGCTGACAGAGAAGTATGGAAGAAAAAGACATGCTGCGCCGACCCCAAGTAAATGGGATAAGGGCAAGGAAATGATGAATGATATGTAAGTCGTTTCTATTTGGAGTGAAAAGTACCCTGCATAAAGTACCAAATAACATGGTCATAGTATTTTATTCAGAAAACAATACAGGTATTGTGTTTTCAATACAAGCTTAGATTAATACTATTACAAACTTTAAAAAGTATTGATATTCATATTAATATTCAAAATAAAAGCAGAATTCTACCTAACCCAAAAAAATAAAGAAAGAAAAGCTTAGCCTAAATCTTTTTAAACATTATCTAAAATTTCATCCAAGGTGTAAAAGCAGCCTCTTAATAAAAAAAAATCAATTCTCTATGAAAAACCGAGTTATCCTAGTTACACTGCGTAAATAGTAAAAAAACGCTATAGAATAGGATCTCCTGGCAGATAATAACATAAAGGTTACAAGATAAGAACCCCCAAACGAGTGATGTTCGTTCAAAACCTTTTATCGAAACAAAACGCTAAACCGGTTACCTCTATTTCCTTCATATTTCATACACTTATGTGTAAAATGTATTCGAAACGCCTCTTACCTATTGTTTTTAATTCTATTGCGAAGTAAGTTAGACCTTTTTTTTTTTTTTTTAAGTTAGACCTAAGTGCGAGGCGCTTCATAGGACCTGATTCCAAGAAACATGCTCATATAAATGTTTTGATCAGCGCAAATGACACGTGAGTACTTCAACCTTTTACGAACTACGGCGTGGCCGGAAAATGATTGAGTGTCCTATCCTGCAGTATATGAAAACAAAGTTAGGCCAATTCGCTCTGGCCTACAAACGTTTGATGGCAGCCCCGTGCCAAAATGCATCGACCCAATAGTTAAGTCTAGTTGTTATAAATACTATGATGTTAACCTACAATTTCTAGCAACTAAGAGACTAACATGCACGGATATTTCTGACCATCATACAGTCAAGTGTAAAAATAGGGTGCATACAACTTACTCATAAATATGTCCCATCGCTGTTATGCCAGCGGATTAAGGCGAGCCCGGTTCACGATCTGACGAAAAAATTGATTTTTGAGCTTCCAGTGTGAAAAAATAATGAAGAATTCTACTACAGTAAAATTACTGTAGACTGAAAAAGAAACAAAGAAACACAATAGCCGAACATAATATTTAAAAAATGGCTTGGTAACTCTGTAAAAAAATTTTAATTATCACCATAAAAATAAACTTTAATTTTCGAGATCTCGTAATTTTCAACGACAATTTGTTTTTTTTTTAAAGATAGCATTTTTATTGTTTTAACACAAAAACAGATACATTTTTAATAAATTATCCAGTTTTCCAATTATTAATTAATATGTACTAAAAAGTGATGTTACACACTTCCGAACCCGCACTTCCATCTCGCTCACGCTTATGCTCAGTGAGAGGGAGAGAAGATCGTGAACCGGCCTCGCCTGAAGGTTTCCGTACATAATTATGAGAGGATTAAATCGATACATACATATTTTTACACTTGACTGTACAATCAAAAACGTTCGCAAGGCATACAATCTACGACATCTGAGGTATCCTATCTACTCAGTAAACGAACGAATTATTAAAATGCGTAACCCAATACTAGACGAATATCAACGAGTATTGAAGCGGTCACTAGCCAGTTGAGCTCGTTAACTACCACTGCTAACCCAAAAGAGCTCATGTGCTTTATAACTGTCGACACATCTAACTTTTCATATTGCCATGCCGGCATTCCAAATTATGTGCGCTATTCATGTCAAACGATCATTTTGTTGCCCAAAGTAAATGACGAATCATCAAATCGATTTACTCTAAGCGTCGCTCAATTGATTACTTTGATAAATGTCATCATAAACTGAATAAATTCAAGCAAGACTTGAATATCAGATTTTTTTGTCATACCAGGGCAAGATGCTTTCACCTCTGAACCATTGAACTGAACCTGTTAGGCCATTTATAAATCGACGATTTTTTTCATGTTTGTATTTCTTAGTGGGTACAGTATAATAGGAAATCGTATTAATATTGTTATAATACCTACGATAATCACTATTCAAATTTCATATATATTCCAAAAGGCGTAGACTGTTTTATATAAAAAAAAACTGTTTATTTTCATAAAGAGCAATTGTTTACAGACCATCTTTATAATTTTAAGATTATGCATAGTTAAGGAGTGCGGGGGGGGGGGGGGGGGTACCCCCTGCAATCAGTTCAGCTAGGTTAGTTATAAATTCCTAAATATATTAACCTTAAATACTTATACAGTGAGATTGACTTACTTTTTTCATTTATTTTATAGTTATACAGTATTTTTAATTAATTTACGTATCTAATACAATTTCTCCGGCCCCGTAGCATGGATGGCGTTATCACGCGACAAGTGACAGGATAGAGCTTCCGTCCCTGACTGACACCGTTCGATAGAACGAGACGACGCGCTTATCCTGTCACTTGTCGCGTGATAACGCCATCCATGCTACTGAATACAAACGTGCGGCATCCAGTTAGGTACAGTCGCCATCACATACATCGGAGCAAACAAGCACGTCACAAACATCGGAACACACCTCTATTTTCAAGGCATTAGGGTGCATGTGCCGATATTTTTGAACACCTATAGTGTACCTATGTATGTGATGGCGACTGTACCTACCTACTTATCGCAGTGCCGAAATAAAGTTTTTTTTATCCCTGTAAAACATATTTCACACGCGGTATTTGTAGTTATTTTTTGTAAACGAAATAATTATAGTGTTCAAATGATACCCCAATTCTCTTGCATTGATATACTGCATGTGTGCAAGCTGAAACTAAAATAGTGCAAGCATGCGAGTAGTTAGAACAGGCCTTTGGTGTGTTGGTATTCACTATTCAATGTAAAAGGTTAGCTATGCAGTCCTGCTGCCGTTGTTGTTCCTGAAATAGGGTCAATAAGACAGTGATGACCATAAGAAAAACGAGTGTTTTTTTATTTTATTACATCGGTAAATTACCTCTACTCAAAGTATTTTTTTGTTATTGATGATTTATATAAATATTTAGGGCTAAATTACTCATAGATAAAAATATAATAATTATAAACCAGCCGATATAAATCCCACTGTAAGGCACAGGCCATAGATAATTTACATTATTTCCGAAGTAAACAGTTTATATGCATACATTTTAAATTGTCTGAAGCAAGCTTACATTTTAGTTAATAAGGCAAAAACGCCGGAGGACAAAGACCTTATAATCTTCATAATAAATACACCGTTTACCAAATTTATTCAATTGGTTGTTAAGGTCACTACACTTATGTACGAGTAGGTTGATGGGACTCGAGATTATACGCCAGCCGTAAATTGTATTTTTGTCATTGTCATATATTCTCCGAACCTTATGCGATTTTTTTTTAATTTCTGGTGTGGTTAGGTATCAAATTAGAGTATTTGAATTAATTTTGTTTATTGACTCTACGAGGTCGCTCCTGCTATTTAGTCGATTGCTTAACGCATTGTACGTACGTGGTAGATCTAAATGTCACTTTCTGTACAGGAAATTGACAGTGGAGTTGTCGTAACGTACGTTCGAAAGGTACGTTATCGCCAGAGGTGGGCAAAATTTAATAATTCCACGAATAATATATAATTTACCTCTTCACGCCGACACCGCTGAACCGATTTAGATGAAATTCGGTATAGAGATAGTTTTAGTCTCGAGGAAGAACATAGGGTAGTTTTTATCCCAAAAATCAGCCCCTAAGGGTTGAAGTTGGGGGTGGAAATTTGTATGGAGCTACTTAAACCGCTGCCCAGATTTGGATCAAATTTGGTATATAGTCCCGGGGCAGGACATAAGATAGGTTTTATCCCTGAAATCATCCCCTAAGGTGGTGAAATGGGGGTAAACATTTAGTTATAGCCCATTTTGATGAAATTTGGTTTCGAGATAGTTTGAGTCCTGGGAAAGGACAGAGGATAGTTTATATCGTGGAAATCATCTCCTAAGGGGGTGAAATTAGGGGTGAAAATTCGTATGGAACCCATTTGAATACAATTTGGTATAGAGATAGTTTGAGTCCTAGGAAACGACATAGGATAGTTTTAATTCCGGAAGTCAGCCCCTAAGGGGGTGAAATGGGGGGTGCAAATTTGGGTGGAACCCGTTTAGATGAAATTTGGTATAGAGATAGTCTGAGCCCGGAAAATGACAACGGATAGTTTATATCGTGGAAATCATCTCCTAAGGGGGTGAAATTACGGGTGAAAATTCGTATGGAACCCATTTGAATACAATTTGGTATAGATATAGTTTGAGTCCTTGGAAAGGACATAGGATAGTTTAAATTCCGGAAATCAGCCCCTAAGGGGGTGTAATGGGGGGTGCAAATTTGGATGGGACCCGTTTAGATGAAATTTGGTATTAAGATAGTCTGAGCCCGGAAAATGACAACGGATAGTTTACCAGATTTCGTCTAAATGGGGCCCATCCAAATTTTTACCCCTCATTTTATCCTCTTAGAAAATGATTTTTGGGATAAAAACTATGCATTGTTCTTCCCCGGGACTCCAACTATCTCTATACCAAACTTCATCTAAATAGGGTCCATACAAATTTTTACCCCCGATGACATTATTTTCGGGATGAAAGCTATCCGTTGTCCTTCTCCGCGGCTCAAACTATCTATATACCAAATTTTATCTAAATGGGTTACATCCAAATTTTCACCCCCAATTTTACCCCTTAAGGGGGTAACATTGGGGGTTTTTATGTAACCCATTTGGTATATAGATAGTTTGAGCCGCGGAGAAAAAGTCTTAAGAAAGGTCTTAGGACTCAAACTATCTCTTAACCAAATTTCATCTAAATGGGTTTCATCTAAATTTTTACCCCCTATTTCAGCCCCTTAGGCCTAAGGGAATGATTTTCGGGATAAAAACTATCCGTTGTCATTTTCCGCACTCAGACTATCTCTATACCAAATTTCATCTAAACGGGTTCCATCCAAATTTCCACCCCCCATTTCACCCCCTTAGGGGGTGATTTCCGGAATTAAAACTATCCTTTGTCCTTTCCTAGGACTCAAACTATCTCAATACCAAATTGTATTTAAATGGGTTCCATACGAATTTTCACCCCTAATTTCACCCCCTTAGGAGATGATTTCCACGATATAAACTATCCGTTGTCATTTTCCGGGCTCAGACTATCTCTATACCAAAATCAAAATCAAATCAAAATCAAAAAATCTTTATTGTGACTACAGGTGCATGAAAATGTGTTACATTGTTATAGTGACCACGACCATAGTCTACCATATTTATGGTATACAATATTTTTACATAAAAAGTCAAAAATACCCAGTGAATTATAAATTAAAATGTCAATATTTATTACATTATTATTAATAACAGTGATCATATAAATAATGAGTTAACATTTAAGAATAATTAGAAATTATAATTATAATAAACAATTACACTTGAACATTAACATATATTATACCTTGCCTTTATTATTTAAAAAATCATTAGTCGTATAGAACATTTTATGCAATAACCATTCATTAATCTTTTTTTTAAATTTAGTGTTGTCTAGGGATTTAAACGTATCTGGAATACAATTGAATATTTTAATAGACATGAAATAAATACTGTTTTTATATAATGCTGTACGTGGGCAGTGAATACTGATCAATTTATTATTGTTCCTAAAATTCCTATTAAAGCTACGAAGTGTTTCAAATAATTGTTGGTGCTTTTTAACAAACATCGCCACCTCTTTAATGTATAAACAGGGTAGAGGTAATATTTTATATTTAATGAATTGTGGTCTACAAGATTCGCGCTGGGATGCACCACACAGAGCCCTTAGACATCGTTTTTGAGCTTTGAATGCCTTCAGCCAGTCCGTGGAGTGCCCCCAAAACATTATCCCATAGCAAAGCAATGATTGAACATATCCGAAGTAGGCCATAATAACTGCTTTTACAGATGAACTATGTACAACCTTACGCAGAGGATATATAAATCTGGAGAGTTTAGCACACAAGTCGTCTATGTGTAGTTTCCACTTACAATTGCTATCAATTAACAACCCAAGAAATTTAGTGTTATTTGCTATAACGATAGATTCCGCTTTGCAATTGATGTTAATTGGCACTGCTGGTCTATATCCAGAATGAAACTGTACTACATGTGTTTTTGAAAGATTAATGCCCAATTCATTAATACTCAACCACTCAGCAATATCACTAAGAGTCTTATTGATATCGAGTTCATATTTTTCCACGGATTGCTTGCATTTTACAATCGTCAGCAAAAAGCACCATTTGATTGTCCGTGTACTTTGGCATATCATTAATATAAAACAGAAATAAATATAAATAAATAAAAATAAAAATATTTTTTTCTAAACGGGTTCCATCCAACTTTTCACCCCCTATTTCACCCCCTTAGGGGGTGATTTCCGGAATTAAAACTATCCTTTGTCCTTTCCTAGAACTCAAACTATCTCTATACCAAATTGTATACAAATGGGTTCCATACGAATTTTCACCCCTAATTTCACCCCCTCTGGAGATGATTTTCACGATATAAACTGTCCTATGTCCTTTCCCAGGACTCAAACTATCTCGAAACCAAATTTCATCAAAATGGGCTACAACTAAATTTTTACCCCCATTTCACCCCCTTAGGGGATGATTTCCGGGACGAAACCTATCTTATGTCCTGCCCCGGGATCCAAAATATTTATATACCAAATTTAATCCAAATCTGGGCAGCGGTTTAAGTAGCTCCATACAAATTTCAACCCCCAATTTCAACCCCTTAGGGGCTGATTTCCGCGATAAAGACTACCCTTTGTTCTTCCTCGATACCAAATTTCATCTAAATCAGTTCAGCGGTTTAGGCGTGAAGAGGTTAATTATATATTATTCGTGGGTCATTCGTGGAATTATTCGCGAATAATTTATTCGCGAATAAAATTTTGCCCAACTCTGGTTATCGCCCTTCAGAACTCATTACTATACGAGCTTTGTATATATCGGTTTAGCTTAAGATACAATAAATAAAGGCACCAGCTCGCATAAATGTTGAATTCCATTAATTATTATTCCCATACACGCAATCAAAATTCACACGTAAACATGAAAACAGAGAATTTAATCCATAGACAAAGTTGTATTCAGATGTTTCCTCATAAAATCTGCAAAAGCCGCAAATTTCCGCTCCGCCTTATATGTGGTATTAACTTCCTCGGCTTGTTATTTTGGTAATCAATGACCTTAATGGCTCTGAAAGCTCGGGTTTACGCCCCAATTAGTGGGTAAGCAGATAATTAACTGGTTCACGTCACTGATAGCTATTTAAGATTTACGTTAATTTAGCGGGTTAAAAGTACCTACCAACGCTTGATCATAAGAGTGTGAGTGAACTTACATTGTAGTATTTTTTCATACCTAATGGTGGCAAATATCTTGTTTCGTATGATTATCGACACACATCATAGTAACCTATGGACATTTGCTATTGATGAGTCACAATCGCGTTACCTACCCGTTATTGATATTAAGATCGCTCTGTCGCCATCAAAATCAATGCAGCTCACTACCGTCTTTATACTATGTCACTACCGGCACAGCACAGTGCACCCTCGCAAGCTCTGGCGACTCTCACTAACCACCTGGGATGTAATACTACATAACGATTGTAACTAATTTAAGCTAAACACTACCTTGACAACGACGAGCGTACCTACTTTTTAACAGCTAGGCTAGACTGGAAAAGAACATTTGTTTTATTTTTACAACCGCATTTAGAATCCGCGTTTATTTTACAAAATAAATAAAAAATAAAAAAAGATTTATTGTCGCAAAAAACACAAAAAAAAACACAAAATCACAAAATCGAACGCTGATGTAGATACTTATATAAAACAACACAATGCAGAAAATAAATGATGCGACAATAGGCTCGGGGCTCAGCGTTTGCTGCTAGCCTGTCGGCTATACAGCGCTGTTTTTCAGCCCGCACCTACAACACGGGATACAATATAATTAATAGCTAGCTGCAAGGGGAACATTCGCATTACTCGTAACTCGTATTTTCACTTGCTGCCAATAATAATACCAATCTTATCCAGTTTTTGATAGCTTCTCACTCACACATATCGAAAGCTCAATGCAGTTTTTTGTAGAAGTCCGGTCTAGTCAGAAACACATTGATTTTATAGGTAAAATAAAAAAAGACTAATATGACAGGTTCCCACCAATACCATCATATTATCAAAGTTAGTTAAGTGTAGGTATGTAGTTAAAATTAAACTCCTTGAAGATTAGTCACATAATTGCGGATATATTTATGTATACATTAAAACGCATTTTTATTTACATCGCAATCCACTCGAAATTCCGGTTTGTATAGATCGTATGCAAAACTACGTAGGTACATCTCGTTTCTTTTTTAATTAAAACGAGTAGCCAATACCTTTAAGAAAAGCTATCGAGACGTTACGCGTTATAATAAGCACTTTGCAGGATAACGACATGCAAATTGCAATGTAAATAGTTTTGGGGTTTATTTTAATGGTAGAGCTCCGTTCGAATGTAGTTATCTATTCTAGTATCTTTCTAGGTATAAAATGCGTTTTTTCTTTATTATGGTTAACAAAGACCACACGTGTATATGAAGTTTCATAATGCTCAACACTGCCGTGGTACCAAATACACGTATATCCCAAAGCAAAATAGAGCAAAGGCCTTAGTCGGGTTTCCATAGTTAGTCAGCCCTTAATATCTAATGGGCTTAGATTTTTTTTTGTGAGTACCTCTTATAGTGAAGAATATTTATGCACACCCTTGTGACAGTATGAACACCCTTGTGACAGTTTTTGACTTATGATTTTTTAAGATATTTTTTTAATGTGTTGTTTTTCGGGACGTATTCATGCAATCTGCTTCAAATTTTTAAAAGATGTTCTTTGTATAGATTTCATCGCCACCCTAAACACTAAAACTAGCTTTCGTATAAAAAAAGAAAAAAAAGTTTGCTTTTTTTATGTGGTTGTAAAGTAGTGTATAAGAGGTAGGTACTCACAAAAAAAACCCGAGCCCAATGTGATATACTATGGAAACCCGACTATGGCCTTTTTGTTAATTACTGTTTCTTCAGGAACTGAAAGCTAATGCTTAATTTTCATAAGACGTTGGGAATCGAGTTCTATACACGGTGGAATTTAATCGGTGAACAGGAACCCATTTTTCTAATTCAGTAATCGATGGCGGTCACGTTTATGTAGTACTTAAGTGGAACCAAGTTTTTTTTTATCATAACTAATTTTTAAGTTGAAATTAAATTTTAATTAAAAATTTATTGTCACCCTACTAATGGTTTAGTCTGAAAAGTTTAATGACGTTTCATTTATTGACGTCTGATCTGTCTAGTTTCCCGCCAAAGCCAGCAAGCACTTGACTTATGTACACTTACGAGTAACTTCCCTTCAATAAAAGTAGGGTGTCCATTTATTGAGTCAGTGTACATTTTACCAATGTTAATTAAGTGTGATTAATTAGATTGTGAGCTATATTGCACGAGATCTCACGTATTGGTTTCTGTGTAGATTGATAATTAAGATTTTGGGATTCCTGATCACCGATTAAATTCCACCGTGTAGTTGCGTCGCCACTGATGTCCACGGGAATATTTGAAAGAGTCCTTTACCCAATATCGTAAAAATCTTTTTCTCAAACATGCAATGAAATGTCGTCATTACGTGGGTTATATCAGGCTTCAAATTATCACGTTTCGGGCGGATCAACTCAAGAGAACTGTAAAGGAATTTCATACAAAATTGAAGGCCTAGGCCGGGAAGTAATTTTTTTAAAAAATTTATTCCACTATTTGTGGCACAGCATCACGGCATTCAGCCATGAAAATTGGTTTGATTTGAGGAGTTTTTATTTATTTATTTCATGTTTGAGAAAAGCACTATACATGCCTGGCCGTGAAAAAGGCTTGCCGGGTGAGTAGGCCGACCGTAGGGAGGCCGGTTAGTGATACGAAGATTCTTTCCCGTCATCTCCAGTAATGTACTATTTCTTCTTCTTCGTCGTGTCTCGACAGAGTGGTCGTGGTCATCATGTCAGGTGTTAGTAGCAAGCTTCACAACACGCCACCATTCCTCTCTGACAGTTGCCTTCCTTATACCTACTTGCGTGTTTATCTCATTGATCCCCTGGCTCGCGGTCTGGTGCCCTCAACCTTTCCCTGGACCACAAGTCGCTCGATAGCTACGTCTCTTAAAAAATACTTACACCGAAATAACAATAATATCACGCTGCCATACATACAATACGACACGTCGTTAACAAAAGTCTTTTATCGAATAACTAGCGACCCACCCCGACTTTGCACGGGTATTATATGTATAATACATGCATGCACTATACGTATAAACATTCCTCTTGAATCACTCTATCTATTTAAAAAATCGCATCAATATCCGTTGCGTAGTTTTAAAGATCTATGCATACATAGGGACAGACAGACTTTGTTTTATACTATGTAGTGATTAACATCTTGAAGTTTAAAACAAAGCACGCACCTTTATTATAACACATCATAACTACAATACTTGATAACTATTGTTTGACATTGCATTTAATCAACGCCAATCTACATAAAGCGAGAATAACCGGCACGTCACGGTCTGGAACGTACAATGTGTGACCTTAATTAACAGCTTTATGTACCAAAATTAACAACACCATTGCATAATATAAGCCACTAGGTGTCCTAGTGGGATAAACGTTCGATTATACTTTGACTTAAGCCGGGATTAGCGGTTACTTGACTCGACACCACCGCGTTATCTTAGTTTCGTGAGTTATGAATAATTTAGAGCCTTAGCAGCTTGTGGATTAGCAATACCACTTGATCGTATGCCTCAATCATTACAGTACTGATAAGTATGCATAATGCATATAATATATAAAACCTGTTTACACTCTGTATAGATAGATTGTATAAGTGTTGTTCAGATTCTTGTTATTCATCGAAGAACTTTAAGTAGCTTCTTGCTTAGTCAATTAGATAATCAAAGGGAAAACAGACATATTGCCAAGAAAATGATTATGTTCAAAGTTCAATCAACATTCAAAATATTGAAGAAATAATTCGTAAATAGTTGAAGGTTTAAGTCAGGAGGTGCACTATAGTACTATTCTCTTAATTGCCGCACTTGTGCAAATAATTTGGTAACAAAGAAAAGAATGACGGGTTACGAAGAAGCAGCCCTAATAGGTCGTAATTGGTCGAGCGAGCCGCGCACGCGAGCCGACCGCCGTAACGACAATATTTATGTCACTCCAATAAGACGCTTGCGCATACCAAAGATAGACCATTGGCTGTTGTAGAAATTCTGCTGGAAGAAATATTAAGTAATGATAAATGCAAAAACAATGTGCAGCATTATTCTGTTCATTTGAACAATTTTGTTTTCAATGAGGATCGACCAAACCAAATAATATTGAGTTGGTCGTCTGAGAATATTGCAGTAGAATATAATTCCATAGGATATGGTATACGTGACTCCTGATTTTATTTCAACTTTTGTTTAATCGCCGTACAGACTAAAAAAGTTCCAACTGTTTGCCTTATACTACTTAATAAGTACAACACATTAGGACGTATCGCAACCATTGTAAGTTTGGGATCTGAACTGAAGCACAGATGCGGTAGCGTACCATAATACGATAGTATTATGGTAAACAATCAATCACCAAACTATATATTATTAGTATTAAAAAAAATGTTTTATTTCAGGCCAAGTGGTCCATATACTGTTAGTAACAAAATAAATTTAAAAACTATGTTAGCAATTATTACATTAAACTGAGGTCCTACTTGACATATGCCAAAGTAGTTCTGACCCGCTCAATCCAATGCCACATTATGTTGCACAGTGTATTGTAATCAAATAACATCGTTCAATTAATTGACATCTTACTCTATAATTAAGTAAATCACAAAACCCGAAACCTACACACACCATACTGTAATTTAATAAAGCATCAACTTTTTATTTGTCCAAGCATCTTAAAGGCCAGCAGATACACACTAACAACAGCTCAAGCAACGTCACCCCATGTTACACACATGTTCATTACAAGCCATAACATTTATGATGACCGACGTTCTGGCGTCTAACACAACCCGTAATTTCTATTGTCCACTGCTCTGATTCGAAACAAGTAATAGTGTGGGTCAAATGGTCTGACCGTGAACATATTAGACAGTACATATATCATGCATCATGCATCATGCGGGACTCTAGGTGAAGAGATCGAAATTGTTTATTATGTTTTGAACAAGAATTAATGGCATATTATGAATCAGGAAGCGTAGTCAACAACAAATCAATCACTGGATAATGCTTCTTAAAAATGATAGTAAAATAATTTTGTAGGTGATTGATGATTACGTAACATAAGCAAATTTATACTTGAACACAACTTTGTAGCATGCAAGAGGTTTAAACTAATTCGCTAGCGTGGGTTTTTTTTTAAATTCTAATCTTCAAATTGTTTTTGTTATATACGTAAGTATATTGATTTACAAAAAAAACATGAAAATAAAATAGGTACAACGATACAAAAACGTAATTACTAACTATGACATAGTGATCGGTGTTGATATGATGTCAAGATGAATTACAAGAGATCATTTATATATCAAAGCTTTAAGCAACAATTTCTCCAAATTAAACAATGTTGGAGTTTGGGATAACTACCTAAGTATACGCTTATTTTAATGAACGGATACCTGAGTAATTTAATAGTTCCACCCTAACTTGAAAATATTTACTCAATAACCAAACTGAAAATACTATGTTACTTATCTTAATAATTATATTCCCATCTCCGTAAAAGAAAAACTGGTAAGCCCCGGATGTTGTCCATGTGCTAATACTTTCGCTGGGGAGAAATAACATTAAATCCTGCACCGAGTTCCCAGTGCTTTCCTGCTAACCAACCGATAACTTAGGGGAGGGAACGTATTTCCAATCGATGTTGTTTTAACAATAAAATAAAATGTATTAACTCTTTACGGAAATGAGTTTCTTGGGTTTGCGTTGAAACTTCTGCGCACTCTACAAACTTGATTATCACATTCAGTGCCAACGATTTTGTACCCAATGCCGTAGTTTTTCTGCTTTGTAGGGGAAAGCACTTACGAGCTCTACGCCCGCCCAGCGGGTTTCAGCACTTGTATGTGTTATTGTAATTGTGAGCACAGGTAATTCTACATTTAGGTTCGACTTTGTTTTTTGTGTGACTAACGTTAATATGAAATTTACAATTACAATTTTAATACAGGCCAAAAATACTTTGATACCACTATAATGTTTAACGTATAACTTTCTTGAACCAAAACTTCATCTTTGATTTTATGCCTGAGCATGCCACGACCCACATTCTAAAGAGTCGATGAATTGAGCGCCATTTTAGTCATTGCTAAAAGAAAATAATGCCAAGAGCACTTATAATTGATAAATATTTACTTAGACAAGCCTCGCTAGAATCGATGTTAGAGCACTCGCAGTAAAGTGAGTAAATAAGAGCGAGGCGCAAGGTAATTGGCTAGAATTGAATGGAGCCACTCTCATAGCTGCTGAGGCGTTAATTGCTATCAATAGAGATATGTAACCGTATAATATTATGTAAGTAATATGAACAACTTGTTTGCGCGCGACAAATGTTACAATGAGTTTTTCTATTAATAATTACGTGTTTCCAACTTATTCCAACTTCATCATCATCATCCTCCTAACGTTATTCCCGGTTGTGCCCTAAAGGAGCCCGGAATCCGCTTTGACACCTAATCCCAAGATTTGGCGTAGGCACTAGTTTTACAAAAGTGATTGCCATCTGACCTTCCAACCCAGAGGGAAAACTAGACCTTATTAGACCGGTTTCCTCACGATGTTTTCCTTCACCGAAAAGGTAACGGTACATAAGGTCCTAAAAACTCATTGGTACGAGCCGGGATTCGAACTCACGACCGCCGTTTGACAGCCGCATGACTGAACCACTAGGCTACCGTAGCTTCTATCTAACGTAACTTATTCGAACTTATTACAGGATATTGCTTAACCTATGATGATACGAGTACTGTATCAAAACAAATACGGATGTAAGTTTATACTAAGCCGTATTATATATTTTTTGCAAATTCTCCGTATTTCATTTCTGTAATGTCACATACGTCAACTAGTAAGTATAATTTACCACACTATCTGTATATCTAAAAGCAGTCTCAACCCCAAGTAACAGACAAAAAGATATCATGTGACACTGTTCTTGACATCTTTATATTAGAAGTAATAAGTTGTATTTAGTTGCTGAGCCGAATATAATTGGCGGTATTAAACGCAACTCGCGCTAAATTGATGTGACCGTGGACACCACTAAATTTCACGAAACACACGCGGAACAATTCCAAACGCGCATTCCTGAGTCAAGTGTTTTGATTAAAGCAACAGTTACTTCTTGACCAACTTCGCAAAATGTAAACGTGGCTATGATTCAACTCTAGCGTCTGTGGTTTATAGGTCGTACCTACAGACGCTAGAGTACCAAAAAATATAACAAAAACGAAGTTCATGCTGATAATGTCTGACTAAATGGCTGTGACCCTGACTAAAAGGTAGCGGTTCTGCGCTCGAATCCCGGTAGGGGGGCATTTATTAGTGTGATAAGCAACAATAATATTATTTTCATCACACTTGCTCGTAAAGGGTGTTTTATAGGCAAGTTTATAGAGCAGCTATACCCGATTTACCTCCCGCGGGAGTTATGGATTTATTAACAAATCAAACAAATTGGTTGGCAAATCTAGTTGGCCGCGCGTCACAAGAATTCTTCTCTGTGATTGGTTGAAAAAAATCCAGCAGGCCATGCGGCGCCACGCCCCCTCGCCCTCCTCAAATCTGTAAGTGAAGTTGTCAATTTCGTCAATTTTTGAGTGGTGCGGTTGTATGAAACTTAGATTTTTCTGTCTTTTGTAGTTATTTATTTCCTCGCAAATGTCAACAAATGTGATGAAAAACATTGTGTGTATCACGGGCAGTAAAGGGATTACAAACTCGACTCATTAAAAGCCCTCCGCCTTTGGCGTCGGGCTTCTAATAGACTCTCGTTACTAATCCCCTACTTACGGCCCTTATTGCACAATGTACTATTGTTCTCGAGCCTTGGGGCCCATTTCTCAAAAAGTATTAGCCTAATAGTGTTTTGTTTCATTTTTAGGGTTCCGTACTCAAAGAGTAAAACGGGACCCTATTACTAAGACTTCGCTGTCCGTCCGTCCGTCCGTCCGTCCGCCCGTACGTCCCGTCTGTCTGTCACCAGGCTGTATCTCAAGAACCGTGATAGCTAGAGAGTTGAAATTTTCACAGATTATGTATTTCTGTTGCCGCTATAACAACAAATACTAAAAACAAAATAAAATATTTTTTAAGGGGGGCTCCCATACAGTTGCCGTTTTTATAGATAATGGTACGGAACCCTTCGTGCGCGAGTCCAACTCGCACTTGGCCGGTTTTTTTGGTTTTATTTACGAGACAAAACACTAATTTATTAGACTAATACGCTTTGAGAAATGGGGCCGGTGTTTTCACCTATATTAGTATTTATATCATCGCGGCCTTAGGATATACTTACTTTGCTTTGATTTGTGTAAGTTTCTTCCCAAATATTTATTTCAACCATAATCACGCATCTTTACTGATCAGAATCAATTTTATGCCGCCTATTTACCTTAGTAGTCATGCCCCACTTAAACAGTCGTAAAATACATGTTTAAAGTCGGTAAATTGTTAAAGTAGAACCAGAAATAGCTATTACGTATAAGCTGATGTCAGGACCTTTAATTCGGTTCATTCTCTCGTATCGCTTACATTTGGTAAGGTTGCCATGATTCATGGGTAAATTTAATCTAATTAAGAGTACACGACAAATTGAACTGATGACTTATTTTACCAATTCTTTGACAAATTATTTTGACAGAACTCGCATGTCCTCAGTCATTAGTGTTTTCTACCAATAAAATTAAAGACGCGTAACCAATTAACAAATAAATCAATAGATCTAAACCGTGCGTTTCAAGCCAATCCTAAAAAACTAATTACGGAGTGCTCACATATGCATTGTTATGAAACTACAGTGATTAGGTCCCGGAATTCGTTTCGTTTTTATTAAGGATATGACGTAAGGTTGTTATTTTAAAATTAATAATTAGTTAAATATTTTATAGACAAGTTGTTAGTAATTTTTTATCAGCAGTGGTAGGTAAAAAGTAGGTGCGCTTAACTAATTAGATAGGTAAGTAGGTACCTACTTGGTATTTCCATGTTTTATTGCCATAATAAAAAAGGCACAAGGCACACATCATTTTAAATGCTTATAAAGAATCAACTACTTACTTACTAAAACTAAAATATAATGATAAACACTATGAACGAAAGGGATATAAGGTAACTAAAACAAAACATTAACTGTCAAAATCATTGAGTTATATTACTAGAGTAGAGATCACCTAGAATAAGTTTGCGCATGTCACCTACTCTCATTAGAGTACCTTGGTTTAGTCTGCGGCCGGCACTGATGGCGGTCGTATCGAGTGTAGTTGGACTTAAAACTTTGAAAAATGCCTTCTTGTGCATTGCGCTATTGCACCAACAATAAACGCAACAATAGTAAAAGCACGGGGATCACTTTTCATCTGTAAATACACGGTTTTTTTTTAATAAAATTGTTTTTTCTGTAATTTATAAGATAAGCCAAAAAGGCGGCCGTTATTACAAAGATGAAACAATGTCTAGTCCGTTTTCTTTTAGGATTAGAAATACGGTAAACAAAGAAGCAGTCGTCGTCAACTTTCTGCTTGGGACAAATATTATTAGATCTTACGAAGTCCTTAACAGAACGAGAACTTAACAGGCCTAAATATATTAGTTATTTTGTATTTTTCCTATGTAATAAATAAAAAGTGCGTATTTCCACATCAATTTATTATGTAAATAAAACTATGTAAGTACTATAAAATAAAAAATGTTTTTATTTTGATAGCCTTAATTGCCTACTTATTAGCTATGCTTTTAAGTACGATAAATGTTTTTTTTATTAAATCTACCTCAAAGTTCATCAGGTTCAGTTTATTGACATTGGTGCATGTAATATGCCTAAATTGAAGAATAAATCACTTTAACTTTTTTTTCACACACCAACTTGTAAATGTTGACCACCATAAGTTTCTCATTTGTTGTTAAAGTCAAAGTCAAAATATTTTATTCAAAATAGATTCATACAGAACACTTTTTGAAGGTCAAAGTATATTTTCATTTCTTTAGTACTTCAATGTATTTTTACACTTTTACAGTATTATCACAGATTAAGTAATAAATAGTACTAGTATTATATAACAAACTTAAAGTTTGAAAGGGTAATTATAGTTGTTAATATATAACTATAATAATGTCAAATATCACTAGTTTACATGTTTACATGTCAATATGTTATAAGTAGGTCAAAGTTCATTTACATTTACAATTAGGCACATGTTAACTTACAAACATGAATGTTGTTTTCACAATGTCAAAAATAGAATAAATATATTATTAGAACTAGGGAAAAATATATGTCAGGATTATATAAAACAAATTAAAAATTAGAGTATGTCAGTACACAGAGAGAAAATAATAATAATAAAAATCATTTAAAGGTGTCTTTGTCATTTTTATAAAATCCCTTATCGTGTAATAGGCCTTACTAACTAAATGGCTTTTTATAAACAATTTAAACTTATTTAATGACAAACCTTGTACATTTTTGGGAATTTTGTTATAAAAACGCACACAATTTCCCATAAAAGACGAAATCACCTTTTGTAAACGATAACGGGGCATGGACAGTTTATCCTTATTTCTAGTATTGAGCGAGTGATAGTCACTATTTAGTTTAAATAAATGTAGATTTCGTTTAACGTACAAAACAATTTCAAAAATATATTGAGAAGCAAACGTCAAAATGTTGATTTGCTTGAATTTTTCTCTTAATGAAATGCGAGATCCTAACTGATAAATCGCGCGAATCGCTCTTTTTTGTAATACAAAAATGATATGGATATCAGCGGCTTTAACCCAAAGCCAAATACCATAGGTCATAATCCTGTGAAAGTAAGAGAAGTAAACAAGCCTAGCTGTCTCAACATCGGTGAGTTGCCTTATTCTTTTGACTGCATATGCTGCCGAACTAAACCTATTACCCAACGAAGAAATATGTGATCCCCATTGCAGTTTATGATCCAGTGTAATACCGAGAAAAACAGTGCTATGAGAAAATTCAATGAACTCATCAGTAAGTTTCACCTGTTCATTCTTACTGGTATTGCCTTTAGCAAGACTGAATTTAATACATTTTGTTTTCTTGCTATTTAAAAGTAAATTGTAAGCGGTGAACCATCCCGCAACCGAGTCTAGTGCTGCATTCACTTGATCAAAATTGGTTTCCTTTCTGCCAAGTTTAAATATTAACGATGTGTCATCAGCGAATAACACAATATCGTGTTTGTTCTGCACGTGATAGGGCAAATCGTTAATATAACTAAATCGTTAATAAAACGGACCAAGTATTGAGCCTTGTGGAACTCCTATAGAAATATTAGACCCCTTAGATTGTATCCTATTTATTTCCACGTGTTGAGTTCTATTGGATAGGTAAGATTTTATAAGATCTAATGCACGATGTTTTACCTCGTAGTGGCTAAGCTTTAAGATACGAGTAAGAGTGTCATGGTTTACACAGTCAAAGGCCTTTGACAGATCGCAAAAAACACCAATTGCATCCATAGACTTTTCCCAAGCATCAAAAATGGTTCGTAGTAGTTCAATACCGGCATCGGTTGTTGATCGGCCTTTAGTAAATCCAAACTGTAAAAGATTATTCAAGTTGAAGTGTGATAACATTTGGTTCAAGATAATCTTTTCAAAAATTTTACTTATTGCTGGGAGTATAGAAATAGGTCGAAAATTTGTAGGGTCTGTTTTGGTGCCAGTTTTGTACACTGGTATTATTTTACTTTGTTTCATTAGATCTGGGAAAATTCCAATGTCTATGCAACTATTAAATAAACTTATAAGCAAGATATGGTGCTATAGCTACTATTATTGCCTTCAATGCTCTAACTGAAAGGCCCCAAAGATCTTCGGTTTTTTTCACCATGAGTGTATTGAAAGATGTTACAATTTCTTTTGGAGATACGTGCGTAAATTTAAAAATAACTTCGCATTCATCCACACAATTTTTCAAAAGGATTTTAGCAGCAACCGGAGAGCTATTTAATGACCTCGACGTTTCAGTAGGAATTAATATTGGACTCTGATTAAGTCTCTTTGCTTTTGGTGAAAGCAAAACGTTCGGGGGAGAACGAGTCGGTCTTTTTTGCAAGCCACTTGGGCCTGCCTCTGGTTGGTCCATCGCAGTCCGCACGCCACCACACACAGCGAAAAATAGAATCTTAATATACAGGGTGGAAAGTTAAAACGGGGCAGTAAGGACAGCTACTAGATCCCTTACCGCCACGCAAAAATGGCATTGGGATTTCAATCCTAACTTTTTAAGTGATGACAATCTACATTCACAGATTTTTGAAAAAGAGTACAGTCAGCGAGAAAATCATCACTTTTGACGATTTTTTTTTTAATGCCATTCGATCCCATTCCTATTAAGGATCAAAATACTCTTTGGTACCGACTAAGGTTTGACTACTAGAACGCCCAGAAATCAAAGAAAACTTTTTCCATACAGTTGCAAAGTGCACGTAGTCCTTTAGTTAGACGATCATCAAATTGTATGGAGACGGAGATAGCTTATAAGTTTATAGAAAGATTTAGGTGCCGAGACAGATTGTTCCGATAGCTTAGTTGGTTAGTAGCGACGGGCCATGTATGCCTGTGGTCGCCGGTTCAAATCCGGCTCGGAGCCTAAATTTTTCAATTTTTCCTTTAATTTGAAGTTTATAAAATATATTGTACTTATAATATAAATAATACTTACAATTTAGATATAAATAATGAAAACACTTCTATCATTTTAGGGTCGACAACAATAATGTAGTCTTTTTTAATGGCTGTTTGAGATACTTTGACAGTTGTGTGGCATAAAGTGTCTTATATAAAAGACCTCGTGCATCGTGCTTTATCCTTCTTTCTAATGCTAAAAAAACGCACTATAGAATTGACAATTTCCTAATACTATTTTGCCTTATTAGTGGAACATTAAACTTTATAGACTGACTATTTTAAGCTGTAAAGATCTTAATTTTTGCGCCATAAGAGCAGCAACCAATTAGATTTTTTTAATTATTAGTTTTTTTATGAATAATTGACAACGTTTAGTTACTATTTAGATCTTAAGTTCTACTCATTTATATCCTAGGCCAATTTTCTCACATAAATATGGACTCCGAATATGAAACCATTAGCAATTTAGGAGAGTAATAAACAGTAGCCGCCATTTTAATTTCCAATTGCTTTCAAAATCTATATCTGAGCATCCGCATGGACCTTAAATAGGACTTTGTCATCAAATTTGACACAAAGTGCATCCCCGGGAACTATAAAGATATCCAGTATAAAAAAATACAAATACCAAATGTCGGTGATTAAATCTTTTTTTTTATGAGTGTATTAAATCATGCTATGGCTATATCTGAATCCTAACTCAGAAAAATGTCGCATATACTGCACGTTCCCATACTCTTTGATTTTCCAAGATAGCGGCCTCATTGGAAGACGTCAAGATAAATATTCTGGGTTGCCAGTCTATACGTAGTAATAAGTAGTAAGTCAATGGTCAAAATTAGGCAGTTGCCCATCACGTAGCAGCATTCCCAGGCTGGATTGCTAGAAAGCTGCTCGCGCAAGTCGCGCAAGATGATTTTTTTTTTTAAATTATAGCACCATCATCAATAATCATATCAGCCGAAAGACGTCCACTGCTGGGCATAGGCCACCATAATAAAACTTTATTTTAGTTACTTAAAGAAAATAAAAATGTTTTCCGTAAAGGGGCGCCTTTACAGCATTGATGATTCGGGGGAAAACACCAATTGCTGCTAAGAAAGTCATTAAACCGTTTGTACATATTTTAATACGTAGGTACAGGAGTTAATTTATTCAATTTTGTTTACATACAAATGTATTTCAAACTGAATTTAGTTTATTTAATACTGGTAATTGGATTGATGTGCCAAAAACTGAGCAAGGTTACCGATTATGACACGTATTATGATACGGTGTGTGTGTAATTTTTCAAATACTTTTTACTGAATTCAATTTCAACGTACTTATTTTGACAAGATTTATCTTTATTTGACTTCACCTGTAAGTATGTATTGTATCAATGTACAGTTAAGTTCATAAATATATGGACGTTCCCAAAGGTTCAAAAATATCTGAGCAACATTATGCCCTTAATAATAAAAAAACATGTGGACATAATACATATATTTTAATTTATCACTTTATTCGTGCATACATTTTCAAACTTGACTGTAATTAATCAAATCTTTGCAAGTTCATTTTCACCCACTTACAGTTAGTTGTATCGATTTGAAACTTGCAAATATGTATGATACTTACATGTGACAATAAGTCGGAACTCTTCATTGGCTAAAACTACCTCTACAAGAAAATATATTTTAAACCTTATGTATGAGGCTTTCTATTCATTTGGAATCCATAACAATACCTTAAATCGCTTCAAACATTCAAACGCTACACGACAATACGACTGACGATGTCATTCGTGACCCGTTTTATTCTTCGAGGAAAACGTGATCGGCTATTAAGATAATCTGACAATATTTGTGGCGCAGAATCTCAAACGCTGTTATTTTCACAATAGCACTTGCTCCCTTCTCGTTTAACAGGAATATACATATGATGATCCGCTAAATACATACATAACTATTTGATTAAATTATTAAGAGCGTAGAGTATATTCTTATTTAGCAAAATACTGTTAAGTTATACATACATACATACATACCATCACGCCTTTATCCCTAAAAGGGGTAGGCAGAGCACATGAAACTTGTGTTCCAGTGCCACTTTTAGCATAAATGTGGGTATAAAAGATCGACAAAATGTGATGTTGCAGTGATAGGTTGCTAGCCCATCGCCAACAACACACTTGTTAAGTTATCTTACATTAATTATTTAAAAAAAATATTCAACGTTTTGATCTCTTAATAAAGACTCCACAGTATTAGTTTAGTCGTATTTTATATGTGCCTGTCAGCTACACAACCTGCACTCGATTAGGTATGCTAACAATAAATCTATTTTATTACATCACTTATTAATTTTCAGTCGTAAGTTAGGTTTTTAAAGTAATCATATAAAAACTTAAAGATGAAAAAAATACATACAAATCCCACAATAGGTACATTAAAGCAAAATGCATTTTGTTCTTTCTGCACAGTTTCCAAGTTTTCAGTTAATTCATTCACACATTGTATAGTGGTCTTGCACAAGGGCGCAAAAGGCAATGGCCTTAAATGATCTGACTCGAAATTAAGCATGCGAAGACCTTACTGTTAAGCAACAGTAGCGCATCTGCATAGAAACCGTTACCCGCTTTAAAATAACTATTTTAAGAATGAAGTGCGTGCGGCAGACAATGTATTGTATAAACATGCCTATTGTCGTCAAAACGTCAGTTTTTTACGGGAAGTTTTCTTCTTTTACCCATAGCCATTGACCTACTATAGGTATTTCTACGTATAGACTGGCCACCTAGAATATTTTTCTTGACGTCTTCCGTCAGGCCCCATCTTGGAATTCAGTTCAAGCGCCCGCCGCAGACTAAGCAAAGGTACATTATAGCTAGAGTACTTTTTCAGGCGCAAACTTATGCTACGCGACATCTGTACTATACTCGTACTATATGACTCAATGCCCATAACGGGTATGTTATATGCTTTTTTGTGTATAATTAAATATTATAGAAACCAGTAGCGCGGTACCTTTAGAACTCAGTTCGCATCGCCTTGCCCACAGCACAATTCGCGACGTACCTAAAGTAAATGTTTGATGAATCGCCTCTAATACAAACAGTGAGTTGATAAATATATTGCCTGTCACGTACATTTTGCCTTTGTATTCGACTTGAATGAAAATGGAAAATATAAAGGTGTTTTCTAAATATAAATTGCCCTTCATTCGAGTCATGAAAGTTCTCAGAACATAACACTTCCTTGCAATTGTATGAATGATATATGTTATTTCGTTCATTGCTCATGTTCGTGGTTTCAATAACTATTTCAACCACGTCCTTGTTACAAAACGACAAACAATAGTGTTAATACAACAACAATACATTATTCAACCTGTGGTTTTCTCAAGAAATACATATATTGTGATTCATAACTATTTCGTGACACATCTCTCAGGAAATACACTTATTCATGGCAGAACTTAACATAACCTACCTACGAACAGATTTTTTGATTGTGCCCTATTTACGTTACTATTTGAATAGAAGTTAATTTTTGTTTCTCAATTTAAAGGTACTTAGTGCTTTCTGGAAGATATCCGAAATATGTGACAGACAAGCAATACAAATATGAAATACATATAGGTGATTTCTCAACATACTATACTCAAAAAAATTAATTTAAACTGTTTATTTCAATAAAAAATACTTATTTCATTACATTACACAAATTCAATCTTTTATATCTAAGATTTTAAGAGCCCCCATTTACAAATAATATTAAACTATTACATAAATGTTTTATTTATACATACTTATCTATTTATTTATCGTGTTATATTGTCGATGCTTACAGTGATTCAATTTTTGTGAGTGTTTTCTTAACTATATTTTTTGCTCTATTTAGATTTTCTAATATATTACTATCTAAGACTTGTCTAGGGAAGCTATTTAGCATATAGGGTAAGTAGTTGTTATTATATATCCGTTTACCATATTCGTTAGTTTTTATTGGTATCTTAAAGTATGGCTTATTAGGGTCATTGTCAGTCACAAAAACAAAAATCATCTTTCCGGTGGTCAATAGTTAAGGGCTTACGCTCACATATAATATGTTTTTATCACATATAATTATAGAAGGGGCAACGCCGTTTATGCGGATTCAGAGTTCAACCAAAAATTAGGCTTTATAGCCCTTAACTTTGGCAATGTCCATCGAAAAGACGCGAACCTAAATCTGACAATGACCCATTAGGTAGGCTACCCTATTGTGTGTTCATGTTCTAATATCACAGCCAATTTTACCATATCAAATTTAATACAATTAGGACTCTACAGTACTGAAATAGTTTACTATAATTTTTCTATATCTTGACTTTTAGCGGCACAATAGCCTTTAGAAGTCTTATTTGTATATTATAAATCTGTTTAAGGTATGTATTATACGTTCTATCATAACTGGATTACCGTAACTAATTACACTTGTCCCGTGGGGGAGGCAACAACGATAAGGTTTGTATGCACTAGTATGCAGGAGGTTATGTTTCTAATGTCATCTGGTAGGTGCGAATAATCTTTCTTGTTACATACTAGCGAGCTCAATCCTAACTAGCCTAACATGACATTTTTATAATCGATTAATCAAAACGTACCGATTCGCTTACACTTGATATATGTCCTTGTATATCCTTCACATATTAAACATAAATAGCCTTATTTCAAGAACTACGGCATTCCACTATTAAGTTGTTTGGCACGTAGGGCATAACATGCTTTAGCTCAGATATTAACCCATATAAGTCCAGGAAACTGTTATTAAAATTTGATGACCGCTATGAAATCAAAGTACTGAGGGTAATTTTATGGGTGCTTAAAAATTAGGTCAGAATGAGACATCAAATTATTATCACCGCCGTAATTTTAACACTTCACAGGATGTCGGTAATTATTTATCAAGAATTTATACCGAATGTGATGTCGGTAATTGTTATAAGTAGATTACTTGAACTTTTATACGTGTGTGCTTATTTTTATACGATCAAAAAATTATGAAGAAGTTATTTAGCTCAGAAAGAAAACAGGTTATTTCGCTCAGAAAGGGAATTTGATAATGTAAACGTACGTTGTTTACATTATCATGTTACCTGAAAATAGACTTGGAAGCATTTCATTTTGTTGGAAAATTTTCTTTTTAACTTCGTTCGTTGCGACTTAATTAATAACAATGTAGACTTATATATATTATTATTTCGGTAATAATTTGACTTCTTACTTATCTGGTACGGTAGACGGCATTGCTTTACATTTTTAAACCATTCAGCAAAATAACAATGTGAAAGTATAGATTGTGTAAATATTTATACAAAACAAATCATACAAACTGAAAGTGAACCATGAAGGCGGTCTATAAGGAGTTTACTCACATCATACTACAGTATGTACCAAACTATAAAAAGTTTTGTGTCTGAAAAATAATGAAAATTCTTCGAAAAAAACAGTTTCTGTCAGCAAATATGCACGTCTGTCTTACAAGGAGTCTAAATTGTTTGCAGGAAATATTAAAAAATATAGCAATGAAGGGGATAGACAGCCAGTACTGTACCTGTACATAATATTAATCGTCGAACCATAATGACATAACTATAGTACCTACCATCTTCTATAACTGGAACACCAAGGGCCTCAAGCAGAGTAGATTGATTAAATGTCACTCTGATATCCAATACTGACGTATGGTCAGCAAGTTAGACCAATCCACCTTATTGTGTTTAAGGCTTCCCGCCGGTCGACGCGGGAACAAATTGTTTTTATTGGCTTACCATGTCAGCGGTTGAAAAGCGGAATTTGATACAGGATAAATAAGTAGATAAAGAAAGTATTTGTTTTTTATTTTATTTTTGGAGAGAGACTGAACAGATTGTAAATACTTTTAGCAAAGGGATACTTACCTGGAGAGTCAGCTAGATGTAGGTTTTTTAGATAGTTATGGCAACAGAAAAAGAGGAGGAACAGATTCCTATTGAGTAAGTTTAAGTTACCAGTAAGTTACAAAATTTGTAAAATATTCCTCATTACGAAAATAGGCAGGCATGCGTACAGGACATACCTATAATGCTCTGGCATTTTAAACAAAAATGTATCATAATAATCTTTGTAACTGGATTCCAGCAAATGAACGATTTCAAAGTATTTGTACAGACATTAATGAACGGTACAGTCTTGTTAGAGTTTACTGACATTTTAATAAGACGAAAAGCTAACACAACTGTGTTAACTGGTGGACAAGATATAAACTATACTTACATAAATATAATAAAGCTGACAAAGCAGTAGGTTCGAAAATCAGTATATTGAAGATATTAGCAAAAAAACACAATTAAGGGCTCTTAGAATCAATAACAGAACAAACTCCAAAGGTTTTTATAAAAATAGGTATAAGAAGTTGACATTAGTGCAACTGAACAGATGAACATAATTTGCTAATGCATTCACCTGCATTCATCACTTAACCGCAATCCACAATAATATTATGCTGACACTACCTATAGTCGCCATTGTGTTCGGAATATTGCCAATGTTAATTCAACATAATCATTGTAGATAAGGATTATTTGATATAATAAATTCAGAATATACAATCCAGAGTTAATGTTAACAATTCTAAATAACAACAACGGTGTTTTTTGGTTGCCTTTGGTCGTAATCTAACGATTTCAAATGATGAAAACATAACTTTTTACGACGACACACGCGTAAACAAGACATACATACTTATATGTAAAGGCAAGGCGGTTTAGATAATTCATAATATTCTCTTAAAACTTGCTTCGCCATATTCCAAATTGTTGGGTATGACGAACTCTGAACTTGTAATATAAAACTTGAGGCTGTCATTACAGGAATGAAACGCGTCTGATTACAATCTACCGCGGGCCAAGTTGGGGCCCCAACTTTAATAAGATCCGGCGAACTTTTTAAATTTTACTCTACAAAAGGAATCAATAACCCGAACTTTGAACGTCACATCACTTACGTTTGACTAGATTTTAACCATGTTTGCTATAAAAGTTGAAGGTTTAGCCGGGTAAATGTTGATTATGATAATTAATATAATATTTATCTTAGTCGACCTCGGTTGAGTACTTAGCAAAAAAAATGCGTATGCACTGTACAACTAATGTAATTGTGTTTTATAGTTTATTTTATTTTATTTAGAAGCGCATTTAGCTAGCACTATGAGTTTAACCATGCGCAAGTCAGGTGATCAAGTGACAATGCAATGTACAGTCAATGTGTGTGTTTATGGTACAGTCAAGATGTAAAATAAATTATAATTTTCCTTACAAACTTTCATACACCTTACCCGTCATGTCAGGACCCCATTCATTCTTGAACAATCTTAAACAGCTCATAGTAGAAGTTACCGTTGCAAAGCGCCTTCTGCATTTTGGTACTAACAACTTACAACCTACATATGTTTGTTTATCAGCGATAGCTTTTTATCACGTGTACCGATTTCGATTATCCTATCCTATACTATTAAACGAGCAATATTTGTATATATATATATACAAATACGACGACCGCTTTAGCCTAGTTGGTAGTGACCCTGCCTACGAAGCAAGAGGTCCTGGGTTCGAATCCCGGTAAGGGCATTTATTTGTGTGATGAGCACGAATATTTGTTCCTGAGTCATGGATATTTTCTATGTATTTAAGTATTTATTTCTCTATATAATTATCTATATCGTCGCCTAGTACCCATAGTACAAGCTTTGCTTAGTTTGGGACTAGGTTGATTTGTGTAAGATTGTCCGTAAAAAAAATATTTATATTTATATATTTGCAATCACGTTCTCGAAAACGGCTCTAACGATTTCGATGAAATTTCGAATGTACCTAGGTGGTTACGGGGGGCGAAAAATCGATCTAGATAGGTGTCGTGTCTGGGAAAATTCGTTTTCACCGTATTTTCTCTATTTTCACCCGAGCAGAGCTCGGTCGCCCAGGGACTTTATTTTTATTTGAATGAAGGCACTTTAACGATAATCTGAAGGGAATTTGAAGTTATAAAATTTCATACAAAAGTAAGTAAATTACAAATATAATTAAGAAATTATTTTTGATAAATAAAAATATCGTTATCGTTTTATTTTTCCGGTATTATCATATGTAATTATTTCAGAATTATCGCTTCGTAAACTTCGGAGATAAGGAGGGGTGGAGGGGGGGGGGTATTTTTTTCTACCTTTTCCTTAATAAATAAAAATTTAAAACTCTTAATCATATGTAATTATTTCAGAATTATCGCTTCGTAAACTTCGGAGATAAGGAGGGGTGGAGGGGGGGGGGGGGTATTTTTTTCTACCTTTTCCTTAATAAATAAAAATTTAACCACTGTAGAAAAAAAAAACCAGTTTTAGAAAGTGCAACTCAAGCCCTTTCATATGATACCCCACTTGATCTATTTACTAGACTTTGATTTTTTAACCCACCTCATATTCGTCATTTAAACAGAAAAAAACGTTTATTTAATTTTCCATACTCGTGTCTTAACCCTTTGAACAGTTGTTGCAAATTTCAAATTGATAGCTTAAGTAGTTCCTGAGATATTTAACGTTGTGACAGACGTACGGACGGACAGACGGACAGACGGACAGAGTCGCACCTTAAGGGTTCCTTTTTTACCTTTTTGGTACGGAACCCTAAAAATATGGGTGCATACAACTTACTCATACATATGTCCCATCGCTCAGCAGATTAAGGTTACGGTACATATTTATGGGAGGATTATATCGATATATATTTTTGCACTTGACTGTACCATAAAGCTGGTCTGATGATGAAGATTAAAGGGTGGATTGCAAAAAAATTGTACATAATTAACGACCTTAATCTAATCTATGCTTTAACTTTTGTCCATTGTGTAACGAAAGTTACCCATATAAAAATGTATGGGTAATTGCCGTTACACAATGGAAAAAAGTTAAAGCGTGGCTCTTTACTATTGCACAATTTTTTTGCAATTCACCCTAAAGGTACTCTTATATATAACAGCAACTCTTAAACTACACAAGTCCGTCGTGTTTGTAATGATCCTCTCAATAGGCTGTTGAAAACCGTAAAAAAGTAGAGTCAGCAATAAAAGCTTGTACTAAAAAATATTTTATGTATTTAAAATATAATATAATTTGTTTCAGTGTGCACGGCGTGTTTCTCTGATAATGAATATCAGACTTATATGGACAAAACTGGTTCAACATATATCAAAAATTGCAAATGCGATAAAGTCGGGTACTCAGTAAACAATATAATATGGCTGGACCCGAATGGTGAATCAATTGAACAAAATGGGTAAGGGCATAGGTACATTTTGTGTTGTAACTTTCCCAATTTATAATATCTAAGTAGGTATTCTATATAAATCTTGGTATTTTAATATAACTTATAAGAATAGTGTACTCAATGCTAATAATTACACGGTTAAACCACGTATTATATTATATCACTGGTGGCGCAGTAAGCACAAAACCCAGCGCTGAAAGCGCAAGATGATCGGATTGCTGTCGGTGCGCCGCTCCCGCGCCCCGCCCGCACCCGCGAGGAACACTCACTCATCCACCGCGATATACGACGGATCGCGACTCGCGTCCGCTTCGCTCGCGATATATTCTGTACGCGTTCGCGCATCACACAATTCCACCTTTGTAACGATCGGTCTAGTTATAATACAGTATTCTTATTAAACAGTCCACTCACTCTTATTGCACTCTTATTGTTACTCTTAAGCTGGAGGTCCCGGGTTCGAATCCCGGTCAGGGCATTTATTTGTGTGTTTATCACGAATATTTGTTCCTGAGTTATGGATGTTATATATATATAAGTATCTATATGTATTTATCTATTATATATATCATCGCCTAGTACCCACAACACAAGCCTAACTGAGCTTACCGTGGGCCTAGGTTGATTTGTGTAAGATTGTCTCGTAATATTTATTTATTTATTTATTTCTCTCCAAGTAGCTAGACCAACAATCGCTACGGGCGACATGTTACGAACTCTTCGGGAGTTCTTCTTCAGGATGAGTGTTTTCGCGGCGGTGTCGCTTGACATGTCGCCCATATTGACATTTAATACGTGAGTTTAACCGTGTAATTATTAGCACTATTTCAACATGTCTCACGAAAGTTTACATTCGAACAGGTACCTACTCAATGCATTTAAAATAAATGTATTAAAGTTCGCGCTATTATTATGTACCTACCTACTTAAACCAAATGATATCTGTAACGACCAGAGGGGTAATCACGTAACGTTCCGAACGCGCGTTAGGACAATTTAACTGTCGTTTTTCCATCTAAAAAGTGACATTTAGATCTACTTGACGAGCGTACAACGTGCGTAACGTGATCGACCTGAAGGACGACTTGAGTGTAAATTGAACCTTAAATCATTATTTACCTCAAATCATTCTAACCACTGAAGTCCGGAATTATGGTGGCGTTTTTTTACACGGCTGCATCCTAAAGGAACCCGGGATCCGCTTTGGCATCTGGCGATCTGAAAAATCACTACATCATGAAAAAAATCGTAAAAATGTTAAGCCTGCATCACAGTGCAGTGGCGCGGCCTGAGGTGGCGGTCAATGGTAAACTTGACAGCTGTTGACAAAGGGTCTAGCAGGCTAAGCTAACAAGAGTGCCCCCCGCAAGGGATTTGGTTGTAATTTGAGGTGCAGTAGTGGCAGGACCTAAGAACACTGTATGCGTAATATCAGCCTTCGATCTTCTTTTGTTTCAGACTTATTCACGACAATGTCAGAAAATCAAGGTCATTTTTAAACTGCTATTTTAGCTAAACCAAGCAAGCGAGAGTAACCAAATAAATTCAGAATTAAGGAGCATAAAATTTGGTTCATAATGCATATTTTTACAGACATTCATATCCTTGAACTTTCTTCAAAAAAAAATAGTTTTTTTTTTCGCCTGATTCTTTTGCTACTTCTCATGGAGACACAACTATCAAAAAAATTACTTAATAAGCCACAGTTATCAACTACGTATACATTTAAAAACATTATTAAAAATCATGGTGCGTCATGTCAAAAAAAACATGTACGAACATATGTTTACTATATCATATCATATCAATAGAGTAGTAGTGGCAAATCAGTCTGTAGTAGGTATAACATCCTCTTTCGTTCACTATGAAATAATTAATCCCACAAAAAACATTCGATGTAAAAAATAGGCTAAGTCTCGGAACTCTTCCACGGTAAAAAGTGGTGAGATATTTCGTAGAGCCAAGTCAGGCATACTTATTAATTTTTATTTGCTTGCTAAATAAAATTATGCAACTTGGGAATCACACAACTTTACTGCATTTACAAATTGTTGCATACCTTAAACTATGTAAGTGTGATTGCCAAGTCACAAAACTTCATTTAGCAAGCAAATAAAGAACAATACGAATGCCTGACTTGGCTCTACGAAATATCTCACCATTTTTTACTGTGGAAGAGTTCCGAGACTTGGCCTATTTTTTACATGGAATGTTTTTATGGGATCTCATTTCTTTTTGTAGGTTATCAACTTTGTATGGAAATGTTATTTTACCAACCGCAAATAACGTTTGTATAGTTTTGAGGGAAGGAAAGTAACTTTGTAATCGCACGTATTTGTATAGGATTACAAACTTACTTATGCAGTGTGTATATCTCTGAATCGTGACGGAAACTGCAATATTTTTAGGTTTTTTATGAATGGATAGGCTAAAAACTAATTATGTTAAAAGTTTGGAGATTGTAGGTCTGCTAAAAATACCTTAGAATTACGATGATCATTATAAGTGGGTCAGTGAGTATGTCAGTGACAAAACTAAGGATTTTTGACGGGCAATTGTTCCTAAACTAAAAGTTCAAATTAAATGTTATTGAGAATATATGTAAGCCATATTATGCCCTATATGTTACTGAAAATTCAGGGTTCTGGCTTTAGTCAGCACGAAATTACAGGATGTTGAAAATGGCCTGAATAGCTTCGAGAAAAGGATAGTACGGCCGGCGGCCGTGCCTCTTTGTTTTGCTCGACGATTGACATTGATCAATATGATAGTATTGATATGATATGATATAGTAAACATACGTTCGTAAATGTTTTTTTTTTGACATCATGACGCACCATGATTTTTCAAAATGTTTTTTAAATGTATACGTAGGTGACAATTATGGCTCATTAAGTAATTTTTTTGATAGTTGTGTCTCCGCAAGAAGTGGCAAAAAAATGAAGTGAAAAAAAAACATTTTTTTTTCATCCAGGTTCAAGGATATGAATGTCTGTAAAAATATGCATTATGAACCCCATTTTATGATCCTTAATTCTGAATTTATTTGGTTACTCTCGCTTGCTTGGTTTAGCTTAAATAACAGTTTAAAATTACCTTGATTTTTTGACATTTTCGTGAATAAGTCTGAAACAAAAGAAGATCGAAGGCTGATTCGAGGGGCACACCGAAATGATCGGGAATGAAATACTTTGGAACGAGTTAGAGTAAAACCTTTTTTGTTACATGTGTACTGGCCACTTACAATCGTAATGGCGTTTACGGGGTTAAAAATAAATACTTTTCTTTTTTATTATGCCGTTTTAATTTTGACAAGTCGGAAAACAAAATGGAGTTCACCCGTGAAAATTTCCGTGCCATAATTTACCACAACTTTTGCCGTGGGTTATCTCAAGAAGAATGTCTCAATGAGCTTGTTTCTATATATAATGTTGAAGCACCTAGTCAAACGACAATATATCGATGGTACGCGGAGTTTGGTCATGGTCTAGTCTATTCTAATGGTTCCCGAACACATCATTGAGGATTTATAATATGTGGGTAGATAAAGTAGTGTATGTAAACCACTCGTGTGATCCTATTATGAAACTCGCTGACGCTCGTTTCATAAACCCACACTTGTATTTAATGGCCTTCATTATGTACTCGTACAGTCACATCACACATTGTAAAGTTAATACTTTACAATGTGTGTAGTTGTACTGTTTAGTTTTGTTATTTTAAATTAATTCAAACACAATGTATATTGTTAAATGAATAAAAATGACTATGACTATGACATAAACTACTATAATATTATGTAATTTTCAATAAAGTTCACTGTTTTTCTAAGACCAGATACGAGTAATCGGAACGTATATACGGAGGTTCAACAACACGATGGAATAACGTCCCTCATAGTGGGCAGCATAAGCAAATCCATGTCTGGGAACTACACTTGCCGGACCAATTTCGAAGGAGTCAACTACTCTAAAACGTATAATATTCAAGCTTATGGTATGTATCATTATTTTTAGAGTAAATAGAACTCCTAAGTTCTTCTAAGCGTTACACATTGGTATATTGTGAAACAAATATAACACCCAATCGACGGAATATCTAATGGGCAATCGCCCATTATTTGTTTTAGATTAATCAATCTAAGTGTGAATTTAGTATTCCAGTAAATAGTATAAATTAGATCAATTTTATTTATTTAAGTACTAAAATGTGTTATTGAGTACCTACTGATTTTGTTTTTAGATAGCTCGTACTTTGTGAATACTAGTCAGGATCAGAACATAATCATCGGAGAGGACTCGCTGGTTAGATGTGAAGTGCGGAGTACCGTGGAGTACCTTAAAGATTGGTACCGACTTACTGATTCGGATCAAGTGCGGGTATGGACTTCTTTGAACATTTTTTTTAAACAACTAATGTTACTGTAGCCTAGAAATGCTTACTTTTGTGTAAATTAAGTAGTAAAATCCAGACACCAAATATGGCATCAATCTAGTGCACATGCCCAGACAGTAGTGCCGCGCCGCTGCCGTTGCTAAATGGATACGCGCACCGTACCCTGCCTCACCTCATATTACTCTACTCATATACTCATACATCTACTGCGCAGGTTATATAGTCTGGGCCGCCAGGCAAAATTTTCGTCATTATTTTTTTCCCGGGCGATAGGTTGTAACCGCAAAAAATAAAGAAAACAAGTGAAGAGAGGAAGAGTAAGATAGAAAATGGAGAGAAAGATAATGCTCTCGGGAATTTTTGGTCTTTAAATTGACTATTCTCTGAGAAGGTTCAGGACCTACCATCATGTAATCCTCAGACAAATGACAAAAAATATATAAACATATATATAATAATATGATGTACCTACGAATTAACGAACTGAAGCTCTAATTCTTATACCAATAAAGGTTTGGCAACGCGCTTGTGATTCTTCTGAAGTCGCAATCTTTGATAGAGTGTCTGCTTACCGATGTGATCAAAAAAAAGTTATAAAACACGTAGTTATGTACTGTTTGTGTGTGTTATAATTTCTTATATTTATTTTTAGATTAACAACGACACAAAGCATATCATAATACCTCCACAGGGCTTACTAATAAAAAACGTAAGCAAAGACGACGGCGGAAACTACATTTGCGCAGTTACAGACATGATCGACTCCAATACTATCACAGAACATATAAATGTAGAGGCAAGTATATTCAATTATAATTATTTTTAAAACGCATAATTATTCGTCATAGGGTAAATCTTCCGGGGTTTCCACCCTTCGGACGCCATTAATTAGTTATACTGGGCGTTTTCCGCAAATCGACATCCACGCCACGCTGCGCAAGCGCTGCGCCGCGACGCTCCGCAGAGTGCGCACCAGCCGCCACGGTCTCCTGGTTGTCGTGGCAGAGAGATGGGACAGCGCCCTTATCAGGCAATGGACCTCTCGGCACTCAAGTTTAGGTATTAACATAGTTATTTAAGTTTATTGTGATACTAACCTCTATGGAATATTTTATCTGAAATAAATGCTTTTTTTTATTTTTATTGTGCCTATTTTGCGTGAAACGGCGGTGTGACGCTACTCTAACCACCCCAGCTTGTCTAGAAAGTTGGTGAGTGCCTTGGTGTTCGGACGCCATTATTCAAATTCGTATTTATTTTATTTTTACAGGTTGCCGTAAGACCGACAATGTACGAGCCGAAACTCAACAAACCTCTTGGGAGTATAGTTTCTGGCGACAATCTGACTGTTGAGTGCATTGCGGACGGCACGCCGTACCCTACATACACCTGGATCAAAACCACTGATTCGGTAGCTCTCCTATTTATCCACTATAAAGACTAAAAGATAATAAAGATTTGATTAGTTTATTATGGCATGCGTCTGTCGTGTTGGGAAAAG
The DNA here is from genome assembly GCA_963854355.1 of Epinotia brunnichana. NCBI lineage: Eukaryota > Metazoa > Arthropoda > Insecta > Lepidoptera > Tortricidae > Epinotia > Epinotia brunnichana. The sequence continues at coordinate 14,275,966 of OY977949.1, read as the reverse complement.
ATATCATTATGATTCAACCTCCATAATAATCGGACAGTTTGAAATACTATAGGTAGATAGAGATCCGCTATGAAACGGACATTTAACTTTGAAGTATTACTACAACTGTAGTTAAAAACTTAGGAACTCCTTAACTGTCCTTAAGGAATTCGGATATCATATTGTATAATTCTGCATACACCATATTTAATGAAAATTAAGTTTATTGCTAGAATTATCACGTTTTTTGGAAACTTTTTGTCCGTTTCATAACACAGGTAGCATTGAATAGGAAAATGGGTGTCTTGAAACGGACTAGGAACCACTAGCATACTTTGAGGCACACTTCTTTGTTTTTCCACCTTATCTTTTATTTAAATAAGTCAAACTTTTTGGTACGATATAAAATGAAATCATAAAATAATAAATTCCAAAAATAAACAACATTAAATAATTAGTCTCTCAACTTCTTAGTCTTAAGGCCTGTGCCGTAATGTATTTTTAGAAATATTTTTGGTGATATGTCATTTTTGCTCCTTATTTTTTAGGTGTATATACAACAAAATAGTTTGTTACACTATAAAGATTAAGTAATCAACATCAATTAACAATTTTCTTTAAAATTAAAAGAAGGAGCGATTGTTTCCCTTCAAGGCTCACTTTAAATTTTGCGAAGCACTGACTTGAGCTTAAACTGCACGCCAGGGCTATATTTTTTATTTCAAATGACCATTGATGGTGGTGAAATAAGGATCAGTAATTCTTCATCTTGTTGGTATCCAAAATTCACCATCTTGTTCAAGATTAATGCAGTTACGAGGATTTTTGTACATCGATGCCCTCAGTTTTTCTGAGAATTCTAGTTTGTATGAAAACATGGATTACCTACTTACAACTTCAACTGATTTTGAGATAAGAATATTTTTTCGATCACTATCTAGATTTTGGGCTTATAGAATTGCTAATGTAATAGGTACATCCCGATTCTTGTTGGGATACATTTTCATTGTTTTTTTTTGTAAATATTCTGTTTCTTCTTGCTAACGGGTCTATTGTACACAGATATGAATCAAACCCTTTTTTTTTACATCAAACGTCAGCTAAAGCTTGCCTTCGTAACATATTAACAAGCCATTATGTGTAGTTCAATCACAGTTTTCTTTTATTTATATGTGTATATGTAAAAATACTTTTCGGTAGAGGCCTTAGTTTGAATTTGGCAACAATTTAAATAGCTATCAATTTATTTTTTACCCAATAACCCTTATTTAAATATTTCTAACACTCAGATACAACTAAAACTGAGATCAGAGACGTATCAATCAGTAGGTACTACGTATCAAGACAATCGTTCGTCCGTTTCAACGCGACGGTACCTGTCCGATTCATTGCGAATCTAACCTAAAAACATTTTAACCAAATTCCAAATAATTAAGTATTAATAAGATTATAACTCATAGTTCAGTATATTCTTGAGAAAATTTCACAACAAATACAACTATCACAATTGTAGCTTAAGTTATTATCCAATTTGAAATCAGTTTGCAAATATACGATATTTTTTACGAAGTTCATGCGCTTCAAAAACTTGTGATAATGTAAACGAAATAATGGCTGCCGGAATCTGTCGTTATTGTGGGTTTATCTATGGTCACCAGTGTTGCCAACAACCAAAAGACATGAATGTTTTCTTGGGGAAATTACAAAGATATATAATATAGTTATAATAAAAGCCTAATGCATGCCTATGGTATGCCTGGGAAAAATCATCTTGCATGCTTTCATTCGCATTTTACTTAAGTCTTAGAAACGACGGCGCCAGTATGTATTCATTCAAAGTTTCATAAATATGTATACTATAACCTTATTGTTGCAGAAATAAGGTCTGTGTACATATTTTTAGACTTTTTGGTGTATACATATTGGTGGTATACACCAAAAAGTAAATAGATAAAAAAGTAGAGGTAGATCTAAATGTTATTTGGGTCATTGTCAGATTTACGTTCGCGTCTCTTCTGTGGCACATTGCCAAAGTTAATAAAGCCTATATTTTTTTGAACTCTGAATCTTCATAAACGGCGTCGCCTCTTCTATAATTTTATGCGATAAAACATAAGCCCTAAACTATTAACCACAGAAAAGACGATTTTTGTTTTTTTGGCTGACAATGACCCATTTACGACAGTTCAGTTGTCCTATAGCGTACGTTCAGAAAGTTACGAAATCACCCCTCAGGTTTAATTAGGCATCTTTCAATGGCGTGGCGTCCATAAAAATCGATTCCAACCAGTTTGCCCATTTCATTAGGTACCACTGATCACATTATTTTTTTCAGATCTTAAAAAAAAGTAAGAGACAATAGCCAGCCTACGAAAATAATAGACGCTACGTCCCTCGCACTTATCTTTTGTACATGTCGTGTTGTCTTTCTTTCAGCTAGGACAACCAATAGAAAATGCTACCTCAAATTGGACGCAAGTGGTCAATACATTAAAATTTGATAGCATACAAAAAGACGATGCAGGAACTTATGCATGTACTGCTTCTAACAAAGTGGATGCCGCTTCGATAAACATTTTTATTGATGTAGGTATATTACCGTTGTGGATGTACATGTGAATGATAGAATGGCAACCATGCTACACACTGTAGGGTGTGTGTACACATTGTAGGGTGGCCGGATTGTTTAAAATTATATTTCTTAACGTTGTCAATTTAAAAATTAATTACTTAACAATATAATATACTAGTAAGTAACAGAAAATTTAATACTTAAATACATACCTAGATACCACCAAGTTTTGATTTTTTCTATAAAGTAAATCATAGCGTATTGGGATTTCTGGACAAGCCTTTTATGGTACCCAGTTTAATGCAAAATAATATTAGGCTGATAATACAGTCAAGGGCACCAACATGTACCTATAGGTAAACCACAAACTCTCAAAAATTACACAGACCTTATAACTGCATTAATAAGGTTGTAGTATACACATTTATGTAACTTTGAGTGCCCTTGACTTTACAAGAAATCCCTAACATTATCAGTCAATATTTTCATATGAAACAAATAATTTACACTCATAAACGAAAATTAAACACAAAATGAACCCATAATTTTTTTTTACTCTCAAGTGTAATAAAATAACCCTCGTTTGTATAGGTAAAAGTTCCGCCAGAAATAACGTTGTTTGATAACGTGATAACGTCGTTGATGGATAACGTGACGGGAGTAGTGGAAGGCGGCGCAGCGCAGATAGTCTGCAAAGCGACTGGTGTGCCTACACCGAAGTTACTCATCTGGACCAATGTAGAGGGTCTGGAAAATGACGACAGGTTTGTAATTTTTTTTTATTAGTGTATTACTTGGTCCGTTGGATGCTGAGGACGGAAATAACTGAAAACGGATTCCTTGACAAATAACACGTTACTTTACACTAAGGCCTCCACACACCGGTCGCGGGCGCGGGTCGGGCGTGGGCCCGCGCCCGACCCGCGCCCGCATGAGTGAATAAATTGATATCAGACACTTGCTCTCTCTAATTTGCATGTTCAGCAAGAAGTTGAGGTACAACTTAGAAAAGTTGAAAACCCCCGACATTTTCATTTCAAAGTTCAATATCTCAAAAACGGCTGAACCGATTTTGTTGAAACTTAGCTAGTAACCATTTTGATAACACATTCAAATCGGTCCATTCGTTTAGGAGCTACGATGCCACAGACAGGCACACAGATACGTCAAACGCATCCCCTCTTTTTGCGTCGGGGTTTAAAAACACATTAGGTCCTAGTGAAAACAGTAGTCTCAATAATCACGCAAGTCCCGAGCTACACCACATCATACAAACTTCCGTCCCCCCTTAGGATGCTTCCGGGATAAAAGGTAGGTAGGTATGTATCTTATGTCCTTCCCCGGGATTAAAACTATCTTCATACCCAATTTCATCAGAATCGGTTCAGGTACCAGACAGACAGACTACTTTTTCATACCTATGTAAGTAGATGATAACTTTTTTTTATTACAATTTGTCACAAATTTTTGTACATACAGTTTATTTTCTTAACAGGGTATCAAAAAAAGATTTTAACACTACTGACACCTCAGAAATATATTTGTCAATTGTGAACGTGTCCACTACATTCGAAGGCATTTATATATGCAGTGCTGGCAATGAAGGTAAGTGACATAAGATGTTCTTTATTGTTATTTGGGGACTACTGCACACAAATCACCTGAACCCCAAACTAAGGATCGGCTTTACATACTATGGGTACGATAACTACCAGAAGATAAGGCTTGTTCACGAAAAAAGTATTTGTCGGAAACTAAGTCTCCACTGTCACCCAATAGGTCTAGGTAGTTTAGACCACAATTAGATTGCCAACTAAGTATTCTTTTTTATGTTTAAGAATCTACAACCCCATACATTTTTCCTAAATAGTTGGAAAATTCTACATAATTTATGGCTTAAGTTAAGGCTTAAAGCTACAATGATTGGATAGAAATGTGTGTACCTACTTCTGGCACCATTTAAAACAATGCTTGACCTGCATACGGTTATATAGAGCCTGGAAAGATATTCGCGGAACATTATAGCATCGATAATCTATCTGAGTAAAGAAAAAAAAATTACCTCAATGACCCAAATGTGAAAATTATAAAATCTAAGACTAAAATCCAGAGATTTCGAGAGTAAGCCCAAAAATGGATAGCAGCTGATACAAATATCCATAACTCCACTCAAAACGAAAGGTGAATTATACAACAATGGCTACTTTTTTTCGTGAACAAGCCTTATTACAGGCTAAATAGCATAGAGTCATAGATAAATACATACTTAAATTAATACAAAATATCCTAAACTAAGGAACGAATATCCGTGCATGCCATCATCTTCTAGCTTCTTTTAGGCAGAGTTTGTTATTACCATCCAGATTGAGGCTTTCCGTACAAGTGACACTGTCAAGCGAGCAAGGTGTTAAACTTATGGAAATACCGCTTAGCACATCTCTGGTGGATGCGCAGCGTAAACGGTCGTCGGACTTTTTGTTATCTATACCTACATCAAAACTTTAACCTAAACAACCGAGTATTGCAGTGTATCGTATTTATTTTAATGTCCATATGTCAGTCATACATAGGTGTTGTAGGAAATAATATAGGGTGCATCTTTATTATGATAATCAGTGGAACATCTTTAAAGCCAGGGATAGTGATGTGCAAATTGCGGAAAGTTTCCAAAAAGTTGGAAAAGTTCTTGGAAATTTCTAGAAAGTTTCACAAGGAATTAAGGAAATTTACGTACTGAGAAGCATAAAAATGTAACTCTTATACACTATGTAATAAGATTTATAGTTTTATGCTTCTTAGTACGTAAATTACCATGTTGGAAATGGAAAGTTTCAATTCTCACACAAAAATGAGGAAAATTTCCGAAATTTTCCTATGTTAAATTGCAGTAATATTTCACAATATAGGAAACTTTCCGTCGGTACATCAGTAGCCAGAGATTAACCCCTCGCATGCGAATGTCAAAATTGTTCAATCAAATGAGGACTTTGAATGAGATGTAAAACAATAAATTATGTTAGCCTTGGATCCGTACCTAAGCTTAAACGAGGGGTTGACTATGGGATAGACGTTCCCCAACCATGTCGCCAGCAACGTCAGTCGAAATCAAGTGACTTCGCTTGTTATGTCTGGCAACATGGCGCGACACGAGATTTCATAGAACCACATGTTGCGCGACATGTAGTGCGAAGTCTGGAAACGTTGCGCTGGCGCCGTGTCACGAGACATGTCCATTGTCCCCTAAAAAGATTCTGGAGCAAAATATACAAGTATGTACCTTACTTTACTTGCTTTACGTGTTTTTGCAGTTGACAACATTACCCAGGAAATGTACTTGACCGTTTTCTACCCGCCACATTTCTCAAAACCGAATGAAACCTCTTGGGGCTGGAACGGGTACACAGTCAACATGAGTTGTGACCATACGAGCAACCCGCCGTCCACAATAGTATGGAAGTATGATTCTTATAACTGTTTTGAATCATACTGAGAAATCAGCCTTTATTTTACCAAGTCATATGACCTCGTCAGTTCCCAAATCATTGCTTCGCCGACGCCACACCAATAAAAATATGTCATTATCACGTCAATGATGTTCGCAGAGTCAAGAGTAATATCAATTGTAATTAATAATTATCAATTAGTGATGACAATATGTTAATAACAATTCCGTGTTTATTCGTCTCTACCGATTCCATTAACACAATTATAAGCTTCGCCAAAAATAATTCAAAATTTATGGAGTCTCGATATTAGTGAAATTAGGTATTTACACTAGACTAAAGAGAGACAGTGTGTCCGGTTGTTGCTCTACCTACACGCAATATATAAGGCATATAATATAAGCCGCTATTTTTGTACGACGCTCGGTATGAGTAACTGTTATGTCAATATTTTGATATCACAGTTACCTGCAGGGTAGATTTTTTAATCACTAGCGGAATTTTAAGAGCTAAAATCTGTAATCCGAAAAAATATACAATCTACAGCTCCATAGATTTCGTCCACTGAGGTTTTCGAAAGTTTCGGTGGAGCGTAGGATTTTTTCATTTTCGTGGTTTCACATAATAAACATAATCTAACGTAAAACGTTGCCAACGAAAATAGTTAATCCGGTATATATTTCACCCCGCGGAACAAGTATTGATAACATTAAACAATATTTCATAAGTCATCAAACTCATTGCTCTTAATATTAACAATCACAATATCGGAATATTAAAAAATATTAAGCTATATTACATTATTATAGATTTAACGGAAACGCAGAACAAGAAACAACAACTGCCGAACACGTGCAAGTAAATAAAGTACTACACGAACTGAGTGTCAACAATACAGGACATTATTTAGCCTTGCCAATTGGAAATATATCTATGTATGGAGAGTATGAATGTACTGCTAGCAATGTATACGGCAACACCACGAAGAAAATACACTTGAGAGAAGCATTTAAACCGTCAGCAATCAAGAACGTACGTAGGACTTTATGTTTTTAAAGATGGGTTCTAAAATAAAAGTAACAATTAATATCGTTGAGTCATCCTCCTAGCGTTATTCCCGGTAGTGCCTGAAATGAGCCCGGGGTCTGGTTTGACACCTAATCCCAAGATTTGGCGAAGGCGCTAGTTTTACGAAAGCGACTGCCATCTAACCTTCCAACCCAGAGGGAAAATTTATTGGGATTAGACCGGTTTCCTCACGATGTTTTCCTTCACCGGAAAGCCACTGTTAAATATCAAATTATATTTAACAGTGGAGGAGTGAATTAATTTCGCGTAAGTATAAAAAAGTCTGCGTGGACAAAATTATGGTGACAGTAGAGTGCAGCAAGAGGGATAATTCACTGATGTCTAATACGTTTCCATGACCCATTTTTCACACAAGATACGAAGATTAAGTTACCTTTCCCAGTCTTGATACCCTTGATTTCCTTTTACAAAGCTTACGTACTTACAGGTAACAGTAATAAACACGACAGCTACCTCCGTGACCTTCCTGATCCAAGGGCCAGACAACACGGACAACGCACCAGTCCACGGTTACCTCGCGGAGTACGACCTTGAAGAAAACTATAACACCACCAGCGTCCATCCTTCCAGATCATGCGACTTGAGCAGAAACTTCACTATAGACCGCTTGAAGCCTAATAGCACGTACTCGATCAGATTCGCTGCACAAAACGCGGTTGGTGAGGGAAATTGGTCTGATCCCATTGAATTTGTGACCCCTGAAACGTAAGGATTGTTTTGGTATTTTCATTTTCTATGACTGCTGCAAGCGACCTGCTTAGTGTTTCTATTGCTGCTACTTTCTTAGGGTACACTACATAATTTATACTTGAGATTATTTGAGTTGGCCGAAATCCATCAAACTAGTCCATTCAAAAAACAACTCTTCCATCCACGGTAGAATATTCCAATTCTAATAACAGCTTTATAAAAAGTCATCAGTACTTGAAATAATCTCAACCATAATTCCGGTGAGCAATTTGTCCAAAAGCATTTTTCCGGATTTCATAATTGCGCTGGATGAATTTTGGATTTTTCAGTATAAAATAGTAACCTAGCCTAATTCTTCAATCATCTCTGTCTCTGTCGTATTGGTCAAATATCGGTAAATGACGTTCGGAACTCTCAAATTTCCGGAATTCAGAATCTTTGGTTGTTCACCTCTCACTTTGTGTGTGTTGCTGTGGTTGGCAGTTATAGTCCTGCATGAGTAATCTATAAGTGTGGCACCTATTTAAATAGGTACTTAACACAATGATTAAATGCATGCATGATGAACAAAGTCACAATAATATATTAAACAACATCAATTTAACCTCGCAAGGCCCAAGCTATATTTAGGACAATTGTAATAATTGCCCAGTGTCCTAAAAATAGGTCATAAATAAAAAAAAATGAATTTACTTTCCCAAATATAGGGTTCAAATTGTATTCCAAAAAATTCAGGAGCTGGGCTGTTAACCATGATTTTTATTGTCCTAAAATTTGGCCGATGGGCCTTACGAGGTTAAAAGAAAATATATTCCAGCCTAATAGAATGTTACCATTGATTAAGTATTTAGTCAAAGGAGCTCGTCATTATTGATAGGTACGGTCACAGAATTTAATTTTTGGGCCATTTAGAGCTCACTTTATACTGGACACTTCATAACTAGTTTCCAGTTAACCAGTGTCCAGTATAAAGTGAGCTCTAAATGGTCCAACAATTAAATTCCGTGACTGTACCTACTGCTTTTATAATATTTCGCCACTTATCCTGAGTTTTCTTTATTGGATTGCTTAAAATCGTACGTTATTACTATACGAGGAAAATTATGTTTAAAAATATGGAAAATTTTCAGATCCGCCCCACAGTCGCCGGTAGCCGTGCGAGGCAATCAAGGCAAGCTCAGGTGGGACGAGCCCGAGGCCAACGGAGATCCCATCGACCATTATAGCGTCGAATTCTGCCCGGTAAGTACCGATTTTACCGTAACTGCTAATATGAAACGGTCCCACGGATATTGGATTGGTTGATATTTTTGCACGTACTGAAAATATATTGCCATGGCCCATCGATCCTAATTTAGAGTGAAATAAGAAAATTAATGTATTAAATAAAATGAAAACGACACTCACGTTTTAAGGTCGGTCGGTTCTAAAATAATATCGCTCGAATTGTTTTGAATCCACCATGTCGAGCGATATTCGACCTAAAATACGTGAATTTCGTTTTCAATATATTTTAATATGTCTTGAGTCTCACGAGAGTTTTCTATATGGTATATAAGACTTAATACATACTTTACTGACCGGTAAGGTAAGTACATAGAGGACTGACAAACTTCCTATACAAACAGATTTTAGCGAATGTTACTTATCTACGATTACAGTTTTATTATAGTCTGAATATTCTAGACATGATCCTACACAATTACCATGTGTGTACTCCATAATACTCAGTGGCCCACTTCCGTATGCATTAAATTTAACTGTCTACTTAATTGGGCATATCTGCGTGTATTATGAAGATCCCAAAAAGGGTATTAAGAACATAAAACCTTCACACGCACTAGATATCCTTTTCGTGAAGTTACACAATGTATATCTTATTAATACTATTAAACTGTTTACAGAAACGATTACAAGAATGTCACCGCTTAATTGATTATGTCTTACCTGCTTGCCGTGTTATCCAAATTGTAATCATTGTTACAGTTTTTTGGAGAGATAGTCAATTACACATTGTGCCAAAAAGAAACCGTTTCGGACACCGAATTCCCGCTAGACGAGTTGGAGAGGAACACCAAATACAAATTCGAACTGCGCGCCCACAACTCCCACGGTTATTCGGACTTCACGTCTAAAGAGATCACGACACCAGGTAATACGTATACCCTGATGGAATGCTAAGCGAAATAATCCTTCTAGAAGTCAACGATGACTACGGCATGCTGCCTCAAAGTAATCTTGACACAGGAGAGAGAAAAAGGACCTGAGAAGATGTGCCTAAGTGTTGTAATTTTAAACATAACTACCATTGATAGATCTCGTTAGTCAATGATATTGATAGCCAAAGAGTTAAAGGCATTCAGGCGGTTTGAAAACTTCCAAGCCAAGCCCACTCGCAAAGGTTAATTCCAGTAATAATTTATATTTTTAGCAAAACTAGTCAACGCTGGGCTTCTCTCAGCCGGCACCATCATCGGTCTATCTGTAGTAGTGGTGTTCCTGTGCCTGCTCGTGTTGGACTTGTTGCTGTTGTGCTGGAAGCGGCAAGGCATAATCGCGAGTTGCTTCTTTAGGAAAAATAAGAAAAAGAAAGACAACTTTAATTCCAGGTTAGTTTGTGACGACGTTGGAATATTTACCTATTGTTAAGGATAGCTTAACTTGGATTAGCTTAGCTTAGCTTGGTTTAGCTTTGCTTTCAATAGAAGTCTTTTGTTTTTGCCCTCTTGCAAATTGGATTTGTCCTCATTTGGAGTTTAAGGTGCTAATGCAATTTAAATATAAAACGAGAATATGTACAAAAATATGTTCATAATGATTATGGCAGACGAATAAATGCATTCCTGGTCAATGGTAAATGTTATAAATGGTTGGGCGATTTATAACCAATTTAACTGGTTAAGAGAATAGATTTTTTTTGTCTAAATGTAGTGAAAAGCTAGCTAAAACAGACCTTATTAAAAAAATTAAACCTTAATTTTATTGTTCCAATTTCTAGTTAGTTATTAGTCGTGAAACGATATTGACGAAATTCTATTTGATATTTTCAGAGACAAGAAAGGGTTGCTGGTGACCGATGGCGACCGCGCGGACGACAGAACCACCAACGGCCACAGAGAGCTAGTGTACAATAAAACCACAGGAGTTATCACGGGGAAACACTCCTCTGTGTAACATTTACAGTTAGGTGTAAATATACCAAAGTTAAATATTAAATATGTTTTCCAGTGTACATAAAAATATATACTGTTAAGATTTTTCTCAGAATCATGACCTCCTTCGGCCGATTCGGTCACATCAAGACCTTACTTCATAGGATCATTTCTATAGTAAGCTCTTCACCAGGCTATTACAATACGTGAGCCGACCTCATCCACGAAGATGAGATGTGGCGCGGTATTCATTATGAGATCAAATAAAGCTAATTAATACGTTAATATGCAAAGAATCGCAAAATATAAGACAGATGATGTAAAACAAATAAAATAAGTTGGTTGTTTTAACACGAATTCTTCTTTTATTTCATCCGATTACGTCGGAAAAAATCTCAAATTAGTTGATTTTTCCGTTCCATGCCCCAAAAGGCAAAGGAAATAAATTGAATTCCACCGAGCCTCGTAAAATGGAAATTGGATTATCTGCAGACCACTTTACTTTCGTAAAGATTGTAAGTTGACTTTGGAGCTTTTAAAAATCATTGCCTTTCGGAATTATAATTGTTTGGCCAAGTTCGGGTCATTTTCATTCCGATTCAGGAAGTGACATGAAGGAGTTGCTATGATATTGGGTAAGTATTAGAAATTATACACACGCATCCGAACTCAAAACAATTTTTCTGTGATAAATAGAAATCGTGCGAGAAAACGTTTTTGCCACGCGTGCATTATTATTTTTGAAAAGCACTGAAGGATCGAAATGAGTAAAATTTGTAAAATTTCCCTAGATATCCTATCTAAACAAATAAAAGTACCTACACGATTTTTTTCGTAAACATTCTAATGTTATAGGAAAGAGCTCTATTTGACTTTATGCTATCCTTCTAAAAAAATACTATCTATACGTCAAATATTTTCTGACCCGTCAACTTTTTGCGTCCTCAAAACATTTAAAGTACTCATCCCAAAAATTACACCATAGGTACTCAAAACTATGAAAGCTTACGGCAGTTCTGATCCACCCCTATAAAGAAGACTTTTAAACCCTGCTTTATAACTTTAAGTATGTCACGGTGTAAACTTCCGCGGGGATGCGTGCTTGTGCACCAAAACACAGGCTTTAAGGAGCCTGTGCCTACATAATTATGGTCTGCTTACGTCGAAGAGGCGTACATTTCTGGAGAAACCTTGTCAGTTACGTTTGTGTGGTCCTGGGTAACAAGCACAGCTTGGTGTGTCAAGTAGGTAAACGACTCTTAAACTATGCGTAAGTTTAGTCAGTGTTAACGAAGTAGTACTTTATACGTGTATTTATTTATTTATTCAAGCACACCAATACATATTAAAACATTAATTTAAAGTAGTGTTTAACAGTGTGCCCCCGCCAAGACGAGCCAAGCGAAGCGCAAGGGCCTGCCCTGCCCCCGCTACCTACCTTTTCTCGAAGCGCTTCGTAGTTTTTTTGAACCCTCGTAACTTGTGTTTGGATTATACCAGATAAACAAAATTCTCGGTTTAGATTTTATTGATATCTAAAAAACGCCGATTTCGTCACTGACTCACTCACGTTGATCATCAAAACCTCTAGGGTACTTCCTGAAGTCCTAGAAAGCTGAAATTGGCTATGTAAGCTAGTATTAGTACACAATCAACAAAAAAATTGAACTTTTACCCCCCAACCCCTTAAACTAGGGGATGCAATTTTGTATGAGACTGAATATTTTTTTTTTTTTTATACAACGACGGTGGCAAACAAGCTTACGGCCAGCCTGATGTTATGCTGGTACCGTAGCCTATGGACACTTGTGACTCCAGAAGAATCATCACAAGTGCGTTAAAATAAAATACGTATTTCAGGATTTTTAGTAAATCACCCCGCCCCCCTCCCCACCCCCCACCATTTAAACTTACATGTAAAGTGACTGCCAAGACTCCCTAGTTCATATAGCTTTCAGCGTTAAAAAGATATCAGATCTTATGATCCTTATGGAGCGCCAAGCTTCCTACTCCACAGTCCACACGGCGTAACCTACCACTACCAGCCACGCTCTAAAAATTCTATATCTTGGCTAAAAAGTATAGATCCGTCGCTTATTAATGTCACTTATAAATTCATTCAGCGCGAGAGTCTATGCGGCGACCGGGATGTGCCCAACAAAGCTATACTTTTTAGACAAGATGTAGAATTTTTAGAGCGTGGCTGGTAGTGGTAGGTTACGCCGTGTGGACTGTGGAGTAAGAAGCTTGGCGCTCCTTATGATCTGATATCTTTTTAACGCTGACAGCTATATGAGCTAGGGAGTCTTGGCAGTCACTTTACATGTAATGTTTTTAGTGGGATGACTATGACTTTCAATGAGACCACGACCAAGTCATCATCATCAACATTTAAGAGCTTGGCTCTTGTCGGTGGAGTATGCGCCAGTTCTCTCGGTCCTCGGCTAATTTCTTTAGGTCCCGGTAAGACAAGACATTTGCGTTTGCTTTTAGTTGCTGTACAAAGCTTATCCTTGGTCGACCTCTACCCCTTGATCCTTCGATCTTACCTTCTATGATATTTCTAAAGAAAATGTCGTGTCTTATCAAGTGACCTATCATTTTGCCTCATCTATTTTCAATTGTGTTCAGCAAGTTTCTTTTTTCTCCCACCATTCTCAACACTTCATCATTTGTCATTCTGTCCGTCCAGCTTATTTTCTCCATTCGCCTCCAGAGCCACATTTCAAACGCTTCAATCCTTTTTCTATCTCTTTGAGTCATTGTCCACGTCTCACACCCGTATAATGCAAGACTCCAGATGTAGACTTTGATCAGTCGTTTTTTGGTCTTTCTGGAGACTGAACAGCTGTTTTTTGGCGTTGAACGCAGTTTTGGCCATTGCAATCCTAGATATAATATCGTCTGAACACCTCGAGTCATCAGTAACTAAGCTACCCAAATATCTAAATTTATTTACTTGTTCAATATCTATTCCTCTTATTTTAATGTGTTTCTTTAATTTTTTGAATTTTGATGTAATCAAAGTTTTGGTTTCACACAACAATATTATTTTCACTTCTCATGCTCGCAACAAACAAAGTAAAATTGTTTTAAAGACAAAGATAATCGGGCCTATCAGCCACACACGCAATAAAACTTCGTAGAATAAACTTGTCATTTGATTTGATTTGCTTTAATAAATTTCACATCCGTGTTTTCCATTACTAAATTAATAAAACCAGATAAAATAGGAGTCAATTATTATTTTAAAACGTATTGAACCATTAAATGACTTGGCAGTATGAAGTACCTAAGTCTAATATCACGTGTCGAAAATTAAACATAAAAACTTTAAAAAGTTAAGTGACGGGAATGAGCTATTATTTTATTTTATTTTGCAATTATTTGTTATTTTCTCGCAATAGGAGTGAAAAGCAGTGTGTATAACTGGGGCATAAATTAGCCATTTAACCCCTCGACTTAACTATTCATATAAACGTCTCAGGTTAAATGCCTCGTATTATGCGTTTGTTGTACAATCTACTATTAAAATACTTATAATTACTAAGATTGACATCAAATGAAGAACAGCGGGGGTAGTATGGTTGCCATTTTACCACTTATCGGTGTAGACAAGACATCCGTCACTCTCGCACTCGCATACTTGTCAGAACGTGACGGATGTCTTATCCACAGCGATAAGTGGTAAAATGGCAACCATGCTACGCCCGCTGACATTTTCGATTTAGGTAAGTGGAATAACAGGTGTCGATATCGCAAGGTTACCTTACTAATGTAAATAAATATAAATAAATAAATATTTGCGGACAATCTTACACAAATCAACCTAATCCCAAACTAAGCAAAGCTTGTACTATGGGTACTAGACGAAGATAAATATACTTATGTAGATAAATAAGTACTTAAATACAAAGAAAACATCCATGACTCAGGAACATGTAATTCGTGCTCATCACACAAATAAATGCCCTTACCGGGATTCAAACCCAGGACCTCTTGCTTCGTAACTTGTCGCACTGTTATTGCTTATCCGTAGAGCGTGAATTATTTTTTTATCGGCCGTTTTGATATCGATGTTTATATAATACAACAATGCGATTGAATTTTCGCCTTTTAAATATTTGCTCAATCTCAATGAAAATTTCTTGATGAAAAATAAGTAGATAACCTCATTAGTGAATCGATATAAATGATTTACCTATTTGCAACTGCACCGACGAAAGTTAACTCATCATTTCCAGTAGGTACATCGGGAACTTCAATATCGTAAGTGGTATTTATTTGCAAATGTTTTGAAGATTCCTTTGTTGAACGCTGATTTTAAGTACCTATTTATCATTTCTAGATGAAATGTATAATAGCAGCCATTTTTAAATTACCAGTACCAGCAGCCTTTAAAAAGCATTTGTTTTAAGAAACTGTGTGGGGCTGGTCAGAGCGCCCTTCGCATGTAATATATGCAGCAGGATTTACAGTTGCCGCCCAATGTGAAACTTGTGATCACCAAAACCCCTATATGACCCTTAGTAAAGTTACATTGACGATGTAGAGTTATATACAGTGTATTCTAATTATTGTGGAAAAACTATGATAAACAGTCTTGTATTTCTCGCACACACCCGAAACTTTTATTTCTTATTTTTATATCATATATATTTATTTAAACCCGATAGTACCTAGTGACTCCTTATCAGTTGACTAATTATCAGTGACATATATAACTCTGAGTACACTATCGATATTTAGATAGTCGATAAAAAAATCATTCACGCTCTACGGAAAAGCAATGACAGTGCGATAAGATAACGAGGTCTAGTCACTACCAACTAGGCTAAAGCGGTCGTCGATGTGTATTTCGTATTCCCTTAGTTTCGTCATTTGATTTCTTTACACAAATGCATTGTTCAGAAATAGCTCCCTTTACTAATTTCGTGCCCCCTCATCAGGTTACAAATTTATAATCACATCCTTCCAATTTTATTAGGAAATCTCAATTCCATTCTCATGTAATTCAATACAATTATAACCCTCGGCTATGGTTTTCTTGTAATTAAAGACTTTTAATTAACCTCGGAAACTCAATAAGCCCTGGTGAAGACATTTATTAAGAATTCCCGGAATTTATCGTCAAAAAATGAGTATTATCGGGAATCCGTAATGAATACGGGACGTTAATATTGAACGCACCTGTTATTGAAAATTATACTTTGGGGGAAGGAATTAGTTAAGACTCGGCATAAGTCATAAGCTAAAGCACCTTTGTTAAATTATTTTATAACCGTCCCGACTAACTGTATTGGATATACACCTTCTGTGAAACATGTATTATCAATTTATCTTCGTGAGTTTTTAATCAAATAAATCATCACTTGTTGTATTGATACCTTAATGTTGTAGCCGCTTGTAGGTATCATAATTCAATATACCTACTTAATCTCAAAAATTCCGTAAAATTACTTTAAAATATTTGATTTCATCTTATAATAAGGTCGCGGGAGTCCGCTGGATGCGGGGGGCGCAGGACCGGCCATTGTGGCACTCTTTAGGGGAGGCCTATGTCTAGCAGTGGACGTTTTTCGGCTGATATGATGATGATGATGATGATCTTATAATGACTTTGTCAAATTACATTATTACTTACCGCCTGTTACCACAACGAGAATTGAAAGGCAGATTAAAAACTGCAACAGCGACCTATTCACTGCCGCGAAGACACACACAATATGTGTTAAATTGTAATGTATACCTACTCCCTTCGTCTCTGTGTGTCTTTTGTGTAGTAAATAAATGTCTTCTTTCGTTTCTTTCTTTCTTTCAACATAACGTAACTTTTACCAGTCATAAACCGAAAGAAATGACAATAATTCACAGGAACAAATTTACATAGAATACATTAGAATAGTTACAGTTTTAATAAAACGCGAAGCCGTGTTCCCGCGATCTCCCGCAACGGACGGAAGAGCACATGTACCGCGGATATTAAATGTTCCACGCTGTAATATCGAACATTTATGATTTGTGATACGTCGACGCAAAGCTGCTTATGTAAACTTGGCAGAAAGCAATCAATGTCATGATATACAAGTACAAGGTGGTTCGTGAATGGAAACGTCTGTGGATTTTATATCTGACTTGAGAATTTAGTTGGTGTTTGCTGGTACTTCTAGTTCGTTTTTTGGATATCAATGCTCGGCGATGTTTGTATTTATGTATATTTTCTGAGAATATTTGTGAAAGATTATTGGGAACATTGTACATACCAAGTAGCCATTTTTTTATATAAATACATAATTCCTTTATTATTTTGTTTGTGGGCCTTAATATGCCGCTTCGACCAGCAAGTGATCTATTGTGGCAGCCCTTGTTTTAGAGTTCACCGTTAAGTCCCATTAAGTGCCTCCAGGAAATTCCAGATTCTTTGGGCGGTGATATGTTGTACTTCTTTTGGGTGCATTATGTGCCGCCCTAGGTAGGTACTTCTTTTATGCATGAGTGGTCCGCAGGAGCAGAGAATGTGCATTGCAGTCTCCTCTATCTCCTGGCAGAACCTGCAAGTTGTGTCCTGCTTCATACCCATTTGAAACAGGTGTTTGTTCAATTTGCAATGTCCTGTCAGGATTCTTGTCACTGCGCAGGTTTTGTGTCTTTTGAATTGTAATAACTCTTTAGACAGCTTACTATTGAACCCTTCGATCAGGGCTTTAGCTTGTTTTTGTCCTTTGGTGAACTTCCACAGCTTGATTGCCTCTGATTTTTCCGCGTTGTTTAGCAGATAATATGCTTTCCGTTTTGTGATGCCACAGAACGGTTCCGGGCCGACTAGGGCCGTGTCTGCGCCCTGCCTTGCAAGTTCATCTGCTCTTTCGTTTCCTACAATGTCGGAGTGCCCTGGTACCCAACTAAGTATGACTTTGTTGGAGTTCGCCAGGGTGTTTAGATTATTTTTACAATTCTGGACTAGTTTAGAGTAGGACTCTATTGATTCTAGTGCCAGCAGAGCAGCTTGGCTGTCCGAGTTGATGTAGATATGTTGGTTCCTTAGGTTTCTTTCAAGATTGATCTCCACGCATTTATTTAATGCGAAGAGTTCAGCCTGAAAGATTGAGGCCTCCTTCCCCATGCTGACGCTAGCTTTGAACTTTGGCCTCTCACCGTAGATACCACATCCAACATCATCACCTTTTTTGATCCATCTGTATACCAAATGTGGCTTCCCTCCTTGAAGTCCATTTGGTCATTTGTCCATTTGTCTCTCGGAGGTATTTCCACTGTATACAGTCTAGTGAATTTGCATTCCACGTATGTGTCGTCAGTGGGCATGCTTAGGGTTTTGTTATCAAAAACAAGGGCCTCAAGTTTGCTTAGCGCTTGAGAGCGCCATTTTGGCCTTGTTAGTGTGCATATCCTGTAGATGCACTGCTTCGCCTCCTTTTGCACTTGCAGGTGGAGTACATAATTCCTTACGGATAGTGCCTATTCAAATTAGTTTCTGAGTTAAATAGATAACACATACACCCGATACTACCTAGAACAGAGCCTATTATTTCTCTCGTAAAGCAAAAAGAAATACGTACTACTTAGCAAGTTGTGTCTATTTTCGTCGACTCTGTCCTTCTCACTGTATATGTAATTAAGTTTGCAACTAATACGTATAAAAAGGAGCTATTATGTATAACTGGACTGCCGGGAGGGTCCAAAATAAAACGGAACGTAAATCCACTAAGAAAACTGGCCATTAGTCTGATGTGGCTACTAAATCATGGGCTCTCAAACTTTGCGTGTTATAAAGTACCTACTGGTTTTCATGGGGCTTCTTAAGTATACTTACGATACTCTTGGTCGCATACAATTTGATACCTACTTTTGTGTTTTTTTTTACCTAACTACAATTATTTTACTTTACGAATATTGTTACCGGATAAAGATCTCAAAGGTTTTCGTAAATAATTGCAAGGTCATAATGTGATTGAAGTCACAGAAATTCAAAAATGTACAACAAGTAGATAAGAATTTGGTCACTTTTTATACTTATTAAATATAATTATGTAAATTCGTTAACATAAAAAAAAATAAAATTAAGTTGGTACGAATTTATGACAAAATCTTGGTAAAGTTGTTTTTCACTAAACAGTAATGTTAAAGTAACAAAATATTGCTGATCAAGCATGCCGTAATACTTTCAGAAGCGCTGTTCAACATCAAGTGCAATCCCATTAGCGGCCAGTACAAATCTGCAACGACTATCCTGAAACCACTACGGTAAAAACAAAGGGCAAGTTCCTAAATATTAACTTTACGGCGGTTTTCCCACTTTATATGATTTAGATTTAGGTGCCATGTCCAAATCTGCTAGGTATGTAGGCTACTGCACTCGATACCTCTATATTTTTTAAATGTCAGTTCCCTTTTGGGTCTAAAATCGATAACTTAGCAACTTATACAGGTTCGTAGGTTATTTTTAGTTATAGTCAGGGCTGTTATTCTTTATGTGCTCATGCGCCTAACCCCACCCGTCACGCTTAACGAAACTAGACCTCTACCTACGCTTAGTTTCTACAAATTGCAGCGTCAAGATATATTTAAAGGTGAGCGTTGAGTTGAGCTTAAAACTAATTACAGAATACAGCGGGGCAGGTGACTTTTAACTAAAAAGGGGTTTGGGAAAAGTTTTGTATTTTTTTTACGTGAGCGGCCACTCGTAAAAGTTGTAGATTATGATAGCACTATTCAAAATAAACATATTTTGTTAAAAATGTAATACTCTAAAATGCATCGGAGCCGAGATATTTGCAATACCTACATATGTCTACAGGGTCATACTGAAAAGTTATTTAAACAAAACTTAAAACTTAAATATCTCGGCTCCGATATTGTATCGGAAATAATATCGGAATAGAGGACCTCTTATCTTAATACGCATATATATATATATGCGTATTAAGATAAGAGGTCCTCTAAACTTTTAAAAAGCGGCCAAGGGCGAGTCGGACTCGCACATGAAGGGTTCCGTTAAATAAATTGCTTTTTACGATTTATGACGTATTAAAAAAAAACTACCTACTAGATCTCGTTCAAACCAATTTTTGTTGAAAGTTTGCATGGTAATGTACATCATATATTTTTTTTAGATTTATCATTCTCTTATTTTAGAAGTTACAGGGGGGGACACACATTTCACCACTTTGGAAGTGTATCTCGCGCAAACTATTTAGTTTAGAAAAAAATTATGTTAGAAACCTCAATATCATTTTTGAAGACCTATCCATAGATACCCCACACGTATGGTTATGATAAAAAAAAATTGAGTTTCAGTTCTTAGTACGGGGAACCCCAAAATTTATTGTTTTTTTTTTTATATTTTCGTGTGAAAATCTTAATGCGGTTTACAGAATACATCTACTTATCAAGTTTCAACAGTATAGCTCTTATAGTTTCGGAAAAAAGTGGCTGTGACATACGGACGGACAGACAGACAGACAAACAGACGGACATGACGAATCTATAAGGGTTCCGTTTGTTGCCATTTGGCTACGGAACCCTAATAAAAAACAACCTTGGGTGCTGCAATTAAAACGACAATTTTTGTCATACAAAGTTGCCCAATGCCCTTTCCCCTCCAATTTACGTGGTATTGACGACAAAGAAATACAATTACGAAATGAGTGTCACGATAGACGCGCTTACTAACTAATATTTCTTAGACTTTTGTTAAGCTTGCTAGGAACGTACAACTTGGCCTAACACTACCTGGTCCCTGCTGCAAGTGGCGTTTCCCACGTACAAACAACTATTCGGCCAATTTATAGGCTTTTACCTTCCGTACGCAGGTGCCAATAATAGTTCCCCCGACTTCTCTGTTCTTACATAAGTTTTAATTTACTGGTCCGGGGTCAGTGATCTGGGGGGTCGAAGTTGGAGAAGCTTTGGTTTTATTTAAAGTGGTTTTACATTAATGTAATAGTGTTTAGGTACCTTAACACTATTACATTACGGACGGAAGGTAATGTGCATATGCACATAATTTGTACAGTCGAATGGGTAAATATTCAGAAGTTTTGGTTTTTAATCCTTAACCATGGATTAATTAATTGGTTTAAACGCAATTTAAGTTTATCGGGATCTAGGAGACAACGAATTAGGATACTTACATACGTTAAAATTTAAAATTAAAATTTAATAATAAATAAGAAATGTCTACGGAATCGATTGTTTTCCCCTATGTCCTAGTCACTACTGGACTAAACTACACAATGGATAAAAGTAACTAGTAGCTTAACTAGTACTAGTTCGTATGATAATTTACTTTAAAAACAAAGTTTAAACCGATTTCAATGGGCTTGTGACCTTAAATTTGTTTACGATGCCATTCGAACCAGTTTTTGTAAATGAACAAATGTTTGTAGGGAAGCAACTACATTTAAAGGACATTAATACCCAAAAAATCGAGTTAAAGACGGACCTCGCTGACAGCAGCCGAAACGCTTCATACTGATTGGCTTTAAAGTATGACGTCACACCGCACCGTGCAATTTATACTAACCGTTGCATGGAAAATGAAGTAAATTGCAGTTTTGGTCGCGAAATACTGCGTTTAGGTCCATAGTTGTCTTACACATTTGTTTCTATAAAAGGATTCTATTGGTACCTTTGAATTTACTCTTGGACAATAAATAAAAAAAACTTTTTTTTCTAAACTTTCAAGGTTCATATCTTTTTATGATTTGAATTATATTTTGTAATTTATACTTTATTACAATCATTTGATGGTTTACTATACATTTAGCAACACGACGTTATCAATTTTAACACCACGCAACAAGCCTATTCAGTAGGTACTTCGCCAAGCCACATGGTACATGAAAATTTCCACATTTCCTTTCCAATTTACCACATGAACTGCTTTCCGAGAGCAAATGCGTTGATTATTACAGAAAAAAACCCAAGTCGCTATATGTACCTATGTGGGCTGATAATATTTGAGGAGTTCCGTCGATTCCTCAAGGATCTCAGAATTAACACTTCATTAGTTGCTACTTCATCGGAATCATGTCAGAATCTTTGACGTACTTTACATCTTTGAGGAGTTCCATAAGTCATCTGTGGTCTTTATCATCAGTTCCACTTAAATTTGCGATTTCCGAGGGTAAATACACGAGTTATAATAGAAAATACCAAAATCACTACACGCGTGCCTATAAAATTTGAGGGTTGCCCTCAATTTCCCTGGGATCCCATCATCAGATCCAAAATTGGTGACAACTACCTCGGGGGGTATACTCTTTCGAATAAAAAAAGAATTTTGGAAATCGGTCCACAATTGACGGAGAAATCGGTGAACATACAAAAAAAATAAAAATACATACAGTGGAACATATAACCTCCTCCTTTTTTGAAGTCGGTTAAAAAATAAAAACTAACCCTTAATTTGACAAAAACCAACGAAGGAATATTGAAAAACGAAACACACAAATTTATTGTAAAAAAGGGCACCACACTATGTATTGTTTGTACTATTACTTATTCTGTGGTATTGTCAAGACCCAGTCATCCACAATATCGCAGTGAAGTTGAACTGCGGTCCAGCGTTAACACTACAAACTCCAAGAGCCTTTGTTATCTGGCTCCAGTTAGCCAACAGGAAATTAAAACACTTCGCACTAAATAGATCGTCTGGTCTCGTACAGTCGCCATCACATACATCGGAGCAAACAAGCACGTCACAAACATCGGAACACACCTCTATTTTCAAGGCATTAGGGTGCATGTGCCGATACTTTTGAACACCTATAGTGTACCTATGTATGTGATGGCGACTGTACACTTTAAAAAGTTTAAAATCTAAAATTTTAACGAAGTGTTGCCAATTTTTTTTGTTGCCAATTCTTGCACGAAAAATATTAATTAGACCATAGTTTAATTAATATTGTCAGGGCCAGAGTCTTGGCCATATCGATCACTGTAGCGAGTTTCATTTGGCACGTGCCTCTCGTAGCTTTTCCTCCCTAGGGTTTTATGTTTTCTTTTGTCTTGACTTTCACACAAAAAGGTCAAGGCTTTCACACAAAGGCAAAGATGTAGGCATGACATAAATTTTTTTAACGAAGCGCCTGATGTTAATAGGATTTCCTGCTGCTCTAAAGGAACTGTTTGTGTTATGTATGAGCGCTTACACTGCCTCTTGTGTTAGCGATGTTTATCTGTTTTTTTTAATAAAGAAAGAAAAGGAGAAAAGTACGTTTTTAGTACTCAATACCCATCGTAGGAAAACTTTGTTGGAAAGTGTATAAGCATTCAAACATCGTCGACGTGTACCCATAGTTTAACACAGGTCTTTTAGGACTGGGTGGTTTGTATAAGTTGGTGTCCTATCTCATTATTTTATAGTTAAGACTGACGATGTCAGAATGAATTCATACAAAATACATATTATATGAGACTGTGACCCCGCCTATATACATATATTAAATGAAACTGCTGATTGTAGTAGTAGTAGTAATATTCTTTTCACCACATTTGCTCGTAACGTGCCTCTTATTGTGCCGCTTTTAGGCTCATAATCCTGGGTATTAAACACGCGTGTTTTATAACATTACGACACTCGTGTTAGTTATGTTTATATCCCGATTAAGACACGTTGGCACCTTGCAGCAAGGTGTATGTATGAACTCGGCGCATTTTTAAATTGACCGGGTTATACAGGTTTGTTTTTAAGGGGACGTAGGTTCGAGGTCTTCTCTCCCTCTCACTGAGCATAAGCGTGAGCGAGATGGAAGTGCGTGTTTGGAAGCGCGGATATCATGTTTTTTAATTTTATTTTTTTGTGCGTTTTAATAAATAAAAAAGTAATAGCTAAGTTCCTTCAAACATGATATTGCCGATTTTTAAAACCAATTTTAATATGTTTAGCTGTTGTGCATAATTTGTTACGAAAGTTTTAAGGGAAATCAGCTATTACTTTTTTATTTTTATAAAAAAGTAATAGCTGATTTCCCTCAAACATGACATTGCCGATTTTTAGAACCAATTGTAATATGTTTAGCTGTAGTGCATAATTTGTTACGATTTTTTTAAGTGTATTTTAGACCTATGTTCGCGACTCTTTTCTATCAAGCGAAAGTCAAAAACTGAAGATTCGAATAGCTGATTTCTCTAGAGAAAGGCTTCAAGATTATCCGAAGGAAGATAATCCGTACAAGAGCTACGATTTTTTAAAAATCCGTTTTTGGAGCTCACGTCGCCTTAATTCTCGGCAAATGGATTCTTACTCGACTAAACAAATTAAATCCTTCTTGTGAATTAATTGATTATTTCTTCTTGGATATGATATAGAAACATTTAATTTATTAAAACTATTTACTTTTGATAACATTTTACATGAATTTATGTTGAATAACAAAATATTTATTTTATTTTGTATTGGCTGTTTAGAGATTTCATCTAAGCCTCGCTGCGGGCGCACTGCGCGAACTTCACAAAAAAAAACAGTTGCGCGCCATTATAAGTAATTTCAAAAATATTTGTAAACATTGATGATGCGTGTTTGGTTATTATTAAAAATGTTGACTCGTGATGAATAGAAAAGTGATAAATAGAATTGACGCCACTGTACATTATTGGAGATGTGCGAATGTATGTGAGTAAAAACCTGTTGTCATCAATAAAATAACTAAAGGAAACAACTTAGGAGCCTGTAACATTTTCATTTTATGAAAAGGATTTTTTCCTCGGAAGTGTGTTGAAAAACGTCGTATGACACGCGTGCGCTTTGATAATTACATCCTCGGCTGTCAAGCTCACCAGCGGTTCGCGTGACAATTCCGCCTCTGATGTAATGATCAACATAGCTCACTTGTATCATAATGTACTATTATTGCACCCCAACACAATAAAAACATGATACAGGAGCAGTGAACGAATATACATAGAACACGAGCTCCTTACAAATTTCTACCAAAACCCGGTATGCGCATAGTCAACTGCGTATCCAATCACAGCTACCCAAAATGTCAGCATATTTTCAATTACCCAACACCAATAGGGAACATTACGCAAAACTCTTCGTAGGTGGCGACACTAGCAGCGTTGACATTGTATCTCGTTCGAACTTGCGGTATTGTCTATGCAAGCATCCTTGTCACTCATTTGACAATCAATTGTGCATGTGTGTGTGAATCCCTATATTTCTATACTGGTTTACTATTAGTGATAGTGCTGCCTCTGGCGGCAGAACATTGCAGTAATGTTCCCTATAGATTCGATTGGTCAATTTAGGAATGCATTGATGTGATTAGCCGTCGTGCGTCACGTCGGACGACAGCCATGTGACAGTGACAACGAAAACGGATAATTGTTGAATGGTTCCATGCAACAAGAATCAACTTAGTTATGATAACGTTTGCATGATTTTTTTGTTTAAGATGTATGGCTGAGTCTCCAGATTATTAATTATTTATTTTTATTTACAATATAATACAAGTAGGCTACACACTGTAGAGCTCCTTATAGAAAAATATCAGGAATTTCAGAGGCCGCTCTACATTGCCTTTATAGATTACCAGAAGGCTTTCGATACTTTGTCACACTTATCTATCTGGGAGTCACTAAAAGCACAACACGTAGAGAATATTGATATACTGGGGAGTATATCAATATTCTAAAATACTTATACGAAAATAGCACAAGTAGAGTATAATTAGAAACTGTTCTATTGCGCATTTAATTAATAGAATTTGATGCAATAACCGTTTTTAAATGCATCAGTCAGATCTTTGAAAGAGGAAATATAACCAAAACATTTATTTGCAATGAATGCAAGATGAAATGTAAAGAACAAAGAACATCCCGTTTTTTGGCATGCCATTTCGAATCGTGTCGTTTCAAACGAACTGTTTAATTCCATATTTCGTTTCTAATTGGATGTGTTGGAAATCTAAAAAAAAATTTTTTTAATTTTATAGATAGAAAGGCATCGATAAAAACTACAAAATATTGATAAGATATTCACTGGTTAAATAGAAACCAACTTATTAAAAAAAGTTATGATGTCTGTTGGCATAATACCATCCCTATACAAAATGTGATCATAACAATAAAATCAAAATAATATATTTATCGCTGTATTAACTTGTGTAAAGTGTTTCCATCTTTTTTGTTGTGATTGTCCGAACGACTCACACACCATTTTACGGCACAACAAGGCATATTTATTGAAACCGAACGTTTGGTTTATTTAACAGTTTGACAAGGTGGCCATGTTCGAACTGAACGGCTGCCAGGCATCCTTTTTAGGGTTCCGTACTCAAAGAGTAAAACGGGACCCTATTACTAAGACTTCGCTGTCCGTCCGTCCGTCCATCCGTCCATCCGTCCGTCCGTCCGTCCGTCCGTCCGTCCGTCCATCCGTCCGTTTGTCTGTCACCAGGCTGTATCTCAAGAACCGTGATAGCTAGAGAGTTGAAATTTTCACAGATTATGTATTTTTGTTGCCGCTATAACGACAAATACTAAAAACGAAATAAAATATTTTGTTAAGGGGGGGCTCCCATACAAAAAACGTGATTTTTTTGCCGTTTTTATAGATAATGGTACGGAACCCTTCGTGCGCGAGTCCAACTCGCACTTGGCCGGTTTTTAATCCCCGCCTATAAGTGCATCCTTTTTGTGGGGCCACTTTTCGGCGCTAGTTAGACTTCTATGTATATTCGTTCACTGCGTACAGGAGTAGATTGTTGACATTGCCTGTTTATAATTTTTCCAGTCTCAGTAGGTTGGTACGTCAAACATGCCTACTTTGCCACCAGGGGGAACTTTGCCCAAGAAGCAAATTTTAAAATTTTCCTCTTGGGCAAAGTTCCCCCTGGTGGCAAAGTAGGCATGTTTGACCGTATATTTCGACCCGAGCTTGACATTTTGGGGGCAAAATGCCAATACGTGCTAACTGTGTAATGCGTGTGTTCATGAAGGTAAGTAAGTAACTACCAGACATAGAAGTTTTTATGGCTAATACGTCAATTAACTAGGGACTTAATTGCGATATTAAATTTATCGATAACTATTTCAAATACTTATTTCGAAGTGACATTTCATAGTAGATAAATATTAAGTTCACCGGGTAAAATAAAAATGAACTAAAATGCTGATCACTAACCATCGAGTTATAGAATGATGATAGTTATGTAATTTAAGTAATTCATAGGCTATCTCACATTTTGTACAAAAGATCTTAGATCGACGTACACGTAAATCCAGAGAACTTTTTAACCAAGAATTGGTTAAATTTTCACGACATTGTTTTCCAGGCGGCATTTTAACGCGTAATATTATTTCCAACTACCTTTCATGTTAAATATGTCAACACATTCATATAGGATGAAAACCGTTATCTTTCTTAATCGACCTATACGGACTTAATACTCTACAATAGGTATGCAAGTTGTATATGAATAATTATACGTTATCTCATAGTCATAACTGTTATAAGAAAGTACAAATTATCGATAAATTAAATATCGTTGGGAAGTCCATAGGAGAATTTTATTCGTGCCACAAAAACTTCTATGTCTGACTAACTACGCTCATGTTAATTGTCTACACTATTCCATGAGGATTAAATACGAGTAATTAGTAGCGTAGCGTTGTTATTCCAGGCTCTTGTGAAACGCATACGATATTGATGATGAGAAACCGTAATTAACTAAGTAACATTTTCAAACAAACTCGAGCAATCTCGTGTTAACTTGCTTGAATATAATATAATGTTATTTCTTCATATACTTAAATAGTTTTATGCAAACGTAGTATTACTCGCAGTGGAAAAAAGCTATTTAACGGCGTGAACACTTGTTCTGTGGAACACAGGAATACTTCGCCTCTTTAAGAGACTTTATGTCAGTATATAAACACTAAAGTGTCTGCTTGAAACACGACTGGCGCTAGTAGATACGACGCAAGTTCGCAATGTTTCACTGTTGTACGACAGAAAATATTAACTCTAAAGCTTGGCCACAACTTTGAAAGGCGGTGGCAGCGGTGCTGCACCTTGCGTGTGAGCGAGAGGACAGTACCTACGCAGCATCTCGATCCAACTTCCAAAAGTCGCTGAGTCCTAAGAACTGAACCAGGTTTTTTTTTGTCCCCTTACTTTCGCGCCGAACTAACGTGTGAGAACGAACGTGCGATACTCGTACATGTTGAAACTTGAAATACGAAACAAATGAACCTGATAGACCTCTCAAAATACTTATTTAAGGTAATTCGATTGCCATACAAAACGTTATTTGACATTCGCAGGCTAACGATAACGGCGTGATATTTTAAGAAACTTATGTAACAAACTTTCATAAATTGGCTTCCCATTAGCGCCAAATTCCCCCTTTCCTAGAATAAACTTGTATAAACTAGATTAATTTGAGAAATTGGTTTGGGACGTGATATTTTGGGAAAACAATTTTTCTCAAATTAATCTAGTTTATACAAGTATATTCTAGGAAAGCGGGAATTTGGCGCAAATGGGAAGCCAATTGATGAAAGTTTGTTACATAAGTTTCTTAAAATATCACGCCGTTAGCCTGCGAATGTCAAATAACGCTTTGTATGGCAATCGAACCACCTTAACAGTTTAATCTTCGTGATTCATTTCTCTGAATAAATCTGCGAATCTAAAGTAGCATTAATAAGTAGATATAAAAGCGGAAAGCTCAGGTTTTTAATAAGTTTGCTCGGTCTTTTCTCCGTGGAGTACACTTGAACCATAGATTAAGTTGAACCGTTGTAATATAAATCAGCCTGGCAGGACAGTTGGCGCCCGTTTATGCGAAGGTTGTGTAGCCTATACCTACTGTAGATAACTGCTTATCCAGCGGTATTTGGGATCAAGGAGCAGATAATCGAAAAGAGGATTTTAAAAGTCAATACGTATTTACATTTTATATCCTCTTCTCGATAGTTACTATATTTGTAAACCCCCGACGCAAACGAGGTGTGTTATAACTATAACTAATAATCTTAAAATGTGTATTTGTGTATCTGTGCGTATGTCTGTGTACTATCATAGCTCAAAAATGGCTGAACCGATTTGAGTCGGTAAATTTTTAGTTTCTTATGGTGTGTCTAAAAGATCTACCACACCGAAGTACAAAATACGCTAATGCCGCGTTTGCGAAGGCAAAATATAGCTAAGTCGAAATCACGACGCATGAAATGTGTCACCTCGTATACGGTGTGTGAAGCTCCGGTGTCGTTCCGCAACTTTGTCGTTATAATAGTAAACTTAGATCACTCGACTGAGAACTAATATGGCACCGTACACACACTCTTGAACTGAAATGAAGCTGTGAGAGAGCCCAAGTTGGGCCAGTCGATGGAACTTTAAAACTAAAAGCACTTTGAAATACATATTTGGAACCATAATAATTTCTAGAATTTGGTACAAATTCACATAATGAACATTAGTAGAGCAGTAGTAGTGAACAACAGGGGGTTTGCAATTATTATTGAAATTAAGGTACCTATCAAACATTAGAATGTTCACCTCATCTGAGTATAACTACGAAGTCAATTGTTACGGCCGTCAATGTTAAAGATTGCAACCAAAACTGCAAAAAGTAACGATATTCTTCAGATGAGGTAAACATAGCAATGTTTGATACCTTAATTTCAATAAATGGATTGTTCACCTCTACATACTGCTTCGAGTATGAATTATCGAAGGTGCCAAGTAACGAGCCAGGGTCCACCACCGGGTACGTATACCTTAAGTGTTAAAAAACGTTGCCAAACACGAAACTGAATGCGACACGGCTTAATATTCCTAAGCTGAAGAGAAAATTTTATAAAAACTCGCCCTGACCATAGTGAACATTAACACCTCATCTAGATTTTCCAACATCACTGTCGTGATTCCCGCAGCGTTAAATTCCGCACCTAATTTCTTCCCACTCGCTATATCATCTGCCATTATTTATTCTTTGCCCTCTTGAATTATAGCTCTACACTTTAATTAAAAATGACTGATTTATATACGATTCCTTTGGATCATTCCGGTGAATAAATCTGAAGGGGCGTTATCGGGGACTGTTTGATTTACTTAACTTTGAGATGTTTTATCTCATGCATGCGTTTTCACTCGCGCCAAAACGATCACTGGGTCCTCATCCTCAGCCTCACGCAACGACAATAGTCATTGCAGCGCGCTGCGGAGTCTAAGTCAGTCTGGCTTGATACTGATTTCAGTGTCGCATGAAAAATCTGACATTGATGCGCTGTGCTGATGGCACGAAGCGTGTTACGATAATGACTATTTTCGTTTGATGTAAACCTTTTATATGGACCGGTTGTTTCAATCCGTAGATAATCGAAAAAGACGTCCTTTAAAATCTGTTTGTAAGGGAAGTTTAACCGTTATCTATTAGATGATATCGGTCGTTGCCATATTTAACGTTTACTGGCCAGTAAAGTGTGATGGATGCAACCTTGTTGGAGCCCGAATGCGGCCCGCGCAGTATTGTCTGCGGCCCGCCAAAAGTTTGACCGCGAGGTCGATCTCATGGGAAAACATTGGAAAGTAATAGTGATGTAAAAAAATATCCTTAATGTGGTTCACAGACTAAAATAAAAAGCTTTGATCCTTCCCTTGAATTATAAAAGGTTGAAGTCCCGTGCTTTTTAAGGTAGTAGTAGTAATACCGATTCAGTTAGCGCTGTGATTCTTTTGTTACTAGCATTTACCTAATTTACGTTGGCAAGCGCTTTCCACAATTTTTTTTTTTGTTTGGAATCAAAATGGAAATACAATTTTAGTAACTTAACCTAAAGATTCGCCAAACTGCGAAGCAGTTTGTTGGCGATGCGCTCACTTACATAAAAAAAAGATAATAATAATTAACGCGGTACACCAAAACACTAAACTACCACCGCAAGTCCCTACGGAGTTCGTACGAAGTTACGACCTGTTGGCGGCACGGGTGTCCAGTGCTTTACTTTTAACCTACTTATTGTAAACGGTATAAGTATTTTAATTTTAGTTACAAGTGTAGTTATTATTCGAACTGTTTAAGAACGGCAGAGGATATAATGCAACATAAAAATTCCTGACATGTAATATATACAATTACGAATAAATTAATATGAATATTAGTTACTCGTATGCACCTACATATGTTTGCACATAGCTGCAATCGTTATGTAAGTAAATATGGTTACAGTCGTTTGAAAAAAAAATCACTCTTATCTACTAATGTGTAGACCTACGGTCGAAGCCAAAGATATGCCTGCATTACTGTACATATCCTATACCTTTGAAATAAGGCGAACAATGCGTGTACACCTCCTCGACTTCGATCGCACAAAATTCCTATATTATTCAATGGAATTTATATATTTATCTAATAATATTCGTTTGAATTTTTCTTTAAGACTACCCACTCTTAATTTAGGTGTTTCTAACAACAAAGGGTATTCATTATATATTTCCGGGATCAAGTATTCTTTTGTTCTTCGTCCATAGTAATTTTTGGCTACTGGTTGTGACAATTTTACCGTTTTAGATGATCGAGTAACACGGTTTCTTATCTTTTGAACTTTGAAGTCGTCGGTATAATAACTATTTAAGACATTTAAGTATATAACTTTACAATGTACCGGCAAAATCTTACATACTGAGAACAGAATATCATACTGATGTTTACATTTTGTTCTAATGTTTTTTACCAACCAAAAGTTTCGGCAGTCTTATCTGAAGTTGCTTTATTTGGTCCAGGTATGTTCTAAATGTAAGCCCATAGCAACTTAGGCCGTAACTTATTAATGCATCAGCGAGTGCATGGTAAACAATGTGCAGAATGCGTTTATTGATTATTTTGCTTAAATTATAAAATTGACCCAAAATTGACCTTAATGAACCACTAGTGGCACGTGTAAGTAGACTTAATACGATTATATTTTTAATGTTGACAAGGGCTGCTCAAGAGCTTGTTTTATTTGATTTAGCAACATGCTTATAAGGGTAACATACCTATCATCTGCACCCTGTCAATTATTGGTATGTTTTTACCCCGACACAGACAGAAAGGTGCTGTTTAACATACCTACGTATATCCGTGCTCCCGGACAACCTAGAGTGGGGATGCGTTGCTTAATGAGAAGATTAACTTTACAGGAGGAGGTTTATTCCCCAAACATACAGCGTCTAGCTGTGGCCACTGCGATTTCAATGAAGATCTTTTCTTCTTGTCAGTGACAAAGACCGGAACAAATCGAATTTAGAATTATTTAAGTGTTGGCTTGTCCTGCCACGAGGTAGTAAAGGTATACCACCTTAACGTACGTTTCAGATGTTGTAGCTTCCAAATTAATTAAGTGATTTTGAAAGATAATTTGATGGAAAGTGTAGTTGTGATTAATTTTATGGAAATATCAAAATAATTGTATTTTCATGCGGATGAAACCAATTACTTTAAAATAATTACTAAACGGCAGCCAGGGTATACAATAACATTAGTAGCCACAGAAATCTCATGACAATCACACTACATACACACTAAAATTTACAGGAAATACCATTAAAAATATGAATATGTTTAAAACGGCGTAAGAGTTAAATCTTTTAACAACAGAAAGTAATGTGACAAAGCGTGTAAATAACACGTACGTATTGTCCTATTTCGGGGTCACGAACAAAACTTAATTAAATAGTTATCACATATACACTATGGTAAAAATGGGTACACAATACGAATTAACCATCCTATTTTTAATAAATAATAATAATAAATATTACGGGACAATCTTACACAAATCAACCTAGGCCCACGGTAAGCTCAGTAAGGCTTGTGTTGTGGGTACTAGGCGATGATATATATAATAGATACATACATATAGATACTTATATACATATATAACATCCATAACTCAGGAACAAATATTCGTGATAAACACACAAATAAATGCCCTGACCGGGATTCGAACCCGGGACCTCCAGCTTCGTAGGCAGAGTCACTACCCACTGGGCTACGGAGGCCGTTAATTTTGATAAATTTGTACGTACAGTCACTCTATGCGTAAGAAAAATACATAACCAAGCCAACCTCGGCTCGCATAACAAGTATAGGTACTCGTAGGTAGCTTAATACAAAGTTTCCGTTTTTATTACAAGCTTTAAATTAACTTGCACTGTTCGTATGTATGTAAATATGTCAGTGTGCACGACTGTGCATATAGAACCTTGTTTTTGTATGTTTTTTGTTCCTTTTTTATGATTCGTACTACTGTCTTTGATTAAATCGTTAATGTCATTATGTAAGTATGTAAGTTGTTCGTCAAAATTTGCAATCCATTTTTCAGTCACTTCTTGTTATCCAATTGAGCTGAAATTTTGTAAGCATATGTATA
The DNA here is from genome assembly GCA_963854355.1 of Epinotia brunnichana. NCBI lineage: Eukaryota > Metazoa > Arthropoda > Insecta > Lepidoptera > Tortricidae > Epinotia > Epinotia brunnichana. The sequence goes on along the minus strand of OY977949.1, from coordinate 14,242,652 downwards.
TCGCATGATTATGATGACTTGGAGCTGATCTGATGCTGGAGCTGGATGGTGGCTATAGGAACTCCGCAATAAAACGACACAACCCCATCGAGTTTGAGCTCGATAGAATATTCTCAATGATGATGATGGTATGCAGAAAAGTACAGTCGGCAATAAAAGCTTGTACCAAAAATGATTTTTTTGGCAGAAACTTATTATTCTTAAATGTAAAATTCCTTATCCAGATTTGTGGAATGTGGAATGTTCGTCGCCAGCCTGCGTCAAACTGAACAGTGGGCTCAATCTGACACTTAGGTAAGTATGCATTTCAAATTGGCGGCGCAGGACCGGTCACTTTGGAACTCTTTGGGGGAAGCCTATGTCCAGCAGTGGACGTCTTTCGGCTGATATGATGATGATGATGATGATTTCAAATTGATTAAACTGTAACACTTTAAACTCTCGCGCTTTGTACACATTTTTAAATTACTGTTTTACACGGGTCTAACGCGATATTTATTTACCTTATTTCTGACGTTTCGATACGGGTTGCACCGTTCATGGTCGCAGATAACTGTCATCAACAGAGATATGGGTTTACAATATTTCAATACCCTCCAAAAGTTGATAAAAATATGGAGGGTACACCCGAAAAGTGTCCGTCCGAGGATATATAGATGGCGTCCTAGCGTATACCCAAAAGGGACTATGGTAAATTAACCATACTAAATTAAGAAGTATCAGAAGCTAATACACTCTTGACGTCTAATGTCATTTATAATTGAGTCGTATTATATCGGTGACGTCATGGTGGTGTCAGTTTCAGTACAAATTTTGACAGGTGTGGTGGCAAACAAAAAATCCGTATACGCGATGAGGGACAGAAAATATGACACTGTATCTCGTTCCCACTTGCGGTATTGCCTATGCATACATCTTTGTCTCTCATGTGTGTATGAACGGTTCATTGAATCAACGCTAAAAAAACGTGAGCTCGACCGCACAGCATCACCATTGAGATTAAATTAGAATTCTTTTAGTTCAAAACTGTGTGAGTGCCAGAGCTCAATTCGAGAACTCTATTTTATTGTAAATGAAACCTGTTGGTTCAGGTTTTCTCTCTGAGCCCATCTGGTTTCAGATTAGGATGAAAATTTATTAAATTTCAAGGTGTAAAAGTCGAATTTACCGCTATAATTAAATCCTTCATCAGTTCCGTACAAATGTGTTTTTTGACACCCTACACTACTTTAAACTTTGTACAACCTGCTGGGTCAATATTATAGTTTCAGTTTTGTTACAGGACAAAGTTTAACCGCGTTCCTAATTGCTGCTCACTATTACGCAGACTCAACGTATTTCACAACATAAAACCTATAAAAGCTTGCTTGGCTCTTTCACGTACCTATTCAGCTGAGCGCAATTCAACATAATTTCAATAACAGTTAATGATATGTCGACCGTTATGGGTAGTTTTGTAAAAAGTCGAAATGTTGCTAAGTAGGTACTTGAAGTGCATTAAGACATAGAAAGTTGAAGTAACTGTAAGGCAATGTCTAATGATTTGTGAGGTCAAATGCTATCAATAAATACTGAAGAATTGCACCTAATTTTCGTCCCATTGATGTGACGCTAAAAGCGAATTTTATCCAATCGCTCATAAAAAGAACCGTGTGTATACTGCTAAAAGGTCAACAATAATCGAACAATACGGCTGCCCAAAGGAGAAAACAAGTAACTCACTTTTGGCAAATTTTACAGGAGAGCGAAAAAACGTAATTTGAATTTTTCGACATCTAATAAACCCAAATAGCAATAATAAAAGATGCGATGGCATTTGGTACCTAGTGTAAAAGTAGATCTTTGCCATATCTTTTTTTATATTTTTATGTTCAGTTTAATCAGAATTGGGGGAAAATGTTTTCTGCGTAAAACTGACGTCGAATTTTTAAAGAAATACCCACGTAAAAGCAAGTATCTCTCGACTTACTTGTTTTTTACATGGGGATGTCTTTAAAAATGTATGATGATTATTGTCTTTTTATCGACGAAATTTGTATGTTTTGGGTAATCTCCGGAACAACTTATCCAATTTCAAAAAATCTTTGACCTGCGTGTAGACTGGACTTTTTGGATGGTTATAAGCTATATTTTATTCCGCGGGTTTGCCTGCGTTCTTTGCAATACGCGGGTTAAGCTGCGCGGGTGGGTTATATTAAATATGCAAAATCGTCCTCAAAAAGTAACGTTATTATTTTTTAAATGAATTACAATGTATGATATTTATTCTACAAGCATTTTACTTGGGTTTATTAGTTTTAACTTACCTATGATCTTCATTAACACATATTCATTATTATTTTCGCCCTAAAGTCAGATTGTGTATAAAGTACCTAGGGCAATTTTTGACAATGATGAAGAGATATTCATTGTCACTACAATAATACTGGTAAAACATGCACAGTCGTTCCACTACACAACAGAATTAAAAAAACCGGCCAAGTGCGAGTCGGACTCGCGCACGAAGGGTTCCGTACCATTAATTATAAAAAAACTATTTTATTCTGTGTTTTTAGTATTTGTTGTTATAGCGGCAACAGAAATACATCATCTGTGAAAATAATTTCAGCTGGAACTATCACGGTATCAGTGAGATACAGCCTGGTGAACAGACGGACGGGCGGACAGACAGCGGAGTCTTACAAAATACAAATACAAAATAGTTTATTTGACTTTTTAACACGGTATAAAAACAAACAAGGTTGGAACCTTCCATTAAGCATGTCGTATGCTTGTATCGGAAGATCCCGCTCTTCCATCACTCGGAGATGGTAACAAAAACCAAATAAATTAAGTTTAAATACTACTAATATAAGCAACTTAATTATATAATGTAGGTATGTGTGCGTGTGCGTGTGTGTGTGTGTGTGTGTGCATGTGTGCGTGTATGTGTGTGTGTGTGTGTGTGTGTGTGTGTGTGTGTGTGTGTGTGTGTGTGTGTGTATGTGTGTTTGGTTCACAATTACTAACTTAACAATGTTAACTTATTTTATACACTATTATTTTCTATTTATTAATTTAATTACTTATTTTCTGTTCATATTTGTACATTTTGTTGAACTAAGGTACATAACTTAAAAGTATCTCTGTTTCTTCATAGTTTAAGTTTTTTATCCACGTAGAAATAGCTTTCTTACATGCGATTGTATAAAAGGGCGGATTGCGCAGCAAAAAAATCTTAGTAATAGGGTCCCGTTTTACTCTTTGAGTACGGAACCCTAAAAAAGAAGCGGGTTGTGTCGAAGATACAACCGCTAATTAAGTTTAAGTGGATACTTCTTTGTTGGCTATGGAACCCTAATAATTATTATTAAATATTTATTTCGGACTTGTATTGCATCCATATATTGTTAGTATTTTACTTAACCTAGGTATGTTAGTCTTATACATATACTAGTTATACATTATTTATAATATTCAATTTACTCTATTTGCACACCAATTGTGCAACGGACTTAGTCTGCCCAACCCAGTGCGACAAGATTGGGCAGTCATACCTGTCTGCAATGACACTTAGAATGCTGTTGGTACTTCCCCTGAGTCGGTCCATCATCGACACGATTTTTTTGCGTATGATCGCTTGAAAACCGTCCGTGCGGGCCTCGGCGAACATACGCGAGGCGCTACACCACCTAGGCAGTCCCAACAGCATCCTGAATGCATTGTTATAATGTATATCTGAATGAATTCACTAAAATCTGTATAAGTTCAGATAAATCGGTATATATGGCAACATTGAGTCATTGACTGACGTAGCTCATTTATCTCACGATACATTGAAAATGGCGGTCATGTCAGCATTATTTTCATGTCCGCCACATAAACTAAATAACATTTTGTGATTATCAACTAATGGCAAACAATGAAGGATTAAACATGTAACAAACAATTATTTGAAATCAGATTAGGCTTCTCTACAAAAAGTTATTCCGGAAGTCACGTGATACATTTTGAACTGTACCCTTATACTTACAAGAACGCGAGCAAAGAAGTATCCACTTCAATAAAATAAGTTCGGTTCTATATTGTACGTTTGGGAATACCCTCAATATATGACTTTAAATAACAGATACTTGGTTTTAGATAAATTTCAACGTTGTTTACAAACTTCTTACCAACGGTGAAACCAAGTATTTTCCAAACCCATTTGATTTCCAAGTATCTCCTCTTGAGTTTCTTGTTTTTAGCGTAGAATCGTCAAGATACTTGTTTTCAGCGTAGAATTAGTGGCCAAAAAAAGATACTTGGATTTTAAAATTATTAATAACTTGGAAAATACAAGGCTTAGAAGAAAATTTTGGATGAAGGTAGATGCATTTTCATGCCCTTTATCCAAATATTAAAAAAACTAAAATTGAAAAAAAGCGAGTTACTTGTTTTCTGTATGGGGCAGCCGAATATTGTGCTAAACAACTGGTTACTGGCTGCAAACACCGGGGAAAGAGCCACAAACTCGCCCAGCACTGGTTTCCAGTTTACATAATCCCACACTCGTGCACACCAGTTATGGACAAAAGGTTAGTTCTTGCAAGAAAAGTCCTCGAACTCTTTAGACACAGCATGCTCAGTTACTGGGTTGGTTAAGATGGTTCGATTGCCATACAAAACGTTATTTGACATTCGCAGGCCAACGGCGTGATATTTTAAGAAACTTATGTAACAAACTTTCATAAATTGGCTTCCCATTTGCGCCAAATTCCCCCTTTCCTAGAATAAACTTGTATAAACTAGATTAATTTGAGAAATTGGTTTGGGACGTGATATTTTGGGAAAACAATTTTTCTCAAATTAATCTAGTTTATACAAGTTTATTCTAGGAAAGGGGGAATTTGGTGCAAATGGGAAGCCAATTGATGAAAGTTTGTTACATAAGTTTCTTTAAATATCACGCCGTTAGCCTGCGAATGTCAAATAACGCTTTGTATGGCAATCGAACCACCTTAATTGCAAATACTTTGGGATTGTATTCCTTATTGTTATTTTATTAACGTGACAGACTGTCAGGATGTTTGGATCTGTCTTATTCATTCACGTAAAAAGGGTCGAGGGGATTTTGAGTTCATATTTTATAATTAGGTTAACAAATGTTGCTATTCAACCTGCATTCAATCATAAAAAGTAGAATTGAAACATAGTAAATAGTGGTAGCCGTACAAGCCGCCCAATTTCAAAGAAAAACCGCAAATCGATCTACAGTTTAGCCATTTGGCACACGCATACTAGAGGTCAAAACAAATTTTTTGACCCGCAGTTCCTAAAAAAAATTTCCCTTAGGAGGGGAGTGCCAAGACATTTTATTTTTTGTATGGATTTTTTTTATTTTTTATCAGAAACCTGTCGTGTGTGGTATCTAATGAAAGGGAATTTTGAAGCCGTTCTAAAAATATACCACATAATAAATTCAGCCAGTTTTTTTTAATTAACACAAAAATAATTTTCGAAACATACCAACTTTAACCCTTTAACTGCGCCTTTTCATAGCTGGCATAGTTTGTTTAGTTTTTGACACAAAATATCAAGGTTGGAGTCCCATTCAGATACGATATACGCCACTATTTTTTTTTGTACATTATATCACAAATTATACGTATCTAACCCCAAGAAAGCAATTTTGAAAATAATTTCATTTTTTTTTTTAATTTTTATGTTTATAACTTTTGTTGCTCGAATCGCTGTTTTTTTATATTTTATTATTTGAGAATAGTACATTATGATACAAGTGTGCTAAGTTGGTCATTACACTCGAGTCGGTTTTTAAGCCTGAGCCGAAGGCGAAGGCTTAATGGAGACGAGAAGTGTAATGACCAATGCTCACGTGTTTCATACGACGTTTTTCAACACATTTGCGAGGAAAAAAAAAAAATAGTGAAAATGTTAAAAGATATGTAATGAAAAGGCACTAGTGCGATAATGTAATGTAAAAGGCACGGCATGGGTAATATTCTGCATTATCAGTGTAAATACGCTGTAATAAGACCTACTTTACGAGCAGGTGTGTTGAAAAGGGGTTTTATCTGTTATGTCTGGACAGTTTGAATTCATAGATGGCCTTGTTCGTGATGCGACGTTAAACTAAAAAACCTCAGCTTGGAAGCCTGAATTCTGACCATCTTTTGCCACATTTCCGAGCAGTGGCGTGAAAATATATGTTTTATGGTTTCAAAGCTTATAAAATCATAGTTTTAAAGTCTTTGAGGAAATGTAACTATAGCAACAATCGACAAAGTTGATAGAAACTGGACCGCGAACCGTCTAAGAAAAGATATCCTCACTCTGGATTAGCCAGCCAGCCAGCCATTAGACGATGGATGCATCTTCAAATTTACATAGTTCAGGAAATGCTGATTTAATTTACATATATCCTAAGATAGAATACGTTGTCGATATCGGAAATGCAGCAATTGCAACACAGTGCAGTAATCCGCCAGGGCCGGCGCCGGCGACCGCGAGCCGATGTATTTTCTTTTTGCCACTAATCGCCGATTGGGCCGAACGGAAAGCCTGACTCATTTAAATCTGTTGTTATTTAGCATTAAATACCTACTTCATTCATTTTGGAAAGAACAAAGGGATTCGATGCATGCACCGAATCCGGTTCACTGCCGCAGAGACACACTTGTTACATGTTTTTTACTGTTATATATATTCTTTTTGTTTAATATGTGTGTCCTGTGTGTTAGTGAATAAATGTATCTTTATTTCTTTCTTTCGTATATTCTTCGCTTATAAATGTTCTTCATACATAAAAAAACCTGTGTACGTTTCGGTACAATCATCAGCCTGTATACGTCCCTCTGCTGGGCACAGGCCTCCTCTCATGAATGGTATAACAAATAATAATTAGGAAGGTATGATATACTAGTATTTTGGCACTCTTTGGGGGAGGCCTATGTCCAGCAGTGGAAGTCTACTCATCCCTCTGAACTTAACAAACGACAAAAACAAAAAGCATTTCACTGCCTTTGTTCAGCAATATCAAGAAATTCAATTCCTACCTACTTAATCCAATTTTAATGTCAGCGTGTTATCACGACCGATTACAGTTAACCAACTCCAAATTATTAACGTAGACGAGGATATTTTTATTTATTTATTTTAATAAATAGGTACAATTTTTTACATACTTAAAATTAAACATTGCCCCACAAAACTGTAGTAACATGCAGTTTGACTGTGGGAGCGGCAGTCTCTAGGTAAGGCAAAACACAAGAAAAATATTTATTTATTAGTAACAGTATTATAACTAAGTATTATATATATATAAGCGCTAAGCAAACTTGAGGCCCTTGTTTTTGATAACAAAAACCTAAGCATGCCCACTGACGACACATACGTGGAATGCAAATTCACTAGACTGTATACAGTGGAAATACCTCCGAGAGACAAATGGACAAATGACCAAATGGACTTCAAGGGGGGAAGCCACATTTGGTATACAGATGGATCAAAAAAAGGTGATGATGTTGGATGTGGTATCTACGGTGAGAGGCCAAAGTTCAAAGCTAGCGTCAGCATGGGGAAGGAGGCCTCAATCTTTCAGGCTGAACTCTTCGCATTAAATAAATGCGTGGAGATAAATCTTGAAAGAAACCTAAGGAACCAACATATCTACATCAACTCGGACAGCCAAGCTGCTCTGTTGGCACTAGAATCACTAGAGTCCTACTCTAAACTAGTCCAGAATTGTAAAAATAATCTAAACACCCTGGCGAACTCCAACAAAGTCATACTTAGATGGGTACCAGGGCACTCCGACATTGTAGGAAACGAAAGAGCAGATGAACTTGCAAGGCAGGGCGCAGACACGGCCCTAGTCGGCCCGGAACCGTTCTGTGGCATCACAAAACGGAAAGCATATTCTCTGCTAAACAACGCGGAAAAATCAGAGGCAATCAAGCTGTGGAAGTTCACCAAAGGACAAAAACAAGCTAAAGCCCTGATCGAAGGGTTCAATAGTAAGCTGTCTAAAGAGTTATTACAATTCAAAAGGCACAAAACCTGCGCAGTGACAAGAATCCTGACAGGACATTGCAAATTGAACAAACACCTGTTTCAAATGGGTATGAAGCAGGACACAACTTGCAGGTTCTGCCAGGAGACAGAGGAGACTGCAATGCACATTCTCTGCTCCTGCGGACCACTCATGCATAAAAGAAGTACCTACCTAGGGCGGCACATAGGTAGGTATGCACCCACAAGAAGTACAACATATCACCGCCCAAAGAATCTAGAATTTCCTGGAGGCAACGGGACTTAACGGTGAACTCTAAAACAAGGGCTGCCACAATAGATCACTTGCTGGTCGAAGCGGCATATTAAGGCCCACAAAATAATAATAATAATAATAAAAAGTATTATATACTTATAAGTGCATCTAGGTAATGCTTTTTTAAAAGTCTCTTAAGTTTATTCTTATTTTTTTCACGTGTAATGGCTAGATAGATAAATGACCGCTTGTATCCTACTTATATATTTTACAGCAAAACTCAATCAAATGCATTATAGTAGATCTCTGAGAGATAATGTTACCTATTTACACATTTTTGTTATTATCCAGCACCTACCCAAAAACCGGCTTTCATGTTGCGCTAAAGATATCCTCATCCACATGTATCGCAGACAACGTTCAACTTAGTTTTCGGAAGGTAGACGTCAGAGTGGCGTCTAGACTCGCCGGATTTTGGCTCATAACAAATTTACTGCACGATCTCTGTGCGTACAAACTTCTAAAGTAGCTTCGGGTATTATGTTTTAATACCTAGAGGAAAAATAAATCGACAGGCTGACTGGCATGTCTTTGCAATGCATCAGGCAATTTTTATCAAGCAAAGTAACCGATATACTGAACTCATTACTATTAAAAGAGGCATCTAAAGTCAATATTCTAGTGCTTGTCGAGCACTTGGTGCCATCAATATTAATTTCATAGGTACGTAGGGTGTCAATTACCAGAATTAGGGTATCAAGCATAGGAACGATTACCTTAAAGTTATATATGTTCAATAGAAAACAAATATTCCTGCAACAAAACTATAGAAAGAAAGGGTTCGGCTTTTGCTCCTTATTCACTTTTGTTCCTTATCCATATTTATTAAATAAAAGTATATGTGTTCGTCAATTTTTTTTTACAATTACAGTAATACTTATAAGTTATCTTGTTTAGCGATTGGGAGGATTATATCGGTTACCTTGGTGCTGCTGCGGGCACAGTGGGATGGGCAGTGGGCGGGGCACATTGCACGTAGAACCGATGGCCGTTGGGGCGGAAAGGTTCTCGAGTGGCGACCACGTACCGGAAGGAGCAGCGTGGGTAGACCCCCCACAAGGTGAACTGATGACCTGGTAAAGGTCGCGGGAGTCCGCTGGATGCGGGTGGCGCAGAACCGGTCATTGTGGCACTCTTTGGGGGAGGCCTATGTCCAGCAGTGGACGTCTTTCGGCTGATATGATGAAGTTATAATAATATTACCCTCAATCTGGTCATAGTTCAACACTCGTATTTGTACGTACCTACAGTCAGCAGCAGAAGTTGCTAAGCGGTCCTAGTGCTCAAAATGATCTACACACGAACTCTAATTTCAATAGAATAAGGATCTGTATAGGTCATTTTGAGCGTGTTATTTTGTTTAGCTACTTCTGATGCTGACTGTATCTATAATATAAATAGAAGCAAAGAAAATGCAGGCTGATATTTAAAAATGTAAAGCAGAACTAAATATAAAGGCACAAGCCAGTACACTGGCAAATGAGCTCGTGAGCATTTTCTCTGCCACTCCAGTAACTGCCGAGCTGCAACTTGCAACTATGCTGATTGTGTAATTGCATCTAAAAAACTTGCAAATTGTTTGTAAGTAACTCCTGTTTTAACGGACAACGTCCAGGTAGGTACCCGTGTTTGTGCTTGAAGTTTTATACAAAGATTGTCATTAATTACTAGCGCTGGCTCCTAATAAAATAAAATACATACAATTAAGGCAAGATAAGTAAGGTAGGTATGTAGGTAATCAAATGAGCTAAATTTCCCGCAATGTGAGCAAGTGTTACTCCCTATCAGTAGTATTGTCCAAATATTAAATGAACCTACCTACCACCTACTTACTCAATATAAATTTATGAGTGATGTGTACGTTACATGATATAGTTCGCCCCCATAAATTACTCAACAATTGGAACTTTACGAGATCGCATCGCCATAGCATTAAAAATGTAGATACGTAGGTAACGGACCTCACTTGTGAATGTTAAATAGAACTAGGATGTAGTTGGAAAACCGCAACTGTTCAGCCGATCCCTCTCACAACTCAAAATAGCGGACAAAAAGTCTCAACCCTTATCTCTGAACAGGCAAATTAAACTGTGAATAATTGTGTTAAAGTTTAAATTGGCATGAGCCCGGAATGGAGCACGATGCTCGTTTCGAGACCTAGCGATGCATAAGCATATTTTTATGTTTGTTTCAGGGCTGGATTGCGCCTGCAGTGAATTTAAATAGCGTAGTTTGTGAATATTACGGCCATACAGTTTTATTTACTTCCACGGCTGGTTTTGAATAGATGGCTTTTAATTTTGAATCGTAATCGTAACAATGCCCTCGTGGGTTTTTTAATAAAGTTTTATGATGTATGGCGGGGAGTGGGACGCCGAACGTAGCCCGTACCTCGCTGTGCGCGTTTTGTTCGATAGTTCGGGACGGGGCATGGGTAACATATGTAGGTATTATTTTTATAAGTAAGTAGTTATTCATTTTATTCATATATATATGTACTTTTAATAACTTTTTTCATAATTATATACATTCGACGCTTGACAACAAATACACAAGTCGAATTTCATTACAACGGAAAACAAAAAAACTTACCTCATGACGCATGACTCAATACCCGAACGAATGGCGTACGTACTCAAAGAGCCTGTGCTCAGCGGTAGGCGATAACAGGCTGAAAATAATGATGACAATGAAAAAAAATCGCATTGTTAAATGGTACTCTGAATGAGATATGCTATCCAACATTTACATTTTTGTCACATTTTAATTGTAATAATTGTGCCTCAATTACTACAATTATTAGATTAAACAGTGACATATATATATATATATATACCTGTCTAGACGTATCTATCATATAGACTGCTTAATTTTGCCGCGTCATAATAAGGATATACGTATATACCTAAAACTGTTTTCACAAGATGGGTCTTTTTTAAGTCTGGGTTATGTAGTATTTCTACCCACTAAAAACTAAGGACTCTAGGATCTCAGTATGAAAGCACTAGAGCCCTCCTCGCGCTTTGCCCCTGCGGGCTAGTTTTGGGCATATTGACATCGAAAGAACGATAGATCAACGTATTTGCATAACACACACACGTCTGTTCGATGTCTCCTTTAAAACATGTTTAAACCCCGTCACTTAGTAGCATAACAGGCGCTATCACATGTTAGTACTTAAAGTATAACATTAAATGACAAGTACTTGACTAAACTTCATAGTAGGTACATGTAATTCAGTAAACCAGCGTGGTGGATGTGCTAACTTAAGCTACTAGGCTACGGTGGCCGCAGGGGGCACGCCGCGCCGGTGAAATATGCCCCATTCGAGGGTTTACCCGCCTCCGTGCAGCTTTCAGTAGCTCGGGGGACTAATTGTTTCACACTGAATCTGTGTCCGGAGACACGAGTCTCAAACTGTTACTGATTTAATCCGCAAACATTGCGCACTATGAGTAAATAAGAGCTAGGTACCAATAGTACCTTTGTACTGATTTTAAATATTTTTTAATACGGCCTGTAATATTTTCATATAACATCAGTTAGGTGGGAAGAATTTAGACTCCTTGTCCTCGAAGACCGCTGAGAAGACCAGAGGGGTAACTACGTAACTTTTCTTACGAGCGTTAGGACAATTCAACTGTCATTATCCCATACAAAAAACCGGCCAAGTGCGAGTCGGACTCGCGCACGAAGGGTTCCGTACCATTGTCTATAAAAATATTTATTTTATTCTGTTTTTAGTATTTGTTGTTATAGCGGCAACAGAAATACATCATCTGTGAAAATTTCAACTGGAACTATCACGGTATCAGTGAAATACAGCCTGGTGACAGACAGACAGATAGACAGACGGACAGCGGAGTCTTAGTAATAGGGTCCCGTTTTACTCTTTGAGTACGGAACCCTAAAAAATTCATTTAGATCTACCTGACGCGCGTACAATGCGTTACGCGATCGAACAGCCAGCGGTCGGATGAAATTTTTACTTCGGAAAATTCTCAGGACTGTTCAGACATGAACAATTGAACATGATACGTCGGTATATAAACATGATATGGATGAAGTAAAGGATTTGAACATCTACATATTCCGATTTGCATTTTTAGGTACTAGGGTCTAGGTAGGATTATGTTGCTTTGTTCATTTAATACATTTATATATATGATTTATAAGATAAAAATATCAGGCGAATTATTTGAACTGGACTTGGAGGAAAGGAGGAAATATTGTATTTGCGACAGGTTCTTCTAATGGCAAAAAATTGATGACTCACCACTATGGTATACTGCATCCTTCCCGAAGACTACACTTCTTTGATTTCCAGATAACTATTAATGTTTCTTGGTGCTGTTTCGCAAGTGTACGGTTTTTTTGACACTGACGCGCTGCTGTCATAGAGTTGGAGTGTCGATGCTCTTAAAGTAGCTATTCAGCACCATTGAGGTTTTATTTGACGCAATTTAAGTACTGCACAATATACCTACAGGATGTAAGCTATAACTTTCCGAAAACCAAAACGATAGTTTGACCTATATAGTGGTCAAACTATCACAAATTGAAACCAAGTGTTATTTTTTCCAGAAACTCCAGGAAAAAAGTTCGTGGTTAAATTATGATTTGCGCCACGCAATATAGCTCCCAAAACTATTAAAATATTGAGAAATAGAAAACAGTTTTTCTTTTATGCACAAAGTAGCCTATATGTCACCCGGAGCATAATTTCGAATCGATTGATACCTCATTTAAATCGGTTTAGTATCTTAAAAAAATATCCCTTCCTTTCGGCTCTGCCGTAGTCGGGTAAAAAATCATAGATTGTGTAAAGCAAATCCACAGTCGCCGATATTCTCATTTACATACATCAGCTCAAGTATCGCTGCATTTCACACGCACGGTTTCTCTTGCTGGTATTCGCAGCACTTACCGACAATTCTTCTGCACGGCTATCCGTTTCTTTCTAATTACAGCGCTTAGAATGAGATGGATTCTCTTTGTCGCCGCATCACAGCTCGCGGGCTATCACAGGATAGCCCGCGAGCTGTGATGCAGCGACAAAAATAATCCATCTCATGCTAAGCGCTGTAATTAGAAAGAAACGGATAGTTTACCTCGCCGCATCACAGCTCGCGGGCTATCCTGTGATAGCCATAAGCCGTGCTGATGCGAAGCAGTGTACGTTTGGTGTCGGATGTCGGTCGGAGCCACGATTGAAGCTATACTCGTACAGGGGGTGAGTGGTAGGATGATGTAGGCAACGTAGAATTAATTGTTAAATAAAGCGCAGCCAGTTTATTTATAGGGAACATTACTGCAATGTTCTGCCGCCAGAGTGCAGCACTAACACAATTAGTAAACAGTTTTTTTGACAACTTTGACAAGTCCTTCAAAGCTCTGGATCAAATAGTGAAGAAAATATTTCAATAAATAAAATGCTTCAGTGCTGCGTAATTGGATGCAAGAATGAAGGGCATCATTCATTTCCTAAGGAAACGATGATACGAAAACTATGGGAAGCGGCAATACGTCGTAAAGCAAAAAAAGCCCTCATCCACCTTTAAATAGCTATAGGATGCCATTCTAATATCACAGTACAGGTATTTTACACACGAATGATAATAAATCGATTGCGCGAACGCGTTTTCATCAATTATTCGTTATTGTTTGTTAGGTAAATAAATATGACATTGTACGTCATGGCGGTTTGTTTACGGGTTGTGTTAGTGTCGCTCCCTACGCAGAGCTTTGCGTAATGTTCCCTATTAAAAAATTACATGGCGCAACCATTTCCGAACTCTTTCCTGATGTATAAAGTGTTTTGTATGATGTCAAATACACGTGTCTGTATGAGCTATCGTTGCAGACAATATGAACTGCTAAGCTTAATGAATAACTAAGGTAGCGTCGCCTAATAAGGCCCACATTATTTTCAATGCCTTGTAAAATAATTACAGTATGATTAATAAAGAAAAGCCATTCATAGGACTGCTAATGAAACGAAATATAAAAAAAAACTTGAATGTTATTTGCGTTAGAACAGAAAAACCCTATTTAAAAAGTGTTGCTAGTGGGCCATCTTAGGCACCTAGTCGCATAATAAGGCCCGTTATAAATTATTTAAAACAATCGTTTAATTAATGTTTAAACATTACTATCGTCTAGAACTAGCCGTAATTTTTTTTTATTAAATTGATTTAATAAAATATTGAACCTATCCCAAAATTATAGCTGTGGGCCGGGGGGCCATCTTAGGAGTATGATAATGAAAAATTGCTATAATACGACAACAACTTTTAAATTAAAAAAAAACACATGTGTGAGATTCTTTTTATCAGCCTGCATCATGATATTTATAAATCGCTTCTTTATTTTAACATTATTTGTTTTACATACTTTTAGTTAGGGATACATAAATATACAGTGGGCCTTATTAGGGGACTCTTACTTCAGCTCAATTAAGTGTAGTAAAAATACGTAAATAAATTTAAAATAACAGTATTTACTTATGATTGGATGTTAAACAGATTAAACATCTAATTTCACTAAAAATACTGACTAAATTTACGTTATTTTTAAAAATTTTGGATGATATGTAAAGGTTGGAAAATAATAAAACGTGCAATATTTTAACACGACACAGCAAACTGTATTTTTTTTACAAAATGGCAGCACGATTGGGTAAAAACTGAAATGCACGTTTGTTTGTGATCATAAACAGATGTGCTCACGAAATTTTAAGTAGTTTGGAAAACCATAACTGCGAGTTGTTAAAGGTCTTAGTAACCGGACCATCCTTGGTGCACCTACCTTACTAGTTTATTGACTTTCATTAACTCTAGTAATCCTTTGATATTGCCTAGAAGACGGCAATAATTAACTCCAGAGCTCTAAACTTTGAGCGAGCGCACACAAAGAAAATGCGCAATTATGCTTCAAGTTGGTTTTTAACTGGATTATTAGCCAGGCGCTAAGGTGGAAAGTTCAAAGTGTAATCACAGACTAACAACGACAAAGCAAGTACTCTTTGATGTTTTTGAAGTAGTAGCCTTACTGCTCAAAATAGTTTTATATTTATGTCTCTAGTTTTAGTTTCCGGAATGTGACTTACTTATTTTAGGCATAGGTATAAATTAGTGGCCCAAAGGAGTCAAAGATTCACTGAGCCTTCGCTGAGCTAATGGAGTGGCGAAGTGGTTAAGTTATTTCAGATCGGGTATGAAATATATTTCAACGTCTTTTAACAAAATTTCGATGTCGATATTAGTAATTTGTTAACAATAACTGAGAATTCAATTGAATCCTGGCCTAACCTCCTCGGCAGAAAAGCTGTTTAAATTCGTGATAAATGTACTTAGTAAGACTTGTAAGAGCCGTAATCAGGTAGCTGTAAACTCCATTTCACCCGTAAATAGCCGGGCTGGATGAATATCTATAAACACCAAGTAGGTACCTATTCAATACGAGAAATACTAGATATCGGAAACCAATTGAACGGAGTTGCATTTCAACGCAAATTGCTGTTCGATTGATTTAGCTATTTCCTGCGGTGGTGATTTACGCTATGTAGCATGAATTACCATTTGAACAATCGGTAAAACCAATTGTATTGAGTTACAACATCCATAATTAATTTAGGGTGAGTAAAAATAGGCGTCATGTACTAGGTTGCGACGACCATCGACGACGATTTAAATAATTAGCGCATTGTTTACCCATTACATTAATACCTATGACGAATCGCTGTGTACCCCACGGCCGCCACCGACGATATTGCAAAATAGGGGCACAGATGTGACCGAACCAAACGACACAATGCTCAGTTAGCTTAATAGAGAATCATTTCACCTGTGACGTGATATCTCGACGCTCTACCCGAGCCTCAATTCCGTTAATCTTCATCACATCTCAATAACCTTTTAATAAACATAACGTGCTCGTTCTGATACATTCGCTCGTCACGCGTGCAAGCGAGAGCGCAAAGCAGATTTAAATGTGATTAGCGCGGAAAGCGACGGGCAAAATAATCCTCCTGGCTCTGTACGTGTAACGCGCGATATGCGAAATAGTAGAAATGGCAACGTATAATCAAATCACGTTATTGTTAAATGCTGTTCGGCTTGTACGTTACTATATGTTAGATGACTAGGTAGTAACTGTTTGATTATGGGACAATGAAGAGATAAAGGGTAAAAATTACCTACAGTTACATTTAGCCTCCTAGTACAGTCAGCATCAAAACTCTTTATTGAAAGGGAATAAGAACTGTTGACGCCTTCGATCGCGTAGTTACTTTTGATGCTGACTGTACTACCTACCCAGGACCGTAAAAACCCAGTCTCAGGTACCGATGTAAATTCGCAAATTATAGATAAAAAGTTTAATTTAGTTGGTGTGTTAATAAATAAAAGAAATCAGTTTCATAAATACTTTACTATACGGATCAGATTTTTAACATACCAAACCGGGCTTTTCGAATTTAATACCTGAAGCTGAAAGGAAGCCTGGGAATAATATCGTCACTGATAAACGATTGTGGCGACCGAAGTTTTAAATATTAATCAGACGCAGTGAGCCGAACGAAATCGAACGCAAATATTTATGAACTGTATTCACCACCGCCATTCATCATTGCACAACCATATTAAATTGTATAATTCGTTTCTGCCAAAAATTTCATATTTGTGACAAGGTTTTTTTGACGGTATACTTTTTTTTTAGGGTTCCGTAGCCAAATGGCAAAAAACGGAACCCTTATAGATTTGTCATGTCTGTCTGTCTGTCTGTCTGTCTGTCTGTCCGTCCGTATGTCACAGCCACTTTTTTCCGAAACTATAAGAGCTATACTGTTGAAACTTGGTAAGTAGATGTATCCTGTAAACCGCATTAAAATTTTCACACAAAAATAGAAAAAAAACAATAAATTTTGGGGTTCCCCACACTAAGAACTGAAACTCAAAAATCTATGGATAGGTCTTCAAAAATGATATTGAGGTTTCTAACATCATTTTTTTCTAAACTGAATAGTTTGCGCGAGAGACACTTCCAAAGTGGTAAAATGTGTGTCCCCCCCCTGTAACTTCTAAAATAAGAGAATGATAAATCTAAAAAAAATATATGATGTACATTACCATTTTCTTTTCAACGAAAATTGGTTTGAACGAGATCTAGTAAGTAGTTTTTTTTTAATACGTCATAAATCGTAAAAAGCAATTTATTTAACGGAACACTTCATGTGCGAGTCCTACTCGCACTTGGCCGCTTTTTATTATTTACTCGAGAGAGTTTCAATGAGCAAAAACAAGAGAGCTTATCTTGTGTAGTTAAGGAGTTGCTATGTCGTGTTCGTTGTTATGGAGTGGTTATGGACCAAAATATTACGTCGTCACTGATCTTACATAAGTACCTATGCCAACAGTTTCATCAGATACCGACAAGTGAAAAATTGGAATGCAACTTATTTACATATACGGAGAGGAGAAAATTGTATTGAGCGCCCTCTATTACACTCATCGGGAGTTCGGTCGTATCTTGCTTTACTATCATTCTACAAATGTCATCATTGAAATCAAAGAGAATATAAGAATAAGAGACGGGACTTCGAACAAGGTTTTGACATGACAACTCATTCGACCTTTAGCTAGTTTGAAATACCACAATACCAATAAAAATAAACGCTAGTACGGAAGTAGACTTACCAACCTAACGAACGAGGACGATAGTAGGATTGTAGTACTTAACGTTATCGATATCCATAATATTAGAACCCAACGTTATCGATATCGATAAATTATGAGTAGGGACGTCGTTGGGCCCACTGCATGAACAGAAAATTGCTTTACAAAATCTAAAACTAATCCGATTTAGGTATGAAATAATAAAAGGAGAACAATTATTTCATACAGTTTATTTCACACGTATTTCCAAATCACAGTATATTTACAAAAAATCACCAATCTGTACACATATCTTTGCGGGTCGAAATGAATTATTCTCGAACTAAGAAACCTCCCGCTTGTAGGTTTTATCCAAGTACCAACCGTTGTTTTTCATAAGTAAATCAATATTGGCGCTTGATATTTCGTTATTAATACTTACGTGTTTTATTTTAAGATAATTATTAATTTCATTTCGTCAAAAGCATTGTTTGTTTGACACACACATGTTTTCTCGTGAAGTTATAATATCCATGGTATTCGGCCAAAGTCACCATGACAAAATAACAGATAGAGAAAGTACGGAAGTAGGAGATAGCATGAGTACACCATAGCAAAAGCACAGATAGAAAACTTGTCAGAACTTGTCGGACTTGATCTGAATTTGAGTAGTTGGACGTCATTCATATTTTTGTTCCTAGTTGCGCTACACTGATTGAAATATCAGCGAACGCTGGCATATACTGCCTGGGCGAAGTCGGGAACTCGTTAGTTCCGCCGTGCGCCAACGGGTATTATTTGAATTAGAGCCAGAACAATAGACTTTTGAATTGAATGTCATTGAAGAAAATGCCTGACAGGAGGTGGAAGCTCTCCTGGATGGAGGATTTATCGTGAAGAGAATGGTCTGACGGGAAACGAGTTACTGAAATTGCCAGTTCACTGTATTTCACATGACTTTTGTAACAATGCTGTAATGAAGTCAGGAGTAAAGTTTGTAAACCTTTTGCCATCGTCTTTTATGAATGCCCGAGATCCCAAGATACGCCCACACCTCGACATATACATAGGAAGACTACAGTCACACGCTTATGTTATTTTTGGCACTTACGCCGTAGGCGCTTTCCGCTACTTAGCGGGAAAACACGGGATCGACCACGAGCGTAGCGCGTAGCGATTCTTGTCAGTGAATTTGTTAAGGCGACGTAGGTTCATGGTATTCTCTCCCTCTCACTGAGCATAAGGAAGCGCGTATATCATGTTTTTTTTTTGTTCGATTACATAAATAAAAAAGTAATAGCTAAGTTGCCTCAAACATGATATTGCCGATTTTCAGAACCAATTTCAATATGTTTAGCGTTTGTGCATAATATGTTACGAATGTTTTAAGTGTTTAAATACTGTTTTTTCCGGGTCTAACGCGATATTTATTCACCTTTATTTCTGACGTTTGACGTTAGACCCGGAAAAAACAGTATTTAAATGTGTACAAAGCGCGAGAGTTTAAAGTGTTATGTTTTAAGTGTATTTTAGACCTATGTTCGTGATTTTTTTTCTATGGAGCGAAAGTCAAAAACTTAGGATTCGAATAGCTATAGTCCCCCGAGAAAGGCCTCAAGATTGCTTATTAAATTTAAGGCAGCCGTATTATGACCCAAACAAGCGCTACGACTTTTTAAAAATCCGTTTTCTGAACCTACGTCGCCCTATCGGAGATAGTAACTGCTACGAACTACGGGGTAGCGCTACGAGCGTAGCACCCTGGCGGTTATCTACAAACCCATTCACCAATGGGTTTGTAGATAACGCGGCAGATTAAAATAATGCATAGAGGTTTTACACCCTACACGGATTGCTTCTGGCAAGACGGCACGAAAAGAGACTTGACTTATGAATGGGATGTATGTACGATTGATTAGTGACGTTTTGGTTAGTTAATTTGAACCAAAATATACCTACTGACTGAACAATTTCTGCACAAATGTAACATTTTGTAACTTAGCAAAACATTGCAACTGGTTTTATTTCGCTTTACCCTCTCGTTAAGTCTACTCGACACTGCCACCAAAGCTTAACTTCAAGTAAAGTCAACTTGGATTACGGGAAACTTGACACAAAGTTGAGGATTGCAGTAACGTCAGACTCTCACCTACGAGTATAATGTTTACCTTGTTAAGTAAAAGGCGTATGTGACGGACACTTTACCCATGACTAGCGCCCGCGTGCGCTATTAACGCTGAATGCGGTTTTGCGAAAGTTTTTGTAGTACATACGTAGAATGAGGAATGTATGTTAACTATACTATACTACATATGTGCATCTAAATCTAAGCTAGCAATGTATTCTAAGATTTTTTTTTGTTTACAGTGCGCGATTTTCATGTCACCATGGTGTTAGTACTACAATTTTTTTTAAATCATAATACAATGCGTCATTCAATGGCAAGTTACACAAGCATCTACTCGAGATTAAGACTCTTCGTAGTTTTTAGTAGCAAGTATTAGGTATGATTTATTTATTTTATGTGTATGGTATTTATTATATTTATGTAAAATTAAATTATAATATTTATTGTATAATAACAAGATGATAATTAGCATACACTAAATTAAATTAAAACTACGTTAAATCTAAAAAAAGCGGCCAAGTGCGAGTCGGACTCTCACATGAAGGGTTCCGTGAAATAAATTGCGGTTTACGATTTATGACGTATTAAAAAAAAAACTACTTATTAGATCTCGTTCAAACCAATTTTTGGTGGAAGTTTACATGGTAATGTACATCATATTTTTTTTTTAGTTTTATCATTTTTCATTTGTTCCTGAGTTATGGATGTTATATATGTATATAAGTATCTATATGTATGTATCTATTATATATATCATCGCCTAGTACCCACAACACAAGCCTTATTGAGCTTACCGTGGGCCTAGGTTGATTTGTGTAAGATTGTCCCGTAATATTTATTTATTTATTATTCTCTTATTTTAGAAGTTACAGGGGGGGGACACACATTTTTAGTTCTGAGTATGGGGACCCCTAAAACTTAATGTTTTTTTTCGATTTTTGTGTGAAAATCTTGTTGTTGCGATTAATAAATAAGCGAAAAATTGCGGTTCATAGAATACATCTACTTACCAATTTTCAACAGTATAGCTCTTATAGTTTCGGAAAAAAGTGGCTGTGACATACGGACGGACAGACAGACGGACGGACATGACGAATCTATAAGGGTTCCGTTTTTTGCCATTTGGCAACGGAACCCTAAAAAGGCCCTCGAGGCATTGTACCGAGGATGCTGGCGGCATTTCCTCGTTGAATTGCAATGCTGATGCGTTGCGCAAGAAAGCCGCCAGCTTTTCGGTCACCAGTTACATCAACCAGACGTTTCGCGATTTCCGCAAATAACTTATGCGCACTGGGACCCCACGGATAAAGGGTCTCAAAAAAAATTATAATATTTATATATAATTATTAAATTTATTGCGGTTTAACGCAAAAAATTATTCTGAGCCGCCGTTCAGGTCCAGATCGCGCAAGACTTTTGGCGGTCGGAGCCAGAGAGGAGTCAGGAGCCAGAGTCACTGGCTGCATGCCCATCGTTCTCCAATTACCGGTACCTTCCTGGATCCTACCTTGCTTCGTTTGGCGACTGCTCTGCGGCTTGGGGTCACTCCTTCCACACATATGTCCTTGTGGTACGGACGTGGCCCGACTGGGTCGCCACGGACTATGTTGTCAAAAAAGTGCATGCCAGGCCGCTGTTCAAGACATGCGACACTTAATGACATAATCCGCCGGTCTCTTGCCAGCATCAATATGCCTGCTTTTCTTGAGCTGGCTGGCATTGTCAGAGATGATGGCAAAAGACCTGATGGTGTGTCTTTGGTTCTGTGGAGTTTAGGACAGATGCTTATATTCATTTTCAATGTTTCATTATTATTGCATATCTCGACGATCGCTGTACGATAAGTAATAAAATGTAAGAAAAATGTTCTGTGAAAATTGTACAATGAAATAAATAAACTAAACTTGTGTGGGACGCTACCTGTGTAGACACACTGGCACCGTCCCACCTCCAACGGACTACTTCTGAATTGCAGCGGCGGAAAATGCCGAAAATCTGAAACGTATTAATAAATATAGAGGCCTCGGCAGAGACTACAAGTTTGTACCCTTTGGCGTCGCGACCCGCGGTCCCTGTGGTCGCAGTGCGAAATCGCGAAACGTCTGGTTGATGTAACTGGTGACCGAAGGGCTGACGGCTTTCTCGCAAAACGCATCAGCATTGCAATTCAGCGAGGAAATTTCGCCAGCATCCTTGGTACAATGCCTCGAGGGTCTTTTTAGGGTTCCGTACTCAAAGAGTAAAACGGGACCCTATTACTAAGACTCCGCTGCCCGTTAGTCTGTCTGTCTGTATGTTTGTCTGTCTGTCTGTATGTCTCTCTGTCTGTCTGTTTGTCCGTCTGCCCCCAGGCTGTATCTCAACAACCGTGATAGTTGAAATGTTCACATAAGTATGATGTATTTATGTTGCCACTATAACAACAAATACTTCTTCCTACCTAAGAACCCTAAGAGAAAGACCTAAGAAGCGATGGCTGGATGTCGTGAAGGCCGACATGAGCGAAAACGGGCTCACAAAAGAAGACGCCCTGGATCGTGCAAAGTGGAGGAAAATGAGTAGGAAAGCGGACCCTGGCAAAGGCCGGGATAACGCTAGGTAGAAGAAGAAGAACAAATACTAAAAAACAACATAAATCAATATTTTTTTATATATTTTTTTTTCTTTTACAATCTTACACAAATCGGCTTAGTCCCAAACTAAGCAAAGCTTGTACTATGTGTACAAGACACGATAAACATACTTATATAGATAAATAAATACTTAAATACAAAGAAAACATCCATGACTCAGGAACAATATTTGTGCTCATCACACAAATAAATACCCTTACCAGGATTCGAACCCGGGACCTCCGGCTTACGGTAGGTCACTACCAACTAGGGTATAGGAGGCTCCCATACAACCAACGTGATTTTTTTGCCGTTTTTATAGATAATGGTACCTTCGTGCGCGAGGCCGACTCGCATTTGGCCGAGTTTTTAGATTTAACTCAGTTTTAATTTAATTTAGTTCATCTTAATTATCACTTTGTATACTTTAGAACTAAACTTAAGTGGCAGTGAGCGGGGCACATTGCACGTAGAACCAATGGCCGTTGAGGCGGAAAGGTTCTCGATTTGCGACCACGTACCGGAAGGCGCGGCGTGGGTAGGCCCCCCACAAGGTGGACTGATGACCTGGTAAAGGTCGCGGGATTCCGCTGGATGCGGGTGGCGCAGGACCGGCCATTGTGCCTAAGGAGGCCTATGTCTAGCAGTGGACGTCTTTCGGCTGATATTATGATACTTTAGAAAATAAATGGTTTTTATTTCCATATTCAGAATATGTTTTATTACATTAATTGGAATTATTTAAATAACATACCTACCAGTAATTTGTTTGTGTACTATTTCTGTGTTGTTCTCATATCTCGCACCAGCTATGATTATTTTCAGTTTTGTCTAAAGGTTGACTGGTAGAGAATTCCTTATGGCATTCAGTTCACCTTTTGTAAATTGTAACGTGTTATTGGGCTATAGGTAAAAGTTAAATAAATAAATCTTAGAACGCGGCACACACTTGCTACGCGCTTTTTAAGCTATTATTTCCCTGAAAGACCAAATTGACATCTCAAACCAGTACCTAGCTTATCTTGCTGTATACACAGGTAGCTAGACTTCTATTAGCAGATTTAGAATTCCTCACTTACGATCACATCCAGCTATCCCATGCATCAAGTATTCCGTGAGTTCCAGAACTGGCTATTTCCTCGCGCGAGATCCGACACACAAATCTCTCCCGCCTCGCCGGAGCCTGAGATGCTACGTTAAAAATTTCCCACTTTTACTAGGAAAATATGTCCCCACTCAGTAAAATTTTGTTGATTAGCGCTTAAGTCAACTAGACTTAAGCGCTTGACAGCAGATTTATTTTTTTCGCTTGATAATTTACAAACGAATACAGACAAACATCTAGAAAAATGTTGTCCATATGATTTCTATGTAGCTAGAATAGTGAAGGCTAGAAAAAACCGACGTTAGATTAACCACCAATTGCATTTTTCCACGCAATTATTTTTAATGTCAAAAAAGATTTTTTTTTTTACTTTAATAAAAGGTATATTCAATATAAAGTATGACTTTTCTGAAAAACTAATGTGTGTTCAATAATTTTGGCATAGTGATGGCCACCTTCGCACCCGGAATGACACGGGGATTTATAAAAATAAGTCATTTAATAAATGAAACAACGGTTGAAAAATGTATTGAAAAGAAAAATAAAACTTACAGTTTCTATGGAAATCACGGGGATGTAATACTTTTGGCCAATGTTAAAGAATGAAAAACAGTTTCAAGTTATTTTTAAACTCACCCTGGCAACACTATCGAAGAGCATCCAACGGTTTCAACTTGAGAACCTTTCCGAAACAATGTTCCGGATTTCGTTCAAGATGAAATTTTATGCCAAACGGAATTCTTCCGCGTATTTACAGCAATATTTCTAGTGCCGACTCCAGCGAATAGTAAATTGCCTGTTTCGTAGATTAACGATTTTTGTGAAAGTTCTATCTAAGTACTTATAGAGAATAGTTCCTTTCATTTTTCCATTGTGACACAGCTAAATAGATTAATGAAAAATATTAGTTCTTTTAAGTACGATGGTGGCAAACAAGTATACGGAAAACGTGTTGGTAATCAGACACCGTCGCCTATGGACACTTGCGACACCAGAAGAATCAAAAGCGCGCTGCCGACCTTTTATTGATTTGAGGATGCGTTGTGTTGACAGCAAGATACAAGTGCAGGTCCCACCCACACTCTCAACACAACTCATCCTCCGGAGCTCTATATGGCGACCAGGAACATAACACCAAATACTCAAAAAGTAGTGGTGTTATACAGGTTGCTCCCGGGAATTTCCGTTAACTTCGGCATATTGCAGAGTACAAGTACATTCACAGAAACAAATTAGCATAATTATTTCTTGAAAAAAATTTTTTTTTTTTTTTATAATTTAATGTGGCATTAACGGTTATTATCTTATTGCACAAGGGTGTGAAACACATAAAATAAAATAAAAGTATGTAAAAAATATGTAATATCGAACGAACTCACTTTGTAAACGTTCTTGTGTGTATTAGGAGCCTTATAAAATTTAAACTTACACTGGTTAAATTTGCAAAACTGATTAAATTAAACATTGAATATCTTGATAACTTTTTAACAGAATTTATAAATATAATATCCTCCTACAAGTATACATTTGCAACAAATATTGAAGTATTTTAAAATCTACTTTATACGTTACGTCTCTTGAACGGAATTGATTTCGAGAATCTCATTTAGGTAATAGAAACGAAAAGTACCGACATCGTAATCCAATTTAGCGGCTTCCCGACCCAGTAACACCTTAAAGAGCCTGAGTCGTAAATCTTGTCTGCTCCGCGTTTTATCGGAATCTGGTGCAGTTTGCGGTTTTTGCTAAATGCACTAAATTTCTCAGGTGGTAAGTAAATCAGTTTTTAGGGGCATATTCTTTCAAATACTTACAAAGTATACAAAAGCAAGAGGCAAATACTTGCAAGCGGACCTCGGGCGGTTTTACGATGCAACTTGGATTATATAAGGAGGGAATGGAAAAATCAAAGTAATATCCAGTGATGAGGATTCAAAAAAAACTGACGAAAAGTTAATTATAATTATACACGTTCCTTCTTTAAACATTCTTTACAATGCACTTGCTCTGAATGTGCTATGGTTGAACATAAACACGGGAAGTGGTCGATGCCAGCATGGCGTCGGGGAAGGGGACCAGCTCGTGCGGGAATGGATTTCAGGCCAATATTCCCGCATACTGTGCGATAATGAGATTTCGTGACAATTAAAATTTCACCTTTTATGCATATTTTTTTATTTCCTCGCATGATGCATTGTAAAATGTTAACTTGCATTGGTTTGTTTTAGCTTGTAATGGTTAATAGCGTGGCAGTTAGAAACAACCATTTTGTACCAGAGTGTGTCGCGCTCACACACACTTTGTTATGCGCTGACGCAGATGTAATGCGAAGTAACACGATTCATTCAACCGTGTTCAGGAATCAGAACCCTTAAGCACCTGCGAGCGTTAATTATTGTCGGATGGGTACTGATTTGCGGTGAATATATTGTAGTTGTACAGAATATGGTCGTATATTCCCTCAACCCACCTCAACCACACGTGTGTGCATAAATGATGCACTTACTAGAATGCAATCTCTAACGCCGAGCTATAACGCCGATTCACCTAATTAGTTGCCATATTTGAAAGTATCAACGAATTTAAACCGATGGTAATCGTCCAAATGTTTGACACGATAATTCTTGACTTAGGTACCTATCCTTGTCACTTTTATTGATATGACTTTTAAGATAAGATGCAAGGGCCAACTATTGTGACAGTATCGGGCACTGGGACATTTACCTTACTAGTAGTACAGTCAGCGTTAAAAGTAGCTACGCAATCGAAGACGTCAAAAGTGCTTATTCTCTTTTAATTATAAACTTTTGACGTCTTCGTTTGCGTAGCTACTTTTGATGCTGACTGTACCTACTCTGGAAAATCGGCGTGATATTTCAATTTAGCATTTTAGCAAAAAGTGATTATTCCGTTTAGAACACCGCTTGATGAAACGAAAAGCCAATCAAAATGCAAAGGCGTACAATGAAGTCAATGAAGCCTCTCAGTTTTCTATCCCATGAAAGAGTGAAATGACGTCACATGCATATTGCAAATGGCCACCTTTGTTCCGATTGCAATTCCCTTTGACCTGAAAAACTGTATAAGCTCGATGCACCGCAGCCCTGCCATGCATTCTAATGGCACCGATGAACTAGTCTGAGTACGCACACAGTTTTCGTCACGCAATCACTAAAAAAACTCAAATTACCGAGCAAACTTATATAAAAAAAATTTTGGGGTTCCGAAATCAAACCCTTATTAGTTTCGCCATATCCGTCTGTCCGTCATCTTGTCCATGACTTAGCACTTTCAGTGCCGTGTACAGTCAGCGTCATATAGTTAGTAGCAGCCAAAGTATCCAAATATATTGTCACACGTCTTTACTACCGTAGGTGTAAGGCTGTGTTACGATACGTATATTTGGGTACGTTGGCTGCTACTAACTATATGGTGCTGACTGTACCCACTAGGTGGGCTCTATGCTCGTATGCGCTTTCTTCTAAAGTCCGCGCCAGTAGAAAACGAAAAAGATGTAAACAAATATGGCTGACTAAATATCAATTGATCTCTCTGAATCTATGAAAAACCTTCAATTGGTAGTGATGGGACATGAACAGTGTTATTTTGTTATCGATTCGATTTAGACACGGGACAACAAATGCAATTGATAGTCAGCCATATTTGTTTACATTTTTTTCGTTTTCTACTGGCGCGGACTATGCATACGATTTTTCGCATGCTATCGGCTACGAGCATATATCTAGTAATCTAGCGATATAACGATACGAGCATATACCTACCTAGCATAGTGGTTCAGGCATGCGGCTGTCAAGTGCGGCGGCGGTCGTGGGTTCGAATCCCGGCTGGTACAGTCAGCGTCAGTAGCAGCCAAAGTAGCCAAATATATCGTAACACATCCTTACTCCTATATTAATAACTAGTGCAGGAAAACTAGTGTAAAAGTAAACACTCATGCAAATTAATACGAACGTAATTTATTACACAATGACATCGAAATTCTATTTATGCAAGGAAAAGAAAAATGAAAATACATTTTACACAATTAAAGATTGTTGTCGCGGTTGAGTTGTCATTAACATTATCAGAGAAAATTAATCAAAGTAATCAACAGCCTGAAAAGTTACAACTTTGAACCAATTTTATCACTTTTTAATGGCCCTAAAAAAGGTTACATAGGATGTCCCCAAGTAATAGATTATAACCCTTTTGACGCACAGCACGCAAAGGTAAACAATACTAATATCCCCACTTCCCAACTGGTAACGAACCGCTCCGCCTGTTATTCGTTATCGGTACGACCAGCTATGGGATAGCAGGACACGGATGCTTTTTAAATAATATGATGAGGGTAAGTAATGATAAGCGCGTGGAATGGTGGTATGACGTGAATGGTGATATGTAATGATGGTCCTAAAAGAATTAACCAAAAAAAATAACTACGTTGGCGAACAAGAAGCCTTTCTAAATTTTGAAAATAAAAGTTGATCCGATAAAATAATCAGAGCCCGGCTATGCACGCTCGGCGCGATAGCGGGTAGTCACCCAGAATAAGAAGTGAGGGGGGGGTCGAAGGTGCGAAGGGGAGCCTAATTACAGATCGAAAGATAGAGGCTAGACCTAACTCCTAATGTAGTACTAATCTGATCGCAAGGGTTCGTAGCCGACGAAACTCGACGAACTGCCCACACGTTGCCTGCGTGGCACAAATGCAGGGGCACAAATGCAGGATGTCCAGCACGATCTCGTTGCCTCAACCGGTTTCCACGCCTGGCGAAACAGACGCGTCCAAGCGTTTGTTTGTGTGTCGGTCCGATACTTGTCCGCCCGAAACTGGCGGCTAGCAACAGAATAAAACCC
Source organism: Epinotia brunnichana (assembly GCA_963854355.1). NCBI lineage: Eukaryota > Metazoa > Arthropoda > Insecta > Lepidoptera > Tortricidae > Epinotia > Epinotia brunnichana. The sequence goes on along the minus strand of OY977949.1, from coordinate 14,213,989 downwards.
GTTAGCACAACACCACAACAACTACCAAGCCAGCAAATTAACGGGCCCTAATGATGTAAACAAACACTCACCCGAACTGTCCTCTAGTCCGGCACTACTAATGTCCAATGGTCGATCCAATTCAACATTCGCTGAGAAAAAATTACAGGCCTCCTGTTGCGCTGTGGCTGGAGCCTCCGGAACAATATACTAAGCAGAAATGTTCACAACAAAGTGAAGATAGGGCACTTGTACGCTTTTTTATTTAACGCAGCCCCATGAAAATAAATATCCTAGCCAACTTAATATGAATGTTTTCCAGATCAAAACTCAAGTCAGAATGAAGTCTCTCCCAGTCTGTTTACCAAAATTGACAAGATTCGAGAAGAATAATCTACGCATTTCAAAATTTGAATAATTAAAAATAATAGCCGAAAAACCAGCTAGTCCCTCAACACGACGTGCAGCAAGGAGATTAGATACTGCTAAAAAATAATGAACAAAATAAGACACAGATAACGCAATAATAGCGAATGCAGGGAGTTATCACTGCACTAGCTGTTGCCCGCGACTTCGTCCGCGTAGAACTTATACTTAGAAAATATAATGCAAACAAACTTCTACTTACCATCTTAAGGGATGATTTCCGAGGCAAAAACTATTCTATATCCTTCGAAGGGTCTCAAATTATCTCTATACCAAATTTCATCTAGGTACATGGATTTTATCCAAACTTTCACCCCCTATTTCATACCCATAGGGAATGATTTTCGGGATAAAAACTATCTCATGTCATTCTTCGGGACTCAAACGACCTTTATACCAAATTTCATCTAAACGGGATTCATCCAAATTTTCACCCCACATTTCACCCCCTTAGGGAGTGATTTCCGGAATTAAAACTATCCTATGTCCTTTCCCAGGACTCAAGCTATCTCTATACCAAATTGTATTAAAATGGGTTCCATCCAAATTTTTACCCCTAATTTCACCCCCTTATGGGATGATTTCTGGGGTAAAAACTATCCCATGTCCTTTCCCAGGACTTAACCTATATCTACACCAAATTTCATCAAAATAGATTACATCCAATATTCACCCCCCCCCCCTTTTCACCCCCTTAGGGGATGATTTCCGGGATAAAACCTATTATATGTCCTTCCCCGGGACTCAAACTATTTATATACCAAATTTCATCTAAATCGGTGCAGCGGTTTAAGTAGCTCCATACAAATTTCCACCCCCAATTTCAGCCCCTCAGATATAAAAACTACCCTTTGTCCTTCCCCGGGGCTCAAACTATCTGTATACCAAATTTCATCTAAATCGGTTCAGCGGTTTAGGCGTGAAGAGGTAACAGACAGACAGACACACTTTCGCATTTATAATATTAATATGGAAGTATGGATTATTAGTATGGATAGTATGGGTTCTTTCCGCTTGTCTTCCAAATAGAGGTGTAGCTGTAGGAGACTCACTTCAAAAGAAAGAAGAAACGAAAAACTCATTCAAATATCTCAAAAAATTACGAAGCTACAACCGTTTTAATGTCGCTTGTTAGAGTGAGAGAACGATCAGGGACCGTGACGTCACGATCCTCGAGCGTCATAGTAAAAAACAATCGTTTCATTATAAAAGTGCGTTTTGCGGAAAAAAGACGCAACAAACCCCCTCTTAAAACTTTATACACTTATAACTTAGTGATTACCTATACGAGTATAGCCTCTTGCGTTGTTTTTTTTCGAGATAATACAACATTATGATTATTTTGTTTAGTGTCTACATCCCTTTTTTCGATAAGATAAGATAATATAAGATTTCTTTGTTGTCAGAACTGTGTACATTTAGTTGTTTTGGGTAAAATAAAGTCCAACAGCTTGCCCATTTCGGACGTACAATATTAAACTTAAAGCTAGTCAAATATATACTAAAACAATAACAACAATAGTATTTCCAAATAATTTTAACCATATTTCACACATAAAATATTAATTTAGATCTATCCGACATCCGTATTTTCTTTTAAACCACGAACTTCGGAATTCGAAAATATTCGGGTATCTCTATCTCTATCGCACTAACAAATGACAGGAATGCAGATATACGAACTTCGAGTTTCGGTTTTCGTGGTTTGATGGCTGAATACGCAAAGAGCGCGCGCGCGTGCCATTCAAAAGAACCAAGTTTATATTGTTCGAATTTGTTGTTACATTTGTAGAAATTACGCCTTAATTCGACATTTGCGCATATAAGTTCGCATATCAAAATCGATTAATTTTATATTTGCTTTTGGTACCTATGTGTCTCGTCAATGTACTCGTATATCGTAGACGGGATTAAAATTATTAATAGGCGAAAGAAAGGCAAAGAAGTTCCGCCATTTTGTCCGTAGTATTTCTTATTAGTCTGTGATTTTGACGTTTCTTTTAGCTGACAGATGTGGCGGCGATATACTTTAAGAATACTAAATGAAAATTAAATGAAGTCGTATATTACGGAAAATAAATGAATTGTCGCAGTCGGATAAAAACTATCCTAAGTTGCAGCTGGAATAATAATGTACCTATATAAAATGTTTCATATTTTTCCGTCCATGGGATGCTGAGAACATTCGTACCACAGAAAGCTTAGTTTCAAACTGGCTGATTCTTTTTTTAATTTAGAGATTTATTATAAGTGGAGAAGACGTGTAGCGTATTTGGCTACCTTGGCTGCTACTAACTATCTGATACTGACTGTACCAATGAATTTTTCTGAACTTATTTATGTACGGAATATTTACCGTTAGCTTTTTGGTAAAGGAAAACACCGTGAGGAAACCGGTCTAATCCCAATAAGGTCTAGTTTTCCCTCTGGGTTGGAAGGTCAGATGGCAGTCGCTTTCGTAAAACTAGTGTCTATGCCAAATCTTGGGATTAGGTGTCAAAGTGGACCCCGGGCTCCTTTAAGGCAACTTTGTTTTAGGGCACAACCGGGAATAACGCTAACAGCATGATGATGATCGGCTACGAGCGTAGCGCCACGAATGCGCTACGTCACAGATGTATGAATATAAGGAGATCGGACATGGCGGCCGATTTGTATAGAGTGAGCCTGTCGCAAGTACATTAACCCACACAACGCCCAAGTAATTGACAAGACAAAGCACGCACACATCTAAAACACACACACTTGTATACCTACACGCTTATTTGACAATAAACGCCCTTCATATCAGGCATTTTGGGAAAAAACGTAATATTCTCTGCGATCAGCACGCGTGCACAGTATGGCAGTGTATGCCCATTGAGCATACAGCTGCGACACGGCCGCCGGCGGCTTGTCCTCTCTCTAGTATTCTATGCTCTGAGCGCTACGTCTTCCATGTATAACCGACCGTGTGTTTAGAATAGAAAGCAGCGTTTAGAACAAAGTTAAGAACGTAGGTAACGATAACGGACAGAAAAAAGCGGCCAGTGCGAGTCGGACTCGCACATGAAGGGTTCCGTTAAATAAATTGCGGTTTACGATTTATGACGTCCGCACGGAACTCTTTTATATCGTAACTTTCTCCCCCCTTTTCACCCCCTTAGGTGATGAATTTCCAGATAAAAACTATCTTTAGTAAGGACTCTTTGGAAAGGCCCCAGAATTCAAAGTATCTCTATACCAAATTTCATCTCAATCAGTTCAACGGTTTAAGCATAAAAAGGTAACAGACAGACAGAGTTACTTTTGCATTTGTAATATTAGTATGGATTGTATGAAGGAAAGGGTCATTATGGCTGAGTTGCATGATTTTATAGATTACCTTACTCCGAACGCTTTTTTTTACAAAATAGACTCCGACGCAAACTTGGTTTCAATGACCCGCCTCACCATTATAGATGCATGTAGGCTTATTTCAGTATTATTTTGCATATTTTCATATCACACCGCCGTAAGGACCTTTTCTACTAAACCGTAGGACTAAATTAACTGACTTGTAATTTAAATATTTTATATTAAAAATGAAGATACGTCAACCAAATGTTACATCTAATAGTTTTCAAAATAGCCATAATAAAACGTATTTTTTACCCCGTTTTAGAAAACATCTTTGAAACTACCGCCATAAGGGTATCTTTACCCTTGGAACGTCACATACATATATTTACCTATGTAATGTTCCTATTCCCCAGGACTACCAACTACCGCTATACAGTAAATAGGTTCCATCCAATATTTCACCCCCTATTTCACCTCCTTAGAGGATGATTTTCGGGATAAAAACTATCCGCTGTCATTTTCCAGGACTCAAACTATCTCTATACCAAACTTCATCTAAATGGGCTACATCCAAATTTGCACCCCCATTTCACCCCCATAGGGGATGATTTCCGGAATAGAAACTATCATATGTCCTTTTCCAGGACTCAAACTATCTTTCAACCAAATTTTATCAAAATGTGTCACAAACAAATTTCCACCCCCAATTACACCCCCTTAGGGGATGATTTTCGGGATAAAACTATCCTTTGTCCTTCCTTAACTATCGCTATACCGTAAATGGGTTCAATCCAAATTTTCATCCACCATTTCTCACCCCCTTAGGGGATGATTTCCTCCTTTCATGTATTCCGGAATAAAAATTATTCTATGTTCTTTCCTTGGACTGAGACCTCTCTCTATACCAAATTTCATCTGAATGGGTTCTATTTAAATCTTCAACCCTCATTTCACCATCTCAGGAAATGATTTTTCGGGATGAAAACTATGCATTGTCCTTCCCTAGGACTCCTTCTATCTCTTTACCAAATTTCATCTAAATGGGTTTTATCCAAATTTTCACCCCCTATTTCATCCCTGAGGGGATGATTTTCGGGATTAAAACTATCCGTTGTCATACTCCGGGACTCAAACTATCGTTCAACCAAATTTCATCAAAATGGGTCACAAACAAATTTTCACCCCCAATTACGGATAGTTTACTCCCGAAAATCATCCCCTAAGGGGGTCCTTAGGGAATGATTTTCGGGAGTAAACTATCCTTTGTCCTTCTTCAAGACCCCAACTCGCTATACCGTAAACGGGTTCATCCAAATTTTCATACCCCATTTCATCCCCTTAGGAGATGATTTCTGGACTAAAAATTATTTTAAGTCCTTCCACAGGACTCTTAACTATCTCCATACCAAATTTCTTCTAAATCGGTTCTATACAAATTTCCACCTCTCATTTCACCCCCTCAGGAGATGATTTTTCAGGATAAAAACTATGCATTGTCCTTCCCTGGGACTCCTTCTATCTCTATACCAAATTTTAACTAAATGGGATTTATCCACATTTTCATCCCTATTTCATCCCCTTGGGGGATAATTTTCGGGATTCAAACTATCCATTGTCATTCTCCGGGACTCAAACTATATCTATACCTACCAAATTTGGTCTAAACGGAGTCCATCCAAAATTTCACCCCCCATTTCACCCTCTTAGGGGAAGATTTCCAGAATAAAAACTATCCAATGTCATTCCCCAGAACCTAAACTACCTCTAAACCAAATTTTATCAAAATGGGTTACATCCAAATTTTCACCCCTCCAATTTACCCCCTAAAAGGAAGATTTTCGGGATAAAACCTATCCTTTGACCTTCCTCGGGACTTAAACTAATTATATACCAAACTTCATCCAAATCGGTGCAGCGGTTTAAGCAGCTCCATACAAATTTCCACCCCCATTTCATCCCCTTAGGGGTTGATTTCCAGGATAAAAACTACCCTAAGTCCTTCCCCAGGAGTCAAACTATCTCTATACCAAATTTCATCTTAATCGGTTCAGCCGTTTTCATGTGATGCGCGGTCACATAAACAGACAAACAGACAAACAGATAAACAGATAAACAGACAAACAGATAAACAGATAAACAGACAAACAGACAAACAGACAAAAATTCTAAAAACTGTTGGAACGTGTTCTGCTATCGATTCTAAGTATCCCTAGCCAATTTTTTTTCGAATATCTTCCATGTACAGACTTTCGACCCTCTTCAGCTTTATTATATGTATAGATAGATTTAAAAAAAAACTACTTACTAGATCTCGTTCAAACCCATTTTCGGTGGAAGTTTGCATGGTTATGTACATCATATATTTTTTTTAGTTTTATCATTCTCTTATTTTAGAAGTTACAGGGGGGGGGCACATTTTACCACTTTGGAAGTGTCTCTCGCGCAAACCATTCAGTTTAGAAAAAAATGATGTTAGAAACCTTAATATCATTTTTGAAGACCTATCCATAAATACCCCAAACGTATGGGTTTGATGAAAAATTTTTTTTTGCGTATTAGTTGTTTTTAAATTTCCCCCTTGTATTGTTTTTTTTTTCTATTTTTGTGTGAAAATCTTAATGCGGTTTAGAGAATACATTTACCTACCAAGTTTCAACAGTATAGCTCGTATAGTTTCGGAAAAAAGTGGCGACATACGGACGGACGGACAGACAGACAGACATGACGAATCTATAAGGGTTCAGTTTTTTGCCATTTGGCTACGGAACCCTAAAAAGGGGAAAACATCAATTCTACACTGATTCTACTCGCCGGACTATATTGGGTCGTCCAACGAATTTGTCGGAGGCTTGAAAAAAGCATGGCGCTGCCAACTGCAAAGTTCGCCTGATGTAAACGAGCCGTTATGATTGCTACAGGTCGTACTGTGTACAATCTGTACTCAGTTCAGTGTTGTGAACTAGTTAACGCATTGGAAATGATTCCTCTTTCCACTTCCGCCTCCGTTTGTGAACGGTTTATTGCATCATTCGCGTCCTGCTTACTAAGGCTAACTTTAATATGAATACCCACTTACTAACAATATGAGCACATTGAGTAGTCTCTTTATAATTCTTATAATAATAGTCGCCTTTATTTTTCTTATAATAAAACGGTGTACAGTCAGCTACAGATAACCAGATGTATCGTAACACTTCCTTACTCTTATAGTAATAAAGACGTGTTGCGATATATTTGGCTACCTTGGCTGCTACTAACTATCTGATGCTGACTGTACCTACTTGACAACGATTACTTTCCTTGGGATAAGACTGTCTAGTGATACACATACATACTTATATTATGAGTCCGACTGTTATTTACCTCTACTCTTCCTGCATGTTATGATTTTGGTTTTTTAAGAATAAAGGACCGGATAAGCCCTTTTCAGGCTTAAGCCTATCGATTGGGTAACCCTATCAATTTGTTAACCTTATGATAAGGTAACCCTACTGATAGGGTAACCCTATTATTATGGTAAGCATATCGGATGTGGTAACCATAAGAAAACCCTAATGAGATAGGGTAAGGTTGCCCTTATCATAAGGTTACCATTATGGATAGGGTTTTAAAAACAACTTCTAAAATAACCCTTTGGAAAACCCTAATTAAGGGAAACCGGTTCCGGTCCCTACATATGTAAGTATGTATTGAATTGTATTGGCGCTTGACGTAATTTGTAGATAGGTACTTTTCTTGCTAACTGTATTTATCTCCACTTATAATAAATCTCTAAATTAAAAAAAGAATCAGCCAGTTTGAAACTAAGCTTTGCGCGGTTCGAATGTTCTCAGCATCCCATGAACGGAAAAATATGAAACATTTTATATAGGTACATTATTATTCTAGCTGCAACTTAGGATAGTTTTTATCCGACTGCGACAGTTAATTAATTTTCCGAAATATACGACTTCATTTAATTTTTCATTTATTTTTATTGAAATCAAACGCTGCTCCAACTGTCAGCTATAAGAACCGTCAAATTTTCTCCACTTATAATAAATCTCTAAATTAAAAAAAGAATCAGCCAGTTTGAAACTAAGCTTTGCGCGGTTCGAATGTTCTCAGCATCCCATGAACGGAAAAATATGAAACATTTTATATAGGTACATTATTATTCTAGCTGCAACTTAGGATAGTTTTTATCCGACTGCGACAGTTAATTAATTTTCCGAAATATACGACTTCATTTAATTTTTCATTTATTTTTATTGAAATCAAACGCTGCTCCAACTGTCAGCTATAAGAACCGTCAAATTTTCGTCAAAATGGCGGAATTGCTTTGCCTTTCACTTATTAATAATTTAAATCCCGTCTACGATAGACCTTTACGAGACAAATGCTAAAATATAAACCATAAAAAAATATTCGATTCTGATATGAGAACTTATATGCGCAAATGTCGTTTTATGTCGTAATTTCAATAAATGAAATCAACAAATTTGAACAATATAATTAACACGAATTTGTTTTTTTTGAATGACAATGGCACGCGCTCGGCGCATTCAGCCAAAGTACCTGCGGCGCTACCACGAAAACCGATACTCAATGTTCATATATTTGCATCCCTGTCACTCGAGTATGGTTAGTGCGATAGAGATAGAGATACCCGAATATTTTCGAATTCCGAAGTTCGTGGTGCTCAGGAATCGAAAATATGGTAAATAATCATAATGTATTTTCTCGAAAAAGAATTTAAAATAAATATAGTCAAATGGAGAAAAAAACAAAGCAAGAGGTTATATAGGTAATGATTAAGTTATAAGAGTCCAAAGTTTTAAGAGGGGGTATGTTCTGTCCCTTTTCCGCAAAACGCACCTTCATATGAAACGATTGTTTTTTACTATGACGCTCGAGTATATTGACGTCACAGTCCCTCATCGTTTTCTCACTCTAACAAGCGACATTAAAACGGATGTAGCTTCATAATTTTTTGAGATATTTGAATGGGAGTTTCATTATCTTCTATCTATTTATACATAATAAATGCCTATGTCCTGACTGACTTATTCACTCACTCACTCAACGCACAGCCGAAACTACTAATCTTAGAGAGTTGATTTTTGCACAGTATGTTGCTTTTATAACGTGGGCTAGGGATAAAAAGGGATTTTTGAAAATTCTACCCCTAAGGGGGTAAAATGGGGGTGCAAAGTTTGTATGGGAGAACCTTTTTTTTTGAGCTATAGACTTAAACTTTGTAGAAAAATTATTTATTAGAATACAAATGAAACACTTTCAGCGTTTTGGAAAATTCCACCCCTACGGGGGTAAAATAGGGGTGAAAGGTTTGTATGGGGGAAACATTTTTTTTTTAAAAAGAGACTTAAAACTTTGTTGAAAGATCAGTCATTAGAATACAAATAAAGAACTTTCAGGGTTTTAGAAAATTCTACCCCTAAAGGGGTAAAATAGAGTGCAAAGTTTGTATGGGAAAAACTACTTTTTTTTAAATAGAGACTTAAAAATTTGTAGAGAAATTATTCATTAGAATACAAATAAAGTACCTAGATTCAGTGTTTTAAAAAAATCTACCCCTAAGGGGGTAAAATAGGGGTGCAAATTTTGTATGGGGGAAACAATATTTTTTTTAAATAGAGACTTAAAACTTTGTAGAAAGATTAGTCATCAGAATACAAATAAAGTACTTTCAGCGTTTTAGAAAATTCTACCCCTAAAAATAGGGGGATAAAATAGGGGTGCAAAGTTTGTATGTGGGAAACTATTTTTTTTAGCTAGAGTCCTAAAACTTTGTAGAAAGATTATTTAAATACAAAGAAAGTACTTTCAGCGTTTTAAAAAATTTCACCCCTAAGGGGGTAAAATAGGGTGCAAAGTTTGTATGGGAAAAACATATTTTTTTTTAATAGAGACTTAAAATTTTGACGAAAAATTACTTATTAGAACATGAAAAATACTACATTCGGCGTTTTACAAAAATCATTCCCTAAGGGGGTTAAAAAAGGGTGCAAGGTTTGTATGGGGAACACTTTTTCTGAGCTAGACACTTAAAACTTTGTAGAAAGATTATTTATAAAAATACAAAAAAAAAGACTCAGCGTTTTGAAAAAATCTATCCCTAAGGGGGATAAAAAGGGGTGCAAAGTTTTTATCAGGGAAAGTTTATGTTTTTGAGTTAGAGACTTGAAACTTTGTAGAAAGATTACTTATTAAAATACAAAAAAAGAACACAAATCGTTTTAGAAAATTCCACCCCTAATAGGGTTAAAAAGGAGAGCAAGCTTTGCATGGGCAACACTTTTTTTTGAGTTAGACTTAAAACTTTGCAAAAAGATTACTTATTAGAATACTAAAAAAGAACTTTCAGCGTTTTAGAAAACTCCATCCCTAAGGGGATCCTTAAGAAGGGTAGCCAGTGTTGTGTGGGAAAAACTTTTTTTTTACTAGACTTAAAACTATTCAAAATGTTACTTATTAAAATTAATAATAAAGTACTTTCAGAGTTTTAGAAAATTCCACCCCTAAGGGGGTTAAGAAAGCTTTGTATGGGCAACACTTTTTTTGAGCTAGAGACTTAAAAGTTTACGAAAAAAGTTCTTTCAGCGATTAGAAAAATTCAACCTCTAAGGGGGTTTAAAACGGGGTTCAAATTTTAAATGGCGAGCAATAAAATTTTAAAGTGTGAGTAAGAGATTTTTAACTTCGGTCTTATTCTGTTCGTTAAAAGACTACAAAACTGATTTCAGAGTTTTTCCAAATTCATCCCCTAAGAGTGTTAAAATTGGTTCAAAGTTTGAGTATTTCAAGGCATTTTTAAAGTATGAGAGTAGGTAGTAATTGTATGAGCTGCCTCACCTCGATCGCTGCGCGATCGAGGCGAGGCAGCTCATACGATTCCCGTTCTACATGTGAACTGATTAATCCAACCCAACTATGTTCAAAAATACTAAAAAAAGGGAAAACTAGAAGATGGGTACCAAGTCCACGTAATAGTTGTCTATTCTGACTATACGCGCTGTTACGTTTAATCCTGTATAATAAATTTTCGCATGTCTAGTCGGTATATCACTTGAGGTTATTAATATACCACTGTATTGCAAAGCGTTTGTTATTTTGACCTGATGAAGGCCATATAAACGCCATTTATCAATTGTTACTTCCACTATGTCGCCAATTTTAACTATCATTTTTTTTGTTTATTTGACTGTTATAACTTATAATAATTTTTAGTAGTCAAATTTTTATTATTTAAAATGTCAAAGGAAATTGAATGTTCTATTGAAATCGGCAGGCACATGTGATAGCTGAAAGAATTTGAATCGTCTTATATTTATACCAACTGTGATTCGCATTTATGCTTAAGATGAAGCATTCGTCTGTCTCGCACTCATCCGTTGTAAAAATAATACAAGCAACTGTTAATTGTATTAATTTCCTTTATTTGAAAAAATCTTATTTGTAATACACCAGTTTCTTAAGCAAGTTACATTTTTAAGGGCACATGTGTTACTATGGTAAATACAACTTTGAATATCCGACGACATTGAATATTTTTGATACAGAGTCTTTAAATTAGGACAATTGTTTTCTTCCAAATTATAAATATTATCGTTTCCTAATATTTCTTTTAACCACATCACTTTTTCACAACCTTTAGTGAATATATTTTTATTTTTTAGGTAATCCCATATCAAAAACTTGTAATTAAAGTAAGGCACAAAACCTTCGTCCCACAAAATGCCAATGTTTCTTTCTATCCAAGCCACCTGCGTACGCTCCTTCCTTGTCAAGTTATAGAATGGATATGGCGGTTTTATCAACAAAACAAGAACATGATTTTCACATAAAATTGCTATTTCTTTTGGTATAAATTTGTTGTTTTCACTTTTAAAACCTTGGATATCCACGACCGCATTCATGATAGTTTTCGAACTATGTTACTGAGTGGTTTATATTCAAAGAGGCAATCGTTTAGGATCAGACAGTATGCTGTAGTATTATCTGGTATGTCTTCTAACGATTCAATTTCCAAACGTACATCAACTGGTCCAGTCTTAAGTGAATCGTTTTGTCTTGAGCAGTCGATAACAAAAAGTGGCGCAATTTTCGAAAATGTTTGCAAATCCAGCAATGGTTCGATACAAGCGTTGTAATAAGACTGGCGAAAATTAGCATACATCTCATATAATATACTATATTTACCCTCATCAAACTTTAAATTAAGATTGTCATAAGGAAAGTATTGCGAATTTAAAAATAGTTTGACATTTGTTATATTACAATGATCAAATGAAGCTGAACTTCTCGTCGTATTCAATTTTCTATCAGTTTGCAGTCCTAATATAACATATCTCGGTTTCTCTAACTGTGAAGCAGTTTTAATAGACCAAGAATGCTTAGTTGTTTTAGGTAATAGCGGATATTCGTATAAATCCCAATTTCTGAACGCTATTTGTATGGGTCGATCTTTTTCTAAATGCTTTAATAGTAAGAGTCGTTCGCGATCAGAAACTCTAATATGAGGTACACGCCACTGGATTTTAGTTATATTTATATTAATATTTTCGTTTTTCTGAGCTATCATACTATTCAAAACAGAACTATTTCTATGTAATATAAGCTCATGTCTGCAATTGATGAGTATTTTATTGTAATCTTCAGCGAATCCTAATATTTTATTCAAAGGTATTATAGCAGTGAAATGAGTAGTATCATTACCCGTGGTTCCACCTAAACTCCAACCCCACAACGCTGCATTTTTACTTTCTCCTTCATTCATTGAAATATAAGATTTCATTGTAGTTGTGACTCCAGCATTTTTAATGTTATCGATTGCGACACCATTCAGCTCGTATCTGATATTTTGAAACATAAACAATATAGAATTGTTTATAAAATTGGCTTTTTTTGTTATTTTCTTCCCTGCTGCGTCCGTAGTTGTTATACTTGCGCACCCCTCAATATAAATTGAGCTAGCTGATGGTAGTACATAAACATCTTGCTGGTGTATAGGTATCCTTATTTCATCGTTTTCTTCGAAACTGTTATTGTATGGGTTATAGCTATGAATTTCATAGCTCTCAATCGAATTATCATGATGCGGTAAATCTATGATTTGCAACATTTTATACTTTAAAACCGAGAGAACGTAAAAAAATCTTATTCTTTTTTGTAATTACTTTTGTTGCTCTTACACGTCTTCTACCTTTCGACACTGTACGTGAAATATCAGGAGTTCTAGTATGAACAGGGTTTTTATCAAAAACAATCATTTTAGGTTATGGTATTTTTTTAACCTCTTAGATTAGTAACTAGAACATGCAATTTTCAGCACGTTTTATGATACAATGTGCATTGTTCTGACACGTCTTTCTATTTATTTGATCGGTGTCTGTTATGCAGCATGACGTCATATTTATTTATTTATTCTTTCCCAAAATGAAACAAGAAATTTTAAACATAAATGACCACAGTTATACAAATTGTTTCCCTGTAAATTATCATAATTGTAGTGAATTTTTTCTCCCATGTACTTGATAAACTCCTGCGGTGGTTTCAAATTACCATAGCTATCGAAGTATTCAACATAATCATTTGTTTTTCCATAGGCTACCCAATGAGTGCCAGCATTTGTAGAAGAATCTAAATTGATAACTCCACATTCCAGTTGTAATGGGAATTGCGGTAATTCATCTCTCATAAACACACCACGAAAAAAAGGTATGTTTTTAGAGTGCTTCATAATATCAATATTTGTTAACGCTCTTTTGGGTAGCCGAGTAATTAGTTTTTTTTCTTTTGTAACATAAATTCCTAGCCCATTTCTGTATGGTTTAAGATGTAATCCTTTTCCAATACATAGGGCTTCCATATTCATATTATGTTTTTTAAATTCCTTCAAATTTTTTTTAGCTAACTTATAGTCGTTGACAGCTTTGGTGATTCCAGCGATACCTCCTGCTAAACTACCGGCAGCAGACAATCCCGCAAATATAGGTATTAGTGGTAAAAATCCTCCAGTTTTAGGGACCGGGATCACTCTCGGTAATTTAATAGATAAATCGTCAGATGCTAGTTCATGAGCGGCTGTATATGCTAGTTCCGTTAAAATCTTCTTGCATTTTGGCTTTAATTTTCGAATACGGTTTTTGGTATGAGAAACAATGTTATTGAATGTTTTTTTAAATCCAAAACCAGTTTTTACTTTTGAAGCTGGCGATATGTTTTTTTTCCTCATGATTATATTACAGACACTATTTTGTTTATTTTTCGTTTATATATTTTTAACTTAACCGTGTATGCGGTGGAGATGGAGTGTTTATAGTAAGACGATTCGCATACGACTGAGTTGTAATATATATTTTATTAATATATACTGTCACTAGTATTTCATCTACTTATAAACGATTGGTCATTTCTATCCAGCTATTTTCGCTTGAAGGTAACCCTAACCACTTTACAAACACCTTTCTTCCTTTAATTCGTAAAACTTTTTCAACAAGATATATATCAGGATATAAAGTTCTTCGAATTTCGTATTCATAAAATGCTCCTAAAATTGGTCTAGCCCCGGCATCTTCTAATAAATAAGTTGTTGGGTAGGTATCTTGAACCTTAATTATTTTAAATATTTCCGAAGACCAATTAGGCGTATATCCTTTTGCGAAGCAACTCTTATATTTGCTTATTCTCACATAATCCCCTACTTGAAATCTTTTGCATTTCAATATTTTCTTAGAGTCTTTTATTTGTGCTTTAATGTATCTTTGTAATACTCTTTCTCTATTATTTTGGTTAATTGTGTACGGAGGTGCTCCTATAGTTCTATGAAATGTATGATTGTACTCATACATTTTACAATCTAGCGTTCCATCAGCCCATTTATAATTTCCTTTCAAATTAAACTCTTTATATAACTTATTTTTTAGCGTTCTTATAAAGCGTTCTACAATGGAGGCTTTTTTGGTAGAATATGTGGAATAATGATTAATATTATATTTTTTTATTACATTTGAAAAACCATTATTGTAAAACTCCTTACCCATATCTGTTTGCAAATTTTTTGGATATCGTCCTCTTGCTAAGAAAGTTTGAAATGCTGTAGACACCATTTCTTTTGTTTTTTGTTTTAGAGGAAATGCCCAAGCATATTTTGAGAAACAATCTATAATTACGAATATATATTTGTAACCCAAATTTACATTCGATAATGCTTGCATATCAATCAAATCTGCCTGCCAAAGGTCATCTATGTCTTTTAATATGACTCTTCTTCGAGGGAAGTTGACTCGAGCGTTTTTATGAATTTCATTAACGACGTCGGCTTTGCTCATAGTGCTTGTTCAACTTCCCTTCTAGTTCTTTCAATTCAATATTTTTTTCAATTTTTTTAACACGGTCTGATAAAACGCCAATTAGTTTATCAAGATGCTCAAGTGTGTTTAAAGTAACTCTTATTTTTGCGTCGATATATTCGCAAGTATTAACGTCATTGGATACTTCGGCTTCTTGTGTAACACATAAATTATGTCTTTTTATTTTAGAAAAAATATTTTCTTTTACATTGTAGACGTTCATCTCTGATGTCCATTTGTATACTAAACATAATGATGATAACATCTTAGTTTTTAATCTTTTATTATACCGCATTCTTTTAACTCCTCAATAATGGATAAGATTTCATTATCATGGTTGCTGTTACCAGCACTTTTAGACGCAATCAATAGTTTTAATCTTCCTATTAATTCATTTGGGTCATCCCAATAAATATAATCTGTAGCTCTTTTATATTTTTTTAATGTAGGCAAGGAACCGCCAGTTTTCAGATTCACCAACTTTTCAGGAAAATCCTGTTTAGCATCTGAGAATAGAGGTTTAATGATCTGACAGTATTTTATTCCTTTATCTCCTTTAAACTGCCCGTTGGGATTAAAATCTCTTCTGTGGGCACTTGTAATAATAAGAAGGTTTTTGTATGTAGTTTTGTCTTTTTCTGTCACCATCTCGAGATTAGGCTTATTGCGAATTAAAAGCTCTTTTAAACCTGCTGTTAATTCGTGATTTTGGTTATTAATTGTAATCACATAATTTTTTTCTTTAGAGTTTTTATTTACTAATGATAAAGAAACAACAGTATTTCCCATCATGAGTTTATTATTTTCACTGCGGATCCCAAATGGTATATTAATATTATCATAAATGTCTAAAACGTCTTCTTTCTTAAGAGATAATAATGTGTCATTCATGTTATTTTCAGAGTTTTTACCATTGTTGTCCAAATCATAATATTCTGAATGCTTGCTTAAATCAGCTTCGAGGGGATTTTCGAAATCTTCGTATGTTATGGAAGAGATATTATCCGTGGGTATATCATTTTCGTTTTTAATACTTGTAATGTTTAAACTATGAGTTTTTTTATCATTTGCTTGTACTAATGTCTCTAGAGGGTCCGTAATAGGCTTAAATACTTTCTTTAGTTTTAGGTTAGCGGCATCTTCTTCGTCCTGCATCATCTTAATTTTCTTTTTTATGCAATTTGCTGATGTAATCAACTGTTTTTTTAGATTGGTATCCATTCTTTTAATTTCAACAACAGTGTGCTATATACGAACACCGCAGTTCAAGTGAGTGTTTTATAAATGAAGCTGGTATTTATAAAGCATTCATAAATAAATAAACGTATCAAAGCCTAGTCTATATCTTCCTTTATCAATTTCGCAATCTTTATTAATTAATAAAAAATTGAATTGATTTCTCCATATAGTACAACAAAGCTCCTTAAACTTAAGCCAATCCATATCCGTATTTATGTGATCCTTGTATATATGTTTTAAATTTGTATCATCTTGCTTAAAAATTATCAATATGTTGGCATTGTCTCTTAGCAACTGCTTTGGTATTTTGGAATACGTTTGGGATAAATAAAAGCAGTCTATTTGCCTATGTCTTCCCATAGCAAAATAGTTTCTAATGTTCATCTGATTTTCACATGCTACATCATCAAAAATTATCACTGAATTAGTTAAAGCCTCATTGGGATGAAGAACTTCATTACTTTCGTTTAGCAAGTAAAAATTTGCTCTAGGAATTCTTTGCATAACTTCTTTCAAAAAGAGATACTTCGGCTGAAAGGCTGTCTTTGAGTACAAATAAATGTGCTTAAACTTTAAACCATTTTCATGTAACAATAAACTCAACATAACATTCGTTTTACCGCAGTTGGATGGACCGCATATTATGCAACGAATAGTATCGGGTAACAAGGCACAATGTTTTACTTGTTTGTTTTTTTTTTCGACATCTATAGTATTGACCTCTAAGGTTTCGGCTTGCTTAACAAACCTCATGATGAAATGTGAAGTGAATCAGATAGATCATGTCTTTATATAGGTAACCAATAAAATTGGGACGTTAATATTAATTATGGTCACGACATATGTATCAGATTTCGCAAACTAAGTGATTACACATAAAAGCTAGATGAGACTTCATTTTATAATTAATACTAGAATGCTGCCATTTCTGCAGTGGTCGTCGAAGAAATTACTCGCGAGTCAAGTAAGTTTCTTTTTAGAATCTGCTCATATCGGTACCTAAAATTAAATTATTCTAATGTGTAAAGTGTATTTTATCGGTAAATGGAGTGAATATGGTATTAACTTATTTCAGAAAATGTCAGACCCTGTGAACTTTGACTGCCAAGAAATCAACAACAGTTTCGACATCGACAGTCGACTAATTGGTGATTTATTTTATAATATTCAAGACCAAGAGGAAGGATATATAGTTCAGCATGAGGAAAATAAAGCACCGGGGGTGAAGAAACGCAAGACTCTGAAGAATAAACCGAACAAGAAAATACCCAAAAAGTCGGAGATATTAAACAATTTATCGTATGTGTCTCGAAAAGGAAAAGAAAATGGACATCATTTGATTAAAATAACCATTTATGAACTTCTTCCTGGAGTTAAGCGCAGCGATGTTGATGATAATGTATGTCTAAGCGCGCAGTATATAGTTGAAGACAAATATGATGAAATTTTGGACTATACAGAAACCGTAGTCAAGAAAATTGTGAAAAAAATAAGTGATAGTGATAGTTACAAGTTGTAAAAATGAACTTAATGCAAATAACTTGTCAATAAATATTTGATGATCTAAATTTAAATAGCCTTTTTTTTTTTGCTGCCGTTGTAATTAACAGGTAGTTAAAGGTAAACTAGAAATATATGACTTTGCTATGTTGCGGAATTTCGCTGGAACTAATTTCTTACACTGGCAATAATTTTGATGACAGTGACATTGATATGACAGGGTGGTTATTATCAAATTCGAACTTTGAACGATGCCAGTCAAATGATATCCTCGTCTCACTCATTAATCGAGTAACAGAGACGGTTTTACAGTTGAAATTAAGAAGTTTTGCTTCATGGTTGAAGTGAAACACAAGATGCTAGGTCAAACACTGATTTATTCCGAAGCCACCCTCATATGTATAAATGTTACAAACAACTACCTACATAGTTATTATATTAAATCTACAACATCTTTCTCCTCATAGAAATGTTTAGATACAAGAATAACATTAATAACTTACACATAATAATAATACCTCCTTACTGTACTTAAGCTACTTTAACAATTCCTGTCACCATCTTCCCTTATCCTATCTTTGAAAGCATTTTTTATTTAATTTATTAACAATAATCTAATAAGGTATACGTATCTACCGAAAGCAAGCATGGTAATTTTTGTTTGTTGCTAAACAAACAGAAGAAGTTTGAGTAGCATTAACAACTTAGGTTACCTATAGGTACCTACTTACATCTAATTATACTACTAATATAAGTACTTACTATTACTTTTGGTGTAACATAACATAACAGAAGCAACATATAATTATGATGTTTATAAATTGCTATGGCGTGACCGTGACCTACTTCTTTAGCATAGCATCAGTTTTCTTATCAGCTAAAGTAAGGTGTCCGTTTTAAAACTATAAGGACGTATATGATGTGCAGTGCAGATGCACATGCTTACGTAATAGTATTGTACATATGGTTCAAAATTGAAGTGTACATTAAGTTATTGGTACGTTTTGTAACAGTTGTTCACATGTGTAAACACTGATGAATGGTTTTTTTTTTAGTACAATAATGTGCATTAACAAGTCTGTTTTAACATGATAACTGATTAATATTTTTATTAAAATGTACCTAAATCTAAATTATTATTTTTTTTTAATCAAATTCAGGCATTGTGCCTTGCATTTTCCGAGCCATCTTTCTAGTTATAAAGCCCGTGGGTATCCCAGTATGCTTGGAACTAGGCAGATCTGTTGGGAGACTTACCGTAGGGGTCGGTACCGGCGGGGCCCCGAGGACCGCGGACGGGCCTTCCGCGGGGAGGGGCGGCGGCGGAGCGGGTACCGTGTCAGCTACTGGGTCACGCGTGCTCGTGCCCGCGCTCGCGCTCGTGCCCGTGCTGGGCTGTGGCACGTCGCAGCCAGCAACGCCTTGCGCGTTGCCGGTGGGAGTGCGCGGTCTTTGCCGTCGAATGATGTGACGACGGTTACGACGACATTCGCGCCCAAAACTGTCTCGTAAAATATAAGACCTGGGCTCGGGAGCCTTACTTACCACCTTCATAAATTTACGCTTTAGACCGTCGGCTACAACTACAACATCTTCATTTTGTAGTGGTGGGAGATCTCGTGTTACTCGGTCGTAGTTATTTTTTTGTCGCAACTGCTTATTTAAAATGAACTGATGATTTTTTACATAATCTGTTTTCGCTTCTATTTTTTGATGCATTGGTAAACGTGTGCGAATTTTTCTTCCCATTAATATTTTTGCTGGAGAATCAATTCCATCCCTAGGCGTACTTCTGAAATTTAGTAGTCCTAAATGATAATCTTGGCCCGATAGGATACATTTCTGAATCATTTTTTTTACTGTACGGACTGTCCGTTCAGATTTTCCATTTGACTGCGGGTACATTGGAGAAGACGTGATGTGAGTTATATCCCACATTTGCACAAACTTCTTAAATTCTCTCGACGCGTACGCCGGGCCATTGTCCGTTATCAACTCTATGGGACTTCCGTGTCTCGCGAATTGCTCCGTCATTGCTGCGATTACGCAATTACTATTAATTGCTTTTAATTGGGTTACTTCCACATAGTTAGAAAAATAATCCACTAGTATTAAATAATACTTTTTATTGAGCTCAAAAATGTCCGAGCCTAATTTATACCATGGCTCATCCGGCACGTCATGCGGCACTAGCGGCTCCGGCGGCGGCCGCGGGGCCAGCAGCGCGCACGCCGCGCACTCACGAACCGCGTCCTCCACGTCGCGCGACATGCCTGGCCAGAACATGACGTCACGCGCGCGCCGTTTACACCGGTCGATACCCAAATGTCCCTCGTGAATGCGATTTAACATTTCCGCACGTAAAGAGTCTGGAATATAAACCTTATCAGATTTCAACACTATACCTTCCTCATAGTGTATGCACTCGCGATATGGCCAAAAGATTCTCAGATCATTATCAACGTCGTATTTGTTTTTAGGCCATCCGTCCATAATGTAATGTACTAGCTTCTGCGTCAGTTTGTCTCTAGTCACATGTTCCCTTACCATGTCTAATTTTTTATCACTGAACTGTACATGACTTAACACAAAACACGCCTGCGCATCCATCTCATCGGCCATCCGCTCATGCATCAGTTCCGTTAATGCTGCCCGTGACAGCGTATCAGCTATATACATGTACTTGCCTGGTGTATATATTACTTGGAAACTGTAGCTTTGCAACCGCAATCTCATTCGTTGAAGGCGTGCGGGTACAGCAGACAATGGTTTCTTGAAAATGGCCTCCAGCGGTTTGTGATCTGTTTGGATGGTCACGTCCCGTCTCCCGAATATATATTGATGAAACCGTTCACAGGCAAACACGATTGCCAACATCTCTTTCTCAATTTGCGCGTATCGTGTTTGCGTGTCGGTGAGCGTGCGTGATGCAAACTCGACAGGGCGACCGCCCTGCAGCAGCACGGCGCCCAGTGCCACGGCACTCGAGTCCACGGACAACACCATTGGCTGATGTTCGCTGTACAGCGCCAGCACTGGTGCTGCCGAGATCTTTCGCTTTAACACTTTTACCGCTTCCGCGTGTTGTGTGTCCCAAGTCCAGTTCACATCTTTTTTCATTAGATCCCTCAATATTTTTACGCATTCTGAGTAGTTAGGTATGAACTTGGAGAGATAATTGACCATACCTAAAAATCGCTCTAGCGCCTTTCTGTCTTGCGGATCTGGCATGTCAATGATAGCCTTCACTTTTTCATCATCTGGCCTCATGCCTCGTCGGTCAAACACGTGCCCTAAATATTTGATCTCAGTGACCGCGAACTTACATTTATCTCGATTAAATCTAATACCGATGTCTTTTGCTCTCTGTAATAACTTTTGAAGCCTCATATCGTGCTCTTCTTTAGTAGACCCCCAGACAATTATGTCATCGATAAAGGAGTCGGTCCCCTCCAAGTCTTCCAAATGTTGCCTTACCTTCGCGTGGAACATCTCTGGCGCACAGCTGATTCCATATGGGAGCCTTAAAAATTGGTACCTACCAAATGGCGAGTTAAACGTGCAGAGGTCTGCACTGGCATCGCTGAGCTTCAGCATCCAAAACCCGCAACGTGCGTCCAACACGCTGAAGTAGCGAGCTCCGCGCAGGCGCGCCGCCAGCTCGCTCACCGTCGGCAGTGCAAAGTGCGCTCGCCGCACGGCTTGATTCAAGTGTAACGGGTCCAAGCATACTCGGATATCCCCGTTTTTCTTGGCAACTACGACTATAGCATTGACCCATGGAGTGGGATGACTTACTTTTCGCACGACCCCTAACTTTTCCATTCTAGTTATTTCATCGCGCAATTTATCTTTCATACCCAAAGGTATTCTACGTACAGGACAAATTACTGGTGGTACATTCGGATCCACTATTATTTCATGCGTTCCTGGTAATTCGCCCAAACCTTTAAATAAACCCTTATACTCGTCCACATTCAAAACATCTAAACGTTGAATCACACCTAATTTCACACAACTGTCTAAACCTAAAATATTTTGACAGTTCATGTTCGCTACCACAAATTTTACCTTATATTTAGTATTTTTGTAGTCAATACCTAACTCACACTCCCCGATTATTGGCACCGAATTACCTGTGTATGAAAAGACTCGCCTACGGAACGGAACTAAATCATGTATATTGAAACCCATAGACATATACTCGGATTTAGATAAAACATTCAACATTGAACCGGAATCCAATTTAAAATTAAGCGGCTTACCTTTAAAATATAAACACTCATTCCATTCCTTTGTGACATTTTTTTCGATAGGTTTCAACTGATCTCCTAACGAGCTTACATACAATACATTAACGTAAAGTTCATCATCATCATCCGAGACCTCGGCGGAGTCATCCTCAGCAACCGACACATAGTCCACACGATCCCCCTTAGCTCGCTTGGTGCATACTTTAGCATAGTGCCCGCGCGTATCACACACGTAGCACACCGCGCCGGCCGCCGGACAGTAGGTGGGGTCGCAGTAGGCGCTCCCGCAGCGCGGACACTGCTGCGCGCGCGCGCCCTGGCGGCCGCCGCGCGCACCGCGTCGGCCGGGGCCCCGGCGCCCGCGCGCCCCGCGAGCGCGCCCGACCGCGTCCACCTGGACACCCTACGATGTCGAAGCCTGCGCTTGCTCGATTTGCCGACCTTCCTCTGTGGACATCTCGTGCGCTTCGCATATTTGCACCGCCTTCGCGAGCGTCAGTCCGTCCGCCCTGAGCAGACGATCCCTCACTACGTTGCTCGTAATACCACAGACTACTCGATCACGTATGAGCCCGTACTCTAAAGTTTCAAACTCGCAACCCTGGCTTAGCAGTTTTAATGCTGTGACATATTGATTTATAGTTTCACCTGGACTCTGGGTGCGTGTAAAAAACTTGAACCGTGACATCGTTACGTTCACTTTCGTACCGAAGTGCTCATCGAATTTCCGCTTAACACAATCAATATCGTCAGCACTTTCGTCCTTAGCATACGTGAACGTGGAAAAGATCTCATATCCTTCGGCGCCAATGAGGTTGACCAGCAGACTCGCTTGTACGTCCTTCGCCTCTTTGTTCACCCCCGATGCTTTTAAAAACACCGAGAATTGATTCCACCATTTTTTCCATGCGTCGGCGCGCGCCGCCGCGCTGCCCTCGACATTTAATTCCGGCGGAGGACGAGCGTGCTCCATATTACACGTAACACACTAACACGCTAACACACGGTGATAACAAAGTACGATACAATCACTAATCGCGAACTTTTATGCGTTTAACGCAATTTATTCTTTTTACCGCTGTCACCATGAAGTGAAACACAAGATGCTAGGTCAAACACTGATTTATTCCGAAGCCACCCTCATATGTATAAATGTTACAAACAACTACCTACATAGTTATTATATTAAATCTACAACAATGGTAACTGCCTTATGTCCCTGAACTGTTGCCATATAAATCAGAATAATAGTGTCTTCTTGACAACAGTCATATATTTCTGGTCTACCTTTAAAAACAGGGAAACAAAATTAAATCAAAGGCATGAAAATTCATGATAACATTTATTAAAAACAAGACTACACAATACATTTATGGGTAGATTCATAATTAAAAAATACCGCCAATACATTTAATTTAAATATGCATATCTTATCAGCTAGTCCTATAATCTACAATATATTACTATAGTGACCCCACGGTAAAGTTATAACTGCGCCGTCTATTAATTGCCTTTTATCATCATTTTTACTTAATACCAACTTATTCAGTTGCTGGGTAAACATTTTATGGTTTTTTGATTTAATAATACACATGTTGTCCCTTAACTCCTCGCTATTATACAAGCATTTTTTATATTTTTTCATATCGAGTTTTTTGGTCACGCACTTCTTTACACCTTTCGCTTTTTTTATAGATTTTGCCTCGGTATTGATACAGTATAACTTAGCTCGTAATCCAACAAACTCTGATATTACAGTGCCACCCATTTCATCTTTGAAATAACCGGGAATTTTCATGTTTGCCATCGGCATGTTGTACACATTATTAACCTCAAAATTACTTGTATCAAAGTATGGAAGCATTTCTTTCATATCCGCGTAAAAGTTGTCAGTAAAGACTAAATATAACAGACTATCTGTGTCCGTGTAACATAAACGAATATTTTGATTATACCTTTTTCTCATGACAGAATAATGAAATTGATACAAGTGCTTTTTAGCGAGCTCTAGTACGGTAAATCCAATATAAATAGGCATATCTAAAACTAATTTAGATTGCTGCATTTGAATGGCTACCAGGTTTTCCGAGAAAACTGACAAGCTTTTAAAATTCGGAGCACTGATATACTTTTCTGCGCCACAAATTTTGTTAGTTTTATTCGAAATATCTTTCCAAACATTGACCAATTTGACGTCAACTTGGTTTCTTTTATTTTGAATTGTCTTTCCATAGATGCTATTAACCTGCTTTTTAAAAAAGTTTTTTTCGAAGTCGCATTTAGCATTTTGTCTCAGTTCTGTATTTAGCGATATGTAAGGTTCTAAAAATTTTGTTTGATTAAAAGCTAAAATGCGATGAATTTTCAATAATTTTAAACCATTATTCAAACATTCTTTTAAGTGCTCGTAATGTATTACATATTTATATTTATTGTGCAAATTTGCTATCAGTTTACGACTCGTTTTGTTTGGAGGAACATAATTTTCTGGAGCAAATGGCAAATCTGAGTGGTGATCATGCAATTCATATGGGTATTCAAGATCTACTTCAAGTATGTACCCTCGAGGACTGTCGCAACTGACGCTTTTAACATCAAATTTGTCTATTTCTTTGTCGTTTAGAAACATAAAATTGTTGGTTGGTAGGTATTGCAGCATAGCAAAACCATACAAATTGACACAATCTAAATATATTAAATATGAACTAGTTTTGGTGTCATTATAGTCCGCCAAATATATGTTATTCGCTTTTGCATGTCGTAGCGAACACTGAGCAAGACCGCCTCGAATTCCCTTTTCTATCATTTGGTACATTTCAACATCAGATATCAAATCCAGCTTTATTTTTGTATATAGCAACATCGCATTCCAGCTCAAAGCCGGACTAGAAACATAGTAACACGGATCTAAATTATAATAAGTTAGACTCATGCGCCTGAATTTTTCGAATATATCACATAATAATAACACATCACATTTTAGGTATAAATCAGTATATTCACCCAAACTTTGTATGTTAAATTCTCTCCATACTGACTTTGCGTGTTCATAATTTTCGTTTGTAATATTCTCAGCTGTTAGTTTACTATAAAAAACCTTTCGATCTGGAAGCTCATTTTCGTTGTATCGATCCCACGAGTCTATGTAGTCATAGCAATATATGCCTTTCTTGCGAAGTAATTCAAAGTGGCAAGGATTAGGATAAAACTGTTTGAGGTTTTTAAAGTCATCAGGATCCAAAGTACTAGCCAATTCATCTAAACCAGAATTCAAAAAGTTAAATGAGTCGATAAATTTTAACTGCACCGGATTTTGACCCTCTATTGGTATGAATTTGGTTAATGATATGTATTTTTCCTTTGTTTTTGGAATTAAATTTATGCGACCAAGTGTATTCGATAGTTCTGTAATAAACAAGTGACAATCATAACCAGAAAAATTATGAAAGAGTATGGGTATAAACTCGCAAGACTTAGCATTTAAATTACAAAAATCATGGCCTGGACCGCGATATTTACCAGTAAAATGATCATGATCTGCTACGATACGTTCGCCGATTTGAAACGATTTTCTGCAGATATGACAAGTCGTAGCATTCTTTAAGGAATGATTTTCATCGGCAGACAATGGCGACATTTCACAGTCAACTGATAATAACTGATGCAATTTCTTTACATCTTTGGAAATAGTTTCTACAAATTTTTTGGCACAATTTGGACCGCGATATGATACATACTCATTTAGTTCCGGTTTGGATTCACAGCATATATAGTAGGCAAAACACGTCGCTTCATGCACTTGTATATTTTCAATGTGATTGGACTTGCTTTTGTCCGAATATTCTAAAAGCAAACTTTCGAAATCTCCATAAATTACTATAGGTATTCTTTGAGTCCTTTCGAAATGGCTAAATGATAGTGTACTGTCAGGTTCTGGTAACATAGTTTTTACTCTAGCGCAATTATGAGAATAAAGTTTCTGTTCTGTATCAAAGTATATAAAGCATTCCTCACATAAATTGATTTTAGACGTATGTTTAGTAAGTTGTCCACGAACAAGTTTTTCTATGTTTTTTATTAAACAGAAATGAGATTTTCCATTTTGTTCGATAAGTAACAAGTTGACGTGTGTCAACTTATGTTTCAATGTCTTATATAGAGGTCCAGACACGTCATAATTTTTTTCTAAACCATAGACGTTTATTGAGATGTTCGGATTGTTTTTTTCGAATACTTTTAAGTCGTCCAAGGCTGGTGGAAAGGACATGCCTCTAATATTGAGAAGGTTTCTAAAATGCGGATATGATGAAACTCTATTTGGATTTTTACTTGCGGGGTACATATGAGCAATGACGCTCCATAAAAAACAATAATCGTCTTTGTTTTGTATATTTAAACATGATTTAGTGTTGCGAATTTTGGCTGGCAAACTAACATATGTGCCGGCCCTTAACGGGTTGTATTTATTTATGTTTATTTCCAAATGGCTAATTGAATCAATAGTCCAGCCTGATTCTGAAAGTTCAAACTCTGAGCACTTTGTTATAAGGTTGTCAACATAACTGAAATATAGGGATAAAATATCAGTATTCCGAAAAATTTCAAAGTACTGTGTATTAAATGATTTCAATGCCTTTTCATTATTTTTTGGCTGTGTGTATGTAACAAAAAGTTCAACATTTACTTTCAAAGCAGTGTGTTTTTCTAGAGATATTTTTATTAGTTCAAATACTGATTTAGAAATCCTATTTAAAAACTGTTCTGGGGTTGAATGGATATCATCCACAATAGAATTTACTCTATAACTTCTAATTCTATTTTTAAATGCGGTAGCTATGACCTGTACATTATCGAACTTGGTATTTATCAGACAGTTTGACTTATGAAGGTTGCTCTTTTTATGTGATGTGAAGTTAGAAGCATGAACTTTGCACTCGTCACAAAACATGTTTGTTTTTCAAGGTCTTTATTTTATTAGCACTAGCAAAGGAATAGATTTTATTGTGTAATTATTTCATTATTTTATTATTGCATTATTTCATTATTTCCTTATTTCATTTCATATATATGCTGTGAATGAAAAAATAAACATGTAAAACAGTTATAACTTTAATGTTCGGGGTTACTTACAAAATGATAAATGCGAATATATAAGTAGGGAACATTATACTAAATACTGCCGAGTATATTGGTAAGGCAAAGTATAATTCTTACACATGTTATTGAGGAGCTGGGTACATAATCGGCTGAATTTTGACAAAGTCTTGTTTCCCGGCCTGTACTAATTTCGAGACCGCTGTCCACAGCGGTGTATTGGTGTCAGTGGCCACCTTCAATGTGGTAAGAGTATTTTTCCACCGTTCTTCCGCTGGTAATCGCTCCGCTTCACGGCTATTATAGACCCGGAGTTCGACAAAGTATTCTCCTGTCTTGGTAGGATCCCTCTGAGTTGTAAATCCCGACGCGCCGCGTTGAATCAAAAAACTTCTCAATGTCGCTGCTCGAATAGGCTTATGTTGTGCCTGTTGCGCATCGTCCTGTAAGACAAAAATAACAAATTAAGTAATCAGTTTATAATCAAATCAAAGATATTGCGCTCCTATAAAAAAAAAAGACTAATTAGAAACACAGTGATTAATAAAAAAGTTCGCAAACAAGTTTTGGAAAACAAAATAGTCGTATCCCTATCTGCTCTAGATAACTTTGGATACAGAAAATATGTTCAAACAGCAAAAAAAAAACCAAGTGACGGTAGCCTTGACGCATGGGTAACTAATCGTAATGTATGGAATAAAGTAGTAATTTAAAACATTAGAACTGAATATAATTAGCACGTCCCTCCAACATTCGCGAGAAAACCTCCCACTGTACTCATCGCTAACCTAAGAATGTTGGCTATGTTTACACTATTTACTTCCTAAATAAATAAATTAGAAATCTAGGTCAGCTAGTACATACCTCAGATTCCAAGGCCTGTGCAGGACGTTTACGTTTCACTGGCGGCGATTGAGCGCACGGGATGGCTTCGTCTTCCGACTCCGAACAGCTATCCAAGGCCGATAGCTCTTTAACTTGTGATGCTGCCGGCGCCTTTGGTTTTTTCGGAGCACGTTTCTTCGCCGGTTTTTTGTCTGCTACTTTCTTCGACGTTGACGGTGTTGGCTGGACAGAGGAGGACTCATCAATCGTCCTCGAAGAATCGTCCAGCAGCTCGTCCTCCCAAAACGGATTCAGAGACCAACCAGGCCTGCGATAAAATAACAATATGTATTTGAAATGCACCAACAAATCGGAAAACAATAAACTGGCTTAATAACACGATAAGTACTATATACGTACACTTACATGGTTTCCAGTTGTATTTGCGTATATACACCAAACACCAACTCACTTTTGCTTGATTGCAGCGAACACCGAACCGGGTTGTTATTGTTTTATTTAAATTACACTCTCTGAACTGACTGTCCCGAGTCCTGGCAGTTATGAAGCTAATGGTGCGTTAATGTCCCGGCTGTCCTATTTATTATACGATATTCTAAAGTTGCGATTACAATGGCTAATAAAAGAATCATCGAAGACAGTGCAATAAAAACATATTACATAGCTGAACAAATTTAGTCCTTATGTAGACCATCTATAAACACTTCGACTGTTCTGTGCATTGATTCCGTTATAAAGATGCCCTAACATTCCAAAAAAGAAATCCATTACTTGCAAAAACGCCTTACGATATGAAAACCGAGACGTAAATTATAAAAGGAAGGTGTATGTACTCTCTACAGATCGTGAATTGTTTGCAGCGGTCATTTTTACATTGGAATGTACTATATATTGTAAGGATAACCAGTATTTCTCAAACCAAGCGCACCTTAGACTAGCTAGTAGCAAGAATCACATCGAAACCAATCAAATTACGAACGAGTTCATTTGACAGTGGACCTAGCTTAGATAAGCTACTGTAAAACCAGTACGGTTTGAGCTCAGATCTTTTTTATTAGGACTCGCATATAAATGTTAGCGTTAACCTACATAAAACAAACCCTATTATAGTTTTCTATTTTTTTTTCTAATTATATAATTATATATTTTTTAAAGGCCCTCTTGTAATTTAGTTTCTTGGGACATAATCATAATAGTTAAACGCTGGCAACTAAATGTATTCGCTGACTTCGCGCTTCGGCATGAGGTACCTAATTGACAACAATAGAAAAAAACTAATTACTACTTCGATGCAGATAAGTAAAATAAATATTCCATCTCCTTTCAGTAATATCCTTGTGATTATTTTTAGCAGCTAGGCTCCGGCTAGAAAGGACAATTTCCGCGCTAGTTTTATAACCAATTTGATATCGAACTATGTAAAGTAAAATGTTTAATTAGTCTGAGTAAACTGACAGATGACAGTGTAAATATTTTCGTTATTTAGACATCACTTCATAAGAGTATACATACATGTAACCGGTGATATGAAGGTTACTTTAATTCATAATATTTATATTAGGTACTCATCATATGCCTATCTACTATCAAAAAAAATATATGCATAAATAAGAAAACTGGCTAATTAAATCGAAAATGGGTATTTGTTAAGATAATTTGCAAGTGACGGGGATATGGGCAATAGTTTGTGTTTCTCGTTAATGATTTTGATATCCGGCCAATCACTAGTGATTCTAAGATCATAGCCAATTGATCTATTTATGGCCAAATTTGATAGATGGAGTAGTGTTGGTGGTTCAACTTTTAGCGGCATCTTAAATTCTATGCGGTGCCTCTGTAGCCATTTTATTCCATGCGGCGATTTTACATAATATTGAACCAATTCTACAACACTACGACGTACTTCTCTTACACCTTCAAAGCAATAAAGATTTTTGGAATACGAAGACCGTATCCTGATGGATTTGGGCCCTCGCACTGTTTGTACAGACGACGAAAACTCAAAATTTGGATTGTTAGAGTTTCTGACAAGAAAAGTTCCAATGCTTGTGTTTTCAAGCATTCTATGAGCATCTTGCACATTCAAATTTTCATAATACCATCCGCATTGTCTCAACAAATCCATATTACTCCGTTCAGCCATAATGATCCACGCCATTAACCTCTTGACCACCGCACTACGAATGAAGTGACGTTCTCTGCACGCACCACGGAACTGGCAATCAGCATCGTGCACAATATAATATTAACAACATTCTCAATAGTTTAACAAATGAGAATTAATTTAGACAGGTCGGACGTGTTCCTGTACAATACATTTGCAATGCATCGCATGATTCATAGGTGCAGCCGGCTAAGTGTAACTTGTCGGGTGCGTATCAAATAGGCATGTTGTGAACACAAAACTAATTGTATGTTCTGCATCACTCGATCGCGAAGCGCGCGCGCGCGCGCGCGCGAAGCGATTGAGTGATGCAGAACATACAATTACTACCTACTTATGAGATTTTTAACTTTGGTTTTAGACTGTTTGTTCACAAACTAGAAAATGAACATCAACTTTTTTTTTAATTATCCCCTAAAAGAGGGTTCAAATTTTGTATTGAGAGAAATCATTTTCTAAGACGATAAAAAGTTCTACGCGGACGAAGTCGCGGGCAACAGCTAGTTAAACTATAAACTTGGTAACTCCACCCAACAATGACATTCATTCACAGAACTCGAATTCTATCTTGAAACAATCGGCACCTCTCTGAGAAAAAACTTACCCAAATTCTGTGTAGAATGTATTCTACTTAGTAATTTTTTTTAACAACCTACCTATTTGCAGTTCCTTTATCAAATGTTTCGTGTAAACTGACAATCCTATATATGTACCGAGGAGTAGTCACGTAACATATAAAAAGTGACGTTTAGCTACCTGACGCGTGTACAATGCGTTACGTGATCGACCTGCCGCTCCGCATAAATTAGGTAACAATAAACTCTATGTTATCACCCTACTTGAAAAGTGTTAATCAAGGTCATGTTGCCATTTAATTTAAATCCCATAGCAAGCTGCCGCGTGCCCCTAAATTATGCGATCTAGTGTGTTGTAGTAGCTCCATACAAACGTTAACCCCTCCCCCTCCCCCCCTTAAGAACTGATTTCTGGGATAAAAACTATCCTTTGTCCTTTCCCAGGACTCAAACTATATCTATACTAAATTTCATCTAAATCGGTTCAGCGGTTTAGGCGGGAAGAGGTAACAGACAGACAGACAGACACACTTTCGCATTTATAATATTAGTATTAGTATGGAGTATTAGGCCAAGCAAATTAGATACAAAAAAAATGTTCTCACGCCACTGTTCGGAAATGTGGCAATAGATTACTCCTACAATACACTACTACAATGTTTCATTGTAGAATAGAGACGAATCCACGAATTGCCATTCGCGCCGAAGCAGATATAGTGCTTTTCTCCAAAAATGCGAGGAAATCAAATAATATTTTCAATTATCTTACAACAACGAGTATGTCAATAACCTATCAAATAAGTTATTTTTTAGATAAATAAATTTATTATTTATTTATACATCAGGCAGGCAGTTGAAACCTATCCAATTAACTTTAAGTATATAATTGTTGAGCCTTAATTTTCTGCTTTGTACAAATGTGCTTGTCTAATTTGTTCTTGAATTGGTTGACAATGTTGACATTGAGTGCTGAGACCACATTGTCTGGCAGTTTGTTCCAAGCTTTCACCTTAAATAATCATGGCTTGAACATTTTTCAGGACAATGCATAGAATGCCACCAATTCACGTCGAAAATGTGCCAGCAATGTCAAACAATTTTATGTGAAAACTGCTTCAACATAACACACAAAAACTATGTAGTCTTCAAAACTCATGTCCTCCAAAATATAGGTTCGTATCTATGCATTATTAATATGGACATACACAATCTCTTATGCGAGTGTCCAATTTATTACGCGGACACTAAAAATCATTCAAAAATTCATTCATTCATTTTGAAATTTCAATTTACTTTTGTGAACTATATCGTTTTTTTTGCTGAATATAATACTAAATATAAAACTAATTATTCTTTGATGTACAAAATTATTATTTGCCTACACATCGCTTTTCGACACTTTTCGACAAGCTGCAAACCACATTCTTTTGAATTCTTCTAATGGCTTTAGCTTCTTGTCCTTGATTTATTAAAGCTAGGTTTAGACGAAGCCAGTGCTTGCTCACTGGCTTGAAAAATAGACCGGCGCTCTACTCCCGCCAGTACTGGCAGCCAGTGCTTTACATACAATAACAAGCCAGCACTCGTCTAAACCGGGCTTAGTGTCATTTCACAATAGCCCAAGTACCGCTCGATAGGACGCAGTTCTAGACAATTTGGTGGATCGTCTTCTTTTCGAAAATTCTTTTTGTATTAATTTAAATAAATGGCTGAAATGTAATGATGTGGTAGGTATATTTTTAGAATGGCCTTAAAATTCCCTTTCATAAGATATTACACACGAATGGTGCTGAAAAAAAAAAAAATTATACAAAAAAAAGAATGTCTCCGCACTCAAGGAATTTTTTTTTAGGAACTGGGACTGATTTTTGACTTTCGAGCGCTCAAATCTTTCACTCGAAAACAGACTAAAATTACGAAATGCTGTTTTCAAATAGCGATAGAAAATTGAAAAGCGAGTGGTATTGACCACTCGTATTCAATTCTATCGGTAGAAAGTTAGTGCCTGCTATTTTGACACTAAAATCGTATTTACTTTTATTTAATTTTCGAGCGCTCGAAAGTCAAAAATCGGTCCCTTTAATCCTATCTCTATCCCTCTAATCCTAACATTTTGTTTTAACCTCTAGTATATGCGTGTGCCAAACGGCTAAACTGTACATCGACTTGCGGTTTTAGGGTACCGTACAAAAAAGGTAAAACAATCCGTCTGTTACAACGTTAATATCTCAAGAACTACTGAAGCTATCATTTTGAAAAGGTTAAGCCACGTGTATGCAAAATAAAAAAAATTATATACATTTTTATTTTCTGTGTAAATGACGAATATGACATGACGGGGGTTAAAAATTCAAAGTCTAGTTAATAGATCAAGTAGGGCATCATATGAAAGGGCTTGAGTTGCGCTATCTAAAACCGTTTTTATTCTTTTTCTACAGTGGTTAAATTTTGATTTATAAAGGAAAATGTAGAAAAATATACCATTCCAACATATATGATACAGGATCTTGCGTAATTTTTTTTATTTATCAAAAATCATTTCTTAACTAAGTTTGTAATTTTATCAATTTTGTATGCAATTTTATGTCTTCAAATTCATACGAGATTATCTTGAAAGTCTATTCTTTCAAATAAAATAATAATAATCGAAATCGGTACGCGTGATAAAAAAATATAAACAAACATACTACTAATACTGTCTTATACTATGCAAGTTATTAGTACCAAAATGCAGATGGCGTTGTATACAACGGTAACTTCTACTATGAGCTGTTGTGATTGTTATGAATGAATGTGGTCTTGACGTGACGGTATGGTGTATGAACATTTGTACGGAACCCTCGGTGCGCGAGTCAGAGTCGCACTTGACCAGTTTTTTATTTTTAATCGTACGGCTTACACTAAATGAACCAGCTACAACCGTTTTAATGTTAGTTACTTGTTAGAAAGAGAAAACGCTTGAGACTCGTGACGTCACGGGTCTCAACCGTCATAGTAAATGACAATCGTTTCATATGAGGGCGCGTTTTGCGAAAAAGGGACAGAGCATATACCCTCTCTTAGAACTTCGGACACTTATAACTTAGTGATTATTTATTCTTTAGTGTTACTTTTTTCTCCATTCGACTGTATTTTTAATCCTTTTTCGAGAAAATGCAACATTGTTGATTATTTTGTTTCGTGTCCACATCCCTATTAACACATTCAGTACCGGGAACACGAGTATCGTGTGCCTATGTCGTAGGCGCTTTCCGCTACATACGAGGAACGTGATCGGCTACGAGCGTAGCGCGTAGCGCTTCGTGGCATTGAATGTGTGTCTATGAAGCGATGACTAGATTAGTACTCGTAAATACGAGCAGTGCAATACTACTTAGGTACTACTCAACATGTTGGTTCCAGAGTTGAGCTGAATATGGGAAGTCTTCATGTCGAATGTGTTCTGACAGTTTTTATATAAATGAATGAAATGAAATGAAATGAAAATAATTTAATCCAGAACAAGTCCATATTGGCGAGTACATTGGAATACACAAAATAAATTAGATGATACACGAATACATTAATACAAATTACAAATTATAAACTATAAAAATATATGGGCCGGGATTATTCAACGTCGCGGGTCACCCCGATCCCGCGACGACGGGCCTGTGGTATTCCCTCCAGCGTTCATGTAGAGGGCTGGCGTCCCATTCCCTCACCGCCGAGAGCAGTGTGTTGGAGGATGCGTAGATTGCCTTCCTAGCGGTGGCGGTTCTCGCGCGCAGCAGCGCGGGCCAGCCCGGCGCGCGCCCCTCCGCGAACATCGCGCTCGCGCTGCACCAGCGTGGCAGCCGAAACAAGGCGCGCCACGCGTCATTATATTGCACGCGCATGTCTTGAGCGGCAGCGCATGTAAAATCTGACCACAATTCTACTGTGTACACACTGGTACAGAAGCTCAGAAATAGCTGCCTCTTCACGCCCTTGCTACATTTAGCGAATCTCCTGGCTAGCATATTCGCTCGCACTGCAATAGCTCGTCTTTGCCTCTGTATGTCAGCGTGATCTTTCATATTTGACAGTAGAATGTGGCCAAGATATTTGACCTCGTGCACTTGACGTAGCTGCACACCGTTAAGCAGCAGCGGAGGTACGTGTGTCGGCATGTTCGCAGCCTCCATGAGCATGAATTCCGATTTGTCAGGATTGTACGACATATTGTGCTCACCCGCGTATCTCTCGCATTCTGCGAGTAACTGTCGCATAGCCGCCGCCGATGGAGCAAGCAGAACCATGTCGTCCGCATAGGACAAGTGGTTAGTCATAGTGCCGTTGATGGAGCAGCCGACTCCTGTTTGTGTCAGGGCCTGTGATAACCCGTCCATGTAGACATTGAACAGCGCCGGTGATATGCTGCCCCCCTGCCGGACACCACAATTCAAAAAGGCAGCCCCGGATACTTTATCTTTCCATCTCACTACGTTTCTCTGCTGAGAGTACCATTTCTCCAGTACCTTAATGATTGGGGTGGGTGTTTTCCGTGTGTGAAGTTTTTTCCAAAGGAGTTGGTGATCGACTCTGTCGAAGGCTTTGCTCAAGTCCAGGAAGCAGGCGTATACACACGTTTTTCTGGACCTATAGTAACCCACAATTTGCTTAAATGTATAGATGGCCGAGGTTGTTGAGACATTACTTTTAAACCCGAATTGGCTGTCGGCACTATACAAATAAGGTGCGGCGAGCTGATGAAGCACCCTCTCCAGTAGACGTGCTATCATATTTGCAAGAGCAATAGGGCGGTAGTTGCTTGAGCTCGAGACATTTTTCCTTCTATTCTTGCAAATAGGTACAATCACAGTATCCGTCAGGTCCCGTGGTAAGTGACCGGTCCTAATAATCGCTGTGAAAAGCGAAGCCAGCATATGCAGCAGCGCAGGTCCACCGTATTTAATATGCTCAACGGTCAGCCCGTCCAGGCCAGGAGACTTCCCGCGCGTCATTTGACTGATTACTTTAGCTAGGTCGGTCGCGGTAATGATAAATGATACCTCAGAATCGGCATCAAATGTATCCTGAGCGCGGCAGGTTATAACGGGCTTTGGTTGTGTGAATAACATGCTGAACGCTTCTGATATTTCACTGTCTTCCGTTTGTCCATCAATATGTGAGGGGAAGCTTGAATTTGTTTTTAGAATTTTGTTTATTCTTTGCCAAAACTTTCCAAAATTTTTGTGCTCCATGTCGCTTGCAATATTGTCCAATGTCGCTTGCAATATAAAACTTTGTGATATTTCTGTAATAATATTGTATTTTTGCAGAACCTTTAATCAAATCCAACAAGTGTAAAATGCATACTGAT
The DNA here is from genome assembly GCA_963854355.1 of Epinotia brunnichana. Lineage (NCBI taxonomy): Eukaryota > Metazoa > Arthropoda > Insecta > Lepidoptera > Tortricidae > Epinotia > Epinotia brunnichana. Next base: position 14,177,894 of record OY977949.1, on the reverse strand, counting down.
AAGACAGTTGAGTATTACTGCAAGGACTGTGCTCAGTCTATTTGCATGGATTGCCTCATGGTGGGAGATAAAAAGTCTTGCAAGAACCATAATGTAGCGTCTATGCTAGAAGTGGTAAGTACTTCTGCTTTATTTATTTTATTAATTATAGTGGATTTGCATATAATTGTTTAGATTGGATTATAAATAGTTTTATTATTTTTCAGAATGAAGAATTTCTGGAAGACCTAAATGGGTTATTTCCAAAGGTAGACGAAACCTTCAGGAGACTTACGAAAACGGCAGTGGTGGGTATTCTTTATGGGTTCAATTGTGTTAGATGGCAGTTAAAAGATTGACGAAAAAGTAGGTAAGGTCAGTGCGGCCAATCCCGTCTGCGGGGTATTGCCGTACAACCGCTTTTGCGGAAATTCTAGACACAATATGCGCTTTATTAAGCAGCGACTTTATTTGCTACCAACAGTCAAAAACAGATGGTGCTCTGTAGGCAGCACATGCAAGCATGGTTTTGAAAGTTTCGATGTGCTCCGAAGTCGACACACGAGTTCGGAGCGTTGATCCTTTTTTTGAAATTGCGATCAGAAAATGCGGATTTTGGTTTAGTAAGTAAGTATGTTTATTATAAATATTGTTCGTTAATCAGGCTTATTGGTAGGTTGATCCATTTTACATTATCGTTATTTGTTGTGAAACTACAGGTTGTTAAAAATGTATAATTCCTCAACTCTCAAGTGGGAAAAGCCGTCCCGGTATGAATCGGTCAAAACCGTCACATGCCGAAATATCCCCATTTCATATATTGCCAACCTTTTTAGGGTTCCGTACTCAAAGAGTAAAACGGGACCCTATTACTAAGACTCCGCTGTCCGTATGTCTGTCTGTCTGTCTGTCTGTCTGTCTGTCTGTCGGTCTGTCTGTCTGTCTGTCTGTCACCAGGCTGTATCTCACGAACCATGACAGAAAACAGTTGAAATTTTCACAGGTTATTTCTGTTGCCGTAGAATTACATAATAATTTATAGATAATGGTACGGACCTCTTTGTGCCCGAGTCCGACTCGCATTTGGCCGGTTTTTTAAAATTTACCAATACAGTACGAAACTATGGGTCAATTATGTTTTCTAAAATTGCAGAGGTGATCGAGATCGAAGTACCAAAATTCTGTATTTTTATTCTAGAATTGTAAGCTGATGCGATTTGTAAAGGCAAAATAGCAACATTAACGCAGTAATGCACCCGTCATACACGACATCGCAATAGTTTAAACTAGATAATATAAGTGATTCACATAGGTCGACACGCATATCGACACTAAGGTAATCACGTACATTATATAGAACTTTAAGGTGATAGAAGCAGTTACTCACAACATTTAGTATGTGGTTCTCAAAGCGCAAGTTCTGGTCCATAAGAAGGCCGTGGTTGGTTGCTTCTACCACCCGTTCTATTGGTTCGCCCATGACAGCAACATTCCCGAAAGTCAGAGCATCAAGGGTATTATGGATTTGATGTTTTAACCCGAAAACCACATATATTTCGACTTGCTAGGGTTAATAACCAAGTAACTACTACTACTAACAAGCAAACATGAAAATTAGATATACCTTCTTGAAGTTGTTTTTGAACGCTGTTTTCACTGAAAGGTTGCATTGGTTGCACGACAGGCCTACTCAACGCTTCATCTGAGATATAAAATAAAGTAGCTAATAAACATACCAAATGAGAACAATGTCAACCTTGAGGCCCAACTCCGCGCTTTTTGACGTACATGTAGGTCAGGTCCTGTTTAGTCAAATTCTACTTTAATATGGGTGTAGACACTAAATAAAATAATCAATAATGCTGTTTTCTCGAAAAAAAGGATTGAAAATGTAGTCAAATGAAGAAAAAGGCAGCACAAGACAATAAATAACCACAAAGTTATGAGTGTCCAAAGTTTTAGACGGGGGTAAACTCTGTCCTTTTTCCGCAAAACGCACCTTCATATGAAACGATTGTCATTTATTATGACGTTCTTGGATTGTGACGTCACGATCCACAAGCGTTCTCTCTCTAACAAACAATATTGAAACGGTTGTAGCTTCGTAATTCTTTGAGATATCTTAATGGGAACGAAAATCACTAGGCATATTGTATAGCCTTTTTTCTTTTGGAGTAATTCTAAATTTTGAGTCTACTCCCCTGTTCGTATTTTCAGTTAATTCAATAATTTATTGCAAATTTTCCTGGTACGGTACACCAGGGGTACCTCCTTGAATGTTGAACTAAATGGTGCTAGTTTGAAGATGCAGTCTTACTGAATCGCGTCGCCCCGCTGGAGTGGGATGGATCGCTCCCGATGGAGTAGAGCGATGTGGAGCCGGTCTTGCTGCGGAACTCCGGCACTTGCTGGTAGAACGGTAACGACTTCTGTGGCTGAGGCGCCTTTGCTTTCTTTTGACGCACGTCTGTAAACAACAGTAAAGCTATTATTGTAACTCATTATTCCTAGTAGTTTTGTGGAACTAGCACTTTTCTCGCGAAGTTTAGTGGTTTGGTGAAAAATTCAGTTTTATGAAACAAATGGGGACTGGGGAGTTATCAATTTTATTGTATTTTATTGTGTTGACATGAATACATTATTAAATAAGTTATCAATTTTACTATTTCCGTATGTATTTTAAGGGTTCCTTAACAAAAGGAAAAACAACCTTATAGTGCGACTCTGTCCGTCTATCAAAAAGTTAAATATCGCAGGAACTACATATGCTATCAATTTGAAATAATTGCATGCAACAAATTGTATAATAAAGAACATAAAAATATAAGTATGTATAATGTTTTCATCTTCCTTACTCGTGGTAAGGTAACCCATCTATTTTTTATGATGAGGGAGGAGGGGCAAACATTCAAAATCTAGTCATTAGGTGATGTGGGATTTCATAGAAAGGGCGCATGTGTTGCATATTCCTAAACAGTTTTTCTTTTTTTTCCACAGTGCTTAAATTTCGAGTTATAAAGGAAAATAATAAAAAAAACAGAAATGCATGTTTGCCGTCTTCTATGATAGCCGATTTGAAAATTTATGATTCTGAAAATATTTAAATGCTAATAAGAGCCGTGAACCTTTGCCGTGTTCCGGTGGATAAACGGGAGCAGTAGGTGCTGGTGGTATCTCAGTTCCCTCATCCAATTCTGTTGTTGAACGCAAACTATAATAACCAGATTTTGCGTTCGTTTCCAAATGTATGTAGCCGCTGATCAGGTTACAGACATCGTCATTGACAGCCACGCTGAAGATAGATAAAGCAATATGCAATAACGAATTCACAACTTGAATAACTGATAACAGATAGTAAATGAATAATTCTCACTTTAAATTTTCATTCTTGATGTCGTTTTTATACAAATACCATGGCAATTCGGCGATCTGCTTGGCATCTGCCAGTAACACGCACAAATTCAACTAAAACCACACAAATAGTTACAAACCATAAATTAAATACAAATTCGATTTATATCAATTAAATGATTACTCACTTGTTTTTTTTTATCTAGTGCGAGAGTCATGGTATTCAATGTTACTTTAGCCTTTTTTATGGCTTTTGTAATTTTTTCTTTAACTTTGTAGAGAGATTGTTTTTCAGAGCATTTCAAATTAGTAATAATTTCTGTAATTTCAGTCTTATGTCTTTGTACCACAGAATTGAGTTTTGAAAAATGTTGCTCTACTGTGGCAGTAATTTGCTTCAGCTCTGATGCTGATCCAGTTTCGTTTGCTTTGTTATACATCATATGCCCTACGTCCTGTAAATTAGAACACTATTTAGAATATAATTTTAAGGCCTCCACACACCGGTCGCGTGCGCGGGCCCGCTGCGGGCCCGCGCACGCGACCGGTGTGTGGAGGCCTTAAGTAACGTAAGGTCAATTAGGGCAAAACCGTCGTATTTTTGTATAAGTTGGCCATAACTATGTTATTATACACTTTTTATAAACTTGATGCTTATAATAGGTTAATAATTTATTTAATTTTTTGAGGATATTTGTGTTAAATAGCTAATACTTCAGCTTATTGCAACATGTTTTTTGGAAAACATGTCAGCAGACGGATTTTACCTAGGGTTTGGGGCGTTTCCGTCTTGCAGTTACTTTTCGTGTACGGACTTATTACAAATATGTATGTCAAGTAAGCAAATGTAAATGTACTTTTGTTCGAAACTAAACCTTAGCGAATTCAATTTAAGGTTTATTAATTATTTTATGGCCAAATATATTTTTTGGGGCTATTCCGGCCTATTTTGAAAATTAGAAAATTAATAAACCTTTTATTGAAGTTTAAATCCAACGTCTACTTTTTAATTTAAACAACGACGTGTGCGACATGTTGCTATTTTGCCTTTACAAATCGCATCAGCTTACAATTCTAGAATAAAAATACAGAATTTTGGTACTTCGATCTCGATCACCTCTGCAATTTTAGAAAACATAATTGACCCATAGTTTCGTACTGTATTGGTAAATTTAAAAAAAACCGGCCAAATGCGAGTCGGACTCGGGCACAAAGAGGTCCGTACCATTATCTATAAATTATTATGTAATTCTACGGCAACAGAAATAACCTGTGAACATTTTTACTGTGTTTTCTGTCATGGTTCGTGAGATACAGCCTGGTGACAGACAGACAGACAGACAGACCGACAGACAGACAGACAGACAGACAGACAGACAGACATACGGACAGCGGAGTCTTAGTAATAGGGTCCCGTTTTACTCTTTGAGTACGGAACCCTAAAAAGGTTGGCAATATATGAAATGGGGATATTTCGGCATGTGACGGTTTTGACCGATTCATACCGGGACGGCTTTTCCCACTTGAGTGTTGAGGAGTTATACATTTTTAACAACCTGTAGTTTCACAACAAATAACGATAATGTAAAATGGATCAACCTACCAATAAGCCTGATTAACGAACAATATTTATAATCCAATCTAAACAATTATATGCAAATCCACTATAATTAATAAAATAAATAAAGCAGAAGTACTTACCACTTGTAGCATAGACGCTACATTATGGTTCTTGCAAGACTTTTTATCTCCCACCATGAGGCAATCCATGCAAATAGACTGAGCACAGTCCTTGCAGTAATACTCAACTGTATTATCAGTATGCATTTTACACTTGTTGGATTTGATTAACGGTTCTGCAAAAATACAATATTATTACAGAAATATCACAAAGTTTTATATAAAAACTGTCAGAACACATTCGACATGAAGACTTCCCATATTCAGCTCAACTCTGGACCCAACATGTTGAGTAGTACCTAAGTAGTATAGCACTGCTCGTATTTACGAGTACTAATCTAGTCATCGCTTCATAGACACACATTCAGTGCCACGAAGCGCAACGCGCTACGCTCGTAGCCGATCACGTTCCTCGTATGTAGCGGAAAGCGCCTACGACGTAGGCACACGATACTCGTGTTCCCGGTACTGAATGTGTTAATAGGGGTGTGGACACGAAACAAAATAATCAACAATGTTGCGTTTTCTCGAAAAAGGATTAAAAATACAGTCGAATGGAGAAAAAAGTAACACTAAAGAATAAATAATCACTAAGTTATAAGTGTCCGAAGTTCTAAGAGAGGGTATATGCTCTGTCCCTTTTTTGCAAAACGCGCCCTCATATGAAACGATTGTCATTTACTATGACGGTTGAGACCCGTGACGTCACGAGTCTCAAGCGTTTTCTCTTTCTAACAAGTAACTAACATTAAAACGGTTGTAGCTGGTTCATTTAGTGTAAGCCGTACGATTAAAAATAAAAAACTGGTCAAGTGCGACTCTGACTCGCGCACCGAGGGTTCCGTACAAATGTTCATACACCATACCGTCACGTCAAGACCACATTCATTCATAACAATCACAACTGCTCATAGTAGTAGTTACCGTTGTATACAACGCCATCTGCATTTTGGTACTAATAACTTGCATAGTATAAGACAGTATTAGTAGTATGTTTGTTTATATTTTTTTATCACGCGTACCGATTTCGATTATTATTATTTTATTTGAAAGAAGGGACTTTCAAGATAATCTCGTATGAATTTGAAGACATAAAATTGCATACAAAATTGATAAAATTACAAACTTAGTTGAGAAATGATTTTTGATAAATAAAAAAAATTACGCTAGACCCTGTATCATATATGTTGGAATGGTATATTTTTCTACATTTTCCTTTATAAATCAAAAATCTTTATAACCACTGTAGAAAAAGAATAAAAACGGTTTTAGAAAGCGCAACTCAAGCCCTTTCATAGTCTCATGTCCTTATAATTTGAATGAATTGTTTAGTAATGTTAACGTTAAATAATACAATATTAACTCATACAATATCATAAAAAAAGAAGAGGAATCTAGTGTTCTATGGTGGGTATTCCGCAGCCGTCTTCGCATCCAAATCTTCCTTTTCTTCTTCTCGTTCCTCTAATTCTCATAGAGACCGCTCTGATGATAGATATTTGTATTTTGACTTTGATCCAGCTTATTATTTGTGAGTATGGTTTGGACCATTTTTCACATAGCTTTAGAGATGTTTTCTTTATAAAGGATTCATATTCCATTCCGACGATGCCATCACAGGAGACCACAAGGGGAGTAAATGAGGCTCTAAGATCTTCTGCAGCCAGGTCGTATTTGCGATGTTTTTCGCGAGCGTGGTTTTGTGCGATTGTGGGCCATGTGAGTAAGCCATACGAAACGGCGTCGGCATTTACGATGCGAATGTCAAAAAACGCCTTCCTCGCTGGCTCCCATACACTTTCGATTAGTAAGTCGCTTATTAACCCTGGTTGATCTAGGGTTGCGGCTCGCATTATTGGCTCAGTAGTAGCCGAACCCCATGCTAGTTCCGCCCAGTTTTTGATGTCGTCTCTGTGTTGGTCGTGGCCTCTTTTTATGAGCCCTCCTTTCTTGCAATTAAGTGCATGGTTGAGGTTGAAACAGTTTTCTCCGCAACCATCGCAAAATGGTGGCAGGCCAGAGGGTTCATGACCGTATCTGATCGCAAGGCCATCCCGAAACTGCGTTGCTGTTAGGTCGGTTTCATCAGCTTTGGTCGGTATTACTGTTAGCCATTGTGATGTTTTTTTTTTAATCATCCTTTGAATGCTTCTTTGTTTCTTTGTTGTCAGCTTACAAAGGATTGATTCTTGTTCATGTTGTTAATTTTTTTCTCGCTTTTTTCTTTCTTTGTTCAGAACTTTATATACATGCTCTTGGTGGTCGACTAAGTTAATTTCTTCGCCGGTTCGAATTACGTTTTTAAAATTTTCACAGGTTATTTCTGTTGCCGTAGAATTACATAATAATTTATAGATAATGGTACGGACCTCTTTGTGCCCGAGTCCGACTCGCATTTGGCCGGTTTTTTAAAATTTACCAATACAGTACGAAACTATGGGTCAATTATGTTTTCTAAAATTGCAGAGGTGATCGAGATCGAAGTACCAAAATTCTGTATTTTTATTCTAGAATTGTAAGCTGATGCGATTTGTAAAGGCAAAATAGCAACATGTCGCACACGTCGTTGTTTAAATTAAAAAGTAGACGTTGGATTCAAACTTCAATAAAAGGTTTATTAATTTTCTAATTTTCAAAATAGGCCGGAATAGCCCCAAAAAATATATTTGGCCATAAAATAATTAATAAACCTTAAATTGAATTCGCTAAGGTTTAGTTTCGAACAAAAGTACATTTACATTTGCTTACTTGACATACATATTTGTAATAAGTCCGTACACGAAAAGTAACTGCAAGACGGAAACGCCCCAAACCCTAGGGAAAATCCGTCTGCTGACATGTTTTCCAAAAAACATGTTGAAATAAGCTGATGTATTAGCTATTTAACACAAATACCCTCAAAAAATTAAATAAATTATTAACCTATTATAAGCATCAAGTTTATAAAAAGTGTATAATAACATAGTTATGGCCAACTTATACAAAAATACGACGGTTTTGCCCTAATTGACCTTACGTTACTTAAGGCCTCTACACACCGGGCCCGCGCACGCGACCGGTGTGTGGAGGCCTTAAAATGATATTCTAAATAGTGTTCTAATTTACAGGACGTAGGGCATATGATGTATAACAAAGCAAACGAAACTGGATCAGCATCAGAGCTGAAGCAAATTACTGCCACAGTAGAGCAACATTTTTCAAAACTCAATTCTGTGGTACAAAGACATAAGACTGAAATTACAGAAATTATTACTAATTTGAAATGCTCTGAAAAACAATCTCTCTACAAAGTTAAAGAAAAAATTACAAAAGCCATAAAAAAGGCTAAAGTAACATTGAATACCATGACTCTCGCACTAGATAAAAAAAAACAAGTGAGTAATCATTTAATTGATATAAATCGAATTTGTATTTAATTTATGGTTTGTAACTATTTGTGTGGTTTTAGTTGAATTTGTGCGTGTTACTGGCAGATGCCAAGCAGATCGCCGAATTGCCATGGTATTTGTATAAAAACGACATCAAGAATGAAAATTTTAAGTGAGAATTATTCATTTACTATCTGTTATCAGTTATTCAAGTTGTGAATTTGTTATTGCATATTGCTTTATCTATCTTCAGCGTGGCTGTCAATGACGATGTCTGTAACCTGATCAGCGGCTACATACATTTGGAAACGAACGCAAAATCTGGTTATTATAGTTTGCGTTCAACAACAGAATTGGATGAGGGAACTGAGATACCACCAGCACCTACTGCTCCCGTTTATCCACCGGAACACGGCAAAGGTTGACCTCTTATTAGCATTTAAATATTTTCAGAATCATACATTTTCAAATCGGCTATCATAGAAGACGGCAAACATGCATTTCTGTTTTTTTTATTATTTTCCTTTATAACTCGAAATTTAAGCACTGTGGAAAAAAAAGAAAAACTGTTTAGGAATATGCAACACATGCGCCCTTTCTATGAAATCCCACATCACCTAATGACTAGATTTTGAATGTTTGCTCCTCCTCCCTCATCATAGAAAATAGATGGGTTACCTTACCACGAGTATGGAAGATGAAAAAATTATACGTACTTATATTTTTATGTTCTTTATTATACAATTGGTTGCATGCAATTATTTCAAATTGATAGCATATGTAGTTCCTGCGATATTTAACTTTTTGATAGACAGACAGAGTCGCACTATAAGGTTTTTTTTCCTTTTGTTAAGGAACCCTTAAAATACATACGGAAATAGTAAAATTGATAACTTATTTAATAATGTATTCATGTCAACACAATAAAATACAATAAAATTGATAACTCCCCAGTCCCCATTCGTTTCATAAAACTGAATTTTTCACCAAACCACTAAACTTCGCGAGAAAAGTGCTAGTTCCACAAAACTACTAGGAATAATGAGTTACAATAATAGCTTTAGTGTTGTTTACAGACGTGCGTCAAAAGAAAGCAAAGGCGCCTCAGCCACAGAAGTCGTTACCGTTCTACCAGCAAGTGCCGGAGTTCCGCAGCAAGACCGGCTCCACATCGCTCTACTCCATCGGGAGCGATCCATCCCACTCCAGCGGGGCGACGCGATTCAGTAAGACTGCATCTTCAAACTAGCACCATTTAGTTCAACATTCAAGGAGACCCCTGGTGTACCGTACCAGGAAAATTTGCAATAAATTATTGAATTAACTGAAAATACGAACAGGGGAGTAGACTCAAAATTTAGAATTACTCCAAAAGAAAAAAGGCTATACAATATGCCTAGTGATTTTCGTTCCCATTAAGATATCTCAAAGAATTACGAAGCTACAACCGTTTCAATATTGTTTGTTAGAGAGAGAACGCTTGTGGATCGTGACGTCACGATCCAAGAACGTCATAGTAAATGACAATCGTTTCATATGAAGGTGCGTTTTGCGGAAAAGGGACAGAGTTTACCCCCGTCTAAAACTTTGGACACTTATAACTCATAACTTTGTGGTTATTAATTGTCTTGTGCTGCCTTTTTCTTCATTTGACTACATTTTCAATCCTTTTTTTCGAGAAAACAGCATTATTGATTATTTTATTTAGTGTCTACACCCATATTAAAGTAGAATTTGACTAAACAGGACCTGACCTACATGTACGTCAAAAAGCGCGGAGTTGGGCCTCAAGGTTGACATTGTTCTCATTTGGTATGTTTATTAGCTACTTTATTTTATATTTCAGATGAAGCGTTGAGTAGGCCTGTCGTGCAACCAATGCAACCTTTCAGTGAAAACAGCGTTCAAAAACAACTTCAAGAAGGTATATCTAATTTTCATGTTTGCTTGTTAGTAGTAGTAGTTACTTGGTTATTAACCCTAGCAAGTCGAAATATATGTGGTTTTCGGGTTAAAACATCAAATCCATAATACCCTTGATGCTCTGACTTTCGGGAATGTTGCTGTCATGGGCGAACCAATAGAACGGGTGGTAGAAGCAACCAACCACGGCCTTCTTATGGACCAGAAACCTAGTCCCGAAATCACGTAGTCTTTACGTAATTATCATTCCAAAATCCACTTTTTCCATGACCAACTTTTTCAAATGTGTTTGACTATATTATGTGCATTTACCTCTAAAAATAGTTTGTATTAGGTTTTCAACATAATATATGTATTCTAGTTACTTTTTGTGAAAATAGGATTTGAAATTTCAAAACAATCCACTTGCTAAGTAAAACTCAGTTCCCGAATCGTGCGGCTATTTATGACACCACATTTGAATGCGTAAGCTCACCAGGAGTCTAGAACAATTTTCAGAATGGTTGAATTCAAATCAAATCAGAACAAACCAGTGAAACTTGATCAGTTCTAACTAAGAAATGAAAGGTCAATTTGAATGACAACCCTACCACTATATTTTGAAATTCGATAACTCCGAAACGCCGCAATTGTGGAATTTGAATTTTTTATCAGTGATAGACCTAGTTAATAGCAATCTTTCGGTGCTGGTCACAAATCGCACTTTTGAGTATTTTTGGAGTAAAAAAATAAAAACCAAAATCTGAAAAAACATTTATTGTTTGGTAACCAGAGGTGAAATTCCAAAATTAAGAATTTTAAAATATGCGCCAAAAAGTCTTTTATCCAACTGTATTAATCAAAAATAAAAATCTTGATCAGATACGCTTACATAATTTATTTTATCATTTTTTAAGTCATGGTCACGAAATCTTAAATATTTTTTTATAAAAAAAAGTATTTGAAATAGACTTGTGGGTGTTTTAGTCTTGCGTTTAAAATGCATTCTTTGGTCGATTTATGCGATAAACAGCATAGGGAATTTTTTTGAGTCATTTTGAACACTGTGAGTAGGAATGAAACTAAAACAACAACTAGGTAAAAAATAATAAATTAAAAAATAAGCAATTGGCATATTTTTGCTGTCACAGTGCAGGATTAGGATTATGATTTTTGGAGCGTCAACAAATAGCCCTTAAGCATTCGCTTAAAGGTGTATCTGCCAAGCGCCCCTTGGATAGGGGGAGGGATATCATTCCAGCACTTAGACGCCGCGAACTTGAAGCTACCTCGGAAATCAGCGGTTCGGTGCATAGGTATGATATGGCCACTGCCTTGAATCTAGTGCACATTTAGACCATACCAGCTTTCGAAAAAGGTAAGATGGGATTTCGTGCCTTACCACCCCGAACAGCAGAGAGGCCAGGTGCAGGCGCCGGCGTGCAGGCATGTTCAGCAAGTTAGCGGCGTTGTAGTATGGAGTGATGTGGGACCGGGGAGGGACTCGGAAACAAAAAAACGAGCGCGTGCCTTCTGCACTCGTTGTATGAGCATCTTCGAACAACCAGTAATGCATCCGTCATACACGACATCGCAATAGTTTAAACTAGATAATATAAGTGATTCACATAGGTCGACACGCATATCGACACTAAGGTAATCACGTACATTATATAGAACTTTAAGGTGATAGAAGCAGTTACTCACAACATTTAGTATGTGGTTCTCAAAGCGCAAGTTCTGGTCCATAAGAAGGCCGTGGTTGGTTGCTTCTACCACCCGTTCTATTGGTTCGCCCATGACAGCAACATTCCCGAAAGTCAGAGCATCAAGGGTATTATGGATTTGATGTTTTAACCCGAAAACCACATATATTTCGACTTGCTAGGGTTAATAACCAAGTAACTACTACTACTAACAAGCAAACATGAAAATTAGATATACCTTCTTGAAGTTGTTTTTGAACGCTGTTTTCACTGAAAGGTTGCATTGGTTGCACGACAGGCCTACTCAACGTTTCATCTGAGATATAAAATAAAGTAGCTAATAAACATACCAAATGAGAACAATATCAACCTTGAGGCCCAACTCCGCGCTTTTTGACGTACATGTAGGTCAGGTCCTGTTTAGTCAAATTCTACTTTAATATGGGTGTAGACACCAAATAAAATAATCAATAATGCTGTTTTCTCGAAAAAAAGGATTGAAAATGTAGTCAAATGAAGAAAAAGGCAGCACAAGACAATAAATAACCACAAAGTTATGAGTTATGAGTGTCCAAAGTTTTAGACGGGGGTAAACTCTGTCCCTTTTCCGCAAAACGCACCTTCATATGAAACGATTGTCATTTACTATGACGTTCTTGGATCGTGACGTCACGATCCACAAGCGTTCTCTCTCTAACAAACAATATTGAAACGGTTGTAGCTTCGTAATTCTTTGAGATATCTTAATGGGAACGAAAATCACTAGGCATATTGTATAGCCTTTTTTCTTTTGGAGTAATTCTAAATTTTGAGTCTACTCCCCTGTTCGTATTTTCAGTTAATTCAATAATTTATTGCAAATTTTCCTGGTACGGTACACCAGGGGTCTCCTTGAATGTTGAACTAAATGGTGCTAGTTTGAAGATGCAGTCTTACTGAATCGCGTCGCCCCGCTGGAGTGGGATGGATCGCTCCCGATGGAGTAGAGCGATGTGGAGCCGGTCTTGCTGCGGAACTCCGGCACTTGCTGGTAGAACGGTAACGACTTCTGTGGCTGAGGCGCCTTTGCTTTCTTTTGACGCACGTCTGTAAACAACACTAAAGCTATTATTGTAACTCATTATTCCTAGTAGTTTTGTGGAACTAGCACTTTTCTCGCGAAGTTTAGTGGTTTGGTGAAAAATTCAGTTTTATGAAACGAATGGGGACTGGGGAGTTATCAATTTTATTGTATTTTATTGTGTTGACATGAATACATTATTAAATAAGTTATCAATTTTACTATTTCCGTATGTATTTTAAGGGTTCCTTAACAAAAGGAAAAAAAACCTTATAGTGCGACTCTGTCTGTCTATCAAAAAGTTAAATATCGCAGGAACTACATATGCTATCAATTTGAAATAATTGCATGCAACCAATTGTATAATAAAGAACATAAAAATATAAGTACGTATAATTTTTTCATCTTCCATACTCGTGGTAAGGTAACCCATCTATTTTCTATGATGAGGGAGGAGGAGCAAACATTCAAAATCTAGTCATTAGGTGATGTGGGATTTCATAGAAAGGGCGCATGTGTTGCATATTCCTAAACAGTTTTTCTTTTTTTTCCACAGTGCTTAAATTTCGAGTTATAAAGGAAAATAATAAAAAAAATACAAATGCATGTTTGCCGTCTTCTATGATAGCCGATTTGTAAATTTATGATTCTGAAAATATTTCAATGCTAATAAGAGGTCAACCTTTGCCGTGTTCCGGTGGATAAACGGGAGCAGTAGGTGCTGGTGGTATCTCAGTTCCCTCATCCAATTCTGTTGTTGAACGCAAACTATAATAACCAGATTTTGCGTTCGTTTCCAAATGTATGTAGCCGCTGATCAGGTTACAGACATCGTCATTGACAGCCACGCTGAAGATAGATAAAGCAATATGCAATAACGAATTCACAACTTGAATAACTGATAACAGATAGTAAATGAATAATTCTCACTTTAAATTTTCATTCTTGATGTCGTTTTTATACAAATACCATGGCAATTCGGCGATCTGCTTGGCATCTGCCAGTAACACGCACAAATTCAACTAAAACCACACAAATAGTTACAAACCATAAATTAAATACAAATTCGATTTATATCAATTAAATGATTACTCACTTGTTTTTTTTTATCTAGTGCGAGAGTCATGGTATTCAATGTTACTTTAGCCTTTTTTATGGCTTTTGTAATTTTTTCTTTAACTTTGTAGAGAGATTGTTTTTCAGAGCATTTCAAATTAGTAATAATTTCTGTAATTTCAGTCTTATGTCTTTGTACCACAGAATTGAGTTTTGAAAAATGTTGCTCTACTGTGGCAGTAATTTGCTTCAGCTCTGATGCTGATCCAGTTTCGTTTGCTTTGTTATACATCATATGCCCTACGTCCTGTAAATTAGAACACTATTTAGAATATCATTTTAAGGCCTCCACACACCGGTCGCGTGCGCGGGCCCGCTGCGGGCCCGCGCACGCGACCGGTGTGTGGAGGCCTTAAGTAACGTAAGGTCAATTAGGGCAAAACCGTCGTATTTTTGTATAAGTTGGCCATAACTATGTTATTATACACTTTTTATAAACTTGATGCTTATAATAGGTTAATAATTTATTTAATTTTTTGAGGATATTTGTGTTAAATAGCTAATACTTCAGCTTATTTCAACATGTTTTTTGGAAAACATGTCAGCAGACGGATTTTCCCTAGGGTTTGGGGCGTTTCCGTCTTGCAGTTACTTTTCGTGTACGGACTTATTACAAATATGTATGTCAAGTAAGCAAATGTAAATGTACTTTTGTTCGAAACTAAACCTTAGCGAATTCAATTTAAGGTTTATTAATTATTTTATGGCCAAATATATTTTTTGGGGCTATTCCGGCCTATTTTGAAAATTAGAAAATTAATAAACCTTTTATTGAAGTTTAAATCCAACGTCTACTTTTTAATTTAAACAACGACGTGTGCGACATGTTGCTATTTTGCCTTTACAAATCGCATCAGCTTCCAATTCTAGAATAAAAATACAGAATTTTGGTACTTCGATCTCGATCACCTCTGCAATTTTAGAAAACATAATTGACCCATAGTTTCGTACTGTATTGGTAAATTTAAAAAAAACCGGCCAAATGCGAGTCGGACTCGGGCACAAAGAGGTCCGTACCATTATCTATAAATTATTATGTAATTCTACGGCAACAGAAATAACCTGTGAACATTTTTACTGTGTTTTCTGTCATGGTTCGTGAGATACAGCCTGGTGACAGACAGACAGACAGACAGACCGACAGACAGACAGACAGACAGACAGACAGACAGACATACGGACAGCGGAGTCTTAGTAATAGGGTCCCGTTTTACTCTTTGAGTACGGAACCCTAAAAAGGTTGGCAATATATGAAATGGGGATATTTCGGCATGTGACGGTTTTGACCGATTCATACCGGGACGGCTTTTCCCACTTGAGTGTTGAGGAATTATACATTTTTAACAACCTGTAGTTTCACAACAAATAACGATAATGTAAAATGGATCAACCTACCAATAAGCCTGATTAACGAACAATATTTATAATCCAATCTAAACAATTATATGCAAATCCACTATAATTAATAAAATAAATAAAGCAGAAGTACTTACCACTTGTAGCATAGACGCTACATTATGGTTCTTGCAAGACTTTTTATCTCCCACCATGAGGCAATCCATGCAAATAGACTGAGCACAGTCCTTGCAGTAATACTCAACTGTATTATCAGTATGCATTTTACACTTGTTGGATTTGATTAACGGTTCTGCAAAAATACAATATTATTACAGAAATATCACAAAGTTTTATATAAAAACTGTCAGAACACATTCGACATGAAGACTTCCCATATTCAGCTCAACTCTGGACCCAACATGTTGAGTAGTACCTAAGTAGTATAGCACTTCTCGTATTTACGAGTACTAATCTAGTCATCGCTTCATAGACACACATTCAGTGCCACGAAGCGCAACGCGCTACGCTCGTAGCCGATCACGTTCCTCGTATGTAGCGGAAAGCGCCTACGACGTAGGCACACGATACTCGTGTTCCCGGTACTGAATGTGTTAATAGGGGTGTGGACACGAAACAAAATAATCAACAATGTTGCGTTTTCTCGAAAAAGGATTAAAAATACAGTCGAATGGAGAAAAAAGTAACACTAAAGAATAAATAATCACTAAGTTATAAGTGTCCGAAGTTCTAAGAGAGGGTATATGCTCTGTCCCTTTTTTGCAAAACGCGCCCTCATATGAAACGATTGTCATTTACTATGACGGTTGAGACCCGTGACGTCACGAGTCTCAAGCGTTTTCTCTTTCTAACAAGTAACTAACATTAAAACGGTTGTAGCTGGTTCATTTAGTGTAAGCCGTACGATTAAAAATAAAAAACTGGTCAAGTGCGACTCTGACTCGCGCACCGAGGGTTCCGTACAAATGTTCATACACCATACCGTCACGTCAAGACCACATTCATTCATAACAATCACAACAGCTCATAGTAGTAGTTACCGTTGTATACAACGCCATCTGCATTTTGGTACTAATAACTTGCATAGTATAAGACAGTATTAGTAGTATGTTTGTTTATATTTTTTTATCACGCGTACCGATTTCGATTATTATTATTTTATTTGAAAGAAGGGACTTTCAAGATAATCTCGTATGAATTTGAAGACATAAAATTGCATACAAAATTGATAAAATTACAAACTTAGTTAAGAAATGATTTTTGATAAATAAAAAAAATTACGCTAGACCCTGTATCATATATGTTGGAATGGTATATTTTTCTACATTTTCCTTTATAAATCAAAAATCTTTATAACCACTGTAGAAAAAGAATAAAAACGGTTTTAGAAAGCGCAACTCAAGCCCTTTCATAGTCTCATGTCCTTATAATTTGAATGAATTGTTTAGTAATGTTAACGTTAAATAATACAATATTAACTCATACAATATCATAAAAAAAGAAGAGGAATCTAGTGTTCTATGGTGGGTATTCCGCAGCCGTCTTCGCATCCAAATCTTCCTTTTCTTCTTCTCGTTCCTCTAATTCTCATAGAGACCGCTCTGATGATAGATATTTGTATTTTGACTTTGATCCAGCTTATTATTTGTGAGTATGGTTTGGACCATTTTTCACATAGCTTTAGAGATGTTTTCTTTATAAAGGATTCATATTCCATTCCGACGATGCCATCACAGGAGACCACAAGGGGAGTAAATGAGGCTCTAAGATCTTCTGCAGCCAGGTCGTATTTGCGATGTTTTTCGCGAGCGTGGTTTTGTGCGATTGTGGGCCATGTGAGTAAGCCATACGAAACGGCGTCGGCATTTACGATGCGAATGTCAAAAAACGCCTTCCTCGCTGGCTCCCATACACTTTCGATTAGTAAGTCGCTTATTAACCCTGGTTGATCTAGGGTTGCGGCTCGCATTATTGGCTCAGTAGTAGCCGAACCCCATGCTAGTTCCGCCCAGTTTTTGATGTCGTCTCTGTGTTGGTCGTGGCCTCTTTTTATGAGCCCTCCTTTCTTGCAATTAAGTGCATGGTTGAGGTTGAAACAGTTTTCTCCGCAACCATCGCAAAATGGTGGCAGGCCAGAGGGTTCATGACCGTATCTGATCGCAAGGCCATCCCGAAACTGCGTTGCTGTTAGGTCGGTTTCATCAGCTTTGGTCGGTATTACTGTTAGCCATTGTGATGTTTTTTTTTTAATCATCCTTTGAATGCTTCTTTGTTTCTTTGTTGTCAGCTAACAAAGGATTGATTCTTGTTCATGTTGTTCATTTTTTTCTCGCTTTTTTCTTTCTTCGTTCAGAACTTTATATACATGCTCTTGGTGGTCGACTAAGTTAATTTCTTCGCCGGTTCGAATTACGTTTTTAAAATTTTCACAGGTTATTTCTGTTGCCGTAGAATTACATAATAATTTATAGATAATGGTACGGACCTCTTTGTGCCCGAGTCCGACTCGCATTTGGCCGGTTTTTTAAAATTTACCAATACAGTACGAAACTATGGGTCAATTATGTTTTCTAAAATTGCAGAGGTGATCGAGATCGAAGTACCAAAATTCTGTATTTTTATTCTAGAATTGTAAGCTGATGCGATTTGTAAAGGCAAAATAGCAACATGTCGCACACGTCGTTGTTTAAATTAAAAAGTAGACGTTGGATTTAAACTTCAATAAAAGGTTTATTAATTTTCTAATTTTCAAAATAGGCCGGAATAGCCCCAAAAAATATATTTGGCCATAAAATAATTAATAAACCTTAAATTGAATTCGCTAAGGTTTAGTTTCGAACAAAAGTACATTTACATTTGCTTACTTGACATACATATTTGTAATAAGTCCGTACACGAAAAGTAACTGCAAGACGGAAACGCCCCAAACCCTAGGGAAAATCCGTCTGCTGACATGTTTTCCAAAAAACATGTTGAAATAAGCTGAAGTATTAGCTATTTAACACAAATATCCTCAAAAAATTAAATAAATTATTAACCTATTATAAGCATCAAGTTTATAAAAAGTGTATAATAACATAGTTATGGCCAACTTATACAAAAATACGACGGTTTTGCCCTAATTGACCTTACGTTACTTAAGGCCTCCACACACCGGTCGCGTGCGCGGGCCCGCAGCGGGCCCGCGCACGCGACCGGTGTGTGGAGGCCTTAAAATGATATTCTAAATAGTGTTCTAATTTACAGGACGTAGGGCATATGATGTATAACAAAGCAAACGAAACTGGATCAGCATCAGAGCTGAAGCAAATTACTGCCACAGTAGAGCAACATTTTTCAAAACTCAATTCTGTGGTACAAAGACATAAGACTGAAATTACAGAAATTATTACTAATTTGAAATGCTCTGAAAAACAATCTCTCTACAAAGTTAAAGAAAAAATTACAAAAGCCATAAAAAAGGCTAAAGTAACATTGAATACCATGACTCTCGCACTAGATAAAAAAAAACAAGTGAGTAATCATTTAATTGATATAAATCGAATTTGTATTTAATTTATGGTTTGTAACTATTTGTGTGGTTTTAGTTGAATTTGTGCGTGTTACTGGCAGATGCCAAGCAGATCGCCGAATTGCCATGGTATTTGTATAAAAACGACATCAAGAATGAAAATTTTAAGTGAGAATTATTCATTTACTATCTGTTATCAGTTATTCAAGTTGTGAATTTGTTATTGCATATTGCTTTATCTATCTTCAGCGTGGCTGTCAATGACGATGTCTGTAACCTGATCAGCGGCTACATACATTTGGAAACGAACGCAAAATCTGGTTATTATAGTTTGCGTTCAACAACAGAATTGGATGAGGGAACTGAGATACCACCAGCACCTACTGCTCCCGTTTATCCACCGGAACACGGCAAAGGTTGACCTCTTATTAGCATTTAAATATTTTCAGAATCATACATTTTCAAATCGGCTATCATAGAAGACGGCAAACATGCATTTCTGTTTTTTTTATTATTTTCCTTTATAACTCGAAATTTAAGCACTGTGGAAAAAAAAGAAAAACTGTTTAGGAATATGCAACACATGCGCCCTTTCTATGAAATCCCACATCACCTAATGACTAGATTTTGAATGTTTGCTCCTCCTCCCTCATCATAGAAAATAGATGGGTTACCTTACCACGAGTATGGAAGATGAAAAAATTATACGTACTTATATTTTTATGTTCTTTATTATACAATTGGTTGCATGCAATTATTTCAAATTGATAGCATATGTAGTTCCTGCGATATTTAACTTTTTGATAGACAGACAGAGTCGCACTATAAGGTTTTTTTTCCTTTTGTTAAGGAACCCTTAAAATACATACGGAAATAGTAAAATTGATAACTTATTTAATAATGTATTCATGTCAACACAATAAAATACAATAAAATTGATAACTCCCCAGTCCCCATTCGTTTCATAAAACTGAATTTTTCACCAAACCACTAAACTTCGCGAGAAAAGTGCTAGTTCCACAAAACTACTAGGAATAATGAGTTACAATAATAGCTTTAGTGTTGTTTACAGACGTGCGTCAAAAGAAAGCAAAGGCGCCTCAGCCACAGAAGTCGTTACCGTTCTACCAGCAAGTGCCGGAGTTCCGCAGCAAGACCGGCTCCACATCGCTCTACTCCATCGGGAGCGATCCATCCCACTCCAGCGGGGCGACGCGATTCAGTAAGACTGCATCTTCAAACTAGCACCATTTAGTTCAACATTCAAGGAGACCCCTGGTGTACCGTACCAGGAAAATTTGCAATAAATTATTGAATTAACTGAAAATACGAACAGGGGAGTAGACTCAAAATTTAGAATTACTCCAAAAGAAAAAAGGCTATACAATATGCCTAGTGATTTTCGTTCCCATTAAGATATCTCAAAGAATTACGAAGCTACAACCGTTTCAATATTGTTTGTTAGAGAGAGAACGCTTGTGGATCGTGACGTCACGATCCAAGAACGTCATAGTAAATGACAATCGTTTCATATGAAGGTGCGTTTTGCGGAAAAGGGACAGAGTTTACCCCCGTCTAAAACTTTGGACACTTATAACTCATAACTTTGTGGTTATTAATTGTCTTGTGCTGCCTTTTTCTTCATTTGACTACATTTTCAATCCTTTTTTTCGAGAAAACAGCATTATTGATTATTTTATTTAGTGTCTACACCCATATTAAAGTAGAATTTGACTAAACAGGACCTGACCTACATGTACGTCAAAAAGCGCGGAGTTGGGCCTCAAGGTTGACATTGTTCTCATTTGGTATGTTTATTAGCTACTTTATTTTATATTTCAGATGAAGCGTTGAGTAGGCCTGTCGTGCAACCAATGCAACCTTTCAGTGAAAACAGCGTTCAAAAACAACTTCAAGAAGGTATATCTAATTTTCATGTTTGCTTGTTAGTAGTAGTAGTTACTTGGTTATTAACCCTAGCAAGTCGAAATATATGTGGTTTTCGGGTTAAAACATCAAATCCATAATACCCTTGATGCTCTGACTTTCGGGAATGTTGCTGTCATGGGCGAACCAATAGAACGGGTGGTAGAAGCAACCAACCACGGCCTTCTTATGGACCAGAAACCTAGTCCCGAAATCACGTAGTCTTTACGTAATTATCATTCCAAAATCCACTTTTTCCATGACCAACTTTTTCAAATGTGTTTGACTAATGTGCATTTACCTCTAAAAATAGTTTGTATTAGGTTTTCAACATAATATATGTATTCTAGTTACTTTTTGTGAAAATAGGATTTGAAATTTCAAAACAATCCACTTGCTAAGTAAAACTCAGTTCCCGAATCGTGCGGCTATTTATGACACCACATTTGAATGCGTAAGCTCACCAGGAGTCTAGAACAATTTTTAGAATGGTTGAATTCAAATCAAATCAGAACAAACCAGTGAAACTTGATCAGTTCTAACTAAGAAATGAAAGGTCAATTTGAATGACAACCCTACCACTATATTTTGAAATTCGATAACTCCGAAACGCCGCAATTGTGGAATTTGAATTTTTTATCAGTGATAGACCTAGTTAATAGCAATCTTTCGGTGCTGGTCACAAATCGCACTTTTGAGTATTTTTGGAGTAAAAAAATAAAAACCAAAATCTGAAAAAACATTTATTGTTTGGTAACCAGAGGTGAAATTCCAAAATTAAGAATTTTAAAATATGCGCCAAAAAGTCCTTTATCCAACTGTATTAATCAAAAATAAAAATCTTGATCAGATACGCTTACATAATTTATTTTATCATTTTTTTAAGTCATGGTCACGAAATCTTAAATATTTTTTATAAAAAAAAGTATTTGAAATAGACTTGTGGGTGTTTTAGTCTTGCGTTTAAAATGCATTCTTTGGTCGATTTATGCGATAAACAGCATAGGGAATTTTTTTGAGTCATTTTGAACACTGTGAGTAGGAATGAAACTAAAACAACAACTAGGTAAAAAATAATAAATTAAAAAATAAGCAATTGGCATATTTTTGCTGTCACAGTGCAGGATTAGGATTATGATTTTTGGAGCGTCAACAAATAGCCCTTAAGCATTCGCTTAAAGGTGTATCTGCCAAGCGCCCCTTGGATAGGGGGAGGGATATCATTCCAGCACTTAGACGCCGCGAACTTGAAGCTACCTCGGAAATCAGCGGTTCGGTGCATAGGTATGATATGGCCACTGCCTTGAATCTAGTGCACATTTAGACCATACCAGCTTTCGAAAAAGGTAAGATGGGATTTCGTGCCTTACCACCCCGAACAGCAGAGAGGCCAGGTGCAGGCGCCGGCGTGCAGGCATGTTCAGCAAGTTAGCGGCGTTGTAGTATGGAGTGATGTGGGACCGGGGAGGGACTCGGAAACAAAAAAACGAGCGCGTGCCTTCTGCACTCGTTGTATGAGCATCTTCGAACAACCAGTAATGCATCCGTCATACACGACATCGCAATAGTTTAAACTAGATAATATAAGTGATTCACATAGGTCGACACGCATATCGACACTAAGGTAATCACGTACATTATATAGAACTTTAAGGTGATAGAAGCAGTTACTCACAACATTTAGTATGTGGTTCTCAAAGCGCAAGTTCTGGTCCATAAGAAGGCCGTGGTTGGTTGCTTCTACCACCCGTTCTATTGGTTCGCCCATGACAGCAACATTCCCGAAAGTCAGAGCATCAAGGGTATTATGGATTTGATGTTTTAACCCGAAAACCACATATATTTCGACTTGCTAGGGTTAATAACCAAGTAACTACTACTACTAACAAGCAAACATGAAAATTAGATATACCTTCTTGAAGTTGTTTTTGAACGCTGTTTTCACTGAAAGGTTGCATTGGTTGCACGACAGGCCTACTCAACGTTTCATCTGAGATATAAAATAAAGTAGCTAATAAACATACCAAATGAGAACAATATCAACCTTGAGGCCCAACTCCGCGCTTTTTGACGTACATGTAGGTCAGGTCCTGTTTAGTCAAATTCTACTTTAATATGGGTGTAGACACCAAATAAAATAATCAATAATGCTGTTTTCTCGAAAAAAAGGATTGAAAATGTAGTCAAATGAAGAAAAAGGCAGCACAAGACAATAAATAACCACAAAGTTATGAGTTATGAGTGTCCAAAGTTTTAGACGGGGGTAAACTCTGTCCCTTTTCCGCAAAACGCACCTTCATATGAAACGATTGTCATTTACTATGACGTTCTTGGATCGTGACGTCACGATCCACAAGCGTTCTCTCTCTAACAAACAATATTGAAACGGTTGTAGCTTCGTAATTCTTTGAGATATCTTAATGGGAACGAAAATCACTAGGCATATTGTATAGCCTTTTTTCTTTTGGAGTAATTCTAAATTTTGAGTCTACTCCCCTGTTCGTATTTTCAGTTAATTCAATAATTTATTGCAAATTTTCCTGGTACGGTACACCAGGGGTCTCCTTGAATGTTGAACTAAATGGTGCTAGTTTGAAGATGCAGTCTTACTGAATCGCGTCGCCCCGCTGGAGTGGGATGGATCGCTCCCGATGGAGTAGAGCGATGTGGAGCCGGTCTTGCTGCGGAACTCCGGCACTTGCTGGTAGAACGGTAACGACTTCTGTGGCTGAGGCGCCTTTGCTTTCTTTTGACGCACGTCTGTAAACAACAGTAAAGCTATTATTGTAACTCATTATTCCTAGTAGTTTTGTGGAACTAGCACTTTTCTCGCGAAGTTTAGTGGTTTGGTGAAAAATTCAGTTTTATGAAACGAATGGGGACTGGGGAGTTATCAATTTTATTGTATTTTATTGTGTTGACATGAATACATTATTAAATAAGTTATCAATTTTACTATTTCCGTATGTATTTTAAGGGTTCCTTAACAAAAGGAAAAAAAACCTTATAGTGCGACTCTGTCTGTCTATCAAAAAGTTAAATATCGCAGGAACTACATATGCTATCAATTTGAAATAATTGCATGCAACCAATTGTATAATAAAGAACATAAAAATATAAGTACGTATAATTTTTTCATCTTCCATACTCGTGGTAAGGTAACCCATCTATTTTCTATGATGAGGGAGGAGGAGCAAACATTCAAAATCTAGTCATTAGGTGATGTGGGATTTCATAGAAAGGGCGCATGTGTTGCATATTCCTAAACAGTTTTTCTTTTTTTTCCACAGTGCTTAAATTTCGAGTTATAAAGGAAAATAATAAAAAAAATACAAATGCATGTTTGCCGTCTTCTATGATAGCCGATTTGTAAATTTATGATTCTGAAAATATTTCAATGCTAATAAGAGGTCAACCTTTGCCGTGTTCCGGTGGATAAACGGGAGCAGTAGGTGCTGGTGGTATCTCAGTTCCCTCATCCAATTCTGTTGTTGAACGCAAACTATAATAACCAGATTTTGCGTTCGTTTCCAAATGTATGTAGCCGCTGATCAGGTTACAGACATCGTCATTGACAGCCACGCTGAAGATAGATAAAGCAATATGCAATAACGAATTCACAACTTGAATAACTGATAACAGATAGTAAATGAATAATTCTCACTTTAAATTTTCATTCTTGATGTCGTTTTTATACAAATACCATGGCAATTCGGCGATCTGCTTGGCATCTGCCAGTAACACGCACAAATTCAACTAAAACCACACAAATAGTTACAAACCATAAATTAAATACAAATTCGATTTATATCAATTAAATGATTACTCACTTGTTTTTTTTTATCTAGTGCGAGAGTCATGGTATTCAATGTTACTTTAGCCTTTTTTATGGCTTTTGTAATTTTTTCTTTAACTTTGTAGAGAGATTGTTTTTCAGAGCATTTCAAATTAGTAATAATTTCTGTAATTTCAGTCTTATGTCTTTGTACCACAGAATTGAGTTTTGAAAAATGTTGCTCTACTGTGGCAGTAATTTGCTTCAGCTCTGATGCTGATCCAGTTTCGTTTGCTTTGTTATACATCATATGCCCTACGTCCTGTAAATTAGAACACTATTTAGAATATCATTTTAAGGCCTCCACACACCGGTCGCGTGCGCGGGCCCGCTGCGGGCCCGCGCACGCGACCGGTGTGTGGAGGCCTTAAGTAACGTAAGGTCAATTAGGGCAAAACCGTCGTATTTTTGTATAAGTTGGCCATAACTATGTTATTATACACTTTTTATAAACTTTTTTGGAAAACATGTCAGCAGACGGATTTTCCCTAGGGTTTGGGGCGTTTCCGTCTTGCAGTTACTTTTCGTGTACGGACTTATTACAAATATGTATGTCAAGTAAGCAAATGTAAATGTACTTTTGTTCGAAACTAAACCTTAGCGAATTCAATTTAAGGTTTATTAATTATTTTATGGCCAAATATATTTTTTGGGGCTATTCCGGCCTATTTTGAAAATTAGAAAATTAATAAACCTTTTATTGAAGTTTAAATCCAACGTCTACTTTTTAATTTAAACAACGACGTGTGCGACATGTTGCTATTTTGCCTTTACAAATCGCATCAGCTTCCAATTCTAGAATAAAAATACAGAATTTTGGTACTTCGATCTCGATCACCTCTGCAATTTTAGAAAACATAATTGACCCATAGTTTCGTACTGTATTGGTAAATTTAAAAAAAACCGGCCAAATGCGAGTCGGACTCGGGCACAAAGAGGTCCGTACCATTATCTATAAATTATTATGTAATTCTACGGCAACAGAAATAACCTGTGAACATTTTTACTGTGTTTTCTGTCATGGTTCGTGAGATACAGCCTGGTGACAGACAGACAGACAGACAGACCAACAGACAGACAGACAGACAGACAGACAGACAGACATACGGACAGCGGAGTCTTAGTAATAGGGTCCCGTTTTACTCTTTGAGTACGGAACCCTAAAAAGGTTGGCAATATATGAAATGGGGATATTTCGGCATGTGACGGTTTTGACCGATTCATACCGGGACGGCTTTTCCCACTTGAGTGTTGAGGAATTATACATTTTTAACAACCTGTAGTTTCACAACAAATAACGATAATGTAAAATGGATCAACCTACCAATAAGCCTGATTAACGAACAATATTTATAATCCAATCTAAACAATTATATGCAAATCCATTATAATTAATAAAATAAATAAAGCAGAAGTACTTACCACTTGTAGCATAGACGCTACATTATGGTTCTTGCAAGACTTTTTATCTCCCACCATGAGGCAATCCATGCAAATAGACTGAGCACAGTCCTTGCAGTAATACTCAACTGTATTATCAGTATGCATTTTACACTTGTTGGATTTGATTAACGGTTCTGCAAAAATACAATATTATTACAGAAATATCACAAAGTTTTATATAAAAACTGTCAGAACACATTCGACATGAAGACTTCCCATATTCAGCTCAACTCTGGACCCAACATGTTGAGTAGTACCTAAGTAGTATAGCACTGCTCGTATTTACGAGTACTAATCTAGTCATCGCTTCATAGACACACATTCAGTGCCACGAAGCGCAACGCGCTACGCTCGTAGCCGATCACGTTCCTCGTATGTAGCGGAAAGCGCCTACGACGTAGGCACACGATACTCGTGTTCCCGGTACTGAATGTGTTAATAGGGGTGTGGACACGAAACAAAATAATCAACAATGTTGCGTTTTCTCGAAAAAGGATTAAAAATACAGTCGAATGGAGAAAAAAGTAACACTAAAGAATAAATAATCACTAAGTTATAAGTGTCCGAAGTTCTAAGAGAGGGTATATGCTCTGTCCCTTTTTTGCAAAACGCGCCCTCATATGAAACGATTGTCATTTACTATGACGGTTGAGACCCGTGACGTCACGAGTCTCAAGCGTTTTCTCTTTCTAACAAGTAACTAACATTAAAACGGTTGTAGCTGGTTCATTTAGTGTAAGCCGTACGATTAAAAATAAAAAACTGGTCAAGTGCGACTCTGACTCGCGCACCGAGGGTTCCGTACAAATGTTCATACACCATACCGTCACGTCAAGACCACATTCATTCATAACAATCACAACTGCTCATAGTAGTAGTTACCGTTGTATACAACGCCATCTGCATTTTGGTACTAATAACTTGCATAGTATAAGACAGTATTAGTAGTATGTTTGTTTATATTTTTTTATCACGCGTACCGATTTCGATTATTATTATTTTATTTGAAAGAAGGGACTTTCAAGATA
Organism: Epinotia brunnichana; assembly: GCA_963854355.1. Taxonomy (NCBI): domain Eukaryota; kingdom Metazoa; phylum Arthropoda; class Insecta; order Lepidoptera; family Tortricidae; genus Epinotia; species Epinotia brunnichana. The sequence goes on along the minus strand of OY977949.1, from coordinate 14,150,633 downwards.
ATCTCGTATGAATTTGAAGACATAAAATTGCATACAAAATTGATAAAATTACAAACTTAGTTAAGAAATGATTTTTGATAAATAAAAAAAATTACGCTAGACCCTGTATCATATATGTTGGAATGGTATATTTTTCTACATTTTCCTTTATAAATCAAAAATCTTTATAACCACTGTAGAAAAAGAATAAAAACGGTTTTAGAAAGCGCAACTCAAGCCCTTTCATAGTCTCATGTCCTTATAATTTGAATGAATTTTTTAGTAATGTTAACGTTAAATAATACAATATTAACTCATACAATATCATAAAAAAAGAAGAGGAATCTAGTGTTCTATGGTGGGTATTCCGCAGCCGTCTTCGCATCCAAATCTTCCTTTTCTTCTTCTCGTTCCTCTAATTCTCATAGAGACCGCTCTGATGATAGATATTTGTATTTTGACTTTGATCCAGCTTATTATTTGTGAGTATGGTTTGGACCATTTTTCACATAGCTTTAGAGATGTTTTCTTTATAAAGGATTCATATTCCATTCCGACGATGCCATCACAGGAGACCACAAGGGGAGTAAATGAGGCTCTAAGATCTTCTGCAGCCAGGTCGTATTTGCGATGTTTTTCGCGAGCGTGGTTTTGTGCGATTGTGGGCCATGTGAGTAAGCCATACGAAACGGCGTCGGCATTTACGATGCGAATGTCAAAAAACGCCTTCCTCGCTGGCTCCCATACACTTTCGATTAGTAAGTCGCTTATTAACCCTGGTTGATCTAGGGTTGCGGCTCGCATTATTGGCTCAGTAGTAGCCGAACCCCATGCTAGTTCCGCCCAGTTTTTGATGTCGTCTCTGTGTTGGTCGTGGCCTCTTTTTATGAGCCCTCCTTTCTTGCAATTAAGTGCATGGTTGAGGTTGAAACAGTTTTCTCCGCAACCATCGCAAAATGGTGGCAGGCCAGAGGGTTCATGACCGTATCTGATCGCAAGGCCATCCCGAAACTGCGTTGCTGTTAGGTCGGTTTCATCAGCTTTGGTCGGTATTACTGTTAGCCATTGTGATGTTTTTTTTTTAATCATCCTTTGAATGCTTCTTTGTTTCTTTGTTGTCAGCTTACAAAGGATTGATTCTTGTTCATGTTGTTCATTTTTTTCTCGCTTTTTTCTTTCTTCGTTCAGAACTTTATATACATGCTCTTGGTGGTCGACTAAGTTAATTTCTTCGCCGGTTCGAATTACGTTTTTAAAATTTTCACAGGTTATTTCTGTTGCCGTAGAATTACATAATAATTTATAGATAATGGTACGGACCTCTTTGTGCCCGAGTCCGACTCGCATTTGGCCGGTTTTTTAAAATTTACCAATACAGTACGAAACTATGGGTCAATTATGTTTCCTAAAATTGCAGAGGTGATCGAGATCGAAGTACCAAAATTCTGTATTTTTATTCTAGAATTGTAAGCTGATGCGATTTGTAAAGGCAAAATAGCAACATGTCGCACACGTCGTTGTTTAAATTAAAAAGTAGACGTTGGATTTAAACTTCAATAAAAGGTTTATTAATTTTCTAATTTTCAAAATAGGCCGGAATAGCCCCAAAAAATATATTTGGCCATAAAATAATTAATAAACCTTAAATTGAATTCGCTAAGGTTTAGTTTCGAACAAAAGTACATTTACATTTGCTTACTTGACATACATATTTGTAATAAGTCCGTACACGAAAAGTAACTGCAAGACGGAAACGCCCCAAACCCTAGGGAAAATCCGTCTGCTGACATGTTTTCCAAAAAACATGTTGAAATAAGCTGAAGTATTAGCTATTTAACACAAATACCCTCAAAAAATTAAATAAATTATTAACCTATTATAAGCATCAAGTTTATAAAAAGTGTATAATAACATAGTTATGGCCAACTTATACAAAAATACGACGGTTTTGCCCTAATTGACCTTACGTTACTTAAGGCCTCTACACACCGGGCCCGCGCACGCGACCGGTGTGTGGAGGCCTTAAAATGATATTCTAAATAGTGTTCTAATTTACAGGACGTAGGGCATATGATGTATAACAAAGCAAACGAAACTGGATCAGCATCAGAGCTGAAGCAAATTACTGCCACAGTAGAGCAACATTTTTCAAAACTCAATTCTGTGGTACAAAGACATAAGACTGAAATTACAGAAATTATTACTAATTTGAAATGCTCTGAAAAACAATCTCTCTACAAAGTTAAAGAAAAAATTACAAAAGCCATAAAAAAGGCTAAAGTAACATTGAATACCATGACTCTCGCACTAGATAAAAAAAAACAAGTGAGTAATCATTTAATTGATATAAATCGAATTTGTATTTAATTTATGGTTTGTAACTATTTGTGTGGTTTTAGTTGAATTTGTGCGTGTTACTGGCAGATGCCAAGCAGATCGCCGAATTGCCATGGTATTTGTATAAAAACGACATCAAGAATGAAAATTTTAAGTGAGAATTATTCATTTACTATCTGTTATCAGTTATTCAAGTTGTGAATTTGTTATTGCATATTGCTTTATCTATCTTCAGCGTGGCTGTCAATGACGATGTCTGTAACCTGATCAGCGGCTACATACATTTGGAAACGAACGCAAAATCTGGTTATTATAGTTTGCGTTCAACAACAGAATTGGATGAGGGAACTGAGATACCACCAGCACCTACTGCTCCCGTTTATCCACCGGAACACGGCAAAGGTTGACCTCTTATTAGCATTTAAATATTTTCAGAATCATACATTTTCAAATCGGCTATCATAGAAGACGGCAAACATGCATTTGTGTTTTTTTTACTATTTTCCTTTATAACTCGAAATTTAAGCACTGTGGAAAAAAAAGAAAAACTGTTTAGGAATATGCAACACATGCGCCCTTTCTATGAAATCCCACATCACCTAATGACTAGATTTTGAATGTTTGCCCCTCCTCCCTCATCATAGAAAATAGATGGGTTACCTTACCACGAGTATGGAAGATGAAAAAATTATACGTACTTATATTTTTATGTTCTTTATTATACAATTGGTTGTATGCAATTATTTCATATTGATAGCATATGTAGTTCCTGCGATATTTAACTTTTTGATAGACAGACAGAGTCGCACTATAAGGTTTTTTTTCCTTTTGTTAAGGAACCCTTAAAATACATACGGAAATAGTAAAATTGATAACTTATTTAATAATGTATTCATGTCAACACAATAAAATACAATAAAATTGATAACTCCCCAGTCCCCATTCGTTTCATAAAACTGAATTTTTCACCAAACCACTAAACTTCGCGAGAAAAGTGCTAGTTCCACAAAACTACTAGGAATAATGAGTTACAATAATAGCTTTAGTGTTGTTTACAGACGTGCGTCAAAAGAAAGCAAAGGCGCCTCAGCCACAGAAGTCGTTACCGTTCTACCAGCAAGTGCCGGAGTTCCGCAGCAAGACCGGCTCCACATCGCTCTACTCCATCGGGAGCGATCCATCTCACTCCAGCGGGGCGACGCGATTCAGTAAGACTGCATCTTCAAACTAGCACCATTTAGTTCAACATTCAAGGAGACCCCTGGTGTACCGTACCAGGAAAATTTGCAATAAATTATTGAATTAACTGAAAATACGAACAGGGGAGTAGACTCAAAATTTAGAATTACTCCAAAAGAAAAAAGGCTATACAATATGCCTAGTGATTTTCGTTCCCATTAAGATATCTCAAAGAATTACGAAGCTACAACCGTTTTAATATTGTTTGTTAGAGAGAGAACGCTTGTGGATCGTGACGTCACGATCCAAGAACGTCATAGTAAATGAAGGCCGTGGTTGGTTGCTTCTACCACCCGTTCTATTGGTTCGCCCATGACAGCAACATTCCCGAAAGTCAGAGCATCAAGGGTATTATGGATTTGATGTTTTAACCCGAAAACCACATATATTTCGACTTGCTAGGGTTAATAACCAAGTAACTACTACTACTAACAAGCAAACATGAAAATTGGATATACCTTCTTGAAGTTGTTTTTGAACGCTGTTTTCACTGAAAGGTTGCATTGGTTGCACGACAGGCCTACTCAACGCTTCATCTGAAATATAAAATAAAGTAGCTAATAAACATACCAAATGAGAACAATGTCAACCTTGAGGCCCAACTCCGCGCTTTTTGACGTGCATGTAGGTCAGGTCCTGTTTAGTCAAATTCTACTTTAATATGGGTGTAGACACTAAATAAAATAATCAATAATGCTGTTTTCTCGAAAAAAAGGATTGAAAATGTAGTCAAATGAAGAAAAAGGCAGCACAAGACAATAAATAACCACAAAGTTATGAGTTATAAGTGTCCAAAGTTTTAGACGGGGGTAAACTCTGTCCCTTTTCCGCAAAACGCACCTTCATATGAAACGATTGTCATTTACTATGACGTTCTTGGATCGTGACGTCACGATCCACAAGCGTTCTCTCTCTAACAAACAATATTGAAACGTTTGTAGCTTCGTAATTCTTTCAGATATCTTAATGGGAACGAAAATCACTAGGCATATTGTATAGCCTTTTTTCTTTTGGAGTAATTCTAAATTTTGAGTCTACTCCCCTGTTCGTATTTTCAGTTAATTCAATAATTTATTGCAAATTTTCCTGGTACGGTACACCAGGGGTCTCCTTGAATGTTGAACTAAATGGTGCTAGTTTGAAGATGCAGTCTTACTGAATCGCGTCGCCCCGCTGGAGTGGGATGGATCGCTCCCGATGGAGTAGAGCGATGTGGAGCCGGTCTTGCTGCGGAACTCCGGCACTTGCTGGTAGAACGGTAACGACTTCTGTGGCTGAGGCGCCTTTGCTTTCTTTTGACGCACGTCTGTAAACAACAGTAAAGCTATTATTGTAACTCATTATTCCTAGTAGTTTTGTGGAACTAGCACTTTTCTCGCGAAGTTTAGTGGTTTGGTGAAAAATTCAGTTTTATGAAACGAATGGGGACTGGGGAGTTATCAATTTTATTGTATTTTATTGTGTTGACATGAATACATTATTAAATAAGTTATCAATTTTACTATTTCCGTATGTATTTTAAGGGTTCCTTAACAAAAGGAAAAAAAACCTTATAGTGCGACTCTGTCTGTCTATCAAAAAGTTAAATATCGCAGGAACTACATATGCTATCAATTTGAAATAATTGCATGCAACAAATTGTATAATAAAGAACATAAAAATATAAGTACGTATAATGTTTTCATCTTCCATACTCGTGGTAAGGTAACCCATCTATTTTCTATGATGAGGGAGGAGGGGCAAACATTCAAAATCTAGTCATTAGGTGATGTGGGATTTCATAGAAAGGGCGCATGTGTTGCATATTCCTAAACAGTTTTTCTTTTTTTTCCACAGTGCTTAAATTTCGAGTTATAAAGGAAAATAATAAAAAAAATACAAATGCATGTTTGCCGTCTTCTATGATAGCCGATTTGTAAATTTATGATTCTGAAAATATTTAAATGCTAATAAGAGGTCAACCTTTGCCGTGTTCCGGTGGATAAACGGGAGCAGTAGGTGCTGGTGGTATCTCAGTTCCCTCATCCAATTCTGTTGTTGAACGCAAACTATAATAACCAGATTTTGCGTTCGTTTCCAAATGTATGTAGCCGCTGATCAGGTTACAGACATCGTCATTGACAGCCACGCTGAAGATAGATAAAGCAATATGCAATAACGAATTCACAACTTGAATAACTGATAACAGATAGTAAATGAATAATTCTCACTTTAAATTTTCATTCTTGATGTCGTTTTTATACAAATACCATGGCAATTCGGCGATCTGCTTGGCATCTGCCAGTAACACGCACAAATTCAACTAAAACCACACAAATAGTTACAAACCATAAATTAAATACAAATTCGATTTATATCAATTAAATGATTACTCACTTGTTTTTTTTTATCTAGTGCGAGAGTCATGGTATTCAATGTTACTTTAGCCTTTTTTATGGCTTTTGTAATTTTTTCTTTAACTTTGTAGAGAGATTGTTTTTCAGAGCATTTCAAATTAGTAATAATTTCTGTAATTTCAGTCTTATGTCTTTGTACCACAGAATTGAGTTTTGAAAAATGTTGCTCTACTGTGGCAGTAATTTGCTTCAGCTCTGATGCTGATCCAGTTTCGTTTGCTTTGTTATACATCATATGCCCTACGTCCTGTAAATTAGAACACTATTTAGAATATCATTTTAAGGCCTCCACACACCGGTCGCGTGCGCGGGCCCGGTGTGTAGAGGCCTTAAGTAACGTAATGTCAATTAGGGCAAAACCGTCGTATTTTTGTATAAGTTGGCCATAACTATGTTATTATACACTTTTTATAAACTTGATGCTTATAATAGGTTAATAATTTATTTAATTTTTTGAGGGTATTTGTGTTAAATAGCTAATACTTCAGCTTATTTCAACATGTTTTTTGGAAAACATGTCAGCAGACGGATTTTCCCTAGGGTTTGGGGCGTTTCCGTCTTGCAGTTACTTTTCGTGTACGGACTTATTACAAATATGTATGTCAAGTAAGCAAATGTAAATGTACTTTTGTTCGAAACTAAACATTAGCGAATTCAATTTAAGGTTTATTAATTATTTTATGGCCAAATATATTTTTTGGGGCTATTCCGGCCTATTTTGAAAATTAGAAAATTAATAAACCTTTTATTGAAGTTTAAATCCAACGTCTACTTTTTAATTTAAACAACGACGTGTGCGACATGTTGCTATTTTGCCTTTACAAATCGCATCAGCTTACAATTCTAGAATAAAAATACAGAATTTTGGTACTTCGATCTCGATCACCTCTGCAATTTTAGAAAACATAATTGACCCATAGTTTCGTACTGTATTGGTAAATTTTAAAAAACCGGCCAAATGCGAGTCGGACTCGGGCACAAAGAGGTCCGTACCATTATCTATAAATTATTATGTAATTCTACGGCAACAGAAATAACCTGTGAAAATTTTAAAAACGTAATTCGAACCGGCGAAGAAATTAACTTAGTCGACCACCAAGAGCATGTATATAAAGTTCTGAACGAAGAAAGAAAAAAGCGAGAAAAAAATGAACAACATGAACAAGAATCAATCCTTTGTAAGCTGACAACAAAGAAACAAAGAAGCATTCAAAGGATGATTAAAAAAAAAACATCACAATGGCTAACAGTAATACCGACCAAAGCTGATGAAACCGACCTAACAGCAACGCAGTTTCGGGATGGCCTTGCGATCAGATACGGTCATGAACCCTCTGGCCTGCCACCATTTTGCGATGGTTGCGGAGAAAACTGTTTCAACCTCAACCATGCACTTAATTGCAAGAAAGGAGGGCTCATAAAAAGAGGCCACGACCAACACAGAGACGACATCAAAAACTGGGCGGAACTAGCATGGGGTTCGGCTACTACTGAGCCAATAATGCGAGCCGCAACCCTAGATCAACCAGGGTTAATAAGCGACTTACTAATCGAAAGTGTATGGGAGCCAGCGAGGAAGGCGTTTTTTGACATTCGCATCGTAAATGCCGACGCCGTTTCGTATGGCTTACTCACATGGCCCACAATCGCACAAAACCACGCTCGCGAAAAACATCGCAAATACGACCTGGCTGCAGAAGATCTTAGAGCCTCATTTACTCCCCTTGTGGTCTCCTGTGATGGCATCGTCGGAATGGAATATGAATCCTTTATAAAGAAAACATCTCTAAAGCTATGTGAAAAATGGTCCAAACCATACTCACAAATAATAAGCTGGATCAAAGTCAAAATACAAATATCTATCATCAGAGCGGTCTCTATGAGAATTAGAGGAACGAGAAGAAGAAAAGGAAGATTTGGATGCGAAGACGGCTGCGGAATACCCACCATAGAACACTAGATTCCTCTTCTTTTTTTATGATATTGTATGAGTTAATATTGTATTATTTAACGTTAACATTACTAAAAAATTCATTCAAATTATAAGGACATGAGACTATGAAAGGGCTTGAGTTGCGCTTTCTAAAACCGTTTTTATTCTTTTTCTACAGTGGTTATAAAGATTTTTGATTTATAAAGGAAAATGTAGAAAAATATACCATTCCAACATATATGATACAGGGTCTAGCGTAATTTTTTTTATTTATCAAAAATCATTTCTTAACTAAGTTTGTAATTTTATCAATTTTGTATGCAATTTTATGTCTTCAAATTCATACGAGATTATCTTGAAAGTCCCTTCTTTCAAATAAAATAATAATAATCGAAATCGGTACGCGTGATAAAAAAATATAAACAAACATACTACTAATACTGTCTTATACTATGCAAGTTATTAGTACCAAAATGCAGATGGCGTTGTATACAACGGTAACTACTACTATGAGCTGTTGTGATTGTTATGAATGAATGTGGTCTTGACGTGACGGTATGGTGTATGAACATTTGTACGGAACCCTCGGTGCGCGAGTCAGAGTCGCACTTGACCAGTTTTTTATTTTTAATCGTACGGCTTACACTAAATGAACCAGCTACAACCGTTTTAATGTTAGTTACTTGTTAGAAAGAGAAAACGCTTGAGACTCGTGACGTCACGGGTCTCAACCGTCATAGTAAATGACAATCGTTTCATATGAGAGCGCGTTTTGCAAAAAAGGGACAGAGCATATACCCTCTCTTAGAACTTCGGACACTTATAACTTAGTGATTATTTATTCTTTAGTGTTACTTTTTTCTCCATTCGACTGTATTTTTAATCCTTTTTCGAGAAAATGCAACATTGTTGATTATTTTGTTTCGTGTCCACACCCCTATTAACACATTCAGTACCGGGAACACGAGTATCGTGTGCCTACGTCGTAGGCGCTTTCCGCTACATACGAGGAACGTGATCGGCTACGAGCGTAGCGCGTTGCGCTTCGTGGCACTGAATGTGTGTCTATGAAGCGATGACTAGATTAGTACTCGTAAATACGAGCAGTGCTATACTACTTAGGTACTACTCAACATGTTGGGTCCAGAGTTGAGCTGAATATGGGAAGTCTTCATGTCGAATGTGTTCTGACAGTTTTTATATAAAACTTTGTGATATTTCTGTAATAATATTGTATTTTTGCAGAACCGTTAATCAAATCCAACAAGTGTAAAATGCATACTGATAATACAGTTGAGTATTACTGCAAGGACTGTGCTCAGTCTATTTGCATGGATTGCCTCATGGTGGGAGATAAAAAGTCTTGCAAGAACCATAATGTAGCGTCTATGCTACAAGTGGTAAGTACTTCTGCTTTATTTATTTTATTAATTATAGTGGATTTGCATATAATTGTTTAGATTGGATTATAAATATTGTTCGTTAATCAGGCTTATTGGTAGGTTGATCCATTTTACATTATCGTTATTTGTTGTGAAACTACAGGTTGTTAAAAATGTATAACTCCTCAACACTCAAGTGGGAAAAGCCGTCCCGGTATGAATCGGTCAAAACCGTCACATGCCGAAATATCCCCATTTCATATATTGCCAACCTTTTTAGGGTTCCGTACTCAAAGAGTAAAACGGGACCCTATTACTAAGACTCCGCTGTCCGTATGTCTGTCTGTCTGTCTGTCTGTCTGTCTGTCTGTTGGTCTGTCTGTCTGTCTGTCTGTCACCAGGCTGTATCTCACGAACCATGACAGAAAACACAGTAAAAATGTTCACAGGTTATTTCTGTTGCCGTAGAATTACATAATAATTTATAGATAATGGTACGGACCTCTTTGTGCCCGAGTCCGACTCGCATTTGGCCGGTTTTTTTTAAATTTACCAATACAGTACGAAACTATGGGTCAATTATGTTTTCTAAAATTGCAGAGGTGATCGAGATCGAAGTACCAAAATTCTGTATTTTTATTCTAGAATTGTAAGCTGATGCGATTTGTAAAGGCAAAATAGCAACATGTCGCACACGTCGTTGTTTAAATTAAAAAGTAGACGTTGGATTTAAACTTCAATAAAAGGTTTATTAATTTTCTAATTTTCAAAATAGGCCGGAATAGCCCCAAAAAATATATTTGGCCATAAAATAATTAATAAACCTTAAATTGAATTCGCTAAGGTTTAGTTTCGAACAAAAGTACATTTACATTTGCTTACTTGACATACATATTTGTAATAAGTCCGTACACGAAAAGTAACTGCAAGACGGAAACGCCCCAAACCCTAGGGAAAATCCGTCTGCTGACATGTTTTCCAAAAAACATGTTGAAATAAGCTGAAGTATTAGCTATTTAACACAAATATCCTCAAAAAATTAAATAAATTATTAACCTATTATAAGCATCAAGTTTATAAAAAGTGTATAATAACATAGTTATGGCCAACTTATACAAAAATACGACGGTTTTGCCCTAATTGACCTTACGTTACTTAAGGCCTCCACACACCGGTCGCGTGCGCGGGCCCGCAGCGGGCCCGCGCACGCGACCGGTGTGTGGAGGCCTTAAAATGATATTCTAAATAGTGTTCTAATTTACAGGACGTAGGGCATATGATGTATAACAAAGCAAACGAAACTGGATCAGCATCAGAGCTGAAGCAAATTACTGCCACAGTAGAGCAACATTTTTCAAAACTCAATTCTGTGGTACAAAGACATAAGACTGAAATTACAGAAATTATTACTAATTTGAAATGCTCTGAAAAACAATCTCTCTACAAAGTTAAAGAAAAAATTACAAAAGCCATAAAAAAGGCTAAAGTAACATTGAATACCATGACTCTCGCACTAGATAAAAAAAAACAAGTGAGTAATCATTTAATTGATATAAATCGAATTTGTATTTAATTTATGGTTTGTAACTATTTGTGTGGTTTTAGTTGAATTTGTGCGTGTTACTGGCAGATGCCAAGCAGATCGCCGAATTGCCATGGTATTTGTATAAAAACGACATCAAGAATGAAAATTTAAAGTGAGAATTATTCATTTACTATCTGTTATCAGTTATTCAAGTTGTGAATTCGTTATTGCATAATGCTTTATCTATCTTCAGCGTGGCTGTCAATGACGATGTCTGTAACCTGATCAGCGGCTACATACATTTGGAAACGAACGCAAAATCTGGTTATTATAGTTTGCGTTCAACAACAGAATTGGATGAGGGAACTGAGATACCACCAGCACCTACTGCTCCCGTTTATCCACCGGAACACGGCAAAGGTTGACCTCTTATTAGCATTTAAATATTTTCAGAATCATAAATTTTCAAATCGGCTATCATAGAAGACGGCAAACATGCATTTGTATTTTTTTTATTATTTTCCTTTATAACTCGAAATTTAAGCACTGTGGAAAAAAAAGAAAAACTGTTTAGGAATATGCAACACTTGCGCCCTTTCTATGAAATCCCACATCACCTAATGACTAGATTTTGAATGTTTGCCCCTCCTCCCTAGAAAATAGATGGGTTACCTTACCACGAGTATGGAAGATGAAAAAATTATACGTACTTATATTTTTATGTTCTTTATTATACAATTGGTTGCATGCAATTATTTCAAATTGATAGCATATGTAGTTCCTGCGATATTTAACTTTTTGATAGACAGACAGAGTCGCACTATAAGGTTTTTTTTCCTTTTGTTAAGGAACCCTTAAAATACATACGGAAATAGTAAAATTGATAACTTATTTAATAATGTATTCATGTCAACACAATAAAATACAATAAAATTGATAACTCCCCAGTCCCCATTCGTTTCATAAAACTGAATTTTTCACCAAACCACTAAACTTCGCGAGAAAAGTGCTAGTTCCACAAAACTACTAGGAATAATGAGTTACAATAATAGCTTTACTGTTGTTTACAGACGTGCGTCAAAAGAAAGCAAAGGCGCCTCAGCCACAGAAGTCGTTACCGTTCTACCAGCAAGTGCCGGAGTTCCACAGCAAGACCGGCTCCACATCGCTCTACTCCATCGGGAGCGATCCATCCCACTCCAGCGGGGCGACGCGATTCAGTAAGACTGCATCTTCAAACTAGCACCATTTAGTTCAACATTCAAGGAGACCCCTGGTGTACCGTACCAGGAAAATTTGCAATAAATTATTGAATTAACTGAAAATACGAACAGGGGAGTAGACTCAAAATTTAGAATTACTCCAAAAGAAAAAAGGCTATACAATATGCCTAGTGATTTTCGTTCCCATTAAGATATCTCAAAGAATTACGAAGCTACAACCGTTTCAATATTGTTTGTTAGAGAGAGAACGCTTGTGGATCGTGACGTCACGATCCAAGAACGTCATAGTAAATGACAATCGTTTCATATGAAGGTGCGTTTTGCGGAAAAGGGACAGAGTTTACCCCCGTCTAAAACTTTGGACACTCATAACTCATAACTTTGTGGTTATTTATTGTCTTGTGCTGCCTTTTTCTTCATTTGACTACATTTTCAATCCTTTTTTTCGAGAAAACAGCATTATTGATTATTTTATTTGGTGTCTAGAACCCATATTAAAGTAGAATTTGACTAAACAGGACCTGACCTACATGTACGTCAAAAAGCGCGGAGTTGGGCCTCAAGGTTGATATTGTTCTCATTTGGTATGTTTATTAGCTACTTTATTTTATATCTCAGATGAAACGTTGAGTAGGCCTGTCGTGCAACCAATGCAACCTTTCAGTGAAAACAGCGTTCAAAAACAACTTCAAGAAGGTATATCTAATTTTCATGTTTGCTTGTTAGTAGTAGTAGTTACTTGGTTATTAACCCTAGCAAGTCGAAATATATGTGGTTTTCGGGTTAAAACATCAAATCCATAATACCCTTGATGCTCTGACTTTCGGGAATGTTGCTGTCATGGGCGAACCAATAGAACGGGTGGTAGAAGCAACCAACCACGGCCTTCTTATGGACCAGAACTTGCGCTTTGAGAACCACATACTAAATGTTGTGAGTAACTGCTTCTATCACCTTAAAGTTCTATATAATGTACGTGATTACCTTAGTGTCGATATGCGTGTCGACCTATGTGAATCACTTATATTATCTAGTTTAAACTATTGCGATGTCGTGTATGACGGATGCATTACTGGTTGTTCGAAGATGCTCATACAACGAGTGCAGAAGGCACGCGCTCGTTTTTTTGTTTCCGAGTCCCTCCCCGGTCCCACATCACTCCATACTACAACGCCGCTAACTTGCTGAACATGCCTGCACGCCGGCGCCTGCACCTGGCCTCTCTGCTGTTCGGGGTGGTAAGGCACGAAATCCCATCTTACCTTTTTCGAAAGCTGGTATGGTCTAAATGTGCACTAGATTCAAGGCAGTGGCCATATCATACCTATGCACCGAACCGCTGATTTCCGAGGTAGCTTCAAGTTCGCGGCGTCTAAGTGCTGGAATGATATCCCTCCCCCTATCCAAGGGGCGCTTGGCAGATACACCTTTAAGCGAATGCTTAAGGGCTATTTGTTGACGCTCCAAAAATCATAATCCTAATCCTGCACTGTGACAGCAAAAATATGCCAATTGCTTATTTTTTAATTTATTATTTTTTACCTAGTTGTTGTTTTAGTTTCATTCCTACTCACAGTGTTCAAAATGACTCAAAAAAATTCCCTATGCTGTTTATCGCATAAATCGACCAAAGAATGCATTTTAAACGCAAGACTAAACCACCCACAAGTCTATTTCAAATACTTTTTTTTATAAAAAATATTTAAGATTTCGTGACCATGACTTAAAAAAATGATAAAATAAATTATGTAAGCGTATCTGATCAAGATTTTTATTTGTGATTAATACAGTTGGATAAAGGACTTTTTGGCGCATATTTTAAAATTCTTAATTTTGGAATTTCACCTCTGGTTACCAAACAATAAATGATTTTTCAGATTTTGATTTTTATTTTTTTACTCCAAAAATACTCAAAAGTGCGATTTGTGACCAGCACCGAAAGATTGCTATTAACTAGGTCTATCACTGATAAAAAAATTAAAATTCCACAATTGAAGTTATCGAATTCGGAGTTATCGAATTTCAAAATATAGTGGTAGGGTTGTCATTCAAATTGACCTTTCATTTCTTAGTTAGAACTGATCAAGTTTCACTGGTTTGTTCTGATTTGATTTGAATTCAACCATTCTGAAAATTGTTCTAGTCTCCTGGTGAGCTTACGCATTCAAATGTGGTGTCATAAATAGCCGCACGATTCGGGAACTGAGTTTTACTTAGCAAGTGGTTTGTTTTGAATTTTCAAATCCAATTTTCACAAAAAGTAACTAGAATACATATATTATGTTGAAAACCTAATACAAACTATTTTTAGAGGTAAATGCACATAATATAGTCAAACACATTTGAAAAAGTTGGTCATGGAAAAAGTGGATTTTGGAATGATAATTACGTAAAGACTACGTGATTTCGGGACTAGGTTTCTGGTCCATAAGAAGGCCGTGGTTGGTTGCTTCTACCACCCGTTCTATTGGTTCGCCCATGACAGCAACATTCCCGAAAGTCAGAGCATCAAGGGTATTATGGATTTGATGTTTTAACCCGAAAACCACATATATTTCGACTTGCTAGGGTTAATAACCAAGTAACTACTACTACTAACAAGCAAACATGAAAATTAGATATACCTTCTTGAAGTTGTTTTTGAACGCTGTTTTCACTGAAAGGTTGCATTGGTTGCACGACAGGCCTACTCAACGTTTCATCTGAGATATAAAATAATGTAGCTAATAAACATACCAAATGAGAACAATATCAACCTTGAGGCCCAACTCCGCGCTTTTTGACGTACATGTAGGTCAGGTCCTGTTTAGTCAAATTCTACTTTAATATGGGTGTAGACACCAAATAAAATAATCAATAATGCTGTTTTCTCGAAAAAAAGGATTGAAAATGTAGTCAAATGAAGAAAAAGGCAGCACAAGACAATAAATAACCACAAAGTTATGAGTTATGAGTGTCCAAAGTTTTAGACGGGGGTAAACTCTGTCCCTTTTCCGCAAAACGCACCTTCATATGAAACGATTGTCATTTACTATGACGTTCTTGGATCGTGACGTCACGATCCACAAGCGTTCTCTCTCTAACAAACAATATTGAAACGGTTGTAGCTTCGTAATTCTTTGAGATATCTTAATGGGAACGAAAATCACTAGGCATATTGTATAGCCTTTTTTCTTTTGGAGTAATTCTAAATTTTGAGTCTACTCCCCTGTTCGTATTTTCAGTTAATTCAATAATTTATTGCAAATTTTCCTGGTACGGTACACAGGGGTCTCCTTGAATGTTGAACTAAATGGTGCTAGTTTGAAGATGCAGTCTTACTGAATCGCGTCGCCCCGCTGGAGTGGGATGGATCGCTCCCGATGGAGTAGAGCGATGTGGAGCCGGTCTTGCTGTGGAACTCCGGCACTTGCTGGTAGAACGGTAACGACTTCTGTGGCTGAGGCGCCTTTGCTTTCTTTTGACGCACGTCTGTAAACAACAGTAAAGCTATTATTGTAACTCATTATTCCTAGTAGTTTTGTGGAACTAGCACTTTTCTCGCGAAGTTTAGTGGTTTGGTGAAAAATTCAGTTTTATGAAACGAATGGGGACTGGGGAGTTATCAATTTTATTGTATTTTATTGTGTTGACATGAATACATTATTAAATAAGTTATCAATTTTACTATTTCCGTATGTATTTTAAGGGTTCCTTAACAAAAGGAAAAAAAACCTTATAGTGCGACTCTGTCTGTCTATCAAAAAGTTAAATATCGCAGGAACTACATATGCTATCAATTTGAAATAATTGCATGCAACAAATTGTATAATAAAGAACATAAAAATATAAGTATGTATAATGTTTTCATCTTCCATACTCGTGGTAAGGTAACCCATCTATTTTCTATGATGAGGGAGGAGGGGCAAACATTCAAAATCTAGTCATTAGGTGATGTGGGATTTCATAGAAAGGGCGCATGTGTTGCATATTCCTAAACAGTTTTTCTTTTTTTTCCACAGTGCTTAAATTTCGAGTTATAAAGGAAAATAATAAAAAAAACACAAATGCATGTTTGCCGTCTTCTATGATAGCCGATTTGAAAATTTATGATTCTGAAAATATTTAAATGCTAATAAGAGGTCAACCTTTGCCGTGTTCCGGTGGATAAACGGGAGCAGTAGGTGCTGGTGGTATCTCAGTTCCCTCATCCAATTCTGTTGTTGAACGCAAACTATAATAACCAGATTTTGCGTTCGTTTCCAAATGTATGTAGCCGCTGATCAGGTTACAGACATCGTCATTGACAGCCACGCTGAAGATAGATAAAGCAATATGCAATAACGAATTCACAACTTGAATAACTGATAACAGATAGTAAATGAATAATTCTCACTTTAAATTTTCATTCTTGATGTCGTTTTTATACAAATACCATGGCAATTCGGCGATCTGCTTGGCATCTGCCAGTAACACGCACAAATTCAACTAAAACCACACAAATAGTTACAAACCATAAATTAAATACAAATTCGATTTATATCAATTAAATGATTACTCACTTGTTTTTTTTTATCTAGTGCGAGAGTCATGGTATTCAATGTTACTTTAGCCTTTTTTATGGCTTTTGTAATTTTTTCTTTAACTTTGTAGAGAGATTGTTTTTCAGAGCATTTCAAATTAGTAATAATTTCTGTAATTTCAGTCTTATGTCTTTGTACCACAGAATTGAGTTTTGAAAAATGTTGCTCTACTGTGGCAGTAATTTGCTTCAGCTCTGATGCTGATCCAGTTTCGTTTGCTTTGTTATACATCATATGCCCTACGTCCTGTAAATTAGAACACTATTTAGAATATCATTTTAAGGCCTCCACACACCGGTCGCGTGCGCGGGCCCGGTGTGTAGAGGCCTTAAGTAACGTAATGTCAATTAGGGCAAAACCGTCGTATTTTTGTATAAGTTGGCCATAACTATGTTATTATACACTTTTTATAAACTTGATGCTTATAATAGGTTAATAATTTATTTAATTTTTTGAGGGTATTTGTGTTAAATAGCTAATACTTCAGCTTATTTCAACATGTTTTTTGGAAAACATGTCAGCAGACGGATTTTCCCTAGGGTTTGGGGCGTTTCCGTCTTGCAGTTACTTTTCGTGTACGGACTTATTACAAATATGTATGTCAAGTAAGCAAATGTAAATGTACTTTTGTTCGAAACTAAACATTAGCGAATTCAATTTAAGGTTTATTAATTATTTTATGGCCAAATATATTTTTTGGGGCTATTCCGGCCTATTTTGAAAATTAGAAAATTAATAAACCTTTTATTGAAGTTTAAATCCAACGTCTACTTTTTAATTTAAACAACGACGTGTGCGACATGTTGCTATTTTGCCTTTACAAATCGCATCAGCTTACAATTCTAGAATAAAAATACAGAATTTTGGTACTTCGATCTCGATCACCTCTGCAATTTTAGAAAACATAATTGACCCATAGTTTCGTACTGTATTGGTAAATTTTAAAAAACCGGCCAAATGCGAGTCGGACTCGGGCACAAAGAGGTCCGTACCATTATCTATAAATTATTATGTAATTCTACGGCAACAGAAATAACCTGTGAAAATTTTAAAAACGTAATTCGAACCGGCGAAGAAATTAACTTAGTCGACCACCAAGAGCATGTATATAAAGTTCTGAACGAAGAAAGAAAAAAGCGAGAAAAAAATGAACAACATGAACAAGAATCAATCCTTTGTAAGCTGACAACAAAGAAACAAAGAAGCATTCAAAGGATGATTAAAAAAAAAACATCACAATGGCTAACAGTAATACCGACCAAAGCTGATGAAACCGACCTAACAGCAACGCAGTTTCGGGATGGCCTTGCGATCAGATACGGTCATGAACCCTCTGGCCTGCCACCATTTTGCGATGGTTGCGGAGAAAACTGTTTCAACCTCAACCATGCACTTAATTGCAAGAAAGGAGGGCTCATAAAAAGAGGCCACGACCAACACAGAGACGACATCAAAAACTGGGCGGAACTAGCATGGGGTTCGGCTACTACTGAGCCAATAATGCGAGCCGCAACCCTAGATCAACCAGGGTTAATAAGCGACTTACTAATCGAAAGTGTATGGGAGCCAGCGAGGAAGGCGTTTTTTGACATTCGCATCGTAAATGCCGACGCCGTTTCGTATGGCTTACTCACATGGCCCACAATCGCACAAAACCACGCTCGCGAAAAACATCGCAAATACGACCTGGCTGCAGAAGATCTTAGAGCCTCATTTACTCCCCTTGTGGTCTCCTGTGATGGCATCGTCGGAATGGAATATGAATCCTTTATAAAGAAAACATCTCTAAAGCTATGTGAAAAATGGTCCAAACCATACTCACAAATAATAAGCTGGATCAAAGTCAAAATACAAATATCTATCATCAGAGCGGTCTCTATGAGAATTAGAGGAACGAGAAGAAGAAAAGGAAGATTTGGATGCGAAGACGGCTGCGGAATACCCACCATAGAACACTAGATTCCTCTTCTTTTTTTATGATATTGTATGAGTTAATATTGTATTATTTAACGTTAACATTACTAAAAAATTCATTCAAATTATAAGGACATGAGACTATGAAAGGGCTTGAGTTGCGCTTTCTAAAACCGTTTTTATTCTTTTTCTACAGTGGTTATAAAGATTTTTGATTTATAAAGGAAAATGTAGAAAAATATACCATTCCAACATATATGATACAGGGTCTAGCGTAATTTTTTTTATTTATCAAAAATCATTTCTTAACTAAGTTTGTAATTTTATCAATTTTGTATGCAATTTTATGTCTTCAAATTCATACGAGATTATCTTGAAAGTCCCTTCTTTCAAATAAAATAATAATAATCGAAATCGGTACGCGTGATAAAAAAATATAAACAAACATACTACTAATACTGTCTTATACTAT
Source organism: Epinotia brunnichana (assembly GCA_963854355.1). NCBI lineage: Eukaryota > Metazoa > Arthropoda > Insecta > Lepidoptera > Tortricidae > Epinotia > Epinotia brunnichana. Next base: position 14,131,671 of record OY977949.1, on the reverse strand, counting down.
GCAAGTTATTAGTACCAAAATGCAGATGGCGTTGTATACAACGGTAACTACTACTATGAGCTGTTGTGATTGTTATGAATGAATGTGGTCTTGACGTGACGGTATGGTGTATGAACATTTGTACGGAACCCTCGGTGCGCGAGTCAGAGTCGCACTTGACCAGTTTTTTATTTTTAATCGTACGGCTTACACTAAATGAACCAGCTACAACCGTTTTAATGTTAGTTACTTGTTAGAAAGAGAAAACGCTTGAGACTCGTGACGTCACGGGTCTCAACCGTCATAGTAAATGACAATCGTTTCATATGAGAGCGCGTTTTGCAAAAAAGGGACAGAGCATATACCCTCTCTTAGAACTTCGGACACTTATAACTTAGTGATTATTTATTCTTTAGTGTTACTTTTTTCTCCATTCGACTGTATTTTTAATCCTTTTTCGAGAAAATGCAACATTGTTGATTATTTTGTTTCGTGTCCACACCCCTATTAACACATTCAGTACCGGGAACACGAGTATCGTGTGCCTACGTCGTAGGCGCTTTCCGCTACATACGAGGAACGTGATCGGCTACGAGCGTAGCGCGTTGCGCTTCGTGGCACTGAATGTGTGTCTATGAAGCGATGACTAGATTAGTACTCGTAAATACGAGCAGTGCTATACTACTTAGGTACTACTCAACATGTTGGGTCCAGAGTTGAGCTGAATATGGGAAGTCTTCATGTCGAATGTGTTCTGACAGTTTTTATATAAAACTTTGTGATATTTCTGTAATAATATTGTATTTTTGCAGAACCGTTAATCAAATCCAACAAGTGTAAAATGCATACTGATAATACAGTTGAGTATTACTGCAAGGACTGTGCTCAGTCTATTTGCATGGATTGCCTCATGGTGGGAGATAAAAAGTCTTGCAAGAACCATAATGTAGCGTCTATGCTACAAGTGGTAAGTACTTCTGCTTTATTTATTTTATTAATTATAGTGGATTTGCATATAATTGTTTAGATTGGATTATAAATATTGCTCGTTAATCAGGCTTATTGGTAGGTTGATCCATTTTACATTATCGTTATTTGTTGTGAAACTACAGGTTGTTAAAAATGTATAACTCCTCAACACTCAAGTGGGAAAAGCCGTCCCGGTATGAATCGGTCAAAACCGTCACATGCCGAAATATCCCCATTTCATATATTGCCAACCTTTTTAGGGTTCCGTACTCAAAGAGTAAAACGGGACCCTATTACTAAGACTCCGCTGTCCGTATGTCTGTCTGTCTGTCTGTCTGTCTGTCTGTCTGTTGGTCTGTCTGTCTGTCTGTCTGTCACCAGGCTGTATCTCACGAACCATGACAGAAAACACAGTAAAAATGTTCACAGGTTATTTCTGTTGCCGTAGAATTACATAATAATTTATAGATAATGGTACGGACCTCTTTGTGCCCGAGTCCGACTCGCATTTGGCCGGTTTTTTTTAAATTTACCAATACAGTACGAAACTATGGGTCAATTATGTTTTCTAAAATTGCAGAGGTGATCGAGATCGAAGTACCAAAATTCTGTATTTTTATTCTAGAATTGTAAGCTGATGCGATTTGTAAAGGCAAAATAGCAACATGTCGCACACGTCGTTGTTTAAATTAAAAAGTAGACGTTGGATTTAAACTTCAATAAAAGGTTTATTAATTTTCTAATTTTCAAAATAGGCCGGAATAGCCCCAAAAAATATATTTGGCCATAAAATAATTAATAAACCTTAAATTGAATTCGCTAAGGTTTAGTTTCGAACAAAAGTACATTTACATTTGCTTACTTGACATACATATTTGTAATAAGTCCGTACACGAAAAGTAACTGCAAGACGGAAACGCCCCAAACCCTAGGGAAAATCCGTCTGCTGACATGTTTTCCAAAAAACATGTTGAAATAAGCTGAAGTATTAGCTATTTAACACAAATATCCTCAAAAAATTAAATAAATTATTAACCTATTATAAGCATCAAGTTTATAAAAAGTGTATAATAACATAGTTATGGCCAACTTATACAAAAATACGACGGTTTTGCCCTAATTGACCTTACGTTACTTAAGGCCTCCACACACCGGTCGCGTGCGCGGGCCCGCAGCGGGCCCGCGCACGCGACCGGTGTGTGGAGGCCTTAAAATGATATTCTAAATAGTGTTCTAATTTACAGGACGTAGGGCATATGATGTATAACAAAGCAAACGAAACTGGATCAGCATCAGAGCTGAAGCAAATTACTGCCACAGTAGAGCAACATTTTTCAAAACTCAATTCTGTGGTACAAAGACATAAGACTGAAATTACAGAAATTATTACTAATTTGAAATGCTCTGAAAAACAATCTCTCTACAAAGTTAAAGAAAAAATTACAAAAGCCATAAAAAAGGCTAAAGTAACATTGAATACCATGACTCTCGCACTAGATAAAAAAAAAACAAGTGAGTAATCATTTAATTGATATAAATCGAATTTGTATTTAATTTATGGTTTGTAACTATTTGTGTGGTTTTAGTTGAATTTGTGCGTGTTACTGGCAGATGCCAAGCAGATCGCCGAATTGCCATGGTATTTGTATAAAAACGACATCAAGAATGAAAATTTAAAGTGAGAATTATTCATTTACTATCTGTTATCAGTTATTCAAGTTGTGAATTCGTTATTGCATATTGCTTTATCTATCTTCAGCGTGGCTGTCAATGACGATGTCTGTAACCTGATCAGCGGCTACATACATTTGGAAACGAACGCAAAATCTGGTTATTATAGTTTGCGTTCAACAACAGAATTGGATGAGGGAACTGAGATACCACCAGCACCTACTGCTCCCGTTTATCCACCGGAACACGGCAAAGGTTGACCTCTTATTAGCATTTAAATATTTTCAGAATCATAAATTTACAAATCGGCTATCATAGAAGACGGCAAACATGCATTTGTATTTTTTTTATTATTTTCCTTTATAACTCGAAATTTAAGCACTGTGGAAAAAAAAGAAAAACTGTTTAGGAATATGCAACACTTGCGCCCTTTCTATGAAATCCCACATCACCTAATGACTAGATTTTGAATGTTTGCCCCTCCTCCCTAGAAAATAGATGGGTTACCTTACCACGAGTATGGAAGATGAAAAAATTATACGTACTTATATTTTTATGTTCTTTATTATACAATTGGTTGCATGCAATTATTTCAAATTGATAGCATATGTAGTTCCTGCGATATTTAACTTTTTGATAGACAGACAGAGTCGCACTATAAGGTTTTTTTTCCTTTTGTTAAGGAACCCTTAAAATACATACGGAAATAGTAAAATTGATAACTTATTTAATAATGTATTCATGTCAACACAATAAAATACAATAAAATTGATAACTCCCCAGTCCCCATTCGTTTCATAAAACTGAATTTTTCACCAAACCACTAAACTTCGCGAGAAAAGTGCTAGTTCCACAAAACTACTAGGAATAATGAGTTACAATAATAGCTTTACTGTTGTTTACAGACGTGCGTCAAAAGAAAGCAAAGGCGCCTCAGCCACAGAAGTCGTTACCGTTCTACCAGCAAGTGCCGGAGTTCCACAGCAAGACCGGCTCCACATCGCTCTACTCCATCGGGAGCGATCCATCCCACTCCAGCGGGGCGACGCGATTCAGTAAGACTGCATCTTCAAACTAGCACCATTTAGTTCAACATTCAAGGAGACCCCTGGTGTACCGTACCAGGAAAATTTGCAATAAATTATTGAATTAACTGAAAATACGAACAGGGGAGTAGACTCAAAATTTAGAATTACTCCAAAAGAAAAAAGGCTATACAATATGCCTAGTGATTTTCGTTCCCATTAAGATATCTCAAAGAATTACGAAGCTACAACCGTTTCAATATTGTTTGTTAGAGAGAGAACGCTTGTGGATCGTGACGTCACGATCCAAGAACGTCATAGTAAATGACAATCGTTTCATATGAAGGTGCGTTTTGCGGAAAAGGGACAGAGTTTACCCCCGTCTAAAACTTTGGACACTCATAACTCATAACTTTGTGGTTATTTATTGTCTTGTGCTGCCTTTTTCTTCATTTGACTACATTTTCAATCCTTTTTTTCGAGAAAACAGCATTATTGATTATTTTATTTGGTGTCTAGAACCCATATTAAAGTAGAATTTGACTAAACAGGACCTGACCTACATGTACGTCAAAAAGCGCGGAGTTGGGCCTCAAGGTTGATATTGTTCTCATTTGGTATGTTTATTAGCTACTTTATTTTATATCTCAGATGAAACGTTGAGTAGGCCTGTCGTGCAACCAATGCAACCTTTCAGTGAAAACAGCGTTCAAAAACAACTTCAAGAAGGTATATCTAATTTTCATGTTTGCTTGTTAGTAGTAGTAGTTACTTGGTTATTAACCCTAGCAAGTCGAAATATATGTGGTTTTCGGGTTAAAACATCAAATCCATAATACCCTTGATGCTCTGACTTTCGGGAATGTTGCTGTCATGGGCGAACCAATAGAACGGGTGGTAGAAGCAACCAACCACGGCCTTCTTATGGACCAGAACTTGCGCTTTGAGAACCACATACTAAATGTTGTGAGTAACTGCTTCTATCACCTTAAAGTTCTATATAATGTACGTGATTACCTTAGTGTCGATATGCGTGTCGACCTATGTGAATCACTTATATTATCTAGTTTAAACTATTGCGATGTCGTGTATGACGGATGCATTACTGGTTGTTCGAAGATGCTCATACAACGAGTGCAGAAGGCACGCGCTCGTTTTTTTGTTTCCGAGTCCCTCCCCGGTCCCACATCACTCCATACTACAACGCCGCTAACTTGCTGAACATGCCTGCACGCCGGCGCCTGCACCTGGCCTCTCTGCTGTTCGGGGTGGTAAGGCACGAAATCCCATCTTACCTTTTTCGAAAGCTGGTATGGTCTAAATGTGCACTAGATTCAAGGCAGTGGCCATATCATACCTATGCACCGAACCGCTGATTTCCGAGGTAGCTTCAAGTTCGCGGCGTCTAAGTGCTGGAATGATATCCCTCCCCCTATCCAAGGGGCGCTTGGCAGATACACCTTTAAGCGAATGCTTAAGGGCTATTTGTTGACGCTCCAAAAATCATAATCCTAATCCTGCACTGTGACAGCAAAAATATGCCAATTGCTTATTTTTTAATTTATTATTTTTTACCTAGTTGTTGTTTTAGTTTCATTCCTACTCACAGTGTTCAAAATGACTCAAAAAAATTCCCTATGCTGTTTATCGCATAAATCGACCAAAGAATGCATTTTAAACGCAAGACTAAACCACCCACAAGTCTATTTCAAATACTTTTTTTTATAAAAAATATTTAAGATTTCGTGACCATGACTTAAAAAAATGATAAAATAAATTATGTAAGCGTATCTGATCAAGATTTTTATTTGTGATTAATACAGTTGGATAAAGGACTTTTTGGCGCATATTTTAAAATTCTTAATTTTGGAATTTCACCTCTGGTTACCAAACAATAAATGATTTTTCAGATTTTGATTTTTATTTTTTTACTCCAAAAATACTCAAAAGTGCGATTTGTGACCAGCACCGAAAGATTGCTATTAACTAGGTCTATCACTGATAAAAAAATTAAAATTCCACAATTGAAGTTATCGAATTCGGAGTTATCGAATTTCAAAATATAGTGGTAGGGTTGTCATTCAAATTGACCTTTCATTTCTTAGTTAGAACTGATCAAGTTTCACTGGTTTGTTCTGATTTGATTTGAATTCAACCATTCTGAAAATTGTTCTAGTCTCCTGGTGAGCTTACGCATTCAAATGTGGTGTCATAAATAGCCGCACGATTCGGGAACTGAGTTTTACTTAGCAAGTGGTTTGTTTTGAATTTTCAAATCCAATTTTCACAAAAAGTAACTAGAATACATATATTATGTTGAAAACCTAATACAAACTATTTTTAGAGGTAAATGCACATAATATAGTCAAACACATTTGAAAAAGTTGGTCATGGAAAAAGTGGATTTTGGAATGATAATTACGTAAAGACTACGTGATTTCGGGACTAGGTTTCTGGTCCATAAGAAGGCCGTGGTTGGTTGCTTCTACCACCCGTTCTATTGGTTCGCCCATGACAGCAACATTCCCGAAAGTCAGAGCATCAAGGGTATTATGGATTTGATGTTTTAACCCGAAAACCACATATATTTCGACTTGCTAGGGTTAATAACCAAGTAACTACTACTACTAACAAGCAAACATGAAAATTAGATATACCTTCTTGAAGTTGTTTTTGAACGCTGTTTTCACTGAAAGGTTGCATTGGTTGCACGACAGGCCTACTCAACGTTTCATCTGAGATATAAAATAATGTAGCTAATAAACATACCAAATGAGAACAATATCAACCTTGAGGCCCAACTCCGCGCTTTTTGACGTACATGTAGGTCAGGTCCTGTTTAGTCAAATTCTACTTTAATATGGGTGTAGACACCAAATAAAATAATCAATAATGCTGTTTTCTCGAAAAAAAGGATTGAAAATGTAGTCAAATGAAGAAAAAGGCAGCACAAGACAATAAATAACCACAAAGTTATGAGTTATGAGTGTCCAAAGTTTTAGACGGGGGTAAACTCTGTCCCTTTTCCGCAAAACGCACCTTCATATGAAACGATTGTCATTTACTATGACGTTCTTGGATCGTGACGTCACGATCCACAAGCGTTCTCTCTCTAACAAACAATATTGAAACGGTTGTAGCTTCGTAATTCTTTGAGATATCTTAATGGGAACGAAAATCACTAGGCATATTGTATAGCCTTTTTTCTTTTGGAGTAATTCTAAATTTTGAGTCTACTCCCCTGTTCGTATTTTCAGTTAATTCAATAATTTATTGCAAATTTTCCTGGTACGGTACACAGGGGTCTCCTTGAATGTTGAACTAAATGGTGCTAGTTTGAAGATGCAGTCTTACTGAATCGCGTCGCCCCGCTGGAGTGGGATGGATCGCTCCCGATGGAGTAGAGCGATGTGGAGCCGGTCTTGCTGTGGAACTCCGGCACTTGCTGGTAGAACGGTAACGACTTCTGTGGCTGAGGCGCCTTTGCTTTCTTTTGACGCACGTCTGTAAACAACAGTAAAGCTATTATTGTAACTCATTATTCCTAGTAGTTTTGTGGAACTAGCACTTTTCTCGCGAAGTTTAGTGGTTTGGTGAAAAATTCAGTTTTATGAAACGAATGGGGACTGGGGAGTTATCAATTTTATTGTATTTTATTGTGTTGACATGAATACATTATTAAATAAGTTATCAATTTTACTATTTCCGTATGTATTTTAAGGGTTCCTTAACAAAAGGAAAAAAAACCTTATAGTGCGACTCTGTCTGTCTATCAAAAAGTTAAATATCGCAGGAACTACATATGCTATCAATTTGAAATAATTGCATGCAACAAATTGTATAATAAAGAACATAAAAATATAAGTATGTATAATGTTTTCATCTTCCATACTCGTGGTAAGGTAACCCATCTATTTTCTATGATGAGGGAGGAGGGGCAAACATTCAAAATCTAGTCATTAGGTGATGTGGGATTTCATAGAAAGGGCGCATGTGTTGCATATTCCTAAACAGTTTTTCTTTTTTTTTCCACAGTGCTTAAATTTCGAGTTATAAAGGAAAATAATAAAAAAAACACAAATGCATGTTTGCCGTCTTCTATGATAGCGATTTGAAAATTTATGATTCTGAAAATATTTAAATGCTAATAAGAGGTCAACCTTTGCCGTGTTCCGGTGGATAAACGGGAGCAGTAGGTGCTGGTGGTATCTCAGTTCCCTCATCCAATTCTGTTGTTGAACGCAAACTATAATAACCAGATTTTGCGTTCGTTTCCAAATGTATGTAGCCGCTGATCAGGTTACAGACATCGTCATTGACAGCCACGCTGAAGATAGATAAAGCAATATGCAATAACGAATTCACAACTTGAATAACTGATAACAGATAGTAAATGAATAATTCTCACTTTAAATTTTCATTCTTGATGTCGTTTTTATACAAATACCATGGCAATTCGGCGATCTGCTTGGCATCTGCCAGTAACACGCACAAATTCAACTAAAACCACACAAATAGTTACAAACCATAAATTAAATACAAATTCGATTTATATCAATTAAATGATTACTCACTTGTTTTTTTTTATCTAGTGCGAGAGTCATGGTATTCAATGTTACTTTAGCCTTTTTTATGGCTTTTGTAATTTTTTCTTTAACTTTGTAGAGAGATTGTTTTTCAGAGCATTTCAAATTAGTAATAATTTCTGTAATTTCAGTCTTATGTCTTTGTACCACAGAATTGAGTTTTGAAAAATGTTGCTCTACTGTGGCAGTAATTTGCTTCAGCTCTGATGCTGATCCAGTTTCGTTTGCTTTGTTATACATCATATGCCCTACGTCCTGTAAATTAGAACACTATTTAGAATATCATTTTAAGGCCTCCACACACCGGTCGCGTGCGCGGGCCCGCTGCGGGCCCGCGCACGCGACCGGTGTGTAGAGGCCTTAAGTAACGTAAGGTCAATTAGGGCAAAACCGTCGTATTTTTGTATAAGTTGGCCATAACTATGTTATTATACACTTTTTATAAACTTGATGCTTATAATAGGTTAATAATTTATTTAATTTTTTGAGGGTATTTGTGTTAAATAGCTAATACTTCAGCTTATTTTAACATGTATTTGGAAAACATGTCAGCAGACGGATTTTCCCTAGGGTTTGGGGCGTTTCCGTCTTGCAGTTACTTTTCGTGTACGGACTTTATTACAAATATGTATGTCAAGTAAGCAAATGTAAATGTACTTTTGTTCGAAACTAAACCTTAGCGAATTAAATTTAAGGTTTATTAATTATTTTATGGCCAAATATATTTTTTGGGGCTATTCCGGCCTATTTTGAAAATTAGAAAATTAATAAACCTTTTATTGAAGTTTAAATCCAACGTCTACTTTTTAATTTAAACAACGACGTGTGCGACATGTTGCTATTTTGCCTTTACAAATCGCATCAGCTTACAATTCTAGAATAAAAATACAGAATTTTGGTACTTCGATCTCGATCACCTCTGCAATTTTAGAAAACATAATTGACCCATAGTTTCGTACTGTATTGGTAAATTTTAAAAAACCGGCCAAATGCGAGTCGGACTCGGGCGGACTCGGGCACAAAGAGGTCCGTACCATTATCTATAAATTATTATGTAATTCTACGGCAACAGAAATAACCTGTGAAAATTTTAAAAACGTAATTCGAACCGGCGAAGAAATTAACTTAGTCGACCACCAAGAGCATGTATATAAAGTTCTGAACGAAGAAAGAAAAAAGCGAGAAAAAAATGAACAACATGAACAAGAATCAATCCTTTGTAAGCTGACAACAAAGAAACAAAGAAGCATTCCAAGGGTGATTAAAAAAAAAAACATCACAATGGCTAACAGTAATACCGACCAAAGCTGATGATACCGACCTAACAGCAACGCAGTTTCGGGATGGCCTTGCGATCAGATACGGTCATGAACCCTCTGGCCTATCACCAACTTGCGATGGTTGCGGAGAAAACTGTTTCAACCTCAACCATGCACTTAATTGCAAGAAAGGAGGGCTCATAAAAAGAGGCCACGACCAACACAGAGACGACATCAAAAACTGGGCGGAACTAGCATGGGGTTCGGCTACTACTGAGCCAATAATGCGAGCCGCAACCCTAGATCAACCAGGGTTAATAAGCGACTTACTAATCGAAAGTGTATGGGAGCCAGCGAGGAAGGCGTTTTTTGACATTCGCATAGTAAATGCCGACGCCGTTTCGTATGGCTTACTCACATGGCCCACAATCGCACAAAACCACGCTCGCGAAAAACATCGCAAATACGACCTGGCTGCAGAAGATCTTAGAGCCTCATTTACTCCCCTTGTGGTCTCCTGTGATGGCATCGTCGGAATGGAATATGAATCCTTTATAAAGAAAACATATCTAAAGCTATGTGAAAAATGGTCCAAACCATACTCACAAATAATAAGCTGGATCAAAGTCAAAATACAAATATCTATCATCAGAGCGGTCTCTATGAGAATTAGAGGAACGAGAAGAAGAAAAGGAAGATTTGGATGCGAAGACGGCTGCGGAATACCCACCATAGAACACTAGATTCCTCTTCTTTTTTTATGATATTGTATGAGTTAATATTGTATTATTTAACGTTAACATTACTAAAAAAATTATAAGGACATAAGACTATGAAAGGGCTTGAGTTGCGCTTTCTAAAACCGTTTTTATTCTTTTTCTACAGTGGTTATAAAGATTTTTGATTTATAAAGGAAAATGTAGAAAAATATACCATTCCAACATATATGATACAGGGTCTAGCGTAATTTTTTTTATTTATCAAAAATCATTTCTTAACTAAGTTTGTAATTTTATCAATTTTGTATGCAATTTTATGTCTTCAAATTCATACGAGATTATCTTGAAAGTCCCTTCTTTCAAATAAAATAATAATAATCGAAATCGGTACGCGTGATAAAAAAATATAAACAAACATACTACTAATACTGTCTTATACTATGCAAGTTATTAGTACCAAAATGCAGATGGCGTTGTATACAACGGTAACTACTACTATGAGCAGTTGTGATTGTTATGAATGAATGTGGTCTTGACGTGACGGTATGGTGTATGAACATTTGTACGGAACCCTCGGTGCGCGAGTCAGAGTCGCACTTGACCAGTTTTTTATTTTTAATCGTACGGCTTACACTAAATGAACCAGCTACAACCGTTTTAATGTTAGTTACTTGTTAGAAAGAGAAAACGCTTGAGACTCGTGACGTCACGGGTCTCAACCGTCATAGTAAATGACAATCGTTTCATATGAGGGCGCGTTTTGCAAAAAAGCGACAGAGCATATACCCTCTCTTAGAACTTCGGACACTTATAACTTAGTGATTATTTATTCTTTAGTGTTACTTTTTTCTCCATTCGACTGTATTTTTAATCCTTTTTCGAGAAAATGCAACATTGTTGATTATTTTGTTTCGTGTCCACACCCCTATTAACACATTCAGTACCGGGAACACGAGTATCGTGTGCCTACGTCGTAGTCGCTTTCCGCTACATACGAGGAACGTGATCGGCTACGAGCGTAGCGCGTAGCGCTTCGTGGCACTGAATGTGTGTCTATGAAGCGATGACTAGATTAGTACTCGTAAATACGAGCAGTGCTATAGTACTTAGGTACTACTCAACATGTTGGTTCCAGAGTTGAGCTGAATATGGGAAGTCTTCATGTCGAATGTGTTCTGACAGTTTTTATAGAAAACTTTGTGATATTTCTGTAATAATATTGTATTTTTGCAGAACCGTTAATCAAATTCAACAAGTGTAAAATGCATACTGATAAGACAGTTGAGTATTACTGCAAGGACTGTGCTCAGTCTATTTGCATGGATTGCCTCATGGTGGGAGATAAAAAGTCTTGCAAGAACCATAATGTAGCGTCTATGCTAGAAGTGGTAAGTACTTCTGCTTTATTTATTTTATTAATTATAGTGGATTTGCATATAATTGTTTAGATTGGATTATAAATAGTTTTATTATTTTTCAGAATGAAGAATTTCTGGAACACCTAAATGGGTTATTTCCAAAGGTAGACGAAACCATCAGGAGACTTAAGAAAACGGCAGTGGTGGGTATTCTTTATGGGTTCAATTGTGTTAGATGGCAGTTAAAAGATTGACGAAAAAGTAGGTAAGGTCAGTGCGGCCAATCCCGTCTGCGGGGTATTGCCGTACAACCGCTTTTGCGGAAATTCTAGACACAATATGCGCTTTATTAAGCAGCGACTGTATTTGCTACCAACAGTCAAAAACAGATGGTGCTCTGTAGGCAGCACATGCAAAAATGGTTTTGAAAGTTTCGATGTGCTCCGAAGTCGACACACGAGTTCGGAGCGTTGATCCTTTTTTTGAAATTGCGATCAGAAAATGCGGATTTTGGTTTAGTAAGTAAGTATGTTTATTATAAGTATTGTTCGTTAATCAGGCTTATTGGTAGGTTGGTCCATTTTACATTATCGTTATTTGTTGTGAAACTACAGGTTGTTAAAAATGTATAATTCCTCAACTCTCAAGTGGGAAAAGCCGTCCCGGTATGAATCGGTCAAAACCGTCACATGCCGAAACATCCCCATTTCATATATTGCCAACCTTTTTAGGGTTCCGTACTCAAAGAGTAAAACGGGACCCTATTACTAAGACTCCGCTGTCCGTATGTCTGTCTGTCTGTCTGTCTGTCTGTCTGTCTGTCGGTCTGTCTGTCTGTCTGTCTGTCACCAGGCTGTATCTCACGAACCATGACAGAAAACACAGTAAAAATGTTCACAGGTTATTTCTGTTGCCGTAGAATTACATAATAATTTATAGATAATGGTACGGACCTCTTTGTGCCCGAGTCCGACTCGCATTTGGCCGGTTTTTTTTAAATTTACCAATACAGTACGAAACTATGGGTCAATTATGTTTTCTAAAATTGCAGAGGTGATCGAGATCAAAGTACCAAAATTCTGTATTTTTATTCTAGAATTGTAAGCTGATGCGATTTGTAAACGCAAAATAGCAACATGTCGCACACGTCGTTGTTTAAATTAAAAAGTAGACGTTGGATTTAAACTTCAATAAAAGGTTTATTAATTTTCTAATTTTCAAAATAGGCCGGAATAGCCCCAAAAAATATATTTGGCCATAAAATAATTAATAAACCTTAAATTGAATTCGCTAAGGTTTAGTTTCGAACAAAAGTACATTTACATTTGCTTACTTGACATACATATTTGTAATAAGTCCGTACACGAAAAGTAACTGCAAGACGGAAACGCCCCAAACCCTAGGGAAAATCCGTCTGCTGACATGTTTTCCAAAAAACATGTTGAAATAAGCTGAAGTATTAGCTATTTAACACAAATATCCTCAAAAAATTAAATAAATTATTAACCTATTATAAGCATCAAGTTTATAAAAAGTGTATAATAACATAGTTATGGCCAACTTATACAAAAATACGACGGTTTTGCCCTAATTGACCTTACGTTACTTAAGGCCTCCACACACCGGTCGCGTGCGCGGGCCCGCAGCGGGCCCGCGCACGCGACCGGTGTGTGGAGGCCTTAAAATGATATTCTAAATAGTGTTCTAATTTACAGGACGTAGGGCATATGATGTATAACAAAGCAAACGAAACTGGATCAGCATCAGAGCTGAAGCAAATTACTGCCACAGTAGAGCAACATTTTTCAAAACTCAATTCTGTGGTACAAAGACATAAGACTGAAATTACAGAAATTATTACTAATTTGAAATGCTCTGAAAAACAATCTCTCTACAAAGTTAAAGAAAAAATTACAAAAGCCATAAAAAAGGCTAAAGTAACATTGAATACCATGACTCTCGCACTAGATAAAAAAAAACAAGTGAGTAATCATTTAATTGATATAAATCGAATTTGTATTTAATTTATGGTTTGTAACTATTTGTGTGGTTTTAGTTGAATTTGTGCGTGTTACTGGCAGATGCCAAGCAGATCGCCGAATTGCCATGGTATTTGTATAAAAACGACATCAAGAATGAAAATTTTAAGTGAGAATTATTCATTTACTATCTGTTATCAGTTATTCAAGTTGTGAATTCGTTATTGCATATTGCTTTATCTATCTTCAGCGTGGCTGTCAATGACGATGTCTGTAACCTGATCAGCGGCTACATACATTTGGAAACGAACGCAAAATCTGGTTATTATAGTTTGCGTTCAACAACAGAATTGGATGAGGGAACTGAGATACCACCAGCACCTACTGCTCCCGTTTATCCACCGGAACACGGCAAAGGTTGACCTCTTATTAGCATTTAAATATTTTCAGAATCATAAATTTTCAAATCGGCTATCATAGAAGACGGCAAACATGCATTTCTGTTTTTTTTATTATTTTCCTTTATAACTCGAAATTTAAGCACTGTGGAAAAAAAAGAAAAACTGTTTAGGAATATGCAACACATGCGCCCTTTCTATGAAATCCCACATCACCTAATGACTAGATTTTGAATGTTTGCCCCTCCTCCCTCATCATAAAAAATAGATGGGTTACCTTAACCACGAGTAAGGAAGATGAAAACATTATACATACTTATATTTTTATGTTCTTTATTATACAATTTGTTGCATGCAATTATTTCAAATTTATAGCATATGTAGTTCCTGCGATATTTAACTTTTTGATAGACAGACAGAGTCGCACTATAAGGTTGTTTTTCCTTTTGTTAAGGAACCCTTAAAATACATACGGAAATAGTAAAATTGATAACTTATTTAATAATGTATTCATGTCAACACAATAAAATACAATAAAATTGATAACTCCCCAGTCCCCATTCGTTTCATAAAACTGAATTTTTCACCAAACCACTAAACTTCGCGAGAAAAGTGCTAGTTCCACAAAACTACTAGGAATAATGAGTTACAATAATAGCTTTACTGTTGTTTACAGACGTGCGTCAAAAGAAAGCAAAGGCGCCTCAGCCACAGAAGTCGTTACCGTTCTACCAGCAAGTGCCGGAGTTCCGCAGCAAGACCGGCTCCACATCGCTCTACTCCATCGGGAGCGATCCATCCCACTCCAGCGGGGCGACGCGATTCAGTAAGACTGCATCTTCAAACTAGCACCATTTAGTTCAACATTCAAGGAGGTACCCCTGGTGTACCGTACCAGGAAAATTTGCAATAAATTATTGAATTAACTGAAAATACGAACAGGGGAGTAGACTCAAAATTTAGAATTACTCCAAAAGAAAAAAGGCTATACAATATGCCTAGTGATTTTCGTTCCCATTAAGATATCTCAAAGAATTACGAAGCTACAACCGTTTCAATATTGTTTGTTAGAGAGAGAACGCTTGTGGATCGTGACGTCACAATCCAAGAACGTCATAATAAATGACAATCGTTTCATATGAAGGTGCGTTTTGCGGAAAAAGGACAGAGTTTACCCCCGTCTAAAACTTTGGACACTCATAACTCATAACTTTGTGGTTATTTATTGTCTTGTGCTGCCTTTTTCTTCATTTGACTACATTTTCAATCCTTTTTTTCGAGAAAACAGCATTATTGATTATTTTATTTAGTGTCTACACCCATATTAAAGTAAAATTTGACTAAACAGGACCTGACCTACATGTACGTCAAAAAGCGCGGAGTTGGGCCTCAAGGTTGACATTGTTCTCATTTGGTATGTTTATTAGCTACTTTATTTTATATCTCAGATGAAGCGTTGAGTAGGCCTGTCGTGCAACCAATGCAACCTTTCAGTGAAAACAGCGTTCAAAAACAACTTCAAGAAGGTATATCTAATTTTCATGTTTGCTTGTTAGTAGTAGTAGTTACTTGGTTATTAACCCTAGCAAGTCGAAATATATGTGGTTTTCGGGTTAAAACATCAAATCCATAATACCCTTGATGCTCTGACTTTCGGGAATGTTGCTGTCATGGGCGAACCAATAGAACAGGTGGTAGAAGCAACCAACCACGGCCTTCTTATGGACCAGAACTTGCGCTTTGAGAACCACATACTAAATGTTGTGAGTAACTGCTTCTATCACCTTAAAGTTCTATATAATGTACGTGATTACCTTAGTGTCGATATGCGTGTCGACCTATGTGAATCACTTATATTATCTAGTTTAAACTATTGCGATGTCGTGTATGACGGGTGCATTACTGCGTTAATGTTGCTATTTTGCCTTTACAAATCGCATCAGCTTACAATTCTAGAATAAAAATACAGAATTTTGGTACTTCGATCTCGATCACCTCTGCAATTTTAGAAAACATAATTGACCCATAGTTTCGTACTGTATTGGTAAATTTAAAAAAACCGGCCAAATGCGAGTCGGACTCGGGCACAAAGAGGTCCGTACCATTATCTATAAATTATTATGTAATTCTACGGCAACAGAAATAACCTGTGAAAATTTCAACTGTGTTTTCTGTCATGGTTCGTGAGATTACAGCCTGGTGACAGACAGACAGACAGACAGACCGACAGACAGACAGACAGACAGACAGACAGACAGACATACGGACAGCGGAGTCTTAGTAATAGGGTCCCGTTTTACTCTTTGAGTACGGAACCCTAAAAAGGTTGGCAATATATGAAATGGGGATATTTCGGCATGTGACGGTTTTGACCGATTCATACCGGGACGGCTTTTCCCACTTGAGAGTTGAGGAATTATACATTTTTAACAACCTGTAGTTTCACAACAAATAACGATAATGTAAAATGGATCAACCTACCAATAAGCCTGATTAACGAACAATATTTATAATAAACATACTTACTTACTAAACCAAAATCCGCATTTTCTGATCGCAATTTCAAAAAAAGGATCAACGCTCCGAACT
Organism: Epinotia brunnichana; assembly: GCA_963854355.1. Classification (NCBI taxonomy): domain Eukaryota; kingdom Metazoa; phylum Arthropoda; class Insecta; order Lepidoptera; family Tortricidae; genus Epinotia; species Epinotia brunnichana. The sequence goes on along the minus strand of OY977949.1, from coordinate 14,115,139 downwards.
CGTGTGTCGACTTCGGAGCACATCGAAACTTTCAAAACCATTTTTGCATGTGCTGCCTACAGAGCACCATCTGTTTTTGACTGTTGGTAGCAAATAAAGTCGCTGCTTAATAAAGCGCATATTGTGTCTAGAATTTCCGCAAAAGCGGTTGTACGGCAATACCCCGCAGACGGGATTGGCCGCACTGACCTTACCTACTTTTTCGTCAATCTTTTAACTGCCATCTAACACAATTGAACCCATAAAGAATACCCACCACTGCCGTTTTCGTAAGTCTCCTGAAGGTTTCGTCTACCTTTGGAAATAACCCATTTAGGTCTTCCAGAAATTCTTCATTCTGAAAAATAATAAAACTATTTATAATCCAATCTAAACAATTATATGCAAATCCACTATAATTAATAAAATAAATAAAGCAGAAGTACTTACCACTTCTAGCATAGACGCTACATTATGGTTCTTGCAAGACTTTTTATCTCCCACCATGAGGCAATCCATGCAAATAGACTGAGCACAGTCCTTGCAGTAATACTCAACTGTCTTATCAGTATGCATTTTACACTTGTTGGATTTGATTAAAGGTTCTGCAAAAATACAATATTATTACAGAAATATCACAAAGTTTTATATTGCAAGCGACATTGGACAATATTGCAAGCGACATGGAGCACAAAAATTTTGGAAAGTTTTGGCAAAGAATAAACAAAATTCTAAAAACAAATTCAAGCTTCCCCTCACATATTGATGTACAAACGGAAGACAGTGAAATATCAGAAGCGTTCAGCATGTTATTCACACAACCAAAGCCCGTTATAACCTGCCGCGCTCAGGATACATTTGATGCCGATTCTGAGGTATCATTTATCATTACCGCGACCGACCTAGCTAAAGTAATCAGTCAAATGACGCGCGGGAAGTCTCCTGGCCTGGACGGGCTGACCGTTGAGCATATTAAATACGGTGGACCTGCGCTGCTGCATATGCTGGCTTCGCTTTTCACAGCGATTATTAGGACCGGTCACTTACCACGGGACCTGACGGATACTGTGATTGTACCTATTTGCAAGAATAGAAGGAAAAATGTATCGAGCTCAAGCAACTACCGCCCTATTGCTCTTGCAAATATGATAGCACGTCTACTGGAGAGGGTGCTTCATCAGCTCGCCGCACCTTATTTGTATAGTGCCGACAGCCAATTCGGGTTTAAAAGTAATGTCTCAACAACCTCGGCCATCTATACATTTAAGCAAATTGTGGGTTACTATAGGTCCAGAAAAACGTGTGTATACGCCTGCTTCCTGGACTTGAGCAAAGCCTTCGACAGAGTCGATCACCAACTCCTTTGGAAAAAACTTCACACACGGAAAACACCCACCCCAATCATTAAGGTACTGGAGAAATGGTACTCTCAGCAGAGAAACGTAGTGAGATGGAAAGATAAAGTATCCGGAGCTGCCTTTTTGAATTGTGGTGTCCGGCAGGGGGGCAGCATGTCACCGGCGCTGTTCAATGTCTACATGGACGGGTTATCACAGGCCCTGACACAAACAGGAGTCGGCTGCTCCATCAACGGCACTATGACTAACCACTTGTCCTATGCGGACGACATGGTTCTGCTTGCTCCATCGGCGGCGGCTATGCGACAGTTACTCGCAGAATGCGAGAGATACGCGGGTGAGCACAATATGTCGTACAATCCTGACAAATCGGAATTCATGCTCATGGAGGCTGCGAACATGCCGACACACGTACCTCCGCTGCTGCTTAACGGTGTGCAGCTACGTCAAGTGCACGAGGTCAAATATCTTGGCCACATTCTACTGTCAAATATGAAAGATCACGCTGACATACAGAGGCAAAGACGAGCTATTGCAGTGCGAGCGAATATGCTAGCCAGGAGATTCGCTAAATGTAGCAAGGGCGTGAAGAGGCAGCTATTTCTGAGCTTCTGTACCAGTGTGTACACAGTAGAATTGTGGTCAGATTTTACATGCGCTGCCGCTCAAGACATGCGCGTGCAATATAATGACGCGTGGCGCGCCTTGTTTCGGCTGCCACGCTGGTGCAGCGCGAGCGCGATGTTCGCGGAGGGGCGCGCGCCGGGCTGGCCCGCGCTGCTGCGCGCGAGAACCGCCACCGCTAGGAAGGCAATCTACGCATCCTCCAACACACTGCTCTCGGCGGTGAGGGAATGGGACGCCAGCCCTCTACATGAACGCTGGAGGGAATACCACAGGCCCGTCGTCGCGGGATCGGGGTGACCCGCGACGTTGAATAATCCCGGCCCATATATTTTTATAGTTTATAATTTGTAATTTGTATTAATGTATTCGTGTATCATCTAATTTATTTTGTGTATTCCAATGTACTCGCCAATATGGACTTGTTCTGGATTAAATTATTTTCATTTCATTTCATTTCATTCATTTATATAAAAACTGTCAGAACACATTCGACATGAAGACTTCCCATATTCAGCTCAACTCTGGAACCAACATGTTGAGTAGTACCTAAGTAGTATTGCACTGCTCGTATTTACGAGTACTAATCTAGTCATCGCTTCATAGACACACATTCAATGCCACGAAGCGCTACGCGCTACGCTCGTAGCCGATCACGTTCCTCGTATGTAGCGGAAAGCGCCTACGACGTAGGCACACGATACTCGTGTTCCCGGTACTGAATGTGTTAATAGGGATGTGGACACGAAACAAAATAATCAACAATGTTGCATTTTCTCGAAAAAGGATTAAAAATACAGTCGAATGGAGAAAAAAGTAACACTAAAGAATAAATAATCACTAAGTTATAAGTGTCCGAAGTTCTAAGAGAGGGTATATGCTCTGTCCCTTTTTCGCAAAACGCGCCCTCATATGAAACGATTGTCATTTACTAAGACGGTTGAGACCCGTGACGTCACGAGTCTCAAGCGTTTTCTCTTTCTAACAAGTAACTAACATTAAAACGGTTGTAGCTGGTTCATTTAGTGTAAGCCGTACGATTAAAAATAAAAAACTGGTCAAGTGCGACTCTGACTCGCGCACCGAGGGTTCCGTACAAATGTTCATACACCATACCGTCACGTCAAGACCACATTCATTCATAACAATCACAACAGCTCATAGTAGAAGTTACCGTTGTATACAACGCCATCTGCATTTTGGTACTAATAACTTGCATAGTATAAGACAGTATTAGTAGTATGTTTGTTTATATTTTTTTATCACGCGTACCGATTTCGATTATTATTATTTTATTTGAAAGAATAGACTTTCAAGATAATCTCGTATGAATTTGAAGACATAAAATTGCATACAAAATTGATAAAATTACAAACTTAGTTAAGAAATGATTTTTGATAAATAAAAAAAATTACGCTAGATCCTGTATCATATATGTTGGAATGGTATATTTTTCTACATTTTCCTTTATAAATCAAAATTTAACCACTGTAGAAAAAGAATAAAAACGGTTTTAGATAGCGCAACTCAAGCCCTTTCATATGATGCCCTACTTGATCTATTAACTAGACTTTGAATTTTTAACCCCCGTCATGTCATATTCGTCATTTACACAGAAAATAAAAATGTATATAATTTTTTTTATTTTGCATACACGTGGCTTAACCTTTTCAAAATGATAGCTTCAGTAGTTCTTGAGATATTAACGTTGTAACAGACGGATTGTTTTACCTTTTTTGTACGGTACCCTAAAACCGCAAGTCGATGTACAGTTTAGCCGTTTGGCACACGCATATACTAGAGGTTAAAACAAAATGTTAGGATTAGAGGGATAGAGATAGGATTAAAGGGACCGATTTTTGACTTTCGAGCGCTCGAAAATTAAATAAAAGTAAATACGATTTTAGTGTCAAAATAGCAGGCACTAACTTTCTACCGATAGAATTGAATACGAGTGGTCAATACCACTCGCTTTTCAATTTTCTATCGCTATTTGAAAACAGCATTTCGTAATTTTAGTCTGTTTTCGAGTGAAAGATTTGAGCGCTCGAAAGTCAAAAATCAGTCCCCAGTTCCTAAAAAAAAATTCCTTGAGTACGGAGACATTCTTTTTTTTGTATAATTTTTTTTTTTTTCAGCACCATTCGTGTGTAATATCTTATGAAAGGGAATTTTAAGGCCATTCTAAAAATATACCTACCACATCATTACATTTCAGCCATTTTTTTAAATTAATACAAAAAGAATTTTCGAAAAGAAGACGATCCACCAAATTGTCTAGAACTGCGTCCTATCGAGCGGTACTTGGGCTATTGTGAAATGACACTAAGCCCGGTTTAGACGAGTGCTGGCTTGTTATTGTATGTAAAGCACTGGCTGCCAGTACTGGCGGGAGTAGAGCGCCGGTCTATTTTTCAAGCTAGTGAGCAAGCACTGGCTTCGTCTAAACCTAGCTTTAATAAATCAAGGACAAGAAGCTAAAGCCATTAGAAGAATTCAAACGAATGTGGTTTGCAGCTTGTCGAAAAGTGTCGAAAAGCGATTTTCGACGTATATGGTGGCATTCTATGCATTGTCCTGAAAAATGTTCAAGCCATGATTATTTAAGGTGAAAGCTTGGAACAAACTGCCAGACAATGTGGTTTCAGCACTCAATGTCAACATTGTCAACCAATTCAAGAACAAATTAGACAAGCACATTTGTACAAAGAAGAAAATTAAGGCTCAACAATTATATACTTAAAGTTAATTGGATAGGTTTCAACTGCCTGCCTGATGTATAAATAAATAATAAATTTATTTATCTAAAAAATAACTTATTTGATAGGTTATTGACATACTCGTTGTTGTAAGATAATTGAAAATATTATTTGATTTCCTCGCATTTTTGGAGAAAAGCACTATATCTGCTTCGGCGCGAATGGCAATTCGTGGATTCGTCTCTATTCTACAATGAAACATTGTAGTAGTGGTGGTTCAGGTGCTACAGCTTTTGCCTACTTTCCAGCTTGGTTTTAGACCATCTATTGCCACATTTCCGAACAGTGGCGTGAGAACATTTTTTTTGTATCTAATTTGCTTGGCCTAATACTCCATACTAATACTAATATTATAAATGCGAAAGTGTGTCTGTCTGTCTGTCTGTTATCTCTTCCCGCCTAAACCGCTGAACCGATTTAGATGAAATTTAGTATAGATATAGTTTGAGTCCTGGGAAAGGACAAAGGATAGTTTTTATCCCAGAAATCAGTTCTTAAGGGGGGGAGGGGTAGGGGTTAACGTTTGTATGGAGCTACTTCAACCGTGCAGCCCGCTACATCACAGGTCGTGTAATTAGCAGGATAACTTTGCCGCAAATATAACTATAGGTTGACATAGTGATTAAAAAAGTCTTCAACTTTATAGTGTGAGAATTGTGGCCTGTAAATAATACGTTCGATTCGTTTCGTTTCCGAGATTAGTCTCCTTTTTGTTTTTTAATAGGAAAATAAATTATACGTAACTGTAACTAATACAAAACTAAAACACTATCGGCTTCACGCATTCTCTACCAATCGACCATTGCTGAAATTCGAGTGGTGCAGGATCTAGATCTCTATTACCCCTTTCGCCGCCACAGAAAAAAATGCGAGGCGGCACCCCCACGCCACGCAAGTCTTAAGGGGACGTAGGTTCGTGGTCTTCTCTCCCTCTCACTGAGCATAGGCGTGAGCGAGATGGAAGTGCGTGTTTGGAAGCGCGGATTTCATGTTTTTTAACTTTAATTTTTTATGCGTTTTAATAAATAAAAATGTAATAGGTAGCTGATTTCCCTCAAACATGACATTGCCAATTTTTAGAACCAATTTTAATATGTTTAGCTGTTGTGCATAATTTGTTACGATTTTTTTAAGTGTATATTAGACCTATGTTCGTGATTTTTTTCTATGGAGTGAAAGTCAAAAACTCAGGATTCGAATAGCTGATTTCCCTCGAGAAATGCCTCAAGATTGCTAATTAAATTTAAGGCAGCCGTATTATAATCCAAAAAAGAGCTACAATTTTTTAAAAATCCGTTTTTGGAGCTCACGTCGCCTTAAGTGTATTGTTTTTGGACTTGGCAACAGGAGCCGCAAATCAAACAAAATTTCAAACATTCAATGTCAAAACATTTATCTGGCGCCCGAAAAATTGTGCACAGTTTGGTACATTTTGGTTTTCGCATTTCATGTTTACTCTGTTAATTGTAACAAGCTAGGCAATAAACCCGCATCTAAAATGAAACAAAACGCAGATCGGAATTACACAGTGAACACAATCTGCATCACACAGTGGGTACTGCTTGCTCATTTTCTGAATCAATTGCGATGTCGGCTGCACTCGCATGCAACTGACGTGTCTGAATTATGTTTCGGGGTGATTCTTTGATTTTGTGTAAATTGAGCAGCTAGGTAAAAAAACATGACGGAGGTATAACATCTATAGTTGACATTGACACTTATTGTTAACGTCTATTGACAATATGAATGTGGACTACTCTAAGAGCAAAACATAATAATACAGTCGATATTGTTCAACCTCGAAATTTCGGGCAGTTTGATTAAATTTGGTACGAATGTTCGTTGGAAGCCCTGTTTTCGTCTCCCAAAAGTCCCCGGGTCAGGACCTTGTAGAACGGCCGCTATCTTGGGAAATGTACTTACTCCATTCGTAAGAAATTCAGGTTTTGTTCGAAAACTACGTACTCTATGAAAACGTGGTCTACAGCAACATTAAAGCTGAATAAGTTCTGCGCAAGCCTGTATTACACAACCTTGACGAGAAAACGTGTCTTCGTGGAGAAAAATGCATCCACATGTGAGATTTTCCCTCAATGTCCTTCCAGGGAAGATTCTCCAAATTTGGAGCTCGGGAGAATTTCAAAACCACTTTGATTTACACAATAGGATATGAACTACATTAATAATAACATTTTACCCGACTACGGCTAAACCCAAAATAATGGTAATGGATTAAATTTCTCGTTAAGTAGTGATAGTTTGCTACCACCTCCAGGTCAAGATACTTGATGAATTCCAAAAAATGAGGTGGTGTTAGATTTTTCGTAATCCTGACAACGTGTTCGCGCACATCGAGTTTAAAAAAAAGCGGCCAAGTGCGAGTCGTACTCGCACATGAAGGGTTCCGTGAAATAAATTACGGTTTACGATTTATGACGTATTAAAAAAAAAACTACTTACTAGATCTCGTTCAAACCAATTTTCGGTGGAAGTTTGCATGGTAATGTACATCATATATTTTTTTTAGTTTTATCATTCTCTTATTTTAGAAGTTACAGGGGGGGGGACACACATTTTACCACTTTGGAAGTGTCTCTCGCGCAAACTATTCAGTTTAGAACAAAATGATATTAGAAACCTCAATATCATTTTTGAAGACCTATCCAATAGATACCCCACACGTATGGGTTTGATGAAAAAAATTTTTTTGAGTTTCAGTTCTGAGTACCCCTAAAACTTAATGTTTTTTTTCGATTTTTGTGTGAAAATCTTAATGCGGTTCACAGAATAATAAATAATAATAATAATAATAATTTGGATACGGAACCCTAAAAAACAATATGGCGGACGTGAGTGGAGACCAAATCTTAAATCACAACCTTATCTTATCTTATCTTATCTTATCTAGGTGAGGGCCCTTTCGGATGCACTTCGACCCAGTGGGATCTTTTGTGCATTTGCCCTCTCCTTTATACCTGCTCCCAGGCTTGCTCCATCATTTCCACAAAGCGGATGATGCAGTTCGCCGGGAGCACCTTGAATTCCTTTGGTTGCGGGTAACCGTTACCAAAGTAGTTCATTCTTTGTCTGGCAAGGGCATGACATTCACACAATAAGTGTTCCATAGTCTCATCCTCCTCGCCACACATTCTACAGTCTAAACTATCAGATAGTCCCATCTTGGCCAAGAGATCCTTGACCCCGAAGTGACCTGTGAACACCCCAGATATAATTCTGAGTTGCTTCCTACTGGATTTACAGAGTTTTCTGGTCCAGCCCGAGTCCACTCCTTCTATGAAGAGCTTAGAGTGCCTTAAGCCAGCCTCATTCTTCCACTCGTGTTGGTGTTTGGTTTTGGCGTAGGCTTTAAAGGCCGATATTATGGTCCCCTGCGAGAGTCCCACAAATGGTTCTGGACCTACAAAGTGATTTGTAGAGCCCCCTCTTGCAAGCTCATCTGCTCTTTCGTTGTCGATGAAGCCCTTGTGCCCTGGTATCCAAACTAGTTGCACCTTATTGTGCCTTCCAAGTCTGTTTAGTGCTTGGACGCCATTATAAATTAGTCTAGAGTCCACTTTCGGCGCCGTAATCGCTTTAAGGGCCGCTGTACTGTCACTGAGTATATAGATAGTCCGCCCTTTGGTTCGCCTGTCTATATTCTCCTGTACACAAGCAATTATGGCGTATGTCTCCGCTTGGAAGACAGTTGCCAAACTACCCATGCTTACACTACTACTATAGTCATTTGCATAAATGCCTGCTCCCGTACCGGATCCCATTTTTGATCCGTCCGTGTACCATATACTGTCTTCGATACCAGACTTTGGTGGTTCTAGACCTTCGGCCCACTCAGCCCTGGTTGGAACTTTTGTTGTGTAGTTCCTGTGGAATACATACTTGGGTAGCATTTTGTCGCTTCCCATGTTTGTTATTCTGTCTAAGAAACCATCTGTCTCCATGTTTGTGTGCTTAGTTTTCGGCTTGCTATCGCTCCACAGTCCAAGAGTTCTTAATCTGTAGAGCGATTTGCGCGCCTCTGACTTAATCACCATGTGAAGTGGCGGTAGGTCCAGTAGGACTTCTAGCGCCGCTGTAGGCGTGGTACGAAACGCCCCTGTTATAGCCATGCATGCCGTTCTCTGCACCTTTCTCAGGGCCTCTCTGCATGTGCTCATTAAAGTCCTTGGCCACCATACCAGGCTACCGTACAGTATTATGGGTCTCACCATCATGGTGTAGATCCACTTCAGTACCTTGGGGTTCAGTCCCCATGTTTTGCCATACGCTGATCTACACATTCCAAATACCCTCAGGGCCTTTGTAATGTTGAGATCTGTATGCTTCTTCCAGTTCAGTTCCTTATCCAGTGTGACACCTAGATATTTCACGTCATTGGACAGTTCTAGTACCCTGCTTGCTTCTAGCACTAAATTTATCGGGCGGATTTCAATAAACATGACATCAGTAGATGGGTCTGTAACACGCCAGTGCTATACACTATACATTTAACATTATTGATGCGGGGTGTTTTACTGAAACTTCATAATGTGATGGTCAAAACATATTTTAGGGCTAAAATGGGGCAAAATGCAAGTGACAGTAGTCAAGTGTCTATACATGTCTTAATGTTTCAACTTTAGGGACCATATGGGTTAACCGCTATCTTGAAATGTATACTTCATTTTGCATTTTCCTTGAGAATTATTGACTTTATGGGCATGCCATATATAAAATGAAACCTTATTTAATTTTACACAAAAAAGTACAACGTCACTTTAAGGAAATCTCCTGTTTACATAAACTACAGTAATATGCCATTATGCACTAACGTCCAAGTTCTGAACCAAATTTTCTCACTGAGTCTTTGCTTTATCACCAAAGTGATATAGTACTTTTTGGTACTTAAAGAATTAAATACAATTTCATTAAAGTCAATAATTTTCGTGGAAACTTCAAAATTATAAAAATGAAGTATTTTTTTCAAGATAGCGGATAACCCCTATGGTCCCTAAAGTTCAAATTTTAAGACATGTAAACCGAGGTTTCGGTGAGTGTGTGTAGTGAACTTGACTACTGTCACTTGCATTTCCTCCCATTTTTGCCCTAAAATATGTTTTGAGCATCACATTATGAAGTCAATAATGTTAAATGTATAGTGTATAGCACTGGCGTGTTACAGACCCATGGCTACTGATGTCATGTTTATTGAAATCCGCCCGATAAATTTAGTGCTAGAAGCAAAGTTGTGATTTCAGATTTGGTCTCCACTCACGCCCGCCATATTGTTTTTTTTTTAAACTCGATGTGCGCGAACACGTTGTCAGCATTACGAGAAATCTAACACCACCTCATTTTTAGGAATTCATCAAACATCTTGACCTCGAGATGGTAGCAAACTATCACTACTTAACGAGAAATTTAATCCATTACCATTCTTTTGGGTTTAGCCGTAGTCGGGTAAAATGTTATTATTAATGTAGATTTGAAATTTTCCCGAGCTCCAAATTCGGAGAATCTTCCCTGGAAGGACATTGAGGGAAAATCTCACATGTGGATGCATTTTTCTCCACGAAGATACGTTTTCTTGTCAAGGTTGTGTACTACAGGCTCGTGCAGAATTTATTCAGCTTTAATGTTGCTATAGACCAAGTTTTCATAGAGTACGTAGTTTTTGAACAAAACCTAAATTTCTTGCGAATGGAGTACATTTCCCAAGATAGCGGCCGTTCTACAAGGTCCTGACCCGGGGACTTTTGGGAGACGAAAACAGGGCTTACAAAGAACATTCGTACCAAATTTCATCAAACTCCCCGAAATTTCGAGGTTGAACAATATCGACTGTATTATAAGCAAACATCGGGGTTTTCGGAGCGGGAACGTTTGACATTAGCCAAAGAGTAGGTATTTACTTAAAAACAGATCGTACCCTAGTAGGTTTCTACCGAATGAATAATTGATTGAAAAATAAATAAAGATTAATCAATTATAAGTAAACTACGACTACCCAAAAAACATAACAAGCGTGACAAAAATTGACAAGTGTTTCCATCTTTGTGATCCTGGCTAGACAGAGAAAGAGATAGAGATATTTAACTATTTTACTTTGATAACTTAATAATCTTCAATCAAGAACATTCTTAACCAATTATTTGGTTTAGAATGATATATTAGCTTAAAATAAAGACACTGTATAATGTGTGCATATTAGAGAATCACCCTTTATAACGTTGATCCCGTCAATGTGCGTTAATACTGTTATTCTGATTTGGTTTGGATTAATCAATACGCTAATATTAACAAAATCTAACTCTAAAACAGAGTTAATTTAAGTAAATAAATGTTTAATGGCTTACTAAATCACTTTACAGACCAAATTTGAAATCAGAAACGTGTTCAGGAGCTTTGATTACCTACATGGGTAATGGTGGTCAATAGCAAAGGGCTTACATGCTTAATAGTAGATTCACACACAACAGGCCTAATAAATATTCCCACGAGGTGCTGGCTATTACTATTTAGGCTATACTAGAGTTATACACTCTACTTTTCATTTCGATTGCAAGATTCGCAAGAAAATAATCCACCCACAATTAATATTAAATTCCACGCCGAAAATATTCAACTTATTTAAAAATATTGTTTATTTTGGCGGAAAAAAAAATAGGCACAAACACACAAACAATTTAAGGATATAAGCTATAAGATAGAGCGAGAAAGAAAACATTCAGTTCTCTATCGCGCTCTATTTTATAATCAAAATACTTCACCATATTAAATCCGTACTCAAAATAGAATAATTATAAGCTTTACTAATTTGGGACTAGGTCGATTTGTGTAAGACTGGCCCCAAACTATCTAACTTAGTAATTCATAGCAAACGCATTCTAGTGACCTTTGACTCATAAACATACTGATAATAGTCATAACATTGACCCACATTGACTTTATTTTCTTGCAAAAGTGACCAATTGTTTACGTTTAATTGATTAGTGTCATAGTTATATTAGTATTAAGACAAGTATGTCATGGACATAGTGGATATACATAGGTACATCTCTAGAACATTATATTGTAGAATACATAGAAAAATAAAAATCACAATTCTCTACACACGGGTATACAAAACGGTATACCCATGTATGTTAGTAATTACTTAATTATTATCTAGTATAGTCTGCAAATAAAGCGATAAAATATGGAACAGGATATAACTTAGTGTTCGATAAAGCCGAAATCATCGTGAAGAATAGTAGTTTATGTGACTGTACATAATGAGGGGCATGAAACACGAGTGTGGGTATAACATCACACGAGTGTTTTAATGCCTAATTATGTACAGTTACATATACTATTTTATCTACCCACATGTTGTGGGTAGATAAAATAGTATATGTAACCAATCCTCAATGATGTGTTCGGGAACCATTAGAATAACCGCCATTGCACCGCCATGGCCGACTAGATTTCAAATCATGACCAACTACATCATGCTGCACGACCCCAACACCGGACCTGATTTCCATAATAACATCGATTGTCGATGCTATTATGATTTTTCATAGGTACATTATAATAATACTGGTTGCAATTATGGTGGTAGTTATATATGGTTTCCGAATACATTCTAGAGGATTTATGATATGGGTGTAGATAAACCTGTATATATGCACCATATTCACATTCGCAACTGATCCCAGCGAACCCAGAGATCAAAAAATATCCTGACCTTTACTATACTCGTAGAATATTTATATTGGTATACGAGGTATTTTTCAAGCAGAGCTATAAATAATTATAACTCAAAGGCCATGAGTTGTAACTTATAACACTTCAAAATAACATACAATTATCCTTGTGACCTAGTTTCCGTATCTATTCTGCCAACCGTACCCCAACAAAAGGGGACCAGTTCAGTGATCGGCCACAAACGGTCACAGGGCGTGCGCGCACACGATCGCGAATAAACGTAATCGTCGCAAAATAATACGCGACTAACTGCTCGCGAATTGTCCAATAATTGCGCAGCCGCAATATCCTGCGCTTCTGCCTCGTTGCTTTCCTTTTATTCCGGCACAACTGACACACAAACCACAATCCCGACCGACCAACTAATGGGCAACATGCTCTCAGCGTTTATTATACTATTCGTAACATCAGGAATTACCAATGCGCAAATTGACGGCGAATTCTGGTGGCTCAATGACAAACTTGCTGAAATAAAAGGCGCGAACCCGGAACCGCAGTTTGAACAAGTCAGCGAATTCGACACGGATGAAAGTGACAAAGTTGTTTTCAATGATGACAACTCTGCCGACAAATCGAATGGAGATACAGCTAGGGCTAATGACAAATGGAACATTCGCTTTCAAGATCATACACAGTTGACATGGCCGAATGAAGCTAAATCAACTGGTTTATCAAGCACTACAAAGAAACCTGGTACAATCAATGAAGACGTACTCGATTTCAAATTTCCCGACAGTGATAAGTTTATTTGGAAAGATATAATGAATACAAGTCGTCACACGGTGCCAACAAATACCAGTGATATAAATGCAGCAAAAAATAAAACCGTCTTGATCACTGACAAAGTAACTCTCAAAGTGTATAAGGAAGAGACGACTCAGGTGCAAAATATATGCACGTTTTTGAAAAAAAGTGAATGCAAAAGCCGAAACGGACTGGTTTATATTAAACGTGACAGGTAACAAATATTTAATTAGTTATGGTCTTATCAATCCAATTTAAAAGCTAGTGCAATAATGACGTAAATATTTTCAGGTACTATCCGAAAAAGACACAGTCAGAATCACAATTCATTTGTTGCATCCTTCCTTTACCATCCGACAAATCATCTAAAGTTTACTTTGCGGACGACTTTCCCATGAAACGTTTTAAAAGATATGTCAAAAATGGCGATATTTCAACAGCTTTGAAGCAAAGAAACGCCCTAATGCGTCGAAAGTTTCCGATTCCGGATCGCAATGTGAAAATTTCGGCGTCGCCTGCACCAGCCAAAGTAAACCATAAGATAGTCACTCCTGAGGATGACTATGTAGACCCCTATGCAAACATCAAAAATTCAAATTTCAAGAATTCGTACACCGTACCAACCAGTAATCCCTACGAAGTCACTGGGACAAAGTATGAATACGGTACCCAAGATTATGTGGAAGACTACGTGGTGGAATTGCCAAGGCCTGGCTTAGTGGGGCTGTATTCCGATCATGGACCTGGCTCAAGCTGGTCGTATCTCAGCAGTGGAAACCCCGACTCTCCTTACAGTACAGTAGACTATGCCAATGACGATGTTGATGATGATGATGCACCGGGATACTCGACGTTTGATCCCAGGCTAGGTGAGTAGCTAGTTTTATAAACAGCTAATTTACCATTACTAATGAGTCACACTTATTTATTTATTCGTATGACTAATTCAATCATTCTTATAATCTAATTAATATTCATCTGCTGGACCCATAGGACAGCGTCGTCGTTTATAAAAATGTTTTATTTACAGTTGATCGTGTAGCTATGGGAACATCTAAACCCCCGAGGCGGAGACCAATTTTTGCAGCAGAAAACTCAGGTGAAATCTCATACGACACTCAAAGCCACACTGTCAACTATCACGCCCACCCGGACTTTCATATTCTTCAAGGCTTCAAACTCCTCAATTTGGTACGAAACACAAGTAGAATCTACTCCAAGAATGGACGAAGGACTACCACAACTGAAAGAGTGGCAGATAGTTCTGAATGCGTACAGACAAGGCCAATACTCATTAATTCGGCAGAGGATTCCGAATACGATAACGTATTTGATGATAATGTAGGTGTTTTTGGAGATTGCGGTACAGCGGTGAAGGATCCTCTAAAAGATTGTGAACATGGTAAGTAATTAAATTATCTAAAATTATGCATCATTCACACAACGGTTCCTAATTTTCGCGCATCTTTATTTCATACTAGCTGTTGCCCGCGACTTCGTCCGCGTAGAACTTAATACTTAGAAAATATAATGCAAACAAACTTCTACCATCTTAAGGGATGATTTCCGAGGCAAAAACTATTCTATATCCTTTGAAGGGTCTCAAATTATCTCTATACCAAATTTCATCTAGGTACATGGATTTTATCCAAACTTTCACCCCCTATTTCATACCCTTAGGGAATGATTTTCGGGATAAAAACTATCTAATGTCATTCTTCGGGACTCAAACGACCTTTATACCAAATTTCATCTAAACGGGATTCATCCAAATTTTCACCCCCCATTTCACCCCCTTAGGGAGTGATTTCCGGAATAACAACTATCCTATGTCCTTTCCCAGGACTCAAGCTATCTCTATACCAAATTGTATTAAAATGGGTTCCATCCGAATTTTCACCCCTAATTTTACCCCCTTAGGGGATGATTTCTGGGGTAAAAACTATCCCATGTCCTTTCCCAGGACTTAATCTATATCTACACCAAATTTCATCAAAATAGATTACATCCAAATTTCACCCCCCCCCTTTTCACCCCCTTAGGGGATGATTTCCGGGATAAAATCTATTATATGTCCTTCCCCGGGACTCAAACTATTTATATACCAAATTTCATCTAAATCGGTGCAGCGGTTTAAGTAGCTCCATACAAATTTCCACCCCCAATTTCAGCCCCTCAGATATAAAAACTACCCTTTGTCCTTCCCCGGGGCTCATTTCATCTAAATCGGTTCAGCGGTTTGGGCGTGAAGAGGTAACAGACAGACACACTTTCGCATTTATAATATTAGTATGGAAGTATGGATTATTTCCGCTTGTCTTCCAAATAGAGGTGAAGCTGTAGACTCACTTCAAAAGAAAGAAGAAACGAAAAACTCATTCAAATATCTCAAAAAATTACGAAGCTACAACCGTTTTAATGTCGCTTGTTAGAGTGAGAAAACGATCAGGGACCGTGACGTCACGATCCTCGAGCGTCATAGTAACAACAATCGTTTCATTACAAAGGTGCGTTTTGCGGAAAAGAGACGCAACAAACCCCCTCTTAAAACTTTATACACTTATAACTTAGTGATTACCTATATAGCCTCTTGCGTTGTTTTTTTTTTCGAGATAATACAACATTATGATTATTTTGTTTAGTGTCTACATCCCTTTTTTCGATAAGATAAGATAAAATAAGATTTCTTTATTGTCAGAACTGTGTACATTTAGTTGTTTTGGGTAAAATAAAGTCCAACAGCTTGCCCATTTCGGACGTACAATATTAAACTTAAAGCTAGTCAAATATACTAAAACAATAACAACAATAGTATTTCCAAATAATTTTAACCATATTCACACATAAAATATTAATTTAGATCTATCCGACATCCGTATTTTCTTTTAAACCACGAACTTCGGAATTCGAAAATATTCGGGTATCTCTATCTCTATCGCACTAACAAATGACAGGAATGCAGAGGGCCTACCGCGAAAGGCATTCGAAGTTTCCCCTCTATGTCATACTTACAAGTTCGTTCATAAGTGCGACAGAGAGGGAAAACTTCGAATGCCGTTCGCGGTAGGCCCTCAGATATACAAACTTCGAGTTTCAGTTTTCGTGGTTTGGCTGAATACGCAAAGAGCGCGCGCGCGTGCCATTCAAAAAAACCAAGTTTATATTGTTTGAATCTGTTGTTACATTTGTACAAATTAAGCCTTAATTCGACATTTGCGCATATAAGTTCGCATATCAAAATCGATTAATTTTATATTTGCTTTTGGTACCTATGTGTCTCGTCAATGTATATCGTAGACGGGATTAAAATTATTAATAGGCGAAAGAAAGGCAAAGCAATTCCGCCATTTTGTCCGTAGTATTTCTTATTACTGTGATTTTGACGTTTCTTTTAGCTGACAGATGTGGCGGCGATATACTTTAAGAATAATAAATGAAAAATTAAATGAAGTCGTATATTACGGAAATTAAATTAACTGTCGCAGTCTGATAAAAACTATCCTCAGTTGAATAATAAAAGGTATGTGTAATGTACCTATATGGAATAATAATGTACCTATATAAAATGTTTCATATTTTTCCGTCCATGGGATGCTGAGAACATTCGTACCACAGAAAGCTTAGTTTCAAACTGGCTGATTCTTTTTTTAATTTAGAGATTTATTATAAGTGGAGATGGAGATTATAAGTGGAGATAACACTTTGTCCGTCACGGACATACAATATAAAAAACAAAGAAGAGAGTATTTCTAATACTAAGTACATGCACTTATTTATAACTAGCTGTTGCCCGCGACTTCGTCCGCGTTTATCATGTTATCGTCTAAATGTTTGTTGAAGGAATGAATAAAAAAAATACATTTAAATTAATTTTCTACCTAGTCTTTTAGAAAACAATCTAAAACCGAAGTTACAAATCTCTTACTTTCAAAATCTCTTGCTCTCTATACAAACTAAGAACCCTCTCTGAACCCTCATAGTAAACAGTCTGAAACCGTAGTTACAAATCCCTTACTTTAAAAATATCTTGCTCTCCATACAAACTTTGAACACCATTATGGCGACCGAGCTAAAAACGAATTTCCCGGACATGAAACCTATCTAGATCGATGAAGGGGTGAAAATTCGGATGGAACCCATTTTAATACAATTTGGTATAGAGATAGCTTGAGTCCTGGGAAAGGACATAGTATAGTTGTAATTCCGGAAATCACTCCCTAAGGGGGTGAAATGGGGGGTGAAAATTTGGATGAATCCCGTTTAGATGAAATTTGGTATAAAGGTCGTTTGAGTCCCGAAGAATGACATTAGATAGTTTTTATCCCGAAAATCATTCCGTAAGGTATGAAATAGGGGGTGAGAGTTTGGATAAAATCCATGTAGGGTCGTTTCGCCGGTAACGCGACCACCTTCGGTTGGCGACCACTTGACGGACTAGGCTGCTTCAATTAAAGATATTAACATTTCCACAAACCCAACAGAAAACTAATTAGTTATTAACTATTCTTGAATAGTGTCAGAATAAGAATAAATACACTTTAAAACCCAAAGCTTAATCCAAAGCAAGAAAAAATAACCTCAATTCACACATTTCACACATTGCTTCCGAAAAGTGTTGACGTGCAGTGAATCTGTAAAAAAAATAACGCGACAGTTGGCGCGAAAACTTTAGTTACGTCACTTAATTTTATTATTATGCTGAAATTAGTTACTTGATTGCTTAAATGATTTAGCTATTGTAATAATTTCGTTGAAATTCGGCATATTATAAAAATAGATTTAAATAAAATGGGGTGGTCGCGTACCCAAAAAAAATATTACCAAAGAAGTCGGATAGCGACCACATCGTTTTTCTTTTTCTTTCCTTATGGATTCTTGCGGCACCCGCGATATTTAGCTTGGCAAGCCAATTGTGTCGGTAGGTATTTAAGCCGCGCCAATCCATGCTATGTCTATAGTAGGTATATGTAATATAATAATAATATATAATTATAAAATGAATAATTCATATGATTATATGATATTACAAATGCGAAAGTGTGTCTGTCTGTCTGTTACCTCTTAACGCTTAAACCGATGGACCGATTTTGATGAAATTTGGTATGGAGATAGTTTGAGTCCCGGGAAAAGACGTAGGATAGTTTTTATCCCCGAAAAATCCCCTAAGAGGCTGAAATAGGGGTTGAAATTTTGTATGGAGCTACGATATAAACGAGACACACGGACGGAGTCGTGGGCAGAAGCTAGTGTAGGTAAGTAGAATTTAATCTAAAAGTTACATAAAAGCTTGTAAAATGGTGGCATTTAGATACCTACTATGAACGACATGCATGTGTGACTGTAATAGCAATATATATAAAAGCACTATGGTGTGAGCGAGATGGCGCGCCGTTTTCGATTCTATTTTGCATTGACAAGCAATGTAAAGTAGATTTAGAAGAGTAACAAATTGTAGTAGTATAAGGGCAGTCAGGTCAGGTAGGTCCAACTTTGAGAAAGAGGTCAATCGTCGAATCCGACTCGGCTGGGCAGCGTTCGGGAAGCTACGCTATGGCACATCTTTTCGTCTAATATTCCGCAGTGTCTGAAGACGAGAGTCTTTGACCAGTGCGTGTTGCCAGTGATCACGTGTGGCACCGAAACGTGGTCGCTTCAGAAATCATAAGAAGCATCATAAGAAGGCTCAAAGTCACCCAAAGGGCAATGGAGAGAGGGCTATGCTCGGAGTTTCTCTGCGTGATCGCATCAGAAATGAGGCTATCCGCAGCATAACCAAGATAATCGATATAGCCCTAAGCCGCTAAAGTTAAGTGGCAGTGGGCGGGGCACATTGCACGTAGAACCAATGGCCGTTGAGGCGGAAAGGTTCTCGAGTGGCGACCACGTACCGGAAGGCGCGGCGTGGGTAGGCCCCCCACAAGTTGACTGATGGCCTGGTAACGATCGCAGGAATCCGATGGATGCGGGTGGCGCAGAACCGGTCATTATGGCACTCTTTGGGGGAGGCCTATGTCCAGCAATGGACGTCTTTCGACTGATATGATGATGATGATGATGCATCGTTTTATTAACTACTTAAACACTATTTGCAAGAGTGGTCGCCAACTAGCTAACAGGTGGTCGCAAACCGACTAAAGCGGTCGCTATCCAGCGAATTCGCTATTTTGAAACCTTTTCCATATTTTTTCCTAATCTATGGATGAAAGTGCTATATTTTATTGTAGGTTTCAAAACTTGACTATACTCAGAACCTATACGAATACCATCTATTATGTGTGTACATTGAATAGGTAGGTATACATTTACTAATCTAAAGTGAGCAACTCGGCTAAGTGGTCGCTAACCGGCGAAACGACCCTACCTAGATGAAATTTGGTATAGAGATAATTTGAGACCCTTCAAAGGATATAGAATAGTTTTTGCCTCGGAAATTATCCCTTAAGATGGTAGAAGTTTGTTTGCATTATATTTTCCAAGTATTAAGTTCTACGCGGATGAAGTCGCGGGCAACAGCTAGTGTCTAAATATGTATACCTCGTATGCCAATTAACATCCTTGTACACAGTTCAACAATAAATATTATTCTATTCTTAATTTAACAGACAAGCAGATGGGAGAAGCAGATGTAGGATCTCACCCGTGGCTAGCGCTTGCGGTTCTCACAAAGAGTCCTCAGAGTATCCTGTGCTATGCTTCTCTGGTACATCCACGCGCTGCAGTTACTGCTGCCGATTGCGTCTACGGGTAAACAATAAACAACATACTTATTACTTACATATTTACATATTATATCACGCATTGCTATAATCACCGTTTCTTAAGAGAGACGCGAGGATACGTTGAAGCTACGGCACTGGGTGACACCCACTCCACACAATATCCACGCTGCCCCATTCTAGATTTAGATTTAGACACTGACTTATTTCGAAATCTCGTATAAGGACCCGTAAGCCTTATTATACTTTCGTGTTTGTAGGAGGACAGCTCCGGGAGAAGTGACACTTTTAGCTGGTATATGGGACTTGGAAAATGAAAGCAGCGTGCGGTCACAGCAGCGCATGGCCCAGATTTACGTCGATCCTAAGTATAAACCGGGCAACTTGGCCCATAATCTGGCTATGCTGGTGAGTATTTACCCAAATGCAAAATTAACATTTTGGATGCCACGTCACATACGGAAGTGACACCTACAGGCCTACTTTTTTATTAGAGTATCTGATGAACCTTACTTGAAAGCATGAAAGTGGTTTTGACAAGTTTGACAACGTACGCATTAAGACACCTATAGTCTTTCTTGGCGCCGAGGGCACAACACATTTTGCCTCCAATTGGTTTAAGTCGTTAAGTCAAGAGAAAAATGGTGCCTGAGAAGTGGATGAATACGTTTAACCATCATGGATGAGTTAGACGGAGAAAGACATACTTCCATCGCATTCCAACGCATAACTGCGTCCCTGTCTTGCACCATGATGGCCCATTGTGTGTAGGAGCCATGAGAGCTTTGAAGAATAGTGTCATAAAAACCTGTTTCAGCACTGGAAGCGTCCTCTCAAGCTGGGAGTGAACGTTCAGCCGGCATGTGTGGCGGATCCTCACGTGGGCGATACTTGCAAGTTCGTGGGCTGGGGTGGATACGATCAAGGTAGGGTACTAAGTTATCCACCTGTATTTTTTTGACTTGCCTATTTGAATACCTATGTATTGTTTTATTTAACGTGATTCAGTCCGTCATTTCATTCATTCATGTTGGATTCGGTTCGACTAAGTTAACGTAGATAATAATGATGACACAGATGATATTTTATTTGTCAGTCAGAGGGCCATTTACATATACAGTAGATCCCTCGGCTAAGATCAAAAAATTATATTCCATTTGTACCTACGTAGCTATCAGAGAACGACCGCGATGGCAACGAGCGGAGATCCTGACACCACACCAGTGCAACAAGGGGCTCTCGTCTACCAAGCGGCGCGTCACTCTGCCCCCCGATACCTTCTGTGCTTCGATCGACTCCAGGGCATCTGTGGTAAGATTGTTTTTATACAGCGACGGTGGCAAACAACAAACAAGCTTACGGCCTGGCTGATGTTAAGCTGGTACCGTAGACCTATGGACACTTGAAGAATCACAAGCGCGTTGCCGACCCTTTATTCACTTGAGGATTCGCTGTGTTGGCAGATTATTAGCTTATGACTTTCAGTTACAGCTAAGATAAGCTAAATTTCATACAAGTGAACAAGTGATATCTGATGGCATCGTAGCTCTCATTTTTGTCGACTCATATAAGAAAATGTAGGGAAGTAGGGTATACCTAAGTACGATTTTTATTCGTATAGAAAAAAAATTAACCAAAGGTGTTGCCGCTAACGAAAAACATTAGCAGCATTTGAGATTGAGATATTTATACTTTTGAAATTTAAAAAATATGCCTTACAAAAATGAAGCTATATATTTTAATTATGCGCAAATTGTTTGATTTGTTGATTACGAACATTACTAAGATATTAAAACTTCATCAGTATGATTTAAAAAGAGAAAATTGTTTTCCTAAGCAAAATTAATTTATTGCACTGGTATCACTGTTTCGACGAACCCGCGGGTTAATAATCCGCGGACTGCTTCTGTCAAATACTGTCAATCTTGTAATCTTGTTGTTACGCTACTCGCTTCTCGCTTTTAGAATTGAATTGCTCCCGTGCGGTGGCCACTACCTACACTCCTCTTCACGGCGGTGTCGTAGCCATCAGAAGAGTCCTAGTCTGCTGCGTAGTTTTTGCAGTCGTGGGCCAGCTAAGGCTTTGGTCAGCAGGTGTGCCTCCATGTCTTCGGTTTGCAGATACTTGACTTGTACAGATCCATCTTGGATACAATTCCTTATGAAGTGCATTTTTAAATCAATGTGTTTCGACCGTGAGGTAACCATTGAGTTTTGGCTAAGTTTAAGCGCTGCTTAGTTGTCATTTAGAATGAGTAAGTATGCGGTCGAAATCTGCTCCCAAATCCTTCAACAGGTTTTTCAAGTGAATCAGTCAGCAGTAGATAAAGCGATGGTCTTTTGTTTCTTAGCCACCCAGCTTATAGCTGTTCCCGCGTAATTAAACACCTAGCCTGAGAACGATTTGCGATCGAGTTTACATGCGCCCCAAACCGCATCCGCCATGCCGTAAAATTTATTATCCTACGTCTTAAATACTTCGTCTTTAAATAACGAAGCACTCTTTTAGCACACTTGAAGTGCTCTTCGTTGTAGCAGTCATTGAACTGTGAAAGATAGCTTATGGCAAACATAATGTCGGATCGAGTTGCGACTGCCATATACATAAGCGTCCTATTAGATTTTTATAAGGAAGCTGAAAGCGTTGAGATTCGTCTCCTTCACTCCTCTTTAGTTTGAGACTAGACACCATGGGCGTAGATGCTGGTTTACATTCGTCCATTCTGAATTTTTTGAGAGTATCTTCCAGGAAAAATTTTTTGGTTGATTTTATATTCATCCTTCGACTTCATCTATTTACAGTACTGCTGGATGTGCCAAATATGCTATGACAAAAAGATAAAAGTCCAACGGCAAACCTTCACGTTAATCTAATGTCGTTGTCTAATGTAGACAGGTGTGGGCGGTCCTCTAACGTGCAACGTGGGCGGGCGGCACTCCGTGGTGGGCGTGGCGGTGTGGCGCGACACTGCGCTGGTTCTTCTCCCTGTGCAAGAGTGGACTACGCGCACTGTCGCCGCTCTGCGCATACGGTGAACAAGGTATGCTTCAATTTTGATGACCGGTTTAACCTAGTCGGTAAAGCCCGGTTCACATTTGTCTGTCGTTTTGTGATGTGACGCATCAGAACTGGTTTCATACATTTAATATGGTTGCGGTCACATTTCTGTGATGCCCACATCAAAAACACACTTAACGCTCGAAGTTGTAGACGATTATATACTGTATACCTAGGACGAAGGACTAGGATGAAGGTGTGGAAGTTTTTTCGGTGTATTGTGTCATTTTTGATGTAGTAGTGTCATCGTTACAGCAAATCCCCCCCCCCCCCCCCCCCCCCCCGGCACCGCAAGAAATGACAGAATTGTTTGACTGTAATATTCATAGCTAAGGCGTGTTGCTCGAAGAGGACAGACTGTCCAGTTAGGAAGGTCCAACTTCGAGAAAGAGGTCAATCGTCGAATCCGACTCGGCTGGGCAGCGTTCGGGAAGCTATACGGCACATGTTTTCGTCCAATATTCCGCAGTGTCTCAAGACGAGAGTCTGTGACCAGTGTGTGTTGCCATCAGTGATGAAATATGGCACTGAAACGTGGCCGCTTACAATGGGCCTCATAAGAAGGCTCAAAGTCACCCAAAGGGCAATGGAGAGGGCTATGTTAGGAGCTTATCTGCGTGATCGCATCAGAAATGAGGCTATCCGCAGCAGAACCAAGGTAACCGATAGAGCCCTCCGAATGTCTACACTTAAGTGGCAGTGGGCGAAGCACATTGCACGTAGAACCGATGGCCGTTAGGGCGGAAAGGTTCTCGAGTGGCAACCACGTCCCCGGCGCGGCGTGGGTACCCTCCCCCCCCCCCTCCCCCCCACAAGGCCTGATGACCTGGTAAAGGTCGCCAGAGTCCGCTGGATGCGGGTGGCGCAAGATCGGTCACTTTGGTACTCTTTGGGGGAGGCCTATGTCCAGCAGTGATGATGATGATTGATGACACACAGCAGTGTCGCACAGTAAATACTGTGGTAATAACTCTGGCTATGAAGCTGAAGGTCCTGGGTTCAAATCCTGTAAAGGCAAATAATTGTGTGATCAGCATGAATATAGTTCCGTGTCTTGGATGTTCTCTATGTATTCAAGTATTTATATCTATTATATATATCGTCGTCTAGTACCAATAAGGCTTAATGGGTGATGCCAAAAAAATGTGAATTTCTAAGAAAGTGAAAAAATAACACTCATGTTAACAGTAACCAAAATTGTATATTAACATGAAATAAATACAATATTATTCTCTAGTTGTACATAAATGAACATTTGAATACGGTCCGTGATCAGCTGTACGACGAAGTCTTGTCATAATAGTAGTACAAGAACGTTGGACAGCATATCTGTCCATTTTTCTTACGCAGGTCTTGATCCGTTTTATCAGCTCGGCACAATTTTCAGCCCTCCAGTTATTTTTGTACACCAACGAACTCAAATAACCGAAAAAATCTTCAATCGGTCGGCATTGTGGAAGGTTTGTCGGATTACGGGTTTTTGGCACAAATGGGATGTTATTAGACTGCAAGAAACTGATGGTTTTTTTTGCATAGGTAGTGCGAAGCTTTGTCTGGCCAAAAGACATATTTTCCATCTGCATGATGCTTACCTACGTATAAATGGCATCAATATTTTTTTCAAGCATTCGTTTTCGTACACATTTCGATTTACTGCTAAACCACTTGGCTTAAACCACAATTTTGACATCTCTCTCTCAGAAATGGCCACGTATATCATAACTTTTTGCTCAAACTTGTGTTTATACTTATGTTTTATATCCGGAGGGGTTGTAGAATTGTTCGTAGTATAATATCGGTCTTTTCCAGGAATGTGATATTTACTTAGGGGGAAATAACTTTCGTCATCCAAGATGAAACATTTCCCTGCGTAATTTCTGGTCATCCACCGGCATTGCGATTTTATATTCTTAATTTGCTGCTCAGTGTACTCTGGTGCCCTCACCTTCTTCTTACACACAACGCCTACCTTTTTCAGTGATCGGCATAGGTACGTATGACTGCGAACATATGATTTTTTTAGCGGCATCACGTTGACTTATCGAATCAGAGTCATTAAAAGTACCCTTGAGCATGTTCAGCCTTCTCTTGGTCTGGTCTCCCGCTGCCACTTTTACGAACTGTTCTCAAGGATGCTAAGATCCTATAAATGGTAGAAACCGGTACATTTTCTAAAATGTTCTCCCGTGAACTTTTTCCCGGAGGATAAATTTCTATTGTAGAAGTTTACAATGCGTTCTCTGAGAGCTTCTTGTTTGGACGCCATTATTGACAACATTTAAAACAATTATGACAAGAGGTTTGAAAGAGGATAATCTTTATAAAGTTCTTAACAAATACACGTACCGGCTTTTTAATTGAGGCCAGTTAGAATTTAATTAAAAAGGTTGAAATGTATTCCTATTTTTTTGTCATCACCCGTTACTATGGGGCCAGTTGGATTTGTGTAAAATTGTCCCCGAATATTTATATTATAATAACTTGTGCCGAATGTTCAGACGTAAGACGTAACGTCAGTTACGTCAGGCTACTTGCAAGTGAGTTTCAGTCTTGTGATTGCTAATTAGCTACACATACTCTGATCTAACCTACTGTGCAGTATTTAGACATTCAGGTCTCAACCAATTTGCATATAGACGAACTTAATACAATAAGGTCGTGATTGGGCATATTCATTATTTTTGCACCCTTAAACGGACAGTTAAGGATAGTAACAAAACCGACAGTCAATGTCAATCGCCTACGTTTAGTAACAAAACCGACAGGTTAGACGTGACTTAAACATCACTTTAGTTAACGTTAATCTGCCATTTTTTTTTAATTCCCCGATTACATGTTTTGACACCTTGACCGCATCGACATATCTTGGATACAAATCGTGATCTTGTGGCAACCAGAGGGCTTTATATTTAGAGGGATACATTACAACAAAAAACAACATGTATATCATAATTTTATTTCTTCATTCATTAGTTTACAATTTTATGAGTAACTCTCGCCTAACGAAGAATCGAAAGCATAAGAAAAAAACAACTTAACGCAACTTTACAAAACTTCCTATAGGAACTAAGAAAATTAACCTAACCGACCCAACCGGAGGAATGTGGAGATCTAAACAGATGACACCTTGGAGTTCAACGGAGGTCCTAGCGTGGAACCAGCCACATTTTATATTCCGCAAGAGTTAACTTGAGACTCAAGCGCATACTGACGTCATACTGTTGTTCATAATAGATCGTAATACAAAACGTACGTAGCACAAACGTACAAATTTTACTAATAATATACCCTATCTTGGTGCAATAGGGTTCACGAGTGGTCAGTGAACTGTGTCACCGTTTGTACGCTCGACGTCAGAGATAGGATGAAAACAAAACACCTGTTTACACCCTATTCCTTTGACGTTAACTTATAATGTTTTTAGTCAGAAATTGTTACAGTTATAATTACGATTCAGGAATATCCAACTCCTAGACTAATTAGTAGTCAAACTGATATTTCGCTTAGAGATTGTCTTGCAGAAAACGAATTATTTCCATTCAGTTTGAATATCATTTTGTAGGTAAATTAGGCAAGACACAGGGCGACAATTTTTACATTCTTGATGCTATAAAACAAATAGTGCGGCTTATTCCATCGTCCATCGCGGAGATAACATTGTCCTTCTTACTTATCTAATTGGAAAAGGACAATGTTATCTTCTCAGCGAAAAACTTATCACACCATTACCCCAGAGATCCTGTATCACGAAACTTTAGATAAATACAATTAATTGTACTTCTACATTAAAGGTCTTTGGCGTCAAACCTGACTTATAGTTGGGTTGTCTTTTACATCTACAACAATTTGTCGAATGAGCAAGGTAAATAAAAACCTATAAACAATACAAACAACAAGTGTTACAATTTAAAGCCCGTATTCATAAGACATATTTATCTTAACATGTCATTATTTACTTTTACAAATTGAGAAAAACAAGAGAATTACAACCACCGTTGTATAATAACATATACATAAAATATAATAACTATGTTTAAAATATAATAATACTCTGGGCTTATTTAATAATATGAAAGATGTTGTTGCAAAAATAATAAAGTTATTTTTGATTTTCATAATTTCAACAACCACAATACAAAATAAAAGTATAAATTTAAAGAGATATTTATCCTAAACGCATACTGGCAAATAAATACTTGAGATTACTTATTCATAATAATCAGAAATAAAAAAAACACAATCTATTGACATATATTTTGATACTCGAATTTAAGTCTTAAGCGAATGTTTTTAAATTACTTTTACGATCCATGCGGATAACCAAATAAAATTCTTCACAAAATAATAAAATTGCACCGATTTGCGAAACTGAATAGTACCAAGAAAAAGCACATATATTTTGTTGAGACATCGAGTAATGACAATAAACATCAACCTTATTGTATTTATAATAAGACACTAATTTCTGTGGAATATGCCAGTCGCCCCAACTCACATTTCATCGACATACAATTAATACCGTCTAAGTATGTACTGTCAGCTGCATTTAAACTTGACCTCCCGTGCATGCAAGCTTCTATGCTGGGGCGGTCACGTTTATCTGTAGCCGACTGTACATTCAATGAATGTATTGGGGACATGCGTTTACTTATAACATCCTAGGAATATAAAATTGTTACACGAAGTAAATTTATCTTAACCCTTTTTTTTCACTCATCAATTTTGCGTTTGCCAAAAAAGGTACAAGGAACTACATACTGTTAAAGGAGTTTACTAAAGCGCACTGTTCTCAGTCAATTATAATTTGAAGTTGAATTCTAGAAATCTATTTTTAACCGGCGCAAAGTTTGACGTGTCTGTGTGTTTGTGGCACCGTAGTACCTAAACGAATGGACCAATTCTAATGCGGTTTTACCGCGGTCCAAAAGCTGACGTGATCGAGATTGTTCTTAGCTACATTTCAAAAAAATCAGTTCAACCGGTTTTGAGATATTGAACTTTGAAATAAAAATGTCGGGGCTTTTTCAACTTTTCTAAGTTGTTAATTATAAACGACTGAAAACACCATCAAAATTTAGAGATACTTCGACAAACATTCGGAGTGAATCAAGTAGTAAATGTTGTTCGTATTTATAGTGTAACATTGTTATGCCCCCAGCTATTGGCTAAAATGACAAGATGGCGGCTACGCGATCACGAGCGGCTCGTCGTCGGAGAAGCCGTGGATCGGAGGCACGTCGTCGTCATCTGCAAAAACAACCGTTTATAATATGAGCATTTGTACAGTCGCCATCACATACATAGGTACACTATAGGTGTTCAAAAATATCGGCACATGCACCCTAATGCCTTGGAAATAGAGGTGTGTTCCGATGTTTGTGACGTGCTTGTTTGCTCCGATGTATGTGACGGCGACTGTACCACCTTTCAGAATCGTTATTTAACATTAGTAATAGCATCAGCCAAATAAACTACATTTTCACAGTCCGGCCAAAGCAAAATATGGGCATTTTCGCGAGAACAAGATACAGATTAGTAACGTCGCCGAGTAAAAGTTAATAATATTCCATTTTACGGCCTCCGTAGCCCAGTTGGTAGTGACTCTGCCTACGAAGCTGGAGGTCCCGGGTTCGAATCCCGGTCTGGGCATTTATTTGTGTGTTTATCACGAATATTTGTTCCTGAGTTATGGATGTTAAATATGTATACAACGTGTCCCAAAACTCAACGATAAGCCGGCACCAGAGGATGGAGCTACTTATGATTAGTCGAGAAAAAATAAGGAAAAAAATATATCTCAATTATTTTAGAAATTACAGAAAAAAAATGAAATTCATCGAAAATCGACATCCCTAATGGTATTTTTAACGACCATGTCTACAAATATTCAAATATTACTGTTTTTTTTTTGTTTTTGGAAACTTAAGTAGCCCTGCTATCTAACACAGTTCTTAAAAATACCATAATACATGTAGTTTTTACACAAAAAATAATCAAAATCGATTTTGTCCCTACAATTTTGAAAGATTTTTTCTTACAGTCCACTTTCAATCATCATGGTGTAAAAAAATTGTATTGACACCACAATGGCAATTATTTTCAAAAGTTGACGCAACTAACCAAGATTCCAAAATGGTATAATACTTTAGGAAACCTAGTCACAAAAAAAAACAACGAATTTTTAAACAAGAATCGACATTATTTAATGTTGGCGGTAATCACTTTTACTGTACCCAAAAAAGGATTTTTGTTGTTGAAAAATGTTGAATAAATGCAAAGAAATGGTACAATTTTTTTTAATTTTTTTAAATTCATTTACTACATTATTAATACTACAGTAAATGTGCAAATTGCCTGCCACCGGCATTAATACAGACATGACATCGCCTTAGAAATGATCGTTTTATCCGTCGTGCATATCTTCCACCATTGATATGATCCGCAGCTTGTGTGATTTTTTGGCGAAGCTCGTCCAATGTTGCTATGGGTTTTGAGTAGACTGTCTTTAAGACAGCCCCAGTAGAAGAAGTCCAGGGGGTTCAGGTCGGGCGAACGGGGTGGCCACAAGATAGGACCAAGTCGCCCGATCCAACGCCCTGGATACTCTTGGTTTAGGTATTCTCGCACTGCACGGGCATAGTGAGCTGGGCAACCATCATTTTGAAACCACATGTTTTGTAAATCACGTAAAGGCACGTCTTCTAATAATTCAGGCAAGTCGTTTTGTAAAAAGTTCAAATAGCCATCACCATTAAGGTTTCCTTGTAACTACGACTTGCCTGAATTATTAGAAGACGTGCCTTTACGTGATTTACAAAACATGTGGTTTCAAAATGATGGTTGCCCAGCTCACTATGCCCGTGCAGTGCGAGAATACCTAAACCAAGAGTATCCAGGGCGTTGGATCGGGCGACTTGGTCCTATCTTGTGGCCACCCCGTTCGCCCGACCTGAACCCCCTGGACTTCTTCTACTGGGGCTGTCTTAAAGACAGTCTACTCAAAACCCATAGCAACATTGGACGAGCTTCGCCAAAAAATCACACAAGCTGCGGATCATATCAATGGTGGAAGATATGCACGACGGATAAAACGATCATTTCTAAGGCGATGTCATGTCTGTATTAATGCCGGTGGCAGGCAATTTGAACATTTACTGTAGTATTAATAATGTAGTAAATGAATTTAAAAAAATTAAAAAAAAGTGTACCATTTCTTTGCATTTGTTCAACATTTTTCAACAACAAAAATCCTTTTTTGGGTACAGTAAAAGTGATTACCGCCAACATTAAATAATGTCGATTCTTGTTTAAAAATTCGTTGTTTTTTTTGTGACTAGGTTTCCTAAAGTATTATACCATTTTGGAATCTTGGTTAGTTGCGTCAACTTTTGAAAATAATTGCCATTGTGGTGTCAATACAATTTTTTTACACCATGATGATTGAAAGTGGACTGTAAGAAAAAATCTTTCAAAATTGTAGGGACAAAATCGATTTTGATTATTTTTTGTGTAAAAACTACATGTATTATGGTATTTTTAAGAACTGTGTTAGATAGCAGGGCTACTTAAGTTTCCAAAAACAAAAAAAAAACAGTAATATTTGAATATTTGTAGACATGGTCGTTAAAAATACCATTAGGGATGTCGATTTTCGATGAATTTCATTTTTTTTCTGTAATTTCTAAAATAATTGAGATATATTTTTTTCCTTATTTTTTCTCGACTAATCATAAGTAGCTCCATCCTCTGGTGCCGGCTTATCGTTGAGTTTTGGGACACGTTGTATAAGTATCTATATGTATTTGTCTATTATATATGTCGCCTAGTACCCACAACACAAGCCTTATTGAGCTTACCGTGGGCCTAGGTTGATTGGTGTAAGATTGTCCCGTAATATTTATTATTATTTATTTATTATTATTATTTTGTTACTTGTATCTGAAATACAAATAGTATTGTTAATTTTGGGTACAAAATGGAACATTTTTAACGTTTACTCGGTGACGTCCCTAACGTCATCTCTTCTCGCGAAAATGCCCATTTATGGCGCAATTCAACTGCCAAAAATCACGGCACAACATAATCCGTGCTATAATTGCTTTTTCTGTTATAGGACGATATACCAAATTGTTCCTCAATTGTATAACATAGGATTTTACATAAAAATTAAAGCGTATTATTAAAACCCTGATAATAGTATTTGAGAAATATTATAATTTTAGTTAGTAGTGTTTCTAGTTTGTGATAATTTGAGAAAATAAAATATTTTGTACAATTGGTGTTGTTGTACTCATTTTTATGCACACATCGAGCGTGTACCGTTGATCGAGGAACACGACACCCGCCTATACTTCCCATATTTATAATTAGAACGTCAACCGCAGTAATAAGATAGCTGGCTGCATATGATTAAACTGGGCAGACCGTTATCCGCATGTTTTGATGCTTGTCTAAATCCCGCTTTAGAGCCGAAGCTGAGCTGAGTTCCAAGAACCCGCATGAGTTAACTTGAGACCTCGTTCGTATGACGTTAGTACGCGCTCGAGTCTCAAGTTAAATCTTGCAGGATATAATATTCAAGAAACTACACGTTACAACTTTACAATTGGGAATGGATGAAAATTTTAGAAGTGCTTGTTAATTTTTTTGGTGTTAGGAATAACCTTCCTTAGCACCAGAAAAAAGTTGCAGACTTTTCAGCTGCGTCAATTATTTTTGAAAAATATAAACAGATTACTCACTTACGTTTTGGGTTCCTATCACCAAAAAAATTATCAGGCACTTCTAAAATATTCATCCATTCCCCATTCTAAACAATAACGACTGCCCATTTTACTTGTGTTGCCTACACAGGTAAATTGGGCAGTCGTTATTGTTCAAGCGCCAGTCAGTGTTGCCAGGTTAGACCTGTAAAATTGTCGTGACTGCTGTGGCCCAAGCAGTTGTGCACGAACGGTCCACATCATCATTCTCCTAGCGTTGTTCAAGGTACGCTTCCTGACCCTTCCAACCACGAGGTAAAACTAGACCAGACCTTATTGGGATTGGACTGGTTTCCTCACGAACTTTTCCTTCACTGTTACATACCAAATGATATTTCGTACATAAGTTTTTTGAAAAAACCAAGTGGTACGAGACGGGGTTGGACTTCGAACCAACGATCTACTGACTGAAAGCTATGTGCGTTACCGCTCGGTTACAGTGGATCTAGTGGCGTGTGTGAAAGGTCCTATCATAACTAAAGCCCTGTTTAGACGAAGCCAGATCTGGCTTGTTGTTGTATGTAAAGCACTGCCTGCCTGGTTGCATTGGCGGTGATAATTGTTCAAACCACAGTGAGCCAGCACTAGTTTACCCTAAAGCTAGGTTTATATAGTATGTGTACCGTTGTCGATGGTGGCCTGTCCGCGGCGGCTGTCGTAGCTGAAGCGCAGCAGCGAGCGCGCGAGGCGGCGGTTCCGGAGCAGCACGTGCAGCAGGGCTCCTCCCAGCACCACCGCGCCTATTACCGCGGCCACACCGCCCCACCAGAGCGCTGAGGCCGCCGCCATCTCGGGCTCCGGGGACCCTGGACAGAACACTATATTATACATCGCCCAAATAACAGTATAATACTATTACTCTTTTTTGGGGACACGGCGCAGTACAGCGGCCCGCGCGCCACCGGCACCGAGATCAGCCGTGGCGAGTGGGACGCCTGCTCCACCCGCATGGACTCACTCGGGTGGACCGAGTCCCCAGGGAGCATCTTCGCGGATCATCACATACTCACCGGCAATCTCGAACGTATGCACCTCGCTGATGTCGCTATAGTAGCCGCCGTGGGACTTGGCGCGCACGGCGCAGTACAGCGGCCCGCGCGCCACCGGCACCGAGATCAGCCGTGGCGAGTGGGACGCCTGCTCCACCCGCATGGACTCACTCGGGTGGACCGAGTCCCCAGGGAGCATCTTCGCGGATCATCACATACTCACCGGCAATCTCGAACGTATGCACCTCGCTGATGTCGCTATAGTAGCCGCCGTGGGACTTGGCGCGCACGGCGCAGTACAGCGGCCCGCGCGCCACCGGCACCGAGATCAGCCGTGGCGAGTGGGACGCCTGCTCCACCCGCATGGACTCACTCGGGTGGACCGAGTCCCCAGGGAGCATCTTCGCGGATCATCACATACTCACCGGCAATCTCGAACGTATGCACCTCGCTGATGTCGCTATAGTAGCCGCCGTGGGACTTGGCGCGCACGGCGCAGTACAGCGGCCCGCGCGCCACCGGCACCGAGATCAGCCGTGGCGAGTGGGACGCCTGCTCCACCCGCATGGACTCACTCGGGTGGACCGAGTCCCCAGGGAGCATCTTCGCGGATCATCACATACTCACCGGCAATCTCGAACGTATGCACCTCGCTGATGTCGCTATAGTAGCCGCCGTGGGACTTGGCGCGCACGGCGCAGTACAGCGGCCCGCGCGCCACCGGCACCGAGATCAGCCGTGGCGAGTGGGACGCCTGCTCCACCCGCATGGACTCACTCGGGTGGACCGAGTCCCCAGGGAGCATCTTCGCGGATCATCACATACTCACCGGCAATCTCGAACGTATGCACCTCGCTGATGTCGCTATAGTAGCCGCCGTGGGACTTGGCGCGCACGGCGCAGTACAGCGGCCCGCGCGCCACCGGCACCGAGATCAGCCGTGGCGAGTGGGACGCCTGCTCCACCCGCATGGACTCACTCGGGTGGACCAAGTCCTCGGGGATCTCGGTCTCGGAGACTATGATTTCGTAGTTGTATCTGGAATTTGAGTTGACAGTTTAAAGGATAACGGCATTATACTGACAGTTGATAGAATTAAGACCACGTAGAATATGAACTGGGCGCGCGTACAGCCATACAATTAAATGGACTGCTCGCTAATTAGAGTTCTCTGAAATGACGAGCGCCAAGTGGCAGTAGGTGAGGTACCAAAATATTTGAACATCGTTACGATAACTCAATGTCTATCGATATCGATATATCTAGCGAAAAAGATAACTCAACCTCGATCCACATGGCAGCACAGTGACGTTTGTTTCAGAAACTTGTGATACCGCTTGTTTTTAATAACTCTCAATGGACATGCCCATCACGAACTTGATTTAGCCAGATCGCTGCTCTCTATCTTTCGGACTCAGATATCATGCCGGGGACCCATGTCAGTGCAAGCAAGAGACCGGAGTGCGGCCTCTCGTACCCACATATGGCATACTGCCGCCGTCTCTGTCGCTCAAAGTCGTGTCTGGTCTGTTAGCTGTACGCTACGCCAGTACTAGTACGTGAATATTCAGCGTTTATGCGGCGTTTTTTTGTTCGTCATTGTCATTTGAGCAAATATTGTGAAAAAAGTGATCAAAGTCAATATTTTCTTAAAACGTATAAATAACCATACGGCATTGAGTTTTATCGAATTAAAGTGATCGCAGGTTGTCCTAATTTTAGGGAGATAATTGAGAGAGGGTAATAGGATAGTTGCGTCGTGTTAAAATTGATAACGTAGTGTTGCTAAATGGATAGTAAACCATCAAATTATTGTGATGTATAAATTATTAAATATAATTAATATCATAAAAAGATTTGAAAGTTTAGAAAAACACGCATTGTTTTTTATTGTCCAAGAGTAAATTTAAAGCTATCAACAGAATCCTTACGCTTTTATAGAAACACATTTGTATGACAACTACAACGCTTAACGCAGTATTTCGCGACCGAAACAGCAATTTACTTGATTTTCCATACAACGATTTTCGATACGAACGTGTGACGTCATACTTTAACGTCAATTAGTATGAAGCATTTCGCCTGCTGCCAGCGAGATCCGTCTTTAGCACATTTTTTTGGGTATTTACGTTCTTTAATTGTAGTTGCTCTCATACAAACATTTGTTCTTCTCCAAAAACTGGTTCGAATGGCATCGTAAATAAATCTTAGGTCACAGGCCCATTATTTAGAAACAGCCGTTTGAAACCGACGCAGATTGACCCTAGAACGATACTCACTTGTCTGGCTCGTCATCTCCTCGGTTGTCCCAGTTGACCATGATATGTCCGTGGGGCATCACCCACCCGATGACGCCGGACGGCGCCGGGATCGGCGCGCCGAGGACGCGCTTACACGTCACAGCTGCTGACGGCACTTTGGCCTGTATACAAAGTATACATTCATCATCATTTTCATCATCATATCAGCCGAAAGACGACCACTGCTGGACATAGACCTCCCTCAAAGAGTGCTAAAGTTGCCGGTCTTGCGCCACCCGCATCCAGCGGACTCCCGCGACCTTTACCAGGTCATCAGTCTACCTTGTGGGGGGCCTATCCGGTACGTGGTCGCCACTCGAGAAGTATACATTAATTACGTTTCAATCAAATAAGTGAGTGGTATAGTCCGGAACGTAGTTAATTGTCGATCCAAGAGCCAAATTAAATTGCAAATTAAATTTAATTTTTGGTACAAGTTTTTATTGCAAACTCTACTTTTCTGTATACCGTCATCAACTACTCATTGAGACAATTCTACGAGCCCAAACTCAACGGGGGTTAATTCGGTTAAGTATTGAATTCCCATGTCCACCATTTGTCTCCATCATCAGATCAGCTCGATGGTATGATAATATTGGATTGTCATCCTAAATATACCATTAACCAAAATTACAGCGCAATCGATTGAAGATATCTGCTTCAAAATTTAGTTGCAAGATTTCACCCGAACATAGTTATTTGGGTGAGGCCTATGTCCAGCAGTGGACGTCTTTCAGCTGATATGATGATGATGATGATTGCAAGTTAATAGGTCAATATAATAAGATTAATAAGGGTTGAGAATCAAAATTAAACCATGTACTGTGAAGGCCGAAATCAAACACTTTTTGCGCCAATAGAGTTGGCCAGTCGTATACACTGTACACTCTTTCCGTAATTGGCATTTGGCGTCCATGATTATTAGGCGATTATCCTCTTAAAAATTAACGCTACGAAAGATGGTAGATCACCAAGACGATATTGTTGCAGCTGCAGGGTACAGTGGTACAAGTACAACAAGTAACGTTATTATCACTTTTTACAACTTGCACTGTTCGTATGTATGTAAATATAAAAAGTAAGTATGTAAGTTGTCCGTCAAAATTTGCAATCCAATTTTCAGTCACTTCCCGTTATCCAATTGAGCTGAAATTTTGCAAGTATATGTATATCGCATGACAATAATATTATGATGACTTGGAGCTGATCTGATGCTGGAGCTGGAAGGTGGCCATAGGAACTCCGCAATAAAACGACACAACCCCAACGAGTTTGGGCTCGTTAGAATCGTCTCAATGAGTAGTTGATGATGGTATGCAGAGAAGTACAGTCGGCAGGCAGTAAAAGCTTGTACCAAAAATGAAATTTTTGACAGAAACTTATTCTCAATTATCTCGCAAGTGGTTAGAGTGGATTTATCTGAGTTTGAAGTAAAGCGACACACATGTAACTTGGGACTGTTACTCTATACACTGTGGCCTAGGTAGCAGAAGGGGCGCTTGTTCTCTTCTAACAATCTTCCTCCTAGCGTTATTCCCGGTTGTGCCTCTAAAGGAGCCCGGGGTCCGCTTTGACACCTAATCCCAAGATTTGGCATAGGCACTAGTTTTACGAAAGCGACTGCCATCTGACCTTCCAACCCAGAGGGAAAACTAGACCTTATTGGGATTAGACCGGTTTCCTCACGATGTTTTCCTTCACCGATAAGCTAACGGTAAATATTCCGTACATAAGTTCCGAAAAACTCATTGGTACGAGCCGGGATTCGAACCCACGACCGCCGCTTGACAGCCGTATGCCTGAACCACTAGGCTACCGTAGCTCTCTTCTAACAATGAACCTCAATAAATACTTGATACTCACGGAAATGCAGATATTGTACCGCCCTCCGACGGCCACATTTGCGATGACGTGAGACATCGTGACAGCCGTCGTCGGCGTCAGATCGTAGCGACTGACATTGTTGCGGGTCTCTTCCGTTATCTCCAGCTGCAATGCAAACGAATATGGGACTTCAATCGATAGACATTAAGCCTAAGATTCTCTGATTGATGTACGGTCAACCAATTTGATTCCTAGGCCGCCGTAGAACCCTGTCATTTTAACTGCTACATAGCGACGCAATAATCCTAGTAACCAGTATTGACAACATGTTCAACGGCAAGGTTCTATGATGGCCTAGGAATCAAATTGGTTGACTGTACGGTCACGGACTTTAGTCGTTGAGCCATTTAGAGCTCACTTCTAAACTTTACTATTGACAAACCAAAATTTGTTGACACCTACATGGCTCAACAAAGTCCTGTACATGAAGCCGTTTTTCTCTGAAGCCATTTTCAGGATGATTATAATAAAAAACAAACCTAACCTAACCTAATGGACTCTACGCGATAAGTATTCAAAAAATGGAAAAGCTTTTGGGTTTTCGAGATAGTTGGCTTTTTGCCGAAATGAAAATTCGGACAAACGATAGGGAAATGAAATTTAGTGATTGCGATAGGTTGCCGTTTTATCCATGGCAATAAGCGATATAAAAACTATTTAAATAAATGAATGGAAATCACATGCATAGGTACACTATAGGTGTTCAAAAATATCGGCACATGCACCCTAATGCCTTGAAAATAGAGGTGTGTTCCGATGTTTGTGACGTGCTTGTTTGCTCCGATGTATGTGATGGCGACTGTACTTACAACTTTTGTCAGTAAAAAGTAAAGGCGTATGTATTCACTTACCCTGTACGCCACTTCTTCGTGGATTACGTCACAATTTGCGTTCCATAAGATCTCCATTCTTGTCTTGTTGGCGTTGAATATTACGTGTAAATTCTTTATCGGTGCCCTATTAACAAATTAGAGGACCATTAAGGCGCCGTAGGTTCAGCGAAGTTAGGCGAACAGAGTTTTTGAAACGATATAATGCGTCTGTTTATAAAAAGTCCCTGGGCGACCGAGCTCTGCTCGTGTGAAAATAGAGAAAACACGGTGAAACGAATTTTCCCAGACATCAGACCTAGCCTAGATCAATTTTTCGCCCCCGTAAATCCCTATATTCCAAATTTCATCGAAATTGTTAGAGCCGTTTCCGAGAACGAGATTGCAAATATCTATATATACAAATAATACTAAATATTAAACAATAGTATAGGATATGGTTTCAAAAAAATTATCGTAGTAATCTTGAGGCTTTTCTGCAGCGAGATCAGTGATTCGAAACATGATTAAGCAATTTTCGCTCCATAGAAAAAAATCATGAACATAGGTCTAAAATACACTTAAATCAATCGTATAGATAAATTAACGAGAGCATGGAATTGCATATGTAGTAGTATTGTATGTTTACAGGCATTCTATATTTGAATTTTCTATTTTCTCGTACTATCAGCATAAAAAGAGGTTTGTTATATATTGAAGAAGTAAATACCAAAATAATGTCAGTGTCAAATTGTGAATATTATTTACGTTGCGCATATATTTTTACGTCTGATTTTATTGTATTCTCACAATTATCACAATAATTTTGTGTCAACCCGTACGAATATGATACGTAAGGGTATGTAATTTTATTAAATTGAGAGAAAATTATTCTCCTTCGCAAACGGTACAGTCGCCATCACATACATAGGTACACTATAGGTGTTCAAAAATATCGGCACATGAACCCTAATGCCTTGAAAATAGAGGTGTGTTCCGATGTTTGTGACGTGCTTGTTTGCTCCGATGTATGTGATGGCGACTGTACAACCACTACAAATGCAATTCCATGTTCACGATAATTCATCTATAACAAACTATGCATAAAAGCTCAACACATTAAAATTGGTTCTAAAAATCGAAACTTTGATGAAAATAAAACCATGAAAGTTAATTTCCTGATCATTAAATTTTGTTCATTTCATTTAACGTCTAATGCAATTTATTTTTCGAAAATAATATCTTTGAAATGACCGCTGGCACTCCTGCAAACGAATACGCAGATTTTGGGAAACTTGGTGACACAATCATGCTGCGAGGGCTATCTCATCGCGGATGTTTTGCTTGAGTTTGGATATTGTCTTCGGTTTTTAGGGTTCCGTACCAAAAAGGTAAAAAAGCAATTTATGGGTGCGACTCTGCCCGTCTGTTCGTTTGTCACAACGTTAAATATCTCAGGAACTACTTGAGCTATCAATTTGAAATTTGGAACAACTGTTAAGAAGGTTAAGACACGTGTATAGAGAATGAAAAAAATATTTATCTATCCAAATATCATAAACCCTCCATGATGCGTTCAAGAACCGCACATTATGACCACCATAAAAAGAGACTGTTTTGTAAGAACAAATTTCTTATCTGTGAAAATGTTATTATTGCTAAATAATAACATCGATTTCGATGCTATTATTACATTCAAATTTCGAAAACCTCTAAAAAAACAAAGCAATTTGATTTGACCTCTATTCTAATATCAGTCGAGATGACGATTAGTTCGAAATGAATTGTCAATTTGCATACAAATTTGACAAATGTCGCACGTAAGTAAGATATCGAACGATATGACAGTTGGCGCCGACTCTAGTTTGTCTCTGAATTAAAAAAAATACTATGACAGCTGCCAGAAAACAACGCCGCCATGCCGGTCATAATATGCGGCTCCTGAATGCATCATGGAGGCTTATGATATGTGGATAGATAAAGTAGTGTATGTAACTGTTCATAATTAGGCATTAACACACTCGTGTGATGTTATTATGAAACTCGCCTGCGGCTCGTTTCATAAACCCACACTCGTGTTTAATGCCCTTCATTATGTACAGTCACATAAACTACTAATATACATTTTTATTTTCTGTGTAAATGACGAATATGAGGGGGGTTAAAAATTCAAAGTCTAGTTAATAGATTAGGTCGGGTATCATATGAAAGGGCATGAGTTGCGCTTTCTAAAAGCATTTTTTTTCTCAAGTGGTTAAATTTTGATTTATTAAGGAAAATGTTGAAATAAATACCAATCCATTGTAACCTTAAGGGTCGTACTATAAATGAGGCAAAAAAAACTAACTTCTAATCTTCTTCACTCGTTAACTTATGCCGAGACAGAAGCTATTTTAGACATTATACTTTAGCTTAAGTTTACAGTTTAGTAATTGTTTTTAAGTTCCTATTGTTTATACTTTGATTGTAACTTGTAACGGAATTCCAAAATGTAATTTGTAACTGGTTCCCCGCGATACAGGCGAAGCCTAGTGCGGAGACCTCTGGAAATTATTGTAAAAAAATATGCCAAATAAAACTTTTATTACTTATTACTTTAATGAGGCCGGCGTCATCGCTCTGCGATGAAGGCCTTGTTTTTTTTTCAATAAAGATGAGAAGAGAAAAAAAAAGTATATTAATGAGAAAAAGTCGTATGCAAATGGGGGAACCTAGCGGCAGTATAATAGAACTTACTTGGCGTTCTCGCGGGTCATGATCTCGTGCAGCCTGGAGATGGGACCGTTGGCGAGCGTGACGGCGAATATATAGCTCTCGCACGCGTGCAGGTCCTCTATAGTCATGCTCGTGTCCTTTGTCATTACTTTGGCTGGAAAATTAATGGATACGTTAAGGCGCCGTAGGTTCAACGAAGTTAAGCGAACAGAGTTTTTTAAAACAATATAATGCGTATGTTTATAATAATATGGTTTCAAAAAAATACGAATAGCAATCTTTAGGCTTTTCTGCAGCGAGATCAGTGATTCGAAACTACACTTAAAACATTCATAACAAATTATGCACAAAGCTTAACATATTAAAATTGGTTTTAAAAATCGGTAATATCATGTTTGAAGGAACTTAGTGATTACTTTTTTATTTATTTAAACGTACAAAAAAATACAATTAAAAAACATGATATCCGCGCTTCCGAACACGCACTTCCATCTCGCTCACGCTTATGCTCAGTGAGAGGGAGAGAAGACCATGAACCTACGGCGCCTTAAGGTGGTTCGATTGCCATACAAAACGTTATTTGACATTCGCAGGCTAACGGCGTGGTATTTTAAGAAACCTATGTAACAAACTTTCATAAATTGGCTTCCCATTTGCGCCAAATTCTCCCTTTCCTAGAATAAACATGTATAAACTAGATTAATTTGAGAAATTGGTTTGGGACGTGATATTTTGGGAAAACGATTTTTCTCAAATTAATCTAGTTTATTCTAGGAAAGGGAGAATTTGGCGCAAATGGGAAACCAATTGATGAAAGTTTGTTACATAAGTTTCTTAAAATCCCACGCCGTTAGCCTGCGAAAGTCAAATAACGCTTTGTATGGCAATCGAACCACCTTAAGATTATGAAACACATAGATTATATGAAAGTTACGGCGGCTTTGTTGTAGTTTATGTAATCATGACTATATCACTATATCATTAAGAACTAATGTCGCAAGCTTATTTCTGTAGACGTAGACAGTTCGACTTATGCTTGGGGATCCAATCCAATTGGTCACACAGCCTTAAACGAGGAGTGGAACTAGAAATAGAGCATGAAGGCACTGTCAGCACAAGACCGATTCAATCTGCACTACAGAAAATAGAATATTTGCACAGGTTTTTATCCATACTTGAAGGGTCCACGAAAAGAACATGTCTAGTCATATTTTTTTTCAAAATGAGATTTTAATGTCAAAATGTTGAGCTCGTTATGAACTACTTACGTGAACGTGACATTAAAATCTCATTTTGAAAAAAAATTGACTTCCGTGGACCCTTCACTTATTCTTTTTTCTTGGGATCCTAATGTACATTACATCACATATTATGTATATGTCACCGTAAAATTGTGAACGCCGTCAGTTTATAATCTTACTCGCGATATCTGTCGAAAAAATCACAATTTAACGCTATATTTTTCGTTAATTTATAAACTATTAATGTCGAATCGTCAAATTGTGAACTGAGATCAAATCGGCTCGCTACGGAACGTACACAAAGACTAGGTAGGATAGGTTAGATAGGTATATTCAGTTGCCCGAAGGGCAAACCGCCCAGAAAACCGGATGACGAAACTATCATGTTCTGACGTACTTAGGTAAGTGGAAGCTGATGCAAGTGGAATACTTCGGTTAACCAATCAGCGCACAGGGTGTGTTCCGCGTCGTGCCAATTTGATTCAGTCTACAATTTGTCGATTTGACATTGATAGATTATAATTTAACGAAAAACTATGCGTTAAATTGTGAACGGTTTTCACAATTTTTCGACAGTTTCTAATATCGCGAGTAAGATTATAAACTGACCGTGTTCATAATCTGACGGTAACATATACATTGTAATACCGCGTACTCCAAATTTGTGCCTTTGCTTACAGCAGCCTAGCAGCGTAGACGTGGTTTCTCACTCATAAGTCTCATAACCGAGCGTTTTTCAAAAAAAGTGCAGTATAATTTTTTTTTTGTTTTCTTACTCAGAATCGTTGCCACTATAGTTCCTCATACAAGAAAAAAAGTGTTCCAGATTTTACTATCTAAGTTTTTTCTTCCAGTGCTTTTCACGACCTGAATAAAAAAAGACTGCATACAAAAATGTGACGATCTTAAATGGAATATTTAGGACACTTTTTTTTCTTGTATGAGGATCGATAGTATCAAAGATTCTGAGTAAGAAAAACAAAATAATCGAATTCTAAAAAAAGTTTTGTACACTTTTTTTTGAAAAACGCTCAACTATTAATATCTACTGTCTACTGACAGCCTAAGGTTCACTTACTCTCCTTCCCAGGAATCCTACTGTGCATCACATCGTTGTAATAGACCGCGTACTCCAACTGCCTGCCCTTGTAGCGATCGTCAGTCGGCGGCGACCACGTCAGCTTCACTGACGTCCGCTTCTCCTTCAACAAGAAGGCTGTGCTGTTGATGACGTCATCCTGGACCCCCTGAGGGTTCAGGAATATGGTTAGCGGGTGGCCGGTGATGTCGCCTTTGTACGCCATGATGTCCACGTTGATACGCACGCCGGTTGGCAGGTTTGTTACTGGAAGGAAAAGGGAGATAAATAAATCATACATTTATTCGCAAGAAAAAGGTGCAATTGCTACTTACATTCTAAGTACAAGCTTTGCTTAGTTTGGGACTAGGTCGATTTGTGTAAGATTGTCCGCAAATATTTATTTATTTATTTAAGTTGATATATCTATGGTGAAAACCAAAAATAAGTGTCTACTGACCCCCGTACTAGTTTGCACTGTATCACGGTGGGTCAGGAATCACCATCCTTATAAGTGTCATTCAAATAAGTCATTCGTGCAGTAAGTATCATTGTATAATTTTTCTACTCCTGTACCGTTATCTGTCATTTATATAGGCTGTAGCTCTAATACAATGACACCACTAATAAGTCGTCGAAAAACTCTATGCTCTATGGCCCAAAAACGCACTGTTTAGCGTACTTTTTTGGTTCATTCATACATTTTTCATAAAAGCACTGTTTAACTTTTTTTTAATCGGCCGCTATATTGCAGTGGTGCCAACTTCATAAACAAATATTTCGAAATAAAAGTATTTATTTACGATTTAACATTTGTAGGTATATTATAAATTATTTACTAAAATCATCAATATCATCATCTATTGTGAGTTAAATTACATGTTTTATAAATTATTGGTATTATTTATAAAAATAAACAGTTCGAATTCGGTCCGGGTCCGGATTCGGTTTGGTTCGGATGGCAAGTGGTGGCACACAAATTAAAAACAAAACAAACCATAAGCAAGAGTGGTCACATTTCTGATTTCCCACCAAAATACAGTTCAAAATGAAAAAGCGAAAGATGATAAACTATTAGTCCTAAACTATTAAAATTT
Organism: Epinotia brunnichana; assembly: GCA_963854355.1. Classification (NCBI taxonomy): domain Eukaryota; kingdom Metazoa; phylum Arthropoda; class Insecta; order Lepidoptera; family Tortricidae; genus Epinotia; species Epinotia brunnichana. Next base: position 14,071,280 of record OY977949.1, on the reverse strand, counting down.
ATTTCGTGTTTGTGAAGACAAAAGTGTACGTTCCCTTTAAAATGGTTGAATAAATTAATAACTGCTCTCCTGAAGAAATTGCGTGAGTAGCAAAAGTACGAATAGAAAACTTGCTGCCTGAAAAGTTGAATTATTCTGTAATCTGCTATTTATTTAAAATTGGTCGTAGAAAAAGTATTGTATGCAACGGTGTATAACTGGTCTAAATAAGTGTATAACTTGCAATTTAAGACCCTTCTAATACAACAGTTGCATAAAATACTATAAACTAAGTGGGTAGAGAATTTAAAAAGATACAAGAATAAAGCAAACAAAAGAATACTACTGTTGAACAATGCCATGGCAACTCGTATGCATCGGGTGCTGGACCGACTTACTTAAACGTAAACAAGTAGTATACGCAAAAACTTAACATAAAAATAATTACCGTCTGAGTGGATCGTCTTCGATTGTCTACTTTACAGTGATCATAAAAGTGACCCTACTAAACATTTATAGATTGCTAAACATAAACTCAAATCATGCCAGGAACCCTTTGTAGTAAAACATGTCTTTCAAGCTATTCAGGGTTCTAAGGCACAACGCGACGAGAATGCATCTGGGAAAAGCGTGTGTACTTGGCGTTTGTAATTTGGATATTACTATTAAAGATGTCAATATCCAGCTTCTTCGTCAGATTATTTAGGTTTTTACTAGCATGTAGCAATAAATTATTGTGTCTATAGTTACGCGAATCTAGAGGAAGGGGAAGCAGATACCTTTTGGATTTGGAATATCCGGACGGATCAAGCAAAGTGTCTTATTCGCCGTCCTAAACCCAAAACCTAAGTGAGGAAACTGTTTATATTTTTCGAAAATAATTGACGCAGCTGAAAAGTCTGCAACTTTTTTCTGGTGCTAAGGAAGGTTATTCCTATCACCAAAAAAATAATCAGGCACTTCCAAAATTATCATCCATTCCCAATTGGGCAAGTGCACCTTTTGCGAGTTTACATTTTGCGTCAAGTGCACTTTTGGAGAAAGTGTACATTTTGGGAAAGTGAGTTGAGAAGCCTGACCCATTTGTTGTAAAACAATAAAGCCTGAGAAGTGTACAGTTTCTAAGAAAAACTACTCAGGGCAAATGATGCTTATGATTATGGATTTGATTAGACCTTACTCACATGTAATATTGGTTGCGTTGGTAAGAATGGGTTCCCACTGCACGTAGGTCGGCTCGGGCGGGCGCACGACCAGCCTGAAGCCCTCGATGCCGCGTATGTTGTGCCAGCTCAGAGCTGCGCAGGAGGCGTTGACGCGGAGCAGCTCCACGTGGCTCAGGTCGTCCACGTCGCCCACGTCGTCGAACAGGATGCTCATTACGGGGGACGAGGCGGAAGTGAGGGCGCCGTTCGTGCCCGTCACCTGCTCATCAATTAATAAATCAATCAATCAATCAATCGAACTAGCCCCATACTAGACTCAATAAGGCTGGTGTTATGAAAGCTAGAAGACGATATATTTAAAATATACAAATAACCTTTAAATACAAAGAAAACATTCATCTATATTATGGGGCTAGTTCGATATATTTCACATCATCCCCTAATGTTTATTTATCTACGCACATATCATTAGTGCTCTAAAATGCGTTCAGAAACCGTCGGTAATGACCAGCATTATTACAACCAATTTTACTATGACAACTTTCTTGTCTGTGGTAGTAGGTAAAATCTGTACTGTAATGTTATTACAGTACAGATTATCGGTATCGTTATGAGTTTAAATTTGGAACAGCTGTCAAAACTCAAGTGGGTCTCTAGTCTAGTATCTATAGATAATAGTATTTTATGCAACTGTTCTATAAGAAGGGTCTTAAAACGCGAGTGGCGTGGGTTGCGATGCGAGCCTCGGCGAGCATCGCAATTAAAGACGCCACGAGCGTTTTTAGACCAGTTATACACAGTTGCATACAATATTTTTTCTACGACAAATTTAAAATAAATAGCAGACTACAGAATAGTTATACTTTTCAGGCGGCAAGTTTTCTATTCGTACTTTTGCTACCTACTCGCGCAATTACTTCAGTAGGTGGAGTTATTAATTTCTTCGACCATTTTAAAAGGAACGTACACTTTTGTCTTCACAAACACGAATAAAATCTTAATGGTTTTGGACTAACTAATAGTTTATCATCTTTCGTCCTTTCATTTTGAACTGTATTTTGGTGGGAAATTTGAAGGAAATGTTATGCCTCTTGTTTATGGTTTGTTTTGCTTTTAATTTGTTTGCACTTGCCATCCGAACCAAACAGAATCCGGACCCGGACCGAATTCGAACTGTTTATTTTCATAAATAATACCAAGAATTTATAAAACATGTAATTTAACACACAATAGATGATGATTTATTATTATTGTAGTAAATAATTTATAATATACAAATGTTTAATCGTAAATAAATATTTTTATTTCGAAATATTTGTTTATGAAGTTGGCACCACTGCAATATAGCAGCCGATTTAAAAAAAAGTTAAACAGTGCTTTTATGAAAAATGTATAAACCAAAACAGTACGCTAAACAGTGCGTTTTTGGGCCATAGAGCATAGAGTTTTTCGACGACTTAATAGTGGTGTCATTGTATTTGAGCTACAGCCTATATAAATGACAGATAACGGTTCAGGAGTAGAAAAAACAGTTATCGATACGAAACGTCAATTTATTATGTTTTATAATTTTAATTTTTTTAACATTTTTTACTTTTTTAACTTTTTTTTTACTTTTATTCACTTTTTTTTTACTTTTCGAACTGTTTTAACTTTTTTGCAGTTTGTTTAATATTTTTTAATTTTTTGCACTTTTTTTTTACTTTTTGTCACTTTTATTCCTTTTTTCACTTTTTTTTACTTTTTCTAACATTTTTTTACTTTTTTTTTCAAATTTAGTCACTTTTATTCCTTTTTTACCTTTTTTTTTACTTTTTCTAACTTTTTTTACTTTTTTTTCATTTTTTTTTAATTCACTTTTTTTTCATTTTTTTCACTTTTTTTTTTTCAAAGATAACTTACAGGTAGCACTCGTAGCAATGCAGGTTATTTTCCTACGGCTTCTGAACCCATCTTAGAGTACTTATGATTTATGATATGTGTTTAGATAAAGTAGTGTATGCAACTGTACATAATTAGGCCTTAAAACACTCGTGTGATCCTATTATGAAACTCGCTGACGCTCGTTTCATAAAACCACACTCGTTTTTTAGGGCCTCTCATTATGTATCAGTAGCATAAACTACTATTATATTACATATTTATTTTATATAATTCTATAATCCAATTTTAGCTGGACAGCTCGGCAGCTGCACTGTTCCTTGTGAATCTCGCAACCGTACGCATACTGGAACCCTATCAGCGATATAGACACGAATACATATACAGTCAGGGGTATTAATATACGTACATAAAAAAGGACATAAATATCTGTACACGTCTTTATGACATTGACAATAGAGTTCTGTACAGATATTTATGTCCTTATTTATGTATGTATATTAATAACCCTGACTGTACATTATGTACCAGTGTGTAACCGCCATACGATAAATAAATAAATAATCCAATTTTAGATCTCACTCAGTTCTCACAAGAATATGCCCAAATCAGGGGAGTCAATCTTTCAAATACGCAATGAATTTTCAACATGGATTCTCAAATTACGGAATTCTGTAGAAACAAAAACTGAAAATCGAAGAAAAGTTAAAAGTCCGAAGAGTCGAAGGTATAAATCGTACAAAATGAACTGCTCACCCAGAAGGAATAATTCATGGTAGGTATAAAGTATCCATTGATGGTCATGTTCGTCTCCGTGCCTTTAGTGGTCTTCTCCATGGGCGGTATGGGCGGGGCGTAGGACACGGTGTAGGACTGTATCTGGCCCTTGGGCGAGGCCGGCGGGTCCCAGATCACTTGGATCCGACTGCCGGTTAGTTGGGTTACGCTCACTTTCAGGGGCGGTGAGGGCTCTGGTGAAAAAGGCGATGTTTAACACCATGTTTTTTAATATGAGACGGATCAAGCAAAGTGTCTTATTTGCCGTCCTAAACCCAAAACGTAAGTGAGGAAAATGTTTATATTTTTCAAACATAATTGACGCAGCTGAAAAGTCTGCAACTTTTTTCTGGTGCTAAGGAAGGTTATTCCTATCACCAAAAAAATAATCAGGCCCTTCTGAAAATGTCATCCATTCCTCGTTGTCGCATATAGGTATATATCAGCTGTAAGTACCTTTTAAGATTAATTTAAGTCAATGATGTATATATGTGATGTCGACGTACTTACTTATAAAATATACATCTCACGGCAAAACTTGTGCCCAGATATTTATTTGTTGTGTTGAAGTTATTATGTATTCACATGTCACTTATTTATTTATTTAAACTTTATTGCACAAACAAAGACTTAATGCTTTAAGTCATTCTCTAACAGTAAACCGCAGGGCTAAACTTACTTGGGGACTTATGTTGGCATGTTAAATCTGTCTATAAAACTCTAACATGTAAATGCTCTTGAGATATACGTACCTCCTTCGCCGGTCGTGGTGTTTACAAACTTCATAGACGAGTATGTCTTATTTGTTCTGGTGTCTTGAATGTAGAACGTCACATTATATTGCGTGTACGGCTCCAAATCCACAAACCTAGAACAAAAAAATACTCTAATCATAATCACGCATTCAAGGATTATACCTACAAAAAAAACCATCGTCAACATCAACATAAAGATAACAGTTTAGTTTGACACTAGATAGATGTACGTACAATTGAAAGAAAAGAAAGAAAGAAAAAAAAATTTATTCGTGATAAATAAAAAAACATACAACAAACTGTACACACATACGCACATACACATTGCAATTAGGAATGGATGAAAATTTTAGACGTGCCTGATTCTTTTTTTGGTGACAGGAATAACCTTCCTTAGCACCAGAAAAAAGTTGCATACTTTTCAGCGGCGTCAATTATTTTTGAAAAATATAAACAGTTTCCTCATTTATTTTGGGTTTAGGACGGCGAATTTATAACTATACTCTATACTCTTTCATAACTTTTGTTGTTCCGGATTGCCCATCGAAAAGTTTCACGCGCCGCCACTGATAGCTACAGCATGGGGTTCTTTAAGAAAGGAGTATATTCATTTTTAACGCGCATGTGACCCCTCTGGAGTTGCAAGCGCCCATAGGCTTCGGTGACCGCTTACCGTCAGGCTGGCCGGACGCGTGTTGCCACCGACGTGGTATTAAAAAAACCGGACAAGAGCGAGTTGGACTTGCCCACCGAGGGATCCGTATAAAATTACAAATGTATAGATTTCTGATTTTTCGCTGTATCATCACTACATAGTATAAAACAAAGTCACCTCCTGCTGTCTGTCCCTATGTATGCTTAGATCTTTAAAACTACGCAACGGATTTTGATGCGGCTTTTTAATAGATAGAGTGATTCAAGAGGAAGGTTTATATGTATAATACATGCATGCATTAATACATATAAACCCGTGCGAAGCCGGGGCGTGTCGCTAGTTTGTAATATAATACGATATTATTACTTGCCAACTTTCATAGTTCTATAGTGCGTTTTTTTTAGCATTAGAAAGAAGGATAAAGTATGAAGAAGCACGAGGTATTTTATATAAGACACTTTATGCCACACAACTGTCAAAGTATCTCAAACAGCCATTAAAAAAGACTTACATTATTGTTGTCGACCCTAAAATTATAGAAGTGTTTTCATTATTTATATCTAAATAATACTTACAACAATATATTTATTTTGAAAGTATTTATTAATGACTCAGTTATTTAAAATTTCGTTATTTAGTTCTGGAAAGGTTGCATAATAAAACACCTAAAGAAGAAGAGGTTTGAAACGATCGGTTCGTTTTGTCAAAAATGACCATCGTATCACGTTCTTTTTCTTGTTTTCTTGGTAATCAGTAAATTGTTGAATTCAGATTACGAGATTATTATACGAGTATCTATTTGTTAATAAATATTAAGATTTTATTTTTCGCTGTGTGTGGTGGCGTGCGGACTGCAATGGACCAACCAGAGGCAGGCCCAAATGGCTTGCAAAAAAGACCGACTCGTTCTCCCCCGAACGTTTTGCGTTCACCCAAATCAAAGAGACAGAAACAGAGTCCATTAACAACAAATAAATGAGAAACGTATGGTGGTCAACATTTACAAGTTGGCGTGTGAATTTTATAGTAGGTACTTACATACATAGTTTTATTTACATAATAAATTGATTTGGAGATATGCACTTTTTATTAACTTCATAGGAAAAATACAAAATAACTAATATCCTGTTAAGTTCTCGTTGTCTTCGTAACATCTAATATTTATTTGTCCCAAACAGAATGTTGACGACGACTGCTTCTTTGTTTACCGTATTTCTAATCCTAAAAAAAACGGACTATAGGTCAACGGAAAGTACCCTACAAATTTGGATTGCCTTGAGAGTGTCGAAATCTGCGGTTTTTGCGGCATAAACAGCCGTATCTTTTTTTTACGTTAACTTAGAAGTATGACTTTTTCACGGCACGACTATAAGCTTGAATATATGGTTTTAATTTCAACTCGATACCTCCCCACGCATTCCCGAGATAAAGGGTCTTGACAGACAGACCTTGAGAAAGACCTAGAGAAGGGTCTTGAGAGACGGACAACAAAGTGATGCTATAAGGGTTACGACTTTCCTTTTGAGGTACGGAACCCTATAAAAACACATCACTATTGTTAACAATAGTGATGTGTTTTTCAGGGTTCCGTAAACCGTTAACATAATATCAGGCAGTAGTGCCAACCTGAAATATGGAAAAACAAAAATGTATCTAAGTTTTACCTAAAAGTGCTCTCCTGAATCCAGGTCATGTTACGCCACACCCCGTCCGAGACCTTCGAAATGGAGGGCAGGAAGCTGTAGATGAACATCTTCTGCTGAGACATCCAGAATGAGATGAGGAAACTGCTGGCGTTTATTGATGGCTGGTCCACGCCAATACCGAGGATCTAAAAAACATTGAATGGTTAAAATGGCCAGCTTAACTTTTAGCTAAAGTTCTAAATCGAATGAGATAAATACATAAATTCACGCCCCTATTAATATATAAAAAGGGATATGCAGTGTTGCGGATGCAACCTATTTTGTACCTTTTTTTTGTCTATTATTTTTATACTTTTGGAATGTTTTATTTTGTTTTATCAGTTGTCAATATATTGCTGTCGAAAACAGATTGAGTCGGCTTGGTTTTAATATATTTCCTATAAATAATCACTCCAGCTATACAGTCCATCAGAAGTCCTTTTCATTTGGTCCTTCTCCCGTCTTATAATGAATATGCGAAGTAGAACCAAGCAGCTGGCAACGCCGGCTAAAAGTCGTAAGGCGACACGTTCAGAACCAGGTGCACCCGCTGTGGGTGGGGTCGGTCGGTCCAAAAGTCAGGGCCTCACGAAGACTGATGCCACAGAAACACCCGCAGCTCTCGATATTGTTCGCGCGTGTCCCGCAACTACCACCACCGGCGGCTGCGGCTCCGCTGTTGCAGCCGAACATTTTGACGTTTCTCCTAGTTGCAGGTCGCACGTATCAGGGTCTTCGCGGTCATCAGCTACCATAAAAGCACGGAGGCTTTCCGCGGAGGCCGAGTTGGCCCGCAGAAGTATGGAGCGAGAGCAAGAATTGATGATTCGTGAGCAAGAAATTGCTCGACAAAGAAAACTACTTGAGCAGGTAAAACAAGTAGAACAATTAGAATTGGAAGCTGCTCTGGCCGCTCAAGAAGCCGAAGAACGTTCCGCAAAGTCGGCCAGTAATGTTCATTCCCGGACGGCATCTTGGGTTCGCGATATAAACCAGGGTAGCTGCCTACGCATGACGAATGAGCCAACTGTCGAATTGCATCGCAATACAGGAAACGATGGAATTATACTCAAAGCGATTGCTGACACTGCAGCTGCAGCAAAAGCTTTGGCTTCAGGTCGTAGAGCCAACATAGAACTCCCTACATTCTTCGGGAATGGTTCGCAATGGCTACAATTTAAACGTCAATTTAGTAGTACTGAGTCTTCTTATTCCCCCGCAGAGAACGTTGCGCGTTTACAGAACGCGCTTCGCGGACCCGCGCGTGAGGCGGTCGCTTCGCTGCTCCACACGGCAGCTGCCCCCGAGGAGATCATGTACGCACTCGAGCGAACATTTGCGTGCCCGAAAATGATCGTCTTTGGTGAGGTACAAGTGTTGAAAACGCTGCCGCGGCTTGGCGCCGAGCTTAAGGAGATTGGTATTTTTGCCAACAAGGTACGAAACAGCCTTTCGACTATGAAATTACTCGGTCTACGAGAATATTTACATTCACCTGAGCTATTTCATAGTATTTTGGGCAAATTTAACCCTTTAATGAAGATGAGGTGGTCTGACTATGCGTCAGAAATGTCAAACCCTCTCATGTCAAAGTTAGAACTTTTATCTGATTTTCTAACTCGTGAACACGAGCGTTATATTAAATTCGCATTATCTCCTGAAATAGGTTTTATTGCTACACAACAAAACATCATTGTGCCTGTCAATAAACAATTCAAACGTGAAAATATTCACGCTGTGACACATGACAATATTAAAACAGGTGACAAAACGGAATGCATTTATTGTAAAAAGTGCCATGATATAAAAAACTGTTCCGAATTCACAAGGTTATCAGTTGAAAACAGGTGGTGTTGGTTGCGTGAACACAAAATATGCTACAAATGTCTAAAGAGTAAATCACATCAGTGGAAGTTATGTAAAGTGAACCCTTGTGATGTCGACGGTTGTACTTTCCGACACCATCCACTTTTACACGGCAGGCAGGATACATTTACATCACCGCAAACACACCATACACAGGCGTTCCATAATACAGTGTGTACAGCTGCGCTCAACCATGAGTGTGAAACAGAACTAAACAATATCAACAATACGGGGTGTACGGCACCGCTAAACAAAACTGAGTGTACTGCGTTCAATAATACTGGGTATGCGAATTTGTCTGAAAGGGATGCCAAACACACGCCGTGCTGTTCCAAGACTACACAGGAGTTGTCAAAAGAAAACGTCATGGTTTCTAATACAGGTATTTTAAGTCAACATGTTGGAACGACAACCAAAACACAACCACACAGCGCATTATTAAAAGTGGTACCAGTTATTGTGTCTGGACCAGCTGGCAGTTACGAAACCTTCGCACTCCTAGACGATGGCAGTACAGCGTCGTTAATTGATTCTAAAGTGGCTGCCCGTATCGGGGTGTCAGGGCCAGAGGAGGTTATTACTGTCAATGCTGTAGGTGGCTTACACAAAACTACTAAGATTTCTTATGTGGACTTTTACATACAGGGTAAACACGAATCTGACAGGTTTTTAGTCAATCGTGCCAGGGCCATGCCCTTACTCAGCTTGAGCACGCAAACATTGTCCAAACACACCGCACAGTCTTACGATTATTTGAGTGATTTAACCGATTATTTGACGTACATTGACGCTATGCCAACCGTGCTGATTGGTGCCGAGCACTGGCATCTGTCAATATCTCGTGATATCCGCGCTGGTAGTCGTAATGAGCCGGTAGCTTGTCACACCTGGCTTGGTTGGACATTGTATGGAGTGGCTTCTAGTAAAACGAAACCGGTTGAGTTTGTCAACCACTGTCACCTAGACCGTATGGAGCTTACTGAACATGAACGTTTAGAACTACTAATAAAGGAGCAGTACAAATTGGACTCACTGGGTATTACCAAACATGAGAACCTTCATAATAAACTGGATGCTCGAGCTGTTGAGATCTTACACAATACTACCACACGTTTGCCAACTGGTAGGTATGAGGTAGGACTTCCATGGCGGGATAATATTCAGTGCGTTCCCGACAGTTATCCGCAAGCCCTATCTCGCTTATTAAGTTTAGAAAGACGTATGTTTCGAGAGTCCGATTTTGCTGAAGCATACAAAAGGTTTATTGACAATATGATTGCCAAAGGTTATGCTGAAGAATGTGATCCTGTCACTTATTATGGTCATTCTGTCAGTAATAGGAACGGTACCAATGTTGTCAACAGTAAACACAATTTAGTGGAATGTCCAAATAAAAATAACAATTCGTCAGGTTACATTCAATATGGTACAGTCAGTCCGAATAAAGTGCAACCAAAATGTCATGACTACATGTCAACCACAGACATGGATAAAATAAACTTAAAAACGACTTCTGAATCTTCTGATACAACTCAAAGTGAAACCAATACCGAAATAAGGTGGTATTTGCCTCATTTTGGGGTTTATCACCCACAAAAGCGTAAACTCCGTGTCGTCCACGATGCAGCCGCAATGAATCAAGGCGTTTCCTTAAATTCGTTGCTTCTTCAAGGACCAGATCTCTTAGAAAACTTATTAGGCATACTTTGGCGTTTAAGAGAGGGCGCTGTCGCAATGACAGCCGATATTAAGGAGATGTTTCCCCAAATACGGATCCGTGATCAAGATAGGGACGCATTACGCTTTTTATGGCGCGACGTTAGGTCAAAGAACACAACTCCCATAAAAGAGTATCGAATGACAGCTGTTGTTTTCGGGGCGTCATCCAGTCCATTTACTGCGCTGTATATCAAAAATAAAAATGCAATGTCACATCAGGATTTGTATCCCAAAGCAGCCAATGCAAGCATTCACAGTTCCTATATGGATGATTTTTTGGACAGTCTTGATGAGGTAACTGAAGCTGCGCAGCTGGCATCCGATGTGGTGACTATCCACCGTAACGCCTGTTTTGAAATGTGTAGTTGGATTTCTAACAGCCAGGAAGCGTTACGTCTTGTTCCAACTGAATTGCGCGCTGCACAGCCTACTGAAGTGTCTCTTGGTAGTGAATCAACTAACGTCAGAGCCTTAGGTGTCTCTTGGGATCCTATATCGGATACCATTGGTTTTAGGACTGGTTTAGAAGGGCTCAAGTTACATGGTGTTTTTACTAAGCGTAAAGTTTTGTCCCACCTCATGAAAGTGTACGACCCACTAGGATTGCTTGGCCCTATAGTGGTCAAGGGCCGTATACTCCTTCAGGAGGCGTGGAGATCCAACATTGACTGGGACACGGTTTTCCCACCTTCACAGGTGTTAAGGTGGAACGAATGGTTTAAAGAACTGTCAGATATATCTAATATTAGAATTCCACGTTGGTACGCTAAGGTAAACGGCGAGCCTCTGCACAGGGAGCTACACGTTTTTGCGGATGCGAGCGAGCTTGCCTATGCGACTGTCGCTTATTGGCGTTTTTTGTACGCAGACGGTACAGTCAAGCTTGCTCTCATATCCAGTAAAGCAAGAGTATCGCCATTGAAGCCCACTTCAATTCCACGCCTAGAATTGCAGGGTGCTTTAATAGCTTCACGCCTTGCTATGACCATCAAGGAATTTCACAAGAAAAAGCCTATTCGAACGTTTTTTTGGACAGATTCGAGAACTGTCCTTAGCTGGCTAAGAAGTGACGCACGAACGTTCAAGCCCTTTGTGGCCCATCGGATCGGCGAAATAACTGAAAATTCATGCGTTCAAGACTGGAGATGGGTCCCAACTGACTTGAACGTCGCGGACGATGCCACGCGAATCAAACCTCTCCATATTAACCCTAACCACCGATGGTTCACCGGCCCCTCATTTCTTCTGGCTTCTCCGGGAAATTGGCCTGTGGAACCAGCTGGCCAGCCTCCAGTTCATGAAGAGTTTAAGCAAACTCCTAGACTTGTGGTTGGGCATCTGGTTATCACCGCGGATTTCAGTCGTTTAAGTGACTGGTTGCGCTTACTGCGCGCCACTGCTCGCGTTTTGCAGGCGGCTTCTAAATTTCGCTCACTTTTGGACCGCGTTAGACACATTGATCACACTGATCCTAGCACCGATTTTAGGGTTCGTCAACGTACAAACGCGCCTACGTCCACCACTCTATTACCCCTGACAGCGGAATTGATGCAAGCCGCATAAAGGCACGTCCTGCAGAAAGTACAGTCCGAGACATTTGGAGAAGAAATTCTGCGGATTGAACGAGGAGAGTTATTGCCCAAGAGCAGTCGCTTAGCAAAGTTATCACCCAAGATGGGAACGGACAATTTGCTGTAGAAGACGTCGGTACCGAAGTCAAATCGCCCATACTGTTAGATGGTCATCACCCAGTCGTGCGCCTTTTGGTTCTCTTTTACCATCGCAAGGCTGGACATGCGAATAATGAGATGGTCGTCAATGAGCTGAGACAGAGATACTGGCTTCTTCCCTTGCGCAGCACCATACGAAGCGTCGCCAGCAAATGTTTGTATTGTCGGATCAGGAAGTCAAAACCGATGAATCCAATGACTGGAAACCTTCCTCCGCAGCGGCTTGCCCACCATCGCCGCCCATTTAATTTCACTGGACTTGATTATTTTGGCCCAATTAACTCCACAATCGGACGCAAACAGGAAAAACGATACGTAGCCCTATTTACCTGCTTGACTTCCAGAGCCGTCCATTTGGAACTTGTGCACTCCCTGACGGCTGATTCAGCGATAATGAGTTTGCGTCGATTTATTGCAAGGAGAGGTGCTCCCGAAACAATATTCTCTGACAACGGAACTTGTTTTGTTGGTGCTGACCGAATATTACGGGAGTTTTATCAGACAGATGTCAACGATTTTGCTGCCAGCCGAGGAATCAATTGGAGCTTTATTCCTCCCGCTGCTCCTTTCTTTGGTGGATGCTGGGAACGGCTAGTTCGCACCGTCAAAGTTGCACTGAACGCCACCCTACGCGAAAGGGCACCTAACGCAGAAGTACTCGTGACCCTCCTGATGGAAGCTGAGGCCATCGTCAACTCCCGGCCCCTAAGTCACGTTTCTGTGAGTCAGGATGACCAGGAGACTCTGACACCTTTCCACTTTCTAATTGGCACATCCTCGAATCAAGTCCTACCCGCAACCCTTGACGACCGAGACCTTCTTCGTAGAGCAGACTGGAGGAAGGCCTTGAGGTTAGCCGACCATTTTTGGAACCGTTGGGTGAAAGAGATCCTACCTACAATGCAACCACGACAGACAGGCGAAAACAGGGAACGCGACTTAAACATCGGTGACCTGGTACTCATCGTGGATGAAAATCTTCCAAGAGGAACTTGGCCAAGAGGCCGCATCACTGCAACCTTCCCTGGCCGAGATGGCGTAGTCAGGGTGGTGGACGTAGCCACACAGGGAGGCCTTCTTCGTCGGCCCTCCAAAAAGTTGGTCAGGCTAGACGCGTAGGGCTCCTTATTGGCTGGCCCGGCTAGCTTCGTGTGCTTTCGCACACTAGGGGGTGGGATGTTGCGGATGCAACCTATTTTGTACCTTTTTTTTGTCTATTATTTTTATACTTTTGGAATGTTTTATTTTGTTTTATCAGTTGTCAATATATTGCTGTCGAAAACAGATTGAGTCGGCTTGGTTTTAATATATTTCCTATAAATAATCACTCCAGCTATACAGTCCATCAGAAGTCCTTTACATGCAGAGTACATGAAACCCACGTCCTAGTATTTGTTTTGTTTAGTGATAGGTTGCCAGCGCATCGCCCACAACACACTTTAGCCCCGTTCCCTTATTACGTCTCTTACGACACCCACGGGATGAAAGGGGGTAGTGCTATTCTAAACTGACACCGTACGGGATCGAATGACAGTATATAATTAAAACGTATCTGCGTTTACGTGCGAATAGTAAAACTATATTATAATTATATGTATTGATATTGAAGTTTTGCTATTAGCAAACTATCACTTTTCGCCGATGCAACCGACGTCTGAGAATTCATATTATGTGCGATGATGTATGGTTTGTGTTATGGTCGGAATCTGTCACTGACCTGATGCAATTGGCTTTGCAGTTAGATTTTAGCAGTGCGCACTTACATCACGTTATATCAACTTCACAAATATGATCAGAACGATTTTCAGCTCCGGTATGCGAGTTCCTATTCAACTAATGTGATGAATGATGAGGAACTGGTACTGGAATAGCCACTGTAGCTGATATTAAAATTTTGCAGGTAGAACCAATACCCGTTGGGGCGGAAAGGTTCTCGAGTGGCGACCACGTACCGGAAGGCGCGGCGTGGGTAGACCCCCCACGAGGTGGACTGATGACCTGGTAAAGGTCGCGGGAGTCCGCTGGATGCGGGTGGCGCAGGAACGGTCACTTTCGCCATGTCCAGCAGTGGACGTCTTTCGGCTGATATGATGATGATGATTAAAATTTCACCGTAGCTATTCTGTGAAGAACATCGTTAGGAAGCCGTTCTATTCCCAAGCAAGGTCTAGTTATCCCTCTGCGTTGGTTGGTCAGATGGCAGTCGCTTTCGTAAAACAATTGCCTTACCCTAATCTTGGGATTAGGTGCAGAAGCGGTCCCCGGTACAATGCTATAATATAAAATCTGTAAGAATGAACTGTGGTACCTGGATGCCGTGGGTAGGAGTAGCCTCGCTGGTGCAGTTGCTCTCATCGCTGCCGTCGTAGCAGTCCTGGTGGCCGTTGCAGAGCGACACCTCCGAGATGCACAGCATGCCGTCACCGCAGAGGGTGTAGCCCAACGGGCACTGGGTATAATCTGGCCGGCCCTGGCGACAAAATCATCGTCAGCATATACAAATTGTTTTTTTTTTTATTTGCGTAGGCACACAATGTCGTGTGCCAGCAAAAAGGATCAGGCTCCGCATAATGATGCATATGTAAGTCACACGTTGGGAATAATACAATATAGTAGATAACTGATGATGAGTGTTGCTGTTGATGTGCTTGATGTTACATAGTAATGATACCTAAAATGAAACTAAATTAAGATCCCAGCAGCAGGTTCATATTATATAAATGAATCACTTTTTCAACTTATACCTTTGTGATAGGGCGAAAAATGTATACATTACTTTCATCTTTTTGGCGTCGACTATACAGTTGCGCTCATCTTCACCGTTAGAGCGACGACACTCGGGAGTGTACGCACCGCACAGGGATACATAAATATGCACATTGACCTCACTCTAAGGAAGAACGGTCTTCTCAATCGTCCTTCCATAGCGTTGGGATGGTTCTGCCTGGGTTAGTCCGCTTGGGGCTGTGGTGGATCGCTGCAAACTTCTGTGGTAGGACGGATCCATGAGCTGCCATTACGTGGACTATGAAGACTCGCCGTTTGGGCAGTCGTCGGGCTGGTAAAGGTTGCGGGAGTCCGCTGGATGCAGGTGGCGCAGAACCGATCATTATTGCGCTCTTTGGGGGAGGTCTACTGGAGTAGTGGGCGTCTTTCGATGGGGCAGTCCCTGGCCATGTATTTATACGCAAGTGAGCTCACTAACCTCGCAGTGCACCTCGTCGCTGCGGTCGGCGCAGTCCGCGCGGCCGTCGCAGACGCGGTCGGCGCGCACGCAGCCGCGGCCGTCCTCGCACGGCGTCTCGTCGGGGCCGCAGCGCCGGGCCGCGCCGCCGCCGCGCCGCTGGCAGTTGCGCTCGTCCTCGCCGTTCGGGCAGTCGTCGGCTGTGTCGCATACCCAGGAGAGGGGGATGCATATGCCTGGGTAAACAGGATAGAACATTTTTGAGACACAAGTTGCGGACGAGTTCTTTCATACGTAGTATAGCATCGGCGCACACCGAGCCTTTGAGTGGCTTCGTCCGAGCGACAAACTGTGGGAGTGACCCTCACTGGGTACTAGTGGCCGCGTTTAGTGGCGATGTGCGGCCGGGCCGTTCCAAGAGTGCCCCTAGACCGCTCTCAGAGTGCCACTAGGCCGCTCTAAGAGTGCCACTAGACCGCTCCAAGAGCGCCACTAGACCGCTTCAAGAGCGCCACTAGACCGCTCCAAGAGCGCCACTAGACCGCTCCATGAGTGCCACTAGACCGCTCCAAGAGTGCCACTAGGCCGCTCCAAGAGTGCCACTAGACCGCTCCAAGAGGCTAGAATAGATACGTTGAAAGCCAGCGACTGCGGCCGTGTGTGCGCGCGATTCAAACGACAAAACGCGGCCACTATAGTGGGTGATATCTTACTTCCTATTTACGACACTGTCTGCACCTCAGAGCATAGAATACTAGAGAGAGGACAAGCCGCCGGCGGCCATGTCGCAGCTGTTAGCTCAATGGGCATACTCTGCCATACTGTGCACGCGTGCTTCCAAGAGCGCCACTAGACCGCTCCAAGAGTGCCACTAGGCCGCTCCATGAGTGCCACTAGACCGCTCCAAGAGTGCCACTAGGCCGCTCCAAGAGTGCCACTAGACCGCTCCAAGAGGCTAGAATAGATACGTTGAAAGCCAGCGACTGCGGCCGTGTGTGCGCGCGATTCAAACGACAAAACGCGGCCACTATAGTGGGTGATATCTTACTTCCTATTTACGACACTGTCTGCACCTCAGAGCATAGAATACTAGAGAGAGGACAAGCCGCCGGCGGCCATGTCGCAGCTGTTAGCTCAATGGGCATACTCTGCCATACTGTGCACGCGTGCTGATCGCAGAGAATATTACGTTTCTTCCCAAAATACCTGATATAATGCGCGTGTATTGTCCAATATGAGTGTAGGCCTACAAGTGTGTGTGTTTTAGATGTGTGCGTGCTTTGTCGTGTCAATTACTTGGGCTTTGTGTGGGTTAATGTACTTGCGACAGGCGTACTCAATACAAATCGGCCGGCATGTCCGATCTCCTTATATTCATACATCTGTGGTCTGCACATTAACGTTGGGTAGTGAATGTAGTGATGGAGCGAAGACGTTAATAACTGCACTCGTGAAGAAATTTCGTGAGTAGCAAAAGAACGAATAGAAAACTTGCTGCCTGAAAAGTCTATTCTGCAAAGTTCGCCTTTGTGCTGGATGTATGCTGCACAAAATGCCACTTTTATGCACTAGAGCACAAAGTATTTTTTTTTAAAGACTATGACAATTAAATCACTGGCCTAGTACACAATAAAACATAATCGGATAATATTGTTATTCCACTTAATTTGGTCCGTTTTTTTACAATACGAGTTTTATATTACTAAATCATTAATGTATGTCTGATAAAGCATAGTTTTTATAGAAATAAACTACAAAATATACTTATAATTTGGCAGTATGAATTTAGACTTAAGGCGACGTGAGCTCCGAAAACGGATTTAAAAAAAATCGTAGCTCTTGTTTGGATTATAATACGGCTGCCTTAAATTTAATTAGCAATCTTGAGGCCTTTCTCGAGGGAAATCAGCTATTCGAATACTGAGTTTTGACTTTCGCTCGATAGAAAAAAATCACGAACATAGGTCTAAAATACACTTAAAAAAATTCTAACAAATTATGCACAACAGCTAAACATGTTACAATTGGTTCTTAAAATCGGCAATGTCATGTTTGAGGGAAATCAGCTATTACTTTTTTATTTATTAAAACGCACAAAGAAATAAAATTAATAAACATGATATCCGCGCTTCCAAACACGCACTTCCATCTCGCTCACGCTTATGCTTAGTGAGAGGGAGAGAAGACCACGAACCTACGTCCCCTTAAGGTAAATGTCAGGTGCCAAAATTTAAAAATTAAATTAAAAAATGAAAATTGGCGGGAAGCTCTTGTTATTCTATGCAATAGGGTACATGACTGCAATGTTCTGCCACCAGAGGCAGCACTACCACTAATAGTAAACCAGTATAGAAATATAGGGATTCACACACACATGCACAATAGGGAACTTGCATCTTTTTATTTTATTACGAAAATCTAAAGTAAAATCCAGCATTAATATTGTGCAGCCAAAAAACTTCACACCCAATCGCGGCACAACAAAACTAAAATAGGAACTAAATTGGTCGTAATCCACCAAAATGTACGATCCATTTGTGGCAAAACTTCGTTGTTGGAACACTACTTTGCCGCACTGAACAACCCGATATTCTTGGATTAACTGAAATTTGGTGCAGCAAAAGTGAGATTGAGCGAGTGCGTTTATGTGGGTACACCGTCGCGAATTATTTTTGCAGAACGCGCACCGCGGCCCACGGTCGGTACCACCGTGGGCCGCGGTGCGCGTTCTGCAAAAATAATTGATCGTGCGGGATGCGGGATGGACTGACGTTTAAGCCGCGTAATGATCTACAAGCC
Source organism: Epinotia brunnichana (assembly GCA_963854355.1). Classification (NCBI taxonomy): domain Eukaryota; kingdom Metazoa; phylum Arthropoda; class Insecta; order Lepidoptera; family Tortricidae; genus Epinotia; species Epinotia brunnichana. The sequence continues at coordinate 14,053,084 of OY977949.1, read as the reverse complement.
CACTCTGTTCAATATCACTTTGAATGCACAGCCATTGAAATTCCTAGTTGTAAGTTAGTTGTTATATCCTTGTATAGAACTGGAAAAGGAGATTTTGATATTTATTTTTTATTTTAAGCTGGTTGGTGACCAAAATATGGACTATTTATCTGACAATAGTTTGAGACAGCGGGTGGACGACGTGCTAGGTACCTATGGATGTGTAAACTCAGTTTCTTTCCCAACTCGCGTGACTGCCGACTGTGCATCGTCCATTGATTGCGGTTTAGCGAACCACTCGCGCGACTGCCTAACTGTGTCGCCAGTGGACACTGCTATTAGCGACCACAACGCCCAACGATACGAGTTCGCTATTGAGTATGGGCGTTCCGATGTCGTAGCACACGAAATCGAACGTAGGTTATTTAGTGATGAATGCATTTATTTATTTTATTGTGATATTAGTAATTATAATTTTAATTTTATTTTTGATTCTACTATTGACATTGATACAACATTTAATAAACTATTTAACATTTTGACATACTACATCGAAATTCATTTTCCAATTAAAAAAATTTAATGTAAGTAATAATAAAAAGAAAACATTGCCATGGGTATCTGATGAAATAATGGAGTACATGCGTAAACACAGGGACCTCCATGAAATCCAGCGTCAATATCCTGGCAACCCGATTATATCGGAATGTATTGATAATTATTTTAACTTAATTAAATCCACAACACTGCGCGCTAGGCAATACCATATCGAACATAGGATAGGCGAAAGTAGAAATCCCTCCAAGGAGATTTGGAAAGTGGTAAATGAGGAGATAGGTGCAAAAAATAAATCTCAATCTATCTGCCTCAATGACTCCTCGCAAACAAAAATACCACCGAGCGATGTTCCAGATGAGTTTAACTCGCATTTTCTAAATATAGGTTTAAAAAATGCGATCAACACAAATCCCGCTTTAAGTAGGCGCTACCTATGTAGTTACCTACATGACCTTGACGTACCGACGATGACCTTGCCGACTGTTACAAGTGACATGCTAAATAAGGTAATTCGAAAAATGTTAAAAACACGCGCAACTGTAGATACTTATGACATTTCACTCAATATTTTATTATGTATATGGCCAATTATTTCTGACATTTTAATCGTACTTATTAATATTATTTTTGATACAGGTGTATACCCAGAAGTGTTAAAGAGTACCAGAGTGTGCCCAGTGTATAAGGGAAAGGGTGACAAGTGCGATGTCAACAATTACAGACCAATAACAATAGTCCCCACAATTTCTAAAATTGTGGAGTCCATCCTCTCATCGCATTTAATGGCCCACCTAGAGAACAATGAACTACTGACTGACCGCCAATTCGCTTATCGGCAAAATATGTCCACAACAACTGCTGCGCTCAAAATATTTGACTGCATTGTTTCCGGTCTGGATGACAAATGCAAGATGGCAGGTATATTTTGTGACTTGTCCAAAGCTTTTGATGTGATTGATCATGACCTGCTTTTGGACAAGTTACATCATTACGGGATACGAAACTTAAGCCACAAATTGTTTACATCATTTTTGTCCGACCGGAAGCAAGTAGTTAAAATATCTGCGAGCGGTAAACGACTGAAGTCCAATGCTGGCAGCGTGAATGTAGGAATTCCTCAAGTTAGGAAATTCCCTTTTCCTAACGTTTATGAACGACCTTCCCGCTGCCATCACAGCTGGTCTCTCTGTCCTATTCGCGGACGATACCACAGTGGTTGTCAGCGCGCGCACTTCTGAACAGCTTGGAGAGAAGATACATGACGGATGTGATCTACTACAGAGGTGGTTTGCTACCAACGGCTTACTCTTAAATATAACAAAATCCAACGTCATGGTCTTCTCGGGGCGCCAAATTGCGATTCCTCCGTGCGTAGCAAACAGCCCGATGCCGATAAGTGATAAATGTAGGTTCCTGGGCTTCACTCTGGACTCTCACCTTAACTGGAAGTGCCATGTAGACAAACTATGTGATAGATTGAGTAGTGCAGTCTTTGCTTTGCGTAAACTAAAACCTATGGTATCAGACGATGCCATGAAGCAGGTTTATTTTGCTCATTTTCATTCGCTGATGTCCTACGGTACGCTCATTTGGGGAAACTCAACGGATGCCAACAGAGTGCTGCTTATGCAGAAACGTGCCGTACGTGCGATGATTGGGGCAAAATCGAGGACTTCGTGTAGAGGCCACTTCCCAACGCACGGTATTATGACGCACTACTCACTCTATATATTCGAAATTAAATGTGATTGGCAAAACACTCCGCCGCATTGGGCGTTTGAGAACAGTTCCCCGTCGCATGGCACTTGCAGAAAAGAACCCGCGTGTCATTGGGCCTACCTACTACGAGCGACTACCCGCTGATCTTAGACTGGAACCATCTGACGAAGCATTTAGACGCCGCCTGAAATACCTTTTATTGGAAAATCCATTATACTCAGTTAAAGAGTATATGGATCTTATTCTGACATGTTAAATTATTATTTTTACCTATTTACATTTGTTTTAATATGATTTGACATTAAATATCACCTATATTCTAATGCACATTACACTATATTGTAAATTGAATGACGATACCTAGTGGTTGACATATTTGTTCTTTTGATTTTGTTTTATTTTTTATATTTACTCGTTATTGAGTAAATTTGTTGACATTGTATTAATTTAATATTATATCTTTATTTTTTCTTTGTTTTTGACGATCGTGATAAATAATCTTATTTTTTTGACATGAAAGCAAATTTGTAATGTATTTTTTTATCATGAAATAAATAATCTAATCTAATCTAATCTAATCTTAAAACAACTGTAGCACTAAAGCTTTCTTATGATTTATTTTTCTGATGTTATATGCATTTGAAATCTGCACGCGCCGGCACCCCCCGAAAACGCTCTATATTAAACTGGCTTATGCTATGACGTCACAGCATATATTCTCGGCGCGTTTACTATGGAGTAAGTCACTTATATGCAATTATCTCCACAAAATTTGCGTTTAAGTCTATACTTGTCATACAAAATATCATTTCTAATTTAATATTCTGTGTAACTGTTATGTTTTTTTATCGAAAAAATAAAAAAAAACTTTCGTCATTTTAACGTGAGATAAAACTAATACAATCGTTTTTTTTTTTCTTTTTTTTTTCTTGTATATGATATCTCTACCTATGTCCGCATCCATTGAGTGCAATTTATTCGAAATTGGAGTCCCATGCAAGTTCCCCATTGATTGTCAAATAAGTGACAAGGATGCTTGCGTAGACAATACCGCAAGTGCGAACGAGATACAATGTCAACGCTGCTGCTAGTGTCGCCACCTACGAAGTTTTGCGTAATGTTCCCTATTTGTTGCGGTTTTACGATTATTGTTTTACGATCAGAGCTTTTAATAATGTCTTCGAGTGAATAGTCCTACTTGTTATGAACAAAATGCTGCACTTTGTGAAGAAAGCAAGGCGCTTTGCACAGTGATAGTCGGGACCAAACTGAGTGATTTGACCCGCAGCAGCGGAAGTTTCACCCCTTAGGAACAGAGATGGCGCCACTTCTTTAAAAAATACTGTAATTACCTGTTTTACTTGACCTGTTCGTAAGTATATACTTACGAACAGGTCAAGTAAAACAGGTAATATAAAGCTTGTAAAAAATGTGCTTACCAGTAGAACACTTGAACTGAGTCTTGGCGCACTTCCTCTCCCTGTGTTCAGGCTCCGGCGCTGGCGTGCTCGAGAAAATAACCATTGAACCACATCCCACTTCATCCGAATTGTCCCCACAGTCGTTGATTCCATCGCAATGCCACCAGTACGGTAAACAATTGTTGTTCTCGCATTTAAACATCCAGTCTAAACATGTTCCGTTGGACGGGAAATCGGCCTTTTCTGGACGAGGCAGAAGCTTGGAGTGGCTTGGGGTTGTGCAGTTTTGCTCGTCGGATGATTCAGTGTCGGAGCAATCGTTTTCGCCGTCGCATACCTGCAATTACCCTTAGTTGAGGAAACATTTGTTGACCTAGAGTTTCATTTGACCTAATTTAACGCTTAGGTGAACTACAAGTTCACTGTGTCGTCACTATTGCCTTTTTGATGTGATAACGTCTTATAAATCAATGAACACCGGCAGCAAGTTCGGCTTTATGACGTTATCACGTAAAATTGTCGTCCGTAAACCGACTTTATAGACAACCAATTTTTTTTTTAAGTATTTGATCAATGTGCCAGTAATTGAAGGTCCGACGAGCTATTGTAAGGCCTTATAAATATTAAAATTAACCACTTCAATCAAACGCTTCATCCTCTTTTACCTAAAATGTGTTTTGCCTTTCCTTACTAACACAAATGTCAAAGTTACATATAAAATCAAACTAATTTTAAGGCCGAAACGCACTGAAAGCGGTGGCGGTGCGACGCGGCGCGGTGCGGAGGCGGTACCGGTTGTAATGTTCGAACTAATATGAAAGGGCCCGCACAGAATACCACGCCGCGGTCAGTGCGTTTCGGCCTTTAACGCCATTTTATCTAAAATAGGTTTGATGATCGTTTAACGAACAAAGTTCTATGCTTCAGCTTGGGCCAAAATTTCTCAACCGATTCTGTGAAATTTTGTGAGCAGGTTCGTTAATTATATTATAGATTTTTTCTGTGGATTCAGTGTAGGCAAATTGTTAATTTTTTTTTTAATAAACAATCTCGCATCCCCACACTAGGTGGACTGATGACCTGGTAAAGGTCGCGGGAGTCCGCTGGATGCGGGTGGCGCAGGACCGGCCATTGTGGCACTCTTTGGGGGAGGCCTATGTCCAGCAGTGGACGTCTTTCGGCTGATATGATGATGATGAAACAATCTCGTGAGTTTTACAGCTCGCAGAGCCACCAGTGAATAAAATCAATACATTTGGCTCAGTGGACGTGGCGCTAGCAACATCTCCTGTCAGCATCTCCTGATGATGCCTCGTAGAGAGGCGAAACACGTCTCGAGGTTTTTCATTATTGGTGGTGGTTTGCTGTAATTATTTGCATGTTTTTACGCAAATAGTTGCATTTGATCTCCGCTGATCGACCAGCACATTTTTAGCGGAATAGCAAAGGAATATTGTTCTCGTAATATAGTCAATACATTTCGACAAGTTCAACTTACCCAAGATTTAAATATGCATTTTCCACTCGGACATCTGAACATCGACGGGGCGCATGTGGAGTTTTTACATTTGTCGTCCTTTTCGTCCTCGCCTCCGGGGCAATCGCGCTCTCCGTCGCACACCCACGAGTTAGGTATGCAGATGGGAGCGGGGTCCTTGCTGCATGCGAAACTGTTTTCGGAGCAGATGTTGATTTTGAAAGCCGGTTTCGGTTGCTGCGAAAAGTTTACACCGATTAATGGTTCAGTTAGGAAGGGACTTTTGAAATGTCGGTGTTTCTTCAAAAGTAGACCTTATAGGTAAAGCCTTAAAGAACTAAATCCTTGACTGCTGGTGGAGTGGAAAGGTGTTTTAATTGGCATGTAGAATAGAAATATGCCACAATGCCGAAAAAGGCATATTCAAATCACCTCATTTTTCCGATCTTTAATATATCCGAGTGACCTCATGCCCAATATACCCTATTACCGAAATAAAACACTAACATATTCTAAAGTATTTTTGATCACAATGGACTATATGATTATAACATTTATAACATATTTTTTCGAAATAAGATAATAATAAAACTTGAGTTACTTAGAATTTCATGATATACAAGCTTGCTTCTAGTCAACTCTCCGCTTCAAAAAAAACGAAAAATAATTCAGAATATGTTACTGTTTTATTTCGGCAATCGGGTATGTGGTATTTAAGTGGGAAACGGGTAAAATATGTTCTTAAAACCAAACATAATACTCACTGTACAATTGCGCTCATCCGAACCGTCACGGCAATCGTTGTCTCCGTCGCACACCCATTTCTTGTGTATGCACATCCCGCTTGCGCATTGGAACTGGCTGTCGGGGTCGCAGGTGGGTTTTGTGCAATCTGATAAAAAAACAATTATCGACTATAGAATAAAATAAACTAGTATAACGATAAAAAATGCAACAACATAGAATACAACCTTCTCCTTTTTTGAAGTCTATTAAAAATTACTTTGTCACGGAATAACACAATATCAATATTTTATTATGGCAACCTCCATTTGAAACATTATGCTATGAATTAAATTGCAAGTTAGACCTCGAAAGTATTTTCGTACTTATCCAACTATCAAGTGTTTCAAACTACAATTAAAGGTCCCAGATAAAAAAACTGCAATAATCACTAACGAATCACTAACAAAGATAATGGCAAAGCAAATTAATCTGGGAGACATGGTGTGTAGACTACACTGCTATTGTAAATGTAACTTCATGGAGGTAAGTTTGTTGTTCACATGCGAAAACATGGCTGTAAATTCATGGAAATAAGTTTAATTGTTGTTCACATGCGAAAGGAGGTCATGTAGGTAAACTCAATAAAATTGTTGTTCATCTGCATAAAATGTCTGATGTAACTGGTTCGGCCCCGATACAGGGGTCCGCAGTTACCGAGCACTATACTAAGGGTGGGTTGCTAAACAGTTTGTAATCGTAAGCGGTGTCCGTTAAAATCAGAATGTATGGAAAGTTTTTTTTTTCTTCCGTATTGTGGCTTTTTGCTGCTTAGGCACTTTGCCAATGTCAAGTGGGGGTATGGAAAGTTTGTCAAGTTTATATGGAATGACAGCTGCCGGCGCCATGTTGCCCTAGTAAGAAGCAAACTCGAGACAGCATGTATAATTTGAAATCCGCATGAAGCTTCTTACACCTTGGTACTGGAGAAAATCCAAAAAGCCTTCTTACGGTTTCTTTATAAGAAAAAATATGGATATTATCCATTTTTATATCCCACAAAATTTATATTGGGCGTATTAGGTTTTAATTCAAGAGGTGAGGCGTAAGAGGCTCGTCCGAGAGATCCCCACAGTAGCTTACTCAGTTCGTCGCTATGATCGGCACAGTCAACATCTCCGTCGCAGCGCCACTGCGGCAGGTAGCAGCGCGAGCCGTCCAGGCAGGACAGCAGGGGCGCCATACAGAGCGGACACCCGACCTCGTCCGAGAGATCCCCACAGTAGCTTACTCAGTTCGCCGCTATGATCGGCACAGTCAACATCGCCGTCGCAGTGCCACTGCGGCAGGTAGCAGCGCGAGCCGTCCAGGCAGGACAGCAGGGGCGCCATACAGAGCGGACACCCGACCTCGTCCGAGAGATCCCCACAGTAGCTTACTCAGTTCGCCGCTATGATCGGCACAGTCAACATCGCCGTCGCAGTGCCACTGCGGCAGGTAGCAGCGCGAGCCGTCCAGGCAGGACAGCAGGGGCGCCATACAGAGCGGACACCCGACCTCGTCCGAGAGATCCCCACAGTAGCTTACTCAGTTCGTCGCTATGATCGGCACAGTCAACATCTCTGTCGCAGCGCCACTGCGGCAGATAGCAGCTCGAGCCGTCCAGGCAGGACAGCAGGGGCGCCATACAGAGCGGACACCCGACCTCGTCCGAGAGATCCCCACAGTAGCTTACTCAGTTCGTCGCTATGATCGGCACAGTCAACATCTCCGTCGCAGCGCCACTGCGGCAGATAGCAGCGCGAGCCGTCCAGGCAGGACAGCAGGGGCGCCATACAGAGCGGACACCCGACCTCGTCCGAGAGATCCCCACAGTAGCTTACTCAGTTCGTCGCTATGATCGGCACAGTCAACATCTCCGTCGCAGCGCCACTGCGGCAGGTAGCAGCGCGAGCCGTCCAGGCAGGACAGCAGGGGCGCCATACAGAGCGGACACCCGACCTCGTCCGAGAGATCCCCACAGTAGCTTACTCAGTTCGTCGCTATGATCGGCACAGTCAACATCTCCGTCGCAGCGCCACTGCGGCAGATAGCAGCGCGAGCCGTCCAGGCAGGACAGCAGGGGCGCCATACAGAGCGGACACCCGACCTCGTCCGAGAGATCCCCACAGTAGCTTACTCAGTTCGTCGCTATGATCGGCACAGTCAACATCTCCGTCGCAGCGCCACTGCGGCAGATAGCAGCGCGAGCCGTCCAGGCAGGACAGCAGGGGCGCCATACAGAGCGGACACCCGACCTCATCCGAGAGATCCCCACAGTAGCTTACTCAGTTCGTCGCTATGATCGGCACAGTCAACATCTCCGTCGCAGCGCCACTGCGGCAGATAGCAGCGCGAGCCGTCCAGGCAGGACAGCAGGGGCGCCATACAGAGCGGACACCCGACCTCGTCCGAGAGATCCCCACAGTAGCTTACTCAGTTCGTCGCTATGATCGGCACAGTCAACATCTCCGTCGCAGCGCCACTGCGGCAGATAGCAGCGCGAGCCGTCCAGGCAGGACAGCAGGGGCGCCATATAGAGCGGACACCCGACCTCGTCCGAGAGATCCCCACAGTAGCTTACTCAGTTCATCGCTATGATCGGCACAGTCAACATCTCCGTCGCAGCGCCACTGCGGCAGATAGCAGCGCGAGCCGTCCAGGCAGGACAGCAGGGGCGCCATACAGAGCGGACACCTGACCTCGTCCGAGAGATCCCCACAGTAGCTTACTCAATTCGTCGCTATGATCGGCACAGTCAACATCTCCGTCGCAGCGCCACTGCGGCAGATAGCAGCGCGAGCCGTCCAGGCAGGACAGCAGGGGCGCCATACAGAGCGGACACCCGACCTCGTCCGAGAGATCCCTACAGTAGCTTACTCAGTTCGTCGCTATGATCGGCACAGTCAACATCTCCGTCGCAGCGCCACTGCGGCAGATAGCAGCGCGAGCCGTCCAGGCAGGACAGCAGGGGCGCCATACAGAGCGGACACCCGACCTCGTCCGAGAGATCCCCACAGTAGCTTACTCAGTTCGTCGCTATGATCGGCACAGTCAACATCTCCGTCGCAGCGCCACTGCGGCAGATAGCAGCGCGAGCCGTCCAGGCAGGACAGCAGGGGCGCCATACAGAGCGGACACCCGACCTCGTCCGAGAGATCCCCACAGTAGCTTACTCAGTTCGTCGCTATGATCGGCACAGTCAAATTCTCCGTCGCAGCGCCACTGCGGCAGATAGCAGCGCGAGCCGTCCAGGCAGGACAGCAGGGGCGCCATATAGAGCGGATACCCGACCTCGTCCGAGAGATCCCCACAGTAGCTTACTCAGTTCGTCGCTATGATCGGCACAGTCAACATCTCCGTCGCAGCGCCACTGCGGCAGATAGCAGCGCGAGCCGTCCAGGCAGGACAGCAGGGGCGCCATACAGAGCGGACACCCGACCTCGTCCGAGAGATCCCCACAGTAGCTTACTCAGTTCGTCGCTATGATCGGCACAGTCAACATCTCCGTCGCAGCGCCACTGCGGCAGATAGCAGCGCGAGCCGTCCAGGCAGGACAGCAGGGGCGCCATACAGAGCGGACACCCGACCTCGTCCGAGAGATCCCCACAGTAGCTTACTCAGTTCGTCGCTATGATCGGCACAGTCAACATCTCCGTCGCAGCGCCACTGCGGCAGATAGCAGCGCGAGCCGTCCAGGCAGGACAGCAGGGGCGCCATACAGAGCGGACACCCGACCTCGTCCGAGAGATCCCCACAGTAGCTTACTCAGTTCGTCGCTATGATCGGCACAGTCAACATCTCCGTCGCAGCGCCACTGCGGCAGATAGCAGCGCGAGCCGTCCAGGCAGGACAGCAGGGGCGCCATACAGAGCGGACACCCGACCTCGTCCGAGAGATCCCCACAGTAGCTTACTCAGTTCGTCGCTATGATCGGCACAGTCAACATCTCCGTCGCAGCGCCACTGCGGCAGATAGCAGCGCGAGCCGTCCAGGCAGGACAGCAGGGGCGCCATACAGAGCGGACACCCGACCTCGTCCGAGAGATCCCCACAGTAGCTTACTCAGTTCGTCGCTATGATCGGCACAGTCAACATCTCCGTCGCAGCGCCACTGCGGCAGATAGCAGCGCGAGCCGTCCAGGCAGGACAGCAGGGGCGCCATACAGAGCGGACACCCGACCTCGTCCGAGAGATCCCCACAGTAGCTTACTCAGTTCGTCGCTATGATCGGCACAGTCAACATCTCCGTCGCAGCGCCACTGCGGCAGATAGCAGCGCGAGCCGTCCAGGCAGGACAGCAGGGGCGCCATACAGAGCGGACACCCGACCTCGTCCGAGAGATCCCCACAGTAGCTTACTCAGTTCGTCGCTATGATCGGCACAGTCAACATCTCCGTCGCAGCGCCACTGCGGCAGATAGCAGCGCGAGCCGTCCAGGCAGGACAGCAGGGGCGCCATACAGAGCGGACACCCGACCTCGTCCGAGAGATCCCCACAGTAGCTTACTCAGTTCGTCGCTATGATCGGCACAGTCAACATCTCCGTCGCAGCGCCACTGCGGCAGATAGCAGCGCGAGCCGTCCAGGCAGGACAGCAGGGGCGCCATACAGAGCGGACACCCGACCTCGTCCGAGAGATCCCCACAGTAGCTTACTCAGTTCGTCGCTATGATCGGCACAGTCAACATCTCCGTCGCAGCGCCACTGCGGCAGGTAGCAGCGCGAGCCGTCCAGGCAGGACAGCAGGGGCGCCATACAGAGCGGACACCCGACCTCGTCCGAGAGATCCCCACAGTAGCTTACTCAGTTCGTCGCTATGATCGGCACAGTCAACATCTCCGTCGCAGCGCCACTGCGGCAGATAGCAGCGCGAGCCGTCCAGGCAGGACAGCAGGGGCGCCATACAGAGCGGACACCCGACCTCGTCCGAGAGATCCCCACAGTAGCTTACTCAGTTCGTCGCTATGATCGGCACAGTCAACATCTCCGTCGCAGCGCCACTGCGGCAGATAGCAGCGCGAGCCGTCCAGGCAGGACAGCAGGGGCGCCATACAGAGCGGACACCCGACCTCGTCCGAGAGATCCCCACAGTAGCTTACTCAGTTCGTCGCTATGATCGGCACAGTCAACATCTCCGTCGCAGCGCCACTGCGGCAGATAGCAGCGCGAGCCGTCCAGGCAGGACAGCAGGGGCGCCATACAGAGCGGACACCCGACCTCGTCCGAGAGATCCCCACAGTAGCTTACTCAGTTCGTCGCTATGATCGGCACAGTCAACATCTCCGTCGCAGCGCCACTGCGGCAGATAGCAGCGCGAGCCGTCCAGGCAGGACAGCAGGGGCGCCATACAGAGCGGACACCCGACCTCGTCCGAGAGATCCCCACAGTAGCTTACTCAGTTCGTCGCTATGATCGGCACAGTCAACATCTCCGTCGCAGCGCCACTGCGGCAGATAGCAGCGCGAGCCGTCCAGGCAGGACAGCAGGGGCGCCATACAGAGCGGACACCCGACCTCGTCCGAGAGATCCCCACAGTAGCTTACTCAGTTCGTCGCTATGATCGGCACAGTCAACATCTCCGTCGCAGCGCCACTGCGGCAGATAGCAGCGCGAGCCGTCCAGGCAGGACAGCAGGGGCGCCATACAGAGCGGACACCCGACCTCGTCCGAGAGATCCCCACAGTAGCTTACTCAGTTCGTCGCTATGATCGGCACAGTCAACATCTCCGTCGCAGCGCCACTGCGGCAGATAGCAGCGCGAGCCGTCCAGGCAGGACAGCAGGGGCGCCATACAGAGCGGACACCCGACCTCGTCCGAGAGATCCCCACAGTAGCTTACTCAGTTCGTCGCTATGATCGGCACAGTCAACATCTCCGTCGCAGCGCCACTGCGGCAGATAGCAGCGCGAGCCGTCCAGGCAGGACAGCAGGGGCGCCATACAGAGCGGACACCCGACCTCGTCCGAGAGATCCCCACAGTAGCTTACTCAGTTCGTCGCTATGATCGGCACAGTCAACATCTCCGTCGCAGCGCCACTGCGGCAGATAGCAGCGCGAGCCGTCCAGGCAGGACAGCAGGGGCGCCATACAGAGCGGACACCCGACCTCGTCCGAGAGATCCCCACAGTAGCTTACTCAGTTCGTCGCTATGATCGGCACAGTCAACATCTCCGTCGCAGCGCCACTGCGGCAGGTAGCAGCGCGAGCCGTCCAGGCAGGACAGCAGGGGCGCCATACAGAGCGGACACCCGACCTCGTCCGAGAGATCCCCACAGTAGCTTACTCAGTTCGTCGCTATGATCGGCACAGTCAACATCTCCGTCGCAGCGCCACTGCGGCAGATAGCAGCGCGAGCCGTCCAGGCAGGACAGCAGGGGCGCCATACAGAGCGGACACCCGACCTCGTCCGAGAGATCCCCACAGTAGCTTACTCAGTTCGTCGCTATGATCGGCACAGTCAACATCTCCGTCGCAGCGCCACTGCGGCAGATAGCAGCGCGAGCCGTCCAGGCAGGACAGCAGGGGCGCCATACAGAGCGGACACCCGACCTCATCCGAGAGATCCCCACAGTAGCTTACTCAGTTCGTCGCTATGATCGGCACAGTCAACATCTCCGTCGCAGCGCCACTGCGGCAGATAGCAGCGCGAGCCGTCCAGGCAGGACAGCAGGGGCGCCATACAGAGCGGACACCCGACCTCGTCCGAGAGATCCCCACAGTAGCTTACTCAGTTCGTCGCTATGATCGGCACAGTCAACATCTCCGTCGCAGCGCCACTGCGGCAGATAGCAGCGCGAGCCGTCCAGGCAGGACAGCAGGGGCGCCATATAGAGCGGACACCCGACCTCGTCCGAGAGATCCCCACAGTAGCTTACTCAGTTCATCGCTATGATCGGCACAGTCAACATCTCCGTCGCAGCGCCACTGCGGCAGATAGCAGCGCGAGCCGTCCAGGCAGGACAGCAGGGGCGCCATACAGAGCGGACACCTGACCTCGTCCGAGAGATCCCCACAGTAGCTTACTCAGTTCGTCGCTATGATCGGCACAGTCAACATCTCCGTCGCAGCGCCACTGCGGCAGATAGCAGCGCGAGCCGTCCAGGCAGGACAGCAGGGGCGCCATACAGAGCGGACACCCGACCTCGTCCGAGAGATCCCTACAGTAGCTTACTCAGTTCGTCGCTATGATCGGCACAGTCAACATCTCCGTCGCAGCGCCACTGCGGCAGATAGCAGCGCGAGCCGTCCAGGCAGGACAGCAGGGGCGCCATACAGAGCGGACACCCGACCTCGTCCGAGAGATCCCCACAGTAGCTTACTCAGTTCGTCGCTATGATCGGCACAGTCAACATCTCCGTCGCAGCGCCACTGCGGCAGATAGCAGCGCGAGCCGTCCAGGCAGGACAGCAGGGGCGCCATACAGAGCGGACACCCGACCTCATCCGAGAGATCCCCACAGTAGCTTACTCAGTTCGTCGCTATGATCGGCACAGTCAACATCTCCGTCGCAGCGCCACTGCGGCAGATAGCAGCGCGAGCCGTCCAGGCAGGACAGCAGGGGCGCCATACAGAGCGGACACCCGACCTCGTCCGAGAGATCCCCACAGTAGCTTACTCAGTTCGTCGCTATGATCGGCACAGTCAACATCTCCGTCGCAGCGCCACTGCGGCAGATAGCAGCGCGAGCCGTCCAGGCAGGACAGCAGGGGCGCCATATAGAGCGGACACCCGACCTCGTCCGAGAGATCCCCACAGTAGCTTACTCAGTTCATCGCTATGATCGGCACAGTCAACATCTCCGTCGCAGCGCCACTGCGGCAGATAGCAGCGCGAGCCGTCCAGGCAGGACAGCAGGGGCGCCATACAGAGCGGACACCCGACCTCGTCCGAGAGATCCCCACAGTAGCTTACTCAGTTCGTCGCTATGATCGGCACAGTCAACATCTCCGTCGCAGCGCCACTGCGGCAGATAGCAGCGCGAGCCGTCCAGGCAGGACAGCAGGGGCGCCATACAGAGCGGACACCCGACCTCGTCCGAGAGATCCCCACAGTAGCTTACTCAGTTCGTCGCTATGATCGGCACAGTCAACATCTCCGTCGCAGCGCCACTGCGGCAGATAGCAGCGCGAGCCGTCCAGGCAGGACAGCAGGGGCGCCATACAGAGCGGACACCCGACCTCGTCCGAGAGATCCCCACAGTAGCTTACTCAGTTCGTCGCTATGATCGGCACAGTCAACATCTCCGTCGCAGCGCCACTGCGGCAGGTAGCAGCGCGAGCCGTCCAGGCAGGACAGCAGGGGCGCCATACAGAGCGGACACCCGACCTCGTCCGAGAGATCCCCACAGTAGCTTACTCAGTTCGTCGCTATGATCGGCACAGTCAACATCTCCGTCGCAGCGCCACTGCGGCAGATAGCAGCGCGAGCCGTCCAGGCAGGACAGCAGGGGCGCCATACAGAGCGGACACCCGACCTCGTCCGAGAGATCCCCACAGTAGCTTACTCAGTTCGTCGCTATGATCGGCACAGTCAACATCTCCGTCGCAGCGCCACTGCGGCAGATAGCAGCGCGAGCCGTCCAGGCAGGACAGCAGGGGCGCCATACAGAGCGGACACCCGACCTCATCCGAGAGATCCCCACAGTAGCTTACTCAGTTCGTCGCTATGATCGGCACAGTCAACATCTCCGTCGCAGCGCCACTGCGGCAGATAGCAGCGCGAGCCGTCCAGGCAGGACAGCAGGGGCGCCATACAGAGCGGACACCCGACCTCGTCCGAGAGATCCCCACAGTAGCTTACTCAGTTCGTCGCTATGATCGGCACAGTCAACATCTCCGTCGCAGCGCCACTGCGGCAGATAGCAGCGCGAGCCGTCCAGGCAGGACAGCAGGGGCGCCATATAGAGCGGACACCCGACCTCGTCCGAGAGATCCCCACAGTAGCTTACTCAGTTCATCGCTATGATCGGCACAGTCAACATCTCCGTCGCAGCGCCACTGCGGCAGATAGCAGCGCGAGCCGTCCAGGCAGGACAGCAGGGGCGCCATACAGAGCGGACACCTGACCTCGTCCGAGAGATCCCCACAGTAGCTTACTCAGTTCGTCGCTATGATCGGCACAGTCAACATCTCCGTCGCAGCGCCACTGCGGCAGATAGCAGCGCGAGCCGTCCAGGCAGGACAGCAGGGGCGCCATACAGAGCGGACACCCGACCTCGTCCGAGAGATCCCTACAGTAGCTTACTCAGTTCGTCGCTATGATCGGCACAGTCAACATCTCCGTCGCAGCGCCACTGCGGCAGATAGCAGCGCGAGCCGTCCAGGCAGGACAGCAGGGGCGCCATACAGAGCGGACACCCGACCTCGTCCGAGAGATCCCCACAGTAGCTTACTCAGTTCGTCGCTATGATCGGCACAGTCAACATCTCCGTCGCAGCGCCACTGCGGCAGATAGCAGCGCGAGCCGTCCAGGCAGGACAGCAGGGGCGCCATACAGAGCGGACACCCGACCTCATCCGAGAGATCCCCACAGTAGCTTACTCAGTTCGTCGCTATGATCGGCACAGTCAACATCTCCGTCGCAGCGCCACTGCGGCAGATAGCAGCGCGAGCCGTCCAGGCAGGACAGCAGGGGCGCCATACAGAGCGGACACCCGACCTCGTCCGAGAGATCCCCACAGTAGCTTACTCAGTTCGTCGCTATGATCGGCACAGTCAACATCTCCGTCGCAGCGCCACTGCGGCAGATAGCAGCGCGAGCCGTCCAGGCAGGACAGCAGGGGCGCCATATAGAGCGGACACCCGACCTCGTCCGAGAGATCCCCACAGTAGCTTACTCAGTTCATCGCTATGATCGGCACAGTCAACATCTCCGTCGCAGCGCCACTGCGGCAGATAGCAGCGCGAGCCGTCCAGGCAGGACAGCAGGGGCGCCATACAGAGCGGACACCTGACCTCGTCCGAGAGATCCCCACAGTAGCTTACTCAGTTCGTCGCTATGATCGGCACAGTCAACATCTCCGTCGCAGCGCCACTGCGGCAGATAGCAGCGCGAGCCGTCCAGGCAGGACAGCAGGGGCGCCATACAGAGCGGACACCCGACCTCGTCCGAGAGATCCCTACAGTAGCTTACTCAGTTCGTCGCTATGATCGGCACAGTCAACATCTCCGTCGCAGCGCCACTGCGGCAGATAGCAGCGCGAGCCGTCCAGGCAGGACAGCAGGGGCGCCATACAGAGCGGACACCCGACCTCGTCCGAGAGATCCCCACAGTAGCTTACTCAGTTCGTCGCTATGATCGGCACAGTCAACATCTCCGTCGCAGCGCCACTGCGGCAGATAGCAGCGCGAGCCGTCCAGGCAGGACAGCAGGGGCGCCATACAGAGCGGACACCCGACCTCGTCCGAGAGATCCCCACAGTAGCTTACTCAGTTCGTCGCTATGATCGGCACAGTCAAATTCTCCGTCGCAGCGCCACTGCGGCAGATAGCAGCGCGAGCCGTCCAGGCAGGACAGCAGGGGCGCCATATAGAGCGGATACCCGACCTCGTCCGAGAGATCCCCACAGTAGCTTACTCAGTTCGTCGCTATGATCGGCACAGTCAACATCTCCGTCGCAGCGCCACTGCGGCAGATAGCAGCGCGAGCCGTCCAGGCAGGACAGCAGGGGCGCCATACAGAGCGGACACCCGACCTCGTCCGAGAGATCCCCACAGTAGCTTACTCAGTTCGTCGCTATGATCGGCACAGTCAACATCTCCGTCGCAGCGCCACTGCGGCAGATAGCAGCGCGAGCCGTCCAGGCAGGACAGCAGGGGCGCCATACAGAGCGGACACCCGACCTCGTGGGAGAGATCCCCACAGTAGCTTACTCAGTTCGTCGCTATGATCGGCACAGTCAACATCTCCGTCGCAGCGCCACTGCGGCAGATAGCAGCGCGAGCCGTCCAGGCAGGACAGCAGGGGCGCCATACAGAGCGGACACCCGACCTCGTCCGAGAGATCCCCACAGTAGCTTACTCAGTTCGTCGCTATGATCGGCACAGTCAACATCTCCGTCGCAGCGCCACTGCGGCAGATAGCAGCGCGAGCCGTCCAGGCAGGACAGCAGGGGCGCCATACAGAGCGGACACCCGACCTCGTCCGAGAGATCCCCACAGTAGCTTACTCAGTTCGTCGCTATGATCGGCACAGTCAACATCTCCGTCGCAGCGCCACTGCGGCAGATAGCAGCGCGAGCCGTCCAGGCAGGACAGCAGGGGCGCCATACAGAGCGGACACCCGACCTCGTCCGAGAGATCCCCACAGTAGCTTACTCAGTTCGTCGCTATGATCGGCACAGTCAACATCTCCGTCGCAGCGCCACTGCGGCAGATAGCAGCGCGAGCCGTCCAGGCAGGACAGCAGGGGCGCCATACAGAGCGGACACCCGACCTCGTCCGAGAGATCCCCACAGTAGCTTACTCAGTTCGTCGCTATGATCGGCACAGTCAACATCTCCGTCGCAGCGCCACTGCGGCAGATAGCAGCGCGAGCCGTCCAGGCAGGACAGCAGGGGCGCCATACAGAGCGGACACCCGACCTCGTCCGAGAGATCCCCACAGTAGCTTACTCAGTTCGTCGCTATGATCGGCACAGTCAACATCTCCGTCGCAGCGCCACTGCGGCAGATAGCAGCGCGAGCCGTCCAGGCAGGACAGCAGGGGCGCCATACAGAGCGGACACCCGACCTCGTCCGAGAGATCCCCACAGTAGCTTACTCAGTTCGTCGCTATGATCGGCACAGTCAACATCTCCGTCGCAGCGCCACTGCGGCAGATAGCAGCGCGAGCCGTCCAGGCAGGACAGCAGGGGCGCCATACAGAGCGGACACCCGACCTCGTCCGAGAGATCCCCACAGTAGCTTACTCAGTTCGTCGCTATGATCGGCACAGTCAACATCTCCGTCGCAGCGCCACTGCGGCAGGTAGCAGCGCGAGCCGTCCAGGCAGGACAGCAGGGGCGCCATACAGAGCGGACACCCGACCTCGTCCGAGAGATCCCCACAGTAGCTTACTCAGTTCGTCGCTATGATCGGCACAGTCAACATCTCCGTCGCAGCGCCACTGCGGCAGATAGCAGCGCGAGCCGTCCAGGCAGGACAGCAGGGGCGCCATACAGAGCGGACACCCGACCTCGTCCGAGAGATCCCCACAGTAGCTTACTCAGTTCGTCGCTATGATCGGCACAGTCAACATCTCCGTCGCAGCGCCACTGCGGCAGATAGCAGCGCGAGCCGTCCAGGCAGGACAGCAGGGGCGCCATACAGAGCGGACACCCGACCTCGTCCGAGAGATCCCCACAGTAGCTTACTCAGTTCGTCGCTATGATCGGCACAGTCAACATCTCCGTCGCAGCGCCACTGCGGCAGATAGCAGCGCGAGCCGTCCAGGCAGGACAGCAGGGGCGCCATACAGAGCGGACACCCGACCTCGTCCGAGAGATCCCCACAGTAGCTTACTCAGTTCGTCGCTATGATCGGCACAGTCAACATCTCCGTCGCAGCGCCACTGCGGCAGATAGCAGCGCGAGCCGTCCAGGCAGGACAGCAGGGGCGCCATACAGAGCGGACACCCGACCTCGTCCGAGAGATCCCCACAGTCGTTGTTGCCGTTGCACTTCCAAGAGGATGTGATGCACATCCCGTTTTTGCATGTGAATTGGTCCTGCGGCAATAGGCATGATGCATCATGTTAAAATTGATAACGTAGTATTGCTAAATGGATAGTAAACCTTCAAATTATGTAATAAAATATGAATTATAAAATATAATTAATATCATAAAAAGATTAAGGACCTTGAAAGTTTAGAAAAAATATTCATTTTTTTAAATGTCCAATAGTAAATTTAAAGCTACCAATAGAATCCTTACGCTTTTATAGAAACAAAATTGTAGGACAACTATGGACCTAGTCCTAATTAATTAAGTCTGCTAATTGTATAATGTACAGTACCGGTCAAAAGTTTAAGTTCACCCTTTGTTTTTGGTACAAATTTGTACTTTTGTGCGATAATGTTTTGCAGTTCAGATGTCGAAAATTGTTTCCAACTGATTCGTTATTGTTTACAATGATGTGTTTGTTTAGTCAGACACAATTTACGTAGATTTCTAAACAACTGATTCCCTAAAAACCAACATTGTATCTGATCATTGTACGTTTTAAGTGGCAAGGCCATATATGGCCCAGCCTTTGCCGTCATTCCTATAAGATTTTAGGGAATGCGTTGTTTAGAAATGTACAGTCAAGGAACTTAATTCCCTACCCATTTCATTGAAATGTCGTTAGACATTCGCAATGCATTAAGGTCGAAAATTATATTTCAGTAATAGTATTGAGATGTCAATACGTATTATTTGTCACTTCACATTACAGATAAATTCTTTGCGAAAAGTTATCATTTGCTTTTCTACATGTGTCGTGTCATGTGTCAGTGTCAAACGAGAAAATTGTAAAATAATTTTCACGTTATTAATTTGAAAAATAAAATGCTTGCCGCTACTCGTTAACTATTAAGAGCTCAAAAATAGTGAGTTACACCAGAAAGGAATGGGGATTCATGAGATAACATGTTCAAAAGTTAAGTTCACCATGTCAACGTAGTTACTTTACTGTTACTGACATAATACAATGCATGCGATATGTCAAAGTAACGTCGTGCTCTAGCTAGCTCTTATGGTGGCAGTTTGCTATACGATATTGAACCTTAGGTGGGTTGGAAATTAAATTCCTTGACTGTACGTGAATTGTGTCTGACTAATTAATCAAATCTCTGGAAACAATAACGGATCAGTTGGAAACAAATTTCGGCTTCCGAACTGCAAAAAAATATTGTCCAAAAGTACCTACTCATTTGTACCTAAAACAAACAGTGAACTTAAACTTTTGACCGGTAGTGTATTTCGCGCGCGAAACAACAATTTATTTGATTTTCCATACAACGGTTAGTAAAAATAACAGGTATGACGTCATACCTGTGTGTAAATTTGTATGAAGCGTTTATGAATGCTGCCAGCAAGGTAAATCTTTGTCTAATTTTTTGGGTATTGTTCTTTAATTGTATAGTTGCTCACATCTCCAAAAACTGGTACGAATGGCATCGTAAAAAAATCTTTGTCATCATCCATATTGAAATTGGTTTTATTTGGGACCCTAATGAGTGGAATTTTAGACATCTGTAGACAGATAATCAATGAACCTGCAAAGGGCTCCGTACCATTTATCTAGCAAAACGTCACGTTTGTTGTATGGGAGCCTCCTTAAATATTTATTTTATTCTGTAACAGAAATACATCTGTGATAATTTCCACTGTCTAACTATCACGATTCATGAGATACAATCTGATGACAGACGGACAGCGAATTCTTAGTAATAGGATCCCGTTTTACCCTTTGGGTATACGGAACTCTAAAAAAGTGATTCATCAGAAGCAATAGAACGATTTGTTCTTCTAACGATGTATGGACATCGTCAATAAACATAATAATATAGAGAGATAACTTAATGCAGTGTTAATGATAAATTTATCAGACAGTATTTTAAAGTTCCTAGAACTTTATCAAGAGGAAATACTTACGTCATTTGAAATAACTATCTCGGAAATCCCGTGATTCATACGATAAAGCAATGCCAAAGTTTAATATGCGCTCGATGCACTGTTGGTGTGCGGTGGCGCAAATAACAGGAATGTTATCGTTAAATGTCAATAGTGGAATTATCCCCACTTAGTTTACAATTGACGTGATATTGCACTTCATTTCTGTAACCGCAATTACAATGATTCACACAAATCACTGTTGCGCTTGTAATATTATGAATAGAGGAAATATAAATACCCTTTACACCCTGTCCTACATTAATTCAAGCTGAGAAGTCGACAAAAATATTAATTTATAGACAAAATCGTCCTCTTTAGTGTGTAACTTGAATAGTTTAAGTTCCGTTGAACAAGATCCAAAAAAAAATGTAAACTGAAAAAGTAATTCTATATTTCTTATGAACAGTTACTTACAGCGTCACAAGATGCGCCAGGCTTCTTCGGACACGTCATGTTACCAGACGGCTCCAGTCCGTTGGAGCACATGCATTTCCCATTTATTAACGTGAACCCATCAGGGCACAGGCAACTAAACCCTTTCCCGGGACCCCCGAGACACATAGTATCACAACTAGTATTCTTGTACGAACACGCGTTACTACCGTGCTGGGTGAAGTGTGCGAACACTTTCAAATCCATCAAGCCAGACAAGGAGTTGTTTATCGTTATAACGTTGTCCCCAGAATCCTTGTCAGCAATGAAAATCGACTTTGCTTTCCAATCATCCCAGTACATCTTGCCCTTTAGTACAGCCACGGCAAACGGATGTGATACTTTCTCGTCTTTCCATAGGATCCTCTTGAAGTATCTGCCGTCTAAATCAGCGCTGGCTATGTAGTCCTCCATAGCGTCTACCCAGTATATTCTCTCAGCCATTTGGTCTATGGTGATACCGTTGGGCCATTGGACTATAGGCTTGCCGAATAGTTTCTTCACGTTTTTACCGTCAAGGTTAGACCTTGACACGGCCGGATTGGTCCTGTCCCAGTCAGTCCAGAATAGGTATCCGGCCTTAGGGTGGACGGCGATCCCTCTTGGTTTGGATAAAACTTTGGAATCTAGGATAGTAACTCTCATTCTACCCGCGATCGTCAAGTCTGTTCTCACTGCTTCTATCTTCTTCCGCATTCCATCGACGAAGAACAACACATTCGATATCCAATCCAAAGCCATGCCCTCAATGCTAGCTAGGTCAGTATCAACGATGATCTCTTGTACCGTGCCGTTATTGAAGCACTGCCGGCTAATTTTATCAAGTTCAATATCAGCCCAGTAGATACAGTTGTTCTTCAAATCGAACTCTATAGCGACTATGTTGTTCTGACCTCTGACTGGGAATAATGTAGAATTGTCTGATAAGTCTATCCGCGCTATTTTATCTCTTAATGCAACCAGGATAAATTCGGTTGGTTCGTCTAAGGGGCAAGGAACCATGTCGGGCGCATAAGGTATGTATGTGGAGGTAGTACAAACATCGCCGTCGATTTTTCTGTAGCCTTTTGTTCTTTGATACAGAGTGCCCGGTCGGCAAGGCAAGGGTGTAGCGTAAGGATCGTGTTTGGCGGATTTATTCCGGACGCAAGCTTTATTACTCAACTGAAAACCGACATCGCATTCGTAGTCTCGTCTGCTACACTCGCAAACTTCTTTCTTAACGGGTCGGTCATAATTAACACCGTTATAACAGTTAGTATGTGCCAATCGTCGTTGGAAAGTGTCTCTAGTGCCCAATACGCAGGATACTGAAGAATTAGGCGGTGAGGGTGACCAGAATTTGTAGTCGTCGGCGGTGCAGTTTCTAGCGAAGGCGTTCTGTAGATCTATAGTAATGATTATCCACTGGTGCTGGTCATTGGCGGAGCCGAACATGGTGAATGTGGTGGTGTTTTCTCCTGGCTCGGTCATGAGGCCGTATATGCGGAGGTCGTCTGCGTTAAACCTGTGAACAGCCGATAACATTAATAGCAGCTGCGAGGCGAGTATGTTTCATAAATGTTATATTAAAGGTATTAAGGACATTTATGAAATTATTAAACTAATGTAACTTCCTACTTATACATACCTATCTGACTATATTTAGGTTACCACATTCCGCTTAAGTGAATTCGAAATATTTTAGTGAACGAAACTAACACAAGGAA
This sequence comes from Epinotia brunnichana, assembly GCA_963854355.1. Lineage (NCBI taxonomy): Eukaryota > Metazoa > Arthropoda > Insecta > Lepidoptera > Tortricidae > Epinotia > Epinotia brunnichana. Next base: position 14,030,391 of record OY977949.1, on the reverse strand, counting down.
AACTCCTCTTGTACAGCAATTTTTTACCGTCACAAAACCAACGGCGATGATTTTCCATATAAATAAACTGAATGTCATGATTTCGACAGAAGAAATACGTAAGTTATCACGGTGCATTGAAGCGTACCTAATTGTAAAATGGTAAAATCGGAACCATGAATTCAAGTCAATACGTTCACTATTAAAATTGCTAAAAAATGTTGCTGCCTGACTATCATCATTGTATAATAAATCTTGTCACCTAGAACGAATTACCATAGAGATGTTCGCAAAAGGGCAACCAGGTTTTCAAACATAAGTCACATTCAATACAAATCTACATAACCAACCAACCACTTGCAAAATACAAAACACAACTCACTGATAAGAGTTCCACTCAATTCCCTCATTCGTCGAATACAGAATCTTTCTAGTCTCGCCGCGCAACTTGAAGTATTTGACGGCAACTAACACGCCGCCGTGGTCCCCGTAATTAAAGAAGTAATAGTCCTTAAGGATCCTCTTCCAAGTGAGACCCGCGTCTCTACTGATGTAGACTCCAGGAATGCCCTTTAGGGACTTGCCCATCACACCAGTCGCCATGATAATTCCTGGGGCTGATTTTGAGCTCATAATGCTTGCAGACCTGTGAAAAATACAAATAATAACATGCTTTATTGCTTGGGTATTTCTAGCACGGGTTACGGAGGTCTCAAAATAGTATGTATATTTTTTATCTACAATTTACTAGTTTTTTTATAGCTAATTAAACAACGTCCAATCAGTAGTTTTTAATCTGTCATTTTACTTCATCTCAAATGGAAAATATAGTTTAACCAGTGATTATTATAAAAATTAACGTGGCGTAACAGCAGACGTTTTGTCCATTGAATTGACTGTAGGTATTACATATAACTTTGTCTGAACTAAATAAAAACAAGAAAACTCATCACATTATAACTCTAAAGATTGATCGTGAACATAAGTCATCATGTCAACATAAATGATCAAGTTACTAATTAATTCAAATATGAAATCAGCAACTGAACATATAAATAAACTGCCAATTGACCCACCACCATTTCACACATGGTTACTTTTATTAATAATTGGTAATTAATGTCATTATAGTATAATCTGTATAATCAATAGAATCAATTGCCCTGGAAGTTAATGAACAGTGTGTTATGGTTCCACCGTGTTAATTACGCAATCATAAAAAGCAGTTAAAAATAAAACATGATTCATGTTAGTTTATGTGATATGTTGGAATATGAATAAATTGCGTAACAATTATTGAGTTGTCTGGTCCAATGTCTCCGATAAGATAAAACTAACAGTAACGTTTAATTGTATCCCTTTACACAGGTTCTTATCGCAATCATTTTTATTTAGAGTTGTTGTTAGTAGTTATTTCATTAAAAATAGGTAGGTAAGGTACTCGTTAGTATAGTTACACAATATATCCTAGCATAGCATTATACGACATACGAGATGACAGTAATCACACACAGCTAATGATACAAAAATAAATACTTTAGGTAGTTCTATCATTACATTATTATAGTGATACACACTCGAGCATACCTATTGTGTAGTGAATTGATAATCATTATAATCAATAATAACAATCAATATTCAATACTAAGAAACAATTATGTAAACAAGCAGCATGCGGAAAACGAATTATAAACGTCAAATAAAAAACACGTCAATCAACACTTTATATTTTTTTGTTAAATTTAAAGCAATAACTGAAACACCGCAAAAAAACATGAAATCACGAATTTTAGCATAACACTGCGCAACAGCGTACAGTCGGCATCAAATACATGTAATATGCCAGGGTATTCAAAAATATCAGAACACCTTTTAATTATATGACACTAGGGTAGTGTTCAGATGTTAGTGAGCAAGTTGTTCACCCATACAATATTTTTGATGGCAACTACACATACACTGTGTGCCTTGACATATTAAATGAAACAGTAGATGGGGAACACCCGCGTTAATTTAGCGTGGGCTAATTTTATCAAGCAAGCGGACTCGGTCAATCTGTAAGGATATATACAATTGGGCCAATAGCTTATCCCATTGCTAATTTTCGTTTTCCAAAATATTAATTACGTGAATGTTTCATTTCCCTCATTTGGTATGCCTTGTAGGGTATTTAAGACTACATAAATACATTTGGCGTTTTGGCTTAGCAAGCACTAATATATAGAGCTCACAAAGACCAAATCCGTAATGGCTTGGGTCGCCGTCGTCGAAATCGGTGTATATATATATATATATATATATATATATATATATATATATACGGGTATATTTTCCTGAAGCGTTTTTTTTCTCTGGAGCAATTAATTCTTTGGAATGTTAAATAAGTGTACCTATACCTATATATAGTTTCTGTCTAGGTATTGGGTTACGCGAAATTGATCGTTTGGAGTTAAAATTAAAATATGCGGTCGTCATCAATTAAATAACATTTTGCCGTAAATTTAACACAGCTTAGATTGACATGACGTAAGGAAACCATAATATGGCGTACTGTTTCATTCAATTTGCCAAGTGAGCTAAAATTTTTGACTGCACATCACTAATTTACCTTTGCTTGTTGTTCACATTCCTTGGCGGACTGCAATGTATATAAACAACACCTAGTCATTTGAGGAACTGATTAGGGAGGTATTAATTACTAAAGTACTAATCTAAATAATTATACTAGCTGACTTATATCGCCGTAGATGTATAACGCATGTTTAAAATCCTAAGAACCATTACATGTATTTAAATACAGAAGGAATAGAAAAATAAGAAAAAAACGGCCAAGTGCGAGTCGGACTCGCGCACGAAGGGTTCCGTACCATTATCTATAAAAACGGCAAAAAAAAAATTGTATGGGAGCCCCCTTAAATATTTATTTTATTGTTTTTTAGTATTTGTTGTTATAGCGGCAACAGAAATACATCATCTGTTAAAATTTCAACTGTCTAACTATCACGGTTCATGAGATACAGCCTGGTGACAGACGGACAGACAGACAGACAGACGGACGGACAGCGGAGTCTTAGTAATAGGGTCCCGTTTTACTATGGGTACGGAACCCTAAAAACTAAATTCAAACTAAGAAATTGCTATAATGAGCCGGAAATTAAACATAACGAAAAATAAATAGGTACGAGTATTAGAAGACAAACTGGTCAACTTGGTTAAGGGTAGGTACAGATTTGGATTCGCGTCTCTCATGTGGATTGCCAAAACTAAGGGCTTAAATCCCAATTTTTGATTGAATTCTTAATTCGCATAAACTGCGTCTCCTCTTATATAATTTTAGGATATAAAACATTTTAAATACATACGTAAGCCCTTAAATATTGACCACAACAAAGGACGGATTTGTTTTTGAACTCTGCATACGCGAGGTTGCCCTCGTCGGCGTCGTTAGCAGACTTAATATTAAATTACAATTCGATTCTATTGGTACCAGAACCAGGAAAACGTAGTAATGTTAGAATGTTAATAGGTCCTGAAAAGTATACAGCTGGCGATAAAAAATGCTTTAACCACAACATTTTTACTTTATCCTGTTACTGATGCTAGCTACACTGGTGTCTCTCTGGTTTACATTGTAGGTACATTCAACACCGTTTATAATCGCATGCAATTGATGAGGTTACAGTACCGGCCAATAATATATCACCTTTGCGTTTTATTGTATGAACGTGTATAGAGTAAACAATTTAGGTTTGTTGAAACATCACGTATTTTAGGCTGAGTTGTGAAGTCACAACTCAGCGTAAATGCTGGCTACAGCGTTTGCAGTACTGCATTGCAGTTGTCGTCAAAATCCTACTAATCCTACTAATAATATAAATGTGAAATTTTGGATGTTTGGATGTCTGGATGTTTGTTACTCAATCACGCTTAAACGGCTAAACTGATTTGGATGAAATTTTGCACGAAGATAGTTAATAGCCTGGATTAAAATATAGGATAGTTTTTATCCCGGGTTTACGCAGACGAAGTCGCGGGTGGAAACTAGTTTTATAAAAAAATATGTACGAGTAACTAGTAAAATACGAGATGTTTCAACAAACCTAAATTGTTTACTATATACACGTTCATACAATAAAACGCAAAGGTGATATTATTGGCCGGTACTGTATGTGATTGATTCATTAATTTCATTATACATATTATATAATCGATTATACATGCATTCGGACAGGATATAAACCAGTTTTACCAAAATATGAATAACAATTCAAGAGATGCCATCACTTGTTTACTATAAAAATATACGATTAGGATATTAGGATCCGGTAAGAAACTAAACGTTCATAAAATAGCAACTCGATTGTAACTTTGTACGGCGCTGAAGCTAGTCAACTGGTATTTACGATTATGAGTAACGATTTTTTTCGTCAGCTACATATTTGACTAGTATACTCTTGAGTCGGATTATAAAATAAAGCATTCATTCAGTATTAATAGCGTAACAAAGGATTCATTCAATAATTCAAGATAAAAACACAAACGGCATAGTCAATAACTGATATCAATCGTAGGCGACTACAACAAGACAGTTCAACGAACGCGAGACATGAATCAAATGATTCACTTACTGAATACTGATCGTACTAAAATGAGGTTATTCGCTGCATACATGAATACCAATACAAGTAACCCTACAAGTGGTATTTTCTTTTATATTTTGATATTGACGTAACGAGGAACACCACCGTTATCATCACTACATAGTATTAAAACAAAGTCGCTTCCCGCCGTCTGTCTTAACGGATTTTAATGCGGTTTTTTAGGGTTCCGTAGCCAAATGGCAAAAACCGGAACCCTTATAGAGTCTGTCTGTCTGTCTGTCTGTCTGTTTGTCCGTCCGTATGTCACAGCCACTTTTTTCCGAAACTATAAGAGCTATACTGTTGAAACTTGGTAAGTAGATGTATTATATGAACCGCATTAAGATTTTCACACAAAAATCGAAAAAAAACCGTAAGGTTTAGGGGTCCCCATACTCAGAACTGAAACTCAAAAAAAAAAAATATCAAACCCGTACGTGTGGATAGGTCTTCAAAAATTATATTGAGGTTTCTAATATCATTTTTTTCTAAACTGAATAGTTTGCGCGAGAGACACTTCCAAAGTGGTAAAATGTGTCTCCCCCCCCCCCCCCCCCCCCCCCCCCACCTGTTACTTCTAAAATAAGAGAATGATAAAACTAAAAAAAATATATGATGTGATGCAAACTTCCACCGAAAATTGGTTTGAACGAGATCTAGTAAGTAGTTTTTTTTAATACGTCATAAATCGTAAACCGCAATTTATTTTACGGAACCCTTCATGTGCGAGTCCGACTCGCACTTGGCCGCTTTTTTTTTCAATAGATAGAGAGTGATTCAAGAGGAAGGTTTACATGTATAATACATGCATGTATTACACATATAAACCCGGGCGAAGCCGGGGCGGGTCGATAGTTGCGTATATAAATAAATAGTCGGGTGCTGCAAAAAATACTACATATAGGTACCTACCACGATTTAGAAGCGGTTTCTGCTGATCGTTTTAGTTTGAGTAGGTAACAACAATTAAGAATGACCTTGTTTATTAACGTCCAGCAAGCCTATTCCTAGTAGTAAAAATTGCTTAAAATAGTTGCTTCATCACTTGACATTTGTGTTTATAAGAAAAAAAACAGTCCCTAGGACGCTCGACACAAGTCGGCTCCCCATACAAACGCAGTTTGGATCTCAGTTTCAAACGGCATGCTGGAATAACGTGAAACTGTTTACCTATACAATAGGGTGGATCACTCAATGTATGAAAAAAAAATATTACATATTTTTACAAAATAGTCTTATATAACGCCAAATAAGACCATTTTGTAAAAGTTCCGGTAGCTTGGGGCAGTACTAAATATGAATGTATCTCTTTCATATTTTATAGTATGAATGTTAGGTAGGTGGAACGGAACAACTTTTGCATAGCAGCCGAAAAGGGCTGAAGCAAAAAAAATATTTTTCATACATTGAGTGATCCACCCTAATACACAATGGGTTCCGCCATATCGAGGTCGGAAACTAGTTTCTGTTGCTATTCAGACCACGGTCCATATAGGTATAACCCTTCAGCTGTAGTGACCCATCTGCGGACTTCACATTTTTTCCTGCAGGTCTGTGGAGACCCCTCAGAGGGCCGCAGGAGCTGTTCTTACTTTATTAGAGAAATAACAGCCGATCATGTATCGATCTCGTTAACTAGTTTCTGTTGCTATTCAGACCACGGTCCATATAGGTATAACCCTTCAGCTGTAGTGACCCCTCTGCGGACTTCACATTTTTTCCTGCAGGTCTGTGGAGACCCCTCAGAGGGCCGCAGGAGCTGTTTTTACTTTATTAGAGATATAACAGCCGATCATGTATCGATCTCGTTAACTAGTTTCTGTTGCTATTCAGACCACGGTCCATATAGGTACAACCCTTCAGCTGTAGTGACCCCTCTGCGGACTTCACATTTTTTCCTGCAGGTCTGTGGAGACCCCTCAGAGGGCCGCAGGAGCTGTTTTTACTTTATTAGAGATATAACAGCCGATCATGTATCGATCTCGTTAACTAGTTTCTGTTGCTATTCAGACCACGGTCCATATAGGTACAACCCTTCAGCTGTAGTGACCCCTCTGCGGACTTCACATTTTTTCCTGCAGGTCTGTGGAGACCCCTCAGAGGGCCGCAGGAGCTGTTCTTACTTTATTAGAGAAATAACAGCCGATCATGTATCGATCTCGTTAACTAGTTTCTGTTGCTATTCAGACCACGGTCCATATAGGTATAACCCTTCAGCTGTAGTGACCCCTCTGCGGACTTCACATTTTTTCCTGCAGGTCTGTGGAGACCCCTCAGAGGGCCGCAGGAGCTGTTTTTACTTTATTAGAGATATAACAGCCGATCATGTATCGATCTCGTTAACTAGTTTCTGTTGCTATTCAGACCACGGTCCATATAGGTACAACCCTTCAGCTGTAGTGACCCCTCTGCGGACTTCACATTTTTTCCTGCAGGTCTGTGGAGACCCCTCAGAGGGCCGCAGGAGCTGTTTTTACTTTATTAGAGATATAACAGCCGATCATGTATCGATCTCGTTAACTAGTTTCTGTTGCTATTCAGACCACGGTCCATATAGGTATAACCCTTCAGCTGTAGTGACCCCTCTGCGGACTTCACATTTTTTCCTGCAGGTCTGTGGAGACCCCTCAGAGGGCCGCAGGAGCTGTTCTTACTTTATTAGAGAAATAACAGCCGATCATGTATCGATCTCGTTAACTAACAAGCTATGTCAGTAATTACAAACTTGGTGTCCACTGACTGTCAAGATTACTTGACGTACGTCAAACCACCTGTAGCTCTAGTATAAGTTTTATCGTTAGGTACATATACGTTTTCGAACGCGTTTGCGTTTAGTTTCAATTTGTATGAATACGCGTAGTACCTAATAGGTACCACCAGAGGCGCTGTTCGCGGTGCCATACAAATTGAAACTAAACGCAAACGCGTTCGAGAACGTATTGTATCAATAAAACTTATACTAGAGCCTATGAACCCAGTGCCAGTTAAATCGTCCTGTAGAATGACCCATTAGCGACGTAATCTTTTTACGCATTCATTATCATCGCGTGGAAACCGTTCGTGTGCGTCTCGGCGAACATTTCCAATGAGTTCATTAATTTAATAGTAATTATAATAAAAAAGTGGAGAAAAAATAAGTTTAATGTTTTATGTAATTCCAGCACGCCGTTTCAAAATGAGAACTGAAGTACGTTTGTATGGACAGTCGTGCGTCCTGGGGACTCTTAAGTTTTATGAATAACGAAATTAGTGTCATATGTATGTTTAATGCTTAGTTTTCTATAGAGACTTGTATACCTACTAACAAACTGTAAAAACCGGCCAAGTGCGAGTCGGATTCGCGCACGAAGGGTTCCGTACCATAATCTATAAATATCTATTTGATTCTGCTTTTTAGTATTTGTTGTTATAGCTGCAACAGAAATACATCATCTGTGAAAATTTCAACTGTCTATCTATCACGGTTCATGAGATACTTGAAGTCTTAGTAATAGGGTTCCGTTTTACTCTTTGAGTACGGAACCCTAAAAACAGTTTTGCAGGTAAATGCAAAACTGTTTTAGTGTCGTTTATTTAATACATCAAAAATAAATAAATGGGTTACGTCTATTCGTTCAAGGTATGTCGGTTTTACACAAATCAGCTATTTTCCAGGCGGTTCCCAGTTCTTCTACTTGTATAGCAAAGCAGGAAGTTCACTTCCTATAATGGACTGTAAGTTGAGCCGGTGATTTCTCCGAACTTTACGAGAGGAAACGCTTTATCAACAGCAACTGACTTATGATTTTGTTGATAGCCTATGTGTCACTTATTTATTGCGTGTGTGCCTACGTGTATATGGCATAGTTAAGTACTGTTATAGGTAAAAAACTTATGTAAACTTATCCGTGTAGTTGTGTGTGTACTGTTCAAATACAGACATTTATTTTGTTTGTGTTACACATTTTAAATATTACGTTATGTCTATTTGAACATGTCACAGCTACATATAAGAGGGCTCTTTCTTTTTACAAGCTTTAAGGTAAACGTCCGAGTGTTCGACGCTGTACTAGTATATGGCATGGGCACTTTATGTCAAAGAAATATGGGTTAAATTCGAACTAAGAGGGTTTTTCTTCATTCGAATTTAAGCCATGTCATTTTGACATAGAGTCCCCATGCCATATACTAGTACAGTGTCGAGCACTCGGCGTTTACCTTATATTAACTTGACCTGTTCGTATGTAAGTATATAAGTATATAAATTGTCCGTCAAAACTTGCACTCCATTTTTCAGTCACTTGGCACTATCCGATTGAGCTGAAATTTTGGGTATTAGTATAGTTTGGATGACAATTCAATTTTATTATACCACAAGACAGAAGGCGGCCATGGGAGTTCAGTACTTAACCCACGTAAACCCGTCGAGTTTGGGCTCGTTAGAAACGTCTCAATGAGTAGCTGATGACGGTATACAGAAAAGTACAGTCGGCAGTAAAAGCTTGTACCAAATGAAATTTTTGATAGAAACTTATTCTACCTATGCATGCTGCCGTGAGCATAATCAAAACCAAAAATATTATGAAAATAAAACTGTATTCTTTACTTCTTCGTTTCATAAATTTTAAAATAAATTACAGACCTACTTGTTTTTATACCGGTCTAAATCTAAGATTAGAGTAAGTCTAGAAAGTCTGCTTAAAATTACATCACTACCATCACCGCACCGAAAGTGCATAAACTTTCTCTAGTTACATTCGTCTTGCGTCAAAACTAGTGGCTTATTTCTTTCCATTTATGGCACTACATTCGTGTAATTATTTGAACAAGTAAATGAAAAACGCAGCTAAAACCATGGGCAAAACAAAGAGTTTAAATTCAACCGCCCGCATCCTTATTCTGAGTTTTCGAGGTCAAACAATGTTATCAGCTACTAAGCGGTTGTCAAGAGTACTATTACAGTTTATCGTTAAGTGGGTGAGTATAGGATAGCACATTAGTTTCTCTTTCTGCGCTTTGCAATTTGCATAATTACTAAGCGACCATCAAGTTACTTCTTGTAAATACTACAAGACTTTAACAAATTTGTTTAGCATAGTTTACTATCAAAAACATAATTCATGCTTCACTTGCTCCTTTCACCTCAATTATATTCCGTAAATATAATCTTCAATATATATATTTTTGACACATTGGAACTACATTAAAGGCCAAATTAAGGTACGAAGTCTTAATATAGCCCCTTATTCATTAATCTTAACAAACCTCTGTTAACTATAAATGTCTTTTGTCCATTTCTCACAAACATAATTGTCAAAGTGAATAAGGACAAACGAATTTAAACGGTATTTTATTTAAAATAGGATTGATAGACGTTTATGGACTAAGGCCGTGCCAGGATAAGCTAAGTGGCCAAACTCGAGGGGGGCAGAATTGCCCCCCTCGAGTTTCGACTTCGAATTAATGTGCAAAATTTGAGCTCCCTAAACTTTATAGATTTAGTTTAAAAAAAAGAAATATGATTTTTCTTCGATTTTCTAGCCAACCTAATTGAGCGTGCTTCACATATATTGTACATTTACTAAAGATGATTATACGACATAAATTATTTTTTCATTATTTCATAGTTTTTTTTAAAGATGACGAAGCTTATTTTATTTATTTATATATTTTATATTTATATTTTTTAGACGTTAGAGAACTCTCCATTTTTTTCACCCACCAATGACCTATTAATATGTATTTTTTTCGAAATTATGGATGTTGGAGAACATGATGATATCTTTACATACTTACATTGCCTAGAACCGCTACAATATAAAACGGAATGATTGAAACCACTTTAGAGAAACTTGCATGTTGCATACTAAATACTGGCTACTAACATTTAATTAGGTTTAAAAAATAAAAATAAAACCGGACAAGTGCGAGTCAGGCTCGCCCACTGAGGGTTCCGTACAAGATTACAAATGTATTGTTTTCAGACTTTTCGTTTAATTAAATGTTATTCCTTTTTTTTTAAACAAAAACTATAAAGTTTAGGAAGCTCAAATTTTGCAAATTAATTACTAATGTAGAGCTAGTGCATCCATAAAAAATACAAACCCAAAGGGGGCAGAATCACTTAGCTTATCCTGGCACGACCTTTGTTACTTGCCGCTTTGCAAGGCAAAAAAAAAGATGGACGTTTAACAATAAGGACAAAAGAGTCTTAGTTTTTACCCTTTTCAATATTAGATTGCTTTAAAACATGCATAGTAGCGTACTCTTTCAAAATTCTCTAAACCATGATTGTTTATCTAAACTATTTCTAGCCATTTATTATAGTTAGAGCCTAAACGCCGCAAATCATTAAGTACGATAACAACAATTATTAGCTTCACTGTAGAAAGGTCGCAGAAGCCACAATAATAAGAGAATTTTACATCAATTCTTGCGTATTTAACAAATAAGTAGTCAATTCTCACCTCGTCACTGGGTAAAGCTGACTGAACTTCTGGCATAAGTGGAGACTGCACGAATTCTCGATGTGACAATTCAATGGTTTACCTGAAAACAAGGTCGTTTTAGACGAAAAACATAATAAAAGGGCGTAAGAATAGTCAAGAACATATTCTGTTAAATAAAAGCACCTGCGCAGTTAGTGAATGTCGTGATCTACAATTCTGAAAGTGACCTAAGATGTCCTTCGGAGGACGATGTATATTGACCGATTGTTTCTATATAACCCACTATGTAAGTTATGATTATGAGGTAGGTATACATACAGTAAGGGAAATGTATTCACGTACCACCGTAGAACCCCGTCGCAATTGACAGGCTGCCGGTCGCAATTGACAGGCTGACACTCAAACTCGAGTGATATGTTGCCTTCACAGATGTATGAATATAAGGAGATCGGACATGGCGGCCGATTTGTATAGAGTGAGCCTGTCGCAAGTACATTAACCCACACAACGCCCAAGTAATTGACAAGACAAAGCACGCACACATCTAAAACACACACTCTTGTATACCTACACGCTTATTTGACAATAAACGCGCATCATATCAGGCATTTTGGAAAAAAAACGTAATATTCTCTGCGATCAGCACGCGTGCACAGTATGGCAGTGTATGCCCATTGAGCATACAGCTGCGACACGGCCGCTGGCGGCTTGTCCTCTCTCTAGTATTCTATGCTCTGAGGTTGCCTTATTGCGATAGGGTTCTACATATTGTAATACTGTGGTTCTACGGTGGTACGTGAGTATATTTCCCTTACTTACATACAGAGACGTCAATAAGAATGTTCTGTTTAAGTGGGAAACTGCAAAGTCTGCGAACTCGTCATTTTCGAATAAACATCAAATCGTGTATTCATTCGAAAATGAATGATGTTTTAGGGAAGGCTAGGTTTTATCCCCTGCGTAATTAATGATATTGAAATTACATCAGAGAGTTGCATAAAATTGTTTACTGTCCATACAAAGATTACATCAAGAACATAAATGTGAAAATGGGAACCAAGTTCAATTCGGTATTTGACAAAAGTCAAATCAGCTTCTTTTTATGAAACGTCAAAAACGCTCAGTTAGTATGGAATTTGTAGGGATTACTATGTTGTGACGTTACAATCAAACAACGTCCTTATTAATAGTTTTTATGAATTTAAAAATCTTAAAATAGCAAAAATAAATGAAAGCTTGATACTTTCCGAATATTTTCGTAACGTTTATCTGTTGCTAATGAAAAAACCATTTATTTTAGAATGTAGAAAAAATTATTTGGCTGGTTGTCGACGAAGTCGACAAAAGAGTTCTGTAACACACCGATATTTTTTTAGGTTTTAAGGCGTTTTACAGCCGAACCGTGCAGGTATTGAAGGGAATGCTTAGTCAAATATTAAGTAGGTAATGGGTACACTTGAGTAACCATGCTAGAAGGGTCCGTCTTATTTAAACGAACCCTTAAAATATTAGTGAGAAATCTCTCATTAGGAATTTATGGCATCTTACTAAATTTCATATTTAAGTTGGTACTTAAGCAAACCTTCTTAAACCATGTGTGATTTGAAGAGTTTGTTCCTTGTTCCTTAAGTGCTTTTAGTTTCTGAGAAACCATAATTCAATGATTTAATGATCATTCAGTCAGCGTTTATGGTAACGAAAAAGGCGTTAAGTAAATGTCGTGTGGCGAGAGTTTCGAGTGCGTGTGTACACTCGCACACATTTTATAGCAATTGCATGTAGGTACACGTGTGACATGTAATTTATAAATGTGATTGGTGCACTCCACTTTGTTATCATTGCCAAGCATTTAACGTAATATTTAAAAAAATCGTTTTTATTTTTTGTTATCGTTGCGCAAAGCGTGTGGAATAACCCACTTTCTGATTCAAATTTCAATGTCTCAAAAAAGGCTGAACCGATTTTGTTGAAACGTAGCTAAGAACCATCTCGATCACCTCAGCATTTGGACAAAAAAACCGCATCAAAATTAGTTAACTCGTTTGGGAGCTACGATACCACAGACACACAGATACACATACACGTCAAACTTATATCACCCCTCTTCTTGCGTCGTTGGGGGTTAAAAAGAAAGAAGAGAAGCCTTATAGATCAATTGACAACATTTCATAATTTTTAGCCCTTAGTTCGATTAGCTCATTGTATTCTACTTGAAAAGAGGAACACACTGGTAGTTTCATATGTCCAGTATTATCTATGTTCAATTTTTTACGATTTTTTAAAAATGCATTCATAGCAAACCCAATTCTACTGCAGAATAGGCACCTTGCTTTAGTCCCGTTTCGACGAAAACGTTTAAAAAGTTTAAATGACATTTTCGGGTGGGTTACATTGACGCCATCTTGACAATGTTTTTTTTAATTTGGTATATGTTAACAAGACTAAATAAAGCAAGGTGCCCTTTCTGCAGTAGAATTGGATTTGCTATGAGTGCATTTTTAAAAATTCGTTAAAAATTGAACATAAATAATACTGGAAATATAAAACTACCAGCGTGTTCCTCTTTTCGAGTAGAATACAAGGAGCTAGTCAAATCATGGACTCAGAATTATGAAATGTTGTCAATTGGCGGGAGATCACTCAGCTCACTTGGGCGTCAAGTATTTGTGTATTTGTGTGAAGAAATACTATTGTCAATATTATTTTTAATGAGCATAACATATAAGGGTGTTTACAAACGGATTTCATCCAGAGAGAGTCAGGCGCGTGATTAATTTTATTATTGCATAAAAACTTTAAATCAAGTGTTTAGGTATCAGCAATCGGCACCAGTCATGTGATGAATGTATCATAACATACCTAATCAACGATTTATAAATAACATGTATAATTTGTCCGCCATTATCGTAGGTTATCAAAACGTAATTAACTTTCTTTTGGCGTGACCCCCGTAACTATAGAAATCATACATTATAATTATTGTGTATCAATTAATGACGTGTCGACATCAAAGCGTAATATGTTTAACCCCTGACGCACACAAGGGGTGTTATGTTGTGATATAAGTCTAACATGTGTATCAGTGTGTCTGTATGTGGCATCGTAGCTCTCAAACTGATGAACCGATTTCAGTGCGGTTTCCATAAGTCTTGTCTGTCAAGAAAAAAAAAAAAAGTTAGTTTTGTCGGGGGCTTTTCATAAACTTTTAATTTATGTAGTTATATTACAGATGAATAACTTTTCGCTGAACAATTTGTGTTAATCGTTTTCATCTGTATTTCCTTCACACTTCAATTACTGGGCGTCAAACGACATTAAATATAACCTGAGAACAAGGGATAAAAGCACTATAACCCGATATAATATCCAAAATGGCGGCCCAGTAACAAAGGCGTCCTTATTCGCAACCTGACGCCTGAGGTCATGTTGTTAATTAAACACTCAGACTTCAACCACTGACGGGCCACTGCCCACAGTGAAATTCTAGAGCGATAGAGTTCAAACTTGTACGTCATTTTCTATTGTATGAGTTAGGTGACCCACCGACGCGTTTCAAGTGAATAGACAGTTCGAAAAACTGTAACCCGACTACGGAAAATAACGGATGTTTTTTTCATACAATAGTCAGCCTATGTCACTCGGAGCATAATTTCGAATCGATTGACACCTCATTTATCAAAATCGGTTCAGTATCTTAAACACTACGGTGGAACACACGTAAATACAAACATAAACTGCTAAAAAAAGATCCCTTCCTCTGCCGTAAAATACTAACGGCTCGGCAACGGAATCGAAAGGCACCGCTGCCGCTACCGCTGGAATGGGGAATGGATGAAAATTTTAGAATTGCCTGATTTTTATTTTGGTGTTAGGAATAACCTTCCTTAACACCAGAAAAAAATTGCAAACTTTTCAGGTGCGTCAATTATTTTTGAAAAATATAAACAGTTTCCTCACTTACGTTTTGGGTTTAGGACGGCGAATGAGACATTTTCCTTGATTCGTCTTATATTACAAAAAATATATAAATATTGATAGCTGCAGCAGCTATATTTGTCATTACCAGGGTCAGATATTCAAAATATTTTTTGTAATATGAGACGGATCAAAGAAAATGTCTCATTCGCCGTCCTAACCCCAAAACGTAAGTGAGGAAACTGTTTATATTTTTCAAAAATAATTGACGCACCTGAAAAATTTGCAATTTTTTTCTGGTGTTAAGGAAGGTTATTCCTATCACCAAAAAAATAGTCAAGCACTTCTAAAATTTTCATCCATTCCCCATTATGGCCGAGCCCTAAGAATCTCAAGGCCGATACCGATCTGTTCTTGGAAATGGGTCTTTTCATAGAAGAACAACAAGGAAGTGCTGAGCCGAGATGAACATTATTGAACACATGGAATTTGTTGTAACTATAATTTACAGCTATGGCTCAGCAAGATAATCTAAAGGTACTAGAATTGTCGTTACGCTGATGAGTATTACTAACGACAATTCTAGTACCTTTAGATTATCTGGCTGAGCCATAGCTGTAAATTATAGTTACAACAAATTCCATGTGTTCAATAATGTTCATCTCGGCTCAGCACTTCCTTGTTGTTCTTCTATGAAAAGACCCATTTCCAAGAACAGATCGGTATCGGCCTTGAGATTCTTAGGGCTCGGTCGCTACTGACGCCAGAAATCCTGACTTGTCAAGGGCTTTTTTTTTCTACAATTGCAATTCAAACTAAAACTTTAAAAGTCGTCAACGCTGTGTTACTTCTGAGGTTGCTAGTGTCCAGCGATACCAGGTGCTCCGCGCCCGGGACCCAATGTAGTATAATAAATAAAAATGTTTAATTCAGACCGAGATCCATAATAGGGTTAAGCAGTAGCTCTAGTATAAGTTTTATCGAACTACGCGTTGCCATACAAATTGATACTAAACGCAAACGCGTTCCAAAACGTATTGCATCGATTAAACTTAGTAGCCTCAGTAGCTCTAGTATAAGTTTTATCGATACATATACGTTTTCAAACGCGTTTGCGTAAGTATAGTTTTAATTTGTATGGCAACGCGTAGTTCCTAATAGTTACCACCATAGGCGCTGTTCGCGTTGCCATAGAAATGGAAACTAAACGCAAACGCGTTCGAAAACGTATTGTATCGATAAAACTTATACTAGAGCCTCTGATCTCCTGAGTTGACGAGAGACCTGCAGTTATATCTAAAATACCTGCCCTTGGAGTCCAGGCGTGTCACATTGTGAATAACCTTGAGACCCCCTTGTACTGATATTAGTCCAGGCAATGAACTGACAACTTGTATGGAAAAAATGACAAATTTGGAAATAATTTATAATAGCTGATTTTTTCTATGTCACGGATATATTATCAATTAAATAGTTATATAGCGACAAAATCCAACAAAATATCAGACATCACAAAAATATAACTTAACTAGCTTCTGAAAAGTCAGAAAAAATATTAATAAATGGTTTTATCTTTATTTTGGTTCATTTACATTTGCTCTATAATATTGAATTGAATGGGGAACTTGCACGGGACTTCAATTTCGAATAAATTGCGCTCAATCGATGCGGATATACGTAAGTAGATATATCATACAAATGAAAAAAAAAACGATTGTATTAGTTTTATCTCACAATAAAATTACGAGAAAAAATATTTATTTTTTCGGTAAAATAACAACAGTTACACAGAATATTAAATTAGAAATGATATTTTGTAAGACAAGTATAGACTTAAATGCAAATTTTGTGGAGATAATTGCAAATTAATGACTTACTCCATAGTAAACGCGCCGAGAATATATGCTGTGACGTCATAGCATAAGCCCGTTTAATATAGAGCGTTTTCGGGGGGTGCCGGCGCGTGCATATTTCAAATGCATATAACATCAGAAAAATAAATCATAAGAAAGTTTTAATGCTACAGTTGTTTTAATGCTGGATTATACTTTTGATTTTCGTAATAAAATAAAAAGATGCAAGTTCCCTATTGAATATTCACGATAAATAATTAAAAAAAACCGGCTTAGTGCGAGACGGACTCGCGCACGAAGGGTTCCGTACCATTATTTTATTTTGTTTTTAGTATTTGTTGTTATAGCGGCAACAGAAATACATAAACTGTGAAAATTTCAGCTGGAACTATCACGGTATCAGTGAGATACAGCCTGGTGACAGACGGACGGACGGACGGACGGACGGACAGCGAAGTCTTAGTAACAGGGTCCCGTTTTACTCTTTGAGTACGGAACCCTAAAAAGACAATTCATGCTTTATTTAAATCTATATAAATACTTCCGGATGGAAAGTTTGTTGGTTTCTTGAATAAAGCATCTTAGAATAATGTTTTAAAATGAAATAAAGAAAAAAAACACAATTATAAATTAATGTTTTTCAAAACCGTATTTTGCCTGGAGTATTTTGAGTAACGCCGCAAGAGTTCTTGTGAATATGTGTTGATAGATAAAGTACGAACCATTTTCATCCTCAATAGGCGGGTTGATGGGCGCCCAGTTGACACCGTGGTCGAAGGTGATGAGCGATATGAGGTGTTCCGGACCCACGTGAGATGCCTGCGCTTTAGAGTCCACACGCGACGCTATGTAGATCCCCTTCAGACCCTCAACTCGGTACAGATCCGTGAATGGGTCTTCGGTCATGTCCCTGCGGCAAAAGGGTAACATCACTCTTGGCTCTACGAAATGCAAGGGCTGTGAAAGAGTTTCGAGACTTGGCCTATTTTTTACATGGAATGTTTTTTATGTGATAAATACTTACCTGCCGCGTCTGAAACGTAAAAAGGAATACATTTAAAGTTAAGTATTCCGTACTTTTTGATGTATGACATTCAAGCGTGGCTTGCAGCACTCGCTGGGGTTGGTTGTAAAACTTCAACAAAAAAAAACCTACTAATCTAACCTGCAAGGGCTGCGAGACACGTCACAAAAAAATGCGGCAAGTTTGAAAAACGCATGCTGGTAACACGGACTGCATGGCGGCGTAATAGGTAGATATTAATAATTGTTGCCATATAGAGAATTAAAAAAATATGCTTGCGACACGACTCACTGGCTAGACTCTAATGTTGTATGAACCAGTCACGTCCATTACAATCTGATTGTGGGGGAAGTTCTCTATGGAATTACAGCTACCGGCGCCAAAGTTAACGTTAACCGGACGTCAAAAGTGGTCGATGTAACCCGCCTTCCGGTTTTTAACTAATTTCTAAATAAATTATCAACTTGATAAATTAACTCACTCTAGCCAAGTGTCCTTCCAGTTCCCATCAGGGAAGTAGCACAGAATCTGCTCCAAGCTCAGCATGAAGTTGTACCGAGTGAAGTCATTGCTGATCTCCGACACGTACAGATCAGCCAGAATCTCAGTGTGCATGACAGAGACGAATATACGCTTGTCAGTGACGTCGGCAATGTGGAACTTCTTCATATCAAGTTCAGTTTCGAACTCCGCTTTGTAGAATGGCCCTTTCATGTGAGAGATGTATAGGTCCAACGTGTTGCGCTGTAAAGAAAGTTTAAATATAATATTGCGACTAAGCTAAGACTTTAAGCAAATGATTGCACCTTGACCCAATTATATACCAACAGTTGAATTACGAACTGCTCCTATCTCTTTAAATCGATTGAGGCGATTTCTCTTTGATATATATTCAGCTAGAGTTGGGGAAACAAATAAGATGCCTTATGGGACTATAGTAAAGTTTTCTTGCGAACCAATAAAGTAAATTTTTAGAGAACCCCATGAACCCCATTATTGCGTTAGTGTCTAAACTACAAATATGTGTGGGAAGTTGGGTAGGTACGCAGACAGGGACAATGTTTCACACAAGTAAGGATAAAGTCTTCGTTCGTTAAAAAGAAGTATAGGTCTAGTTCAACGGCGTGACCAAGGTCTCGTTCAGAGGCGGGCAGGTAAAGAAGAAACTCTTCGGCGTAAGGGATAAACTCTAGTTCAGGAATAACACTTGCAGCGCTTCGGCATTTATTATCTGCTTGAGGGGCAGCTGCCTACCTCTGCCCGCACCTGACATCGCCCTTGTGGTGCCAACCATAACAAATTATTGTAAATCATGTCAATAGGCATGATGCCTCAATGTTAAAATTGATAACGTAGTGTTGCTAAAGGATAGTAAACCATCAAGTTATTGTAACGAATGAAGTATAAATTATAATTAAAATCATAAAAAGATATGGACCTTGAAAGTTTAGAAAAAATATGCATTTTTTCACGGTTTAAGCGTGAAGAGGTCACAGACCGACAGACAGACAGACAGACAGACACACTTTCTTATTTATAATATTAATAGGGATGGATTAGTATGGATATCCTCATCCCTGTCGTATCCGAACAGTTGCAACCCCCTACACTACACAATGGGCCATCATGGCCGCAGAACAGGACGCGGTTATGCGTTGGAATGCGATGGAAATATATATTTCTCCCTAGTATAGGCGCAACCCATTGCTGTCATATTGGTATGCGATACGTAGAGTCAGACTGATCTCCTTGACTACGCATTACAAGAATATACTCCTTGAATACACATAGCTTTTGCCTGTGACTTCATTCGCGTCAACTCCTGTATCAACTTCAACCATAATTTCATCCCATTAGGGGTAGATATTCGGGATAAAACCATCAAAACATCCAAACTCACATATTTTTGTAATAATATTATTACAGTAGGATGGAGCCGCATGAAAACCGAGTACTTCATATTATAAACAGTTGGCAAATGAGTCATAAGATGTGAATCATAAGTCACATGGTGACAAATTAGTATAGGTACTAATTAATCCTAGTCAAGCGCACCAATATGTATTCACTCAAAGTTTCATAAATATATATGTATAGTATCAACGGGTTAGGCTCGTAAAACACACTTTCCCGAAATGTGCACTTTCTCTGAAGGTGCACTTCTTTAGATGTGTCATTTTCTCAGAAGGTACACTGTCTCTAAAAGTGCACTTCCCGATATGTACACTTTTTCAATAGGTGCACTTTCCCAGGATGTGCACTTTCGCAGAAGGTATATTTTCTCGGAAAGTACACTTTAGTTAGGGGTAGGGGTGTCCCTGTTCATAGTACTAAGGGTTTCTATGAAATAGTACCAGCTACAAATGCAAACACACGGACAGACGGACGGACGTACGGACAAAAAGTCCGAAACTATAAGCGTTCCGTTTTTGCAATTTTGACTACGGGACCCTAAAAAAAGTATATTTTGCCACCAAACGTAAGGCTCCTCTACACCACCGATTTAGATGAGATTATAAATTTAGGACAAAAGTGCGTGTGGATTTAAAAAAAAAGTGTGTGCGTGTGTGAAGAAAGTGTCTAAATAATAAATGTGTAACTTTTGATAAAGTGCCCTAAATGGGAAAGTGTACATTTTGGGGAAGCGTGCGTTTAGGAAAAGTGCACATTTCGAGAAAGTTTCCAAATTGGGAAAGTGTAAATTTTGGGAGTGTACATTTTGCAGAAAGTGCACATTTCGGGAAAGTGTATTTTACGAGCCTAACCCGTACAACCTTAAGGTCGAAACGCACAGACAGCGTTGGCGGCGCGGTGCGGTGCGTTGCGGAGGCGGTACCGGTTGTAATGTTCGAGCTAATATGAAAAGGTCCGCACAGAATACCGCGCCGCGCCGCTTTCGCATTAGGTCGAACATTACAACCGGTACCGCTTCCGCACCGCGCCGCGCCGCACCGCCACAGCTTTCAGTGCGTTTCGACCTTTATTGTTGCAGAAATAAGGTCTGAGTACATATTTTTGAGACTTTGTGGTGTATACATATTGGTGCCCTTGTACCAGCGCGGCTCCACTCGAGTGGCACTTGTCCCACCGCCGACGATGTGCGAGAAGCTTTCTTTTTTTTTTTGACGGTTTATTCTTTAAGCCGGGGCGGGGCCACGCAGGACCCTTTTGCTCGGTGAGGATGTGAGCGAGAAGCGATTAGAGATACTAGATACGAGTTGGCGAGCAGCGGGAAGCGAGTGTGTGTGTAGTTCCGATCCGATTTTGTCGCTGGGCTGTAAGCGAGTGATCGGTTGCGCCGAGTAATCGCCCTCTACTCGTTCGACGAAACTAGTGAACAGCCAGCGATCGACTATAAATATTTGTGTCTCTTTTACTGACACAGGATCTATATATATCTTTTGTTCGTTTCTTGAGCGAGAAATAATCGATAGTTAACAAAAAAAATAAATTTGCGTGAAAATTTTCGATGGGCAACCAGTACAAAAAAAAATCTGAAAGAGTTTAGAACATATAACTTTAACTATAGGCTTGCCTAAAAATAATTTTTAGCCAAGACGGTGGGAATCGGCTTGTAGCGGCTCGCCGGTCGTGGGACAAGTGCCTTCAAGGAATGCTGGCGGAGTTGCGGTATAAAATATAACCTATGTCCATCCCGGAGGTCAATTCTATATAGGTGCCTAGTACCTACTGCACGTTTATCACAGGACGGCCCGCGAGCTGTGTCGCGGCGACATAGACTGTCCGTCTCATTCTAAGCGTTCTAATTAGAAAGAGACGGATAGTCTCGTCGCGCGCGACACAGCTCGCGGGCCGTGCTGTGATAGCCGTGTTGGTGAAATATTTTTTGTAATAGGATGAGGAGTTGCACAATACCCTAAGTATACAACTTACAAAGATACAAACTCAGATACCTCTATAATATTAGTATAAGTAGGTATTATAGCTAACGACAACAATGATTCATATAAATAATCAAATCAGTACCTATTTAATTTACCAATGATTTGGATTGATTGATTTGTTACAATGACTCTAATTTTATCGTGTGTTCAGATAATCATACCTACTATGTAATTTTGTTTCATTTGCGACAATAGGTCCCTCTAATCTAACTTCGACTCCCACCGACAAGCAATGCGAGCTAAACTAACCATATACCACAATTACCACATGGCACATTATGTACCTATATACTTCTACGAAGCGGTAAGGTCGACGTCAAAAATGTTTTTTATTCGTTTGCGCCTTTTTAATCTAAGACATAAGACATTTATTTAGCAGAATCGTTTACATATATATTTATAAGTACCAGTCCCTGCACTAGGCTTTGCCTGTATCGCAGGAGACATTTACATTGCATGGATTCAAAATATTACAATCAATTGGACAATATATTATAAATATCAAATAAGGAATACAATGTGTGTGTTTGTATAGTGTTTGTGTGTGTACGTGTGTGTGTTTTATTTATAGTAATAAAATAATAAAGAGGTATTTAATGGCTGTGAAATGTAACTATATAATCTACATAACTCATCCAACAAAAAAAAACAATTCCCCCCGGTATATAGAACTTCGAGATGAACTAAACTGTAATATCATATCCCGTGGCTCTGCCTCGGTTATTTGTTAATTTATTACACACGTAAAACCGCGCGGGCAACTAGTTTGCATTTTGCATATAACGTAACCTGCACTTCTAAAATACGAGAAGGGTCATAGGACACCCCGGCAATTGACGGCCCATAGGGTTGCCAACCGTACTATATTATATAGTATTGTACTATATTTGGACTCTTTGTACTATATACTGTTGAAGAAATAGGTTGCCTTCAAATTGCCGCAGTTTTACTAAATAGCAGAGGCCCATAAAAGCCGATTGCCTAAAATTTATTTTTAGGCAAGCATATAGGTATATATTCTAAACTATTTCATAACATTTTTGTTTCGGGTTGCCCATAGAAATTTTTCAAGCACCGCCACTGCTAAATAGCGACATTGGCCAGCCAAGTACTAAGTATATTTTTTACAGTGTACTATATTTTTGTCGTTTTTATCTGGAAAATACTATATCTCCCCAAAAATTAGTTGGCAACCCTAGGCCCACCACAACACTTAAGAGAGCATCGCAATAGGGTTTTTGTATAAAGTATGGGGCAAAGATTTTTTTTATCCTAGGTCTCTTTCGCCAAGTGCCTCGAGACTCGAGACTCTCCAGTGTAACAAAAACTTCGTGTGTGTATCGGTGAGTTGCACCAAACCGTCTGTACCTAATCGTAAGCGGTGTTCGTTACAATCGAAATGTTATGGAAAGTTTGTCAAGTTGGAAGCACTTAAATACTCCAAGAATACCTTATTGTCACATCACGCATGCGCGTTCATCCTACAACGCAATTCAGTACTTATCGATTTTTTGGCATTTATATCAAGTCTAGACTGGCCGCCGACCGTCGTGAGAAAATACAATGACGTCAATGTTTATTATTAGAAATGTTTGTTATGTAAATATTTGGTTTTCCGTAGCTGGTAACAGAAATTTTCCCTGGATCGAGGAAAATATCTTTACCTATCTTTTAGAAAATATTATTATATATATTTAATGATTCTGTACCTGGGAGTCATCCATTTCCCTGTTTTTCTGGAGACCGATTTGTCGCCCTCTTTTAAGAGGATTGTGAACCTGTAATTTTTCATACAAAAAGCGATAACGTTTTTCACCCCGTAAACATTGTTCGATTTTTATATTTTTTGGACATGTTGTAGATATAATGAAAAACTAGGTCTGTACGTTTTGATTTTTGAGAAATATTGCTTGCGTCAAAAGTTATTAGCATCTAAAAATCGATATTTTTGACTTAAAAACTTTGTCTATTGTTTTTTTTTTTTTAATTAATCTTTACTGATTTACTGAAAAAGGAAAACGTACAAACATAGATTAAAGTTTACTGAATCCAATAATACCAAAATCATTTCATTTCATAAAGGTTTAGGGGAGTAAAAACGTTATCATTATCACCCGAAACAATATTTCAACAAGGAAATGTAGGCAATTGCCTCCAGGACTTGCTACTCTCTCTATCGCACGATACGGGTGAGGCACAGAGCGGTATGAAACAGATAGAGTTTTTCAAAATACCTACTCGCGCCGCGTATCGGCACTTCACAATCCTCTTAATAGTACATTATTGCAGAGGCCGGGAAATTGCAATTCGTGGATAAGTTGATTTTGTTGATGTTGGCTGTAGTGAGCTGTGACCTTAAGAAACCATAAACGTGCATGCGAATAAATTTAGGACTTGCATGTCGTAAACTTTCGTCAGTCAAATTAGAAGAGTTGAGTTTAGTTGAGTATATATTTTCATTCCCAATTGATATTCGTCTAACATGTGCCGGTATAAATAAATGACTCACACCTTAACTACCGAGACGAACCTGGTGCAATCTCAACTCAATAGACTGCGCACTGCGGCGCTACCACGAACTTCGAATCTCGAACTTCGTATATCTCCGTTTCGGTCGCTCGAGTACCATAAACCATAAGTGCGATAGAGACGGAGATATACGAAGTTCGAGATTCGAATTTCGTGGTAGCGCCGCTGGACTGGTCATGGTCGCTGCAGCCTATACCGTTTTCGTTGTGACTGGCAGGACTCCCCTGCCTGTGAGTGTGGTGCCGTAGAGCAGAGCATTCAACACATTATCCAAGAGTGCCCGTTAACTCGGTATACCGGAGGTACCCCAGAAGACCTGATCAGTTTGAACGACGAAGCCCTTAAGTGGATTAATACTCTGGTGATTAATTTATGATTTGTATCTGACTTTTGACTTGCCATACGAATAAATAAAACCGGCCAAGTGCGAGTTGGACTCGCGCACGAAAGGTTCCGTACCATTATCTATAAAAACGGCAAAAAAAACACGTTTGTCGTATAGGAGGCGGGAGCCCCCTTAAATATTTAAGTTATTCTGTTTTTTTTGTATTTGTTGTTATAGCGGCCACGGAAATATGTAAGTACATCATCTGTGAAAATTTCAACAGTCTAACTATCACGGTCATGAGATACAGCCTGGTGACAGACGGACAGCGGATTCTTAGTAATAGGGTCCCGTTTTACCCTTTGGGTACGGAACCCTAAAAATGACACGCATAACAACCAGCAGTTTTAGACGTAAATGGACCAGACATTTATATACATGTCACGTCTTGTAGTTAATTGCCTAATAAAACAGACTGTATATAACTCCGGGTGGGAGGAGTCACTTCTCCTCACACAAGTAGGTATGGATGGTCATGCTTACATTCTAATGTTAGAACCATTTTTTTTTTACCTACGCGGCTTTTCTGCTGCTGAACAAAGGCCTCTCCCCCTTGTTGCCATGACTACCGTACCTGCGCTTCCTCCGGACAGTTACATAATATACCAATTATTATTTTTATGTCCTATACATATACAGGAGACGGAAATCAACGATTTGAATGACGTGAAAAGATAGTTTCAAATATGACAATACCTAATGTTTCTGCTAGTTTAGGTACGCAAGTAGTGAGTAATGTGTTGTCAATCCTGATCTTTATGCTTGTATATCATATTGCTGGCCGGAGAGGTGGCGACGCGACGGACCGGCCAGCCAGGACAATTTGTCTTATTATTCACTTGTCTGCCCGCTTCCTCGGCCGGGACCGTTTACAACTGGACGTAGTCAAAAGTCAAATATCGACTCTATCTTTTAGCCGAAAAGAGTCAATTCAAAATGCACCTTCCACGTGGTTGCTTTTCGTTTAATCAAGTCGGACTACTGTACTGAATAAAAGCACACACTACGAGCGTCGTAACAGCATTCGGCATTATTTTTGTAATAATGCAACGTGATGTTGTTATGTGATTGACTGGCCGACAAATTATTTATAGGAAAACGATTGAATTTATGTGAAATAATAATGTTCACTTGTTGAAACGCCATCATTGCCGTAATGCAATGACAATAGTAAATGAAATCCTATTATGAATCTATTGCTTCTAGTGATAAAGAATAATTGACTAAGTTGAAGTCATTGCGATTGTTAACAATTACCTAGTCGATACATTCTTGAAGCGTGTCAATATAAGTTCTACTAGATAAAGTAATAGCTTTGACGTAAAGGAAACATACCAAAAGGAATACCTAGTAGGTATATCAGCAACAAATGTTTCATAATACGTTTGATAAAATGATACCTAGGTACAGTAGGTACTGCAAATGGAAATTAACGCAACAAAATCAAGACCCCGACACTAATTTGCATTGTGAACGTTTTTAAGTTAATATTCAATTCAGATATCGACCTAATATGGTTACCAAGAAGGATCAAATTGCATAGTAGTGTTAAGTTTACATCAAATGAAAATAATTAATTTTAACCATATTTTATACGCGCGAGAGTCATGTCGCACTTACAGTCGCCATCACATACATAGGTACACTTTAGGTGTTCAAAAATATCGGCACATGCACCCTAAGGCCTTGAAAATAGAGGTGTGTTCCGATGTTTGTGACGTGCTTGTTTGCTCCGATGTATGTGATGGCGACTGTACTATTTGAGAAATCTTTTTTTTTACGAGATTCAGCATTAAAAATTGCGTAATTTACAATGCAAATTAACTAAAAATGAATATTTTTTTCAGTCTGTTGCACTTTTAAACACGAGGATCTTCTCAATGAACGTACATGTACAGTCACCGGCATCAATACGAGTAAGTAAATATATGATGGAACAAAGGCCGCAAAAATATCTGCTGACAACTCTATTCCTAGAGCCGTTAGAGCGTGTCAGATATTTTTGCGGCCTTTGATTCATCACATATTGATGCCGGTGACTATACATCACCCGTTCCTAAAACTAAAATAGCCAACTAATAATAAATTCCTTATTGTCTAACCTAAACACGACCACGAAATTTGGTCAAGATCTTCAGAAGTTAGGGCTCTGGACAACATAATGTTTCTCCTGTTCCATGTTTAAACAAACTGCAGCCATTATTCTCAAAAATATATCAGCATATTCCGCTCCCAACATAATTTAAGCCTATGCTATGCCCCTATGTCCATGTCGTATCGGGAACAGGAAAGACAAACATCTAATTCCGTTATCCTTTTCGATGCTTCCCAATAAATAAATCAAAGGGTACTAGACGACGATAAACATACTTATATACAAAAATAAATACTTAAATAGGTACATACATAGAAAACATCCATGACTCAGGAACAAATATATGTGTTCATCACACAAACACAAACTAGGGTACAGAGGTCGTCAAATACCTACAATCATTCATTAAAATACATTTTCACTTACCTCTTTACTGAGCTTCGTCGCAAACATGAAATCGCCTTTGATCTGGAAGTCTTTCGCATCCTGGAAAACCGTAGCAGCATGCTCGAAGTCCGTCGGATCACTCGCACTTAGCACGGTGCTCGTTCCGTTCGGCTTCCACCGTTCCACGTAGAACGTCTTCTGAATACCGGGTCCCGAGGCCCAGTTGAATGTCTTCACGTAGCTCTGGATGAGTTTGAAGGATTTACCACCGTCCAGTGTTAGATATAGCTGGAACAAATACTCGGGTCATTTACTCAGTATACTATAGTATACTAACAGTAACTTAAATAAAACAATGATTTTAAAGACAAGCTTTTACTATACACTCAATGTCAATACTCATCGATACACTTTGATCGAACCTAAATTTACGTTGCGTTGAATCATGGAGTTTATAGGTCCATCTTTTGTATCTATCTATAGTCCAATTCTCATCGACACACTTTGATCGAACCTAAACTTGCGTTGCGTTGAATCATGGAGTTTATAGGTCCATCTTTTGCATCTATCTATAGTCCAATACTCATCGACACACTTTGAACGAATCTTAATTTGTGTTGAGTTGAATCATAGAATGTATAGGTCCACCTTCCGTCCCTATAGTCACTCTCCTAACATAATTCAGGCATGTTATAGCAGTTCAGTAAGAGTGCCTGTGTTTTATCCAACATTCCAAACTTTATAAAAACTGGTGAATGCATTGCGCCAATTTTATAAAGGTTACATTCGTATCCATGCTGAACTGCTGAAGTCGATTAGGTAAGAAAATGATCCCTGTTCTCATGTTTCTGATAATCTAAATGAGGGGGTCTGAAGTCTGAATGACACATCATTTGACACCAAATGACTCAATATTGCATCAAAGACACTTTAAAAGCATTGGCTTTCATTTATATTGTGCCTTACAAGCAAACATCTGACACGATAGGTGCGACCTGATATCCTAAATTTCTATATACGTAAGTGGAGAAGTGATATTCGAAACACTCAGTAAAATTATACAAGAGGGATTCACTAGTCAGTATTGTGAAATTTTATTTCATCATCAATTGTTATCAACTTAAAGTTTTGGTAACGGTAAAAACAAGTCCAATATACCTAAGTACAATTTACTTTCAAAACAAAGTTTTAACCGACTTCAATTCAGTACTCCGCCAAGCCACATGAACATTTCCACATTTTTTTTTCCAAATTACCACATGAACTCATTTCCGAGAGCAAATGCGTTAATTTTTAGACCAATAAACCAAATCGCTGTAGGTATGTGGGCCGATAATATTTAAGGACTTCCGTCAATTCCTCAAGGATCACAAAATTACCTTTGGCACTTCATTGTTTGCTATTTCAACGGAATCATATCAGAATCTGTAACGTACTTATATAGTTTGAAGTACATCTTTAACAAGTTCCACAAGCCATCTGTGGTCTTCATCATCACTTCCACCATCACCAAATTTATGATTTCCGGGTGTAAATACACGAGTTATAATAGAAAACACCGAAATTACTTCACGCGTGCCTAATATATTTGAGGAGTTCCCTCAATTCCTCATGGTTCCAATCATCCAACTGGGGTTTTGAAAACAATGGAACCAATCTGGAAGCATATACTTTCAATTAAAGTTAACGGCCTCCGTAGCCCAGTGGGTAGTGAGTGACTCTGCCTACGAAGCTGGAGGTCCCGGGTTTGAATCCCGGTCAGGGCATTTATTTGTGTATTTATCACGAATATTTGTTCCTGAGTTATGGATGTTATATATGTATATAAGTATCTGTATGTACGAGGGCTGTTTGATAAGTACCCGTGTTTAGAAAAAAAAAACATATTTTTTTGTATATGTATATTTATTTCTCTACGTAGTCACCTTTTAACTCTATACACTTATTCCAGCGGTATTCTAGCTTTAATAAGCCATCCAAAAAATAAGATTTCGGAAAGTCGTCGAAATAGGCCTCTGTGGCGGCGATGACCTCATCATTTGACGCAAATCTCTTTCCGCCGAGCCATTTTTTTAGGTTTGGGAATAAAAAAAGTCGTATGGGGCTAAGTCTGGTTAATATGGTGGATGCGGCAGCAATTAAATTAAAAAGCGTAATTTTTCTAATTTTACCACTGCGATTTTGGACGAGTGAGCTGGTGCATTGTCATGGTGGAAAAGATTTTTTTTCTTTTTTAAATGCGGTCGTTTATTCCTTAAAACGGAATCAAATTCGCCCAATAAATTTGCGTAGTATTGCCCTGTTATCGTTTTTCCTTTTTGTAAGTAATCAATATGTATGATCCCTTGCGAGTCCCAAAAAAACGGTCACCATGACCTTTCCGGCCGATGGGACGGTCTTTGCTTTTTTTGGAGCTGATTCGCCTGGTAAAATCCACTGCTTTGATTGTTCTTTATTTTCTGGGGTATAGTTATGAATCCACGTTTCGTCTACTGTCACAAAACGCCGCAAAAACTCATTCGGATTGCTTTTATACTTTGCTAAACATTGCTTCGAAGTAGTCATTCGGGTAAGCTTTTGTTCCTCGGTGAGCAAACGCGGCACCCATCTTGCATATACCTTTTTAATTCCTAATTTGTTTTCTAAAATATATTGTACCCGCTCGATTGAAACATTAATAGTGTCAACAATTTCTCTAAGCTTTATTCGGCGGTCGGCTAATACGATATTTTCAATTTTCTTGACCATCTCTTCCGTAGTCACCTCAATAGGGCGGCCTGGACGGTCTTCGTCAAAGACGGATGTTCTGCCCCGTTTAAACTCGTTATACCAATATCTGATAGTTGTCATAGAAGGTGTATTATCCTTGTAAACAGCTTGCATTTGTACTTTTATCTCATCACATGTTTTTCCTCCCAAAAACAGAAAACGAATTACAGAACGATACTGTTCTTTCTCCATATTTGCAATTAAAATCGAAATCTGACATTCAACAGCCGGTTAACGAAAAAAAACAAAAGAATGATGTGATATATTTTTAATTTTTCCGGGTCATGAAGGATGCCTTAAAACGGTAGTATATATATTTTCAGCCAGTGATAAGAATAACATTTGAAAACGGGTACTTATCAAACAGCCCTCGTATGTATCTATTATATATATCATCTCCTAGTACCCACTACACAAGCCTGCTCAGTAAGGCTTTTAATTACCGTGCTTTAATTACCGTGGGCCTAGGTCGATTAGTGTAAGATTGTTCCGTAATATTTATTTATTAAAAAAAAAAATAATAAGCAGGGCAGCTTGTGGCGAGCTGTTGGGGAGTAACGACCCCACGGACCCGAGTGCTCCCGAGAGTCGGTCAGGGCCTCCGTCTCCGGCGTGTCTTCGTCGGTCAGAGTGGAACCCCAAGGGACCCGCAGGACTCTCAGCTCTGGCTTGCCTTCATTGGCCGTCCAGAGAGGAGTCGACAGAGCTATATGCTCCAAGGGTGGAAGTGTTAAAGGGCATAACGCCGCGAGTAACTTCGGAGAAAGCGCAGCACCACCTCTCGACACCCCTGAGCCGCTCACCCGGTGTTGCTCCTGGCCGTCTTTACGACGGCATTTTTAGGGGCCCATCTAATGAGCGGCTAGTCACCGCCTGCCTCGATAACGTTGTGGATAACATTGTTATGGCAGGTGTCCGGACCACTTTGTAATAACCCAATTTTATTGTCCACACAAATGTCATCACCATAGACCCAATTCTCTTTTCCATTTTCCTACAATAGCTCCAACGCCTGCTGGGACCGGTTCACCGGTATCTACCGATGTACCCGGGAATGGGTTCTAGCAGGTGTACTACATGACATTAAACTTCGTCTCCAAAGGGCCTCTACGTGTTGGATCTATATCCCCACGCACGCCTTTCAAATGACCGGGGTTCGCCCCGTGAATTTAAATCGGAGATACATAATAATAATAATTAAAAAAAGAATTGTACGAATCGGTTCTTAAATGACGGAGTTCTGAGGTAACAAATATTAAAAATATAAAATATACATCCGAATTGAGAACCTCCTCCTTTTTTTTGAAGTCGGTTAAA
This sequence comes from Epinotia brunnichana, assembly GCA_963854355.1. NCBI lineage: Eukaryota > Metazoa > Arthropoda > Insecta > Lepidoptera > Tortricidae > Epinotia > Epinotia brunnichana. Next base: position 13,999,165 of record OY977949.1, on the reverse strand, counting down.
AAGAAAATACAGAAGGAAATAATACTTGACATCTTTGTCTTTGTGCACAGAAAATACGCGAAAATAATTAGAGCTCACTCACAAGCGAAGCTGTTTAGTTTTTTACAAGCTTTTATTTAGTTTCACCTGTCCCGTTGTCTGTCTGTAATCAAATCTTGCAAGTTAAATTTGACCCACTTCCCGGTTTCCGATTGAGCTGAAATTTTGCATGCATATGTGTATCGCATGACAATGCAATATTATGATGACATGGAGCTGATCTGATGCTGGAGCTGGAAGGTGGCCATAGGAACTCCGCAATAAAACGACACAACCCCATCGAGTTTGGGCTCGTTAGAATCGTCTCAATGAGTAGTTGATGACGGTATACAGAAAAGTACAGTCAGCAATAAAAGCTCAACATACCTACGACGACTTTTCGAAATATGGTCGAATGTACTTTTAATGTTATAAATATAAGTGTTGTAAACATTCCGCACACATTTTCAGCTATCTTTGTTTTGATGCTAGAGGTTATCGCGTGATAAAGACAAAAAAAGGCATTAGTCACTCTTTAACACAACTTGATAGAAAGTAGGTATTGGAAGAACCTGACCATAATACGCCTTCTGCAGTCATTGAACTGATAACAACATAGCATTTTAAAACAAAGAGTGTTATGGATATAGCATTGAAAAACGTAAACTGTCTTTACATAACAATAAACTTTTTGAGTTGCCAAAACGCGGAATAACTAGCAAAATGTGTCTGATTTGCCACGGGGTCAAGGTCAGCGTACTATCAAAAGGTCTAAGAGCCGAATTCTATACAAACTGATAAAAACCGGATACTACGAGCAGGACTCTTGTCCGCCTTCTAGCAGGTCTTTCGAAAGCCCTTCCGGAAGAATTTCTGGCAGAATATATGACCGCGCGATCTAGCACAATACCTCTGGAATCTCAAAACACATAATAGCCCAAAGCGCAATCCTTATTTAAATATTTTGCGTCCTTATTTAGAGAAAACAATTTTTCCCAAATATGAGACTTTTGTATTGATTATTCACACAAGTAAACCCCTATATTGCAAATTACATCGAAATTTTTAAGAGCCGATTGCGAGAACGTGATTACAAATATATATATATATATATAATGTATACAAATATTGCTTGTTTGATAGTAAAGAGGATACAAGTATTGTTTGTTAAATCTTTTACTCACATTTCGGTTAGAATCCACTTTGTCCAAGATGACATACATGTTTGGGAGCTCCTCATCAAAGGCCAGCTCGCTGGGGTGGAAGTCCAAGTCTGTGCGGTTGATGGTTTGCCCATTGTCACTTGTGTAGAACAACTTCTTGTTGGTAGAGTCCACAAACACACACTACAAAAATAAAAGGGTATCAGAACCTCATTACAAGCAATGAATATGTTATCAGTAGTGAATGTTTTAATAAAATCTAATAGCATACCTAAAACTTAACCTGGGTAGATTGTATATGGAAAAAAAAAATTATCTAGATAAAAAATATTTCCATATATGGAAGTTGAACACATATTGATTTATATAATGAAAATAACTGTTTGTAATTATATGTTTAATAATAGCAGCCACAATACTATGTTGATATGGTAATTAATTATTGTAATTTCATGGTATCTTAAGACTCAATATTAATTTTTCATCTTATTAATATTATTATGTACCTGATAAAGACAGTATTTTTTATTTCATTCATGAGTAAATATAGGTTTAAAGTAAGAGATTGTACAAGTAAAAATAGCCTAACTAAAATATGCACATAAGGTAACTGATCTTCACATAGAAGATACTGGAAGCATACAGGATATGTCTAAAATTGTATGATAACACACTTTCTGCCTCGAAATGAGACAATGTTGCATTGGTTGCATTATGATTGAGGTATACTGAGTTTATAAAGCCATTATTTAATCAGACAACAAATGAGTGTAACCACCTGATTCAATTCTCAATTGGTAAAGTCAATAATCTAAGTTCATTGAACTTGCAAATATCATTACGAATCTAGGTTGTTGTGACCACATTCTAATTACCTACAAGGAAAAGTTGATATGCAAATAGTAAGTAATTCATTTGTTCAAATTGGTGATTAAATTACACAGTAATAGTCAGTAGTGTCAATATTTAATTATCATTAAGTAATTGTTTGCTGTTTTAGTTCGGCACATATTATATGCTTAAGCATTGTAGTGGCTACTATTTCATAATGTTTAATATCTAAACAGAATACTTACAAACTCCGGATACTTCGGATGATTGAAGAACTTATCCAACTGTGCATATCCACTGTTTGATGTATTATCCAGCTTGAAACTATCTGTTTTGTTAGTAAAGTTCTTCCCATAGTCATAAGATATGAACAAGGCAGACGGTGAGAACACCCCCTTACTCTTGGGGCTTGAGTCCCGGGCCAGGCAGATAATGACATTGGAGCCCTCACCCACCCAATGCACCATGAGTTGCTGATGACTGTCATTTAGGTGGGTAGTCTGAAGAAGAAAAACATGTTAAGCCCTGATTTACTTGACTACGATTTTTAAGACAAAATAATGTTATAGTTCATTAGATATACTTTTGGAAACTATGTCTTCGTGGGGTAAACGGGTCATACACAGATTTAGGTTTGTGTTTGCTGTGGAGATGGAGATAGAGGGCTACAAAGCCTAACTTTTGGTTGGACTCTTAAGCCGCATAAACTGTGTCTCCTCTGGGTGTCCCTTGTTTTGTCGACACACTTTTCAACGAATTTCATTTCATCGAAAACGTTTCAAGTAACATTTAGTTCATGAATTATTATTTGGTGTTATTTTATTTCATGACCAGATCATTCCAATTTTTATTAATTTATTGAATATCTGTTCAGGGAATATTATTTGGCAAATTATTCCTTATGTATAAATTTTGAATGGCAGAATAACAAACCAATGAATTTCATTTGTTCGAAATTGTATTACAGCATTACAAAATGATCAAAATAAACTGATTACAGGGGTTTAACTCTAGGTAAGGGCAGCCATAAAAAGGGGGGACGGGGGGCGGAGCCCCCCGCAGTTAAAAAACAAGCAACCGTAACAATTGTTTTATAAGTAGGTTAGGTTAGGGTTCACTTGTGTCCCTCAGAGCGGAAATAGGCACCCCGCGAAGCGGGGTGACGTCGACACGCTGGCGGTTAGGTTAGGTTTAGGTAAGGTTCGGAGGACGATACGGCCCAGCACACCTTGGAGTGGTGCACTCGCTGGGCCGAAGAGCGCCGCACAATGGTGTTGGCCCTCGGAGTGGATGACCTCTCGCTGGTGGCGGCCATGTTGAGGAGCGAGAGATCTTGGGAGGCGGTGGCCGCCTTCTGCGAAGTCGTCATATCGCAGAAGGAGGCCGCGGAGCGGGAGCGCGAGGAAAGTGCGGACGCACTCCCGCTCCGGCGCAGACGGAGGGGTCGAAGGCGTGCGCGGTTTGCTGCCGCGGGCCGCGTCTTCCCCCAGTAGGGCCAGTGGGTTGGGGGCCCACATTGCACATGGCCCTACACGTCTGGGGGGAAGGTCAAGCGTCTCTGACCTTCCCCTCCCTTGGCGCGGGTGTCCTGGCGTAGCAGCCAGGGCCGCCGGGGGTCGTCGTGGTAAGAAATGCTGCATCCCATGACGGTCCCCTTAACGGCAGGAGAGGATGACGCCGCTGGGGTTTTAGTGGGTAGGCTCCTCCCCTCCCTCCATCTTATGCGGAGGGGGTTGCGGAAGGAGAGATCCCCACATAACCCCCCACTATGGCCTTCCCCGGGCCGGGGGGTATGTGCAAACACATTTCCCCAGCGTCAAAAAAAAAAAAAAAAAAAAAAAAGGTTTAGGTAAGGTTAAAATGCCGTGCTTTGGAAGGCACGCTAAGCAGTTCATCCCGGCTGCTGCCTATGACAGTAGTCGTCAAGCCGAGTTAGAGGCCCTTAGGCGGCTTAAAAACCTCTGGCAGTCGAGTTGCCAATGTCCACTTGACACAGGGGGGACAACTGTCACTTGCGTCCGCAGGAGCTACCTACCACAACCTTGCACGTGTCCCCTGGATGGTACTTAAGCCATTGCATTGCGTTCCGTTCTCAACGTAATGCCATAGATAACTGTGTAATGCCAACTATTTATCTTAAATTAAAATAAGTTATAATACTTGTAATACTTTGTATGTTAATTAAAAATATTTGAAACAATAAATCACGAAACGTTTTCCATGACATAATACTACTATTTAATGAATCATCCGACAAGTAAAAATATACGATTTAAAATTACTTGTAATGACCGTTCCACGAAATGAATTGTCGACGAAATGAAAATACATGAAACGTTGACTTAGAAGTGAAATTCGACGAAATGAGTGTCGACAATTTGATGATAAACCGTCTCCTCTTATACAGGCTGTTACAAAAATACCCGTAAAGCGGATAGGGGGTTAAATGGTCCCTTATAAAAAGTCTATTTACAAAATTTGAAAACCATAGTATTGCAGTATGACTTAGACGCAGTATCAATAAAAAAAATTAGAACATTTTTTACAGGATGTTTTGTAACACATTGTATATTATTAATATTATTATGCAATAAAAACATTATTTATATGCACATAGCTCTTAACTAGTGACCACAGGAAAGACGAATTACGTTTTAAACACTGTGTATGACCCATAATAACACACTAAACTCTAAACATTATACAGGGTGGAATTTCATAAACTGTACAAAATAAAAGGAGAAAAATTTCAGCCAATTTCATCGGTGAAACGGTGTTTTTTTTTTTTTTCTAGTCATTAGTTTTTTTTTTACAGAATTTTGAACTTTTTTGTAAAAACTCGGGTAATACACCTAATTCAGACGGTATAACTTTTGATCCAATGGTCCTAAAATGAAAATAAAAAATGCAGAGTATTACCAAGGGACAGGTTAATAATTCTTAATAACAATAGAAAACCAACTAGAAGAGAAAATCCGCAAAAAAAAATATTGTTTTTGAAAAATGGCTACAAAAATTACGAATTTTAAAAGAAAAACACAATTTTCTGAAAAAAACGTAGATTTAGTTACCATTTTTTTTGCTTAGTATTAAACCTCACTTAATGCCGATTCTAAAACCGTTTTTAAACTGTCTCAGACTTTGAAAAATACCACGCTAATGGGTACGTAAATCAAACCATAATTTTATTAATTTTAATCCTCTTAAAATCCTTAATGACCGTTTGTTCACAGGTAGTTGAAGGGTGTTATTGGGTTTTAGGTGGAGATAACATGAGGGGTATAAAGGCATTGGGCAATAGGTCAACTATTCAGTCGCTCGCAAATCGCAATTGCTTGTCTTTGCTCGCCACTTCTTTGATTACTCCAGTACTTGTTCAGTTTGAATCATCATGCCCCGCTTACGAGAGTTTTCGCCGTTACAAATAGCCAACATGCACTATTATTATGGATTGTGCCATGGATCTGCAAGAGCTGCGTGTATCGCCTATTTGGAGCAGTATCCTAATGACGTTCCAAGACCTGCTGCTCGCCACTTTCAAGAAGTTCATCGCCGGTTGTGCAATATTGGCCTGGGATACGGTGGCCGAGATCGCCGAGAGCCAGGAAACATAATTGATGTTGCCATAGAAGAAGCAGTTCTCAGAGACTTGTACGCGGACCCAACCACGAGTCTAAGACGCTTGGCATTGAGGCACGGAATCTCAAAATTCTCTGTCTGGAAAATTTTGAAGAAGGAAGGACTGCATCCATTTCATTATCAACGGGTACAAAATTTGCAAATTGGCGATGCCCGCGTTAGGTGTGTTATGTCGACTTGGATACTTGGCAATATCAGAAGGGATCCGGAATTTACTAGAAGAATTTTATGGATGGACGAAGCAAGATTTACTCATACGGGAATAACTAACTTCAGAAATTTACACACATGGGCTCACGATAATCCAAACCTAGTAAGACCATCTAATTTTCAAGACCAATTCTCCATAAACGTTTGGGCAGCGGTACTCGACGATCAATTGATTGGACCAGTCTTCTTACCGAATACTTTGAACGCCGACAGATTTTTACTGTTACTGAGAGACGAGCTCCCAGAGCTTTTGGAAGATGTGATGTTAGATGTGAGACAACGCCTGTTTCTCCAAATGGATGGATGCCCAGCTCATTGGGCATTAAGAGTTCGACATTTTTTAAATGAGCAATATCCCAATAGGTGGATCGGCCGAGACGGCCCCGTTGGATGGCCTGCAAGATCGCCTGATATGACGCCGTTGGATTATTTTCTTTGGGGTGATATGAAGCAACGGGTATATCACAGAATCGTCAATACCGAAGCAGAATTGCACGACAGAATTTTAAATGCAGCACAAGAAATAAAAAATAATCCGGGAATGATTCGACGGGCTACGCAACAAATTCAAGCTCGGGCCACATTGTGCCTTCAAGAAAGAGGAGGTCATTTTGAACAATTAATACCATACAGGGAACGCCCTTTGCAACACTAGAATAAGTTTTTTCTTTAATAAAGGTTTATCAATCGAATTTATGACTTTTAATTAAAATACATGATTTTATTTACGCAATTTCTAGGACTACTTTTCTTCCTATTGTTTTCTCTACCTAAAACCCGATAACACCCTTCAACTACCTGGGAACAAGCGGTCATTAAGGATTTTAAGAGGATTAAAATTAATAAAATTATGGTTTGATTTACGTACCCATTAGCGTGGTATTTTTCAAAGTCTGAGACAGTTTAAAAACGGTTTTAGAATCGGCATTAAGTGAGGTTTAATACTAAGCAAAAAAAATGGTAACTAAATTTGCGTTTTTTTCAGAAAATTGTGTTTTTCTTTTAAAATTCGTAATTTTTGTAGCCATTTTTCAAAAACAATAATTTTTTTTGCGGATTTTCTCTTCTAGTTGGTTTTTTATTGTTATTAAGAATTATTAACCTGTCCCTTGGTAATACTCTGCATTTTTTATTTTCATTTTAGGACCATTGGATCAAAAGTTATACCGTCTGAATTAGGTGTATTACCCGAGTTTTTACAAAAAATTTCAAAATTCTGTAAAAAAAAAACTAATGACTAGAAAAAAAAAAAAAACACTGTTTCACCGATGAAATTGGCTGAAATTTTTCTCCTTTTATTATGTACAGTTTATGAAATTCCACCCTGTATTTCAATATTTATTTATAAATAAACTTATTTTTAATGGGTCATTTGGTCATTTCCTAAGCATTTTAGGTGGTGTTGTATATAAATAAAAAATCTACTGTTGTTATTTGGATTCAGGGACAATACAACATCAAGAAAAATCAATTGGCTAAGTCTAGCTCTTCTTCTATAATCTTCAAAATAATCACATATACTAACAATATCTGTATCTACGTTAGATTTCGAAAAAAAATCGTCACACAGAAAGACGCCAAAATAGTGCAACTATGTTGACAAAAATAATGTCAAGGTCAAGAAAAGCGAAGACGAGTTATACGAGAAAACGTAAAGTCATCTTGTCAATACAGGAAAGTGCGTAACAAGGTGAGAGCGCCACAACGACAGTGATAAATCATAATTATGCCGGGCGCCCTACAGTAAATAAATAACAAAGAGGCTAATTGAATGGATATAAACAGTTACCCATGTACTGATGTTCTTTTCGAGGGCGGGTGTCGGTGACACGGACACATCTCGTTTACTCCTTTCTAGACCAGAACTATCCTCTTCAGCTCTGTTAATCACAAACGTTTTGCCTGGACCGCTCTGATGCTCTTTCGCCACGTATAAAGAATTCCCTGGGGTTCCATACTGAATGCACACGGCACAGGTAAACAAATATATAACGGCAAATAAACCGATACGTAGATCAAATGTCACCAACATTTTGTCATCACTCACTGCATGTCCATCCGAACGGATCCGTAATTTGTTTTGTACTAAACGAATCTGAGTGCGCCGCCGTGAGAAAAATATTGGAAAGCAAAAGCATGAAGTTAGTCACGGAACATTACAATCAATTTTGACTTGACAATGACGTTTCAGTTAGTGTTGCTACTCGAAATATATTTAAGTAAGTTCAACCCAAAGAATTTGTACCATTAACTTACTTAAATAACCTACTATCAAACTGCGTGCCGTCAACCATTTACAAATAAATCGACAATTTTGGTGTATAGAAGCCATTCCGTCCGGTGTTACGCGTATGGCTGTTTTATGCAACTCTTCCTCTACCGACTCGGCTACGGTTTCAAGTTCAGCTAGCACGATAGGTTTTATCGTCACGTTTTACGGCGAAAATGACGTTTTACGTGACGATAAAACCTATCGTGCTAGGGCCTCGACGGCGCAACATCACTGCACGGCTTGTGCACGGCTATCACAAGAGGGCGGATTTTTCTCGCACTATTTTTCTTTTCTCTCTCGTTAGAAGACTTAGAAAGAGACGTATAGTGCGAGAAAAATCGATATCTCCCGCGCCGTCTTGTGATAGCCGTGCTGGTAGCAGAGTTGGGCATTCAAGAATAAAATCATGAATAGAATAAGAGTAACGCGTGAATAATTCACGTTGATTTTATCCCCGTCAAAGTTATTCCAAATAACTTTCGTCGGGAATAATAATAAAACAAAGATAACTTATTCTTATTCAAATAAAACTAATCCTGATTTTTTATTTGAAATAATATTCCATGAATACGAATGTAGTTCGGTTCGAATTCGGATACTCGGGGCCCTTGGGGGTAAACACAGCGCATTTGGTATCGGTATAGAGGCACTCGGTTGATGTATAGAACATAACAATTGGTGACGATGGTCTGATGATGGAGTCAGGAGGTGGATAGTGGAACTCCTCAACGGCTACTTGTATACCCTCGAGTGTGGGCTCTTTTGGTTTGTTTTGACGAGTTCTATTCATAACACATGGTGACGATGGTCTGATGATGGAGTCAGGAGGTGGATAGTGGAACTCCTCAACGGTTAATTGTATACCCCTCGAGTTTGGGTTCGTTCGGTTTGTTATGTCGAGTTCTACACTTTATACTTGGTGAAGATGGTCTGATGATGGAGTCAGGAGGTGGATAGTGGAACTCCTCAACGGTTAATTGTATACCCCTCGAGTTTGGGTTCGTTTGGTTTGTTTTGTCGAGTTCTACACTTTATACTTGGTGATGATGGTCTGATGATGGAGTCAGGAGGTGGATAGTGGAACTCCTCAACGGTTAATTGAATACCCCTCGAGTTTGGGTTCGTTTGGTTTGTTTTGTCGAGTTCTACACTTTATACTTGGTGATGATGGTCTGATGATGGAGTCAGGAGGTGGATAGTGGAACTCCTCAACGGTTAATTGTATACCCCTCGAGTTTGGTATCGTTTGGTTTGTTTTGTCGAGTTTTACACTTTATACTTGGTGATGATGGTCTGATGATGGAGTCAGGAGGTGGATAGTGGAACTTCTCAACGGTTAATTGAATACCCCTCGAGTTTGGGTTCGTTTGGTTTGTTTTGTCAAGTTCTACACTTTATACTTGGTGATGATGGTCTGATGATGGAGTCAGGAGGTGGATAGTGAAAAACAAACCAAACGAACCCAAACTCGAGGGGTATACAAGTAGCCGTTGAGGAGTTCCACTATCCACCTCCTGACTCCATCATCAGACCATCGTCACCAAGTATAATGTTTAGAACTCGTCAAAACAAACCAAATAAACCCAAACTCGAGGGGTATTCAAGTAGCCGTTGAGGAGTTCCACTATCCACCTCCTGACTCCATCATCAGACCATCGTCACCAAGTATAATGTATAGAACTCGTCAAAACAAACCAAACGAACCCAAACTCGAGGGGTATACAAGTAGCCGTTGAGGAGTTACACTATCCACCTCCTGACTCCATCATCAGACCATCGTCACCAAGTATAATGTTTAGAACTCGTCAAAACAAACCAAATGAACCCAAACTCGAGGGGTATTCAAGTAGCCGTTGGGGAGTTCCACTATCCACCTCCTGACTCCATCATCAGACCATCGTCACCAAGTATAATGTATAGAACTCGTCAAAACAAACCAAACGAACCCAAACTCGAGGGGTATACAAGTAGCCGTTGAGGAGTTCCACTATCTACCTCCTGACTCCATCATCAGACCATCGTCACCAAGTATAATGTTTAGAACTCGTCAAAACAAACCAAATGAACCCAAACTCGAGGGGTATTCAAGTAGCCGTTGAGGAGTTCCACTATCCACCTCCTGACTCCATCATCAGACCATCGTCACCAAGTATAACGTATAGAACTCATCAAAACAAACCAAATGAACCCAAACATGTCATAAAATCCATTGCGTGAAAAAACCTTACAAAATTTTACCGAGGATACCACAAAGTTATCTTTTATTTAAATAACGTTTTATTCAAATAAAATGTTAGTTAGAATAACCCCATTTGGGGAATAATTATTCCGTATTTCATTCCTTATTTAAGATAAAAGTAGCGTGAATTATTCCCGTTCAATTTATTCCGGAATAACAAGCGCATGAATTTATTCTTATTCCCATCGATGGGAATAAGAATAAAAATTCTGTTCTTATTCTTATTCAAGATAACTTTTGCCCAACTCTGGCTGGTAGTATGTAAGGGGTAATCTCCCCATTTACACTACTCATCCGATTTGAAAAATTCTTTCATCAGTAGGACATAGGCTAGATAGTTTAACCCTTGGCTCCACCCAGGTTCTCTGTAAATCGCGGAAGGAACCATGCGGACGGCTAGTTTTATATAACTTTGGCACTCATCAGAAGTATTAGAACTGCCTTTCGAACTTTAGGGCGTTATTATTCTAAGACCTTTAGCTTCTATCTCAAATCCATTATTGGATTGTTTCGTTTGAATTAATTACAGTAATGCTCGATCCTGTCAAGAGCGCCTGGTGCTTAGCCACAATTTTCTTAAGACTAGGCGGCATAGCATCCCAAGTCATACCATAGTCTAAAAATTCGTTGAGTAATCATTAAGGTCATGCTGATGCGATGCGTCCTGCCCTGCGTCCAACATACGAGACGAGGGCAATGTGCGCTATACATCGCACATAGCGGAATGGGCGCATAACGTCCCACTCGCAAAACGTCCCTCCGCCATAACTACGTCCCATTCGAAAAACGTCCCTTCTGAGAAAGCCCCTTTCGCTGAAAGTCACTACTGCATAACGCCCCTTTCGCAAAACGTCCCGTCTGCAAAATGACCCATTCGCAAAATGTCTGGAAAAAGCTTGTTTAAGTAGAGACAAGGAGTCTTCTCATGGGATAAGAGATGGCCAATAATGGGTCATTTTGCGAAAGGGACGTGTTGCGAACGAGTTATTTTGCGAAAGGGACGTGTTGCGAACGGGTCACTTTGCGAAAGGGACTTTATTTATGTGAAGGGACGTTTTGCAGAAGGGTCGTTTTGCGTAAGGGACATTTCGTGCGAGTGGGACGTTTGCGCCCTAACCAACAAGACGCCTCGCCTCGCATCACCGTTGCCTTGGTCAAACAAATGAAACACGATATTTTGTTATTCTTTTATTAGAATTACAGCACAATGACTTGCTGCTTAGCCTGTTGCTTGGCCTTTAGCTTGACCTGAGCGGCGATTCTGTCGAGATCACGCCTGCCCTGGACGGTGAGGATGCGCCCACCATCTTGAACTTGCTCCACCAGTTTCAGAGCTTCCAGAGCCTGGAGCGCCTTGCGGGCGATGCTGCCTGACGATCTGGAGACAAAAATAATGCATATTTAATTCAAAGATATAAAAAATAATACATTCGATAGAATAGAGATCATCATCATCATATCAGCCGAAAAACGTCCTCCCCCAAAGAGTGCCAAAATGACCGGTACTGCGCCACCCCCGCGACCTTTACCAGGCCCAGGGACTGTAACCAGTTTTTTGCACAAACCTCGAAATAACCACATATCTCAAACTATTTTATACTTCATATGTAGGACTCAGTTGTGTTTTGAGGTAATGAGTGCGTATTATTAGATTGCCCAATTAGAAAATGAAATAATTAACAAAGAACGAAAAAAACCGGTTACAGTTCCCATACAAAAAATAACCGGTTACAATCTCTGACCAGGCCAGTCTACCTTGTGTGGGAGAATAGGGATGGTGACACCAAATAAAATAATCAATAATGTTGAAGTTTCTCGAAACAGGCTTAACATTTTGTCACATGGGGAAAAAAGTAACACAAGACAATAAATAATCACAAAGTTATAAGACTTATAAGTGTCCAAAGTTTTAAGAGAGGGTATATTCTGTCCCTTTTTCGCAAAACGCACCTTCATATGAAACGATTGTCATTTAATATGACGTTCGAGAGCGTTTTCTCTCTCTCTCTATCAAGCTATATTAAAACGGTTGTATCTTCGTAATTTTTTGAGATACCTAGTTGAATAGGATTTTCGTCATTAGGCACATTTTTTTGCCTTCTTTCTTTTGGAGTAATAATAAAATTAAGAGTTCACAACCCTATTGATAATAGGGAACATTAATGCAATGTTCTGCCGCCAGAGTGCAGCACTAGCACAAACCGTAAACCAGTAGAGGAAGATAGGGGCTCACACACACATGCACAATTGATTGTCAAATGAGTGACAAGGATGCATGCATAGACAATACCGCAAGTGTGTACGAGCTACAATGCCAACTGTGCTAGTGTCGCCCCCTACGCGGAGTTTGGCGTAATGTTCCCTATTGGATCTATTTATTGCCTTATGACACTTGTGTTATGTTATGAGAGTGGACTGGCAACAAGACGGTGGCGCAACGTGAATCCTCATGTGAAGGCATGTCAGCTCAGACCCATAATGCCTAGTTTACACTATGCCAGGCGCGGCTCACTCGCGATTTGTGTTTATCGCTACAAGTACATGCCGGTCGCCCCTTCGGAGGGCCCTATACAGTGGCTGCCACGTGTTGGTACAGGACGCTCGCACGGGTCGCAGCGCGTTGCATGCGATAGAATGGGATGGCCACATTTAGGCACGTTTGGCGTACCTAAACAGGGAATTTGTTAACAGAGAACCTTCTGTACGTAGTACTATTACTTATTCTGTGACTATGCCAAAGTGAGCAGGGAAGTGTGGGCCGGATGGGCGTAAAATGTGGTATTACGCCCGTTCTGCCCACTTCCCTTCTCACTTCGGCATAGTGTAAACGTAGTATAAGAACAAGGCTTTGTTTATGAGCGGGTGACGTGTAGCGTAGCGTGGCGAGTTTCTGGAAATGCGCACGTTTGTACGTAAACGCTGTCTTTCATTGCCGTTTTATTCGGTTTGCATGTCATAAAAAAATATTTATTGGATCCAGGGTATATATACAAGATGTTCAAAACAAATCTTCAATTAAGGTAAACGTCCGAGTGCTCGACGCTGTACGAGTATATGGCAGGGGCACTCTAAGTGACATGGCTTAAATTTGAAAGAAGAAAATTCCTGTCAGTTCGAATTTAACACATATTGCTTTGACATAAAGTGCCCATGCCATATACTAGTACAGCGTCGAGCACTGGGACGATTACCTTACGTGCGATGCGCCACGGAATTCCTAGCTAATTCATAAATGGGGCGTGGCCAATATATTTTTAGACTAAAAATATTTTGTCTGACCCAAGAGACAAAGCTGGTGTTTGTTAGAGATAACTTCAATCCAAGTATTCAAAATCAAAAATCAATCAAAATCCATTATTTATTCTGCAAATAGGCCACAAGGGCACTTTTATACATATTCCACTGTTTATAATGGCTTCCACCAGCAGTTCCAGGGTGCTTTCGTTTTGAATTAGTTTGATCAACACAGTTTTAAAATAATCAATTATGAATGTTCTTAAAAGTAATGCAGAGAACTAAAAAACTGTTGATGTAAAAGTTAATTGGCCTGCCTAAATAATAATAATAAAAATGCCAAATAATCCCCATCTAATATTTCCTGTTTTTTTTTTAATGCCAATGCATTAAACGAAAAAGTATGATATTGGGCTCGGATTATTTGGCTGGTCACATCAACCAAACCCAGTGCTGTACACTCAGCATCAAATACTCTGTAGCAGTCAAAGTGGCCAAATAGTTCAGTACACCATACCTACTGAATATATGGTGTACCAAACTATTTGACTACTTAGGTTGCTACAAAGTATTTGATGGGAGTGTACATTAAACTGTACCCCTTATTTATAGAACTTAACCAACCTCTGTTAACTAATGTGCCTGGTCTCTTTCTCATAAACACATCAGTGACAGATAAAGACAAACCGCAATGGCGAGCCGCGCAGCTGAGCATGCGTCCGGTGTGGACACGGCTATTGAATGAGATGCAGCATGCAACACATAAATATGTGTACGGATGCCAAATTAGTTAACTATGTGATATAAAAACATCCAGACCAGTTATCTTATATTTTGTTAGTAAACTAAAACAAAACACTACCTGCAGAAGTGAGAGGGTGTGACACCATTGCGCTTGCGGCCACCAAAGATCTTGGTGACGGTCTTGACTCCAACTGGGGAGCGGATGTAGATGTGGCGCAGCATGGCAGCACAGCGCACATAGAACCAGTCGGGGTCGTAAGGAGCCAGCTCCTTGAAACGAGCAGTCTTCACCAGGTCCATGTGTTCTGGGACCTTGACCTTGCCCGTCCTGTAAAGAGAAAGCTGGATTTTAATTTTTTCTTATTACTCAATTTACTACAACAACTACATCTGCACGAGGCCTTACATAAAGCAGATGAAAGGAGCCATTGGAGAAGTCTGGTCAACAAGAATAGAACCTGATATCACGATCCACAGCATTGAGAGAATGACTGATGATGATAATTACTCAATGTAGACTACAAAAAATAAGTAGTGATCCTCCGAGGAACTCAACATTAAAATTCTAGGAGTGAACTAGTGAGTTATAGGACTTCAGTTCATTGGAAAGTCTGTCGAGATCACATATATGCAAAATCTTGTGCTAGCACTTTGCTTGGTGTTGCGTGATTGCATCACTTTCATTTGCCAGTAGGAAAAAAAGATGCCACACGAATATTTGGGCAAATACCGCGAAGTGAAGGCCAGCATAAACTTAATAACATACACAGCACAGAGAATTTGGGGCCTTATAAAGGCAGACGTGGTTTATTGACACAGCACATCAGACATACATTTTATCATGAATGAGGTTTATTTTAAGAGAAATATACTATCTTCTTACTTTTTCAAGTGGGCAGCGACGGTCTTGACGACCTTGTCTTGTTCAACATCCTTCAGCGTGACGGAACGCATCTGAAATAAATCATTTAAATATACTGCATTACTTACTATAAATAATATTTTGAAGAGAAACCATTAACACCATTGTATATAGACGGCGCTCCAGTGGCAAATACAATTAAAGCAGAATTTCACAACAGCCACGAGACCGAATTACTAGCGTATCTTCACAAGTTACGAAAGTTAGGTTATGCTATTTGAATTAAATGTACATTTGTTTACTCAAACTCATAAATGATAATTCTGACCGCAATATGGATCTCGGACAGGGAGACTGTGTAAAATACAAATTTGAAGTTATTTCAATGAAACTGTAAAAAAATGGTATCGACGCTCGCGTCATGACAGTTTGGATACGCTATCACTTCTTTTAGGACGTAAATCTGGTGTTTCAAAGCCAAAATGCACAAAACGGTAATTTGGGTTATACCTTGCGTTTCAGATATCACAAATAAACCAAACAGTTCCACAATTTCACGAAATTCTCATAATACCATGTGGCTATAACCCACCTTGCTTTTGGCTGTCAACCGGAAGAAAGAACGAAAAAAAAAAAGTTACAGTGTTGGCATTTAAAAGCGGCGAAAATGCTACTAAACTTAATCACACATGTTTAAAACATCCATGACTAAAATGTGAATTTAATTAAAAAAGTGTATTTATTTAACAATGAAAGTCTAATAAACTAAGCAATTTATTGTCCACGAATTTAATGGACTAAACGTACAGTAATCAGTTGTAAAATATAGCTTTATTAAACATTCTAGTAATGTGTTGGCTTAGTAATTGAATCAAGTCGCGTTAAATACTAATCATTTCAAAGGAAAACAAAGGCAGTCACAAAATTAAAATAATTTATGAAAATAGTAGAAATAAAATAACATAGAAATCCAGAGACAAAAAATTCAAAAACAATAAGAAAATATACCGTCGTCCGTGTATATTGTATTTAACACAAATTCTTCAGAAAATTTTTTAAAGTGGAAAATTTTGGAAATAGGTTTTATTTAGCTTTGGTGAAATAAATAAGGATAACTACTACGTATTGGAAGTCACATAATATCATGGACATAGGTCATGGATTATATTGGATATTTAGCTGCATAGGAGCCTTTCCGTCCCTCGTTGTGGCATCACGTATAGCCTGCCCCGTAGCATGGATGGCCTTTATCACGCGATAAGTGATAGGATAGCGCTGCCGTCCCTGGCTGACACCGTTCGATAGAATGAGACGACGCGCTTATCCTATCACTTATCGCGTGATAACGCCATCCATGCTACGGGGCACCTATCAGAGTATATAGTACACAGAGTATCCTATGTCCATGCATAATATGTTCAATTCGGACATATATAATCGTTCGCTGCCATAATAGTCTAGAGTCCATGTACTCTATCTATTCTATGTTTATTGTTGTCAAAAATTGGAAAATGGCCGCGAAACAGAGTTCAATGGAACAGGAAGGTGATTATATTGTAAATTAAGTGTTAAATTACCTCTTTTCGAACTTATATTGTATTCATTAATTTGTAACTTGATATAAATGATTGTCTACTAGTATTTCTGTGTTTACTGTACGTAACTTTTGTTCTTTATTGGTGATGTTATGATTACGTTCTAGGGCAAGCAGCATCCGACGATATTCCTCTGGCGTCCCTCGAGGAAAGCCTTTTGAGCCTAGAGAAACTTGATCGTGCATCTCCAGAGCTATGGCCGGAACAAAGTAAGTATAAAATAAGTCCTATCACTTATGAATCGATTTATCCCAAGTAAAATCATTTTCAAAAAGCGCGGGATTTTGGTTTCTTTTATGATGTTGTCATTCCGTCCTCCATTACGTATTGGATTTGGTTTCTGGCATTTCGGTTATAACCGACTTGCTTTTGAATACAATGGGCGATGGGAACGGCAATTCAGCACAGGCCGATAATAAGTCGAAATGTTGTGATGATTTCGCAGTTCCGGGAGTATCAGAATTCGCACCGCTCCAGAACCCCAATCAGTCTCCTCCCCCTTGGAGCAGAGGACTCACTAAGGAAGACGTGGTTGTAATGCAACGTAAGTACATACTTCAATTTATGTTAAACTAGTATTCCCAGAATAATGTAGCATCTATCCAATTGTTTTCAAATGTATAAAGTGCTTTCTTGTTTATAATGCTATTTGCATTTTGTATTTTACAGAGTTAGCAGCCCTCTCCACAAGCGGCCTTATAATGGAGGTGAAGAAACTGCATGACATGGCTTATCAACTTGGGCTAGAAGAGGCCAAAGAGATGACAAGAGGAAAATATCTGAACATATTCTCAAGACGGAATCGGTAGATGGCTAGTGAAAATAAACTTTGATGACCAGGTCAGTTATTTGTTATTGTAACTAAGTTTGCTTTATAATAAAATTATCAAAAGCCATATATTATTTTGTTACTGTGTCACTTTGTGATAATATTATGTAGATCTAGGTGTCTGATATCTTGCCACCGGCATGACAATATGCAGTAGAGTTAAGTCTATATTTTAATTAATTTTGATGTAAATAAAGACATTTCACATACTTTCAATACCGGTCGAGTAGTTTCACAGTTTATGGCAAACACAATAATCTGAATCACTATTTATTTAATAATACTAAACAATAAATGGTTTCTCAACTGTATTGTTTGTCCGAATTTTCAATTGTCCTAAAAGCCGTTTTGCTCTGAAGCCATGACATTTTCAGGATGATTATAAAACAAGCCTAACCTAACGGGTTCTACGCGATAAGTATATAAAAAAAAAAGTTTTGGTTTTCAATATAATTGGCTTTTTGGCGAAATCAAAATTCGGGTAAATGACACTGTTGGGAAATGAAATTTTGTGATTGTGATAGCTTACCATAAAAAAAACTTAACACGTTCAAAGTCCCCATACAAAATGTTTAAATTTTCTTGGATGTCCAAGCAAATTACTTCCATCACACGTCCATGCTCCATGTTTGGGTCACTATGAAATTTCCAGGTTTGCACTTGGATTATTACAATATACATTATAGAATGCTATTTCATATCTAACTAAAATATGAATTGATAAATCAGAATTGTCTTTATAAGCCTTTTATATAATGCAGTAGGAATAATTATAGTGATTTGAGTGCGTAACTGGTCGGCTATAGTGACCCATGTACGGGGCATGGACTTGTGTGGAAATAGTTTGTTGTGACCATAAGTAAAGCCCCTCTTGCATGTAGGGGTGACATTATAGAATAGGCGTTTATGTTTGTGTTAGACAATTTAGATATGTAATGTCTATTCAAATATGTCACCACTTCCTACAAGAAAGGCTTTACTTAAGATTTTTACCTATAGTACCCTTTTTGCTCTGTAATATGTTGTAACACTTTCAGGGCAACAGTTGAATGTCAGTAATCAATTCATTAAAATAAGAGACAAAAATATATACTGTAATCAGATGTTGTTATTTGTCAACCCCAATATTTGTCAAGATGCTCTCCAGCAACCCATAATTAAATTTATTGTAGCAGCCAGTGTAGCCAAACTACTAATTCAGTACATTTTTTCATGTACATATTAGGAAATACCAAAACAGAGAGTGGGGTTGCCAGGGGGCATGACATCATGTTTCGACTCACATCACCCTGTTACTAATATCGAAAATAGAGCTTTTTTGGACCATGTTTGAATAAATCATAGAAAAATAAATGTACATTTTTTTTCCAAAAAAACTCTTGCAAAAGTAGATAAAGTATTGAAGAACCGATTAACGTTTGTGGCATAAATATATCTATTGTAATGATGGAGGAATATCAACTCAAAACTCATCAAAACTAGTCAAAAAGCGCGTGGAGCCCCTTAAGTAGTGACGACCGCTTTAGCCTAGTTGGTTGTGAACCTGCCTACGAAGCAAGAGGTCCTGGGTTCGAATCCCGGTAAGGGCATTTATTTGTGTGATGAGCACGAATATTTGTTACTGAGTCATGGATGTTTTCTATGTATTTATTTCTCTATATAAGTATGTATAATCGTCGTCTAGTACCCAATAGTACAAGCTTTGCTTAGTTTGGGACTAGGTTGATTTGTGTAATTGTCCGCAAATAAAAATAAAAAAAAATTTTGTTGTATCATTTGTTTTATCCAGAAGGTGAAATAGGCCCAAGCTGGTTAGCAACTTTAAAACTGAGTTTTTCCCACTACTTAGTGGCTTGGTGAGCTTTAGAACTAACAACAAACCTGTTATTAAAAAAATCCCTTTTTTTTTGTTAAGAAAATTGGATCAACAAAAAAAGGCTATGATTATTGAATCTGCTCACAAAAGTTCACGAGAAGAACCTCATTCGTATCCTACTGGTAATAATTTGTGGTAGTAATAGTGGGAATAATAACTCGCAAATCCAATTAGGTAATGGTTACACAACTAAATACAGTTTGCTTGATAGAAAATAGAACCAAAAAATTCCACAAATCAGCCTGAGCCTACTTCGTCTGAAGCAATTAAATAGCTGCCACAAATAAGAAGATTTTTTTAAGTATAACATTTATTACACATTGTAAACAAATTTAATCTAAGTTCTAAGACTGTGAAATAAATGAATGTGGAATAAACTAACATTGTCTTAAATCAATTACATCATAAGTATTATATACAATTAAATTATGCCTAGTTAGTCCATAAATTATAACATTGGGCCTATAATTTTATAATTCGAATAGGCTTCCGTTGCCTGCGACAATAAACGGGGTTCAAAGTTCAATAGAAGTGGCTAAAAGTTAGGCAAACTTTACTATTTCACAAACACAAATGAATATATATCTATAATCTAGTAGGTAATCAAAATTTGAAAAGGGCTTGTCCATATATTACTTCATCGTTTTTTGACGATTTTTGACATTTCTTGTCATACTTATCTCGAAAGGAATTGTGGATGTGTGCTTCTCAATCTGCATTCTTCATTTATCGAATGTTCTTTGGTTACATACGTAGCGAGTTTCTTTTTTTATTCTCATTTACTATGAACTTGTATTTGGCATGTCATTTTGTAGTGAATCAAGTGAATGAGAGCAATACTTTTTACAAATGCATTTTCTCTAATTTTTCAAGTCCATACTAGTATTATCCCTATGTCAACTTCGCTACTCTCAGCTGCTTTTTCACCTTTGCTAAGCTAAGTTACGTTCCATACAAACTACACAACATTGATTGGCCATTTGCATAAAAAGTTAACTGTCGTGGAAAATCACCTTTAAATTGTACCCCAAGATAGACCCTGAAGGAAGTAAAGGCCATTACAACTAGGTAAAGTAAGTTGTGACAAAACAAAAATGATATTGAGTTAGGAAGATGACTTAGAGATGCGAGAAGTTTTTCGTTTATTTTTTTATCTTCATATAGAAAACACATACTTAAACATGTTACCAATTATTTCTATCAACAAACCTTATCTTGAGGGGTTTGTTTGGCTTGCAAATAAATTGCTTTGTTGGGTTGATATCTCCATAGTGATATTCGAGTTTGAACTTTTTCAAAATCTGAAACAACCAATGACAAATTATAACAATTTGAATGTTTGTCAGTTTTCTATGTAAACGGTTCGTAATAAACTCAACCGACTTCTTTAATTGTATCGGCTCGTTAACCTCTTGTACGTCTATGGCGTTTTAAGTCATCAAACCGTATCAAAGTAGCCGTCGTGCATCCTAGTAACTTAGTTTGCAGGAATATTTCATGGTGCTTGGCAAGCTACTTGAGCCACAGGATTGTGACTTCAGGGTTCAGGAATGCGAGTTAAATTAGTAAATGAACCGGAAGATCACCTGAATGGTGAGCAAAGACATCATCGCTTCAGCCACGTTCTGTCCTAGACACTTCCTGCCGCCATGACCGAAGGGGATGGATGCAAACGCGTGGTAGTCTCGAGACACTGCCTTCAGCCATCTCTCTGGGTAAAATTTCTCAGCATCGTCGAAGTTACTCTCTTTCCGGCCCGTATCTTGATTGGCCATAATTATTAGAGTACCTTTTGGGATACTGAGAACATATATTTTTTTAGTTATTCCTTTTACGGAGACCATATGTACTACGTCAGTTTTTGAAACAACTTACTTGTATTTATCCAATATTATATTTTTAGGGAGTACCCTCGAGACTATTGGCATGGGCGGCACCAATCTGGAAGCAGAACAAGATTAAACCATCAGTGCTCATAAAACTATCTACTGATTTCTCCTACAAGGAACGTATATTTCAAAGTTGTGCTAAATTCAACCTCTGTGGCGGCCTATAGGACGTCGCCCGCCAATGGTTCTCATTAAATTTGCTTTTGGAAAGTCGTCCGCTTTATGCCTGAGGCCCTACCGCCAACAGCATTCGAAGTTTTCTCTCTCTGTCGCACTTACGTACAAACTCGCAAGTCTGACATAGAAGGAACACTTCGAATGCCTTTCGCGGTAGGCCCTCTGGTTTACACTATGCCGAAGTGAGCAGGGCAGGACGGGCGTAATACCGCATTTTACGCCCGTCCTGCTCACTTCGGCATAGTGTGAACCAGGCATTAGCCTGCATCACACTGGTGCATCCTGCGTTGGCGGTCAATAGCAAACTTGACAATAGCTGTCAAATTTAGTATTGACCTCCACCGACCGCAGACCGCGCCAGTGTTTTAGGCTTAATGAGTGAATTCGCCGCTAGAGGCGCTATCGCTAGTGACGTGGGTCATATGCCACTGTTTGGGCGAGCTGTACGGGTTTATTCCTAATTTAGAACAATGTTGTGAATATTTTGTTATACTTGAGATGAATTATGGCAAATGTGAGTTATGGGTCAACGAATGTCAATGCTTGTAAAGCGAATCTAAGAAAAAGCGGTACAACATTAAGTAGGAGGTAAAAAATATTATTATTATAATTTTAAATTATTGATTTGTTATTTTCTTCACTTCATTCAGAATTTTGCTATTCTGTAAAGGATAACGGGAAATTATTTCCCACCGCAAAAACCCCCTTTCCCCCCACCTATTTTTTTATGTATATTTTTTCGTAATCTACGCACCCAAATTACCTAAAAACCATTCTTAGCTTTCAAAAATCTCATAAAAAGTGTTCCGTTTGATTAAGGGTTAAGGTAAGATGTAACAATTTTTTGTTTGTATAGTACGACCGAAACTGTAAAGGAGACGCTACACCTACGAAATTGTCGGACGGCCAAGCAAGGTCACAGAAAATCTAGTAAGGAGTGACCTTGATTTGGGCGGCCGCCGTGCTTCCGGCACGTATCCACACGGGCTGAAATCACGCGGCGGCATGCAGTCTGCCGATTTCGTACGTGTAGCGCCTCCTTTACAGTTTCGGTCGTACTAGATAGGATTCGGTATTCGGTTAAAAAAAGCAAGCAAAAAAATTACTTTTCACGCCACTGCTCGGAAATATGGCCAAAGATGGATTGAAATGAGAGTAGAAAGTAGTTCTTAGTAGTACAATTCAAAAACAGTCAAACAATGTAGATTTGCAAAGTAAAATGTAGTGTTTAGCGGCCTTTTTTACTTTCTACTCTGCTATTGGTCGATTATTTTTGAGTGGTTGGTCATTGTAATAGTGGTTGTTCAGTTCGAACAGATCTTCGACCAATCACAGGGCGTCGAGCGGGAGGAGCGGCGTAGATTTGCAAAGTAAAATGTAGTGTTTAGCGGCCTTTTTTACTTTCTACTCTGCTATTGGTCGATTATTTTTGAGTGGTTGGTCATTGTAATAGTGGTTGTTCAGTTCGAACAGCTCTTCGACCAATCACAGGGCGTCGAGCGGGAGGAGCGGCGCCGCCGCGCCGGCGAGCGGTGCCGCGCTTCTTTTGTTTTTTTATTAGTATTATGATCTTCAATTAGGAACTTAATTTTGATTTAAAATTATGATTATTTGCAATTTCCTCGCAGTAGACGTGAAAAGCACTATGTTAAGCCTCGGCCGAAAGTGCAATACGCGTCGGCCCTCGAACTAACTCGTCCATCTATTGCTTACTTTCTAGCCTCTACAACAACTATTATAATCAAGTGTACAAAGTCGGTTTTTGCTTGCGTTCGTTTAACAGATTTTAATCTTACAGTTTCGGATAGAGTATACCTCAGTGTCTCTTTTATGCATGCTTGGAGATAGGGAGTGTTATCTTTCATCTCCTGCACACTTGTCAAGTCGGTGGTTACTACGGCGTCTATTTCTTGCGCGAGAATGTTCTGCGCCCTTTGGTGTTTCGCCAAATGATACAGCAAGAATGATGTTGATGTGGAAATCTGGAGAACAAGGTTTTTAATTTTTATGCTGAGCATTACCTAGGCAGAGACACGTGCCTTGTCAAATTAAACGGGCCGAACGTAGGTAGCCAAATATATCGAGACATCTTTAATACTGTAAGAATAAGGGTGAATATCCAGCAGATATGTGCGAAGCTGTGTGTTCATACATTTGGCACCTAGCTGTCAAGCATGAGGTGTCAAATATATGAAAATACATCTTCTCTGGTTCACCCTTAGGATGTGTCACGATATAGGCTGCTTATAGGGAAGATGCAGATATTTACCATTATTTCGTGATCAAAATGTTGAAAAAACATAAAATAATTGCTACTGAAACGTTTTAACTTTTACCTATACTAATTTCAAACAATAATCACGATTTGAAGTTACGTGAAACGGAGCGTGTTTTTATTCACTGATCAGCGACTGGTGACGTCACTCCTGTTATGACAACTAATGAAAAGTTATAATTGTAAAGGGAAAGATTGTTTCATTAAAAAAATTTAAGAATTTTGAATTAAAATGGAAGTAGGCTTTAATTAAAGCAGACTCTAGAAACCTTTCAAAAGATAGTGTCTACATGGTTGTAAATTATGGCGAGTGACGTCACAGGAACTGTAGATCCGTTTAGGCGCGAAAGTTTAAATTGTCAGTTTGTAACAGACATTTCTGACTTGAAATTATAGTATTTAAATTTTTTTATACAGTTGTGGTCTATTCTACATGCAATTTTTTCAAATGAAAACAAAAATTAAAATATTGCATCTTGCCTGAAAGGTCAAATCTTACCGTATTTACTCCAATCAATAACATGTCCATTAGCACCGTAGATACATCTTCTACGTTCATTGGTTGCTGGTCTACCAGCATCGCCGCTGCCACGGACTCCATACCTAAAATTTGCAATACTGTATTTTCAATACTATACAGTATCACTTTGGCTTCTGTTGATTTTTTTGAAATATTTTAAATCTTACCTTTGTTGAAGGAGTCGTTGCTGTCGAAGTTTTCTCTTGTTTGTAATACTTGCTTGCCAATCAAACTAGAAGAAAGAAATAAAACGGAAAAATGTGTCAATTTTACTTTGCTTCCATTATGGTAACGTGGCAAGTGGCAACCAATTTTTTCATAACGCGACTGCTATAATAGGCTGCGAGATTGCTATTATAGGTACTTACCTAATAGCATAGAGACTGTTGATACAAGCCTTTTTAACCGACTTAAAAAAAAAAGGTTCTTAGTTTGACCCGTATGTTTTTAATATAAGTAGTCAGTGATGAGAAGGACGCAACAATACATTGGAATAGGAAGGTGTATTATTTTGCTCCAACGTATTACTGCGTTACTTGTAAGTTACGTATATAATTATTATGTGACTGTACATAATGCCTAATTATGTACAGTTACATACACTATTTTATCTACCCACATGTTATAAATCCTCAATGATGTGTTCGGACTTCGGGAACCATTAGAATAACCGCCATTGCAACGCCATATTGGCCGACTAGATTTCAAATCATGACCAACTCCACCGGACCAGTACCACCCCAACATCAACACCACCAGGTTTCCATAATAACATCGGTTATCGATGTTATTATTATAATTTTTCATACATTATAATAACACTGGCACAGATAAAACGATGATGTGACGTTACTGGTTGCAATTATGGTGGTCGTTATATTATAATATATGGTTTCCGAACACATTCTAGAGGATTTATGATATCATATCATATGAGCCGAAAGACGTCCACTGCTTGACATAGGCCTCCCCCAAAGAGTGCCACAATGGCCGGTCCTGCCCCACCCGCATCCAGCGGACTCCCGCGACCTTTACCAGGTCATCAGTCCACCTTGTGCCTGGCCTACCCACGCTGCACCTTCCAGTACGTGGTCGCCACTTAAGGCGACGTGAGCTCCAAAATCTGATTTTTAAAAAATCGTAGCTCTTGTTTGGATTATAATACGGCTGCCCTAAATTTAATTAGAAATTTTGAGGCCTTTTTCGAGGGAAATCAGCTATTCGAATCCTGAGTTTTTGACTTTCGCTCGATAGAAAAAAATCACGAACATAGGTCTAAAATACACTTAATAAAATCGTAACAAATTATGCACAACAGCTAAACATATTAAAGTTGGTTCTAAAAATCGGCAATGTCATGTTTGAGGGAAATCAGCTATTACTTTTTTATTTATTAAAACGCACAAAAATTAAAATTAAAAAACATGATATCCGCGCTTCCAAACACGCACTTCCATCTCGCTCACGCTTATGCTCAGTGAGAGGGAGAGAAGACCACGAACCTACGTCCCCTTAAGAACCTTTCCGCCCCAATGGCCATCGGTTCTACGTGCAATGTGCCCCGCCCACTGCCACTTAAGTTTAGCGATTCGGAGGGCTATATCGGTTACATTGGTTCTGCTGCGGATAGCCTCATTTCTGATGCGATCGCGCAGAGAAACTCCCAGCATAGCCCTCTCCATTGCCCTTTGAGTGGCTTTGAGCCATCTTATGAAGCGACCACGTTTCCGTGCCATATGTCATCACTGGCAGCAACACACTGGTCAAAGACTCTCGTCTTGAGATACTGCGGAATATTGGACGAAAAGATGTGCCGTAGCTTCCCAAATGCTGCCCAGCCAAGTCGGATTCAACGATTGACCTCTTTCTCAAAGTTGGACCTACCTAACTGGACAGTCTGTCCTAGGCACAGATGTATGAATATAAGGAGATCGGACATGGCGGCCGATTTGTATAGAGTGAGCCTGTCGCAAGTACATTAACCCACACAACGCCCAAGTAATTGACAAGAAAAACCTACACGCTTATTTGACAATAAACGCGCATCATCAGGCATTTTGGGAAAAAACGTAATATTCTCTGCGATCAGCACGCGTGTACAGTATGGCAGTGTATGCCCATTGAGCATACATCTGCGACACGGCCGCCGGCGGCTTGTCCTCTCTCTAGTATTCTATGCTCTGAGGTCCTAGGTATACATAATCGTCTACAACTTCGAGCGTAAAGTGTCCGATTGAAATGGGAGTTGGTACTACATGGACGTTTGACATGATCTTCATCGTATCCATGTTCATCCTTAGACCAACTCGCTCGGAGGCTTTACTGAGGTCATCGAGCATAGTACTCGAGTCCTAAGTCCTGCTAAGAATTTATGATATGGGTGTAGGTAGATAAAATTCATAAGGACGTTGTTTGATAATGACGTCACAACCACAACATAGTAATCCCTTACAAATTCCATATTACTAAGGCCGATTGTGCTACAATGAATTTTACTGTCCGGCAGTCCGATTTTTTACGGTCCGACATTTTTAAATTGAATGTTGGACGGTACCTGCAAACAACTTGAACATGCGGGACGAAGTGGGGGGGGGGGGGGGGGGGGGGGCAGCTTGCACGTACAATTCGCCTTTGCGCAGGCAAGGTCATTTGCGCACGAAGTTTGCCGTCTACTGTAAGTGCACAAACTACTATGTACATTTAATGGCGTGCCATATCGGACCGGACTGCCGGACAGTGTAGTGCACAATCGCCCTTACGGAGCGTTTTCGACGTTTCATAAACAGAAGCTGATTTGACTTTTGTCATATACCGAATTAGGAGGATGCAATAGGAGTATTTTATTTAACGGGTCAATTAATAATAATAATAATAATCTCTCCTGACCGGTTTCGGCCTCGGCGACTGCCTCAACTCTGGCGTTGATGTCGTTCATGTGCTCTGGTGTGACTCACATAGCCGATCTTATTTACGAAGACCCGAGTACACAACGGGCACGTGAGCACACCATTCACAAAGTTATAGCTGACCGCCGCAGGTGGTCGGGCTTTCAGCTCGTCCCGTTTGAAATCAAGAGCCATACGTCGACGGGATTCAAAGGTGGATGTTTTGATTTTAACTGAAGATCTCCATTTCTGGCGGTTGGCTGCCTGGTTCTCCCACTGCAATGGGTCAATTTCACAATTTTTCATGTGACGCTTAAGCACATCTTTGTACCTGAGGAGTTGTCCGCCATGCTTTCGCTTGCCCTCCTCAAGTTCCGAATAAAAGATGTGCTTTGCCACTCGACCCGCCGCCATCCTTGAAACGTGGCCGCCCCAGCGAAGTTGTCGTCTCATGAGATAGGCTTCGATTCCACCTACGTTAGCTCTCCGCAAAACTTCGGTGTTCCGTATACGGTCGGGCCAGCTGATCTTTAAGATTTTACGGAGGCATTTTAAGTGGAATCGATCTAATGTGCGGGTGTGACGACGATATACGGTCCACGTTTCAGATGAGTAAAGGAGATTAGGCAGCACAATTGCCATATATATGGAGACCTTTGTGCCTAGCTTCAAGTCATGCGAGCGAAAGACCTTGGCATCTAGCTTACCGAACGCTGCAGCAGCAGCACTGATCCTGCTGTTGATCTCGGTATCAAGGTCGCACGAAGATGTTATTACGCTACCCAGGTAGCGGAATTTGTCCACCTGCTTCAACACATCTGCGCCAAGTTTGACATCCAGTGTTTCGCGACCGTGAATGTCTAAAGACATTACTTCCGTCTTTTTAATGCTGATCTTTAGGCCAAACTTGCAACAGGAGTCGTGGAAGTCAGTCACAAGCTGTTGCAGGTCACCTGGGTTTTGTGCAAGGAAGCATAGATCGTCCGCATACATGATTTCGGTGATCATTACATGCGACACTTTACTGCGTGCCCGCAACCTGGCTAGGTTGAAGATGTTGCCATCGGTGCGAAAACGGATGCGTATTCCTGTTGATGAATTCTGATTCTGCAAGACTTCCCGGACAGCGACTGCGAAGTACAGAGCGAAGAGTGTGGGTGCTAGAACGCACCCTTGCTTTACCCCACAGGTAACGGGGAAGAAGCACGACTCGTCGCCATCCACAGCGACGCAGCACTCCATGTCGTCATGCAGAAGTCTGAGCAGTCGGATAAATTTATCTGTGCACCCTAGTTTAGTCAGCACCATCCACAGTGCTTCACGGGGAACACTGTCAAACGCCTTCTCAAGGTCAAAGAAACAGAAATACAAATTTTGACCTTGTTCCCTGCTTTTCTCTTGAAGTTGACGTAAAGAGAAAATTGCTTCACAAGTCCCCCGTTCAGGTCGGAAGCCAAACTGTGTTTCAGGCAAGATTTCTTCAGACAGTTTCATAAGGCGGTTTAAATGTATTCTGGCAAAGACTTTTCCGGGGACAGTTAAAAGTGAAATACCACGATAAGAGTTGCAGTCTGCACGATCACCTTTGTTCTTGTACAGAGCCTTAATGCGAGATAGTTTGAAACTAGCCGGGACACGTTCTTCCTCCCACATACGAACAAATAGTGACCACACTGACAAGTGCAACTCGTCACCGCCGTACTTCAGCAGTTCACCTGGTATAAAGTCCACGCCAACCGCACGCTTATTTTTCTGTTGCTTGATGGCAAGTATTACTTCGTCGCGAGACAGAGGGTCATCGAGCTCTGTATACTTGGAGAGCTGGGGTATGGAGCCAATAAATTGTAAATTAGCTGTTCGATCAACGTTGAGCAGAGAGTTGAAGTGTTCTGCCCACCTATTCAGTACATCCTCCCTGCTTTTTAGAAGGTAGTCACCGTCTACTGACTTAAGTGGTACCTTTGCATGATGGTTTGTACCGATTAGCTTCCTTACCTCTCCGTAAAAGTCTCCGAGCTGATTTGTGTCCACGAGCCACTGCATGCGACGAGCTTTTTCCTGCCACCACTTGTCTTTGGTTTCTCGAGTAAGTTTTCTCAGCTCCAAGTCACGTTATTTGATCTCTGTTATACTTCCGCCTTGCTTTTTGCCGGTATCTCCTAGTAGGAAACGTCTGTGCTTGCATAATGCCTCCGTCAGGACTCTATCATTCTTGTCAAACCAGTCCTCATTTTTATGGACTGCTAGACCAAGGGTGTTTTTGGCGGTGTCTAGAATTCGAGAAGATAGAGACTTCCAGAGCGCATCAATATCTTGATCTTCGTCAAGTGACGGCAGCACATCAGCTAAGGCTTCAGCATATTCCTTTCTCGCTTCTAGATTTTCCAGCCTATCCACGTTCAGACACGTCGGCTTTACTCTTCCAGATCGACGAGGGCGATGAAGGTTGAGGCGCAGTTTGGTGATAACAAGCCGATGATCCGTCCAACAATGTGCACCACGCATAACACGGGTTATTTGGACTTGAGAGACGTCTCTTTGCCACACGATAGCATAATCTATTAAATGCCAGTGCTTAGATCTTGGGTGCATCCACGTCGTCTTGTGCTTCGCAGCTAATCTGAATATGGTGTTTGTAACCGCGAGATCATATTGCGCACATAAGGTAAGAAGCAGCTGACCATTGCTGTTCATATTGCCGACTCCGTGCCTGCCCAAAACTTTGGGCCAGGCCTCAAAGTCGCGTCCAACCCTGGCGTTGAAATCCCCCAGAAGAAGGATCTGTTCTCTGGGACGTATGCCATCGAGGCATTGTACTAACTCTTCGTAGAACTTATCTTTAATGTCATCAGCCTTGTCTAGCGTAGGAGCATAGACACTGATGACATTTAGGTAGTTGTCATTGTCTAAGTGAAGACGCAAAGTGGTAACGCGATCCGAAATATGGACAGGAAACTCGTGTAGTTGCTTTACGAGGCAGTTTTTAACCGCGAAACCAACGCCTGACCTTCTAGGTTCGGAGGAGTCTGTTACCCCATCATTGAATCAACCTAGCGATTAAATGTTCAGATGTAATTCACGAATCATGCGCAGCTTACCCATCAATGATATCACAATGTTTCACAAGTGAATTCCATGCGAACGTCGGTAACAGTTTCCACATATGGAAACCCGACTCGCACTTGACTATGGCCTGGGTAGCCTTCTCCAAGCTGTTGTAAAGCCAGGACACATCGTCCTGACTGTATATCACTTCCGTCTCCAGCATGTTAAAGTTTTTGGCAAATAATATCATCCCTAGAAGAAACAATTTAATTTATACAGGGTGGAATTTCATAAACTGTACATAATAAAAGGAGAAAAATTTCAGCCAATTTCATCGGTGAAACGGTGTTTTTTTTTTTTTTCTAGTCATTAGTTTTTTTTTTACAGAATTTTGAAAATTTTTGTAAAAACTCGGGTAATACACCTAATTCAGACGGTATAACTTTTGATCCAATGGTCCTAAAATGAAAATAAAAAATGCAGAGTATTACCAAGGGACAGGTTAATAATTCTTAATAACAATAAAAAAACCAACTAGAAGAGAAAATCCGCAAAAAAAATTATTGTTTTTGAAAAATGGCTACAAAAATTACGAATTTTAAAAGAAAAACACAATTTTCTGAAAAAAACGCAGATTTAGTTACCATTTTTTTTGCTTAGTATTAAACCTCACTTAATGCCGATTCTAAAACCGTTTTTAAACTGTCTCAGACTTTGAAAAATACCACGCAAATGGGTACGTAAATCAAACCATAATTTTATTAATTTTAATCCTCTTAAAATCCTTAATGACCGTTTGTTCACAGGTAGTTGAAGGGTGTTATTGGGTTTTAGGTGGAAATAACAAATTACGTACTTAGTATTAATCCTCACTTAATGCCGATTCTAAAACCGTTTTTAAACTGTCTCAGACTTTGAAAAATACCACGCTAATGGGTACGTAAATCAAACCATAATTTTATTAATTTTAATCCTCTTAAAATCCTTAATGACCGCTTGTTCCCAGGTAGTTGAAGGGTGTTATCGGGTTTTAGGTGGAGATAACAAATTACGTACTTAGTATTAATCATCACTTAATGCCGATTCTAAAACCGTTTTTAAACTGTCTCAGACTTTGAAAAATACCACGCTAATGGGTACGTAAATCAAACCATAATTTTATTAATTTTAATCCTCTTAAAATCCTTAATGACCGCTTGTTCCCAGGTAGTTGAAGGGTGTTATCGGGTTTTAGGTAGAGAAAACAATAGGAAGAAAAGTAGTCCTAAAAATTGCGTAAATAAAATCATGTATTTTAATTAAAAGTCATAAATTCGATTGATAAACCTTTATTAAAGAAAAAACTTATTCTAGTGTTGCAAAGGGCGTTCCCTGTATGGTATTAATTGTTCAAAATGACCTCCTCTTTCTTGAAGGCACAATGTGGCCCGAGCTTGAATTTGTTGCGTAGCCCGTCGAATCATTCCCGGATTATTTTTTATTTCTTGTGCTGCATTTAAAATTCTGTCGTGCAATTCTGCTTCGGTATTGACGATTCTGTGATATACCCGTTGCTTCATATCACCCCAAAGAAAATAATCCAACGGCGTCATATCAGGCGATCTTGCAGGCCATCCAACGGGGCCGTCTCGGCCGATCCACCTATTGGGATATTGCTCATTTAAAAAATGTCGAACTCTTAATGCCCAATGAGCTAGGCATCCATCCATTTGGAGAAACAGGCGTTGTCTCACATCTAACATCACATCTTCCAAAAGCTCTGGGAGCTCGTCTCTCAGTAACAGTAAAAATCTGTCGGCGTTCAAAGTATTCGGTAAGAAGACTGGTCCAATCAATTGATCGTCGAGTACCGCTGCCCAAACGTTTATGGAGAATTGGTCTTGAAAATTAGATGGTCTTACTAGGTTTGGATTATCGTGAGCCCATGTGTGTAAATTTCTGAAGTTAGTTATTCCCGTATGAGTAAATCTTGCTTCGTCCATCCATAAAATTCTTCTAGTAAATTCCGGATCCCTTCTGATATTGCCAAGTATCCAAGTCGACATTACACACCTAACGCGGGCATAGCCAATTTGCAAATTTTGTACCCGTTGATAATGAAATGGATGCAGTCCTTCCTTCTTCAAAATTTTCCAGACAGAGAATTTTGAGATTCCGTGCCTCAATGCCAAGCGTCTTAGACTCGTGGTTGGGTCCGCGTACAAGTCTCTGAGAACTGCTTCTTCTATGGCAACATCAATTATGTTTCCTGGCTCTCGGCGATCTCGGCCACCGTATCCCAGGCCAATATTGCACAACCGGCGATGAACTTCTTGAAAGTGGCGAGCAGCAGGTCTTGGAACGTCATTAGGATACTGCTCCAAATAGGCGATACACGCAGCTCTTGCAGATCCATGGCACAATCCATAATAATAGTGCATGTTGGCTATTTGTAACGGCGAAAACTCTCGTAAGCGGGGCATGATGATTCAAACTGAACAAGTACTGGAGTAATCAAAGAAGTGGCGAGCAAAGACAAGCAATTGCGATTTGCGAGCGACTGAATAGTTGACCTATTGCCCAATGCCTTTATACCCCTCATGTTATCTCCACCTTCAACCCAAAAACACCCTTCAACTACCTGGGAACAAGCGGTCATTAAGGATTTTAAGAGGATTAAAATTAATAAAATTATGGTTTGATTTACGTACCCATTTGCGTGGTATTTTTCAAAGTCTGAGACAGTTTAAAAACGGTTTTAGAATCGGCATTAAGTGAGGTTTAATACTAAGCAAAAAAAATGGTAACTAAATATGCGTTTTTTTCAGAAAATTGTGTTTTTCTTTTAAAATTCGTAATTTTTGTAGCCATTTTTCAAAAACAATAATTTTTTTTGCGGATTTTCTCTTCTAGTTGGTTTTCTATTGTTATTAAGAATTATTAACCTGTCCCTTGGTAATACTCTGCATTTTTTATTTTCATTTTAGGACCATTGGATCAAAAGTTATACCGTCTGAATTAGGTGTATTACCCGAGTTTTTACAAAAATTTTCAAAATTCTGTAAAAAAAAACTAATGACTAGAAAAAAACAAAAAACACCGTTTCACCGATGAAATTGGCTGAAATTTTTCTCTTTTTATTATGTACAGTTTATGAAATTCCACCCTGTATATCAAGTCAGGAGGTAGGTATAATACGGGTGACATATGTTTCGAGCAAGTACCTACATCAAAAATCCATCATGTTGTATTTTCGAATCTTATACCCGAAGACCGTCATAATATCTTATTTCGATTCATTCACCTATTTGAAATAAAATTACTATAATCTATCTACATGTACCTACCTAGTAGCGTTGTACTAGCGTGGTTTTGGAAAGCTATGGGGAAGTAATAAGTGAAACCAGTTTTTTCCACCTTACTACCAACCGTTGGCGTCAAAGATGAAATATTTAAAGGCCTCCACACACCGGTCGCGTGCGCGGGCCCGCGCCCGACCCGCGCCCGCGACCGGTGTGTGGAGGCCTTTAGCACTTTATTCCTGTATAGTGTCAAATATGTAGATACATCTTTGATGCCGACTGTAGGTACCTACTATGCGATATGACCCCACACGGAAACGACTTACCCATACAATCATACGTCCATTTATGAATTTCTGTATACAGGTCAGTCTTTATTTCGTCCTGGTGGTTCCTATGAACGTATATCTTGTGCATGAGGCGGTCACACACATCCTTCAGGCTCTGCATGTTCTGGGACACTGTGGTGTGCAGAGGCGCGCATACTAAGGACCTCCTGCGAGCCCAATCTTGGCCTTGTCTGTAAATAGGTTTTATAATTTTATGATAGGTTTGAACCCGTTCTCGCGTTCAAAAGGACGGCAAAGAGAAGTAAGTAAAATGAATGCACCTTCGATAACTCCCAAGAGCGCGAAAAATACGATCCCTAATGTGTATACCAGTTACTTTCTGTGAAAATTGGATTTTATCATTCTATGTTATAATTTTCGTTTATAAATTGTAAATATTGTTAAGTGCGGCTATTTCTGACACCTCTTTTGAATGCGTTAGCTCACCAAGACTCTAGAAAAGTTTTTAGAATTAAGCAGAGTGCAATAGTTTTCATTTTATTCAAAATTTTCCGAAAAATATTTGTAATTTTAATTATTTGTGAAGTTTAAACCATAATAATTTTTGATTTTAACCGAACGATTTTATGATTGAACTGTATTGTGTAGTTATCGGACTATAGCTCTGCAAAATTTCAGATTTTTTTGTTGAGTAGTCTCTGTGGAAAGTAATTTGTAGTAAACCTAGTCCCGAAATCGCGTGGACTTTACATAATTATCAATCCGAAATCCACTTTTTCCCTGACCAACATTCTCAAATGTTTTTGACATTTCGTGTACAGTCGACGCCAAAAATATGTTTACACTTTTGCACCTTATTCCAATGTAATAAGGCGAAAACTGTAAACATATTTTTGGCGTCGACTGTACCTACATCTACCTCTAAAAATTGTTTGTATCAGGTTTTCAATACTTATATGTATTCCAGTTACTTTCTGTGACAATTGGATTTGATAATTTTATGTTAATAATAATATATATTAAGTTAATAAAAATAAAGTGTGGTTATTTCTGACACCTGTTCCGAATGCGTATACTCACCAGAGCTATAACCACGAACTTCGAATCTCGAACTTCGTATATCTCCGTCTCTATCGCACTTATGGTTTATGGTACTCGAGTGAGAGACGGAGATATACGAAGTTCGTGGTAGCGCCGCAGGACTCTAGAACAGTTATTAGAATATTTAAGAGGAATGCCTATCTGCGATTTTCCCATACAAACGCTCTCGACTGTTTCCTCCCTGGTTTTTGAACCTAGAGCAATGATTTTTTCAAATAAGATCAATATCATCAATATCTATGCCGCTACGTTTTGCTTTTTTGGATAATTTTATTTTAAAGAATGTTACAGCGCCTCGAAAATCGCAAAAACGGCTTTATTGAATTCGCTGTAAAAAAAAGGCGCAGTATACAAACATGACAACAAATATCCAAAAAATCAAATCGTAGCGGCATACATTATTTCTTCCTCTTGCAGTGTCCAAAATTTTATAATGATTGGTTGCGTTTTGGAGGAGGAAACAGTCGAGAGCGAAACCTCGACTTTTGTGATTTTTCCGTGGGAATTTTAGTCCGAGCTGCAGTTGTCCTTATCGCACGAATTGGAGGCGAAGGCAGTTTCTAAATATACGTACACAGAAGGAATAGTGATGGGCAACAGTCGTTGACATTTTTTATCGATACGTTAGTGTGAAAAGTGTCCATGACCGAAATGATCCTTGATAAATTAATTATCAATGTCTTATACATACCAAAGCGCTATCACTTGTGGTTTTTGCGCAGTCTGCCACGAAACGTCTACATGTTTTACGATTTATGCATTTTTTTTGCTAAAAGGTTAGTTTTCTCAAGATTTTCTTACTTAACCGATTTCCATTCTTTAAAATGAGGTGTAATTGATTTATACACTCCTTCATTTAACGTTTCTATGCTATTTTGAAAATTGTATGTATTCAGCCATTTAGCGAAATATCCTCCCTACACATCCGAATAGGTTTCAGAACTACAATTAACACACTACCCATCGGCACTGATTTGGAAGATATTTTTTATTTATAGGTAGTTTTTAGTTTGTTATTAATGTCCGTTTTAAAATTTTAATTGTTTTAATAAAGATCAAAGAACTACAATATTTTTCCTTATTTTGATACATTGCGTTGCGATCAAGATTGCCTCCAACAGATGACAATGAATTTTCAAAATGGCGCAGCAATATGATTCGCAGGAGTTTATAAAATAAACAATATATAATTTTAAAGAGAAAATTAAATCCTTTACATTTGTCATTCATACCTTGGCAATAAATATTCATATTTTTGAGAAAATTACACTTACTTTTTTTTTTGAAAAATAAAACCTAGAAATCATAATAAAATTGATTTTCGTGGCAGAATGCGCGACAATCATAAGAGATATTGCTTTGGTATTTATCAGAAGTTGATGATTAATTTATCAAGGATCATTTCGGTCATGGACACTTTTTGTGATTTTTCGTGTATTGTTAACGGTTTTCTTTTTAATGATAAAAATCCACGTTTCGGGACACTTTTGGGGGTGAGAGGAGGTGAAGCTCCC
Source organism: Epinotia brunnichana (assembly GCA_963854355.1). Lineage (NCBI taxonomy): Eukaryota > Metazoa > Arthropoda > Insecta > Lepidoptera > Tortricidae > Epinotia > Epinotia brunnichana. The sequence continues at coordinate 13,962,676 of OY977949.1, read as the reverse complement.
CCTCGGGGGAATGCTTGAATATATATTTTTTAATACTCTGTCCTACATGTCGACAATAATATGTTTCAGGACTACAGTATTTTTGGCAAATTTTGAGCTTATAGTTGCTTCCACTATAATAAGAGAGGTTCTACCTACATATACCTAACGATAGGTTAATCTTTGTACGTGTGAAAGTGTATACGACACGGATAACAGAGTTTAATTTTGCGTTGCCTTTCGGAAATTTTTTTTCTAACCTGTACGTAGGTACCAGACTACCATTACATAAAAAGTCCAGTAAACAAAAGCTGACTCACAAAAGTTAGCGGGATATCGAGTCCATTAGACGTTAGCTGGGTCAGTAAGTAAAATTCGCAATAACACCAAAAACAAATACAGCAGGTCCGCTATTATGTAACTTGTTTTAACCTCACCTCACCGTTCACCCACAAATAAATCTTGACGCCGCGGTTCGTAGTAACTTAGTAAAGCGGGCCCGCGTTACTACACACCGCTCGCTTGCGGTGTGTAGTAAAGCGGGCCCGCGTTACTACACACCGCTCGCTTGCGGTGTGTAGTAAAGCGGGCCCGCGTTACTACACACCGCCCGCTTGCGGTGTGAATATACACCGTGTATTTTTTGATTTCCGTTAATTTCGACACGATGTTCGGTTCATTAACAGAAGCTACCTGGTATGTTGCTTTTTGTTAAATTCGAAAAAATTTTTTTTTTTAATTTTTTATACAAACTAAATCAATATTACAGTGTGGGAGGGCTCTAACACTTAAACTCAATTAACACAAAGTTAATTTTCACCTACGACAGCACATGGCTCAGTGGTAAATAGTTTGCTTATGGAGTGAGGGGTCCCAGGTTCAAATCCCAATAATTCCCTTTTTCGTTTAACGAAAATTAAAACGTAAATAAAATAAAGGACCCTTCACACTGATTCGGTCATTAAATTGGTTTATTGAATATCTGAAAAATAGTAAGAGTTAAGACACTAGTTTCTTAGAGAAATTAGTTCCATTTAACCTGAGGATTCTTCCCTTAAAGATAACGGAAATAAAAAAAAACACGGTGTATATACCGCTTCAAACCGCGCCCGACCCGCGCCCCGCCGCGCCCAACCCGCACCGCGCACGACCCGCGTTCGGTGTGTGGAGGCTCGCAACTCGCAATCAGTCTGTCACTCTCTAGTCGAGTCGCGGTGTCATATGCTCCTAAATACCCACTACGACTGCGTCATTGAGTACTATTACAATAAACGATCTTCGTCCTATAACATATTTTCTTAGGCAATATTCCCTATAGGGAACCACCATTGCCTAAAGACCTTTGGACTCCTCTATAGATATCAAATATGCACAAAGCGCGGCGTTTCGCGACTCTGCCGTGGGACAGGCGCAAGTACAAACTTATATTAAGAAATAAAGGAAGAGTATAGGTACTAAGCGTGCGTGTCTTCATTATAATACATACATCACACTTGCCGTTCAGAATCGACTCTATAGGTACATACATCGAATATAATCCAAAAAGATTGTTCCTCCTATCCGTGCGGTACTTGTCGAGCGAGTCAAGCGCCGACCTCACGGGGTACTCCCCTTCCATCGTGAACACCTTCTGGATGTGCTCGGGATGGTTCACGAACACAATGTCCGCTCCTACGGGACTTACGAACCGAACCACGGGGCCGTACTCGTCGAAAAGGGTGGACATGTTCGTTAAGGGATTTTTCGTGTTTAAATAGCTGCCTGAGAAAAAATATAAGTAGATTTACCTCTTTTTCTGAAGATGATAAAAAGACTCTAATCATAAAGGGGGGGAGGTATTATTTGGTAATTTTCTTGCATAAATAGAAATTCGTGCAAAACTATCAAATTGTGCATCTAAAGCCCTTTCATTTGATACCCCAAACACATCAAACTAGTTTTTATGATGCTGGATTCGTCGATATATGAACTCAAAAGGAAAACGGCCGTTTTAACTTTGGACGCATACATTGAGAAATCCAGCAACGTAAAATAAAAACTATTATGATGTATTCAAAAGATACCTACTAAATACCAAATACAGTAGGTAATGGTCTCCTTTTTAGGTTTCCGTACTTAAAGTTGCCGCTATAACAACAAATACTAAAAAATAGAATAAAATAAATATTTAAGGGGGCTCACATACAACAAACGTGATTTTTTGTGGTTTTTATGGATAATGGTAGGTGTAGGTACGGAACCCTTCGTGCGCGAGTCTGACTCGCACTTGGCCGGTTTTTTTTTAAATATATCTATCGTTAAATTTAAATAATCACAATTATTTACCAGTGGCGCTAGTGAGCACGTTAATTGACTCTTATTAACATTGTGACAGACAGACGGACAGAGTCGCACCTTTTTGTACGGAACCCTAAAAAGGATATTTAATCAGACGGAATGCGAAATACTAACTGCAGCGCCTAAAATTTTCAGGCAATTATTAGTCCCATATTAAATTAAAAACAGTTGCTAAAATATTAAAATACTCATACTCAAGTTGAATCCTAAAGTTAGAATCCCGGCCGTCAACTGTGTACCAATCTGGAATGAATATTGACGCAGGTTGGAAAAATATTTCAAAGCCTTCGGCCCAGGAACTTGATCGAAGGACAAGACTTCAGAATTCTTCTTCGACAAAACCATGGGAACGACTCGCGGAGCTGGGTATATCTGCGTAATCCCTTCATTAGCTGAGTCTATATGGACATCAGCATTTTCTAATTTAGATGTCATTTCTTGAGCCTTCGCAGATTGCATTCGATCAAACGAAGAATATATTTTCATCTGACGCACACTGAAAATTATATTCGACTGAACACAGCGCAATTTATTTAGCATCATTTTGGTAAATTTAACTTTTGAAACAGAAATATTTATCTGTATTTCCTAGCTGAAACAAGACTTAGTAGTTGACATTGGATTAAAAACAAAAGAATGTGTATATTCGTTTGAATCTTGGCGCTATCTCTATTTGTCTATGGTAAAGTGTCGTTCGTTTTAAACTGGTTTACACGTCTCTTTTTATTAACAGGGTACGTATTAGTAGATTTTTAATTTACAAATATGGCAACATTATTACTAATCGAATTGAGGCGTTTTTCAGCAGTTATTAAACTTAAACACGTCGTTATAAATATTATGTGATTGTTAATTATAAGTAATTAATAATTAAAGCTTTAATTTTGAATAAAACCTAAATTTAAAAATGATTATAATATTAACAAAGAATATTTCAATAAATTATATCGTATTTTATATGTCAATCAAGGTTGCTTTTAATCGTCTCCCAAAAACTCTTTTACATTACAATTGTTCGAAGAGTAGTAGATGGCGGGAGTGATCTCCGTGTGATATAACTGTGTTAGATTAGTTTTTAAATTTTTAGTGTATATTATAGAATAGTTATTAAAATGACTAGGTAAATGTGCTATCTAAGTGTGAAAATCTTTATTACATCATACAACTTTGTTATCATGACGATAAGACGTTTCTGTTTGTAATAGGTATGTCCGACTTCTATTGCTTGAATTTGCTGTAAAAGATCACCTTTGCCTTTTCAGAGCTAAAATAGAACTAGGCGATGTGACGCCTCACAATATAAAGCAACTAAAGAAGCTGAACACAGTTGTATTCCCCGTATCTTACAACGACAAGTTCTACAAGGATGTGTTGGAGGCAGGTGAATTGGCCAAGCTAGTTTACTACAATGATATCGTGGTGGGCGCAGTCTGCTGTAGGATAGACACATCGGAGAACTCGCGTAGGCTGTACATAATGACGCTGGGGTGCCTCTACCCATACAGAAGACTGGGCATTGGTTCTCTTATGGTAGAACATGTGCTCAAATATGTTGAACAGGAGGGCAATTTCGACAGCATTTTCCTGTAAGTACACTCATTTCCAGTTCAGTTCACCATTTTTTGAAGATTTTTTAGACTAACTTTCAGAAAAGTGTGAATCTATTTATGAAGACTTACCATTAAGTATAATTGCAGGTTATGTTTGTATGTATTATTGAATTTAGTATTTATAACCTTCAACCTACACCGTATATGTATAACCTTCTTATTAGTATTGATCCATTTTATTTGAGGTAGTATTTTAATTTTGTAAGATACATTTTTGTTTATAAAACATTAACTTGAATTTAAATTCCTTTGAGACTACCATGTTCTACTTGAGTATACTTGAGATATCGGTGACAAGAAAATGGCAATGAGAGGCAGCATGCTCAGCTTCAAAGAGCGTAATTGTATTAAAATATGTGTAATTTCTTGGCAAAAGACATTGCTTTGTCAGTAGTTACCAAATATGTTTTGCTGGGGAAAAACACAAATATATACAGTCAATATTATAAATACATGTATGTTACAAAAATTAATAACATTAAAATATCCCTATTAAATTACCCTTACCACCCTTAACTTTTTTAGAGATTTATTCATCAGAGCATGTAGGCAGTCATACAGTAATGGCCAGATAATTAAGAACATGATTTTTTTCCCCATACAGTTGCATACAAATATGACTTTTCAAATTTGACGATAATTTATAATGTGTTTGATTAATTTTGTTTCTGATTATATGGATGTAACCATGTTTAAACAGTATTTAATATAGTGCAAAAGAGTTTCTGTAAAATTTTGACTTTAAAAAATACAGGCGATCAAATCAACACTTTATAAGTTCATACATTGTTCCTAATTACAGTATGAACTCGTAAAAACTGTCCATTTGACCATGCCTATACTCAGAAATAAAATTAGCCAAACATATTTTAAATCATCATTAAATTTGAAAAGTCATATTTGTATGGAACTGTATGGGGAAAAAAATCATGTTCTTAATTATCGGGCCATGACTGTATATCATTTACCTGAGGCGGATTAAATGTTGAGAGTGACCTAGGCAACCACCTCATTGGCACCCCTGCCTCTAGTGGCCATAGATCAAAATTTATAACGAAAAACATTTGCGCCCCTCTAGGCACGTGCCTAGTTTGCCTATATATCCATATCTCAATCCGCCTCTGCACATTGTTGTAAGGTTTCTATCCAGAATAGAAAAGAGCACTCTAAATATTAAAGTTATAAATTTTTAATATTGACTGTAGGTAGGTATAACATGTTCATGCAAACATCCATTTGAATATCATTAAAAACTTGAAAAATGTTTTTGTAAATGTTCATAATTAGATTAGTCAAATTAACTTCTAAAATAATCATGCAGGATTAAAATATCTTACGCAAAATGAAAATGCTGATTAATTGAAGTGCACATAACAATTATTTTCAGACATGTACAAGTAAACAACGAGGGTGCTATAGATTTCTATAAGAAATTCGGTTTCGAAATCGTGGAGACGAAAGAGCACTATTACAAGAGGATAGAGCCAGCAGATGCTCACGTGTTGCAGAAGACCATCAGACAACCACAGAGCGCTCCCCTTCCTAACGGAACAGTGCCACATGCCAAGACGAACGGCCATGACTGAGCTAACAAGCGGACTTCAGTATGTACAAAAAACGTTGCGATTTCCATTGTATGATGAAATGAGTTTACACTCATTAACCTATAAAACTTTTGATTGAATGTTTCATTTGATCTAATGCATTTTTTCCAAAATTAGTAATCTTTTCGGATTTGTGTGAAAAAAAAATGACTTGACAAGCTCATTTTTTTGAGAATTCAAATATCATCTGAAAATTTTACTGTTTCAGGAAAAAATTAATTAGGCCAAGTGATTTTCAGCTAACTGAGGGACATAAGAGACGCTCACAAATAAATTATTACTAGATGTTACTGGTGATACTGATATTTATCAGCATGTTTAGCACAAGACGGCGCGCGAGCTCTCTCGAGCTCTCTCGCATTATCCGTCTCTTTCTTAGTTTTTTAATAAGAGAGAGATGGATAGTGCGATAGAGCTCGAAATTGTGCTAACCATGCTGTATGAAGACATTCTCAACCATAGTTAGCTTACTCTCTGATCTAATCTTCTTTAAACCTTCCTTTTGAATAGGCATTTATGTTGGTAACGATCTTATATTGATTCATGATGATATGAAGGTATTATAGTGACATCTAATAATAATTTGACTTTCAAAAGTTCTCAATAGAAAACAGAGCATGAAATTATCATAGAAAGGAAGAACTGGTCATAATTGTAATACCAAGTGATACATTTGTATAAACCATAAGTCACTCATTAAGTATACTGACAGACATAAATTAATGTTAAGCCAAAGGCCTACAAAAGTAACTTTGCCTCTGTGAAACCAGTAAGACAGGTGTAGGGGATCCCCTTCTTTCATCGACAAACGTTTCACCGAATGTATTGTTTTGCCATATTTTCATTTTTGTTACTCGGAAACCATTCACTTTTTAGCTAGGTACAGCTAAAACGTCATTGTGTGTCTATCACGAAAAGTTTACTGTTTCTGAATAATTTACTTTGAGAACAAAGTTTTAACCGACTTCAAATCAGTAGCCGAATTGCTTCAAGTTTGCCTATAAAATTTGAAGATTTCCCTCGATTTCTCCAGGATCCCATCATCAGAACCGGATTTTGGTGACAACGGGACCAATCTGGATGTATATGCTTTCAAACAAGGAAAAAAAATTTCTAATCGGTTCATAAAACATACAGATGGATAGAGAACCCCTCCTCCTTTTTTGAAGTCGGTTAAATATAATGTTTTGGATGAAATGAAAATTCGGTGATAAATTCATTCCTGAAACGTTTGTCGGTAGAACAAGGGTATTCCCAAGTGTAGTTTAGAAAAATGTAACTAGTCTTCAACATTATTTCGTTTATTTTGTTTAACATAAGTGGTGACTAGCATCAGCCACATTCAGTTTTAATTTTTTTTTTATTCGCTTCAGTCAAAAATATGTCTTCATCTTTCCTATTGCCCTACTTGTGGTGTCTGACCTACTATATATGTCTATATGTGGACTAAAAAACAATTCGGATCACATGGTGCCCAAGAGGCTAGGCATCCCTGCAGAAAAACCAACACTGCAATTGAATATGCCCATGGACCACATCAAATGACAAGATTTTTTTCATCTTTCTGATATCATTGCAATATTTTACATTTCTTATGTGTGCATAGTTTTGGTGATACTTGGGGGTTACTTGGGTCGATCAACTTTTAAATGACCCTTCGTTTTTTCTGCATTATCATCAGTTACCACAACATTGGTACTTATGTGTATGTTGATAAAATGTATATGTTCTTATAGACAAACAGTCTATTTGAACATATATGTTGCATCTCGCAAAAAAAACGTATTCTAGCGGAAAACATGGTTGTCCAGGTAAACCACAATTTTCATACAAATTTACGTCAGCCGAGCAACCGGTGAAATTGAGGTCAAATTAATATTTTTAAAGAAAGAAAGATACATTAATTCACTAACACACAGGACACACATATTAAGCAAAAATAAATAAAAATAACAGTAAAAAACATGTAACAAGTGTCTCGCGGCAGTGAACCGGACACTGGCTCAGCATTATGCTGAGGTGTCAGTCAGACACCTACAGCGCTGATTTTCAGCCAGCACCGTTGGTGACTCACGGAAACATCATACAGTTATAATTACATTGTGTTTTTGTGATTTTTAGGGTTCCGTACTCAAAGAGTAAAACGGGACCCTATTACTAAGACTTCATCGTCCGTCCGTCTGTCTGTCACCAGGCTGTATCTCAAGAACCGTGATAGCTAGGCTAGAGTGTTGAAATTTTCACAGATTATGTATTTCTGTTGCCGCTATAACAACAAATACTAAAAACAAAATAAATATTTTTTTTAAGGGGAGCTCCCATACAACAAACGTGATTTTTTTGCCGTTTTTATAGATAATGGTACGGAACCCTTCGTGCGCGAGTCCAACTCGCACTTGGCCGGTTTTTTTATAAAGTTGTCATGGAGTTACACGCTATAATGAATTGGATAAGGAATGCGATAACAATTAGCAACAGAACACGTCGTATTTTCTGTATAATCACCTTTTAAACAGCAAATAGTAGAAACGGGGAGGACATTTTGAGTTCATTAAATGTGTATGTAAAAATGCATCTTTAAATTTACTTAATAAGGTACACTGTAATTTGTCATCTTTTCATTTTGTACAGAAATGTAAAAGGTTCGTCACCTTAAAGTCTTGCACCAAGGCTTTGTTGCTGCTTGTGCTTGCATCAGTCCCATGCTATGCGAACTTAATGCAAATCCAGTTTCTTATTGAAAACAGTGCCACCTTCTTGATAGCTGGCGAACTCTCTGAAGCTCTAGCGATTGCTAGGCTAGGCTGTCAAGGTATTTCAAAATTCGCCGTATTGTCACAAGGCATCAGTAGCCTAAGGGTACAGACGGTGGTATTTGGAGTCGATGATCCGGGGTTCGATCCCTACGACCGGTGCACTTTTTGTATGTTTTGTACATTCAAAGAAAAGTTGTAACTAACGCAGAAGAGATGGCGCCTGTAAATGCCTTCTCAATTTGGTCGAGTTGCCTGTCTATCTCAGTATGTATATTGTAGTCTTTGATCAGTCCTGCCACCAACGTTTCATTTCAAACGAAACAGAAATATACCATTGATTTTTGCATTTGCAATAACAGGCTAATCTCAGAGTAAGGCTGGGCGCAAACGTTGGGTTTCCGGATTCGGTTTTCGTTTTACAGCCCTCTAGAGCGATAATTTTTGTTCTGTAAACGCCTGCGAGCGCTGTTAGTCGTACGCGGATTCCGAACGTTTTTTGCCCTGCCTACTCCAGAGTAGACGTCAAATAGTGACTCTCGTAATATTCAGATATAAAGATATTTCGCTAATGTTATTGCCAGCTTCATGATCTGCAATAATTGCAGCTCTTTCATGGATATTTAGATTTCTCGGCATTATAAAATTAAGAGTTATTATTGATCGCAAAAATTACAAGAGAATATATTGACACTGACAAACACTGACAATGGGATTGGCCGGTGAAAACTAATTGTAGATGGCGCTCTTCTAGATTCCATACGATGAGAGAGAGAGACAGAGGATCGATGGTCCCTAACTTGTATGGAAACCATATACAGTTCTTAGGAAAAAATCTTCCCCATAGCTTTAATCCATAGCCTTTTATTTTTAGCCTTTTTCGGAAAACGGTGGATTCCCACTTCAGAGCAATTCGGGACGAAACATTAAGTCATTTTCGCAAAAATAAATAAAAACTACTTCCCGCCATACAAATTTAGCTTTTTTAGGGACCATTATTGGTGCTGTCAGTTTGACAGTTGCCAGCCCTAATAGCCCATAGAATATATTTGGAATTCTTACGAAGTTGTTTATTTGACTTGGTCATTAAAAAAGGTTTGATGTTGATACGAAACTAGATGTAGGTCAGAGGTGTAAACTATTTTGATCCTTGTTGTCATATCTATTAAGTATAATTTTATATGAACTTGTCTACTTAGTACTGCAGGTTATTCGGGTTCGACTGTACATTTTAAAAACAATTCTTCGATTGATAATATTAACCCTTTGAATGCCAAGAACCTATAAAGTGGTCGTGTATTGTCGTGACCACCACGCCAAGAAGTCATATGTAGCGCGGTTATGACGTCCGCTGTCAAAGCAACCTTCAGTCTTTCATATAAGGTTCATAGTCACTCTCTTATGGAAAAAAGGTTGGCATGTCAGTGACACTTTAGTACGTGAATCATGGCGTTCCATGGGTTATGCAGTAAGTAATAAAGGCTAGTTATTTTTTTCTGAATATAGGAATTAAGTTTTAGCATAATATGAAATTTCTTACTAGCAATAGTTAAACATGCTAACATGGTCTCTTTTACATAGACAGGTATTAAAACACTTATTTCAGCATTCTATAAAACGTTATAATGGAATTAACTTATTACTACTGAATTGGGAGTTTTTTGACCCCTGCAATAAATTTCTAGTATTTGTATGTACGAAGTAGAATGAGCCAACAAGATTATTCGACCCCTCGTCGATCTATAATTCTGTAATATATATTTATAATTGGCATCCACCAGGAAGGGTGACAATTTCATGGCAAAGTTACGCTATTGGTTGCAATATTTGTAATAGATGGACTTAAGATGTGGTTGTGGAATTTGAGGCCATAAAACAATAGGTATGACTGATACTTCTCTAATTTCAATGTCATATATTGTACAGAACCGACTATTGTTAAGTACTTGCATGTTGTTGATCTAATGTTTGCAATTTAGCGCTGACAGTGAGTATATTATTAAAACCATCAAAGTTGTAATCAAGTTCTTTCATCTGAATGTGTAAAATAATAGGTTATTCTTGGCTCTAGGCGTTCTGTTAACTAAACTGTATTTCGAAATACTTTAAGTAAGATTATGATATAAGGAGTTCCCATTTTGGTACCCAACAACTCTGAATGAACTAATATGGATTTACCTCGCAATATTGCTTTATGTTAATACATTTGTACCAGTAACCTATACATTGATATCAAGTATGTAATGAAAACCTGACCTTATTTAAAATTTTATTGATTTTTACTTTGCACTGCTTGGAAAATTATGTTCAATAATTTTAATTCCCTTGTTGATTTGTTTTAAATTAAAAAAATTGTTCTGTTAAAGATTAGCTGATTTTAAGGTTAGACATATTTACCAAAAAGTCAATTTACCTATCTGAGTAATGAATGTCTACATGTTCTGTACCTAACCTATTTGTTGAATATCACGTTCACTACAACCTTAGGATTAGTATAATAAACCTGATTAACATAATTTGGGCTTTTATTTCAATACGACACATGTACAAGGCCATATCCTTGACGACCGCTTTAGCCTAGTTGGTAGTGACCCTGCTTACGAAGCAAGAGGTCCTGGGTTCGAATCCCGGTAAGGGCATTTATTTGTGTGATGACCACGAATATTTGTTCCTGAGTCATGGATGTTTTCTACGTATTTAAGTATTTATTTCTCTACATAAGTATCTATATCGTCGTCTAGTACCCATAGTACAAGCTTTGCTTAGTTTGGGACTAGGTTGATTTGTGTAAGATTGTTCGCAAATATTTATTTATTTATTTATATCCTGAGCTATAAATAACCACGAACTTCGAATCTCGAACTTCGTATATCTCCGTCTCTATCGCACTTATGGTTTATGGTACTCGAGCGACAGAGACGGAGATATACGAGATTCGAAGTTCGGGGTAGCGCCGCTGTATTATTATAGCTAAGTCTGTCACGGGCTTTAGGGCAAACCGGTGTCGCGCAAGCTCACGTCCCGCCGCCATTGCGCTCGTGTGACGAATCTTTAAATGTAGTACGTACCATAACTTCAGTTCTACTTCATAATAAAATACAATTTCAATTAAATCTCATTTAAATCCGTGAAGTACCAAACTTATCGCTGTCATTTATTATGTGGCGTGCCTAATTCTTGAGTCCACTGCCCAGCCGCTGATAACCACTTTCCTAGTTGTTAGTGAGCCTACGAAGCTGGCGGCCCCGGGTTCGAATCCCGGTAAGGGCATTTATTAGTGTGATATATTATTAAGTCTTGGATGTTTTATATACCAATGAAACGAAAATATACAAAATCGTGCTTTCTCTCGTCGTGTTTTTTTGTGGTTGCCAATTTTTCAATAGATGACAGATTACTTGTTATTTGGAAAGACAATGCTTATAACAATTAACAGGCCTGTACCACTTATTGCTGCTTCAGCTCTCGATTGTGGTACGCCGATGGCACGCAACGTGACGACCCTAACTATTAAAGGCTCCACCACACAATGCGCCATCATGGCGCAGGACGGACGACGTTATGCGTTGGAAAGATGTCTTTCACCCTCTAACGCATAATTGCGTCCTGTATGATGGGGCACGATGGCCGAATGTGTAGAGGAGCCTTTGGAAAGTGCAGAGCGGCAATAGGTACCATGATTTGCATTTTTTGTTAGATAGTGTACATCCGCAAGTACTAAGTAGGTATTATTTAGTCTGTGGTCACACACTTGGTTTCGTCGGTTAGGGTTAAATAGAGATAATCATTCATATTCATTTATTCCGATCATGTTCATTGTCCATACAGTAGATCATTACCAACAAATGGGAAAGCTAGCGTGAATGGATCGGATTCGATGTATAATATTATGTCAAAATGGTTAAATATATAGGTTGCATGAAATGATAGGTCGGCACGGCACCCACATGATGAGTCTAGATGTCATTTGTTTTGCACCAACTTTTGTGCATTTAATTATTTTATATGGGAACTGCGAAGCATAGTACCTACTCTAGTTGTACGATAAGGAGATGCTACACGAGCCGATATCGGCGGACGAACAAGCAAGGTCACCGAAAATCTAGTATGGAGAGACCTTGATTTAGCCGGCCGCCGTGCTTCCAACACATCCACACGGGCCGAATCCGCGTCGGCCGGCAGTTAAAGTCTCCTATAAGGCGCGTCCAAACGTTCGAGCACGGCGTACGGCACGAATTTGCAAGATAGAGCATGATAGGAATAGAGTTTTACCGGACGCCGTGTAGCCTGCAGCTTTCCACAGAAGCTGGAATCACGCGGCGAACTGCTGTGCTCGCCCGTAGAGGAGAAAAATAATACTACAAAATTCAATAGCATTACTTTATATTTGAAATACTTTTGAGTTTATTGTTGTCAGCATAAGACATCGTATGATATCAATGCCTAGTTCCACTACTTTGGACTTAACGGCTTGGTCATAAACTATTTCAATTATTTTATTTAATGTCTAGTCAAATCATTTCCTTCGTTAAGGCCTGTATGTGTTAAATATTGGGTTCATTTCAATACAATGAATTTCTGTCAACAATTCGCTTTAGACACTTTATTCTACAAAAATATCGTTAAATACAGTTTTTTTTACAATCTCATATATATTGTTTATAATACAATTATCGCATATTCTTATTTTATTCGTGCATTAAATACTGGTAATAATGCTTTCAAAGCCGCTATTCACTATCACAGACATTGTTAAATATTGCATTGACATTTCAGAACAAGTGACGAAGTAGTACCTAAAACATTTAAAGCAATATAAATTTAACAACGAACATAGATACTATAATTAACTTTAAAACAAAATATACGTACTAATGTCGATTACAGCACTTATTTAACAGTAATTTTGGACACGAGATTAGTATAAAAAATAACAAAATTGAGGATATATGTGATTTCCAATTAGATTAGGCTGGGTTTTACAAATAATATTGGCTCAGGTAGGCATTTATATACTCAGACTCAGGGACTCATTTATAGGGCGGTTCGTGTGAGATATTCATGCCCACTTTGTTATCGTAGACATTGACGGGTTATTTCCACCTGTTACCACCAATTTGTTACCAGTGGTATAATACGTTCGAAAGTGTAAGGGTAAATCGTGCCATAAAAACGCAAGCAAAAAACTACTTCATAGTCCGAGCATAAAGTAGAATTTTGGATGCGTTTGTTTGACGGAATTTACTCTTACACTTCCGTCTATAACAGCTAGGTTTTTTTTGCCATCTTTTACCACTAAAGTTCTCGGTGGTAATGCTACTGGGAATATTGTTCCCATCTTTTACCACTAAAGTAAAGTACTCGGTGGTAAATACTGGGAAAAAAACCCAGTAGTTTTACCATCAATTACTATTAACATTAGTACCAACTGGTAAAAGATGGGGAAAAAAATTCCCAGCTGTCACCACTGGTAACAACGTGGCGGTAACAAGTGGCCATAACCCACATTAACCTCTCGGTGTAGATGTCACATTTAGTACTGAAGTCTACCTACTGGCGTCATCAATTGATGTCGCATTATTACAGAAGTCTATACCTACTGGCGTCATCAATTGATGTCGCATTATTACAGAAGTCTGTACCTGTCAAGGTTCCGATGTGTTAATGCTGGTGACTATTACTAAAATAATTCAAAATAGAAACATACAATTAATGGAAGACTACCTTAGGACCAGGGCAGTATGGTTTTAGATATGAAAAGGGTACAAGAGAGGCCATACTGTATTACTTATCTCGCATTAGGTTTAAGAGATTTATAAAACCGAGCCTAAATGGGCAACTTTTACGCTAAATTTAATATTTTTTGTTCACAAAGAATTACTTGTGTCTATCTAATTAGAAAGCTTCCTCGTGGCACTTACTATTCTCCGATATAAATGCAAAACTAACATCCAGTTGCACACACACTCATTAACCATTTTCCAGGCAGAGGCGTTATATCGACCACATACTGCTTGTCAAACATATATCTTAATGTCAATTAATAAGACTTACATCCGATTGTCATTTTCCAACTGCCGGCCTGGAAAAGGGGTAACAGAATGGTTCAGTTAGTGCCACAAAATATCGTGTACATTTAAGCGGCCCTTACTTAGACTAATTGGCTAAATGCAGTGCACTAAGGTGGAAGGGAGATACACCATCTCGCTCTAATCAGTGGGAGTGAGTGCAGTTAGTGCATTTCATTTAGCCAGGTCTAAAGCCCGTTTACATAAACGTCCAACAAACCTATTGCCAGCTAAAATGCCGTTAAAATTAGTTTGTCTTTATCTATCACTCTGACATTCGTGTTCGTAAGAACGTTACAAAACACATTTTTCTACTCGTCGACTTTAATCTTTGAATTAAGATTTCGTACACGAAACTAAGATCACATACTTTTTAATCCTGGAGCTCCACGAGCTCGTTACGGAGCTCGTATAGTTTCATAAGATAACCGCCAGCAGTCGATCATCAACGCGCAAAATTACTAAGCTGCTGTGCTTCATTTCAGCAGGGCGATTTTCAATAGATACCAAGTTTGTTTAATAAATTATTATTTCCGTTGACTCGTAGAAAAAGTATTGTATACAATAGTTATATAATTAGCTTTTTAAGTCTCGTACCTTAATTAGGCCACTCAGCAAGCTTCGTGGCCTAAACGTGGTACTCGACTTAAAAAGCATCCATTATATAACGATTGCATAAACTACTATTAATTTATCAGAGGCATTTTAAGTTTTATAAGGGGGTTAATGTGTTTGTATAACTGGACATTATAATACAAGCTGCCCTTTACAGGAAAGACGGTGATAATGAGGGTTTTCTAAAATGAAGTGCATCAACCAAACTTGCATAGCGTCCCTCTAGCACTAACATATCTTTCTCGGGAAAAACAATTAGGTACAACCCAACGCCAAAGTATCTGGGCATGACCCTCGACCGCAGCCTAACTTATGCACCTCATATAGATAAGCTTAGTAAGAAACTCCATAAGCTATCGGGAACTACTTGGGGAGCAAATGCTGACGTTCTTCGTACCACCTGCCTCAGCTTGGTTCACTCAACAGCAGAATACTGCGCGCCAGTCTGGCTTAACAGTGCACATGTCAATCAAGTGGATGTGCAACTGAGACAAGCTATGAGATGCATATCGGGAACTATCGCGAGCACTCCCACAGGGTGGCTACCTGTGCTCAATCATATAGCTCCCCCGCACCTAAGAAGACAACATGCTCTAGTCCGAGAAGCACAGAAGATCTTGGCCAAACCCGAATTGCCTGCCTACAAGGAGTTTAAAAACCCTCCACCACACCGGCTAAAATCACGCCATCCGCCATATAAGACTGCATCCACCCTTTTAAATACTCCCTTCGATATAACCAAGAAATGGGCCCAAGAATGGAAACAGGACTCCCAACCAGCCTAGGGACTAATATCGACCCCACAAAAAAGCCCACTGGTTTTTCACTATCAAGGCGAAATTGGTGCCAGTTAAACAGGCTGCGGACCGGCTGGGGTAGGAGCCGAGAGTTCATGCACAAATGTGGATGGAGGGAGTCTCTAGCATGCGAGTGTGGAGCTGCGGTGCAGGACATGGACCATATTATCCGCGAGTGCCCACTCACCAAGTACCAGGGCAACCCAGCCGACTTGTTCACCCTAGATAACAACGTAACCCAATGGATCCAGCAATTGGGTGTACTGCTCTAATTTGCATGCATTTTTTTTTTTTTAAGAAAGAACGATTTTAATTTTTTATTTAGCCATACGAATAAATAAATAAGCACTAACATAGCTAGTAAAGCACGCATGGCAAAGAGCTTGTATATTGAAAAAACCTCATTATTTAGCCTATAAATTTAATGTGCTGAGCATAAGATACACAAATAAGCGAAATAGATAGACATAGGACTGGCCTAGCCTCGTAGAATAAATAAATTAAAAATGTATACCCTACTACTCCATTACATTTACATTACGTACACCCCTTTCAGTTCGTACGACCAAAAAATGCTCAAGTTTACTTATAATAAGGAGTCTAGCAGAGATTCTAGGGCAATGGAAGTAAAATAGGATTAACTAAGGTTTAAGGGAATAACCCACCTGTTACCAGCAATTTGTTATCAGTGGTAACTGCTGGGATTTTTTCCCATCTTTTACCACTAAAATACTAGGTGGTAACTACTGGGAAAAAAAACCCCAGTAGTTACCATCAATTACTATTCCCATTAGTTCCCACTGGTAAAAGATGGGGAAAAGAATCCCAGCTGTTACCACTGGTAACAAATTGTTGGTAGGTAACAGGTGGGTAAAACCCAGATTTAAAACATTGTAAAAGTTGCAGTTACTTGAAAACGAGAACTTAATTAGACAACCCGAACCTTCTCACTAACACCGTAAGGTTGGTATTTGAACGACAACATACTTTGTCCCAAATGCTCAACTCAACTGTTTTCAACCACGATATGTCTTTATGGGCTCTCATAATGAGTAAAAAACCGACCAAGTGCGAGTCAGACTCGCGCACGAAGGGTTCCGTACCATTATCAATAAAAATATTTATTTTATTTTGTTTTTAGTATTTGTTGATATAGCGGCAACAGAAATACATAATATGTGAAAATTTCAACTGGAACTATCACGGTATCAGTGAGATACAGCCTGGTGACAGACAGACGGACGGACGGACAGCGGAGTCTTAGTAAGAGGGTCCCGTTTTACTCTTTGAGTACGGAACCCTAAAAAAAGAATGAAAGGTGTTGCCCGCACATACCTTCCAGTAAAACTGAGTATTTTATTTGATCTATTACACTGGGCCCTATACCACAAAACTTACAATTACAATTTACAAATAACATGTTACAAATTTGTAAGTTTTACTATGGAATGTACACTTTGTGATACGATATTTTGGCTACAATTCAACAATTTTGTCAAATTGTACAAGTTTTGTGGGATAGGCCAGTTCCTATCCCATAAAACTTTACAAGCGTACCAGTCAACAAGTACATTTCATAGTTAAATTTACAATTTGTACAGTTTGTGAATTGTAATTGTAAGTTTCCTGATATATAGGGTCCTGGATACGAGCTCATAGCCTCACAAATTCTAACCTAAAGCCAGGTTCAATTTACGTATTAAAATAATTAATATTGGGATCAACCATTTATACCGTTCGAGAAAACGTTATCAAAAATATTGAGCATTTCAAGTTACGTCACTACAATACGAACAAATAGTTCAGAATCCTCAACAAAAACTTACAAATCAATTTAACAATCCAATAAAAGTTACAAAACTTTAGAATTTTAGACAATGAATTAGAAACAAAGATTATTTTTATAACACCAACACACGACAATATAACAATTAAATTTTAACATAGTAACAATGATTCGACGACTACTGCTCAAATAACAAGCCCTAATTCACACAAACTCTTTTTCGACGCGTGTTGAGATAGAATAGGATCTATCTGATTCTAACAGAACGCTGCTTGCCTTTTTCGCACGTTAAGTAATCGCTCGTGCGAAAGAGAGCTAAATGATAAAAACATCAAAGGGTATAAGAATATTTATAGCGAAACTTGCCAAATCCGAACGGCTTTTAAAATCACCACTGCGACTTGATTAATACTGCGCAGTGTTCATTAAAAAGTATCTTACAATTCATATTTACAAGATCATTCAACAGTTATCTACACAAATACTTACAATTAGTTGTGATTTGATTAAGGTACATACATTTTAAAGCACTTTAAACGTTTGGAAATTTATTAAACATCATTCAAATGGTTCAAGTTAGTGGGCCACCATTTTTTTATTTACAAATAAAATTGATTGTACAGAAAAATATTTTATACAAAAACAAAACAGCACTAAGAAAGTATAGTTAAAATAGATCTTGTTAATGAACGAATCTTGATTACGATGATTGATCGTCCATAGACTTTGGAGCCACAAGCGTGTTGCCGACCTTTATTGATTTAAACTTACAGTTTTTGAGTAAGAAACGTGTCACGAGAGGGCGTATGTCTGCAGAGCCTGCCTATGGGCACTATGGACACGTGCGACTCCAGGGTCGCAAGCGTGTTACCCTTTTGATTAAACTACAGTTTTTGTGTAGAAACGTCTCACGCGAGGGCGAGTGCCTGCGGAGCCATAGACATTTGCGAGTCCAGTGTCACTAGCGTTTCACCCTCTTGGTTTAAAACAACAGTGTTTGTGTAGAAACGTCTCACGCGAGGGCAAGTGCCTGCGGAGCCATAGACATTTGCGAGTTCAGTGTCACTAGCGTTTCACCCTCTTGGTTTAAAACAACAGTGTTTGTGTAGAAACGTCTCACGCGAGGGCAAGTGCCTGCGGAGCCATAGACATTTGCGAGTTCAGTGTCACTAGCGTTTCACCCTCTTGGTTTAAAACAACAGTGTTTGTGTAGAAACGTCTCACGCGAGGGCGAGTGTACCTGCGGAGCCATAGACATTTGCGAGTCCAGTGTCACTAGCGTTTCACCCTCTTGGTTTAAAACAACAGTGTTTGTGTAGAAACGTCTCACGCGAGGGCAAGTGCCTGCGGAGCCATAGACATTTGCGAGTCCAGTGTCACTAGCGTTTCACCCTCTTGGTTTAAAACAACAGTGTTTGTGTAGAAACGTCTCACGCGAGGGCAAGTGCCTGCGGAGCCATAGACATTTGCGAGTCCAGTGTCACTAGCGTTTCACCCTCTTGGTTTAAAACAACAGTGTTTGTGTAGAAACGTCTCACGCGAGGGCGAGTGTACCTGCGGAGCCATAGACATTTGCGAGTCCAGTGTCACTAGCGTTTCACCCTCTTGGTTTAAAACAACAGTGTTTGTGTAGAAACGTCTCACGCGAGGGCAAGTGCCTGCGGAGCCATAGACATTTGCGAGTTCAGTGTCACTAAAGTTTCACCCTCTTGGTTTAAAACAACAGTGTTTGTGTAGAAACGTCTCACGCGAGGGCAAGTGCCTGCGGAGCCATAGACATTTGCGAGTCCAGTGTCACTAGCGTTTCACCCTCTTGGTTTAAAACAACAGTGTTTGTGTAGAAACGTCTCACGCGAGGGCGAGTGTACCTGCGGAGCCATAGACATTTGCGAGTCCAGTGTCACTAGCGTTTCACCCTCTTGGTTTAAAACAACAGTGTTTGTGTAGAAACGTCTCACGCGAGGGCGAGTGCCTGCGGAGCCATAGACATTTGCGAGTTCAGTGTCACTAGCGTTTCACCCTCTTGGTTTAAAACAACAGTGTTTGTGTAGAAACGTCTCACGCGAAGGCAAGTGCCTGCGGAGCCATATACATTTGCGAGTCCAGTGTCACTAGCGTTTCACCCTCTTGGTTTAAAACAACAGTGTTTGTGTAGAAACGTCTCACGCGAGGACGAGTGCCTGCGGAGCCATAGACATTTGCGAGTCCAGTGTCACTAGCGTTTCACCCTCTTGGTTTAAAACAACAGTGTTTGTGTAGAAACGTCTCACGCGAGGACGAGTGCCTGCGGAGCCATAGACATTTGCGAGTCCAGTGTCACTAGCGTTTCACCCTCTTGGTTTAAAACAACAGTGTTTGTGTAGAAACGTCTCACGCGAGGGCAAGTGCCTGCGGAGCCATATACATTTGCGAGTTCAGTGTCACTAGCGTTTCACCCTTTTGGTTTAAAACTGTGTTCGCGAAGAAGTGTCTCACGGCAGGCCGTATGTCTGCAGAGCCTGCCTATGGCCACTATTGACACGTGCGAGTCCAGTGTCACTAGCGTTTCACCCTTTTGGTTTAAAACTAGAGTGTTTGTGTGTCTCACGGCAGCGCGTATGCCTGCGGAGCCTGCCTCGTGTAGACGGCTTGTAGGCAGAGCTCGTAGCAGCCCCGTCAGCGACGCTCGGGTGAACATTCTAGATCAAGCAGCTGCTTTATCCGTTCTACGCACAGCTTGGAACCCTCGTTCGCTTCTTTGGCCATCTGCGGGAGAAATATATGATGATTTGATTAGTCTTAAAAGGATCGCGTAACAGATAACTTCATAGTATTAACATTAACCCATTTTGGCCGCGATGCCAAAGCTAACAGTTCGCGGCATTGTATTACGGTGAAGCGTTCATAGACTAGCGGCGCCTGCGAATCGGAAACGATAACGCAGGTTAAGCAAAGATGGCAGCGGTCAGTTTTTGGATGGGTGACCGTCTGTTTGAGTGGTTACTATAAATGAGCGCTTCCGTGCTTTGGAAGGCACGCTAAGCAGTTGATCCCGGCTGATGTCTATGACAGTAGTCGTTAAGCCGAGTCAGAGACCTTCGGGCGGCTTAAGAACCTCTGACGGCCCGGCCACGACATTGCGCGGCGGCGGCAGCGGTTTTTCCATTACATTGCGTGTGATCCCAACTAACCAGAGTGCGTTGAGCGTCTCGACCGCGCAGTGAACAGATAAAACGCTTGCCGTGTCGCAATTCGCGCAATGTCGTGGCTGGGCTGTAACAGTCGAGTTGCCCACTCACTTGACAAAGGAGGGACATCTGTCACTTGCGTCCGCAGGAGCTACCTACCACAACCCTGCACGTGTCCCCTGGGTGGTACTAAAGAGTGACACACTCAAAGGCCAAATAATGTATGCCATACGATTAAATAAATTACGGTCAACAAAGATGCCGATGAGCGTCCACGGCCTCCGAGAAGAAATGTTAGTTATAAAGTATTCTTTTTCTACAACCGACTATAACCGAACATTCTAAAGGCTGTAAACGCTTACGTTTACATTTAGTTTCTGAGAATATACTATTAAATCTTTAGAAGAAACTAGAATGTATCTGGGTGTTCGCCGCATTTAATGGGTTAACCACTCAATATTATGTAGTAGGTATCATCGACACGCCGCCTTGAACAATAGGGGTGTAGACAAAAAAAAGCGGCCAAGTGCGAGTCGGACTCGCACATGAAGGGTTCCGTGAAATAAATTGCGGTTTACGATTTATGACGTATTAAAAAAAAACTACTTACTAGATCTCGTTCAAACCAATTTTCGGTGGAAGTTTGCATGGTAATGTACATCATATATTTTTTTTAGTTTTATCATTCTCTTATTTTAGAAGTTACAGGGGGGGGACACACATTTTACCACTTTGGAAGTGTCTCTCGCGCAAACTATTCAGTTTAGAAAAAAAATTATATTAGAAACCTCAATATCATTTTTGAAGACCTATCCATAGATACCCCACACGTATAAGTTTGATGAAAATTTTTTTTTTGAGTTTCAGTTCTGAGTATGGGGACCCCTAAAACTTAATGTTTTTTTTTCGATTTTTGTGTAAAAATCTTAATGCGGTTTACAGAATACATCTACTTACCAAGTTTCAACAGTATAGCTCTTATATTTTAGGAAAAAAGTGGCTGTGACATACGGACGGACAGACAGACGGACATGACGAATCTATAAGGGTTCCGTTTTTTGCCATTTGGCTACGGAACCCTAAAATGAATCAAAATGTATTATTACTTCAAAAGAAAGAAGGCTAAAAATATGACTGAATACGAAAACCCCATTCAAATATCTCAAAGAATTCGAAGTTATAACCGTGTTGCTTGCCCATAGTACGAGTAAATGACAATCGTTTCATATGATGGTGCGTTTTGCGGAAAAGGGATAGATCCCCCTTTTGACACTTGTAACTTTGTGATTATTTAATCCCCTGCTTTACTTTTTTCTCCATTTGACAATATGTTTAATATTTTTTCGAGAAAATTCATCATTATTGGTTAGAGAGATAGATGTTCGTTTGTAAAGTCATGTACATGAGATCTTAAGATTATACAGAAAGGCTTCCATGACACCCTGTTAGGGCATAGCTCTTATAAGTAACTTAATTCTATATTTCAGGTCATGCTATTTTATGAAAAGTAATGTAATATACAGTGAATAGATGTCAAAGTTAAGTCTAGGTTATATAATTTACTCAATTGGTTCAATTACAATTTACTTACTACTATTTATTACTAAGTTACCTACTTTTATGATGCGTCAGGGTTTCATCATTTAAGAACTCCTCCACATTTATGAATAAGAAACGTTTTAAATTTTTTGTGAAACGTTTTATCACTTGGTTCGAATTTGATCTCGTCGGGTAGGGTCATTTCGCCGGTTACGCGACCACCTTCGGTTAGCGACCACTTGAAGAACATGGTTTTTTCAATTGAAGATAACATCAATTCTACAGAGCCTATTGAAACAGTCAGCCGCATGCCTCATTGTTTGTATTTATGGAATAGGAATTTACAAAAAACAACGAGTAAATATGCTTTCAATTCACCAAGTCAGCTAAGTGGTCGCCAACCGGCGAAATGACCCTATTTTGTTTATAACTCGGATACTTACATACAAAATGAGGCCCGTTTCTATGGATAGCTAGTTTAGAGTTTGGTATTTTAAGTTTGTTTCTATACTGGTTCCTGGTTTTATTACAAGCTTTATATTAACTTGCACTGTTCGTATGTATGTAAGTATGTAAGTTGTCCGTCAAAATTTGCAATCCATTTTTCAGTCACTTTCCGTTATTTAATTAAGCTGAAATTTTGCAAGCATATGTATATCGCATGACAATGCAATATTATGATGACTTGGAGCTGATCTGATGCTGGAGCTGGAAGGTGGCCATACGAACTCCGCTATAAAACGACACAACCCCATCGAGTTTGGGCTCGTTAGAATCGTCTCAATGAGTACTTGTCAGAAAAGTACAGTCGGCAGTAAAAGCTTGTACCAAAAATGAAATTTCTGACAGAAACTTATTTGTATCTGGTTTGACTTCAAATAGATCGGGGTTTTTCCTATAAAAAATAACGGTTATTTTTATTTGGTCCACGTATTAGCGAGAGCGAGACAAGGGTCTCGAGAGTTGACCAGCAATGACCCGCTAGTCTAGTGGGTATACTCACCAGTGCGAAGTTGATTAGCAGTGACCCGCTAGTGTAGTGGGTATACTCACCAGTGCGAAGTTGACCAGCAGTGACCCGCTAGTGTAGTGGGTATACTCACCAGTGCGAAGTTGACCAGCAGTGACCCGCTAGTGTAGTGGGTATACTCACCAGTGCGAAGTTGACCAGCAGTGACCCGCTAGTGTAGTGGGTATACTCACCAGTGCGAAGTTGACCAGCAGTGACCCGCTAGTGTAGTGGGTATACTCACCAGTGCGAAGTTGACCAGCAGTGACCCGCTAGTGTAGTGGGTATACTCACCAGTGAGAAGTTGACCAGCAGTGACCCGCTAGTGTAGTGGGTATACTCACCAGTGCGAAGTTGACCAGCAGTGACCCGCTAGTGTAGTGGGTATACTCACCAGTGCGAAGTTGACCAGCAGTGACCCGCTAGTGTAGTGGGTATACTCACCAGTGCGAAGTTGACCAGCAGTGACCCGCTAGTGTAGTGGGTATACTCACCAGTGCGAAGTTGACCAGCAGTGACCCGCTAGTGTAGTGGGTATACTCACCAGTGCGAAGTTGACCAGCAGTGACCCGCTAGTGTAGTGGGTATACTCACCAGTGCGAAGTTGACCAGCAGTGACCCGCTAGTGTAGTGGGTATACTCACCAGTGCGAAGTTGACCAGCAGTGACCCGCTAGTGTAGTGGGTATACTCACCAGTGCGAAGTTGACCAGCAGTGACCCGCTAGTGTAGTGGGTATACTCACCAGTGCGAAGTTGACCAGCAGTGACCCGCTAGTGTAGTGGGTATACTCACCAGTGCGAAGTTGACCAGCAGTGACCCGCTAGTGTAGTGGGTATACTCACCAGTGCGAAGTTGACCAGCAGTGACCCGCTAGTGTAGTGGGTATACTCACCAGTGCGAAGTTGACCAGCAGTGACCCGCTAGTGTAGTGGGTATACTCACCAGTGCGAAGTTGACCAGCAGTGACCCGCTAGTGTAGTGGGTATACTCACCAGTGCGAAGTTGACCAGCAGTGACCCGCTAGTGTAGTGGGTATACTCACCAGTGCGAAGTTGACCAGCAGTGACCCGCTAGTGTAGTGGGTATACTCACCAGTGCGAAGTTGACCAGCAGTAACCCGCTAGTGTAGTGGGTATACTCACCAGTGCGAAGTTGACCAGCAGTAACCCGCTAGTGTAGTGGGTATACTCACCAGTGCGAAGTTGACCAGCAGTAACCCGCTAGTGTAGTGGGTATACTCACCAGTGCGAAGTTGACCAGCAGTGACCCGCTAGTGTAGTGGGTATACTCACCAGTGCGAAGTTGACCAGCAGTGACCCGCTAGTGTAGTGGGTATACTCACCAGTGCGAAGTTGACCAGCAGTAACCCGCTAGTGTAGTGGGTATACTCACCAGTGCGAAGTTGACCAGCAGTGACCCGCTAGTGTAGTGGGTATACTCACCAGTGCGAAGTTGAGGAACCCGTGCGGCAGTCCCTCGAGCACGTCGATGCCGACCACGTTCCCGAGTCGTTTCAATTTTTTCGCAAACATTACGCAGTCGTCTAGGCACGGGTCGAGATGCACCGTCTAGAACATTCCAATTTACACTTAACTCTATATAGGATACTCCCCTGAGTTTCAGACATTTTAAGGTATAATTCATCTGACTATATAAGTCCTCCTCATCGATTTCGATAACGGCGACCCTAACAAATTATGGATTATGGATGAGCTCTGATGTGACTGGCTAGGCCAAACTTACTCTTCATCATCATCATCACCATATCAGCCGAAAGACGTCCACTGCTGGACATAGGCCTCCCCCAAAGAGTTCCAAAGTGACCGGTCCTGTGCCTCCCGCATCCAGCGGACTCCCGCGACCTTTGCCAGGTCATCAGTCCACCTTGTGGGAGGCCTACCAACGCCGCGCCTTCCGGTACGTGGTTACTCTTACTTAAATACTAACGGTCTTATTCATAAAAAATCCTTAAAACACCGTTGATCAACGTTTTAGTTAAAACACTCACTAAGCCTAATTGACGTTTGTTAAAAAGTGTGATTCATAAACCTCCGCTAAGCCTCTGCTAACTATTGGGCCGTTATTTGACAGATTAGAGATGTTATGTTGCCGTTCTGGGAAATCATAGAGCAAAATTGGTGATTTTCGATTTAAAAAAAAGTTTGACAGCTTAAATACCGGCAAATTGTAGTTAATTCAACTCCACGAAACTAACGTGCACGTAAATAAGATGAAAACGAATAAAAAACGATGTGAAAACTGGACGTTGGAAGACAAGGTAAGAAAGGATACGTATTTACTGTAATTCGGCATTAAATATGAAGTTAATTAACTTCATATTTAATGCCCATGCCTATTTTCAAGAGCAGTCCAACTTATAATCAACACTACATATTATTTTATCATTTGACGCTGCTCAGTTTCTTGATAAAACATACATAGATTGGTAACATTATTGGATAATATATACTATAAGCTTAAAATAAAATTGAATGAACATCAAAGTGTAGTTGAACATCATGTTTTATTGCTTCAGATTGAAATAATTCCTGCTTTGGATGTGAAATCATGAGCCTTACAAGCCCGGAGAGCCCGCCGAGGCTTTGGGGGTAGAAGGGCCTGAGCCCTACAAGCCCAGAGGGACATCTAGAGGAAGAATATAAAGGTATTTATTTATTACAATATAATTTAATATTACATGTGAGCTTCAAATAATAAACAGCTTTCCTATGTTATTTATATTTAACATTGTTTTTTTTACTTTCAGATATCAGCTATTTAGCCTGTGGGAGCTAAATAGCTGCCGCAGAAATTAAGTGCCAATACTACCAATTAGAACTACACAATCTTCCATCTGTTCTCTTCATACTGATATAAATTTGTATTCAATATAAAATATGCAATAACCAAATTGAGTTTAATTTTTAATAAGAATAAACATAATTCATATTTTGTCAATTATTATACAACACCAACATTTTTTCCTTGTACCGAATCCTGCCTGGAATAAGGTATAGCTATTTTATGAATACTTTCACTGCCAGGAAACCGCCTACCTATCCTAAACCATGAACTAACTGAGGCTAACTGGGGAAGTAGGCAGGGCCGTAGCCAGAGTTGAATTTAAAATAGGGCAGCCGTAATTACAAGTAGGGCACAAGTCAAAATTTAACTTGATCTAATATGTGTGAGGCAGTTTCTTAATAATTATTTTTATCGTATTAAAAACTTTCTTTCACGTATATTTACAATTTTTTTTATCTGCTTACTTCATAATAAACTGAGAAAGTATTAAATACTTAACATAAAAACGTTCAAAATCGTGTTTAGTTTGCTCAAATACTTGCTGTCAAAATCAGCTGTTTTCAATTCGGCGGCCATTTTTATCCTTAAAATGGAGATAAAATAGGTTTAAAGAAGGGTCTACGGTTCGTTAAGTTAGCGAGCCGTTAAAATAGGCTTGATGGACCCAACAGCGTTATTTGACGTTTATGAATCACGTTTTAGCGAAACAGTGCTATAGCGAGGCTATAGCACTGTTTTAACTTTTTATGAATAAGACCGTGATATTGCAAAGGTTACCAGTAGGAGGCCAGTTGTAACTGCAGAAGTCACATAGGCTTTACCGACGTCCGAAGTCTCAACAATGCGCATTCTCGGAAGCTCTGGCGACCTTACTCAAAACAAGATCTGCTCTCCGAGAGGAAATGCGTTGATTATTACAGAAAAAACCCAAGTCGCTATCTGTGGGCTGGTTATATTTGAGGAGTACCGTCGATTCCTCAAGGATCTCAGAATTAACCCATTTGTTCCCGAGGTGCAAATATTCCATATAGCTTGGACGCGATATCGCGTCAACGACAACCAATGTGTTAACACTTCATTAGTTGCTACTTCAGCGGAATCATGTCAGAATCTTTGACGTACTTTACATCTTTGAAGAGTTCCATAAGTCATCTGTTTGTTTTAACGGCCTCCGTAGCCCAGTGGGTAGTGACTCTGCCTACGAAGCTGGAGGTCCCGGGTTCGAATCCCGGTCAGGGCATTTATTTGTGTGTTTATCACGAATATTTGTTCCTGAGTTATGGATGTTATATATGTATACAAGTATCTATATGTATTTATCTATTATATATATCATCGCCTAGTACCCACAACACAAGCCTTACTGAGCTTACCGTGGGCCTAGGTTGATTTGTGTAAGATTGTCCCATAATATTTATTTATTTATTTATTTTATCTGTGGTCTTCATCATCAGTTCCATTTCACCAAAATTGCGATTTCCGAGGGTAAATAGAAAATACACGCGTGCCTATAAAGTTTGAGGGTTGCTCTGAATTTCCCTGGGATCCCATCATCAGACCCTGACTTGGTGACAAAGGGAACAGGAGTATACTCTTGCGATTAACAAAAGAATATTGAAAATCGGTCCACAATACGGAACATTACTGCAATTTTCTGCCGCCAGAGGCAGCACTACCACTAATAGTAAACCAATATAGGAATATAGGGATTCACACACACATGCACAATTGATTGTCAAATGAGTGACAAGAATGCTTGCATAGACAATACCGCAAGTGGGAACGAGATACAATGTCAAGGCTGCTAGTGTCGCCACCTACGAAGAGTTTTGCGTAATGTTCCCTATTGACGGAGAAATAGCTGAACATACATTAAAAAAAAACATACCGTGGAACCCGTACCTCATTTTAGAGTCGGTTAAAAGAGCCGGTTTCTATTTCTAAACAGAAGTCGACCGCTGGTAACACAATCTACAATGGCACTGCTAACATACACCTTATTGCTCCGAGATAAGGTCTAGTAAGGTATTGTGTACTAACCAGTATCCTGCAGGGTGGGAATCTCCGCAGCAGTTTATCGTCGGCCCAGTATGGGGAAAGCAAAGGGTCACGCGGCACCGAGAATATGAACTCGTCGGACGGACTGCGAGCTATAAGCGCGTCTAGATTCGATCGTACTGCTAACCTGAAATTACAACAAATATTTTTGTCAATATTATAAATAAATAAATATTTGCGGACAATCTTACACAAATCGAGCTAGTCCCAAACTAAGCAAAGTTTGTACTATGGGTACTAGACGAAAATAAACATACTTATATAGATAACTGAATACTTAAATACATAGAAAACATCCATGACTCAGGAACAAATATTCGTGCTCATCACACAAATAAATACCCTTACCGGGATTCGAACCCAGAACCTCTTGCTTCGTAGGCAGGGTCACTACCAACTAGGCTACAGCGGTCGTCGAATTATATTACACTACGACCTCTTTAATCCGAACGCCCTCCCCCGCCTACTACGCCTACATAGTGGGGAATGGATGAAAATTTTAGAAGTGCCTGATTATTTTTTTTTGGTGGTAGGAATAACCTACCTTAGCACCAGAAAAAAGTTGCAGACTTTTCTGCTGCGTCAATTATTTTTTAAAAATATAAACAGTTTCCTCACTTACGTTTTGGGTTTAGGACGGCGAATGAGACAATTTCCTTGATACGCCTCATATTACAAAAAATATCTCACAAATCCATGGTAAACTGACACTGACAATGATACTGACAGCTGCAGCAGCTATATTTGTCATTGCCAAGGTCAGATATTTAAAATATTGTTGGGGGTACATTTTCGGTGTTCGGATTAAAGAGGTCGTAGAATATTACAATTTTCAATAGAAAACCAAAAAAACCTTTATAAAATATTTGGAAATTATCCGTTTTTTTGCATGAAACTTGTCGATTTGGAGTGAAGTATAAAATCATATTTGTTCATGATAAATCCAAAAAATACATGTAAAATCTATGCTATTAGGCCGTAATGTACTAGTGTGTAGTGTAGTAATATTAAGAGACTCACTCTTCTTGCGTTGTCCTAGAGATATTGTTGGAGCCGGTGATGTATGCTAGTCTTGACGACATGGCGCCCATTATGCCCGTCGCGGCTTCGCTGATGCTACAACGGCAGTTCACTATTATGCACTTTATTTAATTAAATTCAGGACAATTCTTAAAGTGACAAGTAGCTTGTAAAGTTGTCTTCATATTCAATCCTTATGTTATTTGATTCGCAAAGTATAGTACAGTCGCCATCACATACATAGGTACACTATAGATGTTCAAAAATATCGGCACAACAACAACATCGGAACACACCTCTATTTTCAAGGCATTAGGGTGCTATGAAAATAGAGATGTGTTCCGATGTTTGTGACGTGCTTGTTTGCTTTGATGTATGTGATGGCGACTGTACCTAATAAAACAATAATGAAGTAAATACTAATAAGTAAACGATTTATTTAATCGTATGGCGATCTGTAGAATAGGCGAATATCCATGTCATATTTGTATACTTAGGAGCGCCTATTTCGCCGGAAGTAGTGTCGCTCATTTAGCACCACCCAGGGGACACGTGCAGGGTTGCGGTAGGTAATTCCTGGGGACCCCCTCGAGGGTGCCCGCCTTGTCGGGGCGGGGGGGCTTAGTAACCGTGGACTGGTCACCCACGGCGAAGCTAAGAGGCACCCAGGGCCGGCCAGTTTGGGCTGCTGGCTGGCCCGAGGAGGGCGCTCCTAGCGGGCTTGCCTAAGCCCGCTTAGGATGCGTTACGGAGGGACCGCAGAAGAAGAGGAGTACCGGTATTACGGTTCGCCGTTCTCCCTATCTTCTGCGGCCGAGGTGGGATCGCAGGGGGAGAGGCGTGTTGGTATAACGATGCGCCACTCTCCCTACCCCCTGCGAACTTGGCGGGGCCGTTCCGCTGAAACGGCTTTGGTGGGACCGCAGAGGAAGAGGAATGCCGGTATTACGGTGCGCCGCTTTCCCTATCCTCTGCGGCCGAGACGTGGTCGGTGGCGGAACCACAGACCTGATCCGCCACCGGGTCCGCACCCATGATCTCCTCGTAGCGGACTCAGGGGGGTCCGCTACTGAACAGGTGGAGATCGAGGAGGCAGGCGCGCTAAAACATCTGGCGTGCCTCACGAGGAGGGCCCCGGGCATCCGCGAAGGAGCCGCTTGTGGGCGGCTGCCTCCGGCGGGGTCGCGGATGTGTGCGCAAGCGTTCCCGTAACCTCGCCACAAAAGGCGGCGAAGCGGCAAGTGGGGGGTTTTTAGTGGGTACACCGTGGGTCTCATTAGCTCATACGGGAGTCCCACATAACCATTCGGGTCACCCCCTGCACCCGGGTGGTATGCGTAAAGCATTTCCCCCCCCCAAACAAAAAAAAAAAAAAAGGTAATTCCTGGGGACGCGAGCAACAGACTGGCCCCCCTTTTAACCGGTTGAACTCACGTATTAAATGTCCCCCCTCCGCGATTGGAGAGAGCGCGGGCAGTGACTCAAGCGACGCCACGAGAACACTCATCCTGAAGAACTCCTGAAGAGTTCGAAACATGTGAACCGTGATGTGTTCAACCGTTTAATTTAACATGTCTCACGAAAGTTTAAGTTCGAATAATGAAGTATTTACCGCGTTTTTATCCTTTTCTTGTTCTCCCGGTCTTGGTCTTCTAGAGGTAATTCACCCACCAGTGTGCTGGAGTTTTCTGACTCTGCTTCTTTATGACTGGAAAATAAGAACAGTTCAGCATTTAACCCTTTGACACTCTGGCATTTCTTTCAAAACATTCCATTTTAAACTGTAACCAGTTCTAATACAATAGATGTTTTTTTTGTTCAAGCACGATGTTAAATATGTTCCCGTCAACAACCAGCAGGTTTAGGTCTACTAGCTTGGTTATACGACCGGTTAGCCTAGTCTAATCTAAAACCAGGGTGGGACCATGAGAATCCTGTAAACCTCTATTTCTTCAATTAGGTGTACTACCGCTCCTGTGTTTGTATATTTATGAAGTCTCCAAATGTAAGAAAGCATAGTAATTTATTTAAAACTGCAAGAGATATATATCCACGCAATACGAGAGATACTGACCGTCTTGTTGTAGAAAAACAACAAAAAACTGCAAGGTTCAGGAAACATTGTAGTGTAATGTGCGTGAACACTTATACTAAATTACCTCAAACAATTAAAGACATTCCAAATTGTAAATTTAACAAGAACCTGTACAAATGGCTCCTTGATCATAGGATTTTATAAATTGAATGAATTTTTTGATGGACAATAATGACTAATATAATGTGATAACTATTGACTTAAGATGAACCTGACTAACCTTTATGTAATAATTTATACAATGGAATATTTAAAATAAACTGTTAATATTTTGCATGCCATATGTAATGGCTATTTAAGGAGGTGCTGAATATTTTTAACCTACTTCAAAAAAAAGGACGAGGATCTCAACATTACGCAAAACTCTTCGTAGGTGGCGACACTAGCAGCGTTGACATTGTATCTCGTTCCCACTTGCGGTATTGTCTATGCACGCATCCTTGTCACTCATTTGACAATCAATGTGCATGTGTGTGTGAATCCCTATATTTCTATACTGGTTTACTATTAGTGGTAGTGCTGCCTCTGGCGGCAGAACATTGCAGTAATGTTCCCTATTCGAATGTTTTTTTTTAATGTTTATTACCTCAGAACTCGGTCATTTATGAACCGATTCGTACAATTCATTTTTTAATTGAAAGTATACAGGGCGTCCCACGCCTATGCCACATGGAGGGAAAGTACCTTGAATATTGTAGATGGCACATTTTACTGAAAGAAGACATTATTTTGATTTATTAAACAATATAAACTGCATTCATAGATTTTTAAATAATTACATGGTTGAACCGGGAATCGAACCCACTACACAAGAAAAAAAAAACCTTGTAGCTTTATCATACCGATCGAAATTATTCTTTATCTTCCTTTTATTTCTGACACTATGTTATATAGCAAAAAATAATCCTTATGATGTAGCCTTTCGATCGGTATGATAAAGCAACAGAGTAATTTTTTTTCTCGTGTAGCGGGTTTGATTCCCGGTTCAACCATGTAATTATTTTAAAATCTATGAATGTAGTTGTTATTTAAATTAAAATAATGTCTCCTTTTGGTAAAATCTTCTATCTACAATATTCAAGGTACTTTCCCTCCATGTGGCATAGGCGTGGGACGGCCTGTAGGCTTCCAGATTGGTCCCATTGTTTTTAAAACCCCAGTTGGATGATGGGAACCATGAGGAATTGAGGGAACTCCTGAAATATATTAGGCACGCGTGTAGTAATTTCGGTATTTTCTATTATAACTCGTGTATTTACACCCGGAAATCATGAATTTGGTGATGGTGGAAGTGATAATGAAGACCACAGATGGCTTGTGGAACTTCTCAATGATGTACCTACTTCAAACTATAAAAATACGCCACAGATTCTGATATGATTGCGTTGAAATAGCAAACAATGAAGTGCCAAGGGTAATTCTGAGATCTTGAGGAATCGACGGGATTCCTCAAATATAATCGGCTCACATACCTATACAGTGATTTGGTTTTTTTCTCTAATAATCAACACATTTGCTCTCGGAATCAGTTCATGTGGTAAATTGCAAAAGAAATGTGGTAATGTTCATGTGGCTTGGCGGAGTACTGAATTGAAGTCGGTTAAAACTTTGTTTTTAAAGTAAATTATGTAACAAGAACATAACAACCCTTTTTCTTGCAAAATAAACTATTTGTATTGTATTGTCGGTTATGATTTATGATACTGCCTACGAAGCTGTAGGCCCTGGGTTCGAACCCCGGTAAGGGCACACATTTGTGTGATGAGCATGAATATTTGTTTTTGAGTCTTGGATGTTTTCTATGTATTTATATCTATTTTTTTTTTAATTTATTTAGAACACAAACAGTCACATATAGTCAATATGGTCATGTTTTATTGTAAGACTTGACCATAAAACCTATCGTGCTAGCTGGGCAGAAGTAGAAACGCGTACGAAGAGGTCAAAATGAACTACACATATATTTATTACAAACTTCAGGCAGTCCGACACTTACTTGTTGCGACTTGTCTTCGGTTGGCGAAAAACCTGATTATTATAAGAATCTGACCCACGAAAAGTTGCTGCTGACCGTATCTGTTCTCTTCCTGGCCTGTGTTAGGCATGCGCCGGCCCGCCGAGTCCGTATCCAACACGTAGCATTCCAGGAAGTCCTACCCAAACCCAACTCGTTGTGGCATGTCTTCAGCCGGCGAAACCCCTGATTATTTCGAGCACCTAGGTCACGAAGACTCGCTGCAGACTGTACCTGTTCTCTTTCTGGCCTGGGTAAGGCTTGATGACGGGTATGCGCCGACCCTCCGAATCCGTATCGCTGACCAACACGTACTGCTTTAGGAAGTCCGACACAACTGGCTGCGACTTGTCTTCGGCCGAAAAATCAGATTATTTGGAGCAAGTGGCCCGCTTAGTGGCGAAACACCTGAATATTATGAGCATCTGACCCACGAAGACTTGCTGATTGTACCTGTTCTCTTCCTGGCCTGGGTTAGGCTTGATGACGGGTATGCGCCGACCTTCCGAGTCCGTATCGCTGTCCAGAACATAGCGCTCCAGAAAGTCTGACACGACTTGTTGCGACTTGTCTTCGGGCGGAGAAAAACCTGAGCAATATGAAATAAATCAGTATAAAGTGCTACATTTTGGCGCCCTGTGGGTAGTCAGTATCTAAATTTCACGAGGTAAATATATGAAGGATGTGTCTGATCTCTCCATAGTGAATGACCATTTAGTATGAAGGCGCCCCATGATAAGTGCTACATCACTCGTTTGATCATTCAAATTCAAATATTTATTCGTGACACACAATTTACACATACAAAAGAAATAACACAATACACATTTTGTCACGAAATGGACTCTGCTCAGCATGTTGCTAGCTTTGCAGCCAGCGCTGGTCTTCCGCAGGGTCCATTCGGTGAGAGCACGGTGGGCAACAACAAAAGATACACATGCAATATCATGAAAAAAATATATATATACATATAAAAATGAACTTTTAATAACTAAAATACACACTTAATAATAAAAATACACAAAAAGGAAAGAATTAACAATTTTGAAAAAACTAAGAGCGAAAAGTTGCATCCCACAAACCACTACGTGTGTGTGGGCCTTTACGGTAACAGTGAACGCAGCCCATACACAACCGTTACTACTAACGCCATTCAGTATGAAGGTGCCCCATGATAAGTGCTACAGCACTCGTTCGATCATGCAGTATGAAGGCGCCCCATGATAAGTGCTACAGCACTCGTTCGATCATGCAGTATGAAGGCGCCCCATGATAAGTGCTACAGCACTCGTTCGATCATGCAGTATGAAGGTGCCCCATGATAAGTGCTACAGCACTCGTTCGATCATGCAGTATGAAGGTGCCCCATGATAAGTGCTACAGCACTCGTTCGATCATGCAGTATGAAGGCGCCCCATGATAAGTGCTACAGCACTCGTTCGATCATGCAGTATGAAGGCACCCCATGATAAGTGCTACAACACTCGTTCACTCATGCAGTGCAGGCGCTGTTCGGATTGATAGTAAGTATGCTCACCCGTAGATAGAGGATTCCATAGATGGAATCGTAGCGAATCCCCGAAAGGGATGAAGATAAATTAACCTGACTAAATTGAGGGTGGCGCAGGACCGGTCACTTTGGAACTCTTTGGGGAAGGCCTATGTCCAGCAGTGGACGTCTTTCGGCTGATATGATGATGATGATGATGATGAAATTGAGAAGTATCGGAATACTAATACATCCTTTAACACGATTCTGACATCTCATGTCGTATACCTTAGTCTTGCTATTTACATCGGCGCCAGTGTCACTTGATTTTTTACATGTCGGTGACAGACAAAACAGGTCTATACGACAGTCACTGGGTATACGACATTGTATCTCGTCCCCACTTATGTTATTGTTTGTGCTGTAATGTGAGCCTCTCTATACTTATAATGATGACGCTCACCAGTGGCGGTGTGTTCGCTCTGTAGCGAGGCTGCGCTGATTGTGGTGTCAGAGGACTGGCGGCGCTCGCTGCCCGACTTGTGCGCCTGCAGCTCCGCCAGGTCTGATGGAGACACTTCTGAGAATGATGACGGGCCTTCGCTTATGCCTTCTGTGAATAGAGTTGGAGGTATACTATCTTACAGGCAAAAGAAGCGTTGGAAGACCGCGGGTCATTCCTGGGTTGGACTAGGACAGGACCGGGATGAGTGGCGTACTCGAAGACCGAGATGGATCATCATATCAGCCGAAAGACGTCCACTGCTTGACATAGGCCTCCCCCAAAGCGTGCCACAATGACCGGTACTGCGCCACCGGTATCCAGCGGACTCCCGCAACCTTTACCAGGTCATCAGTAAACCTTGTGGGGGGTCTACACACGCTGAATGGTTGGCTGAATGGTTTTGGTACAAGCTTTTATTGCCGACTGTACTTTTTATGCAGCCATCATCTAGTCATTGATAGGATTCTAATGAGTCCAAACCCGGGGAATGATGGTTCATTTGAGGAGTTCCTATGGGCACCTTCCGTCTCTATCATCATTATGGTCTCGATTGAACTTAGACTCGCACATACGAACGAACTGATAATGCAAGTTAATATAAAGCTTGTAAAAAGGTACTTACGGGTTTCAACTTCCTTTATCTTATTTGCAAACTTAACAGGAGGGAACAGATCCAATGTACTTCTCCACTGTAGGATAAGTCCTGGGGAGATAGTTTTAAAGGAGATATGGAAACGTATTGAGAAAAAAAGACTACACAGACGAACTTTATTCGAAAATGTCTAAGCGTAATCGTTTGTATGCAAAGTGTCATGCGTGTGACAATACTATTTTTTAACAACACTTTTGTTCTATAAAATACTGACCAGTGATTGAACTTAGTTAGTCTCATCTGCTAGTAAGTGACGACATGGCCTTAAATGAAGCTCACTGGGGCTAACTCTTGCTTTGAAGGCACCTATGTCCTATATCATATTGGGGAATGGATGAAAGTTTTAGTAGTGCCTGATTATTTTTTAGGTTATAGGAATAACCTTCCTTAGCACCAGAAAAAAGTTGTAGATTTTTCAGCTGCGTTAATGTTTGAAAAATGTAAACAATTTCCTCACGTACGTTTTGGGTTTAGGACGGCGAATGAGGCACTTTCCTTGATGCGTCTCATATTACAAAAAATATATTAACCCTTTTCCAGGCCGGCAGTTGGAAAATGACAATCGGGTGTCAATCTTATTCATTGACATTAAGACATATGTTTGACAAGCAGTATGTGGTCGATATAACGCCTTTGCATGGAAAAGGGTTAAATATCTGACCCTGGTAATGACAAATATAGCTGCTGCAGCTGTCAATATCATTGCCAGTGTCAGTTTACCACGGAGTTTTAAGATATTTTTTGTAATATGAGACGGATCAAGCGAAGTGTCTTATTTGCCGTCCTAAACCCAAAACGTAAGTGAGAAAAATGTTTATATTCTTCAAAAATAATTGACGACTGTGAAAAGTCTGCAACTTTTTTCTGGTGCTAAGTAAGGCTATTCCTATCTTCTTCTCTTACTTAAGAGCTAGGCTCTTGTCGGTGTAGCTCAAAGTAGGCCCTCCATCTACTCCGATCCCACGCAATCTCTTTGACCTCACGATATGACCCAACATCAACTCTCTTTTTGAGTTGCTCCATGTAGTCTATTCTAGGTCTTCCTCTTCCTCGCCTCCCTTCAATTACGTTAAGTACGAAGTTGTCATGTCGTAAGAGGTGCCCTATCATCTTCCCTCTTCTATTTTCTAAGTTCCTAAAGGTCCCCCAGTTGCAAACAAAATATAATATTCCAACGAGAGATAAGAGTGTCCAGGTACTAATATATAAGTTTACATAATTGAAACAATATTTTACTTCGTTAACAACTTGTTTCTTACTTTTTAGTACGCCTTTGTCAACGGCAGTTATGTTTTTTATTTTTTAATAATTATTAGTATTTGTTGTTACAGCGGCAACCGAAATACTTCATCTGTGAAAATTTCAACTATCTAACTATGCCGGTTCATGATATACAGCCTGGTGACAGACGGACTGCGGAGTCTTAGTAAAAGGGTCCCGTTTTACCCTTTTGGTACGGAACCCTAAAAAGATCGCGGGTCAGTGGCGTACTCCAAGGTCGAGATGATGAATTCTATTCACTTCTAAAATTTTCATCCATTCCCAATTGTCAAGGAATAGGAATACAGATAATGGGAACGAATTCGATTCCTTAACAGTTCGCATGAAGAAAGAAGGTCTTGGAGTGGGTTGGAAGTTATAAATTGTGACCGCCAACTGTCATACCCACCAAGCTTCGATACAAAGGCAGCACCAGCAGGCTTTTGATCAGTTGGCTACAAGGACCCAAAAACCCCTTTTCAGGCGTAAGCCTATCGATTTGGTAACCCTATCAATTTGGTAACCTTACTGATAGGTTGTTATGGTAAGCATATTGGATGGTGGTCACCATAAGTTAACCCTATTGAGATAGGGTTTTGTTTAGGGTTAACTTATGGTTACCACATCCTATATGCTTAACATAACAATAGGGTTACCCTATCAGTAAGGTTACCTTATCATAAGGTTACCATTATGGATAGGGTTTTAAAACCAAGTTCTAAAATAACCCTAATAAGGGAAACCGGTTCCGGTCCGTGGTTGGCTATTGCCAACTTGTGGGCTACTCGCCTGGACTGTAAAGGACACAACTGCTAGATGATTATGTATGTGTCACTGTTGGCCTGGACTAACATGACTGCTAGATGAAGATGTGTGTTAATAGTCCAGGCAATGAACTGACAACTTGTATGGGAAAAAATGACAAATTTGGAAATAGTTTATAATAGCAGATTTTTTCTGTGTGATGGATTTATTATCAATTAAATAGTTACCTAGCGACCAAATCCAACACAATTTCAGACATCAAAAAAAAAAAAATTTAACTAGCTTCTAAAAAGTCAGAAAAAATATGAATAAATAGTTTTATCTTTATTTTGGTTCATTTACATTTGCTCTATAATATTCAAGATAAATAATACAAAAATGCTTCATTTAAATCTATTGTTTGTTCCGTTCGATATCCGGGATCCATAACTTGAGAGGGCGCCACTGCGCACGTTCGAACGTAGCCGTTTGCATCAAACTGTCACTCCACGTCATCGCTGTGACGTCACATCCGCCTTCGCCAACCTGTCAACTCTAGAACCAGCGCCCGTGCGCCCGCCGCCATATTGGCTTTCACATTGTTGCGTCGTCTGCCGTACAGATCGGACGTACCGTAGCTATTTTTGCAACAAGGAATCTTAAATCTCGATTTTTAACATCGAATTGCCTAGAGGGAGTCCTAAATAGTATAAAAGTTATGGAAAGCGAATCGCGAGTGATATCTTTTCTATCGGACTACCCTCTTTTGTAAATTTTTTACTTCGTTGTTCGCGAGTGCTTTGGAATCGCATTTTGAGCAACGAGAGTCGCTCCACGTCGAAGGAGAATGAACGCGCTTGGCGATCATGCGGAGGATGGATGGCATCGGAGCCCGAAAGCGGCCGCGAGTCTCGCCTTCGTGGGCGCGTGCGCTCGTCGAGCACATTGTCGGGCCCGGAATGGAGGTTTGAATATCTTTCGAATCGATCGGTGAGTCAGTTACATAACAATATCCTAGGTGCCCCGCGTGCCGCCGTCGGCGCGGCGGGGCAGGCCGCCGGCCCCCGCGCGCCACGTGCTGGCCCCCGCGCGCGCTATGGGGCTCCCGCGCGCCACGTGCAGGCTCCCGCGCGCCACGTGCTGGCCCCCGCGCGCGCTATGGGGCTCCCGCGCGCCACGTGCTGGCCCCCGCGCGCCACGTGCAGCCCCAGCGCGCCACGTGCAGGCCCCCGCGCGCCACGTGCAGGCTCCCGCGCGCCACGTGCAGGCTCCCGCGCGCCACGTGCAGGCTCCCGCGCGCCACGTGCTGGCCCCCGCGCGCGCTATGGGGCTCCCGCGCGCCACGTGCTGGCCCCCGCGCGCCACGTGCAGGCCCCCGCGCGCCACGTGCAGGCTCCCGCGCGCCACGTGCAGGCTCCCGCGCGCCACGTGCTGGCCCCCGCGCGCGCTATGGGGCTCCCGCGCGCCACGTGCTGGCCCCCGCGCGCCACGTGCAGGCCCCCGCGCGCGCTATGGGGCTCCCGCGCGCCACGTGCTGCCCCCCGCGCGCCACGTGGCGGCGCCCCTGCCGCGACGGCGTCTGCTTCTGTGGTGGAGCCAATCGTTCTGCTGTAATAGTGCTATCCGGCACGATGCCGCCACCGGCAACGACCTTCTTACCCTGGTGCCGTCCGCCTCAATGGCGCCACCTCCTACCATGGGCCGTCCGCCACGATGGAGAAGCCGATCGCGATGGCGCTGCCCGCCGCTGGCTCTGTCGCCACGGTGGTGCCGTCCGCCACGGAGGCGTTGCCCGCCATGCTGGTGCTGCCTGCCTCGCTGGCGCTATCTACCACGGCGG
Source organism: Epinotia brunnichana (assembly GCA_963854355.1). Classification (NCBI taxonomy): domain Eukaryota; kingdom Metazoa; phylum Arthropoda; class Insecta; order Lepidoptera; family Tortricidae; genus Epinotia; species Epinotia brunnichana. The sequence continues at coordinate 13,922,928 of OY977949.1, read as the reverse complement.
CGCTGTCCGCCACGCTGGCGCTGCCCCCACGGCGATGCTGTACACCACGCTGGCGCTACCCGCCACCTCGGTGCTGTAGGCCACGCTAGCGCTGCCGGCCACAACGATGCCGTACGCCACGCTGAAGCTGTCCGCCACGGTGGCGTTGCCCGTTATATGGGCGCTGCTGTCCGCCTCGCTGGTGCTCTCTACCACGGCGGTGCTGTCCCCCACGCTTGCGCTGTCCGCCACAGCTGGCGCTGCCCGCCACTGCTGGCGCTGCCCGCCACTGCTGGCGCTGCCCGCCACTGCTGGCGCTGCCCGCCACTGCTGGCGCTGCCCGCCACTGCTGGCGCTGCCCGCCACTGCTGGCGCTGCCCGCCACTGCTGGCGCTGTCCGGCATGCTGGCGCTGCCCGCCACTGCTGGCGCTGCCCGCCACCGCTGGCGCTGCCCGCCACCGCTGGCGCTGCCCGCCACTGCAGGCGCTGCCCGCTAATGCTGGCGCTGCCCGCCACTGCTGGCGCTGTCCGGCAGGCTGGCGCTGCCCGCCACTGCTGGCGCTGCCCGCCACTGCTGGCGCTGCCCGCCACTGCTGGCGCTGCCCGCCACTGCTGGCGCTGCCCGCCACTGCTGGCGCTGTCCGGCATGCTGGCGCTGCCCGCCACTGCTGGCGCTGCCCGCCACTGCCGGCGCTGCCCGCCACTGATGGCGCTGCCCGCCACTGCTGGCGCTGCCCGCCACTGCTGGCGCTGCCCGATATGCTGGCGCTGTCCGCCATGGCGGTGCTATCCGCCACGGTAACACTGTCCGCCACGCTGGCGCTGTTCGCCAATGCCGCGCTGTCTGCCACGCTACTCTGGCGCTGCCCGCCACGATGGTAACGCCCGCCGTCCGGAGTTCGCTACATCGATACAGGAGAACTACTTACGTCTTCTTGGTAATCAATCAAATTACAAGGTCCCGCAGTTTGTCTCGGAAAAACGTACCGTGCGGTCGGAGGACTCGATATGAGATTCGTTAAAAAGTAAGATGGGGTCTCCGACCTCTGAACATATATTTCTCAACCCCGTCAAACAATCCTGGAACAGGTGGAGAATGGACGGCATCAGCAAGGTATGCAAACAGATTTCACATCGTCTCTTAGCTCGCTCTCGCTGTCCCGCTCAGGTTCTGCTCTATAAAGACAAACCTTTCGCAGAGGCCTAATAAACAAAAATTGGGACAAAACCACTTGCCGCTCCGAAGCGAGCCCGAGATTCCGCGCTCAAGGAGAAGGGATCGGAAATAAATACCTCAATTCGGATAAGCCACTATAGATAATGACTTCCGTGAATGTCTTACCGAAACAGTTTAAATAGCATAGCCTTGAAGGCACCGAAAATCGTCTTGGATTTCAGATCAGTAACGATTTAATTTTGTTCATAAACCCTATTGATCGTGTTATGCTATTATCCATGGACTTTTCTAACGCACAAGTTTGTACACTGCCATATCCCGATACAGCCGTGACACATAAAATCTCTTCAAATAAGCTTTTAGTGCATGTACTTACAAATTATTCGTGACTATCTCAAAGAAATTACAGCCATTTGCTTTTCTTGTTGTCCCAGGGCCTTCTGGTAACTGTCTATATGGATGACGTCCTTGATATGATACAAACTAATCGAACTGATTACTAATAAAACAGGGGAATCATGGTCCATGTCTTTGAGTAGACATTGCCTAAATGAAGGGCCATAAAGTTCAAGTGCTTGGTAGGATTCCTACTCCGCCGTATAAACGCCTCCTGTTTTTATAATAGTATGCCATAAAAGCTTTGTATACTGGCTAGCAAGTCCTTAACTAGTAGCCACGGGAAGAACGACTCATTTGTTTTTTGGCCCCAAGCAAACCGACCTGTCGTACCCGTCGGAAAAGGTAAACACCATACGGCGCGATATATGCCTGTCTCGTGATAGACGGTCTCATACTGGAGGGGATCGTCTCAATTTTGCAATCTTTACGACCCACGGAGGAAGGTTGCATTGCCACACTCTCCGACTATACCTGCAAGACTACGAGGAGCGCAATGCACCCCCCTCGTCTCCCTTCTATTGTACAAGATACCGTAGTTGACCGACATTACAGACCCGCATTTAACCGTAAGTGAGAAAGACTAACTATATTGTTGTGTTACTAACTGACAACCGGTGTGTGGTAGCATGGATGCCTTTCCCTGCTGCAGACTGCTGGCAGGAAATAACTATCTACGGGAAACACTGGTCCCATACTACTTGCCAGGTCAGTAGCGCCCAGAAACCACCGGCAAGAAATGTTCGTCCGCTGGGGTGTCTCGCCCATCGACCCACACACACACACTTTGTGGCGATACTTCTCGATCGACTCGCAAGTCTCGAGCGCCTACTGTCACGACGTCACCAACAGATATCGGTGTTACGGAATGACCTACACCCACCTTCCAGACTCCTGCTCCGCGCTCCACATCACGCTCCACGCTGGGCCTCTTCAGCATGATGACGCGCAAGTGGGGCAGTCTCTTCTGTTGGGCAGACCTGAAGAGGCAAGCCGTAGCGGAGCCGATGAAGGTTCACAATGTGCAGGCGTTCCTGAGTGACACGGCCACTATCCGCCCGCCGGGTGGGACGTGACGACACCAGGCTCAGAGGAGCAGAGGAGGTAGCGTCACACGCCAGCTCACCTATTACCGTACGCATACACGCCTGTATGACTAAATGGCCGTCATGGCGTGCCAGGTACAAGATCAACAGCCAGGTACCTCGTCCCATGCGCACTTTTTCTGTCAAATGTGTTCGCGTACTGCATTCAGTACGAACTATTATTTCTGTTCATAAATCTGCAATGACCGCTATCAGCTACTTTTTGGGTCACTAGGATACCTTCGAACGGATACATTCAAGAATACCTTCAATGTGTTTGTGCATACCACTGCCTCTCAAACCACTGCATAGGTTTGGAATGCGAGGAATTTAGATAATTACCTAAACACAACAATCTTACTTCAATAGCTTATGTGGCGTATCAAGAAGATCGGCTGCACTTTAACTGAATTATTTTTCAGGCCTCAGAGATCATCACTGTAGCCCAGACAAATTGACAAATCTTGCTCTATATCCGAAGTCTGGTCCTAAATAAGATAATTTTATCAACAGACTTATTGAAAGCTCCGGACAAAAATTATTAACCCAGTGTTCTGGATATATACTTATAACGATTTCGGAAGGTGTAAAACTTCAATAATCTGCTCTAATTTAGTCGAATCAACTAGTGTACCGTCCAAGCCAAGCTTATCGGAGACGGGATTTAAAGTACATATACATATACTTTCTCTTCTCTTGGTTTTATGCTGCGTCTTCAGACAGAATCGGGCCTTCAAGTATCATCTGACTAACTTTTCGACCCGTGGTATCGTCGTTATAACTGGATGGAAAACTATCCAATTAACGACATTTATAACAAAAGCTATTTGGCTAATGTTTAGTGCCCGTTAGAAATCTAACGCTAATCCAATAGTTCTCTTTTGTAGGAAAATTGTTTTTCTACCTACGCGTGGGCGCCCGCTGACCCGCCACCAGGAGATAATAAACAGATCTCAAGTTATGGATCCCGGATATCGAACGGAACAAACAATATGAAATTTTACCTTCCAATAAAATTATTATTGTTTTTCCTGAGATATCCGGGATCCAATTAATGGCTTCCTGGGGGCTACCAACGGCATTTCCTCCGCAACAATGAGAAAGCCAATATGGCGGCGGGCGCACGGGCGCTGGTTCTAGAGTTGACAGGTTGGCGAAGGCGGATGTGACGTCACAGCGATGACGTGGAGTGACAGTTTGATGCAAACGGCTACGTTCGAACGTGCGCAGTGGCGCCCTCTCAAGTTATGGATCCCGGATATCTCAGGAAAAACAATAATAATTTTATTGGAAGGTAAAATTTCATATATAATTAATTACTTCCAGGTGGAAAGTTTGTTGGATTCTTGAATAAAGCATCTTAGAAATAACGTTTTAAAGTGAAATAAACAAAAAAACGCTATTATAAATGAATGTTTTTCGAAACCGTATTTTGCCTCGAGTATAATGTACCTTGCGAAGGGCTGACTTTCAGGAAGCCATTGCTGTCAAGGGGCGTGGTCACGTTGGACGCGGCTGTGTTACTGGCCTTGTGGCCGCAGGTCGTGCCGCCGGAAGAGTTGGGACTCGCGTACGCTGCAAATAAAATTATCCAGTTAATTTGTACTGAGCAAACATGTCTGCTTATTAAACCATGATCTTACATTTAAGTTATAAAGCGCAATTTACACATGCAAGAAATTGCATGCAAGTTTCATTACATTACGGGTTACCAAGGTACTTATACTGAGTTGGATCGGTCAAACCCCGCGAGTGTGTGATTAACAGAGACGAATTCTAAATACATATATAGCTCAGTCAGTTAGACTACTGTGAACAGCTAATGTGGCTGAAGTAAGCAGGTCATAAGGTTAGGAATGTTAAAAAAAACTTTAATTTAGAATTAAACATGTAGCTTAACTGTCTTGGGCAATGCAAGTCATACAGGACCACGAACTGAAACACTTTTATTATGTGTCCAGCCACGAAATCATGAAGAAAAAAGACAGAACGAACCTTTGAGGTAACTATGAAGCCAAAAGGCAGTAGCTAGAAGAGGGAAGCTTTAAGGCACCTCATCATGAAGCCGAAGCGTAGTAGTCGATCCACGAGACACAGTAGGCGCGCAGGGCTCAGCGTAAAACTGACTAAGAGTCCTATACGCCAGAAACAGTCCCTCCGGACTCCTCAGTCCACTGGAGAGGAACTTGAGGGTACAACTGGCTATTAGGTTCGCGCTTTGGATCTGGTATACAGTGAACGGACCTTTTGGGCCCTCATCATGAAGGTAACACAGTCAGCACATAAGTAGCTCGGGAATAAGTGTGAAGCTAACCAACAGTGGCAGTGGGCGGGGCACATTGCACGTAGAACTGATGGCCGTTGGGGCGGGAAGGTTCTCGAGTGGCGACCACGTACCGGAAGGCGCGGCGTTCGTAGGCCTCCCACAAGGTGGACTGATGACCTTGTAAAGGTCGCGGGAGTCCGATGGATGCGGGTGGCTCAGGACCGGTCACTTTGGAACTCTTTGGAGGAGGCCTATGTCCAGCAGTGGACGTCTTTCGGCTGATATGATGAGCCAACAGTGGAACTTATACGAGGAACAGTCCCCTCGTCTGTATAGTCTGTTCCTGTCGCGTTTGCTTACCTGCTTTAAAAGGAGGAATTGGCATGGGAACTTGACGAACCTTTAAGGCATCATGAAGCCGAACGGCAGTAGTGGCTCCATGAGGCACAATAGGCGCGCACGGCTCAGTGTAAAGCTGACTAACAGTGGAGCGTACGCCAGAAACAGTCCCTCCGGACCCATAAGTCCACTAGATAGGATCTTGAGACGTCATTGGGACGTCAATGAACATTATTATAATGTAATGCTTGCGATCTGGTATACAGTGAACAAACCCATAGAGCCCTCATCGTGAAGCTAACAGTGGAAGAACAGTCCCCTTGGGCGCAACTGTCTGTAAAGTCCGTTCCTATTGCGCTTGCTAGAAAAGGAGTTGATATGGGCAGTGGACAAACCTTTAAGGCATCTCATCATGAAGCCAAACGGCAGTAGTGGGTCCATGAGGCACAGAAGGCGCGCAGGGCTCGGCGTAAAGCTGACTAACAGTGGAGCGTACGCCAAAAAGAGTCCTTCAGGACTCCTCAGTCCACTGGATAGGATTTTGAGGGTACAGCTCGCTAGGAGGTTCGCGCCCGCCGAGTCGCCGGCGAATACTATTCTTTTACCTATTAAACATAATAAATATCATGTAATTTAAAATGGCCGAGAACTTCAGGATTTCGTTAAGCAATCCTGAACTTCTCTAGTAATATGAACAAATGCAGTAAAAGGATTTAAAGTAGGAGTAAAAGTTTCCATTGAGTTGTCATTTTAGAAAATTCTTAGTACCGACTACGACTACAAAAACGAACTTGAATTAAACCGCTGGGGTGGAAGCTAAGCTTTTCTGCTACAATGTGTAAGGTAATTTCTGTTCTTGACAAGGCATAGTATTGGAATAAATTACATTTTCATTAGTTCAATGAAATAAAATGTTTATTAATAGGCAAAAAATTGTCTTAAATTACAACAACAATAATTACGTGTTTTTTTTTAATACCTGTTATTAGAAATATTATTATTATTTATAAGTTCCGTATTTTGACATTTTAAATTTGCTATGCTCAACAGAGCTCATGTTTGAACTGTACCTAGCTTTAAGATCTTATTATATGTACTAACACGAAACGCAATAAATGATTGATTGATATACTAATGTCAAAAAAATGAGACCAGCAGTATAAATAGTAACGGGTACTTACCAGTAGTACCAATCGTATTGAAATTATTCAACATCCAACAATAAGCGTAGAACACTTCCTCCAACGCGCGTGGAAACGGCGCTTGGGGCGCCAAACTGTAGTCCACGGACAATATAGGGACATTCAGCTTTGCTGCCCATTCTCGTAAATACATCTCGTGGGACTTCGAGCTCTGCGCCACGAAGCCCCCGCCGTGGCAATGGAAGAGGACGCCTTCTGCGGCTGGAAGGGACGAGGAACCTTCGCCGTTCTGAAAAAAGTAGAGTTGTCCCTTATTGCAATGGGATAAGGTGCAAAACTGTGCACAGATTTTCCCTTTCGGAACATGCTATCCGTTTCCCAAAACATCCGTTCCCGTCACTACCGTTTCCGTAATACGTTTACCCATAAATATGCATTTCCCATAATGTGTTTTTCCCAAAAGACACGTTTGGCTTGATATCCGCTTCCCAAAAATACCTAATTTCAAAACGACCGTTCCCGTCACTACCGTTTACAAAATAATCCTTTTCCTAGAATATGTTTACCCCAAAAAAAACGTTTGGATTGATATTCGTTTCCCAAAACATCCGTTCCCGTCACTATTATACGGGTGTCATGAGAAACCGTTTTTTTGGGAAACGGGTCTTTTGGCCTACGTTCATTTAAAGAAACTGATATTTTGGAACGGGTGTTTTGGGAAACGGACACAACGTACAGAAAGGAGATTTTCGTATTCGTGTGAAGAGTTGGAGGCACGAGATAGGAGGTCTTCTAAGCTTTATTATGCTAGTGATTTTCTGAAGATTTTCTATACTTCTACAGCAGATTAACAATTTACAGCATATATATGTTTAAAGATTCATTGTTTATTATCCACCGTTATTTGCTAACAACAGCTTAGTATGTTTGATGCTTTAACACATTGACAGCATTATGAAGCTACAATCGTTCTTGGCACCAGCTTGGCAGGCTGCTGGCGATGGCAACAGCAGTAGCTAGACGTTTATTGCATTCAACGGGTTAATTGGTTTTAGTAGCTTTTGCTTTTGACATGTAATTTTTTCCCGAAATATTTTACACTGCCATGATTATTATATATTAGTTATATAACCTAACTTAATTATGTTTTTTGATGAAGTCCCGAAAAAGGTTTCACGGTTGGGGAAATGAAATTTATGCGAATTGAAAAATATGCGAAAAATGTTTCACCCATAAAGGACAACTAATCACTCATAGGGTAATTTCGTTGGTTAGCGACCACCTAATTTCATGTGCCGGTTAGCGACCACTTAGCTGAATTGGCGAACAGAACGCATATTTTCGCGTTTAGTAAATGCATATGGCTAACTGTTTCAATAGGCTCTGTAGAATTGATGTTATCTTCTATTGAAAAAACCTTGTCCTTCAGGTGGTCGCTAACCGAAGGTGGTCGCGTAGCCGGCATAATGACCCTATCAACTGATCGACACCATTTCAATTCCAAACTCCATGACGGTGCAGTGACTAGTGGGCGTCACAGTTTTTCAGAGAACCAATTGTTTCGTGTTAGTTTTAATAAATAGTGTCAATTGACTTACCATGCCCATTCTCTTATTAACACTAATGAGCCTAACATTCAGGCTCTGCAAGCCGAGATGCACCGTGGGCGGTAAAACGGTCACCTCCTTCCCATCCGTAGAGGTCACTATGACAGGCTCGGGTGGTATGGTTATCACTTTGTTGACAGCCACCGTCGATGACATTATACTAGGTACGCGTTTCATTATTTCTGTAAAGAGATATAAACTGTTCTGAATCATCATTACTGAATTTTATAGAAGGTAAATGGAGTCCTTTCGTACCCAACAGGGAGCAGACGTATTGAAATGTTAATCTAAAATAAATTCTGTCAAAAAAAAATTTTTGGTACAAGCTTTTATTGCAGACTGTACTTTTCTGTATACCGTCATGACCTACTCATTGAGATGATTCTAACGAGCCCAAACTCAACGGGGGTTACGTCAGTTAAGTACTGAATTTCCAAGGCCACCTTCTGTCTCCATCATCAAATCAGCCAAACTATAACCTTTACCCAAATTTTCAGCTCAATCGGTTGAAGATATCTGCTAAACTAATAACTACACAACTTAGAAAAGTTGAATAACCACCGACATTTTCAATTCAAAGTTCAATATCTCAAAAACGGCTGTACCGATTTTGTTGAAACGTAGCTAAAAACCATTTCGATCGCGTCAGCTTTGGGATAAAAAAAAACCGTATTCAAATCGGTCCATTCGTTTAGGAGCTACGATGCCACAGACAGACACACATACACACACAGACACGTTATACTTATAACACCCCTCTTTTTCCATCGTGGGTTAAAAATAAATAAGCGCATATATCTTACCACTTTCAGCCAAAAACCAAAACGCCTTGCAGAACTCCACACTAGCGGACTGCGATATGTTGACTATACGTCGTGCCCTCATCTCTGGATCGATCAGGTACTGGCCTCCGGTCCACACGGAGCTGATCAGGTTCCCGTGACTGTAGTAGGCTTCGGAGAAGCCAGCCATGCATATCGATATGCCTTTCAATATGCCACGCATTGACGGTAGGAACTGAAAATAATTTTAAGTTATTAATTTGTCTCCTGTATACCGCTTGGGGCTTGTGCACAAATCACGCGAGGTTCGATGGGGGGGGGGGGGGGGAACACGTTGGGGGACGGGGGGGTATAAGGATACCTCACGTGTATTTTTCTACAGAGAACGAAACTAAGAAAAAATATCTACCACACAAGTAGATACTTTTTCTCGGCTTCGTTGAACATAAATCTTTACTTAGCACTTCAAAATAGCGAGTCTATTTTACTAAGATAGGAAAATAAACAAGATTTACTATGTAAAATACTATTTGGGGGGGGGGGGTCAAAAAGTAGCCGAAAAAAACTCGCGTGATTTGTGCACAAGCCCTTGGCTGCATTTTTTTCAGGGATCGTAGCGAAGTTTGTTTGGTATAATGGACAGAATCCAATAATAAACAACTTTGTAATCCGAAAAATGGCTTACTGAAGTTAGAAATAAATTTCCTTCGCGTTACAGTCTACGAAGAACCAGTGCACCACCTTCAGTAATGTTAATTTTATAGCTTCACAATGGTGGAAATATTTAACTTTGCCTTCAATCGCTAATAAAGTGGCACATTTTCGTTGATTTTCTCGTTTATTGAGAAAACTAGTTTCCACCCGCGACTTCGTCTGCGTAAACCCGGGATAAAAACTATCTATATTTTAATCCAGCCTATAAACTATCTTCGTGCAAAATTTCATCCAAATCGGTTCAGCCGTTTAAGCGTAATTGAGTAACAAACATCCAGACATCCAAACTTTCACATTTATAATAGTATGATGAATTGTGTCGCTTTAATTCAAAATCGGATAAATCCATTCGACCCTATCAGCAAATATCTACCTTATCACCTTTTCTTAATAGCAAAATCGCATGATTTGACAGATGGATTTACCCGGGTTTGAAATTAAGCGACTCAATTAAACGTGATACTTGTACGCTTTGAAGGATAGCATCGTAAGGAAACCGGTCTAATTCCAATAAGGTTTAGTTTTCCCTCTGGGTTGGAAGGTTAGATGGTATAGTCGCCTAAAGCACCTACGTCAAATCTTGGGATTAGGTGCCGAAGCAAGCACCAGGCTCGATTAGGGCAATACCGGGACAAACGCTGCGAGGATGATGTAAACTTTATGGGTGACGTCAAGTCTCGAGTTCCCTGAGTTTGGTACTTTTCTGGAGGGCAACGTCTTAGAATTATCAAAACCTTTCTTTTCTTAGGGAGGTAAGTACCCAGCAGTAACCAGAATACATTATACGAAAGTGAAATCCCGCAATTATAATCAGTGATCGGCACGACCCGTGCAACACGGTGTCAATGACCTCAATCATTATGTTAATATGGATATTCCCCGGGATTCCGGAGTTCGAGTCGGTAAAGGAAGACAATATTATCTCATTTCAGTTAAGTATATAACAGGGACAAGATTAATGATTTTTACCATAAAATAAAACAACATGAATTTAATGGCCCAAAGAACATAAGTATGTAAACACTTTTGATGGTAGAAATTGGTTGCATTCCTTATCAGTAAATTAGAGAAGGATGACATCAACTCTGTTAATATTACTAATAGCTGTCTTTTTCGCACCAGTTTAAACTATGCGTTTGTTCATATTCATATCATTTGTTTTCATAATTGGATTTTACAATCTCTTTATGACGACAATATTAAACAAATGACATACATTAAATTACAGATTAATTAACAATTACATTATATAAACGCAAACAATAGAAAATCCAAAAGTGACCATTGACATACCAGGTAGTCGGGAAAAGAGCTTTTTTGCACTTCAAATGGTTACATTTTAACACTTACATATATGAGTGCACTTAATATTTTACCCAATATAAAATAAAATCAATGTATATCAATATTTTCTTTAATGAAAAATAATACAATTTATGAGTTTATTAAATATTCTGACTTCTATTTAGAAATACATTTGTTAACTCTCAAAAGAGTTATTTTTGTGAACTAGATCACGGGATTATTATCATGTCCATATTATTATTTCTTCTCGGAGTCCCGCGGTTTTGCACGGGTCGTGCCGATCACTGATTATAATCCAACCACTACCTGAAACCCCAAACACCTTCCATAGAAGCAATACTGGTTTATCGTATCAGCCTGCGAGAACAGTTCTTCAGGCGACCGGGCCTCGGCAGGGAACAGGTCTCCTGGTGGCGCCCATGACAACAGCGTGTGGACGTGGTGGAGGCACGTACCAAGTGACGCTAGAAGCTGTCCGCAGGATTCTACTTCCCTGGAATATAATGGCTCTTATTTTTTTTTATTAAAAATATAAACTTATACTAATCTTTTATTCTTACTGAAGCCTCAATTAGGCTTATTTGCAAGAATCAGTTGCGACTTAAATAACTTTTATATATCTAATATTCAGTGATCGGGGATTTGTATGCCACTCGGGGTGAATGACCTCAATCATTATACTAGTATGGATATGCCGCGGGATTCCGGGCTTCGTGTGCGATATAGGAGTGTTTTGGCATGTTACTGTTAATCATGCATTGCATATAGGTAATTATCAATAGTCATAAATTACATAATAATATATTAAATACATTTTTGTAAAACTTTCGAGGAGTTTTATTGGTATCGCGGGCCAAGCGGCGTATCCATATTACAATTTCTACTTGACATCCCGCGGTGTGGCATAGAAATCCCCGATCACTGCTAATATTAGTTTGATATCACATTTCATCTACACCAATATTATTTCTCAGTGCTGGTGTTATGACCATCTATATAATGTTTTTTTTTGTTTTATGAGTATTGGGTTTGGGTTGGTTTTTGTATGACACCGTATATTTCGTTTGTGGGTCAAAGTGAGACAGAGATACGGTATGGTGGCATAAGGTGGACAAGTTGATAACACTCGTACGTAGCAATACACTTATTACGAGTGGAGTAATGACATGAGTATTCCTAAAATTGTTGTTCAATATTATTTTTGAAAATTCATTGGCATTAAATAAATGTTGGATGAACCCTCTAACAATTACAAATGAGCTCGGAAATATTCTCCTGTCCGCCTTTGGCAAATAATATTTCGCTTCCTAGCGCCTATTTTAATACCTAAACTGACTATAATTCTTTAACTACCTATACTCAGCAGCAAATAAAATATGAACAGAGAAATCCTATATAAACGCTACCTGTTTTCATTGCTCTCGAGTGTATAAGTAGTCCAAAAGTGTATTCCAAATATACCTAATGGATCTTAGTTTGACTAAATGGATATCATGTTTCATAGTCTCCATGACCTAGTATAGCTCGCACATAAGGAAGGCACGTGATTTAATAGCTGTGACGCAAACCACAGATGGATGCCAACTGCTATAGGATTCATAGAACAATTACTAATTGTTATGTGTCTAAAATAGCTCAGATCATTCAAGGCAATATTTAAAAACGCAAAACAACTACAAGGTGGCGCAAAAGTAGTCACCCGATGTTTTTTACACAGCCATAGAACATCGGGTGACTACTTTAGCGCCACCTTATACTACCGGGAACAACAGGCCCTTCATCTACTATAATATTACCGATACCGTAACCTCAGGGTACACTAGCCCAATGGAGGGTTACTTTGGCCCGCATACAAACCACACATAGCAATGTCAAATAATAAAAGTACCAATGTGAGCAATTAGCTGAAACGAAAAAATAAGGTGATCAGACCATTCTTAAACTCATAAAAAAGCGGAGGACCAAGTAAATGGCGAAAGCCAAAGTTACCCTCCAGGGCCAAAGTACCCCGGGTTTACATTGTTATCTGACAATAACAATTCACCGTTCATTGCCGGCAGGCTTTTAAAACGTTATGAAAATAGTGATATCATACTTAACGATATAAATATGTTTAAAATTTCTATACAAATCTCGGCAAAAAACGGAATTATAGCGTTATTATATCACTATTTTTATAACGTTTTAAATGCCTGATTGCCGGGGTTTCACAGTTATTTATAGTTATAGACCTTTTCTTTTTTTTTCGTGGAGAAAACCGGTACCCTATGATCGGGGGATGTAGTTAGAGACCTAGAAGTGTTCGGCAAATTTCCGCTGTCAGGTGACGGAATTTAACTGGTGGCTCTGTGAGATGTAGAACTCGCAAGCCTAGACAGGCTTTTAATTATTATATGGGGAAATGCCCTACCTTAAAATACCATTGCCCTACCTTAAGAAACTTGGATCAAGTTAAATTTTGACTTGTGCCCTACCTGTAATTACGGCTGCCCTATCTTAAATTCAACTCTGGCTACGGCCCTGAGGGCACCGTGTATATCTATACTTTATTTCCTAGCCTATATCGGTGTCTCACTGCTGAGCAAAGGCCTTGCCAATTGGCATGATTATGACCCCGTACCTGCGCTTCTTCCGGCGGAGGAAGGCATCTAAATCATCCCGCCATCTGCGTCTTGCGGCATCCACTTGGTGCCTATACTATCCGGATACATGCGATAGACGTGACCGCCAAAACCGGCGGCTTAAACCTCTATCTACTACACAAATAGTTTAAAGAAAACAAATCACCTAGACCTTACCTAACGAAATATCCTTTTCGGAACAACAAGGCGTCTCTGCCCGTGCAAACTTGCCGACTCAGTTTCAAGCCGTGCAGTACACAAGAGTCCACTACGGAGACGAAACTTCGGTAGCCGTTGCCAGGGGATGACGCGTCGAAATCGTACTGCGGTGCTACCTGGGGAATGATAATGAGGTGTTTTAGAATGCATACCTCGATTATGTTTACATAATTCATTAATATTTGGAATATGTAAGTCCACACAAGGTGGGCTGATGACCTGGTAGACGCAGCGGGAGTCCGCTGCACATCCAGCAGACTCCAACTACCAGTATACGATGAACAGTACCGCCAGTACTGGTCATCGTGGGACTGTTTGGGGAGGCATATGTCCCAGCAGTGGATATTCTTTCTAATATGGTGATATTGATAATATGTTTTCTGTGTGTTTGAGTGGGCCCCTGGATTGAGCTTCACAATTGGAACCGGTAGGTATTGCCGCAATTGGAGTTTCGTGAATAATTGAACTTCGAAAATCCAGTGTTCGGGACCGAGTAGGTATATATGCATATTATATTACAAAACATGAACCTTGACCTAAAAAGACAAGGATAGGATATACTGGAAGCATTTGAAATGTGGTGTTGTAGAGAGATGTAAATAAATAGCTGGTGATAGAGTCTAATACGTGAAGTGCTGGATAAAGCGGAGTAAAACGAAGAGGACTTTAGTGGCTCTTAAGTTACCAAATAAAGTAATTTCGGGAATATTTAAGGTTTGTATGTAAGGGCTAACCTCCCGTACTATTTATGATTTCAAAATACTCGTATATATCACCAGAAAATACAGTGGACCATCGGGGCGGACTATATTTTAGAAATACATTCGCGACATTTATAAACAATAAAGAGGTTTCTGTAACGCGTCTGAAGTGTAAGATTACTGTACGTTTTTTCTTCTAATATAAATAAAGAAGTCAGCGACATTTAAATTGCGTTTTAAGTAAATCGTAAACATTATAATATAACATGTTTAGCGGCATTCAAAATGGCAAGCAAGCCGAGCACGTGTCATTGTTTACATTGTATCTTATCGAGTGGGTGTCAATATTCTGATTTAACGCTTTGGTAAACAACACTAATGAATGTTGTCACTGTGTGATTACAGTGTAATTTGCCATTAAATTTCAGTTCCATAGTCATGGTCATTGCCAAACAAAAATATGCATTCAATGTTCATCTCTACTTTCAAGCATATATTATTATTATGTCTCTTTCTCGTTACTTTAATAGAAAGGAGCAAAAGTTATTTATTTTATGCCGTTTACCCAAATTAATTACAGTTTTATTTACCTCTCTCCCTGACACTCGTTTTTTGGTCATCGCCACTCGTTGGGAATTACCTACTTTCCGCACTTGTATCATAAATTTAAACTTGTATATAAATAATCGAGTTACAAACGAGAGGGTGCTCAGCATCGCGAGTTTACCCAGTATTGCAGCAGTTTTAAAACAAAGACGTCTGCGCTGGCTCGGGCACGTGCAAAGGATGGAGCCCTCTCGTTTGCCACTTAAAACTCTCCTAAGTGAAATAGCTTACGCTAAGCCGGCGCCGGTGGGGCGCCCTATGTTACGTTTTAAGGACAGCGCAAAACGTGACATGCTGTCCTTCAAGATCGACCCCACGAACTGGGAAAATCAATCGCAGGACCGATACCAATGGAGGAAGTCACTTAATGAAAGCGTGGCAGTACATGATATCACCTGGTTTGACCTGTTGTCCCACAAACGAGCATTGAGACACCAGCGCGTTGCTGCGCCTCCAACAGCGATGTGTATGACATTTACATGTCATAGCATTGAGACACCAGCGCGTTGCTGCGCCTCCAACAGCGATGTGTATGACATTTACATGTCATAGCATTGAGACACCAGCGCGTTGCTGCGCCTCCAACAGCGATGTGTATGACATTTACATGTCATAGCAATGAGACACCAGCGCGTTGCTGCGCCTCCAACAGCGATGTGTATGACATTTACGTGACATAGCATTGAGACACCAGCGCGTTGCTGCGCCTCCAACAGCGATGTGTATGACATTTACATGTCATAGCATTGAGACACCAGCGCGTTGCTGCGCCTCCAACAGCGATGTGTATGACATTTACGTGACATAGCATTGAGACACCAGCGCGTTGCTGCGCCTCCAACAGCGATGTGTATGACATTTACATGTCATAGCATTGAGACACCAGCGCGTTATTGCGCCTCCAACAGCGATGTGTATGACATTTACGTGACATAGCATTGAGACACCAGCGCGTTGCTGCGCCTCCAACAGCGATGTGTATGACATTTACATGTCATAGCATTGAGACACCAGCGCGTTATTGCGCCTCCAACAGCGATGTGTATGACATTTACGTGACATAGCATTGAGACACCAGCGCGTTGCTGCGCCTCCAACAGCGATGTGTATGACATTTACGTGACATAGCATTGAGACACCAGCGCGTTGCTGCGCCTCCAACAGCGATGTGTATGACATTTACGTGACATAGCATTGAGACACCAGCGCGTTGCTGCGCCTCCAACAGCGATGTGCATGACATTTACGTGACATAGCATTGAGACACCAGCGCGTTGCTGCGCCTCCAACAGCGATGTGTATGACATTTACATGTCATAGCATTGAGACACCAGCGCGTTGCTGCGCCTCCAACAGCGATGTGTATGACATTTACGTGACATAGCATTGAGACACCAGCGCGTTGCTGCGCCTCCAACAGCGATGTGTATGACATTTACGTGACATAGCATTGAGACACCAGCGCGTTGCTGCGCCTCCAACAGCGATGTGTATGACATTTACATGTCATATATGCGGGCGTTACTGTCGCTCTCGTATTAGCCTGACAAGCCACGTACGCAAGTGCCGCACTTTAATTGGACGCTGCTTAAATCATCTTTTACTACTACTACAGGCCATTGATTGATTAATCATAAATAACTATTCCGAGTCAGAGATGTTTTCTATGTAATTAAGTATTTATACCTATTGAATATATCATCGTAACAACAAAATCAAACAAAGTTTTCATGCAACATGTTTGATAGTGATAGGTATGTTATCTACATATCTAAATTTTCACTACATAAATAACCCTATTCTGTTTAGTTTACCTTTGAGAGACAGCATCAAAATTTTTCATTTTTTTTTAAATCTGTTACTATTTCATACCTAAGTGCGGGTTGCACCATTTTACGATTACAGACCAATCAACGTTAAATATGGCGCCGGCAGGGTGTCATTCCATAGAAACTTGTCGAACGAATAGAAGATTTTAACGAACACCACTTAGGGCTTGTGCACAAATCACGCAAGGTTTTTTCGGCTAATTTTCGACCCCCCCTCCCCCTTGGTGATATTTGGTGAGGTTCTTGGCTACCCCCTCCTCCCTCACATAGCTTCACGTATATTTTTTTAATTCGACCATTTGTAAGAATAATACTATTGTAGGTACATAGTAAATCTTGTTTATCTTAGGGGTGACTTTGATCGAACAATTTTTCCAATTTTTAGCAGGGTGTCCACTGCAAACCCTGAAAATATTTCCCTGACTTTTCCCTGACTTTCCCTGACCATTCTTTCGAATTTCCCTGACCAAAAATGTTACAAAATATCTCGATTCCTTTAACGCCATTTCAAAGTACGCATGTCACACTCCAAACTCTTTATGGCTATGAAGCGCAAGGAAAACTTTTTATTTATAAACTTCACTACGATGGTGACAAACAAGCGCACGGCCTGCCTGATGCTGTGTCACCGCAGCCTTTTAGACGTTTGCAAGGCTGTCGGACGCATAATTCGTCTGAAGCTAGTACACCTACTCGTGCTTTGACATTGTAAGCACTTAACTAATTTGTTATTTCTATTATATGTGAAAGCATAGTTTCATGTTTAAAGATGATAAAATTATTTAAATTTTTGTCATAAATCATTTATCTGAAAATCTTGAAGAAAAATTGTTGAATGGCGAAATTTTTTTTTTTTTAAATCTCGTTCAAGTGTATTTTGCGTCAAAATTTGTAAGCTTCGGAAAATAAAATCACCAAATTGATGGAGAGCTTTTTGCATGTTGTAACAATTCGGATTCACACCATCTACAAGGGATGATGGGTATGAATGTGGAAAAAGCAGGCGTCGCCTGCGATATGACCTCCTTGATAAACTTTTGTTACTGGGGGCTTGTGCGGTAAATATAGTTATAGTTATCGGCACGAGGAATTAACTTTTCACGAAACAAAGTATTCTTCTATAGATTTTTTTTTAAATGTGACGGCCACGCAATACACATAATATGACGAAAAGGTAAAATAAAATATTGCACGCATGGCTTGCTTTAAAAAAAACCATGCAATTTAATTTTTTTCGTGTTCCTAAGATCAAATTTTCGTATCTCATTGCCCCGTTTGAATAATACACTCTGTCTATATTGGTCGTTATTTTGACGTGGTACTTATAAAAAAAACTTGGATAATTTTTATTTTACAACTTGCATTTCGATAGGTATTAATAAAATGTCTTGAATTTAAGACCTACTTCGAGAGGTTTCTGGGTCCAACTTCGAGAAAGAGGTCAATCGTCGAATCCGACTCGGCTGAACAGCGTTCGGGAAGCTACTACTCTTTTCGTCAAATATTCCACAGAGTCTCAAGACAAGATTCTTTGACCAGTGTGTATTGCCAGTGATGACATATATGCCAGTGATACACCTTTTTGTTATCTGAATCGAATGAGTATTATTTTATGGCACTGAATAGTGTTCGTTTACTATGGGCCTCATAAGAAGGCTCAGTCACCCAAAAATGGGGCTATGCCGGGAGATTATCCGCGTGATCGCATCAGAAATGAGGCTATCCGCAGCAGAACCATGGTAACTGTTGTAGCCTTCCGAATCGCTAAACTTAAGTGTCACTGGGCGGAGCACATTGCAAGTAAAACCGATGGCCGTAGGGGCGGAAAGGTTCTCGAGTGGCGGCCACGTACCGGAACGCGCAGCGTCGGTAGACCCCCCCCATAAACGCGCGAGTCCGCTAGATGCGGGTGGCGCAGGACTGGTCATTGTAGCACTCTTTGGCGGAGGCCTATCCCAGCAGTCAGCTGATATGATAATGATGATGGTTATAAAAAATCATAATTTAGATATTGAAAGCAATCATTCTGAACACAAAGGCATAATGCTACTTTACCTTGATGCGAACAATATTGGATTTTTTCAAGTTTTTGTATGGACGTCGCTCAAAAAGTACACATATTTATGAAAACTAAACGACCTTTTAGATATTATTTTCAAAAATATGTATTAGACAGGTATACCTCATCTTACCTTCGACAGCAAGTTTTATTTTTATTAATTTTTTCAGCCATTTTTTTACCATAAACTACCTTTTTTCACCAAAAATGAATTCCCCGTGTCTGTTTTAGTCGATAACTATACCCCATAAGCCTACCTACCCCATAAACATACCTCATTGGATGAATCCGAGTTGTTCCAACATTTAAAAATAAGTACCCATTATAGAATGCTTTTAATCCGAAGCTTACAATTTCGGCACAAAAAACACTTGAACGAGAGATTTTTTAAATACTACTTATTACGCCCTTCACAACTTTTTTCTGCAAGATTTAAATTGTATATGTTGTTGTGATATATGACAAAAATTAGAGATGCGCCGAATATGGGTTTTACAGAATACGAATATTCGGCCGAATTTCGGTCCAGCTTATGCCGAACCGAATATTCGGCCGAATAATTCGGTTCAAAGGAATGCCTTACGCCTTAATTAGCGGTTCCAAAACAGACTCATTTTTCAGTGGTCAAAATCTTGTTGATTTTTAAGTGAAACATTTATACTAAAGGTAATTAAATAACAATAAGAATCCCTTTTAGAATAATGATTCCACTATGTTACATTCTTACAACTTGCAGACAAGAAACCTGCAAAATTATTCGGTAAATATTCGGCATTTGAACCGAATAATTCGGCCGAATAACGAACATTGAAAAACGTGCCGAATATGCCGAATACCGAATATTTACCGAATATTCGGCGCATCTCTAACAAAAATCATTTTATCATCCTTAAACTTGGCATAGACACTTTTGTCATAGAAATAACAAATTAAGTGCTATTTCTAAAACACCAAAAAGATTGCCCCTTTGAGAGAGGCAACCACGCAACGCGAACACGCAACGCCAAGTGAAGTGCCAGCACCAAATGAAGATGGTGGCTAACCCACACAGGCCCGAGGTCGGAAACTTATGACCTCATACTCAACCAATATCAATCAAAACATCTTCCTCTCCACCTTTTGCAAGGCAATGTATCGAGGTATCTCCCCACAAAATGGCCTTATAATATCACCTGGTCATAAAATATTTAACACTGAATAAAACCAAAAATCAAACTAACTAAGATATATACTTACCTTTCTAAATTTAGTTAATGGCCAACATAACGATGATGACTCAACATATTTATAGTTACATAAGATACATTTGTTGATCCCTTTGATCTTTTTATTTATATTTTTTCCTTCTAGATAGATTTTTTCCCTGACCTGTCTAGAACTTCCCTGACTTTCCCTGACTTTCCCTGACCACCATGAGCTTCCCTGACTTTTCCCTGACTTTCCCTGACTTTCCAGAAAGTGGACACCCTGTTTAGGGTTCCGTAGCCAAATGGCAAAAAACGGAACCCTTATAGATTCGTCATGTCTCTCTGTCTGTCCGTCCATATGTCACAGCCACTTTTTTCAGAAACTATAAGAGCTATACGGATGAAACTTGGTAAGTAGATGTATTCTGTGAACCGCATTAAGATTTTCACACAAAAATCTAAAAGAAACATTAAGTTTTGGGGGTTCCCCATACTCAGAAATGAAACTCAAAAAAAAAAAATCATCGAACCGAACGTGTGGGTATCTATGGATAGATCTTCAAAAATGATATTGAGGTTTCTAATATCATTTTTTTAAACTGAATAGTTTGCGCGAGAGACACTTCCAAAGTGGTAAAATGTGTCCCCCCCCCCCCCCACTCCACTCCTGTAACTTCTAAAATAAGAGAATGATAAAACTAAAAAAAGTATATGATGTGTACATTACCATGCAAACTTCCACCGAAAATTGGTTTGAACGAGATCTAGTAAGTCGTTTTTTTTAATACGTCATAAATCGTAAACCGCAATTTATTTACGGAACCCTTCATGTGCGAGTCCGACTCGCACTTGGCCGCTTTTTTTATTTTCACATGACTTGTGGCAGCTACATGCTCGTATGAGCCCCATTTTTTCCTAAAGTGATAGGCTTACCATGTATATCTATTTTATCTCATGCAGGCGGGTGGATTTGCCGAATTTAAACTTTATCAACATACAAATGCTCTGCTAAAGCTATTTCTAAAATCGTAAATAAAATGCAGAGAGGGAAGTCTCCGGGCCACGACGGGCTCAGCATAGAGCACTTTAAATATGCTGGTGTGCATTTGCCGCGTGTTCTTGCCATGCTGTACAGTCTATGTGTGAGCCATTCGTATGTGCCTACTGCCTTGATGAGAACGATTGTTGTGCCGGTCACCAAAAATAAAACAGGGGATCTCTCTGATAAAGATAACTATCGGCCCATCTCGCTTGCGACAACAGCCGCAAAAATACTCGACGGTGTGCTAGACACAGTACTCGAGAAGCACGTTAAAATACAGGATGGGTTCTCCACCGAAAGTGCACTTTTGTGCATAAAACACACCGTCGGGTATTACACTGAAAGACATACCCCGGTATATGCTTGTTTCCTCGATTTGTCAAAAGCTTATGACCGCGTTATTTATGACACTCTGTGGAAAAAGCTGGAGGAAGCGGGCACGCCGGCAGGGTATGTCAATATTCTGAGATATTGGTATCGAAACCAGATAAATCAGGTAAGATGGGCTGATGGTTTGTCAGCAGAGTATAAACTGGAGTGTGGTGTGAGGCAGGGGGGTCTTACGTCTCCCAAATTGTTTAATTTATACATCAACAATCTGATAGGCGAACTCAGTAGCACATATGCGGGCTGCTATATAGATGGTGTTTGTGCCAATAATTTTAGCTATGCCGATGATATGGTGCTGCTGAGTCCGTCTATCAGCGCTCTTAGAATACTGCTGACAGTTTGTGAGGCATATGCTGAGGCGCATGGATTGCAGTACAACCCTAAGAAGAGTGAGGTGCTATTGTTTAGGGCTGGAAGGTTTATGCCGACCTCAATACCACCTATCGTGCTACATGGAGCCACACTTTCAGTTGTAGACAAAGTTAAATATCTAGGTCACATCATTACACAAGACCTAAGTGATGTGATGACCTAGATATAGAACGCGAGCGTAAGGCATTGGCAGTAAGGTCAAACATGCTTGCCCGCAGGTTTGCTCGATGCTCTGTTGAAGTTAAAATAACTCTGTTTAAAGCCTTCACTCAGTCATTTTACTCGAGCAGCCTGTGGGTGAAGTACACGAAAAGAGCCTATAATGCCCTACGCGTGCAGTATAATAACGCACTCTGAATGTTGTTGGGGTTGCCCACATGGTGTAGTGCATCTCGTATGTTCGCCGAGGCCCATACGGACGATTTTTACGCCATTATACGGAAAAAAATCGTCTCGATGATGGGTCGACTTAGGGGCAGCTCCAACAGCATTCTGGGGGTGATTGCGGGCCAATATGATAGTCCAATTTTGGCTCATTGGATAGTAGGGATGACAAAGAGCTTTCTATCATATAGGAAATAAGTTAGATTTATTTAGTATTATTATTTACTAACACTAGTCGTAAGTCTACATTAACAAAATATGGATTACCTATATCTGAATTAAAGATTTAAATAAAATAAAAAAAATAAAAAATAAAAATAAAAGCCAGACTGGGACCATCATGAACTAACCAAACAACAACAGGGTTCATCCCACATATTCCAATATTTCAACATGGGACATATAGTTAAGATTATTGAATGTGGCCGAATTTTTATATAACTGCCATTGGAGTTTGAATCTTCTGTCTTGAACGGTAGAGTTGCTTTTTGAATCTTCTGTCTTGAACGGTAGAGTTGCTGTTTGAATCTTCTGTCTTGAACGGTAGAGTTGCTTTTTGAATC
This sequence comes from Epinotia brunnichana, assembly GCA_963854355.1. Taxonomy (NCBI): domain Eukaryota; kingdom Metazoa; phylum Arthropoda; class Insecta; order Lepidoptera; family Tortricidae; genus Epinotia; species Epinotia brunnichana. Next base: position 13,900,162 of record OY977949.1, on the reverse strand, counting down.
TTCTGTCTTGAACGGTAGAGTTGCTTTTTGAATGGACTGGTTTGATGCAATTCGGCCAACTCAAATAATCTTAAGTCATATGATCTTTGATAGTTTTTATACTATGTTATTACTTAGAACACATGTGCACATTCACTCTAGCTCAAGTTTACAATAGCAATAAACTACATTCGACATAATTACTACAGCTGCTTATCTTAATTAGGTCACCTATGTATGGCCCCTCAGAATGTTAAGAGCCGGCCACCACAGACGGACAGATTATTTTATCAGTAAATCTAGTGTTTTTGCAGGCACAATTTACACACAAAGACAAGTGACTTACAAAAAAAACAGTTAGTTTATCATTCAGTTCAGATTATATCTAATGTGCATTGTGTTGTTGTATGACTTGATATTATTGTCATGACTCATTTACAATAGGACTTGATTGCCTATGCATTTGTTCCTCTAAGAACCAATGTCCGATATGTTAAGTCTTTGTCTTTGACTGAGATACTGAGAATCAACAACATCCCGTTTGTGAAGATACATACATAAACTCATGCCTGTATTCCTAAATGGGGTAAGCACTACTCCGACTATATTCACCTAATCGAAAAACTTGCTGAGAAACCTGATATTTATTTTGAATCGCCTATCGATTGATGTGCAACACGTGGACTTACAATGATATATTTTTTATTGACTTTTAGTTACATGTATGGAGTGCACCCCTAAAATATGTTTTTACTCATTTCATGACAGAACTATGTAGCGGCTACCAAAATACACCTATCCTCCAAATATTATTCAACTACCTTATAGTTGTGTCGTGTAGTGTTATACACAATATAAAAAAATAAAATCTACTGCACCACCTTTTGCAACAAACAATTACTCTACAGACTGGCGTAGGTATTAATGATTTGCGTGAAATGATTATTAGTATTACTTGGATATATTATACTGCATTGTTAAATATTGGATTGAGTTTGATTCAAAACTCTGTAATTTGACTGACCTTAATATGTCTATCGTCAAAGTATATTTAAATCAGCAGTCCAAATTTCAAAGCCTGTTAAGTGTAAGGTTTCCGTAAAAACAAGTCCATCAATATGGCCATCTTCGATTTGATAAAAAAAGTACTAGCGAATATGAACAATAGATTACCGGTGTCTGCCATCTATATGGACATGACAAAAGCCTTCGACTTTGTTAATCATGAAAACTTATTAAATAAATTGTATAAATACGGAATTAGGGGAAACGTCCATGAACTAATCAAATCGTATCTTAGTGACAGGAAACAAGAGACCCAAATTACAACGATTGACTCAAAATCTAAGGAAGAGATCATTTACTCATCATGTTCGAGAGAAATTCGGTACGGCGTCCCTCAAGGGAGCATTTTGGGACCGTTGTTATTTATAATATACATTAATGACCTACCAAAAATTACTAAACACCACATGGTTCTATTTGCCGATGACAGTACTATCATATTTAATGACACAAAACCTGAAACACTGGAATCAGAAATAAACGGAACTCTCGAATCTACTATACAATGGCTTGAAAACAATAATCTTAAAGTGAATCTATCTAAGACGCATATCATGAATTTCAAACAGAGACGCAATAGTGTACCAAACCCTAATGTTAATTATAAAGATGTGATTATCTCAGAAGTAGACAACACAAAATTCTTAGGCTTAGTATTGGATCATAGTCTGTCATGGAAAAATCAAATTGAAACGGTATGCAAGAAACTAAGTAGCTTTTCGTATGCCTTGTATATGCTACGAAAGATAGTTAGCGAATCAGCGGTATTGACTGCATACCATGCGTACGTCTCTTCAACACTAAGATATGGGGTAATATTCTGGGGAAACTCTACTGATCGGGATTTAGTCTTTAGGGCGCAGAAAAAGTGCATAAGAGCAGTACGTGGCCTGCGGCCCAGGATTTCATGTAAAACTCATTTCGTAGACCTAAACATTCTCACCTTACCTAGTTTATATATATTTGAAGTGGCTTTGTTTGTAAAATTAAATCCTAATGAGTTTCAGTATCATTCAGGCAGAAGATTACAAAATAAATTGTTTTCGGCCCCGTCTAAAACAGGACTTATGTCTAAAAGTATTATAGGAATGGCCCCGAAAATTTTTAATCATCTACCTGTTGATATCAAGCAAAAAGAAACTATTTTAGATTTTAAGCGGGCTTTAAGTGTATTTCTAGTTAAAAAGGCATATTACTCAATCAACGAATACTTAAATGATAGGTTTAATCTGCTGTAATGAACATGTTTTAGTTATAAGATCTTTGTAAGCCTTGGGGCAGAACATAGCTGGACTAATTTATATGTACCTACCATCTAGCATAATTACATTATGTGCATACCTATTGTTCACAAATAAATGATTTGAAGTTTGAAGTTTGAAGTTTGAAGAAGTGTACTGTTAGAGTGGTTTTAAAGAATATTTGAATTTCTCGAGCCTTTGAGACTTTCCATTTATTGTTACAAGTATAGATTGTAAGTGTGTTGTTCCCAAATATTTATTCATAAAATGTCCATTATATAGAGTAATTTTGACGCTTACCTTGCGAACATGGTCCACCAGTGGCCACACAGTGTCTATGTGGTCCATCAACGTCATGAACCCCTGGTACAACCGCTGGCCGTTCTCACTGTCATCTGGCTGGAAGAACTTAGCATTGTTCTGGCACGAGTCCTTCAGGGCCTCGTACATCGCGTACGACGGCGGCGTCCCGTCCGCCGACTCCTCGCAGCACAGGGCCGCCTTAGCCGGACTCTCCGTAAAGGCCATCTTCGAATATCTCACCACCGCGTACCGAATCCCTTGAGCCCCGTGACTAAACAACCTCAGTTTCATCTGCAATGGTTTTAATATAAACACCTCACGCACTTATTTGTTATGCATGATATTGACTATTGAATGAATAATTACAGAATGCGCTGCAATGTGAGGTAACTGCCATTGTGTAACGATTATGTTACGGTCCTGTCAACCAATTTAATTGGTTAAACAGCTGTTCATTATATGTATTGGAGTTAATTGACGAAATTGCGAATACTTCGCCTTTTTGCAGTGCCCATTTACGTCAACGAATGGCACGAGCGAGCAAAACGACAAATTGATTGACATTGACATTGACATTAGACGATTTAGAGTTTGCAACACTGAGGGCCTACCGCGAAAGGCATTCGAAGTTTTCCCTCTCTGTCATACTTATGAGTTCGTACATAAGTGCGACAGAGAGCGAATACTTCGAATGCCTGCAATGCATGAAGCAAGCTCCATCGACTCCATCGGTGCTGGTTAATGTACGGCCATGATCATGTACAGCCCAATAATATTATCGGGCCGTACATTATTGGGCTGTGCATTAGGGCATTTTTTTCAAAGTGTACAATTTTTTCTTAAGAGGGTTACATTACCACAAATATCGTTACTAAATGGAAGTAACGGAACGAATACTTCGCAGATTAAAACATGTGTTTAAAATACTGTTTTTAACAATTGTAATAGTATTTTACTGAAATCATGTTCAATGATAATGACTAATTAAGATAATTGAGTCGCATTAGCAGAAAAATAATTCCGTTGTGTATGAATCTGACAAAACAATTGTATTTGCTGCGATTGCTATCAAAATCGCATGACCTTAAATAGGACTTTGTCATAAAATCTGACACAAGTTGCTGAGACAAATTGCATCAATAACATACTCGGGAACTATAAAGATAACCAGTAAGTATTAAAAAAAATACAAATGTCAATGATTAAATCAATATGTAAGTAGTTTTTTTTTATATGAGTGCATTAACTCACGCTATGGCTATATCTGAATCTTAACTCAGAAAATTGTCGCATCTACTGCACGTTCACATACTCTTTGATTTTCCAAGATGGCGGCCTGATTGGAAGACAGTGTACATATACTTCATTGTCATGAGTATAGTATAGGCGTAGATAGAGGATATATAGGTGACGTCCTAGCGTATACCCAAAAGGGACGATGGTAAATTAACCATACTAAATTAAGAAGTATTAGAAGCTAATACATTCTTGACGTCTAATGTCATTTATAATTTAGTCGTATTATATCAGTGATGTCATGGTAGTGTCAGTTTCAGTACAAATTTTGACAGGTGTGGTGGCAAACAAGCAGGGGCCTATTTCTCGTACGTTACAAGTCTTGTAATACAAGTGTGTATCTTGGTAACGCTTGTATTTCAATATTTTTTACAAGTTTCCGTTTCACGTAAATGTATAATGGTTACAAGAACGGGGATAAAAGAGTTTTCACAAGTGTTGTTGTTTCACAAGTTGACAAACACTAGTAGATATTACATACTAAAATAGTAATTTCGTTTCTCAAAAGCCTACTTTATACTTGTAGCTTGTGACTTATCACGAAATAATGAGGAGTCTCTATAAACTGCTAATATGCGTTTTTGGTAAAAATCGATTAATAAATAAATGAAGATATTGCATTTTTAAGATCTCAAACGTGTAAGTTTTGAATGCACTTCGTTAAAATCAGAAATATTGTTTAAATTTAGCTTTTATTCTCCAAAAAAAACAGTAAACTCATTCCAATGAAATTATTATAATAGGGAACATTACTGCAATGTTCTGCCGCCAGAGGCAGCACTACCACTAAAAGTAAACCAGTATAGAAATATAGGGATTCACACACACATGCACAATTGATTGTCAAATGAGTGACAAGGATGCTTGCATAGACAATACCGCAAGTGGGAACGAGATACAATGTCAACGCTGCTAGTGTCGCCACCTACGAAGAGTTTTGCGTAATGTTCCCTATTGGGAAAGAACCCGTAAATGACCAATAACATAATAATTTTGGATCGCGGCGCTAGCTGTCGCCGTCAGGTGCTCTGAATCGGATCCGAGACACGGATGATATAAGACGGTTTAGGCCTCTCACAGACTGGAGCGGCCTGGGCGCGGCGGACAATAGAAAACATGTCATTTGCTGTCAAATTTACTATGGTCCGCCACCGCAGGCCGCGCCACGCCAGTGTGATGCAGGCTTTAAGCATACTAAAAATATTTCACATCAACTTGTTATGCTGGTAATGCAATACTGATATGTATGCATGTACCTATGTGTGCGTGCGCACCTTATACATGCGTCAGTAATAAACCAGCATTGCATCGGTACTCTCGCGTTTCATTACTACCGCCCTAACCGTATACATCTCAGTGGCGACGAATAGTGATTTACCCGCGCGCGTTACGAAAAGAAATATATTATTAGTGAAATGGCTAATTTGTTCGGAAATTTGTCCGTTTTCGACCACAATTCCCAAGAATGGGAAATTTTCTATAGTCGTTTAGTGCAATTTATTAAACTAAATACGGTTGTGGATGATAAGAAGGGGCCCTTGCTGTTAACGCATCTGTCAGACGAGACATACCGCTTAGCAAGGAATTTGGTACATCCTTTGAAGATTGAGGAGGTCAAATTCGACGAGCTGGTTAAATTACTCAACCAACATTTTACACCGAAGCGCTGTACGTTCGCAGATCGAGCGAGATTTTACGAGGCGATGCGCGAAATTGACGAGACCGTGGAGCAATGGGCGGCTCGAGTTAGAGGTCTCGCGGTGCATTGTGAGTTCGGGAGTGCGCTCGAGATGCTGCTTAGGGACAGGCTCGTGCTGGGGCTGCGCGCAGGGCCGGAGCGCGATCGGCTTTTCGAGCAAGATGCTGCGACACTCACGTTCGCTAAAGCCGTAGAAGTGGCTCAGCAGGCAGAATGTGCGAGGAAGGTGAAGGCGTTGGCCTTATCCAGCGTGACTGTCAAGGAGGAGCCATTGTACAGGGCGAGTGCGGGCCGGGCGGGCCAGGGGGCCAGCCGAGACCAGCCGGCACGGCGTTGTAGTGTATGCGGGATGAAAGGTCACGTGGCGGATCAGTGCCGTTATAAAAATTACCGGTGTCAAAAGTGTCACAATAAGGGACATTTAAAGAAGGTGTGTGGTGTACGTGTGAACAATATTAGTTTATCGGAGCAGGCGGAGGACTTGAATCCAGGTAGCCAGGACTGCGGGGACTGTCAGGAGTGTAAACTTTTCAATTTGAGGTGCGTAAATTACGATCCTATTGTAATGACGGTTGGCATTAACGGTAATAATTATCATATGGAGGTAGATTCCGGTTCGAGCACTAGCGTAATTTCGGACATCATGTACAAAACCAAATTTCCGAATATACCTTTAAAAAGTGTTAGTCTGAGAATGTGTTTCTATAACGGCCATAAAATCACACCGTTGGGTTGTTTTTCAGCTGAGGTGTCATACAATGGCATGACAAAGCAGATTGTATTTTACGTTATAAAAAATGGAGGTCCAGGGTTACTTGGTCGTGATTTTATGGCCAAGTTCGGAATAAGCCTGAGGTGTACAAATTACAATATAAGCTGTTCCTCAGATACGGATGTTAATAGGTTATTAAATGAACATAAAGAATTATTTAATGACGATTTGGGTTGTTTCAAATATGGTGAAGTCAAACTGCAGCTCAAACAGGGCGTAAAACCGAAATTTTGCAAAGCTCGACCCCTACCGTTTGCTCTCAAGGGTCCCGTAGAAAACGAGTTAATGAGGCTTGTAGACAAAGGAATATTAATACCCGTTACTCATTCCGACTACGCGACGCCTATAGTACCCGTAAGGAAAGCAAACGGTAGTGTCAGAATATGCGCGGATTATTCGTTGACTATAAATAATGACGCGTACATAGAGAAATATCCCCTTCCTCGTATCGAGGAAGTGTTCGCAAAACTCAGTGGTGGTCAACATTTTACAAAATTGGATTGCAGTCAAGCGTATAATCAGTTCCCATTGTCCAAGGATTCGCAGAAACTAACTACCATTAACACGACAAAAGGCTTATTTATGTATTCCCGTCTCGTATTCGGGTATTCTGGAGCACCCGCTATATTTCAGAGGGCACTCGAAAGCCTCCTGGCAGGTGTTGAAGGGGTAGCTGTTTTCTTAGATGACGTTTGTGTGACGGGCCCCACCAAAGAAATACATGTAAGTAGACTTGAGGAAGTCTTTAGGAGATTTCAGAGTGCCGGCTTGAAATTAGGGAAAGAAAAGTGCGTTTTTTTTCAAGAAAGTGTCACATATTTGGGTCACATTATAAATAAAAACGGGTTGCATAAGTGCCCGGAGAAAGTAGATGCTATTGTTAGTGCACCACGACCCAATAATGTGACAGAATTGAAAAGATTCCTAGGTATGTCAAATTATTATAGGAATTTTGTTCCAAATGCATCATCCTTACTAGGTCCATTACATGAGCTATTGCGTGCTGACACGCAATGGCAGTGGACGGAGCGGCAACAGGCAGCATTTACGGCGATGAAACAGGAGTTGGTGTCGGACCGCGTGCTGGCGCATTTCGAGCCGGACGCGCAGCTGTCGCTCGCCGTGGATGCTGGGCCTTACGGTCTGGGAGCGGTGCTGGCTCAAGTTGGACCCGACGGTGTCGAGCGACCACTCGCCTATGGCTCGCGATCCTTGTCAGCCGGCGAGCGGAACTATAGCCAGCTCCACAAGGAGGCTGCGGCAATTGTGTTCGGTGTAAAGCGGTTTCATCAATATTTATATGGTCGACAAGAACCATTTATATTGAAAACGGACCACAAACCGCTATTAGCGATATTCGGCAAGAGTAATGGTATTCCTGTTATGACAGCGTCGCGTTTAATCCGGTTCGGGATTTATTTGTCCGCATACAACTACAAAATAAAGTATATCTCCAGTAAACAAAATGAAGTAGCTGATTATTTTTCTCGAATTCCGACCCCTGATTCGCGTGAAATAGCAGATGACGTTGAGGAAATGCTCACAATAAACTCGTTGCAATTAAATAGTTTACCGTTAACATACAAAGACATACAGACAGCTACCGCCAGCGACAAGGATTTATGCACTGTACTTAAATATATCAAGTATGGCTGGCCACGCAAAATCAGATGTAAACATATTCTGCCATATTTTCTATGCCGAAACGAACTCGATGTGGAACAAGGTTGTTTATTACGAGGGCATAGAGTTGTTATTCCGGCGACGCATAGGTCCACGGTGTTACACGAATTACATAAATCACACCAAGGAATAGTCAAAACTAAAAGTAATGCGCGCGCGCGCTTATGGTGGCCAAACATAGATAAGGATATCGAACACCTGATTACTGCATGCACTGTGTGTGTGCATCAAGCGCAGCGCACCCCCGCGCGCCGCGCCCGCGCCCTGGCCCCGGCCCATCTCTGCGTGGGAGCGGGTACACCTAGATTATTTCTCGGTAGGTCAAAGGACGTTCTTGGTGGTAGTAGATGCCTATAGTAAATGGCTTGAATGCTTGGATATGGGAAATGATCTTACTACGCGGCATTTAATAACTAAAATGAAGTTTTTAATTGCGAGATTTGGACTTCCAAGTATTATCGTGTCAGATAATGATGCCAAAATAGCCTCACGAGAATTTGTCGGGTTTTGCGAAATTAACGGTATACAATATCTAACTTCACCTATCTATCATCCATGCAGCAACGGTTTGGCGGAAATTAATGTACGTACTTGTAAAACGCAATTAAAATCCATTTTACAGTATCACTCGTGTGTCAAAACAATAAATGACAAGTTACAAGATTTTTTGTTTGAATACCGTAACACGGCGCACTGCACGACGGGCGCTAGTCCCGCCAGGTTGATGATGGGCCGCGAGCTGCGCTGTAGATTGGATTTGTTGCGACCGCCGCCGACGCGGGCAAACAATGCTAACGCAAATGAGCACTGTAGGGTGTTTCAAATAGGTGACATTGTATGGGCTAGATGTTATGAAAATAGGAAACCGTTTTGGGCAAAAGCTAGAATATGTGTAAAACTTGGAAATAGAATGTACGAAATAAAATTAGAAAATAACGATAATACCGTATGTAAAAGGCATGTTGATCAATTATTTAAATACACAGAACCGACCAATGGCCTGTCATCGACAAATGACGAACAGATGACGCATACTGTTGATTACACGCCAGAGTCATGCCCATATACTTGTGCGCTCGATTCCCCTGTGACTCCTGTGACTGTTAATACTAATAATCAGCAATCTCATAGCACAGGGGAAGAGGTGAGGATCACGGAGGAGGTGATGACTGAGACTCCAATACAAGCGGACACTCGGGTGTCCGGGGCATCATCAGAGCCGTCTGAGCCACCAGTGCAAGTTAATGAGGAAGCCCCGCCATCACCTGCTTCTCAGCCTCCTAGTTGGAATTTAAGACCTAGGCGTAAGAAACCTAATTATAAATTCTAGTAATTAAGTAACCATGCTGTGATTGTTCTCAGGTGTTCAATGTGAGTCGGAAGGAGTTGATATGTATGCATGTACCTATGTGTGCGTGCGCACCTTATACATGCGTCAGTAATAAACCAGCATTGCATCGGTACTCTCGCGTTTCATTACTACCGCCCTAACCGTATACATCTCAAATACACTTGGCGGTGTTTGCGCAAATATTCGTGTTGCATCTTTTTCCTTGTTACGGCAAATGAAAGAGAGGCAACGACGCAACGCGAACACGTGTGGAGCCACCATTAGAGTGCGAATGAGCAGCAATATCCCTATATCCGCCGCTATGACGACCGCTTTAGCCTAGTTGGTAGTGACCCTGCCTACGAAGCAAGAGGTCCTGGGTTCGAATCCCGGTAAGGGCATTTATTTGTGTGATGAGCACGAATATTTGTTCCTGAGTCATGGATGTTTTCTATGTATTTAAGTATTTATTTCTCTATATAAGTATGTATATCGTCGTCTAGTACCCATAGTACAAGCTTTGCTTAGTTTGGGAATAGGTTGATTTGTGTAAGATGGTCCGAAAAATATTTATTTATTTATATCCTTTAATTCTAACTATACCAAGTAATATTGTCAGTGAGAGTGTGCCTTTACTTCTTGGTCACAAACATACAATTTCTGAACGCAAGCCTATTGTCAAAGTCAACTTGACAAATTAGACGTATGGCTGTGGGTTGTGTTTATATTTGCGTGATTCTTTAAACGTTTAATATTTCGTGATTACCAGTTATTTTCCTGTATTTAAAATGGAAGAAACATCAATGGAGACAGACGAGCCCGGGCCCATTGATAAAGATATTACTGATGAGTTATTATCTGTGCCATTGATCACCAGTGCGGAAGAGGTTTTATTTCAATATCCCACTTTATTTAGTGGCAGAACGTTGCTGGAACTATGCAATTCCTCTTGGTCTAGTTCCCCTAAAGCTAAAGTGGATGTCCAACCTTATTTGCGAGGCTGTAAATGGTCTCCGGACGGTACCTGCTGCCTCTCTGTGGTGAATAATGATGGGGTGCATGTAACTGAGCTGCCTAGAGACTTGTATGCCGAATCTGCGGCCCCAGATCGCACGATAGATGTGCTGGACTCTGTTATTCATGTTAAGGAGGCAGGATTAGTGTATGATTTTTGTTGGTATCCAGGTATGAATAGCAGTGTTCCTGAGTCTTGCTGGTAAGTTAACTTGACTGTCTATGTGTTCCACACACAGGAATTCATGGAGCATCTAAGTAAGGCATTTATTTATAATAAGTTAAATGTGTTGATCAAATTTTTCATGTTGTTAACATTCTGGTAAACTAGGATACCACAGTGTCAAAGTTTATTAAAAAAAGTATATAATATGGACTCAAATCTCTGCCACTGATGGTCCAAATGGTATAAGGAGGCATAATATGTTAAAGTAATACTCTAACTGATTTTATACATAGCTATAGTAGTATGCTATGCATGAGCAGCAACTAATCTCTTCTAGCATCTTGATGATGTGCATACAGGTCACATGCACAGTATGAAGTAAGTGGTAAAATAAATTCAAATACTATTTCACTTTGTCATAGTTGGTTGACTACAAAACAAAATGCACCTGTTCAAATGTGGGACGCCTTTGATGGTTCACTGCGGTGCTCGTACAGAGGATTCAACCCCGTGGATGAGATGGAGCCAGCAGTGACCGTGGCATTCACTCTGGATGGTGCCAGGATTGTTGCTGGGTACAAAAAAGTTTTACGGACTTTTGATGTTGAAAGGTAATTAAACAATATGATTTACTGATTGATAGGACAATTGCTGAAATTTTAAAATTGTTCATTTCATACACCAGCAAATAATTTTAAGAGTCCCTGGAACGCTCTACGCTTGAGAACCCATACTAACGAAGTTTGGCTCTCATATTAAAAATGGCTGCTAGAATAACATGAATCCTTGTATAAACAATGGGTTCCACCGTGGTTCCACCATACCTACACCCCAGGCCAGAAGTATGGAAACAAGCGTATATGACAATACAAAACGTTAATTTTCACACGAAAAGAGTTTTTATTTAAAATAAACAAATACATACAACAATTTACGAAATAATTAATTTATGATAATATAACATATTAAAAGTATATACATTCAATTCTTACAAAAATACAAAAAGCAACACATTTTGTAGAAAATTAAAGAGGTTGAGTAGAAATTTACTTAGTTTTCAAGATATTATGGTGTGTTTTTATACTTTGGGTGTATTTTTATTAATTTGGGGTAAGTTTTTGATCACTAATACACATTAATAATAATGGAAACACGAAATATCAAAGAAAACAACTTTGTTTCCATACTTTTGGCCTGGGGTGTAAGTTGGAAACTAGTTTCTGTTGCTAGAAATTGTAATTTACTATGAAAATAATTATCTAATACGAAAAAAGTTGAATTTTACTATGAAAATCTTCTCTGTCTTTATTTTTTTCTGTTGTAATTTCTTGCAACAGATACTAGTTTCCGACATACAGGTCCTTCCCACCACAGTGACGACGACTGCAACATACCGCCATAGCGGCAACACACGTTAATATACCTAATTTTACTATCTATAATATATACATACATACATTAAACAAGATTGTACTATCCTGGAGTTCTTCATTGACGATTTTAATACGGTTCCTGGTCAGAAGAAGCTTTTAAAGAGGAGTACCCACATGGTGGAACCCATTGTGTATACAAAGTTTTATACCATTTTTTTTTTAAGTAGTGATTTCAAGCGGCCTGGGGATTCACAAGATTAATAATGTCTCCATGCCACTTTAGATTACTACCACTAATAAAGAAGCACAGGACTAGCACACTGTATTTTGGCCAGACTTGGCTTCTTGTCATTACTCTAAAACAACGAAGGAATGGTATAAAGCCTATAAGGTAGAAGTAGTGGATAAGGAGATGAATCCTCCCAATTGCCCAGAAGAATTAATAATGTCTCCATGCCACTTTGGAACCAATTCTATTCATACTATATATCCATGCTACACAACTCGAAAACATTACCTGTTCAAATCCTGAAAAACATTATGAATATTCTACCTAATAATGATAAAATGCTACAATGAAAATAAAATTTGTGACAGCTAGCGTTAGTTCAAATTAAATCTCAATTTTCAGACCAGGCAGAGACTGTGCCGAGCACAAGATCACCTTCCCCGCCTCCTGTTTTGCTATGGACAGCAACATGCTTGCTGTGGGATCATGGAACACCACAATAAACCTTTTTAATGTCAATGAAATGGGTGGATATAAAAGCATTGGAAAGATGCATGGCCATTCTGGTAGGCAAATGTTATTTTGTTCATGAAAATTAAGCTTTACTGTCAACAGTAGTTTTATGCAGTCATCCACTACTTATTAAGAGGGTTCCAATGGGCCCAAACACGACGGTTTTATCATGTATAGTTTTAGGCACCTTAAGAGTTGTCTAACCAACTTCTGTCTCCATCATCAGATTGGCTTGGTGGTGCCATATTATTGCGTTGTCACTGAACCTACATAATTATGTCAAACTTCAGATCAATCAGATACCGACAAGCAGCTGAATATTGGATGCAAATTTAAAGGACAACTTACCCACATACTAACAGTGCAAAGTTAAATAAAAGCTTGTAAAAAGGGATGTATTTACAAATATCTCTCCTATTTAAATTTGATGCTACTCATAAGTTGGTAATTATTTCTTACATTTATAATCTGTCACTGTTTACTCTGTTACAGGTGGCATAACCCACTTGAAGTTCACACCAGACGGTCTGAAACTGGTGTCAGGGGCGCGCAAAGACCACAGACTGTTAGTATGGGACATTAGATACTATCGCAGACCACTGAACATCCTCAGCCGAGTGGTCGACACAAATCAGAGGATATACTTCGACATATCACCCTGTGGAAAGTATCTAGTTACTGGAGGCACGGATGGTATCTTAAAAGTTTGGGCAGTTGATGCTGTCGATTGGAAGAATAGTTTAGATGTCACTGATGTTGAAGGAGATAATGCGACGTTCAAGGTAAAGATTTCACTGTTTTCCTTGCATATATTACTTACATAATGTCATAAGAAATTGATAGAAGATGGATGATGCATATAAAACCTGTAATGCCTCAAAAGATCACCACCAGTCTATTAGGTGAACATATTTAATTTATAATATTTTGTGTATAGGTATGTGCTGTAGGTAATCTTTAATTTTGAACATTATGCATATGATTGTTTCATTTATTTCATTTGTTTCAGTTTCCCATGCACAAAGATTGTTGCAACAGCGTATCCATACATCCCTTCAGACCTATACTTGCCACTGGGTCCGGCCAGTATCACTTCGAAGATCCCATTCAAGTAGACAGTGAACCGAATGGACAACTTGATAAAAATCCCATTCAAGACAACAGTGAACCGAATATACAACTTGAGAATGAAAGTTTAAAATTAAATGAAGACTTGAAACACTCGTGCCATGCAGAGAACAGCCTAGTGTTCTGGTGGGTAGGTGATGTGCCTGAGTTAAGTGATTTAACTTAAGTGAGTTTGTTTCAATTATAGAATATCATTTATAGATTAACTGCGTATTTATTTCGGAAAGAAAACGATCCTAGCAGAATAATATGTTGGAAAGGTGGCGAAACAGATCATCAATAAGGACATTTAGGACAAACAGGTAAGTTACATTCAAACACCTAAGTGATTCGACTGAAAACCATTAAGATATATTCTACCCCCAAATTTCAACTTCAAGAATCATGGAAAATGAGGCCAGGTTCCTTTAGTAGAGTTGTACCAAATACCTACTTATATGATGTCACATTATTCTCAGGAATGCGAGCCCATAAGTAGGCTTATATTTCGTTTGCGTGTTTAAGTCCAGTCTGGGCATTAACTTCAATTTGGGTTGTAACACGGCTCTTAGAATTCGCGTAGGTGTCTTAGAATAAACGTAAAGGAAAGGGAAACGATGTCCTAAAGGTACTTAAGTCAGGGCATACCTATATTATTTTGTTTATACATAAACAACATTTATTAGATATTATACATCCAGTTTTGGTAGTGGTTTGTAACACAATTGGTATAAGATTCCTATAGAGGTACCTAGATATACTACCTATAACAGTTTTCACTGCCCTTCTACTTGCAAGCAAACATACCTATTTACAAACCAATGCTAGTCGTGAGTGCACTCGTCAGCGAACTTTTTCCGAGAATAACGTGTTCCCGCGATTCATAACAACTACCTACTCGTAATTGCAGGTCAGACTAGTGTTGTATAAGACTCGAGTTCTCGGAGTCCTGTTTAATAAGACTCGGCTCACAACTTTAAGGCTCCACATGTTGACAGACTTCTTACTAAGCGAGTCTCGAGAACTAAACGAGCGTGGCATTAGGAGTATTAAGACTCGAGTCTTTTCTGCGGCCGAGTCCTTTTCTGGACGGAGTTCGAACACAGCTGGTTTACGGTTTGAGCCCAACTTTCTGAACAACGACAAAATACCTACTCACATTGAAATTTCCGAGATAGATTTATTTTTAGGGTTCCGTACCTACTCAAAGTGGTAAAAACGGAACTTATTGAGAACCTAGCTTCGAGTTTAATTTTGAAACTCAAGTTTGTTTGAAGACACGAGGGGTTTTAGAAACTTGAGTTGTTGGACATGACTAACGGTCGGAGTATTCGAGTTCATCAAGTCCTGTATTTTCTGAGAAGAGTACTAAATCAGGACTCCAGAACTCGAGTATTTTACGTCACACTTTCTCGTCTGTAGAGATGCGCTCAGTAATCGCTTGTGACTTAAAGCTTTGGACCGGTATGGAGGGTTATTGGTAGGCGTCGATTTCAATCTCTCGTATATATATATATAATAGCTTAACATTTTCATTTTCAATCGGCTCATTCAAATTCGCGGTCGTGGAAAATTGGCTCGACTTTTTACAAGTCTCTTTAACAATTTTATTTATACAGATGGGAATATTCCTGCCAACGAATTAATTTTTCCATCAAACCAGAGGGGTTATTTCCCACCTGTTACCACCAATTTGTTACCAGTGGTAACAGCTGGGATTTTTTTCCCATCTTGTACCACTAAAGTACTCGGTGGTAACTACTGGGAATATTTATTCCCATTTCTTACCACTAAAGTAAACGGTAAGTCCAGTAAGTCCAGTAACTACTGGGTTACCATCAATTACTATTCCCATTAGTTCCCAGTGGCAGAAGATGGAAAAAAAACCCAGCTTTTACCACTGGTAAAAAAATTGTGGTAACAGGTGGGAATAACCCCTCGAGGTATCGTCCGATAGGTACTAATAAATCAATACCTAGCGCGCCGAACGGGTAGTTATCTATCGAATTCCAAACTTGGTACAGGATTTTTCTCGGTCTAATAAATTGTGTCGATGTTAGAAGATACATACATTTATGAACTGTTACCTAGCGCGCTAGATCAGGAAAATACGTTGTGAAGTTATAAGATTTGGTAGATAACAAATATAGCCTAGTTAGCTACATGGCGATTTTAGATTCAGACGTTCAGAATACGGTTGACGAAGATTCATCATCAACCGTAGGTACAACACTTAGCCGTATTTGCCCAACTAATACCGTTCACGACGAATTTCACAGATACACCACCTTGAGACTAATCAAAAATGAAAACAGGAAAACGGAATTATTACCCCGTAATCACGTGGAAACCTAGACTGTTTCCGTAAGCCAGACACCTCATCAGCATTATAAGGTTGTTGAACCCAATCTTCATCCAATAGTTGGTCTGTATTGAGCTAATCAAAAAACAACGTGTTATTCGATAGGTATCTGATTTTTCGCTCGAATCTCAAGACGAACGAATTGGTACGTAATGGTTGTGTTGTGATGTAGGTAGTTGTATAACGAAGAACGACACCGAAGAAGAGCTGAATTTGACGCATTCGTTTCGCACACCAATTTGGTGTCGTACGCCCGTTTGACAGATTACCTCGACGCGCTAAACACGGAACGGAATGCGAAAGGTAAGGTACCTATGCAAATTGGGCCACTCGGTTTCGCTACGGCTGCTACGCCGTGTCCGTAGCAAGCTTAATAGGGAAGGTATGTAAGTAGTTGTAACGAAAAGCGTTTATAGCGGCGCACGGAAGTTTCATGTGCGTGAAGCGCTTTGAAAGGAGCAAAGCAGTGCTTTTGAACGATTTTCATGGGGCGACATTGCATGGGGGACATGGGTATTAGTATGGAAAAATAGCCGCGACCCCCCTTTGTTTTTCTTAACTCATAAATAAATAAATATTTGCGGATAATCTTACACAAATCGACCTAGTCCCAAACTAAGCAAAGCTTGTACTTAGGTACTAGACGAAGATCAACATACTTATATAGATAAATAAATACTTAAATACATATGTAGAAAAGATCCATGACTCAGGAACATATATTCGTGCTCATCACACAAATAAATGCCCTTACCGGGATTCGAACCCAGGACCCCTTGCTTCGTAGGCAGCGTCACTACCAACTAGGCTAAAGCGGTCGTCATATTGTTTCATTTTACTCATTTCAAATCCTTACATCCAATACTTCAAACTGCGACCTTCTTCAAGAGGCAACGCTACCCCGCAAAGGACTTTACTGGTTAAAGGACTTTCAAATTGTAATGAGAAATATATATACCTTAAATGTTTAGTTACCTCTATCTTCGTTTATAATCACATACGTAATTTTAAGGTAGCCATTGTTAGACGATCTCACCCACTCGCATTCAGCTATGTCATTGACGACCTACTTCAACTCACCTCACACTCGTACCTAGTATAACTTAAACCTGAATTTCGTAACGTCAGCGCGTAATGAGAGTTCAGTTTTTAACTGGTCGATGCCCCGTCGTGATACTTAAATTCTTCGTCTCGAGCACTATCTTCATTCAAATCAAACATCGTTAGGCGCTGCGTCGATTTACACCGTCTTTTGTTTAATGAAGTAGGTACAATTCCATCAGTCTGTGTAGCACCTTGATTTCTTTTGTCTTCTCTCTGCATTTCTTCGAATGGTTTTGCTTTTATTCCGTACGCGAGTTTCTTATGAACCGTATTTACCTATATATGTCAATCGTTCAATCTACGACGAAGCGCCCAATACCTACAGGTACAGGCCCGTAACAACTGCACATACTAGTAGGTACGCTATGTGAAGGAAGGGGCGCGTTCTTGTGGATTTAACAATTTATACTAAGTTCACCTCTTTTAATAGCAAAATATAATTTTCCAACTTAATACCAACCGAACATAATTTTAATTTACCTACAACGACGGTGGCAAACAAGCTTACGGCCTGCCTGATGTTAAGCAGCTACCGTTGCCTATGGACACTTGTGACTCCAGAAGAATCACAAGCGCGTTGCCGTCCCTTTATTCAATTGCACGAGGATTCGAAAAAATAAACTAGAAATACGCTTAACATTATTTGGCCGCTTACGGTCATAAACCCACTTTAAATACCTGAGCCTAACTATTAAGCCCGCTGTTATTCAAGAAAACGGACAGGACAGTCGTAAACTGGAGTTTCCAGTTAATTATTAATTAATGAATTACTCGGCAAGTGCTGAAAACTCCCAAGAGAACGGCCCACGTAACTTCAGGCGTAAACTTTGAGAACGGAATTGAGGACACTTAAAGTGGTCTACGGTGTCGGATAGTTGCCTACCTAGATAACATAAGTAACAGAGGTGAGAAAGAGACGTGAACTGAGACCTACCGTGTGAAATTATGTTAGTTGATGCCCTGGGGGCACCGCTTTGGATTCGCTGACTGTAATAAATACTATATAAAATGTTGCGAGGAAAATCGCCTAGTGGCGTTACTGCCTTTGCACTAAATCACTTGTATTCTCACTTCACGTCACTTGCAAAGGCTGGGTATTCCCCTTAACTGGTGTTGGGGGCAAAATTTTTTTGCTAAGCGTCTTTTTTGCGTTTAAGTGTATGCTGACATTGCTACCGGGAAAAATTGCATTGTTTCTTTAATAATACACTCAAAAAAAAAGTTAAGTTTGCGTTGTCTTTTCTTATTAGCTAAAATGTAGGGTACGAGTATCGAAAGGAAATAGCGTTAGCTCAAAAAAAAGAATACGTACACATTGATGAAAAAACAGTTCAGTAGAAGGGCATTTTCAATAATTCCTGCACCCAATTAGCATAATTTGTTAAACAAAAATTAACTCAGTGTCAGTTTTGTAACGACAATTAAGTATTTAGTTTGTATAAAAATTTCCTTTTTCTTTTCAATATATAAATCATATGCATATGGTCTATATGCATATTCAAATGCGAAAAAAGTTCAGTTTGACATCATTTGTATGCTTAACTTTCGTTACAAAACTGTCACTGAGTTAATTTTTATTTAACAACTCACGCTAATTGGGTGCACGAATTATTGAAAATGCCCAGATACACGTCTGTGGATGAGTTCTATGTAAAGTGAATTAGCCATACCTACTCTAAAAATGGGAAAGTGTGTGCTGCGATTACTTATAATGGAATTTGGTATTAATGTAGTTCCGTAAGATGATACCTAGTTTTTGTCGCGGATAATATGATCTACTACGGGGATGAAAGCGCGAGCGAAAGTTTGTATGGGATTGCGATACTACGGGGGTGGACCCTCAGGTCAGGGCTAGCTTAGTTAGTACCTATGTATACAATAACATACACATTAACTATGTGAACGGTTAAGTTCACTTCACACGTGGCTAGAAAGGTACAATAAAACTTTCTTTAATATCCAAGACGCCTTGCGATAGTCCATCTACAATAAATTTTCGTCCAAATCAGAATAACAGACTGAACTGTTAGATTTATTACCAATTTGATTTAGGGAGATAGCTCGTACCTCTGTTTTACTACCTAAGTATAAACGTTATTTGTATATTCTGCTGAAACATATAGATTTTATCTCGCTACCTTCTAGGGTTAAGAATTTGGGTCCAGTAGGCGAGAATTCGTAGGGTGCAATAAAACATCGGACATATCGGCTTCTTATCACTAGTGACGTTTAGGAAATTGAACCTTCTTTCTTATACCATTCGGTCGTTTTTGCAAGTGTAATGGTGAACAATATACGACTGACCAAACTGCCTTCGCATTAGATTGCGATCCCGTGGCAAATGGTCAAATACGAATGACCGCCCATCTGATTCAATATCGGTTATACAGGGTGGGCCCTGTAACTGGAGCAAAAAATTAAACGGTAGATTATTAAGCTTGTGAACAATTATTTCGAAGTGGTTTTATGCGAAAAAAAATTATTTTTTTTGAAAAAAAAAAGCATTTTTTTACTCTTCTGGAGTGCTATGAGTAACTTTTTATTTTAAAAACACAAAAAAAAAGAAAAAAAAAATGAAAAAATCACAAAACTATCTGTTGAACACAAAAATGCAAAAACTATTATGACTCATTACATGATGTTACCTCAAAATCTGCATTGACTGCCGTGATATGATCTCGTGGTGCCAAGATACATTACTTGGAGGTCATAACTTTAGATCAAAATTTCTCCGTAACCAAAAATTTTGAAAGTGAATGATACACAAGGGGTTACTGCAAATGCTCTAAGGAAGCCTCCTTTTGAATATTTGCTCGTGTTACAGGGCCCACCCTGTATACCAGGTAGGTAATTTTTTAATTCATTGATTTTAAGTCGATTCATTCAGTTATCGTATTTATATTGGCATAAGAATAAATACTCACTTTGCAACCTTAGCGGAATGAAATGAATATTATGAGATATCGTCCTTCTCAACAGTCAACGCTGATCACTCAGGTATGTTATATATTAGGTAGGTATGTTCTTATCAATGAATCTCGAATGAAGCGAAATCACGGTTCGCTTCATTCGAGATTCGTTGATAAGATGACGAGAATCATTTTTAATTAAATAAAGATAATGGCGGCTTCCTAAATACATTTCTTGATTCAAGCATTTTTTTCTGTGTGTGTGCATGCGGTTGATCTAGAATCTACATAAAGCCCTAACGTGCGTAGATAATAACAGAATACCTTAACTTTAGGACAAAATTGTAAATTGTAAAGCACGAGTTTTACTTAAAAAAAAAACAAAATTCGAACGAATTGTTAATATTGTACTAGGTACTCGTAATTAAGTTACAAAACTCATTTATTATTAAAAAGTTCTTACAAAACTTGCCGTATCCTCCTTTTAAGTTTTACACTTAGGAGATCCTGTCTTAACACCTAATAATATAATTAGCGCTCGAAAAGCTCTTCAAATAAAGTTTATTCAGATATAATGTTGATCGCTGTAGCGTTTGAGATATTACAGGTGAATACCTAATTAGTGTTTTGTCATCAAACCTTACACGCGACCGTGTCCCAAATGGCTCGGTTTCGGTTGACCAACGCGGTGTAACGCAAGAAGAATTTATTGTCTATCATGTAGGGTTAACGAGGGTCCCGGTGGACTGACGGCGGCGCGAGAGATCAGGCAATGACCTTGTAATTTTTCCTAGCAGTTTAAAAATCACGGCAATTATTGGGGTACACTACATAATTCCCAAGAGTCATTTGTCCGAAAGTATATTTTTTTCGAAAACCAGGATGTTTTGTTTTTTCAGGATATAATAATAACCCAAACCTAACCTATTCGTATATTCCATTAAATCATCTGCGTCCTCTTTTTTAGTTTAGCGGGAAATGGCGTTTGGAATTTTGAAACGGAATGATGATGGTGCGGACAAATTACTCTTCGGATTTTTCTGTGTTCCCTAATTAGTCCATGGCTTTGCGTGTAGGTGGGTTACTATGTAGTATAAAGTAGTAAAAATATATTTGGGGTCGATTAAAGATATACTTTATGCATTCCAATTTAATTTCAATGTGCGATCTAACACGTAGGTGAACACGCCGTGCGTGAAAGCACAAACAGCGCTTTGAAATCAAATCAAAATAAAATTGGATCGCGTAGCTTAATTCCTGAAGCGAGCTTTAAATTTTCAGCGAGGATAATTTATATTGGCTAACTCATTGACCCTTTCGCTACGTTCGTAGCACTACGCTGTAGTTGGTTGTAGTTGTAGCCATATTCACTGCCAAGAATCGCAAGGCGCTACGCTCGTAGCACTACGCTGTAGTTGGTTGTAGTTGTAGCCACATTCACTGCCAATAATCGCTAGGCGCTACGCTCGTAGCCGGTCCCATGGTTTGCCCCCCGTATAATTATAGCGGAAACCGTAGACCCTACGGTTTATGCGCCCGCTAGGCGGGTTTCTGGCAGTGAAAGTGTTAAACTACATAAGTATATAGCGAAAAGGGCCCGTAGCGCTGTGACGCCTGTGATTGGCACTGAATGGGCTCAATACCTAAGTCGCTGAGTTAGCTGTGATCAAACCGTCCGTTACAAGTTGAAACAAAAGTGGCAATCAACAAAATACATAAAAACATTGTTCCCACTAAGTGACGAAAACACTTAACAATACCCTCATTAACCTATTTTTCTTTTATTGAAAATCTAGGTTAGGTACATTGTGTAGGTGGTTTGTAAATATTAGCTACAATGAAGGCTTCTTTGGGTGAAACGTTTTAACATCAAAGGGAACAATAAACAATGTAAAGGCGCATAAATGTGTTACCATTTAAAACTTCGCAAGGAAAATATTTTCGTATTCAATCGCGGAGGTACCATCTACGGCCTGTTTCGGGAAAGTTGCCAGCTTACGGATCTTGAAATCTTTCTAATGATTGCCAAATTTTACTTGTTAAAATTATTTAACTTGCAATAAGATATTTTCCACAAGTATCTATATAAGTAAAGTGATGTCTTCATTAGTTTCTTATAAGGGTATCTAGGTGAAGACCTGAAATAAAATATTTCATTCATTCATTAGTATCCGACCAAAACATGATTTTCAGTCGGAACCGAAACCGATTTTCGGCCATTGTCTCAGTTTCAGCCGAAACCGAAACCGCAACTTTGACTCCGCCTATCATTACGAGCAGAATGTAGGTACGAGATACATTCAAAAGTACGAGGTCATAAGTTAGCCGAAGTTTCAGCCATATTTTGGCCGTAACCGAAACCTTGGCCGAAACTGATACTTTGGTCAGACACTAGTTTAAATAAAACTCGGCCAAGCTAATAAGCTACTATTAAGCTATGCGTCCCTTGTATGGAAACGTAGCTTATAAGTAAAAGTGATAGAACAGGGATATCCTCTTTTGTCAATTAAGATAAATGAAGTCGCGGCCCTCCTGGGATGAGTAGGGGTGTCCGAAGGTGGCCAGATGAAAGCTTAAAGACGAGTATTTTATGACTGCACAAAGATTTTTTTTTGACAAAAACTTAAGTAGGTAGGTACCCTATTTGTATTGTACACAGTTGGCTTCAAAAAATGTAATATCTTGTCAAAAAATGTGTATTATATTTTTGTAGTTTTTCTGTATTTGTTTGGCTGATATTGCAGATGAAGTACCAATACCCACGGGTGTGTTAGATTATTATGTAATATAGCACATAAGCTTACCAGTAATTTAAGATGCGAATTAACCTTCTTTATTGATTAGTTTGTCTCTTTTCTGTGTCACCAGACTATTAGATACTGATTTGACACTTCAATGAAAATATGTCGGGTAAGTGTATCGTTGACTTACTAATAATATTGCCAATGCTAAAATTAAAATTAATATCAGTATGTAATTTTCATGGTGCCTATTTATAATGGTTTTAATATGTTTGTGTATATTTTAAATGAATACTAGTAAGAATTTATTGATCAAGTGATTAAAATGACTGACTAAACTATCCATGACGTCACGTGTTTACCGAACAGAGGTGGCGTGGTCGAACACCTGGAATCAGGTATAAAAGGGATTGACCGGCCGATTCTGATTTCATTATTGTCACTGCTGTTCCATGGTGAACATCTCCTGGGAAGTCCAGTCAGTTAAGTAACCCTTGGTATTAATTATGTACTTTGTGATATTGCTGTGTATTTCAACTGCATTATATGCTTGAATTATTATTGATGCTTCGATTATTAGTCACGTTATAAGTGAATTAATTAACTTATGGATAATTAAATGATAAATAAATGAATACTTATGGTTTGAAGGTTTTTACTGGTATTTTGGCCAATAAAAGAGTTGTTACATTACTTAATCTGTGATAATACTGTAAAAGTGTAAAAATACATTGAAGTACTAAAGAAATGAAAATATACTTTGACCTTCAAAAAGTGTTCTGTATGAATCTATTTTGAATAAAATATCTTGACTTTGACTTTGTTACAATAATTCTATGATTTTTATTATAACAAATACTTTATATTTCCCTTGCCTATTCAACATAGTAGTAACGAATTGTCTAAATCGGGTACAGGGTACACGAATAAAGGGGTAAGTAAGGAAATACTACAATGTTTCAGCTTTTTATTCTCAATCCATACACGTGGTAATAAATATTACAAATAATATGTTGATATCATAATTACTATAATTCGCTTTTATTTACATTTCTGTCATCAGAAGTGGGATACGACCTACTTTTTTGTTGTTGTATTTTTTTTACATACCTGATACCTGCCTGTGAATTTTAGGATGGCCGATACAGCAGTTCAAGATTCACTGAAAGCGATTCGTGACGCTCTCACCACTACCTACACAACGCAGTCAAAAGGATGATGACATCGCGCTGCCATTATTCGACCCCGAGCGGAACGACTGTGGAGCTGCCAGCTGGTGCAACATCATTGAAGTTCTGGCCAAGGAGTTCGACTGGAGCAGCATGAAGACTGCAGCGAAGGCCAGTAAAGCTGTTAAAGGTTATAAATTTATGATTGCAACGAAATATATTTTGTCAACTTAACGCCATTATATAGGTATGGTAAATATACCCTCTTCATTAATATTGTTATATCTTCAAATAAAACTACCAAATTAATTAATTGGAGTTATATTATATTTCTTCGAATCAATCGGTACCCGAACAATGTTATTATGTTCAGTCACCCAGCAACGGCCCCTGGAGGTGCCACAGACAATACAACATAAAAGACTTCAAGTTCTCACACTCTCCCCACTTATTTTTAACATATATTTTCAAAATAATACATAAACAACTAACTAAATTAACATAACGCTTCTAGCTCATCTGAGCAATATAACATCTGGTTAATGTGTCGCTTCCATTTTAAACCTTCTACATCTACCACATAAGTAGTTCCTGGTATGGACTCTTCTATCACTAAACCTTGAACCCAGGGCCTGCTGTCCTTCCTAAAGTCTCTTACCATTACCTTCTGACCGATTTCAAATGTAATCTCCCTTTTGCCCTGTTCTCTTTTTCCTACCCTCTCCTGCACTATTTCTAACAGGGGCGGCGGGCGCAGTAAACTAAATCTATTTCGTATTTCTCGACTTAACATGAGACGTGCTGGTGAAACTCCAGTTGTGCGCTGTGCCGTACTTCTATAATCAAACATGAACAGGTTAACTGAAGATCTCAAATCAAGTCCACTCTCTTTTATTTTAGTCACTGCTGATTTAAAAGTCTCCACAAATCGTTCAGCGGCTCCATTTGTCGCTGGATGGTACGTCGGTGAAAATGTATGTTTAATGTGGTTTATACTACAAAAGTTTTTAAACTCTTCACTCGTAAACGAGCGACCATTGTCCGTAACTAAATGCACCGGGTACCCAAAGCGACTAAATACACTACTAAGTACATCTATTGTGCGGGAACTCGTTATATTTGCCATTTCGTATATTTCTGGCCATTTGGAGAAACTATCTACTATTACCAAAAACATTTTATTGTAAAATGGTCCCAGAAAATCAGCATGAATCCTATACCACACTGAAGGAGGAACAGGCCATGGTTTCTGTGTTTTAGTGGGTGCCTTACAGTTTTGAAGACAAACTAAACATTTCTTAGAAATATTTTCTATTTCAGAGTCTAAGTTAGGCCACCAAAAGTATGAACGTGCGATTTCCTTCATTCTTACAATTCCGAAATGGCTCTTATGCAATTCGAATAAGACTGATTCCCGAACGCTGTAAGGTATAAGTATACGATATCCCCAAAATATACAATCTCTGTCAACTGTTAATTCGTTTCTTCTGTTATAATATGGCAAAAGTTCCTTATTTAGTTCATTTTTCTCTGGCCATCCATCAGACATATATCTTAATATTTTAGAATATATTACATCCCTCTTTGATTCGGTTTGAATCTTTACGAGTTCGTCCTTCTTGCACTTGTATATAGCACTTAAGTTTCCAAGTTTTGCTTGTACGATGTGTTCAACTTCCTTACAATTTTCTACATCCGTATTCATATTCTGTATCGGCCATTTGCGGTTTAAATTAACGTTTTCCTCCGCCAACCATTGTTGTAAAAATCACTCAATATACCTACCGATACACAATTTTGTAGTAGGTACCTACTTATTTAGGTAGATATTGTTATTATAACACTTTTTTGCACGCTTGGTACTTAATACTCGTCGCCAATTGTTATATCTTCAAATAAAACTACCAAATTAATTAATTGGAGTTATATTATATTTCTTCGAATCAATCGGTACCCGAACAATGTTATTATGTTCAGTCACCCAGCAACGGCCCCTGGAGGTGCCACAGACAATACAACATAAAAGACTTCAAGTTCTCACAAATATTATGGCTTAATATGCATCTCACCATAATAAAACATTTGCGTCGTTAAATTGACAAAATAGGTATCAATTAAATTACTTGAGTGATGAAATAATTCTACCGAGCCTCACTTGATGTTAGAAGTGAAACAGTAGAAGTAAATTTATTTGCTACCGAGCCTCACTTGATGTAAGAAGTGAAACAGTAGCAATAGATTTAAGTTCCTACCGAGCCTCACTTGATGTTAGAAGTGAAACAGTAGCAATAGATTTTAGTTGCTACCGAGCCTCACTTGATGTTAGAAGTGAAACAGTAGCAATAGATTAAAGTTGCTACCGAGCCTCACTTGATGTTAGAAGTGAAACAGTAGCAATAGATATTAGTTGCTACCGAGCCTCACTTGATGTTAGAAGTGAAACAGTAGCAATAGATTTTAGTTGCTACCGAGCCTCACTTGATGTTAGAAGTGAAACAGTAGCAATAGATTTAAGAATACAGCGACCAATACAGATATAACAATGATGATGAATTGAGGTTACTGTGACAGTGATGGTAACCATGTAGCAATAGTAATTAGCAATATTGATAAGCCAATTAGTATTTAAAAAAAAATTAGATTATGCTACTTCGGGAGCGAAGTACAAGTCAGTATGGCCGTGTTAGATTATTATGTAATATAGCACATAAGCTTACCAGTAATTTAAGATGCGAATTAACCTTCTTTATTGATTAGTTTGTCTCTTTTCTGTGTCACCAGACTATTAGATACTGATTTGACACTTCAATGAAAATATGTCGGGTAAGTGTATCGTTGACTTACTAATAATATTGCCAATGCTAAAATTAAAATTAATATCAGTATGTAATTTTCATGGTGCCTATTTATAATGGTTTTAATATGTTTGTGTATATTTTAAATGAATACTATAAAATGACGTCACGTGTTTATCGAACAGAGGTGGCGTGGTCGAACACCTGGAATCAGGTATAAAAGGGTTTGACCGGCCGATTCTGATTTCATTATTGTCACTGCTGTTCCATGGTGAACATCTCCTGGGAAGTCCAGTCAGTTAAGTAACCCTTGGTATTAATTATGTACTTTGTGATATTGCTGTGTATTTCAACTGCATTATATGCTTGAATTATTATTGATGCTTCGATTATTAGTCACGTTATAAGTGAATTAATTAACTTATGAATAATTTAATGATAAATAAATGAATACTTATGGTTTGAAGGTTTTTACTGGTATTTTGGCCAATAAAAGAGTTGTTACATTACTTAATCTGTGATAATACTGTAAAAGTGTAAAAATACATTGAAGTACTAAAGAAATGAAAATATACTTTGACCTTCAAAAAGTGTTCTGTATGAATCTATTTTGAATAAAATATTTTGACTTTGACTTTGTTACAATAATTCTATGATTTTTATTATAACAAATACTTTATATTCCCCTTGCCTATTCAACATAGTAGTAACGAATTGTCTAAATCGGGTACAGGGTACACGAATAAAGGGGTAAGTAAGGAAATACTACAATGTTTCAGCTTTTTATTCTCAATCCATACAAGTGGTAATAAATATTACAAATAATATGTTGATATCATAATTACTATAATTCGCTTTTATTTACATTTCTGTCAGGTGAATATGTTTTATCGTCGACATATACCGTACCTACAGATGATAATTTATATCCTTGTTGTGGTTTCAAAATAAATGTATTCTAGGTAAGTAAGTATTATATTCTATTCTATTCTACAGGTTCTATTACTCTAGAATGTATGGGAAATACCCTCGCTCTGGCATCCCCGAGTGCCTGCAAACAAAGTGCCCGCCCACACATCTTTAACAAGTTGAAGAATAATAAAATCCCTGAAAAGTAAATTTACTTAACGACGCTCACCGCGAGTCAACGGCCATAAGTGAACTCAATTGGTTAAAATTGACGCAAACGAAAAATATTTTTATGAATACATATGGATTTCTGGATGCCTTATCAAGTCGATTTTCAGCCGATAAATAATTACTTTGG
Source organism: Epinotia brunnichana (assembly GCA_963854355.1). Taxonomy (NCBI): domain Eukaryota; kingdom Metazoa; phylum Arthropoda; class Insecta; order Lepidoptera; family Tortricidae; genus Epinotia; species Epinotia brunnichana. The sequence goes on along the minus strand of OY977949.1, from coordinate 13,872,045 downwards.
CAGAATAACGGTTGGTATAATTTCAACTCAGATTTTCAATTAGGTTCGGTAATGGAAAAAAACCGCATTAAATCACACTTTTAATCGGTTGTTCATTTTGCACGGCTATCACAAGACGGCGCGCGAGTTCTCTCGATTTTTCTCGCACTACTCGTCTCTCTCTTATTAGAAAACTTAGAAAGAGACGAACGAGAAAAATCGAGAGAGCTCGCACGCCGTCTTGTGATAGCCGTGCTGTAATTGTTATATTAACCTGCTGCGTGCTGTATTGTTATTTTTATATATTGTCGGACAACCTGTTGAGTTCAGGACGAAAAGTTAAGTTATTATTTGGAATCAATATGAATAAATAGAACTACATGCATTAGTGATGCAAAATAGGTTAGGTTAGTTTAGAACTGCGACCACAACCACGCTCAAGCGGAACTACTGTGCCGCCGTAGCGGCCCGAGACTTCCGTTCCGTTCTGGTGTCGCTCGTGTCGTCGTGGCTTAGTTAGTACATACCTACTCTTTATCTGATGAAGCCCACAATATAGTTCTTCGGTGATCCTCATTCCACTACTGTACCGCGCGACCATTTAGGTTCAAGGGTGTGAGGATATAGCGTCGTCCATTCCGAACGGCGTGGTGGTAGAACAGCCGTGGGCATCATAAAATGTTGTTTTGAGCACAACCCAATATACAGTCGACTACTAAAAGATGTCTTTTACTTTAAAGATTAAGGAGAAATCTTTAAAGTACTGCACAGTAATATATTTTTTTTTAATTTTTAATTTTTATTAAAAATCATTTATTCATATAATGAATAAATCTTTTAGTTTTCGACTGTATAGTGATGGAACAGCAGGCAACGCGCAGACTTGTGTTTTCGAGGGATTGAACCGGATCAAATTATCCCAAACCCACTCCGAGACTGGATAGAGTGCTATCAATTTTGGATACAAGTTGTCTCTAAAACTACGGAACCTGTTCAACATATTGGAATGACTATAATTCCACGTTCTCAGCATAGAGGTTGCTACGGGTATCACAGAACGCAGATAATGTTCATGCGTTGACACTATGTTGTCTTTATGAAAAAATGTTCCGTCAGGTGAATGTCACTGTGTCCACGGATATCGATTTATTAATATTTTATGTATCTTGGAAGTTTGCAGCAATTTGATTCCAAGAAAACTTATTACTTTTCTTTAACCGTTGTGTGCAAGTGTTATCGAGACACGGGGTAAGTGATTTCTTTACATTTCTAACGGCTTAACATTTGACTTGTGCTCAAGATGAATTTTCGTGGGTTCACGTCCTGTGTTACGTTGTTCACAGCCTTTGAGACACGCCCTTTTGGATAGGGATTCAACATCCCACACTCAAGCGATTTCCGAAATCTTATTTGGCGCATTGCGCTGGAACGGACAGCTGTTTTCACATCGTCCCTCATCGTCTGCGTGGTCTAGCGTCCGCATAGTGCCACTAGTTTTACTGAGCTGCTACGTACGCCAGTTCGAGCCTCAACGAGGATAAATATTTTTGTATTTTTATTTCTTTGGTTTTTGTTTTATTTAAGGTTGTTCCTATTTCGCCCTTTGTTTGGTTTTTTTCATTTTGTTTAATTTAATTTCACAACTTGTTCTTTTCCGTATTTTATAAATATAATTGTCACAAAGTGGTTGCTCAATTATTTATTCACCTTCGCAGCATAAGAACCAGAATCATTTCATTGGCGCCCACAGGGTTGATGAAGGTTGAGCACGCACTATTTAAATGTTTTTGTACGTAGGTAGTTGCTTTTTATAACGCGCTAAGATTTTAATTTAAGTTTTTTTCTCTTATTTGTGTAAAGCTTTTGTTTGTTGGTCTTTAAACATGGACGTGAATTTTCTTTTGAAGGATGAGCTCATGTTTGAACTCGCTTGCAGGGGCGTGTATGATGTGGAAACAGTAGCTCCGATGCGTAGAATTCTTAGAGAAATTATTAAGAAGGAATCGAGTGGTGTTTGTTCTATTGAGTTTAAGGTACCAAAGAGGTGCATTGAGAACCCCCTGTCAGAGATAATCACTTGCGAGTCTAAATTTAAATCACTGTCTGCTGCACTCGGTGAGATTACGGACGGGACCGATCGTTCCAACTTTAGTAGGATTTGTACTCGCCTCGCTCATTTGTTAGGTCGCATTAAATTGGTTATTCCGACAGAACTAGGCCTCATAGAAAAACACTTGTCTATATTGAATAAAATCCAGGAGGCTACTGCTAGAATGCAAACATTGGAAAATGTGGATGAAGAGGATGATGAGTGTATTTCAGAGCGCGACAAAGAAATTTTGCATAAATCGCTGGGTGAGGAAGCCTCGAGTATAATAGACAATCTGGAGCAGGAAAAGATGTCCGATGTTAAGTTTTCATACAAACCAATTGTAGGGTTAGGTACGGCCCCACTAGTGGGGTCTGAGCTAGGCAATAGGTGCGGTCAGTCAGAGACTTTACAGCCTCCGTTATTCAAGGACAGTGATTTAAGACGTTCACAACATCAGCGTACTTCAACCCTTGATGTGGATGTCAAGAAAAGGAAATTGGTCCCAATTAAGGACTGGGGCATAAAATTTAATGGTAAGGGGACTTTGAGCATCAATGCGTTCCTAGAACGGGTCGTGGAGTTAAAAGATGCTCGCAACGCCACTGAAACCGACTTATTTCGTTACGCTATTGACCTATTTGAGGATGACGCTCTGATTTGGTTCCGTGCTAATCGTGACAGAGCCTCCTGCTGGGATGAGCTAGTACGGCTCCTGATTAGTTCATTTCAAAGTCCATTTTATGAGGAAGAATTATTGGATGAGATAAAGAGGCGCACTCAGAGTAAACATGAAAATGTACAGATTTACATGTCTGTGATGCAGAACATGTTCAATCGCTTACCCACCAGGTTATCAGATCAACAGAAGCTGGCCATTCTGTTGAGAAACATCCAACCAGTTCTTCAAAGAGCGGTGTGTAGAGACCATTTTAACACGATATCAGAATTGGTTGAATTCTTAAGGGTTATTGAAAGAACGAACGTCAATTGCGAGAACTTTCAAGAGCCCTGCCAGGGTCGGTGTGTTGTCGAGCCCGATCTAGCATTCCGTGGCAAGGAGATTAATGCTTTGAATCGGAACCCCAATATGCAGGGTATAAGGATGACAGCCACGATGAGATGCTGGAATTGCCGAAACACTGGGCACGTTTTCAGAGAATGTCCAGCTGAAAAGCAAAGGGTATTCTGTTACAAATGCGGGAAATTTGGATCTACGGTTAAGAAATGCCCTTGCAGCAATTCGGGAAACGCCAATTCGGAAGGCAAACCTGCCGAACTCCTTCCGAAATAAATTATATTGATAATGATTGGCAGGCCTGGCTGGCGGTAATTCACTCCTTCTTTGAGTCAGGGTAGATTAACAGAATTGAAACTAAGCCTCAGGATAAACGCTATTATGTTTCCTTCAAGATTTTAGGGAAAACATTTTCAGGGCTTTTGGACTCGGGCGCAACTATTTCGGTGATTTCAGAGGGTTTTCACACGCGGTTGATGTCTTTTGGTATGCAGGCGGAGAACATACCTCAGCAGTGTCTGTCTACCGCCAATGGCACACGTCATACCGTTGACTCTGTTGTTTATCTGCCCATAGAATCCTTTGGAAAATACAAAGTTATTAAATGTCATGTTATGAAACAACTAAACCACGAGGTTATCCTAGGCATGAACTTCTTCGAGCAGTTTGGGTTAGAAATCAACTGCGGCTGCGATCATACAGACATATTGAGCAGCGAAGATATTGCGGAGTTCAGCTCGCCTAATCCAGTTATTTCTAGAGATGAGTTAACGCCGGGGCAAAAAACGTCCTTAGACTTGATTATCAAGGAAATGCGTGAGCAAATAGGCACGGGTATTGGTAGAACACACTTGATTGAGCACCATATTGAAACGGAAAATCATTTACCTGTGTGCCAGAGGCAATATCCGTTCGCTCCCCCCATAATGAAAGAATTAGAAGCTGAGATAGAAGAAATGTTAGCTAACGACATCATTGAACCATCTCACAGTTCTTGGCGCTCTCCGGTCCTCCTGGTTAAAAAAGCATCGGGTAAAAACAGACTGTGCCTAGACAGTAGGCAACTAAACAAAGTTACCAAGAAGGATTCATATCCTCTACCCAGAATATCTGTGATACTAGACAGTCTAAGGAATGCTCGTTACCTGTCCACCATAGATCTGCGTTCAGCATTCTGGCAAATACCGTTAGAGGAATCTAGCAAAGAAAAAACGGCTTTCGGTATAAGTGGAAAAGGGCTTTTCCAATTTAAGGTTATGCCGTTTGGGTTGTGTAATGCTTCCCAAACTCAACAACGTTTCATGGATAGGTTATTTCCACCGGAATACGAAGGAAAGATATTCACTTACCTGGATGACATAGTCATTTGCAATAGTAGTTTTGAAGAGCATCTTTCCTCGTTAAAATGGGTCATAGACCAATTGAAGATGGCTGGTTTGACAGTTAATACGGAAAAATGTGAGTTTGCACGGTCTTCACTCAGATATCTGGGTTATCTGGTAGATAAAGAGGGTTTAAGGACAGATCCAGATAAAGTGAGTGCGATACTTACCTATCCACGGCCAGAAACATTTACGGAATTAAAGCGGTTTATTGGTATGGCTAGTTGGTATAGGCGGTTTGTTGAGAATTTTGCCATGGTGGCCGCGCCTTTACATGAACTTACGAAAGGTGGGAAAAAGGGCAAGCGTATAGTTTGGAACATTGAGGCGGAGAATGCGTTCACGAATTTAAAAACAGCCTTGACCTCAACCCCGGTTTTGAGTGTTCCGGATTTCAGCCAGGAATTTTCTGTGCAGTGCGATGCGTCGAACAGAGGAACAGGTGCGGTTTTGTTTCAGAAGAGTGAGGGAGTTGAAAGGCCGATCGCCTATACCAGTTCTAAACTTACGGATAGGGAGAGAAATTATTCAGCGTCTGAGAGGGAGTTATTAAGCGTCCTTCACGCAGTAGAAAAATTCAGGCCATATGTTGAGGGAAGTCACTTCAAAGTAATTTCTGATCATAGTGCTTTGCAGTGGCTTCACAAAAACAAAGATCCACACGGCCGACTAGCTAGATGGGCCATGCGTCTGCAACAGTTTGACTATGAAATAGTTTTTCGCAAAGGCAAGCAGAATGTTGTTCCAGACGCGTTGTCAAGAGCTTTGAACGCAGAAGACGTAAATGTGTTGGAAATCAGGGCAGAAAATAAAGATGACTGGTATAAGGCACAGGAAGAGAAGGTACTAAGCGGATCGCATTCGGAAGATTGGCAGCTTAGTCAGGACCGACTTTGGAAATACTTGAAGCTGAAGCAATTTCCAGAGGAAAAATATAACTGGAAATTGGTAGTTCCAGAATCGCTTAGAAGCCTGGTTTTGAATGAATGTCATGATGATCCGACCGCGGGTCACTTTGGTGTCAAGAAAACAGTAAATAGAGTTAGGCAACACTACTTTTGGCCCTCCCTCATTAGCGACGTTAAACTTTATGTCAGAAAATGTGAGGTCTGCGCCAGCCATAAACCATCACAGTTACCTCCAAGTGGCATGATGGGGCGACAAAGAGAAGTGTCGGGGCCATTTCAGGTTGTATCAGTAGACCTAATGGGTCCATTCCCACGTTCTAAGCAGGGTAATACTATGTTATTAGTGCTTTCATGCTGGTTCAGCAAGTTTTCTCTGCTATTCCCTTTACGCACAGGTAAAGCATCTAACATTGTTAAAATTTTAGAAGAACAAGTAATATTAGTTTATGGCTCCCCGGATGTAATTATTTGTGACAATGGAAAACAATTTGTAGCCAACCAGTTTAAGGAGATGGCAGAGAACTATGGCGTAGACTTGTGGTATACACCTTATTATCATCCTCAGGCGAACCCGACAGAGAGAGTGAATAAGGTCATCGGAACAGCCATAGCCTGTTATGTGAGGGATAATCATAGGGATTGGGATAAGTACATCCATCACATTGCACATGCCATAAGAACTTCGGTTCATGAGGTAACGGGAAAGACGCCATCTTATCTGTTCTTTGGGCGAGAGACCTCTGTTCTAGGTAACAAATGCGGGCATTTTCAGGAGGAGGTTCCGCTGAAATGCAATAGAGAGGGTTTTGAGTCTTATTTAAAGTCAAGAAATGAAATCTACGCTGACATTAAAGAGAGGTTGAGAAGAGCACATGAGGAAAATTCCAAGCAATATAACAAACGACGGCGTATTTGTGAGTATCGGGAAGGAGATATGGTTTGGAAACGCACCAAATTCCTATCAAATGCTGCGAAAGGATTCATGTCTAAATTGTCACCGAAGTTCGAGAAAGCCATCGTTGCTAAGAAGTTATCGACAGACGTCTATAAATTAGTTAGTGTCAGAGGCAAAGACTTGGGCAAATGGCACTCATCGGACCTAAAGCGCATGTTATGAATCCGGGGCGGATTCTTCTGAGGAGAGGGGATATTGGAATGACTATAATTCCACGTTGTCAGCATAGAGGTTGCTACGGGTATCACAGAACGCAGATAATGTTCATGCGTTGACACTATGTTGTCTTTATGAAAAAATGTTCCGTCAGGTGAATGTCACTGTGTCCACGGATATCGATTTATTAATATTTTATGTATCTTGGAAGTTTGCAGCAATTTGATTCCAAGAAAACTTATTACTTTTCTTTAACCGTTGTGTGCAAGTGTTATCGAGACACGGGGTAAGTGATTTCTTTACATTTCTAACGGCTTAACATTTGACTTGTGCTCAAGATGAATTTTCGTGGGTTCACGTCCTGTGTTACGTTGTTCACAGCCTTTGAGACACGCCCTTTTGGATAGGGATTCAACATCCCACACTCAAGCGATTTCCGAAATCTTATTTGGCGCATTGCGCTGGAACGGACAGCTGTTTTCACATCGTCCCTCATCGTCTGCGTGGTCTAGCGTCCGCATAGTGCCACTAGTTTTACTGAGCTGCTACGTACGCCAGTTCGAGCCTCAACGAGGATAAATATTTTTGTATTTTTATTTCTTTGGTTTTTGTTTTATTTAAGGTTGTTCCTATTTCGCCCTTTGTTTGGTTTTTTTCATTTTGTTTAATTTAATTTCACAACTTGTTCTTTTCCGTATTTTATAAATATAATTGTCACAAAGTGGTTGCTCAATTATTTATTCACCTTCGCAGCATAAGAACCAGAATCATTTCAATATCTTTTGAAATCAAAATTTACGAGTATTTTACAAACATTTTGGCCAGCCAAGCGTTCTATTTAATTAAATATTATTTACAAAATGCTACTAAAAACTTTTCAAATTCAATTGAAAAGTCCCCACGCGTGGCGACTGGGTACAGTGGGTACCTATGCTAACTTTTCTAGATTTACATAATAAAGGTACTTAGTTATGAAAGTTTTGGATTTTTACATAAGGTTTAGGGAATATTCATTGTGATTCTTGAGTTCAATCAACTGTAGTATTTATTTTTACCTTAGATTATAAAATATTCTAACGATTAGCTTGTTGCTAAAAGCTTCAATAATAATTTTAACAAAAGCGTGGGTACAATTTAGGAAAGTTATATTTTTTTCAATTTCTTTTTTTATCTTCGAATGCGTGTAGGTTGGCCTTTATTATATATCGGAATACTTAATAATTAGCGTAATTAAGAAGCAGTGAGGCGTACCGCGGGCGTGCGTCTGACTATTGCTGATGAGTGTCATCAGTCCTCGATGCCAATTATTTCCACATTTACACAAGACTAACACATTTACGAAAGAGTATCTAAGTAGGTAGTACTCACAGTAAACGCATGAAGCAAAAAACTTTTTAAAGTTTTATTTGTGTCCAGCGTAGCTTATGGACACTTTCAACGACAGAAGTGTGACAGAATGATCTTCCTTTAAAAATCTGTAGGTACCTACACTCATTTGCGATTATATCGACGACTGGACTGACTATGTCGTAGAGGTAGAATAGATAGAGGGAGGTCACCCACACATACACAGATGAGTGACAAAGATGTATGCATAGGCAATACCGCAAGTGGGAATGAGATACAGTGTCATATTTTCTGTCCCTCATCGCGTATACGGATTTTTTGTTTGCCAACAGCTTGTTTGCCACCACACCTGTCAAAACTTGTACTGAAACTGACACCATGACGTCACCGATATAATACGACTAAATTATAAATGACATTAGACGTCAATAGTGTATTAGCTTCTGATACTTCTAAATTTAGTATGGTTAATTTACCATCTTCCCTTTTGGGTAATAGCGTATACCCATCGCAGACGCCATCTATATATCATCTATCTACGGACTATGTTTAGTTTTTTAACAAGTTAATGTGACAGTCACGTCATGACAAGGTTATATGATTGCATTTTCCAAAGCGTCCCAGACACACGGCCCATCGTAAATCGACGAAGGAAGGAGATCATTCCTTCAATAGCGATCGATCAGTCTCGCGACTTTCATCCAGACGTCGCAATCCGTGAACGATTCCCACTATGTCGTCTGTCGGGACGACTTTTTATTTTTTTTGTCGTCGCCTCATACAAATTGGTGTCCGACAAGTGTGACCAGCTTCATATAAAATGTTCTGCCACTACGACGCACGATAAAAAGTCGTCCCGACAGACGACATAGTGGGAACCGGGTCTAATGCGTTAAATATCGATCAATATACGAGCTTTGGTTAACGAAGCATGGTATATATCGGTATGAAACTCGCCACAGTGATCGCTATTGCCAAGATTTCTGGCACGCCCGTATTATTCATTTGTCTATGACCAGACATACCATGATTGATGGTTTAGTAGCTCATTCATTAAAGAAGGAGTAATGTAATTTGTAGTAGACTAATTAATCAAGGGATGGTCCAATATGTACCTACTACAAGAAGGATCTACCTTACATCTATATCTCTACAAATATTATACAGAGGAAAACTCTGTGAGGTTGTGGAAAAATCTGTATAATACTTATGAGTACAGTCACCAGCATCCGGCATCAATATATGATAGAACAAAGGCCGCAAAAATATCAGATGACAACTCTTTTCCTAGAGCCGTTAGAGCGTGTCAGATATTTTTGCGGCATAGTTACGTACAGTCACCGGCATCAATACATATATGATAGAACAAAGGCCGCAAAAATATCAGATGACAACTCTTTTCCTAGAGCCGTTAGAGCGTGTCAGATATTTTTGCGGCATAGTTACGTACAGTCACCGGCATCAATATATGATAGAACAAAGGCTGCAAAAATATCAGATGACAACTCTTTTCCTAGAGCCGTTAGAGCGTGTCAGATATTTTTGCGACATAGTTACGTACAGTCACCGACATCAAATATTGATGCCGGTGACTGTACGCAACTTTAGAAAACATCTGTCCGATGTTCAATTAATTCTGAGTGATTAAGGAACAGTGGCCCGTTTCAAGCTATACCTAAGTTACAATTTTACAAGTCTGAACTAAATAGGTAACACAGGTCAAATTATATACAAGTGGTCAAGCGCCTCTGTGTGGCCTGCTTAGACTTGTAAAATTGTAACTTGTAGCTTCGTGAAACGTGAAACTCAAATATATGTAAATAAAAAAAAACAACCCAGACTTCTATTTACTGCACAAAAGGCGTTCAATTATATTTCGTGTCACACCGAAGACGATTACTATAGTTTACAAGCAGCAGTACATATATTGGTGCCATCCTCGTCACTAATTTTAGAGCTAAAACATTTAAAAAGTAAGAAAACATCGCTCCCCTTCCACCCATGTAAGTACCGGCGCGGGGTCGCGCGGCGTCCAGACTTCATTACAGTTTTGTGTGTCACACTCACCTGGAATTTGTCTTACGTTATTTACCTCCTGAAAATAGTTTAAAAAAATATTTAATTCAGGCAAAAACCCATATTTTCACATTTGGAAGTTTACAATTAGGAAATAATAATAATAATAAAGCGACATAAATAATTAATATTACATACATATTTGCGACACTGGGCAAAGATCATTACTTTATTTGGCCAGTGATGATCTTTACCCAGTGTTTTGTCATCGGGCAGTCCAGGCGCTCAGCAAACATATTCAGAGTGGTGTTGGCTGCCGCGCACTCTGCTCAACAGAGACGCAACTCTCTTCCTTCTGATGGCGTGGAAACCATCAGTGTGCGCCTCTACGAACATACGCGACGCGCTACAGCGTCGCGGCAGTTTCATCAGCATCCTGAATATGTTATTATACTGGACCCTAAGCGTATTGTATGTGCGTTGCGTATGACTCACCCACATGCTGCTGGTGTAGAAGGTCTGGCAATAAGCCCTATATAACATGACTTTAACTTCTTTCGTGCACCGAGCAAACCTGCGGGCTATCATGTTGCCTCGCACGGCCAAGGCCCTCCTCTCTCTCTCTATGTCCGTATCATCTCTCAAGTCCGGCGTGACCATATGCCCCAGATATTTAAATTGGTCTGCCACCTTTAGAGCCACGCCGCCCAACACTACCGGAGGCACAACTGTCGGGTTATAAGTATTTACTTGTTTTCAATATAACAACTTCACTCTTTTTAGACTCGTACCTCAGGCCATGTTGCTCGGCATAGCCCTCGTATTTGCTAACCAGCTGCCTTATTGCATTGATGGAGGGGCCCAGCAGCACCATGTCATAAGCGTAGCTAATGTTATTGACACTGACACCATGCTATGCGAACTTAGAACTTAATGCAAATCCAGTTTCTTATTGAAAACAGTGCCACCTTCTTGATAGCTGGCGAACTCTCTGAAGCTCTAGCGATTGCTAGGCAAGGCTGTCAAGGTATTTCCAAATTCGCCGTGTTGTCTCAAGGCATCAGTAGCCTAGGGGTACAGACGGTGGTATTTGGAGTCGATGATCCGACGTTCAAATCCTACGACCGACGCACTTTTTGTATGTTTTGTACATTTAAAGAAAAGTTGTAACTACCGCAGAAGAGATGGCGCCTGTATACGCAAGCATTAAATGCCTTCTCAATTTGGTCGAGTTGCCTGTCTATCTCAGTATGTATATTGTAGTCTTTGACTGACACCGTCAATATGACATCCCACATGCGTACTGCTGAGCTTCTCGATCAACTGGTTAATATAAAGGTTGAACAGAATAGGCGACGACAGCCCCCCTTGTCTGACATCACACTGAAGTATATACTCCTCGGACAATGTATTCACCCATCTCACTTGATTGACCTGGTTGCCATACCAGTATTTTAAAAGTGTAACACATTCTGCTGGCATGGTCGTACGGCTTAGTTTTTGCCACAACAGATGGTAGGCAACCAGGTCAAACGCCTTGGACAGGTCCAAGTTTAACACAAAGCGAAAATATTAAACTTAGATGTAAAAGCCGCAGTTTTGGAAATCAACGAAAAAACTGACTTATAATTCATATTTAACCAAAGCAAACAAAACCAGCTTTCTAGCAGTCTTGCACCTATTGTACGAGTAATAAATCGGACCCTGTCATCAAAAGAAGCGGTACCTTAAAATATAATAAAAACCTTCATAAGCTTATGGCGCCTGCAAGATCATACGCGATAATCATTTCAGAGAATAAATTACCCCAGTTCGCAGCCCTAAACAGCAAAATTAGTGAACATCAGCTTCGGCATGGCCTTACATACTAGTAGGCTATCAAGACCGGTCCCGAAATGAAATCAACAGCCTTGCATCCTGCATACAAACGACTGTTAGCGACACAGCGACAACAATGGAGTGCTCTAAACTAGGGGGGCACAGCTGTGAATACCTACCACCAGCGGGCCCAGCGGCCGAGCTGTGGCTACCGCGCCGCCCACCGTGGCCACTCGAACGGTTAATTGCGGCATCACACGAGGAGGTATTATTTTAGAAGAACCACTGGTACACATTGCTGGTAGCTTAGCTTGCTTTTATGACAGATGGTGTGTGAATTCACTACTGATCACAATACTTTTAATTGGGTCAAAGGGCCTTTACATACGAACCGGTGCAAACAATTAACTGAAACACAACACCTTTTTTTTTTTTTTTTTTCATTTATTTACTACAAAAAACAATACAAAAAAAACATTTGTACAGCGGACAAAGCCGTAAAGGTTTATCTGCCGCTGTATTCGCTCTTTAACTAATTAAATATATATTTTTACAGGGGTGCAGTTCTATTTTAGCTAATTTAATATTATAGTTACTTACAATAGTAGGTACTTAGTTAATTACTATTGGCCTTATTCATAATCGTTCAACAAACTTATTTTAGCTAAAGTGCCGTTTAAGTTCGTCTCTCTCACATTGTCTTTGGCATTTGTGTTCGTAATAATGGGACAAAAATTATACACTTACCTAGTAAGCCTTCAAAATTTTATGAATAAAGTATTTTTTTATTTTTATTACACTGTTTTTTTTATTTTTCATGGAATGTTTGTGCAGTTGGCACATCAGCAAGATATAACGCTTTCAAAGTACGTTTACATTTATGTGGGTTATCACCTCTAGCAATGATCAGTCTTAAATGGAATTTCTTGACGAATGTGTATCAAACCTACTGAGTTTTATATCCCAGTGTACACCTTGTGAAAGGTTTTTGACCTCCGCATGTCCAGCTGTTGGTCACTGGTAGATGTACCCAGTGTACCTACACTAAGTTACCTATTCGAATGAGAATTCTAAGCATCGAACTACTCTAACAATAACCCAAAATTCATAAATATGAAATTAGGAAAGTATTTATAACCCAAGACCTTTCATGGCGGAGAGATAATAAAATGAACTCCTTAACCCTGATTCGTAACAACAATTACGTATTAGAGATTTACACGTGCTCACAGTGCTCGTAGACAGATAGTGAATTTGTTCCTCGTATAAACACACTGGAACTATTGGCAATTTGTTATGAATTTGTGATATTTAACGCTAACCATTAGACAACACCACTGATATATTTATATTAATCTGTGAGGTCCTGTTATTGGTTTTTTTGCTAATATTCATGTTAAAGGGCTCCCAGCTCCCAATGACCTTCGATCTGTAACTGCCCGTTTATTCATGTTTTTTATGGCTTATCGTATTAACAACAACGAGGTTTACCGAAATTATATCCCATGTTTACTACAAAACTTACCGTTTTCGAGATATATGGCACCGAACTTTGGCAATTTTAGGCCAAATAACCAATTTTTGGGACGTACCTTTTGTGAACATGAGTTAAAAATAAAAAAACACTAATCAAAATTATAGGTAAGTTCACTATGTATGAGTAGGTACGAGTTTCGGTAGTATAAAAGTTTTAATGAGGATGAAGTGTCGCGTTTTGTATTTTTACAGACCTTTCTTTAAAAATGGATAATTAATTCTTTATTACCATTTTTCAAGTTATTCTAAATCAATTATGTTAAACAAGAATCAAACGTTCCCATATCTGCACCTGGAAAGCTAGCTTCAATAAACCGAGGACGAGTGTCGAAATGAAAACTACTAAATTTCGTTGATTTTTGACGGGAGCCCCTTAAGGTGGTTCGATTGCCATACAAAGCGTTATTTGACATTCGCAGGCTAACGGCGTGATATTTTAAGAAACTTATGTACCAAACTTTCATCAATTGGCTTCCCATTTGCGCCAAATTCCCCCTTTCCTAGAATAAACTTGTATAAACTAGATTAATTTGAGAAAAATAGTTTTCCCAAAATATCACGTGACAAACCAATTTCTCAAATTAATCTAGTTTATGTAAGTTTATTCTAGGAAAGGGGGAATTTGGCGCAAATGGGAAGCCAATTTATGAAAGTTTGTTACATAAGTTTCTTAAAATATCACGCCGTTAGCCTACGAATGTCAAATAACGTTTTGTATGGCAATCGAACCCCCTTAATAATAAATTAAACAAAGTTACAAGAAATACTTGCCAATGGCGTAAGTGCAATAAATATCTATATACCGTATTTACATATATATATTTTACATCCTATTTAAAATCGTATGAAAACGTGGTACCTAGCAGATTGGGAATGTAGGCAAATTAACTTAAATACTTATATTCCCCCGCGGCTATGAAGTCAATCCTGAGACATGCCTCTAGGGTTGAATATGTAATTTTTTTCCTATGGTTGACATTGTCATTATTCAGAAACTTCATAGTTGCGCAATGTGTCAGGATTGACTTCATAGCCGCGGGGGACTGTAGACACTGAGCGAAAAAATTCGTAAATGTATTTTCGAAAATATGTGTGATGTGTGTAAGTTGGTTTGATTTTAATTAGGAGCAATTCCTATTTCAGATGAATTTTCTCTGCTAAATGAGGTGTTAATTAATGATTGGTTCATGGAAGAAAATTAATTAGAACCGCAATTAAACGTGTCAAACTATACGCGCAATTTTCTATTTAATAAAATTTCAATTTGCTTCTTTGACGTCAATGCTGATATAAGAGGGAAAATAGAAATAGTTTGCTACTTTATAAAGTACTTCTATGGGTGCTTGCTGTACTGGACTACATTTAACATATATATATTACAACTTTGCTATTAGTTATACATTTCTTATTATTTTTTATTGTGAACTGAACACACCATGATTTAAATACACAGACACAATGTAGATATTATAGGTATATATTTATTGGTCCAGAAATCCAAACTTTTGAAACTTTTAAAATGGCCCTATGCTCTATCCACTCCTCTGTTCACTTAACTTAATTACCTATGTTTGTTATTGTATCATGTTAAACTCTAAGGCTCTTCCTTAGGTGTCTCTTGCCACAGGCATCTTGATTGCCTAAAAAGAGGCACCAGCCTGCATATCTGTAAAGTTTTTTTAAGATTTCGAATAAATCAATGAAAGTAGGTATATCTCTCTGAGATTGCTGCACTGGGTCCCTGAAAACATTACGCTCCATTTTTGGAGCAGTGATCAGTAATGTAGGAAAAACGTCCTTGCTAGAGTCTGACTAAGGTTTTGCTCGGTTTAAGGCAATTTTCATAAAATTAACCTAATAATTCTACAAAGTTTTTTTTTCTGAACGGCTTAATTTACACCTTTTGTCTGAAATAATAATGGCTACCTGAAGGTTCTAATAGAGATTAATTATAATTCAAAAAAGTTTATTTTAAGTTGCTGGACGGGTTAATTGTTTGACCCAAAAGTTAGTAATCATTTTTTATCCGAAATCCTGCGGGACTCAGAGAAGTTTAGAATATATTAAGACAGTAGACTTTGATTAATTATTATAGTTATACGGAACATTAATACCTATGGCTGTTTTCTTGATTAAAAATAAAATATATACCTACTTATCCACTTAACTCCAGAAATATGTAACATATATAAGGTACCGTCGCCTAATAAGGCCCCCTTATTTTCAAAGCCTTGTAAAATAACTACAGTATGGTTAATAAAGAAAAGCCTGCTAATGATTTATTTAACAAACGAAATATTAAAAAAGACTTTAATGTTGTTTGCGTTAGAACCGAAAAAAACCTATTAAAAAAAAATTTGCTAGTGGGCCATCTTAGGCAACCGGTCGCCTAATAAGGCTCGTTATAAATTATTTAAAACAATCGTAAAATTAAAGTTTAAACATTAATATCGTCTAGAACTAGTCGTAAAATATTTTTTTTATTAAATTGACTTAATAAATTGAACCTTCCTCAAAATTATAGCTGTGGGCCGCCATCTTAGGAGTATCAAAATGAAAAATTGCTATAATACGATAACAACTTTTTAAATTAGAAAAAAAAACACACGTGTGAGATTCTTTTTATCAGTCTGTATCATTATATTTATAAATCGGTTCTTTATTCTAACATTATCTTTTGACAATTACAGTGGGCCTTATTAGGGGACTCTTACTTTAGCTCAAATTAAGTGTCGTACAAATACGTTAATAAATTGGATGTTAAAAAGATTAAACACCTACTTTCACAAATTTTTTTTACTAAATTAACGTTTTTTTTTTAAATTTTGGATGATATGTAAAGGTTGGAAAATAATAAAACGTGCAATATTTTAACACGACACAGCAAACTGTAATTTTTTTACAAAATGGCAGCGTGATGGGGTAAACACTGAAATGCACGTTGTTTGTGATCATAAACGCATGTGCTCACGAAATTTTAAGTAGTTTGGAAAACCATAACTGCGAGTTTTTAAGGGTGGGCCATCTTAGGAACCGGGCCTTCCTTGGTGCACCTACCTTATTGAATTTTATCATCACAAGTTCACTACTCAAGTCGTTAAACCATTACTACAGAATAAGTACCTAGGTAATAATACTATTAATAGGAGGTACAGAAGGTCTCTTAGTAATGACGTTAGCTGTCGAATACACCACAAACATTACGCGAGTGAGCGAGTGAGTAGGTACTGTGACGTAAGTGCCCTCACTTACGTCGACAGATCCAATTAAACATTCAATGAAATAATTTTCGCAGATCCTTCTGAAAGTCACGGAAAGTGGTAATTGATAAAAATAAAAACCGGCCAAGTGCGAGTTGGACTCGCGCACGAAGGGTTCCGTGCCATTATCTATAAAAACGGCAAAAAAATCAAGTTTGTTGTTTGGGAGCCCCCCTTAAAAAAATATTTTATTTTGTTTTTAGTATTTGTTGTTATAGCGGCAGCAGAAATACGTAATCTGTAAAAAATTCAACTCTCTAGCTATCACGGTTCTTGAGATACAGCCTGGTGACAGACAGACGGACGGACGGACGGACAGCGAAGTCTTAGTAATAGGGTCCCGTTTTACTCTTTGAGTACGGAACCCTAAAAAGTGAAAATTATTTAATTATTTTACTTCTTTCGACGTAGAATTGAAGTACTGACTGTACTTCAATTCTACGTCGAAACCCCGCTACCCGCTACCCGAGCATCAATATCTGCCATAACAAAGCCAGCAAAAATATCTGACACGTCCTTATGACATTAGACATAGAGTCGTGTCAGATATTTATGCGTGCTTTATTATAGCAGATATTAATGCTGGTGACTTTACAACATTTTGCGACATTCGGTGTGGCAGTAGCCCTGCCTGACTATTTTACGACTGGTTTCCTGAAGCGGCCTTTAGACCTTGTTGATGATAGACGCAGTGCATTAACTGGGGGAGGGAAGTTATAACGATCTCATTCAGAGTAGGTAGGGAAGTTTCCAAAGACCAGTGTCCCAGTGTCATTTCGCGAGGAACGCCGGGTGGGTTAGGTGGCCATTACTCTCACTTCTGCGAGTTCGCCGATAGTCGAGAATAGAATTGCTCAAACTTTTATTACAGTTGGGCAAAAAAAGATTTTATTGGCTCAAAATAATAATTATACAATAACTGTAAAAACCTAAATGAAACTATGAAATACGGCATTTTCCTGGTCCTATGGATGTGGTTTTTTTAATTTAGTTAAATCACATAAAATTTTGTCAAACGGATTAATTACACAAAAGGTAACAATTATATCTCGTTTTCCCGGCGTTATGCTCAAGATATTTCAAATCCAATACGCGTTAACGAGATATTTTAATGAGAGTTGGTTATTAAAACACCTACCATAAAATTACGCAGGATTATTCCTGCGTGATGCCATGCGTACTTTGTAATTTATTAATGTTGCTATTTTAATGATTTTATTCAATGTCATTTTATTCAGTGTATTTTAATGTGATCAAAATGAAACTTTTTGTAGTTAATTACGAGACAATACAAAAAAAAATTGTAAAGAAAACCATTTTGAGAGAAGCTTGCATTTTCAATAGTACAGTTTGCTCCTTTATTTAATGTATCCTTAACTCATTTCATAGTAGGTACTCCACCTTACGGCTCTCTATCTCTACCATCAGACCAAAACTGACATTGATATGATTTACATATGAACACAAAATGTAGGCTCGATCGAACACATCTACAGCTAAGAATGCACTTAGGAAAAATAAAAAAAACCGGCCAAGTGCGAAGGGTTCCGTACCATTATCTATAAAAACGGCAAACTGTCTAACTATCACGGTTTATGAGATACAGCCTGGTGACAGACGGACAGACAGACAGACGGGCAGCGGAGTCTCAGTAATGGGGTCCCGTTTTACTCTTTGAGTACGGAACTCTAAAAAGGGGTTAACAGAGTAGATATGCCAATAATGATCATGCTAGAAGACCCCTTTAATTTACTTTAGTTGGTAATGCCTGCGAAGCTAAGGGTTCTGGGTTCAAAACCCGGTAAGCGAAACCATTTGTACCTATGAGAAGCACAAGTTTGTTTGTTCATGACTTTTGGATGTTTTTATCTATTTTTAACCGACTTCAAAAAAGGAGGAGGTTATATGTTCCACTGTACGTATTTTTTTTTAATGTATGTTCGCCGATTTCTCCGTCAATTGTGGACCGATTTCCAAACTTCTTTTTTTATTCGATAGAGACCCGAGGTTGTCCCAATGTCACCAATTTAGGATCTGATGATGGGATTCCAGGGAAATTGAGTGCAACCCTCAAATTTTAAAGGCACGTGTGTAGTGATTTCGGTATTTTCTAATATAACTCGTGTATTTACCCTCGGAAATCCCAATTTTGGTGAAGTGGAACTGATGATGAAGACCACAGATGACTTATGGAACTCCTCAACGATGTAAAGTACGTCAAAGTTTCTGACATGATTCCGTTCAAGTAGCAACTAATGAAGTGTTAATTCTGAGATTCTTGAGGAATCGACGGAACTCCTCAAATATTATCAGCCCACATATAGCGACTTGGGTTTTTTCTGTGATAATCAAGGCATTTGATCTCGGAAAGCAGTTCATGTGGTAAATTTGGAAAGGAAATTGACTTTAAAAACAAAGTTTAAACCGACTTCAATTCAGTACTTCGCCAAGCCACAAAGATACATGAAAATTTCCACATTTCCTTTCCAATTCACCACATGTACTGCTTTCCGGGAGCAAATGCGTTGCTTATTACAGAAAAAACCCAAGTCGCTATATCTGTGGGCTGATAATATTTGAGGAGTTCCGTCGATTCCTCAAGAATCTCAGAATTAACACTTCATTAGTTGTTACTTCAACGGAATCATGTCAGAATATTTGACGTACTTTACATCGTTGAGGAGTTCTATTAGTCATCTGTCGTCTTCATCATCAGTTCCACTTCACCAAAATACACAATACACGAGTTATAATGGAAAATACCGAAATTACTACAGGCGTGCCTATATTTTTTTTTCCCAAAATAATAAGTTACATTTTCTATTACTTATAATATGAGTTCCCCAACAATCGTTTTTATATTTTTGAGGGTCGCCCTCAATTTCCATGGGATCCCATCATCAGATCCTGACTTGGTGACAATGAGACCACCTCAGGAGTATCTTTCGATTAAAAAAATAATCTTGGAAATCGGTCCACAATAACATATAATAGAAAAGCTTTATTCAACATCACATTACACGACATGTATTTTATTATTTATAGTGACCCGCCCCGGTTTCGCACGGGTTTATATATATAATACATGCATGTATTATATATATAAACCTTCCTCCTGAATCACTCTAACTAGGTATTTAAAAAAACCGCATCAAAATCCGTTGCGTAGTTTTAAAGATCTAAGCATACATAGGGACAGACAGACAGCGGGAAGCGGCTTTGTTTTATACTATGTTGATGTAGTGATAACACGGAGTCCCGTGATATACATTTTTAGACCTCTTGCATCTAAATTTCTTATACAAAATTCCATTCCCTAGTTTAAGGGGTTGGGGGATAAAAGTTCCTAGATAAATGAAATGAAATGAAATGTCGTTTATTCACATTAAACATATGGTAATATAAGGACAGGTGTTACAGTCATTTTCTGGTTCCTTAATATGTTTAGCCCAAACAGGCATGTGAAATTAGCATTACGTTTGATTCATGCTTATCAAATGCAAACAAAATGTCTAAAAATACAATTAGTAATAATATGTCGTAGGATAATAATAAGCATGCCATACAATGTCACATTCATAAAAATTTAAAATACAAATAGAAGAGCTAGAATTAACAATTATGATATTAATACTTAATAAAATTAACATAGAATAAACAATTAAAATTAGAAACAGGCTTTTGTAATTATGTCATATTTATAGTTATAGTTATTGTCTAGTTTTAGAATTTGTATGTCAAAAAGTCATTTATACTATAAAAACAATTGTCAACTAATAGTCTCTGTACTAATACGAGTACTAGCTTACATACCAAATTTCAGCTTTCTAGGACTTCAGGAAATACCCTAAGAATTTTGATGATCATCAGTAGTAGGTACCTTAGTGAGTCAGTGACGAAATCGGGGTTTATTAGATATCAATAAAATCTAAAGTATAAGAGCTATGCAATTGAAACTTTATATGTTTAATAAGTCCTCTATTGACGTCATATTCCGAGAATTTTGTTTATCTGGTATAATCCAAACACAAGTTATGAGGGTTCAAAAAACCAGCCAAGTGCGAGTCGGACTCGCGCACGAAGGGTTCCGTACCATTATCTATAAAAAAACTATTTTATTCTGTGTTTTTAGTGTTTGTTGTTATAGCGGCAACAGAAATACATCATCTGTGAAAATTTCAGCTGGAACTATCACGGTATCAGTGAGATACAGCCTGGTGACAGACAGACGGACGGACGGAAGGACGGACAGCGGAGTCTTAGTAATAGGGTCCCGTTTTACTCTTTGAGTACGGAACCCTAAAAATTCGACGAAGCGCTTCGAGTAAAGGTAGGTGGTGCCCTAGCGCTTTTCTTGGTTCGTCAGATATCGTCGTCTCGTATTCATACTACAAGCCTTAGTTTGGGACTAGGTTGATTTGTGTAAGATTGTCCCCAAATATATTATTATTATCTGTATGTCTTTCCCGCTCACGGGACAATGATGTCCCGGTCCTTTGGGAGGCGTGCGTGGGGCTAGGTACCTACAAAGTACCAACTGAGGCAACACGTAGAGGCCCTTTTGACAATTTAATGAAATGCAAGGAGTACACCGAGCGGATGCTGTCCCTGCCCGTGTCATGGGACGCACACAGAGACAGCACCCGCTGGGGTGTATAGGGACTATTGCTGGTTGATGGAATCTAAAGAATACGGGTTATTGGGTGAAAATGATGGACTAGTGGCTGGGCTATTGGGTGAAACATCGGACGCCTGCCTAATAAACTGTCTCATTTTTTATCTCTGGCAGACGGTGACTCGCCAACTGCTAGATGGGCCCCTATTAATAGCGACATTAAAAAATGGCCTAAGGGCAACACCAGTCAGAGAGGCTGGGGGGGTAGAGAGGTGGCACTGGACTTTAAACATATAGCCAACTCACCACTTAGGTGTTCACATCTACCCTCGAGCAACAGCTCTTGCGACTCCACTCTGGACAGCCAGTTAAGGCAAGCCAGAGGTGGGGGGCCTGTCCAACCATCCACCCGATCGGCTCAGCCTGACCACAGGACACCCCCAGGAGCACTCAGGTACGTAGGAACGCTACTCCCTAACAGCCCGCCACAAGCTGCCTTACGTTGACTGATTGCACCAGAAATCTGGTGGGCGGTGGGGCCGTCACATCCCTACGCCTATTATTATTATTATTATATTACATCGATTTGTGTAAGATTGTCCCCTAACATTTATTTGACGTGTGATTTTTAAGTATTAACAGATAGCCCTGTCTAATATTCTTAGATTAAGCCGCACGTATGCTATAAATACATATTGAGCCGTCTCTCCTTAAACACGATTAACACACTCCAACACCAAACAGAAACCAATTTCCCGTATTTTTAAACCTTCAACCTTAATCGCAGTTTCGAGTTTCCTAAACAACTTGGCGTTCAAATTTGCGCAGTTTGTTTTCAAACTCTAATATTAACCCTGCTCTGTTTTACGAAACAACAGGCGTAAGGCGATGTTGAATCGATAACTCAAGTGTAATTTCCAATATTACTTTAAACACGGAAATATCAGATGGTGCTGATGTGATTGTTCGAGTGGTAAATAAGTATCTGGGTAGGTAGGGTCGTTTCGCCGGTTAGCGACCACTTAGCCGAGTTGCTCACTTTAGATTAGTAAATGTATATCTATTCAATGTACACACATAATAGATGGTATTCGTATAGGTTCTGAGTATAGTCAAGTTTTGAAACCTACAATAAAATATAGCACTTTCATCCATAGATTAGGAAAAATATGGAAAACGTAAAAAAATAGCGAATTCGCTGGATAGCGACCGCTTTAGTCGGTTTGCGACCACCTGTTAGCTAGTTGGCGACCACTCTTGCAAATAGTGTTTAAGTAGGTAATAAAACGATTTATCATCATCATCATCATATCAGTCGAAAGACGTCCACTGCTAAACATAGGCCTCCCCCAAAGAGTGCCACAATGACCGGTTTTGCGCCACCCACATCCAGCCGATTCCTGCGATATTTACTAGGTCATCAGTCCACCTTGTGGGGGTCTATCCACTCTGCGCCTCCCGGTACGTGGTCGCCATTCGAGAACCTTTCCGCCCCAACGGCCATCGGTTCTCCGTGCAATATACCACTGCCACTTAACTTTAGCAATTCGGATGGCTATATCGGTTACCTTCCTTGGTTATGTTGCGGATAGCCTCATTTCTGATGCGATCACGCATATAAACTCCCAGCATAGCCCTCTCCATTGCCCTTTGGGTGACTTTGAGCCTTCTTATGAGGCCCATAGTAAGCGACCACGTTTCAGTGCCATACTTCATTACTGGCAACACACACTGGTCAAAGACTCTCGCCTTGAGACACTGCGGAATATTGGACGAAAAGCCATAGCGTAGCTTCCCCAACGCTACCCAGACGAGTCGGATTCGACAATTGACCTCTTTCTCAAAGTTTGACCTACCTAACTGCCCTTATACCACTACAAATAGGAGTGTAGACTAACCATTTATTATTACTCCAAAAAAAAGAAGGCAAAATAATAAGCATAAAGTGACGAAAATCCCATTCATATATCTCCAAAAATACGAAGCTACAACCGTTTTAATATTGCTTGTTAGAGAGAGAAAACGCTAGTGGATCGTGACGTCACAATCCCCGAGCGACATAGTAAATGACAATCGTTTCATTATGAAGGTGCGATTTGCGGAAAAGGGATAGAATATACCTACCTCCTCTTAAAACTTTGGATACTATAACTTTGTAATTACTTAATCCCTTGCTCTTTTTTTTCTCCATTTGACATTACATTTAATCCTTTTTCGAGAAAATTCATCATTATAGGTCATTTTATTTAGTGTTACTCCTCTAAATCTACTTTACATTGCTGTGTCAATAAAGAATAGAATCGAAAAAAGCGCGCCATCTGGCTCACACCATAGTGCTATTACAGTCACACATGTCATTCATAGTAGGTATCTAAATGCCACCTTTTTACAAGCTTTTATTTAACTTTTAGATTATATTCTACTTACACTAGCGTCTGCCCACGACTTCGTCCGCGAGGAAATCGTTTATATCGTAGCTCCATACAAACTTTCACCCCCTTAGGGGATTATTTCGGGGATAAAAACCATCCTAGGTATAGGTCTCTTCCCGGGACTCAAACTATCTCCATACCAAATTTCATCAAAGTCGGTCCATCGGTTTAAGTGTGAAGAGATAACAGACAGACAGACATACACACTTTCGAATTTATAATATAAGCATCTCATATAAATTATGTATTATTAATATAATATATAATTATATATTATTATTTTATTATATATACTATGGACATAGCATGGATTGGCGCGGCTTAAATACCGACTCAATTGGCTAGCCAAGCTAAATATCGCGGGTGCCGCATAAGAATCCATAACGAAAGAAAAAGAAAACGATGTGGTCGCTATCCGACTTCTTTGGTAATTATGTATTTGGGTACGCGACCACCCCATTTTATTTAAATCTATTTTTAAATATGCCGAATTTCAACGAAATTATTACAACAGCTAAATCATTTAAACGATCAATTAACCAATTTCAGCATAATAATAAAATTTAGTGACGTAACTAAAGTTTTCGCGCCAACTGTCGCGTTATTTTTTTGACAGATTCACTGCACGTCAACACTCCACGGAAGCAATGTGTGAATTGAGGTTATTTTTTCTTGCTTTGGATTGAGCTTTCGGTTTTAAATTGTATATATTCTTATTCTGATACTATTCAAGAATAGTTAATAAGTTATTCTTTTTCTGTTGGGTTTGTAGAAATGTTAATATCTTTAATTGAAGCAGCCTAGTCCGTCAAGTGGTCGCTAACCGAAGGTGGTCGCGTTACCGGCGAAACGACCCTACTCTAGGTAGTCCATGTGTTGATGATGAAACGCTCATTCAGGTCTGGCCTTTGTTATGATAATATTGCCTAGATATGTGAACGCTCGAGTGGCGACCACGTACCGGAAGGCACGGCGTGGGTACCCCACAAGGTGGACTGATGACCTGGTAAAGGTCGCGGGAGTCCGCTGGATGCGGGTGGCGCAGGACCGGTCACTTCGGCACTCTTTGGGGGAGGCCTATGTCAAGCAGTGGACGTCTTTCGGCTGATATGATGATGATGATAATTATGTGAAAGCTATGACTTGTTGAGCTGAGCGCGAAAACAAATTATTCTAAGAATGAAATCATCAATGTATCCCTCATTCAGCGTCAATCACGACACACTTCAAAGCGCTATGGGCGCTTTTCACTACATATGGAGTTTAGACAGCTACAGACTACGGAGTAGCGCGTAGCAGTAAATATTATGTAAGGTTAGGTCCCTATATAATTATATTGTTGGTGTTTTTATTTTTTAAACGCCTAAGGAAGTTGATGAAAGGGAGCTGAAGTTGCCGGATTATGGTCAAACACTTGTGATTTTTTTTGTCTTGTTATAAGTTATAAACTTTGTTATTTAATAATGGCATATTTAGTTGGTCAATGCAATTTACAATTGAACGTTTTCTGCTACAATTCTACAATCACAATCAAAGGCTGCACTCGACAAGATTTCTATAATCGAAATCCAAGATTTATTACTAAACTTTGACAGTTCCCAGACGATGTTCATTCCTTTTCATTCAAAACACACACAAAACCGCAATAAATCCTTTCCTTTTACAACCAAAAAGTAATTTAGTATAAATAATTCAACGTCGCCATACATAACGACTTTAAAACGTGAAAATAATTAATGGAAAAAAACCCTAGATAGACCAGCGGCTGAACAAAAATGGGTTTTGATAACATTAAAGTTTTTTCTTTTTTGATATGTCATTGGAGGCATGTTAAATAATACTTATACAAAAAGTTAGAAGTTTTTAGGTTCGGCTTTTGGTTATATTGAAATATTTTATTTTTAGCCAAGAACTATGTAAATATAGAATTAGAGTTACATAAAACTGTAACATATCCAATAACACTTTAGTTTCTTTAAAATAATCTGTTTTTAGAAGTCTGGAACATCTGCATTTTGGTGAACAAAAAAATGCAAATAATTTTGCAAATAAAGAATTAGAGTAGCTGATATTGTAAAATTATGATGTAATCGATCCACTTAATATACTGGAAAAAAGTTAGATGTGTAGACAATTGGCTTGTGTAGATATTTATTTCTGGTTGAGCAGTATAACCAATATTGAATTAGAGTTTGTAGAGTTAATAATAAACGGTCTTGACAATGATCTCAGTTACCAAACAAAAGTTTAGAAATATAGAATCACGGCGACACTAAATACTGACATGTATAGGTAAGCATTCCGTGCCTATATTACTACGTTTCAAACGCGCTGTATTGTATGCACGCGCCGTGCTGTGCGCTGTGGCCCTGGTGCCAGGCAGCGATCAGCGGTGGCGGGGCAGCGGGGTGCCCTTAACTCATCCATAAAAAAAACCGCAAAGCATGTTTTAAACTAATATCAATGGAAAATTGTTATTTTGTTTTAAGTACGCTTATGGAAATACAAAGACGAAACTTACCCTTATTTATTACTATACTAGGAATTGCCCACGGTTTCGTCGGCGTTAAGTCCATTATAAAGTAGGTTTTAACTTATAGTTTTATGTTAAAGTAAGTATTGGTGGCTTACACAATGGTAACAAATAACAAAAATACAACTTTTTACAACAAAATTATAATTGCAACATTTGCAAATCATTCATATTTGTAATTGTGGGTGTATATACATAATAACTAGGGTACGGAAAAGTGGTGGCAGATTTCACACAGAAGGTAGTAGAGTCGCCTAGATATTTTTATGACTAAACAAATACTGATTGAATGATTTATTTCTCTTAATTTTTTTTTATTCTCTTGCGACTAAATATTAAGTTTTTGAAATGAAAATGTACATGTATTTACATTTTATGTTTAAAGGATTTTATTTTTCGTAAAGAATCAACATATTTCACTAACATGAGAAAAGTTATAAGTTAATACTAAATCTAAGCATACAGTGTTAACAATTGTACAAAAATCATAGTGGGTAGACATGCTATATAATACAGGGTATATTATTCAAAGGGGGCAGTGAGGGAATATCTGAAACTATAAGATATACTTTAATTTGCTCTAAGGAGTTACGAGACCGATTTTAGAAAAAATCAAAACTGCATTCAAGGATTTTCAAAAAAGCCTCATACACAGCCGGGAATCGAACCCGGTCAAATCTGTCTAAAAATCAGAGTGCGTTATTTTGCGTAAATTAATAGTGTAATGTAAGGAAGAATTGGTGCTAAGGAACCCTGTATCTACAATCCCAGGAAGATGCTGAATTTCATAGTTTAATGTACGGAAATGGATCTCCCCGCACAAACAGTGTACCTACCTACAATGAGTAAGTATGGGAATTATATTTTTTTTACAGCTTTGAAAAGATTGGTGTAAATAATGAAAATAAATTAAAAAAAACCACGAATTTACAAATTTTGTCTAGTTTCAGACGCCACAGTTATTCTCCCCATACTTACTACATCAAACTATGAAATTAGGCATTTTCCAGTGATTGTAGATACAGGGTTCCTTAGCAACAATTTTCCCTTACAATTCCGGATTTTCGAAATTCCGGAATCTCGGGCAATGTTTCCGATATTACAATTCCGGAATTGGTATACTCAGAATATCGGAAATTCTTGAACTGGATTTTATGTATTTCCAGAATTTATGACTGTTTATTTTCATAGTTTACCATAAACTGGATAAGTCTCGTGACTTTTCGTATCTCTTATAGTTTCGGATTTTCCCTCACTGCCCCGTTTGAATAATACAACCTGTATATAAAGCTAAAGTTCGGCCGCCTTGTTGCGGCGATAACGGCGATTTTTGTTTAAGTTATCTTTCCAAAAAAATTTCAATATTTCGTCTACTACAGACTACAGATGCCTTTGTGTTGGCATTTACGACTTTGTACGCTAACAAATCTGCCCTCCTTATTGCAAACGCAGTACTTGCAAAATGGTGGTTTCGAGATAAACGCGGTAAACATATTTTTTGGTATCTATACAACAAATCTATGTTATACAACTTTTGAAGTGTACTGAAAAATTGTTAAAAAAATAAATCTTTAGATTGAAATATTTTTTACTTTACTGCCTTATTTAGATAAAATACGCAGTACTGCATTTTCATCAACTATATGGGTTTGCAGTTAGGCCTATGTCCAGCAGTGGACGTCTTTTGGCTGATATGATGATCTGGGTTTGCAGGTATTACAGTATCACTAAGGCTTAATGCAGTATTTGTATTTATTACTGCAAAATCACCTAGCACGTGTTAAATACTGCGTTTCTAGTTCGCAATCATGCTCTATTTTCATACCTATGTAGTAATAAATAAGTGTTAGTAAGATTTAACTTCAGACAAACATTGAAGTGACGAAGAGACGAAATAAAATTGAGTTTAGGTAGGTACTAGAAAAAATGAATATTTTTCTTATCAGCGTATCAAATTATTATTTTTAATAGTCTATAAAATGTGTTTCAGGAACATTTTTTTATTAGAGTCTATTAATATAAAACACCATCAATCACTTTTTTGAATTATACAAGGTGTAACCAAATCAAGTGCGAATATTTCACTCTGATTTGCTAGCACGAAATGCTGCACTGTACCTACCGTGTGGCTTCGGTGCATGCGTAGCTTTATGTTACTCTCGAGTACCTCTCGATACTCTTAAGCGCAGCACTGTGAAATAAGTACTGCGTTTAAGTACTTTAAGCGTGGCAAGAGTAGCTCTTTGGTTTTCCCGCTAAACTCAAACGCAGTAATTTTGAATACTGCGTTTGGCTTTAGTTAGTATTCGTTGCAATAAAATTAAATGCCTAATGAATCTGCAGTAAACGTAGCAAGTACTTCACAGCCTTCTAGCACATGCTGAATGCTGTAGATCTTGTTAGCATAAGTAGTATTTTTGTGAAAGTACTGCGTTTTTGGTTAGATAAGAAACATGTTTGAAATATAAAAAATGACCTGAAATTTTTTTTAGGCTTGTGATGTCATTTTTGCAGAAAAGAGAAAATCTCAAAAATGACTACTGCAAGTACAATTATCAGGGCCTTTGGCCACATTATCAACTGTTTCGTGTACTGCAACTACTGCAAGCCATAAATTGCAATAAAATATATTTTTTCTACTCCGTTATCTGTCATTTATATAGGCTGTAGCTCAAATACAATGACACCACTAATAAGTCGTGGAAAAACTCTATGCTCTATGGTCCAAAAACGCACTATTTAGCGTACTTTTTTGGTTCATACATTTTTAATAAAAGCACTGTTTAACTTTTTTTTAATCGGCCGCTATATTGCAGTGATGCCAACTTCATAAACAAATATTTCGAAATAAAAGTATTTATTTACGATTTAACATTTGTACATTATGAATTATTTACTACAATAATAATAAATCATAATCTATTGTGTGTTAAATTACATGTTTTATAAATTCTTGGTATTATTTATAAAAATAAACAGTTCGAATTCGGTCCGGGTCCGGATTCAGTTTGGTTTGGATGGCCAGTGCAAACAAATTAAAAACAAAACAAACCATAAACAAGAGCTGTCACATTTCCAATTTCCCACCAAAATGTCCAAAATACAGTTCAAAATGAAAAAACGAAAGATGATAAACTATTAGTCCTAAACTATTAAGATTGTATTCGTGTTTTTGAAGACAAAAGTGTACGTTCCTTTTAAAAATGGTCGAAGAAATTAATAACTGCACTCCTGAAGAAATTGCGTGAGTAGCAAAAGTACGAATAGAAAACTTGCTGCCTGAAAAAATTAACTATTCTGTAGTCTGCTATCACAGATAACCTCCGTTATCTGTGTCTGCTATTTATTTAAAATTTGTCGTAGAAAAAGTATTGTATGCAACGGTGTATAACTGGTCTAAAAACGCTCGTGGCGTCCTAAATTGCGATGCTCGCCAAGGCTCGCATCGCAACCCACGCCACTCGTCTTTTAAGAACCTTCTTATACAACAGTTGCATAAAATACTTAATATAATTTGGATATATTTTTATTTTTGATATCCAAATTACATTATAGTTTAATACTCTAAAAATATAAATTAAATAAATAATGTATTCATTCAACCGTAAAATGTAAATAAAAAGTAACGACTCCATTTTACTCCCTGTGCGAAATTTGCCACCACTTTTGTCTGGACGCTACTAATAACAATTTTAAATTAACTTCTGTAACTTCACATTATTCCATGCAGATATTTTTCTTAAAAAAACAGTATCTGTAATGTTTTATTGTACATAATAAAATTAAAAATAGGTAAACTAATGTTACATCTTATAGGTTTTGACATAGCTATAATAAAAAATCTTCCTTTTCACCCGCTTTTCCAAACATTGAATATCTCCGAATCATAAAACCGCCTTATGGTACCTTTACACGTGGACCATCACTAATATTGTAACAGTGCTGTAGTACGTATTTTCCTGAAGGAAGGTTTTCAAAAACTATTTTGGTAAGTTTTTTGAAAGAGCTGTTTAAATAGACGATTTTTATAACATATATTTTTTTCATTTGAATCTGGCCACTTTAATTTTTTTCTACATATGTTTTACTATGCTCGAATCTGGGTTTTGCCCCCAAAAAAATCTCATAAACTATACATAAAAAGTTTTTGCGCCTTCCCTATTTTAAACATATAAATACGAAAAATGTTTTTTTTTTAATGCGGCAGAACGGGGGCGCACGGGCGGGGCGAGGGATACCTAGCAAGCGATAGCTCGCAAGGTCGACTAAGATCTGCTCCGCCGTAGCTACAACTTGTAGCGCGGCTTGGTTTTCGCGCCTTTTTTTAATAATATGCGTTTATGATGCAAACTATACACAGAAATTTCTTACTTTCCATAATATGGCTGCATATATTCTTTTATAGTATTAGACTTATTTTTATAGACTCTAATTCAATATTAGATCTTACAGGACAAAAAATGCGTATTAATTTTAAAGCTTTTATCTTATTCCTCTAAACTTTTGGCTTTGTCTATTAACTTAAGAATTTAGAGATATTGTTGTGGATTTTTAAAACTCTAATTCAATATCGACTAAATAATAAGCTAATTCTGGTTTGACGTAGTCGCGGGTGTTTTTTTTTTCTAAAAACTTAACAGTGTAAAGCGTCATACATATTATAAACGATGAAGCGTAAACTTTGCACTTTAATTCAATATTCACAAATCATCAATAAAAATTAATAAATACCTAATTTATATCTAACCCTCGTTCTAACTTTTCTTCATATAATACAAATATGCTTGAAAATAAGTCATATGCCATATAAGCATAACTTTTCCGACTTTAGAATTATCAAAACTTCTAGGGCCAAAATCCGGTTCCACTACTGAGCTAAGAATCATTTGGCTGAATTGCAAACGTGGTTTTTATAACGTACCTACTTCGGTTCCTTCTTTGTTCAGGCGCTTTCATTTATACCCATAACTCCACCGACTGCGAGTCGACCAAATAATTTTCTCATCCTAATACAACTATAGGAATATCAACTTTATTTCAAACATAAGTAGGTTACTTTTTCGATGGTAACGTACGAGCTTGAGGCAGTAAACCATCGAAATACTACGTAAATGCAAAAACGCATTCGTGAGTTGTAATTCATAAACGTCGAAAGTTACATTATCATGTTCAGGCAAATGTCAACTTTAAAGTATTTTAGGAGAACGGCGAATTTCGTGTTCAGTATCTATCGTTAACGGTAGCAAGTACCAGTTAATCCCTGAGCTTCTAATCGACGTACATCACTCTACTGAAACGTGGTTTTTATTCAGGATATCGTACAGTGCACTATTCGCCACATTAAAATTTCACGGTTCCGGTAAAATACATGGTTTGGCGTGCAGGTTCGAAAACACTAACTAAATATTTTTACAGTAGGTATGCAATTTGCTACGCATAGTATGCATTTGCATACTATGCGTAGCAAATTGTATCCAAGTGTGTTTGAAAAGACTAATTGAATATTTTTATAGATAGGTCTGGATATAATGCATAGCAATTTGTGTTTAGGTGTGTTTGAAAAGACTATTTGAATATTTTTATAGATAGGTATGGATACTTTGCATATAGCTATGTGTGTATAAGGAGTATTATATTTATTTATTCTCTTTGGCAAGTATTTATACATATTGCGGTTATTACGATTTGACTGCCCAGTGGATAATTTCAAACTGTCACTTAAACTATTAGAATTTCACTCCTATTCTTGTAAATTTTCTCCAAACTAGACGTAAAGTTTCGTGACACCAATTGTTGGTGCATCTTTCAGTCTGATTTATTGAGCCTCACAAGAATCGTGCCACGTCGGAGAGATTCCAAACACATTTATTTCAGAAAATGTAGCTCAAGCGCTTCGGCTGTTGTTTTCTGGAGATAAGTTCTTGAAGGGATCGTAAATAACCTGTCAGACGAACCACCAAGTTGGCTCCCTTCGTGCTTCGCCAGATATCCATCGGGCAACTAAAGTTCCCGCTACATCACTGACCCAAATAAAACCATTAAAACTATGTTTACTCTACTATCGTGATAAAAGAATGTTAAGCAAATATAAGTTACTTGTTGGATTAGGCCACAAACTTTTCTGATTATCGTTGATTAAGCAATTGGAGTGGCATGAGAATACTAACGGGCTTGCAAATACGTGTCAATTTAAAATATCTTATGCTTACATTCATTGGTGATAATAACTGCTGCTGCTGTAGTGCTGGTGCTGATTGATGCTGTAACTTTCAACGTAAAATGTAATACTTACAATTCATTTTAGTTCACACATAAGTTTACAGTACGAGTAATTACACCGAAGTAGTCACATGGTACTTAAATTATTGATATTATTACTTACATAACATCAAATAGTAATTTATATACAAAGACTTAATAAAATTGTACATTTTACAACATAATTTCATCAAATGGGTTAGGAAAAATTATGGCACAAATGAATACTTAATTCAATTAAATTCAATTCAAAAAATTAATTCAGACCATGTCCATAGTGTTAGTATACAATTGCTTATCCTAAGTTAGTCAGTTATATCTAATAAATAGTCACTTAAACCCAGTTTCCTTTTTTATATTAAGTGGATATTAATGATATAATTTTGGCAAGACGTATGAAAATTAGAGTCTGATGTGCCACAACTGCCGCAAGCCTACTGCGGCAAGTCTAGGCGTTGATCAGTAATCTAACGCTGGCACGAAATTAATTCGCTTAGTAGGCTTTGCGAGCCGCAACATATCGATTTTATTGGCGGGATGATCCTGGGCTAGTTTAACATGTTTGGGTGAATCAAATCAACTATACCAACAATAGATAAAGTTTAAGATATCACTACCGCAAATGTTGTGCCTATTTACACGCCAATTCTTGAGATTAGGTTAGGAGCCATGTGGAATCCATTAATGTGTTTTTAACAGACTTCACAAAAAAGGAGGAGGTTCTCAATTCGGTTGTTTTTAATTTTTTTAACCGACTTCATAAAAGGAGGTTCGCAATTCGACTGTATTTTTTTTGTGTGTTTGTCACGCGATAACTCGGTAATCTATGAACCGATTTGAAAAATTATTTTTTTGAGTGCATATACTTCCAGATCAGTCCCGTTGTCACCACCCAGTTCTGATGATGTCGAGGGAACTCTTCAAATGTTATAGGCAAACTTGAATCTACCAAAACATAATTATAAAGAGTGTATATTCGCCAAAAAAAAGAAAGCAATTTGGCTACAGATTTGAAGTCGACGTAACAAACACACAAAAAAATAAAAAAACCGGCCAAGTGCCAGTCGGATTCGCACACGAAGGGTTCCGTACCATTATCTATAAAAAAACTATTTAATTCTGTGTTTTTGAAAATTTCAGCTGGAACTATCACGGTATCAGTGAGATACAGCCTGGTGACAGACAGACGGACGGACGGACGGACAGCGGAGTCTTAGTAATAGGGTCCCGTTTTACTCTTTGAGTACGGAACCCTAAAAAGAATAAACATACAGACGAATTGAGAACCTCCTCCCTTTTTGAACTTTGGGTTTTAACCGACTTCAAAAAAGGAGGAGGTTCTCAATTCGTCTGTATGTTTATTCTTTTTTTTTTGTGTGTTTGTGACGCGATAACTCGGTAATTTATAAACTGATTTGAACATTTTTTTCTTTGTTTGAAAGCATATACTTCCAGATTGGTCCCGTTGTCACCAAAATCCAGTTCTGATGATGGGATCCTGGAGAAATCGAGGGAACTCTTCAAATTTTATAGGCAAATTTGAAGCAATTTGGCTACTGATTTGAAGTCGGTTAAAACTTTGTTTTTAAAGTAAATTATAAATATTATTTTTCATGTGTTTTACCTCAGAACTCCGAACCGATTCATACAATTCTTTTTTTATTTAAGAATAAGAATAAATTTATTTCAAAAACATACAATATAATCAACATACAATATCCAGCCGGCCCCGAACTAGGCTGAGCCTGTATCTTGGGACCTAGCAGTACAATTTACAAATATGACGTCAATTCAGACTATATATACAGGATGGCTCATTCAAATCGGTCAGTATGGTAATGTCTGAAACTATAAGACATACGAAGATTGGTTCTTAGGAACCATGTCACCAATTTTGATAAAAAGAAAAACTGCATTCATACATTTGAAAAA
Organism: Epinotia brunnichana; assembly: GCA_963854355.1. Taxonomy (NCBI): domain Eukaryota; kingdom Metazoa; phylum Arthropoda; class Insecta; order Lepidoptera; family Tortricidae; genus Epinotia; species Epinotia brunnichana. The sequence goes on along the minus strand of OY977949.1, from coordinate 13,837,811 downwards.
AAACTGTACCCAGCTCGGGAATCGAACCCGGTTGTTTTGAAAAAATAAACTTACTCTTTTTCTATTTAAATATCGATTGTGTAGGTCTTAAGCTGTAAATGTCTCTAAGAAACATGATGTCTAAAATTAATAAAATGCATTGTTTTGACATACTTTAATTTATCATAGTAGGTGTTCGAAGTGACCACCGAGTGACATGACTTATGGAACTCTACTACCTCTACTTAAAACTGATAAAGTTCGTTCGCGACAAAAAAAATATTTTTGGTTTTACGTAAGTACTAACGCTAAATAATCCCCCTCTTGCGGGAAGGTCCGCCGTTCCGTTCCACACGTATAGGTACTCAATACTCATCCACAAAGCACGTACCTAATAGTGGTGGTATTATATTTAGTAAAATTAACGAGATACAGATAGCATTCCGCTGTGCCCTGCCTGTCTGTAAACCACTTTGGGAACCACTGCGATAAACAGAGTTTAAAGTATGCAAATATATCACATTCGCAATTTGCTATATTTACCTGGCGTCTAGGTCCTAGACGAACATTTGTAGTGCTCGCGGTCTAGACATTATATATTGTGTTCTACTTAGCATGGTTTAAAGGTGAGTCGCTCACTTAATCTAGGCGCTTACTGAATGGATAGCGCTTAATTCAGCTACTTTAACTTAGTGGTTGTGTTGGCCAAATCTATCTTCCGTATAGTCATTTGAGACCTGACCAGCACGATTGATTACTTTTAGTTAATCTGTATCAACATTGTATTATTATAATTCGTTTTAAGTTGCTTTCTTATGATTCGAAAGGGTGAAGGAACTATTTCGATGAAGCCATTGACAAAACTTAGGAATTTAGGTCAATTACTTGCGTGTTTTCAATAAAAAGTGAAACCGTTTACTTTTTTCTTAATTTTGGGTAATTCGTACTCAGAATTATGAGCACTAATGTTTTTTCTTTTATTTTTTCCAGTTTTCAACAATCGACTCCATAGTCATAATCTGATGTGTTCTTTCTCAATACAGGTTTAGATGGTTGATATTCCAGTGAACATCATCCCAGGAGTTAGTTTCGATGGTCCAGGTTCAATATTTGCCATCTCTTGAGACGGTTGACAGTCTCCGAGCTATCCAGGAGTTGTTGTGCTTGATCAGGGGTCGGCAACCTTTTAGCAACCAAGGGCCATATAGGAACTAAAAAAAATACGCGGGCCGCACTTCTTAACTATTTGTGACTTTAGCTAGCAATTCCAAAATTCAGAATTCAACGACGTTTAGGTACCTACATACAGAACAGCCAGGAAGGCTGGCGGGCCGTAAGCAAGGGCCTCGCGGGCTGCATGCGGCCCGCGAGCCGCCTGTTGCCGACCGCTGTGCTAGATCATTAATATGCATTTGCAGTCGGTTCTTGTATCTTGTGCCTGCGTTGTTAAGTGCTTGTTTGACAGTTTCCATCTCAAGGTGTTCATGTATTGATTTCAAACGTATCACACTTTTTATTGAATACTTTTTTTATGTTCCGATTAAACTGCACATTAATCTAGGCGGACGACCTCCAGATCCACTAAATATAAGCATCCTCGGTAATTTGTTGCCACAATTAAGACATACCAAGTTCCTCGTAGAACTGATGGCCGTTGGGGCGGAAAGGTTCTCGAGTGGCGACCACGTACCAAAAGGCGCGGCGTTGGTAACTGATGACCGATCTGGTAAAGGTCGCGGGAGTCCGCAGTATGCGGGTGGCGCAGGACCGGTCACTTTGGAACTCTTTGGGGGAGGCCTATGTCCAGCAGTGGACGTCTTTCGGCTGATATGGTGATGATGATGATGATGAAGTTCCTCGGCATAACATTAGACTCTGGACTCAGATGGGATGCACACATAGACAGTTTATGTGGTAGGCTGTCTAGTCTAGCGCATGCTTCGCTCTAAGCAGATTGGCACACGTTTTACCCCTAAAACAACTCAGATCATGCTACTATTCACTATTCCACTCAGTTTTGAACGATGGTCTCGAATTGTGGGGTACGGCTGCAGAGTGGCAACGTGTATTCATACTACAAAAGCGTGCCGTACGATTATCTCATTTGTCCCTCCACGCACTTCAGCTCAAAATCTCTTTAGACAAAACAATATACTCACCCTGCCCTCGCAGTACATATATGACGTTGCTAAATTCGTCAAAGAATACATTGCCACTTTTCACCGCCAAAAGATAACTCGCACAAGACAGGGGTCCCGGAACCAGCTCCTCACACAAACCACTCGACTGACCAAGTCAAGTAAAATCATCTCTCATGTGGGGCCAAAAGTATTTAACAAACTACCAGTACTTAAAGATTTTTACGAGTTACCACAATAAGAATATATGTTAACACACCTAGTATATAAATTTAATTTAATCTAAATAAACGATGACGTAAATTGTAAATAAAACATTTTTTTAAATCAAGTAGCGATTGATGTCTGCTTCCAATAAAGCAGACAGAACATACGTACCTGACCATTTGCATATACAAGTATTGTATTCAACAAATACTCAATCTTAAGCAGACAAGCCATTTTATCATCCAAAAGCCTTAGTTTGAAAACACATGCCCGTTCTTTGAAAATAAGAATATATATGCCCAGCTAACCACACCAACATGGGCCTTTTTATAAAGCTACACTTCACATCTTGTATTCTACGCAGATATGCTTTTGGTAAAAATTGAATTGTATTCTTGCTGTTCAGTTCGCCGTCTCGAGGGTGTAGAATTCGATTTGCTCGCTTTGGATGCAATACGGATTTGTACGGTGCAATGCAAAATAGTCGGGAGTGACGCGGCGCCCGGCGGCGAATTTACGTATTTAATATATGTTGTGACGGTGTGCATATGCTGAAGCAATGTATTCTTTTCGGCGGGCACTTCACTGCCATGTTTAAGAAATATTTATGAGGCATTTTGTAACGCTTGGCATAGAGGAAAAATTCTTACTCAAGAGATAGCCCGCTATGTTTGGAAATCTGTACTAAATTAATACGAATACGAGACTAATTTGAATTATTTACATGATTTCGAATACAAAAACGAAATTATTTTGTACGTTGGGTTTACGTGTTTAGATATGAATATTAGCGCTTCGGATAGTATGGCATCTGGTGAGAAGATGCGTCTGGTGACAAGAAACTCACTAGTTGGTCTTAAAAATACATTATAAGTATGTAAACACACATACTATACTATTAAACGAGCAATAGGTATTTGTATATATATTTGTAATCACGTTCTCGAAAACGGCTCTATTTCGATGAATTTTGGATAGTAGGGGTTTACGGAGGTGAGATACTTATCTAGCTAGGTCTCATGTCTGAGTAAATTAGTTTTTCTGTATTTCCACCCGAGCAGAGCTCGGTAGCCCAGGGACTGAATATTGAAACAAGCATTAGTAAATCCTGCACCAGACGAATGATTAAACCAAATTTATGATCTGTTGGCCACCTGGGTTCAAATTTTATAGCCATTCAAAGTTTATGGCTCTCTAAAATCGAATAGTTTGGTACAAAACCTTTAATAAGTCGGATATTGGACATACAGACTGTCTGACAACGCTGGAACGTGACTGCGATGCACTCCAAAGCTACAAGCATGCTATTAAAATCACCACCGTTTCGACTTTGATACCGACACACTATCCTGTTTCAATATGCATAAAGCAACAGAGACAAAAATCTGCCGAATAAACTGTCCTGTTTTAATATACGTGAAGGAAGTGAGACAAAAAACTGTCGACGTTAAAAGTCCAGCGTAGGTAATGGCAGTGTCCCGATCCCCAAAAGGGCAGCCACCTACATGCGTTTTCCGAATATTAAACCGTATTTAAGCTTAATCAATTCCTTATTTCAATGCAGAACACGTAGACGGAACTGCTAATACAAATTTGCAAATCGGACGGTATTAAAATACTGTTGATGCGAATTAATTTCCTGTTTATAAAAGAGTTTAGTTGAAATGATTTGCATTTTCTTAGATGGTAAGGTTATTTAAAGAGCAAATTTTGAAATAAACTGGCTGCCTAGAACATTTTTCTTGACGTCTTCCATCAGGCCGCCATCTTGGAATGTTACTAGTAGTGCCCGCCACAGACTAGGCAGAGGTTGCACCATACCGTCTGTAAACGACGATTAAGGCCTCTCACAGGCCTGGCCGCGGCGGACAATAGAAAACTTGTCATCAGCTGTCAAATTTACTATGGTCCGCCACCGCAGGCCGCGCCAGTGTGTTGCAGGCTTTAATTGTAAGCATTCTAATGAAAGTTTGACGAGTTTTTATGGAATTTAATGACAGCTGCCAGCGCCATATTTAACGTTGATCGGTCGGCTGATCGGAATGCTGGCCACTGAAAAAGCAGCAGGAACATCAGATACATGTAGCCGAGATGAAGATGCTCAGGTGGTCAGTAGGAGTGACGCTCCTTGACAAAGTACGCAACGATCACATTCGCGGCACATTCAAAGTGAGACCAATCCCGGAAAAACTGCTCGAATGTACGTTGTTGTTGACAAGTACTTACGTGCAGCCCAAATAGACCCACAGACGAAACAGGACAGAATGTCCTGGCCAAAAATGATAAGGCGAGCTGACCACAACTGAAATGGGATAAGGCGAGGATAAAGAAGAAGGTCTGTAATCGTAAGTTGGTGCAATCCGCCCTAAGCAAATTGGTGCCGATCCGCATCAATGTTGTTCGCAAACTAAATCTAGAGATGTCTGCTCTATAACCGCTCTTGCTCGGATATGGTAGGTATTTCATGAATTCAACCGAACATAACTGAGTTGATACAAGTAATTCGTATGTCGCACAATATTTATTGCCATACATTCGTCTGTGTCCTGATCCAAGCTTATTTAAAAGGGATAGGTACAATTTGCAGTTGGACGAGTATTAAGCCATTTAAGGTTGTAGTTGTTATCTAGAGAGTTATGGCAAACTCAGTGTTATTTGAAGAACTAGACGGTGTGTTTTTTTATAATATGATTTTAAAAACGAATTGGAAGCGGTCAATGCTCAAACTCCCCAGTCCCCATTCGATCAGTATCTTACCGGGGGCCTATTCTACTAAACGTATTGAAATAGAATTGGTATTATATTTATCGCATGCGCTTGTTCTAGTCTGTGGCGTTTGATGTCATACGTTAAAGTACCTGAACCGAGATGAGATTATTACTTAGAATGTCTACGTCAGTCTAACGTATGATATCAAACGCCACAGATTTAAATAATACAATCGTTAAAACCAAAATAGTGCGTGTTGTTAGGGGATTCCGTCGAACAAATACTTCACTTTCGGATACCGACTCCATATTTAAGTATGTTGTTAAGCCTGTCCCCTGGATTCCAAAACTGACGGGAGACACTCTCTTAGGAGTTTGTCTCCCCTGTAATGACGTCATCAAAATTAAAGCCACGGCCGCGCTTGGAAACGTTTAAATTACACCCAAACCATGCAACGTACATACACATGTGGGGTACCAAATGAAAGCTGACAATAGTTCACTAATACATTATATTTCAATATATTTTATTTATTTATTTATATATTCAAATTACATCTTACAAAACATTTATATTCTCGCCAAACTGTTACGTTTGATAGTGATATATATGCTAGTTTAAGTACTATTAGCAAAAGTAAAAAAAAAATCAAAGAAAAATCTAAGGACTTTCAGACTTTACGACAAAACTAGAAAAGATACACGAATATAATGTACAACACAAATTATATACTAGATATTTTAGTTTTTTATTTTAAGAAAAGAGCAAATTTGATAAAATTGTGCTCAAAAAACCAACAACGCAAAGCGAGTTTTCCCTACAAGATTATTTTATCGAAATTACAATTTTCCAGAAACCAGCACGAACTTTTAGCATACTGTTAGACATGTTATGCGCACCGCAAAACTGCAGAGAGACAGTCTCTAAAGTTCATCAGTAATGACATTAATCTTCATTGCTGCGGAGACTTTTTGAAAAGTGGGAATTGTACCTGAAACATGTAATACATATAAACGTGTGTTATATCATGTTTCATTCATCGTACCTATAACGTTAACAATAAAGAGGTTGCAATGTGCTATTAATCTCTTTTGCGACTAAAATATCTGGAATGGGTATACCTTATCCTTTAATTTTCCATTTTCTAGTATGAAGTACCAAGTGGATTATTTTGAAAAAAATACACATTGCAGATCTTTATATAAGCAAATACCTAACGAAGAACTGTTGGTGTCGCTTTTCTAGAAAGCCAGAAAAAAATACTGAAGTTTTATTTCCTACATTTATCAAAGATTTTTTTTGAAAAAATAAAATACTATTTAAAGAATACGTGAGTCTCTATATATAGATTACTGTACCAAAAGTTTACGTAAATCGCATTAGCCAGTGTGGGTTTTTTTTTGTTTTCGTAAAAAAATTAAAAAAATCATATATCAGAAAATAACAAAGATAGGAAGCTGAAACTCACAGGAAATAATATTTGCCATGAGGGCTTTTAATAAAAAAAATACAGTAAACATTTGGTCGAAGGGCCGATTTTCCATGAAAACACGGCTACACTCTTTAGACTATTCTAAAAGCGGAAGCTGGGGGCTTTTCATTTTTCTTGTCTAATTTTTTGCATATACCTCTTAAATTTAAGGATATATGGAACCTTAATATTGGCAAGAATTATAGCATATTAATTTGTTTAGCTTTTACATGATATAACACACGTTTATATCTATTACATGGTTCAGGTAAAAATCTCACTTTTAAAAAAAGCCTCCGTGGCAATGAAGATTATGTCATTACTAATGACCTAGACACTTTAGAGACTGTCTCTTTGCAGTTTTGCGGTGCACGTAACATGTCTAACAATATACTAAAAGTTCGTGCTGGTTTCTGGAAAAAAGTAAATTCGATAAAATTTTATCTTGTTTGCGTTGTTGGTTTTTTGAGCACAATTTTCCCAATTCTACTTTTATCTTAAAATAAAAAACTAAAATGCAAAGCTGAAATACTAGATATCATTTGTGTCGTACATTACATTCGTGTATCTATTCTAGTTTTGCCGCAAATACTGAAAGTCCTTAGATTTTTCTTGATTTTTGTACACTTTTGCTAATAGTACTTAAACTAGAGTATACATTGAAGTATATTGTATTAATGAACTATTGACAATTTATTCAGCTTTCATTTGGGTGTGTTTGTACGTTGTATGATTTGGGTGTAATTTATAATTTTCCAAGTGCGGCCGCGGCGTTTTTGATGACGTCATTACAGGAGAATTCGACTCCTTAGAAATTGTCTCCCGGCAATTTTGGAATCCAGGAGACATGCCTAACAACATACTAAAATATGGCGCCGGTATCCGAAAGTGAAGTGCTGATAGACTTGAGCATTCATAATATTTATGTAACATAACATCTAGCATTCGCCGTTTTTACAAGCTTTTATTAGTTTCACCTGTCCCGTTGTCTGTCTGTAATCAAATCTTGCAAGTAAGACCCACTTCCCGGTTTCCGATTGAGCTGAAATTTGTACCAAAAATGAAATTTTTGACACAAACTTATTTAGTTTGTCCGTTGTTCAGACGAACAGAGCCAAGTATAGAGCCAAACATCGCTATGAACATTTTCACGATCATTCTAGCAAACGCTGTAGTAAATGTTGTGCGGGAGGTGTGGCTGGAGAGGGAAGCTGGCGAAACAATAACAAAATTGCTCGGCTCGGCAAAAAGTGCAAAGAAAATTTACGGTCGTTTCGCTAGAATGATCGCTTGAACGCCTACAATGCTCGCTTGAACGCTCGCTGGGATGCTCGCTAAAACGTTATTGGGCGGCTTTGACTTGCACAAATGGATATCAAATGATCCTCAAACTTTGCAACTTATGAAAAAACCGGCCAAGTGTGAGTTGGACTCGCGCACGAAGGGTTCCGTACCATTATCTATAAAAACGGCAAAAAATCACTTTTGTTGTATGGGAGCCCCCCTTATAAATATATTTTATTTTGTTTTTAGTATTTGTTGTTATAGCGGCAACAGAAATACATAATCTGTGAAAATTTCAGCTCTCTAGCTATCACGGTTCTTGAGATACAGCCTGGTGACAGACAGACGGACGGACGGACGGACGGACGGACAGCGAAGTCTTAGTAATAGGGTCCCGTTTTACTCTTTGAATACGGAACCCTAAAAATAGGCATCGCCATTCGGGATATTGATCAGGATAAATCTATTGTTAAAATCTTAGGCATATCTAATGAGTATGACCGGTAGGACGCATTTAAAACTGTTTATTTTGTGAATGTTCGCTTGAATGCTCATTACAAGTCTATCAGCACCTTTAGGAGAAGTTGCAATTTTAACACTTCCTTAATATTATTATTGGGTTAATTTTGTATAAAACCTATAGGAATTATAGTACCGAATGTGTTGAGGTAATATTGAAATCCCAGGTATTACGAAACTATTATCCAAGTTAATTCAAGCAGAACACTTACTAAGCTTCTCTGCCTGGGTAATATTTGGTACGGACTTATTTGCATAACTCGTACTTGTACGTTGCCTTACAAGTCTGTAGTTGCGAACAACTACTAAATCTATGTCAAATAACTTTAAACTGTTGTAGTAGTAGTAATATTTTTTATTGCACTGCAACATAAGAAAAACATGATACAGGAGTAGATTAAATAAGTAATGGTAACAACAGGCGGTCTTATCGCTTTAGAGCGATCTCTCTGTATAATATATTACACGCATAATAGGCAAGATTTTTTCTCTATAAATCAACGCACTTCTTTTATTGCGAATTTTTACTAATGAAGATTAAAATTGAAACAAAATTACAATTAGAAATAAGTAAGAAAATACCGTCGCTCTTTTATTAAAATAATATGTAGTCTTAACTCACGTGATTGACTATCTATTATTATCAGATTAATCCAAAAACGGAAGCCTCAAGGACTCTCTTGATCGTCTTATGTTCATGTGCGTTCATCACGGGGAATTTACTTTATTGTTTGTAGCCATCATCATAATTCACGCTAGAATTAACATCCCTCACAAAGTTACCATCCATCATTCAAGCCTTCACAACTAGACCCTTGTCCCTTCGCCGCATAAGTAGGCCTTACTTCGAACATCAATAATCGTCCTACGCGACATCAAGCTTGACAATCTTGACATCAATGCGATCCCTTTAATCATTAAAGTTATCTTTAATTGAAAAATTTGTTCTGTTGACTGGTCCTACAATTACATCGAGATCCCTTTAAGCTCGGGGTGGCGTGGATGGCACTTATCAGACTTAGACCAATCAAATTAGCTTACCCTGGACATAATTCGTAAACTCGTTGTTTTTATTGTTTTATCGGATATTACTATTCGGTATCAAATATTAATGAAATATATTGAGTAAAAAATCTGCGATCGTAACCGTATTTAAAAAAAACACGAGTTAACGTACACTACCTAACTTTTTCCTAAAAGTAAAAAAGGTAACCAAATACCTTGTTAGTATAACTTTGAGGTGCATTCAAATGCGATCACTTAATAGCAAAATTAAACTGAAATCAAATTCGCATATACGTTTTTTTTCACAGTTTTCCTCTGATCTCATTATCTAGACAAGCCAAAATAGTAACTATGATGTTTTTATCTGTTGAAGCTATATTGCGTCTTTTTAGACATTTAAGACAAAAATTAAACATTTATTTTTAACGTTTTAATAATAATGTATTTCTCAGTAGTTATAAATAGTAACTAAGAAATTTTTGTTTACTAATAGCTTTTTGCGTACGATAATCATGTTTTCATCAAAATTAACCATGTTAATTTCACGCTTAAGAAATTGAAAATTTAATTGAAAATACTCGCGACCTTGTCGTGGAGCCAGATGCATGCGGTGGGCGCGAGGCGGGGAGAGAGTGGGGCGCCAGCGGGCGAGCGCACGGCGAACACGTCATAACGAGTTTATTTCAATTACGTGTTTTGCACCGACCGCGCCGTGTACAAATAAAACAAATATAATGGAATATCCTAATTGTAGGATTTTTAGCTCTCATGAAAAATTCACAGTTTGTCCCTTACGCCCTTTGAAAACTTTGGTCCAAAGGGCGTAAGGGACGATTGATTTGTTTATATCATCGAAAACATAAGTTAATTCTTAACTGGTAGGTACCTAAATGAAAGAGATGATGCCATGATCGTGGTTAGCTTAAAAAAACTGGTCAAGTGCGAGTCTGACTCGCGCACCGAGGGTTCTGGACCACCCCATACAATAGAAACAGGTCCACTGTAAACTGACACTCATTAAGTATGAATTCACATACTTAGTGCGTGTCAGTACAGTCATACTGGACATCAAAATTTAAGTGTTGTAACTAAGAATTTATGGTTTTCGTAATTTATCATTTATTTGTGCTATAAATGCTTCGTACCAAATTTCAAGATTCAGAGTTCACGGGAAGTACTACAGGTTTTGATTCCCTTGCAAGTTTCGAAAATTTGCGGCTTAAACGGCTGTATCTTTTGATTTCGTTGGCTTAGCAGTTTGTTTTTTTCACAGCTCCAAGAAACAGTAGACTTGAGTATTTGATATAAATTTCAGCTGGATACCTCGACGCGTTCCTGAGAAAAAGGGTCTTGACAGACGGATGGATGGACGGACGGACAACTAAGTGATCCTATAAGTGTTCCGTTTTTTTCCTTTCGAGGTACGGAACCCTAATAATTAAAAGCTAAGAATTATTCGATTTATTAAATTAAAAATTAGCGTATCAGACTTATTTAATATTTAAAACAAGAGTATTTTGGCGTAACAGACACATTTGTGTAAAAGTTCACAATGCAAAATGGCGTATCGTACAATGAAATGAACTGAGAGTTACAACAAAATGTATCAGGACGTTTCTTATTTCATTGGGTACGACAAAAATGCTCGGTGAAATTGAGTATCAACGCAATATTTTTCATGGTTGTAACGGACATTTTTTTCAAGCTATCGGGACGTTATCTATACCAAAAAACTGAGTATGACTGCATTTTAGCTGCTTTTCGATATTTTGTCCCTTACGCCCTTTGAGCCTACGGTAGTCGATATGCTTATTGTCACCCACCCAGAGATGGGCAAAATGTATTCCAATACGAATAAAGTTTAAGAATACATAGGATTATTCGCGAATGACGAATAAATGTTTCAAATAATTATTCGCCAATATTTATTAGTGAACAACTTCTTCATTCGCATAATCATTCGTATAATGCTTTTCAGGGATAATATCTGAACGAATATTGTAGGAATGCTTTTTAATGGAATATATCTCAAAAACGTTGTATATTCCTACCGACAGAAAAGTGATACCTAGTTTTAAATTTTGTAAGGAAGAGTTGACCGCTTCATCAAGGGTACCAATTAACATCGCCGTGCAAGGTGAAACGGATATTAATTGTAATTATTTCAACTGTTTTATTTTTTCTATTTCGGTTTTACCACGGGTGACAAAAAAAACCCGGTCAAGTGCGAGTCAGATTCGCGCACCGAGGGTTCCGGACCACCCCGTACAATAGAAATAAGTCCACTATAAACTGACACTCACTCAGTATGTATTCACATACTTAGTGCGTTTTCGTTTATACTGGACATAAAATTTACGGTTTTCGCAATTTTTCCTTTATCTGCTTCGCACCAAATTTAAGTTTCTGAGTTTACGGAAAGTACTCTGTAGGTTTAGATTCCCTTGCGGGTTTCGAAAACTTGCGGAAATTTGCGGCATAAACGGCTGTATCTTTTGATTGCGTTAGCTTAGAAGTTTGATTTTTTCACAGCTCCAAGCGACAGTAAACCTCAGTATTTGATATAAATCTCAGCTTAATTCATTTATTTGTTGCAGTATAAGTCTTACAAGATGTAACATATAAATACAGTTCCAGCTAAACAGGGTTATGCTGGAATCCAGCATAACCCTGTTTAGCAGGAACTGTATAGCACAGCAACATTAATATAAAAAAATATTAATTCTAACATAATTCATGCAACACACTATTATATGCATAGGAATTCAAACTTTAAATGATTGATACCACGCGTTCCTGAGAAGAAGGGTATTGATAGACGGACGGACGGACAACAAAGTGATCATATAAGGGTTCCGTTTTTTCCTTTCGAGACACGGAACCCTAAAATCACACAGACATAATATAACATGATTAAGTACATACAATGTACAATTAAAGGTATATAATTGAACAATCTTACATGCGTAATCGTCTCGAATAACATAACATTGATGCAATTATAGACAGTGGCTTTCCATATATTACGTCATTTCAAAACAGGGGGGGGGGTCTATTGGTACGGTAGTCAGTTTATGAGGCGGGGAGGGTCCATTAACAAATAGGTCAAGAATTGACAAAAAACAACCGGCCAAGTGCGGTTTGTTGTATGGGAGCCCCCTGTAGCCTAGTTGGTACAAGGGCTGCACTGAAAGTATCGGGAATCTCATACTTAAGAACTTATTTTTGACACATATTTATACCTTTTAATAAATAAAAATTTAATTTTTTTAAAATTTAATTTCTTTTAAAAAATACCTTTTAAAAAAAATAATCTCTGAAGTTTCATCATAATAACCAATAAATAAATAACGCACTGGCTACAAAGAAAAAAAAAACAATGGTTCGGTTTCAATTCTTTTTTCGAGTTGTTGAGTCGCCGCTGAAGATGGAATTGTCCCGTGAAAATTTAAGAGCTATGAACCATATATATATGAATTTGGATTGACACAAATACAATGTGGAGACCGGGTGATTGCTGCTTTTAGTAAAAATGAAGCACCTTCAAAGACGACAATATACAGGTGGTATTCAGAATTTCAACGAGTATCCCTCACGGACGACGCAAGAAAACGTCCACCTGATAAAAAAAGTCAGCGTCAGCTGATAAAAAAAGACAGGCATGTGACATATCGGGAAATTCAGGAGTCTTTGGGGATTGGAATAAGTCAGATTCAAATTATTTTACAGGAAGAATTAGGCGTGCGAAAGTTGTTTTCCCGTTGGATCCCTCGCTTATTGTCTGACGAGCAGAAAACGACTCGTGTCAATTGGTGCCGCAAAACATTGAATAAATTCAACGGAGGAAGCTCAAATGCAGTTTTTAGTGTCGTATCAGGTGACGAGTCGTGGATATATATACGCATATGAGCCTGAATCTAAAACCAATCTCAAGTATGGGTTTACGAAGACGAGCTCAAGCCAACAAAAGTTATTCGCTTTCGCAGCAAGGCCAAGAAGATGGTGGGTACGTAACGTCTCCAAATCGGGTCACGTGGCTACTATTCCTCTTGAAGATCGTAGAACGGTCAAAGCCAATTGGTATACAAGTATTTGTTTGCCGAGTGTCTTTGCTGAACTTAGGAAAACAAGCCCTAGTCGCTGCATCATCCTTCACCACGACAATGCCAGCCCTCACACCGCTCGTAAAACAAATGAGTACCTGGAAGGTGAAAAAGTGGAACTACTGGACCATCCTCCATACAGCCCCGACCTAAGTCCCAACGACTTTTTCACATTCCCCAAAATCAAGGATAAGTTGCGTGGTCAGCGGTTTCAGACACCGGCAGAAGCAGTGAAGGTTTTTAAAATGGCCATTTTGTCGACCCTTTTTCAGCGTTCAATAAGTGTTTTAACGACTGGTTTGAACGCATGGAAAAGTGCATAAAATATAAAAGAGAATACTTTGAAAAACAACAAAAATACTTATATTCAATGTAACTGCATTTTTTACTATTCCCGAAATTTTCAGTTTGACCCTCGTAGTGACCCTGCCTACGTAGCCGGAGGTCCCGGGTTCGAATCCCGGTAAGGGCATTTATTTGTGTGATGAGCACAAATATTTGTTCATGGATGTCTTATATGTATTTAATTATGTATTTATCTATATGTTTATCGTCGTCTAGTACCCATAGTACAAGCTTTGCTTAGTTTGGGACTAGATCGATTTACGTAAGATTGTAAAAGAAAAAAAAAACTTTTTTTTAGTACTTATTGTTATAGCAGCAACAGAAATACATCACCTGTGAAAATTTCAACTGTCTAACTATCACGATTCGTGAGATACAGCCTGGTGACAGACGGACAGACATACAGACAGACGGCCAGCGGAATCTTAGTAATAGGGTTCCATTTTACTCTTTGAGTACGGAACCCTAAAAACGATGACGTAATATATGGACAAGCCCACACACATGACATAATGAAACAAACCTGTTAAATGCCCAATGAAGCGACTCATTTAACTCAAAAAATATTGTTAATTGGTAGAAAAGGGTATTAATACTTGAAAATAGGTACATGTAGTGATCGTGTTAAATTCTTGTACGTGTTGTAACGAGCAACCGCATCCTTAAATATTATTCGTGGATTGTTCGAGGATTTATTTGAATGAAATGAGAATAAATCATTAGTCATTCGAAAGTGAAGACGAATAAATTATTCGCGAATAAATCTGACGAATAAATGTTCAATCGAATAATTATTCGAATAAATATATTAGAATAATATTCGAATTCCCGTTCTGCACCCACATAAGTAACATATTTTAATTAAATAATTCCGTACAGAATACTGAGCGCTTATAATTAGGTAATCGAGATCCCACGACAACTATATATGTCTCATGCTGAACAATTTAGTTATTACCGATATAATGAACCTAATATTTAAATAAATGTCCACCCTAGCCGAACCGTGGTGCACGCCACGTTCGTGTTTATAAATGTTTGACAATCATTGACCTACCCATAATAAATTAAGGCCGAAACGCATTGACAGCGGTGGCGAAGCGGCGCAGGGTGGAGGTGGTACCAGCTGTAATGTCCGATCTAATACGAAAGGGTCCGCACAGAATACCGGCCGGGAAAAAAGCGTTCGGATCCTTTCATATTAGCTCGAACATTACAAGTACCGCCTCCGCTCCGCCCCGCGCAGCTTCGCCCCCGCTGTGAGTGCGTTTCGGCCTTGAATGCCTGCGACTCGCGACAGCACGGTCGGTAATTGAGGCACAAAGCAATGACGGCCTTATTCTGCAAGAGATAACGTTCGTATTAAAACTTAAGTAAGAAAAAATATGAATTAATTAATAAGCGTGGAAATTTTTTGTTTAATTTGTTTCTTATCGTACTAATAATATGTTGACAGCATAAATCAAACACTTTACAAGTAGTTATGTATTTTGGTTTTCCAAAAACTACCAATATTTGTGACTTTAGAAATCCGCAAAGAGAATCTGTTTAATTTTTAATAATTTATCAACACACATAATATACTATTCAGAATAAATTGTTAAATTGCAGTTATCTATAATTTCTGGTAAGATAAGCCAGAATATGTGTAACTTACTGAACTTTCTTTATTAATGATAGTCCCGGTTGATTAATTAGTTTAATTTTGATTTCTTTAACTGGAATGCAACCGTCATATCATAATAAAGGCACTTTTACAAAGTTACATATTATGCTGCACTTATGAAATCAGAATTTGTTAAAAATTTAGATTTTTGGTTTTTTTACAATGACGCGGAACCCTAAAATGTTTAATTCTTTTTATTTTAACTATAACTAACAATACTTTACATCATAGAAAAAGAAAATTACAGTTATCGAATTATGTCCGGGTTTAGCTAATTTGATTGGTCTAACTCCCCATGGCCGTAGGTTGAGTGACCCCGCGTTTCATAACAACCCGGAGGCTGGGGCTGGTGGCCATGTGCTCTTATTTTTCAGCACTTCGCTGAAGGCAGCAGTCGACGTCGGGCCGCCGGCGAAACGACACGCGCCCCGTTCCGGCCGCTCCGACACATCCCGTCGCGTAAAAAAGATCGAGCGTGTGGGAATTTTTCTAATATATTTCTCGGCGCGCGTGCCCTAGAATTCGTGCGCTTAATAAAAAAGTTTTCCACGTTAATGGATGTTTGCGTGAAATAATTAAATACATAATTTAATAAACTGGGCTTTGCGATGTCTTTATCTCGTTAAGTGTTTGCAGTTAAAGTATTTTGATGTAGTAGTTTTACGACACTGGCAAAGTAAACGTGTGTAAATAAAGTTGATGTAAACTATAGAAGTTGTCAAAGTGAACTTTTTGACGAGGATTGTTGCATTGATAATGATAAAACAATTGAGTTGAACATTTTTGATGTATCTAATGATTTGACGGCGGTTTCCTCGGCGGTGACGACAGCGGAAGCCCTGACCGGACTGCATAATCGCTCCGGTGGAAATAGACTCTGTTCCCCGACAACGGTAACTTGCTTAAACGAACTAATTCTGACTAATGGAACTGAAAGTTTCTGTTGTCCGTATTTAATTAACAGTATCGGGTTCTCCTAGTCCATTGATCGATATTAGTAACAAGCGTGTAAATGCGGATCTCATGTCTTGCCTCCAATATATATTTACCGACAAATAAAAATTAAGTCAAAGCTATTTATTCTTCAACTTAGACAATTAACATGCACCTATGAATGTCGACAAGCTAAAACCGGTTCCGAAAGAAAACAGCCTCAAAATGACCGGCGGCGTAAAAACTCGGCGAGGTATATTTTTTTCAAAACAGAATATAATAAATGATTTCAGTATCACGTTTTATACAATTACATATTTGCAGAAGTAGAAAGCCTATTTATTTATTTTGCGATAGATTTCTCGTACAGGAATATCCCTATCTATGATGTAACTAATCGTTTATCTTATACCTAATATGTTTTTGAAATAAGGGTCTGTTTTACGACAGATTTTAATTTAGAGTCAGTAGTTAGAATGTAGAGTCGTTAATGTGCTTTGTGTTTACGGATTGGAAGTCTAGAATTTCACGACTTATTTCAAATAAAAGATCAGTCACTGCCGGTTGAAAAGTCACGAGACAAAGATAGGATACGATAAAGTGAGTAAACTTTGTATAGGAAATGTTTCCAACATTCGTTTTCTCAGGCGGTACGAGTAGGTACAATATGTTTTTTACCCAATGTCAAAAATGTGTTGCAGTTCAATTAATCTGGTACATTGCCCTCCTGTTTATTTTCTCATCACCACATGTTAGTAGTATTTATTCTTGTTATGTTAGTATTAATTATACAAACGCATACGTCGCTTGTGTCTCTAAGTATCGTTATTTAACTAAGGATCGATCGTTTGATTTTGGAATAACAAACTGGAAGTATCGTCGTTAAATTTATCTTTTTTGATCTCCCCATCAGACGGCTCACACCTGTTAGTGCATCGCAATGCTTAGTTTGATTTATAATCCGGATAGAGCTTTATTTTTAGCCTAGGAGATAACCCGGAGGTTACTAGAGGTAAATCATAATGCATGCATTAAATAAACTTCACTCACATGGATGAAAAATTGTTTTGAACCATTAAATGTTATAATCGCTTATTGATTAATTTATCTACGGACAAAGAAACAAAAAAACTTGTAATGCTGATTTGACTGTTATTCCAACTGAATAAGAATAAAAATAGGAAGCGGTTATTTGAGACAAAAAGATAACGACGCATTATTAAAAGAGTGTCAGACATATTGTATACGCTGTTCCCTCTGTCAATTGCTTCAAAACATCTGATCCATAATCATATAAGTATATAAATAAATAAATCAATATTACGGTACAATCTTGCACAAATCAACCTAGGCCCACGGTAAGCTCAATAAGGCTTGTGTTGTGGGTACTAGGCGATGATATATATAATAGATACATGTCGTCCTTTATAGGTCGTGTACGAGTATATAAAATAAAAAGAAGGTAGGTAAGTATTTTTTACAAAAGAATAAAAAAACCGGCAGTAATTCGAGCCACGCACATGGAAGGGTTCCATAAAAAAAAGATTGTTACCCGTCTGTGGCAGAAGGATTACGTTTTTCAAGTGTAATAGGTACCTATGTGTTTCTTTGGCACGCACTGCAGTTTAAACTTTTAGATTCCTCTTAGTCCAAGGAGTGATATAGTAGTATAATATTTGTAAAAAAATGTGTTGTATTTTTTAATTTTTTATTTCACTTGGCAGAAACAAAATAAATTTAAAGATTTCAGAAGTCATCTTCGATACTGTATAGACGATAGGTACTACCATATTTTCATAGGTCTCTATGTTATTGCTCAATTAGTTGGTCACCCTATTACCATCACCTCCATCGTCGCCCACTCCACCCCTGTCAAATATTTGTTGTTTAGCGACCGCCTGTTATATTGTTTCGGCAGCTACAACTTTGCTTCAGGCGATCTAATAAAGGCCTCCACACACCGGTCCCGTGCGCGGCCCGGCCCGCGCACGCGACCGGTGTGTGGAGGCCTTAAACTCCAAATTATGTCGGCAACACCAACCGCAGCTCTACACCAAGGTTCATTCAACTAATATGCCACAATGTAGATTACATGGATGGATATACCTATGCCTGCTAACCTTTATTAGCAAAACAAAAAAATATATTATTTTCTTTAACTATATTGTTATATTTATCCTCTTTTCTTAAATAAATTAAATAATAAAAGATATACTGCCGCACAAAAAACTAAAAACAAACAGAAAAATAAATGTAGTATTAATTTAGAAAATTTAAATAATACTCGAAGTACGATTAGTTGTTTATTCATTCCAGTTTCACAAGAGAAAGAGAGCGGTTTAACGCTCCCGCTACTTTTATAACATTTGTGAACGAACAATTTGCTGAGCGAATGATTGAATGATGACACTGGCGGCTTGTTTACGTTCTGGCAACACAGATAAAATGATGTTGCACACTTTCAGGATAATTTAATCTTGGCAATACTGACGCCCAGTGTCATCATTTGTAAACATTTGAAGTTCATTCGAATACATTGAATTATAATTTGCTTATAACTAACAGTTGGTACTCTTACTTATACATATAAAACAACACAAAACAGAAAAAAATCCGTGCGACAATAGGCTCGCGGCTCAGCGTTTGCTGCCAGCCAGTCGTATTTAGATACAGTAGTTACACGTACAGCGCTGTTTTTCAGCCCGCATCTACATCACATCACGGGATACAAACTATGATAAATAGCTAACTGAATCTTAAATGTTACTACATACATTGTCTATGAACATATATCTATCTATACTAATAATAAAGAGGTTAGTAGTTTTTAGGTTAGTTTGTAGGTTAGTATGTCCTAATCTCAGAAACTACTCATCACATTAAAAAAAACCTTTAACCAGTATATATACCATGTTTGTTTGGGATGTACATAGGCTAAATTTTATCCTGGAAATTAAAAATTAAATTTTATCCTGTGGATCCCCACAGGATAAAATTTAATTTTTAATTTCCAGAGGGGGTTCATTGTATTATATGGGCAGAGCCGCGCGGGCGGCTAGGATCTAATAAAATTAACATGTGCGTTGCATGATGAAATGTCCAAAATTGCATGAGTACTTTCATTTTCTTAAAATATTATGTCCCATCAACTTATCATTTACATAAAATTCCAAATGAATTATAGGTTCATTGATACATTACCTGACGAAGTCAGAATTATATTTACTACTTAAGTCAGATTACTTAAGTAAGAATTAGAGGTCATTCACACATTGTGTATGTCCATGTGATTTACAGGTAACACAAATAAAAAATAACGGCATCCAAGTTTGAAAGGGATTTTATGAACGCTTAACCTTTTTCGTAATTAATGATAATTATAGGTGACCTCTGTAATAGGAGTCTGTACCTTTGAAGTTAGTACGGAGCTTATCATTTATTTGATGGCCAGGCTCTTACCTGCTTAGCTCCAGGCAATTTGATTGTATGATAGCTTGCGCTTATGGGGACGGTCGTATAATTTAAAGGACAAATTATATGGCTTTATTCGTTTTAATATGGAGTTAGAAGGTCTCCTCGGCGAACTCATTAAACCGTAAAACTATTACTATGCATACGTTATCATTTGAATTATGTACAAGAACTCATAGTTTTTCTCAAAATTGCTGGACACACTGGAATGTCTAATCATGTACATATGATACCATTTGATGGGTAGGTAAGTATAGTATAGCAATGGAACTAAATGATAATTATCCACAAGCATCATGAGACAAATAGTCAATTATGATAACGTCATCGACTACTGGCAATTATACAAATTCACCTGCCCGACCGTTAGAGCTTAGTTAGAGAGATGAAAACCGCTTAGAATGGGTTGGTCAAAATAAGTAATAATCTTCTCATCGGCGGCAGAATGCCTTTACCTAATGCAAAATTACGAAGAAATAATTTATATCTATAGGTACGGAAACAAATTGGAATTCTGTCGATATTAGCATGGAATCAGCTTAATTTCAATCCATTTCTGCTCAGCGAAGCGATCTTCATCTAATTATTTAGCGGAGTTCGTTGACAACTGGAACTGGCATAACAACGTCTATTTCCATCGCCAAATTATAATAACCTCAAACTTCATTCCCTAATATCGCTCGGCGTTTCAAAAACTTTTCTCAAGATAAGAATATCCAATTTCTTAGATTATGTCAACAGCAATATTGGTAACATGATCTTCGAGTAAAAAACACTAGACGTAGAGAGATGCTAGACAAAACAAAACATAATTTTGCCACGATATTGGAAATCGGAAAATGGAGCCTAATAGACAGAAGAACTTAATGAAATTTCGCACAGATGTATTTGATGCTCCGTATTATGATATCAACCCGTCTGATGTCATTTACGAAATAAGAAAATCTAGAAATTAATCTGAACAACAAGAACTGACTTTTTCTTGAGAACCTAACCGGTTTCAATTGTAGTTGAACGATGCTTCACAATATGTACATATATTATTTCCAGAAACAATTTGGCCGATACGTTCTTGAAAATCATAAGTTCATAGCACCTTCCTTTGTTTCGCCCGAAAATATAATGAGCTCGTAAAAGAATATCATCTAAAATGGAAGACAAGACATGGTCCCATTCAGTCTTAAATCACCTGCGATTTGCGACAAGGCTTGCAGTGGTAATTTATCTCGGCCGAAATGCCCAGACCGTCTAGGAGCGCTCATGAGTCTGGCAGATCGCGCGAATCACGCCTCACGCCAGAAATTTTATTAAAATTATCCAGATTCTTTTATGTAAAAAAATATTTGGGCCAATTAAATGGAGCGACTGTTACCGTTTTTCACCCTTCTTGTTAGGTTATTTCTTCTGTTTGGCCAGTTTAGTACTTTATTATTCAGCTTGCAACGCCTATTTAAATTAAAGTTTCTTGGTAAGTACCTATTTATTAAAAGTGAAATTGAAACGGAAACTAACCACGAATTTTTCGTAATATTTGAAACAAAAAATGCAATTTTAAGAACAAAAATTCTTGAGACTTGTAGTTAGTTCCTTTCTCCGGTAACTGCACGACGAGTTCGGACTCAATTACTGCTGCTTCAGGTGATATTCAATTAAAGCATATTGTGTATTCAGGTTTCACTACATTACTAATATATATTGACGTCAGGTAGGTCAGATATAATCTTGTCGCTTAATTGAATAGGTATTTCGTAGCAATGTACCGTATAAAGATTGTATATTGTATTTTTTTTTTTTTTTCATTTATTTACTACAAAAAACAATACAAAAAAAAAACATTTGTACAGCGGACAAAGCCGTAAAGGTTTATCTGCCGCTGTATTCGCTCTTTAACTAATTAAATATATATTTTTACAGGGGTGCAGTTCTATTTTAGCTAATTTAATATTATAGTTACTTACAATAGTAGGTACTTAGTTAATTACTATTGGCCTTATTCATAAACGTTCAACAAACCTATTTTAGCTAAAGTGCCGTTAAAGTTCGTCTCTCTCACATTGTCTTTGGCATTTGTGTTCGTAATATAGGGACATACACTTAGTAGGCCTTCAAAATTTTATGGATAAAGTATTTTTTTATTTTTATTACACTGTGTTTTTTTTTTTTTTTTTTTTTACACATGGAATGTTTGTGCAGTTGGCACATCAGCAAGATATAACGCTTTCAAAGTACGTTTACATTTATGTGGGTTATCACTTATGCTATTGACAATATCGGCGGGTAGTTGATTAAGAATATTTGGTAACAGGTGTTCCCCCCATGTTCGTTTGCCATACACATTTCTACATATCGGAATGACAAAACGAGGCAAATACACTAGTTGCCTCAGGTGTAACGGTCTAGTTTTTTTTATGAGACTGTGTATTTTATCTATTTCTTCACTAACAATTTCTATTTTGATTTGGTTGTATATATTAATAATCTTACAATATTTAAATATCTCCTCTTGACTCAAATGTTTTTTTCTTAACGGAATTAGGTATAATTGTTTTTATTAAGCTGGTCTGTAATTTAAATATCTTTTCAATGTAAGTTTTAAAGGTTCTACCGTAGCTACTCAGTCCATATCCAACGACGGATTGCGCTAATGACATGTACATCATTCTAAGTATGTTGTATGGGAGTTTATACTTTAGTATAGAAAGTTTTGCTAGAATTGATCTAAGTTTGTTACACACATGGTTTATATGCGGTCCCCAGTTAAAATGTGTATCTATGATAAGACCGAGGTACATGTGTTTATTGTTCATTGAAATAGTGGTAAGTGAATAGACATCTTGTAATTTATATACTAAGCTGGTGATTCGAATTATATTTTAAGATTATGTAGGCACACGATTCTAGAATAGCGAGCTTATCAAATAAATGTCTACCTACTCAGACGAATCTCTAAGGTAATAATCGTTGAGTAAGTGTACTTTCCCACACACTCATGCGAAATATCATTTCCCTTTTCACCTCTAGAAGATTGTACCTACGAAACATTATTGCTTCATTTTAATTCTAAATCTGTAATCTAACCACTAACTTATTCACCTGCAAAGGTCAAAACCAGGATACTACCTATTGCATCGTGATAACCATTCACCAAAATATGTAAAATAAAAAGTGAAGCATTTAGGCAGCGCTCTATAAAAGTGAATCATTTATTCTGCTCTTGCCTATTACGAGCAAATGTCCTTTATGTTTAACGTGATTATGCTCCACGGTATCGCCATTTATCTAGATCCAGAGGAAATAATTTTGCACGCAGTATTAAATACTTGTTTCGAGTATGCAAGAGATGGAAGCTAGTGTACCTTCGAATCGCGGTCTTATTTTTAGGCAAACGTGTTCACTAAGTGCGTTCTGCTGAATAATATAGCGAGATAATTGAATTGTTCCCCTTATTTCCAATTGAGCACAAAGTTGCTTCATTTTGGTTACATTACCTCAAACCACAGACGATGAATTTGAGGACTTAGATATCTACGTTTTGTGAACGGTGCCTATTGATTAGTCGGGAAAAAAGGTGGAAATCAATAAACTTTTTTCTATTAAATTCAATCAAAAACGGATAAATAGATAACTTTTTAAATGAATATATACAAGAGCAGTCGCGGACTGAAAAATTTGGTCAATACTGTACAGCATTCTGCAGGTCGATCATGTAACGCATTGTACGCGCGTCAGGTAGATCTAAATGTCACTTTTTTATATGTAAAAATTACAGTTAAACATCCTAACGCGCGTTCGGAACGTTACGTGATTACCCCTATGGACTGTAACGGAATAGAAATAAAGTAAAAAAGTGGCGAATCTTTTCATTCGTCGACTATAGGAATATTTACATTTTTCTGATGTGCAGTCAATATTGCCATTTCCGCGTAATTGCTCGCTGGTATTTCTGGCGACACATAACTTAACTGCGCCTATGCACTCAACATGGAAGACAGTTTAGTAGTTCGTATCATTTGATTAACAAACGTATTAGGTATTATCTAAAACGAATAGCTAAATTGCGACCCTTGAACGGCAACTTTGTATGTCCTAGATTAGAACTTGTGAAATTGTTTCGACGCGTATCTTCTTTCGAATAGGGGGTCATTGGCAGTTCGTAAACGGAAACGTCCTTCAATATATGTCTTAGGTTATCCTGATTCCTGTTTCGAAAGGGTCGAATAAAATAGGCTCGACTGCCTTTCCTAAACTGAAATACCACGGCTGCTTATAATTGTTCATGAACTGGCATGTCCATATCTTACTGAGAACATGCGTGATTCTCGGTCCTGGCATTCGAAATATGGTGTTATTGAGGATCGTTCAGGGTTATAGATGGTCAACATGTAGAATGAGAATAGGTTATCCCGAAATCAAACAAGTAAATACTATCACATGCATATACATAGTAGATATACCTAACGCTTGCTTTGATCACTCCCACATATAATACACTTACAACAATGTCCCTTGTAAATACTGCTCGGTAAACAATTAATGCTGTTCCTAATTCTGTCAGAGCGTCTTGTAAATTATGTCGCTGTCTGTGTTTAACATAACAACATTACTTGAAAAGAGAATGTGACTTGGAACCTACACACAATAAGGTATTGGTACGTAGGTACCTACTATTAGGTTTGTAACAAAATGGCTCAAAACATATAGGGTAGTTACTTTAGCTGTGTCTGAGGTGGTAATGACTTAAAATGTATATATATTTATTAAAGTAAATCACACGTGTAGCTCATAATCATAAGCAACGTCGTGCTCTTACTTTTAGTTAAGTACGCATAAGTGGGAACCAGAGCGAGCGCCGTAAGCTATGCAAAACATGTAAAAGGGGTGATCCATTTGCGAGCCGGCGAGCCAACGGTATAAATCGTTAGCTCGTTGGCTCACCGACTCTCGTAGTGATCCATTGGCGAGCAAAACAGTCGACTCTCAGTTATTTCAAGCACGCACAAAGAGCCAGCGAGCCAAGCCAATCCGCCGGTTTTGAACACCGCGGACTTTTGGTGCTCCATTGGCGGTTTAGACCTTTGACTCGCGGGCTCGTTGGCGTAGCGGCGGTTTTGCTCGCAAATAGATCACCCCCTTAAGATTTTAGCACTGCACTAGCAGAGCAGAAGCCCAGGACGATAGTTCTGACATGAAAGCTCGGCGCGCGTGAAAATAACCCTGCCTGCGCAACGGGTACACAACTTAATTTCGAAGTGTCATTTGTCCAAAAGTATCATATTCAATCTACTATTTCATCATTTTATATTCAAGCTATTCTTATTGAATGACATTATGTAACATATTTTTTAATATTATTCTTGGGACATTTGTAACCCAGTATTTGTGGTTTTAATTTTAATTTACTTATAAGTTATAATGTACCCAATTGACAGTGTATGATTAATACCAAATAAATAAATATAAATAAATATTTTCCGAATTATATAATTCCGAAATCCATGTTCCGCTAAAGGATTTTTCAGGATGACACTAACCTAACCTATATTTATACGAGTATATTCCAAAAAATCATCTGCGCTCATTAAGTGGAAAATGGCGTCCGGAATTTTGCAATGTCGGAATAATGATGGTTTTAAACTAGGGAATGCAAACCGCTAACCAGTTAACCGGTAAATGGACTAAATATGAGGCCGGTAAATTTACGGTTAATTAAAATCAAAACCGGTAATTTACCGGAACACAAATTATTAGTAAAATTCATCGTCATGATTATACCTCAATAACCCTCCTTTTATCATGAAAAAATGTTAATTGAATAAACTTGTTAGCGTTATCTTACCTCATGTAGGATCAAATTAAAGCAATCGTTTGTAGAAGCTTCTTAAAATATAAACACGTTCCCGGTTCCGTTCTATAAAATATGAGTAATGATCAGTTTGAATAAGTACAATAGAGACAACACCCTGCTGAAGAACTAACAACCCATCTGACTTCTGAGCCATGTCTATTAACTGTTTTCGAGTGTCATTACAAATCGTCTCGTACGCAGGCTAGATGACTTCAAGCCTCCCGGATAAGCCGGTTCCCAGAGAGGCTTTAGCACCGTAGACCACATCCAAATGCTCCGTCGGTTTATACAGAAGACTGGAGCCCTGCTTAGCGTTCGCGAACCACGAGAAAGCCTTCGATTTGATCGAAACCTGGGCTGTAATTGTTTCTCCAGGCGGTGCCAAGTTGACTACCGCTATATCGAAGTATTGAAGTGTTTGTACGAAAACGCCACTGTGTCAGTCCGATTCCAGGATTTGAATGCGAAACCTATTCTGCTGCAGCGGGGTGTCAGTCAAGGAGATGTTATTTCCCCAAAACTGTTCACCGCTGCACTGGAGGATTTTTTCAATCCTGATTTGGATCTGTTTGGATTTGTCCTGTCGGCTCGGTTTGACCAGTGTGTGTTGCCAGTGATGACAATATATGGTACCTGAAATGCAGTCGCTCACTATGGCCCTCAAAAGAAGGCTAAAAGTCACCCAAAGGGTAATGAAGATGGCTAGACCATAGCCGGGCGGTTTGACTCGCGTATAATGTGCCATCTTATACAGATGCACGTCAGCAAAAGGTGACGCCGTTTTGTATTTTAACTGAATTTGTATTTTAATTTTATTTATTTTTCAGTTAATTTATTTTCAATTTAATTTTATTTTTTAATTTTAATTCTAATTATTCCAATGAAATCAATGTAACGTAATGTAATTTAATAAAATCTTGTATGTAATTCAATTCCACACTAACATTGCTTAAGCTGATTATTGTTACTAACAAATTACCTATGGACCAACAGTAGTCTGAAATAAATGATTTTTATTTTTATTTTATTTATTTTATCTGCGTGATCGCATTAGAAATGAGGCTATCCGCAGCAGAACTAAAGTTACAGATAAAGCCCTCCGAATCGCTAAACCAATGCCGCAATTTGGAACCCCCATGAGCTCCACTCCTAAAAAAAGTTATACAACCGTTTGTACGAAGGCTCTTAGGTAAAATGTTTTGTTACTATTACTACCCTTTTCTCTATCCAACTCTTTTCGATCTGGGTATGGATGGTTATATATACGTCTCTTGAAGCCCGTAGAAACATATATTTAGTGAAATATTATTTTAGACTACTAAGTAGGCTTGTAGTTTAGTTTTTGTAGAACTAGGGGCAAATCCTACCCACCTGCTAATCCCCAAGGAACGTTTTCAGTTGTGTTTTTTGCCCTCCTACCACTGAGCAAGTTTGAAATATTAAAGAATCTGTTTATCACGGCACATGATAACTCTTTATACTATATCAAAGCTTATTTTTACGATAAATAAACGTCAAATAACGCTACTTGTTAGCCAAATTAAATTTACCGGTAATTTACCGGTTAATCGGTTTTGCCTCACTCAAGTCGGTAATTTACCGGTAGTGAAATTTGCCCGGTAATTGCATTCCCTATTTCGAAAAAACGACTGTTCGGATTTTTTTGTGTTCTCCTGCGCATCACGCTGAAATCTAAATTATATGCGAAGCGCCGAACCAAATTGATCTCCAGTTCTCTGTTGAATCTAATTCAACAGCCGTATACGCACGTAGTAGTCAACACTCGATAAGTCTAAAGCAAAATAAACAATCATGGCGAATACTGATCTATGTAGGTGCACTACCGACACACCCCAGACGCGAGCAGCGGCACTATCTAAATAACATCGTTCTAATCTAACCAGTTCAAACAAAGATTTCACGCGATCAACTCTAAGGGGGCAATCTGAGACATAATTTTTGCATTTCAATTTGATTTTAATGAGTTCATGGTCGCGGGAGTACGCTGGATGCGGGTGGTGCGTCATTGTGGCACTCTTTGGGGTAGGCCTATGTCAAGCAGTGGACGTCTTTCGGCTAATATGATGATGATGATAATGAGTTCCATGCACGCAATGAATTTCATGAGGCTAACACGGGCGCCGAGGTTACGTATCAGAACAAGCGCGTAAAACTTTGATGTCAATTTGGAATGCGAAATTATTACATTTTAAATTGATCTCATTGTTCCGCGAGAGTTGCTTTTAATCCTTTCGATTTTCTTCCTAATTCAAATACTAAGCTACTTAATCACGCATTATAATTATTGACAGTGTTTACAAGTAAACTTTAAACTAAAAAGGATCTGACAAGATTCAGTCAATAATAAAAAAAAACTGGTCTCATTCAGATGCTATATAGGTAGATTATCAAAATGCATGGAGCCCCTATGAGCCGTCACTGGTCAATCGCGGCGGGGGCGGAAGTTGTCTTAGATGTATACTCATGCATATCCTCTCCCTATCGATCTACTCTCTCACACGCTTTTGGCTGATAGATTTCACTGGAGGAATAACCACTCGCGGTACAACGACGGAGCTATCGACCGATGACTTCGGTTACTTAGTCGTTATCCTGTCTAGGGGTAGCACCCGTATGCTGAATATCGACCGATTTAACGACCAATGAAAATGCACCTTTTGCGCAATTACGCTGATGATGACGAATAAATGGGTGCGGCGGCGAATGAAAGAGCGACTGTCATAAGTTTTATCAGAGTTTAAATATTTAATACTGCGTGCTGCAGTGAGCGAAATCAAATGCCTGTGCATACTGGCCTTGTGCCAGTTTTCAGTTGCTCTATTTATTACGTTTGTTTTGTTTATGCAAAATCAGTTTTTAAGTGTGTGAACTTGGTTGCTAATATACTGATAAGAATATTAAAATGGTTAAATAATTATAATGTCGACGGAATCAGACACTCAGTGTCACTCCGTATTTGTCACGACTTGACTTAACATTTTTAATGTTACATACAGCGCGTCTGATGATTCTATGCTATGGGAAAACAGGTACAGTGAAAAAACCTTATCCACATGTCAAGCTAATTTCAATCTTTGACGAAACCTGCGCTGTGGATATTTAACTTTGTGGATTGCTTTGATTAAGTATGCTTTGAATAAATAAATGTCTATTTAAATAAACTAGAACATAACCTATAAGTAAGCTGATGTACTGATTCTACAATAAATATATTTCAATCTTATGTTACTGCATAAAAACTTTGAGGTGAAAAACTTTTTTCTCTTTATTTGTACTAAACTAAAGTTTAGCAACTCAGTGGAGGGCTCTTTTTGGTTGTCACATTATTGGTAGTTTATGGAATCAGTATTAACATATAGACCTCATTTTGATTCTTCTATCGTGAGCTGGTATTGCTATATATAATGTTGAAATCAAGTTCAAAAGCAGCATATCGTCAATGGAGTGGGTGAATCGCTCTGAGAAGTACTCTTACAAGTATAAACTGTAGCCTTCACAATTTTCCTAACGTTCAACATACGAGTTCCTTAAATTGATTCCTTCGCACCAGGTTGAAAGTTCAATACTCGCTTGCCAATACTCCGATTGGTTGTTGACGCGAACCCCGAACACAGTCCGCGGAATAAATGTGGAAGTTCGCAAACTTGTCTAAACTTTCCGATTTGCATCTGAAAAGGGTCGTCTACACTGCCGAATAGAGAATACTTTTACTATGCTGACAATGCTCGTAAATTCAGACGATACAAAAACCGATACGGCGGGGTCTTGTTTATTTTCGCTATATTTTACAGTTTTTGGGTATACGTATTATTGTAAATTGTCTTATAAGAAGTCGGAAGACTGGGGCAAAACAGGGAAGTTTTATTAATTTTATCTATCCAAATATCATAAATCCTCCATGATGCGTTCAAGAACCGCACATTATGACCACCATAAAAATAGACTGTTTTGTTAGAGCAAATATCTTATTTGTGAAAATGTTATTATTGCTAAATAATAACATCGATTTCGATAATATTATTTCATTAAAATTTCGAACATCTCTGAAAAAAAAGAAATTTGATTTGACCTCTATTCTAATATCAGTCGAGATGACGTTTAGTTCGAAATGAATTGTCAATTTGCATACAAATTTGACAAATGTCGCACGTAAGTAAGATATCGAACGATATGATAGTTGGGGCCGACTGTAGTTTGTCTCTGAATTAAAGAAAAAACTATGACCGTTGCCAGAAAACAACGCCGCGATGCCGGTCATAACTCATAAGTCATAATATGCGGATCCTGAATGCATCGTGGAGGCTTATGATATGTGGATAGATAAAGTAGTGTATGTAATTGTACATAATTAGGCATTAAAACACTCGTGTGATGTTATTATGAAACTCGCCTGTGGCTCGTTTCATAAACCCACACTCGTGTTTAATGCCCTTCGTTATGTACAGTCACATAAACTACTAATAGATTTTCTTGAAACGGTAAAAAGCATTTTCATTGAATATTAAAGTACTGGTTTTTCATTTAATTTAACAGAACACTTAACCCCAAAACAGTATTAAGTCTTCCATAAGTACCTACGTTATAGATTACATGTTACTTACTTAGGTATCTATATCCTGCTGATTTAAAGTCCAGGAACCTCCAAATTTCCGCAGGGCAAACTTCAAAACCATTAACCGTCATCAGGGATTGCTGGCTTGTCTAAACGAGCCCTTAGGATCGACTGTGAGTGACAGGAACTCGAACCATATCTCACATTTAATAATCACACGCCTCGCAAGTTTAGTTCAGAGAAATTATTTGAAAGGAACTTTTTTTGTGGCTTTAAAATACCGAGGGAAGTTTCTGTCTGCCGTTGGCGCGGACTTTCACACCCGCCTTTACTTCGTTATTTAATTTGAGATCAAATACTAGGTTATAGGTTTAGGTTATAGGTTGTACGCGGGCTGGGTTTCCGCAACTCGACGTCATAAATGCGCCTATTTTGCGTAGGGGTTTTGGCACTACTGTTATTCGTGCCAACCCAGTTCCACCAGGAAGCCTAACAGACCCTTTATGGCCGACGGCCTCCGGTAGTGACCCCCGGTGTTCCGAGGTGTTTTGCCCTGTATTCCGCCACTCCAGGACATGTCAGGATGACGTGGGCGGCTGTCTCGTCCTCTTCCATGCAAGAGATCAAATACTGCTTTTAATGCTAAATTAATAATTTATTGGACACTTTTATTTGTATTTCTGATAATTTCCCAAATGTTTACAAGTGTTTTGTCGATTATATGCGCGATTCAGTTCCAACAAAAGTTGAAAAATAAATATGCCGTATAATTGGCTGTATCTTCGGATATATAGGTTTTACCTAGGTACATATAAATTCATCACTTGCACAGTTTTGTATCACACAATTAGGAATGAATATGTCTTAGGGTCGTACATTAAAAGACAAGTACATTTAGACACACTTATACTGAAATAGATTATCTTCTATTCTATTCTGGTCTATTTAAAGACTATACATAGAAAGAGTTTAATATTAAACGTTTTAACGTTTAATGAGATACACAGATTTTATTCCAATTATGGGTACATGAAAGTGTTACGAAAAGACCACAGGGCAAGTTCCTTTCGCCATATTGAAAGAAGAGGGCATATCCCTACTATTACGAGTAAGTGGAGATATGGCCTCGTCCGTGAAATCCTGCGGCTTTGATATATTTATATATCATTCTCAACTAAATGGTCGAACTATATATATAGTTGTTGTAATATTACATCGCTACGTAAGTAACATTTGGAAATAAATATATTTCCGTACGGGGTGAAAACAAGAAATATTCCTTCTGTCTCTGATTTGTTAAGCCCAATTTTGGTCTCTGAAGTAAATCCGCACATACCACTTTGGTGTTGACCAAGTACAAAATCATTAAATGTTATTGTGTTTTAGTTGAGAAAACTAAACCAAACATAATCACCCAATTACCTACCTACCGTATAATTGAGAATATACATACACAAAGTGTATTTTTATTGAAAAAAATATTCTTGCCAAAATCAGCTCATGAAATAAGAGATATTTTCCCTACTTTTTTTTTTTTTTTTTTTTTTGAAATTTTTGAAGTTCGTTCAACTTTGATTTCAATATTTTGTCCTCACGCTCCTCTGTGGACTGACTAATATTAATTTCTTGAAGGTACCTATTATTAATTTATTTTATATGTATTACATTACCATACTGCCAAAATTAAAGTCCACGACCTTTAACCATCCTGAAAATTTCACAATTAAAGCTTCATTAATAATAAAGTATTACAAAATAATTCATAACGCTTTAAAGAAACAAACATAAATAATGTTGTATCGTTCCCAAAAACTACTTTGGATTCAGGTGGATGTTTTCGCTTCACCTAGCCGTTTTGAAGCGCGGAAACTGTCTGTAACCAAAATGTTATTTATATTAAACTGGAGCGTGCTTCACGGTCAAGGCATATTCATAATGACGAGACAAACTGCCCTAGAAACGAAGGGGGGATATTGGGTTAATTTGGGTGCGCCTAAACATACAATTCATGTACCTAACTATCCTTAATTTCCTTTCGGAATATTAATTGATTGTCCCCGAAATATTTTATTGGTGTCACAGTTGGGTTTTTTTTCAAGTTTTTACTTTACTTGTTTAATTAATTTATACAATTCTGTATTATGATACTCTAATAAACATTACGATCTCTAAGACCAGCCAGCCCTAAATGAAATAATAAAATGATTATCCTGTTCATAAAATTATCCGGTAAAGAAAAAAAATATTGATACGAGTTCATCAGTAAATCAAATTCATTGTTCAACTTCAACCCTCATCCTTGGTTGCCATTCCCGTTTAGCGAAGATTTTCCATCTTTGAACAGGGTAATAGACTATCATTTCGACTACGGCAGTATAAGGGTATATGTCCAAATATAATTGAACCCTCAAAGTAATACTATTGCAGAGTCCCTACGCCGAACTTAGAATGTCATTATTGTGTTATATCTAAGTTTTCTTGTAATTTGTCGTGGGATAATCCTGTATATTCATGTTTGAGTCGTTTGCGCAAACTTGGGAGTAAGGAAATCATCATAAATCGCGAAGTTAGGAATAAGCGCGTCGCTTTGTATGCCACAGCGGGAGACGCTACTCTCATTTACCGTAGGTGGCTAATAGACGGTTGCCCAAAATTTGGGTTCTCAAGGTTAACATAAAACAGATTAATTAAAAGTATGATTTCCTTCGGTACTAGCTATTTACTTTGTAAAAAGTTTTACAGGAGTGTTTTCTGTTTAGGAGCTTTTTCTAGACGTATGTACCCGCGTATTGCAAAGAACGCAGACAAACCCGCGGGTTAAAATAATAGCCTATAACCATCCGGAAAGTCCATTCTATACGCAGGTTAAAATAAGAAGAACCCAGTTCAAAACAACATGCTTTATTATTTACGCGTGTACACACTGTAACTTGATTACATGGCTTAATTTGTGAATTCATTACACGACTCTCATGAACTTCGGGAATCTCATGTTTCACAAAAGAAAAGGTCTAGAGAAAGTACAGAGAATATTTTCTAAAGACTTTTTGTTTTTCCACACTTGATAATCTGGAGATCTGGGGATCTATATTTTGTAATGTGATAATGCAATAAATAAATTGAAATTGAAATTGAGATATCGTGGGCGAAACTACAACTGAAGACACTCGTGTATGAGATGAAAAGGTAATAACTTGGCCGCTATTCCTTTTGTCCTAATTGACAAGCAGATTTCAAAGTAAGGATATCCTTATAACATACCCAAGATATCAAACTTTGTCATCTCGAACTGGGACTACTGATACTGCAACAGAACGAAAGAGTTGCTGAATGTTACTCGATTTTTAAATCATACGGCAGAGGTTTTTGCTCTCAAATACCTACGTTTTAATGCGGCACGGTTTTACCCAATACTTGACACCGGAGACAACTACTTAGGGTAACTGTAAATGGAACATAAGAATTTTGTGGAAACGAAGTATTAAGGGGGTTCGATTGCCATACAAAACGTTATTTGACATTCGTAGGCTAACGGCGTGATATTTTAAGAAACTTATGTAACAAACTTTCATAAATTGGCTTCCCATTTGCGCCAAATTCCCCCTTTCCTAGAATAAACTTACATAAACTAGATTAATTTGAGAAATTGGTTTGTCACGTGATATTTTGGGAAAACTATTTTTCTCAAATTAATCTAGTTAATACAAGTTTATTCTAGGAAAGGGGGAATTTGGCGCAAATGGGAAGCCAATTGATGAAAGTTTGTTACATAAGTAACTTAAAATATCACGCCGTTAGCCTGCGAATGTCAAATAACGCTTTGTATGGCAATCGAACCACCTTAAGATTCCGTTCCTAGAGGATACCTTGTTGAGCTCACGATATCTATTCGTAATATGTTTATATAGAGATATATGTAGGTACATAAGGGGCATTCCACAAGAATGAGGCTTGCGTATCGCTATTGTTTTACACTTCTGAAAATGCTAGGCAGCTGTATTTTGCTGTGTTTATAATCTAAAACAAGGTATAAGTACCTACTGGACCAGTACCGAAATATTTGAAGTTAAGAGTCCCCAGAACGGTGGACTCACGTCGACTCTCCATACAATAAAAACGTTGTTTGGTTCTCATTTTAAAACGGCATACTGGAATAACATGAAACTTTTTATACGCCACCCGCCATTATCTAGGTTGAAAACAAGTTTCTGTTGCTATAAATTATAATAGAATAAATATGAAGTGATTTGGCACTTTGTATAAAAAACGTTCTACCTACTCGCTCTACCTGGGTAAGTACCCATCTTATTATTGTGAAAGGTTTTTATATACTCCCACTCTTCGTATGAAATGGATCATAATTTATAGCAACACCTGGACGTATTGTTGAACTATGTGAACACAAAGGCCATGTTTTTTTTAAATAGTTTCACTGTAGCTTTGCCCGTGATATAACTGATAGGAGAACTACTTTTTAACTATATCAACTACATGTTTTGTACAAATTTGGGCGAAAGAATTTACTTTGAAACAATATTTTAACCGATTTCAAATCAGTACCCAAACCACTTCTAGCGAATTACCTCGATTTCTCCAGGATCCCATCATCTGATCCTGACCTGATAACGATGAGACCACCTGCGAAAGAAAACCCATTTAAGCACAATAATGATTTGTGCAACAAGAGAGCAAAGTTGTTTTTTGCTGCGAGTGTTTTGCTAAAATTGAATCACGAGCGTAGCGAGTTTTCATTTTAGAGCCATTTTTCATGTTAGGCGCTAATAAAACCATGAAAGTAATTGTATAATGCACTGTATTAAATATTGAACATATAGGTTCTCCCGTCCAGCGCTGTGCTTAGGTGTAAGTCGGTTAAAAAGGGAAAAACCGTGTCTGATTGGCATTTTCCAGGGCACCTTTTATATTTCATACATGTTCAGGAAGTCAAGAAAGTGGTATATCCCTTTCGACTATATTATATTTACATTAAGGTTGAAAAAAGTTAGATCGCTTTCTGTACAAAGACATGTCACAATGACACTTCCGAAGCACTGGCATTGTCGATACGCAAAGACGCTTCACCGCGTACAACGTTAGGTGTGTGATAGATCCGATAT
The DNA here is from genome assembly GCA_963854355.1 of Epinotia brunnichana. NCBI lineage: Eukaryota > Metazoa > Arthropoda > Insecta > Lepidoptera > Tortricidae > Epinotia > Epinotia brunnichana. The sequence continues at coordinate 13,802,446 of OY977949.1, read as the reverse complement.
TATCTATACATTCAGAATTACTAGCAATTCGCACTGCCTCAATCTGGAATTCTCTTCCGGCGTCTGTATTTCCGGAATCATGAAACATCGATGTATTCAAGCAAGATAGTGTAAGCCGTACGATTAAAAAAACTGCAAATCTATCTACAGTTTAGCCATTTGGCACACGCATACTAGAGGTCAAAACATTTTTTTTGACCCGCAGTTCCTAAAAAAAATTTTCTTAGGAGGGGAGTGCCAAGACATTTTATATTTTGCATGAAAAAAAATTTTTTTCAGAGATCTATTGTGTGTCATATCTAATGAAAGGGCATTTTGAGGCGATTCTAAAAATATACCACATCATTTCATTTCAGCCATATTTTTTTAATTAACACAAAATCAATTTTCGAAACATACTAAGTTTGGGCTTCTCCAGACATGATATGGCTGATTTTTTTTTAATACAATATACAGTACACTAAAAAAGCCTATAACGCCCTGCGTGTACAGTATAATAATGCGTTCAGGATGCTGTTGGGACTACCAAGGTGGTGTAGTGCCTCGCTCATGTTTGCGGAGGCCCGCACAGACAGTTTCCAGGCACTTATGCGAAAGAAAATCGCCTCGCTACTGAACAGGCTTAGAGGAAGCTCCAACAGCATCCTGGGGGTCATTGCTGACAAGTACGACTGCCCTATTTTAATATACTGGGTCAGCCAAGTGAAAGCAGTGGCTCAATTTAGAATTAGGTAGAAATAAGTACCTACATTTATATGAGCATAACTAACCTAGATTAAGATTTATACTAACATTATATGGATATTGGAAATCTGAAATAAAAATATATTTAATTTTAATTTAATTTATATACCACAAATATTACGTGATATCCTCATTTCTAATCCCAAAAAAGCAATTTTGAAAATAACTTCACACACGATAGGTTTATGAAAAATATATATTTTTTCCATACAAAAAATAAAATGTCTTGGCACTGTCCTAGGGAATTTTTTTAGGAACTGCGGGTTAAAAAAATTGTTTTGACCTCTAGTATGCGTGTGCCAAATACTTAAACTGTAGATCGATTTGCGGGTTTTCTTTGAAATTTGCTACCACTAAGAATGAACAGGCATCTTCTACGGGTAAGCGTGATCCATCGTAGACCTTGTGTTACCTTTCCAGGTTAGACGAATGTCAAATGCAATCCCATTATAAAAATAAATGTCTTCTATTTATTAACTTGATGCTGTTAGGCCATTTACGTAGGTATGGAAGTTCTGTCAAGTTCCTAGAGTAATTATAACTTGGTACTCGGCTAAATATTGCCAAGGGCGTTGTATATTTCGTAGATACGATATATTCCAAGTTTCTTAAAGAGGCAATAACAGCGGGCGCGCGCTTCATACAAAACAACTTGTATTCCGAGTAGGGGTAGTCCCCAATTTCTCCGTCAAAACCTATGTAAACACATTTTCGATTAACAGAGAGTTTGACTACGCTCCTGTGTTACGATTATTAACTTTTTTACATTTGACACCGTTAGGCTATGGTAAAGTTAAGCCTGCCGCGGCCTGTGGTGGCGGTCAATAGTAAATTTGACAGCTAATGACAAGTTTACTATTGACCGCCGCGGCCAGGCCGCACCAGTCAGTGAGATGCCTTAGTGTGTTGCCTTTTTCAAACGGCTTCAGTTCATTAACCAAATCAGTTATGAATTAAAACAAAACGGATACCTACTGAAATTTCAAGTTATTCTTTGATAAAAAAAAAACATTTACATAGGTATGGATTTGGCGAAAGAAAATATGGGGATACCGTGGCTCGAAATTTAAATTTTAGCATGAACCACGCGCCAGCTGTTATTGCGTCTTAACGTGGTGATGCGTTTCAATAGTGAACGTGTTATCGTATCTACCGTATAATAAAAGTAACGTATAAAGAAAGGAACTACGAGCGAGAATAGACCGGGATATAATACTACGTAATGTCGTAACTCAATCAGTTTTTATACTGAAATATGTTATTGTGCAAGCAGCTGGTTACACCGGATACAATTTTACTACCAGGTTGAACGTATAAAGAAACTATCCACGTTTCACACATCTTTCAGTTTAGGTCCTTGACTCTGTATTGTCGCCTGTATTTTTAACTTTATTATACTGAAGAAGACAATACAATTTGTGTCTTTATAGCCTTTTAAGAGTTAGCTGAAAGCTCTCTAGCGACATGAGAGCATGTCGCTAGAGAGCTTCCAATGCAGGTCCTCCTCTATACAGCACGTCGTTGGGAGTTCTGGCGACCTTACTCACCACCAGAAACACAACATTACATACCCACATAACAATTAGTGGTGCTATTATGGGTGCGATCTTCTGGAAAGTGGAGAGTCTTCCCCATTTGGGCTGCTCAAAAATATGAGCGAGATGACATTCCGCTCTACCTTACCTCTCAATTAATCGATCTATTAAGCCATTTTATGCACTATTCTCAACATCTCCAACCATTCATAATTTTTCCGTGTAAATCATGCAATAAAGTTTAAGTGGGAATGTACACTTTCAAGAGGTAAGTACCTATATATTTCGGGGTAATGCATACGTATCGAACTTTTGGTCAGGCTTTTTTATTTTAACTCGATCTGTTTATTTTTTATGGAACTGATATCCGGGCTTAAATAAACTGTATGCCTAACATTTTTCTAATAAAGGGACCAGCCCGGGTGGGCTTTCCCGTTAGGATAATTTTGTTATATCTGTGATAAAACGAACATCACTAAGAACGTCAAAAAATGGATTTAAAGCAAAACCTTTCCAGAAAAAGTATCCAGCAGCCGAACCCGACAAACTTGGGGCTAAAACATTAAATTTGCAGGCTGCATGTAGGTAAGGAAACGGGTAATAAAATAAAACCGCCACACAATAAAAGGCTGATAGAATATAACCATAAAACGAATCATATTTGATTAGTTACTTTTATGATCCAAAACATATCGATAATGTTACTGCTCGCTTAGCATAACAATATAGCTATCATTAAATTTTTATTATGTTTATCTTGTCACATAAAACAATATCAAAATAAATAAATCGCGGTTTATGGCTACAAGTTGATAGAGGATTTTTAATCTTAATGGTAGCGATACAAGTCTCATTTTGATTTTAATTAAAAGGCACTCAAAGGGTATACAAGTCTGACAATGCATTTCATTTAATGCTCAAGCTGTCGCGACACGCTGAAGTGACTGTAAAAAATCTTATTAAATGTGACGATTGTCAAATGCAATAAATCTGAAAAACTTTTCTTGTAAGACCAGAATTTTACGAGTAAGTTTATTTAAGAAAAGTGAGCTCGAAGTTCTTTTGAGACACCAAATGCTTTCTTTAGTTTTATATTTGCATTTCAGCATAATTTAACAAGTATATCTTGAATTAAATCGAGAACTGATTTACTTTCCATTTTATTAAGTCTCAGAAAATCATTCATTCATCTTCAGAAAAAACACAGTGGAAAAAACAGAATGGGATGGTTATTTATATGACACAGTAAATTTTCGTTAGACTTAATTTTTTTTTAAATCAGTAGTTAAACATTTGATTACAATCACACCTCATGGTAAGTGACGATATGGTAAAGGATATGCCATATAAATAGGTACCTAGATAGCATCTATTCACTCTCGATTTTATAAGTCAAACGTTCCACTGCAGCTACGCCCTCATATTACTGAATCAAAAGTACCTCTGTAATAAAAGTGGCATCGATCGTCGTTTGCTGTCTGAACTCTAATACTGCACCTTACTTCTAGTTGTAAACAATCAAAACTACCTTAAAGCTATCACCAATAGCAACTACAAAATCCAAGATCTCTACAGAATCAATAAGACTAAGTGAAACGAAATGGATGTTAATAAAATACATATGTTATTGACGCCTTACGACTAGATAACAAATATTTCAGACACTTCATAGAGTATTAACAATGCCACAACACATTCTGGAATCAAATAATTTTCGCAATCATAGGTTTTATGAAAAATAAAAAGGGATATTAAGGAAAATCTGACGCGATGCAGCTAGAATGTTAATAAATTGAACAATTTAGGGAACCCCTCGTTTATCCGTTGGACAACTTTTTTCATAAATAGTATTTTCTATCTTAACTTTGGATCAACTTTCGCTAAAAGCAAACATAAACTAGGTGGTTCCTGCTAAAATTTAATTTTGTGTCTGCTCTTTGGTACCTAATTAGAATTTCTCCGTAAAAAGTTATTTGAAAGTCTTGATTCACTTAGAATGCTAAAACCTGATTTTCATACTTTGTTTTCGCGTTGTAATTGGCATAACAAAATACTTATACCGAGTTACGCATTATTTTACGAGAAATTAGATAGGTATACCTATAAAGCGATCGAGTACTACTACTCAGACAAATGAAACTAATTTACCTAAGAATGAACCTAGCAAGATAAATGTTAGTTTCTAGGTATTATTCTATTCCCTGTATATTGAAATCTTACCGAAATCTTTAGAACTGTGTTTGAGGATGTGAGTACAAATAAATTTAATGTACCTACAATACTTATAAAGAAATACTCGTACTATAAACTATGCGGGATGCGAATAGTTAATAGTAGTAGTAGATATCATGTTGGTTTAACTTTGACATCCTTGGATTAAACCATGGGCAAAAATTGATCGACTTCTTAGAGATTGCCTATGGACAATACTGCCCTATAGTAGTCCTATATTTACTACGGATTATTGATTAAACAATGATATTGAAATAGTATTTTATGCAACTGTTGTATAAGAAGGGTCTTAAAAGGCAAGTGGCGTGGGTCGCCAAGGCTCGCATCGCAATTAAAGACGCCACGAGCGTTTTTAGACCAGTTATACACCGTTGCATACAATACTTTTTCTACGACAAATTTTATATAAATAGCAGACTACAGAATAGTTAAACTTTTCAGGCAGCAAGTTTTCTATTCGTACTTTTGCTACTCACGCAATTTCTTCAGGAGTGCAGTTTTTAATTTCTTCGACCATGTTAAAAGGAACGCAGACTTTTGTCTTCACAAACACGAACAAAATCTTTATAGTTTAGGACTAACAGTTTATCATCTTTCGTCTTTTCATTTTGAACTGTATTTTGGTGGGAAATCGGAAATGTGACAGCTCTTGCTTATGGTTTGTTTTATTTTTAATTTGTTTGCACTTGCCATCCGAACCAAACCGAATCCGGACCCGGACCGAATTCGAACTGCTTATTTTTATTAATAATACCAAGAATTTATATAAGTAGAGTAATTTCCCTTTTAAAGCCTTTTTAACTTTCCTGCAATACAAAACGTTTATATTTGAAATAATTTTAGCGGTTAGGGTCCTTCGTTTAGTAGGATCACCCAGTAATCACCATCTCACTTTGACCCTGACACGCGTTTTGGTCGTAATTTGGCTCACGCGCGCCCGGCACGTATCGCCAGGGATAAATCTCGCACTCTTTGGTACCCGTCCTAACAACGGCCCTTTGAACGCTTTTTCAACGCTTCCTAACGAATACGAGTATGCAAATCGCCGAAAACCGTGTTTTAATAATACAATTTTCCTATATTCGTTTCCATACTAATCTATCTATCTATCTATTCTATATTATTATTACGCGAGGCCGATTTTTGTACATGCCATCAGATCTACAGTTATGATCCGATTTTGATAAATGATATGTCATTCGATTCGTCTCATGCTGCAGATTTGCAATAAAGTTTTCGTTTTAAAAAAAACTATCGGTAAGGTACTAAAATATAAATTTAAAGAAACTACTGTGCGCTGACCACGTGACTTTGGCTGCGTGACGTCACGTGGCGTAACTCCTGTTTTGACTCGAGATAACAATGTAAAATTATAAACAAGAATTGAACTTAAACCTGTCCTAAGTTCTTCAGTATGAGAAATTATAAATGTTGAGTATATAATGAGAGTATATATACAACACTAAGAAAATTAAGAAAAATAGAAAATCCACGATCTTTTGTAAATATTGTTTATTTACAAAAACTGACAGACGTATTGTGTCAATTGCGGTTTTTTTTATTGACATAGAGACGTCAGTATTACTTGCCTTGTTCTTTTTTACTTCAGAAAAGTTTATATACAAACTTATTTTCCCATATTCGAGATGTTGGGAGAAGAATTAGGTTTAATTAAATCCATTACCTAATTGTCGTGGACCCTTTGTTAACCTTACTTAGTACATATCAGTGCCGTAGGCGTCGATAAGCTCCGCCTTATTTCCAGTATAAAGATGTAGAAAACGAAACTCGATTACAAAATTTTTTTTCGGATGGCCGGGGTCTTCTATTGGCGTCTTTGTGGACCTGACTTGATTACCATCCAAAGTTTTTCAGGTATAGATAATTATATCTTGGTAACAGTAGGTCGATCACGTAACGCATTGTACGAACGTCGGGTAGGTCTAAATGTCACTTTTTATATGGAAAATTGACAGTTAAATTGTACCGACGCGCGTTCGAAACGTTACGTGATTACCCCTCAGGTACACAAATCGTATAAATTGTAGTTTGTCAAAACGATATGACTTAATACTAGAAAACATAAATTAGTATTAAACTATTTAGCGGTATAGGTAAATAGTCAAATAAAACTATAACCGGTAAAACATTATTATAAACCATTAACGGTCCCCGATTCAGTATTCTTTGATCTGTGCCGATACTAATAATAAACAGGCGTAATGTCTGTGAAATGTAAGTATGTATGTTGGGGGTAATCTCAGAAACTATACCCATCCTATTCTAAAAACCCGTTCTTCAGTAGGTTATATTATATGTATGTATGTAAGCACTTTATTGTACACAAAACAGGATATGTAAGATTAAAGTAGGTACAAAGGCGAACTTATCCCTATAAGGGATCTCGGGGGGAATATAAGTAGAATGGACCTTAAGTATGTGCTATATTTTATCCCGTCGCTCCGCCTAGATTCTTTGTATACGCGGCGGAGCCGCGCGGATAGTTAGTATTAATAAAAGCGGAAGAAACTGACTGTTTGGGTCAATTTTCAAAGGAGCTGTTTTTGCTGTCCCACGCCTATAATTTCAAGTCAGTTTAACATAGAGTATTGATACATATATATTTGCATTATGTGTATTATAAAGTACTTAAAATATATATTATAATACATTGAATATCAATCGATTCTGAGAAAAAAAATATTTCACGTCCTAAAACAGCGAAATTTATCGCTTTTTCGCGTGTCCCAACTTGCAGTTTTGCTCAAACAAAATTTCATAACTATAGACTGCGGCAACGTATAAATAAACAACTTGTACTGGTATAAAGATCATTTCTTAGTGTATTAGTTCAAATATTTTCAAAAATGAATGGGTGAATAAATAAAACTAGTGAAGTATTTTAGTAGCTGTCCCACGCGTGACCCTTTTATTAGGACTCAAGCTCAAGATCCTTAAAATCTGTTTTTTATTGGCCCACCGTAACATTTACTTTACGATTCGATAGCACGTTAGTTGAGCTTCAATCAGCAACGGGAATGGATGCAGAGCTGGTATTTTTAACGGAGGAAACAGGCAAGTCTTTATAACGATGTATTTTGGTACGACTATCACGACATTTGTATGGGCGTTTATTTATTAATATACGATTGAAATGAAAATGTGTCTTTTATAACAATGGTTAGCAATATGGGGTGGGCATTTTTAAAAATTCGTGTACCCAATTAGCGTGAGTTGTTCAATAAAAATAAACTCAGTGTCAGTTTTGTAACGAAAGTTAAGCATACAAATGATGTCAAACTGAACTTTGCATATGATTTATATATTGAAAAGAAAAAGTACATTTTTATACAAACTAAATACTTAATTGTCGTTACAAAACTGACACTGAGTTAATTTTTGTTTAACAAATTATGCTAATTGGGTGCACGAATTATTGAAAATTCCCGGGTACGAGTTTCGTGTTTAACTAATGAAGTGAATTTAATTAATAGTTTACGAAAGACCGCCAAAAAACGTTCATGTTGACATTTGTATGGCGACATTTGTACGGCTATTTTATGCAGCATACAAATGTTGATTCAAAACTTAAATAAAATAATATCGTTTAAATGTCCAATAATATTTCTATGTTTTTATTAGTTTAATTGTTATAATAAATTTTTGGAGATATTGTACTGAAATCATTATTTACCAAGGTCTTTATTGGTACCACTTGCCGACATTTTGTATGGCAGAATCGACATTTGTAAGGCAGAATCGACACTTGTATGGCAGAATCGACATTTGTATGGCACTATATCGACTCACGCGGTCGCGCGACTTAATTGTCAATTAGGACACCTATTCGAGTCCAATATGTTTGAATTCGCGCGAGTAAAATTCGCGCGAACTTGCGATAATCACGTAGTCGCGTTGTATTGGGACGATCCTTGATGGTAAACACTCATCTTCGCTTATAGTTAGACGCTCGTGAGTCCAGAGGAGTTGCACTGCAAAACTGCTTTCATCACGCCAGCAGCTTACTTACGAACGTAAGCAACTAGCATCACGCCCGTGTACCTTCCTAAATTTTAGTAGGTAACTATTACGAGTTTAATGCTTAGCGATAAACTTCTCAAGTGTACCTACAGATGTTTATGAGGCTGACTGCACTATACTATTAACTTAATATTAAACCAACCCTCGTTCTGGTAAGCATCATCGTCCTCGAACCTATCTTGTCTTTTATTTAAACTGTCAACAGCCGACGACCCTAGCATTAAATCTCCTCGCACATAAACCGAGCGAAGTCGAACGAAACGACTAACTAGTAAATAAGTGAAGGATGAAGGAGAAAGGCTGCGACATCAAATATATCGTCCTGGACAATGGCGACCCAGCCATTGAATATTAAATCCAATCCAGGCGGTAACAAAACATTTACTCTGATAATAAAACCCTGAAACGAGTACGAACGTACTTATTAGGTATTCGAGGTTTATATGGGTGGGTGATCCTTTTTAGGGTTCCGTACTCAAAGAGTAAAACGGGACCCTATTACTAAGACTCCGCTGTCCGTCTGTCTGTCTGTCTGTCTGTCTGTCTGTCTGTCTGTCTGTCTGTCTGTCTGTCTGTCTGTCTGCCTGTCTTTGTCAACGAATTGCCTTTTAGAATCCCAATGGACACTATAACTGACTTAACTATACTTATGTATAATAAATAGGTTCCTAGTGTATACTAGGTAAATATATTACAGGAGGACATCAACTGGGATATGATATAAATTTTCCGTCTCGGTATATCGATGATCGTTGTTTGAAATAAATTACTAGGAACATGAAATATCATCATCCTCCTAGCGTTATTCCCGGTTGTGCCCTAAAGGAGCCCGAGGTCCGCTTTTGGCGCTTAATACCAAGATTTGGCATAGGCCCTAGTTTTACGAAAGCGACTGCCATCTGACCTTCCAACCCAGAGGGAAAACTACATAGGCTACATACCAGTGGCGGCGCGTGAGGATTTTCACTAGACAATCCGGAGCACATAAAATAGCTGTTTTTTTGATGATTTAAGAGTTTGGTAATATATAGCATGAAATCTTAGGCAAGCCGGTGAGAATCGGCTTGTATGGGCACTCCGCCACTGGTACCTACATAAAATAATAAAAAAAATTACTGGTTGTCTGACGTTTACGGCAAATAACATGTGGTTGACGCTGCTGCTAGCTAGGGGTCAGGCTATAGTAGTGAGATGGTAACATGGTTTACCTAGTTTAGTAGTCAAATACTCAGTATTAACGAAACAAAAACATTGGAATGAATACCATTTTAAGACAACAAAATATTATAGTTTATGGCCGTACTTGTCAGGAAAAAGGCGAGTTATTGCCTTAAAGCTGTGAAAGATTTCAATGGAAATCGATACAATACGAGTATGCATGGAGTCGTTGGTCAAAACACACACTTTATTTGGAGTTCTGTTACACAGAGCTAATGTCTATTATCCCATACAATGGTCTACGGTTGTTAAATGTTTATTCCAGACAGAGGACTATGCTGCACGCCAATCTGTGTTGCACATGTTGGTAACTATTAGAACAATAGCGTCGTCTGAAGGAGAGAGCGGCGCCGGCGTCTGCAGTGATGCACCAAGGATGACCATGCAGTTCGAGAACCCTTACGTCACTATAATTAGAGTTGGAACTTAATATTTATAAGTTATAGTAATGTTTGTAATAATGATGGAACGGTTGGCCGTCTTAAGATGTCAACCGATGGGGAGGACTTCACTTGATAATTGACGGGAGAAGCGTGTACATCTGATTGTGTTGATGGTGTTTACATATACGAGTATTATATCAATGATAATTGTATAAGATTGTCAAAGAAGAGTGTTCGACAAGTCTATACTATGTGAAACCTATTAATTAGATTGTAACATCAGTGGTCGGCAGTCTACGCAATAATTGAAAGCTAAGTACCTACAGCAGTGGTTTTTGGGATTCGTGTTTATTCGGAGTTAATTACTAAAGATCACAGTAATTGCACTGCCCAGTTAATAAAGGACAAATATTATAGAAATCTCTGTACTTGACGGAATAAGCCAAATAAACACGACCAGATTGTATTGTGGGTTTTATAACTGTGGGTGTATACGAGGATAATATTGTGGTTGTAAACACTCCTATTGTGACCAGTTAAGGTGGTCTATTGTATCAGTAAAAGAAATAAATAAAGAACTCTGTTCAAAAGTAATAAAGTTATGATACTGAATAAGAGTAATGAGATACGAGTTCGACCCTCGTATCTAAAGTAATAGAGAACCTTATCAAGTAATGCAACAAGGGTTCGATTCCTTTGTGGTGTCAAGGAGTATTCAACCTTCAGTACTGGTGTATTATTGATAGTACCTACTTTTTATCGTGTGTGTGTGTAATTGTTTTCCTAAGGAACAATGTCTTGTGAATTGTATTCGATTAAACATGTTTAACTCGAGAAACTATATGCACAAAGTACATCCTTGTAAAATACTATCGTTTTAAGAAGTTTTATAAGAAACTAATTAAGTTGTGTACCTTAATTAGTTAGAATGATGTGTCACTAAAGGCGTGGAGGTTTTTCCGGAAGCTCGACTGACTTTTCCCAACCACATTATGCCCAGGAAGCGAGTCGAGCATCAAATAAGGGTTTAACTAGCCTTATTTGATATAATAATAAAAGTTTCGATTTTGCTTTTATATGAAAGATTATCAATTACTCATTATTTGATTTAAAATACCAACCAAATGCTAATGATACTATTTATCAAATAAATACTACAGTTTAATATCTAGACCAACAAATAAATATCAAATATTAGTAATACTAACTATTAAATAAATACTTTGTTTAAAATATTTAAACAAACAAACAAATAGCAAATCATTCAAATATTAATCCAATCGAATATCAAACAACAAATCAAATAAACCAATAAATCAATAAATGATCTTAAATTTTAAAACTAATACTTTGTTTTCTTTATAACACCCTTCCTGGTAACGCAGACCTTTCCTTTATTCGACTACCTATTTACATTTACATTCTTAGGCTTCAACTTATCTAGACAGGCTATATCTAGGCTAGGCTATCTAGGCGCACCCTTAGGGGCCTGGTGCCACTTCACGTGGAGCTCGTGACGTAGGATTCTAGACTTTATGTTTTAATAAATAATACACAACTAGTAAAAAGAACTTGGACGCAAACAATTTAATTTAAAAAAATACACAACGTAGGAAACTAATAATTATTTGCCATTATGACGATTACTGCTTATTTATTGTGTTATATTTAAAGCTATATTGCAAACGTATGGAAAGTTCTAAATAATCGAAAGGTCTGAGAGGGGAGGTTTAAATTTATAATTAAATAATTGCTTACAATTTTAATTAATACATAACATTATTCGTATCGCGAGTCCGCTGGATGCGGGTGGCGCAGGACCGGCCATTGTGGCACTCTTTGGGGGAGGCCTATGTCCAGCAGTGAACGTCTTTCGGCTGATATGATGATAATGATGATTATTCGTATGATCTGAGAGGGGTGCTTTGGATATCCTTTGTATTGTAAATAATATATACCGATAAAATTATATGAAACAAGTTTATCGCATGACGGTTCCGAGACATTGTACCGTTTTTTTTATTACATAATTCTAATCTTGTGTGTGTGTTTTGACCAACTATCTTTAGATCGTGAATATTGTGTTTATTATAGGAACTCTTGCACTCGTTTACTAAAGCGCATTGAAATAGTGGAATAGTTTTTTGTGTTTATTTAGTAGTAATGTCAGGGCGGAGTAAATTGCGAAGTGGACGTTATCGAGGCGAAGATAGTCAATTAATTGTTACGACGGATAGTAATGTAGAGCAGACTAGTGCGGAGTTTAAAGCGAACCAGCAACGTGGTTTCAAAATGGTGCAAGAGAAGTTTGACACGCTGTCTAAGCGAATTGATACGTATGTAGATATGACAAAGATACCTAGAGTTCCGGTGTTACAGACGGACCCGAGTAGTGTTAGACAAAATGTTTACGTTATGCAGCCCGATATAGCTAAACCTTATTTTAAAGGCAGGGAGGATCCTAATCCGATGAAGTTTATTACATGGTTTCGTAGATATATAAACCTTTTGAACGCACATGATAGAATTTTTGATATTGCAATGGAGTGTTTACCAAAATCGGCTCGTACAATGATGGAATTTCGAAGTAGGTATTGGCGAACGTTGGATGAGTTTGAGAACGAGTTCAGACGTATATACTGGAGTGAACAGCGACAACAAACAGCATTGTACAATTTAATGAATGGGTCTTATAATCCATATGGTGATTTAGATATGAGCGAACATTTTGCTACTCAGATGGAAGTCGTTAGCTCACTAACGATTCCAATCGAAGAAAAGATACTAGTTATTTGGCTTATGAGGCATTACTCAGAGCATGTGCAGCAATTGTGGTTTACCAGCAATAACGAAGCAAATTTTAATACAGCATTTGAATTTCTAGCTAAAATTGACCTCAATGTTAGGTGTAACAGTCATAACAGTACTATTAATCGAGTAAATAATGGTAATTACAAGTCACAAGAGCAACTTCAACGTATGAGTTCGCACGATACGCGTGGTGATAAAAGAAAACCCAATCGTAGACCCAGGTCGACTAAACGGCTGTGGCGTGAACAGAGCGGTTACTAAAATAATGAGTTGGTTCCAAGTGGGAAGAAGCTTGAAATTCGCAATCAAGTGAATTTTAATCCATTAGTGAATTAATATATACGGAACGTTATATATCCGTTAATGTTTGGGTTGGGGAGACAAGTGGTTTAACTTTATATTCAAGTTGGATATGGTGAGATAATAAGATGTACTTAAATAAGAATTTTGTATTTCTAACAGTACAATATCTTATTGGATTTGATTTATTGTATTGGACAATAACGGGCTGAATTGAACTGATTTTGACTATATGGTAGCGAGTCCAATTATGTGTTTGATAAATTGTAGTTATAAATTTTGTTATATAAGTGGTATTAAGCGTAAAATAGACACGCCCGATGATCAAAGTTATACATACTTACATATTTATAATTAAAGCAATTTGATTTAATTGCTTAACTATTTACTTACAATACAATGAACGCTTTGTGGTCTTTATGAACATGCTGAGGAAAGCAGATGTCATCGTTCATGGTATTATTTTTATATAATATATAATTTGTATAGATTTAAGTTGAAGGTAATTAATTATACAGGTGAGAAGTTGAAATATTGACCAATAGTCAATGGTTCGTATATTATTCTACGTACAGCAGTGAGATTTTTAACGACGTTACAGGTGATTTGGGTAGTTGTACTGAATTATGAATACCTTGGATGGATTTTGATGTGATGAAAGAATATAAGGTATTTTGTTTGAAAGTCTGGCCAGACTTGTGCTGTATGAACTTCAAAGATGAAGAATGAATTTCAACCTTGTGTGTGATGTACGGATTTCAGAGGTGTTTGACGATTTTCAGAGGTGAAGCATGATTTTCCGAGATGGAAAATGATTTTCGGAGATGAAGTACTACAGATTAAGTGTGTATAATATTACCATAAGTGGAAATATATATATATATATATAAACCCGGTATTAGACTGTGCGGTACATATATTTATATAAACCCGGTATTAAACTGAGCGGTATTTACTACATATAAACCCGGTTTAAGACTGAGCGGTATATCTTGTGGAAATATATATATAAACCCGGTATTAAACTGTGCGGTACATATATTCATATAATCCCGGTTTTAGGACTGAGTGGAACTACATATATAATCCCGGTCTTAGGACTGTGTGGAACTATATATAATCCCGGTCCGCTGGACTGTGTGGAAACAAACATATAAACCCGGTCGTAAGACTGCGTGGTAAATGTTCATAACTATGTAAGTATATAGCTACAAGCCAGCACACATCGAGCCCAGCGCCGAGCAGTTTGATAAGTGATGGTGAAAAAAGCCCACACCCGTCACATCCCTCAGCCATGACGATACAACAATGAACATATTCCATATGAGCGAAGATGTAAAGAATTTCATACTAATACTTAAAACAATACACAGTTTGTATTGAATGTGCTTGTGTTTATCAAAACAAACTTATATGAGGTTTCGTAGGAGCCCAGATCGTTGACTTCAGCAAACGATACATACAAATGTAAATGATAGAAAAAAAGGCACAGCGTTCACAATTTATAGTTCTATCTAGACCATTTTTTATTTAATAACAAATATATTTATTACAGAGAGTATCACTCCTTGTTGCAACAGAATATTAATGTACCAGAAAGTTGCTTTTCCAAGAGTACCTTATGCTTATAGTATTAAGCTCTTGTCTTCCTAAGCACGAAATGTTTCGCATAAGTTAAGTATTGTACGTGGTACGGAAAAAAACGGAACCTATACTTATGTCCGTCCGACTGTCATTTAAAACCCAGGTACCCATCAAAAAAAAAACCTTTAGCACCAGCGTTAAAATTTTACTATAAAAGTATTGTCATCTAATGAAATACACAATTTTGTAAGATGATAATAGACTGATATCTGACCTGGCTAATATTATGATTAGCAATATTTTGTTAACTATGATAACTAAATGTAAACCTAGTAATCACTTTTTAGTGAAGAAAGCGAAAATCTACGGTTTTAGCTTACTCCAGAGAGGGGGGTGAGATGGTAACATGGTTTACCTAGTTTAGTAGTCAAATACTCAGTATTAACGAAACAAAAACATTGGAATGAATACCATTTTAAGACAACAAAATATTATAGTTTATGGCCGTACTTGTCAGGAAAAAGGCGAGTTATTGCCTTAAAGCTGTGAAAGATTTCAATGGAAATCGATACAATACGAGTATGCATGGAGTCGTTGGTCAAAACACACACTTTATTTGGAGTTCTGTTACACAGAGCTAATGTCTATTATCCCATACAATGGTCTACGGTTGTTAAATGTTTATTCCAGACAGAGGACTATGCTGCACGCCAATCTGTGTTGCACATGTTGGTAACTATTAGAACAATAGCGTCGTCTGAAGGAGAGAGCGGCGCCGGCGTCTGCAGTGATGCACCAAGGATGACCATGCAGTTCGAGAACCCTTACGTCACTATAATTAGAGTTGGAACTTAATATTTATAAGTTATAGTAATGTTTGTAATAATGATGGAACGGTTGGCCGTCTTAAGATGTCAACCGATGGGGAGGACTTCACTTGATAATTGACGGGAGAAGCGTGTACATCTGATTGTGTTGATGGTGTTTACATATACGAGTATTATATCAATGATAATTGTATAAGATTGTCAAAGAAGAGTGTTCGACAAGTCTATACTATGTGAAACCTATTAATTAGATTGTAACATCAGTGGTCGGCAGTCTACGCAATAATTGAAAGCTAAGTACCTACAGCAGTGGTTTTTGGGATTCGTGTTTATTCGGAGTTAATTACTAAAGATCACAGTAATTGCACTGCCCAGTTAATAAAGGACAAATATTATAGAAATCTCTGTACTTGACGGAATAAGCCAAATAAACACGACCAGATTGTATTGTGGGTTTTATAACTGTGGGTGTATACGAGGATAATATTGTGGTTGTAAACACTCCTATTGTGACCAGTTAAGGTGGTCTATTGTATCAGTAAAAGAAATAAATAAAGAACTCTGTTCAAAAGTAATAAAGTTATGATACTGAATAAGAGTAATGAGATACGAGTTCGACCCTCGTATCTAAAGTAATAGAGAACCTTATCAAGTAATGCAACAAGGGTTCGATTCCTTTGTGGTGTCAAGGAGTATTCAACCTTCAGTACTGGTGTATTATTGATAGTACCTACTTTTTATCGTGTGTGTGTGTAATTGTTTTCCTAAGGAACAATGTCTTGTGAATTGTATTCGATTAAACATGTTTAACTCGAGAAACTATATGCACAAAGTACATCCTTGTAAAATACTATCGTTTTAAGAAGTTTTATAAGAAACTAATTAAGTTGTGTACCTTAATTAGTTAGAATGATGTGTCACTAAAGGCGTGGAGGTTTTTCCGGAAGCTCGACTGACTTTTCCCAACCACATTATGCCCAGGAAGCGAGTCGAGCATCAAATAAGGGTTTAACTAGCCTTATTTGATATAATAATAAAAGTTTCGATTTTGCTTTTATATGAAAGATTATCAATTACTCATTATTTGATTTAAAATACCAACCAAATGCTAATGATACTATTTATCAAATAAATACTACAGTTTAATATCTAGACCAACAAATAAATATCAAATATTAGTAATACTAACTATTAAATAAATACTTTGTTTAAAATATTTAAACAAACAAACAAATAGCAAATCATTCAAATATTAATCCAATCGAATATCAAACAACAAATCAAATAAACCAATAAATCAATAAATGATCTTAAATTTTAAAACTAATACTTTGTTTTCTTTATAACACCCTTCCTGGTAACGCAGACCTTTCCTTTATTCGACTACCTATTTACATTTACATTCTTAGGCTTCAACTTATCTAGACAGGCTATATCTAGGCTAGGCTATCTAGGCGCACCCTTAGGGGCCTGGTGCCACTTCAGTAGTTAGGAGAGCCGCGACAGACAGTGCATTGAGTTGCTCGAATCAGCAGTATCGGGCCCCAGAGAGTTTCGACAGCTACTTGACAGGTTTACTGATCTTTGGAAGTTTGAAGTTACTTAGTGGAGAAGTAAGTAGCAGTCACTGTTTTGACTATTGCAATGAATAAACAAGAAACACAATTTCACTGTGTAGGTATATTCCAAGCTCAGAACATCAATTCCAAATCAATCATTGGGATTTATGGTAGATAAATGACTCGGCAACCATTTTGCAACCAATAATTTCATAGTTTCTTCAGATCCCATCTGATTATTAGCGCGTTACACTCACACACATTTTGTTATGCGCGAACTAAATAACAGAGATGTTGACTGATAATCAGACGTCGAAAACTTTGTAGCATGTTCGGCGCAGCGTAGTGTTGTTAACGGAATGGGTACCTATAAACAATTTCAATCTTAATGATAATCGTGAATTAATAACATTAATAAAAAAAAAAAAAAAAAAATATTTGCGGATAATCTTACACAAATCGACCTGGGCCCAAACTAACCAAAGCTTGTACTATATGGATACTAGACGAGGATAAACGTACGAATAAATTCTTAAATACATAGAAAAGACCCATGACTCAGAAACAAATATTCGTGCTCATCACACAACTAAATGCCCTTACCGGGATTGGAATCCAGGACCTCTATATGTAACTTCGTAGACAGGGTCACTACCAACAAGGCTAAACCGGTAGTCATACTAACCTTAATTAAAAAAAATGGTTGATATTGTCTATACCAACTCCGTTAACGCAACCAGCATGCTGCACCGAAAATGCTACCTTTCATAAAAGTTTCATAAACGTTGCTGATAATCAAATCAGCAACGTTCTATGAAACGTCAAAAAGGCTCTCAAGACAAGTGATGTCCCGAATTTCTGTTCAAACTCCGTCCATTTTTGATTAAATTTATTTTCTTTCGGCTAACATTTAAAGGTAGGTACATCAAAACGTAGAGTAAGAGTTTCAGTTTGAAAAAAAACCTATCAAGCTAGAAACTACTGATGCATAAAGAATGGTGACAACATTTTTGAAACATAACGCAATTAACGCATTTGTTTTATTTTTATGAGTCAGGTTTTAGTTTTACAAGGGTCATATATAATATTTTGTATTTAGGGAATAATATCGTCAATTGCTCCCCGCGGACCAAAGCTCAGTATAAGTGCTCAGAACTTCTCTAATCTCGGCTATGTTCCCAAACTTGCTTCTCCAAGGAGATTATAAATAAAAACCAACTTTGTTGGATTGTTGCTCTTTGGAGAATATGGACTTTACCTGTTCCATCCAAGTGGTTTTAGTGACGCATAGAAAATAATTAAGTTACTCGTTTTAAAAAGTATTTATCTATGCAAGCAGACTATTTTTATCGGTGCATTTATAGATACTAACACAAAGTTTAATAAACAATGGTCGTATATTAAAATTAACATACGCACTAAATCAATCGTAAAAGATAAATAAATCTGTATATTAAAACAACCCTAAAATTTTACGGTCTGATAACTTCCAGCATAAACATCTGGTACTTTTATTCTTCTGCGACTACAATAAAACGAAAGCAGCCGGTACCTACACCGCTGCCGTATTCGGAAGCATCTGTGAGCACAAAAAGGCAGAATGAACTTATGCTTTCTCTCTCAAACTCAAGTAAAATGAACGAGACAGTATGTGTATACGCTATACTTTAGTACGTGGTTTGGCCCAAGAGGCGCTATCAGAAGATCTCACACACGGAGTTAACCGATAAAGCCCATAAAACGTATAAAAATAAGCTCGTTCGAGACGTGCAATGGAATTAAAAAAACGAACGCTGCATACAAATAACCGCCACACATGCAGGCAAATAGTCGATAACAACTGTTCAGGAAGCGACTTTAAAATAGAAATGGGACTAAACGAGCCTAACTCTTTCATCTAATCTCTTTTGGAACCTTTACTGCCCATTTTTCTTCCGCATTCCCATTGCGGGAACCATGTCTCCTCAGGATTTCAGAGGATTAAGGCTATTTGCCCCCAGCATCGGTCCAATTAGGGGTGGCAGTAAACTTGACAAATGTTTAATTTTCGAAGGAAATTGCCATTTACGGCTGAAGCTACATGAACTAAAATAAAACTCGTGAATTGGGTTATCTTTGCTGAGCGACTTCTAAAGAGTTATTGGAAGTGACCCATTTACTGTAAAATTTACCTGACAACACGACCTGACACAGAAACGTCGGGTGCGAGCAAAGCGTCGGAATTCGGTGACACTTCCCGAACCCTGTCAAAACACTTGTCTCTCAATTCATGAATGATTTTTTATTAGACTGTTTCTTTCGTCCCTTGCCACATTTAAGAGGGTATTTAAAATACGCCGTAGTGGCAGAGAGAAGTTGTCAGTTGATGTAATGAAGCAGACATTTGTATAGAATAGAGCATTTTACCTATGTTAAAACAAATGAGTGCTCAATATTAAACTAATAAGCTAGTGTATTTACATCGTTGGAACATGGGTAGGTCGTTTAGTGTTTTATCTGTAAACGTCATAAGTCATATCATAAGTCATTTATTCATAAAACAATATCAATTGTGTTTGAATTTTTGAGGCTAAATACATTTTATACTTAATTAAAGATTTAAAAATTATATAAAAATGTCAACTATGATCTTATTACAAAAATGTTTAATTGCATTAATCAGATAATAATTATAAATATATAGGTAGGTATACGTATCAGGTAATAATTATGTCCATGTTCTCAATTTAGTTTCTGTGGCTTTCAGTAAACTTGAGTTAAGGTTATATTTCCATACACATCAACTCAAGCTAAGCTACGCAACTTTGTGTTGCTTATATCGAAACTTATCTCTTATGCGGATGTCAAAATTACCTAATCAAAATAGATTTAAAACTATAGGCTCCAATGCTTAGCGCGGATCCGAGCCTACGAGCAAACTAATATACGAGGGGGGAAAAATGTCACAGGTTCATGGAAAAAAAACGTAGCTAGCTAATTGCGTTCCCAACTAACAACCTCCTAACAACGTAGGCTTTAACATGTATGCGAGATAAAAACCGATGTGATAATTTACGCTCCAACATAATGTAGGAAGAAATAAAGGATGGGTCAAAGCGGAGGGTGTGTGCAAACAGTCTAATCCAAATTGGCTATTCAAAGTGCCTCAGGACAAAAAACAATCAGCTTTTCTCGACATGTTATTTATTCAGTCAATAAGGGACCTTCTAAATCGGCCCGCTTAAGCTTAAATACTTTTAGGTCTGTGGCACAGATAACGTATTTTCGTACAAAACACTAGAACTATCTGGATGCGAATAGGTCTTAAGTATATGTTCACGTGCCTACGTGTAGTTCCAAGGGTCCGACGCGACGTCCCATTTATATGCATCGAATGGTACGTTGAGTGACACAAATGCAATATCACAGAAACTATCGCATGACCTGCTGCCCGGATAATAAATATTAAGTACCAGAAGGTACAAACGGTCCACACTATCAATACGAGAGTGAAATGACGTAAGAGGGGGTAGATGACGGATCAAATAAACATCGAATGAAATACTTTTGGAAACAGAACTCATCTAAATCTCGAAAAGCATACACTAGTCTACAGTGGCGGCGCGTGAAAATATTCGATGGGCAACCCGGAACAAAAAAGTTATGAAAGCGCTTAGAGTACCTATATAACTATAGGCTTGCCTAAAAAAAAATTGAAGCCGGTGGGGTGGCTTGTATGTATGGGCGCTCCCCACTGCTAGTCTATATAAAGTGAAAAGCGCTAGTCTATAAAGTGGACGACTTAAATTCCTACCTATCTAAGGCGGTCTCCACACTACCGCCGCATCCCGCTGCGGCTCCGCACGCCGCAGCGGGATGGCATACAAATTTCGTCGTTTGGAGGTGCGGCGCAGTGTAAAGTACCGTGCGGAATTTATATACAAACTGAGGTCCTGGCGTTGCGAACCGTCGCTCCGCACGCCGCAGCGGGATGGCATACATAATATTTCGTCGTTTGGAGGTGCGGTGCAGTGTAAAGTACCTTGCGGAATTTATATACAAACTGAAGTCCTGGCGTACAACGTTGTGAACCGTCGCTCCGCACGCCGCCACATCTGGATGTATCGGCAGTGTCTGATGCGCCTAATGTGTGACCATAGCATATATGTTTCTACGTCAGTCAAGTCCTGCGAACCAAAACTGAATAATCAAGTTTCATCTTACATAATAAGCGAATGAATTGTAAATATTGAACCATAACATGACGTGGTAATTGGTGTAATTGTCTGGTTCATAATTTAAACAGTATTGTTAATTTTGACACCCGCTCTCGTGAGAATGTTGTGTTATTAGAGGGATGCGTAACTATAACTAAGAAGCGGCATGCTAATTATAGACCGCGTCGAACTACTCGTACTGAGTAACACGTCTTTGAATAATAGGACACTGGAGATGGAGTAATGTGTTTTGATTAAATGTTGTGTACCTAATATAGAGAATTTTATACTTTTATCTTTTTATGATGATGGTGGATTGAGTTTCTCATCAGGATCAGATGTCAGTTAAACCAATAAGCATTTTTAGGGTTCCGTAGCCAAATGGCAAAAAACGGAACCCTTATAGATTCGTCATGTCTGTCTGTCTGTCTGTCTGTCTGTCCGTCCGTATGTATGTCACAGCCATTTTTTTCCGAAACTATAAGAGCTATACTGTTGAAACTTGGTAAGTAGATGTATTCTGTAAGCCGCATTAAGATATTTACACAAAAATAGAAAAAAAACAATAAATTTTGGGGTTCCCCATACTAAGAACTGAAATTTTTTTTTTCATCAAACCCATACATTTATGGATGGTCTTTAAAAATGATATTGAGGTTTGTAACATCATTTTTTTCTAAACTGAAGAGTTTGCGCGAGAGACACTTCCAAAGTGGTAAAATGTGTGCCCCGCCCCCTTTAACTTCTAAAATAAGAGAATGATAAAACTAAAAAAAATATATAATGTACTCGTACATTACCATGCAAACTTCCAACGAAAATTGGTTTGAACGAGATCTAGTAAGTAGTTTTTTTTTAATACGTCATAAATCGTAGAAAGCAATTTATTTAACGGAACCCTTCATGTGCGAGTCCGACTCGCACTTGGCCGCTTTTTATTTTTATTGTATTGGGCAGCATTTTACCCAACACAACAATACAATTCAATACAAATACTCTTTATTGCCCTCACACAAGCAAAGCAGTTACAAAGAGAGACAATATAAAAACATGTAGGTAACATGGGAACCCGGGTTAACGTATAAGTTAACAATACTGCTAATATAGAATTTCATCTTATAAGTTATAACTTATTTTTCCCCGGATGCATCAAAAGCAAGAAACAAGTTTAAATGAAAGGAAAAAGTAAATTACAATTAAAATTATTTCCCCAGTTTCGATATGTGCCGAGTGGATCCTGAGGGCCTACCGCGAAAGGCATTCGAAGATTCCCCTCTCTGTCATATTTACGAGTTCGTACATAAGTGCGACAGAGAGGGAAAACTTCGAATGCCGTTCGCGGTAGGCCCTCTGGGTTCCTGCAGTAGGTATGCAACCGGAAATTCCCGAAAAATTCCGATTTGTATAGACTTTATTGGGTAATACCTATTCCTTAGCGCTGTGAATATTTGGCTTGGGAATTCTTAAACAATAATTAATATTACTGGGACTATAAAAAAAGCCGGATTTGCCTTGTAATATCATTTTCATTTACTTACCTATTTTAATTGTTTTTTTCGTCACATAAATTTGTTTTTTTTATTTATTTTTTATTTATTGTATGGCGGTTACCCAATGGTATGTATTCGTATCGATGTCGCTGATAGGGTTCCAGTGTGCGCTGCGAGGTTCAGAAGGAACAGTGCAGCTGCCGAGTTTGTTGTTCTTTTAGCACCACCCGGAGGTCACGTGTAGGGTTTCTAGGGTTATTCCTACGGGCGTAGAACAACAACGACAACGTCGACAACCATATATTTGAATGCATTGGTGATATGGAAGATTCCTACACACAGATTATGTCATACAGGATTTATCTAAAGTTACGCGATATTGGATCATATACAGGAAACAGTTCGTTTTGTTTTTAGGGTTCTGCACCTCGAAAGGAAAAAGCGGAACCCTTATAGGATAACTTTGTTGTCCGTCCGTCGCTCTGTCAAGATCCTTTTTCTCAGGAACGCGTAAAGGTATCAAACTGTAATTTATATCAAATACTCAAGTCTACTGTCCCTTGGAGCTGTGAAAAAATCAAACTTCTTTTTTTAAAATATAGGTACGATATTGCAGGTAAAATAATAATAATAACACACACTTCGACAAAATTATGACGTTGTTTTTCTTGTACAAAGTAAGCAAACAGCGACGACATTGCCACCTGATGGAAAGTAAACATAGCATCTACGACCTAAGACAAAATACACTGCCTTGAAAGTAAATATAGTCTGGATTTAATGGTCTTTAGGTTTCACTTATCGTTGAACAATATGACATTTAATTTCAAATAACACTTTGTCCATTCTTATTATGTGTCCAGTGCGTAGGGCGAGTCTGACTTTTAATCAAATGTTTGAAAGGATCCAGTCATGCGTTGTACTTTTGTGTTCAAGTAGGCCAGACCAGTTCATGAAAGATTTTGTACTTGACTGTGAGCTCGTCCCCAGCATATTTTGACCCCTAAGTGTGTAACAACTATGAATGATCGGAGACAGACCAAAGTAGTTGGTAAACTTTGTGAATCTGAAACGGGGAGGTGATTTTATCGAATGTCATGAACTCGGTCAGATTTTATCAATAGGCACCAATAAATACGATGCGAGGTTTGATCGATTTTTGCTATAAGTAATAGTAATATATTTGGAAACAAGTAGTGAGTTACATGCATTGGTTGCTACTGAAAGCCGAGCCAAGCCAAGGTCGACGTCATTCATTCCTTTTAATTGACAGTTGGTGCGTCCCTAGGATATCGCTTTTGTTTTCTCATGTCTCTATCATTCTTATTGTGAACCTGCAGACACGAAAGTGGTATGTATATACCCTATAGGTCGAGGACATGAGGATACTGCTTCTGTATTATATATTCGTGCAGTGATCGCTATTCAAATATCTATTTACCTACTACTCCTAAACATACTTTTCCACATTTGCATGCAAGTCTGCGATCAATGTAACCCCATAATGCCGCCGCTGCTCTCTTGACCCGGTCATTTCATGCGGCCGCATATATTATATAATATTTGATTATGTTTTGTCGTGCTTGTTTGTCATATTTGTGTGTCATGGGCATTCTGGCACCTAGTAACACCTATCTCTCTGTTTCTCTTAGTAAAAGAAAATATGACTGAAGGTCGTCACCGTCTGATGTGTTTTTGACAACACGCTTTGCTTCCTAGAAACTACATAAAACTCACCTGTCTTCCCAAAATGAGAGGAGGCCACATGAAATTTAATTTCCAGTCCCACTTGTAGGTTTAAAGTTGGAGATAGGTTAAAACACAATATATAACAAATACGGCAAATCACATTCACATACGAGAAATAATCTGACGTTTAATCAATCATACCAACCTAAAGAAAAGTATAATACGTCTATGTTTGAATAGCAAGTATGGTATTTGCTACCAATATGCATCAGCAGCCATTTTAATTCGATAAGATTATTTCTATGCCTCAACGTTGGTACAAAGTACGTTCATGATTTATCATACTATGAGGTGTCGATGGGCTGGTTAAGTCGAGTGAAGTCGTTGTGCTTATCATCTCCTCTTTATTTTGTGATAGAGCTTCCTCTGTTAGTGTTTAGCATGTTGCAAAATGTTTTACGAGTGCTGTGTATGTAAAAGTTATTTTACACCATTTTCCCTGCTCTGAGAATAGACTCATTAAGTGGTTGAAGTGTTTAAACCGAGATGATCTTACAATCTGGCAATAAAACGTACTCTATTCCGCCCATAAGTCTCAACGGTTCTCCTCTTCAGACTGTGACTAAATTTAAATATTTGGGACATTGGGTCACAGACACCCTCAAAGACGATGTCGACATGGAAAGGGAACGCAGAGCACTGTCGGTTAGGGGTAATATGCTATCACGCAGGTTTGCACGCTGTTCGCGCGAGGTGAATATAACACTGTTCAAATATTACTGCCAAAATCTATACACGTGCAACAGTGCTCTGCGCGTCCAGTACAATAATGCCTTCAGGGGGTGGTTGGGGCTGCCCTGGCGCTGCAGTGCGTCAGGGATGTTCGCCGCGTGGAGCACCGACGGTTTCCAAGCCGTGCTGCGCAAACGGGTCGCATCCCTGGCCGAGCCGCCTGGGCGGCGCCAACGCTCTCCTGAGGGTGATCGCTGGGAGGATAGACAGCCCTATCCTCGCTCACTGGATGTCCATGCATGTACATGATATTGCAATGCTCGACAGAGCTCATGTTAGAACTACACCTAGCCTTAAGACCTATTTTGTTACAACATGAACGCAATAAAAATCTGAAATACATTCCAACTATAATTATACTTTCCACTAACATTAATAATGATAAGTATAGTAGAATACGTTTTTACTAACATAATAATAATATGGATGTGTAACAATTGTCCAAAATAAAAAAAGCGGCCAAGTGCGAGTCGGACTCGCACATGAAGGGTTCCGTTAAATAAATTGCAGTTTACGATTTATGACGTATTAAAAAAAACTACTTACCAGATCTCGTTCAAACCAATTTTTGGTGGAAGTTTGCATGGTACATCATATATTTTTTTGAGTTTTATCATTCTCTTATTTTAGAAGTTACAGGGGGGGGGGGGCACACATTTTACCACTTTGGAAGTGTCTCTCGCGCAAACTATTCAGTTTAGAAAAAAAATATCTTAAAAACCTTAATATCATTTTTGAAGACCTATCCAATGATACCCCACACGTATGGGTTTGATGAAAAAAAAATTTTTTGAGTTTCAGTTTTGTGTATGGGGACCCCTAAAACTTAATGTTTTTTTTCGATTTTTGTATAAAAATCTTAATGCGGTTTACAAAATACATCTACATACCAAGTTTCAACAGTATAGCTCTTATGGTTTTGGAAAAAAATGGCTGTGACATACGGACGGACAGACAGACGGACATGACGAATCTATAAGTCTCTATATACGGAACCCTAAAAATGCTTTCTTTCTTTCATTCTTCTTTCTTTATTTCATTTATTTCCCACTAAGTAGACTTCCTTTAATTGAATTGTTTTATAACGTTACCTTATGTTTTAAATTTCGCATTTATTGTGTGTAAATTTCTATAGTTATGTAATTTGTTTTGTAGAAAAGTCTTAGCATTCTTATCGCATAACAGTGTTAAGATTTAAACTTGTTTCTTGTTGAAGTTGTCTATGAGTTTATTTTAGTTTTTGTTACCTTATTTTTTAAATTTCGTATAAAATGTGTGTAAATTTCTATAGTTATGTAATTTGTAGGTACCACATAAGTGATTTGGTGTTACACTGTTAACGTATGTGTGAATTAATAAAAATTCTTACTCCTGGTATTTCAGTTGTAGACACTTGCCTACATTGAGCTGGAATCAAGTGACCAATTTAAATACCGGAAATTAAATTAATCATCATCATAAAATAATTTTAAGGCTAGACTACGCTGGATGTCAAAGAGAATATAAATAAGAGACGGGACTTCAAACAAGGTTTTGGATGACAGTGACATTGTCATTTGATTTTGGCATCACAACTCATTCGAACTTGAAATTAGTTTGAAATACCACAATACCAATAAAAATAAACGCTAGTACGGAAGTAGACTTACCAACCTAACGAACGAGGACGATAGTAGGGTTGTAGTACTTAACGTTATCGATATCGATAATATTAGAACCCTACGTTATCGATATCGATAAATTATGATTAGGGACGTCGTTGGGCCCACTGCATGAACAGAAAATTGCTTTACAAAATCTAAAACGAATCCGATTTAGGTATGAAATAATAAAAGGAGAACAAATATTTCATACAGTTTATTTCACACTTATTTCCAAATCACAGTATATTTACAAAAATTCACCAATATGTACACATATCTTTGCGGGTCGCAATGAATTCTTCTCGAACTAAGAAACCTCGCGCTTGTAGGTTTTATCCAAGTACCAACCGTTGTTTTTCATAAGTAAATCAATATTAGCGCTTGATATTTCGTTATTAGTACTTACGTGTTTTATTTTAATACTAGCTGTTGCCCGCGACTTCGTCCGCGTAGAACTTGTTATCGTCTTAGAAAATGATTTCTCTCAATACAAAATTTGAACCCTCTTTTAGGGGATAATTAAAAAAAAAGTTGATGTTAATTTTCTAGTTTGTGAACAAACAGTCTAAAACCAAAGTTAAAAATCTCATACTTTAAAAATGCCTTGAAATACTCAAACTTTGAACCAATTTTAACACTCTTAGGGGATGAATTTGGAAAAACTCTGAAATCAGTTTTGTAGTCTTTTAACGTACAGAATAAGACCGAAGTTAAAAATCTCTTACTCACACTTTAAAATTTTATTGCTCGCCATTTAAAATTTGAACCCCCTTTTAAACCCCCTTAGAGGTTGAATTTTTCTAATCGCTGAAAGAACTTTTTTCGTAAAGTCTCTAGCTCAAAAAAAGTGTTGCCCATACAAAGCTTTCTTAACCCCCTTAGGGGTGGAATTTTCTAAAACTCTGAAAGTACTTTATTATTAATTTTAATAAGTAACATTTTGAATAGTTTTAAGTCTAGTAAAAAAAAAAGTTTTTCCCACACAACACTGGCTACCCTTCTTAAGGATCTTAAGGATCCCCTTAGGGATGGAGTTTTCTAAAACGCTGAAAGTTCTTTTTTAGTATTCTAATAAGTAATCTTTTTGCAAAGTTTTAAGTCTAACTAAAAAAAAAGTGTTGCCCATGCAAAGCTTGTTCTCCTTTTTAACCCTATTAGGGGTGGAATTTTCTAAAACGATTTGTGTTCTTATTTTGTATTTTAATAAGTAATCTTTCTACAAAGTTTCAAGTCTCTAACTCAAAAACATAAACTTTCCCTGATAAAAACTTTGCACCCCTTTTTATCCCCCTTAGGGATAGATTTTTTCAAAACGCTGAAAGTCTTTTTTTTTGTATTTTTATAAGTAATCTTAATCTTTCTACAAAGTTTTAAGTGTCTAGCTCAGAAAAAGTGTTCCCATACAAACCTTGCACCTTTTTTTAACCCCCTTAGGGAATGATTTTTGTAAAACGCCGAATGTAGTATTTTTCATGTTCTAATAAGTAATTTTTCGTCAAAATTTTAAGTCTCTATTAAAAAAAAAAAATGTTTTTCCCATACAAACTTTGCACCCTATTTTACCCCCTTAGGGGTGAAATTTTCCAAAACGCTGAAAGTACTTTCTTTGTATTTAAATAATCTTTCTACAAAGTTTTAGGACTCTAGCTAAAAAAAATAGTTTCCCACATACAAACTTTGCACCCCTATTTTAGCCCCCTATTTTTAGGGGTAGAATTTTCTAAAACGCTGAAAGTACTTAATTTGTATTCTGATGACTAATCTTTCTACAAAGTTTTAAGTCTCTATTTAAAAAAAAAAATTGTTTCCCCCATTCAAAATTTGCACCCCTATTTTACCCCCTTAGGGGTAGATTTTTTTAAAACACTGAATCTAGGTACTTTATTTGTATTCTAATGAATAATTTCTCTACAAAGTTTTAAGTCTCTATTTAAAAAAAAAGTAGATTTTCCCATACAAACTTTGCACTCTATTTTACCCCTTTAGGGGTAGAATTTTCTAAAACCCTGAAAGTTCTTTATTTGTATTCTAATGACTGATCTTTCTACAAAGTTTTAAGTCTCTATTTAAAAAAAAAATGTTTCCCCCATACAAACCTTGCACCCCTATTTTACCCCCGTAGGGGTGGAATTTTCCAAAACGCTGAAAGTGTTTCATTTGTATTCTAATAACTAATTTTTCTACAAAGTTTAAGTCTATAGCTCAAAAAAAAAAGGTTCTCCCATACAAACTTTGCACCCCCATTTTACCCCCTTAGGGGTAGAATTTTCAAAAATCCCTTTTTATCCCTAGTCCACGTTATAAAAGCAACATACTGTGCAAAAATCAACTCTCTAAGATTAGTAGTTTCGGCTGTGCGTTGATGAGTGAGTGAGTGAGTGATTGAGTGAATAAGTCAGTCAGGACATAGGCATTTATTATGTATAAATAGATAGAAGATAATGAAACTCCCATTCAAATATCTCAAAAAATTATGAAGCTACATCCGTTTTAATGTCGCTTGTTAGAGTGAGAAAACGATGAGGGACTGTGACGTCAATATACTCGAGCGTCATAGTAAAAAACAATCGTTTCATATGAAGGTGCTTTTTGCGGAAAAGGGACAGAACATACCCCCTCTTAAAACTTTGGACTCTTATAACTTAATCATTACCTATATAACCTCTTGCTTTGTTTTTTTCTCAATTTGACTATATTTATTTTAAATTCTTTTTCGAGAAAATACATTATGATTATTTACCATATTTTCGATTCCTGAGCTATAACCACGAACTTCGGAATTCGAAAATATTCGGGTATCTCTATCTCTATCGCACTAACCATACTCGAGTGACAGGGATGCAAATATATGAACATTGAGTATCGGTTTTCGTGGTAGCGCCGCAGGTACTTTGGCTGAATGCGCCGAGCGCGTGCCATTGTCATTCAAAAAAAACAAATTCGTGTTAATTATATTGTTCAAATTTGTTGATTTCATTTATTGAAATTACGACATAAAACGACATTTGCGCATATAAGTTCTCATATCAGAATCGAATATTTTTTTATGGTTTATATTTTAGCATTTGTCTCGTAAAGGTCTATCGTAGACGGGATTTAAATTATTAATAAGTGAAAGGCAAAGCAATTCCGCCATTTTGACGAAAATTTGACGGTTCTTATAGCTGACAGTTGGAGCAGCGTTTGATTTCAATAAAAATAAATGAAAAATTAAATGAAGTCGTATATTTCGGAAAATTAATTAACTGTCGCAGTCGGATAAAAACTATCCTAAGTTGCAGCTAGAATAATAATGTACCTACATAAAATGTTTCATATTTTTCCGTTCATGGGATGCTGAGAACATTCGAACCGCGCAAAGCTTAGTTTCAAACTGGCTGATTCTTTTTTTAATTTAGAGATTTATTATAAGTGGAGATGATTATTAATTTTATTTCGTCAAAAGCATTGTTTGTTTGACACACACATGTTTTCTCGTGAAGTTATAATATCCATGGTAACCGGCCAAAGTCACCATGACTAAATGACAGACAGAGAAAGAACGGAAGTAGGAGATAGCATGAGTCCGCCATAGCAAAAGCACAGATAGAAAACTTGTCACTTGTCAGAACTTGTCAGATTTGATCTGAATTTGAGCAGTTGGACGTCATTCATCTTTTTTGTTCCTAGTTGCGCTACCCTGCTGGATGTAAACGGCTCGATCCGTTGCCTTAAAAGTATTCCAAATTAAAAAAAGAAACGTCATTCAACACTAAACGTACAGATTAAATATAGTTGCTTGATGCATTTTTTTTGTTCCTGAGTTGGCGGTCTGATACGTAGTATCTCTAAGTTGTCTGTGTATAACACATGCCATTTACATCTTTGCAAATAAATGTTTCTATTAATGTTCACTTTTAAACACCTTGATTACAATTCGCTCTTCGAAAAGTGCGAATATCTCGAAAACCAGGGGACTTTTACAACACCTTAAAGTCGAGTTTCTGGACCAGTCTAAGGTGCCCTATTCGTAGACCATTAATTACCGGACACCCTGTATATATTGCGAGATGTGATGGTTGCAATTCCGCAGGGTTCATTTTCACAACTCTAGTTCGGCAACTATAAATTGATCATATAATTTAATTTATCTATACCCGCATATATAAACAGATATTACCAACAGTATAATTTTTTCAGCCAACAAAGAGATTTTTAATTAGTTAATTATGAAGCGAAAGAGCTTTTATAAAACTGTAGTGTGCTAGAATTAATGAAGTTCATTAAAGAAAGACTAGCGTATAATTGCGAACCACCGCTCAGCAAAACTAGAAAACAAAATTCTATTTATCAACTCACTAACTAACTTTCTATTTAACTTTCTACGAGTTATTGCATGTCGAAATATAAATGGTTAAAGTTTTTTTTTGCCATATCCCGCGCTGCCACAAAAACATAATATTCATAATTATCTTACATACATACATACATACAATACATACATACATATAAGAAAGAAAGAAATATTTTAATAACAATTGCTACAAGTCAGGGTACAATATTTACGAATATTTATTTATATATGTCAAACTATATTTTATACCTTTAAATTATCATTGGTATACTAAAGAATTTTTCATACGAATAGAATGACTCCTGCGTCAACCACTTTTTCAGTCTGACCTTGAATGCTGCGGTGGAAGTTGCATCTCTTACGGAGTCTGGCAGGCGATTGTAAATAGAGGGGCCTACATAGTACGCGGATCGCTCTGACTTGGCAAGTCTGTGTGATTCGGCGATCAGCCTTTTATGGTGTCTATTACTGCGCATGTTGTAGTTTGTGTTAATGCCTCTGCGCTTGAACATATCCAAGTCCTCGTGTGTGAACACTGAGATCTGGTAAATGAGTAAACAAGGCAGGGGCAGAATCTTGAGATCGCGAAAAAGGTCACGCGCTGGGGCATCCCTTGGCTTACCGGCCATCGCGCGGATGGCGCGCTTTTGCTGCGAGAACACACGCCTCCATAATCACGCCTCTTTCCCAGAGGGGTAGGCAGAGATCACGGATCTCCATTTGCTACGATTTTGACAAACCACTTTCGCTTCACTCACTTTCATAACATTTCTCATAGGTACATGCTCGTTGGTTTAGGGTACTTTTGACCTGGCCTTTTTGTAAGATTTCTCCAATTTGATCGGAGAAAGTTCGCCTAGGTCGCCCCTTCCAACTTGCCCTTCCACTCTTTTTATATACTCTCTCTTCGTTAATCTTCTTTTATCCATCCTCTCTATTATCTTACACCAATGCATTTATTAATTTTTGCATACCTAGACCTATACTTCGATTTTTTTAGCATTAGAAAGACCTTTACAGAAGTAAGTGTAAGGTTTTTTATAGAACACGTTTTACGATACCTGCCGTAAATGCGGCGGAATAGTGGATAACTATGAAAACATTTTTTAAAGCGTTTTGCATTTGTCGCCACGTTTTCATAGGGGATCATGGCACACATTCACTTCAGATTGC
Organism: Epinotia brunnichana; assembly: GCA_963854355.1. NCBI lineage: Eukaryota > Metazoa > Arthropoda > Insecta > Lepidoptera > Tortricidae > Epinotia > Epinotia brunnichana. Next base: position 13,769,896 of record OY977949.1, on the reverse strand, counting down.
CCTGGTTCTTTATTTAACTAAATAGATGATATAACAGTAACTCTGGTTTATTTTATCTGCTTCGCTAAATTGAATGATTAAACAAATGGCCAGAAATATCCTTGAGTCAAATAATAAACTATTGAAAGAGAACAGATTTATACCTGATGTGATTAGTTATCCAGAACCGATGAAATGTTGGCAGTCATTTGTCAGCTACCCTGAAGCTCACCAGCTTCAGAGGATATTAACATATGTAGATCTGTGGAGAAAGATATCTATGACTTCTCCGATATCACTAAATATACTATTGTTGTGTATGAAATATAGTACCATCTTTTATGTGAAGTTGAGTATAATTATGGTAAGTTAATAAATACTTCTGATTAGAAATGTCATATGAATATAATATGATTGAAGTTACTGACTTCCTCAGAAGAAGAATTAATATCAAACAATATATGAGATCAGTTTCCTCCTGGAGGACTGAAAACATTTATCAGGATTTAGGTATTGTATTGAATAATATCCTGTATACATACAAACACACTCACAAGAACTGTTAGATCTCCTCGCAAGCGAGATCAAACACATGTAGATATAATCTCTTATTATCATCTACAAACCATACATACATACCCACGATTTATGCTGGACCCCCTCGCAAGAGGGCTCCAACGCATCTGATCCCCTCGCAAGCGAGACCAGACACATGTAGATATAATCTCTTATCATATCTACGTACCATACAAAGTACTAAGGAGGATTCTTTCAACTCCTTCAAACAAAAGGTATTTACCGGGCATGCACTTACGGACGGGCCTACACCCTCATTATGAATAATGGAAAAACATCATTATCATGTTGGACTGCCTCCCTCGCAAGAGGGCATCCTGGTACAGTTGGACTGCCCCCCAAAAAAGGGCATCCTGGTATCGTTGGACTGCTCATCAAGTGAACATCCAAATTATATGGACTGTCACCTTTGTGACATCCTCAAGAGTTGGACTGCCCCTCGAAAGCGAGCATCCAAATCATATGGACCGTCACCTTTGTGACATCCTCAAGAGTTGGACTGCCCCTCGAAAGCGAGCATCCAAATTATATGGACCGTCACCTTTGTGACATCCGCAAGTTCAGAATAGATAGGTATACAAATTGCTAAACCAAATATGATTAGCACAAAGTAACTTTCAAGATTGCAAGCTAGAATACGAAATATTCATGTACTAAATAGTATACTTAGCTCTTAATTCAAAGTTCCTCCCATCAGAGCAGGAACCACACACTGACTAATAATATCTGATTAACTGAACAAAAACTATATGTTCCAAGATGAACATATATTATTAAAACAATGCATTTCAAAATGGCTCAACAAAATAACGTAAAAGGTCTCTTACCATAAACTAAATAGAATCATCGCTTCTAGAATCAACAACAGGATACGGAAGCGTTTGGTAGCATTGAGTCTTCTTTTATCATAAATTATGTACAGATTATTATAAAGGTGTCGCTACACGACACGGTCTTGACGGATTCGCGATCTTCGCGACAGCATTATTATTAGACGATAGAAAAATGTGTAATTTGCATTTACTTAAAAGGATTATTTAATAATACAGCACTAATATTTTATTTGTGTTATTTTTAAAGTATCGCAAAAAAAATTGCATGATAAAAAACCCAGAGAAGCAGAGGTTTCAAACAAACGGAACGTTTTAAACGTATAAATTGCGACTAAATTGAAAAGATCGTGTCCCACAATAATAAGAGTTTAGCGTTTTGACATTTGCAATCGGTCGGATAAAATGTCCGCCATTACATTGTTCATGTTTGTTTTTAAACGTCACTCTCATCTCGTATGTCATGCGTGTCGCGAACGCCCTCTCTTTATATAGGAATGTAGCCGGTACAAATACAGTTAGACTGCGCAATATTAGAGGGCGCCGCGAAAGGGTTTATATGTGGACATAGGAAGGATAATCTGAATCCTACCTTGAATCATCTCTGCAGTCCACGGATATCTGCTTCGCTTTTCTAGACGATGACGCTCGCGGCACTCGCACGGTGACGCTCGCGTCTACCATCTGTGGTTATAAAGATAACCATGACACACCTGTCACGTAGGCCTTAGAAACTTAGCACATATAAGTTCTACCTACTGAACAACTGGAGTTGTACCACGTCTTCTCCTAAATATACGAATAGTCTTTCCTTCACTAGGGTTAGCCACATAAGGTGTGTACACTATATTACTGTATCTAGTTCTCGCCCTTCGACCGAGAAACTATGGAGGTACCTCCCCTATATACTGTCATCATGACTAGGGCATACTATCTATCAGAAATAACTATGTTCTCAGGCTACTGGTAGCGTGTTATCGCGATGGTTATAATTATCATTAAGTAACACAGGATTCAGGAAATAGTTCTAGTATAAAACCTTTAGAATATGTAGATTATAGCACACAATTATATCAGAGCAAATAAATCTTCATAGAACAAATAAAGTACCAAGAAACTAAGACACTTAGCTTTCAGAGGCCAGCTGCGTAGCCCCCGGCTCCTTGGCGAGAACCCCGAAGACCACCTCGTCACTCGCCGCCGCTCCATGATAAAATGAGGCTTTTTCCACGGAACAAACGATTAAATGCTCCAAAACTCCCACTTTAGTCTACCCACAGTCACAACTATATCATAACCTTGCCAGTGCAAATAATCTTAAGGCGTCACTACACGTTCCGACCACGAGTTAAAGTCTTCGCGATATCAACTGCCAGATGTCGCGACACTCCCCACTCCAAAAGAAGTGAAGTCATCTCGAAGTGGTTGGCCGCAACACTGGAAAGCCAAAAGACGCGACGTCACAGGACGTCATCCTTTAAGACCCTCCTGACGACCATTAGAGATAAGACTAGGCAAACAACTTCCCACTGCGCTACAGATCTAGAACATTCATTTCCTATTCCTTGACCTTATTTTTCTCACTCACTACAAGGTTTTATTTCAATTCATTTACTAAGTTACGGATAAAAAACTTCAGTCTTGCACGCTATTAGCTTATTCCGATACTAGCTTATTAGCGTGGGTCTCGCTTATTACGGTAGGTACTGAAACTGAGCCTCTCTTAGGTCTGTACAAGAAAGCTTCTCAAAAGCACGGGGAGCGCATCAATTAAACACAGAGATCCAACGTCAAGCACTTAGTAGGACTTTGTTTGACAATCTCACGGCACTGTTCTCCCACTACATGTAAATATATTCATCTGTATCTCTTCGGATTTCTTATTCAGTTCACAGGCCTTGGAATATATTCTGAACCCCCTTTTCCACTTCTCTCAGGATTCACACAAATCACCCAACGTCATATTCGTCACATTTTCACAACGGAGGTGTAAGCACGGCCTCCATTATTCTTTAACTCCAATTATATTCTTATTTTTTTTCTTATCTTATTATATCTATATCCAAATATATTCAATTGTCTTAAATTTTGTTTGTTCATGTTTTAATCACCTTACCGACTGCGCCATTTTCGTAACAAGCTCTACAAGTATGGCATTCATATTCATATATTCATTCAATTTATTCATAAATCCTGTTTACATGTCATTTAGTTAAGTAAATATTTCCCCGACAATCAACTCTTCCCTCTACTTACTTTCTCTACTATCAAGAGTTCTCTGCTATCGAGAGTTCTTTACTATCAAGAGTTCTGTACTATCGAGAGTTCTTTACTATCAAGAGTTCTCTACTATCGAGAGGAGCATCACCTAGGTCTGTGCTAGCAATCTTCATAAGTATAGTACTCTCCAAACAATCTCATTATTTCTCTACTATCGAGAGGAGCATCACCTAGGTCTGTGCTAGCAATCTTCATAAGTATAGTACTCATCTCATTATTTCTCTACTATCGAGAGGAGCATCACCTAGGTCTGTGCTAGCAATCTTCATAAGTATAGTACTCTCCAAACAATCTCATTATTTCTCTACTATCGAGAGGAGCATCACCTAGGTATGTGCTAGCAATCTTCATAAGTATAGTACTCTCCAAACAATCTCATTATTTCTCTACTATCGAGAGGAGCATCACCTAGGTATGTGCTAGCAATCTTCATAAGTATAGTACTCTCCAAACAATCTCATTATTTCTCTACTATCGAGAGGAGCATCATCTTACTCGGCCGGACAAAGGTAAACATCACTATGCGGGCAGAGTCCCGAAAAGAGAGAGGTGAAGTACCCGGAGGCCAAAAGCCATCCGCACTTCGCTAAGCTGCACTATGCGGGCAGGGTCCCGAAAAGAAGGTGAAGTACCCGGAGGCCAAACGCCATCCGCACTTCGCTAAGCCCTATTCCTATGCGGGCAGAGTCCCGAAAAGAGAGAGGTGAAGTACCCGGAGGCCAACGGCCATCCGCACTTCGGTTAGTTTGTCCTATGCGGGCAGGGTCCCGAAAAGAGGTGAAGTACCCGGAGGCCAAAGGCCATCCGCACTTCGATGAGCTAATCCTATGCGGGCAGAGTCCCGAAAAGAGAGAGGTGAAGTACCCGGAGGCCAAAAGCCATCCGCACTTCGCTAAGCTGCACTATGCGGGCAGGGTCCCGAAAAGATGGTGAAGTACACGGAGGCCGAAACCAACCGCACTTCGATAAGCGAGCAGGGTCTCGCAACAGAACGTGAGATCACCACAGCCAAAGCTGCAGCACCTCGGTAAGCTTTACTATGCGGGCAGGGTCCCGAAAAGATGGTGAAGTACACGGAGGTCGAAACCAGCCGCACTTCGATAAGCGAGCAGGGTCTCGCAACTGAACGGGAGATCACGGCAGCCGAAGCCGTCGCACCTCGACAAGATGTACCTTGTCAGCCTTATCCAAGATAAGCCCAGACATACCCGGCCTCATCCCACCTAAGGTAGACACAAGTAAACATCGCTATGCGGGCAGGGTCCCGAAAAGATGGTGAAGTACACGGAGGCCGAAGCCAGCCGCACTTCGATAAGCGAGCAGGGTCTCGCAACTGAACGGGAGATCACAGCGGCCAACGCCGCTGCACCTCGATAAGCTTATACTATGCGGGCAGGGTCCCGAAAAGATGGTGAAGTACACGGAGGCCGAAGCCAGCCGCACTTCGATAAGCGAGCAGGGTCTCGCAACTGAACGGGAGATCACGGCAGCCGCAGCCGCCGCACCTCGATAAGATGTACCATTTCCGCCTTACCTAAGATGAGCTCAGATTTTACATTCACAACATGGATCTCATCACGTATATCACGTGGCAATCCCTATATGTATATACATTAATTGTCTAGAGAAATCCATAAACCCATTGTGAGCTTTACTAAGATCTATAAATATACTTAGCTTTCGATGTTTCTGTATAATTGCAGGCCATCATGGCAAATTCTCTCTTAACTCATTGTTACAGTCATTCATTGTCAATGACGTCATCCATATCATTACGAAGCTTCATCTCAAATTATATCCCTTCGCAACATCAATAATTATTCTCAATTCTCGAAGTCCAAATCAACAAATCAAATCTCGTTCATTTTATTTCATTCGCTGTTAAGTCATGTACATACATTATAATTAAGGTGTTCAAATTCAGTACCTCCGAACAAACAGACCAAAAGAAATTAATTTATTAGAATAAAGGCAACCAAAGCTATTTTGTGCCTTTCTAGTATTCCCGAAATCAATGCTTGTAGTTTACTTCCACAATCTTAACACCCTCACTCTCCGATCTCTGGTAATGAAATGACAGGCTCAACATATTCGATAGACCCTCCCCAACCAAAAGAAAAACTGCCTTTTCCGACGATAACTAAAACAGGTTAGGATGGTTATACCAGCTATCGATCTCATTCCTGTCAAACTTATAGACATCAACAAATTTGAGCGGTAGGTATCTATCGAACCTCTATCCTTCAGTTTCTATCTATCGTTACCAAAGACTTAGATACCTTGATCAGTTGAGTTACATGCCCTGAAAAAATCGTGTAATATAAGACACGACCTGTAACAATTTCAAGAAACTAGTAAACGATGTACCTTCAGCATCGCTTATTCTTTAACGACGGAAGTTGTCTTGTCTACCCTGAAACAATAATCTCCTTCCATCACTCCGTCTAGTACAACTGACGACCAGTATATTCCCACGTATATCTCTTTAGATTAGATCAGAGGTTATTCAAACGCTGAGGACGACTATCCGATTCTTTCGAAGCTTTTGCAAATGTTAAACAACCTTAACTTCCACATACCCCGACATACCAACACTTCAACTCTTACTGGTACGTTACGATATACTGATACGTCAACTTTTATTCGAATTCAAAACCACCTTCTAATTACTCGTTAGTTTTTGAACTAGTCACCGACTCCTCCTTCTCGCTACTAATCCCCGGTACCACATTATCAATAATTCAATACATATCTCAAAAAACAGCATGTCACCAGATGTTGATCATTAGTAGTGCAACTTGGATGTAGATTCAATAAATATCTCCTATACTCTTAATGCCAAATGATTAACTAAATCGGCTATGTTTCTCTAACGTTCTAAATTAGAATCCATGAGTATTGACTTCGTATGTTTAGCTGAAACGAACAAGCAATGATACTCCCGAGCACCGAATCAGTGACATAAATCGGTTGAATGATTATCGGGCCTCCTTCAAGGATAAATAGTGTTATGATCTTCTATTTAGAAACCACTATCTAGGTATTAAACCATTTCTCATCGTGAGTGCAGAATTCTACTGCAAGAGCTGACTTTCGACTAAGTTCCTATGTCTGAACATCATTCGAACTATAATACCTAAGTATTGGATAAGACTTACATAAATCATTACATAACTACACTACTAGCTTCACCATACTGGCTAAACAACCAAGTGTCAAATTAAGATTTCGATATATAATACTAGATACCATGTAAATATCTACTTACTACTACTTATTTCAGCGACCAAATATCTTTCTCAATAAGGTAACTGTATCTTTTCTTTGTATTGTTAGTTACCAGACGTTTCAAATTTCAATACAATGTCTCTCAGAGAAAATTCTAGATTAATGTAAGCTTTACATCTAAATCTTGCAAACAAGTAATACTTAACTGTCAATTCATTCAAATATTCATATTAAGTCATATTATAATCTTTAGACTTTATCAATGCTGGCTCAAATCCTTGACTGTATAGTAAACTTCAACAAGAAAAAATATTTAATAAATACTCGTATTAACCAAAATAGGAAAATGTATGTAAGTGATGGTACCGTCTACATCTACAAGTATTACTTAAGTAATGACCCGTCATTACCTATATGTTAAATTGAAACTATTTAGTCATTCATGTCCATACTTTGGATACTTATGTATTGAGCACGATCTGAGGCCTATGGCCTATGTCCAGTACTGGACGTCTTTCGGCTGGTATGATGATGATGAGCACGATTTAAGATAATCTGTGATATTATGCATTAAACGTCATTGACAAGTTAAACGAACTCGTAGTACCTAAGTACTTGAATGTATATACAAATCTCTATTGATATATACTACCTATGTCTAATATTCAGGGGTTATAGAATTATTTCCATTTCGCGTGTAACATCTAAATTGATTCGAACAATTCTTTCATCCTTTCCCACATTTCTTTTTATTCCTTTTCGTTGGATGCGGGTGGCGCAGGACCGGCCACTCCGGCACTCTTTGGGGGAGGCCCATGTTCAGCAGTGTACGCCCCTCGGCTGATATGATGATGATGACGAATCCTTTCATTTTCAGTACTGAACCTATTCATATAGAATATCAATTACTCATTTAGGTACTTCAACTGGTTGTGATCAAACGTAGCTAACGACATACTAGCTTTCTCTTATTATTCAAATAATTGCCATAATCAATAAATTTAGACTATTCCATTAAGTAAGAAGATGAAAACATTTAATAACATTTTACTGTACCTACAGTTCGCGTAGATATTACGATCAATACAGTACATGATGATGATGTCCTCCCAGTCGTATCCGGTATAGTACATAACTATTACAATAACAGTGGTAAGGCTTATTATTTGAAATAACTAGTCGAGTAGGTATTGAGCTTAAGACTCACAAAACTTCACACAACTACACACGGTTATGCACACAATACCTACCAATTCATACTTGAAATGCTCAAGCCTATCCCGATGATATAACTAGGTACACATATGTGAAAACCACATTAACTTCACGTGACTACATCATGAGTTGGTTAGGTACGTCCTAGACTGACAAACGTAACCAAAGACTATTAATTAATTTTAACGCCTACATATTGAAGTATGTTCAATGAATAACTCAGTAACTTTTACACCATTATTCACCTGCCTATATATTACATGTAGGTTAGTAACTACATACCCTACGTATTCCCATCTGTCTATGAAAATAATCGAGTACCATAGTACGTAACTATGCCATAAACAATTAATCAACAGTTGTATCAACACCAATACAATCACGCTGCAACGAGAAATGAGATTATAGACGAAGAACTCTGTTAAAAAGAAAAACATTTGATTGATCTCGTACGTAGACATATTATACTACCCAATCATTATCTCATTCGTCTATAAATCACTACATTGAAAACTGTTTCGCTAGTGTATCAGAAAACTTTTAACCCGATTATTATTAAGTACCTACTTAGAAGAAACTATCACGTCATGTTGGAAAATCATATTATTTTCACTCTGAAGGCAGCAGTCGTTCTCAGAAGTCTGAAACAATTTTTTGAGCCGTCTTCGGTTGCTCACTATCAGAATATACAATATCATGAAATCTATTTTTCGGCATTCCATCTCCTTATATGTACGCACACGACGAACCAAAGAGACGGAACTACTAAAGGCTTTAACAACAAGAGTGGAATCCAACTGCGTGAAAGAAACTGCTCGATTAGAACGTAAATCATTACTGGAATCGTTCACGACGGCACGAGTGATAGGTAAACTGTTCCAAGTAGTTCCAACAACACGCCCATCCTGCAATTCCTGGAATTTGTAGACCGAAACATTTCTATGATCTGAATATAGGCTGGACACATACCAACTCATAAAACGCGTTATATTTCGAAGTTGTATGAAACCTTCCCTTAACAATACTGTTACTCGCATGTACCTATGCTTCTGAAGTAAAACATGAAACTGGATAAATATCTCGAACGTATACGCACTGAAAAATAATTAGTACCAGATAGGTATACTATATGCATCATAGCTTGTTCAAGCTTAGTATGTACGACCGTTATTAATCTTCGTCAAAATGTATGTACTATTGGGTACCGGAATAATATATATCTATTCCTGATTAATCTATGTAATCATTACTACTATGCTAGTCTGTGCACTAGGTAAATTGATTCTAAGTTCTTCCGTTAACCAAGTTTACTTACTTTAATATTTTAATCCACATAATTCGGCACTATAAATAGCAATAGTCAATTATCAATTTATCACATTAGTAGGTATTTAAATGATATGATTCTAAAATAAGATTAAAGCAATAAGTCAAGTCGCATTGAATTTAATTGTAAAGGCAAAAATGAATTTTTCTTTTTAAATCCATATTCATCCTCTCTGTCTGATTATTTCTCTGATTAAACGTACCCTATATGCATAATTATAGTGATTCTTTCAATAATTCTCACTCGTATTTTTATTTTCTATTGCTATTTGATGATGATCTGATGATGATGTATAAAAGTACTAGTCCGGCATTGGAAACGAAATCCATCTTGTCGACTGATATGATTTACACAAAAGCTATTGCTTTACCACAAAATATGACTGACCACTCTGACTCAAAAGTCTGGCAAGTTCTTTTGCTTTTACTTATACCCAACATACATACATAAATACTCCTACTATATACTAGGTATAGTCGTTCGTACGCATGATTATTAGAATAGAATACTGGTTAATCCTACGAGATCTCATACTCATTACCAAGTTAATATAGTCCAAGGAAAAATACTGGTAAATTAATTTGTTCCATAACATGTTACGTTTTATGTAAATATGCTAGTGCTACCTCTAACCTTCTCAAAAATACTTCTTCTGACTCATTAAGTTCATTGAAATCTCTTTATTGCACTGAAATGCTGGACACGAGTATACAATGTACTGAGTAACTGAAAATATTAACGTTGAATGTAAATATGTTATGGATACTTGCCATAAACGCAAACTGCAAGGACTCGTACACAACTGAAACGACATTACAACATAATTACGCAATAGGCAGCAAGTCAATCACTCCTGGAACAATAACAATGTACGTATGAAACCGAAGTTGCGCGACCTAGTTAAATCTACTTCCCCTGCACTTTGCTGCTTCTACCCGACCGCCGAAGGAGAGAGGGTCACGCCTTTCTGTCTGTAAACAAATGCTGCGTCCAACCTCACGCCTTTAATATTTTACACGGCTACACAGTTGCAACAAGCACCCACAACAAACAAAATTCGACGGCACTAGGAACCACCCAGACACGATAAACAGGTAACAATTTCTCCTCCAACACCATAACCACTGGAAGTCAACCTGTCGATCTACAACCAAAGAGCCATTTTCGTGTATTAGCCAAAATTACGTACTCACAAATAGCACCTCTCCCTACACTCAAACACCCTAAAATCGATTCACCCATGCACGTTTGCAATCGCTCGGGGACAATAAACACTGCTGAACCTTAACATCAACACAGCTAACAATAATTGGAGCTCACAAGCTAGATCAAACCATTAGCATCAAATTGAAATGTCAAATAATTCGGCAACAACTATGACGACACTCATATGCGTTGGCAGCAAAAACTAACGAATTTCACTTCGTACAGAAATCAAACTGCAACGCGCTACGACGTAGTGCTACTAGTTACTTTTGCAGATCCTGTAGGAATCACATCCTGGAAAGAAATGTTCTAGCATTTCACAAAAACAGTATGTAGGTACCTATGCGATCATATCTCGTACTACTGCTGTTACAAACATTGTTGAAGGAAACAATCGATTCTAAACTTCAAGATAATCCTCTCAAACTGAATTTAACCCCGAGATCCTCGTACTTATTTAAGCCAACTTTCTTACCGTTAACTATCCAAAGGTAATGCGCTGTATCTCTCTCAAATTAACGGTTCTTTCCAAATCACGATTATCTAAATCCTTTCCAACACTTAAGAGCGTAGTCGGTCTGCGACAAAATTGAGAAATAGGTATTTGTACAAACTATTGCCGTCGCGTTGCCCCAAGCGACCGCGTGCGATGCGCGATAGGGACAACCGCAGCTTAGACCGATTTTCACAACAAATTCTTGACAAGATCGATGCTTTGTATGGAAAAATGCTGCTAGGCTACCCTCTTAACTCGACTCACTTTGTAGAAATATTTCGTCTCATCGCCACGACTCTTCTCAACTACCCTCTTTTTTTTTTTTTTCTTTTATTATTATATAATTAGAAGTAGTTCCACCAATATCTGAATGCAATGCAAGCACAAATCCTTGGTACTCATTAAAATATGGTATCCGACATAATATAGAACGGTTTTTTCGATCTTTCACTTTTACATCATATTAGATTGAAAAAAAATCATTGATCTGTGATGCAATATTATACTCAAATTTATGATGGAAACAGTTAATCCGTTGCTTTTCCGTTTTATTTTTATACGGTAACTGTTTCTTAGCTTCTGTAAACTGTACGTGTTCTCAAAATGTTCAAAATAGCAACGTACCAACATTAATTTTATTAAAAACATGGAAGAACTATAAAAGGAATCTTCATTACAACATTGAAGCACTGATCGAGAAGCAACTAGCCGGGGCCCTCGGCTGAATTGACATCACCATTAGTGTTCCATAGAAGCTCTAATTTAATGTATCATTATTCAACTGGTATTGTATGTAATACATTCTATACCATGTATAATTTAGCTAAAATTTACATAATTCTCAAACAAATGTAAAAATGGGACAAATAAATCATACCGCTGTTAGCTTGTTTCAATCAATCAAGGAATTGTATGTGCATCGAGAAATAATTGAAGTATGCTACACCATACTCCACCACAACACTAAATCGCCAAACCAAGGGTTAAGATAAAACTGCCTGAAACAAACTGGCTAATCCGACTGCCTACCAGCTCAATATAACCGATATAGGCACGGATTCAAATATCCCAGCACCATTCACCATGTCGCGAACGCCCTCTCTTTATATAGGAATGTAACCGGTACAAATACAGTTAGACTGCGCAATATTAGAGGGCGCCGCGAAAGGGTTTATATGTGGACATAGGAAGGATAATCTGAATCCTACCTTGAATCATCTCTGCAGTCCACGGATATCTGCTTCGCTTTTCTAGACGATGACGCTCGCGGCACTCGCACGGTGACGCTCGCGTCTACCATCTGTGGTTATAAAGATAACCATGACACACCTGTCACGTAGGCCTTAGAAACTTAGCACATATAAGTTCTACCTACTGAACAACTGGAGTTGTACCACGTCTTCTCCTAAATATACGAATAGTCTTTCCTTCACTAGGGTTAGCCACATAAGGTGTGTACACTATATTACTGTATCTAGTTCTCGCCCTTCGACCGAGAAACTATGGAGATACCTCCCCTATATACTGTCATCATGACTAGGGCATACTATCTATCAGAAATAACTATGTTCTCAGGCTACTGGTAGCGTGTTATCGCGATGGTTATAATTATCATTAAGTAACACAGGATTCAGGAAATAGTTCTAGTATAAAACCTTTAGAATATGTAGATTATAGCACACAATTATATCAGAGCAAATAAATCTTCATAGAACAAATAAAGTACCAAGAAACTAAGACACTTAGCTTTCAGAGGCCAGCTGCGTAGCCCCCGGCTCCTTGGCGAGAACCCCGAAGACCACCTCGTCACTCGCCGCCGCTCCATGATAAAATGAGGCTTTTTCCACGGAACAAACGATTAAATGCTCCAAAACTCCCACTTTAGTCTACCCACAGTCACAACTATATCATAACCTTGCCAGTGCAAATAATCTTAAGGCGTCACTACACGTTCCGACCACGAGTTAAAGTCTTCGCGATATCAACTGCCAGATGTCGCGACAATGCGAATGCAAGTGCGATACTTGGTCATTATCCCAGAATCTTGTTGTTTTGAGTTATTAAGTTTCATTGTTTTCCGTTAAAGTTATTTGTTATTGTTATTATCTTTCGTTGATAGTGCGGTTCACAGCCGATGGATCTATCCCAATTCAGTGTAGTGAAAGGTTAGGTTAGGTTAGGAATAGTTAATAATAATATATATTTACAAACCTAAGTGATAGGAAATGTGAAATCATTGATAAGTACCTATGATGTAACAAAGAAAATACACAATAATTTAATATTTTATTATTAACTTCTGAAGAAACAGGTTTACGACACCTGCTTCTTTGTTTATCGAATTTCTAATGCTAAAAAAATCGAAGTATATGTATAGGCTGAACCATACATTTTTTGTAAATGGCAACACTGAATATCTTGTATAATAATAAATTATATGGTTTTTGAGTGAAGGGAAATTTGACATTACTTTATGCAGTTTTATTTGCAATGAAGCGTTTTACCGATCAACAACGAGCTTTTTGTGTAAAACAGTTTTATAAAAGCAACAATTTGTATGTAACAGTTCGCTGCCTATTTAGGAGGAAGCCCTGATCTCACTCCCGCCGATTTTTTCGTGCGAGGATATTTATAAAGTCGAGTTCTAAGTTAAAAAAAACCAAAGACAATATCCAAACTCAAGCAAAACATCCGTGATGAGATAGCCGAGCATGTGTCAGCGAGTTTCCCAAAATCTGCGTATTCGTTTGCAGGAGTGCCAGCAACGAGATGGGGGTCATTTCAAAGAACTTGTTTTCAAAAAATAAATTGCATTAGATGTTAGTTACAAAAATTAAATGATCAGGAAATTAACTTTCATGGTTTAATTTTCATCAAAGTTTCAAAAGTACAAAAAATTTTGGCCCAACCTGTACATATACATTTATTGAATAATCATATAGCATTCAATAACGAATAGAAACAGTACATCAGCTTACTTAATACATTATAAAAGTAATTATATACATGACATTAAAATACTAAGTATTATTTAAAATTAGCTATAACTAATGCTATCAATATTTGGGCGCATGCATGCATGTTGAATGCAAGAACATGTATACATATATTATACCTAAGACCATTTGTAACTAGTTATCCTGACAAATATATAAAATTAATTGAATTGAATGTTGCTCAAGTATATTCGTAGTTATACTTAACTGTGGATGTTACATATCGTACCGATCATTATCGATCCACAAATGTGTAGCAAATTGTCCGTGTCACCTTCGGCAGTAATGTTTGTGAAACGGGGATCTGTATGTTAACGATCGCAATTGTAATACGGGCGCCCTAATGATTAGCTTTATCTTGATCGCTAACAGGATGTTTGTAACAAACAATTACTTTTTAGCACTATATTGTGATAACCTGTTAAATTAGACCTCAGGTCTAATAATATTGAATTGCGCCACTATAATGTTGTCGTTGAAAATGTGGAGTCTTTTAGCGCCCATTGACCGGCAGCGACTGCACTTGCACATTCATCGCTATTGTGTAGGTATGTGGATGTTAATTTGTTTATGAAGTGTTGATATAATTAGACCAGATAATGCAAAGTTGACTCACTGGATAGATAAGTTGTTGATTATTGATCGCTTCCGTGATTAAAAGGCACCTTAAGGCATTGAATCCGGTTATAGTCTATGACAACAACTAAAACGCGCATTTTGGGATTGGCAACGCGCACGCAAGTCCCCTGGAGTATAATAGTGTCCATAGGCTACGATAACCGCTTATCACGAAGCGGGATGTTCATTAATTTGCCACCGAAATGGTATAAAAAAATTCAGCAGTCGTCAACTTAGAGGTCCTCAAAAAGCCCAGATGCCTTCTCTCTAGACAAAGCCGTCGTAATAAGGTCTCGTTTCCCCCCTCTACTACTTATTGGTCTAGGTTGTGGGTCGGAAGAAGTCAGTCACTTAGGTAGGTTTTTTTTTTTTTTTGTGAGGAAACCTGCGAACCAGTTATGCAATCATCGGGGGATGACTGGGTTATGTGCTTATGTGGTATTTCTATCCGCTAAAAACTCCACGGCGGCCGGCATCTGCGTTCTCATGCGGAGGACTCCAGGATCTCATTCTGAACGCACTGGTGCCCCCCTCGCGCCTCGCTACATTTGGCTCGTCCTAGGATGATGATAGTCGCCTTCCCTGGGGTTTTTAGGTGAGTGCCCCGGCCCCCGCCAGAAACACTGCGACCCCGATGACCCCCTTTAGTCACCTTCTAAGACAGGCGGGGGAGACCGTAGAATTCTTGTCCGAGCCTACACGGTAAGGACCTACGCAAGTCCTTCCTCTTCTTCGATAGTCGCTATTGAGACAGTAACAATCGTGTTGATTCACGGATTGCCCACGGCTACGGTCACTCCATACATTACAACATTATTACGTTTTCCGTAATCATATACGCGTCTACACCACCGTCCATAAAATAAACATAGTAATGCGCAGGCAATTAGTTCTTTTATCGGCAAAGTGCCTGTTAGCGACGCGTTCTATTCCTCATATATTGGTTTGTGTTGGCAACAAAAGTGTTTACATAGTTTAGATTTAGAAAATAAGGTAGTTAGCAATTAGCACCGAAAGATGTAAGTTTACCCTATATTGTTTTTGTTATCGCCGGCCGGGGCAGTCCGCTACCAATCGCGAGCCACCCCGCACGGCTCTGCTGTAATTTTGAAAATAAATAACCTCATATAAGTTTTCACCGCCTTTAATTCCTCGCGTCAGTGCCTACAACCAACAAAGTGGTCTTCGAACCAGATCATGTTCCACACGCCATCTAAAATGGAAACACGCGGTGCAAAAGCGCGTCGGGAACAAGCCGAACGCATGGCGCTCGAGCGAGAACAAATGCCCGAAAGTGAGGTTAAGCCGCTAACCGACCAAACCACGCCCGAAAAACCGTTAGATCCCATTGTAAGGAGGTTTTTAATGAATAAAATTGCTACAACTAGCATAAAATCGGAACCAATGTTACAGAATAAACACGTTCCTCAGACAAAGCCTGCCACATCGCACGTCGGCGTAACTTCAAGCAGTAAGGGCTCACGAAAATCGTCGGCATATAAAGAAGCCAAGCGGAAACAATTACTTCTAGAAGCCGCAAAAGAAAAGGCTGCGATAAAAATGGACCTAATAGATAAGACTTTAGACGCGAAACTTGCAGCACTTAGTGACGAGGAGGACCTAGATGAATACAGTTCACAAATCGATGGCAATTTATCTCCTCGGCCCTGCAGTGAAATAGCGGAGTGGATTGAGCACCAGAGTAACCATAAAGAACCACTAGAGGAGCAGCAACCCCCCAACAATGGAGAAATAACGGGCGCGCTGCACATTTCGGTTCCAGTATGGAAGCCAGCGGATGTCGTGCCAACTGCATTCACCGAGCCTGCTCAGCACAGCGCTGGGCCCAGCTCGGCCCCTCACGCCGCTGGCACCGCGCCGCCCGCGCCGTTCACGGCCGACGGCACCGTCGCCGCGCTCAACCACACGGTACAACTATTGGCTGGTGCGCTTAAGGACCTCTCCACCGGTAGCAATCAGGTGCCAAACGCTAGTTTTCTCAGCCGCATCAGCACGCCTAAGGACTTACCTGAATTTTCAGGCGATCAGTTAGAATGGCTACAGTTCAAACAAGCCTACGACGAGTCTACTGAGGTCTGTAAATTTACTGACAAGGAGAATTTATGGAGGTTGCGAAAATGTCTTCGCGGACCCGCAAAAGATGCTGTCGCAGCATTGTTTATCAGCGCCACGTCACCCGATCGAGTAATGTCGACGTTGGAGCTACGTTTCGGAAATCCCGACAGCATCATTTCTCGCATTTTACAAGACATCAAAAGGCTGCAGCCTCTGCCACTCGAATATCATAAGGAAATTGTTATATTCGCAATAAAAGTTCAAAACTTTGTGGAAGCCGTTCGAGCAGTAGGACGTGAGGAGTACCTGCAGGGCATGAATATTGTCTCCATCATCCTGTCCAAGCTGCCCACTGTGCTAATATCTAAATGGTCAGACTACAGTTTCAAACTAATTAATGATGCACGGATATCAAGGTTAGTCATTCTATCGGACTTTCTTAATGACGAAGCGATGAAGATATCTAAGACGGCTAGTTTTTTTACAACTACACGCAGCGATAGCTATAGAAATAAACATAGCGAACAGTCATCCTCACGTATACAGACTGTTTTACTACAAACCGAAGAAGGTAATTCTAAATGTCTGTTTTGCCGTACAGCTGTGCATAAGTTAACAGAATGTAAACAATTCAAGAAAGCGCTTCGTAGGGTGCGATGGCAACACGTTAAGAAAAACGGCTTATGTTACAAATGCATTATCTCCAAACATGAACGCGACACATGCACAGCCCCTGCGTGCGACAGGGACAGCTGCAGAGCTCCGCATCACCGCTTGCTACATTATCCGGTAAACAACAACAGCGCGCGTGACGTCACGCCGCTCGCGCCGTTATCGAGTGCAAGTGCACCGAATACTAGCTCCGCGATGAACGAACTCGTACCGCGAGAATCCACATTCAAACCAGTGCCAGAAACATTAACGCACATTAACGCGAGTGACAGTAAGGTGTTATTGACAGTGGTACCTATCCGCGTTCATGGACCTAATGGTGTGTTCTCGAGTACCGCCCTTCTTGATGACGGTTCGTCTGTCAGTTTACTGAGTGCTGCATTGGCGCGGCGCGCCGGTTTGCGCGGCAGCGCGGGCACGCTGCGAGTGCGTGGCGCATTCACCGATAATGAACTGGTATACGAATCGACCGTCGTGAATGTGAACCTTACGGGTATAGACAATAAGGTGCATAATTTAAGAATGCGCTGTGTTGATGAGTTAAATTTACCGCTGCAAGGCTTATCTATTTTGAAATGTATTAAGTCATCTCACTTAAATGACATAAAAGATAAGTTATGTACTTCAGATTCAAAGCCTGAAATGCTGATAGGCCAAGATAATTACCATTTGTTGTTGCCTTCACAGATTAAAGTAGGTAAATTTAACGAACCGTGTGCTACCCTTACCCCCCTAGGTTGGTGCGTCCATGGAAAGGTATACGTGCCGCAAGGCATCCGCCCGCCCACCGAGGCCGAGTCTAACCTTTTTATTGCAGAAAGCGAAGAGGGAACGGCCACTGCAGAGGGTGACAATCTGTTACGACAGATCCACGACGAGGTCCGTAGCTCGTTCATGCTCGAGTCGATGGGCGTGATGTGTGCGCCGCGGGAGAACGCCGAGGACGCGCGCGCCGTCGCGCTGCTGGAGCAGTCGGCGGAGCTGCGTGACGGCCGCTGGTATGTCGGCCTGCCGTGGCGGGACGCGCGTGCCATGCCCGACTCCCGCCCAAGCGCGCTTATCAGGATGAGGGGTATCGAGCGCAAAATGAGCAAGGATCAAGGATTCGCTGAAAGGTACCGTGAACGAATCAGTCATTTGTTAAAAAATGATTACGCCAGGGAACTAACGGACATCACGGCCACGCCGAGGACCTTTTACCTTCCTCACTTTGGCGTGGACAACAAAAATAAGAAGAACCTTCGTTTGGTCTTCGACTCAGCTAGTCAGGTAAGTGGTCGTTGTTTGAACGATTACTTGTTCACCGGGCCCGACCTTTTGTCACCACTTTTAGGTATAATGCTGCGCTTTAGGGAACACAAAATAGCAGTGACAGGTGACATCAGGGACATGTTCTTAAGGGTCAAGATTCGAGCAGAAGACCAGCACGCACTGAGGTTTCTGTGGAGAAATAGCCCCACCGAAGACATTAAGACGTATGTGATGACGTCACTTATTTTCGGTGCCTGCTGTTCTCCGTTTGTCGCGCAGTTCATTAAAAATAAAAACGCGCGGCGGTTTGAGTCATCACATCCCGCCGCCGTCGACGCCGTCGTGAACTCGCACTACATGGACGACTACATCCACAGCCTCCCCGACGAGGAGACGGCCATCGAAATGGTAAGGAATGTCAGTGATATCCACAAGGCGGGCGGCTTTGAGATAAGAAACTGGACGAGTAACAGCGTCGCAGTTTTAGACAGCGTGCCAAAAGAGACCTTAGGTACTGCTGCGGTAAGGTTCAAAGTCGGCCAACAACACGAAAGCGAGCGTACCTTAGGTCTCATTTGGTATCCTGCTCAAGATATGTTAGGTTTCGATATGTCGTTTAAACGCATACCGGACGACGTACTTAAGGGTGAGAATAGGCCTACAAAACGTCTCATGCTAAGAGTTATAATGTCAATTTTTGATGTACTAGGTTTCTTAGCACCTTTCACGATTCAAGGGCGAATCATGCTACAAGACGCGTGGCGATCACATATGGATTGGGACGACTACATTCCGGACGAGTTATATCAAAAGTGGCGGAAATGGGTCGACCTACTTAAGGTAATTAACGATATACGCATACCTAGATGTTATAAATCAGCTGATCGCAGTCACTATGCGCCGGGCACCTCGAGTGCGACGCTGCTAAGTAGCACGGGTCTCGTGCATGACAACAGCGCGCCTATGCCGAGCGCTACGATCGGCTACGAATCCGTAGCGGCAGCTTCCAGCGCTACGATCTCCGTAGGTTATAACAATCTTCAATTGCATTTATTTTGTGACAGCAGTACTCGAGCTATGTGCACCGTGGCTTATTGGCGGTGGGATATGAATAGTCATATTAAAGTTGCATTTATTGCTAGTAAGTGTAAAGTAATGCCTGTAAAGTCTTTAACAGTGCCCAGGGCCGAGTTACAAGCTGGTTTATTAGCTGCAAGGCTAGCTAATACTATAGGGAAGGAACATAAGTTAGTTCCGAGCAGTCGATTTTTTTGGTGCGATTCCACTACAGTACTGCACTGGATTCGCAACAATACGCGCAATTATAAAACGTTCGAAGCGAACCGGCTGGGTGAGATCGACGAGTTATCGCGCGTGGACGAGTGGAGGTACATACCTACTAAATTGAATGTTGCTGATTTATCCACGCGGGAAACTTTCGATCACACTCAGCTCAGTGAATGGTTCGCGGGTCCGAATTTTTTATATGAAAGTGAATCTTCGTGGCCGAAGGACGTTATCGCATCACAGTTGACCACTACAATGCCTGAATGTGTGGCTATGGTACATGAAGCTTCAACTGGACTGGCAGTGCCAGACCCCCTACGGTTTTCTTCTTGGCTTCGCCTAAAGCGGACCATGGCCAATGTACTAACATTTATAGACAAGTGTAAGGGAATTTCAGGTCAAGTAGATTGCATCACAATGGACCGTGCCGAGCAATTGTTGCTAAGGCACGCGCAGATGGAATCCTTCGGCGAAGACATCGCTAAAATTAAAAATGGTAAGCCTTTACACCGCAATAGCAGATTGATCTCTTTGTCACCACTACTTGACGAACATGGTCTGCTGCGCGTGGGTGGCCGCATCGACGCTGCCACAGATATAACCATGGACGTGAAGCGGCCGGTGATACTCGACGGTCGGCATCCCGTGGCTAAGCTGATTGTCCGACATTACCACATACAGGCGGCCCATGGAAATCAGGAGACCGTGGTCAACGAGGTGAAACAGCGGTACTGGGTATTACGCCTTAGACCTACCGTGAAGTTCGTGTCATCCAGGTGTATGCTGTGCAGGATCCGCAAGTGTCAGCCTCGAGTACCGCGAATGGGTGACTTACCTAAGGGTCGGATGGCACACCACCAGCGCCCCTTTTCATACTGCGGTTTAGACCTGTTCGGCCCGATGGTGGTTGTTGTGGGTCGTCATCGTGAGAAGAGGTACGGAGTATTATTCACTTGCCTGACGGTGCGCGCGATCCACATTGAGCTGGTCTCCTCGCTGTCTTCAGACTCGCTCATAATGGCGCTGCGGCGGATGGCGGCAAGACGTGGCTGGCCGTCACACCTTTTCTCTGATAACGGTACTAACCTGAGGGGTGCCCATACTGAGCTGCAGCGGTCGATGCGTGAACTAGACACCGAAGAGCTGAAACGCCAAGGTGTTAACAAAGGTATGGAGTGGACCTTTATTCCCCCTTCTACCCCTCATTGGGGTGGGGCATGGGAAAGACTCATACGTAGTGTAAAGATGTCACTTAAAGTCGTCTTGCACGAGCGTGCACCACGGGACGAGGTATTAAGCACGCTTTTAGCGGAAGTAGAAAATATAGTTAACAGCCGTCCCCTGATGCACGTCTCAGTCGAGACAGGAGGTGTAGAATCACTTACTCCAAACCACTTCCTTCTCGGCACCTCGTCAAATCTGCCTACCATTGGTTCATTTGACGGTTCTGACCTGTACCTGCGGAAACATTGGCGTACGGCTCAGAGGCTGACCGATATGTTCTGGCAGAGGTGGGTAAAGGAAATTTTGCCTGACCTTCTACCGAGAAGAAAGTGGCAAGAGGAACAGAAGCAGCTGCAAGTGGGCGACCTCGTTCTTGTGGTGGACCCGAACTCCCCTCGCAACTCGTAGCCTAAAGGCTTGGTCACACAGGTGTTTCCCGGCAAGGACGGGCGCACGCGGCTGGTCGAGGTAAGGACCACCACAGGGACGTGGCGACGGTCTGCGGCGCGCGTCGCACCTATCTCTCTGGGAGATGAGTGCTGGAATCAGCACTAGGGTGGGGAATGTTAGCGACGCGTTCTATTCCTCATATATTGGTTTGTGTTGGCAACAAAAGTGTTTACATAGTTTAGATTTAGAAAATAAGGTAGTTAGCAATTAGGACCGAAAGATGTAAGTTTACCCTATATTGTTTTTGTTATCGCCGGCCGGGGCAGTCCGCTACCAATCGCGAGCCACCCCGCACGGCTCTGCTGTAATTTTGAAAATAAATAACCTCATATAAGTTTTCACCGCCTTTAATTCCTCGCGTCAGTGCCTACAACCAACAGTGCCTTACCACATTTGAGGCTATCGTTAACCGCTTTCGGCCGCAAAAAAATGATAAATTGGTCGTAAAACGGCACCACGGACTCAATTATCTGTTCTGTGCTCCTGGAATCCGCTCAATTTCGCTAATGGTTCCATAACAAACGGGAGCCATGGCACGTTAACGGCGAAGTGGATGGTATGGCCTAGATGGCCAGGATGTCCTATTTACGCGACGGATTTGACGGGCTGTCGTGTACTTTTAAAATAGATTTAGTGTCTTGTGAATGAGTTGGTATGTGGGCCGGCTCAGGTGAGGACAGATGTAGTAGTAAATTTCTAGGACATTTCAGCGCTTTCTTTAGTTGTCATTTATCTGGGTGATCTTTTATATTACTCATACTAGCGGATTTAAATGAAATGAAATGAAAGTTTAGTCATCATTCATTATAATATTTGCTTGTTTTTTTTCTAAATATGACTTCTTATTTTCTGCAACTTTGCTCCCTTAATTGCAACTTTTACTAGTCACCGGCGGCGCCACGTCGTCTTTTAGTATGTTGTACATATAGCAGGTACCCTTTTTTTTATACCACGTCGGTGGCAAACAAGCTAACGGCCCACCTGATGGTAAGTGGTTACCGTAGCCCATGGACGCTTGCAACTCCAGGGGTGTTAAATGCGCGTTGCCGACCCTTTAAGAATTTATACGAGGGCTGCCTTTTAAGTTCTGTCGTTTGCAAACCTCCCGTGATTGCATAAAAATTGAAATCAAATTGAATGATGGAACCAATTAATTTAAACATGTTCATATTAGTTTTGTATTACTATTTTATTATGTTCAATGAATGTCCTATGAATTAATTTAATTTAATTTTTATGTTTTGTATTTAATGATATTATGTAATTGCCGCTAATAATAATAATTATTAATTTTATACGCTCATAAATAATACTTACCTAGTTCATAAGTTAAATTGCTGTGCCCTAGCAGGGTTCATGTTGCGACCTGTATTATCTTTTAAGACCTATTGTAAAACACATGAAGCAATAAATGAATATGAATATGAAAAAGAACTAGTGTCATCTTAAAATATTTGAATTTAGAATTCGAAAACAAAAGAATGACTCTAAATCGGCCCAACCGTTTTAGTACAGCGTTCGTTCAAAGTTGACAAGTCAGTTGTGAAAATGGAAATTTCGAAGGAAAATTTACGTGCGATAATTTTTTACAACTTCAAAAGGGGCTTAACGCGACTTCAGTGCTTCGAAGAGTTGACTACGGTTTTCAATGATAAAGCACCATGCCACCGGACTGTGGAACGCTGGTATTTAGAATTTCAACGTGGTTGCTCTAGTCTTGGTGATAGACATCGTGAAGGTCGACCAAAAACAGCCGTAACCCAGGAGAACATTGATGTTGTACGGCAACTGATCGTCGAAGATCGCCATGTGACATACCGTGAGATAGAAGCTTCCTTAAGTATTTCAGGGACCAGTGTTCACAATATTTTGCAAGATCACTTAGGCGTAAAAAAGTTGATCTCACGCTGGATACCACATTTAATCAGTGAAGACCAAAAAACGGCTCGCGTTCGATGGTGTCGCAAAACTCTGCGGCAATTCAACCGAGGAAACTCGAAACATGTTTGGATATATGCTTACGATCCCGATTCTAAACAGCAGTCGACTGTTTGGGTGTTCCAAGATGAGAAAGTAAATTTGTGTTAGAAGCCTCGAACTGTTTAAGTTCTGCTGCATGCCTATTGGTTTATAAATATGGTAGGTATCTGTCTATATATATACTCAAGATATACAAGGCCTAAAAGGAAAATATACATTTCGAGTTGCATTACAAAATTACATAAGACATTGAAATTTGAGCCTCTAATCGTAGCTCAGATGAGAAAATGTGAAGTTGCGCCGGTACCAGCAACTATAAAGTACCTAAATCAAGATTTCATCATCATGATATTAGCCGACTCTCGTCTTGAGACACTGCGGAATATTGGAAGAAAAGATGTGCCGTAGCTTCCCGAACGCTGCCCAGCCGAGTCGGATTCGACGATTGATCTCTTTCGAAAACCGATGGCCGTTGGGGTGGAAAGGTTCTCGAGTGGGACCACGTACCGGAAGGCGAGGCGTGGGTAGGCTCTTCCTTGTGAAATAATATGGGAAATTATTACGAATCCGGGTAAAATTAAAATATAAACTTCTGCCCCCACAAGGTGGACTGATGACCTGTGGGGTAATCACGTAACGTTCCGAACGCTCGTCGGTACAATTTAACTGTCAATTTTCCATATGAAAAGTGACATTTAGACCTACCCGACGTTCGTACAATGCGTTACGTGATCGACCTACTGGTAAAGGTCGCGGTAGTCCGCTGGATGCGGGTGGCGCAGGACCGGTCATTTTGGCACTCTTTCCAGCCAGGAGGCCTATGTCCAGCAGTGGACGTCTTTCGGCTGATATGATGATGATGATATTAGCTGAAAGACGTCCACTGCCAGACGTAGGTAACTCTCCCAAAGAGTGCCATAATGACCGGTCCTGCACCACCCGCATCCAGCGGACTCCCGCGACATTTACCAGGTCATCAGTCCACCTTGAATCTTTTCCGAAAGGATCAATGTTGCAAATCACTTCGGCTGTCCATTTGACGTGACATTTCTAAGGGTACGGCCTGAGTGCACGCTGATGGGGATTTGATCTGATTTGAACCATAATCAAACTATACTCGGATGACTAACCAAATTGTCAAACCAAAAATGTTTAACCAACAGTTGAAATCATTGTTAATCGACAAATGCTTCTCACTGTAAACCATACATGAGTTTTTTAACGCAAAATTGTAAAAATTTTTCTTTTCCTTAATGTCCATATTTTTAAGTTTAGTCTGTTCTATACATATATATATATATTGTTGTGCCCTTGCAGGGTGTCACATGAATACCTTTTATAATGTACCTACCATCTATATTTTGTAATGTGATAATGCAATAAATAAATTGAATTGACTAGGTATTCCAATCTGATCAATTTGACAACAGACATGCAGATTACGCAATACACGTATAAAAAGCTACGTATTAAGTCATGCATATGAATAGGCTATAAGGATACAAGGAATGAAGGCAGACGCTGCATGGTCCTATTGGATCAAGCGTGCGTAATAAACAAGTTGCCGAGAAAATGGTATGGTATGAAACCGTATCTCATGGCTTAGGAATTTGCGAATTCGTTGCGTTGAGTAGGTGCTTACTTTAAAATTATTATTTTACTCAATCAGTGCAATAATAATCTAATTTACAAATGAAAATTACTCAATAGTGGTTCCGGCTAAATATAATTTTTTACTCATTCTCTTTTTAATTTCGTGCATTGACTTATCTGACAAAAAAAGTAAATACAATTTAATACACGTACGCGAATATGTTATCGTAAACTCGTGTAATTTTAGACACATGTGAATAATTCCGATCAACCCACGGTCGACCTCCTACGTTGACATCGTAAAAGGAACAAAAGCTAAGGTTTAGAGTTGTAAAAACAGTTGAAAATCGCCTATTTGGCCCATATTCGGCAGTAACGGGTGTTTCATTGAGTAAATAAAATGGATTCGTAAACGTAATAAAACGGGAAGCAGGTCAGCCCGGTGGAATAACACTGTTTGCCGTTTGGATTTAAAAAGGATTAAGTTAGGGATGTTAATGACTGTGATGTGACCTTAATGTATAATTGTAATTTGTAATCAGCTTACTTATGACCTACCTACTGCTGCTGTTGGTTTATGCTACTGTTTTACTATAAATAAAATAGGACATCGAATCGAGTCATGTTTATCAGTGTGGATGATAAATAAATTAAATAAATATTTCGGGACAATGTTACACGAATCGAACCAGCCATAGTAAGCTCGATAAGGCTTGTGTTATGGGTACTAACCGAACATATATATATTTAATAGATACTTATAAATACTTCAATACATAGAAAACATCGAAGACTCAGAAACAAATAGGTATAGTTTAAACAAATTCCTAAATGTGTGCAATGTGATGTTGAATAAAGTTTTTCTATTATATTTGCCCTTACCGGAATTCTAACCCAGCACCGTCAGCTACGTAGGTAGTATCACTACCCAGTACCTACTGAGGCCTAGACCTACAATGCAGAATTTATCGACCGGTTTAGCCTCGTCACTGGGCAGTCGACAAATTCTGCATGAACACTTATTACAGCGTGCGTGTTCAATCGAGTTCTCGAATATCTATGCAGACAACCTTTCCAAAAATCAATACACAGGCTTTATTGTTACTTAATGAATGTCTGTATAAATATTGGAGAACTCGACTGTAACTACGTCGAAACCTATTTTAAAAGGCCGTTGTCCTTGTAATAATAGCCGTATGCTGTATATTCTACTATAAAAATATATATATATATATATATATATAATATATATATATATATTACGGGACAATTTTACACAAATCAACCTAGGCCTACGGTAAGCTCAGTAAGGCTTCAGTGCTGTGGGTACTAGGCAATGATATATATATGTATATAATAGATACATACATATAGATACTTATATACTTATATAACATCCATAACTCAGGAACAAATATTCGTGATAAATACACAAATAAATGCCCTCCAGCTTCCTAGGCAGAGTCACTACCCACTGGGCTACGGAGGCCGTTCAATGTAATTTTAATGTAAATATGTTATTTTATATTAACGAGATTGATTTTACTGATCAATTGGTAGGTTTAAAGGGATTAATTATGACGTGTGCAACAATTACGACACAAGCAAATTTTATGCGAGTTACTGCCAAACGAAACTAAATTTACGTTTAATCCTTTCCTGTCGCACATTAATCACCGAGCTACATAATTCAACATTGCCGAGCGGTACGTTCCAAATTTTTGGCTTAAACATAAATCCAGTAGGTATGTTTATTCAACCCTATTTCTCATTTCTGCACCCAATTGGATATAAACTTTATTTATCACAATGTAGGACAGATTTTGCCATTGAATAATCTGGTGAGATATGAAATTGATAAAGTTACCACAAGCTTTTAAACGCTGGTTGGCGTTACAGGCCCACAATCCTGCCGTGACACTAATCATGCAAAAATAAACTTTCTGTCAAGGGAGTATGGAACTCGCCGTAGCACGGATACTTTGGCGAATGTACCTACAGTATAAATCAGAGTAAAGGGTTAGGCAAAATTGCAGAGAAAAATTACCTCCTGGATTATCTGTATAACGTTGTCAGAGCCCATATGAGGTTGTCTGATGACAAATTTGCGTGATTTCTGACACGTTATTAATTTTAGACGGTATTCGGGTTTATTGAATTTAAATGTGATATTTGAGTAACATTCCTTCCATAACCCGGTGTCCTAGGCCCAGTGTCCATGCTTAGCACCAAAACCAAAAATGGAGCTTAATGTAGCAGATGAGCATGCCAGAGATGAAAATGACATATAAATGTGGTTGCAGGTATTTTACCAACATGACTGGATAAAGCACCAGACATTGAATAAGTACATAAATAAGGCCTTATGATATTTTTAAGCAAAAATAAGCGAAAAATTATGACAAAACTATATCGCTTACGAGTAAGAGACAAAGTGTGTATACCTCATCCACGGAGACGAGTTAATTTAGCGTCCCCTTTGTTGCACTTTTGTATGAAAATGAAAGGGACAAAGGAAGGCCGTTGGGCGTATACAACTGCATCTCGATGCCGGAACAGGCTTACATGCAGTCGTTCAGAATATTTATATTTTTGTTAGTGCATTCTGTTTCCAAATAAAATAATAGGCTTAATTTGGACAATTTTTATGCTTTTTTATAAACCATGTAATGTATTTAAACTATACAATAAATTAAATACATGTAGTGTTCTCTTAAATAAAACCACTTTCTTTATATACTTTTTCCTTTTATTTAAACCCGCAACCAAGATTTACAATTTTAATGAATTTAATTCTCAATCGATACCAAAAATACAGTTTCTCCTAATCCGTCCTCAGTCAATCTCAATCATCATTCGTTCCTTTGTTCATTCCATTCCGATACAGTCTCACTCTTCCATTCCATTGTCTATCACTCAGTAACTCATTCCTATATACATTACAAAAATCATAAAATTAAATTAAAATACTAAGTAATCCAATACTATTTTCATTATATTCCAGTCCTATAAACAAGCCGAGTCACAGAAAATGCAATAAAAACAATCCAGTATGCAAGCCAGGTAAACGTTGACAATAGCTAATTTCAAAGAAGGATAACGCGTCCGCGCCCTACGAGAGACAGATGTTGACTGCATTTTGACCGCCATGTAAACCTCTCCGATGCGCATTTGTTACCTTTATCGCTGACCAATCGCATGCTTGCTCACTTTTCTAGTATTAACTCGTCTCCGTGGATGAGGTATAGGACATCATCCTAGCAAATTTTTTTGTTCGACGCTTATAATGTATTCGGAAGGTCTGCGTGGGCCTTTCAAACCGAAAGTTTACGACGGTAGAAAATACATATATGTCATGTTTTATAGATAGATAAATATATTTTATAAATAGTTACAGTGATCAGTTCAGTTCAGTTCAGTGTTTTATTAGTAAATATAATTTATACGTCAACAATTTATAAAATAAATACAAGAATATAATTTTCTCAAAAATGGCCCGCAAAGTGAACATAAATCGCTACATATTGGAAGGTAAAGTGTATAGTTGAAGGCCAGATCAAAATTAAAAAATAAAAAAACATTGCAGGCCGCCTGGAATGTTACATATGAATTCCTTTATTTGTCGAGTACCAAACTTTTAAAAAAGTAGAAACTGGTGTCATGTATAGGGTACCACGGAATATTTAGGCCTGGCGGAATAGTATTAAAAGACGTGCGTACAGTTCAAGATGTAATCGGAGGAATGACCTGCAGATTGTTGACACATGTCAATACCTTTTATATGTGTACCCACATATATTACACCCTCACACTTATACCTAGACACACTGCGTTTACGAAAATCTCTAATACAAATAATACTTAACTCGTCCCATAACACATAACTGCACGTACTATATAAACTAAGGAACATGCCTACAATCCACTTAGATAACCATCTGAACTTAAGCAATTATGTTTGAGATTATTGAAGATGGCCGAGTGTTTTATAAAAACTTCATTGCAATTGGAATCCTCTACCTAGCACAGTAGAGTTCCTTTTTAATGGACTACTCCGATGTAATCCGGCCAACTCAAATACTCCCAAGTTATACTCACACACAAAATATCTCTAAGAACACTTTATTAAAAATCTGGCATAGGATAATATGTAACGGGTTTTAATGGCCGGCCATAACTACTGACGAGCTTCGGAGGCAAGGGCGCAGATACCGTTTGCTCAATAACGGCCGGCTCGGGCCCGCGCTCACGCGCGGACGCAGTTCCCGCCGCAGCATCCGCTGGACCAGACACAGTGCCCCCGTCCGAAGACATATCCCAACAGGGCCACACCAACTGAGTACCTTTATGTGAACTGTGCTTTATTTTTAATTGATCTACATGTTTTTTAACTATCGTTCCATCTACCCTTTCCACCATGTAATTTCTACAACCTACCTCTTCCCTTATTCTACCTAGAACCCACCTATCTGGATTGGCTTGTTCACGCATATATACTTGATCACCCACTTGGAATCGGCGCTCACATCCTCCCGCCGCACGAACCTGTCGTTCCTGCGCGCGCCGGACTGTGCGCTCGCGCTCGTCGTTGCCGCGCAGTAAGTCCAGTCGACAGCGCAGCCTCCGCCTCTGCAGTATCAACGCCGGAGAATCCCCCGTTGTGCTATGGATAGCATTTCTATATGACATTAGGTATGCTTGTAAAGCTATATCCACATCTACGCCCTCTCTTTTTGCCTTTTTAATTGCTTTTTTACACAGTTTCACGGCATTCTCCGCAGCCCCGTTCGATGATGGGTGATAAGTCGGAGTAAGTATCTTTTTAATACCGTTCGTTTCCAGAAATTGGTCATATTCCGCGCTACAAAACTGGGGGCCATTATCCGATACCATTGATTTAGGTAACCCAAATCTAGCAAAAGTTTCACACAAAACTTTGATAACCGCTGACGCAGTCGTCTTGGGCATTCGAAAAATTTTAATCCATTTAGATGTCGAATCTACAATAACAAAAAACATTTCTTTTTCAATAGGACCTAATAAATCGACGTGTAGGCGAGTCCATGGTTCTGAAATGTATGGCCAGGGGTGGGGCGGCGCCCGCGGCGGCGCGTTGCCCTCGGCGACGCACGCGCCGCACGCGCGGCACGCGTGCTCTACGTCCGAGTCGATGCCGGGCCACCATACGTAGCTGCGTGCCAGGCTTTTCATTTTAACTATGCCCACGTGACCAATATGCAATTCCTGTAAAATTTTATCCCGAAGACTACTTGGGACGACTACCCTATATCCCCAAAGTAGGTATACACCCGGCCTCCATATATAATTCATTTCTACGGATGTAAAATGGTTTAAGGTTTTCATCATCGCAATACATAGGCCATCCCGAAGCAATATACATTAAAACTTTAACTAATACCGGGTCTTTATCCGTAGCTTTTTTTATATCTGCACTCGTTACCGGCAAGAAGTTTTGAACGTAATTTAAGTACGTTACCTCCGCTCTCCCCGCCCTATCCGAGCCAGTTATCAACCGCGACAAGGCATCCGCTCCATTATCTTCGCTTCGTACGTATTCTATATCGTAAGTATATCCAGACATGATCACCGCCCACCTTTGCAGTCGACTCGCTGCCATCCTAGGTATACCAACTTTATCTCCAAAAATGGTCACCAGCGGTTTGTGATCGGTTTTCAGGAGAAATCTCCTCCCGTACAGGTACTGGTGAAACTTTTGGACGGCGTAGATGATCGCTAGGCCCTCCTTTTCAATCTGCGAGTAGTGCTGTTCTGCTGGGTTGAGCACTCGGCTCGCGTATGCCACCGGCCTCTCGCCGTGCGACGTGCGGTGTGCGATCACGGCCCCAATGCCCGTGCTGCTAGCATCCGTCGTGAGCACCAGCGGCAAGTCGCTCGAGTAGTGCGTGAGCACCTCACTCGACTTCAGGACAGCTTTGACTTCCTCAAATGCGTGTTGACAATCTTCACTCCAAACGAATTTGACATCTTTTTTTAATAATTCATACAACGGTGTCAATATTGTGCTTATGTTCTTAACGAATTTGGCATAATACATTATCATTCCAAGAAATGACCTCAACTCCGACACACTCTGTGGGCTAGCCATTTTATCAATTACTTTAATTTTACTTGAGCTGGCTGATATCCCCTCCCTAGAAATGATAAACCCTAAATAGGTGACTGATTCCGCGAAAAACACGCACTTTTCCTTCTTTATTTTCAGCCCATACTTTAGTAATCTTTCAAATACCTGACAAAGTATATTTAAGTGCTCATCATCATTTTTCGCCGTAATTATCACATCATCCAAATAAACACCCACTGTGGGCAGGTTGGCAAACATTTGCTCCAGTTTGCGCTGGAAGATACCAGGGCTAGAGGCCATCCCATACACGAGACGGTGATACTGGAACAACCCTTTGTGGGTATTAATAGTGGTAACTTTCTGGGTATCATCCAGCGGAAACTGCGCATAAGCCTGACTCAAATCAATTTTGGAAAATTTGTCTCCCCCATTCAATTTAACTAGCAAGTCATCTATTCTAGGAACAGGATATCTATCTATTTCTAACCATTTATTAAGCGTAAGTTTGTAATCAGCACAGATTCTAATTGAGCCGTCCGATTTGACGACAGGCACAATTGGTGTGGCCCAGTCGGAACACTCAACTGGGGTAATGATGCCATCTCTTACCATCTGATCCAGCGCATGCTCGACAGGCGTGCGCAAAGCGTACGCGAGAGGGCGCGCGCGCATGAACACGGGCACCGCTCCGGCGCGCAGCCGCAACCCCACCGGCTCGCCCGTGAATCGTCCCAGCCCGTCCTCAAAAACCTGCGCGTATCTGGAACTGAACGAGTGCAAATTAAACTTTCCCTCCGTAACTATACTGTTACACAAAGCATTCGGTACCACAATACCCAATTCCTCAATCCATTCGCGCCCTAATAATGACGTCCTCGCGTCACTAACTACAAACAAATTTAACTCTCGTGATTTCTCGTTATATTTTACAATAGGCCTTATTTTACCTACAACTCTTACCGTTTCTCCGGTATAGTATCGAATCAAAAGATCTGAATTCATCAACTCACAATCTGTAAACAAAGTACGATAACACTCCAGGCTAATACACGAAATGCAGCTGCCTGTATCTAGCTCCATATTTAACATCTTATTATTTACTTGTAATGTTAATATGTACGGTTTATAACGCTTAAACCCACTCAAGTTGTAAATTGGAGTAATTACCTCAATACTGTCATCGGTATCGGAGTCGTTTACTTCCTGTACATAATTGCCGTCCGCATAACTCGCACCGCTCGCGCCGAGTTTAGGACACATTCTTTTGAGGTGACCTTCTCGATTACAAATCCGGCATACGTATATGCGAAACTTGCATCCCGCCGTGTCATGATGGCCGCCACAGGCCCGGCACGTCGAACCACCCCCGGCGCCGCGCCCGCGAGGTGCTCCTCCAGCCCGTGCCCCGCCGCGCCACTGTCTCGCAGCTGGCGCTCCCGCCGTGCCCGGCGGCGGCGCGCGAGCCGTGGTCGGCGCGCCGCTCCCGCCGGCGCCCGCGCTATACCGGCCGCACGCTCTCGAGCCGCCCGCTAATGCAGTGGTGCGATCTTGCTGCCAGGCCCCTTCCCGCGGAGCCCTCTTCGTTATGGCATGACACATCACTGCTCCGTTGTCACTCGATTTATTAACATTCACTGCCGCCGCGTTCATCTCTGCCGCCTCTAATGCATAGGCTAACTTGCAAGCCTTGGTAAAGTTGATCTCGTCCTCCGCAAACAGCCTCTGTCTGGTACCTTCACTAAACAATCCACAGACAAACTGATTCCTTAAGCTTTCATCTAACGCTGTTTTAAAGTCACAGGTTCTAGCTAACTTCTTTAAAACCGTCACATAGTCCGAAATAGACTCACTTTTAGCTTGCGTTCTCTGCCGAAATTTATACCTTTCAGCCAAAATACTAGGTGTCGGCTGCAAATGTTGTGACATAACCTTAGTGAGGTCTTTGTATTTCAATTCAGATGGTTTCTTGGGTGAACACAAGGTCACTTACAGCTCGTAAGTGTCGCCGCCGATTAACGTGATTAGCATAGGCACTTTATATTCTTCGTCCACGTTATTAATTATAAAATATTGATCGAGACGGTCCACGTACAAAGACCAATTATCACTGTTCGCGTCGAAAGGTTCAATTCTACCGACCAACATTATGCCCGAACCATTAATTAACTCTGCACTGAATAATAAAATAAGTCCCGATAACCACCGGCGCACCGTTCACTCGAGCACAGTTCACCTTCACTCAATATTAACACTACGTGAGTCCTGATTCGTCGCCAATTGTCATGTATAGGGTACCACGGAATATTTAGGCCTGGCGAAATAGTATTAAAAGACGTGCGTACAGTTCAAGATGTAATCGGAGGAATGACCTGCAGATTGTTGACACATGTCAATACCTTTTATATGTGTACCCACATATATTACAACTGGCATATAAAAGACGGCACAGGTCGTATTCAGCCAAATCAAGTCGTATTTTTCTGTTGCAAACGCGACATTTTTGTATGTGTCATTAAAAGATTGCGTTTTTCGGTGGAAAAATACACTTGCGATTCTGTTTGAAAAAAAATATGACGTTTAATTTTATGTCATTTGCAGTATCCTCAATTTGTATTTAATAATAACGCTTGATTTAAATTTAGTCTTTTTTATTCCCCCATTTTTGAGAAAAGCACTATATTAGCCTCAGCCGGAATGGCAATTGCAGGCTTCGTATTATAATTAAACGGACTCGCAAGCTCGTCCGTTTAAACAAAATACTCAGCCTGCAATTATATCCTTCCCGGCCACGGCAATAATGTACTATTAAAACATTATTGTTACATTATATATGTATTATTTAAACATAATGCATTACACTTACGACATTTTTGTCAGCACTTCATCCACAGTATAAAATGGCATGTCAGCCAATAGAATTTTTAATTTTGACGTAAGGTGATGTCTATGTGCGTTCTTTTATTTCGTTTGGGATAGCGTTATATATTTTTGGTCCCGTGACCCGCAAACATTTGCTGGCCTTGGCCAACCTCCTCGCAGGTACATATACCTATGTGGTGCCGTTTCCGGCTGTTGGAGTTGTGGTGTTCGGCGTTTGTGGGGAGCTTGTGCAGAGCGTGTGTCACTTGTTAGTATGCATCAAATGTCGTATTGTATTGATTGAGCAACAGCGTTGAAGTGAAGGAATTATGTATACGTATTGCCTGTATTGCAAATACTCCTGTGGTAGGTAAGTAAGGATTAATGTCCAGAGTTAGCAACAATTCTCACTTTGCTATTAGACGGATTGCTACGGTACTCGCTTTGTCACAGATAACACTTCAATCCAGCTAATATCTACGAAAATCCTGCGAAAATAATAAAAGCTTACGTCTTGATTAAGAACCTGAAGTGGGTCTATATACTTTGTCCGTAAAATTAGTTTGTATAGGTAGAATAGAATAGCTAGAATTCGTTTATCGCCTTAGGTGTAGGTGGTAATTATCGCAACCCAAATTCACATACCTACTTAGTGATAACAATTATCCTTCCGTTCCGAGGAACGCAAACTATTTGCATACCTAATTTAAGTTCCAGCAATTAAAGCATGAAAAGGTTACAGACAGACTGACACACTTTCACATTTGTAATATATAGAGCTGCGTGTTCTACAGACTTCAAATCGTTGACCAATTTGAACATCTTATCTAATCCAAGGCAAATATCATTACGACGCATGCTATTTATCGGGTAAATTCTTCTCTTCCAAACGCAAGTAAGTTATATATGTTACGGAAATAATTACAAACGTAAACAGGTTTTATATGATTTCGAATTGAGTAATGTGTACCGTTAGGTACATGTCATTATTTGTCGGTATGAATATTTATATTTAGCATGATTCGATACTATTTTCCCGCTTGATTGGTCTTTTTCATCTAGGTACTAGTATAGGTCCTTTCAGAGGTCCTCTCAATTGGAAATTGCTTGGCGAAATCTTCGTAAATGTCGTTTTGTATAGAGTACAAAGGAAGCGCTTTCTTCTGGCAAACACTTCACTCGAGTGAAAATTGTCAAAACGAGACGGTTTTATCATCAGTTCCGTCAGGCAGCATTTCGCAAACGACCGCGCTAAAACGACCACAAAACTTTTGATATGATAATGCTACCTATTCATGTAGGTATACATACGTAATGAGTAGGAGATACTTTGAGAACATTGTATTATATATATTTTTTAAAATTTGAACTGTTTATTTTCAGATCTGTGATTCAATTAGGTACATACCTACATCAGTTACATTTAGTACAATCTTTAATATTTAAGATTATTTACTAAACTTTTTTATCTTAATAACTAGTTATATTTATCTATAGTTACTACTGTTGGCCATAATGAACATTTTCTTAATTATATTTTTAGTTTGTAATGAAATGAAATGAAATGAAATGAAATGAAATTTGTTTATTTGCTTAACATTATGTACGTATAAAGATGGTGAGGTAAATGGTAAATAATGTCCATATAATGTCAATACCTTATAAAAGTAGGCATGCAAATTTATATATAATTGGTTTTGTTTAAATTTATATAATTACGAGTACAATGTCAAGTATTATTAAGCTTCAATGTCAAGATTGTTAATATTATTAGACACACATTAATAATAATTAAGTTGGTACAATCACTACGACAGTAACATTATATAAAAATAAATTCAATTCCTACTTACATTAAAGTCCTTAATATAATCTAGTATAATTCAGGTACTCATTGACGCTATAATAATTACATTCTCCTAGATAATGTAATATTGCTCGTCTGAACTTAGTGAGAGGCATGTCTATTAATTTTTGTGGAAGTTTATTATAAATTTTCGTCATCATCCCCCCAACATTATTGTGGTATATGGCTAAATTTCGTTTAGTAACAAATAATTTGTTCAACCGATTACTTCGTGCATCAGGGTTTATTTGAGCAATAGTGGTGAACAATTGGCTGTGTCTTTTAACAAATAAACAGATTTCCGCTATGTACATGCATGGCAAGGGGAGGATATTGAGCCTTTTAAAAATAGGCTTACATGACTCTCTAGCTGTAATACCATATAATGCCCTTATGCATTTTTTTTGAGCTTTGAATGCTCTTGCAATTTCTCCAGAGTTACCCCAGATTATGAGTCCATATCGTAAGACTGAGGAGACGTAACTATGGTAGGCGTTTAATGCTGTCTTTAAGGACACGATTGCTTTTAGTCGTTTGAGTGCATAAACAAATTTATTATTTTAGTGCAGACAATGTCAATATGTTTCCTCCAGTTACAGTTTTCGTCAAGCGTTAATCCTAAAAATACTGCGGAGTCAACTGTTTCAATGTTAGTATTGTTATATGATAAGTCTAAATGTACCTTTTTACCCTTACTAGTTCTAAACTGGATAGCTTTTGTCTTGTCAATATTAATTTTTAGATCATTTATAGTCATCCAATTTACTACTTTCTTGAGTGTTTCATTTATGTCAGTTTCGAGTGAGTTTGTATTATTACCACGAAATAATATGGTAGTGTCGTCCGCAAATAATATGCATTTATGTGTTGTTATATCTGGAAGGTCATTGATATATAAAAGGAACAGCAAAGGGCCTAAGATACTACCTTGAGGCACACCGCTTTGATTTAATTTATATTCTGATAAAACACTGACTTTTTCTTTATTAGTTATTTTGGTTATTTCTGTACACTGTTTGCGTTGACATAAGTAGCTAGCAAACCAGTCATGGGCATTTCCATTGACGCCATAATTGTATAATTTGTTTAATAACGTTTTATGGTTAACAAAGTCAAAGGCCTTAGACATGTCTAAAAGTAAAGCTACTATAGGTATTTTACTATCAATACACTCAGTGATATATTCGATTAGAGTAAACCAGGCTACGGATGTCGATTTGCCTTGTTGGAATCCAAATTGTTCTGACTTTAATAGTTATTTCTTTAGCACAAAATCGTATAACTTCTTAGTGATAACCTTCTCAAAAATTTTGGAAAAAATTGGAATTAGAGTAATAGGTCGGTAGTTATTCATATCTAGGGCATTACCTTTCTTGTATATAGGTTTAACTATCGAGTATTTGAGACGGTCTGGAAATATCCCTTGGACGATAGATAGATTGATTAGGTGTGTCAAAGGAATAGCTAATTTTTGAGCGCCTAATTTTAACAACTTAGTAGTAATTGAATCATATCCTACTGCATTTGTGTTGCTAAGTGAGGATATGATATTCTGTAGGT
Organism: Epinotia brunnichana; assembly: GCA_963854355.1. Taxonomy (NCBI): domain Eukaryota; kingdom Metazoa; phylum Arthropoda; class Insecta; order Lepidoptera; family Tortricidae; genus Epinotia; species Epinotia brunnichana. Next base: position 13,732,241 of record OY977949.1, on the reverse strand, counting down.
TTACTTTCTATATTTTCTACAATAATTTTGGGAAAGCTGTTTAATACAAAGGGTAGGTAGTTAGAAGAGTGTGGTTGCCCATATGTGTTGTTATATTTGTTAACTATGTATACATTCTTACTGGTCAGGGTTCGTAGGTTGCCTTTCCTTGTGTACTTAACAAGATCTCCCAATTTATGTTTATATTGCATTACAATTGTCATTTTAACTTTATCGAATACATTCATGACTCTGCAGTATTTAAATAGTTTATGATAATTATCTCTATATTTATATTAAATTTTTAGCGGGACTATTGTTTTCAGTAGTCTAATTTGTAGGTTATATATACGCTGTAAATAAGTTTTGTATGTTCTACTATAGCTAGAGATTCCATAGCTTATGATTGAGTCTGCCATGGCCATGTACAGTAGTCGCAGAGTAGTGTATTTTAAGTATGTTAATGTTACTTAGGATGGCTCTTAGTTTTTTACATACTATTTCTATGTGATTATTCCAGTTAAATTTATTATCTATTGTAAGGCCAAGGTAAGTGTGATGTGTTGCAAGTGTTACAACTTCTAGGGTATCACAATTACATGAAGTGTGCAATGAGTGGTATGCATGCATGTGTGTGTATGGGCCACAATCCTGGGTATCATATTAGTTTTGATGTAAGGAGAATGTATATGCATTAGTTTAGTTTTTTGATAATTAATAGATAGTCCAGCATCATGGGCCCATTCACATAGTATGTTGAACTCACTCTGCATCTTACTTTGCGCAGTTTTTTCGTCCTTTTCTGCAGTTATTAAACAGGTGTCATCGGCAAACTGGTATACGGAGGCTTCTCTAAATATGTTACACATGTCATAAACATAGATTATGTATTCAGTAGGGCCGATTATTGAGCATGTAACATTTTGCATATCTTGTTTCTGTTTTACAACTAAAAATTCTGCGTGAATTGTGTGTGAAAAATTGTGCAATTTGATACCAGCTGGTCTCAATATCATTGCGTCGCGGTAACACACACTTGGTGTTACGATGGTATTAATAATACTTAATATTAAATGTTAAATACTTCCAAACTGAGCCCCCGTGATGTCATTTAGCTAGACGGCTTTTTTCTGGCATCCGATGTTGTACCAACTGGACTACATAAAACTTATTTTTAAAACATTTTTATAAATCCGAATTTGCCGATAAGATGCCGGAGTCCGAGCCCGTTAGTCGGAGTCCGAGCCAAGTAACTTATCTTACATTTCTTTCTTTGAAGATATTTGTTAAAGCTAAAAATTTTTTGACATCGAACAAATAACAGCAGTGGATGGACAAACAGGATAAAAAGACGACATTTCCTACGCCCACGGAAGATAAACTTGGGATGGTACCTAAGCGGGCATCTATTTGGTCGATAACGCTTTGGAATTTGTTTCACATTTCAAATATGCAATCGAGCATTTTGGAATGTTAGCGCGACACATATTGAAATGAAACGTCAGCTTGTATCTAAATATAAAAAAAAACTGGCCAAGTGCGAGTCGGACTCGCGCACGAAGGGTTCCGTACCATAATCAATAAAAATATTTATTTTATTCTGTTTTTAGTATTTGTAGCGGCAACAGAAATACATAATCTGTGAAAATTTCAGCTGGAACTATCACGGACGGACGGACGGACGGACAGCGAAGTCTTAGTAATATAGGGTCCCGTTATACTCTTTGAGTACGGAACCCTAATAAATATGCGGATGTTTCCATATGTTTACATATCAATCATCAAGTATAATATTTGGCATTCTCTACCAGCTAACCATTGGGCTAAACAGAGACTTATAAAAAGGTACAAAGAAAAAAGTATGCTAAATTCTGTTTTTTTTTTTTTTACATGGTTTCATGTATTCAGCCGGCGTACAAAATATTCATTAAAATCTAATATTCAATTCACGTACCTAAGTATTTACATTACACATATAATTTTTTAGGTTAATATTACATGTCAAATGAAAATAATAATAATAATAATATGGCGTAGGGATGTGACGGCCCCATCGCCCACCAGATTTCTGGTGCAATCAGTCAACGTAAGGCAGCTTGTGGCGGGCTGTTAGGGAGTAGCGACCCTACGTACCTGAGTGCTCCTGGGGGTGTCCTGTGGTCAGGCTGAGCCGATCGGGTGGTTGGTTGGACAGGCCCCCCACCTCTGGCTTGCCTTAACTGGCTGTCCAGAGTGGAGTCGCAAGAGCTGTTGCTCGAGGGTAGATGTGGACACCTAAGTGGCGAGTTGGCTATATGTTTAAAGTCCAGTGCCACCTCTCTACCCCCCAGCCTCTCTGACTGGTGTTGCCCTTAGGCCATTTTTTAATGTCGCTATTAATAGGGGCCCATCTAGTAGTTGGCGAGTCACCGTCTGCCAGAGATAAAAAATGAGACAGTTTATTAGGCAGGCGTCCGATGTTTCACCCAATAGCCCAGCCACTAGTCCATCATTTTCACCCAATAACCAAATTTTCTTTAGATTCCATCAACAGCAATAGTCCCTATACACCCCAGCGGGTGCTGTCTCTGTGTGCGTCTCATGACATGGGCAGGGACAGCATCCGCTCGGTGTACTCCTTGCATTTCATTAAATTGTCAAAAGGGCCTCTACGTGTTGGCTCAGTTGGTACTTTGTAGGTACCTAGCCCCACGCACGCCTCCCAAAGGTCCGGGACATCATTGTCCCGTGAGCGGGAAAGACATACATAATAATATCATCCATCACAATTAATGCGATATCTAGGTTCTAGGTCTAAAACTAAACAATCTTATATTGCTCCAGAAAACATCCAACACTATAAAAACATCCAGCTATTTAACTTAGATTTGAATAAGTTACATATATCACCGTACGAACCGTTAAGTACCTAGTTTAGAATCTATCTCGCGAGATTGCAAACTGATGGTTAGATTAGAAGAGGTTATAACCCCAGTCATTTTACGCGTCAGATTATAAACTATCAAAATTCAAAATTTTAAAATGATACACTTTTACAATATAATATATGTACTTACTCACACTCTTTTATTGCGATGGTCGCCAAGGTACACCCCTAGTGCTATTACTTAGGAACGCTTTTAGAAGGAAATATATACAATCAATTATCCAGTCTCGCCATTTAATTACTGCAATCAATTTTCAGCGCTTCTTTATTACTCAAACCCCACAATCATGTTCCGAAGACGGCGTTTGTTCGCTCAATTTCTTAAGTAATTAATGAGCTGCCATTTGATATGTGTCTAATTATTATGACAATTAAGCGATTTACATCTTCCTTATCCACTGATGAGAACGATGCTGTGATAGAGTTTAAGGGGAGCTGAGCATCTTTGTCCAACTTGTTACTGCGTCCCACTCGTTTCTGGCTGAATAAGGTGTAATAAATGCTGAATCGCCTCACGCTTTTACATTAGGTTATGCGGTAAGGAAGTTATACCCTCGTTTGCAATATAATCACATTGCATAATTGATGCCTGAGATGAAGAGGTGCTGACGGGCTTTATTAAGGGGGTGCATTAGAAATTATTGCGTGCTTTGAAACGCCGTTCTGACTAAATTAAGAAACAATAAGGTCTGATTTTCAGATAGATGATTCTTGACTGTATGATTGTTTATCTGATTTAATCGATTAATGATTGTCTAAAATTTCCTCAATAGAAAAAAAAGAGGTATAAGCTAGGGATTCACTAGGGCCCGACGTCGCTGGCGTCATTTGTCCCCAGCGACGTCGAGCGATGTGGCGCACGACAGCGGGACATTTCTCCCAGTGAATCCCTGAATATTAAATTGCGTGATGCTTTGCCATTATTCCATAAATTCCACACCATAATTCTCATAAATTAGGCTTTTAAGCAGTAATATGAAGCAATCACCGTCTGAGAGCAGTACCTATATATATATTAGGGTGGTCCTTAAAAACCGAAAATTTGAAATTTCAATTTGACACCCTCTTATGTGGGTCTAATGCGTAGAAAAAGAATGTTTGTTTTTTATTTATATTTTTGGATAAGATTTAGGGGTCGCTAACGAATTTTGAAATTATTTAAGTTTTGCATTTCTCCATAGTAAGATTTTTTTTATTTTTAAATTTTTACTACTTTAATGAGTTACCTTCATTTTATGATAGGAAATGAATAATGTAGAAAACATCAAAAGAGTTCACAAATTTACAGTCAGTATATCAAAAATGAATTTTATTGTGCTAATATGCTAAAAAAGGCCTCTCGCGATGATTTTAAGACTTTAAATTTGATTTCAAATAAACGTCGAACATTTAGTGAACGAATTTCGTATTTTATCGATGGTTTATTCCTTATTTTAAATGTAGCTCATGAAAGTAGTAAAATGATAAAAATTTAAAAAAAAATACTTTGAAGAAATGCAAACATTAAATAATTTCAAAATTCGTTAGCGACCCCTAAATCTTATCCAAAAATAAAAATAAAAAACAAAAGGTTTTTTTACGTATAAGAACAATATTAGAGGGTGCCTCATTGAAATTTAAAATTTTCGGTTTTTAAGGACCTCCCTAATACATGCTAGGTAATAATAATAATACTCTATCAGTGCCTGCAAGTGCAACCCAATTCTATTAGTTTACTTAGTGTTAGTTTACGCAACTGCTCAAAGGTTGACTGGAAGAGGACCCTTAGAGGGATGTTCGCCTTTGTGCCCGTATAATCTGTCCTAATTGCCCTTGTCTTGTGTACAACTAAATATTTACATATTATATAGGTACGTAGTATACCTCTAAGAACAACAAATATGGCAGCACTAATATGAACCTAAAACTTGGTGTGTGTTTGTTTTTTTTTATGTGGAGCAATGGTTGAAGCGAACGGGCATCATGGTCTAAGTTGTCTGCGGTGTGCAGGGCGTATCCCTAGACATCACGCCATAAACGAGCTTTTGCGCCGCGCCATGGTCTCGGCAAACGTTCCCTGCGTTCTGGAGCCCCAGGGGCTAAGCCGTACCGATGGTAAGAGACCGGACGGTCTCACGCTGATTCCCTGGTCAAAAGGCCGCTGCCTGCTATGGGATGCAACTTGTGTGAGCACATTTGCACCCACTCATCTTCACCACACCATGAGGTTAGCAGGCGCGGCTGCCGAAAATGCGGCAAAACTAAAACACGGCAAATACGCCCACCTTGAATCAGCGTACGACTTTGTTCCGGTCGCTATCGAGACGGCTGGTCCTTGGTGTTCGGAGGGCAGGAGGCTTGTTTGGGACCTTGGCCGGCGTCTAAGAGACAAGGGCTGCGACCCTCGTTCCGGCTCTTACCTGGTCCAACAAATATCGGTGGCAGTTCAGCGGGGCAATGCAGCCAGTATTTATGGCACCTTTGGACCAGATGGGAGCCGGACATAAAATATATATATATATATTTCATTTTCTTTATTTGAACCTTGTTTTTTTTAGTTTTAGTTTTAATTTAGTTTTAGTTTTAATTTAGTTTTGTTATTATTCTCTTTCTGTGTAATCGTATATATACATAGATGTGTGTGTGTTTTGGTTTACTAATATAAATTATAAAATGATATTAGCATTTCTAAAAGGATTAACATGATACTTGGTGCAGATTATAATAATATAATTTATTTTTTATTGAATGACGAAAACGTTTTAAAATATATTTCTAGAGATAACTTAATATACATCATGGAATCGTTTTACATATGAATCTTATTGTAACAATCAAGTACCTACCTACCCATTTTAAGTAAGACTTTTTAGTTTTGGTTAGCACTTACTCGAATTACCTCTATTAATTTGGTGGGATTTTCATTCCGGTAAATCAACGATATGATCGCCGAATTGATAGGGTTTGTGAAAACAATTCTATCATATACCCAATCCCATAAATCTTTAATAGTAATCGGTTCATGTCCCCTTTTTCAATGAATATTTAAAAAGACTTGCCTGCGGTGACAAACAATTTGCTTCTCCAATTAAGGTAGTTAATGGATTTATTGAAATTAACAAGGGAAAATGGAAAGGTTTTTTTTAGAAACTGGTTTAGCGAATTCGGATAATTGGATTAATAATTAGATTTCGATAAAGATTTTTAGCCATCAGAAGGAGAGGATTTTTTTACTCGATGTAATGCTTATTTACTTAATTAATGTGTTTTTTGTTACAGATACAAACGACTTTCTTGGTAAGTGACATTACCTACAAAATATTTGTTATAAACTCGATGTTTTCGTACATTAAGTAGTCGTCAGGAAACATTAACAAAATTAGCAAATTATTAATAGACTATGCGGTAAAATAACAAAATCAATTGACGATATTATTACTTCTAGCTTTAAAAAGATATCACCCGGAGAACTTACTAATAACTTTGCTGTAGGATTTCGAAACAATGTCAAAAATATATGTACTTACTGTAACTATAAATTATTGGACGAAAAAACATATACACAAGACATTGATTTGTCAATGAGATGGTCTAAGGCCAGAAATGACGTAGTGTCCTCCATAATTAAACATCTCAATGACAAAAAAGTCCAGGCGTTGATAAAATTCGCCCGTCTGATATCAGATACGTCAACGCTGAAATAACACCTGTTTTAACACATTTGATTAATACATGTATTAACAAATCTATTTATCCCGAGAAATTAAAAATAGGAATAATTCGACCCGTTCATAAAAAAGGCTCTTACAATGATGTCAACAATTACAGGCCCATTACAATTTTACCATGTATTGATAAAATAATAGAAAAATACCTCGGTCTTGAAATTAATAAATACCTTACTAAAAACAATGTAATTCATAACAAGCAGTACGGTTTTCAAAGAGAAAAAAACACCTCCCAGCTACTGAGTAAATTCACTAACGAAGTCAACCAATACCTAAATGATAAAAAACACGTACTTGCTATTTTTATTGATTTCAGTAAGGCTTTTGATACTCTAAGATATGACATACTGTTTTCTAAACTCCTGCAAAGTGGTATACGGGGCCCCAACCTTGATCTTTTTAAACACTATCATCTAAATCGTTTTACAACAGTTAAAGTAAATAATACATTCAGTGACATGCTCCCAACCGAGGAAGGCACGGCCCAAGGTTCTATAATCGGTCCAACCGAGTACTTATTGTACGTAAACGATATGTGTAACATATTTGACAGCGGCTCAGTGTATCAATTTGCAGATGACACCTGCCTCCTGGCGGCGGACAAGGATGTGCAAAAGGCTTCAACCCTAATGCAATCAAACTTCGACTCTTTATGTAAATGGGCCCATGACGTAGGCCTTGTTATAAATTACTCCAAAACTAAACTTATGCATATCCATTCTACTCACCTAACGAAGACCCCTAACCCTAACATTCTAGCGCATTGTCACCAATGTTTGCATGATAATAATAAAAATACAAAAACTGTATGCAATTGTGAACCCTTAGAACTAGCCACGGAACATACTTACCTCGGCCTGATCATAGACTCTAAATTTAATTGGGGACCTCATATAACTTATGTCTGCAACAAATTAAGGTCCATACTCTCGAAACTATCATTGTTAAAATTTAAAGTTCCTTACAGTACTCTTAGAATGCTATATTTATCCCTAGCACAGTCTGTTATTGACTATGGACTAACTAGCTACGGCAGAACTTATCACACATATATTGATAAAATTTACAAATTACAGTTAAGCCTATTGAAAGCATTAGTACCAAAGTCAGTTAGAAAAAAGTTTAGCCAACAAGATAAGGAAATATTGAGATACTGCAATGTCATTAGTATATACAATAGATTCAAAATTTTAATTATTGCTGAAGAACTCGATAATTTAGAGAAATTAACTAAAACTACTAGACCACTAAGACTCAGAAAATTAGTATACCTACCACTATATGTGTTACCAAAATGTACCAATGTCTATGGTAAACGAAGATGGGAATATTTGTTACCTAGTATCCTGAATGACTTACCATCTGATGTACTCACAAATATATGTGATAAACCGCAACATTGTAAACGTATAATGAAATCTGCTTGTATATCCCAAACCTGATAGTAATAATTAATGAAATAGCTAATCTAAATTACTGTTGCCGCCGTAGACGTGTATGCAGTTTTTGGACCCTAAGCCGCGGCAATAGGATAAGAGACGGTATGCACGTCTCCAGCGTGCTCCCAAGTGATTCACAGCATATCACGTCATAATGTCGTATTTTGTGTAGGCAATCGCCGTGTGCGCTTTATTTTTATAAGCTTGTTATCCTATGTATAAACTAAATATTAATTGAGTGAATGCAGTGGCAGTTAAACCCTGCTGGGTTTTGTCCGCTGTCTGGCCATGTATTGTAAAATAATTATATATATAAATAAATTAAAAAAAAAAAAAAAGTTAGTTGCGAGTGCATTAAGTAAATATACTGTCAGTGAACCTAATTTACCTCAGGAGTATTAAGTTGACTTAAAACATCTTGCGAATTTGACAGGTGAATTAACTATACTTTTAGTGTTCTTAATTCCCCCGGGTGAATTAACTCAGGTGCATTCAGTTAACTACAGGAAAAATCCATGAGTAACTAGCTTTTATGGATTTTAATCGTATGGCGTATTCTACATTGTAGGCTTTATTATTATAAATCAACATCCAGGTCGCACAGCCAGTCGATCGCGTGATCTGATGAGATGTCAGGTTAGTGTAGAGGTTCTCTGGGTCGCCTCTTTTATGGATTTAACAATAAAGTTGAACACATATTTTTGAACAGTTTGTCCGTGCAGATATTTTCGAACTCGACTGTAAGTGTCACTAAGGATTTACTACACGCCGCAAGAACGCTAATCCTGATGAGGAACTCTTGAAGGGTTCGAAACATGTCGCGCGCGCGCAGTGACAATTAATACGTAGGTCACCTATTAATTGTCACCGGGACACACCGTGTAAGTAGCTGTAACCGTGTGATAATAGGCTTGTTGCGTGGTGTTAAAATTGATAACGTCGTGTTGCTAAATGGATAGTAAACCATCAAAAGATTGTAATAAAGTATAAATTACAAAATATAATTCAAATCATAAAAAGATATGAACCTTGAAAGTTTAGAAAAAAAAGTTTTTTTATTTATTGTTCAAGAGTAAATTTAAAGGTACTAATAGAATCCTTACGCTTTTATAGAAACAAATTTGTATGACAACTATGGACCTAAACGCAGTATTTCGCGACCGAAACAGCAATTTACTTCATTTTCCATGCAACGGTTAGTACAAATTGCACGGTGTGACGTCATACTTTAAAGCCAATCAGTATGAAGCGTTTCGGCTGCTGTCAGCGAGGTCTGTCTTTAACTCGATTTTTCGGGTATTAATGTCCTTTAAATGTAGTTGCTTCCATACAAACATTTGTTCATCTACAAAAACTGGTTCGATTGGCATCGTAACCAAATTTAAGGTCACAATAAGCCCATTATAAAGCTATACATGATTAATTCAATAATATAATAAGTAGTACTATGAGAGGGATTAAAACAGTCGCTTTGGTCTCTTAAACCTAGCCCCTGCGAAAGAGACACATTTACGTCTTCCGCGCTCGAGAGAACGAGATGCAACACTTATCGGGAGCTGCTCTTTTGGACGAGTAAAGTAAAGTTTTATGAATCTTCAAAATATCTCTCTAAAGTCTGATTTTTATTCGCACGGAAAAAATGTAAACAAAGTTACGTCAATGTCAAAGTGACATTGCAGGGGATGTTAAAGTATGGGCCAGCAAAAAATATTAATTTATAGTAAGTAGTTAGGATGTTCATATATCTTACCAGATTTCTTTGGAGGAGTAAGATTTTCGTTTTCTTTATACTCTTTGAGTACCTACTGAGTATACTGTGGAATCAGCTTTTTTTTTTTTTTTCCATCTCCGATAAAGGCCCACGACGTGGTCTTTTTTTCACTGGAGACAACGTATTGTCTTCCTTTGACCGAGAAGTACTCGGACCGGGCTCCATCCTTCCAGACGATTATTAACAAAAACACAACGAAAAACGTAACAATGAACAACGTCACAACACCGTAAAACAATAAAAACTCAACAATAACACAAATTTAACAGAACAGAATCACTAGAAAGCGCACGGGAGTAATTCAATCTAGAAGTGAGTCACGTCACAACAAGATTAATACACAAGCGGCCCACAGATTAATAACCCGGGCTTGTCAAAACAGTGATACCAGTGCAATAAATAAATTTTGCTAAGGAAACCAATTTTCTCCTTTTAAATCCATATGATGAACTGTTAATATCTTAATTAAGTTAGTTATCAACAAATTAAACAATTTGATCATGAATAAAATATAAAGATTCATTTTTAAAAGAAGATTTCTTTAAAAAAAATTTTTTTAAATATCCCATATGCTGCTAATGTTTTTCGTTAGCGGCCACACCTTTGTTTACATTTATTCTGTGCGAATAAAAATCATACTTTAGATGAGGTAAAATGCTGCCGTTAAAGTTGATTTTATTGCTTAATAATGTAATGTTTGAGTTGGATGAGTTAAAAAAAGAAAATTAGGACCCCACTTTATAACATGTTCTGCATTTTGAAAATCTAAGTATTAATGTTTACAAACTTGACACTTCAAGTTTACAAAATATGTTTTGTACAACAAAATATAGAGCCAAGATACATACGAAAATTTACTAGTTCTGTCATCAGACGCCTTTGAAAAATATCATAATTTTCCAGTGCATTCCTTTAATAAAAATAGACTTTTCACTTCAGTTACCCTACTTCAATCCCAGCAGTAATAAGTTCGGGGCAAATACAATGAAATGCTTCCAATTGTTAATAGGCCCGGAGCTCGCTGGTATTGGAAGGTATTGGCAATAAAACACTTTTAAAAGATCTAGGTCATTGAAATGTTACTGACAATGGAAGATTTGTATTGATTTTATTCAGGTTCTTAATGTGCCCGCTAGTTGAAATGTGCCTATTACTCAGCTACTGAAAACACAGCGGGCTAATTTTTGAACTTCCAATTGAGTAACTGAGGTTCGGTTAAAAAAACGGTAGACCCTTATAGACTTCATTCGTCGTTACGTTATAAAGCGATTAAGACGATCAGTGCCTTCAACGCATGTATGTTTGCAAGTACAACAGATACTTTTTCCTGCTTTGTTATGGCAGATATTATAATGCTGGGGGGACAGTACAGTCAAGGTCACCAGTATGTATATACCCAAAGTTGCAAAAATATGTATACAACAACCTTACTTCCGTAGTAATAAGGTCTGTACTTATACATATTTCTGTTAGATTTAATAATACGAAATATATTTTTTCTACTCGTCGATTAAAATCTGTGTATTAAGATTTCATAGAGAATACTGCAACGTCACTCTTTTCATAGTTGTAGTCCATGTTACTGTCGAAACAATCGAAATAACTGTTTCGATACGCTCCAGACAACCGAAAAATATTTGAAAATAGAACTAAAATAAATTCGACCAATCACGTGGCTGCTTTACCGAACTGTAATGAATTGGACCAATAAAATCGCTTTGATTATTGAGTTTACTCGTTGATGTCGTACGCTCGTTGATGTCTTTTAAGATATCAACGAGCGTACGAGCGATAGGCTGCACTTCGTTTCAACAGTATCGAGTTTGTTTAATTAGTTCAGTTGACTCGTAGAAAATTAATTTTAATGAACTCGTACAAAAAGTATTGTTCACAATAGTGTTATAATCAAGCTTTTTAATCTCGTACCTTACTTAGGCCACTCAGCAAGCTTCGTGGCCTAAACACGGTACTCGACTAAAAAGCTCTCTATTATAACACGATTGTGAAAAATACTATTTATACCCTCCATTTATTGTTTCTTAAGGTATTTTACGGCCTCCGTAGCCCAGTGGGTAGTGACTCTGCCTACGAAGCTGGAGGTCCCGGGTTCGAATCCCGGTCAGGGCATTTATTTGTGTATTTATCACGAATATTTGTTCCTGAGTTATGGATGTTATGTATGTATATAAGTATCTATATGTATGTATATATTATATATATCATCGCCTAGTACCCACAACACAAGCCTTACTGAGCTTACCGTGGGCCTAGGTTGATATGTGTAAGATTGTCCCGTAATATTTATTTATTTATTTTTGCAATTAATTTGACTTTCTGGCTCATATTTTTTCACATGGAAATGAGGTGGATAAATGTATTATCTTTTATAGTTTACTGTACCACTTGAGCGTTTTTTTTGCGAAGCTAGTATTTATCATAGTACAGTAGAGTTCATAAATATTATAGGTATGTACGTTCCCAAAGTTTTAAAAACATCTGAGCAACATTATGCTCTTAATAATAAAGTCGTATTCACTATGTTTATTCACTGTGCCCCCCCCCCCCCCCACACGTATTTACGTATTTCGTATCTCGATTGCACAAGCAGGATTCGAAGTATATTCGAACCCATGACTTCATGTTTGAGAATCGTACGCGTGGATCAACGAATCCTCAATTCAATAAAGGGCCGGCAACGTTTATTTTTGTGCGTATTATGCTCACAAGCGCGTTGCCCATCCTTTTTTTTAAATTATTTATTTCCTAATACAAGTAGGTATCATGATATACTCGTATTACAAATATATACTCGCCAAACTATTAAGTTTGATGGCGAGACGCGCTCATTAACTATAACTATTGTAACTTAACCTAATTTGCTTTTAATTATAATAAAGCCATTTTATTCCATATTTCTAAGGTAGGTACATTTCAAATGGTATTAGTAAGTTGTTAGTTAGTTATTTTATATTATTGTTAGTATGGTTAGTTTTCTTTAATTGAAATATGGACCCCTTTTTGGGTAAAGGCCTCCTCCATCTTTTTCCATGATTCCCTGTCCTTGCCTAGTTCAATCCAATCTTTTCCTGCTTCTTGTATAATGTCATCAGCCCACCGTCTTATTGGTCTACCAACATTTCTTTTCCCCGTTGGGCCTTTCCATCGTGTACTCTCTATGGTCCATCTTTTGTCTGTATATCGTGAGATATGTCCAGCCCATTTCCACTTTAAATTCAGTGCCTGCTTGAGAGCGTCTGTGAGTTTTGTCTTCTGTCGGATATTTTCCCTTCTCACTTTATGTATTTTCCTAATCTTCAACATACTCCTTTCCATTGCTGTTTGAGTACATTTAATTTTTTCTTTTATCTTTTTTGTAAATACCCAAGTTTGGCAGCCATACAGTAAGCAAGGTAGGAGACATGTATCGAACACAATTTTTTTCAGATGAAGATTATAATTCCCCTTTAGAATTTCTTTCAGGGACCAAAATTTATTCCATGTTGCACTGATTCTCCTTGTTAGTTCTTCTTCATTGCTGGAGTTATTAAATGACAGCCGTTTCCCTAAGTAGACATAATTTCTTACGTACTCTATGGTGTTTCCTTTTATCGCAATAGGCCTAATATCACTATCTATATTAGTGATATTAGTGATATTAGACTAATAGTGAATAGTGATATTGCTTTTAATTATATTACCTAATCTCTTCTCTAAACTTTTGATTGATTGATTTGGGTTTCCTTGTGTTGATAGCTAGAGACAATGCAGGTCCCTTAATCAACACAGTGCATCCTCAGAAGCTTAGATGATTACCCTGCAGCATAACAACTCAATTTAACAAACGACTGCGTTAAAAAGTATCCAAGTTTGTTTTACTGGTCTCCCAGCGGAACGAAGTACATAAACAACTGTCGCGCAGCTTAGCAGATCATGATAAATAGTTACAGTTGTATTATCTCGAGTTCTCTCTGTAGTTCTTACTTAGTTCGTACTGCAGACTTTCTTAGCAAACTACGATAACTTTTGAACAGAGTTTGTGTCACTGGCATCTCTTAACGCAATATATAATGACACAGTTGATTTAACAGAATGGTTAGTTGTCTTAAAATTTAAATGAATAGTAAGTAGCTATTTCTTATTTTTCCATCTTGCTTTTTATTTATTTTTTTATTTATGTATTTATTTCAAGTAACTTAGACTCATATTTCTTATATTTATGGTTAGTATGTACTTATAGCTGTGTTAAAGTTTAGGTTAGACATAGTATGTACATATAGAAACATGCATGTCATCGCAGTGCCTCAAATATGGGCAGTTAAACCCCCCAGCCAACAAACGCAGGATGGGGTTGGGGCTGGCCCGCACCCGACGCACCAGAGATGTGCATCGCTTGCGCATAGTCGTATAAAAGCAATCTATGCGCGCTTCAGCAAACATCCCTGATGCGCTACAGAAGCGGGGCAGCCCCACTATCACCCGGAACGCATTGTTATACTGGACCCGTAGGGCCCCATAGGCCCGCTGCGTGAAGTTTGCCCATAAGCTACTCGTGTATAGGGAAGTGCAATATGCTCTAAAAAGAGTTATTTTCACCTCCCCATTACAGCGCGCAAATTTACGTGCAATCATGTTTGCCCTCACCGACAGGGCCCTCCGTTCGCGTTCGATATCCATGTTGTCTTTTAGGTCTGAAGTGACAACATGGCCTAAATATTTAAAAGTCCCCACCCTTTCCAGTGGGCTACCATTCAAATTGATGGGGGGTACCCTGTGTATGCGGTAACCAGTAGGTTCAAACACCATGTATTTAGTTTTACCTACATTGTATCTCAGCCCCTGTTGGATAGCGTAGGCCTCACAAATACTTAAAAGTTTTCGCAAACCACAAGCCGATGCGCTCAATAAAACCATATCGTCTGCGTAACTCAAATTATTCAAACAAACTGTGTCAATATGGCAGCCGATATGCGTCTTGCTGAGCACCTCGAGAAGCTCATTTAGGTAAAGGTTAAAAAGTGAGGGCGAGGTTAAACCACCCTGTCTCACCCCACACTCCAACCTGTACGGGTCCGATAAACTACCTGCTAAGTTTTGCTTGCGATTTCATCACTGAAGACTCATTAATTCCCTTAAGAGATGTTCATTAGATAGACTAGATTAGAAAATCCAAATAAAGCCAAAAAATTAGACGACTTAGTCAAAACTAGTTTAGAAATGATTTTAAATATTCAGCTCAATGAATCATCTTGGTTACAAGCATCCCTCCCTATCCGGTTTGGAGCTTAGGAATACGCAAAATTTCGAGTGTTGCGTCGCCAGCCTTCTTGTCGTCCACCCACAGCACGTCATGTCTCATAGGAAATATCCTAAGGGCTCTGCCCACAAACTATGAGACTGCGGGCTTGGAGGATGCCAAGAATGCTTTTAAAATTGCTTGCCCAGGTAAAGAAATTCCAGATAACCCAAAATCTCAAAGGAGCTGGGACGATATTTATTGTGAATTAACCTACAAATCGATTCTGAGCCGTAGTTCAGGTCCAGATCGCGCAAGGCTTATGGCGGTTGGAGCCAGAGAGGCCGGTCACTGGCTACATGCCCATCCCTCTCCAAATACCGGTACCTTCCTGGATCCGACCTCCCTTCGCCTGGCGACTGGTCTGCGGCTTGGGGTGACGATATGCACTCCACACGTATGCCCTTGTGGCACGAACGTGGACCGACTGGGTCACCACGGACTTTGTTCTCAAAAAAGTGCAGGCTGATTTTCAAGACACGCGACACTTAATGACATAATCCGCCGGTCTCTTGCCCCCATCAATGTGCCTGCTCTTCTTGAGCCGCCTGGCATTGTCAGAGATGATGGCAAGATACGTGACGGTGTGTCTCTGGTTCCTTGGAGTTTGGGACGGATGCTAGTGTGGGACGCTACCTGTGTAGACACGCTGGCGCCGTCCCACCTCCAACGGACTACTTCTAAAGCGGGTGCAGCGGCGAAAAACGCCGAACTTCTAAAATGTAATAAATATAGCGGCCTCGGCAGAGAGTACAACTTTGTACCCTTTGGCGTCGAGACCCTCGGTCCGTGGGGTCCCAGTGCACATAAGTTATTTGCGGAAATCGCGAAACGTCTGGTTGATGTAACTGGTGACCGAAGAGCTGGCGGCTTTCTTGCGCAACGCATCAGCATTGCAATTCAACGAGGAAATGCCGCCACCATCCTCGGTACAATGCCTCGAGGGCCTTTTTTTAGATTAAACGTAGTTTTAATTTAATTTAGTTTATGTTAATTATCATCTTGTATTTGCTATAGAAAATAAATACATTTAACAGTTAAGAAAACACTCACAAAAATTTAATTACTGAAAGCACCGAAATTACAACAATAGATCAGTACCTATCATAAGTATGTATAAATAAAACATAATAATTTTGTAGGTAATAGTTTAATACAGGGTGGAATTTCATAAACTGTACATAATAAAAGGAGAAAAATTTCAGCCAATTTCATCGGTGAAACGGTGTTTTTTTTTTTTCTAGTCATTAGTTTTTTTTTTACAGAATTTTGAAAATTTTTGTAAAAACTCGGGTAATACACCTAATTCAGACGGTATAACTTTTGATCCAATGGTCCTAAAATGAAAATAAAAAATGCAGAGTATTACCAAGGGACAGGTTAATAATTCTTAATAACAATAAAAAACCAACTAGAAGAGAAAATCCGCAAAAAAAATTATTGTTTTTGAAAAATGGCTACAAAAATTACGAATTTTAAAAGAAAAACACAATTTTCTGAAAAAAACGCAGATTTAGTTACCATTTTTTTTGCTTAGTATTAAACCTCACTTAATGTCGATTCTAAAACCGTTTTTAAACTGCCTCAGACTTTGAAAAATACCACGCAAATGGGTACGTAAATCAAACCATAATTTTATTAATTTTAATCCTCTTAAAATCCTTAATGACCGTTTGTTCACAGGTAGTTGAAGGGTGTTATTGGTTTTTAGGTGGAAATAACAAATTACGTACTTAGTATTAATCCTCACTTAATGCCGATTCTAAAACCGTTTTTAAACTGTCTCAGACTTTGAAAAATACCACGCTAATGGGTACGTAAATCAAACCATAATTTTATTAATTTTAATCCTCTTAAAATCCTAAAACGCCGCGGTACCGGTGTTGTGTTTGACTTTATTATTCAAAATCTGCCTGTATTTTTTTGGTTTTTGTATATCCAAGGAAAAGGAAAGTGAAATTCCGCTATGGGAAGGGAAAAGCGGAGGGTATTTTTTGTCAGAGAGATCGCGCACTCGATGCGGGGGGTGTGTGTCCGCGTGGGCTCGCCCTTCGGGCCTTCGGCCCTCGGGCTCGCGTAGAGAGCGTGCTCTAAAGGGACGCTTCGGGCCTTCGGCCCTACGCGGAGCTCGGCCTTCGGCCTTCGCGTACCTGGAAGCTCACCTTCGGGCCTTCGGCCCTCAGGTTCGCTTAAAGACACTTGGGGGGCGTAGGGTTTCCGCAAGCGCGCTTTGAAGGGACGCTTCGGGCCTTCGGCCCTACGCGGAGCTCGGCCTTCGGCCTTCGCCTGCCACGAAGCTCACCTTCGAGCCTTCGGCCCTCAGGTTCGCTTTTAACACACTCGGGGGTTAGTGAGTGGTAGCACAACCTTAAACTCCCGCAGCTCGGCCTACGGCCTCGCAGGACGCTTCGGGCCTTCGGCCGTACGCGGAGCTCGGCCTTCGGCCTTCGCCTACTACGAAAGTCACTCGGGGGCATAGACGCACAGTCCTATACTCCCGCAGCTCGGCCTACGGCCTCGCTGGACGCTTCGGGCCTTCGGCCCTACGCGGAGCTCGGCCTTCGGCCTTCGCGTGCCTCGAAGCTCACCTTCGGGCCTGTGCGTCTATGCCCCCGAGTGTCTTTCGTAGTAGGCGAAGGCCGAAGGCCGAGCTGCGGGAGTTTAAGGTTGTGCTACCACTCACTAACCCCCGAGTGTGTTAAAAGCGAACCTGAGGGCCGAAGGCCCGAAGGTGAGCTTCGTGGCAGGCGAAGGCCGAAGGCCGAGCTCCGCGTACGGCCGAAGGCCCGAAGCGTCCCTTCAAAGCGCGCTTGCGGAAACCCTACGCCCCCCAAGTGTCTTTAAGCGAACCTGAGGGCCGAAGGCCCGAAGGTGAGCTTCGTGGCAGGCGAAGGCCGAAGGCCGAGCTCCGCGTAGGGCCGAAGGCCCGAAGCGTCCCTTCAGAGCACGCTCTCTACGCGAGCCCGAGGGCCGAAGGCCCGAAGGGCAAGCCCACGCGGACACACACCCCCCGCATCGAGTGCGCGATCTCTCTGACAAAAAATACCCTCCGCTTTTCCCTTCCCATAGCGGAATTTCACTTTCCTTTTCCTTGGATATACAAAAACCAAAAAAATACAGGCAGATTTTGAATAATAAAGTCAAACACAACACCGGTACCGCGGCGTTTTAGGATTTTAAGAGGATTAAAATTAATAAAATTATGGTTTGATTTACGTACCCATTAGCGTGGTATTTTTCAAAGTCTGAGAGAGTTTAAAAACGGTTTTAGAATCGGCATTAAGTGAGGATTAATACTAAGTACGTAATTTGTAATTTCCACCTAAAACCCAATAACACCCTTCAACTACCTGTGAACAAACGGTCATTAAGGATTTTAAGAGGATTAAAATTAATAAAATTATGGTTTGATTTACGTACCCATTTGCGTGGTATTTTTCAAAGTCTGAGACAGTTTAAAAACGGTTTTAGAATCGGCATTAAGTGAGGTTTAATACTAAGCAAAAAAAATGGTAACTAAATCTGCGTTTTTTTCAGAAAATTGTGTTTTTCTTTTAAAATTCGTAATTTTTGTAGCCATTTTTCAAAAACAATATTTTTTTTTGCGGATTTTCTCTTCAAGTTGGTTTTTTATTGTTATTAAGAATTATTAACCTGTCCCTTGGTAATACTCTGCATTTTTTATTTTCATTTTAGGACCATTGGATCAAAAGTTATACCGTCTGAATTAGGTGTATTACCCGAGTTTTTACAAAAATTTTCAAAATTCTGTAAAAAAAAAACTAATGACTAGAAAAAAAAAAAAAACACCGTTTCACCGATGAAATTGGCTGAAATTTTTCTCCTTTTATTATGTACAGTTTATGAAATTCCACCCTTATTATTTGTAAACGAGGGCTTCCGCCAACACCTCAATGCTTTCAAAATATTAAATGTAAAAGATTATATAATGTAGAATTAAGTCTTTTTTAATGAAATACACAGTTGAATTTTTTTTTTTAGTTTAATTTTTTTTATTACATTTCCTACTGGCGTACCTAAGCGTATTAATTATCGCACTCCCATAGAAGTTGTACCCCAATTTTAGACTCTTCCGGGATTAAAAGCATCCAGCTACTTATACTGTCCATTCCCGGATCCCAAATTTGAACAAAATCGGTTTAGCGGTTTAAGCGTGTAGAGGTGACAAGGCAGACAGATAAAGTTACTTCTGCATTTTTAATATTTGTGTGGACATCTCAATCATAACAAAAACTCGGACTTTCGACGTCGGAGATACATTTGTACAACAATTGTCTTACTTATTACAGAAGAATAAGATGCAAAAATGAATAAACATACATTATCATTAAACATTTATCGCTAGTTTTAAAAGCTGGTTGGCTATATTTATTTATACTTACTAAAAAAAGTAGAATGATTTATAGTAGTGATACGATTACGATCTGCTCCCAAAATACATGTACCTACCTTATCTCGCAAGTAAGTAGCCACTAACTCATACGTTAACTAACCAAATTAGTACTCATGAAAACGTAGTTTTCTCTCAAAACGAAACAATAAAATAAAGCTAAGAACAAAAGTAAGTTTCCCGGCCTTGCCCGGTAAGTGGTTATTTGTTACCCGTGACGAATGCGCGCTCGCACTTAACCTTTGGGAATAATTAAGTCGATTTGTCATTTCCGCTAACTTGTTTTCCTTTGTGGCCTTTGCCTGACAAATCACTTAGTCTTACGAAACAACAAAATTCTTCTAACCAAACTGTATTTCTCATGGACGGATACTCTTTTCATAGAAGCGCCACCACAGATGAAGTGTCTAAGAATTCACTTCACTAACGGAATTTCAAATACAAAAGGGATGCTATAATAATGTGACCTATTATTCGTCATCTAAAATTTTGAGGCTTACCTACGCTTATATAGAAGTAAGTAGACAGGATACATTGTAAATAACGATCACCCCAACTCCCCAAGAGAGCCAGACGGAGATCATTTCCACTTTATTTATCCACTCACTTGTTTTCGGATTTTAAAAAAGTGGCCTAAATTGCTTTAATTTTTTTCTTACTAAGGCAGCTTATGCAGGCACACGGAGCTGCGTACCAAAACTGGCATCGTAGATGTGGGTGCCAAGACCGCGAAGCTTAAGTGGGACTGGACTGGACATGTCTGCCGAATGCACGCAGAACGATGGGCCAAATTAGCCACCGAATGGACCCCACAAGATGGCTTTCGAAGTAGAGGCAGACCGAAAAGGCGATGGCGGGACGACCTTGACACACTTTGTACAGATTGGCGAACACTAGCACTGGACCGAGATAAGTGGCGGAAAAAAGGGGAGGCCTTTGCCCAGCAGTGGGACAAATTAGGCTACAAAAAAAAAAAAAAAAAAAAAGGCAGCTTATACTTCGTTTGGTAGCCACAGTTACCAAAAGCAATTTAGGGGTGCACGAAAGTGGTAACTGTAGCTACCACAAGCAAGTGAGTGGTTATACGATCCTGTAATACGACACACTACACCTCTTTTCACCATGTTTACTCTCATAACATTCTGCTATCCTGATTGTCGGTTTAGGATGTACTTAGTCTTTATACGTTCCTATACCGCTTATTGCCGCTCTCCTAATTTTTTTTCAAACTACGCAAATATTTACGACGACCGCTTTAGCCTAGTAGGTAGTGACCCTGCCTACGAAGCTAGAGGTCCTGGGTTCGAATCCCGGTAAGGGCATTTATTTGTGTGATGAGCACGAATATTTGTTCCTGAGTCATGGATGTTTTGTATGTATTTAAGTATTTATTTCTCTATTTAAGTATGTATATCGTCGTCTAGTACCCATAGTACAAGCTTTGCTTAGTTTGGGACTAGGTCGATATGTGTAAGATTGTCCACAAATATTTATTTATTATTAATTTTGTCACGTAGAGGCTGACGTCAAAAAAAACAATGTAACTTAGAAAAGTTTAAAAACTCCCGACATTTTCATTTCAAAGCTCAATATCTCAAAAACGGCTTAACCGATTTTATTGAAACGTAGCTAAGAACCATCTCGATCGCGTCAGCTTTCGGATAAAAAAACCGCATTCAAATCGGTCCATTCGTTTAGGAGCTAGGTACGTTGCCACAGACAGACACAAACACAGACACACATATACACAGACACACAGACACGTCAAACGTATAACACCCCTCTTTTTCCGTCGGGGGTTAAAAATGTACAAACATGAATACCCTTTACTGATCATTGTAGGCCTTATATCGTTGCAATAGAGTGGTCAGTTAAATATGTCCTTGATGGTATTTAACAGGAAGTGCAAGAATGAACATGACTGCAACTGCATCATACCTACAATCAAATTAACGGAATGTATTTCGCTTCCGGCTTTCAGCTCCAATTACAAAGCCGCGATTACAGAGACCAAAAATTAACTGTTATTAGAGACGTAAGTACCGACTAGTCGCCGACTGGCCGGAAAATCCGACTATCCGGCCTCATTTATAATCAGCGAATAGTCGGCGACGAAGGGGCAAAAGATTACCGAATGTTCGGCACTTTATGACTTACTGCAAAACAAAAAAATAACTACTAATATATTATTTCAAGTTTTAAAGTATTTTACTTGTACCGACTAGTCGGGAGAGCCGCCGACTATCCGGTCTCATTTATAGTCGGCGACTAGTCGGTCGCCTCCGCGCCGATTAGTCGGCTAGTCCGCAAAATTCATAGTCAGCTCGTCTCGAACTGGTATACATGTATATACCTATAGTCTGCGATCTGTAAGAATGATCTTTTGGCAGTTATGAATTGACCCTTATATATATATGAAGCTAAGACCTATCGTTTAACCGGTAGCCTTAGCTTTATACATACAGGGTGTCCCAGAAATCGACGTCAAGCCGTAAACGGATGATAGACCAAGTCATAACAGTTATCAAAAAAATACAAAAAAAAATCCAACTCGTGTTGTTTTTTTTTATTTATTTATTAATTGGTCAATCGTCGTAAATTTTAAATTTTTAAAGTGACCATAATTTTAAAAGAACACGAGTTGTTTTTTTTTGTATTTTTTTTGATAACTGTTATGACTCTTTTCGTCTCTATCAAACTAAGAAACAGCGTTGAGCAAAGCTTTATGTAAGCTAAAGTCATTTTAAGGAAGTATGGACATTTTGTGAAAACGTGGGGTTACTAACACAATTTTTTTTTACCAATTATTTAAAACGTAATCCATCAAGTGTTATACCATTTTGGAATCCTTATTAAACGCGCCAGTTTTTAACGTTACTTGCCAAACTAGCGTAGTACATTTTTTTTTCAGTACAGTTAGTAAAAGTTGAGCAAA
Organism: Epinotia brunnichana; assembly: GCA_963854355.1. NCBI lineage: Eukaryota > Metazoa > Arthropoda > Insecta > Lepidoptera > Tortricidae > Epinotia > Epinotia brunnichana. Next base: position 13,709,780 of record OY977949.1, on the reverse strand, counting down.
ACTGTAATTTGGTTTTGAAAAAGTGTAATTTTCTTTCAAGTAGGAGCAGTTGGCTTAAAATTTTGGGCGAAAATTTACAGAAGCATGATTCAAGATTACATAATAATAAAAAAAAATAAAAAAATATGGTATTTGTTACCAAGAGTTAAAGAACCATTACAGGTTGTGGATTTTTTAGTGAATTTTTAAAGTGACCATAATTTGTAAAGAACATGATTTGGATTTTTTTTGTATTTTTATGATAATCTTAGGACTTGGTTTATCATCCATTTTCGGCTTGACGTCGATTTCTGGGACACCCTGTATAAGGGCCAATTCATAACTGTCAAAAGATGTTGTCAGGGATGTTTATTTCGAATTAAAGGTGTTTGTCAGAAAAAAATGTGGAGATGGGCGATTACTTAGTTGAAATTCATATTATTTTCATTTAAAAACTGCATCAGCGTGTTTTGTCACGCTTTATAGAAAACCATTTAGGATTGTTGGCGTCCTCCGTAGCCTAGTTGGTAGTGACCCTACCTAAGAGCCGGAGGTCCGGGGTTTGAATCCCAGTAAGGGCATTTATTTGTGTGATGAGCATAAATATTTTTTTTCCTGAGTCATGGATGTTTTCTATGTATTTAAGTATTTATTTATCTATATAAGTAAGTCGTAGGTCGATTTGTGTAAGGTTGCCCCGTAAATATTTATATTTTACTTATATTTTGTTGTGATTATTTAGGATTGGACAAACTGCACGGTTGTGACTATACTATCCTCAAACCAAATAGACGACTGGGATCGTAAAACCATTAGCATCGTATTGTCTCTTTCGCACCCGCACGCCCTTATACAGCGTGCCTGTTATCAGCCGGGCCGCATAGGGCAGGTAGAAAGCACACGGTACAAGGCATGTCGATAAGATAATATGCAAAAATTAAAACAAAGTAAGTAATGCATACATAATATTATAATATTATTCGGAGTCAATATTTGTTACAATACTTTACAAACAGTTATTTACTTACTTACTTTTTAATTATCTGTCAATGAGATATGTGCACACGAAGATATGCGAATAAACCGTATAACCTTAACTCACATTGTCACGCCTCGCTCTTTGTACCTTTGTGTCTTTGTGTTTGTGTTTTGTTTACCTACTTATCTAAAATAACATCGATGTACCAGTAGGCATACTAACAGCATATATATACTACTACTACGTACTAGGTTTATTGCACAAAACGGAAAGTAAAAAAAAAACAGCATTTCCAAGAAAAATCCTATTACTTCATAGATTGAAAATTATTTTTTCGCAACTATACCCCGCGGGAAGCTTACCGCAGCGTTAAATAGCTGATAGTGGCGTTTAGCCGTGCTTGTAATTTGCTGTTCACAATATCGATATTTATTATTACGCAACGATAATTATCTGGTTATGAGTTAAACCATTGTACTTGATAGATAGTTTTAAAGCTTGCATAAAATTTTATAAGTATTAAAAGTACCTGACCATGAAGGTTTGATGTTTTTTAGGGTTCCGTACTCAAAGAGTAAAACGGGACCCTATTACTAAGACTTCGCTGTCCGTCCGTCCGTCCGTCCGTCCGTCTGTCTGTCACCAGGCTGTATCTTAAGAACCGTGATAGCTAGAGAGTTGAAATTTTCACAGATTATGTATTTCTGTCGACGCTATAACAATACATACTAAAAACAAAATAAAATATTTTTTTAAGTGGGGCTTCCATACAACAAACGTGATTTTTTTGCCGTTTTTTATAGATAATGGTAACGGACCCCTTCGTGCGCGAGTCCAACTCGCACTTGGCCGGTTTTTTTTTGAAGTGGATACTTCTTTGCTCGCGTTCTTGTATGGGGTACAAATATATGGGGTTCAAAATGTATCACCTGACTTCCGGAATAACTTTTTGTAGAGAAGCCTCATCTGATTTCAAATAATTGTTTGTTACATGTTTTAATCCTTCTTTATTTGCCATTAGTTGTTAATCACAAAATGTTATTTGGTTTATATGGCGGACATGAAAATAATGCTGAAATGACCGCCATTTTCAATGTATCGCGAGTCAAATGAGCTACGTCAGTCAATGTTGCCATATATACCGATTCTTCTGTACTTATACAGATTTTAGTGAATTAAATTAAGTATCCACTTAAACTTAATTAACGGTTGTGTCTCCGACAGAACCCGCTTCTTTTTTTTATACAACGACGGTGGCAAACAAGCTTACGGCCTGCGTGATGTTAAGCTGGTACCGTCGCCTATGGACACTTGTGACTCCAGAAGTATCGACAATCGGGAGAATCGAGTCGAAATTTTCGAGTTTGAGAGACTTAAGAGTGTATTTTCTTTCTCAGTAGCTTTGATGTAGTTTCCTATGTACTTCAAAAGTAAGTACCGTAAACCCGGGTTACTTTGGCCCTAGGGGGCAACATTGCCCAACCGTGAATAAACACTTTTTATTAATACAATATTCTTACAAACAATACCACACGCTAAAGCAACGTTTGTTTTAACGTATCATAAATAGTTAAGACAAAAGTTATTAAAATAATTAGAGTTTTAAGGATGGGCAATGTTACCCCCCAGGGCCAAAGTAACCCGGGTTTACGGTACCTACATAGATCACTTGTTTACAAAAACTAGACAATTGATTGATAATCTGTATGCCCAAGTTTCAATAATTTTCAGTATGTAATACGATTTTTTTATCATACAATAAAATTCATATCCGTAGTAATCATTTAACGCATACACATGCTCCACTTTGATGGCATGACATATAATAACAGCAAAAGAACGTCTTTCCTACGCTTCTGGTGTCTTTATTCAGTAATATGGTTGTGCCAAATCCAACCGTAATTCGTACCTCATAGAGTCTTAAATTAAATCATATTCGTTTTACTACTTTTTCTTTTGTTTGATGAGCGGATCAGGCGACACGTGGTCGGGTTGTGTGAACACCATAAATGAGTTCGAGGAGGTTAACTGTAATGTTTATAGTTAACATAATATATCCCATAAAAAACATTCCATGTAAAAAATAGGCCAAGTCTCGAAACTCTTTCACAGTAAAAAGTGGTGAGATATTTCGTAGAGCCAAGTCAGGCATTCTTATTAATCTTTATTTGCTTGCTAAATAAAATTCTGCAAATTGGGAATCACACAACTTTACTGCATTTACTAATTTTTGCATAGGTACCTGAAACTATGTAAGTGTGATTGCCAAGTCAGAAAATTTTATTTAGCAAGCAAATAAAGATTAATAAGAATGCCTGACTCGGCTCTACGAAATATCTCACCACTTTTTACTGTGAAAGAGTTTCGAGACTTGGCCTATGTTTTACATGGAATGTTTTGTATGGGATCTCATTTCTTTTTGTAGACTTTGTATGGGAATGTTATTTTACCAACCGCAAATAACGTTTGTATAGTTTTGCAGGAAGGAACTGCAAAAGTAACTTTGTAATCGTATGTATTTGTATAGGAATACAAACTTACTTATGTAGTTTGTATATATCTGAAACGTGACTGAAATTGCAATGTTTAGGTTTTTTTATGAATTATTAGGCTAAAAACTAATTACGTTTGAAATTTGGAGCTTGTGGGTCTGCTAGAAGTAGGTACCTTAGAATTAGCGTGATCATTATCAGTAGTGAGTATGTACCTACTAACGAACTTTGACTGACAATAGTTCTTAAACTAAAAGTTCAAATTTAATGTTATTGATTATATATATTAGCCATACTATGCCCTACATGTTCCTGAAAGTTCAGGGTTCTAGCTTTAGCCAGCACAAAATTACATAATGTTGAAAATGGGCTGAATGGCTTCGAGAAAAGGATGGTAGGTACGGCCGTGCCTCTTTGTTTTGCTCGACTTGGCGGGGGCATTGCCGTGCCCCCATATATGCGCGCATTCCATGATTCGTTATTATTGGTCAGATTTTAAGATCAAAATAAGTGATATAATTGTCCATTTGTTATTACCTAATTAAAATTTATTGTTGTATATTCCTGATACCGTTAAAATGTCAGTAAGTACGAGTAACTATAGTAAAACACAGTCCTACTGAAAATTGTATATCAGTGCTTTGTGCTATAATAATTGAAATACAAGTACATATTCATTTAAATCACTTCACACAGTCTTTAACATATTGATGCGGCCATTAAAATATTGTTATCTACATTCCTCATCGTTACAGTATTTTTATAAAATCCGAAGCTCGATTTAAAAAATGAAACACTTATTTGTCCGGAATATCGGAAGTGTTGGCGTGGCGCCCGCCAGCACGACAGGTTTTAAATGATAGATTACGTGTCTCGGCTATTCCCAGATGAGGAATTCAGAGCGTGTACCCGCATACTGGGCCACTTGATGACCTGTGACGTGACTGTCAATGTTCGTGGAAGAAAACTGAAAGACGGGTTATGATTATGAGTTTATGAGATAAAGCTGCGGTTTCATTTCATGTTTCACGAAGCTTACTTTTCAGACAAGATTTTCCGGCCTGATTATTATATGAGTTGATTCCGTTTCTCCACCTAGCATCGCACTATGAATTCGATGTGATGCGCGCGCTCGCATATAAAGAAGAAGTTAATACGCTATATAACTAAATGGTATTAAATGTAACAAACAAAACAGTCCCAGACCTCTTCCTACCATTTCGTTGACCTTCGTCCTTAAGTCAACAGCCCGCCGATTTTCACATAAAAATATGTAATAAAGATCATAAACGCTCTGTCATAATTCATCTCCGGATCCCGGGGTCATGGAGTTGACGACAGTGTAACGATTACAACCGTGCCAACGACCGGCACACTTGCCCAACCTACATAACGGCTTGTTTTCACGAACTGGTATCTAAATCAGTTAAAATAGATGTATCTAATTGAAAAAATCCCGGTTTGCAAAAAAATATACAGTGACTGAATGACAGCTGGGCAGACTAGAGAATTGCATATTTAGTGGTGCACATAACATCAAAATAGCATGGATTTGTGTTATTTTGTTAAGGCATACTTTGTTTTTGCCAATGATTTTATCTTCTTTTCCTATTACATTTTCAAAGATTACAATTTTTTTTTTTTAATTTGGGATTCTTTTAATCGCATTAATACCTAGTTAGCCCAGTACATAAACAATTCTCTGCTTTCGCAAATTCATCTACTTATATTGAAAACGTTGGTAGGTACAGGTCGATTCACGAAAGCTGGCACGAATGGATTGAACAAAAGTAATGTCACTTGTCACTGTGAGTGGCAGTGTGAGTGACGTTCTTATACAGGAGCCTCCTAATATTTTGTAAACATGTACCTACCTAATACGTTTTCGTTATTCAAGATAAAATAAATTATATTATTATAATCTGCACCAAGTATCATGTTAATCCTTTTAGTAATTATTATTAAAGTCCTTCGTAAATAAAACGTATATTTATTTTTATGACTTATTTTTAATGAATGGCTTGTTCGAATTGTAAAAAATCTAAAAAAAGAGCAGACCAAGGAGTCCGTCGTCAGCAGAGTTTTTAATTTATTTATATCCTGTTTTCACACTGACGCCGCAATCTACAAAATGACGGCGAAAAGATTCGAAATTCTTACGTAATTTAACTGTTATTTTCGCGTTTCACGGCATCGTCATTGTGCATGAAACATGGTTATAATTATATATTTATTTATTTATAAAATGCAAAATCTCTGAAACACAATTGTCATAATCACTTTTTGCATCAACCTGTATTTAATAATTATGTGATGCACACATAGACATTGTCATTCACTCGTTCAATTCATTCGTGCCAGCTTTCGTGAATCGACCTGTACTTTGTTTCGGAAGAGAAGTGAACAAATTAAAGCTACCATCCGTATGTGACGTCGTCGTTTTGTACTGCAGCACTGACCCAAATAACTTGAATAATATTTAAATGCAAACTTCCATAGCTATGATGTAGTGAATGTACTCGTATTATATATTAAAGAAAGCATTTTTACCGAGACTTACCTTCGTCAAGGTCTCAAAGGGATAAAATGTAGGTACAAATAGGGACGAGGACGTATTATTTCTGTTAACTTGTGTTAGAGGGCGTTTTCACACAAATGTACGACTTTTACTTTTTTTCTCAGAATTTAGATTTTTTTAGTTTTTCCTGTTCAGAATCATTGGCACTCTTAATCCCGATAAATAAAAATAAAGTGTCCCCAGTTTTTTATCCCACTATGTGACGTTTTTTTCATACATTCTGTATGGACCTTCACATAGTGGTATCCTAAAAAAATTATGGAAAATTGGGGACACTTTTTTTCTTTATCGGGATCAAGAGTGCTCATGATTCTGAACCGGAAAACCAAAAAAATCTATATTCTGAGAAAAAAAGTAAAAGTCGCCACATTTTAGTGAGAACACCATAGAACGAAAAAAGGCACTGAACATAATAAGTACTAAAAAGAAGTCTAAATAATCTTAGACAAAAACATTCAACGAGACTCTGTATGATACTAAGCCACGTCAATTATTATATCGTACAATAAGTAGATACCTAATTATTAACGTAGGTAACATAAAAAAAACATGACTTTACTAACTTATGTTTAATCTGTGCAGAGTACAATTGGTATGAGTATGTACCAATTGTACTCTGCACAGATTAAACATCAGGGCCTACTGCACGTCCTTATATACCAGCGGCCTGTGGGCGAACTATACTCAGACACAATACAGTGCTCTTCGTGTTCAATTTAATAACGCATTCAGGATGCTGATGGGGCTGCCCCGATATTGCAGCGCGTCAGGGATGTTCGCAGAGGCGAGGGTGGACTGTTTCCACACTACTATTCGCAAGCGATGTACATCCCTGGTGCGTAGGGTACGGGCCAGTGCCAACAGCATCCTGAAAATGATCGCTGAACGGATGGACTGTGGGTATCTAAACCACTGCTGTATGATGCACACAAACACACATGTTAACTACGAGGTCGCATAACATTTGACATTTTGTGATTTAAATGAGTAATTAATTTTTTAACTTGACATCCTGTACATTTTTAATTTGAATTTGTCATATACATATTATTTTAATTGACTGTACTTAGCTACTTACCTTTAATGTAAATTTCATTATGGCCTAAATTATAAATTGTATTATTATTGTTTTAAATTGACTATGTGTGCTATTCTATTATTTTTGTAGTTACTAATATTAAGCTAAGTATTATTTTATTACTAACAATAATGATCCATGTTGGTCCCTGAATAAATGAATTGAATTGAATTGAATTGAATAAGTTAGTAAAGTCATGTTTTTTTTTATGTTACCTACGTTAACGTCTCCACGCAAAAACTTATACAGAGAGTGCCTGCATGTGCATAACGAAATAAATTGGTATAAAACCCATACAAACCCTCTCGACTGTTTCCTCCCTGGTTTTTGAACCTAGAGCAATGTTTTTTTCAAATAAGGTTAATATTATCAATATCTATGCTGCTATGTTTCGCTTTTTTGGATGTTTTTTAAAAAAAAAAACTTACAGCGCCTCAAAAATCGCAAAAACGGCTTAATTGAAATGGCTGCAAAAAAGGCGCAGTATACAAATATAACAACAAATATCCAAAATATCAAAACATAGCGGCGTAGATTATTTCTTCCTCTTGCAGTTTCCAAAATTTGATGACGATTGGTTGCGTTTTGGAGGAGGAAATAGTTGAGAGCTAAAACCTCGATAAGTAGAATGTAATTAGTCGCGTACTGAGACACATTTTTTCTTCACACGAAAAAACTACTGAATTGGAATTCACAATAATGATCTAAAAACATCGTTTCAGTTTTCGTTACACACTGTACACACCTTCCAATTTACGTCTCCCATCTGTTAGTAACTTTTTATTGTAAACTGGGTCGTCATTTAATCCGATATAACATATCCCCACTATGGTATCTCTGTCATTCTGAGTTTGGGAGACTTAAAAGTGGGGACATGTCCGTCCTGTCAAATATTGTGGAAGGCATACCAGTACTGATAGCAATACATGAAATTATATGTTACAGTTTGTCTATAAAATATTTATGCATATGACGTGGTTTCAAACCTTTTTAGGGTTCCGTAGCCAAATGGCAAAAAACGGAACCCTTATGGATTCGTCATGTCTGTCTGTCCGTCCGTATGTCACAGCCACTTTTTTCCGAAACTATAAGAAATATACTGTTGAAACTTGGTAAGAAGATGTATTCTATGAACCGCATTAAGATTTGCACACAAAAATAAAAAAAAAAATAATAAATTTTGGGGTATCTACGGATAGGTCTTCAAAAATGATATCGAGGTTTCTAATATCATTTTTGTCTAAACTGAACATTTTGGTAAAATCTGTGTCCCCCCCCCCCCCCTGTAACTTCTAAAATAAGAGAATGATAAAACTTACACCGAAAATTAACCATGCAAACTTCCACCGAAAATTGGTTTGAACGAGATCTATAGTGAGTATTTTTTTTTAATACGTCATAAATCGTAAACCGCAATTTATGTTACGGAACCCTTCATGGGCGAGTCCTACTCGCACTTGACCGCTTTTCTTATTTTTAGCACAGATTTGAGGTTACATTAATTATAGAATCTGCGTACCTAAATATTTAGAAACCGCGTTCAATTTACGTGCGTGTTAAATTTTATTACCTGCAAACGTAAACACGTTCAATTATCGAACGTTATAAATAGGGTCATTGTCTTAAAGCGTTTGTGTAATGTTACGACTTAACTGAAGATTGAATTATATAGGTACCTACTTCTGTTTTGTTTCGCCTCATGATTAAGTATTTATTGTGAGGATCCTATACGTTTTGATTATATAGTTATGACTTATGATACTTTTCAAGAAGTTTCTATTTATTTATTGTAAATAAATTAATAATTCTTGACAAAAGTATTTTTTTAAATTATGATTACTATCGGATATACCTTTTATAAGTATTAAATGAGATTAATTGTATGTGGACCCGGGTATGTCCTAAAACTACGACCAAGACCACCCGAGGGATGGGCAGCAGCATCTCTGGAGTACGGTGGAAATACTGCGATTGCCAACCCGCATGCCAAGCGTGGCGATTATGGCATACCTATATTACCCCCCAAATGCAGAACACAATCAAGCCACGGCCCCGAGTATCCGGCGACCCCCGGTTTACCTGGTAAAGGTCGCGAGAGTCCGCTGGATGCGGGTGGCGCAGGACCAGTCATTTTGGCACTCTTTGGGGGAGGCCTATGTCCAGCAGTGGGCGACTTTCGGCTGATATGATGATGATGAATTGTATGTACCGATAAAGCATTTATCGTTGATCGTTTGAGATTGTGATTTGTTCCTTCGGTTTCTACTAACATTTAATGTAGTATCGTCGAAGCCGATTCTTATAGCCTTCTTATACCCACGTCGCTTTAATTAAAACAACAATGTGTTTTTTATACTACGATGGTGGCAAACAAGCACACGGTCTGCCTGATGGAAATCAGACCGTAGCCTATGGATGCTTGCGATTCCAGAAGAATCACAAGCGCATGGCCGACACTTCATTAATTTGAAGATTCGTTATGTCAATAGCTAGAGACGATTGCGGGTCCCTCACTCTCAACACAACATACCCTCGGGAGCTCTGGCGACCTTAGGGCCTGGCCACATGTCTGCGTTGCGGCGCCGCGTTGTACATGTGGCCAGGCCCTTACTAACGACCAGAAACGCAACACCACATACCTACAGAGCAAGTAGTGGCGTTACTATGGCTGCGGTATTCTGTAAGGGACTTCCCCAGTTGGGCCGCTCAAAATATGAGCGAGGTGACATTCCGCTGTGCACTACACCTCTTCTATTACGTAACCGTCACAAACTTCAACCTTTTTCATAGCGCGACCCCCCTAGAGTAATAAAATAATTCGCAACTCCCCACTCTGCATTCTCTATTTTAGAAATATGAAATCCCTACATGTTTTACTTACAAAACTCAAGCAGCCGCGACCCCCTTCAAGAAGCGACCCACAGGTTGAAAAACACTGAGTTAGATCATTTTGTTCTGCATATTTTAGTAGCTTTATAATCTGTATCTGTACCTATACCGAGACATACTAGTAATACTTTTAACATAACCAAACAAGCATTCACTTAAATCAGGTTTATTGTAGAATACTGGTAGAATCCTAATCCTGTTCCTATTCTCTCAAGAAGTGTGGACATTTCATTATAATAACTGTGGTTTTATAACAACTTTAAAACTGAAGTCACTTGAAAATCGGCCAAGTTATATTGGATCTTATCGTCGTAGCAAAGATATTAAATTTGTACACACGGGAGTTGTTTGCAATGTTAGAATTGCATTAGAGTATGACAATGTGTTTTCTCGAGAACTCTATTTACCGCAGCAGTTTCAGTACTAAGGAAATATTACCACGAGATTGTGTGCAATTGTTTTGTGTACTTGCTACCTACCTAATGTAGTAAAACTGACAAATTAGTAATTTTCACACAGTTGCGGTAGTTATTGAAGTAGGTACTATTATTATTTATTTTGTGAAGGTTGTCTTTACGAGAAACCTACAATGAAGAAAGGGCACCGTGTAATGACCACAAGGTTATGTCATAAATAAATATATATTACGGGACAATCTTACACAAATCAACTTAGGCCCACGGTAAGCTCAGTAAGGCTTGTGTTGTGGGTACTAGGCGATGATATATATAATAGATACATACATATAGATACTTATATACATATATAACATCCATAACTCAGGAACAAATATTCGTGATAAATACACAAATAAATGCCCTGACCGGGATTCGAACCTCCAGCTTCGTAGGCAGCTGGGCTACGGAGGCCGTTGCTTAGGCATGAATTGATTCAAACCGTCGAAATAGTATCTTCACAATCGTGTTATAATAGAGAGCTTTTTAGTCGAGTACCGTGTTTAGGCCACGAAGCTTGTTGAGTGGCCTAAGTAAGGTACGAGATTAAAAAGCTTGATTATAACAATATTGTGAACAATACTTTTGTACGAGTTCATTAAAATTAATTTTCTACGAGTCAACTGAACTAATTAAACAAACTCGATACTGTTGAAACGAAGTGCAGCCTATCGCTCGTACGCTCGTTGATATCTTAAAAGACATCAACGAGCGAGCGTACGACATCAACGAGTAAACTCAATAATCAAAGCGATTCTATTGGTCCAATTCATTACAGTTCGGTAAAGCAGCCACGTGATTGGTCGAATTTATTTTAGTTCTATTTTCAAATTTTTTTCGGTTGTCTGGAACGTATCGAAACAGTTATTTCGATTGTTTCGACAGTAACTAGTTGTAGAACTATGAAAAGAGTGACGTTGCAGTATTCTCTATGAAATCTTAATACACATATTTTAATCGTCGAGTACAAAAACATTTTTTTACAACCGTGTCTCACAGAGTTAATAAAACTAAGGTCTTCTTTGGAATGTTAAATACATAACGGTGTATAATAAGATGAATCCATTTTGTCTCCTTATTACATAATTTTCTGTTTTTAAATAATTTGATAATTTTTTTTGTTGTTGACCCACATGTAAATTATGTTTTTATCATAATTTATTTAAAGCAAGCAATATAAAATAAGGCAAAATTTATTATTTTAATTTAATGTAAATTATTTGTTAAACCAAACCTTTCGCATTTTAGCCCTAATAGTCTCTGACGACAGGAAAGACGCGAACCTAAATCCCTGTGATACATTTACATGATTACCGATTTTACCGAGTTTAAGTTAAGTTACTTAAGACCTTTTTTTTAAGACCGTTTAAGTTATTTAAGTTAAGTTACAAAGTTAAAGACATTCTAATATCGACTCCGTGACATTTGTTTAATACAGTGAGCACAAGCGCAGCGTCGTGTCGCCTCGTCTTGTGAATAAGTAATTAATTAGTCTACAATAGCGTGTTAATCCGGCTTTTGCTCGCCTGTAAACGTCCTTGTGCCCAATTAATTACTTGTTCTGTGTTTTCTTGAAAACACACACAATGATGTTTCTGTAAACTATTAACTTTTATTGGCGTCTGGAAGCATAAACACATTTTCAGTAACACTTTATTTAATCAGCATTTGTTAATTTCATTACTTATGATCTTAGATTTTCTAAGTTGTCATCTTATTTTAACGAAGAATCAGTCGATGCATAAAAAAACCTGGAACTCGAATATGCAATGCATCTAAGCTTCTGTCACTCGTAATCGCATTATTATCACCTTTTTGTATTACAATAATAGACGTAATATCATTTGATATTTAACAGTAGCTTGACGATGAAGGAAAACATTGTGAGGAAAACGGTCTGATCCCAACAAGGTCTACTTAGTTTTTCCTCTGGGTTGGAAGGTAAAACTAGTGCCTTCGTCAAATCTGGAACTAGGTGCCAAAACGGACCCCGGGCTCCTTTACGGTACAACCGATGATGATGTATTACAAACATACCAGTAATTAGTGGCGACAACCTGAAACACATTGAAACCAAGAATTCCGTCAGTAAGGACTAACTTCTCGTAACTTACAGAAGTCAGCCCTAACTCAATAATAAACCTCTCGAACAGAGTTAGCGGTGTGCACGTGTATAACCTAACCGTGTATACTGAACGTCAAGGTCAAATCTGAATAAACCGGATATACACAAGCATAAATATTAAAATTTTCAATGGCATTTCTCTGGTATGAATTTCTCCGAGAGCGCATAAATATCACGCTAGGGAAACTCGAGCAGTTTTTAAAAGTCAAAACAAATATCAAACTTCGGATTAACTTCCTAATGCACGGGATCGCTAACTTTCCTAATACAAGTTTCTTTATTAACTTTTAATTTACAGAAGTCAAACGTGCGGGACGGGACATTCTGCCATTATTATTTTGTGCTTGTTTCGATATAGAATCGTAACAGCGATCAATAATACCTACTCTATGTATTATTGATCGCTGTTACGATTCTATATCGAAACAAGCACAAAATAATAATGGCAGAATGTCCCGCACGTTTGACTTCTGTAAATTAAAAGTTAATAAAGAAACTTGTATTAGGAAAGTTAGCGATCCCGTGCATTAGGAAGTTAATCCGAAGTTTGATATTTGTTTTGATTCAGCGAGAATAATTTACGTAACTTTTGACAAACATATTAAACGCTTACTAGATAGGTAGGTAACTACTAACTAAAGTACCTATCAGTACGCAGCAGGATATTCGTAGTAACATGTCTCGTAGTCAGCTTACAAAATGAAAAGATCACATTTTGACCGAATGGACGGAAGTGGTTGCCATATTTTTTTAATTTTACAGTTGTCAAGCTATAGGTATATATTTTACTATTATGTTGACATGTAATTTTTTATTACCAATAAATTATGAGTATGAGTATGAGTATGAAGTCAACAAAACTACCTTATTTTCCGCTTCAATTATCAGCTAAGTTGAGATAACTCTTACATACGACCATTAACAGTCTTAATGAATGATGGATGATTATATTTAGTCTGAAAGCTAACATCAAATGATACCGTCAATGTATGACAAATTACATTTAAATTCCATTAACAAACGTCTAGGGGCTGTGACAAAATGGAAGTACATTTTGTTGGAAATATAATTTGTTTAAGACGATTAAACGACGTGTGAAATCTTTACACATACTCGGCTTCACAGACGGTTACGATTTGGTGTTCTTAACTTAAATTGTCACTAGATATACCCCTTCTCCTTGCTTTTAAGTTTACCTTTATTTTTTGCGAATTGAATGGACCAAAAATGCAACTGCTCTAACTACTGTAAAGTTTACAGTAGTTAGAGCAGTTGCAGTGTAAACACGCCTTTGTAGTGCTGACGAAAAGCAATTCAGGCCATTGCAAACCTTAATGTATGAAAATATTTACTCATGCTGGTCACAAAAGGCTCGTTGACGCTTTCACTTTAAGTAAATATCATCCAATTTTAAACAGTAATATTCCATTTTGCATATAATTTTGATGTTTTTATGGGTGGTAGTTTATTTGCATGCCCAATAGCGACTAAAACTCTGCAATCATTCCCAGCAAACCTTAAACAGAGAAACTAACGAACTTCTTTACTAGCAAAAGAAGCCTTTATAAACCCTTCTGCGATATTAGGGCTGCATAATGTACGAGTAATGACTGATGTATGGAATGTCACAAATGCATTAGTTTCCATCGTAAATATTAGGAATTAGATCTTATAGCACTAGCCGGACCACGGAAAGTCGGAGATATTATCCTGAGCGGGGAAGCGCGGTCACGGATTTGTGGGGCAAATCAATTGGTTTGAGTGTGACAATGATTTTTGTTTGATCAATTTTGTAATGAAACACTGCTATTGCATTACAATATTGTCTTAAGCGGCAATTACACTTCGTCGTTCGCCGCATGCTGCATGCGGCGACCGCAAAAGTGTAAAGACCACGTAAAGCGGCAAATACACTGCGTCGTTCACCCATTGCGGCGACCGCATTAGGTGAACGACGAAGTGTAATTGCCACATAACAGACAAAAATATTTTATCATTATAAGTATCTTTTTTTATTTATTAAATCAGTATCTTTAATTTACAATCTTTAATTAAAAAAATCACACTTAGTCAAATCTTATGTGGTGGAGGGAACATGGGTTTTATGCCAACAAACTGCTATGCAGTTTGGCAAATATTAATATATTTTTCAAATGGTATGCTTGCTAAATTAAATAAATAAAACAAAAACCCACCCCTTGTCATTCCGGGTGCATCACACTCGCCGCATTGCCGCGTTGAATCGCGATCGACAACCTTTGCAACAGGAATGATGATAATGATAAATGATATTAAAATGGTACAATGTCAAGGAAGTTTAAATGTCAAATGATTAGTAAAAGCTAGAGCACCCTAGAATGTATGTACGTATTTCGTTGAAATGAACAGTATTATCGAATATTTTTTTAAGTTATGTTAATTTAAACTGTTAGTCTATTGGTGTCTAACACTGTGTCTAACTAACATTTGTTAGCGTCTTGTTATTTTTTAGTTTTAGTTTAAAATCTTCTGATTGTACATTTTCAAAATGTTTGACTAGCCTTGTTAATAGTTACTTAAGTAATTAATGGATGACTTTTATTGGCCTTATACTATGTAATTACCAATATGTATTAGTTATATCTACGGCTGTTGTTATCCTTAATACCAATAAATAAATAACTGATAAACAATCATCCAACTTTTCTAGCCAGTTCAGACTGTAATAGTTAAAGAAGGAACCCGAATTTCGTCTGACATTCAAATGGATATTGTGCCCTTGACCTTGACAGCCGTCTAGAAAGAATCATATTTATTCACACAATTTACGTTTCATCGACCTGATCATTCGGTAAACAACAACAAGCCGAATAAACTACGAGTACATTATCATAAGCAAATGACTACAAAGACGATTCCCATGGAAGTTTGCGAAGCGTATTGACTAGCAATGTAGCGACGCTTGGAAAGCAATTTCTTGGTCAAACAAGTAACCAGCCAAGTTGGATACGACTTCTTTACTGATCACGGTCCATTTGAGCCTTTGTTGAGTCCAACAGACACGGTACACGCGCCTCGAATTTATTGGGGCTCGTTAAATAGTTCAAACATTTTTTTACGACATGTGCTTGTTTTTTTTTGGAGTCACATCAGTCACATGCCTTATTTTTTTGTTTTATGTAGATTGTATTTTTTTGTGTTATGTAGATTGTATTTTTACATAATTTATTTATTGCAGCGTAACCATGTAATGGATCGAGACAATTCCCCATTAAAGCTAAATTTAAAATTGGAAATGATGAATATAAAAAAGCGAGACGTGTACCAAATGTTGACTTAACTTTTGAGTAACCTAGTTAATTATTATTGAAAACCATAAGGTTCGAGAGCATCAACGATTTTTTTTTATAAAAATTGCTCACAGTTAATAAAATATCGTGATACACGGACGAATAAACCAAGTTGTGTATGAAAAATAATAAACTAAATTCTCTCGGATTTCCCGAGACAGCGAGTTTAAGCCGAAGTCAAATTGCGGTTAATTTTTCACGTGAAACAATCTAGCCTCGAGCCGCCGAAACATTCAATATTTGGCTGCGATATTTTTCGGCCGCGTCAATTTATGCCGCGGATACTAAAATTTTGGGTTGAAAACAATTTGTTTTAGGGCAAACAAACGCGTTGTTTCGGCGAAAATTCAGAACAGGCCTGATTAAATAGCAGATTACGAGTATACAAATACCCTTTACGGATGGAAGTGGCAGGGCGTATAACACTGAACACTCCTTTAAGATTACTCCTAGTTATCAAAATAATTGTGTACGAGATAATAAATACCTACGTTTTGTGAGGCGAGATTTATCGCAGCACTTAATTTGAACATAATCCATAAGCTGTGCAGTTTATACTGAGAAAAGCGGTGGATTAAGTTCAAAGCTATATTAACGCCTAAATAAATAAATAAACGTACCTATTAGCCAGAACTATTAACTATACGTACTTGAGAGAAGGTATTATTCAGATTCAGAACTTTATTGATAAAATGTCATATTTTACAGGTCAATATCATGCATGTCAAATACATTTTAAAATTTCTTATTGTCTTAGATGTTATATACCTATCATTAATGAATAATTTTGAAAGTGTTGTTGATTTATGAGTGGGTCAATGATATATTGGTCATAAAGTCGTCTATGCTGTAGCAAGCCATTTTTATGAGGAGCTGTTTGAGCTTGTTTTTAAATGCTGCATCAGTTACGGCGTTTTTAACGTCAGGCGGTAGGACGTTGTAGATCTAGTTGTTATCTCGGATAATTAAAAAGCGGCCAAGTGCGAGTCGGACTCGCACATGAAGGGTTCCGTGAAATAAATTGCGGTTTACGATTTATGACGTATTAAAAAAAACTACTTACTAGATCTCGTACAAACCAATTTTCGGTGGAAGTTTACATGGTAATGTACATCATATATTTTTTTTAGTTTTATCATTCTCTTATTTTAGAAGTTACAGGAGGGGACGACACACATTTTACCACTTTGGAAGTGTCTCTCGCGCAAACTCTTCAGTTTAGAAAAAAATGATATTAGAAACCTCAATATCATTTTTGAAGACCTATCCATAGATACCCCACACGTATGGGTTTGATGAAAAAAAATTTTATGAGTTTCAGTTCTGAGTATCGGGACCCCTAAAACTTAATGTTTTTTTTCGATTTTTGTGTAAAAATCTTAATGCGGTTCACAGAATACATCTACTTACCAAATTTCAATAGTATAGCTCTTATAGTTTCGGAAAAAAGTGGCTGTGACATACGGACGGACAGACAGACAGACAGACAGACGGACGGACATGACGAATCTATAAGGGTTCCGTTTTTTGCCATTTGGCTACGGAACCCTAATAAAAGAAGTTACACTATTGTTACGTTACACACATGTAATACTATTATTTTAGAGGGTTGAAAGGACTATACACCCGTACACTTTTTTGTACCACTAGCCAAGCATTATGTTGGCAGCAGAAAATTACATTTCAAATTCAACTACCGAAGCACAAAAATTGCTTTTAAAAACTTATTTGGTCAAACATCAAAGTGAATATTGTTGACATCAAATTTTAAGAGATAGCTGATTCTGATTCTGAAGTTGTTAAGACGTCTCCCATAAAACTGGGGGCACAGCTGAATCATTTTCAGTAGATAGACTTCATGTAATAAGTATTCTAATAAACGAGAGTTAAGACTGAAGCAACACAACAACTGTAAAGAACGGGACGCTATGCGTGACCCTGTCTTCTTTTTGACAGAATAACGTATCACGGATCGTTAGAAAAACGGAACGAAATAACATATAGATTTTGATATAAAAAATATCATGAGTCTCTCTTCTAAGCAGAGCTATGTAGTATGTCTCCCAAATTTACGTGGTGTGGGCACAGGTTTTCTTGTTTTCATTCCCGGAATATAGTCCACGTACTTAGTGATAATGTAGGTACATATTTACTAACGTAGGTAGTCTAGTTTTAGCTAAAATTATGGAGGGTATTGTTGGTCGTTAATAAATGTTTGAATTTGAATAACGTTTTCTTTTTTCTTATAATCTATGAATAAAAAATAAATCATGACGAGATGGGGCAATGAGCACATAATATATAGGTTATCTGATTACGCGGGCTAGGTTTCCGACTTCACATTTGCGCTTATTTTGAGTGACGGCCTAACTAGCCGTTAGGCCATTAGCTCATAAAACGGTAAATGAATGTTAGCATTAACTCCATAATGAAAGCGAAATAAATTTCCAAGTTCAAATTCATAATTCTGTAACTCTGTCGAAATTCCCCCTGAATGCGGTTAAATCCCGCAGCTACCAGAAGCCCTGGCGGGTTTCCGAACAATTATCTGTCGAAATTTGGCTGTATTTTCAGTATGGGCTAGTAGTATTCACCGGATACCAAAAGGTTTATATGAAGTTAAAAGACTGGCACTTGTACTGTGTTGGGCATCGATTACCCGACAGATATGAATTACAGACTCTGCTCGGAGTGGACTCTTTATTACGTGAAAATCTGTGGGAAAAGCAACATTCAGTTGATTTATAACAGTAATTTATTGTACGTAGCGCCGTTTATTGGTTGCGTGAGAGTTCGCTCTGTGGAAGCCGTTTCATACCACTTGCAGTTTCCTACTTTATTTCTCCATTTTATTGGAAACCTTATATGGGTTAAGTGGCACTTCAAGCCAAGAATAACCGTTATTAGTTCCAGCTTTTATCGACTTAAAGTTTGAAATCATTAGGTAGCGTAAAAAGAGCCATAAAGATGGTATTTTTTATGTCATATTTTATATTACTAGCTGTTTCTTGTGGCGTGTTACAGAGAAACCAGGCGGAGTCGCAGGATAATGTAAAGGTTAAATTTAACAATTTTTTATATTTATTTTGTTACGAGTTTTAGGGATAATCATTAATGATATTGTCATTTTAGTCTCTTTATTTATCACTAGCTGTTGCCCGCGACTTCGTCCGCGTAGAATTTTAGAAAATGATTTCTCTCAATACAAAATTTGAACCCTCTTTTAGGGGATAATTAAAAAAAAAGTTGATGTTCATTTTCTAGTTTGTGAACAAACAGTCTAAAACCAAAGTTAAAAATCTCATACTTTAAAAATGCCTTGAAATACTCAAACCTTGAACCAATTTTAACACTCTTAGGGGATGAATTTGGAAAAACTCTGAAATCAGTTTTGTAGTCTTTTAACGTACAGAATAAGACCGAAGTTAAAAATCTCTTACTCACACTTTAAAATTTTATTGCTCGCCATTTAAAATTTGAACCCCCTTTTAAACCCCCTTAGAGGTTGAATTTTTCTAATCGCTGAAAGAACTTTTTTCGTAAACTTTTAAGTCTCTAGCTCAAAAAAAGTGTTGCCCATACAAAGCTTTCTTAGGGGTGGAATTTTCTAAAACTCTGAAAGTACTTTATTATTAATTTTAATAAGTAACATTTTGAATAGTTTTAAGTCTAGTAAAAAAAAAAGTTTTTCCCACACAACACTGGCTACCCTTCTTAAGGATCTTAAGGATCCCCTTAGGGATGGAGTTTTCTAAAACGCTGAAAGTTCTTTTTTAGTATTCTAATAAGTAATCTTTTTGCAAAGTTTTAAGTCTAACTCAAAAAAAAGTGTTGCCCATGCAAAGCTTGCTCTCCTTTTTAACCCTATTAGGGGTGGAATTTTCTAAAACGATTTGTGTTCTTTTTTTGCATTTTAATAAGTAATCTTTCTACAAAGTTTCAAGTCTCTAACTCAAAAACATAAACTTTCCCTGATAAAAACTTTGCACCCCTTTTTATCCCCCTTAGGGATAGATTTTTTCAAAACGCTGAAAGTCTTTTTTTTTGTATTTTTATAAGTAATCTTTCTACAAAGTTTTAAGTGTCTAGCTCAGAAAAAGTGTTCCCCATACAAACCTTGCACCCTTTTTTAACCCCCTTAAGGAATGATTTTTGTAAAACGCCGAATGTAGTATTTTTCATGTTCTAATAAGTAATTTTTCTTCAAAATTTTAAGTCTCTATTAAAAAAAAATATGTTTTTCCCATACAAACTTTGCACCCTATTTTACCCCCTTAGGGGTGAAATTTTCCAAAACGCTGAAAGTACTTTCTTTGTATTTAGGACTCTAGCTAAAAAAAATAGTTTCCCACATACAAACTTTGCACCCCTATTTTAGCCCCCTATTTTTAGGGGTAGAATTTTCTAAAACGCTGAAAGTACTTAATTTGTATTCTGATGACTAATCTTTCTACAAAGTTTTAAGTCTCTATTTAAAAAAAATATTGTTTCCCCCATACAAAATTTGCACCCCTATTTTACCCCCTTAGGGGTAGATTTTTTTAAAACACTGAATCTAGGTACTTTATTTGTATTCTAATGAATAATTTCTCTACAAAGTTTTAAGTCTCTATTTAAAAAAAAGTAGTTTTTCCCATACAAACTTTTCACTCTATTTTACCCCAAAACGCTGAAAGTGTTTCATTTGTATTCTAATAACTAATTTTTCTACAAAGTTTAAGTCTATAGCTAAAAAAAAAAAGGTTCTCCCATACAAACTTTGCACCCCCATTTTACCCCCTTAGGGGTAGAATTTTTAAAAATCCCTTTTTATCCCTAGCCCACGTTATAAAAGCAACATACTGTGCAAAAATCAACTCTCTAAGATTAGTAGTTTCGGCTGTGCGTTGATGAGTGAGTGAGTGAGTGAATAAGTCATGTATTTATTATGTATAAATAGATATAAGATAATGAAACTCCCATTCAAATATCTCAAAAAATTATGAAGCTACATCCGTTTTAATGTCGCTTGTTAGAGTGAGAAAACGATGAGGGACTGTGACGTCAATATACTCGAGCGTCATAGTAAAAAACAATCGTTTCATATGAAGGTGCGTTTTGCGGAAAAGGGACAGAACATACCCCCTCTTAAAACTTTGGACTCTTATTACTTAATCATTACCTATATAACCTCTTGCTTTGTTTTTTTCTCCATTTGACTATATTTATTTCAAATTCTTTTTCGAGAAAATACATTATGATTAATTACCATATTTTCGATTCCTGAGCTATAACCACGAACTTCGGAATTCGAAAATATTCGGGTATCTCTATCTCTATCGCACTAACCGTACTCGAGTGACAGGGATGCAAATATATGAACATTGAGTATCGGTTTTCGTGGTAGCACCGCAGGTACTTTGGCTGAATGCGCCGAGCGCGTGCCATTGTCATTCAAAAAAAACAAATTCGTGTTAATTATATTGTTCAAATTTGTTGATTTCATTTATTGAAATTACGACATAAAACGACATTTGCGCATATAAGTTCTCATATCAGAATCGAATATTTTTTTATGGTTTATATTTTAGCATTTGTCTCGTAAAGGTCTATCGTAGACGGGATTTAAATTATTAATAAGTGAAAGGCAAAGCAATTCCGCCATTTTGACGAAAATTTCACAGTTCTTATAGCTGACAGTTGGAGCAGCGTTTGATTTCAATAAAAATAAATGAAAAATTAAATGAAGTCGTATATTTCGGAAAATTAATTAACTGTCGCAGTCGGATAAAAACTATCCTAAGTTGCAGCTAGAATAATAATGTACCTATATAAAATGTTTCATATTTTTCCGTTCATGGGATGCTGAGAACATTCGAACCGCGCAAAGCTTAGTTTCAAACTGGCTGATTCTTTTTTTAATTTAGAGATTTATTATAAGTGGAGATAAAGTTTTTATTATTTTGGTTCATATTCATAATACTTAACTGATTCATCCATGATTTCTTTAAAGACCCTCTTAATTATAAACAAATGACGTCATCAAATTTTATGAGGTCTGTTCAAGTAGCGCCTAATGGATCTCCACTCCACGATAACTCTTAGCAGTAACAGTCAACACTGTCAACAGTCGTAAAAGTGTTATAATGATATAAGGAATCTGTATCCCATAGGTTCTCTTAGGTATACAGCTCTTGTTGTCTTTTAAGGCCGAGTTTACGAACACAGAAAACTTCGTTACAACATCAAATTTTCGTAAAAAAAACGATTCCATAGGTGTTAAAATTTCTTAATTTCGTAATAAAACCGACGCGTGACGCCATAAGAAAAGCATGGCGTCCCCGTCGACTGTCGAATTAGCTGGCGACCCAGTATAAATAATCCATTATATTCCATTCAATAACATGCAATGCTCAGCTCTATTCCTTGGAGTTCTCGGGGTTGATGTGAGACAGACTTTGCGCATTCTAATTAGATTTTGATTTTATTTTTATATGTTAGACGCGATTATGCAGTCTGCATCAAAGTATCTGTGCATTTTAGAATCTTACCTATCGCTAACACACGTCTATGCGTGCGATGTTCTAGGTAAATACATACATTAAAACAAATAAATACATATAAGTGTTATGGGCAGCTATATATATATAGGCGACGATATTTACACAGAAAAAAACCAATCTTACACAAATCGATCGGGTCCTAGACGACGATAAACATACTTATATAGATAAATAAAAACTTAAATACATCCATGACTCAGGACGCCACAAAGAACAAAGTCGTATACATACAGTAATACATGAATACATGAAGCCGTAAAGGAAGTACAAAGCAGGTCTTCGGAAATGAGTTTTCCGTCACAACAGCAAAAGCATTACCGACAATTTCCTTCCTTTCATGATTAGAACAAAAGATATAAATTGAATGACGGGAAAAATCTCAAATCATGATTGAAACGGTTGACAAAATATTCTCTGAAGTTTTATTATTGGTTCAAACGACTCTTGTCTCACAAAGAGGAGAGAAGGCGTTAAATATTACACTGTGAACTTTTCTTCTATGATAATTTAAGAGTACAGCTTTTTGCAGTTCATAATAGTTTCGAAAAAATAAGCAGGTCCTCCAAAAAAACTCGTTTTAAGTTTAGCAGTAATTAGCTTATTCTATGTTATCGCTGTGGTCTTAGATTAAATTTTTGATAACATTGTCTTTTGGGCTTTGAGACCAGCTCGCTTAAGTATTTCTGAGGGGTAATCACGTAACGTTCCGAACGTGCGTCGGTACAATTTAACTGTCAATTTTACTAAGACTCCGCTGTCCGTCTGTCTGTCTGTCTGTCTGTCTGTCTGTCCGTCTGTCACCAGGCTGTATCTCAACAACCGTGATAGTAAGACAGTTGTAATTTTCACAGAAGATGTATTTCTGTTGCCGCTATAACAACAAATACTAAAAAAACAGAATAAATAAATATTTTTTATATATTTTTTTTTATTTGTTTTACAATTTTACACAAATCGGCTTAGTCCCAAACTAAGCAAAGCTTGTTCTATGGGTACTAGACGACAATAAACAAGAATTTATATAGATAAATAAATACTTAAATACATAGAAAACAACCATGACTCAGGAACAAATATTTGTGCTCATCACACAAATAAATGCCCCTACCAGGATTCGAACACGGGACCTCCGGCTTCGTAGGCAGGGTCACTACCAACTAGGCTACAGGAGGCTCGCTTTTTGCTCGCTACAACAAACGTGATTTTTTTTCCGTTTTTATAGATAATGGTACGGAACCCTTCGTGCGCGAGACCGACTCGCACTTGGCCGGTTTTTTTTCTTCATGTTCTCTTAACAGATATTATCAAACATTTTTCTTTGCGCCTTCTATAAATAAATCTCTGCTTAGCCCAATAGTTAGCTGGTAGAGCCTTTAGAGTTTAGGCATTAATCACGCGATTTGTACATTTCTGTGTGTTGTGCAATAACGTTTAAATAAATAAAGAATCACATCTTATTTAGGGAAGGCTTAATTCGCTCGGCACCTAGAGGGTACCTAAGGACAACGACAACAAGACATTTTATCATGTAGTAGTGTGTGAGTTTCGATATTTTTAGTAACGAGAAACACCAATAAAATTCATAATAAATGCAAATTGAATTTGATTAAAATATGCGTTCCATAACTACTGGCTACGCGTTAGTATATACGTAGCACGGGCGGGCGCGTCGTTGTTACATATTATGTGTATCGTATACATAATTAACACTAAACCTTTTCTCAAATCTTATGAGAGCTAAACTTCATTTAACCGAATCGCATGAATTCTCGATTTTCACTGGTACGACCGCCATTTTTTTTCCGCTCCTTCATGAATCAATCATTTTCTTGGCGTGTATCCTATTCGAGGTCAGCCGTCCTAATGCAGTTTTGATGTCTTTAAAAACATTGTGCATTAAGGGCCGTAAGAAGGGGATTACTAACGAGAGTCTATTAGAAGCCCGACGCCAAAGGCGGAGAGCTTTTAATGAGTCGAGTTTGTAATCCCCTTACTGCCCGTGATACACACAATGTTTTTCATCACATTTGCGAGGAAATAAATAACTACAAAAGACAGAAAAATCTAAGTTAAGTCACCACTCAAAAATTTACTAAATTGACAACTTCACTTACAGATTTGAGGAGGGCGAGGGGGCGTGGCGCCGCATGGCCTGCTAGATTTTTTTCAACCAATCACAGAGAAGAATTTTTGTGACGCGCGGCCAACTAGATTTTCCAACCAATTTGTTTGATTTGTTTTTAACCAATCAGATCACACACAAGCTTATAACTCCCTCGGGAGTTATAAATCCATAACTCCCGCGGGAGGTTACTCGGGTATAGCTGCTCTATAAACTTGCCTATAATACACCCTTTACAAGCAAGTGTGATGAAAAACTTATTTGTATGTTTCTCGATACAGGGTGTACATATTATTATTCAATTGGAGCAGTGAGATAAATTTTTAAAGTATAAAAGATGCGTAATATTATTCTTAGGTGCCACTAAACTGATTTTTAGAAAAACTAAGCTTCAATCAAATATAAAAAAAAAACCTTATAGATGGCCGGGAATCGAATCCGGAGTGAGGTGGCAGAAAATCGGAGTTCGTTTTAATGCGGAAAATACTAGTGCTGGTTGTAAGAAACAATTATTGTTAAGGAACCAGAGGAAAATGCTGTGAGATATTACCTCCAATTATCTTTCAATAGCACCGCAATTCAGACTGAATATTATTATTTTGTAGCTTAATTAAAACTCAGTCTGCTTGCTACAAGATAGTTGCTGCAGTAACAACTTCACAGTCTGCGGAACACTGTAATGTGTATTGTAGACAATATAAAGTAAACAATTACCACACGAGCGTGTTAGTTTAGGAAGCACCGTATCTCTATATTGCGTCGACATAGGTTTCTGAGAAATTGATTGGAAATACTCGTTCCGGATATGCATCTAATAATGCTATTACATTCCCTTCTTAAGAAATAATACATTTCTGTCAAAAAGAACATTTTTGGTACAAGCTTTTGTTGCCAACTCTCCTTTTATTCTACAGTCATCACTCATCAACTATTCCTTAAGAGTTCCAATGAGCCCAGACACGACGCGTTTACATATTTTGTGTGGTTTAGGTGCTACCTTTTTTCATCATCAGATCAGCGCAGTGGTGCTTAAAAGTGCGTTGTCACTAAACTTACATAATTATATATATAGTTAAGCCGATTTGAACGGAGCTCATGACTGACCTTTGTTCTAAGCTTATGAATAGACATTGATTGCGAGCGCAAGCCAAATCTTGCAAAAAAAATGTTAGCGCCACGTAAAATGTTCATTGAATAATGAACTATATCTACTAGATAATAGATTCCAAATTAGCTACGACATAAAACACCACACACAGCGCCTTATACCTGGCTCGCTCGGAGCGGCTATTTTTTAATCTTTTAGTTAATTTTGAATCTATAGAATAAGACGATAGATTTCATTACATTTTAAGTAGCGCTAACCTTTTTCTTGCAACAAATGGCACGCGTCCGACCACACAGCCGTATTGCTAAAACTTGAATGCTATTGTTCTGAAGATAAGAAGATCTGTCCAGTTCAGAAAATCTCAACTGTACCAATATTTATTTTTTATGTGATCAACCCTGTGTGCGAGTATTATGTTATGTTGGCTAGACCAAATTGTGCTACAAACCCAACCGCTAAAAAACTGTTCTGTCGGTTTGGCAAGTAAATTTGAAAGTGAATATGTATTATGTACGTTCTTGAAAATAATATTTAAAAAACGCGATTCAAAGGCGTATCAGTCAGAACAGGTTATTTTGACAGGTGATCTACTGATAGGTTTCGCGCGACAGTCGCGCTTTCATGAAACGCAAGTTTGAATCGCTGCAAAATGTTCAGTCAGCGGGTCATCACACACACTCTTTGTGCACATGAGTGTGGCGGTGGACAACTGTGGACTACTACGTACCTACTCTGTGTCTGAATTTTTAAGAAAAGTTGCCGGTTACAAGTGTTACAACCGCCCTTAAGCTCCCATGAATGTAATCCCAGTAGAAATTATAACGTAACCTCACTATAAAAGAACAAAGAAATTATGCTTAAATTGTTCTGGGATATCAGCTGACAAAATAGCGGAATGCAAACGCGCGACAGTCGTATGTAGATGTCACTGTGCAGTGCATCTAGGTATTAGAGCATTCTCTGATTTAGAGTGTAATTTATTATACCTACGTACCTAAGAAGCGGTCTGTAAGACAAATATTCCCAAACTAAAATTGCAGTTTTTTAATTGTTAGTTTATTTTGTTTTTCTAATAAATTAAATTAAATTTTATTTTAAGTAATTTTATTCCTATTAGCTAATAATAATGCATGTTCATTTGTAATCTGGATTGTAAGTTACTTATTTATTTAATCGTATGGCATAAGTACATTATTTTGGCCTTTGAGTTTGTCACTCTTTAGTACCACCCAGGGGAAACGTGCAGGCTTGTAGTAGGTAGCTCCTGCGGACGCAAGTGACAGTTGTCCCCCCTTTGTCAAGTGAGTGGACAACTCGACTGTCAGAGGTTCTTAAGCCGCCCGAAGGCCTCTAACTCGGCTTAACGACTACTGTCATAGTCACCGGGATCAACTGCGTAGCGTGCCTTACAAAGCACGGAAGCGCTCATTTATAGCAACGGTCACCCATCCAAAGACTGACCGCTGCCATCTTTGCTTAACCTGCGTTATCGTTTCCGATTCGCAGGCGCCGCTAGGATATGAGGCTGTTTGTTCTCCAAATAAATTCATATAAATAAATAATATAGTGTAGCTTAACTGTAATTACTAGGCATACTTATCAATTAGGTAGTACAAAAAGCACTTTCAAAAACATTTTCATTTTGTCTGTCTGTCCAAAAACCCAATCCTCTTAGTTAATTTAACTGGAATTAGTTTCTCCTAATTTTGCTGCCCAGAGCGATTAAACGAAGTTCGCAAGACTCTTAATTTCGGGGACATATTTATTCCGATTGGCGAAGATAAAGGTCAGCGAACTTTGCAAAGGGAACTATAGGTTTCTTACTTACTTATAGAAAATCCTCTTGGCGCCCCCCTAAGGCTTGCCAGCGGGACGTTTGCACTCTATGATACAAATAAACTGCGATAGCAGCGGTTGTAACTAATAGTGTATTGAATTACAGTCGCTTTAGTCTTGGCATCTGCGTTTATTATATAAGGGTGGTATTCCACTTGTCCAAGATTTTTGTCACATTGGACAAAAATCTTGGACACTTTGCGTCTCACGCAAAATGTGAGACACAATGCACATTGAACAAAGATCTTGGACAAGCAGAAAACCACCCTAAGCTTGAAATCTTTTGACACTCTAGAGGAGAATATACATTAAAAGCCGAGATTTTACGAAATTATAGCAGAACAATATTATAATGAATCAACTTACTTCTTTCAGCGTGTATGGCCACTGTTGGACATAGGGGAGATTAGTCCAAAACCAGGTATATGGGGGTAAAACCGGGACATGGCAGTATAGTCACTGAGAGAGTTTTAAATTTACACGCGCTTTGTACATAGTTGTCTACCATCTTGTTTAGTTTGTCAACAAACGTTGAATAACGTGCGTGATGGTCAATAGAAAAAAAAAAGAAATACGTTGTTAGAGGTGTTTCATGTAATAATCCATGGAATTCATTGTCGAACTAATATTTTGTACAGTCGCCATCACATACATCGGAGCAAACAAGCACGTCACAAACATCTGAACACAACTCTATTTTCAAGGCATTAGGGTGCATGTTCAGATATTTTGACACCCTGTAGTGTTCATATGTATGTGATGGCGACTGTACGTTAAGGTAAGTAACATTTTGTGCTTTATATATCATCTTTATGTATTAAGGTTGAACAAAAATCACTTATATTTTGATTGGATCATGTTTTTATGTGAGTTGATATATTAGTGTATTGGCGGTGCGTTTGGGTCAAAACCGTACAGGGTAAATATTATATATTTAGTACAAGAGTCTTGGTCAATACCCGGTTTTGTACAAGTGTCTTTGTCAATTTTCTTTAATATAATTTCGTTTCAATAATTGTTACAGTTCTAAAGTAAATGCCTCACAATTACAAAAGAACAACAAACCGGCAATCTTGATTTTCTAAGACAGGGATTTACACATTGAATCTTTTCAGATATGGTACCTATAACCGGCTTTGGACTAGGTATGGGGTAGAACCGTAAAATAATAAGACTTTGAAATTGATTGTTTTTTTGTACTTGTGATTATGAAAACAGTGATCTCAATTAAGAAGTATGTTGTTTATTAAGTAAATTAAACAAAAGCTAATTAAAATAGTAGATTTTTCCATAAGTATGTTTTTCACTTAAGTACCTAATTTTTTTTTTATTAACGTCCCGCACTTAATATTTGTTTAACCCCACTTTCCCCTACGCCTCTGAAATAAGCTCGCCTTCAGACTGGCCCTGCATTCGTTTTTATGTTTTCGGCGGCATACTTATGTGTCCGGCCCAGGCCCATTTCAAAGTAGCGACACGTCGTCAGATGTCCACAACATTCGTTCACCGCCGGATCTAATCACTACGGACCCCTGTGACAGAGATACAACAAGCCCGCCTGCTCACAGGAACGCAGCATTGTTCCATGCCTTTATTTTATATGCGATCTTTTCAATAGGTAGTTTAAAATAAAATATTTGTATTTCTGACAGTGCAATAATCGTCCACGACTGTAGTTGAATGTAGGTAACGATTAATAAAAGATCGCCTGTACAATTATAAAATAATTGGTATAATAATGGGTAGTAGTGGGTTACAGTCAGCATAAAAAGTAACTGCGCAATCAAAGACGTCAAAAGCCCTTATTCCCTTTTAATAACGACTTATTGATTGATAAAGATTTATTGGAAATCACTATAAAATTGATAGAATCGTTTTTAGTTCACACTCCTAAGAATTTGATTATAAAAAGACATTTAAGTTAAGTAACTTTATAATCTCAAGCGCAATTTACACATGCAAGAAATTGCATGCAAGTTTAACTACATTGCGGGGTTTGATAGATCAATTGAACTTAGCTAGCATACCTCGGTAACCCGCAATTTAATAAAACTTGCATGCAATTTCTTGCATGTATATGAGACGCTATACGCGTAAGATTATGAACTAGCGATGTTTACATTTTTACGGTGATACATAATATATTTATGCAAGACAAACAGAAGAAGACTTATCAAAGAAAATAACATTAAAATAGGAAAAATGCGCAAGGAAGTTTGCTCAGCAATATACTCATGAGAAATGCTTAAGAGGAAAATGTTTATTCAGTTATTAAAAAACAAACATAATATCTAAATGTTAACATGGCAATATTTTGTTTATGAAAATCAAAATAAGCAGTGAAGTTTCTTTGATTGAGAAGTCGTGTGTCTGACATGATCATACGAGTATAAGAAGATAACCGCCAATGTCTATAATGCCTGTAGAACTACAAATTATAAAATTGCCACAATAATATGTCGCTGCCTTTCTAGTATTACTAGTGGTCATAATTTGAGCGTAAATCAGAACATAAGGGACAGCGTTAAATAACATTTCATGCGGAGGTGAACTTATTACTTATTCCTGTTGAATTTTTTAGTCATAACGCTGCGGTAGTAAGTAGGCTTCAAAACGCTGCGCCACACAAACAGAACTCGTAAACAATTTAATTTGGGAAACTTAATAATGTGCCGAAACGCTGTGCCTTTATTTTAACAACGTTATTTTCCACTCACTTTCAGCACACAAATGTTTGAACACGGCTAAATAAGATCGAAAATTGAATAAATTTGTCAAGTGTTCGTAACAAGTAGGCACTCGAACGGAATAAAGAACATTTCTGCTAAATATAAACTCGTTTTCCCACTAAGATACTTCAGATGTAAAAGTTTATTAAATTAAAAGTTTTGTCCTTAAGAAAATTTATGGATTTGAGCGAAAAATTGAATTTGTTCCGATGGGAGTGAGAACAGTCTGCCGAGAACAAATTTAGGTCGTTATGTTAAACAGAGGTTGTAATTAATACCTACTTTGGGTTATTTTTCAGTTAACGTGGGATTTTATTCATTGTTAAGGGAGGGTTGAACCACCTTATGATTACATACCGATCAACGTAAAATATGGCACCGGCAGCTATGATTCAATAGAAACTTGTCAAAATGTCCATGCATTCAGATTTTAAAAAACACCACTTACGATTATCGACGGTTTGTACCAACCGACCCTAAGTACAATAATACCAGGGTATTGGAAGTCTCTTTCACTCTTCTTCTCCCTCCTCATCTTGTAGCGTTAATCCTATGGTTTCCTGAAAAAGCCCAACTCCACTTATTGCCAAGAATTGGCGTAGGGACTAGTTTTTTGGATGCGATTGTCCTCCGGCCTTCGAACCCAAGAAGAAAATAGACCTAAATGGGATCGTAAGGGTCTCTGTTACTTTATCCCCGATTGAAACCTCAGCTGATGCTTTGGACCCTGGGGTCTACTTTTCTACATTTTTCTCCTCTTCAGTCTATCTTCGGCATAACTATATTGTCTCTCGTTGTGGTGAGGCAGTTGGAACGCATGTCGTCTCTGGTGATGTCAAGCCAGCATTTGTTAGGCCTTTCTTTTTACCAGGTGAAGTTTCACACGTAAGTAGATTGTCGGTGTTCGTAAAACGTAGGGTCATTCAGTATGCCGGAGAATTGAAGAAATAGTACTGTTCTATACTTGTATATGTTTATGAGCGTGGTGAAAACATGGCCCTATAATATCCATTCGCGTTCATATTGAATTTGGCTACATTCACCCGAGGTGTTCCGGAATCTAGTGAACCAAAATAAGCCTATTTCTTATTCTTTACGCTCCACTGAATGCGCCGTTCAATATTTCCGTTTCAATTCCAAAAATGTAATCCATCTTTCAGTAACGAATCGACACTGAGAATATAAAATATCGTTCAACAGAAAACATTTAGGTATTTAAGTAAGTAACTGGGCCTTCGTTGTTGTAGTTAAGAATGTTTGCTCATAGGACGTGTTTGGAACATATATTAGTGAAATAACTCCGAAATAATCTTTTGGTGAAGTTATGTAAGTAGGCATTGCAAAACATCAGTTACATTTTAAGTTTTTGGAGAGCAAACTAAAATTGTCGTTTTTCGGTTTTATGTTTCAACTGAAATATATTCTACACCAATAATCTACTCAGTACTTTAATTATAATTACAAATTGGACAGTGTTATGAAATAAGCGATCAAGCGACAGCGCTTTAGATAGCGCTTAGTTCGCTATTCCATAACACTGTCTAATTGTTCATGAGCTTCACCAAATAAGCGATCAAGCGACAGCGCTTTAGATAGCGCTTAGTTCGCTATTCCATAACACTGTCTAATTGTTCATGAGCTTCACCAAATAAGCGATCAAGCGACAGCGCTTTAGATAGCGCTTAGTTCGCTATTCCATAACACTGTCTAATTGTTCATGAGCTTCACCAAATAACAAGCTCCTGTTAGAATGATTTGTTAAAAACACAAAAGTCAATGTTTAATTAGTAAAAAAGAAACTAATGGTATCGTTTTTATTGTTAATATTTGATGGATGTTTATGGTTTCCTTTTTCATTTAAAAAAGTACTATTCTAAAGTATGCAGTCCAACAGAAAATGTTAGAGGCATCCTATGTTTTTGGACAGGCTTCATGAAAGCGGCTTAATTACGTACCCTGCAATTAGCATCAGTATTCAGCAGGGGATTATTGTACTTTGGCCTCAGAATAAACTTGTTATCACAAGCTGATTTAATTTAGCCTATTTAGTCTGTTACGGAGTAACTTCGTGATTCGAGGATGTTTCAGGACAGGCTACAAGATTTGAAAGAACCTGTAACGAACTGTTACAGATTTGATAAATGTTTCACGATGTATGTACAATCTTATTGTTTTAGTATTAGTAACACTACAATACTAAATGTAGTCATCTCATCTATCATGGTCGTCTATGAGAGTATGTGTTTGTCCAGCAGTGGGTCTTGTGTAAGCTGATGATGAGGAACATAAATTAAGTAGGTACCTAACTATGCAATTGCATCCCTTCAGTGGGTCAATCTTAGACATAAATTTCGCATTCAAGTCTAATTTCAATGCGTTTCAACGCGAAATAAGTACACTTAATACGAATGGTATGTTTCAGTTTGACCCCTGCTCTGCATGAATGCAAATGTTCTTTCATCACACTTGCTCATAAATGGTGTTATTCCATGCCTGTATACAGAAGGACAATGGCCTAAATTGTTCTCGCGGGAATAATAGTATTTTACAGCTCCCTTTTGGAGCTAATACGATCGTGCGGGTTGATTACATTTAAATAATTGTCAAATCAAAAACATACATATACTTCATTTTACGTTGGCAGTGTCTTGTTTTCCGGGTCTGAAAGGGGTAATGAGCTTGTGTGTGATCTGATTTGTTTAAGCAAATCTAGATGGCCGCGCGCTACAAGTATTCGGGTCTGTGATTGGTTGAAAAAAAATCTAGAAGGCCACGAGCTGCAAGAATACTGCTCTGTGATTGGTTGAAATATTGAAGCTGCGCGCTCCACTCGCACTGATCTAGAAGTGAAGTTGTCAATTTCGAAATTTTTTGATTGATGCGCTTGTATGGAACATAGATTTTTCTTTATTCTTTATACTTATTTCCTCGCAAATGTGATGAAAAACATTATGTTAACACGGGCATAAGAATATTGCAAACTCGAGTGATCGAACCTACGACATCGAGCTTCTAATAGACTCTTGATTGCAATATTCCACTTACGCCCCTCGTTAAACAATGTACTATTTTTTAACCTGGCTTTAAGTGCCGGGGCCGATAAACGGATCGATGGTGGGACAATAGCCTGGGGAGAAAACGGGGAAAACTTTCCACACGGCCACGTATGCGGTTTTAAGATGCGCGCGTGCGAATGTGCGCCTTTCTCGGGCTACGAGTATATCGACTAAAGGAAGGCGGGATGTTATAAATATATCGCTATGACTGTATCAGGACTGCATGACTCAAATTCAATATCGTCGTGGGTGACTGTTACTAATACAACGACGGCGGAAACATGCTAAGGCTCGCCTGATGGTAACGGGATACCGTAGCCTATGGGTGCGTCCAGTTTCAGAGGAGTCATAAAGGCCTCCACACACCGGTTGCGTGCACGGGCCCGCGCACGCGACCGGTGTGTGGAGGCCTTAAGAGCGCTGCCGACCTTCATTGATTTGGGGATTCGTTGTGTTGAAAGTAAAATACGAATGCAGGTCGCCCACTCTCAACTCAACACAATGCACCCTCGGATGCTCTGGCGACCTTAGCTGGCTTTGGCTGGCTGGTTTGGCTTGGGTGTTGTGTTCCAGGTCACCACTGGGAACACAACACCACAACCTACCTACAGAGGAATGGGTAACTGGAGGTAAGCTGGAGGTACTAGGTACGACTCAGGAAGTACTTTGCTAGTCGGGTTGCTCCAAATATGTAATTTCGCTGTGCCCTACCAAAGTTCCTAAGTAAGGTACCATCGCCAAAGAAGACCCACCTTAATCTCAAAGCCTTGTAATATAATAACAGTATGATTAATCAAGAAAATCCATTCATAGGACTGCTAATAATTTATTTAACAAACGAAATATAAAAAATCTTTTATGAGATTTGCGTTAGAACAAAAAAAAAACCCTATTATAAAAAAAAAAAATCTAGTGGGCCAATTTATGCACCCGGTCGCCTAATAAGACTTATGACTTACTTATGACTTAAGGCCTGTTATAAATTATTTAAAACAATCGTTTAATCATTGTTTAAATATTACTATCGTCTAGAACTAAGTAGTCGTAAAATAAACGGCCTCCGTAGCCCAGTGGGTAGTGATTCTGCCTACGAAGCTGGAGGTCCCGGGTTCGAATCCCGGTCAGGGCATTTATTTGTGTATTTATCACGAATATTTGTTCCTGAGTTATGGATGTTATATATGTATATAAGTATCTGTATGTATGTATCTATTATATATATCATCGCCTAGTACCCACAACACAAGCCTTACTGAGCTTACCGTGGGCCTAGGTTGATTTGTGTAAGATTGTCCCGTAATATTTATTTATAAAAAAAAAAAAAATTTTTTAATTAATTTGATTCAATAAAATGTTGAACCTATCCCACAATTATAGCTGTGGCATCTTAGGAGTAAAAAAATTAAAAATTGCTATAAAACGATTCTTTATATCAGCCTGTATTGTATACTTAATGATATTTATAAATCGGCTCTTTATTCTTACATATTTTTTTTGACGTAAGTAGGTACTTTTAACTAGTTAGGGATGCATTCAGTGGGCCTTATTAGGGGACTTTTACTTCAGTTCAATTAAGTTTCGTAAAAATACGTAAATTAGAATTAAAATAACAGTATTTACCTATAAGTGGATGCTAAACAAATTAGACTCCCAATTTCACTAAACATACTGACTAAATTTGCGTTACATTTTTCAATTTCCGATTATATGTAAAGGTTGGAAAATAATAAAACGTGCAATATTTTAACACGACACAGCAAACTGCAATTTTTTTACAAAATGGCAGCGCCTTGAGTAAAAACAGAAATCCACGTTTGTTTTTTGTTTGTGACCATAAACGCATGTGCTCACGAAATCTGAAGTAGTTTGGAAAACCATAACTGCGAGTTTTTGCCATCTTAGGAGCCGGGCACCAGCCTTATATGATTTAAAAGCAAATCGTGTTAGAAATATTTGTATCAGCCAAAAATAATCTGCGGTTAATTCAAAAACGTCAAGTGCTCCATCAATTTAATGTCGTCATGAATTTATTATTACTCAAACAAAACTTCGTCGCAACATTATCAAGAATTCCATGTTATTTTATGTTTAATGTAAAACAAGATTTTATGCGCGCCTGAACCGCGTCATTATTAACCTGAGGTTAATAAAGATGATTTATTGTCACTCGTACAAAATTTTGTTTTACACGGGGCGGTCTAAAATGTATCTACGACCTCAAACGAAGGTGTTCAGGGGGTCGACTAGAGACTTGCGTGATGCATTCCAATTTGATATGAGGGCATTTTTAAAAATTCGTACACCCAATTACACCACCCTACAAAACTGACACTGAGTAAATTTTTGTTTAACAAATTATGCTTATTTATTGAAAACTAGCTGTTGCCCGCGACTTCGTCCGCGTAGAACTTTTTATCGTCTTAGAAAATGATTTCTCTCAATACAAAATTTGAACCCTCTTTTAGGGGATAATTAAAAAAAAAGTTGATGTTCATTTTCTAGTTTGTGAACAAACAGTCTAAAACCAAAGTTAAAAATCTCATACTTTAAAAATGCCTTGAAATACTCAAACTTTGAACCAATTTTAACACTCTTAGGGGATGAATTTGGAAAAACTCTGAAATCAGTTTTGTAGTCTTTTAACGTACAGAATAAGACCGAAGTTAAAAATCTCTTACTCACACTTTAAAATTTTATTGCTCGCCATTTAAAATTTGAACCCCCTTTTAAACCCCCTTAGAGGTTGAATTTTTCTAATCGCTGAAAAAACTTTTTTCGTAAACTTTTAAGTCTCTAGCTCAAAAAAAGTGTTGCCCATACAAAGCTTTCTTAACCCCCTTAGGGGTGGAATTTTCTAAAACTCTGAAAGTACTTTATTATTAATTTTAATAAGTAACATTTTGAATAGTTTTAAGTCTAGTAAAAAAAAAAGTTTTTCCCACACAACACTGGCTACCCTTCTTAAGGATCTTAAGGATCCCCTTAGGGATGGAGTTTTCTAAAACGCTGAAAGTTCTTTTTTAGTATTCTAATAAGTAATCTTTTTGCAAAGTTTTAAGTCTAACTCAAAAAAAAGTGTTGCCCATGCAAAGCTTGCTCTCCTTTTTAACCCTATTAGGGGTAGAATTTTCTTAAACGATTTGTGTTCTTTTTTTGTATTTTATTAAGTAATCTTTCTACAAAGTTTCAAGTCTCTAACTCAAAAACATAAACTTTCCCTGATAAAAACTTTGCACCCCTTTTTATCCCCCTTAGGGATAGATTTTTTCAAAACGCTGAGTCTTTTTTTTTTGTATTTTTATAAGTAATCTTTCTACAAAGTTTTAAGTGTCTAGCTCAGAAAAAGTGTTCCCCATACAAACCTTGCACCCTTTTTTAACCCCCTTAGGGAATGATTTTTGTAAAACGCCGAATGTAGTATTTTTCATGTTCTAATAAGTAATTTTAAGTCTCTATTAAAAAAAAATATGTTTTTCCCATACAAACTTTGCACCCTATTTTACCCCCTTAGGGGTGAAATTTTCCAAAACGCTGAAAGTACTTTCTTTGTATTTAAATAATCTTTCTACAAAGTTTTAGGACTCTAGCTAAAAAAAATAGTTTCCCACATACAAACTTTGCACCCCTATTTAAGCCCCCTATTTTTAGGGGTAGAATTTTCTAAAACGCTGAAAGTACTTAATTTGTATTCTGATGACTAATCTTTCTACAAAGTTTTAAGTCTCTATTTAAAAAAAATATTGTTTCCCCCATACAAAATTTGCACCCCTATTTTACCCCCTTAGGGGTAGATTTTTTTAAAACACTGAATCTAGGTACTTTATTTGTATTCTAATGAATAATTTATCTACAAAGTTTTAAGTCTTTATTTAAAAAAAGTAGTTTTTCCCATACAAACTTTGCACTCTATTTTACCCCTTTAGGGGTAGAATTTTCTAAAACCCTGAAAGTTCTTTATTTGTATTCTAATGACTGATCTTTCTACAAAGTTTTAAGTCTCTATTTAAAAAAAAAATGTTTCCCCCATACAAACCTTGCACCCCTATTTTACCCCCGTAGGGGTGGAATTTTCCAAAACGCTGAAAGTGTTTCATTTGTATTCTAATAACTAATTTTTCTACAAAGTTTAAGTCTATAGCTCAAAAAAAAAAGGTTCTCCCATACAAACTTTGCACCCCCATTTTACCCCCTTAGGGGTAGAATTTTCAAAAATCCCTTTTTATCCCTAGCCCACGTTATAAAAGCAACATACTGTGCAAAAATCAACTCTCTAAGATTAGTAGTTTCGGCTGTGCGTTGATGAGTGAGTGAGTGAGTGATTGAGTGAATAAGTCAGTCAGGACATAGGCATTTATTATGTATAAATAGATAGAAGATAATGAAACTCCCATTCAAATATCTCAAAAAATTATGAAGCTACATCCGTTTTAATGTCGCTTGTTAGAGTGAGAAAACGATGAGGGACTGTGACGTCAATATACTCGAGCGTCATAGTAAAAAACAATCGTTTCATATGAAGGTGCGTTTTGCGGAAAAGGGACAGAACATACCCCGTCGTAAAACTTTGGACTCTTATAACTTAATCATTACCTATATAACCTCTTGCTTTGTTTTTTTCTCCACTTGACATTATGATTATTTACCATATTTTCGATTCCTGAGCTATAACCACGAACTTCGGAATTCGAAAATATTCGGGTATCTCTATCTCTATCGCACTAACCATACTCGAGTGACAGGGATGCAAATATATGAACATTGAGTATCGGTTTTCGTGGTAGCGCCGCAGGTAATACTTTGGCTGAATGCGCCGAGCGCGTGCCATTGTCATTCAAAAAAAACAAATTCGTGTTAATTATATTGTTCAAATTTGTTGATTTCATTTATTGAAATTACGACATAAAACGACATTTGCGCATATAAGTTCTCATATCAGAATCGAATATTTTTTTATGGTTTATATTTTAGCATTTGTCTCGTAAAGGTCTATCGTAGACGGGATTTAAATTATTAATAAGTGAAAGGCAAAGCAATTCCACCATTTTGACGAAAATTTGACGGTTCTTATAGCTGACAGTTGGAGCAGCGTTTGATTTCAATAAAAATAAATGAAAAATTAAATGAAGTCGTATATTTCGGAAAATTAATTAACTGTCGCAGTCGGATAAAAACTATCCTAAGTTGCAGCTAGAATAATAATGTACCTATATAAAATGTTTCATATTTTTCCGTTCATGGGATGCTGAGAACATTCGAACCGCGCAAAGCTTAGTTTCAAACTGGCTGATTCTTTTTTTAATTTAGAGATTTATTATAAGTGGAGATGCCCATGAACGTGTTTTGTGCGCTTGTTTTTTACTCGTTAGATCAGCGAACGTGGAAGCGAGGGTACGAAATACATTGACACAAAATTGGAGCGAAACTTAAGTTTCCCATCGACTCCCTATCGTGTCTCATATATCGCCCCATTGATGGAAAATAGGCCAAAGCAAAATATAAAAAGTGACATTTAGACCTACCCGACGTTCGTACAATGCGTTACGTGATCGACCTGCTGATGTGCTGACGGAAAGTTTCCTATATAGCGACATTTTTCTTATAAAATAAAATGTATATATTTAAGATTTCTAAAACCATTACACTTATCTGCCCAAATAGTTCATATTTTTTAATAAATTTTAATAAAATGTAACATAGGAGAATTTCGGAAATTTCTCTCATCTTTCCATTTCCAACATGGAAATTCCGTACCAGAGAAGCATTACACGGTAACTCTTATACACTATGTATAAGAGTTACAGTTTTATGCTCCTCAGGTACGTAAATTTCCTTAATTCCTCGTGAAAGTTTCTAGAAATTCCCGAGAACTTTTTCAACTTTTTGGAAACTTTCCGCAATTTGCACATCACTACTACATACACCCCCGACGGAAACGAGGTGCATTATAAGTTTAACACAGCTTTGCGTTTGTCTGTGCTTGATGCTTTGAGCCGCGGGGGAGATCAATGGGTGGCTTTTATCCCTAAAATAATACCCTAAGGGGATGAAATGGTCTGTAAAAATTTAGATAGAACCCGTTTAGATAAAATTTGATATAGAGATAGTTTGAGTCTCGGGGAAGGACATACGATAGTTTTTTTTCCGGAAATCAATTCCTAAAGGGGAAATGGAGGGTGAAAGTTTGTATCGAGCTACGATATAAACGGGTTCTACGCGGACGAAGTCGCGGGCAGAAGCTAGTAAGACCATAAGTCCGTTTACCCAAAATTTTTAGCACATCGTAAAAAACAAAGACGATCCGCACGTTTGTATAAATATTCTATTATAAGTACTTAACGTTTCCTCTGTGTACTAGCAACTGTAATCATAAACCGAATTCGATGGGCTCAGTGTTCAAAGAGCAGGAGGAAATTTAGTACGTAAACCAATTTCCGTCGGGCAAATTTGAGGCGGTGGAATCGAGTCTCGGATCCTCCCTGTTTATTACACTTCCTAAACCGTTGCGTTGATTTCCACAAAATTTTTACTCAAAATTACGGGAACGAACTTCAAATGACACAAATCTTAGTATAAAGTATGTAAAGGAATTAAACCAAACATTGTTCAAAACCCCCTTGAAGTATAAGTTGAAAGGAGTGTCGTTGCACATATATTGTTAGGTATTTTTACCTAACCATCAGCACCGCTGGGAACAGGGCCTCCTCTCCTAGATGAGAGGGAATGGGCCACCCACGCTGGCCCAGTGCGGTTTAGGGACTTTACATACACCTTTGAATATATTGGTACATATATGCAAGTTCCCTTACGATGTTTTCCTTCGCTAGAATGCTACTGGCAACGAAAAACCGATTGGTACGAGCCGGGATTCGAATCCACGACCGTCGTTTGCTACTGCTTGGTACTATATCGTACTTACGCCAGATACTAAACTACGAAGATATGTTCCTTCGAACCGGATTATATTAGTCAATTGATGCTAAAAATACTTACTTTATTGATATATGAACAAGTTTGGATACAATTGTATTGGCTATGTTTAACATGCTAAGTATTACGATTTACTTTCCACGTATGTTGATATCATGTTTTCTTGCCATTTAGAAATAATGGCATACTCATGTATTACCATATTGCTGCTTATGGTAATACTTGTTGAATATTTCACTTAAGAATGAGGGCTGTATCTATTAGCATACATTACGTCACTTACCATTCGTTGTGGGGACAAGAATTGCACTCAAATAAGGTCAATTGATAAAAATGCAAGTAAAGCAAAGAAATATTGCATCAAAAAGTTTCTGGATAAAAATACATTTTTGGAACAAGTTTTTATTGACTAATAAACCGTTGAAAGAGTTCTAATGAGCCTAAACACGAGGGGTATAGCTTGAAGGTCTTGCGAGCTGTTCATTAAAACAGCGAAACAGATAATTAAAATAAAGCGTTAATTGCGGAATAGTTCGTGAGATATTTGTGAGCTCCTAGTTCTGTCCAATAATTGCAATTGGCTGACGGAATGGTCTAATATTTTGTCTCCAAGTGTAACCTGTTAAAGCGCTATCGGCCTATACATTGTCACATTCTAATCAATGAATGGGCCCGCTACGCCATTGCTACCAATGCTTCCATAAGCGATATTACATGACATTACACTCCGTGACGTCATCAAACAAATGAGCTCATCGTTTACAACCTAATAAAGCAAGCAGTCGGATGGCGAGCCATATTTCATTAACACTCTCGACCCAAAAAGCAGTATTCGGGTCGTCGGATACTCGTAATACGAGAAGAAACAAAACGTTCGCATTCAGGCTCCAGTTCACACCCTAACTCCGTTCCTTTTCGTTAATTAGAAAGGGCGGACAAAATATCATTATTGTTAGGTAGGTACATTCTTTTACTTTCCTTGTCCTACTTAGAAAAGTAATAGTAATAAGTAATAACCCTTCCTTTGTATCCGAACCTTGCCGTGTCGCATTTAAGGCGAGGTATAATGAGAGATTGAAGTAGCGAACTAGCAATACTTCTCAAAGGTTACACGATTACCGATCCTTTCTCGTCGTTCGATTCTTAAAAAATGGAATTAGAAATTCCAAAAACATTCGTGTCACTAAAGTCAGCCAAAGGTAACATTTCCGTTGCCAATTAATTTGCTTGTTTTAAATCGGATAAAGATAACTCATATTTCAAATTAGGTGCAAATTCATTTGCATAGACATTTTATCACAAGATTTGGCGTTGTCCTAAATGGGTTGGCTCACTAGACATTAAGGCTGATAAAGTATCTTCGAACAGGATTTTCTCAAGACAATATCCAAATAAATGCGGATCGCACCTCTTACTCCTTATATATGTATATAAATATGTCCAATTGTCCATGCATATAAAATCCTACCGTATACCACACACTGTAACATTATATAAAAAATCGTCTCACATTAAGGGAGATTTTATATTGAAAGCATACGTTCAGCCGCACTCAGAAATCTTCTTTAAAAGACATTTACTTAACCTGAGCAAGAAAAATTGACG
Source organism: Epinotia brunnichana (assembly GCA_963854355.1). NCBI lineage: Eukaryota > Metazoa > Arthropoda > Insecta > Lepidoptera > Tortricidae > Epinotia > Epinotia brunnichana. Next base: position 13,667,951 of record OY977949.1, on the reverse strand, counting down.
TGGGATTCGGGTTGGAAGGTTGCGTAGGCGATGATTCGGACGAGATGAGTGGGTCGGGTCACCGCATCGATCAATGTCGCTGACCTGCCTAAAGGCTCGTTCCGAAGGGCCACGTCGTGACATATTAAATTGAATAATAAAGCCGATTTTTAGTACTGACTGACAGTTTTAAGGGATCCGTATTAAAAGGGTGCCACACTGCCAACAGAATCCGCTGTTTGTTTGTCTGTCCTCACGTCCGTTTGTCACTCATAATAGGTTGAACCTTTAAAACTTTACAGAATTTAATGTTACTGTGTCACTATAATATTAAATAATTATGGAACTAAAGGAAGATTTTTCAAAAAATAAAACACTGATTGAAGTTCCCCGTACAAGGAGCTGGACTACTTATTGACTTTATCTATCTAAATATCATAAACCCTCCATGATGCGTTCAAGAACCGCACATTATGACCACCATAAAAATATACTGTTTTGGTAGAACAAAATTTCTTATCTGTGAAAATGTTATTATTGCTAACTAATAACATCGATTTCGATAATATTATTTCATTCAAATTTCGAACGTCTCTGAAAAACAAAGAAATTTGATGCACCCCTATTCTAATATCAGTCGAGATGATGTTTAGTTTGAATTTAATTGTCAATTTGCATACTTTGACAAATGTCGCACGTACGAGTAAGTAAGATATCGAACGATATGATAGTTGGATCCGACTCTACTAAAACTATGACAGCTGCCAGAAAACAACGCCGCGATGCCGGTCATAATATGCGGCTCCTGAATGCATCATGGAGGCTTATAATATACTCCAGGCAAAATACGGTTTTGAAAAACAATAATTTATAATAGCGTTATTTTTGTTTATTTCATTTATAACGTTATTCTAAGATGATTTATGCAAGAATCCAACAAAATTTCCATCCGGAAGTAATTATATAGATTTAAATAAAGCATCAATTATTTTTTTATTATCATTTATCTTGAATATTATAGAGCAAATGCAAATGAACCAAAATAAAGATAAAACCATTCATTCATATTTTTTCTGACCTTTCAGAAGCTTCATAAGTTATAATTTTTTTGATGTCCGTAAGTTTGTTGGATTTTGTTGCTAGAAATCGGTTATTATAAATTAATTCCAAACTTGATTTTTTTTCCATACAAGTTGTCAGTTCATTGCCTGGACTAATATGTGGATAGATAAAGTAGTGTATGTAACTCGGCTGCCCAAAGGAGAAAACTAGTAACTCATTTTTGGCAAATTTTACAGGAGAGCGAAAAAACGTAATTTGAATTTTTCGTCACCTAATAAACCCAAATAGCATTAATAAACGATGCAATGGCATTTGGTAGTGTAAAATCTTTGCCATATTTCTTTTTATATTTTTATGTTCAGTTTAATCAGAATTGGGGGATTTTTTTTTATACGACGGTGGCAAACAAGCTTACGGCCTGCCTGATGTTAAGCAGTTACCGTAGCCTATGGACACTTGTGACTCCAGAAGAATCACAAGCGCGTTGCCAACCCTTTATTCACTTGAGGATTCGCTGTGTTGGCAGATAGATACATGCAGGTCCCTCACTCCCAACACAGCGCATCCTAGGGAGCTCTGGCGACCTTACTCACCACCAGTAGGTCGATCACGTAACGAATTTTACGAACGTCGGGTAGGTCTAAATGTCACTTTTTATATGGAAAATTGACAGTTAAATTGTACCGACGCGCGTTCGGAACGTTACGTGATTACCTCTCTGGAACACAACACCACATGCTTCACAGCATGCAATAATATAACAACACTACAAAGCAGTGGTGCTATTATGGCTGCGGTCTTCTGTAAGGTGGAGGTTCTTCCCTAGTTGGGCTGCTCCACATACGAGCGAGATGATATTTCGCTGTGCCCTACCTCTCTAAAATACAAATGTTTTCTGCGTAGAAATGACGTCGAATTTTTAAAGAAATCCCCACATAAAACCAAGTATCTCTCGACTTACTTGTTTTTTACGTGGGGATGTCTTTAAAAATGTATGAGGATTATTGTATTTTTATCGACGAAGTTTGTATGTTTTCGGTAATCTCCGAAACAATTTATCCGATTTCAAAAATTCTTTGACCTGCGTGTAGACTGGTTTTTTTGGATGGTTAAAAGCTATATTTTATCCCGCGGGTTTGCCTGCGTTCTTTGTAATACGCGGGTTAAGCTGCGCGGGTGGGTTATATATGCAACATTTTCGTCCTCAATAAGTAACGTTATTATTTTTTCAACACATTTGCTCGTAACGTGCCTCTTATTGTGCCGCTTTTGGGCTCATAATCCTGGGTATTAAACACGCGTGTTTAATAACATTACGACACTCGTGTAGTTATGTTTATATCCCGATTAAGACACGTTGGCACCTTGCAGCAAGGTGTATGTATGGACTCGGCGCATTCTTAAATTGACCGGGTTATACAGGTTTGTTTTTAATTCTCGGCAAATGGATTCTTACTAGACTAAACAAATTAAATCCTTCTTGTGGATTAATTGATTATTTCTTGTTGGATATGATATAGAAACGTTTCATTTAGTAAAACTATTTACTTTTGATAACATTTTACATGAATTTATATTGAATAACAAAATATTTATTTTATTTTGTATTGGCTGTTTAGAGATTTCATCTAAGCCTCGCACGGGCGCACTGCGCGAACTTCACGAAAAAAAATAGTTGCGCGCCATTATAGGTAATTTCACAAATATTTATAAACATTGATGATGCGTGTTTGGTTATTGTTAAAAATGTTAACTCGTAGTGGATAGAAAAGTGACAAATAGAATTGATGCCACTGTACATTCTTGCAGATGTACAAATATGTGAGTAAAAACCTGTTGTCATCAATAACTAAAGGAAACAACTTAGGAGCCTGTAAGTGTAATTTTATGAAAAGGATTTTTTTGTACTCGTCGATTAAAATCCGTGTATTAAGATTTCATAGAGAATACTGCAACGTCACTCTTTTCATAGTTGTAGTCCATGTTACTGTCGAAACAATCGAAATAACTGTTTCGATACGCTCCAGACAACCGAAAAAATATAGAAAATAGAACTAAAATAAATTCGACCAATCACGTGGCTGCTTTACCGAACTGTAATGAATTGGACCAAACAACCACTTCGTTTCAACAGTATTGAGTTTGTTTAATTAATTCAGTTGACGCGTAGAAAACTAATTTTAATGAACTCGTACGAAAAGTATTGTTCACAATAGTGTTATAATCAAGCTTTTTAATCTCGTACCTTACTAAGGCCACTCAGCAAGCTTCGTGGCCTAAACACGGTACTCGACTAAAAAGCTCTCTATTATAACACGATTGTGAAAAATACTATTTTCCTCGCAAATGTGTTGAAAAACGTCGTATGACACGCGTGAGCTTTGATAATTACATCCTCGGCTCTATTATCACGCTCACCTGTGGTTCGCGTGACAATTACGCCTCTAATGTAATGATCAACATACCTCACTTGTATCATAATGTACTATTTTAATGTGTGACAAAGTATGTTATTTATTCTACAAGCATTTTACCTATGATCTGCATTTAAACACATATTCATTACTAGCTGTTGCCCGCGACTTCGTCCGCGTAGAACTTATACTTAGAAAATATAATGCAAACAAACTTCTACTTACCATCTTAAGGGATGATTTCCGAGGCAAAAACTATTCTATATCCTTCGAAGGGTCTCAAATTATCTCTATACCAAATTTCATCTAGGTATATGGATTTTATCCAAACTTTCACCCCCTATTTCATACCCTTAGGGAAAGATTTTCGGGATAAAAACTATCTAATATCATTCTTCGGGACTCAAACGACCTTTATACCAAATTTCATCTAAACGGGATTCATCCAAATTTTCACCCCCATTTCACCTTAGGGAGTGATTTCCGGAATTAAAACTATCCTATGTCCTTTCCCAGGACTCAAGCTATCTCTATACCAAATTGTATTAAAATGGGTTCCATCCGAATTTTCACCCCTAATTTCACCCCCTTAGGTTATGATTTCTGGGGTGATTTTTGAGGGTTGCCCAGGACTTAACCTATATCTACACCACATTTCATCAAAATAGATTACATCCAAATTTTCACCCCCCCCCTTTTCACCCCCTTAGGGGATGATTTCCGGGATAAAACTTATTATATGTCCTTCCCCGAGACTCAAACTATTTATATACCAAATTTCATCTAAATCGGTGCAGCGGTTTAAGTAGCTCCATACAAATTTCCACCCCCAATTTCAGCCCCTCAGATATAAAAACTACCCTTTGTCCTTCCCCGGAGCTCAAACTATCTGTATACCAAATTTCATCTAAATCGGTTCAGCGGTTTAGGCGTGAAGAGTTAACAGACAGACAGACACACTTTCGCATTTATAATATTAATATGGAAGTATGGATTGTTAGTATGGATAGTATGGGTTCTTTCTAGGGCTCGCGGTCGTGCCCGGGTTTCATGTACCCGTAGCCGGGTCCCCGTTCCCATGTTACACGGAAACGGCTTTAAGTCCCGTTCGGAACGTGTATTTAAGACCCGTGTAATTAAGACACGTGTACCCGTGTACCCGGGTACACGAGTACACGGGTCTTAATTACACGCGGGTCCGACCCGCTCTCACCGTGTATTGGCGATCGGAGACGTTGCCTTTAAAAACTACGATAAAGATGGGGGGGGGGGGGGGGGGGGATATTTACAATATTAAATTCAACTGACACTGAGATTTGGCGTAAATAAATAGGAGTTTTAAAAATAACAAAAATCGTGGAGTAGAATAAACGAGGGATAAGTTACTATTCTTTACTAAAATAATTGTCAAGAGAATAATATACTAGAAAATAGAAAACCTTAACTCACGGTTTTAAAGTTACTACTAAACAGTAAAGGTAAACCACAAAGTATCAAAATAATGTGAGTGCCGTATTGCTTCGGGGCAGTCTATCGTCCTACACTACCAAAACGTAATATCTAGAATATCAGTGACATTAAATTTGAACCTTAATACTATGACGATACCGTTTGTTTTTCAACATGAATGTTGTAGTAGCACGTGCTTACTCGGTAGCTGGCGGCTATGCCATAATAGAGACAATGGGCTTTGTTTGAAAGATTAGGGCTCGGAGCGATAAATTCACCTGAGAAGATCCAGACAATACCAGGTAATGTCATAAAATCCTTTTCCTCGGTACGCGCGAACAAGAAAAAACAAAAGAGACTAGAGCACCTTCCATTTATTTGTTGAAATTTCGGCTTTATCGCAAATACATTCATAATATTGCTTGGGAATTCAACGACTGGTTCATCAATAGTTTACTCGGTAATACTTTCGGGTTTGTCCAAAAAAAAATACAAGACACTGATAATGCCTATTTAAATTATAATTTTGTGTACATTTTGTTACTGCTAATTATGTTTAGCTTGTTGAACTAAATCAGCTATATACATAAAATTTATATACATGTTTCAAAGTAAATTTCAATATCCACTGTAATCTTGCCGTTATTAATAATGAAGAGAACCCTTGAAATTTTCAAAAAGGCAATTTATGTTAAATGTTATACTAAATAACTCTACGAGTTAGCAAGTAATAGGAGATTATCATAAATAATGTTTGCTTCAACTCAAACCGGCGTGGACGGGTCGAGTTGCCCGTTACCCGAGAGGAACTGAGACACGCCGACCCGGGCACGGTTCTTGGACCCGGGCTCGGTTCTTGGATCCGGGCACGGTTCTTGGACACGGGTCGAAACGGATCTTGGCGGGTACGTGTAATTTGGGTTCTTAGTACCGCCGGGCTTAAGGACACGTGTACACGGTTTGGCGTGTTACACGGATACCGCGAGCCCTAGTTCTGTTCTTTCCGCTTGTCTTCCAAATAGAGGTGTAGCTGTAGACTCACTTCAAAAGAAAGAAGAAACGAAAAACTCTTCAAATATCTCAAAAAATTACGAAGCTACAACCGTTTTAATGTCGCTTGTTAGAGTGAGAAAACGATCAGGGACCGTGACGTCACGATCCACGAGCGTCATAGTAAAAAACAATCGTTTCATTATAAAGGTGCGTTTTGCGGAAAAGAGACGCAACAAACCCCCTCTTCAAACTTTATACACTTATAACTTTGTGATTACCTATACGAGTATAGCCTCTTGCGTTGTTTTTTTTCGAGATAATACAACATTATGATTATTTTGTTTAGTGTCTACATCCCTATTTTCGATAAGATAAGATAAAATAAGATTTCTTTATTGTCAGAACTGTGTAGGTACGTATGTAGTTGTTTTGGGTAATATAAAGTCCAACAGCTTGCCCATTTCGGACGTACAATATTAAACTTAAAGCTAGTCAAATATACTAAAACAATAACAACAATAGTATTTCCAAATAATTTTAACCATATTTACACATAAAATATTAATTTAGATCTATCCGACATCCGTATTTTCTTTTAAACCACGAACTTCGGAAATTCGAAAATATTCGGGTATCTCTATCTCTATCGCACTAACAAATGACAGGAATGCAGATATACGAACTTCCGAGTTTCGGTTTTCGTGGTTTCGCTGAATACGCAAAGAGCGCGCGCGCGTGCCATTCAAAAAAACCAAGTTTATATTGTTCGAATTTGTTGTTACATTTGTAGAAATTACGCCTTAATTTGACATTTGCGCATATAAATTCGCATATCAAAATCGATTAATTTTATATTTGCTTTTGGTACCTATGTGTCTCGTCAATGCATATCGTAGACGGGATTAAAATTATTAATAAGGCGAAAGAAAGGCAAAGAAATTCCGCCATTTTCTCCGTAGTATTTCTTATTAGTCTGTGATTTTGACGTTTCTTTTAGCTGACAGATGTGGCGGCGATATACTTTAAGAATAATAAATGAAAAATTAAATGAAGTCGTATATTACGGCAAATAAATTAATTGTCGCAGTCGGATAAAAACTATCCTAAGTTGCAGCGGGAATAATAATGTACCTATATAAAATGTTTCATATTTTTCCGTCTATGGGATGCTGAGAACATTCGTACCACAGAAAGCTTAGTTTCAAACTGGCTGATTCTTTTTTTAATTTAGAGATTTATTATAAGTGGAGATTATTTTCGCCCTAAAGTTAGTTTGTGTATAAAGTACTAAAGTAGGGCAATTTTTGACAATGATGAAGAGATATTCATTGTCACTACAATAATACTCATAAAACATGCACAGTCGTTCCACTACACAACAGAATTAAAATAAAATAAGTTCGGTTCTATATTGTACGTTTGGGAATAGCCTCAATATATGACTTTAAATATCAAATACTTGGTTTCAACGTTGTTTACAAACTTCTTACCAACGGTGAAACCAAGTATCTTCCAAACTCATTTGATTTCCAAGTATCTCCTCTTGAGTTACTTGTTTTTAGCGTAGAATATCGTCAAGATATTTGTTTTCAGCGTAGAATTAATGCCCAAAAAAAGACACTTGGATTTTAAAATTATTAATAACTTGGAAAATATAAGGTTTAGAAGAAAATTTTTGAAGAAGGTAGATGCGTTTTCATGCCCTTTATCAAGTATCCAAAAAAACGAAAATAGAAAAAAAGGGAGTTACGTACTTGTTTTTTTTGTATGGGGCAAGCCAAACTTGTATATAATTAGGCATTAAAAGACTCGTGTGATGTTATTCACACTCGCATTTAATGCCCTTCATTATGTACAGTCACATAAACTACTATTTTTACATTTGTTTTGTGGTACGAAACCCGTCGTGTGCGAGTCCGACACACAATCGTTTTTACACCTTTATCGAGAGAGAGAGAGCAACTTTGTCATGAGAGTCGATTTCGAATGACGATCAAACATCGTGATGCCTACTAAAAACGCAAGTCCGGGTACTCCGAATTTTACGATGGCGGGTGAATAGGGAGTAGGTATTATACTGCAATGTTCTGCCGCCAGAGTGCAGCACTAGCGCAAATTGTAAACCATGAAGGATGTGTATATATGCGTGTGTTAGTCCCACCACACATACACACATGAGTGACAAGGATGTATGCATAGACAATATATACCATACAAGAGATACAATGCCTAATCTGCTAGTGTCGCCCCTACGCAGAGTTTTGCGCGACGTCATATTTAATAGGGAATACCTATTAAATATTGTTGGACGACCTCTGTAGCCTAGTTGGTAGTGACCCTGCCTGCGAAGCCGGAGGTCCCGGGTTCGAATCCCGGTAAGGGCATTTATTTGTGTGATGAGCACGAATATTTGTTCCTGAGTCATGGAAAAATATTATTATATTATTACTGCTGGACATAGGCCTCCCCCAAAGCGTGCCACACCCAACTAACATTTTGGCGTCAGCTAAGGGTTTTATTATAACCTTAACCTTTATAAGTGAGTTATAATTATCTCAATTGGAAATAATAGTGTTATAGAGGAGTTAAGAAAAATAAACCTCCAAAAGTGTTACTAGAGCTTTATTTATTTATTTATTTAATTTGTTTATTTCGAACCACATATAGTTCATATACAATCATTAAAATAAAGTACACATTAAAAATAAAATAAGACATTAAAATAAGACAATACAATTATTAGCTACAACATGTAAGGAGTTCCAGTGCTCCACCATCGGGCATTCCAGCCTATCAACAATGGTGTTCAGGAGGCTGTTGTCGCTGCCTCGCACACGGCGCATCAGAGAGGCAACTCGTTTTCGAATTATTGCATGAAAACTATCAACTCTAGCCTCTGCAAACATTCCTGATGCGCTGCAAAAGCGAGGCAGCCCCAACAACATCCTAAAACCATTATTGTACTGGACGCGTAAGGCATTGAGAGCTCTCTGCGTGGGTCCACAAGCTACACGTGTAGAAAGTCTGACAAAATGCCTTAAAAAGGGTTATTTTGACATCCCTCGTACAACGTGCGAACCTGCGGACCAACATGTTGCTCCTCACTGCCAATGCCCTACGCTCCCGCTCCACATCGAGATCATCTGAGAGGTCCTCGGTGACCCAGTGCCCCAGATACTTGAACTTTGTGACTTTAGTCAACTCCGTTCCTCCAAGTTTTATGGAACGCTGTGAAACATACAGGTTTTAGAGTTATAAGAGTGTTACTCAAAGCAAGTATAGGTACTTAAGATGTTATAGCTTTAACCTGTTTGCAACACTTAAACCTTTACAAGAGTGCTCGCTGACTCTCGTTAACTCTTATTGCTTTTAGTTGTTGCCGTGGAGTGTAGTGTATTATAAATCCTAAGGTGCTATATCTATTATAAGGTGCAGGCAGAGGCTTTATAACAGAGTTAGCCAAGAGTGTAGTAACACAAGATACTAGAAGTGTTGAACAACACCGTTATGAAGGCAAAGCCTGCACAATATTGCCACTGGCCAAGAAACAAGAATAGAAAATGATAAAAACTTTAGGTGCCTATTTTATTCTTCATATGTTTAATTAGAAATCTTTAATAAATCGTGGGCGCGTTAAAATTGTGATGGAAAACATGGTGTACACTTACCGTAAAATCACAAGGGGAGATTGTTTTCACTTAACACTCTCACTGCCATACGGTCCGACGGCGGGTCGTAACTTTTCGAGTAAGGCACGCCAAATACCTACGCGCTGAGTGAGTTTCGCGGGCCGTGCGGGTCGCCGGCGTGCCGTAACTTTCACACCTAAGTTCACGTCAATTTTTGATAGTAGTCAAAATTCAATCTACTAGCCACACTAGTAATAACATCACTAGGCCGCCGGCCGCACGCATGGCTTGCTGCAGTTGTCACGCGATTTTTGAAAAATTTGCATTTCGTGGTTGCCTATAGATTTTTACATTATGGCGCACTCTGAAGAAAATTCCGACTACCAACCATCTTTGGACGAAACCTAAGACAGTGTGGATAGTGATTGATATAAAAAAGCAGGATCCTAACATCAAAAAAATTCACCACACAAAAATTCAAAAAATATATTTGCCTTAACAAAAAAGCAATCAAAGTCAAGGCCTTTAAAAATAGCACCCAACACCAATTTGAAAAGTCCCCGCTGGTTGACCATCGAAACAGGATAGTTAGACGAAGATGCATCCATTGCTACGAAAAGAAGCGAGAAGAGGGTATGTCAAGTGTAAACGAATGTAAAGTGACAAAAAAGGGAATACTTTATGTTTACTTTGCCCCTCGTACCCCAGCGTATGCTCCGAATGATTTGCCAACATTCATAAAGCCATTGTCAAGAAATAAATTATATTTTTAAGTAAATAAAACTCAATTGACCCCACCTTAAGTTGAATTTTTGTCATTTATTTAACCTTTCATAAGTCCCACAAATTTAGTCATACAGACTTACTTTTTTTTAAAATTGTAAATAAAGGATTGCAGTTGCCATCTCATTTGTCTTTACCAGCAGGCCACGTACTACAAAACTGGTATAAAATTGCAAGGTCGTAGCGGACCGCACGGCCTGCTAATCAAAACAGACAGTGAGCCGGCCGGCCGCCCGTGTGGCCTGCTGCACTCATCGTAGCCTTTTCTCCGCGGCCTGCGCGTGTAGGTAGTGTTTTGTGTTTGTGATATTAACACTCACCGCCACCCATATATTGAATTTTCGAGTCCAACGAGCCATACGGGCCGCCGGCGGACGCATCTATACCTACTAGGTATAGATGCGGTGAGAGTGTTAATATCACAAACACAAAACACTTTCAATTAGTAACTCCTGTCAAATATATTAATCTCGGTAGACTATATTAAAGTAAAAAGTAAGATGCTCACTTGAAACTGGGTGAGCGCAAGAGTATTATAAGATTATAACACTCTCAGCTAACACCTTCCGTTACTACTGTGTTTGTATAGGGTTGGTCAACACTATGGGTGTCAGATAACACTGATCTACAGGCTTTCTTACACCTTTACCTGTAAGATCGTGGGCCTATTTCGTGGTCATAAGGGTGTTAGAGCATGCTCTAAAACCTTTTTACAGGCATTCTTAACACCTTAACACTTGGCTGGAACCGATATAAGAATGATATAACGGTTACTGTAACGCTAATAGTGTGCTAGTTGGGAAATGACTGGTCCTGCGCCGCCCACATCCAGCGTACTCCCGCAACCTTTACTACGCGGTAATGATCTAAGTTCTTCCTCCAACCTTGTACGTTGCGCGTAGATTGTTATAAATTAGGGTTGATTAAATGCCCAATAAGTAACCACTATTTTTGAAAGACCCAAGTATCACAATTCAATCCACATACATTCTTACAATTAGTAAAATGATGGCACAATCTATCTATATTATTATTACGCGAGCCCGATTTTTGTACCTACATGCCATCAGATCTACAGTTATGTCACTGGATTCGTCTCATGCTGCAGATTTGCAATAAGGTCTTCGTTTTTTCATTTTTTATCGGTAAGTTACTAAAATATATATTTAAAGAAACTACTGTGCGCTGACCACGTGACTTTGGCTGCGTGACGTTACGTGGCGTAACTTCAGTTTTGACTCGAGATGACAATGTAAAATAATAAACAAGAATTAAACTCAAACCTGTACTATGTTCTTCAGCATTAGAAATTATAAATGTTGAGTCGGCCACATATGGATACAACACTAAGAAAAGTAAGAAAAATAGAAAGTAAATGGCCTTTTGTAAATATTGTTTATTTACATAAACTGACAGACGTATTGTATCAAATGTGGTTTTTTTTTAATGACAGAGCCGTCAGTATTACTTGCCATGTTCTTTTTTACTTCAGAAAAGTTTATATTCAAACTTATTTTCCCATATTCGAGATGTTGGGAGAAGAATGAGGTTTAATTAAATCCATTAATTGTCGTGGACCCCATAGACGGCTTTTTTAACCTTACTTAGTAAAATGCCGTAGGCGCCGATAGGCTCCGCCTAATTTCCAGTATAAAGAAAGATGTAGAAAACGAAACTTGAGTACAAAATTTTCTTTTCGGATGGCCGGGGACTCCTATTGGCGACTTTGTTGACCTGACTTGAATACCATCCAAATTATTTCAGGTTCAGATAATTATATTTTGATTGCAGGTAGGAGGTATGGTTATATAAATTTTGTAATTAAATATTTGTACATATATATATTTGCAATCACGTTCTCGGAAACGGATCTAACGATTTCGATTAAATTTGGAATACAGGGGTTTACGAGGGCGAGATATCGATCTAGATAGGTCCCATGTCCGGGAAAATTCGTTTTCTCCGTGTTTTCTCCATTTTCACTCAAGCAGAGCTCGGTCGTCCAGGGACTAAATTGTAATTTGGCAAAACGATATGACTTAATACTGGAAAACATAAATTAGTAGATATTAAACTATTTAGCGGTATGTACCTACCTATAAATAGCCTGTGCCGATACTAATAATAAACAGGTGTAATGTCTGTGAAATGTAAGTTTGTATGTTGGGGGTAATCTCAGAAACTATACCCATCCTATTCTAAAAGCCCTTTGTTCAGTAGGTAGGTTATATGTATGTATGTATGTAAACACTTTATTGTACACAAAACAGGTTTAAACATAAACATGATATGTAAGATTAAAGTAGGTACAAAGGCGAACTTATCCCTATAAGGGATCTCGGGGGGAATATAAAGGACATGTAGAATGTCCCTACAGGATTAAGTATGTGCTATATTTTATACCGTCGCTCCGCCTAGATTCTTTGTATACGCGGCGGAGCCGCGCGGGTAGCTAGTGTCCTTAGATAGCGGCCGTACAAAGTAAACATTACACGTTGATTCATTTTAATATTACGATAGGTACCTACTTGTATTGTGCAGCCGCCGCCATATCGGTATAATAATAATAATGTCCATAGATCTTATCATAATAATTGTATGACCAGTATAATATTGACACGACACCGCATACCTATCGCTCTTTCCGTCATTCATGTGTTGTTGTTGCGAAGTAGGTAAGTACTCTTGCACAATTGGTACTTAGACGGCCTGCAGTGGGGATGTGGTCCTCAATGAGAAGATTCACGTACTAAGATCCCGGTAATCATATTTCCAGAAAAAAAACTATTTTATTTTTTTATTTCTGCCTAGTAGGTACACAAATAATTCCAAAGAACAATTTACGTGTAAGGTTGTGTTCCACCGTGATACAGTATAATTACTAGTACAATCGCCATCACATACATAGGCACACTATAAGTGTTCAAAAATATCGGCACATGCATAATGCCTTGAAAATAGAGGTGTGTTACGATGTTTGTGACGTGCTTGTTTGCTCCGATGTATGTGATGGCGACTGTACGGGGAACAGAGGAAGCTTACTCGTAGTATTACAAAAAATGTATTTACATACGGAAATAATTACCTACACCATCAGCAGTCAATACTTGCGTATGCTTAACTTATAAAAGTTTTTACAGTGTAAGTAGAAGTAAGTCTTGTTCCTTACCAATAAAGTTATTTTGATTTTGATTTTTTGATTTTTGTGTGTGTTGATCCCGCATACGAGGTTGTAGTTATTCAACCACGATAACAGATTGAGTGAAAAATGTTGAATCGAATTTGGTTGCGAATTCTCGCGCTACACTGCACCACTATTAACTGGTGACCGATTTGAGAAAGGTGCAGGGAGGATTGATTTTAGAATAGGTTTTATATTGACGTATGAGCTAGTTTCTGTGGATACCGACTCGGCTGGGCAGCGTGCACGAAGCTACGGCACATCTTTTCCTCCAATATTCTACAGTGTCTTATGACGAGAGTCTTTGACCAATGTGTGTTGCCAGTGATGACATATGGCACTAAAACGTGTTCGCTTTTACTATGGGCCTGATAAGAAGGGTCAAAGTTGCCCAAAGGACAATGGAGAGGGCTATGCTGGGAGTTTCTCTGCGTACTCGCATCAGAAATGAGGCTATTCGCAGCACGATGTAACCGATATAGCCCTCCGAATCACTGAACTTAAGTGGCAGTGGGTGGGGCACATTTTGAGTTGAACCGATGGCCATTAGGGCGGAAGACTTTTCGAGTGGTGACCACGTACTGGAAGTCGCAGCGTGGGTAGACACCCTACAAGGCGGACTGATGACCTGGTAAAGGTCGTGGGAGTCCGCTGGATGCGGGTGTCGCAGGACCGGTCCTTTGGCACTCTTCGGGGGAAGGCCTATGCCCAGCAGTGGACGTCTTTCGGCTGATATGATTATGATGATGATGAGATAATTTCACAACTTGTTTTTTAATTAAACCTGAGAATCCTATTGGCAACATAAATACATACAAGGGTCCGATTCAAGATTCAATAATGACACGGTCTGACACGTCCACGGAATGTTATAGGGATATCGTCACTTTCATACCTTTATCTTTACTTGGGAGGTCCCTTTATGTAATTAAGGCACGTGTAACATAGTGTAATCAAGAGTTAATCTTTCAGTTGTGGTAATTTAATATTCTTCTTCTTCTTCTCTTCTTCTTCCTAGCCTTGTCCCATCCACTTGGGGTCGGCTCTCCTTGTATGGCGTCGCCAGGAACGTCTGTCCTGGGTCGTCTCTGGTGATAAATTAGCATCTTTAAGGTTCCTCTGAACGAGTCCCATCCATGTTAGCTTGTGGTAATTTAATTATTGTCGCTAATTTAATTGCCGTGAGAGAGGTGGGAAATTAGATCGTGGATATTCTGTTATCCGTTAACATTACAATTATGTAGTATTGAGGAGATTGGTACGTATTTTAATATAATTAATCATCTTACTGTGCCTAGATAAGATATCCCGGAAGTGACAAATGGGTCGAAATCAAAAAAGATGCCCATAGTTAAGAGCCTTAATCTAATATATGCTTTAACTTTTCTCATACATTATATATGGGTAATTGCCGTTACGAAAATGAGAAAAGTTAAAGCATATATTAGATTAAGGCTCTTAACTATGGGCATCTTTTTTGATTTCGACCCAAATGTGTAAAAATTCAGTTAGGTTTCAAAAAAAATCTTTGAATTTCACGTGTTCCATTTCATACTAATCACCTGCCGATGTCAAGGATATGCCGGATACCCATACCTTACTTGTTGCCTTATTTTATTAAACCAGAACAAATCGCCGAGGCTCAGATTTAAAGTCAAATGCATTAAAAAAATACCCCGCGTTTAGGTTGTTACTATTAATAGCACCATCAATTGCAACCATGATCTATTCCGAAGTTAGCTTTGAACAATTGTTTGAATAATAAAGCGAATAGTAAAAAATAAAAACTCAGCTAAATAAAAGGGATAACCTAGATCGGTGAACAAATGAGAAGCGTCCGATCAGACAGCTGTGAAATCGCCGGTCAGTCAGATCTGCCTCCCCGCCGATTATCTGCGACTGATCGGCCCATCCGTTTCTTTCAACGCATTTACTAGGATGAGGCCTAGTACGTACATCCTTAATGATCAAGTATTCATTAGAACTTGATAAAGCTGGGCAATAATCACTCAAGACCTAATTAAGGATGAAACCGCAGAGAAATAATTTATTTGTTTGCAATTTTGCGGTGTTTTGTCATTTAGTTCATTAAACGAGAAAAACATGTCATTAGAGGAGTTATGCGTTGTTTACAAATATAGGTACGCGCGGGATTGATTGTTTGAGCTGAGACTATTCTTGCTTAGGCTAGATATTGGTACCTACATACCGCATATTGATTTATTTATCATCTTGTTCATTCATTAAAGTAGCTGTTAGTGTGCAATGTTTACAGCAGGTACATAATAGGTTCTTTGTAAGGGTATTGCCACTACATGCCATATCAATAATTTTACAGGAAATATTTGAACAAATAAAACAATTATTATTTTATCATTAAAACGAACAGCAAACTGTTCAGTTGTAATTAATATTCAATAAACGTTATTAAACATGCAGCAGAATTATTAATTATTAATATTTGTATTATTTTAATTTGTCAGAAATTCCTCTACTTATTGTATATTATCTAACCG
Source organism: Epinotia brunnichana (assembly GCA_963854355.1). Lineage (NCBI taxonomy): Eukaryota > Metazoa > Arthropoda > Insecta > Lepidoptera > Tortricidae > Epinotia > Epinotia brunnichana. The sequence continues at coordinate 13,651,945 of OY977949.1, read as the reverse complement.
CGATTATAATGGGATTGGAGGTGATAGTTTTACCATAAACTTACGTCAAAGTGTACATCAATTATTGAGTGGATACTCCCAAATCTACCGCGGTCGACTTAGTATTAACAAAAGTTTTATATTATCTTACATGTGATATATTTAAGTCATACGTTGAAACTGATTGTGTTTACATTGTCCATGCAGATGGCGCGAGCGAGAAGAACAATGCGAGAGCACTGATACGAGCGCTTCCTGACCAGCTGCGCCCCGAATCGTCCACAAAATGCCTTATCGCCGCTCGCTGCAGCCCCGGCCGCACTCCTCGGACAGTCATCAACCGAGGCCTGTCCCTCGCGCTACCTAAGCCGACTCATTAAACAAATTGTGTGGAAATCACAGAAATGGGTGACGTTTCGCGGGGACCGTTCACTTGTGGCGTCAATGCGGTGCGGAAATGACATGTGATTGATGTGTGCTTATTGGAAGTTAAAATGGGTGATTTATCACCGAGTCCATTCGAGATTAAGGACGCCAATTATACTCTGGGGCTGGATGAGTACACGGACGAGGAGTTGGCGAAGATGGAACTGTTTAAGGATTATCCTGAGGGGCTGCTGCGGTTTGCGTCTGTATGCTGTGTGCTGTTCATGCTGGTGGGGATCCCGGGGAACCTCATTACTATCATTGCCTTGGCGCGATGTAAAAAGGTGAGTGGTATCTCTCAACTTCTCGATGATTGAATAATTTAATTTGTATTGCTTCGAGGATTCACTAAAAAGTTAAGATTATGTTAATTTGAAAACGACGTAAAGTAGTTGAAGTTCAATGTCCCAGACAAAACCATTTTACCAATATAGTTGAATCTGTGTATCCATTTATAAACTACAATTCACTTGAACGGGATGTCGTAATATGAACGGAAGTGACATTCGTTAAATCAAAGGTTATCATTAATAACATCGCTATGATTACCTAATATCACGGAATATTATGGTACGCCACGTACCGTACGCGGGAGTCCGCTGGATGCGGGTGGCGCAGGATCGGCCATTTTGGCACTCTTTGGGGGAGGCCTATGTCCACTCGTAGACTTCATAATTCTTTGACATTACACATTACCTAGTAACATCCAATAAAATATTTTGAAAATCACGAAAGTTTCATCAAGAAAGTTTTTACTTATTAATCTTATAATGCTCAACTTTTGGCAACGGTTTTAAACTTTGTATCGTCCTAAGTATTAATTTCAAATGAAGATCTTAAATTATCCGGTGTAGAGTATTTTATCGCCACTGACTTAATTACTTCTTCTTGGTATTCATTATGACTATATTCATATTTACTTTACCGTACTTCAACTATATTTACACTTGCCATACTTAATTAATCATTACTCCTCGTGATGTTCATTACATCCCATACATTAGTTATCTATTTCAAATAAATTTAAACCTCGACATAATAATTTTACATTAATCTTTGCAACTAAAATGAATAAACTGTAGATTTAGCTATCACCATAAAGTAATTTAGATAATATCAACATACTCGTAAAATACATAATTTAGTGTCTGTTTATCGCATCGTAGATAATACGTGGTCATTGTTCTTGGTGGCATTGAAGCTGTGGCCGCAAGAATAACAAAAACGTCTTGTGATTGTATCTCAAGAGAAAGCAAATTTTGTACATCATTAACATACATATTAATGAGAACAAAGAACGTAAAATATTCTAGAAATAAATCAATTAAGTTGAAACTGTCTAGAATTGGATGAAAACGGAATGGGATTGTTGTTGTTGGTCAACAACAACGTACGTTGTTGAATAAATCCGTCAAGATGTTTTAAATTCTAGTTATTAGTATTTCTATGTTGTTTCCTCTGAACTTCGTGGTCTTATTTTGAAAATTCTTTATATGTTTGAAGCTGAATGGACCCATTCTTAACGGCGCTGAGTGTTAATGATGGAGCCGCGAATAATCGATTAACACAAATCCCAATTTTAACATATTAGCTTACTTGAAACGTTTTAAGTGACTCATGCAAATTGATCAAATTACCATTTCCGGATTGAGTGAAATCAGTTGTACTTTTTGAACTTTAAAATTATTCTGTACTGATATTTGTTAAAATATATCGAAATAAGAAATTCTTAATACTACTAGCGCCATCTGTTTCTACATTATAAACTTCTTGTCTATGCACCTATATCAGAAATATAGACAGTATTACTCAAACTACAGTACAACGTTGTTTTATTTATAGGTTATGGGCCCAGCACGTTTTTATTTTGAGATAGTTGGTGTTAAAGTCAGTGATAGTTGTGTTTTTTGACCGAATTAGGCGTTCGCGATTAGTTATTTTCCATAATGACTACGAACTACCTTGTCAACGTGCCAAAACTTAAAGGCAGAGAAAATTACAGTGAGTGGACGTTTGCCGCGGAAAACTTTCTTGTGCTTGAGGGAATGCTTCATTGTATAAAACCAGCGGCAGTAACAGCGATCAAGCCAGAAGATGATGTTAAAACGAAGGCTAAACTCATAATGACTATCGACTCAACGTTGTATGTGCATATTCGAGATGTTACGACGTCAAAACAACTGTGGGATAAACTGAAGAGTTTATATGATGATTCGGGCTTTAGCAGAAAAATAAGCTTGCTACGAACTTTGACCTCGATTCGTCTAGAAAGCAGTGACTCCATGGCGTCTTACGTGAACCAACTGATTGAAACCGGACAAAAATTAAATGGGACAGGTTTTAAAATCAGTGACGAGTGGATAGGATGTTTATTATTGGCGGGCCTAACTGAAAAATACATGCCGATGATCATGGCTATCGAGCACTCCGGGATTACCATATCAACGGACGCCATTAAAGCCAAATTGTTAGATATGGCGGGAACGGAAACCGGTAGTGACAGCCGAGAAAGCGCTGCGTTCGCCAGTCATCAGAAGTACCAATATAAGCACAAAAATAAGTCTATGAACAGTGTCAAAGATGGCGGATGCCACAGTAAAACGTCAACAAAAACAAATGCTAATATCAAATGTTACAAATGCAAAGAAACGGGGCATTACCGCAATCAGTGCACTAATAACAACTATAAACAATCCACAGAGAAAGAAAATACTAGAAAACAAACTCATGCGTTTAGTGCAGTTTTTTTAAACGGAAGTTTTAGTAAAAATGAGTGGTATCTTGACTCGGGAGCAAGCGGACACTTATGTGCTAATGAAAGTTGGGTTATAAACCCATGTTATGATCAATCCGAAGAGATTATTGTTGCGAATAACAGCAAGTTAAAAGTACTTTGTACGGGTGACGTGAACTTCGTAACAATGACGGATGAATGCGAGTATGAAGTGCCCATCAAAGGGGTACTTTGCATTCCGGATTTGACAACAAACTTACTGTCTGTGAGCCAGTTGATTCAAAGAGGAAACAAGGTTGAATTTTCTGAGAATGGCTGCAGTGTTTACAATAATATTGGACAATTAGTGGCAGTGGCGGATGTGTTCAATGGTGTTTATAAGATCAGAATGCCAGAATGCAAAAATGCATTGGCAGTTTCTACAGTGTCAGGCGAGACATGGCATCGCAGATTGGGACACGTAAACAGCAACTATTTGAACAGAATGCCAGAGGCTGTGAATGGATTGATCATGGATAAGAAGGTTGACATAACCAAGCAGACATGTTCTGTTTGTTGTGAAGGTAAGCAGTCTAGGCTACCTTTCAAACATGTTGGATCTAGAGCTAATGAAATAATTGAGTTAATTCATATGGACATCTGTGGACCAATGGAAGTAACATCAATAGGTGGATCCAGATATTTTTTATTATTTGTCGATGATTGCTCTAGAATGATGTTTGTGTATTTCCTCAAAAACAAAAGTGAGGCCTTGACACATTTTAAAGAATTTAAAGCAAAGGTAGAAAAACAAACAAACAAGAAGATCAAAACTATACGAAGCGACAACGGCCTGGAGTTTTGTAACAAGGAGTTTGATTTGTTTTTGCAGAAAGAGGGAATTAATCATCAGAAAACAAATAACTACACACCCCAACAAAATCCTTGCGCAGAACGTGGAAATCGTACACTGGTCGAGAAAGCGAGGTGCTTATTGTTTGATGCGGGGCTGGGTAAAGAATTTTGGGCCGAAGCGACAAACACAGCAGTATACCTTCATAATCGGATCTTAGCATCTGGATTAAATGGCAAGACACCACATGAAGTATGGACGAAAACTAAACCAGAAGTGGGCCATTTAAGAATATTCGGAAGCAAGGTAATGGTCCATCTCCCAAAAGAAAAGAGACAAAAATGGGATAAAAAAGCTGTGGAACATATATTAATTGGTTATCCGGACAACGTGAAAGGCTACAGGCTCTACAATCTAGTGACCAAAACTATAACTACAAGTAGAGATGTTATAATAATGGAAAAAGAAAAAAAGGAGGAGGTTACTCTTCCAGTTATTGGTGCTGAAACCAGGGATATTATTATTGATGCCGGAGCTCCTAGGAATATCTTGGAATCAGAAGAAGAATATGAGTCAGAAGTTGAAGAGACTATGACAGAATCCCTGGATGAAACTTATCTTCCATGTGAGAGTGAGTATGAAGATGATGAATCCTCACCCATCTCTTCATCTATTCTTACCGACAAAGTCAGACCTGTAAGAGAGAAAAGGAAACCAGAAAGGTACGGGATCACAAACTTGTGTGTTAGTGAAGAAGTTGGGGATGATGCAAATGGCCTAACACTCGATGAAGCACTGAAGGGACCTGAAAAAGAAGAATGGTTGAAAGCTGTTAATGAAGAAATTCAGTGTTTTGAAGACAATAGTGCGTGGGAGCTAGTAGATGCTCCACCTAATAGTAATATAGTGAAGTGTAAGTGGGTACTAAAAAAAAAATATGACAATGAGAACAATGTTCGTTATCGTGCAAGACTTGTGGCCAAGGGATTTATGCAAAAGGCAGGTGTGGACTTTACAGAAACCTACTCTCCTGTGGTAAGACACACTACTCTGAGACTTTTATTTGCATTAACTGCACAGTTGAATTTAAATGTTACTCACCTTGACGTCACTGCTGCTTTTCTGAATGGTGACCTCGATGAAGACATATATATGCAAAAACCTGATAATTTTCCAAATTCTGAAAATGATATGAAAGTGTTGAGACTAAAAAAGGCTATATATGGCCTAAAACAATCGTCGAGGGCCTGGTACAGGAAAGTTCATGACTGTCTTATAAGTTTGAATTACAATGCATCCAAAATTGAACCTTGCCTGTATACAAAGAATAATGGTAATTGTAAAACATTTGTGGCATTATATGTGGATGATTTTTTCATTTTTTCGAATAATGACTCTGAGACTAAGAACTTGACAAGTGTTTTAGCTTTACATTTCAAACTCAAGGATTTAGGAGAAGTCAAACAATGCCTAGGTATGAGTGTTCATGTAGATAAAGCAAAAGGAGTCATTACATTAAGTCAAGAAAACTATGTAAACCAATTATTGAAGAAATTTAATATGACTGAATGCAAAGCCGCAGTCACCCCTATGGAAGCTAAGCTCAATGTAAACAAAAGTGAAAAATGTAATGTAGAGCTTCCTTATCAGCAACTAATTGGCAGCCTGATGTTCTTGGCAGTGTTAACCAGGCCTGATGTGGCGTTTTCCGTGGGTTTTCTTAGCCAATTTAATAATAGTCACAATTTAGAACACTGGTCATATGCCAAAAGAATACTAAGATACCTTAAGAAAACAAAACATTATGGTTTAACATATACTAAAAGTGGAAATTCTAAGTTGGAAGGATTTGCTGATGCTGACTGGGGAAACAATGTTGTTGATAGGAAATCATACTCTGGTGTATGTTTCACTTTATCGGGAGGTGCCATTTCATGGGCATCTAAAAAACAAAAGACGGTTGCTTTATCAAGCACCGAGGCTGAGTGTATGAGTGTCACTGAAGCATGTAGGGAGGCTATATACTTGCGCCGCTTGTTATGTGAAATTACAGGTGAATTATACACTGTTAATATATTTAATGATAACCAGGCTGCACTAAAGTTGTCAACAAGTAATGTGTTTCATAATCGTACCAAACACATGGATGTTCGTTTTTATTTCTGCCGTGACTGTGTGAATCACAATATAGTCAAACTGCATTATTTACAGACAGATAACATGCCGGCAGATATCTTAACTAAAAGTTTAAATAATGTAAAACATTATCAGTTCATGAAAGCTTTGGGCATACAAGGTATAATTAATTAAAACTAATTAAGTTAACCTAACTTGTTTGCTTTTATGTAATAATTATTAGTTTATTTCGATAAGAGAGAATGTTAAAATATATCGAAATAAGAAATTCTTAATACTACTAGCGCCATCTGTTTCTACATTATAAACTTCTTGTCTATGCACCTATATCAGAAATATAGACAGTATTACTCAAACTACAGTACAACGTTGTTTTATTTATAATATTAACAACAGCAAAACTATCAAATGAACAGTGACTAAATAGTTTCATTTAATGTGTCTTTATTCACTGTTATTTTACAGTCAAACAAATGTTGATGACCTGACTGTTATTTTATTGAGATTTCTGGAGAAAATGTAAAAAACACTGGATTTCTTAACATAAAATGAATCCACCCACCACCTTCTTACATTTCATGGCTGGCTTTTAACAAGTGACTAGTTGTTGTAATTGTTGCATGTTAATTTTCAATTAGTTGTAAATCTAATAATCCTGTCCTTGAAACGACATGGAGTCACCGTTAAAAATGCCTATCATTAAATAGAGCCTAAGATATGTAGTAATTATGTCACAACATTTCTGCCATCCTAAGCAAAAAGGATATCAGATTTAAGTATATGGCCAAGATTGAATCTGTAGTTAGCGAAGCATTTAGACTTGGGAATTTAAACTCAAATGTTCCTGTTTAGCTCAATGGTTGACTGGTAGAAAATGCGTTATGGCATTTAGTCCGCCGTTTGTACTTTCTCTTGTGTTGTGCAATCAAGTTTAAACCAAAAAAATACGAATTGCAGTATTCAATCATCTTTGCACTTGGCTTCCAAAATGCAAAAGTAATTAGTTTCATTTCAATCACATTCTAAACTCATCTAGGTATTAGTGGTTCGTACTCATTGGATATGTGCTAGGGCTACCTATGCATAATTTCAAAACGTGAAAAAGTGTTGCCAAATCGGCTTCAGGATAACTTTACCTAGTATTAGACATGGCAAGTTACCGAAACCTTGAAAGCGTTTGGAGACAAGTGACAAATCTACCCATAATATTCTTACTCGCCTCTACGACTGTATATGACACGCTAACTGATGTTATCTCAGCTCATAGTGACTAAATATTTAATATTTACGTCCGCGTTTGGTCAGTCCAAGTGACGCTTCCCTGAATAGTTAGGTTAAATAAAAAACAATGGATAATTATTTTGTTGTCCTTCCTTGTTAACTGACGTACTTTACCTTATAAAATAAATACAGCCAATTAAGATGGTGGTCATATAACTTTAAAGCCGTTGGAGAACTCCTGTAAGCAATTTCAATTAATTGGGATGGTAGTTATTGTTTATTTTGATTGAATAAATAATGTTCCTGATCGATCGTAGTTCGACGAAGTGAACAGATTTTTCTGAAAATCACGCCGATTGAAATCTTGGCTGTTATTAGGTAGCAATATCCTATCCTATCCTGTACTATTAAACGAGCAATATTTGTATATATATAGTTGCAATCACGTTCTCGGAAACGGCTCTAACGATTTCGATGAAATTTGGAATATAGGTGGTTACGGGGGCGAGAAATCGATCTAGATAGGTCTCGTTTCCGAGAAAATTCGTTTTCTCGAGATTTTCTCGCATAAAGATTTGCTAATGCAATATAGTACCTACGTAATTTCACCACAACTGTCACCGCTTGATTAGACGAATGGTTATAACATTGACTTATAACACCTTTGGCCGGGGGTTCAAATCCCAGCGAGGGAGTCTTTTTTTTGCTTTCTTTTTTTATAGAGAATGACTTTTCGTAGTATTAAAGCCGGGAAAAGCATGGTCATACGTTTTTTTTATTGTTTGTATATCTTTTATGTTTTTAAACTATATATTAAAAACATGTTTTTTATAGCACTATCCCTTTTTTTAGCTTTAACTGCTTAGCGTGCCTTCCAAAGCACGGAAGCTCTCATTTTAGTAACCACTCAAACAGTCGGTCACTTATCCAAGGACTGACCGCTGCAATCTTTGCTTAATCTGCGTTATCGTTTCTGATTCGCAGGCGCCACTGGGCTATGAACGCTTCGCTAGATGGTGCTCATCATTATCTGAAACTTAATTCAGGCATTAATAATGCCTTTCTTTAAATTTGTGATTCTAAATGTTAAGTTATGAATATTATTGTTAATAATATCGGCCGTAAAAAGGTCCAAAGTTGTGTTAGGGTAAGTATTGCGTTTCGTTGATCGTGTTAGGATGTTTTATAATCTTAACAAAATACCAAGAGTTTTAAATACTGTATTTAAAAAAAGCACATAAATGAGTTCTCTACATTTGGAGGATTGATAGCTTCAATTAGAATTGATGACAAACCTACATGGTTTTACAAATCCAACAAGGAGAGACAGACTAGAGACCGTACCTGGTGATTCCAATTAGCCTTATCGTAACCATTGATCAATAGGTAATAATTTAATCATGCATCTTTAATAGACTGGTTAAATAAAAATAATCAAAACATTGTTATGGTTTCAAAAAGACTGATTTATAAATCACTACATGCAGATTTTCTATTCACATGTTGATAAACATGAAATGGAATACATAGCATTTGCATATGATTTTAGTGTAAAACGCCCAATCTCGCGGGATCTTGTAAATCTCTAAATCTCGCGAGACTGGCTTTGACACCTACATAAGTCTGAAATCTCGCGAGATTGCATTCGCACTCTACCAATTCTCCACCTCTCTATTAAGCCTGTGCATTTACTTATTGTATAGTCGGGGGTTTATAAAAATCTCTATTTTATTATTTGACCATTATATCCGTCACGAGGTTTTTCAAAAATGTATATTTTGCTTGGTTTAATTATTTGTAAAGAGCATTGTGTACTGCAAAAGCTACTCACCTAACTCTATCTAGAGAGCTCAATTACCTACTTTATTGGCAAGATTCCGATAGATGTTGTTCTGCTCCATCAAAGGACTATGAGCAGTTCATATACCTAAGAATCATTTCTGCTGATCAAACCCCTTACAGAAATCCAAATCTTAATTTATAAAATAGTCGTTTTGGAGATAATTGAAAATAGGAAACATCCAAGACTCAGAAACAAATATTCATTCATGCCCATCACACAAACATTTCCCCTTTACCGGGATTAGAACCTGACGACCCTTCAGCTTCGTAGGCAGCGTCACTACCCACTAGGCTAACCAGTCGTCAAAACCAATTTTAACCGACTTCTAGAAAAGGAGGATTTTTATGTATAATGTTTGTTACCTCAGAACTCCGTCATTTATGAACCGATTCGTACAATTCATTTTTTATTTGAAAGTATTGGTCCCATTATTTTTAAAAGCCAGTTATTATTTTTAAAAACCAGTTAGATGATGGAATCCACGAGGAATTGAGGGAACCCTTCAATTTTATTAAGCACGTGTATTGATTTTGGTTATTTCTATTATAACTCGTGTAGGTATTACACTCGGAAACCACAAATTTGGTGCAGTGGAACTGATGATGAAGACCACATCAGACGTACTCTGATATGATTCCGTTTAAGTAGCAACTAATGAAGTGCCAAAGGTGATTAAGGAATCGACGGAACTCCTCAAATATTATCGGCCTACATATGTACCCAAGTACGCCAATAATCAACGCATTTGCTCTCGGAAAGCAGTTCATGCGGTAAAGTGGGAAGGAAATGTTAATGTATGTGTTCCTTGGCGAAGTATTGAATCGAAGTCGGTTTAACTTTTGTTTTTAAACTACATTATGAATACAATTTTTTGATGTAACTTTTTGTATTTAGTTGTTTCCTTTAAAGTCAGGGGTTTTTGAAATGTTTATTTAATTATTTTTAATTCCAAGGCAAGTTTTTTAATTTAAATTTAGCTTTTTCCGACAAATGAAAAATACACATCTTTCGAAAATTAAATTAAAATATATGGTAAACTTGTCTTCACCCGAGCAGAGTTCGGTCGCCCAGACATTAGGTTATTAAATCATTATATGTACCTGATATCAGTTAAAATAGGATTGTATGAGACGTTTAAGTTGCTAGTGCTATTTACAACGGAAATCGTTTTCCATTATGTTTATGCAACACATGCAACGCACACTAACCCAGTTTCCTTCTTCCAGGTCCGAAACGCAACCGCAGTGTTCATAATGAACCTGTCCTGCTCTGACCTTCTCTTCTGCTGCTTCAACCTCCCCCTGGCCGCCTCGACGTTTTGGCGGCGCTCCTGGGCCCACGGGAAGACCCTGTGCCGCATGTTCCCACTGGCCAGATACGCGCTAGTCGCGGTGTCCCTGTTCACCGTGCTGGCTATAACCATCAACAGATATGTCATGATATCTCATCCGCGGCTGTATCCTAAGTAAGTGGACTTGTTTCTTTCAACACGGGGAGGTCAAAGCGCGCCATGAAAAAGGCGCGATATTCCCGCGTGTGTTGTGCTGGTTCTTTTGAGCAACCAGAGTAAGATCAAACCTCAAAAAAAAGAAGCGGGTTGTGTCGGAGATACAACCGTTAATTAAGTTTAAGTGGATACTTCTTTGTTGGCTGTACTCGTAAATTATATCCCATAAAAAACATTCCATGTAAAAATAGGCCAAGTCTCGAAACTCTTCCACAGTAAAAAGTGGTAAGATATTTCGTAGAGCCAAGTTAGGCATTCTTGTTAATCTTTATTTGCTTGCTAAATAAAATTCTGCAACTTGGGAATCACACAACTTTACTGCATTAACAAATTTTTGCATAGGTTCCTAAAACTATGTAAGTGTGATTGCGAAGTCACAAAATTTTATTTAGCTAGCAAATAAAGATTAACAAGAATGCCTGACTTGGCTCTACGAAATATCTCACCACTTTTTACTGTGGAAGAGTTTCGAGACTTGGCCTATTTTTAACATGGAATGTTTTTTATGGGATCTTATTTCTTTTTGTAGACTTTGTATGGGAATGTTATTTTACCAACCGCAAACAACGATTGTATAGTTTTGCAGGAAGTAACTGCAAAAGTAACTTTGTAATTGCATGTATTTGTATAGGATTACAAACTTACGCAGTTTGTATATTTCTGAAACGTGACTGAAATAGCAATATTTTTTGTTTTTTTTATGAATGAATAGGGTGAAAACTAATTACTTTTGAAATTTGGATTGGTGGGTCTGCTAGACGTACCTTAGAATTATTTGATCATTATCAGTGAGTGAAGTGAGTGAGTAATTGAGTATGTCAGTGACAAAACTAACGAACTTTGACGGACAATAGTTCTTAAACTAAAAGTTCAAATTTAATGTTATTGACAATATATGTAAGCCATACCATGCCCTACATGTTACTGAAAATTCAGGCTTCTAGCTTTAGCCAGCACCAAATTACAGGATTTTGAAAATGGCCTGAATGGCTTCGAGAAAAGGACCCGTGCCTCTTTGTTTTGCTCGACTTGCAGATTTCAGAATTAATTCACTAAAATCTGTATAAGTATAGATAAATCAGTATATATGGCAACATTGACTGACGTAGCTCATTTGACTCGCGATACATTGAAAATGGCGGTCATTTCAGCATTATTTTCATGTCCGCCACATAGACTAAATAACAATTGTGTAATTAACAACTAATGGCAAATAAAGAAGGATTAAAACATGTAACAAGTAATTATTTGAAGTCAGATTAGGCTTCTCTACAAAAAGTTATTCCGGAAGTCACGTAATACATTCTGAACTGTACCCCTATACAAGAACGCGAGCAAAGAAGTATCCACTTCAAAAACATTGTTTAGAGCGTAAATATGTAATTAATTTGCATGACTCATTTGGTTAAATACATATTAGTATGGCCGTGATTGCGACAGGGTATTACCACGGGTGAGTTGACTAGTGGATGGCTTTGTATACTCGTACATATAAGCAAATGATCTTTTGCCATACACGAATAGCAATGCTAGTAAAACATATTAATAACGTACTGCGGTATTTTTAAAAGTGGGACTATTTTGGGAAGGATGAGTGGGCTTTTGATTCAACTCGCTAAACAATGATTGCAATAGTTGCAAGAAAAATGTTTCTAACGCCCTTTTTTTGTTACCAGGCTGTACAAAAGACAGTATTTGGCAATCATGGTGGCCAGTACTTGGGCGTTCGCGTTTGGAGCGCTGATAGCGACATGGCTCGAGAAGTGGGGGCGCTTTGGCCTGGATCTTAGCATCGGATCCTGCTCCATACTCCCGGATGAAAACAAGAGATCTCCGAAAGAGTTCCTCTTCGTGGGAGCTTTCATGCTCCCCTGCCTTGCTATAGTTATTTGTTATGCGAGGATATTTTGTATAGTTCGAGAAGCAGCTAGAAAATCTAGAGCACCAGCCCGAGGCCGGCCCCGACCTGGGCGGGAAGACTCGGCTATGGGCTCAGCATCCACCGCCGTAGAAAGGTCGCCGGGCCCTGAAAATGGAACTAACCACGCGGCACCTCCACGAAGAAATTTTCTCGCTCCTCCAGTGCTACACTGTCCACCGACCCCAGGTCCTGAACGGTCATCATCGTCGGGCGTAGACACCTTAGACGGGCATGACGAAGAATCTGCTTTAGATGCAAAACCTCGAACACCGAACAGTGGCGAGACAACAAAGAGGCTTCGACAAGCGGCCGCAGCTTTAAAACGAACTCCGGGACCGGCTCGAGCGCCGCGTCTTACACCCAAAGACCGAAAACTATTGAAGATGATCATGGCAATAATGCTATCGTTTTGGGTATGCTATCTCCCTATAACACTGACAAAGATATTTCGAGAGTTCACTTCGTATCCGCTGGCAAACATCGCTGGATACATTCTTATCTATTTGACGACATGCATCAACCCGATTATATATGTGGTGATGTCCAGCGAGTACCGGCAGGCCTACAAGAACTTGTTGATGTGTCGTCGGAAGGCGTGACGTTCACCCGGAGACGGTGCCTCTGAGAAAAAGCCGCCGTGACTACTTCTTAACGGGAGGACTCACTGTATCTCCCTCAAGCCGATAAATAATCGCGAAAGGACTTCACTATAAATACTCTGTTGAGACTGTATGCTCGTATTAGCGAGTACCTTGAGTGAATGTAAAGTGGTTTTTTACAGAAATAATTTTCATCGCGAGCCGTCCGTGATTGTGCTAATGGAGATGGGATGATGTTGACTTTTAGGAATGAATGTTGCGTTGGCTAGTAAGGTATTGATAATGTGATGATATTCAAACTATACTAAAGTAAAAATAGTTGTAAGTGAATGTGCAATCTCGTTGTAATACTTAATTTATTACATGACATTATAATTGATATAATTATAGAGAAGTTGTGGCTATACCGTTAAAGATTTAAAAATTGACCTGAAGGAATTTGTTGAAATTTGTTCATTGTATTTATCGTAGTATATACGCTTAGCAATAAAGGGGAAGAATACAATAATGTTAAAGAGCAATAAAAATATTGTAAAATGGAAAAGACAATGAAAGGCTAAGCAGTCTATATTTTTCTGACTAAAATGCTGTAATTGATAATGGAAGACCATTCCACTGTAAGAAGTTACGTGTTTTAACGAATGCCAAGCCAGAAATGAAATCATCTTATTTTTTTACATGAATGTAAAACCAAAAGTGAAAAATATATAGTCCCTAACTGCTAAATACAAACAATATATATATTGCAATAGGCACTCCTTCATTTTGACAAGCAAATCATGAAAAAATGTGATCTATTTTCATTTACCTAAGTATACTCGTAATGTACGAGTACCTACATTTCATGAATATTATTCTAATTTAGTTCCTCTGTGTAGAAATATGAGAAATTGTTAATCAATTTCGAATCACTGATTTCGAAATTATCCACTGGGTTCCAATTATTACTGGTCAATTACGGCTCACAACATCAACGTAATTGCTGAAAATTAAAATGCTTATGAAAATAGTTTTCATTTTGCGTGAATGAATGAGATGTTAAATTAATGACTATTGTTATAATTATGACGATAAAAATTGTAGCACTAATGATAATAGTTACGTACAAAGTGTAAAATATCAATGTGTGATATTATTGTATGTAAGCGGAATGTCAAAGACATAGTATTTCGAAACGATAATTATTGAATCGAAGACGGTGCTGTTTAAAGAGATAAAAGTAGGTCTCGTAGAGTTTCGTTGATGCTGGCCTAAATTTGTGAATTAAGGTTTTAAACACATTGAAGGACACTAAACGACTTAGAGCGTAATTCTGTTTTTATTTATAAAGTGTCTGGCTCAGTGTTCCTTAGGTGTATGCAACCTTATGATACCTGTGTGTAGCGTAGCTAATCTAGCTGGATATTTGGAACTTGAATTGAAGGACAACTTTCACTGTATGAGTTGTTAAATAGTAGCGGCTGAATGGATACAATTTTGAATATTTGATACAATAAAATCGGGAGCAGTTAAAGTTCTTAGCAAATTCACAACCATATTTTGTTTAAGTACTAAGCCCGTTTCTGTTTGATTCTAATTTAAGTGAGAATCACGAATGTTAAAAAGAAGTTCTGATGTTTTGCATTTATGAATCAAAGTGAACTCAAACCATTCCAAACATAGTAGGTATAGGATTTAACATTAAAACTTGAATACGACTATGTGTAGGTAACCTCCTCAAGTAACTGAGATTATAACTAAATGAAGAAGTATGTTAATAATAAAGTGTCAAGAGGCGATTTGGGTGAAATTTATACGATACTTATAAAATATATATTTACCTACTAAGCCGTTTTTCAAAGACCGTACGTGGTCTAGTTGCTTGGACTAATTATGTTTTTTAATAAGTTATTTGCTTAAATTATTATTTGATCCAATGTCTGCAATTACAACATTTTTATTAATACTCCAATACTACGATTCGGTTAGGTACAGTCAGCATCAAAAGTAGCTACGCAAACGAAGATGCCAAAAGTCTTTATGAAAAGAGAATAAGAACTTTTGACGTCTTCGACTGCGTAGTTAGTTTTGATGCTGACTGTACATTGACAATTTGGTTCGTTTAGAGAACTAATTGTTTGATAACATGGAGAAACGGAAAAGGACTAAAGTTACCTGTATTTTACTTTATCTTAACTTCGTTAGCATTGCTGTCTTTCAAGTAACAAAACTTGTCGAGACGCCATCTTCCTAGCATCTTTTCATTTCTACCTGTAAACTTTCTCGCTTATACAATCTCAATGTTAACTTCCAACTATTTCACTTTATCCACATGTGTACCTCTTATTCACTTATTTCTAAAGTTTATATTGAAAGTACTGATACTACTACGTATTCTGTCCACTTATTTTTACAGAAGACATATTACGGAAGCATCGAAAAGTTTCTTATTGTGGACATAGTATGTAGAATATAAAATGGTTTATGACTTGCGTGGAGTGGTTAGTTGAGAAACCCATAATAAGAAATCATCAGAGCGAAAAATACGGCAATGTAGACGAATAAAACCAACATGAAGGAGACAATTTACTAAAATAAAACATTAAAAGAAGCGGGTTGTGTCGGAGATACAACCGTTAATTAAGTTTAAGTGGATACTTGTTTGTTGGCTATGGAACCCTAATATATTTGATTTAATCCACTAAAATCTGTATAAGTTCAGATAAATCGGTATATATGGCAACATTGACTGACGTAGTTCATTTGACTCGCGATACATTGAAAATGGCGGTCATTTCAGCATTATTTTCATGTGCGCCACATATACTAAATAACATTTTGTGATTAACAACTAGGTAATGGCAAATAAAGAAGGATTAAAACATGTAACAAACAATTATTTAATATCAGATTAGGCTTCTCTACAAAAAGTTATCCCGGAAGTCACGTGATACATTTTGAACTGTACCCCTATACAAGAACGCGAGCAAAGAAGTATCCACTTCAAAAACTATAAACTAAAGTTAAGTACCTCCATGCTTTCCAAACAATAAGGAATAACACGCTCGAATTAGAGTTTTTAATTTAATTTAACTTGTATCAGCTATAATTTCCACGCAACCGACTATAGGTATAGGTGTTTCTTACAATTCCAGCTATTCCATTGTTTTATTTACTTTTCATTCATTAAAGTGGGTATACACAAGCATACAATATTGATCCTTTTGATAAACTGACATTATTAGTCGCAAATCGGCCACTACTAAAAAAAACATAGTACACGTTTTGATGCGTAAGTACTGCCGTATCTCTGAAGGCCACTCGGTGTACCCTAATGTGCCTAATTTACGTTGACATTATCATGAAGTGTTATGACATTCGTGTGCGGTAAGGCTTACCGCTAATTACTTAATGTCACTGTGCGATAATAAACAAAAAGTAATTGCAATTATTCTGCGAAGAGTGGCTTTTCACAAGCATAAGCTTAATCACATGTGTTACCTGTTTTATATTAAATGCACATTGAACTAGGATTTGGTTAATTTCAATACTTCTTCTGGAAACGAATAACTTTATAGTAACAAATTAAGAACTGTCCACGAAACATTATTAACCCGAATCATTTTATAGTGACAAATTAAGAACTGTCCACAAAACATTATTAACCCGTACAGGTGAATAGACGTCTATAGACGTCGAACATAAGGCTAACTTCACTTAAACAAATATATAACAATATACCTCACGTAAGTAGTAACGTAGGTATTTTGCTAATACCTTCAGGGTATTTTATAAGTTTTGAAAGGTTATGAAACATACAGCACTTTTTTTGAATTATTAAGTATAAATAAAGTGATCCTTTATTTTATCATGAACCTGCAAAATGTTTAAAGTACAAACCTAATCTGACACAATATTTTATTAACTAACTCTTGTAAATGTATTTTTAAATCGTACCCTACTACTTTTGCAAAAATACTCAATTTTAGATATAGGTAGGTACATTACAAAATTATGTAAGCCAAACACCAAAAATGTAGGTACCAAAGAACCAATTTCTTGGGTCCATGCCAACCCTAAGCCATTGTACTTACCAAAGATGTAATTAAAATAAATTATAATGTTCAATTTATTCTAACTTTTATTTCCACTTTTCCTTACATTTAAGTCTACCGAACCGCAGGCAAATCGAAAGATTATCAGAATATATTACATCTGGAAGACAAACTAAATAAACGTAGTAGTACGTAGGTAGTTAATTATTAGCCTATCGGCCCATTTATTTTGCCCTGTCCTTGTTAAATAGTATATTGTGCCGCTTTTGCGTAATTAGGCTTATTTGGCCACTTTAATTGTTTTACACTTTCCGACTAAATAAAGTTTAAGCTACCTAATACAGAGACAAAAACATTTATTAGATTTGAACTTCATTCCTATTAGGTTCGTGTTACTCATCTAATACCACGATGCACTTATCAAGTTATACTTAAGATAGATTGATTATTTCAGCACTAGAAATGTATTCAGTACATTTCGTTCATAATTCAAAAGATTGAAGATTTTCTTTGATCTTCTATTCAAGGGTCAATCAACTTTTTCTTGTTGTTATTCTGTCCCGGTAAGCCAAGAGACAACAGTGACAGACTTTCTTAGAAAAAATACTATAAACTGGACTCATATCATGCTAAGAAGATGCCCCACCATGGAATGGGTTTACCAATATGACAAAAACACGTATTTAGTGGATTTAAACCCCATAAAATAATGGTTATAAAGAGTGACCCAGGAGACGTAACCATGGCAACGAGCACAATTCTAGATTTAAAAAAAACGGCTAAGTGCGTGTTGGACCACGCGTAGTGTAGGGTTCCGTAATTGCCTGTTTGTCTTTGACCTTTGTTACATCGAGTCGCGCGCGCCAACTAAACGTTGCGGTTGCGTCGCCTGAATTTGTATGAAAGTAGGCTTTTTCAAGTACATCTATTAAGTTGGTCGACTTTTACTCGTTAACGTCATGCCTACCTATCCGTGATATTATTCGAAGTAAATTCATTATATTTGCTACTGCCATGTATTTTTTTTATATACCCAGTTGTAACCATTTAGCCGGCGGAGGGCCGGATACATGACTCTAATAAAAGTTAGGGCTTTAAAGCCCAACGCAAACGCATCCCTCAATTAAAAAATGTTTTAATAGACCCATCTTATTTTTAAACAAGTTATCTAACGATACCCGACACTGACAAGCAAATTCGGAGAATCGAATGTTAGCAGACTTTTCACTAGTTTTCACTTTTATTTTGATGACGTCATTACTGGGGAGATCGACTCCTTGAAGATTGTCTCCTGGCAATTATGGGGTCCAGGAGACATGCCTAACAACATAGTAAAATATGGCGCTGGTATCCGAAAGTGAAGATTTTCCCGTAACAACATGCACTAAAACAATGATTCATGAGTCCGAGTTTCATAGACTTTAATTTTATTAAGGAAAAGTTGTAAAAAATGAATCATTTGACTTACATAATGAAATGTGTAGGGAAAACTCATTTGCGGAGTAAAGTTGGTATGGACATGCCGTATGTCCATTAAGCATGGGTGATGTGTTGATATGTAATTCGACACTGTTTGAAGAGCAGCTTGGGGAAGTGAAACTCTTCGAGGAGTATCCTAATGGATTGTTGTTGTTTGCTGTAATCTGTTGTATTTCCTTCATGCTGGTCGGAATCCCGGGAAACTTTATTACAATCGTCGCTTTGGCTCGTTGTAAAAAAGTAAGTGGAATTTGCTTGTCTTTCCCTTTGTTTAGGCAGCACAGCGCAACGCGGCATGTAAGGTACACATATTTATGATTTACTGTCATTCAGCACAAATGGAAAATAAACAAATCGAAATTATTGATCGAATCTGAATAATGTCAATTCGAAAATACTCGACATAGAAAATTGTCCAGCCTGAATAATGCTAAAATGTAATTATGTCCTAAATTAAAATTGGCACACTTAATATACGTCGAAAGAAATACGTCCATATGAAATACGCGCACTCCAAAAATATGACCAATCGGTGTTACGTCATATTATATACTAGCTGTTGCCCGCGACTTCGTCCGCGTAGAACTTTTTATCGTCTTAGAAAATGATTTCTCTCAATACAAAATTTGAACCCTCTTTTAGGGGATAATTAAAAAAAAAGTTGATGTTCATTTTCTAGTTTGTGAACAAACAGTCTAAAACCAAAGTTAAAAATCTCATACTTTAAAAATGCCTTGAAATACTCAAAACTTTGAATTAATTTTAACACTCTTAGGGGATGAATTTGGAAAATCTCTGAAATCAGTTTTGTAGTCTTTTAACGTACAGAATAAGACCGAAGTTAAAAATCTCTTACTCACAATTTAAAATTTTATTGCTCGCCATTTAAAATTTGAACCCCCTTAGAGGTTGAATTTTTCTAATCGCTGAAAGAACTTTTTTCGTAAACTTTTAAGTCTCTAGCTCAAAAAAAGTGTTGCCCATACAAAGCTTTCTTAACCCCCTTAGGGGTGGAATTTTCTAAAACTCTGAAAGTACTTTATTATTAATTTTAATAAGTAACATTTTGAATAGTTTTAAGTCTAGTTAAAAAAAAAGTTTTTCCCACACAACACTGGCTACCCTTCTTAAGGATCTTAAGGATCCCCTTAGGGATGGAGTTTTCTAAAACGCTGAAAGTTCTTTTTTAGTATTCTAATAAGTAATCTTTTTGCAAAGTTTTACGTCTAACTCAAAAAAAAGTGTTGCCCATGCAAAGCTTGCTCTCCTTTTTAACCCTATTAGGGGTGGAATTTTCTAAAACGATTTGTGTTCTTTTTTTGTATTTTAATAAGTAATCTTTCTACAAAGTTTCAAGTCTCTAACTCAAAAACATAAACTTTCCCTGATAAAAACTTTGCACCCCTTTTTATCCCCCTTAGGGATAGATTTTTTCAAAACGCTGAAAGTCTTTTTTTCTGTATTTTTATAAGTAATCTTTCTACAAAGTTTTAAGTGTCTAGCTCAGAAAAAGTGATCCCCAAAAGTTTTAAGTGTCTAGCTCAGAAAATGTAGTATTTTTCATGTTCTAATAAGTAATTTTTCGTCAAAATTTTAAGTCTCTATTAAAAAAAAAAATGTTTTTCCCATACAAACTTTGCACCCTATTTTACCCCCTTAGGGGTGAAATTTTCCAAAACGCTGAAAGTACTTTCTTTGTATTTAAATAATCTTTCTACAAAGTTTTAGGACTCTGCTAAAAAAAATAGTTTCCCACATACAAACTTTGCACCCCTATTTTAGCCCCCTATTTTTAGGGGTAGAATTTTCTAAAACGCTGAAAGTACTTAATTTGTATTCTGATGACTAATCTTTCTACAAAGTTTTAAGTCTCTATTTAAAAAAAAAATTGTTTCCCTCATACAAAATTTGCACCCCTATTTTACCCCCTTAGGGGTAGATTTTTTTAAAACACTGAATCTAGGTACTTTATTTGTATTCTAATGAATAATTTCCCTACAAAGTTTTAAGTCTCTATTTAAAAAAAAGTTGTTTTTCCCATACAAACTTTGCACTATATTTTACCCCTTTAGGAGTAGAATTTTCTAAAACCCTGAAAGTTCTTTATTTGTATTCTAATGACTGATCTTTCTACAAAGTTTTAAGTCTCTATTTAATAAAAAATTGTTTCCCCCATACAAACCTTGCACCCCTATTTTACCCCCGTAGGGGTGGAATTTTCCAAAACGCTGAAAGTGTTTCATTTGTATTCTAATAACTAATTTTTCTACAAATTTTAAGTCTATAGCTCAAAAAAAAAGGTTCTCCCATACAAACTTTGCACCCCCATTTTACCCCCTTAGGGGTAGAATTTTCAAAAATCCCTTTTTATCCCTAGCCCACGTTATAAAAGCAACATACTGTGCAAAAATCAACTCTCTAAGATTAGTAGTTTCGGCTGTGCGTTGATGAGTGAGTGAGTGAGTGATTGAGTGAATAAGTCAGTCAGGACATAGGCATTTATTATGTATAAATAAATAGAAGATAATGAAACTCCCATTCAAATATCTCAAAAAATTATGAAGCTACATCCGTTTTAATGTCGCTTGTTAGAGTGAGAAAACGATGAGGGACTGTGACGTCAATATACTCGAGCGTCATAGTAAAAAACAATCGTTTCATATGAAGGTGCGTTTTGCGGAAAAGGGACAGAACATACCCCCTCTTAAAACTTTGGACTCTTATAACTTAATCATTACCTATATAACCTCTTGCTTTGTTTTTTTCTCCATTTGACTATATTTATTTTAAATTCTTTTTCGAGAAAATACATTATGATTATTTACCATATTTTCGATTCCTGAGCTATAACCACGAACTTCGGAATTCGAAAATATTCGGGTATCTCTATCTCTATCGCACTAACCATACTCGAGTGACAGGGATGCAAATATATGAACATTGAGTATCGGTTTTCGTGGTAGCGCCGCAGGTACTTTGGCTGAATGCGCCGAGCGCGTGCCATTGTCATTCAAAAAAAACAAATTCGTGTTAATTATATTGTTCAAATTTGTTGATTTCATTTATTGAAATTACGACATAAAACGACATTTGCGCATATAAGTTCTCATATCAGAATCGAATATTTTTTTATGGTTTATATTTTAGCATTTGTCTCGTAAAGGTCTATCGTAGACGGGATTTAAATTATTAATAAGTGAAAGGCAAAGCAATTCCGCCATTTTGACGAAAATTTGACGGTTCTTATAGCTGACAGTTGGAGCAGCGTTTGATTTCAATAAAAATAAATGAAAAATTAAATGAAGTCGTATATTTCGGAAAATTAATTAACTGTCGCAGTCGGATAAAAACTATCCTAAGTTGCAGCTAGAATAATAATGTACCTATATAAAATGTTTCATATTTTTCCGTTCATGGGATGCTGAGAACATTCGAACCGCGCAAAGCTTAGTTTCAAACTGGCTGATTCTTTTTTTAATTTAGAGATTTATTATAAGTGGAGATGAATTTTGTTCAAAATAGTCGATTTTCATATTTAATTTTGATATTAATTTAAATTAGACAACATTCACTTTGCACGTATTCGAATCCTATTACATAATGGAAAAAAGTCCATTTGGGCTAGATTCATTCTAAAGAAGAAAAAAACTATAAGTAGACACAATTATATTTTTCACTTTTGGTGGTATTACTTTTGGTCCAATTTCAAAATGGTCATTTTGTGTTGATGAATTTTAATTTTTGCCTAATGACAGCAAATCATATTAGATACCACTTTGTCAATGACATTTAAAAATAATTTTTAAATCCGTCCATAAATAGTGGTTTATTTACCACCTAAGGACCTTTTGTCTGGGAAACGACACATTATTTGGTTCTCTAAATAGTGCATTGAATGATAATAAACAGTGTTGAATTCGTGTGCGTCTTTAGTCTAAATATGCTGTTGCAGATTGAGATTTTACATTTGGAAGTCTGTGATAAAGTAAAAATAAGTCATGAGAACAGCATTTACTTCTTACGAACTCATATTTTACATCAATTTCATGGCCACCAATTTTTCCAAATTGTAATATTTTATTTTAGCAATATTTTACAGTATTTTATTGTTATATCATTACGGTGGCTAACAAGCACACGGTCTGCCTGATGGTAAGCAGATGGATGAAGAGCCGTAGGCGTAACCGTATGTGTTAGCAATAAACGTAGGTGCCTAATTCTCAAAACTGTGCAAATGCAATGATAATATTTTTATCGAATTCTAAACTAATTAAACTAACTGAGTCAAGAAAACGTTTTTTTTTGAAGATATAATGACTTAACAAGAAGAGACAAGAAGTAACGTGTTGCTTTATAATGGGAAATTACCAATGTGTCAGTGGTTGTGGCTTGCAATATTTTTTTTCTAATTATTTCCCTAATAAGCACACCAGAATTCTTGTGGTGTATTAGGGAATTTATAGGACAAATTGTTAAGGGAAAACTTGCGAACACAATGCGTATCCACAATTCATGCATAGGTACTCGACTAAGAAGAGAATCTATGTGTATATCTTCAATTTCAATTTTTAGTTTATATGGCTCCATCAAAGTCTTGATGATTCCGCCAATGTCGAGTTTGGATAAGACACGGTCAGTATTTTAATCTTGGCGGTGGACTATAGGTAGTGTTCGGTATTATATCCAACCGGTCGAATCACCAATCTTCAACAAAACACAGACAAATCTACCGGATGACAACTTTTTGTTTTCCCTACTAACACAAAACTACCTAACACAAAATTAAGTGATATCCTACGATATCACTTTTGTTTTACGTTTATTTGATTTCGAATTTGAAAGCAAAGACATTAAATTGAGGATGTTCCTATGCCATGTCGTTGTCTTAATGCCCCAAATGGTTGCCTATTTAAAACAAATGAAACTGACTATGAGCAATGAAAAAAATAATGCATTGAATACAAGTATTTAAAGGGTACTTAACAAAATAATTTTCTTCATTCCAGATCCAAAACGCAACAACCGCGTTCATAATGAACTTAGCTTTTTCAGACATGTTGTTCTGTTGCTTCAACCTTCCCATGATTTCCATGACGTACTGGTACAGAGCATGGCCCTTAAGCATGACTGAGTGCCGAATGTTGCCTATGGCTGGCTATGGGCTGGTTGCTGTGTCTTTGTCAACAATCTTAGCGATCATGGTCAATAGATATATCCTGATAGCATATCCAAGACTGTATCCCAAGTAAGTGGATTGTAATTAAAGCATTACAGCAACATAGTAATAATCAGAGGGCGGAATTGCTCATGGCAAAAATCAAACGTCAATAGAGTTGGAACGTTGAATTTTATCGACTATCGAATTAACTGAAATTATATTTACGTAGCGTATCTTTATTTATTTATTAACAAAACTAAACCTCAAATCCATAAGCAAACAATAATAGACTTCATATGAACATTACGGAATAACATTGAAATAAAAGACAATATACCTAAAACGATAATTTTAAAAACTACTTAAATTAGTACTGCATTATCAAAACTAAGTACCTAAGTTTCTATAATACAACCTAAGAATTCAAATCACCTGTGAACTAATTTTCATCGTATAAAACAGTATCGTAATCTAAGTCTGTGCTAATGACGTTTCCCTCGTCTTCTCTGTAATAATACATCGTGATTTTTTCCTGGCGGGGGCGCCACCCCTTTCGAACCTCGCGTGATTTGTGCACAAGCCCTTATCGATAGCTGAAAAAGTCGATAAAATTCAACGTTCCAACTCTATTGACGTTTGATTTTTGCCATGAGCAATTCCGCCCTCTGGTAATAATGGTAAAAGCTTTCCTGTGTTTAAAATAAGACCGCGGATGATGCGAGAAGCAATAAAAGTCGCGACCCATATAGCAGCGGCGCTACTACGAACTTCGAATCTTGAACTTCGTATATCTCCGTCTCTATCGCACTTATGGTTTATGGTACTCAAGCGACCGAAACGGTGATATACGAAGTTCGTGGTAGCGTCGCAGGCGCGGCCCACGTTGAGCCGCCAGTGGCGGCCACAAGCACAAGCTACGGACGAGTTTTTAGGGTTCCGTAGTCAACAGGGAACCTTTATAGTTTCGCCATGTCCATCTGTCCGTCTGCGTCTTATTGCCGTGACCCTTACTACTAGAAAGCTGTAATTCGGCTTGGGTATATAAATCAATCATGCAGACAAAATGGTGATAGTTATAAAGTCCCCGTATACGAAAACTGAGGATGTATTTTTTATCTCATGGTTGTGGGGTATCGTTGGATAGCTTGTTCAAAAATATTATGCGTTTTAAAAGCGATTTTCAACTCGGTGGTCCATTTGCGTGATATTGGGCTTTAAAGCCCTAGTTTTTGTTCGAGTCATGTGTCCCCCCCTCCCCCTGCCGCCTAAATGGTTACTACTGGAAAGTAAAAAAAATCGTGACAGTGGTACATATTAGTGCGTGTTGTTACGGGATTCCGTCGAACAAATACTTCACTTTTGGATACCAGCGCCATCTTTAAGTATGTTGTTAGGCATGTCTTCTGAATCCCAAAACTGCCGGGAGACAACCTCTAAGGAGTCGGTCTCCCCTGTAATGTCGTCATCAAAAACGCTGCAGCCGCGCTTGGAAAAGTGTAAATTACACCCAAACCATGCAACGTACATACACATGTGGGGTACTAAATGAGCGCTGAATAAATAGTCAATAGTTCCTTCCGGGTACCCTCACTCCCCTCGCGGTGCGCACAATTTTTCCAATTTTGCTCTTGTCTTGAAATAAAAAACTAAATTGTAAAGATAAAATACTAGATATCATTTGTGTTGTACATTATTTTCGTGTATCTTTTCTAGTTTTGACGCAGTCTGAAAGTCCTTAGATTTTTCTTTGTTTTTTTTATTATTTTGCTAATAGTACTTCAACTAGCGTACCTATGTATTAAAATATAATGTATGAATGAACTATTGACAATTTATTCAGCGTACATTTAGTACCCTACATGTGTATGTAAGTTGTATGGTTTGGGTGTAATTTACACTTTTCCAAGAGTGGCTGCGGCGTTTTTGATGACGTCATTATAGGGGAGACAGACTCTTTAGAGATTGTCTCCCGGCAGTTTTCGAATCCAGGGGACATGCCTAACAACATATTAAAATATGGCGCTGGTATCCGAAAGTGAAGTATTTTCCCTTAACAACATGTAGTACAATGAATTTAAAAGGAAAACTATCACGGTTAAGTAGACATTACTAGTTACCGAGTAAAGTCGACCAACTTAAAAATGAACTTGGAAAGGCCAACTTTCGTACGTTCGGCCGACGCAACCGCACCATTGACGACCGCTTTAGCCCAGTTAAGTGACGCTGCCAAAACCAAGAGGTGATGATGAGCATGAATATTTGTTCCTAAGCCATGGATGTTTTCTACGTATTTAAGTATTTATTTATCTATATAAGTATGTTTATCTTCGTCTAGTACCCATAGTACAAGCTTTGCTTAGTTTGGGACTAGGTCGATTTGTGTAAGATTGTCCGCAAATATTTATTTGTTTATTTATCATCATTTACTTGGCGCGTGCGTGTCGAAGTAACAAAGACAAACAGGCAACAGAACTCTACACTGCGCGTGGCCCGACACGCACTTGGCCGGTTTTTAATACATATTGTATAGCATCGGCGCACACTGCGCGTAACAGTGGGCACGTCCAAACTACACGCTGCGAGAGTGGCTCGTGCTCATCACTATAGTGTCCGCGTTTAGTGGCTCAAGTGCGGCGGGTAATAGGTATTTACTAATATATTTCTTTGTCATGTAATTAATCTTCATTGTGGCAGCACAAGACGCTCGCGACAGTAACAGGCTGTCGCGAGCGTCTTGTGCTGCCTAAGCCGGCTTGATAACTATTGTAACTTAAGATAAAATAAGTCATTTCTTCATATTTTTGTTATCAGGATCTACAGACCACGGTACATAGCAATCATGATAGCCAGTACATGGATATTATCTTTTGGAATACTGTTACCGACATGGTTCGGGAAGTGGGGACGCTTCGGTATGGATTCTATAATCGGATCTTGCTCCATACTGCCGGACTGCAACAATAGATCTCCGAAGAAATTCCTTTTTATTGGAGCTTTTTTAATACCATGCCTACTGGTACTTGTCTGCTATGTAAGGATTTTCTGCATAGTGCGAAATTCAGTACAGAGAAGTTCGAGAGTCCCAAGTCAGACAAGATGTCAACGGAAGCGGGAAGCCTCCACAGTTGTGGCCGACACTCTTCCAAGTCCAAATTTTCCGGATTCTAATGTAAAAGCTGAACATTCGATATCCCCACAGAATAATTTACTTAGCCCACCTCTTTCAAATCTCCAGCCTGAATCACCCTCATTATCTGTAGTTTGTTTAGACACAACTGATGCTAATATTTCTGCCAACAAAGAAATGGGAATGAGATGTGAAAATGCAATTATGAAAAGGCTTAGACAATCATTTGTAATCGTTAAGAGAAGAAGACAAGTGACTAATGTCATTCGGCAAAGTACAAAAGATAAAAAAGTTTTACAGATGATTATGACAATAATAGTTTCCTTTTGGGTATGTTATCTGCCCATAACGTTTATAAAACTTTTCCGTGAATTCTCAGTGCCCCCAGTGCCTCGAGTCTTAGGATATGTTCTAGTGTATTTAACGACATGTATCAACCCAATTATTTATGTGGTGATGTCGAGTGAATATCGCCAGGCATATAAAAGCATATTCAAGTGTGATGAAGAACTTGTCATGAGCCGACCGGTGACCATAAACTCCAAGAGTCAAAAGATGTCTGTTGCAGTAACTCAAGAGAGTAAAAGAAGTTATGCTATTTCCACAGTATAGAACACGATTGGATTGCAAATGCGCAATAAATGTAACCTATACGGACTGTTCAAATTAAATTTAAAGACTTTTTCTCAAAAATAGTACGAAATGTTCCCATAACATCTGTGAAGATAGTATCCGAAAGTGACTCATCCTGGACAATTTCTAGAAGTGTCCAGGAAAACGCAAAAGTGTCCAGTAAGTAAGTATGAAATCCCGTTACATATTATAATATTTAAATATAGAACAATTTTTTTATCAAAGATAAGCTAAGGAGGTTATTGGTAGTTAAGCGCCTTTAATAAAAAAGAGGTACCATGGAGGTTGACGTGTCCGAATTGCACTTGTAGGTATTGCACGATGTAAAATGGCGGAAAATTCAGTTCAATCGTGTTTTTTATAATTTTGATACTAATTAGGAATTTGATACTAACAGCAGAAAAAGAAGAATAAAATAAAATGTTCACAATAAACATAAAACTAATACTAAATTTATGTATTGATTCTATTGGGGTTGTGGATCTTTCAACACAGAGCTATAAAAAGTCGCACTCCTATTTTGGCGGGATTGACTTCATTGAAATAAAATTCATAAAAATGAGTACTGATGAATCAGATAGCATGAAAACAGGTTTCTATTTAAAAGCCGAGTCGAAATTGGTGATAAATAATTTACTTTCACCTACTTATGTCCAAGGAGAGATAGTTGCACAATTATTAAAAAAATCATGAAGTGGAAATCTGAACATCACACTACAAGTTGGTCACAAAATGTATTTATTTTTGAGAAAAGCACTATACATGCTTTGACCATAAGTGTGCCATCCTGGCCTCGTATTATAGCCGGACCTCTCCTTCGGCTCGGCCGGCTAAATCATACTCGTCCAGGATGGCTTACTTACTGGTCTCTGAAGTAATGTACTATATCGTGTCTGCTAATATAAAGCTGGGAACCGAAAATAAGAAAAGTTCTTTTTCTTTATGCATTTATTTTTTGTATAATAAAATACGAATGTAGTCACGAATTTTTATCATAAAGATTCCCTTTTTCCATAATGTATCTATTCCCTTTTCGTACACCTGAAATGATGACCAAGACCGAGTGGTCTAGCAGGCGCGAAGCCACGAGCGAAAACGACGAAGAAGAAGATCTATCTAAGTATGGCGAAAATACTGCAATTTCGCCCCAGTCTTGTTGTAATTTAAATGTGCTATAGCATCCACATACATCACATTCCCAGTACGAGATTTAAACCGCAGTTGAAAGTTGGTACGCAATTTATTAAAATGTGGCGAGACCAAGCAATGTGTGGTTATATCATTGTGGGAAGAAATAAAAGGCCTGCGCAAAATGTCTCTTGTGCTTAAATGTGTACAGACAGTCATCACACAACGTGATTCAACGAGACCGCAGACTAAAGCTTAGTCTCGCAATTTTAATATTAAACTAAAGTGTTTTAACCACAGTAAAGACGATGTAATTGCCTCGTGAAACTTTGTCTGTACACTCTGAGCCAGAAACTCTGGTATTCGGTACGTAGATAATTAAGAATATGCATGAAATCTT
The DNA here is from genome assembly GCA_963854355.1 of Epinotia brunnichana. Taxonomy (NCBI): domain Eukaryota; kingdom Metazoa; phylum Arthropoda; class Insecta; order Lepidoptera; family Tortricidae; genus Epinotia; species Epinotia brunnichana. Next base: position 13,622,788 of record OY977949.1, on the reverse strand, counting down.
CAATGGCACATCGGATTCCTTCCAACTGTCAGGTGTCTTACTTAGTGCCTAGAGCTTAGTGAGTCGCATAGCGAGTAGCGAAGTGAAACGAACGTTCTACAATATTCTTAACCGGCCGCACTGCACCGCTAGGTGACTAGCTAGGTAACTAGCGTGTGCACTGTGCAGTGCAGCCGGTTAAGAATATTATAGAACGTTCGTTTCACTTCGCTACTCGCTATGCGACTCGCTAAGCTCTAGGCACTAAGCAAGACACCTGTCTGTGCGTTCCCGGCCTAAGAGTGTATGTGACATGATTACTCTAGTCATCGAAAATTGAAATCTGGCCCGGTGTTGTGGTCATCATACCAAGAGCACAAATAAATTGCATGGATTGAATGAGCATTGAGCTGTCGAACCATTGTAGGTCAGATGACGTATTTTTTAGCTATCATTGTAGTATAGAAAAACCTTCAGTATACTTAATGCTATTAGGAACGCCGGAACAAAGACTACTAGTAGATTTAGAACTATGGACTATAGATAACTGGCGTGCAGTAACTGATTGTTCGAGTCAAGCTATAACAAGATAAGATAGAACGTTAGATACGTGTATTCACGTCATCTTTTCTTCCCACGTTTTTCTTCTTGCATACATTGTAAGTAATTTTTCGTCGGCTAGGTACTAGAGGTCTATCTGATACGACAAATTGCTACCTCGGAGCCTAATATGTCAGAAGGAGTGCGCGCAACATGGTTTGGTCGGTATATTGCTGTAAGAGTATTATATACTCTAACAAATGAGCTCTCATAAGCATGATGGGCTACTTAGCCGAAATAGCAATAAGGGTGATAAATATTCTAAAAGGAATCACCAGGAATTTTGTATCGCATCTAATTGTTTCCTAATATCGTCGGCCCCAGCTGCGCTGGCCATTCCATTGATCACTGTCGAATAACTGACGGCAGTCAAAGCGATCGACGTTTCAGTTTACACACAAATACCGCTTTCAGATTTTAGATTGTGGAAATAAATCACTGTGATCACTAGCGAAAGCAAACATGTCGTCTTACAATGGAAATGGCAAAGCCAGATTGTAGCGGGAGATTTAGTGCGGGCATGTTGCAAAAGTTTGAGACAAGTGTGTGTATTTACAGCCGCTTGTGAAAATGTTGAACATACTCGGGAACTTCGTATTTTCAAACTGATACAGATTTCCTGTAGCATCAAGAGTCCGTGTACAAAATTTCGCACTATTGGTCAATTTTGACCTTGTTTCTCGTGTAATAACAGTATTTCTAACGGCTTTTATCATTGCAATGAAAAATCTATTCATAAATTAAGTAGGTAAGCTGTTTTTCACCCGACTTGAAAAAAAAGGAGGTGGTTCCCAATTCGGATGTATTAGAACTTTTTTTAATTGGAAGTACATGCTTCTAGATTGGTCCTATTGTTTTCTTAACTCCAGTTGGATGATGGAAACCATGAGGAATTGAGGGAACTCAAATAGGCACGCGTGTAGTAATTTCGGTATTTATAATAGAAAATACCGAAATTACTCGTGTATTTACACCCGGAAATCATAAATTTGGTGAAGTTGAAGTGATGATGAAGACCACAGATGGCTTGTGGAACTTCTCAATGATGTACTTGAATCAAACTATAAAAGTACGTCACAGCTTCTGATATGAGTCCGTTGAAATAGCGAACAATGAAATGCCAAAGGTAATTCTGAGATCCTGGAGGAATCTTATCGGCCCACAAACAGTTATTTGGTTTTTTTCTCTAATAATCAACGAATTTGCTCTCGGAAATCAGTTCATGTGGTAAATTAGAAAATAAATGTGGCAATGTACATGTGACTTGGCAACGTAGGTACTGAATTGAAGTCGGTTAAAACTTTATTTTTAAAGTAAATTGTAACTGATTAAATTTTGAACAATCTACCTCATTGCAACATGGTTGTGAGATGTTTATACCGGGTTGAAAAGAAATGTATTGATGGTCCTTTAAAGAATAAGTGGAGTTCTTTTTGCAAATATATTTAATGGGTAACTATTCCCCTAATTTCAGAAAAAAATGCTGAGATGTAGTTGCCAATATTTTAAGTTAAATGAAACATTACTTAACAATACCACAAATAGGGAAATAGGTACTTAAAAGGTTTTATATTATACATACATTTAATAAAAATAATAAGTAATCTTTGATGATTTTATTCAAAAACAGCACTTAAAGTTACCCTAAACCTATACATTTTCCGATGTAAATACCATTAAGTATGTGTAGTAAACTCGAACATTTCGATATGAACTTAAAATGTAATAACCAGACATCGTTAATTTTGTAGCATTTTTGGTGCTGATATTGTCCATGCCAATTCCGATAACAGCGCTACGCTGCACCAAAAATTCAACAAAATTAACGATGTCTGGAATTAACATGAAATAAATCTGCTGCTCTAGTTACTAAATGTGCGCTTTATCACATGTAATGTAAGCCTAGTTCTGTCGCTGCGATATTTTCATCGATAAGAGACACCCTGACTTCTTATCGCTGATCACAAACTCGCCCCGCCGGGAAACAAATGTCCCAATTTGTACAGGCAAAGGTCACGAGGCCCCGAAACGTCACGTCGTGTTATGTCCACCACCTTACGGTTTGTCCGTAAAGGACAATCGAGTTGACATCCGTGAAAGGCGCGTAAAGGTAATGCTTTTAATATTATAAGGACATAAGAGCCATGAATTTCGTATAAATATACGCAACTTTAGTTGAACGTGGTTAAATAAAACCCTTAAAGTAAAATCCTGCAACAGTGGAGTTTACACCAATGTTATATAAGATTTTTACTAAATAGGTACATATATATCGGTCTCGTAGTTGAACACATGAGTGTGCCTTTGATTTGCCCATCAAGGAATAATAGTCTGTTTCTTTGTACTTATTACAAGGTTAGTTTTATTTATGTACTACGTCTTAGATGTCTTCTCATTGTAACCGAACATCTAAAAATAATGGAAAGATCACAGGTTTTCGATCGAGTGCTTATGTGACTTAAATATTGAGGACAGTAAATATATACTTAAGTAGGGATTAGGAACTCGCATTCTCTTCATACATATTTTTACTGATATTTATTTTGTTTCTCTCCCGTATTCATTGTTCTATAATTCTGTGTCATTCACATTCATATTTACTTAGCATTACCGCGGAAATAAAGTGACAGGGAGGTATTTATACCAAATAAGTACCTACCGTAGTCAGGTAGATCTAAATGTAAATTTTTGTATAAGAAAATTACAGTCGAATTGTCCTAACGTTCGTTCAAAACGTTACATGTTTACCCCAGAAAAGGCAAAACAAATTTCACATCGTTTTAACTAACTAGCTGCCCTCGCGTCTCCACCCGTGTATTAGAGAGAACTCAGGCGGTGTCCAGGGATAAAATATCGCCTATGTCTATTCGTAAGATCCATTAAATATATGTGAGCGACAGCCCAAGTATGAATACAGTAAGATTTAATGTGAAATTTAATTAATCAATTAAATAATGTTGCGGGAAAATCCGAGTTCGTTGACCACATGTTTGTATGAATAATCGTTGAATAAATAACTAACAGAAAGTATTTCACTATCCCGAAGAGAAAAGACGGGCGAAAGTGCCACAATAGGTTCACTTATCTATATGACCCAAATGGGCAGTAATTCATTTTATATTAATTCAAGTACCGCAGGTACATTTGTAGTAAGTATCTTAATAGTTAGATACGGGTCCAAGGAACCGATAGAAATTGTCATACCTATTTAAGATCGCTCCGAAGAGAGCTATCTAGAATCGAGGGAGAGATCACTCAGACCAAATCAATTCAGGACAGTATCATATCAAGGTCTGTCACTTAGCGGCGATGTAGCCTAGCTAAGTTAAAATCATGTTCACCTATCGAGAATTAAATAAATAACGATAAGGTGTAACGCGAATTACACCTTATCTAAAAGGCTTGCGTGCACCACAATTACTGTACTGGCCACTAAAAAAATAAAACAATTTGACAACTGATAGTTTAGGGTTATTACAAAACAAAGGTCTATGCCAATAAGACATCCACTAACGCATTAAAGGAGGAGGTTCAACCATTGAGGTATAATGTACTAACGTACTAGAGATGACACGCCGAACAAGAAGTTTGCGCTACGCGTTGCGGTCCATGGGCTGCACCGTCTCAGTGTATTATATGACAAGTTACCCTCCCCCCCATGCATGCGCCCCGCGCTGCCGGCCGGCGCACAGATAATGTTCGTGTTGTCTTCTGTAGTACGTTAGTACATTATACCTCAATGGGTTCAACGCTTCATTCATTCAGTAACGTAATTTTAAGACATCCTTTACTTATCAATATTTTTTCTCCAATCCGCTACACACAATTAGAATATAATTTTAATCAATGGCTCGAATGTAATTTGACAATGCGATGTGGGGCATAAATCCAGAAATGCCGGCGCCTGGGGAAATCATTGAGGCTGTTTCAGCTGAAATGATATCTTCTTCCGCTCGCACCACTGATACAATACAACTCGTATTTCCTGTGTTTATAGGATTAACTTTTGGATTCTGAGCGTTGTCAACCATTGTATTTAAAAGAAAACATGATTGTGGTGCGAGTAAACAATATTCAAAATGTCGACTTCGAAAGGTCAATGATCCGAATTTGGTAGTCAATCTGAGATATGCATTTTAATTTCGATTCGCGTGAAGAATTTATGTTGGAAGTGAAACGAACGTGCTTCAGACGTATTTGTATTACGTAGAAATTGTTTTAATTGGTGCGATCTCGCTTGTGCTAGTTATCATGCACAATCCAATGAGACTAAGGCGCCTTCTTCACTTGGCGGGGCGGGATCGATATGCGGTATTTTGAACTTTGACGTGAGCTTAGTACTTCGCTGTACGCCTGTAGCCTGTGGACGAGGTACACGCAGCGTGCTATTAATGCCATGCGTGTACAATATAACGACGCCCTCAGGGTATTGTTGCGGCTGCCGCGATACTGTAGCGCGTCGAGCATGTTCGCTGACGCGCATGTGGATGGATTCCACGCCACGCTGCGCAAGCGCTGCGCCGCGACGCTCCGCAGAGTGCGCACCAGCCGCCACGGTCTCCTGGCAGTCGTGGCAGAGAGATGGGACAGCGCCCTAATCAGTCACTGGACCTCTCAGCACTTAAGTTTAGGTACTAACACAGTTATTTAAGTTTATTGTAATACTAACATCTATGGATTATTTTGTCCGAAATAAATGCTTTTTATTTTTTTTATTTATTTAGTTGTTGACGTAGCTGAAGTCGCGCAGATATCCTAATCAGTTAGTATACTGACAATATAACATTTGAGTAGTGGTAATTTGAATTTATCATGCGTGGCAGCGAGACGGTGAGCTTGCAGTACTGCATTCGTACCGCCCCGCTTGCGCGTCTACAGCGCCGATCAGGAAGCACTCATTAATTGCAGGCGCGTAGTATAGAAACGGTACCAACTTGACTGGCAGTTGATACTGACAGCTTACTGATATCGTACCGCCTCCGCGCCGAAACAATCAGGACATTAATAATTCAGTATTCAGTACTCTGGGTTTATTATTAAAACCAAAATGACCCTCTCTAACGCGTAAGAGATCGTGTAAGGTTGGGATTCAAATTACCAATTCAGCTAATATTCGTTTCGATTAGACGTTAGGTTTACGGGAATTGAAGCCTTAGAGCAAAACCTTGTACCTCTACGAGAAGTCTACGGCGTAGCTCGTAGCGTATCACTTAGCACAACGCTACGTGACCGGACGCACCCGACGGACGTATGGGTCGTATAGTATGGCCGATTTCACGTTTTTGACTTTGAGTAGAGAAGCCAGTGCAGTACCTAGTGCACTTCTGGAATGACATCCGTACTCAAGCAATATTAAATGTGCCAGCGGCTTGAAAAAAAATGTTTCGGATAAAATCGTTTTATATAAGTACTCGGTGTAGCTGTAACTATACCTGTTGCTGCTAGGCTATGAGGCTATTTTCAGTGGCGGTGACAGTGTCAACGTTGCGTCATATGAGCTAGAGGCTGCACTCCAATCTCTCGTTCTGCCGCCGCCGCCGCTGTTCCATGTCGTGGCCAAGCCGTAAGTGCGTCCAGTAATTTCAGTTTAAATTATGTACTGTACGTTTTAGTAGGCACCTCTTTTTAGGGTTCCGTAGTCGACTAGGAACCCTTATAGTTTCGCTTTGTCTGTCCGTCCGTCCGCGGATAATCTCAGTAACCGTTAGCACTAGAAAGCTGAAATTTGGTACTAGTATGTATATAAAATCACGCCGACAAAGTGGTAAAATAAAAAGTGTTTTTTTTATTAGGGTACCTCCCCTATACGTAACGTGGAGAGCGTTTTTTGCTTCGTTTCAACCCTAACGTGTGATATATTGTTGGATAGGTATTTAAAAATAAATAGGGGTTTGCTAAAATAATATTTGATAATGTTAATATTTTCGGAGATAATTGCTCCAGAAGTAAAAAAAAAATGTGTCCCCACCCTCTAACTTTTGAACCATAAGTTTTAAAAATATGAAAAAAAAATCTCAAAAGTAGAACTTTATAAAAACATTCTAGGAAAATTATTTTGAACTTTATAGGTTGAATAGTTTTTGAAAAAAATTACAAAATAATTTCACACACTTACTGTGACGGACGAAAAACTACGGAACCCAGACTGAGCGTGGCCCGACATGCTCTAGGCCGGTTTTTTTAATATCGTATAATTAATTCTCAATTGCCGCCCTCATGACGGCGTTCGTGGATAGAGTTCTAACTTTTAAAACCAACGATATTACAACTACATGTAAATAAAGGCAACGGCGTCGACGCAACCACTCCCCGATTTCAATGCAAATTTCAATAATCGCTAGGGCTAACAAAGACTTCACGTAATAATAATGAAAATGGGTCGAAATTGGTTGGTGGGGAATTATACAATGTATTAGTTAGGTATATACGTTTTAAAAGGGAACACATGTAATTTTTCACACCTCTCATTCAGAAAAGTAAGTTTTGGTCCCCGACGAGAGGGACCAAAATGCTACTTTTCTGTTCAAGCTACTTTTTTAATTTATTAATTGGCTTGTAGCATTTACGCAATGTGCCAATAGAATCTTGATAAAATAATCGATTGTAATTTCATCGTAATCGACAAACGTATATATATCATCATCATAATCATCATCATCATATCAGTCGAAAGACGTCCACTGCTGGACATAGGCCTCCCCCAAAGAGTGCCAAAATGACCGCTACCAGGTCATCAGTCCACCTTGGGCCTACCCACGCCGCGCCTTCCGGTACGTGGTCGCCACTCGAGAACCTTTCCGCCCGAACGGCCATCGGTTCTACGTGCAATGTACGTATATATATATATGCGGATTTTTTTTTTGTTTTGTTTGTTCTTTTGTTTTTTTTATTTGTTTTTGTTTCGGTAGTAGTTTTTTTTCTGGTTTTTTGTTGTTTTTGTTTGATTTTTTTGTCTTTTTTTTTTTGTTTTTTTTTTCATTTTTTTAGTTTCGTTTGTTTTTGTTTTGGTTTTTTGCTGTTTTTTTCTTTTTATGTATTTTTGTTAGTCTTTTTAATTTTTTTAGTTTTTCTGTTTTTTGTATTCTTTGTATTTTTTTCTTTTTTTTTGTTATTTTTTGTTTTTTTTTTGTTATTTTTTATTTTGTTTCGTTTGTTTTTTGTTCTTTTCTGTTTTTTGTTGTTTTTTTAATTTTTTTTGTTGTAGTTTTTTTGTTTTTTTTGTCCTTTTTTTTTGTTCTTTTTTGTTCTTTTTTTTGCAAATGATTTCATCATAGTCGGTGTGAAAAGTTACATGTGTCACTCAGGAGCAAAGTTATTTTCGTCTTGGGCGTTAACACTTGAATCCCTCACTACGCTCAGGATCCTACGTTAGAATCCCTCGCTACGCTCAGGATTCTATTGTAGGATCCCTCGCTATGTTCAGTATTCAATACACCGCCCTCGCCGTAAATATACTATTTTGCTCCCTTGTGACACAAATAACTATATTTGCCATAAGACTAATCAATAAATATACGTTTTATGATTCAATATGAAATAATAAATCTAATCTAGTTAATCGTGTCTAGTTTAGAAGTTGTGTGCACTTTTAGTCTACATCGTTGTGTCATGATATTGATATTGCATAGTCACTGTAGGTAATACATAACTATGCATTTCACATCAATTGGAAACCGTGTGGTTCATAAATAAGTTGCAAAAACATCTTATATGCTTATATGTAGATTTATTTACATACAAACAGTGCAAATTAAATAAATGGTTGTAAAAACACATCTACTCATGCAATAAACAGCATGTTCAAATATTTCCTTTGGAGCGCTTATCGAATTTATATTCGAACTGAAATGAGCGGAGAAATACTATTTTGCCAAGTACGCGAGACAAATTTTCCAAAGGCGATTTGCAATCCAACCGACGTTGTCAAGCAATTCAGCTCTGTTCCGGAACTTTGAAATCGTAACCGCTATAAACGGTCCCTTTCCCTCTGTTGTTTAACTATACGCGAGGAAGAAGGACAAACGAAAGAAAGTCTGAGGTTTTTGAACTTGCGAAGCGATGCCAAAGATCTAGTAGGTACTAAAGTAGAGACCTTATGTAACCATGGTTTTGCAATAAATATATATGAATATATGAATATGAATAGATGTAGTAGAAGTTGCGTCGCATGGACCGCGATTGTAAATGTCATGTCACTGGGGCTCTTTAATTAATGGATAAAGAACAGACTATTGTACATAACTAATTTGGCCTGTGTTTTTAATTAATAATTCTTTCAAAGTCGGACAATCGACCAGAGGTCTTAACACTCCTGCGGCTCGCGAATTAGGTGCCTTTAGTTTGCGCACAGTAAATATATTGCTACAAGCAGTAAAACAGTAGCTATTCGAATCCCGAGCATTTGACTTAATAGCCAGGGCCAGTTATACTGCACAGAATGTGACCGGACATTTAACTACTAACTACTAAGTTCGGCTTTGCGAGCCATATTCGTGCTCACCAGAGGAAATTGTAAGGGTCGCCGTCGTCGGATACGACAAGGAGGACTATATACAGGTTGACTGGTAATTCGACCTATTCCTTGAAAGGGGTTATACTAGAGCTAATTTGCAACAATTTATGTCCGGTCAACCAGGGGTCAAAACACGTTTTTTTTTTAAATTTTCGAGTTTTTAGTTTGTTTGAAAAAAAATCGCCTTGCAGCCTTAAAGTGCTGATTGTGACAATTTTTTTACCATCCAAATGGAAGTACCTTTGTCACAATCACCAGCTTAAGGCTGCAAGGAGATTTTTTTTCATACAAACTAAAAACTCGAATATCTCGGAAACCAGCGAGTTTCGACCCCTGGTTGACTGGACATAAATTGTTGCAAATTAGCTCTAGTATAACCCCTTTCAAGGAATACGAGTAGGTCGAATTACCAGTCACCCTGCATATATTTGACTTTCGCTCGATAGAAAAAAATCACGAACATAGGTCTAAAATACACCTTAAAAATTTGTAACAAATTATGCACATAAGCTAAACATATTAAAATTGGTTCTAAAAATCGGCAATATGATGTTTGAGGGAACTTAGCTATTACTTTTTTAATTATTTAAATGCACAAAAAATTCAAATGAAAAAACATGATATCCGCGCTTCCGAACACGCATTTCCATCTCGCTCACATTTATGCTCAGTGAGAGGAAGAGAAGACCTACGCCGCCTTAACTATTGACCACGGGTAAGACAAATTTTGTTTTAAGCACTGTGTATAACCCTTGCGCTTCATAGAACTGGTTTTAAAAGGAGCGCTGGTGTAGGTAGGACCTTAGCGACGTTAGTTGAGATACCGCTTTAGCAAATTTATTTACCGTGGTTTGCGTGATCTACCTAGATACATGTCTGTGGTCGGAAGCTATCCATAAAGTTGACAGCGCGAATTTCGTCAAGCTCGCACCGAGATCCGCGATAGGCCGCCAGCGGCGATCCACCAACGATTTGTGAATTGCTCTATTAATTCTGCGACGGTATCAGTATGAAATATTTGCTGAAGCCACATTTGAAGGAAAACACTGGGGAAAACACACACACAAAAAAAATCGCAAGGGTGGACATTTTTCTTTTGTTAACGACGTTTAATTTATTTACTGTTTGCGGATTGCTCAGAAAGTGAGGGATATTTTGTTTTATTTTGATTCCGTTCTTGGGATATTTTAGTTTTCAACCGACGAAAAAAACGGAGTTGGTTCTCAAGTCGACGCGTATATATATTTTTTTTATGTATGACCACGCATAACTTTTTACAGAGTAGTTCGATTTTGATAATTCTTTTTTTATTGGAAAGGGTATACCCCGAAGTTGGTCCCATATAAATTTGGAAAAAAAAACAATCTTAAGGGTAGGAAAAAAGGGGATGATTGATTTTTCGTCGGTTAAAACTTTGTTTTTAAAGTAGGTAAATTATAGATGATGATATTTGGCAGACGACTGCAGAATTGTGATAAAAGTTGGAACTAAAAGGGTTCCATGTTTTAATATAATAAATGTAATTCTAGTATTAGGGTTCCGTTTTACTCTTTGAGTACGGAACCCTAAAAAGGCATTAATATCATGTCCGTGACTGTATGTACACGACGGGAAATTTCTTTGAAACTCAACAATGTGCTTACGAGGCCATTATCATTGTGAAGAAGCACTTAAGCTCTCTTCCCAACGGACTAGTCAAGCTTCCTGTCCGTTACAACTGTCGTCGGTGATTTATATGGTCGACCAACTGCAATTTATGCTCTATTTGAACTGTTAATTCAAAAATTAAAATAAAAGCGTTGTAAATCATTTAACTTGGTCAGCCTTTGTTCACGAGAAAGCGGGGGTAGTTAATAGGGCTTCCTAACTTTTTCTTTACAAAAAATGTTTTTGTAAGTAGCCGCTTATTATCGTTATTAACAAGGTATCTTTCATTCCCTAGTTTAGTCTGATATTATTACAGAAGATATTGAGAACTATGTATGGAGACATGTTATATGGGGTTACCTATCATAAACTCGAAAATGGTTATTCCGATTGTTAAAATACCGAAAACGTTTCGCTTTATTTTAGTTGGCCGAAATTTTGTTTGTACGAAATTACATTTCCCAAATATTTTTTTTTTTTTCAATTTTCAGTTCGTTGCAATTTTGATTCGCTTCTGATTCGACTAGACACTTATTAAAATTCCGAAGTATCACATTTGTCAACTAGGTAGGTTTAGGTACCGAAAAGTATTAAGTCCGAAATATTATTATCCCGCTACACCACTAGATCGAAAGTGTAGTATGTCAAATTCCGTTTCCTAACGCACGGAAATAATTTTAACCTAACCCTAACCTAACCGCCAGCGTGTCGACGTCACCCCGCTTCGCGGGGTGCCTATTTCCGCTCTAAGGGACACAAGATAACCATAACCTAAACCTACCATAAATACAATTGTTACGATTGTTTTTTTCTTTACTGCGGGGGGCTCCGCCCCCCAAGCCCCCCTCGTGGCCTTGCCCCCCACCCCCCCTTTTTAGCCTTTTTAAAAACTCGTACAGCACTTTAGTTGGTATTATGAGATTTTGTGATGGTAAAATGAGATTTAGTTCTTACGTAGCATCGGAATAATTATGAACAGGTGGTTAACGAATCGGTTGACAAATAATAATGTTGCCAATCGTTTTTCTGGTTATTGAGTCTTGGAAAAACGTAAATGTGGGAAAACAAACCAGCGGAATTGGTAAACAAAGTATATGGGTTATAAGAATTCGGTGAACCGTTTTCGTACAAGTGAAAATCGGACAAGTATTTTTCGAAACATCGATAGGTTACCGTTATGTATGGACCTCGTATTTATGGACAGCTAATAAATACTTTTGTTGACCCAACATATGCTTATGTTTAAGAGCGACTTTAAATTGACCATACTATTTTATTTACAATTTCTTAAGGTTGACCCGATTCTAATACCTTTTTAGGAAAACAAAGTATTTATTAAAAATCTTTGAATACCTATACTATTTACAGTAGGTAGTAGGTTTAAATGTGGTACCGTAGCAAGAGAATAATTTAAAAAACCTAAATTGTTGCCGTTTCGATATTTTAAATTACTACAGTAATAGAAGTTTATGCTACTGATACATAATGACAGGCCTTAAAACACGTGTGTGGTTTTATGAAACGAGCGTCAGCGAGTTTCATAATATGATCACACGAGTGTTTTAAGGCCTAATTATGTACAGTTGCATACACTACTTTATCTAAACACATATCATAAGTACTCTAAGATGGGTTCAGAAGCCGTAGGAAAATGACCTGCATTGCTACGAGTGCTACCTGTAAGTTCCCCCAAGGGGATGAGATAGGGGGTGAAAATTTGGATTAAGCTACTAAAACGGCTGCACCGATTTAGATGAAATTTTGTATAGAGACAGTTTGATTCCCGGGGATAGGTCCCGGGAAAGGACATTAGATAGATTTTATCCCGGTAATCATCCCCTAGAGGTGAAATAGGTAATTAAAATTTGGATGTATTTAAGGGACAAAAGCCATCCGCTGTCCTTCCCCGTGGCTCAAACTTCTCTATACCAACTTTCATCTAAATGGGTTCCATCCAAATTTTCACCCCCATTTCACCCCCTTTGGGTATGATAAACGGAATAAAAACTATCCTATTACCTTTTCCAGGGCTCAAACTATCTCTTTACCAAATTTCATCTAAACAGGTTACATCCAAATTTTCACACCCTTAGGGGATAATTTTCGGGATAACACTAACGTATGTCCTTCCCCAGAGCTCCAACTATCGCTATACCATAAATGTGTTCCATCCAAATTTTCACCCCCTACATCATCCCCTTAGGGGATAATTTTAGGGATAAAAGCCACTTGCTGTCCTTACCCGCGGCTCAAACTATCTCTATACCAAATTTCATATAAATGGGCTTCATCCAAATTTTCACCCCCATATCACCCACTTAAGGTATGGTTACCGGAATAAAAACTATCAATTGTCCTTTCCTAGGGCTCAAACCATCTCTACACCCAATTTCATCTAAATAGGTTACATACAAATTTTCCCCCCCTTAGGGGATAATTTTCGGGATAATACTGACCACGGTATATCGATAGTTGGAGTTCTTCTACAGGACTCCAACTATCGATATACCGTAAATGTGTTTCATTCAAATTTTCACCCCCTATTTCATCCCCTTAGGGGATTATTTTAGGGATAAAAGCCATTCGCTGTCCTTCCCCGCGAATCAAACTATCTCTAGACCAAATTTCATCTACATGGGTTTTATCCAAACTTTCACCCCGCATTTCATCCCCTTAGGGAATTATTTTCGAGATTAAAACTATCCGTTGTATTCTCCGGGACTTAAACTATCTCTATACCAAATTTCATCTAAACGGGTCCCATCCAAATTTTTACCCCCCATTTCACCCCCTTAGGAGGAAACTATCCTATGTCTTTTCCCAGGACATAATAATTTCACCTCCTTAGGGGATGATTAACGGGATAAAAATTATCCTATGTCCTTTCCCATGACTTAAACTATCTCTTAACCAAATTTTATCAAAATGGGTTACATCCAAATTTTCACCCCCACATATCACCCCCTTTGGGGATGATTTCCGGGATCAAATCTATCCTATGTCCTTTCTTGGGACTCAAACTATTTATATAACAAATTTCATCTAAATCGGTATAGCGGTTTAAGTAGATCCATACAAAATTCCACCCCTAATTTTATCCCCTTAGAGGATGATTTTTGGGATAAAAACTATCCTATGTCCTTTCCTAGGAATCAAACTATCTCTATACCAAATTTCATTTAAATCGGTTCAGCCGTTTTCACGTGATGCGCGGTCACATAAACAGACAAACAGATAAACAGACAAACAGACAAAAATTCTAAAAACTGTTGGAACGTGTACTGTTGTCGATTCTAAGTATCCCTTTTTTTTTTTTTTTTTTTTACGTGGGGAAATGCCTTTGCGCATCTCGCCCGGCCAGGGGAGCCAGGGCAGGTATGTCGGACTCCCGGGAACTGCCCGAACTACCGACTAAAACCCCACGGTGTTCCATCTCGTCACCAAGGTGCCGGGTTACGGGCACGCCGAAGCACTCTTCCGCGCAATTTTTTTGAGTTTAAGTTCTGAGTATAGGGACTCCTAAAACTTAATGTTTTTTTCTATTTTTGTGTAAAAATCTTAATGCGGTTCACAGAATACATCTACTTACCAAATTTCAACAGTATAGCTCTTATAGTTTCGGAAAAAAGTGGCTGTGACATACGGACGGACAGACAGACAGACGGACATGACGAATCTATAAGGGTTCCGTTTTTTGCCATTTGGCTACGGAACCCTAAAAATGTCCATATTACCGATTCTCTTAAATCATGAGGGACTGAATACCCACAATGTTAGCTACGGTTGACGCCAAAGATCATAATCATAATCATAATCGTTTATTGCACCATGGTAAAATAAAAGTTCTTACAATATGTATGTGTCTCATGGACCCTGGACGGGTATAGCAAACTTAAATTATTAAATTGTTACCTACATTTGCTAGTGTGTGTAGGTAAAATTAGGAAAAGCTAAATTTACAAAGCAAAAACACACTATAGCTTATATAAATCTAAATTAAATTCAATAGAGTATACATCATAAAATCAAAACAAAAAAAATACTTTCGCTCTTATTATCTATCACTAAAATAATCTTCTACTGTGTAATATGTTTTGTTTGCTAGATATGATTTTAACTTTTTTGCGTAAGTTGTGTATTTTTCTTCTGCCTTTAAATAGTTTGGGAGATGATAATAATATTTAACTGCTGCATATTGAGGGCTATTTCGGAATATTTCAAGATTTGGGACAGGTAATATAAGTTTATGTTTTAGTCTTTTATTTTGTTGCTCCTTGAACAGGTGAATATTCTTCCGCACAAATATACATAATTCCAATATATACATACAGGGCAAGGTTTGGTTTGTGGTTGCCGTGTTTGGTAAAATAGGGCCTGCAACTATCTGTTTATACGATATGTTTGGGTTCCACAAGAATGTCGCTTACGTGACGTTTTAAATTCTTACTTCTGATAATAACCTCAGAAATTATTCTATACTATTAAACGAGCAATATTTGTATATAAATATATATATTTATGTATATATATTTGCAATCACGTTCTCGGAAACGGCTATACGATTTCGATGAAATTTGGAATATATGTGGTTATGGGGGCGAGAAATCGATCTAGATAGTTAGGTCTCATGTCCGGGAAAATCGGTTTTCTCCGTATTTCATCATTTTCATCCGAGCGGAGCTCGGTCGCCCAGGGACTTATTTTTTATTTACCAACACTTAGGTACTTAATATATACAGTGCTGTGGCATGACTACATCTTTTAAAAAGCAATTCAAAGAATCCTGGCAATCTTACTTGTATTGACTTATATTACAAGTAACTCATATTATTTGAATAAATAAAATGTAAATTTTGTAAGGTTCCTAATAATACACTACAAGAGGGTTTACAATTTCGAACGATTTCGTTCGATATTTTTTACGTACATATTTAGCCAGACGTTTCGCGATTTCCGCAAATAACTTATGCGCACTGGGACCCCACGGACCGATGTAAATTAAATTATGCTAAAAATATCCTTGCAGTCAAAATTTGTACGCTAAAATGCGATGTAACATTGATAAAGCAAAGAGTCGATATTAATATCGCACCGAACTATTCCACCGTGACGCATGTCCTTGTGAGGACACAATGCATCTAGCGGTAGCAGATATTTGGGATAAAACATTCGTAACTAATTTTTGTGACAAAAACATGTAGTAGGTATCACATTTGAAGTCAGAATAAAATACGTTAATGTGCACACAAACATCAATGTCATTCCGTGACACATAAAATTTAAGCCAATAATTAGTTTCGGTCTTGACAGATATATATTTAAACTAGCTGTTGCCCGCGACTTCGTCCGCGTAGAACTTAATACTTAGAAAATATAATGCAAACAAACTTCTACCATCTTAAGGGATGATTTCCGAGGCAAAAACTATTCTATATCCTTTGAAGGGTCTCAAATTATCTCTATACCAAATTTCATCTAGGTACATGGATTTTATCCAAACTTTCACCCCCTATTTCATACCCTTAGGGAATGATTTTCGGGATAAAAACTATCAAACGTCATTCTTCGGGACTCAAACGACCTTTATACCACATTTCATCTAAACGGGATTCATCCAAATTTTCACCCCCCATTTCACCCCCTTAGGGAGTGATTTCCGGAATTACAACTATCCTATGACCTTTCCCAGGACTCAAGCTATCTCTATACCAAATTGTATTAAAATGGGTTCCATCCGAATTTTCACCCCTAATTTCACCCCCTTAGGGGATGATTTCTGGGGTAAAAACTATTCCATGTCCTTTCCCAGGACTTAACCTATATCTACACCAAATTTCATCAAAATAGATTACATCCAAATTTCACCCCCCCCCCTTTTCACCCCCTTAGGGGATGATTTCCGGGATAAAACCTATTATATGTCCTTCTCCGGGACTCAAACTATTTATATACCAAATTTCATCTAAATCGGTGCAGCGGTTTAAGTAGCTCCATACAAATTTCCACCCCCAATTTCAGCCCCTCAGATATAAAAACTACCCTTTGTCCTTCCCCGGGGCTCATTTCATCTAAATCGGTTCAGCGGTTTGGGCGTGAAGAGGTAACAGACAGACACACTTTCGCATTTATAATATTAGTATGGAAGTATGGATTATTAGTATGGATAGTATGGATTATTTCCGCTTGTCTTCCTAATAGATGTGTAGCTGTAGACTCACTTCAAAAGAAAGAAGAAACGAAAAACTCATTCAAATATCTCAAACAATTACGAAGCTACAACCGTTTTAATGTCGCTTGTTAGAGTGAGAAAACGATCAGGGACCGTGACGTCACGATCCTCGAGCGTCATAGTAAAAAACAATCGTTTCATTATAAAGGTGCGTTTTGCGGAAAAGAGACGCAACAAACCCCCTCTTAAAACTTTATACACTTATAACTTAGTGATTACCTATATAGCCTCTTGCGTTGTTTTTTTTTCGAGATAATACAACATTATGATTATTTTGTTTAGTGTCTACATCCCTATTTTCGATAAGATAAGATAAAATAAGATTTCTTTATTGTCAGAACTGTGTACATTTAGTTGTTTTGGGTAAAATAAAGTCCAACAGCTTGCCCATTTCGGACGTACAATATTAAACTTAAAGCTAGTCAAATATACTAAAACAATAACAACAATAGTATTTCCAAATAATTTTAACCATATTCACACATAAAATATTAATTTAGATCTATCCGACATCCGTATTTTCTTTTAAACCACGAACTTCGGAATTCGAAAATATTCGGGTATCTCTATCTCTATCGCACTAACAAATGACAGGAATGCAGAGGGCCTACCGCGAAAGGCATTCGAAGTTTCCCCTCTCTGTCATACTTACAAGTTCGTACATAAGTGCGACAGAGAGGGAAAACTTCGAATGCTGTTCGCGGTAGGCCCTCAGATATACAAACTTCGAGTTTCGGTTTTCGTGGTTTGGCTGAATACGCAAAGACCGCGCGCGCGTGCCATTCAATAAAACCAAGTTTATATTGTTCGAATTTGTTGTTACATTTGTACAAAATACCGCCTTAATTCGACATTTGCGCATATAAGTTCGCATATCAAAATCGATTAATGTTATATTTGCTTTTGGTACCTATGTGTCTCGTCAATGTATATCGTAGACGGGATTAAAATTATTAATAGGCGAAAGAAAGGCAAAGCAATTCCGCCATTTTGTCCGTAGTATTTCTTATTACTGTGATTTTGACGTTTCTTTTAGCTGACAGATGTGGCGGCGATATACTTTAAGAATAATAAATGAAAAATTAAATGAAGTCGTATATTACGGAAAATAAATTAATTGTCGCAGTCGGATAAAAACTATCCTAAGTTGCAGCTGGAATAATAATGTACCTATATAAAATGTTTCATATTTTTCCGTCCATGGGATGCTGAGAACATTCGTACCACAGAAAGCTTAGTTTCAAACTGGCTGATTCTTTTTTTAATTTAGAGATTTATTATAAATGGAGATTATAAGTGGAGATGATGTCTATCCTAAGATAGTCAATCAACTTAGCTGGCATGTTCACATTAGTCCCTTATTAGCAAGTATGCAAACGCAAGAGAAGTGAATGCTTTATGTCCAACATAAACTCTCGATATCTCGATCTCTAGCTAGACATAACACGGATAACACTTGTGTGTAGGTAGTAAAAGTAACGTAAAAGCGAGTATTTTTACATAGGTAATTCGTTTTTCCAACTAGTTTCCGGCTTTTGTGATGGTTGTAATATTATCATTTATCACTGTGGATAAAACACTCGAACGTTCTGACAAATACACGAGAGCAAGAGTGATGGATGTCGAAAACGCTCGCATAAACGATACGTAAATCGTCTTTATCGTAATGTTCTAACTTTGAGTTTGGAGCCTATGAATCATAATCACATATATCTACGCTACTATTTTATAAAATAGTTTTTCACGTTTCTCATACACCTTTGTGACGACCGAATGGAATCCCTCCAACCGTAATTTATAGGAAAATTATACAGAGTTCTGTCCCAGGAGCCTCACTAACTTTATTTTCGTCATCTCATCGGTTTTCTTCTCCATTCGTCCATTTTAATTTCAATAAAACGGCCGGGAGAACATGAATAAAATATTTTGTAAAATATTTGCTTCCGCAAATGTCTTCCTTGAGATAATGGTTTCCGGAAATTAAAATGTGAATAACAAGATGGTACTTACCTACACTTTTAAGGCGAGTATGCCCAGACTGATTTGAGGCATTTGCGAATCCATTGCATTTTCTATCGAGCGAACATTATGTAGGTACTTAATTACGTTTTTTTTTTAATTTTACTAATCGTAGTTAATAACTAATGACTGCCTAGAGCCTGGGCAGAGAATATTTGAATACCTACTATACGGTATTGTATTTTGAATTTCTTAATATCTATCAAAAACATATATAAATATAGTCTCTTGCATTTATTAACCCACAATAGTTCAAATAAAATAACCCCTGAAAGAACCCTTCTTCTTCTAGCATGCAGCTGCAGTACCTACGCGGTACGTTGTTGCTGCTGCACGATTTGTTAATGTCACAGGTAGGTATGCTCCAATAATCTTTACATTTTACAAGCTTTTCTATTTATTTATTAACTTGAAATATTTGTTCAGATGGAGTCTTGCAACTCAATTTTGAAGCAGATATCTTCAACCGATTGACCTGAAATTTTGGGTAAAGGCATAGTTTAGATGATAATTCAATGTTAAGGTTCCAACGAGCTGATCACGTAACCACGTTCAGTTTGGGCTCGTTAGAATCGTCTCAATGAGTAGTTGATGACGGTATACAGCAAAGTACAGTCGGCAATAAAATCTTGTAGTACCAAAGATGATTTTTTTTTACAGAAACTTACTACACTCGTAATTAATGGTTGCGGACTTTGGTTAATGTCATCGCATCGTTCATTTGAAAATACAGAAAATAACTGTGTAAAATTCCTTAAAAAACATCATTGTATTTCGGTATGCACACTTACATTTACGTACTTAATGCCTAGAATTAAATGGATTCCCTGCAGGCGGCATCATCTACTATTGGATAACATCTCCTTGCTACGCCTCGTATCGCACCCACTGATGACCATAAACGTTAGCGTGGCCCGGCCAAGACTTCGCGCGACTAGCGGCGGCAACCGCAGTGAGCCCGCAAGCATTCGAAAGAAATGCACAGAGACAGTGAGGCACGCCACGAGCGTTTGCGCACATTGTCACCGGACTCGGCGGCTCGTGGCATGCATCACATGTCTCTGTGCATCAGTGGCGGCGAGTTTTCCCTCTTTGTCAGACTTACGAGTTCGTATTTAAGTGCGACAGAGAGAGAAATCTTCGAATGCCGTTGGCGGTAGGCCCTCTGGCCGTTAACGCGGCGAGCGTTGCGCGCTCGCGCGGACGCTATGACGATGTAAGTAAAATGCGCGACCTTTTTGATCTTAATTGCACTAAACAAAAACATATATTACAAAATAAATAAATAAATATTAAGGGACAATCTTACACAAATCGAACTAGCCCCATAGCGCCCATAGTAGGCTCAATAAGGCTTGAGTTATGGGTACGAGACGACGATATATTTATATAATAGATGTAAATACTTAAATATATAGAAAACATACTTGGATGAGTTTCTGAGTTTTGACTCAGAAACGAATATTCATGCTCATCACACAAATATTTGCCATTACCCGGGATTCGAACCCAGAAACTTCAGCTTCATAGGCAGCGTCACTACCCAGTCTACCCGCTAGGCCAACCGGTCGTCTACCGATAAAAGGCGGATTTAATGCTACTAATCATTTTCTACCCGTCAATCTTTGGGCAAAGCAAACAAATTGTTTATTATGTATGTTTTCTGTATTTCTTATTCTACCTCCTTCTCCAATCATAATTAAAACAAAAATACACAGGATGCTCCATGGCTACAGTTTTAAGAAAATAGAACGATTCTCCCATTGTGCTTTTTTTAGGCTTAATATGTTGAATACCTACCACGCATGCTTTAGAATATTTCAAACTAAACTTTTACGACAGCGAAACGATTTATTATCCTTTATTTGAAAAGTAATAATTTAACGCAAAGTATAGTAATGGCATGCGTGTAGAAATGTCTGAATGACAATAAAAATACATTTACCTTCATAAATACGAAAGATTGATAGATTTTCTCTCTATTTTAGTTGAATGGCATTTGCAGTTATAGATTTCTCAAGTTGGAGTGATTGGGACAAAGTTGTTTGTGAACGCCCCTTCATAAAAAGAAAAAAAAGAAACATACATGTAACTAAGTATGTAATGTAAATTTGAGATAAGGTAGCAGTGGCGGAGCGCCCATACAAGCCGATTCCCACCGGCTTGCCTAAAATTTATTTTCAGGCAAGCCTATAGGTATTACCTGCTCTAAAATCTTTCATTACTTTTTTTGTTCCGGGTTGCCTATCGAAAATTTCCACGCGCCGCCACTAAGGTAGCTATGGTTAAAAGTAGCAAAGATCCTACGTAATATGTTAGTCGATGGTATTTTTAAGTAAAGGCATTAGTAATGAATTCAAATCCATTGCTAAATGATGCCTACCCCTAGCTACGACCCTGGGTACGTAGCTTATTTTCATTAACATCAATAACTCTTGAGTAGAAGCTTTTTGAGAGGTTCTTTAAAAGACGCCTGAACCTTTACATAATTATGTTGTCACACTGACTCATGGTCTATATGTCTGAACCTTATTTGGAAGGATCTAAATCAACTCTAATAAAATAAATTCAGGAAACTTAACATATTGCATCCTCTCTCTTCCGCATAACTTGCTCAAAGCATAAACTTTTGCCAAAACAAAACTTATTTTGTTTGAAAGCGGAACAAACAAAAAGTATTGCTGGCCGAGTGCCTGAACGGAAAAATATGAAATAAATCATCTATATTGATTTCTGGCAATCACAACATGCAACATCTATAAGTATTGGGGTCACTAAGATACACTGGGGTGGCATAAATAAATACGCTTCATGCTACACTAGACGAATCAAATTTAGGTCAAAGCACTCAACTTTAGTCAAATTGACTATTTGCAACGCTTTCACACGATTAACGTGTGCTTGAAAACTTGGTTCTGGGGAATCTTTAGTGATTTTTCCGTTAAACGTAGGTAAGAATACAATAGAATACCAATACTATTTATTGAACACCTCAAAACATGAATCAATACAGGAAATACAAACTTAAAAATAAAGGTTAACAACAGGCGGTCTTATCGCTAAAGAGCAGTCTTTGGGTAGCGGAGAAGTTTACCATAAATAATTACGAGTAGGTAAAAGAAGAAGAATTAATGAATGAATTAGAAGTAGGTATAATAGTTATTTATCATGTACGTGTATCATACAACATTTTACAATGCATCATGCGAGGAAATAAAAAAAATTGCATAAAAGGTGAAATTTTAATTGTCACGAAATCTCATTCCCGCATAGTGTGCGGGAATTTTGGCCTGAAATCCGTTCCGCATGGGCGCGGTCCACCACGCGCCACCAGTGCTGGCATCGAGCACTTCCCGTGTTTATGTTCAACCATATAAAGGGGCACATTCAGAGCAAGTGCATTGTAAAGCAACTTACAACATACACGATTCAGATTCAGATTCAGATTATTTATTGGTAAAATGACATCAATAATAAACATTAACACATAACGTAACGTTTGTGTGGACCGTCAACAAACTCAATTAAGTTCTTTCCGACAGGATACTCGTAGTAAAAAAAACAGTTACGGCATTGTAGGTTTCAGTTTTCATTATGTGATACTAATAGAATGTTAAACTTCGATCAAGAACTCACCTTGGCGCATTAAGTATGTAGTAGTTCATCATCACCATCATCCTGTATACCTACGTCCTAATGCTGGGCACAGGCCATGGATCAGAGGGTATAAGACTATTAGGCAGTAATCCCCACTATTAGCCTTGTTTGGGTTGGTAACTTCATATACACTTTTGAATTTCTTTACGATGTATTATATTTTTTAAATTTATTTGAATGTATTGTTACTAGTAGATTTTTTGATTTGTATATTTTGTTATAGGCTACCAAACTAGACCGAATTTTGACATGAAACAACAAATTACTTCGGCGACCTCTGCGCTTTTAATTAGGTTAATTTGAAAAGGGTTTCCACGTCCTTGCTAAACTTTTTGACATGTTCAGCGTAATTAAATAAATTGTGTGATGTAATGTAATAACAAACGGACGAAGTGAGACTTGCGCGCGAAGTAGGGATACTACCGTCTTTTTCTTAGTATTCTAATTACAAATAATTACGTTGTAAATAAACCATTGACAATTATTAGTTTCATATGCATTTATTTAGGTACATACGGTGCGCTCGACCGTCTATCTATCGTCTTGGCCGGGAATCCATATTCCTCCGGCTCCTACAGTAAAGTACAATTTTCCTGTTGAGGTAAAAATAGCGGGTGTTTGTCCGTTTTCCATTCGCATAGTTTGGAAAACAACAACAAACTCTGAAATAGAACAGCTGTAGGCGCCTCGGGTCGCTCAATATGGCCAAACTGGGCCGGAAAACGACACTTTTCAAACAATCCTGTTTGAAGAGCCTTTACTTTAGATATTTTTAGAACGGCGATGACACGTAGTCTATTTGTCCTCCTAAAATAAATTGTTTGCTTTTGAGTGCATGCCTAAACGATTGCAAAAAAAAATTTGAGAGAGTAAAAGGAGCATTTTGGTTCTAAAGCAAGTTGTTTTGATCAACGTGCATGACAAAACATACAAAATTATAAATATAACGTAACGAAGCATTCAAAGGTGAGTTGTGTAAGCTGTTAACTATATGGGATATTCTTCAATTTGAACTAGGTACTGAGCTAAATTGCTGGCTGCATGGTTCACTCCCTGTGAGTAAGCATTTTATACAGGTCAAAACAGCGATGACGCTTTTTCGGTAATTGTGGCAGCGGATAGCCGCCGGGAAGTCGCCCCCTAAAGGCCCGAGCCACATTTGTCAAGATCACAAGAGCAATTTTTCTCAACAGATGACAGACTCCAAGCTGAGTACCAGCCACTTTTCTCCGTGTAAAAACTTAAGTCACGGCCAGACGAGATAATCTTTTTGGGACCAAATTTACGACTAAAACTTATAAAAGTTATTACCAAGATTTTTGTTTGTTGTCTTACAGATTTTGAGCGCTAATAGCGAGAAATTACACTTTTGTGATTTATAACAGTCAAGTGATTAATTTATTGGTAATCTGTGCGTTAATTAAGAGTAAAATGATTAATCGTCCTTATTTATAAATTGCCCGGCCGAAATGGCTTCGCATTTTAATGTTCCTTCGCAAATTTGAAATTGAGACCAGTCATTGGTTGCGCATTTTTTCTGAAATATAATTCCAGGGTAGGTAGGTACATTACGTAAAAAATAATTTAGACACTTCTATGTTTTCTTTTCCTTTTAGCATCATTCCCGAAATCTTATTCATTACTAGTATATGTGTGAAAAGATAACACGCTTATTAAGTAAATTACACGCTGTAAATGCAATAAAAAAAGCAGCTGTGCTTCAACATTTCACCGCGGTTCAAGGATGTCGCTGATAGCTGATAGTACTTAAGGTTTGAATCAAATCCACGTAATTCGATAAATATAAAAGCATCCCTTCCCAATACTTCGACCAATGAAATTGCCCTCGGGTTGCCAAGTCTTTGAAGCTGCGCATAAAAACTGGTCCCTAACTTTGGTAAGTAAATAAAAAGTATTCTTTCAAAAGCCAGATAGGTACCGGAGCGTGGCTCGGAAAGCCTAATATTCATTTACCAAACTAAACGAAAAGGAAATAATATAAAAGTGTATAAGTAAGAAGAACGTCGAACTTTGGAGCACGAACAGAAAATGTGAAGCCTAACTGAGTTACTAATTGTGTAGCTCCGGCCCTTGTTTCATAGAATGGTGGCGACAGTCCAGACAGCACGGATTAAGAGAAAAATTTTAACTGTCGTCGACCCGTCAACTGTTTTTATAATTCCGAGAATAGGGAACATTACGCAAAGCTCTGCGTAGGGGGCGACACTAACACAAACCGTAAACAAACTGCCATGAAGTACAATGTCATATTTGGGTGGATTGCAAAAAAATTGTACATAGTTAAGAGCCTTAATTTAATCTATGCTTTAACTTTTTTCCATTGTGTAGCGACAATTACCCATACATTTTATATGGGTAACTTTCGTTACACAATGGAAAAAAGTTAATTAAAGCATAAATTAGATTAAGGCCCTTAATTATGTACTTACAATTTTTTTGCAATCCACCCATTTATTAACCTAACAAACAATAACAAATAATTGATGAAAACGCGTTAAACAACAATAGTTTTATTATCATTCGTGTGTAAAATACCTGTACTGTGATATTAAAATGGCATCCTATAGCCATTTAGGTGGATGAGGGCTTTTTTTGCTTTACGACGTATTGCCGCTTCCCATAGTTTTGTATCATCGTTTCCTTCGGAATGAATGATGCCCTTCATTCTTGCATCCAATTACGCAGCACTGATGCATTTTATTTATTTAAATATTCTCTTCCCTATTTGATCCAGAGCTTTGAAGGACTTTTCAAAGTTGTAAAAAAAACTGTTTACTAATTGTGATAGTGCTGCACTCTGGCGGCAGAACATTGCAGTTATGTTCCCTATTGAATGAGTGTCACGACTTCTGTAAAAGGATTTATTAAATTTATTCATATTTTCACTGCTCGTAGAGGGTCAATCTTGGTAATTTCACTCATTAAAACGCTTTGTCGCGTTATTCCCCGTACACAACCAACAGCACTCGCAAATTCGCGTAAAAATAGGTAGATAGGTAACGTTTCGAGATACGAAGAAAATGGCGAAAGGGGTATGCCAGTAATGTAACTTGGCACGGGGTTCAAAGGGGATTGACATTGTTCGTTTTAGAAAAAGTGAGAGAAATAAATTGATACCGTATTGTACCGACAACTTCGACTCAAATTGGCGTCCAGTTGATCTACAGTCCACAGGTGCATTGGGGAGGTGAACCCCAAATTTAGTGAATCTTACGTACCTACTGCATGCTTAATAATAACTTCAAAAGGTTTGGAGATATGTTGTATACTTTTTTTTAAGTAAGAACGGCGCCATTAAATAAATAAAAAATATTTATATCATCTGTGACTTCAGCTTAGACAGTTTTTTTAGACATAAGTTAGCTACCACATGCAGTCCTGCGCTGATAAGCTACACTTATAGGTAATAAATGGATTCTTATTCTCATTCATTCATTCATTTATTTTCAATTCATACAATGATTCGATTCGTTTCACGTTTTTCACATGTATTTTACATTTCTCCCTTTGCATTGATAATGTCTGTGGAACGCCTTTCCCAAAGAATTATGACGTTGGGCAGAGCAATTCGTCACATTCCGGACCCTTTCCGGTTTCGCCTCACGTATGGGTCCTACAATCGAATTTCTCTGTTATTAATGAAAGCATTAAAAGTACTAACATATATGGACAAAGAGTATGGTCCAGTCACTTACCGCATATCCTAAATAGTTTACCCAGTGAGGTTATAGATATTATAGAGAATAAACCACAGAAGATCAAATGTACCCTGAAGAAGATCATGTGTGATAGATAAATAAAATAATATAAAATAAACAAATAAATATTGTTTTGCCAACACTTATATAGATTAAACTTAGACATTTGATAGATAATTATAGCTAAGCTTAGCAAATAATCTTAAAAAATTGAGATTGCGATAAGTAATTAGTAGAAATATGTTTTGTAACAATTAAATTACTGAAATAAACGGTTTTAATTTTTTTATGTTTTTATTTATTGCCATTGAATATTTTTGGCCTAGGTTTCAATGTAGGTATTCATAGGGGGCCAACGATTTCCTTTCTTTATGTATGATACATATATGTTTTTTGTGATTTCGGCGGTCTCTCCAGTTTGACAGGCATAAAGCTAGACGGCGCGGCGTTACGCTCCCAGTCTGCTCCGATTTTAAGTACCTCGATTCGCTTGTACAGTGTGATGGTGATATCGACCGTGATGTCAAAAACCGAATTAGCGCTGGGTGGATGAAATGGCGATAGGTCTCCGGAACAATATGCGATGGCAGAATGGCTCCTAGGCTAATAGGGCAAAATCTATAAGACCATTGTGAGACCTGTCGTCATGTATGGATCGGAATGTTGGGCCTTAAAGGTGACGGATGAAAAGAGATTGCATGTAACGGAGATGAGAATGTTAAGATGGATGTGTGCTGTGACGAGGATGGACCGAATAAGAAATGTGTATGTAAGGGGAAGCCTATCGCGGATAAATTTTATTATTAGTGGTATGGGCACGTAATGCGGAGGGGTGAAAGTCATGTGACCAAAAGAGTATTAGGTATGAATGTGGATGGATGTAAAAGACGAGGTAGGCCAAGAAAAAGGTGGATGGACTGTGTGAGAGACGATATGAAGAGAAAAGAAGTGAGTGATGAGATGACGGCTGACAGAGAAGTATGGAAGAAAAAGACATGCTGCGCCGACCCCAAGTAAATGGGATAAGGGCAAGGAAATGATGATGTATGATACAAATAATATCACAATCATCATCATCCTCATAATCATCATCGGCCTCCCCCAAATAGTGCCACAATGACCGGTCCTGCGCCACCCGCACCCAGCGGACTCCCGCGACCCTTACTTAGGTCATCAGTCCACCAGTCTACCCACGCTGCACCTTCCGGTACAGTCAGCATCAAAAGTAGCTACGCAAATGAAGAAGTCAAAAGTCTTTATTAAAAGGGAATAAGGGCTTTTGACGTCTTCAATTGCGCACTTACTTTTGATGCTGACTGTACGTGGTCAGTGGTCACCACTCGTGAACCTTTCCGCCCCAACGGCCATCGGTTCCACGTGCAATGTGCCCCGCCCGCTGCCACTTAAGTTTAGCGATTCAGATGGCTATATCGTTTACCTTGGCTCTGTTGAGGATAGCCTCATTTCTGATGCGATCACACAGAAAAACTCCCAACATTCCATTCTCCTTTGCCACTCTCCCTTTGGGTGAGTTTGAGTCTTCTAATGAGGCCCATGTTAAGCAACCACGTTTCAGTGCCATTATGCCGTCACTGGCAACCAGTGTCTTGAGACTCTGTGGAATATTCGCCGAAAAGATACGTGGCTTCCCGAGCGCTGCCCAACCGAGTTGGATTCGACGATTGACCTCTTTCTCGTAGAAATGAATAATATAATTTACTAGCGACCCACCCCGGCTTTGCATGGGTTTATATGTAAAATACAATAAATTACGTATTAACCTTCCTCTTGAATCGCTCTATCTATTAAAATATCCGTTGCGTAGTTTTAAAGATCACTGCATACAGACAGCGGGAAGCGACTTTATTTTATACTATGTAGTGAAGTGATGACAGTGAAGTAAATAGGTGATACGCCTTAACCCTTCTAAAATTACGATTTGCCATGAAGTGTTACGTTGTGCCAAGTATAAAAGCTAGCCAGTAATTCTGAGGAAATATAAAATTTGTCATAAGTGCTGAGCAGATTTGATTTGTATAATGCATTGAGACGCTCTGGATCTGTTTTTAAGTTCGGCACTAATAAACCGTGTAAATATTATTTATCTGTTTTACCCGAGTATGCCCACCATTTTGTTTTCTACAAAAGAATAAATGTATTTACGCAGACACAGCGATCTTTTGCCAGATTATACGAATATTTAAGGCATTAAGGCTACACATTCAGTTGCGTAATTTCCGCCATTTTGTTCCATTAGTATAATTTAGCGAATGACATCCATGAGGATTTCAGGATAATCTTGTTCGGTCAGCTCCAAATATATGTATCCATATGTATCCAATTTTCAAGTTTATTCCACCAACATACGTTCGTAAATGTATACATATTTATGATGCTGACTGTACCACAAGGCCTCTGACAGACCTCTTTAAAAACATACTACATGAGTTAGCTAAGCAAATCAGTAAAAGTTTCGAAGAGCAGTCCATCTGCAGAAATACTACGTTAACTGGTTTATATTTGTCACTTTCTAGCTTGTATAGTTAGGAGTTTATAGTTAGAGTGATGAAAGTGTGCCGATGAATTACTGATGTGCCTTTGGCAATATTCTCATTCCCAGGAATATTGCTACCAGCAATAACAGATTGCTACCAGTAATATTCCCGGAAACATTGACCGTGCTGCCGGCAATGTTACGGGTACATAAAGTGATTATGTCGTATCTTGACCGGATAGAGCCATATCGGTTTCATACATGTATATTAGTTTCATTTTCATCTGATGCGCTCTGACGTGATAGTTTCTGTAATGTCGCGTCAAAAGCGACTACGGTTTGCATCAGAACACGGGGATTCGACCTCGTCAGAACACATCGTACGAGTGTGCATGGATCAGTGCTTTGTTCTTTCTCTGTTTTTTAGGAGAGTTACTAGCACCATAACTTGCATACCTTCTTTAAAATAGGAATCTGAATTTGTGTAATTAGAAAATACGCTACGAGTGCACTGATCCCAAATATCATATCTGTTATACCGTGATTATTGTTTAAGTATCGTATGGCTGATTATGTTTGCTTACTTCAAAGATTTACACTTTTCAAGTACGCTACCGCGTCTTCGGTTGAAGTTTTAAAATCATCCACTTGCCCGTGGCATTTGGTTAGTGGGCAGTCAAATACCGTGTGGTGTACAGCCTGCTCGGGAGCTCCACACCGGCATACTGGTGAATCGCACCAGTTCCATTTGTGCCATAAGTAAGTACAGTTCCCAGCTCCAGTCCTCATACTGCGATAGATAGGTGTAAAACTGTGAACGCAAGGCTTGTACTAGGTATTATTTATTCTGAGACGCAAGCGTCAGACGAGTATAAACCCGGCTTAATCAATAATATTGTTAGCATGTCCGCTTGCATGTTCGTTTGCGTATAGGTACCCGTACGCCTGAAAACCTTTACAGAGTTAAAATCATAATTTTCCGTATTAAAATAGTTTTTTTGGACTTGGTTTTGTGTAGTGAACACATATAGATGTGAACGCAAAATGCCTGCGTGCTCAATAAAGCAATGTGGTGCACGGAAATCAAGTAATCAACCGAATTTGACCATTCATAGGTTAGTAGCCGTTTTTCTTTGTTAACTGCCAGTATATCGCACTATCCGCCAAATGATAGTCAGTTTTGAAATAGATTTATCGTTCCCAACAAGAAAATACTCGTTTCGCTATATTTACAGCAGTATTATTAGCATTTAAATCATACATCTTATTTTGACTAGTGCTGCCTGCTCGTAAAGTTGCCAGCACTATTTAATTACCGTTGTTACTGGCAACGTTGTCGACCGTTCCTGGGAATCAGGCAGTGTTCTCAGCCACGGTACAGCACTAAGGGTAGTATTCTATCAGTGTTAAAGTATACAATAGCCAGTATTTTGGTGTCTGTGTCCGAATTCCGAATCTACTTGTAGTGAAGTAGCTAAACAGTAATCAAATCACAAAGTATAATTAAAGACAAATCGCATAAACCATTTAGGCTAATTATCTAGCTGGCTGTAGATAAATCACTGGGCAAAGTAAAATACCCATCCCGAACTTCAGTTCGGTGTTCAGGCTAATGACAAAACTTCACTTGTTTAGGTAGGTACAGGTCGATTCACGAAAGCTGGCACGAATTAATTGAACGAGTGAATGATAATGTCTATATATGTGTGCATCACATAATTATTAAATACAGGTTGATGCAAAAAGTGATTAAGTACGATGATTGTGTTTCAGAAATTTTGCATTTTATAAATAAAGAAATATATAATTATAACCATGTTTTATGCACAATGACGATGCCGTGAAACGCGAAAATAACAGTTCAATTTCGTAAGAATTTTGAATCTTTTGGCCGTCATTTTGTAGATTGCAGCGTCAGTGTGAAAACAGAAATAAATTAAAAACTCTGTTGACGACGGACTCCTTGGTCTGCTCTTTTTTTAGATTTTTTGACACCTTTCGTTTCTTGACATTAAGTTAATATGTAATTTTCTGTAATGAGTCCTGTGTTACTTGAAATAAATGTTTTCATTCATACATTCATTAAAAATAAGTCAGAAAAATATTTATACGTTTTATCTACAAAGGACTTTAATAATAATTACTAAAAGTATTAACATGATATGGTGCAGATTATAATAATATAATAATTTTTTTCTTGAATAACGAAAACGTATTAGGTACATGTTAACAAAATATTAGGAGGCTCCTGTATAAGAACGGCACTCACACTGCTAAGTGTGACAAGTGACATTACTTTCGTTCAATCCATTCATGCCAGCTTTCGTGAATCGCCCTGTACCTACTGTATCTACTTACATTTATATACATATTTAGGTTGAACAATTATTATCGGGTTAATCTGCTGACCGCTAAGGCTAAGTTAGAATTTGTTTCGTAACAGATCCAGTTATGTTTACCGGGTTTATTATCATCCAATTTTGGCAAAGTTCTTTTTATTGTACAAATGTGTCAAGGTCCAAACATATTTTTAAATATCAGCTAAAAATATTTTTTTTTATGGTAAACAGCATCTTTGTAATAAATGCCATACTGTTGTAATAAGCAATACTCCACCACGAAGTACATACATTCAGAAAAGTTATCTTAAGGCGCTATAGCTTCAGCGAAGTGATGCGAACATAGTTTTTGAAACAATATGATGCGTCTGTTTATAATAATATGGTTTCAAAAAAATACGAATAGTAATCTTGAGGCTTTTCTGCAGGGAAATCAGTGATTCGAAACGCGATTAAGTAATTTTCGCTCGATAGAAAAAAATCACGAACATAGGTCTAAAACATATTAAAATTCACTTAAAACATACGTAGCAAATTATGCACAATAGCTAAACATATTAACATTGGTTCTAAAAATCGGCAATATCATGTTTGAGGGAACTTAGTGATTACTTTTTTATTTATTTAAACGCACAAAAAATTAAAATTAAAAAACATGGTATCCGCGCTTCCAAACATGCACTTCCATCTCGCTCACGCTTATGCTCAGCGAAAGGGAGAGAAGACCATGATACTATAGCGCCTTAAATCGAATACATCATTTGTTAGCTATGTAACGTGTGCGGTGGAGACTGGGTGCCTGAAGTAGGGGAAACCTGTAGGTATGGCATGTCACCAGGTCTCCAAACCTCAGAATCTTCTGCTCAAAATTAGAAACAAGTAAATAAGTCCTTTTTTTCAAAAATCTGTTTTTTGACTCATTCGATTCCTTGTGTGCGCAAAAAACTGAATTTAATTATTTTTTAAATTGTGTATAGTTTTTTAGTTATTTGTTAAAAACTGTTTCAAGATTTTTAAGTAACTGAAAACAGCTAAGAAATCTAAATGAAATACTTACAAGTATCTCAAACACAAACAAGCGCGATATGCAACTACATTCCCGAAGTTGCCCCCGTTGGCCAATTCTGATATTATTATTATGTACCTACTGCAGTGATAACTCCCTGCATTTGCCTTTATTACGCTATCTGTATTATATTTTGCTCTCTATTTTTTAGCAGAATCAAATCTCTTTGCTGCACGTCGTGTTGAGGGACTAGCTGATTTTTCGGCTATTATTTTTAAAGATTCAAATTTTGAAATGCGTAGAAG
Source organism: Epinotia brunnichana (assembly GCA_963854355.1). Classification (NCBI taxonomy): domain Eukaryota; kingdom Metazoa; phylum Arthropoda; class Insecta; order Lepidoptera; family Tortricidae; genus Epinotia; species Epinotia brunnichana. The sequence goes on along the minus strand of OY977949.1, from coordinate 13,590,282 downwards.
ATCTTTCCAGAACCTTGTCAATTTTTGATAAACAAATTGGGAAAATTCATTCTGGCGAGAGAAGCTGGCGTAAGATCAAGCGAATTTTTGTGCCTGCGTTGGGAATTCTATCCAGCTAATTATTTATCGTATTAATTGATAAAGCAAACAAGGGAGTGCGCGTTTCACAGTTTTAAAAAATCGAGAAGCAGTGATTTTTTGCTTGGGGCATCCCCTTGCCATATTTTTGTGCTCAGCGCTCGCTGAGGTGGCTCTGCGAGTCATATTCTTTGAAGGCCGAATCTGCAAACAGTGTTCGGGTAAGTGTTTTCTCCATCGGGTTCCGTCAATTTACCGGATTCTATAGTTTTTTGTCGTGTAATTCTAATTGGCTTATTGTGTTGGTAGCCGTCAGTTACGGGCGCTAGGAGAAGCTGCTGGCCAATCACTAGTGGTTAGACGCAACCGTCCCGCAAGGCTCTCTACGGGCGACGCAGGCCTGTTCTGTTGGGAAAAACGTGCCGGTTATCCTCTTGCGGTCATCCTGGTGTAACCTGCCACGCGGGCATCCGGTGGTCTATACTTCGAGAAGGCGTCGGTGGAGGAACTTCTCAGTCGGATTTGTATATTGTAGCATTTAGGTTTAGCCTGTATTTGATCTTCTGCATCTAGGCTTAGCGTTCTACCTACAGGCATTACACCTATAACGTAGGATCACAACCCGCTAACGCGCTCTGATACCGTATTCCGCCAGTAAATATTTTTCCGGACTTATCATATTCCCCAAAATTTAAAAACGCATTTCCCTCGCCACCGTTAATTTATTTTCGTCATATGCCTCAGGTTTTTTTTATAATCCTGGTTCACTCACCCTTCATCCATTCCACGCATTCCTCATAAACTCAATCTCCTCACCTATTTAAAGAAACTCTGTGCGCCTATTCTACGTGGTGTTTCGCGCTCGCTGTCTACGACCAAGCGTATTGGCGGCTTGAAACCCCTACCTATTATTGTATATAGGGTTCTGTATATGTCCTACTCCTAATGTTTTACGTCACAGCTAGCCGTAAGACGATGTAATTGTTTTACTTTGACCTGTTTAGCTTTTTAACGGTTGTATCATAGGCTACTAACGAAAGGGGGGAAATCCCATTAATATTCCCGGGCTAAACTAAGTGTTAAATCCTACAACGTTCCTTACAAGCGAGTTCTGTTCTGTCGGTTTTGGAAAATGAAATAAATTACGTTCGTATCGGTCTGCAGAAGTGTGTGTTTGTTTTATTTACACTAGTTTTCCTGCACTACCTAGTCATAAACTGAGTCAAGTTCAAACTGTGACCGCACATGGATTTTCCCAAAATATTATTGACATTCAAATTTTGTTTAAATAAGTTAGTTAAAGTAAGCAGTAATTAATTACCTACCTACCTACATTGAACTGTTAGAAGGAAGAATATTTGATAAACTGCATATTTAGAATTTAGAGAACCTACCTAGCACACATTGGATTTACACTGAAATACTTACTGTCTTGTTTGAAATCTATCGTTTATCGGTAGCGCGTTGTGGCAACGTAGCATTACCGATTAAAATAGTGTTACTTTAGTAACGTTATAAATAATGTGAATTGGGTAACGTGAACAAGCTCTGCAATGAAAAGTACAATTATCGATAAAAGTAACGTTAATTGGGTAACGTTATAATAATGATAGTTAATAAGTAACGTTACAATTTACTACCGGTACTAAGGTATTTTTATGATTTTACCGTTACGTAACGGTATTTCTAATGTAAATTTGGTAACGTTAACAAGCCCTGCTTGTTTCTGTACAAACGCTTCTTTTTTTTCTCAATTATAAAATAAATAACGATAGTCTTTCGTTTGGCAACAACTCCAGCGCTTATGCGACAATGACCTTAAAATATAACTTATAAAAGGCAAAATTATATTTCGATAACGCTTGCTCGTTGGAAATGGCTTATTCATCATTTGGTTAATGAGATTGTCTCCTGTATTCAGGAATATTTGCAAAGTCCCGCCTTGCCGGATATTATGGCTTGTCCCGTGTTATTGTTAAATGGCCCGTGAATGTTCACCTGAATCGCTTTTTCCAGGTCCCGGGCACATAACCCTGTAAAGAGGTTTATCTTTGTTCATATTGTACCTAAGAACCAGAGTGACTCAAGTAAATATTGTAATCTCGTAACATTATCACGTTTACGAGCGGACGTTTGTAAGTAGGTACTGAAGTTTCTCGATCTGTATGGGGAATGCTCTCAGCTTGGGAATATTCCCCAATATTTCTCATACAAATCTTGGGGCATATTTATTGCATTCATGTTGTTGTTACAGTAAAGTCACTGTTTGTATATGAGGGAGAAGGATTTATTTCCGACTAGCGACCCGCCCTGGCTTCGCACGCCTGCAATTCTGATACGAAATGTATATGTTTAATACATATGAACCTTCCCCTTGAATCACTCTATCTATTAAAAAAACCGCATCAAAATCCGTTGCGTAGTTTTAAAGATCTAAGCATACATAGGGACAGACAGACAGTGGGAAGCGACTTTGTTTCAATGATCAAACGAACTTACCTGAAGTGAAGTTCGATCTTAATTATCCTGTCTTCACCGGAGAGATTTAATTCTTGACTATGTAGTAGTTAGCCCTGCTACGCCGCAAACCATCCGCACAAGTTTTTAGAGTTAGAAAGAGAAAAACAAGCGCTTTCTCTCTCTCAACTCCCCACTGTCACCAACCAAGTCTGGTAGCTCTGGTAACTGACAGTCAGCTCATTTATTTCAGAGTAAACAAGAGGTGTAAGTTTTAAGAAAGCAACATAAAGTATAAGTATAAGGTTAAGTAAAAATAAATAATCTCGGGTAGGGCGGGGTCTTAAATCTCTCCGGCGAAGACAGGATAATTAAGATGTATAGTTTTTTTGTCAATACAGATGTTGGAAATAAAAATAATAGTAACCCTAGTTATTTGTTAAAGACGCTGTGGCCAATGATGATGATGGAAAGTACAGGTTATGCAAGAGAGAGGAGTGTATTTTTGGTGGTTTTCTGTCAAATATCAGGTTTGTTAGAGTAATAGGTAAGTAAGTGCTTGATCTATCGTGCGATTATACTGCTGCTGCAATGCGTTTTTTCTAACTTACCTATACTTTCAGATATACAATAGGTAGTGAAATTACGTCACTTTCGTCATTTTGTGGAAAAGGACGGTGAGATAACCATTAGCTAATACTAGAATAATGGCCTTGAAGATTACAATAACATTACGTTTAAATGAGCTATTTTTCCACTTGAGAGTAATGGATTGAAACTTGATGTTTCGCATTTTATTAAAGACTTTTATTTAAATCAATGTACCAACTTTAAGGTTGATCTATACTAATGTTATAAATAGCAAAAGTCTGTAAGGTTGTAAGTTTGTATGTACAAGGTAATTTCCGTAACTTTACATCCGATAAGAAAAAAAACTGTATATAGAATGAATCTTCCGCATGGACAAAGGCAATATAAAGGATGATCATTATTTATAAATTTGGTCCATATATGTACGGTCAAGCGGGACCAATCATTCAGAAGAGTAATTATACCAAACTCCCGTTTTTAAGTTCTCATGCAAGATATTGCAAGGGCCAATGATGTAATATAAAAAAGGGGTAGATATATTGTCTATATTCCCTGTTTAAAAATGGCCAGGCATATCTGACAGCTAAGACACATTTACGTTTCTATTGACGACGCGAAACTGAGGCAAGTTGGTGCAATAGACTCAATTTTAGTGTGTCATTTGTGGAGCGCTTTATAACCTATCTACCTCTTTTTAATCAATAAATCATTGGCAGGGGCTATGCAAAAATAGCGTTTTTTCAATTACCCATATTCATGAACATATTATGTAAGTGAGCATTTTGAAAACGGGAATTGTAACAGTTTGACGTACCTAATTACCGGTCTGACGGAATAGATCCACTTGACATTAAACGTTTCTCAATGGGACATTCTTAATGTTATTTTCCAATCGTATTTTATACGAAATTATCTAGTTGACAAGTCTTTGGCATAAATTAATTTCGTATAACCATTATGTACACAGTGCGAATATAACTCTCGTTATGAAATTGCGTCGGCCTCACCCGCCACGAGTTTAATAACTCTGGTTTTAATATGAATATTTATCAACATCCGATGCCAAAAGTTAATTAAATAAAGGATTAGATATTAGATATTCAACTTAATTGTTTTGGATACAGGGCTGCCATAGAACGTTCTTAAGTGAAGGGGATCTGGCGATCGGGTCTTAGAACATCGGTTTAAAAAAAACATCATATCATAAAAAATATGTTAGTACGAAATATTACATATTTGATACTATAGCTTTTGCCCGCGACTTCGTCCGCGTAGAACTCGTTTATATCGTAGCTCGATACAAACTTTCACCCTCCATTTCCCTTTGAGGGGTAGATTTCCGATACAAAAACTATCCTATGTCCTTCCCCGAGAATCAAACTATCTTTATCATCATCATCATCATATCAGCCGAAAGACGTCCACTGCTGGACATAGACTTCCCCCAAAGAGTTCCAAAGTGACCAATCCTGCGCCACACGCATCCAGCGGACTCTCGCGACCTTTACCAGGTCATCAGTCCACTTTGTGGGGGGCCTATCAACGCCACGCCTACTAACTACCTCTATACCAAATTTTATCCAAATGGGTTGTACCTATAGTAGCTCCATACAAATATTCACCCCCCATTTCACCTCCTTAGGAGTTGTCTGTAAACCAAATTTCATCTAAATGGGTCACTCACATCCAAATTTTCACCCCTTATTTACGGGATAAAACTATCCTATGTCCTTCCCCAGGACTCTCAACTATTGCTATACCGTAAATGGGTTCCATCCAAATTTTCCCCCGAGGGGATGATCTCCAGAATAAAAACTATCATATATCCTTTCCCAGGACTCAAACTATCTCTTAACCAGATTTCAACTAAATGAGTTCCATGCAAATCTTCACCCCTCATCTCATCCTCTCAGGCGATGATTTTCGTTATAAAAACTATGCGATTTCCTTTCCCGGAAATACAACTACCTCTATACCGAATTTCATCTAAATGGGTTCTATTCTAATTTTCACCCCTCATTTCACCCCCTCGGGAGATGATTTTTCAGGATAAAAACTATGAATTGTCCTTCTCCGGAACCCCAACTTTTCTATACAAAATCCATCACCATTTTCTAATCCAAATTTTCACCCCCAATTTCACCCCACTATAGGATTATTTCTGGAATAAAAACGATCTTCTATCTATCTCTATACCAAATTTGATATAAACGGTGTCCATCCAAAATTTCACCCCCCGTTTTACCCCCTAAGGGGAAGATTTCCGGGATAAAACCTATCCTTTGACCTTGCCCGGGACTCAAACTATTTATATATCAAATTTTATCCAAATCGGTGCAGCGGTTTAAGTAGCTCCATACAAACTTCCACCCCCCATTTCATTCCCTTAGGGGTTGATTTCCGGGATAAAAACTACTCTTTGTCCTTTCCTAGGACTCAAACTATCTCTATACCTAATTAAACTCGGCGAGGACAAGCTGAAGCAAGTCGATAAGTTCCGCAACCTGGGGAGCACGTTGACTTCAAAGTGTAACCTTGATGCAGAGATAAACAGTAGAATTGGCGCTGCAGCTGCAGCGTTCGGCAAGCTGGATTCAAAGGTTTTCTGCTCACATACATAATAATTGAAGGTTTTGCAAGGAAATAAGCTCCGAGTGCTATGAAATGAGATGGTCGCTAGTATGGAGTTTTTAGTGCACAGAAATACGACATAAACCATCCCTCATGGTTGAGTAAGTAACCTTCACAGATTATCTCCATGGAAAATAAAGTAAACTTTTGGGTTGCTGGCAGCCCTATATCACGAACAATTTCGAACGTTTGAGCCTATTCTGATTGATTTATGAAGCTGGCTTTGGTCAAATACAAAATGCCAAATAAATCTAGTTTAACGCAGAGGATTAGAATGCTAAAAATATCGAAGCGATTAAGCGTTGCAATTTTAATTTTTGATTGAGCCAGCGGTTTGGACAGCAAATCAATAATGAATTTGTAAAAGGACACACCGCATTTTTGTTTATTAAATACTTATTTAAGTTTTTAACATTAATCAAACCTTTTTAGAAAAGATACTGTTATAATAATAAAATTTGTCTTTATACGTCACTTTAACATTTGTGTTTGACGGCAAGAAACATTTTGCACAAAAGTTTGCAAAGTATTTTTGAATAAAGCCTCTCACAGGCTGGTGCGGCCTGGCCACGGCGGTCAATAGTAAACTGGTCATTACTACTTATTTTGTCCGCCACCGCGACAGTAGGCCTAACGGGCTAGGTATATTTGCCATGCCTAACGTCATCAAATATTAAACCGATTCCAATTTTATGCGTAAATAGATTTAAGCATAGAGCTCTATCACTCCAGTCAAAATACAGATTTGTAAAACATTAATTTATAATAGCTTATTTTTTGTTAATTTCATAATAAAACGTTATTAATAAGAATCCTACCTACAAACCCGGAAGTAATTTTAAAGATATAAATAGTGAAGAAGTATTTATGTTTTTTTGTATGACTTATGTAAATTGTTATACCTACAGCAAATTTAAATTAACCAAAATGAAGATGAAAATATTTATTAATATTGTTTTCAACCTTTCAGGAGCTAATTGAATTATAATATTTTGATGTCTGATATATTGTAGGATATCGCGTGAATATGATTTTGATTATAAATTATATTTCCAAATTTTCTTTTCCAAAATATAATGGACGAGGAAGCGAGTACGCGAAACACAGTAAAATCCAATTTGAATGCGAAAAGTGACCCGATTATGAGTGACGGGGTAATTGCCACAAAAAAATAGCCTAAAAAAATTGTCGGTAAGTAGGTATAGGATCAGGAAAGACAAGTAAAGTTGTCCTCACATTCACTTCAGCAAACACCGTAGGTCACAAACTGTAACAGATTAGCGCAGGCTATCTAGCCAGCAATTTGCTGAGATGGGAATGGGACGCTTTCGTGGTTCTAGTTCTAACTACCTTCTATTGTTTTTTTATTATGCTTATTTCTGTCCATGTTCATTTGTTACGAATAAGCTTATTCTATTATATTCCAAGCGTTTTCAGATAATTTATGAGCTAATGATATGATATCTCCACTTATAATAAATCTCTAAATTAAAAAAAGAATCAGCCAGTTTGAAACTAAGCTTTGTGTGGTACGAATGTTCTCAGCATCCCATGAACGGAAAAATATGAAACATTTTATATAGGTAGGTACATTATTATTCTAGCTGCAACTTATTAGGATAGTTTTTATCCGACTGCGACAATTAATTAATTTTCCGAAATATACGACTTCATTTAATTTTTCATTTATTTTTATTGAAATCAAACGTTGCTCCAACTGTCAGCTATAAGAAACGTCTAATTTTCATCAAAATGGCGGAATTGCTTTGCCTTTCACTTATTAATAATGTAAATCCAGTCTACGATAGACCTTTACGATACACATGCCAAAAGTTAAACCATAAAAAAATATTCGATTGTGATATGAGAACTTATATGCGCAAATGTCGCATTATGGCGTAATTTCAAAAAATGTTTTAACAAATTTGAACAATATAATTAACACGAATTTGTTTTTTTTGAATGGCAATGGCACGCGTTCTTTGCGCATTCTGCCAAAGTGCCTACGGCGCTACCACGAAAACCGAAACTCGAAGTTCGTATAACTGCATCCCTGTCACTCGAGTAAAGTTAGTGCGATAGAGATAGAGATACCCGAATATTTTCGAATTCCGAATTTCGTGGTTATAGCTCAGGAATCGAGACTACACCCCGTAAGCCGCGTCAGCTGCGCCATGTTTTCGTGGTTTTTAAACGTCAAACATGTTTTGCCAAATAAAACAAAACCCTATTTGTTTGCCGAACCTGACTGAAAACATGTTAGATGTTTAAAAACATGGAAAACATTGGTGCAGCGGGCCCGGCTGTAGGTAGACACTAAATAAAATAATCATAATATATTTTCTCGAAAAAAGGATAATAGAGAAAAAATCAACGCAAGAGGTTAGGTATATAAATAGGTAATCACTAAGTTCCAAAGTTTTATGTTCTGTCCCTTTTTCACAAAACGCACCTTCAAATGAAACGATTGTTTTTTACTATGACGCTCGAGGATCTTGACGTCACAGTCCCCGATCGTTTTCTCACTCTAACAAGCGACATTAAAACGGTTTTGAGATATTTATCTATACCTACATATAAATGCCCTGACTGACTCACCCACTCACTCATCAACGCACAGCCGAAACTACTGGGGCTAGATAGTTGAAATTTACACCAGAACTACCTTTTACAACGTAGGCAACGGATAAGAAGAGATTTTTGAAAATTCTACCCCTAAAGGGGTCAAATAGGGGTGCAAAGTTTGTATGGGGGAAACTTTATTTTTTATAGCTATAGACTTAAAACTTTGTATAAATATTAATTATTAGAATACGAATAAAATACTTTCAACGTTGAGGAAAATTCTGTCCCTAAGGGGGTAAACAAGGGGTGCAAATTTTGTATGGGGGAAACTTTATTATTTTAGCAAGAGACTCAATACGTTGTAGAAAGCTTACTTATTAGAATACAAATAAAGTACTGCCAGCGTTTTGGAAAATTCAGCCTCTTAGGGGGTTAAAAAGGGTTGCAAAGTTTGTATGAGCGAAACTTCTTTTTGAGATAGAAGCTAGAAGTTTGTAGAAAGATTATTTATTACAATACAAATAAAAAAACAGCGTTTTGGAAAATTCCACCCCTAAGGGTATGAAAAGGGGGTACAATGTTGGTAAAGGGGATTTTTTTGAGCTAGAATCTCAAACCTTTTTAAAAAGATCGCAAGCGACAAACCTTTGCTGAAAGATTACTTATTACAATACAAATAAAGAACTTTCAGCGTTTTGGAAAATTCCGCCGCTAAGGGTGATTAAAACAGGTGAAAATTTGTATGGAGGAAACTTTTTTTTGAGCTAGAGACTTGAAATTGTCTAGAAAGATTATTTATTAGAATACTAATATATAGGTAAATTACTTTCAGTGGTTTGAAAATTTCCACCCGCTAAGAGGGGGATAAAGAGGTGCAATGTTTGTGTAGGAAAAATTTTTTTTAGGTAGAAACTTAAAACTCTGTAGAAAGATTAAGTACCTACTTATTAAAATACAACAAAATACCTACTGCCAGCGTTTTGGAAAATTTCACCCCTTAAAGGGTTAAAAAGGGGTGCAAGGTTCGTATGGGAAACACTTTTTTTTAGCTAGAGACGAGATAAATAGTTTGTAGAAAAAATACTTACCTATTACAATAAAAAAAACTGAGTGTTTTATTTTTAATTTTTCCCTGAAAAACGTTCAAAGTTTGTATGGAGAGCAAGACATTTTTAAAGTATGATATTTGTAACTGCGATCTTAGCCTGTTTAGACTACAAAACTTATTTCAGCGTTTTTTTAATTCATCGCCTAAGAAGGTTAAAAGGGGGTTCAAACTTTGTATAGAGAGCAAGACATTTTTAAAGTAAGAAATTTGTAACTACGGTTTCAGACTGTTTACTATGAGGGTTCAGAGAGGGTTCTTAGTTTGTATAGAGAGCAAGAGATTTTGAAAGTAAGAGATTTGTAACTTCGGTTTTAGATTGTTTTCTAAAAGTCTAGGTAGAAAATAAATTTCAATGTTTTTTTTTAAATTCATTTTTTCAACAAACATTTAGACGATAACATGTTATACGCGGACGAAGTCGCGGGCAACAGCTAGTAATAAATTATGTCGCCATACTATTAAGTTTACTTCAAGTGGATAATTTTTCCACTTCACTGAGCTAGCCAAGAAGGTCATGGGAGGTAAACAAACTTTTTCGTACCGCCCAGCCAATAGGGTCAGGGTAAACACGCCTATTAGTAGGTCGGAGCCTACGTACATGTTTTTGTTTACTTTATTTAAACTAACTTCCGACATAGTATGAATGAAATACATCGATCAATGGGGTATAGAATACACCATTAAATTGATTAACAACATATGGAGCATTAGGCGATACATGACGGCAATAATGTTTAGCGGTTAATTTAAGATTTTAGTAAAAGACTATCGCTGACAATGGAGTAGGTATATTATGTATTCTGCCAATAAAAAAAAATATTTGAATGCAATACCTATTTCCACAAGAAAACGAAACAGGAAATTAACCTCTCATCTATTCACTTGCTTGTGGCAAGCAGAGTTGCCACTTTCACATACCCCAAAATTTCTATTATTACAAATTATTGGTATTCGGCATTTTTTGTGTTTCTGCCCTGCGGTTTCGTTTCTGCCCTGCGGTTGTAAATAAAAATGTAGCCGATGGAATTAATTTTGAGTTGCCATTGATTCATCGAAACACTTACCTACTGAGCTAACAAAAATATTTTCATTGCAATCAGTCAGTCAGGTTAAATGTGCAAGGGATATTAACGGTTCAATTATTTCATGTATTGCAATAGTTCCTATAGACCCTGGCGGGAGATGCCTCTGGCTGTACGTCCCATGACACTGGCAGGGATATTTACCATCTGCATTGTCGAAAGGCAGAACCAAGGTAACCGATATAGCCCTCCGAATTGCTAAACTTAAGTGGCAGTGGGCGGGGCACATTGCACGTAGAACCGATGGCCGTTGGGGCGGAATGGTTCTCGAGTGGCGACCACGTAACGGAAGGCGCGGCGTGGGTAGGCCCCCCACCAGGTGGACTGATGACCTGGTAAAGGTCGCGGGAGTCCGCTGGATGCGGGTGGCGCAGGACCGACCATTGTGGCACTATTTGGGGGAGGCCTATGTCCAGCAGTGGACGTCTTTCGGCTGATATGATGATGATGATGATTGTCGAAAGGGGACTCTACTTGTTGGTCCAGTAGGTACGTGGTTGGTACTTCGGCGCAACGCATGACTCCCAAAGGTCCGGGACACCATTGTACCGTAAGCGGGTAGGACATTCGTATACTTAAGTAGCTATTTCAACGTTAGCTGGTACTGGAAAGAGTAGTTTATCTAAAACGACATCTATGTATTTCTGAATATGAATTAACGTTTCTGTTTCAAACCTTCGTGCGGCGTCGCAGCAGAATTATTCACACGTTCATTCCTTCATGTCAAGTCGGATCAAACGCTGTTTACTCACGTTCGCTTAGTTACCTTTGCGCCACCGAGTCGTGTTCCTTTCCCATAGCACGACGAGTACAACCCTTGTTACCTACACATACTTATTCACAGACATACATTCGGATGTTGTTCACAATATCTTGACTTTCCAACCAGTGTAAGTCAGATCTCCGATTACGCGGAGTTTTTACGAATCCCAGCGTCAGGATATGCTCTGGGGACGAGCGGTGAGGTGAGGTGAAGCAAGTTGAGAATGACATAGCGGGACGGATGGCTTAGCGACGCTCGCGAGGATAAACTGATCGTGAAGGTTGAGCAAAGTTGGCATGGATGGATTACCGTGAAACCGGTTGATTTTGCCTAAATCATTATCGTCGAATAGTCTTGTATATAATTAGAGAACAAATAACTCGGTATTAATATTACTGAGTTACTTTATATATGGGTTGGCGACCAGTGGTGTAAGTACGAATCCCCAGTACCTACAAATATCCAGGACACAATAGTTCATTGTGCCACGAGATTGGTAAGTCGTTTTTAGGGTTCCGTACCTCGAAAGGAAAAAAACGGAACCCTTATAGGACCACTTGGTTGTCCGTCCGTCTGTCTGTCAAGACCCTTTTGCTCAGAAACGCGTAAAGGTATCAAGCTGAAATTTATATCAAATAATAAGGTCTACTGTCTCTTAGAGCTGTGAAAAAATCAAACTTCTAAGCCAACGCAATCAAAAGATACAGCCGTTTATGCGCCGCATATTTCCGCAAATTTTCGAAACTCACAAGGGAATCAAAACCTGCAGGGTACTTCCCGTAAACTCAGAAATTCGTTTTTTTTTTTTTTTTGATGGACTTACTACGAGCCGGCCCACTGCTGGCCTTTTGCTCGGCGCGGACATAGCTTGTTTGGCCTTGGGGCCAAACCGCAAAAGAATTATATAAAACTAAGACTTAATCTAGGACTTAAAACTAGTTAACCCAATGAAAGTGCCCACTAACCTTATTGGCTAGCAGGTCTTTCCCACCCGCTTACAACTAGTTAAACAAAGAAAAGTGCCCGCTGGCCTTAGTGGCTAGCGGGTCTTTTCATCCCCAGAATGGGGACAGGGACACTACTACCCCTGTTTAATGACAAGGATCTTTTTTTCCTGAGTCTCCCCAGCGCAGGGGGAGTGGTAAAAGTGACTTGGGGAGAAACCCTTGGAAAGGGGATCCAGGGGTAGTAGAGGCGATGAGGTGACCGTGGGGCGCCCCCACGGTACAGGGAAGGCCTGTAAGGCACCCTGGGCTGAGAGGCTAAAAGTAAAGGTGAGCCAGCGGCAAAGTCCAGTGCAACTGGTTTTGTGGTAGTCTGGTCTGCAAGTCTGTTTCTCTTACGTAGTTCTGTTTGGAGTTGGAGGTCTTCTTCAATAGTCTTAGTAATGTCATCGTCGCTGTCAATGAGTGCATTTTTGGGACGTCGTTTAAGAAGGGGGGTAGATTTTTTAGGTGTGTAGTTTGCAAATTGCCTAATTAGCGGATTAGAATGGGTGTCGGCACTTGCATGAAGGCGTTTTGACAACATCTTCATGAAGTACCGAACCGACGGTATATGGAGGTCCTTGTGGAGGTCCCTGTTGCGTATGTACCAGGGGGCCTGGGCTGATTTCCGAAGATATTTGTTTTGAATTACCTGCAGGGATTTTAATTTTGGCTTGGACGCATGTGCAAAAACAGAAGAAGAATAAGTGAAGATTGGACGGATGCAGGCCTTGTATAAGGTTAGCTTATTTCGCAGTGACATTTTGGATGTTTTGTCAAATAAAACTTTAAGCCTGCCTGTTATGAAGGCGGCTCTGTCTCGGACAACTTTCGAAGAAACGTCTTATATAGCACAGATAAAGGAAAAATGGCGAAAACCGTAAATTTTTGGTTACATCACTGAAAATTTTATGTCCAGTATAAACTGACACGCACTAAGTATGTGAAATACATACTTAGTGAGTGTCAGTTTATAGCGGACATGTTTCTATTGTACGGAGTGGTCCGGAACCCTCGGTGCGCGAGTCTGACTTGCACTTGACCGGTTTTTTTATTTACGAACGAGAGTCTTTAAGAAGCCCGACACCGAAGGCAGGGTTTTGATGACTCGAGTTTGTAAAAAATCTTACCATCCGTGTCCCACACAATGTTTTTCAATTTGCGAGGCATTTCAAACAAAATTAATACTAATCTCAATAAAAAAAATACAAAGCGTCAATCATCCATTTTTAACCGACTTCAAAAAAGGAGGAGGTTATATATGTTCCACTGTATGTATTTTTTTTAAATGTATGTTTGCCGATTTCTCCGTCAATTGTGGAACGATTTCCAAAATTCTTTTTTTATTCGAGAGAGTATACTCCCGAGGTGGTCCCATTGTACCCAAATATAGGCACACGAGTAGTGATTTTGGTATTTTATATTATAACTCTTGTATATAAATCTCGGAAATAGCAATTTTGGTTAAGTGGAACTGATGATGAAGACCACAGATGACTTATGGAACTCCTCAAAGATAATAATGTATGTTCGGCGATTTCTCCGTCAATTGTAGACCGATTTTCAAAATTCTGTTTTGATTCGAAAAGTATACTCCTGAGGTGATTCCATTGTCACCAAGTCAGGATCTGATGATGGGGGATCCCAGGGAAATTGAGAGCAACCCTCAAATTTTATAGGCACGCGTGTAGTGATTTCGGTATTTTCTATTATAACTCGTGCATTTACCCTCGGAAATAGCAATTTTGGTTAAGTGGAACTGATGATGAAGACCACAGATGACTTATGGAACTCCTCAAAGATAATAATGTATGTTCAGCGATTTCTCCGTCAATTGTAGACCGATTTTCAAAATTCTGTTTTGATTCGAAAAGTATACTCCTGAGGTGATTCCATTGTCACCAAGTCAGGATCTGATGATGGGGGATCCCAGGGAAATTGAGAGCAACCCTCAAATTTTATAGGCACGCGTGTAGTGATTTCGGTATTTTCTATTATAACTCGTGCATTTACCCTCGGAAATAGCAATTTTGGTTAAGTGGAACTGATGATGAAGACCACAGATGACTTATGGAACTCCTCAAAGATAATAATGTATGTTCGGCGATTTCTCCGTCAATTGTAGACCGATTTTCAAAATTCTGTTTTGATTCCAAAGAGTATACTCCTGAGGTGATTCCATTATCACCAAGTCAGGGTCTGATGATGGGATCCCAGGGAAATTGAGAGCAAACCCTCAAATTTTATAGGCACGCGTGTAGTAATTTCGGTATTTTCTATTATAACTCGTGCATTTACCCTCGGAAATTGTTATTTTGGTGAAGTGGACCTGATGATTAAGACCACAGATGACTTATGGAACTCCTCAAAAATGTAAAGTACGTCAAAGATTCTGACATGATTCCGTTGAAGTTTGAAGTAGCAACTAATGAAGTGTTAATTCTGAGATCATAATCATAATAATTTATTGATAATATAAAATTACATGTCAAATTATCAGCACACAATAGCTATGTGGAAACATTAAAAAAACAACATAATATTTATAAACCGTAGGTTTAACTTAACAGCTACTTCTGATAAATAATTCCTTATGGTCGTAGAACGTCTGCTCAAGAAGCCATATTTTAAGTTTAGTTTTAAAAATTGCTGCACTATGAGCACCGACAACTTCACGCGGGAGATGATTGTAAATCTTACGGCTCATGATATGTGTCAGTTTATTTGATTTCGCCAGCCTGTGCGACACGAGTGGTAACTTTCCGGCACGCGCGCTGCGGACTGGATACGCGGGGTTTCGTGGCTGGGCTTGGCGTCGACTACTTCACGTGCACTTAATGCCATTTGCATAATAAGTAGTGAGGGCAACGTCAGTATTTGCAGTGACTTAAAGAGGGGTCTTGCCGACGTACTTTGAGGAATACGCGCCCGCACGGTTCGTTTTTGGAGTCGGAACACCCTTTCCCAATCAGCAGCTCCCGCCCAAAGCTCAACTCCGTACTGGAGGTACAGCAAGTTTGCTGCATAATTTGTCTATATGACCGCCCCAGGTAAGGCAGCTATCTACCTCAAAGCCGAGAAATGTTGAGCTCGCCACTTGATTGATGGCTATACCGTTGGCTGTCACTGAGAGCTGCTTCGGTGTTCGGCCAGAGAGATCGAAGCTGATATAGTGAGTCTTGCTCGCATTTAAGATCAGCCCATTACTTCCAAACCAGTTTGTCAGTGTTGTGGCAGTCAAGTTCAGTCTGTTTTCCAGCTCATAGTGTGTAGGTGCGTGTACGACAACAGCCACATCGTCAGCGTACATGAATATCTCTCAACTGCTAACAGCCTCTGGTAGGTCATTTAGCAGCAGGGAGAACAAAATGTTTGAGACCGAGGAACCCTGTGCCACGCCCATAGTTGTGGTTACAGCGTCAGACCGAATAAGACCACCATCTGCAACCACAACCTGCGTCCTGTTCCGTAGTAGGTCGGACATTAATGACAACACGGGACCTTCAAAGCCGTAGTGACGTAGTTTGTTGATTAGGACTTCGTGATCAGCAACGTCGAAAGCTTTTGACAAGTCGCAGAATAGGACTGTGACTTGATTCTTGCACTCACGGGCTTCCAGTACTTGCTTAATCACAGCTCGAGCTAATAAAGTTGTAGAGCGACCTTTCCGATACGCATATTGCCTCTCTGATAGTGCGTGAGTCGAATATAAAAATTCTGTTATCCTAGAACTTAGGCCCTGCTCAAATATCTTGGCTAACACTGGAATTATTGCTACAGGTCGGTATGCATCCATGTTGTCAATGTTTCCCTTGCCCTTATATAATGGAGCGATACGACTTTCTTTAAGCGGGTCTGGAAAGGTACCTTCGCGAAGGCATCTATTGTACACGAGAGCGAGCAGCGGAGACAGTTCAGCCGCCGCGGAGTCAACGAGCGTCACGGAGATATCGAAGATAACTTTCGTAAATTTTTTAGCTATTCGGGAAGTAATGATTCGAAAGACTTCATCGGGAGTGAACGGCCTGAGTTTGACGCAGCGGTCAGCGGGCGGGCGCGCGGCGTGCAGCGCGGCGAGCGCACGCGGCAAGTCGGCAGGGGCCGCGTCCGCGAATCTATTATTTACGGCATCGGCTGCAGCTTTTTTGCTTTCAAATTTGCTCCCATCTGTGTCCGTGATAACCTCTGTAAAGTCGACTAGATTGTAACACGTTTTGCCTTTTCCTGATTTATTACAGCCCACATGGATCTAACAGTATTCGAGCTATTTTTTATCTTTTTAGAATAAAACTCTGCTTTTTTCGTATTAATCATACTTATGTATTTAGTGTTCATACTGGAGACAATATAAGTTATGTTTTCGTTGTCTGGAAGGCGGTTTCCGAGATCTATAATCCTCGAGGAATCGACGGAACTCCTCAAATATTATCAGCTTATATATAGCGACTTCAAATGCGATGTCAAATGTCCATGTAGTACCAACTCCCATTACAATCGGACACTTTACGCTCGAAGTTGTAGACGATTATGTATACCTAGGACAGACTGTCCAGTTAGGTAGGTCAAACTTCGAGAAAGAGATCAATCGTCGAATCTGACTCGGCTGGGCAGCGTTCGGGAAGCTACGGGACATCTTTTCGTCCAATATTTCGCAGTGTCTCAAGACGAGAGTCTTTAACCAGTGTGTGTTGCCAGTGACGACATATGGCACTGAAACGTGGTCGCTTGTAATGCATGGGCCTCATAAGAAGGCTCAAAGTCACCCAAAGGGCAATGGAGAGGGCTATGTTGGGAGTTTCTCTGTGTGATCGCATCAGTAATGAGGCTATCCGCAGCAGAACCAAGGTAACCGATATAGCCCTCCGAATCGCTAAACTTAAGTGGCAGTGGGCGGGGCACATTGCACATAGAACTGATGGCCGTTGGGGCGGAAAATTTCTCGAGTGGCGACCACGTACCGGAAGGCGCGGCGTTGGTAGGCCCTTCCACAAGGTGGATTGATGACCTGGTAAAGGTCGCGGGAGTCCGCTGGATGCGGGTGGCGCAGGACCGGTCACTTTGGAACTCTTTGGGGGAGGCCTATGTCCAGCAGTGGGCCTCTTTCGGCTGATTTGATGATGATGATGACATATAGTGACTTGGGTTTTTTTCTGTAATAATCAACGCATTTGCTCTCGGAAAGCAGTTCATGTGGTAAATTGGAAAGGAAATGGGGAAATTTTCATGTACCATGTGGCTTGGCGAAGTACTGAATTGAAGTCGGTTTAAACTTTGTTTTTAAAGTAAATTATGTTAAATACGACGTGAGGGTGCGTAAGGCGTTTTCCGACATCATATTAGAGTAAAACCACTTTGTCTTATAACTGACGCACGAGTGACAGATACAATTTAAGAAAACAACCATAGCTAGGCCATTGTAGCTCTGTATGCCTGCACGTTATGAAGCCCTTTACGAGCAAGTGTGCTGAAAATACACTTGAGTATTGGCTAATGTGATAAGTACGTTCACGTACGTTATGATTACAACTAGAAACTACACTTAGGAAACAGTAAAAACATTACTTATCCCCTTATATCCCATAGCCAGATCAATTTGTCGCCCCTAGTCATTTTCAAGAACCCAAACAAACCCTAAATAAATGTCGTATAGGATATTAAAGCCTTACAATTAAATTAATAAGTTAATTTCTTTATTTACTTATTCCTTAGAAGAGCCATGTATGTCGTCACACACTTAACGAAGACAGTAAATTTAGTTAAATACGTTAAAATACGCTATCTTGGGCATTTATGTCTGCCAATGTCTCTAAAGCCGCGTCCGCTGCGCTATGTTTTTTGTAGTTTTTAAACGTCAAACATGTTTTGCTAAGAATATTTGTTTTCCGAAACTGACGGATAACATGTTTGAAGTTTAAAAATATCGAAAATTAAGTGCGAAACTAGAACTGAATACGCATTGTCGTATACCGCCTCTAGTCTAGACGTTAATATCCTATTTTGACGGAAATTTATTCCACGTTCAGAAACGCATTATCTTATCTTTGGTAAAGGTCATAAAATTAGACGTAAATTTATGGTCCTGGCCGTAAAACTTGTCATTTTATCACTCAGATTAATCGTGCTTTCGTTTAATGGGATGTACGGCTAAGGAAACTAAAACACGTATAACTTGTTGTCCCTTATTGTCATTTTGAGCGAAAAAGGTAAGTGTTTAAATTTCATATTGTAAACATACCTATACAACGTCTACCTAAAAAGCATCCACGCGTACACGGGTATTTTGATTTCTTCTTTCCTTTTTGTGCTGGCACGCGTGTGAGGAAATCCTATACGTCAGGTACAGGACGTACAACAAAAGGAATGATGGATGTCTTTTAGACTTTCCCGGGTAACATTTCGGGCGATTTTTTTTTTATTTCTTTCAGTTCTTTCCAAGCTGACTACTGAAATGCAAAATTGAATAACGTTCACAGAAATATGACGAACAATCGCAGTACCTATTTCTGTCCTAAAAGCGAAATAAAATGTAATATCGAAGTGTTGATGGCAAGGCGTTTGAATCCGGAGCTATAAAGCCAGCCAGACAAATTTAATATAGCGGATGCGTCTTGCAGTTGAGAATAAAAGCTTTTTTTCTGGATGGAGGTTGTTGTCGTCTTCACAATGGCATATCTCGTACCTACTTACTCAGAGAAGGCAATATTCCGATGGGCAGACGTGGATATTTTGAACTAGTATGAAAAATACTTAAGGTTGTTTTTCTTCATTGAATTTGATTTGGCTTTCAAAAGACAAGGCATAAGATAAAAATGTGTTATCATAGATTGTTTTACGTACTTACACTGAAATATATCAAAGCATTAGTAGGTATGGTTTTTTTTTGATGAGCTAATAAATTACAAACAATGCGATTACATACTGAATTAAGTCCTCAGTTTGGCGAAGCAGAAAGGAATGTACTTGCCATTGTTGTTTTTTTATATTAAATAAAAAAAAAAAAAAAAAAAAGTTGATTGTGCATAATACCTATACAATGACCACGATCACTGTGACAAGAGCTTACGACTGAGAAGAAGAGATAGGTTATTCGTCATCTTGAATAAATGTAATTTTTTCTAGTATCCTTTTGCTTGGAGCTCTTTAAGCTTAAAGTATTATTGCGCGTAATTGTTGTTAATTGATATGCCTAAACAGATTGTCTGGACGCAATAATAAACTTGTTAAGAATTCGGAAAACTTTCCGCGTCCTAATTTCTGTTCTGTTTTATTTAGAGGTATATACAAAATCCACTCGTTCCTATAACTAAACGCTATGAAACGTTAGCATACGCTAGAAATGTCTACTTTATATCTACGCCGGAAAGTTCTTTTTGCAGCACATAAACTAAAACAAGAAGTGTAAAAAAATACCTAACTAGAAGGAAAATCACTCGCTGGAAATGTGAAATAAAGGCCAGTAAACAAATTGCCACGAATTACCGCAAATCGTTTCCCGCAAATATACGAAAACTTTTTTAATAAAAACGTTAATTGAATAAACAACAAAGTTTTACTCGTAATTTATGTGAAAGTAGGTTGAATTGAAACATCAATATTACTGACGCTGACTGCCCTTAACTTCTATTTAACAGAGGTTTTATAATATTTCTCTTAAATGAAATGTTTGATACGGCTTGAATAATGGACGTTATAGTTATAGTACTACGTAAGTGTCAATGTTTATTTAATAATGATGAATTCACTATTTTAAGGCTGGATTCATGCTTAACTAACCACCAGCAAGTGGCCCTAAATTCACCTGATAATGATGATGAGATTGATGAGCACTAACGACAAGGCCAAACATGTACTTAGCTGACTGGTTTAGCCTCTCACTCTTGGCTTGAACGTGAACTAGTAGTTAAATATTTTTTTTATAGTTTACGAAGGTCCGTCACGAAGTCGGTTTTCTCATTTCGTATTTTTCAAGCAAAAACATTTGGCCTATTTTGCCTCCATAAATCTATCAGGCGTTACCAAACGAGCTTCAACTTCAGAACGTGTTTTTGACGTAATGAAATAATAGCGTGAATCGTGTTGGTGCGTGCGCTCCCTTTTACGTTAACAGCTTTACAAATGCGTATGAGTGAGACGAGCTGATGGTGAGATAGAATTCAATTATTATTTGCAAAATTTAATCGCTGATGAGAACCTTTCGGTATTGGCTGTGCTGTGAACAGTACGTTTCGGATGAATGGAGCCGAGCCCCGTGTAGGCGAACTGACATATAACGTAAATATTTGATCCGAAACGTGAAACAAGAAACAAGATCCTGTCAGATTTCTGGAATCTGTTAGTAAAGACAGTAGTAGTATACCCGAGTCAAAAAAAAAAACTGTATGTATAGCGTGCCGATTTCTCTGCGGACACATCCAAAAATTCTAATGCCCATTTTTGTTGCTAGGGATAATTTACCTGAATACGGTAGAGGGAGGGGTATATTTTTCAAGTGTATTTTATCTATTTCTTTGGCAGTTGACACGCTCTGCACATTAAACGGCATGATATATTTTAATATGAGAGAATTCGTTAGATTCGACCTAGTCGCGATAGTGACATGGATTTTTGTACAATCTGATTAGATCGGATTAAAAGAAATACTATTCCTAATGTTGATCTCAAGAAATACTTGGTTTAACACGTGCACTAGAACATTATAATGTTTTGCGATCATATATTTACAATGAAATCCCTAACGTAGCAGCCTGTTGGCTAATATTTACCTACGATATTTTCGTCAGTGTTAATAAGTGTCACACTGGTCAGTCAATCTCCTGAATAATTAATATTTAGCACGAGGAGAAAAATATCCATTATTATCAGAAGAAAAATATTGTTCTGTTATCGCAGCGATTTGGTGATTTACGCAACTATTTTCCTTGAGTTATGGCTTGTAGGAAGTTGTGGACACCTGGGGTAAAAGAGATGAACAAAATTCATGTTCCGGTCCTATTATATCCTCTTTCATATATTATTCACCTAATAGAATACATAATAATAATACCTACACAGAAAAGATAACACAGAAACTACTCGCAGAATTCACATGTACATTACCGGCAGCACACGGAACAAAACATTAACACACGGAAAACAAAGCATAGGATACACACTTGGTGAATCGTCAGAAAAAAACATAATTATCGAACCTGCTTATAAAATTTCACGAGAAGCGGTTGAGAAATGCGAACGAATGGTAGAACAGCCGGACATCCGGACAGACACACGAGAGTATTTTTTCCGAAGCTGAAACCGAGAAGTTCGTTCACTTCGCTCGCTCTTTCAATTACAGGGACTGGAAATGTGGTGGTTTCCCCACTTGTCTTCCACATCGCAGTAAAGGAGCCAATTTGTCCCGCTCATTGGTCAAAAGTCCTGCAGAAACGGCTAATTAAGTTTTTAAAGAAAAACCCGCCCCATCTAACCCACTAAATACCTTGCTAAATGCCCTTGTAGCCTGCAACTACTCAGCTCAACATTTTTAATAAAATGTAATGGCGGGCCAAACTTTGTGTCATAATTTAAATAATAATAATTACGGTTAAACGCCGCAACGTGAGAATGTTCTTGAGAATGTCTCAATCTGATAATTATTTATATGGCCTTCCTGATCGGCTTTACTAAACCCAAACTGATTCTTACTAAAATTAGTATAATTAACTCTTCAAATCTTAGAGTCAAGATAAAACCTTTACCACAACCTTAACCTATTTAATATTTTATTGATAATGGTACGGAACCCTTCGTGCGCGAGTCCATCTCGCACTTGGCCGGTTTTATTGTTCGTATATTTGCGTCGATTCATTAGGGAAAGTAATCTTGGGCAGGCACGCAATGAATACTAATGTGTTTTTTTAGTAATATGATATAAAAGTATTTGATGAGCGGCCGTATATACAACAAATATGCTGCTTCGGGGCTTACACGTGTATGTAAATTACATACTTATATATAAACTAGCTGTTGCCCGCGACTTCGTCCGCGTAGAACTTTTTATCGTCTTAGAAAATGATTTCTCTCAATACAAAATTTGAACCCTCTTTTAGGGGATAATTAAAAAAAAAGTTGATGTTCATTTTCTAGTTTGTGAACAAACAGTCTAAAACCAAAGTTAAAAATCTCATACTTTAAAAATGCCTTGAAATACTCAAACTTTGAACCAATTTTAACACTCTTAGGGGATGAATTTGGAAAAACTCTGAAATCAGTTTTGTAGTCTTTTAACGTACAGAATAAGACCGAAGTTAAAAATCTCTTACTCACACTTTAAAATTTTATTGCTCGCCATTTAAAATTTGAACCCCCTTTTAAACCCCCTTAGAGGTTGAATTTTTCTAATCGCTGAAAGAACTTTTTTCGTTAACTTTTAAGTCTCTAGCTCAAAAAAAGTGTTGCCCATACAAAGCTTTCTTAACCCCCTTAGGGGTGGAATTTTCTAAAACTCTGAAAGTACTTTATTATTAATTTTAATAAGTAACATTTTGAATAGTTTTAAGTCTAGTAAAAAAAAAAGTTTTTCCCACACAACACTGGCTACCCTTCTTAAGGATCTTAAGGATCCCCTTAGGGATGGAGTTTTCTAAAACGCTGAAAGTTCTTTTTTAGTATTCTGTAATCTTTTTGCATAGTTTTAAGTCTAACTCAAAAAAAAGTGTTGCCCATGCAAAGCTTGCTCTCCTTTTTAACCCTATTAGGGGTGGAATTTTCTAAAACGATTTGTGTTCTTTTTTTGTATTTTAATAAGTAATCTTTCTACAAAGTTTCAAGTCTCTAACTCAAAAACATAAACTTTCCCTGATAAAAACTTTGCACCCCTTTTTATCCCCCTTAGGGATAGATTTTTTCAAAACGCTGAAAGTCTTTTTTTTTGTATTTTTATAAGTAATCTTTCTACAAAGTTTTAAGTGTCTAGCTCAGAAAAAGTGTTCCCCATACAAACCTTGCACCCTTTTTTAACCCCCTTAGGGAATGATTTTTGTAAAACGCCGAATGTAGTATTTTTCATGTTCTAATAAGTAATTTTTCGTCAAAATTTTAAGTCTCTATTAAAAAAAATATGTTTTTCCCATACAAACTTTGCACCCTATTTTACCCCCTTAGGGGTGAAATTTTCCAAAACGCTGAAAGTACTTTCTTTGTATTTAAATAATCTTTCTACAAAGTTTTAGGACTCTAGCTAAAAAAAATAGTTTCCCACATACAAACTTTGCACCCCTATTTTAGCCCCCTATTTTTAGGGGTAGAATTTTCTAAAACGCTGAAAGTACTTAATTTGTATTCTGATGACTAATCTTTCTACAAAGTTTTAAGTCTCTATTTAAAAAAAATATTGTTTCCCCCATACAAAATTTGCACCCCTATTTATCCACTTAGGGGTAGATTTTTTCAAAACACTGAATCTAGGTACTTTATTTGTATTCTAATGAATAATTTCTCTACAAAGTTTTAAGTCTCTATTTAAAAAAAAGTAGTTTTTCCCATACAAACTTTGCACTCTATTTTACCCCTTTAGGGGTAGAATTTTCTAAAACCCTGAAAGTTCTTTATTTGTATTCTAATGACTGATCTTTCTACAAAGTTTTAAGTCTCTATTTAAAAAAAAATGTTTCCCCCATACAAACCTTGCACCCCTATTTTACCCCCGTAGGGGTGGAATTTTCCAAAACGCTGAAAGTGTTTCATTTGTATTCTAATAACTAATTTTTCTACAAAGTTTAAGTCTATAGCTCAAAAAAAAAGGTTCTCCCATACAAACTTTGCACCCCCATTTTACCCCCTTAGGGGTAGAATTTTCAAAAATCCCTTTTTATCCCTAGCCCACGTTATAAAAGCAACATACTGTGCAAAAATCAACTCTCTAAGATTAGTAGTTTCGGCTGTGCGTTGATGAGTGAGTGAGTGAGTGAGTGAGTGAATAAGTCAGTCAGGACATAGGCATTTATTATGTATAAATAGATAGAAGATAATGAAACTCCCATTCAAATATCTCAAAAAATTATGAAGCTACATCCGTTTTAATGTCGCTTGTTAGAGTGAGAAAACGATGAGGGACTGTGACGTCAATATACTCGAGCGTCATAGTAAAAAACAATCGTTTCATATGAAGGTGCGTTTTGCGGAAATGGGACAGAACATACCCCCTCTTAAAACTTTGGACTCTTATAACTTAATCATTACCTATATAACCTCTTGCTTTGTTTTTTTCTCCATTTGACTATATTTATTTTAAATTCTTTTTCGAGAAAATACATTATGATTATTTACCATATTTTCGATTCCTGAGCTATAACCACGAACTTCGGAATTCGAAAATATTCGGGTATCTCTATCTCTATCGCACTAACCATACTCGAGTGACAGGGATGCAAATATATGAACATTGAGTATCGGTTTTCGTGGTAGCGCCGCAGGTACTTTGGCTGAATGCGCCGAGCGCGTGCCATTGTCATTCAAAAAAAACAAATTCGTGTTAATTATATTGTTCAAATTTGTTGATTTCATTTATTGAAATTACGACATAAAACGACATTTGCGCATATAAGTTCTCATATCAGAATCGAATATTTTTTTATGGTTTATATTTTAGCATTTGTCTCGTAAAGGTCTATCGTAGACGGGATTTAAATTATTAATAAGTGAAAGGCAAAGCAATTCCGCCATTTTGACGAAAATTTGACGGTTCTTATAGCTGACAGTTGGAGCAGCGTTTGATTTCAATAAAAATAAATGAAAAATTAAATGAAGTCGTATATTTCGGAAAATTAATTAACAGTCGCAGTCGGATAAAAACTATCCTAAGTTGCAGCTAGAATAATAATGTACCTATATAAAATGTTTCATATTTTTCCGTTCATGGGATGCTGAGAACATTCGAACCGCGCAAAGCTTAGTTTCAAACTGGCTGATTCTTTTTTTAATTTAGAGATTTATTATAAGTGGAGATTATCATATAAACAAGAATATCACAATGTTACTTAGGTATTTTACGACAGGATGTACGTACGCCATCAATTTCATCTTCTTCTTCTGATAAAAAGTTGGGATGTAGAATGGCTTCCAAAAGGAATAAACACATAAATCAAATAACTATACTGTTCACTTTTTATATCTAATCACTGAACACTTTTGTATAAAAGATGACAAAAGATGTGTATGGATTGAATGAGTGGTTGAAAATACGATAATACGGAACTTACACAATGATAGGTATATCATTCATTGCAGTAATTCCATTTAAATTCTAAGGCCAACCGGGCTCACACTGAACGGAATTCAGTCACTGAATCACACAGGAACAGGAGCAAATAGAACGGTATACTTTGTGCAGAATTTCTACCAAAGGGTGTGTACTTTTTTTGCTATTGAGTGGTTCAGATCCAGTGACTGATTCCGGCCTATAAATAAACCTCTTTTGTAATAGCACTGTAATAGTACATTGTTTAACAAGGGGCGTAAGTGGAGTATTTGCGAACAAGAGTCTTATATACCTATAGGCTTTTGATAACTCGAGTTTGCAATATTCTTACGCTCGTGTATAACAATGTTTTTCATCACATTTGCGAGGAAATAAATGGGCGGGCCATGTATCGAGATATACCTATGACAAGTGAACCTTGAACGCCACGAAACGGAAGGGGCCGTATGGTTCAAGGAATCGAGGAAGATTATAATAGATGGCAAGACGAAATAGCCTCAGTCGCAGGCAAACATTGGTTAAAAACCGCACGAGATAGACCGACTTGGCGAGCCTTGGAGGAGGCTTTTACCCGCGAGGGGTCCATTCAGCAGTCTTTTTAATTTATTTAAATTTTTTTTTAGTCTTTAATGCTGTAATGGAATTAATAATGCTTTTTTTTATTTTTTTATTTAAATAACTGCAACAGACAGAAAATCCATGATTCATACAAGCGCCCCAATCAAAAATTGGCGATATTGACCACTTCACTTCCAGATCAGTGCGAGTGGAGAGCGCAGCTTCAATATTTCAACCAATAACAGAGCAGTATTCTTGCGGCGCGTGGCCAAGTAGATTTTTTTCAACCAATCACAGAGTAGAATTCTTGTGGCGTGCGGCCAACTAGATTTGCTTAAACCAATTAGATCACACAAGCTCATAACTCCCTCGTTAGTTATAATAAACAATAACTCCCGCAGGAGGTAAACCTGCTATAGCTGCTATTTAAGGCCTGCGTGTAATAACTCCCTTTACGAGCAAGTGTGATGAAAATTATAAAGTGGGTATGTGATTATTCTGGTTATCTCCACTTATAATAAATCTCTAAATTAAAAAAAGAATCAGCCAGTTTGAAACTAAGCTTTGCGCGGTTCGAATGTTCTCAGCATCCCATGAACGGAAAAATATGAAACATTTTATATAGGTACATTATTATTCTAGCTGCAACTTAGGATAGTTTTTATCCGACTGCGACAGTTAATTAATTTTCCGAAATATACGACTTCATTTAATTTTTCATTTATTTTTATTGAAATCAAACGCTGCTCCAACTGTCAGCTATAAGAACCGTCAACTTTTCGTCAAAATGGCGGAATTGCTTTGCCTTTCACTTATTAATAATTTAAATCCCGTCTACGATAGACCTTTACGAGACAAATGCTAAAATATAAACCATAAAAAAATATTCGATTCTGATATGAGAACTTATATGCGCAAATGTCGTTTTATGTCGTAATTTCAATAAATGAAATCAACCAATTTGAACAATATAATTAACACGAATTTGTTTTTTTTGAATGACAATGGCACGCGCTCGGCGCATTCAGCCAAAGTACCTGCGGCGCTACCACGAAAACCGATACTCAATGTTCATATATTTGCATCCCTGTCACTCGAGTATGGTTAGTGCGATAGAGATAGAGATACCCGAATATTTTCGAATTCCGAAGTTCGTGGTTATAGCTCAGGAATCGAAAATATGGTAAATAATCATAATGTATTTTCTCGAAAAAGAATTTTAAATAAATATAGTCAAATGGAGAAAAAAACAAAGCAAGAGGTTATATAGGTAATGATTAAGTTATAAGAGTCCAAAGTTTTAAGAGGGGGTATGTTCTGTCCCTTTTCCGCAAAACGCACCTTCATATGAAACGATTGTTTTTTACTATGACGCTCGAGTATATTGACGTCACAGTCCCTCATCGTTTTCTCACTCTAACAAGCGACATTAAAACGGATGTAGCTTCATAATTTTTTGAGATATTTGAATGGGAGTTTCATTATCTTCTATCTATTTATACATAATAAATGCCTATGTCCTGACTGACTTATTCACTCAATCACTCACTCATCAACGCACAGCCGAAACTACTAATCTTAGAGAGTTGATTTTTGCACAGTATGTTGCTTTTATAACGTGGGCTAGGGATAAAAAGGGATTTTTGAAAATTCTACCCCTAAGGGGGTAAAATGGGGGTGCAAAGTTTGTATGGGAGAAACTTTTTTTTTTGAGCTATAGACTTAAACTTTGTAGAAAAATTAGTTATTAGAATAAATGTTGCTTTTATAACGTGGGCTAGGGATAAAAAGGGATTTTGGAAAATTCCACCCCTACGGGGGTAAAATAGGGGTGCAAGGTTTGTATGGGGGAAACATTTTTTTTTAAAATAGAGACTTAAAACTTTGTAGAAAGATCAGTTATTAGAATACAAATAAAGAACTTTCAGGGTTTTAGAAAATTCTAACCCTAAAGGGGTAAAATAGAGTGCAAAGTTTGTATGGGAAAAACTACTTTTTTTTAAATAGAGACTTAAAACTTTGTAGAGAAATTATTCATTAGAATACAAATAAAGTACCTAGATTCAGTGTTTTAAAAAAATCTACCCCTAAGGGGGTAAAATAGGGGTGCAAATTTTGTATGGGGGAAACAATATTTTTTTTAAATAGAGACTTAAAACTTTGTAGAAAGATTAGTCATCAGAATACAAATTAAGTACTTTCAGCGTTTTAGAAAATTCTACCCCTAAAAATAGGGGGCTAAAATAGGGGTGCAAAGTTTGTATGTGGGAAACTATTTTTTTTAGCTAGAGTCCTAAAACTTTGTAGAAAGATTATTTAAATACAAAGAAAGTACTTTCAGCGTTTTGGAAAATTTCACCCCTAAGGGGGTAAAATAGGGTGCAAAGTTTGTATGGGGAAAACATATTTTTTTTAATAGAGACTTAAAATTTTGACGAAAAATTACTTATTAGAACATGAAAAATACTACATTCGGCGTTTTACAAAAATCATTTCCTAAGGGGGTTAAAAAAGGGTGCAAGGTTTGTATGGGGAACACTTTTTCTGAGCTAGACACTTAAAACTTTGTAGAAAGATTACTTATAAAAATACAAAAAAAAGACTTTCAGCGTTTTGAAAAAATCTATCCCTAAGGGGGATAAAAAGAGGTGCAAAGTTTTTATCAGGAAAAGTTTATGTTTTTGAGTTAGAGACTTGAAACTTTGTAAAAAGATTACTTATTAAAATACAAAAAAAGAACATAAATCGTTTTAGAAAATTCCACCCCTAATAGGGTTAAAAAGGAGAGCAAGCTTTGCATGGGCAACACTTTTTTTTGAGTTAGACTTAAACCTTTGCAAAAAGATTACTTATTAGAATACTAAAAAAGAACTTTCAGCGTTTTAGAAAACTCCATCCCTAAGGGGATCCTTAAGATCCTTAAGAAGGGTAGCCAGTGTTGTGTGGGAAAAAGTTTTTTTTTTTACTAGACTTAAAACTATTCAAAATGTTACTTATTAAAATTAATAATAAAGTACTTTCAGAGTTTTAGAAAATTCCACCCCTAAGGGGGTTAAGAAAGCTTTGTATGGGCAACACTTTTTTTGAGCTAGAGACTTAAAAGTTTACGAAAAAAGTTCTTTCAGCGATTAGAAAAATTCAACCTCTAAGGGGGTTTAAAAGGGGGTTCAAATTTTAAATGGCGAG
This sequence comes from Epinotia brunnichana, assembly GCA_963854355.1. NCBI lineage: Eukaryota > Metazoa > Arthropoda > Insecta > Lepidoptera > Tortricidae > Epinotia > Epinotia brunnichana. The sequence continues at coordinate 13,561,043 of OY977949.1, read as the reverse complement.
CAATAAAATTTTAAAGTGTGAGTAAGAGATTTTTAACTTCGGTCTTATTCTGTACGTTAAAAGACTACAAAACTGATTTCAGAGTTTTTCCAAATTCATCCCCTAAGAGTGTTAAAATTGGTTTAAAGTTTGAGTATTTCAAGGCATTTTTAAAGTATGAGATTTTTAACTTTGGTTTTAGACTGTTTGTTCACAAACTAGAAAATGAACATCAACTTTTTTTTTAATTATCCCCTAAAAGAGGGTTCAAATTTTGTATTGAGAGAAATCATTTTCTAAGACGATAAAAAGTTCTACGCGGACGAAGTCGCGGGCAACAGCTAGTCGTTAAATATGGCGCTGGCAGATATCATCTCACGGAGAACTGTCAAATGTCTCATTTAATCAGATTTTATCAAACGTAACTTACTATAACCGACAGTTTGAAACCACCCGAGTTTGAATCTGCTTGGTATTTGTTCTGACATTCTACAATGTTGTGCGTGAAATGAAATGCAGGCACACCCGTAACGCGGCGCGTGCTTTCAGGTGACTGTGGCCGGTGGTGGTGGTCATAGTCGCCTGCCAGCTGCCTGTACAATCAACCAATTTGATTCCTAGGTCACCTGTCATTTGAACTGCTACATAGCGACACAATAATCCTAGTAACCCGTATTGACATACCATTTGAAACGGCAAGGTTCTATGATGGCCTAGGAATCAAATTGGTTGACCGTACATAAACGCGACGTAAACCGTGCGTAGTATTTGATCACAATAATTAGCATTCTTCTGTGCACTACCTATTCGATCGAACAAATGAAACAAAAATAATTGCAAGGCAACTAATTATTTATACGTAATATGCAAGGGAATTTAAGACTGACAATTAGGTCGTGTTCTGATGTTACATTGTACCTTGTAACATCAGAAAGCTAAATAAATATAAATCTATAGTAGGTACTAAAGCTATAACAAAAAAGTAATATTTGTAGGTGCGTAGCTTTGTGTAAGAAGTTATCCCCAGAAATACTGCACCGATTTCACAAATTCTTACACCAGTATAGCACCTTCGGGATGTTAATGGCCTATAGCCCATAACCCTGGCTGCATTCTTTTAAATACCTACTCGAACGGAATAGTATAATATTTATTGGCACAGTATAGTAGTTTAGTTGCGTTTACTTATTTCCTTGTTTTATAATAAGCGCACTAAGGCAAACTTAATATGTTGTAAATCCACATTTACCAGTGTAGCAATTCGTAGTTTATTCCACCGTTTGACCGCAACTGGTACGTCTATCAGCCTCCTTTGGGTTATAAAGGAAAATTACCACCGTCAATATGTAGTTTATGTCCCGGTGTTGTTTCGCCAAGGAAATAACTGTCCCACAACAGTGCTATTTACTCACAACTGATTCACATTACTGAGCAGTTTGCCACAAGCTAACCAATATAACATTGACCCCTAATAGCGCACAGTTGTTACGAATCAAGGGGTACAATTATACTAGGAGCATGCTTACAGTCACGCACAGAATCTTCGGTGAATGCATACCCAGGCCGTATTTTACCAGTACAACCTCAAACAGCATTATGTATATTATAAATGTATGTACATATTCCCTTTTAGAGCTGTAGCCGTTTGGTACTGTTGGCCCCGATAAACTTTGCAAACCACCGCTACTAACTTTGCCAATGTTAAGGGCAGAATTAGGTGATTATCTTTATAGATATACGGATTTGTACATTAGTTATGGTTTATTTCAAGGTTACATGCGAATCGGGACATGGAATGTCCAAACGATGACGACAGGCTTTCCGAACACCGATGGAAGCTTAGATTACGACCAACACCTTCGTAAAACGGCTGTTATTGATGGAAATTGTTGAGGCTAAATGTGGTTATAGCTGCTTTACAAGAGACAAGACTGTCAGATGAAGGGTCCCTACGTGAATCTAATTACACGTTTTACTGGAAGGGAAAAGATACTTCTGAGCCTCGACGACACGGAGTGGGTTTTGCGATCCGGAATAACTTATTGCATGCCATAGAATCTCCAATAGGTGTGTCGGAACGTATTATGGTTTGTCGCATTAATACTAGCTTTGGCTGTATTACTTTAATCGCTGCTTACGCCCCCGACTTTGACTTCGTCTCAGGAATCAAAAGACCTGTTCTACGAGTAACTAAGCGAAACAGTACGTACAGTTCGGAATGGAGACCGGGTTTTGATTTTGGGGGACTTCAATGATCGAGTAGGTCAATCACAAACATCTTGGCCGGAGTGCATGGGCAGTCATGGTGTTGGTAATATAAACGAGAATGGACAGCGCCTGCTAGAATTCTGCACTCAAAATTTGCTCTGTGTCACAAACACCTACTTCAAGGGCAAACTAATGGGCAAAGTTTCCTGGAAACATCCTCGATCGGGCCACTGGCACCAGTTAGACGTCATTCTAACGAGGAAAAAAGATCTTCGCGACATACTCCACACACGTACATTCCATAGCGCAGACTGTGATACCGACCACTCACTTGTTATTACTACAGCCGCTTTCACTGCCAACAAGATCCATTCTGCCCGTAACACTGGATGCAAAAAACTAAGGGCTCCAACATCAAAAAGCATCGAAATAATTGATTCCTATAATAAACTAGTCCAAGAACAAACAGCTTCCTGGGATTTACACATGCGCGCCAGTCAGGAGTGGATGAAATTAAAGTGCCTCCTTACAGATACGGCAGCATAGGCTTTTGGTTATGTAAAACCAGCTAAGTTTGACTGGTTTCAGCTAAAAATTGAGCACCTCCAACCACTTCTTTATGCAAAAAGAGAGGCAGCACTGCATCATCGCCTCAGCCTCAGCGACAAGACACGGGAAAAATTGACTGAAGCAAAATCTAATCTTCAACGGAATACGCGCTATTATGCAAATGCCTATTTTCTTGATGTTTGTAAAAGCATCCAAGGCAGCGCAGTTTCTGGCAATTTTGCCGGTGTGTACTCAGGCATAAAGAAAGCTCTCGGCCCTTCGCCATCAAAAACAGCTCTTCTAAAAGAGATAGATGGTACTGTGATAGTTGACTCAGCTCGTCAACTCAATCGCTGGGTAGAACACTACACGCAGCTTTTTTCTCAGCCTATAGGAATACAGCCAGAAGCAATTGAGTCCATCCCCAAATTGCCAGTGTGGAATGATCTTGACAACATCCCTACCATTGAAGATTTCCATACCGCTGTTCAGAAACTAAAGGTTGGGAAGAGCCCAGGTACTGACAGCATCCTTGCTGAGGTCATCAAATTACAGTGCGTAGCTCCATTCTTTTGCAATTTCTTCGTCAAGTGCTGGAACGAGGAATATATCCCTCAGGATATGCGCGATGCGAACATCATCACGCTATATAAAGGGAAGGGTGACCGCGGCAACTGTAACACATACCGCGGCATCTCTCTCCTGAGCATTGCTGGAAAACTGCTTGGCCGTATCATCCTGGCCAAGCTACAGCAACTAGCAGATCGTGTCTATCCGGCACAGTGCGGTTTTCGTGCTCAACGCTCTACCACTGACATGATTTTCACCCTTCGTCAACTCCGAGAGAAATACAGAGAGCAAAAAACTCCCCTACTGGTAGCTTTTGTCAATTTAAATAAGGTATTTGATACACTTAGCAGAGAGGGACTGTACACGGTACTGCGAGGTATTGGTTGCCCTCCTAAACTTTTAAGCCTTATCAAACTTTTTTATCAAGACATGAAGGGCTCTGTTGTCTACAATGGTGATACTTCAGACCCTTTCGAAATGCGCAGAGGAGTAAGGCAGGGTTGTGTGTTGGCACCTACTTTGTTTGGTATATTTTTCTCAGTTCTCTTGAAAGTTGCCTTCGGCGATACCACTCATGGCATACATCTTCACACTAGGCCTGATGGTAAACTGTTCAACATATCACTGTTGAAATCCAAAAAATATCGCGAGGATTTATACGTTGACAGTTTGATTTTCGCCGACGATGCCGCTTTCGTCGCGATGTCGCCAGAGGAGCTTCAAGGTATGGTCGATAAATTCAATGCGGCAAGTAAGTTATTTTTGATGTCATAAATGCTAAAAAGACGGTCGTAATGGCACAAGGCGTAATAGATCAGGCCCCGACAATTTCGTTGGATGATTCGTCTCTGGAAGTTGTGGACAATTTTTGTTACCTCGGTTCTAGCGTGTCGAATAATCTTTCACTAGATTTAGAGATCAACATCCGCATTGGCAAGGCCTCCACGATGTTGGGGAAGCTCAGTACAAGAGTATGGGATAATAGACACCTTACCGTTAATACGAAGATGATAGTACTCGTATATCAGACATGCATCTTGTCCATATTCTTGTACGGAGCAGAAACTTGGACATCGTATGCCAAACAAGAACGGAAATTAAACAACTTTCACATGCGCTGTCTTCGGTGTATTTTGAACATCTCGTGGAAGGATCGAATTACAAACGAGAGGGTGCTCAGCATCGCGCGTTTACCCAGTATTGCAGCAGTTTTAAAACAAAGACGTCTGCGCTGGCTCGGGCACGTGCAAAGGATGGAGCCCTCTCGTTTGCCACGTAAAACTCTCCTGAATGAAGTAGCTTACGCTAAGCGAACGGTGGGGCGCCCTATGTTACGTTTTAAAGACAGCGCAAAACATGACATGCTGTCCTTCAAGATCGACCCCACGAACTGGGAAAATCAATCGCAGGACCGAGACCAATGGAGGAAGTCACTTAATGAAGGCGTGACAATACATGATATCACCTGGTTTGACCTGTTGTCTCACAAACGAGCATTGAGACACCAGCGCGCTGCTGCACCTCCAACAGCGATGTGTATGACATTTACATGTCATATATGCGGGCGTCACTGTCGCTCTCGTATTGGCCTGACAAGCCACGTACGCAAGTGCCGCACTTTAATGGACGCTGCTCAAATCTTCTTTTATAGATGCTACAGGCCATTGATGATGATGACATGTGGATAGGTAAGATGAGAAGTATAGAAGATAGAAGATACTTATTTGAACATACAACCTGATTCCATAAAACTGGGACTGATTAAACACTATTATATATAGCGGGGGTGTTTAAATTTACCAATCCCGGTAAGTGAAGTTTAGTTATTAGCCATATTTCTGAACCTTACATTCTTGTGTATGAATTGGACAGTACGAGTAGTAGTCCAATCAAACATCACACAAGTTTCTGCACAAGGTGGACTGATGATCTAGCTGGTAAAGGTCGTGGGAGTCCGCTGGATGCGGGTGGCGCAAGACCGGTCATTGTGGCACTCTGGGGGAGGCCTATGTCCATTAGTGGACGTCCTATGACTGATATGATGTGATAATGATGATGTGAGTCCAATCAAACAAGTATAATAAAATTAATGATACCACGGGATGTCAGTATTATACCTGTAGGTACATTTTTCTATTACAAGTTTAGAGAAACACGGCAGTTTCCTTGAATATTCGTTGTACGGTCGATCGACATCAAAGATATGTATGTATGTATGTATGGCATAAGGTTCAAAAATGTCATATTTTGACGTCGACTTCATAGTTTAAATTAACTTCGCCTGCATAAAATTAAAAATAATTTATATTGCCTAAATTACATCAATTACAATTTAACTTCGAATAATTTATGCATCAACTCTTGTACTTCCAATTAGGCCTACCTCTCAGAGTTTTCAAGGACGTCTGTTGACTATGCAATACCATGGTATCGATCGCACCTGGCCTGATGATGATGGGGGAGTAGGATTAGATTGTGGAAAAAGTATAGTCGCCTTTAAAAGTTTTTGTCCCCAAGGTTTTACTTATTTCCACAGATCAAAATAAACACGAGTAATAAGAGCTTCGCCGGGCCAAGCCTTTGATCTGTCAAGTAAAAATATGAAGTGGGGTGTGGGCTGTCGAGTGCTGTCCAAACATTATATACTCTTATCTTCGAAAACCGGATGATACTTCAGCATGTTATTGTTCGTAGTTTTGATAATAACTTAGGGAAGTGCTTGCGAATTTGCAAAATTTCAGTAGGTACAGTCAGCATCATATAGTTAGTAGCAGCCAAAGTATAATAATAGTCAAAAGCCAAATATTTATTAAGTTCGTGAAAAAGTTTTTCGTGATTTAGTACTGACACGATAAAAATATTTCGGTAGTTTGGCTGCTCTTAACTATTCGATGGCTAACTTTATACGATGTAGGTACACTTTGAAGTTAATTGCAAAATAAAGTGGTTTTTTTTCAGGCGTTCCCTCATATTAATTATTGAATATTTAGGGAAAGACTAGGTATTATCTCAACGGTATTCGTAATTTTTTTGATACACGGGGCTTATTCCTTTTATTCCATTCTAAGTATTGATATTTTGGTAAAGATACGATATATGCCAGTCCGTAGGGGTTCAAAACACGGGGGGTGGGGGGTAGGGGGAGGGGGGGGGGCTACGTTGCAAAAGGTAGTGAAGAAGTTTTTTAATATTGTTTACATCGATATAACCGAGCAAATATCAAAAATGTGTACACGAGATAAATATCTTGAGACAACTTTTGGCAGCCATTAATCCTCGAAATTTTGCGATCTTTTTTGGTTTCTCACTCGTAGCTTATAAACGGTGCATCCTACTTGTAAGCTACTCACGATACATATGCTATAGAGCGTTACGGGTGATTTTCGCTACATATGGACATTAAGCTGATACGTACGTACTATGGCGTAACGCGCAGAGTGGCAGTGTATGGGGTAAGTGCATGTTAAGTCGATAGCCAAAGGAGCGGAAAATTGATGCAAGGAGCTACGGCGCGGCGTAGCTATAAGTTTTACTGGGTTTACTTTGCTGGGTTTAACAAAGGGTTGTATTATTTTATTTTATTTTCTTGGGGAAAAATGCTTTACGCATTCCGCCTGGCTGGGGAACCAGGACGGGTATGACGGACTCCCGGGAACCGCCCGTACTACCGTCTAAAACCCCACGGTGCTCTGCGCGCTGCTTTATGGCGGAGCCACGGGAACGCTCACGCTTACTTCCGCGACTCGACTCAACTTTGTGTTTGATAATATTGGTATGGCATTACATTTGTAGCACGCAGACGTTACGCTTGCCACGCGTGAAAACGAGCGTAAGTACTTATGTTATAAAATATCACCTGATAGTTACCTACTTACTAAGTGGGCCTTCTTTTTGCACCACCCCCACATTTTTGTCAGTCCGTTGCACTCCCACGCTCTTTTATGCTCCAAATCGAATCACATTATGATTTCAATACCCCAAAAACGCGTTCTTTAATTGGGCCCTATTCTTTCTCTAGTTAGACACGTTTCAGCTTATCTTATTAGTTTGAGGGCACTTAGAGCTGCACTTCAACCTCTCCTTTGTACCACATTTCCAGAAACCGAAAGATGGAGCTAAGCGAAAGTACTAAAATTTTCTTTAGTTCTGAGTAATCTCCACTTATAATAAATCTCTAAATTAAAAAAAGAATCAGCCAGTTTGAAACTAAGCTTTGCGCGGTTCGAATGTTCTCAGCATCCCATGAACGGAAAAATATGAAACATTTTATATAGGTACATTATTATTCTAGCTGCAACTTAGGATACTTTTTATCCGACTGCTCCAGTTAATTAATTTTCCGAAATATACGACTTCATTTAATTTTTCATTTATTTTTATTGAAATCAAACGCTGCTCCAACTGTCAGCAATAAGAACCGTCAAATTTTCGTCAAAATGGCGGAATTGCTTTGCCTTTCACTTATTAATAATTTAAATCCCGTCTACGATAGACCTTTACGAGACAAATGCTAAAATATAAACCATAAAAAAATATTCGATTCTGATATGAGAACTTATATGCGCAAATGTCGTTTTATGTCGTAATTTCAATAAATGAAATCAACAAATTTGAACAATATAATTAACACGAATTTGTTTTTTTTGAATGACAATGGCACGCGCTCGGCGCATTCAGCCAAAGTACCTGCGGCGCTGCCACGAAAACCGATACTCAATGTTCATATATTTGCATCCCTGTCACTCGAGTATAGTTACCCGAATATTTTCGAATTCCGAAGTTCGTGGTTATAGCTCAGGAATCGAAAATATGGTAAATAATCATAATGTATTTTCTCGAAAAAGAATTTAAAATAAATATAGTCAAATGGAGAAAAAAACAAAGCAAGAGGTTATATAGGTAATGATTAAGTTATAAGAGTCCAAAGTTTTAAGAGGGGGTATGTTCTGTCCCTTTTCCGCAAAACGCACCTTCATATGAAACGATTGTTTTTTACTATGACGCTCGAGTATATTGACGTCACAGTCCCTCATCGTTTTCTCACTCTAACACGCGACATTAAAACGGATGTAGCTTCATAATTTTTTGAGATATTTGAATGGGAGTTTCATTATCTTCTATCTATTTATACATAATAAATGCCTATGTCCTGACTGACTTATTCACTCAATCACTCACTCACTCACTCATCAACGCACAGCCGAAACTACTAATCTTAGAGAGTTGATTTTTGCACAGTATGTTGCTTTTATAACGTGGGCTAGGGATAAAAAGGGATTTTTGAAAATTCTACCCCTAAGGGTACCCCCAAATAGGGGTGCAAAGTTTGTATGGGAGAACCTTTTTTTTTTGAGCTATAGACTTAAACTTTGTAGAAAAATTAGTTATTAGAATACAAATGAAACACTTTCAGCGTTTTGGAAAATTCCACCCCTACGGGGGTAAAATAGGGGTGCAAGGTTTGTATGGGGGAAAAATTTTTTTTTTAAATAGAGACTTAAAACTTTGTAGAAAGATCAGTCATTAGAATACAAATAAAGAACTTTCAGGGTTTTAGAAAATTCTACCCCTAAAGGGGTAAAATAGAGTGCAGTTTGTATGGGAAAAACTACTTTTTTTTAAATAGAGACTTAAAACTTTGTAGAGAAATTATTTATTAGAATACAAATAAAGTACCTAGATTCAGTGTTTTTAAAAAATCTACCCCTAAGGGGGTAAAATAGGGGTGCAAATTTTGTATGGGGGAAACAATATTTTTTTTAAATAGAGACTTAAAACTTTGTAGAAAGATTAGTCATCAGAATACAAATTAAGTACTTTCAGCGTTTCAGAAAATTCTACCCCTAAAAATAGGGGGCTAAAATAGGGGTGCAAAGTTTGTATGTGGGAAACTATTTTTTTTAGCTAGAGTCCTAAAACTTTGTAGAAAGATTATTTAAATACAAAGAAAGTACTTTTAGCGCTTTGGAAAATTTCACCCCTAAGGGGATAAAATAGGGTGCAAAGTTTGTATGGGAAAAACATTTTTTTTTTAATAGAGGCTTAAAATTTTGACGAAAAATTACTTATTAGAACATGAAAAATACTACATTCGGCGTTTTACAAAAATCATTCCCTAAGGGGGTTAAAAAAGGGTGCAAGGTTTGTATGGGGAACACTTTTTCTGAGCTAGACACTTAAAACTTTGTACAAAGATTACTTATAAAAATACAAAAAAAAAGACGTTCAGCGTTTTGAAAAAATCTATCCCTAAGGGAGATAAAAAGGGGTGCAAAGTTTTTATCAGGGAAAGTTTATGTTTTTGAGTTAGAGACTTGAAACTTTGTAGAAAGATTACTTATTAAAATACAAAAAAAGAACACAAATCGTTTTAGAAAATTCCACCCCTAATAGGGTTAAAAAGGAGAGCAAGCTTTGCATGGGCAACACTTTTTTTTGAGTTAGACTTAAAACTTTGCAAAAAGATTATTTATTAGAATACTAAAAAAGAACTTTCAGCGTTTTAGAAAACTCCATCCCTAAGGGGATCCTTAAGATCCTTAAGAAGGGTAGCCAGTGTTGTGTGGGAAAAACTTTTTTTTTTACTAGACTTAATACTATTCAAAATGTTACTTATTAAAATTAATAATAAAGTACTTTCAGAGTTTTAGAAAATTCCACCCCTAAGGGGGTTAAGAAAGCTTTGTATGGGCAACACTTTTTTTGAGCTAGAGACTTAAAAGTTTACGAAAAAAGTTCTTTCAGCGATTAGAAAAATTCAACCTCTAAGGGGGTTTAAAAGGGGGTTCAAATTTTAAATGGCGAGCAATAAAATTTTAAAGTGTGAGTAAGAGATTTTTAACTTCGGTCTTATTCTGTACGTTAAAAGACTACAAAACTGATTTCAGAGTTTTTCCAAATTCATCCCCTAAGAGTGTTAAAATTGGTTCAAAGTTTGAGTATTTCAAGGCATTTTTAAAGTATGAGATTTTTAACTTTGGTTTTAGACTGTTTGTTCACAAACTAGAAAATGAACATCAACTTTTTTTTTAATTAACCCCTAAAAGAGGGTTCAAATTTTGTATTGAGAGAAATCATTTTCTAAGACGATAAAAAGTTCTACGCGGACGAAGTCGCGGGCAACAGCTAGTCGTTCCTAAAGTTAGTAATTCTTTGTCTGGCGAGAGCATTATATTCTCACAACAACTGTTCCATCATCTCATTTTCCTCGCCACACATTCTATTGTCAGCTCAGTTACAAGTTCGTGGGCAAAATTTCACACCCACATCACTGTTAGCACAAAATCATTGTTAATTTAATTGAAATAGTTGGAATCGCCATATATGAATTGTAGAATATTTACAAGGCTCGATGTAGACAGGAAAGTTGATGTACATATTATGCAATACATGGGAGATTCGGGAAGAGACAATAGTAGAAAGATGTCTCTGGGGCCGAAGTCCAATGAGAGTTGCTTGGAAGTTCTAATAGGTATATTCTTTGCAACCGATTTAAGAAACTTCGATAGCACGATGCAGAACACGTGAGATTGTTGTTATTCGTTGTTTCTATAGTAGTGACGCCACAGAATTATGTATGCAATGATTGCTCGTATAATATAGGCAAGGATTAATGTGAAGCCCCAAAACGGAAAAGGCAAGTTACACAATATTATTCTACAACTAATAACAGTACTACCGGAACACAGCGAGTTAGTCCCAGCGGTACACTTCCGCAGATTTAATTGTTTCATTTCCTCAAGCGGGTACACGGATATGTACGACCCGTAAACTAATAATGTAATAGATTAAGCTACAAACTGCTGACATGAGTAATGGTTTAAATCTACGAGTAGATTATTACATGGATATGGCGTAAAATTTGATACGAGAGAGTTAGAACGTTGTCAAGTATGCAGTCACCCAAAATTTGCAATAATTAGTTTAAGAGTAACTATTACATCTGAATGTCTATCAATATATACGAGTATACCAGCTTGAGGACTGGCTTCTCACGAGTTGACTTACTTACTATCATAAAAAAGTATATGGTTCATAAGATAAGATAAGATAATTTATTTCATGATAAGAAATTACGGTATAAATTCGCATGTAAGTGTCAAAACCCTTGATGAATGAATTTAAGCAGGCTTTTACTGTAATAATCAACGCATTTGCCATCGGAAAGCAGTTTATGTGGCACCTAAAGTGAAATTTTCCATGTATGTGGCTTGGTGGGCCACCAATCCACATACATGGAAATTACTGAATTGATAAATAAAATAAAAATAAATAAATGACATTTATTTCAGGCAAAAAACCCATATCATCCTCATCCTACTACATGTAAAAATATAATTAAAAGTGTAAAAATAAAAGTTACAGAAGGAAGAAGTATGATTTAAAAATAAAAGTACAGTATAGATAAAATGTAAAAAGAGAAACAGTAAAAATTTGAATCATATAAACTAAAACTATTTACGGTTCGCATCCCGGTGCAGAGACAGCCAAAACCTACTAATTGATGTCGGTTAAAACTTTGTTTTTAAGGTAAATTATTTCATATTCACATAGTGAGCCACATAATTGTCTTTAATTGTAGCTTTGTAAGTTCGTATATAATGGGTGATCTCCGGAACTACTTATACGATTTCAAAAATGATTGAACCTGCGTATAGAACAGTGCAATGAGAGAACTAGTGACATAAATTCTGTATGAGGAAGCGCCTCCTTGGGTTTTGACTACAGTACTGTGTCACAAAAGGGACCATAAAACACACACAGGGCGTGAAGGAGGGTTAAGGGTACAAGACCTGGTGGTCTGTTTCTTTCCTACTCGTATACCTTTAAATATATTCGTTAAAACAGAAATTAGTAAAACATATCTAAATAACAATGAGGAGTTGTTATTTAGATATGTTTTACTATTTTCGTAGTCGACACATTTGAAAATCGTCAAGCAAAGAAAATAGTAATTTTGCTAGTTGATGTTGCCAGCTACTAAAAGTACATGATGGTCTCACAATTTCATATAGCTCGCTTGTTAGAAAATGGAATCAAAAATTCCACAAATTAGCCTGAGACAACAGCATAGCACATGCTTTGCTTAGTTTGGGATTAGGTCGATTTGTGTAAGATTGTCCACAATTTTTTTTATATTGCGCTACGAGCGTGGCGTGGCGCTGAATGGGTTACGAGTAACACTTTTATTGCCAGAACCCCGACTCGCGGGCGCCTACGCCGCAGTCACTTTCTGTTACAAACGAGGAAAACCACAGGATCGGCTACGAGCGTAGCGCGTAGCGATTCTTGGCAGTGAATGTGTCTGGCATATCCAATAATAATTTACTTTAAAAACAAAGTTTTAACCGACGAAAAATCAACCATCCCCTATTTTCGTACCCTTAAGGTTGTTTTTTTTTCCAAATATATATGGGACCAACTTCGGGGTATACCCTTTTCAATAAAAAAATAATTATCAAAATTTAACTACTCTGTAAAAAGTTATGTGTGGTCATACATAAAAAAAAACATATACGCGTCGACTTGAGAACCTCCTCCGTCTTTTTCGTCGGTTGAAAAATCAACACATAACATTAATTTGCCTAGGGCTCCATATTTATTTGTGTCACATCGTTACTCCCAAGTTGCTTTGACCCTTTTTGCACAACATCGATTATGACGGGGCCGTCCTTCATAAAGGCCCTTATTACAAATGTGTCATCCCTCCGTGTATTAGGATGTCAGGGACAACTAAATCAATTATTGGGAATGAGATTACTTCTATTTAGAGAAATATTACACGTGTTTTCTATCTTATTGAGATTTTCCATTCGGTTATTTACTTTTATTTGAAATGTTTACACGTATGTACAGACAGCAACATACTGCTACCTGACCACTTGTAGACCTATTATGTCTTCCAAGTAAGATGAATAATTAGTTAACTCATTTTTTTTTTCATTTTTTTATTTTAGAAACAATACAAAAGAAAACATTTGTACAGCGGACAAAGCCGTAAAGGTTTATCTGCCGCTGTATTCGCTCTTTAACTAATTAAATATATATTTTTACAGGGGTGCACTACTTACTACTACTAGGTTACTAGGGGTTTTTACTGTATTCTCGAAGGTTACTTTGACAGCGTATGCCATAACAACTGTGTGTTTGTTTCGCTGTGGTGCTCGACTACTCACACCATCTTTTGGCGTCCTTGCCGTTGGAAGGATTAAACGGTAATCAAACCACGAATGCGCGGCGTAACATAAACATCTACTATTTTCTTAATATACAATTATGGTCCACAAAATCTACGTATAATAATAATTACTTAAAAACACTTTAGCTGTCTAGAGAACATACTTCATACAGATATTTTATTACACTCGCAATATACGGTACAAAGCGAGTCAGTAATTATTTTTATGAGCATCATAACGTACGCTCATATATCTACTCTTTTGCCAGTAGCTCGGAATTTCATATTATTCCAAATTACGAAAAGAATAAGAACGGTCTACAATTGTTTATGTCTCCAATAAAATATGCCTTTTGATGGAGCTTTTATAGGTCACTAGCTTCTGCCCGCGACTCCGTCCGCGTGGAGCTCGTTTAATTATATCATAGCTTCATACAAACGTTCACCCACCATATGACTCCCTTAGGGGATGATTGCCGGGATGAAAACTAATCTGTGTCCTTCCCCGGGACTCAAACTATCTCTATACGAAATTTCATCTAAATCAGTTTAGCGGTTTAAGCGTGAAGAGCTAGCAGACAGACAGACACACTTTCGCATTTATAATATTAGTATGGATGTACACACGCTACATGATCTTGCCCTGTCTGTTTAGCTTTTTCGATGTTTAAAGTTTTGTATTGTAAAATACGGATTGAAACTCATGGCAGTGTGTGTAGCAGTGGTAGCACAATTCACTTTTTTGCTTCATCATCAAAATTAACATTATGCTAGGGGACCCAGGCATTGAAACAATAGTGCAACTTACCAAAACCTTCAACCATTTCAATCAACCTTTATAATTCGGATGAACCAATTTTGCACAGTATTTATAAGATGAATTATCGAGAACATGGAATTGCATTTGTAGTGGTAGTATGAGAAAATAGAAAATTCAGACATAGAATGCCTGTAAACATACAATACTACTACATATGCAATTCCATGCTCTCGTTAATTTATCTATACGTTTAACAGTTAAGCACAAACTTAATAAACTGAGTTATATTGTGGTAATAATGTATCTTCGTCTTAAACTAAGACTAAAGACCGTTAATGTATTGAATGAACTCTTTAGTTAATGTCATAATTATTATGACATGTGCAGTGCAAATGCATCATATGCTTATCATAGACAATCCAAAATGGTGCCGTTTCAGTGATCCCAGTTTTAAATTAAGTTAGTGGGGTATATTGGTTTTGCCTCAGGTTTTGCTCTCATTATGACATTGGTTAAACGTGATACAGGGTGCGTTTGCAATAGGTGCTTTAAATGCTAATAATAACCTGCTCTTGGTGTACAACTAATAGAGTTTCTTGATATAATGTTGTCATATATTTGTTTAAGACAGGCCCTACCTATATAACTATTAAACGAAAAGTAGTTGTATATATATTTGTTATCGCGTTCGAAAACAGCTCTTATTTCAATGAAATTTGTAGTGGCTTTACTAATTTTGTGTGGGGAAATTGGTTTTCTCTGTATTTTCTCTATTTTCACCCGAGCAGAGCTCGGGCGCCCAGGGACTAGATAATAAATAAGGTTTATTTTTATTTTCGCTGCTATTAATGTAAGTTATTATCAATTAGGATAACTCACGTTTCCATTCAAGTCGCCAAATACCTATCCTCACTACAATGAATTTAATAAAGAATCTTATTGTGGCGTTAATACTTTGTGACTAGCTTTTATGTCACCTTGTTATCGGATTTGCTTATACTTTGTTACCTTTAGTAATGAAACCGAGAGAAATATAGTCTACATCTATAATAAAACTAAAGTAGAAACTTTAGCTTCGGACTCGCAATTTTATTCAGAGTGTCTCGGTAGCAGATGTGCCCGCATAAGAACTGTATTAAAAACGATCAAATCTTCTCCAACATGCGAAAATGTAGTCACGCCTTGGTTTTATGACTTTAATCAAGGTTAGGTTTGTACGAAATGATTCTACTACTAGCTGTTGCCCGCGACTTCCTCCGCGTAGAACATCATGAAGGACCATTTTTTCTTGTATTAGGATCGATTATATCACCGATTCTCTGTTTACGAAGAAACCAAAAAAAAAAAATTTTGAAAATTATGCAGCACATTTTTTTTGAAAAACGCTCATTTTACTTTTTCAAGGATCAAATGTAGGCTGTCTGCTACGCCGTAGCCCGTAGCAAGTCAACCTTGGTTATCACATTCAGTGCCGGGAACCCGACTAGTGGGTGCCTACGCCGTAGGCACTTTCCTCTACATACCAGGAAAACCAAGGGACCGGCTTCGAGCGTAGCGCGTACCGATTCTTGGTACTGAATGTGTTATAAAGGAAACCTGCGTTACGCGCGCGAGCATGGTGTATAATAGAGTGACTTGATCGCATTCAGTGCCTACGCTTTCGTAGCGTTACATTCATAGCCGATACCGTGGGTGTCCGTGGGCTTTTTAGAGAAAAGCGCCTACGAGAAGAGCACCTAGCGGATTTCTGGCATTCGAAGTGTTAACCCATTCAGCGCCCATGACGACACACATGCGTCAGAGCGCTACGAGCGCTTTTCGCTACATACAGAGTTTAAGCTGCTACGGACTACGGCGTAGCGCTACGAGCGTAGCGTGGCCGTGAATGGGTTAAAACATAAGCAGCTGCCCAAAACTCGACAATTTGTAATATCACGACACACAATATATGTATCTAAATATATTTGGAGTGGATTCTCACATGTTGCGGGCACTTGGAAAGCGTCAAGTTTATTGTAACATATCCAAGAGTTACACTTGAATACCCAATGTTTAGCCAAACGTATTAAAGTGTAAACTTATACCTTAACCGATGGAATTATTATTATGTTCTTCGTGTATTTGGAAGGCGTGTAAGGCCACCACATTTTGTGTCGAAATGTATATACCCAACTAGTTTTCCCTAAACTTAAGTGGCAGTGGGCGGGGCACATTGCACTTAGAACCGATGGCCGTTGGGGCGGAAAGGTTCTTGAGTGGCGATAACGTACCGGAAGGCGCAGCGTTAGTAGGCCTCCCACTAGGTGGACTGATGACTTGGTAAAGGTTGCGGGAGTCCGCTGGATGCGGGTGGCGCAGGACCGGTCACGTTGGAACTCTTTGGGGGAGGCCTATGTCCAGCAGTGGACGTCTTTCGGCTGATCTAATTGCGAAATTAATTTAAGAAGTACACATTTTGTACTAATTGTTATGCACACACTACCACCTTTGTATCAACCGTGTCTACGGAAAAACAAAGATTTATGATTTAATTAATGATATAGATTTTACCCTGTATTTTGTTATAATTCAGTACAGTTCTACAATGATCAAACCATAGATAATATAGTTATACTACGTAGATGTTTGTAAAACGAGAGAAAACATACTTAATTAAACTAGGTAGTTAATGCTATTTGGACAATACGTTAACTGAAAGAAATTGTATCCAAGGTCAAGAAAAAAAAGGAAAATACGTCACGCATGTCATGTATGAATATGTCAAAGTTGTGCATATTCAGCGTGTAGGTATAGAATTGCAGTTCGTTAATTCATTACTTAAATTGGCAAATCAAACATTGAAAATGACCTGGTGTTTCCACGCCACTTTACAATTACCTAAAGGGCAGTGTATGTAGTAATTTAATTTGTCGTTTATTCCATACATTTCAGTTTAGTATCGTCATCATCCTACATGCATCCCTATCATGAATAACGGAGTAAATATATAAATATATTGGCTGTTAGTACCCACGCTCCACGCTAAACTAGTGCGAATTGAGGATTATCTCAGGGAGTTTGGAATACAAGTACAGTCCGTGAGCTTAATAGAACAGGAGCCGGGTTCGGCTGAAATCGTTTACTTTGGAAAAATGTAAGAGGTGAAAGAGAAACACATCCGAACACAGGCTCGAGACCTATTCTAAGTGATCACGAGCTGTATATTTAGTAATTTATTCCTAGATTTAACCTAATGGTTGCTCTGTAGGCAAAACCTCACCTCATTTTGATTGTTATTCCATCTCCCTGTAATCAACACCATATTCGCCGGTATTGTATAAATTGTGTTGCTTCACAGTGAATTTCGTAGACAAATGGCCGTTGATGAACCCGAACGAACTGGTGTTTGTATTAATGGCGTACTTGTTGTTCGTGCTCGTGGTTGGACCAGTGATCATGGAGAATCGACAACCGTTCCAACTAAGAGGATTGCTCATCGGCTACAATATATTTAAGGTTTGCAACTGCGGGATTTTGACTGCTAAGGTAAGGTTATTTACTTTTTATGATTGACTAGTTTCCACCCGCGACTTTGTCTGCGTCAACCCGGGATAAAAACTATCCTATATTTTAATCTAGGCTATAAACTATCTTTGTGCAAAATTTCATCCAAATTTTAAGTTTAAGCGTAAGGATCTCGCCTTAATTACCTAAAAAAACATTGTGTGCGTAATTTCGAATAGGCTCCCAAATGAAGAGTATGATTTCCCTTGAATGTAAAAGTGTGTATGGTAACATAATTTAATATCAGTAGGGTAAATCGCCAGTAATTGACCACCGTTCAATAACTGGTCACCTCATACTAAAATTGAACTCTATTCTGCTGTAATAGATTTCATTTTAGTATAAGGTTTTAATTACTGGCCACCCTTCAATAACTGGCGACGTTATACTAAATTGACTTATACATATTGTAGGTGAATAGAGTTCATTTTAGTATGAAGTGGCCAGTTATTAAACGGTAACCAGTTACTGGTGATTTACCCTACCTACAGGTGAATTGTTTCGTTGCAGTTTTTATCCTATCTTCTCGATAAAGGTTTATTTCCAAGGGCCTGTGAACACGACGATGTTACTACCTATGTAAGTATTATTGTGAGGTTTTCCCTATAAACTGTATTGCAATATTGCGTATAATAGACGAAATATTCGAGACTGATTTCATTTACTCAATTTTATAATCTATACATGTATTTTTATAGACAATCGCGGCTTTTTACTGGAAATTCATGGCAACCAAAGTATTCGATCTTCCCGACACAATTGTCTTCGTGCTCCGCAAGAAAAATAATCAAGTGACATTTCTCCACGTTTACCATCACGTGTTCATGGTGTCCATTTCCTGGATATCTCTGAAATACGACCCTTCCGACCACTGGGCGTTTATGGCGACTCTAAACTGCTTTGTACATACCGTCATGTACACCTATTATGGAATAGCTGTATTGGGACCCGCTTTTGCAAGGTTTTTATGGTGGAAGAAATATCTGACTATTTTGCAGTTGGTGAGTGCTTGATTAATCCATATTATATATAATTATCGTTTGGCTTGGGCTCATCCTAGACAACTCGTCTTAGTCAACTATGAAAAGCTTGTATAATATTGAAACTTGACGGGGAAGTAATTTCATTCGTACGAGTATCGTAATAAATAAATAGGCATTCACATACCTATGTTACATACCTACATAAGAAAACAACAGAGACTCAGGATTTTTGTTTCTTCATCACATAAATAAATAGCCTTATACGCAGGGTAATGGCCTAGCTTTTCGAATGACCGTTGGGGCACGTTGGGCATTCCGTATTTGCCTGTTTTTTGTTCCATCGACACGCAGTATATGGTGCGATTGCGTCAGCCAAATTTGTATGAAAGTTGGCCATTCCAAGTACACTTTTAAATTGGTCGAATATCACGCAAACGGATCACTGAATTGAAAAATGGTTTATAAATAAATAAAAAAATGCCTTTTATTTCATGGCATTAATAGGTACAATACAATAATAATATATCTTCTTTTCAATCTTTATCCTTTTTTTTATTTATATTCATTGTGTTTGCAAATAAATAATTTCTAGTAACATGCATTTATAACATTTATTATCACTATTTATCACATGCTTAAATCTTACTCTTTACTTGTAATTTGTGTACTAGCGCATGAACCCCTTTCAGGTAAAGGCCTCCTACATAGATTTCCGTTTTTCTCTATCTCTTGACATAATTTCTTCAGCTTTTGCTGACTCTGTGGGTGAAAAGGTTTGGATACTTCTTAGGTTGTAACCATGAATATTGAGATTCAGCAGGGTAACTCTTTCTGTTATAGCTATTACTATAAAGCTGTCTACTTATTGTTTTATGGATTTATTTATTAGAAAGCCCACACATATGTACTTCCTGGGTGTGTGACAGATATGGAACAAAATGAAGTTCTCATATTCCTCTACTTTGCTACCGAGTCGTCTAACTTCGGCTATTCCATTTATATATTATATTTGACTCCGCTTAGTGCTTGTTTAAGTTCTGTTCATATGTTGAAGGTGCTTTTACTGGTTCTGGACAGCTTGTGATGTTCTATGGAGGGTACTGGTCGTTATCTTCCACGGTGACCAGCCGGATTGGAAGATGTTTATTACGGTTAGGTATTGTTCTTTTAAACTTTTTTCTTGTCTTTGGGAGGGGTTGCTATTTGTTCAAATTGCTTGGCAGTTGTTGTGATTGTGTTGTATTATTAGTGTTTACTAGGTAATTGAGGAATCCCTGGTTTTACTACACTATCGAAGGATCTCTGGCTTGATGTTCTTGGTAAGTATTTCAGGCTTGGTTTTCTTGTTTACTCGAGTTTGTTGTGGTGCAACATTGTAACTAATTACTTAATTAGGGTATTCTGGGGCGAGGCTGAGAGAGATCTGTTACTGTTTCTTGGTGTGTTGTTTACTTCTAAATCATTTATTATTACTATTTTTTCATATTTTATCCTGACTTTATTTACATTTTCCTTTTAAATTTTTAGTTGGTCTTTTAACTCTCTTCTTTTCTCTAAAATATGTTAGGGGTATTCTTCTTTAATAAAGCAGTCTGTATCCTTCAATAAACGTTTTCTCTTGATAATTTCAATTTTCGTGCCAAGTGTTACAAATGTCACAATTATCGGACGGGGCTTATCTGATCTCCTTCCTATTTTTCTGATTTCTCGGATATCCTTGCGGTCTGGGTTTATTTTAAAGTTTTCTGATGTAAATTTAATAATTTCCGATTCAGAGTTCGAATAAGAATAGTAATAATTGTTGTGTTCCTCGATCCCAAAAATAACTACGTTTCGATTTCTTGATTGTTTGTCTAAGAAGTTTATCCTTTGTTCTTGTTTTTGTAACTGTTCTTTCAGGTTTTCGTATTTTACTTCCAAGCAGTTGAATTTGACGTCTAATATGTTGGTTATGTTTTCTGTGACACTTTTCTTTATTTCCGTGACATTTTCCTTCATTGTTTTCCTCATTTCTTCAAAATCTTCCTGAATTTTGCGTAAGGTTTCCAGGATTTGCTCCGTCTTTCTAGGTGATTTCTTTCTTTATAGAAACCCATAATATTTTTGAACAAGCTATCCGACGATATCCCACAACATAGGTTTAATAAGAAAAAAGAAATACATCACCACTTTAGGTTTAGGTGAAGGGGATATTAAAAAAACCGGCCACGTGCGAGTTGGACTCGCACACCGAGGGTTCTGTACAAAACCGTTGGATACGGGTGGCGCAGGACCGGCCATTGTGGCACTCTTTGGGGGAGGCCTATGTCCAGTAGTGGACGTCTTTCGGCTGAAATGATGATGATGATGTCACTAAAAAATTACGGTTTTCGCAATTTTTCTTTTATCTATGCTATAAGACGTTGCTTCGTACCAAATTTCAAGATTCTGAGTTCACGGGAAGTACCCTGTAGGTTTTGATTCCCTTGCGAGTTTCGAAAATTTGCGGAAATTTGCAGCATAAACGGCTTTATCTTTTGATTGCTTAGAAGTTTGATTTTTTCACAGCAGGGACAGTAAACTTAAGTATTTGGTATAAATTTCAGCTTGATACCTCCACGCGTTCCTGAGAAAAGGGGCTTGACTGACGGACGGACGGACAACAAAGTGATCCTACAAGGGTCCAGCTTTTTCCTTTCGAGGTGCGGAACCCTAAAAATAAGATTTTATTCTACCATTTCAGTAGCGTGATACTTTTTATATACCCATGCCATATTATAGCTTTCTAGTGGTAAGGGTCACTGAGCTAAGCCGCAGACGGGACAGACGGACGGACAGACGAAAATGGCGAAACTATAAGGGTTCCTTGTTGACTACGGATCCCTAAAAAGCAGCATTTTGATAATCATATTTTATATAACTCGTCAATTTATACGGCCCTGAACAGTTATTCACACACTAAGCTTATTCGTTGTTTGAGATTTTGCTTAACCGTTAAATAATTGAATACCTAGTTACTAATTAATACTACCTACTAATTGGGCTAACGTGCGGCCCCAAACTTAGCGCCCCAGGGTATCTTTACCGTCAATTGAACTTTCTTAAGGTTTACCTTGCAGTAGCATGTATCCGAGGGTAACCAAGGAAAAGCTAGCTTTGACTTCAAAAGCTACCGGATGATAAGTGTCATTTAGATTCTATAGACACATTTTCACATTTTAAGAATGTGTATTTAATTTATTTGGTGCGAGAGAGGTGTCTTACACCTTAGGTACTTACATTGTTTAGTCCTTTTTATCATGAAGTTAAAATGAGTTAGAACACTAGGCTTATCTAGTAATAATAAAATACTATTAAGTTATAGGTAAGTAGTAGGCCCAAAATGCCATACCTACTAATAGATTCTCAAAAAAATATAATTATATATCGATACCTGCAGACTCAAAGGGCGTAACAGCCTGCTGTAATAATGGCTGTTACGCCCTTTGAGTCTGCAGGTATCAATATTTTGATCCTTCAGTATATTATTATTATTAGGATAGATAAGCTCTACCCTGTGACAGCCAGTTTAAATTATAAACCTAAATGACTGATACTATGTTGTTAGGGGAAAACACTTCACCGGATACCAGCGCCATATTTTAATATGTTGCTAACAACATGTTATGTGCACCGGAAAACTGCAAAGAGACAGTCTCTAAAGTGTCTAGTTCATCAGTAATTTATACTTTTCCAAGCGCGGCTGCGGCGTTTTTGATGACGTCATTACAGGGGAGACCGACTCCTTAGAGACGGTCTCCCGGCAGTTTTGGGATCCAGAAGACATGCCTAACAGCATACTAAAAGATAGCGCTGGTATCCAAAAGTAAAGTATTTGTTCGACGGAATCCCCTAACAACACTGACTCAAATCAAACTTCTCGTAAATAACTAACCCATTGCCACTTAAAACATTGTTTTAATTACTGGAACACGAAAGTGCTTAAGTGTGATTCAAGCCAAGCGATATAAATTCCCAAAATCGCTGCGCTGACGCCATTTAAAGCGAGATTATGGGGAAAGTCATTTGTATTCCGACCCATTAGCAGAGTGGAGGGCCTAGGAACTTTTTATTCAATGACCGCCCGCTCACTATCGGGTAGATTAATGACCTAGAAAATAAAGTATATAAATATATAACTTCGAAAAGAGCTTTTGGAGTAATGTGATTTGAAACGAATTTTGGTTTTTTCTATGAATAAGTAAAGACTATACTTCGATTTTTTTAGCATTAGAAATTCGATAAACAAAGAAGCAGGTGTCGTAAACCTGTTTCTTCAGAATTTAATAATAAAATATTAAATTAATGTGTATTTTTCTTTGTTACATCATACGTACTTATCAATGATTTCACATTTCCTATTACTTAGGTTTGTAAATATTATATATATATTATTATTAACTATTTCTAACCTAACCTAACCTTTCATTACACTGAATTGGGTGGTTTTAACCTTAAAATGCATGCATATCAAGTGGTCTCTCTGAAATAAGTAAGTAGAACCTATTTTAGCTTAATTTGAAGCTTTGCCGACCTCGTCCACCACACACTAGTGCGATGTAACCTTGTAGTTATTAGGAGTTATTATTTAGTAGTATCAGAGTAAGGGCCGCACTCAGGCACCTGAACTGAACCGCACTATCAACGAAAGATAATAACAATAACAAATAACTTTAACGGAAAACAATGAAACTTAAAAACTCAAAACAACAAGATTCTGGGATAATGACAAAGTATCGCACTTGCATTCGCATGACATACGAGATGAGAGTGACGTTTAAAAACAAACATGAACAATGTAATGGCGGACATTTTATCCGACCGATTGCAAATGTCAAAACGCTAAACTCTTATTGATGTGGGACACGATCTCTTCAATTTAGTCGCAATTTATACGTTTAAAACGTTCCGTTTGTTTGAAACCTCTGCTTCTCTGGGTTTTTTATCATGCAATTTTTTTGCGATACATTAAAAATAACAAAAATAAAATATTAATGCTGTATTATTAAATAATCCTTTTAAGTAAATGCAAATTACACATTTTGCTATCGTCTAATATGCTTTAAAAAATATTTTCATAGTTTTCTACTTATTCCGCCGCATTTACGGCAGGTATCGTAAAACGTGTTCTATAAAAAACCTTACACTTACTTCTGTAAAGGTCTTTCTAATGCTAAAAAAATCGAAGTATAGATTGGGGTTAGGGGTTACGTAGCCAGGTTTTATTGAATCAGGAGCAAGCTAACGTGATCCGAGTATCTTGTAAGAGGTGTTCTCCTTTGCGCCGCTTTTCTTAGGAAGCTGCGAGTATTTGGTTGCCCAATTAGCCCAAAGTATGACCAAATTGGAAGAAAGTGGGATAACGTACTACAAACAACATGCAGTTCATTGTTGTTTGGCCGGAATTGTAAATAAATAAAAATAAATATTAGTAGGTACATTTATGGGGAATATACGCCTGACAGTACGACATGGTAGGAACTGAAAGTGCTTTTATCGAATAATCAACTGTAGGTATACTTGTCCTTTAGGCGTCTGCATTTTTTTTTGGCAAGGTGTATTATGGCCACGGTTATCTTCGTGATAATTGTCATGGTAAAATAAACGGATATTAATACAAAATAAGTAAATTCGTGGCTGATTGACTTGAAAATCGGTTAGCATATGGGATAACAAAATCTGTAACATTACTTTATACTCATTGCGTTATTTTTACAAGCTTCTTAACCATAATCCAGTAACCTTGTCGCCTGAAAGTACGGGTAGTTTGCATCAAATCCGGTAGTTCTGATTTTTTGCAGACTTGTTAATGATGTTGGCCCAATGAATAATCCAATTTTATGACCTCGAGCGCCGAACGCAACTTTGTCAAAAATCGAAAAAACTTGTAGCTAAAATAAATAATCTATTTTTACAAAAATGTCAAAATCTCGAAAACTAAGGCAATTTTCTTAATCTAAAAGTAAATATTCGGAGAGGTATTTAGCAGCCCTATTAGTTGTCCACGGACTATCCTCGGTTTCCGGGACACCCTGCATGTAAGTAAGTAAGCTGTTCTCCAAGATTGGCAAACCATTTTTCAGCCGCTTTTGTTTTGGTCCCTCAACGACTACCTAGTTGATAGTTGCAAATAAAAGGGTTACCTAATCTGAATCACTAACAATGGTTTCCCAACTGTATCGTTTGTCCGAATTTTCATTTGTCCTAAAAGTCGAAGAATATCATGGCTTCAGAGAAAAACTTCTCTGAAGCCATGATATTCTCAGGATGATTATAAAACAAATCTAACCTAATCTAATGGATACTACGCGATAAGTTTAGAAAAATTTTAAAAGCTTTTGGGATTTCGAGATAAATAATAAATAAATAAATAAAAAGTATCTTAAAATATTTACATAGTCTGGAGTTGGTGCCTCTTTTTAAGCATTGAAATATGCTTGTGTTAAGAGACCCCGCTCTTCCACATGTTTATCTTAATAATTTAATTTTAGGTGTATACATATTATACAAACTTACTTAGCTTAACCTAAAATCTAGAATCTTTATATTTACTTTACTTTATTTATTTTATTTTAGATAATTGGCATTTTGCCGAAATAAAAATTCGAACAAACGATACGGTCGGGAAATGTTATTTAGTGATTGCGATAGGTTACCAAATAAAAGTACAGTTGGCAAGTAAAGCTTTTACTAACAATAAATATTTTGACAGAAATTTGGTTCGCTAATGTTTCCCAACCTAACATTTGGCAACCTGATTCATTTCGCATCTTTTCATTTCCCAACCTCTTAATATTTCTGAAACTGTTAAATATTTCAGGATTTTTATAAACTAACCTAACTTATAGGGTTGTACACGATGGCCCTGAAATAAATCCTGAAATATTTACAGTTTCAGAGTTTGGGAAATGAAAAGTTGCGAAATGAATCAGTTTGCCAAACGTTAGTTGCGAAAAGAAGGTGTTCTCAGAAATTTATTTTACAAACACTTTTTTCTTACCCGCAGGTTCAATTTGTTCTGGTAATAGCGCACATCACAATCCAATCCCTAACATACCAGTGTCCAATACATACGGTCACATACTGGGTGGGGTTAGCCAATACATCTCTGTTTATCTGCCTGTTTGCTGACTTCTACAAAAAGCGATACAAATCTGGAAACTTGAAGGCTGAAGAATTCATATGTTCCAGACCACATATAGATTAACTTAAAATAGTATGTGGTACCTACTTAAGTTGTAATTGCAAATAAACTTATCTCTCTTATTTTCTATGATTTATATGGACCCATTGCTTTAGTTAAGTTGTGTCAAAAATGCAGTAAAACTGGATCTGACTTTTGATCTACCGGATTTTTATAAACCTTGGCCCCATTGTACTAGAGGTCTGCCCAAGTACGTATTTTTATAAACCGGGGCCCCATTGTACTAGAGGTCTGCCCAAGTACGTATTTTTATAAACCGGGGCCCCATTGTACTAGAGGTCTGCCCAAGTACGTATTTTTATAAACCGGGGCCCCATTGTACTAGAGGTCTGCCCAAGTACGTATTTAGCAGTGGCGGCGCGTGAGAATGTTCACTGGACAACCCGGAGTAAAACAAAGGGCTGTTTTTTTGATGATTTACGAGTTTAGTATAGCAAGAAGTTTTAGGCAAGCCGGTGGGAATCGGCTTCTATGGGCGCTCCGCCACTGGTATTTAGTGATAATTAAGTAAATTGAATTGCTTAATCATTTTGTTGCCCGCATCTGCGAAGCTTATGCCTAGTATAACCATAGATGGTACGTCGATTAGGTACGCATACTTTGATATCATACCAATACTTAAAGTCAGATATTACCCCCCGCAAATGAGGTATTATGAAGACTTTGAGTATGTATCTTCTTGTTTCTTATTTACAAGCACTGGTATAAAGATAAAACATTATTTATAACATTCTACATAGTAAAAGAGCAATAAAATACGTATCGTTGTGTAAATGCTGGTTGCCAACTAGCAACAAGAGCAATTACAAGGAAAACTTCCCGTCGAATTTATGGCCAGGAAGTCAGTTTTCGTCCAACGCTTTCGATCCCAATCACATTTTTCAATCTGTTTCGCGAGTTCTCTACAAGCGCGCATATCTAACCTGTCAGTAAGAGTGCATAGAACACATAGAAATGCATTTAGGATGAGTAAGTAATGTACTAAATTGAGGTCCTTACTGAAATACTGTAAAGATCTATTAACGTATACGTTATACACTAAGATACCTACATAAAAAGTGGAAAAGGAACATTAGTCGTAAGATGTTTGGTTATTTTTTTAAGACTGTTAGGGATCTATCTTACTTAATGTAGTCTATATAATGAACGACAAATTGTATCTACTAAAAAAAAAAATCCAAATTGCGATATCAAAGAAAATCGGAATAGAAAAATAATACTTACAATATTTTTTTGGCAGGAAAGAGTTTTGCAAGCAGCTGGCGTTGCATGGTTGCATTTTATCACTTACCTATCGTTGTCGATAAGATATCCGTCACTCTCGCACTTGCATACTTGTCAGAATGTGACGGATGTCTTATCCACAGCGATAAGTGATACATTTGCAACCATGCTACGCCCGCAGGTTTTACCTTTCAGGCAAAAATCACTGTATGCAAAAGATGCGGTCGGTCTAATAGCGTTCGATTATTTTTATCTGAAGGCAAGCTATTATACGCCTCGTCGATGGCTCCGATTTATTGGAAGGAAAAAAGATAAATGTTTTCTTTTAAGTGAATAATGCCCGAGTTTAAGTTATTTATCATGTTCCTCAGTACACATCAATTTATTTATAAATATGAGGACGAGAGAATAATGGTTTCCCAAAGGTGGCTATAGGTTCAGCCAAGTGAAGCGAACATAGTTTTTGAAACAATATAATGCGTCTGTTTATAATAATATGGTTTCAAAAAAATACTACTAGTAATCTTGAGGCTTTTCTGCAGGGAAATCAGTTATTCGAAACACGATTAAGCAATTTTCGCTCGATAGAAAAAAATCACGAACATAGGTCTAAAACAAATTAAAATTCACTTAAAACATTCGTAGCAAATTATGCACAATAGCTAAACATATTAACATTGGTTCTAAAAATCGGCAATATCATGTTTGAGGGAACTTAGTGATTACTTTTTTATTTATTTAAACGCACAAAAAATTAAAATTAAAAAACATGATATCCGCGCTTCCAAACACGCACTTCCATCTCGCTCACGCTTATGCTCAGCGAGAGGGAGAGAAGACCATGATACTATAGCGCCTTAAGGCGTAATAACAGGGAACAGGTAGAAAAAACCGTTGTTTCGAATACTCGTACGTCTTTGAAAGCTAAGTTGGTTAGAGTCTGCCGAAAAGACACTAGTTTGAATCCGGCTCAGAGCAATGCTTCTTTGTAATTTTGCATTCAAACAAAGAGCTCTAGTGGATTCACCCTTAACCTTAGATTTAGTCCATTCCAGTCTGGTGGAATTCTGTTGAGCCTAAAATGTATTAGAGATAGAAATAATGCTAATAATTACACGGTCCAACTCACGTATTAAATATAACTACGGGCGACATGTTTCATGTGATGTTTGTGTGATGGTGTGATTCAAGCGACACCGCCGCGAAAACACTTATCCAGAAGAAGAACTCCCTAATAGTTCGAAACATGTCGCCCGTATTGACATTTAATACGTGGTTGAACCGTATAATTATAAGCATTATTTCATCATGTCTCACGAAAGTTTAATTCGATTATTAGAGATAGTAAAAAAAATACAATTTTATGGAGGAACATACAAATATAGCTTGCTCTGCAATTTTTGTACAATACTATATTGAAGAGGACATCGTAAAATTACATATGCATTGACATACCCACGTTCAGTATGCTAATGTTAAAAAATAATTTGCATTCTTTTTACGAACGAATTCATAAAACATAGGCGGTCCGTTTGTACGTTTCTGCACATTCACATGGTTATAAAAAATAAACACTTAGAGAAGTTTCGATTCTGATTCAATATAGTAGTTTATGTGACTGTACATAATGAAGGGCATTAAACACGAGTGTGGGTTTATGAAACGAGCCACAGGCGAGTTTCATAATAACATCACACGAGTGTTTTAATGCCTAATTATGTACAGTTACATAAACTGCTTTATCTATCCACATATCATAAGCCTCCATGATGCATTCAGGAGACGCATATTAAGACCGGCATGGCGGCGTTGTTTTCTGGCAGCTGTCATAGTTTTTTTTTAATTCAGAGACAAACTAGAGTCAGCTCTAACTATCATAACGTTCGATATCTTACTTACGTGCGACATTTGTCAAATTTGTATGCAACTTGACAATTCATTTCGAACTAAACGTCATCTCGACTGATATTAGAATAGAGGTAAAATCAAATTTCTTTGTTTTTCAGAGATGTTCGAAATTTAAATGAAATAATATTATCGAAATCGGTGTTTTTATTTATAATCATAACATTTTCACAGATAAGAAATTTGTTCTAACAAAACAGTCTGTTTTTATGGTGGTCATAGTGTGCGGTTCTTGAACGCATCATGGAGGGTTTATGATATTTGGATAGATAAAATATATTAAGTTTATTGCGATCGTCGACAGTTTCTCAAATTTTTATTTAATTTTATCAGGAGAGTTGCAAACAAGTAAACGGTCTGCCTGATGATGTTCAGTTCAGTTGTTAAGAATAAATATTGTATAGGGCATTTTACAAACGTATCTCCTCGTCTCCGGCCGACCACAGTGGCTTCCCTTATTTTGGCTATACCTGAAAGGTGTGACGGATAAAATCAGACACTTTGTTACGCCGCAGTTACATTAAGACGATTTTCCGCCTGCATATTTAGCTCAGGCAGTTAATTTAAATTCAGGCAGTTAGGTATTTATGCGTTCACCAAAAGATAAGGATCCCTTGAGTAGCCCTGGGGTTTATATGATTCCCTGCTCCTATGGGAAGAATTAAATAGGAGAAACTGGCCAGAACATATGTGTAGTGTTTGTACTATTGAGCTATGACGTTGTATCGGGTTCACGGGTGGCGGGGAGGGAGTCTCGTGAGAGCCGTTGGTGAGAGCAGACGTGTTGACCCCAGCTACTGGTGGCGTAACGAGCCAATATATCCTCTGTGCACCCTCAGTGAGAGGGAGCACTACAATATGTATGAAGAAAGGAGATATCCGAGGGTCGGCAGTGACAGCATTCACTAGATTCGGATTCAACGCATTATATTCGATTCGACAAGGTTCACGTTCATTATGTTCTTGCGAGGGAGAAGTTCTTCGCAAAGTACGGGACGGGACGCTATCGAAATCAGTCGTCATCCGATTTTTAGTCGCGATTGTGGATGGTCTGTGCCGCCTACTTGGAAAACAGTTTTGACTACTACGTTTGTGTCAAGTGTGGACGAGACTTTAGCATGTGACGTAGTGAGTGTTGCGTGTAAACCGATATTGAACAATGCTGAAGAAAAGGAGGGTGGATTCTCGCCTTCTCCGCTGCCCTTGCCTGTGCCTGCGCAAACCAGTGGAGCGAGTAGGGCGCGGGCCCGCAGCAAATAACTGTTCTGTGCCCGCAGTGCAAAACAGTGTCGAGCGATTCGATATTCGACTTAAATACGTGAGTGACGACGTTTTCATTACATTTTAATATATCTGATTCTCACGGGAGTTTTTTACATACATATTGTACATGCAGTTCGAAATTTTAATAAAATTGCCGTATATCTCATTTATACTTGCAACTGCAAATATTGGTCGTCTAAAACGAAAGTTTACAAGAGGTATTGAAAATATATATTACTATATGGTACTTAAAGTGCACTTTTGTATAATTTCCTAAATATTAGGCTCGCGGGCTAGCACAATAAGTACCCCTACAACTTCATGCCAATACAATGTGGAAGAAAATATCAACTAATACATACACGAAAATATTGAATTTAATTGATTTTAAATATTACCGCTATCTATAATTATCAGTAGAAATAACCACAGCAGCCCAAGACTATCAGCTATAATTTAATTCATTAAATTAGTTCACACAAAAAGAAGCAAAACGAAAATATCAAAGGTTTTATCGCCATCAATGTCATCATCAAATAATTAGGTTGGATTGGTGTGGACATTGGACAAAAGTTGACTTTTTTTTTCTTGGCCTTTAGTGCCATAATCCATGATACTAAATTAACTAAATTTTTCAGTATTGTTACAAAATAAAATCTTTACTGTAAATTTATTTAATACAAGTTTACCAAATGTAACCTTGATAGTTAAAAAAAGCACTTTTTATTATAATTAATATTTTTAAATGGTTTTTGTCGAAGAAAACTACGTAAACAGAAGCAAGTATCGAAAACAATTTTAACTTTGCACTTGAAAATCCTTCATTTCTAGGAATTTATGTAAATAAGGCTCATATTTGCTTGGATAGTCGGTTATCTGAAGTAAATCTGACACATCAACTGGCTGATGTCTTGACACTAATAAGTTTGTTAAGCTAAGTTTATGCGATATTGATGTCATTACGGTGTTTAATAGAACAAGGTTCGTACTTGTGCAGAATTAGTCGTGAAATATATTGTTCCTCTGAATCCCCTTGCTGGTCTGTAATTTACATAGAGGTAATTGTTCATACCTCATACCCGCTCAAATATGTTCAAAACAATAATATTTTTTGTGCTTAAGATAGTTCATGCTTCCTGCCATTAAAACCTGCTACTCTGCGAATGAAAATTAACGATATTTTTTTTATTGGTGATTGGACAAAGGATTGTCTTTTAGGATCTGGAAGTTTCGGTGTCGTTGTCCTATGGAGGCACAATAGAACTGATGAAAAGTTAGCTATAAAAAATTGCAAATGGAGCGACGAACTAACCGAAAAGCACAGGGAATGATGGACGAAAGGAGTCGAAATGTTGGTGAAATCGGACAACGCGAATATTATGAGTAAGAAAGAATTGCCGCCAGAATTTATAAGTGGGTTAGAAAAGATGAATCCTTCGCGGCTGCCTGTCTAGTGCATGGAATACTGCAGCGGCGGTGACCTGCGCCAACTTCTCAACAAATCAGAGTTCTGCTCCGGTCTGAAGGAGGCACAAGTAAGACAGATACTCATTGACATTATAAATGCTATGTTTCTTCATGGCAACAATATCACACACAGGGACTTGAAACCTGAAAACAAAGTCATGCAAATCTTTGATAGTCGAGGAAAGCAAAACATTGGCCCGCAGGCCCAAAAGAAGGTAGTCTACAAACTTAAAGATATTGGGTATGCTAAAGAAATAGATTCAAACTCTGTGTGTGCCAGTTTTGTAGGCACCTTGCAGTATCTCGCTCCAGAGTTGTTCTCCAGTAAACCATACATTCTGTTGAATTTTCGTCCTTATGTCGAATTACATTTGATGTTATTTGTGGTATAAGACCTTTTCTGCCATATGTTGGCACCAGTACAATGGATACCACATGTTAAAAAGAAAACACATGATAACATTTGTGTTTTAATACCTACGTATTATGAAATGAAATGAAATAATTAATCTCACTTGCTTGTTGCTAAATCAACCCTCCCCCAAATTGATTGTGGCAACTACTGTCGTTGCTAAGCAAAGTACATGCGGCTTTGCAAAGAAAGAATAACATTTCAAATCCCAGCCTAAGATTATACGAATCTCACCATATGTCGATACTTCCCTTCTACTATCAAGTTGATTATGCGAATAGCAGGGTAAAGATATTTCAATCTTCCAATCTCGCTCTTCTCACAGCGATGTAACTTCACAAGCGACAAAATATAGCGAGGCTCATCTTATTAAACATTTGCGCATTCATGTACGTATAAGTACAGTATTTTAAGAGGCAATCATGCAATATTGCCTCCAGCCTATCTAATGGCGCTTTAATGCTTATTGAATCTCAATTCGACACACGATATTGTGATTGGAAAACTTTATACAGCCATTGTATTTACATGAAAAAGACCTTTGAACGTGTTTTTAAATGTTTTCCAAGTTTATGTGATATTTAAACATAATGAATAATGACTATGTTGTCTCTACGAGAGGTTAAGGTTAATATAGTGCATGTGGGAGGCAGAAGTATTTTCCAACATACAAGTATGTAGACGAGTTGAAACTTTGCACTGTTCTACGGAAGTATAGCACAGCGGAATGTCTCTCGCTCATACTTCTAGCAATCCGACTGAGAAAGTATACCTTGTTAACTTCACAGAACGTAAACACAATAACACTTAGTGTCGTGTTTTGTGTTCTTGGCGAGCAAGGCTGCTAGAGCTCCCGAGATCTCGCTGTGTGAGTGAGGGACTTAAATATTATTATTATTATTATTTATTTCTCGAAAGGACACATGAAATGGTTTCATAACAAATGCACTGCCAAACTGCATGACAGTTTGTTGGCAGTTCGTGTTGCTCTTGGTACATATATATATATATATACATATACTAGCTTCTGCCCGCGACTTCGTCCGCGTAGAACTCGTTTAAATCGTAGCTGGATATAAACTTTCACCCTCCATTTCCTCTTTATGGATTGATTTCCGGGATAAAAACTATCATATGTGCTTCCCCGAGACAATTTTACCTAAACGGGTGCAGCGGTTGTATTGTAGCTCCATACAAATGTTCACCTCCCATTGCACCCCCTTAACACTTTCGTTGACAGTTACCATCAATTAAGCGTTATTAAGCCTACGTACGTACTTTCAATGAAAGTGTTAAGAGATGATTTCCGGGATAAAAACTATCCCATGTCCTTTCCCGGAACTCAAACTATCTCTCAACCAAATTTCATCTTAATAAGTTTTATCCAAATATTCATCCTCCATTTCACCCCCTTAGGGGATGATTTTCGGGAAAAAATCTATCTCTATACCAAATTTTATCTTAAAGGGTTCCATCCATACAAATTTTAATTCCCTATTTCACCCCTAGGGGATGATTTCCAGGTTAAAATCTATCTCATGTCCTTTCCCGGGACCTATCCCCGGGAATCAAACTGTCTCTACACCAAATTTCATCTAAATCGGTGCAGCCGTTCTAGTAGCTCCATACAAAAGTTCACCCTGAACTTTCCTCCCTTAAAAGCTGATTTCTTGGATTAAAACTATTCAACGTCCTTCCCCGGGACTCAAACTATCTCTGTACCAGATATCATTTTAATGGGTTCCATTCAAATATTTACCCCTCAATTCATCCTCTTAGGAGATGCTTTTCGGGATACAAACTATGCATTGTCCTTCCCCGGGACTCCAACTACCCCTATACCAAATTTCGACTAAATAGGGTCCACGCTAATTTTCACCCCCGATGAAATAGGAGATTATTTTTGGGATAGAAGCTATCTGTTGTCCTTCTCCGCAGCTCAAACTATATCTTTACCAAATTTCATCTAAATTGGTTACATCCAAATTGTCACCCCCATTTCACCCCCTTTTGGTATGATTACCGGAATAAAAACTATCTTATGTCCTTTCTCAAGGCTCAAACTATCTCTTTACCAAATTTCATCTAAATAGGTTACATCCAAATTTTCACCCCTTAGGGGATAATTTTCGGGATAACACTAACCTGTGTCCTTCCCCAGGACTCCAACTATCGCTATCCCGTAAATGCGTTCCATCCAAATTTTCACCCCCTTTTTCATCCCCTTAGGGGATTATTTTAGAGATAAAAGCCATCCGCTGTCCACCCCCGCGGCTCAAACTATATCTTACTAAATTTAATCTAAATGGGTTACATCTAAATTTTCACCCCTAATTTCACCACCTCAGGAGATGATTTCCGGGATAAATACACAAAAATATGTCCTAAATATGTCCTTTCCCAGGGCTCAAACTATCTCTTTACCAAATTTCATCTAAATGGGTTACATCCAAATTTTCACCCCTATTTCACCCTCTTAGGGGGTGATTTTCAGATTTTTAAAACTAACCTATGTTCTTTCCCAGGATTCAAACTATCTCCATACCAAATTCTATTCAAATAGGTTCCATCCTTTTCACCCCTATTTTAACCCCCTCAGGAGAT
This sequence comes from Epinotia brunnichana, assembly GCA_963854355.1. Lineage (NCBI taxonomy): Eukaryota > Metazoa > Arthropoda > Insecta > Lepidoptera > Tortricidae > Epinotia > Epinotia brunnichana. Next base: position 13,526,177 of record OY977949.1, on the reverse strand, counting down.
GATTTTCGGGATAAAAACTACGCATTGTCTTTCCCTGGGACTCCTACTATCTCTATACCAAATTTCATCTACATGGGTTTTATCCAAATTATCGACCTCTATTTCATCCCCTTAGGGAATGATTTTCGGGATTAAAACTATCCGTTGTATTCTCCGGGACTTAAACTATCCCTATACCAAATTTCCTCTAAACGGGTCCCACCCAAATTTTCACCCTCCATTTCATCCTTTTAGGGGTGATTTTCAAAATTAAAACTATCCTATGTCCTTTCCCAGGACTCAAACTATCTCTAAACCAAATTTCATCAAAATAAGTTACATCCAAATTTTAACCCCCCCATATTACCCCCTTAGGGGATGATTTCAGGGATCAAACCTATTCTTTGTCCTTCCTCGGGACTCAAACTATTTATGTACTAAGTTTCATCCAAATCGGTGCAGCGGTTTAAGTACATCGATACAAATTTCCAGCCCCAATTTAATCCCCTTAGAGGATGATTTCTGGGATAAAAACTATTCTATATACTATATATATTCTATATTCAATCTATCTATATACAAAATTTTATCTAAATCGGTTCAGCCGTTTTCACGGATGATGCGCGGTCACATAAACAGACAAACAGATAAACAGACAAAAATTCTAAAAACTGTTGGAACGTGTTCTGTTGTCGATTCTAAGTATCCCCAGTCAAATTTTTTTCGAATATGTTCCAAGTACAGACTTTCGACCCTTTTCAGCCTTATTATATGTATAGATAGATATATATATATAGATGTATAGATAGATAGAAAGATTAACTGAAACATGCGTCCATGAGGAACGGTGTCTAAACGGTGTGTAAACAAGCAGGCAGTGTGCTTGTTGGCCACCGCGATCGTATATAAAAAACCGGCCAAGTGCGAGTTGGACTCGCGCACGAAGGGTTCCGTACCATTATTTATAAAAACGGCAATAAAATCCCGTTTGTTGTAATTATACCCCTTAAAAAAAAATATTTTGTTTTTAGTATTTGTTGTTATACATAATCTGTGAAAATTTCAACTCTCTAGCTATCACGGTTCTTGAGATACAGCCTGGTGGCAGACAGACGGACGGACGGACGGACGGACAGCGAAGTCTTAGTAATAGGGTCCCGTTTTACTCTTTGAGTACGGAACCCTAAAAACCGGCCAAGTGCGAATCGGACGCGCACGAAGGGTTCCGTACCATTATCTCTGTCTGTCTGTCTATCTGTCACCAGGCTGTATCACTCAACAACCATAACAGAAAACACAGTTGAAATTTTCACAGATGATGTATTTCTGTGGCCGCTATAACAACAAATAGGTACAAAAAAGCTGAATTAATAAATAATGTTTCATAATGTTTTTTTTTCTTTTACAATCTTACACAAATCGGCTTAGTCCCAAACTAAGCAAAGCTTGTACTATTGGGTACTAGACGACGATAAACATACTTATATAGATACATAAATATTTAAGTACATAGAAAACATCCATGACTCAGGAACAAATTGTACTCATCAGCATCACACAAATAAATGCCCTTACCAAGATTCGAACCCGGGACCTCCGGCTTCGTAGGCAGGTTCACCACCAACTAGGCTACAGGAGCCTCCCATACAACAAACGTGATTTTTTTGCCATTTTTATAGATAATGTTACGGAACCCTTCGTGTGCGAGTCCGACTCGCACTTGGCCGATTTTTTTTCTTTTTGGTACGGAACCCTTAAAAACTGCAAAAAATTACGTTTGTTGTATTGGAGCCCCTTAAATATTTATTTCATCCTGTTTTTTAGTATTTGTTATTATAGCAGCAACAGAAATACTGTGAAAATTTCTACTGTCTAACTATCACGGTTCATGAGATACAGCCCGGTGACAGACGGACAGACAGACAGACTTACGGACAGACAGCGAAGTCTTAATAATAGGGTCCCGTTTTACCTTTTGGTTCTGGAACCCTAAAAACTATCTTCTTGAATTAAACATACTTTACTACCTAGATCTTCAAGTCTCAACAATGCGTCGTAATACAATTGAGACAATCCTTTATAAATCACTAACATAGCTTTTCATTCCTGTATTCTTTGTTGAGGAACAATGATGAAAGGAGTCTGACAAAATACATCTCTGCTCACGATGGCAGGACACGCAAACGTGCCATTTGAGGTAGTAATAATATCATGTGATTTTCACGCGAGTTTCATATTTAATTGTACCTAATATGAAATGTCATCTTGTCACACCTGCGTGGATATAATATTCTTATTAGTAAAAAGCACATGGGGTTATTACTTAGCGGTGCACCCTTTAATAGGAGACTCATGGGGTGTAAGTTATAGGGTTTTTCCTTTAGGTAGGTTTTATAACAGTTACAGAACAGTTCAGAAGGATTACTACGGCAAGTTTGGCATAAAACCTGACGTTAGGCCGAAAAACAAAACCTCTCCTTCTTTGTTTTAGTTATGACTTTAGTCATATAATGATCTTAATCTCATCTTAGGGGAGACAAAGCCTCAGACGTAACTCACTGGTTCATATCAATCATACCGTATTTACTCTTGCTTTGTAGACACCTAGATCGTTTTTGTTAGGGAATACAGACTACGGAATTGTTATCTGAGTCGAACAACTTTACTCTAAAGTTAACTTCGATCAGGTTTACTTTTACTTAGGTCATTCTGCGCTGCTAGAGATCATACATAACTCACTTAAAAAAAACATATAGTTTGACGCCGGATTATTTTATAGGCAGTCGGGCCAAAACCTCACACCGACAAGATTTTTCTATAGATAATTATAGCGAGGGATACAGTAAATGCCAAAGTATTGACAGTGATGCTGCTATAATAGGCTGGTTGCGTGGTGTTAAAATTGATAACGTCGTGTTGCTAAATGGATAGTAAACCATCAAATGATTGTAATAAAGTATAAATTACAAAATATAATTCAAATCATAAAAAGATATGAACCTTGAAAGTTTAGAAAAAAAAGTTTTTTTATTTATTGTCCAAGAGTACATTTAAAGGTACTAATAGAATCCTTACGTTTTTATAAAAACAAATTTGTACGACAACTATGGACCTAAACGCAGTATTTCGCGACCGAAACAGCAATTTACTTCATTTTCCATGCAACGGTTAGTACAAATTGCACGGTGTGACGTCATACTTTAAAGCCAATCAGTATGAAGCGTTTCGGCTGCTGTCAGCGAGGTCCGTCTTTAACTCGATTTTATGGGTACTAATGTCCTTTAAATGTAGTTCCTTCCATACAAACATTTGTTCATCTACAAAAACTGGTTCGAATGGCATCGTAAACAAATTTAAGGTCACAAGCCCATTATTGCCACTCTTTCCACTTCTAAAGTGAAGCTGTACGTCTTTCCTTGTAGGATTCCTTTTACATTTCCTCACATTAGCCTCAATCGTAGAAATTACCTATCCAAATATTTGCGGCGAGTGTGAACTCGAATAATTTGCCCATTTTCGCGTGTCAACGTAATAAAATTGCCTCCCTGAGTATGAGAGGGCAATAAAGGGGGACTGTGACTTCATATCACTGTAGGGCGCGGTTAAATGGTCTGTGGAATGCTGTTTATAGTACACTTGCTTCAGAATCTGGATTCACATGCTATATAGTTGATATTTAGCACTACCGCAAACTACCTAATACGAGTTCTTGCTTACAGTCAAGTGTTACTTCCCGTAGGTAATTCACCAAAGTGTCAATAGGTCGTTCAGACTCGAAGTATGGGTATCATATCAGTTATACTCAGTCAGCGGCCTCCGTAGCCCAGTGGGTAGTGACTCTGCCTACGAAGCTGGAGGTCCCGGGTTCGAATCCCGGTCAGGGCATTTATTTGTGTGTTTATCACGAATATTTGTTCCTGAGTTATGGATGTTATATATGTATATAAGTATCTATATGTATTTATCTATTATATTTATATCATCGCCTAGTACCCACAACACAAGCCTTACTGAGCTTACCGTGGGCCTAGGTTGATTTGTGTAAGATTGTCCCGTAATATTTATTTATTTATTTATATAAAAAATACTTTTATATTAATAAAATATTATTGCGAGTAGGTACACGATCTGGCACGGGCTGCAGGATCTAATCGCATTGCTGGGCCTTTATCGTCGTCAGCTATGGATAAATACGACCGATGCGTGACCTTACTCACCACTAAGAACACAACACATACATAGAAACATAGTAAGTAGTGGTGTTATTACAGCCGCGGTCTTATGTAAAGTGGAGGTACTACCCTAGTTACTCTAGGCTACTCAAAATATGAGCGCGATGACATTCTCCTGTACTTACCTTTAAATGTAATAGTGTTAACACCCCTATCTATACGTCGAATCAGATGGACCTCTAATCTAGGTCAAGGATTCAATATGTTTCGTACTGTTGAGTTTTTTCCAGTCCACAACAATTATTTCGCTACTACATATAAAGACTAGAAAATCGAATTGGCTTGAGTACCAAGAATTGATTGGGATATATGTCTAATATCACATCCAACTCTGTCGCGCATAAATAACTGTAAACAGCGTAAGGACCGATGCTCGTATCGTTGCAGGAATTCTAATCTAAACATTTACACAACATAGTCAACATGTTGTGTGTGACCACGAGTCCAAAGTGGCAGCAGCGTAGGTATGGCTACCAATGCCAACACGATTTCAAATGCCATCTTCTAAGAAATTATTTCCAGTTAATGTTACTAAATTTCGTACCTCAACATCATCATTATCATATCAGCCGTCATCGTCCACTCCTGGACATAGGCCTCCTCCAAAGAATGCTACAATGTCCGGTCCTGCGCCACCATCAGTCCACCTTCTGGGTTGCGCTACCGGTGTGTGGTCGCCACTCGAAAACTTTTCCATCCCAACGGCCATCGGTTCCACGTGCAATGTGGCCCGCACACTGCCAGTTAGGGCCCGGCCACATGTCTACGGTACGGTGCCGCCGCTGCAAAGTTTTGCAGTGCGGCGCCGCAAAACCCGCGTTTCTCGGTAGTAAACACGGGTTTCTGTTGCGCCGTGCCAGACCGTTTTGCGGTGGCGGCGCCGCACCGCAGACATGTGGCCCGGCCCTTAAGCTTAGCGATTCGGAGGGCCTTAAATATTACTGCAGCTATCCACAGCAGAAATATTTAAGGCCCTCAGGTTTCAGGCTATACCTACTTTCGTACGTATAATATAACTAGCTTTTGCCCGCGACTTCGTCCGCGCGGAACTCGTTTATATCGCAACTTTCTTCCCCCTTTTCACCCCCTTAGGTGATGAATTTCCAGATAAAAACTATCTTTAGTAAGAACTCTTTGGGAAGGCCCCGGAATTCAAAGTATCTCTATACCAAATTTCATCTCAATCGATTCAGCGGTTTAAGCATGAAAAGGTAACAGACAGACAGAGTTACTTTCGCATTTGTAATATTAGTATGGATTGTATGAAGGAAAGGGTATTCATTCATTCATTCATATTCATTTATTTGCCGCAACCATGGTATTTACTGGATGTTCTTAAAATTAATGCATGTATAGACGCATGTAGGTTTTTTTCAGAATTATTTTGCATATTTTCATATCACACGGCCGTAAGGAACTTTTCTACTAAACCGTAGGATTAAATTAACTGACTTGTAATTTAAACATTTTATATTAAAAATAAAAAAACTTCAACAAAATGTTACATCTAATAGTTTTCAAAATAGCCATAATAAAACGTCTTTTTTACCCCGTTTTAGAAAACATCTTCAAAACTAAGGCCGCCATAAGGTACCTACCTTAAACCTTGGAACGTCACACACATATATTTACTTATGTAATGTTCCTATTCCCCAGGACTCCCAACTAACGCTATACCGTAAATGGGTTCCATCCACATTTCCACCTCCAATTACACCCCCTTAGGGGATGATTTTCGGGATAAAACTATCCTATGTCCTTCCTTAACTATCGCTATACCGTAAATGGGTTCAATCCAAATGTTCATCCACCATTTCTCACCCCCTTAGGGGATGATTTCCTCCTTTTATGTGTTTCGGAATAAAAAATATTCTATGTTCTTTCCTAGGACTCTACCTCTCTCTATACCAAATGTCATCTAAATGGGTTCTATCCAAATCTTCAACCCTCATTTCACCACCTCAGGAAATGATTTTTCGGGATAAAAACTATGCATTGTCCTTCCCTAGGACTCCTTCTATCTATTTACCAAATTTCATCTAAATGGGTTTTATCCAAAGTTTTACCTCCTATTTTATCCCTAAGGGGATGATTTTCGGGATTAAAACTATCCGTTGTCATACTCCGGGACTCAAACTATCTTTCAACCAAATTTCATCAAAATGGGTCACAAACAAATTTTCACCCCCAATTACACCCCCTTATGGGATGATTTTCAGTAGGTCGATCACGTAACGCATTGTACGAACGTCGGGTAGGTCTAAAAGTCATTTTTTATAGGGAAAATTGACAGTTAAATTGTACCGACGCGCGTTCGGAACGTTACGTGTTTACCCCCCAGGAGTAAACTATCCTATGTCCTTTTCCAAGACTCCAACTCGCTATACCGTAAATGGGTTCCATCCAAATTTTCATATCCCATTTCAACTCCTTAGGAGATGATTTTTGGACTAAAAATTATTTTAAGTCCTTCCCCGGGACTCTGAACTATCTCCATACCAAATTTCATCTAAATCGGTTCTATCCAAATTGTTAACCCTCATTTCACCCCCTAAGGAGATGATTTAGGATAAAAACTATGCATTGTCCTTCCCTGGGACTCCTTCTATCACTATACCAAATTTTAACTAAATGGGATTTATCCACATTTTCATCCCTATTTCATCCCCTTGGGGGATAATTTCCGGGATTCAAACTGGATAGTTCATTCTCCGGGACTCAAACTATATCTATACCAAATTTGATCTAAACGGAGTCCATCCAAAATTTCACCCCTCACTTTACCCTTTCAGGGAAATATTTCCGGAATAAAAATTATCCAATGTCCTTCCCCAGAACTTAAACTACCTCTAAACCAAATTTCATCAAAATGGGTTACATCCAATTTTTCACCCCCCCCCCCCCCCCCCCCCCCATTTTACCCCCTAAAGGGAAGATTTTTGGGATAAAACCTATTCTTTAACCTTCTCCAGGACTTAAACTTATCATATACCAAATGTTATCCAAATCGTTGCAGCGGCTAAAGTAGCTCCATACAAATTTCCACCCCCCCCATTTCATCCCCTTAAGGGTTGATTTTTATGATAAACACTACCCTAAGTCCAACTATCTCAATACCAAATTTCATCTTAATCGGTTCAGCCATTTTCACGTGATGCGCGGTCACATAAACATACAAACAGATAAACAGACAAACAGATAAACAGATAAACAGACAAACAGACAAAAATTCTAAAAACTGTTGGAACGTGTTCTGTTATCGATTCTAAGTATCCCTAGCCAATTTTTTTTCGAATATCTTCCATGTACAGACTTTCGACCCTCTTCAGCTTTATTATATTATGTATTATGCCTATATACTTGTAGGTACTTATTAATTAAGCCATTACCTATCTAAAAAAATCCCTGATATAACCATGGTAACAATGTCTTCTCCGGCCCAGAAAATGGAATTTTCTGCACTCGCAGCGATGCCATCATATGGACAGGGTGTGATGTAATAGTAGTTTATGTGACTGTACATAATGAAGGGCATTAAACACGAGTTTGGGTTTATAAAACGAGCCGAAGGCGAGTTTCATAATAACATCACACGAGTGTCTTAATGCCTAATTATGTACAGTTACATACACTGCTTTATCTATACACATATCATAAGCCTCCACGATGCATTCAGGAGCCGCATATTATGACCGGCATCGCAGCGTTGTTTTCTGGCAGCTGTCAAAGTTTTTTCTTAATTCAGAGACAAACTAGAGTCGGATCTAACTATCATATCATTCGATATCTTACTTACGTGCGACATTTGTCAAATTTGTATGCAAATTGACAATTCATTTCGAACTAAACGTCATCTCGACTGATATTAGAATAGAGGTCAAATCAAATTTCTTTGATTTCAGAGATGTTCGAAATTTGAATGAAATAATATTATCGAAATCGATGTTATTATTTAGCAATAATAACATTTTCACAGATAAGAAATTTGTTCTAACAAAGCAGTCTAATTTTATGGTGGCCATAATGTGCGGTTCTTGAACGCATCATGGAGGGTTTATGATATTTGGATAGATAAAATCATTAAAAATATACAAAATATGTACCTACCTACCTACCAATTTATTTCCATTTTAACTCAATTATTGAACCAGAAAGGATCAGCAGCCTATTAACAAGTTTTATTTAGCATAATGCTTAAATAAATTGACTTATTAATATTCATTTACAAGATGATAATTAACATAATCTAAATTAAATTAAAACTACGTTAAATCTAAAAAAGGCCCTCGAGGCATTGTACCGAGGATGCTGGCGGCATTTCATCGTTGAATGGGGAATGGATGAAAATTTTAGAATTGCCTGATATTTTTTTTGGTGTTCGGAATAACCTTTCTTAACACCAGAAAAAAAATTGCAGGCTTTTCCCCTCTGGTACAGTAGTACTACCAGGTAGTTCTACTGGTAGTACAAATGATACACCCTAAGGTCACTAGTACTACCAGTAGTACTAGTGACCATAACGGCAGACTGGTAGTACAACTGTCCTGTAGTTTGTTGCGTTCATAGCGATACTCTTTTCTGTAGATCCTGTACTGGCCACTTAAATAAGACTGAAGTACTTTTGATAGTTGATAGTATGATAGTTTAATCAAATTAATAAATGTCATGAGTGCCTTTGCCTTCTTTGTGCATCTATTACGCCGGATCATATTGGATCTGTTGATTTATCAAATAAATAATATGGACGATTCAGCTTCAGCTGAAGTAAAAATCGTACAACATTTTCTTTGACATAGATTTACTTTCGCGATTATCATAGTGTTCTGAGCGAGCATTCGTTCGTTCTTGGGCGGATGAAAACAGGATTTCACATAGTAAAATGTTCGTTCGTCAGCACACGAACAAGTAAATGCTCGCTCAGAACACTACGTGAAAACGCGGCTTAGCAATACAATCTAAAAAAAATGTGTTTTTTATACATTTTGACCGATCGATAACGACGTTTTTTTTAAACTTTATTGCACAGTATAAAATACAGTTACAAAGGGCGGACTCAATGCCATAGGCATTCTCTACCAGTCAACCTACAGGCCAAACAGAGAATAAAAAACTTTGGTGCAGAATACGAAGAGAACACGAACACTTCATAAATAGTAGACATTTTGTATGAAAAAGCATAAATTTTTTTTGGTTGGCTGCATAGTAAAAGTCAAAGTTTTTTCCGTTCAAGGTTTTCAGTGAGCTAGAAAACATGTATGTATATTTTGTTTACATCTGGAATGTGTATCATATGTACTACCAGTTGAACTTTTAATACAGTGGTCTATGACAAAACCCGAGGGATATTCTTGTATTTTTAGAAGTAGTACTAGTGTCCCTAAGGTGTATCATCTGTACTACCAGTAGAACTTCCTGGTAGTACTACTGTACCAGAGGGGACTTTTCAGGTGCACCAATTATTTTTGAAAAATATAAAAAGTTTCCTCACTTACGTTTTGGGTTTAGGACGGCGACTGAGACATTTTCCTTGATTCGTCTCATATTACAAAAAATATCTCAAAAATCCGTGGTAAACTGATACTATTATATTTGTCATTGCCAGGGTCAGATATTCAAAATATTTTTTGTAATATGAGACGGATCAAAGAAAGTGTCTCATTCGCCGTCCTAACCCCAAAACGTATGTGATGAAACTGTTTATATTTTTCAAAAATAATTGACGCCGCTGAAAAGTCTGCAACTTTTTTCTGGTGCTAAGGAAGGTTATTCCTATCACCAAAAAAAAATCAGGCATTTCTAAAATTTTCATCCATTCCCCATTGCAATGTTGATGCGTTGCGTTGCGCAAGAAAGCTGCCAGCTCTTCGGTCACCAGTTACATCAACCAGACGTTTCGCGATTTCCGCTAATAATTTATGCGCACTGGGACCCCACGGACACGGACACGGAAAGTTGTACTCTCTGCCGAGGCCTCTATATTGATAACATTTCAGAAGTTCGGCGTTTTTCGCAGCTGCACCCGCTTTAGAAGTAGTCCGTCGGAGGTGGGACGGTGACAGTGTGTCAACACAGGTAGCGTCCCACACAACCAAGTAACATTAACAAGTTATATTTGTGAAAAAATATTTCTTATTTTCTTTCTTGTATTATATCATATTTTTCTAATCAAGAGAATATATTTTCACAGAAACCAACATATTGTTTAAGTTGAATAAAACCCGGCGTTTTTATTCTTTGAAGTTCAAAAAACAATTTCGTAAAAAACGCGTGGCGGTATTAATAACGGGCCTATCGAAAAAGCTATATGGAACACTCATAGCCTCATAGCTGAGTGTCTGTACTTGACAGTTAATTCATATATATTGGATACTCGTATTCCAATCATAACGTACACGTGTTTTGAGAAATAAAAAACGGGACAAGTGCGAGTCGGACTCGCCCAGCAAGGGTTCCGTACAAAATTACAAATGTATAGTTTTCACATTATTCCCGGTAGGTACTTGTAGTGTAGTATAAGACGATATTACTTGCTAAATTTTATAGTTCCAGGTCAACGGAAAGTATCCTATAAATTTTGATTCCCTAGAGAGTCCCAAAATATATTACGTTTTTTGCGGCATAAACGGCCGTATCTTTTTGTACGTTAACATATGTAGAAGTTAGATTTTTTCACAGCTTCAAGGGACTGTAGACCTGAGTATACCTGGTTTTAATTTCAACTCGATATCTCCACTCGTTCCCGAGATAAAGGGTCGTGACAGACAGACAGACAGACAACAAAGTGATCCTATAAGGGTTCCGTTTTTTCCTTTTGAGGTACGGAACCCTAAAAAGTAAAATAGTAATAGCAGTAGCAAAATGTCAATATTCTAAACTTTGGGCCACTCGTTCATGTTTTATGGAACACGCTTACCACTATGGGCCTCATAAGAAGGCGCAAAGTCACCCAAAGCCCAAAGGGCAATGGAGAGGGCTATTCCGGGGCTTTCTCTGCGTGATCGCATCAGAAATAAGGCTATCCGCAGCAGAACATAGGTAACAGCTCTCCCAATCGCTAAATTTAAGTGGCAGTGGGCGGGGCACATTGCGCGTATAACCGACGGCCGTATGTTCTAAAGTGGCGACCACGTACTGGAAGACGGAGCGTGGATAGACCCCCTACAAGCTGGACTGATGACCTGGTATAGGTCGCGGGAGTCCGCTGGATGCGGGTAACGCAGGACCGGTCACTTTGGCTTTCTTTGAGGGAGGCCTATGTCCAGCAGTGGACTTCTTTCGGCTAGTATGATGAATATGCAGCTCGTTTTCAATCCACATTCTGTTTAAATCATTTAAATGTATACATTTTCAATGATAAGAATGACCTGCAAGTAATATAAACAATATTGATTATTTGGTTTAATTAAAAAAATATGAACATGCCCATGGCCGTCTTACTTTACCAAACCGGAATGAAAGACGTAAACTTAAATTTTATTCTGACAATAAATTCCTTTCTGAATATACTCCATTCTTGTTTAGGCAAAGCAACATTAATTTGTGTTTGTTTTAATAAGTAATATATGTTCGGGAAGAAATCTTATATCCTTCATTTGTTGGGAAGAAATCTTATATCCTTCATGGACTCGTAATAAATATTGGATGTATTGGAAAACAGATATCAAAGTAGATTTGAGTGGGGTATCTTCATCATTCTGGGACATTCCTTTGTGCCGGTGTAGGATATATGAGATGTAAATCGAAAACAAAATAGTACAGTGAACTTTTTGCGTTAAACCACGAATAATATTTATGCTATTTAGCTTGTAAATACATGTGGTATTTAGATTTATCTCTAGGTCAAAGATAAAAAAATACAGATAAATAATAACTAAATTTCCCCACCCCGCATCGCACCCGGCTCAAAGGTCCCCATGATGCCCGCAGCATTACCCCGCTGGACGGCGATGGAGACCTGTTGAATCAAGTACGACCCGGAGCGGGGGTCACAGCCCCTCCCATGTAAGCGCTGGCCTAACTCTTTAAAAAGTCGGCGGGCCTCCGAGCCCCATGGTCCCGCGGTTTCTATGGCTACCAGTACAAAGTCGTACGCCGGCTCCAAGGCGGAGTATTTCGTGTGCTTCAACTTAGCAGCAGCCTCTGCTGCCAAGCCGGCACAACGTGAGGTCTGCCTTAAATGCGATGCTGCAAAAGTGCTTACGCAAGTAGCATTCCATAAAAGGCAGCGCCCCCTCCGCCATGGAACCAGAGTAAGGTCGTCCGGTCTTTTGCCGTCCGTACGGCTGAGGCCCGGTGGCTCCAACTGGCACGGTATATTGGCCGAAACTATGGCTCGCCGAATGATTTCATTAATGGTGTGATGCCTCGGGAATCGTCCTGCACACCTTTGGCAACTTAGGCCGTGGTGACCATTTTCACCGACCATTGCCCCGCAACGGCATCGATGGGCCTCGCACACTTTAGCACCCAACCTGAGGGCTGTAGCTATTCTCAGCGAGTTATTGTCAAGAAAAGTGCCAAGTTGGGCTGATGGTATCGCGTGCAACCATGCTCCTGACTCCCGTTGCACGAGTGCCTTGAGGCGCGCCAGGTCGACACCCGAGGCATTGGTCAGTAAGGAGTCGTATGTTTGTTTGCTCCACAAATCGTCCCATTGCCTTTGGCTGGATGGGGTTTCAGGCCACGTGTCGTTAGTAATTGTCGCCGCCCATCTTGCAAGCGCTTCTTGCAGTAATGGAACCGAGAAATTGCCACCATTGTGTGAAAAAATGTTAGCGACAAGGTCTGCTGTTCCATGAGCAGAAGCTAAAAATGCAATCAGGCCCACATCTTCAACACGGCGAATCCCCAGGCCGCCATACCGAATGGGGAGAGCTTGAACCCACTGTATCTCGGACATTTATGTGTTTAACCCGGCGAGCATGACCCAGGGTATGTCATACCCTGACAGTATTAAAAACGTTTGTTATTTTTTAAATCTTGGTCTGGTAACACTAGTTCGCTCAGTAGCTGGAGGTAAGGGAGTGCGGGAGGGAATAGTGGCGTGATCGCAGTGCGACGTGAGGCGTCGGCCGAAATATTTGTGCACAAACCTGTTTCGGGTATGTAACACCTTGCGTCATTTTAGACGTATTTTTTTAATGTGTGATTTATAATTTTTTTTTTATTATTCTTAGAGTTTTTAAGGTTTCAATGTACAGGCTTGAGATTACTTTATTTATATTAGTTGTATTTCTTTTATTTTCCATACAAGAAGGACAGAAAAACCAAATATTGTAAAGGTTGCAGCAAGCCCATATATATGTTTGGAGCATGATAGTCTCGATGGCAGTGATTAACCATATTTTCATTAAAAAAAAAATATTGTTATGTTTTTTCGAGAAGAGGATCTCATTATCTATATGATTTATGTTCCAAAGACAGTTTTTTTTTGTTTAATTGTTCATTTTTGTAAACCTCGAAACTTTTGTTCCTATAATTACATAGTATAAGGTAAACACGAATTAATAAAAATAATTTCATAATTAAAACTTTTCTTTGATTTAAATTCATTAATAAACAATATACACTGCACGAAATGAAATAAAAGTAATAAAAACTATATTATGGTACATTAAATTTCGGGTACGTCATACCCTGCCTTGATGTAACTTTTTTTCACGTCATGCTGCGCAGCCGTCATTCTCAGTTCACGGTCTATGTCCCTCGCTTCATTAACGAATAACCACGATGGAGAAGTTCTGAGTAAATATGTCATTCTGGGTGTTGCGAAACAATTGCGTAATAATGTCAATGAAACGTGGGACGACAAATTCACCAAGTGGCTTCGTGCTGTTATGAGTGCTTGTTTTTTAATTTGTAGGGCTTCGCTGACACCATCGGTGAAAATGGGTGCACCTAATAAAGAAAAGGAGGATTTGCCGAGTATGCCGACAGATTTTATGCCCGGTAACAAAGTTTCTAGATTTAATAACGTTGAATTTGTTGTTTACTGAATGTTAAGAGCTCACACTTCAGTGGGTTTATTTCTAATCCCAATTTTTCTAAAGGTGGAATGAGTTTTTTTCAAATCTTCAAGTATCGTTTCCGGCCTACCACCGATGGTGCCATCGTCCAGGTACCAGATGTTTAGTGTGGAACTTAAATCAGAAATGGCTTTGTGTATAGCAAGACAGAAATTCAGAGGACCCAAGGGGTCGCCCTGTTGTGCTCCTACTTGTGACAAGATTAAATTTTCTTTAATATATAAGTTGGTTGTATCTGAATAACATTGATATAAAAAAGGGTAGAGGCGCGGCACAAGATCTAGTACCTCCTTCAGTATAGCGTCTCTCTCGGCACAATTGAAAGCGTTTTTTAGATCGAGTTTGACTATGATATTATCTGTGTTTTCATGTATTAACGCAAAAGAACGAGTTGCATGAATAGCTGCTTCACAGCCCTTAGCTGTGCCAGAGCCAACTTGCTTTGGCTGTAAGTACTTTGACATATCTTGACGGGCGGCGTAGCAGCACAAGTTAGCAGTAAGACGCCGAATTACACTATCCACAGCGATTGGCCTTACACCTCCATCCTTCTTCGATAGAGCACACAAAGAAGCACCGTAGAGATAGGATCTCACTTCTAAATTGAGCATACCTTTCAACAAGAAATTGCACAATAAGCAATAAGGGACTCTAATAATCGTGATCCGTTATTACCCGCAGACGTTGATGTGAGCTCTTTAAGGTGTTGTGGACGCAAACCGTCTTTACCAGACGCGGAGCCATTGTAAAATGAATGCAAGGCTTTGGCTACTTCAACGGGTGTCACCGTTAAGAAGACTGTTTCCGTCTGGCTCTGCGGGAATACAAACCGTTCTAGATGGAGCTGGATGCTTCTCGCATAACGCGTTCAGTGTATCGTTGTCTAACGGTGCTAGTGAAGAGTCGGAGAGAAGCAGACGGACTGCACCCCTTAAATCACCTTCGTGGACTTTAGACTCTATGGTGCGATACTTCGAACTTGATTTGCGGTTTAAGCACTCTTCTGGGAAATATAAACAAGAATTATTAACATTTTCTTTACCTTTAGTAATGGTAACGAATTTGTCGAACAGATTCAGTAACCCAAGTACTCATATTGTTATTTATTAACTGTTTTCTAAATGGGAAACATATGTCAAAATAATGCTTTATTACATTCATAACTAAACCTATTTTTGTACCAGGACATACACGTTTATCATGAATTATGACCCAATTATACTGTTCAAGATTAGAATAAAAATTAAGTATGTCGTTATTTGAACAAGTTCGCTTTAATGCATGTTTATTTGTAGACATGTTATTTTTAATATTTATAGCAACATTGTCAACGACTAATTAGTTTTGCTCTCAGGTACCCTTAAAGATGAGAATGAAAAGGAAAGCAATGCAAACCAGTCGTCGACGTCATTAGTGCGCAAACAATTGTCTATAATGTCGCACAATTTTCCAGCAGCACCACTTCACCAGAATCATCGCCTTACACCTACGCGCACTCTTGGGCCATACAAGTCTACTCAGCAAATATGCTGGAACCCCAGATCGCACTATGCCAAAGAGAACAGTGGGTAGGTGAAAAATGGCTAAAATGGAACCTGGAAACGGAATTTTCGTCATGTCCGTCTGTCCGTATGTCACAAGCATTTTACTCGAAAACTATAAGGTGTATATGAATAAAATTTAGCGGATAGGTGTAATTGGTTAGCCACTACATAGTTCTCTACTCTACGAATGCCAGACCTGGTCCTTTACAAATAACGTTATACACAAAATCCAAGTGTTCCAAAGATCGGCACAACGAAGCATGTTAGGACTAAGACTAAAAGACAGGAAAAGAAATAAAGATATCAGGAACCAAACAAAATTAATAGATGCAGCTGAATTAGCCTGTAAACTAAAATGGCGATGGGCCGGACACCTAGCGAGAACCACTGATGGGCGGTGGAGTGAGAAGACACTCCACTGGCGTCCACGTGAGGACACCCGCCCGCGCGGCCGCCCGACGTCGTGGAGGTGACAGGCGCTACATGGACACGCAAGCACAGAATAAGTAATAGTGACGCAAGGCCAAAGAAAGAAATACCTGGAAGGGATTGGAGGATGCCTTTGCCCGTAAACTGGGCATCCAGTAAAATACTGAAATAATTATAATAATAATATAATAATTTATTATATCGAGCCCGTTATGTCCCACTGCTGAGCAAAGGCCTCCCCTCTCCCCTTCCATTCATCGCGGTCTTGAGCAATAACTGGCCAGTCTTTTAAAAAGGAGTCCAAGTTATCCCGCCATCGCCGACGAGGTCTACCGCGTCTCCGTTTTGAGTGTTGGGGCTTCCACTCCGTGGTCCCTTTGGCCCACAGCTCATTCGGCATGCGGTAGACGTGACCAGCCCAGTCCCACTTTAACTTGGCTGCCTTCCGAGCTACATCTTCTATTTGGGTTTTGGAGCGCAGCGTGGTGTTCCGGATGTGGTCCATTAGCTTTACACCTAATATGCTGCGCTCCATAGCTCGCTGGCAAACCCCAAGTTTGGACTTCTGCGCTTCCGTCAAAGACCAAGTCTGTGCACCGTAGGTGAGAACTGGAAGTATGCACATGTCCATGAGCCTACGTTTAAGTGACAGAGGTAGGTCGCCCTTCATTAGGTGTTTCATGGACCAATAGCTCCTCCAGGCGTTTTCGGTCCGTCTATCGACCTCTTTCTCTTGTCGCGCCTGGAAAGAGACTAATTGGCCCAAATAAAGATACTCATGGACATATGCTATATGTTCTCCGTTTATCTCTACCCTACGTTCTGTGCTATTGGTCATGACTTTGGTCTTTGACATGTTCATCTTTAGGCCAACCTCGAGGCTTGCGGTGCTGAGATCGTCAAGCATATGACAAAGCTCGGAAGCGGTTGAAGAAAACAAGACGATGTCGTCGGCGAATATCAAATAATAATCATCGTATACATAAATCTATAGTGAAACTTCATAATTATAATAAATAATAGTAAAAAGCGGATGTACTTAATAATTTTATCCTTATAAATATTTTACGGGCTCCTACAGGGAGTGGATAAACCAACAGCCGGTCCCAACTCCTGCATCGATCATTTTATGGTAAAATGTAATAAGACCTGGACCACACACGTTTTTGACCACCTTACTGATCACTGCCCCGTTTTGTTAACTGTTTCTGATGCAACGTGTCCAAAGTCCTCAGAATTCAGTCATATAAAGAAACATAATTATAATGGTATCCGGGACACACTTGCTTTAGAGAATTGGTCCCAGTATTATAATTTGTGTGATGCTAACATAACCGCGGAAGTCTTAATTAATAAAATTCAAACTGCTATTGAACTGAACACTCATGCCCTAACTGTACCGAAAAAGAGGAAACCTTTGAAGCCGTGGATTACCGAGTCAGTAGTAAGATCGATACGTAAAAGAAATAAATTGCAACGTAAATCTACCCGAGCACCAAATGACACCCTGTTACGAAACCAATACTGTAATTATAGAAATATATGTAATAAAATAATAAAAACGCTAAAAAAAGAATATTATCAGTATCAACTACAAAAATATCGCGGAGATATAAAAAATACGTGGAAAGTTATAAAGGATGTATGTAGTTTAAGTAATAACAGAAACCATGCTAAAGATTTATTAGAAATAGGACAAAATGAAACAGATTCCCTAAACATAGTTAACAGATACTTCACATCAATAGGGAAAACTCTTGCTGACATCACGCTTGCAAAACTCAATAACACAGACACTCAACTGGCATCCAAAAAATCAAGTGTAACTGAAGCAAACACTTGCTCCTTCTTTCTCTATCCCACTGATAGTATAGAAATATTGACTACAATATTGTCACTAAAGTCTGGCAGTGCACCAGGCGAAGATGGCATTACTTCCGATCTGCTGAAATTGTGTAGACTATCTTTAGTAGATCCAATAACATATCTATGTAACTTATGTTTCACAACGGGAGTCTTTCCAGACATATTTAAGCGAGCAAAAGTTACACCGGTTTTAAAAAATGGGAATAAAAAACTTCCTAGCAATTATAGACCCATAGCGTTGATTTCTGCGATATCTAAAATAATTGAGAAACTGGTGAATAAACGACTCAAAAGATTTTTGGAGGGAAACTCGCTTTTAGGCAGCAACCAATACGGTTTCCGAGCAAAAACTTCGACTGAGGACGCAGTACTACATCTTACAACCGCTATTACAGAACATCTTGACATTGGAAAGAAATGCTTGGGGGTGTTTCTCGACCTACAAAAGGCGTTTGATACCGTATCTTTACCAATTTTGTTAGCTCGATTGGAGAATGTGGGAATAAGGGGCATTGCGCTGGAATTCTTTACAGATTATTTGACTGGTAGAATGCAGTGTACCAGTATTAATAAAGCCAATAGTGAGTGGAGTCCTATAGAGTATGGCGTGCCGCAAGGTAGCTCCCTGGCCCCGACTCTGTTCCTAATCTACGTAAATGACCTCTGTAAAACCAACATACCCAGTTGTGAGACGCTTATGTTTGCTGATGACACAGTATTGCTATTTTATGATAAGAGTTGGGACAGAGTTCGTATGCTTGCTGAAAACGGTCTTAGATTAGTCACCGCATGGCTGGAGGACTCTCTTCTTTCACTTAATGTAACCAAAACAAATTACATCTGCTTTAGTAAGACAAAAGCCACTAAACCAAGAGAGGATTTTAAGGTAGCAGTACACACATATCCGTGCAACAGACGTATAGCTAGCAACTGTAACTGTGCTCTATTGACACGCGTCGATCATCTTAAATATCTAGGTGTTCATATTGATGCTCATCTCAACTGGACTCCTCACATTACCGCTGTGGCTTCCAGAGTTCGGAAACTCCTATATGCTTTCAGGAATCTAAGAGAGGTAGCAAGTAAACCGCTTTTAATGCAAACCTATAAAGCGCTAGGCGAATGCATTGTTAATTACTGTATCAGCTCCTGGGGCGGTGCAGCCAAGACGCACATGATAGAATTAGAGAGAGCCCAGCGAGCGCTTTTAAAGGTCATTCTGCGTCTACCGTTCCGTTTTGCAACTACTGAATTATACCACATGTCATTGGTACCCTCGGTTCGCAAACTGTATATCTTACAATGCCTGAAGAGATACCATCGCAAAGTTGTTCCTATGTTACCAGCAACAAACAAACGCATTGACCGCTGTCCTCTCCCGACATACAAAACTAAATTTGCTCGGCGCAACATTAACTACTGTGCTCCATTTATCTATAATAAAATAAAATTAGATCATACGTACCTGAAATCGCTACCTAACTATGCATTTAA
This sequence comes from Epinotia brunnichana, assembly GCA_963854355.1. Lineage (NCBI taxonomy): Eukaryota > Metazoa > Arthropoda > Insecta > Lepidoptera > Tortricidae > Epinotia > Epinotia brunnichana. The sequence goes on along the minus strand of OY977949.1, from coordinate 13,506,608 downwards.
AAAAACTGTGTGGACATGGTTGAGTGATAAAAATTATGATGAGACTGAAAACCTTTTACGACTGGGATATTTTGGCTCGTACAACTAATCAGTTTTAACATAAGTTCCTACCCTAAGGAGTCGTCCAAATGCACACACACACACACATACACACACACACACACACACACACACACACACACACACACACACACACACACACACACACACACAAACACACACACACACACACACACACACACACACACACACACACACACACACACACACACACACACACACGCACTCGCGAGCACGCACGCACACACACCAACACAAAAATAAATAAAAATTGTTTGAGTTAATACAGACCTAACATATGTATTCTTTAAATATAATGTAAGTAACAGTAACCTAACCTAACAATAGCCTAACTTAACAGTAATCCAAATATTATTACTTTTTTACTTTTTAATATATTTTATTAGTACTTAAGTCAGTTGTTCTTAACAACTTTCTGTTCATGTTTACGGGCAACCACTGGGGGCTGCAACACAGTGTAAACTAACGCAGTCTCCAAGGCTCCAGTTGTAACAAACTTATGTTTTTGAACAATAAAGATTTATTACTATTACTACTATTACTATTACTGAAATAATTATAATAATAATATAATAATATCAAATAATAATCATCGTATACATAAATCTATAGTGAAACTTCATAATTATAATAAATAATAGTAAAAAGCGGATGTACTTAATAATTTTATCCTTATCTAGTATTTTAATGTTATGCTGGAAATAAAGGCTATATAATTTTATTTTAGGTAAGTACGTGTGGCTCATCTTTCGATAAGCCTTTCAAAATAATTATAGTTTTCTCAGCATTTTTTTTTATTAAGTGTATAATATATAGTCGGATATAATCGCCCCGAATGTTACAACAATTGTGTCCCCCACTCCTCGACTCTTCGAACGGTAAATAAAAAATATGGACATTAAATTCATCGAAAATTATTCTGAACAAGATCGGTTCAAAGGATAACGAGATATTGCTGAAAAACTGCCTGCCCTATAGAAAAGTACGAGATTGCCGTAAGATTTCTGTGACGACACGACCTTTTCAAGGGTCTTGTTAACAGTCTATCTTCTAGTTATGGTTCATAAATTAACTGCAATTAAATAAATCCTTTAGAAAATATCAAAAAAAATACTTCTGGCTGAAGTCTTAGAATTTCTCTAAATAAGCCATTGTGACGACTAAACGTTCCAAAAAAGCGGCCAAGTGCGAGTCGGACTCGCACATGAAGGGTTCCGTTAAATTGCAGTTTACGATTTATGACGTATTAAAAAAAAACTACTTACTAGATCTCGTTCAAACCAATTTTCGGTGGAAGTTTGCATGGTAATGTACATCATATATTTTTTTAAATTTTATCATTCTCTTGTTTTAGAAGTTACAGGGGGGGGGGGGGGGGAGACACACACAAAAAATTATGTTAGAAACCTCAATGTAATTTTTGAAGACCTATCCATAGATACCCCACACGTATGGGTTAGATGAAAAAAAAAATTTTGAGTTGCAGTTCGATGCATGGGGAACCCCAAAAATTTATTGTTTTTTTTGTATTTTTGTGTGAAAATCTTAATGCAGTTCACAGAATACATCTACTTACCAAGTTTCAACAGTATAGCTCTTATAGTTTCGTAAAAAAGTGGCTGTGACATACGAACGGACAGACAGACAGACGGACATGACGAATCTATAAGGGTTCCGTTTTTTGCCATTTGGCTACGGAACCCTAAAAATGATTCATATGACTCTGAAATAAGATTTATGTCAATAACCGTCGTCCATTGATCTGGGTGTAGTTTCTCCCCCGGAAATAAGACACTCTTTGTTTCGAGCCTTTTCACTCTACTCGTACCCACAGATTTTACTCACAGATTCCTTTGTTTCTATGCCGGCATTAAATATCACTAACTTAGTGAATAATGTTACTTATAGGAATATTTGCAATTAATTACTTCCATTTGAGAAATCTCTACTCAGCTTACTAAGGAATTACTTGAGTGTTGTGAGTTGTCATGTAAACAAGTAAACAGAATTGGGAATATACATGTTTTAACAGAATATTAGAAAAGAAAGAAACATTTATTCGAGACGAACAACACACAGCGTTTGTCACGAAACGGTTCTATCTCAGCATAATTTGTGAGTGAGTGTTCCCCCGAATAGGTGAGTGTTGCAAATTATATTATGTGTAACATGTATTAATGTCAATTAGTAGATAGTATTTCATGCCTAACATCTAATTGTGCTTACCTTTAGTTATAACCCACTATTGTAGTCGTGTACTGCAACATAAGAATTCCTTTGTCCGTAGTAGCGTAATGAAAAAAATACCCACTTGCCTAAAGAGTAAAACCGTGATATTATGTAATTTTGTAACAACTAAGAATATATTAAAGTAGATCATAAAACAGTATTACTGAGCTGTTCTTAAATACATTTTAAATGCTTTTGTAATAATTTCTGACTCGCGGAAATTAAGTAATTTTACATTTTTAATCGCTCAGTATAGTCTGGATCTTCTCAGTTGAATTTTTCGCTCCGAGCCCTAATCTTTCAAACAAAGCCTATTGTCTCTATTATCGCATAGCCACCAGCTACCGAGTAAGCATGTGCTACTACAACATTCATGTTGAAAAACAAACGGTATCGTCATAGTATTAAGGTTCAAATTTAATGTCACTGATATTCTAGATATTACGTTTTGGTAGTGTAGGACGATAGACTGCCCCGAAGCAATACGGCACTCACATTATTTTGATACTTTGTGGTGTTACATTATTAGCTTGCGGTGATAAATGTGATATTTTACAATGATGCAGCTGCAAGCATACACTGAGCGCGCACGCTAGGGCGGGCCACGTCTATACACCGAGCGCGCACGCTAGGGCGAGCCACGTGTATACCCTGCGCGCGCACGCTAGGGCAAGCCACGTCTATACACTGTGTCCGCACGCTAGGGCGAGCCACGTCTATACACCGAGCGCGCACGCTAGGGCGAGCCACGTGTATACCCTGCGCGCGCACGCTAGAGCAAGCCACGTCTATACACTGAGCGCACACGCTAGCGCGAGCCACGTCTATACACTGAGCGCGCACGCTAGGGCGAGCCACGTCTATAAACTGAGCACGCACGCTAGGGCGAGCCACGTGTATACACTGAGCGCGCACGCTAGGGCGAGCCGTGCGCCCGGTGGGACACGGCTCATGCATCATGCAGTTGGGGCCATACTTTGTTGTTACGCTTTTTGGACCGAGGGCTCGCGAAGACCCAGGACCCAGGTACACACATTCCTGCATTCCTAATAAATAACAATAATAACCTACGTACATATTTATAGATAACAAACGTCCAGACGTTTAACATCTATAAATCTCTATAATCTTCTGGAAACACCTTACAGTTCACACGACAATGGCTCGACCTAGTGTGAGGACTATTGCTTAACTATAATGTAAAAATCTTAGCCTAAGCTCTTTGTAATTCTTCCTGTGTGTAACTCACTAGGTAAATAAATAAATTTTGTATTGTAAATATGAATGTATATTGTTGTCTAGTGCCCAAAATACAGAGTATCCAAGTTAGGGACTAGCTAGATCAATGCCCCTGAATATGACTATTTTGTAAATGAGAAAAGAGCGTATGATTAACCGGCTATTCCTAGTTGTCCGCACTGGAAACTACTGGGTTATTTCCCTCACCTGTGTGATGCATTTCTATGCAAATGAATGATTAGTTGTTACCACCCACGATTATTCTCACTACTTACGCACTGCATCTTGCGTGTCTGTAAATAAAAGTGTTATTCCGCAGCCGACCGCAGACGGCAACGGCAAACGGCATCTTCAGGCGTCCATACTAATTTATCTATTACATAGAAACCAGTATGGACGCCTGACGCTGCCGTCAGCCGTTGCCGTCTGCGGTCGGCTGCGGAATGACACCTTGAAGTATTACACTTGAGCAGGGATGTAAAGAGTCGGTCGGCCTTTCCCTTCACTGTTTCCATCCAACAGAGATGTGCTATGCTATGTTTTCATAGATTTGGCAAGTAGATGTAGCTGGAGGTACGTGCGTACCTAATCTATGAAAACATAGCATAAAGAAAAAAATGTCCCCACTTATTTTTTTCCACGATGTGACTTTTTTACATTAATTCTGTATTGACTGCCATGACGGACATGTGTCCGTGTCCGTGGACATGGTGGAATCCTAAAAAATTTATGGAAAATTTGGGACATTTTTTTTCTCTTTCGGGATCAAGAGTGTTCATGATTCTGAACAGGAAAAACGAAAAAATCTCAATTTTGAGAAAAAAGTAAATGTCGCACTGTCGTGACATTGATTACGTGAGTTTGACCGTGAATTTATTAGTAGTATTTTAGACATGTCTCACGAAAGTTTAAATTCTAATATTAAAGCTACGGTAGCTGAAGTTAATAGCCACGGGCTTACTTTAATAAACTAGGAAACAATAAATTAATTATGAATTAGGAACTGAATCTGTAAAAGTATCATATATATAATCGGGTAAAAGGGTCATATCAATTAATGGATTTCTTAGGGACGACTCCGTCGAGAGCAAGAATCTTCTTATAATAATATTAACTTTCTAAGAAGAACCGATTTCCAAAATTCTTTTTTTATTTGAAAGAGTATACTCCCGAGGTGGTCCCATTGTCTCCAATTTAGGATCTAATGATGGGATCTCAGGGAAATTGAGGGCAACCCTCAAATTTTATTGGCACGCGTGTAGTGATTTCAGTATTTTCTATTATTACAAGCTTTATATTAACTTGCACTGTTCGTATGTATGTAAATAAATATGTAAGTATGTAAATATATAAGTTGTCCGTCAAAATTTGCAATCTATTTTCAATTCAATTGAGCTGAAATTTTGCATGCATATGTATTTATATCGCATGACAATGCAATATTATGATGACATGGAGCTGATTTGACATCAGATCGTTAGAGTCGACCGCCGACCGCCGCGCGGAGCACACGCCTGCGGAAATCTACAGCTGCGGAGGGCGCACGCCTGCGCGCGCGTACGCGCCTGCGTGCGCCCCGCGAATTAGTTACTATCGATTCGTCACGTCGAGCGCCCGCATGCGCTCCGTGATTTTCCATAATAAATAAACCGCGTTGAGTGTCCGTACACGCTCCGCGTCCCCGACATCAAGAACATCCGTCGAGGGAAAAATCCTACAAGTCAAGAAATCCTGCCAAGAAAACCGTCAAGTTCCTTCGTTAAGAACATAGATACTACAACCTATAGTCCTACTGCAACCGTCGGGGAAGACTGGATCCTCCTACCCGGTAGCCAGCGCCTGCTTACTGCGGGTCCCTCTGGTGCCAACGGGGGGCTCTCCTAGTTGAAACCAATGGAAGCAGCCTTCGTCAAGTTCCTTCGTTAAGAACATGGATTCTACAAAACTTCAATCCCCCTGCGACCGATGGAGTAGATAGAGAGAGCTGGGGGGCTCCCCTCGTCGAAACATTGGAAGCAACATTCGTCAAGTTCCTCCGTTAAGAACATGGATCCTACAAACCTACATGTCTACTGCGTCGCCGGAGGAAACTGGATCCTCCTACCCGGTAGCCAGCGCCCGCTTGCTCGGAAGACCTCCGCCTGCGGGTCCCTCTGGTGCCAACGGGGGGCTTCTGTGAACTCCGAAGACAGCAGCCATTCCGTCAAGTTCCTTCGTAAAAAACCCATCAGTGACACAAGTGAAAAGACACTAATACCCATTCTAGTGACAATCAATGATATAGTGATCCAAAATTCGAACCCCTTCACCAAAGGGCAAAGACCTACTCTCCCCTAAGGAGGTAGGCAAAAGTGTTTTAAATTGTGTAAATCCCCAGGGGTCCCACCAGGGACTCTAGGGCGTCATCCCAGTAGTCATTGGAGTTTAGCTCCAGAACTGCTTCATCAAAAAAAATAAAAAATAAGAAAGGATTTTTCAAAATTCACGCTCTAAGGGGGTGAAATGGGGGTCCAAAGTTTGTATGGCAGCACAATGTTTTCTAATGACGTTATAACGTAAAAAATTATCGTCCGTAAACCGACTTTACAGACAACCATTTTTTTTAAGACTATTATAGCTTGTAGGTGACTCAGAATCACAATGGAACTTTTTATACTCACGCCCGTATTTACAAGAGGAGTGGCAGTATACATTAAACTTTATTTATTTAGGAATGGGTGAAAATTTCAGAAGTGCCTGATTATTTTTTTGGTGGTAGGAATAACCTTCCTTAGCACCAGACAAAAGTTGCAGACTTTTCAGCCCCGTCAATTATTTTTGAAAAATATTAACAGTTTCCTCACTTACGTTTTGGGTTTAGGATGGCGAATAAGACACTTTCCTTAATCCGTCTCATATTGCAAAAAATTCACAGATCTCGTGCCTTTCACGACCTTCTGGTACATTGAAGATGAATTTAATGAATTAAACAAAACTAAATTGACTCATGGTCTGTTGCGTCATGAAGGAAATAATTATGTATTGATTTTTAACTTATTTTATTTGTTACTGCGATACGTATTTTTTGTAATATTGTTTGTAAGTGACCCTATGTACAATGAAGTCCCATATTTTTCATGGTCCTAACTTATTTTAACAATATACTTACTATTGATTTGTGACTAGGTGCTACAGCGTGTTTTTTTTAAATGGGACAGTATGGGGAAATCCGAATCTAAAGGAGATAGGGGAAAAGTGTCCAAAGAGACATTAGGTGTTTTTTTATGTTAACAAATTTGGCTCGTTAAAATTTTTGGTCAAGCGTGAGTTGTTCTTAAAAAAATATAAAGTTGGTCAATTTTTTTTTTGACGCGGGTCGACCCCCTGTTTCATGTAAGGATTATTTCATTGTATGGAAAGAAAAAAATCTGAACAGCAGAAGACTCTGTCTTTAGTAGTTATATATTTCCTCGTAAATGTGATGAAAAACATGGTGTGTATCACGGGCAGTAAGGGGATTACAAACTCGACGCCTTAAACGTACGGCCCTTAATGCACAATGTACTATTGTTTAGTTTAGTTGTATTTTAAAGTTAGTTTTTAATAATTAGTTTAGTTAATACTTACTATTTTATAATATAATCTTTGTCATTTTGAATATTGTTTATATGAATAACTATACATTTTATTTGCTTAACTTTATAACTTACGTTATCATTAAAAACTAAACTCAAAGTAATTATACAATTTATTCAAAAAAATATATATTATTTTATTTCGATCTCAAATAAATACAGAAACCTCACAATATATAAATATATATTAGGTCCTTACCTATGAAATTGGCGGTTTTTTCACAGATATTATTTTGTACGTAATTTATTCATTTCTATTGCAACTTCCAAATTATTTTTTAATTTCATTATAAGACTATGTAACAAAGGTTTTAAATACAAAAAATAGGTTTGAATTTTTTATTTAGTGTTTCAAATTAAAGCTTGAAAACCGCCCTTTTCATGTGCTGCCGGTTAAAGTGTTTCAATTACGTATAGTTTTATGATGCGAACTATTTTTAAGGAATGAAGATATGTGTAAAGTAGCTGAAAAGTTTTCTATATTCCTACCAAAATTTAGTTTGCTTTGAATTTGACATTGCTGAATAATCCGCAAAATTCAATGTATGAAAATCACAGTTTTCATAAAATTCTCCATACACACCGCCAATTTCATAGGTAAGGACCTAATATTATAATTTAGAATAAGCACTGAAACCTCAAGTAAACACTCCAATAACAACACGACAATCGTATTGCAGAAGATAACGAGCCGCACTCGAAATTGCGCCTCGTAAAGGGCACCTTCCTGCCTGGACCGTAAGAGATAGAGAGGTTCTCTTTTTTGCGAAATGTAGGCCAGCTCAATACCCCGAGGGTTTTATTCATTTTTTCGATATCGCTTTTCGTTTTCAAGAAATTGCCGATTTAGTACGACAAGACACCAAAAAAATTTGTAATTTTTCGACATTTTAGCAACTTTCAAAAGAAGATTTTAATTTTTTTTTGTTTTTTTTTTACCATTTTGTAACTCTTGCCAAGAGGCATCTTTTGACACCTCAATCATCCACGTAGCCCTAAAACTCACGAGACCAGGGCAATGTATCACTCTCGCTGAAATTGGAGGCTATACTGAAGCGATCGAAAAAACATTTTCAATGTTAAAAAATATTTTTTGTACTCGACGATTAAAATATGTGTATTAAGATTTCATAGAGAATACTGCAACGTCACTCTTTTCATAGTTGTAGTCCATGTTACTGTCGAAACAATCGAAATAACTACTTTTCGATACGCTCCAGACAACTAAAATAAATTCGACCAATCACGTGGCTGCTTTACTGAACTGTAATGAATTGGACCAATAGAATCGCTTTGATGTCGTACGCTCGTTGATGTCTTTTAAGATATCAACGAGCGTACGAGCGATAGGCTGCACTTCGTTTCAACAGTATCGAGTTTGTTTAATTAGTTCAGTTGACTCGTAGAAAATTAATTTTAATGAACTCGTACAAAAAGTATTGTTCACAATAGTGTTATAATCAAGCTTTTTAATCTCGTACCTTACTTAGGCCACTCAGCAAGCTTCGTGGCCTAAACACGGTACTCGACTAAAAAGCTCTCTATTATAACACGATTGTGAAAAATACTATTACGTATCTGACCCTGGCAATGACAAATATAGCTGCTGCAACTGTCAATGTCATTGCCAGTGTCAGTTTACCACGGATATTTAAGATATTTTCTTGTAATATGAGACAGATCAAGGACAGTGTCTTATTCACCGTCCTAAACCGAAAACGTAAGTGAGGAAAATTATTATATTTTTCAAAAATAATCGTAGCTGAAAAGTCTGCAACTTTTTTCTGGTCCTAAGGAAGGTCACCAAAAAAATAATCAAGTACTTCTGAAATTTCCATCCATTCCTAAATATACATTATACATTTGTAGATTTAAAAAAACCGGCTAAGTGCGAGAGGAGAGTGGAGTACCATTATCTATAAAAAACTATTTTATTCTGTGGTTTTAGTATTTTTTGTTAAAGCAGCAACAAAAATACTTCATCTGTGAAAATTTCAGCTGTCAAACTATCACTGTTGTTGAGATACAGTCTGGTGACAGACGGACAGACAGACGGACAGCAGAGTCTTAGTAATGGGGTCCCGTTTTACTCTTTGAGTACGGAACCCTAAAAATGTGATATTGCATAGGTAGCTAGCACATCGCCCTCATCACACTTCAACATTATACCCTTGGTGGACTCTTAAGAAATCCACGACAAGAAAGGCGGTTGTTCCAACCAAGCACCACACGGCTAACTTTGCAGATCTACGTACTACTTACTTATATGTAGATAGATTAAAAGCTTATCAAGGTTGATTGCCTACGTAAATTTAGTTGACTCAGAAACATGCTCAATCATCCTGGATAAATCAGATGACATGGCAATTAAGTTGGAACTTTCGCAAGTAACTTTAAGGTGAATTCAGATTAGCTAGTGATTTATTGTACTTCCAAATCCTTAAGTGGCAAGTGAGCTAATGTGTTAGTAGCCTATTCCTACTCATAATCACGTTTCATTCATCACGGCTCGCGAACCAGGCAAGTTATGACAACAATTTGTAGGAGTTGAACACAATTTACTGAGGCTGAAGTGCCATTTGTTGGGGTTCCTTTGGAACTAATTTTCGGCCGCTAACGACCTTAACGAGCTGCCGTGATTCTTAAAAAGGCAGTCATCTGACAATTTACCAATTTTGAGTTATATATTGTGCTGTGATCAGGAAAAAAAGACGCGTTGACCTATCTAACCCGTTTTTCTCTATCACATTTAGTTTTTGAGATAATTTTTCAATAAAAGGCAGTCAAGTGCATTCTTACCAGTGCCGAATTCATTAAAACGCAGTCATCTGACATTCATCCTTAAAAAAGCAGTTAAAGTCCTTTGACTGCGTAATATATGGGAAATATTTTAGGCAAAACTTATTTAAAAGGCAGATTTGTACCAAACTGCCTATTGATAATTATAGTTCATAGAATTTACTTTACAATAATTCATTAAAAAGCAGCTTTTGAGTAAAAATTCTTTAAAAGGCAGTCATGTGACGTAAGCTGCCTTCTTAATAATTATTTGATTGATATTACTTACTTCTATACTTCCAAAAAGGAATGTACGTCACAATTTTTTTTTATTAATTACAATTTTTTGACATCCATCGGATACTAAAACGCAGTTTTCTCGCAATAATTATTTTAAAGGCAGTCATGTTTTACCGCGCCCCTATAATAATATTTGCGTGGATTTTTTAAAGTTTGTTTCACCGACAGATGCGAGCCGCAGCGGACGTTTGAGGCAGGGCGTGCGTTCGTTCGCGCCAAAATCACGTGAGCGTGCCAATATTCAAAGTACGTAATAGACCGGGAGATGCTGACACAAAATTTTAAGGTATTTGTACCAAGTATGGCGACCCTTCAGGGGTCTAATTACGTAATCAGAAAAGGAAAATGATGGTCATAGCGCTAGTACTGGCAGCCCAAATGCGTGGGCGTTAGTTAGTCAGTTATACTGGGCGTTTTCTGCAAGTCGACATCCATTGTGCCTATTTTGCGTGAAACGGCGGTGTGGCGCTACTCTAACCACCCCAGCTCGTCTAGAAAGTTGCTGAGTGCCTTGGTGTTGTTGACTGCGTCCCGTAGTGTGTCTGGAGAACCTAGGTGCTTTATTCTGTATACTTCTACCTGCTTGCAGTCCAACAGTATATGTTTAGTCGATTCTTCTGCCTCCATACACGCTCTGCACATGGGGCTGTCTGTGATACCTAAGTTATAGAGGTGTCTGTTCAAGGTGTTATGTCCTCTTATTATTCCCACTATCTTGCGCAGTTGGTTTCTATGTGTCCTTAGTAGTGCGGTTGTGAGTTTGTAGTCACGTTTCGACAGAATCTCTTTGCTCTGTCTGCATGTGTCTGTCTCCTCCCAGTATCTTTAATGTAGTTCTTTAGTGTGTTGGTCCAGTTGATTGTATATGTAGCTTTGTGGCAGGGGCAAGATTGGCTCCGGTCCGTATGCCGTTGTTTCTGAGCCTTTCCTGGCCAGTTCATCCGCTGCATCGTTCCTCTTGAGCCACTGTGCCTCTTGATCCATTGTATAGTAACTTTGTTTTTATCTGCGCACACCTCTGTGAGGTTTTGGTGGCTTTCGTATATCAAGCTAGATGTGATGTTATCACTGCTCAGTGCTTGTAGTACCGATTTACTGTCTGAGAGTATCCATATGTTAGTGTTTTCGACTTGTCGTCTCTTTATGGCATTGCAGGCTTCAATTATCCCTACGCATTCAGCCTGGAATACCGTGTTTTGTACACCCAGTGGTTTGGATATGTGTATGTTTAAATCCTCTGAGTTCCCGTATTTGTTTTTGAACCATGTGTAAAGATTCTAAGGTCTGTTTGGTTTAGCCCCTCTTTTAAATCTTCCGTCAGTGATATGCCGTAGTCTTTCCTAAAGACTGCAGTTTTTGGTATTTTGTCGATTGAAGCCTCCATCATAGGTAGGATTGTGATCAGTTTGTTATGGATCTTCGTGTGCGGTATGTCTAGTTTCGTCCATAGGTTGAGGCGTTTTAGGCGTATTGCCGTCGCAGCCACCTACTTATTCTTTCATCGACTATCGGAAAATACAAGAATTTTTGAGTAACAAATTGTTCGATTTTCGTAATTTATCGGACACGTGCGATTAACGCTCACGCATTTTGGCCGCCAGTACCAGCGCTATCACCATCATTTTCCTTTTCTTCATTACGTAATTAGACCCCTGAAGGGTCACCACCATACTTGGTACAAATACCTTAAAAATTTGTGTCAGCATCTCCGGGTCTAATACGTACCTTGAATATTGGCACGCTCACGTGATTTTGGCGCGAACGAACGCAGACCCTGATATGAGAAATATACAGTGCCTTTTCCATGATTTTATATTTTGTAATATGCCATTTTAATAAATGATAATATGAGTGTTTTATTTAATTCCAATTCACTTGACTGTTGTTATCGAAGTTTAAGAAAAAATATTTTATAGAAGAAAATTACTTAAAAAGCAGTGAATTGCATTTGAGCATTTAAGAATGCTTTGTAGTGAATTACTCAGTGGATATAATTTTGCTACCGTTTGCTTTAAAGAAGTAGTTTGGTGGAATAATTTATTTAAAGGCAGTAACTGGACTTTCACTTCTTTGTAAATAATTAAACGAAAAGGATTAATAGACAAGAAACTTAACAAAAAGGCCGCTAACTGAAAACACTGCCTTTTAAAGAATTACGAGCATACAATTGAAAGGAATTTTAATTTTCAATGATAAATTTGTTAGTAATAATTCAGTAAAAGGCAGCTTCGGGACTTTAGCTGCCTTTTAGTGAATTATTATAGGTTGTAAATAAACTCCCAAAATGCATACCACAATTATTTTTTGATATAATATAAAGGAATATGTAAAAATATAATAAATAACAATGAAAAAAGATAGAACAGGCACCTTTTTAATACCTAAAATCATCATTGCGTCATATATTCTTACAAAGCCTGATTAAAGTAAAAATATCTAATTAAAGACTGCTTTTGCGTTTTTCTCAAAAGTAAGTGATGTCAGAAGACTGCCTTTTTAAAAATCACGGCAGCGAGCCACTCATGTGACGTCATAACCGTGGCGGTTAATAAACCTTAGGTGAATTAGTACCGAGCGGGTCTTTTAACCTAACACTAATAGGCTTATTTGTTATGTGTAGCGGACGGTCCATTTTTATGGTCATTTGCTTGCAAATTTGAAGCGTGCGAGCTTTATGAATGTACAGTAAATGAAGTAACTTATACACATATACCTAAATAAACTCACGTCTGAATTTCGAAAAGGGTAGGCGCATATTCAATTTAATTGCTTCTATCAATGATAAGTTTAAAGATGGTTATTTATTACAATGACCGGCTGCTAGCTAGTTGCCCACATAGCACTTCGACCCTATTCCCATAGCCTACACTTACAACGCCCACGGGAAGACGGAGGAAAGTTGCTAAAAGGCATACGAGTTAAATTGAAATAACGTCGTCATCAAAAATTACTAAAATTACCTATAGGTACATAGACAATTCAGGAGCAGCGTCCTGTATTGTATACCTACGCAATAACACTTTACGCGTCACGATTGTATTATATAGGTACATAGTTTGCATTGTTACGAGCGGGGTATTTAAGCTTCAGATTGGTCGAATCTAAAAGTTTGTAAATTATAATTACTTAATAGGTAAAGTTGACTATAAATGTACCTACTTCATCTTTACGGCTCTAAGTCTTTCAAATTAATTATTGTTAGGGACAGTCTCTTATTAAACTGGTGGGCTCATAATAATTCATCACGTCTAATTTAATTATTTTATTGTTTGCAAAGTAGAAAGTATCGTCTGTTACAGAAATTCAAAGGAATTAAGTTTTGAGCACGTAGTGAGTGGGCGTGACTAATATTCCATGATCATGATAGGTCATTGAGCTTGCTGTGTTCAGTGATGAAATATTGCAATAAGGACTATAGCCACCTCGAGACAGACGTTTTGTATTCAAATATGGTTTCAATCTGTTTTGCGCGTCCAGTCAGCAATACATTGCAAAATAAAATTGAGCTGCGAAAAATCCGTCTCATTATCCCCTAGTATCTTATTACCATTTTTATCCATTAATAGTATGGTCGCTAACTATGGGCCTCATAAAAAGGCTCAAAGTCACTCAAAGGGCAATGGAGAGGGCTATGCTGGGAGTTTCTCTGCGCGATCGCATCAGAAATGAGGCTATCCGCAGCAGAACCAAGGTAACCGATATAGCCCTCCGAATTGCTAAACTTAAGTGGCAGTGGGCGGGGCCCATTGCACGTAGAACCGATGGCCGTTGGGGCGGAAAGGTTCTCGAGTGGCGACCACGTACCGGAAGGCGCGGCGTGGGTAGGCCCCCCACAAGGTGGACTGATGACCTGGTAAAGCGGGAGTCCGCTGGATGCGGGTGGCGCAGGACCGGCCATTGTGGCACTCTTTGGGGGAGGCCTATGTCCAGCAGTGGACGTCTTTCGGCTGATATGATGATGATGATGAATAGTAAAAAGTTATACATAATATTAGGTATCATATTAATAGTAGAATGATACTCCACTCCAGCAGCACCTGAATTCTTAAGAAGCGAATTCACAAAATACATTGCAAAATTAAATTGAGTTGAGAATTTAATACGATTCACCCTATACAGGTTGTATTGAAGATCGTCTGCCAAAATACTAGGGTGGGTAGGTGGGTCACTTGCAACACATTTTGGGCCAATTAACACTCTTCCTGCCCACTTTGTGTTTAGGGTTCCGTACTCAAAGAGTAAAACAGGACCCTATTACTAAGACTTCGCTGTCCGTCCATCCGTCTGTCTGTCACCAGGCTGTATCTCAAGAACCGTGATAGCTAGAGAGTTGAAATTTTCACAGATTATACTGTATATCTGTTGCAGCTATAAAAATAAATACTAAAAACAAAATATATTGTTTTTTAAGGGGGGCTGATACAACGAACGTGATTTTTGCCGTTTTTATAGATAATGGTACGGAACCCTTCGTGCGCGAGTCCAACTCGCACTTGGCCGGTTTTTTATTATTATTATCGATGGTCTTATGCATTCAGCCCATGTAACTGGCTGGTCCATATAACCGAACACACTAACTAACACACTAACCGAATAAAACCACGATTTTAGAATTAAACCATTTTTTGCCGGAAAGTTGTTAGTGATTCTTGACATATGGTATACCGTTAGAATAGTTATGAACTGAAGATTTTTTCATGACATTGGAAGATCTAAGGAGTTTCAAGTTTTTTTAAATTGTGCCATAAAGTTGAGTTTGATGATTTTTATTTTCTGTCCTTCACACTTTGTCGGGTCATAAGTCTCATAACTTTTTTTTTTAATTTCCTACCTAAATAAAATTATAAAAATTAAAAAAATACAACCACTTTTATGCTGCCAAATTGTAAATTTTTGGCAAATGCCGAGATAAAATAAAATAATAATAATAAAATTCACCGTGGGCGTTTTATTATTATTGTAAGTGTTAATTGTCCCTAAATATGTTGCAAGGGGCCCTATATACCTACCCTAGTCTTTTGGCAGACGATATTCCATACAGCTTGTATAAGGTGAATGTATAATCATATTAAATATATAAGAGGCGGAGTTTTCGGACATCCTGTATATTCATTAAATTATCACCTAGTACCTAGTATCTATTATTCGTATTGTTATCCATTTATATTCTTATCACTAAATAGTATAAAACATAGTCGCTCCCCGTTGTCTGTCTGTCCCTATGTATGCTTAGATCTTTAAAATTATGCAATGGATTTTGATACGATTTTTTTAATAGATAGAGTGATCCAAGAGGAAGGTTTATATGTATAATACATATAATTATATTTAGTATCAGCATTACATCGGTGCGAAGCCGGGGCGGATCGGTAGTACATAATAGTGTAAACGTCCGAGTGCTCGACGCTGTACTGGTAGGTAAATGGCATGGGCACTCTATTTTTTTCTTTTTTTATTGACCAATATAATCTGAGTAGTACATTTTGGTATACATTTTTTCACCAGCGGAAACCTCTAGGGTTTATATGCTGATGAATAGTTCGCTATGGTACATTAATTTACTTGAATACATCACCGTTATAGGCTCATAATTATTACAATACACTCGTATTGGGTTCAGATAACGTCAGATACCTTTTGATACTAGGTATCGATTGTAAGCTATTTACGTATTTATGCTGTAGTTCTTTTGGTAGTTGGTTTATTATATAAGGAAGAAGATATCTGACGTTTCTTTTCCCATGAACATTGACAAAATTAGGTAATTTGAACATAGCTTGCACATTTTAGCCCTTCTCTTTGTTTACTTATTTTTGCACCTGGATTCACGGCTTGATATAATGCCGCCGGCGCTGGACCCTAACAGTGTGGCGGTGGGAGATGGCAGGGAGGAAGTGGTGATGTTAGTTCGCAAGCGCGGAACGATTAAGGCGCGCATTACCAAGTTTAAAGAGTTTCTTACTGCGTTCGAACAAATAAGCAGGGAAATGATAACCACGAAACATAAAAGCGATATACATTTATGATTGAAGAAAATAAATGAGCTCTTTGCGAATTTTGAAAGTGTTCAAACGCAGATTGAAACCAATGATTCTGAAAGTAACTTAGATAGACGTTTGCAAGAACGCTTCGAAATGGAAAATCAGTTCTTTTCGGTCATTTCTAGCGCTGAGGAAATAGTTTCAAGGTATGAGGAGCGAGTCGAGAGCCCAAGTCGCAGACTTTCATTTGGCAGTAATTCTAGCAATCATTGCACTAGCCAACTACGACTGCCGACGATTAAATTGCCTAGTTTTGATGGCAATTACACAAAATGGCTCGAATTTCGGGACACTTTCGACTCGCTGATCAACGAAAATGAAACTATTTCCAGTATAAGCAAATTTCATTACCTCAGATCCTCCCTAGAGGGCGGTGCTGCGGTCACAATAAAATCGATTGAGTTTACGGCCGATAATTATAAAGTAGCGTGGGACTTACTTTGTAATAGATACAATAATAAAAATATGTTGATTAATAATCATCTCAAATCGTTCTTTACACTCGAGTCTCTGAATAGGGAATCTCATAAAGCATTGAGGTATATTATAGACCATGTTTCAAAGAATATGAGAGCCTTGAATACACTAGGGGAACACACTGAGATGTGGGATACCCTTGTAATATACATTGTAGTACAGAAGTTAGATAGTGTAACTAGTATTAAGTGGGAAGAATATAAAGCCAACCTCCCACAGTCTCCCACCCTCGAAAATTTCTATGAATTTCTGAGAAATCGAGCTGACGTTTTGGAGACTGTGCAAGGTGGCACAAAGGTTTTTCAAGCAAATAATAATCATACAAACAATCATAAGTTTGTTCACAATAGATCTCAAAGTAATACTAAATCGTTCTTTACATCAACACCGAAAATAACTTGTTTCATGTACTACCAGAACAAACGGCACGGCGCGCTAACGCGTCCGTGCTCCGTATATTTACAGAATTTATAATATAAACTTTTTACATGTCCAGGTTGTTTTACATCATCACGGTCATTCATCCCCATTCCTGGACAAGTTGGCACACAAGTTGGTTGGTTACATAATGTCAAAGTGACATGGCTTATATTCGAATGAAGAAAAATCCTCTTAGTTACAATTTAACCCATATTGCTTTGACAAAAAGTGCCCATGCCATATCGGACGTTTACCTTAGATATAATATAAGTCATAATGTCTGCGGCAAGTCCATCCTTCTTGTTGCAACATGTTATTGTCTCTAAAACCTAATTTTTTAAGGCAAGGCGTGGGTCGTGTAACTACAGAAAAAACTACCCTGCGGTTTTTAAAACTTAAGCTTTTTTTTTTATTATTTCTTCATGTTCCAGCGTAAGACCTGCATTAAAATTGTTGGTGAGATCATTTAGTATCAGGGAAGAAACAGAAATAAGAACCAATTTTATTTATTACCTGATTTAATTTAGTTCGAATTGTATTTGACATACTTTGAATAAAATTACTGGTATAGGAAAACATCCTGTGATCATTAACCTATATGAAACATTTAATGGGCAATGTTTCAGTCGTTAACCTGTGAAAGTGGACTAAAGAAAGAAACTCCAAAAAGATAGAATAAGGCCAAACAACTTTTCTATCTTTCAAACGTATTGGTATAACTTTTATTACAGATGGGTGATTGAAATAACAAGACAAAAAGAACAGCTAGCTTCAAAACTAACGAAGGACTCTTGAATAACCTTTGATGTGAAGAAACAAGCACTGCGATACATTTTTGCAATTTAATATTTCTGCCTTTGTTAAAAATGTCTTACGTTTTGTTGAGAGTGCGCAATATTCATGTGGGACGTCATTAGTTTATAGCTTTGCCTGACTTTCTAAAGTTGGAGAAAGAGTAATAAGGCCATAGAAAGAAGGACCAGACACAATTCAATCATTTTCGACCCAACAATAATACGTATTAGCATTTTAAGTGTTGCTTAGACCAAACAAGAAAATACTAAATTGAGGATCATACAATGTAAACGGTTAATATCAGGATAGGTTCCGAGTCTAAATTTAGTCGAGGCTTTAATAAAAGTTATACCTACTTGAGTTTGAGCTTCTGTGCTCGATAGCTTTGTAGACTAACTTTAAGTTTCGTGTATATAATATAAGTCGGGTGCGGATTCTCGTCGTGACAATCTTTGCTGTCAAAATTACGTCACTCTCTGTCTGCCATAGTATCACAAAAATATTTCAGAAATAGTATTTTTCAACTTAGGTACCTATTCCTATGCCAGCAATAGGTACCTAAGTTGAAAAACCCAAACGCTGGCCGTAATTAACCCACAAGTTGTTCAGAATGCGACCCCCTTTGGCACTGGTCCCACCGCCGGCTACAGACTATAAGCTATCGGCGATTACTCGCCCAAGAAACGAACAAAAGATAATAGCTTAAGTGTAAATAAATGTATAGTTCATCGCCGGCGCTGTGAACAGCCAGCTATAAACTATAAATATATAACTCTCTCTTTTATTTACACGAAAGCGATTATCTTTTGTTCGTTTCTTTAGCTAGAAAATAGCCGATAGCTCATAGCTTACTCGCTCGCGGTGGGACCAGTGCCTTTGACACAAACGACCTTTTATTGTTTAAGTTTATCACTAGTAGCTACTCAAATTAACAATGGTTAAGGCGACTTCTAGGTCACAGAGGTACTTTTTGAGAGAGGCATTCACCCGAATTTTGGATGGAGATGTTGGTGTCAGATAAAACATTGCTGAACGCATGGAAAAAGTTAAGCCATCTTAAGAAGTCTAGCAGGTCGATCACGTAACGCATTGTGCGAACGTCGGGTAGGTCTAAATGTCACTTTCTATATGGAAAATTGACAGTTAAATTGTACCGACGCGCGTTCCGTACGTTACGTAATTAACCCTCTGGTACTCAAAATTACATTCAAGAGAATATTAAGGTTTGTACTTTGTGTAGATAATTGTGAGCGTGTTATTTTGCTTAGCTACTTCTGCTGCTGTGCTTTTAAAGGGTAAAAAGGGCGCCTTTTCTATATGTAAAAGACCAGAAGAGCAAGAAGTAGAAATAAATTAACCATATTATTACATCGCGTGTCCATCAGAAGCCTAATTCAAGGTGCACCGAAACTCCAACTGCTAATTAAATAAAACCCCATTGTCTGACGAAGCGTTTAATTCAAGGTTGACTTAATTTGGCCGCCCGCTTAAGTGGAATAAAAGGGAACAGATAATTCTTAAGGGGTGAAAAGGTTTGGTCTCTGTTACCCTTGCGGCTGGTCTACACTAGAACCCGGTAACGAACAAGGTGTAGGTCAAAGAAAAACAAAATCGCTTGTGTTCCCGTATGTTCATTCACTGCCAAGAATCGCTATGCTTTTAGCCTAGCCTATCCCGTGGATTTCCCGCGCTAAATAGTGGAAAGTGCCTACAGCCTGTAGCCTGTAGCTCCCAAAATTTCACGATAGTTGGTTGAGAAATCCGACATGTAGAGGAGGACAGCCGGACAGCGGGACATTCGGACATACGAACTAATTTTGGCCCAAGCTGAAGCATAGAACTTCGTTCGCTTCGCTCGCTCGTTCAATTACCTATGCATTATTGTCGATTTAGAGAAAGTAAACGAAGTAAATAAAAGAAGCATTCTTCCTGACTTACGTACTTACTCGGTATTTTTCCAGCGCAACCGCCCTCGTAAGTCTCGGAACTTCTCTAATCGAGTAAACAAGTTCAAAGCTTTTACTACTCGAATATTAAATTAACCCTCCCTGATTTCCCCGATACAGATGGTCACTATTTGTTTTAGCCGAACAAATTGTGTCTAGAGGCCGCAAAATGGGGTGTTCCGTTTCATCGAATGGGATATTCTGGCTCATTAAATATCGAAAAGGTTTTCTGGGTAGCATGGTCCAAATTAGGGAGATTTTTAAGTAAGGCCCTAGTTCTTCAGGGGAAATAATTAATCGTACCAACCCAATTTTTTCAGTGTTTCGTAGGTCAATAAGTAGTGGTGCGTTTTTGTTTTAGAGGAAGGAGGGTCGACAAGGCACTTACGTTTTGCTATTTACTTCCATATAATGTTTTGGACGGGTTTGTTCTGCCACGTAAACTCGCTGCTCGCGTAAAAGCAAGCGTACGAAATACACTTGTATTATTATTACGCGAGCCCGATTTTTGTACATGCCATCAGATCTACAGTTATGGTCCGATTTTGATAAATGATATGTCACTGGATTCGTCTTATGCTGCAGATTTGCAATAAGGTCTTAGTTTTTTTCATTTTTTATCGGTTAGGTTATTTTAGTAAAAATATAAATTTAAAGAAACTACTGTGCGCTGACCTGGTGATTTTGGCTGCGTGACGTCACGTGGCCTAACTCTGTTTTGACTCGAGCTGACAATGTAAAATTATAAACAAGAATTGAACTCAAACCTGTACTAAGTTCTTCAGCATGAAAAATTATAAATGTTGAGTCGGCCACATATGGATACAACACTAAGAAAAGTAAGAAAAATAGAAAGTAAATGGCCTTTTGTAAATATTGTTTACTTACAAAAACTCACAGATGTATTGTGTCAACTGTGGTTTTTAGGGTTCCGTAGCCAAATGCCAAAAAACGGATCCCTTATAGATTCGTCATGACTGTACGTCTGTCTGTCCGTCCGTATGTCACAGCCACTTTTTTCCGAAACTATAAGAGCTTGTTGAAACTTGGTAAGTAGATGTATTCTGTGAACCGCATAAAGATTTTCACTTAAAAATTGAAAAAAAAAAACATTAAGTTTTAGGGGTCACCATACTCAGAACTGGAACTCAAAAAAATTTTTTTCATCAAACCCACACGTGTCTACCCACTATGGATAGGTCTTCAAAAATGATATTGAGGTTTTCTAATATTATTTTTTTCTAAACTGAATAGTTTGCGCGAGAGACACTTCCAAAGTGGTAAAATGTGTGTCCCCCCCCTGTAACTTCTAAAATAAGACAATAATGAAACTAAAAAAAATATAATATGATGTACATTACCATGCAAACTTCCACCGAAAATTGGTTTGAAGGAGATCTAGTAAGTAGTTTTTTTTTAATACGTCATAAATCGTAAACCGCAATTAATTTCACGGAACCCTTCATGTGCGAGTCCGACTCGCACTTGGCCGCTTTTTTTTATTGACATAGAGACGTCAGTATTACTTGCCATGTTCTTATTTACTTCAGAAAAGTTTATATACAAACTTATTTTCCCGTATTCGAGATGTTGGGAGAAGAATGAGGTTTAATTAAATCCATTAATTGTCGTGGACCCCATAGACGGCTTTGTTAACCTTACTTAGTACAATACCGTAGGCGCCGATAGGCTCCACCTAATTTCCAGTATAAAGATGTAGAAAACGATACTCGATTACAAAACTTTCTTTTCGGATGGCCGGGGACTCCCATTGGCGACGTTGTTGAATACCATCCAAATTATTTTTGGTTCAGATAATTATATTTTGATAACAGGTAGGAGATTAGTTAAATAAATTGTAATTTGTCAAAAAAAACATAAATTAGGATAAAACTATTAACTATAAATAGTCAAATGCAACTATAACCGGTAAAATATTATTTTAAACCATTAACGGTCCCCGATCCAGTATTCTTTGATCCGTGCCGATACTAGTAATAAACAGGTGTAATGTCTGTGAAATGTAAGTTTGTATGTTGGGGGTAATCTCAGAAACTATACCCATCCTATTCTAAAAACCATTTCTTCAGTAGGTAGGTTATATGTATGTAAGCACTTTATTGTACAAAAAACAGGTTAAAACATAAACATGATATGTAAGATTAAAGTAGGTACAAAGGCGAACTTATTCCTATAAGGGATCTCGGGGGGAATACAGGGGATATGTAGAATGGACCTACAGGATTAAGTATGCGCTATATTTTATACCATCGCTCCCTCCGCCTAGATTAGTTGTATTGTATTACGCGGCGGAATCAATATAATACGAAATATTAATTCTATGATTGAAGCCTCGTTACTGTACTTACGCTGAAGTGCACTGGAGAAAAAGGAATTGATTACACAACACAATTGTCCGACACGGGCGTCAAATAATATAAATATTATAACATGGGAATCCACAATGTATCCTATCAATATTTATTTAATTTACTCAACGCTCTTGTATCTGGGTCTCGTAATACATGATATGATATGATAAATCAACATTCGACATAACAAATATTTTCCAAGAAATTTCGATTGGTTGGTACCATATATTTTCTTTGACTACTAAATATTACTTTGCTCTATTGACAATACAATATTACGTGAATGTATATAAGTAAATTTTGTGATCATTAAAGATAAGACATGATATACCCACTCGTGTTACGAATTTATATATACTAGCTACCCGCGCGGCTCCGCCGCGTACCGGTAGACTGGGGTACTTTAGGAAAAAATGGGGCTACTTTGATCATTTAGAATGTAGTATAAAAGCAAAACTATTTGAAATGAAGAAGATTTAATCGAGTATACAGCAAGATAGATAACTAATATATTCACTGCCACAGTTCACCCACAAGTAAAAACAATGATTTCGGAGAAAAACCTATTTGATCAAAGTCGCCCCGCGAATCAAAGTAACCCCAGTTGACGGTATACAAAAAACCTGGGCGGATCGAAGAGACAAAATATAACACGTAGGTACTTAATCCTTCTACATATGGCCTACTCTTTTATCGAAATATAATTATCTGAACCTGAAACAATTTGGATGGTATTCAACTATTACCTAACCTTACCTATTTTGTCTGTATTTTTACCAATGTCTTGTGTACAAAAAAGTATTTACATACATACATACATACTATTCAAGTCAGGTCAACAAAATTGCCAATGGGACTCCCCGGGATCCGAGAAGAAATTTAAGTAGGTAATCGAGTGGAATAAGCCTATCGGCGCCTACTACGGCATTGTGCTAAGTAAGGTTAACAAAGTCGTATATATATGGGCTCCACGACAACTACTGGGTTTGAAGGTTTAAACCTCATTCTTCTCCCAACATCTTATGGGTAAATATGTTTGTATATACTATTTTTTTTATTTAGGTAAACAAACAGCCACTACAAGGGAGTCTTAGATTATTAGCCTTATACATAAATACAATATGTGTGGCCAACACCGTTCACCACTTATTTTATATTACATCATCATGCGGAGTAAGTCAGGGGAGCAGCCCCTGAAGTGTTGTGAATCCGGGGGGTTAAATACTAACAAAATATAAAAAGAGAAAGAAAAATAAAAAAAAACACATACCCGGTCACATTAAAAGCGATAATTGAGTATGTAAGTTAATATGGTTAAACTAAGTACTTAAACAACATCAAAGTGTTTCAGTTAGTTTGTATTGTTTTTGAGTACATCTGTTATTTGTTTTTTGTATGAACTAATGCTAAAGCCAAATATATCTATGTGATTAAAATGTACATTGTAATTGTGAACGAGCCTGCGCAGAGGAGCGCGCATCTGTATGTCAATAAAAAAAATCCACAGTTGACACATACGTCTGTCAGTTTTTGTAAACAAATAATTGCAAAAGATAGTTAATTTTCTATTTTCTTAGTGTTGTATCCATATGTGGCCGACTCAACGTTTATAATTTATTATGCTGAAGAACTTACTACAGGTTTGAATTCAATTCTTATCTATTTATTTTACATTGTCGTCTCAAGTCAAAACAGGAGTTACGTCAAGTGACATCACACAGCCAAAGTCACGTGGTCAGCGCACAGTAGTTTTCTGAAATTATTTTTTTTGTACTTTTTCGATAAAAAAATGAAAAAACTAAGACCTTATTGCAAATTTGCAGCATGAGACGAATCGAATGACATATCATTTATTAAAATCGGACCATAACTGTAGATCTGATGGTATGTACGCGTAATAATAATACAGATACTTATAAGTTACTTAATCGTTAATATTTTGCATTAGTAGACATTTATTAGATCTGAAAATGTGTCCATTACACGACACGTGCTTATCAATTGGAAAATATGGACACATACTAATATTTAATCATCATTCAAAATGTACTTAAAATATGACTACAGTGTTAGTCTATTCTTAATATCAAATCAATATAATTCAAATAATATAATTGATATGATAATTCGCCGTTAAGGTGGTTCGATTGCCATACAAAACGTTATTTGACATTCGCAGGCAAACGGCGTGATATTTTAAGAAACTTATGTAACAAACTTTCATCAATTGGTTTCCCATTTGCGCCAAATTCCCCCTTTCCTATAATAAACTTGTATAAACTAGATTAATTTGAGAAAAATCGTTTTCCCAAAATATCACGTCCTAAACCAATTTCTCAAATTAATCTAGTTTAATATACAAGTTTATTCTAGGAAAGGGGGAATTTGGCGCAAATGGGAAGCCAATTTATGAACGTTTGTTACATAAGTTTCTTAAAATATCACGCCGTTAGCCTGCGAATGTCAAATAACGTTTTGTATGGCAATCGAACCACCTTAACTAACTTTTTTGGACCGGCCTAGGCATTACGTGAACCGATTTAAAAATATAAACTAAAATTCTAAGCTCGACTTATGATTTTTCATTTATACCATCTTGGGTAGCGGACGCTGCCACTGAACATCAGTTTTGTCACTATTTATTTTATTCTTCAAACATTGAAGAGCTACAGAATGTTTTAGTTGCTGTCCAGGTATCATAAGGTATCAAAAATGTCAAACAACTAGGTAATTGATGCATTTTTGGCGCCAGACGCGTAAAATTGCCAGTCCGGAGAAATGCCCTAAAGGAGTATGTAGTTAGTATTTTCACGGGAGAGAAAATTACATTGCAACGACTATAGTACATTGTAGGAGAGGCCGGAAAACCGCTCAAAGATGGACGAGTGAGTTTGCGGGCCGACACGTCAGTGGAGGCCCTCAAATAATACGAGTCCATCTTTAGCGTTTCCGGCCGAGTCATTAGGTACATAGTGCTTTTCACGACTACTGTGAGGAAATAAGAAAACATTTGCATAACTAACTATAAGTATTTTAATAGAAATTAATATTTAAATTGGCGTGAGGACAATTATTGTTAAAAGAAAGCGATGTATTTTTGACAGGAACATTTATATTTGTATTTTATGTCCTTTCAGAATTTGTTTGTATGTTCTCAAACTATTTTGATGGATGTGGTGCCTTTTTGATACTCTTCCATAGCATGAACTATTCGTAGGCCTTCTTATATTTAGCCCGCGATGTCTCTGGTAGCAAATTACTAGCTAGGGTCGTTTCGCCGGTAACGCGACCACCTTCGGTTAGCGACCACTTGACGGACTAGGCTGCTTCAATTAAAGATATTAACATTTCTACAAACCCAACAGAAAAATAATTAGTTATTAACTATTCTTGAATAGTGTCAGAATAAGAATAAATACACTTTAAAACCCAAAGCTTAATCCAAAGCAAGAAAAAATAACCTCAATTCACACATTTCACACATTGCTTCCGAAAAGTGTTGACGTGCAGTGAATCTGTAAAAAAAATAACGCGACAGTTGGCGCGAAAACTTTAGTTACGTCACTTAATTTTATTATTATGCTGAAATTAGTTAATTGATCGTTTAAATGATTGATCTGTTGTAATAATTTCGTTGAGATTCGGCATATTTAAAAATAGATTTAAATAAAATGGGGTGGTCGCGTACCCAAATACATAATTACCAAAGAAGTCGGATAGCGACCACATCGTTTTCTTTTTCTTTCCTTATGGATTCTTATGCGGCACCCGCGATATTTAGCTTGGCTAGCAAATTGAGTCGGTATTTAAGCCGCGCCAATCCATGTTATGTCCATAGTATATATAATATAATAATAATATATAATTATATATTATATTATATAATAATAAATAATTTATATGAGATGATTATATTATAAATTCGAAAGTGTGTATGTCTGTCTGTCTGTTATCTCTTCACGCTTAAACCGATGGACCGATTTTGATGAAATTTGGTATGGAGATAGTTTGAGTCCCGGGAAGAGACATACCTAGAATAGTTTTTATCCCCGAAATAATCCCCTAAGGGGGTGAAAGTTTGTATAAAGCTACGATATAAACGATTTCTACGCGGACGGAGTCGTGGGCAGACGCTAGTGTAAGTAGAATATAATCTAAAAGTTAAATAAAAGCTTGTAAAAAGGTGGCATTTAGATACCTACTATGAATGACATGTGTGACTGTAATAGCAATATATATAAAAGCACTATGGTGTGAGCGAGATGGCGCGCTTTTTTCGATTCTATTCTTCATTGACACAGCAATGTAAAGTAGATTTAGAAGAGTAACAATTTAGGGGTGTAGACACTAAATAAAATGACCTATAATGATGAATTTTCTCGAAAAAGGATTAAATGTAACGTCAAATGGAGAAAAAAAAGAGCAGGGGGTTAAGTAATCACAAAGTTATAGTATCCAAAATTTTTAGAGGGGGTGTATTCTATCCCTTTTCCGCAAAACGCACCTTCATATGAAATGATTGTCATTTACTTTGATGCTCGGGGATTGTGACGTCACGATCCACTAGCGTTTTCTCTCTCTAACAAGCAATATTAAAACGGTTGTAGCTTCGTAATTTTTGGAGATATATGAATGGGATTATCGTCACTTAGGCTTATCATTTTGTCTTCTTTTTTTGGATTAATAATAAATGGTTAGTCTACACTTCTATTTATAGTGGTATAAGGGCAGTTAGGTAGGTCAAACTTTGAGAGAAAGAGGTCAATCGTCGAATCCGACTCGTCTGGGTATCATTCGGGAAGCTACGCTATGGCACATCTTTTCGTCCAATATTCCGCAGTGTCTCAAGGCGAGTCTTTGACCAGTGTGTGTTGCCAGTGATGACGTATGGCACTGGAACGTGGTCGCTTACTATGGGCCTTATAAGAAGGCTAAAAGTCACCCAAAGGGCAATGGAGAGGGCTATGCTGGGAGTTTTTATGCGTGATCGCATCAGAAATGAGGCTATCCGCAACATAACCAAGGTAAGTAACCGATATAGCCATCCGAATCGCTAAAGTTAAGTGGCGGTGGGCGGGGCATATTGCACGTAGAATCGATAGCCGTTGGGGCGGAAAGGTTCTCGAATGGCGACCACGTACCGGGAGGCGCAGAGTGGATGTACCCCCACAAGGTGGACTGATGACCTAGTAAAGATCGCAGGAATCCGCTGGATGCGGGTGGCGCAAAACCGGTCATTGTGGCACTCTTTGGGGGAGGCCTATGTCTAGCAGTGGACGTCTTTCGACTGATATGATGATGATGATGATAAATCGTTTTATTAACTACTTAAACACTATTTGCAAGAGTGGTCGCCAACTAGCTAACAGGTGGTCGCCAACCGACTAAAGCGGTCGCTATCTAGCGAATTCGCTATTTTGTAACCTTTTCTATATTTTTTCCTAATCTATGGATGAAAGTGCTATATTTTATTGTAGGTTTCAAAACTTGACTATGCTCAGAGCCTTTACGAATACCATCTATTATGTGTGTAAATTGAATAGGTATATTTTTACTAATCTAAAGTGAGCAACTCGGCTAAGTGGTCGCTAACCGGCGAAACGACCCTACTGCCTGTGCTCTCTCTTGAATTTCGGTATTAGGCGTCAGCGTATGCATATCATTTTGTTCACTAGAAGAACTCATTTTTATAGCGTAGATACGCGTTTCGTGTATTTTTTAGTCAAACACAATTTACACTATCTAATTCAGTAAGTATTTTCCGATCCCGCCTTTTTTACTTTTTTTATCACTTTTAAGAGGCGTTTTTCTGTTGTTTGCTTCAAACCGACTCTAATCTTAGAAGCATTTTTCCTAAAAAAACCACAATCAGCTACGAAAGTAAAAACGCCTTGAATGGTTTTGACGTTTCTTTTTTTTAAACAAGTAATTGGTCCAAAAAATTTTAAGGATAAAGTTGCGCCAAAAAAAGGCCTTTTATCGATTTTTATCCAACCACTACTACAATGAAACATTGTAGTAGTGGTGGTTCAGGTGCTACAGCTTTTGCCTACTTTCCAGCTCGGTTTTAGACCATCTATTGCCACATTTCCGAACAGTGGCGTGAAAAAACTATTGTTCCATTCACAACTTCCATAAAATATGTGAGAAGCGACAGAAACAAGCACTGAGGAGTTATTCCCATTTGTCTCTTAAATATTCACAAAGAAACTTTCCCATTTCGCAGGGTGGCAAACAAAATAAATTGTGTCAGAACAAATACCTACTTACCAGTGGCAGCGAGTGAAAATGTTTGATGGGCAACCCGGAACCAAAAAATATGAAAGAGTTTAGAGTATAAATATAAATTCTAGGCACGCCGGTGGGAATGGGCTTGTATGAGCGCTCCGTTACTGCTACTTACATCAGAGTTTAAACTTTAGCAAAATAAAGTAAAAAAATTGTACATTACATCAGAGGCCGGGAAAACACCGTTTTCACACACACACGAAAACCGTTTTCACGCCAAGGCATGTATTTGTATAGTGCTTTTCTCAAACATGCAATGCAATAAATAAATAAAAATCCTCAAATCAAACTAATTTTCATGGCTGAATGACGCGTGATGCTGTGCCACAAATAGTGGAATGAAAATTAAAAAGTTACTTTGCAGGGCTAGGCCTGAAAAGTTGTATGAAATCCTATTTCAGGCCGCCTCGAGATGCTGCGCCCGAAAAAGGATACTTCCGAGTCTATTATAAGGAACGTAAAGAGAATGTTTCATTGCATGTTTGAGAAAATATGATTTGATATAGGTATGCCTGCTGGTAAAAGAAGTTGAAGAAATTTTTGGTCTATAGCAAAATTATACCTAGTTTTTGACCCCGTTTAGTGACAAATATAGAACCTTAATTAAGGTTCCAATTGTGATATAAATAACCTGGTCATAATGACGCTGGTAAAATGTATGGATACATTCCTTGGTTAAGGCCACACGTTACGGCAAATGTCACCCGCAAGAGCCTCCGAAGTCTCTATGAAATAATTGACAACTTAGAAAAGTTGTAAAACCCCCGACATTTTCATTTCAGAGTTCAATATCACAAAAACGGCTGAACCAATTTTGTTGAAACGTAGGACAAAAAAAAACCCATTAAAATCGGTCCACTCGTTTAGGCGCTGGCGCTACGATGCCACCGACAGACACACACACAGACACTCATACACACACATAGACACACATACACAAACACCTTCACACAGACACGTCAAACTTATAGTTATGTGGCGACGAAGTTTTAGATTAATGTACTTATTTGGATTCTCTTCCCAAAAGAACAGTAAAAAAATCACTTAGGTTAAATATGTAGTTTTAATGACAAACAGTAGCGAAATAAAGTCGAAAAGGGCCTACTTCTTTTTGACATAATTATAATTTAGAATTCCATAATAAATCAAACAATTAAATTATTAATTAAATACCAATGATCAACTAAATATTTGGGGGAGGCCTATGTCCAGCTGTGGACGTCTTTCGGCTGATGATGATCAACTAAATAATATTTTATGATTTTTTCGGTTTTTTATACACCTTGCTATATGATTTTAATAATAATAATAAAACATTTATTTCAGGTCATCTTTGGTGGCACACGCACAACTATGTCTAATTATTTACCACGTGGTCCCTTCATATTACTTTAAAGTGACTTAAAAGTTCAAGTACTTAATTGTAACAATTAATTGGATAGCTTAGGTTAGGTACCCACTACTTAGGCACTTAGCCACTTGGCTTAGGCAAGGCACTTTATAACTTCGTAAGAAACAAAAACGTCGAGGATTTTGGCATTTCGTTTGGCAGTTAGATATTTCAATACGGCAAATAGGTAGACGATATAATTTAAACTTTTGCCTATTCATTCCAGTGCGTGTAGTTAGGAGCTTCATTAAAACTTTTGATAACCTCTTCTAATTTGATGTTTGAACAATCTCAATTTCAGAAGTCAGAATCAAATAATAATGAATGAACTCCCATATACCTACACGGTTCGGTCTTGATGGTGAATGAAAGGTTTGGTTTAATGGGGAATGGATGAAAATTTTAGAAATGCCTGATTATTTTTTTTGTGATAGGAATAACCTTCCTTAGCACCAGAAAAAAGTTGCAGACTTGTCAGCCGCGTCAATTATTTTTGAAAAATATAAATAGTTTACTCACTTACGTTTTGTGGTTAGGAAGGCGAATGAGACTTTCCTTGATCCGTCTCATATTACAAAAAATATTTTATATATCTGACCCTGGCAATGACCAATATAGCTGCTGCAGCTGTCAATATCATTGCCAGTGTCAGTTTACCACGGATTTTTATGATATTTTTTTGTAATATGAGACGGATCAAGGAAATTGTCTCATTCGCCGTCCTAACCACAAAACGTAAGTGAAGAAACTGTTTATATTTTTCAAAAATAATTGACGCATTTGAAAAGTCTGTAACTTTTTTCTGGTGCTAAGGAAGGTTATTCCTATCACCAAAAAAAAATCAGGCGTTTCTAAAATTTTCGTCCATTCCCCGTTCATACGTGTGTCCAATAGGCTACGATACCACAGCTTAACATCAGGCAGACCGTAAGCTTGTTTGCCACCGTCGTTGTATAAAAAAAAACGTTTATTGTAGTTATCGAGTAGATTCTGTTCAGAATATAAATAAATGTTTGTTGTGTACTTTATTTACACCTTTGAAGAGGGGTCTGTTCTGGCTGGCATACGTTGACACATTGAGATTGGATACATAACGAATAGTGGGTACGCGCTCGTTTGCGCCAGCCCACACAATACATAAAGGTATGTGAGCTTAACGTCTGAGTTCTCGACGCTGTACTAGTATATGGCATGAGCTCTCTATGTCAAAGTGGCTTAAATTCGAATGCAGAAAAATCCTCTTAGTTCGAATTTAACCCATATACCCTGAGAAAATTGCGGTTTTTTTGGAAATAATTCAATACCAGGCTAATTATTTGTATACGGCTTTTATATGTTATTTTAAACAACTTTTACTATTGAAATCAATAATTCTATGGACCGGAAGTTGGGAAAATAATTTAACCCGCAAGCAAAAATGCTATCAGTATTTTTATAATGAAAACATGTTTGAGTACACAAATTTGGAGACTTACTACCTGAATCCAAAAATATATGCATCAGGAAATAACGGCATTTTAATTAAATATTTTACGACTTTGAGATAATATTGAATTTCATCTAGCCTATAGAAATGTTTATTCATTAACAAAAATAAGTGGGTTATGCGCGTATCCCAAAGAACGTATATAGACGTAGTCAATGATAAAGTAAAGAAAGTTTATACCATTTTCGCCTGATTTTTACGGAATTTATGAAGATTACTGTTCATTATTTTTTACCGTATCGGTATTAAATTTAGGTGGATTATTAATGAATATTTAGTCAAATTACCCAACCTATTTTTTGGTGTAAAAATATGGCTGATATCGATATATTGTTGTGTTTTCATAGAGCGAAACCGTAAAGTTCTCAGGGTTGCTTTGATATAAAGTGCCCATGCCATATACTAGTAGGTGCAGCGTCGAGCAATAGGAGGATTACCTTAATAAGTTTGAGAGGGGTAGCGCAGAGCAGAACGTTATCTCGCTCCTATTTCGAGCAGCCCAACTGGGGAAGTACCTCCCCTCCTCCTTACAGAAGGCCACAGGATTCATAGAGCCACTGCTTTCTCTGTAGGTATGTGTTGTTGGTGTTCCTGGTGGTGAGTAAGGTTGCCAGATGCAATGTGTTGAGAGTAAGGGGGCTGTATTCGTTTCTAGCTACCAATGCAATAAATCCTCAAATCAATAATGGGTAAATAGATAGATAGATAAAAACTATAACTACTAGCGTCCATAAGCTACAGAGTCTGCTTACTATCAGACATGCCTTATGCTTGTTTTCCACCATTGTGGGCGACAGAATGTAGTTTGTGAAATGTAGGACCTACGGGTCACGAAGAGAAAGGGTGTTGTATAGTATGTGAACAATAAGGCCTACGGGTCACGAAGAGAAAGGACGTGTAACTATAATTCCTTCACATAAGGACGGCAATTGTGCCCAGATTAAGCTCCTAAAGCAAACGGCTCATATAAGAAGCGCGTGATTTATTTAGGACCTAAGTACAATAGGTACAAACGAAGAAAATAGCTTAAAGTAAAGATAAAGGTACCAGGTACCTCCAGTAATTATTTCATAAAGATCGATAGGGGGAGAGCCCCTGATAAATGAGGGAGAGATAGCCAAATTATTTGTAAAGAAACCAACTTGAGACTATATCCCGATCTAGTCCGTCAACAAGGGACATCGGTAACTAGAGTTACGAAAAATGTGAAATAAAAATGTACACTACGTATGCATAGAGTTTTATTGCATATTATGGTGCAAGAATGGTCAAGGTTCAGGTTGATTTCTCTGATTGGCTAAAAAGACGGGAGCAAAGTCAAACTTATGCTACCACGTTAATGTAAATGTGAAAATTGACGGTCTCACCCGGCCATATCTTCGTAACCAGATAAGGTACGAAAGCAATTAAGATATCATTAGAAAGGTAAGGTAAATGCCCTTACGTATGTATACTCATTTTTGATAATCAATGTTAATTAAAGCCACTAGGGCCTGGCAAAGCCATTTCATGTTACCAAACTTAATAATTTTACGTAAATATCGATTTTCCCAATTTAAACGGGAAAAGTAGGAAAACTAATAGACATTGTAATGTATAGCCCACAAATAGTTCTTTTAAAGGAAAATGTGTAAAAACCCCTAAGGTTCCCCTGAAAATCAGGAAAACATAAAAACTAGCTTTTCCATAGTGAAAGTGGGCGAGGTCTTTAAAATTGTATCCCCACCACTTCTGATGTCTTAGGGATATAAAAGAGGCTATAATCGCCGGATATATTTGTGTTCGCTCAGCCCCACCAGTGGGAGCTCCTAGGAAGAAGAAGAAAGGAAGAAGTAGGGAAATTGTGATAGGAAGTAGGAAATTGTGATAGGGAAAGTTTAATCAGTAGTTTGTGTCTCATTATTTTATTATACCGTTTCATTTATTTTTCGCCAAGTATTATTTTATCGTCACCCCCACCCCATCCTTCAACAGTGCAGCTCAGTCTGCGGGATTAGTGCTCCCCTAGAGCACCTGCGCTATCAAAGCGCGTTACGGCCGTTTAAAAACACGCTGAGCGGTTCAACCGCCGCGGTTCACCCGCCGCGGTTGAAACGCGCGGTTCGCCCGCCGCGGTTTTTAAACGCCCCTTGTTAGGTGACTGTGAGGTCGCGAAGGTCAAACCCAGGCCTGTCGCACATCGACCACGTCGGCGCCACGCGTCGTCCACAGTCGTTTTGGTCCTTCGAGCCGGATCTGGAGATCCAGAAAAAGTGAAAGTTATAAAAAGTGATAGTACGTGTGGGTACTCAAAGAAAGTCGTTTGGGGGTTATAAAAGCAACAACGATAGTAAAAACAGTGAATCTTGAAATTTGTCGCCGTGACGCGACCAAAAGTGGTGAAAAAATTAGAAATTGTGAATGCATGTATGTCACTACGGTGTGACAGCATAAACTGTATACAATACGTGCGGTGTATTGAGTAGAAGCCCTTTCATGCCTGTAGTGTAGGTTGCCCAGAGCGCAACCGCAGGCATTCGAATAGAAGAGTTCTAGTAGAAGTACTTATTCGGTCACTACGGTGTGACAACAGTGTTATTAAGTGCGCGTGCACTGAAAAGCCACAATGAGAGTGGTATAAATAGGCAGAATTAAGCCAACATTATGAACGGAACGATTCCAATGAGGCCAGTCGGGAGCGAGCGGACACCGTATCACAGATACATCCCTAGAACATGGCTCGCCGAGCCAGCGGCGTGCGGCGCACACACCGCGCACGCCGCCCGGGTTGCCAGGAAAATGCAACCGGAAAATTATGCCCGAGACGCGGTCTGGGAGCAATGGCTGAGGAGAAGAATGCCAGCCCCTATGAGTATCGACGATACTAGAAGAGCCGACTCCCAAAGAGGGGCGGCCCCCGCAGTTTTATCAAACATGGACGTTACAGAGTCCCCATATGAGAACGCGAATATTTCGTGGTGCATAAAAGCTGAAAGATGGCTGCAGCAGCAGTACGAATATGAGAACATACCCCTGGGAACTCACCAGAGAGGAATCCTCAAAAACCCCCTGACGGGGGGAGCGCAGGTCGGCAAAATGAAGAAGAGAGTCACGTTCGCTGAACCACTGACGACATGCCGGCCGGAATCGCAACAGTCAACCGAAAGTCGGTTATCGGCGACACGCCAGCAGGAGCTCGAACAAGAAGAGAGCGAGCAACTAGCCAAGTTACGGCAAAAAGAAATGCTGCAACAAACAGCACACCAGGAAGAAATAAGGAAAATAGACGCCGTTCTTAGACAAGAGTTACTAAAAATGGAACAAGAATCCATAAATAGGCAAGCCCTATTAAAGAGAGCACAGCAAGAGGAACATAAGTGCTGGCTAAGAAATGCCAACGAGAGGCTTATAGCCGCTGCAGAGCGTCGCCGACGCGATGCAGCATCAACGTCGGAGCCCGTCCGGCCAAAAGAACCGCGATGGCGCGACCAGTTGCCGGAAGTCGTCGACTTTGGCACGTCTAGGAAGCCCCAACAACGGGGGCCCCACACGACTGACACTCAGTCATACGGGCACCTACAGACCGCTGGTTGCGGTGCCCCACCGTCCGGACCACCACCGGAAACCTACATCACGCTCGCCATGGCTGAGGAACATCGCCTATGCGACGCGATATCCACGCCAGAGCCCGCCCGGCCGACAGAGCCGCGACAGGGCGACGCCTTGCCGAATGTCGCTGACTTCGGCATAGCTACAAGGCCCCAACAAAAGGGAGCCTACTTGGATGACAGCCAGTCGTCCGGGCACCCGCAGACCGCCAGTTGCGGTGCCCCGCCGTTCGAAGTTATAAATACAAGCGCCGAGGTGGCGTTCGCCGTGCACAGCAGCACAGAAGACATCACAGTGTCTACAATCATGGCCCCAGGAGGCGCCATGGCCCGCCTCATCACTGAACCGACCCGCGGTCGCCCGGGGTCGGTCACGGCCACTCTTAACATATCAGCCCCCGGACCAGCGGGGTCGATCTCCACCGCAACGCACGAGAGTGCTGCGGTCGCCAGTTGCGGAAGGGCGAGCCAGCTCGCCATCACACGCACTGCACACAGCGGAACATCGTCGGCGGCACAGTGCAAACGGCGCCCCGCCGACCCGCCAACCTTCGCGACGCGAGAGGCAGCGACTAGTAGTGTCGCTTACATGAAGAAGAGCCGCCGGGACGCGCAGTTGACACTGCGTACCGGCAATAGTGGACAACCCCCGGCTCCACCGGAGCCACCGGATGACGCAGCGCCTACAAGGCCTGCTCAAAACAAGAAGAAGAAGGTGAAGATTAAGATCGGCGTTTGCAGGGTCATCGCCGACCCCGCCGACCCACCACGCGATGGGGGGTACCGGCTACCAAGTGAAAATGTGTTGTGCTGGTCGCTCAAGGGCCACATAAGGTAATTAAAGTGAAAAGTAAATGGTAAAGACAGTGAATGAACATGAAAGTGAAAGTAATTAAAAGTGTATTTGATGACGAATCATGTCGTAAGACTTTAATGTAGTCTGTCGCTTACCCTTGCAACCCAGTATGTATCTGCGATACATACCGGCGGGGGCATTGTGGGCGACAGAATGTAGTTTGTGAAATGTAGGACCTACGGGTCACGAAGAGAAAGGGTGTTGTATAGTATGTGAACAATAAGGCCTACGGGTCACGAAGAGAAAGGACGTGTAACTATAATTCCTTCACATAAGGACGGCAATTGTGCCCAGATTAAGCTCCTAAAGCAAACGGCTCATATAAGAAGCGCGTGATTTATTTAGGACCTAAGTACAATAGGTACAAACGAAGAAAATAGCTTAAAGTAAAGATAAAGGTACCAGGTACCTCCAGTAATTATTTCATAAAGATCGATAGGGGGAGAGCCCCTGATAAATGAGGGAGAGATAGCCAAATTATTTGTAAAGAAACCAACTTGAGACTATATCCCGATCTAGTCCGTCAACAAGGGACATCGGTAACTAGAGTTACGAAAAATGTGAAATAAAAATGTACACTACGTATGCATAGAGTTTTATTGCATATTATGGTGCAAGAATGGTCAAGGTTCAGGTTGATTTCTCTGATTGGCTAAAAAGACGGGAGCAAAGTCAAACTTATGCTACCACGTTAATGTAAATGTGAAAATTGACGGTCTCACCCGGCCATATCTTCGTAACCAGATAAGGTACGAAAGCAATTAAGATATCATTAGAAAGGTAAGGTAAATGCCCTTACGTATGTATACTCATTTTTGATAATCAATGTTAATTAAAGCCACTAGGGCCTGGCAAAGCCATTTCATGTTACCAAACTTAATAATTTTACGTAAATATCGATTTTCCCAATTTAAACGGGAAAAGTAGGAAAACTAATAGACATTGTAATGTATAGCCCACAAATAGTTCTTTTAAAGGAAAATGTGTAAAAACCCCTAAGGTTCCCCTGAAAATCAGGAAAACATAAAAACTAGCTTTTCCATAGTGAAAGTGGGCGAGGTCTTTAAAATTGTATCCCCACCACTTCTGATGTCTTAGGGGTATAAAAGAGGCTATAATCGCCGAATATATTTGTGTTCGCTCAGCCCCACCAGTGGGAGCTCCTAGGAAGAAGAAGAAAGGAAGAAGTAGGGAAATTGTGATAGGAAGTAGGAAATTGTGATAGGGAAAGTTTAATCAGTAGTTTGTGTCTCATTATTTTATTATACCGTTTCATTTATTTTTCGCCAAGTATTATTTTATCGTCACCCCCACCCCATCCTTCAACAGTGCAGCTCAGTCTGCGGGGTTAGTGCTCCCCTAGAGCACCTGCGCTATCAAAGCGCGTTACGGCCGTTTAAAAACACGCTGAGCGGTTCAACCGCCGCGGTTCACCCGCCGCGGTTGAAACGCGCGGTTCGCCCGCCGCGGTTTTTAAACGCCCCTTGTTAGGTGACTGTGAGGTCGCGAAGGTCAAACCCAGGCCTGTCGCACATCGACCACGTCGGCGCCACGCGTCGTCCACAACCATCGTAATATAAATAAAGCGGCCAAGTGCGAGTCGGACTCGCACATGAAGGGTTCCGTTACATAAATTGCTTTTTACGATATATGACGTATTAAAAAAAAACTACTTCCTAGATCTCGTTCAAACCAATTGTCGTTGGTAGTTTGCATGGTAATGTACATCATATATTTTTTTCAGTTTTATCATTCTCTTATTTTAGAAGTTACAGGGGGGACGACACACATTTTACCACTTTGGAAGTGTCTCTCGCGCAAAATATTCAGTTTAGAAAAAAATGATGTTAAAAACCTCCATATCATTTTTGAAGACCTATCCATAGATACTACAGACATAGATACCATAGACACGTATGGGTTTGATGAAAAAAAAATTTTTGAGTTTCAGTTCTGAGTATGGGGACCCCTAAAACTTAACATTTTTTTTTCGATTTTTGTGTGAAAATCTTAATGCGGTTCACAGAATACATCTACTTACCAAGTTTCAACAGTATAGCTCTTATAGTTTCGGAAAAAAGTGGCTGTGACATACGGACGGACAGACAGACAGACAGACAGACAGACGGACGGACATGACGAATCTATAAGGGTTCCGTTTTTTGCCATTTGGCTACGCAACCCTAAAAACCGGCCGAGTGCGTGTCGGACCAGTACAATGAAGGGGTTCCGTACCTTCTACTAGATAACCCATATTTAAACATCACTATCATATGAAATCTTCATAGCCAACTATTATATAGGCACCTACATTATTAAGGTAGGCAGTTTTTCAGCTATAAATCTTTTGAGCGACCTTTGGATCGATCTTGTATTGGTCAAAATAATGTTGTTCACAAATAACACAGTTCGAAAGTTCCTCGGGCCCACACAATTTTTGGGGACTGTCTGAGCGGTTATCTTCAAATATATAAACTTATTAAAAAAAATGCTGAGAGACCTTATTGTTTTCGTAAAAAATATTTAATTAAGTACAAAACTTTGTAGCGGCTAACAAAATACACCTACTCCAAATTTCATTCAAATACACTCTATAGCGTTTGAGTAAAATACCTATGACATACGGACAGACGGACAGACAGACATGACGAAACTATAAGGGTTCAGTTTTTACCATTTTGGCTACGTAACCCTAAAAAGGAAGGTAGTTAACCTTTGCCTTTTAAATAGAAAAAAAAACTATGAAGAAAGATTAATCAGTCAACAAATAAGAATAGGCATCAAGGGTAAACTCTCTTTTCTAAAAGACTGGATGAAAAAACAAGAAAGTAAAACCAGCGATTGATATTGGAAAACGAAGCCGGTTAAGTAGACGCATTTATAAATAGCAAACACATAAAAAAGACAAAAAACAAATAAGAAGAAATCGTACTAATACAAATAAGAATAAGTCAATAACTTAATATTGAGTTATGAAAGTCTCACAAGTCCTCTGGTATATTCTTGTTCATATTTACTCTCATACTGGATTCAGAATAATATTAATACGATAGTCAGCGTTATCCAATACCAAGGGGTAAAAATATCGAAAAGGCGGATCATGTTTTATCGCATGTTTCGTTCGTTGTTGACAAGTGAAAATTAGTGCCACCGAACAAAGGAACATTCGATATGTTTTCCATCGATAGACAATCCTGCCACGACCGTTATGTTTGACTTTTCATTCGGTGAGTTTTATTCTCTTCCTGTAATTAAGTCCTAGGCATTCGTCTAATAGTTAAAACTAAAATCTACGTAATGCATTCATGATTACCCGCTGCAAGTAAATAGGACCTGCGAATTTGTCGATGGTCGGGATTTATTTGAGTTGAGATGGGGAGGGGCGTATCTACGAGTATGTCGGCGGCCGATCGTAAAATCCGGCAGATCACGAAATTCCTAGGCATATCATGAAATGCCGCCATATCGTTCAATACTCGCCGTCATACGTAACAAGGGTTTGCAAACAAGTATTTCCGCTCTTTTATAAAAAAAAAATCCGGCCAAGTGCGAGTTGGACACGCGCACGAAGGGTTCCGTACCATTCATTATCTATAAGAACGGCAAAAAAACCACGTTTGTTGTATGGGAGCCCCCTTAAAAAAATATTTTATTTTGTTTTTAGTATTTGTTGTTATAGCGGCAACAGAAATACATAATCTGTGAAAATTTCAGTTCTCTAGCTATCACGGTTCTTGAGATACAGCCTGGTGACAGACAGACGGACGGACGGACGGACGGACGGGCGGACAGCGAAGTCTTAGTAATAGGGTCCCGTTTTACTCTTTGAGTACGGAACCCTAATAACCTCGAAGACGGAAGCGGGAGCTTCTAACCTATCCGCGAAACGAGTCGGTTTTGCCGCTAATCGATTTGCCTTATTTTTTAACAGGCACATCATTCGTTTCTCGCCATCAAACGTACAGTTTGGCGAGTTTAATAAAACTTATTAAATGTAATTGCTTTTTTATAATAAAAAAATAATTAATAAATCAATAAATTATATGCTGGGCCAACTTTTAGCCAAATGGCGGCGTTTCACGATATGCCTAGAAATTTCGTGATCTGCCGGATTTTTACGATGTGCCCGGTAGAGAGTTAGGAATATCGACGAATGCGTTGTTCTAATCGATCTGCCGTATTTTTTATGAGGCACATCATGATATGCCTGGTCAACTATTAGCCAAATCATGAAATGGCGGCATTTCACGATATGCCTAGGAATTTCGTGATCTGCCGGATTTTACGATTGGCCGCCGACATCTATAGCAATGCGCATGATATCTGCGCGTGCGCACTAGTGAACATGTGCGCTGTGTTGGTTTTATTTTCATGCTGGCGACCGTAATGAAAAAAGGGCTTGCTACTTGCCGCAGAATGAGTCATACCAGTTGTAGTGTACCTGTTTACGGACGATTTGCGGTCGTTCTTCTTTTAAGGGACGCAAATGCGCGTGCCATGCCTCAGTCGTGGTGCTGTGCCGTGTTTACTCATATTACAAGACTGCTAATAAGCTTTTTCAGGTTTCTGTAACGGCAAAGTTAAAAAATTATGTCTGTACGCTGCTAATGTTAACGTGCGCTTTGGTACACTCTCCTTACCTGTTTTTCTGATGTTGATAATGGGCTTGTGACCTTAAATTTGTTTACGATGCCATTCGAACCAGTTTTTGTAGATGAACAAATGTTTGTATGGAAGCAACTACATTTTAAGGACATTAATACCCAAAAAATCGAGTTAAAGACGGACCTCGCTGACAGCAGCCGAAACGCTTCATACTGATTGGCTTTAAAGTATGACGTCATACCGTGCAATTTGTACTACCCGTTGCATGGAAAATGAAGTAAATTGCTGTTTCGGTCGCGAAATACTGCGTTTAGGTCCATAGTTGTGGTACAAATTTGTTTCTATAAAAGCGTAAGGATTCTATTGGTACCTTTAAATTTACTCTTGGACAATAGATAAAAAAACTTTTTTTACTAAACTTTCAAGGTTCATATCTTTTTATGATTTGAATTATATTTAGTAATTTTTACTTTATTACAATCATTTGATGGTTTACTATCCATTTAGCAACACAACGTTATCAATTTTAACACCACGCAACAAGCCTATTGGTTTGTAGGGTTTTATATCCGATTATTGTCCTAAAATTTAGTTTGTTTGTAAATAATTTTCTTGTTGACATTTTTCTTGACAATCTTTCATAACTTCGATTTATGTCTAATTATTATAACTGCATCACCATCCAGTTAAGGTTGTATACTTTTAGTCTAAGGTTGTTATCACTTTTCGTCATTATGCGATCCTGGTACCTTATAATTTTTGAATTGTAAATTTAGAATCAGAAATTCTAGAATTCTTGGTACGCCCAAGCAACGGGCAGAACCTGCAGTTTTACGTCGACTTCCAAACCAGGAAGACTTCCAAATTGACCTGTGCGGGGTCACAGCTGGCCCCGCACCTCAAGAAGGTCCCTCCTCCGAGTTCTGGCAGCACGCTGACCAACCACGTCCTTTGTCTGCACGTGCTCCATGTGGACGCCAGTACGCACCCCTCTTAGGCGTCTGTACGCCATACCTATATTTGCCTGAATAATGTATGATACTTTGGCCAGTCAGTCCTTCACTCATCGGTGACATACATTGCCTAAATCATCATCATTGGCCTCTACGTCTTTATCAGACGATTCAAGCAGCGCTTTGCGAATGCATAGTAGAGCACTTTTTTAAATGGCTGTGTAGCCCTATGCGGGAGCGGCATTGTCTTCCGCAAAGGTGGCAGGAAAATTGTGCATTAGGTAATGGCGGGGTGTTTATTTGTCTTCTCCTTCTTTTACCTTCGAGAAGGTCAAACCAGGCCCCGTCATGTTTCTTGCGTCCGTCCATGAGAGCCCTTCGCCACTTAATCCTATCTTCCGCAATGTGCTCCCAACATTGGTGATTGATACCGAATGCTATCATATCCCGCTTGGCACAATCCTTAAAGCGTAGCAGAGGTCTACCTATACCTCTTTTAGCATTTGCTACGGCGCCAAGCAAGGTACGGCGTGGAAGACGAGTGGGTGGCATACGATGCACATGCCCCAACCATCTCAACCTAAATACATACTGTAATTGTCAGTTACTGGTGACTGACATGGCAGCAATGTGTTGTTAAATCAGTTTTACAAAATAGTCACGTCAAATATTTATATCGTGGGTCCCCAATATATATTTTTTTTCGAAGCTAAACTTAACAAGTGTAAGCTGTGGCCACTTGTAAGTGGCTAAGCATCTTACAATGATTTTTGTGTGTGGTTATTTTTTTTGCATATTGATGTTTATCTGTTGGTGATCCTTAAATAAATAAATAAGTCCAACTTATTTCCTAAAAACAACCATTAATTACCAAAACAGTCCTTGAGAAGGGATGATAAATTATTGCCCGACAAACTGTCCGGTTGACAAAATAGCAGATCAATAAAGTTGGGGCGGTAAAGCCTCAGTGAGTGGGGCCTGTATTTTTCTTTTCAATTTAACTAAGCACTTCGTGATAAATTACCGATTTCCTTATCTGTTATTTGGAGTTCAAGTGCGAGTTGGCCTCGTAAGTCATCGGTACAGTCATTTGTATTTTAAGTCACAAGAAGCCTAATTAGAGTTGATAAATAATGATCACCTATCACTGCGATATCACATTTTTTTAGATCTTTTATACCCACATTTATGCTAAAAGTGGCACAGGAACGTATGTTTCATGTGCTCTGCCTATCCCTTTTGGGAATAAAGGCGTGAATCTATGAATGAATGAATGATATAATGATAATCCATTTATTTCTGCCATCTAAGGCACAGAGTTAGATATATATTAAAGAGTAATACATCATTTATATACTAATATTATAAAGAGGAAAATTCTGTGATATTGTAGCTTTGTAAGTTTATAAATTAGCAATTTTGTATATAATGGATAATCTCCGGAACCGCTTATCCGATTTCAAATCAATATTTTTTATACAACGATGGTGGCAAACAAGCTTACGGCCTGCCTGATGTTAAGCAGGTACCGTAGCCTATGGACACTTGTGACTCCAGAAGAATCACAATCGCGTTGCCGACCCTTTATTCACCTGAGGATTCGCTGAGTTATTTGACCTGCGTGTGAGTTTCTGGATGGTTATAGGCTATATTTTGTCCCGCGAGGTTACCTGCGTTCTTAGCGATGAGTGGCCGAAGCCCAGGCCAAATTATATTCCAATAAATTAGAACTTTAAAATGTGACTTCCCAACAAGTAATAAGGATATCCCCACTTTCATGTCTCCGTTTTTCTAAATCAGATATAACGATATCCAAGAGACGTTCACTTCTGTCATTAAGATCAAGGTTTCCCTATGGTTGATCTTAAGTTATTGTCATACTTACTATTAATTATGAAAAGAACGCCACCGCAGGCCGCGCCAGTCTGTGAGAGGCTTAAGTCGAGCTATAAGTACGTCAATCCAGAGCCGACTTGGGTCCTTTTAAATCCTCTTCAGCACGGTAATCCTGCCAATTCTGACGGCAAACATATTGATAACGTTCCAATTCGTATTCAATTTAACAGACAACGTATTCAAATTAATACAAATCAAATAGTTATCAGGCTATCACGAATATTGATTACATTGGGAATGCGGTTATGTTACTTATTTGTTCTGCATAATTTACAAAAGCAAAGGACGCTGTTAAATTATTGTTTACCTTATGTAGGTAGACTGGGTATTACGGGTGAAACACAGGACGGTTGAAACAAC
The DNA here is from genome assembly GCA_963854355.1 of Epinotia brunnichana. Lineage (NCBI taxonomy): Eukaryota > Metazoa > Arthropoda > Insecta > Lepidoptera > Tortricidae > Epinotia > Epinotia brunnichana. The sequence continues at coordinate 13,462,895 of OY977949.1, read as the reverse complement.
GCAAATATCTCGCAAACCGTTGGCGAGACGGCGAGGGGTCCAAGGGGGGAAAGAAGCGGACGATCGGTTTGTACACGAAAAACATCGTGACGTTGCTTCCCGCGCGCGTAATTTGTTTGTAGAAGACCCTTTTCAATTATTCTGGTTTATATTTAAGTGGAGATACCATTACCAAACTCAAGTGGGGCTGGGCAGGACACCTTGCCAGGCAGAATGATGGTAGGTGGACCAAAAAGGTGTCAGATTGGTGGCCACTTCTAGGTAAAAGGAGCGTCGGCCGTCCACCAGCTCGATGGGTGGACGATATTAGGAAGATCGCGGGTCACTTCTGGATAAGATTAGCCCAGGATAGGGACGGGTGGCGTACTCGAAGAGATGCCTATGCTCAGCAGTGGGCGATTACGGGCTGACAATGATGATGATGATGATATTTAAGTGAGTGTTTATGTTTAAAGTGAAGCTTGTGGATCATGTCAGCGTATCTAGTTTTACTGCATGATTATTCTCATTATAACTACAACGGCTTTTTTCCGAATGTAGGAGGCGAGGACGATTGAAACGGGACCGATGAAACAGAGTGATTTGCTTGTATATTTTTGTCATTGATTAATGAAAGTCAAAGTAAGTTTTCATTTAGTTTATTTTCATGGGTTTTGAATAAGTCTTGTTACGTTTAAAATGCAAACAGTTTATTTTTGTTTTGGTTTAGTAAACTTACTTAAATTAGTTGACAAATGACTGTTAATAACTTGTAAGCGCAAGAACTCTAACTGATTAAAAACAGTTCCTAAATTATACGTTATCTCATAAAAATTACGAATAAAACATAAAAGTATTATATTTTGTCACTGTTTCACTGGGATGGGGACAGTTGAAACAAATCATATAATTTTTTCCAATTTTATATATTTTCTTCATCTCAAAGATTATAAAAATACAAATACAAACAAATACAAATACAAAATTTTATTCGTATCAATTGTTATATGTCATACAAAAATTGGATACCTATATAACTAACATGTATGTTGTTATGTAGGCTATTATGATTATAATTAATATTTTCGATTTTCTGTATAAATCTCATTTACATTCTTACATTAGGTAAGTATAATAATTAATAAGGTAACATCCTATCCTATACTATTAAACGAGCAATATTTGTATATATATATATATATATATATATGTATATATATTTGCAATCACGTTCTCGGAAACGGCTCTAACGATTTCGATGAAATTTGGAATATAGGTGGTTATGGGGGCGAGAAATCGATCTAGATAGGTCTCGTTTCCGAGAAAATTCGTTTTCTCGAGATTTTCTCGCATAAAGATTTGTTAATGCAATATAGTACGTAATTTCACCACAACTGTCACCGCTTGATTAGACTAATTTAAGACTGTTATTTGCTTTTTTTGTATTTTTTGTTTTGTTTTTAGTGTAACTATTACAAACTCGTTCCAACGCAACCGTGCAAAAACATTAAAAATTGAAAAGTATTGGCTTGAGAAAAAAGATGTATTCAAATGTAAGGGATAAAAAAGTATTACATTAAATCTATTTATTTTACGGAATCCTTCATGGGCGAGTCCGACTCGCACTTTACCGCTTTTTTCCATACAAGTTGTCAGTTCATTGACTAGACTATTAGCTGGTGGTGCGGTGCGGTTTTAGTATAAATCATATTGATTTAACCTTCTTTATATTCGTCTAGAAAACTATCTCTTAAAATCCAGTGTCAATGGTAAGAAATTATAATTTATATTCTGAGTACGTAAAATTATAGATCCATCCATACTATACACATTGTATTACTATTTGAAATTCGTCTGTCTGTCTGTCTGTTACCTTTTCACGCTTAAACCGCTGAACGTTTGAATCCCATGGAACGAGATAGGATATTTTTTATCCCGGAAGTATACCCGTGTGGTGTCGGGTTAGAATAGCACTACCCCCTTTCTTCCCGTGGGTGTCGTAAGAGTCGACTAAGGGAACAGGGTTGAAGTGTGTTGTGGGCGATGGACTAGCAACCTATCACTGCAACATCACATTTTGTCGATCTTTTATACCCACATTTATGCTAAAAGTGGCACTGGAACACAAGTTTCATGTGCTCTGCCTACCACTTTTAGGGATAAAGGCGTGATTGTATGTATGATTGTATGTATGCTAATAAGTACTCCGAATTAGATATATTGTAGGGACTGATCACCTGTCTCGCGAGGGCATTGACTGGCTTGCCGTATCAATCTAGATTTTAATGGGATTTACCGCTTCTTTGTACCTACTCTTGAAATGTCTCTTTTGAGTATCAAATAATCCAGTAGATTTGCTTTTTTAATTACAAGATTTTCATTGAGTGAGATTAACTAAGGAAACCTTTAAGCCTTATACTAATTATTAGAATCTATCTTCTATATTATTATTACGCGAGCCCGATTTTTGTATACATGCCATCAGATCTACAGTTATGGTCCGATTTTGATAAATGATATGTCACTGGATTCGTCTCATGCTGCAGATTTGCAATAAGGTCTTTGTTTTTTTTATTTTTTATCGGTAAGTTACTAAAATATAAATTTAAAGAAACTACTGTGCGCTGACCACGTGACTTTGGCTGCGTGACGTCACGTGGCGTAACGTCTGTTTTGACTCGAGATGACAATGTTAAATTATAAACAAGAATTAAACTCAAACCTGTACTATATAAGTTCTTCAGCATGAGAAATTATAAATGTTGAGTTGGCCACATATGGATACAACACTAAGAAAAGTAAGAAAAATAGAAAGTAAACGGCCTTTTGTAAATATTGTTTATTTACATAAACTGACAGACGTATTGTGTCAAATGTGGTTTTTTTTTTATTGACAGAGACGTCAGTATTACTTGCCATGTTCTTTTTTACTTCAGAAAAGTTTATATACAAACTTATTTTGTCATATTCGAGATTTTGGGAGAAGAATGAGGTTTAATTAAATCCATTAATTGTCGTGGCCCCATAGACGGCTATTTTAACCTTACTTAGTACAATGAAGTAGGCGCTGATAGGCTCTGCCTAATTTCCAGTAAGTATAAAGAAAGATGTAGAAAACCGGCGACTTTGTTGACCTGACTTCAATACCATCCAAATTATTTCAGGTTCAGATAATTATATTTTCATTCCAGGTAGGAGGTTGGTTATATAAATTTTGTAATTAAACGAGCAATATTTGTTCATATATATATTTGTAATCACGTTCTCGGAAACGGCTCTAACGATTTCGATTAAATTTGGAATAAAGGGGTTTACGGGGCCGAGATATCAATCTAGATAGGTCTCATGTCCGGGAAAATTCATTTTCTCCGTATTTTTCGCCCAGGGACTAAATTGTAATTTGTCAAAACGATATGACTTAATACTGGAAAACATAAATTAGTAGATATTAAACTATTTAGCGGTACCTACCTATAAATAGCCTGTGCCGATACTAATAATAAACAGGTGTAATGTCTGTGAAATGTAAGTTAGTATGTTGGGGGTAATCTCAGAAACTATACCCATCCTATTCTAAAAACCCTTTGTTCAGTAAGTAGGTAGGTTATATGTATGTATGTATGTAAGCACTTTATTGTACACAAAACAGGTTACTACATAAACATGATATGTATGTAAGATTAAAGTAGGTACAAAACAAAGGCGGCTCTAAATTTTATTCAAATACGCCTTATAGTTACGCTTTGGTAGTTAAGACAAACTTACAATTTTCTTGCAATATCGGTTCATAATACTAAAAGCTAAGTATTATTCATAGTAAAATATTAAAAATATAGGCTGTATATGTTATAGATTGATAAATGTACGGCATTGCAAAGAAATTAGTCGTTATAGGTACCTACTCGTACTTGCCTGTGACGTTAATTACACAACATTTCAATTTCTCATGTGAAGAAATATTAGCGCAGTAAACATCATTTAGGTAAGATGCTTCATTTCAGAAAGGAAATTTCAGTTATTACATTAAATTGGATTTGTATTGAGTGGTTTGCTCTCGCTTGCGGCAGAGTTTAACTAAATGGGCGTGAACAGCGCTCCAACCAATATGACTTTAACCTACTCTCAATATATTAATAAAATAGTGCCGGAACGGAGCTCAACTAAGGTACCTAGCTCTTAACTGCACAGTCGTTGCGCTCCGCACTGCAGATTCCATAATAATAGCAGAAATTAATTAACGCGAACAATGGACTTCATAAACACTGTGGACCCGCGCGCGACAAAATTGCAACAGCGTGTGCCCGCCAAAAAATCAGTATTAATACCGAACCATACAGTGCAGTTTCGGGAAACGAGAATAATTAGCTACAGAGCTATTTAAAAATATATATATTGAAATCTTGTATTTGCGTTGATTGTTGGACAGCGTGTTCCTGACAAAAAGACTTTATAAGTTCGATTTACACCGCACACCAAATAGCGCTGTCTCAGGAATTAATTAAACTAGCTACCCGTGCGGCTCCGCCGCGTATACAAAGAATCTAGGCGGAGCGAAGATATAAAATATAGCACTAACTTAATCCTGTAGGGACATTCTACATATCCTTTTTATTCCCCCCGAGATCCCTTATTCGCCTGTACCTACTTTAATCTTACATAAGTATCATGTTTATGTTTTAACCTGTTTTGTGTACAATAAAGTGCTTACATACATACATACATATAACCTACCTACTGAACAAAGGGTTTTTAGAATAGGATGGGTATAGTTTCTGAGATTACCCCCAACATACAAACTTACATTTTACAGACATTACACCTGTTTATTATTAGTATCGGCACATGCTTATTTATAGGTACCGTGAATTGGGGTTACTTAAATTCCTGGGTTTACATTGATCAAAACTTCTCTTCGTGTTTAAACTCTAATTTATATGATTTCTGAACGCATCGTTTGGTTTTTTTTTACGATTGGAAGCATTGAACGTCACTTTCAGTGTGTCTTTACCAGTCGTGGGATCGGGCAATCCGATCGATGAAAATAAAATTAAAATACGTGCGTACTCATTTTACGGACTTTAAATAGCTTGTATAACTTCTAAGGTAAAACTTTCAGTATAGTAAATACATTAATTTTATCTAGTTCACTAAATCAGGCATGTATCTGGCTATAACATCAAATACTGTTGCAAATCACAACCTTGACGGCCATTTGCTTTTTATTAGATAATTGTAGCATGGGGTGTCGTTGATCACTTCTGAGGGTTTACTTTGATCACTGATACCCTCATCATCATCATCATATCAGCCGAAAGACAAGCATTGCTGGACATAGGCCTTCCCCAGAGAGTGCCACAATGAGCGGTTCTGCGCCACCAGCATCCAGCGGACTCCCACGACCTTTACCAGGTCATCAGTCCACCTTGTGGGGGGCCTACCCATGCTGCGCCTTCCGGTACGTGGTCACCACTCGAGAGCCTTTCCACCCCAACGGCCATCGGTTCTACGTGCAATGTGCAATGTTATCCTTATGGGAATGATAGCCTTATTTAATATAAAATAAATACCCTTTTCTTTATCTGTCAAAGTAACCCCAAAGGCACATTAACCTTTATAAATCCTAAGCCTCTGAACGGATTTTTTTTATGTTCTAGTGTTTTTAGGGTTCCGTACTCAAAGAGTAAAATGGGACCCTATTACTAAGACTCCGCTGTCCGTACGTCCGTCCGGCCGTCCGTCTGTCTGTCACCAGGCTGTATCTCACTGATACCGTGATAGTTGTTCCAGCTGAAATTTTCACAGAAGATGTATTTCTGTTGCCGCTATAACAACAAATACTAAAAACACAGAATAAAATCGTTTTTTTATTAGATAATGGTATGGAACCCTTCGTGTGCGAGTCCGACTCGCACTTGGCCGGTTTTTTTCCTTATTGCTGTCACTATCATAATCCGTTAAAAATAAGGGGGGTTTTAAAGTAACCCCGATGTGAGTATAAAGTTGATCACAGACTTAATATTTTTTTTCTAAGAGATACATTAAAAATCTTTTTTTTTGTCGGTGCAATCAATAGAGGACCAAAAACCGTATTTGCATTTTTTTCCTTATTTTTTTGGATTCACTTTTAGGAAGGTACCTACAGACGTTTTAATTCTGAAATTGATCAAATTAACCCCATTTCACGGTACCGCTCAATAGTTTAATATCTACTAATTTATGTTTTCCAGTATTAAGTCATATCGTTTTGACAAATTACAATTTAGTCCCTGGGCGACCGAGCTCTGCTCGGGTGAAAGTGGAGAAAATACGGAGAAAACGAATATTCCCGGACATGAGACCTATCTTGATCGATTTCTCGCCCCCGTAAACCCCAGGATTCCAAACTCAATCGAAATCGTTAGAGCCGTTTCCGAGAACGTGATTGCAAATATATATATGTACAAGTATTGCTCGGTTAATTACAAAATTTATATAATATAACCAACCTCCTACCTGTAATCAAAATATAATTATCTGAACCTGAAATAATTAAGATGGTATTCAAGTCAGGTCAACAAAGTCACCAATGGGAGTCCCCGACCATCCGAAAAGAAAATTTTTGTAATCGAGTTTCGTTTTCTACATCTTTATACTGGAAATTAGGCGGAACCTATCGGCGCCGATACGGCATTGTACTAAGTAAGGTTAACAAAGCCGTCTATGAGGTCCACGACAATGAATGGATTTAATTAAACCTCATTCTTCTCCCAACATCTCGAATATGGGAAAATAAGTTTGTATATAAACTTTTCTCTCTTTAAATTTTACATTGTCATCTCGAGTCAAAACAGAAGTTACGCCACGTGACGTCACGCAGCCAAAGTCACGTGGTCAACGCACAGTAGTTTCTTTAAATTTAAATTTTAGTAACTTACCGATAAAAAATGAAAAAACGAAGACCTTATTGCAAATCTGCAGCATGAGACAAATCCAGTGACATATCATTTATCAAAATCGGACCATAACTGTGGATCGCGTAATAATAATATAAATAAATAGATAGATAGATACAACAATGCCTGTCACATTCCCATAAAAAAATTGTAAGTACATATGTATATTCATTACATTCTGTGAAAAAAACTAAATGAATAGGTATTTCATATTTTTTCTTTGCTGAAACCGAAGAAAATTGTATAATTTCTTTGGATGATTAAGATGATGCCACTGCTACCTCATTAATTGATTTTATAATCATTATTAGAAGTGCTCATGCTGATTCCTCTTTTTTCTAAATCTCGCTCTGCAAAATACCTTTCGTAGCAGAGGATAATTCTATTAATTTCTGAATGTGAAATTTTTAGTTGCGCAATTACCCTGCGGCATATACATATAATTTGACAGTTATCACATTTCCAAACCTATCATGGTATAATATTATTTATTTATTTGCTATAAGTATATTTATACGGCATAACAGATAAACCAATACGCCCAGATAAACCTTTCGGCATCACATACAGTAAGCACCAAAAGTCGATCAGTTTTGCTTCCTACTATACGTTTGTATTTTATAGAAAAATAATAAGGCAAGTGAGTGTTCCTCGTATTCGAAATTAAATATGCAATGGTGCAAGTTGTATGTTTTACTTGCCAGAAAAATCACTTTTGCAATAGGTACAGCTATTGAAAGTGTTAATAATAATAAACGATTAACATCTTGCCTAACGAGTACACGTAACAAATAGGTAGGTACTCGTATAACACTAATTTAAATTGAATACGTTCCTCGAATAGATTCCCTGTAGCTTATCGAAATAATTTTGGCAAACTTACTAATTTTTTGAGAAAAATTGGAACAAAACCGTTTTGGCAGCTGCTCAAATGGTTAAAAAGCGGGACTGAACTACTAACTGGAAATCAAATGTTGCCAAATGGAAAGCATTTCACATAAAAGGGGCTCTTTATATATCCTCTTTAATATTACAGAAACGGTTTTGGATCACAATTTTTTCTACAGTTTACAATATCGCTAGTAAGATTATAAACGAATGGTGTTCCTCTTCTGGGAACATGCATATTTGCCAGCTCTTAAAAAAATTAAGTATTTAAAAACGAAGAGTGAGCGAGTCAGTTGTATCTCCTCTTCAAGTTGTGCTACAGCACCGGCCGTGTACCGAGGGACTGGTGCAAGGCCGTAATCGTTCCTCTTTACAAAGGGAAAGGATCACAACTTGACTGCAAAAACTACAGGGGCATTAGCTTACTCAGCATCGTCGGCAAATTGTATGCAAAAGTGTTGATTAAAAGAGTAGTGAAAGAGACCGATGAGAAAGTATGGGATACACAAGCAGGATTTAGAAAGGGTATGGGTTGTACGGATCAAGTCTTTTCCTTACGATGCATAGCCGAAAAATATTTGGCCAAAGGTCAAAAGGTCTATTGCGCTTTCGTGGACTTGGAAAAGGCTTATGATAGAGTGATGAGGGATGAACTATGGTCGGTGTTGTGCACGTATGGAGTAGACAGGCGCCTCGTTCAAGCACTGAAATCTTTATATAAGGATTCCAGTGCTTGCGTGAGAATAAACGGGTCATATACTGACTGGTTTAACATCGAAAAGGGTGTTAGACAAGAATGTGTAGCGTCTCCGTGGCTGTTTAATCTATTCATGGACAGCTGTCTGCAGGATCTGAAAGGTGATGAATGTGGTTTGAGAATGGAAGGGTTACGCGTCGAATGTCTCCTATATGCTGACGACCTTGTACTACTTGCGTCGTCTGCTGAGGAGTTACAAATGATGGTAACGAAGATGAATGAATCTTTTGAATGGAAAGGGATGAATATGAATGTAAGTAAGACGAAAGTGATGGTATTTGAAAATGATGAAATTATGACAGACTGCGAAATAATGATTGGTGAAGAAAGACTGGATCAAGTAAAAGAGTTTGTATATTTGACACTATTTACTGGAGACGGAAAGCATGAGAAAGATATTGAAAGGAGAGTGAATGCAGGGAATCGAGTGAATGGGGCACTGAATGCCTTTATGGGCAGCCAGAAAATATTGCAAAAAGCACGCGTGGCTGTGCATAGGGGAGTGTTGGTGCCCACACTTATGTATGGTAGCGAAAGTTGGGTGTGGCAAAAAAGACATCAAAGTCGAGTGAATGCAGTAGAAATGAGAGCGTTGAGAAGTATGTGTGGAGTGAAATTGAGTGATAGAGTCAGAAACAGTGTGATAAGAGATAAGTGTGGAATGGATGGAGATATAGTCACGAACATTGAGAAGGGTATGTTAAGGTGGTTTGGGCATGTAGAGAGGATGGATGAAAGAAGATTAACGAAGAGAGTGTATATAAAAAGAGTGGAAGGGCAAGTTGGAAGGGGAAGACCTAGGCGAACTTTTTTCGATCAAATTGGAGAAATCTTACAGAAAGGCCAGGTCAAAAGTACCCTAAACCGACGAGCATGTATGAGAAATGTTATGAAAGTGAGTGAAGCGAAAGTGGTTTGTCAGGATCGTAGCAAATGGAGATCCGTGATCTCTGCCTACCCCTCTGGGAAAGAGGCGTGATTATATGTATGTATGTATGTAATAAAGTTTCTTCAAAGTATTAGGTACGCAATTAACAGCTAATATGCGCGGTAATGTAAGGCAAAAGCGTAAGCGTAAGCGGCGGGGCAGAGTGACATAGGTTCGGCGTTGAAGGCGATCGGATGCGCTCTGTCGCTGCGTGCCGCGGTCTGAGAGCAGGTTTGCGTTGAACCCCCCTGCGCGCGCCACACGCGCCGCTATCGCCTGGACGGGTTTCGTTCAGTGATGGGGGCGCGTTGAGATAGTGATGCGCCACAGCACCCCTTCGGGACAATTTAGGTCCATCTGAAGACAAAAATTTGGTAAACTTAACTACCCGACCAGAACGTGTCTTTTTGACAGGGGTCTCCTGATTAGAAACAGAAGCAGGGTCAGCAGGTGGCTGACGAATGACCTCCTGATCTGACAACGTGAAAGCAGGTTTTACCCTATCTATTGAGACGGCCACAGGTCCTCTACTTGATTCTATTGTGACCGTATTATCAGTTCGTGATAGAACTTTGTGTGGCCCCGTATATGGCCTTTCTAAGGAGCAGCTTACAGCATCCTTGCGAACGAAAACATATTGTGATGTTCTGAGGTCCTCGTGTATGAATACTGTTTTTGATGAGTGTCGGGATGCCGGCTGGGGTCTGAGGTGAGCCATGTGCTCTCTGAGCCGTGACACGAAGTCAGATGGCTGCACCATAGTATGAGGGGGTTTATTAATACGGAAAAACTCACCTGGGATCCGCAAAGGCTCACCAAAGACCATCTCCGCAGCCGAGCACCGTAAATCCGCCTTCCACGCCGTCCGCAGTCCCAGCAGCACGACGGGGAGCACGTCAGTCCAACTCTTCTCGTCGTCGGCCATGATGGCGGCCTTGAGGGTGCGGTGGAACCGCTCCACCATTCCGTTAACTGCTGGATGGTAAACAGTTGTGTGGCGCAGGTGCACGCCGCAGAGACGTGCCAATGCCTGGAAAAGTTGGGAAGTAAACTGGCGACCCTGATCAGTTGTGGCTACCTCTGGACATCCAAATCGCGAGATCCAGGTATCGCATAGCGCCTTCTCGACTGACTCAGCAGTTATGTCATGGAGTGGTTGCACTTCAAGCCAGCGTGTGAACCTGTCCACAGCAGTGAAACAGTACCTAAACTCACGTGAAGGTGGGAGAGGTCCTATCAAATCGATGTGGACGTGACCAAATCTCTCGCCGGGTAGCTGGAAATGACTGAGTGGTGAAGAAATGTGGCGCTGCACCTTGGAAGATTGGCACGCGATACAGGCCTGGGTCCAGGTTCGGCAGTTTTTCCGTGCGTTTGGCCAAATGTACCTCTCAGTGACCAATTTGGTTGTGGTCTTGACACCTGGGTGGCTTAGACAATGTATGGAATCGAAAATCTGCCGTCGCAGCTCTTGTGGTGCGTAAGGACGAGGTCTGGGCCGTAAAACGTCGCAAAATAGTGTGAGAAGAGTCCCTGGTACTTGCACTTCCTTCAGCACAATAGAGTAGTTATTAGTGTCCAGTAGGTGTTGCATCTCACGGTCTGCCTTCTGCATACGAGCCAGCGCTTCCAAGTCTGGTGGCTGAGATATGGCTTCGATACGTGAGAGAGCATCTGCTGTGATATTGTCCTTACCAGATATGTGTCTGATATCCGTGGTGAATTGTGAGATGAAATCCAGCTGATTCAACTGACGAGGTGAGCAGTGGCGATCTTTCTGAAGGAAAGCAAATATGATAGGTTTATGGTCGGTGTAGATCACAAAATGCCTGCCTTCAACCATAAACCGGAAATGCTTGACGCTCTTGTATACCGCGAGCAGCTCCCTGTCGTAGGCACTGTATCGACTCTGCGCGTTATCCATTTTTTTGAGAAAAATGCAAGTGGCTGCTATTCCTCATCAACCAGCTGTTGTAGCACCGCGCCCAAGGCCGAGTTTGAAGCATCGGTCACGAGAGTGAGTGATGCGTTCATCACAGGATGAGCTAGAAGGGTACATCGAACAATACTTGCTTTGCAGCATGCGAAGACTTTAAGGAGCTCAGGAGTCCAGCTGATAGGTTGTGTTCCCTTCACTTTTGGTCCAGCTAGTAAGTCGTGAAGAGGTGCCTGCTCCTCTGCAGTGTGAGGGATGAACCGCCTGTAGAAGTTTAATATCCCTAAAAACCTTCGGAGGCCGCTTACAGTCTTCGGAGGGGGGAAATCTCGAATAGCCTCGATTTTCGTATCCAGAGGGCGTGTACCTTGTTGAGAAATGTGAAATCCCAGGAAAGTTACCTCGCGCTGTCCAAACACGCATTTCCCCTCGTTGATAAGCAGCCCGTACTCCGCTAGGCGTTGAAAAACCCTTTCCAAGTGCTGCAAGTGTTCGCTGTGGCTTCTGGAATACACCAAAATGTCATCGATGTAGGAATAGCAGCAATCCATGTCCCGTAACACTTCATCGAGGAAGCGTTGGATAGCGCAGCATTCCTAAGACCGAAAGACATATATGGGAATTTGAATAGACCGAAGGGCGTGGTCATCGCAGTCTTAGGGATATCCTCTTTGAAAACTGGAATTTGGTTGTACGCTTTGACTAAGTATATCTTTGAGAAGATGCTACATCCAGCAAGTCTATGGGCATAGTCCTCAATGTGCCTAATGTGATACCTGTCTGGGATTGTTCGCGCGTTGAGCGCGCGGTAGTCCCCGCAGGGTCTCCAACCATCTTTCTTTGGAGCGAGATGTAGCGCAGACGCGCAGGGTGAGTCAGAACGGCGTGCAGTACCGTCTCTGACCATCTCCTCAAACTGCTCCTTAGCCACCTTCAGTCTGTCCGGAGCCAGGCGTCGTGGTCTGGAAAATACTGGAGGTCCAGGTGAGGTACAAATATAGTGGACGGTATTATGTTTTACTTCACGCGTGATGCCCGATGGTTTGGTAAGTTGCGAGTATTTAGAAAGCAAGGAGTGATACTCGCTGTCACCAGAAATCGTCTTGATTCTAGAGACTTCGCATATCATGCGTGATGCTGCCGTAGAGAGAGTGGTGAGGTTGTCCAACAACCTACCGTTCTTACAATCCACTAGCAGGCCATAGTGTGCGATGAAATCGGCGCCTATGATCGGCTTGCTCACGTTAGCTACCACTCAGTTCCAGATAAAATCTCGTCGCAGGCCCAGGTCCAGATGCAGTGTGACAGTTCTGTAAGTCCTAATGGGAGAGCCGTTGGCAGCGGTGAGTATACACTCGGTCGGTTTGCCATCCGGCCAGTTTCCACGTGGCACCACGCAGAGGTCGGAACCGGTGTCGATAAGAAATTGCAATCGGGACCTTTTATCGGTTATGAAAAGGCGGCTCGTGGCGTAAATTAAACACTAACTCCACAAATATAAAATGATTGTAATATAGTTTCTTCAAAGTATTAGGTACGCAATTAACAGCTAATATGCGCGGTAATGTAAGGCAACAGCGTAAGCGTAAGCGGCGGGGCAGAGTGACATAGGTTCGGCGTTGAAGGCGATCGGATGCGCTCTGTCGCTGCGTGCCGCGGTCTGGGAGCAGGTTTGCGTCGAACCCCCCTGCGCGCGCCACACGCGCCGCTGTCGCCTGGACGGGTTTCGTTTAGTGATGGGGGCGCGCTGAGCTAGTGATGCGCCACAACATCTAGCTTGATATACGAATGTCACTTAAACCTCACAGAGGTGTGCGCAGATAAAAACAAAGTTACTATACAATGGATCAAGGGGCACAGTGGCTCAAGAGGAAACGATGCAGCGGATGAACTGGCCAGGAAAGGCTCAGAAACAACGGCATAAGGACCGGAGCCAATCTACACCTAGGTTCTCTAAACACACTACGGGACGCAGTCAGCAACACCAAGGCACCCACCAACTTTTTAGACGAGCTAGGGTGGTTAGAGTAGCGCCACACCGCCGTTTCACGCAAAATAGGCACAATGGATGTCGACTTGCGGAAAACGCCCAGTATAACTGACTAACTTACTAACAACAAACCTGATTTTTATAGATAATGGTACGGAACCCTTCGTGCGCGAGTCCAACTCGCACTTGGCCAGTTTTTTTATTGGGATCGACATCAACATTAAATTGCTATGTTTATTTTACTTTAAAAAAGTTTATATATAAACTTATGTTCCCATATTATTCGAGATTTGGAGAAGAATGAGTTTTAAACCTATTCAATAAATTTCAAGGAAAATGTATAATAAATAAATAGGTAATTAAAATTAAGTATACTTTTCAAGATAGCGGTTAACCCCTATGGTCCGTAAACTTCAAATTTTAAGACATGTAAACAGAGGTTTCGGTGAGTGTGTGTAGTGAACTTGATAACTGTCACTTGCATTTTGCCCTATTTTTGCCCTATTTTTGCCCTAAAATATGTTTTGACCATTACATTATGAAGTTCCAGTAATACGCCCCGCTTCAATAATGTTAAATGTATAGTATATACATATATAGCACTGGCGTCTTACAGACCCTCTACTGATGTAATATTTATTGAAATCCGACCGACAAATTAAGTGCTAGAAGCACAGTTGTGATTTCAGATTTGGTCTCCACTCACGCTCACCATATTGTTTTTTTTTTTAAACTTGATCAGCATTAAGAGGAATCTAACACCACCTCATTTTTAGGAATTTATCAAGCACCTTGACCTGGAGGTGGTAGTAAACTATCACTACTTAACGAGAAATTTAATCCATTACCATTCTTTTGGGTTTAGCCGTAGTCGGGTAAAATGTTATTATTATTGTAGTTCATATCCTATTGTGATGGTATATCAAAGTGGATTTGAAATTCTCCCGAGATCCAAATTCGAAGAATCTTCCCTGGAAGGACATTGAGGGAAAATTTCACATGTGAATGCATTTTTCTCCACGAAGACACCTTTTATCGTCAAGATTGTGTACTATACAGGCTTGTGCAGAATTTATTCAGCTTAAATGTTGGTGTAAACCACGTTTTCATAGAGTACGTAGTTTTCTAACAAAACTTGAATTTCTTACGACTGGAGTAGGTACATTTCCCAAGATAGCGGCCGTTCTACAAGGTCACACAGGGCTTCCAACGACCATTCGTACCAAATTTCTTTAAACTCCTCGATATTTCGAGGTTGAACAGTATTGACTGTATTATTTAGTGTACCTAACTTATTTAATAAATCCTTTGTCAAGTTCTTTGTGAATAGTTTGGGTGACAGCTGAGCTGTACGAGTAAAACTAATTAGCACTGTCTTGCTTGACTCATCTAGAAAATCTCAGACGGTCAATGCGGCAAGACGCATGATATTGTATTGGTATGACTTTCAACGTCCATGGTCGCGTTCAACCGCCCCATGTATAATGTAGTGTTTAGACAATGAGCGGCGATCGCCTGACAGCCGCTTATAATAATAAATAAATAAAAAATTAAAATTGTTTATTTCAGACCGAGATCCATAATAGTGTTAGTAACAAAATGGGGCTTACAAGACTATATTAAGTTTAGTTTAGTTTAAATAGAATTTTAATTACATACATTTACAATAAGGTATTTTCTGGTTACCTATGGCAGAAAGGTAGGACCAAGTAGTGAATATTTTATTCCCTACTTGGCCCTACCAATGACCACAATATTATTATAATTAAACACGGTTGATCTTGTTCTGCCCACTATTCGGTGTCCACGTATCTTTCTCTCTCTCTCTATTATGCATGGGTTACATAAAGAGAGAGAGAGAAAGATTGACGAAAAGCAACAGTACCATACCCATCAGTTAAGTAAAATAGACCTCCAATCCTGCTTCGCGTGAAATTTCACCCGTCCCGTCGTCGTCGGATTAAGAGCCCTGAATTAAAAATGTAATGAAATACGTCGGTGGTGTTTCGTAAGTAAAAACTCACACAGGATTTCGTTATTTTCGTAATTGGGACGTGATTTAAATGTGTGTTTATATTTGGCAACTTTCTCGTTAGAATCTGTGGTATATTTTAGCTAGGGATTTAAAACCTGTAACCTTAAAAGTTGGGATACAAATAATAAAGCCTACCGTACGAGTATATGATGTTTATTATGTACAATAACAGAGGTTTATGTTCGCGTTTTCCCTGTGGACATTACCAATAATATAAGGCCTATGTTTTGTAAGACTCGTAATCTGCATAAACGGCGTCTCTTCCCAAATTGTATGATAAAAACATAACTTACATGCGCATTAGTTGTAACTTATTATATACGCAGGAATGACGACTTTTGTTTTATTAATTCTGTACGGCACAGTGACAGAGGAACATTTTGTAGGGATTTAAAGTCCTTTAAAGGCATTTTGATAATGATGACCCTCATATGGCGCATAGCGTTATATGGGTGTGAAGCATGGACCATGACTCAAAGAGATAAAGAATATTTGGAAGCATTGGAAATGTGGTGTTGGCGTAGAATGGAGAAAATTAGCTGGACAGAAAAAATCACAAATGAAGAAGTGCTGAGAAGAATAGGAGAAAAAAGGAAACTGATAAAAACGATAGAGATTAGGAGAGGAAAAAGGATTGGTCACCTTATACGACATGACGCTTTTATTAATAACTTCATGGAAGGAAAGGTAGAAGGCAAGCGAAGAAGGGGAAGACCAAGGATAAGTTACATGAAACAAATAAAAGAAAAAGTAGCATTCACGTCGTATAAAGAGGTCAAGGAGGCGCACAGACTACTTAGAGATACTACGTAGCAGACTGCCAACTCAGGAACAAAAAAAAATGTCTTAAGCAACTATATTTAATCTGTAGGTTTAGTGTTGAATAACTTTTCTTTTTTTTTTATTTGGAATACTTTTAAGGCAACGGATCGAGCCGTATACATCCAGCGTAGTTTAGCCTTGAAATTATTTTATGATGATGATTAATTTAATTCCCGGTATTTAAATTGGACACTTGATTCCAGCTCAATGGAGGCAAGTGTCTACAACTGAAAATAGCAGGAAGCCTACTTAGTAGGAAATAAATCAAATAAAGAAAGAAATAAAGAAAGCATTTTGATTTCGTACAATTGTTACACATCCATTATGTTAGTAAAAACTTATACTACTATACTTATCATTACTAATGTTAGTGTAAAGTATAATTATAGTTGGAATGTACATGCATGGTACAGTATACAGTAAAATCACAATCTAACTGTAATTTTTCCATATAAAATTGACATTTAGACCTTACAGACGCGCGTAAGAAAAGTTACGTGATCGACCCACAGGAATGCGACCCGCTTGCGCAGCACGGCTTGGAAGCCGTCGGTGCTCCACGCGGCGAACATCCCCGACGCGCTGCGCTTTAACGTTGAGTTTGCCATCATTCTTCACATTGCATGTCCGAGCAGTTGACTGAAAGATGCTATTCTTAGACGTATCTTGCGTGGCTAGCACAGAAAATAGATTTCTTTCAATGCTTGGAACGTACCATACGTTTGTTAAGTATAAAAGAAGAAGGAAAGAAGGTTTTGGAAGTGTATCTAATATTTTACATATTAATAAAATTTCAGGCAGATCATTTCCTTCAATCTCATTATTTAAATCATACCATACAGTTTTGAGAGTCGAAATATGTGTGGCCTGGCCATATCATGCTCATCACTTTTCTGGTAGCGGAAAAACTTCATACAGAGATCGTAGCTCCTGTCTTCCTTTGCCCCATCATAAAGCCTATGAAGCTCTTTCCACATATCACATATCACATGCCGTTTCACATCGCAGTACTTTTTGTAAAGTCTCTTCGGTCATATTTGTAGTAAGAATAAGAAGCGCTTGACTGTCACATTTTTGAAACATTTGCATTTCATGATTATACTTTCGTATATCTTCGGGTTTTGCCGGTCCACCTGGATCTTTTGGCACAATTAATAACTTGCCTTCGATTGCTTCCAGCGTGCCTGGAGTACTTTTAAGTAAAAGCTTTACCTTGTATCTCCATGTGTGCCAGTTAGTAGGACCGTCGAGCCAACCTATCTCGATTTTTACGCCTGTCGTTTGCATAATTATTCGAGTCTTTATCCACTATTGCAACGAATAAACAATCATTAATATTTATATTACTCTGCCACTATAATAACACAAAGTACTTTTTGTACTCGACGATTAAAATATGTGTATTAAGATTTCATAGAGAATACTGCAACGTCACTCTTTTCATAGTTGTAGTCCATGTTACTGTCGAAACAATCGAAATAACTACTTTTCGATACGCTCCAGACAACTAAAATAAAATCGACCAATCACGTGGCTGCTTTACTGAACTGTAATGAATTGGACCAATAGAATTGCTTTGATGTCGTACGCTCGTTGATGTCTTTTAAGATATCAACAAGCGTACGAGCGATGAGCTGCACTTCGTTTCAACAGTATCGAGTTTGTTTAATTAGTTCAGTTGACTCGTAGAAAATTAATTTTAATGAACTCGTACAAAAAGTATTGTTCACAATAGTGTTATAATCAAGCTTTTTAATCTAGTACCTTACGTGGCCTAAACACGGTACTCGACTAAAAAGCTCTCTATTATAACACGATTGTGAAAAATACTATTGTTATAATACTGAAATAGAGAACAATCTCTGCTGGGCCTAAAAACGGTAACCCTGTAATTGATGACATTTTGAAGCGCCATCTGATATTTTTATTTGAAGACTCCACTTGAATGTTAAAACATACAAAAAGTGCGTCGGTCGCAGGGTTTGAACTGGGGCTCATCGACTACAAATACCGCCGTCTGTACCCCTAGGCTACTGATGTCTTTTGACAATACGGTGAATTTCAAAATACCCTGATGGCGCGTTTCATCACCATAGAAACAAGGCCATTATTGACTCCGCCGTCGTCACAATATAGTTAAAGAAAATTAATAAATTACACAAGTATTTTAGTTTTGAAATTATTTATTGATATTATTAGTACAAATCATTATTTTCCGATTTTTAGTAGGTGTGTGCTTCCATCTATTATTTGCATTTTACATCTATGAATTATTATGTGACTAAATTCGAGATCACCAGATATTCATAGTAGGCCCCTATGCTTATTGTCCTTCTTTATTTAGTAAACTTATTATGCTGTCATTACCGTCCACCTAGTACTAAGATTGGCCGCCCTGCATAATAAGGAAAACCGAAATGTTTCTTTGTAAATAGTTATTTGTGTCACAAGGGAGCAAAATAGTATATTTACGGCGAGGGCGGTGTATTGAATCCTGAACGTAGCGAGGGATCCTACAATAGAATCCTGAGCGTAGCGAGGGATTCTAACGTAGGATCCTGAGCGTAGTGAAGGATTCAAGTGTTAACGCCCAAGATGAAAATAATTTTGCTCCTGAGTGACACATGTAACTTTTCACACCGACTATGAGGAAAATAACAAAATAAAAAAAACAAAATAAACAAAAATAAGCAAAAAAAAGAACAAAAAAAAACAAAAACAAAAAAATAAAAAAGCACAACAACCAAAACAAACAAAACCCAAAAACAAACGAAACAAAAAAAACAAAAAAAGAAAAAAAAACAAAAAAAAAACGAAACAAAATAAGAAAATAACAAAAACCAAAAAAATACAAATAAAAAAAAAAATACAAAGAATACAGAAAAACGAAATCAAATACCAAAAAAACGAAAAAATATACAAAAAAAAGAAAAAAACTGCAAAAAACCAAAACAAAAACAAACAACAAAAACAAAAAAACTACAAAAACAAAAAACAACATTAAAAAAACAAAAAAAAAACGAAACAAAAAGCAAACAACTAAAAAAAGAAAAAACTGCAAAAAAACCAAAACAAAAACAAACACAAAAAAAAGATAACAAAAAAAAACAAAAATCAAATGAAACTAAAAAACTACACAAAACAAACTAAACTAAAAAAACAAAAAAAACAAAAAAAAACAAAAAAAAACAAAAAAAAAGAACAAAAAACGAAAAAAAAATATCCTCATATATATATATATACCTAGAAAGAAAGAAAGATTTATTGCAAACTGTGTTACATAGGTACATAGGTAGGTAGTAATGCCAAAATAGTTCCAACAGTTACCTGTTTCAGGCATGCAATACTTAATTTAATTTATACGAGGTTTATTCGGTCTAAGTATACACTAACCACAGTAGTGTTAATAGACAAGACCAAATACTTAACATGCATAAAACTCCTTCAAATTATAAAATGCTTTATTTATGAGCCATTTTTTTTAATTTACTTTAAAACAGTTGCCCTCCATGGCTTTTATGTTAGGCGGGAGGTGATTAAATACACGGATTGCCATTATGAATGTGCTCTTTTTATATATATATATATATACGTACATTGCACGTAGAACCGATGGCCGAAACTTACTTTTCTGAATGAGAGGTGTGAAAAGTATATTTGTCAAGCGAAGCTTAATAACAAACAAGAAACCATAGCAACGTAAACACGGATATAAAGAGTTAGGAATATAAAGCTGCTGGAAGCATAGTTAACTGGAAGTGCTACCGTAACAACATTATCAATCAGCCAATCACAGCAAAGCAAGACGTTATGCAACATTAAAAACAAAATGGCGCTACTGCATGCGTTTCGTTGTACGTAGATTACCAGCCGTGAGGAGGCGGCCCTAGATAGAGTCAGATGGAGGGAGCTACACCGAGAAGAGTCTAACTCTTAAAGGACCCCGCAGCAAGTATGGGTATGGGTTCTGCCAGGAGACAGAGGAGACTGCAGTGCACATTCTCTGCTCCTGCGGACCACTCATGCATAAAAGAAGTACCTACCTAGGGCGGCACATAATGCACCCACAAGAAGTACAACATATCACCGCCCAAAGAATCTGGAATTTCCTGGAGGCAACGGGACTTAACGGTGAACTCTAAAACAAGGGCTGCCACAATAGATCACTTGCTGGTCGAAGCGGCATATTAAGGCCCACAAACAAAATAATAAAAGTATGGGGAAAAAGTGGAATTTTATTATTAAAAAATAATAACAGGAGATTTGAATCTACACCATACTAAAATTTCGTGAGGTTTCACTGAAACCAGTTTTTATATACGTTTGCTGCGGGGTCCTTTGTGATGAAAGGCATTTTATCCAATAATCGTGTAAGTATGTTATTTCGTATTATTCGGTTCGAGCAAAACCTAGTTACAGTATTTAATTCTAAACATCCCATTCAAGTGTAGGTACTTAAGTAACAATTAATTAATTAAACTGTAACCTCAACGTATTTCTCGCACCCTTAACTAGTAAACTCTAGGCTGAGTTAAGAGCCCATCCATACTCATCTCGACGTCCATTTGTGGCTCCAGCTTATTTCAATCCGATAGGCTTTCGCCTCACATAATTGCCTGCGATTTAGCAATTATCATTTAGTTCTACGTAGACTAAGCCAAAAACTTCGTTAGTTTGAAAATACTTATTCTCAAGATTAACTTAAAATCTTTAGGATTCTCTTAAGAGAATCTTTATAGGGTTAATATAAATATTAATAAACGCAGTATTTCGTGAGAAAACAGTAATTTACTTGATTTGCCATACAACGATTAGTACAAATAACAGGTGTGACGTCATACCTGTGTGACAGTTAGTATGAAGCGTTTATGGCTGCCGCCAGCGAGGTCAATCTTTGTCGAAATTTTTTGGGAATTTATGTTCTTTAATTGTAGTTGTTCCCATACAAACATTTGTTCCTTTCCGAAAACTGGTTCGAATGGCATCGTAAAAAAAACATAGTCATCATCTCTAATAAACGTAAGAAATAATGATCTATAGTTGAACAATTATGTTTGAGCCGCAGGGCGCGACAATGGAACGCTGTAGCAAGACAGCACGTTACATAGTGTAACGTAAAATGTTACATTACTCTCGTTTTGTATAAACTAAGTAATCATCATCATCATACATTTTTGCGTGGCCGATTTGAATGAAAACCCATCTGATAATAAACAATCAGTCACTCTCGTTAACAATTAAAGACAGAGATGATTCTAGGATACTAAAATATCCCAAAAAATGTATTGGGATTGACGGATAGGTGTTCATTTTTTGGAATGTCATTTGGAATTAAAAGTGTGGTAGGGCGCAAGGTATAATGTAAAATAATTGTATGTTTAAAATTAAATATCTTCCGTGGGATGTGAATAAAAACGGTGAATATTAACTGCGAATGCAATCGAATAGAAAATACTGTAACATACATATGTATTGAGTTATTCGAGGGTCAGTGCGGAACCACCGCACGGTCGAATGACGATGAAGGGCCTCAATGAACACAAAAATTCTGCAAAAAGCACATATTTTTCTAGGTTTTCAAAATGTAAAAACCCTTTCATGCGAATCGCATTTCGAAAACCACACATTTGCAATTATTGCGATGGTAAAAAAAACAATTAAGTACTCAAGTAACCCATTCATGGCCATGTATGAGCCTTGATTTACGTGCGATTTCCGCTACAGAGCGGAAAACGCTGCTACGCGCTACGGCGCAACACACGTATCATTCATGGCCATGTATGAGCCTTGCCTCTACGTGTGATTTCCGCTACAGAGCGGATAACGTTGCTACGTGCTACGGCGCAGCACACGTAGCATTCATGACCATGTATGAGCCTTACCTCTACGTGCGATTTTCGCTACAGAGCGGAAAACGCTGCTTCGCGCTACCGGCGCAGAACACGTAGCATTGGGTGGCCTCGAATGGGTAATTTAATTTCCAGGCAAAATACGTTTAAAAAACATTAATTTATAATAGCGTTTTTTATGGTTTATTTTATTTTAAAACGTTATTCTAAGATGCTTTTTTCCATCCGGAAGTAATTATACAGATTTAAATAATGCATGAATTGTTTTTTTTATTATTTATCTTGAATATTATAAAGTTAATGTAAATGAACTAAAATAAAGATGAAACCATTTATTAATATTTTTTCTGACTTTTCAGAAGCTAGTAAAGTTATAATTTTTTTGATGTCTGAAATTTTGTTGGAGTTTGTCGCTAGGTAACTATTTAATTGATAATATATCCATTACACATAAAGAATCAGCTATTATAAATTATTTCCAAATTTGTAATTTTTTCCATACAAGTTGTCAGTTCATTGATGACAGTAGTATTTTTAATACTTTTAGTAGTAGTATAACTCTTTATCGTACAAAATAAACATAGTAGTAGACAATTAACAACAAGATAAGTGATGTACAAAGGCGAACTTATCCATTTGTGGGATCTCTTCCAGTAAACCTTTGTGTAGATGAGAGTAGAAACGAGAAGAGGCAGACAAATGCAACATGTAATAAATGCAACAGCTTTTAGAGGGGTTTGGTTATTATTAAAATTACCCGAAGTGAACTGCCAAAAACGCAAAGGCGCATTTGTTCAATTGTACACGATCTGATGATCATAGACAAAATTGTAAGATTTCAAGTTTATTATACAATTCCCATTAATTAGCATCCAGATCAAATTCGAACCATAGTAAGTAATAGAAACCGCCTATCCAATGAGCCCGTTGTTTTCGGACCGAGCGTAGACGGGGAAGTCTTCTCAACATCTCAACATCCGAGTTAACAGACGCGGACAACCCTCGAATAATAAAGCAATTAATAACACGATCCTTTGTCCTTTCATGAATTATTGATTGATCTTCTGCACTTATATCCTTTGCGTTAAAATATCTGTTTCAGGAAAACTGTCGCTCTAAAATCTAAACCCTTAAGGTTCACGATTCCTCGATTATTGTTCTTGGTCGGCGTGGTAACTTTGTAAATATATTACCCCCTCATTTTAATCACAGGCTCCTGTTGTACCCGAATTCTATGCCTCCTTAACCTTCGTACTTATATATGGTAATAACGCGTATAGGTAGGACGTGTGCGTCTCACATAAATTAATTAATTAATATGGCTTTAATTTGTAATGTAACGGTTGTAGAAACAGTTGTAATGACTTTCATATTCGAAACTTCAGATACCCAAATTCCACACAGTCATAACGAAGGTATATTACCAAATAATTATTATGAATGGGAATGGTATATAATATTCAGTGTTGGTTTTAGTTTGATAGGTAAAGCGTTCACTACATAATTGAAAGGTGTCCCCTTATTTTACCGAAAACGTTTCACCGAATGCATTGTTTCATCGAATTTCTGTTACTCAGAAACCGTTAACTTTTTGGGTACAGCTAAAATGTAATTCTGTAGAACCTATTGGATTAGGTTTGTTTTATAACAATCCTGAAAAGTTTACTGATTCTGAGAAAATTGGTTTTTGATAAAAGAACATTCTGCGAAACATACATTCGATGGAGCAGTACTTCCTACTTATAAATAAACGTACAAGTCCTGCTGACAGACTCACTGAATGACTCAGTCACTTAAATCAACGCCCAGCCCAAACCGTTGAACCTAGAAAGCTGTGTTTTTTTTACAATCGTAAGTCATAAGCAGGGCCCGTACTTTTCATGCCGATGACTTCAATTTGACGTAACGCTGCATATAGGATGATCCCAAATAGTTTTATTGTAATTATTAATCATTAGTCGTCAATCATTTTAATCATGTACAAATTACGTCAAAAGTAATCAATTCACACGTGGAATAATTAATAGGTACCTACTTGATACGTGAAACGTAAACTAAACTATTTGTTTCGTTTAAACTATTTGTTACCACATTTCAATAATTACGTAGAAAACAGAATTACCTATAAGTTGTTAAATCAGAAAAAATGTGTACATCAATTCTAAATTTTCTTATTAACAGAGAAGTAAAAAAAATTAACCAGATGTGTGACTTTACAAACAAAAATACGATTACAAAACAAAAGCATTTTTATGAATATTGCATTACGTATGAACAGGAAAATTAATTAGATTTTCTCTGCGTGGGAATTAATGCGAGAAGGATGGCGTGCTTCAAGTTAAAGAGGAATTCTGTTTTCTACGTAATTATTGAAATGTGGTAACAATGTATCTGTGAAATGTTCAACTGTCTAACTATCACTGTTGTTGAGATACAGCCTGGTGACAGACTGACAGACAGACAGACATACAGACATACAGACAGACAGACAGACAGACGGACAGCGGAGTCTTAGTAATAGGGTCCCATCTTACTCTTTGAGTACGGAACCCTAAAAAAGCATTAAAAATGTGTAATAGACGGGACGAGTTGTTTAAAATATGGTATAAGGACCAAGTTGATGCCAACAATAGATTAATTAATATACAATAAATATATAAATCGAACATGTACCTACTTATATAAATTACCTAAAAAATAATCACATAAAAAACGTAGTATCTAATAGACATTTCCGTTATTCGACAAAAGTGTAGGAAATTATTAATAAAGTAAGATCGCCAAATCAATCGATGAAATTATTACATCTGCCTTCAAAAGTACAGATTCCGAGAGATATTTCTAATAATTTTGCCAGGGGTTTCCGAGACAACGTCAACAATATTTGTACCTATTGTAATAACTCACTGCTAGATGAAAAAAATCATATGTTAGGGAACCTGCTTTGGTGATGAGGCTGTCCAAGGCTAAGGAGGATGTTGTATTATCGATAATTAAACATCTCAATGACAAAAAAAGTCCAGGTATTGATGGAATTCGACCAGTAGACATCAAATATGTCAACGAGGCTATAACACCTATTTAATCGTATAATACACTTAATTAACTCATGGTCATGTATAAACCGTTCAAATCAAACAAGCTAAAAATAGGCATTATAAGACCCATACATAAAAAAGGGAAATATAGCGACATAAATAACTACCGACCCATCACCGTCTTATCCGGTATTGATAAAATGATTGTAAAGTACTTTGGCCATGAAATTAACAAATAACTTACTAAAAACAATATAATACATGACAAGCAATACGGGTTTCAAAAAGAAAAAAATACCACACAACAAATAAGTAAATTTACGAACGAAATCAATCAACATCTTAACGATAAAAGTACGTACTCGTGGTGTTTATTGATTTTAGTAAGGCATTTAATACACTTAGATATGATACCCTATTTTCGAATCTCTGGAGAAATGGTATACCTACATAGGGCCCTCTACTTGAATTCTTGAAAAAATATCACACATATCGGTATACCGCAGTGCAAGTAAATGAGGCATTAAGTGACCTACTTAAAACAGATAAAGGCTCAGCACAAGGATCTATTTTCGCACCTACCGAATACATATTGTATGTAAACGATATGCCAAACATACTTATTTCAGAAGGGCTCAGTGTACCAGTTCGCAGACGATACACATGTCTCCTAGTGGCAGACAAGGACATACAAAAGGCAAACAATGCAATGCAAAACAATTTTGACCTTCGTTGTAAATGGGCCCACGATGTGGGACTAATTATAAACTATTCTAAAACCAAATTAATGAATATCCACCCGATCACCCGATCCCGTTATCAATACCCATATAGTCATCAATGCCTGCACTACAATAATCATAACGAAAATAAGCGCGAATGTACTTGTGAACCATTAGAAATTGTTCATGAACACATGTACCTCGGTCTTATCATAGATACACAGTTTAACTGGGGACCACACATAAACCATGTGTGTAACAAACTAAGATCAATTCTAGCAAAACTTTCTATACTAAAGTATAATGTAAAGTATAATAACTCCCATAGGTACAACATACTTAGAATAATGTACATGTCACTAGCGCAATCCGACGTTAAATATGGACTGAGTAGCTACGGTAGAACCTTTAAAAGATACATTGAAAAGATATTTAAACTACAGACTAGCTTAATAAAAACAATTATACCTAGTTCCATTAAGAAAAAACATTTGGGTCAAGGGGAGATATTTAAATATTGTAAGATTATTAATATTTAATATATATAACCAACACAAAATAGAAATTGTTAGTGAAGAAATTGATAAAATAGAAAGTCTCATAAAAACAACTAGACCGTTACACCTTAGGCAACTAGTGTATTTGCCTCGTTTTGATCTTCCGAAATGTAGAAATGTGTATGGCAAACGAACATAGGAACACCTTGGCAACACCTGTTACCAAATATTCTTAATCAACTACCCGCCGATATTGTCATAGCATAAGTGATAACCCACAAAAATGTAAACGTACTTTGAAAGCGTTATATCTTGGTGATGTGCCAACTGCACAAACGTTCCATGTGTAAACTTAAAAAAAAAAATATACAGTGTTATGAAAAAAATACTTACATACGGCCTTAATCATAAAATTTTAAAGGCCTACTATATGTATAAAAAATGTGTTTTTGTCCCATTCTTACGAACACAAATGCCAAAGGCAATGTGAGAGCAAACGAACTTTAACGGCACTTTAGCTAAAATAGGTTTGTTGAACGTTTATGAATACGGCCAATAGTAATTAACTAAGTACTATAATATTACTTTAATATATAAATTTAATAATGTAAGTAACTATAATAGAACTGCACCCCTGTAAAAATATATATTTATTAGTTAAAGAGCGAATACAGCGGCAGATAAAACTTTACGGCTAAGTCCGCTGTACAAATGTTTTCTTTTGTATTGTTTTTTATAGTAAATACATGAAAAAAAATTGTACGGGGTGAAAGTTTCTTCGATATTTATATATTTTGTATCTACGATATTTATATAAACGAGTTTCACGCGGACGGAGTCGGGGGTAGAAGCTAGGTAACTAGTATACCTACAAAATTTGTCTTGCAAAAGTTTGTTGCTGTTAATATTATTTTTCCATTGAATATTAAACAATAAAACATCACAGAGATGAACCTATATATCCATTAAATATCTCTTTGTTCTCAACGCGTCTCTTTTACGCAACTTTGAGCACTTTATCCTAAAGTATAGCCATGGACATGAAATAAATATGATTTACCAATACATTTAGGAAGGAAATCATCTCCAATACGCTTCTAGAATGTTTCCAGCGACCGACCCCCGCGTTCGCATCCACTTAGCCCCTGGAGAATTGCCAATGTTATAAAAAACAACTGCTCATTGTTATTATGCAAATTTGACCATCCAGAGAATGAAACTTGCGTCTTTTCGATATTATCTTCTATAAAATTTAAGCATTTTTGTGCGAATATATTTAAAAATTTATTTAAAAATAAATGCCTTTTAGCCCAATTTTGTGATTTAAAAATGCATTAACTGAGATTTAGCAGGGTCATAAGACTTAAAATGAAGAATGCTTATATGCCTCTTTGTAAGTGGGCAGTATTTTCATGGAAAAGTCCGTTACAATGGATATCTATGGAATGGTTCTCTGGGGATAAACTCTTTAGATTAGGAATACAATGAGAAGATTATCGACAACTCTGAAAGGAATGATAAATCCAATTCTAAAGAAATTGGTAAACTGGTGTAAAGGTTTTAGCTGTAAGCGGGCATTTTGGTTTAACGTAATATATTTCACCACGGTAGGTATAGGTATATGGTACCGACTGAATGTGTTTAAAGCTACTTATGAGTTATGGTTGCATTTATTTATTTATTCGTATGGCTAATTCAATCGTTCTTATAATCTTATGTTCATCTGCTGGACCCATTGGATAGCCTCGTCATTTTCCAGCAAGAATGGGCAGAAAATCCACCGAGAGATGTCGGGGCTGTTCTAACCTCAATAAACCCCACTGTGAAGTTGCCGGGGTTCTCACTACCCAGAAGAGACTGGTGCCAGCTAAATCGACTACGGACCGGCTGTGGTCGCAGCCGAGCATACATGCACCAGTGTGGATGGAGAGACTCGCCGGCGTGCACCGCTCACCAAGTACAGCGGGCAACTGGAGGACTTGTTCACCTTGGAAAAAATGGTTGCATTAGCGTCCGCAAACTGTAACGAAATAAATGAATGCCAAAACCTTGAGATGAATTGCACTGCACGAAACTTACTAATGTAATAGCAAACATAATTATCTCCCTTCTATAAAAATGTGATGCCGTTGCAGTGACACTAGCGTAGTGAAAAATGATGATGAATTATTTTACACCAAATGAGGAGAGAATTTTTAATAAGTAAATTAAGAATTTTACGTAATTAACTTTGCTCAAATTCTTTGCATCTTTTCTAGTTAACACTGTAGGGTTCCGTCAGTAGACGCGTATATATATTTTTTTATGTATGACCACGCATAACTTTTTACAGAGTAGTTCGATTTTGATAATTATTTTTTTATTAGAAAGGGTATACACCGAAGTTGGTCCCATATAAATTTGAAAAAAAACCAACCTTTAGGGTAGGAAAATAAGAGATGATTGATTTTTCGTCTGTTAAAACTTTGTTTTTAAAGTAATGTCCGTGCATGGTTGGAATTATTTAATGTGACAGACTTTTTATAAAACTATCATTGTAATTGGAATCTTATACCTTGACAGTAGAGTTGCTTTTTGAATGGACTACTGTGATGCAATTCGGCCAACTCATTTGCGTTTAGTTAAACTCAATTAATCTCAAGTATCAATATCAAGGCGACGAATAGGAAAGCAGCTATCTGTTAGAATGAGATATAATATTGTACTACCTATTTTATTCTGACAGATAGTTGAATCCCTATTGCTATTATTAGCATTCGTTAACTTGACGCGAGATATACAGGTTGGGCCCTGTAACAGGAGCAAATATTCAAAAGGACGCTTCCTTAGACCATTTGAAGGTAACCCCTTGTAACTCATTCATTTTCAAAATTTTTGTTTTCGGAGAAATTTTGATCTAAAGTTATGACCTCCAAGTAGTGTATCTTGGCACCACAAGATCATAGCACGGCAGTCAATGCAGATTTTGAGATAACATCATGACGTAATGAGTCATAATAGTTAGTTTTTGCATTTTTGTTTTCAAAAGATATTTTTGTGATTTTTTAATTTTTCTTTCGTTTTTTTTTGTTTTTAAAATAAAAAGTTACTCATAGCACTCCAGTAGAGTAAAAAATACAAGTAAACTTATTTTAGAGATTTTTTTTTTTTATATTTTTTTTTCACGTAAAACCACTTAGATATAATTGTTCACAAGCTTAATAACCTACAGTTTCATTTTTTACTCCTGTTACAGGGCCCACCCTGTATAAAATACATATTTAAGGTCCCGTATATTCATGGTCTTCTTTCCCTCTCACTGAGCATAAGCGTGAGCGAGGTGGAAATGCGTGTTCGGAAACGCGGATATCATGTTTTTTAATTAATTTTTTTTTGTACGTTTATATAAATAAAAAAAGTAATCACTAAGTTCCCTCAAACATGATATTGCCGATTTTAAGAACCAATTTTAATATGTTTAGCTTGTGTGCATAATTTGTTACGAATGTTTTAAGTGTTTAGACCTATGTTCGTGATTTTTTTCGATCGAGCGAAAATTGCTTAATCATGTTTCAAACCACTGATCTTACTGCAGAAAAGCCTCAAGATTACTATTCGTATTTTTTTTAAACTATACCATTATAAACAGACGCATTATATTGTTTCAAAAACTCTGTTCGCGTAACTTCGCTGAACCTACGGCGCCTTAATGATATTAAGGTGTTCCTATAACAGCTCCAGAAATTGAATCCTATTGTACCGAATTCGAAAGCAACTTGGTGATGGATAAAAGCAAATTGAAACGTATCACTTATTGTGAAGATTCAATTTTGCTTGGATTGGTGCGGACGTCGACAGCCGGCTGCTCCATGAAAACTTTAAGTAACATTCAATTCAATGTGCATTTTACTTTTTACTAGCTTTTGCCCGCGACTTCGTGCGCTTGTTTTATTATACTTACCAACATTCTCTCCTTTATGGGATAATCTCAGCGATAAAAACTATCCTATATCCTTTCCGGGGTCTCGAACTATCTCCATACCAAATTTCATCTAAATCCGTTCAGCGGGTTAAAAGTGAAAAGGTAACAGACAGACAGAGTTACTTTCGTATTTATAATATTATTATGGATATAATTACTATGGATTTATCTCTATATACGAGAATATAATTAATTATTAACTAAAGGTTGAACAATCTTCTGAGGATTTTTTTACAATTCGACCGTTCCAATTTTCACCGTTTGCTTTAAGAGCCCGCGCACACAGAGAGTTCCGCGTTCAGAGTTCTGCGTTCTGACCGCTCGAGAGTTCCAACGCACACAGGCGGCGTTCAAATTGCACGAGCAACATGTCGTTATAAAGTTCATCTTCCGAAGAAGAGTCATTACTTTTGTGGAGTCTAGAAGCTTCTAAAAGGAAAAGAAAGTATTGGGTGCACCCAATTAACACAACACGAGAAGACCAAAGCGAATTCAGTAGTATTTTACAAGCTTTATATTAACTTGACCTGTTCGTATGTATGTAAATATATAAATATGTAAGTATGTAACTTACTTGTCCGTCAAAATTTGCAATCCATTTTTCAGTCACTTGCCGTTATTCGATTGAGCTGAAATTTTGGGTACTAGTATAGTTTGGATGACAATTAAATATTATGGTACCATCGAGCTGATCTGATGATGGAGACAGAAGTTGGCCATGGGAGTACTTAACCGACGTAACCCCGTCGAGTTTGGGCTCATTAGAATCGTCTCAATGATTAGTGATCATGGTATACAGAAAAGTAACAGATGGCAATAAAAGCTTGTACCAAAAATTTTTTTTTTGACAGAAACTTATTTATGAACTAGCTGTTGCCCGCGAGTTTGTCCGCGTAGAACTTATACTTAGAAAATATAATGCAAACAAACTTCTACTTACCATCTTAAGGGATGATTTCCGAAGCAAAAACTATTCTATATCCTTCGAAGGGTCTCAAATTATCTCTATACCAAATTTCATCTAGGTACATGGATTTTATCCAAACTTTCACCCCCTATTTCATACCCTTAGGGAATGATTTTCGGGATAAAAACTATCTAATGTCATTCTTCGGGACTCAAACGACCTTTATACCAAATTTCATCTAAACGGGATTCATCCAAATTTTCACCCCCCATTTCACCCCCTTAGGGAGTGATTTCCGGAATAAAAACTATCCTATGTCCTTTCCCAGGACTCAAGCTATCTCTATACCAAATTGTATTAAAATGGGTTCCATCCGAATTTTTACCCCTAATTTCACCCCCTTAGGGGATGATTTCTGGGGTACAAACTATTCCATGTCCTTTCCCAGGATTTAACATATATCTACATTAAATTTCATCAAAATAGATTACATCCAAATTTTCACCCCCCCCCCCCCCTTTCGCCCCCTTAGGGGATGGTTTTCGGGATAAAACCTATTATATGTCCTTCCCCGGGACTCAAACTATTTATATACCAAATTTCATCTAAATCGGTGCAGCGGTTTAAGTAGCTCCATACAAATTTCCACCCCCAATTTCAGCCCCTCAGATATAAAAACTACCCTTTATCCTTCCCCGGGGCTCAAACTATCTGTATACCAAATTTCATCTAAATCGGTTCAGCGGTTTAGGCGTGAAGAGGTAACAGACAGACACTTTCGCATTTATAATATTAATATGGAAGTATGGATTATTAGTATGGATATGGATAGTATGGGTTCTTTCCGCTTGTCTTCCAAATAGAGGTGTAGCTGTAGACTCACTTCAAAAGAAAGAAGAAACGAAAAACTCATTTTAATATCTCAAAAAATTGCGAAGCTACAACTGTTTTAATGTCGCTTGTTAGAGTGAGAAAACGATCAGGGACCGTGACGTCACGATCCTCGAGCGTCATAGAAAAAAACAATCGTTTCATTATAAAGGTGCGTTTTGCGGAAAAGAGACGCAACAAACCCCCTCTTAAAACTATATACACTTATAACTTAGTGATTACCTATACGAGTATAGCCTCTTGCGTTGTTTTTTTTTTCGAGATAATACAACATTATGATTATTTTGTTTAGTGTCCCTATTTTCGATAAGATAAGATAAAAATAAGATTTCTTTATTGTCAGAACTGTGTACATTTAGTTGTTTTGGGTAAAATAAAGTCCAACAGCTTTCCCATTTCGGACGTACAATATTAAACTTAAAGCTAGTCAAATATACTAAAACAATAACAAAAATAGTATTTCCAAATAATTTTAACCATATTCACACATAACATATTAATTAAGATCTATACGACATCCGTATTTTCTTTTAAACCACGAACTTCGGAATTCGAAAATATTCGTGTATCTCTATCTCTATCGCACTAACAAATGACAAGAATGCAGATATACGAACTTCGAGTTTCGGTTTTCTTGGTTTGGCTGAATACGCAAAGAGCGCGTGCGCGTGCCATTCAAAATAACCAAGTTTATATTGTTCGAATTTGTTGTTACGTTTGTAGAAATTACGCCTTAATTCGACATTTGCGCATATAAGTTCGCATATCAAAATCGATTAATTTTATATTTGCTTTTGGTACCTATGTGTCTCGTCAGTGTATATCGTAGACAGGATTAAAATTATTAATAGGCGAAATAAAGGCAAAGAAATTCCGCCATTTTGTCCGTAGTATTTCTTATTAGTCTGTGATTTTGACGTTTATTTTAGCTGACAGATGTGGCGGCGGTATACTTTAAGAATAATAAATGAAAAATTAAATGAAGTCGTATATTACGGAAAATAAATTAATTGTCGCAGTCGGATAAAAACTATCCTAAGTTGCAGCTGGAATAATAATGTACCTATATAAAATGTTTCATATTTTTCCGTCCATGGGATGCTGAGAACATTCGTACCACAGAAAGCTTAGTTTCAAACTGGCTGATTCTTTTTTTAATTTAGAGATTTATTATAAGTGGAGATTACATAGCGAAGAAGAGCGATTTTATATTTATTTTCGTATGTCGATAAATAGCTTCAATGAATTATATGATTTCACAAAATGTGATATCGAAAAGCAAAATACTAACTGCAGGAAGTCTATTACAGCAAAAGAAAGGCGGGGCTGTATTTGTTAAGGTAAGTATTTATTTAATTATTAATGCTAATCATATAATAATCTCCTGGCTCCATGCTGCAGACGGAACTGCTGGACGGGGTTTTCTTCCTATGACTGGGCAAGTTAAGTTAATTTAGTTTTTAATTAGTTTATAATTATTTGCTTGTTAGTTCATTTTTATTTATGATGTTGTTTTCTTGTTTTTACTAAATAAACATCTTTTATAATCTCCTTGCTCTAACCAATTCAATCGGTTTTTCTGGATTTGCAACTTCAGACATCGCGGAGAACGCGGCGTTCTCTGTCTCGGCGGCAAAAGAACTCTAGAACGCGGAGTTCCACTTTGACCGCCGCGGTCTGACTGCCTGCTGTGTGCGTTATCGTACCGGAATCAGTACATTCGAAAGAACGCAGAACTCTGAACTCGGAACTTCGAACTCCAGAACGCTCTCTGTGTGCGCGGGCTCTAAGGGGTCTCTAAATACTATTTTGTTATTTTTTTAGGATTCCAGTTCCCTTTATTTCATGAACGCGTGGAGGTATCAAGTTGAAATCGATATCAAAATCTTAGGTAATGAATGGAAAAGCTGTAAAAAAATCAAACTTCAAAATTAACAATCAGTAATCTGATTTGTTCCTTAATGTTTATTTATTTATCGTCATCAGCCTATACGTATACATACGAGTACTGGCTGCGCCAATACCTACACATTATTATTAATTTTACTCATTTACTTTATTTATATTTTTATTATACAACCACACATTTTTGAACGCATACTATTACACGCCATACCTGGCAACTTTCCTTCACCCCCCACCCAAACCTCAGTGCACAAAAAATACCCGTCGCGCGCGCGCTAACTCTCACTCAAAAACTGTTGAAAAACTCAAAAAGCCTACAAGTGTGCATACAAAAACCACAAGTGACTATCAAAGTATAAGTGTTTTACTGTGAAATAACAAAAGTCTTTCGTGTGTGCTGAAACACGAACGCAATACTGGATTGCTGGCTGGCGCCGATTAAAAGGTTTGTCCCGCTGCACCAAGTCGTGGTCCTTCGAGCCGGATCCTACCTCATACACATAATCTCATTTCCAATCACTCATACACAAATTATATAATTATAAAACGATTATTTACGTAATTTACCTTATACAAACACGTTTACGCACCGCCATTCTACCAAACTTTATTTGTTCGCATCGCCAACATATTACGTTATTTTGCAGTAAATCATTCTCAAAACTCAATTATTATACCCATTCTATAAGTTTGTATATATATTTCTTGTAGATCACTCATATTTCGAAAGAATATTGTAAACTAGTTTGATCGCTTGCGCGCTAAATACCTACCTACCCGCCATTGCTTTTTACTTCGCGCTCGCGTAATTCTCTGACATTTGAACTTTAAACTTTTTTTCGCTTTAAATTGAAACGACGCATACATAACTAGTAATTAATTTACCTACCAATATGGGTGGTAATACTGCTAGTGAAGATGAAGATTCTGTCATGATAACTTTTTTGGAACACAAAAAAACAATGTTTGTTTCAAATAATCCAGGAGATTTATAAGTTAAGCCTAAAGGTATCCAATGATGTAACACGCATACAATTTCTAGCTAGGGCTCAATCTATCGACAAGACGCGTTCAGATTATATAGACACTGTAGATAAACTTATGATTGAGAAGATCAAAGAAAACCCCGATGTTCTACCGAGTTACAGTATTCTCAATACATTTGATGAGTTATATTGTTTTATTAAGCAGACAGAAACAAATCTGAGACAGGAACTTGAGGACAAAAAGAAAAATGATAATTATAACACAAAATTGCCCCCACTCAATCTCATAGGTTTTGATGGTACTCCTTCTAAATGGCCTATATTTTATGAAAATTTCCGCAGTGTTATACACATTAATACTCGCCTCACAAGTGCTGAAAAGGTCCAGTACCTAATTGGCTGTCTCTCCGGCAAGGCACTAAATGTGTGCTCTGGAATCACCGCTACCTCAGAAAATTATGACATCATCTGGCAAGCTCTTCTATCTAAATACCATGATACCAGGGTGCAAGCTTCTGGCTATCTAGATCAAATGTTACAACAAAAGCCTGGGCAGTCAGCTGATAATATGCTTGACAACTTTTGCTCCGCTGAAGCAGCGCTGCAACGCTTAAAGATTGACAATTTGTCAGATTTCATTATAACTCATATTGCATTAAGCAAGCTAGAAAAACCTATGCTTGACTTATTTGAACAAGCTCATAGACATGTCAATATACCCCAATTTAGTGATTTGAAAAAATTCCTAACTGAGCAGAATAAACTCCAACTACTCCACGCACCATCCCGCTCTCAAAGTAATAATACTCGCACCCAATTTTCTAAACCCGCACCGCAAATTAACAAAACAAAAACGTTTTGTACGCAATTGAATACCGCTCCTCAACCTCAGACTTTCTATAAGTCTGACAGATCTGACACTACTTCTCAGTCTCGACCATGTAAAGTGTGTAATTCTCAACAAGCTCATCCACTGTTCAAGTGTGAATATTTTCTAAATCAAAACACTCAAACGCGCAACGATATCGTACGTCAGCATACGTTCTGTATTAATTGTTTAGGTTTTCACCATATAAGTTCGTGTAAATCAACAAACAAATGCTCAATTTGTAGCCGCAACCATCACTCGTTACTGCATTTCGATACTTATTCAAATGCATCTCATTTCCCGCGATCAGCTGATAACACTGATAATAGCAACTCGAATCGCGTCCCGCGCTCGCCTACGCCGCGAACGTATGATTCCGCGCCTTCTCACTCGCACTCGCAGTCACAGTGCTCGCCTGCGGTGAGCACCGCTCGCACTCACGGCGGCCCGCCGCCGCGCGCTCACACAAGTAATGATAATAACTTCGCGATTTCTGTTACTGTTCCCGCGCGCATTTCAAATTGTGATACGACAGTATTATTGCCCACCGCTACCGTTAACGTGCATAGTAATAATAAATCAAGTCAAATGCGTTTATTTCTTGATACGGGATCAATGAGTAACTTTGTTACACAATCATGTTGTGAACGCTTAAATTTAAAGGTAACACCCGCGCCCTCTGTCGTCAAAGGTATCGGTCAAGTAGAAAATCATTCTCTCGGAATAACGCAATTTCAAATACACTCTCGCTTCGACTCGCGCTGTACTTATACAGTGTGCGCTCGAGTTATAGACACAATTACGGACTTTTTACCCAACGCGGAAGTGGATAGAACGGAATTAGTTCATCTACAACATTTGCCGATGGCTGATGACCATTATTACTCACCAGGTGAAATAGACTGTTTAATAGGCAACGAATTATTCCCGCTTTTACTCGGATCGAATAAATCGACCTCGCCGAACTCCTCGGTCGTAGGTATTGAAACTACTCTCGGATATGTAGTCATGGGTAAAGCCCAATGTTTTCCGCGCTCATCACACGCTCATTCTCGCACTCTCGACGAACCCGCTACTCACTCGCACAACTCTGACAAGACATTTTTTTGTCAAATGCAAGACAACTCACTCGATCAATTAACGCAACGCTTTTGGGAAATAGAAAACGTCCCTGATAAAAAACATTTCAGTCCCGACGATGAAGCTTGTGAAAAAATATTCCAAGCAACTTACCCACGCGATGACACCGGCAGATACACGGTTGACCTCCCGTTCAAAAATTCGCCTACCGAATTAGGTTCTTCTTATACTGCAGCGAAATACCGTCTGTTAAATCTAGAAAAGAAATTAGACTCATCGGACTTGCGCGCTGATTATAACGCAACTATTCAAACATACATTGATCAAGGGTATTTAACCAAAGTTCAAAACGATTTTCAAGAAACTCACGCTTATCACTTACCCCACAGAGCCGTTTACCGTCCTGATAAAGAAACATCGAAAACTCGAATTGTTCTGGACGCTGGTTGCAAGACTACGTCAGGCAAATCTCTAAATGATTTGCTTTATGTAGGGCCTATTCTACAAAATAACATCGTCAAATTACTTGTCAATCTCCGCATGTTCTCAACCGCCATAACCGCCGACATTGAATAAATGTACTTTCAAGTTAAACTCTCCGCAAATCATCACACGTTTCAACGAATCCTGTTTAGATTTGATCCCAATTCACCTATTGACGTATACCAATTCAATAAAGTTTGTTTTGGCGTGTCAAGCTCGCCTTATCTCGCCATGCGTGTCGTGCGTCAGCTCGCAGCAGACAGTCGCGATACTTACCCGCTCGCCGCTTATGAAGCCGAAAATCATATGTACGTAGATGATTATATCACCTCCGTCGATGGTGTAGACACCGCTGAAAATACTTATAAAGAAATGATCGCTATGTTCAAATCTGGAGGTTTCAATTTAATAAAATGGATCTCGAATGATAATCAACTCATGTCGCGTATTCCATCCGCACACAAAAGCCCGCTCGCTATTAAATTTGATGATGATCCCAACGCACATACTAAAATCGTAGGTATGCAATGGCAACCTGCTGATGACAATTTTCATTTTAAAATCAACATAGACTTCCCTGAAACTTGTACTAAACGCTCGATTCTCTCTGTCACCGCGCGCTTATTTGACCCGCTCGGTCTCATTAGCCCCGTTGTCGCTTACATGAAGCTCCTCATTCAAGAATGTTGGAAATTACAACTTTCTTGGGATGACGAGGTGCCTGATTTCATCATTTCCAAATGGAAACAGTTCCACAAGGAACTACCGCATTTATCGGAATTAAAAATACCGCGTCACATAGGCATAACTTCTACAAATAAAATAACTTTACTCGGATTCGCGGATGCCAGTCAGCAATGTTACGGTGCTGCCATCTACATCCGCGTTGATAATGATGAAAACGCGCCCGCAGACTCTGTGAAATTACTCACCGCTAAATCTAAAGTCTCCAATCCTAATAAAACCCTCGCTCGGTTAGAACTCTGTGCCGCAGTTTTGCTTGCTAAGTTAATAAACTCAGTTCGCGATGTCCTCAACAAGCGCTGTAACATAAATAAAATATACGCATTCTCTGATTCCACTGTGACTCTTACCTGGATCCACTCGCCCGCTCATCGGTTTCATACCTTCGTAGCTAACCGTATAGCTCAAATAAACGAATACTTACCCGCATCCCACTGGTTCCACGTTCGTGGTGTACAAAACCCCGCAGATATTGTCTCTCGCCCTGTAACGCCGACAGGATTAGTAAATAACACGCTCTGGTTCCATGGTCCGCAGTGGCTGTCCGCTCCCGTTAGCGACTGGCCTGTAAAAGAATATAAAATTAATCATAACGAAACAATAGAGTTACAGGAAACTAAAACTACATCGCTTCATACGCAAACAACATCTATAACAGAAAATACTCACCCAATTCAAGATCTCGCCAAACGATGCTCGACGTGGATTAAATTCATTCGCTCATTCGTATACCTACTTCGTTTTTCAAAATTACTCAAATCTCAAGGAGATATCACTTTGAACGATTTAGAACACGCAGAAGACTATGTGTTACGCCACGAACAATCTAACCACTTTTCTCAAGAACTCGACGCGTTTAAAAATAATAAAATTTGCCCAAACAAGTCAGTGTTAAAACTCCGCCCCTTTGTTGACGACAAAGGACTCATAAGAGTAGGAGGCAGACTGACCCATTCTCAGTTGGATTTTAATCAAAAACATCCAATATTGATGTCAGCTAAAGGTAGAATAGTGTCACTTTTGGTAGATTATTATCACTCATCGAATTTACACACAGGACCCGCTTTAGTATTATCTCTGATTAGGCAGAAATACTGGATTCTCTCCGCTCGCAATTTAATTCGCCAAAGAGTACACAAGTGTAACTCTTGTTTTAAACTTAAACCGCTTTCCACTTATCCACCCATGGGTGACCTTCCGTCCATTAGGGTTTCTCAAGTCAAATCCTTTGTGCATACGGCCGTCGATTACGCCGGACCTTTCTACGTTACGCACATACGCAAGCGAGGCGTAAAAAGCCACAAAGCTTATATCTGTTTGTTTGTTTGTCTAACAACAAAAGCGCTTCACTTAGAGCTGGTCTCCGATCTAAGTACAGATTTATTTCTTGCCGCGTTCAAGCGCTTTATTTCACGCAGAGGTCCAGTCTCTATATTATATAGCGACGGAGGTTCCAATTTCATTGGCGCGAAACGCAAATTGAACGAAATTTACCCGCTTATACAGTCCACTGATTATAATAACTATCTGAGTCATTATCTCACACAAAATAAGATTCAGTTTCAACACAGCCCGCCTTATGGCCCGCATTTTAACGGTTTGAGTGAGACTAATGTCCGATCGGTTAAAACTCACTTATACAAAGCTATCGGAAGTCAAATTCTCACATATGAGGAACTTAATACAATTTTGGTACAAATTGAAGGTTTGCTAAACAGCCGTCCAATTTGTGTCTTGTCGTCAGATCCTTCTGATCCGACTGCATTAAGTCCCAGTCACTTTTTAAATATTACTCCACTCAAATATCTACCTGCAGAAAATATAGACCCCGCTGTATCAGAAAATAGATTAACCCGCTATCAACTTCTAAATAAAATAGTACAAAGTTACTGGAAACGCTGGAGTATGGAGTACCTTACTTCGCTCCAACAACGCAACAAATGTAATTCACCCTCCAAACCTGTGAGTGTGGGAACAGTTGTCATTATTAAAGATAATCATTCTCATCCTATGTTTTGGCCTCTCGCTGTTGTCTCAGAAGTTTTCCCCGGAAAAGATAATATCATTCGCGTTGCTAGAGTTAAATCTTCTTCAGGAACTTATGTACGCCCTGTAACTCGGCTCTGTCCGTTACCTACTCAATAAACTAATTTTTAATTGTTTAAACTTAGTTCTTAAGAATTATAAATATTATAATTTCAACGCAAATAACGCAATGTAGAGGAAACCTCTAGGCCCCCCGAAGTTGGCTGCGCCAATACCTACACATTATTATTAATTTTACTCATTTACTTTATTTATATTTTTATTATACAACCACACATTTTTGAACGCATACTATTACACGCCATAACTGGCAACTTTCCTTCACCCCCCACCCAAACCTCAGTGCACAAAAAATACCCGTCGCGCGCGCGCTAACTCTCACTCAAAAACTGTTGAAAAACTCAAAAAGCCTACAAGTGTGCATACAAAAACCACAAGTGACTATCAAAGTATAAGTGTTTTACTGTGAAATAACAAAAGTCTTTCGTGTGTGCTGAAACACGAACGCAATACTGGATTGCTGGCTGGCGCCGATTAAAAGGTTTGTCCCGCTGCACCAAGTACGCACTGCTAGGCACAGGCGTCCTCTCAAGGAAGAACTATTGTCATACGCTACCAGGGTCCATGAGATACATTTTTAGGGTTCCGTAGCCAAATGGCAAAAAACGGAACCTTTATAGATTCGTCATGTCTGTCTGTCTGTCTGTCCGTCCGTATGTCACAGTCACTTTTTTCAGAAACCATAAGAACTCTAAGCTGTTGAAATTTGGTAATTAGATGTATTCTGTGAACCGCATTAAGATTCTTATACAAAAATAGAAAAAAAAAAACAATAAATTTTGGGGGTAAATACTTAAAACTGAAACTCAAAAATGTTTTTTTCATTAAACCAATACGTGTGGGGTATCTATGGATAGGTATTCATAAATGATATTGAGGTTTTTAACATATTTTTTTTCTAAACTGAATAGTTTGACTTCCAAAGTGGTAAAACGTGTCCCCCCCCCCCTGTAACTTCTAAAATAAGAGAATGATAAAACTAAAAAAAATATATGATGTACATTACCATGCAAACTTCCACCGAAAATTGGTTTGAACGAGATCTAGCAAGTCGTTTTTTTAGTTCGTCATAAATCGTAAACTGCAATTTATTTTACGGAAAAACGAGTCCGACTCGCACTTGGCCGCTTTTTATTTTTGTAACATCTAAGTATGTAAAAAACCATGGTTTGCAATAAACGTTTTTACTAATTATTATTACTAAGGGAGGCAATGGGCAATAGTTCCACGCTGGTCCGTGCGTGTTGGGGACTCCACATACACCCTTGATTGTTTTCTAGGTTTCCTCACGATATTTCTTTCGCCGGAAAACTCATTGGACCAGCTGGGATTGGAACCCACGACCGCCGGTTGACAGCTGGGTGATACTTGAATCACTGACTAAGCTACCGTAGCAAAGGTACAATACCTTTATGGTGCTTCCCGATGATCTAGAATAATTACATTTGGCAACAAGGTTCGTCTTATATTTTTGTTAGTAATATAGGCATCGGAGTTTTTGTCGCATGGTAAGCTATGGAGTCGACATTTGCCATAAATGTAAACTTTTAATCATACTTATACTCATTTATTTAATTAGTTAGGTATTTTTTATAATCAAGAACAACAACGTCGACGAGTTTGGAAACGATAATTTAAAGTTATCGTTGGAAAATAAATATTACAATAAAAAATAATTACTTATTATTTTATACTGATTTAATTACGAAAATTGATAAACAAACAAAAGATACATAAAAAATATGTATATAAAAATAGTTGAAGTTATGAATTCTAGAAAAATATTTTTTTTATTTAATTCCACTAAGATAATTAGATATAATACACGAACGACCGCTCTAAAGGCATTTTAAGATAAATTGATAAATGAGTATGAGTATGAATAAAAGTTTACATTTATGGCAAATGTCGACTCCATAGCTTGCTATTAGTCTTACCATGCGACAAAAACTCCGATGCCTTAATAACGTATTAGCAGTTCAACTTATTAGCAATTTTATAGTCTATCAACTAAGGGGCAAAAATCTTTTCGATTCGATTCCTGTTAAGGACGACATTTATATATGATTATATCCACAAACTTGTATGAAACCCTCGGTGTGCGAGTCCGACTCGCACTTGGCGGGTTTTGTTACGATCTATCCTACTTATCTTCATCTAGGCTAACGATTATCTTCTACGGAGTTCAATGATAATCCAGATGGAACCCTACAAAATTTATATTATTAAGATTTATTTAAACTCGTTAAAACACTTCATCGTGACGAAAAATTAATTAAGACTACCAATTTAGCGAAAAGACATTATGATTTTAACTTTATTACCCAGGTGTCTCATTAAGTTAAGTCGAAAGTTTTATTCATATAAGTTATATCCAAATATAATGAAGTTAGATTTTAAAGTAACTACTTATTTGAAATGTTTTGAATTTGTAAATTTCAAATAAATAAGCCCGACAACCAAACCCTACCCTAACCCTCCACCTACCCCCCCCTACATAAAATAACCAAAAAATACATTTTGAATCATGTTAAAAGTCGTGGTAATTTAATTCCACCTGGAGAGTCGTACCCTAAATGTAACTTGGTTGAAAAACTTTCAACGTATGGGATTTTATACAAACAGGGTGACTAGTAATTCGACCTATTCCTTGAAACGGGTTATACTAAAGCTAATTTGCACAATTTACGTCAAGTCTGTAGCCTTGAGTTTTTGATTGTGACAAAAGTACTTCCATTTGGATAGTAGAAAAACATTTTTGACCCCATTTCGTTTCTAAGTATTGCACTTAAATCCCATTTAAATAGGTCAACAAAGTAGGTACAATAGGACCTAATTAGATGTTTTTGGTGAATTAAAGCAACTTTGCATATTATAGGTACTCATAATAAAATTCGAGGTATTCCTCCCTTTATAGCTTCATCGAATGAAAATCGATTTGCAAGATTTGATTGCATTGTTACTTAAACAGTATTTATGTTGTTGCACTAAGTAATAACTAGGTTAGTTACAGAAGTTACAGGTGATGTTAATATGTAATGTATGTCTGCAGGTCGATCACGTAACGCATTGTACGAACGTCGGGTAGGTCTAAATGTCACTTTTTATATGGAAAATTGACAGTTAAATTGTACCGACGCGCGTTTGGAACGTTAAGTACGTGATTACCCCTCTGATGTATGATTTCTAGCGTCTAAGTTGGAAAGAGGACCTTCTGTTCATACACACTGTAGGCTCTGTCAGCTGTACAACTCGCGAGCCTGTCTTTTCTTCAATCTTATGGTGCGACTCTGTCCGTCTGTCACGACGTTAAATTTCTCAGGAACTACTTAAGCTATCAAAGCTGTTAAAAGGGTTAAGACACGTGTATGGAAAATGAAAAAAATAAATATACATTTTCATTTTCTGTATAAATGGCGAATATGAGGGGGGTTAAAAAATCAAAGTCTAGTAAACAGTCATATGGGGGACTGGTCACCACTC
Organism: Epinotia brunnichana; assembly: GCA_963854355.1. Lineage (NCBI taxonomy): Eukaryota > Metazoa > Arthropoda > Insecta > Lepidoptera > Tortricidae > Epinotia > Epinotia brunnichana. The sequence continues at coordinate 13,419,108 of OY977949.1, read as the reverse complement.
GAGAACCTTTCCGCCCCAACGGCCATCGGTTCTACGTGCAATGTGCCCCGCCCACTGCCACTTAAGTTTAGCAATTCGGAGGGCTATATCGGTTACCTTGGTTCTGCTGCGGATAGCCTCATTTCTGATGCGATCGCGCAGAGAAACTCCCAGCATAGCCCTCTCCATTGCCCTTTGAGTGACATTGAGCCTTCTTATGAGGCCCATAGTAAGCGACCACGTTTCAGTGCCATATGTCATCACTGGCAACACACGGTTCGCTCGCTCGTTCTTAATTTTATTTATCTTGTGATGAAATGGTATATATGTATGTAGTTTAGTTAGGCATTTCCTTCAGCTTCCTCACTTCAATACATAACGTTCTATAAAATCAAAGCACAATCTTTTTGTACTAGGTACTTATTTATTCCTTTTTGCTAATAAATGTTTCCTGGTTCTGAATTATAGCGACCCAACATTTTACTTATGGTTCGAAAATTTTGGGGAGGCTTATCGTCACGCTCCAATAAACTTATATGAATATATCGATGTTGTCCCGGCTTCTTATTTATTTAATCCGGAGATGTACTTATTTGTTTTATTGAGTTTGTGGCTGGTTTAAGGTAGAATTCAACAACACGGTTTTTTATGTTATTTGTCAAGAAATTTGTTCAGATATCTTTGTTTGGGGAACGCACAAGGTATTTTAAGTTTTAAATAAGCTATTAGATCGAAATTCACTCGGTCGTATTATTTATCTTTAGGTATGACCATCACTCATGCATGACCACATAAAATAAAAAGTGCTATTGTAATAGTAAATTACTTACTTAGGGCGGTGAAACAAAGAATGTCTAACATCGCAGGTATTTGACGCCCGAGCCGAAGGCAAGGGCGATAAATATGCGATCTGAGGCTTTCTTTATTACCGCCCGTGGTAAGAACAAATGTTTACGTGTCTCCCAGGCCAGGAAGTGGGATATTCCGCACGCGTAGCGTGCGGTAATTCCTACTCTATGGCCAGGTATGATCTAAAAAGTTTTTCAACACATTTGCTCGTAAAGTGCCTCTTATTGTACCGCTTTTGGGCTCATAATCCTGGGTATTAAACACGTGTGTTAATAAATAATAATAATCCCGATTAATACACGTTGGCACCTTGCAACAAGGTGTATGTATGGACTCGGCGCATTCTTAAATTGACCGGGTTACACAGGTTTGTTTTTAATTCTCGGCAAATAGATTCTTACTCGACTAAACAAATTAAATTTGTTCTTGTGAATTAATTGATTACCTATTTCTTCTTGGATATGGTATAGAAACGATTCATTTAGTAAAACTATTTACTTTTGATAACATTTTACATGAATTTATATTGAATAAGAAAATATTTATTTTATTTTGTATTGGCTGTTTAGAGATTTCATCTAAGCCTCGCTGCGGGCGAACTGCACGAACTTCACGAAAAAAAATAGTTGAGTGCCATTATAAGTAATTTCACAAATATTTGTAAACATTGATGATGCGTGTTTGGTTATTATTAAAGATGTTGACTCGTGGTGAATAGAAAAGTGTTAAATAGAATTGACGCCACTGTACATTCTTGGAGATGTAAAAATATATGTGAGTAAAAACCTGTTGTCATCAATAACTAAAGGAAACAATTAGGAGCCTGTAACATTTTAATTTTATGAAAATGTTTTTTTCCTCCCAAATGTGTTGAAAAACGTCGTATGACACGCGTGAGCTTTGATAATTACATCCTCGGCTCTCTTATGACGCTCACCTGCGGTTCGCGTGATAATTCCGCCTCTGATGTAATGATCAACATAGCTCACTTTTGTATCACAATGTACTATTATTGCGCTTTACCCTTAGGCCACCTGTGTTACTATACAATATTTTTGTTTGCAATATCTTAATTAATACGTTGCTTAGCAAGGTAACGAAGTGTTTAAAATAGTATTCAGTGCATATTCTCATATTTTTTTATTTATTTATTATTCTCACAGAATAAACTCAAGCTTTGTCTGTCAGTTTCTAAATGTATCAAATAATTGAGTAACTGAAGAGTGGTGCTTTTCGTACGTACCTGTTACTTAAGAGGACTGTTCAAAGTACAAAAGCCACTCTTACCACGAGAACTCTATATCGTAAAAAAGTATTTTCGTCCTCATTCCATAGGAATTCGATTAAAAGTTTGAGCGTCGTGAATAGTGACGCGTTCAGCTTTCGTGATTGATTCGCAAAAGTTTAATTAGATTTGACTGCTAGTGGTGCGACGAAAGTATCCATCTAATGTAAATTCGTAGAGAACAGACTATTAAAAGCAGCGGAGAAGAAATGTTGATACATAGTCTGCTTAAATGTTTACGAATCGTTAATTTAATTATACAGGGTAAATGCCCTCAGAATTGACAAGACGTGATGTGATATTGAAAGTGAAACTCAATGGCTTGACAATTTTCCATCCCAAAAATCAAAAAAAAAATTTGATACAATTTGTTTACTCTGCACTGAAGAATGCTACGACACGTATTGTTAATTGTTATTTAATTATAAAATATACCACTTAAATGAACTAAAATTCACAAATTTACTATTACAATAGCAATGAATTATACATTCCGAACAAGGGTTTTCAGATTCCCTACATCTCTGATGTTATCCTGTCATCATCATCCTCCTAGCGTTATTCCCGGTTGTGCCCTAAAGGAGTTCGGGGTCCGCTTTGACACCTAATCCCAAGATTTGGCATAGGCACTAGTTTTTACGAAAGCGACTGCCATCTGACCTTCCAACCCAGAGGGAAAACTAGACCTTATTGGGATTAGACCGGTTTCCTCACGATGTTTTCCTTCACCGAAAAGCTAACGGTAAATATTCCGTACATAAGTTGCGAAAAACTCATTGGTACGAGCCGGGATTCGAACCCACGACCGCCGCTTGACAGCCGCATGCCTGAACCACTAGGCTACCGTAGCTTAGTGTACTAGTTAAAATTACCTGTTACAATAAATAACATATAGCTTCGAGAACTAAATATTTGTTGTATTATGTGTACAGTAAAGGAACCTGAAACACGTACCTTTTTGACCCTTATTGTCATAGTGACAAGAGCGAAAAAGGCAGGTATGTGTTTCATTTTCGTTGACTGTACCCTACCTGCCTCCATCTGATTATAATGTGTTTAAATAAACATGCTAACAAGAAAATGCCAAGGGAGGAGAACGCAACGCCACCATGATACCAATATTACAAAGGAGAAAGCAGGAGGGGGAAAAGGTTAAAACGTGCATACTACTACGTACTTAAAACTTTCTCCCATATGTAACAAGTTGAGGGAAATTATTATCCTTTTAGCTTAAAGTGACCCGCATAGGTACCTAAATATAATCATTATCAAAAGCCTTATCAAAATCTTAGCCCGTGAGAATAATTATGTCTTTATTTATAGAACCAAACACACATAATTTGAAGTTGAAGTCCTTTTCCAAAACGCTGAAAGATTTTTTTGTATTTTAATGAGTAATCTTTCTAAAAAGATTTAAGTTTCTGGGATTTTCTAAAACCCTGAAAGTACCTACTTTATTTGTATTCTAATAAGTAATCTTTCTACAAACTTTTAGGCTTCTATCTCATAAAGGAGTTTCCCTCACACAAACTTTTCAACCCATTTTAATCCCCTTAGGGAATTTTCCATAATGCTGAAAGTAATTTATTTGTATTTCTAATAAGTAAGCTTTTTACAAAGTTGTAAGTCTCTAGCTAAAAAGAAATGTTCCCTCCATACAAATGTTGCACCCCTTTTAACCCCCGTAGAGGTGAAATTCTCCAAAACGCTGAAAGTACTTTATTTTATTCCTAAGTATAAGTAATCTTTCTACAAAATGTTAAGTCTCTAGCTCAAGAAAAGAAGTTTCCCCTATACAAACTTTGCACCCCTATTTAAATTATTCAAATTATTTCCCCTTTAGGGGTGGAATTTCCAAAAACCCTTCTTATCCGTCGCCTACGTTATAAAAGGTAGTTCTGGAGTAAATTTAATTTTTCTAGTCCCAGTAGTTTCGGCTATGCGTTGATGAATCAGTCAGGAAGTCTTCTTTTTACAAGCTTTTTATTTATACTATATCTATATAGATTACTTATCATGAATAAGACACTTGAGTAATACGAAGGTACGAGATGACGATGTATTCAATAAATGACGACATTAATAATACAAATTGGTATTTCTAAATATTATCCACTTTAAAACATAAAAAAATTGATATTTGACTTCGGAAATAAACACATCGCGACATGTTCGCCCGTTCCTTCAGCCGCGGTATCTACTGCACTGCCTACGACGAAACTCTTAACGCCCACCGTGGATCCTACTACTCACGCCTCGTTCCATAGAAACTACACAACCGTCAGCGAATCTTATGCGGCAAAGACATCCAGGTGTCCTCGGGATGCAAAAATTAATAATCAGGATTTTTTTTCTATACCTCCATCTCCGTGTTACATCAGAACATAGCGGGCCTAGTAAATAAAGCGGACGCGTTATCAGTTCATTTAGATGAACTTGAGGCGAAGAAAATACCTATTGATGTAATATGCATTTCTGAACACTTTATGATGGAGGAATTGGGGGATCTGGTAACCATACCGAATTATAAACTAGCATCTTCGTTTTGCCGCAACCAGCGTAGGGGTGGCGCTTGTATACTAGTTAGATCGCAACATGAATATAATGAATTAATCGATGTAAAAAATATATCCGTAACATGTTTAATGGAATGTTGTGGAATTGAATTAGTGCAACATAAAACTATTATAATATGCCTATATAGACCTCCGCAATCAAATATTGCTCTTTTCTTTGAAAACCTTGATATTTTGCTTAAAAAGATTTGTAATAATACAAATAAAAGAGTTATATTATGTGGAGACTTTAATATCAATATTTTAAATCAAAATACTAACACCCTGAAGCTGGAAAGCCTTCTGCTAAATTATAATCTACGTCTAGAAATAAGGAAACCGACAAGAATTTGTAGTGGTACATGCCTGGATAATTTTGCACACAACATAAAAGGATGTAAGGGAGAAGTTGTTGACCTCGGCTTATCAGATCATACTGCCCAACTACTAAAATGTCCAGTCAAAAAAACGTGCTCCATTAACTCGTGGCGTATACTGAAGCGTGACTATAGCCCAGAAAATTTAAATTTGTTTAAAAAATGTATTAGTAGCCTCTCTTTTTCTGACGTTATGGAGCTCAGCGATGCTGACTTGGCATTTGGCTCTTTTTTGGACACGTTTTCCTGTTTTAACAATCTTTGCTTCCCAACTATAAGTATTAAACTTAAATCTACTAAGAAACCTAAATGGATATCACACGGTATAAAGGTATGCAGTAAAAAAAGAAGGTTAATGTTATGGAAGTATCGTTTGTGTCCCAATGCGCGAAATAAAACTACTTTTAAAATGTATAACGCTAGATTCAAGAAAATTTTGAGTCTTACTCAACGTTCACAAAATGACCACTTCATTAGATCTGCGTGTAATAAATCTAAAGCTACGTGGCAAGTTATAAATAAGAGTAGGCAGCAATTTCCCAAAGAGCCAATTTTAAAAATTATTGCAGATGATGCGACTACTATTACAGATCCGACAGACATAACAAATGCGTTCAACAACTTCTTCATTGATCAAATAAAATCCCAAGGCACAAAATCTCTCTCAGGATCTGAGGCTCTGTATGATTTGAATGTAAACTGTGTTAATTCTATGTACATGAAACCAACCACACCTTATGACATTCTCAGGGTAATTAAGTCTTTAAAGAACACTAACAGTGTCGGGCATGACAACATATGCACCAAAGTCGTAAAAGAAGTTGCACACATTATCGCTATTCCCCTAAGTTACATCATTAATTTAAGCATCACAACTGGAGTATATCCTGATAACTTAAAGCCGGTTATTGTAAAACCCTTACATAAAAAAGGTGACAAGTCATCTGTAAAAAATTATAGACCGATTGCTCTAGCAACAATATTTTCAAAAATTTTTGAAAAGGTTTTATATGAAGCTCTATACACTTATTTAGAGAAATATAACCTACTAGCATCAGAACAAAAAGGTTTTCGGAGACAGAAAACCATAAACATGGCAATATTCGATCTTGTACAACCTATTATAGAAAACATGGACAGGCGTAATAATATTTGTGCAGTTTTCATGGACATGACCAAGGCTTTTGATTATGTAGACCACAAGATTCTCTTAAAGAAACTCGATGCATATGGCGTACGAGGCAATGTGTGGGATCTGTTCAAGTCATATTTAAGTAACAGGGATCAATACACAGAGATAACTCAGGTGTGTTTGCAAACCAAACAGCAAAACACATTCTGTTCTGAAAGTCGGAGAATAAGGTGTGGTGTGCCGCAAGGAAGTGTTCTTGGCCCTTTGCTTTTTTTACTTTATATAAATGACCTTCCACGGCATATCAAATACCCCATGGTGCTATTTGCCGACGATAGTACCGTAATTATTGAATGTAATGAAAAATGTAAATATGAATCAGTAATTAATAAAACTATTTTGGACATAATTAAATGGCTTAATATTAATAATTTATTGATAAACCTGGACAAGACCAAGATAATACATTTCTGTCAACGTAAATCAGCTCTCCAAATCAATTGCAATTATGAAGAGAAAAGTATAGATTCTGTGGCTGTTACAAAGTTTCTGGGAGTGTACATAGATGAACATTTATCTTGGAAAGTTCATGCGGATGATACGTGCAAAAAGCTTAACCAATATGCATACGCTTTACATAAACTTGCCAAGCAAGCAAGCCCTCACGCAGTATTAATGGCATATCATGGTTTTGTAGCGTCAAAACTACGGTATGGCATTATGTTTTGGGGTAACTCCACAAATAGAGAAGACGTTTTCAAGGCACAAAAAAGGTGTGTTAGAGCCATGTATGGTCTCAAACCGACTGACAGTTGTGTACCTTATTTCAAAGACTCAAGAATTTTGACGATGCCCTCTCTATACATCTATGAAATAATCATGTTTGTCAAAAACAATAGGACCTTATTCAAAAAGCACAGTGATGTTACTAATAGAAACTTGAGAAAGAAAAATACTTTAAATCTTTGCATAGTTCCTGCAAAGACAGCATTGATGCAAAAAAGTATGTATTGTCTAGCCAGCAAAATTTATAACCACTTACCTTATAACATGAAGTCATTAAATATGTTAGAATTAAGAAAGAAATTAATGACATTATTATTACATAAATGTTATTATTCCATTTCAGATTATATAAATGATAAATTAGATTGACATTTCTTTGACTCTTTTAATTATATATTTTTTTCTCTTTTAATTATACTTGACATATTTAATTGACATTCTTAAGATCGGACATGCACTAATACATTCATCTACCTATATAACTTTTTTTATCAAAGATTGTTTAACTTCAATTGCTGACCTTACTATATAATTATAATTTGTACAAAGGCACCTCAATTTTGTATGCATGATAGTAGGTATAAGGTACTCATTTAGTATTAAGCTCAAAGTTTTTGTACGCCTATTGGCAAAACATAGTGAGACTGTAAAAAAAGACAACCACTGTAATTACCTATGTTTACAAATAAAACACTTACTTACTTACTTACTTACTTACTTACTTACTTACTTACTTAAAAACAAATCCACAATGTTCACTCCTTCCTGTATCTGAGCAAGTCTGCGGTCTAGTATCAAGACGATTCCGATCCAAACTTTGATTTACTCAAGTGATTTATTAGCAGCCAAATCGCTCGAAGCTCGCAATTCTGCAACTTCGTATTTAATACCAACTAAACTCAGACTTTGATATACAGTTGTAGTTTGTGGGAATGTGTTAGAGGCATGTGCTTTACAAATTCGATTTTAAATCCATACAAATATTATCAATGCGAAAGTAACTCTAGTATGTACGTCCTTTACAGCTATATATTTTTTTAAATCTATTATATATATCGGAGTGTGGGCGTATTTTGGGATCTAAGGTATTGATAAAAGTCGATGACTTTAGGTTTACAAACTTCACTTCTGACTTCATAACGTCATAGACTAAGCTCCCGTGTCACGAAACCCTACCTCACAAGGTGGCAGATCAGAAATGTAATATAGTGATAGATACTACTTAGGAACACTGGATTTTAGTGGGTTGCCATAGCATATCCTGGAAGAACTCTTTTTTTTTTTTCATTACCGTATCGTTATTTTGATCAAAAATTACATCACAAGGTGGCAGATCGAAACGTTTACTCATCGAAAGAGACACATCTGGAGATAACAACCCGCATTGGTTGCCAGCCCAAAGACTGGCAGGTTTCAAGGTCAGCCATGTTTTATGAGCCCCAAAAATGGGGTCAATTACCTCATCAGGTGGCACGATGAAACTGATGCAGATCGATCGCCCTAGACCCGTTCACGAATATACAGGGTTGCCTGCCTTCAGTTTGGCAGTTTTTCTGGTCAGCCACCTTCAAACAATATATGTGAAAATCTTGGAATAACGAGAAATTCTTGTATTTATGCTATGATTCAGGGTATAATTGAATGAAAATCCGGCCAAGTGCGAGTCAGACTCGCGCACGAAGGGTTCCGTACCATTATCTATAAAAATATTTATTTTATTCTGTTTTTAGGGTTCCGTACTCAAAGAGTAAAACGGGACCCTATTACTAAGACTTCGCTGTCCGTCCGTCCGTCCGTCCGTCTGTCTGTCACCAGGCTGTATCTCAAGAACCGTGATAGCTAGAGAGTTGAAATTTTCACAAATTATGTATTCCTGTTGCCACTATAACAACAAATACTAAAAACAAAATAAAATATTTTCTTAAGGGGTGCTCCCATACAACAAACGTGATTTTTTGCCGTTTTTATAGATAATGGTACGGAACCCTTCGTGCGCGAGTCTAACTCGCACTTGGCCGGTTTTTTAGTACTTGTTGTTATAGCGGCAACACAAATACATCATCTGTGAAAATTTCAACTGGAACTATCACGGTATCAGTGAAATACAGCCTGGTGACAGACAGACCGACAGACAGACAGACGGAGAGCGGGGTCTTAGTAATAGGGTCCCGTTTTACTCTTTGAGTACGGAACCCTAAAAATCAGGATATTAAATAAAAGTCGAAGTACTAACAGACTTGCGTCTTATGTTGTTCAAATAATAGCGTAAACGTACATGTTTTGGTCATTTCTCATTGGTATGTCTTGAAATATTGAAAAAAACCGGCCAAGTGCGAGTTGGACTCGCGCACGAAGAGTTCTGTACCATTATCTATAAAAACGGCAAAAAAATCACGTTTTTTGTATGGGAGCCCCCCTTAAAAAATATTTTATTTTGTTTTTAGTATTCATTGTTATAGCGGCTACAGAAATACATAATCTGTGAAATTACGGTTACAGAAATACATAATCTGTGAAATCACGGTTCTTGAGATACAGCCTGGTGACAGACAGACGGACAGCGAAATCTTAGTAATAGGGTACCGTTTTACTCTTTGAGTACGGAACCCTAAAAAGTGACGTTGTCTTTTACGTTTAGCGTGACATAGTTTAACGGGCATTTTTGTGCTGCATAACAATATTTATTATGTAGAAATAATATGAAATAGTGAACCAACTTTATTTCAAATATCGGAAAGGTCATTCCAGCTATCATAATTCATGGTAAGTATTTAAAGTTATCTATTCACACTAGAACAGTATACGTTTAACAGTTTTTGATATTTATATAGATTTAGAAGAAGATGCATATAATTGCATAATCACTTGCATATTTTTTTTTAAGTACGTTTAAACATAAAAAAATACAAAATCACTTAGCCACATATTATTTTTTTATTTAAGGTGCACGTACAAACATTAAAAAAACAAATTTACATATATTTTACTAGCTTCTGCCCGCGTCTTCGTCCGCGTAGAACTCGTTTACAAATATCGTAGCTCGATACAAACTTTCACCCTCCATTTCCCCTTTAGGGATTGATTTCTGGGATAAAAACTATCCTTGCTTCCCCGAGACAATTTTATCTAAACGGGTGTATAGTTGCTCCATAAAAATGTTCACCTCCCATTTCAACCCCTTAAGGTGGTTCGATTGCCATACAAAACGTTATTTGACAATCGCAGGCTAACGGCGTGGTATTTTAAGAAACTTATGTAACAAACTTTCATAAATTGTCTTCCCATTGGCGCCAAATTCCCCCTTTGCTAGAAAAAACTTGTATAAACTAGATTAATTTGAGAAATTGGTTAGGGACGTGATATTTTGGGAAAACTATTTTTCTCAAATTAATCTTGTTTATACAAGTTTATTCTAGGAAAGGGGGAATTTGGCGCAAATGGGAAGCCAATTGATGAAAGTTAGTCACATAAGTTTCTTAAAATATCACGCCGTTAGCCTGCGAATGTCAAATAACGCTTTGTATGGCAATCGAACTACCTTAAGAGATGATTTCCGGGATAAAAACTATCACATGTTCTTTCCCGGAACTATCTCTAAGCCAAATTTCATCTTAATGTGTACCATCCAAATTTTCACTCCCTATTTCATCCCCTTAGGAGATTATTTTAGGGATAGAAGCCATCCGCTGTCCTTCCCCGCGGCTCAAACTATCTCTATACCAAATTTCATCTTAATGGGTTCCATCTAAATTTTCACCCTAATTTCACCCCCTTTGGGTATGATTACCGGAATAAAACCTATCCTATGTCCGTTCCCAGGGCTCAAACTATTTTTTTATCAAATTTCATCTAAATAGGTTCCATCCAAATTTTCACCCCCTATTTTATCCCCTTGGGAGATTATTTTAGGGATAAAAGCCATCAGCTATCCTGTCCAATTTTCACCCCTAATTTCACCACCTCAGGAGATGATTTCCGGGATAAAAACTATCCTATATCCTTTTCCAGGACTCAAACTATCTCCTAACCAAATTTCATCTAAATGGGTTACATCCAAAATTTCACCCCCATTTCACCCGCTTAGGGGATGATTTCCGGAATAAAATGTATCCTTCATCCTTCCCCAGGTATAACACTATCTTTATACCAAATTTCATCTAAATGGGTTCCATCCAAATTTTCCCCTAACTTCACTCTCTCAGGAGATGATTTTCGGAATAAAAACTATGCAATGTCCTTCGCTGGGACTCCTACTCTTTCGACACCAAATTTCATCTACATGGGTTTTATCCAAATGTCCACCCCCTTTTTCGTCCCCTAAGGGAAAGATTTTCGGTACGGTAACTATCTCCATACCAAATTTCATCTAAACGGGTCCCATCCAAGTTTTCACCCCCTAAGGGGGTGATTTCCTGAATTCAAACTATCCTATGTCCTTTCCCAGGACTTAAACTATCTCTTAACCAAATTTCATCAAAATAGGTTACATCCAAATTTTCACCCCTCCCCCCATATTACCCCCTTAGGGGATGATTTCCGGGATAAACCTATCCTATGTCCTTCCCTGGGACTCTAACTATTTATACACCATATTTCATTTAAATCAAGCAGCGGTTTAAGTAGATCTATACAAATTTCCACCCCCAATTTCATCTCTTTAGAGGATAGGGATTTCTGGGATAAAACCTATTCTTTGTCCTTTCCTAAGACTCAAACTACTTTCACTCAACAGCAGAATACTGCGCGCCAGTCTGGCTTAACAGTGCACATGTCAAACAAGTGGATGTGCAACTGAGACAAGCTATGAGATGCATATCGGGAACTATCGCGAGCACTCCCACAGGGTGGCTACCTGTGCTCAATCATATAGCTCCCCCACACCTAAAAAGACAACATGCTCTAGTCCGAGAAGCACAGAAGATCTTGGCCAAACCCGAATTGCCTGCCTACAAGGAGTTTAAAAACCCTCCACCACACCGGCTAAAATCACGCCATCCGCCATATAAGACTGCATCCACCCTTTTAAATACTCCCTTCGATATAACCAAGAAATGGGCCCAAGAATGGAAACAGGACTCCCCAACCAGCCGTGCAGCCTAGGGACTAATATCGACCCCACAAAAAAGCCCACTGGTTTTTCACTATCAAGGCGAAATTGGTGCCAGTTAAACAGGCTGCGGACCGGCTGGGGTAGGAGCCGAGAGTTCATGCACAAATGTGGATGGAGGGAGTCTCCAGCATGCGAGTGTGGAGCTGCGGTGCAGGACATGGACCATATTATCCGCGAGTGCCCACTCACCAAGTACCAGGGCAACCCAGCCGACTTGTTCACCCTAGATAACAACGTAACCCAATGGATCCAGCAATTGGGTGTACTGCTCTAATTTGCATGCATTTTTTAACTACGAACGATTTTAATGTTTAATTTAGCCATACGAATAAATAAATAAACTCAAACTATCTTTATACCAAATTTTATCTAAATCGGTTCAGCCGTTTTCACGTGCTGCGCGGTCACATAAACAGACAAACAGATAAGCCGACAAACTGACAAAATTTCTAAAAAACCGGCGAAGTGCGAGTCGGACTGGCGCACGAAGGGTTCCGTACCATTATCTATAAAAAAATATTTTATTCTGTGTTTTTAGTATTTGTTGTTATAGCGGCAACAGAAATTCATCATCTGTGAAAATTTCAGCTGGAACTGTCACGGTAGATACAGCCTGCTGACAGACAGACGGACGGACGGACGGACGGATGGACAGCGGAGTCTTAGTAATACGGAACCCTAAAAACTGTTGGAACGTGTTCTGTTGTCGATTCTATGTATCCCTAGCCAATTTTTTTTCGAATCCATTCCATGTACAGACTTTCAACCCTCTTTAGCTTTATTATATGTATCGATAGATAGATAGATAGATTTATTTAAGGGACACTTAAAAACGTACAAAGTTATTCTTTTTCACAGATGATGTATTTGTGTGTGCCGCTATAACAACAAATACTAAAAACAGAATAAAATAAATATTTTTTATAGATAATGGTACATAACCCATCGTGCGCGAGTCCGACTCGCACTTGGCCGGTTTTTTATCCAATTATACCCTGAATCATAGCATAAATACAAGAATTTCTCGTTATTCCAAGATTTTCACATATATTGTTTGAAGGTGGCTGACCAGAAAAACTGCCAAACTGAAGGCAGGCAACCCTGTATATTCGTGAACGGCACGTCTAGGGCAATCGATCTGCATCAGTTTCATCGTGCCACCTGATGAGGTAATTGACCCCATTTTTGGGGCTCATAAAACATGGCTGACCTTGGAACCTGCCAGGCTTTGGGCTGGCAACCAATGCGGGTTGTTATCTCCAGATGTGTCTCTTTCGATGAGTAAACGTTTCAATCTGCCACCTTATGATGTAATTTTCGATTAAAATAGCGATACGATAATGAAAAAAACAAAATTCTTCCAGGAAATGCTATGGCAACCCACTAAAATCCAGTGTTCCTAAGTAGTATCTATCACTATATTACATTTCTGATCTACCACCTTGTGAGGTAGGGTTTCGTGCCACGGGAGCTTAGTCTATCATTACTTATTACAAAAGTCATGTGAAATACGGGAACTGGCAAGTTCGGTTCTCAATTTCCTTTACCCCAAACTATGTTCGCGTTATTTCTCCATCAAGGAGAGCTTCCACCTTCTCTTCGACTTTTCTCCTCAATGACATTCAACCCAACCATCTATCTCTAATTCAAATAATACCCGTTATAGCCCTCTGTTGGCGCACGGCGGAACTAATGAGTTCCCGACTTTGCCCAGACAATTATTATGTCCTCGTTACCTGACATTTCAATGATGACATTTGTAGAATTATAGTAAACTAGCGACCCACCCCAGCTTCGCACGGGTTTATATGTATAAAACATGCATGTATTATACATTTAAACCTTCCTCTTGAATCACTCTATCTAATAAAAACCGCATCAAAATCCGTTGCGTAGTTTTAAAGATCTAAGCATAAATAGGGACAGACAGACAGCGGGAAGCGACTTTGTTTTATACTATGTACCTAGTGAAGCACATTACAACCGAAGTCACGATGAGAGTAATAGTAGTAGGGGAAATAGTGGCAGTGAGATTGCACTTTTGTCTCAGGCGACGCCACTTGGCACGATTGTTCCATGGGTCAAACTAAGCTGATTTAGCGTCCTAACTACAAGATCAACCTACCCAAAAAGTGGGGGGGAAGGGCCGTCTCCCGAGGTCCGGTCTCAGTTATATTTCTGCCTAACCATAGCTACTAGGTCAAACTTGGTATCATTTTTATATAATTCAGGGATGGCGCTTTCATTTGTGGATTTAACTTTTTACCTTTTTTACACAAAAAAAACAGATAAAAACGCAATTATATGAAAATTACATTTTTTTTTTGTTATTTTGTCTATCACGATCGCACGATAGCGTTTTTTTGTATAATAAAACTACCGTAAAATAGCTCATTTATCTGTTATTATAAAAAATATCACTTAAAAGGCAAGTCTCAAGTAAATGGAATAAAAAAAATATTTTCTATCGCGCGAAGTAACAGATTTCAACGGCGTGGCGGAGGAAATAAGTATTATTTCAAGACTTCAACCGGCGAGTCCGCATGGTGCCCTAGCGAAACCGATGTCGTGAACCAGCCTCGCCCTAACACTGAAGGCGCCCGTTATTATTCATTTGTGAAGATGTTTTTGGGGAAACTGAAAAGCACTTTAATTTATTTTATTTATCGTATGGCAAATCATTGTATTAGAACCGTGAGATCTTCGAAAAGACGGTAGGGTTGCCAGGTTGTTGCACTTTTAGCACCGCCCAGGGGTCACGTGTAGGGTAGCGATGGGTAATTCCTACGGACGTGGTGCAACTTCAACCCCCCAAGCACTTTAATAAAGACATTCGACTTCACAAACACAACCGTACAGGAATATCAGAAGGGAATGTCTATGGATAGGAAGGCACATATGCTCAAGAAGACAAAATTCGTACTACAACACTTGCTGGAAATCACAAAAACTCTTAAAAACATAATTGCAAGAGATTCGAGTGGTGGAAGGACTTTGAAAGACGTCATTAAACCTGAAGATTGTGTAGAAGGAGACCAAACAATTACGAATTACAGTCAAACAATCCCCGAGGCTATACCGGAGGGCTACCCATACCGAGAAGGCGAAGTGGGAGGGACCAGAAGAGAATGGGCGTCACCCGGGGATGTAATATTATCGACCCTTCTCGTGGGACTCAAATTAATAAGAACTTTAAAAAACAAAACAAAAACGACGTTAAAAACCATGACTCTGGCAAACACGCAATGGATATCGAACAAATTAACAATATGGATGACGAAAAAGCTATGGACGGAAGTGGATCTGAGCTCGTATTCCAAGAGCCAGTACCGCAAATAAGAAGTGAAGGACAGGCCCTATTTCTGATGAAGTCCACCTGAAAGGAGGGCATGCCTTACGAAAAAGGCCCGCAGATAAAGTCAAGACAGATTATTTATCCGAGGATATGTCTGATACGGAGGGACAGCCACCACTGGCGGCCAAAGTCTCAACCCATCGTAGAGGCGATAGAGCCCATTCTGCGGGTCGTGGCTCGGACATCAGTCGGGCAAAGGCGAAACTCCGCGACCTGGAAGAGGAGGCTCGGGAAGTAGCCGCAAATAAAGCGTGGCAAAAACGCCTCAAGGAAATTCCATCGGAACAAGCCAACTCGGAGTTAAACACGGACAGGGATGAAAATTCGGTCGACGATATATGTGTCAAAAACTTGAAAGCTAAAATGCATGCAGTAGTCGATATCATTAACAAAAACATGCAAGGTAAAATTGGAAAGGACATTAAAGATGCTGTTTCTGCCTTGACCTTTGTGGCTTGACAAAGGTGGTGGATGCGTTTGCTTCCCAGTCGGAGCCGGAGGAGACACGCCAATTGAGGAAAGACAACAATCGACTCTGTAGGCAAGTTAAAGCTATGAGGGTCGAAATGAAGGCCTACCGTTAGGACTATTAATGTAAAGGACTATAACATTTTTGCTAATTTTCAAATATTTTGTTTTTTCTGTTTTTTTGTATGGAAAGGTAAATCCACAAATTAATTCCCAGAATCCCTGAATTATACGAAAATGATACCAAGCTTGACCTAGTAGCTATGGTTAGGAAGAAATATAGCTGAGACCGGGCCTTGGGAGACGGCCCTTCTCCCCCCCCCCCCCCCCCCCCCCCTCTTTTTGGGTACTAGCCAGGGGTTGATCTCGTGGCTAGGACGCTAAATCAGCTTAGTTTGACCCAAGGAACATTCGTGCCAAGCGGCGTCGCCTGAGACAAAAGTGCAGACTGCTCCATACATTGCTGCCACTATTTCCCCTACTATAGAGGGCGCTCAAGGCAATATTCTTATCTCCGACATATATATACATCCCTGGTAAACGGAAATTGTCAATTTGGCATACATGTAAAATACATATATGTAAAAGGTCACTTTACACGGGTCTAATACGATATTTATTGACGAAAACAGTTATTAATTTAATAAGTTTAATTATTTTGTTAGGGTTGTGTTACACAAATACAACAATATGCAAAACAAAAACTAAGCCCTCAATTTCTGATAAACTAAGTAGTGAAAACATTAGTATATAAAAAAAAATTGGGGACAATCTTGCACAAATCGACCTAGACCCAAACTAAGCAAAGCTTGTACTATGGGTACTAGTCGACGATATACATACTTATATAGATATATGAATACATAAATACATAGAAAATATCCATGACTCAGAAACAAATAATCGTGCTCATCACACAAATAAATGCCCTTACCGCGATTCGAACCCGGGACCTCCGGCTTCGTATGCAGGGTCCCTACCAACTAAGCTACAAAGGTCGTGGAGTATGACAGTCATTTTTCATTTTGATCAATAACAGAGCTCAATCATGCAAGCTGCTTAACTCACAGGGAAATTGGATATTTTTCTTGTAACCACTGGTGGCTGCTAGGATAAAACTAGATTGGATTCATGCTCGCGAGTTACTTGTGATAGGATAGTGAATTAGGTTATGTAAAGATATGCGGTTAATGAATTCAATGATACAATTTTATCACAGGCTAGCTACTCTTTAATGTGATAATAGGTATTAACTTTTTAAATAGACAATTATGAGTATTAATGTAACAGAATCATGAGTAAGTAAGTAAAGTAGAGAAATGACGCATTTTTTTTCATATAATTTATATTTCCATGTATGAGTGAAGTAAACCCTTATAATAAGTAGGTATCCATGAAAAAAATAATTATAAATCAGTCTTAAAAATAATGTCTTTTTATTCTTGATCGGAATCGATAGCATTCATAATTGAACTCATTCACTGCTAAACAACCATCTTAGCGCTACGCCGTAGTCCGTAGCAGCCTAATCTATGAATGTAGCGAAAATCGCCCATAAATAGCTCTCTAGCGCATGCTCTGTGTCATAATTACACTGAATGGGTTAAGACGAAGAAGACGGAGAAGCTTTTACTCATGTAATTAAATCACAGATCTGAAAATAAATAGTACAATTTTTTTTTTTAAGAAGTGGCCAAAAGTACCTAATCCCACTTTTACTGCGATTATATAGATGATTAATGCTTATAGTCCCCCGCGGCTATGAAGTCAATCCTGAGACATGCCTCTAGGGTTGAATATGTAATTGTTTCCTATGGTTGACATTGTCATTATTCAGAAACTTCATAGTTGCGCAATGTGTCAGGCAGGATTGACTTCATAGCCGCGGGGGACTGTAGGTAGGTTTAGGGTGAATATCGACCAGGTATTTGCCAAGCCATTAGCTAGGACAACTAAATGTCAAATAAGAATAAGAATAATTTATTTACCAGTAGTGGCTCAGTGAGCTGTCGAACTCAAGTAAAACATTTTCGAAAAAAAATTTGAATCGACAGAAAAAAAATCTCGGTTCAGAAATGCGACAGCAGGACAGCAGAACAGCGAGACCCGAAAGATTTTTGAGCCATGCTGAAACGGTGAACTTGGTTCGCTTCGGTCACTCGTTCAATTAAAACAATAAATTTCTTAGATGCAGCCACACACACAATACAACAACAATGTATGAATACACAACTTTGCACATCTCTGGTTCATTCTCCCTTAATTGAAAAACTAATTAATGAATAAATGTTGTCATCTCCTAATGTAATCCAATTTCTACTTAATCATAAATCTAAATGTATCAATGAAGAAAATCTAGGACGACTTAGTGGAAGATTTCAGTGGCAATAATTTAATGAAATGGGGTGTGAACCCTAAACTTGGCAGATTAGTTATCCCAACCGGGTAATCCTACCCCGCGAACGACGAATTAAAGTGCTTTTAATTGATTAATTGTTTTCCAATCGTTCATCCATAATGGCTCGTCGATTGAAAACATTTTTCAGTCGCTTGATTGGCATTCGTTTAAGTATTTATACAGATACGAAGCTATTTACAACATCATTTTAAAGCACCAGTCAAACTTTGCTCACCTGCCCCCAGAGGGGTAATCACGTAACGTTCCAAACGCGCGTCGGTGCAATTTAAATAACTGTCAATTTTCCATATAAAATGTGACATTTAGACCTACCCGACGTCCGTACAAAGCGTTACGTGATATCACGTAAAGTTCCGAACGCGCGTCGGTGCAATTTAACTGTCAATTTTCCATATAAAAAGTGACATTTAGACCTACCCGACGTCCGTACAATGCGTTACGTGATCGACCTACAGATCACGTAACGTTCCAAACGCGCGTCGGTGCAATTTAACTGTCAATTTCTCCATATAAAAAGTGACATTTAGACCTACCCGACGTCCGTACAATGCATTACGTGATCGACCTACATATCACGTAACGTTCCGAACGCGCGTCGGTACAATTTAACTGTCAATTTTCCATATACAGACTTACCCGACGTTCGTACAATGCGTTACGTGATCGACTTACTGATATACAGTGTCGCTTAACTTCAAACTCAGATAAATCCACTCTAACCACTTGCGAGATGATTGAAAAAAAAACTGATAATAGCGTTAATTCGGTGATTTGAAAGACAGTATTTTTTTTATTATGGCTAAAGCATTAAATAAAGCCACCCTGTTCGGAAAATTCAGCATTAAACTCATCCATTATTTACAAAAAAAAAAATGCAAATTTATCTATCTTTGAAAAAACTCAGTGTGGATTTGTATAATTTTGATTTAACAGACCTGGATTTATCAAGATTTGAAAAAATACGATTAGAAATTGTCAGCCATGTTGAACAAACTTCTTTTGCTGATTGGCTTGGATGGACTTACATATCGTCGGGTGACAAGTAAAACTCACTAAGTCACAAATACCTTTTTTTTTTTTTTTTTTGTTTAGGGGGTGAAAATGCGTTACGCATACCACCCGGGTGCAGGGGGTGACCCGAGTGGTTATGTGGGACTCCCGTATGGGCTAATGAAACCCACGGTGTATCCACTACAAATGCAGGCGAGGTCACGGGAACGCTTGCGCACACATCCGCGACCCCGCCGGCGGCAGCCGCCCACATGCGGCTCCTTCGCGGATGCCCAGGGGCCCTCCACGTGAGGCACGCCAGATGTTTTGGCGCGCCTGCCTCCTCGATCTCCACCTGTTCAGTAGCGGACCCCCCTGAGTCCGCTACGAGGAGATCATAGGTGCGGAAAATCCAGCACCCGGTGGCGGATCAGGTCTGTGGTTCCGCCACCGACCACTACTCGGCCGCAGAGGATAGGGAAAGCGGCGCACCGTAATACCGGCATTCCTCTTCCTCTGCGGTCCCACCAATACCGCTTCAGCGGAACAGCCCCGCCAAGTTCGCAGGGGGTAGGGAGAGTGGCGCACCGTTATACCAACACGCCTCTCCCCCTGCGATCCCACCTCGGCCGCAGAAGATAGCGCGTGAGAACTTTTTGTGCGGTCCCTTCCTAACGCATCCTAAGCGGGCTTAAGCAAGCCCGCTAGGAGCGCCCTCCTCGGGCCAGCCGGCAGCCCAAACAGGCCGGCCCTGGGTGCCTCTTAGCTTCGCCGTGGGTGACCAGTCCACGGTTACTAAGCCCCCCCGCCCCGACAAGGCGAGCACCCTCGGGGGGAAGTAACAAATACCTTTTTTTTTTTTTTTTTTTTTTTTTGTCCGGGGGAAAATCTTCATGGATACCACCGTGCCACGGGGAGGAGCAGTGGTTATATAGTAGGTGCCTACCGGGCGTTTCAATAACAAGTCCGTTATAGACACACTAATCTATAATCAAAGTTCCACAATAGATGTAAGCGTATAGAAGCACAAGCACAATAAGATAGGAAGCACAGTTTATAGTTCAGAAGAAAGGAACACAAAAGAAAGCGAAGTTAATAAAAAATTGGCAAATTCACTGCACTCGCGTAAGCTCGGCGCGGATAGGCTGCGGGACATGCATTCGCCGTCGTAGACATGGAAGCACTGCCGGGCGGCGCGCGCGCTGGGGCTCTCGCTCGCTCGACCGGTTTCGAGGAGTATGTCACATGCAGCAGCTATCCGCCGCGCGCGGCTATTTCATGAATATTAACCGACTGCGTCTGAAGCGCGCGGGTTATTGGTTTTGTTCGGCTGGCCGCCTCAGTTATGTCAGACTTGTACTGACTAAAAACCCCCGGGTGTTCCTCACACCCACTTTTTGACCGGGATACGGGGACCATTATTCTTCCGCGTCCCGGCCAGTGGTCGTCCGCAGTCGGATCCAACACTGGGGGACCACCCATCCCCCTCTATCAAAACAGTAGTGTGCCCGGAACACTTGGCACACCACCCCAACCCGAGGACCCTACTCCTTCGGACGACGAACGTCCCCGTGTTCGTCGCCTGGAGGTCCTCCTTATGGTGGCAGTCGGCGGTCGTGCGCCAGCCTCCTGCGGCCAACTCTCCGGCGGCGCTGCTGGGGCGCCTCTACGGCATCCTCTCTGGCCCGTTCCGCCCTTTCCTTCTGTGCCACTACTTCCTCACAGAAGGAAAGCATTGACCTCCAAGATCTGTCGCTGTCGACCATAGATTTAACTACTACCGGCAGCGACAGATCGCCACCAATTACCTGGGCCAGTCCGTCCCTCTGACTCGCCCAGGCTGGACACAGCTCCAAGGTGTGCTGAGCTGTGTCCTCGGCCTCACTGCAGCTATGGCACTCCATAGTTGGTTCTCTCCCGGCTATGCGACACAGGTACGGTCCGAAGCAACCATGCCCCGTAAGTACCTGCGTCAGTCGGAAGGTAAGTGTCCCATGACTGCAGTCCAACCACTGTGACAGTACTGGGCGCACAGCCTCAATCGTTCTAGAGCCAGCAGATGGTGTTGCCAGCCTCTCTTTCCACAGCTCGACCGCCTGGAGCCGAAATTCCTCACGTTTCGCCTCCACCTCCCTTGGTGCTGGCCAATGGTCCTGGGAAGTAACAAATACCTACTTCAACTTCAATCAAAGGTCGTATCTCAACTACGTACCGAGATACGAGGATTTGAAGAGCAGTAACAGTTTTGGTGGTGACTTTTGATTGTCACCCGACGATATAGGCAGTTGAAAAAAACTGTCATATGGATTAATCTGATTTTGATAAATATTGTGATTTAACTGTATTTTTCTCATAAACCAGACAAAACTTTACTAAACCGAGTAAATTATAACAAAACTAGTTTTAAGGGTTCCATACTCAAAGAGTAAAATGGGACCCTATTACTAAGACTCCGCTGTCCGTCTGTTTGTCTGTCTGTCCGTCTGTCACCAGGCTGTATCTCAACAACAGTGATGGTTTGACAGCTGAAATTTTCACAGATGATGTATTTCTGATGCCGCTATAACAACAAATATTAGGTCCTTACCTATGAAATTGGCGGTGTGTATGGAGAATTTTATGAAAACTGTGATTTTCATACATTGAATTTTGCGGATTATTCAGCAATGTCTAATTCAAAGCATACTAAATTTCGGTAGGAATATAGAAAACTTTAAACTTCATTCCTTAAAAATAGTTCGCATCATAAAACTATACGTAATTAAAACACTTTAACCGGCAGCACATGAAAAGGGCGGTTTTCAAGCTTTCATTTGAAACACTAAATAAAAAATTCAAACCTATTTTTTGTATTTAAAACCTTTGTTACATAGTCTAATAATGAAATTAAAAAATAATTTGGAAGTTGCAATAGAAATGAATAAATTACGTACAAAATAATATCTGTGAAAAAACCGCCAATTTCATAGGTAAGGACCTAATATTAAAAAAACCGGCCAAGTGCGAGTCGGACTCGCGCACGAAGGGTTCCTTACTATTATCTATAAAAATCTATTTTATTCTGTGTTTTTAGTATTTGTTGTTATAACGGCAACAGAAATACAACATCTGTGAAAATTTCAGCTGGAACTATCACGGTATCAGTGAAATACAGCCTGGTGACAGACATACGGACGGACGGACGGACAGCGGAGTCTTAGTAATAGGGTCCCGTTTTACTATTTGAGTACGGAACCCTAAAAATTACAGAATTGGATTTACAATTGTTGTAAGACTTACGATTGGTTAAACTGGAATGAGTTGAGAGGTAATAACAAATAGGCCTGTTAGGCGAACCTTTACATATTGGCATGAGGAACGATGTTTTTACCCGGGTGGGAATTATTGTAGGTACCTACGCATATTTAGTGCTACCTTCCTGTTTAAATAAATTTATTACTAAAATTTAATCTAATCACTGTTCACGAATTGCTGTGTCGATACAAACCCGATAGGGTTTAACGACACTGTTAGATTTAACAAAATGTATATTCTTTTATAAATGTAATAAATGAATAAAATACCCGAGTTTGAAGTTCAGAAAGAAAAAAGAAGACTCAATTTATTTCAATCGATATTGTACAAATGTAAATAGATCAGCTCAGTCTTGGCTGCAAATGGCGCAGAATAGAAGTGCTTGGAAGAAGGTGGGGTGCACATCCGTGGTAGTGACGACCCTCAGCAAAACTTATTTTACGATTTACATATAAGTACATTCTTTTTTATTTAACGGATATTGTGTGTCGGTCAAATAACAACTCTAGTGTATTTATATGTATTCCATTTTTATTGCACAAAACAAGAACTTATCGTACAAAAGGCGGACTTAATGCCGTAAGTATTCTCCACCAGTCGACCTTTGGGCAAAGCAGACAGATTGTGGGCGCCAACTTCAAAAATGAGCGTTTTTCAAATAAATTGTACCCTAGTTAAGGTAAAATTAAGAAACGTTAACTTTGTCCGTTTTGTCACGAAAATTAGCCGTATAAATGTATTTATAATTTTACCTTAAACTAGAGTACCTACACTTTATTTGAAAAACGCTCAAATATTATACACTAGGTAGGTATCATAAATAATAAATAAAAAATATACATACGTACCTACATAATATAAATACTAATACACAAATAAAATAAATACAAATATAGATACCTACACGGTGTTTTTAATGTATTCTTCAATATAAGCATATTACAGTACCTAGTAATGTCAGTAAACTACCACGCACCGGTTCTGATGATATAAATCTCTACCACGAGAAGAGCGTTCTCGGCGTAAGGAACTCTGTAAAACTCTTATGTTATGAGAACTATGTATATATAGGTACATAGATAATTATGCACATAGGTACTTTCTTTGCACTGTAAAAATTGTTATTAATACACGTGTGTGTGCGTTGTGGAATACAATCATTCATGTGTCAAAGCTGTGTAGCCCTGACACATGAATGATTGTATTCCCACTCATCAATATCCCGAGAGCCGCAGAGTCGCCCCTCACCCCGATGCATTATTATTCCACAAACGCCCTGCAATTGGCAGGCCCTAAATAAATTCTCCGGCTATGACAAATAGGCAAATTTATCGCGAGTTCCATTAAACGAGGATATTATTGCTTCCAATTTACCCTTTGCTTGTTTAACGCATATTTATGACTTTAAGCATTAACTTGGCCTCAATTCCATTCACCTCTTTCATATGACAATCGCATTTCAATACATAGATATGTTCCGCGCTCGTTCTGACACGTTAGCTCAGCGAGTGTGTGAGAGAGCGCGTAAAACACATTGAAATGTGATGGGTTTAAAAGCGACGAGCGAAAATAGACCTCCATTCAGTTGTAAAATATATGGACGAAAGTTTTATAACACGTATCGAATATATATTTAAATAAAATACATAAATCATTTCAGATTACGTGTTTACTCGTGTGCCAGATGCGAGCCATAATTCTTCAAGATCTGTAGGAAATAATCTCAATTGTTTTGCATTGAGTCAAGTCGGTGGAAATGACGTACTTTGGATGCCTTGCCACTGCTGTACCCGTTCAAGGGAAACCTCTCTTGTCGTTGTGATACTTACTAATCGTAATACTCAATTGTCACGATCAAAATGCAAAGCCACAAGAATTACTTAAATAATAATTAATAACAATTTTTTTTCAAAATTCCAAAACTGCGCTGATCGTATACTTGAAATCAGTCCTCATTCGGCACTTTTTATTCTAAAATTCTGCCTTTTCGTCCCTAAATTTTTGGAGACATCAAAATTCACTAACACCAATTGACTCCTTAGTCAAAACAAATCTGGAACTTATTCTAAATTTAAAGCTCAGCGAACAGTCCTGGTGTCAAGCATCCCTCCCCGTCCGTTACGGCGGGATTGGGGTGCGAAAATGTTCAAGTATCTCACTACCAGCTTTCAAAAATCCTTAGGGCTTCCCCCTCAGACTCTGAGATCGCGGGTTTGAATGACGCTAGAAACGCCTGGTTGTCTGCCTGCCCCGGGGCAAAATTTTCCTCGGAATCCGAAATTACAAAGGAGCTGGGATGATGTTATTTCCAAATTATCATACTCTAACCTTTTATTAGTTCTGGAGTCGATCACGCCCGCCTAGCTGCCACAGGAACTAAAGAGGCTGGTTGCTGGCTGAGTTGGCCTCCGCCTAGGGGTACTCATATGCACTCCACATAAATGTCACTGTGGCCCGACGTCGACCAGCTGGGGCACCACGGACTGTCTTGCCAGAGGAATGCGGGGCGCTTCTCCCGTCACGCCGCGCTTAACGATATCAATATCATCCGACGGTCTCTTGCCAGCGTGAATGTACCGGCGGTAGGTACTCGAGCCGGTCGGAATCGCCAGAGACGCTGGCAAGAGACCACATGGGATGACACTAATTTCGTGGAAGATGGGACGGGTGCAAGTGTGGGACGCAACCTGCGTAGACACACTGGCTCCCTCCCATCTGAGCGGTACCACAAATAAGGCCAGTGCGGCGGCAGAGGCTGCCGAGGCGAACAAAAGGCGCAAATATAGGGGCCTTGATACCAACTACAACTTTGTTGCTTTTGGTGTCGAGACCCTTGATCCGTGGGGCCCAGCCGCATAGGCACTCTACCGTGAATTGGCAAAACGGTTGGTGGACGTCACAGGGGATAGAAAAGCTGGCAGCTTCCTCGGTACCTTGCCACAGGAGCCCATTTTAGAATTCGATTATTTGTTTTATTATTTCTACTTGTATTATTTTTTAGGCTAGCTTAATTTTATTTTTATAATGTGTTAAGTTGTTCTTTTATATCTTAATATTTCTCAAACTGTGAAATAAACTAAAAATTATTAAAAAAAAAATAACAATCTTAAATCATACCTATTTACTTACCTATTTCTTACAGACATAATTTTCTAGTGGTACTTTTAAACAAACACAAATATTTATCTGAATACATATTTACTAAAAAAACCGTGTTAGAGCTAGACAAATAGATGCCACTGTCAGCGAATATCCGATAGCAAGGGAAAAATGACCCAAAGAGTTAAGATTCGAGCAGCCTGTATTAGTATCGCACCAGTTGTCTCTGAAAATAAAAACAATGATTAGGTATGTTATGGTATGTATTCAGGATCTCAATTTTGCAAATAATAAATTTCACTTGGTAGAGAATTTTAGCTTTATTTTTAGGGTTCCGTACTCAAAGAGTAAAACGGGACCCTATTACTAAGACTCCGCTGTCCGTCTGTCTGTATGTCTGTCTGTCTGTCTGTCTGTCACCAGGCTGTATCTCACTGATACCGTGATAGTTCCAGTTGAAATTTTCACAGATGATGTATTTCTGTTGCCGCTATAACAACAAATACTAAAAACAGAATAAAATTAATATTTTTATAGATGATGGTACGGAACCCTTCGTGCGCGAGTCCGACTTGCACTTGACCGGTTTTTATATATAACATGAAGAACTATAAAGGACAATAATGATATAGATTCAAAGTGGAAGAAGAAATAGATGGAAGTATTTGGAACGACCTATATCTAACGACAGGCTGTGATGTCTGGTCTGAAACTTACCTTATAATACAGAATATACCAATGACACAGATGATGGCAATTAATTCAACTGGATATATTACATATGTTAGAAGTAAGTCTACCAGGGCTCTTATTACAGCTTCTATAATAGCATTAACCAATTTATGAACTTTATTCAAATAATCCATTAATTGAAGCCACCGTTGAAATACCCTTACAATACATAGAAGGTATATTCGTTTAATTTCTGATCTTGAAAAAGACATTAGCCGAATATTGTTTACGAATATAGAAATATTAACAACGAAGGTACATACTTTTTTTAATGCTTTTAATAATGTTGTTACTAATATTAACAATAATCTCAATATAAATATAGATATTAAGTCGGGTTGTCTAAAATGAGTAAAGGTTGACATGTTGTGACATAAAGTTGGGTTTCTTTGAAATTTTTACGTTCTCTGAATTGTACTTGTCTATTATCATGAAAAAATAAGTTTGATTTTGCTATTTATAGTCTATACCAACACTTAATAAATGGTCCCATAGATAAATAGTTCGCCGGACGATAAAAACCTTTTAGTTAATCGTATTAGAGTCAAGTTTAGGACGGAAGACTTCTAATCTTTGAACTGCAACTATGTGATGCGCGGGCGGCAGCAGCATGCAGAT
Source organism: Epinotia brunnichana (assembly GCA_963854355.1). NCBI lineage: Eukaryota > Metazoa > Arthropoda > Insecta > Lepidoptera > Tortricidae > Epinotia > Epinotia brunnichana. Next base: position 13,392,060 of record OY977949.1, on the reverse strand, counting down.
CTGTATCGACCAATCTCGTCCTGACAGTTCTGTCACCTTGCGACCATATACTCTTAGAGCATACGTACCTACAAAGATTACTATGAATAATATAGAGCATACATACCTGGAGTAACCTTTCAGTAACTTACCCCTCTGCTGAAAACCTTGCACAGTGTGCAAAAAATCATACAAAGACAATTTCACAATTGATTAATGGTCAGTCACAAAATCGCCTCGCAAGGGAATAACACTCATTATAAAAATGCCCGCATGTGCTGTAAGCACATGTAATCAACGGTCAACCACTTCAAGCTCAGAAAAAGGTTGTACAACATTCCATTTGTAAGTAATTTTAGTATCTTTGTATTGCTATAATAATATTTTTACATATTTTTATAAAAATATTTTCATGACACGACAAAATTAAACGATTATGTACTTAATCGATTTACAATTCTTACTTGGCTCCGTCATGACACTCCCCACGAGACTCGTAAGAAAAAACTTAATAAATAACTTTGTAAGAAATAACTTAATGGTATTTGAAAAAGAGTCTGTGATAATATTAGCATCGATTAATCAAAATTTTGGAACACTACGCACTCCGCACGAGACTCTGTTTTCATGCTTTGTAAGAATGAACCTAATTGCAATTAGATGAGAGTTAATAATAATATTTGCATGGATTATCTAAAATGGCAGATCAGCGTACCAAGCAAGACTCTGAAGTAGAGATGAGGGTGGTGTCGATGAAATCAATAATTATCGATGATAAGTATTTATTTATTCTTATGTCTTATTTAGTTAATTGAAATTAAAAATTGTTAATAATGAAAAAGCAAAAAACTTAATATTTCAGCGTTATTGTATTTTATAGCTTAACCCTTCAACTGTGGCGAAAAAACATGGCCACCTACCCAGTGGTAGGTGGCCATGTTTTTTCGCTCTGGACCCCTCTGAAGGCCGCTTCACAGACAATGTTTCTGGCGATACGTGATTTGGTAAAACTGAATTTTCATCAGTTTTTTTTCCTAATTACAGGCTAGATTTTAGATAAAACCCAATGTAATGCCACTCGTTTGGAACGATAGCTTGTTAAAATAAAGGCGGTATCCCGCGTTTGGAATGGAGGGTAGGCCGGAAAAAACGGTGACAACGGGCGAGAGCAAAAGAGTGACTCCGGATCGCGGAGTGTTCATTTTAATAAAAGTGCCGATTGTAATCATAATTGTGTCACATAGTTCGGTAACTGTGTTATACTGTGTGCGCTAATACAAAAGACACGGGGTAAGTGTGATAACTTAATTTGAGTGCAAGTCTGTGTATCTACATCGGGCAATTGAAGGTCGTGACACTGACGGATTATTTTGTCCACAGCCTGTGGTGACGCCCTTTTATGTTACGTGCATAGTACCTAGTAGAAGTTCAAGCTCTTCCTCATGGCATGGGGGCATGATTGGTGGTCACCTTAAGACCTTAACACGCAGTTTGTTGTGAGTGGGCTTGCTTTGGGCACTCTGAAAGCAGTGCCTAGTTTCGGCGTGTGCTGTTAATAGCACTGTGACGCGGTCGGAGAACGTCGGCTTAGTTCGTTCCCCGGCAGAGATCTAGGTACATTTTTATCTTTTTGTATTTTTTTGTGCATGTTAGTTTAGTTTTTTTTTGTGTTTAATTTAATTTTAGACTTGGTTTTTATGTCTCTTGCAGACCTCGTCATTTTTGATTGTTTATATGCCATCAACTTTAGTTTTATTTTTATTTATGAACTTTACTTTGATTATACTATGTCAAGAACATAATCTTTCATTAATTATAACCCACGCAAAATATAAGATCATCACAACAATTTATATTAAATTATTTAACTGCAACTATGTATCATCACTACACTATAGTCGTATAAGGTATCTAACCGGCCTTATCACCAGGCTACCAAAATTTACTTCATATTTTGGTAATTTTGAATATGTAAGATTAGTTTTCTGGCGGCATTATTTTGAAGATATTGGAGTTATACACATTCAAAACACATAAAATGGCAGGCTCAAAATTATTTCTTTTACAAGAAATCATTTGAAGTATTCAGCATGGACTTTGATTTAGATGTTCATTTCTGAAGTGTGTTTTTACTATATTTATTCAATTAATACATAAACAGTAAACATAGGTCATTGACTGGGTGTTACCAGAGATTTTTTTATTGTAGGTGCACTAGACGTTATTTTAGAGATAAATGAAAAAAAGGCTCATCTACTTTCATTCAAAATGATCACTTGCAATCGACTGCAATTATCACAGCAACCATATGTTTTGAACCAGATAAATGAGGTTTCTAAATATTTCCCCTAAATATACTTTGAGTTTAAATTATAATCTCGTCCCTTGCTTGCGAAAACCGCTTAAGCTCCGTTTTGGACAAAACGGAGATATTCATACTGTTAGATTATGCTTTCCCAGATCTACATGCTACAAAAGCCCATTTTTCGATACGTGGCTCCATTCCTGATTTAGTTTTAGGATAAGGTTAGATAACAATGATTTTTAAGATAATCTACAAGCCAAAACATATTAAGTCTCTGTTATAATTAGAGTTAGGATGTTTGGTGGCAAAGGTGAACAAAGAACAAAGGAGACGTTGTTATATATTTTTTTGAATGAATGAATGATTGAATAAATGGTTGTTAAACCAATAATGTACAATTAAATTTATTGGTTTGATACAAGTAAATTGATTCATAAAAAATCTATAAAAACATAATATATTGTTGAAATGTATAATGCTATACCTACTTTTCAAGGTTTTGAATATTTTTTCATTGGAATAAGTTTCAGTATACTACTGATACTTCAGTATCAGTAGTAGCATATAATATGCATTCGAAATACCCTCTCTAACTACGTCAATATTAATTCTTGTTTGATTTCACTTGTACTGTACAATGATATAATGATTAGGGTCAGGATTCTCGTGGCACTTTAGCACAAGAAATGTGGTAAATCCGCCGTTATACATTTTATGTAGAATTTCTAATATAACTTATATTACATATCTATTTGACCTGGTTGGTTGACCAAAAAGTCCCGGCAACGAACTCTTGTATAATTGACGTTATTATTCTATCGTTCTCGACACATAAATGGATTTTTCACAAGTCAAGAAACCGTATAACGCCAGCTAATATGGAACAAATTGCCAAAGTATATGATTTTCATAATCTTGACAACCGTTTAACATCAAAAGAAGATAATGTGCAAGATTTTGAAAATTTTAATTCCAGTTGCAAGTTGTTCAAGCTCTTGAATACATTAAACAGTTTAGCAAAGAAGTAAAATTTATTTAAATGTTATAGTATAAAATCATCATTGTAAACCGTATTGCATTGCAATTGTCGTTAAAAATTATGTTAATTTGTGTAACTAGTAAAACATGAGATGTTTCAACAAACCTAAATTGTTTACTCTATACACGTTCATACAATAAAAAGCAAAGGTGATATATTATTGGCCGGCACTGCAATATGGATTTATCGTTCAGTTATTCATTTATTCAAATAAAAAAATATACAATGACGACTCCACTGCATTACTTGTGCTAAACTGCCACCATAATCCTAACCCTAGTTATAATAGCTAGATTGAACAAAATTTGCAATTTAATAACAGTAAAATTGTGCTAACCGGATAACGGCCTCCGTAGCCCAGTGGGTAGTGACTCTGCCTACGAAGCTGGAGGTCCCGGGTTCGAATCCCGGTCAGGGCATTTATTTGTGTGTTTATCACGAATATTTGTTCCTGAGTTATGGATGTTATATACATATGTATATAAGTATCTATATGTATTTATCTATTATATATATCATCGCCTAGTACCTACAACACAAGCCTTATTGAGCTTACCGTGGGCCTAGGTTGATTTGTGTAAGATTGTCCCGTAATATTTATTTATTATACTAGATTTTTGCAGCCAGCGATAACACAAAAATGTGTGTTTTATAATCTGACAAAATATTCTAACCACCACATAATATGTTTTGCCAGACAACCAAAATTTAAAATTGTTCAACAGCAAAAACAAACTAAGTGTAATATAAGCGGTTTTGCTTGTTACGTTTCACTTAGGAAATCACACATTATTCATTCAACCAAAACCGCCTCAGTGAGCTTTGATGCTCCTTGCGTGCACAATGGTAATAGTGTGCAAATATGCATAATTATGCATACTACCATTGCAGCTAAAACCCCCTAATTGCATGAAACCTAGTATTGAGTAAAATGCAAATGAAGGTGAAAGGCCAATAATTACTAATGTACTTTCGTGTTTTTACATGAACAGTCGCTTTGCTAAACTTGTATGGTAGTTTGATGAAATGGACTAGACCAGAGAAGAGAGGAGCCGCTTTGCTGAACTTGCCTCCCGTGAGGTAGTTTGGTTAAACTGGACTGGACACAAGAAAAGAGTAACCAATTTGCTGAACTTGTAACCCGTGAGGTAGTATTGTAGAGTGGACTGGACCTTAAATGTATTAATTACGTTCTATACTTACTAAAAAACTGGGGCTTGATTCCCGCATTGGAATATAGTTACATAATTTGAAGTACTCAATTCTCACCAAAAATAATTCAATAGCTTGCATTTGGAAGTATACATATAAGTATTCTGAATTATCTTATGTTATAAAGTCTGCTTTTACTGTGCAAATATAAATAGCATAATTATCAACGTTGTCGCTCTCGCTCACGCATAATGTGGCCCAGTGAGCTGTACAACTCGCAAGCATGTCTTTAAAAAAAAAAAAAATTTGAAAATGTAACTCAAAGAATTAATTCTATATAATTAAAGAACCTGTTCGATGAACTAAAAACGATTTTCGGCCCAAGCTGAAGCATAGAACTTTGTTCGCTTAAGAAATGGAGACAGTATTTTACATTGTTTGCAATAAATTCAGGCCCCGGTCAGCAGTTTAGTAACGAATTACCAGTGTTTCTAATGTTATAAATTTGACAAAAATCAGGTAAGAGTTTTGATGTAGGTTACTATTACAAAAGATAATGTAATTAAAACACGCAAAATTAAAAATTAGTGATAAAACCTCACGTGCCAAAACATTGTACACGTATTTTCTGATTATAAGTGCTTTTAATTCCTAAATTTCAAAATTCTTTCAAGCAAAACCTACTAACTGCATCGTGATTTTTAAATAAACTCAAATACTTAAGAATCTGAAATCGTTTGAAGACTTCATTCAGGTCAAACGGTCATAAATATACATCAAAAAGTATTATAAATTGAAAATTCTGATCTAAGGCTATTATTTTTGGAGATACAAATAAAAAATGTCTTCAGGAAAATCACTTAACTGCAGCACTTTTTACGGTAAACCCTAAATTTTATCCTCTTATCCTAAACAAAAAGTAAATTTAGTCAAAAAGTCTTAATAAACGATAAACTGTTCATATAAAAACACAAAAATGCGTAAGCTTTTATTGGCCCTTCATAGAAATATTAACATGCAAATCTTTATATGCGTTTTTCTCGAAACTACATGTCATGCAGTTAAGCGGTTTTCGCAGCCAAGGGACGATCTAATCATCAGTTAAACAAAAATCCCATAAAAACATGATCTAAACACGATACAAATCAAGGCCATGATTAGTATGAGTGCGCAGCGACGATGACGTCACGAAGTGGGATGTGAGTACCCCTCGGAGGGCCTTTTACCGGACTGTTACCGGCCCTCTGAGGGTTTTGTTATGATCGCTACCAACTTTAATCGATTTATTTACTTTCGGGCAATTGCTAATACATATACGTTCATTTTAAATTAATTTACGATAAATAACGATAATGTTAATAGCTGTTAATGATATCAAATTATTAGAAAAGCGCTAAATAACATGTAAGCAATACGTGTACGATAGATTAGTTACATGTTCACAAGTGTTCTCTTTCTGGCTTTAAAATTCAGCACTTAACCCACAAAATTTCACTCGCGAACACCGACCGTGTCATACGCGCCGTGACCGTTTTAGACTAACAACCAAATTAAAATTTCCCTCCATTGGCCATTGAAATTATGGCTTGCTAGCTGTTTCGCTTCATTGGCTATACGTTTCATCGGATTAAAACGAGATCGATACACGTTTGGCTGTTATTTCTCTAAGAAAGTAAGAACAGCTCTTGCGGCCCTCTGAGGGGTCTCCACAGACCTGCAGGATATATTATCTATCCTATCGATATATGTACAAACATATATCGATAGAATTATCGACCTTTCTTAACGACCCAAATAAATATCAATATGAGAATGTGGTTTTCTTTTAAAAATGTGCGTGTGTAAAACAGATCGTTTTTGCATTAGTGAGTAATCTTTTGCATGTGTTATTTCTTCACTCCCCCCCCCCCCCCCCCCCATCGCAAAATTCGGCAGACATCTTTGTACGCAAATACGACATATAACGCTATTCCTGAGGCCCTAGCACACTAGGTTTTATGTCACGTTCACGTTTTACGTGACGTTTCAGTACATTTTCGCCGTACAACGTGGCGATAAAACCTAGTGTGCTAGGGCCTCTGTTATGTATACTCTAAGCCATAATAATATACTCGTACTATATCGGCCACCGACTTGCACGTTGCCGGTAGGTCGATTGTTAACTGTTAGTGAGTGGAGAGCGGCAGTTTTAAAGTCAGATAAGTAGTAAGTAAGTTTTAAAGTGTGTGAACTGGATACACTGTTAATCTATGTGGTCCCTAAGGGCCTACGCTCAAAAAAAATCAAAATAGTTGATTTATACAGTGACACAAATTTAAACAAAAAAGGTTTCTGTGACATAGTTAGTAGTTACCGATAACTGTTATTATGGCTTAAGATGCACTAGGCTATGCCTGTCTCGCAGGATGACACTTAACATTTGATTGCCCCTATCATTAGGCGCTAATAGTAGTTTATGTGACTGTACATAATGAAGGGCATTAAACACGAGTGTTTTAATGCCTAATTATGTACAGTTACATACACTACTTTATCTATCCACATATCATAAGCCTCCATGATGCATTCAGGAGCCGCTAATTATGACCGGCATCGCGGCGTTGTTTTCTGGCAGCTGTCATAGTTTATTTTTTTAATTCAGAGACAAACTAGAGTCGGATCCAACTAATCCATCTCTCATATCGTTCGATATCTTACTTACGTGCGACATTTGTCAAATTTATATGCAAATTAACAAATAATTTCTAACTAAACGTCATCTCTACAGATATTAGAATAGAGGTTAAATCACATTCTTTGTTTTTCAGAGACGTTCGAAATTTGAATGAAATAATATTATCGAAATCGATGTTATTATTTTGCAATAATAACATTTTCACATATAAGAAATTTGTTCTAACAAAACTGTCTATTTTTATGGTGGTCATAATGTGCGGTCCTTGAACGCATCATGGAGGGTTTATGATATTTGGATAGATAACATTTTTTTAACACATTTGCTCGTAACGTGCCTCTTATTGTGCTGCTTTTAGGCTTATAATCCTGGGTATTAAACACGCGTGTTTTATTACATTACGACACTCGTGTGTTATTTTTATATCCCGATTAAGATACGTTGGCACCTTGCAGCAAGGTGTATGTATGGACTCGGCGCATTCTTAAATTGACCGTGTTATACAGGTTTGTTTTTAATTCTCGGCAAATGGATTCTTACTCGACTAAACAAATTAAATCCTTCTTGTGAATCCATTTCTTGTGAATTAATTGATTATTTCTTGTTGGATATGATATAGAAACGTTTCATTTAGTAAAACTATTTACTTTTAATAACATTTTACGTGAATTTATATTGAATAAGAAAATATTTATTTTATTTTGTATTGGCTTTTTAGAGATTTCATCTAAGCCTCGCTGCGGGCGCACTGCGCGAACTTCACGAAAAAAAATAGTTGCGCGCCATTATAAGTAATTTCACAAATATTAGTAAACATTGATGATGCGTGTTTGGTTATTATTAAAGGCCTCCACACACCGGTCGCGGGCGCGGGTCGGGCGCGGGCCCGCGCAAGTTGTAAAATATTGAAACTACACTACAAACACACACCGAACGCGGGTCGTGCGCGGCGCGGGTCGGGCGCGGCGCGGCGTGGGTCGGGCGCGGTTGAAGCGGTTTATTCACACCGGCGTGTAGTAACGCGGGCCCGCCGCGGCAGCAACGCGGGCCCGCGGCGGGCCCGCGTTACTAGCGCGTTCACAAGAACGGCAAAGAGAATACGCCCGGCAGCACCAGTTGACTTCAAGATGTGGAACGGTGAAGACTCCGACGAAGAAGACCTATTATTGCTCTTAGCTCTTAATAAAAAAAAAAATTGGGTTCACGACCTGAATAAAGAATCTGCGAGACGCCGTTATGGGGAATACCATCGCCTGTGTAGGGAATTGGAAAGTAACGAAGATCGTTTTTTTACTTATTTCCGAATGTCCCAAAACAGTTTTGAAGAATTGCATGAGATATTGCAAGTTAAAATAACAAAAATGGACACCAATTATAGATCGTCAATAAGCGTTATTTATCTACATATTTGTTTATAACCATACATTAAGTTTTAATTTCCCTTTCATTTTGGGATACATTTGTGTTCCTCCCAGTCGCGATAAACTTGCCACGCTAAGGTCACGCTTTAGGATAAGTCTACCTAATCTTGTTTGGCGTAAAAATTGGCGGCACAGTACTCAAAGGTCTTCATAGGTCATCACGACCGATTCGAATCGAAAACCTAGGTATTTGTATCAAACCTACAATACATCCCCGTGTGGTGTCGAGTTAGAATAGCACCCCGGTACTTAACTACTTACTAGTTCATGACATTCGCTTAAAATTAGCTTTTAATTCTAATAATATTTATTTATTTATCGTATGGCATAAAATTTATATATTATTTTATAGTCGAGAGTCAAGTTGTGCTAAAGCTCTAGGTAAAAGCGTCATACAAAATATAGGTACAGTCAGCGTCATAGTTATAGTAGCAGCCAAGGTAGCCAAATATTTCGGTACACGTCTTTATTACTGTAAGAATAAGGGTGTGTTACGAAATATTTGGCTACTCTGGCTGCTACTAACTTTATGACGCTGGCTGTACCTACTGTACCTACCTCGATGAGGAATACTATGTATTACACCATGTACCATTTTAAATGGAGACTTACAGTAGGTACTTGTTATTTACTTACCTAAATTGATAATGATTAATAAAAAACATAGTTATGGTTTAAGTTGAATTTATTTAAAACGAGAATCATTGTTATTTTAGTCATGCAAAATCAATATCGAAAGTACCTACTACATAAGTACAACCTCTTTCCCTTACTTACAAAACATTTGCAAACCCGTATTCGCTATAGGCGTCTGCGTACATCACCACAGGGCTAGCGTTCTAATGCACCCAAGTACGGTACGGACGCGGACGGTTACTCAACTCAAACTTATGGTACCTAAGGGCACGATACATTGCACGTTTGTACCTAAAGTGCATAATGAAATTAAAAATAAAAAATGTAAACAAATGTGTTGCCACTGCAATAAAATCAATCCCAAGGAGTGGAAACTAAAAATTCGTTAAATACGCGAGTTAAAAAATAATGCGACTAATTTATACGTAAAATAATGCCTGGAAAATATTCGTAAATATTTAAATAAGTGAAATGAAAACGTAATTATTTTATATTCATAAATATGAGCAGTTTATATTTACGCCACTGGCAATGGTTAGGAATTGTAAACCTTTGGTTCGTAATTTAATTAATATACCTGGATATTCCTATTCCTTATTCTTAATTTTTTAGTTAAACAGAAAAATTAATTCAAGTTCCATTTATACTGAATCGACTTGTCTGATCGTGCGTAGACCGCTTTAATATCTTTGCCCCGAGCTGAGGCGGCCATTTTCTGAAATCTGAATCGCATTCGTTTTCTGACGTTTGTCGTGATCGAATGTATTCCTTTCCGCTTCCTAATAAGACATATAATAATGGCACGTCTTGCTTCGATCGCTTGGTGTGGTTCTAGTGCAGGCAATAGGCTTTTGCTGTATATCGTACCCGGACTATCGTCACCTACTAAGTACCTATTCATGCCAACCTACGACATTAAAGTGATCAAAGTAAAATATAAGATTGTTTTAAAAGAAGTGACGATATATTCATTAGTTAAAACCAAAACCTGGTTGATTGCCCCTGAGACGTCACTTTGATGTTGACAGTTCTTTGTTTACATTTTTTATCTTTAATTTCATTATCCACTTTACTGTAGGTTCATTGTTTTAACAAAAAAAATTAACTTTTCTATACTACGGTCAAATGGGGTAACTTGGAATACCCGCCGGGTTACTTGAGACACCGGATTTCACCAGGAACTAGTGTGTTTTTGTATGTTGGAATAATCTAGCTTTCTAGTTTGTATGTTGAGCTAGATATACTTAGAGGCTATTCCGACATACAAGCACACACTTGTTCCTGGTGAAATCCGGTGTCTCAAGTAACCCGTCGTGTTCCAAGTTACCCCATTTGACGGTACTTTATAAATATAAAATAATACTTGAATCAATTTCAACAACTAAAATAAATGTAAATAATATCAATTAACGACGTGTTTTATTGATATTATTATTTAATGAGTATTTCCACTTTGAATACCGACTTTGACATATTTAGGTAATACTACTAAATACTTAATCATTAAAATATTATTTACTTAGGTACAAATACTTATCAAGACAAATCACCGGCTGATTGCGTAATTCTAATATCTGTATGTTTACCTAAATAACTAACTACCTACCTAATCAGTCATTTGTATTAATTAATAATTTTAATAAAACACGTGATTGTTATTTTTTATTACCTACTTATTGCAAATACCTGGGGGCCGGGTACGAGTAGACATTTATAAACAAATATGTAGATAAATAACGCTTACCGCAAGCAAATGGCTAGTCTCTCTCTGCACGGCTATTACAAGACGGCCGCGACATACTCTCGAGCTCTCTCGCACTATGCGTCTCTTTCTAAGTGGTCTAATCAAAGAGAGACGCATAGTGCGAGAGAGCGAGAGAGTATATCGCGGCCGTCTTGTGATAGCCGTGCTGGTCGGGATTGACGATCTATAATTGGTGTCCATTTTTGTTATTTTAACTTGCAATATCTCATGCAATTCTTCAAAACTGTTTTGGGACATTCGGAAATAAGTAAAAAAACGATCTTCGTAACTTTCCAATTCCCTACACAGGCGATGGTATTCCCCATAACGGCGTCTCGCAGATTCTTTATTCAGGTCGTGAACCCAAATTCTTTTTTTTTTATTAAGAGCTAGGTCTTCTTCGTCGGAGTCTTCACCGTTCCACATCTTGAAGTCGACTGGTGCTGCCGGGCGTATTCTCTTTGCCGTTCTTGTGAACGCGCTAGCAACGCGGGCCCGCGTTACTACACGCCGGTGTGAATAAACCGCTTCAACCGCGCCCGACCCGCGCCGCGCCCGACCCGCGTTCGGTGTGTGGAGGCCTTTAAAATGTTGACTCGTGGCAAAGATAATTATAAGACAAGGAAGATTGCTAACTCTGTGGAAACGTCGCCGTAGTTCATAAAATAATCCGAGATGGCGCTACTAGGCTCTCAATGAAAAAAGTAGCGTAGAATTCGTCAAAATATTGCATTTTAGTGTCCTAAATCATCACATTAACAAATTTTAAGGCATACAATACACCATTGTCACAAAATAACACGCAAATAGCAAAATAATACAAAGCAATTTTTAATCGGTGACTAGATCCATCGATCGCACGTTTTTCTAAGCTGAATGGCTACGCGCTGGTATTGCATTCCGCTAGATGGCGCATATTTAAGAATCGTGCATAACTAAATAAACTTAAAACAATCAGAGATTTTGATTTAAAATCAGTAATTAAAAGCAAATTCAAATTTACTTTAGCACTATTTAAATTTTATTATTCGATTGAAATCTAAAACGAACCCTATCCAATAGTTTTTGCTCTAAACAAACATGGTTACTCCGACTAGAGTTTAGTAATTTTTCTAATGAATTCAGTCGTATACAAAAATACCATTTCGTCCAAAAAGCGTACCCCTTGCTGAAACATATCATCAGAATCAGAAAACGTATTTATTACAAGAAAAAATATAATAATATAAAATAAACTTACAAACTAACAAACAGTACCTAAGTAAAAAACTGAATTTGTGACAATAGGCCCCAGACTCAGCATGTGCTGGGCTAGGCTAGGCTGCGGCGCTACCACGAACTTCGAATCTCGAACTTCGTATATCTCCGTCTCTGTCGCTCGAGTACCATAAACCATAAGTACAACATTTACAAATACCTACTTACAACAAACTTGCTGTTGACACTTTCAGTATTCATATTTGCATATTTTAATCTAGCATCGGTAAGATTTCGATTTCGAATGATTTTAAACTAACCCGCGAACTTAATCTAAACTACTAAATTCTAAAACTACAAATATCGACAAACAAAATATTGTTAACATGTATAAGATTTGAACTTCGTCCCTTCTGCACGTAAGTCTGGCAGATAGCTTTTGAGCTATGTAAACAGTTAACGATATGCTCTAAAATGGTAATTCCTTGACGCTACAATTACCGACCAGCCTACCACACAATAAATTTGCAACCTTACTTCCAAAGCGTAAGGTCTATTTTTGCTCATAACCCGTAGTACAATCTATAAACATACAAAGACACACCACAACTACAGCCCCGCTATTCTGTAACTTGTTTTAAGCTCACCTCAACGCTCGCCCACAAATATACCTTGACACCGCGATGCGTAGTAATTAAGCGTAGGTAGAGGTCTAGTTTTGTACCGGGTGACCGGCGGGGTGAGCCGCATTAACGCGTAGCGAATAACAGCCCTGCAAACCTTTGGAAGTTGGAATGGAACGGTATTATAATTATAACCAATTCTCCCGTTCGAACTCGTTTAAATTTTAAATACCTAAATCCCATAAAAACCACACGGGAATCACACAGCTTTACTGCATTTACTATTTTTTGCATACCTTAAACTATGTAAGTGTGATTGCCAAGTCACAAAATTTTATTTAGTAAGCAAATGAAGATTAATAAGAATGCCTAACTTGGCTCTATGAAATATCTCACCACTTTTTACTGTGGAAGAGTTCCGAGACTTGGCCTATTTTTTACATGGAAGGTTTTTATGGGATCTCATTTCTTTTTGTGGGTTATTCTGTTATCAACTTTGTATGAAAATGTCACGATTTTGAGATATACGAACTGCATAAGTAAGTTTGTAATCCTATACAAATTTTTGCGTTTACAAAGTTACTTTTGCAGTTGCTTCCCGCAAAACTATACAAACGTTATTTGTGGTTGGTAAAATAACATTTCCATACAAAGTTGATAACACAATAACCTACATTGACAAGGATTGTGTTCAAAATTGATATGGGAGGATCTAATAGGTCACAAAAACAAATCAGAGGTCAGAATGGGAAAAGTTGCCGTTCCGACATCTTGAAATTATTTAAAGTATTTATTTATTGGCCGGTCCTGCGCCACCTGCATCCAGCGAACTCCCACGAAAAGTACGTCTAGCACAACTTGCTGCTAAGTCATGTCGCGCGCGACTCAGCGACTCCTGTCGCACTCGTATTGTGCAAATTAGAAAGAGGCGGGTGGATTCTCTCGACTAGCGTCGCGCTTGTTGTGTCAGTTGTGCTAGCCCCGCTGGCCCCGTAGCATGGATGGCGTTATCACGCGATAAGTGATAGGATAAGCGCGTCGTCTCGTTCTATCGAACGGTGTCAGCCAGGGACGGATACTCTATCCTGTCACTTATCGCGTGGGCCATCCATGCTACGGGGCCAGGTCATCAGTCCACCATGTGGGGGGCCTACCCACGCCGCGCCTTCCGGTACGTGGTTACCACTCGAGAACCTTTCCGCCCCAACGGCCATAGGTTCCACGTGCACTCTTTTGGGGAGGCCTATGTTCAGCAGTGGACGTCTTTCGGCTGATATGATGATAATGATGATGAATTTATTATTTATTGCGCCGATTAAGTTTAAAATTGATAAAAAGTTATAAAAAAATCGCGATAAAAAACAATTTAATTAACAAACCTGTGAGCAGCACGGTTATCACAGGATGGCCCGCGAGCTCTGTGTCGCGGCGAGATATATCCGTCTCTTTCTAACTAGGAGTAGCCCGCGAGCCTGTTTTTTAGGGTTCCGTACTCAAAGAGTAAAACGGGACCCTATTACTAAGACTCCGCTGTCCGTCCGTCCGTCCGTCTGTCTGTAACCAGGCTGTATCTCACTGATACCTTGATAGTTCCAGTTGAAATTTTCACAGGTGATGTATTTCTGTTGCCGCTATAACAACAAATACTAAAAAGAAAATAAAATAAATATTTTTATTGATAATGGTACGGAACCCTTCGTGCGCGAGTCCAACTCGCACTTGGCTGGTTTTTTATTATTATTATTATTATTGCCATTTATTCCCACAAAATCATTCGAACAAGAATTAAGTAGGTACATTTCGTTACATTAAAAACAAGCTAAATACTTAAATTAGTTTTGGGAAGATTGGGCGAAGATTGAAGGAGGACTGCCTCCTCCATGCAAGTCCACGATTTTCTATCTTGCGCGAGTCTAGTCCTTTTTTTAACACTTTTTTAATTTAGAAAAAGTGACTTGGCAAAAATATTAAGTATAACAAATTTTCACTAGAATCGGTTGAGCCAGACAGCGGAACACCGGACATCGTGACAGACACCGGACGTACTATTACTTGTTCTGTGACAGGACATACGAATGATTTTCGACACAAGCTGAGCGAGCTGAAGGGGATCCCATACGCCAATGACCTTCAATCTGAATCCCTTAGTTTTGTAATGTTTTTTGTAGCTTATCATATTAACAACAACAGTTTTAAGCAATATAGTATCCCATATTTACTTCAAACATCACTGTCTTCGAGATATTTGGCATCAAAGTTGAACAATTTTAGACCAAAAAACAGGTTTTCTGGCCATAACTTTTGTCTTAATTAGTTTAAAATCAAAACCCTACACATGTTTATAGAGACACCAGAGACGAACTCAAATATGTAAATTTCGTATATGTTAGATCTTTCACAGCAATCTTATAACAAAGAAGGTGTTTTTGTAGACAATGTTTAAAAAAATCATAAAAAAATAACTATTCATTACTTTCAAAATATGGTACACCGAAATGGAGATTAAAGATTGAAGAATCGATAACCGTTTACCTTATAATTCTATCTGTAGTGCAAAAGTATTTGTATCGATTCAAAACTAGTCAAAAATCGATGAAAACCTCAGGTAGCCCCTGAAGCATAGAACTTCGTTCGCTTCGCTCGCTCGTTCGATAATCAAATCACAGAAATCTAATATGGCATTCAACATGGTGGGCAAGTAAGGTCAAGGCCAAAGCACACTAAAATATTTACCTACTCGTTGTCGCTACATACGATGTTTAAGGCCTTTGAAAACCTGATACTTACAATAGTTATTTGTTATACAAGGGTGCAAAGTTGTATTTTAACCGCGAGTGTGGAATTGAAACACGAGCTAGCGAATGGATTCTAGGGTTGAACCACGAGCTAGCGAATGGATTCTATGGTTCAAAAATAGAATCCTGAGCGTAGCGAGTGTTGCAACACACGAGACGTCAAAATAACTTGCACCCGTGTGTAACACAAATCTTTTCACCTCACTAAAGCGAGGAAAAAAACAAAAAAGTAAAGTAAGTTTTTGTATTAAATATTAAAAAGGGGGAAAAAAAATAAAAACATTTAAAAAGAAACAAAATATTACAAAATTAAAAAAAAACATTTAATAAAGAGGGAAAGAGAAAAAACATTGAGAAACAAAAAAAATAACATTAAAATAAAGAAAAACTTAATTAAGGCAAAAATAATTTCAAAAAACATTAAAAAAGACTGATAAAAGAAAAGCGAAGCAATAAAATAGAGACAAAAACATATAAAAAAGGAAAAAGTTACAAAAAACATAATATTAAGAAAAAAAACGTAAAAAAAGAAAATCTAAAAAAAACATGTACTAAGAAAAAAGTAACAAAAAACATTATATAAAGAGAAAAAAGGTAAAAAAAGACAAAAAAGGACAAAAAAACAAAAAAAAACATGAAAAAAGAGAACAGTGGAAAAAAAAATTAAAAATGGAAAAAGAAAAAAACCTTAAAAAAACACACATAAATCAATAAAAAATGAAAAAAAAACATTAAAATATGGCAAAAACATCAAAAAAATAAAAGAGGATTTCAAACAACCTTAAAATAATGAAAAATAAACATTAAAAAAAGGAAAAAACGCATACAAAAGAGAAAAAAGACCAAAAAAAACATAAAAAAGAAAAAAAAAAGGAAAACATTCAAAAAGAAACAAAACATTTATGAAAAGGAGAAAAATGCAACAAACATTAAAAAAAGAAAAACAAAGCATTAAAATAGAGACAAAAACATAATAAAAGAAAAAAAAGTTACAAAAAACATTAAAATAAGAGAAAAAACGTAAAAAAAAATAAAAAAAGACAAAAAACTTAAAAAAAAACATTTAAAAAGAGAAAAAAGTGGAAAAACCACAAACATAAATCAAAAAGAAACAAAACATTAAAACAAAATATTTAGTGGAAAAAAAAACCTTGAATAAACACATTTAAATCAATAAAATATAAAAAAAAACATTAAAATTTAGACGAAAACATCAAAGAAATAAATAGAATTTCAAAAAACATTAAAAAAAGATTAAAAAAAATGAAAAAAACGTATCAAAAATACCAAAAAAAACATTAAAAATAAAAAAAAAACAGAAAAACATTCAAAAAGAAACAAAACATTTAAAAAGAGAAACAACATTTATAAAAAGGAGAAAAAGAAAAAACATTTAAAAAACAAAAAAAGAATTAAAAACATTAAAAAAAAGAATAAAACATTCAAAAAAGGTACCTAAATAAAATCAAAAATCTGATGGGCGAAAAATGTCCTGTCTGGACTGACCTTTACATGTTATTATGTTTAAAAAAGTAACTAATAACACGTTCGGATTTCAAATATTCTTTGCACTCTTGTGGATAAAATGCAGTTTTGCTATCTGTTTTTAAAGAATAAAAATGGGCTTTCCGAGCTAGTGAGGTGAAAACTATATTTATTTAGATGTACATACACGAAATAGTCAAAAACATTTGAGAAAAATTGTTAGGGAAAAAGTGGATTTCGGGATGATAATATTATAAAGCTATAAACACGAACTTAGAATCTCGAACTTCGTATATCTGCGTCTCTATCGCACTTATGGTTTATAGTACTCGAGCGACAGAGACGGAGATATACGACATTCGAGATTCGGACTTCGTGGTAGCGCCGCTGTGATAATTACGTTAAGTCGACGCGATTTCGGGACTAGGTTTATAGTTGTTATTTTCTAAGCCGTCCGTTCTGCAGTGCGGCGTTCTTTAGTGCGGAACGGACGGCTTAGAAAATAACAACTATACTATAAATTATTTTTCACACAGACTACTCAACGAAAAAAATCTGAATCTTTAATTAAAGGCGTTTGCTTAAAATCAAAAATTATTAAGGTTAAAATCATAAATAAGTTAATAGTTAAAATGACAAATATAATTCGGAAAAATTTGAATAAAATTAAAACTATTGTACTCTGCTTGATTCTAGTATACTTATCTAGCGGGACTAGCACAACTGGGCGTTTTTCAAAAAAAGTGTTCAAAACTCTTTTTTTTTCAGAATTTGTTTATATTATTACTCAGAATCGTTATTACAATCGATCATCATACAAGAAAAAAAGTGTCC
The DNA here is from genome assembly GCA_963854355.1 of Epinotia brunnichana. Lineage (NCBI taxonomy): Eukaryota > Metazoa > Arthropoda > Insecta > Lepidoptera > Tortricidae > Epinotia > Epinotia brunnichana. The sequence continues at coordinate 13,374,176 of OY977949.1, read as the reverse complement.
CAGATTTTTTGTAAGGTTTTTCTTCCCGTGCGTCACGACCATGTAAATAAAAAAAGACTGCATTCAAAAATGGGACGTCTGGAATGGAATATTTAAGACACTTTTTTTCTTGTATGAGGATCTATAGTATCAAGGATTCCGAGTAAGATAAACCAAAAAAATGCGTATTCTGAAAAAAAAGTTTTGTACACTTTTTTTGAAAAACGCTAAACTGACGCCGCGACGTGTCTCGTGGCAAGAAAAAATACAAAAACAGGTTACAGGAGTTGGGACGCGAACCGACGTACTCAGACTTGTGAGTCAAACACCCGAACCACTCGACCAAAATCAAATGGCCGCCCGGCCCGAAATTTTGAATCTTATGTTAGGGGTGACTACTTAACAGCCTGCTTCACCGCTTACATTGAAAGCAACGCCATCTAAAATAATAAGGGGAACTACGAGGCACCGGCGACGATAATAAGATTTACGTGTGACTAGTAGCATTGTATGGAGTGAGCAATCTTCCTTGTCTTAATTATCTTTGCTCGTGGTGAAAAGAAAAGTGATAAATAGAATTGACGCCACTGTACATCGTGAGTAAAAACCTGCTGTCATCAATAACTAAAGGAAACAACTTAGGAGCCTGTAACATTTTCATTTTATGAAAAGGATTGTTTCCTCGCAAATGTGTTGAAAAACGTCGTATGACACGCGTGAGCTTTGATAATTACATCCTCGGCTCTCTTACCACGCTCACCTGCGGTTCGCGTGACAATTTCGCCTCTGTTGTAATGATCAACATACCTCACTTGTATCACAATGTACTATTACATTAAATTTTTAAATAAGTACAAATATCTGAAGTGATCAACAAAATAAAGATAGTAATTGTATGTACTCTAGATATTAACTTTATGCTTCTGGAGGTATTTACGTGTTTGTTAGATTTTGCATTTGAGTATGAGTGAGTACGTGTACGTGATCGCGTGGGTGGGTGGGTGTGTACCTATGTGTGTGTGTGTGTGAGCGGTTATGTATATTGTTGTGATAATGTTTCTTCTGTTTCTCTATAATTCAAGGTGCTTAGCCATGCTTTGACTTTATGTTTTACTTCTCTATTGGAACTAGTTTTGATGTCACAGCTATTATTGACCTTCTTATATACGGATAAGTGCCTGTATAACCCGAACCTTCTAGCAAAATGTGATTTAACTATTGGTAAAGGGATGATAAAGGTGCGCTTTTTCAATAGTTGATTATAATTTGGCATATTTAAAAGGTGATTTTGAGCTATGATAGCACTTCGGAGGATAAACAGCTGACGCACAGTAAGAACTTCACTCTCTTTATATAGGCGCTGTAAGTTGAGAACCTTCTTAGTTTTGAAAGCATTATCTTAAGTAACAAGCGTTGCAATCTCTCTAGGAGTATTATGTGTGTGCTGGCCACACCTCCCCACACGGAAATGCAGTAGGTTATGACAGATTGAGCCAGGGCAATGTAGGTTGATTTGAGGAGTGGTTTATCCATAACGCTTAAAAAAGAGTATGAGCAGCGCTAACTAACCCGATGCGGGTGCATAGCGCGGGTACCCGCCGCAGGCGTACGCCCGCTCCGTTCACCTGCGTCAGCTAGCGTAGGCCCTTTTTTTACATTGGGGAAATGCCTTTTCGCATCACGCCCGCCACGGGGAAGGGGCAGGGCGGATATGACGGACTAACCGCGGCAAAAGCCTTGGACTACCGTCTAAAACCCCAACGATTGCCAGCTCCGCCTTAAGAAAGGGGCGCCGCGGGATCACTATCCGCATTTGACCGCGTACGTCCCGACGGGCGGCCTACAGGGTAGCGGGCCGCAGACATTGCGCGCCAGGTTAGCGCATTCAGTCCAGTGGGATTAATTTTTGCAGGGTATCCCCCGAACCCCGCACCATCCCACTACGGCGGAGGAGGCAGTAAATGCGCGTAGCGCCTGGCTCTGCCTCCCGCCTGTCGCCGGCGGAGCGGATCCGCGAGGGGATCATTCTCGTGTGCCCGCTCCGCGGCCTCCTTCTGCGACATAACCTGGTCACTGAAGGAGGCCATCGCCTTCCATGCTTCCTTATTGTCAAGCATGGCCCTAATAACACCCGACAATGAGAGGTCCGACCGCGTCACTGCAGTCAGCTTCTAAAGCAGCCCGTTTGGGCCTCCACGCAATGCATTTTTCTAAAGTGTGACGTGCCGTGTCCACAGGGGCGCCACACACTTATGACAGCAAGGGGAGGATTCCCTCCCTATGCGATGCAAATACTTACCAAAGCAGCCATGGTTAGTAAGTATCTGCATCATATGGAACGTCAGGGTTCCATGCTGCCTCTCAACCCAGCGTTCTAAGTGAGGCAGTACTGCCTCTACTTTTACTAAGCCGTAATCCGCAGACCCCAACTCCTCTTTCCACTGGTGGAGTGATTCGTTCTGGGCAAACGCTCGAACGCGGTCCAACTCCTGCCGGTCGGGGAACTCCCCTGCCGCTCTTTTCTCAGCCCTATGTTGATGGACCTTAGCGAGCACATGTGCTTGGAGGTCCCAAGGAGAGTCCCCAGCCAGGATCGTTGCCGCTGAAAATGATACCGTACGATATTCTCGAATGGCCCTTAACGAAATTGCCCTTTGAGGTCTGCGGAGTAGGGTCTTATTTGTCGCCGAGAGGGCATCAACCCATATGGGAGCCCCGTATAGAGCCATGCTCCGTATGACCCTTGAATACAGGAGCCTGCACGTGGCATTGGGCTCACCGATGTTGGGGAGCAGCCGGCTAAGGGCAGCAGCTAGCGTAGGCCCTAACGAATACACAAATAACGGAAATCGCCTTAGGCCCGCAGCACACGTCAGGTTCCCGGATCAGGTTCTACAACACGGTTGGGTTAACGCTAAGCTCGTTTTATCATATTGGAGCTGGCTGTTGTTAACGTATGGCAAGATGTAGCACGCAGAATCGTTGGCCGTTGGGGCGGTAAGGTTCTCCAGTGGCGACCACTTACCGGAAGGCGCGGTGTGGGTGGACTGATACCTGGTAAAGGTCGCGGCAGTTCGCTGGATGCGGGTGGCCCAGGACCGGTCACTTTGGCACACAGTGGACGTCTTTCGTCTGATATGATGATGATCTTGCAACACCTAGGTGCAACTTTGTTAGCTGATGTGAGGGAGTGAGATGGGCGCAGCTAACTACTTGGCCGACTGTACGCACCTAAGGGCAGCAACATCTCGCCATACTTACATAAGACATATGTAATATTTACTATGATGTACCATGTATGATGTACAAATTAATCTAATTAATCTAGTTTATACAAGTTTATTCTAGGAAAGGGGAAATTTGGCGCAAATGGGAAGCCAATTTATGAAAGTTTGTTACATAAGTTTCTTAAAATATCACGCCGTTAGCCTACGAATGTCAAATAACGTTTTGTATGGCAATCGAACCACCTTAATCATATGTAATTATTTCAGAATTTTCGCTTCGTAAACTTCGGGGATAAGGGGGGGGGGGGGGGGGGAGAGAATGGTATGGTTTTCTACATTTTCCTTAATAAATCAAAATTTAACCAAGGTAGAAAAAAAAATAAAAACAGTTTTAGAAAGTGCTACTCAAGCCCTTTCATATGATACCCCACTTGATATATTTACTAGACTTTGATTTTTACCCCCCCTCATATTCGTCATTCAAACAGAAAATAAAATAGTTTATTTAATTTTTTCATTTTCCATACACGTGTCTTAACCCTTTTTTCGACTCCTGTACCGTAATCTGTCATTTATATAGGCTGTAGCTGAAATACAATGACACCACTAATAAGTCGTCGAAAAGCTCTATGCTCTATGGCCCAAAAAAGCACTGTTTAGCGTACTTTTTTTGTTCATACATTTTTCATAAAAGAACTGTTTAACTTTTTTAAATCGACCGCTATGTTGCAGTAACTTCATAAACAAATATTTCGAATTAAAAGTATTTATTTACGATTTAACATTTGTATATTATAAATAATTTACTACAATAATAATAAATCATCATCTAATGTGTGTTAAATTACATGTTTTACAAACTCTTGGTATTATTTATAAAAATAAACAGTTCGAAGTCGGTCCGGGTCCGGATTTGGTTTGGTTCGAATGACAAGTGCAAACAAATTAAAAACAAAACAAACCATAAGCAAGAGGTTTCACATTTCCGATTTCCCACCAAAATACAGTTCAAAATGAAATGACGAAAGAAGAAAAAACGATTAGCCCTAAACTATTAAGATTTTATTCGTGTTTGTGAAGTCAAAAGTGTTCGTTCCTTTTAAAATGGTCGAAGAAATTAATAACTGCACTCCTGAAGAAATTGCGTGAGTAGTAAAAGTACGAATAGAATGCTGCCTGAAAAGTTCTATTCTGTAGTCTGCTATTTATTTAAAATTTGTCGTAGAAAAAGTATTGTATGCGACGGTGTATAACTGGTCTAAAAACGCTCGTGGCGTCTTTAATTGCGCAACCCACGTCACTCGCGTTGTAAGACCCTTCTTATACAACAGTTGCATTAAATACTATTAACAGTTGTTCCAAATTTCAAATTGATAGCTTAAGTAGTTCCTGAGATATTTAACGTTGTGATAGACGGACGGACAGACGGACAGAGTCGCACCATAAGGTTCCTTTTTTACCTTTTTGGTACGGAACCCTTAAAATGAGGCCCGAACGACCAATAACAATTACACTTTTAGTGACGAATGCACGAAAGGTGGTGATTACATAGCTCCGCAGTAATTCATTTATGTCAATAGGGAACATTACGCAAAACTCGACACTAGCAGCGTTGACATTGTATCTCGTTCTCACTTGCGGTATTGTCTATGCAAGCATCCTTGTCACTCATTTGACAACCAATTGTGCATGTGTGTGTGAATCCTATACTGTTTTACTACTAGTGGTAGGTAGTGCTGCCTCTGGCGGCAGAACATTGCAGTAATGTTCCCTATTAATATGCAAGGATAATTAACGAAACCAATGAAGTGAACACGTTGATTGCAATTACAGCATGATTTTACTCGTAATTGCTTTTCTAGAAACGTTTTGTGCCCTTTAATTTACTCTCGTTATGCGCAACAGGAATGAGCAAGGTATTCATTGCATTGGTCGGTCCTAATTTAATAAAAAATGGAATGCTTTTCTATTCCTTCCGTTACTTTACAAAAGATGTGACAAACCGAGAAACAAATAGACGGACAAATAGCGGAGCCTTATTAACAGGGTGCCGTGGGCGCCGTGGCAAACCATTTGGGTATACATTCTAAAAAGTACAGAATAGTTCAAATTTCAAATCATATTTGCGTGTGCTTGAATGTGTGCTTGTAACTGCCACTGTGTGGATCGATCACGTAACGCATTGTACGCACGTTAGGTAGATCTAAATGTCAAATTTTGTATGGAAAAAGAAGCGGGTTGTGTCGGAGATACAACCGTTAATTAACTTTAAGTGGATACTTATTCTTTTCTTCTACTAAAATCTGTATAAGTACCTACATATAAATCGATATATGTGCCATGGTTTGAGGGGTCGTCCCGCACACACACCGGGCGTCTGAGCCGCTCAGGATACCCCATCTCAGTAGGTTGTCCCTACTGCGGCCGACCTGGGAGCGCAGTCTGTTTAAAGATCTCCAGATAGGCCACGGCTGTCTGTGTCCAGCGGGGAGCGCTTCAGCAGGACGGACAGAGTCAACAGGGGGAGCGCGAGTGTTTTGCCAGTGCACGAGTCTGTTCCTCGAGGGTGGAACCCTGGCAGCAGTAGTGTGCCTCATAAAACTTTTACGGCTCTTGAGACGGGACGGTGGTAGCCGATGGCCGTAGAGGGGATGCCTGGTGTCTTCTTCCTGCTTTTGTTTCTCGACGCTGCACGCCACCTCTCTGCGCGTCTCCGGGGGGGCAATCCCGGCCAGGGGGTACAACTTGTTCAGCGGAGTGGGTTTAAGGCATCCAGTGATAATGCGGCAGGTGTCATTAAGTGCGTCAGATAGGGCTTTAGCAGTCGCTAGTTTCTGGTCCCGCACAATCTAAACCCAGGAAATAGGGAACCATCGACACGAGAAGAAGAAGAATCGATATATATGGCAACATTGACTGACGTCATCACAACGAATAATTATCCTTCTTCAAGGTCGACAACGAGGATATTTTTTGTTCAAATGTGGCGTTTCGATTATCATCGATCGCTGCTTTTAGTTCTCTAGATGCTCTGTTGAACTTAACTTTATCTTCATATAGTCTACTTAATTGCCACCGCTTTCGCAACCTTCGTTTGTTTGCAAGTTTTGTACGTATTTCTAGTGGAACGTTATTTGGGGCACCAGCAGACTCTAGATATGGCGTCGAGCGCCATGCTGCCTCCTGTATTATATTAGTGATATAAAATGTTGCATCGTCTATGTCCTCTTTCGTTTTCAGGCTAATGTTCAAATCCACTTCTTCCTCGAGGTATTCAGTGAAGGCATTCCAGTCTGTTTTGTGGTTGTAAAGCGTCATCTTCTTTTCCTTATGTATTACTGTCTCGCTAAATGTTGCCAGAACCGGATTGTGATCAGATGCCGTGTCGTATGTTGATAAACCCTTACTTATATGTAGAATAAAACTTTGTTTACAGAGCAACGCAGTGATTTATTTTATCCATTAAGAAAATTGTTATTATATCTATACAGGGTGAAAAGTTAAAACGGGGCAGTAAGGGCAGCTACTAGATCCCTTGCCGCTACGCAAAAATGGCAAAAGGAATTCATTCCTAATTTTTTAAGTGATGACAATCTACATTCACAGATTTTTGAAAAAAAGTACAGTCAGCGAGAAAAACATCAATTTTGACGTTTTTTTTTATGCCATTCGATCCCATTACTATTAAGGATCAAAATACTTACTCTTTGGGACCGACTAAGGTTTGACCACTAGAACGCCCATAAATCAAAGAAAACTTTTTCCATACAGTTAGTATGGGAATCCCAAAGTGCAAGTAGTCCTTTAGTTAGGCGATCATCAAATTGTATGGAAACGGAGATAACTTCATTTAGATTAGAAATGACAGAATTCATTCATTTGTTAAAAAAACTGGTTTTATTCATAGTTTATGTTAATAGGATAGTTTTTATCCCAGAAATCATCCTCTAAGGGGATAAAATTGGGGTGGAATTTTGTATGGATCTACTTAAACCGCTACACCGATTTGGATAAAATTTGATATATAAATAGTTTTGAGTCCCAAGGTAGGACATATAATAGATTTGATCCCGGAAATCATCCCCATAGGGGGTGAAATGGGGGTGAAAATTTGGATGGAACCCATTTAGATGAAATTTGGTATAGAGAAGTTTGAGCCGCGGGGAAGAACAGCGGATGGCTTTTGTCCCTTAAATAATCCCCCAAGGGGATGAAATAGGGGGTGAAAATTAGGATGGAGCTACTTAAACGGCTGCACCGATTTTGATGAAATTTGGTATAGAGACAGTTTGATTCCCGGGGATAGGTCCCGGGAAAGGACATTAGATAGATTTTATCCCGGAAATCATCCCCTAGAGGTGAAATAGGGAATTAAAATTTGGATTAATGTAACCCATTAAGATGAAATTTAGTATAGAGATAGATTTTGTCCCGAAAATAATCCCATAAGGGGGTGAAATGGGTCATGAATATTCGGATGAAACCCATTTAGATGAAATTTGGTTTAGAGATAGTTTGAGTTCCGGAAAAGGACATGGGATAGTTTTTATACCGGAAATCATCTCTTAAGGGGGTGAAATGGGATTGATGGGACATTTGTATGGAGCTACTATACAACCGCTGCACCCGTTTAGATAAAATTGTCTCGGGGAAGCACAAAGGATATTTTTTATCCCGGAAATCAATCCCTGAAGAGGAAATGGAGGATGAAAGTTTGTATCGAGCTACGATATAAAAGAGTTCTACGCGTACGAAGCGTGCAGAAGCTAGTACTACAAATACTACTGCTAATATTTAATATTTATCGGAAACCACAAATTTGGTGACATGGAACTGATGACGAAGACCACAGACGTCGCATATTCTGTGATTCCGTTTAAGTATCTAGCAACTAATGAAGTGCCAAAGGTGATTCTGAGATCATTGAGGAATCGACGGAACTCCTCAAATATTATCGGCCTACTTATAGCGACTTGGGTGTTTTCTGTAATAATCAACTTATTTGCTCTCGGAAAGCAGTTCATGCAGTAAAGTGGGAAGGAAATGTTAATGTAGTATGTTCCTTCGGGAAGTACTGAATTGAAGTCGGTTTAAGCTTTGTTTTTAAAGTAAATTATGAATACTATTTTTTCGTGTAACTTTTTGTTTTGGTTGTTTCCTTTATATTCGGGGGTTTATATTTAATTGTTTTCAATTCCATGGCGAGTTTTTTTTTCATTTTGCGTTTTAAAACCAATGAAAATAATCTTTTAAAAATTTAATGAAAAAATATACAGTTAACTTATTTTCACCCGAGTAGAGCTCGGTCGCCCAGATATTAAAATAACTAAAACAATACCTTCTCGATATTTCAATCTAACCAACCAACCACCAACCAACCAACCAACAGTCTGAGCCAACTCACGCTTGACGCAACTTTTATGGACACAATATTCGAACGTGTCACGTCACTAGAGACATGTTTCACGATATCACGATTGATTCCATAGCGGCGGGGCACTGGAACTGCCATCTAATAGTAGTTTTCAACACATTTGCTCGTAACGTGCCTCTTATTGTGCCGCTTTTAGGCTCATAATCCTGGGTATTAAACACGCGTTACACATTACGACACTCGTATCTTATATTTATATCCCGATTAAGACACGTTGACACCTTGCAGCAAGGTGTATGTATGGACTCGGCGCATTCTTAAATTGACCGGGTTATACAGGTTTGTTTTTAATTCTCGGCAAATGGATTCTTACTCGACTAAACAAATTAAATCCTTCTTGTGAATTAATTGATTATTTCTTCTTGGATATGATATAGAAACGTTTAATTTAGTAAAACTATTTACTTTTGATAACATTTTACATGAATTTATATTGAATAAGAAAATATTTATTTTATTTTGTATTGGCTGTTTAGAGATTTCATCTAAGCCTCGCTGCAGGCGCACTGCGCGAACTTCACGAAAAAAAATTGTTGCGCGCCATTATAAGTAATTTCACAAATATTAGTAAACATTGATGATGCGTGTTTGGTTATTATTAAAAATGTTGACTCGTGGTGAATAGAAAAGTGATAAATAGAATTTACGCCACTGTACATTCTTGGAGATGTACAAATATGTGAGTAAAAAAATGTTGTCATCAATAACTAAAGGAAACAACTTAGGAGCCTGTAACATTTTCATTTTATGAAAAGGATTTTTTCCTCGCAAATGTGTTGAAAATCGTCGTATGACACGCGTGAGCTTTGATAATTACATCATCGGCTCTCTTATCACGCTCACCTGTGGTTCGCGTGACAATTTCGCCTCTGATGTAATGATCAACATACCTCAGTTGTATCACAATGTACTATTATGTGACTGTACATAATGAAGGGCATTAAACACGAGTGTTTTAATGCCTAATTATGTACAGTTACATACACTATTTTATCTATCCACATATAATAAGCCTCCATGATGCATTCAGGTGCCGCATATTATTACCGGCATCGCGGCGTCGTTTTCTGGCAGCTGTCATAGTTTTTTTTTAATTCAGAGACAAACTAGAGTCGGATCCAACTGTCATATCGTTCGATATCTAATGCACATTACACTATATTGTAAATTGAATGACGATACCTAGTGGTTGACATATTTGTTCTTTTGATTTTGTTTTATTTTTATATTTACTCGTTATTGAGTAAATTTGTAGACATTGTATTAATTTAATATTATATCTTTATTTTTTCTTTGTTTTTGACGATCGTGATAAATAATCTTATTTTTTTGACATGCAAGCAAATTTGTAATGTATTTTTTTATCATGAAATAAATAATCTAATCTAATCTAATCTGTCCTACTTACGTACGACATTTGTCAAATTTGTATGCAAATTGACAATTCATTTCGAACTACGTCATCTCGACTGATATTAGAATACAAGTTAAATCAAATTTCTTTGTTTTTCAGAGACGTTCGAAATTTGAATGAAATAATATTATCGAAATCGATGTTATTATTTAGTAATAATAACATTTCCACAGATAAAAAATGTGTTCTAACAAAACAGTTTATTTTTATGGTGGTCATAATGTGCGGTTCTTGAACGTAGTTTATGATATATTTGGATAGATAAATATCAAAAATCATCATAGAACAGCAATTTATTATCCATAAATGTACGCATGTCAATCTTTTTTTTCTGGCGTGCTTTATTACCTACCTATAGGTTTTTACTATTTTTTTCCCTGTCTGTAGTAAATAAATTTATTTTCGTAATACCTACATCAAGAGTCGTATATTTTAACTTTCTGCTACAGCGGCTCTAGCGTGCTCAATCAATACATAGTATAAAACAAAGTCGCTTCCCGCTGTCTGTCTGTCTGTCTGTCTGTCCCTATGTATGCGTAGATCTTTAAAACTACGCAACGGATTTTGATGCGGTTTTTTTAAATAGATAGAGTGATTCAAGAGGAAGGTTTATATGTTTAATACAAACCATACATGCATGTATTATACACATAAACCCGTACAGCAATAAAGGAGGCGCGGATCCAATCTCGGGGCTGTTTACAGCGCTGAGTTGAAATTCAAGAAACGCTTCACTTCATCTTACCTCTGAACCAGTGTAACTCAGACCTCCAGTTACGCGTTGTTATTATGAATCTTAACGTCGAGGTATATTAGTGGTGAGCGTTGCGGTGAAAGAAGGTGTGAATAGCGTAGCTGGGTTTCATATTAAGGGCGATTCGAATCAAACTAGATTGATATTTATTGTAAATAGCCTGCTTAGCGGTTTTATGAAAAGCTTATGCGTATATCCGTAATATTACAGTGCATTCGTGGCTGGATATATTGAAAAAATATTGCAGTCATAAATAATGTTCCAAATGAAACAGAAATATACAAGTATTTGTATAATTCATATAAGCGGATGCAAAAATGGGAATCTGGCCTTTATTTTAAGATATTAAAGGCATCGGTTTATTATCATGCCATGGCACCAAATATCACTTAGCCCTAATATTTTTCCATAATTTAGTGTAGTATGTATGTCAAGGGTATTAACATACGTAGGGTAAGGTGGTTGACAGTGGGTTGCTGGTGCACAGTAGGTAACGCACACATCGGCAAAACGAATGGTATTTTTAATACTTTAGTCCGCGCGACACACACCTCTAGCGAACGTGTCCCTACTAGCTCAGTGCCCGTGCGACTGCGCTAACGCAACATCATGTGCATGCGTGTCAGTGTCATCACTGCGCGGGATTAACATTTACGTAAGTTGGAATTTAAAATATATTTTCTAAATGAGTTGCACAATAATTATTTTTGATGTTTTTATTTATAACTTGATTAATAAGGTATTTCAAGGTACGATCATTTTTTCTTTGTGAACTTTTATACTTTTTTATTTATATTTTTTAAATATTTTCGGTACCTATGTGGGTTGACACTGGATCTAGTGGGTCAAGTACACAGTGGGTGATATAACCCACTGTGTACTTGACCCATTCGTCGTTGCCAATACTTATCCCTTTGGCAACTGGCCAATACAATCGTGCGGGTTTCTTACAACTAATCGTCAAATCAAAACATATGTCAATAGACTTCATTTTACATTCGCTCAGTCCCGTTTTTCACATACATACATACGTCATATGACCCAATGTGTAGGTACTTGACCCATTCGTCGTTGCCATTACATACCTACATACATAAGTTTTTTTTTCAGAATGCCGAGGAAAAGGCCACATTTCGAAAAGTTGGCAGAATACCCGCTGAACGAATGCAAAATGCATTACTTGCCATAAATAACGGGACCAGTATTCGCCAAGCATCAGCAGACAGTGAAATGTGATCTCTTAGATGATTATTTGCCTACTAAGTCAGGTTTTCTTAATTAGTAATTACATATTATTGATTCTTATAATAAAATAAAGAAAAGATGCTCGTTGTTCATTGGTTTCGCCCTAACCTTGCTCATCTAATTCTCTTTGGCCCACTGTGAACTACTGGTATGCCCAGTGTTCACACCCCCTGGTGCACAGTGGGCTAAATCCCATTTTTTTTAAAAAGCTTTGCTGGCGACAAGTTTATTACAATTAAGTAATTAAAGCAAAAAATAATGAATTGTGAGTAAATTATGTATACGATAGTGCATAATTGATGTTTATAGCACAACTATTTCTCGAGCTACGGGCAGTGAAAAATGGAGTGATCCATTGTCAACCACCTTACCCTACATAAATATCTGTGGGGTAGACTGGGTACGATTGAACCAATTTTTCGTATATCGTCCGTAGTTTTGCTTTTCATAATTTGTGAGATGAAAATATATATTAAATGAAAGAGCGTGTTATACTAAACGGCAATAGATTTTTGGGTCCAGGTGTTCTAGTTTTAGCAGTAGATAGATCAAATTGAAAAAAAAAACCGATTTGTTTCAACTGTCCCCATCCCAGGGGTGGTTGAAACAGTAACAATATATTATACTTTTATGTGTTTTATTCGTATTCTTTTATGAGATTACGTATAATTTAGGAACTGTTTTTAATCAGCTTGCGTTTTTGCGCTTACAAGTTAAACTCTACGTATATTATCAGTCATTTGTCACCTTATTTAAGTAAGTTACCTAAACCAAAACAAAAATAAAAAAATTTAACGTAACAAAACTAATTAAAAAAACATGAAAATAAACTAATAGAAAACTTACTTTGACTTTCATTCGTCAATGTCAAAAATATACAAGCATTTCACTCCGTTGCAAACGTCCCCACCTCCTACTATCGGAAAAAAAAAGCTGTTGTAGTAGTAATGAGAATAATGATACAGTAAAACAAGATACGCTGACATGATCCACAAACTTCACTTCAAACATAAACACACACTCAATACTCTCACTTAAATAGAAACCAGAATAATTAAAAAGCTCTACGAGTGAAAATACTTACTTTTGGGGTTGAAAATACAAAGGGGTCTTCTACAAACAAATTACGCGCGCGGGAAGCAACGTCATGATGTTTTTCGTGTACAAACCGATCGTCCGCTTCTTTCCCTCCTTGGACCCCTCGCCGTCTCGCCAACGGCTTGCGAGATACTTACGTTGTTTCAACCGACCTCTGTTTTAACCATACCCAGTCTACCTTACACGCCTTTTATGACACTAAGTAGCACTCATAAAATTTTGTGATTATTACGAATCTTACTTATTTATATCTGGTGACCATCTTACACCATAATTTCTGATTAACCAATATTGTTAGGATTAGAATTTTCCTGGTGACGACTAGGTACTCGTACTGTTATAAATAATATTAAGTACACTGTACAGTCGCGGAATGAAAAGGTTGACCACCTTAAGATCTGTTTTTGCTTGCTCAGTATATAAGTTATCGTATGTGCGTTATCGACCGAGTATCAGACACATTCCGTCATAATGGATGTCATTTCACTACATGGCCTACAGATACGTCCAGTATGAGAATTGACCCCTATGAATTTTGGAAAACGAGTTTAAAAAACCGGCCAAGTGCAAGTCGGACTCGCGCACGTAGGGTTCCGTACCATTATCAATAAAAATATGTATTTTGTTTTGTTTTTAGTATTTGTTGTTATAGCGGCAGAAATACATAATCTGTGAAAATTTCAACTCTCTAGCTATCACGGTTCTTGATATACAGCCTGGTGACAGACAGACGGACGGACGGACGGACGGACGGACGGACAGCGAAGTCTTAGTAATAGGGCCCCGTTTTTACTCTTTGAGTACGGAACCCTAAAAAGAAAAAAAACGTATACAAGAAATAGCAATGATGACATTGACAGGACCTGTTATCTACTCACATTTATAGTTTTAATAATTTTAAGCGAAGAGGATTTAATCATTAGATTTATTAAACTTGACACAACGTAATGGCAAGATCAAACTAATAAAAAGGTTTTAGTTCAACTATTAATAGTCAAGGAAAATTCGTCTAAGTAAATTTGAACTTTGTTGTCAAACAGTTGAACATAATTTTCAATACAACACTCTCGTCTGATAACGTATGCGGAGTGAAATTTGCACAAAGTTCAATGTCGTATTAAATAAAAAAACACATAGTTATTTTTATAAATATTAATGTTTTTTAATAGTGTATTTCACGACGTTCAATGCTAAAAAAAGTTTATTCCAATGCGAAATGATTTACGGCAGTTTTGTGGTACTTTGTCCATCGCTGTCGAAAATACAGATATAAGCATTTTTTTTAGGTGCAATTTAATCCTTCTTAAGAAAACTTTTTTAGGAAACTTCGTCTGTTCGACATATTTCACGTTGTCGTCCGTTGGACTATTGGTGTTCTCAAAATAAAATTTACCTTGCCACGAATTTCCATTTTAAGTGACTTATGATTCGTCACCCATAAATCCCATAACGCAAAAACCGCTAGTTTTTACATGTTTTGACCAAATGACGTAGCCGCATTTTCCGAGTAAGTCTATGATTTTCGGAGACGGCGGGCTTAACTTTTCTTGAACGATTGAAGATGCCCATGTCTTTAAGATATGTTTTTACAGTTTTGCTGTCATATTTGATTTTCCTCTGAGCTCTCTGTAAGATTTTGCGACTCGGCCGGCCGTATTTTTCTTTAATCGAGCCCCCTCAGAAAACTGGCTAAAGCTGGAATGTTTTCCTGAACCAGTCCTTCTAGTAGTACTTTTTCTCAAAGAAAAGGACACAAAAATAATATAAACATAGCTTCGGCTCTCACCCATTTGCACAAAATGTTTCACTATCTTCAGTTTCGGCCGTAGGGAATGTGTACTGTAGAAATTACAAATAGTTTCGCGACGTCGTTCTTCTTCGATTTGCCATAATTTCAAGAGAAAAAATCCAATGTCCATGAAACTTACCAAATTGATTGACAAATATGTAGTCTTTAAATTAACCGTAAGATGCAATTGTTGTCTCGATTTTTTTAAACATTGTACATATTTAAAACTTTGTGCAAATTTCAATCCGCATACGTTACACAGTTTAACCCATATATGCCCCTTGATTCGAAAACGATCAACGTCATAATATGACCGTAATTAAGTTTGTAATTGGTGTTGTATTTGCCTTCTGATTCGAAAACGATCAGCACTGCATCTGCCCAGAACTATTGTACATCTCCGATTCTTGTAAATTTTGGATATGTTTGTTATAATAGATACCTATAAACGTAAAAACTACTTTTATGGCAGTTGGTATTGGATAAGGACCATTTTTTTTAATGTTCGATAACGAAACGTTGGGCATTTAAGTGACGAATATATAAAATACTAAGTCAAAGACAAGTAAATTTATTTCTATTTATTTATTGAAAAGAGAGAAAGTATGTATGTATCTATTTAACATTTTAATTTAGGAATGAAATGCAACAAAACATTTGGCATTAACCGTCAAGCTTTTGCAATGAGCACAACGCAATCGGTTCGGCTTGCCTCTTATGTGCTGTTTGCAACCGTCTCTGCCATAATACGGAATCATAGATTCATCGATGCTGATATTTTTTCCATTACGTTTCGTTCAGCATCTCAAATGGTCGCACTTTTGCCATCTTGTCACCGGGTGCCCAATTTGAATTAACGGCAACATGGAGGTAGGTATCTCAAAGTTTCCTCAAACCCGTTTCGTCGCATAGATTTAGCTATCAACAATTTGTGAGTATCCATCCTCATTACTCTCCCATTAGATACGTCGTCGCGGCAGTGCACAATAGCCTGTCAATATAAGAATGCCTATGAAGCAACAGATTTCGTCATCAGATAGGGTAAACCTCATACTTCCTTTCTCTACGGCATTAATTACTGTGTGACTAACAATGTGGATGATTACTTCGTGACTAAAGAATATCGAAGAAATCCAGTGGATCTGACGCATCACATATAGGCATGACTGATCTTGGAGCTGGTGCAATCCACTCACTATCTACTGCCAGTAAGTCTCGTTTCACCCATTTACGAGCTTGGGGGTGACGTGGTCGACTCGGTGGGGCTGGCGGTATATCTGGTGTTCTGTCTCGTCTACTTAACTCTGAAAGCAGAATATCATCTTCGGACTGGCTGTCATCGTTATCGCTATTACCGTGAAGTACCAGTTCAGCAGGTGCCAGAAGTTGCCTACGTGACAAGTTCTCAAAACTTACATACATTTGTCTCGTCGCCAGAATCCGAGTCTGAAACTAATCCATCGCCAGGAGGGTTCATATAAATATCTAACCCTGTTGCTTCATTTTCCGAGTTGAAATTATTTACAACATCGACTATTTCGTTGGTTGACAACGGCTTGCTCCTTTTGAAACACAAAATGCCTATTTAGTATTATTCACCGCATATTTTCCCACTGTTTCGTTTTCGATACACTGTTTAATTAAACCCTTTTTAGGTGTCTGAATACAGACAATTGTTTATTACAAATACAAAAAAATGTGTCTAAGTCATCTAACTTTATGTTCTCATTACACAAATTCCTATATTTCAGTTAATTTGGGTAATTACTTACTTTTTTGTGGACGACGCCATAATTTTAGCACGCCAAAATCAAGTCGCAACTTGCACTCACACATTTACCGCCAAATAAGTTAAGGCACTCGATGAAATCAATGACAACTAGAAAAAAGTACCCTTTCCTTGTCATACATGGCGGTGGCATGCACATCCCGAACGAAATGTATACGTTATTGAACTTCAATGACAGCTCCTTATTTTGATTCGTTTTCGAATCAGTAGGCTTATAAGGAACCACTTCAAAGTATAGTTACGAGCATATATGTTGCTGTTCGTTTTCGAATCAGGAGGCATTGAAGGGACCAATTAAATATATAGTTCTGGGCATGTATGGGTTAAAATTGTAACATGTGCTTGCAACGCGTAAATGATTTGATTTGAAAACTGGTCATCCTTTTCATTCCGCCACTGTAGTTACGTAAATAAGAGTAGGTAATTAATTAACTTCTGTAAGGTACCTTTACCTTATCAGGATTGGTTTATCCATGTTTTTTAGATGTAAATTGTTAGTAAGTTACTCAATTTTACTTTGCAGTAAAAAAGAAACTCAAAGGTAGGTAGGGTAGGTACTGGCGAATATTTTTTTATTTATTCGTTGAGCTTGTACATAATATATTATCATCTTTGACATCGTACCGATAAATTTCAAAGCAACGCCTACCATACTTAATACTCAAAATCTTATTTTTATATTATTTGTTAAAAAAGTAAGATAGGTCTGTAATAATACGATAATACATTATTATTATTAATTAACATCTACATAAATGAGAATATTAACTTCTCTTGGGAGTTACTCATCGTAATCACAATTAAATGCTTCGGAAACCTTTCATGCGCAACACCCACATTCTGCTCGTAAAGAAAGAAAAGAAAGAAAGAAAGAATCTTTATTTGCTTAGAATAAGTAAACGCGATATTGAACCACGAGGACTTATCGCAAATCCTGAGGCTATTAGATATTCCCATATTTCTAGGATTGAGCCCTGCTCTATTCATAAAACATTTTCTATTCGACTGTGACCTCATTTCTGGTATAATTTGAATAGATCCGTAACGAAATTCAGCAAAGATCTGAGCTAATTTACGATGGCTGTTTTATCGACTAGGCTCTGTTTTATAAAAATCCATGACACTTTATTTCGTTAAAAAAATGTATTGAGCTGTTATTGTTATTTAATCTCATACACCGTGGCCGTGAATAACCCGAAAGATTTAAGCTAACGATACTAGAGCCTAATTAGAGTATATAAAGTTATGTAACATATAGTCCAAAAACTCATAATTAAGGAGATATTAATTATTTGAAACAAATCAAAAGTTAAAAAATCTCCAGTCTAACACACCCTAAAGGCTTGAGCATAACTTGACACTTCTTGTCATGGAACACAAGTCACGGCATTCGCCGTTCGTCGTATGATTTCGGAGCGATTCGTGAAGTGTTATGCTCGCTCTCTGTTTTTCAACTTGAGTTTCTCAACTAAAGAGTTGTTCACAAAGAAGCGGGCAATTAATAAGATTTAATTTGTACTGAAATAGTAATTTAATTAAGACACATAATTAGACCCATGTTGATACAACATTATTTACTCGTACTGTCGTCAAAAATACGTGGTTTAAATCTTTCGGGTTATTCACGGCCACGTTTAATGATTTGAATGTTTAATGTGAAGTCTATGTTTTCCAGTCTCTCTCTTTCAAAATCATAAAAAAGTTAAATATTGCGTTGATGCCGTTGCAAGTTGCCGGAAGTTTCTCAATGTTCCCGGCAACGATACATTACTGGTTATATCACTGGTGAACATCGTACAGTGTCCTTAATCTACCCATCATTAAAGAACCAAGGGAAAGGTTAAGTTGGAATTTTAAAAAAGGCCTGAAGATAATGGTAGCAACTTCATCGGAGTTCGAAGGCCCGGGTGTCCAAATCCGAACTGAGCTAAAATTGGAGTTTCCCGTGACAAGAATTGTGCTTCGCCGCCATTGACCTCACGGAAAATCGTCTGTCTCATCCCTACGTGGCCGTGGCATGAAACCGGATCCAAGTGGTTAATCAATACGTAGAGCCATCACTGTTAGACCGCGTTAAGTGTCCCAAACTCACATTCAATAGTATATAGGTATAGGTAGATCGCATCGACCACACTTTACTGAATGTACAAGTGTACAGTCAGGGAAATGTATTCACGTACCTTTTTAGCTCTTGTTACTATGACAATAAGGCATAAAAAGGTACGTTAATACATTTCCCTGACTGTACATGATACATATGACGCCATCAGCAGTCCTCTCATCTCATAGTCATAGAGAACCGAACTTCTCATTCAAATACCTAGATATCAACGGACATAACCTTTGACTACCGATGGATTGAAACACCACTGGCCTAAGGGTAATCGAAAATCAAACTTAAACTGGCTCATCTGTAGAGAAGTCGTCATGTAATCTTTCTAAACAGCTCCGCTATACTATCCATAACCCGTCTCAACTCACCTCACCGCCTCGTCCCTAGTATATCTTAAAGCCAGTCACAAACTGGCGCGGACTGCGGTGGCGGCCAGTTGTAGGTACAGTATGATAATCAAGGCCGTTTGCAAATGTCAGAAGCATTGATAGGATTATCATCGTATACAACTGGCCGCCACTGTACTCCGCGGCAGTTTGTGACCGCCTTAACTTCGAAATTCGTGACAGTAATTGTCACAAATCTCGGAGACAGTCTTCCACTGGCCCACCGGTAGCAGAAGGTCGGTACGCTTTGTGAATAAGCTTGATCCCGTCACCTTTAATGTCTACGGATAATGCGAGCGGAATAATGTGTCTGAAGTGCGAGGCGTTTATAATCGCGGCAATCGTGGCCCTGGGTATTTAATAACACAGATCAGGGGTAGAATCTTTAAAGAGATAAGGAATAAATTATTAATAAAGCCTTTAAGTATTGCTAATCTTATATTGTACCTACTTGCACTATTACTTATTACGTACATGTATTAAAGACGCCTGAAATTATGCCGAAAGTCGATAGTCTATTCTAGTCTTCATCGGTGAAATCTTTTCATAGTCTTTAAATTCTTCACCTACCTAGTGACATTTAGTTCTGTTAACTGCATCTTCCAAATAACTATTGTTGTAAGATTTATATATTTTTTCATTATAAATTATTGATTGACATGTACATATATGTAAGTGCCCTTGTGGCCTTTTTGCAGAATAAATGTTTGAGTTTGATTTTGATTTATATATGTATTGTGTCTACAACCATCCACAAAATGTGACTCTAGTACATTTTCTAAAATCATATAGCTCGTATATCAAAATACTCTTAAAAATTAAATAGTTCGAAAATCAAGTTCGATATTTTACAATTTTATTTAACAACTTTCCAAGTAGTGTTTTAGTTCTTGGTTCAGTAATTTCGTATACAAATGTAAAGACAAACGATTGTCAACGGCATTTAAGCTAAAATAAATTTGATGAACAACGTTAATCAAAATACCCTACCTGAATTTGAAAATTACCGTGATGAAAAATACCTTATGGCAGTATTGGTTTATCTTTTTACCATTACTTTATTGTATTATTTAATATTTTGGGAACGGTTCTCCCCTGACACAAAATCACCTTGGAGTGAAGTGTTACACGCCATTAGTTTCTCGTGTCCCCTCGGGTTTAATGAGGATGTCGCTCCCTCTGCTGGGAGCCCCCCGAATACAGTGGGTCAAACCACAGCAGCACACAGGGGGCCCTTTCACGAAGCCACAATTTTACAACTCTAAGGCCTAGGGCCCGTTTATTAAAAGCTTGTAACTTGTAATACAGGCGGAAGTCTCTTTTAATGAGAGAAGTTGAAAAGAGACTTTACAAGTTACAAGCTTTCGATAAACGGGCCCTTGGACATCACACTGCCGTCGCATCTCGCTGCGGCCTGCGGAGCCGCATACAAATTTCGCCGGACGCAGGTGCGAAGTACCTTGCGGAATTTATATACAAATTGTGGTACTGGCATACAACGTTGTGAGCCGTCGCTTCGCACGCCGCAGCGGGATGCGGTGTGTGATGCGCCTAAACTGGCAACACCGGCCAAAAGGCCAGTTTAATGGTCAAGCCCCTATAAAATTGTAGCTTTGTGAAATGGGGCCCTGAGGGGTAATCACGTAACGTTCCGAACGCGCGTTAGGACAATCCAACTGTCATTTTTTCCATATAATAATTGACAGTTAGATCTACCTAACGTACGTACAATGCGGTACGTGATCGACCTGCTGGACTGCCATCTTCAAAGTGGCGGGTTAGTGGACAATCTCGCCATCACGGGATCGTGTAGCGAGATACTCATCAGTACCACGAACCAACCACCAAGCACCAATGTGCGATTATATTTAATCCAATTACCCATATAATACTTCATTTAAGAATGCGAGACTACTGATTCCTTCAGGCTCGTTTTAATATTATACTGCTCCACGTTTTATCATTTTTCTATGAACTTTTGAATCTAAATAATGAAAAACAATATATCTAAAAACTTATTTGTACAGCGCCTACTGTAACCAGTCAAGTGTGGTTGCTAACTGACAGCTCGTCACAACTCGCTGTTTAGGCCCATTGATAATATCCGCATCAGATCTAGATTTGTATGCGTGCGCGTCGTTATCTGCTGACATGTTATACTTACTCACAACCCAATTTGAAGTATTTATAGCATACGATCGGAAAGACTACATTTCAGGTTTTACTGGATTATGGAAAGCTGTTCACAAGACTATTTCTATTCGCAATTCATCACAAATTAAATTCTCCACAACAGCAATTCAACATGTGCGTAAGTTTTGTAGTCCTCAATTTAACTTCAATAAATAAATAAATAAATAAATATTTGCGGACAATCTTACACAAATCAACCTAGTCCCAAACTAAGCAAAGCTTGTACTATGGGTACTAGACGACGATATAGATACTTATATAGAGAAATACATACTTAAATACATAGAAAACATCCATGACTCAGGAACAAATATTCGTGCTCATCACACAAATAAATGCCCTTACCGGGATTCGAACCCAGGACCTCTTGCTTCGTAGGCAGGGTCACTACCAACTAGGCTAAAGCGGTCGTCAGTCAATAGTTGTTCTAAGCGCGTTGCTACTGAACAACGAGTCGCATTCGCAAAATTCCTTTTCACAAATTCTGTTATGCACAATTGCGAATAAAAAATATTGCAATGTGAAAAACTAACTCGTGTAAAGCCTAGCATATATAGCCCTACTCATTGCTAGGGACATATATAGCCCTACTCATTGCTAGGGACATATATAGCCCTACTCATTGCTAGGGACATATATTTTCTCTTGAGAGCAGTCACGACTTGATTACTCAACTTTAAATTCTTTCATGTTAAGTTCTACAAAGGTATCCCTTGTGGATCATTTTTAACCGACTTCAAAAAAAGGAGGAGGATCTCAATTCGGATGTATTTTTTATTTTTTTTTATTTTTAATGTATTCTACCTCAGAACTCCGTCATTTATGAACCGATTCGTACAATTATTTTTTTAACTGATAGTATATGCTTCCAGATTGGTCCCATTGTTTCCAAAACCCCAGTTGGATGATGGGAACCATGGGGAATTGAGGGAACTCCTCAAATATATTAGGCACGCGTGTAGTAATTTCGGTATTTTCTATTATAACTCGTGTATTTACACCCGGAAATCATAAATTTGGTGATGATGAAGACCACAGATGGCTGGTGGAACTTCTCAATGATGTACTTCAAACTATATAAGTACGTCACAGATTCTGATATTATTCCGTTGAAATAGCAAACAATGAAGTGCCAAAGGTAATTATGAGATCCTCGAGGAATCGACGGAAGTCCTCAAATATTATCGGCCCACATACAGCGATTTGGTTTATTGGTCTAAAAATCAACGCTTTTGTTCTCGAAAATCAGTTCATATGGTAAATTGGAAAAAAAATGTGGAAATGTTAATGTGGCTTGGCGGAGTACTGAATTGAAGTCGGTTAAAACTTTGTTTTGAAAGTAAATTATTGAAGAAGCATCTCTTAAATAGTATTATGTCATTCCATTCCCTTAGCTACACACATTCAGTCACGACTATCGTGTGCCTACGTCGTAGGCGCTTTCCGCTACTGTACATACGAGGAACACCACGGGATCGACTACGAGCGTAGCGCGTAGCGATTCTCGGCACTGAATGTGTTAAAGGCCTCCACACACCGGTCGTGAGCACGCGACCGGTGTGTGAAGGCCTTTAGGGACTCGCGTGAATCGCATCCACATGTGCCGAACTCGTAAAAGTACGCCCACCAGAAAGAACCAAGCCCATTCAACAATAAATTCAAATCTAAATTAAATTGAACTAGGAAAAGTATGCGTCGAATTGATCCCCAATGAAGGCATAATATCCTAGTTTAACACATGTATTTAGGTAGGTAAGTACCTACTTACTGGTATCTTTTTTTTTTCAAGTTCGTTTGCATATCTCATATTTCTGCTGACTGTATATGCTATTCGTCACAGCATGGCGTCACAGTAGCGTAAGATAAGAACACAAGGGCCAGTGGGTCGATCACGTAACTTTTCTTACGCGCGTCTGTAAGGTCTAAATGTCAATTTTATATGGAAAAATGACAGTTAGATTGTGATTTTACTGTCAGACGCGCGTACAATGCGTTACGTGATTGACCTACAGGAGAGTAGGTCAACTAACAAGATGGCTGAAATAAAAAGCGTAGGTATATGAAAACATGACAAAAATTAAAGATTTATATTTTGAATATAGATAATTTTGAACATTTTGCAACCTAAAATTTGATGACAATCCCATCTCAATATCAGTAAGTACAGTCGCCATCACATACATCGGAGCAAACAAGCACGTCACAAACATCGGAACACACCTCTATTTTCAAGGCATTAGGGTGCATGTGCCGATATTTTTGAACACCTATAGTGTACCTATGTATGTGATGGCGACTGTACAACATCGCACTTAAAAACACGCGGCTACGAGCTGACAAAAGAGAGGAACATGAACCAAGACGACATTATGACATTATTTTTACAAAGCACTTTAAAATGCGTGCTGAAATCATCGACCTGCTGGTTAAATAGTAATGTTTATCGCGGCCCTTTTAATATGATTCCGGCTGTTACTCTATACCATGAGTCATGACTAACGAAACTAGACCTCTACCTACGCTTAGTTACTACGAATCGCGGTGTCATGATATACCTAGTTGTGGGTAAACGGTGAGGTGAGCCTAAAACAAGTTTACTGACCAGCGGGGCAGTTCTTTTTCTTCTCTTCTACTCCGAACCTGCATGAACTGCTGGCTATTATGACCTGACTGTAGCAGAAGGAGGGCTAAGTTTTTTGAGTGTTTACATATACATCACTATCACGCTCTGCAGCTCAAACGGCTTCAGGCGAGGTGTCGTTAGATTCCTCTTACGCGTTGGAGAGGCGTAGGCATTTTATTTGTAAAATAAACAGGGTATAACATAAATATAATTTATGAATGTGAAGTCACACAGTAGGTACCATGATATTATAATGATTAAATATAATAAACAACGTAATCCCCAAGCAAACAAAGTTTTACAAATGTGTGTTTTACATGTTTCCGCGAAGCCTTTATGTTGAAGTAAATGACAATGAGACATGCGTGCAAAGACAAATGGGAAACATTAGTTACCTAACCTACTGGGCGAATAGATCAGGGAAATAGCATGTACAGTCGACGCCAAAAATATGTTTACACTTTTGCACCTTATTCCATTGTAATAAGGCGAAAACTGTAAACATATTTTTGGCGTCGACTGTACACGCATAAATTTGAATAAGGGTCTGTAGTTAGCTACAAAAAGTGCAGTTAAAACACAAGTCTATAAAATTTATTCAATTTCCTAAAAATATTACATAGATATCTACATAGCACGGACGACGGAATTGGCCCTTTTGGTCGGTTTGGTTCATGTAAAAGCTCGTCCTAAAATTGAAATGTTGGCTATAGAAAGCCAACATTTAAATTTTAGGACGAGCTTTTAGAAACCATGGCCGCCTTCTGTTTCCATCATCAGATCAGCTCGGTGCTGCCATAATATTGTGTTGTTAGTAAACTTTCAAAAATGTTGTAAAATTTTCAGTTCAATCGGATGCACCAACAAGTAGCTGTGTAAAAAAAACTAATTACCTACACCGGTGTTTCCGGTTTTCAATAAAAACTCTTCTTGTAACGTAATTTCAGGTATATTTTGTATTTGAAATGAGAAACAAATGTATTTAAAATATAGACACACACATACACACACACACACACACGCTCACAAAGCAAGTAGATAAATCTAAAATAAAGTTAATAAACGCTTGTACTTCCGTGAGTAAAAATTAGGATTATTTAAATTTTTACTTTTATTGTAAGTACCTACTTAAATAGTTACAGACTGTTATCTCCACTTATAATAATCTCCACTTATAATAAATCTCTAAATTAAAAAAAGAATCAGCCAGTTTGAAACTAAGCTTTGCGCGGTTCGAATGTTCTCAGCATCCCATGAACGGAAAAATATGAAACATTTTATATAGGTACATTATTATTCTAGCTGCAACTTAGGATAGTTTTTATCCGACTGCGACAGTTAATTAATTTTCCGAAATATACGACTTCATTTAATTTTTCATTTATTTTTATTGAAATCAAACGCTGCTCCAACTGTCAGCTATAAGAACCGTCAAATTTTCGTCAAAATGGCGGAATTGCTTTGCCTTTCACTTATTAATAATTTAAATCCCATCTACGATTGACCTTTACGAGACAAATGCTAAAATATAAACCATAAAAAAATATTCGATTCTGATATGAGAACTTATATGCGCAAATGTCGTTTTATGTCGTAATTTCAATAAATGAAATCAACAAATTTGAACAATATAATTAACACGGATTTGTTTTTTTTGAATGACAATGGCACGCGCTCGGCGCATTCAGCCAAAGTACCTGCGGCGCTAACACGAAAACCGATACTCAATGTTCATATATTTGCATCCCTGTCACTCGAGTATGGTTAGTGCGATAGAGATAGAGATACCCGAATATTTTCGAATTCCGAAGTTCGTGGTTATAGCTCGGGAATCGAAAATATGGTAAATAATCATAATGTATTTTCTCGAAAAAGAATTTAAAATAAATATAGTCAAATGGAGAAAAAAACAAAGCAAGAGGTTATATAGGTAATGATTAAGTTATAAGAGTCCAAAGTTTTAAGAGGGGGTATGTTCTGTCCCTTTTCCGCAAAACGCACCTTCATATGAAACGATTGTTTTTTACTATGACGCTCGAGTATATTGACGTCACAGTCCCTCATCGTTTTCTCACTCTAACAAGCGACATTAAAACGGATGTAGCTTCATAATTTTTTGAGATATTTGAATGGGAGTTTCATTATCTTCTATCTATTTATCTCCACTTATAATAAATCTCTAAATTAAAAAAAGAATCAGCCAGTTTGAAACTAAGCTTTGCGCGGTTCGAATGTTCTCAGCATCCCATGAACGGAAAAATATGAAACATTTTATATAGGTACATTATTATTCTAGCTGCAACTTAGGATAGTTTTTATCCGACTGCGACAGTTAATTTATTTTCCGAAATATACGACTTCATTTAATTTTTCATTTATTTTTATTGAAATCAAACGCTGCTCCAACTGTCAGCTATAAGAACCGTCAAATTTTCGTCAAAATGGCGGAATTGCTTTGCCTTTCACTTATTAATAATTTAAATCCCGTCTACGATAGACCTTTACGAGATAAATGCTAAAATATAAACCATAAAAAAATATTCGATTCTGATATGAGAACTTATATGCGCAAATGTCGTTTTATGTCGTAATTTCAATAAATGAAATCAACAAATTTGAACAATATAATTAACACGAATTTGTTTTTTTTGAATGACAATGGCACGCGCTCGGCGCGCATTCAGCCAAAGTACCTGCGGCGCTACCACGAAAACCGATACTCAATGTTCATATATTTGCATCCCTGTCACTCGAGTATGGTTAGTGCGATAGAGATAGAGATACCCGAATATTTTCGAATTCCGAAGTTCGTGGTTATAGCTCAGGAATCGAAAATATGGTAAATAATCATAATGTATTTTCTCGAAAAAGAATTTAAAATAAATATAGTCAAATGGAGAAAAAAACAAAGCAAGAGGTTATATAGGTAATGATTAAGTTATAAGAGTCCAAAGTTTTAAGAGGGGGTATGTTCTGTCCCTTTTCCGCAAAACGCACCTTCATATGAAACGATTGTTTTTTACTATGACGCTCGAGTATATTGACGTCACAGTCCCTCATCGTTTTCTCACTCTAACAAGCGACATTAAAACGGATGTAGCTTCATAATTTTTTGAGATATTTGAATGGGAGTTTCATTATCTTCTATTTATTTATACATAATAAATGCCTATGTCCTGACTGACTTATTCACTCAATCACTCACTCACTCACTCATCAACGCACAGCCGAAACTACTAATCTTAGAGAGTTGATTTTTGCACAGTATGTTGCTTTTATAACGTGGGCTAGGGATAAAAAGGGATTTTTTGAAAATTCTACCCCTAAGGGGGTAAAATGGGGGTGCAAAGTTTGTATGGGAGAACCTTTTTTTTTGAGCTATAGACTTAAACTTTGTAGAAAATTTAGTTATTAGAATACAAATGAAACACTTTCAGCGTTTTGGAAAATTCCACATCTACGGGGGTAAAATAATAATAAGGGTGCAAGGTTTGTATGGGGGAAACATTTTTTTTTAAATAGAGACTTAAAACTTTGTAGAAAGATCAGTCATTAGAATACAAATAAAGAATTTTCAGGGTTTTAGAAAATTCTACCCCTAAAGGGGTAAAATAGAGTGCAAAGTTTGTATGGGAAAAACTACTTTTTTTTAAATAGAGACTTAAAACTTTGTAGAGAAATTATTCATTAGAATACAAATAAAGTACCTAGATTCAGTGTTTTAAAAAAATCTACCCCTAAGGGGGTAAAATAGGGGTGCAAATTTTGTATGGGGGAAACAATATTTTTTTTAAATAGAGACTTAAAACTTTGTAGAAAGATCAGTCATTAGAATACAAATAAAGAATTTTCAATGTTTTAGAAAATTCTACCCCTAAAGGGGTAAAATAGAGTGCAAAGTTTGTATGGGAAAAACTACTTTTTTTTAAATAGAGACTTAAAACTTTGTAGAGAAATTATTCATTAGAATACAAATAAAGTACCTAGATTCAGTGTTTTAAAAAAATCTACCCCTAAGGGGGTAAAATAGGGGTGCAAAGTTTGTATGTGGGAAACTATTTTTTTTAGCTAGAGTCCTAAAACTTTGTAGAAAGATTATTTAAATACAAAGAAAGTACTTTCAGCGTTTTGGAAAATTTCACCCCTCAGGGGGTGAAATAGGGTGCAAAGTTTGTATGGGAAAAACATATATTTTTTTAATAGAGACTTAAAATTTTGACGAAAAGTTACTTATTAGAACATGAAAAATACTACATTCGGCGTTTTACAAAAATCATTCCCTAAGGGGGTTAAAAAAGGGTGCAAGGTTTGTATGGGGAACACTTTTTCTGAGCTAGACACTTAAAACTTTGTAGAAAGATTACTTATAAAAATACAAAAAAAAAGACTTTCAGCGTTTTGAAAAAATCTATCCCTAAGGGGGATAAAAAGGGGTGCAAAGTTTTTATCAGGGAAAGTTTATGTTTTTGAGTTAGAGACTTGAAACTTTGTAGAAAGATTACTTATTAAAATACAAAAAAAGAACACAAATCGTTTTAGAAAATTCCACCCCTAATAGGGTTAAAAAGGAGAGCAAGCTTTGCATGGGCAACACTTTTTTTTGAGTTAGACTTAAAACTTTGCAAAAAGATTACTTATTAGAATACTAAAAAAGAACTTTCAGCGTTTTAGAAAACTCCATCCCTAAGGGGATCCTTAAGATCCTTAAGAAGGGTAGCCAGTGTTGTGTGGGAAAAACTTTTTTTTTTACTAGACTTAAAACTATTCAAAATGTTACTTATTAAAATTAATAATAAAGTACTTTCAGAGTTTTAGAAAATTCCACCCCTAAGGGGGTTAAGAAAGCTTTGTATGGGCAACACTTTTTTTGAGCTAGAGACTTAAAAGTTTACGAAAAAAGTTCTTTCAGCGATTAGAAAAATTCAACCTCTAAGGGGGTTTAAAAGGGGGATCAAATTTTAAATGGCGAGCAATAAAATTTTAAAGTGTGAGTAAGAGATTTTTAACTTCGGTCTTATTCTGTACGTTAAAAGACTACAAAACTGATTTCAGAGTTTTTCCAAATTCATCCCCTAAGAGTGTTAAAATTGGTTCAAAGTTTGAGTATTTCAAGGCATTTTTAAAGTATGAGATTTTTAACTTTGGTTTTAGACTGTTTGTTCACAAACTAGAAAATGAACATCAACTTTTTTTTTAATTATCCCCTAAAAGAGGGTTCAAATTTTGTATTGAGAGAAATCATTTTCTAAGACGATAAAAAGTTCTACGCGGACGAAGTCGCGGGCAACAGCTAGTCTTATAATAATTCTCATTATTATTATTTCATCATCATATCAGCCGAAAGACGTCCACTGCTGGACATAGGCCTCCCCCAAAAAAAGCCAAAGTGACCGGTCCTACGCCACCCGCATCCAGCAGACTCCTGTGACCTTTACCAGGTCATCAGTCCACCTTGTCGGGGGTCTACCGACGCTGCGTCTCCCGCTACGTGGTCGCCACTCGAGAATTTTTCCGCCCCAACGGCCATTGGTTCTACGTGCAATGTGCCCCGACCACTACTGCCACTTAACTTTCGCGATTCGGAGGGCTATATCGGTTACCTTGGTCCTGCTGCGAGAGTATTATTAAAAAATAATTAATAAAATTACTCTTGTTAAAATTGTTGAAAGAGTGGGGCGTCCTAACACAGACTCTGCAAGCCGAAAGGGCCTCCCTCCCAGAAACTGTAGGTGTAAATGATAATAACGTTTTTTTTTTGTATCGATGGTTTCTTTGTTTGTTACAGCAGTACGTCTGTACCTAATACAAATAAAAGTGCTGCGCCGTAGAATATAATTAGCCATTTTGTATTGCATTGGCGCGCTGCATTTTATAGGCAACCGAAATAAAATTTTATGTGCCGCCCCGAAGTGCTATTATCCCTGTTTTATGCCACTTTTGTGCAACGGAAAGCATAGATAAGTGGTAATATTATGTTTAAGTTCGATAGAAGCATAAAGTAGTTTTATTGCTGTCTGGGATTCTATATCAAAATTTTCATACTCCGACCATCTGGCTCTTTAACATAAAGTGATATACAAGTAGTTATCACTACCATTAGAATAATATCTGATGAGTGTGACCTACCTTCATGCATTACTTTAATACAGCCTTAAGTACCACCTGTGTTAACTATTAAGTCTTTTTTATTTCAAAAAGGTTCTAGGATAGCTCTAGGTTATATTAAGGGAGGGGGAGCACTAGCACAGATTATATAATAGTTCTAACGAACAGATACTCGACTCTGAATAAAAATGCGCATACCTACCGCTTTCCATGCCTACTAAATTTAACAATGGAGCAACCTTGAACGCGCCGGTCGTTGCCCGCACTTGCCAGCCAATAGACGCTAGGGTTGACACCACTTAGAAATGATTTTATTATTAATAGTTGAGTGAATAAAAACAACCACACAAGCCATGCACTTCACTAATTAGTGAAGTGCATGGCTTGTGTGGTTAACAATTAAATGAGGTAACCTAATTAGGTTACCTCATTTAATTGTTATTGTTTTTCAATTTGAATTTTTCAAAAGACTTGTAAGTTTTTCTAGAGTGTCTGCCAGTATCTGAACTGCATGGTTACTTCCATACATACCTACATACACTCGGCGTCAAAAGTATCGCACCTTTCCTAAAATTCGTTTCAAGCGATTATTACTCCTAAGATTTCCGCAAGTCGACATCCATTGTGCCTATTTTGCGTGAAACGGCGGTGTGGCGCTACTCTAACCACCCCAGCTCGTCTAGAAAGTTGCTGAGTGCCTTGGTGTTGTTGACTGCGTCCCGTAGTGTGTCTGGAGAACCTAGGTGCTTTATTCTGTATACTTCTACCTGCTTGCAGTCCAACAGTATATGTTTAGTCGATTCTTCTGCCTCCATGCACGCTCTGCACATGGGGCTGTCTGTGATACCTAAGTTATAGAGGTGTCTGTTCAAGGTGTTATGTCCTCTTATTATTCCCACTATCTTGCGCAGTTGGTTTCTATGTGTCCTTAGTAGTGCGGTTGTGAGTTTGTAGTCACGTTTCGACAGAATCTCTTTGCTCTGTCTGCATGTGTCTGTCTCCTCCCAGTATCTTTAATGTAGTTCTTTAGTGTGTTGGTCCAGTTGATTGTATATGTAGCTTTGTGGCAGGGGCAAGATTGGCTCCGGTCCGTATGCCGTTGTTTCTGAGCCTTTCCTGGCCAGTTCATCCGCTGCATCGTTCCTCTTGAGCCACTGTGCCTCTTGATCCATTGTATAGTAACTTTGTTTTTATCTGCGCACACCTCTGTGAGGTTTTGGTGGCTTTCGTATATCAAGCTAGATGTGATGTTATCACTGCTCAGTGCTTGTAGTACCGATTTACTGTCTGAGAGTATCCATATGTTAGTGTTTTCGACTTGTCGTCTCTTTATGGCATTGCAGGCTTCAATTATCCCTACGCATTCAGCCTGGAATACCGTGTTTTGTACACCCAGTGGTTTGGATATGTTTATGTTTAAATCCTCTGAGTTCCCGTATTTGTTTTTGAACCATGTGTAAAGATTCTAAGGTCTGTTTGGTTTAGCCCCTCTTTTAAATCTTCCGTCAGTGTTATGCCGTAGTCTTTCCTAAAGACTGCAGTTTTTGGTATTTTGTCGATTGAAGCCTCCATCATAGGTAGGATTGTGATCAGTTTGTTATGGATCTTCGTGTGCGGTATGTCTAGTTTCGTCCATAGGTTGAGGCGTTTTAGGCGTATTGCCGTCGCAGCCGCCTACTTATTCTTTCATCGACTATCGGAAAATACAAGAATTTTTGAGTAACAAATTGTTCGATTTTCGTAATTTATCCGACACGTGCGATTAACGCTCACGCATTTTGGCCGCCAGTACCAGCGCTATCACCATCATTTTCCTTTTCTTCATTACGTAATTAGACCCCTGAAGGGTCACCACCATACTTGGTACAAATACCTTAAAAATTTGTGTCAGCATCTCCGGGTCTAATACGTACCTTGAATATTGGCACGCTCACGTGATTTTGGCGCGAACGAACGCAGGCCCTGATATAAGAAATATACAGTGCCTTTTCCATGATTTTATATTTTGTAATATGCCATTTTAATAAATGATAATATGAGTGTTTTATTTAATTCCAATTCACTTGACTGTTGTTATCGAAGTTTAAGAAAAAATATTTTATAGAAGAAAATTACTTAAAAAGCAGTGAATTGCATTTGAGCATTTAAGACGGATGTACCCTTGCGGGTGCGCAAAGTTTAGGTATAATTCTGAGTTGCCACGGCGCAGTTAGGTAGCACTGGCACTAGTGCTAACCTTTAAAATACACTTAACAGCAATGGCGGCGTGACTGCGTGTAGATAGCCTCCCCGCCCCGCTCTACCTGCCGCAGTCGCCCACCGCCGCTGCTGTTAAACTACACTTCAAACACACATCGAACGCGGGCCCGCGTTTCTACCGCGTTGGTGCGGCGTTCACAAGGACGGCAAAGAGAATACGCCCGGCAGCACCAGTCGACTTCAAGATGTGGAACGGTAAAGACTCCGACGAAGAAGACCTATAGCAATAAGCTGGCTCTTAATAAAAAAAAAAAGAATTTGGGTTCACGACCAGGGGCCCTTTAATCAAAAGTATTAAAAGTATAAGTAAGTAACCTTGTAATACAAGCGACGGGCCCGCGTTACTACACGCCGCCCGCATGCGGTGTGAATATACCGCATCAACCGCGCCCGACCCGCGCCGCGCCTGACTGCGCGCGTGTAATGACAAAGATTACGATTTGATCAATTCAGATATGAAAAATACAAGGTGTGTAAAGATTGTTTTGTAGATTTGTGACGACGATGTTGTAAAACGTTAATGGGGAATGGATGAAAATTTTAGAATTGCCTGATTTTTATTTTGGTGTTAGGAATAACCTTCCTTAACACCAGAAAAAAATTGCAAACTTTTCAGGTGCGTCAATTATTTTTGAAAAATATAAACAGTTTCCTCACTTACGTTTTGGGTTTAGGACGGCGAATGAGACATTTTCCTTGATTCGTCTTATATTACAAAAAATATCTTAAAAATCCGTGGTGAACTGACACTGGCAATGATATTAACAGCTGCAGCAGCTATATTTGTCATTGCCAGGGTCAGATATTCAAAATATTTTTTGTAATATGAGACGGATCAAAGAAAATGTCTCATTCACCGTCCTAACCCCAAAACGTAAGTGAAGAAACTGTTTATATTTTTCAAAAATAATTGACGCCGCTGAAAAATCTGCAACTTTTTTCTGGTGCTAAGGAAGGTTATTCCTACCACCAAAAAAAAAATCAGGCATTTCTAAAATTTTCATCCATTCCCCATTGTATTATGGATTGACAGTTATTTAGCTTTATTTAGGTAAGATTTTCATGAATATGCGCGAAATATTTGAAGATTAGATCTGAGTACAATGTGGGTTTGTTCGAAAAGGCAAAGCGGGCAGGGCAAAGTGAGCATGTTAGATTGGTAGTGGATCGTTTTACTGTGACATAATTAATGTTTATTTGATGAAAAGTTCATGTTTTAAAGAGGTTTATGTGATTCAAAATTTATGTTTAAAAAAAAAGAAGAATTTTCGTCAAGGCTGTGATTTTAGCCAAATGTTAAGTTAATTTAAAGTACCGATATTGTATGTTTGGTAAGAAGTAGGTACCATTTTTTATTAAATTTGTCATTTTTGACTCTGAATTAACTTCTATTTCAATTTATTGGAGTTCTATTAATGTGATCGACGTAGTTTCTGTCCTTATCTTTAAATAGATATTGTATGGTTATTGCATGAATCACTTTGCCCCCTTTGTGCCCGCTTTAGACTCCACCTCGGGCAAAACGAGCAAAAGTAAAGTTTTCGTAATTCGTTATTTTTATTAGTTTTCCTAAACTTTGCTCAATATTGAAGTATGTATTATTAAACTACAATAAATTGAGCTTTAACCTCGTAAGTCCCCGCGTACTTGTTTGTACAAATACATAAGTTTTGAACTATAATTGACGACCGCTTTAGCCTAGTTGGTAGTGACCCTGCCTACAAAGCAAGAGGTCCTGGGTTCGAATCCCGGTAAGGGCATTTATTTGTGTGATGAGCACGAATATTTGTTCATGAGTCATGGATGTTTTCTATGTATTTAAGTATTTATTTCTCTATATAAGTATCTATATCGTCGTCTAGTACCCATAGTACAAGCTTTGCTTAGTTTGGGACTAGGTTGATTTGTGTAAGATTGTCCGCAAATATTTATTTATTTATTTATTTTATAATAGAAGTAACCAAGGTTCCGAATTCAAAATTGCAAAAATCAGTCTGGGTATAAAATTTGAAATAGCATTCAAAGTTAAGTGTTACTGATGTTTTCTTCATACTTTATTCTCGGTTCTTCTAAAGGTGCTCACTTTGGGCCCCCCTCCCCTATAGGTCAACTCGGAACTTTAGGCTGGGCGCAAACGTTCGGCTTCCGCGTACGGTTTCCGGATTCGGTTTTCAACTTATAGCGCTCGCAGGCGTTTACAGAACAATATTTATCGCTCTAGAGGGCTGTAAGTCGAAAGCCGAATCCGGAAACCTAACGTTTGCGCCCAGCATTAATGTTTAAAGTGGACTTTTAAGGTCCGGTTTTCCGTTACCTACACGTTACCTAACCTAACCTAAATTATCAGATGCCGCCCAAAAACCAGAAAATCCTATTGCGCGCACGTACAAGTGTAGCACCGAAAGAAAAATGAAAATAAACAAAACCCGACAAGTGCGACTCGGACTCGCGCAAGGTGGTTGCGAGTACCGTATTGACATAATTTGAAGCTAATTAAACTTTATATTAGGGCATGTCGGTGTGACACGATTTCCCGTTCGTATGGGTGTCCCTTTAGGCTGGTTACATTCAAACAGTACTTTTATGCGATAAAGTTACAAATTCACAGTTTTCAGAATGGGTATTTGATATTACATAATTTCAACTCGATACTTCCAGAAATAATACGATACTACGAGAAAAAACAAAAAAGTCTTGACAGCCAGACGGACAACGGAGTTATCCTATATGGGTTCCTTTTTAGGGTTCCGTACCCAAAGGGTAAAACGGGACCCCATTACTTGTTGCATATAAAAGTGTTGCATATAAAAGTAAGTGTTTGTGTCAATCGTTTTATTATTATTATTACTTTTGTTTCCTTATGTAAAAATATGGGTCTTTGCCTGAAATAAATCAATTTTATTTTATTTATTACTTGGAGTGTCCACTAACCAAATACGATGGTCCAGCAGAAGATTAAAAAAAATGTACGAGTGCAGCTGCTAACTACCTGGCAGAATGTAAATTTAGATTATAAAAACAGTGTATTTTAATAGCCATACGATAAATAAATAAATTACTAAGACTCCGCTGTCCGTCCGTCTGTCTGTCTGTCCGTCTGTCACCAGGCTACAGGCTACTATCACAGTTCATGAGATGTATCTCATGAACCGTGATAGTTAGACAGTTGAGATTTTCACAGATGATGTATTTCTGTTGCCGCTATAACAACAAATACAAAAAAAGAGAATATATTTAAGGGGGCTCCCATAAAACAAACGTGATTTTTTTGCCGTTTTTATAGATAATGGCACGGAACCCTTCGTGCGCGAGTCCGACTCGCACTTACCCAGCCAAGTTTTTTTTTTCTTTTGAGGCATGGAACTGTAAAAAGGTACGGGTTTTTCCTACGATCAACGCATTTTGAATATTATTTTTGATAAATAGTGTAGTCATATTTATGCGCCTAGATGCAAAATAAATACAATAAATGTACATATTCATATTAATTGACCATTTCGTATGAAACCCCGATTGTGGCGCCCCCAGGCTATAAATTGTTTGGAATAACCTGCAAATGCCGAACGTATGCAAAACATGTGTTTATCTGTTGTATAATGTAATTCGTGATAAAATTTACATATCAAGCCCGTAATCACGTCCTTTCCGGGTGTTTACGCGAGACCGCTTATATTTTTTTTTGGAAACCCCAAAATCCTATTTTACCTTTACTTGGCAACAAAAAGATGTTCCATAATTAAAAATTATACAAAGTTACACCCTTTCGAATTGTCGCAGTAATGTTGGCTTTGTTTATCCCTTTCAAAGGTCCGTAGACCGTAATTAAAGTGAACATAAAAAAAAATTATACTCATTTCCGTCAGAAGGGAAAAATCTTTTTGGAGGACTAAGGCGACTCTCTATTTGTCGGTGCGGACACAGTGTGTAATTTCGGCCCGGCTGCGGCCACGCGTAGTAGCTGTGCTATACGTATGTTTATGTTACATACATTTTTAGTTAGAAACGACGCCGCTAGGCGCGCTGCAGTTGCAATCCTTGACTGACAAGTCTATTACAGGTTATTCAATACAGTATATGTGCAGCAAAGAATTTGTACTAAAGCATAGAAACCACGTTAAAATAAGAGCTTGGTAACAGCTATCTTATTCACTTGCGTAAATCTATAGTTGGCCTAAGAGGGAATGAGACTACAATCCCTATTCAGTTTCACATTTTCGTAGGTTGTCACTAAAATCAACTCGGGCAAATGTCAAATGGATGTAATTGGATGTAATTTAATCCAGCAAAATGCAATATGTCATCATTGTTTGGTAGAAGGTGTCATTACCTTACAACTTGACTTGGTCGTATCATATTACTTCCAAAACATCGCGGCTCCTGTGTGTGAAAATAATTTATTTTGGTGTTATTCCACCGAGAATGTTTGAAAAAATGTATTGTTCATGTTTGCGAGACTTGATTGTTTCCTGTGATAAAATGTATTGTGCCATTGAAGGCTGTAAATCCCATACAAGAGGGACATAAATAAACCATGGAGCAGTTTGCTTGTATTGGTAAGTTTCTATAGATTTTGATTTTATTCATGGAAGGAGCTTACCTAAAATTAATAATAGTAATTGGTAATTTATGTAAATATCATTATCTGTTCAATTAAAACCAGATTTCGGATAAGTAGAAGAGGTTATGTTTTTCCCATAGTGATGTAGTTTTTTTTATCGACCTCGGCACAATAACTTATCGACATAATAATAATAACTCAACTTTTTGATTTTAGATTTCCAAAGGACGAATATGTTAAAAGGAATGGATACCACACGTGTAAGAAGGAGAATCTGACATGGAAAAGCAGTCATTTTTATTTCAAACACGTCACCAGATTATTTGTACCAAATGTAAATTTAAATGGAAGCGACTGGAAGCAGACAGATCTTTCACAAAATTGAATAGAAACGTGTGCCTTAAGAAAAATTAAAAAAAAAGAAGTTTTAGCCATAACTATTTTATTGAAGGCGGATTAAGTTTGACTAAATAAAAAATGGTCTTTATATAAAATTATTCTTTCATTTCCCATAAGTAGTAGCGTCCAGGCAGTCCTGCATGACGTACTGCAAATGAGTGCGATATTATAAGATAGATTGTGACAGGGATATGAATGACCTTGGTTTTGCAGGACGCCACGCATCCAGGTTGACAAAAGCTACTTTAGTTTTTGCTACTACAGTAGAGTCTCATCAGTCCGTCACTCCAATAGCCGGCTATGTCGATTAATCCGGCACACTCCACCCGCACCTCCTTCACCGGCCTTTACTTCTCTTTCTCTAGCTAGACGCTTGCTCTCTTTTTATTAGTTATGATATTTCAATTCAATCCACTAATCCAAACATTCCAAAATTCCGGGATTTTCTAGTTTTTAATAATGCCGGGTTAGTTAGTGTGGGCGACAGAATGTAGTTTGTGAAATGTAGGACCTACGGGCCACGAAGAGAAAGGGTGTTGTATAGTACGTGAAAGATAAGACCTACGGGTCACGAAGAGAAAGGATGTGTAACTATAATTCCTTCACATAAGGACGGCAATTGTGCCCAGATTAAGCTCCTAAAGCAAACGGCTCATATAAGAAGCGCGCAATTTATTTAGGACCTAAGTACCATAGGTACAGACAAAGAAAATAGCTTAAAGTAAAGATAAAGGTACCAGGTACCTCCAGTAATTATTTCATAAAGATCGATAGAGGGAGAACCCCTGATAATTGAGGGAGAGACAGCCAAATTATTTGTAAAGAAACCAACTTGAGACTATATCCCGATCTAGTCCGTCAACAAGGGACATCGGTAACTAGAGTTACGAAAAATGTGAAATAAAAATGTACACTACGTATGCATAGAGTTTTATTGCATATTATGGTGCAAGAATGGTCAAGGTTCAGGTTGATTTCTCTGATTGGCTAAAAAGACGGGAGCAAAGTCAAACTTATGCTACCACGTTAAAGTAAA
Source organism: Epinotia brunnichana (assembly GCA_963854355.1). Lineage (NCBI taxonomy): Eukaryota > Metazoa > Arthropoda > Insecta > Lepidoptera > Tortricidae > Epinotia > Epinotia brunnichana. The sequence goes on along the minus strand of OY977949.1, from coordinate 13,335,775 downwards.
TGTGAAAATTGACGGTCTCACCCGGCCATATCTTCGTAACCAGATGAGGTACGAAAGCAATTGAGGTATCGTTAGGAAGGTAAGGTAAATGCCCTTACGCATGTATAATCACTTTTGATAATTAATGTTAATTAAAGCCACTAGGGCCTGGCAAAGCCATTTCATGTTACCAAAGTTGATAATTTTACGTAAATATCGACTTTCCCAATTTAAACGGGAAAAGCAGGAAAACTAGTAGATATTGTAATGTATAGCTCAGAAATAGTTCTTTTGAAGGAAAATATGTAAAAACCCTTAAGGTTTCCCTGAAAACCAGGAAAACGTAAAAACTAGCTTTTCCATAGTAAAAGTGGGCGAGGTCTTCAAAATTATATCCCCACCACTTTTAATGCCTTAGGGCAGGAATGGCGAACCTTTATGCATCAACGTGCCATTTTTTCTAAAGAATGTTTAATGAGGTCGTAGACGTGCCGTCAAATGATTTTGACTTTCTGATTATTTAGAAAAAAAATATATATATATATATACTTAACGCGTTCGATTGTCATAAAATACTTATTTTCAACACATTTGCTCGTAACGTGCCTCTTATTGTGCCGCTTTTAGGCTCATAATCCTGGGTATTAAACACGCGTGTTTTATAACATTACGACACTCGTGTAGTTATGTTTATATACCGATTAAGACACGTTGGCACCTTGCAGCAAGGTGTATGTATGGACTCGGCGCATTCTTAAATTGACCGGGTGATACAGGTTTGTTTTTAATTCTCGGCAAATGGATTCTTACTCGACTAAACAAATTAAATCCTTCTTGTGAATTAATTGATTATTTCTTCTTAGATATGATATAGAAACGTTTCATTTAGTAAAACTATTTTCTTTTGATAACATTTTACATGAATTTTGTATTGGCTGTTTAGAGATTTCATCTAAACCTCGCTCCTGGCGCACTGCGCGAACTTCACGAAAAAAAAATAGTTGCGCGCCATTATAAGTAATTTCACAAATATTTGTAAACATTTATGATGCGTGTTTGGTTATTATTAAAAATGTTGACTCGTGGTGAATAGAAAAGTGATAGATAGAATTGACGCCACTGTACATTCTTGGAGATGTACAAATGTATGTGAGTAAAAACCTGTTGTCATCAATAACTAAAGGAAACAACTTAGGAGCCTGTAACATTTTCATTTTATGAAAAGGATTTTTTCCTCGCAAATGTGTTGAAAAACGTCGTATGACACGTGTGAGCTTTGATAATTACATCCTCGGCTCTATTATCACGCTCACCTGCGGTTCGCGTGACAATTCCGCCTCTGATGTAATGGTCAACAAAGCTCACTTGTATCACAATGTACTATTTCGTGATCGGTGACGTGCCCAAAATATTGTGTAGCGTGCCATCAATGGCACGCGTGCCATTGGTTCGCCATCCTTGCCTTAGGGGTATAAAAGAGGCTATAATCGCCGGATAAAATTGTGTTCGCTCAGCCCCACCAGTGGGAGCTCCTAGGAAGAAGAAGAAAGGAAGAAGTAGGGAAATTGTGATAGGAAGTAGGAAATTGTGATAGGGAAAGTTTAATCAGTAGTTTGTGTCTCATTATTTTATTATACCGTTTCATTTATTTTTCGCCAAGTATTATTTTATCGTCACCCTCACCCCATCCTTCAACAGTGCAGCTCAGTCTGCGGGATTAGTGCTCCCCTAGAGCACCTGCGCTATTAGAGCGCGTTACGGCCGTTTAAAAACACGCTGAGCGGTTCAACCGCCGCGGTTCACCCGCCGCGGTTGAAACGCGCGGTTCGCCCGCCGCGGTTTTTAAACGCCCCTTGTTAGGTGTCTGTGAGGTCGCGAAGGTCAAACCCAGGCCTGTCGCACATCGACCACGTCGGCGCCACGCGTCGTCCACAGTCGTTTTGGTCCTTCGAACCGGATCTGGAGATCCAAAAAAGTGAAAGTTATAAAAAGTGATAGTACGTGTGGGTACTCAAAGAAAGTCGTTTGGGGGTTATAAAACCAACGACGATAGTAAAAACAGTGTATCTTGAAATTTGTCGCCGTGACGCGACCAAAAGTGGTGAAAAATTAGAAATTGTGAATTACGGTGTGACAACAGTATTATTAAGTGCGCGTGCACTGAAAAGCCACAATGAAAGTGGTCTAAATAGGCAGAATTAAGCCAAAATTATGAACGGAACGATTCCAATGAGGCCAGTCAGGAGCGACCTGACACCATATCACAACTACATCCCTAGAACATGGCTCGCCGAGCCAGCGGCGTACGGCGCACACACTGCGCACGCCGCACGGGTTGCCAGGAAAATGCAACCGGAAAAAGATGCCCGAGACGCGGTCTGGGAGCAATGGCTGAGGAGAAGAATGCCAGCCCCTATGAGTATCGACGATACTAGAAGAGCCGACTCCCAAAGAGGGGCAGCCCCCGCAGTTTTATCAAACATGGACGTGACAAAGTCCCCATATGAGAAAGCGGATATTTCGTGGCGCATAAAAGCAGAGAACCGGCTGCAGCGGCAGTACGAATATGAGAGCATACCCCTGGGAACTTACCAGAGAGGGATCCTCAAATACCCCCTGACGGGGGGAGCGCAGGTCGGCAAGATGAGAAAGAGAGTCACGTTCGCGGAACCACTGACAACATGCCGGCCGGAATCACAACAGTCAACCGAAAGTCGGTTATCGGCGACACGCCAGCAGGAGCTCGAACGAGAAGAGAGCGAGCAACTAGCCAAGTTACGGCAAAAATAAATGCTGCAACAAGCAGCACACCAGGAAGAAATAAGGAAAATAGACGCCGGCCTTAAACAAGAGTTACGAAAAATGGAACAAGAATCCATAAATAGGCAAGCCCTATTAAAGAGGGCACAGCAAGAGGAACACGAGTGCTGGCTAAGAAATGCCAACGAGAGGCTTATGGCCACTGCGGAGCGTCACCGACGCAACACCGCATCAAAGTTGGAGCCCGCCCAGCAGACAGAGCCGCGGCGGCACGACGAGTTGCCGGAAGTCGTTGACTTCGGCACATCTAGGGAGCCCCAGCAAGGGGGGCCCCCCACGGCTGACAATCTGTCATACGGGCACCTACAGACGGCTGGTTGCGGTGCCCCACCGTCCGGACCACCACCGGAAACCTACATCGCGCTCGCCATGGCTGAGAAACATCGCCAACGCAACGCGACACCCACGCCAGAGCCCGCCCGGCTGACAGAGCCGCGGCAGGGCGACGCCTTGCCGAAAGTCGCTCACTTCGGCATAGCTACAAGGCCTCAACAAGAGGGAGCCTACTTGGATGACAGCCAGTCGTCCGGGCACCCACAGACCGCCGGTCACGGTGCCCCACCATTGGAAATTATAAATACGAGCTCAGAGGCAGCGCTCGCCGTACCGATCAACACAGAGGACAATACAGTGTCCATAACCACAGCGCCAGGGGGCGCTATGGCTCACCTCACCGCTGAACCGACCCACGGTCGCCCGGGGTTGGTTGCAGCTCACGCCGACATCACTCAACCGACCCGCGGTCGCCCGGGGTCGGTCACGGCCACTCTTAACATATCGGCCCCTGGAATAGCGGGGTCGATCTCCACCGCGACGCACGAGAGTGCCGCGGTCGCCAGTTGCGGAAGGGCGAGCCAGCTCGCCATCACACGCACTGCACACAGCGGAACATCGTCGGCGGCACAGCGCAAACGGCGCCCCGCCGACCCGCCAACCTTCGCGACGCGAGAGGCAGCGACTAGTAGTGTCGCTAACACGAAGAAGATCCGCCGGGACGCGCAGTTAACACTGCATACCGGCAATAATGGACAACCCCCGGCTCCGCCGGAGCCGCTGGATGACGCAGCGCCTACAAGGCCTGCTCAAAACAAGAAGAAGAAGGTGAAGATTAAGATCGGCGTTTGCAGGGTCATTGCCGACCCCGCCGACCCACCACGCGATGGGAAGTACCGGCTACCAAGTGAAAATGTGTTGTGCTGGTCGCTCAAGGGCCACATAAGGTAATTAAAGAAAAATTGTTAATGGTAAAGACAGTGAATGAACATGACAGTGAAAGTGATTAAAAGTGTTATTAATGACGAATCGTGCCGTAAGACTTTAATGTAGACTGTCGCTTACCCTTGCAACCCAGTATGTATCTGCGATACATACCGGCGGGGGCATTGTGGGCGACAGAATGTAGTTTGTGAAATGTAGGACCTACGGGCCACGAAGAGAAAGGGTGTTGTATAGTACGTGAAAGATAAGACCTACGGGTCACGAAGAGAAAGGATGTGTAACTATAATTCCTTCACATAAGGACGGCAATTGTGCCCAGATTAAGCTCCTAAAGCAAACGGCTCATATAAGAAGCGCGCAATTTATTTAGGACCTAAGTACCATAGGTACAGACAAAGAAAATAGCTTAAAGTAAAGATAAAGGTACCAGGTACCTCCAGTAATTATTTCATAAAGATCGATAGAGGGAGAACCCCTGATAATTGAGGGAGAGACAGCCAAATTATTTGTAAAGAAACCAACTTGAGACTATATCCCGATCTAGTCCGTCAACAAGGGACATCGGTAACTAGAGTTACGAAAAATGTGAAATAAAAATGTACACTACGTATGCATAGAGTTTTATTGCATATTATGGTGCAAGAATGGTCAAGGTTCAGGTTGATTTCTCTGATTGGCTAAAAAGACGGGAGCAAAGTCAAACTTATGCTACCACGTTAAAGTAAATGTGAAAATTGACGGTCTCACCCGGCCATATCTTCGTAACCAGATGAGGTACGAAAGCAATTGAGGTATCGTTAGGAAGGTAAGGTAAATGCCCTTACGCATGTATAATCACTTTTGATAATTAATGTTAATTAAAGCCACTAGGGCCTGGCAAAGCCATTTCATGTTACCAAAGTTGATAATTTTACGTAAATATCGACTTTCCCAATTTAAACGGGAAAAGCAGGAAAACTAGTAGATATTGTAATGTATAGCTCAGAAATAGTTCTTTTGAAGGAAATATGTAAAAACCCTTAAGGTTTCCCTGAAAACCAGGAAAACGTAAAAACTAGCTTTTCCATAGTAAAAGTGGGCGAGGTCTTCAAAATTATATCCCCACCACTTTTAATGCCTTAGGGGTATAAAAGAGGCTATAATCGCCGGATAAAATTGTGTTCGCTCAGCCCCACCAGTGGGAGCTCCTAGGAAGAAGAAGAAAGGAAGAAGTAGGGAAATTGTGATAGGAAGTAGGAAATTGTGATAGGGAAAGTTTAATCAGTAGTTTGTGTCTCATTATTTTATTATACCGTTTCATTTATTTTTCGCCAAGTATTATTTTATCGTCACCCTCACCCCATCCTTCAACAGTGCAGCTCAGTCTGCGGGATTAGTGCTCCCCTAGAGCACCTGCGCTATTAGAGCGCGTTACGGCCGTTTAAAAACACGCTGAGCGGTTCACCCGCCGCGGTTTTTAAACGCCCCTTGTTAGGTGACTGTGAGGTCGCGAAGGTCAAACCCAGGCCTGTCGCACATCGACCACGTCGGCGCCACGCGTCGTCCACAGTTAGACTCTACTTTTCTTTTTGCCTTCTCCATAAACATATTTTTTTCACACAGTGAATGTGAACTATTAAAATCTAAATTATACATTTAGTTAGTTTTCTCAAGACTTTCTTACTTAACCGCTTTCCGCTTCTTTAAAATGAGGTATAATTTATTAATAAACTTCTTCATTTTTAACCGACTTCAAAAAAAAAGAAGGAGGTTCTCAATTCGATTGTATTTTTTTTTATGTGTGATACCTCAGAACTCCGTCATTTATGAACCGATTCGTATCATTCTTTTTTTAATTGAAAGTATATGCTTCCAGGTTGGTCCCATTGTTTTTAAAAATTGAGGGAACTCCTCAAATATATAAGGCACTATAGTGTAGTATATTCTTCTTTATGTATTATTCTTTGTTTTTATTAATTTATTAAATTGTAATTTTACTGGCACAATGTACTAACAATAGTTTTAATGTTTGTGTAACCTACTAACACTTTTATGGGCTAAGCCTGCAATAAACTTATGAATTGAATTGAATTGTAGTAACTTCGGTGTTTTCTATTATAATTCGTGTATTTACATCCGGAAATCATAAATTTGGTGAAGTGATGATAAAGACCACAGATGGCTTGTGGAACTTCACAATGATGTACTTCAAACTATAAAAGTACGTCACCGTTCAAATATCAAACAAAGAAGTGCCAAAGGTGATTCTGAGATCCTTGAGGAATTGACGGAAGTCCTCAAATATTATCGGCCCACATAAAGCGATTTGGTTTTTTTCTGTAATAATCAACGTATTTGCTTTCGGAAATCAGTTCATGTGGTAAATTGGAAAATAAATGTGGAGATGTTCATGTGTAGGGTTTGCAAGATCCGCCAATATTTTGGATCCGGATATTTCGGATATTTCAATTCAACAGATCCGGATATCCGGATCTTTCGGATAATACGGATCCACAAGGTTTTTTGGTATAAAGTAGGAATTGTAAGTTTAAATCAAGAAAAAACGGCTACATCACCGTATACCTGAAAGATTTTAAATAGGTACGCATTCCCGAGGTCATAAAGAGTATAAACTTCTTTTTTTTATTCAACTTTTTATTTACAACTACAAACTAACCGGGAAAGTGAGAGTTACGTCACTGAAAGCTGTCACTTGAATAACAACCAGGGGTAATCAACGTAACGTTCCAAACGCGCGTTAGCTATCGAACTGTCATTTTCCCACATAAAATTTGACATGTAGATCTACCTTACGTGCGTACAATGCGTTACGTGATTGACCACAGCAGGTCAAGTTAACTCCGTACCTGGTGCTCGTACATATATTTCAATGAGCTCTATGTACCGGAGTTAATTCAATAGGGTTGTAACTAGGTATCAAACCTAGGAGGAGAAATTGACAATGTGATCCGGACTAGGGAAAAGGTGTTTGTCTAGCAGGGGGCAAGACTGTGTCTGGATATAGCAAAAACGGTGAACGGGCATTAATATAGCATGCCATGCTTATTATATTACATGATCATATTATAGGTCAAGATCATCATACTAAAAATTAAAAAAAATATTACAAGTATTAAACGTAGGTATTGTTGCTGCATTTACTTTTTACTTCCTGGGTCAACTATACTTCTTAATTATTTATATAGGTTTATTTAACTAAACTAATCCCCTTATTCATAAAACTTAAAATGGCTGCTAAATATAATGTGCTTTGTCCACTTCTTACGAACACAAATGTCAAAGTGACAGATAAGGACAAACGAATTTTAACGCCATTTTAAATAGTTAAAATAGGCTTTTTGACCGTTTATGAATACGGGCGTAAGTCTTTAGTAGGTAGTTATATAGGTAACATTGGATTTATAATAATTACTTTGTGTCTTTGCCTACGGTGAATTAGTGCATTTAAACCAACGCCAACTTTCGCCATGAAACTGCGGCATTTTTACTAGTTTGTAGTATGTAGGTTTAATTAGTTTTTGTGACTAATACATTAAAAACAAAAATAATCTGGTCTGGGATGATGAAGTTGCGAATAAAAACAGAGATTAAGTTATCTACCATTCGGTTTTCAGCGTGGACTCGGTAAAAACTTCATTTTGTAGCCGTATTTTCGGTTTTCATGGTTGTATTTTAAGGATCCGTAATATCCGAAAGATCCGGATCCAAGAGCCTGTAAGATCCGGATCCGAAATTCGGCGGATATCCGGATATTTCGGATATCCGGATATCCGGATTGCAAACCCTATTCATGTGGCTTGGCAGAGTACTGAATTGAAGTCGGTTAAAATTTTGTTTTTAAAGTAAATTATACGTTTCTATGCTATTTTGAAAATTGTATGTATTCAGTCATTTAGCGAAATATCCTCCCTACACATCCGAAAAGGTTTCAGAACCACAATATTTTTCCTAATTTAGATACATTGCGATCAAGATTGCCTCCACCAGATGACAATTAAAAAATTAAAATTAAATTAAAAATCATTTATTTCGGACTACGTATTCATCCATAATTTGTTAGTAACAATACAGAGTGGGCCCTGTAACTGGAGCAAAAAATTAAACGGTAGATTATTAAGCTTGTGAACAATTATTTCGAAGTGGTTTTATGCGAAAAAAAAATTTTTTTTTTGAAAAAAAAAATTCTTTAAAATAAGTTGACTTGTATTTTTTTACTCTTCTAGAGTGCTATGAGTAACTTTTTATTTTAAAAACACAAAAAAAAAGAAAAAAAATGAAAAAATCACAAAACTATCTGTTGAACACAAAAATGCAAACACTATTATGACTCATTACATGATGTTACCTCAAAATCTGCATTGACTGCCGTGATCTGATCTCGTGGTGCCAAGATACATTACTTGGAGGTCAAAACTTTAGATCAAAATTTCTCCGGAACCAAAAATTTTTAAAGTGAATGATACACAAGGGGTTACTGCAAATGCTCTAAGGAAGCCTCCTTTTGAATATTTGCTCGTGTTACAGGGCCCACCCTGTATATTAGCTTAAAAACTAGTGTTAGTAACAAAACAAGTAACTTAGCAAAACTAATATCGGCGTGAGGGGGCACGCACCGGAGCATCCACCTCGTCCCAGTACCGCATTACAATGAATTTTCAAAATGGCGCAGCAACATGATTTGCAGGAGTTTATAAATAATATATATGTAATTTTAAAGAGTAAATTCTATCCTTTACTTTTTTCATACATATCTTGGCAATAAATATTCATCTTTTTGAGAAAATTACACTTTTTCTTTTTTTCTTTTTAAAAAAAACCTAGAAATCATAATAAAATTTATGACTTTTCGTGGCAGAATGCGCGACAATCATAAGAGATATTGCTTTGGTATTTATGAAAAAATGATATAGATAAATTTATCAAGGATTATTTTAGTAGTACACATTTTTTGTGTATTGTTTACGGTTTTCATTTTAATGATAAAAATCCACGTTTCGGGACACTTTTGGGGGTGAGAGGGGGTGATCCCCGAGTGGGATGCGTGAATATTTTTTTTGAATACTCTGTCCTACATGTCCACATCCCAATATGTTTCAGAAGTACAGTATTTTTGGCAAATTTTGAGCTTATAGTTGCTTCCACTATAATAAGAGAGGTTTTACCTACATAAACCTAATAATAGGTTAATCTTTGTACTTGTGAAAGTGTTTATGACACGGATAACAGAGTTTTATTTTGCGTTGCCCGTGGGAAATATTTTTCCTAACAAACAAAAACCGACTCACAAAAATTAGCGGGATATAAGCAAAAATCACAATAACACCAAAAACAAATACAGCAGGTCCGCTATTCTGTAACTTGTTTTAACCTCACCTCACCGTTCACCCACTAATAAATCTTGACGCCGCGGTTAGGCTTGACGGGTGAGGTGAGGCGCATTAGCGTGTTCCGAATAACAACCCAGAGGAATGAACTAAATTAATTCCGTCCAGCTCGCGGGCGATGTCAACGGAACGGCGCGCAGCGAGAGAGTGCTCGCGTCTCGTGGCTGTGTGCGTGCGCTCACACATAGACAGCCCCCGCCGCCCACAACAGAGCGACAGAAACATTGCGTCAAAAATTTTAGATTTGAAAAGTTGCTCAGCTAGGCATTGCTCTTAAGATTATAGGCAGTAATTTAAACTCAAACTCAAAATATTCTTTATTCAGGTAAACCTAGTACATAGTATCTCAGTTAGAACTAATAGTGTTATAGAGGAGTTAAGAAAAAATATTAACTCCAAAAGTGTTACTACAGCTTTATTGAACATAAGAGTGTTACTCAAAGCAAGTATACTTAAGATGTTAAAGCTTAACAAGCCTAACCTTAACCTTAACAAGAGTGCTCGTTAACTCTTATTGCTTTTTAGTTGTTGCCGTGGATTTTCTTATAAAGCTTAAGGTGTTATATCTACTATAAGGTGCAGGTAGAGGCTTTATAAGAGAGTTGGACAAGGTACTAGAAGTGTTGAACAACTCATTTGTAAGTATTGAAACTTTTTCTAACGCTTATGGTGTTTGTTATAACACCGTTATGAAGGCAAAGCCTGCACTATATTCTTGACTTAAGGTACCAACTCAATAAGCGTTATAGAAGACTCAGCTGACGCCTAAAGCTTGAGTGTAAGTTCGCTATTGTTTTGATGAACTCTAACCTACAAGTTGATTAGGTTATTCAATATTTGACAGCAACATACTTCATCATTTATGTAACTCTTGCCATTCTATGGATGCCACTTAATTTAACATGCCACTGGCCATAAAACAAGAATAGAAAATGATAAAAACTTTAGGTGTCTATTTTATTTTTCATAAGTTTTATTAAATATCTTTAATAAATCGTGGGCGCGTTAAAATTGAGATGGAAAACATGGTACCTATACATTTACCGTAAAATCACAAGGGCAGATTGTTTACACTTAATAACACAAACCCCTTTCAATTAGTAACTCCTGTCAAATACACTAATACCTATCTTCGCCATTTTGTCGGTAGACATATTTGTTACATAATTTTATAGTAAGAAGTAAAAATGCTCACTTGGAACTCGGTGAGAGCAAGAGTGTTATAACACTCTCAGCTAACACCTTAACCGTTACTAGGGTTGGTCAACACTTTAAGTGTCAGATAACACTGCTCTAAAGGCTTTCTAACACCTTTACAGTCAGATCGTGGGCCTGATTCGTGGTTATAAGGGCGTTAGAGCATACTATAACACCTTTTTTACAGGCATTGTAACACCTTAACACTTGGCTGGAACCGATATAAGAATGATATAAGGGTTATTTTAACGCTAGTGTGCTTGTTGGGTATCCACTTCAAAATCATTCAAAGAGGTGCTAAACTACTCCCATCTCCATCAAAGTAATGGAGAAAACTTCTTAATATTTATTGAAGTTCGACTAAGTATTTACGAAGTTTAATTATCAGAGTTTTCGCAGTCAGAAGCGTTTTCCAGACGTTTATAAACTTCCTAACAGAAGTTTTCTACTTTTTCTCCTTAAGGCCCCGCACGTGCATGGTCTTCTCTCCCTCTCACTGAGCATAAGCGTGAGCGAGATGGAAGTGCGTGGTCGAAAGCGCGGATATCATGTTCCAGGCTCCCAAAAGTTTAGCACACCTGCTGGGATGGTGCAAACTCGGATTACATGCATTTAGGACCAAATGAAGGTATTAAAATGATTTCCAGCTTTATGGGAATTAATTCCTCAAAACGTCTTTTTTGGATCAAATTTTCTTGGCCTATAAAAGGCCTATAAAAGGGGACTTTTTGATGCAGGGGACACAGATTTAATCCACATCTATCCACTCACTTGCTATCGGATTAAAAAAAACCGGCCAAGTGCGAGTTGGACTCGCGCACGAAGGGTTCCGTACCATTATCTATAAAAACGGCATAAAAATCACGGGGCTCCCATCCCCCTTTAAAAAAATATTTTATTTTGTTTTTAGTATTTGTTGTTATAGCGGCAACAGAAATACATAATCTGTGAAAATTTCAACTCTCTAGCTATCACAGTTCTTGAGATACAGCCTGGTGACAGACAGACGGACGGACGTACGGACGGACGGACTGACGGACGGACGGATGGACGGACGGACAGCGAAGTCTTAGTAATAGGGTCCCGTTTTACTCTTTGAGTACGGAACCCTAATAATAGGGTCCCGTTGTACTCTTTGAGTACGGAACCCTAAAAAGGTAGCCTAAATTGCTTTCAATTTATTTTTATCAAGGCAGTCCATACTTTGCTTGGCACACCACAGTTGCCAGAAGTTTTTACGCTAAACTACGGTACAAATATGCTCCTCAAGCACTTAAATGTAACATATTCCTTCTTCTTAAAATGTAATACTTTTTCTTAAACATTAGCGCGACGTCAATAATAGTAGGTAATTTGCGTCCCAGTACAGATAATCCTAAAATAGCCCCAACAAATCGATAGCCCTTCCTTGACCCGTCGCGGACCGCGGACGTTCGTCACAAAAAAAGGTAAGCTAATAAGAAGATACTGATTATATTCAACTATCAGGGTTTGTTATTCTGAATGCTGAGTACAGACGCCATCACATCCATCGGAGCAAACAAGCACGTCACAAACATCGGAACACACCTCTATTTTCAAGGCATTAGGGTGCATGTGCCGATATTTTTGAACACCTATAGTGTACCTATGTATATGATGGCGACTGTACTGTTTTAAATTACAAGTGAGGTACAGTCAGCAAACTTATTGTGCACTCCTGCATATAAGTTTGGTTTGTATGCAGCATCAACTCTATTCTTGGTTGTCCAAATTCATAATTGGGCATGGTTGGATTCAGAATAAAGTCCATAAATTATATTTGAACACGGCTGTTGAAATATCAATAAATTGGTTCCTAAATTGAAATACGAAATAGGTAAAATTGTTAAATTCCATCATTAAGTTCAATTATCCAAATAAATCGTTTTCATTACCTTTACCTCGTACAGTTCACGCTCGCTGCATTGACAGCTAATGAAGCATCATTTCAATCACAATTATCATGCAATTATTTATTTTAATTATTAGGCAATTGTGCCCGGATAAGTTTAATTACCTTTCTTTTATAGAATAATGACTTAATGAGTAATGTCGTTATCGTCGGACTAGCGTTTACCGGAATGTTATCTCGCTCATATTTTACTGTGTCTGTGGTTGACTGGTAGAGAATGCCTTAAGCCTTAAGGCATTCTCTACCAGCCCTTAAGGCTTAAGGCATTAAGTCCGCCCATTGTATTTGTGCAATAAAGTTTAAACTAAATAATTGGAGCAGCCCAACTGGGGAAGTATGTACATTCAGCATCAAAAGTACGCAAACGAAGACATCAAAAATCTTTATTAAAAGGAAATAAGAACTTTTAATTTCTTCGATTGCGTAGTTACTTTTGATGCTGACTGCACCTGTATTATATCGAGTTATAGGTAACTTGTACGAATTAACTTCAGAACTGGTTTAATTTTCTGAAGCCAGCAACCTAAGGTCATAAATAATGCAGTTTACCCAGTCGAACGAAGATTCTTAAATCGTTTACTTTACATCTTAATATCAAAGGAACTCGTACCTACTTTTGTTAATTTGCCAATAAATTAGGAAACGTTGAGTCTTTAAGTCACCCTAGCTTAAGAAAATAAGCACTTAGATGCAAATCATTTGAAGTTTAAGAAGACTAAAATATTTTCCGACGAAAGTACGTCGCAAAGTTTATACATTTATAAGTTCCACTCCTATACTAATAATATTATAAAGGGGTCAAGATATAACTCTTCGAGATATAACTCTTTGTAAGTTTGTGTTACGGGTCTCTGGGAATACTCTTCCTTTACTCATTCGGATTTCAACTTATTCCATTTTCCACGTTAAGTTACTTAATACTTATTTTATCTCACCTGCGTTCTTTGTGAAATGAAGGGTGTAGCCGCGCAGGCAGCTAGGTAATATTTTATACATTCAGTTTAGGAATCAGGAATGTTGCAGTCGTTGCAGACATTTGCATCCGCAACCACGGATTTTCCGCGTCATTTTCAACATCTGCATCCGCATCTGCAAAAATAGATGCGGAGTTTTTGCGGATGCGGATGTAGTACAGTTCGCGACAAGAAACGGGCCAACGCAGCGCATGCCGCGCGCGTGTTAGGTGTTTCCGTCATTAGTCAATAAGAATCTTCATTTCGTTCTTCTCTACATCTAATCTTCATAACAGAATCTGACGATTCGCGGTATTCCGTCAGGTGATGCGTTAGGTTTGCAACAATTGTAAATCAGTCGTAACGTGTTTGAGTACTGCGTGACCATAAAGACGTTGCTTATTATTGTTTTTGAGTGTTTGACGCTAAAATCCGCATCTGCATCCGCATCCGCGGATGTGAGCCTCGAAATATCGGGATCCGCATCCGCTGATGTCAAAAAAATCACCAAACGTTTCAGCGTGTGTAAAGCATATTTTGTCATAATTTGATCCCTTTTTCCTTTGCTACGTTTCACGCACAAAATAGGTATTACTTTTCCATGTACCAAAATTTCGGCCAAGGATCCTCCATCAAGCAACTACACCTGACCTTCTTAGTACCAAATTAAGGCCAGACTAATAAGGCATCCATTAGCAGTATAAATGCCAGATAGAATGTCAAAACGATAACCCTAATTAAAGACTGTATCGTTTGTTATAAATACAAGAAAAAAATGCGACAACTTTTTTTTTTATTATTTATTGACATACTAAAATCAATCAACTATGTACAAAATAATATGGACAACTCGAATAGTACCATAAAAAGCCCAAATTATTCATTTCTGGCCAGTTTTCTAATTTTTTGCCTCATGGTGCCCATTAATGACCGGACAGCGACTTTGTCAAAAGTTCGAGCCACCTTATTCCAATCTGACTGAAACTGTTGCTCTGTATCGGCACTACGGGCTGTTTTACGTAGTTTAGCTTTCATTATAGCCCAGTAGTGTTCAATCGGGCGAAGCTCTGGACAATTCGGTGGATTTAATTCTTTGGCCACAAAATTTACATTATTGTCTTTATACCATTTTACTGCCTTAGCCGCGTAATGGCAAGACGCTAAGTCAGGCCAAAATACAGCTTCGGAGTTGTGCTTTTTGATCATCGGCAATACTCGTTTCTGAAGGCACTCTTTCATATAAACATCGGCATTCATCGACGAGGTAGTGAAAAAAGTGGTTGACTTCATTCCGCATTCACAAATGGCCTGCCACACCATGACTTTCTTGCCGAACTTCTCAACGCAAATGGATTTAACGGCCTCCGTAGCCCAGTGGGTAGTGACTCTGCCTACGAAGCTGGAGGTCCCGGGTTCGAATCCCGGTCAGGGCATATATTTGTGTATTTATCACGAATATTTGTTCCTGAATTATGGATGTTGTATATGTATATAAGTATAAGTATATATTTATGTATCTATTATATATATCATCGCCTAGTACCCACAACACCAGCCTTACTGAGCTTACCGTGGGCCTAGGTTGATTTGTGTAAGATTGTCCCGTAATATTATTATTATTATTATGTATGTCTTTCCCGCTCACGGGACAATGATGTCCCGGACCTTTGGGAGGCGTGCGTGGGGCTAGGTACCTACAAAGTACCAACTGAGCCAACACGTAGAGGCCCTTTTGATAATTTAATGAAATACAAGGAGTACACCGAGCGGATGCTGTCCCTGCCCGTGTCATGGGACGCACACAGAGACAGCACCCGCTGGGGTGTATAGGGACTATTGCTGGTTGATGGAATCTAAAGAAAACGGGTTATTGGGTGAAAATGATGGACTAGTGGCTGGGCTATTGGGTGAAACATCGGACGCCTGCCTAATAAACTGTCTCATTTTTTATCTCTGGCAGACGGTGACTCGCCAACTGCTAGATGGGCCCCTATTAATAGCGACTTTAAAAAATGGCCTAAGGGCAACACCAGTCAGAGAGGCTGGGGGGGGTAGAGAGGTAGCACTGGACTTTAAACATATAGCCAACTCGCCACTTAGGTGTCCACATCTACCCTCGAGCAACAGCTCTTGCGACTCCACTCTGGACGGGTCCATATTGGCTCACATAACATTACTTGTCATTTTATTTTTCATAATAACGCTTTTTGATCATAATAATCGTTTGTCATAATTTGTTTGCCTACAAATTTGTTGTATATATGTTTGTATTACCATCTTATCTTATCTTATCTTATCTAGGTGAGGGCCCTTTCGGATGCACTTCGACCCAGTGGGATCTTTTGTGCATTTGCCCTCTCCTTTATACCTGCTCCCAGGCTTGCTCCATCATTTCCACAAAGCGGATGATGCAGTTCACCGGGAGCACCTTGAATTCCTTTGGTTTCGGGTAACCGTTACCAAAGTAGTTCATTCTTTGTCTGGCAAGGGCATGACATTCACACAATAAGTGTTCCATAGTCTCATCCTCCTCGCCACACATTCTACAGTCTAAACCAGTGATTCCCAAAGTGGTCCAGGTGGACCCCCAGGGGTCCACGGGAGACTTGCTGGGGGTCTACGTAGGCGTGAACAAAAAATGGGGGTCCATAAAATGTTAATGGGGGTCCACGAAAATTTATCTGGTTTTGATAGTAAAGAGCAAAAATGTAAGCATAGTTTTTAAAAGGGCCTACTACCTACCTACATTGTTTTTAGTACCTAACTAAGCAGATTATATTTTAATAAGGCAAGCGACTGTTACTTGTTCAAACTTGCGTATTCGATATTACGTAGGTACAATTTCGTGTACAGACTTGCAAAGCGCTATCCGCCCGACAATGCTTAATGCTTGTTCAGACATGAATTTGATCACCACTATAAATACTTGATGCCAAAGGCAAACTCATTCATTTGTTTCCGGAATTACGAAAAGAAGGTGTGAGAAAATTTATATCAGTGTTTGCTAGTGCCGGAGAAAAGTAAGTACCTACGTTTTTTTTGTTTTATAGTACTTAAGTATTTTGTTTACGTGTACCAGTCGGTTGATCACAACTGTTTGTATACAACTATACACGGTGTTTCTTTACCCGTCTTAGACCCGAAGCCCACTTAATGTATCCGTATCGTACTTATCATTCGCAAAATATAAACGGTACCTATTAGTTGAGTTTTAAAGTGCATAAAAAGCATAAAAAGTAATATTCGAAAAATTATGTTTGAAACATCCTGAATTGCGCGTGATTAGAGTTCTTACCTATCTACAAAGATAGCGGCCGCGATCATATGGCGCGTAGGTAGTGTAGGTACCTACCTATCAAGTGCACTTTCGGACAATGTATTTTTTGGCATGTGTCATGTGTGCTTTTAAAAAATCGGGAAGTGGTAGGTATATAATATGCAGGCGCAAACGGTGAGGGCAACGCACTCTAAACCGAATAGGTAGGTATCACTAACACTGCGACGGTCGGAAGAGATTAATTCCAATCTTTCCTTCATACTTAAACAGGCTTAGGACTGTCTGACACAATTTTCCGATGTAAAACATTAGTGGTAGATACGTATTTAACAAAGTAAGGGATTTCAGGCGTATTTAAAAGATTGGAATCAACCATTTGTAAATAATCCAGATTATCACTATCACTTATCACCACAGCTATCACTCATCGTCACACGCGATCGGACACTTGCCAATAACAAAGCAGCACTTGTGCATAATGTGCATTAGCCGAAAACCAAAATGTGACTGAGGTCACTGAGGCGGCATTTCACAAAGGGAAGCGCGAGCGCCTTAGAATAGGGATTACGCGCGGGGTTGAAAGGTGCCGCTCGCACGTTATTGGACGGTAGTCCACGTGGACTTATTTTTATTGGATATTGATTAGCAGGCTCGATTGCTAGGTACTATCACCTATTGACTGAAACTAAACAAGTGATTCAAATTAAAATTGTTATTTATTAAATACGTTATTTTATGAAAAAAGAGTTAAAATTTAATAAATAGGTATACCTTTCAATTTCTTATAATGGATACATTAAATGGGCTTTTGGTGTAAGACGGTTAAAAAAACACCTTGTAGATAGGTAACTTCGTAACTTACAGATATTTTAATTGTCCTCTTTTGATTTGAAGACAAAGAGCACGTTTTATTCAATTGTTTTTTCACGACAGAAGCACTGCCTTTCTAAAAAGGCCGAATAAGCAATATTGCAGAGCAATTAATTTTGTAATTTTTCTTGCAAATGACTACTAATTTTATAAAACAGTAATTTCACAATCATTTTAAATTGATTTTGAAGTAACTATTTTATCAAAACTATTTCTTTTTGGAAAGAGCAGGGCTTGAGCTTCGATGCCAGTTTGTCACGTTTTAACAATGAAGCCGCAGACAAAAAATACGCAAATACACGGAGCGCGTGAACTCATTGATTTGATGAAATGTTAGTTATCGCTTTTATGGACAATTTTGGGATTTCGACTTTTATTTTTTTCTACACAAATATGATCAGTATTTGATACTGAGTACACCAATTTTTATTTGTACTATTAAAATTTGTGGTAAATTAGGTACTTTAAAATTGATACCGTTTTGTGAAAACGTCTGTATTTGTCTTAGCGGTTTATTAGTTGGTCCCTTTACAAGCCGTAATTCTATTACCGCGTGGTGACAAAGGCTGCGGTGTGATACCTATATTCAGAAAAAAACTTGGTTACTAAAACATTTTTTTTTACAGGTAAGGTAACTGACACGAAACATGGCTACAGCAAAGAAAAAATGTCGACAATATAGTGTCGATTATTTGAAATATGGTTTTGTTCCATCAGAGGCAGACAAACAATTGCCCATGTGCCTATTATGCAACAAAGTTTTGAGCAATGACTCTATGAAACCATCAAAGCTCGAAGATCATCTAAAAAGGTGTCATACTGATAAAATAGGTAAAGATTTGAAATATTTTCAAACATTGAAGGAAAAATATGAAAAGAGACCCACCATGCACAGTATGTTCGCTTCAACATCTCAAAGTAACGATGATGGCTTGCGGGCATCTTACAATATCTCATTACTAATAGCAAAATCTGGAAAACCGCACACTATCGGAGAACAATTAATTTTACCCGCTGTTGAAGAGGTTTTAAAAACTGTTTTGCACAAATCTCCATTTGACGTACTAAAAAGAATTCCATTAAGTAACAATACTGTTCAAAGACGCATTGATGAAATGAGCTCTGATACCGAAAGTTTTTTGTGCAATCATCTGCAAAAAACTCATTTTTCTATACAACTGGACGAGTCAACGTTACCCGGTAATGAAGCATTATTATTAGCATATGTTCGATTTATTATGGAGGAAGAAATTCACGAAGAATTGCTATTTGCCAGAACTTTGGAGACTGACACTAAAGGCGAATCAATATTTAATGTCCTGAGTAATTTTTTTACGGAAAAATCGATTCCATTTACAAACATTATTTCAGCGGCAACAGACGGAGCTCCTGCAATGGTCGGTCGATATCGTGGGTTTATAAGTCATCTCAAAAGAATTATACCAGGACTTACAGCTATTCATTGCGTAATCCACCGACAACATCTTGTGGCAAAACATTTAAGTGACAGGTTGAACCAATCTCTTCATTTTGTAATAAAAGCTGTCAACAAAATCAGAAGCAATGCATTGAATACGCGTTTATTTGCTCAATTGTGCGACGAAAATGATGAAGACTTCAAACGACTGCTCTTACATACTGAAGTACGCTGGTTGTCAAAAGGTGCATGTTTAACGAGATTTTACTCTGTTTTCGATTCCGTATTAGAGTTCCTAGAAAGTAGAGATCCAGATTTAAAAGAAAACTTGATCAAATTTAAAGCAGACATTGCGTATTTGACAGATTTGTTTAAAAAATTTAATCATATTAACTTGCAGTTACAAGGGGACAGCCTGAATTTAATTAAAACAAAGGGGATAATTTCGGCTTTTCTTGGGAAATTGAAATTTATGAAGCAAAACATTAGTCGGCGTGAATTCTCTCAATTTCCAAACTTGTCGCAGGTAGAATGTATTGATGAGGATAACCATACCTACAGTCAACATTTAAGTGCCCTGCATGATGACTTTGAAACCAGGTTTGAAGATATGCTGACGATGGATATACCACCATGGATCATAAATCCATTTGATGAAACGGAAGTGGCTAATGTTGTATTACAAGAGGAGCTGCTCGAGCTAAGCACCAATGAGGAGCTGAAGGTGAAATTTAGAAAAGGCTACCAAACATTTTGGCTGCAAGCAGAAATACCCGAAAAATATCCTGGACTGTGGGAAATCGCAAGGAAATTTTTAATAGCTTTTCCCTCGTCATACCTTGTCGAAAGGAGTTTTAGTGCAGTTACAAACCTCTTAACAAAAAAAAGGAGCAAATTAAACATCACAGAACGGGGGGATTTGCGGTTATTGCTCACAAAAATAAAGCCAAACATTGATCGTTTGCTGACACTCCATCAAATACATCCTTCCCATTAATTAAAATTATGACCTGAACCTAGGTATATTAGTATATTACCTTATTATTTTTTTCTTGTAATTATATTCTTTTAATAAATAAAGTGTTATAAAATGTACCATTTTTCGTTTTTATTTTACCTATCGGAATAAAGGGACAGAACTCAGAAGCGACACAATTTTTATTTTTTGGTGACTTTAAGAATGTGGTAGAAATGTAGCAGCAGAGGGTCCACCGAAACCAGTAAAATTTTGGAAGGGGTCCACGAGAAAAATAAGTTTGGGAACTACTGGTCTAAACTATCAGATAGTCCCATCTTGGCCAAGAGATCCTTGTATTACCAACATCATTGCTCATAATTATCTTAAGGCAGATTTTTTAACAACATAATGTCATTTCCAAATATTCATCACGACTCATAATGAGTTTTATAATAAACTCAATAATTATAAACTTATATTGTATAAGTATTTGACAGCATAACATATAAAGTATGAGTGTGTAATTTTGATTGTCAATAAATCATCTATGTCGATTATCCCCGCAACTTTTTTATTTTTCATTTACCTAGCTTATTAAGCGATTTCGGCCCGCCAAGGAGTCGACGAAGCCCCGCTTCGCGGGGCTCCTTTTTCCGCTCTGAGGAACACAAGACACCTAACACTCCTCCTCGCTTCGCTCGTCGTCGTACCTATACCGACTCTGGGACTGTATTTCTATTTTGAGAGCAAGTTGAATGTGGTGTGGAAGATACCTGACAGTTTATAAATAAAACCAGGTAAAGTTTAAAATAAATATTATATATTTTTTTATTACTAAGTTGTCGTTGTTAAAAAATAAATATGATTTAAAATTTTATTACTTAAAATCGTTATATTTTAAAAATAAATGAAAATTAACATTAGTATTACAGATATTTATTATGATTGACATTATTAACATGAATGATTCAGCTAGTGTTACGATAGTTATGCGCAAAGACAAGTTATAAGTAATGATCATTATGATATAAAATTATATATCAAACATTTTCGGACTTCCAATAATCGAAGTCGCAATTTTATGTGAACTTTGGCGCACCCACTCTGGACAACCAGTTAAGGCAAGCCAGAGGTGGGGGGCCTGTCCAACCAACCACCCGATCGGCTCAGCCTGACCACAGGACACCCCCAGGAGCACTCAGGTACGTAGGGTCGCTACTCCCTAACAGCTCGCCACAAGCTGCCTTACGTTGACTGATTGCACCAGAAATCTGGTGGGCGATGGGGCCGTCACATCCCTACGCCATTGGCCGTCACATCTCTACGCCATTTTATTATTATTATTTTTTTCAGCCTCTGTGATTTCTGTTCCCTCACTAATAGTGTAATACTGGGGGCCTGGCAAAGACTTGTAGTCCAGTTTTACATACGTTTCGTCGTCCATTATAACACAGCAGTGTTTTTTCGATAAAATCGAGTCATATAATTTTCGGACTCGTGTCTTAACAGATGCTTTTTGTTTTTGACTTCTTTTCGGCTGTTTCTGTTTTTTTAATGTTTTTAAATTATTCCTTTTCTTTGCACGTTGTACCATCCCGATACTCGTACCAACTTTTTTCGCGACATCTCGGACAGATAGCTCTCTATTAGATGCGAATAATTTTACTATCTTTCGGTCCAGTTTTGGATTGGACGGACCTGGTTTTTGGCCTGGCCGTTGTTGGTCCTCGAAGGTATAATCCTCCCCGTACTTACAGATAGCAGTTTGGACGGCTCCAACACTAACACCTTCCATTTGTGCGAGTTTTCGGTACGTAATACCTTTAACCGAACACCATTTGTCCACAGTAGATTTTCGCTTTTGCGGTGTAAGACCCCTCATGTTTTTATTGGAACAAGTTGAGCAAAAAAAGAATAAAGATATCGGTTCTATGACAAATGTCAATCAATTGTCTTGTATCAGAATATTTTTAAATGAATAGACAACTTATTCCTGCCAGAGCTAACTTGTATTTATAACAAACGATACAGTATTTAATACATTAAGGTCTGTTACACTAACATGATACAGATACACTAACATGATGATAAGTAGGTAAATTGTAACGCGTCTAATCTAAACCTGGGTTTATGAGGCCTTAGAAAAAAATGAATAAATGTTGCGAAAAACAAAGTAAATTAATGTTAATTAATATTATTATATTCTATAATTATTCCCGGTACACGTAACATTTTAAATCAAATGTAAATTAGCAATAGACAAAATAATCCCCAGGTAAGTTATTTGGCTATAATTTTTGGTAAGGCAACACACTCTGCCGCTGCATCCTGCTGTGGGGTGCGGAGCCGCGTACAAATTTCGTCAGACGGAGGTGCGGTGCAGTCAGAAGTACCGTGCGGAATTAAATAAAAACTGGCATACAAAGTTGCGAACCGTCGCTCCGCACGCCGCAGCGGGATGCGGCGGCAGTGTTATGACCGCCTAAAAATATATATAGGTATAGTACCGGCCAATAATATATCACCTTTTCGTTTAATTGTATGAACGTGTATAGAGTAAACAATTTAGGTTTCTTCAAACATCTCATCTTTTACTAGTTACTCGTACATATTTTACATAAAATTTTGACGACAACTGCAATGCAATACTGTAAATTTACGATGTAGCCAGGCTGTAAATGCTGGCTGTTACTGTTTCTTTTCTAAATAATGTCCTTTTTTCTGTAATGGTGTAAACTCGGATAACATGCATTTAGGACCAAATGAAGGTATTATAACGATTTCCAGCTTAATGGGAATTAATTCTTCGAAGAATTCTAATTTTCTTGGCCTAATAATAATATGTAACACAATGAAAGGATATCATTTTAACTTTAAGTATAGATGAGGAAAAGTTAGTATTTCATTTACAAGGCAGGTAGGTTACCATTACCACACAACCCATGTGCCATCATACACAAAAAACCGGCCAAGTGCGAGTCGGACTCGCGCACGAAGGGTTCCGTACCAATATCAATAAGAATATTTATTTTATTGTGTTTTTAGTATTTTTTGTTATAGCGGCAACAGAAATACATCATCAGTGAGTTACAGTCTGGCGACAGACAGACGGACGGACGGACAGCGGAGCGGAGTCTTAGTAATAGGGTCCCGCTTTACTCTTTGAGTACGGAACCCTAAAAACACCTAAACAGGTTAATGTTTACTTTTCATTGTATTAAATGCATTATATATTTATTACTTTCTGTAATATTTGTATTTAGATCTGCTTTTATTTGTGTCATGTTATTTGTGTAAAGGATTCACTGAAAATCGGCGTCGGGGTTTTCCATGCTCCGACACATGCTGAGTGGACTCCTTTTTGAAACCACCCTCAACATTGTACTTCTTTTTATTTTTTCCTAGATTTAAGCATTTGTATTTAATGTTGTGGTTGTGTTTATCAAATAAATCATTCATTCATATTCTATAGCTTGGTACCTAAATCCAACCGAGAGCAGTTGGTAACATAATTTTACCAACTTAACCATTTTTGAATAATTATACCTACCTATATTCAAGAATAACTACACAAATGGGATCTTAGTCGTAGTATGTATGTATACTGTAGGTGTATCATAAATAGGTACGCATAGTAATCAGATTACATCATCGTCCAATTTGGTAAAGTGTTTACAATCTATGATTACCTACTATGAACGCTGAGATATCATTTTAACACACAACAGTAGAATGATCTCAGAGAGAGATAATAAGTAGGTACCTATTATTCAGAAGAGCCCAAAACAAATAATAAAAGATAACGTTAGTCCGAGGTTTGTTTACCGCCATATATGTAGATAAAACAATAATCATTCGAAATTGCGTGTCTCCTGTTATTATATATATAATAATACCTAATTGAGTCGCTTAACTTCAAACTCGGGTAAATCCAATTCTGACATTTTTTAAGATTTTGGTATGAAATAAAAGGGTAAAAAACTAGTTTTGTTACAATTTAATCAGTTTAGTATAATTTTGTCTGGTTTTGGAGAAAAATACAGTTAAAATCATAATATTTTATCAAAATCAGGTAAATCCATATGACAGTTTTATTCAAATGTAGGTAAGTCCATCCAAGCCAATCAGCAAAAGAAGTTTGTTCAACATGGCTGACAATTGCTAATCGTATGTTTTTCAAATTTAGATAAATCCAGGTCTGTTAAATCAAAATTATACAAATCCACACAGAGTTTTTTCAAAGATAGACAGATTACAATCCATTATATCAAATGAAGGTAAATCCAATCAAAATTTGATTTTTTGTAAAGAATGGATGGTTTTAATGCTGAATTTGCCGAACAGGATGGCTTTATTTGATGTTCTAGCCATAATAAAAAAATACTGCCTTTCAAATCACCGGATCAACGATCACTTTTTCTCAATTATCTCGGAAGTGGTTAGAGTGGATTTATCTGAGTTTGAAGTTAAGCGACACAATTAATCTAATTATTATAATTAGAAGATTTTTATTAATCAAATCAATTTAACTAATTTGAGATTGGTTTCAAATTAAATAGGTAGGTGATATGGGTGTTAGACCTAACAACTTGAGCCCTAATGTTTCACTAGACCTAATGCATTTTTTTGCAAAACAAACCTAACCTAATGACTTCTATTTGATGATATTCAAAGAAAACCCAAAACGTTCACTGTTTCAAAGCAAAATGCATTAGGTCTAGTGAAATATTAGGTCTAATGAAACATTAGGGCTAAAGAGGGAGACCCGTTATGGGTACCTACACACATTTGCAATAAGGGAATAGTACTTACCCATTTCACTAGTAAAACTTGATAAACTCCTCATTTAGCTTAAACACTTAATACATACTAAACTTATCTAGTTTTCATATGTATGAAATAAAAATAAATAGGTAAGTAAGATGCTTAGAGTCTGCGGAAAGCTCTGAGCATAGAATACTAGAGAGAGGACAAGCCGCCGGCGGCCGTGTCGCAGCTGTATGCTCAATGGGCATACTCTGCCATACAGTGCACGCGTGCTGATCGCAGAAAATATTACGTTTTTTTCCCAAAATGCCTGATATGATGCGCGTATGTATTGTCCAATAAGAGCGTAAGTATACAAGTGTGTTTTAGATGTGTGCGTGCTTTGTCTTGTCAATAACTTGGGAGTTGTGTTGGTTAATGAACTTGCGACATGCGTACTCAATACAAATCGGCCGGCATGTCCGATCTCCTTATATTTATACATCTGTGGCGGAAAGAGAACCGTCAAGGGATTTGAGGGCGTAGTTACCAGCGCTAATTGGTTATGATGACAATATTGTCACGTCATTATACACTTGGATGCAAAGAAATCGAACCACCACACCACACCACATCATTTTCATATTAATCTAATCACAACAGGCTCTCGGTCAGCGGAACCCAACAACTAATCGGCGGCGGCGAAAGAAAATTCCTACTATTCCTAGGTACCTACTATTTAAGGTACTGGATGCTGGATGTCCGTTAGTAATTTTATGTCTATGTAAGAAACATTGTTTTAGTCTATAAGCTGATGAAATTGCCTGTTATTGAGCTTGCAATAAATATATTCTTTATTTTCTTTCTTTAGGTTTTGGAAGTCAATGGTAATCAATCATACCGTTAGTTTCCTTTTCAACACATTTGCTCGTAACGTGCCTCTTATTGTGCCGCTTTTAGGCTCATAATCCTGGGTATTAAGTTATGTTTGTGTAGGTTTGTTTTTAATTCTCGGCAAACTGATTCTTACTCGACTAAACAAATTAAATCCTTCTTGTGAATTAATTGATTATGTCTTCCTGGATATGGTATAGAAACGTTTAATTTAGTAAACAGTTTACTTTTGATAACATTTTACACGAATTTATATTGAACTAGCTGTTGCCCGCGACTTCGTCCGCGTATAACATGTCTTCGTCTAAAAGTTTATTTAAGGAATTAATTTAAAAAAAAACATTGAAATTAATGTTGTACCTAGTCTTTTAGTAAACAGTCTAAAACCGAAGTTACAAATCTCTTACTTTCAAAATGGCTTGCTCTCTATACACACTTAGAACCCCCTTTGAACCCTCATAGTAAACAGGCTGAAACCGTAGTTACAAATTTCTTACTTTAAAAATGTCTATTATACAAACTTTGAACCCCGTTTTAACCTTGCTAGGCGATGAATTAAAAAAAACGCTGAAATAAGTTTTGTAGTATTTTAGCATGTTTGTTTTGTCTAAAACCGAAGTTACAAATCCCTTACTTTAAAAATGCCTTGCTCTCGATACAAACTTTGAATGCCCTTATAAATCCCCTTTGGGGGAAGAATTTCAAAAAACGCTGAAATAATTTTGGTAGTCTAAACAGGCTAAGATCGAAGTTCAAATTTCATATCTTTAATTTTTTTATTATGTAATCTTTCTAAAAAGTTTTGAGATTCTAGCTCCAAAAAATCCCCGTTACCAACATTGCACCCTTTTTCATCCCCTTAGGGGTGCAATTTTCCAAAACGCTAAAAATACTTTATTTGTTTCGTATATTTGTATCGTAATAAGTAATCTTTCTAAAAACTTTTAAGCTTCTATCTCAAAAAGGAGTTTCCCTCATACAAACTTTGCAACCCTTCTTAACCTCCTTAGAAGTAAAATTTTTCAAAACGCTGAAAGTTCTTTATTTGTATTATAATAAGTAATCTGTCTACAAAGTTTTAAGTCACTTGCTCAAAAAATAAAGTTTCCCCCATACAAAATTTGCACCAATTTCTAACCCCCTTAGGAGCAGAATTTTCCTAAACGTTGAAAGTACTTTATTTGTATTCTAATAAGTAATCGTTATACAAAGTTAAAGTCACTAGCTCAAAAATAAAGTTTCCCCCATACAAACTTTGCACCCCTATTTAACCCCTTTAGGGGTATGATTTCCGAAAATCACTTCTTATCCGTTGCCCACGTTGTAAAAGGTAGTTCTGAGGGCCTACCGCCAACGGCATTCGAAGTTTTCCCTCTCTGTCGCACTTAAGTACGAACTCGCAAGTCGGGAAAACTTCGAATGCCTTTTGCGGTAGGCTCTCTCTCGTGTAAATTTCAACTCTCTAGGCCCAGTAGTTTCGGCTGTGAGTTGATGAGTGAGTGAGTGAGTCAGTCAGGACATAGGCATTTATATTTTTGTTCCCATAAATATAATTATTATACTTTTTGCTGTAAATCCATACTGTTTTTTTTCTGTAGGTATCTATTTCTTCAAATGACTCATCTTTAATATATAGATTAATTTTGGTACTCTTTCCGCTTGTCTTCCAAATAGGGGAGTAGACTCAAAATTTATTATTACTTCAAAAGAAAGAAGAAACGAAAAACCCGTTCAAATATCTCAAAAAATTACGAAGCAACAACCGTTTTAGTATCGCTGACGCTTGTTAGAGTGAGAAAACGATCGGGCCCGTAACGTCACGATCCTCGAGCGTCATAGTACTCATAGTAAAAAACAATTGTTTCATATGAAGGTGCGTTTTGCGGAAAAGGGACAGAACATACCCCCTCTTAAAACTTTGGACACTTATAACTTAGTGACTACTTAAATAACCTCTTGCGTTGTTTTTTTCTCCATTTGACTTTATTTTAAGTCATTTTTAGAGAAAATACAACATTGTGATTATTTTATTTAGTGTCTACAGCCCTATTTTCGATCCATCCGACATCCGTATTTTCTATTAAACCACGAACTTCAGAGTTTGAAAATATTCGGGTATCTCTATCTCTATCGCACTAACATTACTCGAGTGAGAGGAATGCAGATATACGAACTTCGAGTTTTGGTTTGCGTGGTTTGGCTGAATGCGCAAAGAGAGCGCGTGCGTGCCATTAAATAAAAACATGTGTGTTACTTATATTGTTCGAATTTGTTGAAACATTTCTTGAAATTAAGCCTTAATACGACATTTGCGCATATAAGTTCTCATATCAGAATCGATTAATTTCTTATGCTTTACCTCTTGGTACGTGATTCGTGGAGGTCTATCGGAGACGGGATTTAAATTATTAATAGGTGAAATTAAGGAATCGCACCATTTTGACGTTTCATAAAGCTGACAGATGTGGCGGCGATATACTTTAAGAATAATAAATGAAAAATTAATAAAGTCGTATATTTCGGAAAATTAATTAATAGTCGCAGTCGGATAAAAACTATCCTAAGTTGCAGCTAGAATAATATTTTTTTTTTTTTTTTTTTAATTTGTTTATTTCAAACCACATATAGTACATATACAATCATTAAAATAATGTACCTATATAAAATGTTTCATATTTTTCCGTTCATGGGATGCTGAGAACATTCGTAACACACAAAGCTTAGTTTCAAACTGGCTGATTTTTTTTTTAATTTAGAGATTTATTATAAGTGGAGATAAGAAAACATTTATTTTATTTTGTATTGGCTGTTTAGAGATTTCATCTAAGCCTCGCTGCGGGCGCACTGCGCGAAGTTCATGAAAAAAAAAATAGTTGCGCGCCATTATAAGTAATTTCACAAATATTTGTAAACATTGATGATGATGCGTGTTTGGTTATTATTAGAAATGTTGACTCGTGGTGAATAGAAAAGTGATAAATAGAATTGACGCCACTGTACATTCTTGGAGATGTACAAATGTATGAGAGTAAAAACCTGTTGTGGAACACTAAAGGAAACAACTTAGGAGCCTGTAACATTTTAATTTTATGAAAAGGGTTTTTTTACTCGAAAATGTGTTGAAAAACGTCGTATGACACGCGTGAACTTTGATAATTACATGCTCGGCTCTCTGCTGCCGCCTCTGATGTAATAATCAACATAGCTCACTTGTATCACACACTGTGTTATGACGTCATAAGTAAAATTGGATTAACCACTCAAAGTGATAACCATAGGAACACGAATAACACATTACGATATTATGATTAACAACGATGTCATATCAGTTTGATCCTACATTATTCCGGAATCGGTCAAATGTACACTGATAAGTAATTAACAAGTTATTTACGATTCTCGTAGTTCTTATTTTTGTAATTGGGAAATCGTCGTGTAGTTGTAATTAAAGATATCCCCATATCTATCTAATAAAAAACGTTGTGCAGTTAAATTAAGTTTCCAGTGTTTAAAATAAGAAAGGGTTCCGATGGGTTACATAACGTAACCCATCGGAACCCGACGCTTGTAAGCTTGTAATGTAACTTACATTACAAGCTTACAAGCGATACAAGGTCTGTGCACATTTTTTTCTAGGGACAGCACACAAGGTAAACAGTAGTAGTTGGTGTACATTATACATAGGTAATTACAATTAAATTATTCTGATACACAATTGGTATAGTGACATCGGGATATCAACTCCGGCTAAATAATTGAACGAGCGAGGGAAGCAACAATTTTTTTTTGTGGATTCAGTATTTGGTTTTTTTTAACAGTTTGCGTCTTCTACAGCTCACTGAGCCACTAGTATGTACATATATTATTATGTTCAATGAGAGTTATAAATTGTATTGTGGCAAATCAATTACCAGCGTACCTATTCCTGGCCATATTTGGAAAATAAAACGTCATTTAAAATAAGCTGGATTCACTTCAGTTCCTTTTTTAGTAAGTACTACAGGGTGACTGGTAATTCGACCTATTCCTTGAAAGGGGTTATACTAGAGCTAATTTGCAACAATTTATGTCCAGTCAACCAGGGGTCGAAACTCGCTGGTTTCCGAGATATTCGAGTTTTTAGTTTGTATGAAAAAAATTCTCCTTGCAGCCTTAAGCTGGTGATTGTGACAGAAGTACTTCCATTTGGATGGTAAAAAACATTTTTGTCACAATCAGCACTTTAAGGCTGCAAGGCGATTTTTTTTCAAACAAACTAAAAACTCGAAAAATTAAAAAAAAATCGTGTTTTGACCCCTGGTTGACTGGACATAAATTGTTGCAAATTAGCTCTAGTATAACCCCTTTCAAGGAATATGTCGAATTACCAGTCACCCTGTATTTAGTATTGTAAGCAATTTTTTTTTATTATAAAAACGAAACATCAGGTACTTGAACCTTATTGGTTCTTATGATATTAATTCCTGACTACCTCATGAATACGCTGTTTTCCTCTAGTCCACCTTTCGAATCCCGTGGCTCCCAGGGGAGCCGGTGCCGACACGTTTTAATGCATAATATCTACCAAAATTGGGTAGGTAGTATTTTTGTATGGAGTAGTAGCACCCTGGCCTCCCGACTCCCGGGTATCGAATCGAAAGGTTAATTTTATAAAAAACCTGAGTGTTAAGATAAATAAAGATATACTACGCATCCATAGCTAATAGCTTTGCTTAGTTTGGGACTACGTGGATTTGTCTAAGATTTTCCCCAATTATTTATTTCCTTATTTTTAAATAATTGAAGATCAAGTGCGTACCTATAAGTGTGGTACCTAATTTGCTTCTCGTATTTAACTAGGTACGTACTTATGTTTTTTCCCGGTTTTGAAACGCATTGTCAACGGCACAGACAATAGTCAATCTAACTTGAACTTAATAGCCAACACTATAAAGACCTCTTTGTAAGACTTGTATGAAGGACTATACATAACAATTCAATCAATAATGTGCTTTAATGTGACGTCATAATGGCGAAATCAGGTTTTGCGGACACTATGAATGACGCAGCCGGCAGGAGCGGCGCGTGAGTCACTCCGGTGTCCCTCGAGCACTGTATTGACAATAGTAGCACAAATTAAAAATACCAAAGGTTCACTCCGAATAACTGCCCAGTAGGAACCAAATTCTTAACCGATTTTTTTTGGAAGAACTCTTTTTATTTTGGATGGATGTGAAATGGGTACCTAGGTCTTACTAAATGTTTGATTAGTGTTCCGTACAGCGTAGATATTTCAAATGATTCAATCTACTTCTCAAAGACACGCAGGTTTAGTTACAATGAAAGGTATGTAAGTATTACTGTCTCATTCCTACTATAGTTGCATCGTGTCGGTTGTTCTGATAATTTACAGCGTCTGCGATGCGCTTGAGTTTTAATCCAAACGATGTTTATGCACAGAATAAACGTGACCAACGAGTGCACTATCTTCACCTGTTTGCTCTGTAGCCTGCGCGCACGCATTGTGCGCTACCGTTCCGTGCCTACTCGTTAAGTCGTTATGTCAGTGTGACACATGCCGTCGAACAAAACGCACGTGTGTCAAGCCACCGGTTTGGCGCGAATATTACTGAATATCGTAAAGAATAAGTGTCAGATGTAAAATGGTACTATAATATTCTGTGATGACAGAGACCATCCGCTACATAATAAGGATTGTGTTTTTAACTATACTTTATTATGCTGTGATAAGTGTTTATAAAGAGATAAAAAGGTATTTGACTGTGTTCGAATACTTTGAACAATCATACTGATCGGATTGCAGTTTTGAAAACAAACGGTAAGTTATTCAAATACTTAATGTACTTTCATTGATTCTACGACTACCTTACCTGTGGTTAGTACTTGTTTGTGAATCATAATGTGTCTGGTGTCCGTAATGTATTTTCCTTTAGGTAGGTAAGTATGTGATATTATGTGCTTGTAAATTTACATTTACTCCTTCATATTTAAGTATTTTAACATCAATATATATATATATATATTTTTTTTTTTTTTCATTTTTAATTGCGTTCGTTATTATAGGCGATAAAATAACTAATTCCTAACTTGAAAAAACTAAGACCTGTTATTCTCATTAGAAATAATTTAGACACCTTACCATGCAAATGCACCTCAATTTGCTTAATTAACCCAATTTGTGAATCAGAATAGGTAAGCAGGTTATCAACATAGTATGTAATCTTAGTTGACATCTAAACAAGGAAATTGCTTTAGCTAACCAGCCACTGTAACCACAATTAGCATGACTTATTCTACAAATTACCTTAGAAACCAGAGACCGTTCCTATTATTCAAACCCGCACGTCATCGTCATTTCTCACAAAGGATTTATGATGGGCAAAGGCAAAGCCCACTTTTCTGCCCGTTCGTTCGAGTTTAACCCGGTCTTGTTTGTATTCAATACCCAGGCATTGAAGAATGCCGTGCTTTGTATTACAACTTTTCTAGAAAACAGTCGGTCGAATCTGGGTGGGGTAAATTGGACTTAAGGACGAAGAAACTGTATTGCGTCCAGTTTTCCCATTTTATTATTTTACAGATAAGATACAGATTGAGTAGGTAAAAAAAAGTCGTCTACCCTGTGTGCATCTAAAAAGATGTTTTGATTGCATGAAATCGTATAAAAGGAGATAAGGAGAAACTTTATTGCACACAGAATTAAAATACAGTTCAAAAAAACAAACGCTGGTAAAGTGCATAAGAATTTTACAATGCAAAAAATGCCAGGGGTTCCCGCACTAGGCCAGGCCTGTATCGCGGGAAACCAGGTTCCGATTTGGTGTCATGCTTATATTATTGTTTACAATAAGTATACGTTAAGTACGTATTGACAAGAAAATTAAAACAAAATGTACATAAGAACTTGACAAAAATAAAGCTTATACTATCGTGGCAAAGAGAAAAATAAAGTAAAATAACTTTACATTAGGACAAATAACTATGTTTAAATTATCTTAATTAGCAATGCTTCAGTGTCGTCGTAACTCAGTGATGACAGCCAGTTGAAAAGTAGCCTTTTGGCCTCCTTTAACACCTATAATTTTAGGGTTATTACTTATAACGGTGTTATAAATTGTTGAGCAAATGGCATCGCCAAAGCGACTGCCAAAAGCAGTATTTACCCTAGGTACGGGAAGTTTAAATACTCTTTTGGTTAATAAATGCGAGTAATTTTCCATATTTAATGCAGATTTATGTATTGTTACGCCTATTTTATGAATGAAGAGCTGACGAACCGATAGAACTTGAGGCAATTTGTTAGATATCTGAAAGGCTTTTTAAGCATTACTTTCAGAACCGAACGCTGAGCTCTCTCAGTTACCAAGATTATGGTTTTTGCTGTTTATACGGATTCAGAGTCCTACTTACCAAAAATTTGGCTTTATAGCTATTAACTTGGCAATGTCCACAGAAGAGACGAAAACTTAAATATTTGTATGTACGAGCTAAATATAAGGCAGGTAAGCTGAAGATGTATTATGGTCATGTTTATCACGTTATAATTTAAAAGATACTTACAGTATCCAACACTTTCTATCCAGTAATGTTGGAATGTGACGAACTTTCATCGTCACAATTTGACACTACAGAGTTATAAACGCGGGCACGTCATAATACTGACTATAGTGGCTATAAGTACAAAACGGAAGTAACAGCCATAACAGTGCTGGCTATGATCTGCTATGACGCACAGAGAATGTCACATGTGAATGTGACCGTTCGACCATTATCCCATCGACTCCGAACTGGACCTACAAAATATATTCGGTTCTTACCAAGTTCAGATTTATACAGATTATTAATCCTTTCTATTTTTACACAAGATAATTCGACTTTTTAAGCCCGTTTGAATTTCAAACCTCAATCTCATTCTCATTAGCTCATTACGCACAGCGCCTATTGCTATTCAGCGAGGTGCTGAAAATGCTGCTCCTTTTTTGACATAGTTTACATTTTTCACTTAAGTAGCTTCAGTTTTTACTTAGTTATTAGTTATTGTAAATAGTTTTATATCAGTTATC
Organism: Epinotia brunnichana; assembly: GCA_963854355.1. Taxonomy (NCBI): domain Eukaryota; kingdom Metazoa; phylum Arthropoda; class Insecta; order Lepidoptera; family Tortricidae; genus Epinotia; species Epinotia brunnichana. The sequence goes on along the minus strand of OY977949.1, from coordinate 13,302,066 downwards.
TATGTATATTTGTATTTTAACGATAATAAATATGATTTTGATCCCATTTAGTTCTTGTACAAACCTAAATTGGGTTACCCAATGTATTTTATACATTGGGTAACCTTACCGGTTTTCCGTGTTTCGATAATGTACGTAACGTTATCGAAAAAGGGTATCCGGTGTCATCCATATTCTACTTAAATAAATATAGAAATTATTAATAATCCAAACAGGATGTCATGTTTACGATTTCCTTGAACTGAGAAATTTGAAAGGGCTCTCGGCAGTCACAATTTATCAAGCATCAGTACCTATTACTGCATAAAGTAGGTGAATCTATCAGTGGCGTTCTTCGAGAATTAAAAAGTCATAAAATAAGCAAGCTGCTGGGTATCGAGTTCTATGGACACATCGCCACTGACAATTTATGAGATACGCTATACTTCAACTTCGTGTTGTCATCATCTTTACGATTCCACAGCTTTAAAATGAAAGATTACTTATACATAACATATAGTCAACTATCCGTCGCCATGAATTTGTACAAATGTTAAGGTTTTTGACTGTATGATTTTTTCCGTAGAATCCATTCAGCAATCGTCAAAAAATATTTAAATACCTACCTACATATGTAAAAACCTACATTTTGCGACTAGAAGATTGTTAAAGTAAATAAATAAACCGATTTAGTCCCGTTTAGTAAATAATATAATAACATGTGAAAATCGTGAAAGTTTAAAAACAATATATTTTTAACCCATTAATTTCAACAAAACTTCCTTCTTAACCCGGTACTGTTTATCGCTAATAGCCAGAATAAGCAATAGAACCACGCCCGTAAGAAAACACAGCAAATATATCTAGATCAATGTTAATTAACACTTTCACTGCCAGGAACCCGCTTAGCGGGCGCCTACGCTGTAGTCGCATTCCGCTACATACGGCGAAAACCACGGGATAAGTGTAGCGCGTTTTTTGGCAGTGAATGTGTTAACAATATACTGCCAGTGTTACATATACTATGACGTTATGACTTTACACCAGTTTTGTGACGACGCCCGTTCTACTTTTAACACCGGAACAGTGTGTAGTGAATATCCCTTTTGAAGCTCGTAAATGTCATGCCGGTGAAAAATACGCCGGTTCCAACTAACTCCAGACACTTTTAACTTTCACTGGCCGAGATATCAAAGCCGCATAAAAACATAAAAAGGTAAATCTGTTTGTAATCACGCAGTTTGTTGTATATTTAGTTTGAAACTTATTTGGAAAACGTGTTTTTAATTACACACTTCATACATACTAACAGAGCGTTTTTTTCGAAATCGTATACAAGTTAATAATTTACACTAGTGGCTTTGGGGGCTGTAAAACTCACGAGCCAGTCATTAACAAAAAAAATGTTTTAAGAAATTTTGAAAAAGTGACTCGACAAAAATATTCTTTATAATTAACGAATCTGAGGGACTACCGCGAAAAGCATTCAAAGTTTGCCCTCTCTGTCATACTTACGAGTTCGTACGTAAGTGTGACAGAGAGGGAAAACTTCGAATGCCGCTCGCGGTAGGCCCCTGCTCACAAAAATTCACGAAAATCTGTAAAGAAATGCTACCTGTAGAGGAGAATTCCGGGAAAGTGGACCAGGGACCGGAACCGGTTACCCTTATTGGGGTTTTCCATAGGGTTATTTTAGAAGTTGTTTTTAAAACCCTATCTATAATGGTAACCTAATGATTAGGTAACCTTTACTGATAGGGTAACCCTAATGTTATGGTAAGCATATCGGATATGGTAACCATAAGGTAACCTTAATAAAACCCTAACAAAACCCTCTTGATAGGGTTTTGTTACGGTTACCTTATGGTTACCACATCCGATATGCTTACCATAACAATAGGGTTACCCTATCAGTAAGGTTACCTTATCATAAGTTTACCAAATTGATAGGGCTACCAAATCAATAGGCTTGAGCCTGAAAAGGGGTTTTCCGGTCCTTAATCTAGACATACGAGTACAAAAGATTTTGGGCGAAGCTGAAGCATAGAACTTCGTTCGATTAGTTAACTCACTTCTAAACTTATTTAGAAGAAGAATAAGCGCTCACTTGATTTCGGATTTTTAAAACGACAGCTTAAATAGCTTTAAACATACTCAAAACCGCATATAAGTTCGCTTGGCGACAACATTTACCCCCTTTTACCCCTTTCAATTTGAGGGTGTGCGAAAATTGCAACTTTGGTTTCAAGAAGCAAGTCAACTAATAATAGTAATAATGTTTCAACTATAAAACAACATTAATAACACGTGATATTTTCCTCATCAGAAATTTACATGGAGTTGAAAACGCTGAAATCTTTTAGACAATACATAGGTAAATTCATTGACATATAGGCGGTCGGGTTCAAAGATAAATATGTTGAGAATTTCTGCCTTTTTCCTTCGTTATAAGGCGAAAATGTATAGGTACCCTATTTGTGACATCGACTGAACATTGCAACCTACATTGAACATCGTTGTGAGACATATTAATTACCTTATAGGTAGGTAAGCACATAATAATATATAACTTCACTTTACATTGATGTATAAAAATAATAGATAAGATCAATAAAACGTAGATTTTGGTTTCTGTTTACACATTATTTTTTAATGCAATTTCCTTTTTAATTACGAGTAGGTACGATGTTGTTTAACTGGAAAGAAAACCTCGTGTTTAATTGAAACAGAAACCTAAAGAAACTTCTATTGTAGTATTGTGTATTGTGTGCTTCTGTTGTGTATTGTAGTTTGTATTGTGTTGTTCTGAGTTACTCTTGTTTCATAGTATGTGTTTTTATTTGTTCAGGTGCAAGGTTATATGGGTTACCTACATTTCTAGTCCACTTTTCCTCGTGTTTAACTTCCCATAACTATGTTATTATATTAAATCACTATTTCACTATGCCCATTACTGCTCAGTGCTGTGTTACATGACTATTGACAATAAAATATAAAAATATGGAAAGAAGGGCAACGAGGTGAATTCAGTAACCAGCACTGGTGGCTTGATTGTAATTAGAACCGACATAAAGTATTGTTCCCTCTCGCACTTACATATATTATATGCTAGTGAAGGACAATACTTATTTGTGCCACAAGGGAGCAAAATAGTATATTTACGGCGAGGGCGGTGTATTGAATCCTGAACGTAGCGAGGGATTCTCTAACGTAGGATCCTGAGCGTAGTGAGGGGTTCAAGTGTTAACGCCCAAGACGAAGATAATTTTGCTCCTGAGTGACACATGAAACTTTTCACACCGACAATAAGGAAAAACAAAAAAAAAAAAAGGAACCAAAACTTACTTTTCTGAATGAAAGGTGTGAGCGACAGACCTCGCAAGACCGTAGCCTTAAGTGAAAATGTAAGGCCAGGTGCCTCAGGGTCACTCTGACCACATAATTATACCTATCAGGGTTGAAAATTGTACGAAATAACGCCATAGTAGGCTAATTAAACTATGCGACCCAGATTGAGCGGTACGCTATTTTATATTAATACACGTACTGTGAGTACAGACGTAGTTGATAGCTTAAAGTAAAGATAAAGGTACCAGGTACCTCCAGTAATTATTTCATGAAAATCGATAAAGGGAAAACCCCTGATAATCGAGGGAGAGACAGCCAAAAGTATTTGTAAAGAAACCAACTTGAGACTATATCCCGAGCTAGTCCGTCAACAAGGGACATCGGTGGCTAGAGTTACTAAAAAGGTAAAATAAAAATCTACAATAGAAACGTATAGAGTTCTGACATAATATTGTGCAATAGTTGCCAAACTCGAGTTGATATCTCTGATTGGCTAAACAGATTGGAGCATAAAGTTAGATTTATGTTACCATGTTAATGAAAATGTGAAAATTGACGGTCTCTACCGGCCATAGCATCGTAACCAAATGAGGTACGAAGACAGTTAGGGTACCGTTAGAAAGGTAAGGTAAATGCCCTTACGTATGTATAATCATTTTAAGTACAAATGTTAATTAAAGCCATTAGGACCTGGCTAAGCTTTTTAAAGTTACCATACTTCGTAATTTTACGTAATTATCGATTTTCCCAATTTAAAGGAAAATATGTGAAAACCCTTAGGGTTCCCCTGAAAATCAGAAAACGTGAAAAGTAGTTTTTTGTTAATGAAAGTAGGCGAGGCCTCGTAAATCAAAGAATGAAATGAAAAAGGTAACAAAAATATTTATTTTAGGACATTGTAAAAAAAACTGCGTTCACTCCGTACACCCCTTTTATAGTTCAATAATATTATAATACCTTTAAAAGTAACTGTCTCTATTGTTGCAACCACAGATGTATGAATATAAGGAGATCGGACATGCTGCCCGATTTGTATTGAGTACGCCTGTCGCAAGTACATTAACCAACACAAAGCCCAAGTAATTGACAAGACAAAGCACGCACACATCTAAAACACACACACTTGTATACCTATGCTTTTATTGGACAATACACGCGCATCATATCAAGCATTTTGGGAAGAAACGTAATATTCTCTGCGATCAGCACGCGTGCACAGTATGGCAGAGTATGCCCATTGAGCTAACAACTGCGACGCGGCCGCCGGCGTCTTGTCCTCTCTCTAGTATTCTATGCTCTGAGGTTGGAACACTTCCAACATCTGACTAATATAAATATTTCCCCAGCATTGTAAGTGCAAGGTAGAATTGTGCCGATGCCGAAGGCATTGGCGGCCTATTTATGACTTTAGGTACCTGCTTAATATTTTCCACGAGTTTATATGTTTATAATATGAAATAAAAAAAAGATATTTTTCTGTGTGCTGTTGTTCTTCCATTTCATATCAGACATTTTGCTACAAATATTAATCTGTAACTAAAATTTATCTTAACATTATCATTTCACACATTATTTATTTTTGTAACGAGTATGAAGCGCCTCTCATATAAATATTTCATCATTTTACCCTATACAAAAATTATCCCTATCCACCGACGAAACATATAACAAACAAATCCTTGGGCAAATTAATATTACCTTTTTCTAGTGGCCTCCATGAACGCTATTCTGGTGAAAACGGTTAAAATCGTTAGACAGAGGGTACAGATTGTTAAACAATGCACAAGAAAAAAGCGGAAACATTTTAAAAAACTCTTACAAATCTCGTATTTCCCGAATTCCCCCTTTGAGCGTACTTGTTCGCGATAACACTCGTTATTTTCCAAGAAAACCTTCCAAAAAGACAAAACTTGGTGCTGCAGGTCTGTCGTTTCAAATGAAGTCGGGATACGAGTTGATACTATTTATTCTGCAGGAATTCCATTGTTATATATTTATACGGCTCACCCAATTTACTGAATATCTATTAGGTATGTATCTCGTTTATTGCTTAAAAACTGGAATAAACCTAATTAATAAAATTTTGATGTGACATATTTATTAGTGACACATAATTTAAATAAAAGTCATAATATTAGATAGGTTTACAAGTCAATAAAACTTAGTCAAATAACCCGCCCCGTGTCATTCCGGGTGCAAAGGTGCCCATCACACTCGCCGCATTGCCGCGTTGAATCGCGATCGACAACCTTTGCAACAGGAATGACCCGGAACGGGGGTCATGCCCTCTCAGTCGCAAACGGCGCCCCACTTCCGCCAGGAATGCCCTGGCCTCTGAGCACCAGCATCCCATAGTCTCCACCGCAAGAGGGACAAATAAATAATTCACCAATGCAGAGTATTTGTCCCGCTTTCTAAGCGCAGCCGCCTGGGCAGCAGCTCCTGCTGCCCCAATGGTGCGACCAAGGTGCGAGGCAGCGAAAGTGCTCACACAAGTGGCGTCCCACAGCAAGCATCTACCCTTCTGCCATGGCACCAGGGTCAAGCCATCCGGCCTCTTGCCATCGGACCGGCTCAGGCCTGAAGGCTCCAGCACACATGGAATATTGGCCGAGACTAACGCCCTCCGGACAATATCATTGAGGGCATGGTGACGAGAGAATCTCCCCGCACAGCGACAGCAACTCAAGGCGTGGTGCCCGTTGCTCTCCACCATGGCGCCGCAGATGCATAAATGAGGTTCGCATACATCGCAGCCCAGGCGGAGAGCCACCGCCACCCGCATCGATTCGTCGTCAAGCAGAGTGCCCATGTGTGGAGAGGGAAGCGCATGCAGCCATGCCCCAGACTCTGGCTTAGAAACTGCCTTCAGTCTAGCCTTATCCACTCCTTGTGCAGCCTTCACAAGAGAATCCAGTGCCTTACTCACTCCTATATCGTCCCACGAACGCTGGCGATCGGGTTTTTCCGGCCTGCACGCACCTGGGTTTAGAGCCACCCAAGCATCCCAAGCATCAGACGCGTGTGGTATGGTTACCTTGTCACCCTCCATGGATAGTATATCAGTAACAAGGCCCACAACACCACTCGCCGACGCCAAGAAAGCCGGAAGGCTGATGTCACGCGCACGCCGAATTCCCAATCCACCATTCCGGATAGGGAGAGACGCAAGTTCCCATTGGTCCTGATTTAGGGAAACATTCAAGATGGACTCTAATGTGTCCTTCAGCACACTATCGAATGAATCGACATCACCGGGGTGCAACCAAGCCGGCACAGTGCGCAAAAGGTAAGTGAGCTTGGGCACTGCGAAACAAAACCGCAACAATGTGAGAGCAACGTGAGCCGAAAGATTTTTTAATCTAGTCGCCGCCGCCAGGAGGAGCTGCCTCCTTACTTCAAAGGCATCAGGAGTCGCTGCTGGAAAAATAGGAGACCCCAGAAGATTAAACGTTTGCTCCGATAACACTCTAAGGCCGGGAAGCAAAGCGTGAAAAGAACAGAAGGACGCATTGGATTGGGCACTGCAAGGGAAGAATTCGCACTTGGCACTATTAATCTCCAGGCCCAGCTCCTTGAATCGAGGAAGGAGGGTGATGAGGTCTTTCAGTACCACCTCTGGTTTCCCCCCGAGGGTGCCATCATCCAGGTACCACACATTCATAGGGGACTGCAACTCTGATATAACCTTTTGAATGGCAAGACTAAAGACTAGAGGGCCAAGTGGGTCCCCCTGCTGTGCACCAACCTGGGAAAGTATGAGGGACTCACCGTAAAAGAGGTATGATGGTGAGGAATATACCTGGAAGAGGAAGGGGTAAAGGGAAGGCACCTTCTCCCGAGTTTCACGTAGCAAAACATCCCGTTCGATGGAGTTAAATGCATTTTTGACGTCCAGCTTAATAATCACACAGTCTGCGTGGCCAAGATCCAATGAGAAAGCCCGTGTTGCGTGGATAGCAGCTTCGCAGCCCAATCTCGTGCCAAAACCCAACTGACAAGGTCGCAGATAGGCGGCCATTTCCTCCCTCACGGCATAACACCCCAATTTAGCGGTCAGCCGACGAAAAACGCTACCGACAGCTATGGGTCTCAAGCCCCCATCCTTCTTTGTTAACGCGCACAAGGACGCTCCATACATATAGGGACATATATCAGGGTTTACTTGGCCGCTTAGTAAAAAATTGCAGAGTTTAGTAAGACAACCAAGCAAACGAATTCCACTATCACCGGCCGATGCAGACGTCAGCTCTTTTAAATGTACAGGCCGAATTATTATTAGGTATTGTATTAGATTTAGCGACAAGACCACTTGTTTTTTTACCTCTGTCTTCCTTTTTCTATGCTTATTCTTTTATATCTGCTGTATTTATGAGTGGTTTGCAATAAAAAGTGTTTGTATATTCTGTATACTCCTTTCCTGCATGAAGTAGACTATACTATCCTCAAACCAAATAGACGACTGGGATCGTATTGGCTCGTATTGGCGTTCGTATTGGCTCAGTCGTCGGTATGGTTTGAGTTTGAGGATACTATAATTTACGCTTTCCCCTTTTATTCCGATGCTAACTTAAAGCCAATCACTTAACCTGCATCCCCTAATAATTAGTCAAGCCACGTGTTGCATCCAGCCATACACGGGGTACATTCAACGGTACCTTATACCAGAGGCTGAATTAATATGGGAATAAAGATCGTCTTGGGAACATTTTAGTTGCCCGCTAAGCGAAATAAAGTGGGAATAACAGGCCATTGGGATCGTTTTACTTACAAAAGTGGATATTCTAGCTCCAAAATTAGTTTCTTGTTGAATTTACTTCGAAAGTAATTATGAGGATTGGGTAATTATGAAGTATTTAGGTACTCTTGTATAATTAAATAATACAAGTTTCTTATGTATATTATGATTTAATTTTAATCATCTTGATAATGTCTGGTTGAAAACCAATCGAAGTAAAAGTGTGTTTTGTTCCATTCATTACTGTGTGTTTACTTACAAAAAATATTGTAGAATCAAGTTTAAGGTACTGTTACACATATTAGGTATCATTGCAAAACACATAACGAAAATTGCAACGTAAATATATTTTAACAACACAATTATCATCTAATCTTTCAAAGAGCGTCAGTTGATCCCTTCTATTTATTTGTTCAAACATTTACTAACTTTAAGATTTTCTATAAAAATATTGGTACCTAGAGGGAACAAATTACTCCACCAACGCGTAACTACTTAAAATATATCTTTGGCTATAAATAGTAAATATTGAAACACAGACAGTCCCAGAGGCCACGAACTGCGATACGATGTGACTAATTACGACAAATAACGTTATTTATGTTCTGTGATATAGTGTTAACTTGACTTACCGCTCTTATCTTCCGTATTAATTACGACTATTGATAGCACTTTGCTACCATCCTAACCACTGAATTATGCCTTACAATTTGCCGTAGGAAACAAAATACTTACTGATACTCAAAAGCTTACTTACGTTGGTATTATTTCCTTATCAATTTATTGTCAGAAATAATAATTCTTGTCTCGAGTTCATTGAGCTTCACAAAATTCCCTTTGATGACAGGTAATTTTGAACAATTAAGCAACTCCCATCTCCTTGATCAAAATTAATTATCTGTATTAAATTAATACTTACATCTTACAAGCTTATCTTCCGTGTTTCATGTGATCTAAGTTGAATCGCGATCTATTGGAACTATATTCCATATTTTAAATTCGACCATTTTATTTCTTAAGCAACCTTTAAAATATAGGTAAGTGTCAGTTGTTTTATCTCACTCACTCAATGCAGGTTGGTCAGATTTTCCATCATTCATTCATATTCAAAGAAATTGAACCACATGCGATTTTCGCTCTATTCACAATGGCAGTAAGGGATAATTACGTAGTCACACGTTTCCTCTGTCGCACGTGCACTTTATTTCTGTGTGATTCATGTCATAGCTCTAGTATAAGTTTTATAGGTACATATACGTTTTCGAACGCGTTTGCGTTTAGTTTCAATTTGTATGGCAACCAGAGGCGCTATTCGCGTTGCCATACAAATTGAAACTAAACGCAAACGCGTTCGAAAACGTATTGTACTGTACCTACAGATACAACTTATACTAGAGCATGACTAAGAGAGAGACGGATAGCGCGAGAAAGCTCGAGAGTATGTCGCGGCCGTCTTGTGATAGCCGTGCTGGGCTGTTATTCGCAACGCGTTAATGCGGCTCACCCCGCCGGTCACCCGTTACGAAACTAGACCGCTACCTACGCTTAATTACTACGCATCGCGGTATCAAGGTATAATTGTGGGTGAGCGTTGAGGTGAGCTTAAAACATGTTACAGAATAGGGGGGCTGTAGTTTTGTGAGGTCTCGCGCACGGAGCGACTCGCTATCGTGAGGTATTAAGGCTCGACCTTTAAAATTTTCGTTAAAATGAGCTGTTTCGTAACGATGACTTAACAATTTTAAAGTCGGAAAACATATATCATAATCTGCAAGATATGAGAACTTCCCGGGTTCGAATCCTGGTCAGGACATTTAATTGTGTGTTTATCACGAATATTTGTTCCTGAGTTATGGGTGTTGTATATGTATATAAGTATCTATATCTATTTATCTATTATATATATCGTCGCCTAGTACCCACATTACAAGTCTTATTGAGCTTACCGTGGGCCCAGGTTGATTTGTGTAAGATTGTCCCGTAATATTTATTTATTTATTTAATTACATCAATAATTGAAACGTAGTAAGCTAAAGCTAACGGTCAACCTGTACAATGGCTCCTAACTTGTCCAATTTTTCGCATGACTTAGTGCATGAGCACGGAAGTATTCAGTTAATGAGTTGATTGCGTTTTAAAATAATAGTGGGGTATTTCTGAATAATAATAGGAACTGCAACGCTAATTGTTGTGCTGCCAATTTTGGAGCTTGTGGTATTCGAATGTAGCTCAATTATCTCCATCTCACTCGCACCTGTATTTCCGGCTCTCTCACTCACCGGCGTTTAAAATGGCCGAACCTTTTGTATAGTGCTTATGTTAAATAAACGTAATTAATTAATTTACGTGTTTAATTGAAGATACAACAGATTGGCGACGAGGATCATAAAAACCAGCGCATAATTAAATAAAGTGCAGTGCAAATCAACGCTAAATTGTGCAACTAACTGAATTTACAAATTAGTGGCGGCGAATGGCTGTGGTGTGAAGGTGCAGCTATACACGACCGGCCGGCGGCCATTGCGATCTGTCACATCAGTCACAATACATATCAAAATAATAAAGTAAATTTCATTGCAAATACGGATGTGTTATAAATGTTTAGTGCTCTAAATTAACTGTATTCACAAATGAACAAGGAGACTTGCAAGGATGCTAGTTCTGAGTGCAAATGCGAACTTTTAGCACAGTGCGATCAGTGTGGCAAAACGTCCTGGATATATAAGTTAAATAAGGAAGAATTACAACAAAAACTAACGGAATTCAAAGTGGAATATACGGACAAGCATACAGTGGACGAACTGCGGAAGATACTTTGCAATTTTTGGAAAGAATTAGCACGGGTAACACAATCCAAGAAGACTGACATTAGTACCAAAAAAACAATGGCGAGTCATAACCTACAACCATTTGATGGTGACAAGTGGGAATGTTTTGAACAACAATTAGAGTGCATTATTGTCCTTAATGAGGTGGACAAAGTAAAAAAAGTACCCCTACTTCTGACAAAACTAACACCTCAAGTTTTTGAAACACTGAGTAGCTTATGTGCACCTAAAAAACCAACATCTTTGTCATACGAAGAATTATGTGCTTTACTGAGAAGTAAATATGTGAGGCAACAGTCTGTAGCATTGGAAAGAGCCGCTTTTCGTAGTCGAAACCAATTACCCACTGAAAACATTGAAGAGTATACATTGGAGCTTAAAAAACTGAGTGCAAAGTGCCAGTTTAAGGATCCCGATGACCAAATAAAAGAAAAATTAATTGATGGTGTTCACTCAAAGTTAATTAAGTTTGAGCTGTTAAAAAGGGATTCAATTGACACTTTGGAGGATACAGTGAAATTAGCCAGGATAGTAGAAGCAGCACTACTGCAAACAACAGGAATTTCGAAAGAAACAGACACCAGTGCTATGTTTTATTTTGGCCAGACTAGTAGTCACACCGCAAACCAGCAAGGGACAAGAGAGAAAAAGAGTGGCACAAATAACAATCACTCCAGGAAACAAGATGGTCGAAGAAACTTGAAATGCTTTTGCTGCGGCAACGATAACCATATCAAAACTGAATGCAGGTTGATCAAGAAGTTCTGTTCAGAATGCGGAAAACAGGGTCATATTTTCAAAGTATGTCCAAGTAATTCCAGGTATCGTCGGACTTATTTTGTTGAACAAGAAGACAACGCCTCTTCTGAAAAGAAGCAGGACTCTGAGGACGCAGAAGCATCCATAAAAGAATTGTTTAATGAATATGATGTGTATGCAGTAAATGTAAGTAAGATACCTCCCCACTTAATTCACCTTATAGTAGAGGGAATCAGTATCGATTTCCAATTGGACACAGGCTCGGATGTAACAGTGATATCGCACAATGATAAAAATAAATGGTTTCCTAGCAAGGTTGTAAGTAAATGCAATGTAAAATTCAGGAATTTCGACCAAACCTTGTCACAACCAGTAGGTATTTTAGAAAATTTAAGGGTTAAATATGGGGGACAAGAGAAACGTCTAAGTGTATTTGTGGCCAATGATGTACCTCGTATATTGGGTCGTGATTGGTTACATGACCTGGGACTGTGGCCGCCAAAGTTAAGAAATGAGGAAATAAATATTAATTATAATTGTAATACCATTTCAGAGGCAGAACGGTTTGTGAAAGACAAGTACGCAGAAGTATTCGCAGCAGATTGGGGCAACAGCAAATGTGAGGCGATTAAACTTAAATTAAGATCAGATGCCCAACCAAAGTGTCTACCAGCCAGACGGGTACCCTTCGCACTCAAAGATAAGGTAAAATTGGAAATAAAGCGCTTACTGAAAAATAACAGAATAGAACCAGTGAAGCACAGCCAGTGGGGAACCCCGGTGGTCCCAGTGATTAAAGCGGATGGGTCAGTGCGTTTGTGTGGAGATTATAAGGTAACATTAAACCCGCACTTGGAAATAGATCATTTTCCGTTGCCCCATATCGATGAAATTTTGGATACACTTAAAGAAGGAGAATACTTCTGCGAACTGGATTTAAAAGAGGCCTACCTCCAAGCACCCCTGGATGAGGAGTCTCAGGAACTTACAACTATTGTGACGGAAGCTGGTACTTATAAATATAAATACTTACCTTACGGAGTGAGTACCGGCCCAGGCTCGTTCCAGCGGATTATGCATAACCAGCTATCAGGCATCCCAAATACTATTGTATTCATTGATAATATTTATGTAGTAGGAAAAAGTTTGTCTGAGATTGTGGATACCTTATGTAAGATACTGGACAAATTGCATGAATGTCAATTTAAATTAAAAATGGAAAAATGTCACTTATTTAAGAAAAGCATAGATGTATTCGGATTTAGAATTTCGAAAAATGATATCAGCATTATAAAGTCGAATATAGAACCATTACTTCAAGCAAAAGCACCCACAAACATCACCATGCTGAGATCATTTTTGGGTAAGGTGAACTATTATGCTAGATTTCTAGAAAACATGGCTTCTATTCTAACGCCGTTGTATGAATGTACACAAAAAGACAAATTTAAATGGACTAAAGAATGTGACAAGGCATTTGTTCAAATAAAAAATAAATTAGCCTCCGTTCACAATTTAAGGCATTACAATCCAAACTTGCCATTAATTTTGTCTTGTGATGCTTCACAGACAGGGCTGGCAGCAGTATTATCCAATAGAGATTATAACGGGGTATTAAGGCCAATAGCATATGCTAGTAAAAAATTAAACACAACACAACAAAAATATTCAGCAATCGACAAAGAAGCCATGGCCATAATTTTCGGCATAACAAAGTTTTATAACTACACTTATGGCAGGGCCTTTGAATTAGAAACCGATAATGCAGCCTTAGTAAGAATATTTGGCCCAAATAAAGGCATTCCAAAAATGGCGGCTAAAAGGTTACAGCATTATGCCATCTTTCTCTCAGCATTCACTTATAAAATTAAACATATTAAAACTAAGATGAATCCTGCAGATTTTTTATCACGATCTCCTTCTGAGGATCACAGTCCTAAACTGCAAGTGCACCCAATTTGTCTAGAAGCAGAAAAAAGTAATGTGTACCACATTCAAAATTCACAAATTGGCCAATTAGATTGGAAACATATACAGAATAAAACAAAAACTGATTCAATTTTGTCTCAAGTCACCCGGCACAATGTAGATGGTTGGCCGGATAAAACAAAATTAGACAAGGAATTATGGCCATACTTTAATAAAAGAAATGAAATCAGTTGTGATAGGGACTGTTTGTTCAGGGGGTTTAGGATAATAATCCCTAAATCTCTAAGAGAATCGGTGCTGGCCGAATTGCACAAAAGCCATTTTGGTACCGTACGTATGAAGCAGGTGGCTCGCTCTTACGTTTGGTGGCCAGGTATAGACTCTGATATTGAAAATGTAACAAAAAATTGCATGACATGTTTAACTAACAGCAATAATCCTACTAAAAGTATTGCACAAAAATCATGGCCAGTGGCACCAACACCCTGGTATCGCCTTCATGCTGACTATTGTGGGCCATATTATAGTAAGATGTATTTGGTGGTAGTAGACAGTTATTCAAAATGGCCGGAAGTCATACAAATGAGTAATATCACAGCCACACGAACAATTGAAGTTTTAAATGCACTTTTCTCACGCCATGGCTACCCAGTTCATCTGGTTACAGATAATGGGCCTTCTTTTAGAAGTGAAGAATTTGAAAACTTTTGTAACTTAAAACAAATTAAACATTCGTTCTCTCCTCCTTACCATCCGGCAACAAATGGCGCAGCAGAACGGTTTGTGGACATATTTAAGACACATGTTACAAAAATTAAAGAAAGTGGTCACAATATTACATCTGCCATCAATTTATTTCTTTTGGATTACCGGAACATGCCACACAGAACGACAGGGGTCACACCTGCGAAATTGATGTACAATAGGGAACTAAGGTCAAGGTTTTCTCTACTTAGGCCGCCACCAATTTTTGAGAAATCACATGAAATGCTAGAGAAACAAAGAAATAACGCCTCGGGTACTAGAAAAATTAGTTTTGTGGTAGGGGAAAAAGTAATGGTTAGGGATTACAGAAAAGATATGAAGCCATGGACTTTAGGGATTATTGTGGAAGAATCTATACCTGACACTACGTACATCATTGATGTCGAAAGTAGTAGGTGGAAGAGGCATGTGAATCAGTTATTAAAGTGTGGTAGTAGTTTGTTAGAATAAATATTACTTAGCAGTCAGGGTAAGACTTAATGTTTGTTACACTGTACATGTATCAATTGACTATTATTCGTAGGACATTATATAATAATGTGCACAGATGTGCGACGCCAAGAGTAAAACTTAATTGAGAGTGATCTAGTTATTATTTTTAAGCTATTTAATAAGGCTGTAAGTTGTATCCCAAGGCATAAGTATAGTTTAGTTTTTTAATAGCCACAGTTTGTAATAAGGAAAGGAAAAACAGGCGGCGAGAATTTAGGCGGTCGAGAGTGTGGTATTCGAATGTAGCTCAATTATCTCCATCTCACTCGCACCTGTATTTCCGGCTCTCTCACTCACCGGCGTTTAAAATGGCCGAACCTTTTGTATAGTGCTTATGTTAAATAAACGTAATTAATTAATTTACGTGTTTAATTGAAGATACAACAGAGCTGGACATCCGTATTTCTAAAGATAGCGCCCACTGGCGTCAGGGCTGAGGTTCTAGTATAAGTTGTATCGGTACAATACGTTTTCGAACGCGTTTGCGTTTAGTTTCAATTTGTATGGCAACGCGAACAGCGCTCTTGTGGTAACTATTAGGAACTACGCGTTGCCATACAAATTGAAACTAAACGCTAACGCGTTCGACAACGTATATGTATCGATTAAACTTATACTGGAGCTACTGGTCTTTTGTAGATAAAAGAAAGAAAGAAAGAAAGAAGACATTTATTTACTACACAAAAGACACACAGAGACAAAGGGAGTAGGCATACATTACAATTTAAAACATATTGTGTGTGTCTTCGCGGCAGTGAATAGGTCGCTGAATATAGTAAATATTGAAATTTAATGTTCGCTGCCTTTTTGTGCGGCCTGTGATACTTGATAATTATTTGTGATTTTACTGTGATAATTGATAAGAATATGTTAGTGACTTAAATAACCAGGGCGTTCGGCATACAAATATATGTTTGTTACTTTTTGTATTTTTTTTATTGTCCCTTTCTCACGGGTTCAAAATGTCAAACTGACCGATAGATACAATAGGTAGATTGTGTCTCAAGGCACAGAATAAGTATAATAGTACCAAGGGAACAAAATTATATATACGGCGAGGGCGGTATAATGAATCCTGAATGAAGCGAAATATTTTACAATATTATTCTTCTATTTCTCTAGAGGAAGCGATAAGCCATAATATGCCAGGTCTTGATCTCTGACCATATTTTTATACAGACATCGTCTCGTTCGTGCGATTATCATAGCTTTCATGATATCTTGAGTTTTTATAACAACGTGGTCTTTTATCAAAAGTAATTCATTATTAAAGCAATATAAGGCCGTCTGTATGTTGAATGAAATACGTACGCACACAGCGTTCTTTGAATTACATGAAACAGAAGTTTTATGTACCTACTACTCTCTTGCTAAAATGGCAAGTCATATGTACTTAAGGAGATAATTTCCTGTAAATATGTTAAAATTGAAGCGTCATTATAGGTTCTATAGAATTTCAGGCAAATATTTACGAACTAGCTTTTGCCCGCGACTTCGTCCGCGTAGAACTCGTTTATATCGTAGCTCGATACAAACTTTCACCCTCCATTTCCCTTTTAGGGGTAGATTTCCGATATACAAACTATCCTATGTCCTTACCCGAGACTCAAACTATCTTTATCATTATTATCATTTATCATCATATCAGCCGAAAGACGTCCACTGCTGGACATAGGCCTCCCCCAAAGAGTTCCAAAGTGACCAATCCTGCGCCACCCGCATCCAGCGGATTCTTGCGACCTTTACCAGGTCATCAGTCTACCTTGTGCCTACCAACGCCGCGCCTACTAACTACCTCTATACAAAGTTTTATCTAAATGGGTTGTATAGTAGCTTCATACAAATATTCAACCCCCATTTCACCCCCTTAAGAGATCATTTCCGGGATAAAAACTATCCTATGTCCTTTCCCGGAACTCAAACTATCTGTTAACCAAATTTATTCTAAATGGGTCACTCACATCCAAATTTTCACCCCTTAGGGGAGGATTTTCGGAATAAAACTATCCTTTGTCCTTCCCCAGGACTCCCAACTATCGCTATACTAAATGTTCACCCCCATTTCACCCCCTTAGGGAATGATATCCGGAATAAAACTATCAGATGGCCTTTCCCAGGACTCAAATTATCTCTTAACCAGATTTCAACTAAATGAGTTCCATAAACTATGCATTATCCTTTTTCGGAACCCCAAACTATCTCTATACCAAATTTCATCCAAATAGGGTACATCCAAATTTTCACCCCCTATTTTATGCCCTTGGAGGATTTTTTTCGGGACAAAAGCTATTCGTTGTTCTGCTACGCGAGTAAAACTATCTCTATAGGCACCAAATTTCATCCTAATCCAAATTTAAACCACCATTTCACTCCCTTAGAGGATGATTTCCGGAATTAAAACTACGCTTTGTCCTTGCCCAGGACTCAAACCATCTCTATACCAAATTCCATCGAAATGGTTTCCATCCAAATTTTCACCCCCCAATTCCCAGCACTCAAACTATCTCTTAACTGTTAATTTAAGTTTTATAAGTTTTTATTGTTACTAACATGATATGGACTAAGTCTGAAATAAATAATTTGCATTAAATTAAATTAACCAAATTTCATCTAAAAAGGTCACATCACATCCAAATTTTCATCCCTTAAGGGGGGGGGGGGGTGATTTTCGGGATAAAACTATCCTATGTGCTTCCCCAGAACTCCAACTCGCTATACCGTAAATGGGTTCCATCCTTTTCATCCCCCATTTCACCCCCTTAGGAGATGATTTCTGGACTAAAAATTATTTTAGGTCCTTCCCCAGGACTAACTATCTCCATACCAAATTTCATCTAAATGGGTTCTATCCAAATTTTCACTCCTCATTTCACCCCCTCAGGAGATGATTTTTCTGGATAAAAACTATGCATTGTCCTTCCCTGGGACTCCTTCTATCACTTTACCAAATTTTAACTGAATGGAATTTATCCACATTTTCACCCCTATTTCATCCCCTTAGGGGATGATTTTCGGGATTCAAAGTATCCGTTGTCATTCTCCGGGACTCAAACTATCTCTATACCAAATTTGATCTAATCGGAGTCCATCCAAAATTTCACCCCCCACTACACCCCCTTATGGGCAGATTTCCGGGATAAAAACTATCCAATGTCCTTTCCCAGAACTTAAACTAACTCTAAACCAAATTTTATCAAAATGGGTTACATCCAAATGTTCACCCCCACGTTTTACCCCCTAAGGGGAAGATTTCCGGGATAAAACCTATCCTTTGACCTTCCCCGGGACTCGAACTATTTATATACCAAATTTCATCCAAATCGGTGCAGCGGTTTAAGTAGCTCCATACAAACTTCCACCCCCCATTTCATCCCCTTAGGGATTTATTTCCGGGATAAAAACTACCCTATGTCCTTCCCCAGGACTCAAACTATCTATATACCAAATTTCATCTAAATCAGTTAAGCCGTTTTCACGTGATGCGCGGTCACATAAACAGACAAACAGATAAACAGACAAACAGACAAACAGATAAACAGACAAACAGACAAAAATAAATAATGTACCTACTTAATGTTTTAATACCATCCTATGTAAAAATGAACATGGACGCAATAAAGAATATGAATATGAATATGAAAAAAATTTCTAAAAACTGTTGGAACGTGTTCTGTTATCGATTTTAAGTATCCCTAGCCAATTTTTTTTCGAATTACTTCCATGTACAGACTTTCGACCCTCTTCAGCTTTATTATATGTATAGATAAATAGATAGAAGATAATGAAACTCCCATTCAAATATCTCAAAAAATTATGAAGCTACATCCGTTTTAATGTCGCTTGTTAGAGTGAGAAAACGATGAGGGACTGTGACGTCAATATACTCGAGCGTCATAGTAAAAAACAATCGTTTCATATGAAGGTGCGTTTTGCGGAAAAGGGACAGAACATACCCCCTCTTAAAACTTTGGACTCTTATAACTTAATCATTAGTATCATTACCTATATGCTTTGTTTTTTTCTCCATTTGACTATATTTATTTTAAATTCTTTTTCGAGAAAATACATTATGATTATTTACCATATTTTCGATTCCTGAGCTATAACCACGAACTTCGGAATTCGAAAATATTCGGGTATCTCTATCTCTATCGCACTAACCATACTCGAGTGACAGGGATGCAAATATATGAACATTGAGTATCGGTTTTCGTGGTAGCGCCGCAGGTACTTTGGCTGAATGCGCCGAGCGCGTGCCATTGTCATTCAAAAAAAACAAATTCGTGTTAATTATATTGTTCAAATTTGTTGATTTCATTTATTGAAATTACGACATAAAACGACATTTGCGCATATAAGTTCTCATATCAGAATCGAATATTTTTTTATTGTTTATATTTTAGCATTTGTCTCGTAAAGGTCTATCGTAGACGGGATTTAAATTATTAATAAGTGAAAGGCAAAGCAATTCCGCCATTTTGACGAAAATTTGACGGTTCTTATAGCTGACAGTTGGAGCAGCGTTTGATTTCAATAAAAATAAATGAAAAATTAAATGAAGTCGTATATTTCGGAAAATTAATTAACTGTCGCAGTCGGATAAAAACTATCCTAAGTTGCAGCTAGAATAATAATGTACCTATATAAAATGTTTCATATTTTTCCGTTCATGGGATGCTGAGAACATTCGAACCGCGCAAAGCTTAGTTTCAAACTGGCTGATTCTTTTTTTAATTTAGAGATTTATTATAAGTGGAGATAACCTTGGACATTGAACTATTTGTAGTCCAAAGTTCACCATTGAGAGTTCCCGACGTTTTGCAGCAAATAACTAACTTACGTAGCTTGAAACTAAATGAAACGAGGATTAATTTGAGTCAAATTTTGATTCTTGTTTACTATTTCGGTCCCCAAGTCCGCCAATTATCATCCACCTACACGCCAGAAAATAAGTGGTACCTCGGCATTGCTATCTCCCCTAATCCCTTGAGGGCCTTCACCGCGCAAGGTAACGAGTGGTCATAGTTAAATGCCCGCATTCCCGGGTAATATCCCAATTAGGTTTTATTGTCATTACCACGTTATAGCCCTTTGGATCCGGATTAAACCCGCAGCTTTAAATACTTTGGATGGAGATTTGACCGACCGTCCGTCGTTTAATTCCACTAGAAGTTTATTGTTTATAGCGATTCTGTTGCATGGTATAGTTTGTTTTCCTTACTTAAATGACGAAAATGCACTTTTGTGGGATTTAACAACTTCTTTTTCAGTGGCTAAATATATAAAGGAAAAAGATAACAAAAGAGACATCATAAAACTGACCGAAGTGTGGCGCGGCACGTGTACTGCATGGGCTGTTATTCGCTACGCGTTAATGCGGCTCACCTCGCCGGTCACCCATTACGTAACTAGACCTCTACTTACGCTTAATTATTACGCATCGCGGTGTCAAGGTATAATTGTGGGTCAGCGTTGAGGTGAGCCTAAAACAAGTTACGGAATAGGGGGGCTGGAGTAGCTACTGTTTGTTATATTGTTTATGCGTAATTGTTTTACAACCGTACTTGAAGATAACAATAAAACAATAGATGTCGGTAAAGGTTGGTTTTAAGTACTTTTCGTCATCTAATTCTAAACCAAAACAAACTATGTATGATAAAAACGATGCAAACTTTAACGACCGCTTTAGCCTAGTTGGTAGTGACCCTTATGCCTACGAAGGAAGAGTTCCTGGGTTCGAATCCCGGTATATAAGGGCATTTATTTGTGTGATGAGCACGAATATTTGTTCCTGAGTCATGGATGTTTTCTATGTATTTAAGTATTTATTTCTCTTTATAAGTATCTATATCGTCGTCTAGTACCCATAGTACCTACAAGCTTTGCTTAGTTTGGGACTAGGTTGATTTGTGTAAGATTCCGCAAATATTTATTTATTTATTAAACTAACTGGTCAGAAATATGGTCCTGTAAATACAGCATGTATTTTGTTAAATATATTCAGCCACTTTCACATGCTAACTTTCACATTTATCATATAGGTAAATATGTATTACACATATGACACAATTATAACATACGAAGGCAACTTAACCTGTTTGCCATAAGTACCTACTAATCTAAACCGTAACCTCCTGGGACATCCATATATGATTTGAACTATGCATCGAGGCTTTTTCCCCCGAGTGTTTGAGTAGCGGGACATACGAGGATATTCAAATGAACATAAGGTAGGCTTTAAATAGGGCGAATGAATTTTAATAGCCACGCGCGTCTCAAGGAATGCGCGTTGAATTGAATATCTTAATGGTTTAATGCGAAGTATGTAGGTAAATTAAAAGTTTCTTTGTTTACATGACGACCTACCGGTTTAGCCTAGTTGATAGTGGTCCTGCCTGCGAAGCTGGAGGTCCCGGGTTCGAATCACGGAGCATTTATCTGTGTGATGAGCACCAATATTTGTTCCTGAGACATGGATGTTTTCTATGTATATTTATAAGTACTTATTTATCTATTTACGTATGTGTTGTCTAGTATCCATAGTACAAGCTTTGCTATGGATTACGTTGGAAACTCAACAAATCTTAACCAACTTCTTCGGAAATGTTGAAAATAACTGTTGTTGCATAATGGTGTGTGTCGCTTCAATGGTTCTTCCAGGATTTTTTTGGGGGCTTTTTAACTTAAGCGACATTTATTTTCGAATCCGCCTTGTTTAGGGGAATAACATTATTTTTATTGAATATCTATTAAAATTTGAAATAACACGTGCATATAAATAACTCAACGCTTTAAGTTAACGAGAAAGAAAGTAACGATTTTTTTAGTCAAAAAAAAACTTTCAAACGCTAGTTGGCGAGATCGCGCGGTACATCCCGCGTTCCTTAAGTTATACCTAGTTGTTACGTTTTATCAATGAATAAGAGTGTTATCCTTTATTAATCCCCTCACATACTGGAGCGGCATGCGGTGGCGGTAAATAGTAAATTTGACACCAACAATGTGAAGTTTTCCATTGACCGCCACCGCAGGCCGCGCCAGTGTTTCAGGCTTAAATTGATAACGACAGATAGTTCAAGCCTCGCATGCATGGTCTAATCTAAACGATGCAAGTAAAGAAGGCAAAAAGATAATATTTGATCATGATGAGTTTCATGACTGATTCATATTTATCAGCACTACCACCACCACTGTTTACTGCTGGAAGGTTTAGGCAATAGTTGGCGAGATCGCGCGGTACATCCCGCGTTCCTTAAGTTATAGTTGTTACGTTTTATGAATAAGAGTGTTATCCTTTATTAGGCCCCTCACATAGGTACTGTAGCGGCCTGCGGTGGCGGTAAATAGTAAATTTGACACCAACAATGTGAAGTTTTCCATTGACCGCCACCGCAGGCCGCGCCAGTGTTTCAGGCTTAAATTGATAACGACAGATAGTTCAAGCCTCGCATGCATGGTCTAATTTAAACGATGCAAGTAAAGAAGGCAAAAAGATAATATTTGATCATGATGAGTTTCATGACTGATTCATATGTATATATTATTAACGGTTAAGGATATCTACTCATTAACGTATTGGAAAATTGAAGCTACTAATGAAATCCATAATTTAATTTGCCATAAATGTAACGTTTATGCCATAATCATATACAACAGGGTTCTACATATACAACTTTTATATAAATTGTTCTGAAAATGTTACGGTTTCAGTGTAAAACGCTTATATGGCAAACACTAGCATTATGGCAAATGAAATTATGGCTATCGAAGGTATCCGGGAAAATTGTTTTCGTTGTATTCGAAAAATGCTATTAAAGTATTACATATGTACATACTTACATATAAATATGTATGATATTTACTATGAAAAAATATTTTATGATCCTAACTTCAAAATGTAAACTCAGTTTATCTTTTATAACGCCACCTGACTGTTAACTAAAATACTCGTACCTACACTTGACGATCAATCAGAAGTTAGACGAATAAAATACCTTTTAACTTGCTGAAAGTATTCCGCACGAAGTTTCATGGTACCCGTATCACCAATGATTGATAACGGATTCGATTAACTGCACACACGTTAAGAACCGTTCGATTCAACTAAACGGATTTCTCGTAACGTAAAGTACTAGTACTGACGAAAATATTTGTGTCATCGCTTCTACGTAAACAGTTTATGTGAGTCAGTCTTAAAGTAAAGTTGTGATTGACTCCAATATTATATTTAGGAGTGAGTAGGTATAGGCACATTTATTCGTGTCATCGTCACTTCGAACGGGTAACAAGACTAATAATAGTTCCGATTTCAATCAAATTACTGTATTAAACAAACAAATCTGGATTTTACTTTACGTACAGTCAGTATCATATAAATGTATACACTTTGGTGATTCTAGGACCTTGACCCTTAGAGATAAGGTCGTAGAACCACCAAAAGTGTATATGTATACACTTTTGGTGGTATGATGCTGACTACATATTCAACTCATAACTATCTATATACTTATCTTTCTACTGCAATACGTATTATTTTATTACAACCGACTACTGATAGATTGTCTGAAGCTACCCTGGGTCACCATTGTTACGCAATTGACCTGCAATTCTTCACTTATCTAACTTCATAACTAGTCTGCAATATAAATGTTGTATTTACAGTCAACATCATAAACATGTATACACTTTTGGTGGTTCTTGGACCTTATCCCTAAGCGATAAGATCCAAGAACCACCAAAAGTGTATACATGTTTATGATGTTGACTGAACACATGGTTAAGAACAAACTGCATGACATAAAAGGTGTCTTCGTAAAATAAGGCGTTTTCCTTTGTAACAGTACCTACACACAGTAATGTTTTATAGTATACTGGAGAAACAATATAATTCGTTTATTTTATTAACATAATGCTCCAGGTACGCAATGGTGTATTTTGCTACAAACGAGCTGCAAAGCTACCTAATCAAATGTTTCAAAACTGGCTACTAAATAATATGACA
This sequence comes from Epinotia brunnichana, assembly GCA_963854355.1. Lineage (NCBI taxonomy): Eukaryota > Metazoa > Arthropoda > Insecta > Lepidoptera > Tortricidae > Epinotia > Epinotia brunnichana. The sequence continues at coordinate 13,278,227 of OY977949.1, read as the reverse complement.
TTACCTTAAATGAGTAAGTAAAACGTAATATGGAAACAGCAATACATAAAACTTGATAGCGGTTACACTCTATATAAGGCAGTCGGTCAAAAATGAAACATTGTATGATATCATTAGTCACACAAACTTTTTGCCTTCCTTTTTATCGAAAGGTTTTGTTAATGAATCCACCCTCGTGAAATAAGAAATACATCAAACTTTATGATTGAGTCTTTAATGCAGAAAGTAGCACATTAAAAACACCTTCTACACTGGATGCCGTTGTTGATATTACAGTTGCATATATATTTTATGAGACTTATTAAGTGTGCATTAGTTTAACTGGTGTGTTTATTGGCCACCATTTTTACTACTCGTAGCACCATTTGACAATGACCGAGTTTTCACGTCCACGTCACTCATGTTTCAATGTTAATCAATTTCACAGATCCGGTAGTGCTCTATTAATCAGTTTCCACATGGCTAATCCCCTCATTTGAGCTGCGAGCGGCATTTCTCGCCGACCCAAACCAACTTACGTTTACCGTCGTCTTATCTACTACATAAACTTTACCATTCATATTTCTTTAGTAACACGTTTCCGCGGGATTTTCGTGACGGCAAATTTTAATTTGTAATATTGTCAGTTGGAAGACGTCACTGAATGTGCGTGCGTGCAATTTAGACCTTTAATGCGTTGGGTTAGAATCCATTGTCTTATCGATTACGCGGGTGGTTTGTTTGTAATGCCTCGTTCCAGTAGCGTTACGTTAGGATAATGGTTTGGCTGAAGATTGATGTGATCTTAAAAAGCGTGCGAGCGCTGTTAGGCCTGTTAGCAGCAAAGAAGGGGGGTAATTTAGAAAATGAGAATGTTGAGAATGACTTACCAAATGGCGGCTATCGTTTACTTTACATATCGATAACGAAAGATGTATTAAAAAAATTATGAGTCTGGATAAATTTTATTTTTAATGTCGAATTATTTACTCTATCACCCATCCATTTTTAAGTACAAGTACATTTATTTATTTTTGACATGTTAGACCAAAGGAAAAAATAGAACACAGTGTATTTTTGTACATATTTTATGATTTAACTTCGGTCTGACTAGCATGGCCACTTCATATGGCCTGTCGCACGATAAGCAGTCGCCAAGCCTGTTTAGTGTTTAATTATGTTAGCCCGCTATTAGATATAAATATTCTTGATATTAATAACTAATCTCCCTTAAATATGAGGGTTGAAAAACAAAGTTTATTTATACCCAAAAATTACCTTGTTGTATTTGAAAGTAAGTTACGATAGATATAATATATTCAAAGCAACAATCATAGATACAGATATAACAGATCCATTACCCAAGTTGTTTTCGTCTATAAACATGTATGTCACAACGATAAAGCACCTACTACGGGCGTAACCTACCCAACAAAAGTATGTGGGTCAATCGCTAAGCATTATCACAAATCGTTTACAAAGCAGCATTTCCCAAATCGGTGAGAAAACATCTCCACACAACCGTATCTACTGGTAATACACCACCCAACAGAGGGTTCAGGGGTCGCAAACATTCCTCGTTAACGTTTGTATTCAAAAGGCCGGGTGATTTTCTTTTTTTCTAACAATAACTTGTTACACAATGTCCAATTGCACCATTGCATTACAGAAATAAAATTTACAGATATACATGATGTCAAATCTAGTGTATATAGGCTATATTTCTAGAAATTTTTATCAAAATCCGTTGAGTTTTTGCGTGAAAGAGTTTTAAGTAATACATACACAAACTTTCGCTTCTTGGAATGTAATGGGATCATGTGCCAATAGTTCGCAACTTCTGATCCCTAGAGCGTATAGGATCATTATCGCCGACCTATTTTATGTCATTGTTTTCGTCTTAGCCGTGCTGGAATTTATGGAACAAAGTGAATATAACTGGAGCATAGTGACCAAGGATCGAGTGGTCCATTGAACTCGTCGTTCCGGTAGATATTTGTATGACAATATGTCGCGCACTTCTGTAAAGGTAGACATGGCGTGCCCGAAAGCGAATGCAGGTGACAAAATACCCATAAGATATTGATAAGAGTACATCAAGCCAGATGGACCTCCAGGCTTCAAGTCAACACTATTGCCGTATCCTACCATATAACATAGTAATTCCAGCAATTCGAATCTAGGTAAGGTGTGTAACAAAGTGATAAACGGAAGACATTTTAATAGATAAAATCGTATAAGTGCCATGAGGTGAATTTTTGCTGCCATTTTTGTTCATTGCTTTTGTTTTTCGAAAAGTCATCCAAAGTTCAAGAGAGTAAAGGTAAAGGGAGGGAATGAATCAGGTGAAAAGGTGAATTGAAAATTGGTCACAACTCATGCTAAATCATGTGTGTAAATACTTCATGATGAAACCATTCAACCGTCACAAAGCCGACAAAGCGTGTCTATCAATTACTCATTCCTATTAATTAATAAACACGCTAGTTATTGGCATTACAGGTAGCTTGATTAGTATTCCGTAACATGGACATCGACATAGATTAAATATGATAATTATGACCAAGTTAGTGCTAGCTAGCCAATTCAATTTCGATCTCACGAGATCTCGCGGGATTGCAAGATTGAAATTTCCATATAAAACACAATATGACAACAATTTCACCTGACTGACAAATTAAAAGCTAGTGCTTTTAATTTGTCAGTCAGGTGAAAAATTTTGTGCACGTCAAGGTTTTGATTGTACTGGGTAAAGCGTTATAGACTTTAGCAGCAGCAAATATAGGACATCGACGGTAGCCGCTCGTCATCGCATCGCAACAGGAACACGGACATCGCAAGAGAACAAAGTGTTTAATCACTTCTAAAGTCTGTTTTCGCAGGAAACTTGTCATGGTGTCGTCTTACTAGTTTACGTTACGTTAATCACGTACAGTGATGTTAGAGTTGGTACCTAGTTCAAGTTTTTTAAAAGATGGTCTACATGACAAGCGATTTGACTTAATACCATCCAGAATACGTACACATCGCTTTTGCAACCTGAACAGTCGGTTTGCATCCGCGCACCCACCCCAAATTGCTAAGCCATACAGGATATGGGATTGGATAAAAGCATAGTAAACTTGTACCGCTGCTGTTCTTGTTGACACTCTCGCTAAAGTTTTTAAAACAAACGTAAAACTACTAAGCTTGCTAACAAGAAAATCTAATTGTTTCCTCAAGTCTTGCTTGCTATCGAAATATATTCTAAGAAATTTAGTGCCATCTAGAATTCCGACAGTATCACTAATTAATGTGTAATCATCGATTACAATTTTATCGGTTCTGAGATTCCGAAAATGAACTAACTTAGTTTTGTTGATATTGGTGGTTAATTTCATACCTGAAAGTCAAATAATCTACTATAGTTTCGAGGGTACTTTAGATTAAGTTCTTGAGGTTCTCAGTATTGTTTCGCTTAAACTTAAGGAGTACAGTGACGTCATCAGCAAACATAATTAACTTATGAGGTAATAACTTAGGCAAGTAATTGATATACAATAGAAACAGAATAGGCCCTAAGATGCTTCCTTGGGGGACCCCATGTTCCAAACGTGCAATATTGATTTGTGCTCGACTATTGACTTTGACTTATGGTCCAATGTAGAGACTACAACGCATTGCTCCCGTTGTTTGAGGTAAGATTCTAACCACTTGTTGCTTAAACCGCGAATACCATATCGATTTAAACGCTTTTGAAAATTCTTGTTTATTTAGGGCTTCAGACACAAAAATGTTGAAACTCCTCTCTGTGTATGTGAAGTCCCCAACCCACACTGGGCCAGCGTGGGGACTACTGTCCGTTCCCTCACATCCATTACAGGAGGCCTCCTGCCTCCTGCCTGAATAGCATGAATTATTATAGTGTCACCGTAAGATTGTAAAAAGTGTTAGTTTATAATATATCTTAAAAGCTCGTATACTGACGAGTTACGTTAGTTAGTAATCTTGCGCTTCAGATTATAAAGTAAAGAAGTTCACAATTGTGCGATCCCAGATTCTTAATGACTACGGCTGTCTATCGATGTCACACTCACTCAGTAGATTTGTCGTCAAAAATGAATATTGCCAAAAGAACTGCATGTTACAATGAAAGAGAATTTTCCTAAAATGTCATGTGATTAAAATAATGTTAGTAGAAGTAAACAAGCGTAATAAAATAACAATATAGTGCTCAGTCCATAACTTTTTGGCTACTTATCTCCATAAAATAGACCTTGTTACCTTTATATAGGAATAGTACTTGTAAAGTTCCTTCCTTGATAGCAATTGTGAAAGGCGCTGAATATCCAAACCCCAGGGGCGTAGTAAAGCAACCTTTACCTAAATAACATCACTAACCCAGCATATAAATTACTAACCTTCATAAAATATAGCGAAAAGTCACAGCAGGACACATGAACTAAGGCTGATCGAACTTTACTTGTAAGTATTTCGGTACGATGTGCGTCAAAGTCCATAAAATATTGACGACTAGCTGTTGCCCGCGACTTCGTCCGCGTAGAACTTATACTTAGAAAATATAATGCAAACAAACTTCTACTTACCATCTTAAGGGATGATTTCCGAGGCAATAACTATTATATATCCTTCGAAGGGTCTCAAATTATCTCTATACCAAATTTCATCTATAGGTACATGGATTTTATCCAAACTTTCACCCCCTATTTCATACCCTTAGGGAATGATTTTCGGGATAAAAACTATCTAATATCATTCTTCGGGACTCAAACGACCTTTATACCAAATTTCATCTAAACGGGATTCATCCAAATTTTCACCCCCCATTTCACCCCCTTAGGGAGTGATTTCCGGAATTAAAACTATCCTATGTCCTTTCCCAGGACTCAAGCTATCTCTATACCAAATTGTATTAAAATGGGTTCCATCCGAATTTTCACCCCTAATTTCACTTGTCCTTTCCTAGGACTTAACCTATATCTACACCAAATTTCATCAAAATAGATTACATCCAAATTTTCACCCCCTCCCCTTTTCACCCCCTTAGGGGATGATTTCCGGGATAAAACCTATTAAATGTCCTTCCCCGGGACTCAAACTATTTATATAACAAATTTCATCTAAATCGGTGCAGCGGTTTAAGTAGCTCCATACAAATTTCCACCCCCAATTTCAGCCCCTCAGATATAAAAACTACCCTTTGTCCTTTCCCGGGGCTCAAACTATCTGTATACCAAATTTCATCTCAATCGGTTCAGCGGTTTAGGCATGAAGAGGTAACAGACAGACAGACACACTTTCGCATTTATAATATTAATATGGAAGTATGGATTATTAGTAAGGATAGTATGGGTTCTTTCCGCTTGTCTTCCAAATAGAGGTGTAGCTGTAGACTCACTTCAAAAGAAAGAAGAAACGAAAAACTCATTCAAATATCTCAAAAAATTACGAAGCTACAACCGTTTTAATGTCGCTTGTTAGAGTAAAACGATCAGGGACCGAGACGTCACGATCCTCGAGCGTCATAGTAAAAAACAATCGTTTCATTATAAAGGTGCGTTTTGCGGAAAAGAGACGCAACAAACCCCCTCTTAAAACTTTATACACTTATAACTTAGTGATTACCTATACGAGTATAGCCTCTTGCGTTGTTTTTTTTCGAGATAATACAACATTATGATTATTTTGTTTAGTGTCTACATCCCTATTTTCGATAAGATAAGATAAAATAAGATTTCTTTATTGTCAGAACTGTGTACATTTAGTTGTTTTGGGTAAAATAAAGTCCAACAGCTTGCCCATTTCGGACGTACAATATTAAACTTAAAGCTAGTCAAATATACTAAAACAATAACAACAATAGTATTTCCAAATAATTTTAACCATATTCACACATAAAATATTAATTTAGATCTATCCGACATCCGTATTTTCTTTTAAACCACGAACTTCGGAATTCGAAAATATTCGGGTATCTCTGTCTCTATCGCACTAACAAATGACAGGAATGCAGATATACGAACTTTGAGTTTCGGTTTTCGTGGTTTGGCTGAATACGCAAAGAGCGCGCGCGCGTGCCATTAAAAAAAACCAAGTTTAAGTATATTGTTCGAATTTGTTGTTACATTTGTAGAAATTACGCCTTAATTCGACATTTGCGCATATAAGTTCGCATATCAAAATCGATTAATTTTATATTTGCTTTTGGTACCTATGTGTCTCGTCAATGTATATCGTAGACGGGATTAAAATTATTAATAGGCGAAAGAAAGGCAAAGCAATTCCGCCATTTTGTCCGTAGTATTTCTTATTAGTCTGTGATTTTACGTTTCTTTTAGCTGACAGATGTGGCGGCGATATACTTTAGGTCTGCATCACACTGGCGCGGCCTGCGGTGGCGGACCATAGTAAATTTGACAGCGAATGACAAGTTTTCTATTGTCCGCAGCGGCCAGGCCGCGCCAGTCTGTGAGAGGCCTTAAGAATAATAAATGAAAAATTAAATGAAGTCGTATATTACGGAAAATAAATTAATTGTCGCAGTCGGATAAAAACTATCTTAAGTTGCAGCTGGAATAATAATGTACCTATATAAAATGTTTCATATTTTTCCGTCCATGGGATGCTGAGAACATTCGTAACACAGAAAGCTTAGTTTCAAACTGGCTGATTCTTTTTTTAATTTAGAGATTTATTATAAGTGGAGATGGAGATAATGACTGTAGGTTATTACTATCAAAGTCATTTTTGCGGTTTGAGATGAGACGGTATGTTAACTGATTCATTTTACTTAACTGTTTCGCTATAAACGAAGAAGAAAGAAACGATTAATTACATGCGCATTATTTCTTGTAATTTTTAGAGAGCTGCCAGTCCTACTGTCCCGTTTTTACGATCGTTGAAAACGATCTTCCATAAAATGCATGAAAAATACATCTATCATCTAAAAGCTTTGAACTGACACCCGGGGGATAAGATGACTCACAGGTACAATTTATCAGTCAAGGAAGCATGATCTCAATGTACAGTCACCGGTATCAATTCCTGCCACAACATAGCGCACATATGTTTCTGATACTACTCTATTTCTAAGGTCGTTTGGACGTGTTAGATATTTTTGTCGCGTTGTTTACTGCCGTCGCGCCTCGTCGTATATACAAAATCTTTTCTATCACATTACTTAGGTGATGCCGCTAGACTAATCTTAATGGTAATGGCCAGATATCCTATATCTATCAATAACCATTATAGACCACTTTTTATACAGAATACGTTCGTGCGTTCGTTTCGTGCTTTCTATTCAATTTCCACACTCGTAAATCATCCAGGTTTTAAATCTTGCCCTTAACTCTTTTAAAATGGGTTTGCATTGGACTATGGGAATAGGCGCCACATCCCCACTTTCGGTCTTTTCGGTATTCTGCATACATCAACCAAGGTTACTGAAGAGTAATTAAGGAATACCATTAACTACGTTCGCAACTTTGTAATGGATTCATAATTAAATACCTCTAACTAGTTAATTAACTAACTTACCTATAAATACTTCAACGTTTAACCATGCCATGCTATTGAGCTAGATAAAGTTGTTATTATCAACGTTTAAGTACTTTTTGAGGCATCCACTCGAAGTTGATAAGTTATCTAATAAATTATCGGGTATTACATAAGCCGGCGCTTATCCCAGTTTTGATAGACAACTAATCCACTAAACTTAATTTGAATGATCCTAATCGAGCAAGTTATTAGGTACATTAATTTTGTATTAAGCAGTAGGTAAGATGCGTATCATGCGTACGAAGCAGTTTGCCGGATAACAAAATTATAAATTGAAGGTTAAAATTACTGTTTCGAGCAGAATTCGAACCGCCTCCTCCCTAAGGCGTAGTAAGAGGGAACTGGTTAAAAATAGTTGAATCGAGTATGGGTTTCGATAGCTTAGCGATTGATCCGGTCTGCCGAAAGGTCGCTGAATCCAATCCATTTCGAAACAATGAATTGTTCATTGTTAGGGTTCCGTAGCCAAATGGCAAAAAACGGAACCCTTATAGATTCGTCATGTCTGTCTGTCTGTCTGTCCGTTCGTATGTCACAGCCACTTTTTTCCGAAACTATAAGAGATATACTGTTGAAACTTGGTAAGTAGATGTATTCTGTGAATTGCATTAAGATTTACACGCAAAAATCTAAAAAAAACATTAAGTTTTAGGGGTCCCCATACACAGAACTGAAACTCAAAAAAAGTTTTTTCATCAAACCCATACGTGTGGGGTTAAGGTTTCTAATATCAGTTTTTTCTAAACTGAATAGTTTGCGCTAGAGACACTTCCAAAGTGGTAAAATGTGTGTTTCCCCCCCCCTGTAACTTCTAAAATAAGAGAGTGATAAAAGTAAAAAAAATATATGATGTACATTACCATGCAAACTTCCACCGAAAATTGGTTTAAACGAGATCTAGTAAGTAGTTTTTTTTAATACGTCATAAATCGTAAACCGCAATTTATGTTACGGAACCCTTCATGTGCGAGTCCGACTCGCACTTGGCCGCTTTTTTTTAATTGCTTACTAGTTTATTTTGTCCGCAGTAGCGCGAGTCTTTGTGCATTCATCATCATCATCATCATTATCATCATCATGTCAGCCGAAAGACGTCCACTGCTGGACATATGCCTCCCCCAAAGAGTGCCAAAGTGACCGGTCCTGCTCCTGCGCCACGCATTCAGCGGACTCCCGCGACCTTTGTGCATTATGCGATCTAGAATAGGTCAAAGAGTAAAGGCCTCCACACACCGGTCGCGTGCGCGGGTCGGGCGCGGGCCCGCGCAAGTTGTAAAACATTGAAACTACACTTCAAACACACATGGAACGCGGGCTCGCGTTCGATGTGTGTTTGAAGTTTATTTTCAATGTTTTACAACTTGCGCGGGCCCGCGCCCGACCCGCGCACGACCCGCGCCCGCGACCGGTGTGTGGAGGCCTTAATCGTCTGGCTCAGTGAAAGTGCACATTTCTCCGTATGAGACTTGAATCGTGAAATTTTTCATTACACACTTTTCTAACTAAATATTTAGCACCTATCCGACCTCCCATTTAAAGGACAGTCGTTTACAAAGATATAGGTAGGTACGTACGTATCATAGTGATGTACTCCACTGTACTTCCAGTTTATCTAACCTAAACCTATAACACTATACAAAAGGAAATCTAGTTAACAACTTAGAGTAAGAATAAATTCGGATTGTAATGGCATTGAAAAATAATTTAAATATTATCTCGGAACGAGACATCTTTATCTCAACTAGTCTTAGATGCTGACTCAGTTACATTCTCTCACAGTTAATGGTCATCGGTGACTCACATTAGTTACGTTTGTAAACACTCGTATTTACGAAACAAAGCCTTCTTGTGTACAGGTATTTTGCACCTTCTGCTGTTGAACTGAACTTCAAATTTGCGTGACAGTAAAATGTGCAAGTTACCTCACGTTACTTTAGTTGGTTAAGGTATGTATTGATTCATTATTGACTCAATAAACACAATGTATTCGGTCAGCTGTGTGGTAACTTACCTACGTGTCTCAAAGAGGTAGGTAGGTACAAAGGTACCACTCCCATATCCGTTTTAAAATCAGATTCAGATTCAGATTCAGAACTTTATTGATAAAATGTCATATTTTACAGGTCAATATCATGCATGTCAAATACATTTTAAAATTTCTTATTGTCTTAGATGTTATATACCTATCATTATTGAACAATTTTGAAAGTGTTGTTGATCAAGTAAGTAAGGGACGTAAACGACGTTGGACGATTACATTCTTAAAATTAGTCCGATGATCTGCTGGTCGATCACGTAACGCATTGTACGCGCGTTAGGTAGATGCACAGATGTATGGAGATCGGACATGGCGGCCGATTTGTATAGAGTGAGCCTGTCGCAAGTACATTAACCCACACAACGCCCAAGTAATTGACAAGACAAAGCACGCACACATCTAAAACAACCACACTTGTATACCTACACGCTTATTTGACAATAAACGCGCATCATATCAGGCATTTTGGGAAAAAACGTAATATTCTCTGCGATCAGCACGCGTGCACAGTATGGCAGTGTATGCCCATTGAGCATACAGCTGCGACACGGCCGCCGGCGGCTTGTCCTCTCTCTAGTATTCTATGCTCTGAGGGTAGATGTATGTAAGTGTCAAATTTTAAATATATGCAAAAATGTAAGTGGGATTGTCCTAACGCGCGTTCGGAACGTTACGTGATTAGAGTGATTATGATTACCCCTCTGATTACTTCTTTAAACACGCGAAAAAAGACAATCGCACTGTGAAGCCCAAGGGTTCAAGTTAGTTACGCTAATTCAGAACTAAAGCCAACCGGCATTGTTGGCAGAGAAATGAACATCCCGCTAGAGCGACAACACAATTGTACATCTACAGTGCAATTCAATGTTAATTAAAAGAGCAACATCCTGACTCTTGAAATATGTGTGTACCTATAGCTATAGGTAGTTGTGTATAGTTAGTATGATACTGCATGGCCCGCTTTCTTTTGGTGAGAGTGGTTACATTTTCACTTTTAACTCGAACAGAATTGATTTAAATTATATGCATAGTATTAATTAATAATGTATTTCGGATTTTAGAATGCGTAAATACAGATTGTCATTCGTTGTACTAGTAAAAATGTATTAAATTAGATCCTATTTATCATAATGACAATATGCCATGAACCCTGTTATATGTTATTATGTAAATTAGTACCTACATCGTTACCTCTAAAAAAATAATATATCAAGTACAAGTATCATGCAAAGTATAATAAAAAAATATACCAAATTCCTAAATCATTTCTAAGAAACCAGTTAAAAAATATATAAACCAATTAGGTTCTCAGTTTGAGCAGAAAGTTACATTATCATACTAATAGCTTAAATAAGTTACATCATTTCTAGTTTAACTTGTCCATCTCTTGTTGGCCAATCGAATTTCCCAGCATTTTAGTGAGACCGCTGAGTCGTTAGTGGTCACTAAATGAGGTGACACTGACATTTTCTAAGTCGTGACTAAGACGTGCGGTTTTTTTCTAAATGCAAAAAGCATTTGCCTTTCAAATTTTTGCCATGAATCACCAAGGTTCTTACAGTATGTATCACCTGCTTGTGGAAATGTACTCGAACGAAACAATACAATGGTTTTGTTAGAAAGTGAAGTTTTACGAATATTTGAAATAATGTTACACTGAAATGCTGACTAGAAAGCATGTTAAAGACAAAAAAAGTTACTTTGTAATGTCGAGTCTAGTTAGGATGACAACCCAGCACAATAATCTTTCTTTTAGCTTGGTTTTGTTTGAACATTATTTTAATTATTTATATTAAAACAAAAACCTACACTTAACCGTTGAATCGCATTTTACCCGGGATAGAAAATAATAAACGTTTGTTGAACTTTGTTTAAAAAGACCACCCAAGTCTGAAATATTTATGAACGAGTGATTCACTGATACAATTACTCAATATCATGAGAACAGTCTTATGATTAAGCTGACTATAGATATTAAGCACATGAAATGTGTAATATTATTTAGTGCTGGCTGTACCCGCGACAGCACTCGCGTAAAATATAGCGTATTTCAGTCTTGAAGGTCCGTTTTTATTATAAATATATGCTAGGCTACTGTGGAAACAATTATTGAAATCGGACTCGTGGTTTCGAAGATTATACCTCTTACTTACCTAGTTATAGTATAGAAGTAGCTAAATTTAAACCTAAACTGACGCATATAATGGCATATCATCGAAGTAGATACACAAGAACGTACACAAGTGAAGAATTTGTATGCTTCCCCGTATCAAGAGTTACCACGCGAATTTTTATCGACCGTATAAATCATCATCCTTCGTTCGGATTTTATATGCTTGCTTTTTTACGCCAGCGATAAATAAAATTGTAGCATACTTAGCATCCCTACAGAAGTTACAAGTTAGAAGCACCACTAGACGCGCCTCTTGCTAGATCTAAACAACAAATACGTATCATTCTAAGGCGTTTGTAAAGTAGTGCTACCTAGATAGAAGATAGAATTAGGTACTCCAAAAGAAAGACGGCAAAAAAATATTCCAATGACGAAAATCCCATTCAGATATCCCAAAAAATTACGAAACTACAATAGTTTTAATATCGCTTGTTAGAGAGAAAACGCTAGGGGATCGTGACGTCACGATCCCCGAGCGTCATAGGGTCATGTCATGTCGATCACTTAACTCATTGTACAAACGTCGAGTAGGTCTAATTGTCACTTTTTATATGGAAAATTGACAGGTAAATTGTACCGACGCGCGTTCGGAACGTTACGTGATTACCCATCAGGCCACATGTCTGCGGTGCTAAACGCGAGTTTCTGCAGCGCGCGGTCATATGGCCTGGCCCATAATGACAATCGTTTGACATGAAGGTGCGTTTTTCGGAAAAGGGACAGAATATGATTAATAGTACATTACATCAGAGGCCGGGAAAACACGGATTTCCGGCCAAGTAGAGATACGAGGCCGGGAATCCGCTTTCACGACGAGGCATGTATAGTGCTTTTCTCAAACATGCAATGAAATAAATAAATAAAAATCCTCAAATTAAACAAATTTTCATGTCTGAATGCCGTGATGCTATGCCACAAATAGTGGAATGAAAATTAAAAAGTTACTTTGCAGGCCTAGGGCTGAAAAGTTGTATGAAATCCCATTTCAGGCCGCCTCGAGATGCTGCGCCCGAAAAAGGATACCTACTTCTGAGTCTATTATAAGGAACGTAAAGAGAATATTTCATTGCATGTTTGAGAAAATGATTATTTAATCCCCGACTTAACTTTTTTCTCCATTTGACAATGTGTTACTTCTTCGCGAAAATTCATCATTATTGGTTAGTTTATTTGTCTTCATCCCTATTGTCTTCGTCATTGTGGTGTGTGAGTACTACTTGTGACTCGGAAAATGATCAAGTATTTATTCGGCCATTTATACGGTCTTTAAACCAGTTTTCATCTGTATAATTTTAATTTTTGATCCCTTAGTGATATCATCATTACAAGTTTATTGTACAGCCAGCTGAGAATTGTAATGTTGTATGTTGATCGTTAAATCTTATGGAGAATCTGCCTATAATACGCCTCAGGGTTAGGCTGAATTTCCATTAAAGATGTAAAGAGTAAGAGAGTAAAAAGTTTTTATTGGTGACCCTCGCGCAGGCAGCTTTCTCGCTCAAAGAATAGCGATTGCTATTCAACGCGGGAATGCTGCCTGTGTGATGGGCACCCTGCCTAAAGGGCAAAGTTTTGATACGTTACTGTAATTTTATTTTATTTTTAAGTCGTTTGCAAATTTTATTGGTTGTCAAAAAACTTAAATTAATTTAAAACTTCTGCCAAACCACAGTGCGGTTGTTGGCAGACGATACTCCAATTATTATTACACAACTAGTTACTTATTGCGAGACTATGTTTGGGTTAATTTTCAGGAAATGGTTATAGGTATTATTAGCACATTTTTGGTGGATAACAAACCTAAAGAACATTCCTACTTAGTTTCAAATTATCGTATTATTGCTTACAGATTTAATGCTTAAATACTTGGTATCCAAATCTTAAAAGCAAGAAAACTTGCACAATAAAAAGGTCTGAATAAGTTGTTAAATATGGTGTTTTTTTTAAGATGTGAATAAATTGAGGTCTACGTGCATGTTATTATTTTTGACGATAGTGATGGGCATTTCTATTTAAAGTTTTACTCCGAGATTTTGTCATGTCCCCTTGCATTTTTTGCGATAATCTCGTGATATGATTTTTTTATCCGTATAAATAGTAGATTGTACAACAAGGGCACAAAACGAGCCATTTAACCTGAGACGTTTATATCCACCCGAGCCATCGGCGAGGGTGGATAGTTAAGTCGAGGGGTTAAATGGCTAATTTATGCCCGAGTTATACACACTGCTTTTCACTTCGATTGCGAGAAAATAACAACTAATTGCAAAATAAAATAAAATAATAGCTCATTCCTGTCAATTAACTTTTTTAAGTAATTATTTTTAATTTTCGACACTAGTGATATTAGTTTTAGGTACTTCATACTGCCAAGTCATTTAATGGTACAATACATTTTAAAATAATAATTGACTCCTATTTTATCCGGTTTTATTAATTTAGTAATGGAAAACATGGATGTGAAATTTATTAAAGCAAATCAAATCAAATGACAAGTTTATTCTACGAAGTTTTATTATTGTGTGTGTGGCTGTTAGGCCCGATTATCTTAGTCTTTAAAACAATTTTACTTTGTGCACTAGAGCATAAAAGTGGCATTTTGTGCAGCATACATCTAGCACAAAGGCGAACTTTGCGAGCATGAGAAGTGAAAAGTATGTTTTTTGAATGAAGTGGTAGGTGCTAATTATTTAATTTAAAGTATAATTATACATTTTTTTCTTAAATAAAATTCATTTTATAAATACCGTTATTTGTCTGTCCAGTACTGTCCCCGCCCAACAGTTCCATTTTTTAACGACCTTTACGCATTTTATTTCTATAGAGGGAACACCAAGTAAATACATTTTTGGACGCTTTAAACGTTGATAAATATATTGCTCAGGAAAAACCGCTTTTTCACCGCTTCGTTAAGAATAAAGTTAAAATTTGAAATTAATGTTGTCCCTTCGAAAATGCAGTTCGGACATTGTCCGTTTGCTAACGCTAATTTCGTAGTCTTAGAGAAAAGTTTCCTAAAACCTTTGAGTTTAATTGGCACACTGGCAACATTCTGGCCATAGATAAAGTGCGTTTAAAACGTCATATTTCGAAAAAGGTCAGTTGAAGTCCGATCACCGTGGCGTGCTGTTGAGGCAGTATCTATCTATCTTATCTAAGTGTTTAGTCCGTTTTGTGCAACGATTTATGCTGTTCGTACAGAAAGTAAATGGATTGCTTTTTTTATCAAACCAAACAAGTGTTTTGCAGTACTTTGGCGAGTTTCAAATATATCGTTTGCTATTCGATTTGTTTAAATGAAAGAGATTTAATTCTAGTTCGTTGAAATCGTAACGTCCGTTTGTTAACATTTTGTCACGTTACATATAAGTCGGACTGGAAAAACGTTAACAAACGGACACATAAAGTCGCATGGACATTAAATGATATTTAGTGTTTGCCGTGACTTCATCCGTATTAAATATCAAAGAGGACGTTAAAATTATAACCATAAACTGCTACGTTATATAAATGTTCACATTTTCGTAAATACTTTTGTGACTTATTTCGGATACCCTCTTATTTTTATTTATTTATTTCGGTTACTACATATATTACCTTACTAGGCTCCGTGACTCCGTCCGCGTAGAACTCGTTTATATCGTAGCTCCATACAAATGTTCAGCCCCTTAGGGGATGATTCCCGGGTCTCGTCTAATAATTCTAATAATTTCCTCCATACAAACTTAGAACCCCCTTCTAACTCCTTTAGGGGATGAGTTTAAATAAATGCCGAAAACAGTTTTATAGTCTTTTAACAAACAGTCTATGACCGAAGTTACAAATCTCTTACTTTAAAAATGTCTAGCTTTCCATACAAACTGTGAACCCCTTTTTAACCCTCTTCAGGGACAAGTTTTAAAAAACTTCTACGACTTATTTACTTGTTTCCCAACAAAGTGTTTTTGTACAAAGAAAGAAAGTAAATAAGGTAATTTGGTACTAAGTACCCTTAGTATAAGACAAAACAAGACTGCAAAAAGGCATTTCAAAGACTGCTTAAAGGTTGCATTAGATATTTGATTTGATAATAATATCCTATTTGACTTTATAAGTATAGTAGCTAGTGGCAATATAAGTATTAAACATAACTATAATTACTTATTACGATCTAGTACTAATTTGTGATTATTGTGATCTCGTCTTTAATAATAAATAAGTGGTAAATACGAATTTAATTAAAGGTTTAGACCCTTATCGTTACCTGCCTGGAATATTTTTTTATAAAAAAACTATGCTCAGAGTTAAAACCTAATAGTGTTTTTTAGTTTTTTTGATTATGATTCTATTCAATAAAAAATCAAACGATGACTTTGAGTACGCCTTTTATTTTCTACATGATAAACAAATCGTTACCAAATGGACCAAGTAAAACTACTTTTAACTTACTATATATTATATATTTTTTCCCTGGTTATTACTTAAAATTCTGCAGATCTCTTCACATATTAGCAAAAAATAATATATTTACTACTAGAACTAGGTGTCACACTTGCCAAATTCATAAAATATTTTTTATAATTTTGTAAATCATCAAGGGTACAACTTTAAATAGAAATGCCCTGATAAGCAAAAGCACTATTCTCCTTATCATGAGTATAATTACTGTCCAGGTCAACGAACTGCCATTTGGCTCAAACTCGATGACATAAACGTAAACACTACTCCTTTTGTAGCAAACTCGGAATCATTTTATTACCTACCATTTAAATGGAGTCTGAAGTAAAACGATTAACGATTATAATGTAAATAGGTTGATGGAGTATAAATTGAAGAGGAAATGGTTTGAAATTTATGAGAAGGCGATTTCAATGGAGAAGCAAAGTTTGGAATTACCATCGGTCGTTTCTTGACTGAATGTGACACCTGCTCTGGTAGTAAAATAATAAGTTTAAATAATTACGATTTTAATAACGATTAGTGAATTATCATAGTATGGTGGCTGCACAGTTATTGTATGTTTTAATGAAACAACGCCCTGACTTAAGGGGACGGGTAGGGCAAGCCTTCTCGATACAAATGTTGTGCAAGTTTTTCTTTATTTGTGTTTGCGTTATAAATATTAGTGTTAATCAAGTACACAATATTTTTTTGTTAGCTATTTACTGATGTTATTATAATTATTTAATAAATTTGTCTAAGAATGAACATGGATAAGATGAAGATCATGTTAAATGTCCATGTAGTACCAACCAACTCCCATTACAATCGGACACTTTACGCTCGAAGTTGTAGACGATTATGTATACCTAGGACAGACTGTCCAGTTAGGTAGGTCCAACTTCGAGAAAGAGATCAACCGTCGAATCCGACTCGGCTGGGCAGCGTTCGGGAAGCTACGGCACATCTTTTCGTCCAATATTCCGCAGTGTCTCAAGACGAGAGTCTTTGACCAGTGTGTGTTGCCAGTGATGACATATGGCACTGAAACGTGGTCGCTTACAATGGGCTTCATAGGAAGGCTCAAAGTCACCCAAAGGGCAATGGAGAGGGCTATGTTGGGAGTTTCTCTGCGTGATCGCATCAGAAATGAGGCTATCCGCAGCAGAACCAAGGTAACCGATATAGCCCTCCGAATCGCTAAACTTAAGTGGCAGTGGGCGGGGCACATTGCACGTAGAACTGATGGCCGTTGGGGTGAAAAGGTTCTCGAGTGGCGACCACGTACCGGAAGGCGCGGCGTTGGTAGGCCTCCTACAAGGTGGACTTATGACCTGGTAAAGGTCGCGGGAGTCCGCTGGATGCGGGTGGCGCAGGACCGGTCACTTTGGAACTCTTTGGGGGAGGCCTATCTCCAGCAGTGGACGTCTTTCGGCTGATATGATGATGATGATGAATAAATTTGTATTTTAAATTCTTTTTAAATCTAGCAAAATTTTAACATCATGCCCTGCGTAAATCCAATATGAGCAAGCAAAAAAAAACTAATATTTTGTAGTACCAAACCCGACGAAAAAACTTGCACAACGTTTGTATGAAGAATGCCTTGCCTTACCCGTCGCCTTAAGTCAGAGCAGTATATATAGGGCAACTTTAGTACCATGTAATTTTGAAAACCGGTTAGCCTGGTGGATAGTGACGAAGCTGAAGGTCCTGGGTTTGAATCCCGGTAAGGACAAATATTTGTGTGATGAGCAAACATCGGGGTTTTCGGAGCGGGAACGTTTGACATTAGCCAAAGAGTAGGTATTTACTTAAAAACAGATCGTACCCTAGTAGGTTTCTACCGAATGAATAATTGATTGAAAAATAAATAAAGATTAATCATACATATAGGTACATATTTTATATTGGTCATTCATTATCAACCTCTTCAGTTAAGTCTATTCATTTATAAGAAAATGCTTCATAGATATCGAGCGTCAAGATTGACATTGTATTAGACACCTATTGTCAACCGTTACCCTTGCTTGTCTAGTAGATACACTTATATGCAATTGTATTTAAAAAAACTGTAAATAATCAGTCAACACAAATATGCCTCCGAGAAAAAAAACTCGTTACGAGTTTATGCGTTCGTGGATAGAAAATAATCCAGAGATAGAGGTTCGAGATTCTTTATTATTTTGCACCAAGTGCAATGTGAGCTTCGCTCAAACGAAATCTAGTGTAACGCGACATGTCGCATCTAATAAACATACAGGTATGAAATATGATTTCAATAGTGAGCTCTTGAAATTTGTTGTGGGCTGTAATATACCATGGACGCAGGTAAACAATCCGATATTTAAAGATTTTATCGAAAATTGTGTTACCGGTAAATTTGGAAAAACTGCAAAAGTTCCTTCGGAATGTCAACTGCGACGGGAATATTTAAATAAAGCTTATGATGAAAAAATGAATAAAATACGGAGCGAGCTAAAAAATGAATATATATATGTGAGTGTCGACGAAACCACGGATGATTATGGTCGTCAAATAGCTAACGTAATAGTGGGAGCATTACGTGATGATCACATTGGCACTCAACACTTGATATCCAGTAAACGGTTAGACAGCACGAACAATGTATCAATATCCAATACGGTCACAAGTGCTCTTGATGAATTATGGGGTGCTAACCATAATAATCACAATAAAGTACTTTTACTTTTAACTGACGGTGTGGGCTTCATGCTAAAGGCTGGAAGAAATTTAAAATGTATTTTTCCCAATCTTTTGCACGTCACATGTTTGGCTCATGGTTTAAATAGAGTGGCTGAACTAGTAAGAAAACTTTATCCAGATGTGAATGATTTAATCGCAAATGTTAAGAAGACCTTTTTGAAATCTCCTAAAAGAATACAAAAGTTTAAAGAAATGCTCCCCGGAGTGCCTTTACCACCTCGACCAACAATTATTCGGTGGGGAACCTGGATAGAAGCTGCAACGTATTACAGCAAACATTACGATGAAGTGAAACGTGTTCTAAATACATTCAGTCCCACCGAAGCCCAGAGTATTAGAAAGGCAAAAATAGCGTTTGGAAATGCAAATATAAAAAGCGACTTAAATTTCATAGCAAATCATTTGATGACTATCCCAAATGCTATTAAAAAACTACAGGATGCGAAGCTGTCCATCAGCGATAGTTTAAAAATAGTTCATGAAACCTATAGAGATGTTTCCAAATTAAACATGAGCGTAAAAGGAAAACAGATTTATGATAAACTGAAGTTGGTATTAACCCTTTACCTACGGGGCCTTGAATCACTCCGTCATCGCTCAATACGGGCATGTTTTGGCGAGAGTCAGTGGTTAGGCATAACTTCACTTACTTGTAACTTTTGAAGTATTACAGCTACACAGTTGAAATTTCACACAGACAATAAGTATAATGTGTTTAATCAATAAATAATCACTTAGAGTAATAATATTCACTATTTTTTCTGATATCAAGCAATATATCAGTCACTAAGAAATTGCAGATTTTTAAGTTACAACTCGCGGATTTCACATGTTTAAGTTTAAGTACATTAGTTTATAGTATATTTAACACAAATAAACACTAAAATAACGATAATTATAAAAATAATGCATAAATATCAATCACTAAAATTGAGACTCCAAACACTCCCACGCCGTACTCTAACAAAAACACTAATGTCCGCCATATTGAGTTCAATTATTTGCACGTCTGCAGTACGGGTGTCAACCCCAGTTGCCACCAAAAAAGCGGTCATTTTTATAAATATGTTTATTTCAGAGCCATCTACCGAAACATTTTGATATTTTTTTCTTTGTATCTGTACTAATCCCAATGCATAATGTGACCGCTATTACCAAGACACAAGGTTTTGTTTTGATTAAAAAAAATATTGAACATGACCATTACTTCGATCAACTATAGTTGACACCCGTACTGCAGCGGTGTTGCCGTACTGGCAACTCTGGTTGACACCCGTAGGTAAAGGGTTAAAGAAGAATTCTGGCTATAGCACACTAAAAATTATAAATGAGTTGGTACAAGGCAAAGAAATAGAACTTCAATCTCAAACTTCTCGTGCATCAATTGATTCCTACAAAAAATTTAAATATGCACCTATTACAACTGTCGACGTGGAAAGATCATTTAGCTCCTTGAAATGGATATTTACAGCAAGACGCCGTAGATTAACTGTCCCAAATATCGAAAAAATATTAATAGTTTATTCTGAAAATCGTGTCAACTATTCAATTTACAGCAGGTAATTAATTAAAGTTATATTTATTGTTACCTTATAAGTTATAAGACTTTTACGGAAATTAAAATAAAACTTTGTCACAGATTGTATACAACTCACAGAGAGGTAGTTATTCATTAGGCATAATAAGATATTTTCTTAGACTAACATATCTGTTTATCTCTACTCTTTCTCAAATCATTCCCGCTCCGAAAACCCCGATGTATGGTGATGAGCATAGATATTTGTTTCTGAGTCTTGGATGTTTTCAAGTCAAACTTTGCGGCGCCGGCACATGACGTGGCCAGGCCCTTAGCCGAAGCTGGATTTTATTTAAAAAAAAGAAATGTTATTTTACACTAATAACGTTCATTCAGTCTGAGCTTTATAAAACTGGACCGGAAGTTATTAGACATGGAGGTCCCGGGTTCGAATCCCAGTAAAGGCATTTATTTGTGTGATGTGATGAGCACAAATATTATGAAAAATACATATTTAAATATTTATTTACCTAACAAGTATGTTTATCGTCGTCTAGTAGGTTTAGCACCTTTAGTTTGGGACTAGGTCGATTTGTGTAAGATTGTCCCCAAATATTTATTTATTTATTTATATACATACTTCATTGATAATAACACATTACAAGTCAAAAATAATTCATATATGTACAATACAATAATTAACATAACCAGATTATAATGTACAATTTCATATTACATAGTACTAACATTATTTCTTATTTCTTTCAATTCTATAAATTCCTTAAAGCACAGAATAAGTAATAGCTTAAAGCTATAAAAGCATTGCTGAATAAGCCACTTAATGCACACAAACTAAATTTTAAAGATATTCTTAAGACGTCACATAAAATGTTAAGTCTACAGAAACACAATTCACAATTACAAAGCCACAATTGATACAACTCTAGGGCAACTTTAATCGAATAAAACCCCGGTCAAAGCTACAGCAGGATATAATATATCAGCTCGTAGGCGTCCATTAGAGGCGATGGGCTTTATTTAACATTTGTCTTGTTAAATTAGTTAATTGTCCGTACATCGCACTCGTCGTGGCCGTCTCCCACGTCCTGTGGGAACACTACAGTCCAACTTTAGTTTTATTTATTTGGCTACATTGAAATTGCTTTTGTTATAGTTTTCACAGGCTAGACTAAGAAAATACTGAATAGTGCAACGATTTTTGCTAATTATTTACCATTGAATAGCAATGTAGTTAGGTCATACATAGATTTGGTTCGCGTCTGTACTGTGGACCTAGCCATAGTTACGTGATATACTTAAATCCTCAAGCCTTAGTAAACAGTGTCTTACATAAATCTATGTAAAATAATAAAAACACACATCTACTTGCATAAACTACACGTTAACTACATGTTAACCAACCGGACACTGTTCTTAATAAAAAACTTACATATTGCCTACTTAGCTAAAAAAATGCACTCTCGATTAATTGGGTAATTCGACTTGACAAAGCAATAGGAAGGTAAAAACAATAGGAGGAAGGAAGTTTTAAAGTTGTCACAGTTATGTCAACACCATAGAAATGAAGTTGTATGACGTAAATGAATCCTATCCTGCATTGCAGATTTATTATAGGTACTGGTGTGCCGTTGGCCATATTCCGATTCCCCGGGATACTACCACCAGCATCATTGCCGGGTATACAAGAAAAGGGTACAATAAATTTGGATGTGATATTTTCTTGATTTAAATCGCAAAATACTGCAACAAAAATATGAACAGTTTTAAAATTATGCGCCTAATAAAACTGTCTCAAAATTACCGGCATATACTAAATATTGTAGCTATACCGGAATTGAGGAGGCATGTAATAGTGGGCTCCTAAAAGAAGAATAAAAGTCGCGGATGGACCTGTTAAAGTTGTAGGATATTCAACTACTTACTTTTGACTCAGACAATTGTCCTCGCCTACGCTCATTAAAGTCATTATACTCATACCTCTCAGCTCATGCGTCATTCACGATGTCTGCTTAGAATTCAAGCATGTCCATTATTAGTTCTGACACATTTAATGATATAAGGTAGATACGAGATTTATATAGGTATTTTTGATCTTAGATTACGAACTCGTAGATATAATTGCAGTGAGTCCGTTTCAAAAACGACATCATCGAACGTCTATTTGTATTGTATTTTCATGATCTGTAATTCCGTCCAATGTCAAAGAAGAAGATACGTTCGGTAATGTCGTCTACAAACAGATAGGACTTGTGCCTTTATTTGGACTTAATACAATTTATTATACTTAACGTGCACATGCTCAGCTGGACGTGGTCATCATTGGCTGCCATGTCACCGTTTTAAAACATGCCGCCATTCATTGATAGTGAGATCAGAAATCAGCAGTCTCACCGGACGTATTCATTGACAGACCTATTAAATATACGTTAGTGTATTCATTCATCGATTGTAGTTGTGACACATTCATTCTAAGAATTTGCTAAGAATCTAGTTAAGTTGGTTGGATGACTGATGTACATATGTAAAGTACTCTGGTTTCCACAATATGTCAAGTAATAGTAAATTAAGAATAGGCTAGTTACATAAGCCAACTGCTAAAATGGAAGTCAAATAACCAGATTATTATTGTAGACATATGAATACCTTCTACTACTAATACATACTTTACTACCTAATGAGATCGTCAAAATACATATTGTGTATATGCATGGTTTGTTTATGTATATGTTTCGTATAAAAATAATCCGTATACGTACATGTAGTCTTTTCTTTTTTAATACAAGCCTTATAATATTTACTTTAACCAGGAACTATATGTAGGTAGTACCTACACCCACTTCCATTGAAAACTTTTCAGGTCTATACAGGGTGAAATCGGGGTCGTGTAGCAAGAAGACCAAAAGCGAATAAGATGGTAACACTGAACAACTTTTCCCAAGAAACCGACCACGAATTCGCAAAAAATACCAGTTGTTCCATACATTAACTGTCAATTAAATCACAGTTAACTCTTAATTGGCTCTTATTTTTTTGCAATTTCGTGGGTGGTCCCATGGGAAAAGTTGTTCAGTATGACCATCTTATACACTTTTGGTCTTCTTCCGACACGACCCCGATTTCACCCTGTATAATAATGATGACAATACAATACCTACATTGTTATCATCTAGTTGATATGACTATGGAGCCAGAAGATGGAACTCTTCGTAGGGCTTCCATTAAAATACATTATTTTTGTACCTAATTTAGTAAATTTTCATGACTCTTCATTATCTTCTACTAGGAAAGTATGAATAACATCCAAAAGAGAAACCTGCCATTTCCATCCCTACATTTTCCATTCTAAAGGCGATTGACCTAAAAAAATCTAAATCACGAATCTTCAGACTAAAAATATATTCCAATCCATTAGGGGCACATTTGGCAAATTTGTCTCGACCCCTGATTAGCCCTCTAGGGTGTTGAAGGTACTAAATTGCTCTTCACCGACTAAATTTAGTTTAGGTAGCTGTTTGTATTCGCTCTTGAACCTTGAGGTATAAAATTAAGCTTAGTGTACAATGGCCTCAATCAGTTTCGTCTATTATCTTGATTTTCTATGGTTTGATTTTGAACCTTAATTCAAGGGTTACTAAGTTACGTTTCGTATGCATATGTTTACAAAACACGTTGAGCATTTATCACAAACTGGACTTTTACAATTACGGAGACACTAACGAGAACAAAAGACGTTCGGCAAATAGCTATCAAATTAATCAAGTCAACTCCGCTTATACCAAGGGGATCGTCTGCTTTTGGCAAGTAAATAAGAAATAGAAAAACCAATCAAAAATGTCAGTATTCTGCTGTGCACAGGAATATATTCAAAGGTTTTGTCGTCCCCGATAAAGTAATGAAGGTTCAAATAAAGAACATTTTTCATTTTAAGTCGTACGCTGTACTCTACGCTGTTGGCTTATTGTGTTATTTGCGTTCAGAAAATTATGTAGGTACACTCAGCCCTTATGAAGACCATAATGGTCCCCATTGTAAAAAACAAAACGGGTGATCTGTCGGACAAAGGAAACTATGGGCCAATCTCTCTTGCCACGACAGCCGCGAAACTACTAGACAGTATGCTAAACTCGACACTGGATAAGTATCTGAATATCCACGATGCCCAGTTTGGATTTAGAGCAGGACTGTCAACAGAAAGTACTATCCTGTGTCTGAAGCATACTGTCGGGTACTACACGGCTAGAAAAAGACCGATTTATGCCTGCTTCCTGGACCTCTCCAAGGCCTTCGATAGAGTGGACTACAATATTCTCTGGGCAAAACTGGAGGAAGCAGGTATTCCGGGTGATTGTACAGGCTTGTTGAGGTACTGGTACCAAAACCAATTAAACCAGGTGAGATGGGCCAGGACTTTGTCCACAGATTACAGGTATGTGGAGTACGGCAGGGGGGCCTGACGTATCCTAAACTGTTAAATTTTTATATGAACGAATTATTAGGCGAGCTCAGCAGCATGCTGCCGGATGCTATATCGAAAACACGTGTGTCAACAACATAAGCTTCGCAGATGACATGGTGCTGTTGAGTCCGTCTATAGGGGCACTTAGACAGCTAGTGGCCAAGTGTGAGGAGTATGCGGCTGCACACGGGCTCGTGTACAACGCCACCAAGTGCGAAATAATGGTGTTTAAACCGGGTAAAATTAGGCCGTATTTTATACCTCCAGTGGTTATTGGTTGGGCTGTACTCAAAGTGGTGGACCGCTTTAAGTACTTAGGCCATATCATAACGGAGGACCTGTGTGATGATAGTGATATCGAGAGACAGCGTAGGGTGTTGTCGGTGAGGAGTAATATGCTGGCTCGCAGATTCGCTAGATGCTCAGTTAATGTTAAAATGTGAAAAAAGTGGTGGTGCTAAAAGAACAACAAACTCGGCAGCTGCACTGTTCCTTCTGAACCTCGCAGCGCATACTGGAACTCTATCAGCGACATCAATACGAATACATATATGTACCAGTGTGTAACCGCCATACGATAAATAAATAATGTTAAAATAACGCTATTCAAAGCGTATAGCCAATATTTTTACTCTAGCTGTCTGTGGGTTCGGTATACCAAACGAGCCTACAACGCCCTACGCATACAATACAACAATGCCTTCAGAATGCTGTTGAGACTCCCGAAGTGGTGCAGTGCGTCGGAAATGTTTGCTGAGACGCGCACGGACGATTTTCACGCCATAATGCGAAAGAAAACCACGTCGCTGATGGGTCGCGTCAGGGAAAGTCAAAACGGCATTCTGAAGGTATTGGCTGGTAGATTTAATTGCGACATAATGTGGCACTGGATCGAGCGGGTCAGAACTACTTTCACTTATGTCAAGTAGTACTGCAGTTCTTTTTTTAAATGTATAATAATAATTGCTAACATTGTTTTAAGTTTATTTTGTTACTAACAGTATAATTATGGATCACATGGTCTGAAATAAAACTATTGAATTGAAAATTTTTATTGAATTGCATTTATTTGCCATAAATTATATATTAAATAAAATGGTACAGTGAATAAAATTTGTTATTTTGTCTCAATACAATCATACCAATTTGGTGTAGCAAAAATAATAGATAAGACACAAATAGCTCAATTACCAACGCATGCAATTTTATAAAACTAATAAAATTAATTCAATTAGCATAGCATATGCTGTTTGTGCCGTCCGTTGGTAGAGGATTTAGAGTGTAAAGTCAGCCGGGTGCGCAAGCGCCGCTAAGTGATCTAAATTGGAGTTTTAAACAATTGCGCGCAAGTGCCCGCCGCGCCGACGTTAATTAGTGGCTTTAACTTCTTTCTCGCTGCGTGTGCACAAGAGCTTCTATCAACGGAAATAGCACGATTGTAAACAGCAAGTACTTAATAATAATAAATATATTTCCACCATAAATAAAAATGTAATAAACTGCTAGACGGATCTTGGGTTTAAACTAAACTACACCACTAAACAACTAAATAATTGCAGTGGCAGCACCGACCCAAAGCGAATCATGCAATGTCCACCGATATGAGTTTGCACCACTTTTCCTGGTCTTAGACGATTTTCTTATTGAAAAATATTTTAATTAAGTGCGGTTTAGTTACAGTTTTTTCTGCAGCGTATTCTATGACTTATTTTATGCAAATACCTTGACCTCGCCAGACTGAGAATGACGGCTTTGACTGTATGGCTACCTAGAAACAAAGGAATTCAAAGCACTACAATTGCACTCCGTTGGCTCATGGAGATCGTGGAAGTAGTCTTTAAGCACAACTTGGCATAAAAGATCCCACTGGGGCGTAATGCGTACATTTCGGAACCTATTACCTCAATGATTAGAACACACTTCACAATGAATATTTGTGATTGATCTTCAAGTCGAATGCACTTGACATAGGTTGTACTATAATTTAGGATTGCAATGACCACCGCATTCTGTTTTTTTGATCAAATAGTATGGCATTCATCGGTCCCAATTATATTTCATGAAGCACGACACATTTATGTGTTTTGTTATGTCATACATGACTGGTTTGTTACAATCGTACGCTTCGAAGCGTATCGGCTTGATTGAGCGACGTTGATGTTACACGCTCTTTATATTAAACCTTCTTATACATTTTGTAATAAACTCTAATGCTCCGATGATATCGAGTATTTTAATTATTAACAGCGTAAGAAGTAGGTAATATAATACTTTAAGCGTAGCAAGTAAGTATTACTTATTAATACTTTAAAGATGCTTCTGAAGAAAATAAAAAAATTGTGTTAGAAATTAGGGGGATAAATCTTAATAGGTTAATTTCTAGTCTAATTCAACATCCAAATCATGAATTAGAGGAGATAGAAATTGATGTTCTAAAAAATAAGATAAATACAAATAAATATTTTATTAGAAATAAAATTTCATAGAGAATTAAAAGTTATTTTTTGTGTATTTTAGTGTATGATGCACGATAATTTTTAATGTTATTAGATACAGTTTAATTCCATAAAATATAATAAAGGTAGATTTCTAATTTTCTACATAATTTATCCTATCAGAATAATCTTTTTTTTCAGGCACTTTATAAAAACAAAAAAGGGATGTCCTTTTAAACTAAACGCAAACTCGTTCGATATAAATAAATAAATATTCATTCATTTTTACAGGTTCTTGAATTTCTGTTGTGGTTTTCGTACCCTATTTATATTTAAAGGCAATATATTGCAACACTACTTATTACAATGAACACCCACCAGACCGGTGCGGTTGAGTTTCCATACAAGTGACGTCTAGATGTCAAGCACGCGGGGTATCAAATAGGCAAAAAAGACAGCTTAGTGCGTGGATACTCACCCTTACAATAGGGGGTCGAAAGTTTCGACTCAAAACTAGGCATACTTTAAGTAGATACCTCGTATGGGGCGGTATGTTCGCCTGGCGACATGCCCCTTTTCATCAATTAAAAAAAAGTTGATATCTAACTAAGTAGGTACCTACCTACTCTACATAATACATACGCTAAATTCAAATTGCAATAGGACTTAACTACGTTAAAAAAGAAAGCCTTCAGTTTATTTTTGTACTAGCTTAGCTGGTATATAATTGGAAACCCGAGTATAACAGGCGGAGCCGCGGGCCTATCAGCCTATGTCTATCCGGAAGATCCTTTATTCTGGCGAAATATTTTTTTGAAATCAGATGTTTATTTCCCTGGATTATCCGCTACAATACAAACGTACATACATGTAACCTTACAAACTTAGTAACAAACTCAGACTCTTCCTTTTTACAATATTAGTATCTGTAGAAATAGATTTGCGCGGCAGTATGCTCATGTTACTAATAGGTTAGATTTGGCCTTCCATTGAACGTTCCGAACGGACCCCAACAATACGCATGACCCCGCTCTGCACTCATTCATTCTCAGTTATTTGGATCAATGCGTCGCTTCAATTAAATGGCTCGATCATCGATCCAATAAGAGGGCGTTCCAAAAAACTTTGATAGCGTTTATTGATTTCAATATGACATTTTCAATTTGTTGATGATGTACAATCGCCATCACATACATCGGAGCAAACAAGCACTTCACAAACATCGGAACACACCTCTATTTTCAAGGCATTAGGGTGCATGTGCCGATGTTTTTGAACACCTATATTGTACCGATGTATGTGATGGCGA
Organism: Epinotia brunnichana; assembly: GCA_963854355.1. Lineage (NCBI taxonomy): Eukaryota > Metazoa > Arthropoda > Insecta > Lepidoptera > Tortricidae > Epinotia > Epinotia brunnichana. The sequence goes on along the minus strand of OY977949.1, from coordinate 13,249,597 downwards.
CTGTACTTGGTGGCTCCATATTTCAAACTATTGCCCCACGCCTATATGTAGACGTACGCTATGGGCTAAACATAAATTAGTTATATCTCCTTTTGCATATTTTTGTAGGTACGATTTTATAGTATTCTTAATGGTCAACACCGTGAGCTGAGATTCGTTATACTCATACTTATACTCAAATGAGATTAAATATTCATAATATTATACATGTCACATATTATTAATCACAATTGCATATATACTTTGCGTATATAATATCAGTAGGTAAGTACACAAACATAGAAACTGCGTGACTTGACGTAAAGTAGCTAAAGTAACCGAAGATAATGCCACGAGATATGACGGTCGGACCTTAATTGTTAGGTCGGATCAAATTGGCCCCAATCTTGTACTTGCAGATCTGTAGTTTTGTCATCTTCAAGAACATTCAGACTGTACTGTTCCATGTTTCGTTGCTAAAGGCTCATGGCAAATATTTCATAATTTGGTCGTTTTTCGTGACATGAAACCCGTTAATTTTGTGCTGTGAGATCCATAAAACTCTGTTCTCATCGGCTCTCAAATTTTAAGTTACCTAATTGAGCACATAACTACACCTAATTAATTAACGTAACGAATCACTTTCCGAGAAAAAACAAATTTAACAATAGCTCAGTCGTGTGACATTTACCTATTGATGATAATTATTAATGATCATGATAAATGGGTACCTAAACAATGCCACTACCTAGTTTCGAAGCAATAAAGTTAACGACGGACTGTATAGGTATAGGTGATGACACTGATGACTGAAGCAGGCTTAATTGTCAAAGACAAATTGCCCTGATGACCCTAGCTTACATCATGCATTATAACTGCGCTCATTTACTATACTCAATACGAGTGCTTTATTTCTGTGTTATGGATGTTTCTTATTTTAAGTTAGGTTTTAACTATATCCAAGTAGATAATGTACATTAAATCAATTTTAAGCTAAGTTAGTTAAATTTAATAAAACACCCTCGAGGCATTATAACGAGGATGCTAGTGGTACTAGGTACCTCGCTGCAGGGATCGGAAACCGGTATTGTTTGTATGGGAACGAAAACGCTTCTTTTTCGTTCTTTTGATAATAATTTCATTTCTAATTGGGCAATCTAATAATACGCACTCGTTACCTCAAAACACAACTGAGTCCTACATGTGAAGTATAAAATAGTTCGAGATTTGTGGTAAACCGAGGTTTTAGCAATTAACCGGTTCCGATCCCTGCCTCGCTGTATTAGGTATATGTATTTGGGTAGGTACAGTCAAGGTCACCAATATGTACACACCACAAACTTCCAGAAATATGTATACAGGCCTTATTACTACGGAAGTAAGGTTGTTGTATACACATTTTTGCAACTTTGGGTATATATATTGACTGTACCTATATTCCGGGATTTTCGTGACATTTCGGGTTTTTCGGTATAAATTATTTGATAATTACTAATGTTACAGAATCCCCTGACAGCAGCATTTTAAAATTAAAACATACTTAATAGTTAATATGATATCTCTGTCACATAATACGATTGGAGATTTCATTAAGGCGCGACGTGAGCTCAGAAAACGGATTTTTAATAAGTCTTAGCTCTTGTTTGGATTATAATACGGCTGCCCTAAATTTAATTTCGAATCCTGAGTTTTTGACTTTCGCTTGATAGAAAAAAATCACGAACATCAGGTCTAAAATACACTTAAAAATTTCGTAACAAATTATGCACAACAGCTAAACATATTAAAATTGGTTTTAAAAATCGGCAATATCATGTTTGAAGGAACTTAGCTATTACTTTTTTATTTATTAAAACGCACAAAAAATCAAAATTAAAAAACATGATATTTATCCGCGCTTCCGAACACGCCCTTCCATCTCGCTCGCGCTTTATCAGTGAGAGGGAGAGAAGACCACGAGCCTACGCAGCTACGTCGCCTTAATCCCTTTACCGTTGTCATAAGGTAAATATGTAGGTACCTCATATAATAATGGGAAAATCGGGAATTTCCTCAATGCATGATGAATTGAGGTTAACCTAAATGACGTAGTGGGTGTGAGTAGGTAATTATATTAATTGCGCTTTAGTACTCGGTTTCATATACAAAGAGTATAAGGTACGGTAAACACCTAATATTTCGAGTGCTCAAGTGTGATATGATAACTGCTAAGAAAAACGTTACTCCATAATTATGTAATTAATCATCTAGTGTTCTGCTTCCGAATCTAAACCATACGTCAATAGATATTTGTCTAAACTGAACGTTGTCGTTGTCGCAGTACGAATATAAACGTGGATTGTGAAAGTAGATTAATAGTTTTGGGTAAGTCACTCGTGAGGCACCTCGTTTGTCGTACTCATTTCATTAAACTGTCACATCACTTCACGATTCAAAAATGTACCAACTCACTCCGCACGAGGTACCAACTTAGTCCTCACTCGCTACTTCATCAACTCACACTTCATTCATAACTCAAAAACCTCAAACCCTGTGCCAACGAGCTCCACAACTCGCCACTCGCGCCTTACTTCATTTGTCTCACCGCTTATCTATCGCTCCGAAAATGAGTGCGTGGACGAGGGAGTTTACTCGAACATGAAAACGAGCGCGACCTCAAAAATGTACGGTGTGCTGTGAGATCAAGTGAGTTGGGATTGGGACACGAAGTATATATATTTTAATATAAATCCGTGGGAAAGCAAAAAAGGCCGCCATCTTGAAGTTCTTTAAATACAGTCCCATTTCTTTCAAAATCGATATCTAAGGGTCCGAGGGGCCTCTTAACACGAATTCGAGCTTGAATATGAATATTTATTTACATTTGAATAAAAATGCATTAATTAGTTAATAATAAAAAATATTTTTTATTTCAGATTTTAAAATGGACGACAACATCACCAACGAGACCCTATATGGAGCCCCAAGTGAACTATCAAAGTGAGTATCTTAGTATTTATACGCCAGTCCGTAGAGGTTCAAAGCAGGGGAGGGGGAGGTACGTTGCAAAAGGTGGTGTAGAAGATATTTTTTTTAAATATTGTTTAGTTCGATATAACCGAGCAAATATCAAAAATGTGAATATATGTCATGTGAATTGTCGATCGGCAAATGTTTTGAAAATTATTATTTATAATTTCTGGTTGTAATTTTTCCCTTTGTAGGTAAAAAAATGGTTTATAGAATCTCTATATTTTATTATTAGAAAATTATATCCGTCGCAATTTTTTTTTTATGTTGAATTATTTTTTAAAGAGCATTGTGTAATGCAATAGCTACTCACTTAACTCTATCTAGAGAGTTCTGCTCCATCATTTTTATTTTTGTTGGACCCTGAGCAATTCATACCTACCTATACCTTTTTTTTCTTGGGGAAAACCTGCGAACCAGCCTGGTACCCAATCATCGGGGGATGACTGGGTTCTGTGGTATTTCTATCCACTAAAAACCCTCTTAATAGGTCAAGTCGTTTTGGAGATAATTGAGAATACAAAAAAAACATCCAAGACTCAGATGTCCATCACACAAACATTTGCCCTTTTCCGGGATTCGAACCCGGCGACCCTCCAGCGTCGTAAGCAGTGTCACTACTCCTTAATAACTCTATTAATAACTTCCAAAAAAAGGAGGATTTTTATGTTTAATGTTTGATTACCTCAGAACTCCGTCATAATATATGAACCGATTCGTATTTTTTTATTTGAGTGAAAGTACGAGTATTTGCTTCCAGATTGGTCCCATTATTTTCAAAAAGCCAGTTAGATGATGGAATCCATGAGGAATTGAGGGAAGTCCTCAATTGTATTAAGCACGCGTCACAGAATAATTAATCGCGTGTATAGATTTTTTTATTTTCTATTATAACTCGTGTAGGTATAAATTTAGCCCCGGAAACAACAAATTTGGTGACATTTCACCATATGAACTGAGGAACTGATTATGAAGACTCTCGTAGGGAACCATAATATCGGCCTTTAAAGCCTACGCCAAAACCAAACACCAACACGAGTGGAGGAATGAGGCTGGCTAAAGGCACTCTAAGCTCTTCATAAAGGAGTGGACTCGGGCTGGACCAGAAAACTCTGGAAACCCAGTAGGAAGCAACTCAGAATTATATCTGGGGTGTTCACAGGTCACTTCAGGGTCAAGGAGCTCAAGGGACTATCGGATAGTTTAGACTGTAGAATGTGTGGCGAGGAGGATGAGACTATGGAACACTTATTGTGTTAATGTCATGCCCTTGCCAGACAAAGAATGAACTACTTTGGTAACGGCTACCCGCCACCAAAGGAATTCAAGGTGCTCTTGGTGAACTGCATCATGCGTTTTGTGGAAATGATGGAGCAAGCCTGGGAGCAGGTATAAAGGAGAGGGCAAATGCACAAAAGATCCCACTGGGTCGAAGTGCATCCGAAAGGGCCCTCACCTAGATAAGATTATGAAGACTACAGACGTCACATATTCTGTGATTCCGTTTAAGTAGCAAGTTAGCAACTAATGAAGTGCCAAAGCTAATTCTGAGATCCTTGAGGAATCGACGGAACTCCTCAAATATTATCGGCCTACTTATAGCGACTTGGGTGTTTTCTGTAATAATCAACGCATTTGCTCTCGGAAACAAGTTCATGCAGTAGGTATAGTGGGAAGGAAATGTTAATGTATGTTCCTTGGCGAAGTAATGAATTGAATTCGGTTTAAAATTTGTTTTTAAAGTAAATTGTGAATACCATTTGTTGGTATAACTTTTTGTATTAGTTGTTTCCTTTATAGTCGGGGGTTTATATTTAATAATTTTCAATTCCAAGGCGAGTTTTTAAGACCAATGAAAATAAACATCTTTTAAAAATAAAATTAAAAAATATATAGGAAGTAAACTTACTCGTATTTTCACCCGAGCAGAGCTCGGTCGCCCAGATATTTATTATTACGCGAGCCCGATTTTTGTACATGCCATCAGATCTACAGTTATGGTCCGATTTTGATAAATGATAATATGTCACTGGATTCGTCTCATGCTGCAGATTTGCAATAAGGTCTTCGTTTTTTCATTTTTTATCGGTAAGTTACTAAAATATAAATTTAAATAAACTACTGTGCGTTGACTTTGGCTGCGTGACGTCACGTGGCGTAACTTCTGTTTTGACTCGAGATGACAATGTAAAATTATAAGCAAGAATTAAACTCAAACCTGTACTAAGTTCTTCAGCATGAAAAATTATAAATGTTGAGTCCGGCCACATATGGATACAACACTAAGAAAAGTAAGAAAAATAGAAAGTAAACGGCCTTTTGTAAATATTGTTTATTTACATAAACTGACAGACGTATTGTGTCAAATGTGGTTTTTTTTTTATTGACAGAGACGTCAGTAATACTTGCCATGTTCTTTTTTACTCCAGAAAAGTTTATATACAAACTTATTTTCCCATATTCGAGATGTTGGGAGAAGAATGAGGTTTAATTAAATCCATTCATTGTCGTGGACCTCATAGACGGCTTTGTTAACCTTACTTAGTACAATGCCGTATAGGCGCCGATAGGTTCCGACTAATATCCAGTATAAAGATGTAGAAAACTAAACTCGATTACAAAATTTTCTTTTCGGATGGCCGGGGACTCCCATTGGTGACTTTGTTGACCTGACTTGAATACCATCTTAATTATTTCAGGTTCAGATAATTATATTTAGATTACAGGTAGGAGGTTGGTTATATAAATTTTGTAATTAAACGAGCAATACTTGTACATATATATATTTGCAATCACGTTCTCGGAAACGGCTCTAACGATTTCGATTAAATTTGGAATACAGGGGTTTACGGGGGCGAGATATCGATCTAGATAGGTCTCATGTCCCGGAAAATTCGTTTTCTCCGTATTTTCTCCATTTTCACCCGAGCAGAGCTCGGTCGCCCAGGGACTAAATTGTAATTTGTCAAAACGATATGACTTAATACTGGAAAACATAAATTAGTAGATATTAAACTATTTAGCGGTACCGTGAAATGGGGTTAATTTGATCAAAAAACGTCTGTAGGTAGCTCCCTAAACGTTAATCCAAAAAAATAAGGAAAAAAATGCAAATATCAGTTTTTGGTGGTTTGGACAAAAAAATAGATTATTAATGTATCTCTTAGAAAAAAAATATTAAGTCTGTGATCAACTTTATACTTACATCGGGGTTAAATACTTTAAAACCCCCCTTATTTTTAACGGATTATGATAGCGACAGCAATAAGGAAAAAAACCGGCCAAGTGCGAGTCGGACTCGCGCACGAAGGGTTCCGTACCATTTATCTATAAAAAAAACATTTAATTCTGTGTTTTTAGTATTTGTTGTTATAGCGGCAACAGAAATACATCATCTGTGAAAATGTCAGCTGTTCTATCACGGTATCAGTGGGATACAGCCTGGTGACAGACAGACGGACGGACGGACGGACGGACGGACGGACGGACGGACGGACGGACAGCGGAGTCTTAGTAATAGGGTCCCATTTTACTATTTGATTACGGAACCCTAATAACACTAGAACATAAAAAAAATTCCGTTCAGTGGCTTAGGATTTATAAAGGTTTATGTGCCTTTGGGGTTACTTTGACAAAGAAAAAAAAGGGTATTTATTTTATATTAAATAAGGCTATCATTCACATAAGGATAACATTGCACATTGCACGTAGAACCGATGGCCGTTGGGGCGGATAGGTTCTCGAGTGGCGACCACGTACCGGAAGGCGCAGCATGGGTAGGCCCCCCACAAGGTAAAGGTCGTGGGAGTCTGCTGGATGCGGGTGGCGCAGGACCGCTCATTGTGGCACTCTCTGGGGAAGGCCTATGTCCAGCAATGCATGTCTTTCGGCTGATATGAAGATGATAATGATGATGAGGGTATCAGTGATCAAAGTAAACCCTCAGAAGTGATCACTGATCAATGACACCCCATGCTACAAATATCTAAAAAGCAAATGGCCGTCAAGGTTGTGATTTGCAACAGTATTTGATGTTATAGCCAGATACATGCCTGATTTAGTGAACTAGATAAAATTAATGTATTTACTATACTGAAAGTTTTACCTTAGAAGTTATACAAGCTATTAAAAGTCCGTAAAATGAGTACGCACGTATTTAAATTTTTTTTTCATTGATCCGCGTGCCCGATCCCACGACTGGTAAAGACACACTGAAAGTGACGTTCAATGCTTCTAATCGTAAACAAAAAACCAAACAATGCGTTCAGAAATCGTATAAATTAGAGTTTAAACATGAAGAGAAGATCATAAATCAATTACCCAGGAATTAAAGTAACCCTAATTCACGGTACCTATAAATAGCATGTTCCGATACTAATAATTAAGAGGTGTAATGTCTGTAAAATGTAAGTTTGTATGTTGGGGGTAATCTCAGAAACTATACCCATCCTATTCTAAAAACCCTTTGTTCAGTAGGTAGGTTATATGTATGTATGTATGTAAGCTCTTTATTGTACACAAAACAGGTTAAAACATAAACATGATACTTATGTAAGATTAAAGTAGGTACAAAGGCGAACTTATCCCTATAAGGGATCTCGGGGAGAATAAAAGGGATATGTAGAATGGAGCTACAGGATTAAGTATGTGCTATATTTTATATCTTCGCTCCGCCTAGATTCTTTGTATACGCGGCGGAGCCGCGCGGGTAGCTAGTAAATGTCTAATATTTCTTTCTCCGTTCTATTACGTCACGCTTTGCTACTAGAACTTTTGTATAGGCGTGGCGTAATGGAAAGGTCTCCATAGAACAATATAGCACGTGTATACACATCGGAATTGAAAATCCACGCGATTGTTTTTCGTAAATTCTCAAATTAGGATTTCGAATAAAATCATAATATTTATTAATATGAGAATTCATATTAACTTATATTTGTTAACTCACCAATATGTCCTCCTTACTGAGGTACCGAGCTGTCTAGGTAAATAATGTACCTACCTAAACAAACACAAATGCTCATCTAGGCAAATCCGTCCGATAAATCTCGTAAGACGTGAAAGCCACTGAGGGATTGAAATATGGCTGTATTCGTCTAAATTATGTCTTGGCATGTATACACAGATTTATTTGATTTTTCCTTATCTTAACACAATATTTCACGTCGCGTGATTTGCAGAAGATTTCCTTTTTCATGTTCGTCAAAAAAGTTAACTCCCTAAGTACTTTGTACGTATGTTTTTTCAAGTAACTTGTATAGGTTGCTTACCTATAAATTGCAGGTTGTTTTCCAACCTTTTTATATGCAAGGAAGCGTTTTTATGTGACAAATTTATTGAATGCTACCTATATTCTAACGAACGAAGAAAATAAAAAGTGGTAATACCTATACAACGGTTTCACTCTGTTTTGTCCAGCCAAACTGAACTTCGAATAAAAACCAGTGAGAATGAGTTTCCTGCTAAAACAGCAGGAAACAGCTTCAAAGCTTTTCCGTCCCCCTTTGTTACCAACGGGAACTTTTGTTCTTACTGGCTTTATGTGTTGGTATAATTGTATGTCGAGAGTTCGGTTACACATTATTAGTTTTTGTAAAACGGAGAAGTGCCATGGCGTCGGTAACGCGACCGGCTTCAGTTAGCGACCACCGGAATGACAAGGGTTTTTCAATTAAAGAATTTAATAAATAATTTAATTTAAAAACAAAGTTTAAACCGACTTCAATTCAGTACTTCGCGAAGCCACATGGTACATGATAATGTCCACGTTTCCTTTCCAATTTACCACATGAACTGCTTTCCGAGAGCAAATGCGTTGATTATTACAGTAAAATCCCAAGTCGCTATGTGTGGGATGATAATATTTGAGGAGTTCCATCGATTCCTCAAGGATCTAAGAATTAACACTTCATTGCTAGTTCAACGGAATCATGTCAAAATCTTGGACGTACTTTACATCTTTGAGGAGTTCCATAAGTCATCTGTGGTCTTCATCATCAGTTCCACTTCACCAAAATTACGATATCCGACGGTAAATACACGCGTTATAATAGAAAATACCGAAATCACTACACGCGTGCCTATAAAATTTGAGGGTTGCCCTCAATTTCCCTGGGATCCCATCATCAAATCCTGACTTGGTGACAATATAGTACTCTTTCGAATAAAAAAATAATTTTGGAAATTGGCCCACAATTTACGGACAAATCGGCGAGCATACATTACATCTTTGAGGAGTTCCATAAGTCATCTGTGATCTTCATCATCAGTTCCACTGAACCAAAATTGCGATTTCCGAGGGTAAATACACGAGTTATAATAGAAAATACCGAAATCACTACACGCGTAGCTATAAAATTTGAGGGTTGCCCTCAATTTCCCTGGGATCCCAACATCAGATCCTAAATTGGTGACAATGGGACCACCTCGGGAGTATACTCTTTCGAATAAAAAAATAATTTTGGAAATCGGTCCACAATTGACGGAGAAATCGGCGAACATACATTTAAAAAAAATACATACAGTGGAACGTATAACCTCCTCCTTTTTTGAAGTCGGTTAAAAAATTGGATGAACGCAAAAATACAGTGATCTGTATGAAATTATTTTAGCTCAGTTATATAGTATTTACCAAATAGACTGTGGCTATGTGAGCTCTCGTCCTCGCAAGTATGTCCTTTTTTCCAGCCGGATATCCGGTCATCCGCCGGAGAGACATAGCTGTACGAAGGCAATTTTGTCCAAGCAGAAACGGAGAACTTCGTTCGCATTGCTCACTCGTTGAAAAATATCCTTTCAATTCACTAACTCATCTAGGTGGTCGAAAACCTATAGTGGTAGATATCCGGCACAATAACCCTAGGGGGGAATAAAAAATGCAGTGTTAATTGAATAATTTACTTTCAAAGCAAAGTTTTAACCGACTTCAATTCAGTACTCCGCCAAGCCACATTAACATTTCCACATTTTTTTTTCCAATTTACCACATGAACTGATTTTCGAGAACAAAAGCGTTGATTTTTAGACCAATAAACCAAATCGCTGTATGTGGCCCGATAATATTTGAGGACTTCCGTCGATTCCTCAAGGATCTCAGAATTACCTTTGGCACTTCATTGTTTGCTATTTCAACGGAATAATATCAGAATCTGTGACGTACTTATATAGTTTGAAGTACATCATTGAAAAGTTCCACAAGCCATCTGTGGTCTTCATCATCACTTCCACTTCACCAAATTTATGATTTCCGGGTGTAAATACACGAGTTATAATAGAAAATATCGAAATTACTACACGCGTGCCTAATATATTTGAGGAGTTCCCTCAATTCCTCATGGTTCCCATCATCCAACTGGGGTTTTGGAAACAATGGGACCAATCTGGAAGCATATACTTACAGTTAAAAAAAGAATTGTACGAATCGGTTCATAAATGACGGAGTTCTGAGGTAACAAACATTAAAAATAAAAAATAAATACATCCGAATTGAGAACCTCCTCCTTTTTTTGAAGTCAGTTAAAAAGTCATTCATTAGCTACTTGTGCTGTCTACTTTGGGAAATAACATCACAACGCGACATTAATTAACATTACTTCGTCTCGCCGTAACTTCAACTAAAATTGTGAAGTACTTAAACTTCTCTCCTTGTCTTCAAATCCCACAAAAGACATCCTGTTCCTTTCATGCCACCTCACCCTGCCGAATACAGCCATGTTTTGAATATTATATCAAAGCTGTTTATTCATAGGAATGTAAATAACTTAGCATATTTTGTGAATTGTTTGAAATTAGGGATCAAAATTTCTCTTCAGAGCCTAACGAGGCTTAAGAATAGGCACGTTCAAAGAAGTTTTTAATGTCAGCCTTTTCATGTAGAGGTAGGTACCTACCTACTTGCGTTCAAACAACTCAAGTTGCGTTCAAAAACTAATTTCACAAATAAATCCTGTTATTTACAGGTCCAATATATTTATTTATTTCCTTTGAACTCTCGCGTTCATTTTCATCCAGTTTTATATCCACAAATATAGAAAAATGAATTACTTACCAACTATTTCGGTAGCAGAAAATCTTAGGTATATTTTATCCTGACATGCACAGCGTAGGCAAGTGGTGGTAAATTAATATTCATACAGAAGTCTATTTCGAAAAGTAAATAGGTACGATACTACAGGGACTATAATGCCGATACACCAAGATTGAACACAATCAACAAAATCGATAGGCACACAAAAATTCTGAAGAGCCGTCCGAAAAAGCACCATAATTCTGAGTTTTCAAAATTCTGAACGCCATTTAGTTACTGATAAATGATTATTTTTTGACTCAGATGATTTAAGGATGACTTACGCTAAAACGGGCTGTGTCCGGCCCGTGCCGTTTTCTAAGAAAGGTGACGGAGTTTTCGCGCGGCCGTGCCATACCCAAGCCCAGAGACACGGCCGCGGCTCGGTGTCGGCCCGGCCCGGCCATGGCTCAGCCGGGCTTGGGTATGGCTCGGCCGCGCAAAAACGCCGTCGTTTTTCTTAGAAAACGGCCCGGGCCGGACTCAGCCCGTTTTAGCGTGAGTCACCCTTTTTAATATTATTTTTCTAATACATATATAAACGTAAAAGTCCTGACTGACTCACTCACTCACTCACTAAATCAACGCCCAGCACAAACCGTTGAACCTAGAATGCTGATTTTTCACAATAGGTAGTTTTAAGGGATTTTTGAAAATTCTACCCTCAAGGGGGTAAAAAGGGGGTTGAAAGTTTGTATGGGGATGGAGTAAAATTTTAAGTGAGAGACTTGAAACTTTGTGTATGGACTACAAGAGAAGTAATTTTAGGGGTGCAATACAAGAAAAGTAAGTTTAGGGGTTAGATATAATTTTTTGACGGGGGTGAAAGCTTTTATGGACCTACGATATAAACAAATACAAATACAAATACAAATCTTTATTTTACATAAAAGCAAAAAAAAAGAGCAAAAGAGTGACTCCGGATCGCGGAGTGTTCATTTTAATAAAAGTGCCGATTGTAATCGTAATTGTGCCACATAGTTCGGTAACTGTGTTATACTGTGTGCGCTAATACAAAAGACACGGGCCTGTGGTGACGCCCTTTTATGTTACGTGCATAGTACCTAGTAGAAGTTGAAGCTCTTCCTCATGGCATGGGGCATGGTGGTCACCTTAAGACCATAACACGCAGTTTATTGTGAGTGGGCTTGCTTTGGGCACTCTGAAAGCAGTGCCTAGTTTCGTCGGGTCCTGTTAATAGCACTGTGGCGCGGTCGGAGAACGTCGGCCTACCAAGCCAAGCGCCTGAGTTCGATCCCCGGCAGAGATCTACGTTTTATCTTTTTGTATTTTTTTTTGTGCATGTTAGTTTAGTTTTTTTTTGTGTTTAATTAATTTTAGATTTGGTTTTTATGTCTCTTGCAGACCTCGTCATTTTGGATTGTTTATATGCCATCATTTTAGTTTTATTTTTATTTGTGAACTTTACTTTGATTATACCATGTCAAGAACATAATCTTTCATTAATTAAAACCCACGGAATCTAAGATCATCACATTGGCTTAGTACCTATTATAAAGTAGGATAATCCGGTAAAATCATAAATTCCTTCAGCGGAGTATGATTAGCGGAATTATTAAATTCGGAAATGACTCTTCAGAATTATCATGAACCTTTACCAACTTGACCAACATACTTCTTTCGTCCCTTGCAGGTTCTCGCCGGGCCTGCTAACGTTCGCGGCTGTCATGACAGGCCTCATCATGGTGGTAGGCCTTTTCGGTAATCTACTTACCGTTGTGGCTCTCCTCAAGTGTCCTAAAGTACGCAATGTCGCCGCAGCATTCATCATCAGGTAAGACCGTAGAATAATTTGCTTACAGCGATTCATAATGTGATTTCGAACATGACTGTAATAAATAATTATGCATTAATGACGCACCTGGAATAACCATTGTTTTGGTTTTTCCTACAATACCTACACTTGGTTAAAAAAGTAGGTTGCATTTGTATGCAAATTACCTACGCACTGGCTTCGCATTAAATTACAATTTAATTCAATCATGGTGTTATATATATTTACTCTACCTATACATGCAGCTTTACCATTCAATAAATAAATAATAATTATTAGTTGGGGACAATCTTACACAAATCGACCTAGTCCCAAACTAAGCAAAGCTTGTACTATGTTTATATAGATAAATAATATACTTAAATACATAGACAACATCCATGGCTCAGAAGCAAATATTCGTGCTCATCACACAAATAAATGCCCTTACCGGGATTCGAACCCGGGACCTCCGGCTTCGTAGGCAGGGTCACAGCCATCTAGGCTACATCAGAGGTCGTCATATAAATAAATTGCGCCAAGTGAAATTAAATCTTATGTCAATCTCATAAAAACTGACAGCGATTTTTTCTCACATTATCAATTAAAATGTACAAAATATTTCTCAACAGTCTCTGCTGCGCCGATTTCCTATTTTGCGTCATGGTGCTCCCATTCGCGATTTCCGGCTTCTGGATGCAGAAGTGGTCCCACGGCGACGTTCTGTGCCAACTAGTACCCTTCCTTAGGTACGGGAACGTCGGGGTGTCACTGTTAAGCATCGCCCTTATCACATTGAACCGGTAAGACACGGTTTTGGATTCTCTTTTTAGTTTTATTTATTTAAACTTTATTGCACAGTAACAAGTAACAAATACAAAAGGCGAACTTAATGCCATAAGGCATTCTCTACCAGTCAACCTTTAGGCCAAACAGAAAATAATCATAGCTGGTGCGGGATAGACACAGAAATAAAGTAAGCGGACAAATTACTGGCATGTTACGAGTATATTAATAATTCCAATTACCTAATGTCCATACTCATTAGCCCCTTGAGTTGTTGAACTCGGATCTTTTTATAAATACTGACGAAGCAAGACCCCTTCCAAAGCCATTTCCAATTTTTTTTTGCTTGATTCTAATTATAATTTTCGCGTTTTATTGGTAAGCGTCGAATCAACACTTCGCCAAATAGGATTTTGAGAAATCAATTTGCTCGTCAAACACAGCTGCTGAAACAAATTGTAATATTCTCTTCAAATCTGTTAGTTTGAAATCAAAAATAGCATTCCTTTGTTTACCTAATAGACCGTAAGCCCACTCCCAATACGCCAACGTCTCATGACAACACAATAAAATTCATGGCAGCAAGTCAAGAAAGTTGTGCTGATCAAGAATCAGAAGATTATTGCGCCTAAAATTGGCCGAAAGTTTGAAAAATCCTTCACTTCTGGTCAAAATTGTAAGGTTAGGTATATTTACGTCATGTGACAATATTACGAGATATATATGTGGCATCATTTAGCCCTTTAATCGTAGAGAGAGTTGGCCATCTTTGACCCCGTCTGCCAAGTACTTCCGGCCATTTCAGGACTGACAGACTAAGGCTTACTCTCTTCAATTTAGGTAACTAAATGTTTGAAGCAACAATGTTAATATGACTTTATTCTTTCAGATACATAATGATCGCTCATCACAGCTGCTACGCGCGCGTCTACCGCAAGTACAACATCGCTCTCATGATCATCTTCTCGTGGTTGTTCTCGTACGGCATGCAGTTACCGACGCTCATTGGGATATGGGGTAAGAAACTTAAAGTGTCTCTACGATTAAAATTATCATCGTCATCATTATCGGTGTGAAACATCCACTCCATTTGAATAGTAATATAAGCTTCAGAAACAAACATACAAGTACCTGATGTCTGCGTAGCTGAAGTAGCTCGTGTGGAGCCGCGGTAGATCGCTTTGGTCACCATGGACTCGCCTGCTCCTCGGGTGCCGGCCGCTTGTCCCGTCACGCTGCACTCAACGACATCTTGAGAAGGGCGCTTGCCAGCGCCTGCGTCCCCGTGGCTCTTGAGCCTCGGATTGTACGGGACGACGGCAAGCGTCCGGACGGGATGACCTTGATCCCCTGGCGAATGGGCCGTGCACTGGTGTGGGACGCTACTTGCGCTGATACGTTGGCAGCGTCCTACTTGCCAGTCACGTCCAAACTAGCCGGGGCAGCGGCGGATGCCCGAGAGCGATCCAAGGTCGGGAAATATAGCTGTCTCGGCTTTGTCGCATTTGGCGTCGAGACACTCGGCCCTTGGGGAAAAAGCGCGCGTGGGCTCCACAAGGAGATCAGCAAGCGGTTGAGGGACGCAACGGGTGACCCTCGCGCAGGCAGCTTTCTCGCTCAAAGAATAGCGATTGCTATTCAACGCGGGAATGCTGCCTGTGTGTGGACCTCGCTGGCGGCAGGCGAAACACTTCATACTAATTGACGTTAAAGTATGACGTAATGCGGCAATTACACTTCGTCGTTCGCCGCATGCTGCATGCGGCGACCGCAAAAGTGTAAAGTGGCAAATACACGGCGTCTTTCACCTAATGCGGCGACCGCATTAGGTGAAAGACGAAGTGTAATTGACGCATTACACGTTGCAATCCATACTTATCGTTATATGGAAAATCAAGTAAATTGCTGTTTCGGTCGCGAAATACTGCGTTTAGGACATAGTTATCATACAATTTTATTTCTATAAAAGCGTAAGGATTCTATTGATAGCTTTAATTTTACTCTTGGACAATAAAAAAATGCATATACCTAATTATAAACTTTCAAGGCCCATGACTGTCTTTTTATGATTTTAATTATATTTTGTAATTTATACTTTAATACAATAATTTGATGGTTACTATCCATTTAGAAACACTACGTTGTCAAAGTTTCGATCAAAGAGGAAAATTGAAAAATTTTAAAAATCATTTGGATAAGAGCAATGGACGGATTCCAGAGGTCGTGGGTTCAAATCCCGCCCGTGGTGAATAATTTTGCAATTTTCCTTTTTGATCGAAACTTAGAATTTCGTTAGCGGACGTTTCTGCTTAGTATAAATTTACTACGTTGTCAATTTCAACATGACGCAACTACCCTATTGTTGTTGTAAACTTGTTCTGGAGTGGAGACCCTGTCTTGGTAAATGTAGTGTGTGAGGTGTCCGGCCAGGTAGCGCAACAATAAAGGGAGGAAATAAGATTATCTGTGAGAGCGCAAAGCCTGCTTTGTGGCGCCCGAAAGAGGCCTAAGTTCAGCAGTGGCCTGTACTGGACTGATAATGACCTTCTTGAAGCCTACCTATGGGTCATTGTCAGATTTAGGTTCGCGTCTCTTCGGTGGACATTGCCAAATTTAAGGGCTATAAAGCCTAATTTTTGGTTGATCTCTGAATCCGCATAAACGGCGTTGCCCCTTCTATAATTCTATACGATAAAAACATATTATGTGTGAGCGTAAGCGTAAGCCCTTAACTATTGACCACCGGAAAGATGATTTTTGTTTTTGTGTTTGACGATGACCCACCTAACTCACTGCGCACTATATTTTTTAGGTAAATTCGACTACGACCAAGAACTCGGCACATGCTCGATAGTGACAGACAACAATGGCCGCTCCTCGAAGACGGCTCTTTTCGTCATCGCTTTCGTAGTACCGGCTCTACTGATCTTGATGTGCTACGCGAGGATCTTCTGGGTAGTTCATAGGTATGTTACCTAAGTATCAATGTTATAGGCACTTGTGAAATACCAGTGGTTTTTCTGACGTAATAAGGAAACCATATATACATAAATGTACATATTTAGTTAGGTACCTAATGAACATGACAAAAACGTATTTAATGATTATTGATTACCAAGCATAGGGGAGTGTTGGTGCCCACACTTATGTATGGTAGCGAAAGTTGGGTGTGACAAAAAAGACATCAAAGTCGAATGAATGCAGTAGAAATGAGAGCGTTGAGAAGTATGTGTGGAGTGAAATTGAGTGATAGAGTCAGAAACAGTGTGATAAGAGGTAAGTGTGGAATGGATGGAGATATAGTCACGAACATTGAGAAGGGTATGTTAAGGTGGTTTGGGCATGTAGAGAGGATGGATGAAAGAAGATTAACGAAGAGAGTGTATATAAAAAGAGTGGAAGGGCAAGTTGGAAGGGGAAGACCTAGGCGAACTTTCTCCGATCAAATTGGAGAAATCTTACAGAAAGGCCAGATCAAAAGTACCCTAAACCGACGAGCATGTATGAGAAATGTTATGAAAGTGAGTGAAGCGAAAGTGGTTTCTCAGGATCGTAGCAAATGGAGATCCGTGATCTCTGCCTACCCCTCTGGGAAAGAGGCGTGATTATATGTATGTATGTATGTAAGTAAAGTTAACATTGTTAGGAAAATATGAAATTTTCACGATTCTCGCCGCACTCCATTCTATACATAGATAGGAATGATTAAGTTGTAAAGTTTGTAACTAAGTAGGTATGTTCAGACACTTAGTGGGTATATAGGCAAATTAAGGCTGAAACTACTAAACCGATTTCATAATTTATTTTACGATTTCATGTATAGGTACATTCCGTAGAGACGAAATGGGCTGTATACCTATTAACATGGACAGAGTAGGGTCAGCTAGTATTTAATATTTGGCACTTCGACGCGTCTCCTGGATTGTCATCGATTGCAGCATAAATATATTTATACTTTATTTTATTTACTTTTTTATTTAAACTTTATTGCACAGTAACAAATTACAAATACAACAGGCGAACTTACTGGCATAAGGCATTCTCTACCAGTCAACCTTTAGACAAAACATAAAATAATGCGGGATATGAGAACATCCCAGAAATAAAGAAAACGGACAAATTACTGGTGTTTTATATAGTAAATGTATTACTTTGTTACATATTTACGTTTTATGATTTAGTATAAAATATATATTATATATCTATAAATTTATATAAATACAGTGTGTTTCCTGTAACAGGAACAATAAATTAAAATATAGACCCCTTAAGTAATCAGTTATTAAGTCCAAGTGGTTTTAATTAATTAAAATGAAGAAAAAAATGCTTTTATTTTCTTACACAATTAATCGAACCAGCAATGTACACCCGCCACGCTGGGCAACCATTAATTCACTATCGATTGTTTTAAGATTATTTCTGAAGTTGAGCGATCAAATTGCGATAGTCGGCATCCATTGATTGTTAAATTTAACTTTAATTGCTATTTTCTCTAAATTTAAGAACTTTGGAAAATTAAGTTATTGTTATTATGAGTACTAATTACCTAAGGAATCTTCGTTTTAATTTATTGCTCCTGTTACAGGAAACACCCTCTATATAAATATAATAAATAGAATAATTGTACATTGTGCATTAAGGGCCGTAAGAAGGGGGATTACCAACGATAATCTTTTAATGAGTCGAGCTTGTAATCCCCTTACTGCCCGTGTTACACACAATGTTTTTCATCACATTTGCGAGGAAATAAGTAAGTAACTACAAAAGACAGAAAAATCTAAGTTTCATACAACCGCCCCAATCAAAAAGTTACGAAATTGACAACTTCACTTACAGATTTGCGAGTGGAGGGCGAGGGGGCGTGGCCCCGCATGGCCTCCTAGATTTTAATTAACCAATCACAGAGAAGAATTCTTGTGACGCGCGGCCAACTAGATTTGCTTTAACCAATCAGATCACACACAAGCGCATAACTCCCTCGGGAGTTATAAAATCCATAACTCCCGCGGGAGGAAAATCGGCTATAGCTGCACATACACCTGCCTATAAATCCTATAATACACCTTTTACGAGCAAGTTTTTTTTTATACTATGACGGTGGCAAACAAGCTTATTACGGCCTGCCTGATGTTAAGCTGGTACCGTCGCCTATGGACACTTGTGACTCCAGAAGAATCACAAGCGCGTTGCCGACCCTTTATTCACTTGAGGATTTGCAAGTATGATGAAATGGTAATTTTTCAGCTCAGAGCAGCGCATGCGCGAACACCAACGCTCCCAGAACGCGAGTCCCGGCTCCCTCAACGCTGAGAAACGGTCCACCGTGAAAGACAACAGAGAGACCAAGGCACGCAGGAACGAATGGCGTATCACCAAGATGGTACTCGCCATCTTCCTTTCGTTCCTGGTCTGTTACCTTCCGATCACAATCGCGAAGGTCGCTGACAACCACGTACAATATCCTGGTAAGTTAGTCTTCATACTTTTTCAGATTCTGATTGGAATGTAGTTAAGTACTTTGATCTACAATTTAAAATAAGAGTTTACACTCTTTTGTTTTAAATTGTAGAAAACGCTAATAGTTTGTTATTTATATGTTTGACGACCGCTTTAACCTAATTCGTAGTGACCCTGTGCCTACGAAGCAAGAGGTCCTGGGTTCGAATCCCGGTAAGGAGTCGTGGATGTTTTCTATGTATTTAAGTATTTATTTCTTTATATAAGTATGTTTATCGTCGTCTAGTACCCATAGTACAAGCTTTGCTTAGTTTGGTACTAGGTAGATTTGTGTAAGATTGTCCGCAAATATTTATTTATTTATATGATTTATTTATATTGACATATTCTAACAATATGTACCCATTTCATGGGTCAATTTTCCTTAACACTCAGGGATTGGACGTGTTACAATTTAGTAAAACCCCAGTAAGCAACATGATTGCGTAACATGCTCGAAGAACTTTGAATTGTATGTAATTAGACTAATAAGGTATGTACACTAATGTACCTAGTACTTTAACTACTAGCAGTGTTTAACTTAGTAGGTACCTACCTAAATAAACTATTTCTGTACTTCATCTAATCAACAGAGTATATAAGTAGGTACAGTCACCGGCATCAATATATGATGAATCAAAGGCCGCAAAAATATCTGACACGCTCTTATGACTCTAGGAATAGAGTTGTCATCAGATATTTTTGCGGCCTTTGTTCCATCATATATTTATGCCGGTGACTGTACCTACTTATTCTCATATAGGTACTAACTCGTAAAAATAAACTTTATGTTTGTGATAAGTATTAGAGGCTTGTAAGTCAGTCCTTTTATACAGAAAACAGCACAACATAAATTAAACTTAGATTTTTAATGAATGAAGGTTTCAAATTCAAAAAACTTTACTTGAACTTACGAGGGTAGACACCGTTTCACTCAACGGGTGAATCCTTACTTCCCGACCACTGCTGTAATAGGTTCATTTCTTTCCAGTATTCCATATCGCCGGCTACCTCCTCTTGTACGCGAGCGCTTGCGTGAACCCGATCATCTACGTCATAATGAACGCGCAATACCGCGCCGCGTACGCAGCCGCGCTGTGCTGCCCTCTGTCACGCCTGTCGGGGCTCACGAGCGGTGCGTATCCATCGTCGCCCGCATGCCAGAACCAGATCACCAGGAAAACGGAACGCACGTCCGCTATGGGATCGTATATTAGAACTTGAAGGTATCACCATTTGAGGAGACGAGCTAGTGGTCTGGAGACTATTGAGAGGTTCAGTAGAGGATATAACTAGTCATGGTTTTAGGAAACTATACTTAGTTCAATAGGACGACCATGATATAAAGTAGGTACTTAGTCGATGTTTTATTCATCTTTCGTATACTTTTGCCAAATTCTGATACGAGAGCCTACCTAACCTAACCTGTAATAAAAATAATAAAATGTATATGAGTTTTTATCCAAAACAAACTTATCTACTAAACTTAAAGAAAACGAAAAGGAGACCCATTCTTTCAGGTGGGATTCGATACGAATACCTATGTCAACAGGCATATGAAGGGAAAGAAAAGGGTCGCTGGACGCAATCTGATCGGCCCAAAAGTTGGGCTATCTTGATACTTACCAAATTGTTTCCTAAAAACGTAGATCTTTGTAGTCTGAAACTGGATTCGTATCATTTAATTAGATTGAGTAACTGCTATGGCTAATGGTAACTAGGTACACATACTTTACTTGAACCATCTCAATAGTCCTCAGATCGCTTCTGCAACGTGCTGTGAAGAACATCAGTGCAATTTCCGCGAAACCCTTGGATAAAGTAGTGCCAAATTAGTTAGGACGACCCCGTTATTACTTGCATAAACCACCAGTTCCCAAGCAGTAATAACGCTTCTGCAGTGGCCTGGCGTAGTCCTTGATTTAATTCATAGGTACAGCAACAACATACTTCCATGATCCGATAGCAATTCATTCGGACGACCGTTGATTGATTTACGTGGACCTAATCCATTAAAAGGATTAACTTCCAAAAGATATATGTATTACACCAACTTGTTAAACCACAGTTCACCTTACACCTCACGCTAGGTAAACTATATGATGACATACCTTCGATTTCATCAGCTAACCCGGATATTTTTAATGATATAAGGGTCATAATAAGTTTGTGTACAGGAATACAGGTGCATGGGACTTTAGTTTTTATGCCCTAGAATAAAAGCACGCTATTACTAAACAGGAAGCATTTCCGTGTCCCATTAAATAGGGGGAATAGATGAGATGAGACATGTGGCAATTTATTTATAGTTGGGTGACGGATCAAAACACTGATGTTCTCACAGCGCGTTGCATCACGCATTATACGCATTTTTATAATAAGCACTGACATAAACATTATCCATTGATGGCACGTTTGATTTTCGGTTCATTCTATTGTCAAATTAGATAAACATGAGAGTTTGGCTTGACTAACGATTAGGATCATAACTATTGACATCATTCCATCAGTGTAATTGCCAAGTCTTTATTGCATGACACTCTTTATTTTCGAGATAACCTTACCATGAGCACAGCATTAGGTAGGTATGCATCATGAACACTTTTGAGTTTACCGCGTACTAATTTCTAGAATAAATATAGCTCTCTCGAAGACTCTCTAGCTAGCTAGACTCATGACGATATAAGGTATAGCTTACAAATATTATTTACTATTTTTTTTTATGGAATTGTGACCTGCTGTTGTAAAAAGATCCTCCAAATAGCTATCCTTATTTAAATATTTAAATAAAATTTCATCAACTTCTTAGTGCCCTTTCGATTTTTGTATTCCCAATTATTATAACGTAAACACTTTTAATTTTAAGACAAATAATTAGTCCCACATTCTTTTTAGAGAAATGGAACGAGCGTCACGGATACAGCTACAGCAACACACGAACGGCGCTCAGCCAAGTGTCACTGGGGGAGTCCCGAGCGGACCCCAGGGCCTCGGCGACCCCCGGGGGCAGGTAGACCCCCGGCCGGCGCCCACCAACGGCTCGAGCACACCCCACTCCGGCTCAACCTCAACGAAAATCTCAAGCACACCAAAAACGAGTTCCCTGAAAAACTCGAGCACTCCGAAAACTAGCTCAATAAACTCGAGCACACCGAAAACGAGCTCGTTCAAAACCTCGAGCCCATCTAAACCCAGCTCTCTAAGGCTCGGGCCGGCGCGTGTGAGCCCTGTAGGACCTAAGATCACCAGGTTCCAAATTGGCAGCTATGGGCAAGGTGCTGATAGGACGACCAATATATAGCACTTGTCGCTCGCTATAAGAACCGACCAAAGATGTATTCCAAAGAGTATTTTAAGCAAGTTTTTATACAAGCACTGCTTTACGCCAAATATTTTGCCAACTTATATTATAAGTAAGAGCAATTAAACAAGTTAAGTTTTTAAGTTTTACTTAATGCTATTTGAATTCAATTGATTTAAAAATAAAGCGGTCTACCGACACCAGACCTGTCTGCAGGCCGTTCAAGGTCAAGTTCGATGTGAAGTTGGATAGTCATTGACAATCAGATAAACCAATTCGCCGAGAAACTAAATTAACACATAAAAAATATAGGTAAATAATAAATTATGTCTTTGCTGAGGACACGCCTAGCAGACCTAATTCACCCAACCATTTTTACGTGCGTGATCTTGATCAGCCTCTACTTTAAGACGCGTCTAGGGTTTCCTGCAGACTGCACTCTAGAAGAAAGAACGAGATAGGTGTACGAATGGCCTTGGATTGCATATCCCTGTCTCGCTCTATCTTATAGCTTTGCTGTTATCACCGCGCAGAAACGTCTGGATGCGCCTGTAGGCAGGTTTGGTGTCAGTAGAACGTTTAAGACAAACGTTCTAGACTAAGATGCACTGAGGTTCCACCAGAATAAAGTATTCGTAGTATTAAGATAATAGTAAAATCCACGTTTCCATGTATTTGTGTATTTTATTAAAAAAGTAAATAATATGGCTATTAATCTGTTTGTATAACAAATAAATTCTTAAACAAAGTCCGTCCTGCTAGCGAGCGACAAGTCGACAAAGTGGTAACATAGTTTTAAATATTTGTAAATATTGTATACATGTGTAAAGTGATATTTATGTGAAATACAAGTGTATATCTCTGATTAAATTGACGTAGGTAATCATAATCACACTGTTTTGAAAAAATAGTGTAAATGTTATGTTAAACATTCCTTTGTGTATATTGTAGATCTGTTCTACAGTAGGTTACTCAACGAAAGGCAAATATATTTACTCGTTAATGTATTATTAAGAAATAATATACAGGCCATGAATGCTTAAAATAGTTCAGTATAAGTTTTCACACCTGCTATTCAGAAAAGAGTCATTGTTGCCCTTAAATGAGGGTTTTCCTCTTAGATGGTGTGAAAAGTAGTATGTGCCACTCGGGACCATAATTAATTGTTTCCATCTTGGGCGTAAACAGTTGAATCCCTCGTTACGCTCAAGATTCTACTTAAGAATTCCTCGATACGCTCAGGATTCTATTGTTGAATCTTTCGCTTCATTCATGAGTATACTGCCCTTGACGTAAATATTATCATTTTGCTCCCTTGAGACACAATCTACTATTTTCTCTCTCGCTTGCAAGCGACTTGCGTGTGAGAAGACGTTCTTATCCCAAAATAAAGG
This sequence comes from Epinotia brunnichana, assembly GCA_963854355.1. Taxonomy (NCBI): domain Eukaryota; kingdom Metazoa; phylum Arthropoda; class Insecta; order Lepidoptera; family Tortricidae; genus Epinotia; species Epinotia brunnichana. Next base: position 13,225,793 of record OY977949.1, on the reverse strand, counting down.
ATTTCTTCTGAACGCGAAAACTGTGCGAATAGCTTACGGATAATAACGAGACGAGATACAGATAATAAAATTACGAGTAATGGCATTTTGTCTTGTTCGACAATCGACATTCACCATAAAATGGTCCTTCGAACCGGATGTGTAGGAATGAAGTTCCTGCCGATCTTTTTCCGGGGGACTACAATGGGACTACACTTTACTGGATTAAAATATTTGCCTTTCAGTGTGTTACATACTGTATATTTATTTTTAAGTGAAGACACATTCCAAACATAATATTTATTACTGCCAAAGATGTAAAAAAAAGTTGAGTTATTTTATCAAAATGAAATTATCGTGCCCGAGGGCCTACCGCCAACGGCATTCGAAGTTTTCCCTCTCTGTCGCACTTACGTACGAACTCGCAAGTCTGACAGAGAGGGAAAACTTCGAATGCCTTTCGCGGTAGGCCCTCTGTTCATATGTCGTGTTACCCAAACTTCCGCAAGAACTAATTGTAGAATATTCTGTTGTTTTAGAACTTTTAGATGCGTTACGGATACGAAAACGGATTTATCATTATTATGCTACGTAAATGTCTACTGTTATCGTGAGTTATAATTTTAGCACAAAGTCCCTTGTAAGCAAATATGATCCTTATTACATCTGTCTACAGTATAAAATACTTTGCTGGCCATACGCGAGAACAATTGAAGTGACGCGGGAACGGTCTTGTATAGGTAACATGGAGAGTGGCGGTAGCCTGGTAAAATCTATCATAGGTCATATCATCATATTATGAGATAGATAGGTATGTCTTTTATAGTAATTGATGAATATTTATGTTATTGAAAAAAATATATATCTGATAAATAAAACCGATAAAGTGTGTAACTTGTGAAGAAAACAATAATAAATTAGTATTAACATGCCATATTAGTTTAAGATCTACTATGAAATAGAATTGACAATCATAATAAGTGTAGGTAGGTAGATACTCAAATATTTGAATTATTTATTATTTTATTTTTAGTTAAGTACTACTTAAATAAGTTTCAAAATATGGACAAACTTTGATAAAATAAATGGAATTTCAAATAACGCCTATATCTTTTTTCCTTTCTAATGATAGCTTATCAAGAAATACCGATTAAAGTTTTTTTATACAAAAAAACTACCTACTTATTTGCTCGGGGTCACCCTAATGAATTGACAATGAGAGGGAGATGAAGACAATTGATTAACTCAAAAAAAGTTGAATTTTATTTGAGTACCTATCAAGGTTTTGAATGATAATTATCAATCAAGAACAGGTATAGTCGAGTTCACAAATATATGCACGTTCTTAAAGGATAATTTAACAATAATATTATGTTCATATATTTACGATCACTTTGTGCGCGCACATTTTCGAATTCGACTGTAGGTCTAGTCTGTAGTAGTAGGTGTAGTCTGTCAAGCGAGTCGGGACACAGGAAAATGCTGGTAACACGAAATGTATGGAGGCGTCATAAGTACTTATAACTGACAGTTTATTTCGTAGGTATAAGTGTTGCCATATAAAGAATTTGATAAAAAATGCTGTGGTCACGACACGCTGGACAGACTCTAAGTATGAAATTAAATGAAACGTCAATGAAAGAAGGCGCTGCACTTGATGGGGTCTATACATGTCATGATTTGTCAGCCCCAATTTGTCAGAAGCTGACTAATTGCTATCGTCAGAGGGCCTACCGCGAAAGGCATTCGAAGTTTTCCCTCTCTGTCAGACTTACGAGTTCGTACGTAAGTGCGACAGAGAGAGACATCTTCGAATGCCATTGGCGGTAGGCCCTCAGGATCCAACTTTCAAACGAGTTATACTGAGAAATTGCATGCACATGTGGTCGGATTGTTATTGTTACATATGTACGACACACCCTCTTCGTGAGTATTATATTCTTTGGACACACCCAATTCTGACTTCGACATGTTGTACTGACAAATTGTGGTGAAATTATATAATCTGTAGTGTAGACCCCATTACAATCCGACCTCATGTACCATACAATTTGTCAGTACAACTCGTTTGACAGTTGGATCGCGGCGCTACCACGAACTTCGAATCTCGAACTTCGTATATCTCCGTCTCGTCGCTCGAGTACCATAAACCATAAGTGCGAGAGAGACGGAGATATACGAAGTTCGTGGTTATAGCTCAGCAGCGCTCCAGACGATAGCAATTAGTGTCAGCGGCGCTACCACGAACTTCGAATCTCGAACTTCGTATATCGCCGTCTCTGTCGCTCGAGTACCATAAACTATAAGTGCGATAGAGACGGAGATATACGAAGTTCGAGATTCGAAGTTCGTGGTAGCGCCGCAGCTTCTGACAAATTGGGGCGGACAAATTATTAATTAATTACATGTATAGACCACATTTATGTGTGTTCATGTATTGTTGTAAGATTTCTAAACGAAATATTTTGACAGTGACTTTTTATTTTCCTTTCCGTTCCACGCACGTAATTATTTATTAACATTAAAATATATAAAGAATGTGAACCGGATACTATACAATTATTTCATGATTGAACTGAATTTGCCAAATCTACACTGAATATTAGAATAGAATTCATTTAACTTCTCATTTGTGTTGGTTTGAAGCGTAGCTAGCTGTTAACCGAAAAACATGTGTTTGCGCAGAATGAAACGTAGTGTACGACGACCAAATTGACAAAAGAAGAAATAAATATATCGTTCGTAAAATTATAATACGGATTGTTAATAGCTATACTCAATAATTTTAAAATGCATCAATTCTATTATTAAAGTTCTTGTTAATGTGATAAGTTTGTGTACGACGAATTTCTTGTAAAAGGACGGTTACATTCATCATCGAAATGGACGTCGTCGGCAGTGAGATCGGCCAAAAGATGCGGGTAAATAAGCTTAAATACCTTCTCTGTTTATGTAATCTTACTCGTCATACACAGCAACCTTTATTATAATCATTTATGTTAAAAAGTTACCAATAGGTGTGCTTACTTGTCATCGAGACTTTCGCATAACCATACTTACAACATAAAATATCAATATAGAAGTTCCGAAGCGGGTTAAAGTGTCTGGATTTAACGCTAGTTGAACGATTTACGGGACCGATATAATATGTACCTATGGATGAACTCCAATGTAACTTTCATGCTTAACTTCACTACAGCCTTGATAAGTTATTAATGAAACCTGTCAATTAAACTGTTTAGGATTTTCCATGGAGAGACTTTAAACCTTCCTAAACACACTATATACTTTTGTAATCATTTCAATTGACACCAGCCAGATATTAATGGTGATTCCTGAGGCTACGCAAGGCATGTAACTGAATCTATATTACAACAATGAAATATGTTAATTTCAGTCTGCAATCAAGGCCAAACTCACAGAACTGGGGTGCTATGTTGGTGAGTACAAAATATGCGACAATAATTCACATGATTTGAAAAAGATTAATTGTTTATTGCCATTATAACCACGAAGCAAGAGGTCCTGGGTTCGAATCCCGGTAAGGGCATTTATTTGTGTGATGAGCACGACTATTTGTTCCTGAGTCATGGATGTTTTCTATGTATTTAAGTATTCATTTCTCTATATAAGTATCTATATCGCCGTCTAGTACCCATAGTACAAGCTCTGCTTAGTTTGGGACCAGGTTGATTTGTGAAAGATTGTTGTCCGCAAATATTTATTTATTTATTGTATTATACCACAACCTGTATAATTTTCATTATTTGAATAATGATCCTTAATACTTAGATCTTTGGTCCTGTAATAGTTTAAAATAAAATCTCATCTAGAGTTAATTAATCTTGCTTAGTATGAGTAGTGTATTTTTAGGAAAATTAGTTTTTGTTTGCTATGAAACATTTTTGAGTTTAACCAAGTAAATGTACCAGTGGGCTGCATGCATGTGATGGTTGTTGTATTATCACTTATCACTGTGGATAAGATATCCACCTTCATTAACCTACAAATTTTGACTCTACCATCTCTATACATCCTGAAAATCGCCACGTTCGTCAGAAATAATCTTCATTTATATAAATTCAACCAAAGTGCATGTCGTAGAGACAAACTTATCGCTCCGGAACCGATATTAGACATTTACAAAAAAGGTCCATATTACAGATCGATCAATATTTACAACAAATTACCATCAAATATAAGGAATTTAGGAAATAATAACTCTTTCATTAGCAAACTAAAAACATTTCTGATAAAAAAAGCATACTATTCGGTCTCAGAGTTCCTGCAGGATGATGACCTTCTGTAATATCATAATGTAAAACTATAGATTTTATTATGAACTAAACAATATAATTAGTTTACCTCATAGATGTATGCACTAGAGTTTATATAAACTAGTTTTTAAGAACTATTGTCATACCCTACCAGGGTCTATGAGATACATTTCTATTTTGTAACATCTATATGTAAAATACCATGGTTTGCAATAAACGTTATTATTATTATATCCATCACTCTTGCACTTACATACTTGTCAGAGTGTGATGGATGTCTTATCCACAGTGATTAGAGGTAAATTGTTAGTTATCTATCTTAATAATATTCATGTGGTTCTTGTCCTCTTAATAAAATGATGCTAGAACTTTTTTTTGACTGAATGATGAATATGATTGGCATAATTGAACTCCAATAACACACACAACAACAAGAGTTGCCACAGTTGAAAGAAGAAATAAGAATTAAAAACGGACTTATTGCAAACCAAAATAACACTACGTCAAACTTTCGGTTGTTCTTAGTAAGAAAAAATAACATAAATAATAAAACTAACTAGCTTGATATTCATCATCATCATCATATCAGCCGAAAGACGCCCACTGCTGGACATAGGCCTCCCCCAAGCTTGATATTACCTACATATATATGTATAGTTAAGATATAGTGCCTCAAGTGGGTCATTCACATCTTTCAACCTATCCAAACCCAGGAACCTGGGTTGGATAGGTTGGAAGATAGGAATGACCCCCTCAAGTGCACCACTCAGCATATTAAATAAATAAACAAAATAATATCCTGGAATACCACAGTGCTGGCACATTGACAAGTTTCCATTGTAAATGGGTACAGCAAAGCCCTATTATCACAAAACTTACAATTGCAATTGAGAAATGATGTACATTACAAGTTTGTATATATATTTTACTATGAAATTTAAAATATTAGTTTTTCCCCATATCTATAATCACATGGTTAAATTCTGTGACAAAACTCTGTCGCCTTGCCGCCGCTAAGAAAGAAATTCGGAACCTGTTGTTGTACTGGACTTACGATTAGGCCGAAGAAGCCCTGAAGTAAAGAGCTACTCGCATCCTACCCTCTCCTACACTCACACTACACACACTCTCCTACATTCACTCACTCAAACACATTCACACTATGAACAAACTTAATATTTGGCATGTTTTTATAGCCCCACAAATTCCTTATAAAAGAAATACTATTTTAGTACTAAGTCTTAACATTTCTTTAAAGATTGGTAAAAGCCGCATGTTATTTGTAACTCTCGTGTTTGATTTGACTCCCACAATACAGGCTGTGCCTAGTGTGGAAGTCGCTGTACCTAAGAAAATTGTTGTTTTAAGTTATGGAAATAAATTATTCTTATTCTTAAATGTACATCTTATACAGGGTGTGGCATGTAATAGGAGCAAATATTCAAAAGGACGCTTCCTTAAGGCGACGTGAGCTCCAAAAACGGATTTTTAAAAAATCGTAGCTCTTGTTTGGCTTATAATACGGCTGCCTTAAATTTAATTAGCAATCTTGAGGTCTTTCTCGAGGGAAATCAGCTATTCGAATCCTGAGTTTTTGACTTTCACTCGATAGAAAAAAATCACGAACATAGGTCTAAAATACACTTAAACAAATCGTTACAAATTATGCACAACAGCTAAACACATAACAATAGATTCTAAAAATCGGCAAGGTCATGTTTGAGGGAAATCAGCTATTACTTTTTTATTTATTAAAACGCGCAAAGAAATAAAATTAAAAGACATGATATCCGCGCTTCCAAACACGCACTTCCATCTCGCTCACGCTTATGCTCAGTGAGAGGGAGAGAAGACCACGAACCTACGTCCCCTTAAAGCATTTGCAGTAATCCCTTGTTTCATTTTAATCTTTTTTGGATTCGGAGAAATTTTGATCTAAAGTTATGACCTCCAAGTAATGTATCTTGGCACCACAACTTAATAGCACATGATTTTTAAATTTTTGTTTCAATTTTTTTTTGTTTTTTTTAAATAAAAAGTTACTGATAGCACTGCAGAAGAGTAAAACAATACATGTAAACATATTTTGAAGAAAAAAAACATAAAAAGAATATTCTTTTTTTCAAATAAAACCACATGGAAATAATTTTTCACAAGCTTAATAATCTATGGTTTCATTTTTTGCTCCTATTACAGGCCACAGTATTTTGCCTACCATTTAAAGTTGGACATAGGCATGTAAAGTTTCGTGGGATAGGGCCCTGGTAAAGACATCAATATGGGTAATTTTTCAGATGACGAGCTTCCTGACTATGTTATGGTCATGGTTGCCAACAAGCGCACGCGGGCTCAGATGGAGGATGACTTGCAGCTTTTTCTTAGTGATAACACCGAACTGTTTGTAAACTGGTTACATCAGGTGCTGAAAAAATTGCAAGAGGTCACTGTGACGGCACCATTAAGTAAGTTTTGATAGATTTTTTTCTTCATAATTATTACCAGTCCGTTTCTTTTTGTTACTTGTTTAATCTTTATTGCACAAAAGAATAACTTATGGTACAGCTAGTGATGTGCAAATTGCGGAAAGTTTCCAAAAAGCTGGAAAAGTTCTCGGAAATTTCTAGAAATTTTCACAAGAAATTAAGGAAATAGCATACAAATGTAACTCTTATACACTATGTATAAGAGTTACAGTTTTATGCTTCTCAGTTCGTAAATTTCCATGTTGGAAATGGAAAGTTTCAATTCCCATACAAAAATGAGGAACATTTCCGAAATTTTCTTATGTTAAATTGCAGAAACATTTCGCAACATAGGAAACTTTCCGTCGGCACATCAGTAGTACAGACGGCAACCTTAATGCTATAAGTCATTATCTACTAGTCAACCTTCTCGCTAAATTTTGATGAAATACACTGAAGTTAGGTTGCAGCTCCATATTTAATATTAATAACTGTAACCTGGCTTAAACAATTAAATGACATGTAGTGATACTATTGGCCGTGCAAGTCGTTTTACTAGTCTTGTGAAATGGTGCATAAATGTATTTTGTAATTACCATGCATAGTAATGAATACAAGGACAAAATGCTGTGTATTTTTTCAGAAGTAGCAGAAGCTGAAAAAGCTAAGGACAGTCCATCAACAAAAGAAAAGAAATCGAAAGATAAAAAAGACAAGGACAAGACAAAGAAAGCTGAAGGCTCCAAGAAATCAAAAAAAAAAGACAAAGAAAAAACACACAAAAAGAAAGAAGCCAAAAAAGTTCACAAGAGCAAGAAGAAAAGCAAAAAGCATGAGATGATAAGGCCAAACATACCTCCTTTACTAATGAACATGGAGAAGGAATCTGAGCCCTCCATAACTGATGTCTTTGCTGGTCAGATCTTGAAGAACCATGGCATAACTCTAGACACTCCTAAATTAGATCCAATAGTGGACACAAAACCTTCTATACCAGAGTTAAAGAGGCCAATATTACCCATTATTGACCCCGCAACCATTGACACCCAGCCAGAACCGTCGCAATCTAGCATGGAGAGTGTCACTACTATAAGTGACCCTGACATTGAGGAAGTAACTCCATCCATCCCTCCCACCATACCGGCTCCAAGAGATGAGCAAATTAAAGAAATGAATGATATTGAAGCCAAAATTCAAGGGTTGAAACAGAAATTGGCAGAACAGTTAGATTCCATGTCCGATGATGAGGATTTTCTGACAATCAGGACTGAAGCTGAAGAGCTGATGAATGATTTCGCTGAAGATGTGTATCAGGTATGATATTTGTAATATTTACTCATTAACCTAACATATTTTAAGCAAATTCGTAAGTTTCTTCCTGTATCTGTTAGGGAGACCTGTCATTGGCTCGACAATTGTATCCTAGATGTAAGCCTATATTGTATGTTAAAAGCCTATATTGTCTTCTAATTAAATAAATATATATATATATTGTTACCAGTCTTCCATTATTATTTTTTTATTTTTTATTTAATACAATTATTTTTACATAGTTACTGTGTTACACATAAAGCCACTATTTAAAACCTGGAAGGTTTAGGCAATAGTTGGCGAGATCGCGCGGTACATCCCGCGTTCCTTAAGTTAGTTAAGTATAATATAACAAATTGCTAATATTGATTACAATTTATTACTTACCTTCATCTAAACTTAGGTAGTACTTTTTAAGTAGCTTCTTACATTTGTCATGACTAATAATGGTATCGGCGAGGTCCTGTAATAAGTTCTTAATTTAGAATATTATGTGAACATTTATTATTCAGTTTCTTTCATGTTTAGATCAGTTTAGTCCACGCCAACTATTGTTATTTGCGTTCACTTAGATTACTGTATGTTGTCTTATTTAGAACCTAATTTACATTAAAGTCATCTCCATACATATACATATGAGTGGTTTATTTTACAGGAAATATCCCAAACAGCACCTCCCTCCACCCCTCCAATCAGTGCCCATAAAACCCCTTCGCCCCCAAAACCTAAAGAAACCCCTAAAGAGGTGGAAACACTCCCTCAAATAGAACTGAAGCTGCCCAAGAGACCAGTAAGAGAAAGACTTGGGGCACGGCAGGAGAAGCAAGTTGAGAAAGATGCTGAAAGTCCTGAAAGGTTGTTAATTACACATGCTTAAGGTAGTAAGGAGAGTTTGAAATATTATGTTTATATCTTACAATTTTATCTCACGCATGTCATAAGTAAAGGCCTGTTATGCCTTTGAAGCATGTGTATTTAGTATATTAAACAGGTATGTCATGTTATATTAAGTGTCCATTTTGGTGTCAAATTGTCTGTCTGTACCTACAAAATAAAAAGAATCACATGGTCATATCACAAGTAATGTTTAGCAATGTAACTTTCTTGCTCTCCCACGAGAGTACAGATAGTAGTAACTTCCAGTGCCGCAATTCCATTTGTCTTAATGGACTGAAGGACATTCTGATTTCGAGAAATACATTAAAGAGGGAATAATCCTAATGACATTTTGACCAGGCCTTTAAAACGTTATGAAAATAGTGATATTATAATAACGTTATACGAGTAAATAACGATAAATATGTTTAAAATGTCTATACAAATCTCGGAAAATAACGGAATTATAGCGTTATAATAGCGCTATTTTTATAACGTTTTGAAGGCCTGATTTTGACTCACGGTATATAATGACATAAAACTTTATAATGATAAATTGACCCATCAGATTTAGGGAACAGGCTTATTTTAGATGTGTATTTTCAAAAGCCATTTATTTTTTAAGATAACTTAAAGAGGACATTAGGTTAATGCTAGATATGTTGTTATAACAATCGTAGGATGCAGACGGTTTCGAAAAAACTTCTACGAAATTGTTTGTGGAAAAAAATGCCAAATGTCCAGTAAACCATCTCAGAATTGTGATGATTTTAGGTTCACACCAGAAAGGGAGTTGGAAGTGCGGGCGCAGAAGCCAGCTCGCAGCCGCCTGGACGAACCGCCCGAGAAACAGAGGAAGTCGGACGATGACAAACCAGACCCAGGCTCTAAGAGGGTGTCCTCCAAGTGAGTTCACTGCTACGACAATACAATCACTTTTTACATCTCACCCAACGCAAAGACTATCGCTATGTTATGTATGTACATAATCCGTGTCCACTATCTGCCATGTTTTAACCCATGCCCATGAGAGATATGAGATAAAATGTGATATGATATGTAAGATACGAGGACGCGGATGATTGGGACCCTTGTGACAGAAAGCCACGGTAGTTCAAATTGTAAACATTTTAAAGTTAAGTGTGGTTCAGCTCCATGTAACATTCAGAGATGATATAATGTTTATGTTCCTCCAGGGTAGCGGTGCTAGAGCGGCCGCGCGTGTGTGCGAGCGTGGTGCGAGTACGTCCGCGGCCGCGCGTGGCCACGCCCAGCAACAGCCTGCTGCTGCGAGCGGTCGCCGACGCACACAAGAGCCTGCTCAACGTGAGTCTTACTTTATGTTCCTCCAGGGTAGCGGTGCTAGAGCGGCCGCGCGTGTGTGCGAGCGTGGTGCGAGTACGTCCGCGGCCGCGCGTGGCCACGCCCAGCAACAGCCTGCTGCTGCGAGCGGTCGCCGACGCACACAAGAGCCTGCTCAACGTGAGTCTTACTTTATGTTCCTCCAGGGTAGCGGTGCTAGAGCGGCCGCGCGTGTGTGCGAGCGTGGTGCGAGTACGTCCGCGGCCGCGCGTGGCCACGCCCAGCAACAGCCTGCTGCTGCGAGCGGTCGCCGACGCACACAAGAGCCTGCTCAACGTGAGTCTTACTTTATGTTCCTCCAGGGTAGCGGTGCTAGAGCGGCCGCGCGTGTGTGCGAGCGTGGTGCGAGTACGTCCGCGGCCGCGCGTGGCCACGCCCAGCAACAGCCTGCTGCTGCGAGCGGTCGCCGACGCACACAAGAGCCTGCTCAACGTGAGTCTTACTTTATGTTCCTCCAGGGTAGCGGTGCTAGAGCGGCCGCGCGTGTGTGCGAGCGTGGTGCGAGTACGTCCGCGGCCGCGCGTGGCCACGCCCAGCAACAGCCTGCTGCTGCGAGCGGTCGCCGACGCACACAAGAGCCTGCTCAACGTGAGTCTTACTTTATGTTCCTCCAGGGTAGCGGTGCTAGAGCGGCCGCGCGTGTGTGCGAGCGTGGTGCGAGTACGTCCGCGGCCGCGCGTGGCCACGCCCAGCAACAGCCTGCTGCTGCGAGCGGTCGCCGACGCACACAAGAGCCTGCTCAACGTGAGTCTTTCCTTTTTGTCCTTCTATAAGAGCAGGCTAGGAGCAGTCCAGTTAGGTAGGTCCAACTTCGAGAAAGAGGTCAATCGTCGAATCCGACTGGACTGGGCAGCATTCGGGAAGCTACGGCACATCTTTTCGTCCAATATTCCGCAGTGTCTCAAGACGGAGAGTCTGTGACCAGTGTGTGTTGCCAGTGATGACATATGGCACTGAAACGTGGTCGATTACAATGGGCCTCATAAGAAGGCCACCCAAAGGGCAATGGAGAGGGCTTTGCTGGGAGTTTCTCTGCATGATCGCATCAGAAATTAGACTATCCGCAGCTGAACCAAGGTAACCGATATAGCCCTCCGAATCGCTAAACTTACGCGGCAGTGGGCGGGGCACGTTGCACGTAGAACCAATGGCCGTTGGGGCGGAAAGGTTCTCGAGTGACGACCACGTACCGGAAGGCGCAGCGTGGGTTGGTGGACTGATGACCTGCTCGCGGGAGTCCGCTGGATGCGGGTGGCGCAGGACTGGTCACTTTGGCACTCTTTGGGGAGGCATATGTCCAGCCGTGGACGTCTTTCGGCTGATATGATGATGATAAGAGCAGTTTAGGTCCAGAGCACATACTGCGTTACGTGAGTATAGCTCTGCTCTAGTAATAGTGACGTGTGGTGGTGTTGGAGCCAGCGACTACACTACCGTCAAAAAGTTTAAGACCAAAAACAAAGTTTAGTTTCATAGTTATAAATTCTTCTAAAAAACATCAAATTAAATTTGCAATCAATAGCTAATAAAGAACGGCAAGGTGTGTTAAAACACATGTTTTGGCCACCACAATCACCAGACCATAACCCAATCGAGTTTTTATGGGATGAACTCGACCATAGGGATCTCATTTAGGGCTTCTCTTTTATTGCGCTCACTTGTATGACATCACTGACTCTTTTACAAATGCTAAACATTTATTGTATGCCGATGACAAAAAAATATTTTACGTTATCAAAAGTCCTGACGATTGTATGGCTTTGCAGGCAGACCTTAATCAATTACAAAAATACTATACTAATAATAGAATTACTGTTAATGTCAAAAAATGTCAATGTATAAGTTATACACGTAAAAAACGTCCTGTCTGTTTTTCATACAATTTTGAAGGTACCACAATTAGTAAAGTAGATGTAGTTCGCGATTTAGGTGTCACGTTCGACAGTAAATTAATGTTTTCAGAACACGTTGATTATATTAGTAATAAGGGTTTTAGAAATCTAGGTTTTATCCTACGGTCTTGTAAAGTCTTCAAAAACATAGAAGTAATCAAACTGCTATATTTTGCGTATGTACGCAGTACTCTCGAATATGCCGGCCCTATTTGGTCTCCGAATTATACTAAATACATTCATCAACTTGAGCGTATTCAAAAAAAATATATTAACCACCTTAATTTTCGTCTACACCTACCTCCGTCATCCTATGAGAATAACTGTCGCAAACATAATCTGCTGCCGCTTGTCGATAGGCGCAAAGTCATAGACATGTGTTTGTTATATGACATACTGAACTATCGCTTGGACTGTCCCGAATTGGTCTCTCAAATAATGTTTAATGCTCGTCTTCGTCGCACTCGTCATACCCCAATGTTACACGTGCCAATGCATGGCACCAACTACGCTAAGAATAACGTGCTCACACGAATTGCTCGAACTTATAATGCGGATTTCAGTAGCGTAGATATATTTAGATATTCAAAGGCATCTTTTAAAATGCAAGTAATTAATAGTGTTAAGAATAAGCAGCATAAATAGTTTTAGAAATAGGTAACTCACCTCTTATCATGTTTAACAATGTTGTAGTATTGTACATAAGTTACTAAATCTATTTGTTTAGAGTAAATATGGGATAAATACAATAATATTGTCTCTAGGATAAAATATAGCAATATATTCTCATTTGCGGTAACCTATATAGATTGACATGCTTGGTTATGCTTTCATCTTCAAAAAAGAAAAAAAAAACAATGACTTAAACTTAATTTAAAAAAAAAAATCATCTCTCTTTCACACATGTTATGATAGTCCGTTCAACTGTCAACTTTACATATCAAGTTATCTAGGTAAACCTGTAATTGGCCATACTACTGTGTATTATATTATAAGTTACATACTTTGTATCGCTGTTGGTTTTCTGAATAAATAATAATAATAATAGAGTCCGAAGACAATGGCCGACATCTGCAACCGCTCTATGGGAGATACTGCAATATGAGTGGAAATCCATTAACCAAGAAACGCTTACACAGATTTGTAGAAAGAATGCCAAGAATCTGCTCCGAAGCGAAAAAGCGTGAAAAAAATTCGTTGGTGGCGTTAACTTTTTTTTACTACTTTGTTCCCTTTTTATATAAAATTTCTGCTGATTGTAGGTACAGTGCGATAATAAAGAGTAGAAATTTAATGAGGGCGCCACTTTCTTCGTAACTGTCACATTTTTGACGTAAAATGCTTACATGGCAACAATTTAGTATGGATTTTTTTTTGTACCATTTTATTTAATGTCTACTCTTTATTGTCGCACTGTACCGCAAAGTTATATTTTCATAGGATTTTCATAAAATGTTGATTATTTGCATATTTTCGGTTCGGTCTTAAACTTTTTGACGGTAGTGTACTACTATTATTAATTACCTATACTTAGTCTATCGTAAAAGGGGCCTCCATCGGGAGCTCCACGGCTTCAGGTCTTTATTCTCCTTTCGGTGTAATTTAACATAAAAGGTAACCTTGGGGAGGAGGCAAATATCATGTCGTTTGAAACGCTCTAACTATTGTCGGCTGACGATGATTTCGGCAAAGGTAGGACAAACAGCGAAAACATTGAACAATAAATCTCTGCACCGGGATTCATACATTTTCACCAAAAGTTAATTCGGATCTTCATATCTTTCAATAATAAATCAGTTGAGACGATAATGACGAATAAAACGCCTTAAAAACGCTGTTAATTCACCAAGGGCTAATCCCGCTAATATAATAATATCAGTTGAGACGATAATGACGAATAAAACGCCTTAAAAACGCTGTTAATTCACCGAGGGCTAATCCCGCTAATTGATATTTCCAGTATTTACACCACTTTGACTGTCACTTTCCACAATGTGTCATTTGTGGTGACGTAAATATATCGGTTGTAAACTGTCAGTAATCCTAACTTTCCCAACCGTTTTGTAAAGTAGCAATTTCGACTTTGGTAAGTGATATAAGAGAAAAATAGTACATTACATCAGAGGCCGGGAAAACACTCGTATCTCTATACCTACTTGGCCGGGAATCCGTTTTCACGTCGAGGCATGTATAGTGCTTTTCTCAAACATGCAATGAAATAAATAAATAAACATCCTCAAATCAAAGTAATTTTCATGGCTGAATGCCGTGATGCTGTGCCACAAATAGTGGAATGAAAATTAAAAAGTTACTTTGCAGGCCTAGGCCTGAAAAGTTGTATGAAATCCCATTTCAGGCCGCCTCGAGATGCTGCGCCCGAAAAGGATACTTCCGAGTCTATTATAAGGAACGTAAAGAGAATAATTTCATTGCATGTTTGAGAAAAATCTTATTTATACTGTTGACGTTCCAGATACCGCCAAAAGTGGAGACAGATCCGGCTATGGTGAAGCGCGCGCTAGTGAAGCCGATGCGGCGCTGCGTGGACGCGCAGAAGATAGTCATACAAGTGCAGGCAGACCGCGACGACACAGACAAGCTGAACAAGTAAGTCAAAAGTGGCTGTCAAAATCTTTATGACATTAAGAAAGATAAGATAGTTTATTGATAAAGCATAATGTACATCAGTATTTACTATAGACTAGGAGCTTAATATTAGAGGCAAATAACACGTGCCCGAGCTAGGATATTTTTATTTCAGGCAAAAAAGACATACATTACACGTACGTGCAAGACGTACATTGACATAACTTGAGTTATATGTATACACGGTGTTCCCGGGAATTTCCTTTAACTGCGCCAAATTGCAGAGTACATTCACAGAAACAAATTAGCATAATTATTTCTTGAAAAAAAAAGGATTTAACATTTTTACTAAATAATTTAATGTAGCATTAACGGTCGTTATCTCGTTTTCTGAAATAGTCCGAAAAAAAATGATATCCGCGCTTTCGAACACGCACTTCCATCTCGCTCACGCTTATGCTCAGTGAGTGGGAGAGAAGACCATGAATGTGCGGCGCCGAAGGCGCAGAAGGTGACGGATGAAAAGAGATTGCATATTACGGAGATGAGAATGTTAAGATGGATGTGTGGTGTGACGAGGATGGACCGAACAAGAAATGTGTATGTAAGGGGAAGCCTGAAAGTAGCTATCGCGGATAAATTGAGAGCCAATCGGCTTGCGTTGTATGGGCACGTAATGCGGAGGGATAAAAGTCATGTGACCAAAAGAGTATTTAGGTATGTATGTGGATGGATGTACCAGACAAGGTAGGCCAAGGAAAAGGTGGATGGACTGTGTGAGAGACGATATGAAGAGAAAATAAATGAGTGCTGAGATGACGGCTGCTAGAGAAGTATGGAAGAAAAAGACATGCTGCGCCGACCCCAAGTAAATGGGATAAGGGCAAGGAAATGATGATGATGATGATATGGAATGTTCCAGATCACTACTCGAGAAAGAGGAGATGGCACCCGCAATGCTAACTAAGAAGATCATCAACACTGATTACGTCCCGTTGCGCGGCAAAGAAGCCAGGACGTCCAGCGTGCGAGACGACTTCCGAGTCATAGAGACTTTGTGAGTTTGATGATACAATACCTACAGTCATGGCTAGATAAAAGTTCATACATTGTTCCTAATTACAGTATGAACTCGTAAAAACTGTCCATTTGACCATCCGTATTTTTTAAGCACAACTTTTACAGAACTTTTATTTAAACTAAATCTAATCTTATTTATTTATATACTTATTTAGACACTCCATATACTCAGAAATAAAATTGGCCAAACATATTTTAAATCATCGTTAAATTTGAAAAGTCATATTTGTATGCAACTGTATGGGGAAAAAATCATGTTCTTAATTATCTGGCCATGACTGTATTTCATAATGGGAGTGGATGAAAATTTTAGAAGTGCCTGATTATTTTTTTGGTGATACGAATAACCTTCCTTAGCAGCAGAAAAAAGTTGCAAACTTTTCAGCTGCGTCAATTATTTTTGAAAAAAATATAAACAGTTTCTCACTTACGTTTTGGGTTTAGGACGGCGAATAAGACACTTTGCTTGATCTCTCTCATATTACAAAAAATATTTAAAATATCTGACCCTGGCAATGACAAATATAGCAGCTGCAGCCGTCAATATCATTGCCAGTGTCAGTTTACCATGGATATTTAAGATATTTTTTTGTACTATGAGACGGATCAAGCAAGGTGTGTCTTATTCGCCGTCCTAAACCCACCAAAGTGAGGAAACTGTTAATTTAAAAAAAAATTGCGCAGCTGAAAAGTCTGTAACTTTTTTCTGGTGCTAAGGAAGGTTATTTCTATCACCAAAAAAATTATCAGACACTTCTAAAATTTTCATCCATTCCCAATTGTAGCAATCATCTATTTACTAATATGCTTATAGAGTCTTTCGCTTCAATCAGGATTCAATTATACCGCCCTCGCCGTAAATGTAATTTTGCTCCCTTGAGACACTGATTCGATAATATTTGAGCGTTTCTCAAAAAAATGCCATTACTTACTTTTTTATCGAAATTGCATGCAACTTTTATGTTATTTCTACTCAGAGTTACGATCTCTTTCCATCCTAATAGGAGGAAAAAAGTGTCCCATAATTTCCATACATTTCTGAGCTTTTTTATTGTGTTACCGCCCCAAAGTATATGGTAAATGGTAACACAATAGGAAAAATATATTTGGGACATTTTTTCGGCCTACCAGGATCGTAAGAGCTCCTGATTCTGAGTGGAAATAACATAAAAATCCTGGAAAAATGTACACTTAATATTGGGGACATTTTTTTTTTGAGATTTCGCTCATGTAAAACTGTAAAACTAGTCAATCTAATAAAAAAAACAATGAAGTGTATTTGAAAACTCGGTCCATGAATTCAGGAAATGCGAAATTTAGACCTTTAAAATGGAGGTATGTTTATTATTTAACTATATGCAATGCACACAAAAAGTTCTTCCAGCTATTGTATGAGTACGCAATCGACTCATCATATCAGAATACAACCATGTTTTTTTTACATTATTTCTGTGGTAAGGTTTTCTTCATATAATCTCAAATATTACTTTAATTGTTGCAGAAATATCCATAATCCAACAGTAGACAAGCAAAAGGACACACAATTTATTGTCACCATGGACGGATATGATCCTAACGTGTTTCTAGCCAAGAAACTGTTGACAGAAGGCGTTCTAGACGATGAAGACAAAAACAAAGCATCTAAGGCTACCGTCTTACAAACGAAAGATAAACCTGAAAAAAAAGAAGTTGTAGTAGATAAAGAAGTTGAACCAATTCAAAGCAAAGAAGACGTAACACCAAACAAAAAAGAAAAATCTAGAGATGATGAAAGTACGAAAGAAGCAAAACATGACAAAAAAGATTCAAAAGACGGCGATAAAGGGGTATCAAATACAACTCAGAAGAAGCGTTTGAGTGATACTAGCGAAGAAAGTGACACGCAAGTGATAATCAATCAAGAGTCGGAAGAAAACAAAAATACTGAAACGGAACCAGTAGATAAACTGGAACTATCGCCGCCTGCGCGAAAGAGAAAGAAGTCGCCAATAGTATTTGATGTAGAGAAGAAGGAAAAGAAAGAACGAGCGAGGGAGAGGACGGAGAGCGCTGGGAGTGACAACCACGTCACTGTGACCACGACCACGAATACACACAAATATGATGCAGTTCCTTCATGTAAGTATGAAAAACCATTTTTAGGGAAAGGACATATGATAATTTTTGTCTAGGAAATCATCCCTTAAGGGGATGAAATGGGGGGTGAAAATTTGGATGGAACCCATTTCGATGGAATTTGGTATAGAGATGGTTGGAGTCCTGGGAAAGGACATATGATAGTTTTATTCCGGAGATCATCCCCTAAGGGGGTGAAATGGGGACGAAAATTTGCATGGAACCCATTTACGGTTTAGCGATAGTTGGGAGTCCTGGGGAAGGACATAGGATAGTTTTGTCACGAAAATCCTCCCCTAAGGGGTGAAAATTTGGATGTGAGTGACCCATTTAGATGATATTTGGTTTACAGATAGTTTGAGTTCCGGGAAAGGACATAGGATAGTTTTTATCCCGGAAATAATATCCTAAGGGGGTGAAATGGAGGGTGAATATTTGTATGGAGCTACTATACAACCCATTTAGATAAAATTTGGTATAGAGGTAGTTAGTAGGCGCGGCGTTGGTAGGCCCCCCACAAGGTGGACTGATGACCTGGTAAAGGTCGCGGGATTCCGCTGTATGCGGGTGGCGCAGGATTGGTCACTTTGGAACTCTTTGGGGGAGGCCTATGTCCAGCAGTAGACATCTTTCGGCTGATATGATGATGATGATAATGATAAAGATAGTTTGAGTCTCGGAGAAGGACATATGATAGTTTTTATATCGGAAATCTACCCCTAAAAGGGAAATGGAGGGTGAAAGTTTGTATCGAGCTACGACATAAACGAGTTCTACGCGGACGAAGTCGCGGGCAAAAGCTAGTATAGTATAAGTTAAAGAATCTTTATTGTGTACATGTATGACTTGCTAAATGTGGTGTGTATGGTATGTATCAATAATCATTCAATTTTATTCTATTATATTTATTTTTAAAATTGTTTAAGTTGAATGCTATTTCTAAAACCATGGCATTGTTTTTATTAGGGTTCCGTACCCAAAGGGTAAAACGGGATCCTATTACTAAGACTCCGCTGTCCGTCCGTCTGTCTGTCTGTCCGTCTATCACCAGGCTGTATCTCATGAACCATGACAGAAAACACAGTTGAAATTTTCACAAAAGATGTATTTATGTTGCCGCTATAACAACAAATACTAAAAAACAGAATAAAATAAATATTTAAGGGGGCTCCCATACAACAAACGTGTTTTTTTTGCCGTTTCTATAGATTATGATACGGAACCCTTCGTTCGCGAGTCCGACTCGTACTACGCGGGTTTTTTTATAAATTGCGGTAGTTTGTTCGGATGGCGCAGCACGCTTCCTCTGGGATTTAACGATCTGTATTGCGATTTATGATTAACTAGCGACCCGCCCCGGCTTCGCGCGGGCTTATATGTATATAATACATGCATGTATTATACATATAAACCTTCCTCTTGAATCACTATATCTATTAAAAAACCCGCATCAAAATCCGTTGCGTAGTTTTAAAGATGTAAGCATACATAGGGACAGACAGCGGGAAGCGACTTTGTTTTATACTATGTAGTGATATGCCTACATCATTTTCATTTCATTTTATTCAGTCACATAATAAACTTGCAGTGCGGTCACCAAGTCGTTTACATGCTATTTCAAAAACATTACAAGAAAATTAATTACAAAAATTACATGAACAAATTAATTCACAAACATTGTACAAGTCACAAAAGCAAAATTATAAAATATTTGTGTCAAAAATAAAAGTAAAAATAAAATAAAATTACAAATGATGAATGAATGTAATCGGTATATTGTATGTATGTTGTTCAGTGTCGGCGGCGGAGCGCGCCCTGGTCCCGTGCCGGCAGTTCCCGCTGTGCCGCTACGGCGGCGCGTGTCTGTTCCAGCATCCGCGCTGCAAGTTCGCGGCGGGCTGCACGCGCCGCAACTGCGTGTACGCGCACGACACGCCGCCGCCGCCGCCGCCGCCGGCCGTGGGTGAGCCTGAGCCGCCATACTATCCAATACTAATCTATCTTATTGCTTACCTAAATACTACTAGTACATCATCGTCACCAGCCTCGACTTTATGCCGAGAGGTATATTCGTTCTACTGCTGGGCACACTAAAAGAAAAACGTGCGTGTCTCTATCTGCCAACACAGCGAATCCTCAAGTGGTTAAATGGTCGGCAACGCGCTTGTGATTCTTCTGGAGTCACAAGTGTCCATAGGCGACGGTACCAGCTTAACATCAGGCAGGCCGTAAGCTTGTTTGCCACCGTCGTAGAATAAAAAAAAATTAAAAAATTACATTACATAACCAAAAGGCGGGCGCTACGGTATCTGCATACCATCGAACAGACCGTATGAATGTTTGCCACAATACGATTATTGAGTAGACGCCGTTTTGTATTACGCCTGTATTCCTGGACATTTTACATCGAATACCTACATGTTTCGTTTCACTTCGTGATAATCATCGTGATAGTTGACAATTGTGCAAAGCAAATTGTACATAATGTTACACAGAAACTTTCATTACCACCATTTCATCATCTGTCGCGAATGATGGCGGTTGATAGTCTTGATAACTGTCTTGACCCTATCAATCGCCATCATTCGCGACATCATCTTTGACTAGCGCGGAGATGGATACCACCCATATGTTTTCGGTGATTTGCAAGAAGCGCTTTGCTTACATATCGCAAGGAGAGCTAACGAGTGAAACTCTCTTCCGGCAAACATTTTGACAGCTTCTTATAACTTGGATCATTATCAAGACATAATCACTTACCATCCGGTGAGATAATAGTCAAACGCGTACAGAACCTATTACTAGATAGTAATTTATGCAACTGATACATAATGAGAGGCCTTAAAGTCTAAAGTCAGCCAGTTTCGTAACGTTTACTATTGACAGCTCGCGCCAGTCTGTGAGAGGCTTAAGAGGGTATCCTAGCAGCATTTTTCCATACAAACGTATTCCCCTATTTCCTTCCTGGTTTATCCCTCTAGAGGACTCGTTTTTTTTTATAAAATCTAGGTGCACTGTATGTATGCCCCTGTCATTTACTTTTTCCCAAAAAATAATTACCAAAACAGATACGAATTTTCGAAAACCTTAAAAATGCCCCATTTTTACTGTCATATTCAGATGACTACCAGACAAATATGAAAAGTTTTTACGTTAAAACAAAATAATAGAAACATAGATCTACTCTTCCTCTAAATTTCAACACCAAACATAATTGAATCGGCGCAGGTTTGGCGGAGAAAACAGGGGAATACAAAGCATCGATCTTGTCAAGATTTTGTAGTGAAAATCGGTCTGAGCTGCGGTTGTCCCTATCGCGCATCGCACGCGGTCGCTTGGGCGCAACGCGACGGCAATCGTTTGTACAAATACCTATTTCTCAATTTTGTCGCAGACCGACTACGCTCTTAACTGTTTTAATATTTATGGATAGTAGAGTAGAGACCCACTTGAGGTTTGACAGCTGTTCCAAATTTAAACTCTTATGAGTTTAAATTTGGAACAGCTATGAAACCTTACAAAAATCGATACTGTAATAACATTAAAGTACAGATTTTACCTACCATAGAAAAGAAAGTTCTCATAGTAAAATTGGTTGTAATAATGCTGGTCATTTCCTACGGTTTCTGAACACATTTCAGAGCACTAATGATATTTGCGTAGATAAAAAAACTTATTGTCTCTGTAATCTTGTCCACAGCATCCCACGTAGTCCCAGCGGCGAGCTTCAAAAGCATCCAGCCGTCGAGCCTCCCGACCATCTGCAAGTTCTACCCCAACTGTGTGAACCCGGCGTGCCACTACGCGCACCCCAAGCCGTGCCGCTACGGGAAGGCGTGTCTCAACAAGTTGGAGTGCAACTTCTACCACCCCGACTCGTCCAAGTGGAGATATCCCGTGTAGTCATATAGATGTAGTAAAATTATTCTAATTTTATTGGTTGTTTTATTGTGCTTTTGACGGCGGTTGTATTAGTTTCCTATGATAGTGGCTAATGAACGTAAAGCGCGCCTGGTGATGGGCAAAAACCGTAGCCTATCATCATCATATCAGCCGAAAGACGTCCACTGCTGGACATAGGCCTCCCCCAAGGAGCGCCATAACGACCGGTTCTGCACCACCCGCATCCAGCGGACTCCTGCGATCTTTACCAGGTCTGGTAGGCTATGGGCGCTTGTAACTCACAAGATTGGCGACCCTTTATAAGGTGGTAGGCTTAAAGAGCATCCAGCCGCCGAATGTCCCAACCATCTGCAAGTTTACCCCAACTGCGTGAACCCGGTGTGCCACTACGCACACCCCAAGCCGTGTGCACACACAAGTTGGAGTGCAACTTCTACCACCCCGACTCTTCAAAGTGGAGATATCCCGTGTAGTCAGATAGATATAGTAAAAGTATTCTAATAGATTAGTTCCGGATTCCTGTTTCGTCGGATTTTACATAGTTTTCTGTAATTGAATAATTCCGACGAATCAAGAATCCGTCGAAACAGGAATCCGCCGAATCCGGAACTAATCTTCTAATAGACTCAAAATGTATTATCACTTCAAAAGAAAAAAGGCAAAGAAATATTCCTAATGACGAAAATCCCATTGAAATATCTCAAAAAATTGCGAACCTACAACCGTTTTAATGTTGCTTGTTAGAGAGAGAAAACGCTCGGGGATCGTGACGTCACTATCCTCTAGCGTCATAGTAAATCGTTTCACATGAAGGTGCGTTTTGCGAAAAAGGAACCTAACATACCCCCTCTTAAAACTTTGGACACATAACTTTGTGATTATTTAACCTCTTGAGTTGCTTTTTTCGTCCTTTCCTTTTTCGAGAGAATACGGTACGGGTCCATAAGGGACGGAAAGGCTCCTATGCAATTAAATTAAAAACTGGCTAAAATGCCTAACGCCTTACTACCATCTCGCTCGGTCGTGCTATTATTATTAAAATAGCATGTCCTTAGTAGGTTTATGCTTCGGGCGCTTGGAGTTCCAAAACGTATGCGTGTTGGCCCTTTATAGGTTAGGTATGGTTGAAATTCATTAATCCGCCGAATGGCCGAATTTGCATAAAACTGTCATTGGAGTTGGAATATTTTACCTTGGACGGTAGGGTTGCTTTTTGAATGGAATCATCATCATCATATCAGCCGAAAGACGTCCACTGCTGGACATAGGACTCCCCTAAAGAGTGCCACAATGGCCGGTCCTGCGCCACCCGCATCCAGCGGACTCCCGCGACCTTTGACAGGTCATCAGTCCACCTTGCTTACCTACCCACGCTGCGCCTTCCGGTACGTGGTCGCCACTCGAGAACCTTTCCGCCCCAACGGCCATCGGTTCTACGTGCAATGTGCCCCGCCCACTGCCACTTAAGTTTAGCAATTCGGAGGGCTATATCGGATGGTTGAATGGACTACTTTGATGCAATTCGGCCAACTCAAAGTTAATTAATCTCAAGTAAGTAGGTACCTATGTAATACTAGTACTCACCATTATGGACGGGCGACTTCAAAGTTATGTTTACAATTTTGCATCTTACTTGTTTGAATTTAGGCGAAAAGTGCAGGGTTAGTCGAGGAATGAAAAGGTTCGCTGCTTTACGACCTTATTTGCAAAGCTGTTAAGGTTCAAAAAAGACGAACTTTTTCATTCCGCGATAAACAAATTTAATAACCCGCGACAAATAATTTTAAAGACAAATGAACTTTCACGGACGTTTTTGCTAAAATAGGGTTTTTGAACGTTTATTAATACGGTCTGTGTAGGTACACTGACCGTATTAATAAACGTTCAACTCATGCAAATGAACTCGTGCAAAAACGTTTTTATAGAATAGGTATTCTATAAAAACGTTTTTGCATGAGTTCCTCATCTCATGGGACTCCCTGGAAAGTAAGTACCTATTCTCATTATTTGCTACTCCACTGTAGTTGAATTTGAACAACTCAATTTGTACCTATTAAACTAGGTCGGGAGGTCAACCCAATTTGGGCAATTGATTCTGTTTATTCTGTCCCTATTACTATTTAGGCGAATGAACATCAAGTGTAAGTAGGTTGTACAGAATGTGCAGTTATTGGTAGGCTGTATTCAATTGTTTGAGATGAACGAAAACAGATGAATGTTTTTAATATGTAATTAATAATTGGTACTTAATAATAATGGGTACCTATAAGAATATTTAGGAGTTGGTTAGTTCCTACTACTTAGATATTTTATATTGAACATAAGTATTTTGTAATGACGAGAGACAGCATCTCTTGACTGTTTTTTTTGTTATTGACCCTATACATCTTCGACAATATTAGTAATGTACCTATTTTTGTGTTTTGATACATCTCTAAGATCATTAGAATAATAACTGCTAATTAATTGTATCTGGATGCACAGAGGCCTTAAGTATACACCTCTGGGATATAAAATGATATCACAATTTTCTTGTTAATTATGATATGATAGAGACCTGGTATCTAATGTAATGGGTTTTTTTGTAATATTGTTTTCATTCAGTGACAGTATTCATGAAATCATTCCGTCGTTTTCATTTAGTTTATTTTTTCGACTGCAACTTCCAAATAATTATTGTTGTAAGATTTGTATATTGTTTTATTGTAAATAACTAGTCACGAGCTAGTTCTCGCCACAGACTAAACCAACATACGCTCATGAGCGTATGTTGACATGCGCAAACTTATGCTAGGTGATGTCTACTCTAGTAATATAACTCAATGGGTGGCCATGCCAAATTTCAACACAATCCGATACCGGCTAGTGGGTGAAAAATGCTTTGAATTGTTTGCAGGATAAGCGTCCATAGGCTACGATATCTGCTTACTATCTGACAGATCGTATTCTGCTTTTCCACCGACACGGTATTTAAACAAAACTATTTCGACTCCACTGACTCTGTTCCAGTGTTCAGTTAAGACTCAGTGGAAAATCAGCGCACACTAAGTTATATTTAATACTTAAGGTGTAGATTGCTTTAAAATTAATTTACACGACTTGACGTTTGGTAATTTTTCAACTGTGCATAACATAACCGATAAAGGCTAGCATTTAAATTAAAACGATATGCTTGGGAGATAAGGCTCAATATTGAAACCAATAAAATGGCACTAATTGCATTACGTGTTTATGTTAGTATACAGGGTGACTGGTAATTCGACCTATTCCTTGAAAGGGGTTATACTAGAGCTAATTTGCAACAATTTATGTCCAGTCAACCAGGGGTCGAAACTCGCTGGTTTCCGAGATATTCGAGTTTTTTAGTTTGTATGAAAAACATTCTCCTTGCAGCCTTAAGCTGGTGATTGTGACAAAAGTACTTCCATTTGGATGGTAAAAAAATATTTTTGTCACAATCAGCACTTTAAGGCTGCAAAGCGATTTTTTTTCAAACAAACTAAAAACTCGAAAAATTAAAAAAAAATCGGGTTTTGACCCCTGGTTGACTGGACATAAATTGTTGCAAATTAGCTCTAGTATAACCCCTTTCAAGGAATAGGTCAGAAATATCCGTTACATTGGCAACACTACGCTGTCATGCCGCTTATAGAAAATATGCAATTTTGATTACTGTTTTACGTAAAATACGAGTTAGAGAATAATACTTACCTACGTGTGAAATGTTATCTTAGAATGTGTATCCTTCTTATCCGATGCATTGTGACACCCTTTCACTGCACAAACCGTCATATTAATGAAAAATGTGGGAGCTATTTACACTTGACACGCGTCCTTGCAACTGACAAGCCGATCGGCGTACTGGGCCATTTATGTCCTACTTTTGGTGGCCTCATCGTTGCGCGTGAACTGCGTTTCTAGGCGTTATTATTCTAAGTTATAGAATTATTTGAAATACATATAATTTAATAGAAGTAGGAAGAAGGTATTTGACAAAGGACATATCTCTTCAACACGCGCTTCTCATTAACGTATCTCGCTGCGGGGCCGATTTTGCTACGGTTGTTGTCAATTTTAATTTTTCGTCAGAATTGGATAAAGTGAAGAGGTGAGGTTGTGATTCTGTGCAATATACATACCTATACATATATGAATAATATCCTAATGTCCCTAAAATGGGGTTGGCCGGTGAAAGCTAATTGTAGATGGCGCTCTTCTAGATTCCATACGATGAGAGAGAGAGACAGATGATCGATGGTCCCTAACTTATATGGAAACCATATACAGTTCTTAGGCAAAAATCTTTCCCATAGCTTTAATCCGTAGCCTTTTATTTTTAGCCTTTTTCGGAAAACGGTGGATTACCACTTCGGAGCAATGCGGGACGAAACATAAAGTAATTTTCGCAAAAATAAATAAAAACTACTTCCCGCCATACAAATTTAGCTTTTTTAGGGACCATTATTGGTGCTGTCAGTGTGACAGTTGCCAGCCCCATTTACTAAACATCCCATTGAGTCGCAAATACCTACGTTTTGTCACTCAATTGACTCAGTGGAATAAAATAGTGTCCTACAAGGGCGGACATTAGATAGAGTCACGAGCTTTTCCAACATTTTTTTTTTCGATCTGCCGCATCTGCGCTATAAAGCGAGGCCACGGGAACGCCCTGGGCACACTTCCGCAACGAGCTTTTCCTACCTAGGTACCAAAGTTTATTATTTAGATTACATGACAGAAAAATTGTCCCAGTTAGTGTACTGATTTTTTTGATCTGGTATCAAAGCGAAGTTGCCATGAAAAATGAAAAAAAAATTAACAATCACTTAATTTTACAGTCTTTTCTGATTCCTCCCAGAGTTGTTTAGCCAAGTTCATATTTTGACCCAAATTGCTAGCTTTAGATTCTTTACAATCAGCGAAGTAACGACCACTGACGGTGGCAAGTTCTGGCGCCACAGCAAGATAAATAGAAGTTTGTGCTCCCTCTTTCGGTGTCTTGTAGTACAACTTAGTGATCGGGCTGATCACTTTGAGAATAGGAAACTCTTTTATTAGTTCCGTTTCTACTACTCCAGGATGTAAACTATTTGTGGTAATGCCGGTTCCTTTGAGTCGTCTGTCCAATTCGGCCGTCATCAAAACGTTGCAGAGTTTCGAACAGCAATAAAAGTCGTAAGCACTGTACGTTTTCTCCGTGTTCTTCTCTCCGTTCAGATTTTGGAAGTCTATCTTTCCACTCTTATGAGCAACGGATGATAGGTTTATTATCCGACTCGGCGCAGACTGTTTTAGCAGCGGTATCAGCAAATTCGTCAACAGGAAAGGTCCAAAGTGATTGCTCTGCATCATAAGAAGAAGGCCGTCTCCTGTTTTAGTAAATTCAGTTCCAAAGATGCCTGCGTTGTTGATTAGTATATCTAGGCGGGATTCGGTGTTGAGTATGTCGTCAGCGAAGGCTCGGACGGACTGCAGCGAGGCGAGGTCCAGGTGGCGATAGTGTACGTCGGGGTTGCTGGTCAGAGCAACTATCTTGTCCCTTGCGGTGGTACCTCGATCTTCATTCCGGCATGCAAGAATCACCCGCGCGCCCCTCCCAGCCAAGTCCTTCGCAGTCTCAAATCCTATGCCGGCATTTGCACCAGTCACTATAACCACTTTGCCGTCTAATTGTCCCTTGCACTTATTCTTTCCCTTCGTACACAGTACATACGTTAAAAGGCACATAGTAGAGAATAAATACGCGCTTAATAAGGAGTAATAACTAAAACGGTATGGTAAGTGATAATGACGAATGCAATTCAAAATATTATCAAGACTTGATAACAATTTGATAATATTATTAAATCTTAATTACTTTTATCGATAGGTAGGTACAGATAATCAAACATAACTAGGTAGGAATGTTTTGCCTGTAGAAAAGTAGGTATAATATTAATCTTCATACCTAATATAGATGTTAAGTTCAGAAAGATGGCAGATGATCACTATCTTCAATCATGATGAAGGAACTACCTACTTACTAATGAAAGAAGCTATATGTGGTAATTTTATGCAGTATCTAGGTACTGAGGGCTTTTAATCTAAGTTGCGTAACAAAAACGCAGCATTTGCGTAGGACAACAAATTTTGCCTTGCAACCTTTGAATCATAGCAGGTAATGGCGTTGGTTGTAAGATTAAAACGACAGTTGATATGGAGTAAGTGTGCGGCCTAAGTGCCCGCTCTGCTGCGGGGCGTTCAGAGTTTAAGTATATGTAAATTCCTCTTGTTTTAAATGGATCCAGCAGGACCCCTCGCAGCAGGTCGGATTCTCAGGCGGTACCCTAATGTTTGTTTGAAAAGTTACGCAACTACCCCGCTAGAGTAGGTACCTAAACTTGGATTTGGCCACCTAGGCGCAGAATCTTAGGTTATAAATTACATTCGCATCGAAATGTTATGATTATGACGTAAATTTGGCATAGGTACAAAAAAATAAAAATAAAAAATAAAAATCATTTATTTCAGACTCATAGAATCCATAAGTTTGTTAGTACATAAAATAATTTTAAAACTAAATATTAGTAGGCAAAACAGAAAAGAAAAGAAAAGAAAAGTATAATTTGTACGCTGAGAGGCACTGTGTCGTGTAGGGCAAAACTCAGAGTGATTTTACCCTCCCCGTCACAATGCTAACCCAGTGCCCTAACATAGGGCAATCCCAACGTCCTTCCAATATCCTCAGAATGCTGTTCTCACTTCCTCGCACTCGTCTCAGCAGCGAGGCGACCCTCTTGCGTATGATGGCATGGAAGCCATCAGTGTGCGCTTCGGTACAGGGTAAGTTCGTATTTTCTGTTATTATGAGCTCACACAGACGGAATTTCGGCATTGATTCAGAATCTGAATCACTCAAGAGCAAATAAAACGGGTACACCTTGTACAGAATTTCTTAAAATGGTGAAAAAAAAATTGTGCTCTTCAGTGCTTCAGATTGTGATTCAGTGACGATATTCCGTCCGTGTGAGGCCGGCCTCGTACTCGTGTATATCAGATACGAATATTTTATCACATCGTATTACCGCACGTAAGTATATTATCTACTTAGGAGTAGGTACATAACATAACAGGCTACTTGGCGTAACATTATTCAATAAATAAACATCCTCCAACATAAATAATATCAATAATAATGCAATCATTCACTTTACGAAACTGTTGTGATGACACCGCGCCGGTATTAAGGCGGTCTTTGACATTGGTAGTTGGGAAGAAAGAATATTTTTCGAGTACCTACCTAACAAAAATGTTCCCTGGTTCCTGTCTCTGTCGTTCTTATTTTGATAGACAGAGAAATGAAGGTGACATACTGCAAGTTTAGGAATGGACCCTGCGGAAGACCAGCGCTGGCTGTAAAGCTAGCATGTTGAACTTGCTAAGCTGGGTCCATTTGGTGACAAAGCCTAATGTGTGTGTGTTTTTTTTTATCATCCGTCTGTAATTGTTTGTCACGAATAAATGGTTGAGTTTGAGGAAGGACCTCAAATCGCGCAACGCAGGACTGCTGTAGTTTCTGTTTTGCCTCCAGTTAGATATACCTAGGTAGGAGTAAATCAAGACAATGTACACTATATCTCATTTCACTTTTCTTGTCTACTATTTTGCAAATACCTCTTGAATTTAAGGATATATGGAATCCTAATGTAGGCTAGAATTATAGCATATTTGCTTAGATTCTACATGATATAGCACACGTTTATATATATAGGTAAAAATCCCACTTTTCAAAAAGCCTCCGCGGCAATGAAGATTAAGTCATTACTAATGAACTAGACACTTAAGTCACTTAAGATACTGTCTCTTTGCAGTTTTGCGGTGCACATAACATGCCTAACAACATACTCAAATATGGCGCCGGTATCCGAAATTGAAGTATTTTCCCCTAACAACATGCACTATATTGGTTATTTGATCTAATCCCAACAATATCTAGTTTTCCCTCTGGGTTAGGGTAGACGACAGTCGCTTTGGTAAAACTAGTGCCTACGCCAAATCTTGGGATAAGGTGCCAAGGTAGACTCCGGGTTAGGTACAACCGGGAAAAACGCTAGGAAAATAATATGGCTATTCATTTAAGATTTGATAGTTGGGTGATTCTACGAGCGTTCCAACCGCCGCGCCGTCAGTCCGCTGGTCGCATTATTGTCAAAGTTCTTGCTGAAAGGCATTACCTTTCCGAGTAATTCTGTAGTAGTCCTGGACTTGTTAAACATACCTGAACATGCCATACCAGTTTGCCGTTACATTGACAATAATTCGACCAGCGGACTGACGGCGGTTGGAATGCTCGTAGAGTCACCCAGTTTCATTTCAGACAGACTTTTTAGATACCTACTACATTGTGATACTCATATATTATTTCACAAGCAACCTCAACCTTTAACTGACAAAAAACGTTAACTGGAAACGGTTAGCTGGAAGAGATCCCTTAAAGGGATAAGTTCGCCTTTGTACATTGTGTTTTTTTTGTATTGCTCTATTCCACCTGTTATGTGTATGTACAATAAAGCCTAATAGATAGGTAGGCACATACACGTGTTTTTTCGTACCTACTGTTCATTAATTCATAACATGCTCTTGATGTTCTTACCTTAATTTTAGGAGCAAAAAGCAATAGATTGTAAATCACTGGGTTACTAAGATTATGAGGTTTCAAGGTGGTGGAATACCAGCTCCTCTCAACTAGAGTAAAGCGCTGTTATTCCACCTCATTTAACTCTCTTAGGTACTCCATGCCCTAAGTCCTTGCTGGTGAGAAGGCAGGAGCTTGGATACGGATTCGTGTAATCCGCTTCACTAAGCTATATTATTATTGTTTTACAAATCGGAATAGAAACGTAACTAGTTGCATTCAGGTCGGTTGGAAAAACAGCCTTATCATCCCATTTTAAAGAAAATATGTATTACCCGTCGTATCGACATAATTGAACACGCTTTGATTCTTCTATAAAAGTGCCTATAGTTGACCTGATTTCAAAACATACATTGTTTCTTTCACGTAAGACAATAGTGAAAAAAATCTATTTATTTTATCAAAATCAGCTATTTTGTAGTTTCGAGCTCATTTTGAAGGATGTGTACTTTGAACTGGGCTGCTGGGCATTCTACACATGAACTTCAAATTAAAGGAAAAATTGAAGTTTATAAAATATCGTTAGCAGGCGTAACTGCATTATACAAAAAAAAACTAGTTTGGGGTGGCGCATCGTTACTGACGATTTCTCAATATAATTTGAGACGTTGGTGCCGTTAAAGAAGCATATTAGGCGTTGTAAGAAGGAACTGATTGAAAGATTTAGGGGCTGAGACAGATTGTTCCGATAGCTCAGTTGGTTAGTAGCGACGGGCCATGTATGCCTGTGGTCGCCGGTTCGAATCCGGCTCGAAGCCTAAATTTTTCCTTTAATTTGAAGTTTATAATTTACAAAAAGAATACTATAAACAAAAAAAAATTCTACACATGATCAAGATCAAGTATGTAACAGCCATTGTTTCAGTTGTTTATCGTTGCACTGTGATTTCACAGTATGTCACTGCGCATGTGTAGGAGCGTCGTACCGAACGCAAATAGCTGCGAACCATCCTCATCGCTCTGAACCCTCTTGTGACCATTCGTGATTCGTTCTCACAATAGTACTAACCCTCTAATACAGCTACACTATAGTAAATAATCTTTGATCGTAAGGATACGAGTATAGCTAAGATATCGCTGAAATTATATTTTGCATCCGAATTAAGAGTGTGTTACCTTTTACGTATCAACATCTCTGTGGTCAGCAGTTTTGGAGATTACTCCATCGAAGTTATTTTAAAGGTAAGTTTTGAAGACTATCAAGCTACAAAACTTTTACTTACATATGTAGCCTGCCTTAACTAACATAATTAAGCAACGACTTATCCAGATCTTGGTATTAAAATATCCAAAATAGTTAGTGGTTGTATCTTGTATCGGAATCAGTGTGCTACTTGAATTGGTATCAACTAGGTAAATAATAATTAATAGTCAGACAATAATTGCATAGGAATAGCCGCACCTTTTCACTATTATCTTGGGATAAACAATAATCGTGACAAAATTTTACACAAATGAATTTACGAGGTTCAATCGTACGCTAATAACAATTTAAATGCATGGACTGTCAGTTAATAGGTTTCCATTACAAGACAATCTAGAACCAACTAGTACTTAACGTTTGTTTATCAGTTAGTTACTTGTACAATGTATGTTTACAGTCACTGGGTAGATAAACTTTGCAACTGCAAAGTTAACTCACAGTCTGTGCTCACAGTCACAACTCATATAGATGCAATGAAGTGTAGGTATACTACTAAGCAGCGAAAACAAGTATACGGCGTGGAAATCCAATACGAGCAAACCTTTAAATGGAACCACCAGTACAGGACCTAAGAAGCGTATTAAGATCATTTTTGTCTAAAATTACAACGAAACAGTTAACCATACAAAATAATTCAGCCCGCATTGTAACGTTAAATGTTCAAGTTCAGTCTCGTTGACAGATAGGTACTTGTCACCACCAAGAATCATTTGCGTTACATTGCTGCTCGGTTTTTTTTTAGCAATTCATTATAGTCTTTTAATTAAGTGTAACTTAAAAAGTCCCGTTAATTAATGTTTACGCTACTAAACCCTCCGTATGGTTGAATTATTTGCTCGTATTGGATTTCCACGCTGTATAGAGATGCATGTCATCTTGATGTCAACATCTCTATACTTCGATTTTTTTAGCATTAGAAATTCGATAAACAAAGAAGCAGGTGTCGTAAACCTGTTTCTTCAGAAGTCAATAATAAAATATTAAATTATTGTGTATTTTTCTTTGTTACATCATAGGTACTTATCAATGATTTCACATTTCCTATCACGTAGGTTTGTAAATATTATATATATATTATTATTAACAATTCCTAACCTAACCTAACTTTTCACTACACTGAATTGGGTGGTTTTAACCCTAAAATGCATGCATATCAAGTGGTCTTTCTGAAATAAGTAAGTAGAAGCTATTTTAGCTTAATTTAAAGCTTTGCCGACCTCGTCCACCACACACTAGTGCGATGTAACCTTGTAGCTTGTAGTTATTAGGAGTTATTATTTAGTAGTATCAGAGTAAGGGCTGCACTCAGGCACCTGAACTGCGGCGCTACCACAAACTTCGAATCTCGAACTTCGTATATCTCTATCTCTGTCACTCGAGTACCATAAACCATAAGTGCGATAGAGACGGAGATATACGAAGTTCGAGATTCGAAGTTCGTGGTTATAGCTGTGAACTGCACTATCAACGAAAGATAATAACAATAACAACAACAATAACAAATAACTTTAACGGAAAACAATGAAACTTAAAAACTCAAAACAACAAGATTCTGGGATAGTGACAAAGTATCGCACTTTCATTCGCATGACATACGAGATGAGAGTGACGTTTAAAAACAAACATGAACAATGTAATGGCGAACATTTTATCCGACCGATTGCAAATGTCAAAACGCTAAACTCTGTGTAATGTGGGACACGATCTCTTCAATTTAGTCGCAATTTATGCGTTTAAAACGTTCCGTTTGTTTGAAACCTCTGCTTCTCTGGGTTTTTTATCATGCAATTTTTTTGCGGTACATTAAAAATAACACAAATAAAATATTAATGCTGTATTATTAAATAATCCTTTTAAGTAAATGCAAATTACACATTTTGCTATCGTCTAATATGCTTTAAAAAATGTTTTCATAGTTTTCCACTTATTCCGCCGCATTTACGGCAGGTATCGTAAAACGTGGTCTATAAAAAACCTTACACTTACTTCTGTCAAGGTCTTTCTAATGCTAAAAAAATCGAAGTATAGACTTTATCATATAAATAGTAAAAAAACATACAAGCCCCATGTAAATCCTATGTCATCAATTTTAAACCAGTCTCAATCGGAGACATTACTTTTCACATTTCTACTTGATTTAGTTCTTACTCAACGGTTAAACATGCCAAGTGATATTGGATAAACTATTTCTATGCCTTTTATGTGTATTTCAATGTTTCGCGATTGAAATGAAATTGGAACAACATCCATTCCATCCATTGAATCCATCATTTGATCCATTGGATTTGGATTGGCTGCTCCTGAATTTGGACACAGGAGCCTTATTTTGCTCTGTAAATAATTATCCGCATTAGCGGCTTGGCATTGTTTTAGTACAAAAAAAAAAATATTAAAAAAAAAACGCCAAAATCCTTACCCATTCAAGGCCAAATGGCTCACATTTGACTTGAGTCATGCCACTGCGAGAGTGAGCATTCACAACAAAGAGGAAAAATGTTGCTACGCGCTACGGCGTAGGAGACGTAGCGTTGCTTGACCTCGAATAGGTCAAACAGTCACAAGAAAGACACACTGGAAACTAATAGAGTTAACTGTGCAATACAATACAGAGATATTAACAGCGAACAATCAAAGTCTACTGGTAAATACATTTCATGGCGATGTTGAATTGGCTGTGTGTATTATGGTCCAATTAAGATTCAATAAGACATTATTTACCTATAGATACCCGATTCAATTTAAATTGTGTAGTTCCTATACTTATCAATCAATAATTTAGTTAGAAAATATATGAATTAAAAAATCTTGGGATTAGGTGTCAAAGCGGACCCCGTGCTCCTTTAGGGGCACAACCGGGAATAACGCTAGGAGGATGATGATGAAAACATTTGAATTAAACCACTGGTACCTAATATGCAAAATCAAGCACAATGGAAAATCCTAAGTACTTATTTATATGCCAATAGGACGGATGTGTCTCGGAACATGATACCCAGTTCCGTATTAGCGCGCAATCTCGGTTAAGGCTCCGGCTTTAACCCGCGACCTACGTCATTACATCACACTTTTAATCCGTGGGTTTATTAGTTCCTAGTACATAAATCAGCAGAGCTATAAAAATAAGTTACCTAGTTACAATCTAAATCTATTAGGATGTGTTTAAGCCTGAATCACACTGGCGAGGCCTGCGGTGACGGCCACTAGTAAACTTGACTTTATCGACCGTTAATGCCAAGTTTACTATTAAGCTGAGCGAAGGGCGTTATCGGTGAGGGCGAATATGTTGGTTCGGAGGTTTGCTAAATGCTCGCGTCCTGTGAAAATAACATTATTTCGAGCATTTTGTCAGACTTTTTATACATGCAGCCTCTGGACCAAATATTCGCAAAAATCGCTAAGCGCTCTTCACGTACAATATAATAATGCGTTCAGGATGCTGTTGGGACTACCAAGACACTGTAGTGCATCAGGTATGTTTATGGAGGCGAGTATAGATGGCTTCAGGTCAATATTACGGAAGCGAGTAGCATCCCTGATGCGGCGAGTGAGGGACAGTGACAACAGCCTCCAGAACAGCGTTTTGGAGAAATTTGACTGCCCAGTTGTAAAACATTGGAACACAATTCATATGGGGGACAGGATACCCATTTTCAATGTAAAATGAATGTATTTAATTAATTAATTTTATTATATTTTACTAACGTAGTCATATACTTAAGCGATTAAATGTTACTAACAATTAATTAATAACTATGGATTGTATTATCTGAAAATAAATGAATTAATAATAATAAGCTACGGTAGCTTAGTGGTTCAGGCATGCGGCTGTCAAGCGGCGGTCGTAGGTTCGAATCCCGGCTAGTACCAATGAGTTTTTCAGAACTTACATACGGAATATTTACCGTTAGCTTTTCGGAGAAAGAAAACATCGTGCGGAAACCGGTCTAATCCCAATAAGCCCCTATAAGGTCTAGTTTTCCCTCTGGGATGGCAGTCGCTTTCGTAAAACTAGTGCCTGTGCCAAATATTGGGATTAGGTGTCAAAGCAGACCCCGGGCTCCTTTAGCCTGGCCTTCCACAACCGGGAATAACGCTAGGAGGATGAATGCCAAGTTTACTATTGACCGCCACCGCAGGCCTCGCCATGGGTGTCAGGCTTTACACTTTTGTTAGGGTTAGAACCATTCCAAAATGCTTGCATGCAGCAGCAAGTAGACTATGGCCGTTAACCGTTTTGCGAATCATGTGCAGTGTCCAGCGTTGCCAAGAAAACCTCGTGCGCATTTTATTTATTTATTTATTGTCCTTAGCCTTTGCGATCGCTAGGAACAGGGCCTCCTTTGCCTCCTTTAAGGCCCCGTGCAGGAGCCTCTCCTCTTCCGGAGTGTGCCTCCGGTGTATTCCCTTCGGGTCCTATTACAGGCGAATCGGATAGCCGCGACATCTTCTGACCACCAGTATACCTGTTTTTTCGCTGGCGGCTTCCCCGCCCTTCTCATTCCTGCGTCGCATACCGCCGCCAGTTATCGACGAAGGTGCAGCGCCCTCTCCTCCACAATCGTTCCGGTACCCGTCCCCACCTTGCCTCTATAATTGCGGCCTCTTCAGCCGCATCTGCATCTAGGCTGCCCAAACTCCATTTGGGGAAGGCTCCTCTCCTTCCTTGCCTGGCGGGGCCCGATGGCTGAGGCCGCCTCTCTTTGGATACCCTCATCCTGATGTATAAATGGTCAGAGAGGGACTCCACATCTACCAGGACCCACCAACCCGAGATACGCGCCGCAACGGCAGGAGTCGCGAACGTAACATCCACGATGGACCCCCCCTGCCGACGCACACAAGTATTGGCTGTGCCCCGGTTTAGGACCTCCAATCCTAAGCCCGCCACCCAGTCCCAGAGAACTTCCCCCCTCGGGTCTGTCCTGGGGGAACCCCAGGCCGTACACTTTGCGTTGAAGACCCCCATGAGCAGGACCGGACCCGGTGCAGCCCACCCTATGACTCTCCCCAGAACATTTAAAAATTGCTCAAAGGTAAGCAGCGGTCGATTAGGGGAAACATATACCAGTGTTAGGGAACCCTAGCTAAACAAAAGTCCACGGGTTTGAACTGAAGCGCCTCGAAATTGTCCCGGGGTGCTCTCCCTGGCCAGGCCTGTAAAGCGGGCTAGTCGCGAGGGTCAAAGTAGCATACGTAAGCGAACCTTTGACGCTTCTTTAGCGAAATGTCTGGACAATTGTTGGGGGTTTATTAGAGGGTAGTCTGGGACCTTCTGCCCTGGAGTCCCAGACACCCGTCCGGTCCCCCTCCGACCGGGCGGACGGTGCATCAACACATTCCCCCAACGTAAAAAAAAAGGTAGCTCCTGCGGACGCGAGTAACAGTTGTTCCCCAGGTATGTAGTAAATATATGTTCCTCGATAGATAATAAGTGAGAGAGAAACCAAAGTGAATTGTTAGTTAATGGAGAAGTGGCAGTTATCTTTGACAATAGATTTTAACACAGAGTGATCTAGCTGTATATTATGTCTGTGATTTTTCATTTTACATGCACTCAAATCAAAATGACAGGTGACAGTCTAGACTTTTTATCTTCCGGGACCTTAGACACATTCCTAAAGTCTGCAATGTATTCGTTTAGTTGTCCAAGGCTGCACCTTTCATTGCAAGTGTAGTCATAATTGCAAATAAATCTGAGGGCTGAGAGGCTATTATTAACACAATTGACACCTGGGCTGTTATTCTTAACGCGCTAATTAAATTAAATAGTCATTTATTACAGGTTTTGCATCCATATTTTACACATTTAAATAGAGTGTTCATTACATGTTCATTAAAAAAAAACTATAAAAATAAAGTTTTTTTTTTTAATAATAGATAATTATTCATTTAAATATAATAATAATAATAAATAATAAATGATTTATTTCACAAAAACACTTGTTACATGATATTATGGGGTATATCCATCAGACTCCAAACTAGGCTTAAGCCTGTATCTTGGCAGTCTGCGAGTGCGAAAAAAACAAGATTTACAGGAGTGTTAAGGAAATGTAGTTACTTAGTTATATAGTTTAGATAATACTCGAATGCACCTCACCCCACCCTTCACGCCTAACGAAACTAGACCTCTACCTACGCTTAAGTTACTATTAATCGCGGCGTCAAGGTGGAGGTGAGTTTAAAACAAGTTACAGAATAGCGGGGCTGATCTTATTAAACAGATATTTTATGTTATATCCTTTAGAACTAACGGATGCCACAAAAAAAACAATATATAGGTAACTATAACGTCTATAACCGAAACCTAGATTTTTTGGTTAACTGATTTCACGTCGCTAAGCGCAAATTTTCAGTCAAAGTAGATAAGAGGTTAGGAAATTATAATATAAAATTTTGTGATTGGCCGTCTCAAAGTAAATTTTACCTAGAGTCATAGAGACAATTTCACAGGACGTAGCAGCCCAAAATTTAAGAAAAGCTGATGTTTAAAAATGCGTTGTTTAAAATTTCAATACCGCATATCGTTTAAAATTTAAGGGGGTATATTCCGTCCCTTTTCCGCAAAACGCACCTTCATATGTAACGATTGTCATTTACTATGACGCTCGTGGATCGTGACGTCACCATCCCCTAGCGTTTTATCTCTCTAACAAGCAATATTAAAACGGTTGTAGCTTCGTAATTTTTCGAAATATCTGAATGGGATTTTCGTCACTAGGTATATTTTATTGCCCTCTTTCTTTTGGAATAATAATACATTTTGAGTCTTCACCCCTATTGTTCCTTAATTTGACACACCACAATATTTGTTACCCACTTGCTCTCTACCAGTTGGTACTAGATAATTAGACAAATTACTTAACACTTTGTCTTCCGGCTTTTTTGCATAGCTTCTAGCAACGATCGAATGTTTTTGTTCAATGATTGACTTCAGATGTGCATGATCACGGGCAAAAAGTTAGTCATTCTCAAAAATTTTATTGTCATTATTTTTTTGTCAATCGATCTAGAACCTACTTTGAGGTTTAAGTTACTAATCAAACATTACTTGAGCGATTGAAAATATTATAACTAGGTATACGAATATATACGACTTATAAATTCAATGTTTCTTTCGGAGTTTCCCCACGTCAGCTTTAAGTTCTCATCACCTTACCACCTACGAATCTCGAAATCACTACATTTTTCAAAACCTTTCCTACGGTGGTTATATTTTTTTAAATATCAAGAAAACTAAACAAACTTAACAAAAAAAGCGTGTTATTATTATTATCAGTTGCGGAAACCCAGCCCGCGTACAACCTATACCTATTATTATTATTGTTTATTGATGCATTGACACCAGTTCGATGTTGACATTTGAATGTCATCTCTTGAAAGCCGGCAACTTTGGCGGTGGCTTAGTTTTTAGGGTTCCGTACTCAAAGAGTAAAACGGGACCCTATTACTAAGACTCCGCTGTCCGTCTGTCTGTCTGTCTGTCTGTCTGTCCGTCTGTCACCAGGCTGTATCTCAACAACCGTGATAGTTAGACAGTTGAAATTTTTA
This sequence comes from Epinotia brunnichana, assembly GCA_963854355.1. Taxonomy (NCBI): domain Eukaryota; kingdom Metazoa; phylum Arthropoda; class Insecta; order Lepidoptera; family Tortricidae; genus Epinotia; species Epinotia brunnichana. The sequence continues at coordinate 13,186,521 of OY977949.1, read as the reverse complement.
CAGATGATGTATTTCTGTTGCCGCTATAACAACAAATACCTACTAAAGAACAGAATAAATAAATATGTTTTTATACATATTTTTTTTTCTTTTACAATCTTACATATTTCACCTTAGTCCCAAACTAAGCACAGCTCGTACTATGGGTACTAGACAACGATCTTATCTTATCTTATCTAGGTTTCTAGGCTTTCGGATGCACTTCGACCCAGTGGGATCTTTTGTGCATTTGCCCTCTCCTTTATACCTGCTCCCAGGCTTGCTCCATCATTTCCACAAAGCGGATGATGCAGTTCGCCGGGAGCACCTTGAATTCCTTTGGTTGCGGGTAACCGTTACCAAAGTAGTTCATTCTTTGTCTGGCAAGGGCATGACATTCACACAATAAGTGTTCCATAGTCTCATCCTCCTCGCCACACATTCTACAGGCTAAACTATCAGACAGTCCCATCTTGGCCAAGAGATCCTTGACCCCGAAGTGACCTGTGAACACCCCAGATATAATTCTGAGTTGCTTCCTACTGGATTTCCAGAGTTTTTTGGTCCAGCCCGAGTCCACTCCTTCTATGAAGAGCTTAGAGTGCTAAGGCACTCTAAGCTCTTCATAAGCCAGCCTCATTCCTCCACTCGTGTTGGTGTTTGGTTTTGGCGTAGGCTTTAAAGGCCGATATTATGGTCCCCTGCGAGAGTCCCACAAATGGTTCTGGACCTACAAAGTGATTTGTAGAGCCCCCTCTTGCAAGCTCATCTGCTCTTTCGTTGCCGATGAAGCCCTTGTGCCCTGGTATCCAAACTAGTTGCACCTTATTGTGCCTTCCAAGTCTGTTTAGTGCTTGGACGCCATTATAAATTAGTCTAGAGTCCACTTTCGGCGCCGTGAGCGCTTTAAGGGCCGCTTGACTGTCACTGAGTATATAGATAGTCCGCCCTTTGGTTCGCCTGTCTATATTCTCCTGTACACAAGCAATTATGGCGTATGTCTCCGCTTGGAAGACAGTTGCCAAACTACCCATGCTTACACTACTACTATAGTCATTTGCATAAATGCCTGCTCCCGTACCGGATCCCATTTTTGATCCGTCCGTGTACCATATACTGTCTTCGATACCAGATTTTGGTGGTTCTAGACCTTCGGCCCACTCAGCCCTGGTTGGAACTTTTGTTGTGTAGTTCCTGTGGAATACATACTTGGGTAGCATTTTGTCGCTTCCCATGTTTGTTATTCTGTCTAAGAAACCATCAGTCTCCATGTGTGTGTGCTTAGTTTTCGGCTTGCTATCGCTCCACAGTCCAAGAGTTCTTAATCTGTAGAGCGATTTGCGCGCCTCTGACTTAATCACCATGTGAAGTGGCGGTAGGTCCAGTAGGACTTCTAGCGCCGCTGTAGGCGTGGTACGAAACGCCCCTGTTATAGCCATGCATGCCGTTCTCTGCACCTTTCTCAGGGCCTCTCTGCATGTGCTCATTAAAGTCCTTGGCCACCATACCAGGCTACCGTACAGTATTATGGGTCTCACCATCATGGTGTAGATCCACTTCAGTACCTTGGGGTTCAGTCCCCATGTTTTGCCATACGCTGATCTACACATTCCAAATACCCTCAGGGCCTTTGTAATGGTGAGATCTGTATGCTTCTTCCAGTTCAGTTCCTTATCCAGTGTGACACCTAGATATTTCACGTCATTGGACAGTTCTAGTACCCTTCCATACAGCTTTAACTGCTGTATTCCGCAAAGGGTCCTTTTCCTAGTAAAGGGTATTACTACAGTTTTGCCTGGATTAATGGATAATTGGTGACTGTCGCACCATCTCTCCACTTCCCTCAGTGCCTTGTTCATGATTTCTGATACCGTACTTGGGAATTTCCCATTAACCAGTATCACTAAATCATCAGCATATCCTACCGTGTGGATGGGACCTTTATTGAGTTCTATCAAGAGTGAGTTCACCACCAAACTCCATAGAGTTGGTGAAAGTACCCCACCTTGTGGACATCCCTTTGTGGCTGTGGCCATTATCTCATCCCCTAAAATAGATGACTTTATCAGTCTGCCATTTAGCATGTTGCCTATCCAATTACATATGGTCGGCTCTATACCATGTTTTGCAGCTGCTTCGCTAATAGCATTATACGTGGTACGATCAAACGCTCCCTCCACGTCTAAGAAAGCCGCCAGACAACGATAAACATACTTATATAGACAAATAAATATTTAAACACATAGAAACATCCATGACTCAGGAACAAATATTTGTGCTCATCGCACAAATAAAAGCCCTTACCAGGATTCGAACCCGGGACCTCCGGCTTCGTATGCTACAGGAGGCTCCCATAATGGTACGGAACCCTTCGTGCGCGAGTCCGACACTCACTTAGCCGGTTTTAGGGTTCCGTAGCCAAATGGCAAAAAACGGAACCCTTATAGATTCGTCATGTCCGTCCGTCTGTCTGTCTGTCTGTCCGTCCGTATGTCACAGCCACTTTTTTCCGAAACTATAAGAGCTATACTGTTGAAACTTGGTAAGTAGATGTATTATGTGAACTGCATTAAGATTTTCACACAAAAATCGAAAATAAACATTAAGTTTTAGGCGTCCCCATACTCAGAACTGAAACTCAAAAAAATTTTTTCCATCAAGTGTGGGATATGGTTAGGTCTTCAAAAATGATATTGAGGTTTCTAACATCATTTTTTTCTAAACTAAATGGGTCAATCAACTATTTCTTGTTGCTCGTTGCCATTGTTACGTCTCCTGGATCACCCTTTAAAACTATTATTTTATGGGGTTTAAATCCACTGAGCACGTGTTTTTGTCATATAGGTAAACCCATTCCATGGTGGGGCATCTCCTTAGCATGATAGGAGTCCAGTTTATAGTATTTTTTCTAAGAAAGTCTGTTACTGTTGTCTCTTGGCTTACCGGGACAGAATAACAACAAGAAAAAGTTGATTGACCCAAATAGTTTGCGCGAGAGACACTTCCAAAGTGGTAAAATGTGTGTGTCCCCCCCCCCCCTGTAAATTCTAAAATAAGAGAATGATAAAACTAAAAAAATATATATGATGTACATTACTATGTAAACTTCCACCGAAAATTGGTTTGAACGAGATCTAATAAGTAGTTTTTTTTTTAATACGTCATAAATCGTAAACCGCAATTTATTTCACGGAACCCTTCATGTGCGAGTCCGGCTCGCACTTGGCCGCTTTTTTGTACTTAATAAATAACTTATGTAAAAGCAGGTTTACACTAGCTACTAATATATACCTATTATAAGAAAATATATAATGACTTTTGGGCTTACTTTAATTAAATATAAAAAAAAGTTTATATATTTAGGGACCTCTACTATGTACCTATAACGCTAATTGCACTGAAACATGAAAAGCGAATAAAGTGTCGAAACTGTCAAGTGTAGGAACATGTGTCAGAACAAATGACCGATTTGTGTTCACTATCTGTGAAATTACACGATCAAGGAAGCAGTAACTGTGAAAAACAATAAAAAGCTAAATATTTTATAGGTCTCAGTTAAATGTCAAGATCAAAACCGAGCGACAGGGACAGCACTCAGTATTTACTATTAGAGCTTTTCTCAATAAACTTGAGAAACTGGCAGTTTGTAAACCAGTAGGTAGGTATTTTCCATTAAACGTAGGTTACGTAGGTATATGGATTCGGTTTTGCAATCATACTCATTTATTCATAAAGTTCATAATATTTTAGAAATACTACGTCTCAAATTATAAATCCCAATTGCAGGGTCAGGAAACGAAAACGCATATAGGGAAAAGCTTGGAAGACAATTTTTGACTTCGTAACTTTGTTAAGACTATTTAGGAGGCAAACATATCAAAAGTCCTTGCCCGTAGCCCATGAGTCGGAGGGGAGGGGGGGTTTGAAGGTCCCATTTTTTGGTTTTACGCTTATATCTCGGAAACTATGCGTCCTAGCGACATGATTACTTGCACAAAGCTACTTAAATTTGCTACAAGTTTTATTTGATCAAGTTTTTAGATATCTTGTATAGTTTTCGAGATATCTGCTCTTGAAAGTCTGTAATTTTGGAAAACAAAAACTACCTTCTTCGTCTTTGACGGCCATTCCTCATCAACCTCAGGCCCCGTAGCATTGTGGCCTGATCATGCGATAAGTGACTAGATAACAGCGTCGTCTCGTTCTATCGGATGCTCTATCATGTCACTTATCGCGTGATATCCCATCCATAGGCCATCCATGCTACGCACGGGGCCAGCACGAAAGTAGCAGAGTATCAAAGGAGCTATCTATCAGCAAGTTTGCTGACCTCCATTTCACCAAAGACACCGAGATAAACGTCAAACAAAACCTCTTCTTGTATGACGTTTATCTCGGTGTCTTCGGTGAAATGTATGTCAACAGACTTGCTGAGTCGATAACGTGTTTGATTGCCCCCTTCCCGACTACCCTCACGTTTCTTATTGCCTCCCGGACTAGAAATGCTTAGAATTACTCAAGGAACATATATGATGAAGCACATAGCTTAATAAAAAAAAATTGGGTTATGTATGGGAGCGATGCATAACTTCCTCCACTACCAGGAGCCTAAATGGTTGCGCGGTCAATCTTGTTTTGTGTATAAATGTCCTCTTTTACATAATTAAACTTGAATTATGCTCGGTATCGTTTTATGACACTTTAGTATCAATAACAACATAAGTGGTTACATAAAGTATTTAACGATGTATTAAAATTTACGATATAATGTCACAACAATTAAGTGTATGAAGTCTAGGAATAAAATCAGTTTTACTGTAAATTTGGCATTGACGGTTAATTTTATTGTGCCTGATTTATGAAAAACAGAAGCAGGTTTTCTCACATAATCCCGGAAACCATAATTTTATATTCATGTTGTATGTTTCTCTTATAGTCGCTGTTTTCTGTACTACTTTTATCTATTACTAAATATTGAGGTGCAATAAAGAGTATTTGTATTGTATTGTATGTTGGTTTTATTAATTAAGTTGTTACTTAATTATTCTAAATTGTACAAACTGGTTTATAAATGACAGATTTCTAGGGCAACAAATATTACAAATAATGATAATTACAAAAAAACCGTCTTGACTATCTTCTCCTTTTTTAAAACCGGTTAAATACTCAATATTATCTAAGTTATTAATTAGTTTGTAATTTTCTTTGCATCCAACTCTGTCCAAACAATGCCCAGTATGCCACGAAAACAACCTTATTCATTAAGTGGGTGAGTAGAAATCGGTCTAAAGCAGGGTTTGAATGGACGAAACTACACCCCCACATATTAAGAGACATACATAGGAAAGGTTCTCGAGTGGCGACCACGTACCGGAAGGCGCGGCGTGGGTAGGCCCCCCACAAGGTGGACTGATGACCTGGTATAGGTCGCGGGAGTCCGCTGGATGCGGGTGGCGCAGGACCGGTCACTTTGGCACTCTTTGGGGGAGGCCTATGTCCAGCAGTGGACGTCTATCGGCTGATATGATGATGATGATGATGATAGGTAAGCGTTACTAACCAAACTCCCTTTCCTTCTTTAGTTAATAAATTATCAAATTAAATATAAAAATTTCGAGCAAAAAGTTTTCTTACACTGCTAAATCTTTGCATGGAATAGTAGATTGTACAACAAGCGCATAAAACGAGCCATTTAACCTGAGACGTTTATATAAGTGTGTGGATAGTTAAAAAATCGTCACGTTAAAAAATATATCGTTAGGCTTTTACGAAAGGAGAGGAGGGTTATTTCTGAATTTGTAATAGACCCCACACTATGAAATGTCAGTGCTCGATATCAAAATTAAACAGCTACTTTGACTCACGGAGTGAGCAAAATCGCATTTTGCTCACTGTTTTCACGCAGCAAAATATGCTTGTTCGAGCTGCTGAGGTGAAAAGTAAATTTACTTACTCTCCACGTGAACCAATCTACTCGGCGAAAATTGGTGTTTTATGCACTAAAGACAGTCGAAAGGAGAACCGCGTCCTTTTTTGTAACCGATTGGAAATGTATGTAGATTGTTAGTGCGGAAGGAAATCAAACGTCTAGACATTAAACTTATTAATCATTGTTAGGTAAATGCATTGCATAGATGATATTATTTATTTATTAAATCTAGGAGATCATATTGGGATGTCAACCTACGTGTTACGCGTAGGTACTCGTGCTGGCGTAGTACATATATCTGTGTGAATTATTGAAATAAATTTGCTTCCTGGTTTTAGCTGTGTATCAACCAAAGAATATAATACTCACCATAGGAGGATCGATAGGACAAATACGAAAACGAAATGTATGTAATGTATATAACAATGTACGGATTCGTCTAAAAAAGAATGCACAGATTTTCCCCGTGTCCGCATCGCGCCTGTGACTGCTGCTATTGTGTGCTATAGTCCAGGCAATGAACTGACAACTTGTATGGAAAATATGTCAAAGGAAATAATTTATAATAGCAATTTTTTTCTTTGTATTGGATATATTATCAATTAAATAGTTACCTAGCAACAAAATCAAACAAAATTTCAGACATCAAAAAAATTATAACTTAACTAGCTTCTACTGAAAATTCAGTAAAAATATAAATAACTGGATAAAGTTAATCCACTAACCGCTTCCCAAATCGCTCAAAACTTTAACAACGAAGCTCTTAACATAAAAGTAGTATTGAAGGACAGTCTGCACCTCCTCGGCTCCCCCATCTTCGAGGAGGCCATTCCTCTTGTCTTAAATAAATCAACAACAAAATTCAGCAAGTATTCGGACCGCCTTGTCAAAATTAGCAGCCACTCAGCTTTATTTATTTTAAAATTCTGTCTGTTTGTCCCTAAATTCACTTACCTGCTTCGCTGTTGCCCCATTTGGAAATTCCCACATTTGACCACACCTATTGACAGTCTAATGAAATCCCAAATTGAAAACATCGTGAACATTCACTTCAGCGAACAGGCATGGACCCAAGCTGCCTTACCAATAAGGAATGGCGGCCTAGGAACCTGCAAAATTTCAAGTGTGGCTTTGCCGGCATTCCTGTCTTCAATCCACAGCACGCTAGATCTCGCAGGTAAAATACTAAAAGCCCCAACGGGCATTAACTGCGAGATTGCATGTTTGGACGAGGCCATGAATGCCTGGCTAGCTGGACCGAGTCCAAATCTCCCGTGCAAACAACATAGGCAAAGGGCATGGGATACAATAGCCTCCGTCGCCACCTTACAAACATTAATAGAGCCTTCAACAGGCAGGGACCGGGCCAGGCTGTTAGCGGTGTCCAAGCCAGAATCTGGTTACTGGCTCCATGCATATCCCTCGCCCAACACTGGTACTTTTATCGACCCAGACACTCTACGCATAGCCGTCGGTCTCCGGCTGGGAGCTGGGATCTGCACAGGTCACAACTGTGTTTCTTGTGGGGCTCCAGTGGACCGATTCGGCCACCATGGCCTCTCCTGCTCCTCGGGCGCCGGCCGCCTGTCCCGCCACGCCGCTCTCAACGACATTCTCAGAAGAGCGCTCGTCAGTGCCAACGTTCCCGCTGCTCTGGAGCCCCAGATTGTGCGGAGCGATGGCAAGCGCCCTGACGGGATGTCGTTGATACCCTGGAAGACGGGCCGTGCGCTGGTGTGGGACGCCACCTGTACAGACACCCTGGCAGCGTCCTACCTACCAGCGACTACCAAACGCGCGGGGGCGGCGGCAGACGCCCGGGAACGCCTCAAGGTCTCAAAGTACAGCTGTCTCGGCGCCCAATATCAGTTCTTTGCTTTCGGCGTCGAGACACTAGGTCCTTGGGGTAAGGGTGCGCTGGATCTCCACAGGGAGCTCAGCAAAAGGTTGAGGGAGGCAACGGGTGACCCTCGCGCCGGCAGCTTTCTCGCGCAAAGGATCGCAATCGCAGTTCAGCGCGGGAATGCTGCCTGCGTGATGGGCACCCTGCCAAGAGGCCCAGGCCTCTTATTTAATTAGTTATTTTATTTTATTTTTTCTAAGTTTAAGGTTTAGTTTTAGTTATTTTAATTTAATAATAGTTTAGTTTTGTAAAAGTTTTATACATGTTTTTACTATTTTATCCATTAAACTTAAATAAAATATTAATAACTGGTTTTATCTTTATTTTGGTTCATTTACATTTGTTCTATAATATTCAAGATAAACAATTAAAAAAAACAATTCATGCTTTATTTAAATCTATATAAATACTTCCGGATGGAAAGTTTGTTGGATTCTTGAATAAAGCATCTTAGAATAATGTTTTAAAATTAAATAAAGAAAAAAAACGCTAATTATAAATTAATGTTTTTCAAAACCGTATTTTGCCTGGGGTATTATGTCATTGGAGACTATTGTTCACAAATAAATGATTTAATTTGATTTAGCTATCATCTAGATTCCATTTATGTACGATGTTATGAGTAAATACACTTACTATTTAAATACACTCAAGAGCAAAAGTTTCGGGTCACCTTAAATTAAATAACCGCAATAGGTTTTTTTTAATATTTTTCACTAGTCTTATTTACATAACATACTAGTCTTCGTAATACCCAAATGCAATTCCAATTATGCAAGCAATTTCCGGGATCATATCATAACAATAGATATATAAGTTATTGTATTACCTAACCCTATGGACTACTTAATAGTCTGAAATAAATAATAATAATAATAATAAGCCTCTCTGAATGGTGTTGCTTTTAGGCCATTTTTTTATGTCGCTATTAATAGGGGCCCATCTAGCAGTTGGCGAGTCACCGTCTGCCAGAGATAAAAAATGAGACAGTTTATTAGGCAGGCGTCCGATGTTTCACCCAATAGCCCAGCCACTAGTCCATCATTTTCACCCAATAACCCGTTTTCTTTAGATTCCATCAACCAGCAATAGTCCCTATATACCCCAGCCGGTGCTGTCTCTGTGTGCGTCCCATGACACGGGCAGAGACAGCATCCGCTCGGTGTACTCCTTGCGTTTCATTAAATTGTCAAAAGGGCCTCTATGTGTTGGCTCAGTTGGTACTTTGTAGGTACCTAGCCCCACGCACGCCTCCCAAAGGTCCGGGACATCATTATCCCGTGAGCGGGAAAGACATACATAATAATAATAATAAAGATAGCAACATCCAAAAATGACGATTTTTGCGATATCTCTCTCCGTTATTAACGTTGTTTTTTTCATGGGTTTTTACGAGTCCGATTTAAACCTGGTAACGTGTTTTTTTTTTACTGTTATTTCTGCAGTTTAGATGTAAAATTTAATAAAGATCATGAAAGGATTAAAAAACTGTACAACATTTGCACTATTTTAGGAAATATGACGGTATTTCATCGACCCGAAACTTTTGCTGTTGAGTGTTTATTAAAAATCATTATTACAATAACGGGCACATCCATATTATAAAAGTTGTATCAACAAATTAACGAACATTGGCTTTGGTAACCGCTTACCATCAGGCGTGCTTTACGCACGTTTGCCACCGACGTGCTATTAAAACAATTCCCGTCTTAATTGCCTATGCATTCTGGAATTATTGACAAAATCTGTTATCAATCGGCGTGCAAATATGCGACAATAGCGGTAATTTCCGTTCAAAAAACCGGTTCAGCGGTGACGTTTTTTGCACAGCACAGAACAATAATTATTTGACAGTGTCCGTAATGAGAACTCCATTTGGTTTTTGTGCATAAATAGGTTCTGTCCACATTTATGCTGTAATAGTATCACCATATTGCTAAATAAATACAATGCACTAAGTATTGCAATCCACCGCAGGAATGCTGACCTACGCTACTGAGGGGGTCAAAATGTGACTCCCCTATATTTAATTAAGTTTATGTTTATTATTAGCTACTTTAGTTTTATTTTAATCTTAGACATTTAATATTTTGTTACCTACCTAGATTTTAAGTTATGTACATTTATCTTAATAAATATATAAATTCACTATGTGTGGCAAAACACTACTAGTACGAACGAACTCTCTGATTTTCTTAGAGGCATTTGACCTAACAAACTACCAAATATTATATATACTTACACATACACACAGGCATAATTGTACTTTAGACTTACCTTATACCTAATTCCGGATTAAATAGAAACGAATTTCATTAAACCGGAGTACCTAAGTATTAGAACGCATCGAAACAGTTTTTTTTCCTATTATAAGCTTCTGACAATTGAAGAAGAATTTATGGCATTGTGATTTTATGTTTATTTGATAACAATTTTGCTTGTGCACTGCATACTCAAGTTAACGTTACAAATAGATTTTCTGTACCTATCAAAGATTGCACTGTAGTTCGTGAAATATAATTTGATTATACACTTATATAGTACATACGCATGAAAAACATAACCCTCCTTCTGAGGCAGTCAGGTAAAAAAACAATAAATGAAACAGTTCAAAACGTTTTCATCTCATTTGCAATATATTATATTTTTCGCATCAATATGAATAGATCTTTACTCTTGCCAAACGAAACAGAATACTCCTTTAAAATTAATTAAAAGTAACTCTGACATAAGTCGTTTAATTGTCCGGTAACCACCGTTTACACGTTCGGTGTTCGGTTACGGAAGTGCTGCATAGAAATTGATATAAAACGTTTTTGTGTAATAATATCATGATCCTATTACATGAACAATATGTACATTGGCAGGGGCGGCTCATTCTGTGATTTCGTCATAGTATAAAGAGGGCAAAGTATGTTATCTTCATACAAACGCACCGCGCGCGGCTTGTATGTGTGCGCCACAGTATCTGTCGCACACTCAAACAAAATCTCGACCTGCTTCGCAGATACTGTTGCGCACACATACAAGCCGCGCGCGGTGCGTTTGTATGAAGATAACATACTTTGCCCTCTTTATAAGTACTATGATTTCGTCGCGGCGCTACAAGACCGGCCCCGGCCGCGTTGCATGCGATAGAAAGGGATGGCCACGTTTAGGCTCGTTCGGTATACCTAAACAGGGGATTTGTTAACAGAAAACCTTCTGTACTTTAGTACTATTATTTATGTGACATTGGTTACCAATTTAAATTGACATTGGTTACCAATATAAATAAATAAAATTAGGCACCAGTTTTACGAAAGCGACTGCCATCTGACCTTCCAACCCAGAGGGAAAACTAGACCTTATTGGGATTAGACCGGTTTCAAATCAGGTTTAGATCGGTTCACCGAAAAGCCACCGTTAAATATCAAATGCCTACATAAGTTTTTTTGAAAAACCCCAGGTGCACGAGCCGGGGTTCGAACCCGCGACCTCCAGATTGCAAGTCGCGTGTCTTACCGCTCGGCTACAGTAGCTCCTTTATAGGCAACTAGTTTAATATCTAAGCAAAATCAATCTAAGCAAATCAATAGGTTTGCATTGAGCCGGTCCACCCATATTGGAGCTCCGTAAAGGGCCATGCTGCGGGTGACGCCAGCATATAAGCGGCGACCAGCCGTGGATTGCACCCACGTTTGGAAGCAACCGGCCCAGGGCTGAAGCGGTTGCCGTAACTCGGGGAGCAAGTTGGCGGAAATGCTATCCGAAATTCCACCTGAGCACTCTGTATTTACAACTGGACTAACACACTAAAGACCTACACCAATGATGCTGGGAGGAGATAGACACACGCAGACAGACCAAAGAGATTCTGTCGAAACGCGACTACAAACTCACAACCACACTACTAAGGACACAGAAACCAACTGCGCAAGATAGTGGGAATAATAACAGGACACAACACCTTGAACAGACACCTGTATAACTTAGGTATCACAGACAGCCCCATGTGCACAGCGTGCATGGAGGTAGAAGAAACGGCTAAACATATTCTACTGAACTGCAAGCAGGTAGAAGTATACAGAATAAATCACTTAGGTTCTCCAAACACACTACGGGACGCATTCAGCAACACCAAGGCACTCACCAACTTTCTAGACGAGCTGGGGTGGTTAGAGTAGAGTAGCGCCACACCGCCGTTTCACGCAAAATAAGCACAATAGATGTCGACTTGCGGAAAAACGCCCATTATAACTGACTAACTAACCTACACCTACTTATTCTTATGTAACTTATTTATAACCTGTAGCATAAATTGTAATGAACTCTAGTAGGATAAAATACACAACACAACATATTATATATGTCATTCAAGGTCTATGCCTACACATATGTTTACTCAACAATTTTCTAGATGAAGGGGCAACGGATACATTTTATAAAACGACTAGGCATTTCCTATTGGAACAAGGTTTAGTTCAATATCAGAGCTTTGTAGAACAATTAAACGTCGTTTTAATTGAATAACAAACTATAACAGTGTATATAGTTATAATGGCCAATTCAAACAGGCCTATCTACCTAAAGTTTTATACCGCTTTTTAGCCCTTTTGTGACATTTAGGTTTAACATTGCGGAATAAGCGAGTTACGTGGCAACAATGTAAGGTTATGAATTATGATAGACTAACCTATTCTAGAAATTATACGTATAGTACATAGAATAACATAGTTGAGTATAGATGTAGTTTTCCAAATACAGTTCACATAGTTTTCCAGTTACGTTTATCTGTTTAACAATCTCGAAACAAAGAAGAAAAACACAAAGTTTCGGTTGCTAAACTTCGGGTAGGTAAATGAGCGGAAAAGTGTTGACAATAATGTGCACGCACTTATTAGATACAAACTAGGTTGTTACTAAATTAAAACAGTACGGCTACTGAACCAGTATAGTATTACTCTGCGATAAGTATGAATTATTTGGAACTTTAAATAAAAAAAAAAAAAAAAAAACATTTTATTATCTGTGCTACCTAATCGACTTCTACCGTTAATAAACTATTAACTACACTTGGGAGCAAAGAAATCGAGTCACCTTACATTTTTTACCAATTTCCATTATACGGAAAAACTGACGAAGGAAATGTGGAAAATGAGGTCTGAAAGATAATTTTATTTTCTATCGAATTATTCGACTTTAGTTTCAGTTGAAAAACGGGTGATTTCCCATACATTTAGGGCGGAAAACAAAACTCGTGTCAAAATGGCATTGTAGCAACGCAATGAAAATTCGAGTGTACGGAAAAATTACATGGAAATTTAAATAAAAAGAAAATCTTTCAGTATCATGTATTGCTTGCTCTAGCTCTACGATGTTCGTTCATGCGATTACGCATGGATCGAACCAATTTGCTGACGAATTCTTGAGGGATGTCCGCCCAAACCTCTTCGACGGTGGTTTTCAGCTCTCGGAGAGTTTCAGGAACTGGATTTCTTTCTCGAGCTCGCCTTTTCAGTTCGTCCCAGAGGTGTTCTATTGGATTGAGGCCAGGACTTTTGGCAGGCCAATCCATGACGGGAATATTGACGCTCCTAAGGTAATCCTTGGTGATGCTGGCGGTGTGCGGCCTGCCATTATCCTGCATAAATAAAAAAATATCACCGATAAAATCCTCAAAAGAGATCACATGTTCGGCTAAGATCTCCTCTATGTAGCGATGAGCAATTTATCATCCTGCGTTACGCCTATCATACGACGAAAACAATATCGGTCTTTCGCTTCCAATGAAATACCGACCCAGACCATGACAGATCCACCGCCATACGCGACTCTTTCTTCGATGCAACACTACGAAAATCGCTCTCCTGGTCTTCGGTAGACCCTTTCTCTTCCATTATTGCCGAAAAGGTCGATCCTGCACTCATCAGAAAACATCACGGTCTTCCATTGCTCAAGGGTTAAATTGTAATGGTCCTGAGCGAAAACACGTCGTGCTGTGCGATGAGCTGCGGTCAACTTGGGCCCATTGGCTGCTCGATGTGGTGTCAGTTCTTGTTCCTTGAGACGTCTTCTCACGGTCCATCGAGTTATGGACACATTTTGGACCTCCTGCAGCTTCTACTGTAGTTTAACAGCATTGATTCGGCGTGCCCGTAGAGAAGCTGAGACGATGAAACGGTCGTCAGTTTCTGAGGTAGACCGTACCCTGCCTGTGCTGGGTCTTCTCGTAAATGCAACAGTCTCTCGGTCCCTCTGAAACACTCGTTGGACTGCTGATCGGCTTAAATTCAGTTGTAGGGCCACTTGACGCTGATCAAGTCCAGTTTGGGCGGCTTCAGCAGGGGTAGTATCCATTTTTCATGAATTTTCTGGCAAATTTAATAGAGTGCAATGTCACAGGTAGAGATGCAATTCACAATTGATGGGCAATTACTGATATTTTTTTCATTTTATACCTTCCCAAATTGCACAAACCACACGTGCATTAATTGGCTCATTAGTAATGGGGCAACATTATCACCCATAATTTCGTAATGACCCTATTCATAATAATAAAATTAGCATTATTTTATAGCTGAATAAATTACCTTTCAAACGATATCCTAATTTGTTTTTTTTCATGGGCAGATTTTGGATAAAACGAACAAACATGAAAATTGCACGGGTGGCTCGATTTCTTTGCTCCCAAGTGTATATCAATTTATTAACCAAATTACATCATAAAATATTGCGCTATTAATTGAGAACCTCGTCATCCTTTTTTTTGAGAGATCGAGCGAATCGAACGAAGTTTTGCATTTCAGCTTCGGCAAAAATGCCTTCGTATGTCTTTCCACCTCTACAGGTCACATTTCTCAACCAATTCTCGTGAAATTTCGTTAGCAGGTTCGATAATTACATAGATGTTTTTTGTCGATTCGGTTCTTAGAAATTTTTCAAAAATATTTTTTTTCTCTTAAAGAATACAATTCACTTATCTAGATAAATACAATAACATGCGTCTAAGTTAACAACGTGTACGAATACGAATGCAAAGAATACATTTAAATAAAAACCGGCCAAGTGCGAGTCGGACTCGCGCACGAAGGGTTCCGTACCATTATCTATAAAAAACTATTTTATTCTGTTTTTAGTATTTGTTGTTATAGCGGCAACAGAAATACATCATCTGTGAAATTTTCAGCTGGAACTAACACGGTATCAGTGAGATACAGCCTGGTGACAGACAGACGGACGGACGCACAGCGGAGTCATAGTAATAGGGTCCCGTTTTACTCTTTGAGTACGGATACCTAAAAAGACTTAATATTATTTAATAGTATCACCGCAATATGCACAACAAAGTGGGTAGAATTACAACCAAAACTAGTACACATTTCTATTGTAGTAATGGGTTGTTGGGTACATACATATAATCACGCCCGTTTACCGGAGGAATAGAAAGAGTTCACTGATTTCCACTTGCAACGATCTTGATAAACCTTTTATATACTTATTTAATGGATATAATATAAATATTTAAATATAAACAATAATATTCATGGCACATGAACAAATATTCGTGCTCATCACACAAATTAATGGCCTTATCCCGATCTCGATAAGAAAAAGATTCGATTCCAGGACCTCTAGCTTCTTAGGCAGGGTTACTACCAACTAGGGTAAAGTAGTCGTCTATAAGAGCCTACGGGCCTATATACCTATATATTGTTAGGGTTCAAAAAGGTAAAAAAGGAACCCTTATGGTGCGACTCTAACCGTCTGTCCGTCCGTTTGTCACAACGTTAAATATCTCAGGAACTACTTACGAGTAAGGTATCAATTTGAAATTTGGAACAACTGTTAAACGGGTTAAGACTTTAAGACACGTGTATGGAAAATGAAAAAACTAAATAAACATTTTTATTTTCTGTTTAAATGACGAATATGAGGGGGGGTTAAAAAATCAAAGTCTAGTAAATAGATCAAGTGGTGTATCATATGAAAGGGCTTGAGTTGCACTTTCTAAAACTGTTTTTATTTTTTTCTACAGAGGTTAAATTTTGATTTATTAAGGAAAATGTAGAAAAAAATACCATTCCCCCCCCTCTTATCTCCGAAGCTTACGAAGCAAAAATTCTGAAATATTTTCATATGATTAAGAGTAGGTAACATAAATAATACAGGAAAAATAAAACGATATCTCTATCTAGCTTACTTTTTTTTATTTATCAAAAATAATTTTTAATTAGTAATTTACGTACTTTTGTATGAATTTTATATCTTCAAATTCCTATCAGATTATCGTTAAAGTCCCTTCTTTCAAATAAAAAATAAATAATCAAAAACATACATACTAGGTTGTAAGTTGTTAGTGGGCATTTTCAATAATTCGTGCACCCAATTAGCGTGAGTTGTTAAATAAAAATTAACTCAGTGTCAGTTTTGTAACGAAAGTTACTACGCATAGTTACATCATTTGTAACTATGCTTAGTTACAAATGATGTCAAACTGAACTTTTTTCGCATTTAAATAAGGGATATATGCATATGATTTATATATTGAAAAGAAAAAGTAAATTTTTATACAAACTAAATACTTAATTGTCGTTACAAAACTGACACTGAGTTAATTTTTGTTTAACAAATTATGCTAATTGGGTGCACGAATTATTGAAAATGCCCTATTACCAAAATGCAGAAGGCGCTTTGCAACGGTAACTTCTACTATGAGCTGTTTAAGATTGTTCAAGAATGAATGGGGTCCTGACATGACGGGTATGGTATATTAAAGTTTGTACGGAACCCTCGGTACACGAGTCAGACTCGTACTTGACCGGTTTTTTAAACGTGCCATCTCCGCGCGTTTGTTTCGACTCGTGCTTTGATACAAATTAAAAACGCGGTGTCCTAATGCACATCGCGTTTTTAATTTGTATAAAAGCACAACAAGTTTGCAAACATTCATATCTTCAACATCAATCAGTCAGTCATTGTTCCATTTTGCCTCAAGCTAGACAAAATGTAGAGGTCACAGGTTCAAACCTTGGCAGTGACATAACGAATGCGAGGAGCTCACGCGCTGCCGAAGGTGACTGCCAGTTTTATGTGACACAGGAGACAAGTAGATATGTAGATATGTATGTGCATGGAACAGAACACAAAAACAAAACAATTATTATAAGAACAGATAAACACACGAGTCGATTGATGGATAACTTTTATTTTACCACTAAGTATAATGGCAAACAGGCGTAGTGCCCTGATGGTAAGCGGAGACCGCAGATTACCAATGCGCAGTATTTGCAACTCAAAAGGTATACCTACCTACTACCTGACATACGGTTTGTAAAAAAAATCCGTAATATAAAGTAGACTAATTCAGGGCCATCGCCGCCATAGTAATAGTCGTATAATCATGGCAGTTATATACACTGCGACTGCATGGCAGTTCATCATATCAGCCGAAAGACGTCCACTGCTGGACATAGACCTCCCCGAAAGAATGCCAAAGTGACCGGTCCTGCGCCACCCGCATCCAGCTGACTCCCGCGACCTTTACCAGGTCATCAGTCCACCTTGTGGGGGGCCTACCCACGCCGCGCCTTCCGGTACGTGGTCGCCACTCGAGAACCTTTCCGCCCCAACGGCCATCGGTTCTACGTGCAATGTGCCCCGCCCACTGCCACTTAAGTGCATGGCAGTTACTAACAAGGTATTATATAAAAACTTTTGCCACTTTTGTGACCAAGTAAAAACAAAAGGAAAAAACTTGTAAACTAACTGGACCACTCAGTGCGGCCCGTATGTGTTTGAAAGGCGTTTTGTTCTGAGAAGTGAATGAAGGCAGCCTTCGAAAGTCACTATAAGCACTATAAACCAGTGATAATTTACAAAAATCCTATTTATTTGTACGTGGTTTTCCTGTTTTGGCACATGATATTACTAAACATCTGAGGCCCCGGTTTGGAAGACAGCGGGCAGCGGCAATGGGGCGACATTAACGCCTTGGCCACGACTTTGGTCTTAAGCGACTTGCGACCAGCGTTTTATCTGTTCATTGCGCGGTCGAGACGAGCAACGCACTGTGGTTAGTTGGGATCACGCGCAATGAACAGATAAAAACGCTGGTCGCAGGTCGCTTAAGACCAAAGTCGTGGCCGCGAGGCGTAAGCGTTTGTATGATCACATTGAACTCGATCAAATGTATTGAACTGCCGCTGCCGCTGGCGTCCAGAGAGCGGCCAGATAAAGCAACTCGATTTTTTGACAACCGTTGACTTTTACTTTGGCACAGAGTATGAAATTAAAATAAAATTAACTTTTCCGTAGGTACATTATGGCTACCTACTGAATTCTATGGACGTTCCGATTTCGTTTTCGTTTCCGTGGTTGCTCTCTTGGTGAAACGTGTTCAGTATGCCAGAGTGATGAAAATTTATCATGTAGGTACTTATATTTATGTATGTACACATAAGACGATTTGTCGTAGCTACGGTAGCCTAGTGGTTCAGGCATCATGCGGCTGTCAAGCGGCGGTCGTGGGTTCGAATCCCGGCTCGAAACAATGAGATTTTCGGAACTATGTCCGGAGTATTTACCGTTAGCTTTTCGGTGAAGGAACACATCGTGAGGAAACCAGTCTAATCTCAAGAAGGTCTAGTTTTCCATCTGGGTTGAAAGGTCAGATGGCAGTTACTCTCGTAAAACTAGTGCCTAATGTCTATGCCAAATCTTGGGATTAGGTGTCAAAGCGGACCCCGGGCCCCTTTAGGGCACAACCGGGAATAATGCTAGAAGGACACACACACACATAAGCCGGTTTGTAATATGTTAACCACAAATACTTACCTACTAGCAAAGACATACAGACACCTTTATACAACCAACGTTAAAAAGTTAAAGTTGTCTAGTGATTTGTCCCTGGGTAGAATATGCTTCAACCCACAAATAAGCTGACGCAAAACGTCTGAGTGTGTATAATGCATGCATGCACCTTTACCTAAATATGAAAATTCTACTTTCCTAAACTTGAGAACATTTTTTTTGTAGTAAATAAAAAACTACAATGAATAATTAATTTAACGTAAAATGAAAGCAATAAATTACTGAATACTGAATACAACCACGGCACGGGCGTTAAAAGTAAATAAAGTTCGTTAACGGGCTTGCAAAAATATGCAGAGCAGAAATGTTTTGATTGCACTCACCGGGGCATGGAACGCTGATGAAAAGAAAATACGAGCTACAGTTCAGCGAGCTACTAAAATAAAGAAACTGTTGTCGTTGCCGACTTTATTGCTATAACTTTATGTTTTTTTTTATTTTCGATCTATTCCTATTACCCAATTTTTTAGCCAATAATTAAATAATTGCCCCCGGCAATCTCGGCCGAATTTCACCTTCCCATACAAACGGACTTTCGTTCTCATTTTAAAACTGCGTGTTGGATTGTAACGAAACTTTGCATATAATATATATAAAGACATTAGATAACTATATCAAGGTCCCCATGGCTCCAGTTTATACAACAAACGAAATACAGCAAAAACAAGTTTTGTATGAAATTAAATTCGCTGTATTTTTAAACTAATTACAGACTGGACCTTACTTAACTTATTCTAAGTACAAAGTTTCAGAGCAAACTAGCAAGTAGTTTTAAAATGAGAGCGTAACTACGTTTGTACGGTGAACGGAGCTTGCCAGGGACTCTTAAATATATCTCGATAGACAGGTTCCCATAGCCACAAACCTCTTTTTCACCTCAGCAGCTCGAACAAGCATATTTTGCTGCGTGAAAACAGTGAGCAAAATGCGATTTTGCTCACTCCGTGAGTCAAAGTAGCTTTTTAATTTTGATATCGAGCACTGGTGACACATCATAGTGTGGAGTCCACACTATGATGTGTCACCAGTGCTCTATTACAAATTCAGAATATTATAGGTGCGTAAAAGCCTAGCGATATATTTTTTAACGTGACGATGTTCTCACTGCTGAGGTGAAAAGTTGTATGTATCACACGAGAGCAAAGATATTTGCATCTCGTGCCTTTGAGTCCCTCACTACGCTCAAGATTCTAATTTTGAATCACTCGCTACGCTCGTGATTCAAATATAGAGTCTTTCGCTTGCTCGGGACTCAACATCAACACTCGCAGCAAAAATCTACTTTGCTCTCTTGTTGAACAAATAACTATTATCAGTCCATGAACGACAGCAATGGACTATAGTTTCCGCACTACCGCAGTGGAGAATAGGTATCGTGGGCATCCGTAGCGATGAATCGGCCCGCGACCACTTTAAGGACCTACGCATTTTAACCCTATCTGGCATAGTTATCCTCCAAATCGCGAGCTTTACACACATGAACATAAATAAATTTAAACGTAGGGGAATAGTCACGTCGTACGACCTCCGCAGCAATGCGCACCGGGACCGCCTAGTTACACCTTGTCACAAACTCGCTAGGTCAGAGCAGTCGGTATACGTAACGGGCCCTGCAGTATACAACCGCCTCCCAGACAGCATAAGAGATGCACCATCTCTTCATTCTTTTAAAAGTAAGCTTGAAGAATGGTTACTCATGCAAAACTTTTATAGTTTAAGTGAGTTAATGAAATCCCTTATATGTTACCAATAAATTTTATCTTATCTTATGAATGAGGATTTCACGTACTACACAAGCTTCCTCACGTTTTCCTTTACTCGAAAGAAAAACATACGTTTCCAGAAACTCATTGGTACAAATCTCGAAACTCGCACGTCTTCGTGTCATAATAGTACATTACTTACCTAGGGCGGTTAAACAAAGAATGTCTCAGATCGCAGGTATTTGACGCCCGAGCCGAAGGCAAGGGCGATAAATATGCGCTCTGAGGCTTTCTTTATTACCGCCCGTGGTGAGTACAAAATTTTACGTCTCTATCTGGCCAGGAAGTGGGGTTTTCCGCACGCATAGTGTGCGGTAATTCCTACTCTATGGCCAGGTATGACGTAAAATATGTTCTCTTAGCACGTCAGAAAGTCAGAATTGCTTGAGAATCGCCGATTTCTGAAAATATTTCACCCGTCGAAAACAAAACACATCTGAACACTAACTGCATTTTCAAAGTTATTTGCTTGTTATTAAAGTATAAGAATAAAAGTTACAGTATATAGTTACAGTTTAGCTGCCGGCTAACGTCAAGTATGGGAAAAATTATACCGGATAGTCAGCCAATGACTGACGTTACTTCTGGCACCCAAACGTTGCTCATATCCCCAGATTTTATTGGATTAGAAGATCTTCAAAATAGCAAAAGTAAGTTGAAGCTTGATTTCAGAGTATTTTCGCAAGTTTTGTTTGCTTTCTGAAAGAAACGATTAATTCGTAGCTCCATCAGAACACCGCAGGGGATGAAACGGGCGACTGCCCCCCCCCCCCCCCCCTTGCACTAGTTGCACTGCGATGAAAGAGTTTTACAGGGAGGGAAACAAACAAAGCTTGCTTTGATAAAATGCTGCCTTTCTGGGTCAGCGTTTATCAAAGACAGTATTTAGTAGAACCAGGTAATTTATACATATTAATTATATTAATGTGAAATTTTATATTTTTAAATAATAGTTCATAATAATAAATTTAATATTTTATTCAGAACTTTACTATTAGGTACTGATCACTTCATATAATTTGCGGTCAACGTTGAATAAATAGCTATCTAATTATTATAGTCTTCTGACGGAGGTTACTGAGTTACCAGGAATAATGCTCCAAGCAATATATAATTGTGGTACTTGGTATTATGTTTGTCCAACTATTCCAGAGCCTACGACGTAGAGAAGAGGAAAACCCAAGAATGATTGACATATCAATTAAGAGTTTTTCCTTAATCTTCGTAGTAAAACGTATGCATTAAAAAATTCAAAATCATTTATTTGCGAACATATTAAAGTCAAAAAACTTAAAATTATGTACTACTATGCTTTGCCATAGGGCATACAAATACTTTATGACAAGATGGAGCATGCATCTAATTTTACCTATTAAGGTAGTTAATATAAATTGCGTTCTGATATTGTTAGAGTTCACAATCCGTTAAATACTCATTCAATACTCGTTAAATACTCATTCAGTAACCTTAGTATGTTTTTGTTACTAAAAGGGTAAACAGGCTTTTTTTGAATTCTACCAAATCTTCTACTTTGCATGGATTTTTTGGCATTTTGTTATAGATTTTAGGTGCCATTCCGAAAATACTTTTGGCAAGAAGAGTCGTCTTTATTGATTTGGTATCTGGGGGCACGGCAGTGCCCCCGCCAAGTTGAGCACTTTGTTTTGATTACGGCCGTACCATCCTTTTCTCGAAGCCATTCAAGCCATTTTCAACATCCTGTAATTTTGTGCTGGCTAAAGTTAGATGATGATGATTTCCCTCCAAGGCCCATATATTTTTTCCACTGTACCTATATCTACCCAGCAGTGTGGGGCAAAAAGTAATTGAAATACAAATCAAAAATACAATTACAAAATGTACAAAATGTAATTTGTAATGAATTACTCAGCTGAGGGTCTCAAACGGCGCAAGTATGGAGCCATCGACAGTGGCTTCATATTTGAGCCGTTCGGCGTAGAGACCCTCGGACCGTGGGGACCAGGCGCGCACAGAATCTATAATGGTTTGTGCAAGCGCCTGGTCGAGGCTTCACGTAACCAGAAGGCTGGCTTTTACCTCGCCCAGAGGATCAGCATTGCCATACAACGTGGCAATGCTGCCAGCCTTCTGGGCACACTGCCGCCTGGCAGCGATCTGGGGCAAATTTTTTACCTTTAGTTATTTGTAAGTTATTTTATTTTATAAGTAGTTTAGTTTTAGATATAGTTATAATAAGTTTTGTGTTATTTTTTCTATACCAGATGTAAATGAATACAGAACTCTTAACTTAAGTTACGTGATAAATTACAAATATATATACACTTCGTAAAATTAAATATTTCTTTAATTTAATAAAACATTTATCAATATTCATTCATTTTGAATTACGAGTCAGCGAAGCGTTTCCGTTTCAGCTCGGCAGCTGCCCATAGTCAGGTCGCATTTCTCAACCCATTCTGGTAAAATTTTGTAAACAGGTTCGTTAATTATATAAAATATTTTTGTCGAGTCACTTTTTCGAAAAAAATTCAAATGGCGGAAATATGATGCTTCAATTTTTTTCTGACTTTTCTAAAACTCACGATCTACAGCTCACGTAGCTACTAGTTTTTAAGAGATTTAAGAATTTATTTAACTAGATGTTTGTGGGTTTGTGTGTTGGTATTAGTAAGAAGAAAAATTCATAACCATAATAGTAAGAAGAAAAATTCATTATTTAAAATAACTTCCCTAAAATTCTAATTTGTAGTTGAATTGATTTTTTTCCTCCGAATAAATTTGTTCCTTTTTGGGTTACTAAAAAAGTTAACATAAAGTAAGTTATTGACTAGGTAATTTATATACCAATGAATCTAATTTCAATTATGAATTAATGTAATTTCAATTACAAATTACATTTATTGTAATTACACGTGTCATGCATTACTCGTAATTGAATAAAATGTAATTCAATTTGGCTTTCAATCACAAATGTAA
Organism: Epinotia brunnichana; assembly: GCA_963854355.1. NCBI lineage: Eukaryota > Metazoa > Arthropoda > Insecta > Lepidoptera > Tortricidae > Epinotia > Epinotia brunnichana. Next base: position 13,163,138 of record OY977949.1, on the reverse strand, counting down.
TTAATTACGCGCAACATTTATACCCAGATATTGATTTGGCTCCCTTTAAAATATCAAAAGGAAAACTAAAATACGTAACTTCTGCGCAACTCATAGGTAAAAACCCTCTAAAGTGTTCTATTAAGTTAAGACTAATGGTTATTCGGGGAACATGAGAGTGGGTTTATATTATCTGGCGGAAATAAGTCTCGTAATTTGTTCGATAAAACAACCTGCTAACGTCTATTATGGCTTCTGCCATTAGTTAATTAAACAATGCAATCAACGTTGCAATACGGTCAGCGGCAGAGAAAATGGACCCCCCTGCATACAATACATTATTTAGAATTAGGTGACATATTAATTACCGTGGAATTAATTACTTTAGGAAAAAATGAGGCTACTTTGACCGATTTCGATTGATGAAATTAGGAAGATTTAATCGAGTATACAGCAAGATAGATAACTAATATATGCACTGCCACAGCTCACCTACAAGTAAAAACAATGATTTCGGAGAAAACCCTATTTGAGCAAAGTCGCCCCGCGAATCAAAGTAACCCCATTCCACCGGTAATCAAATGTATAATTATGTGTGTTTGTGTAACCGAATAGATATGATATTGTGCAATGTAATTTTTGACGATGCAAAAGTGATTGTAAAATCCTACTTGAATAAATGATTTTTATCATATCTTATCTTATCTACAAATTTTGAATGAAGGGGGTCCATTTTCTCTGTAACTGACCGTACCGTATCTTACGTTATAAAATGGTAGGGTCCGAATTGAAAATGTTGTCTCTGGTTTTTAGTAGGTTATAGTACCTCCCTGGGTACTCCTCTCTAGACAGAGCTAGGATTTTGCGGTGTTTGCAGTAGAAACTATGGAGCCCAGGCCTCGTAGCATGGTTGGCCTGGCCTTATCACGCGATAAGTGACAAAATAAGAGCGTCTTCTCGTTCTATCGAACGGTGTCAGCCAGAGACGAATGCTCTATCTTGTCACTTATCGCGTGATAAGGCCAACCATGCTACGGGGCCTGGTCAGCCAACATGGCTAGTTTACGACTCAGGAGGCTGCAGAGCTGGTGCGTACCTATCCTATGGAGTCCATGCCGCAGTTAAAAGAATTCTGAGTTTAGTCAGAAAAAAAACAACATACAAACACTTATTTGGCTACCTACGTACGTACGTTGCGATCATATTAAGAATCTACTTATTTACTTATTTTTTGATGAGCCTATTGTGTGTCCCACTGCTAGGCAAAGGCCTCTCCCCGTGATTTTCATGCGTCCCTACTAGATGCCTCTTCCGCCCAATTGCTGAGGAACACATCCAGGCCGTCCCGCCATCTCCGTCTAGGTCGGCGCCGTCTGCATCTACTTATTATGTCAATAAAATCGATCACTGTGTTCTTTCAAACCTAGTATTATGAGAATTGCTTCTGGCACCTAGAAACTAGTTTTGTTTCTGGTACTGACAGTCCAGTCATCAACTTCCTTGGAGTAACCGATATAATTTGATTCAACGAGCGAGCGAGCCGAACAAAGTTCTCCGTTTCAGCTTGGGCAAAACTCTTTCGTATTTCCGGCGTCTGTCCGGCTGTTCTCCTTTACAGGTTGCATTTTTCTAACGATTCTTGTGAAATTTTTGGAGCAGGTTGAATAATAATAATAATAACCATCATAATTTATTTCAGGGGGGGTAAACACGTAACGTTCCGAACGCGCGTTCGTACAATTTATCTGTCATTTTTCCATAGAAAAAGTGACATTTAAATCTACCTGACGCGCGTACAAATGAGTCACGTGATCGACCAGCATATCAAAATCCATAGTAGCTAGTATATTTTTGTCAATTCACTTTTTCATAAGTAAAAAAATGTTTTAAAAACCGGCCAAGTGCGAGTCGGACTCGCGCACGAAGGGTTCCGTACCATTATCTATAAAAAAACTATTTTACTCTGTGTTTTTAGTATTTGTTGTTACAGCGGCAACAGAAATACATCATCTGTGAAAATTTCAGCTGGAACTATCACGGTATCAGTGAGATACAGCCTGGTGACAGACAGACGGACGGACGGACGGACAGCGGAGTCTTAGTAATAGGGTCCCGTTTTACTCTTTGAGTACGGAACCAAAAAACCGGTTTGCGAGTTTTACAGCTAACAGAGCCACTAGTGACTAGTATAACTTTATACAACATTAACTTTAGATGAGCTACTACCCTAAGTGAGCACCTGCCCCTAGATAACGAATAGCCCTTATTTTAATAGCATATATATTTCACAATGTTCATAGTTACACCGCGACGTGTATGTACCTACTCAACCTTGTTTAAAATGCTATGCGTAAGTAAGTAACTAAATATATCTAGATCTTCCTGGTGAATATACGAGTTTATTTTATGGGCTGATTGCAAGTAGACTAAACTCCAGGAGAATAGGTACTTGAATCTCCTAACGAATTTCATGTTTCAATTATTGTGTTGTTCAATAGTGGTTGTGTTGTTCACAGTGAGGCAATTTTGACGTTTTAGATGAATTAGACAATAAAAACATTGAAGTACTTAATATTTCTACATTTTAATAAATTCCATTGCATAATGAAAGGAATAAAAATGACAAAGTAAAAAATTAGTTTGTCTCACTTTTTTTAATGCCTACCTACATTACAAAATTTGCTTGAGCATTAATAAAAAACCGGCCAAGTGCGAGTCGGACTCGCGCACGAAGGGTTCCGTACCATTAATCATAAAAAACTATTTAATTCTGTGTTTTTAGTAGGTATTTGTTGTTATAGCGGCAACAGAAATACATCATCTGTGAAAATTTCAGCTGGAACTATCACGGTATCAGTGAGATACAGCCTGGTGACAGACAGACGGACGGACGGACGGACAGCGGAGTCTTAGTAATAGGGTCCCGTTTTACTTTTTGAGTACGGAACCCTAAAAAAGGAGCCGTACTCAGCTTACTTTAAATTTTACATTTATAATCCTTCTAATAACAAAGTTAAAATTATTTGGATTATTCTCCCGGGGCACCGTGTAGGTTATCAATCATATATGACGTATGTACTATTCAGTACATAATTCGTCGGGTGGCAAGCAAAAGTCACTACCAAAACTGTCACTGCTCTTCAAAACCTCGTATCTCGGTACGTAGTCGATATCGAGATACGACCTTTGATTTAAGTAGGTATTTGTTACTTAGTGAGTTTTGCTTGTCACCCGACGATTATCGTTCCTTGAGAAACATAGTGCCACTATCCACTATACAAAATGTTTTGTACTTGAAAATTCAACTTTTTTCAAAAGTCAATGTCACTATTTGAATGGTAATTAATTTTGTATAATGTCACTATGTTTCTCAAGGAGCGATATATCAAAAAATAATTTAACTTACCTTTGTTGTTATTTTATTCGATTTTTTTTTCTAAACGGTAAGTAATGTAAAATGTCATTCGACCCCGCAAAAATCAACCTACTGCCAACCTAAGGAAGAATAATGAAAAGGAGCGCGGGGGCGCGTTCGGTCCACATGAAACTGCAATGTATATAAAAGAAGCGCGCTGTTTCGCAACCATTCCAATTTCGAATCTCAGCGCGGTCCCACCGACTCGCGGGAGACGCATCCGTTTGCGCGCGAAAATTGACAGAGCTTTTTGTTTTTGATTTTTTACCTTTTAAACAAACAAAATGGCTGTTACTAGTGCCAGAAGCATTGTGAATTTGAAGAAGAGCCACTTCGAACATGAAAATGCTAGGATTGATAAATATACGGTGAGTGGGATAAATATGTTAAGGTTGTACAATATAAAAACTTCAAACTGTGATAATAAATACTCAATTTAAAACCGAATTCCATGCAAAGTTACGTTTACAATGAATGAAGTATGACAAAAATATTTTTACCGTTCATAAACAAATATGAGACGTATTTTTTTTCTACCTACAATAGAATACTTTCTAAAAAATATCTTACCTTACAATCTTTGATATAATGTTTTGCCATTGTTTATGTGGAACGTGAGATGCAACTTTTCGACTTTAATTTTTTTATAAAATAAAAGGTAGTTGAATAATCGTAGAAGGCAACGAAACAGAAGATAATAATATGAGATAAATTTGATTTAGCACATTCTGTTCTGCTTTGTGATGCCTATATATTAATGCTGTTCGCATATTAACCTGTCCGTTTTAGGAATTTCAATAGCACGTCCTGTAAAAATCTTACACAGTTTTTGCTGATATCCTAGGAAACCGACCGCCGGAGCCGCTAATTGTCTTGTTTTGGCATTAATTCACCGTAACCGGTTATAACCGGTTTTCGGTTATTTTACCGAAATCATAACCGGTTATAAAAGATGACCGGTAATTGCATTCCCTACTGCAAGTATGTTGTTTTTCCAAAAAAAACTTTGTTTTTATTTCGAAAAAGTGAATTCACAGAATAAAGCTATATAATTATTGAACCTGCTCACAAAATTTCACGAGAATCGGTTAAGAAATGCGACCTGTAGAGGAGAACAGCCGGACAGACGCCAGACGTTCGAAATATTTTTTGTCCAAGCTGAAAAAGAGAACTTCGTTGGCTTCGCTCGCTCGTTCAATAAATAAATATTTAGACAATCTTATACAATTCAACTTAATAGTCTCAAACTGGCCTGACCAAAGCATGTCAGGTAGCCGTCCAAATGCTCGACACCTCAATCACACTTCTCTCCCTCTCACTGAGCATAAGCGTGAGCGAGATGGAAGTGCGTGTTCGGAAGCGCGAATATCATGTTTTTTAATTAAATTTTTTTTTGCGTTTACATAAATAAAAAAGTAATCACTAAATTCCCTCAAACATGATATTAGTAACCAGAGGTAGGTGTTAGGGCTATGAACCGATATTGCAAGATTTTTTTTCTTGACTACCAACTTTTTTTTTCCTTTTAAATTAATTCAGCACGCAATGTATCACTACATTGTCTTACTGATGTGACGTCACAACTGTCACAAGAAGGCCAAGTAGCCCGCTTCTTCCATGTGTCAAATGAGTGTAAGGCATTACATTGCGGCTCGATAAATTTTCAAAAATTAATTACGCTTTGGTAATTAAGACTAACTTACAATTTTCTTACAATATCGGTTCATAGTACTAAAAGCTATGTATGGTTACAATTTGAGGTAATATTAAACATAGGTACAGACTGTATTGTTTCAATAATCAAAAACAAAGTTTTAACCGACGAAAAATCAATCATTCCCTATTTTCCTACCCTTAAGGTTGGTTTTTTTTTCCAAATTTATATGGGACCAACTTCGGGGTATACCCTTATCAATAAAAAAATATCATCAAAATCGAACTACTGTGTAAAAAATTATGCGTGGTGCGTGGTCATAAATAAAATAAAAAAATACGCGTCGACTTGTGAACCTCCTCCGTTTTTTTCGTCGGTTGAAAACTCTGTTCGCTTAACTTCGCTGAACCTACGGCGCCTTAATGCATTAATAGTTGACACCTTTTTTTTACCTGTATTGTTTTAACATAACCACATAATAAATAATAGTACTAACTACGTACAGAAGGTTCTCTGTTAACAAATCCCCTGTTTAAGTATGCCTAACGAGCCTAAACGTAGACATCCCTTTCTATCGCATGCACCGCGCTGCGATAGAACGCTTGTACCCTGAGAACTTTACGGTTTCGCTCTACGAAAACACAACAATATATCGATATCAGCCATATTTTTACACCAAAAAATAGGTTGGGTAATTTGACTAAATATTCATTAATAATCCACCTAAATTTAATACCGCAACGGTAAAAAGTAATGAAAAGTAATCTTTATAAATTCCGTAAAAATCAGGCAAAAATGGTATAAACTTTCTTTACTTTATATTTGACGCATAATCCACTTATTTTTGTTAATGAATAAACCTTTCTGTAGGCCAGATGAAATTCAATATTATCTCAAGGTCGTAAAAATTTAATTAAAATGCTGTTATTTCCTAATGCATATATTTTTGGATTAAGGTAGTAAGTCTCCAAATTTGTGTACTCAAACATGTTTTCATTATAAAAATACTGCTAGCATTTTTGCTTGCGGGTTAATTTTTTTTCCTAACTTCCGGTCCATAGAATTATTGATTTCAATAGTAAAAGTTTTTTAAAATAACATATAAAAACCGTATACAAATAATTAGCCTGATATTGAATTATTTCCAAAAAAACCGTAATTTTCTCAGGGTATTGCGTGCCGTAACAGCGCTAACATACCGGCTGGAGCCCGTAGTGTGTACTTGTAGCGGCGCCACGAAACCACGGAATTAGCTGCCCCTGACATAACGTCTACCTTATTATAGGTATTAGATGACGAGATACATATCTACGTAGGTATACTTATATAGATACATCAACACTAAAATAAGTAAACAAAAGATTTTTCGAAAAATCCAACAAACTAAACTACTTATGAAAAATATAAAGTACCTACACATCATAAAATAATCAAACAAGCAAAAAATTCAAAAGTAATTAAAAAAGAAATTAGCTTAATTTTGCCCAGTCAGAGCAAGAAAACCCCGTCCAGCAGTTACGTCTGCGGCATGGAGCCCATGAGTCGTTTAGTCATTGCCCTCATAAATGATTTCATGACCAGCGGCGCTAACCACGAACTTCGAATCTCGAACTTCGTATATCTCCGTTTCGGTCGCTCGAGTACCATAAACCATAAGTGTGATAGAGACGGAGATATACGAAGTTCGAGATTCGAAGTTCGTGGTAGCGCCGCAGGGACCCAATGTTTCTACCGCAAGCGCCGCAAACTCGTAGTATTTAATTTAAGACGAGTATTTGCGGCGCTTCAACATCTGGGCCTGGTCAGCTGCAGCGCCGGCTTGAGAGCGAGTCCCCTGGATGTGGGACTGAGCAAACGTATCCACGCACGTTGCGTCCAAAACCCAACTGCTTTTATGCAAATATTACCTATAGCCTATGTCACTCCCACGATTATGAGGAATCCAATGACACCTCATATGTCGAAAACCGTCAAACGGTTTAGGCTGCAGGGCGTGTCAAAGAATAAGACATACCTACACACATACATACATACTTACATACATACATACATACGCTCGAAAAACATAACCCTCCTCTCCTTCGACAGCTGGGTAAAAAACACTCGGAAGCAAGACTCGGAAACAATTCGTACAATGGGATGTACAATGGATGCCTTATTTATCAAACATTTAACCATCCCATACTCCATACCTACTAGTTAGTCTATTAAATGTAAGATCATTTGATTGGAATCAGGCAACGAGCCTATTAAGGTCTCGAACTACTAGTTTCCGGACATTCTATTGTATGTATAGGAATTCTAGCTAGCTGACATTCCCAACCTCACATTAACATCCGCCCTTCATTTACATAATGCCAGGATAATGTTAACTTTGTTGACACGGCCTATAGAACCTTATACATAGACACGCATATTGCAGCTATTAGTGCCTATTTAGAACTATACTATATTACAACTAACTTTTTAAATTCACTTCCATTTATGAATAATTCGTTGGAAACTATATACCTACATGAATTAAACATTTATTGCTTCAGGCTTTGATGTAATTAAGAAATAAGGGATGTATCAATACTAAACTCCAAACCTGATCCGTCGTTGAGACAAAATGTTGTATTTAGAAAAGCTGCTAATTGCTGGTGGACGTGACAGCTGGACTCTTCACCATCGCTCTCTAAGCTGCGCGGTCTTGGGCTTGATGTACGATAGCCTATAATGTGGCTTGCATGAATCGCAGATGTTACCTGGTCCGCCCAACGCACAGACATTCGTTCTCTACTTTTCTTGTACGCCATGCGACCAGTGATCATAAGCTTTCCCAGGCTTTCCTGTCCAGAGGGGTAATCACGTAACGTTCCGAACGCGCGTCAGTACAATTTAACTGTCAATTTTCCATATAAAAGCTGCAGACCTGCTGGTCACAAGTCGATCACGTAACGCATTGTACGCGCGTCAGGTAGGTCTAAATGTCACGTTTTATATGGAAAAATGACAGTTGGATTGACCTAACATAACGCACGTTCGGAACGTTACGTGATTACCCCTCTGGCCAGATAAAGTTTGGTTGCGGATGGTGTTTGATGTATATATTATAGACTCAATCGTGCAGCATTGGCAGCGTTCTGTCCATGAGCTGCGGATCTAGACACGCGGCAGCGTCTCAAACCTAGTCCGAACCTAGAACTGGCGTTGCAGCCATGTGTTTCTCTTATCTTTTTAATCACGAGACTAAGTGATAATATTCAGCCGCTATTATCCAATGAATTGTGCGTTAGTAGATTAATTACTTGACTAATGCAGCTGACGTAATACTGCCCATTATCTTAATCGAAGTAAAATATGACCCGTATCGAATCTCGAATTGTTCAACATCTTTTGTGCTATTTCCCCAAAAGTGCCAGATATGCCACTATGCACGCCTAGCCTTATGGAAATCCATTGCGCCTGACAAGTGCGGGCGTGGTGTCGCGCGGAATTACGCCTGTGCGTAAACGCAGCCTTAGACACTTAAAAACGTATGAACTGCGGAGCTACCTACCTTATTAACTACAAAATCACTAGCATATGATTTTTTTTTCTAGCCCTAAGGTTAGGCCTCCTTTTAGCATCTATTAAAATCTCATTCAGATATGACACCTTCGATCAGGTGTCGTCTCTTCGATTGTCTCCTATACCTACGTTGTTATATAAAAACCGGCCAAGTGCGAGTAGAACTCGCGCACGAAGGGTTCCGTACCATTATCTATAAAAATATTTATTTTATTCTGTTTTTAGTATTTGTTATTATAGCGGCAACAGAAATACATCATCTGTGAAAATTTCAACTGGAACTATCACGGTATCAGTGAGATACAGCCTGGTGAGAGACAGACAGACAGACAGACAGACAGACGGACAGCGGGTCCCGTTTTACTCTTTGAGTACGGAACCCTAAGAACTAGACCTAAAATATTTTGTTTATTCTAGTCATAATTAATTACTCTTCTTGCAATTATGATTAATTAAGTGATAATCTGATAATGGACAATGTTGCTTAAAATGACAAATGTTCAAATGTCCCACGTCTAATTATTTTCCTCGTATCTGTCCATCCGCGTATGCTTGAAAGTTGAAACTATACCATATATATATATTTATTTATTTGACTTTTGGCTTCTTGGCGCAAACATGAGACAGTCGTAATTAAATTACTAAATACTGTTTACAGTACTGTGTACTTGCAACAGAACTATGCGGAACCATTCGTTAAGAGGCGATAATTAGCACAGTGCCCAGCTAAACAACGTACAACGTACTTTGCTTAGAACCTCGCTGAATCATCTTTCAATTTAACGCTTTTTAGGTATGGAGGAACCAACCAAATCGAAGCATTTTCGAATAAGAAAAAACCGTAGATACATTTAAGATTCAAAGGAAAGACTTTTTTATAATTTTTAATCACAGTTAACGTAGAAATTGTAGGTACCGCAAAAATAATTACCTATAATTCCTACTTATCTGAAACGTAATCTCCACTTATAATAAATAAATAAATAAATAATAAATATTACGGGGCAATCTTACACAAATCAACCTAGGCCCACGGTAAGCTCAATAAGGCTTGTGTTGTGGGTACTAGGCGATGATATATATAATAGATACATACATATAGATACTTATAAACATATATGACATCCATAACTCAGGAACAAATATTCGTGATAAACACACAAATAAATGCCCTGACCGGGATTCGAACCCGGGACCTCCAGCTTTGTAGGCAGAGTCACTACCCACTGGTGATAATAGTCTCCACTTATAATAAATCTCTAAATTAAAAAAAGAATCAGCCAGTTTGAAACTAAGCTTTGTGTGTTACGAATGTTCTCAGCATCCCATGAACGGAAAAATATGAAACATTTTATAAAGGTAAATTATTATTCTAGCTGCAACTTAGGATAGTTTTTATCCGACTGCGACAATTAATTAATTTTCCGAAATATACAACTTAAAGTATATCGCCGCCACATATGTCAGCTTTATAATACGTCAAAATGGCAGAATTGCTTTTCCTTAATTTCACCTATTAATAATTTAAATCCCGTCTCCAATAGACCTTCACGAATCACATACCAATAGGTAAAGCATAATAAATTAATCGATTCTGATATGAGAACTTATATGCGCAAATGTCGTATTAAGGCGTAATTTCAATAAATGTATCAACAAATTTGAACAATATAAGTAACACAAATGTTTTTTTTAATAGCACGCGCGCGCTCTCTTTGCGCATTCAGCCAAACCACGCAAACCAAAACTCGAAGTTCGTGTATCTGCATTCCTCTCACTCGAGTAATGTTAGTGCGATATAGATAGAGATACCCTAATATTTTCGAATTCTGAAGTTCGTGGTTTAAAAGAAAATACGGATGTCGTATAGATCGAAAATAGGGGTGTAAACACTGTGGACACTAAATAAATTAATCACAATGTTGTATTTTCTCGAAAAAGGACTTAAAATGAAGTCAAATGGAGAAAAAACAACGCAAGAGGTTATTTAAGTAAGTAGTCACTAAGTTATAAGTGTCCAAAGTTTTAAGAGGGGGTATGTTCTGTCCCTTTTCCGCAAAACGCACCTTCATTGCTTCATCAGCTGTGGCTACCACAAGCAAGTGAGGTTAGACGATGGCATGTTATACGCGGACGAAGTCGCGGGCAACAGCTATAGTTAATTTAAAAGGTTGTTGGGTTGGTTTTGTAAGGTATTTGACTCGGCTCCGTCAAAAAATCTGTAGTTTCTCCATGTATTTTATTTTCCGTTTAAATAGAATCACTTGTCCATAGTAAACAGGACAGGAATTGTTATCAATGTTATTGATATGGTATGCGATATTACGAAATAGGTACGGTTATTTACTACACTATAACGAGACCAGACAATGACCTAATATTACGGGCGAGAACGATACGAGCTAAAACTCTGATTAATCATTTTTATGCAATACTTACTTGTGATATGGTAAAAGATGTACGCAAAGCAAATAAGTGAGCTGTATGAACTTACCTACTCGTACCGTACCCCTTGTTTAGCAATTTATATGCAGACGGAGTTAATTTACGAGAGACTATTATAACACAAGTCATGACTATGAGGGAGGCTTTTTGACAAAGCGACTAATCAAACCATAACCTCTCACATTCATTGGCATCATTTAATACAAAAAATAACAAGAGTAAAATAAAGATACAATACATTCTGAGCCTAATTACTTGACAAGCAAAACTGTCATCCCCATCGACGGCACGTGCGATCAGCGGCCAACATCTATAGAGGTTTCATATCGCTGGTGCATCCTCCCGAGAAAACTTCGGTGACGGTATTGTCTGGGGAACCCGACCAAAACTAGAAAACTACATTACGTCACAACTCTAGACTGAATATTCGTCCCTACATTTCGCACGATCTTATCTCTACGTCTAAATGTAACTGCACACGTTTTCTGAAGACCTTGTATCTGTCGTGCGTGACATACGTCATGCATACCTAACAGATTCTGTGACGTCTTATCAATCTAATAGATCCTTAAATAATTGATGTAATTGGTTGTCCAAACGTGCTGATTCATTTTAGCATTTCATAATCAATCACTGAATATAGCGGCGACTATCATTAGTATCATTACTAATACCAACTGCACTTGCAAAATATACCATTTATCGCCGACATTAGGAGTTATCAGCAGCGATGGTTATTAATTTGTAGCCAAATAACAATGACACTTAGTACATTATATCTTGTCACAATGCGATACATAGAATACCTCGGTACACCTTTCCCGTCTCTCTCACATTGTAGTCATTAGAAAAATGAGGGTAGATTTTCTCGCATGACTAAGTGGTTTGTTCCAGCAGGTTAGTTACGTAAAAAGCAGCCACACTTGCCCCGTAACTCATTGACCGTTTTACCGGTTTTCATAAAATACAGCGATATAGGTAATAGCAAAGTTTCGGTCCTCCGATATTTCACTTGGCGTATGAACCGAACGCCACCCAAGGGAACGCCTCGAAGGTTACGCAATTGTCTTAATTTAGGAAATCGGCGGCGTTACCCCGAGTCACCGCGCTTAGAGAGCCATGGATGGTTGAATATATTTGTCATGGCATAGGACGCACGATGTAAAATCATAGTTAACTACCTTCCAGCTTTCAATTAAGGTCTATATTCGCTCACTGGTAAATCGATACCGTTTTTAAGCGATCAAGGTGGTCAATGGGTTACGTACTCAGATCATAAAATGTTCTGAGGTTACATTGTACCTATATTTTCTTGAACACTCGTTGACGCATTCATTATAAAGTACACGATCTCTTGGATATCAGTATTCTTCGGTTGGATAGCCGTCCGTGACAATCACAATCAGCTGTGGTACATTCTACAATAATGTTCCGGTTGCAAAATCGTGACGCAGATACTTGGAATTTTGATACACAATTTATGTAGTCAGTTCCTGTAACGTGATAGAGCAGATAACTAGAAATAGGCGGTGCCGGTTGCCAAAATATAATAATGTCACCTCAACAGTTCCTTTTTCCTTACCGTCCTATGTTTAGGTACAGTCGCCATCTCATACATAGTTACACTATAGGTGTTCAAAAATATAGGCACATGCACCCTAATGCCTTGAAAATAGAGGTGTGTTCCGATTATTGTGACGCGCTTGTTTGCACCGATGTATGTGATGGCGACTGTACTACATGAATTATCTTTTTAAAGAGTTGCCTATCTCTAAAAGCTATTCAATTGGTTGTGCAAATGGATTCACTTTCCAGCTGGTCGATCACATAACGTAAAAGATGCTCAACAAATCTGGACATTTTATTAGTCTTGAGGACTCATTTTAAAATGTGTGTGAATACCTTGCACGCTACATTGAACGTGATGCAACGGGGAGACGTCCATAGTTAGAACTCAATTCCCATCGGGTTACCTACTAACAATTGGTAACCTACAGATCACTTACAGATCTTGAATTAAAAGTACAGTAAGCCTTAAGTATAGGTATTCGCGGCTTGCCTAGGGATATGTTATGTGTCGTGTGCCAGGGATACTATTGGCGAAGTTTGCAACGAAAGAGTAGGCATTTTAAGATCATTCTGTTTCATAGCGAAAGGCCAACTGCTAGTGCAAACTTTATATAGATTAATTTGTTAGGTCTAATCTAAACCGCCGTAATACGAGTATTTATACGTTCAATTGTTCATTATAAACATAAAGCATGTCGTTTGAGACACTGATAACGTAATGCAAACGATATTATGGTAAGTAGATGCTGTGAAATATACCGCCCTGCAATAGTTTAGTGCGCATTGCATTCAAGGTTTTATGTCTTAATTGTGAATTACTATTACTGCTAATGTTTTGTGGGTGTTACAATTATTAATTGACCCCGCAAACTTCGTATCGCCATATTCACCATACAAAATCTATGAGAAAGTATTAATTTTTATTTTTTTCATCACTTTTTAATTTTTAGGGTTCCGTACTCAAAGAGTAAAACGGGACCCTATTACTAAGACTTCGCTGTCCGTCTGTCCTTCCGTCTGTCTGTCACCAGGCTGTATCTCAAGAACCGTGATAGCTAGAGAGTTAAAATTTTCACAGATTATGTATATGCCGCTATAACAACAAATACTAAGAACTAAAAAAAATTTTTTTTTTTTTTATAATGGTACGGAACCTTTCGTGCGCGAGACCGACTCGCACTTTTTTTTTTAGTTATTCTGCTATTCTCACATCATACAAATCAAACATCATAGAAATCGGTTCAGCCGTTCTCGAGTCATAAATGGTTACGAGTTAAAACTAACACGACTTTATTTTAGATATAGATGTAAGTTTGTGTTAAATGACAACTTATTATTTTTAGATTAAAACATTTGACATAGTATTACCTACGTTACATATTCGTAACGTGATCCATTACCGACCCGCGCATCATGGTTCGTATAGTTGTTATTTTCTAAGCCGTCCGTTCCGCACTAAAGAACGCCGCACTGCAGAACGGACGGCTTAGAAAATAACAACTATACCTCAGAGCATAGAATACTAGAGAGAGGACAAGCCGCCGGCGGCCGTGTCGCAGCTGTATGCTCAATGGGCATACACTGCCATACTGTGCACGCGTGCTGATCGCAGATAATATTACGTTTTTTCCCAAAATGCCTGATATGATGCGCGTTTATTGTCAAATAAGCGTGTAGGTATACAAGAGTGTGTGTTTTAGATGTGTGCGTGCTTTGTCTTGTCAATTACTTGGGCGTTGTGTGGGTTAATGTACTTGCGACAGGCTCACTCTATACATTTATACATCTGTGGTTCGTACAATGCGTTCGCCCTTACAATGGCGATGAATATTATAAACGGTCACATCGGAGACGTCATCAGAAATGACTTTTTCCTGGTCAATAATTGAAAGCTATTTCAATGCAATAGGAATTATCAGGATGAAAAAAATTCGATCTGATAATGAATAACTTTTTAGAAAAAAATAATGGTCACTGTGCCTGATGCACCTATGCACTGGTTGTGCAACTGAATTTGACGGGATTCCGATGAGGGAGCAGCTGATTGAAAGACTTGTTTTCTTTTCCGAGTTGATGCCGTTTCGTAGGTATTTGTAGAACTGAATTTCATGAGGCCCGGACGCCATATTTATACCATGAAATTCCTTGCCCCGCAACCCGCCCGCCCGTGCTTTTGGCGGGAAATATGGGCGGGAAAGTATTGGCGGGAAATTTTTGGCGCGAAACGACATCTCATTTATTTATGACAATAATCTTAGGCTAATACGTTATTTACAGTGTTTTATACTTATTTCTATGACATTCGTAATGCATTATCACCCGAGATCCTCTCCGTTTGCCGGCCAATCGCATCTAAAGCGCGGGTTTTTCGTGTCGCTGTCTATATACGTACCTCGGCCCCCACCTGGGGTATAAATACCGAGCTTCCCCCCCTCGCTCGCCCATCAGTCTATGCTTGGCCAGCGCGCGGATAGGATCTAAAGGCTTCCTCTTAATCTATCTATATTTCTAGTGGAAACTTATTGTTTAGCCACTCTTTACTTATGAAACCAACAGTATATTACCTCTTAACTAGGTAGGAATTAAGTGTGAGACCTATTATTATTTATTTCGACTACAAATTATATAAGGCGACTGTAATACAATGCTTACGTTGTAAGAGGGTTATAAGCTAGGTTACAGGCAATCTATTTTATCAGTATTTACGTAGATGGTTGTCCTGCACATTTCTCCCGCCGTGGAACACCCGGCCGGTGTTCCAGCTCGCTGGCGTGCAGGTCGTCATCCTTGGTAGGTAAAATCGCGAGCTTCTTGGTCGGTCGCCGTAGCACTCCGCCCTTTGTTCTGACGTCCACCACTCTTGTCTCGCCGTCGGGTCCCGGGTACTTGGCGATCACTCTACCCATGGGCCAAGTATTGCGTGGGAGGGTCCCGTCGCCGATGAGTACGATGTCGTCGATTTCTATGGGCCGGCCGCGCCTATACGGCTCCCGCCGGTCTTGAAGTGTAGGTAGGTACTCGCGGACCCATCGACTCCAGAAGTGGTCCGCGAGTCGTTGGCTCGTCCTCCACGTTGCTCGGCCGACTAGGTCCTTGTCGTTGAAGGTACCGGGCGATCGCACTCTGCCGGATCCGCCGAGTAGGAAGTGATTCGGTGATAGGGCTTCGGGGTCATCGGGCTCCACGGACACGTGTGTGAGGGGGCGGCTGTTCACGATGTATTCTGCTTCAGCCAGGGTCGTGGCGAAGACCTCCTCCGAGGGGTGACGCTCTTTCAGGACAGTGTAAAGAGTGTCTTTTACCGCTCGCACCATTCGCTCCCACGCCCCGCCCATAAATGGCGCCGAAGGGGGGATGATGCGCCATATTATTTGTCGTCGCCCCGCCTCCTCTCGCATCGCGTCTTCGGCGGCCGCCCGCAGCATCTTATCCGCAGAGTGGAAGTTCGTCCCGTTGTCCGACCAAATCTCCGTAGGTGTGCCTCGACGCGCGATCATTCTTCGTAGAGCCATTATGGCGGATTCGCCGCTTAGACTGGGCACTATTTCCATATGTATAGCGCGCGTTGTAAGGCATGTAAATAGCGCTACATATCTCTTCTGTGTCCCTCGGCCTACTGTAATAGTCGCGGGGCCCCACAGATCGACGCCCGTGTATGTGAAGGCTCTCTCGTGATGTGCGAGGCGGCAGCGCGGCAGATTTCCCGTCGGAGGTACAGTCGGCTTCGATTTTCGTCGCCGGCATGGCAGACATCGATGGATAATCATTCGGGCGACTGTACGTAGTCGTAGTATGGCGTAGTGTTGTTTGCATTCGTTCACTGTCGCTTCAACTCCGTGATGGTTCATTTGTCGGTGCACGCAGTCGATGTACAGTCGGATGGCCGCGTGATTTCCGTCTAATACGGACGGCCGTTTTTGCGTTGTGGTTATGTCGTTTGCTTCGTTGATGCGCGTTTTTAGCGTTATCACGCCGTCGATGAGTTCGATCGCTAAGGGGCGTAAGCGACTATTCATGGCCGGCGGCTTGCCCTGCATTAGTCTCTGAATTTCGTCGCTGAAGCTGTCTCGTTGACTCTCTCGTACTATTAGGCGTTCCGCTTCTATTAGGTACCGCGCGTCAATTGATAAGTAGGTTTTTGATGCGGGCCGGGCCTGTCGCGGTGCGGCGGGTGCGGGTCGCTTGTGTTTTCTGTTCCACTCGGGGTCCTTTTCTTTGTTCTTGAGTGTTCTTTTGTAGTGAGTTCGGCCTTTGTTAGGACGACATAGTTCTATGAACTGTAGTACTCGCGCTAGTGTGCGTAGTAGGCGCTCCCAGCGCGAGAACCTTTCCGCCGGCGGTAACCACGGTGTGTGCGTGATTTTGTTACAAATTTCGGTTGCTATTTTATTTTCTTCGCCGGTCGGTGCATTATTTTGTTGTTGTGGTTCGGCGGGCCATGTTGTGTAGTCATTGTACAGGAAGTCGGGCCCATGGAACCAGCGGTGGCTGCTGTTGAAGTCTGGCGGGAGCTCTCTGGTAGGTATATCTGCGACGTTGTGGCGCGTAGGTACCCATTTCCATTCGCGTACTGTCGTTGTTTCTTCGATGGCGGCTAATCGATGCGCGACGAAGGGTTTGTATGAGCGGGCGCCGGTGCGAATCCAGGTGAGCACGGTGCGACTGTCCGACCAGTATGTCTTACTGGTCGGTTTCAGGTCGTGTTCTTCTACCACGGTGACGGCCATTCGTGCGCCCATCGCCGCTGCCTGTAACTCCAGGCGTGGGACCGAGGTCACTTTGAGGGGGGCGACCTTGGCCTTCGCGGTGATGAGGGACACGTGTATTTGTCCGTCCGCGGTTACCGTACGCCAGTATAGAGCGCACGTGTATGCGGTGAGGGAGGCGTCGACGAATGTGTGCAGCTCCCGGGTTACCGCGGTGCTATAATATGGGTAGCACCGGGGTATGGCGACGTCGCGGAGCGCTGTCAGCTGTGTGGTCCATAAGGTCCATTTCTGCGCGAGGTCGTCGTCTATTGCTGCGTCCCATGTCGTGCCTCTTCTCCATATTTCTTGTAGTATTTTCTTCGCTTGGACGGTGACGGGTGAGGCCAGCCCAAGGGGGTCGAAGACGGACATCATCACTCTCAGTACCAAGCGCTTAGTCGGTTTTTTTTCATTGAGTGCGTCGGGCGGCAATCGGGTCAGGTCCAAGTTGAAAGCGATTTCATCTGTGGCGGGCTTCCAAACTTGTCCGAGTACGCGTTCATTTTTCATTTCTTTCGCGTCGAGCTCTACGTGTGCGGGGCTCGTGCGCTCGTTTGCCGCCTCCCGGGCGTATTCGTGGAGGTTTGAAGGCTCGGTGGTGGGGGTGCGATTTTTCTTGCTTGCGGTGTTTTCTTCTGAGGGGTCTGTGTTCTCATTGGCCACCGCTAGTAGCACTCCCGCCGAGTTGGACGACCACTTACGGAGATTGTAGTGGGCGTTTTTCTGTATATCTCGTACTTCGGCGGCTATCTTGATCGCTTCCTCTTCTGACTTGAAACTCTGTAGGTAATCGTCTACGTAGTGATTACGTACAATGGCCTCGGCGGCTTCAGGGTTCGTTTCCCTATATTTTTCGGCGTTCGCGTTCTTTACATATATAGCGATCGTAGGGCTGCAGGTTGCACCGAAGACAAGGGAGCTCATACGCCATTCTTCCGGGGGCGTGTCGTCCCGGCGGTTCCCACGCCACAGATATCGTAGCGCGTTGCGGTCTTCGGGCTTTATTTTTACGTGCATAAACATTGCTTCTATGTCGGCGGACACGGCGATTTTGTGCTGACGGAACCTCATGAGCACCCCCGGAAGTGATTGGAGGAGGGGGGGGCCTGTGAGGAGTTTGTCGTTGAGTGATACGCCTCGAGTACGGGCCGCAGCATCATGGACCACTCTGACGCGATCTCTCTTCATAGGATTCAATACGGCGAAGTGCGGTAGATACCAGTTTTTTTCGTTGTTATTCTTTGGCGGGGCTGGCTCGGCGTAACCTCGCTCGATTAGGTGGTCCATTTCGGCGTTGTAGCGCTTCTTGAACTCTTCATCTCGATCTAGTTTTTTCTCGATGCTGTGTAGGCGTTTGAGCGCGTTCTCGTAGTTGTCCGGCAGTTTGTCGTCTTCGTTTCTCCATAGTAGAGGCACTTGATAGTGGCCGTCGGCCGTGAGCGTGGTTGATCGCGCGAGCTGAGCGAGGGCGCGTTCTTCCGGGTCGGATTTGGGTCGTTTCGGCTCTATCATCATATTTTCGATGGCGAAGTATTCTTTTAACTGCCGGTCGACGTCTTCCTCGCTTGTTAGCGATTCCCTTTCTTCGGCTGGCTGATTGGAGATATGGCTGACGATATGGTGGATGCCCTCGCCTTGTAGGGGGGCGCGGGTGTGCGCGCCGTGTAACACCCATCCGAGCGGTAGTCGGCTGGCGACGGGTTGATTTCTGTCGCCGCGTCGGATTTCTTCTGGTATTAACAGATGCCAGTTGTCTTGCCCGAGCAGTATTCCCGGTTCGGCCGTGTCGTATCTCAGTAGGTGCTCTATGTCTCGCAGGTGTGGGCACGTACTGATATCGTCTTCGCTTATCGTTTGGGGTGATAAGCGTAGGTTGGGAATTGTGCGGGCGTGTATGCGCACCTCCCCGCCTTGTCCGCGTATGAGGAGCGGGACTCGGCGGGATTTCGTTGCGTTTATTTTTTCACTGGTGATTGCCTCTATGCGCAGCGGCGTTGTAGGCCCGTCTAGGCCGATTTTGTTGGCGATTTCTTCCGACAGGAGCGTGATAGTGCTTCCGTCGTCCATCAAAGCCGAAGTCTTGACCTCCCCTTTGGGCCCCTTTATTGTCACGGGTAATATCTTGAGAAAGGCGCGGGACCGGCGGGTCGTCCACGTTGAGGTAACGGCTTCGTTGTCGGCGGGCGCGGGCTTCTTATTGTGCAATAATTTGTGATGAAAGTACTCGCAGCCGTCTCGCTCGCACTTCACCCGTTTGCAGTGGTGCGTTCTGCCCTTGTATTTTAGGCATCTGAAGCATAGTCTTTTTTCTTTAGCTAACTTCCAGCGCTCGTCGATTTCTTCAGCCGTAAATTTCGGACACTTGTCGATGCTGTGCGTCTCGCTCTGACAGCACGAACATTTGCTGGCTGGTCTCTCGGAGGTGGCGTAGGCTTTGTGCACTCGTCTTGGCGGAGGTTCGCTTGTTTCCGGTTGCGCGTAGGCTGCGCAGTACTGTGCTTCTCTTTGTAGGAAGGCGGAGATTTTTATTAGCTCTGGTTCCGCGGACACGGTGGTGGCGGCGAAGTCGAACCACCTGTATCTTTGGTTCGGTGTCAGCTTGTCTAGGATCGCTTTAGTAGTCTCAGGGCTGTAGAGATACTGTGCGCGATCTAACGCTCGGAGGGTGGCGATGGCATTCGCAACACGGCACGAGAAGGAGCAGAGGTCCCGCGCGCCGTCTGTGAGGCGGGGCAGCGCGCGGAGCCTTTCTAATTCAATTAGTGCTATGGTATCGGGCCTCCCGAAGCGTGTTTCTAGCGTTTTGATTATCTCGGCGGCCGGAGCTTGGTAGATGAGAAGATTCTCAACTGATTCTTTTGCTCTCCCTTTCAGTGATCTTCGTAGTCTCGCTATATTTTCTGTTTCGGTGAACTTCATTTGAGATTCTTCGTACGAGGCTTTGAAGGTGAGCCATTCTTGATGCGACCCGGCGTAGGCAGGTAATTCGGTTGCGAATCGGGGGGCGGCGCTGCCAGCGCGGGCGGCTAGAGCGATCGCGGATGCGAGCTCGGATAGGTTAACTTGCTGTGTTGTTTGCGGCACTGCGTTGGTGGTGCCGCTTTGTTCATAGCGATTCGCGCAGGGCGGCGCGGGCGTGAAGACTGGGGGGGGGTCCCTGAGGGGGGCGTTCCCCGCTGGCACTGGCGTCGCGACGGCGGCGGCGACGGGTGCGCTGGGCGGCGGGGGGAGCTGGGTCTCGGCGCGCGGCAGTGGCTGCTGGACCGTTGCTTTTTCTTCGTCAGGATTGTTCCCCTTTTCTTCAGGAAGGTGTGGTTCTTGAGTGATAGCGGGCATCTCGTGGTTTTTCTCGAACCAGGCGTCGATTTGCTCGTTCACTTGCGTGGCGGAAACCACAGTTCCTTCGTCTTCGTCGCTTTGTTCGGCTTCTAGTGTGGCGATGTGTGCTTGGGCGAGTTCAAGCTTGATGCGTAACATCTCTTCTTTTGCTTTGGCTAAGCGTTGCGCACGGCGGCTCGTGGTCGTTGCGCGTGACTTCGACGACGGTGGCGGCGCGGGGGGACGTGGCGTCGTCCCCGTCTGTGACGATTCCTGAGATAACGGCGGCGTCTCAGTGATCGTGTCCGTGCTCGTCGCGTTGTCCGTCGTCGTCGCGTTGTCCGACGCCGTCGGTGGCGTGTATGTTGAGTCTCTACTTGTTTCTTCTCTTGAGGTCCTCGGCGGTTGCTCTGTCCCGAAGATGAGCTGGGCTAACGACTGCCCCGGCGCCGATGACCTTGTGACTGGACCCATTTTCAACGATAATTTCTCGGCAATGTTCTTTCACTTTCACTGGAATCTTCTTTTTTTTCTTGAGGCTGTAGCTGTGCTTAAACTGCAATTTCTTTCTTGAATATCCGGCTTACTCGAAGGACCATTATGTGCCTGATGCACCTATGCACTGGTTGTGCAACTGAATTTGACGGGATTCCGATGAGGGAGCAGCTGATTGAAAGACTTGTTTTCTTTTCCGAGTTGATGCCGTTTCGTAGGTATTTGTAGAACTGAATTTCATGAGGCCCGGACGCCATGTTTATACCATGAAATTCCTTGCCCCGCAACCCGCCCGCCCGTGCTTTTGGCGGGAAATATGGGCGGGAAAGTATTGGCGGGAAATTTTTGGCGCGAAACGACATCTCATTTATTTATGACAATAATCTTAGGCTAATACGTTATTTACAGTGTTTTATACTTATTTCTATGACATTCGTAATGCATTATCACCCGAGATCCTCTCCGTTTGCCGGCCAATCGCATCTAAAGCGCGGGTTTTTCGTGTCGCTGTCTATATACGTACCTCGGCCCCCACCTGGGGTATAAATACCGAGCTTCCCCCCTCGCTCGCCCATCAGTCTATGCTTGGCCAGCGCGCGGATAGGATCTAAAGGCTTCCTCTTAATCTATCTATATTTCTAGTGGAAACTTATTGTTTAGCCACTCTTTACTTATGAAACCAACAGTATATTACCTCTTAACTAGGTAGGAATTAAGTGTGAGACCTATTATTATTTATTTCGACTACAAATTATATAAGGCGACTGTAATACAATGCTTACGTTGTAAGAGGGTTATAAGCTAGGTTACAGGCAATCTATTTTATCAGTATTTACGTAGATGGTTGTCCTGCACAGTCACCCTATCTCATATGACATACTTAATGCTGTAGGTATGGGAATGTATAAATCCTTTTCTTATTTTCGTAATTTAAAAAAATATACGTATTTTGAAATCGGAACTAAAAAAATTGATACCAATTTTGTAAAGTTTGTATTAAATTCATCATCACATCCTGTCGTTTCTGATCGCGCCTACCCTACCCTATATTAATTACTTAATATAACAACCATATTTTATATCCTCATCTTACTTTCTTATTTTTTCGAGTGTTATATACTTAGGAATAGTTGGTTTTACTTAAAATTACGAAAATGCACTTAACGTGGGATTGTACAACTTCTATTGTTGCTAAATATGAAAGGAAAAGATAACAAAGAGACTTCATAAAACTGACCGAAGTGTGGCACGTGTCAGTAGACCTACTGTTTGATCTATTGTTTATGGGTAATTGTTTTACAACCCTACTTGAAGATAACAATTAAACAAACAACATACATAACTAGGTACTAAATAAATGCGTCCTTCTTCACCTTCCCCAATACACCGCCGTTCAAATAAAAATACACATTATATCACAAAAAATGTCGTAAGAACAATGCCGTACTTACACATCTAGTAAATGCAGTAAACTTCCAATCCATAAATAACTAACCCTACGACTAGTTATGACACACATACGTCGTACATACATATAAATGCATCACTGATTAGTTATTTAACTGGTACCTATGGACATGATTTCATTCTATATTTTAATGACATAACTACATACATTGCAACACAACTTCTGCTGTAAGTACGAGTATACTCACCACACCACACACATCGACACTAATATTATGAAGAGGAAAATAAATTAAGTCTGTGAGATTGTATTAGCTTCGTAAGTTTGTTTGTATATAACGGGTAATCTCCGGAAGTACTCGTCTGATTTCAAAAATTATTTCACCTGCATGTACCATATTCACCAGCCTGTATTTTGAATATTATCTCAAACTGTAACCAGAGGTAGGTTTAGGGATATGAACCGATTTTGCATGAATTTTTTCTTAAGTATTCTACCAATATTTTTTTTCCTTAAGAATATAATTCGCGAAAGGCATTCGAAGCAGCCCCTCTTTGTCATACTTTCGAGTTCGTACGTAAGTGCGACAGAGATTGAAAACTTCGAATGCCGTTCGCGGTAGGCCCTCAGCACGCAATGTATCTCTACTTTGTCTTACTGACGTGCCGTCACGAATGTCACAAGTGACCCGCTTCTTCCTATGTCAAATGAGTGTACGCAATGTACAGTCGCCATCACATACATCGGAGCAAACAAGCATCTCACAAACATCGGAACACACCTCTATTTTCAAGGCATTAGGGTGCATGTGCCGATATTTTTGAACACCGAGAGATGGGCAAAATTTTATTCGCGAATAATTTATTCGCGAATAAATCCACGAATAACCCACGAATAATATATAATTTACCTATTCACGCCTAAACCGCTGAACCGATTTAGATGAAATTTGGTATAGAGATAGTTTGAATCTCGAGGAAGAACAAAGAGTAGTTTTTATCCCGGAAATCAACCCTTAAGGGGTTGAAATTGGGGGTGGAAATTTGTATGGAGCTACTTAAACCGCTGCCCAGGTTTGGATTAAATTTGGTATATAAATATTTTGAGTCCCGGGGCAGGACATAAGATAGGTTTTATCCCGGAAATCATCCCCTAAGGGGGTGAAATGGGGGTAAAAATTTAGTTGTAGCCCATTTTGATGAAATATGGTTTCGAGATAGTTTGAGTCCTGGGAAAGAACATAGGATAGTTTATATCGTGGAAATCATCTCCTGAGGGGGTGAAATTAGGGGTGAAAATTCGTATGGAACCCATTTGAATACAATTTGGTATAGAGATAGTTTGAGTCCTACGAAAGGACATAGGATAGTTTTAATTCCGAAAATCACCCCCTAAGGGGGTGAAATGGGGGGTGAAAATTTTGATGGAGCCCGTTTAGATGAAATTTGGTATAGAGATAGTCTGCGTCCGGAAAGATAGTTTTTATCCCGAAAATAATGATGATGAATGCCCTAAGGCCTAAAGGGCTGAAATAGCGGATAAAAAATTTGGATGAAACCCATTTAGATAAAATTTAGTTAAGAGATAGTTTGAGTCCTAGGAAAGAACATAGGATAGTTTTTATCCCAAAAAACATCCCCTAAGGGGTGAAAAATTGGATGTAACCCATTTAGATGAAATTTGGTATAGTGATAGTTTGAGCCGCGGAGAAGGATAATGGATAGCTTTTATCCCGAAAATCATGTCATCAGGGGTAAAAAATTGGATGGACCCTATTTAGATGAAGTTTGGTATAGAGATAGTTGGAGTCCCGGGGAAGGACAATGCATAGTTTTTATCCCGAAAATCATTTCCTGTGTACCATATATGTGATGGCGACTGTACATAGCTGCTCGATAATTTTTTGAATTGATTAACTCTTTGGTAATTAAGACTAACTTTAAAAAAAATGCAATATCGGTTCATGGTACTAACACGTGTCTGGTTATAATTTGAGGTAATATTAAAAATACAGGCCATATAATGGACTTTCCCGATGGATGCGCTGTGTTTTATCCCGCGCGTTTGCCTGTGTTCTTCTATGCAATACGCGGTCGAAACCGCACGGGCAGCTAGTATTATATAAGCATGGAGGACATCGTCTAGTAGTGCGTCCCACAATTGATCCTACCGAACACTTAATTATATACACTCGCGAGCAAAAAAATCGACTCAACATTTTTTTGGATTTCAATGTGCAATATCTAGTATTCTACTTCTACAACTATTAGGTATTCGTAGCATAGTAGCATTTTCTGAAAGCTGGAAATGTAAGCTTTCAGAAAATATCAAATTTAAGTCACATTTTTTTCAGGTTCTGAAAAATAAACGTGATTTTTCACAAAGTGGGGTAAAACTGGTAAATTTCATGACCGCAACATTCAAAGAAAACAAATTTTAGGGAGGAAAAACCGTTTATTTTTCATTTTAATATTGCCACCATAGGCGTTTCTTAAACACTCGATACGGTTCCTCATGGACCTTATCAGCTTTCTGATGGTGTCCTGCGGGCAACCGTCCCATTCCTCGACCAAAGCAGCTTGAAGGGCCAAAATCGTCTCGTGTAGAGAAGAATCAAAATTAGTTAGTACCGAACCGAACAGACGACGACAAAAAATCACTCAAGAACACTGATCACGATCAGTGTTTAAAATGTTTGCTACATACGCGATATGACATGTCATATGCATATTTGACATATAATTTTATTCCAATAAGTTCGCAAGTTACAAGTGCTACAAAAGAAAACGAATATTGTTACCAATAATATTTAAAGATGAGATCACCGTACACTTAGTAGAATATACAGAGACAGACCAAGACATTTCGACGTTGCATTCGTTTCGCGCTGAACAAATAATACCTTTACAAGTTTACAACGATGCAAATTTTCGTGACGTGCGCTGCGCGTCCAGGACAGTAGCTCTGCACGCGTTAACCAAGCTGAACAAGCTCATCAGTCACACTCATTGATTGTAATGGTAATGCCCAAGTAATGGCGACACTGGCTTGTGAATGTTGTTTTCCAAGTAACAAAGTAGCTGACGATTTGGCAATATTATTTAGTGGAAGAGTAGGTACTTAAGTTCGTCGCATGAAATTTACCGCTAGTACCTACCTATTTATAGGTGCTAATACAGTCAAATAAATACGTATTATCCTAGTAGCTTTTGCCCGCGACTTCGTCCGCGTAGAACTCGTTTATATCGTAGCTCGATACAAACTTTCACCCTCCATTTCCCTTTTAGGGGTAGATTTCCGATATAAAAACTATCCTATGTCCTTCCCCGAGACTCAAACAATTTTTATCATCATCGTCATATCAGCCGAAAGACGTCTACTGCTGGACATAGGTCTCCCCCAAAGAGTTCCAAAGTGACCAATCCTGCGCCACCCGCATCCAGCGGACTCCCGCGACCTTTACCAGATCATCAGTCCACCTTGTGGGGGGGCCTACCAACGCCGCGCCTACTAACTACCTCTTTACAAAATTTTATCTAAATGGTTTGTATAGTCGCTCCATACAAATATTCACCCCCATTTCACCCCCTTAAGAGATGATTTCCGGGATAAAAACTATCCTTTGTCCTTTTCCGGAACTTAAACTATCTGTAAACCAAATTTCATCTAAATGGGTCACTCAAATCCAAATGTTTACCCCTTAGGGGAGGATTTTCGGGATAAAACTATCCTATGTCCTTCCCTAGGATTTCCAACTATCGCTATACCGTAAATGGGTTCCATCCCAATTTTCACCCCCATTTCACCCCCTTAGGGGATCATCTGCGGAATAAAAACCATCATATGTCCTTTCCCAGGACTCAAACTATCTCTTACCCAGATTTCATCTAAATGAGTTCCATCCAAATCTTCACCGTCATTTCATCCTCTCAGGCGATGATTTTCGTTACAAAAACTATGCGATTTCCTTTCCCGGAACTCCAACTATCTCTATACCGAATTTCACCTAAATGGATTCTATCCTAATTTTCATCCCTCATTTTACCGTCAGGAGATGATTTTTCAGGATAAAAAAACATTGTCCTTTCCTGGGACTATCTCTATACCAAATTTCACTTAAATGGATTTTATCAAAATTTTCACCCTCTATTTCATCCCTTTAGGGGATGATTATCGTGATTGAAAATATCCGTTGTCATTCTCCGGGACTATCTCTATACCAAATTTTATCTAAATGGGCTAAATTCAAATTTTCACCCCCATTTCATATTTCACCCCCTTAGGGGTTAATTTTCGGAATCCCTCTGAGGGGTAGTCACGTAACGTTCCGAACGCGCGTCGGTACAATTTAACTGTCAATTTTCCATATAAAAAGTGACATTTAGACCTCGGGTAGGTAGGCGTTCGTACATTGCCTTACGTGATCGACCTACTGACCACAGACCACAGATCCAGATCACAGATCCAGTGTGGCAAATCCCTAAACGTCAGAATAACGGAAAGAAGCATCAGAGTGGGGATATATCGCCTTCTGACAAATTTTGCGTATGGAATACTGGCCCTGCTCTATTCGAAGGCGAAAATGCAAAAGCGTATGTGTAGGTATGTCGATAGCGCCCGCATTTCGGGGTGCAGGAGTTTTCCAAAACAAATGCCATAGCGCCCGCTTGCAAGGACCCGTTTCCGCCGGTTGATAGCGGCGAGAAGGAGTTCTCTTGTATTTATGTTCACGCATAGCCTCTTCCGCCCGAACTACTCTAAATATAACCACGTTTTTATTGACTGATTATAACTGGTCGTTATAAATACGCCTGCGATGGGCATCCGCATGCTAAAAATACGCCTTTAAGTAAAGTAATTTCCTATCATTTATATAACTAATGGAAATCCTGTAACTTTAGAAACAGCAAGTGCATTAACAAGGCTGTGCCGTGATGAACGTGATTTATAACAAGATTTAAACTTGCAGATCTGGTGCAGTCATGACTTTGTTAATTTATCTCTATTCTGAGACCTTCATCTAGCTATATATAATATCACGTCTTTTTATTTTACGTAGGTGTATGTAGACATTTAGAAATTCTTAATTGAAACCTTATTGGCATTGCTTACGAATGACTTTGGATTGATGATGTAGGTGAGAGGAAGAGAGACAATGGCATAATTATATAATCAGCACTTGCTTTGGTACACATGTGAAAAAGTTAAATATAATTAATTGTTTTAGCTGGAAGGCTTGCAATGCGTGTGTGTACCTATGCAGAAATTAATGGGGTTAATACAATATGAACGATACTTATAAACATACCTGTGCTAACTCGGGGCCCTTTTTAGGGATTCGATATCGATAAAAAAGATGTCGATATATATTAACACATGTGCTCATTGAAATTTCTCGATTACTATAAAAAGCCTCGATATCATATCTGAAAACATATCATATCTGTTTTATTTTGAATCATAGACATAGAAAAACTTTATTCAACATCACATTTTATACAAAAGGAACAGTGTACAAATTAGACTTAGGAATAGACAAACACACTCAAACAATATCGTACGAGGCATTTACATTTTGTGATGCCAAAAAGGGGCTAGACTCAGCATACTGTTGCAGTGAGTACCTACTGAGTACCTACACTGCAACGCTGATTTTCAGTCAAAACCTTACATATAATAAGTTTTAATTCTAATTAATATTGTCGGAAGGGAATGGATATCTTATTGGAATGTGAGTAATGTTGTGTATATTTTAAATTATGTAATGACTGTGGTTTGGTTGTACTTGTATAAATATGTATGTTAAGTAAGCAAGTATATAAAAATATGAAATAAAATAATAAACAGTTTGAAATGACACGTATATAGTATATAGTAAGCATCAAAGATACGAGGCCAAGACTCGACCGCCCAAGGGTAGAGTTTTTTGTATCTGGAGGAGGTGTCGTTTTAATATTAATTTAAAACTGCTCAGACAATTCAAAAAATCAAAAGTCAATAGACATATTTTAAGATAAGATAAAATGCCCCGTTGACCACTGTGGACGTTAAGCGAAAGTATATTAATTTAAAGTGGATATTTTCATCTAGACGTCAATCTTTATTACCGACGATTAGGGAAAAAATATAAACTGTATAGGTACCTACTATGAAAACTAATTTAAAATAAACAAATAAATGCATGTTTTAATTTGTTTATTGTTTTTATTTTAAAATGAAGAGAAAATAAATAGTATTATGTATTTATGTTGAATAACATTTAGATGTTGACAGTAACATCGATATATTTTTTTGTCGATAAAATATTTTGCTACATCACTTTAGTATAGGTGCTCCGAGTTAGCACAGGTATGCTTATGAATATATTATCTGGACTGAAATTATTTTTAGTTTTATACTATCGTTTTTAGCGCTTGTCGATTACAGGTCTGCGTGTTTTGCCTCCCCGCAAAACTCAGGATTATAGACTCTTTGAATTTAATACTACCAACACTACAAAGACAATTGATATCGTTGTAGTGTTAAGATTAAGATACCTACATGACCAGTCGTCTCACTTTACAAAGACTGCATAGCGTAAAACCACTAATTACCCAACAGCGCGAGCGCAGCCTCGCTCACGATCAAGATCATTACCAAGGACCCAAGTTCGACGATCGCCTTTCGCCGTCGCCGGCGTCGCTGTTTGATTATGCTAATTCGGTATCTAATTTTGTATCAATGACTCATTACTAATATTTACGTTTTTTATGCAATTGTTTTTAAAATGTTTGCAATTGGTAATTGAGTGCTTGATTTTCATCGTGTTTGGATTAGTTTCGATAATTTATTGTTTTTAGGATTCAATATTTGTAGAACAACTGCATTGAAACTATTGATTTTTTTTTTGTAAAACGTGCGTGTGTACCTACCTACATACGTGTTTATCTATCTTCTATAGGTTGTATATAATATTAAAATGGTAAAGTTTGTGAGTTTATAGGTTTATAAGTTTGTTTATAGGGGGTAGTCTCCGGAACTACATAGGTAGGTACTCATCAGATTAACAAAATCCTTGGATAGAATATTTGGGGTGGAAATAGGCTATATTGTGTCCCGCAGCTCCGCCTGCGTTCTTTGTAAGAGGCCTGTGGAGCGACCTAACTAGTTGTTATGCAATTTTAGTACAATTACTAATTGTATTACACAAGTAATTAGTTACCTACTTAATAAAACTAGTTCTCGCAAAAACATTACTATTTAAGTATATATTGAAATTTTGTATTCTGTTAGTTTGCAATTTAAATGGGCAGTAATAAAGCACCCAATTAATTTAGCTAGCAAATCAGGAAGTTAGGCTATACCTACAATGCAAATATGCATGGACTATTATCTAATTAAAAATTCAAAAAAAACCACTTAATCGTAATCAATTTAGGATTGGCGAATATTTTATAGCTCTTCATAGCTTTATAGCTCTTTAGTTACGAGAAGTTAAACGGATAGTTTCGTTAAAAGTAGTTTAAAGTAGGTAAGTAGGTACGGTCAACCAATTTGATTCCTAGGCCACCGTAGAACCCTGTCATTTTAACTACTACATAGCGACGCAATAATCCTAGTAACCCGTATTGACATAGCATTTACAACGGCAAGGTTCTATGATGGCCTAGGAATCAAATTGGTTGACTGTACACGAAAATAACTGTTGATTTCGATAACATCTAAGGATAAGATGGTTTCGATTTCCATTCGGGTTTGTTATATTATCAAATTAGTTTGATTTTTGCATTATAGTTTCACCTTTTTAGGGTTCCGTAGTCGACTAGGAACCCTTATAGTTTCGCTTTGTCTGTCCGTCCGTCCGCGGATAATCTCAGTAACCGTTAGCACTAGGAAGCTGAAATTTGGTACTAATATGTATATCAATCACGCCGACAAAGTGCTAAAATAAAAAAGTGTTTTATTTTATTTTATTACGGTACCTCTGGTGTTTTTTTTTTTCATTTCAACCCTAACGTGAGATATATTGTTGGATAGGTATTTAAAAATGAATAGGGGTTTGCTAAAATCATTTTTGATAATGTTAATATTTTCGGAGATAATCGCTCCAGAAGTAAAAAAAAACGTGTCCCCTCCCCCCTCTAACTTTTAAAAATATGAAAAAAATCTCAAAAGTAGAACCTTATAAAAACTTTCTAGGAAAATTATTTTGAACTTGATAGGTTGAATAGTTTTTGAAAAAAATACAAAAAATTTCACACACTTACTGTGACGGACGAAAAACTACGGAACCCTACACAGAGCGTGGCCCGACACGCTCTTGGCCGGTTTTTTATGTAAATCATTACTTACCTGTTAAATAAGCTAAAGTTAATCACGCTGACAAACACGTATGATTACGCGCACTAGAAACAATCAAAATGCTTTGCATGGTCGTGAGTTATTACAACCAAGCTTGCACCCAGAGCCTAGGTACCTAATCAATGCAATAATAGTTTTCTATAGATATTAAATTATACACCTCTCTCACAAAAAAATGCACTTCTAAATATAGCGCATTGGGAGTACACAAAGAGAACTAAGCCACAATGACATACAATTGACATTTGCAAAACGGGTTCTTACTTCCTGCATTCTGATATTCGTAGCTGCAAGCATGTGCACTTTGGTCCTGTATTTTTTGCCTTAAGTTCCATAGTATTATTCTTTCTATATCTATGTAGGTATGTCCGACTCTCACGGACTAAAACCCCTGGGGTGTTCCACTGCTCGCTTGTAGACAGAGCCGCGGGAACGCTATTGCACACATCCGGAACTCTGTCAGCGTTGCCCTTGCGGGCCCACGTAGGTGGCAGGGTATAGTGCCCTACCCACTCCGCTGTTGGCACCCCAGAACACCATGGGGGCCTCCATCTCGGGACCTTTTCTAGGCGGGTGATGAAACTCCCGACCCATCACCCGCAGGTCCCGGTTATGGCGGCAGCATACGGCCTGCGAAGGCCCTTCGCCGCCTGCCTGGCCTCCTGCGGCGCTGCGGGGCCGAGTTGACGTCGTCCTCGCGCGTCCGCTCTGCGGCCTCCTTCTGCGTCAATACCGTTACGCTGAAGGTGGCCACTGCTGCCCACGCCTCCTCACTGCGAACCATTCGGCTGATCAACGCTGGCAGTGAGAGGTCTCTACCTACAGCCGTGGACAGGGCTGCGCGTGGCTCCGCCCATGCAGGGCACTCATCGCGCGTGTGTTTGGCCGTGTCCACAGCTCTGCCTCCACAGTGGTGGCACGCCGGTGTCGGCTCCCTACCTACCACCTCACACAGGTATTTGCCGAAGCAGCCATGCCCCGTCAAGAGCTGCATGAGGTGGTATGTGGGTGTGCCATGCTTGCGCTCGACCCATTCTTTAAGAACGGGACGAACAGCGTCCACCAGGTCCCGGCTAGCTCCCGGGATTTTGAGTCGCTCTGTCCATTTATGGTAGAGGACATCACGCGCCTCCTCTCGCCACTGGCGTACCTCCCGCGGGGCAGGCCTGTTTTCTGCCCATCTCGCCTCCAGCAACCGCCAGTAGACCCTGGCTTGCAGCTCTGCCTCCAGATCCCAAGGTGGGACATAAAACCTAACCTAACCTAACAGAGTAACTCGATCGGTTCCCCAAATTTATTTATTACGCGTAGCAAAATTCCCATTTGCATTTTTCCCCATTCCAATTTTGTGCTACTTTGCCTCATTCGTTAAATTATCTAGAGTATCAGATTTCCATTTCGCAATTTCTATCTAAAGCATATTTTCATATTTTATATATAATTCCTCTTATCCCCTCCTATTATGCCACTATTTAAACCGCATTCCTTGTTTGATTAAAAAAAGTCGAATCTTCTTTTAATAAATACAATTTTATGAAGTAAACGGGCTAAAGTATTTAGATTTAGTTTAGGTTATGTTAGAGCCGCGTCAGCAAAACTCCGTCGAAACTGTTTAAATGAAAAATACAATTCGAGGAAAAAAAGGGGCACAGGTCGCAACACGAGTGGGGAAAAATGCGACTGGGAATTTTGCTATGCGAGATTAACATGTATGGGGAACTGATCTAGCTATTCCTATCAATCAAAATTCCTATAGTGTTGGTTAATGCGAAATGCACAGTCGAGCTGCACTGAATTCGATATGATATTAAGATGAGATTTTCAGTTGCCTAATATCTCCTTTGTTCAGCTTACACTCGTAGCTGCCTACGCTACGCCGTAGCTCGTAGCAAGTTAGCCTCCGTATGTAACAAAAAATCAGCATACAGCCTTGACCCCTGATCCCTCACTGTGAAGAGTGGCTAATATTCAGGTTACGGTCTACGATTCAAAATATTATGGAGACACATAAATAACGTCTTAATTTGAAAATTTAGAACCAGTTTTAATATACAAGGTGGGCCCTGTAACACGAGCAAATATTCAAAAGGAGGCTTCCTTAGAGCATTTGCAGTAACCCCTTGTGTATCATTCACTTTCAAAATTTTTGGTTACGGAGAAATTTTGATCTAAAGTTATGACCTCCAAGTAATGTATCTTGGCACCACGAGATCATATCACGGCAGTCAATGCAGATTTTGAGGTAACATCATGTAATGAGTCATAATAGTTTTTGCATTTTTGTGTTCAACAGATAGTTTTGTGATTTTTTCATTTTTTTTTTCTTTTTTTTTTGTGTTTTTAAAATAAAAAGTTATTCATAGAAGAGTACAAAAATACAAGTTAACTTATATTAAAGAATATTTTTTTCAAAAAAAATATTTTTTTTTCGCATAAAACCACTTCGAAATAATTGTTCACAAGCTTAATAATCTACCGTTTAATTTTTTGCTCCAGTTACAGGGCCCACCCTGTATACTCGTAATATACTTACTTTCACGCAGACAATATGAAAAAAAACAAAACAAATTACAACTAACACGATACTGATGTTCAGATATTGTAATGCTCAACGACACATTTGGTAAGTTAAATTGATGTTTAACGATTTAATAGTCATTTAAAGTAATCTATACTTATTTACTTACTAATATTATAAAGAGGAAAAAGTCCGTGAAATTGAAGCTTCGTAAAATGTAAGTTTGTATGAAAAGTTTGTGAAATTGAAGCTTCGTAAAATGTAAGTTTGTATGAAAAGTTTGTGAAATCGAAGCTTCGTAAAATGTAAGTTTGTATGAAAAGTTTGTGAAATTGAAGCTTCGTAAAATGTAAGTTTGTATGAAAAGTTTGTGAAATTGAAGCTTCGTAAAATGTAAGTTTGTATGAGAAGTCTGTGAAATTGAAGCTTCGTAAAATGTAAGTTTGTATGTTTTGGGTAACCACCGGAACCGCTTATCCGATTTCAAAAATACTTTCACGATGGATGGATGGATTCTGGATGGTTATAGGCTTTATTTTTTCCCGCGGGTTTGCAATATGCGGGCGAAGCCGTGCGGGTCTATAATATTTTTGTATTAGGCACATAAACATTTATTGTAGATAGGTACGCGGGATAAAGGCCACCAAGTGTGCACAAGTTGTATGGAATTATTTAGCAAATTCATCCTTATCGAGCGCGATCATCCTCGTAAACATAGAAAAAAATAACAAATACTCGTAGCACCTATAATTTATTATATTAGCAATATACGGCAACATACTATTTCTGGAAAATATAACCTTACCTTATAGGTGCAGGTGTTTAAAGTCATTTAGAATAACTTCCGTCCCTATTGAAGCATGCGACATGGTATAGGCACGACATCAATTTTTTATTTGACCTCAGAGACGTAACATGCGAGTAGTAATAGAATATTACTTGCTAACCATAATGCCACATTGTTATATTACAAACGCTCATAACTATTTATGTAGCGGTATAAATAATGATTTACTCGTATAGGTACACTGCGAATTGAATCTGTCAATATCTATTTATAGATTTACCTACACGATATTAACTAGGTGGGTTGTCTTGCTATTAAAGTACCTACTTGAAAAGCGTTATAATAAGCGTACGTACAGTCGACATAGCGCATCTATCATAATTAATTACCAGGGTTGGGAAAAATACTTGTCGCCAGTTGCATTGCATTTCAAATACAAAATACTTATAATTCGACTGACCAGCAACAAGCATGTCGATCACGTAACGGACGTCAGGTACTTAGGTCTAAATGTCACTTTTTGATTGGGAAATTGATAGTTGAGTTGTCCTAACGTGCGTTTGAAACGTTACGTGATTACCCCGCAGTACTAAACATACTCATTATGTAATTTAGATTTTTTTATTACGGCGTACATTTATGCAAAAATTTTGTAAAGAAAAAATCTTAATATTAATTTAGAAGTTTGAATTTTTGCGGTTCATTCAATGGCCATTCTCGAATTTTATTTCTCCGGTTGGGTCTAATTACCACAACAATTTACGAACATTTTATATGGAGACGTGGCGATTACTTAGACGCACAAATCTGGAGAATGGCCGAAGAATATTAGTTAATCATTTATATCTATCCTGAACGTAGCTTATTCCGAAATAACCATTTGTTTTGACTACATGAATTTGTTGGGTCATGCATGGGCAAATAGCTCAGCATATCCAACTAACAAGCGAGAAGCGAGTGAAAAAAAATGTTGAGGGTTACAGTACCTACCCTATTCTTATGATGTCACGCTATAATCATAATCATTTATTTGCGTAAATACAGTACTACCTAGTTAATTGTCTCCCAATATAAACTGCCAATACAGATTATATTCTAGTCGTGACAAAAAGGGAATAAATCAAGTCATTCCGTTTCAAATCCGCTATTTATGCAACGTACTCGTACTATGAATTGTCGTGCGCCGGTGATATATATGTGGGTTAGGATTTGAGACATTGATTTATTTCGTTCGACATTAAATCTATCGACTATTAACCAAACTGTGCTGTGCTAAAGAGGGATGACTTTTTGTGGTCACAAATATTCCGAGTGATTAAACTTTCATTAGGTATATTGACCGCTCTAAAATGGAAGCTGCCATCATTGGCCTATATAGTATTAACCCACTGCTGAGCACAGGCCTCCTGTTATGTAGTAGTCCCCACGCTCGCCCAATTTGAACTGTGGGCTGGGTATTATACAAACACCTTTGAATTACTTCAGATTCGAGGTTTCCTCACGATGATTTCCTTTACCGAAAAGCTACTGATACCAATCGAATGATATTCCGGACGTAAGTATACGGACCAGGATTCATTCAAACATTTCAACACTACGACCTCAGTTTGGTAGCCAAATGCTTGAAACACTAGGTTGCCTTAGCTAGAAAATAAATATGAACAATAGGAACTCCGTATGACAGTACATTAATTTGAATGTTATTATCGTATCACACATATTGGGGATCACAAATCTGACGACTGCAGTAAGTACATAATATATCATTTGATTCGAGACACTTTTTAGGGTTCCGGAGACCAATAAGGTAAAAACAGAACCCTTATGGTGCGACGCCGTCCGTCTGTCTATTACAAATTTAAATATCTCAGGAACTATACTAATGCTATCAATTTGAAATTTGGAATAGTTGTAAACAAAACTACTCCACGTGTATGGAAAATGAAAAAAATTAAGAAATATTTTTAATTTCTATAAAAAAGGACGGATAGGAGGGGGGGCAAAAATTTAAAGTCTAGTTAGTAGGCCAAGTGGGGTATCATATGAAAGGGCTTAAATTTCACATTCTAAAACAGTTTTTGTTTTTTTTCTATAGTGGTAAAATTTTGATTTACATAGGAAAATGTAGAAAAAAATACCATTCCCCCCCTATAAATCCGAAGTTTAGGAAGCGAAAATTTTTAAAATAACATATATTATTAATATTAACGTAAATATTACCGGAAAAGTATAAAGAGACCTCTATCCAGCGTATTTTTTTTATTCTTCAAAAATCATTTAATATTTAATACTAACTTAAATATTAAATGATTTTTGAAGAATAAAATTTAATACTTTTGTGTTGCTTCTTTTTCCTTCTAATTTGTATGAAAGTATTCTGAAAGTACCTTCTAGCAAATAAAAAACAATAATCGAAATTGTGTCACTTGAAAAAGAATTATCTCTGAAAAACCAACATAGATTTTTTCTTAATAAAGCGTGGCGAAAGTATGTACGGAACCCTCGGTGCGCGAGACAGACTCGCACTTGACCAGTTTTATTTCGTCTATTCATGCGTCTAAAAAAGTGTTGTCCCTGTCTGACGCCGGCTAGTCTTTTACGAAGCAAAAACAATTGTCTATATCGAAGCTCGACTGGGGATTAATGGCTCCATAATTCAACCGAAAAGCAAATCATGCATTTTTTACTACATTTAATATGGTGTCAAAACTTGATTGGTATTAGACCCAGGAACTGTAGAAACAAAAAAACGTTTTGATTATAGTTAAACTTAGTCGTAAATAGGTATAGTTCGTGTAAAGTCTACTGTATCCGTAGCTTAGTAATTTAATGCAAATCGTTACATGCTTCGACACGGAGATAAATTAATTGATTACAATAGCAATAGATAGGTACTTAATAATCCGCAACAACCTCAAGTATGACCTTTAGGTTGTAGGAAACGAACAGATTAAAAATACCTAGCTCAGTCACTGTTTTCATGAAATTCAACATATATACAAAGAAGACATTTTAAGTATGTACTAGGTACGAGTAGGTACAAGCTCTACTATTCCATTGAAGAGTTTCACGTTCTGGCTCCATTAACAAATCAACTTGATGGGACCTACACCCTAGCAAATTATTGTGTGGTTATCTACTTATACTATTTCTCCTCACAAAGTTTCAAATCGATAAGACTAAATAAATTGGGTAAAAAACGAATCTTGTAAAGATTTGATATATTTGATACATACATACAGAATAGTTACAGGTGACGTTAATATAAGGCTTGTAAAAATATGTTAGACTAGCTGTTGCCCGCGACTTCGTCCGCGTAGAACTTTTTATCGTCTTAGAAAATGATTTCTCTCAATACAAAATTTGAACCCTCTTTTAGGGGATAATTAAAAAAAAAGTTGATGTTCATTTTCTAGTTTGTGAACAAACAGTCTAAAACCAAAGTTAAAAATCTCATACTTTAAAAATGCCTTGAAATACTCAAACTTTGAACCAATTTTAACACTCTTAGGGGATGAATTTGGAAAAACTCTGAAATCAGTTTTGTAGTCTTTTAACGTACAGAATAAGACCGAAGTTAAAAATCTCTTACTCACACTTTAAAATTTTATTGCTCGCCATTTAAAATTTGAACCCCCTTTTAAACCCCCTTAGAGGTTGAATTTTTCTAATCGCTGAAAGAACTTTTTTCGTAAACTTTTAAGTCTCTAGCTCAAAAAAAGTGTTGCTCATACAAAGCTTTCTTAACCCCCTTAGGGGTGGAATTTTCTAAAACTCTGAAAGTACTTTATTATTAATTTTAATAAGTAACATTTTGAATAGTTTTAAGTCTAGTAAAAAAAAAGTTTTTCCCACACAACACTGGCTACCCTTCTTAAGGATCTTAAGGATCCCCTTAGGGATGGAGTTTTCTAAAACGCTGAAAGTTCTTTTTTAGTATTCTAATAAGTAATCTTTTTGCAAAGTTTTAAGTCTAACTCAAAAAAAAGTGTTGCCCATGCAAAGCTTGCTCTCCTTTTTAACCCTATTAGGGGTGGAATTTTCTAAAACGATTTGTGTTCTTTTTTTGTATTTTAATATGTAATCTTTCTACAAAGTTTCAAGTCTCTAACTCAAAAACATAAACTTTCCCTGATAAAAACTTTGCACCCCTTTTTATCCCCCTTAGGGATAGATTTTTTCAAAACGCTGAAAGTCTTTTTTTTTGTATTTTTATAAGTAATCTTTCTACAAAGTTTTAAGTGTCTAGCTCAGAAAAGGTGTTCCCCATACAAACCTTGCACCCTTTTTTAACCCCCTTAGGGAATGATTTTTGTAAAACGCCGAATGTAGTATTTTTCATGTTCTAATAAGTAATTTTTCGTCAAAATTTTAAGTCTCTATTAAAAAAAAATATGTTTTTCCCATACAAACTTTGCACCCTATTTTACCCCCTTAGGGGTGAAATTTTCCAAAACGCTGAAAGTACTTTCTTTGTATTTAAATAATCTTTCTACAAAGTTTTAGGACTCTAGCTAAAAAAAATAGTATCCCACATACAAACTTTGCACCCCTATTTTAGCCCCCTATTTTTAGGGGTAGAATTTTCTAAAACGCTGAAAGTACTTAATTTGTATTCTGATGACTAATCTTTCTACAAAGTTTTAAGTCTCTATTTAAAAAAAATATTGTTTCCCCCATACAAAATTTGCACCCCTATTTTACCCCCTTAGGGGTAGATTTTTTTAAAACACTGAATCTAGGTACTTTATTTGTATTCTAATGAATAATTTCTCTACAAAGTTTTAAGTCTCTATTTAAAAAAAAGTAGTTTTTCCCATACAAACTTTGCACTCTATTTTACCCCTTTAGGGGTAGAATTTTCTAAAACCCTGAAAGTTCTTTATTTGTATTCTAATGACTGATCTTTCTACAAAGTTTTAAGTCTCTATTTAAAAAAAAAATGTTTCCCCCATACAAACCTTGCACCCCTATTTTACCCCCGTAGGGGTGGAATTTTCCAAAACGCTGAAAGTGTTTCATTTGTATTCTAATAACTAATTTTTCTACAAAGTTTAAGTCTATAGCTCAAAAAAAAAAGGTTCTCCCATACAAACTTTGCACCCCCATTTTACCCCCTTAGGGGTAGAATTTTCAAAAATCCCTTTTTATCCCTAGCCCACGTTATAAAAGCAACATACTGTGCAAAAATCAACTCTCTAAGATAAGTAGTTTCGGCTGTGCGTTGATGAGTGAGTGAGTGAGTGATTGAGTGAATAAGTCAGTCAGGACATAGGCATTTATTATGTATAAATAAATAGAAGATAATGAAACTCCCATTCAAATATCTCAAAAAATTATGAAGCTACATCCGTTTTAATGTCGCTTGTTAGAGTGAGAAAACGATGAGGGACTGTGACGTCAATATACTCGAGCGTCATAGTAAAAAACAATCGTTTCATATGAAGGTGCGTTTTGCGGAAAAGGGACAGAACATTAAAACTTTGGACTCTTATAACTTAATCATTACCTATATAACCTCTTGCTTTGTTTTTTTCTCCATTTGACTATATTTATTTTAAATTCTTTTTCGAGTAAATACATTATGATTATTTACCATATTTTCGATTCCTGAGCTATAATCACGAACTTCGGAATTCGAAAATATTCGGGTATCTCTATCTCTATCGCACTAACCATACTCGAGTGACAGGGATGCAAATATATGAACATTGAGTATCGGTTTTCGTGGTAGCGCCGCAGGTACTTTGGCTGAATGCGCCGAGCTCGTGCCATTGTCATTCAAAAAAAACAAATTCGTGTTAATTATATTGTTCAAATTTGTTGATTTCTTTTATTGAAATTACGACATAAAACGACATTTGCGCATATAAGTTCTCATATCAGAATCGAATATTTTTTTATGGTTTATATTTTAGCATTTGTCTCGTAAAGGTCTATCGTAGACGGGATTTAAATTATTAATAAGTGAAAGGCAAAGCAATTCCGCCATTTTGACGAAAATTTGACGGTTCTTATAGCTGACAGTTGGAGCAGCGTTTGATTTCAATAAAAATAAATGAAAAATTAAATGAAGTCGTATATTTCGGAAAATTAATTAACTGTCGCAGTCGGATAAAAACTATCCTAAGTTGCAGCTAGAATAATAATGTACCTATATAAAATGTTTCATATTTTTCCGTTCATGGGATGCTGAGAACATTCGAACCGCGCAAAGCTTAGTTTCAAACTGGCTGATTCTTTTTTTAATTTAGAGATTTATTATAAGTGGAGATGGAGATGAGAGTAGCAATGCAAGTTAGGGCTTGGTATTGTATCTAGTAGAGGTACTTACAAGACCAAGTAGGAATAATAAAAGTAGCGAAGCAATGTACAAATTGCAGATCGTTATCATAAGGGTACGAATATTCTAAAAAAATTCTAGAAACTTGCACGGGGTCTTAGGGCAAGTATCTGTTTACGAATTTCCCTGAAAGGAATACATTTTGTAAGGGTAATGTTATACAATTACGAGAACTTTTAACATAGAAAGTTCCGCAATTTTGGAAATTTCTCGTCGCTGCATTGCTACGTGAGAGACTTTACTTTCAGCGGCAGAGTTGTTTAAGACATTCGTTGTTAATCAGAGTTTAATAAAATATTTGCACACAAGGCCTAAAATCTTAAACATAGCCATATGCCGTGTCAAAACAAGTGATCTTTCTGTATTTTAAGCAGAATATTTACCTAAACTATCGCTTTGGTCGAATGCAATTCAAGGCAATCGAACCGGACAAACGCAGTAA
The DNA here is from genome assembly GCA_963854355.1 of Epinotia brunnichana. Classification (NCBI taxonomy): domain Eukaryota; kingdom Metazoa; phylum Arthropoda; class Insecta; order Lepidoptera; family Tortricidae; genus Epinotia; species Epinotia brunnichana. The sequence continues at coordinate 13,122,125 of OY977949.1, read as the reverse complement.
AGGGCGGAATGCGACAGCTTTTAACCTAATTTCAGATCTAACTTGATTTCAGGCAAGCTTATTGGATTGATCGCATTTTAATTATCTAGGTATTAACGTCTAGATAAAAAATCGGTAAGTACGCTAAATCAAACTGACGAGTATAACATAACAGTCAAAGTCAAAATTATTCCATTTAGGCATATTACTTACATGCACCATGCACCATGAATGTCGATAAACTACCACCGGTTCGGAAAGAAAACCTCTGCCTTGAGAAGAACCGGCGTAAAAAAGTCGGCGAGGCATCATTTTTTCAAAACAGTATACCTACAATAATATAATTTCAGTATCAGAGTCTTCAGAGTATTATAAAATTACATTGCAACAGTAGAAAGCCTATTTACTTATTTTGCGATAGATTTCTAGTGCAGGACTTTATCACTGCCAAATAATCCAAATATCCTATCGAAATCCATGATGTAATTGAAAATACAAATTCAATCGTTTATCTCCACTTATAATAAATCTCTAAATTAAAAAAAGAATCTGCCAGTTTGAAACTAAGCTTTCTGTGGTACGAATGTTCTCAGCATCCTATGGACGGAAAAATATGAAACATTTTATATGGGTACATTATTATTCCAGCTGCAACTTAGGATAGTTTTTATCCGACTGCGACAATTAATTAATTTTCCGTAATATACGACTACATTTAATTTTTCATTTATTATTCTTAAAGTATATCGCCGCCACATCTGTCAGCTAAAAGAAACGTCAAAATCACAGACTAATAAGAAATACTACGGACAAAATGGCGGAATTGCTTTGCCTTTCTTTCGCCTATTAATAATTTTAATCCCGTCTATGATAAACCTTGACGAGACACATAGGTATCAAAAGCAAATATAAAATTAATCGATTTTGATATGCGAACTTATATGCGCAAATGTCGAATTAAGGCGTAATTTCCACTAATGTAACAACAAATTCGAACAATGTAAACTTGTTTTTTTTGAATGGCACGCGCGCGCGCTCTTTGCGTATTCAGCCAAACAGCGAAAACCGAAACTCGAAGTTCGTATATCTGCATTCCTGTCATTTGTTAGTGCGATAGAGATAGAAATACCCGAATATTTTCGAATTCCGAAGTTCGTGGTTTAAAAGAAAATACGGTTGTCGGATAGATGTATATTAATATTTTATGTGTAAATATGGTTAAATTTTTTTGGAAATACTATATTGTTGTTATTGTTTTAGTATATTTGACTAGCTTTAAGTTTAATATTGTACGTCCGAAATGTGCAAGCTGTTGGACTTTATTCTACCCAAAACAACTAAATGTACACAGTTCTGACAATAAAGAATTCTTATTTTATCTTATCTTATCGAAAATAGGGATGTAGACACTAAACAAAATAATCATAATGTTGTATTATCTCGAAAGACAACGCTAGAGGTAATCACTAAGTTATAAGTGTATAAAGTTTTAAGAGAGGGTTTGTTACGTCTCTTTTCCGCAAAACGCACCTTTATAATGAAACGATTGTTTTTTACTATGACGCTCGAGGATCGTGACGTCACGGTCCCTGATCGTTTTCTCACTCTAACAAGCGACATTAAAACGGTTGTAGCATCGTATTTTTTTGGGATATTTGAATGAGTTTTTCGTTTCTTCTTTCTTTTAAAATGAGTCTACAGCTACACCTCTATTTGGAAGACAAGCGGAAAGAATCCATACTATCCATACTAATAATCCATACTTCCATACTAATATTATAAATGCGAAAGTGTGTCTGTCTGTCTGTCTGTTACCTCTTCACGCCTAAACCGCTGAACTGATTTAGATGAAATTTGGTATACAGATAGTTTGAGCCCCGGGGAAGGACAAAGGGTAGTTTTTATATCTGAGGGGCTGAAATTGGGGGTGGAAATTTGTATGGAGCTACTTAACCGCTGCACCGATTTAGATGAAATTTGGTATATAAATAGTTTGAGTCCCGGGGAACGACATATAATAGGTTTTATCCCGGAAATCATCCCCTAAGGGGGTGAAAAGGGGGCGGGGGTGAAAATTTGGATGTAATCTATTTTGATGAAATTTGGGGTAGATATAGGTTAAGTTCTGGGAAAGGACATGGAATAGTTTTTACCCCAGAAATCATCCCCTAAGGGGGTTAAATTAGGGGTGAAAGTTCTGATGGAACCCATTTTAATACAATTTTGTATAGAGATAGCTTGAGTCCTGGGAAAGGACATAGGATGGTTTTGATTCCGGAAATCACTCCCTAAGGGGGTGAAATGAGGGGTGAATATTTGGATGAATCCCGTTTAGATGAAATTTGGTATAAAGGTCGTTTGAGTCCCGAAGAATGACATTAGATAGTTTTTATCCCGAAAATCATTCCCTAATGGTATGAAATAGGGGGTGAAAGTAAAATAAAGGACCCTTCACACTGATTCGGTCATGAAATTGATTTATTAAATATCTGAAAAATAGTAAGAGTTAAGACACTAGTTTCTTAGAGAAATTAGTTCCATTTAACCTGAGGATTCTTCCCTTATAGTTAACGGAAATCAAAAAAAACACGGTGTATACGTGATACCTACATAAACGCACCATTAATATTGTGCAGCGTAAATATTTATAAGATTGTCAACATAAGTCAATCCGAGTTGTCGATAGAGCAATAGATTACAAGCAGTCGGCTATACTAAGACTATGCCGTCAATGTCACGGGGTCTTGGTCTTAAGGTAAGAATTATAAACTGTTAGTACCTAGACAATTAGTGTTTAATTGTAGGTATGTTTCATATTCTTAATTGTCTTTGCTCAATCATAAAAGGAACTTGTCGATGATGGATAGTGTACCTAGGTATCTATTTTAGTAAAATATTGCAATATTTTCTGTTATTTATTACATGCAATTAGTTGTTCATGAATACATGTTTGCAAAAAATGCTATTAACGGCTTTTAACTACGAAGATATACTTCATGTGTCATGTGTGAAGCAGAATTAAACATCAACATTTCCCTTATTGCAGGGCCACTCCGTGAATCCCTCGTTATTCTCAGTATCTGTTCGAGCTTCACTCTACATTGCTCCTACTATAAAACGTATGTTTTCCAGCTGGCGGACGAGCTCCCGGCGCAGCTGTCAGAGCTGGGCCTGCGACCGCGCATCGCGCCGGAGATGCAGCCGAAACCCACCTACACACTGCGCAAGCTCACACCTGACGATAGGGAGGTCACCATCGAATTCCTGAGACGGTAAGCAGATCTATTACTAGCATATTCTACATTTTCTATACGCAGCGTATACATCTATACAGTGAAGTTGATGATATGGATGGTAAGTAGCTACTCCAGTGATTTAAGCATTTGTTGTAGGTAAGGTCGGGTAAGGAGGTGTCGGGGACGTCACATTATATCATTGTTGCTCATTCCATTGTTAATTTATGTACTTAAAAATAAATAATAAAATAAAAAAGCTTTATTAATTCCATTACAGCATTAATGATTAAAAAAAACATTCAAATAAACTAAAAAGATTGCTGAATGGACCCCTCGCAGGTCTCCTCCAAGGCTTGCCAAGTCGGTCTGTCTCGTGCGGTTTTTAACCATTTTTACAAGCTTTATATTAACTTGCACTGTTCGTATGTATGTAAATATGTAAGTATGTAAGTTGTCCGTCAAAATTTGCAATTCATTTTTCAGTTACTTCCCGTTATCCAATTGAGCTGAAATTTTGCACGCATATGTATATCGCATGACAATACAATATTATGATAAACTGGAGCTGATCTGATGCTGGAGCTGGAAGGTGGCCATAGGAACTCCGCAATAAAACGACACAACCCCATCGAGTTTGAGCTCGTTAGAATCGCCTCAATGAGTACTTGATGATGGTTTGCCGAAAAGTACAGTCGGCAGTAAAAGCTTGTACCAAAAATTAAATTTTTGACAGAAACTTAATTTTTCTACGACTGAGGCTATTTCGTCTTGCCATCTATTATTAGGTGTTCCTCGATTCCTTGAACCATACGGCCCCTTCCATTTCGTGGCGTTCAAGGTCCACCTGTCATCGGTATATCTCGATACATGGCCCACCCATTTCCACTTTAGCCTTTTTGAAAAGAATAGAGCGTCAATAACTTTTTTTTGTATGTACTTACTCGTAACATAAATTATGAAATAATAGAGTAAATATAGAGTATAGTAGAATAATAATATTTGATGCAAACCTTCTGTGTGTTGCCATGCCGGAGCAACCGCTGCAGGCACGGACAGCAATAGAAAGTGGTCTACCACTTTGGAACCTTAATAAGTCAATGCAGTTAACTGACCATTCATAAACCTTATTTTATTGCAAACTCCAGATTGTCTTCGTTTGTATACCCACTGCATTATCGCGCGAACCAACCAAGTATAATTTCCCTGTTTACGCGTTACCTTGAACTTTTTATGGAATACATATGTTTCGCTAAACGGCTGACGCATTCAATATTTTTCCCCAGGTTCTTCTTCCGCGATGAGCCTATGAACCAAGCTATACAGCTACTGGAGGCACCAGAATCCCGCTGCGAAGAGCTGGAAGACTACGCATCTTCTTCGCTGTCCGATGGAGTGTCTATCGCGGCTTTCGACGACTTGGGAGAGATGGTTGGCGTTGTTGTGAACGGCATAGTTACGAGAGAGGTAAGATTGAATAATGTATTTTGGGGTCCATCCGAGGTCGTAGCAAAGGCAACATTGCCAAATTCCTCTAAAGTATAACATCTGCACGACTTGTGGAATTACTAAGCTCTCTTGCATGAGCAATTGAGCATCCTATGGTTGTCACAAGCGATCTATTAACTTGCTTACATAGGTATCCCAAAATCTTAAGAAACCGCTAGGAAGGATCTTGTGGAAGGCGTTTTCCTATACAAACGATTTTTCGCGTGTAATGTTACCCGCTACCGGCGTAGCGCTACAAAAACCGGTGGTACTGAATGAATGTGTTACGTATCATCATTTATTTTGTAAGTTCGCAATAAACACGGCTCTAATGACTTCAATACGTACTTCATTTTGAATTCAGCGCATATCTACCACCTTGATTGGAGTTAACATTATTCGAAAGCGTATTGTTCTTTATTGTTATTGTCACACACACACACACACACACACACACACACACACACACACACACACACACACACACACACACACACACACACACACACACACACACACACACACACACACACACACACACACACACACACACACACACACACACACACACACACACACACACACACACACACACACACACACACACACACACACACACACACACACACACACACACACACACACACACACACACACACACACACACACACACACACACACACACACACACACACACACACACACACACACACACACACACACACACACACACACACACACACACACACACACACACACACACACACACACACACACACACACACACACACACACACACACACACACACACACACACACACACACACACACACACACACACACACACACACACACACACACACACACACACACACACACACACACACACACACACACACACACACACACACACACACACACACACACACACACACACACACACACACACACACACACACACACACACACACACACACACACACACACACACACACACACACACACACACACACACACACACACACACACACACACACACACACACACACACACACACACACACACACACACACACACACACACACACACACACACACACACACACACACACACACACACACACACACACACACACACACACACACACACACACACACACACACACACACACACACACACACACACACACACACACACACACACACACACACACACACACACACACACACACACACACACACACACACACACACACACACACACACACACACACACACACACACACACACACACACACACACACACACACACACACACACACACACACACACACACACACACACACACACACACACACACACACACACACACACACACACACACACACACACACACACACACACACACACACACACACACACACACACACACACACACACACACACACACACACACACACACACACACACACACACACACACACACACACACACACACACACACACACACACACACACACACACACACACACACACACACACACACACACACACACACACACACACACACACACACACACACACACACACACACACACACACACACACACACACACACACACACACACACACACACACACACACACACACACACACACACACACACACACACACACACACACACACACACACACACACACACACACACACACACACACACACACACACACACACACACACACACACACACACACACACACACACACACACACACACACACACACACACACACACACACACACACACACACACACACACACACACACACACACACACACACACACACACACACACACACACACACACACACACACACACACACACACACACACACACACACACACACACACACACACACACACACACACACACACACACACACACACACACACACACACACACACACACACACACACACACACACACACACACACACACACACACACACACACACACACACACACACACACACACACACACACACACACACACACACACACACACACACACACACACACACACACACACACACACACACACACACACACACACACACACACACACACACACACACACACACACACACACACACACACACACACACACACACACACACACACACACACACACACACACACACACACACACACACACACACACACACACACACACACACACACACACACACACACACACACACACACACACACACACACACACACACACACACACACACACACACACACACACACACACACACACACACACACACACACACACACACACACACACACACACACACACACACACACACACACACACACACACACACACACACACACACACACACACACACACACACACACACACACACACACACACACACACACACACACACACACACACACACACACACACACACACACACACACACACACACACACACACACACACACACACACACACACACACACACACACACACACACACACACACACACACACACACACACACACACACACACACACACACACACACACACACACACACACACACACACACACACACACACACACACACACACACACACACACACACACACACACACACACACACACACACACACACACACACACACACACACACACACACACACACACACACACACACACACACACACACACACACACACACACACACACACACACACACACACACACACACACACACACACACACACACACACACACACACACACACACACACACACACACACACACACACACACACACACACACACACACACACACACACACACACACACACACACACACACACACACACACACACACACACACACACACACACACACACACACACACACACACACACACACACACACACACACACACACACACACACACACACACACACACACACACACACACACACACACACACACACACACACACACACACACACACACACACACACACACACACACACACACACACACACACACACACACACACACACACACACACACACACACACACACACACACACACACACACACACACACACACACACACACACACACACACACACACACACACACACACACACACACACACACACACACACACACACACACACACACACACACACACACACACACACACACACACACACACACACACACACACACACACACACACACACACACACACACACACACACACACACACACACACACACACACACACACACACACACACACACACACACACACACACACACACACACACACACACACACACACACACACACACACACACACACACACACACACACACACACACACACACACACACACACACACACACACACACACACACACACACACACACACACACACACACACACACACACACACACACACACACACACACACACACACACACACACACACACACACACACACACACACACACACACACACACACACACACACACACACACACACACACACACACACACACACACACACACACACACACACACACACACACACACACACACACACACACACACACACACACACACACACACACACACACACACACACACACACACACACACACACACACACACACACACACACACACACACACACACACACACACACACACACACACACACACACACACACACACACACACACACACACACACACACACACACACACACACACACACACACATACACAGGCAATACCGCTAATAATATGACCGCCTCAATAAGTATTTTTTGTACTCGACGATTAAAATATGTGTATTAAGATTTCATAGAGAATACTGCAACGTCACTCTTTTCATAGTTGTAGTCCATGTTACTGTCGAAACAATCGAAATAACTACTTTTCGATACGCTCCAGACAACTAAAATAAATTCGACCAATCACGTGGCTGCTTTACTGAACTGTAATGAATTGGACCAATAGAATCGCTTTGATGTCGTACGCTCGTTGATGTCTTTTAAGATATCAACAAGCGTACGAGCGATGACCTGCACTTCGTTTCAACAGTATCGAGTTTGTTTAATTAGTTCAGTTGACTCGTAGAAAATTAATTTTTTGTACTCGACGATTAAAATATGTGTATTAAGATTTCATAGAGAATACTGCAACGTCACTCTTTTCATAGTTGTAGTCCATGTTACTGTCGAAACAATCGAAATAACTACTTTTCGATACGCTCCAGACAACTAAAATAAATTCGACCAATCACGTGGCTGCTTTACTGAACTGTAATGAATTGGACCAATAGAATCGCTTTGATGTCGTACGCTCGTTGATGTCTTTTAAAATATCAACAAGCGTACGAGCGATGAGCTGCACTTCGTTTCAACAGTATCGAGTTTGTTTAATTAGTTCAGTTGACTCGTAGAAAATTAATTTTAATGAACTCGTACAAAAAGTATTGTTCACAATAGTGTTATAATCAAGCTTTTTAATCTCGTACCTTACTTAGGCCACTCAGCAAGCTTCGTGGCCTAAACACGGTACTCGACTAAAAAGCTCTCTATTATAACACGATTGTGAAAAATACTATTAATGAACTCGTACAAAAAGTATTGTTCACAATAGTGTTATAATCAAGCTTTTTAATCTCGTACCTTACTTAGGCCACTCAGCAAGCTTCGTGGCCTAAACACGGTACTCGACTAAAAAGCTCTCTATTATAACACGATTGTGAAAAATACTATTATATCTAAACGTGGCTGAACCTATCATTGGTTATCGATTTTATGTCGTTCCCAGCGACAGACGCAAGGTCCCGGGATTATCTCCGAGGTTTACAAAAGTTACAATCTGATGGAGCGCGACGTTTACTTCAACTTTATTTTGCGGAAAATGTTTTGCTTATGTGTTCAAGAGTCCTTTATTAACAACTAAAACCTTAAGTACGAAGTGAAGCGGATACCACGTACTCAAGAGGAATGAAGATGAGTAAGGTCCAATGCTGACACTTTTATTCCTATAAATCACTGTTGTTCATGTATATTGCTACGAAATAAAATTTAAGGTGCTAAGTAATGGGACAGTGTCGAGTACTGGAAAGATCACCTTACATATTTATCTATACTAATAGGTATTATAAAGAAAAAAAAGAGGAACATTTTGTTAGTTTGTAGCTTCGTTTATATGTAGGCAATAATCTCTAGATAGCACTCATCCGATTAAAAATCTTCTTTCACCAGCTGGTAAATAGAATGGACCTTTAGAATCAAAGAGAATATAAATAAGAGACGGGACTTCGAACAAGGTTTTGGATGACAGTGACATTGTCATTTGATTTTGACATGACAACTCATTCGAACTTTAGCTAGTTTGAAATACCACAATACCAATAAAAATAAACGCTAGTACGGAAGTAGCACAGTACCAACCTAACGAACCAAGACGATAGTAGGGTTGTAGTACTTAACGTTATCGATATCGATAATATTAGAACCCAACGTTATCGATATCGATAAATTATGATTAGGGACGTCGTTGGGCCCACTGCATGAACAGAAAACTGCTTTACAAAATCTAAAACTAATCCGATTTAGGTATGAAATAATAAAAGGAGAACAAATATTTCATACAGTTTATTTCACACTTATTTCCAAATCACAGTAAATTTACAAAAAATCACCAATCTGTACACATATCTTTGCGGGTCGCAATGAATTCTTCTCGAACTAAGAAACCTCGCGCTTGTAGGTTTTATCCAAGTAGTTGTTTATCATAAGTAAATCAATATTGGCGCTTGATATTTCGTTATTAATACTTACGTGTTTTATTTTAAGATAATTATTAATTTTATTTCGTCAAAAGCATTGTTTGTTTGACACAGACATGTTTTCTCGTGAAGTTATAATATCCATGGTAACCGGGCAAAGTCACCATCACAAAATGACAGACAGAGAAAGAACGGAAGTAGGAGATAGCATGAGTCCGCCATAGCAATAGCACAGATAGAAAACTTGTCACTTGTCAGAGCTTGTCAGATTTGATCTGAATTAGAGCAGTTGGACGTCATTCATATTTTTGTTCCTAGTTGCGCTACACTGGTGCTGCACTGCTGATAATATTTGAGGAGTTCCGTCGATTCCTCGAGGATCTCAGAATTAAAACTTCATTAGTTGCTACTTCAACGGAATCATGTCAGAATCTTTGACGTACTTTACAGTTTACGAGGAGTTCCATAAGTCATCTGTGGTCTTCATCATCGGTTCCACTTCACCAAAATTGCGATTTCCGCGGGTAAATACATAATACACGAGTTATAATAGAAAATACCGCAATTACTACACGCGTAACTATAAAATTTGAGGGTTGCCCTCAATTTCCCCGGGATCCCATCATCTGATCCTGACTTGGTGACAATGGGACCACATCAGGAGTATACTCTTTCGATTAAAAAATCAGAGAAAATAATTAAAAAAACTACTGTGGAACATATCTATCTATCTATACATATAATAAAGCTGAAGAGTGTCGAAAGTCAGAAATGGAAGATATTCGAAAAAAAATTGGCTAGGGATACTTAGAATCGATAACAGAACACGTTCCAACAGTTTTTAGAATTTTTGTCTGTTTGTCTGTTTATCTGTTTATCTGTTTATCTGTTTATCTGTTTGTCTGTTTATCTGTTTGTCTGTTTATGTGACCGCGCATTACGTGAAAACGGCTGAACCGATTAAGATGAATTTTGGTATAGAGATAGTTTGAGTTCTGGGGAAGGACTTAGGGTAGTTTTTATCCTAGAAATCAACCCCTAAAGGGATGAAATGGGGGGTAGAAATTTGCATCGAGCTACTTAAACCGCTGCACCGATTTGGATGAAATTTGGTATATGATTAGTTTGAGCCCCGGAGAAGGTTACATCCCGAAAATCTTCCCTTTAGGAGGTAAAATATGGGGGTGAAAAATTGGATGTAACCCATTTTGATGAAATTTAGTTTAGAGGTAGTTTAAGTTCTGGGGAAGGACATTGGATAGTTTTTATTCCGGAAATCTTTCCCTAAGGGGGTGAAATGGGGGGTGAAATTTTGGATGGACTCCGTTTATATCAAATTTGGTATAGATATAGTTTGAGTCCCGTAGAATGACAATGGATAGTTTGAATCCCGAAAATCATCCCCCAAGGGGATGAAATAGGGATGAAAATGTGGATAAATCCTATTTGGTTAAAATTTGGTATAGAGATAGAAGGAGTCCCAGGGAAGGACAATGCATAGTTTTTATCCTAAATCATCTCCTGAGGGGGTGAAATGAGGGGTGATAATTTGGATAGAACCGATTTAGGTGAAATTTGGTATGGGATAGTTCAGAGTCCTGGGGAAGGACTTAAAATAATTTTTATTCCAGAAATCATCTCCTAAGGGGGTGAAATGGGGTATGAAAATTTGGATGGAACCCATTTACGGTACAGCAAGTTGGAGTCTTGGGGAAGGACAAAGGATAGTTTACTCCTGAAAATCATCCCATAAGGGGGTGTAAATGGGGGTGAAAATTTGTTTATGACCCATTTTGATGAAATTTGGTTGAAAGATAGTTTGAGTCCCGGAGTATAACAACGGATAGTTTTAATCCCGAAAATCATCCCCTCAGGGATAAAATAGGGGGTGAAAATTTGGTTAAAATCCATTTAGATGAAATTTGGTAAATAGATAGAAGGAGTCCTAGGGAAGGACTAGTTTTTATCCCGAAAATACATTTCCTGAGGTGGTGAAATGAGGGTTAAAAATTTGGATATAACCCATTTAGATGAAATTTGGTATAGAGAGAGGTACAGTCCTAGGAAAGAACAGAATAATTTTTATTACGGAACACATAAAAGGAGGAAATCATCCCCTAAGGGGGTGAGAATTGGTGGATGAACATTTGGATTGCACCCATTTACGGTAATGCGATAGTTAAGGAAGGACATAGGATAGTTTTATCCCGAAAATTATCCCCTAAGGGGGTGTAATTGGGGGTGGAAAATTGTTTGTGACACATTTTGATAAAATTTGGTTGAAAGATAGTTTGAGTCCTGGAAAAGGACATATAATAGTTTCTATTCCAGAAATCATCTCCTAAGGGGGTGAAAATTTGGATGTAGCCCAGTTAGATGAAATTCGGTATAGAGATAGTTTGAGTCCTGGAGAATGACAACGGATAATTTTTATCCCGAAAATCATCCTCTAAGGAGGTGAAATAGGGGGTGAAAATTTGGATGGAACCCATTTACGGTATAGCGGTAGTTGGGAGTCCTGGGGAATAGGAACATTACAAAAGTAAATATATGTATGTGACGTTCCAAGGGTAAAGGTACCTTATGGCGGCCTTAGTTTTGAAGATGTTTTCTAAAACGGGGTAAAAAAGACGTTTTATTAAGGCTATTTTGAAAACGATTAGATGTAACATTTTGTTGGAGTATTTTTAATTTTAATATAAAATGTTTAAATTACAAGTCAGTTAATTTAATCCTTCGGTTTAGTAGAAAAGGTCCTTACGGCCGTGTGATATGAAAATATGCAAAATAATACTGAAAAAAAGCCTACATGCATCAATACCCTTTCCTTCATACAATCCATACTAATATTACAAATGCGAAAGTAACTCTGTTTGTCTGTTACCTTTTCATGCTCAAACCACTGAACCGATTGAGATGAAATTTGGTATAGAGATACTTTGAATTTCGGGGCCTTCCCAAAGAGTCCTTTCTAAAGATAGTTTTTATCTGGAAATTCATCACCTAAGGGGGTGAAAAGGGGGCAGAAAGTTACGATATAAACGAGTTCCGCGCGGACGAAGTCGCGGGCAAAAGCTAGTATATATATATATTGCATAAATCAGCACTCAATGATGGAAAACCTGTGTTTAAAGTTACTTTGAATAGCAATTATTGCCAGCTATATTACGTATGAACAATGGAAAACAACCAGGCAATTTATAATTATTGTCAATATGCAATTTTCTATACCTACTCTTTGTGGAATTTATAAAGTAACTCATTTTTAGGGTTCCGTACTCAAAGAGTAAAACAGGACCCTAGTACTAAGACTCCGCTGTCCGTCTGTCTGTCTGTCGGTCCGTCTGTCACCAGGCTGTATCTCAACAACAGTGATAGTTAGACAGTTGAAATTTTCACCGATGATGTACGTATTTCTGTTGCCCTTGCTGCTATAACAACAAATACTAAAAAACAGAATAAATAAATATTTTTTTTATATATTTTACACATTTTTTTTCTCTTACAATCTTACACAAATCGGCTTAGTCCCAAACTAAGCAAAGTTTGTACTATAGGTACTAGACGACGATAAACATACCTACTTATGTAGATAAATATATACTTAAATACATAGAAAACATCCATGGCTAGGAACAAATATTTGTGCTCATCGCACAAATAAATGCCCTAACCAGGATTCGAACCCGGGACCTCCGGCTTCGTAGGCAGGGTCACTACCAACTAGGCTACGCAGGAGGCTCCCATACAACAAATGTGATTTTTTTGCCGTTTATATAGAAATGGTACGGAACCCTTCGAGCGCGAGTCCGACTTTTTATTAACCGAAACCAACAACAACAATTGCCGTGCCCGGGCCATCACCGAAATATAAATATCATCATCATCATCATACCAGTGTGAAAAAAAAAACGTTTTTTTTCATACAAAAGGTAGCCTATAAAAAAAATTTAAAATTTAAAATTTGAACTGTTTATTTTCAGATCTGTGATTAAATTACATATATCAGTTACATTTAGGTAGTACAATCTTTAATATTTAAGATTATTACTAAACTTTTTTATCTTAATAACTAGTTATATTTATCTATGTTACTACTGGGGGCCATAATGAACATTTTCTTAATTATATTTTTAGTTTTTGTAGGTTTACTTTCTATATTTTCTACAATAGTTTTGGAAAAGCTGTTTAATACAAAGGGTATGTCACCCGGAGCATAAAATCGAATCGATTGATACTTTATTATTATTATTATTCTTAAACTCATACCCCTGCCGTACTCGGGCAAAAGAAGTTGCTCCTAATTCCTAGAATTTGATATCACGGTTATTACAATTATGGATATTCGTGCTCAGCACTAGGACTCGGGAAAATTCTTTTAACGCTAACTGGCAAGTAGGTACCAGGAAGGGTTCAAGGACTAAAAGGAAGGGCTGTTCCGCTCCAACAGTCGATCCGGTCTGGTGCTGTGCGTAATTCAATCACTTTGCCATCCAATTAATAGATAAATAGGTATTGGCAGCTATTATTTTATAGTGCACAGGTGTTGTAAACTTTACCTGAGAGTATAATTGTCAACTTTATTTGTACCTATGCAATATTTTGCTCTCTTGAAGAAGTAGGTACCTATTGTTCAATCTATGTATGTATGTTGTAAATAACTTTATTGTACACAAGACGTAAAAATACAGACAAAAATAGCTTAAATCGGTACAAAGGCGAACTTCCACCTTGTTGCAATGTTTAATTACGCTTTTAATTTTTTCGGATTCTTATTATACTTAATAGGTGATGTGATGAATAAAACGATTTGTAGCTTTCTTCTTCTATTACTTAAGAGCTAGGCTCTTGTCGGTGTAGCTCAAAGTAGGCCCTCCATCTACTCCGATCCCACGCAATCTCTTTGACCTCACGATATGACCCAACATCAGCTCTCTTTTTGAGTTGCTCCATGTAGTCTATTCTAGGTCTTCCTCTTCCTCGCCTCCCCTCTATCTTTCCTTCAATTATGTTAAGTACGAAGTTGTCATGTTGTAATAGGTGCCCTATCATCTATGGGTGAATATTTACCTGAATTCTACAAGGCTGATGTGTTATATTTATATGTTTGACACCTAACCGTCTGTCCATTTAAAATGTTAAGTGTTTAGGTAACTACTCCATAATAAATTATGTGATTGTGGAAACTTATAATTATAACCCTGATGAAATTGAAAGAGCACATGTGTTTTAGGAAGCATGCATGCTTGCTAAAACACAAGACGAAGAAATAATACTTAGATAAGTATGTACATACCAACTTAGGTATATAAATCATGTGATTTTATTCACATATTTTCATGTCAAGCTTCGGGCTCAGGGGGCCGATTTTTGACTTTCAAGCGCTCGAAAATTAAATAAAAGTGAATACGAGTTTAGTGTCAAAATTGCAGGCACAAATTTTCTACCGATAGAATTCGATACGAGTGGTCAATACCACTCGCTTTTAAATTTTCTATCGCTATTTCAAAAGAGCATTTCGTAATATTTGTCAGTTTCGAGTGAAAGATTCGAACGCTCGAAAGTCAAAAATTGGTCCCCAGTCCAGTACGGTCGTACGCTATCCAACCTTTTTCTTGGTATTGTATCTCACAAGATACACATTTGTTGATGCTCTTTTTGCATTATTTTTACAGACATTTCTTTTTGCTCCACATACAAGGCGCAAACGAGGCTCAAACAGACAATTTTTTACAAGCTTTATATTAACTTGCACTGTTCGTATGTATGTAAATATGTAAAGTACAATCGGCAATAAAAACTTGTACCAAAAATGACATTTTTGACAGAAACCTATTTTTGATTTGCCAAGAAAAGGGTTAAAACGACATTACACAGCAAAATTTGTTTCCACAGGAGATGGACTACACGGACAAATCCGAAGACTGCCCGAACCTAAAGTTCCAGCGGATCCTCAAGGTGCTGGGTCACCTGGACCGGGAGGCAAAAATCTGGGAGAAGGTGCCCGAAGACTGCAACAAGGTGGTGGAGATTAGAGTGGCGTCCACGCACACGGCCTGGAGAGGACGCGGGCTTATGAGGATCCTCTGCGAAGAGACAGAGTAAGTCTTAAGTCTTAATCATCATCGTCATCATCATCATATCAGCCGAAAGACGTCCACTGCTGGACATAGGCTTCTCCCAAAGAGTTCCAAAGTGACCGGTCCTGCGCCACCCGCATTTAGCGGACTCCCGCGACCTTAATAGTAGTAAAAAATCTTTATAAGATCAAAATATAAGTTACATATAAGGAAAACACAAACAACACAACTAATCCTATAGTTTTCCGCTTAGGTACCTACTCTTATTATGATTTTGCATTTACATACCTATCTTATTATATTGTCAACCATGCCGCGTAATCATCAAAACCTTACCATATTCTAAAGTGAATCTCAAACAATGATATAGTTGTAAATAAAAGCAGACATTCGAAATCAGTGAGCGTGATAAAGATCGTAATAACACACAGGGTAGTTATAATTGTAAGTTATTAATAAAACGTAACCTTAAACTTAACCCAACTTTACGCGAAACTCCATTCACGAAGCGTCCGCAATGTCCGCATCGAACCACGTGCGAGCAAGCCGTTCTCACGACTCTCGCGCCTTTCTACCCGACCTTGCAGCTAAAAAGCGTGTAGAGTAACCGAGGTACGAACTGCCAATCGAGAGCATAATGTTATTTACAGATCTTTATGAGATATTAGCTTTGACTAAAAAGTGCAAGTTTAACCATTCGAATCCCGTGGCTCTCAGAGCAGCACGTTTGAGGATTTACTTCCGTCAATATGTGGCAGTATTTTCAAATATAGACTACTAGCGACCCGCCCCGGCTTCGCGCGGGTTTATATGTATAATACATGCATATATTATACATATAAACCTTCCTCTTGAATCACTCTATCTACCTATTTAAAAAAAGCCGCATCAAAATCCGTTGCGTAGTTTTAAAGATCTAAAGCATACGTAGTAGGGACAGACAAACAGCGGGAAGCGACTTTGTTTTATACTATGTAGTGATTAGCTCCCTACTTCCATAGAGACCCACCGAGTATCGAAAGGTTAAGTGATAAAGGTATAAGTACTATATACATACATATAGCCCTGTACCTGTAATTACCTTCATTGCGCAATCTATATAGAGCAGCAGCAAGAGTTTTCATCATTGGGGTCATGATGCGTATCGTTTTGATAATTCATAACCTTGGTAGGGAGTTTTGAATGCCTCCTATTATTGTCAAGTGTCCTGGCGAATGCCTTATACGTATGGCTTTCACACTTTTATTATGTTTATAGTAGGATATAGCAGTAGGTATGCCTCGGGTCCTTCGTCTGTACCGCAGGAAATAGCTAAGTATAGATATTTACTAGATATCCAGAACACTCGTAATAATTTTTAATCACTTTATTACCTTGAAAAACTTCCTAGTTACAAAATGCGTGCAAAAGTTTAAA
This sequence comes from Epinotia brunnichana, assembly GCA_963854355.1. Taxonomy (NCBI): domain Eukaryota; kingdom Metazoa; phylum Arthropoda; class Insecta; order Lepidoptera; family Tortricidae; genus Epinotia; species Epinotia brunnichana. The sequence goes on along the minus strand of OY977949.1, from coordinate 13,104,081 downwards.
TTCATTTCATTCTTCATTTGGCCTTCAGACCAACATTTTTTTTTATTCCTAGCACGGGTGTGCACTAGGCCAATGGATACGCCGTTTACGCTGACTTGCCAAAAGAGAAGACCAAGCCAAACTTACTCTTACTTTTATGGAAAGGATAGCAAATTTTTGATTGAATTTATTGCGTAGCGACTGCATATTAGTTAATAAATTAAAGACGGCAAAGTCGCACAATATAAATTACTTAAGAGGATTGTGAAGTGCCGATACGCAGCACGAGTAGGTATTTTAAAAAATTATACCTGTTTCACACCGCTCTGTGCCTCACCCGTATCGTGCGATAGAGAGAGTAGCTAGTCCTGGAGGCAATTGCCTACATTTCCTTGTTGAAATATTGTTCCGGGTGATAACGTTTTTACCCCCCTAAACTTTAATGAAATGGAATAATTTTGGTATTATTGGATTTAGTACACTACTAGCTGTTGCCCGCGACTTCGTCCGCGTAGAACTTTTTATCGTCTTAGAAAATGATTTCTCTCAATACAAAATTTGAACCCTCTTTTAGGGGATAATTAAAAAAAAAGTTGATGTTCATTTTCTAGTTTGTGAACAAACAGTCTAAAACCAAAGTTAAAAATCTCATACTTTAAAAATGCCTTGAAATACTCAAACTTTGAACCAATTTTAACACTCTTAGGGGATGAATTTGGAAAAACTCTGAAATCAGTTTTGTAGTATTTTAACGTACAGAATAAGACCGAAGTTAAAAATCTCTTACTCACACTTTAAAATTTTATTGCTCGCCATTTAAAATTTGAACCCCCTTTTAAACCCCCTTAGAGGTTGAATTTTTCTAATCGCTGAAAGAACTTTTTTCGTAAACTTTTAAGTCTCTAGCTCAAAAAAAGTGTTGCCCATACAAAGCTTTCTTAACCCCCTTAGGGGTGGAATTTTCTAAAACTCTGAAAGTACTTTATTATTAATTTTAATAAGTAACATTTCGAATAGTTTTAAGTCTAGTAAAAATAAAAGTTTTTCCCACACAACACTTTCTTAAGGATCTTAAGGATCCCCTTAGGGATGGAGTTTTCTAAAACGCTGAAAGTTCTTTTTTAGTATTCTAATAAGTAATTTTTTTGCGAAGTTTTAAGTCTAACTCAAAAAAAGTGTTGCCCATGCAAAGCTTGCTCTCCTTTTTAACCCTATTAGGGGTGGAATTTTCTAAAACGATTTGTGTTCTTTTTTTGTATTTTAATAAGTAATCTTTCTACAAAGTTTCAAGTCTCTAACTCAAAAACATAAACTTTCCCTGATAAAAACTTAAACCTGCACCCCTTTTTATCCCCCTTAGGGATAGATTTTTTCAAAACGCTGAAAGTCTTTTTTTTTGTATTTTTATAAGTAATCTTTCTACAAAGTTTTAAGTGTCTAGCTCAGAAAAAGTGTTCCCCATACAAACCTTGCACCCTTTTTTAACCCCCTTAGGGAATGATTTTTGTAAAACGCCGAATGTAGTATTTTTCATGTTCTAATAAGTAATTTTTCGACAAAATTTTAAGTCTCTATTAAAAAAAAATATGTTTTTCCCATACAAACTTTGCACCCTATTTTACCCCCTTAGGGGTGAAATTTTCCAAAACGCTGAAAGTACTTTCTTTGTATTTAAATAATCTTTCTACAAAGTTTTAGGACTCTAGCTAAAAAAAATAGTTTCCCACATACAAACTTTGCACCCCTATTTTAGCCCCCTATTTTTAGGGGTAGAATTTTCTAAAACGCTGAAAGTACTTAATTTGTATTCTGATGACTAATCTTTCTACAAAGTTTTAAGTCTCTATTTAAAAAAAATATTGTTTCCCCCACACAAAATTTGCACCCCTATTTTACCCCCTTAGGGGTAGATTTTTTTAAAACACTGAATCTAGGTACTTTATTTGTATTCTAATGAATAATTTCTCTACAAAGTTTTAAGTCTCTATTTAAAAAAAAGTAGTTTTTCCCATACAAACTTTGCACTCTATTTTACCGCTTTAGGGGTAGAATTTTCTAAAACCCTGAAAGTTCTTTATTTGTATTCTAATGACTGATCTTTCTACAAAGTTTTAAGTCTTTATTTAAAAAAAAATGTTTCCCCCATACAAACCTTGCACCCCTATTTTACCCCCGTAGGGGTGGAATTTTCCAAAACGCTGAAAGTGTTTCATTTGTATTCTAATAACTAATTTTTCTACAAAGTTTAAGTCTATAGCTCAAAAAAAAAAGGTTCTCCCATACAAACTTTGCACCCCTATTTTACCCCCTTAGGGGTAGAATTTTCAAAAATCCCTTTTTATCCCTAGCCCACGTTATAAAAGCAACATACTGTGCAAAAATCAACTCTCTAAGATTAGTAGTTTCGGCTGTGCGTTGATGAGTGAGTGAGTGAGTGAATAAGTCAGTCAGGACATAGGCATTTATTATGTATAAATAAATAGAAGATAATGAAACTCCCATTCAAATATCTCAAAAAATTATGAAGCTACATCCGTTTTAATGTCGCTTGTTAGAGTGAGAAAACGATGAGGGACTGTGACGTCAATATACTCGAGCGTCATAGTAAAAAACAATCGTTTCATATGAAGGTGCGTTTTGCGGAAAAGGGACAGAACATACCCCCTCTTAAAACTTTGGACTCTTATAACTTAATCATTACCTATATAACCTCTTGCTTTGTTTTTTTCTCCATTTGACTATATTTATTTTAAATTCTTTTTCGAGAAAATACATTATGATTATTTACCATATTTTCGATTCCTGAGCTATAACCACGAACTTCGGAATTCGAAAATATTCTGGTATCTCTATCTCTATCGCACTAACCATACTCGAGTGACAGGGATGCAAATATATGAACATTGAGTATCGGTTTTCGTGGTAGCGCCGCAGGTACTTTGGCTGAATGCGCCGAGCGCGTGCCATTGTCATTCACAAAAAAACAAATGCGTGTTAATTATATTGTTCAAATTTGTTGATTTCATTTATTAAAATTACGACATAAAACGACATTTGCGCATATAAGTTCTCATATCAGAATCGAATATTTTTTTATGGTTTATATTTTAGCATTTGTCTCGTAAAGGTCTATCGTAGACGGGATTTAAATTATTAATAAGTGAAAGGCAAAGCAATTCCGCCATTTTGACGAAAATTTGACGGTTCTTATAGCTGACAGTTGGAGCAGCGTTTGATTTCAATAAAAATAAATGAAAAATTAAATGAAGTCGTATATTTCGGAAAATTAATTAACTGTCGCAGTCGGATAAAAACTATCCTAAGTTGCAGCTAGAATAATAATGTACCTATATAAAATGTTTCATATTTTTCCGTTCATGGGATGCTGAGAACATTCGAACCGCGCAAAGCTTAGTTTCAAACTGGCTGATTCTTTTTTTAATTTAGAGATTTATTATAAGTGGAGATAATCTATGTCTGTACGTTTTCTTTTTTTAGCAAATCAGTTTAGATTAATTTAAAAAAAATAAAACGGTAGACAAAGTTTTTAAGTCAAAAATATCGATTTTTAGATGCTAATAACTTTTAACGCAAGCAATATTTCTTAAAAATCAAAACGTACAGACCTAGTTTTTCATTATATCTACAACATGTCCAAAAATTATAATAAACGAAAAATGTTTACGGTGTGAAAAACGTTATCGCTTTTTGTATGAAAAATTACCGGTTCACAATCCTCTTAATAAAACGTTAATCAAACGCTTTAGAGCGTGAATATAGACTTCCGATTTTTCGGATACGGAAGGCGCGGCGTCATCATCGTCAGTGGCGTATATTTGTATGGCACACAATACACGTCCGATCAGACAAAACCCGAAAACCGAAATTAAATCGGACGTGATCGTCTTCTGATTCGAAGGCGTTTATAGCTTTATTGCCGATCCTATCTGAAGGCTCACCTTGCATACTTTCGTTCTAATTACAGGTACACATCTCATACTTGGAAAGTACTAGTAGTCGCGGTTGTTTATGCGTTATTTCATTGTTATCCGTATGGTTTTAATTAATACTTAAAGTAATGAACTCCAAACCGGAAAGAGGATTAATTCAGGTCGTAAAATATAAATCTGTTGGTTCCGTTCTAAGGACAAAAAATATTAACCTATTATACAAATGACTTCATTAAAAACAGTATTTTAGAAAAAATATTTCTATTGCAATGACTTATTGTTAAGAAGATTGCGATTTAATTTACTTCCTTGCAAGAAATACGAAATGCGACTGGTACTTTTATAATCCGAGTTTATTTGACACAGTAGCAGTGCTAGTGTAGCACAGTACCGTACAGCACGTACCTACAGTGAGTACCTACAGAACAGTTAACTGTAGTTAGTGGCAAAATGTAGTAAGTGAATGCGTTGTACCTTGTTGGAACAAAAATGGCCAGCGTCCAAAATTTGTTACCAGCCGGTCGAGAATCAGTTGAAAAGGATAAACGCTGAAGTGTCCTTTGTAAAATATTGTAAGGGTAATTAAACTACGCTGGCTTCCCTTAGCCATATGTTGATGCATACCTACCTACTTCCATTATACTCGTTTTGCATCGCATTAACGAGTAAATCTTCATCAGGCGACAACTCAATGGAATTGTTGTCACGACACTTGACAGTAGGTACAAAACTACGCAGCGATTAGATGCAATTACTTACTTCTAATGTACTTCTCTATCTTATCAATTTTGCCGACGCGACGACCATATTGTTTCGACGTGAAATATATACAGCAGTGTGTTACCAGAACGCAGGCATTTTTTATAGACTGATAATACCTAATATTAATATATTCCATTAGCAATTGTTTGCATGTATTAGCAAATCATAATGATGCAAATTAACTGCACAAATGAATATCCAAAATCCGAACTAAATAAATAACCGAACAAAATCTTGATGTGCTTGATGACGTGATCGGGTGCTGTTTGTGGAGTCCGGTCTGTTCATGCTTACAAGGGCATCATCATCGGCCTTATACATCTATAAAAAGATGATTTAAACAGCGTCCATATTAGAGTTGCGGCACTTACGTACGTGGCTCGTCAGGCCGATACGGGAGCGACAGCCACGACCACATAATTGGCAAGTAAATGTCCTGCCCGGAGATGAAAGAGGAAGAGCAGCGCGTTGGTGTCTTAATTCGCGTCTATAGGATAAGAGATCGAACCAAGCTTTATCGTGTTCCACCACTCCATTACGTAGGGTCTCCCTCCAATGGTCTCGATCTTGGGAATGTTCTTCCCAAGTTGAGGGGTCGATCCTAAAGGACACCATGTCCCGTTTAGCACTGTCCTTAAAACGCAACATAGGTCGCCCGACCGATCGTTTAGCGTGTGCTATTTCACTCAGGAGAGTTTTTCGTGGCAAACGAGAAGGCTCCATCCTTTGCACGTGTCCTAGCCAACGTAAGCGTCTCTGTTTCAGAACGGCAGCAATGCTAGGTAAACGCGCGATGCTAAGCACCCTCTCGTTTGTGACTCGATCCTTCCACGATATGTTTAAAATGCGTCGAAGACAGCGCATATGGAAGTTGTTCAATTTCCGTTCCTGTTTGGCATACGACGTCCAGGTTTCGGCTCCGTACAAGAGTATGGATAAGATGCATGTCTGATACACGATCATCTTTGTATTTACAGTTAGATGTTTATTTTCCCATACCCTTGTACTGAGCTTCCCGAACATCGTGGATGCCTTGCCGATGCGGGTGTTGATCTCAACATCAAGTGAAAGATTATTTGAGACGGTCGATCCTAGGTAACAGAAATTGTCAACCACTTCCAGAGGCGAATCATCCAACAGTACAGTTGCGCTCCGATCTACGCCTTGAGCCATTATAACTGTCTTCTTAACATTTACCGACATAGACATAGAAGGGCATAGTAACTACCTAAATACTAGTGTTATTATCATTATTTTGACGAGAGACATCATTCTGTTCTTGACACGTTTTATTGTTATTGACCCTGTACATCTCTGACAATAATTACATTATTGATCTTTTTTTCTGTTTTAACGCTTAGAGACAGTATACATATCTATAAGAACATTAGAATAATTATTAATTGTATTTGGACGCTCAGAGACCTTATACATCTCTGGGGTACTAAATTAATATCATAAACTTATTGTTAATTCTGATACAGACCTTATATCGAATGTAATTGATAATATTATACAATTTTGTTTTTTTTTGTTTTTATTTAGTGACGTTTAGTTTGTTAACCGTTTAGGTACTAATTGGTTAAAATCTGCATTTTTTTAATGATTATTGTGTAAGATTATTAATATTATATTGTAGAATACCATTTGACATGTAAAAGTGCCCTTGTGGCCTATTTGCAGAATAAATAATTGATTTTGATTTTTGATGATTATATTTATAAAGTATAAAAAGCTGTTATTTATACCTACTTAAATTGTCAATTTACTTTGTTGCAATATTTTTTTTGAAAATGTATGATGTCGGAATTTTAGTTGATTAATTGAATTAAGGTCATGGTTCAGTCAAATAACTACGTTAATTTACCACAGACACACAGAAACACAGTCATGTCATACTAATAAGTGCAGGAAAACTAGCGTAAATAAAACAAACACACACTTCTGCAAACCGATACGAACGTAATTTATTTTATTTTCCAAAACCGACAACACTTATGAGAAACGTTAACACAACACAATGTTAATTTAATTCATTTTCCCGAACAGAACTCGCTTGTAAGGAACGTTGTAGGATTTAACACTTAGTTTAGCCCGGGAATATTAATGGGATTTCCCCCTTTCGTTAGTAGCCTATGATAAGACCCTTAAAAAGCTAAACAGGTCAAAGTAAAACAATTACATCGTCTTACGGCTAGCTGTGACGCTACGCAGAAATATTAAAAGGGAAAAATCTAATAAAAATTAAGGAGGGAGAAATATCACTTCTTCTGGCGTCCCACGGCGGAGATCTGCACCCGAAGTGAAGAACGCGTGCGGTGCGGGTCCTCGCACACGCACGCCGACGTGGATATTTTTCAGGTAAACGACCAGCGCACTACCCCGTCTCTGCTGTGCTCCGGCACTGGCAGTCACGAAGTCACACGCGGTGCACGACGTGGCAGAATAACTCGTGGCCCCGTTCCCGAAGACTACGAATAAAATACAGGCAAAGTAAGAACCCAGGCGCGGTTGACGTAACTACAAGCCAAATTCGTAAATACACGAGCTCAACTTACCCAGAACGCTACCAGCGTCTGGTCCTTTTAGGGAATAAATCCAATAAAACTGGCACAAATCAATAGTAAGCCTCTGGAGGCGTCAGAGAAGTAGCTGTGCATCCGGCGACTAGGGCTCAATTATAATAAATTGCCGCTGAAAAAAAAACGATACAGCTCCTGTATCACGGACTGGATTAAATCACTTTGCTCGTAACTGTAAAAGGTGGGCTCCTTCTTAAACCAGGGAAAGCTTCTTCAACCAAAATATGAACCAACTCTTGGGCTTCTATATCAAGAATGACCCGTCACCAATTTGTTTACAAGACTGAGAAGATTCGAGAAGAATCTTCTATGCATTTCAAATTTGAATCTTTAAAAATAATAGCCGAAAAATCAGCTAGTCCCTCAACACGACGTACAGCAAAGAGATTTGATTCTGCTAAAAAAATAATGAACAAGATAAAACACAGATAACGCAATAAAGCGAATGCAGGGAGTTATCACTGCATAAGCTAATAACACCCCTCGTTTGCGTCGGGAGTTATATCATATTAGTGTAAGTCTTACGATTAAGAAAACCGCAAATCGATCTACAGTTTAGCCATTTGGCACACGCATACTAGAGGTCAAAACAATTTTTTTGACCCGAAGTTCCTAAAAAAAATTTCCCTTAGGAGGGGAGTACCAAGATATTTTATTTTTTGTATGGATTTTTTTTTCAGAAACCTATCGTGTGTGGTATCTAATGAAAGGGCGTTTTGAGGCGATTCTAAAAATATACCATATTATTACATTTCAGCCTTTTTTTTTAATAACACAAACATAATTTTCTAAACGTACCAAGTTTGGGCTCTTCCAGACAATATATGGCTGATTTTTTTTAAACACAATATACCACAAATGATACGTAATATATCCTCATATCTAACTTAAAAAAAGCAATTTTGAAAATAATTTCATTAAGTATATTTTTTTTTATATTACAAAGTGACACAGTTCTAGTTCAATACCTATTTGACGTGACTTATGGACCTGTAGGCACATAACCCCATACACGTACATCATAAAATGATACGTAGTATCCATATATCCAACGGGAAATACCTCTTTAACCCTTTAACTGCGCCTTTTCATCAAATAGTATAGTTTGTTTAGTTTTTGACACAAAATATCAAGGTTGGACTCCTTCAGATACGATATACGCAACTATTTATTTTGTACAGTATATCACAAATGATACGTTATATCTTGATATCTTACCCCAAGAAAGCAGTTTTGAAAATAATTTCAGTAAGTTTAATTTTTTATGTGTATAATTTTTCAATATTACAAAAAAAAAAAATACTTAATGAAGTTATTTTCTAATTTGCTTTTTTGAGGTTAGAAATGAGGATATCACGTATTATTTGTGCTATAAATATTGTATTTAAAAAAATCTGCCATATCGTGTCTGGAGGAGCCCAAACTTGGTATGTTTCGAAAATTGATTTCGTGTTAATTAAAAAAAATGGCTGAAATGTAATGATGTGGTATATTTTTAGAATCGCCTCAAAATGCCCTTTCATTAGATACCACACACGCCAGGTTTCTAATTTTTTTTTTTTTTATACAAAAAATAAAATGTCTTGGCAAGCCTCCTAAGGGAATTTTTTTTAGGAACAGCTGGTCAAAAAAATTGTTGTGACCTTTAGTATGTGTGTGCCAAATGGCTAAACTGTAGATTGATTTGCGGTTTTTCTTTGAAATTGGGCTTGTACGGCTACCACTATATTATAATCCTCCCTTCTACGACGTAAACAAGTAAAACGCTTAAAAAACAATACAAAGATTGTTCATTCCGTGTAAGGTAAACGCCCGAGTATAAAAAATATGGCAATGTGGGTTAAATTCGAAGTAAGAGGATTTTTCTTCATTCAAATTTAAGCCATGTCACTTTGACATAGAGTGCCCATGCCTATGCCATATACTGGTACAGCGTCGAGAACTCGCACGTTTACCTTACATGCACATTATGAGAAGGACTTAAGAGTATGAGAGTGGCGTAATAAAGAAGAAGCCTAATATGCTCAGCAGTGAACTACGGACTGAAATAGAGTTTATGCAATCGTTATATAAAGTATGCTTTTTAAGTCGAGTACCACGTTTAGGCCACGAAGCTTGAGTGGCCTAATTAAGGTACGAGACTTAAAAAAGCTAATTATATAACTATAAAAGAAATAATAATTTATTAAACAAACTTGGTATCTATTGAAAATCGCCCTGCTGAAATGAAGCGCTAGCAGCTTAGTATATTTGCGCGTTGATGTCTTCACAGTTATCTTATACAGCTCCTGGATTCATAAGATGACTGACTGCTGGCGGTTATCTTATGGAACCACGAGCTATGTCACCAGCTGGTAGAGGTCCAGGATTAAAAAGTATGTGATCTTAGTTTCGTGTACGAAATCTTAATTCAAAGATTAAAGTCGACGAGTAGAAAAAGATAAATAGGACCTCGGTAGGACATAGTACACATTGGCGCAGTTGCATAACAATACTGCGACCTCGTTATTATTATGTCATTCGTCAATTAGCATCAGTCTAATGATCGCAATGTCAAGCGCAAGTCCATCTCCAGATGCGCAACGAAACTAATTACGCATTACAATTACAATGACCGGTTTTATTATGAAAATATTTTACTAAGCTGCTAGTTTGCGTTAAAATAAGTTACGGACCTAGTAAAAATAAACTTGTTAAAAGAACCACATTAGAAAAGATAAACTGTTCGACTTGTTCGAGTAAATAATGTATTTATTTGTGCATAGGTAAATAAATTTGTATTTTTTTTATCAACCGGGAACCATGGTTTCTTTAATAAAAACAAAACTGAAAAAATAATATAAACGGCTCTAACGATTTCGATGAAATTTGGAATATACTTAGGGACATATGGGGGCGAAAAATCGATCTAGCTAGGTCTCATGTCAGGGAAAATTAGTTTTATATGTATTGTCACCCGAGCTGAGCTCGGTCACCCAGTAGGTACCTCTATCAAAAAGATTTGTGATATTAAATGTTCCGTATTTTTCCAATGGCATTTCAACGTCATACTTCATTTGTACGTATGGTACGGTCAACCAATTTGATTCCTAGGCCACCGTAGAACCCTGTCATTTTAACTGCTACATAGCGACGCAATAATACAAGTAAACCCGTATTGGCATAGCATTTACAACGGCAAGGTTCTATGATGGCCTAGGAATCAAATTGGTTGACTGTACCTAGACCTGTTTTCCCATTAGTGTTTGATACATCTTCATAAGCTAGGCGAACTTTGTACCCAATGCAGTTTGCATAATAAACAGTCATCTCAATTGTGCATCATAGTCACATAGGTAGCCATCTAGCACGTTCTAACATATATGTTAAATAAAATGGGTCACGACAAGTACTAGGTACACTCTAGCCTTAGTCATAGTGATATATGATATGATACTGTTTCATTAACAACATGATATCTAAGACTACGTATTAGGTCGCGCCTTAGAAAACGAGAGCATTTATTTGTTTCAATGCTCTGAAAGTCGCACATCTACAGCTTGCACTTATTGTATTTACTCGTAGGTTGAGCAATGATACCACTTTGGAACTATTTGGGGGAGGCCTATGTCCAGCAGTGGACGTCTTTCGGCCGATATGATGATGATGATGATGAGAGCAATGAGTACAAAGATCAGAATGCCAAAATGATAAGGCAGCGGTCATGACGCCAGCGGGCAGTAAAGGCGACGAACGGCAGTTCATACATTTGATCGAGTTCAAAATATGAACACCTCTCATCTCCACGCGCCTAAGAAATAACCGCTTCTAGAAAAAGTCACCGTATCCTTACCAGACAAGCTTCCGACCAATCGAAGACCGCGGGACCAGGATAAGAATGGCCGTGTTTAGACTTGTCGGACGTACCACTTCTGACAGAATCATAGACAACCTATAGACAAATGATTCATGTGTCTAATCTGATCATGAGTACGGTGCCAAAGGGTTTCCAATTGCGTAGTGTGGTAAAGAGTGAAAGTGGACCCATTCTGTAACTAATTAGCGGTCTAGTTCCTAAATGCAAAAAAGATATAAACCAAAATCCCGCACTCCGTCTAAAAATAGATCGGCGTCGTATGATCGTCACCAGTCTTCCGTATTCGGGGACAAAAGGCGCAATTGAAAATTTAAAAAAATAATGCAGGAAATAATTATATAATTACTAAACCCAACCTTGATCTGATCAGACAATAGAACTGGCTAGTGCCTTAATTAAACTAAATAATAATTGCAGTGTGAATTTGTTATGTCATGATGAGATTGGTGCTCATATGACACTTACGTATCCGTGTCTGATTGCTTGGTTCCCATCCGACCAAAATACTGCCGCAAATTATCTCCACTTATAATAAATCTCTAAATTAAAAAAAGAATCAGCCAGTTTGAAACTAAGCTTTGCGCGGTTCGAATGTTCTCAGCATCCCATGAACGGAAAAATATGAAACATTTTATATAGGTACATTATTATTCTAGCTGCAACTTAGGATAGTTTTTATCCGACTGCGACAGTTAATTAATTTTCCGAAATATACGACTTCATTTAATTTTTCATTTATTTTTATTGAAATCAAACGCTGCTCCAACTGTCAGCTATAAGAACCGTCAAATTTTCGTCAAAATGGCGGAATTGCTTTGCCTTTCACTTATTAATAATTTAAATCCCGTCTACGATAGACCTTTACGAGACAAATGCTAAAATATAAACCATAAAAAAATATTCGATTCTGATATGAGAACTTATATGCGCAAATGTCGTTTTATGTCGTAATTTCAATAAATGAAATCAACAAATTTGAACAATATAATTAACACGAATTTGTTTTTTTTGAATGACAATGGCACGCGCTCGGCGCATTCAGCCAAAGTACCTGCGGCGCTACCACGAAAACCGATACTCAATGTTCATATATTTGCATCCCTGTCACTCGAGTATGGTTAGTGCGATAGAGATAGAGATACCCGAATATTTTCGAATTCCGAAGTTCGTGGTTATAGCTCAGGAATCGAAAATATGGTAAATAATCATAATGTATTTTCTCGAAAAAGAATTTAAAATAAATATAGTCAAATGGAGAAAAAAACAAAGCAAGAGGTTATATAGGTAATGATTAAGTTATAAGAGTCCAAAGTTTTAAGAGGGGGTATGTTCTGTCCCTTTTCCGCAAAACGCACCTTGATATGAAACGATTGTTTTTTACTATGACGCTCGAGTATATTGACGTCACAGTCCCTCATCGTTTTCTCACTCTTACAAGCGACATTAAAACGGATGTAGCTTCATAATTTTTTGAGATATTTGAATGGGAGTTTCATTATCTTCTATTTATTTATACATAATAAATGCCTATGTCCTGACTGACTTATTCACTCAATCACTCACTCACTCACTCATCAACGCACAGCCGAAACTACTAATCTTAGAGAGTTGATTTTTGCACAGTATGTTGCTTTTATAACGTGGGCTAGGGATAAAAAGGGATTTTTGAAAATTCTACCCCTAAGGAGGTAAAATGGGGGTGCCAAGTTTGTATGGGAGAACCTTTTTTTTTGAGCTATAGACTTAAACTTTGTAGAAAAATTAGTTATTAGAATACAAATAAAACACTTTCAGCGTTTTGGAAAATTCCACCCCTACGGGGGTAAAATAGAGGTGCAAGGTTTGTATGGGGGAAACATTTTTTTTTAAATAGAAGTCTCTATTTAAAAAAAAAATAGAAATAAAACTTTGTAGAAATATCAGTCATTAGAATACAAATAAAGAACTTTCAGGGTTTTAGAAAATTCTACCCCTAAAGGGGTAAAATAGAGTGCAAAGTTTGTATGGGAAAACCTACTTTTTTTTAAATAGAGACTTAAAACTTTGTAGAGAAATTATTCATTAGAATACAAATAAAGTACCTTGATTCAGTGTTTTAAAAAAATCTACCCCTAAGGGGGTAAAATAGGGGTGCAAATTTTGTATGGGGGAAACAATATTTTTTTTAAATAGAGACTTAAAACTTTGTAGAAAGATTAGTCACCAGAATACAAATTAAGTGTTTTCAGCGTTTTAGAAAATTCTACCCCTAAAAATAGGGGGCTAAAATAGGGGTGCAAAGTTTGTATGTGGGAAACTATTTTTTTTAGCTAGAGTCCTAAAACTTTGTAGAAAGATTATTTAAATACAAAGAAAGCACTTTCAGCGTTTTGGAAAATTTCACCCCTAAGGGGATAAAATAGGGTGCAAAGTTTGTATGGGAAAAACATATTTTTTTTTAATAGAGACTTAAAATTTTGACGAAAAATTAATTATTAGAACATGAAAAATACTACATTCGGCGTTTTACGAAAATCATTCCCTAAGGGGGTTAAAAAAGGGTGCAAGGTTTGTATGGGGAACACTTTTTCTGAGCTAGACACTTAAAACTTTGTAGAAAGATTACTTATAAAAATACAAAAAAAAAGACTTTCAGCGTTTTGAAAAAATCTATCCCTAAGGGGGATAAAAAGGGGTGCAAAGTTTTTATCAGGGAAAGTTTATGTTTTTGAGTTAGAGACTTGAAACTTTGTAGAAAGATTACTTATTAAAATACAAAAAAAGAACACAAATCGTTTTAGAAAATTCCACCCCTAATAGGGTTAAAAAGGAGAGCAAGCTTTGCATGGGCAACACTTTTTTTTGAGTTAGACTTAAAACTTTGCAAAAAGATTACTTATTAGAATACTAAAAAAGAACTTTCAGCGTTTAAGAAAACTCCATCCCTAAGGGAATCCTTAAGATCCTTAAGAAGGGTAGCCAGTGTTGTGTGGGAAAAACTTTTTTTTTTACTAGACTTAAAACTATTCAAAATGTTACTTATTAAAATTAATAATAAAGTACTTTCAGAGTTTTAGAAAATTCCACCCCTAAGGGGGTTAAGAAAGCTTTGTATGGGCAACACTTTTTTTGAGCTAGAGACTTAAAAGTTTACGAAAAAAGTTCTTTCAGCGATTAGAAAAATTCAACCTCTAAGGGGGTTTAAAAGGGGGTTCAAATTTTAAATGGCGAGCAATAAAATTTTAAAGTGTGAGTAAGAGATGTTTAACTTCGGTCTTATTCTGTACGTTAAAAGACTACAAAACTGATTTCAGAGTTTTTCTAAATTCATCCCCAAAGAGTGTTATAATTGGTTCAAAGTTTGAGTATTTCAAGGCATTTTTAAAGTATGAGATTTTTAACTCTGGTTTTAGACTGTTTGTTCACAAACTAGAAAATGAACATCAACTTTTTTTTTAATTATCCCCTAAAAGAGGGTTCAAATTTTGTATTGAGAGAAATAATTTTCTAAGACGATAAAAAGTTCTACGCGGACGAAGTCGCGGGCAACAGCTAGTACGTAATAACCATACTTAAAACTTACTTTACTTAAGTTCTGGTAAAAGTCGCGGGAATCCGCTGGATGCGGGTGGCGCAGGACCGATCATTGTGGCACTCTTTGGGGGAGACCTATGTCCTGCAGTGAACGTCTGTCGGCTGATATGATGATAAATCATACTTAAGTAATGTTGATAACCATACAACAGGTTAAAATAATCTGAGGATTGTATTCTTTTTTAGTGGTTGCGACTTTAACAGTACGGTCGAGGAAAATGAAGGTTTGGCACATGTCAACTCAATTTGAATGACGTTAAGGTGGTTCGATTGCCATACAAAACGTTATTTGACATTCGCAGGCCAACGGCGTGATATTTTAAGAAACTTATGTAACAAACATTCATAAATTGGCTTCCCATTTGCGCCAAATTCCACCTTTCCTAGAATAAACTTGTATAAACTAGATTAATTTGAGAAATTGGTTTGTCACGTGATATTTTGGGAAAACTAGTTTTCTCAAATTAATCTAGTTTATCCAAGTTTATTCTAGGAAAGGGGGAATTTGGCGCAAATGGGAAGCCAATTGATAAAAGTCTGATACATTAGTTTCTTAAAATATCACGCTGTTAGCCTGCGAATGTCAAATAACGCTTTGTATGGCAATCGAACCACCTTAAGGTCCAAAAGTGCTAAACATTCAATTTCCTCGACCGTACCGTACCAACTTGTAGTTTCACAAAACTGACTGGTAAGATCATCAAAATTCAGATATTATATGAATTCAAACTACAAATGACTGTGTTGGCTTTACTAGTCCAATGAATGACTGTGTATATAGCTTAATTCTATTTGAGTAAACAATTTCCAAATAGTATTTTTCACAATCGTGTTATAATAGAGAGTTTTTTAGTCGAGTACCGTGTTTAGGCCACGAAGCTTGCTGAGTGGCCTAAGTAAGGTACGAGATTAAAAAGCTTGATTATAACACTATTGTGAACAATACTTTTTGTACGAGTTCATTAAAATTAATTTTCTACGAGTCAACTGAACTAATTAAACAAACTCGATACTGTTGAAACGAAGTGCAGCTCATCGCTCGTACGCTTGTTGATATCTTAAAAGACATCAACGAGCGTACGACATCAAAGCGATTCTATTGGTTCAATTCATTACAGTTCAGTAAAGCAGCCACGTGATTGGTCGAATTTATTTTAGTTGTCTGGAGCGTATCGAAAAGTAGTTATTTCGATTGTTTCTACAGTAACATGGACTACAACTATGAAAAGAGTGACGTTGCAGTATTCTCTATGAAATCTTAATACACATACAAAAATTCATTTAGTAATTAGTTAACTGTATTGAAACATGCGCCTAGCCAAATCATGGCAGCAAATCGTTACCCACGGCTCAATAATTGTGTACGAGCCTTTGCCCACGGTAGCCCGAGCACGCTTATCTGATTCATCATCCGTCAGAAATGCAAGCCCATTTTTGGGGCATGGTTTAGCTTAGCCTCTTTAGAGAAATTTACACATACAATTGCATGCAAGTTTCATTACATTGCGGGTTACTGTGGCATACTGAGTTCAATTCCTCTATCAAATCCCGCAATGTAGTTAAACTTGCAAGCAATTTCTTGCATGTGTATTTTGCGCTTTTAGATTGGTAAAAAAAGTCCTGTCTACTCATACGATATTCCATTTCAGTGCCAAGAAAGAACATCCATATATGTGAAGGTCGAAACGCACTGAAAGCGGTGGCGGTTCGGCGCGGTGCGGTGCGGAGGCGGTACCGGTTGTAATGTTCGACCTAATATGAAAGGGTCCGCACAGAATACCGCGGCGGGCCGCGGCGCGGCGCGGTATTCTGTGCGGACCTTTTCATATTAGCTCGAACATTACAACCGGCGGTGCCGCCTCCGCACCGCACCGCACCGCGCCGCCACCGCTGTCTGTGCGTTTCATCCTTGAAGGAGTTTTTGTCAAATGTCAACTGAGTTACATTAAATATGGAACAGAATAAGAAGTAAAATCATATCCTATACTTAGTCCGAACTTTTAGGCATTTAAAATAATGTAAACGAACGTACTCGTTTCTTCGTAAATTTCTCACACGGCAGTATTACGTGGCATTCCATATGTAGGTGAAATGGGGGTGAAGGTTAATATAATTAGATTAGATTTATTTATTACACAATACAGACTTCATTATAAATTACGTTAATGTCAATTTAAAAGAATCCCTATTGTGGTCGTCTATACATTTGAATACAACAGAATATGGAGGAGAGTTCCCACATGAATCTTTTTTACGTGGACGAAGTCATGGAAAAAAGCTTGTTTACTTACAATGGTTCCTATTTTCCAGGCGAGTGGCCCGAGCGGTTGGCGCGGGTGCCCTCCGCATGGACACGACGTCGGCCTTTTCCGCGGCGGCTGCCGAGCGCCTCCACTTCCGCAGGGTGTTCACGGTGATCTACGCTGAGCTGAGCTACGCGCCGCAACCTGAAGCCCCGCATTCGGAGGCAAGGGTGTACATCAAGAACCTGTGAAGTGAGTGCTACTATATGAAGTACAATTTTGCACGTTAATCCATTACGATAAAGTGAAAAAATGCGACCCGTACTTAAAGTCGAATAAACAATTAGTAGTCAAATAGATACCATTGATAGAATGTTGATACTGGAAGTAGCCTACCTATGAATTACCTTTACATTAAGGGTTTTCTGATTTCACTTTTATGTAAAAGGTACAGTCGCGCAGAACGAAAACATTCGTCTAATTTGAACATTCAACTCATTCAAGGCATTGAAAGAAAGTCCAAAAATGGCGAACCTAGTTACTCTTACCGCTTTATTTGATGATGATGTCGTCAACTACATAGTACATTTGACTAGAAACAGGAGGTTTTTATTAACTCAATTTTCTTTTACAGGATTTCCTGTACACAATGCTACTAGCAGACGAAGTTACCATTAGTCGGTGTAAAAAGAAGCAAGAATAGTAGATGTACAAAATTCTAGAAGCTTGCAACGTTACCAGACTTCGCACGGTTATCGTAGATTAAAAACTAGATTCATAAAGAGAGAATACCATTCATCCTAGTTAACAGAGGTGTTAAGAGCAGGCTCTCTTGACCCTTTTCGATATCAAGTAGGACATAAGCTTTGTAGGCTACAGATCGGAATTTTAGAAATCTTCCGAGTTGAGTAACGGATACACATTAAAAATATATGATCATTATTACACAACAATGAAAGAAACAGCATGTTATAAAAAGTTTAGTTTCGTCTGCTCTAAATAGATGACTACAATGTCTACAATAGACATATACCTACTATCAAAATAAGAATACCTTTGGCTAGTCAAGTAAATTAATTTATTTCAAACTTATAAGATAAATGTTCCCTCGCATAAGAGGACATTCTGTTACCAGCAATGATGACGAGTTTGAATAAGATCCAAGTAAAACACAGCCTGACTCTTTCCGAGGCTATTCTAAAGGTACCATTTAAGATGATTGCGTGATATCTCTGTATATTTTAGTCAATGATTTACCCCTCATTCATAAATCTTGACTAACCTCTTATATAAAATATTTTGTCCTTTTCCTAAAACATACATATCAAAGTGAGAAATAAGGAGAAATGAACGGCATTTTTACTAAAATGAGTTTGATAGACGTTCATGAATAAGGGCATAATTCTTTCTCTTTAGAGATAATCTAGTAAATAGTTCCTTTTAGCACGTAAGCGAGCAGAGCTAGAGATCATGTGAAATTGGCTGCGTCGACGTGGCAAGGTAGGGCCGGAGCGTAATAACATTATTGCCTACAGGAAAGACTTAATTACATTATGATAATGACATCAACTCATCATTGTGATCTCTTAGTCTAGGGAAATGATGTTGCTTTTATGCCGGCTTTGGCCTTTAAATTGGTTGAAATAGTTTGAATAAGTGGGTAACATAATAAGTTTTCTCTAGCTAAGCACGACGTACCTTTATTTATAAATTAAGCACTTATTTAAGAATAAAGTATTGACAAATTGTATTGTAGGACGCGAGACACAGACTCCTGTCAATTCAATTGTATCAATTATAGTATGGAATCAAAATAATCTCGTAATTTTGTTATCTATCAATAAAATATAAATAACACTGTGTGTTTTATTTGGTTGGACCTTACCCTGAGGACTCAAGTAGAACATAATCTATATATATAAAAGAAGACTTCCTGACAGATCATCAACGCACAGCCGAAACTACTGGAACTAGAAACTTGAAATTTACACCCATACTACCTTTTATAACGTAGGCGACAGATAAGAAGGGATTTTTGGAAATTCCACTCCTAAAGGGGTTAAATAGGGGTGCAAAGTTTGTATGGAGTAAACTTTATTTTTTGAGCTGGAGTCTTCAAACTTTGTGGAAAGATTACTTTATAAAATACAAATAAAGTACTTTCAGCGTTTTGGAAAATTCCACCCCTAAGGGGGGTAAAAAGGGTTGCAAAATTTGTATGAGGGAAACTCTTTTTTGAGATAGAAGCTTAAAAGTTTGTAGAAAGATTACTTATTAAAATACAAAAAAACACTTTTCGGCGTTTTAGCAAATTTTATCCCTAAGGGGGTTAAAAGGGGGTGCAACATTTGTATGGAGGAAACATGTTTTTTTAGCTAGGGACTTAAACCTTTGTAGAAGGCTTACTTATTAGAATAAAAATAAAGTACTTTCAGCGTTTTGGAAAATTCCACCCCTAAGGGGTTAAATAGGGTTGCAAAGTTTGTATGGAGGAAACTTTATTTTTTGAGTTAGAGTCTTTAAACTTTGTGGAAAGATTACTTATTAAAATACAAATGAAGCACTTTCAGCGTTTTGGAAAATTTCACCCCTAAGGGGGCTAAAAAGGGTTGCAAGGTTTGTATGAGGGAAACTCTTTTTTGAGATAGAAGCTTAAAAGTTTGTAGAAAGATTACTTATTAAAATAGAAAAAAACCCTTTTCGGCGTTTTAGCAAATTTTATCCCAAAGGGGGTTAAAAGCGGGTGCAACATTTGTATGGAGGAAACATGTTTTTTTAGCCAGGGACTTAAACCTTTGTAGAAGGCTTACTTATTAGAATAAAAATAAAGTACTTTCAGCGTTTTGGAAAATTCTACCCCTAAGGGGTTAAATAGGGTTGCAAAGTTTGTATGGAGGAAACTTTATATTTTGAGTTAGAGTCTTTAAACTTTGTGGAAAGATTACTTATTAAAATACAAATAAAGCACTTACAGCGTTTTGGAAAATTCCACCCCTAAGGGGGCTAAAAAGGGTTGCAAGGTTTGTATGAGGGAAACTCTTTTTTGAGATAGAAGCTTAAAAGTTTGTTGAAAGATTACTTATTGAAATACAAAAAAACAACATTGAGCGTTTTAGAAAATCAAACCCCTAAGGGGGTTAATATTTGTATGGAGGAAACATGTTTTTTTAGCTAGAGACTTAAACCTTTGTAGAAAGCTTACTTATTAGAATAAAAATAAAGTCACTTCAGTGTTTTGGAAAATTCCACCCCTAAGGGGTTAAATAGGGTTGCAAAGTTTGTATGAGGGAAACGCATTTTTGAGATAGAAGCTTAAAAGTTTGTAGAAAGATTATTTATTGAAATACAAAAAAACTACTTTCAGCGTTTTAAAAATTCCACCCCTAAGGGGGTTAAAAGGGGGTGCAACATTTGTATGGAGGAAACGTGTTTTTTTAGCTAGAAACTTAAACCTTGGTAGAAAGCTTACTTATTAGAATAAAAATAAAGCACTTCCAGCGTTTTGGAAAATTCTACCCCTAAGGGGGTTAAAAATCATTGCAAAGTTTGTATGAGGGAAATTCTTTTTTGAGATACAAGGTTAAACGTTTGTAGAAAGATAACTTATTGAAATACAAAAAAGAACTTTCAGTGTTTTAGAAAATTCCACCCCTAAGGGGGTTAAAAGGGAGTGCAACATTTGTATGGAGGCAACGTTTATTTTAGCAAGAGACTTAAAACTTTGTAAATAGCATTATTAGAATATTATTAAAGTACTTTAGCGTTTTGAAAAATTCAATTTTAGAAAACTCCACCCCTAAGGGAGTTAAAAGGGGGTGCAACATTTGTATGGAGGAAACGTGTTTTTTTAGCTAGAAACTTAAACCTTTGTAGAAAGCTTACTTATTAGAATTAAAATAAAGTACTTCCAGCGTTTTGGAAAATTCTACCCCTAAGGGGGTTAAAAATCATTGCAAAGTTTGTATGAGGGAAATTCTTTTTTGAGATACAAGTTAAACGTTTGTAGAAAGATAACTTATTGAAATACAAAAAAGAACTTTCAGTGTTTTAGAAAACTCCACCCCTAAGGGGGTTAAAAGGGAGTGCAACATTTGTATGGAGGCAACGTTTATTTTAGCAAGAGACTTAAAACTTTGTAAATAGTATTATTAGAATATTATTAAAGTACTTTCAGCGTATTGAAAAAATCAATTTTAGAAAACTCGACCCCTAAGGGGGTTAAAAGGGGGTGCAACATTTGTATGGAGGAAACATGTTTTTTTAGCTAGAGACTTAAACCTTTGTGGAAGGCTTACTTATTAGAATAAAAATAAAGTACTTTCAGCGTTTTGGAAAATTCCACCCCTAAGGGGTTAAAAATGGTTGCGAAGTTTGTATGAGGAAAACTCTTTTTTGAGATAGAAGCTTAAAAGTAGTAGAAAGATTACTTTACAAATAAAAAAAGCACTTTCAGCGTTTTGAAAAAAAAACCACCCCTAAGGGGGTTAAAAAAGGTTTCTAAGTTTGTACCAGGGAAACTTTTTTTGAGATAGAAGCTTAAAAGTTTGTAGAAAGATGACTTATTGAAATAAAAAAAAAACTTTCAGCGGTTTAGAAAATGCCGCCCCTAAGGGGGTTAAAAGGGGGTGCAACATTTGTATGGAGGAAACGTGTTTTTTTAGCTAGAAACTTAAACCTTTGTAGAAAGCTTACTTATTAGAATAAAAATAAGGTACTTCCAGCGTTTTGGAAAATTCTACCCCTAAGGGGATTAAAAATCATTGCAAAGTTTGTATGAGGGAAATTCTTTTTTGAGATACAAGTTAAACGTTTGTAGAAAGATAACTTATTGAAATACAAAAAAGAACTTTCAGTGTTTTAGAAAACTCCACCCCTAAGGGGGTTAAAAGGGAGTGCAACATTTGTATGGAGGCAACGTTTATTTTAGCAAGAGACTTAAAACTTTGTAAATAGTATTATTACAATATTATTAAAGTACTTTCAGCGTATTGAAAAAATCAATTTTAGAAAACTCGACCCCTAAGGGGGTTAAAAGGGGGTGCAACATTTGTATGGAGGAAACATGTTTTTTTAGCTAGAGACTTAAACCTTTGTGGAAAGCTTACTAACTAGAATAAAAATAAACTACTTTCAGCGTTTTGGAAACTTCCACCCCTAAGGGGTTAAAAATGGTTGCGAAGTTTGTATGAGGAAAACTCTTTTTTGAGATAGAAGCTTAAAAGTAGTAGAAAGATTACTTTACAAATAAAAAAAGCACTTTCAGCGTTTTAAAAAAAAATCCACATAAGGGGGTTAAAAAAGGTTTCTAAGTTTGTACCAGGGAAACTTTTTTTGAGATAGAAGCTTAAAAGTTTGTAGAAAGATGACTTATTGAAATTAAATAAAATACTTTCAGCGGTTTAGAAAATTCCGCCCCTAAGGGGGTTAAAAGGGGGTGCAACATTTGTGTGGAGGTAACATGTTTTTTTAGCTAGAGACCTAAAACTTTGTAGAAAGCTTACTTATTAGCATAAAAATAAAGCACTTTCAGCGTTTTGGAAAATTCCACTCCTAAGGGTTGTTAAAATCGTTGCAAAGTTTGTATGAGGGAAATTATTTTTTGACGTTTGGAGAAAGATTACCTACTTATTGAAATACAAAAAAACCGGCCAAGTGCGAGTTGGACTCGCGCACGAAGGGTTCCGTGTCAATAAAAATATTTATTTTATTTAGTTTTTAGCATTTGTTGTTATAGCGGCAACAGAAATACATCATCTGTGAAAATTTCAACTGGAAATATCATGGTATCAGTGAAATACAGCCTGGTGACAGACAGACGGACGGACGGGCGGACGGAAAGTGGAGTCTTAGTAATAGGGTCCCATTTTACTCTTTGAGTACAGAACCCTAAAAAGAACTTTCAGTGTTTTAGAAAATTCCACCCCTAAGGGGTTTAAAAGGGAGTGCAACATTTGTATGGAGGCAACGTTATTTTTTTAGCAAGAGACTTTAAACTTTGTAGATAGCTTACTTATCAGAATATAAATAAAGTACTTTCAGCGTGTTGATAAATTCCACCCCTGAGGGGGTTACTAAGGGTTGCAAAGTTTGTATGAGGGAAACTCTTTTTTGAGATAGAAGCTTAAAACTTTGTAGAAAGCTTACAAATAAAGTACCTTCAGACAATTCCATCCCTTAAGGGGTTAAAAAGGGTGCAAGATTGAAGATTCGTATGGGAAACACTTTTATTGAGCTTAGATACTTCATAGTTTGTAGAAAAAATGCTTATTACAACAAAAAAAAACTCTTCTTCTTAATTTTTCCTTGAAAAGCGTTAATAGGGGGTTCAAAGTTGTTATAGAGAGTCAGAAAATTTTAAAGTATGAGATTTGTAACTTCGATCCTAGCCTGTTTGTTAAAAGACTACAAAACTTATTTCAGCGTTTTTAGGGTTCCGTACTCAAAGAGTAAAACTAAGACCCTATTACTAATACTCCGCTGTCCGTCCGTCCGTCCGTCCGTCCGTCCGTCTGTCTGTCACCAGGCTGTATCTCATTGATACCGTGATAGTTCCAGCTGAAAATTTCACAGATGATGTATTTCTGTTGCCGCTATAACAACAAATACTAAAAACATAGAATAAAATAGTTTTTTATAGATAATGGTACGGAACCCTTCGTGCGCGAGTCCGACTCGCACTTGGCCGGTTTTTTTTTTAAATTCAACCTCTAAAGGGGATTCCAAGTTTGTATCGCGAGCAAGTAATTTTTAAGTAAGGGATTTGTAACTTCGGTTGTAGACTGTTTGCTGAAAGACTACAAAACTTATTTCAGCGTTTTTTTTAATTTATCGCCTAAGAAGGTTAAAAGGGGTTCGAAGTTTATGTAGAGAGCAAGACATTTTTAAAGTAAGAAATTTGTAACTATACGGTTTCAGACTTACTATGAGGGTTCAAAGAGGGTTCTAAGTTTGTATAGAGAGCAAGACATTTTGAAGGTAAGAGATTTGTAACTTTGGTTTTAGACTGTTTAGTAAACAAAAAACATTGAAATTAGTTTTGTAGTCTTTTAGTAAACAGTGTTTACTAAAAGACTACAAAACTAATTTCAATGTTTTTTTTTTTAATTCATTCCTTAAACAAATTTAGACCATAACATTTTCTACGCGGACGAAGTCGCGGGCAACAGCTAGTAATATATAAAATCACATAAGGATCTCGGCAAACAACAGTCGTAGTAGTCGTCGGTAGCTTGTGGACGCTTGCAATTCCAGAAGAATCACATCGCGTTGCCTACCCTGTATTAATTTGAGGATTCGTTTTGTTGGCAGCTTGCTAGAGTCTAGAGTCAAATACAGGTCCCTCAATCTCACCACCAGGAACACAAAAGGTGTTTCAATTAATCATAATTTACTTTAAAAACAAAGTTTAAACGGACTTTAATTCATTACTTCGCCAAGCCACATAGGTACCTACATGTAAATTTCCACATTTCCTTTCCAATTTACCACGTGAACTGCTCTCCGAGAGCAAATGCGTTAATTATTACAGAAAAAACCCAAGTGGGCTCGCTATGTGTGGGCTGATAATATTTGAGGAGTTCCGTCGATTCCTCAAGGATCTCCGAATTAACACTTCTTTAATTGCTACTTCAACTGAATCATGTTAGAATCTTTGACTTACCTTATATCTTTGAGGAGTTCCATAAGTCATCTGTGCTGGTCATCATCAGTTCCACTTCACCAAAATTGCGATTTCCGAGGGTAAATACACGAGTTATAATAAACAATACCGAAATTACTACACGCGTGCCTATAAAATTTGAGGGTTGTCCTCAATTTCCCTGGGATCAGAGATGGTAACTATGGGAACACCTTTCAATTAAAAAAAGAATTTTGGAAATCGGTCCACAATTGACGAAGAAATCGGTGCTCATACAAAAAAAAACATACAGTAGGTTATACAACTCATTTTCTACCTTTAACTCATTTTGCGCGATAAAAAAAGCGGATTTTTAGAAATTTGTAGGCTCATATTCCAATATGAATTTGATTATAATTATGGTGTAAAATTATTTAAACACTCAACTCACCATTCTTATCACACAGTTGTGAGTTACAATCTTAAAATGTAAGTTTGTTTTAATAAGTATGACTTAACAACGTTACTTAGCAAGCCAAACGCCTGGAGAAACAATATAAGCAATGTCCGACCATCGTACTTTGAAGATAACCCATTGGAACGTATATCAATCAACATGTCAGTGCTCTTAATTAATTATATTAATGAGTGTAAAAATGTTGTTTGTAACCACACTACACGTGTTTATCACTGTTTTCGTTGAGTGTTACCTACATACAGGCAAGTAGCATTTTATCCAACTGTATTTCTTATGTCCATTTTTAATATTACCAGTTATTCGCAAGGTTTAAACCACCAGTTTAATTTAATTTCAATAAAGAGGTTTGATTGCGTTTTAAATAATGCTTCTGGCTCCGATTAGAGGGAACATTGACGTCTGTTATCAATGAACTGCGAATGTTTTGATACGTCTTCATTCAGAGATATAATTCAGCGAATATTGTGTATAATACCTACTCGTAGTGAATTAGTAAATTCTCATTGTAGTGGTGTGATTGAGGTAAATATTCTAGCTATATGGAATCGCCAGATCTTTTGTATTTAATTTTGAGTGATGTTATGTTATGTCAGTAAATCGATCACACATATCGATTTAGTGTACTTATACATGTTTTATGAAACAAATATGTTAAAAAGTGTATCGAATGTATAATCTTAGTCAGTGACACCATTTAATTATATGTAGGTAGGTATAAAAAAAACTACGTACTTAGTGAAATAATATGGAAGAGCAAGTGGTCTGGTACCTCAATTTTGCGGAATTGTAGCCTCTAACGAATGGCCTATGAAATTTAAGAAGGATTTGGTATATTTACTCATTCTTGCGATAAAATTATTGTTATTTATAAATATGATGATTTTTTAATTTTATTTGGGATTTTTAACCTCTCCCATCCCATAGAATTGTGAAATTTGACACCGTCGTCTGCCCGACGCGGAGATATTCGCGAAATTTTTGACCACTCGTGTTGTTGCTTTCCCACCACCCCACGCGCCCCGTTCGGCCCCTCGACCAATCACGAAACACGTCTTGGCGACCCAATGACAAACAATGGGGATTTTTTTTACGGAGATCTCCGCGCCTGGTAGACGACAGGTAAATATAAAAAAGAAGATGATATCTATCATAAAAATCCCCCACAAGACTGATAAGGGTCGCGGGAGTCCGCTGGATACGGGTGGCGCCGGACCGACCGGGCACTCTTTAGGCCTCCTCCAAAGAGTGCCACAATGACCAATGAGTGCTGGATATATCCAGCAGTGAACGTCGTTCGGCTGATATGATGATGATGATGATGATGAATAAAATAAAACAGATTTAAATTAACAACGTATTTTGTAGGTACTCGTCTACCCAAGCATGTCCGCTAAGCCAAGCCGTGTAAGCATAAACCCAAGGGTCCATTTCACGAAGTTACAAGTAATAATTTTATATACTAGTCTAAATTGGCGACACTGTTCAAAAGCTAGTGTTATTGGTCAAAAGCCTCAGTGTTGCCCGTTTGGACCAGTCAAATTGTAACTTTGGTCATACTTATACTTTGGAAAATTTAAAAATTAACAACTTATTAGCAACACTATCAGGAAGCTCTAGATCCATTCAAGTTCTAAATACCCTCACTCGCCCAAGCTTAAAATACGCTGAATCTTAACAAGGACGAGTCGTATAATTCAGGCTTTACAAAGCTCAAAATTTATCTACCTTATAATTATAAATAAGAAACTGCCTAAACATAATTACGTATATTAAGTACTACCTATATTCATCATATCAGCCGAAAGACGTGACCGGGTGAAAGTACTATATTACATATGTCTACAATAGCAACCTTCTTCCTTTCACGACGTGCACTGTAAGTTCAAAAAGGTGGACATCTGGGTAGGTACCGATCTACACCCTATGCCTGACTTACTTTTTCTTCAAGTCCCTTTTAAGAACATGGTGCTTATTTTGAAATAAAATAGGCAATAAGCAGGTGGGAATAAACTAATCAAAGAACTAAACCAAACGGTTTAAAAAAAACAAATCTAACAAACGGACGGACAGACAGCAGAACAGACGAAATTCGGTGCCGATTTTATACTATCCGTTTTTACAGAGCCCTAAAACTAGTCCGGTAAGTGTGTGAGCTTCGGTAAGTAGGTACCACTTTCCAAACGTGCAACATATAGTTGTTATTTTCTAAGCCGTCCGTTCTGCAGTGCGGCGTTCTTTAGTGCGGAACGGACGGCTTAGAAAATAACAACTATACCTACTTATATTTCGATTACTTTCTTCCCATAGCTATCAAACCACAGTATCAAACATAAACAAACATTGATACCTCCAAGAAACGACTGACCGCGGCCAGATAAAGTCGTACAAGCATTACTTGCACACGTAAATATTTATATAATTCAATAACTGGCTCTTAAAAATATATTTAGTCATCACCGTTACATGTAAATGCGCAAGTCGCGCACTCAAACAGTCACTCTCGCGCGCCCGGCCCGTCCTATCACGTTCCATATTTTTGTAAGAAAAACATTAAAAAATATGTGAAAACTCCTCCTGCCATATGTGTCACTGCTAGATACTGTGAGGTATGTGATCTTATTTATTATAGAACCGGTTTACAATGTGTTACTAATAAGCCGAGAACGGATATAGATAAGAACAAATGTCATGCATTACATTATCCGTTATTGTTCTAAAAATAGAGATCGCCATGTTGTATTTTCGTAGTGTTCTCAGGGAACTTACTTGCATAATTTGCGTTTTTAATTATTTATTGTATATTGTATTTTATATTTTGTTATGGTGTATTATTTTCATAACATGGTCGCAAGCGCAAATGCTAACTTAAGTTATGATTAGGAGGTATGAGTACCTTATGACCAATAAATGTACCTTTAAAAAAATGTCCCACTGCTGGGCAGAGTCCTCTTGGCTCTTCCATGGTCCCGATAGTGACCGGTCTCCCACCATGTTATTTTTTTTTATCACTGGTAAATATTTAGTTATTTTATTTACTAGTACCTAGGTACCCATAAAAATAATTTACAGCTTTTTAATTACCGCATTCAAACCACAAAGTTTTAATTTGGTGCTAAAAACACATCATAAGACGACGAGTACTTATTTACTTATAGCGTTAAAATATTATGTAATTCCTAAAAACGGATCTCGTATTCAAGTTGTGTAGTCACCATTTAGGTATTATGTACCTAGAGACGTGTAAATTGAATGTATAAAGAAACATAATATGGGATGACACGGTACGTTGGTATCTTTTTTAAACAGTGGTCCTGATAGTAAACAACATTGAAGTGTCAAATAGCTAGAGCTAGACTATAGAGTAGCTTTTTTTTAAACCAAAAGAGACCTAAGGTTTTGGATTTTATTTGGTCAATATAGTGCGCTACTCCAATATAATAATTACTTTAAAAACAAAGTTTGAACCGACTTCAACTCAGTACTTCGCCAAGCCACATGGTACATGAAAATTTCCACATTTCCTTTCCAATTTACTACACGAACTACTTTCCGAGAGCAAATGCGTTGATTATTACAGAAAAAACCCATGTCGCTATATGTGGGCTGATAATATTTGAGGAGTTCCGTCGATTCCCCAAGGATCTCAGAATTAACAATCCATTAGTTGCTACTTCAACGAAATAATGTCAGAATCATTGACGTACTTTACATCTTTGAGGAGTCCCATAAGTCATCTGTGGTCTTCATCATCAGTTCCACTTCACCAAAATTATGATTTCCGAGGGTTATAGAAGGGTTATTAAAGAAAATACCGAAACTACACGCGTGCCTATAAAATGTGAGGGTTGCCCTCAATTTCCCTGGGATCCCATCATCAGTTCCTAAATTGGTGACAGTGGGACCACCTCGGGAGTATACTCTATCGAATAAAAAAATAATTTTGGAAATCGGTCCACAATTGACGAAGAAGTCGGGGAACAAACATAAAAAAAATACATACAGTGGAACATATAACCTCCTCCTTTTTTGAAGTCGGTTAAAAACTTCAAGTTAAATGCCAAGGCCAAATTCTACAAAAACATTTTTAGTAGATCCATCTAAATACTTGTTTATGTGCAAACAAACAAAGCAATGTTTAAATCAACAAAACCATATTGCTAGGCCGTGATCATGATCAAGCGATGCGTGTGGCGTGGCGACGCGACGCTCGCGTCGAAAGTCACCCAAACACAAACACATTTTTTTTTAACTTCTTTTTTTAAGTCTGAGCTAAGCTTAGAGCTGACAGCGTGTATTTGACCGGGAGGTCAAAACAGCACAAACATATGGCGTTGCTTGGGAGTGTACACTGTACGCGCGCAAGAGATTCCATACTCGCCTGACGTGCTGTCAATAAATATATAGCCTTCGGTTGGCATTCGTTCGGTACCTACCATAAAGCCGCGGGCCGAATGCCAGCGGGCAGCGGGGGCGGTGATCAGTGCGGTGTAGTGTATTTTTTAATTGAAGACGCTCGAATGTATGAACTCCGCTCGTCGCCCCACATAACATAGCCCAGTGGCACATCAATATGAAATCGGAGGAAAGCCAATGCAGCGAGTGTCGGAGGTGCGGGACCTAGGAGTCCGCCTAACTGCCGATTTGTATTTTCGTAATCATATAATTGATGTCTGCAAGAAAGCTTTTCGTAACCTCGGTTTTTTGATGCGACTAGCAAGGGATTTCACGAACATTTCAGCGATTCGAGCTGTATATGAGGCTCTCGTAAAGAGTCACCTCGAATGTAACGCGGTAATTTGGAGTCCACATGAAGCTAAATACAAATTCATGTTGGAACGCATTCAAAACAAATTTGTTAGGCTCCTTTACTTAAAACTATATGGCGTGTATCCTGGATATCCTTTGCTGTATCCCACGCTCTTCGTACTTGGAATGGTAGGATATGACAAGCTTGAGGCGAGGCGGGAACTGGCTCTCGTTTCTTATGTACATAGTTAGAGTACTGAGAGGCGAGTTATGCAACCCCGGGGTCCTACACGCTGTGGCACTGTATGTGCCGGATAGGCATGCGGAGCGCCGCCGCCAGCCACCGCTGCTGGCCGTACCCGTCGCTCGCACAAATCTTCTGAAAGAAGCCCCACTAACGAGGGCTTTTCTCGCCATTAATAAAGTAACGCTCGAGGTGGACATATTTACGTGCTCCCTGAATGATCTCGCTAAGGCCGCTATGTTTATTTTTTGTTACGTCTAGGTTAAATATGTACCTAAAATTTATGTTATTTTATAATTGTTTAGTTTGTGTAAAATATAGCTTGTCTATCGCATTAGGTACCGCCTGTAAAGATAGATTTAAGTTGTTGAAATAAATAAATAAATAAGAGCGATGGGACATATTTATGAGTAAGTTGTATGGACCCATATTTTTACACTTGCGTATCTAACTTATCTAAGTCCAGCTCAACCTCATAACAGGTAATTCCATTCTAGTTTAATACCTGGTTAGCTGTGGATGGCATTCCAATTATGAACTAACGACAGATTATTCTGCGAACTGAGCATCGATGGAACTAGACAAGAATGATGCGCTCTACTATGGCTCTCAGTGGCGAAGCGTCCATACAAGCCGATTCCCACCGGCTTGCCTAAAATTTCTTGCTATATATTAACAAACATGTAAATTATCAAAAATCAGCCCTTTTTTATGCTCCGGGTTAGTGACAATTCTGACGCGCCGCCACTGATGGCTCTACACTTGCCGTAAGGGCCGAGACAGATGGCATGCATTCTAACTTCAACTTGTATTGAACTGCGTGGTAACTGCGGAGATATATTCATTCCGATCTAATGGACTGTGTACAAAAACTAAAGATCCAATCAAAATAAAAAATATTTTTTTTTTTTTTTCATTCTTAGGCAGAGGAGCTAACCAAAACGGAAGTAAATAAAAAAACAGGTCATGTACAGCAGCAGATGTAAAAACAAACAGGACATTATTGTAACTTGCGTACCTACTGGCGTTTATGAGTAGGTATTAAAGTAATAAAATACTTAAATATAGCACAGGTTGATAAATATTAGTTTCTAGGAAAGATTAGATATTGAATATCAATATAAATATAGATATCGGTATAAGAAGACATAAACCGTATTTATGCTTGGTAGTTCGATGCACAAGCTACTAGTAGATAGGTATGAAAAGACTAAGACTGCCTGCAAGCAACTAATTATTTAGACACATATCATTTTATCGTACAGGAAGCCCGGCCAACATGTCTCGGACATTCACCATAGAGCCTGTTCAGCAGGAAGATGTGGAAAACATCATGAAACTTCTTAAAAAGTAAGTATGCAAACAAGTTTCTGTCAAAAATAAAATGTTTAGTACAAGCTTTTATTGCCGCCTGTACTTTTCTGCATACCATCATCAACTACTCATTGAGAAGATTCTAACGAGCCCAAACTCGATGGGGTTGTGTCGTTTATGGCGGAGTTCCTATGGCCACCTTCCAGCTCCAGCATCAGATCATAATATTGCGATATACATATGCACGCAAAATTTCAGCCCAATCGGAAACCGGGAAGTGGGTCAAATTTAACTTGCAAGATTTGATGACAGACAGACAACGGGACAGGTGAAAGTAAATAAAAGCTTGTAAAAATAACATAGGTACGGTACACATCACAGCCAGAGAGTCAAATACTTTAGAAATAAACAGTAATCAATAAGGGAGTAATTGCCCCTTTTTGACATTACGTTGAAAAAAAACAATAGAGTCAGCATGATAAACATGTATCATCAGATAAGGTAGTAGAATCACCAAAAGTGTATACCTACATGTTTATGATTCTGACTGTACAACGCGATTGTTAATCAAAACCAATCAAAAACACTGACAAAATATTTACGGTGGTGTTTATTTCGTAACCAATTCGGGGTGTGGAAAAGTGGAACGTACTTTATCCAGATGAAAACTTCGCTAAAATGACTACGATTTTTCCGACTATTTACAACACCAGAATACGCAAAAAATATATGGAATAAAGCGGAACATGAAATTCACTTTGGTACCTATGCCTTTCACTCCACGATGTAAAAGCAGACTCAGGTGGCGAAATCTAATCAAAGAAAGAATCAATGGGGGAATCACGATTCTTGGTAATGAGGAATACTTACGGCGTGAGGAGGATTACTTTTCATATTTTAGCTATTTAGGTACAAATCACTTACTTTTTTTTCAGAACATTTTATATCGATGAGCCTTTAAACAGGGCGGTGGGCCTCATCACTTCTGAGAACGACACATGTTCTGAGCTGGATGATTACTGCAGTCACTCGCTAATGGAAGGACTGTCCTTCAAGGCTGTGGACTCCGACCACAACATTGTGGGCATTATGATCAGTGGCGTGTTGCCTTTAAAAGAGGTGAGACTTTTGGAAAGCTAGAATGCTATGAAGTATGTGGTGTTGTTCCTGGTGGTGAGTAAGGCGGCCAGAGCTCCCTATAGTGCGCTGTGTTGGGAGTGAGGGACCTGCATGTCTATATCTGCCAACACAGCGAATCCACAAGTGAATAAAGGGTCGGCAACGCGCTTGTGATTCTTCTGGAGTCTCAAGTGTCCATAGGCTACGGTACCAGCTTGACTTCAGGCAGGCCGTAAGCTTGTTTCCCACCGTCGTTGTGTGAAAAAAAATAGAATAAGACAGGCACCAGTTACCATCCCAGCTTTGCTTCGGCGACTAATAAGAAAAACAACGGACTCATTAGACTAGGGTCAAGGGGATCGACGCTTTTGCTGGATCTCTCAACATTGCATAATGCCGAAGAATTCTGTTTCTTTGATCAAAATCAAACGACAAAAACCACTTTGATGTGATACAGGTTGCGCCTGCGTGTGTGACCTGGGCTGTTATTCGCTACGCGTTAATGCGGCTCACCCCGCCGCTCACCCGTTACGAAACTAGACCTCTACCTACGATTCATTACTACGCATCGCGGTGTCAAGGTAGAATTGTGGGTGAGCGTTGATGTGAGCTTAAAACAAGTTACAGAATAGGGGGGCAGCGTGCGCCAACAACATAGCACCGGAGACATAATACGCGTCACGTCGTAAGCACCCCTTAACACAAACAGCTGTCCATGTATTCGTGGGGGTGGCAGCGTAGGTACCGGGAAATACAGAGTAGTCGGCTACCTCAAGGGTCTGCTAGGCTTCCTCCCAAGCATGCAGGCTCCCAAGTGGCATGACTTCGAGAAAACACAGCCCGCGTCTTAGAACTTCTTGAATTGATTTGATTTTCTTACATGTTTCAGGAAGACAACGGCAACGATCTTCTAAGTCAAGCGCAACGTTGCAAGAACCCGAAGTTTCAGAAGATTCTATACATATTAGCGAAACGAGAGTCAGGAGCCAAACTATGGGAGAGGTTTCCTCAGGAGCAGAAGCTCGTTGAAGTCAAAGTAGCCGCCACAGACCCTGGGTGGAGGCGGCGGGGCATCATGAACGATTTGCTGAATACGACTGAGTATGATACAAACATTTTTACTGTCGTATTGTTGTTATTAGAGTTTTGTTACAAGCTTATTGTGAATAGGTACCTATTTTGTGTTCCCCCGTCAGGCTTGACTAAGTTTTACGAAATTTTATATAAATAAATATTTACGCTAAGCGTGTGTAGACCCCACAAGGTGGACTGATGACCTGGTAAAAGTCGCAGGAGTCCGCTGGATGCGGGTGGCGCAGGACCGGTCATTGTGGCACTCTCTGGGGGAGGCTTATATGACCAGCAGTGGACGTCTTTCGGCTGATATGATAATGACTGAAGCTTAGTTAGCGCTTGGCGCGCTGATGTATTCTTGACATTACTGTATCGAAAGCATTTTGTTACTATGAACTCTAAAGATGCCTATGTCTGTAATAGTAAATTGCCTATTTTAAATCTATGCTGCACAATTAAATATATAACAGAATAGTACATTACTTACCTAGGGCGGTTAAACAAAGAATGTCTCAGATCGCAGGTATTTGACGCCCGAGCCGAAGGCAAGGGCGATAAATATGCGCTCTGGGGCTTTCTTTATTACCGCCCGTGGTGAGTACAAAATTTTACGTCTCTATCTGGCCAGGAAGTGGTTGGCATAGCGTGCGGTAATTCCTACTTTATGGCCAGGTATGACGTAAAGATTCTAGTGGTCATAATACTCATAATCCAGAGTAATTAGCAAAAACCTTTTTTTTTACAGACAAGCCACAGAACACAGAAACATCAAGCTTATACGAATGGATACGTCCAGTGCCTATTCGGCCAAGTCCGCTGAGAGGTTCGGCTTCACGTGTGTATACAAGGCCTTATACACGGACATCATGATGGACGGACGGCCGATAATCGTACCGGAACCGCCGCATTTGGAGGACAGGGTTTATATTAAGAAGTTATTTGACTGACTGCGTTTGCATCAGGCACAGTACGACTACGTAGGGCGGATTACATCGACCACACTTTAAGACCGTTGATCGTGAAATATGGCGCCAGCCGCTGTCACTCCATAGAAAACTGTCAGACTTCCCCTACAGGAAAATGTTAACGGACGCAGGTAACTTGCGAATACTGTTTGAAACAATCGAGCCTTAGAAATAACAACGGTTTTACTTGGTCCGTGATAAAGGATTTACCATACCGGAGCTCGACAAAGCGTATACGCAGTGACATATTATCGGTTTTCATATTCTAAACTTCCGTGTGGTCGATCCTAAAGCCGTAAACCCGCTGCGGTGCGCACTCTCTATACACAACCTCTCGAGCCAATGAGGGTTTACTGAATGCAATTACTTCACCTATCCGTATCTTTACAAGTGGTCTAATAAGTGACGGATAGTGCGAGAGAGCTCGAAAATCCACCAATCAAATAGATCTAGTGTCCGAGTCGAATATCATAGGAAAAACGAAACCCTCAAGACTCCGATGGCTCGGGCACGTACTCCGCATGGGTGACGATCGTGCAGTCCAGCCCCCCTATTCTGTAACTTGTTTTAAGCTTACCTCTACGCTCACCCACAATTATACCTTGACACCGCGATGCATAGTAATTAAGCGTAGGTAGAGGTCTATTTTCGTAACGGGTGACCGGCGGGGTGAGCCGCATTAACGCGTACCGAATAACAGCCCTGAAAGCGTACTCGGAACGTCCAACTGGTCGTCCTAGGTACAGTCGACGCCAAAAATATGTTTACACTTTTACACCTTATTCCATTGTAATAAGGCGAAAACTGTAAACATATTTTTGGCGTCGACCGTACCAGTGGGGTGACGTCCAAAAAGACCTGAACGAACTCCGGGCCGTCGATTGGACAGGGAAGCCTGGCGGTCTTTAATGTCGGAGGCCAAGATCCACTTTGGGTCGTTGCGCCACAGCATATGTAGTAAATTGATGATGATTATGATTGATGGGTTTTTACACCTAGACCTCTTGCCACAGTGCTGCCAGCTGGTGGCATAATTGCATTCAGGAAACCCACATTGTTTATCAGTGGCGGCGCGTAAGAATTTTCACTGGTCAACAAGGAGCCAAATAAAAGGGTTTTTTTTTTTGATGATTTACGAGTTTGGTTATATATAGCATGAAATTTTAGGGAAACCGGTGGGAATCGGCTTGTATGGGCGCTCCGCCACTGTAGCCTATTTAGCATGCGCCGCTCTAGAAGTACTTTTCTACTCTATGATAATACGAAGCTAATTTAAACCCACGATTTATGCTTTTTCCTTTGAGCAACAGGACTCTTAATCGTTGAATGTTCCATTGTCTATTCCGGTCATAGTAAAAAGGCTTCTAATCAAATCAGAATACGAAACTTGATTATACATGTATACGCTTTTGTTACCTTATTGTGTACTTAATAGTTGTAAGAGACATCATTTTAAGATAGTGATAAGAATATAGGTTATAGGTACATACATTATACATTGTTTGTTTAAAGTTTTTGTAATGAACTAATGAAAAAGTGTTTTCTACAGGTCAGGTGAAATTCAATCTTATGTAAATGTCATAAAGACGTTGTCAGGCAGAAACTTTTTTCACTTTATCATTAGGTACATCCTAAGCAGACCATTGGCTACTTTGAAATTCAAGAAAGTTTGAATAAAATTATGCATAAAATATTTCTAGAACCAATTAGTATAAAATTT
Organism: Epinotia brunnichana; assembly: GCA_963854355.1. Classification (NCBI taxonomy): domain Eukaryota; kingdom Metazoa; phylum Arthropoda; class Insecta; order Lepidoptera; family Tortricidae; genus Epinotia; species Epinotia brunnichana. The sequence continues at coordinate 13,067,858 of OY977949.1, read as the reverse complement.
AGAACAGGCCCCGTAGCATGGATGGCTTTATCACGCGATAAGTGACATGATAGAGCATCCGTCCCTGGCTGACACCGTTCGATATAACGAAACGACGCTCTTATCTTGTCACTTATCGCGTGATAAAGGCCATCCATGCTACGGGGCCTGGTAACGAAATTTTAAAAATATTGTCATACCTAATACAACTAATTTCAATAAATATTCAATGAATTATTTGTCTTTTACATCTTACTTTCATAATTATTTTGAAATTATATTTGATAATTTAAAAATAATCGTATAGGGTAAATCGCCAATAAATGGCCAACTCATACTAAAAATTAACTCTGTCACCCACAAATATATCTTGACGATTCGTAGTAACTAAGCGTAAGAGCGCTTTCACATATAGGCGTTTTTGTCGCGCGACCGTAGCGCTTCTATCTCGCTCGACCGTAGCGCTTCTATCTCGCTCGACCGTAGCGCTTCTATGTCGCGCTGCAGTAGCGCGACTCGTATCCATACATATTTAGTAGCGCGTCTGCAGCGCGACTTAAATATGTATGTATACGCGCTACAGTCGCGCGAGAAAAACCCGGTCACCTATAGGTATGTGAAAGCGCTCTATTCACTAATAAGATATGTCGTTTCGTTAGGCGTGACGGGTGAGGTGAGGCGCATGAACGCGTTCCGAGTAACAGCTCTGTTATTCTACATTATGGTTAATTGACAACATTTCTAACTACACTATGTATGTACTTAATGATGCCTAATTCGAAAACCATTTCGGTAACTATGTTACCTGAACGTAATAATAATAAAGTAGTTTATCTATCCAAATATCATAAACCCTCCATGATGCGTTCAAGAACCGCACATTATGACCACCATACAAATAGACAGTTTTGTTAGAACACATTTCTTATCTGTGAAAATGTTATTATTGCTAAATAATAACATCGATTACGATAATATTATTTCATTCAAATTTCGAACGTCTCTGAAAAACAAAGAAATTTGATTTAACCTCTATTCTAATATCAGTCGAGATGACGTTTAGTTCGAAATGAATTGTCAAATTTGACAAATGTCGCACGTAAGTAAGATATCGAACGATATGATGGTTGGATTAGTAGTTCCGACTCTAGTTTGTCTCTGAATCTAAAAAAAACTATGACAGCTGCCAGAAAACAACGCCGCGATGCCGGTCATAATTAGCGGCTCCTGGATTCTGCTTGTCTCTGTGTTTGATAACGCACGTGTTCGGGTTTGAATTAAGCTAATTAGCCGGTTTATTAACCAATTTTCACTAAGATTTGTTTATTTTTGTGGGTGAAGGTATACTAACCACGGTTTGGTAAGTGTTTTGTGTTTGTTTGTCCTGTGAGGATGGAATTGGGTGATGCTGAACCCCCTGATAAAGGGGAAAGTCAAAACGCGGGTAAAAAAAGGCCAAGTGAGGCTCAAAACGACGGAACTGATTTGCACGGTAAGAAATCTACCCCTCCGAATGCGTCCGTTCAACATACATACGTGAGACCAGGGTTTGAAAGCAGTACAGATCTGAAATATTCCGACATTGACGTAGGTCCCTTTGTTGTACACGTATCGCGGGAAGATATCGCAGATCAGCCAAATACCCCAAGTCGTATGCGGGCCCTAAAAATGGCTCAGATAATATATAATGGCAAAGTAGCAGGTATAACAGAAATAAAAAGCATTGGCAAAAATAAAATGTCCATCTACTTTAAGTCCTACATGGAAGCCAACTCGTTCCTTTCTGACCCTATCCTGACAACTTACAAGCTTTCAGCTATGATCCCAAAGTTCCAGGTTTCGCGCATGGGTGTTATTACTCAAATTCCGCTTGATTGGACGTTAGAAGAACTCACAAATGGAATTCAGTGCCCCTCTGGGTCTGGACAAGTTATAAAAGCCCGTAGACTTAACAAAAAAAAAGAAGTTGATGGCAGAAAAGTTTGGGAGCCAACAGGTACTGTAGTAGTAACATTCCTTGGGCAAACACTGCCTGATAAAATCTACTGCTTCAACATGTCCATTCCGGTGTCCTCTTATAGGCTGCCGATTATTCAATGTCACAAATGCTGCAGATTTGGCCATATCAAGGACCAATGCCGTTCTAATCCTAGGTGTGCCCGGTGCGCACAGAATCACGAGGTCTCCGAATGTTCAGTCCCTGTCAATGAAGTCTCTTGTCTATTCTGCTCTGGTTCACATGCTGCAACTGACCCGAAGTGCCCCGAATTTTCCAGACAGAAGTCTATCAAATTAGTGATGTCTGAGGAAAATATTGGTTATATCGAAGCGGCCAGAAGGTTCCGCCCTGTGCGTACTACATATGCTGATGTGTCAAAGAATGTTTTTGCCAGCCAATCCAACACGGCAAATATGTCTTCATCTTCTCCTCCCCCTAGCCCAGCCCGCTCTCAGTCTCTCCCTCAATCCCAATCGTACCGAAAAACTATTTTTATTGAAAGGCGACCCAAGCCCCAGCCTGGGAAGTCATACGATGCTGAAGCTCACAGGCAGATAACAGCTACTCCTAAATCAACTTTACCAAATGGCAATGCATTAGGAGAGGCCTTCTCGGTTACACCGAATGACAACTTGGGAGACTGTGTCTACCAGGTTATAGTAAATTTGCTCTCGAAATTCGCCGACATCATACCGCACACTGTTCTAGAAAGCCTTAAGGGCAACAATTGTGAAGCTATTAATAAAGTAATTCAAGACGGCCAATTACAACCTGATACAATGGAATGCTAGAAATATTAAAAATAAGAAACAAGAAATATCTCAATTGATAAATTCTTTTAGCCCGATCATTCTTGCCATCTCGGAGACATGGCTGAGGCCTCAATCCCTATTTAGGGTGACGGGCTACTCCTGTGTCCGGGATGACAGGGATGATGGCTGGGCTGGTTGTGCTATTCTTGTAAATAGAAAATTTAACTTTTCCCAACTTCCCATCCCATCCCACTCCTCTGGTTTAAATGTTGTTGCAGTTAAGTGCCTCAACATTTCTTTTGTGTCTGTTTATATCCCACATCCAAATTGTGAACTAATACAGGAACTTAGCTCCATATTACGAACCCTACCAGCTCCCTTCATTGTTCAAGGAGACTTCAATTGCCGCCATACGTTATGGGGCTCCCACTGCTGTGATGCGACGTCATTCTCTCTTTTAGAACTTATGGATGAGGTAAACTTATGTATTTTAAATGACGGAACACCCACGCGCAGAACATCTCCCGTACAGAACGCTAGTGTCCCTGATCTTACGTTGGCATCCCCAAATTTAGTTCGTTCTTTATCATGGTCGGTTTCCCCTAACTCTCTTGGAAGTGATCATCTGCCTATCTTTACTACTTTGGTAGGGTCTCCCATGGCCCCATTAGGTACCCATACAAACTCCACTTCTCAAATATAGAACTTGCCAGGCGGACTGGAGCAAATTTAGATCTAATCTAGAACTATCTGTGGGAAATCTGCCTAGTATCACCCAAACGAATGTGTTAGAAGTGTACAACCAGTTTATTTCGGCCATTTACTCAACGGCTGATAGCTTTGAAAAATACGGCCCGCGATAAAATACCATCTCCAGCATGGTGGGATGCTGAGTGTTCAGCAGTCATTAAAGAGCGTAACATGGCGGAGTCTCTTTTTGCTGAGGATCTTTCATTAGAAAACTATTTAAATTTTCAACGTGTGGGTGCTCATAGTAAGAGGCTGCTGAGCAGAAAAAAATTTCAGGGCTGGCGTTCCTTCTGCGAATCTTTGTCCCCGAGAGCTCCCGCTGCATTAGTATGGAAAAAAATCAAGGCTTTTCGATGCTCTCAAGTCGACAACAATGTCCCCAGTAACGTAACCTCGTGGCTTGATGGATTTACTGCGAAACTTGCCCCTCCATTTGCACCGCACTGGGAAGGCATTGGTAATTATTGTTCATTATCCGCTTCATCTGAAAGAATGAATGAAGCCTTTAGTTTTGACGAGCTGTGTTGCGCGCTTGACCATTTGCGGGACTCCACCCCGGGCTGTGATGGCATCCCATATTCTTTTATTACTCAAAGCTCAAAAGCCACTAAAGTGTTTTTCTTAGATATCCTAAATAATATATTTTTAACAGGAAACATTCCTGACTCTTGGAGAACTCAAATTATTGTACCGATTTTAAAACCTGGTAAGGATCCAGCTAGTCCTAATTCTTATAGGCCCATAGCATTATCGTCAGTTTTATGTAAGATTATGGAACATCTGGTAAAAAACAGACTGGAGTGGATTCTAGAAAATAGAAATATTATCTCTAATACCCAGTTTGGGTTCAGAAAGGGTATGGGAACTATGGACAGTCTAAGCATCCTCACGTCCGATATCCGGCTGGCTCTCACTCGTGGCGAACACGTGGTGGGCGTCTTCCTGGATGTCACAGCGGCCTACGATAACGTAGATCTTCCTATACTCAGGCAGAAAATGCTCAATCTGAGTATCCCTGTGAGGATTACTAATATCGTATGCAACATGTACATGGGCCGTTCTATTCTCGTCCGACTGAATGGAGATCTATCACCTCCCAGTCTTGTTTGGAAGGGCCTTCCTCAAGGTTCTGTCATGAGCCCCCTTCTCTACAGCTTATATACCTCAGATCTCGACACTTCAGTTAACTGCTTCTGCAAGATCTTACAGTATGCTGATGACATTGCATTATATTCTTCATCGAAAGACTTTTCCGAATCTTCTCATGCTTTAAACTCTGCTTTATATTACCTCAAAATGTGGCTATCTGACCACGGTCTCTCCTTGTCTGCAGAAAAGAGTAATGCAGTCATCTTTTCTAGAAAAAGGCACGTCCCCGATCTTAACATCCACATCGACGACGAACCTGTTATAATTAAGAATGAGGTTAAGTTTCTAGGTATTATTCTAGATTCTAGGCTGTCTGGAGTCAGCCACTTGAATTATGTGTGCCAAAAAGCGGAAAAAAATATCAATGTTTTGCGTGCTTTGTCTGGTGTTAGGTGGGGTTCGCACCCATATAATCAGAAACTTCTATACAATGCCATTGTCAGAAGTCATTTTGACTATGGAAGTTTTATCTTAGAACCATGTAGCAAACTCGCGTTGGCAAAACTGGATAGAATTCAGGCAAGGTGTTTAAGAATAATAACAGGAGCTATGAAATCCTCCCCGACGAATGCTCTTCAAGTCGAGTGTATGGACCCACCGTACTCTTTGCGGAGACAATTTCTGGCTGACCGGTTTTTCTTCAAATCGCTTCAAGTAGCTTCACATCCGTTACTTCCAATCCTTGAATCCCTCCAACGACTTGTAGTCTCCTCTCCATTTTGGTCTCATAAAGTGTCTCCCCTCTTAGTTAATAGTTATAAAAAGTACTTAGACCACCCTGTTAGAGTGTTCCAAAATCACAAAAATCCACTTTTTGAAATAAGCTATGACAGTCTTATCTTTCAGCCAACGGTTATATTTAGTTTGGGTATTTCAAAGAATCAAATAGGGGCCGATAACATATTTAACAAAGTGATTGACGAGAAGTGGTCTGACTATCTTACAATTTTTACTGATACATCCAAATTAAGCGACGAGAGTCCTGTGGGATCTGCAGTGTGGATTCCCAGGTACAAAATTATCTTACATTTTAAACTCCCTCCTGGAAATTCGGTGTTTTCCGGAGAGGCCATTGCGTTACTGGAAGCGGTTTCTTATGTGCATTCACACCATCTTAATAAATCTCTTATTTTAACAGATTCTCTGAGTTGCTTGCAAGATTTAGTTAAACGCCCATTCCATGCAAAAGAAAACTTCCCAGTAACGTTACAAATTAAGGAGGTTCTCCACAAGTGTCACATGGACAACATTGATGTTGTTCTGGCCTGGATCCCGGGACACAGCGGGATAAAGGGTAATGAGACCGTCGATCTTTACGCAAAGGAAGCAACCACGCTTGGCACCAATGTGTATGACCGATGTTTTGCTCGTGACCTCAAAGCACTTGCTCTCCCTCACATGCGTGATGCCTGGAACACCCGTTGGCAAACTTCCCGCCTAAATGTGGGCAAAAATTATGGCAATATACAACCAAATCTGCCCTCTAGGTCGTGGTTTTTTACTCGTAAATCCATTCCAAAAAATATTACGTCTGCCATTATTCGCTTACGACTCGGCCATATTTGTACCCCTGTGTTTTTAGCAAAGATACGTGTTCGAGATCACTCTCTGTGCGAATGTGGTCTGGCAGAGGGTACTCTCGAACACCTATTTTTTTACTGTAACCGTATTGTCACTCCTTTGTATGATATCCTTCCCCCGGACATCCCCCGTCCTGTTAATATTAAATTTCTCCTCACCTTAGTCTATTCACCCCTTGTGTATGTCCTTTGTAAATTTATTAAAATTAACAACTTGTTTTTATAGTAGTTAGTGTAACAATACATGTTTGTTTTGTCCTTTGTTCTAGATTCTAATCTCAGTGAACCTGCCAATTGGAAGATACCGGTTTTTTTTATAATAAATACGTGCCTTTTTTAACCTTGACGTTGGCGGAATCATCGGCAATACTGATGGGGCCATAACACAAAGATTGATTGATTAGCGGCTCCTGAATGCATCATGGAGGCTTATGATATGTGGATAGATAAATTAGTGTATGTAACTGTACATAATTAGGCATTAAAACACTCGTGTGATGTTATTATGAAAATGTACAGTCACATAAACGGCTTAGGTCACCTTGGGCCACTTCCTCGGATGGCCACTACCCTAATTCCTTGTTCGGCCACTTATCAGTTCGGCCATTTCCCCGATTTACCCTTAGTCCACTTCTGTTGTAAAAGATAGGTAGGTTAGGTTCGTTAGGTATCTTCAGATGCCCGAAGGGCAAACATGACGAAACAAATGCATGGTCTCCTGGTGTTTTGACGGAGCTCCTATTTCTGGTATGGTTGTCCTTCGGACATCTGAAGATACCTAACGAACCTAACCTACCTTAAGTGGACCATTTGCGAAATGTTTGCATATGCGAAAGGTAATTTGAGTGGACTTTTAGCTATGTTGACCGACGGGGAACAAATTATAGATTTGGCCGTTCATGGAAAGTGGCCGTTAGGAGAATATGCCATCAAAGGGAAAAGGCCGTTTAAAGAATGTGGTCCTTGGTGACCTAATCCTTTCATTTCTCATCCGTTTTTAAGAAAATCGCGAAATTGTATAAATGTGGTTTAAGCCGTGTCTGACGTCAATACTAAGACAGTCATATGAAAGGTGTGCAGTGCAAGCTGCCATACAGAGCCGTAATGTTGACGTCCTAATTTAGTTACGATCTTCTGGAATTCGCTACTACCTATTCAATTTGATATTTATGAAATTGAATGAAAATTACAAATTAGGGAGAAATAAAAAAACACGTGCCGCTAAAAAAAACATTTTCTAGCGAAATAAATCATAAAATGGCCTACTTGAAAAAATTTAATGTTTGTGTGTCTAAGGCAAAATACTTTTCGTAAACCGTTACTAATAGTACATTACTTACCTAGGGCGGTTAAACAAATAATGTCTCAGATCGCAGGTATTTGACGCCCGAGCCGAAGGCAAGGGCGATAAATATGCGCTCTGAGGCTTTCTTTATTACCGCCCGTGGTGAGTACAACATTTTACGTCTCTATCTGGACAGGAAGTGGGGTTTTCCGCACGCATAGCGTGCGGTAATTCCTACTTTATTTTATTTAATCGTATGGCATTTAAAACAGAAACATAATAACTATAAATTAATTCTAAGGTTTGTCAGCCACTTGATGGCCTTGTCGCCAAGGGTGATCAGGTCTTCTGGGGGTCCCTCGGCGTAGCGCGTTATGGGGCAATCCTCGATTATATGGCGAATCGTTTGTTCCTCGGCACCGCACGAGCAAGTTGGGGATTCCACCCATCCGCAACGGTGTTTATAGTGAGCACAGCGACCGTGGCCAGTACGGAGTCGGTTGATGTTACACCAGTCCCGCCTTGGGAGATCGAACCCTTCTATACAGGAGCCCGGTGCAATAGTGGATCCCAGTTTTCCTACCATCTTGGAGTTCCACGACTGCGACCACTCTAGCTTCAGATCGAAATTTTGGGCTGACAGTTTTCTGGAATTCCTACTTCCTACTTTATGGCCAGGTATGACGTAAATTATATTATGTACTTTCCTAATTTCCAATGCGTCCATAAGTATGCACTTTCCTTATTCAAATTGCGAATATTTTAACAAGGAAGCTAAATTAGTAGCTACCCGACATCGCGTGATTTTATGACGGTTGGAGTTTACAGTTATAGTAATTAATAATGTATCCATACTAATATTATAAATGCGAAAATGTGTATGTCTGTATGTCTGTTACCTCTTCACTTCACGCTTAATCCGCTGAACCGATTGAGAAGAAATTTGGTACGGAGATAGTTTGAATCCCGAGGAAGGACACAGGATAGTTTTTATCCCGGAAATCGTCCCCTAAAGGCGTGAAATGGGGGGGGTGAAAATTTGTATGGACCTACGATGTAAACGAGTTCCACGCGGGACGAGTCACGGGCAGAAGCTAGTAACAAATAAAACCGATTTCACACGTAGGTACAGTCACCGGCTTCAATTTATGATGCCGCAAAAATATCTGACACGCTCTTACGGCTCTAGGAATAGAGTTGACATCAGATATTTTGCGGCCTTTGTTCCATCATATATTTATGCCGGTGAATGTACTTCGCAAGACAGCATGGACTCCACTTAAAGGGCCTGGTTTTATAAAGAAACCAATGTATTCAACTTTCAATAAATTATTTAATTTTAAATTACTCGTTTTTATTTACATTTTACACGAACTATCACTCGAACCAAGTTTCTATTTCGAACGCCAAACCCATAGGATTTTTCTGAAAGCACACAATTTTACTGAATTTGAATATTTCTGAAAGCTGGCACATTTTTCATACCTATAGGGAACATTACGCAAAACTCTTCGTAGGTGGCGACACTAGCAGCGTGCAGCGTTGACATTGTATCTCGTTCCCACTTGCGGTATTGTCTATGCAAGCATCCTTGTCACTCATTTGACAATCAATGGGGAATGGATGAAACTTTTAGAAATGCCTGATTATTTTTTTGGTGATAGAAATAACCTTCCTTAGCACCAAAAAAAAGTTGCAGACTTCTCAGCTGCGTCAATTATTTTTGAAAAATATAAACAGTTTCCTCACTTACGTTTTGTGGTTAGGACGGCGAATGAGACACTTTCCTTGATCCGTCTCATATTACAAAAAATATTTTAAATATCTGACCCTGGCAATGATCAATATAGCTGCTGCAGCTGTCAATATCATTGCCAGTGTCAGTTTACCACGGTTTTTTATGATATTTTTATGTAATATGAGACGGATCAAGGAAATTGTCTCAATCGCCGTCCTAACCACAAAACGTAAGTGAGGAAACTGTTTACATTTTTCAAAAATAATTGACGCATCTGAAAAGTCTGCAACTTTTTTCTGGTGCTAAGGAAGGTTATTCCTATCAACAAAAAAAAATCAGGCGTTTCTAAAATTTTCATCCATTCCCCATTGTGCATGTGTGTGTGAATCCCTATATTCCTATACTGTTTGGTAGTGCTGCCTCTGGCGGCAGAACATTGCAGTAATGTTCCCTATTAGCCAAATGTTAGTATAGCAGCTCTCTCTCTTCAACAGATACACTATAATGTTTGGTGTTTATTATTCGGAGACGAACTATGTATAATGATAATGATACTAGTCTACTCGTACTATTACTACTCTAACAGTTTCAATTTCGACGACAAACCACATAGACCCGGGATGCAACCAGGCCACAGTGCGTTTTTTGACCCAAAAAAGTGACATTCTCTTTTTATTAGACAAATCTATTGCTTCTATCGTTACAAATGCGAGACGAGATGGCCCGTGTGCCGATTTTCAATAATTTTTCAAATAGGTAGATTTTTTTCCGTTTGTGTGACCTGGTCACGAATGGAAAACGAAAATTAATTATCCTCTAAAAAAACTATAGCTCGTTCATCGTTTAACGTGGCATTGTTTAATGTGGCAATTGAATGCGCATATTAATCCGATTTCACTTGCTCTTAAATGTGAATAGACACGTCGCAAAAAACGAATTTCTCCTTTTTGGAATGTAAAAAAACAGCGCCTTACAAATGAAATTTTCACAGATGATGTATTTCTGTTGCCGCTATAACAACAAATACTAAAAACACAGAATAAAATAGTTTTTTTATAGATAATGGTACGGAACCCTTCGTGCGCGAGTCCGACTCGCACTTGGCCGGTTTTTTCTAATTACGTGTAATTTCACTGATTGCTGTTTTGTTTTATGAGTATTGTATTTGCTTATTAAATAATATGTAGGGGTGATCACGTAACGTTTCGAACGCGCGTTAGGACAATGCAACTGTCATTTTTCCATATAAAAACTGACAGTTAGATTTACTTAATGTACAGTCAGCATCAAAAGTAGCTACGAAATTGAAGACGTCGAAAGCTCTTATTCGCTTTTAATAAAGACTTTTGACGTCTTCGTTTGCGTAGCTACTTTTGATGCTGACTGTACGTACATACAATGCGTTACGTGATCGACCTGCTGATCAGAAACTTGTTTTATTAGTTTCGCCAAGAGCTGAAACTTGCACGAATAATTATTGCTTAGTATTTTGTAAATAACTTGTAATTTTAAATTTAAGGGAAGTAATAATCACGAATTACGTTCTGATTTTGCTTTTTAAAGTTTAAATGTATGATATCTGGTCAGAAACTTGTTTTTCTCAAAAATGGCCCGCAAAGTGAACATAACAAACTACATATGAGAAGGTAAAGTGTATAGTTTAAGGCCAGATCAAAATTAAAAAATAAAAAACATTGCAGGCCGCCTGGAATGTTACATATGAATTCCTTTATTTGTCGAGTACCAATTTTAAAAAGTAGAAACTGGCATATAAAAGACGGCACAGGTCGTATTCAGCCAAATCAAGTCGTATTTTTCTGTTGCAAACGCGACATTTTTGTGTGTGTCATAAAAAGATTGCGTTTTTCGGTGGAAAAATACACTTGCAATTCTGTTTAAGAAAATATATATGACGTTTAATTTTATGTAATTTGCAGTATCCTCAATTTGTATTTAATAATAACGCTTGATTTCAATTTAGTCTTTTTATTCCCCCATTTTTGAGAAAAGCACTATATTAGCCTCAGCCGGAATGGCAATTGCAGGCTTCGTATTATAATTAAACGGACTCGCAAGCTCGTCCGTTTAAACAAAATACTCAGCCTGCAATTGCCTCCTTCCCGGCCACGGCAATAATGTACTATTATTAATTTCGCCAAGAACTAAAACTCGCACAAATTTTCGATGAAACGCTACCATGTGACTTGGGAAGGAGTCTACCAAGAGGTGCAAGATGGGGCAGAGAGCCTGGAAGTAGAAGAAGACATTCAATGACTTGTACATTGCTTCTTGTGTTGATTTGTCTTGTCATGGTCCTTGAGCGTAAGAGCGTACAGATTTTTCGACTGTACAAAGAGCAAACTACAAAAATGTACCAGGCACATAATCTTATTACATATATTGTATATACCTTATTATTTACTTTTTTACAAAAAATCACTTAATAAAACACTAGGTAATTGAGATGGGCAATATTAACAAATTCTCAATAGCTAAGACATAATTACTGAATCGTAAAAAACTAATTATTTATTAAGTATGTTCGTATTTCGCGTGTCATACTAATAATGTTTTCTTTCACCACCCATAAAAGTGCTATACCGTGTTTACTATGTTAATTTTATATCCAGGAAATCCGGATACTGGTAGTGGCAGCCCTGAACGAAAATTTTAATTGACTGTAGATTAAATGTTCCATGGAATTAGGACTTGTAAAAAATAGGGTAGATAGAAGACATAATAATGAAGCTGTCATACAAATATCGCGTCCTACTACGGCGGAATATAGAAGAAAAAAAATAAAAACCAAAATCTATAAAATTATGAATATCTTTGTAATAAATGTACCTAGAGAGGTCGTAATTGCCTCTAAATGTATATCTTTTAAGGGATTATCTAACATTTTGAACAACAAAAAAGTTTATTAAATAATTTGCAATATATAAATGTTTTTCGTAATATCCGGGTGTCAGAAACAAGATTTTCAAAAATGTATTTCTCAAAAAGTACGCATATTAGAAACGCGGGAGTTTTAGTCTCGCATTTGTAATGATCTAAACTACAGTTATTTGTAATAAAACGGGGATGTCACTTTTTCGGCTTCTATAAAACACTGTGTGGCTATCTCAAAATAATCTGTCATTGTAGCAGTTATGTTATGTCAGTTGACGTAGATTTTAAATTATACGTTCCAATGACATTTTATTTTGAAATAGCATTACATTAAGATGTATTATTGCTTGTCACCGCGTGCTCGGCCATCACGTATAAAAACTAGTGTCCGACCGAAGGTTCGGTTTCGATTTCGGCCAGTTTCGGCCTTAAAATCATGTTTCTGCCGTAGTTTCGGTTTCGGCCGAAAAACGGCCGAACCTTTCGGCCAGGCCGAAACTTACGTAACGGTACTTCGGATCGCGTTCGGCTAACTTCGGGTGCGCTTTTCAACGATTCTTCGGTTTCGGTTTCGGCAAAAAAAGATGTTTTGGTCGGACACTAATAAAAACATACCTTTATACTACTCCGAAATGAAGATGTGTACCAGTCGCCCCCCGCATCAGACAGCCCGTATTCTGTGAGGACGCGGTCTGAAGGAGTTTCCCTGCAATATTTACGAATTTAAGTACTAAACTCTTGCTATACTATGGCTCTGTGAGTTGCAGAACTCGCAAGTACGTCTTTAAAAAAATAGGAAATCTGAATCGACTAAAAATTTAAATAATTCTTGAACCTGCTCCTGGTAAAGGCACAGAATAAGTAATAGTACTACGTACAGAAGGTTCTCTGTTAACAAATTCCCTGTTTAGGTACGCCAAACGTGCCTAAATGTGGCATCCCTTTCTATCGCATGCAACGCGCTGCGACCCGTGCGAGCGTCCCGTTCCAAGGCGCGGCAACTACTGAATAGAGCCCCTCCGAAGGGGCGACCGGCATGTACTTGTAGCGATAAACACAAATCGCGAGTGAGCCGCGCCTGGTAAAGGTCGCGGGAGTCCGCTGGATGCGGGCGGCGCAGGACCGGTCACTTTGGCACTCTTTGGGGGTGGGGGGGGGGGGGGGGGGTATGTCCAGCAGTGGACGTCTTTCGGCTGATATGATGATGATGATTGAACCTGCTCACAAAATTTCATGAGTATCGGTTGAGAATGCGACCCGTAGAGGAGAACAGCTGGAGAAACGGACATACGAAGAATATTGGCCCCAGCTGAAGCAGAGAGATTCGATCGCTTCGCTCCCTTGTTCAATAACATCAATTCTATCAGAGGGTTCATTCATATTATATGAAACCAATAGCTGTTCTATTATCATTATAACGTCCACACTAGCCCATTGGCAATGTGTAATTTAATGCGTTATTGACAAAATTAACTTATAATATACTCACCGGCAAATTTAGCGGAACATAAAAAATATGTACGAAACTTTTTTATTTGAGATTACTGACTGGTTATACAAGCCATATATTTTAGAACGAATAAGTTTTTTGATCTTTTTTTATGTTCCCCTAAATGCCGGTGAGTGTATGTGGGAAAAATATAACACCTGTAAAAATATCTCCCCTACACACACACTCCAAAATATCTTGACACTAATTGATGGTAAGTAGGGTAAATCGTTAGTAGCTGCCCACCGTTCAATACCTGGCCACCTCATACTAAAAATTAACTCTATTCACCCATTATTGGCGGCGCGTGAAAATTTTCAATGGGCAACCCGGAACAAATAATAAAAGGTCCTGTTTTACTCTTTGAGTACGGAACCCTAAAAACCAGCCAAGTGCTAGTCGGACTCGCGCATGAAAGGTTCCGTTAGTACCATTATCTATAAAAACGTCAAAAAATTACGTTTGCTGTATAAGAAAAAAAAAACAAATAAAAAAAAATATTCTGTTTTTTTGTATTTGTTGTTATAGCGGCAACAGCAATACATCATCTGTGAAATTATCACGGTTCATGAGATACAGCCTGGTAACAGACGGACAGACAGACAGACAGACAGACAGACAGACAGCCAGACAGACGGACAGCGGAGTCTTAGTAATAGGGGCCCGTTTTACTCTTTGAGTAAAAACCCTAAAGAATAAGAATTTCTAGAGTACCTATACAACTATAGGCATGCCTAAAAATTGGGCTTGTACGAACGCTCCGCCACTGTCACTGTCACCCATAATAGAATTCATTTTAGTATAAGGATTCAATTACTGGCCAGTTCCTTCAATAACTGGCCACTTCATACTAAATTGAATTCTGTTCGTAGGGGAACAGAGTTCCTTTTTAGTATGAGGGTGCCAGATATTGATTTGCAATAAAGTCGGTATCATGATTTTTTTGAGCGAGTTACCAATGTAGGTATTTTGGTAATTATAAAACTAAAAAAAAATACGATATATCGTCGGGTGACAAGCAAAAGTCACTACCAAAACTGTCACTGCTCTTCCAAACCTCGTATCTAGGCACGTAGTCGATATCGAGATACGACTTTTGATTTAAGTAGGTATTTGTTACTTAGTGAGTTGTGCTTGTCACCCGACGATATACTTACGCAAGATGAGCAGAGAAAAAACATGTCTACAGATGGTTATTACGTGAGAATAGACTAAAACAATGTACGAGAATTTGATAAATTTACTAAAATATCCTTACAAAATAGACAACAGTTTACAATGTAAAATTACAAAAATAGGTATCTACATTATTATTTCAGGTGAGGTAGCTAAAACAATATTTATCTAATTACACTACTTATGTACTTAAGTTTAAATACAAATGTACAGATTGACTTTTCATATTTCAGATATAATAGTAGTTACTATGACTTTACATAATGAAGGGTATTAAACAGGAGTGTGGGTTTATGAAAAGAACCGAAGGCGAGTTTCATAATAACATCACACGAGTGTTTTAATGCCTAATTATGTACAGTGGCGGAATGAAAAGGTTGATCAGTTTTCAAACCAAATTATTTACGCGTTGCAAGCACATGTTACCTTTTTAAACTACTTTTTAAACTGTTTGACAACAAAGTTCAAATTTACTTAGACGAATTTTCCTTGACTATTAATAGTTGAACTAAAACCTTTTTATTAGTTTGATCTTGCCATTACGTTGTGTCAAGTTTGAAAAATCTAATGATTAAATCCTCTCGGCTTAAAATTATTAAAACTATAGATGTGTGTAACAAATCCTGTCCATGTCATCATTGCTATTTCTTGTATACTTACGTTTATTTTTTCTTTTTTTAACTCGTTTTCCAAAACTCAAAGAGATCAATTCTCATAGTGGACGTATCTGTAGGCCATGTAGTGAAATGCCATTCATTATGACGGAATGTGTCTGACACTCGGTCGATAAAGCAGATGCTGATAACTTATAATGAGGAAGCAAAAACAGATCTTAAGGTGGTCAACCTTTTCATTCCCCGACTGTACAGTTACGTACACTACTTTATCTATCCACATATCATAAGCCTCCATGATGCATTCAGGAGCCGCATATTATGACCGCCATCGCGGCGTTGTTTTCTGGCAGCTGTCATAGTTTTTTTTTAACTCTTTGTCTCCCAACGATCGGGTGATCGAAGGCCTGCAATTCCAACGACTTACATGTATGTCGGCATGTGTGGTCCCATTGGTCCAGCAGTCAGACCTCGATAATGAACCCTGGTGTATTTTGTATATAAGATTCAAATTAAAAAAAAAATCATGACCCACATGTGGGTCATTGGGATTCCAGGGTAAAAAAAATGACCCACATGTGGGACCTGCCGGACGACTCACATGTGAGTCGTTGGGAGACAAAGGGTTTTCAGAGACAAACTAGAGTCGGCCCCAACAGTCATGCATTCATACATACATATAATCACGCCACTTTTCCAGAGGGGTAGGCAGAGATCACGGATGTCCATTTGCTACGATCCTGACAAACCACTTTCGCTTCACACACCAACAATCATATCGTTCGATATCTTACTTACGTGCAACATTTGTCAAATTTGTATGCAAATTGACAATTCATTGCGAACTAAACGTCATCTCGACTGATATTAAAATAGAGGTCAAATAGAATTTCTTTGTTTTTCAGAGATGTTCGAAATTTGAATGAAATAATATTATCGAAAATAAAATTTTCACAGATAAGACATTTGTTCTAACAAAACAGTCTATTTTTATGGTGGTCATAGTGCGCGGTTCTTGAACGCATCATGGAGGGTTTATGATATTTGGATAGATAAACAGATTTTGTTGGTATATACCTTACTTTTATCAAATGTTATAATTACTGAACAGGACGTGATAATATGAAAAGAAAGTGGCGGCCTTGCATAATTGAGACACTGTACAAACATAAACCTTATCTCATTGCAATAAGGTAATTACATTAGTTCAACATTTAAGCCATTACCGTAATACAACCGATTTAAGTACCAAACTCTCAAAAAATAAGGTTGAAAATTTGTTTTAGATATAGTTATTTGTTCAACAAGAGAGCAAAGTAGATTTTTGCTGCGAGTGTTGATGTTGAGTCCCGAGCAAGCGAAAGATTCTATATTTGAATCACGAGCGTAGCGAGTGATTCAAAATTAGAATCTTGAGCGTAGTGAGGCACTCAAAGGCACGAGATGCAAATATCTTTGCTCTCGTGTGATACATACAACTTTTCACCTCAGCAGTGAGAACATCGTCACGTTAAAAAATATATCGCTAGGCTTTTACGCACCTATAATATTCTGAATTTGTAATAGAGCACATCATAGTTGTAGTTGTAGTATCCACACTATGATGTTGATGTGTCACCAGTGCTCGATATCAACATTAAAAAGCTACTTTGACTCACGGAGTGAGGAAAATCGCATTTTGCTCACTGTTTTCACGCAGCAAAATATGCTTGTTCGAGCTGCTGAGGTGAAAACAGTATTACCACCAAAATTCATAAAAGTAATATACATATGTATACCTAACAATATTAATTGTGCGTCAAAACAGTTCCAAATCGAACGACATACATACATAACATATACGCCATAATATCGACTATAGTACAAACCACTGTGAGACTATTGTACAGGTAAATACTTGAAATACACATTTTTCTCTCATTATAATATAATAGTATATAAATAATAATAGTAATGATATTTTGAGTGTTTTTTTTATATAGATGTCATTTTAACATTAATGTAACTGGATTTTTATCTGAAATAACTAATGATTATTATTGTGAACAATAATCAGCGTAATCACTTCTTTTCCGTGGCGAGTGCTTGCCCCAGAGACGCGGTGGCGACGGTGGGATTGGCGCCACTCACTATTTTTTCGAGCAAAAGCCGCGTTTGTACCTGAAAAAGAAAATGATATTTCATCAAAACAAACTCTTTCTTACTATTACCATAGTAAGTGATTTTTTGGTCGTCCACCAGCTCGATGGGTTGATGACATAAAAAAGACCGCGGGTCATTTCTGGATGAGACTAGCACGGGACCGGGATAAGTGGCGTACGCGAAGAGAGGCTTATGCTCAGCAGTGGGCGATTACAGGCTGAAAATGATGATGATGATGATGAAGTGTTTTTCAACCTTTTTCATAGCGCGACCCCCCTACGGTAAGAAAATATTTCGCGACCCCCCACTCTACGCTGTTCTTAGATAAGATTTTCTATTTTGTAAATAGGAAATCCCTACATGACTTAACTTACAAAATTCAAGTAGCCGCGACCCCCTTGGAGTGGCTTGGAGTACCCACAGGTTGAAAAACACTATAGTTTATAATCTGCGAGGCCCTATTCGTATACTTGTTTGCCACGGACATTACATATAAAAGGGGGGGCTAGCGCGAGGCCGCCTTAAGTGTGAGGCCGTGGGCGAGGGGCCACTACACCCACGCCTAGCTACGCCACTGTTGAAAGATAATTTAGTTTGTTACTTAATTAAGATTCTTCCTCTACCTGGCTGCTTGCCACAAATATATGTTCTGCATATGTACGAGGGGCGGCTGATAAGTTCTAAGCCTAAGGCATAAAATGAAAGAAACGTTGAAGTTCAAAGTATAGTACACATTCAGTTACATTCTGGGGAATTTAACGGTTACCACCACATTAATATAATACCATTATATTATTATAAACAGGCAAGAAAAGGTCACCATGTCTGCCAAATACGGGTATTTCGGCATTTTTCAATTCCGCTCATAAAGGTAACCTCTTGTTAGAAAGAGAATATCCCCTACAGTAAAATTTGAAGAGTTGATTCATATTCTGCAGTCTACCATCTTTTTGCACGCTATTTTAAAAGTACATTAGCGCCATAATATATAAAGAAGATAAAAGATTGTAATATTTGTAGTATTTACTCATTAACCTAACATATTTTAAGCAAATCCTTTTCTTCCTGTATCTGTTAGGGAGACCTGTCATTGGCTCGACAATTGTATCTTAAATGTAAGCCTATATTGAATGTTAAAAGCTGTTGGTCTTCTAATAAATAAAAATAAAAATGAAAAAAATAATGACAATCCCCGCTCAGGGCGATCTCTGGTGGTGGTGTCTGGGAAAATTTAAAAAAATAAGAAAATATGTTCAGTCTTATAAAAATCTAAGAATGTAGCAGGTAGCAAAAATGCTAAAAAATCGTAAAAAATAAACAAAATAAACTTTACACGGATATGGAACGTAATAAACATCCTTGAACTGTGTGCTACATAAATGGCCAGGGCGCTCAATAAAGAATCTTGACTATAAAGTTCATTAGAATTAGGCAATAGCAATTCTAATGAAGTTTTCTATTATATCGTCTCCGTAGTTTTAATTTACGCATGCCAGTATGACCCGATTATAAAAAAATTCTACATGCTGCGATTTAAAAAAATTTAATGTCTACCGAAGAATTCCAATAATAAAAGTCGTCTAAAAGAGTTCTATAATCGTGTCTTCGTTCGATGAAGGTATTTTAGTAAATATATACTTGTCAATAGGGGCGACAGGGACTTGTCATTATTGCACAAAGTTGTTGAGGCCAGTACGCAAAGCCAGTTTTCAGGAACGACGTGGTAAACTCGTATCCAAAGTGATATTTTCATAGGACACCAAGTCTGTTCACTTGTCATGAGTTGCCAGGCAGATCACCAAATAGTTTCGATGCGCTAATATTAATCGCCTACCCGACCATAGGGACCTGGTTTCGGGTTACAATATTCGGTTAACTAATTTGAAAAACGAGTTACGCTTCCAAAGATAAGACGAAAAAAAAGCGGACATAGTAATAGTTTTGTAGGGCTATTTTAAGAGCAAAACTAAAAAAAAATTGGGGATATGAAGTACTATATGCTTGATGTGTTAAGTTTATTTTACTCGAGGATAGATATATATTTCAATCAAAATTTTTGGTTTAGACCTTTTTTTTCAATTTATGTCTTAGGCTTAGAACTTATCAGACGCCCCTCGTATGATTGCTTTTCTATCTTGTTAAATTTGATGGATTGGTGACGACCGCTTTAGCCTAGTTGGTAGTGACCATGCCTACGAAGAAAGAGGTCCTGGGTTCGAATCCCGGTAAGGGCATTTATCAGCGTGATGAGTACGAATATTTGTTCCTGAGTCATGGATGTTTTCTATGTATTTAAGTATTTATTTATCTATATAAGTATCTATATCGTCGTCTAGTACCCATAGTACAAGCTTTGCTTAGTTTGGGACTAGATTGATGTTTGTAAGATTGTCCGCAAATATTTATTTATGTATTCCAGTTCTTACGTATATTTGACATGGTAGAATTATTTAATATAAATACAGTGACAACATTTATTATTACCTAGCTTCTGCGCGCGACTCCGTCCGCGTGGAACTCGTTTATATCGCAGCTCCATACAAACTTTCACCCCCCATTTCACCCCCTTAGGGGATGATTTCCGGAATATATACTATCGTCCTTCCCTCAAACTATCTCTATAGAAATTTTCATCTAAATCGGTTCAACGGTTTAATCGTGAAGAGGTGACACGCACTTTCGCATTTATAATATTAGTATGGATAGATGACAAACAATATTTCGAGCCGTGATTTGAACTGACACCATGCATTTTGCGTTGGCTGGATCGTCAAAGTTTTAAGTAGATTCTACACAAAATGAATGGCACCGGGCTCCTTACTACAGCGCTATCTACTTCAGCTGACAAAACCGCGGTACGAAAATGGTTCGACTCTGAACAACTCTTATAGGCTTATAATTTATTTGCCTAATAGACAATACACCCAAAAATATAGGTAAAAATTAAAGCGTCAGCTTTAACTTTTTTATCTATCCAAATCATAAACCCTCCATGATGCGTTCAAGAACCGCACATTATGACTACCATAAAAACAGACTGTTTTGTTAGAACAAATTTCTTATCTGTGTGTTATTATTGCTAAATAATAACATCGATTTCGATGCTATTATTACATTCAAATTTCGAACACCTCTGAAAAACAATTTGATTTGACCTCTATTCTAATATCAGTCGAGATGACGTTTAGTTCGAAATAAATTGTCAATTTGCATACAGATTTGACAAATGTCGCACGTAAGTAAGATATCGAACGATATGACAGTTGGCGCCGACTCTAGTTTGTCTCTGAATTAAAAAAAATACTATGACAGCTGCCAGAAAACAACGCCGCGATGCCGGTCATAATATGCGGCTCCTGAATGCATCATGGAGGCTTATGATACTTATGTGGATAGATAAAATAGTGTATATAACTGTACATATTTAGGCATTAACACACTCGTGTGATGTTATTATGTACAGTCACATAAACTACTATTAAAGTATCACATATTTTCAGTTAACTACTCCGAAATAAATTACTATATTACGAGTACAATGTTGTAGGAATACTACATGAACTGGGGACCGATTTTTGACTGTCGAGCGCTCGACTCTTTCTCTCGAAAACTGACAACAATGATGAAGTGCTTGAAATAGCGATAGAAAATTTAAAAACGAGTGGTATTAACCATCTCTCGTAAGTCAAAAATTGGCCCCCAGATCTGGTTCTATATCTGTACTCTAATTTTGTGACTGCGTAAGTTTACACGTAATGTTTAACCTCGAAAATTAGAAATAGAAATGTTTATTGCGTGTCACATTACCTACAGGTTGCAGATGGTGAAAAAACATAAAGGTATACATGTGACGCCCTGCAAGGGCACTGCAAACATTGCTATCCGCTATCAAAAATATTTTAACGGTATACGAGATTAACCTTCGGGATGGCCATAAATTATATTCTATCCCTTGCTCCGCCCAAGTTCTTTGTAAAAGACGGGCGGAGCCGCCGGAATAGCTAGTTATAAATTCTGCTACACAGTAGAAACAATAGTCAGTACCTCGACTTCGTCTTCGGGTGTAATAACCGCGTCCAACAGGCTAAGGCCTGTCTCAGCCTCTTCAACCTTAATGAAAACAATAAAAGTGAGAACCCAACTCACTGTGTCTATTGCATCTTCAAATAGGACTAACGTAGTACAAATACAAATATAAGTTATAACGACTAAATTCCCTTGTAAGGTACGACCCTGTCAAAGAATCAAGTCTTCTACTATTTGGCGCAGATATTGAGAGAGCTAAGTAATACGACAAGTGAATATCAAGTTGAATCTAGAAATTCCTTTAGTCATCTTCCGTCTCCATCATCATCAAGCCACATTGAGTCCTTGATGTTACCAAAATATTGCAGTGTTACCAAACTTGCATAATGCCGAATCTTAGCTCAATCGGCTACCAGCAAGTGCATGGATAATGGTTTGCAAATTATGAACTTTAGTAAAAAGTGGTATTAACACAAAATCCCAAGCAAATTTCAATAAAAGCAGCCAGCTGGTTTGAAAAAAATGGAATGAAGCTGTTCCGTACGCACCTATATATTATTATTATGCCGGGTCGCCGGCATGAAGCGCCGTGTAAGGGACAGCCCCAACAGCCGCCTAGCAATTATAGCAAATAGGCTGGACTGTCCCATAATGAAGCACTGGGACCAACTCCATGTTATGTAAATTTTATACCTACTAACATAAGTTTTTAAGTTACTTGAGCTAACACATTAATGATTTTATTTTTCTTGTAATGTATGGATCTTTGTTATCTGTAATAAATGATTGATTGATTAAGGCAAGTACCTACAAGTCGATTGATTTGGGTAACATATTTTGACGGGGCCATACCAAAAAAAATTGATAAATGATATTATATAAAATCTATGTAGGTACCTAATAAACACACTTATCCTCATATTCTAAGATACCAATGTATCTAAAAAAGTCCAATGTACAAACAGTAGCACACTTAACTGGCCATCTATTCGCATAGCTATAAGGTTTAAGATGGTCAGTTAAGTGTGTCTTCGATGGTACCTTAAGAATATGTGGCGACGGTAAGTACAAAGGATCTGCCGCTAGAATCCCGACGAGACTTTCTGTAGAATCAGGAATGGGAGCACTCGAATTGCCTTGGATATTCTCGGCTATAACTGGCTGGTCAAACTGCAGCAAACGGAGGAAATTAATGTTAACTTCGACAACCGACATATAAGTCTGCTCTAAGGCGGTCCTCTTTGAGAAGGCTTTCCAGCGGTTAACTTATTTACTAGAACAGTCTGCTGCGAATCCTCTACAATTTTCGAATAAGGAAGAGGTTAGAATTGCCTAACTCGGGTATTTCATGGGTTCGACCTTAACCTCATAGTAGCGTCAAAGTGAGACCATTTTTTTCACGACTGCCCAAAGAAAGGAGTTAAATGTACAAGAATATGTATGTATGTGTAATTACAGAGCCTACATGGCTTAAGCTACACGGTACGAAATCTTAATTACAATTTAATATGTAGTCTGTTGTAAGTTGGGATAAGCACGAGAGAAAGAAATCAGACCAGGCCTTCGGAACGCCAATTTCAACAGATGCGAGGGGCTACGAAAAACTATACTAGCACCGCTCTTAAAATAAAGAGTTGAAACCGAATGTCTATGCTACTTGGGTAGAGATGGGTAGTTGGTACCCACGGGTAAATACCGTGTATTTACCTAATTTACCCGTATTTACCAGTTTCTTCCCAAAAAGGTTTGTATAAACCAGGGACTGATTTCGGTTACGGTTATACCGGTATGAAACCGGTATTCCATTACGGTACCGTTATGTCATAAAGGTTATGCGCGCCGCGCGAACATAACGGTACCGTAACCGTTTTGAAATAACGGTTAGCGGTATCAGTTTTAAACGATACCGTAACCTTTATAATACCGGTATTATAAAGGTAATCGAGAAAAGTAAGCAAGCTGGCACTCTACAGAGGAAGCATTGGCTACTAAACATTTAAAGGCAAAAATACAAAGCGGCAGAGCCTTTGCCGGCGGTTTGGCAATAACACCAGGCCAAATTCGATATATCAGTACCTTTAAATAGCGGTTACGGTACCGGAAAAAATAAAGGTACTGTTATATTTCGGTAGCGAAATATAAAGGTTCCGCTACCGAAACCGCTATTTGACAACCGATATGACGTCATACCGTTAAAATAGAATACCGGTATTTGTCGGTTACGCAGTCCCTGGTGAAAACTTCTTGTGAAACGAAACTTGGGGCATGCTTTGCGTTGGTTAATTCCCAAGGGGGTCGAAGTTGCACCACGTCCGTAGGAATTACCCACCGCTACCGGTACCCTACACGTGACCCCTGGGCGGTGCTAAATATGCAACAACCTGGCAACCGTACCGTCTTTTCGAAGATCTCACGGTTCTAATACAATGATTCGCCATACGATAAATAAATAAATTCCCAACGCTTGCATGAAGTTGAGGTACTGATTATTATTTCTACTATGTACGCTATCCAAGTATTATATAGCTATGCTTTCGTATCTCAATAGTACAGTCGCCATCACATACATAGGTACACTATAGGTGTTCAAAAATATCGGCACATGCACCCTAATGCCTTGAAAATAGAGGTGTGTTCCGATGTTTGTGACGTGCTTGTTTGCTCCGATGTATGTGATGGCGACTGTACCATGGCACAGTGTTTTAAAAACCATGCTTGTGTCTCAAGTCGTTTTTTTTTTTGAAAAATCAATATTATAAAACAGAAAAGTCAAAAAACAATATTACCTCCAAAAGTAAACACGGCAAGCGTATGAAAAAGAAAGCAAACGGTAGGGAATGCAGATTCAGCTTGGTGAAATCAAAATTTTACAAAGTAGAAAAGTACCTAATCCAGTTCGTGGGGAACGGCCTCCATACATTGCCTTGCAAAAGGTGGAGAGGAAACTGTTTTGACTTATATTGGTCGGGTATGAGGTCATGAAAAAAAATGTAAGTTTCCGACCTCGGGCCATGTGTGCGTTTGCAACCATCCTCATTTGCGTGGGCCATTTTTTGATGTTTTTGAAATAGCACTTTAATTGTTGCTTCTGTGACAAAAGTGTCTATGGCAAGTTTAAAGATGATTAAATTCCTTACATGTTTGGTATAATAAATAACTATTTGCGGACAATCTTACACAAATCGATCTAGTCCCAAACTAAGCAAAGATTGTACTATGGGTAGCTACTAGACGAAGATAAACATACTTATATGTAGATAAATAAATACTTAAATACATAGAAAACATCCATGACTCAGGAACAAATATTCGTGCTCATCACACAAATAAATGCCCTTACCGGGATTCGAACCCAGGTCCTCTTGCTGCGTAGGCAGGGTCACTTCCAACTAGGCTAAAGCGGTCGTCGGTATACAACATTTATCTTTTTTTTTTTGTATGAAACTGTACCTTTTTTTGTCAAAAATGAATTCCTCGTGTCTGTGTTAGTCGGTACCGATACCCCACAAGCAACAATAGTTTATGTGGGTGATTCTACGAGCGTTCCAACCGCCGTCAGTCCGCTGCTCGCATTATTGTCAAAGTTCTTGCAGATTTGAATCCCCTTTCCCAATAAATTGGTAGTAGTCCTGGACTTGTTTCAAATACCTGAAGATGCCATGCCAGTTTGCCGGTACATTGACAACAATGCGAGCAGCGGACTGACGGCGGTTGGAACGCTCGTAGAATCACCCATGTATAACGCAGACGACGCCTACTTTTTCCACATTCACCCCCATTTTCCCGCGCTCATGGGGTGAATCCGACTTGTTTCAGCACATAAAAATACTCATTATAGATCACTATTACCACTCTATAAATTTGATACTTTTAATCAGAAGCATACAATTTTGGCGCGAAAATTGCTAGATTGAGAGATTTTGGAAAAATACTACTTTTTCCGCCACTCGCAATTTTTTTTCTGTAAGACTTACAGATAAATGTTGTACACCAAACATGTAAGGAATTTAATCATCTTTAAACTTGCCATAGACCATTTTGTCATAGAAGCAACAATTAAAGTGATATTTCAAAAACACCAAAAAATGGCCCATTTAAATGAGAATGGTTGCAAACGCACACATGGCCCGAGGTCGGAAACTTACATTTTTTTTCATGACCTCATACCCGACCAATATAAGTCAAAACATTTTCCTCTCCACCTTTTGCAAGGTAAATCCCCCATTGTCTGGATTACAGTTCTTGAGCAATAAATTAAAATGTGAATTCCATGACCCGGATATAAGCAAACTTTGATGATAAATACGTAAAACAAAAACTACGAGTACATGACCTATCGATGTGGGAGTTTTAGTCTAATATTTGTTAAATTTGTAATAGTACATGTACCGATATTTCAAAAAAACGACGTGAGACAAAAACACTGCATGGATAGATAAAATAGGGAACACCTTCTTTTCGCAACTAACGTTTGGCAAACTGATTCATTTCGCAACTTTTCATTTCCCAAACTCTGAAACTGTAAATATTTCAGCCCTAATAGAACCCTATAGGTTAGGTTAGTATAAAAATCCTGAAATATTTAACAGTTTCAGAAATATTAAGAGGTTGGGAAATGAAAAGATGCGAAATGAATCAGGTTGCCAAACGTTAGGTTGCGAAACATTAGTGAACCATAAAATTGATATTTCACGCCACTGCTCGGAAATATGGCCAAAGATGGATTGAAATGAGAGTAGAAAGTAGTTCTTAGTAGTACAATTCAAAAACAGTCAAACAATGTAGATTTGCAAAGTAAAATGTAGTGTTTAGCGGCCTTTTTTACTTTCTACTGTGCTATTGGTCGATTATTTTTGAGTGGTTGGTCATTGTAATAGTGGTTGTTCAGTTTGAACAGCTCTTCGACCAATCACAGGGCGTCGAGCGAGAGGAGCGGCGCCGCCGCGCCGGCGAGCGGTGCCGCGCTTCTTTTGTTTTTTGATTAGTATTATGATATTGATGATCTTCAATTAGGAACTTAATTTTGATTTAAAATTATGATTATTTGCAATTTCCTCGCAGTAGACGTGAAAAGCACTATGTTAAGCCTCGGCCGAAAGTGCAATAGCTGGACTTGTACTTTCGAGGGCCTCCGCTACGCGTCGGCCCTCGAACTAACTCGTCCATCTATTGCTTACTTTCTAGCCTCTACAACAATGTACTATAAATGACTGTCCAGGCCGAACAGTAAGTTGATTTTGACCATCTAGTTACGTTACGCAAATGCATTTTCACATCTGTTGTTCAGTTCATCAATGGGGGATCAAAGTTGTACTTTTCTTCCCTCATCCTGCTATTCAGAAAAGAATCATTGTTCTTCACTTTTTCTCATAGAAGGTGTGAATAGCAGTAAGTGCCACTCTGTAGGAAAATTATATCTATCTTGGGCGGAAAAACTTCAATCCTTCGTTACACTCAAGATTCAATCTTGGAATCACTCGCTACGCTCAGCATTGGGTGCCCGAATGTAAAGTATGAAATCTAATAGTCCATGATAGAATGATATAGCCATACAATTATTTAGAAAATTCTGGATTACCTCATTGCCATTTTCATTAGCTGCTGCACGAACCTTGTCCAGCTCTTCGGCTGCTATCCTGGATTTCTCATTGATGTTCTCCCGGTGTATTATAAATGAATGTCTGAAATTGGCCCAAGAAATACTAAAAAAAACATGGAAAAGCATTAAACTACTATTAGTAATAATAGTATACATGTACAGTCACCAGCATCCATATAAATAAAAATAAAATTAAAAAAAGCATTTATTTCAGATTGTTACAGATTCTTCGATAGCTCAGCGAAAGGGGGGTTGGAAAGCATGAATTCCCCAGAGAAAGTAACCAAGGCGATCAGCAAGAGAAAAGAGCAACCCACTCACCTTGTGCACCTCAATAGCAGCAGCTCGTGATGTGGTGAAAGCCCAGCTCCTTTCTCCTTCTGCTATGCCTAGGTCTTATAAGCCTCGATCTTGGTTCAGCACAGGTTAGAGTAAAAGCACAATAGAGAAAGCGGTAAAAGTAAATAGCCACGAAAGCACCGTGGTATATATGTCACAGCGGCTGGAAGGGATGCGCGCGCGACGACAGCCAGTTGCGTACTACTCAAACGTTCTGGAAGGAGCCAGTCCGAAAGGGCGAGATTCGCTTGGCATTGAAGGAGCCTTCGGTGATGGACTACTCCTAGCTCTTGACAATAGCCTAGTTACTTAATCCTAAACATACTCCCCCCCGCTGCGAAATCATAATTTCCAGAAATGAAAGGGAATAAACAGAAACGCCTGATGGCACAGTGACAGACGGCCGAATAGCATTCTTGTTATTGAGGTTTAGTATAAATAGTATATCTAACTAACGATTAAGTTAAGATTAGTAAAGAATAAAACAATGCGACAGAATTATAACAGATGTAAAACGAACCCTAGTGGCAAAAAGCACACTAAGTAAAGAAAAAGTATAAAGAAAGTGTGTATTTGATGTCTTAGTTATTACTAATAGGAAGTACGCAGAGCTTGACGACGGGCCGTTTAAAGTCTCTATTACGCGAATCAGCATCTGCGGTACGAACAGTTGCCACTCGTACGATCCCGTCCTGACCAGGATGCACGTTGACGACGCGTGCCACCGACCACAGCAACGGTCGAAGGTTGTCGTCCTTAATGAGGACTAAGTCACCAACTCTCACAGCACGAGAATTGTCTGTCCATTTGTTTCTCTGATTTAAAGTATTTAAATAGTCACGATGCCAACGCTTCCAAAAATCAGCATGTAATCGCTGTAACAATTGCCAGCGTTTCAGCAAAGAAATCTTTGTGATCTCATTATTATCGTCCGGGACAGACGTTAAAGGAGAAAGCGTTAAAAAATGGCCTGGCGTAAGGACAGAAAAATAATTTGGGTCATTACTGATAGCACACAAAGGACGTGAGTTCAGTACTGCCTCTATCTGCACGAGAACGGTATGAAACTCTTCTAAAGTCAACAGATGACCTCCCACTACCTTGGCAAGGTGTCCCTTAACTGAGCGTACCCCGGCCTCCCAAACTCCACCGAAGTGGGGGGAAGAGGGCGGAATAGTCTTAAATTCAATGCTCTGTGATGCGGCGGCATCCTTCATAAGCCCCGCTAACTGATTTCTGGCACCGACAAAGTTGGTACCACAATCGCTCATTATCAGGGAGCACCGGCCCCGGCGAGCGACGAAGCGACGTAAGGCAGCGATAAAAGATTCAGCCGAAAGATCATTGGCAATCTCCAAATGCAGGGCCTTGCTCGACAGACAGACAAAGAGACAAAGATATACTTTGTCAGAGCGTGCTCCTCGGCGACGGCGACCAAGGATGACATGGAAAGGACCAGCGTAGTCACAGCCCACACGTTGAAAGGCTTTGACAGCAGTAACCCTGACGCGGGGAAGGTCCCCCATCATGGGTTGTGACGTCGTTGGTTTAGCCCGAAAGCACGGGATACATCGAGAAAGACGTTTCGCAATAGCACGTCGAGCAGAAAGTATCCAAAAGTTCTGAGACAAAAGGAAATGCACCATTTGTGCACCACCATGCAACGACTTTGCATGTACATCATCGATAATTAAAGACGAAAGTCGATGATTTGAAGGCAAAATAGCGGGATGCTTTGCATCGTATTCTAAATCTGAGTTTCGAAGTCTCCCTCCGACACGCAACACGTTGTCCTGTGAGAGAAAAGGACTCAATTTCTTCATAGGCTTTGGCAAAGGCTTGTTATCTTTGAGATTATTGATCTCATTAGCGAAACAATCTTGCTGACATGACTTAACGAGAGTTTCAAGAGCTTGATTCAGCTCTTGTTCACATATTGGACCAGAATATGTTCTCTGCTTCCGCAAAAGACTCAGGAACCTAAGCACAGTCGCAGTTACTCGCAGGATTTTCTTCAAGGAAGAGAACCGGAGTAAAAGCTGATGTATCGAGTCAGTCTCGTTGGTGACAACGAAGGCTGACTTCTTCTCTTCTTGACGTAATTCCGTTGTTACGTCGATTGGTGGGGGAAGAGTTTTTAAACGAGGCCAATGATCAGACGAGAGGGACAGAAAACTCGGACCATTCCACCAAAGTGAATGTTCCAGCATTGCATTTGGAAGCATGCCTCTCGAGGCTGCATCGGCCGGGTTATCGTGGGTGCTTACGTAGTTCCAGTGTGCTGAGGGCAATTTTCGTTGAATCTTAGCGACTCGATTGCCAACGAAAATTTTCCATTTGGATGGGTGAGATGCGATCCAAGAAAGAGTAATCGTCGAATCAGACCAAGCAAAGATATTCTTGATTTCGATAAAAGTGTTTGCCAAAAAAGTGACAAGACAGAGTAGCCCTAAAGGCTCAAACACACGAACCGGCTCTGACAGTATCTGCCGCTTCGTGCATTGATTTTGAGACGCATTAACAATTAATTGCTTTTGTAGCTCAAGAGCCTCACTAACAGAAGACGCACCTGTGGGTATCTCGTCTACGTACGTGTCTGTAGACAATACAGAGGAAGGCACCTCTGACATGTGACCATGCATTTCCAATTTATTGAAGCAGCGCACAGCGATAGAACGACTGTTACGGACAGACGGCTTAACAGATTTGAACGGTAGCTCAACAACGAATTTGCCAGAGCCATCACGCTTGTGAGTAGAAAGAAAATTCTCTTCGCAAGCCGCATCTTGCGGCGGCAGCATTTCTTCGGGGGTACGCACATCCTCTATCTCCCACAACAGTTTCAAATCATTTTTCAAGTCAGCATTTGACGCGTGAAGCGTTTGGACTGACGAAAGGTTTGAGTATAACGAGGGTATACTCTCAAGGCAGCGAGAGCGCCCTAAAAAGACCCAGCCAAAAATAGTATTTAACCCTACAGGGGAGTCGTTCCCACCCGGAATCATACCCTGAAGAAAGATCTCATTCCAAAGTTCGGAACCAAGAAGGAGGTCGATTGGTCCTGGAACATGAAAGGATGGGTCCGCGAGTTTAATGAAACCCAAATTCTTTAAAAAGCTGGTTTCGACCGTGACTGACGGCATGTCATGACAAATGCGGGGTATCACAATTGCCTCGAAAGATATTTCTTTGTCCTGATGGTTCTCGGGACGGACAGTGCATTGGACGGTACCCAATACAGGCGTGGAAGCGTTACCTATGCCAAAAACTGAAGGTGCGTTACTTGAGACAGGTAAACCTAGGCGATTTGCTAGACCTTGGGAGATATAATTGGCTTGACTGCCAGAGTCAATTAACACGCGCACGGCGTGAAAGGAGCGCCATCTATCCAAGATATCTACTTGAGCGGTTGACAGTAAGACAGTTTTATTTGACGACGTATTTGTAGAAAGCCCCTGAACACCTAAAGCATTAGAGGTGGCGTTGGGGTTGGATGGGCTTGGCTTGCGATCCACATAAGTGTCCTGAAAGTGTAATAACGAATGATGACGGCGACCACAAGTTCGACACGAACCTTGTGAAGGACAGTTTGACACTACATGACCTATGCGCAAACAATTGAAACAAAGCTGTTTCTCACCAACGACTTGCGATCGATGCGCAACAGTTAAGTTTTGAAAGTCCGGACAATGTGCGAGAAAGTGCTTTTTCGAGCAGAATTGACAAGGCGGAGGTGGAGGCAGTGCAGGAGAAGTAGTCTGGTTACCCACCAAAGTCGTTTGCCTAAAGCGTCGTGGCGGTGACGTGACGTGATCGGATCGCATGGTGTTAACGACAGGTGGCCGCGTGTATCCGCCGTGAGCTGAACTTGTACTAGCTCCGGCATGCTCCACCGCCTTGCAGTAGTTCTCCACGAAGGTCTCCAAAGATTGATAGGTCGGAATGTCGTCCGACGTGACGGTCATCTCAAATTCTTTACGAATGGATGGTTCCAATTTCGATAAAAGCGTATAGAACATTATAAAGTCCCATTTATCGATGGGCAAGTTTAATGACTTCAAAATTGCTAAGTTTTCTTGGAATGTGTCCAAAAGAAACCGAAATGCTTGCGCCGTGTTATTCTGTAACTTAACAGTTAAAATAGACTGCCACGCTAGAAAGGCTAGCTGGCGTTTATTCTGATAGCGCTTCACCAAAGTTTCATACGCCATATCGTAATTGTCACACGAGATAGGAAATGCTTTTATTAGGTTTAACGGTTCACCTTTCAATGACGAGACTAAATATTGAAACTTTTCAATTTTAGAGATCTCGTGTTTGTCATGTACCAAGGTTCGGTACAGATCATAGAAAGTAATCCACGTTTTATAGCCACCCTCGAACGTAGGTATATGGATGGGCGGCATGCGAATATGACCCGTATTGCTGCTCGAGCTACCTGCGGGTACGGGCAAAGCGACGCTAGGCACTTGAGGTGCTTCCTCAGCAAACAATTGCGATTTAATGGACAAAATGTCTATCACGGTCTCGTCAAACCCCTGTCGTATCTCCTCATTATCCGCGATCTCCTGAGGATCCTTTAACGAAGCTACTATTTTCGCATGATTCTCGTCAAATAACACTTCTAAACCTTCCAATCTCGTTAAATGCACCTTAAAGCGTGGTTCCATTTCCGGGTCCGTTATACATCTTTTTGCACAAATATAAGCGTCATTCAAACGCTTAAGAGCCATAGAACGGCGGCATTTTTCCATTTTGTTCATAGTCTAATTTATGAAAACGAGCGCAAGCGATAGGTATTAACGTGATCGAACAATTACTTAGCTTACTACGAGTAAGTATAAATAATTCGACAAAAGGCGAGAAAGAATTTTAAACCTTGCGTCTACGGCGTAAGGTCGAAAGTCAATAAAATTAATTCGTATGGTTACGTACTGCATTAACTAACAAGACTTACCAATGAAAGAAGTTCCCCTACATACAAATTTTAACTGATATCGCTTATGCTTCAATGTACGTAATGCATAAACATAAAAGTTATAACTTAATCATAATAATCATATTGAACTCGGTACGTCAACTTCAAGATGCAACGCGTTGAGTGCGCGCTAAGGAATTTGAAACACGGAATAACTACCCTGTTTCGCACAGAATATATAAATTTAGTGAAATTTACTATTAAAACAACCAATTTTACACTCAAATAAATAGTTAAACGTGTAATTAGAACATACAACTATAATGTTATAATTTACGACAGCGAAATAAGCCACTTTACTCGTAAACAACTCGCTGCTCGGACAAAAGGTCGTAAGTTCATACGAAAATTACGGCGGTTACATCTTTTTTAGTAATCGAACAAATTAGTTTGAAATACATCAAATATTTTAATGTAGTATGTAATAGTATGTTAATAAAGAATGCTATTCGTATGGTTTGCACTGTAATCCATAGGTATACAACATTTAGTTCGAATTAATATATCCGGTATAGAAGGAACACAAATATGTTACAGATTCTTCGATAGCTCAGCGAAAGGGGGGTTGGAAAGCATGAATTCCCCAGAGAAAGTAACCAAGGCGATCAGCAAGAGAAAAGAGCAACCCACTCACCTTGTGCACCTCAATAGCAGCAGCTCGTGATGTGGTGAAAGCCCAGCTCCTTTCTCCTTCTGCTATGCCTAGGTCTTATAAGCCTCGATCTTGGTTCAGCACAGGTTAGAGTAAAAGCACAATAGAGAAAGCGGTAAAAGTAAATAGCCACGAAAGCACCGTGGTATATATGTCACAGCGGCTGGAAGGGATGCGCGCGCGACGACAGCCAGTTGCGTACTACTCAAACGTTCTGGAAGGAGCCAGTCCGAAAGGGCGAGATTCGCTTGGCATTGAAGGAGCCTTCGGTGATGGACTACTCCTAGCTCTTGACAATAGCCTAGTTACTTAATCCTAAACACAGATAAAATAATCCATAGAGTTCATTGGAGAGATATATATTTTTTTTTTTTTTTTCCTTTTCCCATTTTTTTTTGGAGATTAACTCCACTACACCGCGTCCATGCATGTGTAGTGTCCATAACTATGTTAGTATAACACTTTAAACTCTCGCGCTTTGTACACATATTTAAATACTGTTTCTTGCGGGTCTAACGCGATATTTATTTACCTTTATTTCTGACGTTTCTACACGGGTTTTTGTTTTTATCGACTTTTGAAATCTTTTGTGTAGTGATATATTGTAAACCCATATCTCAGTTGACAACTTGCTGGGACGACAGTTATCTGCGACCATGACCGGTGCAACCCGTGTCGAAACGTCAGAAATAAAGGTAATAAATATCGCGTTAGTCCCGAAAAAAACAGTATTTAACTATGTTCGTACCTAAACTTAAGTGCTGAGAGGTCCAGTGCCTGATTAGGGCGCTATATGATGATATATGATGGATCGAAGGCCGCAAAAATATCTTACATGCTCTAACTCTAGCTGATATTTTTGCGGCATTTGTTCCATCATATATTGATGCCGGTGACTGTACGGTCGGCCTCACAAGGGGCTAAACACCTCTCAACTGTGTCGTTTTAACGTCATATTTAAACTGCCATACGAAGTTGATAAATGGGTGAAAGCGACAAGGTACGGTCAACCAATTTGATTCCTAGGCCATCATAGAACCTTGCCGTTGTAAATGCTATGTCAATACTAGGATTATTGCGTCGCTACGTAGCAGTTAAAATGACAGGGTTCTACGGTGGCCTAGGAATCAAATTGGTTGACTGTACCTTGATACCTTGGTGTTCAGCTACTTATGATCTTGACTTTATTACTAGTACAGTAATTTGGCTGTAATATTTACCACTATAAAACTACACGATTTTGAAATTATGTTCATGTGCATTGCGGAAATTGCGTAAATGGGTATATTCAAAAATTTAAATATATCTTCTAGTAAAAGTTTTTTAAGTATGTTAATTCGTTCAGCAATGTTTATTAAGTATGTTTTTACAAGCTTTATATTTACTTGCACTGTTCGTATGTATGTAAATATGTATGTAAGTATTGTAAGTTGTCCGTCAAAATTTGCAATCCATTTTTCAGTCACTTCCCGTTATCCAATTGAGCTGAAATTTTGCAAGCATATGTATATCGCATGACAATGCAATATTATGGTGACTTGGAGCTGATCTGATGCTGGAGCTGGAAGGTGGCCATAGGAACTCCGCAATAAAACGACACAACCCCATCGAGTTTGGGCTCGTTAGAATCGTCTCAATGAGTAGTTGATGATGGTATGCAGAAAAGTACAGTCGGCAATAAAAAAAATTGACAGAAACTTATTACTTTTTTAAAACATTAGCATTTTGGTTTTGTTACTCTAACTAAATGTTTGGCATGCATAATACCTACTCAAGAGCATTGAAAAAAACAATACTGATTACTGATAGCTGTTTTCCTCAGACGTTTTCCTCTGGTTGCCTTTGTCATAGGCCTCTCCCAGAGTCCTCCATCTGACTATGAGTACAAAAAAAAACAATAAGCTCACCTTATAACATACATCTGTATGACCAGCCCAACCAACGCAAAGCCACAGCATATCACAATGATCATGTAGTTTGGCATTTTTTTGACTCCGGACACGCCATAGTAAGACTTCTCCTGTTTCGGTCGCTGTGTGCTCTGTGTGTTGTTCGGATATTGGTAATGGTAGTGTGGGTTGTTGCGCAAACTGAAATATAATGTAAATACAAATTATCTTTATCATCATTTACAAAGTATGTAGATTTACTGTTTCTGGGGCCTCCAGTTAGGCCATGTATTGCATTTTTATAATTAATATTCCCTTTTGTCCCAATCCTGCAGTCATCAGTGAACTATATGACATTCAAATAGATTACAATGGTAACCATATGGTGGGAGAAAAATATCGCCTTTATGTAAATAAAATATTGAGTATGTACTTAACTAAAATTTTTAAAATGAAATCTAACGTGTTGTCCAAAATACATGAGAAAATAACTGTTAAGCCAAATGTTTAAGTGTTGTAAAGCAAAGCAGGCGTAATAAAATAGACTTTTTCATCAGACTTGCTCATAAATGGCGTTATTCCTTGCCTGTATACAGAAGGACAATGGCCTAAATTGTTCCCGCGGGAAATAATGACCACATGGGAGTAATGAGCTTGTGTGTGATCTGATTGGTTAAGCAAATCTGCACGGCAAGAATTCTGCTCTGTGATTGGTTGAAATATTGAAGCTCCGCCCTCCACTCGCACTGATCTAGAAGTGAAGTTGTCAATTTCGTCAACATTTGATTGATGCGCTTGTATAAAACATAAGTTTTTCTGTCTTTTGTGGTTATTTATTTCCTCGCAAATGTGATGAAAAACATTGTGTATAACACGGGCGTAAGAATATTGCAAACTCGAGTCATCAAAAGCCCTCCGCCTTACGGCGTCGGGCTCCTGATAGACTCTCGTTTGCAATATTCTTCATACGCCCCTTATTAAACAATGTACTATTATTTTTATTACAATTATAGTAAGCAGTAGAAATCTACACTTATTGGCTTGACAAAAGTAATCGTGTCAAAATATATTTGAGTGAGTTAATTGACTTGGTATCTTTGCTGCCTGTACAAGGCAGCAAAGATACCAAGTGATATGTTTACACTTATGCACCTTATAACTTTGTAATATGGCGAAAAATATAAACATATCCTTGAAATTGACTGTACAATTTATAGTACTTACTTCCAAGGAACATGCGTCTTATAGACATAAGCAGACTGTGGGTTACTGGAGAGGATGTCATATTGCGCCCGACTGCTGGGCTTGCCGAGCACATTGTATGCCTCCACAATGTTCACAAACCGCTCCTGTGCTTTGGCATCCTTGTTCTTATCTGGATGGTACTGTAATCATAGAATCGATCGATACTAATACTGTAAATGCGAAAGTGTGCCTGTCTGTCTGTTAGCTCTTCACGCTTAAACCGCTGTACCAATTTACATGAAATCTGGTATAGAGATAGTTCGAGCCCCTAAGGGGGTGAAATGGGGGGTGACATTTTTTATGGAGCTAGAATATAAACGAGTTCCATGCTGACAGAGTTGCAGGCAGAAGCTGGTTATTAATAAATGTAAGACAGTCACTGCATATGTACATACATGGTAATTCTACCATGTCAGATATAAGAACCTGGATCAAATTTAACATGTTAGAAAAGCAATCATACATATGCAGCACACATATTTGTGGCAAGCAGCCAGGTAAAGGAAGATACCTAAACCAAAAGCAATGTTAATTAAGTAACAAACTAAGTTATTTTTCAACAGTGGCATTGCTAGGCATGGGGTAAAGCGGCCCCTCACCCACGGTCTCGCACTTAAAGGGCCCTCACTCAAGCCCCCCCTTTTTATATGTAATGTCCATGTCAACCAAGTATACAAATAGGGTCTTGCAGATGCGACTTCATCCATGGCTAGATTAGTCCTCGGTACGCCACTGTCTTTCAAAGAGGGAAAAAGTGATGATAGTCACTCAAATGAATATGAAGAAAATGGGATATCATTGTTTCTCTACTTTTACCACAACTGCTAGGAACAAACTGTCCTGTGCTCTATAGATTCAATAAGTTAAACAAGACCACAAGAGACTTGACTAATGAATTTATAGTTTATACCTACAGTCATGGCCAGATAATTAAGAACATGATTTTTTTCCCCATACAGTTGCATACAAAAAATGACTTTTCAAATTTGATGATAATTTATAATGTGTCTGATTAATTTTGTTTCTGATTATATGGATGTAACAGTGTTTGAACAGTATTTAATATAGTGCAAAAGAGCTTCTATAAAATTTAGACTTTAAAAAATACAGGCGATCAAATCAACACTTTTTATAAGTTCATACATTGTTCCTAATTACAGTATGAACTCGTAAAAACTGTCCATATTTTTTTAAGCACAACTTTTACAGAACTTTTATATAAACTAAATTAAATCTTATTTATACACAGATACCTCCATATACTCAGAAATAAAATTGGCCAAACATATTTTAAATCATCATTAAATTTGAAAAGTCATATTTGTACGCAACTGTATGGGGAAAAAAAACATGTTCTTAATTATCTGGCCATGACTGTATGCCTAGCTGTGATACAATATATTCGCCGATGAATTTTATTGATGATTGCTGTTCACTTTTTTTTACCACATCGGTGGAAAACAAGCGCCCGGCCCGCATGGTGGCACTATTTGTATACTTGGTTTCTAAGAACGAGTTGGATGTCAATGACACCGAATTTTTTATCTACTGCGACTCATGTCGATTACGAAACGATAGCAAAATACATACTTCTTTGCTCATCTTAATAAATGCCTCCTTGATTTCCTTGTCTGTGCAGTTTCTACGCAGTCTGAGAACATCGTATGGGCACTTTTTGTGCAAGCTGAAATAATAATAATACAACAAGAATAATTATAAAAAAACGAAACGAGTTCAGATCAGACCAATATATTTTTATGTGAAAATGTTACCTGTACAACCGGGCGTAAGCAGTTAATGATTTTAGAGCAATGCGATTAAAAAGAAACATAACTATTTTGGACGATGCCCCCTAATTTAGTGTTTATCATGATATCAGTTTTTTGAAAAATATCCCATTTTATTTTATTTTGAAGTCGACTTTTGACAATTATATTGAAAGAAACGTCACATTGACGTTCTTGAAAAACGGCGTACATTCCGATACCATGAGATGTTTACTCTGAATCAATACAATAAATTCAACCGCAAAATAGGTGTATAATTACACTTTTATCGTGAAATTATGAAATCTGATTATCACACTGTACGTCTTAGTTGTTTTTGAGGGACATATACATACTCTAATCATGTAATTCGGAGAAAAAAACGCCATTTTAGTCTCTGGGAATGGGGCTAGCAACTGTCAAACTGACAGCACCAATCACAGACTACTAAGCTCAGACTAATTAAACTATATGGACACGAAATACCTACGAAATGAGCGTGTATACCTAATCCTGGCGCATAATATGGCGGCCTGTCAATTCGTGGCTGTAGGGTTGTCATCGATTAGAGACAATTATCGATATCAACTTGGACTTTGAAAAATTTCGACATCAATATTTGAGTTTTCTCTGTAATTGAAACTGACCGAGACGAATAATAATATCCAAGTACACTACTCTATTACCGTAACTATATTATTTGTGAAGTGTTTTACCAACATTGCATTTTATTGGTACAACCGATAAGGTCGCATCTGCCTATAGTGTGAATGACACGGTAAGAACAGGTGTAGTCACTTTTTTTTCAAATTCAGGTTTTAATGTCAAGTTTTCATAACGAGCTCAGCATTTTGACATTAGAAACTCATTTTGAAAAAAAAAATTGAGTAGACATGTTCTTTTCGTGGACCCTTCCAATATGGTCAGAAATACAATTAAAATCTGTCGGGTTATTCAGGCCCAACCCACTGTGTATACTATGATTACTATATGAATGGTGCAGAAGTGAATAAAACAATGGTATTTTTACAAGCTTTTATTTAGCTCACCACGTTTGTTTTTATTATTTATTCTTGTTTCTTGGGTCAAATTTAGTAATTGAAATTTCACCCTCTTCCTGTCAACGGATTGATCTGAAATAACATCATAAAATTACTCACATAGTCTTTAATTTAATAGCAAGTTGTCGATATCAGAGCGCAGCACTAGTCAAAATAAGACGTATGATTTAAAAATGCTAATAATACTGCTGTAAATATAGCGAAACGAGTATTTTCTTGTTGGGAACGATAAATCCATTTCAAAACTGACTATCATTTGGCGGATAGTGCGATATACTGGCAGTTAACAAAGAAAAACGGCTACTAACCTATGAATGGTCAAATTCGGTTGATTACTTGATTTCCGTGCACCACATTGCTTTATTGAGCACGCAGGCATTTTGCGTTCACATCTATATGTGTTCACTACACAAAACCAAGTCCAAAATAGTAGATTGTACAACAAGTGCATAAAACGCACCATTTTACTCGAGACGTTTATCCATCCGAGCGAGCTTGCGAGCGAGGATAGATATAAAGTCGAGTGTAAAATGGGTTTTATGGACGAGTTGTACACTCTACTTTTCACTTCGATTGCGAGGAAATGAAACAGCAACACGTAAATATAGTAAATGCTAATTTAATTAAAATTGAAAGTTACATTAGAGCAATGAGAAATATTTAAATACTATACTGATCTACTAAATTGAAAAATAAACAAATATAAAAAATAATAAATGAGACGAAATACAAATTATAAGTTTATTTCATGAAGTTTTATTGTGTACTTTGGCTGTTGGTATCTTTGCCTTGGTCTTAGAATACGAACGAAACGAAATAAAATAAAGAGGTTGTTGTATGAAGTTAAAGATGTTCGTGTGGCTGTTGCAGCGATTGCCTTGGTCTTCGACGAAGATTTTACTTTATGCTCTAGAGCATAAAAAGCGACTTTATGTCGCCTACGCACGACATAAAGACGAACTTTTAGAGCATGAGAAGTGAAATAGTAGATTGTACAACAAGTGCATAAAACGCACCATTTTACTCGAGACGTTTATCCATCCGAGCGAGCTTGCGAGCGAGGATAGATATAAAGTCGAGTGTAAAATGGGTTTTATGGACGAGTTGTACACTCTACTTTTCACTTCGATTGCGAGGAAATGAAACAGCAACACGTAAATATAGTAAATGAGACGAAATACAAATTATAAGTTTATTTCATGAAGTTTTATTGTGTACTTTGGCTGTTGGTATCTTTGCCTTGGTCTTAGAATACGAACGAAACGAAATAAAATAAAGAGGTTGTTGTATGAAGTTAAAGATGTTCGTGTGGCTGTTGCAGCGATTGCCTTGGTCTTCGACGAAGATTTTACTTTATGCTCTAGAGCATAAAAAGCGACTTTATGTCGCCTACGCACGACATAAAGACGAACTTTTAGAGCATGAGAAGTGAAAAAACTATTTTAATACGGAAAATTACGATTTTAACTCTGAGTTGTTTACCACTTGACAGCGCATGTACTACAAAGACATTTGGCGCATAAAATGGCGCATGGCACGCGGCTGTAATGTCTGTTTCTAGTATCGGAAGTAAGAGCAACGTAATATTATGCTATCTCTTTCACCATACGCTATCGAAAGTTGGAAAGAAAGAGATAAGTTGTGTTTTTGACCTTCTATGTAGATTTCATGTATATTTGCATAACATAAATGTATCTATAGTAGAATAGGGCCTCTCCATGTATTTATCTACTCAAAGCTACTAAGAGATTAAGAGATACCACAGACTAATACAGACCCGCAGTATTAAGCAAGACCATGTTTCATACAGTTGTCTCTGTCACTTCTTATGGACAGCTGACATGAGTTAGAATGAGACGAATATTAAGTTATTTTGAGGCTTTAATGAGCTGTCTCCAAATACTGTCAACCGAGGCGTTAAAAAAAGTAAACAAACCAACCGACCCGTCAAAGTCAATCAACGTCAAATCTAAGGTTATTGTGAGATTATTTGAAAAATATTTTGTATTTTGTGTGGCAAAAGTGTAAGATACAATTTATATGAAGTGGCAAAACTGGCAAAATATCTTGTGTAGTTCCATATTGCCGGACTTACTCCAGATTAACAAAGAAGACCGGAGAAAATACCAGTTTCTACGGTATGAATCTTTTGCTTATTTTTCAAATATTTCATAGTACATTATGATACAAGTGTGCTATGTTGGTCATTACACTCGAGTCGGTTTTTAAGCCTGAGCCGAAGGCGAAGGCTTAATGGAGACGAGAAGTGTAATGACCAATGCTCACGTGTTTCATACGACGTTTTTCAACACATTTGCGAGAAAAAAAAAATGTAAATGTTAAAAGATATGTAATGAAAAGGCACTAGTGCGATAATGTAATGTAAAAGTCACGGCATGGGTAATATTCTGCATTATTTTGCTAATATTTAAAAAGATATATAATGAAAAGGCACTAGTGCGATAATGTAATGTAAAAGGCACGGCATGGGTAATATTCTGCATTATCAGTGTAAATACGCTGTAATAAGACCTACTTTACGAGCAGGTGTGTTGAAAAATACATTACGCAAAATAATGGTCTGCGATTACTACAGATACTGCATACTATGAAATAAGTACTTTTTACATGGTTCCAAGTCGATCTTATTAGGATTTTTGAAAAAAATGCAATTGTCGTAAACACGGCTAGTGTTGTAACTAAATTCAAATCTGTATGTCGACATTTTATCGACATGAATTATGTCTAGGCGTTTAGTTAGATAAACTATTTTGATGTTACACGTAGTTAACTGTTAACTTCAGATTTCCGGAAAATAATCTTCGTCAAAAATGGATTGCCGCAGTAGGGCGAAATAATTGGACGCCGAAAACATACGGCAGAATATGTTCGAAACATTTCAAATATGACTGTATCGTTATTATTAAAAACAGAATTAAGACGTTTGTTGCCAGATGTGATACCTACAGTTTTTCAGAGACCGCTTGAGGTAAGTTGGAAAAGTAAGTTTTATGACTGACATTTGTGATGTCCCTCCAGATGAATTAGTTTGATTTAAGTTTTGTATATTTAAACACTTTGTGAATAACTACATTGATTTTCTGTATATATCCATACTAATATGTATCATAAATGCGAAAGTAACTCCGTCTGTCTGTTTGTTTTTTACCTTTTCATGCTTAAACAGCTGAACTGATTAAGATGAAATTCGGTATAGAGGCAGTTTGAATCCTGAGATTTTATCCCAGAAATCATCCCCTACGAGGCTGATATAGGGCCGGAATACGTTTGAATGGAGCTACGATATAAACGAGTTCCACGCAGGCGGAAGCCAGTATGTGATAATTGAGACAATTAACTTGATGTACCTTGAATGTATAATGTGTAAAAATAAATAAGGCTTGTACAGTTTTAACTTATGTTCGAATTTGTATTTTTCGTTAAATTAAAGTAAAGCTGGACTAGTTACTTTATAACCATGATATAATGGCGCTACAAACAATTTACATATGGCAATAATGTGCACATGTCACGCTCGAGTTAAAGCCTCTCTAAAAAAATAACGAACCCGCGGAATTGAGAACCTCCTCCTTTTTAGAAGGCGGTTACAAATATGTAAATTACTTCCACTAAAAATCCATAAAATGGTGAGGGTTAAAAAGTAACTTGTCTGAATTTATAGTGAATATTCACAGTAGGTAAGTATCGATATCGATAACTTGTAAGGAAATATATTTCGCTGCACTAAATCTCGAGCGAGTGAGAGAGCGAATTACATCGTGTGAGCGAGAAAGCGGAGACAATGACGTATGAAGACCTGGCAGATAACGTAGTTCTATGCTTTTCTTACTCGTTGTTCAGTACGTAAGTTTAAAGAGATTGGATGTATAGAAAACGTTCAATTTATTAGGGCCTATCT
Organism: Epinotia brunnichana; assembly: GCA_963854355.1. Lineage (NCBI taxonomy): Eukaryota > Metazoa > Arthropoda > Insecta > Lepidoptera > Tortricidae > Epinotia > Epinotia brunnichana. Next base: position 13,024,839 of record OY977949.1, on the reverse strand, counting down.
GCCTTTCTCATTAATCTGTGAGAGATACTAACGTGCACCAATAATGGTCCTTTAAAAGCTAAATTTGTACGCGGGAAGTAGTTTTTATTTATTATTGCGAAAATGACTATGTTTCGTCCCGAATTGCTCCGAAGTGGGAATCCACCGTTATCCGAAAAAGGCTATGGATTAAAGCTATGGGGAAAATTTTTGCCTAAGAACTGTATATGTTTTCCATACAATTTAGGTACCATCGACCCTCTGTCTCTCTCGCTCATCGTATGGAATCTAGAAGAGCGCCATCTACAATTAGCTTTCACCGGCCAACCCCATTAAACTCACTGTAGACCAACTAAAACACAATACACCCCTGTACCTAGTTTAAATCGGTGGCAAACAATCTTACAGCAAACCTGATGGTAAATGGTTACCGTAGCCTATGGACGCCTCCAACTCCAGGGGTGTTACATGCGCGTTGCCGACCCTTTAAGAATTTATATTCTCCTTTTTTGAATAACCCCATAATACAATAGTTTAGATTCACGTTCTCCTGTAAGTTTCGATTTACGAAAACAGTGGGGTTTTTCACAGAGAAAACCGAGCTTAACCGAGGAGTGCGGGGGGTATCGTATTTCATCCAATCAGTCGTGACATTCTCAAATATTTCGATCCATTAGGAAAGTTACTCGTACCAAACCACATAAAACCGCAGTGTGTTGTATTGTACTTAAGAGCCACCTAGCTGCTTAATAAAATTAGCCCTTTTCCAAGTTTTATTAAATAACGATACTCAAATGTAATGTAACTAATGTAAGTCGCACAAAGAGCGACAGCGGAGTGGCAACAGTAAGACATCAATTACACTTACACGCTAATTCTGGCGTCAGTTCAGTCGATCAGTATGATGAGTGAACAATAGTGTAACCGTTGTGAATGACAGAGACAGTGCCAAAACTCGGCACGCTCTGACCAATTTGAAATTTGAGAAAAAAAAAAAGTTTCATATTTTGGCAAAAAAAAAAGATTTGAAATCTCCTTGGGAACCTTTATGACATTAGGTCGGGCCCGCTATTCAAAATCCTCACCGTTTGGCCGCAAAAAAAAAACCGAAAATATTTGCCATACAATTTTTTTTAAAGCTATAAAAAAAAACTTTTTTATTTTTGGAATCTCGAGACCCATAGAATCCCGCATGGCAAATTTCAGCTCTCTTGGACCACTTTGAAAAATTCCAAAAAAAAATTTGTCCACTCGTTGACGACGCGAGGTCCACTCGATGACCACGCGAGGTTCACTGTTGTCACCAGTGAACCTGACCTGACAACGCGGGTCGCGGCGTCCACCCGTGGACCAGCTGTCGACAACGAGTGGACGCCCAACGACGAGGCGGTGTGCCGGGCGGGTGGTTGTAATGAGCTGTGCCCTTTAAACTGCCGTGTTTTTCAGAAAAAACCCAAAAAAATATGCCAATGAAACGGCAATGATCGGCTGCCGCGTATGTCGTGTTTAGGTCCGACGCGACGACACCTAATTTGTAGCAGGTATATTAATATTACGGCAAATGCCGTGTCGGAACAACGGTGTGTCGCGGTCGCGGTCGTCTCCGTATAGGTACACTCCGTCTGTCGCGTGTAGTAGTAGTAGTAGTGTCAGGTCAGTCTCAGTCTCACTCAGTGTCAGTCAGCACTTCAGCTCAGCAGTGTTCGCGCGGAACTCGGCGCGGGTGGACGTGTGGTCATGCGAGAAGCGGCAACGGGCAGGATGGCCGAACTCGAGTTCGAAGCGCCGCTCGCGCAAATCGAAGATGCCGACGACTGTCTATCAACCGCCGACTATCCACAAAAAACCATCAACGGCAACGACATACACATAAACAACATCAAAAATCTAAGTGAAATTATCAAAATGAAAACCGATTCCAACAAAATAAACGATAACGACGTACCTAAACCGGTGAAGTGCAAACAGGACAACATGCAAAATGGGGAAGGGGACAATTTCCAGGAGACCTTCTCCGGGTCCCTGGAAGACCTGGTGAACACCTTCGATGAGAAGATCACGAAGTGCTTCGGGAACTACGAGGAGAGCGTGGAGAAGCTAGCGCCGGTCCAAGTTCGATCGCAGGAAGAAATAATGAACGAATGCCAGTGAGTATTCATTACCAGCTAATAAACTTAATTAGAGCATGTAATTATGACATCATCATTACAGTCATACGCAAAAATACCGCAGCCTACGCGCCGCTTGAACAGTGCAATTATCATTATCACATATTATGTCTTAACTAAGAACAAGAAATGAGTGAGAAAACATACGAAAATAAATAAAAATAAAGGCAAAGGGCGGGCTTTGCGCATGGCATTAGTGACCCCGATCGATCGGCTTCGCGGGGGTGCGTTCCAGAGGGTGGCGATGACGCATCGCACTACACCCTGTCCCACTTCCACCCCTGTGTGTTGTGTTGTGGCACGCGACAACAATTGCGACTTGTTATTGTCATTGCCACATCGCATCTTCAAGTAGAATGCAGCAGGATTTAAATTGGTTGCAATTTCAACTTTATTCCGTTGCTATTGTGTCTGAAATGCTTATAAGATCTTTTACGCACGGAGAACAAATTGTGTCAAATGTCATCGAATATGATGAGTTGACCGCGATCAGAATCGTAATGGTCAGCTAACACTCTATTAACACAAATAAACAATAATTACAAAGTCTAATGAAGCGAAAACTAGCCTGATAAGAATCTACTAATTTCGATGTAAACTTCATTGATCTAAAATCTACATTGAAATTTTATTGGTGTCGCCAATTCCTAAACTCGTTCATCAATCTGCGTTTTGTTTTTTTACTAAGGTAGGTACTTACGTATTGTAACACTTGTATCACATCACATCATTTACTTACACTAATAAAACCTGGGTCGAAGGACGATATAATAATTTATTTATTTATTTGTCTCCGGCAACAAGGGGCCCATATCATAATAATGGTCCTTCGAACCAGACTGTATACATATAAGCAAAGATATATAAGTATAGTAGAGTTTTAGTGCTTGGTGTTTATTGACATGGCACACTTTAATGACTTTCATCAATACTTTGACGGGTTAAGATTGATTTTCTCTGTGTTACTCTTGTAGTACTATACTTACTTACTATACCTACGTAAATAGACAGTGACTTAAGTGACTACTGAATATGGTAACCTCAGCTCGTCTTTTTCTCCAGTTCCAGCAATATTGTAGAAGCAATGTGTTCGGTACCTATTTCATTTTAAGCAATACGCTGGAAGATACTTAAATTCATAAGAACATTTTACAGGCACATAAAACGAGTTTAAAGGCATTCTTCATCGGTTTGATGGCCATTGCCATAACTTTCTTTTCCTAAGCAGGTATAAAAGAATCCATAGTACCTACTTACTCCCATTGTATTCGCGGATCGGAAAAAGTTTCCTCTCAAGCACTATGGGAATCTGGGGAGATGAGTACCTAATTGATTGCAGTAGGTATTGTTCTTATTGTTCTCGCATTGTTTTTAGTTTTGTTCAATGTTTACATGCATTATGTTTGGCAGTGTTGGCACTTGGAGCTTACGTGTCAGGTCATTCGAATACCGAACATTCTTGGCAATCGCAACATATCAAGGTTAAGACATCAGGTCACCTCGAGATAAGAAGTTTGTTTCTTGGACGAGAATGTAGCACTATGCAGATATGAAGTCATCGCTGAATCACAGAAACACCTGATAAAGCATTGTAAATTAAAATTACATTTTGTTTTATATCAACTTTTGAACTAGATCCAAGTGACCTGGATTTCCGAAAGTAGGGGAATCATTAAATTTAACAGATCCGCAGACTGACGCGCCCCTCCTGGTTTGAATGACCGAGCAAACAAATTGGAACAATAGATAACCATAGCCTTTAAGAAACATAAACTCGTCTGCGTTAATGATAAACAAATTAGGCAGAACAATATAAATGGCCCCATGCACACCGCGTTTTTTAAACGCCCCGTCGACGCGTGTTTGTTTCGATTTACTTATACGTGATTCCATACAAACGCAAGCTGATGGCGCGTTTAAAACACGCGGTGTGCATAGGCCCTAAAGTTCTCTCTTTGTGCCCTAATTCAAAGGTTCATGTGCAACCAGCATTATTTTTGGTTGTGGAGTAAAATATACCTATACCTATGTACATTGTACAAGCAAACCGCTGCCAAATACGTTTATCTAGATTGCACTAAGTACAATTTGCGCCAAGGAATGAATGTGTGTGTGAGAAAAGTAACCACAGACACAGTTTTACATTCATAGAGCAAAAAAACGGGTACATTTTCCATTGATTTCCCATACAATGTGATCTGATTTCTTGAGTGTATGTTTATAAATTCAAGAAAAGCTAGCGTCACTTTGTCCTAATCAGAATAATGTATACCAAAATTAGTAATTATGTATAATATTCAAAATTTGACGTTTCACTTCAGTATAAGTTTTGACTCCTGTTTGGTCGAACCCGGCTAAGACTATGAAAGCTGTTCTCTAAAGTACTTAACAATAGGTAAGGCCTAATGAACCAAAGTGTTCAATGCAAAAATATCTGTATAGGTATTTTGTAAATGCACTTGCTCATTCGTCGCATCGCCGGACTCAGAGGGGTTAAACCACAAAGGACAAATCATTTCAAAGGAACGCATTTACATTTCGTGGCAAAATGCTTGACACGGCTACGGAAGTGGTAAAAAAAGCGAACGACAGGTGCATAACATTGATTCCTTTCGTGATTTGTGTAAGAGGATATGCAGGACGGGCTAACGCGGCAGATGTCGGAGGCACCTTGCTTCCAATATGAAAAAAAAACTTCCCGAATATCCAATGGCCATTCACCTTATGGCGTATGCAGCTAAAATTTAATTGTAAAAAAGCTTTCAAACATCAATTTATAGTCTGGGTAAGCGCCTATGAAAATTATTCTAATTGGGCAGCAGTCAATATGCTGATGAATTGCATGTGACTCCATTGTTATTCAATACACAATTATTTAGTTCCGCTCAAACTATATATCTCCAAACTTTATTGAATTCGTTCGGTTGAAATTGAAATATTCGCGAATTTTGCACGGATTCTAAAAGCTAGGAAGGAAAGATTAATTTGAATTAATTACCATTCTGAAGCAACTTTCCATTTTATTTATTATAGTGCGTGATTTGCGTAAATCGAATCGTTTGACAGACGTATTGTTATGCACGGAGGTCTTTGCGACGTGGGGCTGGCATGGCACACGCCGCACGCGCAGTCGCCCATGCCGATGCAGTATCTGATGAATACTGAATGAGCTTTGTATTATCTATGACCATAATTGACGTCATCATGCATTTTTTATTTTAATTTAGTGGCAGTCTTTTTGACGGTAGCATTTTTCAGGCATGTATTGTCTATTCTTTTATTATTCCTTTGCTTTTTTCTTCTGTCGTGGTCGCCAATTTGGTGTTCTAAATTCGAATAGGTAGTATACATGTTTGGAAGCAATTACAGTACTTTAATATCGTTAACTAGGTGCCTACTATTAACTACTACCCGTTATTATTAGATTTGCCGGTAATTTTAAGTATTGCGTGTGTTAACATGACCTTACTCAGATTTGCGTGCCCAATACTAACGGTTAACGATTATAAAATGCTGTATCAATTTCAAAACACTTAAACGGTTTTAATAAACTCATATTAACGTTTTATGTCTGAGTCAGTTAATCGGTGTAGCCTTAGCTTTCTAAAGAGTAATGGTGCCTTATTAGACGAATTGTTCCTATCTTAGGAGATAAAAATCGTTGATGCCGGTGGATATATATTAGCGTCTAATTAGGCATTCAGTTTTAACTACTTGGCGTTTGCGGGTTTTTGATCTCGTTAAGTGTTTACAAGATTTGCCATCAATTTGTCTTCGCTTTGAAATGTACTACTTAAACTAAGGGTTTAGTTACAATCTGCAGATTTCCTTAAGCTTGCCTTCTCATCGTCTTTGATTGAAGAACCAGACAAGAAAACAAGACTACCGTAGGACATTGCTACGTAATTTATTTACTTGACAGCCCGATTTGTTAGAGCATGTAGGGAGACCTCAATTGTAGGGACTATTTTACCCCCCTTACAAATTCATAAATTATAAATAAGATTAATTGACTTAGTTTTGTTTGTTTTGTTGTTTGAATAAAGTTCTCATTTTATGTAGTTGCGTTGCCCTACAAAACTGGCAATGTTCAAAATGTCTGCAGCGAAGTAAAAAAGCTATTATATACAAGAGGCCTGTAGTGCCGCAATTTGCAAGTTATCAGTAGACGGAAGTGCGCCCTAGATGAAGAGAATTAGCATATACCTACCTCGCTTTAGCCTCATTTGCATGTCAACGGGCTGGCAACAAAAAGACTTACTGGCGAAGTTTGCATTAATGCTATTTTTTAAATTAAATTCACAAAATAATAGTACCTATTAAATTCTATCGCGTAGGTAATGCATTCTGGAAGTAAATTTTGGTATGTGTATACCAATAGCAACAATGCTTTTGTTTTGCTGTCAATCAACTTCCCTATTCATGTTTTGGCTACTAAACATTTCGCGCATTGTACGTACGGTATTTAAACGGTACGGTAAAATTCCTCAAAGTTATTTTTCCTGTATGTTACTCGTGAGAAAAGGCCTCTTCCAAGCAGTGGAAGGTATATAGACAGATGATCATGTTCTTTTTCCTGCATTTCAAAACTTATTTCGACATAGCCCCCGTAGGCTTGATATCACTAACTGTTTCCTAGATAGACGTACTTAGTTACAGTCACATAAATGAGTCTATTCAGAAAAAAAATCATGCCAAATAGCTTAAATGTTATGTAGTTTGTGCATTAAAGGGCACTTACGCCTTTTGCATTTGCGATGCTGCACCGAGGAACTGACTTTACAATTAGTGCTGCACTTTCCATCCTACACGAGGGCGAATGTGGCTATACTTGGTAATTTATACCTTTCAGAAACATAATCTAAATATAGCATATGTTACGCTTTGTCTCATTTCTTTCCGGGCTTTTAATTATGTTTGAAGGCTGTATTTATTTTACTACTTAACTACTTCTAAGGCATTTCCCTAATTCATTGGTCGATCCCTCTCGATCGATGTTTATTGCTCATTGGCTCAATCCAGCTCAATCACTCAAAAATTGCTGGACAAAGGTTGCAATTTAGTACAATTAGTTTATAACTTTGACTTCAGGACATAGAAATAGAACACATATATCCCAGCAATTAACCCCTCAACTTAACAGTTAGAAATAGCGGGTCGAAGTTATAGTTCTTGCTATATCTGCTATTAGATAAATGAGATAACTTGCATGTTTTAAAGATTTTATTGCTCTATCAAACATGACATCAAGAGATTCAATAAAGATAGACCGGGTAATTTACTTGCATGGGATGCTAATTGAATGCATATACAGCAGGGCAGTTAAACCTCATTCCTTACTTCACCCAGGAATTTATACAATTATTAAACTAACATCGGTTGAGTGGTGCAATCAAGTTTTAACGAAGTTTTTCAATGAAATCGCTTTTGAAATGACATTACACTTTTTTATGGGAAAAATAAAGAATAATTTCATTACCATAATTTTCAACCTATAATATACATAAATAGCTACGCATTGCCTACGCTCAATCTTGGGATTAGTTGCCGAAGTGAACTCTGGGCTCCTTTAACGTCAGGGAAAACTGGAATGATGGATGAATATCTTAGGAACGCTTAAGGCGCCGTAGGTTCATGGTCGTCTCTTCCTCTCGCTGAGCATAAGCGTGAGCGAGATGGAAGTGCGTGTTTGGAAGCGCGGATAACATGTTTTTTAATTTTAATTTTTTGTGCGTTTAAATAAATAAAAAAGTAATCACTAAGTTCCCTCAAACATGATATTGCCGATTTTTAGAACCAATGTTAATATGTTTAGCTATTGTGCATAATTTGCTACGAATGTTTTAAGTGAATTTTAATATGTTTTAGACCTATGTTCGTGATTTTTTTCTATCGGGCGAAAATGCTTAATCGTGTTTCGAATCACTGCTTTCCCTGCAGAAAAGCCTCAAGATTACTATTCGTATTTTTTTGAAATCATATTATTATAAACAGACGCATTATATTGTTTCAAAAACTATGCTCGCTTCACTTCGCTGAACCTACGGCGCCTTAAGAGATGGTCTTATCCAGGTGTTACCCGAGATCCTTCTAATCCAATCGTAAGACATCGGGTTCACGCAAATCCGGTTTCAGTTAAGTCCATCATTCTGATCAGACTGACGAAAGAATTATCGTGTCACCCTTGTGAATGGCAGAAAACTGACCATCACAACGTCGCTTTTGAAAGTGTTCATCTAGTCCATAACATTTTGAAAGTGTTCATCTAGTCCATAACATTTTGAAAGTGTTCATCTAGTCCATAACATTTTGAAAGTGTTCATCTAGTCCATAACATTTGGAAAGTGTTCATCTAGTCCATAACATTTTGAAAGTGTTCATCTAGTCCATAACATTTTGAAAGTGTTCATCTAGTCCATAACATTTTGAAAGTGTTCATCTAGTCCATAACATTTTGAAAGTGTTCATCTAGTCCATAACATTTTGTTCCACCTGCCGTCGTAAGACATCGGTTACACCGTAATTCTGGCTTCGTCAGTCTGACCAGAATGATGCACTGAACTGGCCCCGTAGCATGGATCACGCGATAAGTGACAAGATAGAGCATCCGTCCCTAGCTGACACCGTTCGATAGAACGAGACGACACTCTTATCCTGTCACTTATCGCGTGATAAGGCCATCCATGCTACGGGGCCTGAAGCCAGATTTGGCGTGTAACCGATGTCTTACATATCCATCCAACATCTCAACATCCACACCGCTAAAAACCAAGTAACTATTTGAAGTATTTAGAAACCCGAACCGGCCAGATTTATCTAATATGCATCTCGATGATAAAACTTAAGTTTCAAGTTGACAGAGGTGAAAGCTCCTCCCGATGTTATCTTTAGACTAAAGCCCATAACGAGTCTATAATTGTACAGATCGGGCTTAGACTATAGAAGTGTGTTGGCGATTCCCACGCAGTCAGGACAACGACCCCGTATTCGCAACTACCCACATAATGGCCCGCATGGACTGGCTGGTTGTAACATTGACCTTTACGTGGAAGAAAAAAGTAAAGAGATTGAGTCCCCAGACGCCTGGGGGTCTGAAGCGTGAAAAAGAATCATGTTGATGATAGAAGCTACTGGAGAAAATTTGCAACTTTAGCAGTTCCGATAAAAAACAGTAAAGTTGCAAATTTTGACCGAGTCGCCTTACTATATTAAATCATATCAAAATGGAAACTGATAGAAGTACAGATCTCTTAATAAACGTAAAAATAGTTCGACATAAGTTTTTTTTTTTTTTTTTTTTTTTTTTTTTTTTTTTTTTTTTTTTTTTTTTTTTTTTTTTTTTTTATTCATATTAAAAGAAAAAAGATACAGTACAAAATTAATAGACGCGTACAGAAACCTGTTTAAGGTTTATGCGTGACGCGAATGTATCGCAACGCTCACAACAGTAATATCATGATCCTAATATAGGTAATTACAATATATTATTATTATGTAGGTATTGTATTTAAACTCCAGCAACTACACCTCGCTGTCTGCTCTCGTTAGATAGAATCTTTTTAATGCGATCTTGCACGACTTTTTGTCTGCAAGGACACTTGTGTGTATATCTTCTGGCATATTATTTAAAAAGTTAGGTAGCATGTACTCCCACGTCCTCTTACCATATACATTTATGTAGTTAGGCATAATATATCTAGTTTGGTAGTCTAATTTACGTAATTGTTTATGCCTACATCGGGTTTTTAACAATTTTATTTTATCATAGTTTTCTAGAACTATTGACATATCAAGCTTGTTAAAAATTGACATTACTTTGCAGTATTTAAATACACTGGACTCGTCCTTAAGTTTAAGTGGCCGACCAAATCAAAATTCGCTTAAAACCCAATAGAGCTTGCTATCTAAAACCATGTTCATAAAACTACAGGGAGTCGGACACAAATGCGATCATGCTAGGATGGTCATGACACTGTTGGCATGTCTTCCTTTGCTACCCCTATACTTGTCGGGAATCATCATCATCATCATATAAGCCGAAAGACGTCCACTGCTGGCCTCCCCCAAAGAGTGCCAAAGTGACGGGCATATACTAAACTAATATTATCCCACGCGATATTAAACCTACAGTCCGACAGTCGTTTTCGGCCTAGGCGTGATGTGTAATCTGACTAATGAAAAGGCTTTATGTTATCTAACAGAAAGCGCTGTTAGCACCTCAGGTGGTCTTAAGTCTTAGAATCTCTGTTCCCACACATTACTATGTGTCTTTAGTCATGTTAACATGGTGAAATTGACGATAAAATGTCGGCAGATCTTTGAAACAAGAAGCTTTTACAGTGACTCCATTTCTTTCTTAAAATTAAATGATATTTTCGTTGGATAGTATAGTGGTTCAGGCATCAACGTCCTGTCAAGCGGCCGTCGTGGGTTCGAATCTCGGCTCGTACCAATCAATTTTTCAGAACTATGTACGGAATATTTACCGTTAGCTTTTCGGTAAAGCAAAACATCAAACTCAAACGTGTTTATTTGTTAAACATAGGTACTTACATCTGGTTACAGTGGTGTTAAGATAAAAATGTTAGTATCACTATGTTTTGCCTTTTGGCGTACAAAAACAAGCTTCTATTAGTATTAAATTATCGTGAGGAAACCGGCCTAATCCCAATACCTAAGTTCTAGTTTTCCGTCTGGGTTGGAAGGTCAGATGGCAGTCACTGTCGTAAAACTAGTGCCTAAGTGCCTATGCCAAATCTTGGGATTAGGTGTCGAAGCGGCACAATATTTTCGTTGGATGCAATAACAGTCGTAGAACCTAGTATAGGCCGGCGTAAGAAAAATTTGGTCATCTTTGTAAATACATATATCATCAGTGAAGTGACTGACATAAATAGGTGGCACCATTCATTTATCCCAATGAACATCAGAAGAGCAAATGTAGTATCACCATCATCTATCATTTACGATTAAAGTTACGTACAAGTAACCATCATAGAAAAATATACGTATCTATATAAGATGTTAGAGTAAACCCGTTCAATTATCATCGTATCAATTATTAATTCTTATTATGAAATCATATTCCTATCACATGCTGGCATGGGTCGTGTCACATTTTGTAAGCCGAATACGCCCTTATGGGCTGTAGGAAACAAAAGATATTCGCAAAAAAATAGCACACGCTCCTAGTGTATATGATCTCGCACTAATCACTTATCAAAGCGTATACGTACGTACCTACAGGGCCTGTAGTTTATAAGTGATTAGTGCGAGATCATATACACTAGGAGCGTGTGCTATTTTTTTGCGAATAGGTATCTTTTGTTTCGACTCATACTAATCAATGTGAATGAAATAAAAAAATTGTGAACCCTTACTTGTTATTGATAATATATCTGCCAAAGAAGCCACCTGACAGCATTAAAGTGGGTGATCGCTTTGAAAACACCGTTAAAGGCTTTATAAGAACTATTTATACGACTGGTATAAAGCTAATAGACTATACGTGGGTGTTTAGTTTAACATGTTATTGTGTGCTTCCACGGACGAGTAGCCAGGGTAATGGCCATCGACGGGGACTGTCAGCGGTATTGATTACATTTTTAAAATTGTTGAAAGGATTTTAAAAGGGTTAGGTAACCTGCCACCCAAGTGGATGCCGATAATGGTGTTTTTAAAGTAGCTAGTATTATTAGTTGGTGTAATTTGTGTCTAAAGCCGGAAATATTTTAGGATCTCTGATATAAACAAAACGTCAATACTTTATTACTTAATTATAATTTACGTGCAAAACGAATGAAGGAAGTGTGAAATTAACGAGGTACCTAGTAAATATCCATAGGTATTTATAAAATCGAGTCATTTCATTAGCATTTAGGTACACAGTGTTTAAGTTTATGGAAACTTTATTATGCTCCTTCCAACTTCCATAAACATGTACCTAATTAAACATTTGTGCTCTTTCTCAAATTAAAGATAACTACAAGATATTATAATGTGGTAATATCAGCATAAATAAGGATCTAATTAACAATATTACTAACTTGTTTCTGAACTTAGTTTCAATACAGCTGAATCTCATAGGGTTCGGGAATGAGAAATTTCAAAACACGTTACACCCCGGTCACCTTTTTAATGGGGAATGGATGAAAATTTTAGAAGTGCCTGATTATTTTTCTGGTGACAGAAATTACCTTCCTTAGCACCAGAAAAAAGTTGCAGACTTTTCAGCTGCGTCAATTATTTTTGAAAAATATAAACAGTTTCCTCACTTACGTTTCGGCGAATGAGCCACTTTCCTGATGCATTCAGGAGCTGCATATTATGACCGGCATCGCGGCGTTGTTTTCTGGCAACTGTCATAGTTTTTTTCTTAATTCAGAGACAAACTAGAGTCGGATTCAACTATCATATCGTTCGATATCTTACTTACTTGCGACATTTGTCAAACTTGTATGCAAATTGATAATTTATTTCGAACTAAACGTCATCTCGACTGATATTAGTATAGACGTCAAATCAAACTTCTTTGATTTCAGAGATGTTCGAAATTTTAAACAAATAATATTATCGAAATCGATGTTATTATTTAGCAATAATAACATTTTCACAGGTAAGAAATTTGTTCTAACAAAACAGTCTATTTTTATGGTGGTCATAATGTGCGGTTCTTGAACGCATCATGAAGGGTTTATGATATTAGGATAGATAAAATATTTTAAATATCTGACCCTGGCAATGACAAATATAGCTGCCGCAGCGCAGCTGTCAATATCATTGCCAGTGTCAGTTTGCCACGGATTTTTAAGATATTTTTTTGTAATATGAGAAGAATCAAGCAAAGTGAGGAAACTGTTTATATTTTTCAAAAATAATTGACGCACCTGAAAAGTATGCAATCTTTTTCTGGTGCTAAGGAAGGTTATACCTACCACCAAAAAAGAAAAGGCACTTCTAAAATTTTCATCCATTCCCAATTGGTGTGAGTATGCAAGTCCGCCCTGATTAGCATCGATAACAGCCACAATACGGGGAGCGGCCAATTACACGCTCGAGTAATTGCAGTGCAACGAACGTAGCACGCCACGGCATGGCGTGGCAGCGATTTTATCAACGGACGGACGCCAAAATGCATCCAGTTTGGAATTTGGGATGGTAGCTTTATTTTGTTGACTACAATAGGCACCTGAATCTAACTCATTTTTTTCACTGACTCCAATTCTCAGTTATGGGTCAAAGACATTTTAGTTGGAATTAGTGTTAATTTTTTTCCTGACACATCCAAAGTTATTAAGACCATCCAAGGTTAGGTAAAATGCCTTTGCAACTAACTACTTCTAACAGAAAAAAGACGGCTACTTATAGTTGCTGATTTTAACCCACAATTTTTTAAACAAGCGCAGAATGAATCAGCTTAGGTTGTACGTCTCTTTATTGCCCGTCTAATAAATGTTGAATGAAATTTCCGTTCATTACAATATTGCAAGAAGAAGAATCTATAGATGTAAATGTCACAAAATGTCACTTTTTGTATAGGACAATGACAGTTGAGTTATCCTAACGTGCGTTCGAAAAGTTACCGGCAGGTCGATCACGTAACGCATTGTACGCACTACGCACGTTAGGTAGATCTAAATGTCAAATTTTATATGGAAAAATGACAGTTGGATTGTCCTAACGCGTGTTAGGAACGTTACGTGATTACCCCTCGGATCACCCATCATGGTCATCACAAAAATTATGATTCCGCTAATCCTGTTTCCGAATACAGCCTAGTCGCAATCGCAATCCAGTTTCAAATGTACAATCCTTTACAAACCGCCGCACGAGTAAAATGTGTCATTTCTATGATTGCCTTTGGTCCATACGACTTTTTAAAATCCAATAGGATTTTTAGCAACTTGTTGATGATGAATAGGTGATTTGCGACTTGTCGTTTGCGCTATTGTTAATTGCAATTAATGACTTCATTTAGTATTTGGACGTAACAAAGAACTTCGCCACAGGTTGTAGGCCTCATTTAATCTAACCAATTACTGTACCCTTACCACAGGTTTGACGTGAGTTTACTTTCGTCGCAAGCGACTATCGAGTATCACTAGTATGAAGAAACTACACACTGCCCCTGGCGATCATTCACAGAACTAAAAATCTAAACTTTACCACAAAATCCACAAATCACTTACACACTTAGGTACTATACTCGCGATCGAGTTAACGATCGTTCGTATAGTTTAATCGATGTTTCAATTTCAGCCTTATATCACAAACATTTATCGTTTTAATTTAAATGCTAGCGTTTGTCGGTTATGACATTACAGAATACGCGCATCGCGATATCGACACAATATGGCGGAGCGTGTGCCATTTATTTGCATTTTTAAATACAAAGTACGCGACAATCCGAATTTTGTCAATGTATGTTGTCAATTGAAACCCCTTATTACGTTCTTTAATTTGAGATAGGTGTCAATCGGATCTACAGAGGCTCTAGTATAAGTTTTATCGATACAATACGTTTTCGAACGCGTCTGCGTTTAGTTTCAATTTGTATGGCAACGCGTAGTTCCTAATAGTTTCCACCAGAGGCGCTGTTCGCGTTGCCATAGAAATTTAAACTAAACGCAAACGCGTTCTAAAGAGTATTGTGTCGATAAAACTTATACTAGAGCCTCTGAACTCTTGACGTAATAATACATATGTTATCACGCGCTATTTTGCAAGTGAAATAAACTATGTACAGTCGCTACGGTATTCTTCGATTCAAAATGTCACATGGTACCAATTGGTAGTACGAATCGAAAATTAAATTACGCATTGAAAAATAAACACTAGCGACTAATTTTGCAGTTGTTTTCGGAGTACAACGGCAGTATGAGTTACAAATTTGACAGGTCGAATCGAAGAATACCGTAGCGAGATCGAAATCTATTCGAAGCGCGTTTATTCGATCCCGAAAGTAGTAATCGAACGTGAGTTTTCGATTGTAACTCATACTAACCCTACTGACATGTCTGATATGTAAGTTCATGGTTAGTAGTTAAGTAAGTTTTGTTGGTATGTATTGATTTATTTACCAACAACTATTAACAGGTCCAATCCGGAGAGTTATTACGCTACTATAAAAGATTTTTGAGAAATTAGATTTTTACTCCCAGTTTTTTTAAGCTCCAGCGAGCCTCTACACTACTACATCTCGTATAGGTACATAAACAAAAAAATATGAAAAACAAATTAAAACACTTCATTTTTGTCAACTGAAACTTTTTTAGATAAATAAGCTTTTTGCAGTTTTCGGCAAGCTTAATTTCTAATCTGATTAAGATTATATTTTACGAGCATGACATACAAAATATGTATCTGGCCTGGTATTCCGTCAGTCTTTTAAGTCTAGATACTAATATAATATATGCATATTATAAAGTCAACATAAACTCGACGTTTTATTAAAGTTTATTATAATGTTAACCACATGCAGCAACGCGTAACACAATCTGGCCTGGTCGTGACGTCACGCGCGCCATATGTCGCGATTCGCGATTCCTTGTATCGCCAACACAACGCCCAATGCGGGCGCGGTATGTAAAACTACACAAAGTACAGTCATAATAATGTATAGACTATAGACAAATATAGAAATCATCAAGTCTTAATTTTCCTTGATACATAAAATGGAATCTTAAAAAGTCTCTGGGAGATCGTTAACCTAGTGAACCATACATACATCGAAGACCCACCTCAATCAAGACAACTATATAGACTTGCCAGCCAATTTATGGCATTATTTATAAGCAAGTTACAGAGCTTTCTCCCAGCTCTTTCTTTCAGTAACTATAACGCTCAACTTAAAAAAAAGGAATGAGTTCCTTAACTTGTTCTGGTTTTATTTGGTGTGGGTGTGGGTGTGGTGAATTAGTTTGGTTTTGTTTGCTATATATTTCCATAAACATGTTTATTGTATAACCATACGATCAATGAAAGTACCTATAACATACAAAGAAATAAAGGCATTCCTTTTTCGAAATATGAAAATAACGCAACGCCCATTCCCGATCCCGATACAACTTAGGTATGTATTTGTTTATAAGCGGCCAGTATTTTCCAGAGCGATTTCCCCGCTAGCAAGCTGTTAACTGCGTAGAACAGAACGCACCCGGTGAGCTCATGACCTTCTATCAATTTAAAATAGATTACACTGTCTACTCTCGCGCTGCAATGAGTGTTAAGTAGGTGTAATTCACTCTTAATGTCCATAAAATAGGGTATCAAATCGATTGAACCGGCGGCACTGTAAATGTGTCGTACGTATTTCGATCAAATCAGATTTATGCATCAATAAAAGAAGTGTCGTTCTTTATAGGCTGTAAAAGGTTTCTATAGAGGCTGTAAGAAATAATCAAGATGTTTTGCAGCGCAGTGAAAGTTTTACTATTACTAGTTGTCATGTAGGTAGGTACTTCGATTTATTACTAGTACTATTCGGTGTCTACGGCTTGTTTACTTGATGGAACAAGCAAAAAATAACGCACTATCTGATCTGTAACAGAAAAACCTCTTGTCGCCAACTATACGACCATTATATCACCGTTATGTGATTGTATTGTCGCACAAGATGGATGGCAGATGATCCCATGTGCTATGGTTTTTGCATCTTCGGTGACCGTTATGTGGCGACAGTTAGGAAAGTAGCGGCGAATGGCGACCGCAGTCAAAGGTTTCTGACTTCTCTGAGTGAAATCTGATATTACTTTATTTATTACTGCAGTTTTCTACTGCTATAGCTTGATGTTTTCTCCATAATGTCAGTCTCCTTTTAACACGAGGGACATTATTTGTTCCTTGAATTAGTTCCTTACTGTTTTGATCCCTGACCTGACGTAAATAGGTATTACCTACTCGGTATCGGCATAGAACCTTTATCATTGATGATACTGTTTCTTACATTATCAGTGTAAGAAACTGTCATACTTATGGGTATAGCAACAGTAAGAGGAGATTCGTAGAGCGATTCTGTTTGAACTAGGTACAAAGTATCTAATCCAATCCAATATCCATATCCACGGCGATAACCATAACCGTTATCATAATCGTAACCATTACGCATGTTCTATTTCTTGCACATTATTACTTAATCCACAAAATGATGGGTATCGTTGGAAATTTTGGGATAGTTTAGTTTCTCAGTTTGAGGAAACCGTGTCGCTGCAAACTAACCTAATAAAATAAAAACAATCTTTGTATGTAAGTACTTAAATAACTTAAAACTACCTAATTACCTGAGATTATGGACTATTGTTACTATAATAATAAGGTTTAGAAGCCTATAGAGAGGATTATAGTAAGTACCATTATGTTGTTCTATTTACGTCCCTCAGATTTATATCTTTTGATGAAGCAATTAGGTGAAATTAAAGTCTATTAGTTACATGCATATTTATTATAGGAACATATTACAATTTATATATATTACAGGGAAAATGAATGCCATTTAATTGTTAAAGGGTTAAATATTATGAATAAGTAATCCCGTAATAAGGAAATTTAATTGTTCACGTCACACCAAATGGTGATTTTACAACATGTATTGATGTCCGGCGCATGGAACCCCAACGGTACTGCATGGCTAGCACAAGACCGCGCGTGACACTGTCATTGTCAGTCTCTTTCTCTCGCGAGATGGAGTACCCATCTTTTGTGTTCAAAATATGAACACAAGATGGGTACTCCATCTCGCCGTTAAAAATATATAAGGGACAAAACCCATTTAAGTTAACAGGGGTTTGTAAAGTTTTATGAATAAGGGGGTAGTTTTCCGTTGCATGCAAAGCACGTCAATACATGGACAGCCTTTACGCTGCACTTAGTCTTTAGGTCCGACCACTTCCAGCCAGTTTGTGGACTGTACCAGAAACTTTCTACTTTTTTCGCCAAGCAGGTATACGGACATGCAAAGCACGGTGATGATGAAGTGACGGAAAACAACACTAAAGACAATGCTTTAGGGCCGATCACTTCCAGCCGTTTCCTGAACTGTACTAAAAACTGCTTTACCCACACTATTCGCAAGGTCGCAATAGTTATTTGTTATACAAGGGGGGAAAGTTGTATTTTACCTACGAGTGTTCATTTGAAACACGAGCTAGCGAAAGGATTCTATGATTTAAATAAATTCTATGGTTCAAAAATATAATCCTGAGCGTAGCGAGTGTTTCAACACACGAGACGTAAAATAACTTTTCACCCGTGTATAACAATAAGGGTAAAAAAAAAAAAAAAGTTCAAAAAATTAAAAAAAGTTCTAAAAGTTTACAAAACAGTTAAAAAAAAAAGTTAAAAAAAAAGTGTAAAAAAGTTCAAAAAAAATATGTCATAAAATATACAAAAAACCAAAAGTAAACATTTAATGTTCTACGTCTACTTTCTTCACATGTGGATAAATGGCAATTTTCTCAATAGATATCAAACATGCAAAAAGACCTTTCCGAGCAAGTGAGGTGAAAAGATGCTTGTTTCCCATCTCCGCTTACATAAGCACCATATATGGTAATGCTTTGTTTACAAATACGGGCAAGCGTTTCGTACAAACACCCTCATAGAATGATACGTATGCGTGACTAAACAGTACGTCAGCTGGGACGGTTTATTTTATGAGTAAGCAAACAATTGCCTGGAACATGTACGACTATTTTCCTTAAAGCATGAACTATATTTAATTACTAGCTGCCCGCGTATAGCAAGGAAGTCAAGGAACGCAGTTGCCTGCGTTCCTTGACTTCCTTGCTTTACGCGGGCAACGTCGAAGTCAAGGAACGCAGGCAAACCCGACGGATAAAATACCTATAGCCTAAAGGCTATAATATAACAAACAACCAGAAAGTCCATTTTACACGCAGGTGAAAGAAATTTTGGAAATCGGATAATAAGCTGTTTCCGAGATTACCCATTACATACAATTATTATTATATTGAACTTGCAAAACTACAATCTCACAGATTTTTCCTTTTTATAATATTAATATAGATTACATGGCTAAGTAAGGAAGTTCAAACGGTGTAGGCGATGCGCCAAAATCTAAACTCCTGCAAATACTTGTAGCTAAATCAATGTTTAGTATTACATACAGCACTTACATCAGGCATGTAGTTAGTAGTGCACAAAAATAAACGAACTAATAGGTATTTCTAAAGGAATATTGGAATGATATACTGTTATTCATTACACCCCGACGTCATCTCTAATGTGTTTCCAATGTATTCGAACTGATTTATGATCCGGTTATCTTAGTTTAGTTCAAGAGTTCAACACCGCCGCCCGTGTTGTAATCGCCTCAAACAAGAGTAACCTTGCCACAACGGCTTCTTTCAAGGACAGTCTCCATCTCCCATGTCCTCCCTCCCCCGCCCCCCTCCCCTTGCCCTACCTTGCCCTCTCTAAAGACTGCGCGCATGCTCAATAGCTTCCAGCAATAGAAACAAAAACCACCTCGAGACATGATTCCTCCTTTGATTCGCCATACTTTAAAAAAGTTCAACGCTTATCCTTAAGACTTGTGAGCGGTCACGATTCCATCCCTGTCACTCGTATTACCCGCTGATTTCAAGAATTCATCTCCATAAAGGGTTTTTTACAGTCACCGTGGCCTTTCAAAACTTGTTACTGTCGTGTCGTTTCGCTCGCACGCACCGATTACGCGGCACCATAAATCTTGTACTTTACACGTAATATATCGAGGGATAACTTTCGGATGCTCCTAAGGCACATGTGCAAGCAGTTGGAATTACGACCTTGTTGCTTGCATAAAAAGTTTCAGTTGGATAAAAGTGCATTGTGGATATTATGGATAATTCTGCTTTTGAGTCGATGCGGTACGTGGCGCGCTAATCACGGCTTCACTGAAATAACCTGGAATTCCCGGGTGGTCAATACCTCGACCTCGCCAATTACCTATTTACTCGTCGCGTCGTGCAGAATATTTTCTGTTCAAAGACTGAAATATTACGGGGATTATAATGTAATGTTCATGGCTGTGTTAGTATTTTTGCTGCACTGCAGTATATGTATTTTCAGCTTGAATCTACCTACTTAAGAAGATTCTGTAGAGTGAAGTAGGTAATACCTGTAGAATAAAGAAACTACCCTTTTCTTAACTATCAATTGTAAAACGAGCGACAACGGCGACAGATAAACCGTGCGCGGTTTTCGTTCGCCGTTCGAATCATTATACTGTACCTAAATAGTTTATAAGTATATTGGATACACGAAACGAAAAAAAAAATACTACCTACCTATTTAAAGTTGCAACTCGTATGTCGAGACTGTTATGAATTTTAATATGACTATGACCAGCTAAAGCTAAACTATAAAGTTCTATCCGAAGTAGTGGGAACTCGTTGAACTCATTACATTAGGTATATCTTCGACAGCAAACTATTTAAACTGTACAAAATGTATAATGCCGTACATTAAAAGGTTACATTGTATATCATGTCCACTACTACAGAGAAAGATATATTAATTTAGTTTATTAAATCAATGGCATACTACCTCATTTGTTTAAAAAATACCCGATCGATATCCATTAATAACGAAACCGTTGCATGTTGCCGCTTGTGATTTCTTTTTTAATTTCACAATCGGATATTGGACCGACAAGATAACGAACTAAAGCTCTCGGATCGTTAATCGGTATACGGTTACCAATCCGATTTAACTGTAGAATCGATATTAAGTTTCCGCTTATGCTCAATACAGTTACAACGTAAAGAGCAGGGCAAGACTGAAGACAGTAGCGTTTAGAAATCAACTACGATTACAATCTGGTGCAGCGGTTACTTCTTTTGTTTCATCGGTTTCACCCTTGACATGGTCATCATTTTAGGTTGGTACCTGACATACTTTACACCACTTATTACTCAGCACTTGAAAACTTCGTGTAGTGGTCCACGTTATTGTCAACGTTTATATTAAAATCCCAACAGCGTTAATATTTAAAACCAGCACCGCCGAAGCAGGCTAAAAACAAAAAAGCTTTAAAATTCTGTGAAGTCTGGACTTCAAATGGTTATTTTTTGTTTCAGTGCTATAAAGAATCTGTAGAATTAATTTCGAACGAGGATACACCAAAGAAAGCCGGGCCGTTCGGAACTGGATTGAGCATTCCCTCGACCGGTTTGGCCAGTGCGAATCCTGGCCTAACGCCACCCATTTACTGAGCTAGTGCCCGGTTATGTCTAAAGTATAAACGACATTTTAAGTCTTATTCCCGTGAAATAAGGTGTATACTTTTAGAGGAGAGTCAGATTGAACAGGCTTGGAACATTCATAAATTTTATGTAAATAGTTTTTTGTTTTTAATTACTGTTGTGGCTAATATTGACAATTCTAATGTCACGTTGTGATTGGATGGATAGAAAACAATCACTTATGTTAATTATAAGCAAATAATGAACCTAGTTAAAGAGATTAATATAAGGCGACACACACAAGTTAGATGACTTTCTTATTCCGTTCGGTCGTTGCCATACGTGGGAATATGCGTTTAATTGCATATAAATTTAGTTTGAAGATCTTCCAATTACTAATTATAATAATTTCAAAGATGAACAGGAAGTTTATAATTCGAACATTACTAGATTGAAAACTGACATTAAAAGCAATTAAGTCAGAAATTGCGTCGTTTGCCCTTTCATGTACAATACAGTCGACGACGACAAAGATAGACTGACTATGGTTTGGTAAATATAATTGTACTTTACCATTGCAATTGCGTTGCTGTAGGTACCTACTCGGTATGCCCTTAATCTTGTAGAAAGCGATGATATCTCGAAAGTGAGATGAGTAACCATAGTCTGAGATTTTCTACTATCAAAAGTGTAATTTAATAATTCTATACAAAGGAGCAGTTTATAAAACTGTCTAAAAATACTACTAAAAACGAATGAAATGTTGCAATCTCTAGGGCACCCTAACCGCGAAAACTCATCTTCGTCTGCGAAGATGGCGTAACTTTATAAAATGTCTTAGTCCTCATAGTGTAATTACGGGATGGTTCTCGCAAACGTCCAGCAATAACTGTGCACATTCCTGACAACTTTGTCATTTATTTATTTATTTATCGTATGGCGGTTACACACTGGTACATATATGTATTTGTATTGATGTCGCTGATAGAGTTCCAGTGTGCGCTGCGAGGTTCAGAAGGAACTTTGTCATTTGAAACTGTGGTTGAGTAGGTACAAGTTACACGCCACGGTAGCTCTTTACTCTAGGTGAACCGAAGCACGCATGACATCCATTTCCAACGCATTAAAATCGATAAAGGATGGTAATACTCGTAAGTCCACACTTCAGAGCAAAGAGATGAGTAAGGGAAGTTAACTGCGTTTGTCCTTTATCTTGTTAATGCAGCGAATCCTCACGTACTTCGAAGTGTGGACTATTACGAGTGTAAGTTACGTGCCAGCATACCATCAGGCTGGCCGGGTGCTTGTTTGCCACTATCAGAATTCGTGGCAGCGAAGCCATAAAGGATGACTCACGCTAGAACGGGCCGTGTCCGGCCCGGGCCGTTTTCTAAGAAAAACGACGGCGTTTTTGCGCGGCCGAGCCACGGCCGAGGTTAGGAAGCGGCTCGGTGTCGGCACGGCCCGGACGTGGCTTGGCCGGGCATGGGTATGGCTCGGCCGCGCAAAAACGCCGTCGTTTTTCTTAGAAAACGGCCCGGGCCGGACACGGCCCGTTCTAGCGCGAGTCATCCTTAATACAGCATGAATGACTGTGTAGTCATGCCAGCTCCCTATGGGGTGGATGTTGCAACGTATCACACTCCCAATCCAGGCGCAGTGACGCAGTGGCCATTGATGACGATGATTTCGTACCTAATATAACTATATAGTGGCTCTGTGAGCTGTAGAACTCACGGAACTGTCTCTAAAAGAAAACGCAATCTGAATCGACAGTAAAATTCTATATAGTTATTGAACCAGCTCACAAAATTTCTCGAAAATCGGTTGAGAAATTCGACCTGTAGAGGAGAACGGTCGTTACAAAATATTTTTGACCCAAACGTTCACTACGCTCGCTATTTCAAAAAAATCTTGACCCAGTCACGCTAAGCTCGGGTGACTATAATCACGTGTAGAAGCCCTAACTCTGCTGCGCTCGTGTTAGTCGTGTCGTGTGTGCACTCCTATACGATTTCTGTAATCACTTCAATGGAGGTTCTATGGCTTGCGCAATACTACTCTGTTATATGCGTAGAATATTCAGATAACGCTAATACATGAAAATCTCTGAGAAAGTATGATTAGTTTCATCTTCTTATTTTATCCTTTACGCTTTTTTATTTCGTGAACACAAAGCCACATTTTAATTGTGCTAATTAGTGGATCGGTAACTGAAATCTACTCTACATTCGGTCGATACAAAGGGTCGGCAACGCGCTTGTGATTCTTCTGGAGTCACAAGTGTCCATAGGCGACGGTACCAGCTTAACATCAGGCAGGCCGTAAGCTTGTTTGCCACCGTCGTAGTATAAAAAAAAATTGTGACTGCATGCTGTGATGTGCAAATTGCGGAAAGTTTCCAAAAAGTTGGAAATGTTAGCGGAAATTTCTAGAACGTACGTACTGAGAAGCATAAAAATACGTAAGTACCTAAATTTCCATGTTAGAAATGGAATGTTTCAATTCCCATGCAAAAACGAAAATTTCCTATGTTAAATTGCAGAAACATTTCGCAATACAGGAAACTTTCCGTCGGCACACAGTAATTGTGTGAATTGTGAGTATGGCGAAGTAGGGAAAAATACCAACCGTGAAAAATTCTAAGATTTTGGGACAACCACAATCTTCTTACTGTACTGATAATGTAAGACGTGTTGTTCTGATGCCTACCTTTCTTCATTAGTGCAGTAGTTGGAGCATGGGAATCATAACATATCTAATATTTTTATAATGTAAGCTTTGATTATATTACCTTATATAAATAGATTGCAGGTGTATTTAACGATAACAACAACCTCTGATTCAGAACTCTAAAACGAGATACTTCTCAAGATAAACATTTCTTTTAAAACTGTTAATGATCGCACGTGAATCATGAAAAGCTTTGTGCTTGCGAGATCAAGATCACTTTCCCCAGCGATAGTTGAATCTTTTGAGCTATTTCTGAAGATCACGCGAGATCAAAGGGCGAGTCGAGTAACTCTGTCTACGTAGCTAAATCTTGTCGCGTAATGATGTGTATCTAATTAACTTGTTAGTTTAGAAACTATATTACACTTAGGTTAACGTATTCTTGGTGGCGTTTTTTTGTCTGTATATGTGTCTAGATGTAAAGTTTTCAAACACAATGTATTATTGTTATTGGATAAATAAATTAAATGAATGACTTAAACAGACACTTGGACATTGTAATAAGTATCTTCAAGTTCAATTAATTTTGTACATATATGGTTTTGTTATACCTAAGTCAGTTTCGTAGTATCTTGGCTGTATAGGCATTTCAAAATATTTCAGCTTAAGGAGGCTTATTTTATAACGTTTTAATTAAAGCTCGTACCATGACGAAGGTTCCAAAGGAGTCTGCTCTAATCTAAATTAATAGGTTTTGTTTTTTTGCATTGATTTTATGAGTGATTGCTAACTAAGCACTACCTACGAGTGTGCAGGTATTCCTGGCCATCTAAATATCTCAAATTAGAATTTGTTCAATTTTCTTTTCCTCTCAATTCTGAAGTCTGCAAGTACTGCGTTTACAATTTTCTATTTGGCTTTAGCTTCACGAATTCACGTTCCGCCTCGCTAGTATGTGCCATTAAGGGGATCCCATACGCCAATGACCTTCAATCTGAATCCCTTAGTTTTCTAATGTTTTTTGTAGCTTATCATATTAACAACAACAGTTTTAAGCAATATATTATCCCATATTTACTTCAAACATCACTGTCTTCGAGATATTTGGCATCAAAGTAGAACAATTTTAGACCAAAAAACAGGTTTTCTGGCCATAACTTTTGTCTTAATTAGTTTAAAATCAAAACCCTACACAAATTTATATAGTGACACCAGAAACGAACTCAAATATGTAGATTTAGTATATGTTAGATCTTTCACAGCAATCTTATAACAAAGAAGGTGGTTTTTTAGACAATGTTTAAAAAAATCATAAAAAAATAACTATTCATTACTTTCAAAATATGGTACACCAAAATGAAGATTAAAGATTGAAGAATCGATAACCGTTTACCTAATAATTCTATCTGTAGTGCAAAAGTATTTGTATCGATTCGAAACTAGTCAAAAATCGATGAAAACCTCGGGTAGCCCCTTAAGGCAATATGACATGGCGTATTATCATGTTTCAGCTTTCTCGGTGTATCGTGTTCAGATAATCCGCCTGGACACTTGATGACCCAGTGGTCATGGTTGACGCGAATCAGTAATTACGGGCGACATCTTAAAGCTTAACGAGAATTACTGTAATGCGATACTTTCCTGTTAGCATGAATTTATCGCGTGATAAAACCAGATAAAAAAATAGCGGCGTTCTATTGAAGTGACGATGACGGCGGAAATATTGGCTTGTGTTTAATACGTGATAAACGCGACCATACCTAATAGGTTTGTCGATCAAAATTAAAAGTAAGTAACTAGTTATGCAGGTTTTCAAATTTACTTACCTACTTGTTAAACTTTTATGAAACGAATAAAAATGTACGCACTAGGGCAGGTATAACAAACAATTCATATAAATAAGTAAATGTGTAGGTATAAAAAGCAGAATTGGGCGGTATTGAACCTACAAAAAGTTGTGCAAACAAAACAGCCGTAACCGCATTCATTGATTTACAGTAAAAAATAACTAGTAGCCGTACTAGTGTATTTCTAACGGACTTTTTCTACTTTATTACATATAGAATTACTCAACAATCAGCACGGAACAGCGGTTTCCTTTTAACGAAGATTAATTCAGTTTGGTTTTCCATCTGTGAACTATTCTGATGTATATATTGAGGATTTCCGTTTTCGACTGACGCGTATCAAAAGGATTTCTCCTTATGTTGTATTTCATTGAAGAAAATTAAATAATTTATTGGCTTGAGATCAAAAGAATGTCTATTCAAATATTTATAATCAAAACCAAACTCTATTAGCACGCTGGAGACAGTTCGTTTTCAAGGATGTTGTTCTGCCTTTTGTAGTTATTTTCAGTTTGATTTAGTGTCATAAAAGTGTGTTAGAAATGGCCGTGTAACCTGAATGAAGACCCGGAGAAAACGAATTTTCCGGGAATCGAAACCTACATAGATCGATTTTTCGTCCTGCGTGCAGTGAACTCAATCGAAACCAAGAGCATATTTACCTCCGGTTGCCTGTTTGGTCGAATTACCTGGCTTTTGAAAATAAAAACCCTGAGGAATGGTCAAAGGAAAGTATGATTCACGTATAATTAGTTCGAGAACAAGATCTGTAAAAGTCTGAGCGCGTAAAGAGTGATCACGATTAATCTAGAAATAGAAGGAACGTGTACCTACATAAATAATGGAATAAATTTGATATTTTGGCGTTTTTGTCAACTGCGAACCTAACCTACCCAATTAATTTACATACTCAGGTGCTAACAATTGCTTTTGAAATTAAACAGAATCCATTGTCTCCAAAATAATGATGGGACAAAATAATTTCACTAAATAAATTAACAATATCAAAGTTCCCGTCAACGTAACAGACCACAACAATAATCTTTTCGGTAATTCTCACGAAGGCATTTCACACCATTATCTGTCCACAAAAGCCATCATTATGCAAAGTGACAAAAAATGCGGTCGTTGACCTCGCGATAAGTTGGCATTCTTCGTTCCGTTTCCTTTGTTTGTTGATAAGCGTATCTCTCTTTGCAATGCACAATGCTGCTCCAATTGATTTATGCAATACTGCATTTCCTTTATTCAGATAAAAATAAAAACATTGCTATTTAATATGCAGTTTGACACTAGTTTTGTTATATCAAATAAAATAAGTGTTTTTCAATCTTCAAGTAGGTAAGTAAAATTTAGCGTTTGTAGGTTTACTCCAATTATATCACACATCAAGTCCAGAATTAGATTATCTTGCTGTCTTTTATAAACAACTTCGTGCCAACACAATATCTAGATTAACACCAGATCATTAACTTATAGCTACCATTAAGGTAAACGTGACATCAAATTTTAATTCATTCATATAAAGGTAAATGCCACAGAACAGTTGAGTATCAACCACTGAAATTTTTACCTTATTTGTATAACGTATAAAAATACTATGACATTTTGAAAGTTCTGAATGAGAATACAAACAGAACAAATCCATTCTCGGATATAATTTCTTTAACTGCCCATAAAAGAAGAGATACCATTGATCGCAAAACTAACAGTGGTGTGTAATAACTGGTCTCGATGCCAAACAAACTGTATATCATAGTGATTACGAAATGAAACCCCCGTTTTTGGGGTCATAATGGGCCCAAGCATGACGCAGCTAACTGTAGGGTCTGACGTGTAACAAGATGTACTACAATGGGATGAAAAGATCGTGCGATGAATACCAGTATTAGTTGAATGCGTAAAAGGCGGTCGGACATTTCCATCCATATGTATCCAATTTTCAACTTTATTCCACCGACATACGTTCGTAAATGTACACATATTTATGATGCTGACTGTACATACACGCGTGAGGCTTGACAGACCCTTTTCTAGTACTAAATCGATACTGTGAATGTGGAATTTAGTGTAGCCCTAAATATACATTATTATACAATGACAAATTAATACGCGGCTACTGTAACCGCCTATTAGTATATATTTAGGACTAAATAGAACTTATGGCCGCGAGAACATTCACCCCGAAGAACTCCTGAAGGGTTCGAAAATTGTCGCCCTCAGATTACTTATTCTGTGCCCTCAGTGACAATTAATTCGTGAGTGTAACCATGTAGTAACTAATCAGTAGTTATAATTTGGAACTTAACTCACGATAGTTTAAATTCTTCTTATCCTAAATAGGATTGGGAATTGTAACAAAGTGCTATTTAGGTTAATTTGAGACAGTCTGAACTAGGGATGTTATGAATGTACGCAATCGCATATTAAGTATATGCAAATGATTCGAATCACTTTAATTAAACATTCGCATTGAATAATTTCTCACTAGACCTAGTAAGAAGTTGACATTTTTCGGGACTGCATAACCGATAAATACCGATATTCTATTTTAACTTGCAGTGCCTACTTATGTGATATGTCATCCTTATTGTATTCTGTGCGTAGATCGAAATGTAAATTCAACGTCAAATGTAAGTTAACACTTTTCTTCCTTATTCCATTGTGATAAGGTGAGAAACTATGAACTTATTTCCGCTGTTGACTACACAATCGTGTCAGTGATTTAAAAGCAGGCGTCCCGTCACGCGCACGTCAATCATACACGTCGTTGCGCATGCGTGTCTGATCAGTGATCATGTATGCGGACTGGTGACAAATACACTCATTTCAACCGACTTTAAAAAAAAGGAGGTTACATGTTCCGCTGTATGTATTTTTTTTTAATGTATGTTCGCCGATTTCTCCGTCAATGTAAACCGATTTCCAAAATTCTTTTTTATTCGAAAGAGTATACTTCCGAGGTGTTCCCATTGTCACCAAATCAGGATCTGATGATGGGATCCCAGGGAAATCGAGGGCAACCCTCAATTTTTATAGGCACGCATGTCGTGATTTCGGTATTTTCTATTATAATTCGTGTATTCGTGTGTTTTAGTTTTAATTTGTTACCTTCGGAAATCGCAATTTTGGTGAAGTGGAACTGATGATGAAGATCACAGATGACCTATGAAACTTGTCAAAGATGGAAAGTTCGTCAAAGATTCTGACATGATTCCGTTGAAGTAGCAACTCATGAGGTGGTAATTCTTAGATCCTTTAGGAATCGACGGAACTCCTCAAATATTATCAGCCCACAGAGAGCGACTTGGGTTTTTTCTGTAATAAACAACACATTTGCTCTCGGAAAGCAGTGCATGTGGTAAATTGGAAAGGAAATGTGGAAATCCCTACCTGTAATTTTGTTTGTAACACCTGTTTGGTAATGTTTAACGCAAGTAAATATTCTTATTCTTAAAAAAATGTTCATGTACCTATGTGGCTTGGCGAAGTACTGTATTGAAGTCGGTTTAAACTTTGTTTTTAAAGTAAATTATTTCCGCTAGTATACTACTTATGGAGCGGACCTTAATATGGTTCCATAAACGAGAACATGCCAAATAATCTGAATTCGCTACGACACTGCTACAAAGATTTCCTTCTTATTAATTTACTTTAGTATATACTTTACGACATTCTTCAACCCTTTCATCATAAACATCAAAGTTACCGATAGACCGATGCAATACAGCACTTCCCGCGGGTTTTTCTTTCCCAATAGGCTGCCCTGGCTACTCAGGCTATATTTCCCAGTGCCCTGAATAGGTTATACATGGTCCTTATTTTCAAACCTTCACTTAAATATAAGTAGAATGACACATTTCTAATTGTTCACAGTTTTTCTAAGCACAAGCATGAATCCACTCCACTATAAACTGTACTATGGGTGGTTCAACCAGCCCGCATTATGGAATACTCTATTACGCCTTATATGACTGTCGTGCCTCTGTCCTCGCACGTAACACCAATCATACACCTCAGTGCATACTGATTTGATTTATTTCATGTTCGTGTCTATCGATATACAATCAATTGAGCATTAATGCAATGAGAAAACAAACATTTCCGACTTATTGTAATTTGAATCTTAAGTATTTCTCATATAAAGTTGATTATCAGCTACCAGCTGTTGTTTTTGAACCTTTTTTCAGATCATATTCACTTTCACGTTGGGAATAATTTCCCATTCATTAATTCAATATTCGTTTATCTTTAGCAGTAAAGTATATAGTCAGGATAAGCGATTAATACTGTTAACAGCTAATTATCACGCCATAATTGGTAATTAGTAGCAGAAAGGAAAACGTATCGTAATTCGAATGCATCATTTTAAAAACATTACACTCCTTTTCGTTGGGCTATCGTGTAAAAAGTACCGTTTTATTTCCCTCATTCGATCGTCATTTATTTTGTTCGATTTTGCTTTCTTTTTAAACTCGATGGTCTCGATGGCTCATGAAAAAAATACTTATAATTTTTTCGAGTATATTCTTCTCGGGACTCAAAACTATCTCTCTCTAGCGATGAAAAGGTTACAAGTAAAAACTGCTTCCGCAATTTAAAACATCATTTTTTCTATTTGTTCCTTGTCTATGTTATGAGAGAGACGGGCAACGGTGGCGTCGCGATCATATACCTCGATTCCCACCTTAGTCACTTCAATATTATTATTAAGCATCTTCGCCTGAGGAAATAGTAATCCAAATTAGCCCCGATGGCACCATACTACTGATAGCTGTAGATACACTTCAATATTTAAACTGTGTTCGTTGATAAAGCATCGATTTAATCAGTACATGGATATAAGTTTCAATTGGAGAAGTTTCTAACATTTAGCTAAGAGCCAAGTACGACCGGCATAACAAAAATCCTCATTTCCACGGTCATAGTAGCGACTAAAGATGGATGAACCAGCAATTTGACGCTTGACATTAACCGCGGCAATCTACACTACTTGCCCTATAATATAGGAATCAGGCCGCTTGCGTAACTAGGGCTCGAGCTCGTCCTTACTTCAGCTATATTAGTAGTGACATTTTGAGACAAAGGCCACTGGAGAATACATTAACGTGAGTGGTATTGTTATTTTGTAGAACTTTTTTTACTCATGACATGATGTTTTGTACTGTAAAGGTACACTTCTTAAGCACATTAAATCAAGAAAGTGGTATACCAATTTTTAACTCTATTTAATTTAATACAATATTACATTACAATTTTTTATTTAATTTATTACAATTAAATTAAAAAAAGCTAACTCTATTATTTAAGTTTTAAGGTTCAAAAGTTGTATAGCTGAAATTATTTAAATTGACCGACATTTTATAAAAACTCATTGGAATATTGAATACATATTCATTTGAATCTTCTAGCTTGGACGGCAGATACACTTTTTTAACGGATTACTTTGATACAACTCGGCCAAGTCAAATAATTTCAAGCCTAGACCACTTTCTTGGCTTATTGTACTGAAATGTATGTTTTCGTTTACATATTTCTATATATCGTACAATACATAAAAAAGCGCCCCACTCATCCCTACGTAGTCTCACTAATCAAACAATGACAAGGAGTGGGGTGGACTGAACAATCCTGCGCGATAAAGCGTATTTCAAGTTTCAAATTAAAGATAGTTCCCACTTTAGGGAGCTTGAGTTCAAATATGAGCTAACGATCAACATCACAGGTTCAAGAGTTATCCTCTTATCGGTGGAGAATTTATACATCTCTGTCGTGCGCTAGCGTTTTGATTTTCTGATACGACGGGACACCAGCTTTTCCTAATTTCCTTTATTTGTTCCATATATCTGCGCCGTGGTATTCCCCTGCCTCTCCTTCCTTCTAACTTTCCTCCCATGATGGTTTTACAGAAGTTGTTGTGCCGTATCAAATGGGTTTTCTACCGACAAATTGCTATAGAGTTTGGCAGATCTTAATATATTTTCGAATGTTATGTTTGCTAAATTAAATAAATAAATAGAAAACAATAATTGTCACTCTTCTATAGAAGTGCGAGCTAACGATACAAAGATAAATAAAATCATATAGATATAAACAAAGTTTTAACCGACGAAAAATCAATAATCCCCTATTTTCCTACCCTTAGGATTGGTTTTTTTTTCCAAATTTATATGGGACCAATTTCGGGGTATACTCTTTTCAACTAAAAAAGAATTATCCAAATCGAACTACTCTGTAAAAAGTTATGCGTGGTCATACATTAAAAAAATATATATACGCGTCGACTTGAGAACCTCCTCCGTTTTTTTCGTCGGTTGAAAATAACTAGCGAAGAGGACGGAACCGAGAATCGTATGTACATACCTACTTATACCTCTGGCATACCGGGTCATGTCAAATGATTTTAAGGGGGTTCGATTGCCATACAAAGCGTTATTTGACATTCGCAGGCTAACGGCGTGATATTTTAAGAAACTTATGTAACAAACTTTCATCAATTGGCTTCCCATTTGCGCCAAATTCCCCCTTTCCTAGAATAAACTTGTATAAACTAGATTAATTTGAGAAAAATAGTTTTCCCAAAATATCACGTGACAAACCAATTTCTCAAATTAATCTAGTTTATACAAGTTTATTCTAGGAAAGGGGAAATTTGGCGCAAATGGGAAGCCAATTTATGAAAGTTTGTTACATAAGTTTCTTAAAATATCACGCCGTTAGCCTACGAATGTCAAATAACGTTTTGTATGGAAATCGAACCACCTTAATAACGTAATTTCAACTGTATAAAACCTGTTATCACTGTTAGTATTAAGTAAACTTAGATTATGCGTTTCTATCACCTATAATCTATATGTTACTTGTAGAGTTGGCATGGCGGCAGTGTATAAGAATTTTATGACCATTTATTATGAAATCAAATATTTGATATGCGATGCGTCTATTGCATTCGTCTAAGCGGCTTGACCTACAGTTAAGTCAATATTATGTGAGGTTAATATTTACTGACCTTGCGTAGGAGTATAAAATTGTAAAAATATACATTACCTACGTTCCAACGCATCTGATTTCTATTTAAGCCTCTAGGTCTAGGTGTGCAATATTAATAGATAGAATGTCCGTAAAAATTGTTTTATAGAACATAAAATATGTGTTTTGGAGGTTAGCTAACATTGGGTGGGCTTTAATAGATACTAGCGCAATAAAATTATTTACAGTTTTATTTTTAGTACTCGTAATCTGGTATCCCAATAAGGTCTAGTTTTCCCTCTAGGTTGGAAGGTCAGATGACAGTCGCTTTTGTAAAACTAGTGCCTACGCCAAATCTTGG
Organism: Epinotia brunnichana; assembly: GCA_963854355.1. NCBI lineage: Eukaryota > Metazoa > Arthropoda > Insecta > Lepidoptera > Tortricidae > Epinotia > Epinotia brunnichana. Next base: position 12,991,658 of record OY977949.1, on the reverse strand, counting down.
GATTAGGTGTCAAAGCAAACCCCGGGCGCTACCGAGAAGCTACCCTATTTATTCTATTACACGAGCAATATATGTAACCTATATCCTATAACCTACTATTAAACGCGCAATATTTCGAACGGCTCTAACGATTTCGATCTAGCTAGGTTTCATGTCTGGGAAAATTATTTTTCACCGCATTTTCTCTATTTTCAGCAGAAAATAGAGAAAATGAACTGAGCAGAGCTCGGTCGCCCAGGGACTTAATATAATACGAGGATGATGACTCTTAATCTGGTATTCTTAATGTCAATCAATTATCAATGCTGTCAGGTGTAACTGATTTATTTTCGACAATGTGAGTTTAGTTATTAAATATTTAGATTACGTGTTAAACGAAGTCGCCAGTTACCTAAATGTCTAACTAATGTATATACCGTTTTACAGACAACTTAGAAGTCCACAAATCAACTAAAGCACTTAAACTGAAATGTGTGTCAAACAACACTTTGTTTCTTTAAGTAGCTACAAGCACCGCGGATATGCTTTAAAGAGGTGTAGTTTGGTAATGTCTAGTGTAAATAGTATGTAGGCGGCCTGACGGTCAAATTCGGTGCTAAAGGCCGTATGTTAATGCACTACTGTATGCACAGTCAACATTATACACGGTGTAAAGCGTGATAAAACCCGTAAAGCGGAAAGGTGGTTAAATCGTCCCTTATAAAGAGTCAATATACAAAATTTGAAAACCGTAGTATCGCAGTATGAATTAGACGCAGTATCAATAAAAAAAAATTAGAACATTTTTATGGGGTGTTTTGTAACACTCAGGCCTGCGTGCTGGTCTAGATTGGCAGACATTCAGATGTACTCTTTGAGTAATTATTGCAAGGATAACATAAGTCAAATATGAAGTCAGTCAAACTCCAATATGGGCGCTTTATGAGTTCGATATGGGCGTTTACGTATTTTTTGGGGATTAGGTAGCAAAGGATCCCTGGCATCCTCAAGATGCTACCGTGAATAACCTTATCAAATCTTATTCTTTGCATTCCAAAAACCTTAGTGGGAGGCATAGAAGATCTTAAAGAAGTTTTTAACTTAACTTACTCGTCACTTAACTTATTAGTAGTTTTGCCACAATTTTTTCCTTTTTTTATCTTTTTTTTTGTCGTAACGTAATGTGATATCCATTATCCATCTCGTTCGCAACAATTAAATACTTACTTCGTGTGAACTTCTTGTAACGCTAGTTCGCGTGATGATGCGTGACGAGAAGAAAACAATAACTAATTACAGAAACTTAAATCAATTAAGTGCGTTAATAAATAAATCTTCAAGTTTTTTTTACTTCTGGGGACAAAATTATTCTTACTGTTTGACAAACCTCTACTGTGGTACAAGTGGAATCAGCCTACACTAAAACAGTTGACACTTTTGCTTTCAATCACTAGTTTCATTTCTCAATGTGTGCAAGTTATCTGTGCCAGTGTTATTTCGGATTAAACTAGATGGCCGCCAGCTTGATATGTTAAACGTCTAATGTGTATTTTTACATTAACAAAAATTATGTAGTTGAACATATTATTTTAACTGTCATGGTTCTACTTTTCTTTCATTACTTTTATGTTATGACTAATATGAGTTTCTGCCAAAAATAACATATTTGGTACAAGCATTTATAGCCGACTCTTATTTTTCACAGTAATCAACTACTTACTCATTGAGAGGGTGTAATCAACTACTTACTCATTGAGAGGGTGTAATCAACTACTTACTCATTGAGAGGGTGGCAAGTAGCCCAAACACCTACGATACCGGTACATTTATCTTGTGTACGTAGATTGACAACTCTCATTGTTGTTCTCGCATATTTATAAATTGTATTTTTTTTTGTTCCAGGTAAGTAGCAGCATTTTATAAGACGTCAAATATTATACTTAAGGATAAAGGTACCATTTTTATACAACGCACAGTATCATATTCATTTAATTTATTGACTTTTATAGGTGACAGTTGTAAAAATATATACAAAAAACATTCCAAACTAGTTACCTACTTACCTTGAAAAGGACTTTTTGCATAAACCTGTTTTTAAATGGCCAGTTATAATGAACCAAAATTTACTTGGTTCTTAAAACTGTTGTTCAATTAGAAAAAGTTTCGATAACCATCAAACGTCTGAGATGTGTTTTTCGACCAACAATTGACTTACAATAACGTTAATTTGATTTCTCCCGCATCATCCAATTAGAAGAGACGTGACGACGGGATAGTAATTTTAACGAACAAAAATAAACCAAAGAATTTTAAGTCATTAATCAAGTTAAGCGTCCATTATGATGCTGAAGCTTTCTAATAAATTTATATAATATAAACAAGGATTAAAAGTTTTGTTTTCTTAATAGATTGTTTGACTTTACGTTTTAAAAACGTTAGATGCTTAAGGCTTTTGCAGTATTTACTTCTTCTTTTGTACTCGTACCTAACTTTGTTTACATCTGTAAAAGGTTATAGTCTTTTTATACTTACATACACTATTGTATCCCATAATTAAAGCACCCGTGACTTATAACAGTTTACACCTATTCATAAAGTTGGGTATAATTTACGGGTTACGCCTCCTTTTTCAAAACGTTTTTATGAAGGAAGTGTGCATTAAGGTTACCCTACCTGACGCGCTCTATGCCCAGGCACCTGCTTTCTACAAAAAATATACAAACATTGATCTATTTTTGGGTCCACTACAGACACTCGTAAACTACCGACTCTACCGAGACAGCCGCTACGTGAAATATTACTTAAATGTCACGTTTCGAAACCGTTACATTTCTCATTTTACTTTTTCTTATTTTTAATAGTTCCTAATTCAAAATTCAAATATAAATATGTAGTCACGTTTGTCAGTACAAAGAATGCCAAGTCTTCGGAAGCGGCGTTCAAATACTTCGAATTGGGAATAAATGCCAACTTCTAAGATATTATGGCAGTTCTATTCGCGGCGGCCCCATTCACACTGGCCGGTTAGTGACATCGCCCGGTGAAATTAAAAACAAAAACACGAGCGCGGGACTGATATAAAATTCTAATTTTGAATCTCCCCAGCTACGTTCTTTACCACAGATTATGCTGTGTGATGCCACACACTAATGTAAAATTTAAAACCGGTGTTTGCTTGCGGTCCTTTATTTTCGCGATAGATTATACGTAGGTATATTATGTGGGACAGGTAATCATAAGAAATACTCTATTGTTTGTAGGCGCTCAAGTTATGACAATGATCGTACGTGGTTAGAGGAATAACACCGTCCCGAAGCTAAAGTGCGCAATAAAATCAAACCCAAATCTTGATAGTAGATCGTATAATTAAGATAATCTCGATGGGTCGGCTTTGTTGACCGTTAGCCATTCAATCGGACTTCAAAGAGATCGAAACACGCTTCGGTAACTTTTATATTGGATGCATAATAAAACGTCTGTAATGTTTAATTGGCTTCACACTTCGATGTTTAATCTCGCGTAATTACAACATCTTCAGGTCCCAAAGAATAAATAGATAGTAAGATATGTAAGACGTGTTGAATAATTGACATTTCTAATTACATAATTACTTTTGTTTAAAATCTCAAAGTGTTCTAAACATATTTATCACTATCACTACATTAGTGGCTCTGTGAGATATAGAACACGCGAGTCTGTCCCTTAAAAATGCTTATTTCGAATAAGTGTATCGACAAAAAAAACTATATAATTAACGAAACTGTTCACAAAATTTCACGATAATCGGTTGAGAAATGCGACCTGTAGAGGAGAACAGCCGGACAGCGGGACATCCGGATCAACGAATTTTGGCCCAAGCTGAAGCATAGAACTTCGTTCCAATTATGCAAGTTATATTGAAGTTATGTGAAAGAAAACATTTATATAAGTATATAAAAGTGCATTGCCTTTACAAGGATTTGTAGCCTCGGCGCCGGCGTGTCGGGGTTAGTGGGGTAAACCGCTGCGACGCGCTGGCATTGCTGGCGGTATTGAATATGTCTCGAATATCCATGTATTCACCTATATTGAAAGCATCTTCTCATATGTCAGTACCCAAAGAGAAAGGATAGAATAGAGGGACTCACTTAAACATACACACGTCACACATGTGTGACAAAGATGTACAATACCACATGCGGGAATAAGATTTTTTGTTTGTCACGAGTCACGACATGTCAAAATATTGTGCTTACTGAAACTGACGTCACGGATATAATAAGACTAAAGTATATACTATATAGACATGCGATCAAAGACTCATGCGATGTCGAGGATCTATTCTAGTCTTCTGAGCCTTTTCAATTTAGTCAGGTTAATTTACCTCACAGACTCCGTTGGCTTGGTCACCTGGAGAGAATGGAGGAACATCGCAAAGTCAAGAGAGCATACCGAGACTGTCCGGAAGGTCGACGTCCGGTCGGACGTCCAAGGTAACGCTGGAGCGACATGGTAGTGGTACAGGCGGATCTGCGCGAGCTCCAAATCTGCAATTGGCAAGAGCTAGCGCAGAACCGAGAAAAATGGCGCACTCTAGTGTCAAAGGCCAAGATTCATTTTGGGTCGCTGAACCAACGGAGTAAGTAAGTAAATTACATCTATCCCTTTTGGGCATTCGCTACGACTTCATCTATGAAATCCTCTATCTACGGTAGTAAGCGCGGTCTAAGCGTTCTAATTAAGTAGGTAGAAAGATACAGATAGTGTCTCAGCGACACAGCTCGCAGGCCGTCCTGTGATTACCGCGAAAATCTGTCGAATAGGTATATATCTCTACTTTATCACACTTGTCGTTGTAAAACATTTGAGTATAAGTTTAAGTATAATTACGGTAGATGCCGTAATTATACTTTAATAGGTAAATTTACTTGCATTATAACTCTCACGAGTCAAGTGCAGCGAAATTCTTGAACCAGATATCTTTATGAACTTAACCCCCTTTCTTATATCTAGACGCGGTTCTGGCTTATAATAGTTTATATCACTTTTGCAACAGATTTCATATGTCTTGCCTGTTTAACTAATAAGATGAGAATATTGGCGAAAATATTGGACGCAGGAGCAATTCTGGCACGTCTAAAAATACAAATTGAACGATAAAGCGTAATCATAACGATGCAAAATCAAATGACCCGTTTATAAGCGGATTATTTAATACTAGCTGTTGCCCGCGACTTCGTCCGCGTAGAACTTTTTATCGTCTTAGAAAATGATTTCTCTCAATACAAAATTTGAACCCTCTTTTAGGGGATAATTAAAAAAAAAGTTGATGTTCATTTTCTAGTTTGTGAACAAACAGTCTAAAAGCAAAGTTAAAAATCTCATACTTTAAAAATGCCTTGAAATACTCAAACTTTGAACCAATTTTAACACTCTTAGGGGATGAATTTGGAAAAACTCTGAAATCAGTTTTGTAGTCTTTTAACGTACAGAATAAGACCAAAGTAAAAAAAAAGTTGATGTTCATTTTCTAGTTTGTGAACAAACAGTCTAAAAGCAAAGTTAAAAATCTCATACTTTAAAAATGCCTTGAAATACTCAAACTTTGAACCAATTTTTAACACTCTTAGGGGATGAATTTGGAAAAACTCTGAAATCAGTTTTGTAGTCTTTTAACGTACAGAATAAGACCGAAGTTAAAAATCTCTTACTCACACTTTAAAATTTTATTGCTCGCCATTTAAAATTTGAACCCCCTTTTAAACCCCCTTAGAGGTTGAATTTTTCTAATCGCTGAAAGAACTTTTTTCGTAAACTTTTAAGTCTCTAGCTCAAAAAAAGTGTTGCCCATACAAAGCTTTCTTAACCCCCTTAGGGGTGGAATTTTCTAAAACTCTAAAAGTACTTTATTATTAATTTTAATAAGTAACATTTTGAATAGTTTTAAGTCTAGTAAAAAAAAAAGTTTTTCCCACACAACACTGGCTACCCTTCTTAAGGATCTTAAGGATCCCCTTAGGGATGGAGTTTTCTAAAACGCTGAAAGTTCTTTTTTAGTATTCTAATAAGTAATCTTTTTGCAAAGTTTTAAGTCTAACTCAAAAAAAATGTTGCCCATGCAAAGCTTGCTCTCCTTTTTAACCCTATTAGGGGTGGAATTTTCTAAAACGATTTGTGTTCTTTTTTTGTATTTTAATAAGTAATCTTTCTACAAAGTTTCAAGTCTCTAACTCAAAAACATAAACTTTCCCTGATAAAAACTTTGCACCCCTTTTTATCCCCCTTAGGGATAGATTTTTTCAAAACGCTGAAAGTCTTTTTTTTTGTATTTTTATAAGTAATCTTTCTACAAAGTTTTAAGTGTCTAGCTCAGAAAAAGTGTTCCCCATACAAACCTTGCACCCTTTTTTAACCCCATTAGGGAATGATTTTTGTAAAACGCCGAATGTAGTATTTTTCATGTTCTAATAAGTAATTTTTCGTCAAAATTTTAAGTCTCTATTAAAAAAAAAATGTTTTTCCCATACAAACTTTGCACCCTATTTTACCCCCTTAGGGGTGAAATTTTCCAAAACGCTGAAAGTACTTTCTTTGTATTTAAATAATCTTTATACAAAGTTTTAAGACTCTAGCTAAAAAAAATAGTTTCCCACATACAAACTTTGCACCCCTATTTTAGCCCCCTATTTTTAGGGGTAGAATTTTCTAAAACGCTGAAAGTACTTAATTTGTATTCTGATGACTAATCTTTCTACAAAGTTTTAAGTCTCTATTTAAAAAAAATATTGTTTCCCCCATACAAAATTTGCACCCCTATTTTACCCCCTTAGGGGTAGATTTTTTTAAAACACTGAATCTAGGTACTTTATTTGTATTCTAATGAATAATTTCTCTACAAAGTTTTAAGTCTCTATTTAAAAAAAAGTAGTTTTTCCCATACAAACTTTGCACTCTATTTTACCCCTTAAGGGGTAGAATTTTCTAAAACCCTGAAAGTTCTTTATTTGTATTCTAATGACTGATCTTTCTACAAAGTTTTAAGTCTCTATTTAAAAAAAAAATGTTTCCCCCATACAAACCTTGCACCCCTATTTTACCCCCGTAGGGGTGGAATTTTCCAAAACGCTGAAAGTGTTTCATTTGTATTCTAATAACTAATTTTTCTACAAAGTTTAAGTCTATAGCTCAAGGAGTTCTGTTCGAACAGCCGTTGCGAGCGGACGTCGTTCTTTGAGCATTACCCGACCTCTCGTTACACCATAAAATTACACAATAAGTCTCCCAAAACAATAGCGAACAGCACAGATGTGCGAGCGCCGCGCCCCGTAGTCCGAGCTATTCACCCCGTCTGAGCTCGCGAAGTGCCGGTTTAGCCATATTCATATATGTTTATTGCATATTCCATCGTTTCATAAGTGCCGGTTTATAGAAACGTGCAGTGTGTTCACATATCATAAGGTCCTAATAGTGAGTGCAATCAGTGTCGGGCAATCCGAAACCCCGCCAACCGCGGTTACGACCACACCTTACGCGTGGCGGCAACCGCCCGCAGCCCGCAACCGTCGTCGAGGCGAAGCCGGTGAGATTATTCCATTTTTATTGTGGGGGCTCAAGTTGTAATTCTCTAGGCCCTTACTCTAAGGGCTACAAATACGAGACCTATATCTTACCCTTAACCCACATTATACCCAATCAAACAACAAGTACTACAACTAGCCTCACAGTCTCGGGAATCCCCCAGCCCGTCTAGACCATCCACTCTTATCTCTTACGCCGACTTAACTATACTAGGCCAGCTAGCTTTGTCCACCTTCGCCAAATATTCTGCACCTGTAGGACAAGGCCTGATCCTCAAGTGACACAACACCTCTGGGAACTGTGATATGTGACCACTGCACGCGCACACGTCCTGTACGTAGTTCCTCGCTAAATAATCGACTCATATTTATTTATGTCCTACCAACTTTAATATATATATAATTCTATCCGGCTACCACCATAATTAGTGATAAGCCCTCATAAGCAAAAAGAGCGAGGTTCAAGCTCCGTCGCGATACTGTTTCCTCTAATACAAACGCCTCATCAAGGAAATCACTAAAATATTGCTATATAACGGCCCTATCCCTAGGTTAGGTATTGACCGAAGTAACGAACAAAACCTCAAAATTACCAAGCCCCTAAAACTCTGAAATCAATAGCGCGATACCTCCCCAATCTACGGCTCTCACAAAACAGGTATAAACAAACTGTTAACCAAAAGCCGTCATCATACAGAAAAACCCCAAATCAAATTCATCTCATAGAACATATCACGAGCAACCAAAACGATTGCATTACTTTAGCTCCTAAACTAAGTAACAATCAAACAACCTAAATCAATTCCGGGCAGATAAAAAATAACTTCTCGGAAACTCCTTACCTCGAACGAGTCACGCGTCAGCCATATGGTACCTACCCAAAGCTTTCAGGTTTCTCCGGAATAGACACCATAAAACAAAATAAAGGCATTGTCCTTGGTTTAAAAAAAATCAAATGGCGTCAAAACCCCCATCATAAAATCTTGTGTTTTAAATTCGACAAACCAACTAAAATCTAGAATCTGGCCACCACGTGTCAGGCATAGCCTAGTGTGGGGCCGCAGGATAAACTGTATTGTAAAAAGGTTTTCTTTTAATAAACAATTTTTTTTTTTTTTTTTTTTTTTAATAAATCTCACACAATACGTAAGAGTTCCAGTGGCCCAACATCTGGCTGGCCATTACCCACCCTCACAACGCAATTTAGAAACCCCGCATAGTTAGCCACGGCCTACCTACAATAGATCATGCCGTAACAATAGTGCCGCACGCATATCCTTACCTCAAAACTTAGGCTTACTTAGCTTAGACTTAAAAATAAGGCCCTTCTGGCCTGGCACAGCCAAGTGCTGCAGGGCTCGTGTATGCCCACAATAATTCCGTTGTCCCGCATTGCCAGCGAACGATTGTGAACACAGAAGCCTTAGCCTAGTTCAACTGATTATTAGGGTCCCGGGGGCCTACCACATTAATATTATAAGGCACCACTAATTAATTACCGCTCAAGAGTCTAACACCGCCTCCTCTAGCGACAGTCGGCCTGAAAGAGTTGTAGCCCAAACTATTCATACCCAATTTAAGGCGTTTTCACTTTTATCTAGACCACCCTTGCTAAGCGATAAAGTACATTGCTAGCGCAACGTCTTAGTCGGCCCCCGACAACAATCATTATAGTTGGACGAGGGCTCCCACGGCAGGACGTCACCACGCATAGTTACTTACATTTAGTCAGAGCCGACAACTGTAGTTACTTTAGAATTTAGTTAAATATCAAACGCCGAAAACGACATAACCTAGCATACACCATTGTCAGAAACGATTGAGCCAAGTCAAGTCGGTCCCCACGCGTCCCTAATACAGCTTGGTCAACGAGTTAATTACTATCTCACCAACACCCAATCGCCCCGTATCGGACCAATCGTCTACTAAGACCAATTACAGGCCAACTTAGATTAGTCGCTAATATAACAATAGATTGTAAGCCCTTTCCACAGCCCACCACCAATACTCAACAAAGGACTAAACATGGATAGCGACAACCCTATCGTCAATATACCAGGAGATGGAAACTGTCTATACCGCGCGATAGCGTATCAAATTAACGACTTATATGATCTTACGTTTGACCACCATGCAATCCGTCGGGACCTTGCCCGTTACGTTGACGAAAACCAAAACGACAAGAATATGCGCCTTGCTATTAAAAGTAACCTTGACGTGATAGCCCAAGACAGCGAAATCCAAAATTACATACAATCACAATACCATGACGGTACATGGGGCGGCACCGACATTCTGATAGCGGCGGCGGAATATTATGGCATTAATGTAAAAGTATTCCAAAGAGCCCCTTTACGAGAAACAGCATGTTTTACCCCTATGGTACCCAGCGACGCGGTGGGCTGTATAGGCCTCATTTTCAGCATTAACCACTACGATTGTTTCGAAACCCATTTGGGAACACTCACGACAAATGCCACCCAAGACGAAACGAACATGAGTGCAGGCAGCCCAGAAGAGCTACCAGACGATACGGGATATAGACTAACCATACCAAGGCCACATCTCACTGAACAAAACCTCATCAATAATATCAATATTGCCACATGGAACATAAGAGGCGCCGCCACACAGCGGAAAAAAAACGACATTGATTTATATCTAGAATCGAAATCAATACACATTGCATGTTTACAAGAAACTCACTTAAAAACCGGAACGTACGAATCCAAACACTACACATGGAATCTAAGTGGAAATAACAGCAGAAGAGGTCTAGCCATCCTTATAAGAAAAAACAGCGGACTCACGCTAAACTGGACAAAGGCAAACACAAATAATATGGCAGCCTCTATTGAAATAGGCGAGAAAATAGACATATTCGTTATCACAACTCACTGGTCCAACACTGCGTCAGCAGCAACAAACGACGTAACGCGCCTGCTACAACTATTAAAAGAGAAGCCAAAGAAGTCCGCTACAATAATTTTAGGAGATTTCAATGCGCACATTGGCTACAAAGAATCGGGCAAGAGCCATCAGAAAAACCAAATAGGTAACAATCTTTTCCACCCAAAAACCAACTATAATGGAGAAATCGTATTAGATCTGATTTCAAGAGAAAAACTCCGATTAGAAACGTCGCACGGCCGAAGAAGTTGCAAAGTCACCTGGAGAGCTGGCAATAAAACCTCCCAGATTGACCACTTTATGACACAGGCTAATGGCAAACCACTATTCAATTACATCAAAGGCGAACACTCAAACCTGTCAGATCACAAACGCGTATGGGGCAAACTAAAACCCCTAGGAACCATATCTAATAAGACGGTCCCCACTCGATCACTTAAAAACAAAAACAAAACAACACACTCATTTAACTACAAAACTCTAAACTACGAACAACTGCAAAACACCACCACAGTAAAAGAATACCGAAAATCTTTAAGTGAACTGATCAGAGAGAACAGAAAACCAGAGAACGAAAAAATGCCATTGCCATGGGAAACGATAATAGGCATTATGAAAAATGCGGCCCACAAAGTGCTCAAGTATCAGCCGAATTACTCCAAGGAACGGAGAATTGCATTAGCGAACCTGCAAAAAGCAAAATTCCAACAGAAACGCCGACCGCTAGACCAATCTACCAAAAACAAGTTAAAGGAATGCAGACGCCTTTTACACAACCTCGAATCAGCGGAGGACCAACAAGAATGCCGCGCCTTTTTTAGAGGCCTAGCAAAAACCCATCCGTCAATGAGAATGAAGATTACCTACGACTTTTACAGAAGACACAGGCAAAAGGAAAGGCGACGGATCAAAAACACCTTTATCCCCATGTCTAAATGGGAAGAAGAATTGGACAAAACAGAAGGGCCTTGGGTCGATATATTAAGTGATGAGGACCCGAGCAAGCTGGGACAGCCTCCTTCAATGGACGACATCGAGAAAATCACGAGTCAAATGCGCAACGGCACGGCGCCTGGAATAGATCAAGTCGTCACGGAGCTTTACAAAGCCAACACGCAAGAATTAAAAGCCGAAATTCTTGAACATATGAGAAAAGCCTGGACAAAAAATATTTTACCGCCCAACTGGACACAATCAATCCAAGTACCTCTGCCAAAAACGGCTAATCCGAAGGGTGTCAACGATTACAGACGCATCTCTATATGCAGCACAGCTTACCGAATATATGCCAACTTCCTCCTCCTTAGGCTGGACGAAATGACCGAAGAATTAGGAAACTACCAGGCAGCATTCCTACAAAACCGGTCGACTGATGACCATATGTTTACCCTGCGACGAATTCTTGACGAGCAATGGAGAGCGGGCGAGAAAACATATGTCCTAGCAGTGGACTTAGAAAAAGCCTTTGACACGGTGGACCTAAATGCCCTGAGAGATATAATACTATCGAGAACTAACAGAGCTATGACGAATCGGATAGTCAAAGCCACAATGAACGAATCTACCTGTATTAAATGGTGGGGGCAACAAACAAAATGGATTAAAAAAGGCAAAGGAGTCAAACAGGGCTGCCCACTTTCACCACGACTGTTCACCATACTGATGGACGATGTTTTTCAAACCCTCGAGGATGAACTTCCTTTTGTTAAACTAAAGCAGGATGACCAAATACAACTACCACTAATTTTGACCTTTGCGGACGACGTAATTATAGTGTCCAACTGCCTTCAACAGATGAACGCAATTTACTCAAAGGCCAACGCCTTATTCGCCACTGTAGGACTAAAAGTTAATGAAACGAAGACTAAAGTATTAGTTCGCGACCCAATACATAAGAGTCATAGGAACTTCATTACACTCGATGGCACAACGGTTATCCCTACCACTGAAATCAAATACTTAGGAACGTATATTACCTCCTCACTAAGCAGAACAGACACCGTAAATTCGCGTTGCAAACAGGGTGTTAAAAATGCAAAATCTCTTACGAACTTCATTAAAGAATCACGTATGCAGTGGCAAATCACAAGGTTACTATACAAAATGGTTATAGAACCAACCATGACGTACGGGCTTAAATGCGCAGCCCTCACCAAGGTCAACAGACGAAAACTGAGGAGGTACGAGCGAATAATACTGAGAGACATGATCAACAACTCAGGCACATCACCCAGCCCTGGCAAAATACACGACATATTGGACGGAAAAACGATAACTAAGAGGATAAAATGCCTTCGAATGTGCTACTTTGGACACATCCTCAGACGCCCTAATGCACACCTCTTAAATGCAGCATACAGATACAAGGCAAAGAAACTAAAGGTAGGTCGACCCATATTTACATGGGAAGATTCCCTGACACAGGACATGATGTACTACCCCATTAGCCCCAACGAATGGCCTAACATGGCATCGGACAAGGATACAATCAATAAAGCTGCCCGCGGTATTTACGAGATGCAAGAGACTGATAGCGAATCAGAAGAGGAGGAGGAATCATTCCGAAATAACGAGTCTGACGTAACAGCCTCCTAGAAAAGCCACCTCCAACACAAGAAGAAGGAGCTTACAGCAACGTACACCAACGCTCATCTTTTAACAACATCTCCAGCCTCTCCTCATTTCCAATATTGGCTACAGGTTGAATGATCTCGAAATAGCGAGCTGGACCTGATCCCCAAGGACACCTTCAACATGAGAAGACTTTATACGAAGCAACGTGCATCATTTCACCAACGCTCATCCCCCGACGAAGTATCCTTTCTCTCCTCTTTTCCAATATTGGCTAAAGGCTGCATAGCCGGTTGATTGTGGCCGACTGGTTGCGGCTGGTCGGTCTTCCCCTCCCATCCCAGAGCGTGTCACTCCTAATAAACTTGTGCCCCCTGGTATATCCGGCTCGTCCGGGTCAGGCTTGCTTCCTGGCTGGGTGCGGTACCTATGTTCATGTTCATGTTCAAAGTTTAAGTCTATAGCTCAAAAAAAAAGGTTCTCCCATACAAACTTTGCACCCCCATTTTACCCCCTTAGGGGTAGAATTTTCAAAAATCCCTTTTTATCCCTAGCCCACGTTATAAAAGCAACATACTGTGCAAAAATCAACTCTCTAAGATTAGTAGTTTCGGCTATGCGTTGATGAGTGAGTGAGTGAGTGATTGAGTGAATAAGTCAGTCAGGACATAGGCATTTATTATGTATAAATAGATAGAAGATAATGAAACTCCCATTCAAATATCTCAAAAAATTATGAAGCTACATCCGTTTTAATGTCGCTTGTTAGAGTGAGAAAACGATGAGGGACTGTGACGTCAATATACTCGAGCGTCATAGTAAAAAACAATCGTTTCATATGAAGGTGCGTTTTGCGGAAAAGGGACAGAACATACCCCCTCTTAAAACTTTGGACTCTTATAACTTAATCATTACCTATATAACCTCTTGCTTTGTTTTTTTTCTCCATTTGACTATATTTATTTTAAATTCTTTTTCGAGAAAATACATTATGATTATTTACCATATTTCCGATTCCTGAGCTATAACCACGAACTTCGGAATTCGAAAATATTCGGGTATCTCTATCGCACTAACCATACTCGAGTGACAGGGATGCAAATATATGAACATTGAGTATCGGTTTTCGTGTTAGCGCCGCAGGTACTTTGGCTGAATGCGCCGAGCGCGTGCCATTGTCATTCAAAAAAAACAAATTCGTGTTAATTATATTGTTCAAATTTGTTGATTTCATTTATTGAAATTACGACATAAAACGACATTTGCGCATATAAGTTCTCATATCAGAATCGAATATTTTTTTATGGTTTATATTTTAGCATTTGTCTCGTAAAGGTCTATCGTAGACGGGATTTAAATTATTAATAAGTGAAAGGCAAAGCAATTCCGCCATTTTGACGAAAATTTGACGGTTCTTATAGCTGACAGTTGGAGCAGCGTTTGATTTCAATAAAAATAAATGAAAAATTAAATGAAGTCGTATATTTCGGAAAATTAATTAACTGTCGCAGTCGGATAAAAACTATCCTAAGTTGCAGCTAGAATAATAATGTACCTATATAAAATGTTTCATATTTTTCCGTTCATGGGATGCTGAGAACATTCGAACCGCGCAAAGCTTAGTTTCAAACTGGCTGATTCTTTTTTTAATTTAGAGATTTATTATAAGTGGAGATTATTATAAGTGGAGATGAATTGAAATAAATTCGATTATTTGTACCAGAGTAAACTGTTCGAATGAACGGTCTGAAATTCACCAAACCGGGGGATTCGTGACATAGGTAGTACGTCGTATACCTACTACTGTCCCTTTTGCCATTTGTGTGAAACACATTGAAGTAAAATTGGAATGCGAACCGTATGTCTTGAATAGACCCACTTATTTGAGAATATTGGTATTCCGCCATTTGCAGCGTTAACAGCAAACTACAAGTAAAGTGAGAAGATCTTCCCTGTCGAAGTTTTCATAAGATTTACATAATGGATTGATTCACTTGGTCTGTGGAAAATTTTATTTTATATTAAATATGCTATTACTTAGTAACAACCCTGAAGATGTTTCCATTCTATTAAAATCGATGTTACAAAGCACGTTTTGAAGACCTGACTTTGTTTAATCTTTTGTTTGTTGGAGACTGGAGTATCGGAATGCAGTCCTCACCAATCTAGGAAGTTTGTTTAGGAACTTTTAGGCCGCATTGACCGATCGAAAAAAACATCACGCCCACGGACTTATTTTGTCTTGACTGTAACTCACATACGGAAAAGGTAGATAGAATCAGCATTTGATATTAGAAGGCATATTGTTTATAAGATGTTAAATGAAGAACGAAGTATGCGACAATTTCAGTAAAATGGTGACTAAATAGTATCACGCGATGCAAGAAGTCTAGTCATAGAGTTTTAATTTTGGAATAGAAGATCTTACATCAATATTTGCATAAATTCCTGGATTGGTCCTCACTTAAGAGGATTGTGAAGTGCCAATACGCGGCCCGAGTAGGTATATAAAAAAAATCTATCTGTTTCACACCGCTCTGTGCCTCACCCGTATCGTGCAATAGAGAGAGTAGCAAGTCCTGGAGGCAATTGCCCACATTTCCTTGTTGAAATATAGTTTCGGGTGATAACGTTTTTACCCCCCTAAACCTTTATAAAATGAAATAATTTTGGTATTATTGGGTTCAGTACACTTTAATCTATGTCCGTACGGTTTCCTTTTTCAGTAAATCAGTTCAGATAAATAAATAAAAAATAAGACGATAGACAAAGTTTTTAAGTCAAAAATATCGATTTTTAGATGCTAATAACTTTTAACGCAAGCAATATTTCTTAAAAATCAAAACGTACAGACCTAGTTTTTAATTATATCTACAACATGTCCAAAAATTATAAAAATCGAACAATGTTTAC
Organism: Epinotia brunnichana; assembly: GCA_963854355.1. Classification (NCBI taxonomy): domain Eukaryota; kingdom Metazoa; phylum Arthropoda; class Insecta; order Lepidoptera; family Tortricidae; genus Epinotia; species Epinotia brunnichana. The sequence goes on along the minus strand of OY977949.1, from coordinate 12,975,729 downwards.
GGGGTGAAAAACGTTATCGCTTTTTGTATGAAAAATTACAGGTTCACAATCCTCTTAATAATAAATTGTTTTTTAATTCGTCAGTCATCATTATGAAATTGTACTAATTGTAGGATATAGAAAATGCCGCTATACCAATATCAGTGGATCTACAACGTACATTTTAACTAAGTAAGTACATTTATATTATATGGTAAGACTACTAGTAATTTAAAAGCTTTATACTGCATTTTATAGGCACTTGCACATTATGTACGATGAATGTGTTTTCATAGTGTAAAATGAGAAAGCTGGTTCTTAGAACTACGTCCGCCATTTATTTTATCGTTGCACCATTGCACCTTGTTATGTATGTACCTACCTATGATTTAGGCATTACATAGCGCACGTGTAGAGGTGGTTATTAAAATATGCTCGCGATTAAAAATAAGAAAGTTTATTTTTCTTTACACCATAAGTATGGTAAAGGAGAGCACGAAGTAGGTGCATATAGTAACTTTAAGACAAAGAGAAAAAAAGCTTTACCAAAAATATGATACTTGGAGTCTTTCTTTATTAAAAACTAAGTTCTTTAAAATCAATAATAAAAATTTATATAAGAGCAAACTAAGTTGTTCATTCTAAAGGCCTGCGCGAACCGGCGGAGCGCAGCGCAGATCACTTTAAATTTATCAATTTGTATTATTTTCTATTTCAATTACATTATTACATTAAGACATTTGAATGCTCTGAGACCGACCTCTGCGGCATCGAGGAGCATGTTAGAGGATACCGCGGCGGTAGGCGGCGGCATGCCGCGGCATCCCCTGCTATGCGCCGAGGCCTCCCGAGTCGGGGTATAGCGGGGCTGCGGGAAGGAAAGGCTTGGCGCAACTCGCCGGACGACGGGGGAGAACACGAATTTCGATTTTTGATACCGCAAGCACCTCCGCAATGCCGTGACATCCTACGGCATCCCACGGCATGCCATGATCGGTGATTATACACTTCGGCGCAAACCGGGGGATACCACGGCATGCAGTATCGTCGGCACTCTTCAGCGCCGCGGGGAGAGGATACTCGTATCGCCACGGCAGGTGTCGGCATGCCACGGCATCCCCCGGTATGCGCAGAAGTGCTCCCAGGTGCACCAGCCGATGGCGCTGCGCTGGCGGGCGCTCGCGGTATCGCGGGGGATTTTCCCTCGTCGGTGTGCGCAGCGCTGCCCCCGTAAGCAGGAGGAACAGAAGATGCGCTGTGCAGAAATGCGAATGCTAAGATGGTCAGGTGGCGTGACGTTGTTGGATAAGGTCCGAAATGAATATATCCGAGGTACCTACATTTAAGGTGGCACCTATACCAGAAAAGATGTGCGAAAACAGACTACGCTGGTTTGGCCACATAATGCGCAGGGACGATGACCACATGACCAAACAAATGATAAATAATATCTCAGAGGGAAGAAAATGTAGAGGTCGCCCTATAACTACTTGGCTGAGTACAGTCCTGAAGGACCTAAAGACGATAGGCGCAAGCCCTGACGCGATGCATAATAGAGAAGAATGGCGCAAAATGATACGGAGAGCCGACCCCAAATGACATGGGACAAAGGCTAGGATAATGATGATGAATGGTGTGCGCTGCGCGAAGTAAATACTCCTAGGTGATCTGCGCTGCGCTCCGCCGGTTTGTGCAGGCCACATTAGGGTACCTAGTTTGAGATGTTCATACCCGCTCTCGCCAGTATTCGCGCAACCAAGGATGTAGCAACACGTCCGAAACGTCGTTGTAAATAAATATAAGCAATACACGACAGTCCCGTTTAGTAAAAACAATTAGTGAAAAGCGTGAAAGTTTATAAATGCAACCACATATTGCTCAGTGTACCAAAATACAACCAACATGACATTTTCTTAAGCCAGCTAAGCAAGAAAAAACTTAGTTACAAGCTAGGTTTTTGCCAACACCGCTTACCACACATCTCCTTATAAAGCGGTCTGAGGTCGCGCCTCGTTTGGATACGACCCACACGATGACAGGTCGAGATAGCCACTAGAGAGAAAAACACCTCGAGTGTTCCTACACAAAGATGCTGATAGGTATACATGTGATACACGAAGTTATAGCCAAGTACGGCTAGCCTTTGTTTAAAAAACCAAGGCTAACTCTGGGGAAGAAACTTATTTTTACTTCAGGGTCTCAAGTGCTTATGATTTGAGCATCCACTATTACTGATTTACAAAGACATAACCAAGTAAGTAAGTAAGTTGTTAAAAGGGCCTTAAAATAGAGAAAATACTTATATCAGTTCGTTGCTCGACGCTGTATTAGTCAGGGGTCGGAACCGGTTTTTTCAAAAATCCCCAATGTACCTAGTCTAATATTTTGAATTATTTTATTAGGCTCTTAATGTAGGGACTCTATCATGTATTTAGGTAACATTTTCGTGTTATTAGACTGTCCGATCAAAAATGATATGGTAATACATGTATTTTTGTATCGTGAAAATACCGGTATCCGATCCGATCCCTTTTTTTTTTTTTTTTTACGTTGGGGAAATGCCTTTACGCATCCCGCCCCCCACGGGGAAGGGGCAGGGTGGGTATGACGGACTAACCGCGGCAAAAGCCTTGGACTACCGTCTAAAACCCCGACGATTGCCAGCTCCGCCTTAAGAAAGGGGCGCCGCGGGATCGCTTTCCGCATTCGACCGCGTACGTCCCGACGGGCGGCCTACAGGGTAGCAGGCCGCAGACATTGCGCGCCAGGTCAGCGCATTCAGTCCAGTGGGATTGATTTTTGCAGGGTATCCCCCGAACCCCGCACCATCCCACTATACGGCGGAGGAGGCAGTAAATGCGCGTAGCGCCTGGCTCTGCCTCCCGCCCGTCGCCGGCGGAGCGGATCCGCGAGGGGATCATTCTCGCGTGCCCGCTCCGCGGCCTCCTTCTGCGACATAACCTGGTCACTGCCATCTGCCTGCCTGGTCATCGCCTTCCATGCTTCCTTATTGTCAAGCATGGCCCTAATAACACCCGACAATGAGAGGTCCGACCGCGTCACTGCTTCTAACGCAGCCCGTTGGGGCCTCCACGCAATGCATTCTTCTAAAGTGTGACGCGCCGTGTCCACAGGCGCGCCACACTCATGGCAGCAAGGGGACGATTCCCTCCCTATGCGATGCAGATACTTACCAAAGCAGCCATGGTTAGTAATACCCATAGTAGGTACCCATACTTAGTTTGGGACTAGGTCGATTTGTGTAAGATTGTCCCCAAATATTTATTTATTTTTAATTATTTTATTTATAGGTACCGATTGCTTTGACATAAAGTGCCCATGCCATACACTAGTACAGCGTCGAGCACTCGGACGTTTACTTTAACTGTTTCCATGCATTGGTAATCAACAATGAATTACAGATTGGTTCTACATGTCTAGGCCACAGTTGGCCTAATTCTCCGATTTCTTTGACCAACACTACTACAATCAATATTCATAAAAAAGTCATTGATGACTTGGGAAAAATTCAATATGACCAAATCACCGCGCCTAAATACTAATTGAGCCTAGTTTTATTGGAGCTCAGATTTAATGGTTATTTTTACTCGGCTATTTCGTTACCAATTTAGGTATAGGCTGTCCGACGGTTTAAGAGCTAAAAGCCATAAAACTTGTTACAATGGCATTTTTATTTCAAAAGGTCTTAAGTCGTAATACGACAAAGTGAGATTCGACCCAAACCACTTCTATTACAGCTTATAATGCACTTTATGTTTCTTTAACAAAAGGCATCATCACTTTTGCATAGGGTTGTCAAAAATGCACCTAACATTGGAATGGAGTAAAAATAATACAACATAAATGATTTACTCATATATTACTTTATTAAAAATTAATTTAATTATTCAATATCTGAGCTCTCTGTCACGTTAATAACGAAGCGTTGCTGATCTTGAATAATAAATGTGTTCTCGATACCCTCAACATGACTAAAACATGCGGTCCATACATTCTTAGCAATTTTCATCACCTCCTCACGTTGGTATTGGTGGTTTTTTCACTTGTACCGAGACACATATTTTTTTTCATATGGCACCTGAGTAAGTTCAGCAGTTTTTTTTTAATGCTGTAGGTCCAATTTCTCTAAAAAGTCCATTGTACACATTTTTGACTATTTGCTTACTTTGACTGTTTAAATGAGTTCGAGCACTTGTACTGGTTTTCTTTTTATCTACTCACGGACGAAACATTTTTACCAAAACAACTTAAATAGTATAAACACGTTATCACTAAATCAGTTCTAACGAAATAGCCGTTTGTTGCAGCCCTACCATCCAGACTTTTAACAATAGATGACTAATTAGCTTATCTTTATGGCTTTTGGCTCTTACGCCGCCGGCCGAACTATAACGTGATGTTGATAAAGAACCTTTAACGAATCAATAAAGGCTTAACTGCGTCGTTTGTAAGGTTACATTGTAATTTAAATTTAAAAGTCATCAAAGACTTGACACGAAAATGGACACTTATTATAGAATTTATAGACTTAGTTAATAGTTTAGATGTTTTTGACTTTGCACTAGCATAAAAACGTATGCAAGAATAGTGAAAAAATCTTATAACACTGTCCTAAGGACATTGACCGGGAAAAAATGTGCTCGCTTGATTTGTAGTTTTTTCGACAAACGATGTATTCAAAGTATAATCAAATGTCAGTGCCAAATCAGGGAAGTCTATTCGAAAATCAAACAAATGTATGTTTGATATAACGGTGCCGCGCCGTATCAGGCGGTGAAACGGTTTTGGGCCGCTGACACGGATTCATATATGGATCGCGTTATCGTGACCCTAAAGAACAATAAAATAGTTTATATTAAAACTTAATCAGGCCTGATTTGACCTAACCGGAGGGCTTAATCTGCTATTAAACGTCAAATTGGTATGGACGTGGACTACTCTGGAAATTAACTTTATTCAAGATTGAGCGGACGAAGTTGCGGGAAAATGCTAGTCTATAAAATATATATCTATAGTCTATAAAATATATAATAAGGCCTTTTCTAGAATTTGCCCGTGGCATCATGGCATCATGTATAATCCAGCGTTGTCATTGGGTAAGTTTTCGAATGAGCGTCAGACCAACTCTACTGTATTTTTTTCATAAACAATATTACATTTAGATCTCCTAACGAAACGTTACGCAATCGACCCGCAGGTTATAAATCCGTTTAGCTGTTTGCTGTGAGATTAAATAACAAACATTCAAACCTTCACAAGCTCACATTAATAATATTGCAGGATAAAACAATCGGGACACTTAGTCCAGGCAATGAACTGACAACTTGTATGGAAAAAATGTCAAATTTGGAAATAATTTATAATAGCTGATTTTTCCTTTGTAATGGATACATTATCAATTAAATAGTTACTTAGCGACAAAATCCAACAAAATTTCAGACATCAAAAAAAGGATAACTTAAGTAGCTTCTGAAAAGTCAGAAAAAATATGAATAAATGGTTTTATCTTTATTTTGGTTCACATACATTTGCTTTATCATATTCAAGATAAATAATTAAAAAAAAACATATCATGTTTTATTTAAATCTATATAAATACTTCCGGATGGAAAATTTGTTGGATTCTTGAATAAAGCATCTTAGAATAATGTTTTAAAATGATGGAAAGAAAAAAAACGCTATTATAAATTAATATTTTTCAAAACCGTATTTTGCCTGGAGTAACTACAGAAAAAGTTTAAAAGCTTCAGAGAATAAAAAATCAAACGAATTGAATTATGCAGTTCAATGTTTTCTTTGGAATTTTGATGAATTGGAGCTGGTTCAGATACTCACGTAACTGGTCCGAAAAGGGCAGGTAACTTTAATGGACTGCCAAAAAACCTGCCTGGCAACTTTCTTCGATGACCTTAAGGCATGCCATTTCAGAAATATTTACAGTATTTATTTTATAGCTTAGTATTGGTGATGGTAATTCTTTCAGAGCTATTATTCGTACCACCTTGCTTGTACTGCATAGTCTGAATCCTTTAGATAAGATTTAATAACGCGAATAAACGTATTTTTTTCACGTTTTAGATAATTGTGAAATGCCTACTGAACCGGAAGACTACTTGAACATCACCAACATATTAGCTCCGTCGGTATTATTCTATAAAAGTAGTTAAACAAAACATAAGCATTAATAACATTGCAAAATAAAATAGCCTCGAACTTTCTTTTCCTCAACAGAAAGCTCATTTTTAACATAAAAATCTACCTACGTTTAACAACATGCCATTTACTTAGGTCTTAACGTCTCAAGTGTCAACCAACGCGAAGATCACCGCACGGCCATATGGCGCGTCATGCAATCTTTAATGACTCCACCAAGCTGGCTGTTATTTAACTTCTTATTTGGCTTGTCACGAACATGAAAAAGTTATTATGGCGCCCGGTAGGTAATTGGCACGCACTTTATAATATAATTTTAGGACATACTTATCTATAGTTCATTCGCGGTCTTGGTATCCGCATCTCCACGTCGTACGAGTATATGCCTATTTTGCGTGGCAATCATTTCAGGACATTGACAAACGTAGACTCAAAGAAGATCTATTGTTTTTCTTAACAGCCATTAAAAACGTTGAGTCAATTGAGTGCCTTCTCAAGTTATCAGACTAAGTGCCTAAACGTAATTTAATGGATATTTACTGGTTTGATTCAATTTCTACCTAGTAGTCATTTGTCGATATATTATTATGATCCAATTGTATTAGGAGCTGATTAAAGACTGTCATATCTTTGATTAGACATTTCTATTAGGGGTAAATAAACAATAAGACTAACTCAAGTGTAATGTTTATAAAGCGAGTATCGTAGACATTAGGGACTTTTCTGCTCAAAGATAAAATAATGACTAATGGAAGAATATTCTTCATTTCAATGAGAACGATCGATAAACGGAATGGTTTGTTGCATTTGCCGTCGCATGCTCTTATTCGACTGGTCCATTGAAATATGCGAAGAATATTAAAAAGCGTACAACGCTCCAGACTCTTGGCTTCACTGTATTTGTTATAACACTCACCTACGCTGACATTCGGACCAAATGCATTTAGTTACTTTATTATTGATATGCTGTTATCAAAAACTTCAACAACCGAAACTCACTTTTCTCATTCACCGAGCTCTTGTACTGAATATTATTCAGCAAAATAAATCCTACTTTCTAAACACAATTATAGATAGTCGTAAGGACTTCGACAAATAAAGTTTTCCCACACTCTTAAAATACTTAACAGCACCCAATCAGCTGTTACGTAACTTGCCAATAAAATGTAAGCCAAGTCGGTAATTTCTCTGTGTACGGCCCCCCCTATTTATGCTGTAACTTGTTTTAAGCTCACCTCAACGCTCACCCTCAATTATACGTTCACACCGCTATGCGTAGTAATTAAGCGTAATAGGTAGAGGTCTAGTTTCGGAATCCAAGTGACAGTGTTTGTGATATTCTGTCTTATTGTGCAGTGAGAAGTGTTAATTATTATCTTGGTTACGTCTATGTAAATAACGAATCTTGTGTTTGTGTCTATTGTATAGTTAAAAAAACAGTGGTATCGGTGTATTTAAAATAGGTGTGTATAGTGTGAAGTGATAGAATGTAAAGTAACAGAGTCCGTATCACGTGAACAGGCAAATTACGAGTAAATACTGGCTGCCGGTCAACTCTCCAAGTGACAGTGTTTGTGACACTGTTTTGTTGTGCAGTGAGCAGTGTTAATATTTCGGTTATGTTTATGTAAATAATGAATCTTGTGTCTGTGTCTACAGTAAAAAAAGTGGTATCGGTGAATTGAATAGGTTGTACCCTCAGCTCTCAAGCTGAGACAATATTTAGTGTGTATAGTGAAAAAGTTATCCTTTCTCTCCTCTTTTCCAATATTGGCTAAAGGCTGCATAGCCGGTTGATTGTGGCCGACTGGTTGCGGCTGGTCGGTCTTCCCTTCCCATCCCAGAGCGTGTCACTCCCCATAAAATTGCGCCCCCTGGTATATCCGGCTTGTCCGGGTCAGGCTTGCTTTCTGGCTGGGTGTGGTTCCTATGTTCATGTTCATGTTCATGGTAGAGGTCTAGTTTCGTAACGGGTGACCGGCGGGGTGAGCCGCATTAACGCGTAGCGAATAACAGCCCTGCCCTGAGCGCGGATCGAGTCCAGAGTGAGCTAGTAAAAGTGTGTTGCACAACGTGCAAGTCGCGACCCCAGCAGATTGACAACGCACGAAAGGTCACACAAGTACAAATAGGTTCACGTAACGAAGGCCCTTTGTACGCAAGAACTTTAATATGTATTTATTTTTAAACTGGATTAAGTACAACATACGATCACGAACGAAACGTCGTTCTTTCGCAATTGCTCAAAGGTTAACTGGAAGAGATCCCTTATACGGATAAGTTCGCCTTTGTACTTTGATCTTATGTGACATGTTTTTGCTTACCCTGTTATTGTGTACAATAAAGTGCTCACATATACATATTACATGCATACATACATACATACAAGTACTTAAGCACCAGTAAAAGAATGTGTAGAACTACCTACTAGTATACAATAATATACATAGGTACGTCTGATTTGACGCGCTCTCACACAGACGCAATGCTTCAATAAACTAAGGCTACTTCGGCGTACTTGGCGGTAGTGATGTGCAAATTGCGGAAAGTTTCCAAAAAGATGGAAAAGCTCTCGGACGTTTCACAAGAAATTAAGGAAATTTACATTTTTATGCTTCTCAGTACAAGCATAAAAATGTAACTCTTATACACTATGTAAGTATAAGAGTTACAGTGTTATGCTTCTCAGTACGTAAATTTCCATGTTGGAAATGGAAAGTTTCAATTCCCATGCAAAAATTAGGAAAATTTCCGAAATTTTCCTATGTTAAATTGCAGAAACATTTCGCAACATAGGAAACTCTCGTCGGCACATCAGTAGGTACTCGGCGGTGCATTAGTCACCGTGTAGGGGTTTCAAAATGGAGCGCAGAAACCGTTCTGAATACCCAATCTCGTTAGTAGTAACGTTTCGAACGAGCGTTAGGCCAACTCAACTGTCACTTTTCAACTACCTAACCTTACGTACGCGTACTTACACTTCAATTAAAATCAGTTAACGATTCTGAAGTTAGCCTCGAGTCGCCTCCCGCATACCCGCCCGACCCCTCTGACACCTTTGCGGCGCTACTAGTAGCTAACATCAGAATCGTTAACTGATTTTAATCGTATTGTACAATGCGTTACGTGATCAACTTTCTGATCTAAAAATGTCTTAAGAGACTGGTAGAAATGTTACTTTAGCTAATTATGTATATTTAGTATACTGTGTGTTGGGGTAGTCAATGTCAATTGCTATAGTCCCTTACAAACTTCTTTCGCTTCGATCCATGCATCTTCTCTTTCGAGGTCGTCGGTTGCAGTGCTTTCTCATTTCCTCTCAGAATCTGACGATAGCCTCCTTGTTTTTTAAGTTGATAGCTAAAGGTCAGATCATAAAAGCCCTCTGAATTCGGTACTTCTTCTGCACTCTCAGTAATGACACTTTCGGTAACGATAAACGTAACTACTCGTATTTACTCTTTCCGTTACGTACACATGTCAGTTAACACCATTGTTTTAAAAATAGAATATTCTTAGAACCTGCTCTCGGGGCAGGAATTCAATTTCAAATAGACACGGCTAAGTATTATGTAACTTTTCAAAAACTACGTTCAACTTTTAAAATTTAAGATTGTTTGGTGTTTGAACGGACCACTTGACAGCTTGTCACGTGAAAAAGGAAGAAACGTAAAATAATCGATATTATATAAGGTAAATGTACCATCAATGCTCGACATCTCAATGCCTAATAGTTGACACCTACTCGTATTGTTCACCTCTATCGTTTTGACATAAGATTGAAAGCGTCATGTATTAGGCCAGTGACGGGCAGTGGGACGACCTTATATGAACTTACAATTAAAAATGTAATCACTCCGAAGGGAGCTGTAAATAATTTTACAACTCTTTGACAACAGTTATCTACTAAACATTGTATTCGCCACTGTATATAGCAATGAATTCTCAAGACACAAACCGAGATTTGCCAATGTAAATAAACAAATGACGAATGCACATCTTATTAGTATGTGGCCAGTGACTGAACCCAGTAGTAACAATGCCTTACTGCACCACCCATGATGAGCCCATGCAATATTTGTACAGTTGCAATCAAAAATACGCATAAATTATCCGCCTTATTATAAAGGAGCTAAGGCACATTTGGCGTGGCCAGTACCACACCAATGCCTGTAAGGTCTTTTATGTACTTCGTCCCTAGTGTTCATGTATCGTTTTGGTTTGATTGATATGAAGCGGCACATTCCTCAATTGATGCTGGGACATCTCGAATTAGCGACAATTTGAGTCTCCGGCTGACTCACTCGTATGACGGTCGCTTAGAGAGGTGTTTCACGAAACGTTTGTTACAGTTTTATACGACTTAATTCACTTATTTCCTTATCTATATATATAGTTTTGTCTCTCTTTTACGTTTATTACATACATACACATCAAATATACTCACGTCCGCGGCACTGGAATAGCAATATGTAGATTTAAGTTGGGGAAAATGTCGTATTGCATTGCAGCCATAGATTGCTACCCCACCGATCGATGATTCAACCCTATCCCCAATTCTAGTCGACTCCTACGGGAAGAGAAACTGGCACCACACATTACTTTCTTAAAGTGAATCCCTCATCTTCTTTATAAAATAATTGCATCTCCTGAAAGAAGCTACATATTTAATGATCTTCGCTCATCGTGATCATGAGCGTCCACCAGTGATGTGCTAAGGTGTGTTTCCATACAACTGACACCTAGATGTCAAGCATGCGAGGTGTCAAATATATGAGAAAACAGCTTCCCATCGCTGGTGGATAATCACCCTTATCCTCTAGCTGTCTCTTAAGAGCCTATTTAAAATGTCATAAACAACTTCAGCCCCTCCCAATTCAGCCATTAAATAATTATCGAGGCGTATTGCCTAATAAACTCGTACGACCACTGTGTTTGCCAGTAATTGTAAACAATTTGTAATGGTATTCTAATTTAAGTGACTCGGGGCTCGGTGTTGTAAATTAGAATTAAGGGAGAATAAATTTAACTTAACTGCGTTAATACTTAGATCCCTTGGGTTGAGAGAAAGATTCGATCTAAAAGGTCAATACAATTGTATCTGAGAGGTCATGCCGCTTTCTAATGATGTGTTCGCTTAAGGTACTCGTATGTTCGAATACTACGTTTCATTAAACATTTAGTTAGTAGGGCAAACGACTTTTATAATATATTAACCGTTGGTGCTTGCATAATAGTATGTATCATATGTGTATAAAAAAAGCGGTGAAGAAATGTATTATAAGCCGATTTTTTTCTAAATACAACATAGATACCCTGCTATATCTTCTGCCCTTTAGACCTCGAAATTCTTCTACATTCTTTCCAGAGTCGTGCAGTCCTCATTTTTGCACAAAAGCGTTTCTGCCTAGTCGCAATATTTCACAAACTGATATACCTGTCTATAGGTACTTTAGGTATGCCAGTTTCTGTGCGTATGTTTTCATTTATGTAAGTAAAGTACTTCTCAGGTTTAATAGTCTGCAGCACAACATTGAGGTAAAAACAACAGCGCAACTATTCTTGTAAAGTCATAAACCGGCATACCGAGAGTAAAGTACAATATAACTCTGGACCGGGACGCGTCATCGGCCTTGCGGCGAATTGGACGACTGACGCAACGAAACTCCCGGTACAACAAAGACGTAACCAACCGGGACTCTTTACATACATATGCCCTGATGTTGACAGGATACAACTTCTCAGCACTGCGGGATTACTCACGTACTGAAGGTTACAGATAATGTACATTAAGTCTTCTGTTTGTGACATCCGCTAGGACGATTATAAACTGGGATCTATTTGCCCTTACGGAACGCAAAAAAATCATCTCTGTCAAGAGTTGAATCTTAAATTTGTAAGCCCTTTTCAAGACGAATTTAGCTTAGTAGGCATAGTGGCTCTGCCAACGAAGCTGGCGGTCCCTGGTTTGAATCACGGTAACTGGTAAGGCCATTTATTTGTGTGACGAGCACGAATATTGGTTCCCCTTGTATTAATATTGACAATTGACATGTAAAACTATGTTTTATCAAAGAATAAATTAAATTAAATATTTATTTTCTATGTATTTTTATTATTTATTTATCTAATATATGAATATCGTCGTCTAGTCATCATTATACAAGGTTATGTTTAGTTTGAAACTATTAGGTGTTGATTAGTGTAAGATTGTCCCAAATATTTAATAACCGACTTCAGATTTTATTTTAAATTATTTAAGACCGGCCGAATATATTTTTACATACAAAAGCATGTTTGAGGCATATATTTTTGAACATGCTATAAATACTAACTCAGTCACTTTTACGTGAGAGCGGGCGCTTGGTAGCAAATCCAATGACGCTAACGAATTTACAGATAGAATACTCCTACTCTTCGAAGTTGTGTGTGTGTGTGTGTATTGCATTAAGTGTATCTCCCTCCCTTTCGCTACTGCGAAACCATCACAGCTATCACACATGCAACGAGTGTGGCGATCCATTTCCGAAAATCGAATTTTTCTGCAAGCAATCTTTCCATTCGCAAATTTTCCGATTTTTTTATTTTCTGTTCGGTATTTTCCCCAGAGGTAGTTTTTTTGAGTAGATATTTTACCTTTCGCTAAACTACCCAATCTAATCTTTTCCTGATGGTTTTTTTCCCAAATATTTTTTTTCCTTGTTCCTTGGAGATATCTATGGTCAGGTAATTAGTTATCTCCAAGGAATAGAGTAGGTAGCAACTGGACATCTGATTACCTACCTATTCTACTCTAAGGCAGGTCAGTGTAGGTACGACGACGAGCTAAGCGAGGAGGAGTGTTAGAAAGAACCGCGCCCCTACAGAGCGCGAGCCGAGCGAGCGAAGCGAGCGTGCCGCGGTAGCGGCCGACGAAGCGCCAGAACCGACTTTATACGAAAAAGTTATCAGCCTTAGAGTACAATAGGTAATCCGTTGTCCGTAGTAATATTTCCTAGTGATCATATACGCGAATGCGTAAATTACGCGACTAGAAATATTTGAGAATGAAAATATTACTTTTTGTTAAAACGATGTTCAGAAAATCAGAAATATACCCTCCGGGGAAAATACAAAACGGAAATTTTTAAATCGGAAAATTTGCGAATGGAAAGATTGCTTGCAGAAAAAATTGATTTTCGGAAATGGATCGCCACACTCCATGCAACGTGCATGGGGTCACGGTAAACTCCAAACTCTCTAACTATTTATTTCTCAACAACAATCCCATGTTTTAAAGAACTTATTGTGAAATCAATACTTCAAAGTAAGTTCAAATGCAAATATTTTTAATCTACTATTTCTTTGCCTTACTCAAAAGCAAGAATGAACCCACGTTAAACCTAGCATACAAAATAAATAACTCTCAACTGAAATAAATCCCGTCGTTCCACGAACGTAAGAATTCCTGACTTGATAAATTGGGTCAGCTTTAGATAATCTTAGCGTTGGTTGGACATAATAAAAATAAAAACGCGTCTTCAAGCCGATAGAACAGACGTTAGCGGCACATTTATTATGTGATTAAGTCTCGGGGATACTCAATCGGGTGCCGAGCCGTTGATAAAGTGTCTTAGGAATTATGGAGCTTGGCAGTCAGATCCTGCGTTTAAAATCGTTTATAACTCTAGCGCTGACACATCTATGGAAATGATTTATCTCCACTTATAATAAATCTCTAAATTAAAAAAAGAATCAGCCAGTTTGAAACTAAGCTTTGCGCGGTTCGAATGTTCTCAGCATCCCATGAACGGAAAAATATGAAACATTTTATATAGGTACATTATTATTCTAGCTGCAACTTAGGATAGTTTTTATCCGACTGCGACAGTTAATTAATTTTCCGAAATATACGACTTCATTTAATTTTTCATTTATTTTTATTGAAATCAAACGCTGCTCCAACTGTCAGCAATAAGAACCGTCAAATTTTCGTCAAAATGGCGGAATTGCTTTGCCTTTCACTTATTAATAATTTAAATCCCGTCTACGATAGACCTTTACGAGACAAATGCTAAAATATAAAGCATAAAAAAATATTCGATTCTGATATGAGAACTTATATGCGCAAATGTCGTTTTATGTCGTAATTTCAATAAATGAAATCAACAAATTTGAACAATATAATTAACACGAATTTGTTTTTTTTTTAATTACAATGGCACGCGCTCGGCGCATTCAGCCAAAGTACCTGCGGCGCTACCACGAAAACCGATACTCAATGTTCATATATTTGCATCCCTGTCACTCGAGTATGGTTAGTGCGATAGAGATAGAGATACCCGAATATTTTCGAATTCCGAAGTTCGTGGTTATAGCTCAGGAATCGAAAATATGGTAAATAATCATAATGTATTTTCTCGAAAAATAATTTAAAATAAATATAGTCAAATGGAGAAAAAAACAAAGCAAGAGGTTATATAGGTAATGATTAAGTTATAAGAGTCCAAAGTTTCAAGAGGGGGTATGTTCTGTCCCTTTTCCGCAAAACGCACCTTCATATGAAACGATTGTTTTTTACTATGACGCTCAAGTATATTGACGTCACAGTCCCTCATCGTTTTCTCACTCTAACAAGCGACATTAAAACGGATGTAGCTTCATAATTTTTTGAGATATTTGAATGGGAGTTTCATTATCTTCTATCTATTTATACATAATAAATGCCTATGTCCTGACTGACTTATTCACTCAATCACTCACTCACTCACTCATCAACGCACAGCCGAAACTACTAATCTTAGAGAGTTGATTTTTGCACAGTATGTTGCTTTTATAACGTGGGCTAGGGATAAAAAGGGTTTTTTGAAAATTCTACCCCTAAGGGGGTAAAATGGGGGTGCAAAGTTTGTATGGGAGAACCTTTTTTTTTTGAGCTATAGACTTAAACTTTGTAGAAAAATTAGTTATTAGAATACAAATGAAACACTTTCAGCGTTTAGGAAAATTCCACCCCTACGGGGGTAAAATAGGGGTGCAAGGTTTGTATGGGGGAAACATTTTTTTTTTAATAGAGACTTAAAACTTTGTAGAAAGATCAGTCATTAGAATACAAATAAAGAACTTTCAGGGTTTTAGAAAATTCTACCCCTAAAGGGGTAAAATAGAGTGCAAAGTTTGTATGGGAAAAACTACTTTTTTTTAAAATAGAGACTTAAAACTTTGTAGAGAAATTATTCATTAGAATACAAATATAGTACCTAGATTCAGTGTTTTAAAAAAATCTACCCCTAAGGGGGTAAAATAGGGGTGCAAATTTTGTATGGGGGAAACAATATTTTTTTTAAATAGAGACTTAAAACTTTGTAGAAAGATTAGTCATCAGAATACAAATTAAGTACTTTCAGCGTTTTAGAAAATTCTACCACTAAAAATAGGGGGCTAAAATAGGGGTGCAAAGTTTGTATGTGGGAAACTATTTTTTTTAGCTAGAGTCCTAAAACTTTGTAGAAAGATTATTTAAATACAAAGAAAGTACTTTCAGCGTTTTGGAAAATTTCACCCCTAAGGGGGTAAAATAGGGTGCAAAGTTTGTATGGGAAAAACATATTTTTTTTAATAGAGCCTTAAAATTTTGACGAAAAATTACTTATTAGAACATGAAAAATACTACATTCGGCGTTTTACAAAAATCATTCCCCATTTCCATCATTTTTAACCCCCTTAGGGGTTAAAAAAGGGTGCAAGGTTTGTATGGGGAACACTTTTTCTGAGCTAGACACTTAAAACTTTGTAGAAAGATTACTTATAAAAATACAAAAAAAAAGACTTTCAGCGTTTTGAAAAAATCTATCCCTAAGGGGGATAAAAAGGGGTGCAAAGTTTTTATCAGGGAAAGTTTATGTTTTTGAGTTAGAGACTTGAAACTTTGTAGAAAGATTACTTATTAAAATACAAAAAAAGAACACAAATCGTTTTAGAAAATTCCACCCCTAATAGGGTTAAAAAGGAGAGCAAGCTTTGCATGGGCAACACTTTTTTTTGAGTTAGACTTAAAACTTTGCAAAAAGATTACTTATTAGAATACTAAAAAAGAACTTTCAGCGTTTTAGAAAACTCCATCCCTAAGGGGATCCTTAAGATCCTTAAGAAGGGTAGCCAGTGTTGTGTGGGAAAAACTTTTTTTTTTACTAGACTTAAAACTATTCAAAATGTTACTTATTAAAATTAATAATAAAGTACTTGCAGAGTTTTAGAAAATTCCACCCCTAAGGGGGTTAAGAAAGCTTTGTATGGGCAACACTTTTTTTGAGCTAGAGACTTAAAAGTTTACGAAAAAAGTTCTTTCAGCGATTAGAAAAATTCAACCTCTAAGGGGGTTTAAAAGGGGGTTCAAATTTTAAATGGCGAGCAATAAAATTTTAAAGTGTGAGTAAGAGATTTTTAACTTCGGTCTTATTCTGTACGTTAAAAGACTACAAAACTGATTTCAGAGTTTTTCCAAATTCATCCCCTAAGAGTGTTAAAATTGGTTCAAAGTTTGAGTATTTCAAGGCATTTTTAAAGTATGAGATTTTTAACTTTGGTTTTAGACTGTTCGTTCACAAACTAGAAAATGAACATCAACTTTTTTTTTAATTATCCCCTAAACGAGGGTTCAAATTTTGTATTGAGAGAAATCATTTTCTAAGACGATAAAAAGTTCTACGCGGACGAAGTCGCGGGCAACAGCTAGTAAATAATAAAATTAAACCTGCATTTCCACAAGTTACTACACGTACAAACATTAAATTTATGTTTCTTCCATAATAATACACTTAGTACATGATCAGGAAGCGTTGTGTAGCGTTTGATTGGTTTGCTTGTGTAGCGTTAGATCAGATCTTAACTACGAAATTGTACTGTCATGTTCATGAACGAATTGCTCATTACTCGGAATTGTTTCCTGTAGACCAAGCGTGACATCAGAAACAACAGTCCATCTTTTAACTTGGAACCACCACCAATTCCGATTACATTTTGTATGTAAAGAAATCGCGGATCGAAGACGCGGGTAAAAAAAACCAGTCAAAATAGGTTAAGGTAAGCCGAACTTTTATCCCAGTGGATTGTGGAGTGGCATTTGAGTGGTGATCAGGAACTAAAAGATAGACACACTTAACTGCAATTAATGTATGACTTATTGTAATATGAAAGTGTTTTGGCTTTGTACTGTAAACTTGCATATGTTTGGAATAAATAATAAAAATAAAAACTATACGTGTACCGTGTACAGAGACGGTAGCGTACGTCTCTGTAGGTACACGTACATATCGTATTTGCTGCAACAAATTATTCTAAATATACAGATTATTCTATTTTGCTCGTAATAAAGCGACATGGATTAAATTAACTATTCTTTTCTTTTCAGAATGTGGTGGACAATCACGGGCAACTTCGGCAACATCCTGCCGATAGACTGGACGAAGTCGTTTTCGAGGAAGATGCACATTCCCACCTTAAATTTAAGTGACAAAATGGTGAGTTATTAGCAAATACTTATTGACTGCTGTGCCGCTTAATATGTCCGAGGAAAAAAATAACGCTAACTAGGGCGCATTTATTTCCTACGGAGAATTTTGTTTGTGATGTGTATTAGGTACTTTGGCCTTCATTTCGCATCTGCTATAATCCTTAATTACTACATCGCTGTTTTAGTTATTGTTTCTCATATGATTCATCCTTAATTAACAGCACAACGCAAATGGACTATTTCGTCACAGCTTCATTTACTCCCATGATTCCGAATAAACTCATGTTATCGCCTGCCCCATTAATGAATTCGATAAAACCTGCGGCTACTTTTTCTGTTCCATCCGTATGTAGTTGGTGTGAATAAGATGGAAGTAAAACAAAAGAGGTCCGCTTTTTCGAGCTCTTTTTTGTTTTAGTCCTTTTTGTAATGAAACAAGATACGTCTCCCTGCATGTGTGTGCGGTGTCTGGTGTCTCTTTGTTGCATGGAAAAATGAAATATGACGTAGATTGTTGTGTGAGATTTGAAACATGCACTACGGGCCTAAAATTTACATAATCTAATATCATAATGACATAATGAGCGATGAATTTGAAAAGAACTTTATGTCTTAGAAAATGAATATATATATTATTTAATCAGAAGACTAATGGAATAGTTCACCTACTTTGTCCATACTTCTTGGACCATAAAGTTTGCATTTGAGTAGAGCTTTAAGTTTGTTGATAAATCACGATCAACAAGACAGAATGACATACATTTTATGATCATATTGTGCCGTATTCATGTCATGTTGCGATGAGTTAATAACTCACAAGTCTCTCAACTCATCACAAAACATACTCACAATTCTTCACAGGCCATAAGTACCTAACCCTCTATGTACCTAATCTAAATAATTTACAAAATGACTTTCTGTGGCAAATACTACAACAGGAATGTAATCTTACAGAAACAGGCAATCCGTTAAGGTACCTACAACAAAAATTGGGATTTCTCACCTACCCTTTTGTTCCCAGGGTTCAATGAGCCCGGACGACGAGATCCACAGCTCAGAGGACGAGGCTGTAGCTTCGGACCTGGACATGCACGCACTCATCCTGGGCGGCCTGCATCAGGACCACGAGTGTCCCGTCAAGACTGCGGACGAGGTAAGCCAGCCTTCTCAGGGTTCAATCTACGGGAACAGCTAAGAGGACTTTGGCTTCAGTTAGACCTTCCGTCAGACGTAAAGAAATGAAGTAGGCAACGCAAAGGCGTAGCTCAGCTCATCATCATATATTTCAGTCAGTAGTCGCTTACTGATGAGCATTGCCCTCTCTTCGAGTACGCCAGTAGCACGGTCGTGAGCTAATCTTATGATGTCCGTATCGCACTAGATCGCTTGCCTACTCCATATACCCATAGGTATACCTATTACCAAATGGTTCTAAAATTAGATACAAAGTCGAGATACTCGTAATATTTCAAACACATTAAAAGATTAGCAATACTTAAGGTAGGTTCACACATAACTTCGCACTACTCTTTTAAAGTTTTGTGATAACTATATTTAATTGTTACTATTACTACTATCTTTTTTCTATTACTACTATCTTTATTCTATTACTACAATGTATGTGTAATAAATGACTAAGTTTACCAACGCCTTGGCTTAAGCTGTTATGTTGATAAATTGTATTCACAAATAAATACTACCTAAATAACTTCAATTGCTAATAGTAACAACGCGTCGTTCACTTCACGCATGGTATCGTGAAAAACCGCAATCTAATTATCCATTTTATAGTATGTTTCTTGGAGCTCGATCGTCAATTATTTTCAATGGCGCAATATTTCAGGCAAGTATGACTGTTCAAGAGTTATGAATATTATTTCCTCGCAAGACGGTTGACTAAGTTTTAAATATAAGGAACCTACAAAATAGCTTCGACGAACGCCTGTAATTTACTCAAATATACATCGTAAGTTGGTTTAAACCAACGCATTGTTGCAACGTATGCGTCACAGCAGTTAAAGTAGTATTTTATACTCTCCTTGTACCACTTCGCAACGTGTAAACTAACCTCATTGGCAAACCAGTCGAAGATCTTGTTCAGTAAAGAAATTTCCTATCAGGACAATACCTACCAAAGACTGTCTCTCAGCTCTAGTCAAACAGAACGCAGTAACCTGAGCCGAAGAAGAGAAGGTGTAAGGAATTACCAACAGTCTCTACGATATCGCTTTTTTTTTCATGAATGAAAGACATGAATTGTCTAATTTGAAAAATTGAGACATGAATGTGGGGATATCCCTATGAGTCCTATGACATACCACGACCGTGTTAATTTTGATTCTCGAATTGGGCCCCAGACATACAGTCAGCATCAAAAGGCACGCAATCGAAGACGTCAAAAGTTCTTATCCTCCTTTTACTCGTAATAAGGACTTTTTTTACTTCTTTTCCTAGACATCATTTTGGAATCGGAGAATGCATTTCGATATTGTCAGAATTAATATCTGCCATAACGAAGTGGGCGAATACCTATATCTGATGGTCGCACCACACTTGGCGGTGTTTGCCCAAATATTCGTGTTGCATCTTTTTCCTTCCTACGGCAAATGAAAGAGAGGCAACGACGCAACGCGAACACGAACCCCCAAGTGTGGTGCGACCATGACACGTCCTTTCGGCCCTAGAAATATAATCGTGTGGAATGCTGGTCACTCTTCAACTCTAATTATTAGAACTTTGAACCTTACTTCAAGGCAAGATGACCTATTATTATTATGATTATATTATTATTAAGCCTTTATATTCCATATTACATTTGTAGTTGAAGTTATAGTTTTATATCTGTTGAATATGGATCCCTCTTTAGGTGAAGGCCTCCTCCAAACTCTTCCACTCCTCTCTTTGTCTTCCTATCTCTGTCCAATGTTTGCCAGCTGTCTGGATGATATCATCACATCACAGATGACCTATAAGTAGTGTAAATCCTTTAACAACTGAGTGAATGAGTGATATTTTAGGAGACAACTAATGGGTATTCTCCCACGAGCTTTGTTAATGACAATATCGTTACTTATCAAATTTCCAGGTAATACAAGAGATCGATGACATGATGCAAGAGACTCCATCGTCTGAAGGCGACGTGCTGGAGTACAATGAAGCGCTGGAGAAAGGAAAGGAAGTTCTCAACTCGCCTCTTTATGAAGACAGTAAGTTTGTGTTTGAAGATGATGTTTGCTTTACACTGACTGACTCCAGGAGGTTCACTTGGAGTTCTTCTAACATCATACTAATGCCCACTTTTTCATAACCCGTATATGTCCTAGGCGCTAACGAGCCCTAAGTTATTGAAAAATGACACCTATTCATTTAAAAATAGAATTCGCTATCTGAATCAAGTCTTGTTGTTTGTTAAAAAATTCTTCACATCATTCCATGTATCGGGAGCAAAAAGTTGACGGCACAACAACTTTAAGGCTGGGGAACCTCTATAAATGGATGTCCCTTTGAGACTGCGTGGACGCAGTTTTTTGTGCACTTTAATTATCAAGTGATGTAATTTGAAGTATTAAAGCACTTCAGTCATCTGTGCTACTTAATAGTGTGCAACTTTTTATTCACAACGTGTTTATTTAACGATATGAATAAAGTAGCCTGGAATCGCAGACTTAGTGAATACTTAGAAAGACGGCATCTTCATAGATCAATTCAATGAAAGTCAACAGATTATATGCAAATTTTCAGCTAAAGTTTGATGTTGTTCGTTGAATACATAATTCGATGACGACTTTCACGGTTTCCTTTTTACTAAACGGGACTTGATTGCGTATAATTGGTCCTTGGTTAAACTTAGTTATATTGAACCACCTCGTTTTAGTTTTTTAACTTACTCCGTGTTTCTAATCTTCCCCAGAACTCCGCCAACTCTCCCTAACCCAGCTGAACGAAACGTACATGGAGCTGGAAGTACTGATCCGCGAGTTCTCCGAGACCCTTATAGCGGAGCTGGCGCTACGCGACGAGCTGGAGTACGAGAAGGAGTTGAAGAACACCTTCATCTCACTGCTGCTGGCCGTGCAGAACAAGCGGCGGCAGTACCACACGGAGAAGAAGAAGCGGGTGCCGCCCAGGTCACCCAATCTGAACAGTTCCGGGTCCGAGTCTAAGGTATTTCCTTTAAAACTAGTGCTAGTTGCTATAAGTTGTTCATTATTTTCCATGCTATGTAGACTCGGGCAATAATTGTTCTACGGTCTCCCCCGCCTGTCGTAAAAGGCGACTTAAGGGGGTCAACGGGGTCGCCAGTGATTTTTGTGGCGGGGGCCACAGCACTCGGCAATGTACCCCAGAGAAGGCGGCGAAGATGCCCAGAACGAGGAGGGCTCTAGTGCGTTCAACCTGAGATCCTAAGAGTCCTCCGAATTACTTAGCGCAGATGGCGGTTGACGTGGAGTTTTTAGTGGGTAAAAATACCACATAACCCAGACCTCCCCCGAGAGCTGGGTACCTGGTTCGCAGGTTTTCTCCATGAAAAAAAGATACCATGGGGGACGAATAATTCATATAGCTACGTCTCATTTTCCGAGAAAATTAGTTTTCCCTGGGTTTTCAATCGCGACGTCGAACAATGCTCGATATCCCAGGTACTTTTGTAATAGCAGAAAATTATATGCAATGAAAAAAATATTATCCATAGTATAGGCGCCAGAGTTGAAAAACAAAAGTCGTTTTTTCTATAACACCAAGCGTCGTTATTCTCAATGGCGCTAGGACCCAGTAGTGTGAAATAAACAGTCGTAGAAAAGATTTTATGCCAGGGGGTAATTTTCCATATAAAAAGTGACATGTAGACCTACCCGACGACGTTCGTACAATGTGTTACGTGATCGACCTGCAGGACAGAGTTTATAAGATGATTAGCGGTGATTTGAGTGTAATTGCGCGTTTGTTTCAGTACTTGACCACGGTGATACCGTTCCACCTGGACAACGGCCCGCCCGACAACCAGACGCTGCAAGTGCTCATCAAAAGTAAGTTTACATATTTGTATTTTATGTAGCATTTGGATTCCCATAAAAGTTAAAGAATCATTCGGCTAAATATTACTAAGGATTTTTATACATCAAACAAACATTTATTTCAACTGATTCAACTGTAGGCTGTAGGTAATAGAAAATAGAGTAGAGCGTTATGTTTTTAAATTTAAAGTAATAAGTTTAAAACAAAACAAATGCGATTCAGTTTCAATTTAGAATGGTATAAGGTATAAATTCCATTGAAGATGAGGATGCTTATTAAATCTTTGGATCGATGAAGGATTATATTACCTCAAATTGTAACCAGAGGTAGGTGTTAGGGCTATGAACCGATATTGCAAGTTTTTTTTTCTTAGCTACTAACTTTTTTTTTCCATACAAAATAATTCAGCACGCAATGTATCACTACATTGTCTTACTGATGTGACGTCACAACTATCACACCCGCTTCTTCCATGTGTCAAATGAGTGTAAGCATTACATTGCTGCTCGATAAATTTTCAAAAATTAATTACGCTTTGGTAGTTAAGACTAACATACAATTTTCCTACTAAAAGCTACGTATGGTTTAAATTTGAGGTAATATTAAACATACAGGCTGTATACATAAGTATACAGTCAAGGACTTTATTTGTTGAGCCATTTAGGTGTCAACTAATTTTGGTTTTTTAATAGTTAAACATTGAAGTGTCCAGTATAAAGTGAGCTTTAAATGGCTCAACAATGAAAGTCCGTGACGTGACCCTTGGTATGGCTGGAAGGACTCGCCAGTGCGAGTCAGAATTTATGACTCCATCGGCACGTTGATTTCGGCCTTACTATAGCAGATCTCCTACACGTAGAATATTGCTGCGGTTGACTGGCAGAGAATGTCTTTAGGCATTAAGCCCGCCTTTTACACTTTTTGCTTATGCAATAAAGATTGAATAAATAAATAAAATATTGTAGGGAATAGCAAAGATACGCCTGAATTGGTAGTACATATTCTAACTAATCCTCGTTTTTCTCTGTTCCAGTTCTAAAGGCTATCAACGAAGACAGTCCCACCGTGCCGACGCTACTAACCGACTATATACTCAAAGTGCTCTGTCCGACCTAAGCGGGCAGCCCTAGCTGGTTCCACACATTCATCTGATCACTTCTTGTGCACTACATCAAAACAAATGCCTTGCGTAAAGGCCATTGCAGATGGCGTTAACCCCTTGGAAAGAAGTTGAACAAAATACGAAAAGTTGGATCAGAATTAACGAGATGTTGCTCTAGTTTCGATTATGACCTCTCACAGACTTGCGCGGCCTGGCCGCGGCGGTCAATTTTACTAAGGACCGCCACCGCAGGCCGCGCCAGTGTGATGCAGGCTTTAAGCGGTGCCGCCATCGACAGTGCAGACTTTTACGTTGACTTTCTATTTTAATCTGACGAAAAAAAAATAGAAAATTCTAGTCTTAACTTTAGGGTATCATGCTCGGGACTGAAATATATAATGGCTATTTATTTCGTGGCCCGCGCGTATTACTATCCTAAGTTAATCGCGTGCCTATTTCTTTTCCGATTATACCTTTATATGTCAACAACATTTGTCTCCATAACAAGCATTTAAATACGACTAAATGGCAAAATTTCAATTGATAATCAAGCTACATTTCTGGGTACTGAAAATATAGCTACTCGTTTGCGTTACTTACCAATAATTTTAACCTAAGGAAGACTATAAACTGGCATTTGCTGTCCACAAAAAAGAAATATAAATAAGGAAATCTACATTCACGGGAGTTAGTCATGCTTAAAAGAATCAGTTAATACCTACATGATTATCATTATTGATTACGGAACTAAAAGTGGACACGTGTAATTGTTAGATATGGTTGGATTGCGGGTGCCAGTTGCTTTTAAAATAGCATTTTCTGCGTGATTGCAGTAAGGCTTGTTAATGAAATTTGGACACTTGGAATTTGTTAACATACACACGTACAGTCACGAGCTTTAATTTAGGACGCATTTCTTTCAAATGTTGTTAGAACATTCACAATGCAATAAGGTCGAAAATTTCAATTCAATAATAGCGGTGATGTGTCAAGATAAGACAATGGGGTTGGCCGGTGAAAGCTACATGTAGATGGCGCTCTTCTAGATTCCATACGATGAGAGAGAGAGACAGAGGATCGATGGTCCCTAACTTGTATGGAAACCATATACAGTTCTTAGGCAAAAATCTTCCCCATAGCTTTAATCCGTAGCCTTTTATTTTTAGCCTTTTTCGGAAAACGGTGGATTACCACTTCGGAGCAATGCGGGACGAAACATAAAGTAATTTTCGCAAAAATAAATAAAAACTACTA
Source organism: Epinotia brunnichana (assembly GCA_963854355.1). NCBI lineage: Eukaryota > Metazoa > Arthropoda > Insecta > Lepidoptera > Tortricidae > Epinotia > Epinotia brunnichana. The sequence goes on along the minus strand of OY977949.1, from coordinate 12,950,713 downwards.
CCCGCCATACAAATTTAGCTTTTTTAGGGACCATTATTGGTGCTGTCAGTTTGACAGTTGCCAGCCCCATTAAATGTCTTATAGAATGGGCCCTTGATAACCTCTTTGCAAAAAGCTGTCATTACGGTTTTCTAATTACGAACATGTGTCAAAAAAGAAAAATTAGAAAAATGACATTTTCACGAAATATTATTCGCAAATAACAAATATATGGATAGGACAGGGCCAAAAAGACGAGTGACAATAATTAGTCGAAAAAAATCGTTTTACTCGTTCCGCCCGGTTGACGTCACTGAGCGGTTGCCCCTAGACACGTATAAAAATAAGTTGTCAATGGCAAACTTTGTGACACTCGATTAAAATATGAGCTCTAAAGGTGTTCAGTTTGCTAAACGATATTCCACCTTAGGTGGGTCCCAAATTAAAGCTCGTGGCTGTACCTATACTGTTTCATTATTTGATCACCGTCAAATGGGGTGAAATGGGACACGCTTGGTTCCTAGAGACACCGGTTTTCGCCAGTAACTACTTAGTGTGTGTTTGTCTGGAGGAATAATAGGCCTCTAGCTTAGGTAACATACGCTTGAGGTCGAGACATTTGATGGTACGTTTTTTATAGCAATTGACACATTTCATGTAAAAAATATATCGGCCAACACAGTTTTTAACAACACTACTCTTAGTTGCTATTAAATGTAATTTTATACCTATTTGAGTTTTTATTATAATTACATTATTTGCATAAAAGAACTGTGATATCGTATGGTAGTTGATTAATTAATGCTTCCTTCTAGTACTTTACTTTCATGTTATTTTTCTTAAGTCCTAGTTTATAAAATATTTATTTTAGGCGCAAGTGCTCTATTTTTATCTTTGGCAGAATGAATTTCAAACTATGTAAATAACATACAGAATGTACTGAAACTGGAATTGTCTTTACAGTTTAAGGGATCGCAAGGCTAATTGTTTTGCCTGTGTACTTTAAAAGTTTTTTTTTATTATATATTTAAGTAATTTATTTAAATTCTTGTGCGTTACATCTAGCGTCAAAAGAATTAGCCGTGTGTCCCGACCTTAGGTAAGAAAATGCTTCAGGCTAAGTAAATGCTCCCTAATGGTGCATTAGACACTACCTAACTAATTGTAAGTACAGTCGCCTACAGAGCAAAGTGAGTCTTTAGCAACTTGTCTGCAGAGACGATTACTTATCTGTGAAAGCGACTGTGTTTATTGAAATATTTATTTTTAAATTTCTCACGTTTAAATGCATTTAGATAGCCCGAACTTAAAAAAGTACCCGTAGTTTTCCGGTACTGCTAAGATATTTAAACGTCTAATTAGATAATGAATTTCGGCACCAAATTCAGACTAATTGGCTTCTTCTTTTAAGATGTTAAAGCTTTTCACCGCAATCTGATTCGTCGCTTCTCCTTGCGAACCATAAATATAATAACTCTTGTGTCATTGTGATTTTTGAGTAAAGCTAACTTGTCACTGTCGTATTACGGACGCTGGCGGTAAAAAGGTAACCTACAGCTTAAGCAGCTTGTAAATATTTTTACGTCATACCTGGCCATAAAGTAGGAATTACCGCACGCTATGCGTGCGGAAAACCCCACTTCCTGGCCAGATAGAGACGTAAAATTTTGTACTCACCACGGGCGGTAATAAAGAAAGCCTCAGAGCGCATATTTATCGCCCTTGCCTTCGGCTCGGGCGTCAAATACCTGCGATCTGAGACATTCTTTGTTTAACCGCCCTAGGTAAGTAATGTACTAAAATGTCAGCCTATTTTGATTGGCAATTTGATGTTCCATTTATTTTAAACATCGAATTATTATTTCAAATATATAAAAAGTAGCTTTCGTAGTGTATTTAGTCATAACAATAGAATCTGTCATTGTTCATTTTATAATGTAGCACTAATCTGAAACACTTTAATATAGTTTAGTTGTTAAACGTTGTATAAGTTATATTTATAAATATCTAGTCTCAACATTTCATAGTTATAGAATAATTTGTTATAAATAACATAAAGTAAAAAAAACAAATTTGTTATCAAATAAGTGTCATCAAATTCATGGTAAAGATAAATTATATTCGACGATTTAATTGCATGATACGTGTTGCGTTATTGTTGTGATTCTAAAAATTTAAAATAGACTAAAAATGTAACATGTCCCAGTAAATAAATTTCATTTGTTTGGGCTTATCACTGATTAGTGAAAAGATAATATGAATACCAATTATCAGATAGGTAGATCAACGATACGAGAATGTAATCAACATTTGGATAGTCATTTTCCGGTAATAGTGTTGATGATATTATCTATCCCGGTAAAGTTAATAATAATAACTATTAATAAAGGGACTAAATTCAAAAAAGCGCAATCAACATTGTCTTTGATGCCTGACTCTTTTTACTACTTATATTGAAGATACAAATAACATATTGAAATTTACTTATTAGGTCATTAAGATTTTATTCGGTTCGCAAAATATATGAACGCTTAAATCGCACATTTTGAATTAAACTAACGTAGATACACTTACTGATTGTTGTGCAAAAAATTGTATAAATGTCTATGAAACTCAAGGGCAGGCAAAGGTACCTAACGGGTATAGAAGGTTTGTAAAGTATATTTTATGCGGTAAGATGTTAATTAAGAAATGCACCTTGTGTCGTTAGGATAAGAGTGGTATTGCGTTGAGTGGTCGGGGCCTGCCTGACTGCCATTGTTTGCTTGGTACCTGGTCGAAATAAAGGAGCTTGAATGATTTGGTTTTTTTCTTTTACTTTTTTCAAGTTTGCCGTTTCCCCTAATCTATTTCTGCCCTAGTTGTATTTGCGAAAGATATTTTCATTGTCACCTAAATTTATTCCGCACGTGTCAGACTCTATACCAGTTTTGAAGCAATGCAAATAAAACCACATCATCTATGTGCACTCACTGCTTTTTAGTCCAGTTCAACATACAAACACTTTCGAAATCAATCTAAGAGAGTGGGGGCATTAAAACATCTATTAAAACGTGCGGAAAGGCTTCCAGGAAAATTCACTTTTTCCTCTTTCCATTCAATTCCTGGAATCTTTACATAGGAAAGCCCAATTTTCGCTATCCACGCAGTCAGAGGGGTAATCACGTAACGTTCCGAACGCGCGTTAGGACAATTTAACTGTAATTTTTCCATATAAAAAGTGACATTTAGATATACCCAACGCGCGTACAATGCGTTACGTGATCGACCTGCTGGTCTACAAATGGCCGATGATGAAGCTGTAGAAACTTGTCACCCTAGCGAAGGCTGAAGGGTGGCTGAGCTGGCAGCCGGCCGCCGCTACGAAGGAGCTGATGCCCACCTGGAATAATAACATGAACGTACAGAAATTGTACCGCAATAATGAGGTATGGGTAATACAAGTAATCACAGACGTATGTATGCCCTTAAACGCACGTCAGTACCTACCTCTTTGTACTGTTTACGTCCATACCTTACCATTTTAATATATTCTCCCTTCATAAACTACTCCAGGAAAAATAAGGTTTTGAAAAACATTAATTTATAATAGCGTTTTTTTGTTTATTTCATTTGAAAACGTTCTGACTTTTCAGGAGAGGAGGAGGAGAATAATATTTCTGATATCTGATATTTTGTTGGATTTTCTGTCCAGGTAATTAGTAAAATGATAAAATGTCCGTTACAAAGACAACAACAGCTAGTATTAATTATTTCCAGTACCTAATGTTTCCATACTAGTTGTCAGTAAAGTGCATTCACATCGCGTGCGCAATATTTACCGAGTCAGAGTTTTCTAGACTTGACTGTCAATGCGAACACTAGATGGCGCTGTATAAGCGAGGTCTCAGCGCTGCCCAAAATTAATGCGGTTGTTTGTTACATATAATATACCTAAGCCTCCGCCTAATTGAAGCCCGAAAACGAATACGTAAAAGCTAAAAGCAAGGACTATGATTTTAGCATTCTACTCGTATGTATATTTACGTGTGTTCTAGAGTAGCGTCTCTAATTTATTAACTAATCATATTGCTTCAAACCAAAGTAAATTCACAACCCAAACAACCAGATTCAATACTTAAAAGTAATAATGATATCACTGTTATCAATAGCAAGTTCACATCTTATCTTTCTATTATATCTTATCAGAATCTGCAAATGCTAAAAAGCCGATTATTTTGCATGTGTCTTTGGATAAGTAATGTTGGCAAAACATCTTTTACTTATACAAATATATAGCCTCCTTCATTAAGAGGGCGCTCGTTTTTTGGTCAGGAATAAGCGAGAATGACGGATTTTTGACGTTGTAATTCTAAGAAACGGAAAGCTTTTTCTAGATCCTGATTACTTATTTGCATAGGTAAACTCCTCATATTGGTCCTAGCCGCCTGCAATTTACGAAGAAATGAATACTTTAACCGAAAATACCCGATTACCGACAGTAGTTTTCTGAAGAGAGCGCAGAGTCATAAGTTTGAGCCCCTAATACTCCATGATGTTATATGAGAACCTACTTGTTTTATTCTATTTTCACTAGCGTAATATGTTGCCATTGCGCCTAGCCGCCTCGAATTTTCCTTATTCTGCACGTATATATATGTAAACTGTTCTCAATTACACCATATTTGTCAACAAAATCTTACTGAAAACTCAAGGATTTTCTCATTATTGTTGAATTATTTGTATATTGAATCTTACACAACATTAAAGTTCATGCTTGTACCAAAAAGATCCAGTCCAAAAAATATAACTTTAGTCAAAATTTATATTTATAAATAATTATTCAAAACTAGTATAAATTTACCGTCGCGCGGGAATATATCTCAGTACCGGCTGAATAGCCCTCCGAGACAGACGTGTACTGTGTTTATTTGTGGCTATTCACGAAGCTAACCGGCCATTCTTCAGATAAAATAATATTATTTTGATCTCCGACTAGGCATAGTTGTTACCAACCTCGGGGTCAAACTATACTGGGGATACATTCGTGAGGCTAATCGAGACAAGTTATGAATTGCATAGCTGCCAGAATGACGTAGTGTAGCGAAAAGGCTCAAACCCACAGTATACGTAACATTTAAAATTGAACCTTCTTCCTATAACAAAAGTCATACATTTCAATGGTGATGTCTTGTGGGTTGGATCCTTTTGTCTAAACTACGCGTTCTATAGTCAATTATTATTGTACGAGTGATCGTGATACTTGATAGATTTAATTTATTTACTTGTTACTATCAGTCCACCTTGTGGAGGGTCCGCTGCAGTTTCCGGTACGTAGTCGCCTCTCGAGAACCTCCCCGCCCCAACGGCCATTATGATTAGTTAGTATGTATGTATGTATGTTAGTTTGGGCGAAATCTTCAAATTAGGTACAATTGCGTATCTTCGGCGACAATGCCATAATATCATAGAACTCCTAAACTCAAAAAGATAAAGCCATCAAATTTGGGCTCATTTATTTGGTCATGGCACGGCAAGACTTTGATGCTGGATGATTTCCAGAGTCTGATGATGGAGCTGGAAGGTGGTCATGGAACTCCTAAACTAAACTAGATAAACCCATCTAGTTTAGGCTCATCTGTTTTGTCTTGGTAAACACTTTGGTGATGGATGATTTCCAGGATCTGATGATGGAAGGTGGTCATGGGAACTCCTAAACTAAAATAGATAGACCTGTCTTGTTTGGGTTTGTGTGATTTGTCTGTACAAGTACCCACGAACCAGCGACATAATATGCAGGGTTATTGAAAATAATAAGATGAATAAAAAACTTTTTAAAAAACAAGCTTATATGGCGTTTGTTAAGTACAGCACGATCCTACCTTGCATTTAGTTATTATTTTCGTTTATATATAATAATAACACACACCGGGGGTTTACACTGGAAAGGGAGATTTTTACGTGGTTTTATTACATTTCTGAGTCATCATCATCATCATCATCATCATCATCATATCAGCCGAAAGACGTCCACTGCTGGACATAGGCCTCCCCCAAAGAGTGCCACAATGGCCGTGCCTGCGCCACCCGCATCCAGCGGACTCCCGCGACCTTTACCAGGTCATCAGTCCACCTTGCGGGGGCCTACCCACGCTGCGCCTTCCGGTACGTGGTTGCCACTCAAGAACCTTTCCGCCCCAACGGCCATCGGTTCTACGTGCAATGTGCCCCGCCCACTGCCACTTAAGTTTAGCAATTCGGAGGGATAGACATAGACATAGACATCCTTTATTGGTAATAAGGTATTACAAGTCATTGTTTACAATAAAAATAGAACATTCATTTGTAAATTAAATTAACAAGATTATTAGTTTATTATATTATATATTATTATTACATTTTTTATATTCTAAACATTCCTTAATAGTATAGAAACATTGCTCAATAAGCCATTTTTTAATTTAGCTTTAAAGGTCGGAAGACTGTTATATCGGTGATATATATCGGTTACCTTGGTTCTGCTGCGGATAGCCTCATTTCTGATGCGATCGCGCAGAGAAACTCCCAGCATAGCCCTCTCCATTGCCCTTTGAGTGACTTTGAGCCTTCTTATGAGGCCTATAGTAAGCGACCACGTTTCCGTGCCATATGTTATCACTGGCAACACACACTGGTCAAAGACTCTCGTCTTGAGACACTGTAGACCAATCAAATTAGCTAAACCCGGACATAATTCGATAACTGTAATTTTCTTTTTGTATGATGTAAAGTATTGTTAGTTATAGTTAAAATAAAAAGAATTAAACATTTTAGGGTTCCGCGTCATTGTAAAAAAATCAAAAATTCAAATTTTTAACAAATTCTGATTTCATAAGTGCAGCATAATATGTAACTTTGTAAAAGTGCCTCTATTATGATATGACGCTTGCATTCCAGTTAAAGAAATCAAAATTAATCTAATTAATCAACCGGGACTATCAATAATAAAGAAAGTTCAGTAAGTTACACATTTTCTGGATTATCTTACCAGAAATTATAGATAACTGCAATTTAACAAATTATTCTGAATAGTATATTATGTGTGTTGATAAATTATTAAAAATTAAACAGATTCTCTTTGCGGATTTCTAAAATCACAAATATTGTTAGTTTTTGGAAAACCAAAATACATAACTACTTGGAAAGTGTTTGATTTATGCTGTCAACATATTATTAGTACTATAAGAAACAAATTAAACAAAAAATATCCACGATTATTAATTAATTCATATTTTTTCGTACTAAAGTTTTAATATGAACCTTATCTCTTGCAGAATAAGGCCGTCATTGCTTTGCATCTCAACTACCGACCGTGCTGTCGCGAGTCGCAGACATTCAAGGCCGAAACGCACTGACAGCGGTGGCGAAGCGGCGCGGGGTGGCGCGGAGGCGGTACTTGTAATGTTCGAGCTAATATGAAAGAATCCGAACGCTTTTTCCCGGCTTTATTAGATCGAACATTACAGCCGGTACCACCTCTACACTGCGCCGCGCCGCCGCTTCGCCACCGCTGTCAATGCGTTTCGGCCTTCATTTATTATGGATAGGTCAAACATTTATAAAGACGAACGTGGCGTTTACCACGGTTCGGCTAGGGTGGAGATTTATTGAAATATTGTGTTCATTAGATCGATAATAACTAAATTGTTCAGCATGAGACATAATTGTCGTGGAATGTCGATTACCTATTTATAAGCGCTCAGTCTTCTGTATAGAATTATTTAAATAAAATATGTTACTTGTGTGGGTGCAGAAAGGGGCATTGTTGGAATGATTCTTATTCGAATAATTATTCGAATAAACATTTATTCGCGAATAAATTATTCGTCTACACTTTCGAATGACGAATGATTTATTCTCATTTCATTCCAATAAATCCACGAATAATATTTAAGGATGCGGTTGCTCGTTGTAACACGTACACGAATTTAACATGATCACTACAAGTGTACCTATTTTCAAGTATTAATACCCTTTTCTACTAATTAACAATATTTTTGTGAGTTAAATGAGTCGCTTCATGGGGCATTTAACAGGTTTGTTTCAATATGTCATGTGTGTGGGCTTGTCCATATATTACGTCATCGTTTTTAGGGTTCCGTACTCAAAGAGTAAAACGGGACCCTATTACTAAGATTCCGCTGTCCGTCAGTCTGTCTGTCTGTTTGTCCGTCTGTCACCAGGCTGTATCTTACGAAACGTGATAGGTAGACTGTTGAAATTTTCACAGGTGATGTATTTCTGTTGCCGCTATAACAACAAATACTAAAAAACAGATTTTTTATTTTCTTTTTTTTTTCTTATACAATCTTACAAAAATCGATCTAGTCCCAAACTAAGCAAACTACTATGGGTACTAGACGACGATAAACATACTTATATAGATAAATAAATACATAAATACATAGAAAACATCCATGACTCAGGAGCACATATTTGTGCTCATCACACAAATAAATGCCCTTACCGGGATTCGAACCCGGGACCTCCGGCTACGCAGGCAGGGTCACTACGAGGGTCAAACTGAAAGTTTCGGGAATATAAAAAAATATGCAGTTACATTGATTTAAGTATTTTTATTGTTTTTCAAAGTATTCTCTTTTATATTTTATGCACTTTTCCATGCGTTCAAACCAGTCGTTAAAAAATTTAAAAGCCTCCTCTGCTTCTGCCGGCCGCCGAAACACCGCGCCCACCACGCAACTTATCCTTGATTTTGGGGAATGTGAAAAAGTCGTTTGGACTTAGGTCAGGGCTGTATGGAGGATGGTCCAGTAATTCGACTTTTTCACCTTCCAGGTACTCATTTGTTTTACGAGCGGTGTGAGGGCTGGCATTGTCGTGGTGAAGGATGATGCGGCGACTAGGCCTTTTTTCCTAAGTTCAGCAAAGACCATCGGCAAACAAATACTTGTATACCAATCGGCTTTGACCGTTCTACGATCTTCAAGTGGAAAAGTAGCCACATGACCCGATTTGGAGACAAACATAGCCACCATCTTCTTGGCCTTGCTGCGAGAGCGAATAACTTTTGTTGGCTTGAAGCTCGTCTTCGTTACCCCATACTCGAGATTGGTTTTTAGTTTCAGGCTCATATGCGTATATCTACGACTCGTCACCTGATACGACACTAAAAACTGCATTTGAGCTTCCTCCGTTGAATTTATTCAATGTTTTGCGGCACCAATTGACACGAGTCATTTTCTGCTCGTCAGACAATAAGTGCGGGATCCAACGGGAAAACAACTTTCGCACGCCTAATTCTTCCTGTAAAATAATTTGTATCTGACTCATTCCTATCCGCAAAGACTCCTGAATTTCCCGATATGTCACATGCCTGTCTTCTTTTATCAGCTGACTCACAAGGTGGACGTTTTCTTGCGTAACTGCCGATTTTGGTCGACCTTCACGCGCGTCGTCCGTGAGGGATACTCGGCCACGTTGAAATTCTGAATACCACCTGTATATTGTCGTCTTTGAAGGTGTTTCATTACTAAAAGCAGCAATCATCCGGTCTCCACATTGTTTTTGTGTTAATCCACTTTGAAAGTCGTAATATTTTTTTACGGGACAATTCCATCTTCAGCGGCGACTCAACAACTCGAAAAAACAATTGAAACTGAACCATTGTTTTTTTAAGGTTCCGTACTCAAGGAGTAAAACGGGACACTATTACTAAGACTCCGCTGTCCGTCTGTTTGTCTGTCACCAGGCTGTGTCTCAACAACAGTGATAGTTTGACAGCTGAAATTTTCACAGATGATGTATTTCTGTTGCCGCTATAACAACAAATACTAAAAACCAGTTTGTTTTTTCTTTTACAATCTTACACAAATCGGCTTAATCCCAAACTAAGCAAAGCTTGTATTATGGGTACTAGACGAACGATAAACATACTTATATAGATAAATAAATACTTAAATACACAGAAAACATCCATGACTCAGGACTTGGCCGGTTGTTTTTTGTCAATTCTTGACCCCCCCTCCTATCATCATCCTGTTAATTCCTAAATGGACACTACCCGCCTCATAAAATGACTACCGTCATCCAATAGGACCCCCCCCCCCCCCCCGTTTTGAAATGACGTAATTTATGGACAGCCACTGTCTGTAATTGGATCAATGTATGTTATTAGAGGCGATTACGCATGTAAGATTGTTCAACTATATACCTGTAATTGTACATTGTATGTACTTAATCATGTTATATTCTGATCTGTGTGTTTTTAGGGCTCCGTGCCTCGAAATGGAAAAACGGAACCCTTATAGGATCACTTTGTTGTCCGTCCGTCCGTCTGTCAAATCCCTTTTTCTCAGGAACGCGTGGAGGTATCAATCATTTAAAGTTTGAATTCCTGTGCATAGTGTGTGCATGCATTATTTTAGAATTAATATTTTTTATATTAATTTTGCTGTGCCCTAACAGGGTTATGCTGGAACTGTATTTATATGTAACATCTTGTATGACCCATACTGCAACAAATAAATGAATTAAGCTGAAATTTATATCAAATACTCAGGTTTACTGTCTCTTGGAGCTGTGAAAAAATCAAACTTCTAAGCCAACACAATCAAAAGATACAGCCGTTTATGCCGCAAATTTCCGCAAGTTTTCGAAACCCGCAAGGGAATCAAAACCTACTTCCCGTGAACTCAGAAACTTGAAATTTGGTGCGAAGCAACGCCCTATAGCACAGATAAAGGAAAGATAGCGAAAACCGTAAATTTTTAGTTACATCACTGAAAATTTAATGTCCAGTATATACTGACACGTACGAAGTATGTGAATACATACTTAGTGAGTGTCAGTTTATAGTGGACTTGGTTTTATTGTACGGGGTGGTCCAGAACCCTCGGTGCGTGAGTCTGACTCGCACTTGACCGGTTATTTTTTCACCCGTGGTAAATTCAAATTCAAATTCTAAATTTTTTATTTCAGACCATGTCCATAGTGATTAGTACATATACAATTGCTTATCCTAAGTTAGTCGGGTACCTAAATCTAATATTACCTACAATATATTATACACAGAGCCTCTCATGTGCACCGAGTCCCAATAAAGCCGAAATAGTAAAAATAAAACAGGTGAAATAATTACAATTAATATCGATTTCACCATGCACGGCGATGTAACTTGGTACCCTTGATGAAGCGGTAACCTTTTTCTAACAAATTTAGAAACTAGGTATCACTGTTCTGTCTGTAGGAAAATATTACGTTTTTGAGATATATTCTATTAAAAAGCATTCCTACAATATTCGTTCAAAATATTATTCCCGAAAAGCATTACGAATGATTATGCGAATTATAAGTTATTCGCGAATAAATATTGGCGAATAATTATTCAAAATATTTATTCGTCATTCGCGAATAATCCTATTTATTCTTAAACGTTATTCGTATTCGAATAAATTTATCCCATCTCTGGGTGGATAAGCATATCTTCTCTTTTTTTTGGCGTTCTGGCCAACTGTGTCGGCTCAATTTTGCCAATAAGGATATCGACTACCGTAGGCTCAAAGGGCGTAAGGGACGTAATGCCCATGCCCATATCCCGTGAACTCCGAATCTTGAAATTTGGTACGAAGTATTTATAGCACAAATAAAGGAAAAATTGTGAAAACAGTAAATTTTTAGTTACATCACTGAAAATTTGATGTCCAGTATAAACTGACACGCACTAAGTATGTAAATACTTACTTAGTGAGTGTCAGTTTATAGTGGACCTGTTTCTATTTTACGGGGTGGTCCGGAACCTTCGGTGTGCGAGTCTGACTCGCACTTGACCGGTTTTTTTTATGCTAACTACGATCATGGCATCATCTCTTTCATTTACTTAACAGTTAAGAGTTTACTTATGTTTTCGATGATAAAAGCAAATCAATCGTTCCTTACGCCCTTTGGACCAGAGTTTGCAAAAGGCGTAAGGGACAAACTGTGATTTTTCATTAGTGCTAAAAATCCTACAATTAGGATATTCCGTTATATTTGTTTTATTTGTACACGGCGCGGTCGGTGCAAAGCAAAACACGTAATTGAAATAAACTCGTTAAGACGGGTTCGCCGTGCGCTCGCCCGCTGGCGCCCCACTCTCTCCCCGCCTCGCACCCACCGCATGCATCTGACTCCACGACAAGGTCGCGAGTATTTTCAATAAAATTTTCAATTTTTTAAGCGTGAAATTAACATGCTTAATTTTGATGAAAACATGATTATCGTACACAAAAGGCTATTAGTAAACAAAAAATTCATAGTTACTATTTATAATTACTGAGAAATACATTATTATTAAAACGTTAAAAATAAATGTTTAATTATTGTCTTAAATGTCTAAAAATACGCAATATACCTTAAACAGATAAAAACATCATAGTTACCATTTTGGCTTGTCTAGATAATGAGATCAGAGGAAAACTGTGAAAAAAAACATATATGCGAATTTGATATCAGTTTAATTTTGCTATGAAGTGATCGAATTTGAATGCACCTCAAAGTTATACTAACAAGGTACTTGGTTACCTTTTTTACTTTTAGGAAAAAGTTAAGTAGTGTACGTTAACTCGTGTTTTTTTTAACTACGGTTACGATCGCGGATTTTTTACTTAATATATTTCATTAATATTTGATACTGAATAGTAAAATCCGATAAAACAATAAAAACAACGAGTTTACGAATTATGTCCAGGGTAAGCTAATTTGATTGGTCTACTGCGGAATATTGGACGAAAAGATGTGCCGTAGCTTCCCGAATGCTGCCCAGCCGAGTCGGATTCGACGATTGACCTTCCCTTCGACATTTCCGAGTATCACTCTTTATTTCGAAATAAATGTTAAAAAAACCGGCCAAGTGCGAGTCGGACTTGCGCACGAAGGGTTCCGTACCATTATCTATATCTAAAAACGGCAAAATATCTATATCTAAAATCACGTTTGTTGTATAGGTTGGTAGTGACTCTGCCTACGAAGCTGGAGGTCCCGGGTTCGAATCCCGGTAAGGGCATTTATTTGTGTGATGACCACAAATTAAATATTTATTCCTGAGTCATGGATGTTTTCTATGTATTTAAGTATTTATTTATCTATATAAGTATGTTTATCGTCGTCTAGTACCCATAGTACAAGCTTTGCTTAGTTTGGGGCAAGGTCGATTTGTGTAAGATTGTAAAAGAAAAAGAAACAAATAAAAACTAAAATAAAAATAAAAAGATGTATTCTGGTTTTAAGTATTTTTTGTTATAAATAGCGACAACAGAAATACATCATCTGTGAAAATCTCTATCTATCACGGTTCATGAGATACAGCCTGGTGACAGAAGGACAGACAGACATTCAGACAGACAGACGGACAGCGGAGTCTTAGTAATAGGGTCCCGTTTTACTCTTTGAGTACGGAATCCTAATAAGTGACATAGGTTTTAGGCTCAGAACATAAAAAAGGGAGAAGTGCCGTACTGCTTAATTTCAACCAAAACCGATGTCCCCAGTTTTCTCCCACCGCAGCGCCCACAGGCACACACATTGAACCGTTTAAAAACAAAGACTCGGGCGTTGCCAGTGAGTCTACGGCAACATGCAAACAAGGGCTGTGATTGGCTTAAACGCACTACACTAGGGGGGCGACAAACGTTAAAATTATGTTTTATCGACATTGATATTAAAATTAATATTATGTTATGATATTGATGGGTAACAACTTCAACAACATGGTAAGTTTATGTGGTGGTATTTAAACTTCTAGCTACAAGTTTTAATAACACGTGTTGTTAACTTACCATAAATCGCAAAAGTAAAAAATATTGACGAATACCTACAGAGTAACATAAACGGCTTTTTATAAGTTCGTGTTCACATATATTTAAAACTCTGGTCACATCGATATTTTTGACCTGTAGGTACCAGGCCGATCCGACTCGCATTTTGGCGCGAAATAATATGTCCATTACTCATATTACGAGATTTAAGGCTAAGGGCGAGTATCCACCAAAGATGTGCGAAGATGTGTTACCATACATTTTACACCTAGGTTTCAAGCAAGCGAGGTGTCAAATATTCGAAAAGTGAACGGCTCTTATTAAGTGGTTGGAAACATTTTTCTTGAAAATGTTACGAACACATTAACTCTTCTCTGTACAGGAAACCAGTTAGGACCTCTGCCAGTAGCATCTATCCATTTTTTTAGTACCTACTCGGATTCTTTGGAAAACTGTAATAAGAAACCGAGATTTCTTCTTCAATTATGACATTTCAAATGAAAGTAAAAAATACTCATTTAAAATAAATTATTGGTAATAATATCACATTTTAAGTTGTTCTGAAGCCATTTGCAACTAAATTATATACTTGTATATACAATTTTAATATGTCTATTTACCGTTCATACTGCAACTTAGTGAAAATCTTATTAGTAGGTACCGTAAACATTTTGTGCCTTTTAATCTTATTAGTATGTTATTAGTTACCTTTAAGATAGGCACCCAACCAAAACAAGTAATTAAATAAAATAAAACAGCGAAAGTAGTCGAAATAAAATAACTAGTATGATATCGTACTTCTATTTTATCGATTACGCGTAAATTGTAACTGCACTTTGGCACCGCTCTAGTTTGCGACGCCAAGCAGCGGCCGTACCACAAAAAAATTCAAGCATCGTCCTTATCCATAGTGGTTTAATACATTGCGCCGTGGTTTACTGTATTGAACGTTCAATGTACAACGCATAGAACAAAAATATGCTTTTTCGTTCGATATGTTAGTTCGATCCGGAGAAATGATGCGGCGTTGCGTTTATTTATTAAAATATTAGTTTTTACTGACTTAAGTGAAAATACTAATACTCACATGTGGTGCGTGACTCCACCATTCATGTAGGTTTTAGTTTCATTCCTATTTTTGCATGTAACCACGCTACAATTCGGCATTTTGAGTAAACGTGGAAAAACATTTCAGATTCACGGCAAATTGCGACTAACATGCGGTGGGCAGTGACATGCCCATTTGGCCATGTCGCACCGACACGCGCCAAGCCCCCGTTTCATATCTATTCCTTTTTATCATCTGAGGTTTTAGGCTTTTGAATAAAATCACGCATTAATTAATTGTATTCTAGATAAAAAGCTGTGTTTGTATAATTTATAATTTTCAGTTCCTTTGGTAAGAAACGGACATAGCAATTTCTATGAAGGGCAGTTTTTTTTTACTGTCCATAACAAAAAAAAATTTCTTCAAGAAATGAATACGTAAGTACCCAGTAATTTCCTAGTAGTGGGTCTACTGGTTTAATTTCATTACATTACTATATATAAATAAGACTCAGATAACATGCAAACTATTAATATCCGTAAAACAAATTATTATTCTTATTACTGACAACTTTAAAACTCGTTAGTTTATTTTATACTAAAAAAACGAAACTAAATATACTTTGTCATATCATAGTATTTTAATACAAATAGAAAACTTGTGCTCAAAAATCAAATACTTACTTTATTCAAGTTATCTAACTTCGCTAACATGATGTTCTAGAACATCATGTTAGCGAAGTAATACTTACCACTTTTTAGTGCAAGTATCAATATCGGTCACGGAGTGAATTCCAACGGTGCGCTATACAGCTATTTGCATCGGCAAGCTCCGCGGTTAGTTCTATCCCGATTGCACTTACATATAGCTAGAAAGGGACGGCACGCGCGGCTGGTGCGATCTCGCTGTGCATGTGGGGGTTAGGTACGTTTGTGTGGGTGGTAGTAGTATTTAAACACACAAACGCACTACGCGTGTCAAAATACCGAATTCTGAGCGAGCGCTTTTTTGAAGAGCACTCTTAAAACATAAAAACAAATTCGTTTTATGGAACATCAATGATAATTGTTTAAAAATGTTTCCACTGTTGCACCTCATTCCCTTGTGATAAGGAGAAAAATGTATATATCTCTTTGACGTCCACTGGACTGTTCCTACATACTACATTGTACGTAATCACCATTCCAAATATTCTCGGGCACATCACTCGTTATCTCTGCATTGTGCCGTTATATGTACATTGCCATTTACCTAAACCTATCAATTTTACAAGGAAATGCGGTAAAACTGGTTCCGGTGTCACATCGATTTTGATTGCCACTTGCGAGATCTGTTGAAGGGAGAGGGAGGCCAGAGCGGTAATCACGTAACGTCCCGAACGCGCGTCGGTACAATTTAACTGTCAATTTTCCATATAAAAAGTGACATTTAGACCTACCCGACGTTCGTACAATGCGTTACGTGATCAACCTGCAGGGCAGAGGGATACCTAAATTATTGTGACGATGCATTGGGAAAGCTATGAAGCCTTTCAACCAATTTTTTCCATTCCCTGTCGTTTTTAGGAGTATACATGCCTTCGTCCACTGGGAAATATAGGCAGACGATGACGATGATGGATGAGAACTTCAAATACATACATACGACTAATCTGGAGATCAGTAAAGTTTACCAAAACGTTTTGTCCGTTGCTGTTAACCACCAGAGGGCCACCAGAGTCCCCGCCGCAAATGCCAACGGCGCCGACTCCAGAGGTGCAGATGTTGCTAGCCAGAGCCCAGGCCCCAAAGGTAGCCTGGCACTGCGCAACTGTGATCACTTGCAGACGTACTTCGCTCACCATGGTGGCAGTAGTCACGCCAGTTTGTGCTAGAAAAGATGTATAACGGTTATTCATAGGGGGTTATTGAAAAAATTGTGTTGAATAACTTTGACTTTTTACTGAACGGATTGATTGTACCATTTAGGTATTTAGGGAAGATAGGTTTTTCTGCTCTGGGGAACCAAGACAGCTGATAGCGCGGCTCGAGGCGAGACGAGAAAATCTATTCCTCCTCCTTTTAATTTGCGCATTTCGAGTGGAACAGAAGTCGCAGTAGCGTGCGGCACGATTTGGCAGCAAGTCATAAGTAGTGTAAATACGCAACTCCAACAATGGTTATAGACAAAGCACAACCTAGTGAATACAATAAGACAAGGAGTGAAGTCGCTTCTAATTTCAGGTTTGACAATTCAGAATTAGCATCCCATATACATCTTCATTATTTATTGAATATCTTGTAATTCTAACACACTTACCGTCACTGGTCTTGCCGTATCCAGCGGCGGTGCCCCAAAAACCGGCAAAGGTGTCCCACAGCTGAGTGGAGGATGGCAGGGCTATAGGCTGAACGGCAGCTGGTAAAGAAACAATTACATTAATACATTTTCTAAAATAAAATAGTTAAATATTAGGTTTGCATGCATCCATAATATAAATATGTATTTATATTTAACATTACAGGGTTTTAAGTCTTCGATGTGGCAGACATTTATTCGGAGCATGCACAAACATTCAACTAAAATTACTCTTTCAAATTTAGCAGCTTAGCCATAAATGGATTAAGTAGCTGCAACGTTTAACAGATATTTAGTTTTCTATGGCTATATGTTATCCCCTTAACTGGAAGCTCCCTGACCTTCATTTATGGTTATGCTTACGGTTTTTTTATGGATTGTATGTATGACGAATTCATGGTTCTCGCGATTGACCCTTTCCACGAGATAACACTGTGGATTATGTACCTAGTCCGGGTATTATTTCCTTATTTGCATCCTAAGGACGCTTCGCCACTAATAATTTAATGACCTACCCGAGAACCCGACGTTCGTGGGCAGATAGATGACGGCGACGTCATTGGCCAGGGTCCAGGGGGTCCATGCGGAGTGCATAACCACCTGGGAGGTAGGTACTCTGGTGCCGCCGAAGAACAGCCACTCTGAGCCGAGGACGACTTCGAACTGCCAGGCCTGGTTGGTGCCGTCGAACCAGCAGTGGGCAGCGGTCACCAGCCGGTTGGAGGTGAGCAGAGACGAACCGCAGACTGAGTTGCCAGTGAAGCCGATGAGGCTGATCACAAGCCCACCCTAAAATAATATTACAATTCGTTAAATCAACGAAGGAGCACCCTACGCCAACTCCAACCTTTGGTATAGATAAGTACCTACTTAGCGCAAACTACTGAATACAATAAATATGCTAATGAAAATAAACCCCCAACGGGCCTTGCAATGCTCTCGATACCTTTATCAAATTCAAATAAATTATTTCAGAACATGCTATGGAGTTGTGAGTAAAATAAACATGAAAACTTAATTCTAGTGTTAAAAAACTTAACTTTGATACATTAATTAAAAACATTAAATCATTATTAGCCTAAACAATGAATATCGTTCCAGTGTTTCTGGATACGGCGATCAAATCTGTCAACAATGGTACTCAGACGAGTGTTTAGGCTGCCCCGAATTCTGCGCACCACGTAGGTAAGTATGCTACCCTTTTGAGCATAATGGCGGCAAAACCGTCAACGTTACACACAGTTTAGCACCAGCGAACATCCCTGACGCGCTACAGAAACGAGGCAGCCCCAACAGTATCCTGAAACCATTGTTGTACTGTTCTCTTAGAGCACTGATAGCTTTCTGCGTGTAGTTAACCCACAGGCTGGTGTAGAAAATCTGGCAAAAAGCTTTAAAAAGCGTCAACTTACCTTGCTCTGAACACCTTGCAAACCTGCGGGCCACCATGTTGCACCGGGCTGCCAGCGCTCTCCTCTCTCGTTTTATGTCCAGGTCATCACAGAGGGACTCGGAAATCCAATTTATTTAATCGTATGGCATATATTATTTGGCCTTTGAATTTGTCACTTTTTAGTACCACCCAGGGGACACGTGCAGGGTTGTGATAGGTAGCTCCTGCAGACGCAAGTGACAGTTGTCCCCCCTTTTGTCAAGTGAGTGGGCAACTCGACTGTTAGAGGGAATGGTCAAGGTAGGTACTTACATTGTAAAACCTGTTTTAGCGGTGTGCCATTTAATTTGACAGATGGTACTGTGTACGTTTTCTTACCAGGCTGAAAATGGAGCAACTCGCTTTTCACGACGTTGTACCTTAAGCCATGGGTCTCCACGTACCTTTCACAGATGCGCAGCAGTGTGTCCAACGCACTGTTGGATGGGGTCAGCAGTACCATGTCGTCTGCATAGCTTATATAATTGACCATTTTTCCGTCTATTGAGCATCCGACCATGGCATTGCTGAGCCCATCCATCAAGCTGTTCATGTACAAGTTGAAAAGGCTAGGAGAGTAACCCGCCCTGTATCACGCCGCATTCAACCTGTACCTACATGTTTGAGAGTGAACCGGCCCACCTAACACAATTATTTTGGTGATCGTACCAGAACCTAAATATGCTAATCAGTTCCCTGGGAAAACTTGTTTCACACTTCAGCTTATCCCATAGCTTATCGTAAGAAACAAGGTCGAGATTTGTCGCTTTTGACAAATCTAGGAAACATCCACACACGGGCGTATTCCTGGTGGTAAATATAATACTGGACAGTATGCTTGAGACACAATATTGCAGTTCCGGTAGATAGAACAGCCCTGAAACCAAATTGCGCCTCGTGTAATTTAAGGTCACCTTTGAAATGTTAAAGAATATTTGAAAGTTATATTTAAGGATGACTCACGCTAGAACGGGCCGTGTCCGGCCCGGAACGTCTTCTGAGTAAAACGACGGCGTTTTTGCGCGGTCGAGTCATACCCAAGCCTGGCCTAGCCACGGCCGTGCCGTACCGATACAAGGCCGCTTCCAAGCCTTGGCCGTGGCTCAGGCTTGGATATGGCTCAGCCGCGCAAAAACGCCGTCGTTTTTCATAGAAAACGGCCCGGGCCGGACACGGCCCGTTCTAGCGTGAGTCATCCTTTACACTTTACGACTCTAATTAAGCAATAAGGTCCTAGAACCACCTAGAAGGTACGTATAGATATTTATGATTCTGACTGTACATTCCGGCTCGCTTCAGCACCAATTTGCACCAGTGTTGTCAGTTTTCTGTTTAAAAGCGACGCACGCTTCTATTGACGAATACTATGTATTTACCAGATAAGGGTGAGCATTGGTCGCAGCCACAGCTCCTCCCACAATGCGCGGGTTCAGTGTCCCATCGTCATGGGTGCCGAAGAGATCCTCTTCCAACGCCTTGATCTTAGCGGCCTGAGGGATACCGACAGTTGCATGGTACCCCATCATCGGCTCCGTCGCCGGCGCCGACGCGGCCACCACCGCCACTAACGCCAACCCAACCAGTAAATCCGCACGCATCCTGGTTCAAATTATAATTGAAATATAGTCAATATCAGGCTAACTTTGATTTATATATCATTGTTATCAAACGTTTTAGCATGATGAGCTGATATTATCGAGGTAATCTTTACAGAAAAGATTAGGCCCGGATTAATAAGATTTTTGATACCGAATTATAATGAATGATGATTGACAATCACACGCAATCATTCCTCAATGAACTGATTTTGTAAATATTTACACGTCCTGAAAATACAATATTACTTAGGTATTAAAAGTCTAAAAATATCAATGATTATAGTGTTCAAAGTCACGAATCGCGTGTTGTTCACTCGAAGACTACCTAATCCTCAAAATTCTGTGGTATGTATCTAGTGTATCTACAGTTTCATGTGTCTAGCCGACACATGAAACTGAGGATTTGAATTTTAATTGATTTGTAAAGGATGATTCACCACGTACGCCGCGCTGGCCGAGTTCCCCATACATTCGCCCGTGTCCATGCAAAATCAGAGAAATACCTATGTGAATGTAACGAATAGTTTAGTCTGGTTGTAGGTTACGGCATCAGCCCGGGAACGGCTTGGACACAGACTGGGCCCGGTAATATACCAAGTATCACCTATACCTACTGTGCGTGATCCATAAATAAATGCTCAGCGAAACAAAAAGTTGCTAGCTATGCGGTTGGTAATTAAAGTAATATCCCGAGGCCCCCATGGGAGAGTATAATTTCTCACTGCGTTGCACTGACGTGCCTTACAAAAAGATGTGAGATCCTATCAAAAACCGTTTCTTGTAGAAAACATTGCTGTCTTGTAAAATAAAATTTGATGACACCCAATGAACTCAGTTGACAATTTGACGATTCGACATTGATAGTTTATAAACTAATGAAAAATTATGCGTTAAATTGTGAACGGTTTTGACAGTTCAAAATTTTTCGTCAGTTTATAATATCGCGGGTTAGATTATAAACTGACGGTGTTCACAATCTAACGGTGATAGGCACAAAGGATAGGCAGCCAACAAAGTGACCCTAAAGGGGTTATTTTTTTCCTTTGAGGTACGGAACCCTAAAAAGGAAGTTCCTACTAACGGAACCCTGGAAAAATGCGCTTCGGAAAATAATTAAAATCCCATATTACATAAAACTGCTGTGACATAAAATGCTATTAGTTTAGATTTTAATTTATGTAAACCTCATGTTTTACCTTCACTATTTTCATATGTAGGTACCTATATTAATTAGGAAGTTAATACAAGAAACATAAATTTTCAGTTTTTAACATAATCTTCCTATGAGTCGCATGATAAGCACAACTTTTTTCTTATTTGTAAATTAAATATACAAAATAAGTGGCAGAAGATTAAGTGACAGTATAAATATTAAATATCTTAGATAAATTTTGTTATCGTCTGTCTTTACAATATGACCTTTCATTGAAAATTCTTGCTTTAAAAAAAGTGTGAGCCGGACTCGCATAAGAAGGGATCCGTACCATTGTAGGCACAATATCTATTTCTAATCAAAAAAAAAATCACCGAAAGAATAAGAATTTTGTATGATGATATTAACTAACATACACTATTTCAACGTGGCCCGCAATGTGTGCATGTGGATGGATTCCAGGCAAGCGCTGCGCCGCGACGCTCCGCAGAGTGCGCACCAGCCGCCACGGTCTCCTGGCTGTCGTGGCAGAGAGATGGGACAGCGCCCTAATCAGGCACTGGACCTCTCAGCACTTAAGTTTAGGTACTAACATAGTTATTTAAGTTTATTGTAATACTAACATCTATGGATTATTTTGTCCGAAATAAATGCTTTTTATTTTTATTTTATTTTTTATTTATTTATTAATAACTTAGGGCCGGTTTTTCAATCACCAGAGAAATGTATCTGTCAGATTAAATTATCGCTATCCTTTTCCCCAGACATATAAAAGAAAAGGACAGCTAACATTTATCTGACAGATATGTTTTATCTGGGCCTTGAAAAACCGGCCCTTAGACATCTAAAACTTTACCTACTGATGAATTTTAGAAAGCATACTTTTTTTTATACCAAAATAATTAATTGTAATTCATTTGTTGAATTTTCAACTGAATTGCCAGGTTTAAGAAAAGTGGGTCCTCTAAATAGTAAAACAAGTAATGAATAAATGTTTTTCTAATTGATTATATAGAAAGTAAGGTACAAATTATGTATATGTATCAGAGCTATCAGGCAAGCGCTATGCCAGTGTTCTCGCTGATCCACTGCAGATACCGCTGCACTCGAGTGAACACCGAGGGGAGTTCGTCGTTGCAACCGCTCCCGTCAACGAACGATGCCACACCAATCTGATAAACAGAAATGTTTTTCTCCTGATGTGTGTTGCCATGTATGTACAGTCGCCATCACATACATAGGTACACTATAGGTGTTCAAAAATATCGGCACATGCACCCTAATGCCTTGAAAATACAGGTGTGTTCCGATGTTTGTGACGTGCTTGTTTGCTCCGATGTATGAGATGGCGACTGTACCATCACATACATCGGAGCAAACAAGCTAGCGAAGCTACAAGAAGGGCTTTGTGGTGATGTCAGTGTTGTATTTGTGCTTAATACACAAATTCTTCCTCTTCTTCAATAAGTGATAAAAAGGTACGTGGTTCAGTTTCCTTTCCCGCATGCACAAGGACTAATGTCCAGCTATGACAACATTTCCCAGCAGTGTAAAGTCGCCATCAAATACATCGCAGCAAACAAGCAGCTCACAAACATCGGAACACACCTCTATTTCCAAGGCATTAGGGTGCATGTGCCGATATTTTTGAACACCTATAGTGTACCTATGTATGTGATGGTGACTGTACACAACAAAGCTCAGAGATTGCCTGAAACTTACCAGAATAACTTCCTCTGTGGCATTGTACCATATCGTCATCGGACCACCATTGTCTCCCTGTAAATTATAAGGCATTTTAAAACGAAATGTAGGAACCTAGATTTCAATGTTGTTCCTTACAATTTGGAAATTTTGGGTTCATAAGAACTTTCTACGGGTTTTTCAGGTTTAGGTACACTTTGTGACCGACGATTTAGAACGTATAGAAAAGTCACGTATTTAGCTGCACAAAGCTGCTGATTGACTATAGAGTTTTATATAGATACCACAGTAAATAATTATTAAGTAAAGTATATTATTTCTTCTAGTCTATTAAGAGCTTTTTAGACCTGCGCTCCACTGAAAACCTACGCGGTATCTGCGCGGCACACGTGACTGATGCACCGCCGAGTCCGCCGAAATCTACAGCAACGCCAAACAGAGTTGCTTGTTTCCGTCAAATCGG
Organism: Epinotia brunnichana; assembly: GCA_963854355.1. NCBI lineage: Eukaryota > Metazoa > Arthropoda > Insecta > Lepidoptera > Tortricidae > Epinotia > Epinotia brunnichana. Next base: position 12,927,227 of record OY977949.1, on the reverse strand, counting down.
ACGTTTGTAACGATTTGTTTCATTTTTAGGGTTCCGTAGCCAAATGGCAAAAAACGGAACCCTTATAGATTCGTCATGTCTGTCTGTCTGTCTGTCCGTCCGTATGTCACAGCCACTTTTTTCTGAAACTATAAGAGCTATACTGTTGAAACTTGGTAAGTAGATGTATTCTGTAAACCGCATTAAGATTTTTACACAAAAATATAAAAAAAAACAATAAATTTTGGGGTCCCCATACTAAGAACTGAAACTCAATTTTTTTTTTCATCAAACCCATACGTGTGGGTATCTATGGATAGGTCTTCAAAAATGATATTGAGGTTTCTAACATCATTTTTTTCTAAACTGAATAGTTTGCGCGAGAGACACTTCCAAAGTGGTAAAATGTGTGCCCCCCCCCCCCCCCCCACCCCCCTGTAACTTCTAAAATAAGAGAATGATAAATCTAAAAAAATATATGATGTACATTACTATGCAAACTTACAACAAAAATTGGTTTGATCGAGATCTAGTAAGTAGTTTTTTTTAATACGTCATAAATCGTAAAAAGCAATTTATTTAACGGAACCCTTCATGTGCGAGTCCGACTCGCACTTGGCCGCTTTTTTTAAATCTATATTTACACTCGTATGTAGATAGGTAGGTACTGTAGTGATACCTTGCAAGTGCCTGCGGTGGCGTGGAACCCGCACACCGTGTTTGGAGGCAGCTGGTTGAAGTACTGTATGTTGCACATCGTGTCCGTCATCACGGTCATCAGCTTCTCACGCAGCGTTGGCGACACGAACACCACACCTGTGATTCATGGTTGGGTTTAAGTAGGTAATTACGCTAACAATGGGCCTCATAAGAAGGCTCAAAGTCACCCAAAGGGCAATGGAGAGGGCTATGTTGGGAGTTTCTCTGCGTGATCGCATCAGAAATGAGGCATCCGCAGCAGAACCAAGGTAACCGATATAGCCCTCTGAACCGCTAAACTTAACTGGCAGTGGGCGGACATTGCCCGTAGAACCGATAGCCGTTGGGGCGGAAAGGTTCTCGAGTGGCGACCACGTACCGGAAGGCGTGGCGTGGGTAGGCCCCCCAGAAGATGGACTGATGACCTGGTAAAGGTATCGGTAGTCAGCTGGATGCGGGTGGCGCAGGACCGGTCATTTTGGACGTCTTTCGTCTGATATGATGAGGTAATTACGTCTCTATTACTCTCTACAAGACCTAGATGCTGTTTAAACATTAAAGTTATTATAAAGTATTTACTAGATTCTGCCCGCGACTTTGTTCGTGTGGAACTCGTTTATGTATAACCTTCATCCAAACTTCCGCCCCCCATTTCACCCCCTTAGGGGCTGACTTCGGCGATAAAAAGTATCCTATGTTCTTCCCCATGTCCCAAATTTAATCTCAATCGGCTCAGCAGCTTAAGCGTGAAAAGATAAGAGACAGACAAATAGACAGAGTTACTTTCGCATTTACCGCGCGGCGTGGGGCGGGTCATTACCTAGTCTTATGGTCTGTAAGGTATTTGTAAATATGAGCCTTATTGCCTGAACGCAAAAAATACATAAATAAAAATATTGTGCGGAAACGAGGCCTGAGGGTTTCCAAGATTGAAAATTACCTGGCGCTGCGATTCCCCAACCAGACACCGTGGCTCCCATACCCGCGAAGTTGAAGTTGGATATACTCAGGTACGGAAGTCGAACCACATCAATGGTTTCTGAAATGTTAAGATAGTCGTGATCCATATCAAAATACAATTGAAAGTGTTTATGAGAGCGATTTCGTTATCGAAGGGGCAACAAAAGATTGCGACACTTGTGGTAATCTAGCAGAAAATATACACCGAAACCGAAGACCATCTACGGAATTGTATTTATTGTCCACACCGCTGTTTGTGCAAGTGAGCTCAGCTAAATACGTTCATTTCGTTATCCGCATTATCACAGAATTTACCACGTACCTACCCATTTGCGTTTGTTCACGATTTCATCCACTTCAAAAAGCAAAAATTAACCCGCAACATTTCGATGATATCACCAAGTTAAATTATCACGATGGTCAACCAGCAGAATCGTTCGCATGAAAGCGTCCAATATAATAGGTTTACGAACCTAGTAGTTGTAATTTTACAAGTCTAAAAAGGCAAGGTGAAATGCCCAGTCGTTATTGGTCAAGCGCCTCAGTGTTGCCAGTTTAGAATTGTCAAATTGTAACTTGTATAGCTTCATGAAATGGCGGCATGATATTCTCACAGTACAGCGAGCACACATTGAGGATTTCGCCTGTGCATTCAGAACCGTGTTGTTATACAACTCGTACCTGTGAGCTGCATAACATTTGCGAGTCTCATGAGCGCCACATCGTTGGCGAAGGAGTCCGGGTCCCAGTCGGGGTGGACCCGCACTTCGTCCACGTTCACGATTCGACGACCGTTCTCGTAACGATCGTACAGCGAGTGTGCGCCGAGAATCGCCTGTAAAATTGATGTTTTAGGTTCACATTTATAGGTAAGCTGGAGCGTAATTAATATGGCGGGCATATATTGCATGCTGTTAAATTCAAATGTTTTCCTATTTTGGAACCTTGGATAGCCTACGAATCCAGATTTCACATTTCCGACGTACCTACCTGCAGGGTTCTGAAACATAATAGAAGGGAAAATAGAAGGTAGAAGAGGCAGAGAAACACCTAGAACAATGTGGTTGGGAAATATCAGGGACTGGCGAAGAGCAGGGAAGACTTTCGCATGATGATCGCCGACATCCGTTTGGATATTGCACCCTAAAAAGAAGAAGCTCTTCTGCAATACGAAAGTATCTGCCTAGGTATTTAATGAAACTGTTGCATTGATGCGTCCTCTTTAATCAAGCTAATGAACGTACCTGAACGTTGTCGACCTGCTGCCCGTGGTGGTAGCAGCAGTGCGCCGCGGTCAACACCCACTCCTCGTGCACGAGCGCGCCGCCGCAGAACCCCACCTCGCCCGTCGTGCCCACTCGCGAGTACAGGGCCACCTGACCAAACAATATATAATACTCACCACCTGATAGAAATTACGTTAAAATGCGTTTATCTGTAATTTTGACTTGTGTTTGTGAGAAAGGGACCAATCAAATTTTAGCTAACGGAAGTTTGCAGTTATATAAAAAGGGGACTGATCTTAGCCTAGCTGTTACTGCCGACGAAACGGCCTGTAGGTTTTGTGGATACGCAGCAGTGGCGGAGCGCCCATACAAGCCGATTCCCACCGGCTTGCCTAAAATTTAATTTTAGGCAAACCTATAGATTCCCTCATAACTCTTACATTACTTCTTTTTAGGGTTCCGTACTCAAAGATTAAAACGGGACCCTATTACTAAGACTCGATCCGCTGTCCGTCCGTCCGTCTGTCTGTCACCAGGCTGTATCTCACTGATACCGTCATAGTTCCAGCTGAAACTTTCACAGATGATGTATTTCTGTTGCCACTATAACAACAAATAATAAAAACACAGAATAAAATCGTTTTTTTATAGATAATGGTACGGAACCCTTCGTGCGCGAGTCCGACTCGCACTTGGCCGGTTTTTTATTATGTCTTGTGTACTGAATTATTTACATACATACATACTTTTATGTTCCGGGTTGATCATCGAAAATTTTCACGCGCCGCGACTGATACGCAGGTATGTAAGTAACATGCGGGCGCGGTCAGTGCGTCCGGTTAGATGATACCTACATACTTTTTGTTGGGGGCTATAGGCAGCAGATACAGTCAGGGACTTTCCCGATCGACCATTTAACAAACTTTTCCCTTGTTCGGCGCAACTAGCTAATAATGCGAGCGTTCGGGTCGTTACGCGTCGATCGGACAAACGAATATCGCCCTAAAGTACTCAGTACGGTCGGACAAGAAAGTGGTCTACCAGTTTTGACAAAAGTTATTGTCGCTAAGGTAACTGTCATTATATTATTGCAAGTGGAATTCGACCTTGTTGTCTCATGAAGTTCAAATGAAACTCGACCACATTTTTGGCCGACTGTACTCACCATCAGCATAAGGTTAGATAGGTCAATAAGTCCTAATGCCACAAATGCATGTGATTAAGCCACAAATCGAGCAATCCATCAACAACGGTGACTATTTCAATGGTCAAAACCTGTCAAAACCAATTTAATAAAATGTTTACTGTATTTATTCTAAGACATGACTGTGCATAGGTACAGTCAGCATCAAAAGTAGCTACGCAAACGAAGATGTCAAGTCTTTATTAAAAGGGAATAAAGGCTTTTGACGTCTTTGATTGCGCAGCTACTTTTGATGCTGACTGCAACTACTCATATTGTGCATTTAATTCATTCAGTAGGTAGGTTTATGAAACTAAGTCGCACGAGGCAGGAAGTGAATCATTTGTGTAGATAGATCTTGAATAAGAAAGAAATTACCAAGATGAGACCTACAGATTCCATGAAACATTCTAGCGTGTTACCTGAAAAGGCCTGGAGTTCTGTTCCGTGATGTCTCCTCCAATGATCCTGCCCTGCCTGTTGGCAACTCGACAGGATTCATCCTGACACAATTGCCAAGCGCAGAGAGTGACCGGCAAAGTTAATAACACAACATATTTCAACATTTTTCTTGTAATGAACTTCTCAACTGGACTCGCCTTCTAATTATTGATTTCCACTTCTATTCCCAAAGCCGTTGAGGCGAAAGCCCGGTGCTACAAACCGGTGTATTCTATTCGATTCTTCTTGAAATTTTTTTAAACTCTTTTCTAAAACAGGTTCACGGTTCTCTTGTCAAGCTAATTTTAAGAAAATCTTGGCAACAGTTTTCTGACTTACACTAATCTTATGTGTATTTCACTGATGGATACAGCAAGTTATACCATCGACATTTATCTTTGTTATCGGCGGAGAAATGTGAGTGATAGGAGATAAGCACTTCTTCAAATAACTATGTCCTGGTTCACACGTCACAGCATTAGTTGTACGATATTTTGTAAGTAGATTAACCACTCGCGATCGATATATTGGTCCAGTCAGTAGATATGTGATGTGCTAAAGTAAACACATCAAAAAAATCAATGGGTCGAGTATGTATATGAAATGTGACAGTCATTTTCAGGATCCAAGGTAGGTTTGTCACTTACGAATAGTAGGTACTTGTGACTTAAAAAAATCAGTTGTTGTCCCTCAAAATCTTTGGCGCCGGAACAAATTCGTTGCCCAGGCGCAAATATTCCATATACTCGTAGTTAGGACGCGATATCGCGTCAACGGCAACCAATGTGTAAAATTGTTGGACGATGTCGTGGTTTAAGGGAAGAGTTATTTTGTGGTTATGATAATAAAACAAGGAAGTTTATTTGAAAACATTATTTATTATATTTTCATCAAAAAAGTAAAATATTTAAAATAAAATAATGACGTAAACATAGGTACTCATGCAATAGTGTGTAATATTGTGGCAGTAATATTCGACGCCGCCGACGGGGTCGCGAGCGGTTCCTTATTGTAGGACCGATCCTGACGATTGGATTGACGGTTGCGTTTTTATCGATAACTCTCACACACTCGTTAGAGCGCGACGAATGTTTTATCCACATCGATAAGCGACAAAAACGCAAGCAACATATCCGTGCAGTTTCCGTATTGGAGACAGTCTAAAGGACCCGGGACCGGTCCGGCGGTGGTACGGGACCGCAGCGACCCCGGCCGCGCGCCGCGACCACACAGGCACATACGAGTAGCTACCACACCTCACCCACACTCCTCTATACAATACAATGACAAAACTGAACTAAAAATGTGTGATCGTAACATCTAGGGAAGGTGATTCAGATACGATTAACAATTTGTGAGACTGGCAGTAAAATTAATTAAAATTAAATGTATATAAAGACACGATAGTTTGTAGAAGCACTTACGAGGCGATCAAGCATACTTACAGGTCCGATCGAGGCGATTCTGCGCGCTGCTGCGTCGGCCGAGCCCTAACACCTAGCTAGCTACTAAATGCCTCTTACAATATTTACGAAGAATCTAATAAGAAATTTCTGATATAATATTTAGGTACCGAAAAATGCGGCATTACGTTTAGCAAACAGCAGCGGCGCAGTATCGCGGGAGAAGACACTTTATATTGGAAATGTTATACTAGTACAATTACGTAGCTTATGTTTAATCTGTCGACGGCGGGCAGCCACAGAGCCCGCCCGGTCACTGGGGACGCTAGTGTAAATGCGGTTACAATCCGTTTCTCTAGCTAACATATCAAATGCGATATTCAAATTCCGTCAAATGGTAGGGTATTTGATTGGTCAATATTATAATTTCTAATAGAACATCCCAGTTTGAATTAGTAGGGGATTACTGAACGACATACATTTCTAGTTCAACCGAATTTACATACACTATGTCCATTTTACATATATTGTATAAATAATCAATATAATATATTTCTCAATCTGAAATTTTAACACTAAAGTTAATTCACCATAAATAGCGTCGCATTTAGAATTTCATAATTAAATATGTATTAATTTATAGTCGTTTTCAAATACAACAATTACACGTCGGGGAGGGTCGTTTCGGATATAACTCTAGTGATGTTCACTCGGTCGGTGACCGCCGGTACCGAGCGATAATAAATACAGACGAAGGCAAACGATCCAAACACTCAATCACCGAACAGTCTTAAATAACGTTTTGTACGCAACGAAATAGTAAACTTAATAACATTGCCGCCGGTGACAATTTCGTCATCAGCAAAGCTTACTGAAGCAAGCGTCGTGAGAAATGCGGCGTCTCGACTCGAAGCTGACGACTCGCGGAACCTTAACGCTCCAATGGTGTTTAGCTGCAATATAAACAATACATTACTATTCCATTCATCTGTTAATGCTAGTTTATCGCGGGGGTTGAAGTATCACTTTTGGGACTGCTACAATATTGGTATAATGAACACAACTTAATATTTTGCTCATTTTTGGTAGACATGAGGAACTCTTAAAAGATCATTCGTTGTTTATTGAATGGTCTAGTCTGAACCCCCGCAATATACGCAAGTTTAATGACGATAACGATCATGCGTATTAGTAAAAACAACAAACTTGTTAAGAAACCATACAAACGTGATTATTGAAAGTCAAAATGATGGATGAAATCAAAATGAATTTGGTATGATCTTACAACTAATAAAGCTAAATAAGCCAAAGGCCAATAAGCAAATGTACCATTATTTTAAATATCACCAATTTAAATTTAGTTAATTTATAATTTTTTGCTTGTAAGTTTATTTTTATTTATGATGTTGTTGTCTTGTTTTTATAAAGAAATTTGGTTGTTAATTTATAAGTTATGCTAAAAACGTAAAGTGTCAACAAGGGTTGAAATTAATATTTAGAAACATTAGTCCATTTTGGTTTCAATCTTTATCAAAACTATGCTCTATTTTCGGATATATAAGAAAAGATAAAGAATTATTTAACACTTTCAGTGCCAGAAACCCGCTAAGTAGGTGCTCTGCTCGCAGGAGCTTTCCTGTTCATACGGTTTTTCGCATGGTATCAGCTACGAGCGTAGCGCTACGAAATCATTGGCAGTCATATCAGGAGTTTCTCTCTGAATATTCCGACGGTCCTTAACCTGTTGGTCGAGTAATGGGGGCCGAATCCGGCACCCGTGACCCCCGCGCACACTCTCTTCTACGTTGCCATACAAGCATCACGACACGCGATACTAGCCGACGCGTAGTACATACATACATTTACATTTTTATACAATTTTTACTTTGTGGAAACGAGAATACATAAGCTTAGAAAATCTATGGCTCCGTCATTTTTCTGTATTCTGTATTCTCGTTTCCACAAAGTAAATATTGTATAAAAATATAAATGTATGTATTACGCGTCGGCTAGTATCGCGTTTCGTGTTGCTTGTACGGCAACGTAGAAGAGAGAAGCTTAGAAAATCTATGTCATCGTCATTTTTAACTAAGACCCCTAAGTCTCAAACATTGGTGTTTAATTTTAAAATATAATGGCATCGGGCAGTTCCCCGCCGCTTTACTTATCGGTTAGGTACTCCTAAATTCGAATTATGAATATGCTACAGCCGGAAACATCGTAATGTATGTGTAGTTAGTATTCAGTGTGTCATTCAGTAAAACCAACAAACAGATAGTATAGTAAGCACAATTTCCGTCATAAGTGACAACGATGTACAAGCGCAGATTGGGTTGGGGATCACGCGATATTTTTCCTATTTGTATCCCACGATTTTACTTCGAAATTATTCCTTTCTGCAACGAATACTGTAGGTGTAACTTATAATTGTGTCCCGATCCGACACACACCTACACGGATTAATAGATGGGTATTTCTTCCAATATTTAGAGAGCCAAGCTATCTTGTCTAAAAGTCAGTTTGGATTTAGGTCGAAACTATCAACTGCCGACGCCGTACACGAACTGACTGACTTTTTAGTGCAAGAACTAGACAAGGGTAATCAGACTTTGGGAATCTTCCTTGACCTTGCTAAAGCTTTCGATACCGTCTCCGTTCCCATCCTGCTTCACAAGCTTGAATCATTAGGAATCAGAGGTACGCAGCTCAAATTATTTGCAGACTATTTAGACGGCCGCACGCAACGCACAAAAATCGACAATTTTATGAGTTCTGACCTACATAATGCCTCTTTTGGGGTCCCACAGGGAAGTATTTTAGGTCCTACGCTGTTTTTAATTTATATAAATGACCTTTGTAATCTTAAAATCGACTGTAGTAAAATCATTTCATACGCTGACGACACTGTCCTACTTTTTTCTGCAAACTCAGTAGAGCAAGTCTATGAATATGCACAGCGAGGCTTTAATATCGTAAGTAACTGGCTTCTACATCACCTACTAACCCTGAACTCGGAGAAAACAAATGTTATAAAGTTTTCCATGCGCAAATCGAAACTAGCTCCGACTAACCTTAAAATCTATGCTCACAATTGTAAACATCCCACAAATAACCAGTGTGCATGTCCGGGCATAGCTACCACAAACAAAATAAAGTATTTAGGAATCATAATTGATGACTCTCTCTCTTTTCGACTTCATGTGGAAGCGTTGTGCACTAGAGTTCGTAAGTTAATATTTATTTTCAAAAAAATACGTACGATCGGAGACTCGCACATAATCAAACAAGTTGCGTTATGTCAATCTGTATTAACTTACTGCATCTCTTCATGGGGTGGCTTGGCTAAAACCACATTACTAAACCTAGAAAGGGCCCAGAGAGCAATTCTTAAGGTTTCTACTTTCCGCCCCTATCAATTCCCCACTAGCCTGCTTTATAAATCATGTGAAGTATTAACAGTCCGACAATTATTTATATTGCACACAGTTTTAAAACAGCACGCTAAAACCCCTTACAACACTGATCATGCCAGTAAAAGGCGTAAAGATTTTGTTTGTCCAAATTATACTCAAACACGACACACTTTCTCTTCTAGATTTTTTCTTTTCCTAGGTCCACTTCTTTACAAAAGACTTAATGCACGGCTAGATTTATATCCCCTAAACTACATGAAATGTAAATCAACGCTACGAGAAGCCCTACATAATATGTCCTATGACGATACTGAGAAGTTATTTATCGTTTTAAAATAATTTTGTTCTATCTTCTATCTTTTTATACCTTTTTTATATATAGGTTATTAACTTACTAATTATTTTGTACTACCTAGTAAATAAGAATAATATTTTGCATGTGAATAACATATTCAATTGTTAGTTCTTTTTTGCCTGAAACACAGGGTATCCTAGTTCAGGCACGTGTTATTTGCCTCTAATATTAAGATCCTAGTCTATAGTAAACACTGATGTACATTATGTTTTATCAATAAATTATTATTATTATTATATTATTATATTTCTCAAATAGTTTGATTGACTTGTCACAACGATGTGTAAAAGTTAACGCTATTAATACTTAATAGTTATTTATTTTATTTATGAACCAAAAGATTGATTGAGCTATTATATAAGCAAGTATTACAATATTTAACTGCTGGGGAATTCTTAACTTTTGCACATGGTATTGGCAAGCAACGTTAACTATTTGAGCATGGGTCATTGTCAGTCACAAAAACAAAAATCATCTTTCCGGTGGTCAATAGTTACGGGCTTATGTTTATATATACTATGTTTTTATCGCATAGAATTATAGAAGGGGCAACGCCGTTTATGCCGATTCAGAGTCAACCAAAAATTAGGCTTTATAGCCCTTAACTTTGGCAATGTCCACCGAAAAAACGCGAACCTAAATCTGACAATGACCCGCATATGCGCATGCTGGCTAGCTACGGCGAGAATAGTGATGATGATGTAAGAGGTCGCACTGACTTCTTCTTGAGCGTGAAGAAGGAGCGGCGCTTGGGCTCGTCCTTGGCGGGCGCGGGCAGCGTGTGCGAGCGCGACGCAGGCGCGGCGGTGCGCGCGCGCAGCGCCTCCAGCCACCACGACATCTCCGTCTCGTCGTGCGCCTGCAGGAGGAACTCCGCGCCCATGCCCAGTCTGGAACACACACACATTCACCATGACGTGACGTTCATTCGTTAAACAATACTGTAGCACTTCATAATACCATACATTTGAGCGGTGTCTCTTGACACAGGTATCTCGATACGTAATAAGTTTCTGTCAAAAATTTCATTTTCACTTCTCATGCTCTAAAAGTTCGTCTTTATGTCGTGCGTAGGCGACATAAAGTCGCTTTTTATGCTCTAGAGCATAAAGTAAAATCTTCGTCGAAGACCAAGGCAATCGCTGCAACAGCCACACGAACATCTTTAACTTCATACAACAACCTCTTTATTTTATTTCGTTTCGTTCGTATTCTAAGACCAAGGCAAAGATACCAACAGCCAAAGTACACAATAAAACTTCATGAAATAAACTTATAATTTGTATTTCGTCTCATTTATTATTTTTTATATTTGTTTATTTTTCAATTTAGTAGATCAGTATAGTATTTAAGCCATAACAACAACAATTAAATTAGCATTTACTATATTTACGTGTTGCTGTTTCATTTCCTCGCAATCGAAGTGAAAAGTAGAGTGTACAACTTGTCCATAAAACCCATTTTACACTCGACTTTATATCTATCCTCGCTCGCAAGCTCGCTCGGATGGATAAACGTCTCGAGTAAAATGGTGCGTTTTATGCACTTGTTGTACAATCTACTATTTTGGTACAAGTTTTTACTGCTGGCTGTACTTTTCTGCATACCATCATCAAGTACTCATTGAGACGATTCAAACGAGCCCAAACTCGATGGGGTTGTGTCGTCTTATTGCGGAGTTTATATGGCCACCTTCCAGCTCCAGCATCAGATCAGCTCCATGTCATCATAATATTGCATTGTCATGCGATATACATATGCTTGCAAAATTTCAGCTCAATTGGATAACGGGAGTGACTGAAAAGTGGATTGCAAATTTTGACGGACAACTTACATACATACGAACAGTTCAAGTTAATATAAAACATGTAAAAAGAAACACCAACCTGTATTTAGTTAAGCTAAGTTAAGTTACTGAATAAACTATTTATCATTTTTTCATTTTCATTTTTCATAAAAAGATCCCTCACGCGTAGGAAACAAAATGGGTATAACTTGTTTTTAAGTAAAACCGGCTTCAGTCAGTTCCGTTACACCAAATCCTATGAAATGTGAGGACCCTATTCCTCAAATTTCATAGGATTTGGTGTAACGGAACTGACTGAAGCCGGTTTTACTTAAAAACAAGTTATACCAGTTTGGTTTTCTATGCAGGAGGGATCTTTTTATGCTCAAAATGCAATACTAGTCCAAAATTCCTACTCCAAAAAAAATAAGGCTAAATACTCTATGACACATAACATATAACAGGCCTATTGACGAAAATCCCATTCAGATATCTCAAAAAATTACGAAACGAAATGGTTTTAAATTTTGCTTGTTAGAGAGAGAAAACGCTGGGCGATCGTGACGTCACGATCCCCGACCGTCATAGTAAATGACAATCGCTTCATATGAAGGTGCGTTGGGACGAAAGGGACAGAATATACCTCCTCTTAAAACTTTGGACACTTATAATTTGTGATTATTTAATACCCTGCTTTACTTTTTTCTTTATTTGACAATATTTTTAATCCTTTTTCGAGAAAATTAATAATTATTGGTTATTTTATTTGGTGTCTACACCCCTATTTCTTCCACCACTTCGCCCATCATGACGAGCGGTGCTTTGACTAACCTGAGCCGGAAGACGTGCTTCTTCTTGGTATAGTTGGCAGCCACCTCGACCACAGCGCCGTTCAGGTCGAGCGGTGCTTTGACTAACCTGAGCCGGAAGACGTGCTTCTTCTTGGTATAGTTGGCAGCCACCTCGACCACAGCGCCGTTCAGGTCGAGCGGTGCTTTGACTAACCTGAGCCGGAAGACGTGCTTCTTCTTGGTATAGTTGGCAGCCACCTCGACCACAGCGCCGTTCAGGTCGAGCGGTGCTTTGACTAACCTGAGCCGGAAGACGTGCTTCTTCTTGGTATAGTTGGCAGCCACCTCGACCACAGCGCCGTTCAGGTCGAGCGGTGCTTTGACTAACCTGAGCCGGAAGACGTGCTTCTTCTTGGTATAGTTGGCAGCCACCTCGACCACAGCGCCGTTCAGGTCGAGCGGTGCTTTGACTAACCTGAGCCGGAAGACGTGCTTCTTCTTGGTATAGTTGGCAGCCACCTCGACCACAGCGCCGTTCAGGTCGAGCGGTGCTTTGACTAACCTGAGCCGGAAGACGTGCTTCTTCTTGGTATAGTTGGCAGCCACCTCGACCACAGCGCCGTTCAGGTCGAGCGGGGGCTCACCGCGCCAGCTCTGGTCCGGGGCAGACTTATATGACTTCTGGTCTTTGTAGAATGACATGCGACCGTCCTTGGCCACCACGTAAACTTTGTCCCATGATCTGAAACGTGAACAGTTAGCATCAATATGTTTATTGAGACTCAGATTAATTTCAGAATGGAATAACCGTCAAATTAGTGACCTAGATTTTAAAGACTTTTATACATAAGTACCTAAAAGTCGCTTCCCGCTGTCTGTCTGTCCCCATGTATGATTAGATCTTTTAAACTACGCAACTGATTTTGATGCGGTTTTTTTTAAATAGATAAGAGTGATTCAAGAGGAAGGTTTATATGTATAATACATGCATGTCTTATACATATAAACCCGTGCGAAGCCGGGGCGGATCGCTAGTACAATATAAACTCTAAAAACGCGCTTCGGTTTTAGAAGGTTAATTAGTCATCTACAGTGTTTCCCTTGTACAGTCAGCAGCAGAAGTTGCTAAGCGGTCCTAGTGCTCAAAATGATGTACACACGAACTCTAATGTCAAGGGAATAAGGATTTGTGTATGTCATTTTGAGCGTGTTATTTTGCTTGGCTACTTCTGATGCTGACTGTACATACGGTGTTTTCAAGGACTAATTAACCTCTCATGAACTGAGGCCCTAGCACACTAGGTTTTATGTCGCGTTTTACGTGACGTTTCAGTACATTTTCGCCGACATAAAACCTAGTGTGCTAGGGCCTCTGATACTTGAACTGCGCCTACGTAAATTACATTCTTAATAACATTCGTATTCTCTTTGCGCAGTAGTTTAAATCTATCTACGATAAAACAAGTTTTATAAGATTAATATTGGTGTAACCAAAATCTGTACCTTACACGTTATCTTGAATATCCAAAGTTAACCGATAAGAAGATAAAGTAAGACTGTCTAATTCATAGAAAAGTTTGAAGCAATAAGTCCAAGGTTCTGGAGAACCGATGACTGTCCTTTTGAATTTTCACCACGGGAACACCATCTGAACATAAGCGTGGTGTTAGCAATCTAACTACATAAATATCTTATTATTTTATTGTCCTTTTTTAAACAAATATACTTTTTTCGTAGCGGTTACAGCATGAAAGCCCGACTACACCAGCTTGACACAGCGTGACTAATACGTAAATGCGTCATAGAAATTTTGTCTATGCTATGGTCAATCCTTGTATGTAATTGTCAAATTCTAATGTGTAATCTTTGCTCTCGAACATACTTTTGTAAATCATTATCCTCCTAGCATTTTCCCGCAATCCTAAAGGAGCCCGGAGCCCGCTTTGGAGCCTAATCCCTAGATTTAGCGTAGACACTTAATTAAAGCGACTGCCATCTGACCTTCCAACCCAGAAGGACAACTACATACTTATTTAAATTTTACAACACAAATCCCTAATAATATTATGAATACGAACATAACGAACTAAAAAGTGTGGCCCAATTGGAACTTTACTAACTAAGCCTTTACTAACAAGCTATGGATTCATGTCCAAAATAAAGAATTTTTATGAATTTATTATTATAACTCTATCTGTCTGTTACCTTCTCATGCTTATACCGCTAAACCGACAGGGATAAAATTTGGTACGGAGATAGTTTTAATCCCGGGGAAGGACATAGGATCTTTATCCCGGAATTCATGCCCTAAAGGGGTTAATTCGGGACAGAAGTTTGTATAGAGGTAGATTATATTTACGCGAGTTCCACGCGGACGAAGTTGCGGGCAAAAGCTAGTAAAAAAAATATAGGGGAAGTGTTACCTGTTAGAAGCGCGCTTTGCGGCGGATTCCCACTCGTGCTTGCGGACTAGCACTCCCTCTACGCCCTCATCCTCGCTCGCTGGGCTGGCGCCCTCTGTATAACGGCACACAAGTTATAACATGTCCAATTACTCGCTTTTCAAGAATTCGGCTGATACACAGCAGAACATAGTACTATGTATGTAAAGATACGTTATACTTTTACATAATAACCAGAGGAAAACTGGAAACGGAGCGCGCATAAAGGCCACAATTGTAGTCTTTTATGTGCGGGTGTTCCTGACATTTTATAACGTATCTTTTAAATAAAACTATTATTTGAGTAAGGAACATTTATTTCGAACTCGATTAAGGCAAGTAAAAATTGCATAATTAAGTGTGAAATGGCTTTATACGCTGTAAAGTCAAATAGTTTAATTACAATTAATTTACTAGTAATTAATAAATGAGACAAATGTTCATTACTACCACGACTAGTCTAATGTAACCGCTATTTGCTGAAAACTACAACTAATCTAATCTCGAACGTAACCACTAGTGACAGGTTTGATACCACCTCCATTCGTCCTCCTCAATAAAAGCCACGCAAGTAAAACAGTTTTATTACTATAACCATACTGATCTCGAACCATGCGCACGACACAACAGCACACTCAAAGCAAACGTTGCGGACATAATCACGGAGTTCACGCCGAATAACGCAGCAACTTTTTGGTTACTCACATTATTTCAAAATAAACATCAGAGCGGCTACCGCGAAACGCCAATTTTGCTCGTTTGTGTACCTCTAACTCTATTACACTTGCATAATTTGAGCGACAGAGAATGGGATATGCGACCTAAGTATTTCGTTTTCCGTGGCAGCACCGCTGCTTAGGTGACAATTATATCAGATCACTGTCGTGTGGAATCGTATGCCACTGGGGCGGAAAAATGGATCCAATTCAGACAATCGCTGTCTTGTTAAAACATTATGAAAATAATCGCAAAATAAACAGGAAAATTGCGACGTTGCGTCGGCGTGAACGATGCTTTGGCGCAATGCCTACACTCGTTTTTCATATTGTAGAAGACAATCAGCCTGAGAGTATGCACCGAGCCTTAAAATAACTTGATAGTGGACAGTGGTGTTACGTAATTTCATTTTAACAATTATTTGTAAATTATGGAAACTTTTATTGTTGCTTAGCTGATATAAATAAGACAACATTTTATCAGATCGCGTTAGACCCGAAAAAAACAGTATTAAAATATGTTATCAGTGTTATAAAATATGCATCAGAAACCAATTGCAAATAAAAATATTTCCTGTATACATTACTAAAAATATTCTCAAGGAAAAATAAGTGAAATAATATTTGCGCAATTATTTAATCACACATTATTGTCGATGTAGACACACATCGATATACACCTCATGGCGACCTATCCTGAAAACATACATTTATCACTTTCTGACAGGTGATTAATGCTGGAATGACAGTGAGACAGAATGGGTCTCTATGCTAATCTGATTGAACCAGTTAACATACGTTAACCAATGTCCACTACCGCGTACCTTCGTCGTCGCTGTGATGCGTTCCAGCCAGCAGTTTCTTGGCGGTCTTCCAGCGGAAGCTCCGGAACGGGGACTTGCTGCGCGAGCGCGACTTCAGCTTACCGGAGCTCGAGGGAGTGGCCGGGCTCGAGCTCGATCCAGCCGCTGGGAGGGGAAGGAGGGAACCGAGAGGGCAGGGGTTGAAGAGGTATGTTTAAACCAGGGCGGTGAAGAGGACGGGGGTTTTTAAGAGGTATGTTTAAATATAAATGGAGCGTTTTGATTGAACAAATGTGATTTATGATAGAAATGTTTTATTATATGATTTGTTTATTGACAGAATGTGTAGCGGATGGATGGATGAGGATAATAGGTGGAGAAAAAAAACAAAAAACAAAAATAATTCAAAGCAACACAAAAACGAACGCTTTGCAGCAAAAACAAAAGCAGTCATGCTTAGTTTCATATCAATAGTCATTGATGTTTCACAACACTTGTTAGGGTTCATGCGACGAACACAAACGTGACACTTACTTCACCATTCTGTTAACTACAGGGAACTAATAGGTTTCAACGGGAGTCGTGGTTCAAATAAGGGTGTCAACTGTCAGTTTACTGTACGGTAAAAGTCAAATATAACGCCCGCGTCTTTCATTTCATAAAACTGACAAACTATCCTATCAGATTTGAGCGCACGTAACTTACGTTTACCAACGGTTTAGAGGTTGCATCGACCACACTTTACTGTCGGGTAAACGTTAAATATGGAGCCGGCAGCTTTCATCTTATACCTATATAGAACTTTCAAATTTCCGATATGGTGACATTTTAACGGACGTAACACAATTACTGACGGTTTGAATAACCGAGCCTTAATCGTGCGTTTAGGCATAATTTGTATCGCCACTTATGAAATAGTACATTATGATACAAGTGAGGTATGTTGATCATTACATCAGAGGCGGAATTGTCACGCGAACCGCAGGTGAGCGTGATAATAGAGCCGAGGATGTAATTATCAAAGCTAACGCGTGTCATACGACGTTTTTCAACACATTTGCGAGGAAAAAATCCTTTTCATAAAATGAAAATGTTACAGGCTCCTAAGTTGTTTCCTTTAGTTATTGATGACAACAGGTTTTTGTTTTTACTCACATACATTTGTACATCTCCAAGAATGTACAGTGGTGTCAATTCTGTTTATCACTTTTCTATTCATCACGAGTCAACATTTTGAATAATAACCAAACACGCATCATCAATGTTTACAAATATTTGTGAAATTAAATACTTATAATGGCGCGCAACTATTTTTTTTTCGTGAAATTCGCGCAATGCGCCCGCAGCGAGGCTTAGATAAAATCTCTAAAAAGCCAATACCTACAAAATAAAATAAATATTTTCTTATTCAATATACATTCATGTAGAATGTTATCAAAAGTAACTAGTTTTACTAAATGAAACGTTTCTATATCATATCCAAGAAGAAATAATCAATTAATTCACAAGAAGGATTTAATTTGTTTAGTTGAGTAAGAATCCATTTGCCGAGAATTAAAAACAAACCTGTATAACCCGGTCAATTTAAGAATGCGCCGAGTCCATACGTACACCTTGCTGCGAGGTGCCAACGTGTCTTAATCGGGATATAAACATCGACACTACACGAGTGTCGTAATGTTATAAAACACGCGTGTTTAATACCCAGGATTATGAGCCTAAAAGCGGCACAATAAGAGGCACGTTACGAGCAAATGTGTTGAAAAAATATTTGTAAGTGCGATTTAGGTCGGCCGTTTACCTGTGCGTTTATAGTGATGCGCCATCTGTTGGAGACTCCAACAATATTTAAGTTGATACTACCTATTTGATCCAAATGTTAACTGTAGTCTTAAACTTAGTTTTACTACTTTTTTCATTATTATCTGTGGCACCATGGCCCTTAGTTCTTCTTGTGCTAACCTCCATAGTCACAATACATAGTTTCCAAGAAAATTGTGTTTTTACTGTTTCGCGACGCCTAGATCTACGTTTCATATGGTCCTTCGAACCGGATGTGAACCAGTGACCTATAAGATGCCATGAATGCAAAGTAAGTAGCAGTAGTATGTTTCCTTTGTAGTTTTATTTATACAAAGTGTAGCTACGGGTCACCACAATCTACGTTTTTAAGTGGCACATCAGAAAACGCTGAGTTTTCTTGAATTAATTTAAAGTAATTTGAACCACGATTCCCTCCACCCTCTACGTGTACAATACTCACTGGAGGACCGTGCAGGTTTAGCGGGGGTCTGTTTGGAGGAGCCGGGCCGGGCGGGGGTCGCCGAGGCCGCGGGGGTCACGGGGGTCGCGGGGGTCGCAGGGGTCGCCGGCGCCGGCGGCGTGGCGGCCCTGGCCTCTGCATGCGACACTACGTGCGGGTTAATGCTACGCTACACTACCATGCAGAGCTACAGTATCACCACTTTTATAAGTTACATCGACACGGTTACCAGACGCATTGTAAACCTTATTTCAACGAGTTAAGGTCTAGTCATTAATGTATCTGTGTTTGCCTCTACGACCGTTTCGTTTCAAGAATATTTTAGCCAATCGAAACGCTACTTTCTTATGATGTATGATCATTTGATAGAGAAATTCGGATCCTGTCTTTATTTTGATTTGATATAATCGGTGTTAGAATACGCATATATGGAGTACCCTAATACCGACTATAAACATTGTGGAATAACGATAATTTTCGATGTAACTTATATGGTTCTACAGTTTTTGCCGAGAGAATGTGTATGCGTATCGTGAGCAATGTTTAAGTGTATGTCAATTTACGTTGTTTTTTTTTTAATATTCATCAGAAACACTATATATTGTCCTGCACGTTAGTTTTTATATTGAATACGCTTACACATTCGACACAAATTAATACAACGGTATACCATGCAATAGCATGCACAGTGCAATGTTTAATACTTCTATATCTAGGTCTACTTAAGAATAGGATCACAGTAAAGGAACTACAAGTCGTAGATTAGCTAGTTACTACCTACCTAATAAAATTATAAATCATTACCATTTCACCTATTGTTAAACCCATTTGTTATATTAATTATTATGGATAACTTGATGGTCAGTTAGTATAATTGTCCGTAACGATGAGTAATCTGGCTACAAGTAGAATAAAGCTATAAAACAAAGCAGTAAATATAAAAAGCGAAGCTATAATTACAACACAGACAGACAGTCTAAACATATACTTATCTCTTTCAGTTACTTGGTGCATATAAATAGAAGCAAGAGATGGAAGCGATTATGTGACACACACCTACCTTATTGGCAGCTTCAGTTAGAAGACGGCACGACACACTTTACTAAATAATTAGCTAGAGAAGTGAGTAGGATAGAGTATCAAACCTTCACCGTGATTAGACGTCACACAGTAATAAATAAAAATAAGGAAACATGACTAGTTGATATACGTAAAATAAAAGTCACATGTAACATGAGTAAGGCTAAGGACAATCGGTATTTATGATGAAATATTAGATGACAATAATATATAGGTAATAGCTAATAAAAATAACTGTGTTTATTTATTAATTTAGGTTAATTAAGTATGCATTTTAAGTAAATACCGATTGTAAGTGATCATGAAGACAGTGTATCGACAAACGTGAACATAAATTATGACACCGTCACCTATGAACTAAACATGGTGATGAGCATTAAAAGTCGTGCATTAATATAGAAAAGTGCTGTTTAGCCCCAACTACGAAAAAAACCTAAACAATCCTAAACGAATAACGTCGTCTCATACGAATAACACATAAAGCCAGCTACGGTTAAAAATTACAAAATCGTGTCCCATACAGTTTGAGCGCGAGCGCGGTGTTACCCGTCTAAATTGTAGACTAGACACCCATTTAACTACCGTCAAGCTCATGCGTATAGCCGGGTATCTTTTTACATTGGTAGGTTTATAAGCGCTCGGTTTACCTGGCTGGGAGTGCGGTCGCTCTTGGGCCTTCTCA
This sequence comes from Epinotia brunnichana, assembly GCA_963854355.1. Taxonomy (NCBI): domain Eukaryota; kingdom Metazoa; phylum Arthropoda; class Insecta; order Lepidoptera; family Tortricidae; genus Epinotia; species Epinotia brunnichana. The sequence goes on along the minus strand of OY977949.1, from coordinate 12,907,006 downwards.
GCCGCTTTAGTGGACGTTCTCCTTACGACTACGCGTGTGCATGTGTGGACAACACATCGGTAAGTAACGGCCCTTTAGTCGCACGAGGGGCTCGCGCGGCGAACGGCGGGATTGTCACAAATTAGAATCGTAGGTAGGTAGAGACGAGTAAATTATATAAACGGCCAATATACGGTATAAGCATTCACCAGATGCTAAGCTTGGTTTCAGTTTCAGGGGACACCTAACAGTCAGTCAAGCTGGATGTCACTGGTATGAAAACCAAGATTAGCAAATCTGGTAGATGTGTATACTTTATGCTTGATTTACACGTATTATAGTCTGCGATCTGTTAGAATGATCTTTTGACAGTTATGATATATATGAAGCTAAGACCTATCGTTTAACTGGTAGCCTTAGCTTCATACATATCAATTCATAACTGTCAAAAGATCATTCTTACAGATCGCAGACTATAAGTTGTTAAGTAATTAACTAAATTTAAATTAATATTAAGTGACTATACGTGTATAAAAAATCAATTTCGTAATAAGTTACAACTAAATTGATTGTTTACACGCATTTAGTCACTTAATATTAAGTTAAAATTTAGTTAATTACATGTCAACTTAATTCGTGTATTTAAATCGAGCATTAGTGTATGTCTTTAAGAAGAGTTCCTCTAGATGGCGTTGAACACGCGTGGTGCCAGTATCATACAAAATATACGTGACTGGGACATCGCATACATCACACTATCTGTTGACACTCCTAAGGACCCTACTTTTACTCGTTTCTCGATTAATGTTCCAGTCTGCACGTGTCTGAACATTTGTTTGTAATTTAATAGAATTTCTAAATAAACGCTCACTGAGCTGACTTCGTTCGCCGTCCGAGCACCCAGATAACAGATAAAGGGCAATGCATTTACACGAAAAGCGGCAAGCGATGCCGTAAGCCTTCCATGGCAAATCGTAGTGCAAAATGTGCTGAATTTCTTATCCTTTAAAGTCGATATTCGTAATTTGAAGTATTTACTGATTTTAGTGTTACTGCAAATGCAAGCTGCATTCACCAGTTATTGGTGAAAGTTAGTGGAAATTTCGTATTATTTTTCGTAGTGCTAATAGACATTACACATGCGTGCTTACATTGCAATCTGTGATTAGAAGTGTTGTTAACTTCTTAGAATTCCATTGTTTTACTTAATTACTAATCTTTTCTTACAAATGTTAAGTGCTAAGAATATAGGCTTTGTTTAAAACTGTATCACGCCTTCGTTTTTAGTAACACAACATAAACATGAAATTATGACGTTGACGTGATACGAGTTTTAATTTCCATTTTCGATATATTTTTACTTATATCAAATTTATTCTCATTTGCCGCAATAAAAGAGGACCGGACTAAACTGATATATTTAGCCTGGCAAAAAGAAAAAAAAACTATCTTACTTCAAGTTCATTACTGTCATATACTACAAAAATGTATTATTGGGATGTCTATAACTTGAACAACAAGGTTTTGAGGCCTTAGAAACTTTTTAAACATGTTTCGAACTCGATGATAAGAATTCCAGCGTTCAATATCAGCTGCATGTCATCTTTCATAACGACAATGATACTCGCAGCGCGTTTGCGTAAGCGCAAATCTGGTTCATACGGATTCGAATACAACATTCCCTTCTGATCCTGATAGTTAAGAATCCAAGAGCAAATTAAAAAAAAAAATGTTTTGCTTAGTTCTACACTTGACTTGCAATAATAATAAAAATAAGTTACCATCTTCTTTGGTAATTGGTAATAAGCCATAAAGTAATTCCGTCATAAAATACCGTGAATCGGCTTTCTAAAACTCAACACACATAAATCTGGATCCGGTTCCCTGTAGCTCTAGTATAAGTTTAATCGATACATACCTATACGTTTTCGAACGCGTTTGTGTTTAGTTTCAATTTGTATGGCAACGCGTAGTTCCTAATAGTTACCACCAGAGGCGGTGTTCGCGTTGTCATACAAATTGAAACAAAACGCGAACGCGTTCGAAAACGTATTGTATCGATAAAACTTATACTAAAGCCTCTGACAAGATTTTGGAATCAAGCAGCTGGTATTCGAGTGCTGTAAATCATAAACCACGCAGGCAGGTTACCTGACGCCACGAAATTGCGCAACACATAATAGGGTGTTTTTTTTTAGTTTTTAATAAGTTTATATTGATATGTATGTTAGTGTTTAAGTATTTGTAATATGGGCCTTTGTTGCCTGATTTAAATAATAGTTATTTGTTATACAAGGGGGGAAAGTTGTATTTTACCTGCGAGTGTTCATTTGAAACACGAGCTAGCGAAAGGATTCTATGATTGACCACGAGCGAAGCGAGTGGTTCAAAAATAGAATCCTGAGCGTAGCGAGTGTTTCAACACACGAGACGTAAAATAACTTTTCACCCGTGTATAACACAAATCTTTTCACCTCACTACAGCAAGGAAAATAAGAAAAAGGGTAAAAAAAAGTAAAAAAAAAACAAAAACAAAAAAGTTAAATAAAGTTTTAAAAAAAGTTAAAAAAAACTAAAACACGTAAAAAAAAAGTTAAAAAAAAAGTAAAAAACGTTAAAAATAAAAGTTAAACAAAAACATGTCATAAAATATACCTACAAAAAACAAAAATAAACATTTAACGTTCTATGTCAAAGTACTTTTAACGTTCTACGTCTACTTTCTTCACATGTGGATAAAAAGCGATTTTCTCAATAGTTAACAAACAAACAAAAAGGACTTTCCGAGCTAGTGAGGTGAAAATAAATAAAGACCGTTGACAGTTTTTTTTGACATGGCCATAAACTGTTGACCGTCGAATTCGACCATAGCTACGCTCGCTGGAATCCCCAAACCGTGCCCGAGAACCTTTTACTTAAGATCTGCGTTGAGCTTAAACTGCGGCTAACGGTCGATTTTTACGAAACACGCTTAACTTTCGGGACCAGAAGCGCCTCTCGTCAGCCAACGACAACAGGGCTGTCATTCGCTACGCGTTAATGCGGCTCACCCCGCCGGTCACCCGTTACGAAACTAGACCTCTACCTTCGCTTAATGAATACGCATCGCGGTGTCAAGGTATAATTGTGGGTGAGCGTCGAGATGAGCTAGTAACAGAATAGGGGGCCAGTATTAGTGTGTGTGTACCTTGCGGCGGCTCGGGGTCCTCTGCGTGGTCGACCGCGTCGCGCGCGGCCGCGGCCGCGGCGGCCGAGGCCTGCTCGCGCTCTCGCCGCTCGCGCTCCGAGCTCTCGGCGAGCTCCTGGCGTCGCTTCATCTCTTTCACCTCGAACTGGGGAAACGAATGGGGTGAGTAGACAGTTTTTAGAGAGAAAGGGCGACGAGATATGCTAAAGTGGGTAGTTCAGCTATGAATTGAGCTCGTGTTAGAATCAACTGCGGTTTAGTCACACTGCGACATATACTGCGACCAAATAAAAATAAATAAAATAAAAATAAAAAAATATTTATTGTCGCAAAAAACACAAAAAAAAAACACAAAATCACAAAATCGAACACTGATTTAGATACTTATATAAAACACAATGCAAAAAATAAATGATGCGACAATAGGCTCGTAAATCACGTAGCCACTCTTTCCGGGCAGTTGTTTTGATCTATAATAATATAATAATAATAATAATAAGCAGGGCAGCTTGTGGCGAGCTGTTGGGGAGTAACGACCCCACGGACCCGAGTGCTCCCGAGAGTCGGTCAGGGCCTCCGTCTCCGGCGTGTCTTCGTCGGTCGGAGTGGAACCCCAAGGGGGCCCGCAGGACTCTCAGCTCTGGCTTGCCTTCATTGGCCGTCCAGAGAGGAGTCGTCAGAGCTATATGCTCCAGGGGTGGAAGTGTTAAAGGGCATAACGCCGCGAGTAACTTCGGAGAAAGCGCAGCACCACCTCTCGACACCCCTGAGCCGCTCACCCGGTGTTGCTCCTGGCCGTCTGTACGACGACGCTTTCAGGGGCCCATCTAATGAGCGGCTAGTCACCGCCTGCCTCGATAACTTTGTGTATAACAATGTTATGGCAGGTGTCCGGACCTTTTTGCAATAGCCCAGTTTCATAATCCACCCAAATCTCATCACCATAGAACCTGTTCTCTATCCATATAACCCACAATAGTCCCAACGCCTGTTGGAACCGGTTCACGGGTATCTACCGATGTACCAGTGAATGGGTTCTAGCAGGTGTATTACATTACATTAAACTTCGTCTCCAAAGGGCCTCTACGTGTTGGGTCTATATCCCCACGCACGCCTTCCAAAGGACCGGGCTTTGTCCCGTGAATTTAAACAGGAGATACATAATAATAATAATGCCTATTATTTTGTTGTCGTCTATTCATACATCATGCTCGGTTTAGAAGCGGAAGCATCAGTGGCCATGCACAATTAACAGCGTACAAATAGCGTCATGCGATATACCGGTCACCACTTACACTATCCAAGTAGTTATAGTACCATTCGGCTTCAGGGAAAAGGAGTTTACGCGTTTGGACTAACAGAAGTAAGGAGTGACTTAGAGGTATCGATTTTACGTCTTTCCCTAACTCATTCACAGCTCTATTACTGCTAGTGAGTCCTGGTAAGGACAGCACAGCAACATCGCTCACATTGTCTGCGTCGGAAGGTTTACTTCTCCTTGACAATCTGCGGAAGAAATTCTTCACGCTGCCCGATACTGACGAGGTTTCGCTGGAGTGTCTGATCAGCGAAACGTTAGGGTACACCCACAGGGAGGACAGTCGCTCCCACAAAATGAAGTCTATACAGGAGAAAGGTAGACTTGATGTGTGAGACTCGGCATCGGTGGGATATTCGAAAAACACTGAGCTGTATATGTCTGGTGATAGAGTACTTCTCCTAAGGGGACTGTTAATGGGGCTACTAGTTTCGGAAATTGTAGATAAACTGTTTCCTCCAACTTTCGTCCATAGATAAGAATCGTTCCGTACAAGATTTTTAGAGCAATCCAAAGTTAATTCCTTAGGCTGGATTTTTTCTTCCATGTTGTATTTCCCGCTTTTGAATATGATTTCTCTGACAATTACTGCTACTGGGGGTTCGTTGGAGAAATTTGGTAAGTAGTAGGGGTGTTTCTTCACAGGAGGGGGAGGTTGGAATGAGAAGGAGGACTCGTCACATTTTTCCCAGGGTTGGACACTAGGCCACAGTGCCGCTTGACGTTGTTCAAACTAGTTATGGTTAAAAGAAAAAATAACGTTAAAGAAGAGAAACAGTGCAAGTAAATAACAAAACAGTGCAAATGCAATCAACAGAGAAATTAATTTCCGAAAGTCATTATTAAAAAATTATAAACCTTATATTTCATTTGTTACCTTCCGAAAACCCTTTCCCAACAATTGAATGGTCAAGCAAGTTTTAATTAAAAAAAAAGAAATTCACATAACTGCTATACAATCATGCATAATGTTAATTCGAACGCTTTTACAGTAACTGCCAAAAATGTATCTTTTCAGCATTCACGCAAAGGTCTGTTAGGTTAAAGTGATTAATAGTAGTAAATTGATAAAGTAATGTCCAACACCATAATGCTGTGTCCAATACATCAAAATTTCAAATTCCACGACCATATTAATCAAAAGTGCCACTACAAACGAAACAAACTGTTCATCACACAATCCAAGTTATTAATAACACAAGTCTTCTAAGTATTTACCAAGAAGGCTTGTCTCGTCCAACTGTACAGTTAAGGAAATTGAAACACTTATAAGTAAAACAGTTAGGGCCTATGCAGACTGCGTTTATTAGCCGTTTGTGTGAATTTACTTGTGATTTGACACAAACACGCGTCGACGGCGCGCTTAAAAACGCAGGCCTAGGCCTTTAAGGGTCTACCCGAGGTTTTCATCGATTTTTGACTAGGTTTGAATTGATACAAATACTTTTTCACTACAGCTAGAATTATAAGGCAAACGGCTATCGATTCTTCAATCTTTAATCTCCATGTTGGTGTACCATATTTTGAAAAAACTGAATAGTTATTTTTTTATGATTTTTTTAAACATTGTCTCAAAAAACACCTTTTTTGTTATAAGATTGCTGTGAAAGATCCAACATATACGAAATCTACATATTTGGGGTCGTCTCTGATGTCTCTATAAACGTGTGTACGGTTTGATTTTAAACTAATTAACACAAAAGTTATGGCCAGAAAACCTGTTTTTTGGTCTAAAACTGTTCAGCTTTGATGCCAAATATCTCGAAGACGATGATGATGTTTGAAGTAAATCTGGGATATTATATTGCTTAAAGCTGATGTTGTTAATACGATAAGCTACAAAAAACATTAGAAAACTAAGGGATTCAAATCGAAGGTCATTGGCGTATGGGATCCCCTTAAGTAAAGCTCTTGTATGTAGTTGTGTCTGTTCGAATAGGCAATTGTTTTGTTTGTGTTGCACATTTGAAATTTGTGTTATGTCTACTCGAACAGATCAAAATTACATACATACAAGAAGGGCTTTGTGGTGATGTCAGTGTTTTATTTATGTGCAAATACACCACTTCTTCCTTTTCTTCAATAAGTGGTGAAAAGGTACGTGATTCAGTTTCCTTTACCGCATGCACAAGGACTTAATTTAGGCCAGTCCGTAGGGGTTCAAATCCGGGGGGTACGTATGTTGTTTACATCGATTTCGAGTATTTGCGGCTGCCAAAAGTTGTCTCGAGATATCTCGTGTAACCATTTTTGATATTTGCTCGTTGGTATCGATGTAAAAAATAAAAAAAAAATCTGCACCACCTTTTGCAACAAAGAATTACTTTACGGACTGGCCTATATGTCTACTCGAACAAATCACAACTACATACATACAAGAAGGGCTTTGTGGTGATGTCAGTGTTGTATTTGTGCTTAATACACAAATTCTTCCTCTTCTTCAATAAGTGATAAAAAGGTATGTGGTTCAGTTTCCTTTCCCGCATGCACAAGGACTAATGTCCAGCTATGACAACATTTCCCAGCAGTGTACAGTCGCCATCACATACATCGCAGCAAACAAGCAGCTCACAAACATCGGAACACACCTCTATTTCCAAGGCATTAGGGTGCATGTGCCAATATTTTTGAACACCTATAGTGTACCGATGTATGTGATGGCGACTGTAACAAGAATTCAGTTTCCATACCGTTGTGAGTCTCTGCAGCGCGCTGAATCTGTCCTCCTGGGCAGCGGCGGACTTCTCAAAGGCCTCGTGTTTCTTGATGAGGCTTTCGACCTCGTCTATAGTGTGCCCGAGCTCCTGTGACATGAGGTAGGGCTCCTGCGCTATCAGCCAGGCCTCTGCCACCGCCGCGTCGCGTGCGAACTGGTACACTTCCAGAACTGGAGGAAATACATACCAAACGTGAACATTCCTGTTGCTTTGATACACATTCACGGGCTATTCTTCAAATCTTCTTGGAAATGACAGGGATTTCCCAATAATTGAATGTATAAATAAGACTACACGTCTGATAACGGAAAGTATGAATAAGGTATTGAACATACAACTGGTCTATTATAATGTTTGCAATAACGGGAAAATTTCAACATATATTATATCAATCAATAATAAAGTGTATTGTTTACCTGTATTGTGGTCTATGATTCAATACTAACAATAACTTTAACACCTATGATCCATTCCTAATTAAACTATGAATCGTGTTGCTTTCAAATTACTGCCAATGAGACACCTTTAAAGTACCCATCTAACATATCCGTTGGTCAGTTTCGTAGAAGAAACTATTGTTAGGCTATTAGGATTTTGAGATTTAACATATACAAACGAACACGTTAGTAGACCTTATACTTTGGCCACCCAAATTAAAATTCTCGTCTTCAATGGAATTTATACCATACTAAATTGGCTTGTTTCGTTCGTTTTTTAAACAAAACAAACTCTACTCTGTTTTAGTTCTGACTCTGAGTATGGGGACTCCCAAACATTACTGTTTTTTTTCAATTTTTAAGTGAAAATCTTAATGCGGTTCACAGAATACACCTACTTACCAAGTTTCAACAGTATAGCTCTTATAGTTTCGGAAAAAAGTGGCTGTGACATACGGACGGACAGACAGACAGACATGACGAATCTATAAGGGTTCCGTTTTTTGCCATTTGGCTACGGAACCCTAAAAACTGAAAAAAAATTGTTCACCGAATTCACTCACAAGGGCTCGGCTTGGAGAATCGCCCAAAAACTTACATGTGGTTTGATACTCGCTTCATCACTTAAAACCACAACGTAAAACTTTACGCAAGGCGGGAGCAAATAAAAACAAAAAACTATCATATTGCTTGCGGCCCGCGAGCCTCCCTGGCTGTTTTGTATGTAAAGGTCGTTGAATTCAGAATTTTGGAATCGCCTGATAAAGTCACAAATAATTAAGAAGTGCGGCCCGCGTAATTTTTGTTACCTCCTAAATGGCCCTTGTACCCTGAGAACTTTACGGTTTTTTTGGGTCCCCATACTCAGAGTCAGTACTAAGTTGCAGGTTCTCCCAGCGCTCCTCCCAGCGGCGCAGGAGTGCGTTCCGCTGGTTGGTGAGCCCCAGCAGCTTGTCCTTGATGTCGCCGGACGCGTAGTGCTGCCGCGCCAGCAGCTCCTTGCCCAGCGAGATAAAATATACGTACTAAGTTGCAGGTTCTCCCAGCGCTCCTCCCAGCGGCGCAGGAGTGCGTTCCGCTGGTTGGTGAGCCCCAGCAGCTTGTCCTTGATGTCGCCGGACGCGTAGTGCTGCCGCGCCAGCAGCTCCTTGCCCAGCGAGATAAAATATACGTACTAAGTTGCAGGTTCTCCCAGCGCTCCTCCCAGCGGCGCAGGAGTGCGTTCCGCTGGTTGGTGAGCCCCAGCAGCTTGTCCTTGATGTCGCCGGACGCGTAGTGCTGCCGCGCCAGCAGCTCCTTGCCCAGCGAGATAAAATATACGTACTAAGTTGCAGGTTCTCCCAGCGCTCCTCCCAGCGGCGCAGGAGTGCGTTCCGCTGGTTGGTGAGCCCCAGCAGCTTGTCCTTGATGTCGCCGGACGCGTAGTGCTGCCGCGCCAGCAGCTCCTTGCCCAGCGAGATAAAATATACGTACTAAGTTGCAGGTTCTCCCAGCGCTCCTCCCAGCGGCGCAGGAGTGCGTTCCGCTGGTTGGTGAGCCCCAGCAGCTTGTCCTTGATGTCGCCGGACGCGTAGTGCTGCCGCGCCAGCAGCTCCTTGCCCAGCGAGATAAAATATACGTACTAAGTTGCAGGTTCTCCCAGCGCTCCTCCCAGCGGCGCAGGAGTGCGTTCCGCTGGTTGGTGAGCCCCAGCAGCTTGTCCTTGATGTCGCCGGACGCGTAGTGCTGCCGCGCCAGCAGCTCCTTGCCCAGCGAGATAAAATATACGTACTAAGTTGCAGGTTCTCCCAGCGCTCCTCCCAGCGGCGCAGGAGTGCGTTCCGCTGGTTGGTGAGCCCCAGCAGCTTGTCCTTGATGTCGCCGGACGCGTAGTGCTGCCGCGCCAGCAGCTCCTTGCCCAGCGAGATAAAATATACGTACTAAGTTGCAGGTTCTCCCAGCGCTCCTCCCAGCGGCGCAGGAGTGCGTTCCGCTGGTTGGTGAGCCCCAGCAGCTTGTCCTTGATGTCGCCGGACGCGTAGTGCTGCCGCGCCAGCAGCTCCTTGCCCAGCGAGATAAAATATACGTACTAAGTTGCAGGTTCTCCCAGCGCTCCTCCCAGCGGCGCAGGAGTGCGTTCCGCTGGTTGGTGAGCCCCAGCAGCTTGTCCTTGATGTCGCCGGACGCGTAGTGCTGCCGCGCCAGCAGCTCCTTGCCCAGCGAGATAAAATATACGTACTAAGTTGCAGGTTCTCCCAGCGCTCCTCCCAGCGGCGCAGGAGTGCGTTCCGCTGGTTGGTGAGCCCCAGCAGCTTGTCCTTGATGTCGCCGGACGCGTAGTGCTGCCGCGCCAGCAGCTCCTTGCCCAGCGAGATAAAATATACGTACTAAGTTGCAGGTTCTCCCAGCGCTCCTCCCAGCGGCGCAGGAGTGCGTTCCGCTGGTTGGTGAGCCCCAGCAGCTTGTCCTTGATGTCGCCGGACGCGTAGTGCTGCCGCGCCAGCAGCTCCTTGCCCAGCGAGATAAAATATACGTACTAAGTTGCAGGTTCTCCCAGCGCTCCTCCCAGCGGCGCAGGAGTGCGTTCCGCTGGTTGGTGAGCCCCAGCAGCTTGTCCTTGATGTCGCCGGACGCGTAGTGCTGCCGCGCCAGCAGCTCCTTGCCCAGCGAGATAAAATATACGTACTAAGTTGCAGGTTCTCCCAGCGCTCCTCCCAGCGGCGCAGGAGTGCGTTCCGCTGGTTGGTGAGCCCCAGCAGCTTGTCCTTGATGTCGCCGGACGCGTAGTGCTGCCGCGCCAGCAGCTCCTTGCCCAGCGAGATAAAATATACGTACTAAGTTGCAGGTTCTCCCAGCGCTCCTCCCAGCGGCGCAGGAGTGCGTTCCGCTGGTTGGTGAGCCCCAGCAGCTTGTCCTTGATGTCGCCGGACGCGTAGTGCTGCCGCGCCAGCAGCTCCTTGCCCAGCGAGATAAAATATACGTACTAAGTTGCAGGTTCTCCCAGCGCTCCTCCCAGCGGCGCAGGAGTGCGTTCCGCTGGTTGGTGAGCCCCAGCAGCTTGTCCTTGATGTCGCCGGACGCGTAGTGCTGCCGCGCCAGCAGCTCCTTGCCCAGCGAGATAAAATATACGTACTAAGTTGCAGGTTCTCCCAGCGCTCCTCCCAGCGGCGCAGGAGTGCGTTCCGCTGGTTGGTGAGCCCCAGCAGCTTGTCCTTGATGTCGCCGGACGCGTAGTGCTGCCGCGCCAGCAGCTCCTTGCCCAGCGAGATAAAATATACGTACTAAGTTGCAGGTTCTCCCAGCGCTCCTCCCAGCGGCGCAGGAGTGCGTTCCGCTGGTTGGTGAGCCCCAGCAGCTTGTCCTTGATGTCGCCGGACGCGTAGTGCTGCCGCGCCAGCAGCTCCTTGCCCAGGGAGATGCACAAGGAGAAGTTGTCCTCGCGCGTGTCGATCTCCGCCTTCAAGGACTGGTGGTTGTTCATGAGGAGCTCCACTCCGCTCACGTCCCTGGTTACAACAGATAAAAAAAGGACCTAATGTGGAAAACGCTCGATAGCTGAAGTTAAACTAGATAGACTGGTGGTTGTTCATTAGGAGGATCTACTTCGCTCACGTCCCTGGTAAAGTCACCACATTGAGACAACGGTATAGGCTAACAAAGCAAATCTTGAAAACGATCTATCTCTGGAGTTAAACAAAACACGGCCCGTGAAACCCGCGTGGAAACGTCAAAAATAAAGGTTAATAAATATCGCGTTAGACCCGAGTAAAATAATCATTTCAATATGTGTAGCTACATCTACAGGGCGGGAGAGTTCAGAGTGTTATATTTAAACAAAGCGTGTTTATTTAGTCAGGCTTGAATGCCACTATAGTCTGTTGTTGTCATTTAAAATAACGTAAACAAACAAAACCACGTGACTTGCTCATACACCCAATTGCATATTACAATATTTAATAAAAGGCTAGTATGATTGGCCGATTCCTTTTTGCTTCGTTAAATCTACGCAAAATGGAATCGGTATTTGAGTTATATCGGAGTGATATAAAAGTCTACATAAACACAACATTACGAGGACTTAGGCGATACGTTACGTATGTGTAAGTATGTAAATACTTTATTGTACACAAAGACATAGGTAAAAATACAGACAAAAATTGGTTAAATCGGGATAAAGGTGAACGTATCCCTGTAAGGGATCTCTTCCAGTTAACCTTTATACATGACTACTGACCGAATTTCCGTACAAACCGATTTGAAGAAAAATGAGTATTATGTTGGTAATAGGAGCCGAACAAGTTTGCCGGATGTGCATGTGCTGTGTACCCACCTCGGTTTCTCTCCAGTGTTCATCTGCCGGACGACGTCGTCCATCCAGAGCGTGAGGTTCCTGACTTGGTTGAGGAACCGGTACAGATCGTCCGCGTCCTCCAGCTTGGCCTTCCTGGCGGCGCAGGCGGCCTGGAGCGCGGCCCAGGCGTCCGCCACCTCCGCCTCGCGTCGGGTGATCTCGGCCGCCTTGTCGCCCGCGTACGAGGCGCCGAGGCGAGCGCATTCCGCGCTGATTGTACCCACCTGGGGAAAGTATTTCATATTTGCTTTATTTTTTCAATACTGCACGTTTACACGTAGATACTAGATATCCCGTGTGCTAATTTGTCCAGTCTTTTTAACCGACTTCAAAAAAGGAGGAGGTTATATGTTCCACTGTATGTTATTATTTTTTTTAATGTATGTTCGCGTCAATTGTGGACCGATTTCCAAATTCGAAAGAGTATACTCCCGAGGTGGTCCCATTGTCAAAAATTTAGGATCTGATGATGGGAACCCAGGGAAATTGAGGGAAACCCTCAAATTTTATAGCCACGTGTAGTGATTTCGGTATTTTCTATTATAACTCGTGTATTTACCCTCGGAAATCGTAATTTTGGTGAAGTGGAACTGATGATGAAGACCAAAGATGACTTAAGGATGGAACTCCTCAAAGATGTAAAGTACGTCAAAGATTCTGACATGATTCCGTTGAAGTAGCAACTAATGAAGTGTTAATTCTGAAATCCTTGAGGATTCGACGGAACTCCTCAAATATTATCAGCCTACTTATTAGCGACTTGGGTTTATTTCTGTAATAATCAACGCATTTGCTCTCGGAAAGCAGTTCATGTGGTAAATTGGAAAGGAAATGAGGAAATTTATTATTAGACAAGCACATGATTACAAATTATACAGATATTATCCGTTGGGCTCCAAACTAGGCTGAGCCTGTATCTTGGGACCCACTGAGTCGTAAGTAGTGTTTTGCAAGTACCTACTTGAGATCATCATCATCATATCATCCGAAAGACGTCCACTGCTGGACATAGGCCTACCCCAGAGAATGCCACAATGAGCGGTCCTGCGCCACCCGCATCCAGCAGACTCCCGCGACCTTTACCAGGTCATTAGTCCACCTTGTGGAGGAGAGGCTACCCACACTGCACCTTCCGGTACGTGGTAGCCACTCGAGAACCTTTCCGCCCCAACGGCCATTAGAAATTAGGCAATCCGCAGCAGAACCAAGGTAACCGATAAAGCCCTCCGAATCGCTAAACCCAATGCCTAGCTGAGCAACTTTTCAAATCTCAAATTTTTGACGCAATGTTTCTGTCGCGCTGTTGTGGGCGGCGGGGGCTGTCTATGTGGGGCCGTCGGTCGACTCCATTAAGGATTTACTTGGACTGTGTGAGGGCTACGCCCTACAGCATGGTCTTAAATATAATGTAAATAAAAGCGAAGTGCTCATTTTTAAAGCACGTAAATACAATTTAAACACCTTGCCTAAGATCATGCTGGGGGGCGAGACCCTTAAAATAGTGGACAAGTTTAAGTATCTAGGCCATATGCTCACTGCGGATCTAAATGACGACCTAGATATGGAGAGGGAGAGGAGAGCGTTGGCAGTACGAGGCAATATGCTCGCCCGCAGGACAAACAAGTTAAGTTGACCCTTTTTAAAGCTTATTGTCAAACATTTTACACGTGTAGCCTGTGGGCGAGATTTACTCAGAGGGCCTATAACATCCTGCGTGTTCAGTACAATAACATCCTCAGAGTGCTGTTGAAGCTGCCGAAGCACTGCAGTGCATCAGGCATGTTTGCCGAAGCTCAAGCGGACGACTTTTTTGCCATTCGGCGGAAAAGAATAGCGTCAATGCTAAAACGGATGCGCGGTAGCAGCAACAGTATGCTGAGGGTGTTGGCAGAGCGCCTCGACTTTTCGTTCACCAAATATTGGGTTGAAGTGGTCATTGGTAGGGCCAAGTAGGGAATAAAATATTCGCTACTTGGTCCTACCTTTCTGCCATAGGTAACCGAAGAGGTGCCTAAATTTAAATTTAATTAAAATTTTATTTAAACTAAACTTAATCGTGTAATACTAATATAGTCTTGTAAGCCCCATTTTGTTACTAACACTATTATGGATCTCGGTCTGAATTAAACAATTTAATTTTTTTTATTTTTTTTATTTTTATTTTATTTTATTATGTGTGAGCGCACGCACACAGGCGCGAGACAAGAGCACTCTCTCGCTGCGCGCCGTTCCGTTGACATCGCCCGCGAGCCGGACGGAATTTATTTAGTTCATTCCTGCGCGCCTCAAGCCTCTGGGTTGTTATTCGGAACACGCTAATGCGCCTCACCTCACCCGTCAAGCCTAACGACACTAGACCTCTGCCTACGTTTAATTACTACGAACCGCGGCATCAAGATTTATTTGTGGGTAAACGGTGAGGTGAGGTTAAAACAAGTTACAGAATAACGGACCTGCTGTATTTGTTTTTGGTGTTATTGCGAATTTTACTTACTGACCCAGCTTACGTATAATGGACTCGATTCCCCGCTAACTTTTGTGAGTCAGCTTTTGTTTACTGGACTTTTTATGTAATGGTAGCCTGGTACCTACGTACAGGTTAGAAAAAATATTTCCCAGTCAACGCAAAATTAAACTCTGTTATCCGTGTCGTAAACACTTTTACAAGTACAAAGATAAACATATCGTTAGGTATATGTAGGTAAAACCACCCTTACTATAGTGAAAGCAACTATATTAAAAAAAAAAAAAAAAAAAAAAAAATCGTTTATTTAAAAGAAACAAAATACAACATACGTTAACCCATGGTCCCACACTAGGCTAAGCCTGTATCGTGGTGACCGTTTGTACCGTGGTGATTTAAGCTCAAAATTTGCCAAAAATACTGTAGTTCTGAAACATATTGGGATGTCGACATGTAGGACAGAGTATTAAAAAATATATATTCACGCATCCACCGGGGGGGGAGCTTCACCTCCTCTCACCCCCAAAAGTGTCCCAAAACGTGGATTTTTATCATTAAAAAGAAAACCGTTGACAATACACGAAAAATCACAAAAAGTGTCCATGACCGAAATGATCCTTGATAAATTAATCATCAACTTCTCATAAATACCAAAGCAATATCTCTTATGATTGTCGCGCATTCTGCCACAAAAAGTCAATTTTATTATGATTTCTAGGTATTTTTTCAAAAAAAAAGGAAGTGTAATTTTCTCAAAAATATGAATATTTATTGCCAAGGTATGAATGACAAAAGTAAAGGATAGAATTTTCTCTTTAAAATTAGATATAGTTTATTTATATGTGCTGCGAATCATGTTGCGCCATTTTGAAAATTCATTGTCATCTGTTGGAGGCAATCTTGATCGCAATGCATCAAAATTAGGAAAAATATTGTAGTTCTGAAACCTATTCGGATGTGTAGGGAGGATATTTCGCTAAATGGCTGAATACATACAATTTTCAAAATAGCATAGAAACGTTAAATAAAGGAGTGTATAAATAAATAATAAATAATGCCTCATTTTAAAGAAGCGGATAGCGGTTAAGGTGGTTCGATTGCCATACAAAACGTTATTTGACATTCGTAGGCTAACGGCGTGATATTTTAAGAAACTTATGTAACAAACTTTCACCAATTGGCTTCCCATTTGCGCCAAATTCCCCCTTTCCTAGAATAAACTTGTATAAACTAGATTAATTTGAGAAATTGGTTTGGGACGTGATATTTTGGGAAAACGAATTTTCTCAAATTAATCTAGTTTATACAAGTTTATTCTACGAAAGGAGGAATTTGGCGCAAATGGGAAGCCAATTTATGAAAGTTTGTTACATAAGTGTCTTAAAATATCACGCCGTTAGCCTGCGAATGTCAAATAACGCTTTGTATGGCAATCGAACCACCTTAAGTAAGAAAGTCTTGAGAAAACTAACCTTTTAGCAAAAAAAAATGCATAAATTATAAAACATATATAAGTTTCGTGGCAGACTGCGCAAAAACCACAAGTGATAGCGCTTTGGTATGTATGAGTCATTGATGATTAATTTATTACGGATCATTTCGGTCATGGACACTTTTTGTGTATCTTTTATGGTTTTTCTTAAAATTTGTAATAACCGCGTCTTGGGACACTTGTTTGGGTAAGGGGGGTGAAGGTATCCCCGGAGGGTTGCGGGGAGTGAATTCAATTTAAAACTCTGTCCCTCCCTACACATACCAATAGGTTTCAGAACTACAATATTTTTCAACATTTTCCATACATTGCGATCTATAGCTTGCCTGTATTATGTTTATCATCATCATCATCTTGGGCCCTGGCCAATTTCGACCACGGCGACTGGAAATATGGCTAATTGGAGCGTCGTTCGTGAGCTCTCAGGTGACTGATGTAGCCTATCTTGGCAGAGAATGTGCGACCACATTCCCTACAGGTCATCGATAATTTCTCACCACTAGCGTATCGATAAAATATGCCAACGACTGTTGCCCATCACTATTCCTTCTGTGTACGTATATTTAGAAACTGCCTCCGCCTCCAATTCGTGCGATAAGGACAACTGCAGCTCGGACTAAAATTCCCACCCAAAAAACATAAAAATCGAGGTTTCGCTCTCGACTGTTTCCTCCTCCAAAACGCAACCAATCATTATAAAATTTTGGAAGCTGCAAGAGGTTGAAATAATCTATGCCGCTACGTTTTGATTTTTTGGATATTTGTTGTCATATTTGTATACTGCGCCTTTTTTTGGAGCGAATTCAATAAAGCCGTTTTTGCGATTTTCGAGGCGCTGTAATATTGATGATATTGATCTTATTTGAAAAAATCATTGCTCGAGGTTCAAAAACCAGGGAGGAAACAGTCGAGAGCGTTTGTATGAGAAAATCGCAGATAGGCATTCCTCTTAAGTGGCAGTAGGCGGGGCACATTGCGCGTAGAACCTACTTGAGATGTTTTGGAGTAATTAAAAAGTGCTGGCCAGGGTTTCTTAGTAAATGCTTCTTGTTACCATTTCACTATGACAAGCAGCAACTATTTGCGAAGAGTCAACGAAATCTAGATGATTACGTTACAAATATATTTTCAAGATTCTATTCTATTTTATTATCCACAAACCTATGAATGCACAAACCTTCGAGACGATCTTGTTACTAAACGAGGATGGCAGGACCACTTGCGAGATTCACCTCAAACATTTCACAGCTACGTAATCAAGTTATTACTAGTAGTAGTGTCATCTTATATTGCATACTAGATATGATGCGTCCAGGCCCCGTAGCATGGATGGCCTTATCACGCGATAAGTGATAGGATAGAGCTGCCGTCCCTGGCTGACACCGTTCGATAGAATGAGACGACGCGCTTATCCTATCACTTATCGCGTGATAACGCCATCCATGCTACGGGGCCAGATCTATTGATTGCCTAACCAGTATACTGTAAGCGCGCTACGTAAACCGGCTGTTGTTTCCTAACGCGATTCGTGAGTTGATGATTCCATTTCCATTCCATTCCAAGAAGCTCATCATCGTAAAACAATAGAGATCGCCATTCGAGACCTTTCCGCCAGTACTTAAGAAGCTTACTGTTAACTCTAGTACCTGGTGGTGCAGCGTGGTGAGGTCCTGCATGAAGGTGTGGTGCTTGCGCTGGAGTGCACCGACACTGAGTGCGTCTCGCCCTAGCTCGTCGCTCACGCCGCGCGCCTTCTCGCTCACTCGCTGCAGCGTGTCCTTGCAGTCGTGGAAGTACCGGTGCAGCTCGCGGGACGCCATCAACATCTGTGGCCAAAATAATGTGCGTTTACGATATGGTCATGTTAGGTAGGATAATACTGCTTTAGTCTGGTAAAAGAAATTTTTAAGGATAATTTGACCAAAATTTTAAACCGCATTAAATTTGAAAACAAAAGAAAATCAATCCGGTTTCAAATGTTCGAGGATATATGAAACCAGATTGAATTTGTTCGAATAATCAACGAAACAAAAGAAATGCAACTTCGTTTTAGACAGATTCAAGTCCCACTGAAACGAAATGTACAACTTAATGCACATTGGGGCTTATGAAGTTATGTAAACCTTCTAATACCTGAGTGCGGGTCTCGATGAGCTCGAGCAGGTCCTGCCAGGTCTCCTTGAGGCCCTCCTTCCACTGCGCGATGGTGGCGTTGTCGGAGTGGCCCATGCCGATCATCTGGTCGGCGATGCGCTCCGCGGTGGCGACGCGCTCCGAGCCCACGGCTTGCGTCTCGCGGGCGAACTCCTTGAAGCGCTCCCAGAGCATTACACGTTATGTAAGTCTTGTGGTACCTGAGTGCGGGTCTCGATGAGCTCGAGCAGGTCCTGCCAGGTCTCCTTGAGGCCCTCCTTCCACTGCGCGATGGTGGCGTTGTCGGAGTGGCCCATGCCGATCATCTGGTCGGCGATGCGCTCCGCGGTGGCGACGCGCTCCGAGCCCACGGCTTGCGTCTCGCGGGCGAACTCCTTGAAGCGCTCCCAGAGCATTACACGTTATGTAAGTCTTGTGGTACCTGAGTGCGGGTCTCGATGAGCTCGAGCAGGTCCTGCCAGGTCTCCTTGAGGCCCTCCTTCCACTGCGCGATGGTGGCGTTGTCGGAGTGGCCCATGCCGATCATCTGGTCGGCGATGCGCTCCGCGGTGGCGACGCGCTCCGAGCCCACGGCTTGCGTCTCGCGGGCGAACTCCTTGAAGCGCTCCCAGAGCATTACACGTTATGTAAGTCTTGTGGTACCTGAGTGCGGGTCTCGATGAGCTCGAGCAGGTCCTGCCAGGTCTCCTTGAGGCCCTCCTTCCACTGCGCGATGGTGGCGTTGTCGGAGTGGCCCATGCCGATCATCTGGTCGGCGATGCGCTCCGCGGTGGCGACGCGCTCCGAGCCCACGGCTTGCGTCTCGCGGGCGAACTCCTTGAAGCGCTCCCAGAGCATTACACGTTATGTAAGTCTTGTGGTACCTGAGTGCGGGTCTCGATGAGCTCGAGCAGGTCCTGCCAGGTCTCCTTGAGGCCCTCCTTCCACTGCGCGATGGTGGCGTTGTCGGAGTGGCCCATGCCGATCATCTGGTCGGCGATGCGCTCCGCGGTGGCGACGCGCTCCGAGCCCACGGCTTGCGTCTCGCGGGCGAACTCCTTGAAGCGCTCCCAGAGCATTACACGTTATGTAAGTCTTGTGGTACCTGAGTGCGGGTCTCGATGAGCTCGAGCAGGTCCTGCCAGGTCTCCTTGAGGCCCTCCTTCCACTGCGCGATGGTGGCGTTGTCGGAGTGGCCCATGCCGATCATCTGGTCGGCGATGCGCTCCGCGGTGGCGACGCGCTCCGAGCCCACGGCTTGCGTCTCGCGGGCGAACTCCTTGAAGCGCTCCCAGAGCATTACACGTTATGTAAGTCTTGTGGTACCTGAGTGCGGGTCTCGATGAGCTCGAGCAGGTCCTGCCAGGTCTCCTTGAGGCCCTCCTTCCACTGCGCGATGGTGGCGTTGTCGGAGTGGCCCATGCCGATCATCTGGTCGGCGATGCGCTCCGCGGTGGCGACGCGCTCCGAGCCCACGGCTTGCGTCTCGCGGGCGAACTCCTTGAAGCGCTCCCAGAGCATTACACGTTATG
Organism: Epinotia brunnichana; assembly: GCA_963854355.1. Classification (NCBI taxonomy): domain Eukaryota; kingdom Metazoa; phylum Arthropoda; class Insecta; order Lepidoptera; family Tortricidae; genus Epinotia; species Epinotia brunnichana. The sequence goes on along the minus strand of OY977949.1, from coordinate 12,887,417 downwards.
TAAGTCTTGTGGTACCTGAGTGCGGGTCTCGATGAGCTCGAGCAGGTCCTGCCAGGTCTCCTTGAGGCCCTCCTTCCACTGCGCGATGGTGGCGTTGTCGGAGTGGCCCATGCCGATCATCTGGTCGGCGATGCGCTCCGCGGTGGCGACGCGCTCCGAGCCCACGGCTTGCGTCTCGCGGGCGAACTCCTTGAAGCGCTCCCAGAGCATTACACGTTATGTAAGTCTTGTGGTACCTGAGTGCGGGTCTCGATGAGCTCGAGCAGGTCCTGCCAGGTCTCCTTGAGGCCCTCCTTCCACTGCGCGATGGTGGCGTTGTCGGAGTGGCCCATGCCGATCATCTGGTCGGCGATGCGCTCCGCGGTGGCGACGCGCTCCGAGCCCACGGCTTGCGTCTCGCGGGCGAACTCCTTGAAGCGCTCCCAGAGCATTACACGTTATGTAAGTCTTGTGGTACCTGAGTGCGGGTCTCGATGAGCTCGAGCAGGTCCTGCCAGGTCTCCTTGAGGCCCTCCTTCCACTGCGCGATGGTGGCGTTGTCGGAGTGGCCCATGCCGATCATCTGGTCGGCGATGCGCTCCGCGGTGGCGACGCGCTCCGAGCCCACGGCTTGCGTCTCGCGGGCGAACTCCTTGAAGCGCTCCCAGAGCAGCTGGAATAGATATAGATGTTAGGGTTTTGTTCATTAAAGGTGCCACTCTAAGGAGTTAGGCCAGCCTATAAGTTAGCAACCAACGACAGTATTTACAATGTCGCCCCTCGGTCACAGTCGGCAATCCTGTACAGATTCCAATGTGAAATGAAAAATTCATTCAACTGTTCAGTTGTCAAAAACCAAGTGCTCTACGGCTGTAACTTTTGACGGAGTGGGTGATAAATAGCTACGACTTTCGTTTCTTCACCTATTCCTGTCCGTGGCGTTGCGAGAATACTCTGCGACGGAGCACTTCTCCTTCAACAAACCTCGTCGATTTGTTGAGATTTATCTATCTCGTTTCTTGTTTTCCACCCGTTCCTGCAGTGCTTCATCGAATGTAGTTTTACAGTGTAACCAACACATCTAACTTGCAAGTCTACTTGTAACTCACGGTGACGTGGTCGTAGTCCTGGCCGAGCTCCTGCGAGCTGGCGACCAGCTCGCGCTCGGTGATCCACTGCTCGAGGTCGTCGACCTCGCGCGACAGCTGGAACAGCCGCAGCGCCTCGTCGAGCTTGGCGCGCCGCTCGCCAGCGAGGTCCTTCAGCCCGGCGTACAGCTTGTCCACTTGGGACTGCTTTACGGAGATTTGTTCGCTGGAAAAAAAATGGGAATTACAACTGGGTTACTTGTCTCGAAGTGTGTACGAAAATAGTATGTTAACGTCACCATAACGTCTTAACTTTTCAAATCCTTTGGCATTCAGAAAGCCGGCAGGTTTCAAGATTGACGTCTGTCAAAATTTAGTGGTATACATGGACTAGTGGCGCCCTGGAGAGACACTAGGTCGATACCTAGGGGTTAAAAAACTGCGAAACTAGTCGTATCTTATTTTTCTAAAAAGCCGGGTACCTATATGAGTAGATTTGTAAGGTAAGGAACGGTATTTTAAACCCTAGTATTTACAGACACAAGCCTTACCTTAGAGGATGTTCCTCGCTGGTCAGCTGCCTGACGGTCTCTCCCAGCTGCCGGATGGTCTGCGCGTAGTCGTCGACCGCCTGTTCGAGGATCTCGTGTTTCTTCATCAGGTTCTGGGCGCTGATCTCGTCCTGTTGAGGAATACGCTTTGTGAATAACTCAGGGCATCAAAGAAGTTTCCTAACTAAATTATTATCATTAGGGACCCTAAAATATAAACGCATTACTATCTTAATGTAATGTCAATAGTAGAGCTTTCCTAAAACAAAAAATCACGTCCTAAACAGGCCATGTACAAGGTAATTTTCATACACAATATTTGCTAAAAGTATCATGTATTTTGCAAACATCTTCCCCTCAACGGCATACAACAATCACAATTAATCTCCGCATTAACAAATAAAATAACACATTATTATTTATCGACATCTCGAAGCGCGTCGCACGTCCGAATATATGCCTTATATCGTTACATTAGGGCACGCCAGTGTAGTATCGCGTTCGTGTGTGGCGAATCCTTTAACTAATTAATATAGACAATGTTTACGATAATTAGAATAAATATTGACATACCTTGCCGCGATCCTCGACCATCATGTAGAGCTCCTGTTCGCTCATCCAGGCCTCCGCCTCGTTTGCGTCGAAGAGGTATTGCTGCGCCTTCTCCCATTGGGCGAGGTTGTTCTTGCGTTGTTCGATGGCATCTGTGAGTAATAACACCACATATTAGGACCGTATTGAGTGCAATCCCTTTAATTTGTTTTTTATTTTTTTTTAATTTCGCGGGGTTGGCTGGGAGAGGACGGGTTAATCATAGACAAGCGGGTCCGGGGACGGATTCCGACAATATAACATAAGTTTTAGTAAAGGGGACTTAACTGCATATAATCAAATTTATTTATTTACCTCTATGAAGTTACTGGACATTTCGAATGTGTCACAACCTTGTCGCGGAGCCATCAACGTCGTCTGGACAAAGGGACTTTATGTTTCCATACAGAGGTCATATGGGAAATTATGAATGGTCACGATCGTTAATCATGAGAGAAGATCAAGAGGGTTATTTACTTAGTTTCTACGGGTAAGATTATAGAAAAGATACTCTTACCTTTAAGTTCTCGCCATCTCGCAGTAAGTTCTTCAATGAGAGAATTAAACTCGGGCGAGGCTTCGTGCCCCTCGTCAATGAGTTTCTGTCCGTTAGAGATAACGGTCAGAATGCGGGGCTCATGGTTTTCAGTCTCCGTCTTCAACGACTGGTTCTTCTTCTGAAGCATTTGCACGTTGAACAGGGAGTTTCCGTAGTCGGTGCTGGTGGCTAGAGGCATTTTCTCGTGCACCCAGAGGTTCTCGTCTTCCACGTCGCGGCGGAATTGGAAGGCTTCCTTCTTCTTAGCCAACTGATTCTGGCGGTCTAACAACGGCGCCTTAAGCTGCTCGAACCGATGCTCAACCAACTTCTTCTTCTCCTTGATCTCGTCCATTTTGTCTGGAACAGTCTTCTGGAGATACTCGGCCTGGGTCTCGAGTTCGGTGACCTGCTTCGCCTTCACGGCCATCTGAGTCTCGATCATCTGTTGCTTCTGCATGAGAATGTTCACAGATGCCAGATCAGAGCCGGTGTCGGTGTTTTCGATTTGCTTCTCGAGCTCGTTCATCCACGAGTCGATATCGTCGCAGGTCTGGTGAATAAGGACTTCGCGGTTCGCGTCGAACAGCCGCTCGCCCTTATCCTTGGTCGTGGTCTGAAGGTTCTCGAATTGGTCTTGGAGTTCGCTCATCTTGGGGGAGATGACTTCGGCGAATTCTGGTTTCTGCTTCATGAGATCTTCGGCGGCGTTCTGTACGGCGAAGAGGCGTTCCTTGTTAGCGCCGATTTCGGCCTCGAAGGCCTGATGGCGGGTCCACTTGGAGTGTATGGTTTTGGCGGAGCGGTAGGTGTCGTCCTGGGCGGTGACGTTCTTCTCTTGCACCCATTCCCCGAGTTCGTCGCAGTCCTGGAGGAACTGGTGTAGTTGGAGCTGGTCTTGAAGTTTCTCCATTTGCTGTACGGCCTTGTCGCGGTTGGCGGCGCGGCGTTGCTCGATGCTGTCGGCCTTGCGTTGGATCTTGTCGGCGTCGAAGTGTTTCTCCTCGACGAGTCGGTTGGCGAACTGGACCACGGAGTTGATCTTGTCTTCGTTGGCCTCCATCGTGGTGAGGAAGGCTTCGTGCTCCTTGATCATGTTCTCGGCTTGCTCGAGGTTGGTCGGCGGCTCGGTCTTGGCCAATCTGTGAAAGATACTAGTTTTAATGTCTAAGCTTTGGTAGTGGCATATTAATATAGAAGCTGGGGTAACAGACAAAGCACTTTCAAACCGAGGACCGTGAGATTGAAACTGGCTCATACAAATGAGCTTCTCGGCAACTGAACAACAAAGAAATCTTCATACATCTACGAATAAACTTCAAGGCATATATGAATTTCCCAAGCCCCATTAATTAGTTACAACGCTCCCTCTTGTTTATAGCCCAGCATGTGTCCAGCAATGAGAATATAGATATAGGGCTTATCTATGGTGTGGGCATGCTTATATAATAAATTCCCGAACCCGAAGACTGTTGTAAGAGCTCACGGACTGAAGACTGAAGACAACCTCTGTAGCCTACTTGGTAGTGACCCTACCTATGAAGCCGGAGGTCTCGGGTTCGAATTCCGGTCAAGGCATATATTTGTTCCTGAGTCATGGATGTATTCTATGTTTTTAAGTATGTATTTATCCACATAAGTATTTATATCATCGTCTAGTACCCATAGTACAGTCGCCATCACATACATCGAAGCAAACAAGCAGCTCACAAACATCGGAACACACCTCTATCTCATTAGGGTGCATGTGCCGATATTTTTGAACACCTATAGTGTATGTGATGGCGACTGTACAAGTTGCTTAGTTTGGGACTTGTGCAAGATTGTCCCCAATATATTTATTTATAAAAATATGTCTGAATGGTCACCTGAGCTCCTGGTGCGTCAGCAGCACTTCAGCCTGGCGCGCGTCTCGCTGCAGAAGCTGCAGCTCCAAGCTCTGGGTGAGCAGCTGTTGGCGGTTCTCCCACATCTGCTGCAGCTCGGCCCAGCCCTCGCGCAGGGCCTTTAGCCGCTCGCGGAGGAACATGTACTGCGGGTCGTCTTGGGTTGACGGTTCCTAGTCAAAACAAATATATTCCTAAGTCCATATTACTCTGGGATGAAGCGAAGCTTTTCCAGACTGAGATTGATGGTCTATGGTACCAACTAACCGGTACTCAACTATTAAAGCCATGTAGAAAGATAGTAATTGCATTAGAGCAACTCAGACGCAGTAGACCAAGAGATCCTACTGCACCGAAGTGTATAATTGGGTCCCTTAGTTCCTTCCCTTTTTAGATAAAGAGCATTTCTAAAAAGGATTGTACATGATTAGTTCGTCATTCAATTTACCGTTTATTTTATTTAGTTATTTCTAATAACAATGTTTTGAGATACTTTAGAATTTAAACATTATAAATAATACAGAGCCGTAATTATCAAAAACAGTAATAAAATTCATATCAAAAAACTAAAATACATGGTAACAAAAAATCTAAATTAAAAGTATGCTTCGGTTGACGTACTCATTCTTTACACACTTTTCTAGAATAGCTCATAATTTAGTTAAATAACACAAGGCGACTTACGGCTGTGATTTTCTCTCCATACTCCATCATCTTGGCGTACTCGTCCTTGTAGTTGTCGATCTCCTCCTTGATGGTCTGGTGCTGAGACAGAAGCTTCTCGGCCTCCGCCAGGCTCGACGGCGTATCTGCAATAAATAACGTTACATTTTGAACCGTATCTTGCGCGTAAAACCAATGGCCGTTGGGCTTCTCGAGTGGCGCCCACGTACCAGAAGGTGTAGGCAGAAAGCAGCCGGTAGGTGGACTGATGCCCTGGTAAAGGTCGCGGGAGTCCGCTGGATCACAGTACCGATTATTGTGGCACTCTTTGCCGGGGGACTATGTCCAGCAGTGGTCTTTCGGCTGATTATGATGAGGACGATTATGATATTGAACCGTATCGAAAGGTACAGAGTTCAGTTCAAGTTACATGACTTATTGGACTCTGCTGCGGTATTTATATCTATTGCAGGAAATAGTCTTGCGATTTAGAACCGTATCGAAGAGCGAATAGCGTTGCTTGTGGTTTGATGGTTTCATACCTTCCGAGGCGACGTCGGTCTGTGTCTTGGTGAGCCAGGCTTGGAAGTGGTCCACGGAGCGCAGGAAACGGTGCAAGTCTCCAGCCTCCTCCAGTTTTGAGTCGCGCTCTTTCAGCTGTTAAGCAAAAATAGAAGTCGTGTTAGTTTTGGGGTAAAGGAAATTACTCTACATTAATAAATACTAACTCTACTCTTGCTGTATATATGCGTAATAAATTAAGCTTAATCGTATAGTTTTCGATATATGCAAGTAAATACGCTAGCCGTGCAAATAGAAAGCGTCCTGGCCACTCCAAATACCGCTGGAGTGAAGTAGTTCACTTGGGGGTACTACCTGGTAAAAGGCTAAATGATTCTGGAGTTGGAGACAAATCTTTTGACCTTATACTTGTATAGATACTCCATTCATAGAACTGAACAACCCGCAGTTAACTAAAATGTGTTTTACCCTTTCCCACCACCGTAAATGTTAAAGTAACACATAAAGACAATCGATTTTTAATTGTATTTTAAATTGTGAATAAGTAAGAATAACGTATACTAAAGGAACTCTGGTTACGCCGTTAGAGCAAAATCCCTTTTCACGTCACAAAGAAAAAAATAAGACTTCTGTCATTCAATAATTTTCCTTCGTCCAGTCACCGCGAAATATATTTCTCCGCTATAATTTATTGCGCATAAAAATCAGTGTATGATTATCTAGCCGCTCTTAATAACCGCCGGATTGCGTATAGTGGGTGTTGTATACGAATCACTCGACGCTGAACTTTGGTGCTCTACTGCCTGCTTTCACCGCTTGTTTGAGTTTGACTGGATTACGTCCGTCTACAGCTAAAGTGCACACCCAAAGAAACATCAAGGTAAGCAGTTTCAGCTCTTTGGTTTTTTTTCTTTAAATTAATTCTACGGCGTAACCTTGTCAATTGCTTGTGTACAGGAGAATATAGACAGGCGAACCAAAGGGCGGGCTATCTATATACTCAGTGACAGTCAAGCGGCCCTTAAAGCGCTTACGGCGCCGAAAGTGGACTCTAGACTAATTTATAATGGCACCCAAGCACTAAACAGACTTGGAAGGCACAATAAGGTGCAACTAGTTTGGATACCAGGGCACAAGGGCTTCATCGGCAACGAAAGAGCAGATGAGCTTGCAAGAGGGGGCTCTACAAATCACTTTGTAGGTCCAGAACCATTTGTGGGACTCTCGCAGGGGACCATAATATCGGCCTTTAAGGTGGTTCGATTGCCATACAAAACGTTATTTGACATTAGTAGGCTAACGGCGTGATATTTTAAGAAACTGATGTAACAAACTTTCATAAATTGGCTTCCCATTTGCGCCAAATTCCCCCTTTCCTAGAATAAACTTGTATAAACTAGATTAATTTGAGATATTGGTTTGTCACGTGATATTTTGGGAAAACTATTATTCTCAAATTAATCTAGTTTATACAAGTTTATTCTCGGAAAGGGGGAATTTGGCGCAAATGGGAAGCCAATTGATGAAAGTTTGTTACATAAATATCACGCCGTTAGCCTGCGAATGTCAAATAACGCTTTGTATGGCAATCGAACCACCTTAAAGCCTACGCCAAAACCAAACACCAACACGAGTGGAGGAATGAGGCTGGCTTAAGGCACTCTAAGCTCTTCATAGAAGGAGTGGACTCGGGCTGGACCAGAAAACTCTGGAAATCCAGTAGGAAGGAACTCAGAATTATATCTGGGGTGTTCACAGGTCACTTCGGGGTCAAGGAACTCTTGGCCAAGATGGGACTATCTGATAGTTTAGACTGTAGAATGTGTGGCGAGGAGGATGAGACTATAGAACACTTATTGTGTGAATGTCATGCCCTTGCCAGACAAAGAATGAATTACTTTGGCAACGGTTACCCGCAACCAAAGGAATTCAAGGTGCTCCCGGCGAACTGCATCATCCGCTTTGTGGAAATGATGGAGCAAGCTTGGGAGCAGGTATAAAGGAGAGGGCAAATGCACAAAAGATCCCACTGGGTCGAAGTGCATCCGAAAGGGCCCTCACATAGATAAGATAAGATAACCTTGTCAGCCACCTCCGCACCGCTCATCCGCATAGTGCAAATTGCCTATTTACACGGCATAATCAAACTCTGTATCAAGCAGCGTCTGTCATCCATAGTGCAGTCTCGCATCCTTACGTTTTTCGGGCACGTACATCGTCGAGGAGACGTAGCTATCGAGCGACTTGTGATCCAGGGAAAGATCGAGGGCACCAGACCGCGAGGCAGGTCACCAATGAGATGGACAGACCAGATTAAAGCTGCGGTAGATGCATCACACGCAAGCATAAGGAAGGCGACTGTCAGAGAGGAATGGCGGCGTGTTGTGAAGCATGCTACCAACACCTGACATGATGACCACGACCTCTCTGTGAAGAGTGAAACGATGAAGAAGAATAAGGTATATATCTCACCATCTGCGTGAGCTGGTCCCAGTTGTCGGTGATGACGGTGACGCGCTCGCGGATGACCTTGGCCTCGTCCGGGTGCTCCTCCTCGATGGCGCTGGCCTCGTCCTCCAGCGACGTGATGCGCGCCTGGATCGCGGCCAAGTCGCGCTCCATGCCGGATAGACGACGCTGTAGAGTCATCACACCTGTGGAACGGACGTGTTATAGTGGAAACATGTATCGGTAATATGCCTGCTAAATTGGTGGCACTTCACTTGGCGGTGTTTGCCCAAATATTCGTGTTGCATCTTTTTCCTTCCAACGGCATATGAAAGAGAGGCAACTACGCAACGCGAACACGCAACTCCAAGTGTAGCGCCACCTCAAGAGCGGCCGCACAATACGTCCACTATAGTATCTGCATTCTGACACAGCTGTCATCCCGGTACAATAAACGTCAATGATGACATAATTTGTACTGGGATGACAGCTGTGTCAGAATGCAAATAGGAATGCAAATACTATAGTATTTAGCGAGCGCGGGCCACTCGCGCAGCTTGTGTCTCAGACGCGGCCACTCAAACGCTTGGTGTGCCCCGATACTACACAAAATGTATGAAAAAACTCGTCCACCACTCTAGGCGGCCAGCATAGATTATGTTTGCCTAGAACTTTCGAAATGATATCCGTCTTACCAGTGTATTCGTTTCAGAAAATCCTCATTGTTGCGCACGTAAATTACTTACTTACGTTGCTGGGTCCATATCGTAGATGTACAGCGACTCGTCAGAGGCTCTAGTATACGTTTTATCGATACATATACGTTTTCGAACGCGTTTGCGTTCAGTTTCATTTTGTATGGCAACGCGTGGTTCCTAATAGTTACCACCAGAGGCGCTGTTCTTGTTGCAATACAAATTGAAACTAAACGAAAACGCGTTCGAAAACGTATTGTATAGATAAAACGTATACTAGAGCCTCTGGTAACAATTCAACACGGGTTTCACCGTTAATTAGTAAAATGATGGACGGGTAGTGGACTTTTCGGGTATACCCTCCATATTTTTATATACTTTTGTAGGTTAGTGAAATATTGTGTACCGTTATCTACATTGTCAATTTGCTGGGCGTCAGTCAAGATAAATAAATATTGCGTTCAGAACCGTGGAAAGTGATCATTTAAATAACAACAAGAGCTTTACCGTTGAGATCCATCTCCAGATTGTCTGTCTGCTGCAGGATGCGCTTCTTGTCCTCGATCCAGGACACGGTCTCGCGGCACTCGATGTGGAACGTCTGCACACCCTGGGCAGATTTCAGCTCGTCCTTCTTGCCTTCGGCCTGAGGAAAAAAATTGTATCATCAGTATTGCATTAGCAATGTAGAAGCTAATTAGATCGAGAACTTTAGAGCGACCGCACATTGAGCCACTAGTTGCCGCCTCAAGGCTGCGCACGAGTTCATTTCAGACATTTTTTAGAATCAGCGCACACCGGGCGTATAGTGGCCGCGTCCGAGCCACAAGTTGCGGGAGTGGCTTGCGCTCGCTACTGCTTGGCGATGAGTGACTGCATTTAATGGCAGCCACTAGTGGCCGTAATGTGCGGCAGAATGGTTGCTCTTACGTGGCGTCCTAGGTGGGCGAAATCCTTGCGAACGCGAAGCGCTGCGGCGCGAAAGAAACAAATGGTCGACAGCTATTGAAGTGGCCTACGTGACCAATTCAGGCGCGGCGCGAAGCGAAGCGGGCGCGATCAGTTGGTTTAATATTTTCTCGCGAATGTGACGTGGCGGCGGTGGTGGTGGTAGTCCTGCGGCGAAGCAATTTGCGCGCACGTAGGTCAAGACCGCTGCGTCGCGCCGCATTGCATTGCATTCGAGCGTCATCTTTGAATCGCCAACGTAGGACGCAGCCTTAATGGTTCGGCTTTGTAAGTCCTGCACCGGGGGTGGTGTGTTATGTTACCATACCTTGTCTTGCTCTATCTTTAAGCCGCGTAATTGTTAATCTGCACTGTTTGGTTTCCACGGGACAGGCCCAGCCTAGTGTGGAACCTTAGCCACTATGTTTTTTTTGAAATTCTCTCTCGGAAATAAATAAATTTAGATATTTTTTAATTTTTTCACCTTGTCCCTGAGCTGGGTCCAGGCCGCGTTGAGCCTGGCCTGCCGCTCCTGGATGCGCGGCGCCTGCGGATGCTCCACGTGGATGAGTTGGCGCGCCAGCTGGTTGACCACGGCCACGCGGGACGCGTTCGCGTTCATCTCCTTGTCGAAACCGTCGTATCTGTAAACAATTAAATAATTATCAACTGTGAAAGTGATCATTTCAAACAGTCCATACTAGGAATCGTGAACTGGAGGATAATCAATAGAACAGTAAATCCGCGCCATTAAAGAGCAACACATACGTTCTGCAAAAGGCTGCAAAACTATTCTAAGTAGCTATTAAAAATTCAACCGACCGACGTTTACTTTGTAAACGGCAGCGTGACAAATAACCCATTGAAATATAAACGTCAACCACGATGAAGCTAGGACTGTATGCGTGTGTTCCCGGATAATTTTTACTATCAAAACCGCCTCCATAAAGCAGTGTTTCAATGTAGAAAATAGACATCAGTAACCTTACAAAACCATTGTCCACGAACTTCTGAGGTCTCAGCTCCTTACCGAGTCTCTACAGAATACCATAAAACTCATCCGATTAAGCAACTATTATTATTATTATTCTGGTAGTGGCTTCTGGGCTGCCAGAGCCCTTGTATCAATCACTGCGACCATCGCTGATCTATTGCGATCGCCACTAACTACAATTCTTGGTCAAGTCCTGCAAACTCAAAGAATTGCAGGATTTTGTTGACCTCAAGAAATTCGATCTCCTCCGACCACATGATGTGTTTGCCCAGAAAGGCGTTACGACTGCGCATGAGGCAAGGGCAATCGGTTAGGATGTGTGTAGGCGTCTCCTCTGCTTCAAGGCAGAGTCTGCACTGCCTTGTGTCACACAGTCCTATCGTTTGCTTATTTAGGCAGCAGTGCGCTGTAAGCACCCTTACCAGCATGCGTAGACGGTTCCTAGTTAAACAACCAACTGACCTGTGCTTCATAATCTCGACATCGTCAATGTCCTTGGGCGGCAGCATGGTGTCCAGCATGCGGTCCTTCTCCGCGATCCACTGGTCGGCCGCGTCGGCCTCAGCCAACAGCTTGAACAGCGAGAGTGCGTCGAGCAGGCGTTGCTTGCGCAGACGGGCCAGCTCGGCCAGTTCGCCGTGCCGGGAGTCGATGGCGGCGAGACGCTCGCGTACTTCGGTGCTGCTGGCGTCTTCGGGGCTCAGCTCGGATGCCTGTGTCAGATTATTTATAACGTCACAGGTCTCGAGCGTCATAGTAAATGACGATCGTTTCATGTGAAGGTGCGTTTTGCGGAAAAAGGACAGAGTATACCCCCTCTTAAAACTTTGTACACTTATAACTTTGTGATTGTTTATTGTCTTGTGTTACTTTTTTCTCCATGTGACAATAGTTTTAATCCTTTTTCGAGAAAATTCTACATTTTTAATTATTTTATTTGGTGGCACACCATCTCTATTATTCAACACGCACATACACAAATTCTCTTTTGATTGCAAAGGATATCGAGCCTTTGCAATCAAAGAATAGTTTTGTTGCATATAACTGATACTACTGGTACGAGGCCGACTGATACTGTTGGTTGTGTCTGTTGTGTATGTCATTGAATATTCTGCACAGACCTGTTTTTAGAAATAACTGGAAGCCATACCTCCAGAATTGCCTAATGAAAACGTCTGAATCTATTTTGTATTTCCGTTATTGGGCCATTTAGAGCTCACTTTACACAGGACACTTCAAAGCTTAACTATTGAAAACCAAAGTTAGTTGACACCTAAATAGTTCAACAATTAAAGTCCGTGATCCTATCAAGACCGATAAATTGCGTGTGCGATAGAGAAGATATGTACACATCTCTCCCATCTCCCGCGACCAATAGAAATTTGAGAATGAGTTTAATGATACGATATGAGATATCTGAAGATCTTTAGCTACAGGGCCGCCTTTCCAAAATTAAATAAACATTGTGTCACAAACAGAAACTCTATGTGATATTAGTGATATTGTACGTAACATACCTGTTGTTTGAGCTGCTGGATGACGTTGGCGTAGTTCTTGAGCTCGTCGGTGACGTCCTTGTGTTTCTTCAGCAGGCTCTGTACTTGCGCCTCGTCTACGCCAGTATCCTCGGATGACACCAGTCTGAATACAAAACGGTATTTTACTTTGTACATTCAACAATTTAGAGTGATGGAGAAGCTTGTTAACAACCGTGTACCACAGGTTTTAGAGTCACAACAGTGAAGTTGATGTTTGACTGTTTTCTAAACTCCTGCAAAGTGGTATACGGGGCCCCCACCTTGATCTTTTTAAACACTATCATCTAAATCGTTTTACAACAGTTAAAGTAAATAACACATTCAGTGACCTGCTCCCAACCGAGGAAGGCACGGCCCCAGGTTCTATAATCGGTCCGACCGAGTACTTATTGTATGTAAACGATATGTATAACATATTTGACAGTGGCTCAGTGTATCAATGTGCAGATGACACCTGCCTCCTGGTGGCGGACAAGGATGTGCAAAAGGCTTCAACCCTAATGCAATCAAACTTCGACTCTTTATGTAAATGGGCCCATGACGTAGGCCTTGTTATAAATTACTCCAAAACTAAACTTATGCATATCCATTCCACTCACCTAACGAAGACCCCTAACCCTACCATTTTAGCGCATAGTCACCAATGTTTGCATAATAATAATAATACAAAAACTATATGCAATTGTGAACCCTTAGAACTAGCTACGGAACATACTTACCTCGGCCTGATTATAGACTCTAAATTTAATTGGGGACCTCATATAACTTATGTCTGCAACAAATTAAGGTCCATACTCTCGAAACTATCATTGTTAAAATTTAAAGTCCCATACAGTCTGTTATTGACTATGGACTAACTAGCTATGGCAGAACTTATCACACATATATTGATAACATTAACAAATTACAGTTAAGCCTATTGAAAGCAATAGTACCAAAGTCAGTTAGAAAAAAGTTTAGCCAACAAGATAAGGAAATATTAAGATACTGTAACGTCCTTAGTATATACAATAGAATCAAAATTTTAATTATTGCTGAAGAACTCGATAATTTAGATAATATAACCTAAACAAGTAGGCCACTCCTCACTGTATCTTTACTAACACTGTTTTATTTTGTTTAGTCAGGTATAAAATACTTTTTTATTATTATTATATCGAGCCCGTTATGTCCCACTGCTGAGCAAAGCCCCCCCCCCCCCCCCCCCATTATTTTAATTAAAAAAAAAATTAACCCGGCCTGATAAGCACATTGACGGACCGATTAACGCTAAATACGGCGCCGGCAGCTGTCTTCTGTCTGTCGGCACATAGAGAAATGTCAAACTTCCCATATAAACGGGTTTTAACAGACGAGACTTACGATTAACGACCATTTGAAACAAGCACCCTATGTATCGAGTGCAGTGGTCATGGGTAATTGCTTGTACAATTTGACAGCCGGTGCGGCAAAGGTTTACGAGTGACGACCAGGTACCGGCAGGCAGCAAGCTGGATCGACGACGTTATCAGAATCGCGGGAAAATGTGAGACCATCGTTATGTAGATCCTAGGAACTTGGTCCTGCAGTGGACACCACTTTAGCCGAGATGATATTGAAGTGTCACGTACCGGAGTGTGTCCAGCATCCAGGTGTCGATGTCGTCGGCGTCAGCGAACAGCTGGTGGTAGCGCACGGCCGCGTCCAGACGGTTCTTGCGGAGAGACGCCACGTCCAACAGGTGGTTCCATTGGGACAGATGATATTGAAGTGTCACGTACCGGAGTGTGTCCAGCATCCAGGTGTCGATGTCGTCGGCGTCAGCGAACAGCTGGTGGTAGCGCACGGCCGCGTCCAGACGGTTCTTGCGGAGAGACGCCACGTCCAACAGGTGGTTCCATTGGGACAGATGATATTGAAGTGTCACGTACCGGAGTGTGTCCAGCATCCAGGTGTCGATGTCGTCGGCGTCAGCGAACAGCTGGTGGTAGCGCACGGCCGCGTCCAGACGGTTCTTGCGGAGAGACGCCACGTCCAACAGGTGGTTCCATTGGGACAGATGATATTGAAGTGTCACGTACCGGAGTGTGTCCAGCATCCAGGTGTCGATGTCGTCGGCGTCAGCGAACAGCTGGTGGTAGCGCACGGCCGCGTCCAGACGGTTCTTGCGGAGAGACGCCACGTCCAACAGGTGGTTCCATTGGGACAGATGATATTGAAGTGTCACGTACCGGAGTGTGTCCAGCATCCAGGTGTCGATGTCGTCGGCGTCAGCGAACAGCTGGTGGTAGCGCACGGCCGCGTCCAGACGGTTCTTGCGGAGAGACGCCACGTCCAACAGGTGGTTCCATTGGGACAGATGATATTGAAGTGTCACGTACCGGAGTGTGTCCAGCATCCAGGTGTCGATGTCGTCGGCGTCAGCGAACAGCTGGTGGTAGCGCACGGCCGCGTCCAGACGGTTCTTGCGGAGAGACGCCACGTCCAACAGGTGGTTCCATTGGGACAGATGATATTGAAGTGTCACGTACCGGAGTGTGTCCAGCATCCAGGTGTCGATGTCGTCGGCGTCAGCGAACAGCTGGTGGTAGCGCACGGCCGCGTCCAGACGGTTCTTGCGGAGAGACGCCACGTCCAACAGGTGGTTCCATTGGGACAGATGATATTGAAGTGTCACGTACCGGAGTGTGTCCAGCATCCAGGTGTCGATGTCGTCGGCGTCAGCGAACAGCTGGTGGTAGCGCACGGCCGCGTCCAGACGGTTCTTGCGGAGAGACGCCACGTCCAACAGGTGGTTCCATTGGGACAGATGATATTGAAGTGTCACGTACCGGAGTGTGTCCAGCATCCAGGTGTCGATGTCGTCGGCGTCAGCGAACAGCTGGTGGTAGCGCACGGCCGCGTCCAGACGGTTCTTGCGGAGAGACGCCACGTCCAACAGGTGGTTCCATTGGGACAGATGATATTGAAGTGTCACGTACCGGAGTGTGTCCAGCATCCAGGTGTCGATGTCGTCGGCGTCAGCGAACAGCTGGTGGTAGCGCACGGCCGCGTCCAGACGGTTCTTGCGGAGAGACGCCACGTCCAACAGGTGGTTCCATTGGGACAGATGATATTGAAGTGTCACGTACCGGAGTGTGTCCAGCATCCAGGTGTCGATGTCGTCGGCGTCAGCGAACAGCTGGTGGTAGCGCACGGCCGCGTCCAGACGGTTCTTGCGGAGAGACGCCACGTCCAACAGGTGGTTCCATTGGGACAGGATGTCGCGGAGTCGCTCCTGCAATCAAATCAAACATTACTACACAATACTAAACATTCACCCTTCTAATTCAATCTCCAATCAATACAGAAATTTTCCTTATAGACTTTTAAGTATAGTATTTTCAGACTGCACGGTTAAAAATCGAACAATGAAATCCGTGATTAACTATAGCTACAGCTACACTAAAATCAAACGATGGAGCGCGGGACCATGATGTGAGAACGGCACACCCGTCGCGCTGTGTATTACACTTACCTGCCATGATTGGTGCGACAGAAAGCGCAACAGAGCTGTCTCCTTCCCACATGTTATGCTATAGAGTCTGCACTCTACAAAAGGCGTTTGATAATATTAAAGAGAGGATATTATCACTGCCAGGACATTAATCTTCCGCCACCATTTGCACTATATAATGTACATGAGAATAGGCCTAGCAGTAGGGACTATAACATTACATTCAATATGAAATACTTTAGTACTCGTCATTTACCGCGACCGCGAATTCGCAGCCGGAATGTATGGATTCGCGAAAGCCTGGAATAGGAACGGTTTTAAGCCAAACTTTCGCGAATCGAAAATAGACGGTATTTTATCGGAATTGGCGGATGCATCACCTGGATCCTGTCGGCGCCGAAGTGTCCCTGCGAGACGAGCTCGTCGCCCACGCCGGCCACGCTCATGAGCTGCGGCTCGTGCGCCTGCACGTCCGCCTCCAGCGCCTTGTGCTTCGAGATCAGCAGGTACACTGCACAAAAAAAAGGTCTTTTTTAGCTAAACGTAAGAGAAGGTGAGCTGATGATTAAATTGGATTTGCGAACGATGGACGATAAAACAATTACTCTTTTGTCGCCGCTAAAATTAAATGTTTACTCTGCTTCGCCGATAGAAAACCACTGACAAAGGGGGAGACTTGTGACTGGATGGTGATGAAATATGATTTATGATTCAAGACAAGTGGTTCGAGGTACAGTAAATAAATGTGCAAGTATGGCATTCAACAATTACAAACCAGTACAAGAACGGAAGAGCAAGATAGCCAGCACATACGCCCCGATAGCCAGCACATAGTTATTTTGTGACGCGATTCATAGTTTTATTTGTCAACAAAGTTTAGTTGGTCACAATCCAATGTTTTCAAAGAAATTGACAACGACATACCGGTGGTGAGATCGTGTCCGATGTCATCCACGGAGACGATCTGCTCCTTCTCCTTGATCCAGTTCTCCTCGTCAGCCATGTCCCAGTAGAACTGCCACAGCTTGCGGCTGTCTTCCAGGCGCTTTCTGTATAAATCATTATTCAATTACTACTGACAGCTTCGTACCATCCTAGGGAACAAATAATCCATCTTCAACGGATAAAAATTACCCTACGTTACGGTATCTACGGTGATACAGAATAAAACAAGTTAATCTATCCATGATTCTTAACAACTTGGGACTATGGGACCAACAGCATCTGTGCAAAAAACACTAAACTATTTAATCACTAACTATTGATCAGTCTATTGAAAATCATTTCTATGTAACAGTCTAATTTTCGCTCGGATAAGGTAAGTCCCTACCTTATCCGATATCCTATCATGCTACGGAGATGCCCCACCACCATGGTATGGGTTTACCAATATAACGAAAACACGTGTTTAGTGGATCAAAATAAAATCAGTTTTAAAGAGTGACCCAGGAAATTTAACCATAGCAACGAGCATCAAAAAATAGTGGATTGGCCCAAATGTTGAGTTGACTAACCTGCGCTCGACGGCCAGATGCACGAGTTCAGCGTACGCGTTCTCGAGCTGCTGGATGCGCTCCACCGTGATGGCGGGGTCGCAGGGCCGGTAGCCACCCTCCTCTTGCTCAAGGAAGCGCTGGGACTGGCCCACCAAATGTTGAGTTGACTAACCTGCGCTCGACGGCGAGATGCACGAGTTCAGCGTACGCGTTCTCGAGCTGCTGGATGCGCTCCACCGTGATGGCGGGGTCGCAGGGCCGGTAGCCACCCTCCTCTTGCTCCAGGAAGCGCTGGGACTGGCCCACCAAATGTTGAGTTGACTAACCTGCGCTCGACGGCGAGATGCACGAGTTCAGCGTACGCGTTCTCGAGCTGCTGGATGCGCTCCACCGTGATGGCGGGGTCGCAGGGCCGGTAGCCACCCTCCTCTTGCTCCAGGAAGCGCTGGGACTGGCCCACCAAATGTTGAGTTGACTAACCTGCGCTCGACGGCCAGATGCACGAGTTCAGCGTACGCGTTCTCGAGCTGCTGGATGCGCTCCACCGTGATGGCGGGGTCGCAGGGCCGGTAGCCACCCTCCTCTTGCTCCAGGAAGCGCTGGGACTGGCCCACCAAATGTTGAGTTGACTAACCTGCGCTCGACGGCGAGATGCACGAGTTCAGCGTACGCGTTCTCGAGCTGCTGGATGCGCTCCACCGTGATGGCGGGGTCGCAGGGCCGGTAGCCACCCTCCTCTTGCTCCAGGAAGCGCTGGGACTGGCCCACCAAATGTTGAGTTGACTAACCTGCGCTCGACGGCCAGATGCACGAGTTCAGCGTACGCGTTCTCGAGCTGCTGGATGCGCTCCACCGTGATGGCGGGGTCGCAGGGCCGGTAGCCACCCTCCTCTTGCTCCAGGAAGCGCTGGGACTGGCCCACCAAATGTTGAGTTGACTAACCTGCGCTCGACGGCCAGATGCACGAGTTCAGCGTACGCGTTCTCGAGCTGCTGGATGCGCTCCACCGTGATGGCGGGGTCGCAGGGCCGGTAGCCACCCTCCTCTTGCTCCAGGAAGCGCTGGGACTGGCCCACCAAATGTTGAGTTGACTAACCTGCGCTCGACGGCCAGATGCACGAGTTCAGCGTACGCGTTCTCGAGCTGCTGGATGCGCTCCACCGTGATGGCGGGGTCGCAGGGCCGGTAGCCACCCTCCTCTTGCTCCAGGAAGCGCTGGGACTGGCCCACCAAATGTTGAGTTGACTAACCTGCGCTCGACGGCCAGATGCACGAGTTCAGCGTACGCGTTCTCGAGCTGCTGGATGCGCTCCACCGTGATGGCGGGGTCGCAGGGCCGGTAGCCACCCTCCTCTTGCTCCAGGAAGCGCTGGGACTGGCCCACCAAATGTTGAGTTGACTAACCTGCGCTCGACGGCGAGATGCACGAGTTCAGCGTACGCGTTCTCGAGCTGCTGGATGCGCTCCACCGTGATGGCGGGGTCGCAGGGCCGGTAGCCACCCTCCTCTTGCTCCAGGAAGCGCTGGGACTGGCCCACCAAATGTTGAGTTGACTAACCTGCGCTCGACGGCGAGATGCACGAGTTCAGCGTACGCGTTCTCGAGCTGCTGGATGCGCTCCACCGTGATGGCGGGGTCGCAGGGCCGGTAGCCACCCTCCTCTTGCTCCAGGAAGCGCTGGGACTGGCCCACCAAATGTTGAGTTGACTAACCTGCGCTCGACGGCGAGATGCACGAGTTCAGCGTACGCGTTCTCGAGCTGCTGGATGCGCTCCACCGTGATGGCGGGGTCGCAGGGCCGGTAGCCACCCTCCTCTTGCTCCAGGAAGCGCTGGGACTGGCCCACCAAATGTTGAGTTGACTAACCTGCGCTCGACGGCGAGATGCACGAGTTCAGCGTACGCGTTCTCGAGCTGCTGGATGCGCTCCACCGTGATGGCGGGGTCGCAGGGCCGGTAGCCACCCTCCTCTTGCTCCAGGAAGCGCTGGGACTGGCCCACCAAATGTTGAGTTGACTAACCTGCGCTCGACGGCCAGATGCACGAGTTCAGCGTACGCGTTCTCGAGCTGCTGGATGCGCTCCACCGTGATGGCGGGGTCGCAGGGCCGGTAGCCACCCTCCTCTTGCTCCAGGAAGCGCTGGGACTGGCCCACCAAATGTTGAGTTGACTAACCTGCGCTCGACGGCCAGATGCACGAGTTCAGCGTACGCGTTCTCGAGCTGCTGGATGCGCTCCACCGTGATGGCGGGGTCGCAGGGCCGGTAGCCACCCTCCTCTTGCTCCAGGAAGCGCTGGGACTGGCCCACCAAATGTTGAGTTGACTAACCTGCGCTCGACGGCCAGATGCACGAGTTCAGCGTACGCGTTCTCGAGCTGCTGGATGCGCTCCACCGTGATGGCGGGGTCGCAGGGCCGGTAGCCACCCTCCTCTTGCTCCAGGAAGCGCTGGGACTGGCCCACCAAATGTTGAGTTGACTAACCTGCGCTCGACGGCCAGATGCACGAGTTCAGCGTACGCGTTCTCGAGCTGCTGGATGCGCTCCACCGTGTTGGCGGGGTCGCAGGGCCGGTAGCCACCCTCCTCTTGCTCCAGGAAGCGCTGGGACTGGCCCACCAAATGTTGAGTTGACTAACCTGCGCTCGACGGCCAGATGCACGAGTTCAGCGTACGCGTTCTCGAGCTGCTGGATGCGCTCCACCGTGATGGCGGGGTCGCAGGGCCGGTAGCCACCCTCCTCTTGCTCCAGGAAGCGCTGGGACTGGCCCACCAAATGTTGAGTTGACTAACCTGCGCTCGACGGCGAGATGCACGAGTTCAGCGTACGCGTTCTCGAGCTGCTGGATGCGCTCCACCGTGATGGCGGGGTCGCAGGGCCGGTAGCCACCCTCCTCTTGCTCCAGGAAGCGCTGGGACTGGCCCACCAAATGTTGAGTTGACTAACCTGCGCTCGACGGCCAGATGCACGAGTTCAGCGTACGCGTTCTCGAGCTGCTGGATGCGCTCCACCGTGATGGCGGGGTCGCAGGGCCGGTAGCCACCCTCCTCTTGCTCCAGGAAGCGCTGGGACTGGCCCACCAAATGTTGAGTTGACTAACCTGCGCTCGACGGCCAGATGCACGAGTTCAGCGTACGCGTTCTCGAGCTGCTGGATGCGCTCCACCGTGATGGCGGGGTCGCAGGGCCGGTAGCCACCCTCCTCTTGCTCCAGGAAGCGCTGGGACTGGCCCACCAAATGTTGAGTTGACTAACCTGCGCTCGACGGCCAGATGCACGAGTTCAGCGTACGCGTTCTCGAGCTGCTGGATGCGCTCCACCGTGATGGCGGGGTCGCAGGGCCGGTAGCCACCCTCCTCTTGCTCCAGGAAGCGCTGGGACTGGCCCACCAAATGTTGAGTTGACTAACCTGCGCTCGACGGCCAGATGCACGAGTTCAGCGTACGCGTTCTCGAGCTGCTGGATGCGCTCCACCGTGATGGCGGGGTCGCAGGGCCGGTAGCCACCCTCCTCTTGCTCCAGGAAGCGCTGGGACTGGCCCACCAAATGTTGAGTTGACTAACCTGCGCTCGACGGCCAGATGCACGAGTTCAGCGTACGCGTTCTCGAGCTGCTGGATGCGCTCCACCGTGATGGCGGGGTCGCAGGGCCGGTAGCCACCCTCCTCTTGCTCCAGGAAGCGCTGGGACTGGCCCACCAAATGTTGAGTTGACTAACCTGCGCTCGACGGCCAGATGCACGAGTTCAGCGTACGCGTTCTCGAGCTGCTGGATGCGCTCCACCGTGATGGCGGGGTCGCAGGGCCGGTAGCCACCCTCCTCTTGCTCCAGGAAGCGCTGGGACTGGCCCACCAAATGTTGAGTTGACTAACCTGCGCTCGACGGCCAGATGCACGAGTTCAGCGTACGCGTTCTCGAGCTGCTGGATGCGCTCCACCGTGATGGCGGGGTCGCAGGGCCGGTAGCCACCCTCCTCTTGCTCCAGGAAGCGCTGGGACTGGCCCACCAAATGTTGAGTTGACTAACCTGCGCTCGACGGCCAGATGCACGAGTTCAGCGTACGCGTTCTCGAGCTGCTGGATGCGCTCCACCGTGATGGCGGGGTCGCAGGGCCGGTAGCCACCCTCCTCTTGCTCCAGGAAGCGCTGGGACTGGCCCACCACCACCTGCAACACAATTCAACCAATTAACGTAAGTAATCATTAAATTATATAAAACGGTTATCTATCGACTACGACTACTATTTTACGTGATAACGTCATAAGAAAACATTGTACTGCCATACAAACTTTGGACCCCCATTTCAGCCCTTAGAGGGCGAATTTTGAAGAATACTTTCTTAGTGCACCCCTAGACCTTCAACTTGAGGAACCTACGTGCCAAATTTGGAATCTCCAGAACTAGCGGTTTAGGCTGTGCGTTGAGTTGATATTTCGTGCGCTCAGCCGGCGTTCGGAACGAGACAATAAGGCACACATTACCTTGACGCGTTCTCCGAGCACGTTGATGTCGGCCTCTACGAGCGCATGCTTCTGCAGCAAGTCCTCGACGCCCATGAGATGCTTTCCGTAGTCGTCTGTCAGGAGACGCAGCTTGATCTCTTCCATCGAGTCCAGGATGTATAGCATTTCCTGTTAAAAAGTTTAGAAAACAATTAAAACTATTTCAATGGGCTCAGAAGTCGAATAGTATGATAGTCCGGTCAGACCACAGCAAGATTGCTTAAACTTGCGTGCCATCCTTCTTTTTCACCTATAATAGGTTGGAGAGTGACAAGGACGACAATCTGTCAATCGCAGTTCTTCGATAGCAGCGGAGCAGAAACGATTTCATTTGTGATTGGTCTATTCTTGTATTAGTTGAAAGCATGAAGGTGGCTTTGAGAGCGTACGCCGTAACACCTATAGTTGTTCGCCGCGGGCACGCCAATACGCAATACATGTCAGGTGTTCTTGGCGTCCAAAGGGTTAAGGCAGTCAGGACGGATACAGACCTGGAAGTTCTGCTGCAGCTGCAGCGAGAGCTCGAGACGGGCGCGGCGCGCTCTCAACAGCTCGAGCAGGTAGGCCCACAGGCGCAGCACGTTGTCGCGGCGCGCCATCACTCGCTCCATGTCGTGGTATCTGGGGAGTGGGCAATTGTAATAATCGCGTTTAGAGTAGGTAATACCGTTAAAAGCCATACAGAGATTTCGGTTCGCGACTTTCCTGTAGACTATGCCAAATTTAAGGGCTATAAAGGCACATTTTTGGTGAGACACGCCGCACAAAGTCATTAGTAACAAGCCCTTCAATGTTGAGAGCAGGAAAGAAGACCCTGGCGTAACCTATTTTCTGCATAGCAAAATTATCTACTAGAGGCACCTCGAGCGATTCGAAGCGGTCGTACTCAGTCCAGGGTCGGCACAGGGCGCGGCTATCGCAGCTGACACTCGCTCTCGCGCTGCGTTGCGTGGCAAAATATAATCTTAACACTTTCGTTGACAGTACCATCAATTAAGTGTTGTTAAGCCTACATATGACCCTGTCGACGTACTGTCTCCGAACGAGTTAAGGCTAAATACTTCATAGCTTTTAGATTGAAGCTATGGGTTACAATGTCCTGACCAGTTTAAAGTGTACCTCTCAGCCTGAAGCTCGGAGCAGACGGCGACCACAGCTTGCACGCACTCCTCGTACGCGAAGATATCCGTCTCAATAGCCTCGTGGTTCTTGGCGGCGGCTTCAACGGCCGCAATGTCGAAACCAGTGTCCTGGCTAATCATCGAAAGAACCCGTGTTCGCAAGAGAAGTAATGAGCTACTTGTCTTAAGGGGACGTAGGTTCGTGGTCTTCTCTCCCTCTCACTGAGCATAAGCGTGAGCGAGATGGAAGTGCGTGTTTGGAAGCGCGGATATCATGTTTTTTAATTTTATTTTTTTGTGCGTTTTAATAAATAAAAAAATAATAGCTGATTTCCCTCAAACATGACATTGCCGATTTTAAGAACCAATTGTAATATGTTTAGCTGTTGTGCATAATTTGTTAGAATTTTTTTAAGTGTATTTTAGACCTATGTTCGTGATTTTTTTCTATCAAGCGAAATTCAAAAACTCAGGATTCGAATAGCTGATTTCCCTCGAGAAAGGCCTCAAGATTGCTAATTAAATTTAGGGCAGCCGTATTATAATCCAAACAAGAGCTACGATTTTTTAAAAATCCGTTTTCGGAGCTCACGTCGCCTTAAGTTTAAAGTGTACCTCTCAGCCTGCAGCTCGGAGCAGACGGCGACCACAGCTTGCACGCGCTCCTCATACGCGAAGATGTCCGTCTCAATAGCCTCATGCTTCTTAGCCGCAGCTTCCACGGCCGCCAGGTCGAAACCGAAATTGTCCTGGCTGACCAACCGCTGGTTCTCAGACAGCCAGGTCTCACGCATCTGGGCTTTGCGGTTGAATCTGGAAAATATTAAATGTTAAGAATAGTATTCCACTAGACTGAACGACACGACGGTCATGTTGACAGAAAGTGTTGGAAGCTTTGTCATCTGTATTACTCGTATAAACACTAATCGATATAATCATAATGCTTGTGACATCGGCATGAAACTATTTCTAGATAAGTTAGAATTTGACTAGGTGTGAGTCACGTCATAGGCAAGAAAGATGCACTGTAATACAATAGAAACACGAAGATAACGGGTTACTAAAAGTCGCAGAGCGGTATTCTAAGGCCCAGCATAGGCTGATGGTGTATTTCTTTCTTTACGTCTGCTGAATAGCCCTAAGCGGAGTTCTCAATCATAACACCACTCACAACCTTACTATGCTTTTAATAAGGTTGAAACTCACCTAGCATCCAGCTGCTCGAGTTTCTCCTGCCTAATGAGCTCCTCTCTAAGCGCGAGCTCTCGCTGGGGCTCGGGACTTCTCGAGTCGCTCCCAGGCACGGTTGATGTCGTGGATCATTCCTTCTTGGGCATGACTTATCGCCACCCGATAATTTAGAGCACCAATATGACTTGCGACCTTATTGTCCTTTTAATAAGGTTGTAACTCACCTAGCAGCCAGCTGCTCGAGCTTCTCCTGCCTGATGAGCTCCTCTCTAAGCGCGAGCTCTCGCTCGTGCTCGGACTTCTCGAGTCGCTCCCAGGCGCGGTTGATGTCGTGGATCATCTTGCCCTCTTTAGGTGTGTAGGGCTTCTGGTTGGCGGCGCGCATGCGTGACTGTAGCGTGAACAGGAGCACTTCCAGGTTGCCTTTCTCCACGAACCTGGCGACAACGGTAAACAATATTTATGCTATATTATAAAGAGGTAAAATTTTTACTTAAGGAGTAATCTTCGGAAGTCCTTAATCGATTTAAAAAAATACACCTTTTTATAGAATGGTTCTTCAGGATGGAGCCCTCCCTCTGGGAGGCCATTGAGCCCCCCAGAGAGGCCATACCAACACATATCTGTTGCTGGCCGCACTGCAGGCCAAACAGGGACAAAAAAAAAGAAAAAAAAAGATCGGCACTGACTATATTTTAGCCTGTCGCTTCGCCAGGGTCCTTTGTTATGCGCGAGCGGAACCGCGCGGGCAGTAAGTTAGCTTTTAAAAATTGCAGATAAAAAGATTTGGTGGATTTGGCCAACGGAACATTGCGGAAAATCGCCAATGGTTTTGTGTAGGTCTCCAAGTCATATTTCGGATTGCTGCACCAATCCACTTTAACAGACCCAGAAAAAAGTTCATGTTTATCAATGTAAACACAATGAAAGGTAAGGTTATATAGTACGTTCAAATCTCTAAAAGTAAATTCTGTCAAAAAACGCAAGCGAAAAGTTACCTCATTGTCAGTACGGGTCCGAACGCGTTTGCGTTTAGTTTCAATTTGTATGGCAACGCGAACAGCGTGTTTGATGGCAACTATTAGGAACTACGCGTTGCCATACGAATTGAAACTAAACGCAAACGCGTTCGAAAACGTATATGTATCGATAAAACTTATACTAGAGCTACAGAGCACAAAGTCGTTTGTTGCTTGCGTTAGCTTGACAGGATTTACTCTTACAATTTTCGGATGGAGTACTTACTTGGGAGGTTTCTCCACGGTGCGATAGTTGGCGAATTGGACGAGCTGTTGGCGAACGCCCTCCAGAGAGTTAGCGAATGTTCGGTCGCCCAGCGCTTCGATCGTGCGCTCGATCCATTGCAGGAGGTCACTGTGGACGAACAATCAGTTATTACTAAAGCTATATAGCTTATAGAGAGCTTAATTAACATAGCATAAAACATTTATTTATTTATCTTGAAAAATTCTGAGACAGGTTTACATATAGACATTAAAGGCTTAAAGTTATAAAAAACAAAGTCGTGTTAGTTACGCCATTTTTAACTCCGATTTTTATTATGTAGGTAATTTGTTGGATTCGTCTTTACTCCGAATAGCAGAATAACTAACTAACTGTCACTTGTGTCCGCAGGAGCTACCTACCACAACCCTACACGTGTCCCCTGGGTGGTACTAAAGAGTGACACACTCAAAAGGCCAAAATAATGTAAATATGCCGCACTATTAAATAAATAACTAATACACACATACTACATGGAACAACTTGAGTAATTTTTTTCATTTTTTAATACATTTTGTATGGCGGTTCGAAGTTCGCCGGGTCAACTAGTTACTGCCTATATTATAATGATGTGATTACAACTCGACTTGGAAAAAACATGAAAGTATGATGCTACTACGTCCAAGTTTTCTATTTGCATAATTCATAGCCTCCTAAGACCCACCATACAATACAAAAAGGCATTGAAATGTGTATCAATTAGTGTAAGAAATAGATTTGAAATTCTTTTGTTTAAAAAAACGACCGAAACATGACAAATGCTTCTCTATAACAAAGGAAAACGATTTAAATTCCTTTGCTCCCTAGCAAGTCCTCTCAGTAGACCCTGGAGCAGTCTTACCTGGTGAGAGTCTCATACTCCTGTACCATCTTGTCGTTCTCCATGGCGATGCCGACCACCTTCCCGATTCTCTTGCCCTGGACTGTCTCCTGCTTCATCTTGCTGAAGTAGTGGTAGTACGTCACCACGTACGTGATGATGGACTTCTCGTCGGGGTGGTCAACTGCGATGTCTGGAATATAGAGGTGATTAATTAGGAACGTTCGTTAAGGCGACGTAGGCGTGAGCGAGATGGAAGTGCGTGTTCGGAAGCGCGGATATCATGTTTTTTTATTTAAATTTCTTGTGCGTTTAAATTAATAAAAAAGTACCTAATAGCTGAATTCGTTCAAACATGATATTGCCGATTTTTAGAACCAATTTTAATATGTTTAGCTGTTGTGCATAATTTGTTAGGATTTTTTAAAGTGTATTTTAGTCCTATGTTCGTGATTTTTTTTCTATCCAGCGAAAGTCAAAAACTCAGGATTCGAATAGCCGTTGTCCCCCGAGAAAGGCCTCAAAATTGCTAATTACCTAAATGTAGGGCAGCCGTATAATAATCCAAACAAGAGCTACGATTTACAAAAAATCCGTTTTCGGAGCTCACGTCGCCTTAAGTTTATGTGTATACCGTACAATCAAGCTAGCACTGACTTCTTCTTCTATCTAGCGTTATCCCAGCCTTTGCCAGAGTCCGCTTTCCTACTCTCTATTCTCCACTTTGCACGATCCTGGGCGTCTTCCTTTGTGAGCCCGTTTTCGCTCATATCAGCCTTCACGACATCCAGCCATCGCTTCTTAGGTCTACCGCGGGGTCGAAGACTAGGCCAAGGCATGCAAGGAGATGGCCTGCGAGATACTGACTACAGTAAGAAAATTGGAGGGGAAGGCAAGGTCACGCTTCTTCTGTGTTAGGTAGCAAGTGGTTTCCGGGCTTTTTCGGGCAACCGGAATAACCCGCCCCTTAATCATTAAGTCCACCCTTTCTACTTTTTTTATTTGTACAATAAAGTTTGAATAAATAAATAACCTATGAAAAGGAGTAGGGAACGGTAGGCATTTAGTAAGTTCCTAAGTCAAACTTTTCTGAGCAATGAGCTTTATAAGAAAGATCTGAGAATCAAGATCTGAGGTGCAAGTGCAGGTTTAGATGGACAGCATTCAATTGCAATTATCAGCATTAATGACGATAGTGACTGATGCATTTTGGTTGATTTCTTGAATTTTTTATGCACATAGGAACGTTTTATTATGTGAATATGTTCAAACCTTACCTTCAGCATCCAACAGTTTGGTAAGCCCAAGCTTATCCTCAGCAACGTTGAACGCATTATTAAGATTATGCATCGGATTGCTTCTATGAAGCTTTTCAAACTGAATCAGGTCTGGTCTGTGCTTGTGTATGATGGCGTTGAACGCCAACCCGTCCCGCCAGGAGGTCGTGAAGTTGCGTACATTCACGTTGTTGTAACCCGCCGTCTTCATTTGACACCATAATAGCAGGGCGTCTTTAGCGGACTTCGTTTCTTTGTTGTCGGTTTCTTCGATTGTGATGTCTTGGATCTATGAAAACGTTTTCGATTAGTAATCATGCCAAAACAAACAATTAGTAACGCCTTCCGTTCATAAACGAATCATATGGCTGTAAATAACTTAATGATATCACCGCAACTATCGGGATTCCAATCCTTTTATAGCATTGGATCGTATAAGTTCTTGAAACACTGCTAAGATATGCGATGAATCTAATTACCAATAAGTATCTTGAAATTGCTTACTTTCATACAATGTTACACTACATTAATATTATTATCCAATTGAAAAATCTAAGACCTCCGACTATTTCTGCAGTTCGCCAAAATGTAAGCAAAATTAAATAGTAATCCATTAATTTTATGTTGTGAAGGAAAATACATCCCTAGGTGTTACAAGAAAGATTTTATATTACAAGGTATCTTTAGGTCACGCAGATTATCAAATAATAAGAAACATCCTGGAACCGAAGGTTTATGCCCCAAATGTGACCCATGTCGATTCAGAACCGCTGCGCTTTTTCAACATCTTCCGAAAGGCGTGGCTTCGTAAAAGGTTTAAACAGATCAAGGACCAACCTGGAACCGCAGGATTATGGTCCAGATGAGCCCCAGGTTGAGCCTTGGGTTCCGTCGACGATGTCGTGGGAGCCCATGTTCTCTAGATGCACGCACTGCTCGCGTAGGAACTGCAGCGCTTTGTCAACGTTCTCCAGGCAGTGGATTCGTTACAGGGCTACAAAGATCAAGAACCAACCTGGAACCGCAGGATAATGGTCCAGATGAGCCCCAGGTTGAGCCTTGGGTTCCGTCGACGATGTCGTGGGAGCCCATGTTCTCTAGATGCACGCGCTGCTCGCGTAGGAACTGCAGCGCTTTGTCAACGTTCTCCAGGCAGTGGATTCGTTACAGGGCTACAAAGATCAAGGACCAACCTGGAACCGCAGGATAATGGTCCAGATGAGCCCCAGGTTGAGCCTTGGGTTCCGTCGACGATGTCGTGGGAGCCCATGTTCTCTAGATGTACGCGCTGCTCGCGTAGGAACTGCAGCGCTTTGTCAACGTTCTCCAGGCAGTGGATTCG
This sequence comes from Epinotia brunnichana, assembly GCA_963854355.1. NCBI lineage: Eukaryota > Metazoa > Arthropoda > Insecta > Lepidoptera > Tortricidae > Epinotia > Epinotia brunnichana. Next base: position 12,858,472 of record OY977949.1, on the reverse strand, counting down.
TTACAGGGCTACAAAGATCAAGAACCAACCTGGAACCGCAGGATAATGGTCCAGATGAGCCCCAGGTTGAGCCTCGGGTTCCCGTCGACGATGTCGTGGGAGCCCATGTTCTCTAGATGCACGCGCTGCTCGCGTAGGAACTGCAGCGCTTTGTCAACGTTCTCCAGGCAGTGGATTCGTTACAGGGCTACAAAGATCAAGGACCAACCTGGAACCGCAGGATAATGGTCCAGATGAGCCCCAGGTTGAGCCTCGGGTTCCCGTCGACGATGTCGTGGGAGCCCATGTTCTCTAGATGCATGCGCTGCTCGCGTAGGAACTGCAGCGCTTTGTCAACGTTCTCCAGGCAGTGGATTCGTTACAGGGCTACAAAGATCAAGGACCAACCTGGAACCGCAGGATAATGGTCCAGATGAGCCCCAGGTTGAGTCTCGGGTTCCCGTCGACGATGTCGTGGGAGCCCATGTTCTCTAGATGCACGCGCTGCTCGCGTAGGAACTGCAGCGCTTTGTCAACGTTTTCCAGGCAATGGATTCGCATCTTGCCTTTCGTCGGGCGAGGCTGTAATGGGAAAAATCGATTAGGAACACAACGATAAACAGATGTAAGAGTAGTGACGAAATTTCCATTCCTTTCCGAATAAAAACAAAGAGTAAATTATGTCTGTTAATTTCCAAGAACAATGCCTACAAAAAGTACGACAGATGGCTTATTATGCCATACTTGCACCTAAAAAGTGTATTTTATTGTCTATTGTATATTTGCATAATTACTGATATACGTTGGCGTTAATGTCGACAGCTGAATTAGCAATAACATCGTCGTGATGTTGCGTTGTTAGTCTAAACATAGTGCAGTCCGGTGACAACAAACTGTAGGTCTTGTAGGTTGGTCTACGAGTATCATTAAATTAGACGTATAATGTTCATTTGTATACGTACGCGTATATAGACAAATTACATGGTCGGATAATCCGGTAATACGGCGCGATTGGGGTTTCCTGTAACCTAATCCATCATATTAGCGTTCTAGTGGATTTTTCTTTGTAACCAGGTAAGTCTAGTGGATATTAGATTGGTAGTCAGTTAAAACATGATTTCATGTAGTAAAATACAGAGTAACAACAAACATAAACAGTTCAAAAAACTATAACCCAACGACGGAAAAGTAACTATAAAAGGTTTTCTTTCATACAAAAGGTATGCTATGTCACCTGGAGCATAATTTCGAATCGATAGACACCTCATTTATCAAAATCGGTTCAGATCTTAAACGCTACGGTGCAACACACGTAAATACAAACATTTGCCTTAATAGGGCCACTCCGGTTGTTTTTATACTAGGCCAATCTTTTGCGTTTTATATTTCCTTCTTCGGGGAAAAACACCTTCTATTACAATTCTTTTTTAATTCAATTCAATTCATATGTTTATTGCAGGCTTAGCCCATAAAAGTGTTAGTAGGTTACAAAAACATAAAGATTATGCATCCCATATCAGAAAATATACAAGAGCCTCTGCCTTGCAAACTCACTATTTCAAGTTTAACAGTACTTTTGTACTTTTTTATCTAGGTTGATGTCCTACAAAAACTCCTCGTGCTTAAAGGTATGTTCGTCGCTGCTATTCAAAGGCTTGCACTTGAATGACAATGGCTAAATTTCACGGCCACCAGCGGTCGTTAACTATAATTATGCTGGAGGGAATCTCATGCGGACATCGCCGCACATTTAACAATTAACGCAAAAATTAGTTAGCCACGTCAGTCACTTGAGAGCTCAATAGCTTCGTTTTAGGTAAATGAATACGGTGATGTTGTGATGATGTCTTACCAGTCTCTCGCCAGAGAGCACCTCGAGCAGTTTTATGAGCATCTTGCCATCCCTCATGTCCACGTAGAGGTCGCCGATACGGTGCCCCACGCGGACGAGATGGGAGTTCACCCATTTTTGGAAAGTCTTCTTTTGTACGCTTTCTCGTTCGTCTGTTGGATAAGAAAGTTATCAATCAATAAGATACATTTATGATTAATATTCTAGCTATGGACGAATGCGACTCCTTTACAATTTACATTCTCTTTCATCCGTATGAAGATTGCTGTGTAATAGAACGTATAGATAAACCAAACCAACGCCCGACCAAGTAATAAAAATGATTGTCTCAAAAGGATATTTTTTAAATTAAAGGGTAAAAGAACGGAACGGACCTGTCAGGTCAAAATGAAAGTGGACGTAATAGTTCATTGCTACGTATTAAAAGAAGGAAAGAATGTTGACACATTAACCGCCAGTGGGGCCGACCACGGTGCGGAGACCAGATGGGCGGGTTAGCACCAGGCTCCAGGACGTGCTGTGCCGGCGGCGCCATCGCAGTAACAGGGCAGGGAGGTGGTGTAGTGTTCGGTAACTAATATATGTAATGTTAGATGGGGATTGGGTTGCAGGTCGTACGCTGCGGACCGGAAAGGGTGGTGTTGTGCGAGATGAAGGTATTGCTTATGGGTTTAATGCGGAATTTGCCAAGAAGCATGGGAACTATTGCAGCTGAAGAACTACTTCTTCTTCCTATCAGTTTATCAAGTAACTTGTGGGCTAAACAAGCAAATTCTCGAGTAGCACAGTCACGTATTTAAAAGTAGGTATCGGTTTATATTTACCTTAAGTGTGCATAAATCCGTAAAACAAATCACACATGCCATACTTATCTCAATACACCTACAAACCAATATCCTATAGACAACGATAACACTGATCACATAAACACCAACCTCTAAGCTCCCTGACCACTTTATCGTAATACACGTCCAGTCCAGGAACCTCTATGTCGACGCCTTTTTTAATCAGATCATAGCACTCTGTAGATGTCATGTCACCAGCACTGAGGGCCACTGAGAGGAAACTGAGTTTAGCAAAGCCTCGCCGAGAGAACGGGAAGAATCAGAGCGACTAAAACAAACTGGCCACTGGGACATTCGACACCAATGCTCCAGATATTGACAACTTTAGGTCCAGTCTATTAACTACACTAGTTGCACCACTCGTCGATTCAAAGACGTTGAATTTGTGGACGAGCATGCCGGGTGTGTGTAAAAACGAGAGTGCTCTTGAAATTTTAGATAATTCTACTAGTATTGATAAAGCGATATCAGAAGCGGATGATTTAATAGTAGCCTCGGTTGTGTTAGGATTCGTGAAATGTTTGTTACCTCTGAACTTGTTACAGGAAAAGCGGAAACGGTGGCTTCAGCCGATAAGGGAATACATATTTGCCTGCTTTATTCTATTTATGTAGTTGTAAATACGTTTTCAACACATTTGCTCGTAACGTGCCTCTTATTGTGCCGCTTTTGGGCTCATAATCCTGGGTATTAAACACGCGTGTTTAATATCATTACGACACTCGTGTAGTTATATCCCGATTAAGACACGTTGGCACCTTGCAGCAAGGTGTATGTATGGACTCGGCGCATTCTTAAATTGACCGGGTTATACAGGTTTGTTTTTAATTCTCGGCAAATGGATTCTTACTCGACTAAACAAATTAAAACCTTCTTGTGAATTAATTGATTATTTCTTCTTGGATATGGTATAGGAACGTTTCATTTAGTAAAACTATTTACTTTTGATAACATTTTACATAAATTTATATTGAATAAGATTTATTTTATTTTATTTTGTATTGGCTGTTTAGAGATTTCATCTAAGCCTTGCTGAGGGCGCACTGCGCGAACTTCACGAAAAAAAATTTGTTGCGCGCCATTATATGTAATTTTACAAATATTTGTAAACATTGATGATGCGTGTTTGGTTATTATTAAAAATGTTGACTCGTGGTGAATAGAAAAGTGATAAATAGAATTGACGCCACTGTTCCTACATTCTTGGATATGTTCAAATGTATGTGAGTAAAAACCTGTTGTCATCAATAACTAAAGGAAACAACTTAGGAGCCTGTAACATTTTAATTTTATGAAAAGGATTTTTTCCTCGCAAATGTGTTGAAAAACGTCGCATGACACGCGTGAGCTTTGATAATTTCATCCTCGGCTCTCTTATCACGCTCACATGCGGTAATGATCAACATAGCTCACTTGTATCACAATGTACTATTAAACAACGAATGCATTAATAACGTGTTCAAAATTATTATTTGCGAGTCCACTAGTGTGATTCAATATATTCTTTGTAAATATTAAATGGTCGTTATGGTGAACAAGATTCTTACATAATTACTCATGAATGCACTACGACGTAACCATTGAATTATTGAATGGAACAATATTAGTTTTATTTAGTACCATGATATACAAATATAAAGATATATAGTTATCAGTATTTGCCTTCGATTCTGTTTCACAATTCTTATCTTGATCTTGGTGCAGGATAAGCAAGTTCGCTGACACAAATACTCATAATAGGTGTAGGTATACGTGTTTCTAAGCTACTACTGATAAACGCACTTATGTTAATTGCAGCCATTTATAGTCGTATAACATGAACTGGGTTAAGCACTATCACAAGGTGGTTACATAAATACAATACATACACATTGATTACTTTTTTCTTAAGAATACAATCCATACTAAAAATGTACCTAGATTTGTTGTTGGGATGGGATGTCCCAAATCAACAGCCCAGGGGGAAAATTATAATAATCCAACTCGTGTGCTAGCTGGAGCATTTTAGTCGGACGGTCGACTAAAATGCCCTTTACTTCCTTTGTCCTTTTCCAATATTCCAAATCGTATAATAATATAAACTATCGAGACGTTGAAGTTTAACGATTGTGTCTTGCTGCACCAAGCACTTAATGCGGTCTTAGAGTAAGCATTTTATTAAGTTTGCTTATTGAACAAATTAAATAATACACATGCCATCCGCGTTGTTATAGCATGACTAAGCCCCCAGCATGCTTAAGAGCATTAGAATATGTACTCACGGCACCAAATTTAATTTCCTGCATGACCCCTTGCCGCGTTAATAAAGGGAGTTTAATTAGTGTAGAATTTGATAGCCAAATGTGATGTCAAATTTATAACATTTGGTCATCTATTTAAGTGGTACCTAATACCTACTAGTGGTATGGTGTGTGATGTAAATTATAACAATGCAGAGCTAGAGTTTCGTATGCGAGAAATAGGCATTGGTGCGGTCCTAAGAGTCACAGAACATTTTTATACCTTATATCAACTTTTCAACCGGACAGCCTAGTACGGCTAACCCCATTTTGACCAAACCTAAAGATAAATGACAGGATTACGACGAGGCAGCAAGAAGCATTATACTCTAGTGTGTGGCAATAAAACCAGCGAATGGTTATTGCGATTGCGCCATAAAAGGTCCTAATTAGCATAATGTTCTTATGGATACACTCCAATAAGGACGTGGATTGAATTGAATGGACTTGACGTGGATTTGGATTCATTCGGAGTGGATTGATGCAACAGGTACTTATTAGCGAAGCCTAATGCATACTCGTTTGATTGAGTGCCTTAATTAAAGGCTTGCGGCAAAGATTAACTAACCGATTAAGAAAGGTCGCGATCCTCAGAAGGAACCGAAGAAGAACGACCAAAATGGCAGATGGAAATGTCATATCGCCACCGTGGACCTGACCAGTCAGCACCCTTCTAAGTGATTGCTTGAAGCATCGAACACTAAATAATGAACTGCGCGTGCTAACCCATCCATAGTGTTATTTTATTGAATGCGACGCGACATTCATTCGTTTTATCATACGTTCGTCGTCTTCATTCATAATTAATGCTGAAATTCACTAACAGTGTTGTACTCGCCAATGAGCTTACCCCAACATTATTTAGACCCTAACTTCCATAACAACTGTTTGTAGTTGGAAGCCTATGCTCGTCTTCATTCCTCATCAATGCAGAAATCGTCTAAATTTAGTGTACTCGCCAATGAGCTTACACCAACATTATTTTGACCCCTAGCTCCGTAACGACTCTGTGTAGGAAGTTGGAGGCCTATACTCGTCTTCATTCCTCAATCCTCATCAATGCAAAAATTGCCTAACCTTTCACAAATTAGTGTACTCATCTTCACTCACTCACGCTAGTATTATTTTGACCCTTAGAGCCGCGCCACATTGAGCCACTAGTGGCCGCCACAAGTTGCGGAGGAGTTCTTTCATACATTTTGTCGGCACCGGGCGTTTAGTGGCGTCCGAGCCACATGCAGCGAGAGTGGCTCGCGCTCGCTACAACTACACTAGTGGCTGTAATGTGAGCCTGCAAGGCTATCAGAGGACCCCTTCGGCCGTCTAGGGAACCAACCAATGCTACGTAACCAGTTACGTGTGAAGAATTATTTTTCTTGCTACGAAACTAGTTACGTACAAAGAATTCTTCTTACTTGTTGGAAACCTGTTACGATCACAAAACACTAGGTGGGTTAGGTTCGTTAGGTATAGTCCATTTCAAATACGAAGGCCCTATGCACTTGAAACTTAACAATAGGGCTCATAATGTTTGTCTTTTAGTATATTTTGCTATCACTAATCCTATTGTTAACGTCCATTGACCGTCTCAAGTGCAATCGGGCCTTGGTATTTGAAACGTAGTTTAGCTTCAGATGCCCGAAGGGCAAACAGACCAGATATAGTCCATCGAAACCGTCCAAATACGAAAAAGGTCGTAAATGGTTTCGTAAAAAGAAAATCTTTGTACGTAACTAGTTTCGTAGCAAGAAAAATAATTCTTCAACGGTACTGGTTACGTAGCTTTGCTTTCGTAGGCGGCTGAAGGGCACAGCACAGCTGTGTCGCGGCGAGGTAGACTATCCGCCTCTTTCTAATAAAAAAAAAATGGGAAGAGACGGATAAATATAAATAAATAGTCTATGTCGCCGCGACACAGCTCGTAGGCCATCCTGTGATAGCCGTGTTGTTCTTAGTTTCGTTACAACTATGTGTAGAGTTGGAGCCGTTGGAGGACTCGGAGGTCAATACTCACCAGCTAACGCCTTAATACGCGATCGTTCGAATAGCCTCGAGGACGAGTTGCCGCCGTCGTACTCGTACTCGTCGATGATCTCTTGCCCGTGGCCGATGGACGGGTCCCATCGGGACACCGTTATGTCGGTCGTCATCGCGACCTCACCACGCCACGATCAACCTTCTGGAATAGACCATACGGTACAAGGTTAACTATGTTTCAATAAATTGCTACACAAATAATAATATCTATAAAGACGTTCAGAGGTATGGAAGATTTTTTTGTTGTTCATGCTGCGACCCCAAGTAAATGGGATAAGGGCAAGCGAATGATTTAAAGACGTTCAAAGGTTTACGAAAAACTAAAATAAATACGCATAAGAGTTGCTAAATGAAGGCTCGCAGCAAGTGACAGATGATATTGAAATTAAAAGGCACCTCCGGTGATTGGCAATTACTTGAATCTTTCCTATTAGAGCCGCGGTAATATAGATATTGGCATCCAATAGAGTTACAGATGGATTCAAAACACATATTATTGATATGAGAAGAGAGAAGAATAAAGTTCTAGTTGAAAGCTGCAGCCAATGTTTGTTGACGTTTCTAATAAATTGGTTGCGACACTAGCGACAATGTTGAGCCACTATTCAATGCAGTCAACATACAAGATGTTTTTTATAACCCGCATCCCACTTCCGCGATTGTCACAAAAAACACCCTTTACGACTCAGAGTGTACTAGATAATTGGTAGGCGTAATTAAACAAAATAAAAGAGTAATACTTAGGTAGCAGTGGGTGGCGGAGCGCCCATACAAGCCGATTCCCACCGGCTTGCCAAAAAATTATTTTAAAGCAAGCCTAAAGTTTTATAATTATATACTCTAAAAACTTTCAAAACGTTTTTGTTCCGGGTTGCCCATCGAAAATTAATTCACGCGCCGCCACTGTTAGGTAGTAAGTAAAGATACCGTAATAATTATTAAATTGGTAATGGTATGCCTTGTTTCGATACCCATTCCGTGAAGTATTTGTAAGTTTAGAGGTGTTCTGCCTTTTCGCAGAACTATTTTTGGCCGAATATCATTTGCCAACTAACGTTTCGCCGAAGATTCACTTTGACAACTAACGATTACCAAAATGTTATATGACAACTTTTTAATTCGCAGAATTATTATAAAGCGGATTATTATAACGCCTTTACACTTTTGGCAGACTCATCATTTGTCAAATCTTTCACTTGGTCGAACAACTCTTGGACGAATAACGTTTAGTTGATGCAACAGTTCACTTTTCATACATTAGGCAAGGCAAAAGATACTAGCATAGATAACAACGGCAACAGGAACAGCAGGGACTTAGTGGCAAAACCGACTCGGATCGCGGATAGGTTAGAAGACGAAAGCGGGAGCTCTGCTCCCGCTTTCGTCTTCGAGGTTATTTTTTTTATAAAAGTGCGGAAATACTTGTTCTTAACACAAATATTGTAACAACGGCAACAGGAACAGCAGGGACTTAGTGGCAAAACCGACTCGGATCGCGGATAGGTTAGAAGAGGAAAGCGGGAGCTCCGCTCCCGCTTTCGTCTTCGAGGTTATTTTTTTTATAGAAGTGCGGAAATACTTGTTCTTAACACAAATATTGTAACAACGGCAACAGAAACAGCAGGGACTTAGTGGCAAAACCGACTCGGATCGCGGATAGGTTAGAAGAGGAAAGCGGGAGCTCCGCTCCCGCTTTCGTCTTCGAGGTTATTTTTTTTATGAAAGTGCGGAAATACTTGTTCTTAACACAAATATTGTAACAACGGCAACAGGAACAGCAGGGACTTAGTGGCAAAACCGACTCGGATCGCGGATAGGTTAGAAGACGAAAGCGGGAGCTCTGCTCCCGCTTTCGTCTTCGAGGTTATTTTTTTTATAAAAGTGCGGAAATACTTGTTCTTAACACAAATATTGTAACAACGGCAACAGGAACAGCAGGGACTTAGTGGCAAAACCGACTCGGATCGCGGATAGGTTAGAAGAGGAAAGCGGGAGCTCCGCTCCCGCTTTCGTCTTCGAGGTTATTTTTTTTATAAAAGAGCGGAAATACTTGTTCTTAACACAAATATTGTAACAACGGCAACAGGAACAGCAGGGACTTAGTGGCAAAACCGACTCGGATCGCGGATAGGTTAGAAGAGGAAAGCGGGAGCTCTGCTCCCGCTTTCGTCTTCGAGGTAATTTTTTTTATAGAAGAGCGGAAATACTTGTTCTTAACACAAATATTGTAACAACGGCAACAGGAACAGCAGGGACTTAGTGGCAAAACTGACTCGGATCGCGGATAGGTTAGAAGACGAAAGCGGGAGCTCTGCTCCCGCTTTCGTCTTCGAGGTTATTTTTTTTATAGAAGAGCGGAAATACTTGTTCTTAACACAAATATTGTAACAACGGCAACAGGAACAGCAGGGACTTAGTGGCAAAACCGACTCGGATCGCGGATAGGTTAGAAGAGGAAAGCGGGAGCTCCGTTTATTCGTACCTACCTACATACTTTGTCATAAAAATAAGTGAGCGGTTGCGCTTACCCACGATGTTGCTAAAATTATATCACGTAGTTGCTAAACGAAACGGTACTCAATAAAACATTTGGTAAACAATAAACTACCAAATGTATATTATGCCAACTAAAACATTAAGCAATATGAAAGTAGGCGTTTTGAAAAATGACATTATAAAACACAGACCACATGTTGAGTTGGTAACTGTTCAGTTGGCAAATAAAACAAGTAAATTAGATAAGTTGGGAAATGAACGTTCGGCGAAATAAAATTACGCGAAACGTGAGTTGGGGAGTGATAATCGGCTATACAATTTTCGGCGATAAATAAGAGAACCAAGTTTAGACTTGGTAATCAAAATCGATTACATTACTTGATTGATGTTAGTCAATCGACATTAAGACTAAACCCAATAAATAAATAATAATAAATATTACGGGACAATCATACACAAATCAACCTAGGCCCACGGTAAGCTCAGTAAGGCTTAAGCAATAAGTCCATTGCTTAACGTTGCCTTGAATTAATTGGCAACAACTACAGTAAATAACCGTTAAACATCCGTAAACAAATTGAATAGTGTAAAATTCGCGAAAACTGCATTTGGTTGTGTATTTTTATTCGGTACAATGACATCACGCCGATGATAAGATATGATATCAAGACGTCGGCCGCGCCTTGCCGGCCGGTAACACATTATTTAATTTAGCTAAATTGTAAGAAGTATCGCCAGCAGTGGGAGTAGTTACGCGTAAGAGGAGGTCAAAATGATTATATATACACCTTTATTTCAACGGAATAAGAGCTTGTTTACATTATTTTAGCGTGTAGTTACTCTTGTTGCTGACTGTAGCAGGACCTGGTATTGTAGTCAGGCTCGTAGATCAAATTAACACGACAAGGTCAGTGCCGCAAATTTAATGATTCACGCCGTTACGTAACTATGGCCACCAAAAGTACAATTGTATCTATCTACCCAGAAGATAAATATAACTATGAGTTTGATGAATAGAACTGATAAAGACTGAACCGTATCTGATCGGAGTCACGCAATAAAATTTGCTACTACAAACTTAACGCATAAATCCAAAACTTTGAATACGAATCGAAGGAGTGGAGTAAGTATGTATAATATATTCATTTATTGAGTCACACATAGTTTCAATGTGAATCCCAAATTAAGGCGCTCTTATTAGACGATATTTAGGTATTTGCGGAGGTGAGGCAGACGGAGCGGGAGACGCGCGTCCCGCGCACCCCGCTAACGGCCTTATTCTGTTGGCATCCGTATTCGGCTCGTTTTTGCGGATCATACGATCAAATGTTTGTCTTCTTGAATAATTGTTTTATTTTTCAAATCTTGGTTGATTTGTGTAAGATTGTCCCCAAATATTTATTGTTTATTTATTTATTTAAATCTATTTTTTTTAAAGAAAATAAGGAATAATAGGTAGTTACAGTTCTTAAGTACATCGTAGTATGATGACATCAATTATGGACACTTACTTTCCAAAGATATGTTAGTACAGATTTCTTCATCATCAATCCACCTATCGTTTTCCCAGTTCCTATGTGGGTGCTTCCGTTTTCCAAATACGTAGAACTGATAAAATAATAGTACATCTTCACTTCCTAAGGGTGAACGTCACCAATTATGGATTGTACTAATATATTACAGGTTTTTTAAACCGAAATAAAATCGATTACTTCTAGGTAAAGTTATAGCGCCGGTTAACACCCGCTTAAGAAACCATCAAAAATAATAAACAAATAGCTATGTTCATCTATTTATCTCCTGGCAAATTATATTATTACCATGTATGTCTTTCCCGCTCACGGGACAATGATGTCCCGGACCTTTGGGAGGCATGCGTGGGGCTAGGTACCTACAAAGTACCAACGGAGCCAACACGTAGAGGCCCTTTTGACAATTTAATGAAATGCAAGGAGTATTATTACCATAATTATTACCTTTGTTACATAAGTATGACTGACTGATCAAAAACTGGATAATTAGACCACTGTTAGTCAGAAGAGCATTTTATTATACAGGGTGGTTATTTTAAGACCAGCAATTTCTTCAGTACATGACTATGTCTATTAAAAAATGTAATTTGACCAAACATCATATAAAAATAACAAATTCAATTTGTCTCTTAAATACCTAAAAGTGTTATGTCACTGCGCTCGCGCGGCGCGTGCTGCCTACCATGCTACCTCGACCAGCGGCCACACCGCGATGGACCTTGATACTCTCAACAAGCCAACAAGATTGGACTTATACTTGGCTCTATACTCCAGGCAAAATACGGTTTCGAAAATCATTAATTTATAATAGCGTTTTTTTGTATATTTCATTTTTAATCGTTATTCTAAGATGCTTTACACAAGAATCCAACAAATTTTTCAACCGGAAGTAATTATATAAATATAAATTAAGCTTTAATTGTCTTTTTTTGTTTGATTTATGTTGAATTTTTTAAAGCAAATGTAAATTTAGGTAAAAGCCTCCTCGATCTCATGCCATTTTTTTCGGTCTTTAGCCAACTGCATCCAGCTAGGTCCGGCGACCTCAGTTATGTCATTGGTCCAACGTCTTCGTCGTCTACCTTTCCTTGTTTTGCCTTTCGGCCCTGACCAGTTTGTTGCTTCCAGTGCCCTTCTTTTCTCCTAATATCTGGCGATATATGGCTTTTACCCGAATGGGGTCCATATAAGAAAGAAAAAATTGCATAAATCTTTTAGATTTAGTAAATATGTACTAACACAAACAATATGGAATAAATAAAGCTTAAATAAATATATATATATAAACTAGCTGTTGCCCCGCGACTTCGTCCACGTATAACATGTTATCGTCTAAATGTTTGTTTAAGAAATTTAAATGTTTGTTTAATAAAAAAAAAACATTGAAATTAGTTTTGTACAGTCAGCATCAGATAGTTAGTAGCAGCCTAGGTAACCAAATATATCGCAATACGTCTTTGTTACTATAGGTGTAAGGATGTGTTACGATATATTTGGCTACTTTGGCTGTTACTAACTATATGACGCTGACTGTACCTAGTCTTTAAGTAAACAGTCTAAAACCGAAGAAACAAATCTCTCTTTATTTCAAAATGTCTTGCTCTCTATACAAACTTAGAACCTATTTGAACTCTCATAGTAAATAGTCTGAAACCGAAGTTACAAATTTCTAACTTTAAAAATGTCTTGCTCTCTATACATAATTCGAACCCCCTTTTAACCTTCTTAAGTGATTAATAATTAAAAAACCGAAGTTACAAATCCCTTACTTTAAAAATGTCTTGCTCTCCATACAAACTAGAAGAACTGTATATCCTAGAAGTAGGTATTTTTGTCAAGACCAATCCAAGCATGTTCAGTAACGTTTCAGAAGGCCGCAGATTTCCGACACGTAAACAATACAAACAAAAATTGAAAACTTTGCAGGGTAGCAACAACACCGCGCTAATCAGAGGCGGAATCTTGGGAATGGCACCAAACATTTTCAATAAAATTCCAGACCGAATTAAACACTGGTTATTAATAAATTTAAAAGACAATTGACTTCAGATTCAGATTTGTTTATTATCATAATTTTACAATTGAAATCATAGTACAATGAATATACAGATAAAAATGTGTTAAAATTATAACTTGTCAGTTACAATAAAATACAATAGATGTGTACAGTTGTGTACAGAATTGTTATTATTTGCAAATAGTTTAATAATACTTATACTCATAGCATAATACTATTACATAAAATAGAGAAAGAAAACATAATACAAATATTAACGTCAAGCTTTTAAGATCTTGTTATTTAGTCATTTGAAAGAAATTCTTGTAAACTATACAGTGTTTTTTCAAGCAATAGTTGTTTTACATGGAAGCGAAAAGAGTTGTCGTTCGTTATGGTTTTAAGGTTTGAAGGTAGCCGGTTAAAAAGTATTTGTCCTATTAACTTCGGAAGTTTTGTGCCTATTCTAAGTCTGGGCGAGGTTGTTTTGAAGTGGATACTTCTTTGCTCGCGTTCTTGTATAGGGGTACAGTTCAAAATGTATCACGTAACTTCCGGATTAACTTTTTGTAGAGAAGCCTAATCTGATTTCAAATAATTGTTTGTTACATGTTTTAATCCTTCTTTATTTGCTATTAGTTGTTAATCACAAAATGTTATTTAGTTTATGTGACGGGCATGAAAACTATGCTGAAATGACCGCCATTTTCAATGCCTCGCGAGTCAAACGAGCTACGTCAGTCAATGTTGCTATATATACCGATTTATCTGTGCTTATACAGATTTTAGTGAATTAATGCAGATATATATTTTACGGGGACAACCAACAAATAAGTATCCACTTAAACTTAATTAACGGTTGTATCTCGGACACAACCCGCTTCTTTTTTTCTTAGTTATTCGCATTTCTCGTTGATCTCGAACTATTTTCACCTCTCCTTTGAGGTATAACTTATATATTGGAAGTTTTGATGTATGTTAAACGTTGGATAACGTTTAACATACATCAAAACTTCCAATATATAAGTTGAAACTGATGTTAAGATACTAAGTTTTCTTAAATGTTCGCGACACGTGTATATGTCCTTTGCATAGGGAAGTACTCTAATTGCACGTTTCTGGATCTTTAGGATGCGCTCATAATCCGTACTGTTGCCCCAAAGCATTATCCCGTATGAAAGTTGAGAGTATATGTACGCATAAAACAGCTCTTTTAAGCAACTTTCTGACACAAGTGGTCTAAACTGTCTTAGAGCATAGATCCCTCTTGCTAACTTACTGCATAATGTATCTATGTGATCTTTCCATGACATTATTGGATCAATCATTTCAATCAATAGATCAATATTTGATTGAATAGTGTTATTTTACCATTAAAGATTACTTAAACGACCCTACGACATAACATGGTTCCATTCCAGACATTCCTTAGTTATAATATTCTTTAGTTATAGTATTTTTTGAGAGTTTTTGACATGTGTTTGAAGTATTTAACACCAATCACTGTATTGACATTTTTTTTTCATTTTTATAAATATATTAGCTGGCTGAAATATTTTGTAAACCTACATTGTGGGTAATGCACAGAAGTCTTATATTTTGTATACCAACAATACTTATAAACGTTGTTACCTATGTTTAACAAAATAAATTTAATTGAATTGAAAGTACTTAATTTGTATTCTAATAAGTAATTTTTATGCAAAAATTTAAGTCTCTAGCTCTAAAAATAAAGTTTCCCCCATACAAACTTTGCACCCCTATTTACCCCCTTTAGGGGTGGAATTTCCAAAAATCCTTCTTAGCGTTGCCTACGTTGTAAAAGGTAGTTCTGGTGTAAATTTCAACTCTCTAGTCTTAGTAGTTTCGGCTGTGCGTTGATGAGTGAGTGAGTGAGTGAGTCATATCAATAACTCCATACCGACAAAAGATATGTTCACTTAGATAACGTCACATTTATTTGCTTTAGTGGGCTTATTTTTAAAGGGGCGTGGCGGGGGAGGCTTTCTTGGTTGTTATTTGGAGAAACAGCGGTGGCAGAGTGAGTGCGAGATGTGAAACGGCATACTTTAGTGTTTTGTGATGGGTATCATGTGCACAAACAGCTGGCAAAGTTTTGCAGCTGTATAGGGGAACACCCTGTAGTTTGTACCCGACTGCCTCAGAAGGAAGTTTATGTTTTTCGAGCGTATGTATCATCATATCAGCCGAAAGACGTCCACTGCTGGACATAGGCCTCCCCCAAAGAGTGCCACAATAGCCGGTCCTGCGCCACCCGCATCCAGCGGACTCCCGCGACCTTTACCAGGTCATTAGTCCACCTTGTGGGGGGCCTAACCACGCCGCGCCTTCCGGTACGTGGTTGCCACTCGAGAACCTTTCCGCCCCAACGGCCATCGGTTCTACATGCAATGTACCCCGCCCACTGATACTTAAGTTTAGCGATTCGGAGGGCTATATCGGTTACCGTGGTTCTGCTGCGGATAGCCTCATTTCTGATGCGATCGCACAGAGAAACTCCCAGCATAGCCATCTCCATCGCCCTTTGAGTGACTTTGAGCCTTCTTATGAGGCCTATAGTAAGCGACCACGTTTCCGTTCCATATGTCATCACTGGCAACGCACACTGGTCAAAGACTCTCGAGACACTCTTGAGACACTGCGGAATATTGGACGAAAAGATGTGCCGTAGCGTATGTATACATGTATGTCTATAACGAAGATGAGGAAGGGCCGTGGCCTGCTGCTGGTGGAGTGGCAGGGTCTTTTTCCGCACTTGTTTTTAATAGAATCTACTAAACAGCAAGTAAATATACTTCAGTTCACCAACTCGTTTAGGACTTTAGTCTAGGTAGTCGCTATCCGGCGCAATAGCCCTAAATGCTTTTGATATATTTCTGTATGAATAAATAAATCTATTATTCGTACAGTCCATAATTGGTACCATTACCCCCCCCCAACCATGTGCTCGTGTCCGAATCCGATTTACACCCGACTACTTACTACCTAACAGTTCTAAATACGTATTCAGGATAACTGAAGATTTTTATTGACATCTTGTCAATATGCTCCAGCTACCTATTAATACGTTTTAGGTGCGGATGTAGAAACGCTTTAATGTAGTAAATATCGCATACCTTATATTTGTTATTCTATCATTTCGAATGTGTTCTCCAGCATGTATTAGCGTTTCCTATTCCTTTATATATTTTTATTTACCTTGATAACTCGAAATAATTGCTGCAAAAAGGCGTATTTGCGTGCCAGGTAAACATTCACAGGTCCGTCGTCGGCAGTGGCCACGGGCGTACTAAATTGTACTCGCCACCGCGCATGCATGACGCGGACACCCGGTTTTTCAGACAAATGACCAAATGTATTGAATTATCAAACATATTGAAATTCTAAGAAGCCGGTAGATAGATCTACCAAAAAGCTACCTATCACAACAAATTTCATTGTAATATTCCAAATAACTTTTGAGATATTTCGAGTTTGGTGGTAAAAAAGCACTGTTTTGAAAGGCAAAATCTATCGAGGTTTTTGTAAGCAATCGTGATTTTACGAAGTACGAACATAGCCAATGAACTGAAGATATACATATCAAAAATTTGGATCTCTAGCAATAGTACAAGTATACTAAGAATCGGTTTGGAAAAGGCACTTTTTCGATGCGCAGCTGCATACAGCGCCTTAACCCATGAGACCCGGCGCCACAATATGAGTGTTGCATGAATAAGTAGTCATACAGTAACCATAACAACCTACTTACATACATGTTTTCACATATTTTCGACTATGGATGATACGAGGAACCCTACTTATGTTGTAGCTTACCTTGTAACTTCTAGAAACCTGAATCCTAAATCTAATTGAACACCGCGCTCAATTAGTGAAACTGTATTAATTTCTGTCATAACTCCGCTAAGTGTCATCTCAGGTATTAATGTCAGTGGAGCAAATTAAGACGTTTAAGTAGTTGTTGAAATGAGGAGCTAACCACTAGCTAGTGGAATAACAGTACACTTTTGCAACGCCTAGAGTTAGGGAGAAAACAAAATGGTGGCGTCTGAATACAAGTTGTAATTAGCATTAGCACATAGAGGATGTTCGCTTGCTAAATAGTTATTGTTTGGGAGATATATTTGTAGTCAACTGAGATCCTTTTTATTGAAAAATCCATTACATTCTGTGAAAGAATATATGGACACAAAATATTAGGAATCACTGTTATTTGACATTTTGTAAAAAAAAAATTATACTTATTGGTATTTTTTAATTTTTGTACTTGGTAATCTGACCATCTTTTATGTGATATAAACTAAGACATATATATTTTAATATGGACATCAACTAGTTATGAGTTTATTTAAATGTTTTATATAAGTTGACATTTCATTGTAATTAATATTATATTTGACGATCATGATATATATTAATATAGATTAATCTAACTTTAATTTATATTGTAATGTTATACGAGTATTATGAAATAAAAAATCTAAATCTAGTGCTGATGAGACTAGCTAAATGTGTACAAAATGCACCTAACCCTTGTTATTACTTATTACTGTTAATTAGTTAATGTAAGTATTGTTGATGCAAGATTGAGTCATTATCCATTAACAAGTTTCCTAGAACTCATTACACAATATTGAGTAAACGTAAACCACGCAAACCGTTACAATATTGTTTTATTGAGCATTGTTATTATAACATCTCTTTGGTACGTGGCTATAAATAGTATAGCTTGTTTGTTCATGGGCGGCCTTCTCACATAATGGCACTACTATGTTGCCGAAGGTCCCTTCCAGCCACAATGCCCCCCTAACTAAAGCCAACGTCACATAAATCGCAGACAATCATACAAAACGATAATAGTTTTTTTCTATCAACTAGAATCGTAACTGTTTAACAACGATTGTAACTTATCGGCGCAGTGATTTAGAAGACGATTCGATTGCATTGATTTAAAACCTTTCAATTTAAGATCTAGAATCCAATTTTGAGTAATAAGCAAATGAACTTATACTAACTTTAGACATTTACATTCAATTCGGATATAATTATCTGTTAGATTCCCAATTTCAAGATAATTAAAGATGTCGATACATATCAGACTTTGGAGTTATCAAAATTCCGATACCATTTACCATGGACCAAATTTGATCACCGTAGACCGTACGAGTTTCGTTAACATTCTAAGAAACCGAACGGCCGATAAGATATGGTAACTTCCTAAGAAGTAACTTCGATTATACTAAGAGCATTTAAAAAAAGACTTAGATGATCCAGACACAACGAATTTTAATGACAACTGTAATTAACCTTAAGTTCAAATGCTTGTTCTAACTACGGGTAGTAAAACATATCCATCATCAAAACTAAAACCATGCGAGAGCACAATGTTTCGTTGTTCTAAAGGTCACAACTGGTTAGATTATCAGAAGTATAGTTAGAATTGGAACTTGGAAGTCTAAATGTTCTGTTCGAAAATACATTTTCAAGTTAATAAATATCATCCGAATTCAAAATGGTCTCGGATATGGTTCAAAGGATTTCATCGTCAGCAGAAACAACTCTGTTTATGTACAAGTTTGTTATTTTTGTTGACTAGAATGTATAAATCTCCCAGTTCCGACAGTAGGAATCCAAATACAATTTATGAGATAGCTTGCTTAGCTTCCTTTGCATTATTTAAATTACTTAAAAAAGTATCCACTTCAATCCCTAAGGAATGCCTCACTTTCCATCACGCACCACCAACGTCATTCCTATTTCTATAGGTATGTATAACTTCGCCAGATATTTATAGATCAAAAGCTTCAATTAAAATATTCAATATTAGACATAATAATCTAATTGAAATACGATTGGATGTCAGAGTAATTGAATAAGAGAATTTCGAAGAAAAGCAAACACTTGGAGTGATTTTATCAGTAGGTAGACTCAAATACCAAAGTAAACAAAAGACGCTTTCGAGATAGAATTTGTAAGTGATATCGTTTCAAGTGAATATTATTTTGTCCATATTTTCGCATAAAGTCGAAACGCTCAAACAGCGGTGGCGGCGCGGTGCGGTGCGGAGGCGGTACCAGTTGTAATGTTCGAGCTAAAGGGTCCGCACAGAATACCGCGCCGCGCTGCGTCCCGCCGCGGTATTCTGTGCGCACCCCTTCATATTATTAGCTCTAACATTACAACCGGTACCGCCTACGCACCGCACCACGCCGCACCGCCACCTCTTTCAGTGCGTTTCGGCCTTCATCGCTTTTCTTTTAAATTCTAGTGTTGTTCTTTCGTATTCATTAACACTCTTACTTATATGCAAAATTAAAAACGTTCCATACCATGTATCTCGCCGTTCTGTCTGTAATACATATATTAACGTTACATAACGTTTTACATTCCGGACTGTCCGTGGGGCGTGTCGCTAATATCCCCATAAATCTACATCTAACCTTGATATACAAGTATAGTAGGTGTAATCGAAGCAACATCTAACAAAGTAGTCATATCGACTGGCAAGGTGGCGGGGTCGATGGCCCGAAACACGCAGACATCGCGACGTCAGTACACCATGAACCATTATCCCATAGATTAAACCATAAAGTTAAATAAATTCTAAAATAATCCTTTCTGAAGACAGTATTGTTTTACTAATTAGTAAACAATTAAAAAGTTATGGTATGCTAAGAATACTTGCAGTATTTTTTACATTTGCACATTGCATTTCTCTTGGAGGTTCATTAGGCCGACATCTTGGCGACAAACTTCAAACTTGACTACTTGTATACAACTTTCATTGCTAATTTGCTAGTTTGTTATCGCAGTTAGTGCATAGAATATAAATCTTGCCGGATACTGGCAAGTTTCACAGTGGGTGATAAGCTTTTGACATGTTAGTTATCTATTTAGCACTGGGGAAATCTCCAATGTGACCTACCTGAATTAATGTATTAATACAGATATACCGACTAGGCTAGACGAAGTACATAATCGGGGTGAGTCACGTAAGAGATACCAAACAATCTTATATACGAAGCCCTGCATGAAATATTAAGTTAAAGGTTACAAGGAAAGCGTGAAAGTGTCAAATTTATTTCGTTTCAAAGGTCATCTAGATGTCTATAATGAGAATGACTATGGGGCGCTTATTTTATATAACAATTCGATATTACGTTAAGTAGGACAGAAAACCGATGTCGAGAAAACTTCATAACTGTGAAACTCGTTTTCGGGTACAAGCTTCGCACACAGTCTGTACTTTCCTCAAACAGCGGTAGGCTTTCTATAGTCTCCCCCAGCGTCTAGTAAACGACTAGACGTTACGCTATTCCCATTACGAGGGCACATAACGTCTCTTGTGCCGTCATACATAATGGCGAGCTCAAGCGCGAGAATGACGGATATCCTGTAAGGGGGTATGTGGATTTTAGCTGTACAATGCAACTTGCGTGTCATCCTTGCGTTCTTAAGGTGAAAGGGTAGGAGTAACTGCTGAGTAATCGAGGTTACCACTAGCTATCATGAAAAATCTGGACTTTTATTAATCACGAAATGTGGGCACAATTTACGACCAAGAACGGTTAGTAAGTGCATTAATTTTATGTGTAAGGAAGGGAAGTAGTACCCATAAATTCGTTCCTTGAGTATAATAGTATCAGGCGATAAAGTTGCAAGAATTATCGCCTTAATACGTAACGGTCTCTTTCCGGGCACCTCTAGTTACGATCGTGAATGAAATGTTAATAATTTACGTTCGGCTGCATATAGGTAATTTGGGATCTCACAGTAAAATGGATAAGACTGTGAGATTGTACTATTTGACTGGCATTTACATAACGTACTTGCCCCAGCTGCACATAATTTCAGAAATGTCGAAAAGAGCTCATTATCAACAAGGGTAGTAATGAGTTCTTCGCTACAATTTCCGAACGAAGAGGGTACTCGTAAGTCTCCTTACGTTGATTCGTTACAATGTTTACTTTATCGTTATGCAAAGTGTACAAGAGCTTCCCGGCGCTCGACAGTGCATGACGACGTATACTCATCGATCTTAACTTGAGTAACTATTGCAGAAAAAGTTCGTGAGAATGTTACTCAATCAAAGAAAACTGCAATGTTTTCTTTCAAGCTGTATTAGATAGATTGAGCAGGGTGAATAAACTGAACAACAAATTTGCAACAAGTTGTATGAATTTAAACTGAGACAGGCCCCTATCTGTAACCGGCGCATTTACGATCATATATCACTCCCAGACCAAAACAATCTACTATGTTACTGTTATATTAACACAGTATTCACTTTAATTGCGTGAGAACGTCACCAGTCACTATACGCTTTTATTTTATCATATAGACAATGGCCATGCAATATTATCTCGCCGCCAAACGCAAATTACCCGTCAATTTCTATTCACGAGGGCAGGAAACGCTGTTTTCCAGCTACGATTTCCATTTAAATTGACAGATGACGTAATCCTTATGGATATGGATATAAGAGCCATGGTTGGTTGAGGGGTAACTGTTAATTTTGTGCAACGGATGTAGAATTCCGTCACAGTAGGCCGCGTGTCGGCTGCCGCAGCCAGTCGCTTTTCTAACCGCAGTTTGAACTCTTATTTGTTTTTAATCAAAGTTATTGTTATTGAAAATTTTTATTTCTGCTTCAAGATCGACATTATTTATGCGCACACATTTTTTATCACCCGAAAGTCAACAAAAACATGATATAAATCTGGAAATATATTTAGTAGGTATGTCTGGTTTTAGGCAGCAATGATTTCCAGGCGCCGACAAGTGTTGACATCACGACCGACTCCAAAAATAGACTCATTAGCTCAGCAGAAGTGGTCTTAGTAATCATTACTGACTCCACAGACACGCTCATATGAAAACGATTCGTCTTTCGGTCTTTTAGCATTATTTTATATTTCAGATGCAGTCGTAGTTGCACTAAGATATATAGATAAGCAGGTTTATAATTAACAATGCGGAATACACAGCCCAATGCATTTTTAGAGTTAGAAGATTTTTGATTAAATAGCATAGTTTATTATTAGTTCCTGACATTTTCTACAAATTGTCGTCCACATATATTTCTAACTAAATGATCGAATACAATGCGAAACTAGACCAAATTATATTAGCAGGTGAGCCGGTCTAGATAGATAGGTAGACCTGATAGGAGCGGACGGACGAACTAACAGGCACTTCCCATGCTGGTGGCAGTGCGCGGACGAATCCATTAACCCAAATATAGAACCACGCCCGAAGCCCACACGCACATAAACTAAGATTCGTAAAATAGTCGACAAACACCCAATAATATATACATCATATTTATGCTATAAAATATACATAATATTCAATATTTGCTGAGGCTTTATTATCATTGGAGCGACCTTCGATGCTGATTCATCGGTTATATCTATTTTGCTAATAAGTCGGTAAACAGGTAACTTATGACAGACGTTTTCCAATAACAAAGGACTGTTGATTTTACACCTTTTTCAAAGGAATTAGTACTGTCTTTCTGACGTCTTTTATTTTATCTGTACTAAGAACTTTAACAAGGTCAGGATGAGCAATTTGAATGTGAAGTCTCTCGGAACGGCCGGTGAGGGCGGACCTTACGGTTAATTAACGATCAGAACCCAACGGCTCCCCACGTGCTCCCCTCACTGTTATAAGTAACATAAACAGCGTACCGACACAAAACATGAAGCCACATAAAAACAATAGGATATCCGGTCTAGTTACCCAATAAATAGTGAGGAGAAATTAGTAATGCGAGATATATGGAGCTTCTATTGTACTTAATCAGGTCAATTTCATTCAGTGCCTTTCTGACCAATGGGAACGACAAAAAGCCATATCAAGCACAAGACAAACGTCCAAATAATCCATCAGCGGTTAAATGGCTATCTGTCATCGTTATTCCTGGCCGTATAATTAAGTAAATAAACACGGTGTGAAGTGACATATAAACAGATTACGGCACGGTATTGTGGACACGTTACACTCCCTAGGATTGCCACCCTGCTGGGCGGTGAATTATCCCCACGTCACTGACCGGACATAGGTGGTGTAGCTCATACCTACGTTATTTGTCCGGTGGATATTTTTAAAATACTTTTAAAAAAAACGAAGTCGTAAGATTTCTCGGAACCAGCGACTTTTCGTACCTTGCGCGTTGCCTGTGATATTTATACGCTTACCTTCAAGCCGGGCATATTAACGACAATTTTAAAGCTACTTATACTTTAACTGCACCGTATATTCAATAGCACTCTCTAGTCCTATTCCACATGAAAGAGACCTTTAGTGTGGGAGTCAATTCTCTTATTCGATTTACCAAGTGAAGTCATATATCTAAATAGAAACACAAATTATGGTTGCACCATTCTTCCTCGGTTGAGGTGGAAGTCAATGAATCTAGTGAGTGGGTGTCGGCACTGAACTTTGTAGAAGTAGGATACGGCTCATTTGCTGCCAGCGATCATACCTATGTAGTGTATGAGGCTACATGAATTAAATACCAGAACAGTTTGAACTCGCTGCAATGCCCTGTTCTCTTGTAAGTATTTCTTTCCCTTTTTTGTTGGTAAAGCTCAATAGTATCACGTTTCAAGAATTAAAAAGGTTTCTTTGATAGCCCCACAAAAAAGCCCAGAACACTTTGCAAAGTATGGAGATCCATTGACAATCTACGACCAGTCGTAAACAATTCCTGATCAGTGACGCAAACGCATTTGCGTACAGTACTCGATTGCTGACCGATATAGCGTATTGTTCCTAAATACTTCGGCGGCGTGCCGTCGTCGTCAGCCATGAGTAGTATCTATTCATGCAGAACGAATCATCTTTGCTTCGTTGAAAATCATCGTGACGGTCAAATCTGAAGCGAAGCGTGAAGCAGCAGAGTTGGCAGCTTCCTATCGAATAATGATTCGAATCAGTGTTTTTTGCAAGGGCCGTATAGTATTGTTATATGTCAGGCAAGTGTAGATAGTCTCTAATGGGCAGTAATGGTATGACATAAGCACGGTGGGTACGGTGACGTAATCGGGCGTCGGCAACTAGCGAAGGCCGGCCGGCGGAGCACGCTTGTTTGCCGTCCGACCGGTTTTATAGCGACACATGCACTGCACGTTTGCCTCTGTAGCACGCGATACATCTTCACTTCGGTCTAAGAAACATTGGAATTGTTTTCTAAAACTTTGATGAAGCTCCATTGTGTCTAGCCCTCGCGTTCCTTTGTACGTCCCCTTCGAGCTATTGCAAAAGCAATTGAACTTGTTCGACACTCCCGAGCGACTGTACATTGGAGATGTAATCTGATTTGAGTTCCCGAAGGGGCACGGGAGCACTTATCGGAATGAAAGTAATACGTTACGCTTCCAAAGATCAGTCAGTCAGAAGATGACGCTTAATGTTTACGCCCACATGTATGATCTCTGCCTCAGTGAAGCGATGACGCTATCGTCTTATTTGGGTCAATATAATTCTTGACGCCCATAAAAATTATAAACAAACGGCCGACGACTATAGGCTATTGTTTTACACCAGACATGAAAAATGCCTGAGAACGTCGAAACAATGTTTCTAGATGTCTTATGCAAAAATAAGTGGGTTAGACTATTGTATATGCCTGGAGAAACATTTTTTTGGAACACTGCCATCAATGGGGCCAGACGATAACTTCATGATTGATACGTTGTTTCGTTTTAAGACTACTTTTAAAAGCAATCGATATCAAACGGGAAACCAGAGTAAACAGTGAAATCCGAACCTAATAGTAGGTGAAACCAATCAATATTAATTTAACAAATGGTCGACGTTGTTTCGGCGAGCAATGTTTTGTCCCGTATCGAGTTTCTATCAGTGCGGTGCAACAAACTAAACAAACTGTTACACGAGGTGATGAAAAATGTACAATCCAGAACGGTACGCAATTACTTAGCATATTATAACAATTTGCACATTATACAATTAGAGAAAGTAGTTTGAATGAAATTAAGTTATGTTGAACGAACAAATCGCACATTATCGCCGTATGAAACGGTACCCAGTTTCTACGAAATGAAAATAGGTTTGGGGTATAGCAGCGGCTCGTAATGATGCGCGTTGAATTATTCAACTCGTAGCGATGTACTTGTGTTGTGTGCATCGGGCTGCACAACGGAGCATCACTTTCCACACATCAATAGCGATCAGTTGAAGAGAAAGCTAGCCTTAAAAATGATTTAACTTTGCAAGCATTAAAAATGTTGGTACAAGCTTTTATTGCCAACTGTATTATATTTTTCTGTATACCGTCATCAACTACTCATTGAGACGGTTCTAACGACTCCAATCTCACGTCGGTTAAGTACTGTTTCCATCATCAGATCAGCACTACGGTACCATTATATTGAATTGTCAGCCAAACTATACTTATACCCAAAACTTCAGCTCAATCGGCTCAGGTTATTAACTGATTCAAAATGCAGTTCTGAAATTTGCCCCACACTAACACACAAACGAACAGATCAAGTTAAATAAAAGCTTGTAAAAAAGGAGGGGAGCTTGGTGGTAGTAGAAGCAAAGTAAACATTTTCAAAGCTCAAAGCATTTATTCTCAAAACGTATATAATGTGTTCAGTCACCTTCATAACTGTGTTATTATCTGTAAATTAGGTGTTGTTTCAATTCACATTTTTTTTTAAAACACAACCGTCTACAATTTATACTAATCATCACCTATATCAAAATCATCAACATACTAAAAGTAAACACAACCTACAGTTTGAGCATGCAGTCTTTTTTTGGTTCAGGGACAGCATCAGCGTCTCTTGACAAATAAACATCTTCATTAAATAAGGCACAACTTACTTTGCTTGGAATGATTTCCTAACCTTAAAAACAAGATAATGAGTATGAGTACATTGGGTATACAACGCAATTTAAATCTGGTCAGGTTTGTGAGACATTCGATTAAGGTGTCCTGATTTTGTTAGTGTAGAGGAGAGTTTTAAACCTTTATTCCTCGCGGGAAAGCCGCATTGCGTCAACCGGCAGCGTTAATTCTGCAAACTACTCTAAAATATACTTAACAATATCGTACGGTGACATTGAGAACGTGCTGTTGTTTTCTACAAAACCCTCATTTATCCTAATGCTCACACAGCTACAGAGACTAAAACGTCACTATTATTTTATGCTTTATACAGGCCCTGAGAAAAAAGACCATAAAATTAACACTATATTAGATAATCAACAGATCGCAACGTGCTAATAAAACTGAGATCATTAATTAGGTCATGCTCAATTAGCGATTCTGGGTACCAAGTCGGAAGCCGCAGACTATAAAAGCTCTTTTGTTTCGTACAAATAACGACTGTGTTCCGCTAAACAACGGTTTCTTGACTTGCGTTTTTCCCTGTGTTGATGCTAAAAAGCGTTTTGAATGAAGTATTTTTCATCATTCGTTTTCAATTAAAGTGATTTAAGTGGGACAATAATCATAGTTGACGTATAATGAGTACTAAATAGAATACATATAGAAGCTGAAAATGAATGATACGATAATCTGAGGCAGTGGTCAAAACGCTCTTGATTTGTGCTAAACTATTAACTGTACGAATGAGAAGTTTCTTACAAAACAGATTAACAAATGTAAAACAACAAATGTTTATCATTTATTTACAACAATTAAAAAAACATGAAACAGAAAGAGAAAGTTAAAAACTAACTAAACCTAACCTAAACTATGTGAACCTAAACTACTATATACACATATTTCCCCCAAATCGCTGCCACTAGGCAGAGTACCCATAAGGCTGGCTGCGTTGCCCCGTTGAATGGCAATGCCAATTCGCTGTGCGAGGAACGAGCCAGCCCTGTTGTCACCAGAGGACCGGATGAGCATGTAACTTAGCTTTTTAAAAAGGTTAATTGCATCCGGTCCCCAAGGACCCAGGGTCTCCATGGCAAACGCCGCAAATATGTAATTCTCGTTAAGAGTTGCATATTTGCGGCGCTTTGCTGCCTCAGCCTCGGTGGCCGCTCCACCAGCCCTCAACGACGTCGTGCCCAGGTGGGACGGCGCTAGTGTATCCACACGTGTGGCATCCCAGACTAAGGGCCGCCCCTGTTGCCAAGGCACGAGAGTCATCCCGTCGGGTCTCTTGCCGTCATCACGTGCTAGGCCATTTGGTTCTAATGTGGCCGGCACGTTGACACTGACCAGAGCGCGACGGATAATATCGTTGAGGCAGGAGTGACGGGATATGCGGCCGGCGCTTTTTGAGCAAGCGAGGCCGTGATGACCCGTCCTATCAACCATAGTGCCGCAGTGGCAGCGATGTGGTTCCACTATGTTGGCCCCAAGACGCAAACCAACCGCCAGCCGAAAACTGTTCGGGTCCAAGAGCTTCCCGTAGTTGGCAGAGGGGTAGGCGTGGAGCCAGTGACATGACTCCCTCTCCGAAATAGCCAACATACGGGCCCTTTCTGATGGCGATGATGTCGTTTCCATGAGATGATCGTGCACCCGTCGGCATATAGGTAGGTCCCAATGTTTTTGGAGTTCAGGGCGGGCAGGTAGATCCTTGCCTGGACAGGCCATTCTCCATGCGTCCCTGGCCTCGGACAAGCACGCTATCTCACAATCACGGCGTGATGGGTTGAGAATTTTACCAGTGAGAAGCAGCGTGCTGTGTACCGAGGACAAGAACGCCGGAAGGGCGACGCTAGAAATTTGTCTAAGCCCGAGACCACCGAACTTAACAGGGAGTGATGCCAGTAAAAACATTCTGTTGTTCATTTTGATGTTTATTATTTTTTCAATCTGTGTCCATATAATATTGTCAAGTTTTTCACAGAAATTTTGAAGTTTCCAAAAGGGACTGCAGCGCATAGCGTATGTAAATTTTGGGACGAAATGACAGTATCGGAGGATAAATATGTGTGAGTTAATTTGGAGAAGGCGGTCCGAAAATGAATTAAAATGGTCTATGTTTTTATTGATAAAACCAGGGATCGCCTCATCAAAAATCGGCGCCCCAAGGAGATGCAGAGAGTCTTTGGTGATAATTTTTATACCTGGACAAAGATTTTCAAACGTTCTAATGATTTCAATGCTATTGTCGTTGTTTCGGTCGACATAAAGTTCAAACTTACTAGAATTTAGTTGTAGGCCAATGTGTTCAAATTTAGATGTAATGGCGACAAAATCGTCCTGTACGGTACTCGCTTCACCTCCCAGGGTGCCATCGTCTAGGTACCACGTATTAAATTTTGATCTAAGTTCGGTGACGCATGGGTGTATGGCAAGACTGAAAATGGCCGGGTCACCTTGCTGGAACAGCCAAACAAATTGGAACAGCCAAAGTTGATAAGCAAAACTAGGAAAACTATAGTTGAAAATAGATAATAAATTAATATATGAAGATATAGAATAACTTAGAGTCCAATGTAAAATATGAATACCAAACCTCAAATACTTTCAAATTAAATATGTAGTTGGTTTAGAACTTCACGTAGTACGAGTAATTTACTTCATTCAGTGGTATTCAACGTAAAGTTACCTCAGAAACCAGGCATTCAATAAAACGTGACATGAGTCAATTTAGTCATGACCATTCATAAGTAGTTACACATTGTAATTACGCATCGTAGAGGGCGTCGCGAACGGCCGATTGCTTTAAATTGATGTCCAACTACCGGCAAATTGTTCTGGCGAATCTGCTCAGTATTCAATCCAGTATGAATAGTGTCTTTATGAATCGTGAATAGGCCAGCCTTGATTTGATTAGTGCGTTTTTCTGAGAAAGTAGTCGTAATCTACATCATTTGACACATCATGTATGCACGAAAACACTAAGTAAAAGACTGAGTTTTACTTATGTTTCATTTCACCAAAGGATTATTTGACATAAATACAAGTGGAGTGGTGGTGGTTTTATCCTTTTCCGTTTTATTATTTATTCAAGTGCTATGTTATAGTTACACACTTATGTTATAAGGTGCGTTCGGGTAACTCCGAAAATCGGGTAATTCCGATAATTTCTACCAAACCAATGGTATTTTTTTAGGAGGGTAACTCCGAATGAAAAGATAATATGTACATTGTGTCAGAACTATATAAGACTCACTTTTGTAGATCATTCGGAATAACCCGATTTTCGGAGTTACCCGAAGGCACCTTAGTACGTTTTCCAAAAGCATACATTAAATCTTATGCCGTCGCATTGAAGAAGCTAATTTAACTTAACTCTGTACAGGGTCGAAGAATTTCTTAAACTACCGTGTACATAACTAATGACCTTTAAATCTTTTACCGTCGCATTTAAGAAGAAGCTACGCAAGTGGCTACTAGATTTAACTCTGTACATTGTACAGAGCCGAGGAATTTCTTAAACTATTGTGTACATAACTAATGACGTAATGAACTACTTAATTACTTATTATTGTTATTACTGTCTACATTAATCATTTGATTTGTAACTATGGTGTTATCAATAATGTATTGTATTGTATTTGTAATGTTTCTAATTTCAAACAAAGATTCGCATTATTTAACGATATCGAATAATTTGGTCAGATTATGTGGCATGAATATCTAGCTCACAGTAGAAACTTAAATCTTGCCAGTTGTATAAATACCCATAAGACAGACGGTAGAATCTAGCCGCGCCGATACTAGTCAAACCTGTTCGGTCTAAGATAAGTACCAGTTTGCAAAAAAGAAATTCTAAAAGCAGGCCACGGTATATGTATACCAACGATGTAGCCCGTGGTGGCATTATGATAAATCGACTGCTTACTGCGAGTAAGTCACTGGCGAAGCATTTCCCTAATATGGTAAGCTTGCTGACAACAGGCAAGTGGAGTGGAACGATAAAATAACATGCACCTACTGAAATACGTGGCAGATGATGAGTAACATGTAGCACTGCACTTGATAATAGCAATATGATAAAACATTTGTCCAAAGATATATACCTAATTCATTATTTGAATATGAGAGTATCGATACAGCTGCATCTTTCGCTAGCAGTGCCGTCAATTAAGCATTGTTAAGCCTATTCATTTGGTACGCCTGTCGACGTAGTGCCATCGAACGCGATAAAACGTATGCATTTTTGACGAAAAAAATAGTAAGAAATTTAAGTTAATCGGTAAAGAGATGTATTTGTCTTCGGGATTCTACCGGTAAATAAGCGTACACATGTATGCAGCAAGCTATACAGAAAGCGGTTGTTACGTGAGCCGGCGAGTGCATAAGACATGGACTGGATTCGAGGTCGGTGACCCCGGCGAAGCGGGACTCAGGACTCCATCATCGGAATATTAAACTCGATTCTCAGTCCCTAGACACTTTTATCGAACTTTCGAAAGTAAAACAAACGGAAACTTAATATAAGAGCTGCCGGGGATCCATACCAATATTATAAATGCGAAAGTGTGTCTGTCTGTTACGTCTTACGATAGTTTTTATCCCGGAAATCATCCCCTCAGGGGGAAAATGGGGGATGAATGTTTGTATGGAGCTACGATACAAACGAGTATAGGAATCTTTTCGAAAGATTCAATAGTTCGAGACACTAAGATGAATAAGGTAAATATAACTCACGCTCTCAAGTCCAATACAATAACGTTTGTTGGAACAAATAGTAACAAAGGCGTCTTGATAATCGACTTTAGAAAGGCCCTCGCCTCGTCTCGCACGCCCCCTTCAATTGTTAGCACAATTAAAGCTTACATTGCTCAACCGAGAAAGGGCTAGCGGTCATTTGTAATTTCTGGCAGTCGTTCCACTTCTTACGAAACTCGAGCACAACCGTGCCCTTTGGAACACTTAAGAGTTGCACTCAAACAATTCCTCTCGTAACTTCAATACATACGTCAAAAAGAGAAGTACAATTTAGTAGGCTATGGATTAAGTAAGCTTTTAAAACGCGCTAAAATTAAGTAAAGAATTGTATGTATTGGTATCGTTAAGCTTCTTTACTAATAAACATTAAACATTGTAACTTTGTATTTTAAATAATACAGGTAGGTACAGCTTCCTTTAAAACTAACCAAAGAGCACGTTTGTCCGAGAGTTCGCAGTTTGGTTCTGTATTAACGCGGCTAGCACACGGTGCTATATTTAGATTTCTATAAAAACCCGGTTGAATTCCGAGCCAGTAAGCCGTAATCGAAGAGATGTTTGATAGCTAAGGTACCTATAGGACAGCGCAATTTGCTTTCTACTAAACTACAGTAGGTGCCTGTCCGGTTCTCATGCCCTAAATGTTAGCACTTGAACTTAAGCGTCTTTTGTTTATTTTTACCGCTTTCTTAGAGAAAGAGAGTATAGATTCCGGAAGCAATAAAATAGCTATGTTCATAAACAGTTTGTTTAACGTATACATTATGTTCTGACCTATTCTATCGTCTAACTAAACATACTAGGAACGTTTAGATAATATATATTACTTGATACAGCCACGGTTATGTCACTTATGTCTGTTAATTCATGTCAGTTAAATTCCAATCTATTCGGTGTCGATATCAAATATTCGGAGCTCTACAATGATTACATTATGTCACAGAACTGGCATGTCGCAGGGTCAATTGTGGGGTCAAGACACAAACTGGGGGAGATAGCACTACAATCTCAACTTGTCGATAAAGCAGACGATGTAATTACACCCAAAAGTCGTAAAATAACCGGTTGTTGCTGCCAAAATTTACGGTAAAAAAATAATCGCCCGTTTGAGACGATTGAAGACTGTAAACGTACTCGTAATCAAATTAAGAATTTTATCGTACGGCTAATGTCCCCAGTGATAAAGTAAGATATGCAGCCTGATAGTTATGTTAATCGTTATTACGGAATCAATTGGTTTTTATTCGATCCACGTAAAATGCTAATACCATACATCGTGACATAAGTGACCGATCATAGTCCGGATTTAGCACGCGCCCACATACTAACAATACGAAGAGTTTTATATAAAAGCATGCAAGTACCGTCCATGGTCGCTCAACACGAACGTGCAGTCGGTTGATGAGATCACCTATTATTTTTTGCCATTCATTAACACATTAATGGGCCAAAGTATCGTGTCTACTCTGAGTCACTCGAACAGTACCTCTAGTATATCATACCACTCAGTACCGATGAAAAACAGACGCACTTAGTATAACGTAACGCTCATTGAATCCATAAACAACACTTGAACACAACTTTTTTGTGCATTTTCTCTTTTACAAGCAAGATTATAGACTTATCTGAAGATAAAAATACTAAGTGACGCTAACATCTCGAGCGCTTCCTAACTTGCCTCGTATGATGTCAGACACCGTCTGCATCAGATCATTATCACAACATTGAGTCTGAGCCTTGAGAAGCGATCATTTATAAAGTAAACTTACAAGTCTGAAGACAATTTGAAAGCTTCATATATTCTGTGTAGTTTCTTCATAATAAAAACAGGTGACGGATAATCATGTTAAATGATGCTACAATATCGAAACCATCAATGTTGTGAATTATGACACAAGCAACAACGGATCTATCGATCATATTGCCGCATA
The DNA here is from genome assembly GCA_963854355.1 of Epinotia brunnichana. Lineage (NCBI taxonomy): Eukaryota > Metazoa > Arthropoda > Insecta > Lepidoptera > Tortricidae > Epinotia > Epinotia brunnichana. The sequence continues at coordinate 12,825,881 of OY977949.1, read as the reverse complement.
GTTGTTCAAATTCAAATAGCGCATTGCGAACCTAAACAACACATTCTTCAAACTACCATCTAGTCTGAAGTCGCATGCTTTTTTCAACCGACGAAAAAACGGAGGAGGTTCTCAAGTCGACGCGTATATATTTTTTTTTATGTATGACCACGCATAACTTTTTACAGAGTAGTTGGATTTTGATAATTTTTTTTTTATTGGAAAGGGTATACCCCGAAGTTGGTCCCATATAAATTAGGAAACAAAAAACAACCTTAAGGGTAGGAAAATAGGGGATGATTGATTTTTCGTCTGTTAAAACTTTGTTTTTAAAGTAAATTATTCTTTTGTATATTTTTTTGTCACTTTACAACTTTTACTGTTAATTTTGTACCTATCATGTTAATACCATGTATGTTGTGGATTTGAATAAAGGGTTTATCTATCTATCTACCTCTAGTCAAGAACTACAATAAGTATATCCAAATACTTCTTGCCACGGATTGAACCCATTAGCAAACTTTTTTCTAGTCTGAAAGTGTGCCCTTGTCTGGTCCACAGCTACAAATTAAACCGCACTGCTCACGTCATGTCTCATCAATAGTCGAATCGTGTGGCTAGGGTGCGGCATACCCGGCAACGGACCGGGAAATCAAGTCTGCTTGCTGTCTCGATCCCAGATGCTGAGGTCACGAGGTCGCAATGCAGTAACGTCTTGGGATTGGCATCTTTGAGTGAGCAATCCATATTGCAGTTTGTATTGTTCGATTGTCATTCCAAAGATATGATTGATATTGCTATGTTATTTGTAATTCTCGTGTTTGATTTGACTCCCACGATACAGGCTGTGCCTAGTGTGGAAGTCGCTGTACCTAAGAAAATTGTTGTTTTAAGTTATGGTAAATCAATTATTCTTATTTGAATAACTCCTATTGAAATAAAAGGGTTGGCTTAAGTCATAATCCCTAAATTTACCTTCATTAGAATGGCAATGGTTGTTGTAAGAGAAATCTCCAAGATCTCGTCACATATATATGAGTAAATATAAGAAAACGTCCATCTCGAGCCTCTGCTCTCGCCTGACCTCGTATTAAGAGCTTTTGAACGTAGGCTGTGTTTTCTCGGTTCAGTCTTACAAGGTCGAATTAGCAGAAAAACACCAAAATAGCTCATCATCAAACTACCTCAACAGTAACATCCATGAGTAATGAGTTCTATAACTAGTAGTATTTAGTTACTTCCGCGCCTGACTAACCTAAATCTCCGTACTATGACATCATGTGTTTGTAACAATCCCACTATTGATCCGCGCAAAATCCCATTATGCCACATACCGTAAACGACTATCTCATCGCATCCAATGCACTTGCTCACAGTTCACGTCACTCACAGGGTTTTTGAGTACACATACATCGAAGGGAGGGTACGCGCGTCGCGACTCGGGCAGAATGAGCCGCCACTGTGGGCTGTGGGCGATATCGATCGTGCTCCTGGCGCCGACCGGCCGTATATCCCTTGTGCACGCACCCTCCCCGCACTACCACCCTTTTTAATACACCTCTGTGATGAATTAACATTTGATAAAATATTAAATAGGAAACACATATTTGACGAGATCTTTGTTGATTTGCGCGGATGACCTAATAACCGAATCTCCATCCGGTTCAAAGTAGGTGGACTCCGTGTTAGAAGAAAGCATCTATATATATAGATAAAATAGGAACAGAGCTAGTTTATGGTTACGTAGTGAGCCATATTTGTATACACTTAAGACCATCACTTTTCTTATTTTATTACCTTATAGTTTGATCACGCTTTTTCTTTTACACGCCTTGGTTAGCCGGTAAACAGAAACTCTTCCGTGGTTTCAAAAGTGTTCCTATCTATAGAATTTCTTTACAAAAATTCATTCAACCCAAGCTAATCAAATGTATCTTTACGCTTTTGTTACTCATAACATAAAACTCACGATAGCCCTGATTCAAGCGGAGAAAATGAAGCTATAAAAGCAATCGCTAAAACAGTTTCTATGCCGTACTATATGTGAGATACGGCCTTGTGCTCCACTTCACATATAGGTACAATTACATCTATATCGCCCCAGAAGCCGACATAGAAACTGTTTTAGCGATATTGAATTGAAGTAGAGCCAGGATACGCTGTACATCAAGGTTAATGAAAAGATTAAGTAGCGGCAATGTTTTTGAACTTTGAACTCTTATTTCATTAGCTGTTTCGAGATGATGAGGTAACCGTCGCTCAATTGTATTATTTTTTCAAATTGTAGAATTGCATTACAAATATTGGGCAGTACAGTCAAGTGCCAAAATAAAATATGTTGGTATAACGATATACTTAATCCTCTCATAAATATGTACCGAAACCTTAAACCGCTGACATAAGAGCGATAGGACATATCTATGAGTAATTTGTATGCAATGCAATGCACCCATATTTAACCGACTTCAAAAAAAGGAGGAGGTTCTCAATTCGGATGTATTTATTTTTATTTTTTTATTTTTAATGTTTGTTACCTCAGAACTCCGTCATTTATGAACCGACTCCAACAATTATTTTTTTAACTGAAAGTATATGCTTCCAGATTGGTCCCATTGTTTCCAAAACCCCAGTTGGATGATGGGAACCATGAGGAATTGAGGGAAATCCTCAAATATATTAGGCACGCGTGTAGTAAATTCGGTATTTTCTATTATAACTCGTGTATTTACACCCGGAAATCATAAAATTTGATGAAGTGGAATGATGATGAAGACTACAGATGGCTTGTGGAACTTCTCAATGATATACTTCAAACTATATAAGTACGTCACAGATTCTGATATGATTCCGTTGCAATCAATGAAGTACCAAAGGTAATTCTGAGATCCTTGAGGAATCGACGGAAGTCCTCAAATATTATCGGCCCACATACAGCGATTTGGTTTATTGGTCTAAAAATCAACGCATTTGCTGTCGGAAATCAGTTCATGTGGTAAATTGGAAAAAAATGTGGAAATGTTCATGTGGCTTGGCGGAGTACTGAATTGAAGTCGGTTAAAACTTTGTTTTGAAAGTAAATTATTATTTTACAGTTGACTGTACCGCAACAGGTTTTTCTAAGCTCTAATTTTTTTCACCCTAAAATTATCATCACAGTGATTTAATTTAAGGTGGGTCAATTTGCATACATAATATTACATTTCCTAGCCGGTCACGCCCATTTTCCCCGTAAAGTAGAGATGTGTGAACAGTTCGTGCAAATGTCTTGCATGTTACACTGGCGTATTTAATAAAGTATAACATTTTTGTCCGACATACAATGTTACTATCGAAGTAACATTGAACGACCTGGATACAGGAAACGGGGCTAGTCACGCTTTATATTTAAGTTGGGTGCTAGAATTCCTAACACAGTGCCTAGAAACTAGTATAGTACCTCCTCAGAGCATAGAATACTAGAGAGAGGACAAGCCGCCGGCGGCCGTGTCGCAGTTGTATGCTCAATGGGCATACACTGCCATACTGTGCACGCGTGCTGATCGCAGAGAATATTACATTTTTTTCCCAAAATGCCTGATATGATGCACGTTTATTGTCAAATAAGCGTGTAGGTATACAAGTGTGTGTGTTTTAGATGTGTGCGTGCTTTGTCTTGTCAATTACTTTTGTGTGGGTTAATGTACTTGCGACAGGCTCACTCTATACAAATCGGCCGCCATGTCCGATCTCCTTATATTCATACATCTGTGAGTACCTCGCACCTACGGCGCACTTCGTTGTATCGAATCGCACCGATAGTATAGTTCGAAACATCAGTATACGCGCTCTCTAAATTCCATGAATGTTCTTGTTCCATTGCTTCTCATTGTTTTATAGTTGAAGCGGGTATGTATAGTCAAGTGTAAAAAACCGGCCAAGTGCGAGTTGGACTCGCGCACGAAGGGTTCCGTACCATTATCTATAAAAACGGCTAAAAAATCACGTTTGTTGTATGGGAGATCCCTCTAAAAAATTTGATTTATTTTGTTTTTAGTATTTGTTGTTATAGCGGCAACAGAAATACATAATCTGTGAAAATTTCAACTCTCTAGCTATCACGGTTCTTGAGCAGTACTACAGCCTGGTGACAGACAAGACAGACGGACGGACGGACGGACGGACAGCGAAGTCTTAGTAATAGGGTCCCGTTTTACTCTTTGAGTACGGAACCCTAAAAATTAAAAAATTTAGGCTCCGAGCCGGATTCGAACCGGCGACCACATGCCATACATGGCCCATCGCTACTTACCAACTGAGCTATCGGAACAATCTGTCTCGGCCACTAAATCTTTCAATCAGTTCCTTCTTACAACGCCTTCCTTCGTTAGCAGCGTAACTGCTTTATACAAAATTAAATATTTTTATGCCGACTCTATTGTCATTGCAACAGAGTTTGTGGGAACACAGTTGTACATAGTTCTCACAACGCTGCAAATTCCTTCCCCCCCGGCGCGGGACGAGGTGGGCTGTGAGCCCACCTAGCGCCCGCAGTTCTTGTAACGATTTTCAAGTGAACACATCGAAATAAATATTATATATAATTGGAGTCAGAGTTTAAATTAACCAGGGTCACCACATAGGATAACCTTGTATCGGTTGCGATCAGAATCGCACAGTGGTGACCCCGACGTGATTTCGAAGAAAGTTACAAGACTCAGGGTCACGAACATGACCAACGGCGTACTCCACGGTGTACCTGGCGCACAAGGAGGACCACAAGGTCAGGCGCAAGGCGGATTTCAGGGTCAACCTACTGCGGCACCCCACAACACCCAGCCTCCTACGCAACCAGAAGCGGAGATGAAGCCAGATATTATGGCAATATCGCTGGCATCAAGGTTACCCGAATTTTGGGTAGATCAGCCGCGAGTGTGGTTCATAAGGATCGAGGCCATACTGGCACCACAGAGGTTAGGGGACGACGCCCGATTTGATCTCGTGGTTGCGAAGCTGCCGAAGGAAGTTATAGTACAGTTTACGGATTTCCTTTCCCGACCGCCGGCAACAGGTAAATTCGCCGCGCTCAAGGCCAAGCTTCTGTCCTTGTATGAAGATACGAGAATTCGGCAAGTAGAGAAATTAATTGGTGACATGGAGCTAGGAGAAATGAAGCCGAGCCAGTTATTGAATCGAATGAAGGACCTGGCTCGTGAAAATTTCCCTGACGAAACTCTACGGATCCTGTGGCAAGGTCGTTTACCAGCCGATGTTCGAGCAGTCCTGGCCGTCGCAGAAACAAGTGACCTCGACCGACTGGCAAGCATCGCGGACAATGTCGTCGAAGCAACGCGTCGTAAATACGTGTCCGAGGTCAGGCAGCCCTACAGTACACCACAGGCTGATAGTACCGCCCCATCCACTTCCAAGGATACTGCCGTTATTCTGGCAGAGATCGCGAAGCTCAGCGTCCGTTTGGCGAATGTGGAGCGGTCAGGGGGGCGGCAAGCAAATCGCGGACGTCAAGGACAACGCTACGAGAGGTCAACGTCGCGCACGAGAAATACGTCCCGGAATCGCTCGAAAAGCCGTGCCAAGGACAACCCCAATTGGCTTTGCTTTTATCACTTCCGGTACGCTGAGAAGGCGAAGAAATGCTTTCAACCGTGTGCGTGGGAATCATCCGTTCCGGAAAACTAGGCGCGGTGGTGCGATCTACGGCGGAGGTTTGCACCACATCACTTAGTCGTCGTTTGTGTGTTACGGACAAAGAAAGTGGACTGAGGTTCCTTGTGGACACAGGTGCGGACGTGTCGATTTTGCCTCCCAAAAACAGATTTTATAATCGCGAGTGCACGAAATATAAACTTTACGCCGCGAACGGAAGTGAAATAAAGACTTATGGAACGAAGACCATGGTGTTGGACCTTAATTTGCGTAGACAATATAGATGGGAATTCGTGGTGGCGGAGGTGAAGCAGCCTATTTTAGGAGCCGATTTTCTGGCCCATCATAAGCTGCTCGTTAATTTAAGTGCACGTAGGTTGGTAGATCAGACGACCGACCTCAAGGTCGCTGCTGAAATCGTGAGTATGAACCAACCTTCTATTTTTACTGTTGACGAAAAACATCCCTTCCGCAAGTTGTTGTCCGAGTTCCCTGAAATAACGAAACCGGCTTCGTTCAAAGAGTCGACACCGCATAGCGTGTTACATTACATAGAGACTACGGGGCCGCCGGTTTTTGCACGCGCAAGGCCGCTTGCCCCGGATAGGTATTTCAAGGTCAAAAAAGAGTTCGAATTAATGCAGGAACTAGGTATTTGTAGACCGTCGAAAGGTGCGTGGGCTACTCCATTGCACGTAGTAGTTAAAAAGAACGGGGATATTCGACCTTGTGGAGACTACAGGCGACTTAATGCTATTACTAAGCCTGATAGGTATCCCATTCCTAGATTGCACGACTTTACCTACATTTTGGCGGGAAAAAAAGTTTTTACCAAATTAGACATTAACCGCGCGTACCACTGTATAAGTGTAGCACCGGAGGATATCGAAAAAACTAGTCTGATCACGCCTTTTGGCCTATTCGAATTCCCGAGGATGTCGTTTGGGCTCCGAAATGCTGCCCAGACCTTCCAGCGCTTCATGAGCAATTCGGTACTTCAAGGTCTAGATTTTTTATTTAATTATTTGGATGATGTTATCATAGCTAGCGAAGATTTAGAGCAGCATGAAGGACATCTAGCGCTAGTGTTCGAAAGATTCACAAATTTCGGCATAACGATCAATCTAGACAAGTGCCGCTTTGGACAGCCTTCGGTAGAATTTTTAGGCCATCACGTATCGACGGCAGGTATTAAGCCGCTCGAGGACAAGGTCAGTGCCATAGTCGACTATCCGAAACCGGAAACGATCGAAGGGCTCCGCAGATTTTTAGGAATGCTTAATTTCTATAGGGGCCATATTTCGGATGCAGCCGTGAGACAAGCGGAACTAGATAAGTATTTGGTTAACGCCAAGAAAAGGGACAAGTCCAAGGTCGCGTGGACGGCAAAGGCGGAAGAAGCATTTGCGCAGTGTAAGGCAGGCCTTCAACAGGCCGCTACACTCGCACATCCAAGACCTGACGCCGTGTTAGCCCTTATGTGTGACGCAAGTGACACGGCTGTGGGCAGTACGCTTCAACAAAAGGTAAATAACACTTGGGAACCCTTAGGCTTTTTCTCAAAAAAATTGTCTCCGGCTCAGGTTAAGTACAGCACCTACGATCGTGAGCTTCTTGCACTATATTTGTCCATTAGATATTTTCGGAAGTCGTTCGAAGGTCGACAGTTGACCTTGTATACCGATCATAAGCCCTTATGTACGGTGTTCAACAAGATAGCCGACGATAACAAGGAAAGCCCTAGACGTGCAAGGCAACTCTTGTTTATTAGTGAGTTTACGACCGACTTACGGCACATTAGCGGAAAAGATAATATAGTCGCAGATACGCTTTCACGGGTAGAAGTTATAGAATGTCCTACTATAATAAATTTGTCAGAGTTAGCCAGTGCTCAACATAAAGACGAATATGCATTACGAATGTCGCATTCGGATCATATAAATAACACGAGCAAATTGCAACTTAAGCTTATAACGATACCTACTTGCAATAGAGCTATACTATGCGAAACGTCAACACGCGAGGTTCGACCTTATTTACCTTTAGAATTTCGTCGTAAGGTATTCGATAGTATACATTCGTTGAGTCATCCCGGTATCAGGACAACTAGGAAAATGGTTAGTAAACATTATTTTTGGCCCGATATGAACAAGGATGTAGGCAACTGGGCACGGACGTGTATTCCATGCCAAAAGGCGAAGGTCAATCGTCATACTGTGTCTGATCTAGGTACGTTTCCAGATGCAGCCGCCTTCCAGCACATACATACCGATATTGTCGGACCCTTGCCAACAACTTCTAATGGGGATAGGTACCTGCTAACCATCATAGATAGGTATACACGATGGCCGGAAGCATTTCCGATAACTGAAATAACCGCTGAAATCATAGCTAAGTCTATTTACGAAGGATGGATTGTTCGCTACGGTTGTCCGATAAGGCTAACTAGCGATCAAGGACGTCAGTTCGAAAGTCGGTTGTTTGTGGAGCTTATGAAGTTGTTGGGGGTGAACAAAATTAGGACTACACCCTACCATCCAAGTTCTAATGGAAAAATTGAGAGATTCCATCGTGGACTTAAGGCCGCACTTATGGCAAAACTCGGCAATGGTACCTCTTGGGTAGATCTCTTGCCCAGCGTAATGCTCGGACTACGCACCGCGGGTAGAAGTGATAGTGGCATAAGCGCAGCGGAAATGACATTCGGTCGCACGCTTCGACTGCCAGGAGCGTTCTACGAAACGCCGCCAGAAAGAGACCCTATCGATCCTTACAGCATAGTAGAGAGAATTAGAGATAATATTAATAGCCTGAAGCCCGCGCCGAAAAGAGAATATAGAACTAGATCAATTTTTATACACGAGGAGTTATTAAGTTGTACACATGTTTTTGTTCGAGACGATACTGTTCGTAGATCTTTAAAACCACCTTACGATGGACCCTACAGGGTCATCGAGAGAGGTGCTAAGGTGTTTTTAATCCAACTCCCCGGTAGGCAATCCCACATCTCGATCGATAGATTAAAACCAGCGTTTTTACTCAATGCAAACGCGGACAATAGCGATACGCCAGCGCGTGATAGAGTAGGAAACCAGGGTACGTCTCAGGATGTGGGGGATCAGGAATCGCCATCCGCGACACCATCACCCGCACCTGCACCGGTAACTCGGACCACGCGCACCGGAAGGGTTGTAAAGAGGCCAGTTAGGTTTTTGATCGATGAATAAACATAACATTCGTTGTACACAGTCTCATAGCACAACGGTAGCGCAACTAATACGTGTCTGTATACTTCCGCAGGGAAGTCAGTTATTGTTTTGCGCAGAAGGTTGGTAATACAGGTCTACTATTAAGCATGAATAATTGTCAAGGTCGTCAATAATATATTGTGTGTGTGTTATATTACTGTGTCGGAAGGATAACTTAGGCAATCTTTTGAAAAAAGAACTAAGTCGTCCTTACTGAATAATATTAGTGACCATGTTAGTCTATTCTTGGTATTAAATTACGATGTGTGTTTCAGTTCAACGAGTTGTAAAAATGTTAGCAACATGGCACTGCGTTGCATTACTGCTCTTGTATCATACGGTATGGCCAAACCGAGATGCAATGTCAGTAATTGTAACCATCTGACCGTGATTAATAATTATTTACGATTAACAACATAGCTTAGGTTGCAACCTAGTAAGTTTGTAGTACTTTAGACTTAACCTACTTTTAATGATGAGATTTTAGGGTAATATCGATTTGTATTGTTGTCGGATGAGCAGATTTTATAATATATAATACAGCGGTAGCGACGCTGCGTAACCAGTAATTTCGGAGTTCAGCGGAAACACCGCGAGTGTATTTATATTTTATTTTATCTTGCATCAGTTTAAGTTTTCACCATTTGTATAGTGTGCAAAATGGGATCGGGTTCAAGTAAAGATGATAGTTCCCAAAACAGTAACATCGCCATCGCCCAGGTGCAGTCGCACTCCGGGCAAGTTGAAGCTAAACTACATTACATCGGAATAGGACTGCTAGTTGTCGGAGTGGTCCTATTGATCACATTTATGTACGTGCTGCGCGCCAAATGCAAGCGCCATGTTAACAGCTGGTTACGTAAAACAGTCGAATCGCTGCCGCCGCCTACTGCCATCCGAGTCAACAATGTGCAGCCGCAGCAAATGCAAGCTGCACCGTCAGTGTATTAGTGATTAACAAGTGTATGACTAGATTAAGTGATGTTGTGTAAGGTAAAGGTCCCAAATGAGAGACCAATGTATTGTTTTTAATTTTTATTTTATTATTTTTTTTTGGAAAAGGGGGGGAATACTGTGGGAACACAGTTGTACATAGTTCTCACAACGCTGCAAATTCCTTCCCCCCCGGCGCGGGACGAGGTGGGCTGTGAGCCCACCTAGCGCCCGCAGTTCTTGTAACGATTTTCAAGTGAACACATCGAAATAAATATTATATATAATTGGAGTCAGAGTTTAAATTAACCAGGGTCACCACATAGGATAACCTTGTATCGGTTGCGATCAGAATCGCACAGAGTTGAATTCTTACGCCGAAAAATGTTAGATTTTTTAGGCTGGGCGCAAACGTTCGGTTTCGGCGTACGGTTTCCGGATTCGGTTTTCGACTTACAGCCCTCTAGACTCTCTAGAGTGATAATTATTGTTCTATAAACGCCTGCGAGCGCAGTCGCAGCCTTAGTTAAACGAGCGAGCGCAACGAACGAAGTTCTCCGTTTTAGCTTGGGCAAAATTCTATCGTATGTTCTCCTCTACAGGTCGCATTTCTCAACCGATTCTCGTGGAATTTTGTGAACAGGTTCAATACTTAAATAGTTATTTTTTTTCAAGTCAGGTTTTTCAAATATAAATAAAATAAAATTAAATACATGCTCGCGATTTCGCAATCTCACAGAGCCACTAGTAAAAAGATCCTCATAAGAACCATACGTATATATACAGTCATGGCCAGATAATTAAGAACATGATTTTTTCCCCATACAGTTGCATACAAATATGACTTTTAAAATTTGATGATAATTTATAATGTGTTTGATTAATCAGTACTTAATATAGTGCAAAAGAGCTTTTGTGAAATTTACACTTTAAAAAATACAGGCGATCAAATCAACACTTATTATAAGTTCATACATTGTTCCTAATTACAGTATGAACTCGTAAAAACTGTCCATTTGACGATCCGTATTTTTTTAAGCACAACTTTTACAGAACTTTTATATTATTATTATATCGAGCCCGCTATGTCCCACTGCTGAGCAAAGGCCTCCCCCCTCCCCTTCCATTCATCGCGGTCTTGAGCAATAACTGGCCAGTCTTTTAAAAAGGAGTCCAAGTTATCCCGCCATCGCCGACGAGGTCTACCGCGTCTCCGTTTTGAGTGTTGGGGCTTCCACTCCGTGGTCCCTTTGGCCCACAGCTCATTCGGCATGCGGTATACCAGCCCAGTCCCACTTTAACTTGGTTGCCTTCCGAGCTACATCTTCTATTTGGGTCTTGGAGCGCAGCGTGGTGTTCCGGGTGTGGTCCATTAGTTTTACACCTAATATGCTGCGCTCCATAGCTCGCTGGCAAACCCCGAGTTTGGACTTCTGCGCTTCCGTCAAAGACCAAGTCTGTGCACCGTATGTGAGAACTGGAAGTATGCACATGTCCATGAGCCTATGTTTAAGTGACAGAGGTAGGTCCCCCTTCATTAGGTGTTTCATGGACCAATAGCTCCTCCAGGCGTTTTCGGTCCGTCTATCGACCTCTTTGTCTTGTCGCGCCTGGAAAGAGACTAATTGGCCCAAATAAAGATACTCATGGACATATGCTATATGTTCTCCGTTTATCTCTACCCTACATTCTGTACTATTGGTCATGACTTTGGTCTTTGACATGCTCATCTTTAGGCCAACCTCGAGGCTTGCGGTGCTGAGATCGTCAAGCATATGACAAAGCTCGGAAGCGGTTGAAGAAAACAAGACGATCTTATATAAAGTTAATTTAAAACGGCCTCCGTAGCCCAGTGGGTAGTGACTCTGCCTACGAAGCTGGAGGTCCCGGGTTCGAATCCCGGTCAGGGCATTTATTCGTGTGTTTATCACGAATATTTGTTCCTGAGTTATGGATGTTATATATGTGTATGTAAGTATCTATACGTATTTATCTATTATATATATCATCGCCTAGTACCCACAACACAAGCCTTATTGAGCTTACCGTGGGCCTAGGTTGATTTGAGTAAGATTGTCCCGTAATTATTTAATTATTTATTTTATTTTAATTAAATCTTATTTATACACAGATACCTCCATATACTCAAATATAAAATTGGCCAAACATATTTTAAATCATCATTAAATTTTAAAAGTCATATTTGTATGCAACATGGGGAAAAAAATCATGTTCTTAATTATCTGGCCATGACTATAGGTAGGTAGATAGATTCCATTTGCATTGCCGATCGAATTGGTCATATCTTTTGAAAGTATGTACCTACAGTCGGATATTGGATTTCCCGTATTTGCAGATACATCCACGGTAGGTCTGAGCCGTTATAGGAGCCCTTTCTCACGCACGCCGGCGCCCCGGGCGCGACGCTCCGCGCTCCAAAGGGTCTTGACTTTGAGGGCACCTTTGATATGAACGTGACATTGAGTAGGCTTTCAGATCCTTAAAAATGAATGCCTTTTTCACTAGCTTTTTCTCTTGGAGATTACTATTCCTGTTTATCTCCGTTGTGTTGGACTGACGTAAATAGAATGACTTTGCTAGCAAGGGTGATAGATGGGTTAGTTATTTACAACCAATTTGGTTTGGTACAAATCATTATGATCTACAGTTTGCTATGACGATAGTGATAGATTGTGAAATCATGCATTAGGCACATTACTTAAATTGCGAATTGAGCAATCACAAAGCAGTCGAGCACTTTTGATAAACGTATACTGTTATATTAATAACACAATACCTAACATGATTTCCTAGACTAGAGGCTAATTTTAAATTCCATTTAGGATTAGAGCCTGGCCACATGTCTGCGGTGCCATCGCGACGCAAAATTTTACGGCGTGCACGCCGCAAAACCCGCGTCTCTCGGTACTAAATGAGGGTTTCAAAACTTTGCGTTGCGGCACTAGCCAAGATATGCTGCTCTGCAATGTTTTTACAGATTTTAAGATTGGAGAACAATATATTACTTTACAAGGTCATTAAGAAAAAAACACTGTTTTGTGTTTAATGAGTTCTATTATAATTTATAATACTTAGTCATGTCAGTATGTTATCTGATCCCTGCCAGGATAAAATCATCATGTTGACTGAACAGTCATCTACAATGTATGTGCATTATTCAAATAGGTGAGAGGTGTGTGTTTATGTAGTCTACTAGCTGCCCGCGTGGTTTCGCTCGCGTATTGCTATGAACGCAGGCAAATCCGCGGGATAAAACATAGTCTATAACCATCCAGAAAGTCCATTCTAAATGCAGGTGGAATAATTTTTGAAATCAGAGATGCAGTTCCGGAGGTTACCCAAATCTTACTAACTTACAATCTCACAGACACTTACTCTTTATTATTATTAGTATAGATATGTCTACCAAACATAATTTTTAGGGTTTCTAAACAAAAGGGTAAATCGGGACCCTATTACTAAGACTCCGCTGTCCGTCTGTCTGTCTGTCTGTCCGTCTGTCACCAGGCTGTATCTCATGAACCGTGATAGTTAGACCATTGAAATTTTGATGAGGTTTTTGTTGCTGCTATAACAACAAATACTAAAAAACAGAATAAAATAAATATTTAAGGGAGCGGGCTCCCATACAACAAACCCTTCGTGCACGAGTCCGACTCGCACTTGGCCGGTTTTTAGTGTAATTACATTTATATGGGTTAACTCATAAACATTTGTCTAATCATCTCTGTCACTGTTGTATCCTTGCAGCACAGATTATATAATACCTAGTTGTTATTTGCAGGAAGAAACAGTTGATTGGCATTGGATTGAAACAGGTGATATAAGACATATGTTGAATACACCTATTTCCAGTTTCAATCCATCATAGCAAAGCTCACTTTAACTTTCATCACAACATAGAACACAGGCTAGTTAAAATCATACAGGGTGGAATTTCATAAACTGTACATAATAAAAGGAGAAAATTTTCTGCCAATTTCATCGGTGAAACGGTGTTTTTTTTTTTTTCTAGTCATTATTTTTTTTTTTACAGAATTTTGAAAATTTTTGTAAAAACTCGGGTAATACACCTAATTCAGACGGTATAACTTTTGATACAATGGTCCTAAAATGAAAATAAAAAATGCAGAGTATTACCAAGGGACAGGTTAATAATTCTTAATAACAATAAAAAACCAACTAGAAGAGAAAATCCGCAAAAAAAATTATTGTTTTTGAAAAATGGCTACAAAAATTACGAATTTTAAAAGAAAAACACAATTTTCTGAAAAAAACGCACATTTAGTTACCATTTTTTTTGCTTAGTATTAAACCTCACTTAATGCCGATTCTAAAACCGTTTTTAAACTGTCTCAGACTTTGAAAAATACCACGCAAATGGGTACGTAAATCAAACCATAATTTTATTAATTTTAATCCTCTTAAAATCCATAATGACCGTTTGTTCACAGGTAGTTGAAGGGTGTTATTGGGTTTTAGGTGGAAATAACAAATTACGTACTTAGTATTAATCCTCACTTAATGCCGATTCTAAAACCGTTTTTAAACTGTCTCAGACTTTGAAAAATACCACGCAAATGGGTACGTAAATCAAACCATAATTTTATTAATTTTAATCCTCTTAAAATCCTTAATGACCGCTTGTTCCCAGGTAGTTGAAGGGTGTTATCGGGTTTTAGGTAGAGAAAACAATAGGAAAAGCACAATGTGGCCCGAGCCTGAATTTGTTGCGTAGCCCGTCGAATCATTCCCGGATTATTTCTTGTGCTGCATTTAAAATTCTGTCGTGCAATTCTGCTTCGGTATTGACGATTCTGTGATATACCCGTTGCTTCATATCACCCCAAAGAAAATAATCCAACGGCGTCATATCAGGCGATCTTGCAGGCCATCCAACGGGGCCGTCTCGGCCGATCCACCTATTGGGATATTGCTCATTTAAAAAATGTCGAACTCTTAATGCCCAATGAGCTGGGCATCCATCCATTTGGAGAAACAGGCGTTGTCTCACATCTAACATCACATCTTCCAAAAGCTCTGGGAGCTCGTCTCTCAGTAACAGTAAAAATCTGTCGGCGTTCAAAGTATTCGGTAAGAAGACTGGTCCAATCAATTGATCGTCGAGTACCGCTGCCCAAACGTTTATGGAGAATTGGTCTTGAAAATTAGATGGTCTTACTAGGTTTGGATTATCGTGTGTAAATTTCTGAAGTTAGTTATTCCCGTATGAGTAAATCTTGCTTCGTCCATCCATAAAATTCTTCTAGTAAATTCCGGATCCCTTCTGATATTGCCAAGTATCCAAGTCGACATAACACACCTAACGCGGGCATCGCCAATTTGCAAATTTTGTACCCGTTGATAATGAAATGGATGCAGTCCTTCCTTCTTCAAAATTTTCCAGACAGAGAATTTTGAGATTCCGTGCCTCAATGCCAAGCGTCTTAGACTCGTGGTTGGGTCCGCGTACAAGTCTCTGAGAACTGCTTCTTCTATGGCAACATCAATTATGTTTCCTGGCTCTCGGCGATCTCGGCCACCGTATCCCAGGCCAATATTGCACAACCGGCGATGAACTTCTTGAAAGTGGCGAGCAGCAGGTCTTGGAACGTCATAAGGATACTGCTCCAAATAGGCGATACACGCAGCTCTTGCAGATCCATGGCACAATCCATAATAATAGTGCATGTTGGCTATTTGTAACGGCGAAAACTCTCGTAAGCGGGGCATGATGATTCAAACTGAACAAGTACTGGAGTAATCAAAGAAGTGGCGAGCAAAGACAAGCAATTGCGATTTGCGAGCGACTGAATAGTTGACCTATTGCCCAATGCCTTTATACCCCTCATGTTATCTCCACCTTCAACCCAAAAACACCCTTCAACTACCTGGGAACAAGCGGTCATTAAGGATTTTAAGAGGATTAAAATTAATAAAATTATGGTTTGATTTACGTACCCATTAGCGTGGTATTTTTCAAAGTCTGAGACAGTTTAAAAACGGTTTTAGAATCGGCATTAAGTGAGGATTAATACTAAGAACGTAATTTGTTATTTCCACCTAAAACCCAATAACACCCTTCAACTACCTGTGAACAAACGGTCATTAAGGATTTTAAGAGAATTAAAATTAATAAAATTATGGTTTGATTTACGTACCCATTTGCGTGGTATTTTTCAAAGTCTGAGACAGTTTAAAAACGGTTTTAGAATCGGCATTAAGTGAGGTTTAATACTAAGCAAAAAAAATGGTAACTAAATCTGCGTTTTTTTCAGAAAATTGTGTTTTTCTTTTAAAATTCGTAATTTTTGTAGCCATTTTTCAAAAACAATAATTTTTTTTGCGGATTTTCTCTTCTCGTTGGTTTTCTATTGTTATTAGGAATTATTAACCTGTCCCTTGGTAATACTCTGCATTTTTTATTTTCATTTTAGGACCATTGTATCAAAAGTTATACCGTCTGAATTAGGTGTATTACCCGAGTTTTTACAAAAATTTTCAAAATTCTGTAAAAAAAAAACTAATGACTAAAAAAAAAAAAACACCATTTCACCGATGAAATTGGCTGAAATTTTTCTCCTTTTATTATGTACAGTTTATGAAATTCCACCCTGTAGATTAAATAAAAAAGCTGTACTACCCATGCCATGTATTTTGTTACTAATGGCAACATTGTACTGTTATATTCTATGAAAGCTATCACTGGTTAGGGCTGAATGGGGCCCTGAATGAGTACAGCAAACAGATAAGGAAAGCCAAGAGATCGTCGTGGAGGAAGTTCTGTGAGGAAGTAAACAACACGCCTCAGGGAGCAAGACTCCACATACTGCTCTCGAAGGCAAAGCCTAATCAAATTGGACTCCTAAGAAGGCAAGATGGCACCTTCACAACCAACGAATCGGAGACCCTGGAACTACTGGCCAGCACTCACTTCCCGGGGTCCACTGAGTTAAGGGGACCCAATGCCGAGTATATTCGGCACAGGCCCCGCTCGGAGGACTGGAGGCAAGCAGCCCTTGTTATCAGACCGGGTATAGTGAGATGGGCCATTAAGTCCTTTAAGCCATACAAGACAGCGGGACTGGACGGAGTAAGCCCCGTACTACTGCAATGTGGTGCTGACGTCCTCATCCCTCATCTGGTAAAAATTTTCAGGGCAAGCTACGCCTGGGGATCTTTACCTGAGATGTGGAACAAGGTTAAAATCCTATTCATTCCAAAGGCAGGGAAGAAGGACTACGCCCAGGCTAAGCCCTTCAGACCCATCAGCCTTTCATCATTCTTGTTAAAAAAAAAAGAAAAAGTTCCGGACAAGTACATTAGGGAGAGCTGCCTCAGAACTACGCCTATCCATGACAGTCAGCACGCCTATCGGAGCGGCAGGTCTACAGAAACCGCCTTGCTTGAGCTTGTTGACAGGGTGGAAAAGGCGTTAGAGGATAGGGAAGTAGCCCTTTCAGCCTTCCTAGATATCGAGGGTGCTTTCGATAACACACCCATCAGGACACTGGTAGGGGGACTCCGGTCAAAGGGAGTGGACTCTACCACCGTGCGATGGGTGCAAAGCATGCTCTCGAATAGAGTGGCTAAGCTGGAATTGCTCAATACCACTCGTGACGTTCCACTGCCAGAGGCTGCCCTCAGGGGGGGGGGGTACTCTCCCCTCTGTTATGGACTCTCGCAGTGGATGAATTACTGCATAAAATGGCGGAACTACGCATCGACACCCAGGGGTACGCAGACGACCTTGTGGTGAAGGTGCGGGGTAACTGCCAAAGTACACTATCGTACCAAATGCAGAGAGCCCTAGACACTATTAACACGTGGTGCAGGGAAAATGAATTATCCATTAACGCGGACAAGACGGTTGTTGTGCCGTTCACAAACAAGAGTAAGCTCGATGGTCTGAGACCTCTGTCTATGAACGGCAGAACAATTCCGTTCTCCTCCGAGGTCAAGTATCTGGGCGTTACAATCGACCAGAAACTGACCTGGAATCCGCACGTTAACGGAATTTTGCAGAAGGCTAAAGTAGCCCTCTCAATCTGCTGTCGTTTAGCGGGGAATAGATGGGGTCTAAAACCCAAAATTGCCCTGTGTGTGGCTATACACGTCCATTGTGAGGCCGATGGTGTCATACGCCTCTGTGGTCTGGTATAGGAAAACGACACAGAAAACAACAATAACTAAGCTCAGCAGTCTGCAACGGACTGCTTGCATTATCGTTACTGGAGCCATGTCAACCTCTCCAACAGCTGCTCTGGAAGCCGTGCTGAACCTGCCGCCCCTGGACCTCCACTTGGAAAAGGAGGCGAAGTCCAGCATGCTCAGAGTAGCGTCCGTAAGGAAAGGCGACTGGCTATCCACAGCCTTGAGAACACTCAAGGACTCAGTATACGATATACCTGTTTTAGGGATGCCACTTGACACAATGCCCCCAAAACTTTGCACGCAGATAAACTACTCTGTGGAACTCCTAAGGAGAGAGGACTGGTTGAACAGCCTCATAGATTGGAAACCAGGTAGCCTGAAGTGGTACACTGATGGCTCCAAATCCGGATCGGAGGTAGGATGCGGAATATATGGAGAGGCACCCAGGGCAGCATTCAGTCTGAACCTGGGTAAGCACACTTCTATATTCCAGGCAGAGGTATACGCCATTCTAGAATGTGCGACAACGAATCTGCAAAGCGCCTTCCTTAATCATACTATTTATATCCACTCGGATAGCCAGGCAGCTCTCTTGGCTCTTACCTCTAACGTCACAACGTCGAGGCTGGTCGAGAACTGCTGGGAACTATTGAATGACCTGGGTACTGTCATGTAGGTAGACTGTAAAATTTATATAAAATGACAGATTTGATTCTACCCATGGTTGGTTGGAGATTGTATCTTGGTGTGAATAAACATGTGCAATCAGTTAAGTCTCGTTTATTATTCAAAACATAATACTGGCGACGTGTAAAGCTCAAAAATGGCTGTCTCCAACATAGCAAGCATTGTGTTACCTGGGAAGTTTGTACCAAACAAAGATAATTGGGAAAACTACAGAGAACAACTGTTCTTCGCATTGGAAGCTTCAGGGCCATTGGAAAGTGTGCAGAAACGAGCCTTGTTTTTGTCTCAATGTGGAAAAGAGGCATTTGCATTGATTGTGTCATTGTTGTCACCTAAGAAGCCCAGTGAAGTGGACTTCGACGAAATTATTAAGGTGTTGAACAAATTCTTTGTACCTACGCCGCATCCAATACTGGAAACGGAAAAGTTTTACAACAGGAGGCAAAGAAGCAATGAATCAATTACTACGTTTGTAGCAGCGTTGCACGATATCAGCTCCCGTTGCATGTTTACCGATTTAAACCGACGGATTGCAGAACAAATCATACTTGGCGTTTATCAAGCAAGTTTGAAAAAGGAGCTGTTAAAAGTTCACATCAGTGATTTAACGTACGACAAAGTGGTTCAACTAGCACTTAATTACGAAGCAATTTCGGAGAACAACGAAACAAGTCGTTTACTAGCGAAAACACATTGTGACGTCACTCGGAGTTCCAGCACTAGTGGTCAGAACTCGAGCGAGCCGATGGAAGTCAACGATATTCAAACGAAGCCGTGTGTGCATTGCGCTAAACGCCATGGGGCCGCACGATGCAAGTTTCGGAACGCAACCTGTTACAAATGTCATAAAAAAGGGCATACTAAGGCGGCGTGCGATACAAATATAAACAAAACGGCAAAAACACGCGTAAACAAATGTGCGGTGTGTTCTTCGGCGTCTGAAGGGGAAGACAACAGCAGCGAACACAGTACTGAAGACAGTTACGGCATCTACGGCGTGCACGGCGTAGGAGACGCCGGAGCGCGCGCGCCACCTGTCATGGTAGAAGTCGTGCTGAACGGCGTACCGCTGGCGATGGAGGTGAACTCGGGCTCCGCGCGCACAATCCTGCCGCACAGCCTGTACCGCCAGCACCGCCGCGCGTTCCCAGGCGACCTATCGCCATGCAAGAGCAAGTTGGTTACGTGGACGAACGACGTTTTAAATATTGTTGGGGAAACGATGGTAGACGTTGTGTACAATGAAAAAAGTGTTAGATTGCCGTTGCTAGTGAGCTGTGGAAAAGGGCCGGCTTTGCTTGGCCGCGCATGGTTCGGGTCCTTGGGAATTTCAATTCACGGCGTAAATTCAGTTACGGAAGCTGCAGTGGACGTGGTTGCGAAATTTCCAAAGTTATTCGACGATGATATGGACAAGTATAACGGACCGTTAGTGCATATCGAGTGTAAGGACGGAACAGGCCCCGTATTTTTACGTTGCCGTCCAGTTCCATTTCCGCTACGAGAAAAAGTGAATGAAGAGTTAAATAAAATGATGTCAAATGGAATTATGACTCCCGTGAAGCACTCACGATGGGCGACACCACTAACAATTGTTCCTAAACCGGATGGTTCGCTGCGGTTATGTGGTGATTATAGGAGCACAGTCAATGCATCCTGTTTAGCTGACAGCTACCCGCTACCAACATCAAATGAAGCATTTTTTTCGTTGGCAGGAGGCAAATATTTTTCAAAGGTGGACCTGAAACAGGCATACAATCAGCTGAAAGTAGATGATGAAACAGCAGAACTTCTTACACTCAATACGCCTCTTGGGTTGATGAGAATGAATCGTCTTGCATATGGCGTTAATGCTGCAACAGGAATCTTTCAGAGGCTGATGACCTCTATACTTGCCGGAATTCAAGGAGTAGCCTGCTTGCTGGATGATGTGGTGATCTGTGGTACCACATTACAACAACATGATGAGAGACTTGAAAAAGTACTCCAAAGACTTGAAGATCTTGGGCTAAAGTTAAATAAGGCCAAGTGTACTTTTTCAACCAAGAGAGTAACCTTCTTAGGTTATGAAATTGATGAAACGGGAATACATCCATCAAAAGAAAAAATCCAAGAGATTTCTGATAAACCTGCCCCTACAAACAAAAGGTCCCTGAAGGCATTTCTGGGGTTGTATAACTTCTATGAGCGATTCTTAAAGGAGAAAACTGTAGTACTAGAGCCACTGTACAAATTGCTGAAAGACAAAGCAAAATGGCAATGGGGTAGCATTGAACAAGCAGCCTTCGATAAAGCCAAACTGCTACTTACCTCAGATTTGACGCTGGTGCATTACAGCCTAGAGAAGGACCTACATATGATTTGTGATGCAAGTGAGTATGGAGTTGGTGCGATCTTAGTTCATAAGATGGAAGATGGCACTGAGCGACCTGTCATTATGGGCTCAAGGACGATGCAACCTCATGAACGTCGATACGGTCAAATAGACAAAGAAGCTTTGGCCATTATGTTTGGCCTTAAAAAATTCAGGCAGTATTTGCTAGGACGAGAGTTTGTAATATTTACAGACCACAAACCACTGCTAGGAATTTTTGGCCGGAACAAACCAATACCAGAGATGATTTCTAATAGAATGCTACGATGGGCATTGTGTCTCAACTCATTTGATTATGACCTCAGGTATCGTCCAGGGAAAAATATGGGCAATGCCGATAGTCTCAGTCGATGGCCAACCCCACATACCAAAGATGACCATGATGAGGAAGAAGAAGATGAAATTTATCTGCTTAAAGATGCTGACATGGACTCTAAAACAATTGCAAAAGAAACAGACAAAGATCAAACTCTTAAAAGGGTTAAGTACTATGTACTACATGGTTGGCCAAATAAAATAGAAGATCCTGAAATAATACCATATCACAGAAGAAAGGATTATTTGTCACTAAATAAAAATTGCATTCTATGGTCCAATAGAGTAGTAATTCCTAAGTCATTACAAGATAATGTTCTAAAAAAACTGCATGATGGTCACTCTGGAATAGTACAAACAAAAATGATAGCCAGAGGATATCTATGGTATCCTTCATTGGATGCTGACATTGAAGAAATGGTAGCAATGTGTGAAAAATGCCAGGGCTGCAGGAATAACCCTCCAACAACAGAACATATTTGGCAGCCGGCCACAAAAAGATGGTCACGAATACACATAGATTTCATGGGGCCATTTATGGGAAAGACATTTTTGGTCTTAATTGATGCTTATAGTAAGTGGCCCGTGATTGAAATGATGCCCTCAATGTCAAGCAAAACTGTTATTGAAGTACTGAATAAAACCTTCGCCGATAATGGGTTACCTGACATTGTGGTATCTGACAATGGATTAGCATTTACCTCTAAAGAATTTCAAGACTATATGTCTAATAACCGGATTCAACACATTACTGGCGCGCCATACCATCCGGCAACCAATGGCCAGATTGAACGGACTATACAAACAATTAAGTCCAAATTAAAGAAACAGACACCTATGACTTGGCCAGAGCGAGTAGCGAAAGTGCTATTTCAAATGCGAACTGTACCAAGCACAGTGACGGGCAAGACCCCTGCTGAAATGTTAAACAACCGTAAATTTAGGACTGCCCTTACACTTCTTCATCCTGATTCTGATTTATCCGATGAATTAGAACTTAGAATGGAGGGAGATGTAAGAAAACGTATGAAAAACTTCAAGATTGGGGACCATGTTTTATTCAGACTCTATAATATGAATCACAAGTGGCAGCGTGGCGTAGTGACAGCTGTAGATGGCCCAGCTGTTTATGAAGTACAGACTAGTGATGGAGCCAAGCACAGAAGGCATGTGGACCAACTGCTTAGGACAAGGCCCCCTAATGACATACCAGAGGTGACCCAAAACCATGATGGCCCCGGTGATTGTGGGACCCATGATGATGATGACGACAATGATGTTATAATACCACCACCAGAAGAGTGGCAGGAAATTATAGGAGTATAATGATTTATGTCAATTAATAAGTTAATTATGTGCTATACTTAAGTGATATCTGGAAACTTAAGGGGAAGGTGTCATGTAGGTAGACTGTAAAATTTATATAAAATGACAGATTTGATTCTACCCATGGTTGGTTGGAGATTGTATCTTGGTGTGAATAAACATGTGCAATCAGTTAAGTCTCGTTTATTATTCAAAACATAATAGGTACCAAAAACAAGGTAATTTTACGTTGGGTCCCAGGGCATGCAGGCATCGAGGGAAATGAAAAGGCTGATGAGCTTGCACGAGCGGGGGCGAAGGGAACACACTGCAGACCAGAGCCGTTCTGTGGTATCCCTAAAAGTCTAACCAAGCTCACTCTAAAAGCCTATTGTTTCTACAAGACCATTCAAGCCTGGAGAGCTAACCCAGGACTGAAACATTCCAAGGCACTTATTAGAGCCTTTAGCAAAAAGGCGTCATCTGACGCCTTGGTGCTAAGTAGGAACCGTCTACGCATGCTGGTCAGGGTGCTTACTGGGCACTGCCGCCTAAATAAGCACATGCAAACGATAGGACTGTGTGACACAAGGCAGTGCAGATTCTGCTTTGAAGCAGAGGAGACGCCTACACACATCCTAACCGATTGCCCTTGCCTCATGCGCAGTCGTAACTCCTTCCTGGGCAAACACATCATGTGCCCGTAGGAGATCAAATTTCTTGAGTTCAACAAAATCCTGCAATTCTTCGAGTTTGCAGGACTTGTCCAAGAATTGTAGTAAGTGGCGATCACAATAGATCAGCGATGGTCGCAGTGATATAAGGGCTTTGACAGCCCGAAAGCCACTACCAGAATAATAATAATAATAATAGGGCTGCTGAAGATAGGTCAAATTGGAGGCATAGTGCTACATATAATCAAAGGCCAACGGCTACTGGACACATTATTCAGGAATTAATAAAATGATTCTATTCTATTATCTAGAAATATATTGTGAACTCACATATTTTAGGTTGAGTATCCGCTCGATATGATTTGAACCAATTCGCGGTTCCTAATCATGAGGACATGCGTTGCCGGTGTGTTTCGCGTTTTGTTGTGCTCCTGATTAGGAACTGCGAATCGATTCGAAGCCTGTCAAGCGATACTTAACTTAAAATACGTGAGTGACTTGTTTATAATATATTTTAATATGTCTGAGCTAATGGCAACCGGGAGTTTTCTATATAAAATTAGTAAGATTCTTAGCAAAAACCACATTAAAAAACTTTTACATATATATAGCAGCTAGAAAACCTCCCAACTCCAAACCGTCTCTTTGTTGATAAAGTTACGAGTTACGAGGTTTGCGACTTTAGCCGACGATATGTATAAATCTAATTATGGCCTATAAATACTAATAAATATGGCTTTTAAAAAAAGTGTAAGTATTTTGGTTTTCCTAGGTACTCAGAATCATAAGTACAAATTGATTGAGATAAAGAAAAAAGTATCCCCATTTTTTATTCCATTTTGACACATCTTTTAATACATTTTGTGGGGCCACACAAAAAAATTATGAAAACTTAGAGAACTTTTATAATACTTATAGTACCTACCTACTCATGATTCTGACTAGGAAACATTCCAAAATTTCCTCTATTTGGAAATTTTGGAATGTTTCCTAGTCAGGACTACTTAGAAATCACCCCTACATTTTTTCATGAAAATGTAAAGCAAACCAAGGCCGGATTCCCCCTTATGTGACTTGTTAATTCAGTTGCACCACACCCTAATTAACAACACCTTGGCACTCCTCTGATAACTATGAGTACCTGATAAAATTACACACTGCTGCTATATATGACAGGTATATAACATAGTTTACTGAATTTTTCATACAAGTCTAAGCATGTGTTACATTTCTTGAAGTTGCAGTGCACTATGCAGTGTGGTGTATGCATATTTTGGGAAAAATTAGGCATGAAAATTAATTGGTGAATTAGATAGAAACTTGTATCAAGGTCATTGCAAACTAAAATGGTGACATCAGAAAATTGCACAAGACTATTTATTTATTGCATGGTTTGAGTTTCGTTGCGAATACTATGTAAACATAGGTACATTCCACTACTTAGGATAAGGTAATAACTATGACTTACCCCAATAATATTGATACAATTACTGTTTTAGAGATATATCTAGTTATACAAGCAACTAAAAACTAATACAGCTTTATAGAAACATTTTTGCGGAAGCCGGGAATAGCACTAGCAACAAGAAAACTAAAAAGAGCAGTGTCTAATTAGTTTGCCCACTAAGCCGATTACGAAAAACTTGCTCCTACCTCGACCCGCCGAACCAAAACTAAACCATAATTACTACTCATTGTCATTGAA
This sequence comes from Epinotia brunnichana, assembly GCA_963854355.1. Lineage (NCBI taxonomy): Eukaryota > Metazoa > Arthropoda > Insecta > Lepidoptera > Tortricidae > Epinotia > Epinotia brunnichana. Next base: position 12,800,843 of record OY977949.1, on the reverse strand, counting down.
GTCATATTAAATTACCACGTACCTTAAAAGCCCAGTAAGGTTGTTCTCACACAGTTGTACACATAAATTCGTCGGCACTCACAAAATCACAAGATGCACTCACTCACCAACTGTACTCAATCCAATCTCACGGCACATACACTTTATGAACAGTTTCCAATGGTTATCACGCATTGAAACATAACCCGCGCATTTACGGAATACTTTATTTAGTAATAATCGCAGTTCATATATTTTTCTTCCAAATTTCAGCCGTCACTGCGAGAACGAACACGGCGTCGAAGGCGAGGCAAAAAGATCGTCGCGAAAGCAAGCATCACCTTTCCGCCCTACTCATAGATTAGGCAATACAGACTGCACACTGCACAGCCGGAGCCGGTACTCGCGGAAATGTCAGAATGTGGGCTATTTTTAAGCTGAACTCGTCCCAAATAATAAATAGGTACCTACTGAAAATATCACAATTCTAATAGTTTTTTGACTTGACTTAAATTGTCATGGAAGAGTCTCTGTAATAAATAAAACATCGAATGCAATGATGTTAACTCAACATTCCTGACTTTCTGTTTGATTTCCTTTGAATCCATAAATACAGACCTGGTTCTGCTGGGGCAATAATAAATATTTATTTATTTTATTTTATAATACACATATTATATATAGGTATCTGGACGACCAAGCGCTAAACAATATTTTTTCCATATATGCGACCTAGCAGTGTTGGGCGTAATTAATTACTTTTTGTAATTTAATTACAAATTACACAATTATTCATTCAATTACGTTAATTAAATTGAATGTAATTAAAATTTCATGTAATTGAAATTACTTTGTAATTTGTAATTGTAATTACATTTATTTGTAAATTAAATTACTAAATTACTTTAAGTCAACTTTTTTTATAAACAATGATAAGCATACCTACGTGTTTACTTGGTCTGATTGCAATGATGTAATAATCAAAACAATAAATGTGTGTACCTATATTTATATTTATTTGAATTGACTGAACCACAAAACTAATACTGTTGTTAGGTTAGACCGGACAGATATAAAAATGTAAAATTAGTTGCATACAACACGTTTAATTTTTTTTTTCATTTCAAGCTAAACCTTGCAAAGCTCTTCGAAAACAAAGTTATTACACTCATACACTCTTAATAAAACAAAAGTAATTTGTAATTTAATAAGTAATTAATTGCAAAATGTAATTAATAATTCAATTAATAATTACATTTTGTAATTGTAATTGAAACTTATAATTACAATTTCATTTTCCCTGTAATTTTAATTTGTAATTGTCATTATTAATTAGTAATTCAATTACGTTTTGCCCAACACTGCGACCTAGCTAGTTAAATTTTTCGCCCCCGTAAACCCCTGTATTGAAAATTTTATCGAACAATAGTTAAAACAATTTTCGAGGACGTGGTTACAAATACAAATATATTTTTTTAAGCTGTAAGTCTTTGTATATATTTTAATTGTTTTAAGTACATTGAATACAAATTATACAAATATTGCTCGTTAGTATGCGGTTTACATTAAAAGGTTATAAAGAAACATTATGCCTGGCATCTTTAACCTACGTATAGGGTAGGAGTACATATTTAATAACTTATTAATTTCATCTGCTCAATATAAATATTAACATTATTAACTCCCAAAATGAATATTACGCTAGTAATAGTACTGACTCAAATGTCTACTTTATTTTAATAATCTTTGACAGAATGATGTCATGCTCCGGCATAGCTTAGTGAGGAGCAAGTACCAGTTGTCTATGGCAGAACATTTTTAATCGATTTTGGGCACAGCACTACTCCGCAACAAGTGTGTTGCCAGTTATAAATTATTTACATATGGTTTCACTATTTACCGTTAGATGACGCTAACATCAAAACGAAAATGTATGCTGTTTTTCAGAAAATTATCATCATATTAGCGCAAACCGATTAAAATAAAATGAGGCATAGTATGATTATATTTTATCTTCTGGCTCCTATGTGTCAACGTTAATTCTTCACGTTGTCCAATAAACTATTCTTTTATTGGCGAGTTGGTATTGGTAACTTCGGTCGGGGTACTCCCCCGTGAGACAATGGGGAAGGCAACTGTCAAACTGACAGCACCAATAATGGTACTTAAAAAAGCTAAATTTGTATGGCAGGAAGTAGTTTTTATTTATTTTTGCGAATATGTCTTTATATTTCGTTCCGAATTGCTCCGAATTGGGAATTCACCGTATTCCGACTAAGGCTAAAAATAAAAGGTTGTGGATTAAAGCTATGGGGAAGATTTTTGCATAAGAACTGTATACCTACCTATTATGGTTTCCGTACATGGTTAGGTACAAATCGATCTTCTGTCTCTCTCTCTCATCGTATGGAATCTAGAAGAGCGCCATCTACAATTAGCTTTCACCAGCCTTCCCCATTCATCGGAATAGATAAAAAATAAGTAAAGCCCTTCTTGTTGCATGATTATACTGTAAGTAGTGGTGACGTATTCGAATAGACATTCTATATTTAAATTGTCCAATACAAACAAAACAGTGGTTCAGGTCAGGGTTCATGCATCCCGGCTCGTACTAAATGTACCTACTAATGAGTTTTTCGGAACTTATTAGTTATTATGTAGGTACTTACGGAATATTTTACCACTAGCTTTTCGGTGAAGGAAAATATCGTGAGGAAACCGGTCTAATCCCAATAAGGTCTAGTTTTCCCTCTGGGTTGGAAGGTCAGATGGCAGTCGCTTTCGTAAAACTAGTGCCTGTGCCAAATCTTGGGATTAGGGCACAACCGGGAATAACGCTAGGACGATGAACACAAAGAAACAAAATGCCTTTACTTAAGTTTTTTTACCTACCTACATACAGGGTGGAATTTCATAAACTGTACATAATAAAAGGAGAAAAATTTCAGCCAATTTCATCGGTGAAACGGTGTTTTTTTTTTTCTAGTCATTAGTTTTTTTTTACAGAATTTTGAAAATTTTTGTAAAAACTCGGGTAATACACCTAATTCAGACGGTATAACTTTTGATCCAATGGTCCTAAAATGAAAATAAAAAATGCAGAGTATTACCAAGGGACAGGTTAATAATTCTTAATAACAATAAAAAACCAACTAGAAGAGAAAATCCGCAAAAAAAATTATTGTTTTTGAAAAATGGCTACAAAAATTACGAATTTTAAAAGAAAAACTCAATTTTCTGAAAAAAACGCAGATTTAGTTACCATTTTTTTTGCTTAGTATTAATCCTCACTTAATGCCAATTCTAAAACCGTTTTTAAACTGTCTCAGACTTTGAAAAATACCACGCTAATGGGTACGTAAATCAAACCATAATTTTATTAATTTTAATCCTCTTAAAATCCTTAATGACCGCTTGTTCCCAGGTAGTTGAAGGGTGTTATCGGGTTTTAGGTGGAGATAACATGAGGGGTATAAAGGCATTGGGCAATAGGTCAACTATTCAGTCGCTCGCAAATCGCAATTGCTTGTCTTTGCTCGCCACTTCTTAGATTACTCCAGTACTTGTTCAGTTTGAATCATCATGCCCCGCTTACGAGAGTTTTCGCCGTTACAAATAGCCAACATGCACTATTATTATGGATTGTGCCATGGATCTGCAAGAGCTGCGTGTATCGCCTATTTGGAGCAGTATCCTAATGACGTTCCAAGACCTGCTGCTCGCCACTTTCAAGAAGTTCATCGCCGGTTGTGCAATATTGGCCTGGGATACGGTGGCCGAGATCGCCGAGAGCCAGGAAACATAATTGATGTTGCCATAGAAGAAGCAGTTCTCAGAGACTTGTACGCGGACCCAACCACGAGTCTAAGACGCTTGGCATTGAGGCACGGAATCTCAAAATTCTCTGTCTGGAAAATTTTGAAGAAGGAAGGACTGCATCCATTTCATTATCAACGGGTACAAAATTTGCAAATTGGCGATGCCCGCGTTAGGTGTGATATGTCGACTTGGATACTTGGCAATATCAGAAGACACCGAAATTGGCTGAAATTTTTCTCCTTTTATTATGTACAGTTTATGAAATTCCACCCTGTATAACCTTAATAAACTTAGCTATAATATAACTAATTGGATTTGGATATTTTGCATTTGAAAGCACAATTTGGTGTAGACTGGTCATGATGATATATAGCTGGTCAATAATGGAACTCTGACGTTTCCGACAAAAACTATACCAGCCAGCTTCTATGACTATGCTATGTTAGTTAGTTAGTTAGGTTTAAACTGGGCGTTTTCCGCAAGTCGACATCCATTGTGCCTATTTTGCGTGAAACGGCGGTGCGGCGCTACTCTAACCACCCCAGCTCGTCTAGAAAGAAGGCCTTGGTGTTGCTGACTGCGTCCCGTAGTGTGTCTGGAGAACCTAGATGCTTTATTCTGTATACTTCTACCTGCTTGCAGTCCAGTAGTATATATATGTTTAGTCGTTTCATCTGCCTCCATGCACGCTCTGCACATGGGGCTGTCTGTGATACCTAAATTATAGAGGTGTCTGTTCAAGGTGTTATGTCCTGTTATTATTCCCACTATCTTGCGCAGTTGGTTTCTATGTGTCCTTAGTAGTGCGATTGTGAGTTTGTAGTCGCGTTTCGACTGAATCTCTTTGGTCTGTCTGCATGTGTCTATCTCCTCCCAGTATCTTTGGTGTAGGTCTTTAGTGTGTCGGTCCAGTTGATTGTAGGTATATGTAGCTACGCTATGTAGTGTCAGAATTAATAACATAAATGTAATTCTTACGGCCCGACCACGATTTCGAGTGGCAGTGGCAGCGGTAAAGCCATACGCCATACGTATACATGTATGCTCAGTATGCTGCACCGCGCTGCCACTGCAAGTCGTGAACGAGCTCTATGGGAATCGTCGACAATAAACATACTTGTTCTCGGAAAATCCGTTATGGATACCTCCGCGCCATGAGTATAGCGCGGAGGTTATAGTCCAGGCAATGAACTTGCATCACTTGCATGGAAGAAATGTCAAATTTGGAAATAATTTACAATAGACGTTTTTTCTATCAATATAATTATCTATACAATATTCAATTATCTATTATGTATATCAATATATTATCAATTAAATAGTTACCTAGCGAAAATCTAACAAAATTTCAGACATAATAATTACTTTAAAAACAAAGTTTAAATTGAGTGCTTCGCCAAGCCACATAGGTACATGAACATTTCCACATTTCCTTTCCAATTTACCACATGCACTGCTTTCAGAGAGCAAATGCGTTGATTATTACAGAAAAAACCCAAGTCGCTATCTGTGGGCTGATAATATTTGAGGAGTTCCGTGAATTCCTAAAGGACCTGAGAATTACCACTTCATGAGTTGCTACTTCAACGGAATCATGTCAGAATCTTTGACGAACTTTACATCTTTGAGGAGTTCCATATGTCATCTGTGGTCTTAATCTGATGATTAAGACCACAGATCCACTTCACCAAAATTACAATTTCCGAAGATAAATACACGAATTATAATAGAAAATACCGAAATCACTACATGCGTGCCTATAAAATTTGAAGGTTGCCCTCAATTTCCCTGGGATCCCATCATCAGATCCTGATTTGATGACAATGGGACCACCTCGGAGGTATACTCTTTCGAATAAAAAAGAATTTTGGAAATCGGTCCACAATTGACGGAGAAATCGGCGAACAAACATAAAAAAAAAAAAACATACATACAGTGGAACATATAACCTCCTCCTTTTTTGAAGTCGGTTAAAAAAACACAATTCATGCATAAAGTTAGTTGCATTCTTGAAGAGAGCATCTTAAAATAACATTTTAAAATGAAATAAACAAAAAAACGCGATTATAAATTAATGTTTTTCGAAACCGTATTTTGCCTGGAGTATTATGTCGGACTCGCACCGACTAAACACCCCCGAACCCCCGATAGTCCTCTTCGACGCATTTCGGACGGCTCGGGGATCTACTACGGAATGCACCAGTGCCGCTCTAGAGTTATGCTTCTGTGGGGCCTGCCTTTTTTTTTTCAACGTTTGCAGCCCCCAACTGCAACCGTGTACCACTCCGAGGACCCCTTTTAGTGTTTTAGTCGCCTTGTACGACAGGCAGGGGTACCGTAGCTGTATTCTAATGCCCGCGCTACAATTACCTACAGACAGTTTGGTAGGTACATAATTTAAAGTTATTTTTTGACCATCGGATTCAGATTCAGACTTTTTTGTGTACAATAAATAAAGTGCTTACATACATACATATACTTACCTATAAATATATGGATGGTCAAAAAAAAACTTACACCTATATTTACATATAAATATTTTTGACTTTTTGGTCCAACTCACCCTTACAGTGGAAATACGCAGACGTTATGTTGTTTGGTTAAGTTGGTAGGTAAATTCACCGGCATAAATATATGATGGAACAAAGGCCGCAAAAATTATAAATAATATGAATTAAGTAATATGTTACTAACAATTTATGGACTTTGTCCGAAATAAAATTGAGTGAATTGAATTGAAAAATATCTGATGACAACTCCATTTCGGTTTGGAATCAGGGATTATAACCGTTTTTTTTATGGGAACGTAACCGTTATTTTTTGTTCCTTGTTAATTATTTCATTTTCTAACTGGGCAATCTAATAATGTAATAATACGCACTCGTTACCTCAAAACACAACTTAGACCTACATATGAAGTATAAAATAGTTCGAGATATGTGGTTATTTCGAGGTTTTTGCAAAAAACCGGTTACAATCCCTGGTTGGAATAGAGTTGCATTGGTTTTGTTTTGGTCTTTTTTGAAACAAACGAAATTAAACTCTATTTCTTACGTTACTTGATTCAAGTTTCAATGTCAGTTTGTATCGTATGGTGGGTATTTTATAGGTACAGTCACCGACTTTAATTGTTGAGCCATTTAGGTGTCAACTAATTTTGGTTTTTTTAGTAAGCTTTGAAGTGTCCAGTATAGAGTGAGCTCTAAATCGCTCAACAATTAAAGTCCGTGAATGTACCTACTAATTGAAGCCGTTTTATTACGGCCATTAAAATTAAGTAAAAATGAAATGCAATAATTGTAGTTGTTCCATTTATTAATCTAATAGAAACTTGTAAATGTATAAAACATCCATCATCTCCATATAGGAATATATCACAAATAAAATAAATATCAATTTAGACGAGTCTATCTAAGTACTTATCGAAAAACTTTGACATTATATTATTACTAATTACCTATACTCGAGGAAGTGCTAATGAAATGTAAATTAAACTAAATCCCACAACCAACCATGTAAAAAAACCTAGGAAATGTAAACTTGGAAAGTCAAATACCATTTACCCTCTCCAAGAATTATAACCTATCATGATCAAAAGCACCTCCTCAAATTACCTTTTTTAATGCTTACATCCTAATAATAAATAAAAATAGGAAGTATCAAAATAATGAAAACATAACTCTGGACGTAATGGGAGAAATATAAGCCAGTCTTAAATATTCTGTTAATTAAATGAGTTTTACATTTCTTGAATTTAATTTAATTTCTTGTCTTATTATGAGAACTACGTGTAATATTATGATAGCACCAAATAAATACATTAATGAAGTTGGTCTAGCACAAAGTCAAAACATATAACTATTATTGACTGTAATTACAGTGCCTTTCTAGCCTTATCCCAGAGAATTATAATTGATTTTCTAAAATAAAATAGTGATTCTATCAAAATCTGTTGAGTTAGAATCATAAATACAAAATACCAAGTAGGTATCTGAGATCTTAAGTCTTAACTTTAGTACTAATGAGTACAGTTTATGATTATGCATTTCAACCACATTTTATATCGACGCTCTATACATGCACTATACGGTCAAATGATCATTTGGACAAATTAAAACATTGATTACAATTTCGTCCAAGCAAAATAAACCTTAAAACGCTCTGGAATATGGCCAGTTATTGCTTGAAGAGGAATGGTGATCTAAATAGGGACTATCCGTAAGCAGAAGCTTGCTTCCACTCAAACCAGAACTAGAACTCTCACTAGACGAGAACATACTCTTGCTTCCCGTGTAGAAAGAGAGGGATGTATGCAACGGCTCCCTGCCTAGACGCCGTCTCGCTCTCACTAAAGAGACGAAGGCCACGGCGATCGCGCACAGGAATATGACCCCTAAGACACAGAAGGCAAGGGCCATTTTCCCGGGCGAGAGGCAGATGGTTTTGTCGCCAGGAGAGAAGCCTCGGATTAATTCTTCCTCCTCGCTTTCGATTCTTCTTGACCCTGGAATGGAAAAATATGTGTGTTACAATACGACTACAAATGCAATTAACATATTAAATCATACCAATATGAGTCAAAGATCAAAACGCTTTTATTTAAATACGGTGTTGCGAGGTACAAAGATTCACATAGTAGGTGTTACGGTACTAAAAATACGGTAATAAAGTGCAACTGAAGCCCTTTCATATGATACCCCACTTGATCTATTTACTAGACTTTGATTTTTTCCCCAGTTTTTCGTCATTTAACAGAAAATAAAAATGATTATTTAATTTTTTCATTTTCCATACACGTGTCTTAATCCTTTTTTCTATTCCTGTACCGTAATCTGTCATTTATATAGGCTGTAGCTGAAATACAATGACACCACTAATAAGTCGTCGAAAAGCTCTATGATCTATGGCCCAAAAACGCACTGTTTAGCGTACTTTTTTGGTTCATACATTTTTCATAAAAGAACTGTTAAACTTTTTTAAAATCGGCCGCTATATTGCAGTGGTGCCAACTTCATAAACAAGTATTTCTAATTAAAAGTATTTATTTACGATATAACATTTGTATATTATAAATTATTTACTACAATAATAATAAATCATCATCTAATGTGTGTTAAATTACATGTTTTACAAACTCTTGGTATTATTTATAAAAATAAACAGTTCGAATTCGGTCCGGGTCCGAATTCGGTTTGGTTCGAATGACAAGTAAAACGTAGTGATTGTATACTCTTTGGTGCAAACAAATTAAAAACAAAACAAACCATACGCAAGAGGTGTCACATTTCCGATTTCCCACCAAAATACAGTTCAAAATGAAAAGACGAAAGATGATAAACTATTAGCCCTAAACTATTAAGATTTTATTCGTGTTTGTGAAGACAAAAGTGTTCGTTCCTTTTAAAATGGTCGAAGAAATTACTATTTTATAGGATGGCTGAGACTAGGATAGATAGAGGTAAGACAGGGTTATACTTATTCCCGGTTTGCTACTAAAACTTTGGAATAATTGCGATACTTATGTGCAAGTTTATATTAAAATCGGGTTTAATTGATGATTAAATTCTTATCATACTTTAGTCCATTAAGTAGGTACTCTACAAGTATCTCAAACATTCCTACAAGATGGCCGCTTAATACCTCAGTTGCTTACCTCTTATAGAAGCCTCATCCTCCAACTCTATATTAGGCGCCAGTACCTCAATACTGTTATACACCTCCAACCGATCAATAACGACTCCCTTAGCATCCTTGTCCAACCTTGCCTTCCTCAACAACCCGTCTCTCGTCTGCTGCGGTCTTTGCAAAGCTTTACAGTCCACAGCAGGGCATTTCCCTTTGCACAGTTCAATTCCACAAGTCAAATGAAGTTTCGCTCTGTCGGGGAATTTGAATGCGGCGAATGTAGTGACAGCGTGCTGGTATGTCATTATGTTCTTGAACATTAGATCTGGGTCGGTTTTAGCCAGTTTAAGGTTGATCTTTTCGTCGAGATTCCGTTGCGCGTCCACCTGTAAGTGCATGTAAAATGTAAGTGGATTGGAATGTGAAGGGAACGAGACCACACACGTTGTACATAGTAGAAGGATGTATGAAGATAGGCCAATTAAGTAGTCTAAGAAGGAAAGAAAAAAAAAACCGGTCAAGTGCGAGTCTGACTCGCGCACCGAGGGTTTCGTACAAACGTTCATACACCATACCCGTCACGTCACGACCCCATTAATGTTTGAACAATCTTAACAGCTCATAGTAGAAGTTACCGTTGTACAGCGCCATCTGCATTTTGGTACTAATAACTTGCAACCTAGTATGTTTGTTTATCAGCGATATTTTTTTATGACGCGTGCCGATTTCGATTATTATTTTTGTATTTGAAAGGAGGGACCTAGGTTAACGATAATCTCATAGGAATTTGAATACATAAAATTTAATACATAAGTAATCAAATTACAAACATAATTAAGAAATGATTTTTGATAAATAAAAAAAAATACGCTAGATAGAGGTATCGTTTTATTTTTCCTGTATTATTTATGTTACTCTTAATCATCACTACATAGTATAAAACAAAGTCGCTTCCCGCTGTCTGTCTGTCTGTCTGTCCCTATGTATGCTTAGATCTTTAAAACTACGCAACGGATTTTGATGCGGTTTTTAACAATAGATAGAGTGATTCAAGAGGAAGGTTTATATGTATAAAACATGCAGGTATTAATTGTATTATACATATAAACCCGTGCGAAGCCGGGGCGGGTCGCTAGTATGTAATAATTTCAGAATTTTCGCTTGGTAAACTTCGGAGATAAGGGGGAGGGAATGGTATTTTTTTCAACATATTCCTTAATAAATCAACATTTTACAAACGTAACAAAAAAAAGGGTTTAAGGAAGCGCTAATCAAGCCCTTTCATATGACACGCCGCTTGATCTATTCACTAGACTGAATTTTTAACCCCCGTCATATTCGTCATTTACACAGAAAATAAAAATGTTTATTTCATTTTTTTATTCTCCATACACGTCTCACATACCTTCTTAACAGTTTTTCCAAATTTCAAATAAATATCATAAGTAGTTCCTGAGATATTTAACGTTGTGACAGACGGACGGACGGACAGAGTCGCACCATAAGGGTTCCAATTTTACATTTTTGATACGGAACCCTAATAAAAGACAAAATAAACGATATTTACGAAAGTAAAGAAAATAGTAGGTACACTATGAAGTCACAATTTGCCAAGATCAAGCATACAACCTCCTTTAAATGCTTTATTTTCAGACTTACATGTCGTTAAATAATAAATAATTTGTTATTTCTGTGTATTTCGTGTTACGTGGCTTTATGTTTTCATAAATTGTATTTTCATAATGCAGTGAAACAATTTATCTAGATGGGAAACTAGCCTACTACGGCCGATTTCTCGTTTTACGCACCGGTTCCAGGTCTGCGAAGTCTATCTCCGGCCCCTTCTTGTGGCGGTGGATAGAGGGGGTGGAGAAGATGGACTCGTCGATGGGGCAGCCGGCCTCGTCGAGGAGTTTTTGCGAGGCCTCACCCAGGCCGTCGTGAGCTACGCAGTTGGTTATGCGGAGACCGACCCCGACTGGAAAAGGACAAGATTATTTGGATTACATAATGATCTGCTGGAAAAAGCTGGAAGAAACCGCGCGGGATTGTGAGAAATGAAGAAGATTACGTCATCAAATTATCATCTCATACAAGAGCTGGTGAAGCGCCAAGATAATCGAAGTTCGTGTAATCTCGTTATTGTTCCAAACTCCAAGTTGAGATAGAGATATTTATGATTTTCTAGCTTTGCGGGACAGTTTGTTCGTTCTGTTTGTTTCCAATTGTTACACGACAACGGAGCAAGAATCTGCGCACTAGAATCTGGAATAGAGCTAGATGAGGGGTTATATCGTAAATAGACCTTATATGTTTGCTTTGTGGTTTTTGTGTCGTCTTGATTGAAACTTATGTCGAGGTCATAAAGACTTTGACAGGGAAAATCGTTTCTCACTTTATCTATAGGTACTTACCTATCTAACTATCGGTCAGGCTACATTCGAAGATGATTCGGCATTTCCGAAGACCGGCCAAAATCAATGATCGAAAGTCCTCACAACCAGCAACAACATTGTGGTACTCACCAGGCAACGTGCACTGTATGAGCAACCTCGTCGGCTGCCCCACCTCGACGGTGGCAGGCTCGTTAGTGGGCGCGGCCGGCACCAGCTCCATCCACGCTCGCGCCGACTCCATCAGCCACTCGCGCTGCTCTAGTTCCGCAGGGTTCACCCAGCCTTGGCGGTTGCGGCCGGTTCTGGAATTACGATTATACTGGTTAATTACGGGACGTGTTTCCTGACTTGGTACACCGTTTATGGTACATATTTAATGGGAAGACAAGTCAAGCAGAGATCGTCATAAGATATATTTTTTTCTTTAAGAGGTAGGCCACAGCCGAATGCCTCACCTCATATTTGGTACAAACCAACTGGTGAAGTTCCTGCTGCTACTACTGTTTGCTCTGCAGGTATGTGCTGCTGCATTCCTGGTAGTAAGGAAGGAAAGTCGCCAAAGCTCTAGAGAATGCACAGTGTGAGAGTGAAGGACCAAGTTAAATTCTGAAATGTTTTTACCTGGTCTTTTTAGCTTCTTGTCCTATCATCTCCCGCAGTTTTGTGTTGATGACGCCCTCGAGAGCTGAGCTGTTAATGCGGACTGCACGAGGCTGAAGTTTGCATCTGAATAATAGAAAAAAAAAGAATAAATCCCTCGACGTATCCCAAACACGCGTGTAGGTTAATCAATAATTTATCGGGACTAGTCTGCTAGTGCCCTTGTCCCCTAGAGACTCCATAACTACCCCCGGTACCCCCCGGGGCACACCTCTGAAATAATTTTCCAAGCACAAATCGAGACTGTATAAGACGTATGTCTTATTTTTCTTATTGTTTTCCTCACCTAACAACGCACTATCACAGTATAAAGACTAAGTACTACTGTGGCACTATCATCTACAGCATCGTATTTTATTTTCATGTTAGAGTAAAACTTTTGATCAGCGGACTGCTGCAGCTGCCAAACCATCTGCAAGGCCAGTTCAACGGTGTAATACTGATTAATACACTTGGTAATCGCTGTCTCACATTGAACGTCAATGTCGAGATACCTTAGTGTTATCTTGGTCTCTTCCTCACCTAGCAAAAAGCTCCTGATCAGTAGACTTCTGGCAATCCATTTTCAAACCCAACTCCACTGTTGAAACAGTAGGTTGTCACTATTGGGAGCAAGCCCTGCAAAAGACGACGACGGTAGACCATAGCTTTATAGTGTCGGTTAGTCCATCATACCCATACCCATCCTGCGTCCCCGGACAGGACGGGAAGCGTAAATGCATTTCCCCAACGTTAAAAAAAAAGGTTGTCACTACGTTCAGGTAGGAGTTCCTCAAACTATGCGTTTTTCTTGTTGTTCTTACCTAACAACGAGCTCCTGATCAGTGGACTGCTGCAGCTGCCGATCCATCTGGACGACCAGCTCCACTGTATAATACAGCTGGTCATCACTGGTGCTGTTCAGGGTGGAACTCCTCACGCCGCAGGCGTTCGTCGGCAGGTGTAGAGACACTTTCGTTTTCTGGTTTCCTGAAAAAGGAATAATTCGGTTTTCAAATATCTGGAAGTTATGATACGAAATATTTTGAGCTTGCAATATGTTTCTAAATTTCGATGTGAAAAGTTTTGCACGGATAACGGACAGATGATTATCACCTTGGCACTACTCTACACACTGAAGAAGGTCTTTGCTCAACAGTTAAATTTCAAACAGCTGTATCATATGCAGGGACGTTACGTAGTCTATTATATTGCACTGTTATGGTATTTCTAAAGAAGTCATTACTTTTGTTGAACAGTACGCCATTGATCCGCTGCATCGTATGCAAGGCCAAAGTAAACGAACCGCGTAGTCGAAATGAAAATGAAAAATAGTTTATTCAGTAACTTAACATAGCTTAACTAAATACAGGTTGGTGTCTCTTTTTAAGTATCGAGATACCTGTGTCAAGAGACACCGCTCTTCCATAGAGTGTAACTTGAAACGTACAGAAGTGCACAGAACATGTCGAACATGTGTAATAAAGGGTTTCCGGAATGGATTATGTCACTAGCTGGCAGCACTGGTGAGTAGTCTAGGTGTCAAAATCCACCAATCATGTTTAATCGTCATCAATTTGATCGGTGGATTTTAAAAGTTGTTGTCAATAAGACCTCTTAACACAGTGCTGCCAGCTGGTGACATTAAGCAATCTGGAAACCCTCATTGCTCGCACCTTGCACTCTGCACTCTCTGGAGAAGTCCTTGCTGAACAGTAAGCCTTTGAACGGCTGCGCCATATGCAGCGACACGGTGAAGGAGCCGCGGTCGCACGCCGTGCTGACGTCCACAACGCGGTTCTGCGCGCGCGCCGACGTCACCAGTGCTAGGAGCGCGACGCGCCACATGGTCAGTGGTCTACGGATAGGAAACATTTTGGTTTACAACAAAGATTATAGAAGATCTTAAAAGACTTTAATTGAATATCGAAAAAAATGGCTGGTACGCAAAAATAAGGCGTTGATATAACAAGAATATAACGATTGACCTAGCTAAGTATTGTGACTTTATACGTAGGTTTAATTATAAGCATAATCTTAAAAAATCGATTGGGATATTATGTGTAGTCTCTGGATCTCAAATTGTTTGCTATGTATGTGCTCAGTCTAAGTTACTGTTTTGATCGACTCATCTGATTGGGCATTCAAAAAAGAAAACTGCCCTAGGCCCTACAATAAAAGATTGTATACATGTATGTAAGTAAGGATATGGAACATGAAAGTATTTGGTGCTCTATCGGACACTACACTTGAGATAACCCTGTGTTTACTGCCGATACTTAGATGACATTTTTTTGTTGGTACCTCACCTCATTTGAAGCAACATTGTACCACCTCATTTTTGGAAATGAGGTACTCATACAAACTCATTTTAATTTCATGTCCTACCCAACACTACTATCTGTCAAAGAACGATATGGCGTCAAACACACACGCACGGTCATGATGGTAAGCAGAAACAGTAAGTAGGTACGCAGCGCATTCTTAGGCTTTGCTCGAGCAAAGTTATTCATAACTGAGTTTTTATTTTAGTATTTGCCATTGATCCAAGCGATCCAACCAATCCGAGCAACGAAGACGATGAAAATATAGATGAAAGTAGAGACGAAGCTCCTCATTATATTTTCAGGCCACCCATGCCTAACAAAACAGTAATTTTTATCGTCGGGGGTGGACTGAAAACCAGCGCTGTGACATCAAATCGGTGGCACAGCAAACCCAGAGTCCATCCCTATTGCCATTGCCACATTGTGTTGTTTTTCTTTCTTTTTTCCTTTCTAGTTGTATAATTTAAAAAATGTGTTTTAATTAATGTGTATGTGTTTTTATTTATTTATGTGCGGCAATAAATGTCTTTTCTTTCTTACATTGTCATCATCGGACACCTGCCTTCCAGCCAGTGTAAAAGCACCACTGCAAAACAATAACAGCCGTCTAAGCCGCCATTAAGTCATTTAGTGTGATTTTGCGGTTGGCGCGGTACGAAACGGATATTAGGGCAATTTGAGATCTAGACTACATTTATAAACGTCTGTAAAAACGTAAAAAAAAGACGCAAATTGCTTTCGCTCGTAAATTGTTGCCATTTGAATTGCTAGGGATTACACGAGTATACTAGATGTGGTATCTACTTTTAAAGTAAAATGCAAGTGAGTTGTAAATAAAGTTTTGAAAGAACCAAGTTTCCAAAATGTAAGTCTATAAGTAATAGTATCTATTATACATTCCTATTCGAATTTAAATGTATCCATTATTTATATATTATAGGAGGAGAGTAGAGTTACCTACCGCCAGTTTTCATAAAGTTCGGCTCTACAAACACTTAAAACAGTTAGAACAAATAACTCCTCATCAGACCAATAAGTCCGTTACATTTTTTTTATACCACGTCAGTGGCAAACAAGCTTACGGCCCACCTGATGGTAAGTGGTTACCGTAGCCTATGGACGCTTGCAGCTCCAGGGGTGTTACATGCGCGTTGCCGACCCTTTAAGTATTTATACACTCCTTTTTTGAAGAACCCCATACTGTAGTCCCTTGGGAAAACCTCGGCATAGCTCATTCCACAACCTGAGCATCCGAGGGAGGAAATTTCTCTAAAACCGTACGGTACGCGACCATTTAGGTTCCAGGGATCCAGGGTGATGTGAGGATGAATGCTTACATGCTTAAAGCCACTCCTTTTCCTAATATGATCGTGTTTATGGCTGATATAAAACATTCGTCCCTTACTAAGTTGGCCGAATGCTGTAAGTAGGTACCTATGTCCGAAATAAACGCTAAGCTATTCAGAGGAATTATATAGGTGGCCGTCGTTGGACGATACGAACTAATAACGGCTATAGGTATTGTACTGTATTATAGCATGTCAGCTTTACTGTGCTTCATGCGACCGTGTATTTAAGAGTAAGTTAGGCTTCGCAAGCCGTAAATAAGGGTACAGGACTCACGCTCGTAACTACTCGTAGCTAGGGTCACCTCATCGGCCACGGCGTGGATAGCTATAATTTTAGTCATCCTCCTAGCGTTATACCCTGTTGTGCCCCTAAAGGAGCCCGGGGTCCGCTTTGACACCTAATCCCAAGATTTGGCATAGGCACTAGTTTTACGAAAGCGACTGCCATCTGACCTTCCAACCCAGAGGGAAAACTAGACCTTATTGGGATTAGACCGGAAACCGATTTCACGATGTTTTCCTTCACCGTAAACCTAACGGTAAATGATCCGTACATAAGTTCCGAAAAACTCATTGGTACGAGCCGGGATTCGAACCCACGACCGCCGCTTGACAGCCGCATGCCTGAACCACTAGGCTACCGTAGCTCCTATTAGGATAGCTATAATTTTAGTATTACAGTAAAAAAGCTTTAAAACCTTCCAAGACCCAGTTTTAAGGCAGTATAACATATTTAGCGTCGTGCCCTATCGAATAATAGAACCTTTTATACCCAAGCAGCTAAGAAGGCACCATTGTTCAGATTATGTAAACCAATGGTCAAAAAGAGATCAGAGACAATCAACCAGCCATAGAATCGGCACAAAGGCGCCATTTCCTCTACTCTCGTGTCTATGGTAAGGTTTTAACGAACCGTTAAGTGGCCGGCAGATACCCCACTTCGATTAGACGTTTAGTAGAAATTAAAACAGCTTTGTCTTGGATTTAGGCCGCGGTAGATATCCGTGACGATGAGATTGGATATACGATAGTACTGGAGAACTTATAGCTTCGTGTTGTTCGGTAGTCAATGGAGTTAAAGGTGTTAGAAGTGAAGCCTTAGCTAACTGAATGTGAATACATCAGATCACTTACTTCAGATATCTGTGAGTAGGTCAAACCTGAACGCACACTTAAATGAAGGTTTACATATTGTGCCAATATGTCATCCATTATCATCATATCAGCCGAAAAACGCCCACTGCTGGACATAGGCCTCCTCAATAGAGTTCCAAAGTGACCGGTCCTGCGCCACCCGCATCCAGCAGACTCCCGCGACCTTTACTAGGTCATCAGTCCACCTTGTGGGGGGGCCTACCAACGTCACGCCTTCCGGTACGTTGTCGCCCCTCGAGAACCTTTCCGCCCCAACGGCCATCAGTTCTACGTGCAATGTGCCCCGCCCACTGCCACTTAAGTTTAGCGATTCGGAGGGCTATATCTGTTACCTTGGTTCTGCTGCGGATATGTAACTTAGTGAAATTCTATTGTTTTCCCGTGGGCAAAACGAAGTGGCTTCATTCGGGCTAGAAAAAATATCGCCGGTCGATTGGAAAACCCACTCTTCCTCACATAACTGGAAGAAACGTCTTAATTACCTATCAAGATCAAAGAATAGTCACGATTATCATACAACTGACAGTAATGGAAAAGGGATTGCTAAAACAGTCTTACAAGAGTCGAGTTTAGATAATTTTCTTATGCTTGCTTTTGCTCATACGCATCGCAGTTATCATTTTAATTTAATGCTTACCGGAAACCTACTATCCCGCAGCTTAATTACATAAACAGTTATGCCGTGTTGCGTATTCATTAACAGTAATTTAATTAGTCGTCGTGCGAAGATGTTGAACACATTGTTTGTCGACGCATTTTGAAGCGAAGAGCGCGTTACGCTTTCCGTTACCTAAGGACTAAAGTGACGAGAATTGAATATGGAAAGACGCCATTTTGTTCGAGGCTGTATAGATAAAGGCTTATCGTAAAATAACTGATGGTCGATTAGGCAAAACAATTGAAAGATGAAAGCGAAGACTGGTAGGACTCAATGGTATCATTAATAGACCTAGCGACGAAGCAGAAGAAGGATAGTTAGTTTAGTTTTTCTCAATTTTTAAATTTTCATTAACTTCACAATAATCAACCTAAATAACATAGTCGCCAATCATCATCGCAACTTTATTACCGTATCGTTGGTATTTGCTCGTTTTTGAGCCTTGAACGTTTGTCTATCTGTCGTCTGTTCATTTGCATTGTTTTATCTTGAATAAAGACTGATTTACAATTAAAAATATATATTAAACACAAAAACTAGTTTTAGAATAAAAATGCAAGATGACCGAAAAATGCGCTGCCAAGATTAGGGTAAAATCGTATACGTAGACACCGTTAAAATATTCAATAAAATGTGTAGGTCAGTTCAGTAGTATACCAGTACCTAACTAGAGCGTTCTCCGTGAAAATTGATAAAACGTTACACAAAGCATAAACTCATGAACACGCCATGGATAAAAACAGAACTATGACATGAATGTGAAAGCATTTAATACTGGCCACTTTTTCCCAAACCTCCATATAGGTACATATACCACCTTCTAAGTTTCGTTGAATTTGGACTCTATTTGGTTTTCGTAAAGTTGTCTTCGCACTGAGACGTTTGAGCGAGATACGAGGTTGAGGAAATAAGTGCAGGTATGATAAATATGACGGTCTGATTCTGTGACCCAATAATCGATTAGATGAGCTTCAGATAAACGTATTCGAGACAGTAGGTTACGGGCCTTATTATAAAACCCGCCTTTAAAGTGAAAGAAATACTGTGCTTGAAATTGAAATCTTTTGTACGTAGGGAGTAGGGACCTACATTACATTTACTTTTATACTCAAATGCATTAAACGAATGAAGAAAGTAGATATTATTTATGTTGATTCTATATATTATTTTCACTAAATGGGCCTACTCGCTTGAAATTATATAAAATTAAAAAATTTTAAATTAAATATATTTTTATTTCAGATTTCCAATATCCATAAAATGTTAGTATAAATCTTAATAATAATAATAATAATCTGCCAGAGATAAAAAATGAGACAGTTTATTAGGCAGGCGTCCGATGTTTCACCCAATAGCCCAGCCACTAGTCCATCATTTTCACCCAATAACCCGTTTTCTTTAGATTCCATCAACCAGCAATAGTCCATATACACCCCAGCGGGTGCTGTCTCTGTGTGCGTCCCATGACACGGGCAGGGACAGCATCCGCTCGGTGTACTCCTTTGCATTTCATTAAATTGTCAAAAGGGCCTCTACGTGTTGGCTCAGTTGGTACTTTGTAGGTACCTAGCCCCACGCACGCCTCCCAAAGGTCCGGGACATCATTGTCCCGTGAGCGGGAAAGACATAATAATAATAATTAATTAATAATAAATCGTAATATAAGCATCCACCTTCAGATTTAGAGCCTCAGAGGATTTCAGGAGATACTTCAGGATTCATCTTTGTGAACATAATATTATTCGTGACATGGTAGGTTATTATTCCAATTTAATTTTGATTAGGTACGTCGATGCAATGCGCAAACACATTGATGTAAATAATTGCAGATTGGAATACGTAAAATGTCTACATCCTACATCGAATCAATCCTCATATCAAATAATAATAACAACGAAACATATTGTTTCACTGATGATACAGCGACGGATAATACACACGTAAGTGTAGCGTCATGCAAAAAATAAACAGCAAATCGGCGCAAAAACGTGTAGAGAGGCCAATTAGAGATGTTAAAAAAATAGCTTCAAATGTGGGAACAATCCGAGGGCTAACCACAGGTCGCGGCTATAATAACGCGTCCGGAATAATTGCGTTTGCGCAGGTAATTTTTCCTCAGCTCTTATTAGCTTGGATTGGAGGTGGCTGTCCTTTAATGTTATGTGGATATGGATATAGGTACGACAACTGGTTAGCCTAGTGGTTAGTGACACTGCCTACGAAACTGAAGGTCCTGGGTTCGAATCCCGGTAAGGGCAAATATTTGTGTGATGAGCATCCATATTTGTTTCTGAGTCTTGGATGTTTTCTATGTATTCATGTTTATATCTATTAAATTTATCGTCTAGTAAGTTGTGTAAGATTGTCCCCTAATATTTATTTATTTATTTTATTTTTTATATACCATGGACCTAGAATACCTACTTAGGACAAGCTACGGTAATAATAATACCATGACCTAGCGAGATTGTAGTAACTACATATATGAATCTCAATAAGTGTGATAGGAAGGGATATATATATCATTCGTTGTCCTCGTCATAGTTCCACTTTTTTAACCGACTTCAAAAAAGGAGAAGGTTCTCAATTCACCTATATTTTTTTTAATGTGTGTATGTTACGCGATATCTCGGTAATTTATGAACCGATTTGTTTTTTTTTCTTTGTTTGAAAAAGATTGGTCCCGTTGTCACCAAAACCCAGTTCTGATCCTGAGATCCTGGAGACATCGAGGGAACTCTTCAAATTTTATAGGCAAACTTGAAGCAATTTGGCTACTGATTGGAAGTCGGTTAAAACTTTGTGTTGAAAGTACAATTATTTATTTGCCGCAACTGAATTCGTATGATGATTGATGATGTATTCATGTTATCCCTCATTAGGGACATAGGGCTCGCAAAAGAGTTCTCCATTTTGCGCGACTTCTTCTAGCTCTTTCCAGCCGAGACAAGTTGAGCCAAGAGGTTGGCTCAACTCAACTAGTCTCGGCTGTAGCACAATTTGTGGCTGAAGTTAGTATGAGGTTGCGGAAAATAAACCATTACCCGCCCAAATTAAGTAGTACTCCAGGCAAAATACAGTTTTGAAAAACATTAATTTATAATAGCGTTTTTTTTCTTTATATCATTTTAAAACATTGATCTAAGATTCTTTATTCAAGAATCCAACAAACTTTCCATCCGGAAGTATTAATATAGATTTTAAAAACGAATGAATTGTTTTTTTTTAATTATTTATCTTGAATATTATAGAGCAAATGTAAATGAACCAAAATAAAGATAAAACCATTTATTAATATTTTTTCTGACTTTTCAGAAGCTAGTTAAATTATCATTTATTTGATGTCTGAAATTTTGTTGGATTTTGTCACTAAGTAACTATTTAATTGATAATATATACAATACATAAAAAAAATCTGCAATTATAAATTATTTCCAAATTTGACATATTTTCCATACAAGCTGTCAGTTCATTGCCTGGACTATAGGTTGTTTATGGTAAGCCGAAGCCGTCAGCCATTTTAAGGCCAGTTCCAAAAGCTGCTTAGGAGCTTTTCCGTCCCTTATTGCGGCAACGCTTATAGCTGCTCTTTAGAAATCTACACCTACGTTAAGGGATATACCGATTTGTGTTGGGTATGTCTTCGTCATATGTATGTGGAATCGTTGATTAAGGGTGGTTTACAGTAGCTATTGCGAATACGGCTCGTGCGTCGGCCGGTGCTCGGTCACTGAATTCTCCAAATATTCGCCCGTGCTGTGCTGCGTCCGTGCGCTGGCCAATAAACGGTCATGCCCGTTGAAGTCGATATTTAGTGGGATTGTATGTTTGGACGTAGGTTCTGAATCGGGCACGGCTCAAGCTCGGCACGTTCAATTGTGACTACTGTCAGCCATCCTTTATGGGCTCAGGTAGACACCAAAGAGTTGAAAGACATATCCAATAACTAGTAGGTATCTAATAATATAATGAAAGACAATAGGAATTGATGTACATATGTGCAATTGTGCAGTTTAGGAACGACCAGGTTTTTTTTCTAATGTTTTATTGATTGCAAGGAAATCATCTACTTATGTGACGCTTTACAAAGACTGATAAAACCATATTTCCTCAAGTTTTGGCCACGGTCTCGCGGTCTCAAATCTCAAGAATCTCAACTATCAATCAATAACTCGTTGATAGGTCTATGATTTCCCTCCCTACATAACCTACATTATAGTGCAATGTAGGTGAGGCTGAGATAATATAGGGACAACAATATATATCGTGTGCTCATATTATCAATATGGCGTGGGCAGGAGCAGAACTAATGTTTATTAAATTCCACTTTATCCTGTCAGCGGGGCAGCTAATTTTCTGTTATATAACTTCGTAAAATATTTGTGGAAATTTGCAACTCACATGGACATTTAAATATAAAAACACATAAAAAATAGTTGTATTTTCAATTACGGATTTTCAACGGATTGTTTTGTTAGGAGCATGCTCAAGCAAGCATGATTGTTAATTAAATAGTAGGTATACGTCAACGTCTGCCCGAATCCCCTCCAATTTCCCAAACAAACTCTCTCTTACATATAGATAGCACTTGCTGTTAGGTACCTACTTACTGATATATTCGGCAACTTAAATATATGATTCTTGTTTCCGAATATCTCTTAGGTATACAATTACAAAAAAAAAATACAAAATACAAAATTCATTTATTTACCTAGTGAGTTACAAACAGGAAGAATTACAAAGAGCTAAGCTTAAGATTTAATTAATTAATGTATAAAGTTTAATAAGAAACAGTAACAGTTAAGGTATAATAGAGTTAAGGTTAAGTCTTACCAATACCTTATCTAAAAAAAAATTTGTGTATAATCTGACATTTAACAAGCAAAGTGTTACAGTTGTCACAGTTATCTAATTAATACTATACAGCGGGGAATCGTTGCCAGCATCTTCGACACCATGCCTTGGAAAGACCCCTTATTTTAGTTATAGTTTATTTTTATTTTTATTCAAGTTTTAGTGATAAATCGGTGCTATACATATTTGTATTAATGAATAAATAAGCTATTATAAAATAATTATCATCATTAATATCTAGTTATTAAACATTGAACTCAAATTCAATGTTCTAGGTCATTTTCTTGACTGCAAATAAATGAAATGATATCGATCCGGGTAAGAGTTCATTGCCTTCTAATTCAACACGCTGAGGTAATGACCAATTTTCTAACGCGATTTGGTTTTAAACCAGTCATTACAGTAATGCCGCAAAGGCCCCGATTATATACAAGTTACCGGCAAAGGTTAAAGTGTACTACGAGTGTTAATTTTACAGCAATTTGATGCCTTAAAGTGCTTTATGCTAGGCATTTATTTTAGAATTAGACGACGTGCGTTTAAATTATAATTTCTAGGTTTTGGGATGTATTCATGAGTCAGCTTCTCGGTAGTTTATAACTAGAGACAGGTTTCTATTAGTAAACTAATTACTAACATAAAAACATTTTGCATTGGGTGAAGAGATAAGGTGAAAAGTGCATGCCCCCAAAACAACTGTTGGTTGTCAGTTATAAATCGAAACTTTCATGCACATATATATCTTCATATAATATTATCCAAGCACATTGTTATTAAGTATTACTGGCAAATTGGTGTTTGAGCATGAAAGCGAAAAAAAGATAAACTAACGCCAGTAAGTAGGTAGGTACTGTAGGTAGGTACCTAATATAAAGATTTTTATGTACCGTCAACGTATGTAGGACCCAGAGAGTAGACCTCAACTATGTTCCTAAATTTTCAAGTCTCTTTTCTATTTGAAATAGCTACGTCGCGTCGTAGGTAGCCCAAATTATAGAAATGTAATAAATGTTATGAAACTTATGAATTATAAATGGCATAGGTTACAATGCTAAAAAAAGCACAGCATAATAAGTATAACTGGACCATAGTTGTGCGATTTAGACCATAATTACCTGAGTGTACGGTAGGTACCTCATAATACGGAATTATGTAAATAAACAAACATCCAACACTAGAAAGCAACAACGGGTCCTAAGAAATGATTATGTTTTGTTCATAACTTACGACCGTAACATTACCGAGGCACTATAATAATAAAATGCCGGTGTTGCCAGTTCCGAGACAAAAACACGACATTATAAATTACACAGATGTTATCATCAGATCAAAACGGTGATGTTATGCACCGTTACGGAAAACTGTCTCATGCGCATATATTACTCTACAAAGTCGTTCGTGCTTGCGGGGTTGAAAAGAGGAACTCGCGTTTATAAATAGGATTAAGTATAGAAAAAGTTTTTTTATTTTTATTTAAACTGTTTATTTCACAAAAAAATACTTAATTATACATTATATCTTTTAAGATTTTGAGAGCTATAATGTGTTGGGGGAAACTCTCGTTTACAAATAATATTCAACTATTACATATATACCTATATATTAGAGATGCGCCGAATATTCGGTAAATATTCGGTATTCGGCATATTCGGCACGTTTTTCAATGTTCGTTATTCGGCCGAATTATTCGGTTCAAATGCCGAATGTTTACCGAATAATTTTGCAGGTTTTTTGTCTGCAAGTTGTAAGAATGTAACATAGTCATTGTCCTGTGAAATTATTATTCTAAAACGGATTCTTATTGTTATTTAACTATCTTTAGTATAATGTTTCACTTAAAAATCAACAAGATTTTTACCACTGAAAAACGATATATCTCAAAAAACCGATTTTGTTGAAACGTAGCTAAAAACTAGAGATGCGCCGAATATTCGGTAAATATTCGGTATTCGGCATATTCAGCACGTTTTTCAATGTTCGTTATTCGGTTCAAATGCCGAATGTTTACCGAATAATTTTGCAGGTTTTTTGTCTGCAAGTTGTAAGAATGTAACATAGTCATTGTCCTGTGAAATTATTATTCTAAAACGGATTCTTATTGTTATTTAACTACCTTTAGTATAATGTTTCACTTAAAAATCAACAAGATTTTTACCACTGAAAAACGAGTGTGTTTTGGAAGGGCTGATAAGGCATAAGGCATTCCTTTGAACCGAATTATTCGGCCGAATATTCGGTTCGGCAAAAGCTGGATCGAAAATTCGGCCGAATATTCGTATTCGGTAAAACCCATATTCGGCGCATCTCTACTATATATCTATGTTTTATTTATACATAGTTCTTAACTATTTATTTTATCTTGCTTTATTGTCGGTGCTATATTTTTGGCTCTAATTGGATTTTCTAATAGACTATATTATGACTTGTCTAGGGAAGTCTATACTATTCTGTGGTTGTGGTTTGAACGACTGCGTCGTTCTGTACACCGGCAACGTTGGGTAAAATAAACTATATGTATGTGGGAGCTTCCGAGGATTCAATTCATAAAGGGCTGGCAACGCGCTTCTTTCCCGCTGCTTACGTTAGCCAAGCCTGTCGCAAGTTCGCGCGAATTTGACTCGCGCGAACGCGCGATCCAACATATTGGTCTCGAATAGGTATCCTAATTCGCGCAATCGCGAGTAAAATACGCGCGAACTTGCGATAATCGCGTAGTCGCGTTGTGTTAGGACGATCCCTTGCCTATGCTTGTTTGACATCTTCGTACCTACTAAATAATCAATGTATCTAATGTTCAACTTATTTTATCTAAGACGTTCTTTTATATTGGTGCGACGGCAAATATAAGTTTGTTTAAATTTATTAAGATCCCCGCAAGAGGCAAGCAGCTTGTTGCAGGTTCAACTTACCGCCACCAATGCTTGGCTGTCCAAATGGCGCATAAAAGCTAGTGCTCCTAAGTCACACCATATTACATTCACACTCCGGCGCGAGACTTGCCCACCCGTTAGTCTAGGCCCAACTACCCTTCCCCAGTCGACATGCGTAAAATACCTGGGCTTTCACCTTGATCGAAGGATGACATGGAAAGAGCATATCAAAAACAAGCGTGACGAGATCAACCTTCGGTTCAGGAACTTGCTCTGGCTCCTGGGAAGACAGTCTGTACTATCCTTAACCAACAAGTTGCGAATTTACTGCGGGATCATCAAACCAATCTGGACGTACGGAATCCAACTGTGGTCAACAGCAAGCAAATCCAACACAATGCGTGTACAAAGAGCTCAAAATAACATCCTCAGGGTTATATCGTCAGCACCCTGGTACGCTTGCAACTCGGAAATCCACGAGTACCTGGAAGTCCCAACTGTCACTGAAGAAGCGAAACGATACTCGGCCAAGTACAAGGACAGACTTACAGCCCATCCTAATCCCTTGTCTGCCAAACTATTGGAGCCTAATCCAATTAAGAGACTCAAGAGAGCCAACGTGCTACCAGAATTAGACGAGAGCTAGGACATTGGTCTTATCTCTCCAAACATCTACCACCTAGTACCCATCTGCTTATAGTCTTGCGACTGATCGCAGATATAAATAAAGGAAAAAAAATAAAATAAAAAATAAATATTAAGATGCGACGATGCGAGGAACAGGTGAAAATAAGGCGGCATTGCACACGAGTATGTTTTATTACTTATGGTAATATTTAGAGCTACGAGCAGAGACTGGGCATGTAAAATTTTATTCAGCGGTATTACAAATGCGAATGTTATTATTAATTATTACTGTCTGTCTGTCTGTCTTTTCACGCTCAAACCACTGAACAGATTGAGATGAAAATTAAAGATTGTTTGAGACTCCGGATAGTTTTTATCCCGGAAACTATCCCTTAAAAGGGTTAAAAAGGGGATAGAATGTTACAATAGGAGTACGATAATTGATGTTGCGCCTGTGGGAAGTCTAATTTGCTATTAGATTTTGCACAGGTGTATTATTTAACCCTTACGGCAATTAACGGGTATAGGCGGATGAAGTCGCGGACAAAAGCTAGTTTTGAATAATATCAGAGTAGTCGTTTTTTCTAAACAACGATTCTACTTCCGTAATTCTGATCTTGGCCAAACCACCCGTGTCAGTTGCAGCGGATCGGTTTCACGCAGATAAGTTTTACTCTCATAAGCATAACAATTGTTACATAAGTATAACTAAATCTCGATAATTATTTACATAACAAAGTATACAAAATCAACGATGTAATAATATAGGTGTCTCTACTATTGCACTATTTTTAAGGTTTTTTTTGGCAAAAAATTACTGACTGTTGAATATGTTTCGGTGTTTTTTCTTGACAGTGGTCTTCTTTTTCAGAAACGCTGCTGTAGGGTTAGTATGAGTTACAATCGAAAACTCACGTTCGATTACTACTTTTGGGATCGAATAAACGCGCTTCGAATAGATTTCGATCTCGCTACGGTATTCTTCGATTCGACCTGTCAAATTTGTGACTCATACTGCCGTTGTACTCCAAAAACAACTGCAAAATGTTAGTCGCTAGCGTTTAGTTTTCGATGCGTAATTTAACGCTCGATTCGTACTACCAATTGGGCGATTCCATTATCGCGGGTCATATTGACGCATGTAATGTTTCATAATAATAAAATAAAAAGTGTTATAAATAAAATTATGCTTGGAGGAACTACATTTAAACAAGTTCTCTTTTTATATCATCATAAAAAAAATATTGAAATATTTTGCTTGGCAGGGTGGAGGTTCAAAGTCCTGTTGCGGGTGCAACAAAGTTGGCCGAACGTTTGCAGTTTATAAAACAAAAACACGAAAGTCTATTAATTGTGAAACTTTTATTATCTTATGCCTTGATATTTTGTAAGGCGTTAAACTAATCAACTAAATAAATGAAAAAAATATACAGAGAACAAAAATAAACAATGAATTATTCACTTTTAAAGCAATAGCGGGTGCAACATCAAATTATCGCGGGTGCAACCTGTCTAATTAAGGTGAATAGAAACATCAATTAAATATTTTAAGGAATGAAATAAGAGCTCAAACAATGTTTATTACTAATTAGAACTCTTCTGTGTCACTTATGTTACTTATTTCTTTTAAAATACGTCAATATTCATCGGAAATAGTATGAACTTATATTTCCCGTCAATCTTTTTCTCTGGCTCTCCCAACTTCGCAATAATATCCTCAAATTGCATGTCTGCTATGTCGTTTAGTGGGACTAGCTGGTAGGTTACGTTTTACTTTTGCCACAGACTTTCCTAGTGTGCGAGGGCTGCTATACGAGTATATAATACATGTTTGCTTAATTTGTTCTTCTCTACAAGTACTACAACGCTTTCTAGTTACCTGCATTCTTTCTTTTGATCTGATTTTAGCCAATATTTTGAAATCTTCATCTGTCTCCATTTTTTTTTTCTTTACTTTTCATCGTTTTGAATCACGAAATCTGCATAAAGTTCGGGATTCTTAACTTACGCCAATATTTCTGCGTAACACTCTCTTTCCCTTGTTCGTCTGCCATTTTTGCCGATATTTCTATAAAAAAACTGAATATGATACAAACAAGTGTTAAATATAAATCACTAATCATGCACAGCATATAATGATCATTCATGGCATAATAGGATAAATCAGGCAATAAAGTTAGTAGTCAAAGGGTTGCACCCACGACTCTAGCATCACGATCGCGGGTGCAACCAATTTGAGTTAAAGATAATATCAATTTGACTAACATTATTTTCTTAAAAACAACTGAAGTAAGTTTGCCTTTCATTAGTTCTTACTTTTACAAAGTTTTAAAACTGTAGCATTTTATGTCCGTGAAATACACAAACTTTTATACGTCTTGCATCGCGGGTGCAACAAGTTAATAGATAAATTTTGTAGCCAATAATGCTTAAAAAATAACAAGAATTACTTACATGTTTTAGCACATTAGGAAAGTAATATCTTAAGCACACATTTAGCCGGTAGAATAGAGCCTCACACTATTCTATTGTTGCCCGGTATAATTTTTCAGTATAAACCAATTCAAGGATCGATAGTGTTTCCAAGCGCGCCAATAATTTTGATATTTGATCCAAAAAAATATGTTTTTGCATAACATTTTGACATTCTTCTTTACACTGATATAGAAACAAGTAACAAATAGTGTGATTTAAAACTCATTTCAAAAATCGTCTATAGCGGAATCGCCCAATTGGTAACATGTGAAATTTAGAATCGAAGAATACCGTAGCGACTGTAGTTTACTATTTCACTTGCAAAATGGCGCGTGATAACATATTATTCCGTCAAGAGTTACCGTAGATCCGATCGACACCTATCTCATATTAAAGAAAGTATAAAAATAAGGGTTTTGAATTGACAACATATATCCGCAAAATTCGGATTGTCGCGTATTTTGTGTTTAAAAATGCAAATAAATGGCACACGTTCCGCCACGTTGTGTCGAGAGAATCAGTGGAGAACCGGCGCACACTGTTTAGGTATACTTAATGTCGTTAAGCTTAAGGTATATATTCCTGTAAAGTCTTTAAACAACTTGGCCTTGGAGAATTATTCAACGTCGCGATGCGCGTATTCTGTAATGTCATAACCGACAAACGTTTTAAATTAAAACGATAAATGCTTGTGATATAAGGCTGAGTATTGAAAAATCGATTAAACTATACGAACGATCGAGTTAACGATTTCGAGTAAAGTAAACGTATAAGTGACTCATGTTAAAGTTTGGTTTTTAGTTCTATGTATATCTATGAGTGATGCCAGGGGCGGTGTATAGATTTTTCATACAATTTTTTTACGCAGTCGCTAGCGAGGAAAGTAAACGCGACTCACGTCAAACATGTGGTAAAGGTACGGTGCTTTTCAAATTCCACCTCGTGACAGGAACGCGTTCCAACCGCAAAAACAAACGGGAGTATGTCGCCTTGTGCAAGGAATCTTAAGCGATACAGAAACATCGCAGAAATCCGCCCTTCTCCCTCGAATCGACGTAACAGACATGCTTTACGTAGCAAAACACGACTTACATTAAAAATACAGAGTAAGTATAATAAAACACTGACGGAGACAAATGTTCACTCGCAAACTAACGGAACCTAGGTGTTATTGATGATTCTAACTGACGCATAAAAAGTTTAATTCCGTGAAATAATGTTATTATGATTTGCTTTACGGTGTTAGAGGAATTTTCTTCTGCGTACCTTCGCCTTAAACTTAAACCAGTCTTCAGGGGCTCTGGGAATGGAATGTGTTTAGATATATGTCCATACCCCGGTTTTGTAAGCGTCCATATTAGGCTAGGGTGAGGATTTACTTCAGGCGAGACATTTACATGCCATCATTGTGGTGTTGAAAAAACATGTGCAACTAAGCTCTACTCAAAGTTTTAAATAGTGACAACACTGACAACAAAATAGTTACTCAATTTGAGGATCATTTTTTTTTCTCAATTACTTATTGGCATGCAGTTTTGTGAGTAAGTATATTAAAGGCAAGTAATGAGCATTGGAAGCTGTTCACCTGAAGGGAGGTGTTTATACATTAATCAGGAGTCACACGTAAATTGTATAAGAGTACAATTACAATTCTAAAATACCTTCAAACCAAACAAGAACATCCAAGATCAGCGTCGACGAGGCTTGGTAGACAGACGGACAGACATTTGAACTTATAGATACTATCACGGTCGCGGTCACGGATTGCCGCTGTTGATCTAATCACTTGCAGCAAAAAGCTGAATAAAGGCAAGGATTGGACACGCATACACCGTTTCGCCGTAATTCCGCTGTTTCGCGATAAAATTTACACGCTCTCTGGGGCGTCGTAACAATATTTGGTTTCGTATATCTGTATTCATAATAGACGTAGTAATCATGATTATCATTATGTTCTTTGTCTCACACGGGGGTAGATATTACCTTACCTAGGACTCATTATCGTCAATGGCAATTGCGTTCCTGTCGGCTGATAGTGCTGATACAGTTTCGTTTATGGCTGTATAATACAATAGCGGCACGACATTTCTTGCCGCATATGCCGAAGGTAAATTTTGGAAGCAGGAGTGACCTTACATACGTCTAGGTACCTATGTCTAAATTGTCTGACGGCGAAATGGATCGGAAAATCAGTGCTTACGCCAATTCTTGAGTTAGGATGCGATCAGGTTAACACAGTTATTGCAAAGATGACGAATTGTGACAGTCGCATGTGTGCCTACGCCTAGGTGTGTTTACATTCTTCACTTATATTTTTATTTGGAAAGTCGTAGATACATAATGTTCACCAAGTTTCGGTGATTTCTGCTAGGTGTAACCTTGAAGAAAGAAAACTTAAAGGGGTTTTTACTCCCATTTTCTCCTTCATTTCCCACATAAGCGATGCTCCTTTGCTATTCGAAGAATCTACATATCGAAGTATGGTTGAACAAAGTTGTATCTAACTGTGATGCTAAAGTAAGATAGGTCTTTGTTTATCAATTCACGATATTGAAGCGAGCTTCCCACAGACTAGGCCTATTCACAAGGCTTGTGTCGATCTTTGCTCTTAGCGGACCAGTTTGAGGCTCGCTAGTGATAAAATGCACTTGTATGGGCTTTGGGTTAAGTTTTACTGCACTGAAAAAAATGGTTTGTTGGATTTACCAAATTAGCTAAGGTTGGCTGAATTACATGGAAACTAAGATAAATATAACAAAACCTCGCTATTGGACTTACAAAACTAAAAAGGTTAAAGTCGCTACCAGACTTCTGGTGTAAATCAACAAAGAGTATTTTACATTTTACAAAACAAATCTCAACAATTTGGTTTGGTTGATTATATCATAAAAATATAATAAATATAACAAGGCCTCGCGGTTGAACTTACAAAACTAAAAAGGTTGACGTCAAAATATAGTCCTTACCAGAGTTCATGGTGTATATTAACAAAGAATATTGTACATTTTACCAAACAAATCGCTACAAATCGGTTTGGTAGATTTTATAAATCAAATATGATAAATATAACAAGACGTCGCGGTTGAACTTACAAAACTAAAAAAGGTTGAGGTCAAAATATAGTCACTACCAGAGTTCATTGTGTTAATTAACAAATAATATTGTACATTTTACTAAACAAATCCCTACAAATCGGTTTGGTAGATTTTATAAATAAAAATATGATAAATGTAACAAGACATCGCGGTTGAACCTACAAAACTAAAAAAGGTAGAGGCCAAAATATAGTCCGTACCAGAGTTCATGGTGTATATTAATAAAGAATATTGTAAGTATTACCAAACAAATCTCTACAAGTCGGTTTGGTAGATTTTATAAATAAAATATAATAAATATAACAAGACATCGCGGTTGAACTTACAAAACTAAAAAAGGTTGAGGCCAAAATATAGTCCCTACCAGAGTTCATGGAGTATATTAATAAAGAATATTGTAAGTTTTACCAAACAAATCTCTACAATTTGGTTTGGTTGATTTTATCATAAAAGTATGTTAACTATAACAAGACCTCGCGGTTAAACTTACAAAACTAAAAAGGTTGACCTCAAAATATAGTCCCTACCAGAGTTCAAGCTGTTAATTAACAAGAATATTGTACATTTTACCAAACAAACCTCTACAATTCGGTTTGGTTAATTTTATATTGTAAATATGATAAATATAACAAGATTTCGCAGTTGAACTTACAAAACTAAAATTAAACTTACAAAACTAAAAAGGTCAACCCTCGAAATATAGTTCCTACCAGAGTTCATGCTGTTAATTAACAAAGAATATTGTACATTTTACCAAACAAATCTCTACAATTTGATTTGGTTTATTTTATAATTAAAATATGATAACTATAACAAGACCTCGCGGTTGAAATTACAAAACTAAAATGGTTAAGGTCAAAATATAGTCCCTACCAGAGTTCATGGTGTAAATTAACAAAGGATATTGTACATTTTTACCAAACAAATGTCAAGAATTTGGTTCGGTTGATTTTATGATAAACATATGATTAATATAACATGGCCCTGTGGTTGAACTTACAAAACTGAAAAGGTTGAGGTCAAAATATAGTCCCTACCCAGAGTTCCTGGTGTAAATTAACGAAAAAAAATGAACATTTTACCAAACACGTCTCTACAATTTGGTTAGGTTTTATTAAAAAACTGGCCAAGTGCAAGTCGGACTCGCGCACGAAGGGTTCCGTACCATTATCTGTAAACATATTTATTTTATTCTGTTTTTAGTATTTGTTGTTATAGCGAAAACAATTATTAGTAATAATATTAATATTAAAGACAGACAGACAGCGGAGTCTTAGTAATAGGGCCCCGTTTTACTCTTTGAGTACGGAACCCTAAAAACGAGTCATTTAGGGATTACGCGGTATTTTCGATTTTTGGTAAAGTGACGTTCGACGCTCGAGATCACAAACTTGTATTATTCATTGCGCCAACTTCATAAACAAGTCTGCAAAAATCAGAACTACCAACCCCGCCAACTACCCCGTACTTTCAGGCGACATAGTTACTTATTAAGAAAAGTCGTATCATTTTTAATTACCGCGATGAGTACGAAGAAGGCAAAGCCCATGGTTGTAGGTATATGTTTCAGTTTAAGTTCTAGTGACATTGTTACAAGGTTTATTATTCCAGTTTAACAAGGTTTTACAAAATAAATATCACGGAACAATATACTTAACACAAATATAATGCGGATTTCAGTAGCGTTGATATCTTTAGATATTCAAAGGCATCTTTTAAAATGCCAGTAATTAATAGTGTTAAGAATAAGCAGCATAAATAGTATTAGAAATAGGTAACTCACCTCTTATCATGTTTAAAAATGTTGTAGTATTATACTTAAGTTACTAAATCTATTTGATTCACTCTAAATATGGGATTTATACAATAGTATTGTCATTAGGATAAACTATAGCAATATATTCTCATTTGCGGTAACCTATATAGATTGACATGCTTGGTTATGCTTTCATCTTCAAAACAAAAAAAACAATTACTCAAACTTAATTTAAAAAAAATCATCTCTCTTTCACAAATGTTGTGATAGTCCGTTCAATTGTTTTCATATCAAGTTATCTAGGTAAACCTGTAATTGGCCATACTACTGTGTATTATAGTATAAGTTACGTACTTTGTATCGCTGTTGGTTTTCTGAATAAATAATAATAATAACTAATGCACTTGCTAGTTAGAGCAACAAAGAGAGAGATAAACGAACTTAGTTTGTTTTGGTTTCGCGGTAGCTCCTCAGACTACACTACGCTAAATGAGATAAGTAGGTACCTATTAGGTATATTGTGTAAATACGTAAATACATATAATAGTTAATGTAGTTAGCACAATTATTAGAATTACGTACGACTTAGTTTTGCTTCAATCATTATTAAAACGACATTACTTAAGTATCATAACCCATAAGGCATAGGTAACTGTATGCAATTGTATGTAACATGTATTTAACCTAAACCTATTTACAAATTAGTAATTAATTAATTATTAACTCTGTACTTATTATGATGTTTATAATCACACAGACAAACTATTCCGACAGTTTTGCGAGACCATGTTAGTTATTATGTTTATATACTCTGTGTATTAAATAAAATTAAATAATAATCTAGGCCGCTTTTCACGTTGTATGTAGGTACCTACCTAGCTAGACTTTACCCAAATTAATAATTTGCAGAGCCATACCACAGATTGCCATACTTATTCCCAGACAAAAAAAGTAAAGTTGCGTAGGTACTTACTTAATGAATATCTATGTAGTAATTAGGCTTTAACGACGTTTAAGTTTTCGTGGCTTTTCCTTAATACGAGTAAGTAATATCCTTCCTTATCGTGTGAATGTGAAAGTGTGTTAATTGGTTGGTCCTTCCTTGGTGTTTGTTTGGACGTCTTCATAAATAAGCAAAATACTTACGTTTGTCACGCGGGCCAAGCCGCTGACAAAACTAGTAAGTAGATACTACATGGTGTACCCATGTAGGTACAGTCAGCAGCAGAAGTAGCAACACAAAATAACACGCTCGAAATTATCTAGAAAGTCCGTATCCTCTTGACATTAGAGCCATGTGTAGGTCATTTTGAGCACTTTGACCCGCGTAGCTACTTTTGCTGCTGGATGTACCTTTAACTTTATCATTGATTAATTGACGTCTTAAAATATACAATTGGTAAATTACCTAAATACCTAATCATTACATAGTTTTATGTATACATGTATACATATTTATATGTATAATTCATGCATGTATTATACGTATAAATCCGTGCGAAGCCGGGGCGGGTCGCTAGTTATAAGTATATAATCAAGTAATAAATCGTTTTGTCTTTACTTGTTGGTCGTAGGAATGAGATTCTATTGCTTTGTTATTTTGCAACCTTTCACGCCACACAAAATTGTATTAAGTACTTACCTAGTCTATTTTTTCCAACAACATTAACACGAAACATTTGGCGTTTAGTAGGTACATAGGTAACTATCTACTCGTACCTTGTGAGAAAGCGCTGCAGTCACTGAGAGAGAGAGAAGAGTTTGGTAATTTTAACTAGGTAAAAGTCTGGTACATTTTACAAAACAATACCGCTGCATGCATAGTTCCATCCTACTCAATTTATAAACATAAGAGTGAGATGTGACTATTCCCCTCCCCGACTGCCCTGCGGAGGTGCGCCCCTTCCCCCGGATACAGCGGCGCGGCAGGCTTCATTGCGTTGAGGTAGTTCATTGTATATAGTCACTTTGTTTTGTTTGCGTTTTAATGAAATTTTCTTGGTGCGCCATTTCATTTCAGCTGGTGCGTAGTGGATTTAGTTTGCAAAGTGTAACCAACTATGGGTAGTGATCTCGACGATGACTTAAGTGTGGGGGTGACTGAATATTTGAAGGAATGGGGATTATCTCAATCTACCATAACAAGTTTTGAAGGTAAGCATTAGAACGATATTACACTAAAAGTGCTAAATTGGCAACACTGATACCTTACCAATTAATTGTGAATAAGAATGATATTGTATGTGAATAACGTACTTATTCCATTGTTAGTTCTTTTTTGTCTGAAACACAGGGTAACCTATAGTTGACACCGTATATGGATTCTCCACCCATACCTCCTTATTATTAATGATTAAATATAATAATTTTGTGATTATAGTTTAATATGAATAGGAAGCTTAACTCAGGCTTAGATATTGACCTAGAAATATTGGTTACGTATTACCTACCTAATTACTTTGATTAATTTACAAAACGAATTTCAGTAAAATTTACCAAATCGGTTTGGTTGGCCATCGTTGCGTTTGTATTTTGTCTGTATGTAACTAACTGAACATTAAATAATGAGTTTAAAGACTGATGAATGACATATATGTCTTATTTTTTAGAAAATCAGACTTCGTTAAATTTGCTCGACTCCATTCAAGAAATGAACTGAAGGAGCTGATTCCCAGTTTAAAGGAAATACTATTATTCAAGCGGGGGTTGAACAAACTCCGAAACATTATTCATGTAAGTATTCCTGTCTGTTTTACATTTATTATCCATACTACATTTAAATGCGAAAGTGTGTCAGTCTGTTTGTTGCCTCTTAGCGCTTAAACCGCTGAACCGATTTAGATGAAATTTGGTATCAAGATAGTTTGAGTCCCGGGGAAGGACATCGAATAGTTTAAGTCGGTGAAGTAGGTGGTAAAAAATTGTATGGAGCTATCAGTTCTATCGGAAGCATTATGCTGAGATAGAACCGTTTCGTGACAAACGCTGTGTGTTGTTTGTCTTGAATAAATGTTTCTTTCTTTTTTTCTATCTCCTTCCTTGGGACTCCAATTATCTCGATACCTACTAAATTTAATTTCCTTCAGCTCAGCGGGTTAAGCGTGAAGAGGTCACAGACATACAGATATACAGACAGACACACTTTCGCATTTTTTATACTAAAAGGTACGAAATTTGAAATAAATAATAGCCTGTCATATTCTGATATATACTCGTAAGGTACTTAAAAATTCGTCCAGTAGTTTTTGAGATTAATTGAAACGTACATTCATCCATATATCCAAACTTTCGCATTTATAATATTAGTAGGATTAGTATGGATACGGTTAAAAGTAAACAATATATTTTAATTTCCAGAACGAAAGCGAAGTCCTCACCCAGCTGGACTATTGGATAAAAGCCCAAATGGCTAAGCGACTGCGGTGCCAACCCATCATCATTGCTGTCGGACCGACCATCGATGCCCTAAAGGACTTTTATGTTGCTTATGACGACATCCTTTATAATATCGACTCATTCCTGAAAGCGCTGGACGTATGCTTCAAAACTTTTCACTGCCTTGATGCAGAATATGGTTGGCAACATCTCGCTGCCTCAATATTATAAACTTCAAATTTCAAGTTGATAAAATTGCAACATGGAACCTTATAATATTGGAGCAGCGAATTCTGTTGATTCTGGAATCTACACAAAGACGTCAGAATACGGTGCGCTATTTTTGCAAACGATACTCCACTGAGAGCCCAGTCTATAAGACTACTTAGCAAATTTTATCATGACTTGTAACTCAGCCTATAAGATTCACACTTACTACGTATACCGTGAACAGGGTATCTATCTCGTAAACTTAAAATTAAGATATGTACAGCCAAGGAATTTGATTCACGTACGGTCAGCCGCAGAGAAAGAATGTGGGCCGCAACCTGGCAGCCTTTTGACTTTTATTATAAGAAAGGTTTTGTACCCTACTGAGTCACTGA
Organism: Epinotia brunnichana; assembly: GCA_963854355.1. Lineage (NCBI taxonomy): Eukaryota > Metazoa > Arthropoda > Insecta > Lepidoptera > Tortricidae > Epinotia > Epinotia brunnichana. The sequence continues at coordinate 12,763,239 of OY977949.1, read as the reverse complement.
CATAATTTTAAAATAAGTGATCTACAGTTTATTGTATCGATTCGCAAAATAAATTTTATTACATGTACCAAAATTCGGACTATTTTTCTTTAAACCACCGTATTTATATAGCCCTTATAATATTAAATAAGGTTACTGGTAAATCGACGTTATTCCTTTTAACAGTGATATCTATTTAAAAAAGGCAATTTGTAAATGTTCACTCTCTAGGAACTGCTGATTTTCGGATAGCCTTCATGGCCTTTTTAATTGCAAATGAGCTTTACTATATCTCCCTAAAAAGAAATACGTTGGTTACCAATAAGCCTGCATATTTTTGAAGTGTTTGTCTTTAGCTTTTTTCATCTACAATATTTTTAGGGTGGGGCTACGAATAATCTTCAATCTACATAGAAAACTACGTAGTTTGAAAATCTAAACTGCTATAATTTTACTCTCATACCATGTCAGCAATATTGCAAGTTTCTAAATTTCAATGATACCACACCCTATTTATACTCTGGAAATCAAAAATGTGTTTGGTGATATCTACCTAAAAAGATGTGTACATTTTACTAATGTTAGTTTGATAAATTAACCAAACTAACACCATTAAACTGTACACTACTTATTTGGTACGTTTTACTAAACTAAGACCGGTACAATTAGCAGAACAAGCACTGATAAAATCTTGGTAGATATTACTAGTAAACATTTGGTAAAAACCACAGTACAAATCTGTTAGATATTACCAAACCAATTTAAGGAAAAAATACGAAACACATGATCGATAATACTTAATTATATTTGATAAAATCTGCGATCCACTTATAGTAGATAATACAATATTATCTTTGATATAAAGCACGATCCAATCTGATAGATGATACTAGACTAACTTTGATGAAAACTGCGTTACATATCTGGTAGATATATCAAACACCTTTAGTAGTAACTAAAATATAAATCTGGTAAATATTACCAAACTAAAGCTGACAAAATACACCGAACGTGATTAGTAAATACTACTTAACTTTGTTTGTTAGAGTTCACCAAATAAATTACATTATACTTACAAGTTAAGTTCAGCTCTTTCAATCAAAATGATTTTATACATTGTACCAATAGAAAGTGCTATTTCTACCAAATTGTGTTGTAGATTTTACCAAATTACTATTGCATTTTCTACTGACTAACTTCGGTAATTTGTACCAAAAAATAGTAACAGTAGAACATGCCAAAGGTATTTGGTAAAAAAAGACGAGTATGTTTGGTAAAATGAAAAATATCCGTTTGGTAGATTACACCAAACTACATTGAAAAAAATTATACTTAACTACTTTGATAAAAAGGTTACTAAAGTACTTTGTTTAAAAATGTACTAAAGTTCTTTGGTGAGAAACGTTACTAAAGTACTTTGGTAAAAAATATACTAAAGTACTTTGATGAGAAATGTTACTAAAGTACTTTGGTAAACAATTTTACTATTTACTACAAAATATAGGTGTAATCTACCAAATAAATTTGGTACAACACCAACTTATTTAGTTTGATAAAATCAACCAAAATTCGTGATAGGACCGAAATCAACCGCTAACTTTGGTAACATTTACACGGAATCTGGTAAATCCAACCTAACATTTTTTTCAGTGTGGTGAAAGCTCACAGTCGAGTACGAAATGTTTTGTGAATAGATAATCAGGGCCATTGTCAGATGTTTCCTACGTTATACATCGACGAGTTTCACCTTTTTGTCTCTCTAGGAATAGTTTATCAATAGGAATCGATCAGATAATAGATCGTCTGCAGTTTTTAAGGGAGGGCTTCCGTCAGTTTGTGTAGATAATTTATTGCTTGACAGTGGCAGTGGCAGGCAGATATTATCATAACACAACACATTCTATGTATTGTATGTACGAATCTCCCAATGATAGCGAAATCAGCCTAGCTAGCATGTTACATTTTATCGTTATGTTTTACGTGACGTTTTAGTACATTTTCGCCATAAAACGTGACGATAAATAAAACCTGTCGTGCTAGGGCCTCAGAGGACAACATTAATCGACGTAAATAAGCCATTTGGTACCTATAATAGTCTAGTGACTGAACTGTTGTCAACTGGCTTCATAGAGACGGACTATCTATGTTACCAATGCAATAACTTGCGTATTACAATGCATAGGTAAAAAATATGGATATGTAAATATTGTATCGTAGATTATACACATTAATGTTTCGTGATCGTTCACCGATATTTTCGAAAATTTTATGCCAATTTGATTTCTTTTCGGACGATCTGACGTTGGTGCATGTCCATAACGAAACAACGGAAAGAACTACTCAAATATTTGGATTTGGATGAATTCATGGTGAGCTACGGTAGCCTAGTTGTTCAGGCATGCGGCTGTCAAGCGGCGGTCGTGGGTTCGAATCCCGGCTCGTATTGGAGTTTTTCGGAACGTATGTACGGAATATTTACCGTTAGCTTTTCGGTGAAGGAAAACATCGTGAGGAAACCGGTCTAATCCCAATAACTGTGGCTTCCAACCCAGAGCTAAAACTAGACCTTATTGGCAATACGGTCTAGTTTTCGCTCTGGGTTAGAAGGTCAGATGGCAGTCGCTTTCGTAAAACTAGTGCCTATGCCAAATCTTGGGATTAGGTGTCAAAGCGAACCCCGGGCTCCTTTAGGGACACAACCGGGAATAACGCTAGGACGATGATGATGAATTCATGGTGAATTTTCTCTCGGATAGCAGAAATTTGGTGAAGTTACCTAAGGAAGTCACCAAGGTAACTTAGGTGCTTCACGGATAAACCAAGGTAGGTGGGTGGCCATCTCAGATGGTAGAGTTTGTTTTATGTTCTGAGGTGGGTATGCAATATGCATCAAGCATTACCCAAAATTAAAAAAAAAGTGTTTCGCGGATTTCGATGACATTCTGCTCAAGTAACTTAAATTTACTTATATTCTTTGAAACTGTTTTACGAAAACTGTAGTCGACAGTAATATTATTGATTAAAACATTAGATTGGGTACCTTTACATTTTTGACAGGAACGTTTTGACCACGACGCCGTAGGTACTGCCATAGAGTAGAGTCGTAGAGACTTTTGCAGCTGTCATTCGCGTAAAGCGATAAAAATACTTGTGTTACTCGAGCTGATAATTAAATTTAAGTATCGCAAAAGCGTGACACTTGTTAGCGGTAAATAGACAATGCATTTTGATCCAGTTAATTCCAAGCGCAGTGACCATGAACCTTAAATTACCAAAAATGTCTCACAAAGTCATGTTTTCCAACAAATTGTCATGTTACCGTATGCCCATTATCCCGGCAAGTAGTGCAAACGTTCTAGAACAGTTACGTTCCGTTACACGCGCGCGGAGACGCGGGAATGCGGACGGAGCAACGGAACGTTTCTGCAAAACCCGTGGTTACAATGTCGTGCTCTGTGGGAATGTTAAGGTCTAGGTTTACGCTGTCATAGTTTGTACCTAGTTTAGAGTGGGTTTGATGTTATGCCATAATTAAATAAATCTTTAGTATTTACAGAGACGTCGATACATCTATTTTAGTCCATACGATCCTGGGCTTATGAGAAGTTGCCAAAGTTTGGAAACATTCACTTAAAAAAAACAATAAGTATATCACTACGTGCCCATATGCTACGGTGTCTGCAGGGGTCAGAACCGGTTTTTTCAAAAATCCCCGAAATGGTCTAATATTTTGAGTTATTTTAGGTTCTTAATTTAGGATTCTATTATGTATATATAGGTAACATATTCGTATTATAAGATTGCCTGATCGTGATCAAAAATGATATAATTAACCAGATAACGAAAAAGAACGTATTAATACGTATTAAGTAATTGTGAAAATACCGGTATCCGATCCCTGGGTGTCTGCTTACCATCAAACAGATTCCCTCTGTGTCTAGTTGTCATGACGGATCACGAGGACATTTGAAAACTAGCTAGGTGCCTACTTCTATCATAGGTACCTTGGATTGGGGTGACTTGAGTAAAAATTCAAAACAGCCCCAAGACTAACAGACTACATTATACTGCACAAGCGCCGCAATTATGGGTACATGCGCCTGCACATGCTTAAACAAACCCAAGCAACGCTATTGTTTATGTTCGAGCGACGTCCGACACTGATCCCGCACCACCGAAAGACACACTTGTCCATTTACGCGGCCTTACACTAACCAAAAAGCCCGCCCACGCCGCACTTTACACTACAAATATCTGCCCACTATTACCATTTAGCTAGTCCGTCGCGGTTGGCGTCACCCGACGTAACAGATCACATCACATGTGAATCCGCAGACTTTCACTCTCGCGCCCGTGATGTTATCTAACTGTTGGAGATGGGGCGGGCCCTCAATTGACTTTGACTTGAAGATGCCATGCCTTGGGCTCTATTTGGATTAACATATTGGATTGGAATCCGTTTTGTGGTTCGCATAGGCGTAGGCGTAGTCAAGGCGTAGTGTTGGACATGCTATGGGAACTTAGAACTTAATGCAAATCCAGTTTCTTATTGAAAACAGTGTCACTTACTTGATAGCGGGCGAACTCTCTGAAGCTGTAGCGATTGCTAGGCTAGGCTGTCAAGGTATTTCGAAATTCGCCGTATTGTCATAATCATAAGACATCCGCCGGGGTTCAAACCCTGCGACCGACGCACTTTTTGTATGTTTTAACATTCAAAGAAAAGTTTTAAGTATCGCAGAAGGGATGGCGCCTGTACGCAAGCATTAAGGATTATTTTTAAGGATACTACTAACAAATAATGGATCTTTGTAATCTGAATAAATAAATGAATTGAATTGAATTAAATGCCTTCTCAATTTGGTCGAGTTGCCTGTCTATCTCAGTATGTAGGTATATTGTAGTCTTTGGTGTTGGACTACACGACGCGCGAGCTGTTAGGGGACTATGTGGCTGCTGTTTGTTGGCTGCCAGCTTTAGCAACATTACGTTTGTACGTGAACGCGGCCTAAGGCCGTGTTTGCATAGACGGGTGACGCCTGGGTCGGAACGGAAATAGCCCGACCGAACACAAACATATGGGCATTTTCATCGCGCGCGATAATCCAATTATGTAATTGGTTGAGTCAAATACAGTCCCTGAAAAAGCTGTGGTTACATCGATGCGTCTGCGTGACGGTTTGGTTGGGCTCGTGATAGACGGATACACGTGAACTCATAAAAGGAAAGGGGTTATCTAATGAGTTATTGAATCTAATTTGCATATCTTTGAGGCATTTTATTATTTTCTCCACCACCTAAGATTACGTTATCACATATCATATCATACCTACACCTATTAACTGCCAACCTATTCACCGTATACATATATAACTGTCCAACACACTTTTTCACATTGACACCCCAATCACGTATAAACTTATGAGTTCAATGGTAATGGATTTCAATATCAAAAAGTCAACGAAACTGTACCCTTATTGCATATTCAATAAGGTCGACATCGCTCTAATAAAACTTGCTATACCTATGTACTTCAATTCAAATGGTCTTATATACATTCAAGTTACAGCCACGTAGGTCCCTTTTGAGATGGTATCGTAGGACTGATTTGTATGTACTACGGTAGGCGACCCGGCCCCTGTGCCTGTGACCTACAGAACCTTGACTTGCAGGGTTCTGTGAAAGTCTGGAAAGCGGCTATGTGGAGCGTGGGCTGTGCTATTAATAGAGGCTTTTGTTCAGATGGAACGGATCCCCAGTGTGGTAATCTAGAGGGTATCTGTGTTTTAATAGGCATTCCTACAGAACCTTGACTTGCAGGGTTCTGTGAAAGTCTGGAAAGCGGCTATGTGGAGCGTGGGCTGTGCTATTAATAGAGGCTTTTGTTCAGATGGAACGGATCCCCAGTGTGGTAATCTAGAGGGTATCTGTGTTTTAATAGGCATTCCTACAGAACCTTGACTTGCAGGGTTCTGTGAAAGTCTGGAAAGCGGCTATGTGGAGCGTGGGCTGTGCTATTAATAGAGGCTTTTGTTCAGATGGAATGGATCCCCAGTGTGGTAATCTAGAGGGTATCTATGTTTTATTAATAGGCATTTGTATCCACCTTTTTATTCAGATTTCTTATACAACTGGATCATATGGTATTACAATCCACTATAGACACCGGTGTGTCTAGAGTCTGGCTAGAGAGTCGTGCCACACGCATATTTTTCTCTTTATTTATACCATTTTACCTACGAAATATTTGTTTTGTATTGTAGGGTCGTTTCGCCGGTAACGCGACCACCTTCGGTTGGCGACCACTTGACGGACTAGGCTGCTTCAATTAAAGATATTAACATTTCTAAAAACCCAACAGAAAACTAATTAGTTATTAACTATTCTTGAATAGTGTCAGAATAAGAATAAATACACTTTAAAACCCAAAGCTTAATCCAAAGCAAGAAAAAATAACCTCAATTCACACATTTCACACATTGCTTCCGAAAAGTGTTGACATGCAGTGAATCTGTAAAAAAAATAACGCGACAGTTGGCGCGAAAACTTTAGTTACGTCACTTAATTTTATTATTATGCTGAAATTAGTTACTTGATTGCTTAAATGATTTAGCTATTGTAATAATTTCGTTGAAATTCGGCATATTATAAAAGTAGATTTAAATAAAATGGGTTGGTCGCGTACCCAAAAAAATTATTACCAAAGAAGTCGGATAGCGACCACATCATTTTTCTTTTTCTTTCCTTATGGATTCTTGCGGCACCCGCGATATTTAGCTTGGCAAGCCAATTGTGTCGGTAGGTATTTAAGCCGCGCCAATCCATGCTATGTCTATAGTAGGTATATGTAATATAATAATAATAAATAAAATGAATAATTCATATGATTATATGATATGGTTATATTACAAATGCGAAAGTGTGTCTGTCTGTCTGTTACCTCTTCACGCTTAAACCGATGGACCGATTTTGATGAAATTTGGTATGGAGATAGTTTGAGTCCCGGGAAAAGACATAGGATAGTTTTTATCCCCGAAATAATCCCCTAAGAGGCTGAAATATGGGTTGAAATTTTGTATGGAGCTACGATATAAACAAGACACACGGACGGAGTCGTGGGCAGAAGCTAGTGTAGGTAAGTAGAATTTAATATAAAAGTTACATTAAAGCTTGTAAAATGGTGGCATTTAGATACCTACTATGAACGACATGTGTGACTGTAATAGCAATATATATAATAGCACTATGGTGTGAGCGAGATGGCGCGCCGTTTTCGATTCTATTTTGCATTGACAAGCAATGTAAAGTAGATTTAGAAGAGTAACAATTTGTAGTAGTATAAGGGCAGTCAGGTAGGTCCAACTTTGAGAAAGAGGTCAATCGTCGAATCCGACTCGGCTGGGCAGCGTTCGGGAAGCTACACTATGGCACATCTGTTCGTCTAATATTCCGCAGTGTCTGAAGACGAGAGTCTTTGACCAGTGCGTGTTGCCAGTGATCACGTGTGGCACTGAAACGTGGTCGCTTCAGAAATCATAAGAAGCATCATAAGAAGGCTCAAAGTCACCCAAAAGGCAATGGAGAGAGGGCTATGCTCGGAGTTTCTCTGCGTGATCGCATCAGAAATGAGGCTATCCGCAGCATAACCAAGGTAATCGATATAGCCCTAAGCCGCTAAAGTTAAGTGGCAGTGGGCGGGGCACATTGCACGTAGAACCGATGGCCGTTGAGGCGGAAAGGTTCTCGAGTGGCGACCACGTACCTGAAGGCGCGGCGTGGGTAGGCCCCCCACAAGTTGACTGATGGCCTGGTAACGATCGCAGGAATCCGATGGATGCGGGTGGCGCAGAACCGGTCATTATGGCACTCTTTGGGGGAGGCCTATGTCCAGCAATGGACGTCTTTCGACTGATATGATGATGATGATGATGCATCGTTTTATTAACTACTTAAACACTATTTGCAAGAGTGGTCGCCAACTAGCTAACAGGTGGTCGCAAACCGACTAAAGCGGTCGCTATCCAGCGAATTCGCTATTTTGAAACCTTTTCCATATTTTTTCCTAATCTATGGATGAAAGTGCTATATTTTATTGTAGGTCTCAAAACATGACTATACTCAGAACCTATACGAATACCATCTATTATGTGTATACATTGAATAGGTATACATTTACTTATCTAAAGTGAGCAACTCGGCTAAGTGGTCGCTAACCGGCGAAACGACCCTATAGTAAGTCGGTTATAAATACCTATCACGTTCACGCCGCTATGCATTTCGTGAACCCTTGTGTTTTTTTCAAGTTTGCCGCATTTTTGTTGTGACACGACTCGCTTGCCAGACACTACCATCTACATTGTGTGATACCATGATTCATGATGTGAAGAACTGGAGAATTCCAGTAGGTATCTCAAGTATCTACAAGTCCTCACACGTTGCCACTAAGACTTGGTTGTTTTCTAACCGTCAGTAACCGTACGTTAAAAACTGTTTCTAATGGAAGTCAGTGCTCTATTTTGAGTTTATTTTAGTAAAGTGAGGCTGATGAAACGCGTTAAAAAGCGGCACTTGCTCATTCCGTGGTGACATTTCCATTCCCACTTCTTATTTCTTCTCCAGGTTATTTCCCAACTGCTATTGACCCGCCACGCCACTAACACCACGGGCTACCCCGATGACTCCAAATTATTGCCTTTTACGATATGGCATCTAATTACCTATTAAATTTAAAACGGTGCATTTAAATGAAACATGCTTAATAAGATTAATAAAAGAAGACTGAACTGACTTTTCAGTCTTATTTTATTAATCTTCAGTCTCCTGAAGGACTGTAAAATATAGTATTAATAATATTTTCATCACACTTGCTCATAAATGGTGTTATTCCTTGCCTGTATACAGAAAGACAATGGCCTAAATTGTTCCTGCGGGAAATAATGGTCCATGGGAAGTAATGAGATTGTGCGTGATCTGATTGGTTAAGTAAATCTTGACGGCCGCTAGCGACAAGAATTCTGCTCTGTGATTGGTTGGAAATATAATCAAGCAGGCTCTGTGATTGGTTGAAATATTGAAGCTCCGCCCTCCACTCGCACTGATCTCGAAGTGAAGTTGTCAATTTCGTCAACATTTGATTGATGCGCTTGTATAAAACATAGGTTTTTCTGTCTTTTGTGGTTATTTATTTCCTCGCAAATGTGATGAAAAACATTGTGTATAACACGGGCGTAAGAATATTGCAAACTCGAGTCATCAATAGCCCTCCGCCTCACGGCGTCGGGCTCCTGATAGACTCTCGTTTGCAATATTCCTCATACGCCCCTTGTTAAACGATGTACTATTTCATGTATGTACATGTATGGCGTGCTAAATGTTATGTAGGTATTTTACACGGTCAATAAACATTATATTTAACCGACTTCAAAAATGGAGGAGGTTATACAGGCTGTTTCTTAATTCGACGTATTCCTTGAAAGGGGTTATACTAAATAGAGCTAAATTGCAACAATTTGCGTCCAGTCAACCAGGGGTCGAAACTCGCTGGTTACCGAGTTATTCGAGTTTATAGCTTGTATGAAAAAAATCCGCCTTCCAGCCTTAAGCTGGTGATTTTGACAAAAGTACTTCCATTTGGATGATAAAAAAACATTTTTAATTGTCACAATCACCAGTTAAGGCTGCAAGGCGATTTTTTTTCAAACAAACTAAGAACTCGAATAATTAAAAAAAAAACGAATTTTGACCCCTGGTTGACTGGACGTAAATTGTTGCAAATTAGCTCTAGTAAAACCCCTTTCAAGGAATAAGTACGTCGAATTACCACATACGTGTGGGGTATCTATGGATAGGTCTTCAAAAATGATATTAAGGTTTCTAATATATTTTTTTTCTAAACTGAATAGTTTGCGCGAGAGACACTTCCAAAGTGGTAAAATGTGTGCCCCCCCCCTGTAACTTCTAAAATAAGAGAATGATAAAACAAAAAAAATATATGATGTACATTACCATACAAACTTCCACCGAAAATTGGTTTGAACGAGATCTAGTAAGTAGTTTTTTTTTAATACGTCATAAATCATAAACTGCAATTTATTTTACGGAACCCTTCATGTGCGAGTCCGACTCGCACTTGGCCGCTTTTATTTTTATGTATGTTCGCCGATATCTCCGTCAATTGTAGACCGATTTCCAAAATTTTTTTTTATTCGAAAGAGTATACTTCCAAGGTCGTATTGTCACCAAATCAGGATCTGATGATGGGATCCCAGGGAAATTGAGGGCAACCTTCAAATTTTATAGGCACGCATGTAGTGATTTCGGTATTTTCTATTATAATTCGTGTATTTATCTTCGGAAATCGCAATTATGGTGAAGTGGATATTGAAGACCACAGATGACTTATGGAACTCCTCAAAGATCTAAAGCTCGTCAAAGATTCGGACATGATTCCGTTGAAGTAGCAACTCATGAAGTGCTGATTCTCAGATCCTTTAGGAATCGACGGAACTCCTCATATATTATCAGCCTACAGATAGATACTTGGGTTTTTTCTGTAATAATCAACGCATTTGCTCTCGGAAAGCAGTGCATGTGGTAAATTGGAAAGGAAATGTGGAAATGTTCATGTACTATGTGGCTTGGCGAAGTACTGAATTGAAGTCGGTTTAAACTTTGTTTTTAAAGTAATTATTCTAATAACTATTGATCCTACAATGATAATCGTTTAAAATGAATCACTGGAATTCTTTTTGTAGTCTTAAGAGGAGAAATTGTCCCTCCCTTTTTAGCACTTTAATGCTATCAAACAAAAACGTAATTGGTAATTGCGTCAAGTTAAGTCCATCGTTATCACATGCCATCTTGTGAGGATAAATGTGCAATCACTCACAGTAACTCATTATATTACTTGCAAACTACAACCTTAGACGCTTGACTTAAGGTCTACTATCGAAACTCAAAATATCAGGGAGATAAGATGATGCGAGAATAGTATGTAATGTTTCGTAACTGTCGATTTCCTACCCGTTTTATTAAATGGGTAATAAATCAACGTTTAATCATTTTGAATTTGGAACGATAACGGAATCTAGGGAATTGATTAATTTAACAACTTTTTTGATTTAATTAACGAGTACAACTGACCCGCAATAGAGTTTGCGTTGCTTTAGCGGAAATTAGACTCTTGCAAAGTTTCCAAGAATCCCCAGATGTCTCCATCGTTAATAATTTCTTCCGTATATTTTTTGCCATGTTTGGCCTGCAAAGCGGCTAATTTTTTTTTGTCTAGTGACAACCTCCCAGGGAAGCCTTATAGAAACCGGTACTGTGACCACAAACCCTGTGCCAAGAGGGTTTGCTCCTGCCTTAATGTTCTGCCACTTCTGCCCATCAAAGCTATCGAACAAGTTCATAGTTTTGTATAGAACTCAACATCTTACATCTAGACAAAACATCTCGTGTCATAACTTTAATCCTGATATGAAGCATTTTGGGATGCCTATACTATCTCAAGTTGGTTCTCAAGTTGCAAGAGTATATGTTTTGTTGTACCTGTAATCCTGCCCGCATACGCATAAGCCTACTATGTAAATATAACTCCCATAATGTCGCTCATTCAATAAATCACCATAACAACCATAAACCATGGTCCATGACGGATCTCCGATCGTCTCTAGCCAGTAGCTGTCCCTTTACTAGGGCGAGTACTGTTACTTGACCGTGACCGAGTCGTCGACCGCTGTGACGTTTCCCAAACTCTGACCGCCCATTATGACTTACCGTAAACGTCGTCACGGCTTTACGTAATTTACGTACGTCATCGCCATGCTGAGGTGACGATGATAACGACATTTTGAACGTAAACTGTCTATAGATTAAATTGAAGGCTTTCAAATGAATCATTTTAATGCTCTAAAGATGAAGTTATGTGAATGAATCTTACGTGATTTAGCGCGATTAATCATCAATTGTCGAGGGCATAGAAAATGGTCACGTTTATAACGCTTATGGATGTTAATAAAACTTTACAATTTCGGCATTTACATGATTGTCAAAATGTTACGACTGTTTTATCTAGAGATGCAGCGCTAAAATCGTGACCACCATTTTTCTACAGGACAAACTAACAGACTACTTACTTAAATCGTAATGTATCAGAACCGAACGTACAATAACTGCTAGCTTAGTTTAGAAGTAGTGTTTTAAACTAGAATTTCTTTAGCAAGTCGTATTTAACAAATTATTCAAAATGTATCCTATTCACAGAAAACTGGTCGCTATTCGCGATAGCTGTTCTATTCTAATATTCTAACGTTTCTCGATCTAAGTATCCCTTAAGTAGGTCGCCGTCCCGTTACAAGCTGAGTCAGGCTTCACACCGGTCCTGAACCATGTTGTTTCTAGAAGAAAAATGTAACAAAACCCTTCCTTCCCCATACAAATACATTGCGTGTCGTCTTACATAGCTAAGCCAGCAGGGAGGCTTTCTTGGACATGATTGAAATTCTCTTCTTCGTTGTATATAACAGATAGAAGCTTATTAGATAAACTAATAGTAATTTTATACGTTGACTAACATAATGATATATTGTAAATAACATATGATCTTTTCTATAGATGAGTAGATTGTTAAACTACTCAGTGGGAGTAGATCTACCACCTATTTAGGTAACTAAGTATAAAATTTGTGAATTATTTGCGTACTTTGAATGCCGAGTTAATGCGGTTACTTCTGAAAGTTGAATCAATGTAGTAGTACTTAGGCCAATTCTATAAGGTACCTACATAAAAGTGACTTCCTTTGTTAATAAGTTAAAACATTACATTTATGTAATTTACGTGTAAACACAAAGGCCATTGTTTTCACATAACAACATAATTAACGAACAATCTAATTACAATAATTACTTAGCTCAATGTAAGTAATCTTTCCTAAGTATAATCCGGTAGTCGATAGGTAATTCGTTGAAAGAAGCCGGAATAGAAATATGTTTCGCATGTTGCTGCATTACAATGCTTCCTAAATTAGTTTTTATGCGCATGCGCCATTATTGCGTTATGTTTGGGCTTTATGGTAATCTGTGGTATTGCGTAGAATAAAAGGCATCATTTTGTATACTTAAATAAGCTTGTTACTACGGCTAACCAAGTTGAATTTAATGCTATCCTTAGGACGTTGAAGCACTAACGATTTATGTATTCTAGGTATTATTTTACTTAGGTAGGTTGTGTAGGTATACTGTGATCTCATAGATGCACGCCTCATTTACCAATTGGTTTCATACCTACATAACAATTTGTCAAATTCGTACGTATCGATAAGTTTAATAGAAAGACGTGCCTTCATAACGAGTAGCGTAACAACTACTAAATTTATTAGATAAAGAACACTCAACAAAGATGAACATTTCAGTATCACTTTACTCTAAAGGCATATTAGGCTTATATATGCAAGCTCAAACATATTAATAAAGGTCCTATACTTGCCCCGCCCTATATAGCTTAGCTTTATTACAAAACCTATATACCCTTTGCCAATGCCCACTTTAGCATTTAAAGCCATAGCCGTTAGATCATAGTCCGATCCACTTTATTCAATACCAATCCCACCCAAGAGCCTACAATCATATCTAAACATAGTGCTTTGTGCTCCTAAGCGTATAAGATCACGTTAATGTTATTCAAGGAAACAGTTAGATAAGTTAAAACGACAGGGTACTTATGACGCAGCTGTCCGTTAGCGTAGAACGTTGGACATTTACTAATGACGTTAATCCTTCAAATGGTCGAGTAAATTGACACCACACACGATTACTCATTACGAATTACGGTGAAGAATATTAAATTAACAGGATTTAATTCTAGTTGACAAGTTGTTTAGTAGTTTAGTAGTGACGCGAAGACGAGTGACAGGGAGGTATGTGGATGTGGAAGAAAAGGACATACTGCGCCGACCCCAAGTAAATGGGATAAGGGCAAGAAACTTATGAAGTTGTTTAGTAGTTGTGTTCGTGTGTTGGTCCAAGACGTCTTATCATTCTTGACTTGTAGTAGACGCATCGTGTCGCCATCATCACGTGTATACAAAGCTTAATAAAAATTTAAACGTTTCTTACGTCGTCTGGAACGCGCCCAATACCACCTGTCATTCGACTTCTTCGTGCGCGCCGAAAAATCACGGATTTATTAAATTTCTAATAAGAAGCATAAAATACAAGTTAATTACAAGGTTTTTTCCATCATCGTCATCATGGGAAAACATAAGAAGAGAAAAAATGAAGATGAGGAGTTATTCTCGTTATTTAAAAAGTTTACCAAGAAAATGAAAAAACGACACAGGACGCCGACAACAAGCGAGAGTGACACCGAGAACAATGCTGAAGGTAAATATAATAGGTTTTATGGTATACAAATACAAATTAGTCTCATTCAGTAACGTAAAATACCTTGGTTTTTTTTCACACTCCGTTCATTTCATGACACATGAAAATAATGGTAACGGAAAAACGAATTCGAATCATTTTCAAGCATAGTAATTACACTTATAGCTTAAATATCGTATGTTGAATTATACGTTTTGTGGATCTACTCGTGTGGTAACACTGCGAGTGTTATTCGTGAGGTTTATCCCAAATCACAAATAGCAATGAGGTTATGTTCGTGAGGTGGTACTGCGAGTCCCATTCGTGTGACATATTCCCGTTATAATATTATAAGGTCTGTGGATTCACTCATGTGGTGGTATTAAAAGTACTATTCGTGTGGTTTATCTCTTACCTGATGATATAAGAGCATTAAAATTATTTTTTCATTGTAGCACCATTAAATGGTCAAGAGGCTCTAATAGAAGAACCAGAGATATCTGAGGCTGACCCTGTTCCAGTTGAGCTTGGTGCAGTGATATATGAGCCTGATTTGGTTCCAGAAGTGCTTTGTGCAGAAAAATCTGAGGAAATAGATGAGGAGATTTTGAATCTATTAGGGGAGGACCCAAATAAAAAGTCCTACTCTGAGGCCATACACAAAGACATTGCCACCAGGTGGAAACATATTACTGGTAACGGGATAGAAAAAGAAACAAAAACCGAATTGTATAAATTACACCCGCTACCAGAAAACTGCCTTTTTCTTGAGGCCCCTCAGCTTAATGCTGAGATTAAAGCAGCTGTATCCGATCAAGTTCTGAAAAGAGATAAGGCAATGGAGCAACAACAGAACTCACTAGGCCAAGCAACAGCTTGTATCGGAAAAGCCCTTGATATTCTAATAAAATCCAAAGAATGCAAGGAGGCAACAAAAATCCTTAGTGATGCTGGGCGCATGATGTGTGATCTGTATCATACAGAATCAATGTCACGCAGATATCTTTTACAATTTGCCTTGAATAAGAGCACAAAAGATATTGTTACCCAAACAAAAGTTGGAAAATATCTCTTTGGTGAAAGTTTGCATGAGGATCTCAAAGCTGGAAAGGCTATTAATAAAACTGGTTCAGAAATCAAATACAATAATACTCAAGCTAATAAGCAAACAAAGCCAGCTACTTTAAACTCACGGGGCCCGCCTCGAAGATACCGACCACAATACACTCCGAGTGCGGGCAATCAATTCAACAACAGACCTCAAACAGCATATCAGAGGTGGCCAGCACCCCAACGAGGTCCAGCACCCCAGCGATGGCCAGCTCCCCAGAAGAGATACTGCCCTCCGCAAAAGAAAATCTAGAGGTAAAAAGACTGTCATCTTACTATTATAACTGGTTGTCCATTACTAATGACAAGACTGTTTTATCCTGGGTTGAAGGATATAGAATACCATTTGTACATACACCGCAACAAATAATATTACCTGAAAATAACTTGAAAGGTACGCAGGCTGAAGACATGCAATGCTCTATTTCCCATCTACAAGACATTGGTGCTATAATTGAATGCCAACCATGTAAGGATCAGTTTCTTTCTCACATTTTTTTGACCCCAAAACCAAACGGTGATAAGCGGTTTATTTTAAACTTAAAAAATCTTAACAAGTTTGTAGATACATCTCATTTTAAACTTGAAGATATTAGGACTGCCACTAAACTACTCTCAACCAATTCGTTGATGGCAAAAATTGATCTTAAAGAGGCATATTTCTCAGTAAGTGTTCATAAACTATATAGAAGGTATTTAAGATTTAAATTTCAGAACAAAATATATGAATTCCAAGTGCTTCCATTCGGATTATCCACAGCACCCTATATCTTTACAAAAATGATGAAGCCGGTTATTGAGCACTTACGAAAACAGGGCATTGTGTGTACAGTTACTTAGATGATATACTTTTCTTTTTTGATAGTGTTTCAGAGGCAGGGGAAGGTATAGTTAAAGCTTGTGGTTTATTAGAACACCTTGGTTTTACCATAAATTATGATAAGAGTATGCTTGTTCCTAAGCAAAAATGTAAATTTTTAGGATTTGTGCTAAACTCAATAGACATGACTCTAGAATTGCCCCCTGAAAAATGTTTAAAAGTTGAACAGGAATTATTATCCTTTTATACTAAAGATAAATGCAAAATAAGGGAATTCGCACACTTGCTTGGGTTACTAACTTCAATATGTCCAGCAGTTAAATATGGCTGGGTCTATACAAAAGCCTTTGAAAGACTTAAATATCTAAATCTACTTAATAATGACAATTACAACAAAATTATGAAGTTGCCTAAGTTCTTAAAATCAGACTTTGACTGGTGGCTGAAAAATATAAAGGCACCCTGTAACAATATTAGGTGTGACCATTATGAAATAGAAATTTATTCAGACTCTTCACTAACCGGATGGGGTGTGGCTTGCAATGGCAATTCGATGGGGGGATCATGGTCAATAGAAGAGGCAAAAAACCATATAAATTACTTAGAACTTCTAGCTGCTTTTATAGGACTAAAGACATATGCAAGTAACTTAAAAAAATGTCAGATACTTCTGCGAATAGATAATACAACCGCTATATCTTACATAAATCGCATGGGAGGAGGGCAATTCCAGCATTTGAATATTCTAGCTAAAGAAATTTGGCAATGGTGCGAAACTAGGAATATTTTCGTGTTTGCGTCCTACATCCAGTCTAAAGAAAATTGTATCGCAGATGCAGAGTCTAGAAAAACTCAAACAAACATAGAATTTGAATTAGCTGATTATGCATTCCAGCAGATAGTAAAAGTATTTGGCAGACCTGACATAGACCTATTCGCTTCCAGAAGTAATAAAAAATGTGACAGGTACATATCCTGGAAAAGGGATCCGGATGCTTTTTCTATTGATGCTTTTACCACTTCCTGGTCTGAATATTTTTTTTTACGCCTTTCCACCATTCTCACTTCTATTAAAAACACTCAGAAAAATTATCAATGATAAAGCTATTGGTATTGTCGTTGCACCCCACTGGCCAACCCAACCTTGGTACCCCTTGTTCAAAAAAATATTGTGTTCAAAACCAATATATTTCGAACCTAACAAGTCATTATTAATTTCTATCAACAGCACGCCCCACCCGCTTCACGAGCGCCTTACCCTGGTTGCAGGAGCCTTGTCAGGAAAGCATTAGAAAAACGTGGCGTTCCTGATATGTCGATCGAAATTATGCTAGCTTCTCTAGCAGAGAACACTATAACACAATACAACACATGTTTAAAGATATGGTGGTCATACTGTACAGACAACAAAATAGATTGTTATAGTGCTGGGATCCCAGATATATTAAAATGTTTAACTATGATGCACAATAAGGGCTCGAAATATGGGTCTCTTAATTCCTTTCGTTCGGCAATTTCGTTAATAGTTGGACAACATGTTGGTTCAAATGAACTGATAAAAAGATTCTTTAAAGGAGTCTTTCGGCTAAGGCCGAGTAACCCAAAATATGACATTACCTGGGATACCAACACGGTGTTGACTTATTTAGGTGGCCTTTACCCTAACAATAAAATATCATTAGAAATGTTATCAAAGAAACTGGTAACCTCCCTGGCCTTAATAACAGCACACAGGGTACAGACTTTAAGCCTCATCAAATTAGAAAACATTAGTTGTTCAAAGGAAAAAATTATAATTAAAATCACTGACCTTATCAAAACATCAAGAGTAGGTGCAACTCAACCTGCCTTAGTCATTCCTTTTTTTCTCGAAAAACCAGAAATCTGCCCTGCACAGTCATTGGTTGACTACATTAAAATGACTGAAAGATTGCGTTCTAATAAATCAGGACAATTATTCGTAAGTTTCAAAAAACCATACGGGAGTATAGGATCACAAACTATTAGCCGCTGGATCAAGGATATAATGACCAAGAGTGGCATAGACACTACTAAGTTTACTTCCCATAGCACACGCCATGCGTCTTGCTCCAAGGCAAAGGCTTTGGGTCTTAACATTGACGTGATTCGAAAAACGGCAGGTTGGGGTGAAACCTCGTCAGTGTTTGCGAAGTTTTATAACAGACCGATTGTTCAACATACATTTGCAGAAACTATTCTAAATTCAAGTCTCACATAAGTTTGGAGAGGTACAATTATATTATAGTATAGTAATTACAACCGTAAATTTATTTTACTAATTTTATTAAATTGAGTACAAGAAGAAATGAGTACATGTTATGTTATAATAATAGAAATTTATATTATTAATTTGAGTACAAGAAGAAATTGAGTACATATTATGTTAATTCATTTTAATTTTTGTACAACGTTAAAATGTTAAATAATATACGAAGTATATAAAAATGTGTGTTATATTTCACGACTCTTTAAACATCCTACAAGTCAAGAATGATAAGACGTCTTGGACCAACACACGAACACAATTAGAAATCAAACGAACTTACCAAGTGAAGTTCGATGTTAATTGTGTGAGGGTGTTGGTCCAAGACGTCTAGACTCCCGCCCATGCCCCTAATTATACTAATTCGTTCCCTAGCCTTACAGGTCGTGAAATAAAAACTTTAAACTAAATGACAGGTGGTATTGGGCGCGTTCCAGACGACGTAAGAAACGTTTAAATTTTTATTAAGCTTTGTATACACGTGATGATGGCGACACGATGCGTCTACTACAAGTCAAGAATGATAAGACGTCTTGGACCAACACCCTCACACAATTAACATCGAACTTCACTTGGTAAGTTCGTTTGATTTCTAATTTAATGTTTTATGGCGACTAGAAAGGTTGCTAGTTGCTAACCTGTACCAAACATTAAGTAGGGGCAACTATACTTAGTCTTGAGTATGAAATATCAAAGATAATATAATTGCTATAGTTATCGCGGGTCAAAATGTTACGAATGCCGCGAAAAGCGAAAAGTTTTTAAAGCTTTTTGCCAGACTTTCTACACCTGCAGCCTGTGGGTTAACTACACGCAGAAGGCTATCAGTGCTCTAAGAGTACAGTACAACAATGGTTTCAGGATACTGTTGGGGCTGCCTCGTTTCTGTAGCGCGTCGGGGATGTTCGCTGATGCGCATGTTGACGGGTTTGCCGCTATTATGCGCAAAAGGGTAGCATCCGTGGTGCGCAGAATTCGGGGCAGCCCAAACACTCTACTGAGTACCATTGTTGACAGATTTGAAGGCCGTATCCAGAAACACTGGAACGATATTCATTGTTTAGTTTAATACCTAATGTTTATATTTCATGTACCCACTAACACTAGAATTAAGTTTTTCATATGTTTTTGCTTTTACTAACAACTATGGACAATGTTCCGAAATAAATTATTTGAATTTGAATTTGAAAAACTGTTCTGTGACATTTTGCATGGCATAATGTATAATTAATTTGGTCTTTTACTCGTAATTTTAGAACTTCTGGTTCGTGCCATAAGATGACGGATAAGTAACTGAAATTTGTCCCAGTGTTTGACACTGGCACGAAACATTATTCATAAGTTTCATAACATAATACTAGAGGTGAACGTTGGCGTCGATTTTTTAGGGTTCCGTAGCCAAATGGCAAATAACGGAACCCTTATAGATTCGTCATGTCTGTCTGTCTGTCCGTCCGTATGTCACAGCCACTTTTTTCCGAAACTATAAGAGCTATACTGTTGAAACTTGGTAAGTAGATGTATACTGTGAACCGCATTATGATTTTCACACAATAATTGAAAAAAAAAACATTAAGTTTTAGGGGTCTCCATACACAGAACTGAAACTCAAATCAAAAATGATATTAGGGTTTCTAATATCATTTTTTTCTAAACTGCGCGAGAGTTTACGCGAGAGACACTTCCAAAGTGGGAAAATGTGTGTCCCCCCCCCCTGTAACTTCTAAAATGAGAGAATGATAAAACTAAAAAAAATATGTGATGTACATTACCATGCAAACTTCCACCGAAAATTGGTTTGAACTAGATCTAGTAAGTAGTTTTTTTTTAATACGTCATAAATCGTAAATCGCAATTTATTTTACGGAACCCTTCATGTACGAGTCCGACTCGCACTTGGCCGCTTTTATTATATTAGGCACGGTTAATTCTCACAGTGTATTTGTTTCACGCTAGGCAATATATAATTCACACGAGTAATTCTTGTTTATTATCACTTCGGACTTTATCGTTCGAACTGCAACAAAAACGAATAGCATAAATATTTCCATACGTGCAATCGTATACCCGCAGGCGAAGCCAGTGCAACAAGACTTCGGTCCAATTTATTTACTATCTTGTTCGTGCATCCAGCGAGGACCGACCAGCGTTCTTGACCCTCGCAAACCCCATTCTCTTACAATAGCTTCAGTTTAGAAGTCACACCCGAGGGTCGCAGTAAGCTGGTCGGGACCTTGAACAATGTAGTGCGGTTCAGGTTGATTGCACTTGCTGTATGAATAGGTTCGCGATCGCGGCTGACTTCCGCGTTGTATCTCGCGTTGTCATCTCGGCAGGAAAGTTTAATGGCCTATTATTCCGTTGGATTAATTGTTTACATGTACCATAGCGTAACGTGTGCTCTCAGGGCAGTCTGTGGCAAGATGTATCTTTCTATTGAAAACTAGCGTACCTAATACTACGTGTAAACGTGTATGCGTGCTACGGCTACGATATACTTGGCCGTGTGTCGAGCAACATACTGTGCTTACCTACGCGGCCTTATTAGCAAAGTTGTCGAACAATAATTTATTGACCTGCATCGGCTGCATCCGAGGAGTTATTCCTCAATAACAGCGAATATCGTTGCCAGTCAGATTCCGTTAATTTTGGATGAAATATAGTAAAAGGTTGATACAGTAGACGGCAAACTTCGTGAGCAAATGACCTTGCCTGCGCAAAGGCGAATTGTACGTGCGAGCTGCCCCCCCACTTCGTCCCGCATGTTCAAGTTGTTTGCCGGGAACTGTACGCAGATATAAGAGCAGATGAAACAGCAGGTTTTGATGTACCTAATAAAAACCACTTAAGAAATCCCCATGAAGTAAAGGTAGGTAAGAATACGAACAAGTTCTAGTTTATCATCTTTTTATACCGCTAGTTTTTTACTTCTTACATTTCTTCATTATTCACCCTTCTGTTTACTATGAATGTTATGTGGTTTTTGCGAGCGGTAACGTGGAACATTAATACAATTTACACATACTAGCATTATAGAGTAGTCGGAGCAGATTGCGGTAGCTTTGTGAACATGAGATCGGTTTTATAGCAGCAGTGGTCAGTAACCTAAGATAATTTACTTTCAAAACTTCAGTACTCCGCCAAGCCACATGAACATTTCCACATTTTTTTTCCAATTTACCACATGAACTGATTTCCGAGAACAAATACGTTGATTTTTAGACCAATAAACCAAATCGCTGTATGTGGGCCGATAATATTTGAGGACTTCCGTCGATTCCTCAAGGATCTCAGAATTACCTTCACTTCATTGTTTGCTATTTCAACGGAATCATATCAGACTCTGTGACGTACTTATATAGTTTGAAGTACATCATGAGAAGTTCCACAAGCCATCTGTGGTCTTCATCATCACTTCCACTTAACCAAATTTATGATTTCCGGGTGTAAATACACGAGTTATAATAGAAAATACCGAAATCACTACACGCGTGCCTAATATATTTGAGGAGTTCCCTCAATTACTCATGGTTCCCATCCTCCAACTGGGGCTTTGGAAACAATGGGACCAATCTGGAAGCATATACTTTCAATTAAAAAAAGAATTGTACGAATCGGTTCATAAATGACAGAGTAAAATTAAAATACATCCGAACATAGAACCTCCTCCTTTTTTTAAGTCGGTTAAAAATTAAATTACGTTCAATTATTTACATCATAGAATCTATGAACCTAATTATTATCTAAGTACATCTAACCTTAATGTACTGTGTACCAATTGAACCTTTTATATGAATAATAAATAATATATAAGTAATAATAATTATTATTGATCATTATATCAAGTTAAAATTACGGTAATTCACCTCGTCTAAAATCTCATAGCAGCATTTTAGATATAAAGTATGAACATTTGTTCAAAAAAGTATTTTCTGAAGAGTTATGCATCTCATATATAAGTATAGGCACAGATTATATAAGGTAAGTTAGCACTGTTAACTGTTTTCATCTGTAAACAAGTATATTGACACCTGCAAATATGTATACTTTTCGGAACTCGAGTCCGTGGAATAACCCTTATAATTGTGTAGATAGGTATTTGTTAAGCCAAGCCGATAGTTTCAGAGTTAATACCAATAAAAAAAAAACAAGTTTTTACTATTACATAGTGCAACACGCATTTTTGATGGCGATGTTGCCACTATGGGATGTAGGTAGTCTAAATATCCTTATTGATAGATGTCAAAAAGTGACAAGTAACACTTTTTAAAAACTAGGTTTTACGAAAAAGAAAGTAAAAATCCATTTTAAGTGACAAGTTTACCAAAAACATTCAAAACATCGAAAAATCAAAATAGGTAATTTTTTATTTTTTTTTGCTGAATTGACCTAAAATCATATTACATTTATTACTCTAATTAGGCTCTAGTATCGTTAAATCTTTCGGGTTATTCACGGGCACGGTGTATAGATACACGCAAAATGCACATACAAATGAGAGCGAGCTTTGGACAATTTATTAGTATAGTCGTGAAACATTTACAGTGGTTACCTTCTCTTATTCCATAAAATGAAACCTATTGTCAAAATGTATACCAGTCCTGGACTTACACACGCTTAGGTACAGTGAGCAGCAGAAAGATTTATATTTAGACAAACTTCCATGCCGGGGTACATACCTAACAACTATACTGACTTACTTCCCCATCTCTATTTCTCATTGACCTAGCTCGAAACAAATCCTTGGAAATGTAGCTCACATACAAATAGAAGCACGAACGAAACAAACGAGGTAAGTAATGACTTGATTACCAAAGCCAGTATGAAACTGGTGCAATGCCCCGAGCCGAGATGCATCTCGCTGGTTAGTTAGGATGGTTAGGTAACCGTTAGTCGGCGCATAGCGAACAGTCCGAGCCGAAAGGGAGGTGCACTTTACAGGCCGTGAGCTGTTAGGACAGTGTTCGCGTTCGGTTGAAGAGAAGTAAAGACCCGAAGATTGTTTTAAGTGCTCATGGACTGTATGGAGTAAATTAAAGCTGACTGTCAAATGTAAACTTAGGTCTTAGAGGATAGAGTTTCAAATGACCAAACAAGAATTGCATATCGATCATATCGGGCCTAAGTATATATATACCTATGATTGTTTATCTTTTACGTTGTTACGTGGCTCTTGTAGGTATGATTCCTGCCCAGATAAGCACGATACGTTTTATCTTTATGTTTTACGTGACGTTTCAGTACATTTTCGCCTAAAATGTGACGATAAAACCTATCGTGCTAGGGCCTCTGCTGATGCCCCTAAATTGTTATATTCTAGGTATATAATATATGTAGGTACTTAAGCATCCGAGAGCGCATTCCTTGCCCACAAATTTGCTAAAAAGTTCGTCACAGTTGCCTTTGATTATTAGCATCTACATGCTTAAATAATTGGCAAAATTTAAAAATACTCAGATAGTTAATTACTAAATATCTCCTTTACCACGACTCAACTAAACCTAAACCCAGCTAGCCTTGTTTATTCAATCACTAGCTAATTCATGTAATTACACAAAGAATGCTGTTGCAATTATTGAAACAAAAGAAGCCCCCTAACCTTGTCCCTATAAACCACATGGCGTTTATGTTCTTTCATACCATTGACACTTAAATTGATCCCTATTGTGAACAGCGTAAGGATTAATGGGATGAATCAATTCGATATTGGAAATTGATCCTTATTGTGTAAGCCATAAGGAATGGGATGTGATGGATCGACTTCTTGCGCAAGCACACGCGAAAGCGTGCATCCGAGCGCGGAGTTTAGAAAAAAGATTTACATGAATAAGTACTTTTATTAGACGTGCAATTATGCAAGGTATAGTAGCTATCAATCAGTTGAAGTTGTAAGTATGATAATGTGCGTACATAAATAATATATGTTACATTTGTACATAAAATGGTACATCGATCTAATAAGACGACAGTCAAACTTTCAGTAAATAAAGGCCTCAAAAAATTATATTTTGATCTCGACATTATATTCCGCGACATAGCCCGATAAGTAGCGGAAAATCTGGCGTAGCAGCTTCAATTTGTTATTCGCTTTGTTAGTCGCTAATAAGAAACTCAACTATATAGTAATTAATTAAGCAGTTACTTAATCGAAAAG
Source organism: Epinotia brunnichana (assembly GCA_963854355.1). Lineage (NCBI taxonomy): Eukaryota > Metazoa > Arthropoda > Insecta > Lepidoptera > Tortricidae > Epinotia > Epinotia brunnichana. The sequence continues at coordinate 12,738,532 of OY977949.1, read as the reverse complement.
CGTGTCGACGTTACTGGCTGTTCTCTACACTCGTAATGCACACATCACGACCTGGTCCCGCTAAAATAAATGTTAACTAATTGCCTACGTCTTTAAATATTGGGTAGCATGATCAATCAAATGTAACTTGATGCCTTATTAGGGGCACTTCTTTGCTTTGATCAATTTGATATACTTATCTAAAATTGCTGGACACAGACGTCGTTTCCTAAAGGATTTGCCTAGTAGGAGCACAGTTGGAGTTCATAAACCTTTGAATTTCGCAATACAGATTTATAAATATTAGCAAGAAAGAATACGTGTAGGAACTAATAGAATTACTTGAAGACGAGAGGTAGGATCACACAGGCACACACTACAGCACACACCATTTGCGACACGATCGAATTAATACATTCTGTTGTTTTACTAAACTCACTTTTCTTGCTATTCGTTATGATCATTGATCGAATGCAAAGACAGTAAAAGCATCATTCGTAACTCAGAGTTAACCAAACACTCGAAGTTTTTAGAGAAACTTACCTTCGAGCTTCGTGAGACTATATCCACGACAACTGTGCGAGGTAGGAGCGAGGTGTGTGAGGAAAAAATCCAGCAAAAGAAAGAAATGCGTGCAGTGGCGCAGGGGCCGACTGGAAATGCACCGCTCCCATCCAATGAAATATTTTCGTTATGTTCCTTATCCGCCGCCGCCGCTCCCTTTCGTATTCCGCCCGGGGCCATGAATACGCCACTGAATGCGTGAGCGAGGCCATTGGTGGATTATTTCCTCGCAAACCACTTCGCTACTCTGGTGGATTTAAATAAAATATCTTACCCTCAATAAAATATAACTAAAAATATTTAAATTCAATACGTAATCTTGAAAGTGGAATAGATTGATTTGTATCTTTAGGCACACCGTTCACGTAATGCTGCGCAAGTTTGTGGCCAATAATCTGTACGGAATTTAAATCGGTTTCAGATTAAGATGGGATCGAGATACAAAACATAATAGAATTTGTAGGTGGTAAAATGTCAGCTTCATTGTTGATTGTATCTAGTAATAGAAACTTGTGAGTGACAATTTGGACGGTTGACCTTACAGTTTTAACTATAGCGTCAGCAAAACCGAAAGCAAAATAGGTAAAATTATAATTAGGTATTGCAAAAAAATTATGATTGTGCCGTTGCCTTTGTAAATATATGTGAATGTCGTTAGCTACCTATGATATTCTGTGTGGAATATCATCCGATATTTATAAATTGTTTTTCGGTCTAAACGGAAGCTTTAGTTAAAGTTAATAAACTGCCGATTTTCCAATTCAGTCGTCCAAGAATAGAGCTTATTTCAAGATCAAAATATAGAGTTTTAACGTTTACTTCATTCAGGTTGATACTTATTCCAACACCTGTGTCAAATTGGTCCAGATCATCAAGTGATTTACCCATTGTTCGTTTGTTTCCCACGTTTAACAAATACAGTCATAATAGGCATCACCATTCGTCACGTAAATCTCCAAAATTTAGTCTCGCTCCTCGCAAGCGACCTTAAGTAAAACAAAAATAACCTAGTTTTCGCAAAACAAAGAAAACTCCCGCAATCAGTACTTAACATAAATATTGCACCGCAAACAGTCGAACACATAAATTAGCTTCGACTTCGCTTTCAATGCGACAATGACCAAATCACGCTCGCTGGTACACCTTTTCAACCATGTAACTTTACAGGCATGAAATCTCTACTTCAAACTCTCACAAACTCCTATCTCGCAAATTAGTGTCATTGCAAAATCAACCTTGTACCCAGCTATCTATCTTTAAATTTGAATGGACAAGGTTTAAGGTGTTGTGCTTTGGATGTGTAAGTTAGTCTCGCACGAACCAATAGATCACTTAGGTATTTCGCAACATAAACAATGTGGCGAAGAGATGGCTAGCCTAACTAGTACAATGGTCGGATACACGTTGGACACACGAACAGGCTAGAATGCAGGTTGCACAGGTGGGTAATATACAATTATACAGGATGAAAAGCTATTTTATTACCAAAAGCTTTGGAGGTAACAAATACAGAGTGCTGTCAAAATTTGCTTTCTCCATAATGTAGGTAAGTTATGTTCTCACGAGAGTGTTATAGAGCTACTATTAAATTTTGCATACTTACGTAGTTATTATGTTAACCAGGAGCACTAATAGTTTTGTCTTTGCCAATGTAAATTTGTACCTACTTGGAAAAAAATGCAAGGAAATATCTAAATTAACGTTTTTATAATATGCCTATGTTGAACAGTGTTCTAATAATACTGACATCGTCACCGGCGGCAATAAGTATGTAATCCGTATCACTGACGTATTGAGAAAACTTTAAAATATTGATTTGTAACTTTTTATCCTACGTTTCGTTTATAATGACAACTGTTTTTATTGTATCTGAATAGAAGAACACAGACGCACATAAAAGGAGGGAAATTATACCATATTACGTGAGTATATGTTCAAACAAACGAAAATTACATCACAAAAAGATATATAGCCAAATCAATAAAAGTACCCTATACTCTCAGGCACACACAAAATCGACCCAAACAGCCTTTCATCCTGTATGCACTCGTGTTACAATTGTTAGTCCTCGCACAATGAAGACACTGGCCGGATCTTTTGCAAGGCGCGTCTGAGCTGATTACGATAGCCTCATTTCACCCTTCAGTGCAAGGTTTAATTAGCGAAGATACAGACTCGCGCACGAAGGGTTCCGTACCATTATTTACAAAAAACGGGGAAAAACACGTTTGTTTTATTTTATTCTGTTTTTTAGGGCTCCGTACTCAAAGAGTAAAACGGGACCCTATTACTAAGACTTCGCTGTCCGTCCGTCCGTCTGTCTGTCACCGGGCTGTATCTCAAGAACCGTGATAGCTAGAGAGTTGAAATTTTCACAGATTATGTGTTTCTGTTGCCGCTATAACAACAAATACTAAAAACAAAATAAAATAAATAATTTTATTGATAATGGTACGGAACCCTTCGTGCGCGAGTCCGACTCGCACTTGGCCGGTTTTTTTTTTGTATTTGTTGTTATAGCGGCAACAGAAATACCTCATTTGTTAAATTTCAACTGTCTAACTATCACGATTCATTAGATACAGGGGGATTTGCTGTAACGATGACACTACTACATCAAAAATACTACACCTTGATACCTTTTTGTGTATACGAAGCATGCCCACTTGGGCAAATGATGCGAATGCCTACTCCCTTCTGTGTTGCTCGAAGGAATCAATGGACCAATTATACTATAGACACTAGGCTTTGTGTATAGACGGGTAACATATTGATTTAAACTTACAAGATTCTCACACGTTATTTTTAGTAAACGGGACTCGCATTTATTTAAAACTGTGAGTCTGCTCGCGGCAAGGATGTTGTGACAAATCCGAAAACATTCTTAAAGGAGTAACTTAATAAGTTTAGTTATACCTACGCGATTAAGTATCGTTTACTGAAAATACTCTTGAAAAACACCTTATTCTTAAACTGCATAAGATGAACAATACAACACTTTCCCATTTCCCCACACGATTGTGACAACTCGAAACCATAATGTTCACGGTCGCATTGTGTTTTTGCAACATCGAATCGTTTTATTTTGTGAAACCTCTTCTGTGGCTCGTTATCGTTTTGTAAACCACATGTTGCTGCATTGATTGCGATTTTCACAGCAAGATAGAAGTAAATGACATTAAAAAACATCGATTATGTGTAACGTCCAGTTTGGAAACCGAATTTTATTGAAGTCATCACTATTAATAAGATTTAATTAAGTAAAAGTTATGTTTTTGTTAATAGGCCAGTCCGTAGGGGTTCAAAGCACGGGAGGGGAACGTTGCAAAAGGTGGCGTAGAAGTTTTTTTTTAATATTGTTTACATCGGTACAACCGAGCAAATATCAAAAATGGTTACACGAGATATCTTGGGACAACTTTTGGCAGCCATAAATCCTCGAAATTTTGGGACCTTTTCTGTTTCTCACTCGTAGCTTCTATACGGTGCATCCATAGCGAAAGGTTACTCACTAGGGTTAAAAACCATAGAGAACAGAAGAGGCAAGATGTTTGGACACTTGTTACGACACGATGATTACATGAAAACTATAATAGATGGAAAGATAGAGGGAAAGAGGAAGAGAGGGAGACCAAGAAGATCTTGTACGGACCAAATCAAGGAAAAATTCAGCGTGTCGTATCAAGATGTCAAGAAGAAAGCTGAGAATAGAGACGAATGGAAATTGCTCCACCGACAAGAGTCTGGCTCTTAAATATATGACGATGACCTAAACATCAAATTAACAATTAACCGAGATAAGCACGTGCTTCTTCCGTAAACATGAGGGCATCGCCCTACAGTCCAAAACAAAAAAAAACATCATAATTATCCATCATTCTAATTCCTACAACTCGATTAAACACAAAATCGAATCAACTTTTTTAAAATGATCCAAGCGGTCGGAGGTTTTTTTAACGCCAGTCGGCGAGGAAAGATGATTAGAATGCCCACGGTGCTTCCTTCCTGCGGTCGGAATACAAACTATGATCCATTACGTTATCTGCCGGAACGGAACGTGCTGGCAGAATGGATAATTATCAGTGGCCAGTGCTTACAAGAATTACAGAAACAATCTTGAAGTAGGTAACCTAATACCTAAGCGAACAAAATAATAAGTACCGCACGATAAAGTAGTCTCAGGTGGATATTTATAACAGAATGGCTTAGAAGCCTTCCTCAATAGGTCATACAAATTAATATGAGAGCAAAGAATCTCACCTTCATTTACGTGAGTCCCACTACTTACCTACTTCGGACGCTTAGTTCGGGCTAGCAAGATGCCAGATATATGAGCCCCTAAGTCTGAGTTAGGGATTTTAATATGTATTATAAATTTTTGTGTGTGTGTATTATACTTAAAATGTGATTTACTTAAGTACAATCTACAAATATTTATATTTCTTCAAGTCAATTTTAACTTTTGAATACAATTGCAAGTGTAATTTTACGAGTGCATGAATGCCGGCAGCTAAACGACAGACATTGGTATAAAACAATTGTTTTGCACCTATCATATTTTCAGAGAATAACAGCGAGCTTTACTATCGATTCATAAGTTGCCCGCGGCTATGCCCTCTCTCGAGTGCTAGCCGGCATAATAATGTGCGTTAAATTGCATGTCAGAACTAGAAAACAGAGTCAAAGTCGGCGTAAAAAGTGATTATCGCGCAATTATGAACTGGTGTGATAACCGGTACAGATTGACTCGATTCAAGTGGATACTTAAGTGTCAAGATCATCTTGTAATTTACTATAAGCTGCCTTAATAAAAACTTCAACAGTCGGATCGTTCTTGTAATAGGAAATGAGAGATGCGGTATCTTAATAGATGTAAAAGAAGTACGTAGTAAGTAGGTAGTAGGTACATTTGATTTTGCGTACCTACAGCCTGCATAAATATTTGTCAAAACAAAGGACAAAAAATATTACAGGCACTTACCGCTTAATTTACACTGCATATCCTATAGATAAGATAGAGGGAAAGAGGAAGAGAAGGAGACCAAGAAGATCTTTTACGGACCAAATCAAGGAAAAAGTAGACAGCGTGTCGTATCAAGATGTCAAGAATAAAGCTGAGAAAAGAGACGAATTGAAATTGCTCCACCGACAAGAGCCTGGCTCTTAAATATATGACGATGATCCTACTAGTATAGCTAGCATGACATACATTATTAATCCCTTTCGCACTTACATACTTTTCTAGCAAGGGACTATAATGATATATGCCCCAACATACACGCGATCATACTAAATAGCAGTGGCGGAGCGCCCATACGACCCGATTCCCACCGGCTTGCCTAAAATTTCTTTTTAGACAAGCCCATAGTTGTATACTCTAAACTCTTTCATAACTTTTCTGTCCCGGGTTGCCCATCGAAAATTTTCACGCGCCGCCATTGCTAAATAGCTAGGCTAAACAAGTGATAAATATGATAGTTTTGAGCGCCTTGTCTAAATAGCTAGGCTAAACAAGTGATAAATATGATAGTTTTGAGCGCCTTGTCTAAATAGCTAGGCTAAACAAGTGATAAATATGATAGTTTTGAGCGCCTTGTCTAAATAGCTAGGCTAAACAAGTGATAAATATGATAGTTTTGAGCGCCTTGTCTAAATAGCTAGGCTAAACAAGTGATAAATATGATAGTTTTGAGCGCCTTGTCTAAATAATCTTGCAGCGGGTTAGCATAAGTGACAGCGCGACGCGAGACGAGAAAACTAACCTTGCTCTTCCTAATTCGCAAAGTGCGATTGGGACAATATTAGTCTCAGAGTCGCGCGCGATGCGGCTTGCGCTACCTCACCAATAACGACTCTACATACGAGAAGTATACTCGTATCGATGTATTTCAAGGCGCAAAAGTAGCGTTTTTTGCCTCGATAAAACATAAGCCAAGATCGGTTTAAAAAAATAGACACAAACATAATTTAACGCAGCACGTCATACGTACTATAAACTGCTGAAAGCTTGAAGCTAAAATTTTGAAATTTCGTATCAAGTCGTTTATGCACACGTTTAGTAATCATAACTAACTTCAACAGTAAAGCGAAACGGCAGTTATACTTAAAGCTCAATAAAAGGCAGACGAGACGATCTCCCACGACACTAGACCATTATTATGCCACATAAAAATAGAGCCATTTCCTTAGCCGGGCGGGTAATAAACATACAGTGTTGCATAATACAGTGCAAATCCGTCTACAGTAATATTTGAAGAACGAAATATTTAATAAAAAATTAAGCGACAAAGAAGCCCAGAACCACAGAATAGATGATACAGAAAAATAAATAAGAAACAATTTCTGTGTCATCATACTTACACGTGACAAATGTCATAGAAATACCAACATATATTCTTTTCACACACCTGCTATTCTGGAAAGAGTCATTTTTGCTTAAACAAGGGATCAAAGTTGAACTTTTCTTCCCTGTTTTTGCTATTCAGAAAAGAGTCATTGTTGCCCTCAAATGAAGTATTTTAATATTCCTTGTGTGTGAATAGTTATTTACGATACAAGTGCTTAAAATAGGAAATTCGCAACGAGTGGTGATAAATTAAAACACGACCGAAGAGAGCCACCATATGTACTGTAAAGGTAGTATTTACCACTCGGTAGCAATATAATTTCCATCTTGGGCGTAAACACTTGAATCCCTCGTTACGCTCAACATTCTACTTTAGAACCCCTCGCTATGCTCAGGATACTATTCTAGAATATTTCGCTTCATTCGGGATTCAAAATACCGCCCTCGCCGTAAACATATCGTTTTGCTCCCTTAAGACAGCTCCCAGCTGATGGGACGCACTTCGCCTTCTTTGGAGCTGGCTCACCATGACTTATCCATTGTCTCGACTGCTGTTTTGTCTCCGGGATATAGTGGTGAATCGAGGTTTAATCCATGGTCACAAAACGTCGAAGAAACTCTGCTGGAATTTTATTAAACACCTGCAAGTTTCCAGCAGATGTTTGCATGCGAATATTACGCTTTTGTTCTGGAGTGAGCAACCGCGGCACCCATCTTGCACAAAGCTTTTTCATGTGCAATTCATTGTGCAAAATAAAATGCACCCGCTCAGTCGAGATGATTGAGACTTCAGCTAACTCCCGTATTTTTAATCGTCTGTCAGCTAAAACTAAATCAATGACTTCTGGTAAAACCGTTGATTTTGGAGCACCAGGTCGAGGTGCATCTTCAATGCTTGTCCTGCCACGCTTAAACTCATTTACCCAAAGCCGAATTGTTTCGTATGAAGGACAAGAATCGCCCAACGTAGGAGAAATCCTTTCATGAATTTCTTTTGCTGTTCACCCTTCAAAAAAAAAGAATTGAATCACACCACGAATTCCCATTTTCTCCATTTCGCAGATCTATTTACTTCGATTACTTTTTTTCCAACAGCTGTCAAATCTAAAATTCCCGCCGGAGATGACTTGATGCCACAGATTAATTATATTTAGTTATCAAACTTTAAGAATAAATAGACAGTTACTACAAACGCCATCTATTAGTGGCCGAAACAAGTTACTTATCAAACCGCCTACGTAATTAGCTACCTACCTGATCCTACCCTACATGCATGATCGGGTAAAAACAAAAGGCAAATAAGTATGCAAGAATCGCTCTCTGTACGCCTCGCGGCTTAAAAGGAAATACCTAGGTTGGCGTTTTTAAAATGGTTTTATAATATATGTTTGACGCTGTGTTAGTAGCACTCCTATACCCTCACAGCTATCTTTTAAGTGCCAGGTATCGACAGGAAAGCCCGCGAGCGTGCTAGGTAACAACTAATCGCATACCTATCCCCAAGTCGCTGAGCCGGTAAACTTAATAAACATTGCTCATATAAAAACTATAATATTCTGCAATACACTCGTTTTAAAATAACACGAGCAATTAAACTAAACTTGAAATGGCTGTAATAACTGTGTGTTTGTAATTGCATAGTTCGAGTTGAGGCGAACGTCAACATTTTATTTTCTTTAATTTTAGAATTGCATTTGAAAATGCATACCTGTTGCCCAGAACCTCAGAATAGATGATACAGAAGAATCACTGTCATGGCGGTGCGCAAAACCCTTTGTTTGACACGAAAACATATCGAATCATATTATAATTATTACTGTGACATACCAACACGTGATTCGTCTGCCTCGTTGGTAGTTTGTAATGTACCTTACACAATCTGACGACGAAGTGACAGTAAACAATAAGCATGTCTAAAAGACTTAGGGGCGCTCTAATTACATATATTTAATTATTGTATCGTGATTCGTGATTTAGATACAAGAAATAAATCTAGGGTTTAGTTTAGATTATATGAAGTGGGCGCATGAATGGTTCTTTGTTAGCCAGGTACACAATGCCCTTATCTGCTTTTGTTTGCAAACGCGTGCCATTTTTTGAAGAAAAAGGTTAGCGCCACGTAAAATGTTCATTGAATAATGAACTCTATCTTCTTTTACAATATATTCCAAATTAGCTACGAGATAAAATACCACACACAGCGCTTTACAGCTGGCTTGCTGGGAGCGGGTTTTTTTTTAAATCTTTTAGTCCATTTTTCTATTGAATAAGACGATAGAGTTCATTATAATCATTATTCAATGAACTTTTTACGTGGTGTCTTGCAAAAAATGGCACGCGTTCGCAAACAAAAGTAGATAAGAGCATTGTGTACCTGGCTAACAAAGAACCATTCATGAGCCCACTTCATATAATCTAAATTCTAAACTATAAAATCAGCTGAAAAACGTTTTAATTCACAAACGCACTCAAAATTTCACTGACTATAAAAGTACGTCGAATACGGTGTTCCTAAAATTAAAACAGTTCGAATTATTGCCACATTCTTAACTAAGTATTATTAATTTTCAGTCAATAATTCTATAGGTACAGTCACCAGCATATGATGGTAAAAGGCCGCAAAAATATCTGACACGCTCTAACGGCTCTAGGAATAGAGTTGTCATCAGTAGACCCCGCTATCGGTGGTGCAAAATGGGAGCTGTCAAGTTCTAGGGATGGGTAAAAATTATTTTGAAATACTAGCTATATGTCGATAATTATAGCTATATGTCGATAATTTTCTTTAACCATAATGAGAGTCTAAGACTTAATTTAAATGTGTTTATTTTATAAAACAGGGCTTTATAATTACAAAATTGTCTGTTCAATATTTTTCATTTTTATAAATTAAAATCTTTTATCATTACTAACAAATTATCGTTATTTTCATAGTACGAACCATTCATAAATTAATTAAAAATTAAATAATTAATAAATCTCTCTTTTATTTCCACCAAAAGGGCTATCGTATTCTTAATGAACGATCAGTTTTTTTAGATTCTCTGCAGTAATCTAGTGCAGCCACAATGAATATATTCAACAATAAACCCAGTATCTCTATAAACCCTCTATCGATAAGGTTTATCTCAAGACACTCAAGAGCGTTCATGCACTGCCCTGCAACTCGAAACATTAGAAAAGTAAAATAGCAAACATAGTATCTTTGTTGTACTGATAATGGTTTATATTTCTGATGACAATGATTATCATGGATCCCAAAAAAACATGTTAAATTGTAGTCTAAAAAATGGTATACATATAAAACTAAATGTACAGATTAAGTAAGAGTATCGATATCATAATAGTACATTATGATACAAGTGTGCTATGTTGGTCATTACACTCGAGTCGGTTTTTAAGCCTGAGCCGAAGGCGAAGGCTTAATGGAGACGAAAAGTGTAATGACCAATGCTCACGTGTTTCATACGATGTTTTTCAACACATTTGCGAGAAAAAAAAAAAATGAAAATGTTAAAAGATATGTAATGAAAAGGCACTAGTGCGATAATGAAATGTAAAAGTCACGGCATGGGTAATATTCTGCATTATTTTGCTAATATTTAAAAAGATATGAAATGAAAAGGCACTAGTGCGATAATGTAATGTAAAAGGCACGGCATGGGTAATATTCTGCATTATCAGTGTAAATACGCTGTAATAAGACCTACTTTACGAGCAGGTGTGTTGAAAATATTTTTCCCATCCCTAAGAACTTGACAGCTACCAATTTGCACCTCCGATAGCGGGGTCTAGTCATCAGATATTTTTGCGGCCTTTGTTGCATCATATATTGATGCCGGTGAGCCGGTGACTGTACCTCATTCTTATTGTAGTGTGTTTACTTTGAGTTGTCCCGTGCTACCACCACCGCAACCGCAGCGGTAGAACGTGGGTATATCGGTTTCGTTGGAGTTCGGAATCAGCTTACCATTTATTTTAATTATAATTGACGACCGCTTTAGCCTAGTTGGTAGTGACCCTGCCTACGAAACAAGAGGTCCTGGGTTCGAATCCCGGTAAGGGCATTTATTTGTGTGATGTCGAGCACGAATATTTGTTCCTGAGTCATGGATGTTTTCTATGTATTTAAGTATTTATTTCACGTCTAGTACCCATAGTACAAGCTTTGCTTAGTTTGGGACTAGGTTGATTTGTGTAAGATTGTCCGCAAATATCTATCTATCTATCTAATTAAGTATCGTATCTTTAAAGTTTCAGCTGCAAAATGCGGTGAGTATATTGAGAATAGAGCTTGTGTCAGAATATTTTAACCTTTAATTACCGAGGTGGTTTTTGAGTAGCACTTACACCGAGGTACTGTCTGACAGACGCTATATTTCAACTCGATAAAAAAAAATCCTATTGACATGCGAGTATTATCAAAGCTTTTAAAAAAGTTGGGTAATTATATTAGGTAATTCAAAATGGGATAAAAAACACTGAATAACTTCAATCATGTTTACAATATTTTTTCAATTATGAGGCGACATTTTTTGATATGCTTAATTTCCGGGCTTGGTTCAGTCTTATTTTTTACTAAAATTATGAAGATATTATCTATAAAACAGAAAATATATTTTGATTATAAGATGTTTCATCATATTAAATAAATTAAAAACTCCTAACTTTAAAAATAAAAAAAACTGACATCATATGATTTAGGCATATTTTTACTGAACTAATTGGTAGTTCCTAATGATACTAACTTCCTACGGGTAATTAATAATATGTTAGCGAGCAGAACCTTATACTGACAGTAAGCCTTACCTGTTTTTTTCTTAAAATTTTATATAAAAAAAAATATAGCTCAAACTTAAAAGATGACGTCACGACTAGGATACACGATAATTACTATAGAGTCACAAACACTAACACCGAGGTGACGTCCAGGAGACGTGCATATTTTTTGTACATAAACACCGTGGTGGCGTCTGTGAGACGTCGATCGCTCCGTAACCGACTCGTGCGCACTCGCCGCGGTTACGGTCTTGGCTGCAGCTAGAGGACCCCAAAAAAGGAAGCTAGCGGAAAGGATAGCTTCAGACGCCAGACATACGCAAAATTATTTTCGAATTAAAAGTGGTGACGTCTGTGAGACGTATACCACGGTAGTTAAAGGGCAAGTACGGTCAGCCTCACAAGTATCTGAACAGCTTTGTAGACCGTGTCGCATTAAACGTCATATTAAAGTGCCATATGAAGTTGTCAAACGAGTGACACGACAATAAGGTACGAGTACTCAGGTGTTCAGCTACTTATGAGGCCGACTGTACTAGTTCAGTAGTAGGTATAGGAGTGGTGCGGATATATCCGTGGAATCCGATATGGTTTTTAGGGTTCCGTAGCCAAATGGCAAAACACGGAACCCTTATGGATTCGTCATGCCTAGTCCGTATGTCCCAGCCACTTTTTTCCGAAACTATAAGAACGAAACTGTTGAAACTTGGTAAGTAGATGTATTCTGTGAACCGCATTAAGATTTTCACACAAAAATAGAAAAAAAAACTATACATTTTGGGGGTTCCCCATACTTAAAACTGAAACACATTTTTTTTTTCATCAAACCCATACGTGTTGGATGGAAGATTGAAGACCTATCCATCATGGATAGGACATATGATGTAGGTAGGTACATTACCATGCAAACTTCCACCGACAATTGGTTTAAACGAGATCTAGTAAGTAGTTTTTTTAATACGTCATAAATCGTAAACCGCAATTTATTTTACGGAATCCTTCATGTGCGAGTCCGACTCGCACTTGGCCGCTTTTTCACAATAATTGATTCAAGTTTTCTGATACTATACTACCTTAGGTACAGAACTTTCGTAGTATTTTTTGCCAAATTGATTTAAAAGTGTGAACTTTCGATTACGTTTGCAAAAAACATGAAAGAGATTTTGTATTCATAAAAAGGTGAGCACAAACAATTTTTTTTGCCATCACGAGCGTGCGTTTTTTTGCCTTTGGAAATGCCCACTTTTTAAAGTTCCATAATAGAAAAAAAAACCGGCCAAGTCCGAGTCGGACTCGCGCACGAAGGGTTCCGTACCATTATCTATAAAAATATTTATTTTATTCTGTTTTTAGTATTTGTTGTTATAGCGGCAACAGAAATGCATCATCTGTGAAAATTTCAATTGTAACTATCACGGTATCAGTGAGATACAGCCTGGTGACAGACAGACAGACATACAGACAGACAGACCAGACAGACAGACGGACAGCGGAGTCTTAGTAATATGGTCCCGTTTTACTCTTTGAGTACGGAACCCTAAAAAGTATGTACCGAATAGTTATGAAATAGATAGTAGTTTAGAGGATTTTTCTGAAATAACAAAACATAAATAAGATAATGAATACCTAAGTGCCAGGATGAGCTGCTTACATGTCGTGACTTAATACCTATACTCACTGCGGTGTATAAATATCAGCATGAAGAAATACCCCATGGTATACCCACACATATATTTATACACATTCTTATTCCGACTTAAGTACCCATGTAGCAAATAATTATGTTGTTAAGCTGGAAATGACACCATGGGAAGATGATCAGATTACAGCCCCATGCCTTTCCGTGCTAATAAACTTTGCGTTAGATAAAAATAGCCACCCTGGAATACAAGTTACGAGCAATGCCTTCGCGCCGGAAACAAAAACATTATAACTTCATGTATGGCACGGCACTTACAGTGGAAGTATCCATTCATAATCTTGTAACCAGCAAACAACGACCACGGTTTAATTTCTGTCACTCATCCATGCAAAAATAAGAGAAATAACAAGCAAAAAACTTTAATGAGAGCTCTTATCATTAATTAAGCCCAAAGGGTTTGAAATACCCGACACTTTTTTCTTTCACAGCGCCACTTTAACATTCTAGCAATCCAGTTTTACTCACCGCGTTTAAAGTTCTTACAGAATCCCTCGGTTCCACATGAACGCACTTATGTTACTGGCTGGATACAACTTCATCTGTGGACTCTGTGGTCCTTTTTGTTTTTAAGTCATAGACATCGTTTGCCGCGTTCCGGCCGCGGCGTGCGTTCGGTGCGCGCGTTCATCTATGCACTGAATATTTTCTTTCCCCTCCATCTTGGAGGCAAAGACGCTACCACCACTTGACAGTGAGCTAACGGGAAGCATGCGGCTATGCCAGATAGATTTATGGACTCTTTTGGCGCGAGATCTGCTACTATCTGGGAGATTAATGTGAAAATAGAGCGGATTTATTTTCCAGGCGGGCACGTTAGTAGGGATGGAAGGTTGTATCGTTAAATCGTTATATAATATAATGAAAGTCAGTTTCAAAAACAGTACGTTTAATTTGTCTATCTACGTCTTCATAGTACAGTATTTTCATTACATAGAGCTAATTTATTCAAAATCTTATCGTTATTATTAACCAGTAAATGACTATTCAATTATTTCTAAAGTACGTAAAATATTTCGTTTAGAAATTGAATAGAATAACATAAGTAACCTATTATTACTCTTCTCTGATTAGAATATCGGTCAAATTTTCTCACGTTTCTTGAGTTTTGGAAATATTAAAGTTTACTTTTTTACGATATTCAGGGGCCGGAACTTTGCGTGCGACAAGTCGACAACTGGCACATGTAAGGGAGGGAGCACTTCTTTTTATCGATATATCAGTTATTCACTCTATCATTGAGGTAAATTATCTAACTTAAATAACACTTTTGCAAGCAAATACCTGCTTAATAAATTTGTAACTTGAATGCATAATTGTAAATATGTTTTTGGTTATCCGTGTTTAGTTATTAAATACATAAATAGTACATTTCGATGGTAGTGCGGAAAGTATATCATAACGTCACGAGCCCCAAGATATCTTGCCACGAGCCGTAGGCGAGTGGCAAGACTCGGGACAAGTGAACAATGACATTTCCGCACGTGTATCGAACGACGTTTTTTAACAAAGTTGCGTAAAAATAATAACAACAAGTAAAGAAGAACTGTAATAATAAAATTGATTTTTGAACAACTTCATTGTTTTCGCCTACGGCTCGTGGCAAGACTCGGGACAAGTGAACAATGACATTTCCGCACGTGTATCGAACGACGTTTTTTAACAAAGTTGCGTAAAAATAATAACAACAAGTAAAGAAGAACTGTAATAATAAAATTGATTTTTGAACAACTTCATTGTTTTTCAACTGCATTACAATGATTTTACAGAATTAATAATAACAAAGTTTCTAATTCCTTCCTTGTTTTTCTTATTTTTTCGCAACAGTATTAAAAAAAGTCGTTCGATACACGTGGAAAAGTGAAAAGCACTAGTTCGCGAAAGCCAACTTTCCAAACGCTAAACAGCTACGTAAAGTGGCACTTTTTGAGCAACTGTATTAAAAAAAAATCTCTTATCAAAACTCTTTTATCTCTTTGTTCAAATGGTAGGCGAACAAGCACTCAGGCCACCCAACTTTATGTAGTCTCAGAGGGATGAGTAATTTGTTCTCGTTATAAAATATAAAGGTTTTCGTAATTATACTTATTTCAATAAAACAAACGAATTAAACTTTCAGATATTTTCAACTTTTTTCGTCATTGACCGTTGAAAAGAGTACGGTGTATCATCGGAAAGTTAAAGGTATTATTTTATAAAGACACAAATAAAAAACTCTCGATTTATCGATACCATTGATAAACATTGGTGTTCTCTCCCTAAGACTTTTTAAAATCCCCGCGCAAAATTCCGGGCCCTATATTAATAACGTGATAGGACAGGCATAGTTATTAAAGTGCAACTACATTGTACATCAAATCTAAAAAGAAGTATTAATTCGTTACTACTGCCCGCCCTCATTATTGACCATGACTTTCGAACAGTTTTTCCATCGGTTGTATTAAATAATTACTTAACTAATTTCAAATTCCTTTTCGTGAGATAAATTCGACTTTTAATGCATGAAAAAAATCAGTGACAAAATTTATTTTTTACTGAACCTGAATAATATAATTTTAAATATATACAACAACAATATTATAAATGTAATGGTAACTAATTTAAAACAATATATTCATTTTATTACCCTGTGGTATTGCAACAGTATTATTATACACTGCAAAATTTATATGTTCCATCCAAAAATGACGTGAACCCTCATTTTTTTAGAGAGAATAACAGAATAAAGACGATAACTAGCCACAAGAATAATTTTCGAGTTAACATGGATATGTACCGTTCCTAATAAGAAATACAGAATAAAAGGGCTAAAAGGCCCTTACGCAATGTCCATTAGAATCTACAATAAAATCCCGCAGCTTATAAGAAACGAAGTTACATCTTTTGTTAATAAACTTAAAATTTACCTCCTAAGGACCGTATCGGAAAGAAAGTAGACAACTTTAGGCATCTCTAAAAACTGGTACGTACAATCAGTGCATTATAATGGATGACAAGATTGCAAATTGGACTTTAAAGCCTTACCAGGACGTCAATTAATTACGGTGCCGGCTTATACTCGTAAACTTACTTACTCGAAAACATAAGGCCATCAACATCGAGAAAATCGGCAAAAAAGTATTAGTGTGGCAAGCGATTTTTCAATGCAGTATGCGATCGCAATCCTTCTTCACTACAGGGACTTTGAACGCTTCGGTATACAGTGACGAGTGCTTACAGAAAAGATTACTACCACTAATAAAGAAGCACAGGACTAGCACTTTATTTTGGCCAGACTTGGCTTCTTGTCATTACTCTAAAACAACTAAGGAATGGTATAAAGCCGATAAGGTAGAAGTAGTGGATAAGGAGATGAATCCTCCCAATTGCCCAGAAGTTCACCCAATTGAGCGATATTGGGCTATCATGAAACGACACCTCTAAAAAACCGTCAAAGCTGCCACCTCAGTTGACAACTTAAAAAAAAAGTGGAACAGGGCATCACCAAATGTGTCAAAAGTGATCGTCCAGAATTGAATAAGAAACATCAAAAAGAAAGTTAGGTTGCAGGCAAAATAGATATAATACGACGAATTCATTCAAAACAGTTTTTTATAAAGACCTTATTTTTCAGTTTCATTTTGTTTTATTATCAGTTTTCACACAGAATAAAAATAATACCATTTTGAAGTTGTCTACTTTCTTTCCGATACGGTCCTTAACTGAATGCCCATTCTCTCTGCAGGATTAAGTATGTTGTTATCTAATGTGCAGATTTTATATAAATACGAGTATAGCATATTGATTTTATAAATATATGTATGTTTAGGTTAGTTTAGTATTTAAGTATGTTGCTACACCCTAGTAGGGTCCATGTCTGTACTGGTTAGATTTTAAGAACACCCTGTAAATACCATGGTTGCAGCAAATAAATGAATATGAATACCTAGTATACCTACATCAATAGCACTTTAGAGGGCTTCTAGTTAAATAGGTACAGTCAGAGGTATTAATATACGTACAAAAATAAGGACAGCATAAATATCTGTACAGGACTCTATTGCCAATGTCATAAAGGCGTGTATTTATGTCCTTATTTATGTACATATATTAATACCCTTGATTGTACATAGTTGTTTATTATGAACAAGCGAGCTGACAATTGCCATGAAAAAGGTAGCCTAAAAAAATTATCACATTTAAAATAATACAATACATTCACATTACCTATTAATATTTAACTAAAAATAAACTTGATTTTAACACCAACAGGATATATCCGCACCATTACTATAAAGGCCTGTCCACTTTAACAAGTGATTATTGAAAGAGACCTTGCGTAACTAGAACTTATTAAATTAAATTCTATATACAAAATAGATGGAACGAGAGGGAGAGGAAGGCCCAGAATACCATACATGACACAGGTGAATTTATGGTGCTGTAGCCACACATACCAAGAAGTAAAGACGAGAGCCCAAGATAGACTCGAATGGAGAATGCTGCAACGACAGAGGACCAGGCCCTCTTAATATTGATGATGATGATACAAAAGGAGGCTCCGCGTGTAAAATGCCAAATGAAGCAGCCAACAGACTATTATCTTTCTGTCTGTAGTTTTACAACCTATCCCATGCGGTAGCAGATTGCGGTCACCGCTATTTCGAACTCGACTTTTTCGCTGCAAATATCATTGGTATACGTACATTTTTAATTTAAATGTTAGGTACCAGCTACCCCCTTCAATATTATTGAGAATTTAAGGGTCCCCAAAGTCGCGACCTACACCTTTTTAAACACTGGTGTAAGACGTAAAGTTGAAAAGGTTTGTTTTAAAACAGAATCAAAATTAGAATTACATATCTATCAGTTCTCCTAGTTTCAAATAAAGAAACGCTTAATTTAATAGTATCTTAATTAGATGAAGTTAAGAAAAGAAAAACGACCATCAAAGGGTCTCGGATGTTTTATCCATTACAGAATATTGAATTCGAGGTCTAGCGAAAGTAAACAGGGTTGTGAGAAAGCCTATTTGAAAATTACCATTTCATTTTCCCTAACATGTTGACAGTCCCGGATCCTGAGAGATTTGAATCATTATAACCATCAGATACTCGTACAGCTTATTTAATATAAATAAAGTGTGAGTCTAATAATTTATTCTCTCTCCTACGAAAGTATAGGATCCGATAAAACTTACAAACGATATTAAATCTGCTCGTAAGAGTTTAAGTTTACAGAAAATGAGCCAAGGAAAAAGTTTATCAAAAAAAAAACATGAGGATAGAGTCTAGTAAAGTTAGCATCAAAAGTAGCTACCCAAATGAAGACGTCAAAAGCAGGGACTGCATAACCGAAAAATACCGGTATTCTATTTTAACGGTATGACGTCATATCCGTTGTCAAATAGCGGTTTCGGTAGCGGAACCTTTATATTTCGTCGTCTTTAAATGTTTAGTAGCCAATGATTCCTCTGTAGAGTGCCATCTGGTTTATTTTTTTCAGTTACCTTTATAATACCGGTATTATAAAGGTTTCGGCATCATTTAAAACTAATACCACTAACCGTTATTTCAAAACGGTTACGGTACCGTTATCTTCGCGCGGCGCGCATAATCTTTACGACATAACGGTACCGTAATGGAATACCGGTTTCATACCGGTATAACCGTAATCGAAATCAGTCCCTGGTCAAAAGTCTTTTTTAAAAGGGTATAAGAACTTTTGACGCCTTCGATTGCGTAGTTACTTTTGATGCTGACTGTACAACGAATATTTTAATAACATAGTTCATTAGTAGAAGTATTTCAATTCTGAACAATAAATCCAGACCTCGAAAACAAGTTTCTCAATGGACCAAACACCAGGTTGTATTCTTAAAAAATAAACTTACATCCTTATGTTTCTTCAATGTGGGGGTTTTCAGAGAAGAGCTGATGATCGTTGTACGTCCGCAGATAGCACCGTGTGACGTAGTAGAGCCGGCCGCCCCACTTCATCATCATGAACGACCAGACGAGACGGATCACTATGCTGTCGTTGATCGGCAAGACAGCTGTAACAATGCGGCTGGTAAGTCTTTGTTGTCTCATCATCATCGTATCAGCCGAAAGAAGGTTTGGGCGCATAACGTCCCACTCGCAAAACGTCCCTCCACTAAAATGACGTCCCATTCGCAACGTCTTCTCTGCAAATGGTCCCTTATGTAAAATACCCCATTCGCAAAAGGTCCCACCCCTTTCGCAAAACGTCCTTTCTGACAAAGCCCCTTTCGCTGAAAGTCCCTACTGCATAACGCCCCTTCCGTAAAACGTCCAGTCTGCAAAATTACTCATTCGCAAAATGTCCCGTCTGGAAAAAGATTGTTTAAGTAGTCTTCTCATCGGATCAGAGATGGCCAATAACGGGTCATTTTGCGAAAGGGACGTGTTGCGAACGGGTCAATTTGCGAAAGGGACGTTTTGCGAACGAGACTTTATTTATGTGAAAGGACGTTTTGCGAACGGGACCTTTTGCAGAAGGGTCATTTTGAGTAAGGGACATTTAGGAAAGGGACATTTCGCGAAAGGGACAAAGGGGCATTCTGCGAGTGGGGCGTTATGCGCCCTAACCCGAAAGACGTCCACTGCTGGACATAGGGCCCACAAAGAGTGCCACAATGACCCGGTCCTGCGCCAAAAAATGTATAGAGCTATAGAGGTATACCTCCTCGTATGATACTTAGTTCCGTTTCGGTGTACATTTTTAGAGCTTTTTCAGGGTTCTGTTCGTCAAAAGGAAAAACGGAACACTTATCCGATCACTCGTGTGTCTGTGTCTGTCCGTCCGTCTGACACAGCCAATTTGCTCCAAAACTACTGGACCGATTGAGTTGAAATTTGGTACAAATATGTAAATCGGTGACCCAAACACGGACGTGTAACGAAAACAAATGAACTTTAAACATGGTTGCCACTTTTGGAGGAGGGCCCGGGGCAGTAAATTAGAAAAAAAAGTTTGGAACTATATCGTGTGACATATCAAATGGAAGGGTACATTATAAAGATCTCAAATTTTTTTTTTCATAATTTTACGATAAACAGTTTTGGAGTAATTTAAGGAAATAGGCGAAAATTGACCATTTCCTCGCCCCCCCCTTATCTCCTATAGTACTGGGCCTAAAAATTTGGAAAAAATACAGAAAATAGTTCTTTACCTATAGATTGCAGGAAAACCTATAAAAGTTGATGGCATTAATTTTGCCAAATTTTCCATACATCTGAATCTAGTTTTCTTAAGCTATTATGGCTAAGTACAGTTGTGTGGCCGTCTGCCTGTCACAAAGCTGTATCTTTAGAACCCAAATAACACTTGAATAAATGAATGATATTGTCTTGTTTTTGGCATCAATATTTACACATTCCCTGACCGAGTGCCCCCAATGATCATATGCCTGCTTTTCAGGAGTCTGTGCTTCCATAATGAATACACAGCTGCGAACTGGAAGCGTACTTGGATGTGTCATTATCGACCGCTTTGGCCTAGCTGGTAGTGACCCTGCCTACAAAGCTGGAGGTCCCGGGTTCGAATCCCGGTAAGGGCATTTATTTGTGTGATGAGCACGAATATGTTCCTGAGGCATGGATGTTTTCTATGTATATAAGTATTTAGTTATCTATTTAAGTAGATATATCGTAGGCCAAGAAAAAGGTGGATGGACTGTGTGAGAGACGATATGAAGAGAAAAGAAGTGAATGATGATATGACGGCTGACAGAGAAGTATGGAAGAAAAAGACATGCTGCGCCGACCCCAAGTAAATGGGATAAGGGCAAGGAAATGATGATGATGATCGTCGCCTAGTACCCATAGTACAAGCTTTGCTTAGTTTGGGCCTGGGTTGATTTGTGTAAGATTGTCCACAAATATTTATTTATTTATATTGTCAGATCATTTTTTATGGGGACAGCGAATATGTTAATTCAATTATTGCTAACTTACCAGCGCCATCATAGATCTCTAGAAAGATGTAGAATAATGTGAGTGCTACTCCCGACACGAGACCAAACATGCCAAAGTCTCCGATGTACTGGAGAGCTTTACGGGAGAAGTTGACATGAAGGGACTCCTTTAGATAGTGACAGTGCAGCATCAGGGTTAAGCTGGCATGGATACCTGTGTAAGAAAGTGATTGGTTATTAATGCTTTACTATATAGTATAAAATAAAATCGCTTCCCGCTGTCTGTCTGTCCCTATGGTTGTTTAGCGGTTTTTTTTAGTAGATATTTTAGGGTTCCGTACTCAAAGAGTAAAACTGGACCCTATTACTAAGACTCCGCTGTCCGTCCGTCCGTCTGTCTGTCACCAGGCTGTTCTCTCACTGATACCGTGATAGTTCCAGCTGAAATTTTAACAGATGATGTATTTCTGTTGCCCCTATAACAACAAATACTAAAAACACAGAGTAAAATAGTTTTTTATAGATAATGGTACGGAACCCTTCGTGCGCATGTCCGACTCGCACTTGGCCGGTTTTTTACATAGTAGTCACCAAATCGCGTACAATGTCATTATATTTCATTTACAAACTTATTGCTACTTAATTATTCATTTTAATGTGGAAAGAGTGATTCAAGAGGAAGGTTTGTATATATGTATAAGTAAATGGTAAAAAGGTAACCCAATGGTAACCAAGAGGCTGCAAAAGAAAGAGAGGCAGGCAGACCAAAAGATGGGACGACGACATCAGGCCTGTTGCTGGTGTCACCTGGAGCAGGGTTCCCAGAGACAGACATGAGTGGAGAAGGCTGGAGGAGGCCTTTGTCGACTGGCAAGCGGACACCCAAAATAAATAAACAAACCAAACTAATAATCAAAGAAGAAACTACAACATTTGGATGTCACAATCAAAGGCTATAACAGAACATAACATAACATAATACATGCATGTATTATACATATAAACCCGTGCGAAGCCGGGCAGGTCACTAGTATATTATAATTAACAAGTTAATCATTTTAAGTACTAACCTAAGCATGCCTATGCTCTGTTTTATTGTAGTATATATGATATAAGTAGTAAAATTACCATAGCAATATAAATTTGTATATACCTAGTTGGAAGTAGTGATGCTTCAAATTTAGATTACCACATTAGCAGGCCCTAATCTATCACTACTCTTAGAAACCTCAGACTTGTACATACATTACATGTTCAAAGTAAATTAATTAATTAATTAATTTATTATTAAAAACATGTAAACACAACATTACAGTCCTAAAACCAATGCGTCATGAAAACAATACTAAACTATACAACAAAACACATATAATTACATTGGTACAGTTAATTGCCTGTCATCCATCTCCTCACAGAAGCTCAGACATTCACCGCACACATACATCCATCGCCACGTAAGTAAGTCACACTCCGGTGCTGATGCCAAGAGCGCATTGAGATGTGAGAGAGCACGGATCAGCGGCGAGTTCAATTCAGTTAAATAACTAGGTCAAATGCAGCAACCTATACTTATATTATAAAGAGGAAAGGTCTGTGAGATTGTAGTATGTTTTGGGTAATCACCTACTTATCCGAATTTCAAAAATTATTTCACCTGCATATAGGGTCATTTTGCCGGTTAGTGACCACCTAATTTTATTTGCCGGTCAGCGACCTCTTAGCTGAGTTGGTGAACTGAAAGCATATTTTCTCGTTTTTTTTTAAATTTTAGTAAATGCTATACTGTAACTACAATCAATAATGCATACGGCTAACTATTTCAATAGGTTCTGTAGAATAGATGTTGCATAATGACCCTATATTTACTTTTTGGATGGACACAGGCTATAATTTATCCCGCGGGTTTGCCTGCGTTATTTGAATTACGCGGTAGAAGCCGTGCGGGCTGCTAATCTGTATATAAAATGTAACATTCAACTAGGCATTTACATAGTTATCATCCATGTTGCTCATACTCATGTTGAAACAGATGCAATAAACATGTTTATTATTTTGTAATTTTATCACAGCAACCAATAGATAACCAATGAATCATAATGGCAATCCTCAAACTTGAAACTTGTTTATGTCTATAACATATGTAGATAATAACATAATGTAATGAAATTCTGCCTCACAAATTGAGTTCAATAAGGAAACTCCTTTAAAACCAGTCTTACTACAGGACTTTTAAACTTGTTTTCGTTGTTTTACTTTACTACCAGGAAATACTGGGTTTCAATGAACTGCAATGTTTTGTTCAACAAGTGAGTGAAGCAAACAAAGTTCTCTGCTTCAGCTTACGCCAAAATGCTTTCGTATGTCCGGCGTCTCGTCTGTAACCGGCTGTTCTCTTCTACAGGTTGCATTTCTCAACTGAGACTCGTGAAATTTTGTGAGCAGGATCAATAATTATATAGAATTTTTCTGTCGATTCAGTTTCTCGAAATACAAAAAATATATACATTCAAAACAAGACAGGGTTGTGATTTCTACTGGTAACAGAGATTGCATTTTCTACTTTTAGGTCTATAAACGAAATAGAGAGGGTAGACGAATCTTAGTAAAAGTATTACCTTGGAAAACGTAACAAGCAACTCACCGGATAATAACGCCCACATTCCAGCTTCTATGTTAGCGTAAACAATACAAAAACATATAAATGCTGACAATCCTAATAATGCACCGATTGCACTTAGCACTATGTGGACTTTCGTTCGCAACATTTTCGTAGTTTAAACAAAACGTTGGTGTCTGGCGTACTCTACAACCCCGATAAGATTAATTATTCAGACAAATAAACACAAACAAAACTACAAGCCAAACAAATGACAAATTACAGTGCGTTGCCGTTTTGATGATTTTTGCAACTGTCATTAGTGTCATTGTCATTGCTGTCACTCTGTTCACGGCTTTGAGTAGATAATTTAATTAGTCTGAGGTTCACGGTCAGTTTAGTATTGCCATTACAGATAATAAGCTATCTGAATAATTCGCCAGAATTAGTTTTTTTTAGATACAATTAATCAATAAATTGATAAAACATACTTATATTTACACATTTAGCTATAAGTAGGTAACGAGATATAAATACCAATCATGGTAACAAGCAGCAAGCTAGTAAGTGTTTACATGTCGCTTGTATAATGTTGGTAACAACCGTTTTATTGATATGAGGCATGGTTTGGTAACACTGTCTTACAACGTCAAAAGTTAAAAAGTAGACTCTGCTATGATTGTAAACTTGTAAACAAAACAAAATAAAATAAAACTAAAAATAAATTCTACACCTGTGCACCAAATTGAATATTGAGATTTGAGTTTTTACTCATTTAACCCTGTGTAGCGTTTAGTAATAATATTGGTATTGTAATTCAGAGGAACCTACTTCCTGCAATGAGTCGAGTAAACCAAGCTCAAATGAAAAAATTGCTCGATCTTCTAAGCGAAGATGGGGTTTTAGTAAACGGAAAGGTTTCCTACTCTAGCACTAACAAGCAGAACTTCTGGAAACGTATTGCTTTGCAGTTAAACTCCGTTGACGGAGGGGTTTATAAAAATACATGGAAGTGGTGCAAGGTATGTCTTTATCATAAAAAAGCTCGGTTAAGGGTCATTTATAAATAAGTTTAATTCGTGTTTCGTGTAGTGGTTATAGAATTTGAGAGCATCCAATTTCTGAAAATTAAACTTAAGATTTTTAAAACGGTGGCATTTTTTATATCTGTGCATTCTAACCTATTTTGTCGATTCTGTAATTCTAAAGGTTCACTTTCACTATTTCCAGATGTGGGCTGACTGGAAAAACAAAACAAAAAAGAAGGCAAATATCTTGCTGCGGAAGAAACACTATAACTATGGGCAACAGGTAGCTGCACTAACAAGCTTAGAGTTGAGGCTGCTGAAAATGATTGACTACCCTCTGGATGACAAGGCTGACGTATTAGACATGGAAATGGTAATAATGTGTCATTATGATTTATTAAGTGGAAACATTCATTGTTTATTTGGTAAACCCCTTGTACATAAAATGTTAAAGATTTTTGGTTCAAAGAGCCTTTGTCTCCTTCTTACCCGTACCGGTAAGTAAGTTGTACATCTTACATTTCGTCGGGTGACAAGCAAAACTCACTAAGTAACAAATACCTACATAAATCAAAGGTCGTATGTCGATATCGACTACGTACCGAGATACGAGGTTTTGCAGAGCAGTTACAGTTTTGGTAGTGACTTTTGCTTGTCACCCGACGATTTGTTCTATTAGTTCTACCATGAAACTGGTAGGATCTTTTTTGCAGTGGTATGACACCACAGATCAGTTACAGAGGAATTCGACTCCTTAGAGACTGTCTCCCGGCAGTTTTGGAATCCAGGGGACATGCCTAACAACATACTAAAATATGGCGCCGGTATCCGAAAGTGAAGTATTTTCCCCTAGCAACATGCACTAATTGCACAATTTATTGTGTATTAGTTCTATCAAAGAACTGTTAGATCAAGAAAATTTTAACAGTTTTATGATGCCACATATGATTAGTAAGACCCTAAGACCGAAACTGTGTGCTGCATGCATACTCTGCGTGAACCGCTTGACATGACCAATATGTTAACTATTAATATGGATCACAATAGTTTTATAAAAATATGTAATAATCGTTTTACAGGTCAGTAAAGTAGAGTTACCGGAACCTACTCCTGATGAAATAACAGATTTTTTGACAGAACGACATGAACCTCCGCTGAGTCAAGATCATATGTCATCAGATGAAGAAGACAACACCGCGCTTGAATACTTTGCTAAGAGCAAAAGTTACTTTTGTGATGTTGATGATATTCTACAAGGTAAAAAACCCATTCAATACATCTTAACTTAACATTAGGATTTGTAACCATGATCAATATCAACGCTATGATAACAGATAATCAGACATCGTTAATTTTGTAGCATTTTTGGTGCAGCATAGTGTTGTTAACGGAATTGGTATAAACTATTTCAATCATAATTCTTAATTAGCGTTAATAATGTCAATATTTGCCCTAATTAACGATTTTGGTTGATATTGTCCATGCCAATTCCGATAACAGCACTACGCTGCACCAAAAATGCTACAAAATTCGATATCTGCTGATAATGCATGCATTGATAAATTTATCATTGAAATAAATGTGTTTTTCTTCTCTTGCTCAGATGGCGACAGTAAATGTGGCGTTGGAGAGTCTTTCAATTGTGAAAAGAAAGTAAAAATGAAAGGTATGTATCTACATTATATTATGTAGAGTACCATTTTAAATCTCATGTGTTGCATGTGTATAGTTCGTTTTTTTTAGGTTTAGAAATAAGGTAAAAAAAAAAAAAAAAAAAAAAAAAAATATATTTATTTAACAAAAAACACACTTAAATTAAAAACGTTATATCCGTCAGACGCCAAACTAGGCTGAGCCTGTATCTTGGCCGCCTGCGAGTGCGATTAACACGAACTACTTAAAATATTACCATTTTGCAGTACAAAACTCTAATTTCTGTTTCATTAAAAGTATACATTGAGATAAGATTAACATTAACATTACAATTACAATTTAAAATTACTATTTGTGCATGGGCGTGTGTGTACGTGACTGCGTGTGTGTGTGTGTGTGTGTGTGTGTGTGTGTGTGTCTGTGTGTCTGTGTGTGTGTGGATGTGTGCGTGTGAGAGTTCCACTAGGCTACAACAGTATCGGTTTGGTTACCTTTGTTATAATAGGTTTTCAGTCAGAGAGTATGAAAGCGTCAGTAACCAGTTCTTCACTACACATGTCGCTTTAATCACAGGTGTCGTTTTAATGTTAAGATGATTGCAAATGTTATTGTAGATGTGGGGATGAGAAAATGCAGGACTTTTCCTGCCTAACGCTGAACTAAGTGGCGGCAGAGGTGCTTTGAATATACGCTTGCTCAAAATTTCCGTGTAGATTGGCGACTTCAGTAGGCATGTATGGGTCCGGGAAACTGCTTTCATGATGTAAAGCTGTCTCACTCGCAGCAGCTTACTTTCGCGGTAGAGCGTGTCAGTGGGGTACCGAAACGGTTTTTTCAGCATTACCTTTATAACCGCCCTCTGAGCACGCTCCACCTCGAGCATGAAGCACCTGGCAGCACTGCCCCAGACGGCCACTCCGTACTGAAGGATGGATTGGCATAGGGCATGATATACTAGGCGGAGAACATCAAGGTCAGCACAGTCACGAATTCGCTTCATCACGTAGATCAGCTTCCTAACTCTGGCGGCAAGCGCGGACAGGTGTTGCTTGAAGGAGAGATGTTGGTCAAAAAGAATACCTAAGTATTTCACGTAGTGGCGTCTTTCAATTTCTTGACAAGAGCAGTTGCTCACGGGCTTAAAAGATGAAGCAAAACTGTAGCACACACAGGAGTGGAATTTTATAGTTCTGTTTACAGGCGGGGATGAGGCTATCGTCTTTGAGAAGGCTACGAAATTCGTCTTACCAATATTAAGTGTGAGTAGATTACTCTTCAGCCACGAGGCTACTCCGGCAAGCGCGCCCTCAGCCCGACAATATACACATACCGACAATAACAAAGAAGCAGTCATCGTCAACCTTTTCTGCTTGGAACCAATATTAGATGTCACGAAGTCCATAACAGAACGAGAACTTAACAGGCCTATATTAGTTATAATATTAAATAAAAAGAGCGTATTTCCACGTCAGTTTATTATGTACTTAAATAAAACTATGTAAGTACTATAAAACTCATCCTTGCTGCAAAGTTCACACACTAACTTGTAAATGTTGACCACCATACGTTTCTCATTTGTTGTTCTCTGTTTCTATCTCTTTGCTTTTGGTGAAGGCAAAATGTTCGGGGGAGAACGAGTCGGCCTTTTTTGCAAGCCACTTGGGCCTGCCTCTGGTTGATCCATCGCAGTCCGCACGCCACCACACACACACAGTGAAAAATAAAATCTTAATATTAATTAACAAATAGATACTCATATAATAATCTCGTAATCTGATATCAACAATTTGTTGATTACCAAGAAAAGCGAAAAAAACGAACCGATCGTTTCAGACCTCTTCTTCTTTAGGTTTTTTTATTATGCAACCTTTCCAGAACTGAATAACGAACGTTTTAAGATACCTAGTGCAGAAAAAGAGCTTCTGGTAATTTAATAGGTAATAATAAAAATAAATACATTACAAAAACACAATAGAATATACAATTAAAACTAGATTTAAAATTCAAACTAAAACTAACATAAAAATAACCTACCAAAAACTATAAATGACTATCTAAATTTGGACCCTATGGTAGGGTTCCCATGACGCAGGCAGCGTTCCCGCGTTGAATTGCGATTGCAAGTCTTTGTGCAAGAAAGCTGCCTGCGCGAGGGTCGCCTGTTGCTTCCCTCAAGCGTTTGCTGAGTGCCCCGTGAAGCCCACACGCGTCCTTGCCCCAAGGGCCAAGTGTCTCGACACCAAATGCAACGAACTCGTACTGGGTGCCGAGACAATTGTATTTGACCGCCTTTGCTCGTTCCCGTGCGTCTGCCGCCGCGCTGGCACGTCTGCTGGTAGAAGGGAGGTAGGACGCATCCAATGTGTCAGCGCAAGTGGCGCGTGTAGGACGCCACTTGCGCTGACAGCAAGTGGCGTCCTACACAAGTGCACGGCCCATCTTCCACGGAATCAACGACATTCAGTCAGGGCGCTTACCATCGTTCCGCACAATCTGGGGCTCCAGAGCGGCGGGAACATTATTATCAACAACAAGTATTATCTAGATATAAATAATGAAAACATTTCTATCATTTTAGGGTCGACAACAATAATGTAAAGCTTTTTTACGTCATACCTGGCCATAAAGCAGGAATTACCGCACGCTATGCGTGCGGAAAACCCCACTTCCTGGCCAGATAGAGACGTAAAATTTTGTACTCACCACGGGCGGTAATAAAGAAAGCCTCAGAGCGCATATTTATCGCCCTTGCCTTCGGCTCGGGCGTCAAATACCTGCGATCTGAGACATTCTTTGTTTAACCGCCCTAGGTAAGTAATGTACTATTAATGGCTGTTTGAGATACTTTGCCAGTTGTATAGTATAAAGTGTCTTATATAAAAGACTTCGTGCTTTGTGCTTTATCCTTCTTTCTAATGCTAAAAAAACGCACTATAGTAATATTCCAGCGGAGATAGCACAACTGACACTGCGACGCGGACGAGAAAATTCTACCCCCTCTTTCAAACATTCTCAGTGCGAGTGAAACATGAGTCGTTGAGACGCGAAAGCAAAGTTGTGCAATATGATAGTCTTTCTTATAATATAAATATTATAAAACTTTAAGACAAAACGAAAATATATTAATTTCAGGAAAAAAGATCAAGAAATTAAAGCCATCCCTACAAGAATTTAAATTAAGAACAACACTAGCATTAGAGAAAGAGAAGGTACAGCAGAAGAGTGAAGAGCTAAGACTGCGGGCATTGGAGTTGAAACTGAAAGGAGAAGAGTTGAGACTGAAGGAGATAGAGATGAACAAGATAAACTATTTGACTAATGTTGAGGAGGAGAAACTGAAATGTTTTAAAGATATTTCGGCTTCATTAAAAGAGTGAGTTCCAGGTTCCTAGAATTAAAATATTGTGATTTTAAATAATCACAAGTCATTAAATAATTCATCATCATAAATTTAATAGTTAGACTCTTGTCGGTGTAGCTCCCGCCATCTGACTCTATCTAGGGCCGCCTCCTTGACCTCTTTATACAACGTGACTGCTACTTTTTCTTTTATTTGTTTCATATATGTAACTTATCCTTGGTCTTCCCCTTCTTCGCTTGCCTTCTACCTTTCCTTCCATGATGTTATTAATAAAAGCGTCATGTCGTATAAGGTGACCAATCATTTTCCCTCTCCTATTCTCTATCGTTTTTATCAATAAATAATATATATTTTTATTCATATTCATTACGTCTGACCACACTGGACGCATGTTCGGCCGAGCGCGGCTCGCCCTAGCGTGCGCGCTCAGTGTGGGCATCGCTCGGCGAGCAAATTCGACCGAGCGCATGCGGGGAGCCGCTCAACTGAGCATGCGTACAGTGTGTACACACCTATTTCATTGCTCTATATGATAAAATGAGATGCAATGGCCTTGCGTGGTATGGGCGTATAATGCGGAAGAATGAAAGTACCAAAAGAGTATTAATGTGGAGGGATGTAAGAGACGAGGTAGGCCAAAGAAAAGGTGGATGGACTGTGTGAGAGAATTGTCTCTCACACAGTCCATCCACCTTTCCTTGGCCCCTACCTCGTCTACTTGTCATCTCGTCACTTACTTCCTTCCTCTTCATATTGATGAGTAACAGGGAGGTATGGAAGGAAAAGACATGCTGCGCCAGCCCCAAGTAAATGGGGTAACGGGATAAGGGCAAGGATGATGATTTTTACTATATAAATAGTAATGGCGTTAATAGGGCGTTCATGTGCACACTAGCGCCACTGAAAAATAATTGTGATTATTTAAATTTAACAATAGATATTTAAAAAACGAGGCCGCTATACACAGTATTTAGTACCTATTTAAGTACCTTGTGGATACATCAAACTAGTTTTTATGTTGCTGGATTCGTCGATCTATGAACTCAAAAGAAAAACGGCCGTTTTAACTTTGGACGCATAGATTGACGAATTCAGCAACGTAATAGTACATTGTGATACAAGTGAGCTATGTTGATCATTACATCAGAGGCGGAATTGTCACGGGAACCGCAGGTGAGCGTGATAAGAGAGCCGAGGATGAAATTATCAAAGCTCACGCGTGTTATGCGACGTTTTTCAACACATTTGCGAGGAAAAAATCCTTTTCTTAAAATGAAAATGTTACAGGCTCCTTCCTTTAGTTATTGATGACAACAGGTTTTTACTCACATACATTTGTAGGTACATCTCCAAGAATGTACAGTCGCCATCACATACATCGATACACTACAGGTTGTTCAAAAATATCGGAACATGCACCCTAATGCCTTGAAAATTGAGTTGTGTTCCGATGTTTGTGAGTTGCTTGTTTGCTCCGATGTACCTATGTGATGGCGACTGTACAGTGGCGTCAATTCTATTTATCACTTTTCTATTCACCACGAGTCAACATTTTTAATAATAACCAAAATACAAAATAATATAAATATTTTCTTATTCAATATAAATTCATGTAAAATAATATCAAAAGTAAATAGTTTTACTAAATGAAACGTTTCTATATCATATCCAAGAAGAAATAATCAATTAATTCACAAGAAGGATTTAATTTGTTTAGTCGAGTAAGAATCCATTTGCCGAGAATTAAAAACAAACCTGTATAACCCGGTCAATTTAAGAATGCGCCGAGTCCATACATACACCTTGCTGCAAGGTGCTAACGTGTCTTAATCAGGATATAAATTTAACTACACGAGTGTCGTAATGTTATAAAACACGCGTGTTTAATACCCAGGATTATGAGCCTAA
Source organism: Epinotia brunnichana (assembly GCA_963854355.1). NCBI lineage: Eukaryota > Metazoa > Arthropoda > Insecta > Lepidoptera > Tortricidae > Epinotia > Epinotia brunnichana. The sequence goes on along the minus strand of OY977949.1, from coordinate 12,706,701 downwards.
AAGCGGCACAATAAGAGCCACGTTACGAGCAAATGTGTTGAAAATGATGCATTCAAAAAATACAATACAAAATTCAGTGCATAGCGGCCGCCTTTTTTAAATATCTATCGTTAAATTTAAATAATCACAATTATTCACCAGTGGCGCTAGTGTGCACATGAACGCCCTCTTAACCGGATCAGAGCAGCATATACCTTTAAATTCCTCAATGGATATTGTAGACAATCGCAATGGAAATAAGGTTTAAATTTAAATGCATTGGGCGCATCTAAATTAAGGTCCTAAGACTTACTTTCGTTTGTATAGATAAATGTACAGTCAGCGGTAGAGAAATGTGATCTTCCTGCATAGAAGTTTGTATGCACTGCAGAGCACCGATCTCTGCTGCTGACTATACAATGAAATCAATAAATAATGGACAAAATAAGTTACTCTGTATGTACTTTTTATTTATCCTTCTAGTAAAGTTATGATGAGAAAGAATTTATGCTGATTTGTTTTTTTTTCAGGTTATTAGACCGCACGAGAAACGGAAATATTAGATTTCATAACGTATTGTAATAATTTACGTTCCTGCAGTGAAGAAACATGTCATTATACTTCTGAGCGCGTTAGCGGCTAACTATACCCATAAGTATGGTATATGTTTAATTAACCCATTACCTGGCAGTCAGCTGAAAAATGAGAATTGTTTATTCATACCAATTAAATATAATTTGATGTCTGTGGCCGTTATATCTCACCCTCTGAGACTGGTAAGGGTTAAGAATTGAATGTAAAATCATGATTTCCAAAATTTTCAAGACTGAAAATAAAACCATATTTCATTGAAATTGTGTGTTCTCTTTTATTCACAGCAAATTACAATTAATGTTTAAATAATTGCGCAATACATTAAATTCTACAATAGAATTAACAGAATTGTCCAAAAACAATAACAATCAATATTTTTAAAGATATTGTGTGCATATGAATGTTTTTAATTAGATATCAATTATTGCTGTATTAACCCTTTTATTTGCATATGAATGTTTTTAATTAGATATCAATTATTGCTATATTAACTAAAATATAACTTTATTCATTTAATCAACGTAAAAGGTAATTTCTAGCATAAAATAAGATGCATATCATTAGAAGGGGCTACCAATAAAAGGGTTCATAATAACATAAAATAAGTGCACCATAATTTAATAAAATAATTAAAAACGTACCTACATAACTACTTAACGGTTTTCTTAAAAACTTGTCTCAATACTTCTTAAACAAGAATCCTCTTATGATCGACAATTTAATCACAAGATTCACATTACTAACCTATTAAATTATGTATACTAATATTAACAACCTTGTTTGTGTATTGAAAACCGGAAGAAGTGACGAAGAAAAAGAAGCCAAGTCAAACAACTCAATCTACACACCTTAGGTATGGTCAGCTCCAAATATATGTATCCAATTTTCAACTTTGTTCCACCGACATACCGCACACATAGATCTAAAGGGAGCTAACTCGAAAATCTGAAGTTTTAAATCTGTTTTATTGGTGGATAGCTTTTGCTGTAAGGAATTCGATGGTGTGCATAACTCAAAACTTCAGATTTTCGAGTTAGCTCCCTTTAGATCTAGGTGTGCGAATTACGTTCGTAAATGTTTACATATTTATGATGCTGACTGTACAGTCAGAGAGCCTACCGCGAACGGCATTCGAAGTTTTCCCTCTCTGTCGCACTTAGGTACGAACTCGTTAGTATGACAGAGAGGGGAAACTTCGAATGCCTTTCGCGGTAGGCCCTCAGGGGTATTAATAAGTATACTAGGTACTATCGACAAAATTTAATCCTCCTGACCCAGTATGGAACCTTGTCACAACCCAACTAGCAAAGTAGTCATAAGATTGAGCTTATTCAGCTAATAAATCATATAAAAGTCATGTAAACGTGAATTATACAGCACCTGTCGTATAAAGCCAGCTTATGCAGCTTTTTAGTTACTCAGCATATCAGTCATACTATGGTGCTGAGTAAACGTTTACTCGACTTGCTTATATGACTAATAAGTCATATAAGAAATGCAGAATAAGTCACTTTTATACGAGGCTTATATGACTATTTAGTCGAGTAACAGTCACTTATATATCTGATTTACGACATGTCAAGTGCAGTCGAGTAAAAGCAATGTAGTTTGCGCATCATACGCCGAAGTTATGAGCATTCTTAATAAAAACATGTAACATCATGGCGGATTAAAAAAATACTTACCGTCATCCAATGCAAACCAATTAAATTCCTTTTTCAACAATTATGTTGTTTAGTTGCCTAGGATGCGATTACTCCACCAATATGTCATATAAGTGGAAGTTATAGATCAAATCAGTCATATAAGTTGCTACTATACAGCTAAATTGTCATAAGATAGTGTCACGTCGGTGATTATTTTAAGATTTATAAGTGGCGGTGGTTGCAGTTATACAACTTTTATATCACTGAAATGCTGAATAAAATGGGCCCAAATCGCGTTATATAAACGTGCTGATTACGTTTATATGACTAATAGTAAGAGCTAAAAGGTTGCCGCAGAAACGTTGCCGCAACCATTATATGACGAAATTTTGCTAGTTGGGAATTAACTGACGTATTAACGTCATATGATCGTGCGTATGTTCGTTAATTGTGACAAGGTTCTATGGTGGGTCATGATTTAGTTGGTTCGATAGTACATACATATCTGTACACGCTTTTATGACATTGACAATATAGTCCTGTAGAGTACAGTAATACCCGATTGTATCGGTCGTATGTATTGTTCCTAAGAGAATATACATAAGATCATTACATTTTCTATGCCAAACCAAGTTACAGGAATACTGAAAAATACCCTTTCTCAAGCATACAATGAAATATTAACATTGTGTTCTTTATAATAAGCTGGGAAATATCACATTTCAGGCGCGGCGAGGCGAGAGATCGGTAATGGAATTTCATACAAAATTAGAGGTCTAGATAGTCTTAGCTATAGAAATAGTATCATTTTGAAAGCTGTTGTATGGAACATTATGTATGACACTGGACTTGGCAAATGTTAAAGCGATATGGTACAGTCGAGTACAAAGATAAGTATGTTTTTTAATGTTACAAATATATGTATGTATCTTATTAATATGGTAGTAAAGTCTATGTATACATATTTTTCTAACATCGTATGGATATATCTCTTTGTAGTCGACTGTACAGTCTCCATCAGATAATTCGGAGCGGCCAAAGTGCTCACAAATATCTGAACACGTCTCTAATGATATAATGATATTTGTGAGCACTTTGGCCGCTCCGATATATCTGATGGCGGCTGTACTAAGGTGGCCAGATATTTGTAACATCCCTGGACATTGTGATTTACCCTTCAATTTAATAAACATTTATTGGCGGAAAATAAACCCAATATAACATTACTCGTATTTATTCCGAATACTAACATATAACAATCATTGTGTTACAGCTAAATTTCGTGACATACACTTCTTGTAGTCAATTACACCTATAACCACCTACAATTACACCTATACATATATATATTGTGAAACTGTACCCTGTAATAATTATTATGTGCGTATTCAAAAGATGAAAAGCGCTTAGCTCCGTTCGTACGGGCAAAAAACTAAAACAGATCTTATTACACTCAAATAAGATTATCTAATAAAGTAATGTGAAATTTACATTTTTCAGTATTGTATAGTAACGTGCTCTGCTTAGAACTTATTTCAAATCCTCGCAAAAACTGCTCAAGAAATACGATGAATAACAATAACGATGTAGGAACTTAAAGAGGTGATACACTGGAGGAAGAGTTTGAACCTTATATGTCTTAGTACAATCTGTGATAGTTAAAAAAAACGAATTAAGTAAATAAACTAATAATCTTTTCAAAAACTCGATTTATAAAAAAACTATCACAGATTGGACTTAGACATAAGGTTCCAACTCTTCGTAATAGTCCAGTGTATCACCTCCTTAAGTTCCTACATCGTTATTCCGAACACCCTAATATTCCAACATATTCTCGAATGTAAAAGTAATCAAGAAAAATCAGATTTCTAAATGTAATAAATAAGTAATAAAATAACGTAGCTTCATTGCATAAAATATAGGTACCAAAAGCCGCATCGACGAGGCCCTGCAGGCTATAATATAGAGCGAGAAAACCAAAGTTATTTATCTCCCTATCTCGCTCTATCTTATAGCATGCAGGACTTTGCGCCATCAGGATGAGATGTACAGATGCAGATTTTATGATATTGCTGATCCGCGATCCTGACTGCGGATATTATCCACAGCCTTGATTATTATTAATGAAATATACTCGTAAGTTTATAGTAACCATATCCTGACTGCGGATATCTGCCACAGCCATGATTATTATTAATTAAATATAAGTTTATAGTAACCATATCCTGACTGCGGATATCTGCCACATCCATGATTATTATTAATCAAATATAAGTTTATAGTAACCATATCCTGACTGCGGATATCTGCCACATCCATGATTATTATTAATCAAATATAAGTTTATAGTAACCATATCCTGACTGCGGATATCTGCCACATCCATGATTATTATTAATCAAATATAAGTTTATAGTAACCATATCCTGACTGCGGATATCTGCCACATCCATGATTATTATTAATCAAATATAAGTTTATAGTAACCATATCCTGACTGCGGATATCTGCCACATCCATGATTATTATTAATCAAATATAAGTTTATAGTAACCATATCCTGACTGCGGATATCTGCCACATCCATGATTATTATTAATCAAATATAAGTTTATAGTAACCATATCCTGACTGCGGATATCTGCCACATCCATGATTATTATAATGATGGTGCTAAAAGAACAACAAACTCGGCATTTGCACTGTTCCTTCTGAACCTCGCAGCGCACACTGGAACTCTATCAGCAACATCGATACGAATGCATATATGTACCAGTGTGTAACCGCCATACGATAAATAAAAATTAATCAAATAATTACCATCAGAGTCGAGTATACCTACTAATAATAATAACTGGAGGTAATTCGTACAGTATGTACACTCGCGCTAAAAAATTGGGTCACCCTAAATTAAATAACCGCAATAGGTATTTATAAATATTAAACACTAGTTTTATTTACATAATATACTATTCTTCATAATACCCAACTGTATTAGGAATTTCCGGGATCCTAACATGAAAATAACAATATCCAAAAATTACGATTTGTGCGATATTTCGCTCTGTTAACGTTGTTTTCGTTTTTCATGGATTTTTCGATTGAAACCTGGAAAGGTTGTTTTTTTAATTGTTATTTTTGCAGTTTAGCTGTAAAATTAAATAAAGATCATGACATGATTAAAAAACTGTACAACCTTGCACTATTTTAGGAAATATGACGGTATTTTACCGACCCGTATTCTTTGTCCGCGAGTGTACCACAAGTACGTGGTCAGGTCAAAGCTCTTATTTTCATAAAAGAAGGTAACACTGTAAATTACTGTGTAATCGGAAACCTTCAAAGGAGGATTCCAAAATATTTAAGCACCAATTTCTAACTACTACGACAATTTGAGTTATCCTGTCAATTGTCCTAATAATTATAGGTAAAAAAACTAAAGAAAGGCCTTGTAAGTAGTAGGTCACTACACGGGGGGACATTCTTTGCGGCCGCTCGAATAGACATTATAGTCCGTGTGCCCACTCCCAATACGCCTACGTCTCATGATCACGATACAATGCATGGCAGCAGGTCGAGAAAGTTGTGCTGAGCAAGAATCAGAAGATTATCGCACCTAAAATTGGCCGAAAGTTTGAAAATTCTTCACTTTATTTACGTCATGTGACAGCAGTACGAGACATGTGGCATCATTTCGTCGGGGATAGGGCAAATCCCCGTAACTAGCACTGGTAAATACCGCGTATTACAACTTTACAGGAGAAGCTTAAATCGTTGCATCTTTTTTATTTTGAAAGATACTTGTTCTTTTCTACACAGAAAATATTGAATCACGAGTTCTACAAGATAGTGACTTTAGTTTGGTATATATTCTAATCAGGATTTTACGTTGGCGGGAAATCTTAATTTGGCTAGGGGGTTCGACGACCGTACAAATCGATTTTTGACATTCGCAGGCTAAGGGCGTGATATTTTAAGAAACTTATGTAACACACTTTCATAAATTGGCTTTCCATTTGCGCGAAATTCCCCATTTTCTAGAATTACCTTGTATAAACTAGAATAATTTGAGAATAACCGTTTTCCTAAAGTATCACGTGACAAACCAATTTCTCAAATTATTCTTGTTTAGACAAGTTTATTCTAGGAAAGGGGAAATTTCGCGCACATGGAAAGCCAATTTATGAAAGTGTGTTATATATAAGTTTCTTAAAATATCACGCCCTTAGCCTGCGGATGACAAAAAACGTTTTGTATGGTCGTCGAACCACCTTAACCAATGCCACTTACGCGGGTCTGCCCTATGGCTGTTGTGTACGCTCTAATTGGGTCAATCAACTTTTTTACCCACACTTATTCTGTCTCCTGTGTTACTTTTTACAAATTTTCAAATCAATCTATTTCAAACCTGTGTCTATCAATCCAATTAAAATCTGTGGCATATCGTAACTGCTGGTGTAAACCATCGTTATACACAATTGGGTACCTGGTTTATAGCAGTTTCTCTAACAAACATGACAGTTCTGTATCTTGCGTTACCGGACAAAATACTGTGGGTCCAAAAGTTGATTGGCCCAATTACCAGTGCTAGGTTACGCGGTATTGCACTATCCCCGACGATTTAGCCATTTAATCGTAGAGAGAGTAACAAACTTAGTCAGTCCTGAAATAGGGAACTTGCATCTTAATATTTTATTACGAAAAACAAAAGTATAATCCAGCATTAAAACAACTGTAGCATTAAAACTTTGTTATGATTTATTTTTCTGATGTTATATGCATTTGAAATCTGCGCGCGCCGGCACCCCCCGAAAACGCTCTATACTAAACGGGCTTATGCTATGACGTCACAGCATAGCCTTTACTATGGAGTAAGTCATTAATTTGCGATTATCTCCACAAAATTTACGTTTAAGTCTATACTTGTCATACAAAATATCATTTCTAATTTAATATTCTATGTAACTGTTACGTTATTTTATCAAAAAAATAAAAAAATAATTTTCGTCATTTTAACGTTAGGTAAAACTAATAAAATCGTTTTTTTTTTCTTTTTTTTCTTTTGTATGATATCTCTACGTATATCCGCATCGATTGAGTGCAATTTATTCGAAATTGAAGTCCCATGCAAGTTCCCCATTACTGGAAGTACTTGGTAGACGTTGTTAAAGGTGGCCTCTTTCATATAAAGTCTCTAATCGCTTCATTTTTTCAAATAGACTTCTATTATAATTTCATAGAAACAAAACAGTGTCCGACCTAGATGTAGCGGATCTCATAGTTTACAAAAAGTTTCATATTATTCCAGTACGCCGTTATAAATGAGAACCAAACTATTTTTCTATGGAGAGTCTACCATGCCACGGACTCTTTAACTTTTTTTACGCCATACCTGGCCATAAAGCAGCAATCAAATTCTACTTCCTGGCCAGGGAGGGCATAAAATTTTGTACTCACGACGGGCGGTAATAAAGAAAGCCTCAGATCGCATATTTATCGCCCTTGCCTTCGACTCGGGCTTCAAATACCTGCGATCTGAGACATTCTTTTGTTTTAGCGCTCTAGGTAAGTAATGTACTACGTATTACCAATAAATTTGAAGGTATGGTGCATTATCATACCTTCAACCGCCTCAAATAGTTCGGTCTAAGCTTGCTCAAAGCCACGGGGTCTAGTTCTGAAACCTTGTGTATACGCAGATGGCTCTTCATGTTGCATCGCTGCGCGTACCCCCGGCCACACACCGGGCACTTGTACGGAGTCTCGCCGGTGTGAAGACGCATGTGCTCCTTCAGGTAGTCGTGATGGGTGAAACTTGTGTCGCAGATTGTACATACCGCTGGACGCTCGCCTGAAATGTTACGGTTTAACATAAGCACTTACAGGAAGTTATGGAGAAATTAAGAGTCATTTAATCCGTTATAATCCGCGATTATATGTAAACAATTTTGAGCCTTATTTCCGAGATATAAGTTCTAAAATATGTATCTACTTATTTTAAGTTTTTGTCTCTTCACGATTCGGATTCGATTCGGCATACAACTCTAAACTCACTTAGATACATGATATATTCATCAGAGAACAGTGCAGGTAAGGTACATAAGTAGTCGGGCGTTTTTCAAAAAAAGTGTACATAACTTTTTTTTTTTCAGATTTCCTTTTTTTTGGTTTATCTTAGAATCGTTGATACTATCGTTCCTCATACAAGAAAAAAAGTGTCCCAGATTTTACTATGTAAGTTTTTTCTTCCAGTGCGTCACGACCATATAAATAAAAAAAGACTGCATACAAATATGTGACGATCTGGAATGGAATATTAAGGACACTTTTTTTCTTGTATGAGTTTCGATAGTATCAAAGATTCTGATATAGAAAAACCAATAAAAAAAGAATTCTGAAAAAAAAATAGTTTTGTACACTTTTTTTGAAAAACGCTCAGTCAGGTGTATAGTTGGTTTCGCCCTGTAGCCCGGGCATTAGAATACGGCTACGGTATCAGCGGCGCTACCACGAACTTCGAATCTCGAACTACGTATATCTCCGTCTCTTACGCACTTATGGTGTATGGTACTCGAGCGACCGAAACGGAGATGTACGAAGTTCGAGATTCGAAGTTCGTGGTAGCGCCGCAGTAGGTGAAAAATCTGCTATTATAAATTATTTCCAAATTTGTCATTTTTTCCATACAAAGTTATCAGTTAATTGCCTGGACTAATGTAGAAGAAACAAGATTTACCTGTATGCACTGAGCGCTCGTGTACAATAACCGATTTAGGACACTTGTATGTCTTCCCACAGACCTTGCAAGACCATGTTCTCGGCGGTCCCGTCTTTTTGACATGCACTGACTTGTAATGAGAGGTCAACTCCCCTTTGAAAGCAAATCCTGTACCACAGATTTGACAGAAGAAGTCTTTCTGGTCACTGTGTTTCCGTTTGATATGCCTGTTTAGGTAGTACGTGCTTGAGCAAATGCGGTTGCAAGTGGGGCATTGAGCAGGGACATCCACATGTTTTTTCTTCTTATGATACGATAATTGATCCGATGTGGGAAATGTATCGCCACATATATCGCAGAGCTTGGGCGGTATCGGTTCATCAGGTTTTGGTGATTCTGAATCCTTATCCTCATTATTTGTCTGCTTATTTTTATTTTTTCTTCGCTCTTCTATCTCCTTCTGCCTTTTGATCAGTTTCAATTTTCTTTTCCTCATTGTCATTAGCTTGAAATCTTTAAGTGATAGTTTTGTTTCTTTTTTCACACTGAAATGTTATTGGTCGGTTAATAATGTTGTTGAAAAACATTATGCTTACTACCTTTATGTTGACTCCTTGTAAAAAAAAAAAGAAACTGAATCTTTTGCTATATCAAAGGCACAAATAACCACATTATACATTAAGCGGTAAAAAATGTGTATATTAATAAAATGATTGAAATGTTAATTGCAATAACAAATAAACTCAAAAAAAATACTACAAAGAAAATATTTTTAAATGTCCTGAAACATAGTTAAAGACATTCATTAGGACTTTTGTTGCTTTAAATATGCAGGAAGTATACTTAAGAAAAGTTCCAATATTATTATATGTTATTTCAGCAAAATTATTGGAAAAATCTGGCCATACTAGATGTTGTAATGAGAATAAGATACAACAACAGTATTAGTAGAACTCTTAACTCAAGTGGAAACCAGATGAAAATAGACATTATTATCTAAAATGTGCCCTTACCTTTTCTTCTTTTTAGTGTCATTCTCCAAAGTCAACTCTGCAAGACTGGATGGGGGATATTCTTCTGAACTTTTATTAGGAGTTACTCGCTTTATGGACAAATGTTTTAACTTGTCAATTTTCAACTTTAGTGGTTCACCTAAAATGTCTGCAGATGTAGTATCCTGAACGGAGCTGGGTTCAGTTTTTAGTTCGCCTAATTCTATTTCGATATCGGAGTGATCATTATAGATGTCTTCAAGGGGCTCTTGTTTTATTGGGACTAGCCCACTTTCTAAGACCTTGTTAGACTCCTTATATTTTTTAATGAAAGCACAGACCGATTCCAAGTTGCTGTAGCAAGCTATGCATATTTTACGGGGATACCCATCTAGATCTTCCACCTGTAATTAAAAGAAGAAATAAATTGTTAATATTGTTATAGAAAACTTACAAGGCTTACTTATTAAAAAAAAACGAAACTAACAGGAAAATATACAATCTAGTTTCTAATTATCCTATTAATTACAGTTGAAATGTGTAATTATGTTAGCTAATCATGCAAAAATGACTAAACATTTAGAAATTTTAAATAAATTAAATTGAAACAATTTGTACAATGCCAATTGGGTTAATAAGAGTAATCTCGCCACATGAGTCGACTGCCAAAGAAATAGACAGAAGAATCGGAAATGCATGGAAAAGATACTGGTGAATGAAAGAGATTATGGAAAACACCCAATATAGTACCAGTATAAAGAGGAAGTTATTCAACACATGCATTTTGCCAATATTCACATATTATGGCTGCGAAACTTGGGCACTGACCAAGGCACAGTGTAAGAAATTGAAAGTAAGTCAGAGAGACATGGAAAGAAGCATACTCAAGAAGAGAAGAATAGACAAAATAAAGAATTCAGAACTGAGAGACAAGACAAAACTCGAGGATGTAGCGTACAAAGTGAAAAATCTTAAATGGAAGTGGGCTGGACATACAATAAGAGGACTGGAGAAATGGAGCAAAATTCTAACAACATGGTACCCAAGAGAATGTAACCGGAAGAGAGGCAGACAATTTAAAAGATGGGAGGACGAAATTATAGAACTGGCCGGCAAGACATGGACCAGAGTGGTCACAGACAGGGAGGAATGGAGAAGACTGGGGGAGGCCTTTGCCAGTAGGCACACAAAAATATAATATTTTGCTGTTACTGTAGTTTTAAGTATGTCATTGTAATTTTCTGAAAAGAGGCTATACATAAATAAATGAATAAAATTGGGTTATGCCAAAATTATCCATTAATTAGTTCAAGTCCAACCCAACTTCAAACCCACCTGAATGATATAGAAAAGTGGTTCATGAGATGGAGAATTAAAGCAAACCAAAGCAAGTCTGCCCATGTAACTTTCACAGTTAGAAGAGAAACCTGCCCACCAGTTAAATTATATGACGAAAACATCCCACAAGAAGAACATGCCAAATATCTGGGCTTACACCTGGATCGAAGACTGACTTGGCAGAAACACATCTGGACAGAGCGAAAACAACTCGATAGTAAGCTCCGAAGTATCTACTGGCTAACAGTTTGTCACTCACACCTAAGCAATTAAAGCAAAATGATGGTCTATAAAGCCAATTTGGACATATGGCATCCAACTATGGGGCACCGCAAGCAACAGCAACTTAGAACAACACTAAGAAATATCTTCACCATCCCCCACTGCATCAGCAATAAGTATATGTATCTTGACCTCAAAACACGGACAGTGAAGCAGGAAATAAGTCAGTATAGTCTTGGATACCAGAAAAAACTCGCACACCATACAAATGAGCTAGCATTGGCACTGTGTGGAGACGGGGGACAACAGCTCACTAGACTGAAGAGAAGTGAAATTCCCAACCTCGGAGGGAGGTTTACTTAGAGATATGGAGAGTTGAACCACACTGTTGGAAGCTCCCTCAATATAAAAAAAAACAAAACTTGACAAACCATCAGACAAACGAATGGCTTATTGTCTACTGACAGATCGCCATGACCCAGCCAATAGAGAAAAAATAAAAATTAGTTCAAGTCTTTTACACAGAATCTTTTACAGATAGTCATGCAGATTCGGAACCAAATTGGACACCATGGAGTAATTGAACCAGTCTTATAATGAAATAATTTTACTTCAAAATGAATATAATAATATGTTCATAAATAACGTGGGTTGGATTAAAGCAGTAGTTCCCAAACTTATTTTTCTCGTGGACCCCTTCCAAAATTTTACTGGTTTCGGTGGACCCTCTGCTGCTACATTTCTACCACATTCTTAAAGTCACCAAAAAATAAAAATTGTGTCGCTTCTGAGTTCTGTCCCTTTATTCCGATAGGTAAAATAAAAACGAAAAATGGTACATTTTATAACACTTTATTTATTAAAAGAATATAATTACAAGAAAAAAATAATAAGGTAATATACTAATATACCTAGGTTCAGGTCATAATTTTAATTAATGGGAAGGATGTATTTGATGGAGTGTCAGCAAACGATCAATGTTTGGCTTTATTTTTGTGAGCAATAACCGCAAATCCCCCCGTTCTGTGATGTTTAATTTGCTCCTTTTTTTTGTTAAGAGGTTTGTAACTGCACTAAAACTCCTTTCGACAAGGTATGACGAGGGAAAAGCTATTAAAAATTTCCTTGCGATTTCCCACAGTCCAGGATATTTTTCGGGTATTTCTGCTTGCAGCCAAAATGTTTGGTAGCCTTTTCTAAATTTCACCTTCAGCTCCTCATTGGTGCTTAGCTCGAGCAGCTCCTCTTGTAATACAACATTAGCCACTTCCGTTTCATCAAATGGATTTATGATCCATGGTGGTATATCCATCGTCAGCATATCTTCAAACCTGGTTTCAAAGTCATCATGCAGGGCACTTAAATGTTGACTGTAGGTATGGTTATCCTCATCAATACATTCTACCTGCGACAAGTTTGGAAATTGAGAGAATTCACGCCGACTAATGTTTTGCTTCATAAATTTCAATTTCCCAAGAAAAGCCGAAATTATCCCCTTTGTTTTAATTAAATTCAGGCTGTCCCCTTGTAACTGCAAGTTAATATGATTAAATTTTTTAAACAAATCTGTCAAATACGCAATGTCTGCTTTAAATTTGATCAAGTTTTCTTTTAAATCTGGATCTCTACTTTCTAGGAACTCTAATACGGAATCGAAAACAGAGTAAAATCTCGTTAAACATGCACCTTTTGACAACCAGCGTACTTCAGTATGTAAGAGCAGTCGTTTGAAGTCTTCATCATTTTCGTCGCACAATTGAGCAAATAAACGCGTATTCAATGCATTGCTTCTGATTTTGTTGACAGCTTTTATTACAAAATGAAGAGATTGGTTCAACCTGTCACTTAAATGTTTTGCCACAAGATGTTGTCGGTGGATTACGCAATGAATAGCTGTAAGTCCTGGTATAATTCTTTTGAGATGACTTATAAACCCACGATATCGACCGACCATTGCAGGAGCTCCGTCTGTTGCCGCTGAAATAATGTTTGTAAATGGAATCGATTTTTCCGTAAAAAAATTACTCAGGACATTAAATATTGATTCGCCTTTAGTGTCAGTCTCCAAAGTTCTGGCAAATAGCAATTCTTCGTGAATTTCTTCCTCCATAATAAATCGAACATATGCTAATAATAATGCTTCATTACCGGGTAACGTTGACTCGTCCAGTTGTATAGAAAAATGAGTTTTTTGCAGATGATTGCACAAAAAACTTTCGGTATCAGAGCTCATTTCATCAATGCGTCTTTGAACAGTATTGTTACTTAATGGAATTCTTTTTAGTACGTCAAATGGAGATTTGTGCAAAACAGTTTTTAAAACCTCTTCAACAGCGGGTAAAATTAATTGTTCTCCGATAGTGTGCGGTTTTCCAGATTTTGCTATTAGTAATGAGATATTGTAAGATGCCCGCAAGCCATCATCGTTACTTTGAGATGTTGAAGCGAACATACTGTGCATGGTGGGTCTCTTTTCATATTTTTCCTTCAATGTTTGAAAATATTTCAAATCTTTACCTATTTTATCAGTATGACACCTTTTTAGATGATCTTCGAGCTTTGATGGTTTCATAGAGTCATTGCTCAAAACTTTGTTGCATAATAGGCACATGGGCAATTGTTTGTCTGCCTCTGATGGAACAAAACCATATTTCAAATAATCGACACTATATTGTCGACATTTTTTCTTTGCTGTAGCCATGTTTCGTGTCAGTTACCTTACCTGTAAAAAAAAATGTTTTAGTAACCAAGTTTTTTTCTGAATATAGGTATCACACCGCAGCCTTTGTCACCACGCGGTAATAGAATTACGGCTTGTAAAGGGACCAACTAATAAACCGCTAAGACAAATACAGACGTTTTCACAAAACGGTATCAATTTTAAAGTACCTAATTTACCACAAATTTTTAATAGTACAAATAAAAATTGGTGTACTCAGTATCAAATACTGATCATATTTGTGTAGAAAAAAATAAAAGTCGAAATCCCAAAATTGTCCATAAAAGCGATAACTAACATTTCATCAAATCAATGAGTTCACGCGCTCCGTGTATTTGCGTATTTTTTGTCTGCGGCTTCATTGTTAAAACGTGACAAACTGGCATCGAAGCTCAAGCCCTGCTCTTTCCAAAAAGAAATAGTTTTGATAAAATAGTTACTTCAAAATCAATTTAAAATGATTGTGAAATTACTGTTTTATAAAATTAGTAGTCATTTGCAAGAAAAATTACAAAATTAATTGCTCTGCAATATTGCTTATTCGGCCTTTTTAGAAAGGCAGTGCTTCTGTCGTGAAAAAACAATTGAATAAAACGTGCTCTTTGTCTTCAAATCAAAAGAGGACAATTAAAATATCTGTAAGTTACGAAGTTACCTATCTACAAGGTGTTTTTTTAACCGTCTTACACCAAAAGCCCATTTAATGTATCCATTATAAGAAATTGAAAGGTATACCTATTTATTAAATTTTAACTCTTTTTTCATAAAATAACGTATTTAATAAATAACAATTTTAATTTGAATCACTTGTTTAGTTTCAGTCAATAGGTGATAGTACCTAGCAATCGAGCCTGCTAATCAATATCCAATAAAAATAAGTCCACGTGGACTACCGTCCAATAACGTGCGAGCGGCACCTTTCAACCCCGCGCGTAATCCCTATTCTAAGGCGCTCGCGCTTCCCTTTGTGAAATGCCGCCTCAGTGACCTCAGTCACATTTTGGTTTTCGGCTAATGCACATTATGCACAAGTGCTGCTTTGTTATTGGCAAGTGTCCGATCGCGTGTGACGATGAGTGATAGCTGTGGTGATAAGTGATAGTGATAATCTGGATTATTTACAAATGGTTGATTCCAATCTTTTAAATACGCCTGAAATCCCTTACTTTGTTAAATACGTATCTACCACTAATGTTTTACATCGGAAAATTGTGTCAGACAGTCCTAAGCCTGTTTAAGTATGAAGGAAAGATTGGAATTAATCTCTTCCGACCGTCGCAGTGTTAGTGATACCTACCTATTCGGTTTAGAGTGCGTTGCCCTCACCGTTTGCGCCTGCATATTATATACCTACCACTTCCCGATTTTTTAAAAGCACACATGACACATGCCAAAAAATACATTGTCCGAAAGTGCACTTGATAGGTAGGTACCTACACTACCTACGCGCCATATGATCGCGGCCGCTATCTTTGTAGATAGGTAAGAACTCTAATCACGCGCAATTCAGGATGTTTCAAACATAATTTTTCGAATATTACTTTTTATGCTTTTTATGCACTTTAAAACTCAACTAATAGGTACCGTTTATATTTTGCGAATGATAAGTACGATACGGATACATTAAGTGGGCTTCGGGTCTAAGACGGGTAAAGAAACACCGTGTATAGTTGTATACAAACAGTTGTGATCAACCGACTGGTACACGTAAACAAAATACTTAAGTACTATAAAACAAAAAAAAGGTAGGTACTTACTTTTCTCCGGCACTAGCAAACACTGATATAAATTTTCTCACACCTTCTTTTCGTAATTCCGGAAACAAATGAATGAGTTTGCCTTTGGCATCAAGTATTTATAGTGGTGATCAAATTCATGTCTGAACAAGCATTAAGCATTGTCGGGCGGATAGCGCTTTGCAAGTCTGTACACGAAATTGTACCTACGTAATATCGAATACGCAAGTTTGAACAAGTAACAGTCGCTTGCCTTATTAAAATATAATCTGCTTAGTTAGGTACTAAAAACAATGTAGGTAGGTAGTAGGCCCTTTTAAAAACTATGCTTACATTTTTGCTCTTTACTATCAAAACCAGATAAATTTTCGTGGACCCCCATTAACATTTTATGGACCCCCATTTATTGTTCACGCCTACGTAGACCCCCAGCAAGTCTCCCGTGGACCCCTGGGGGTCCACCTGGACCACTTTGGGAATCACTGGATTAAAGGAAAGAGAATTTTAAGAGAATTAAATTGACTCTAAGGCAGGTAGGTGTAGATACGACAAGCAAAGCGAGGAGTGTTATGAAGAACTGCGAACCTATAGCGCGCTAGCGAGCGTGCTGCGGCAACGGTCGGCTAAGTGCCAGAACCAAACATTTCATAAAAAAATCAAGTCCCTCAGGGGTTTCCTAATAAGGATCTTATAAGAAAACTTTTTTTAAACTTGCTTACCTTTTCCCTAACACATAAGGAGAGTTTAGTATGTACACTGTTTTCGTCTTTGCTATCAAATATAGAGATCTTAGCTCCTTCTTCGAGACATATACGGCAGAGATTCTCCATATTAGAACAACAATTTCGATTTGACTGAACTCTGATGTTTAGTCGCAGCTATAGTTTCCAGTCCATGGTTGCTCTGCCTGCAATACAAATACACGTTACAATATTCGATATCAAAATAACTAAGATAATATAACTTAGTTTTTAACTATCATCTGGTTACAAACAAACAAAACTACCAAAGAAATACGGGAAAGCTACCTGCCTGCGTGACACTTCGTTGTTTAGCGTGGGTTTAAAGAAAAATCGTTAGACATCTGTAAAACTTATAACTCTTATAACACTTCAGCCAATTAGTCCGATTGTTTTTTGTTGAGAAGCATTCATTTCAAATCAAAGCAGAAAGAGTTAATTAAGGCCTCCTTGGTTTCGTTGGAACTTTCGGCTCGACTTGACAGTTTTGTTTGACACTCGGAAATGTCACTCCATTCCAAAGCAACAAACTTGGAGCTAGCTACAAAGTTTCTATAAGTTTTCACGATTATCGCTCACTCCACATAATAAATAACAATTTAAACATGTTGAGTTTCTTAAATACCTAGATTGAGACATATATTGTACCATACGATAATTGTTGAAAATGAAATTTCATCATTTGAATGACGTTCACCAAATCGTTATCAACCTTTGTAAACGCAACTTGTCTATGACATTTTTACTTTTTAAATATTGCGGGCTATTGGCACAAGCATACAGCCATAAGACCAAAACATTTAAAAATAACAAGAAAATCAATTAACTTTAAAGTTAATCGACAACTCTTAGGCTTATAAATCATCAGATTCATGAATTAGAACCTAATCCCAATCATTTGTAATTCAATAATGAATAATTGGAAAACTGAAATATCGCCGAGATCACAAGACCAATCATAGACATCACGTTTATCAACCCACCAACTTGTCTTGTCTTCTGTCATCAGGTGATTGGGAGTGAGAAATCAGAAAAGGGATAATTTCGTAAATCAATATGTCTGGGAAAGAGAAATTGCAAATTTTCCCTTCTCGGGGGTAAGTATTTGTAACTGCATTACGTTCTTCATGATAAATAAAACTGTGATGTAAAATTTGGGTCAGAAACAGGGTGGTCCCGTGATTACTTTACTTAAATGTATCTTGGATTTTCAGAGCTCAGATGTTAATAAAGGCTCGATTGGCCGGAGCAGTCAAGGGCCATGGTCTCCTCAAGAAAAAGGCTGATGCCTTGCAAGTGAGGTTCCGTATGATCTTGGGAAAAATCATCGAGGTAAGTCTTATTCACCAGTATTGTAATTTGCTCCTCAACTTTCTCCCTAAAACCCCGTCCCCTGTCCTGAATGTATAAAGTCTTGATGGTTAAATTACGAATTTTGTATCATTTGCTTTTCATGCAAAATGAGTCAAGGTTGTTGCACTTTGCAATATTTTAATAGCTAATTTAAAAACTCCATAGTTCATACTTTGGCGACCCTGAATAGTCCAACTGATTCTGGCCAAGAAAAAACATAGGAAGATAGAGAACGGTCAATTATGTCCAGCAGAGTGGACATTGTTCAATAAAAATAAATAAAAGTGAAATTGTATACCGTAAGTAAAATATTGTATTTTTGTCCATTAGACAAAGACCCTTATGGGTGAGGTGATGAAGGAAGCAGCATTCTCTCTGGCCGAGGCGAAATTCACGACGGGTGACTTCAACCAGGTGGTGTTGCAAAATGTTACCAAGGCACAGATCAAGATCCGTTCCAAGAAAGACAATGTTGCTGGTATGTTTGTCTACTTATGCTATATTTAAAAATTGTTTTTTTTATAAGAAGTAGGTCAATCAATTGGGCCTCGTTGTTATTCTGTACTTTAAACCAGTGGCTTCATCAGGCGGCCTGCGAGCTTGGCTGTCTTGTATGTACCTATCGCCTAATAAGTATCGCCTAGTAAGTCCCAAATTATTAACCAGTGTGGTGTCAATTTTGTTAGTTACTACATATAATAATAATAATAATAAATAGCAATTTATTTCAGACATTCATCCATAGGTATTACACATAGGTGGGTATATACATAAAAGCAAAAATGATAACAAAGGAAATTTTGAATTTTAAAATAATAAACATAACTAAAAGAATTAATTAAACTACTAATAACTAGGACCGTGAAGGGCCAACCACCTCTTCATCACGGGTGTGTTCCACCTGTCAGCAAACACGTTCAGGATGCTGTTTGTGGTCGTGCGCAGGCGGGTAAGCACGGAGGCACAACACTTCCTTATGATAGCGTGGAAGTCGTCGGTGCGCGCCGCGGTGAACATGCCGCATATGAGGCCCTTGGCAGCTACAAGGTTGACAACCGCTGCTTTAAACTTGTCATTTATTTACTGTGTGCAGTCATCTGATATCATTCCAATCAATCCAAAAATGGTGACAATGGTCACTGTTGAGAGACATTGATAAGCCTATAGTAAACCTTGCATCACTAAAGTGCGAGCGAGAAGTCATTTGTGACCCAATCTGCCAGTTCAATTATACAACCGGTTAGCCTAGAGGGTAGTGGCGCTGCCTACTAAGCTGAAGGTCCTGGGTTCGAATCCTAGTAAGGGCAAATATTTGTTGATGAGCATGAATTTTTGTTCTGATTCTTGGATGTTTTCTATGTATTTAAGTTTTTATACATATATGTTAAACCTTTGGAGAAGTCTGGTCAATAAGAATAGGACATGAGGTCCCGATCCTCAGCATTGAGGGAATGACTATTGATGAAACACATCTAGTACCTATAACACAAATTAGGTGTCAAAGCGGACCCCGAACTTCTTTAGGGCACAACCGGGAATAACGCTAGGATGATGATGGGTACCTATAACACAAGCCATATTGAGCTTACTATGGAGCTAGTTCGATTTGTGTAAGATTGTCCCCTAACATTAATATTATATATATATTAGCCATTTATTTCCTTAAATAAGTATAATTACAAGTTGGATATTTATTTATAAGTTTTGTACTAGAAATATATTTCAGGACCTCTCTACGAGTAAAGGCCTACTCCATTCTACTCCACATTTTCCTGTTTTATATAATATTATATTCCACAACACAAGCCTAACTGAGCTTACCGTGGGCCTAGGTTGATTTGTGTAAGATTGTCCCGTAATATTTATTAATTTTTTATTTATATTACGATTATTTAATCAACCCGTCTCCAGGTGTCACACTGCCAATCTTCGAGTCATACCAAGACGGCTCGGACACGTACGAACTCGCGGGTCTGGCCCGTGGTGGGCAGCAGCTCGCCAAGCTGAAGAAGAACTTCCAGAGCGCCGTCAAGCTGCTGGTAGAGCTCGCGTCTCTGCAGACATCCTTCGTCACTCTGGATGAGGTCATCAAGATCACCAACAGGCGTGTCAATGCTATTGAGCACGGTATGTTCCAGACCAGCCTAGTTAGCATGGCCAGTTACCAGTTAAAGCAGCGTACCAAGACAGCAGCTTTATTTGTGAACAATAGGTATGCACAATAGCTTCCAGAGCGCTGTCAAGCTGCTGGTGGAGCTCGCCTCTCTGCAGACGTCGTTCGTCACTCTGGATGACGTCATCAAGATCACCCGACAGTTCCAGTTAACAGTTTCAGTGCTAGAAACCCGCTAGGTGTGTCTCTCGTTATTACACACTACTTACTACGCTTTACAAAGCAGAAAAACCGCCGTATGAGCTACGAGCGTAACTTTTGGCACTAAATGTGTTAAATAAGAACTAAAAACCATTTTAACATGTTGCCTGTCCCATTACTAGACAAAAGTTTTATCACTGGCCCTGAGCTTTCGACCCGAGTTGCACTGCGGCACTACCACGAAAATCGAAACTCGCAATATCTCCCTCTCTGTCGCTTTAATATGCAAGTGCGAGTGAGAGATAGTGATAGACGAACGAACGAATGAAGCGTTTCATAGTAGCCGCTCTGGCCGTGGTCTCAGATGACTGACGTCTCAGCAAGTTGCCATCATACCATCTAACTACCCTACAAAAGCCTATAAAAATGTGGGCAACATTATTTTTACGTCAATGTCGTCTTCATGACAGGGAAAACCTTTTCTCCGTATTGATTGCAGTGATCATACCGCGACTTGAGCGCACTCTGGCTTACATCATCTCCGAGCTTGATGAGCTGGAGCGAGAGGAGTTCTACCGGCTCAAGAAGATCCAGGACAAGAAAAAGATCATCAAGGACAAAGCAGAAGCGGTCAGTATACTTTTCTTTTGAGTGTCCGACTGCTGGGCAAAGGCCTCCCCTCTCGATTTCGCGTTATTCCCACCTGCAACCACCAATTTGTTACCAGAGTGGTAACAGCTGGGATTTTTTTCCCATCTTTTACTACTAAAGTACACATAGTTCACTCTCCATTTCACCCATCATCCATTACAACCATTAGAAATCATTTATCATAAAGTAAGGGCAGATTCAGTCGCCCGTATCGTTTGCGGGGACTGTTTCTGGTTATATCAAGGGAATATATTTCCATTACCACTAAAGTACTTGGTGGTAACTACTGGTAAAAAAAAACAGCTACCATCAATTTCTATTCCCATTGGCAAAAGATGGAAAAAATAACCCAGCAGAATCTTATGACCTATAATGTTTTAATTGTATCTTAATATGAACTTTGCCCATTTTAATCCTTTTAGTATTTTAAATATTGACATACCTTTTAATTGTAATAATGTCAATTTTAATCTTTTGAATATTTTAAATGATCTGACATATTATGTTTTTTAAATGTTGAACATGTTTGTGTTTTACTTTTTTATTTTACTTTTATGAACTTAATCATTTACTGGGTATTTAATCATGTGTTTTAAAATTATGTGTACTATTTCATGTGTATTTTAACAATAGATTAAGTTATAATGTTACTAACCGATATGGAACTTATTCTGAAAAAAAGGTTTTCATTAATTAATAATTAATTTCAGAAAAAGAAGGCTTTGCTCCTAGAAGACATGGGCCGCGACCTCGGCGACGGCCGCGGTCGCAACACCAACCTCCTCGACGAGGGCGACGAAGACATCGTGTTCTAAACCGGTTCCATCCGCTTTCATCAGGTTATTACCGGTCCCACCGCCGATCTAACTTGCAGCGGCCATTTTGTTTTGAAACATCGCCAGTTTATATAAAGACATTATGTAATCACACTAGTAAAAAGACTGCTTATATCAAAACAAATGTTCTTCCAAAATAGCAGTTTCACTCTGATGGCGTGACCCCAAGGTCACAATCTTAAACACTTTGTGTGACCTCGGTCAATCGCCATTTTTAAATTTTGGAGGGCTTAAACTTACTAGTCTCTGCTGCTATCATATCCATGAATGCTTCAAGAAAATTGCCTCTGTAACTTAATTTAGTGGTTCATTAGGCTAGTCAATTCTCAGTAATTATGACTTTGGTCGATCATAAAGTGACAGTGATTTTTACTGATAATAATTAGCCTTTTGTTATGGTTCTAACAGTTAAAGCCTATTATTAAGTGTAACGGCTTGTTTGCCGGTCCCTCCGGGTCGATAATATTGTATGTACCTAGTAACATTGTTACGAGTAGTAGTCGCAGTCAAGTGTCCGGCAATCTAACATTATGGGAGCTTTTCAGTATTACCTTTGAACCTTACGGAGACGAAAAATGCCCTTTGTATACTCACCTTCCCAGACACCTCAAAATTGTACGTGTACGGCACATGACTGTATCAAAATGTTAATGAATTTTATGATATTACAGCCAATGCGGTGTTGTCGTTATAATGTTATCATCTTCCTTAAATACCTTAAGACCCTCTAATACGGTCCAATATTCAGTGGCACTTTGATTGGTTTGACACCTAAATTGATTGTAAGCATTCCACAAGTGCGTTATAAGTTATATTCAATGCTAAAGCTATTAGAATGCTGTGACGCATAACCAGTAAGTAAAGTACACCCGTTTTATTATTTATAGTTTTTGATTTGTTGTTTAATGGTCGTATAAGTGTAAACAATCATGTAAATACAAGTTTGTGATGCGAAATATTAAATATTATTATTAATCGAATTGTTGTTTAATTCTGGTTAAAATATAAATTAGATAGTGGCACCATACTTGACGGTATTTGCCCAAATATTCGTGTTGCATCTTTTTCCTTCCTACGGCAAATGAAAGAGAGGCAAAGACGCAACCCACAATTGTAGTACGATCATGACGTTACTCAATCGTGGGGCAGGTCGATCACGTAACGCATTGCACGCGCGTCAGGTAGATCTAATATCTAATAGGGTATTTGACAACAACCCTTCGTGCGCGAGTCCGACTCGCACTTGGCCGGTTTTTTTATATGCAGAGTGGATATGCATGACCTTGGTTTTGTCATAGTTAATGACTAAGCCTACGTCGTGGGCCCATGAACACATATAAAAAAACAACACCTAAACCTTACCGATATTTAAAGTTGGTTTTATAAAGTCAAACTTGACACCCGTTCAGAATAGTTACCGCAAACTCAATGAGTTTGCGCTAAATTTCCTCGTCTCCTGCTTCCCCGCGTAGCCCCGAGCTTGCAGACTGTAAATTGTCCTAACGCGCGTTCTAAACGTTACGTGATTACTGATTACCCTTCTGTCATAATTGTGCGAGATTAAGAAAAAAATTATATCACGTGCCGTTGCTGACCCGTTATAGATCCCTATACCTAATAGGAGGCCGCTTCGATGATATTATCCAAATAAATTTTTGGTCCACGCATTTGAATCACTTTCAGTGCCAGGAACTAGCTAGGTGGTCTCTACGGGCTAAGAGCGTAGCGTTAGAAAATAATAGTTTTTTTTTATACCTAATACTTATGAAGCGTCAAAATTTTGAATTATGTTATGAGACAAGATTTTCCCCACGATTCTTATTTTTCCCCTCACTGCCTCGGAAAGCCGTATTTTATCCTTTAAAACCAGTGAGTAAAATCGCATTTTATCCACTAGTGGGCAAAGTAATTTGACCTTGGAGCGTATCTCATGTATCCCATGAACCGTGATAGTTAGACAGTTGAAATTTTCACAGATGATGTATTTCTGTTGCCGCTATAACAACAAATACTAAAAAACAGAATAAAAAAAATAATTAAGGGGCTCCCATACAAAAAACTTTTCAGAATTGCTTGTTGCCTTCATCAGGCGCTGGGTCTCTAAATGTATAGGAAAACTAAAATCCGACTCGCACTAGACCAAAATTAAAAAAAATAAAGTTATTTGTTATATTTTTTTATACAAGGGTGCAAACTTATTACTTAAATTAAATAAAGTTGTTTTGCATGTTGCACTTTCCTCGCTACAGTGAGGTGAAAAGTTTTGTGTTACACACGGGTGCAAATGTAATTTACTTCTCGTGTGTTTCAACACTCGCTACGCTCAGGATTATATTTTAGAACCACTCGCTTCGCTCGTGGTTTAACTATAGATTCCTATCGCTTGCTCGTGTTTCAATTCTACACTCGCGGGTAAAATACAACTTTGCACCCTTGTATAACAAATAACTATTGCACAGTCATTAATCCATTCATTGCCACGCTACGCTACGCTCGTAGCTCTGCGCCGTAGACCGTAGCAGGCGTAGCAGCTTAAACTCCATTTGTTGCGAAAAGCGCCCGTAGTCGTCTAACGCATACATGTATGTCGTGATTGGGTCTGAAGCGGTTAATTATAATTTATGATTTCCTAAAGTCGCCTTCCATTTCCATCATCAGGTTTGTTGATATCATAAATATTAATATAGTGCACTGTCACCGATCATACTTACCCAATAAAGTGCCACTTACCAGTTACCCCAGTAAGTGGTTACGGATGTAAAAATGGTTGACTTATCTACCTATTACTAATTATAGCTTTGTACTACCTAAATTATTTAAATACTTTGTAGAATCAAAGACAAAACATGACATATCGGACCTCTATTGTCGGATAGAAACACGAAATATCATCAAAACTCAGACTGCAGAGTCGCCTATTGAAATGTTTAGGAGGTCAAATAAGTATAATAAACGACGTCGACCTGTGGGAGGCATTTACTTTTTATAGTTTTAGTTTATAATATAGGTTTAGTTTAGTTTTATTTCTTTATACATATTATTTTATACCATTTCGTAATTAAATTGTTTTTGAGAAGCTTTCAAATAAGTTCGTTGTACATTAACCTCGTAAGGCCCAAGCTCAAATTATGCCACGAGATCTAAACGCCCAATGTTCATTCTAATGTACAATATCTATACATGTACCTGCGGCCCAAGACTTATTTTTAGTTTTTTTTTTTTATTGAAAACTTGTCCAGAGTTTTATGGTCTAGACAGGTCGAATGCAACCCATTTGAATCCCATCGGTGCTGTTCATTATAATGAACATCGGGTCTTTACGCCTTATTAAATTTGAAATAAAAAGCAGTATTATTCTTCAGCCTTACACACATTTAAATGTTAACAAAAGTACTTAAAATTATTATTTTTCAACTCACATCATCATCACAGGCCTTTGCGTCTATTCCAGACGATTTAAACATTGCCATGGAGACATCGTTTTTTGTGACTTTAGAGACCAATACGCGACCGGCATGATCTTTCACATTTCTGGCAGACGAAATTCGTGCCAGGGGCTCTAGTTTCAGCTTGTTGTCTACGCAACCTTCTATTGGCCAGTGTCTCTAAACAGGTTCCATCGCACAACGCTCTGCCGTCCACAACGTGTTTGCGCCATCCATCTCTATCTTTGGCAAGCTTTGCCCAGGTCCGATAGTCAATTTTAAAAGCAGCCATGTCTCGCTTAGCGCAATCCTTGAAACGCAACATCGGTCTCCCAATGTTTCTCTTGGCGTTTGCTACTGCACTAAGCAAGGTACGTTGAGGTATTCGAGAAGGTTCCATCCGGTGCACATGGCCCAGCCACCGCAAGCGTCTCTGTTTGAGAATAGCAGTCAAACTGGGCAGCTGTGCTATGTCAATAACCCTCTGATTTGTCACTTTGTCCTCCCACGTAATGCCTAAGGTATTACGTAACAGCGCATGTGAAAAGTGTTAAGTCGTCGCTCTTGTTTCGCTTACGTCGTCCAGGTGTAAGAGTATGCTCAGAACGCATGTTTGGTAAACAATAATTTTGGTTCTGATGGTAAGATGTCTGTTACACCATACTCTTGTACGTAGCCTTCCGAACATTGTCGCCGCTTTGCCGATACGAATATCGATCTCTGCATCAAGGGAGAGATTGATCAACTCTAGTTGAAGTAATAATAATGAGATCGCTTAATATAGGTACTTACTTTTAGTTACTAAATACTCTCATTAACAACAAATCACATTCTTTTGAGATCCTAGATTCGTCAAATGTTTATCAAAATGTATGTAGAATTATCATCTATTCAAAAACTAAGCTAAACTAGCGAGAGATTTATCAATCCGTTAACATATTTGACATCTTTATTATAAAGTTGTAACAAAAAAACTCTTACTCTAACATAAAAATAACAAAAGTAACATTGTAATTTTGGTAAAAACAGACAAAAACTTGTACAAAATGTAATACGCTCACAAAAGCAACTTAACATAATACTAGACTTATACAAATTAAATCATAAACGTCTCAAATTACATAGTGATTAACGCCCATTGTACTCTGCAATGCACACGTTTTTTTAACAACACTTGAAAAATAGATGACCACCATATTCCATTAAAATAACAATTAATTACTGTTATATATGTCTTTATCTTAATGTTTAATACGTTTTTTTAATAAACAAACACAAGATTCAACGAATAAAACCATATTCAACTTACGTGACATCCGGTTTGGTGGCATGGTCGAGACAAAGTGGCCGATGTCTATGGATTACTTTCCTTCGTTACTAAAAATGTCATCAAGTGTCAAACGTCACTCCTGTCATCTGTCATTTAGAAGCGTTTAATTATTGGCAAAGTGCCTAAGCAGCAAAAAGCCACAACACGGAAAAAAAAAAAAAAAAGCGTTTAATCAAAATGGCCGATGGAGGTAAAACTTAAATGAAATGTTATGAGAACGTTAGTGTACATCGCAATGTACATTGGGCGTTTACTTGAGGGTATAGCCCAATCTGACTGGGTCTGAGTTATATGTGTTACTTTGTACATTGTGATGTACAGTGGGCCTTACGAGGTTAACTACAATACGATGCATTTGTTTATTTATTCACACTGACGCGGCTTGCGGTGGCGATGGCGGTCAATAGTAAACTTGACATTAGCTGTGAAATACAAAACAATGTATGGCCAGCTTTAAGGTGAAAAAATATAATATAATATAATCTTTATTTCATTACAACAGAAGTTATTGGTACAAAGAAGTGTGGTTGAAACTTGACACATAGTTATCTTTTGTAATTTAAATTATTGGTGCAGAATGAAGTCCTTTACTTCCTTCCCGTACTAGTTAAAAACTGTATCACGGTGTAGTAAGATTCGTCAACCCACATCAATATAAGTATATAACTGATATACAGTAATGTATTTACAATATGCGGCAAGTTACTTATTTTCTTATATTACCTACATTTATGCAGTGGATCATAAATTTATACAATTTGATGGTATGTTCACCAGTAGATCATTATTTAGAGTTGGCCGAGCTACATTAAAGTAGTCCATTCAAAAGCAACTCCACCGTCCAAGGGCTAAGAATCCAATTCCAATGTCAGCCGGCACAAAAGTCGGTACATTCAATAATCTCAACCAAATTGTGAACAAGTTAGCTTAGACGTAAACAACTAGTATAATGCAAAAAATACAGATGCATTTATGCAAACTTAATATTCTATTTTCAATATATTTACTTATTTTTATGTACAATTAAATATACGTACGTGCGTGGAATGTGTATCTGAGTGAGTATGTGTGTGTCTGTATATGTGAGTAGGTGTGTCTCTTCGTAGCTAAGTGAATTCAAAAAGATATCCAATACCCGTCTACATTCATAGGAACTTAAGTCACGTAATTTAATGTATTTACTTATACCCATGATTATAGATTTTGGGTCCGAGATTTTTTTGGAATTTACGGGAAAACGCTGACTTGGATGTAGGGATATAATAAACAAAGTCAAGACGGCGGCGTGTTGGAGAATAGTCAGGCTGATTTTGATGTTGGGATAATATTAAGCCCTTAATATGCATATGGATACCTACATCGTTTTGTAGTCGGCTGTAAGTAGATACTCATGCATTCGTTAGAGTGAACGCAACGCGTTGAAATAACATTGCCATGCGAATTGGCGGACCAAGTTGACCTCCTACAACCTAAACAGTCTGAAATCAAGTTTCAACAACAACAAGAAATTTAATAACCCTAAAATTCTAAACAGCATGATAAACTCACTGTTATTAAGTAAACACCTTTCGTACTTCATCGTGCGAATCGATCTTCAGTTAGATTTCAACTGTGATCACTTTGGACATTTACAGGGAACAACACTCTCGCCCTCCCGCCTCCCTGAAGGGGGAATGGGGGGGAGGTAGGTACGTGCCGACTTGCCGCGAGTCCCTCACCCATAAAAGATCGTAAATGCACTAGGACTGAAACGACGCGAAGATCTTATTAAACTGGCGAAAGAATTATTATATAGTCTCAAGAATCGGATGATGATTTGAATTTATATATTAATCCCGCAAATATTATCTATATGGTTTAGCGTCATTTTGTCAACAGTGCGAGTCGTGTTTTAGCAGTCTGGCAAAACATCCGTGTCGCTGGGGAATAGCTGAAATTGTTATTTAGGTACGGCATAAGCAATGAAGTAGGTAAGTATCTGCTATTACTACCATCATCCGAAAGACGTCCACTGCTGGACACAATATAGTTCGTAGCCATGTTTGCGCGAATTAACGATCACTTATCAATTCTTTTTACACTAAAATAACTGATAAATGTAGGAGAAGCCCGTAACCTAATGAAACACGTAGATATTCCCAAAAGAATGACTTTATAAAAAAAAAATACTTACGTACGCTTGAATAAATGTAATCTTTCTTTCTTTCTTTTAATCCGGCCACCCACGCTATGTTATAGGTATTATAACCGATGGTTATGCCTGCACAGTTCTATCCTAGTAACCAACCTAAACCTATTTACTCGTAGTAACCATTTGACGGTAAAATGGTTTCTATACTCGCCCACAACGGCCACAACCCAAAAGACGACTAAGGCCATAAAACGCTCCGTGCAATACAATGGAATATTCCATTGTATTGTACGGAGCGTTTTATGGCCTTAGTCGTCTTTTGGGTTGAGGGTGAGTATAGGTTGGTAGGTAAAATTTTTATTTTGTGGCCCGGGGCTCCTTCGCTAAAATGTCTTTGCGGCCCTCGTAGAAAAAAGTTTGAGCATGGCTGGTTTCTCAAATGATCTTTATAACAGTCGCTCAGAAGGTAGGTACTGTACTACAAAGAATTTTGAAAATCGTGAGCATACCAACATAAGCCGAACATAGAACCTCCTCCTTTTTTGAAGTCAGTTGTAAATAGGTATGGCAATTCGATAACTAGGCGGTAACCATCTGGGGGCCGATTTTTGACTTTCGACCGCTCGAAAATTAAATAAAAGTAAATACAATTTTAGTGTCAAAGTTGCAGGCACTAACTTTCTACCGATATAATTAAATACGAGTGGTCAATACCACTCGCTTTTCAATTTTCTATCGCTATTTCAATAGAGCATTTCGTAATTTTAGTCCGTTTTCGAGTGAAAGATTCGAGCGCTCGAAAGTCAAAAATCGGTCCCCAGGTGGGGGCCTTAAAGCTTGTTTGCCACCGACGTGGTATAAAAAAAAAGACTATTATGACGTAGCGCAAAATTTTAAAATATTTATTTCTGCTTAACGTAATTTTAATGGAGATGTAAATTTTTGTATGGAGCTACTTAAACCGCTGCACCGATTTAGATGAAATTTGATATAGAGATAGTTTGAGTCACGGGGAACTAAGGATATTTTATCCTGGAAATAATCCCCTAAGGGAGTGAAATGGGGGGTGAAAATTTGGATACAACCCATTTTAGATGAAATTTGGTATAGAGATAGTACGAGTATAAGTCTTGGGGAAGGACAAATGATAGTTTTAACCCGGAAATCATCCCCTAAGGTGGTGAAATGGGGGGTGAACATTGAATGGAACCCGTTTAGATGTGGTATAAAGATAGTTTGAGTCCCGGGGAATGACATAGGATAGTTTTTATCCCGGAAATCATCCCTAAGGGGGTCAAATGGGGGGTGAAAGTTTGTATGGAGAGATATAATATAAACGAGTTCCACGTGGACGGAGACGCGGGCAGAACCTAGTAATCTCCACTTATAATAAATCTCTAAATTAAAAAAAGAATCAGCCAGTTTGAAACTAAGCTTTCTGTGGTACGAATGTTCTCAGCATCCCATGGACGGAAAAATATGAAACATTTTATATAGGTACATTATTATTCCAGCTGCAACTTAGGATAGTTTTTATCCGACTGCGACAGTTAATTTATTTTCCGTAATATACGACTTCATTTAATTTTTCATTTATTATTCTTAAAGTATATCGCCGCCACATCTGTCAGCTAAAATAAACGTCAAAATCACAGTAATAAGAAATATTACGGACAAAATGGCGGAATTGCTTTGCCTTTCTTTCGCCTATTAATAATTTTAATCCCGTCTACGATATACATTGACGAGACACATAGGTACCAAAAGCAAATATAAAATTAATCGATTTTGATATGCGAACTTATATGCGCAAATGTCGAATTAAGGCGTAATTTGTACAAAATGTAACAACAAATTCGAACAATATAAACTTGGTTTTTTTGAATGGCACACGCGCGCGCTCTTTGCGTATTCAGCCAAACCACGAAAACTGAAACTCGAAGTTCGTATATCTGAGGGCCTACCGCGAACGGCATTCGAAGTTTTCCCTCTCTGTCGCACTTATGTACGAACTTGTAAGTATGACAGAGAGGGGAAACTTCGAATGCCTTTCGCGGTAGGCCCTCTGCATTCCTGTCACTTGTTAGTGCGATAGAGATAGAGATACCCGAACATTTTCGAATTCCGAAGTTCGTGGTTTAAAAGAAAATACGGATGTCGGATAGATCTAAATTAATATTTTATGTGTGAATATGGTTAAAATTATTTGGAAATACTTTTGTTGTTTTAGTATATTTGACTAGCTTTAAGTTTAATATTGTACGTCCGAAATGGGCAAGCTGTTGGACTTTATTTTACCCAAAACAACTAAATGTATGTTCTGACAATAAAGAAATCTTATTTTATCTTATCTTATCGAAAATAGGGATGTAGACACTAAACAAAATAATCATAATGTTGTATTATCTCGAAAAAAAAACAACGCAAGAGGCTATATAGGTAATCACTAAGTTATAAGCGTATAAAGTTTTAAGAGGGGGTTTGTTGCGTCTCTTTTCCGCAAAAAGCACCTTTATAATGAAACGATTGTTTTTACTATGACGCTCGAGGATCGTGACGTCACGGTCCCTGATCGTTTTCTCACTCTAACAAGCGACATTAAAACGGTTGTAGCTTCGTAATTTTTTGAGATATTTGAATGAGTTTTTCGTTTCTTCTTTCTTTTGAAGTGAGTCTACAGCTACACCTCTATTTGGAAGACAAGCGGAAATAATACATACTATCTATACTAATAATCCATACTTCCATACTAATATTATCAATGCGAAAGTGTGTCTGTCTGTTACCTCTTCACGCCTAAACCGCTGAACCGATTTAGATGAAATGAGCCCCGGGGAAGGACAAAGGGTAGTTTTTATATCTGAGGGGCTGAAATTGGGGGTGGAAATTTGTATGGAGCTACTTAAACCGCTGCACCGATTTAGATGAAATTTGGTATAAAAATAGTTTGAGTCCCGGGGAAGGACGTATAATAGGTTTTATCCCGGAAATCATCCCCTAAGGGGGTGAAAAAGGGGGGGGGTGAAAATTTGGATGTAATCTATTTTGATGAAATTTGGTGTAGATATAGTTTAAGTCCTGGGAAAGGACGTGGGATAGTTTTTACCCCAGAAATCATCCCCTAAGGGGGTGAAATTAGGGGTGAAAATTCGGATGGAACCCATTTTAATACAATTTGGTATAGAGATAGCTTGAGTCCTGGGAAAGGACATAGGATAGTTGTAATTCCGGAAATCACTCCCTAAGGGGGTGAAATGGGGGGTGAAAATTTGGATGAATCCCGCTTAGATTAAATTTGGTATAAAGGTCGTTTGAGTCCCGAAGAATGACATTAGATAGTTTTCATCCCGAAAATCATTCCCTAAGGGTATGAAATAGGGGGTGAAAGTTTGGATAAAATCCATGTACCTAGATGAAATTTGGTATAGAGATAATTTGAGACCCTTCAAAGGATATAGAATAGTTTTTGCCTCGGAAATCATCCCTTAAGATGGTAGAAGTTTGTTTGCATTATATTTTCTAAGTATTAAGTTCTACGCGGACGAAGTCGCGGGCAACAGCTAGTATATTATAAATTCGAAAGTGTGTCTGTCTGTTACCTCTTCACGCTTAAACCGCTGAACCGATAGTGATGAAATTTGGTATACGGATAGTTTGAGTCCCGGGGAAGGACATACGATGGTTTTTATCCCGGAAATCATCCCCTAAGCGGGTGATATAGTGGGTGAAAGTTTGTTTGGACCTACGATATAAAACAGTTCCACGCGGACGGAGTAGCGGGCAGAAGCTAGTATAAAATAATTCTCCTGAATTATCTGAAATGAAGTGGTTAGATTTCAAATGTTCGCTATGTAGTGAGTGCAGCTTCCAAAGGTTCCATTATTGTTCTATCTATAGGGAAAATTACGCAAAACTCTGCGTAGGGGGCGACACTAGAATAGTTGGTTGCCATTGTATCTCGGTCTCACTTTCGGTATTGTCTATGCATGCATCCTTGTCACTCATTAGACAATCACATGTGCATGTGTGTGTGAGTTCCTATCTCCCTCTACTGGGTTACGGTTTGTGCTAGTGCTGCACTCTGGCGGCAGAACATTGCAGTAATGTTCCCTATTGACAACTCGATAGCAAGATGGCTCACGGTTGACTTGCTCCAACCAAAGGCGAACGCGGGAACTAAGAGGATGATTGATGCACGCCTGTAATTATATTTCTACCCGCGGCCCTGTTTCGCAGTTCGCTGAATTTTTCCTTTCGTTTTGTAATTCTTACTTTTGTATCTATTGTTTACGAATACGCCCAGGTAAATGGTATACAAATACCTACTTAAATAAAATGTCGTATCTCGATCTACGAACCGAGATACGAGCAGTGAGCACCTATAGTGTATGTGATGGCGACTGTACTGGACATTTCATAGCTTAACTATTCATCATCATCTCATTTAAGAGCTAGGCTCTTGGCGGTGGAGTCATTTACAACTTATTCTACATTCCAACCAACAAAATGAATGAATTTTTATTTTTTTTACTATTAATTAATTATTAAAACACCAAATTAGTTGACACCTAAATGACTCAACAATTAAAGTCCTTGACCGTTACCTACATACCTAAGTAGGGTCTAAGGGTGCGCCTTTCCACCAGATATGTGCTATGCTGTGTTTCACACATTTATTGACACGTAGCTGTAGCTACGTGCCAAATCTATGAAAACATAGCATAGCACATCTCTGGTGAAAAGGCACCCTAAGGGTGAGTAATTGAGTATCCAGCCCCCCTATTCTGTTACTTGTTTTAAGCTCACCTCAACGCTCACCCACAATTATACCTTGACACCGCGACGCGTAGTAATTAAGCGTAGGTAGAGGTGTGTCACTCCTGTCAAATCTGACGAGTTCTGCATCGCACTATCGAAGTTTCTTAAATCAGTTGCATAAATATAACATCCAAACAACTCTCATTGGACTTCGGTCCCTGAGATATCTCTCTATTGCCATATCTTCTACATACGTCTAGTTTGATAACGGGTGACCGGCGGGGTGAGCCGCATTAACGCGTAGCGAATAACAGCCCAGAGCAGTGTGTGAGTGAGTGCATGGTAGCGAACCGCTGTGCATGGCTTATTAGGTGGTAGGGCTTTGTGACCTTCCTTAAAATATTTTACGATGCCATTCGAACCAGTTGTAGAGAAACAAATGTTTGTATGGAAGCAACTACATTTAAAGAACATTAATACCCAAAAAATCGAGTTAAAGAAGGATCTCGCTAACAGCAGCCGAAACGCTTCATACTGATTGGCTTTAAAGTATGACGTCACACGTTGCAATTTGTACTAACCGTTGCATGGAAAATAATAAATAAATAAATATTTTTTTTCGGACAATCTTACACAAATCAACCTAGTCCCAAAATCAACCTAGTCCCAAACTAAGCAAAGCTTGTACTATGGGTACTAGACGACGATATAGATACTTATATAGAGAAATAAATACTTAAATACATAGAAAACATCCATGACTCAGGAACAAATATTCGTGCTCATCACACAAATAAATGCCCTTACCGGGATTCGAACCCAGGACCTCTTGCTTCGTAGGCAGCGTCACTACCAACTAGGCTAAAGCGGTCGTCAAAATGAAGTAAATTGCTGTTTCGGTCGCGAAATACTGCGTTTAGGTCCATAGTTGTCATACAATTTTGTTTCTATAAACGCGTGAGGATTCTATTGGTTCCTTTAAATTTACTCTTGGACAATATATAAAAAAAAACTTTTTTTTCTGGACTTTCAAGGTTCATATCTTTTTATGATTTCAAATATATTTTGTAATATATACTTACTTCATTGCAATCATTTGATGGTTTACTATCCATTTAGCAACACGGCGTTATTAACTTTAACACCACGCAGCAAGCTGCTATTGGTGCAGTATTGTCTCCTCGAGTCCTCGCACACCGCTCCACTAGCTCGCACAGCGCAGGTGGATACTAATCCTTATCCAGTTTCGCGACCAGTTTCAGTTAGCGATTACCTGAAGACCAAGGTTTCTTCAATTAAATATAATAAGAACCTTGATGGTCGCTAACCGACACAATACCGTGTAGGTATACTAAAAGTTACTTTGTTTCTTAACTAGCGACACGCCCCTGTTTCGCACGGGTATGCATGTATTATATGTATAACGTATAAACCTTCCTCTTGAATTACTCTATCTATTTAAAAAAAACCGCATCAAAATCCGTTGCGTAGTTTTAAAGATCTAAGCTTACATAGGGGCAGACATATCTAAAGCGGGAAGCGACTTTGTTTTATACTATGTACTGTGATTAAATTGATTGGTTGGGATTTTTATTTATATTAACGTCTAGTCTTTATGTGTTGACCTTTAAACAGTGCACCGAAACATTATATTGATTAGTTTTACAAATAAAATAAACATGAGATATAGGTAAGATATGGTAAGATTATCGTATCCACGTATTGTCACACTTATTAATGCATTCATAAATGCATTGAAAATCTTAAATTTCATGTTACGAGCAATTTTCTTCAAGGGGCCTATTTGAAAAACTCGTTTGACGCATTAAATAGAATCTCTGCCATAATTTGGAAACTTTTATGCCTTAATCTCCTGATTCTGGATCAAATATTAATGAGCCGAGGCACAGGCCGAGGTCGAGTTGGGAGCTAAGGACAAATGTATGCATCTAACTTTCAGATGCCTGTAGTCTGCTTGATAATATCAGTCTAAAAGCAGCTTTGTGAGGCTGTATATAAAGTTCACAATCTAACTTAACGTGTAATAGAGATACGATGTTTAAACAGCGTTCAGTCGATTGAGGGTGCCAGTCGACGGATCGTACGACTGGTCGAATAAGCGGTCGGTTGTTTGTGATATTTTACTTAAAAGGTGTAGGTAGGCAGTAGGTACCTATCTTATGGAGCCATTTTTAGGGTTCCGTACTCAAAGAGTAAAACGGGACCCTATTACTAAGACTTCGCTGTCCGTCCGTCCGTCCGTCCGTCTGTCACCAGGCTGTATCTCATGAACTGTGATAGCTAGAGAGTTGAAATTTTCACAGATTATGTATTTTTGTTGCCGCTATAACAACAAGTACTAAAAACAAAAATTTTTTTTAAAGGGGGGCTCCCATACAACAAACGTGATTTTTTTGCCGTTTTTATAGATAATGGTGCGCGAGTCCGACTCGCACTTGGCCGGTTTTTTATTATAATGTGTCCTACAGTTGCGGAACGCTCATACAAGCCGATTCCAATTGGCTTGCCTAAAATTTATTTGTAGGCAAGCCTTAGTTATATACTCTACAACTCTAAACTCTATCATAACTTTTTTGTTCAGGGTTGACAAACGAAAATTTATACGCGTCGCCACTGGTGTCTTATGAATTTAGTAAAGTTATAATAAGTAGGTGTGTTTTACTTTGACCTAAATAACTAGGTACCTACTTCCTTAGATGAAGAAAAGTTAATGTAAACATAAGGTAAACGTTCCAATGCTTGACAACTTAATGCCTTGCATCACTTAGCAATTTTTCATCTGCATCCTGTAACTTTGTAAATTGTTACCCAAAACTTACAAGTGAGATACCAAATGAAAGCTGGCAATATAACTCAGTAGAAAATGTAAATGTTTTTAAGGAAATTCCAGTCTAAAGACTGAAAACCGTCGGAAAACTGAAAGCAGTCGGAAATGTATGAAACATTTATCTATGAAAACAGAGAATAAAAGGACAATTTAACAATCATAGAATGTATTACTACAAATTAATACCTGGTGCTGCCACCCTTAGCTCTTATTACACAATTTAGGCGCCTTTGCATGGATCTTATCAACTTCCTGACGTAATCCTGAGGGATGGCATCCCACTCCTCCAGCAAGGCTTCCTTCAGCTCCTCAATGTTGGACGGGGGAGGTTTCCGCTTCCGAACCCTGCGTTTTAGGCAGTCCCACATGTGTTCGATCGGATTAAGGTCCGGGCTCATCG
The DNA here is from genome assembly GCA_963854355.1 of Epinotia brunnichana. Taxonomy (NCBI): domain Eukaryota; kingdom Metazoa; phylum Arthropoda; class Insecta; order Lepidoptera; family Tortricidae; genus Epinotia; species Epinotia brunnichana. The sequence continues at coordinate 12,669,971 of OY977949.1, read as the reverse complement.
CTGGCCAGTTCATCGTGGTGATGTCCACCTCGGAAAGATAGGTGGTGGTGTCTCTTGCGGTATGGCAGGGGGCATTATCCTACATAAAAATGAACTCCTCATCAAACATTCCTTTGTAAGGAACAACGTGCATCTCTAGGATCTCGGTGATGTATCTTCCAGCGTTCAAATCACGTCCACGACCTCCAGAAGGCACGAAAACCAGCTCGGTCCGCCCGTCGTAAGAAATGCCGCCCCAAAACATGACATAACCTCCTCCGTAGGCGACTCTCTCGGAGATGCAGCACTCAGCGAATCGTTCTTCTGCTCTCCTGTAGACTTGTCCTCTTCTGTCGTTGCCGTTCAGGCACATCCTGCACTCGTCTGAAAAGAGAACCGGGGTCCATTGCTCGATGGTCCAGTTCACGTGATTTGCAGCAAATTCACGTCGTGTTCTTCGGTGTTGTGGGAGCAATCTGGGCCCCGTCGTAGGTCTTCTCGGTGTCAAGTTGGCTTTCTTGAGTCTTCTCCTGACTGTCCACTCGCTTGCAATCACTCCTCTGACCTCACGGAGTTGCTGCTGAAGGGAAACGCCTGGCTGGTGACGATCTCGGAGAGCTGACGTGACAATGAAGCGGTCGTCACGCTCCGATGTGCACCTTCTGCAGCAGGTTCTTGGTCTTGAAGTGAAGGCCTCAGTCTGCTGGAACCTCTGGTAGATTCTACAAACTGTAGATTGCGTGAAATTCAGCTCGGCAGCTACTGATCGTTGGCTACGGCCCTCTTGCAGCAAACAGACGACAGCGACGACTTCAGCTTCAGTGGTATCCATGTTTTCAGGTTCTTCTTCACGGAAAAATATGCGGAGATGTGTATCGCGGTCGACTTCTGATAAGTGACTGATAATAAAAATACCTCGTTCCCACAAAATCATCGTAACGGAATGTGGACATGTCCACTTTTCCAAAATCACTGGACAAGATTAATTTTAGTTTATAATGTAAAAAATACTTTAGCGAGATAAATATAAGGTTGATTTAAGAAAATTAATGTTTTCCACTATCAGAAACATGTATTTCCAGGCACAAAATACAAGTCCTAATATTTCGAATCGATACTTGAAGTTGGCTTTCCGCAGGTGGACAGGCAAAAATCGAGGGTCGGCAGCCAGAAAAACCAAGAAAATGTGGTAAATTTAATGCTAAATGATAGTTTTTTTGGGTTTTTATACATTTTAAAATCGCTCTAAGTACAATTTTTCAACGTGTCTCGTATTTGTAGGGTGACACGCCAAAAACATCAAGGTACAAGAAAAATAAAAAATGTCCATTAGCAGAGAAGCTGATGACAGCTTGAAAAGAAGCAGATCATTCCATTCTTTCGGGTAGGTAAAAAATGCTATATTCTGGTATTAAGATATAAAGGAAGGATATAAGGTAGATTTTTTTTTTTTTAATTTATTTATATATATAATTATTTTACAATACATGGCCAGACAGCGGACAAAACCCAGCAGGGTTTAACTGCCACTGCATTCACTCAATTAATATTTAGTTTATACATAGGATAACAAGCTTATAAAAATAAAGCGCACACGGCGATTGCCTACACAAAATGCGACATTATGACGTGATATGCTGTGAAGCACTTGGGAGCACGCTGGAGCTATGGGGTATAGGGAATCTGCATGTCTCTATCTGCCAACACAGCGAATACTCAAGTGAATAAAGGGTCGGGAACGCGCTTGTTATTCTTCTGGAGTCACAAGTGTCCATAGGCTACGGTACCTGCTTAACATCAGGCAGGCCGTAAGCTTGTTTGCTACCGTCATTGTATAAAAAAGGTAGGTACTCCCTAAACTGAATAAAAAATGTATTATTCTTTATCCCGAAAATCATTCCTCCCTGAACGGAAGAAATTGGGAATGGAATTTGATACGAAAGTTCACGCGGACAAAGGGGGCAAATGCTTAGAAGTACAAGAAGAAATGTTTATAAATATGGATTTTCTCTCCTATTTATTCTTATGATCTTTAATTTGCCGCTTTTAACTTCTAAAGGTTCTTGACCAATTTTAGAATACAATAGAGTATAATACTTTATTGCTCTCATGTAGACATACATTACATCAGGTCTTAAATATCTTACAGTAGTACAGTCAAGGAATTTAATTTCCAACCCACCTAAGGTTCAATATCGTATAGCAAACCGTCACCATAAGAGCTCTAGCTAGAGTACGGCGGCGTTACTTTGACATATCGCATGTATTGTGTTTTGTTAGTAACTAGGCAACAGATTAACTACGTTGACATGGTGAACTGTGGTGAACTGAACTTTTGAACGTGTTATCTCATGAATCCCTATTCTTTCCTGGTGTAACTCCACTATTTGAGCTCTTAATAGTTTGCGGTTAGCGGAAATCATTTTATTTTTCAAATGAATAACGTGAAATTTATTTTACTATTGTCTCGATTGACACTGACACATGACAAATGTAGAAAAAAAGCTAATGTGAACTTTTCGCAAAGAGGTTATCTGTAATGTGAAGTGACAAATAATACGTATTGACATTTCAATACTATTACAAAATATAAATTTCGACCTTATTGCATTGCGAATGTCTAACGACATTTTAAAGAAATGGGTAGGGAATTAAGTTCCTTGACTGTACAACATGACACCAAGGTATTGCAAATCCTTATTGAAATTAAAGGTGGGTCCAGAATATCCGCAGTTAATATTATCAAACCGAGATTAGAATGGGATTGGAGGAGACAGTGTTGCCATATAAATACGTCAAAGTTTATATGAATTTACAGCTATTCCATCATCGTGGCTATTAAGAGTCCCTAGTAAGCTCGATTGAAGAAGTTTTTCGCAGTGAACTTCTTTTCTCTATATTTTGTTCTATTATATTTTTTAGCAACATAAACTAGTTTCCGACCTAGACGTGGCGGATCCTGCTGTGCACACAAAGTTTCAAGTTATTCCGGCACGCCGTTTTAAAATGAGAGCCAAACTACGTTTGTATGGGGAACCGACTTGTGTCGAGCGTGCCGGGGACTCTAAAATGTTGGCAACCGTCTAGCAGACAATTTACACGCGGTGTTTGAAAATCGCTAAAGTTGTTATTTAAAATTGTGATCCTAAGTCCCAATCCCAAGCAATGAATCTGGACATGGCGATATTTTAGCATCTTGGTTAGAACACGGGCACTTTATAATTTTCTATCTACTTGTACAAGAATTTTTGATGTTCGAATAGTAAAATGTTCTACTTGGCGGGCTATATGATCAATAGATCTGATAATGATAGTAAGTAGTAGTAGTAGGTTTCGTTAAATAGTAAAGATAGGTAGGCATTAGAATGTCTCTGAAATATAATGTCTCTCGCTATTTCTCTAATACCATTAGTATACGAGTTGAGTAAAATAAGGAAAGTAAATGTATCACACGTAAAGTTTTTAGTTCCGCTACTCCCTCACAGATGGCGTTAGTAGTACTACTGCATCGCGTTACGACCGCTATTACCGAAGTCGTAAAACCACCAATCAACTCGCTGTTTTCTTCCGGATTATATTATGGTTGCCAAAATGGTTGCATAATAAAAATATGATAATTAAATTCCTGGGTCGGAAGACATTATTTTTCAACAATTTAGTAATTAAGTACTTTTAGAATTCATCTCGTAGCAAAATACAATGTGTTTAGTTAAGTACTTTGAAAACAAATTAATCATTTTGTTGCTGTTTAGTTCTTATTTCATTTGTTAAATTTAAGTATGCATTTAGTTTGATTTTATAGGTAAAAACCATAGTTTAGTTCTTATTTTCAGAAGTAGCCTGCGTAGTTTTAATTTTAACTTATAGATAAAGGTACCTATTACATTTATCTTATCAATCACTCCCGTCACAACTTCACAAGAGATTTATGGCTTCGGCAACTGTTAGGTACTAATGCAGGGAAAACGGGAAGGTGCTCACATTTTAATTCTGTGTAACGTATATAGGGGTCAGCTACTTTTTCGCAGAATTTAACGATTTACCTAAGTATCTTTAAATATATTTTCACTGAACTGCGGATAATTTAGTTATTCCGCACTATTTTCAGTGCGTTGCATGTCTCTTGTTGAATTGTAGATGAATTTGCAGCCATTTATCCCGATGGCTAAAAACCGAGGGCCCTGGGGAGCAATAGGTACCTACCTAATTAGGTGGTGCGCAAAGCGATAACCTCATGTACCTAGTCACGACCCTCAGTCATGAGGATGTGACGAATAAAAATATGTGTTATACTCAACTAACGCCAGCAAGTACCTATCCATTATGTTAACTTATTAGGCTGTTAATATTGTCTGCACCAAAGAAAGTACGTCATTACGTACTTACTTAAAAAGCGCACTAGAACATGTAATACCTACTTACTTAAACTTGGTTCTTGATTCAAACCTTCTTTCTTTACGTTAGAGCAGTGTTTTTCAACCTTTTTCATGGCGCGACCCCCCTAGAGTAAGAAAATGTTTCGCGACCCCCCACCACCACAGACCAAACTATATTTTCTATTTCACAAATATGAAATCCCTATATGTTCGATTTACTTACAAAATTCAAGCAGCCGCGACCCCCTTCAAGCAGCCGCGACCCCCTTCAAGAAGCTTCGCGACCCACAGGTTGAAAAACACTGCGTTAGAGGGTAACGTACTCTGATATGATACATATAAAGCCGGGTCCGCTGCACCAATGTTTTCCATGTTTTTAAACATCTATATGTTTTCCGTCAGTTTCGGCAAACTAATAGGGTATTGTTTTGAATGGCAAAACATGTTTGACGTTAAAAACCCACGAAAACATGGCGCAGCGGACGCGGCTTTAGAATTAAACAAAATCTCCTTCTTAATAATGAAGACCAAACCACCAAAAAGTATTATGATTTGTCGTATTAATAAAGCATGTATTAGGTACCTTCAAAATGGGAGCACGCTCTACCGACAGTATAGTGAGTTAAGTAATGCAGTCTAGACACTATCAGTAATAATGACGTTATTACCAAGTAATTTACATCATCATCAAGTACATTTCAACATTACTCTTGACAGTAAATTGATTGGAATGAAGGAATCAACGGTAGAGAACGAAGGAATGACTGTACTATGTACTACTCATGACTCATGTCATTACTGTCATTACTGATAGTGTCAGCACGGCTATCACAAGAAATGCGAGCTCTCTCGGTGCTTCTCGCACTATGCGTCTCTTTCTAAGTTTTCAGAAAAATCAAGAGAGCTCGCGCGCCATCTTGTGATAGCCGTGCCTGGACCGCAAAATCTCGACAAATATAACGTTGAACGTATGGTTTATATTATTTAATGTGGATGACTTTTTATAAAATTGTAATTGGGCATCATCTCCTTGGACAATAGAGTTGTTTTTTGAATGATGCAATTCTGCCAACTCAAATCATCACAAGCGTAAAGCCACCGATGGTCTATATTTTAAGCGAGTAAGATGAACTCCAAGCTTCGAGCAACACGGCCTTCCTAGCGGAAGGGAGTCGCCTTAGCTATGAATATTACAGTCAAATAATTCTGTCATTTCTTGCGGGGCCGGGGGGCGAAATTTGCTGTAATGATGACACTAATACATCAAAAATTACACAATACACAGAAAAAACTTGCACACCTTCATCAATTTTTGTGTACGAAGCATGCCCACTTGGGCTTGTACTTTGGTGCGAATGCCTACTCCCTTCTGTGTTGCTCGAAGACTCCAAGGCACCCCGTGGACTGGCGGTCGCCGACGCGTGTTTACTTCCATAGCCTCACCAGCCAGACTAGCATCGCGTTTATGTCCGACATAAAGTACCTATTCGTCCCTTTCTAGCAATTACGCGTGCAAGAGGGACGAACGCTTTTCGTCGGATTTAACGATCACGTCATACTTTATTATCAACTAGTGACCCGCCCCGGCTACGCACGGGTTTATATGTATTATACAAATTATACATGCATGTATTATACGTATAAACCTTCCTCTTGAATCACTCTATCTGTTAAAAAACGGCCAAGTGCGAGTCGGACTCGCACATGAAGGGTTCCGTGAAATAAATTGCGGTTTACGATTTATGACGTATTAAAAAAAAACTACTTATTAGATCTCGTTCAAACCAATTTTCGGTGGAAGTTTACATGGTAATGTACATCATATATTTTTTTTAGTTTTATCATTCTCTTATTTTAGAAGTTACAGGGGGGGGACACACATTTTACCACTTTGGAAGTGTCTATCGCGCAAACTATTCAGTTTAGAAAAAAATAATGTTAGAAACCTCAATATCATTTTTAAAGACCTATCCATAGATACCCCACACGTATGGGTTTGATGAAAAAAATTTTTTTGAGTTTCAGTTCTGAGTATGGGGACCCCTAAAACTTAATGTTTTTTTTAGATTTTTGTGTAAAAATCTTAATGCGGTTCACAGTATACATCTACTTACCAAGTTTCAACAGTATAGCTCTTATAGTTTCGGAAAAAAGTGGCTGTGACATACGGACGGACAGACAGGCAGACAGACAGACGGACGGACATGACGAATCTATAAGGGTTCCGTTTTTTGCCATTTGGCTACGGAACCCTAAAAAACCGCATCAAAATCCGTTGAGTAGTTTTAAAGATACTATGTACTGATACTGATGTACATTTTGTATGTTTCTGTCATTTTATGTTTGTTTTTTCCCAATAAAGAAAATAAAAATAGAATAAATAACCAACAAATTATCGATGTAAGGCAACTAAATATATGCTGAGGCACCTTTTTAGGTGTTGATGGGCAGGTATAGTTCATTCAGAATAAGCTGGTATAACATACATACGATAGTGAACTGGCTTTTTCAGTGTCCGACGAGGCCAATCCACTATGACTCTAGTGATGGTAGGTCATAATCGATGCAGTTAAGTGGAACTGTTCTTGATCCTATGGACCATCATAATAGTTTAAACTGAGTACTAAGGGTGTATTTCCTATTTCCTTTCTTGATATTGAGATTATATAACTAATAATCATATTGGTTGGTGCGCTCGCGAGATAGTTACAACTATTTTGACTCTTAGAATAATAACGCCTAGAAACGCAGTTCACGCGCAACGGTGAGGCCACCTAAACTCGGCCTTAAATGGCCTAGTACGGCGATCGGTGGAACAAAATTGGTGCGTTTGTGTGCGTATTGGCGCGTGTGAATACGAATTGATCACAACTACATGAATCCATTTTATGCCTCACGCTTGGCGCGTCGGCCGTATGAAACTATCCTTCTATGCGTTATTATTCTAAGTTTTGACTATATTCGCAGCAGCGGATTTAAAGTGAGTGAAATCATTTGCTTTATCATATAATAATTTGTATCTGGGTTTATTATACGAGTAGATAAAAAGTGAACGTCTATAGTTTAACATTATACCTATGTCTTCATTCAACGGCAGCAATTTTAGACACAAAGATAATTTACATCAATTGAGACCTCCACCGGTCATGCCCTAGCAACAGTATTCACATGTAAAACAAAATTAACGTATCTTGTCATCTCACCTTACGGTCCAGAGCCAGCAACTACATTTAAAAAATAACACTACTTCTCCACATCAGACGCGTTTGAAATTGAGCCGTGACGCAACGTTACAAAGTATCTTTTTCTTTGTTGTTGTGTCTCTCTGTCCCTTTTAACTCAGGTAATAATAAAATAAGAGATTACATCTTCGCGTAAGCAACAATAGGGCTCCCGGTTATTGGACGGGGATAGCTGTGTCAAAGGAAAATGCGTTTTATTATTGGATAGGTAGAGTGTCTTTTGTGTCAGTGTTTGGAGGGGATTGTATATAACAGAGTTAAATTGCTGTGATAGGTAATCACTTGTTTGAACAGCTTAAAGAGCGTTTAGTGCAAGTGTAATCGAGCTCTTGATTATGAAATCAAGAAACATAGTTAATTATTTAGTTTCATTCTCTTTTTTGTGATTCCCATTTTTTAGGGTTCCGTAGCCAAATGGCAAAAAACGGAACCCTTATAGATTCGTCATGTCCGTCCGTCTGTCTGTCTGTCCGTCCGTATGTCACAGCCACTTTTTTCCGAAACTATAAGAGCTATACTGTTGAAACTTGGTAAGTAGATGTATTCTGTGAACCGCATTAAGATTTTTTTTTACACAAAAATCGAAAAAAAAACATTAAGTTTTAGGGGTCCCCATACTCAGAACTGAAACTCAAAAATTTTTTTTTCATCAAACCCATACGTGTCTATGGATAGGTCTTCAAAAATGATATTGAAGTTTCTAACATCATTTTTTTCTAAACTGAATAGTTTGCGCGAGAGACACTTCCAAAGTGGTAAAATGTGTCCCCCCCCCCCCCCTGTAACTTCTAAAATAAGAGAATGATAAAACTAAAAAAAAAATATGATGTACATTACCATGTAAACTTCCACCGAAAATTGGTTTGAACGAGATCTAATAAGTAGTTTTTTTTTTAATACGTCATAAATCGTAAACCGCAATTTATTTCACGGAACCCTTCATGTGCGAGTCCGACTCGCACTTGGCCGCTTTTTTTTATACTTACTTACTTACCGTGTACATTGTACAATACAACGGATTGAATGGGTTTTAATTGTTGATAGTTTGCAGGCGGCTACAGACAATATGATTGGTCAGATACAAGAGAGCCATACCTATGCTTTTTACCTAACATGGCTGTATAAATTTGATAACTACTGTCAATGCGATTTTTTAAATTAAAATTTCACCTTTTATAACACACTAGTTTCCACCTGCGACTTCGTCTGCGTAAACCCGGGATAAAACAATCCTATAATTGTTTTAATCCAGGCTATAAACTATCATCTTGCAAAATTCCATCCAAATCGGTTCAGCCGTTTAAGCGTGATTGAGTAACAAACATCCAGACATCCAAACTTTCACATTTATAATAGTATAGGATTTAAAGTCGTAGTTCTTTTGTTTCATTAAATTTTAGGCCAAAATTAATCCAACTCTTTAATAAAATGACCAGCATACTTAGAATTTTGAGTCAGTAACCCAGCACGCTGAGGTGGACACGTTACACCACCCGTGGTCCCCCCTATACACGCCCATGTCGACTATAGTAATACAGTAAGTACCTAATTAAGTAGAGACCTAAGTAATGATAAGATTTATTCTAAGTGATGAGATTCATTCGCAGACTATTTCTGAGACATTTCATTTCATTATGTTTCATTTGGAACATCTCGAGAAAAGATTGATACTAGCTGTTTCTGGTTCAATAGATACTTGATCAAGAGGTAATAGGTCAAAACGATTCAATGGCGACCTTTCTTTACCCATCTCGGATCAACCAACTCATCCCGTATTCATACAACAAATCACTCATAAATAACAGGGGTAAGGTAAGTTCTAAGAATTAGTTTTAACGTGCGGTCGTCTTTTTCTTTTAATATACACAGTAAAAATAATTTTAAAATATGCTGAATGCTGATACATTGGATCCACTTTTACCCTGCCTATAAATTAGTGGTATTTATTTGTATAATAAACACGAATAATACTTATTTGTTATCGAGTCTTGGATGTTTTCTATGTATTTAGTTAGTTAAGTATTTTTATTTTTACGAATGTAAGTATGGATTGCTAAGTCGTAGCCAATTCAAAGACTAAATATGGATTGCTTAGCCAATTCAAAGACTAACGGCAGGTTGCACCAAACCGTCTGTAATCGTAAGTTAAAAAAGTTAAGGACTAGGATTCCAGTTGTCTCAATGACAGGGGATGTCCCTACGTTGTCATATTTATGTCATACTGATTTTAAAAGACAGATATGAAGGTGGGGATCACCCAATGACATGCCAAGGACGCGGACGTCACGGTTTCAACCCTGATTAGGCCCGGTTTGAGTATAAGAATATCCTTGAAGACCATACCCTGGATTCTGCGACAGACATTATAATACGTATCCAACAAGTATTAAACCTATTTATAAGATCGGCCGGTACTTAGACAAAATTCCAGGTGAGTAGCAAGACATACTGATAAACCGAATAAATATACGTAAGTATGTTAAGATACAGTTAATTTCGATTTATCGTACACAAAATGGAGTTCCCTCTCTCTCCCAAGGTTCTAATAAGGAATCTTTATTTTTAATGAAGCAATTCAAAGTAACAATGGCTTAATTAATAACCATTACGGGAGCAAACGTGTTTCAATGACCCATTAGACAGGCTCAAAAACGAAATAAAACTCTTGAAAACGGATATACACGCAGAGTGAAGAATGCACGATACCGATGTGACTCATCCCATCACCGGCCACCACGAAGTTGTAGCGACCCACTCTTACTTTACACCTCAAACAAACTATCATCACCCTTATGGGCATGTCATAGAGTTCTTAAAACTCTTAAAAGAGCCCTAACGCGACCAGTCGATGTAAAGATCAGCACCAACTTAACTTTGCGGTCACTCAAAATCAATTTAATAAATGTTTGTTACAATATGATAGCTCGGTGCTCCGCATACGGGACACGGTGGTACCTCGGAGGTTTTGGAGGACTGTATCGTTAAAATGGTTTGTAATCTAACAGAAGTTTAGACTACATTCCGGGCGTAATAACAAGCAGTGCCGTATTGTTCACAGTGTGGTTTTTGAACGCTTATAAATCAACATTTTAAAAGGAGAAAGACACGTCAGCGTTGCAACACTTGCAACAGTTGCAACTCGCTTATAAATGCGTTTACCGAACACTTAAATGATACGCTATTAGTTTTGAAACTTCATCTACTTAACTGTCTTTACCTACATTGATGTTTGATTTTTATTACGTACAGGCAATCATTATTGGAAATAAAGAAACGTTTCCTTGTGTTATGTTTGCTAGTATCGATTTTGTTTGTGTAATTCTTACATTTCTTACACGTGGCTGGCACTTTACTTGGAGCTTGGCACACAAAGATTTCCTTTGTCTTAAAAATATTATACCTACGGGTCGTTCGATTTCCAATTTTAAAAACATTCAGAGTAAAATAGTTTACTAATGCCCCTGCCCCACATAGGTGGGGCAGGGGCATTACTTCTAAAAACTGCGCATATATTCAGGACATTCAATGATGCAGATTTTGTAAAACTGCCTTACGCTGCGTTTGGGGTAGGCAATAAATCATAACACTCATTGGTAGACCAATAGTCAGTACGTGAACGGTATTATCCCATAACCAAAGCAATCACGTTAAAACGAACGAAAACCAACTCATTTGTCCAAATAGCCTTTCACCAAAAGAAAATGTTCAAAGAAAACCTTTCGGAATTCGCATCATAATCGGTCCAGTGGTTCTGGAGATTAGCCCATTCATACAGACTGACAGATGGATCGACGACACTTTCTTTGTGAAGCGCTGATGGAAATACCTTTTGTCTGGACGGACGCTTTGTGAGAAAAATAAATTTATAAAACTCTCGTATTCTATGATGTTTGATCTAGAGATAGCGATAGATTTGGGAAAGCTGAAAGATTCTGCATGTCTTAGACATTACAAAGGAGGATGCGATGCACGCATGATGCCCGGGATGAACAAAGATAGGTACTATATATAGGTATCTTTATATAGGTACCTAGCCCTAATAGTAACCGTGGATGTATTCAAAGATATTATTTATTGTTTTTTTAATGAAACATTAATTTAGCGAATAATAAACGTTGTACAAACACGGGAATAATATGCAGTTTTTTTTTCATGGCGCTGTATTACGAGAGGCACATCGAAATGATCGGATTAGAACTAACTACATGAAAATCATCTTTAATGATAACGTAACATTGGACTTTTGAAACCTAAATGGCATTCAAATACGTACGGTTTTTTTTTATAATTTTTACAAAAAAATCTGCATAAGTTTTTATAGAAACTCCACAGATATGCAAAAAACGTTTGTAAAACAAAAAAAGTGCATCAGGGCCATTTTTTGCCTGAAACCCCGTGACTCATGCAAACCTATTTTTAAACGTAACAAACTATTGTCTTTGCCTTTCCTGTACATATACGAGATAGCTGTATTTGTTCGTGAAAACCAACAATACTTTAAAAAAAATAGCGAGGTCCTAATATATAATAACCACATCTCAAGGCAAAGAAATCTACTTTACGTACCAAAGTTTCGTCTAAAACAAACCAGCCGTACCCCGTATTAAATGTGTATCAAAATATTCAACAAGCTTCCTAGAGACATAAAAGACCTACCCCTGAAAGAATTCAAGAAGAAACTGTTTATATGGCTATGCGAACTATGTGTCTACTCTGTTAATGAATTTCTAAGTATAAAAACTAGTAATAAGTAATCCCTCTATTTTGCTTGTTCTTAACCGACAGCAAAATAAAGGCTATTATTTTGCATGCTTATTAAAATTTAAGTAGAGTACGGCGGACTGTACCGTGTATTTGTACCAACATAATGTGTCCCGTATTCCGCAAATAAATATTTCATTTCATTTCATTTCATTTCATAGTCTGCAATGATGAAAACAAAACTATCACAAGGGTGATTTTAAAATTTTGTCTCTCTTATTGTTTTTGATGATTTCTACTTCAATCCAGTCCAACGACAATATCTCGCTAGCATCTCAGTATTTCCAAGATAGAGCATCTTCTATAAGTCGACTAAAAACAGTGGTAACTCCTGAATACAACCTGGTAGTGGAAAATAATAATATAGCATAATCTACATGTGGTTATACCAAGACATTTTGTTATCTATAAGTATTCGAATGACTCTAAAAAGAACAACGTTATCTAAAAACAAAATGGTGTTTGAAAGCTACTTTCTTTTTTTGTAAGTACCTCATATTTTATACGAAGAAGAAATGCGACTTGTATTGATTTTTGCTCACTTATTCTACAAAACTTCTGGTGAGAAACGTCAAAAGCTATTAATAATATATTTTTTCTCAAAAATGGCCCGCAAAGTGAACATAACTCGCTACATATTGGAAGGTAAAGTGTATAGTTGAAGGCCAGATCAAAATAAAAAAATAAAAAACATTGCAGGCCGCCTGGAATGTTACATATGAATTCCTTTATTTGTCGAGTAACAAACTTTTTAAAAAGTAGAAACTGGCATATAAAAGACGGCACAGGTCGTATTCAGCCAAATCAAGTCGTATTTTTCTGTTGCAAACGCGACATTTTTGTATGTGTCATTAAAAGATTGCGTTTTTCGGTGGAAAAATACACTTGCGATTCTGTTTAAAAAAAATATGACGTTTAATTTTATGTCATTTGCAGTATCCTCAATTTGTGTTTAATATTAACGCTTGATTTAAATTTAGTCTTTTTTATTCCCCCATTTTTGAGAAAAGCACTATATTAGCCTCAGCCGGAATGGCAATTGCAGGCTTCGTATTATAATTAAACGGACTCGCAGGCTCGTCCGTTTAAACAAAATACTCAGCCTGCAATTGTCTCCTTCCCGGCCACGGCAATAATGTACTATTAAGTTGCAAGTTAAGGAACTATTACTATATTTAAGCCTGAAATATCACGTTATCCGGGACTGATCGAGGTATGAACGTTGTAATACGGCAGAAAGCCGTAAATTTCAATGTCGACTTCAGCCTTGAATCATTGACATAATAAAATTTGTGTTTTTGTGTTAGGCAAAAAGACATAATTTATACTCAAAAATAAAAAAAAACATAATTAAGTTTTTACTGTTACTGTTTTTCAAACGATCACCACGATACAGGCTAAGCCTAGTGTAGGACCATGGGTTAACTTATGTTGTATTTTGTTTCTTTTAAATAAACGAATTTTTATTTTATTTTATTATTTATTTATTACATCTTCGATCGGTTTTCTATTCCCGATTTAGGTTTGACCCTCGTACCTACCTATGGAAAATGATTATGTGAAAACACTGTTCTTAACTTACGTTTTTATATTTAACAAATATCAAATACCGAATTATATATCTTTATAATGGATTCTAGTTAAGTCACCGATTAATGTAGAAGTAGGTAGGGTCGTTTAGCCGGTAACGCGACCACCTTCGGTTGGCGACCACTTGACGGACTAGGCTGCTTCAATTAAAGATATTAACATTTCCACAAACCCAACAGAAAAAGAACAAGTTATTAACTATTCTGGAATAGTATCAGAATAAGAATATATATAATTTAAAACCGACAGCTTAATCGAAAGCAAGAAAAAACAACCTCAATTCACACATTGCTTCCGTAGTGTTGACGTGCAGTGAATTTGTAAAAAAAATAACGCGACAGTTGGCGCGAAAACTTTAGTTACGTCACTTAATTTTATTATTATGCTGAAATTAGTTACTTGATTGCTTAAATGGTTTAGCTGTTGTAATAATTTCGTTGAGATTCGGCATATTATAAAAATAGATTTAAATAAAATGGGGTGGTCGCGTACCCAAATACATAATTACCATAAAAGTCGGATAGCGACCACATCGTTTTTCTTTTTCTTTCCGTATGGATTCTTGCGGCACCCGCGATATTTAGCTTGGCCAGCCAATTGAGTCGGTATCTAAGCCGCGCCAATCCATGCTATGTCCATAGTATATATAATATAATATTCATATATAATTATATAATACTATGAATAGTGAGCATAAAATGAGGAGAATAAAATACATTATATAATACATTATTTATATGATTATATGATATGGTTATATTATAAATGCGAAAGTCTGTCTGTATGTCTGTTACCTCTTCACGCATGGACCGATTTTGATGAAATTTGCTAAGTATAAAGATAGTTTGAGTCGCGGGAAAAGACATAGGATAGTTTTTATCCCCGAAATAATTCCCTAAGGGGCTGAAATAGGGGGTGAAAGTTTGTATGGAACTACGATATAAACAAGTTCCACGCGGACGGAGTCGAAGGCAGAGGCAAATGTAAGTAGAATATAATCTAAAAGTTAAATAAAATTTTTTAACTGTGCGTGTGTGTGATATATAATATAATCTCCACTTATAATAAATCTCTAAATTAAAAAAAGAATCAGCCAGTTTGAAACTAAGCTTTGCGCGGTTCGAATGTTCTCAGCATCCCATGAACGGAAAAATATGAAACATTTTATATAGGTACATTATTATTCTAGCTGCAACTTAGGATAGTTTTTATCCGACTGCGACAGTTAATTAATTTTCCGAAATATACGACTTCATTTAATTTTTCATTTATTTTTATTGAAATCAAACGCTGCTCCAACTGTCAGCTATAAGAACCGTCAAATTTTCGTCAAAATGGCGGAATTGCTTTGCCTTTCACTTATTAATAATTTAAATCCCGTATACGATAGACCTTTACGAGACAAATGCTAAAATATAAACCATAAAAAAATATTCGATTCTGATATGAGAACTTATATGCGCAAATGTCGTTTTATGTCGTAATTTCAATAAATGAAATCAACAAATTTGAACAATATAATTAACACGAATTTGTTTTTTTTGAATGACAATGGCACGCGCTCGGCGCATTCAGCCAAAGTACCCACGAAAACCGATACTCAATGTTCATATATTTGCATCCCTGTCACTCGAGTATAGTTAGTGCGATAGAGATAGAGATACCCGAATATTTTCGAATTCCGAAGTTCGTGGTTATAGCTCAGGAATCGAAAATATGGTAAATAATCATAATGTATTTTCTCGAAAAAGAATTTAAAATAAATATAGTCAAATGGAGAAAAAAACAAAGCAACAGGTTATATAGGTAATGATTAAGTTATAAGAGTCCAAAGTTTTAAGAGGGGGTATGTTCTGTCCCTTTTCCGCAAAACGCACCTTCATATGAAACGATTGTTTTTTACTATGACGCTCGAGTATATTGACGTCACAGTCCCTCATCGTTTTCTCACTCTAACAAGCGACATTAAAACGGATGTAGCTTCATAATTTTTCGAGATATTTGAATGGGAGTTTCATTATCTTCTATCTATCTATACATAATAAATGCCTATGTCCTGACTGACTTATTCACTCACTCACTCACTCATCAACGCACAGCCGAAACTACTAATCTTAGAGAGTTGATTTTTGCACAGTATGTTGCTTTTATAACGTGGGCTAGGGATAAAAAGGGATTTTTGAAAATGGGGGTGCAAAGTTTGTATGGGAGAACCTTTTTTTTTTGAGCTATAGACTTAAACTTTGTAGAAAAATTAGTTATTAGAATACAAATGAAACACTTTCAGCGTTTTGGAAAATTCCACCCCTACGGGGGTAAAATAGGGGTGCAAGGTTTGTATGGGGGAAACATTTTTTTTTTAAATAGAGACTTAAAACTTTGTAGAAAGATCAGTCATTAGAATACAAATAAAGAACTTTCAGGGTTTTAGAAAATTCTACCCCTAAAGGGGTAAAATAGAGTGCAAAGTTTGTATGGGAAAAACTACTTTTTTTTTAAATAGAGACTTAAAACTTTGTAGAGAAATTATTCATTAGAATACAAATAAAGTACCTAGATTTAGTGTTTTAAAAAAATCTACCCCTAAGGGGGTAAAATAGGGGTGCAAATTTTGTATGGGGGAAACAATATTTTTTTTAAATAGAGACTTAAAACTTTGCAGAAAGATTAGTCATCAGAATACAAATTAAGTACTTTCAGTGTTTTAGAAAATTCTACCCCTAAAAATAGGGGGCTAAAATAGGGGTGCAAAGTTTGTATGTGGGAAACTATTTTTTTTAGTTAGAGTCCTAAAACTTTGTAGAAAGATTATTTAAATACAAAGAAAGTACTTTCAGCGTTTTGGAAAATTTCACCCCTAAGGGGGTAAAATAGGGTGCAAAGTTTGTATGGGAAAAACATATTTTTTTTTAATAGAGACTTAAAATTTTGACGAAAAATTACTTATTAGAACATGAAAAATACTACATTCGGCGTTTTACAAAAATCATTCCCTAAGGGGGTTAAAAAAGGGTGCAAGGTTTGTATGGGGAACACTTTTTCTGAGCTAGACACTTAAAACTTTGTAGAAAGATTACTTATAAAAATACAATAAAAAAGACTTTCAGCGTTTTGAAAAAATCTATCCCTAAGGGGGATAAAAAGGGGTGCAAAGTTTTTATCAGGGAAAGTTTATGTTTTTGAGTTAGAGACTTGAAACTTTGTAGAAAGATTACTTATTAAAATACAAAAAAAGAACACAAATCGTTTTAGAAAATTCCACCCCTAATAGGGTTAAAAAGGAGAGCAAGCTTTGCATGGGCAACACTTTTTTTTGAGTTAGACTTAAAACTTTGCAAAAAGATTACTTATTAGAATACTAAAAAAGAACTTTCAGCGTTTTAGAAAACTCCATCCCTAAGGGGATCCTTAAGATCCTTAAGAAGGGTAGCCAGTGTTGTGTGGGAAAAACTTTTTTTTTTACTAGACTTAAAACTATTCAAAATGTTACTTATTAAAATTAATAATAAAGTACTTTCAGAGTTTTAGAAAATTCCACCCCTAAGGGGGTTAAGAAAGCTTTGTATGGGCAACACTTTTTTTGAGCTAGAGACTTAAAAGTTTACGAAAAAAGTTCTTTCAGCGATTAGAAAAATTCAACCTCTAAGGGGGTTTAAAAGGGGGTTCAAATTTTAAATGGCGAGCAATAAAATTTTAAAGTGTGAGTAAGAGATTTTTAACTTCGGTCTTATTCTGTACGTTAAAAGACTACAAAACTGATTTCAGAGTTTTTCCAAATTCATCCCCTAAGAGTGTTAAAATTGGTTCAAAGTTTGAGTATTTCAAGGCATTTTTAAAGTATGAGATTTTTAACTTTGGTTTTAGACTGTTTGTTCACAAACTAGAAAATGAACATCAACTTTTTTTTTAATTATCCCCTAAAAGAGGATTCAAATTTTGTATTGAGAGAAATCATTTTCTAAGACGATAAAAAGTTCTACGCGGACGAAGTCGCGGGCAACAGCTAGTTATATAATAACACTATGGTGTGAGCGAGATGGCGCGCCGTTTTCGATTATAGGTATTCTTCATTGGCACATCAATGTAAAGTAGATTTAGAAGAATAACAATTTTTAGTGGTATAAGGGCAGTTAGGTAGGTCCAACTTTGAGAACGAGGTCAATCGTCGAATCCGACTCGGCTGGACAGCTTTCGGGAAGCTACGCTATGGCACATATTTTCGTCCAATATTCTGCAGTGTCTCAAGACGAGAGTATTTGACCAGTGCGTGTTGCCAGTGATGACGTATGGCACTGAAACGTGGTCACTTACTATGGGCCTCATAAGAAGGCTTAAAGTCACCCAAAGGGCAACGGAGAGCTGCTGGGAGTTTTTCTGCATGATCGCATCAGAAATGAGGCTATCCGCAACATAACCAAGGTAGGTAACAACGATACAACTAGCCCTCCGAATCGCTAAAGTTAAGTGGCAGTGGGCGGGGCACATTGCGCATAGAACCGATGGCCGTTGGGGCGGAAAGATTCTCGAATGGCGACCACGTACCGGAACACTCAGCGTGGGTAGACAAGGTGGACTGATGACCTGGTAAAGATCGCAGGAATCCGCTGGATGCGGGTGGCACAGAACCAGTCATTGTGGCACTCTTTGGGGGAGGCCTATGTGCAGCAGTGAACGTCTTTCGACTGATATGATGATGATGATGATAAATCGTTTTATTAACTACTTAAACACTATTTGCAAGAGTGGTCGCCAACTAGCTAACAGGGTGGTCGCAAACCGCCTAAAGCGGTCGCTATCTAGCGAATTCGCTATTTTATAACCTTTTCCATATTTTTTCCTAATCTATGGCTGAATGTGCTATATTTTATTGTAGTTTTCAAAACTTGACTATACTCATAGCCTATACGAATACCATCTATTATGTGTGTAAATTGAATAGGTATACATTTACTAATCTAAAGTGAGCAACTCGGCTAAGTGGTCGCTAACCGGCGAAACGACCCTAAGTATTTCTATAGTGTGACTGCACTGCTGCTGCTGTTAAGAAAGTATTAATTTTCTAAATGGAAAAAGAAATTAAGAACTTCATCACAATTAAAGAAGAGACTGAAATGTGTTTCACACAGTGACAAATCCTTTATATACGTATTTACGTATAGTCTAATAATAATCATAATGTAGGTAGTCTAGTACATTATTAACCTAAGATTCCGCCTTCAAGTAGATATAATAAGTTCGCCTAGTATTTAGTGTCATACAAATTACCTTAGAACATTATACCTATCTTACAGTTAATAAGTAGGTAACTAAGTATTCATTTTATAAAATCGCAGTAGCTACATATACTATAATGTATCTCCACCGTTTAGTGTCTGCGGCAAGGTATTATCATAAATGTTTTTCACAGACTTCCAATTATGAAAAGCACTAAAGGATCCATAAAACTAGATTTATTGTTAATACACACGTGCCGGGCACCCCTTAGGGTATCCCCTCATGGCAGGGAACGAATGAAAATAACATGCGGGCTGTAAGAGGATACGGATTTTGAGCTCAAGTGACAGTGTTAGGCACTATCTTACTGTCGTAATATTAGTGTAAAATCAATATTAAAAAGAACGTCCCCCACGGCATACTTGCAAAATTGTATACACTTTCTAAAGTGTTGCAATAAATATATACACTCACATATGTTTATGTCAGTTAGTGGAGAGGGCAGGGCATTAATTAAAAATACAGAACGATATGGCAACATTAATATGCAGACGAAAAATATGGGAAATTCTATTAATGAATTTTAAGTAATCGTGCAACCATTCTAGTAATTCTACTAAAATTACACGACCGTATCATTTCGTTAAAAGCCAAAGAAATCTATAATCTCACAAATCTGGGCCTACTAAGAAATATTACAAGTTATCATATCAGCCGAAAGACGTCCACTGCTGGACATAGGCCTCCCCCAAAGAGTGCCACAATGACCAACAACAACGACAACATATACAAGTAGGTATTACAAGTAAGTATTACAACTGAAAGTCAAGTATAGCTATTACTACTCAATATTTTGAAAATTAAATATGTTTTAACAACACACACACAGTTAACAGGGTTTTAACTTCGATCATCAAATTATTAAATTGTCTTAGATGAATACACAACAGCTTTGAATCCAAATTTTCGTTCCAAAAAAATTAATAAAATTCGCAGTACTTCATGTTTGTCGCAGAATGCAGGCCCTGCTGTCTGGAACAGACTGGCAACAAATACTGCCAGTCAGCATTAACAGCATCTCTCTCTAGGAGAAAAACGTGCAGAAATATAATCACGGCAATATAATATGCACCGTTGAGGTATTTTAAAAAACTTTGACAAATACAAGGTTGCGGCAGTCAAGAATAAGTTCAAACACTTTATAGGTCTCTTCTTTCTTCTCTAAAATCTAATCTTAAAAGTAAAAGATTGTAGCTATATTTAATGTAGAATTAAGTATTTTTTATGAAAAAAACAGTTAATTTTTTATTTTTTTATAGTTAAAACATTGCATTGGAACGCATCCTATAGCATGCAATGCATCCCGAGGACGCGCCATTGCCTACTATAGTCCCCCGCGGCTATGAAGTCAATCCTGAGACATGCCTCTAGGGTTGAATATGTAATTTTTTCCTATGGTTGACATTGTCATTATTCAGAAACTTCATAGTTGCGCAATGTGTCAGGATTGACTTCATAGCCGCGGGGGACTGTAGTTCACTCCCTAACTACTAATAGTTTGTGTTTTATCAATACAATGTAGAGACAAGTGGGGCACGTCTTAGTTGAGTAGTTACAGTCTGTCAGCGACTCGTCCCCTGGAAATTTTGCAAATTCTTTATATGGCAACAATTTTACCTATTAAATAAGCTATCAGTTATGAGTACCCTATTAACGCCCCCATACATTTCGTGTTACCACAATGCGTTTAAAAAAAAATTGACGCCATTTTCCAGAGGGTCACGACTCGCTTGTCAGACTCTCTAAACGATCTTTACACTCATAATCTCCAAACAAAGTGAAAAAAATAAACGCCACGATCGGGATTTCAACTTTTGTATTCTGTGGCTCTTGCCAACTGAGCTATCGTACTTTTTAATCATTTTCTCTCTTCTGACTGTGCCTAAGGGCCTGTTTACATACACATTGGTTAGTGATTAAAGCGCGTTCGTACAAACGTTACTCGCAAAAAATAGCACACACTTCTATCCTATTAATTAATCAAAGTGCATATCGGCCAGTAGGGAGGGTTCTTACGACATCTAGCGCGAAGACTTTACAACTTCTAAATCGGCACCAACCAATTGCAACGTCTCAAATTACATTTAGAATAGTCATTAGTCAGTAACATAACAATGCGCTACTAATGTACCATATAGTAACTGTATTTTTTACTAAGCAGAAGTGTCTGCTAAATACATTTTGTAATCAGATGTTTGTTTACTGAAATATATCATATGATATCCACGCCAAAAAGCCACGTCAGCAAATAACTTTTTGCATTGTAATAAAATAATGCACGTTTTAGCAAGATTATCGCGAGAATCTCGGCGAGGACTGTCCGGAGACAGCGTAATTGATCAAAAGACGGTAGCCATTTCTCGGTGCTCTTTCTGAGAATGTTGACGATTTGAGACAATTTTTAGGGTTCCGTACTCAAAGAGTAAAACGGGACCCTATTACTAAGACTCCGCTGTCCGTCCGTCCGTCCGTCCGTCCGTCCGTCCGTCTGTCTGTCACCAGGCTGTATCTCACTGATACCGTGATAGTTCCTGAAATTTTCACAGGTAATGTATTTCTGTTGCCGCTATAACAACGAATACTAAAAACACAGAATAACATAATTTTTTTATAGATAATGGTATGGAACCCTTCGTGCGCGAGTCCGACTCGCACTTGGCCGGTTTTTAGGGTTCTGTACCCAAAGGGTAAAATGGGACCCTATTATTAGGGTTGCGTACCCAAAGGGTAAAACGGGACGGACAGCGGAGTCTTAGTAATACTAAGACTCCGCTGTCCGTCTATCTGTCTGACTGTCTGTCCGTCTGTCACCAGGCTGTATCTCATGAACCGTGATAGTTAGACAGTTGACATTTTCACAGATGATGTATTTCTGTTGTCGCTATAACAGAAAATACTAAAAAACAGAATTAAATAAATATTTAAGGCTCCCATACAACAAAAGTGATTTTTCTGCTCGTTTTTGTTCGATATTGATAACGGCAACAGGTAGACGCTTGAAATATATTCACAAAATATTTAGTTATATATTGACTTAAAAAAAAATATATATATTTGTTGTAACATTGTATATTTTATGAATAAATGACAGATAAGTTTAAAATAAAACAAATATTTAAGGGTGGCTCCCATACAACATATGTACAACAGACATGTTTTTTTGCCGTTATTATAGACTAGCTGTTGCCCGCGACTTCGTCCGCGTATAACATGTAATCGTCTAAATGTTTGTTGAAGGAGTGAATTAAAAAAAAACATTGAAATTAATTTTGTACCTAGTCTTTTAGAAAACAATCTAAAACCGAAGTTACAAATCTCTTACTTTCAAAATCTCTTGCTCTCTATACAAACTTAGAACCCTCTCTGAACCCTCATAGTAAACAGTCTGAAACCGTAGTTACAAATTTCTTACTTTAAAAATGTCTTGCTCTATATACAAAGTTCGAACCCCCTTTTAACTTTAAAAAAAACGCTGAAATAAGTTTTGAAGTATTTTAGCAAACAGTCTAAAGCCGAAGTCACAAATCCCTTACTTTAAAAATATCTTGCTCTCCATACAAACTTTGAACACCCTTATAATCCCCTTTAGGGGATATATTTCAAAAAATGCTAAAATAAGTTTTGTAGTCTAAACAGGCTAAGATCGAAGTTACAAATATCATACTTTAAAATTTTCTTGCCCTCCAATCTCTCCATACAAACTTTGAACGCTTTTCAGGGAAAAATTAAAAATAAAACACTCGGTTTTTTTATTGTAATAGGTAAGTATTTTTTCTACAAACTATCTAGTCTCTAGCTAAAAAAAAGTGTTTCCCATACGAACCTTGCACCCCTTTTTAACCCCTTAAGGGGTGAAATTTTCCATAACGCTGGCAGTAGGTATTTTTTTGTATTTTAATAAGTAGGTACTTAATCTTTCTACAGAGTTTTAAGTTTCTACCTAAAAAAAAGTTTTCCTATACAAACATTGCACCTCTATATCCCCCTCTTAGCGGGTGGAAATTTTCAAACCACTGAAAGTAATTTACCTATATATTTGTATTCTAATAAATAATCTTTCGACACAATTTCAAGTCTCTAGCTCAAAAAATAAGTTTCCTCCATACAAATGTTCACCTGTTTTAATCACCCTTAGGGGTGGAATTTTCTAAAATGCTGAAAGTCTTTTATTTTATTTTATTATGTAATCTTTTTAAAAAGGTTTGAGATTCTAGCTCAAAAAAGTCCCCTTTACCAACATTGTACCCATTTTTCATACCCTTAGGGGTGGAATTTTCCAAAACGCTGTTTTTTTATTTGTATTGTAATAAGTAATATTTCTACAAACTTTTAAGCTTCTATCTCAAAAAGAAGTTTCGCTCATACAAATTTTGCAACCCTTTTTAACCCCCTAAGAGGCTGAATTTTCCAAAACGCTGACAGTACTTTATTTGTATTCTAATGAGTAAGCTTTCTACAACGTATTGAGTCTCTTGCTAAAATAATAAAGTTTCCCCATACAAAATTTGCACCCCTTGTTTACCCCCTTAGGGGCACAATTTTCCTAAACGTTGAAAGTATTTTATTTGTATTCTAATAAGTAATATTTATACAACATTTTAAGTCTCTACTCTAGCTCAAAAAATAAAGTTTCCCCCATACAAACTTTGCACAGGGGTGCAAATAGGGATTTGACCCCTTTAGGGGTAGAATTTCCAAAAATCCCTTCTTATCCGTTGCCTACGTTGTAAAAGGTAGTTCTGGTGTAAATTTCAACTCTTTAGCCCCAGTAGTTTCGGCTGTGCGTTGATGAGTGAGTGGGTGAGTCAGTCAGGACATAGGCATTTATATGTAGGTATAGATAGATAGAAGATGACGAAAATCCCATTCAAATATCTCAAAACCGTTTTAATGTCGCTTGTTAGAGTGAGAAAACATACATACATATGAAGGTGCGTTTTGTGGAAAAGGGACAGAACATAAAACTTTGGAACTTAGTGATTACCTATACATATAACCTCTTGCGTTGATTTTTCTCTATTATCATTTTTTCGAGAAAATAAATTATGATTATTTTATTTAGTGCCTACCTACAGCCGGGTCCAATGTTTTCCATGTTTTTAAACATCTAACATGTTTTGCGTCAGGTTCGGCAAACAAATTGGGTTTTGTTTTGATTGGCAAAACATGTTTGACGTTTAAAAACCAGGAAAACATGGCGCAGCGGACGCGGCTTACGGAGTGTAGTTTCGATTCTGTGATATAACCACGAACTTCGGAATTCGAAAATATTCGGGTATCTCTATCTCTATCACTAACAATACTCGAGTGACAGGGATGCAGTTATACGAACTTCGAGTTTCGGTTTTCGTGGTAGCGCCGCAGGCACTTTGGCAGAATGTGCAAAGAGCGCGTGCCATTGCCATTCAAAAAAAACAAATTCGTGTTAAATTGTTCAAATTTGTAGAAACATTTATTGAAATTAATCCATAATGCGACATTTGCGCATATAAGTTCTCATATCACAATCGAATATTTTTTTATGGTTTAACTTTTGGCATGTGTATCGTAAAGGTCTATCGTAGACTGGATTTAAATTATTAATAGGTGAAAGGCAAAGAAATTCCGCCATTTTGACGAAAATTTGACGTTTCTTATAGCTGACAGTTGGAGCAGCGTTTGATTACAATAAAAATAAATGAAAAATTAAATGAAGTCGTATATTTCGGAAAATTAATTAATTGTCGCAGTCGGATAAAAACTATCCTAAGTTGCAGCTAGAATAATAATGTATCTATATAAAATGTTTCATATTTTTCCGTTCATGGGATGCTGAGAACATTCGTACCACGCAAAGTTTAGTTTCAAACTGGCTGATTCTTTTTTTAATTTAGAGATTTATTATAAGTGGAGATAATGGTACGGAACCTTTCGTGCGCGAGTCCGACTCGCACGTGGCTGGTTTTTTATACATTAGAATAAGAATTTCGTTTATCTTTGAACAATTTTTGTTATGATAAACTTCAAAACTATATAGCATCAAGTTTAGGTAACTAAGTTACTCGTTTTCGCTTTTTGAGCCGTTTCCAAAACAGCTAATAATTGATGAATTTGTTAACGACATGTTGTAAAACTATTCTATTCTAGATTTAATTTAAGTATGACATGTTTAGTGCTTATTAATAATTGAATTCTAATAGGTATTAAATTGTTTTGTAAATGATTAATTATTAATATTGTAAATTTAGTTATGCATGACATGTTTGACTAACAATTGATTTAGTTTGCATTGATCTGACTAATCTTAATGTTGTAAATTCGTCTGTTTCTCTTGTTTATTTTTTAATTAATTGTAATGTACTTCGACACAATGTATATTGTTAAGAATTAAATATATATCAAATATCATTGGTTAGTCCAAATAGTGGAAGCAAAGCATTATGAGTATCATATCACTGTGCTGCGCAAATGAAAATAAGAATTCAATGGCCAGGATAATTGAATCAATCCGTTGGGAAAGGTAATTGACTATGAAATCTGTATTAAAAGTTATGTAGATAGGTCGTTATTGCAATGATCGATCTATTTTCGTCCTTGCACCCGAGAATATTCCATAACTTGCAGAATGTGTTAATTTTATTACGATCTTATTAGAGTAGACAAAATGGGTGGGTTTATAACAAGCGTTTACCAAATCAAAGGTAAAGACAATTGTTAATACTAAACAAATTACAAGTACAAATACACATTATAAATATTATGCATATTATATGTAATTGTTTAATGCTGGGACAATGACCTTTCCGTATATTCGTAAACTCATCAATTGAGTAATAAGCCTTCACAGTGAGCAACTATGCATACACAAGAACACATAACCGCCTGTATATTCGAAAGGGGTAGGCAGGACAAAAGAAATGATATGTTTAGTGTCACTTCTAGCAATTGGGAGGCGTCCATTAATTACGTGAGGCATTCAAGGGGGGAGGGGGTCGAGCCGAATCTCATCTAATCTTACTTTGAGGAAAGGAGGGGTCTCGGTGAATATCACGTAATTTTTTCCGCAAGAAACAGAGTATCCGAAGACGCGACCAGTATTTAATTGTCACGTCAACCAACTTTTATGTAGATCTACCTATTTTGCCTCCGTTCTACCTATCTACCACCCCCGGCGTCAAAACTACCTATTTTTGAAAAATCTCACGTGAAATTGGGGAGCTGGAAGAGCGGGATGAGCCAACTCTGACGATATCTCACCTAGGGGGGAGGGGGGGTCAGTAAATGTCTAAAAACGCCTCACGTGAATAATGGACGCCCCCTTGTAGGTTTACAAATGAAGAAAATGTGATTGCAGTGATAGGTTGCTAGTCCATCGCCCACAACAAACTTCAACCCTATTTCCATTATCAACTTTTACAATACAATACCCTTGGGGAGAAAGGGCGGTGCTATTTAACCCCACACCACACTGGGCATATTTTCTTGATGTCAATGACTCATAATTATTTATAGAGAAATAATGTAGCAACGTCGTACATTTAAATATGAATATTGGAAAAGGTTGAATCAGTGTGACTTTTAAATTTTTGTCGTGAGTGTTCCGAGCCGCGGTAATTACGGGTGACACTCGAGGCTCTGATGTTAATTTAAATAATGTACTTATTATAATATTTAAATAATAAAATGTATTCCTATCTACAGTCCAATTATGCGATGGTCAATACTAAGTGTCTACATATATTAAGTAAATGACAAAAATCCGTTACTGGTTGGTTTAGCGTATAGCTAAATGTATCTATATGTTACACAACTTATGATTTATATTATGCCTGATTTCAGGGATGGAATAATTGTAAATCTGAGTCATAGTATATTAATTTTTAACCCCCGACGAAAACGACGGTGTTTTAAGTGTAACATGGTATCTGTATAATATATTTGTGTCTGCATGTGGCATCGTAGCTCTGAAACGGATACACCGATTTTTAAAGTCCAAATGGTTCATAACTTAGTTTGTTGTGTGGGGGTTTTTTTGTAGATACAAATGTCAATGTGTCCCACCCACGCTCTCGCTCCCAGCTTGCTAATGAATAGATTTTATATTAAATTGGTATGCGAAACGTGTGTTTACGAGACCCTGTTTTATGTATCTCATCACTATTACCACCCCGACTACTACAAGCTGCAAGGAACGACAGCGATACAAAGGAAACATTTAATAAGCGGCAGTTTTGTTTAACTCGGAGCGTAGCAATAGTTTAATGAGTTTAATACAGCCATACTCAACCTTTTTTTGTAGGAGCCCCAGGCCACAAGGTAAGGGCCACACGGTTCTTTAGACTAGGAGCCCGCGGGCCACAGGTTTAGTATAGCTGGTTTAATCCATACATAATCTAATTGAACGAGCCAGCGAAGGTGACGAAGTTCTCTGTTTCAGCTTGGGCCGCATTCCTCAACCGATTCTCGTGAAATTTTGTGAGCAGCTTCAATAATTAGCTATGTAGATTTCTTTGTCAATTCAGTTTAACGAAATTAAAAAAAACAATAATTTGAAAACAAGACAGAACCACTAGTATAATTTGATCCACAAATTTCTAAAACGAATTATCTTATCCGCACAATCGAAGGTCAGAGATACACTGTTGGAGGCCCTCCCGACAATCAACCCCGGATTGTCAAGGAAGCTAAAACTGGCAGCGGTAATGGCCAGCTCAGGGTATTGTCGGAGAGAATGGACTGCCCCATATTTAAATACTGGGTCGAAGTGGCCATCGGTAGGGTCAAATAGGATGGGACTGCGAACGATCACCGGACGCCTTTGCCGTGTTGGTTCGCATCTACACCTCATTTAATTTAAATTTCTATTTTACGTGTATTTTTTTATTTTTATTTTTGATTGCTTTTCATGTACGTACTAACATAATTATTAAGTCTAAATTTGTTACTAACATACTATGGACCAGTGGTCTGAAATAAAGGTTTTTTCACCTCACTAGCTCGGAAAGCCCATTTTTATTCTTTAAAAACAGATAGCAAAACTGCATTTTATCCACAAGAGTGCAAAGAATATTTGAAATCCGAACGTGTTACCTATTAGTTACTTTCTTAAACATAATAACATGTAAAGGCCAGTCCAGACAGGACATTTTTCGCCCATCAGATTTATTTTATTTAGGTACCTTTTTTTGAATGTTTTATTCTTTTTTTTAATGTTTTTAATTCTTTTTTTCTTTTTTAAATGTTTTTTTGTTTTATAAATCTTTTTTCTTTTTCTCCTTTTTAAGAATGTTGTTTCTCTTTTTAAATGTTTTGTTTCTTTTTGAATGTTTTTCTGTATTTTTTTCTCTTTTTAATGTTTTTTTGGTCTTTTTATACGTTTTTTTCCTTTTTTTTTTAATTCTTTTCTTCTTTTTTTAATGTTTTTTGAAATTCTATTTTTTTTTTGATGTTTTCGTCTACATTTTAATGTTTTTTTTTATATTTTATTGATTTAAATGTGTTTATGCAAGTTTTTTTTGTTTTATCCACTTTAAAAAAAAAAAAACATTTTTTTAATGTTTTTTTCTTTTTGATTTATTTTTGTGGTTTTTCCACTTTTTTCTCTTTTTAAATGTTTTTTTTTAAGTTTTTTTTCTTTTTTATCTTTTTTTACGTTATTTCTCTTATTTTAATGTTTTTTGTAACTTTTTTTCTTTTATTATGTTTTTGTCTCTATTTTATTGCTTTGTTTTTCTTTTTTTAATGATTTTTGCTTTTTTCTCCTTTTTTTAGATGTTTTGTTTCTTTTTGAATGTTTTTTTTTCTTTTTTTTATGTTTTTTTGGTCTTTTTTCTCTTTTTTATACGTTTTTTTCCTTTTTTTTAATGTGTATTTTTTATTATTTCAAGGTTTTTTTGAAATTCTCTTATATTTTTTGAAGTTTTTGCCATATTTTAATGTTTTTTTTTATTTTTTATTGATTTATATGTGTTTTTTAAGGTTGTTTTTTTTTTCCATTATTTAAAAAAAAATTTCCACTATTTTTACGTTTTTTTTTGTTTTTTTTTCTTTTTTTACGTTTTTTCTCTTAATATAATGTTTTTTGTAACTTTTTTCTTTTTACATGTTTTTTTTTGTTTTTTGTCTTTTTTTACGTTTTTTTTCTTAATGTTATGTTTTTTGTATCTTTTTTCTTTTTTATATGTTTTTGTCTCTATTTTATTGCTTCGTTTTTCTTTTATCAGTGTTTTTTAATGTTTTTTGAAATTTATTTTGCCTTTTTTAAAAGTTTTTCTTTATTTTAATGTTATTTTTTTGTTTCTCAATGTTTTTTCTCTTTTCCTCTTTATTAAATGTTTTTTTTTAATTTTGTAATATTTTGTTTCTTTTTTCATGTTTTTAATTTTTTTTTCTCATTTTTAATGTTTTTTTCCCCCTTTTGAGAATATATTTTTTTAATTTTTTCGTTACTTTACTTTTTTGTTTTTTTTCCTCGCTTTAGTGAGGTGAAAAGATTTGTGTTACACACGGGTGCAAGTTATTTTGACGTCTCGTGTGTTGCAACACTCGCTACGCTCAGGATTCTATTTTTGAACCACTCGCTTCGCTCAGGATTCTATTTTTGAACCACTCGCTTCGCTCGTGGTTCAACCATAGAATCCATTCGCTAGCTCGTGGTTCAACCCTAGAATCCATTCGCTAGCTCGTGTTTCAATTCCACACTCGCGGTTAAAATACAACTTTGCACCCTTGTATAACAAATAACTATTATTTTATTTTATTTATTAAAACAGCTAAAGAGGCCGGCACTCCGTCTTCTGACAGGAGCTATAACTGGTCATGCACTACTAAACAAACATCTTTTTACTTTAGGTGTTACAGACAGTCCTCTCTGTAGAGTTTGCATGGAAGAGGACGAGACAGCCGCCCACGTCATCCTGACATGTCCTGGAGTGGCGGAATACAGGGCAAAACACCTCGGAACACCGGGGTCACTACCGGAGGCCGTCGGCAACATAAAGGGTCTGCTAGGCTTCCTGGTGGAACTGGGTTGGCACGAATAACAGTAGTGCCAAAACCCCTACGCAAAATAGGCGCATTTATGACGTCGAGTTGCGGAAACCCAGCCCGCGTACAACCTATAACCTATACACTGTTCGACTAGTAGTCACTACAGCGAACCGGGGATAGTTTTGTGATTTCCACATTTTGCACTCGGCATTTAATTTTCTTTGTCGAACGGAATAGGATTCCGCGTCTACTTTTGCTTATTTTGTAATTATGCTTTTCGGATTGGATGTTAGTCGGAAAATAGGAGAACATTGAAAGAAAAATGCACAAAACATACTCAGTGCAATAATAGACAACTCCACTCTCACACAAAGAAACTTTATAATGTAGACTTAGTTATTTTCTAAAATGAAGTTTCTGTGATCATCATCAGTTCATATATTATGTACATTATACATCCCACCGCTGGGCATTCCTCCTTCCACGAACGAGAGGAAATAACTTAGGTACCTACTTACGTCCAGTGGTAGAGTTTCAAAAATGCAACTTAGGCGACTGAAAAATGTGTGCATTTAGAGGTATGACATTATGACATTGACAATAGATTCCAGTACAGATATTTATGTCTTTTTTAGGGTTCCGTACTCAAAGAGTAAAACGGGACCCTATTACTAAGACTCCGCTGTCCGTCCGTCCGTCCGTCCGTCCGTCCGTCTGTCTGTCTGTCACCGCTGTATCTCACTGATACCGTGATGGTTCCAGCTGAAATTTTCACAGATGATGTATTTCTGTTCCCGCTATAACAACAAATACTAAAAACACAGAATAAAATAGTTTTTTATAGATAATGGTACGGAACCCTTCGTGCGAGAGACCGACCCGCACTTGGCCGGTTTTTTATGTAAGTACGTAAGTATATTATTCCCTGACTGTACACTGCCAGGGTTAAAACGATATAACTTTTATAGATTTTTCAATATAACATTACGCAAAGCTCTGCTTAGGGGGCGACACTAAACACAACCCGTAAACAAACCGCCATGACCAATGACGTACAATGTCATATTTATTTACCTAACAAACAATAACGAATAATTGATGAAAACGCGTTAAACTACAATCGTTTTATTATCATTCGTGTGTAAAATACCTGTACTGTGATATTAAAATGGCATCCTATAGCTATTTAAAGGTGGATGAGGGCTTTTTTTGCTTTACGACGTATTGCCGCTTCCCATAGTTTTCGTATCATCGTTTCCTTAGAGAATGAATGATGCCCTTCATTCTTGCATCCAATTACGCAGCACTGATGCATTTAATTTATTGAAATATTTTCTTCACTATTTGATCCAGAGCTTTGAAGGACTTGTCAAAGTTGTCAAAAAAACTGTTTACTAATTGTGTTAGTGCTGCACTCTGGCGGCAGAACATTGCAGTAATGTTCCCTATTAGCAAATCATTTCTAAGCATTTATTAAAACAGCACAGGCTATACAGAAAGTTTAAAAATAAAACAAAATATCCGTTTAGAAATGCGCGGGACGCAGATCGTAGGTGGGCTCTGCAGCGGCGCGGGGCGCGGGCATAATCGATA
Source organism: Epinotia brunnichana (assembly GCA_963854355.1). Lineage (NCBI taxonomy): Eukaryota > Metazoa > Arthropoda > Insecta > Lepidoptera > Tortricidae > Epinotia > Epinotia brunnichana. The sequence continues at coordinate 12,638,188 of OY977949.1, read as the reverse complement.
TACCCCATAGAATAAGTAGGGTGGACATATCATTACGCGGAGTTTCGCGGGAATTATCCGGGAGATTTGTGGTTATCATGATATCATAAGCTTGTGGTATAATGGAATTTATTGTGATAATTACTAAATGGAATAATTACTAAATGATGGATGAGAAAGAATAACGCTAGGAACTATATAACAACTTTCCACGGATATAAATGGACGAGAAACGTTTTATGAAAGCATTTTAGCACTACGCTAATACTTTTGCAGTTTTACTAAAAACTCTAAGATATCCGGAGTTTTATTTATCTCGCATCGTATTTGGTTTTCAATATAGGTAATGCATATTTACCTTTTACCTACTACTTAATAATCATTTTGTGATTTGGTGCAATCGCTACACGCGCGGCGATAAAACGTGCCGGAACGACCGCACGAAATACATTGAAATGCGAATACCAGGCAGAAGTGATGAACCAGAGTAGCTACTATGCAACGCTTCGTTCGTTTTTCATGTATTTCCAGCCCTATTATTTCGCACTAGTTTGCATATACAAGCGACGGAGAGGGAGACATTTCGAGTTTCGTCTTTCGATTTTCGTGGCAGTGCCGCGGATCGAGCTTCGTAATCTTCGTATACCTACCTACCTGTAAGAGCATCAGTTATAATACCAACGAGTATTTACTTACCGTCATGAAGTAAATATTATCCAACTAAATTCAGATACTAATTTGTATGGGGAATGCGCATTTTAAATACCTAGTCATAGCGTATTACTTGCGCTATATAATATAGTTAGTAAGGTTTTTTGAGTTTTTTTTTTAGTTTCTTTTTTCTTAATTTTGACGGATGCGTTCGGATACCTACTTGCTGCTCGTAAGTAATAAGTAGGGTAGGGAATGACAGTGCCGCTACCTACTGGAAATTAGTACAAGCCGTAAATATATTGAGTAACTCTGCTATTAGATCTTAAAGTAACTATCACCGAATAACTTCATATCACAGATTAGCCAAGGTTTGCCCTACATGTCAGCGGTGATCTCTCGATCCTTTTCGGGAAAGCTACGTCCAATTTGTTACGAGGAAGGGGTGGGGGAGAACAGTTTGGAAGATTTAACCATGATATAACCTTATCATAACGTGTCTGGCACATAGACTGTGTGGCGTCACTCCTGTCAAATCTGACGAGTACTGCATCGCACTATCGAAGTTTCTTAAATAATTTGCATAAATATAACATCCAAACAACTCTCATTGGACTTCCGGTCCCTGAGAGATCTCTCTATTGGCGTATCTTCTACATTGGAGACCCCCGAAAATGGACATAAGCGCAACTCTGAATATCCTGACTGACGCCCGACTCTTCTCAGCAAGCCACAGACTCTCTCTCTCTCTCTCTCCGCTCGCCACCCTGGCTCTGAGCGCTCGCTCGCCACGCTGGCTCTTATCTGAGCACTGGCAAGCTGCACTCTTCTCTTCATACATCGCTGACCCCTCCGTCTCAAAGGGGGGCTGATGTGGCGTCACTCCTGTCCATATCTGACAAGTTCTGCATCGAACTATCGAAGTTTCTTAAATCAGTTGCATAAATAATAACATCCAAACAACTCTCATTGGACTTCGGTCACTGAGAGATGTCTCTATTGCCGTATCGTCTACAACTGGTTAATTAACCAATGATATGATTGATTGATTAAAACTTTATTCATTCCCACAACATACATGGCAATATTAAAATACGAAATTTAAATAGCAAAGGTATTTAACAGAAAAATAAATATCTGAAGGAAGCATGCAAAAAGTACATCGTAAAGAAGCCATGTGTCGTGGCAGAGAAATGGATTTTTTTTTTGTGCAGAAATTTGAAGTCAGTTTTGACACGCTATAATATATACATTGTGAAAGTTATAAGTATTTTAAATACACTCATAGGAGTAGAGCTTAAATACCTAGGTTCAGGCATACAGGGTGGGTACATAAATACAGCAATTTTGGCGTATTATTGTTTGATTAGGGGGTGTTCGGCATTTGGAGGTTTCATAATTGTTATTTCTAGAAACTCAGTTATTATATTTGGCTTATTTGTAATTACTTAATTAGCAATAATTGGGTTGGCAACACGGCATGCCACTTGAGCTGTAAATGTAGAACAAAAATTTTTTTTTGAGGAGACCTAAACTAAGTTAATGCTGCTGCATTTGTGTTTTTTTTTAATCTGATAAGAATGTAAGTTTTATTTTATTATTCATACCTTCTTTCGCTAAACTAAACACTGATAAATGCTGGAGAAAATGAACAATTAGATAAATGTACTAGGTACTTAGTAACTTTATAGGATTTCTATTAAGTTGTGTAGTTACGTGAGAGGTTTGAAATTGAAAGCTTGGGAATTATCGTATACCTACTCTTTCAATTTTAATTCAACAATATAAAAAGCTAAAACAATTAATTCCTCACTTCCTTACTATTATTACTATTGTCATTGACTCCTCTGTCACAGTATTTATTAGCTCTAGTCACCCCACAGTTCTAAATGGATCCCCATCAATGCCACACTACCACGAAAAAGGACGCAACTGCATAAGTGTCTCTATCACATTACGCGTTTTTACTTAAACGCATCTGTCACACCGCGTTTATTTTAAAACGCCTCAAGTGCCAGTATTTTGAAAGAGAGATGCGACGTTTTGAAATGAACGCGATAGTATGGTGCTCAGTGCAAGGGTTCAGTGACCTTTTGCAGGGGCGTGATGCCACATCTTGTGTCAAATTGACTATGGATTTGTGAATTCTGGACAGAAAGGTATGAGAAGAATGTTTCATTAGAAAATATTTATGTTTTACCTTTATAGAAATACCACGGTTTTCATACGTCGAATTCATATCTCGAACGCGAGTGGGAATTGATTTAAATCAAATAAGTGCAAAAATCTTTATAGGTAGATACATGTACCCAGCTACGTTAATACTTTTCAAATAGATTTTTAGTTGCACAATGAAGGCGGTTAGGTAGAAAAATGTTTAAACGTGAATTAAAAACACAATGCTTACAGTTTCAGTGTGTTCTTCTATTATAATACAGGGTGGAATTTCATAAACTGTACATAATAAAAGGAGAAAAATTTCAGCCAATTTCATCGGTGAAACGGTGTTTTTTTTTTTCTAGTCATTAGTTTTTTTTTTACAGAATTTTGAAAATTTTTGTAAAAACTCGGGTAATACACCTAATTCAGACGGTATAACTTTTGATCCAATGGTCCTAAAATGAAAATAAAAAATGCAGAGTATTACCAAGGGACAGGTTAATAATTCTTAATAACAATAAAAAACCAACTAGAAGAGAAAATCCGCAAAAAAAATTATTGTTTTTGAAAAATGGCTACAAAAATTACGAATTTTAAAAGAAAAACACAATTTTCTGAAAAAAACGCAGATTTAGTTACCATTTTTTTTGCTTAGTATTAAACCTCACTTAATGCCGATTCTAAAACCGTTTTTAAACTGTCTGTTTTGTACCCGTTGATAATGAAATGGATGCAGTCCTTCCTTCTTCAAAATTTTCCAGACAGAGAATTTTGAGATTCCGTGCCTCAATGCCAAGCGTCTTAGACTCGTGGTTGCGTCCGCGTACAAGTCTCTGAGAACTGCTTCTTCTATGGCAACATCAATTATGTTTCCTGGCTCTCGGCGATCTCGGCCACCGTATCCCAGGCCAATATTGCACAACCGGCGATGAACTTCTTGAAAGTGGCGAGCAGCAGGTCTTGGAACGTCATTAGGATACTGCTCCAAATAGGCGATACACGCAGCTCTTGCAGATCCATGGCACAATCCATAATAATAGTGCATGTTGGCTATTTGTAACGGCGAAAACTCTCGTAAGCGGGGCATGATGATTCAAACTGAACAAGTACTGGAGTAATCAAAGAAGTGGCGAGCAAAGACAAGAAATTGCGATTTGCGAGCGACTGAATAGTTGACCTATTGCCCAATGCCTTTATACCCCTCATGTTATCTCCACCTAAAACCCGATAACACCCTTCAACTACCTGGGAACAAGCGGTCATTAAGGATTTTAAGAGGATTAAAATTAATAAAATTATGGTTTGATTTACGTACCCATTAGCGTGGTAATTTTCAAAGTCTGAGACAGTTTAAAAACGGTTTTAGAATCGGCATTAAGTGAGGATTAATACTAAGTACGTAATTTGTTATTTCCACCTAAAACCCAATAACACCCTTCAACTACCTGTGAACAAACGGTCATTAAGGATTTTAAGAGGATTAAAATTAATAAAATTATGGTTTGATTTACGTACCCATTTGCGTGGTATTTTTCAAAGTCTGAGACAGTTTAAAAACGGTTTTAGAATCGGCATTAAGTGAGGTTTAATACTAAGCAAAAAAAATGGTAACTAAATCTGCGTTTTTTTCAGAAAATTGTGTTTTTCTTTTAAAATTCGTAATTTTTGTAGCCATTTTTCAAAAACAATAATTTTTTTTGCGGATTTTCTCTTCTAGTTGGTTTTTTATTGTTATAAAGAATTATTAACCTGTCCCTTGGTAATACTCTGCATTTTTTATTTTCATTTTAGGACCATTGGATCAAAAGTTATACCGTCTGAATTAGGTGTATTACCCGAGTTTTTACAAAAAATTTCAAAATTCAGTAAAAAAAAAACTAATGACTAGAAAAAAAAAAAAAACACCGTTTCACCGATGAAATTGGCTGAAATTTTTCTCCTTTTATTATGTACAGTTTATGAAATTCCACCCTGTATAATATTAGAGTTATTTTGGGCCACTCGTACCATCGCCAACACGTTTAACTGACCATCCGTTCACTTTATGTGCATTCTAATAAGGTTCAATATAAATACAGAATGGTCAGTTAACTGTGTTGGCGTTTGTACTGCCTACAAAATATGTAAACTTAGGGTACTTACCTTAGGTTAGGTTACTTTAAAATACTTTTCCTGAAAGTCTATCTTGTCAATGGTCTATAACTTAACTTATATTTATAGGCGCAGTATAACAACTAACATTTATTACTACAATTATGTTATGGTATATCATTACCCACGACGGAACGGAGAAGGTATATGCGTTTAGGGTGAGAGGCTGTTTGTTTTTACAAGCTTTTATTTAGCTCACCCCGTTTGTTTTATTCTTTCTTGGGTCAAATATAGTAATTGAAATTTCACCCTCTTTCTGTCAACCGATTGATCTGAAATTTTGCATGCATATGTATATCGCATGACAATGCAATATTATGATGACATGGAGCTGATCTGATGCTGGAGCTGGAAGGTGGCCGCAATAAAGCGACACAACCCCATCGAGTTTGGGCTCGTTAGAATCGTCTCAATGAGTAGTTGATGATGATATGCAGAAAAGTACAGTCGGCAATTAATGCTTGTACCAAAAATGATTTTTTTGGCAGAAACTTTTAGTTTTGAAACCATTCGGATCTACCAAATACAGCAATGTTTACGAGTTTGCTTTGTTTAAGACTTCATTACTCTTATTATATACGGTAATTAACCATATTTAACAGTAAAAATACATTCATTAAACAAGAAATTATCAACTTAAACCGTTTAGTTGCCGTTACCCGGATAATGTGGGCTAGGAGCCAATTTTCCCGTTTTATTTTGCTCCTAGTAAGAGTACCGACGGAATAATTTTGTGCCCAATTAAGCTTGGATTAGCTGTTTTCAGACATTTCAGACGTTGATTTTTTGCGATTCCAGCTTGGGGAAGCTGTCACCGCATTAAGACCTACACGCTGTTCTAAAATCTAACTACTTATTTTGCTAACAGAAAAGAGAAAACCATCAAAAACCGATAAAATGTTCAACAACAAACTTAAAACTATTTTAACCGACCGACATAGCATGCTATAGCGTTGATGAATTTGTCGAGACGTGCACTGGCCTTAAGTAAACTTTATATCACAAATTAGTAACTAATATTTTTAAATTGAAATCTCCCGTAAGACTCAGACATGTAATGCTAATACGCAATAACCTTATTGACATCCGATTTAATTAATTAATAATACTACTTATTATGTACCTATTGACTGACTTGTAAAACATTGAATTTTATAAATAAATATCTTGTATCTTTTCCAATAATTATATCTCGAAGAATTTAGTAACACTATTATTAGGTAAGACTAGCTGTTGCCCGCGACTTCGTCCGCGTATAACATGTCGTCGTCTAAAAGTTTGTTTAAGGAATGGATTAAAAAAAAACATTGAAATTAGTTGTGTGCCTAGTCTTTTAGTAAACAGTCTAAAACCGAAGTTACAAATCTCTTACTTTCAAAATGTCTTGCTCTCTATACACACTTTGAATTGAACCCTCATAGTAAACAGGCTGAAACCGTAGTTACAAATTTCTTACTTTAAAAATGTCTTGCTCTATATTATACAAACTTCGAACCCCGTTTTAACCTTCTTATTAGGCGATGAATTAAAAAAAACGCTGAAATAAGTTTTGTAGTATTTTAGCATGTTTGTTTTGTCTAAAACCGAAGTTTGAATGCCCTTATAATCCCTTTTGGGGGAAGAATTTCGAAAAACGCTGAAATAATTTTGGTAGTCTAAACAGGCTAAGATCAAAGTTACAAATCTCATATCTTTAATTTTTTTATTATGTAAAACGCCAAAAATACTTTATTTGTTTCGTATATTTGTATCGTAATAAGTAATCTTTCTAAAAACTTTTAAGCTTCTATCTCAAAAAGGAGTTTCCCTCATACAATTTTTTTAACCCCCTTAGGGGTGAAATTTTTCAAAACGCTGAAAGTACTTTATTTGTATTAAAATAAGTAATCTTTCTACAAAGTTTTAAGTCTCTTGCTCGAAAAATAAAGTTTTCCCCATACAAAATTTGCATTCCTTTCTAACCCCTTTAGAAGTGAAAATTTTCAAAACGCTGAAAGTACTTTATTTGTATTATAATAAGTAATCTTTCTACAAAGTTTTAAGTCTCTCGCTCAAAAAATAAAGTTTCCCCCATACAAACTTTGCACCCCTATTTAACCCCTTTAGGGGTATGATTTCCGAAAATCACTTCTTACCCGTTGCTTACGTTGTAAAAGGTAGTTCTGGTGTAAATTTCAACTCTCTAGGCCTAGTAGTTTCGGCTGTGAGTTGATGAGTGAGTGAGTGAGTGAATCAGTCAGGACATAGGCATTTATATTTTTGTTCCCATAAATATAATTATTATACTTTTTGCTGTCAATCCGTACTGTTTTGTAAACAACAATCGTTTCATATGAAGGTGCGTTTTGCGGAAAAGGGACAGAACATACCCCCTCTTAAAACTTTGGACACTTATAACTTAGTGACTACCTAAATAACCTCTTGCGTTGTTTTTTTCTCCATTTGACTTCATTTTAAGTCCTTTTTCGAAGAAATACAACATTGTGATTATTTTATTTAGTGTCTACAGTGTTTTCACCCCTATTTTCGATCTATCCGACATCCGTATTTTCTTTTAAACCACGAACTTCAGAATTCGAAAATATTCGGGTATCTCTATCTCTATCGCACTAACATTACTCGAGTGAGAGGAATGCAGATATACGAACTTCGAGTTTTGGTTCGCATGGTTAGGCTGAATGCGCAAAGAGAGCGCGCGCGTGCCATTAAAAAAACATTTGTGTTATTTATATGTATTGTTCGAATATGTTGATAAATTTTATTGAAATTACGCCTTAATACGACATTTGCGCATATAAGGTCTCATATCAGAATCGATTAATTTCTTATGCTTTACCTCTTGGTATGTGTTTCGTGAAGGTCTATCGGAGACGGGATTTAAATTATTAATAGGGGAAATTAAGGAAAAGCAATTCCACCATTTTGACGTTTCAAAGCTGACAGATGTGGCGGCGATATACTTTAAGAATAATAAATGAAAAATTAATGAAGTCGTATATTTCGGAAAATTAATTAACTGTCGCAGTCGGATAAAAACTATCCTAAGTTGCAGCTAGAATAATAATGTACCATATAGAATGTTTCATATTTTTCCGTTCATGGGACGCTGAGAACTTTCGTAACAACACAAAGCTTAGTTTCAAACTGGCTAATTCTTTTTTTAATTTAGAGATTTATTATAAGTGGAGACTAGGTATTATAATTTTCATAGCTACCCGAGAAACAACTTCTTTCTTCAAAGTATTACATTTATCGTGTATTCTACCTATATGGAGTGCAATTACCACTTGTGTTGTAAGCTTTAAGGTATTTAACACAATAAACAACAAATTAACTATCTTAAAATGCTGTGTGTGGTGGCCATAAAAAGAGAATGTGGCTGCCGGCCAGTTTGTGGTAGGTATGCTTATTTGGTCTATATAATTAGATATTTTTAGGGTTCCGTACTCAAAGTGTAAAACGGGACCCTATTACTAAGACTTCGCTGTCCGTCCGTCCGTCCGTCCGTCTGTCCGTCCGTCCGTCCGTCCGTCTGTCTGTCACCAGGCTGTATCTCAAGAACCGTGATAGCTAGAGAGTTAAAATTTTCACAGATTATGTATTTCTGTTGCCGCTATAACAACAAATACTAAAAACAAAATAATATATTTTTTTAAGGGGGGCTCCCATACAACAAACGTGATTTTTTTTGCGGTTTTTATAGATAATGGCACGGAACCCTTCGTGCGCGAGTCCAAATCGCACTTGGCCGGTTTTTATATTACATCTTATTGTAAAAGAAAGTGTATTATTTATTTTAACGCATTTCAAGTGAGTTATTATTTGAAATTGTAATTTTTATTAAAGCGGAAGGATGCTAAAGCAACGATTGCAATTACCTATAGACTATCTAAAGCATTCAAAAATATACAAAATTATGCTATAAGTTTAGGCATAAACTGCCACGCAATTTCATTAAGCTAATTTGTAGTTGTTAGCGACGTGCTCATAATTTACCTAAATATTTGTATTTTACCATTTGTTGCATGTGTTTTTTTATTAGGGTTCCGTAGCCAAATGGCAAAAAACGGAATCCTTATAGATTCGTCATGTCTGTCTGTCTGTCTGTCCGTCCGTATGTCACAGCCACTTTTTTCCGAAACTATACGTGTGGGGTATCTATAGATAGGTCTTTAAAAATGATATTGAGGTTTCTAATATCATTTTTTTCTAAACTGAATAGTTTGCGCGAGAGACACTTACACACCTAAGTGGTAAAATGTGTCCCCCCCCCCCCTGTAACTTCTATTTATTATTATTTTTATTATTTTATTTAATAGCCGTAAGTGTCCCACTGCTGGGCAAAAGCCTCCCTCTTTTCCTTCTACGTATCCCTATCCTGGGCAGTCTCCCACCAGTCTTGGTCAAAGACGTCAAGCTCGTCTCGCCATCTCCGACGAGGTCTACCGCGACGCCGTGTTCGGTTGTGTGGGACCCACTTGGTGGTGATTTTAGCCCGCAAGTCTTCTGGCATGCGGCAGATGTGCCCGGCCCAGTTCCACTTAAGTTTGGCGGCTGCATGAGCTACGTCAGCTACTTGCGTTTTGGAATCGCAGTTTCACGCCCAAAATACTGCGTTCCATGGCTCTCTGACAAACCTTGAGGGCAGATTTCTGAACTTTTGTCAAATACCAAGTTTGTGCACCGTAGGTAAGGATTGGAAGAATGCACATGTCCATGAGTTTCCGTTTTAGGGATGTAGGAAGGTTTCCCTTCATATACTCCTTCATGGACCAATAGCTCCTCCAGGCGTTTTCGGTGCGTCTAGCAACTTCTTTGTCTTGTCGAGTCTTCCTCCGCCATCCACTTCTATGCTCCTTTGGACATGGTTAGTCATGAGCTTGGTCTTTGACATATTCATCATTAATCCGACCTCAAGGCTTGCTCTGCTAAGGTCTTGTAGCATGACACTGAGCTCTGTAGCTGACGATGAGAAAAGAACGATGTCGTCGGCGAAAAAGTACCTTCTAAAATAAGAAAATGATAAAACTAAAAACCTCCACCGAAAATTGGCTTGAACGAGATCTAGTAAGTAGTTTTTTCTTAATACGTCATAAATCGTAAACCGCAATTTATTTCACGGAACCCTTCATGTGAGAGTCCGACTCGCACTTGGCCGCTTTTTTTAAAGTAGGTAAACGTATGTTTGCTATAGTTAAAAGATTTCATTTGGGACTATACAAGGTTACAAGTAATATAGAATGAACTTAATTAAAATATTTTAATATCATTACTTATTGATTTTAGTGGTAGGTACCTACAATAATTTTGAAAATTATTCATATATTTTTTAGGTACAAACAAGAATACTTGAGATTATTTGAGTTGGCCGAATTGTATCAAAGCATGGACATTCAAAAAGCAACTCTACTTAACAGGGTATAAGATCCCATTTCCCATGACAGTTATATAAAACTCGGCCACATTAAATAATCTCAACTGTTCCTGGCTATCAGAAATTTGGTATTTATTTATTCAATAAAAATTATCAGCGCTACGTGCTCGAAGTAAATGATTTGTAATATATCTCGAAACCATTTAGCAACCAATTAAATGAGGTCATTCCGTAATTGCTTTTGTTAAGTTTAACTAAAAATACAAATAATAACGGTTATTTTAAGGGCGATAATTAAGGAACAATATAACTTTAGTTATGCACGTGAATGTGAAACCATTGAGCATATTTTCGCAGGGGAGATACGTTTATTATTAATTTGGTACGCTACATGACGCCCCTCTCCCCAATTTGGCTACAAATTAGCTGCTGTGAAATGCCGCTCGCAAGTTAGACAATTACGTAAAATGTAAGAAGCTTGACGCCATTCAATTTACATTTGTTTCAAAATGCGTGTCTGTAAATTAAGTTTTCATATTGATAGGGCTTTCACTAAGCCATTAGGCCTGCAAGGCAATTGCGTAACTCGTGTATAGTTATGTCCTAACCAACCTAACATAACGCTCGTTCGAAAGGTTACGCATTCATCCCGCAGGTTTGTATCGAAAAAAGCTTTCCTTAGCCTTTTATCTAGTTGATAAGGACTTGATAGGTATATACAGTCGCGAAACTCGCGAAGCGGGATTGTAGAGATGTTGAGCCACATGACACTGTATTGTATTTAGCCGTGTAATACGAATCGGTCCTTATTCTATATATATACGAGTTATTTATTTAATCGTATGGCATTTAATCGGTCGTATACTATAATAGTACATTATGATACAAGTGAGCTATGTTGATCATTGCATCAGAGGCGGAATTGTCACGCGAACCGCAGGTGAGCGTGATAATAGAGCCGAGGATGTAATTATCAAAGCTCACGCGTGTCATACGAAGTTTTTCAACACATTTGCGAGGAAAAAATCCTTTTCATAAAGTGAAAATGTTACAGGCTCCTAAGTTGTTTTCTTTAGTTATTGATGAGAACAGGTTTTTACTCACATACATTTGCACATCTCCAAGAATGTAAAGTGGCGTCAATTATATTTATCACTTTTCTATTCACTACGAGTCAACATTTTAATAATAACCAAACACGCATCATCAATGTTTACAAATATTTGTGAAATTACTTATAATGGCTCGCAACTATTTTTTTTTCGTGAAGTTCGCGCAGTGCGCCCGCAGAGAGGATTAGATGAATTCTCTAAACAGCCAATACAAAATAAAATAAATATTTTGTTATTCAATATAAATTCATGTAAAATGTTATCAAAAGTAGATAGTTTTACTAAATTAAACGTTTCTATATCATATCCAAGAAGAAATAATCAATTAATTCACAAGAAGGATTTAATTTGTTTAGTCGAGTAAGAATCCATTTGCCGAGAATTAAAAACAAACCTGTATAACCCGGTCAATTTGCTGCTGCAAGGTGCCAACATGTCTTAATCGGGATATAAACATAACAACACGAGTGTCGTAATGTTATAAAACACGCGTGTTTAATACCCAGGATTATGAGCCTAAAAGCGGCACAATAAGAGGCACGTTACGAGCAAATGTGTTGAAAAAGAATTTTCAAATGTTACATCCATAGGATTACGTCACTGTCGAGGGTGAACAAGTCTGCCGGATTACCGTCGTATTTACTGAGCGGGCAGGTCTTGATGATATGCTCAATGTCTTGCACCGCGGCCCCACAATCGTACCTCGGAGACTCTATCCAACCGCACGTGTATAGGAATGCACGTGAGCGTCCGCAGCCAGTTCTCAACCTGTTCAGCTGGCACCATTCTTTTCTAGGCAATGAGAAGCTGGGTGGTTTCACTGTCGGGTTGATTGACACCCATGCTTTTGGGAGGAGTATATACGAGTATAATCGATCACGCCCGATTCGCACTACACTGCTTAATTAAGACAAATGGCAAGTGGCTCGACAATTTCTCTTTGCGACTATCCTACTTAAAACGATCACGAACTATCGTTTACTAAACTTGAAACCGTAGGTCTATAGATTCCTACGTCCATCATTTGGAGAGGTTTGAGTTTACCGGTGTCAGTTTGTTTAATTTTAATTTATTATTTTGAGGTTATTTTTTGGAATCTATATACGGTTTCAAGTTTAGTAGTTTGCAATATTGGTGTTATCAACTTTGTTAAAATAAATTGCAAATAATAATGTTAATCTTAATCTCAGCCATGTAATATAATATAATATCGTAACATTGGTTAAATAAAATAAAAATAAAATATCTTTATTTCAGATCTTTAGTCGATCCATATGATGTTAGTAACCGTGGAGACTTATGAACTACGTTAGTGACAATAAGGGTTAAGTATGGCAATAGATAGATAATCTAATCTCATTCATTCACAAGTCCGTATAGATCTACAATTCATAAGCGAGAAAATCATAAGTGAATTGGTATCACGGTCAACTTAGGTTGTTTTACGTTCGTATTTATTATTTTATTTATCTATTTTATTTTATTGGGCTCACAAAACAAGTTAAAGTCTATAGAATGATACAAATTATGCAATATGTTCGGATCTGGACAAAATATGTGTGCACAGAGAAAATTATTTAACCAATTAAGCCTAGCTGTGGAACAAAGTACTAGCAAACAGTTATTTAAACAAAGGCTGAAAACAATACTTTTAGATAAAATTAATTTAGACGTAGATATACGGTAGATATAAAAAACATTATTTCGTAATTGCACCCAGTCACACGCACTAACGACGACGCACTCGGCGGACCATTGGTGAACTTTATGCTGTTGTAATAAGGTTCACAAATGGTCGGCTGAGTGTGTCGTCGATGGTACACTAAGTTTAGTGTTAGTAAATTAAGTAGGTAATTTAGTAAGTAGGTAAACACAACAATGTTTGACTTTTGGAAGGGAGCGCACATTCGCCGACAAACTGTCCTCAGTTTGGCGAAGCAGAAAGGAATGTACTTGCCATTGTTGTTTTTTTTGAGAATAAAAAAAAAAAAAATTAACATAAAATATTTTTTAGTACTTACCTATTTACTTATTAGTCGGTGGGTGTTAAACTATTTAATTATTTATTATGCCATTGGGGTGACAGTGAAACAATGGATTGATATGATTATTGGGTAAGAATAATAAGATTATTGAGTGTTATAAGTTATAAAATATGTTTCTATGTTTCTATACGTAATTTGAATGCTATCATTTTCAGTTAGAATCTTAGAATGTCCGAAGCATAATCGAGTCGTAACTATACCTAGATATGACGTTTTACTTTTTAGTATAGAGTGGCTGCAATTGGTATGCAAAGCTCGTCCTGTTCACAACGGTTGATTCCGTGCCGCAATCACTTTCATGGATTTTGTATTTATTTTGTATTCGAATATTAGCTTCTGCGTTTTAAAAAGGTTGTGCAAATTGGAGTTTATTTAATCGAAAATATTAATTACATTTTTAGTCATTCACTATCTAACCGTTTTTATTATCTTGATAAAAAAAACTGTTAAAACACTCCGTACCGCCAAAATGAGGAAGTGGCCTTACCTTAGGTATTAAACACCACCCCCCCGAGGGTGCTCGCCTTGTCGGGGCGGGGGGGCTTAGTAACTGGTCACCCACGGCGAAGCTAAGAGTCACCCAGGGCCGGCCTGTTTGGGCTGCCGGCTGGCCCGAGGAGGGCGCTCCTAGCGGGCTTGCCTAAGCCCGCTTAGGTTGCGTTGGGGAGGGACCGCAGAAGAAGTACTCACGCGCTATCTTCTGCGGCCGAGGTGGGATCGCAGGGGGAGAGGCGTGTTGGTATAACGGTGCGCCACTCTCCCTACCCCCTGCGAACTTGGCGGGGCCGTTCCGCTGAAGCGGCATTGGTGGGACCGCAGAGGAAGAGGAAGGCCGGTATTACGGTGCGCCGCTTTCCCTATCCTCTGCGGCCGAGTCGTGGTAGGTGGAGGAACCACAGACCTGATCCGCCACCGGGTGCTGGATCTTCCGCACCCATGATCTCCTCGTAGCGGACTCAGGGGGGTCCGCTACTGAACAGGTGGAGATCGAGGAGGCAGGCGCGCCAAAACATCTGGCGTGCCTCACGTGGAGGGCCCCCGGGCATCCGCGAAGGAGCCGCTTGTGGGCGGCTGCCGCCGGCGGGGTCGCAGATGTGTGCGCAAGCGTTCCCGTGACCTCGCCACGAGGCGGCGAGGTGGCAAGTGGGGGGTTTTTAGTGGGTACACCGTGGGTCTCATTAGCCCATACGGGAGTCCCACATAACCACTCGGGTCACCCCCTGCACCCGGGTGGTATGCGTAACGCATTTTCCCCCCCCTAAACAAAAAAAAAAAAAAAAAGGTATTAAACACCAGTTGAGAATAATACAAAATAATAAATACATACAAATCACAGCACTTGAAAATCTATAAAGTACACAAAGCAGTTTATCCAGTGTATTAAGTTGTAGGTACATAATTATTGTACGTATTAAACAGTCACTTAATGTGATTTATCGGAGTTCATAGCGATAAGTTGTGAACAAGGCTGCTGTTATCTATTGCGACTTTACTTATGAAGTCTCTGTTACTACGAGTATGTAACATTTGTGATATATTATATAACATACTTTAATGGCGGCTCGGTACCTGTACATTGTTTTATTCAAGTGCATTGAAAGTACCGCTGGTATGGTTAAGATTATCTAATGTGGCTGAGTTTACAAGCTTTTATTTAGTTTCACCTGTCCCGTTTGTCTGTCTGTCTTTAATCAAATTGCAAGTTAAATTTGACCCACTTCCCGGTTTCCGATTGAGCTGAAATTTTGCATGCAATATTATGATGACATGGAGCTGATCTGATGCTGGAGCTGGAAGGTGGCCATAGGAACTCCGCAATAAAACGACACAACACCATCGAGTTTGGGCTCGTTAGAATCGTCTCAATGACTAGTTGATGATGGTATGCAGAAAAGTACAGTCGGCAATAAAAGCTTGTACTAAAATAATTTTTTGACAGAAACATGTTATAAAACTGTCATACCTTGGACGCTTTTTGTATGGATTACTTTTATGCAATTCGGCCAACTCAAATAATCTCAAGTACCTATCCTTACTTGAGGGATATTTTATTCACTGCGATTAATGACATAACTATAAACTATTTTTGGTAACTGATGATTTCTCGAAAACTTTTGATTAACTCAGCGGCACTACGTCCTTTGTCTTATTGCATTACCAAGTCAGTCAGTTTTTATTATAATTCGTGCCTATGGAAATTAGAGGAATAGAAAAGAGAAAAATTGCATTCATCCCTTTATTAAAGTTATTGTAGTCGCCACCAAAGTACTCTGGTGGCGTACACACAAAGTACAATTGAAACTAAACCAAATACGTCTAAGCGAAACTAAAATCAAAAAATATTTTTCTGAACAATACTCTGTTGTTGAAGACTCAAAGGCGCATTACGATATTTTTAACCCGAATGTTTTCGATTGTATAAATTAAAAAAAACTTTAAGCTATTTGTAGGTCTTACCTACTTTTGGTAGCCTTTTAAAATGTTTAACGTGAAATTATTCAGAGGAAACTAGGCTATTAAAACGTCATCGTATTAACCTTTAAGCCGAGGGCTGTAGGTCTGTCAAACATGGAGTGTCGCATCGCAGGAACAGGAAGCGAATACGGAAGGATGATCGAAAGGGAACATTTTTAACCATTTTTAACGACCCGTTCAGCAGTACAAATTGAAAAGGAAGTTCGTGTGCCTAAACTGGAAGGTAAATACGACTTTTTGAAATGGGTCGGTTGTGTGGAGGGTGCGCAGCGGTTCCTACGTGCAAAGTACGATGTAGTTTTAAAAACTGGAATGTATCGAATATTTCGGTTAGGAGTTTCCTTTGCGTGAGTACTTTAGTAGGCTTATGCTCTGATTAATCCTTTATCGATTGCTGGAGACTGAGTTGTTTAATTCGTTCCAAAAGCTCTTCCTAACCTAATTCAATATCAAAATTTTGGACATTCGTTTAATAAAACAGCTTGAGTGGAAACGTGTTTAAATGAAGGTAGCATAATGCTTAAATACAAATATGCAAATGTAATTTTCATAACACTCATTAAGGTATGGTTTTATCAACGGCATTATGTGATGTATATAACTGTAATACTTAGCTATTCATATTTCATACTATTATTATAAATGCGAAAGTGTGTCTGTCTTTCTGTAACCTCTTCACACTTTAAACCGCTGAACCGAGATGAAATTTAGTATAGAGATAGTTTGAGTCCCGGGGAAGGACATAGGACAGATTTTATTCCGGAAATCATCCCCCAAGGTAGTGAAATGGGGGGTAAAAGTTTGTATGGAAGTTTGTTTGTATATAAACGAGTTCCACGCGGACGGAGTCGCGGGCAGAGGCTAGTATTCTATATTTTCTTGAAAATTAAATCTTCGGGACCTCTTAAAATGCCGCATACATCAAAACCTATAATCAATGGAAATTATTAGATAAAGCTTCTTCTGAGTTCCACAAAACATACCAAATATCGTATTACTTATAACAACATTTTTAGGAACTGTTTTCCGATTCATCGCCAGCCAGTCCCGGTAAAAAGAATTCAGTGCAGCCTTTTTTTAGGTCGCCTGCTCATGTGGCGAAGCTTCACTTTGTATTTTAGAAACAATACGTTATCCCTCTCTAACTTAAGGCAGTGGAAAGTGATAGAGCACTATATTGGGACGTGTATCTTTTAGCCAGCCAGTGGTAGTGGTAAGTAAGTATTGGCCACTTAGCCGTGATTACTTGAACTAAACTTCGTCCAATACCGAGGTTGTCTGTTCTTTGTGGAATTATGCATTAATGTGGAGATGTACGTACACCGTTGTAAATAAGCTTTATTAAAAGTATATTAATTAATTTATGGTACCTGCTCGGACGAATGGTTCATTGAATGTGTGCATTTGTTTTACACAAGTGTACAAGTGTTAAACGTAGGTACGCGTATCTATTACATGGGTCATTGTCAGTCACAAAAACAAAAATCATCTTTCCGGTGGTCAATAGTCAAGGTCTTACGCTTACATATAATATGTTTTTATCACATAGCATTATAGAAGGGGCAACGCCGTTTATGCGGATTCAGAGATCAACCAAAAATTAGGCTTCATAGCCCTTTACTTTGGCAATGTCCACCGAAGAGACGCGAACCTAAATCTGACAATGACCCACCTAGGTATGCTTTGTTTTCTAGCGATTAGTTTTAACTATTCTTGAATATCGAGTGTGTTTGATTTGAAGTAAGAATGCTAAAAAAACCCTATACTATTACGGGTCCGATTTTACTAAAACTGGAATAAGGAATTTAACCTGAGCTTAAACTACAGATTTGTGTGCAATAATCCTGGAATTAACTCTTTTCTTGTTTTGTGAATGACACTATGTGAGAAATAATCCTATTTAATAAATTTATTCGTGTAGGTATTGAATAAATTACGAGTCTGTTCAAACGACAAAATTCAGTTTTTTGTAAAATGATAGTAGTAGACAGGTAACAATGAAAATTCAATCTATTTATTCAAAGTTTAAATTTAAAGGCAAAATGATTGAACAGATTATACAGAAAATCACGAACTGATAATACCACGCATAGCTAATCATCTGACTTTTTAATAAGGTAGCATGCAAATCATCCAATGCAATACTGCCATCAAATTCAAATGGCCAGCTTATTATAATTATAACGTACATACCTAATCTAAATATGTAGGTATTACTATTATAATAATAATAGTCTAAAAATCTAAAATAAAATATTTGTGTGATTCTGGGGGAAAAATAATATATTAAAGAAAATTATACGATACTCAATCTACATAACTCTTATTTTATTTCATTGTTTTAGCTAATACCTACGAGTACCTACACCTAATAAGAATAAAAAGGGGTTTAAAAAAATGTGTTTATACAAGCTTTGCACCCCTATTTAACCCCTTGAGGGTTGAAATTTCCGAAAATCCCTTTTTATCCGTTGCCTACGTTGTAAAAGGTAGTTCTGAGGGCCTACCGCGAAACGCATTCAAAGTTTCCCCTCTCTGTCATACTTACGAGTTCGTACGTAAGTGCGACAGAGAGGGAAAACTTCGAATGCTGTTCGCGGTAGGCCTTCTGGTGTCAATCTCTAGCCTCAGTAGTTTCGGTTGTGCGTTGATGAGTGAGTGGGTCAGTCAGGAGTCTCAGGACAAAGGCATTTAGGTATATATATATAGATTATAATGAAATTTTTGACGATTTTAAGGTGAAAGTTAGTGTTTCCTTGTTATGATCCTGCTGTGGTGAGAACATATTTGGCGTCTCGGAGAAGGGAAATTAATCCATACTTTTAATATCTACCGATGGATACTTGAATGAGAATTTGTTTAATGCGGACGGACGGAGCCTCGGGCACAGCTTTGACAGCTAGAGTTCAATAACAATCAGATTAAATAAAGCACATACAGCGTAAAACATAAAGGTTAAAGAAACCACAGTAGTGTCCCGAAGCCGCCTAATGCGCGCTTACGTGCGAACCTTAATCTTCTAAAGGTTTAAATTGAAGTACCCCTTAAAGTTAATTTTCGTAAAATCTTACGGTCGCTTGTTTCGGCCACCAGCACACAAATACCTCTGAAACCTCCAAGCACGCCCGTTTTGTTGAAGCATTTGTAATTCAGGAGGGAGGGGGGAAGGGTCTTGGGATACTGGTTGAGATATCCAGCGGACAGTAGGGCTCGTTGTGTGGGGTTCGACCTAACAGCCGATCAGTCGGCCGACGGGTCACGCGTTTGCGGTAGGGCAAATAATCCGAAGTGGAGTCTTTCACAGGAAATAAAATATGTTGCTACTGGCTTTATGATGCTGCATGGCTGAGTCGCATTCATCTTGTTATTAAACTCGATTTGTAAAGCAATGGCTTTGATCGCGCCTTGTGATTTGGGAGTCCATGTGTCGAGATCGAATTAATTTGCAGTATTAGTTTTGAAAAGTCTCGCATCTTGTTTAAATTTAATGTATCTACAGGCTGTTTTGTTTATTAATTAGGTATTGAAAGTGCTTCAATAGCGGCCATACGCTAGAATAGTAGATATAGAGAATGGAGTGTTATAATATAAATAGAGTTCTTAATAAGAAAGGAAATTTCGTGCCGGAAAAATTATAGTTAATTATGGCGCTATCACAGCGCCAGTTCCTCCCTTAACAAGTAGGTTTTATACCTGCTGTATTGTGACTTGACACTGGTTATTTAGTTAAAGTACTAGTTATAGTAAGCACCAGTTAAAAACGAAAAAAATTTAAATAAACAATGTATTGAGTTTGACATTTAATATGTCAAATTCTATACAATGTTTGTTTAATTTTTTTTCGTTATCAACTGGTGCTTACTTTAGTAGGTTCGTTTTGTACTCTGGTTTATTATGGCCCTATTTATTAACGGTCCAAAAATCTATTTTAGCTAAAATGCTGTTAAAATTCGTTTGTATTTATCTATCACTTTGACATTTGTGTTCGCAAGAAAGGGACAAAACACATTGTACCTATTTAATCACAGGCATTTTAAGTTTTATGAATAATATGGTTAACCTTTAGCCATGACAAGTGTAAACAACATTTTAAAGTACCTAGATTGATTTAATAAACTCACTGAATAGTTGATACAACCCGCACGCAATATCCACATCCCGGTCAATATTTTAAATTTAAGGCGAGGCCGGTTCACTATCTTCTCTCCCTCTCACTGAGCATAAGCGTGAGCGAGATGGGAGTGCGAGTTCGGAAGTGTTGATTTTTGGAATACTGGATAATTTATTAAAAAATTATCCGGTTATTGTTTTAGAACAATAAAGAAGCTATCTTTTTTATTAAAAAAAATACATAGATTGTCGTTGAAAATTACGAAATCTCGAACATTAAAGTTTATTTTTATGGTGATATTTCAGATTTTTTTACAGAGTTACCAAGCCATTTTTTATATTATACTCGGTTATTGTCTTTCTTTGTTTCTATTTCAGTCTACAGTAATTTTTCTGTAGTAGAATTCTTCATTATCACCAAAGCGTTTAATGGCGTTTTTTAAGGCACATTAAATGTTTAATGGTCTTCGCTAAGTATGGCGCAATTTTTCTCAAATTTGACAACATCTACAGGGTGTAATCGTTAAGTGTAGCCAGGCGATTATTCCGTGAACTATAACTGATATCAGAAAACTTTAATCGACTAAACTGATATCGAAAGTACGTTACCCAATGAGTAAAATCTCATCAATAACTTTTTTAAAATAAAACCAGCAATATCCCAAATATTAACTTCAAACCCTCCCATACATTTAGTACGCCGTTCCTTGAGAGGCTTTAGTTTTAAAGGCTTAGTCATTTCAAATGATCATATGATTCCTGAATTGTATTATTTTATCCACTTATCCATATCAATCAATTATCATTTTCAAGTAGATACACGAGGTGATCTATCTGACGGCTTTAAATGAATACAATAGTTCGATATTTTCATTCAATTATTTTATAAAGCAACCCACACACGGAGTTCAACCCGCAGTTCACCGTACAGGTCCGTGTGTGTTGTTGAAGTCGAACATAGTAAAATAAAAGTTGGTTTTATTAAAAAAAAAGTTATTGATGTGATTTTACTCATTGGGTAACGTACTTTCGATATCAGTTTAAAGTTTTCTGATATCTGTTATATATTTACTGAATAATCGCCTGGCTGCACTTAACGATTACACCCTGTATACCTACATGTATTGTGAATGAACACGAACTCTTCTATAATTCAATCAGACAAAGAGGTAAAAACAAACAAACATCCAAATTACATATTTCAAAATACCTATTTTCTGTTATACCTATAAAAAACTACTGTCTGAAAATAATAAGATGAAATCTATAGGTACTTACTACTTACTAGTCAATACTAATATTTTGAAAAGGATTAAGCCTGTAAAAACACACAAACATCCAAATTACATATTTTAAAATACCTATTTTCTGTTGTACCTATAAAAAAAGATTCCAAGTGGACCAATATTACCTTATGTCCGAAAATAATTAGATAAAATCTATAGGTACTAGTCAATACTAATAATTTCAAAAGGATAAGTCTGTAAGTGTATATGCAGCCATTCTTCTATAGAATGAAGAAGTCTATAGAATGGACCTTCAGGATGAACATAGGACAAGTTTCATCCCTCGGCTCCGTCTGGGTTCTCCATAATACGCGGGCGCAGCCACGCGAGCACCTAGGGGTTATTAAAAATACTTTTTTGAGCGTTTTTCAAATAAAGTGTAAGTACCCTAGTTAAGGTAAAATTAAGAATCGGTAACTTTGTCAATTTTGTCACTAAAATTAGCCATACATTTATTCGGCTAATTTTCGTAACAAAACTGACAAAGTTAACGTTTCTTAATTTTACCTTAACTAGGGTATGTACTTCTCTTTTAACGTTTTGAAAAAGTAAGTCAAAAAGATAAACAATGCATGTGTATGCACAGAATCCTGCAAAAACTCTGCTCCTTTAACTAATTAAATTACTTAACAATCACTGTCAAAGTCTAATTTCGGTTCAAATCACAATTTCAATCAAAATATAACCATATAAGAAACGTGCCCTTGCTCTTTACGCAAACGTATTTATACCCAGTACACGTTTTTGCGAATGCAAAATAAGTTTCAGCTCATTTTCTCCTTGTTATCATCATAATTTGGTTTTCTGATTACTTTGAAATAATTTTATTTGTTTACAGGATTCGCGGTCAATCAAAGAAGCCAAAGACTTATTCAGTTATCATACTTATTTACTCCATAATCCATCATGTTCTTTTGAAAATAGATTAAGATCATGTTTAGATCATTAGGTACACTTGATTATTATAATTTATAATATATGCATGTGGGCGACAGAATGTAGTTTGTGAAATGTAGGACCTACGGGTCACGAAGGGAAAGGGTGTTGTATAGTATGTGAACGATAAGGCCTACGGGTCACGAAGGGAAAGGACGTGTAACTATAATTCCTTCACATAAGGACGGCAATTGTGCCCAGATTAAGCTCCTAAAGCAAACGGCTCATATAAGAAGCGCGTGATTTATTTAGGACCTAAGTACAATAGGTACAGACGAAGAAAATAGCTTAAAGTAAAGATAAAGGTACCAGGTACCTCCAGTAATTATTTCATAAAGATCGATAGGGGGAGAGCCCCTGATAAATGAGGGAGAGATAGCCAAATTAATTGTAAAGAAACCAACTTGAGACTATATCCAGATCTAGTCCGTCAACAAGGGACATCGGTAACTAGAGTTACATAAAATGTGAAATAAAAATGTACACAACGTATGCATAGAGATTATTGCTTATTATGGTGCAATAATGGTCAAGGTTCAGGTTGATTTCTCTGATTGGCTAAAAAGACGGGAGCAAAGTCAAACTTATGCTACCACGTTAATGTAAATGTGAAAATTGACGGTCTCACCCGGCCATAGCTTCGTAACCAGATGAGGTACGAAAGCAATTGAGGTATCGTTAGGAAGGTACGGTAAATGCCCTTACGTATGTATAATCACTTTTGATAATTAATGTTAATTAAAGCCACTAGGGCCTGGCAAAGCCATTTCATGTTACCAAAGTTGATAATTTTACGTAAATATCGACTTTCCCAATTTAAACGGGAAAAGCAGGAAAACTAGTAGATATTGTAATGTATAGCTCAGAAATAGTTCTTTTGAAGGAAAATATGTAAAAACCCTTAAGGTTTCCCTGAAAACCAGGAAAACGTAAAAACTAGCTTTTCCATAGTAAAAGTGGGCGAGGTCTTCAAAATTATATCCCCACCACTTTTAATGCCTTAGGGGTATAAAAGAGGCTATAATCGCCGGATAAAATTGTGTTCGCTCGACTCCAGTTAGAAGCTCCTACTAGTCTCAACAGTGCCTCAAGAAGTCTACAAGTAGTTCAAAGTGCTTAGAAAGTTTAAATTCAGTTTTTTTAAAAAGTATATTGAATCAGTTTTTTTTAAAGTTTAAATTCGTTAGTTGCAAGTCTGCCTCCACAAAAAGGCAACGTCAGGTCATTGACGGTCGATAGGGTTCTTCGATCCGGATTTAATCCGAGAGGCGCGTACGTCGCTGACGGAACGTTAGCCGAATTTACGGTACCTTGTCAGTTGAGGGTTGGGAAAGACAGGTTTAGCTGCAGGTACGCGACATGGAGTCGCATTTTTGGAAATCGCAGGTCGCTGGTCGGGGTGCCAGGCTCGACCGCGATTCCACTCGGTCTGAAAAGAGGACCCGCAGGGGGAAGAACTCTAAGCGAGGACGCCTAGAGGCCGCTGGTTGCAGCGTCCCACCATCAGGGCTCCGTCATCACGAAGCCCTAGCCAAGCAGAGCGACAGCAACTCATCGAACAAAACGACCTTCAGATCCCTCAACATCTTCGGAGCCCACTGCCGGGCCCCGACACCAGAGCGAGCACCACTGAGGGATCTGGAGGAAGACACGGCGGAACAGCTCCAGAAGGAGATAGAAGAAATCTCTAGTCAGAGAGAGAAGTTGGAACAGGAGGTAGAAAAATTGAAAGCCAGTTGGCGTAGAAGGTTGAAAGTTATAAAGAAGAAATTAATGGAGAACTTCGAGAAAGTTCTAGAAGAAGAAAGGTTCGTAGACCCGCGAGGTCTAAAACCAGCAGATGTACCGTGTGTCCCGTTTCAAGGGCCGGTACAGAGGTACGCAGCACGCGCAGCGACAGCGAGTGAGTCTGCACCTACAAAGCCGTCAAGAAATTCAGAATCCGCCGTGTCATCAACCACGGCTATGGAAGAAGCCGTGGCCTACCATGTTACAACAGTTACAACACCGAGAGGCGCCAATGTCGCAGCCGCCTCCGAAATATCGACCGCCGGAGCGAAGAGGTCAGGTGTAGTCCCGGAGCCCGGGAGCACCACGGTCACCACAGAGATGACCCCCAATTCTTCTAGCAGAAGAGTAGAGTGGGCGGAATGGCGCAGGAGTCGCCTCGCCCACCCGCCGGCCGCAGCGGCCACCACTACACCAGCAGCACCGAGCACTGCTGCGCTTCAGGACCACAAGCACGAGACAGCGAGGAGACTGGTCATTGCACGCCCGCCCGTCGCTTTGGTAGAAGCAGCCTGCAGAAAGGCAAGAGAACGAAGAAAGGAGACAATGAGAGTGAAAGTGTCTATTCCGGTACGAGGGGCAGGCAGCGACAAGGAAAATGCGCCCCCCCAACCCGTACGGAATCCACCACCAAACCGCAGCGGCGGCTGGTGGTAGTAAAGAAAAGTAAGTAGTAAAGACAGTGAATGAACATGATAGTGAAAGTGATTAAAAGTGTATTTGATGACGAATCATGTCGTAAGACTTTAATGTAGTCTGTCGCTTACCCTTGCAACCCAGTATGTATCTGCGATACATACCGGCGGGGGCATTGTGGGCGACAGAATGTAGTTTGTGAAATGTAGGACCTACGGGTCACGAAGAGAAAGGGTGTTGTATAGTATGTGAACGATAAGGCCTACGGGTCACGAAGGGAAAGGACGTGTAACTATAATTCCTTCACATAAGGACGGCAATTGTGCCCAGATTAAGCTCCTAAAGCAAACGGCTCATATAAGAAGCGCGTGATTTATTTAGGACCTAAGTACAATAGGTACAGACGAAGAAAATAGCTTAAAGTAAAGATAAAGGTACCAGGTACCTCCAGTAATTATTTCATAAAGATCGATAGGGGGAGAGCCCCTGATAAATGAGGGAGAGATAGCCAAATTAATTGTAAAGAAACCAACTTGAGACTATATCCAGATCTAGTCCGTCAACAAGGGACATCGGTAACTAGAGTTACATAAAATGTGAAATAAAAATGTACACAACGTATGCATAGAGATTATTGCTTATTATGGTGCAATAATGGTCAAGGTTCAGGTTGATTTCTCTGATTGGCTAAAAAGACGGGAGCAAAGTCAAACTTATGCTACCACGTTAATGTAAATGTGAAAATTGACGGTCTCACCCGGCCATAGCTTCGTAACCAGATGAGGTACGAAAGCAATTGAGGTATCGTTAGGAAGGTACGGTAAATGCCCTTACGTATGTATAATCACTTTTGATAATTAATGTTAATTAAAGCCACTAGGGCCTGGCAAAGCCATTTCATGTTACCAAAGTTGATAATTTTACGTAAATATCGACTTTCCCAATTTAAACGGGAAAAGCAGGAAAACTAGTAGATATTGTAATGTATAGCTCAGAAATAGTTCTTTTGAAGGAAAATATGTAAAAACCCTTAAGGTTTCCCTGAAAACCAGGAAAACGTAAAAACTAGCTTTTCCATAGTAAAAGTGGGCGAGGTCTTCAAAATTATATCCCCACCACTTTTAATGCCTTAGGGGTATAAAAGAGGCTATAATCGCCGGATAAAATTGTGTTCGCTCAGCCCCACCAGTGGGAGCTCCCAGGAAGAAGAAGAAAGGAAGAAGTAGGGAAATTGTGATAGGAAGTAGGAAATTGTGATAGGGAAAGTTTAATCAGTAGTTTGTGTCTCATTATTTTATTATACCGTTTCATTTATATTTCGCCAAGTATTATTTTATCGTCACCCCCACCTCATTCTTCAACAGTGCAGCTCAGTCTGCGGGATTAGTGCTCCCCTAGAGCACCTGCGCTATCAAAGCGCGTTACGGCCGTTTAAAAACACGCTGAGCGGTTCAACCGCCGCGGTTCACCCGCCGCGGTTGAAACGCGCGGTTCGCCCGCCGCGGTTTTTAAACGCCCCTTGTTAGGTGACTGTGAGGTCGCGAAGGTCAAACCCAGGCCTGTCGCACATCGACCACGTCGGCGCCACGCGTCGTCCACAATGCATGTGATTTTTACTATGCATTTCTTTTATACCTATTACGAGTTTTACGACAATGTATAATACTGTAGCCTATTACTGTTACGATATTATAGTTATTTTTGATACAAGTGCGGAAAGTAGGTAATTCCCAACGAGTGGCGATGACCAAAAACACGACCGTCATGGAGTGTTTTTGATCGACACGAGTTGGGAATTACCTATCCGCACGTGTATCATACAACATTTTACAATGCATCATGTAAGGAAATATTTTTTTTTTACATAAAAGGTGAAATTTTAATTGTCATGAATAAAATGTGCAGGAATATTGGCCTGAAATCCATTCCCGCACGGGCTGGCCCCGCCCGGCACCGCCGTACCGGTATAGACTTCCAGTGTTTAGTTTAGGTTGAACCATATAAAGGCGCACTTTCAGAGGAAGTGAATTTATGTTGAGGAAGACTGATGCCTATATTATCAATATGTAATTCGAATATTAAAATCTTAAAATTGTTAAATGATGAAATAAGAGTTGTAGTAATTTTATTAAATCAAAATACTAACTTAGATAAATGTATAGATAACTTATTCTAACATTCATGACATGTAAAATTATGTATAATTTTATCAATAAATATCTCATTCTCTCATTCTCATTCCTATGGGCGCTTGCGATTCTAGAAGAATCACGCGCGCGCTGCCGACCCTTTATTATGTTGAAGATTCGTAGTGTTGACAGCTAGAGACATATGCAAGTCCCTCACTTTCAATACAGCACATCGTCGAGAGCTCTGGCGACCATAGTCACCACCAGGATCACGGTCTTCTGTTAAGGGGCTACCCGAAGTTTTCATCGATTTTTCACTAGTTTTGAATCGATACAAATACTTTTGCACAACATATAGAATTATAAGGCAAAACGGCTTTCGATTTTACAATCTTTAACCTCCATTTCTGTCTATCATATTTTTAAAGAAACTAATAATTATTTATTTATGATTTTTTTAAAACATTGTCTTATAAAACACCTTTTTTCGTTTTAAGATTGCTGTGAAAGATCTAACATATACGAAATCTACATATTTGGGTTCGTCTCTGATGTCTCAATAAATGTATGTAGGGTTTTGATTATAAACTAATTAAAACAAAAGCTATGGCCAGAAAACTAGCTTTTTGGTCTTAAATTGTTCAACTTTGATGCCAAATGTATCGAAGACAGTGATGTTTGCAGTAAATATGGGATATTATATTGCTTAAGGCTGTTGTTGTTAATATGATAAGCTACAAAAAATATTAGAAAACTAAGGGATTCAGATCGAAGGTCATTGGCGTATGGGATCCCCTTAAGTGGAGATCTCTATACATCGTCGGTATACAACTCTAGGGCATTTGTGTTACTATTAGATAGAAAAATATACTTTCCTTCTAGGTTATCTGTCAGTTTTTTTATCTCCGTCTCTGTTACACTTGCATATACGAGCGACAAGGAGGGAACGAACTTCGTTTTAATTTCGCGGCAGCGCCCCTGTTTCTGTTTCGCCGCCTGCAATGCAATGTCCGTAACGCAGGTACGTATGCGTATAAAAACTGTTATTGGGCAATACATTATTACTTACGAGTGAGGCCCACCTGTCCGCGCCGAGGGCCCATTGTGCCGGCTATATCCACAACCCCATTCACCACGCCTTTAGTGACTGGTATATCTTGGCCTCTAACTTGGGTCATCTACGCGTAATCAGAGATCAAATTTCGGTTACTTGTTCAGCGGCGGCTCTGTTAGATGGAAACACAAAACAGAAAAAATGAAAAAAAAAGTTTTTTTGGATAATTTTCAAAAGCTGAACCGTTATAAAACCATATAATAATTGAACCTGCTAACAAAATTTCACGAGAATCGGTTGAGAAATGCGACCTGTAGTGAACAGCCGGACATCTGGACAGATATACGGAAGCATTTTTGCTTAAGCTGAAACGAAGAACTTTGTTCATTTCGTTAGAGGACAAGAAAAAAACCGGCCAAGTGCGAGTTGGACTTGCGCACGAAAGGTTCCGTAACATTAGCTATAAAAACGGCAAAAAAATCACGTTTGTTGTATGGGAGCCCCCTGAAATATTTATTTTATTCCGTTTTTTAGTATTTGCTGTTATAGCGGCAACATACATACACCATCTGTGAAACTTTCAACTATCTAACTATCACTGGTCATGAGATACAGCCTGGTGACAGACGGACAGACAGACAGACAGACAGACGAACAGCGGAGTCTTAGTAATAGGGTCCCGTTTTACCCTTTGAGTTCGGTACCCTAAAGAACAAATAGGTACTACATGTTAAGTGTGTTGCGAGATATTTCTTTTTCTCTTCGATAAAACTGATGATGACAAAACAATTTCTTGATTGTTTCTCCTCGACTACGCGTAATCGGTGGTCAGACTAACACTGGTTTATATAAAGCGAGTAGGTTAGCGTTGTGAACTCCACCATGCATGCGAGGAGCGATTCGAGTGGGCACCGGATCGCAGGGACTTCCGCCTAATGGTGATTAACTAAATAGTTTTTCGACTCGACTGAGCGTCGACATTTTTTGTTTAAGATAGTTTGGTTCAACTCATTGTTGCGCGCGGCGGTATTTGTGTGTGCTTGTGGTTACGTAGGTTTGATTTGTGTGGTAGTGCCGAGCCAGCTATCGATGTCGTTAATAGGCGCAAGTTACAGCGGCACTTAAAAGTGCGCGCGTACACGCACGTGTACTGACATGTTGAACTATCTGTACCTCAGAGCATAGAATACTAGAGAGAGGACAAGCCGCCGGCGGCCGTGTCGCAGCTGTATGCTAAATGGGCATACACTGCCATACTGTGCACGCGTGCTGATCGCAGAGAATATTACGTTTTTTCCCAAAATGCCTGATATGATGCGCGTTTATTGTCAAATAAGCGTGTAGGTATACAAGAGTGTGTGTTTTAGATGTGTGCGTGCTTTGTCTTGTCAATTACTTGTGCGTTGTGTGGGTTAATGTACTTGCGACAGGCTCACTCTATACAAATCGGCCGCCATGTCCGATCTCCTTATATTCATACATCTGTGACTGACGCAATGCTTCAGACTTCGTCCGAGACTGTGAAGATATCGTGCACTTACATTCTGCAACGACTTATTTCAATGAGAATGAATTTTTCACGTTACATCTGGCATAAAGCCAATCAATTGCTCAAAGGTTAGGATAATCGTTTGTACTATGATCTATTGTGTGACATGTACATTTTTTAACCTGTTTATTGTGTACAACAAAGTACTTACATACATACATAAAGTACGCGTGTGTAAAATACCACTGTCCGGCCAGGAAGAGACGAATTTTATTTACTCACCACGGACGGTAATAAAGAAACCCTCCGCCTTCAGCTAGGCATCAAATACTTGCGATCTGAGACATTTATTTGTACTTTATTGCACAGTAACAAGTCACAAATACAAAAGGCGAACTTAATGCCATAAAGGCATTCTCTACTAGTCAACCTTTAGGTGAAACAGAAAATAATCATACCTAGATGTAGTGCGGGATATCAGAACAACCCAGAAATAAAAAAAACCGGCCAAGTGCGAGCCGGACTCGCGCACGAAGGGTTCCGTACCATTATCTATAAAAAAACTATTTTATTCTGTGTTTTTAGTATTTCTTGTTATGGCGGTAACAGAAATACATCATCCTGGTGACAGACAGACGGACGGACGGACGGACGGACAGCGGAGTCTTAGTAAAAGGGTTCCGTTTTACTCTTTGAGTACGGAACCCTAAAAAACGGACAAATAAGTATGTATCCCTACTATTATCTAATTTGACGTAAACATTTTATAATCTAACCGTTCATGGACAATGTCCCTAAGTGCACACCCGTACGAGGCCGATGTCCCCACGTGAGGCCTGCTTCACCCCCAGCATCTCGGGGGTGAGTGACCGGTGTGTGCGGGTTCGATTTCCGCCCGTTCCGCTGCGAGACCCTCGCCGTATGGTGTCTATTAGCGGTTCATGGGATAATTTAGCGGTACTCATTTGTTTATTACAATATGCCCGATCGGCTTCGCCTGCGTAATACAATATCGCAGACTTTATCTCTGTTTAATAGTAGTATAGATATAGATATAGTTATTTCCAGCAGACGTGGTAAACTGTCACATTAATCGGGAAATCTAACCTATTATATAATTATAGCAAGCAAGCAACTATTTATTTATTTATATTAATTTTATTGCACAAATACAAAGTACAAAGGGCGGGCTTAAGAGGAATGCCTATCTGCGATTTTCCCATACAAACGCTCTCGACTGTTTCCTCCCTGGTTTTTGAACCTAGAGCAATGATTTTTTTCAAATAAGCTCAATATCATCAATATCTATGCTGCTATGTTTTGCTTTTTTGGATCTTTTTATTTTAAAGAAACTTACAGCGCCTCAAAAATCGCAAAAGCGGCTTAATTGAAATGGCTGCAAAAAAAGGCGCAGTGTACAAATATAACAACAAATATCCAAAAAATCAAAACATAGCGGCGTAGATTGTTTCTTCCTCTTGCAGTTTCCAAAATTTTATGATGATTGGTTGCGTTTTGGAGGAGGAAATAGTCGAGAGCGAAACCTCGATTTTTGAGTTTTTTGCGTGGGAATTTTAGTTCGAGCTGCAGTTGACCTTATCGCATATACAGCTCCCGCCGCCCACAACAGCGCGACAGAAACATTGCGTCAAAAATAAGTGATTTCAAAAGGTGCTCAGCTAGGCATTGCTCTTAATGCCTAACCTTAATGTCTTAACTATGTAAGAAGTTAAGGTAAAAAAAAAACATTTTTAGTACAAGATTAATTGATTCGTGCACATGCAAGGTTTTACTTGACGGTTAACTATTAATAATTGGAGAGTTCCACCTTGAATTAATGCACTGTCTTCTCATCTAAGTACACTCATCATCATAAACTTAAGAGCCGGGCTCTTGTCGGTGGTGTAATCGTCATTCTGTTCTTTTCTCTGCAACTGTTTTGAGCTCTTGATACGACCTTGCATTAACTTTCTCTTTAGCTTGGTCCATAAATGCACGTCTTGGTCCCTGCCTCTCCTTCCTTCTATCTTTCCTTCAATTATAGTTTTTATGTAATTGTCATGTCGTCTCAGGTGCCCCAACATTTTTCCCCTTCTGTTTTCAATAGTTTTTAGTAGACATCTCCTTTCTCCTATCAGATTTAAAACCTCTTCGTTTGTTCTTCTTTCTGTCCAACTAATACCTTCTATCCTTCTCCATGCCCACATTTCGAATGCGTTCAGTCTCTCTCTACGTATACTAATATTAATAATATAAAGAGGAGAAGTCTGTGAGATGGTAGCTTTGTTAGTTTGTATGTAATGGGTAATATCTGGAACCACTGGAACGATATCAAAAATTCTATCACCTGTGTGTGGAATGGACTTTCCGAATGGTTACAGGTAAGTCTATATGTTATGCCGCGGCTTTGCCTGCGTTCCTTGCAATACGCAGGCGGAGACGCGGGAAGGGCAGCTAGTATTATATATAAAAATAAAAAAAAATAATAAAATAAATATTACGGGACAATCTTACACAAATCAACCTAGGCCCACGGTAAGCTCAGTAAGGCTTGTGTTGTGGGTACTAGGCGATGATATATATAATAGATACATACATCATAACATCCATAACTCAGGAACAAATATAAAATAAAACAAACAACACTACAAACAAATATAAATATATGTACTCGCAGTTTCAAATCGATATGACTAATGCAAGCAAGCGGCGGAGAAGTGGGGAGTTTTGATTAGTTCTTAAGGGGCTGACAAGACCAAATTTGTTGAAATTAATATTATTTAAGCAGTTGTATAAGAAAAACTGTTTGTTCTAGCACATCAAAAAAAATATAAATTAATATTCATCATATTTCCAAGACCGTAGACGGACTCGAAACATAATTCCAATCTCAATAACAGAGATGCCAGATTTGGTCCGAGAACCTACCAAAGGATCCCGGACCCGATCGACCGCATCTCCCCTGAAATACCCGATGAACCCGGCCCGCCTGACGAGTAGGCATTGGCAGGGCACTGAGTTAACATATAGTCATAGTCAAGCCTATTATATAACCTAGTATACTGATAATAATGAAACTACTGTGTAATTAGTTTTAATATAGCAATATAGTAATAATGCCTCAAAATATGTTGTACCAAATTGTCCTTGTGTAAATAATATTGTATAATTTAATTTATGTAGTTCCATTGCAGTCCTTTAGGACATTACTATTGTTTAATTTTTCGTCTATTTTTTACACTTTTGTTTATTTTTACGTACTTTTCTCTTCTCTTTTCTGCCTCTTTACTCTTTTTCTTGTACTTGTGTTCCCTTTCTTTCCTTCTTCTCCCCCTGAGAGGCCCTTAAGGCCCTCAGCGGGGCTAGCATAACTTACACCCGCGACTCGGATCGCGACTCGAGATGAGTATCTCGAAGCTGTCAATATGTCGCTTTCCGCAGCACAACTTGCCACCGCGACAGAGTCAGTCACGGCGAGAACTCAAAGTCGCGCCGCGACTCGTCGGTGTTGCCTTCTGATTCCAAAGTATAAAAATTAAGATATTTACGTATGACAACACTGAATCGGTAATAGGGTTGCGCTACGGTTGCGCTATTTCATTCATTCTTTTAGGGTTAAAAATGTTAAAATGTTGTCTATGCTTCAATTTTTCTGTCACAAATAGAACCGTTTTACCCCCGAAGGGCATAAAACGGATATTTAGGTTTCAGCCGTAGCTTGAACCACTGTGAGATTACCCTTTCGTTATTCGTGCTAGTACATCACTCTTTTCTTATCTGTGGTCATAAGTGTGAGGGAGAAACACCCCGACTATCTCCCTCACTTTCTGTCCTATCGTGGCAGCGCGCGGCGGCCATTTGCTTCCTCAGTACGCTCCACAGCCGGCAAGGCCCTGAAAGGGTGGTTCAAGCTACGGCTGAAACCTAAATATCCGTTTTATGCCCTTCGGGGGTAAAACGGTTCTATTTAGGTGTTCGAGCCTACGCTTGAACCACTGTGAGACGTGTTTATTATCTGCCGGCGCTGCCCTAAGCGTACTGTGAGATAGGGAGTAAATAATGTGAGATTTGTGTTAAGGCAATGAAACTCCCAAGAATCATTTACTTTATATATAATGAATATCACAAGTATTAGGAATTTGGTAATCAGCTTGACAATGCTCATAGCATTCTTACACACCTTATCAATATTAAATTATTAGTCTAGCCGGTAGGTATCTGAACCGTATTTATGAATGATATTGCGGTCGTACCGCAATTATAGTTGGAAAGATTATCATCGAGTTTGACACTCAAGCATAAAAAAAAACTAAACAAAATTGCCGCCTTCCGGCATTAAATTATTGAGATCACAGTTACTTATTCATTGGTACAATACCCATAATAGTATACTTATAATTAGATTAACATGTCTTAAAGTAAGGCTGAGATACATAAGTTTTCACACATATTCAGATCTTTCTACAGCGTCGAGAAACAATCGCTTAACACGTTACGGTTGGTACTCGGTTTCACCACTATTTCTTGAAAATAGTGCCTAAAGAAAGTATTGCTGGATTTCCAGTTCCCCTTGTTTAACACTTCATCTATGTTGAACTGGTTGCAAGTCCAGTTGTTCGTTGCTACCGCTGCTCTGAAACTTCCCGCTGAGGCGGACATATTTGCCTCTCTGAAAAGGGTTCTTATCTAGCCGGCGATCACTGATCTTGAAGCATTTTTCACTGTTCCCCTGGTGGTGATTAATAAGCCATCAATGTCCCAGTTGCAGAAGTACTTATTAGGTTTCTAACCCAATGAACTATATCTAATCGGTCTCCAGGTGTGCCTGGTGTTTTTAACGACCATCCGGATTGTTGGTAAGTCAAGGAATCCGTTTTGGACCCGAACTTTGGCCAAAATATTATTTCGTTTCCTCGGTCCTCAAAAGTTTCTTTATTGATTGTTAATAACGTCAAGTCGTGGACCCGTCTGCCAGAGGCCTGTAATAGGATAATGCATGTGTGTCTGGCTACAGCAAACAGACTTTTCTCGTCCACTGTATATGCTTTAAGGAAATTAAGTAAGTCCTCTGTCCTCCAAGTAATGCACTTCTTGGTCGACGGATTTTTGCTAAAAATGCCCTTCATTGTCTGTCTAATCAGGGGGTTTGAGCTGAGCTGAGCAGATTGAATCGGGTTACTAAAGTTTATAACAACTGATTTGTGTAGTGCTATGGTTCTGGGCTTCAATTTTAAATTGATGAATAAATAGCAAAGATATTTAGCTACATTCTGGGCATCGGGATTGTTAATTGAAACATTGTGACTACTAGCCCATTCACACCATTTCCTCCAAATTGGTTTGTACGTTTTAAGTGTAGATTTTCTCCAAGCCGATTCTAGGAGGTCTTTTTCTGGACCCGACCAGTCCCTCAATTGCTCGGACCAGCCCGAACCACCCAAAAAGCCAATACCAGGTGATCTACTTGTGGTGGTGGTAACTTCGTTCGAAAGTCTACTAGGTGGTCGCGTAGATTCGGTATCCGATAAAGTGGACCCTCCGCTCGACTGCGGAGTTCTGGTTCTCAGAACGCTCTGTGCCATAACGGGGCTATAAGAAGGTAACGTCCCCTCGATTGATGGAGGTGTCGCAGCACACGTTGATCAGTGCTGGTGGAGGGAAAATCCAGCCCAGGTCGTAGTTCCAAGTACGACTGAACGCATCTGTAAAAACACTGTTCGTGTCTGCTACATCTTCGCTGACGTAAAGAGGGACTACCGCTGACCTCTTTGAGGCAAAAAGGTCTATGCAGGGTTTCCCGAATCTCTTGAAAATAATCCGTAATATTGCTGCACTGAGATGCCACTCGGGGAGGGCTTTTTGCCTCGATACACCATCGGCAATCCCGTTGTAAACGCCTGGAATGTATCGGGCAATTAAGTGACAATGCCTGTCTTCGCAAAACTGTAGAATTTCTTCTGTCGCCTCCAGAAGCTTCTTCGATCTTGTGCCTCCCTGTTTTTCGATGTACGCCACTGTAGTGCGGTTGTCGGATTGCAGCATCACAGTTTTCTTTTCTGGTATAGGCTCTAGGCGTTGAAGTACTTCGAATACCGTCCACAGCTCCTTTAGGTTGCTGTGCCATTTCTTTTGCGCGTGAGTCCAGAGACCCCAAAAATGTTTTCCGTTTACAATCGCGCCCCAGCCACTGTCTGCTGCATCTGTTGTAATGAAAATTGATGGTTCCGCGTAATGAATTGGGGAGTGCATGTGCGCGTTCTCCGACCACCATTTTACTTCTAACATTTGACCTTCTGTCAAGGGAAATTTCTGGCGAGGGTGGCCTCTGGGCAGATGGCGTAATCCTCTTTGTAGCAGCCGTGAGTGCAATCGTCCTAGGGGTATCACGAAGGATGCAAAGCTCAGTTTGCCTAGGAATACTTTCGCGTCGTGCCAACTCCAGTACTTTCTCCTTTGAAGAGTGTTTATATTTCGCCGCAGTTGCTCGGTATTTATTTCCGATAAGCCTTTTGTGTTTTTCTGTGTGTTCCATGTTATTCCCAAGTATTCTAAGTTTGTTGAGGCGGTTGCAGAGGTTTTTTCTTCGTTTATTTGCCAACCCAGGTTTCGGAGGTACGTCAAAGCTATATGAGCCTGATCTCTCAGAACGTCCGGATTCTCGTGGACTATCAAGAAGTCGTCTAAGTATACCAGAACTCTTAGACCTTTCTGTCTTAGCTGGTGCGCTATTCAGTTTGTGACTTTTGCGAAAGCCGACGGGGCGCTTGCTAAGCCAAATGGGAGATAAGTGATTTCGTAAACTATCCCTTGGTACGAGAGAGAAAGAAAACGGCGGTGACCTTCGTCTACAGGAATATGAAAATAGGCCTTTGAGAGGTCTATTTTCCACATAAAGTCTCCAGTTCTCAGATGTAGTGGGATCTGTTGATGATTTATTAAGTGGAATTTTGGTGTCAAAACAAATTCGTTCAGACTCCTTAAGTTGAAAATTGGCCGATTGTCTCCGTTTGTTTTTTTCCTTAGGAACATGGTTGACAGAAATCCGAGTTCTTGAGAGCTTCTTCTTATTGCTTTGTCCTTAGTGTTGTGTGTTATTATTGAATTTCCTTGTCCATGTCTTGAGAAACTTGAGTCTGGAACCTTTGTTTGTTTAAGTTTGACAACCTTTTCAGTGGGGGCTTTCACCCAAAAGGGATCCTGTAACCCCTTATGAGCCTCTTGACGCTTTCGGGTGCCTGCCTCCACTGACTGAAATTTTTTGCAAGGCAACCCGCTTCGTAGGAGTCATTTTCGACCCGCCCATTTGCTCCCCTGATGGAGGTTAAATGGTCGTTTCGATTGGTTTTCCCCCTTTCCTCGTCCTCTCCCAGCAAGTTGGTTGGAGAAGTTCCTTCCTGGGAATTTTGTCTCCCGGCTGTGACTTGATTGTCGAGGAAAATTCGGGACCCAACGGGATGTTCCTTTATTAGGTCTTGTCGCGTGCATAGGCTGTCTCGTATTTCCTGGCAAGCTCCGTTTGCCAGGAAAAAACTTGGTAACTCCTCCCTGTTCTTTGATTATATCTGAGAGCAGTTTGTCCTCAAAGAGGTGGGTATCCGAAGGAGGAATCTCCTGTAACATCTTCTTTAGATTATTATTCCGAGGCCTAAAGACGTTTCGCCTTTAGTTCAGGACGTCTGTGCGTCTGCCGCACACGTATTGCAGCAGGGCCTCTGAATTCTTTTTGAATTCTGATGTGGGTGCAAGGAAATCCTTGGACACCTTCTTCCTCATTTCTTGGGGTAGCGTTTTAATAATACTGTCAAAAATATTCTTTGTTGAATCAACCCGTTAGTTATTGCCCCGAGAGTGAGGTCAAATGTCTCCAATATCTCTGCATATTTCCATTTTGGGGTTACTTCCGCCAGGATGTTATTTGTTTTAAGGGCACAGAACACGGGTGTGACTTGGAATTGTTTTCCCGTTTCCAGGTATTTTAAGTTGCACCACCCTGATTGGCCAAGCCTTTGGCATTCTACTCCAAATTTTACTGCTACCGGGTCAGCCTGCCTTATTTTCGGCTCCTGCTCAATTGTTTTGGGCATAAAGTCATATTCTTCCGAACTATCTTCGTCTTCTGGAGCAAAGTTGTCTTCCATCATGGGCTGTTCCTCTTGTATAGGCTCGTCGAGATCGCCTGTAGAGTCAGGCTGCGACTCGAAGCTCGTATCCAGGCACATTTCATTGCTCCTGTTTTGGACTAATGACCTTATGTTTTCATTTTGCTGATCTTGCATGTTATACATTTTCGCCATTAAGTCCATCTGCTGAATCAAAATAGTAACCAATAGGTGATCGTTACCACCTTGTGCAGGTGCAGGGTTGTTCGGCCGAGGTCAATTTGCCATCAGGGGAGATCTAGACCTCGTCCTGCGCGTATCACTTGACGGTGGTGGCGTGTTAGCCGATGTGTCGCTCGTCAGCTCTGCCGTTGCTGTATTTCTATTTGTCAGCTTGTGCTTTATACTCTTGACATTGTCCATGACACATCGTATTCGGGTTCATGAATTTTTTCCATTACTGCGTGCGGTGAATATAACAGGGCGCGCCCTAAAGACCATTTCATTAACTGTGTTCTTATGCACCTGAACCGCCGTTCAGAAATGGATTTCGCTTGTGGATCAAAGGCTCGAGCTAAATCTGCCGTAGGTATGGCGAACCTAAGCTTCGCTTCTACCGCTTGCGGTATTACTTCATCACCGAATAACTCCTTTAGCGTAAAATCTAATACTTTCCAATCACGCTAGTTCTCCGGGTAGTTGAGGTCTAGTGACGCGATTATGTTTTTCAATATTTCTTGATCTGGATGCGGCGAGGCCGCGAGACTTCCCAATGTCGTCAGTCAATTAATTCGACATTTGAGTCGACAGTTGATTCGACCGACGAGTCGGCATTTCATTCGACGTTCGCGTCGACAATTGATTCGACGCACGAGTCGACTTTTGATTCGACGTCGGAGTCGACATTTGACTCGACGTATGATTCGACGAACGAGTCGACAGTTGATTCGACGGACGAGTCGACATTTGAGTCGACGTGAGTTGTCTCGACGTGTGAGTCGATAGGCTGTACCACTAAGGTAAGCTCTCGTGATGCGCAGGCATCGTGGCTAGTGCTATAAGCTGTCGCCCGAGATTGTTATGCAATTGCGCATTCGTCGAATCTTCGCTGGTCCTAGCGGAGCCGAGCGGTAATCGTCGCTGGTGCGGAGACCGAGCGGTATTGTTACGACATAAGGTTACCCTTATAGGATTAACAATTACTTACTTCGTTTATGAACATGATGTTTGATTGGTTTATGATTTTTTTTTCCATATATAAGTTATAACACAATTTCCGCGTGGTGTACTAACGAATATCGAAAGCGTACTGAGGAAGCAAATGGCCGCCGCGCGCTGCCACGATAGGACAGAAAGTGAGGGAGATAGTCGGGGTGTTTCTCCCTCACACTTATGACCACAGATAAGAAAAGAGTGATGTACTAGCACGAATAACGAAAGGGTAATCTCACAGTGGTTCAAGCGTAGGCTCGAACACCTAAATAACTATATTCTTAGTAGTCCTAGTCTGTGCTGTGCAAATAAAGTCAACGTCGTCAGCGTTCTAGGAACTTTCAATTCTATTAAATTAAATTGTCTCATTGACACAAAACATGTAAGTATAGTACTTACTTATATTTTAATATTTGCAATAACTTTACAGCCTTGTTTCACTATTTTCGTTTTTCCAACAAATTATGTCTCACATCGACGATGTAACATTTCGGTTGTACTTGTTTTGTAAATAAAAAGTTAAATCTTTCTTCACACCCTTTTTTGTTAGCGTTTCAGATGTGGATTTTAATTATTTTTCAGACTAAGGCCAGCCTTACCCAAAGAGTCGACGCAAAAGTACCTAGTGCTCGGCAAAAGAATACAAAAAGAAAATGGAATATTGGTGAAAATGCTCCACGGGAATCATTAAGGAACCGGAGCTCAAATTGGAGTTGACGCTGACCAAGTGTTTTTAATTTAAAACTTAGGTATCTGATACCACACACTATAAGTTTTTCTCTTCAAGGCTGGTGCGAAGACTCATGAGGAGGTGCCGCCTATAGCCTTGTGTGGAACATTTACATAGAGTAAAGTATTTCAAGTATCTGGGTCACCGAAGACCTGTGATAATATGGATTTGGATAGGGAATGCAGGGCACTGCCCGTCTGCTGTCATATGTTGACCCGTAGGTTTGCAGGGTGCTCGAAAGAGGCTATTTAGGGCATACTGCCAGTGTATTGTACATGCAACCTATGGGTCAATCACATGCAGAGGATGTATAGCTCTCTGCGAGTGCAATACAACATCGTCTTCAAGGTGGTTCATCGGAGATGCAGTGCGTCAGGCATGTATGCAGAGGCCGGAGTTGACTCATTCTATTTTGAGAAAGCGCTGTGCCTCCCTGCTCAGCAGGTTGAAGGCAGTCTGAGAGAGGTGGGACTCGCTGATGTTTCAAAAATGGACTTGTATGCACTCTACCTTTGTAAATTTTGACTGTTAGAAACCCATTTATTTAATATTGATAGTAATCATTTGACATGCGGAATCCCTACTATTTTATTATTATTTTATATTGTTATTAATTAATTGAAATGTAATTTTGTGCTTGACTTTTAGTTTTGATATTAAAGATTGTCATGCCGAATACCTATCATTTTATATTGTTATTAATTAATTCATTGAATTACTATCCACAATGTACTAACTAACAATAGTTTTATGTTTTTGTAACTTACTAACACTTCTATGGGCAACACCTGAATTAAACATTATGTGTGTCATTTCAATCATCTTTTATTTAATATACTATCTTATGACTTGTGAGAAAATATTATTGTACTTGTATGACAATTAGGTATATGCTTTCCATCTTGAAAATTGTTCATGGCGTGTATGGGAGAGAGGGGTAAGACGGGGTCCTTAAGGTTTGATGGTAAATTAAATTGACCGTAATGTGGTTTACATATTAATTTGTTATAATCTTCTTTGATAATCAGTCTTCATTGTTAACGTGTATTTGGCAGTCTAATCAACATAATAAAATTTGAAAAAATCTAAAATGGACTAAAGTGGTAAATATCTTCTAACTGCTTAAAACAGAAGTCAATTTAAAAAAAATAGTTATTGTGAAAAGACAATGTAATTAAACAGAATAGCTCGTCGAACACTTACAAAAACCTAATATATCAATAATTTAGTTAGAGGCACAAACCTCAGACATTTTAATATGAATGTGCTTTTATTTTATGATTTTAGGTACATCTATTACGCCAGTCAGTAGAGTAATTTCTTTGTTGAGTAATATAGCTTGAACCAATTATGCACTCATAAGACGCATAATTTCATGTTCTTTAATTTCCTAGTCAATAACTTTTCGCTACGATACTCCGTATAGAAGAAGGCTACGAGTGAAAAACAAAAAAAGTCCCAAAATTTCGAGGATTTGTAGCTGCCAAATGTTGTCCCGAGATATCTAGTGTAACCATTTTTGATATTTGCTCGGTTTTGTCGGTATACACGATATAAAAAAACAAAATCTTATACACCACCTTTTGCAACGTACCTTTTTTTTTAAATGGGGGACTCATCTTAAGTATGTAATCTGTAATGTATTTAATACCTATTTAATTTTCACTTACTTTTCAATTTCCTTGTGATATTTGCATTATATCAACAAAAAACAACATGCGAGTACGAGTCGCGGGCAAGTCGCGGGCTCGATGCTAGGCGACTTTATCTCGCCGCTTAATGTAAAGACGAGAGATAATTTTGTCGCGAAATGGGCAGTTGTGCTACGAAATTCAGTTCAAAGTCGCGAGCCGCTGTCAATTTTTTGCAATGACATTTGTCCGCGAGTATATCTCTTTTCTCGCGCGAGTTATGCTACCGATGCGCGACAAAGCTCCAAGTCGCGCCG
This sequence comes from Epinotia brunnichana, assembly GCA_963854355.1. Classification (NCBI taxonomy): domain Eukaryota; kingdom Metazoa; phylum Arthropoda; class Insecta; order Lepidoptera; family Tortricidae; genus Epinotia; species Epinotia brunnichana. Next base: position 12,596,824 of record OY977949.1, on the reverse strand, counting down.
ATTTGTCTACTCGCGCGTGACTCGCGGTAAGATGTGCTAGCCCCGCAGAGAGGATATACCGTAACGCATCCGTTAAAATCGAAACATAATTGGATGAAATCGGCTCTATAGAAAATAATTGCAAAGATTGGTCTTAAAATCGTTTTAAACGGTTCTATGTCCTTATTTTTTTGACATATGGGTCTGCAATTAAAAATATGAAGTCCACATATTCATATCTAAACCGCTACCGAGCCATATTTCACAAATAATCCACACTTTTTTTTATTTCAATATTTATTTTTTATATTTATTTGACGACCGCTTTAGCCTAGTTGGTAGTGACCCTGCCTACGAAGCAAGAGGTCCTGGGTTCGAATCCCGGTAAGGGCATTTATTTGTGTGATAAGCACGAATATTTGTTCCTGAGTCATGGATGTTTTCTATGTATTTAAGTATGTATTTCTCTATATAAGTATATATATCGTCGCCTAGTACCCATAGTACAAGCTTTGCTTAGTTTGGGACTAGGTTGATTTGTGTAAGATTGTCCGCAAATAATAATAATTATTATTATTATAATAATTATTCTTTATTTTCGTCTAAAACCTGGCTGCTCAAGTAACACTCGCTCTCGTTTACTCCAATACAAATAGACAGTGTGCGCGTTTTTGAAGTTGACAGCGCCTTAATTATCAAATACAGCGTCAGTATGCCTTTCAGCTAGTTATGAAGGATTTTATGTTTAAAACCTAATATACTCCTGAGTTAATAAGGGACGGAAAGGCTAAAATGGCTGAAGATAAACAACCTACTTTGGGCGGGTAATGGTTTATTGGACGCAACCTCATAATAATTCAGTTGTGGCAAATTAAAAAAGTGGAACTATGACAAGGACGACGAATGATTTATCTCTTCCTGTCACACTTATAGAGATTTGTATACTACCATCTCGCTCGATCGTGGTATTATTATGTAGGCTTGTCCTGAGTAATTAATAGGTCCATGCTTTTCACAGTGTCGAAAGTGTCAAATCGACCAAACAAAAAGAGAGTTTGTGCCAAGCCATACAATTTTGGCATTTCATCTTCGATTTCGTCTTTATTCCTTTATTCCTATTTTCGTCGATTGCGGCCTAAGGGCTCGACCACATGCCCACGGCACGGCGTCGTCACCATGGACATGTGGCCGAGCCCTTAAGCTGATATAAATAGAATAGAACGACTGACAAAAATATCAGAGTGTGTGTCACAATGGTTCTAACCCATTTAGGTTGATATGACAAAATTATGGATTTCATTAGTTTTGTCATTAAAATACGATTAAGTATTTTCTGGATCTGTGGTGACGGTGTTTACCCAAAACCTGTGCCAAAACAATTATTTATTAAGTCCGCTCCACACAATGGGCCATCATGGCCCATGATACAGGACGCAACTATGCGTTAAAGGGAGTCAGACGTATTGACATTTCGCTCTACCGCATATCAGAGTCCCATGTCCCTGTATGATGGGCCATCATCATACAGGACGCAACTATGCGTTAAAGGGAGTCAGACGTATTGACGTCTCGCGCTACCGCATATCAGAGTCCCATGTCCCTGTATGTTGGGCCATGATGGCCCATCATACAGGACTCTGATATGCAGTAGAACGAGACGCCATCTAGTCCCAAACTACGCAAAGCAAATAAGTATACTTATATATGTAGATAAATAAATACTTAAATACATATAACACATCCATGACTCAGGAACAAATATTTGTGCTCATCATCACATAAATAAATGCCCTTATTGGGATTCGAACCCGGGACCTCCAGCTTCTAGGCACTACCAACTAGGCTACAGAGGTCATCAACTACTTAAAACAACAAAACTAGTTAAAACTGGATAAATATTACCCAGCACGCTGATGTATGGCTCTATGCGTGCATTTAACTGAGCCCGAGTTCAAACGTTATTATGCAGCACACGTGGCCACCTCATACACATATGTACAGCTACTTATAACCCCTGTAGCTTTCCTTAACCGATATTGTATGTTATTCTGTTCCTTGTTATACTAGAACCCCTATAATAACTATACTTATTCTACTGCGTATTATAGTTTATGGGCCGTTTACATTTTTAATGCGTAAAGTTGATAATTTATCCGTGCTCTACAACGTATACGTAAGATAAACTAAACGGTTTATGTACTCAATATAAGATAAAGCGATAAGAGAGTGGTACTGGCGAAATGACATTTTTAACTAAATTACACTATCTCACAAAAAGCATATCGCGAACAAAGTGGTTTGAGAATCAACACGATATAACACAAAGCGAGTTATAACGGCCTACATACAACAACTGGAACTCCTTTCCACGCTAGTTGATCTTTTCACGAATTTAAGATCCATCTCTGCTTTACTATTAACGAAAAAAGAAACAGCAATGGAATGACTGTGGATGAATCGGACTAGGTTATTTCGCATGCGCTACGGTCGTCTCGAGGGCATACGGTGATCATTCTGTTAAAAAGCTTAAGCTCCATTGTGTTTTTATTCAATATGAGACCGTAAATCTTGGTTAATAAAACTGAAATTGAGTTGAACATGGGGTGATTAATGACGGTTTGTGCAGGGGCTCGGGTCTGGTCGCCAGCAATCGGTCGTATTCGGGCGCCGCCTTCGCGCACGTGCACACGATATGGAATATTAAAACAATGTCCGTCAGGCTCGCTCCGATAAAATCTACCTTGGGTTCAAACTTTATGAACCGGGACCAAAAAGTTGTAGAAGTGAAGCACGAATGTTAAACCACGTTACATGGGCCATTGAGTTGGTCTGAATCATATTTAATAGTTGTTAGGCTCTAGGGATTGATATATTATATTCCAGAACCTTGTGTACCTATTTAGAAATGTTAGAGATTTTAAATTACATAGGTACATATTATATTTAAACAAATCATAGTCAACTTCATGCTCTTATTACTAATATAATTAGGTTAAAGGCGTTCTTCCTTAAAACATACCTATAATAAAAAAAAGCGGCCAAGTGCGAGTCGGACTCGCACATGAAGGGTTCCGTGAAATAAATTGCGGTTTACGATTTATGACGTATTAAAAAAAACTACTTATTAGATCTCGTTCAAACCAATTTTCGGTGGAAGTTTACATGGTAATGTACATCATATATTTTTTTTAGTTTTATCATTCTCTTATTTTAGAAGTTACAGGGGGGGGGGACACACATTTTACCACTTTGGAAGTGTCTCTCGCGCAAACTATTCAGTTAAAAAAAATGATGTTAGAAACCTCAATATAATTTTTGAAGACCCACACGTATGGGTTTGATGAAAAAATTTTTTTTGAGTTTCAGTTCTGAGTATGGGGACCCCTAAAACTTAATGTTTTTTTTTCGATTTTTGTGTGAAAATCTTAATGCAATTCACAGAATACATTTACTTACCAAATTTCAACAGTATAGCTCTTATAGTTTCGGAAAAAAGTGGCTGTGACATACGGACGGACAGACAGACGGACATGACGAATCTATAAGGGTTCCGTTTTTTGCCATTTGGCTACGGAACCCTAAAAACCGTTCAAGTGCGAGTCGGACTCGCGCATGAAGGGTTCCGTACCATTATCTATAAAAAACTATTTTATTCTCTGTTTTTAGTATAGCGGCAACAGAAATACATCATCTGTGAAAATGTCAGCTGTCAAACTATCATTGTTGTTGAGATACAGCCTGGTGACGGACGGACAGACAGACGGACAGCGGATTCTTAGTAATAGGGTCCCGTTTTACTCTTTGAGTACGGAACCCTAAAAAAACATGAAATTATATATAAAATATGCAACTTCTCTTTTTCATCATTTTAAACTAAGCATTTCACTCCCAAATATTAAAGTCCTGTATAACCTAATAATTTTATTTACACTGGCCGCAAAAGAAGGCATAACACTTCATAAGCGTGACGATAACTAAAACTGTTCTACCTTATTTTGCAGGCCACTGTAGTTCTACGCAAAATCACACGTGTTATACTCTATTTAACATGGGTGTTTTTTGCTAAACGACTTCCAGTTTGCAGGCTGACTCAGGCAGGTGTCCTGCCGACGCGACGGCGCGTACCAGTTTCGCGACCACAACGCCCCCAGCTGTTCTTATTTCAAAAAAACTCGGGTTCGAACGTTCGAATTCGAGAGGTCGTTAACTTTATTGATTTAAACACCAGTGGATTTATAGTCTCAGGTACGAAATTGAAACACGACGAAGAGTGATGGCTGTTTAATAAAAGGCTGCTGTTTCTTAATTACTCGTGTTTTGAGAAAAAACACAGTGTTGCCACACAGGTTGTTTCATATCGTCGGTAATCGTCCGTTAAAATATGGTTGTATGGGAAATTTGACAGTTTTCTATCGGCGCCAAATTTGACGTTAACTGGCCTGTAATGTGTGGTTGACGCAAACCACCCTTACCAAAATCTTGCCGTAACCTTGTGCATATAAAGTGTGATTTATGAATTATGAAATAATTTATATGTAATCTTGGTCTCATAGGTAGGTACTAGAATAACTAAACATAATTATATACTTCAGAAGAAATATGAATTAATTAAAAAATATAGACTACATAAACATGGATCCATTCAAAGGCAACAAATAATCAACGATTTCATAATACATACATAATTTCTAGTTTCCTCCTACACATAAGAAAATACCCTATTATCTTAATTGGAATATAAGATGTCGTTTGTTATTTATTATGTACTAGCAATGTTATTTCAAGTAGAACAATTTCAATTATTTTTCAGCTGAATTCATTCTGTGCTTACGTCTGGCTGAACACTGTTCAGTCTGCGACGATCCCTTTTGTCACGAGCTCGCCAATCTTATAGCTACGATGTATTACGACTGGTTTACTTACATAATCGTCTTTGTTTTTATCTTAAGTTATAAGTACTTACCTACATATAAGAAATAAACACCAACTGCTTTTTTATGGAGGAGCGGGTTTTCCTGACGGAGGTATTTTTAGGGTTCCGTACTCAAAGAGTAAAACGGGACCCTATTACTAAGAATCCGCTGTCCGTCCGTCCATCCGTCCGTCCGTCCGTCCGTCCGTCTGTCTGTCACCAGGCTGTATCTCACTGATACCGTGATAGTTCCAGCTGAAATTTTCACAGATGATGTATTTCTGTTGCCGCTATTACAACAAATACTAAAAACACAGAATAAAATAGTTTTTTATAGATAATGGTACGGAACCCTTCGCGCGCGAGTCCGACTCGCACTTGGCCGGGTTTTTACCTACTACATAGGAAGACCCAACCTTATTTTCATTGTTAGGTACTAGTTGGTACTAGCAATCTATAAAATAAATCATTTTCATTTTCATAATAAGCGTCAGACTAAGTATATTATATTTATCTCCTCTTATGTGGCCCTGAAATCAGTATTAGAAATACGGCTGAAAGATCTTTGTATTACTTAACTTAGGGCGTGTTGCACTAACTTACGATTAGTGATACTGATTACAGACCGATCAATGTTAAATATGGCGCCGGGAGCTGTCACTGCATACAAACTTGTCAAACTTTTCATATATTTATTTATTAAAAATATATTTATGTGTAGAAGTGTACAAAAATTTGAAATTATAGGTACTTTTATTCATGACAATATTTGAAAAATTATACCTATCTAAAACTAAACTATGTACTTATAAAATAAAATATTTATTTATTTATTTAAACTTTATTGCACAGTAACAAGTAACAAATACAAAAGGCGAACTTAATGCCATAATGCATTCTCTACCAGTCAACCTTTAGACCACACAGAAAATAATCATAACAGATACGAGAACAACCCAGAAATAAAGAAAACAAACAAATTACTGGTGTGTTATATAAATGTACTAGTTAAATAAATAAATAAATAAATATTTGCGGACAATCTTACACAAATCAACCTAGTCCCAAACTAAGCAAAGCTTGTACTATGGGTACTAGACGACGATATAGATACTTATATAGAGAAATAAATACTTAAATACATAGAAAACATCCATGACTCAGGAACATATATTCGTGCTCATCACACAAATAAATGCCCTTACCGGGATTTGAACCCAGGACCTCTTGCTTCGTAGGCAGGGTCACTACCAACTAGGCTAAAGCTACATACATATATACGTTTTATGATTTAATATTAACATTTAGATTTTAACGAACACCACTTACGGTTACAGACGGTTTGGCGCAACCCAACCCATAGGCTTCGTTTGTAAAGCTTGCTTCTAATCCTATATTATACGTATAGGTAATAAGTTTTATCTACTTATCCAAATATTCCAAATATCATAAACCCTCCGTGATGCGTTCAAGAACCGCACATTATGACCACCATAAAAATAGACTGTTTTTTTAGAACAAATTTCTTATCAGTGAAAATGTTATTATTAGTAAATAATAATATCCTAATCGATAATATTATTTCTTTCAAATTTCGAACATCTCTGAAAAACAAAAAAAAAACGATTTGACCTCTATTCTAATATCAATCGAGATGACGTTAAGTTCGAAATGAACTGTCAATTTGCATACAAATTTGACAAATGTCGCACGTAAGTAAGATATCGAACGTTATGATAGTTGGATCCGTCTCTAGTTTGTCTCTGAATTAAAAAAATAACTATCACAGCTGCAAGAAAACAACGCCGCGATGCCGGTCATAATATACGGTTCCTGAATGCATCATGGAGGCTTATGATATATGTGGATAGATAAAGCAGTGTATGTAACTGTACATAATTAGGCATTAAAACACTCGTGTGATGTGAAACCAACACACGTGTTTAATGCCCTTCGTTATGTACAGTCACATAAACAACTATTAAACTGGCAATTAGGAAGGTATACTCCATACAAATTTTATAAATGCGAAAGTAAGCCTGAGGGTAGTCACGTAACGTTCCGAACGCGCGTTAGGACAATTTAACTGTCATTTTTCCATATAAAAAGTGACATTTAGATCTATATGCCGCGGACAATGCTTTACTTACGTGATCGATCTGCTGGTCTGTGAAAAAATCCTTAAGACTGTGCGAAGTAAGAAGTTTGTCTGTCTTTTCACACTTATACCGCTGAACCGATTTTGATGAAATTTGGTATGGCGATAGTCTGAGACCCTTGAAAAGAAAGGGTAGTTTTTCTTTCCCGGAAATCATCCCTTGAAGGGATGGAAAGCCTAATAGCATATTTGTTATTCGATTGTGTACAGTCGTAGAGTACTAACTCGTAGTATTCATCAATTAAGGTGATTAACGAGTATACTCGGTCGAAGTCGCGGGCAAAAGCTAGAAAGTAATATATAATCCAATTATCAGTGGTTATATTGACTTACTGAACAAAGCCCGCTTACGCTGATCAACTGATCATTATAATATTGGCGGTTAAGTCGGTGCGCAGTTAAGATTCTCTTGTCTATATCTTATGTGGCAGTGGGCGGGGCACATTGCACGTAGAACCGAAGGCCGTTGGGGCGGAAAGGTTCTCGAGTGGCGACCACGTACCGAAAGGCGTGGCGTGGGTAGGCCCACAAGGTGGACTGATGACCTGGTAAAGGTCGCGGGAGTCCGCTGGATGCGGGTGGCGCAGGACGGGCCATTGTGGCACTCTTTGGGGGAGGCCTATATCCAGCAGTGGACGTCTTTCGGCTAATATGATGATGATGATATCTTATGCTACTCTAGATGGGGTAAGCAAGCCTTCTTCGTTATTTTGCTCTAACTTCCTCCGCTAGTCGGCACCCCCGAATCCTTGCAGCAGAACTGCTGGCTGGATGAGTCACCAGAACAGAACAATGGTTACAATGACTTACTAAACAGCGGGCCTACGGTGGTTGCCATTTTATCACTTATCGCTGTGGTTAAGACATCCGTCACGTTCTGACAAGTAACTACCTATGCGAGTGCGAGAGTGACGAATGTCTTTTCCACATGCTACGCCCGCTGAAATAAAAAAGGGTACTTATCAGAAGCAACATTCATACAAATGTTATGCATTGTTCGCTCGCTCTGAAAATCGTAAAACATTGTTCTCAGCCGTAATTTTCAAACCGCACAATCGAAAAATGTGGCGAGGCCAAGAAAATAGTGCTTAATGAATACTTACAACGAACAATGTTCTGAACCAGATAGGGCAATAAATATAGACTTCTTGTTGAATAAACTACCCTTATTATACCAAAGAACATGAGTATACCGTGAGTTATTGTATAAAGACTTGCTTTTTTACGGAATCCTTTAGTATACGTGTCATTAAATGCTCTTAAATCGTTTTTTCTATCTTATATTGATAAAAAGGAAGGTAAGTACAAGTAATCTACATATAGGTACGAATTTAGCTGAATATATAGAGGAGATCTTAGTAAGGGCTTGTGCACAAATCACGCGAATATTTTTTGTTAGTTTCGTTCACTGTAGAAAAATACACTTGAGGTCTCCTTATACTCCCCCCTCCCCCAACGTGATCTGTCGTGATTTTTTCCTGACCTCCCCCCCCCCCCTACCCCTCCCCTATCAACCATCGCGTGATTTGTGCACAAGCCCCAAGGAAGTTTACGGAGTTCCACTTATTCATCGATTTTTACAGGAACAGATTTTACGAAGAATTTTGCCATATAATAAGTAGGTACCTATCACTTTGTTAATATAGAGCGACTTAAAATCATTGAAGAATAACGGAAAACAGTATCAATAAGTATTCATCAAATAATTTCGCGTCCTAACAACACACAGCGACCTCGAACTCCCACAAGCGAGGTGAATCAGTAAATCCAAGGTCCATCCCAGTAAAAGGAACAACCATTACGAAGGCCACGCCAGAACCGCGTGGAGGAGCCCTTTCAAAGCTATCACAGTTCATGTTACACTGGTTATGACGTGAAATGAAATTCTAAGACTTAACTCATTTTGTATACTGGCATGTATCATAAGGATTTTCTTCATTAAACGTTTGCTCACCCACTCGTAACGGCGGGACTTCAGCTAATAATGTAAAGAGGTATCGTGAATTCGCCCTTGCCTCGCTTTGCTACCTTTTTCATTCAATGTCAAGTAAACAGTTAGGGCATCCAATTAACTTAACACAGTGTTTTATTTTGCTCAAGATGATATTTCATAATTAAACAGCACAAACGAGATAAACTAAGATTATTTTGTGTTCGTAATTGTAACAGAACCGTTTAGGTAATATTTCGTAACAAGTAAATTGAACGTCCCTTCGGGAGAACTAAAATTCACAGCGTAGGTACTGCGGTGCGACGGTGCGAGTTAGCGTAGCGAAACGGATTTCGCGCCAGCCGCCGGTAGATGGCGTTAACAGGCTGACGCAAATATTTGTACGTGTTTGTTTTGTAAGTAAGCTGATCATCCGATAGTTAATGTTTCATATGCCTACACATTTTGTAATAATATGAAACAGTTATTCATTATACGTCACACCAAGAGCGACGTCTTGCATAATTTAAGTTCACGGTCGTAAAGATACAATAGGAAAACTACTTACAGGAAATTATTATCACTTCTACTATAAAATACTTAATTTCAAATGCAGCAGAGGGTAAAACGAAGTAACTCAACGGTAGATAATCCACATTTAGTTTCAAACATTAAGCTTCTCTATGAAAAGTACGCAAATAAATAAAACTAATTGGTTGTTGTCTTTCAGCTGGCCGATATTTTCAGGTATTTTCTAAAAACTACCCACTCCGCTTTTTTAAGCTTAACTAAGTACAAGCAACACGGGTAAAATATTTAAATATACCTCAAAATAAAGTTGTACGCGAATTGTCCTAGTCCTTTGTTTTTTTCTGAGTATTTTGTTTTGCTGCGGACTGTACTGATTTCATTGCAGATAAGTACCTACATAAATTATCTAGGTACTGAGTGTTTTTAATATGTAAATTGTTTGTTGCTTTTTCTAACACAGCATTTTTTATTTTTTTTTATTTCGAAACAAACAGTCTTACATAATAAGTGTACAGAGTACAGACTACATTAACATCTTATCCTTTCATCATATCAGCCGAAAGACGTCCACTGCTGGACATAGGCCTCCCCCAAAGAGTGCCAACATGACCGGTCCTACGCCACCCGCATCCAGCGGACTCCCGCGACCTTTACCAGGTCATCAGTCCACCTTGTGGGGGGCCTACCCACGCCGCGCCATCCGGTACGTGGTCGCCACTCGAGAACCTTTCCGCCCCAGCGGCCATCGGTTCTACGTGCAATGTGCCCCGCCCACTGCCACTTTAAGTTCTTATCCTTTAGCAGGCAATAAATATTGTCTCACTAGCTAAAGCTACGGTAAAATGAACTCATCTATCGGTCACTTCTTTCGCAAGATCGCAAGTTGGCCGCTGCAAGTAAGACATGGCCAGATGGGGACTACATCGTGGTCAATCAACCCAATGTGTTGGCGATACAGCACCGCAAACTATGGCGCACCTGATGGCGTGCCCCACATGCCCACACTCCTGCTCGGAACACGACCTGAGAGACGCGACTGCCATAGCTGTCCACACCGCTGCCCAATTGCCCATTGGGCATCTCTTATTTAAGGAACCTCGACACGAAGAATAGGGAACATTACGCAAAGCTCTGCGTAGGGGGCGACACTAACACAGCCCGTAAACAAACCGCCATGACGTACAATGTCATATTTATTCACCTAACAAACAATAACAAATAATTGATGAAAACGCTTTAAACTACAATCGTTTTATTATCATTCGTGTGTAAAATACCTGAACTGTGATATTAAAATGGCATCCTACAGCTATTTAAAGGTGGATGAGGGCTTTTTTTTGCTTTAAGACGTACTGCCGCTTCCCATAGTTTTCGTATCATCGTTTCCTTAGGAAATGAATGATGCCCTTCATTCTTGCATCCAATTACGCAGCACTGATGCATTTTATTTATTGAAATATTTTCTTCCCTATTTGATCCAGAGCTTTGAAGGACTTGTCAAAGTTGTCAAAAAAACTGTTTACTAATTGTGATAGTGCTGCACTCTGGCGGCAGAACATTGCAGTAATGTTCCCTATTCTTTTGTTTGTTAGAATGACCTAAAAGTTTTATTAAGTTTTATGAATAAACGGTTAAGAGTTTGCAGCAAGGTGTTATTACTCTATTCATTATCTAAACTGACACAGATTACTTTTACACTTTAGGTAGTTATCCGATCGACAATGTCCCCCTATAGCCCGTTACACCATTATTGCATAAAGCGACGCATTTTAGTAAGATAAATGTGGCGGATAGGGCCTTTTAAAATTAATGGACCCCTGTACTTTAGACAGTATACCCCTTAGACAGTACAGGGTGCTTGGGCGGGGCCTTATATAAATATTCAACAGAGGTTAACTCGGAGGTGAACACCCTTTATAAAAAGGCTACCTACGGCTTTGAAACGCCTATAGAATCGCGAAACATAACGGGCTTTTTAGTGTGAATATAAATTGAATTTTTATCCTATTTGCTTTGTGAAAGGTTCAATTCTATTTGACAATTTGGTAATTTGGTCAATTAGGTATTACTTTTTTTAAGTATTACTGTAACCTGTTTTACCTATAACGAGTCGTAGGTCTGGTTTATTGAGTAATATTCAAAATGGAGCTTAATATAATTGTGTACGCTTCCATCTCACAGTCTGCCAGCGTTCATAAAATCGTTATAGTAAACGCACTCCAGCCTTCTATTTGAGTGCGTTTCTATTTGGGTTACGTCAAATTTGAATCGATTTGATATTTATCGTGTGTGCTCGTGTCATATAAGACTTAATTGGCGCGTAGAAAAAAAAACGCGCGTGACATATAATACAAACATATTTCAATTGCGTACTTACCTACTTTCCACATATTAAAATTGATACGTAGTTGCTATATTGATAGTAAACCATCAAATGGTTACAATAAAGTTTAAATTACAAAATATTATTAAAAACCATAAAAAGATATGAGACTTGAAAGTTTCAAAAAAATATGTTTTTTTATCGCCCAAGAGCATAAAGACACTAATAGAATCCTTACACTTTAATGAAAAAAATATTATTCCTACTTATGAGTCTTGTGACAGTTATGTATGACTCACGACCAAAATATCAAAAAATCTGTTGTCGCATAAGATATCACTGGAGCCTGGTGGGTGATTGGCTGATTGTCATTTGCTTGCTACTTGATTTGATCTACATATGTAGGTAATCTATATAATATATTTAACTTCTCCTATTTACATTCTTAATAATTATAGGGAAAATTTAAATGTACATACTTAAAACTTTTCCTAATGTTCTACTAATCCACTAATCTACTATTAAGCGTAAATATTAATTAATGTAATTTTATATGATAGTTATTTTTGTTACTCTAGATTTTGCACTTGTGTGATAAGCATCTTAATTGTTTTTTTTTATTTAAGCCAAATGTATTGTTCAGATGTGTTAGCCGTTGGTTTGGTGGTAACTTAACTTAATAAATGAAATGAAATTAAAACAACAATTTACTTCATTTGCCATACAACGGTTAGTACGATGATTACCTCATTTCGATTTGTTATTTTAGTAGCTATGTAGTAGTAGCTATGTAGTATGCTTGGTTGTTATAGAAATGTAAATATAATATTATTTTCTTAGAACTATGCTTATGCTATACCTTGCCTGAATAAATAAATAAATAAATAATGCTGTGACGTCACAATAGGTCCTGTGGCAATTTGTATGAGCTGCTCTTTTTTGTCTTTTTACGTGCTCTAATTGTAGCTAGTCCCGTACAAACATTTGATCCACTCAAACAACTGGTTCGAATGGCACCGTGTTTTTTTTGTCAAGTAACCAATAAAATTCAACTTGATAGTGGAATAGTGCCCCTCAGGCTATTCGCATACGCTTTCGAATGTCGTTTCGTTACCCTATTTGCGCTGTAGCATGGTGCGGGTGACAGCTGTCATCTCAGTACAATTTTACGTTTTAAGGTTATAAATTGTACTGAGATGACAGCTGTTACCCGCACCATGCTACAGCGCAAATAGTGTAGTATCAACTGTGTCGGGTTCTGTTTTGACTGTCATAGGAGTCCTATTCAGTCCGTTTTTACAGGCCCATTTGTCCTATGATAGGACAAATGGGCCTGTAAAAACGTACAAGAGCCGAACGAGGATAATTATGTTATTCTTATCCTGCGGTTCCGCCTTGACTTCTCTGTAAGGCTGTAATGATACGCAGGTTCCGGCACGGGCAGATAGTTTTTATTTATAATGAGACCAGTTTTAAGTCAGTCCCAATTACGCAGTCGATATCGTAACCCCGACCTTTTAGTATATCAGGCAGACCTGATACGGTACTTAAATTATGCAGCGATTTCGAACGGAAACTTTCTAGAGCCGAATTACGCGTTAAATTGTTCAAGTCGTTCAAGGGGTTGGTCTGGAACACACGTCTCGCACCCCAATTTGCTTTTAATGTGATTTGCGCTCTCGTTCTGTTACGCTAGTGAAAGCGAGAGCGCGGAACACGTTCGATTCAACTTGAAATGTGATTTTTCCGTCATAGATTGACTCCCAGACGATAGTGAAGATTGTGTTGTAAGTCTGCAAAAACTGTGGTAATGATACGTATATTTCTGTGGACTATATTTTTATAAAATAAAAATATTCAGTTTTCTTTATGTTTAGGTATTCTTTTATAATTAGCAATATCATTACTTTACCCGGGTACAAGTTTAAATGTAAATTTTCGAACACAGCAAGGTGACAAAAGACTTTGCCCTTAAAAACGAAGTAGAACAAGTAACTTACTTACATAATACCTACAACAACACGCACATGAACAATGTGTAATAACACTAAGAATTGAGCCAATAAGTAGGTAACGTTAGCATAATAGATGCGAATAAATAATCACGTACTTACCTAATTAAATACAACTGCATAGATTCTAAAAACAATCCAATATTTTTTTGGAAGTATAAATAAAGTTAAGACATATTCAGTTTGTAATTTTCGCAGTCACTTTTCAGAGTGTTTTTCTGGGTCGTCGTACACAGGCCGATAAACAAACAAGCATATAGGTAGGTAGAGGTACTTACAGTTAAAAAAACTGTACCCCGAATGACTACGGAAAGTAAGAAACCACAATTTATATACAATAGGTGGCCTGGCCTATGTTCCCCGGACTCATCATCATCATCATCATCATCATCATCATCATCATATCAGCCGGAAGACGTCCACTGCTGGACATAGGCCTCCCCCAAAGAGTGCCACAATGGCCGGTCCTGCGCCACCCGCATCCAGCGGACTCCCGCGACCTTTACCAGGTCATCAGTCCACCTTGTGGACCCGGACCCCGGACTCCCGGAGCATGATTTCGAATCGATTGACACCTTCGAGCAACACGGAAGGGAGTAGGCATTCGCACCATAATTCCCCTTCTGTCAAAGTACAAGCACAGAATAAGTGTATGTACATACATACAAGCCCAAGTGGGCATGCTTCGTACACAAAAATGTATGAAGGTGTGCAAGTTTTTTCAGTGTATTGTGTCATTTTTGATGTATTAGTGTCATTTCGCCCCCCGGCCCCGCAAGAAATGACAGAATTATTTGACTGTAATATTCATAGCTAAGGCGACTCCCTTCCGCTAGGAAGGCCGTGTTGCTCGACGATTGACACCTCATTTATCAAAATCGGTTCAGTATCTTAAATGCTACGGTGGAACACACCTAAATAAACACGTAGACTGCTACAAACATATCCCTTTCCTTTCGGTTCTGCCGATGCCGTAGTCAGGCAAAAAGACGACTCCTATTGGATCTTCATTGATGCCTTGAAAAATATCCGGCCACAACGTTCCCGAAATTAGTTATTAATCCATTATTTTGCGATGAACTTATATCTAAATTATGGATGTCAGAACGGGAGAGAAACAAAATCCTCAATCAGTGATCAACTACTTAATGTTTTACTACGTATTTCAGATTGTTTTAAAACCCGAACAGGATATCGTGAGCTCGAAGCAGATTTATTGTTTGATTGGTATTCGGGTCAATCAACTTTTTCACCCACACTTTTTCTGTCTCCTGTGTTACTTTTTACAAATACAAATACAAATACTTTATTCGTCGATCATAGGTACACATAACATAATATTGCAGACGATGGTAAAAGCGGTATTGTTTCACTATGTCGTACCCGGAGGCATACGAAATTGTA
The DNA here is from genome assembly GCA_963854355.1 of Epinotia brunnichana. Lineage (NCBI taxonomy): Eukaryota > Metazoa > Arthropoda > Insecta > Lepidoptera > Tortricidae > Epinotia > Epinotia brunnichana. Next base: position 12,581,575 of record OY977949.1, on the reverse strand, counting down.
CATGCTTTCACTGAGTGATAAGAGTAGGCATGCATTAAATTTTAATTCATTTACGGTAGTCACAATTTAAAATGTCAAGTTTCAAAAAAGAAAAAAAAAAAATAATAATAATTTATGAAGATTCTAATACAAATAAATAATTTTGTTATAATTAATGTCAAAAAAAGGCGTATTACTAGTACAAAAAAATATGATACATTTATTCGATGTCTGACAGGAATTCGTTACAGGAGTAGTAAGCCTTTTTAATCAAGTATTCTTTCACATGAACTTTAAATTTAACAATGTCACATATTATCCTCAGCCGCTCAGGTAACTTATTGTAGATTCTGGGAGCCATACCCAGAACACTTTTGGATAAAAGAGCAGTTTTTGAGGGATGAGCACAGATCTTATGCTGCAAACGTTCACTGGTGAAACGATGAAATAAATGTGCATGACTCTTAACAAAAACTACTAAATCGTGAATGTATAGACAGGGAAAAGTTAATATTCTTAAGTTTACAAAGTATGGCCTACACGATATAGTCGGTGTTAAATGACATGCAGCTCTAACACATTTTTTCTGAGCTTTGAAAACCAAGGGCCAGTTCGTTGAATTCCCCCAAAAAATTATACCGTAACGAAGTATAGACGACACATAAGCATGATAGGCCGTAAGTATAACAGACTGACTCGCGACTTTCCTCAACATATATATAGCATACGAATAGCGACTAAGTCTTTTGCATACAATATCAATTTGACATTTCCAATTCATGTTACTGTCCAAAACTAACCCTAAAAATTTTGTATTGCTGACTTCAGTAATTTGTTGTCCCCTATAACCTACATTTGTATTCACCAAATCATTTTTCCTTTGCTTAAAATTCATAATATTCGTTTTTTCTAAATTCATCTGCAAATTATTATTGCTTAGCCACGTAATTATACATTCCAAAGCACGTCATAATTATTTAAACTTGTACCACTAAATATAGCAGTGCTATCATCCGCAAAGAGAACCATCGGATATTTTGTAACATTTGGGAGATCATTTATGTAAATGAGAAAAAGTAAAGGCCCTAATATGCTCCCTCGTTACAAACTTTCAAATCAATCTATTTCAAACCTGTGTCTATTAATCCAATTAAAATTTGTGGCATATCGTAACTGCTGGTGTAAACCATCGTTATACACAATTGGGTACCTGGTTTATAGCAGTTTCTCTAACAAACATGACAAGTCTGTATCTTGCGTTACCGGACAAATTACTGTGGGTCCAAAAGTTGTCCATTCTCTCCTTCTTGACATTTGTAATATAAGCATCGTTGACATTTCTTTTTAGTCACTTTATTTCTCACCCACCTTGCCTTCACGACGGGGAACAAGAATTTAATCAAACAAAACCGGTAAGTAGGTAATTTATAAATATTTAGGCCGCTACCGGAGTGGCAGAAGGCGATACCATTGACCCATTATCAAAGTGTATTATTGGCCCAACAACCCGACAAATTGTAAAACACTTTGTTACATACTGTCACGGGCATATAAAACTAATTTAGAACGGCCGGGTTATAACGAATGTTGGGCCCAACGTTGGTGGTGACGTAGACGTACGGTTATGGCAGGAAAATGAAACAAAACACGGTTATCAACGTACACAGCTGGTCCGAGCTGTCCCCGCGCAATTACTTTCAACCACGATTAAACGTGGCTCGTATACATTGCTGTTTCTCTTTCAAAGGGGGGCATCCACATCCTCTTTGCGCGCAACGTAAAGCGCTACAGCGATACGTTCGACCCACTGAGCAATATCGTAATAACGACCGTGTAATGCACACATATTAATCGAGACAACGCACACAGATACACTTCGCCCTCTCCACGTCAAAGCACAAAGAATGGAAGAAGCTATTTTGACAAGGATGACATTACCGATCGAGAAGCGATACAGGACCCTTGGAAGCCTAAATTTAAAGCTGAAAATCGTTCGGTATATCGCCGACGGGGTTATTTCGGCGAGTGGGTGTAGGGTGACGTCGATTCGACTTCAAACAAGCTTCAAACCGTCTTTTCATATAAAAATCGCGATTATTGTATTTGACTGAGGAATGGCGTGCGCAAAATGCCACAGGGTTGAACGAAAGTGTTAAATTTTTGATGTTGGACCAGGAATGTGCTAGAATAAAGTTAAGACATGTGTCGTGATGTGTTGGCGTCACTTGGCCTTAATAAACTCGGTGAGAGGACGTGTACCTATATGTATGTAGCTTAGGTATAGATACGCCGTTTTATTTTATCATTACAGTGATGCATTGAGACATATCATTTTATTTATGAACCTTAATATATATGTAGGACACGCAATGCACAATAACTGCCTTAACACATTGATGGACAGTAGACGCCTATAGGCGTAATTCTATTGTGTCTGGAGTAGTGTCCATCAAAGTGTTAAATATTAAATGACAGTCGATAAGGTGTGCGAAATAGATGTGTCAACAGAAAAGGCATAAAAAGACTAATTAACCCATTCAGCGCCAATAACGACACACATGCGTCAGAGCGCTACGAGCACTTTTCGTTACATACGGAGTTTAAGCTGCTACGGACTACGGCGTAGCGCTACGAGTGTAGCGTGGCTGTGAATAAGTTAAAAATCGACTTACTGACCCTGATACATTTTTTTCAATAATAGTGTATTAGTAACATATAAGTGATATAAGTGATATCCATCCGCTTAAATATCTTCTCAAGGTTTTACCTACGATGGGTATTACAAGTAAGATTTTTATTTGTGTAATTTATTTATTTACTTAAATATTATTGCACAAACAAAAAATACAAAAGGTGGACTTAATGCCTTAAGACATTCTCTACCAGTCAACCGCAGTGCTAAACAGAAAAGCATATAGTTGCAATTATTTTTAATTTATAAAAATAATACCACAAGGGGGAGTTTGTTTGTATTTTATTAATTTAAGTAATAGTTAAAACAATTGTTTGCTATTATAGTGTCCACTAAACACCAATCAGACAACTGGGGGCAATAAAACATGTGAGACACGTTCCGTACGTGCGACAGAAATAATCAACACATTCGTCAATTGGTTTGTAATGTAATAATTAGGTACTACAAACTTAGACAATGACTACAACTAGGACGCTTAAAAGCAAAATTAAATTTGTTAGTAAGGAATGTCACAAACCTTGAATACTTACTTCTTTCTTGACCTTTTCCCATCTCTATTTGGGGTCGGCCCTTCCGTTCATCCTTCTGTAGATGGGTCTGTTTAGCGCTGTGGCTTCCGTCAGGTTATGATTGTTCAGATCCTTGCGGATTGTCGTCGACCAAGTAGTCGGGTCTTCCGGGTCCTTTCTTTTTGGTGTCTAGGCCTAACGCCACCTTGACCATGTGCGTGTCTTGCCTCCGCATGACGTGACCATACCAGCGCAGACGTCTTTCGGTCATTTTCTCGCTTGCCGGTGCTACTTTAAAAGATCCTCTGACATGGGTGTTATTTACTCTGTCCTCCAGGGTCACTCCACCTGCCCATCTAAGCATACGCATTTCCGCGACATGCACTTGTTCTTGTGCTTAGTGGTCGGCCAACATTCTGACCCGTAAAGCAGTGCCAACCTTGAATACTTACGAACCGTGTAAATCCTTTTTACAAGCTTTATATTAACTTGCACTGTTCGTATGTATGTAAATATGTGACTATGTAAGTTTGTAAGTTGTCCGTCAAAATTTGCAATCCATTTTTCAGTCACTTCCCGCTATCCAATTGAGCTAAAATTTTGCAAGCATATGTATATCGCATGACAATGCGATATTATGATGACTTGGAGCTGATCTGATGCTGGAGCTGGAAGGTGGCCATAGGAACTCCGCAATAAAACGACACAACCCCATCGAGTTTGGGCTCGTTAGAATCGTCTTAATGAGTAGTTGATGATGGTATACAGAAAAGTACAGTCGGCAATAAAAGCTTGTACCAAAAATTAAATTTTTGACAGAAGCTTATTATTGCAATCCATTTTGCAGTCACTTCCCGTTATCCAATTGAGCTGAAATTATGCAAGCATATGTATATCGCATGACAATGCAATATTATGGTGACTTGGAGCTGATCTGATGCTGGAGCTGGAAGGTGGCCATAGGAACTCCGCAATAAAACGACACAACCCCATCGAGTTTGGGCTCGTTAGAATCGTCTTAATGAGTAGTTGATGATGGTATACAGAAAAGTACAGTCGGCAATAAAAGCTTGAACCGAAAGTGAAATTTTTGACACAAGCTTATTATTGCATAGTTGATGATGGTATACAGAAAAGTACAGTCGGTAATAAAAGCTTGTACCAAAAGTGAAATTTTTGACAGAAGCTTATTATTGCAATCCAGTTTTCGTATGTAAATATGTAAGTATGTAAGTTGTCCGTCAAAATTTGCAATCCATTTTTCAGTCACTTCCCGTTATCAATTTGAGCTGAAATTTGGCAAGCATATGTATATCGCATGACAATGCAATATTATGATGACTTGGAGCTGATCCGATGCTGGAGCTGGAAGGTGGCCATAGGAACTCCGCAATAAAACGACACAACCCCATCAAGTTTAGGCTCGTTAGAATCGTCTCAATGAGTAGTTGATGATAGTATGCAGAAAAGTACAGTCGGCAGTAAAAGCTTGTACAAAAAATGAAATTTTTGACAGAAACTTATATATTATTATATCAGGAATGTCACCGCCGGCAGCGCGTCAAGCCAAGTTCAAGCAAAGGAACTGGCTAGCCAGCGCCGAGTGTATCATTACACGAACCACTTGGTGCCACTTTTGACCCTTCTATAACTCAAAACCTCTTTAACGTAAACACATAAAACTACGTGTGTTTAATTATATCCATAAGGCCATCTAGAAGCCCAAATTTCAAAAAGCTAGCTCAAACGGTTATAAAGTCAAAAAGTCGTATATTTTAGCACTGACTGACTGACATATAGTACCTAAACCTAACCTACTTCCAGATGACCTAGAAGAATGAAATTTGGAATCCAGCTCGGTAATTGTGTGTAAGCGTAGAAAAAATCCAAAAATAAAAAAAAGGGGGGTCCCCATACAAAAAAAAAAATTGTAGCGTTGGAACCGTTACAAGCAGATATTTGAAACTATCCCAATATATGTAGGTATTATTTTATTTGCTATACAACAGATATATAAAAATAAAGTTTAGTCAAAAAATAAGGGGTGTCCCCATACAAAAAAACTTTTAATACGCGCTAAACAACCGGCCAACGGTGTGTCGTCGGCGGCGCGCGGCACCTCATAATTATACACAGAACAGAAGTAAATCTCAATACCTGCCTAGTTTTCTTTACAAAAAGTAATGATATCCCACCAAAAACATAAATGTAAAAAAGGAAAGCCAAGTTCAACACAAAAATTATGCTTGGCTGTGGGCTACGCCGCAAAAAGAATGGAGATCTAAATGAGTGCCAAGTTGTATGCAAAATCCAAATATGTATTTATAGGACCAAAATAACATCATGAACAAGTATTAAACTCTATGTCTTTGCTTTATTGGATACCTTTAACAATTGCTGTTATTTAAAAATGTGAGATCTTAAGGCACTTGTCCCACCGCCGGCGAGTAGCGAGTACTCTCATAGTAATTCTTACTCGCTTTTACTCGCTTAACACTTTTATAATTCATATGCTTAATATCATATTAAATGATAACAATAATATGTATTACGTTTTAAAGTTCCGTAGTTATGTCTAACCTCAGTACGATACGATTGAGAATATCGTGTGAACTGGCAGGGAATGCATTGTGCAACCGCTCCGTGTACGGTGCATTTGCATTTAGAAATCATAGTGCAGTCATTATTATAACATTGTACCCGTCAAATATATGTATACATTTATCGCCCTGTTACAAGGAAATTATGTGCAAGAGTGTAAACATATGTTTTCCGTGGATTTTACAAGCGTAACCCATTTGAAGATTACTTTTACTCAAAGTAGACCACTATTTTTTGCTGTGGGCGCCTATAAATATTTTCCCGTTGATTACCTTTTAGTCGATTAAACCGGGATAAAACTACCTACTTATACAGGGTCAATACGGGTATACGGGTAAAGCGTTTTACACTTACAACAAGATTTTTCTTATTCCTCCATATTGGAAAAACTACTTATTATTTTAATTCAAAATCATATTTTTGATATAAATTATTCATTATTTCAAAACATAACTACTTAGCGTTCATTGAAAAGCATAAACACGTTCTTCAACCAATAAAATACTTTCAACATAATATAAGAGTTAGATAATTTCGTACCATGAAACATCTTTTTAAGGGACGTGTCATCAACGTATACGCAACGTATGATTTCCTTCTAATGACAGATTATCGCAGCAGGTGAAGCATCCATCTCTTTCGCACTTACACACTTGATAAATGCGGCCACCATATTGGTACCGGTATTGTGTTCCATTGCTGGGCAAAGGCCTCCATGCTCGTATTTCCAGCCCCGATTCACATACGCCTCTATCTCGCATAAATTTATCTAGAATTTTGTGATCGGGATTTGGTAAAATATCGTTTTTTTCCTCGTCAAATTTAAGTCTTAGATTCTTGGAAGATCGATGAATATAATGAAATGAGTGAAGTCTTGCAACAGTTGTGTCAGATATTCAATGAACTTGTAAAGCAAGTAGTTATTTCTGACAGATTCGTTAAGACGGGTATATAATTGTGTATTAGGAAATAAGTGACCTCAGCTTGCTTGACATTTACATAGATGTCACTTGTATATATGGAAGACATTGTGTCACATCTCCGCTTTTAGTTTCAAAATCAGAGACATAAACGAGGCGATATGCCCACTATCGCAGATGGATGACTTTAATGTAAGATTTAACTAGTTAGGCAGTGTCGCTTGTAAGTCTCCTAAACTTCCGTGTTGCCGTATGATGGAATTGACCGCCCATTTAAATGTACAATACATCTGTGAATGCCTACAAGTGTTCACAAAAGCATTGCCATAAATGTGCCCTTACAGCAACTATCGACTCCCGTTAACAGTAATTGCGCGTGTATCGATCAGAGGGGAGCGCTGTTTTTACAAAATGGCGTATCACGACAGAAGACTGCACCAGTTGCGCCCTTCTTTGCCACGCAGGTAGAGAGCCCTCTGAGATCACTTCGAGCTTTTTGCGTCTCCTTTTACGTTGACAAATAAACAAATATATATGCTTGACAGGTAGGGTCACAAATAAAATAAGTTAAGTGACGTCGGCGTCGGTATTCTACGGGTCACTAAGCGCTAAAGCACTACCTACTATTGCGACGTAAAATAAACTTCGCTCGTTCCTAGTTAGTTAAAAGCGAAATTTGTAAATGAAGTAACAAATGATCTTCTGATTTGCTTTTATGACATGCAAAAACATATCACTCTTTTATCTAAAAATATATTCTTTATGAAAAATAACTTGGTTAAATACATACAAGTTAAATGTTTGTGTCACATTCGAACAATAAATAATTTGTATTTGTATTTGTGTAAATTCAACCAAGTAAAGAGGCCTATTCTAAGATCAATCCATACACATAATTACCGTTTAACCTCAGAGTAAATTTTATTCGAATAAATGAGATAAGTGATTTTTATTCTGCAAGTACGCCGCAATATCACTTTACAAGTCAGCAATCTACTAGCGTTTCTGAAAAAGAAGACCACTGTTAAGAAGAAACGCCGAAACAAATTAAACAGAATAATGAATATAGAATCTTAGAATGAACTTTATTCTTGTTGGAGTTGTTGGGTAGAATAATATACAAGTATACTTAATAGTAGTATTTAAACTATAAGCGATAATCACATGGTGTTGATATCCGCCGGTGCTCTGCGTATATCGATCTAAGGGCCGGCCGCGGCGAGGGTTGTACTCGTACCCTCCGCGAGATCACTCACTGCTCTTTGTTTGCCGTGACGCGTTCCACAGTGAGCTGTGGTTGGTGATCGGAGATATTATTTGACCTCTTAATATTATCCGGATAACATGCTAAAATACTGGTTAGGAGGAATATAGGAGGATGATTTTTTTTTATAGTACAATGCAAAGGTGAGAAACATGCGGGTCTGCCCACGGTCTGCCTCATAGTAAGCAGACATCGTAGTGACTCCAGAAAAAATGCAAGCGCGTTGCCGTCGCTTCATAGCTATGAGGATTCGTTGCGTTGACAACTAGAGCCAAATGCAGATTCTTCACTCTCAACAACGTCTAACCGCTTCTCCCACGAGTGCTGAAATGGGCTTTGAAACGTCAAGATGATTGTTTATTACATAAAATGCGCCATACAATTCGTTTAAACTATTTTAAGTATAATCAGTAACGATCGCGACCGAAGACAATAGTACGAGGATAGATAGAATTGGTTACTTTAATAGATATTAGTAGCAAGATACTTACATGCCAAATAATGGTTTGAATTAGTTAGTGTATGTACTTATTCATTGGTACTGGTATTGGCATGCCAGATGTTGTAGTTAACTCTGACATTTAGACTTGCCTGACAAAACAAACCCGAATAAAAACAATAGGTACGTTGAGGCAAATATAACCTCAGATTTATTTTTAAGAGTAACTTCTCGAACACCTATGTATGTAACTTAAATACATTTTTTGTTTTATTTATTACAAAATAATAACGCGATCAAAAAAAATTACTTACTACACACGTGGTTGCTACCTACAATGAAAATAGAGTTTGGTGTTGTTCGATGTAAAGATCTTAGAATACGGTTTTATAATTTTTTGGTCGAATTTACAACTGACAATTCGGGAATCTATGCTACGAAGTAGTAGCATAGATTTCTTTGCAGCCGACTGTATATATAAACTCATCCAATGAACAAGGGTTAATTCTTTCTATTATAGATATATTATATACTCATGTAATATGCTTTCAGCTAGAAAGCTAATCCAGTATTACTTTGTCTAGACAGAAGTTTCAGGGCAGACTTGTTCATAAACATAAACTGGTTATGTGAATTGCACATGGAATAAAACAAATCTGAACAAATCGATTAAACATACACAAAGCTCGTTTACAGAAAGACCGAAAGTTTACTAGTTAACATTTAAATTATACCTCGTAATAGCTGAGTTGACACCGGATATCTAAGTAATTTCAGCAAATTCATATCAAGCTACCACTTATACTTTAATTCCGAACTATATCTCCTTAACAATAAGATTCTTATTCGAAATACAGAATTCCATAACACTGGATTTTATGAACGCTACGAGGTATCTTACCTGGGAAGGGACTGTATGAATCAATGAATAATAAAATACCCTATTTTGTTTAACACCGTTGCAAATAGTGTGAACATTTGGTCCAATCCACACCACGATTTTAAGTTTCTTTAACAAAAATTTAAAAACCTTTGTTAACAAAACAAAAATTTGAAGTGTATTATATCACTGTAAAGTCAGCAGCAGAAGTAGCTTAGCGGGCCAGGTGTTTAAAATGACCAGCACACGATATTAGTTTAAATTTAAAGACATGAAGAGCGTCTGTAGGTCATTTTGAACACCCGGCCCGCTTAGCTACTTCCGCTGTTGATTGTACCTATACCTACCCAAGTTTGGTGTGTGCTTAAACATAGGAGGTATAATTGGGAAGACTTGGCTAAGTAGTTACATAATGTATCAAAAAGCACCATTTTCAAAAGGATTCCGCGATTCCTTTTTGGATACACACACTTTTTTTCTTTGCACTTATTTTTCCAAGCTTTATATTAACTTGCACTGTTCGTATGTATGTATGTACGAGTATGTAAGTAAGTTGTCCGTCAAAATTTGCAATCTATTTTTCAGTCACTTCCCGTTATCCAATTGAGCTGAATTTTTGCAAGCATATGTATATCGCATGACAATGCAATATTATGACGACTTCGAGCTGATATGATGCTGGAGCTGGAAGGTGGCCATAGGAACTCCGCAATAAAACGACACAACCCCATCGAGTTAGGGCTCGTTAGAATCGTCTCAATGAGTAGTTGATGATGGTATGCAGAAAAGTACAGTCGGCAAAAAAAGCTTGTACCAAAAATTTAATTTTTATTGTTGATGTATTCTAAAGCACCATTTTCAAATAGTCCAGTAACTTTATACACCCAGAGCTTGCGTCAAATCCGGTAGTTCTGATTTTTTGCAGACTTTTTTATGATGTTGGCCCAATGAAAAATCCAAGTTTGTGACCTTGAGCGCCGAACGCAACTTTGTCAAAAATCTAAAATACCGCGAAAGTTTTTATTATAACTCTAAATGACTAGTTTTTGATAGGACCTTCTTAAGACTTTTTAAAATTAGACTAGATTTGCTATTATATGAGACTAGAATTGTCTCTGTAGACAAAATAAAGCTTTTCAAAAATTATGAATTTTGAAAAGCTTTATCTCGGAAACTATTGGGTCTAGAGAGACAATTCGAGTCTCATATTGTAGCAAATTTAGTCTACTTTAAAAACGTTTTTAAATAGGTACTATCAAAATATAACTCTTCAGGGATTTCGCGGTATTTTCGATTTTTGACAAAGTTGCGTTCGGCGCTCGAGGTCACAAACTTGGATTATTCATTGGGCCAACATCATAAAAAAGTCTGCAAAAAATCAGAACTACCTACCGGATTTGACGCAAACTACCCCGTACTTTCAGGCGGCAAGGTTACTGGATCAAAAAGCATGTCGTGTTTTCTTATTGGATTTCAATGCACTTATTTTTATTGTTGTTGACTGTCATCATCATCATCATCATCATATCAGCCGAGAGACGTCCACTGCTGGACATAGCCCCCCCCCCAAAGAGGTCCTGCGCCACCCGCAGCCGCCACCAGCGGACTCCCGCGACCTTTACCAGGTCATCGGTCCACCTTGTGGGGGGCCCCACCCACGCCGCGACTTCCGGTACGTGGTCGCCACTCGAGGAACCTTTCTGCCCCAACGGGCTTTTAAGGGCTTAAACCCGTTCGGTTTTCTCAGTGCTAGTGTTATGTGGATTTATTAAAGACATTTAAAGCCATTAATAACACAATAAGTACAATGTAGTTTAAAAGTGACTACAAGCTCAACACGGAGGCTAATTACGTCGTATTTAAATAGAAGGCAATTTGTTTCAGATGTTCGACGATCGTCGCGCAAATTGCTGAGATATTAATAGGAAATGGGACGAGAGACGAGCGCTCTTTGGAAACGTTTGAATGTTCGTGTTAGGAAAGAACGCATAATTACGACATAATGACTGGTGACCACTAAGTAAATGAGTTTTTTTGTCAGATTGTCAAAAGTGAAAAGTAATAAATTTGTGGCGTCACTCCTGTCGAATCTGACGAGTTCTGCATCGCGCTATTGAAGTTTCTAAAATCAGTTGCATAAATATAACATCCCAACAACTCTCATCGGACTTCGGTCCCTGTGAGATCGCTCTATTGCTGTATCTTCTACAAATTAACTGGAAAGGGATAACCACTGTCCTGCCTGAGTGCTAGTCCTGGGAGTTTTCTGTAAAAAATAGTGTCATTCAGATGGAAAGAGCACTGAAAATGAGTGAGTACGAGTATTGGCCAGGGTGAAGTCTAGTCTCGCGCCTGACAAGGGTCTCGTAATGTGGACTTCAGCGATTCACAGACTTCTTTGACTCACTTGTCCACTCAAACCTAGTAATATCTTGACGCCGAGATGCTTAACAACTACGCGTGATCCGAGGTCAGACTGTCAGGCGAACTACTTATGCTCGTTTAGCGAGTGCTGTGAATACCATTCCTACGGTGATAGGTATGTTAAGGCTTGTACACCCGCTAACGTCCTTGAGTCGTCATCCGTATGGGGCAGCGCGCGACTGATCGGGCCTGCCGAGCCTCCGCGCTCGCGCATTTTGTAGGTATTTAAACATAGTAATTAAGATAATCATTTTATCTATTCAAACTCTGCGAATTTGTCTATAAATATTTAATAACTTTATTTGAGTACAAAAATTTAATTTAAAATATCTATAGTTTAGTCATAATATTGAATAAACTTTACAAAAAGAGGTAACTTTGGGATTTTTTTCTATCGAGTGAAGTTCATTAGATCGCGTAACTGAATGCGACTTTGACTAGATTAGATCCTTAAGAAATACGAATATTTTTTTAGATTTTTGAACCCTATTTTCTACGTCTGAGATTGTTTTAAAAACTCGAAAACGCTGCCTCTGTTGACTGTCGAGCCTTAAAATTATTTATAAGTAAATAAACCGAAGCATTTTAGGCTTACTGTAACTTGAAGAGCACTTTTAGTCCGTTGCTATTTTGTATCTTACGTGAGCAGAGCTGCATCACGACAATTGGTTCAAAGTTTGTATATCTCCGTCTCTAAAGCGCAAAATACACATGCAAGAAATTGCGTGCAAGTTTCATTACATTGCGGGTTACCGAGGATGCTGAGTTCAATTGATCTAGCAAACCCCGCAATGTAGTTAAACTTGCATGCAATTTCTTGCATGTGTAAATTTCGCTTTAAGATTTTGAAGATTTGCAGAAAATTGTGTCTTGAATCCAGACTGAGCCTGAGAGAGATTTTTCAACAACAAAACCATTTATATTTGATTTTAATTTCTAATCACATCTCAACATCAGTAAATCTCGCTCACAAGAGCAAATACGGATATGGTTTACCTGATGGTTTACAAACATCGTAGCCAATGGATGCTTGCGATTCCAAAGAATTAACGACCCATTATTGAGTACCAACTCTTCATTTCATGATCCAAGACTACATAATATTCAAGTCTACTTCATGATACAAGACAAGACATATGATCTCTATATATGTGAGAACTACGGGAGACGTCACGCATGCTTCACCGTACGCGCTTAAGTCACTAAGCATTAAGCATATTATTGTTATTAACTAAAATACACGACGATCACAATTAATTAGGTCTATAAGTCATGATCCTTGTCATTTCATTTTGAACCTTACATATCTAATCTAAATCGACTACTACTACCAACTATAAGTACATTTTGATTGTAGATCGAGGGAATCTCACAATCTCGCAGATTAGATTAGATACGCTAAACATAATATTGTCGTGCTACTGATAGGCGATAACTAGAAATTAGTGCTGAGCAATGCATACCAGTTTAGATTGATAGCTTTAGAAGTTCAAGGATATATCATTTGACACGTTAATCGTTATCGTCAACTCGAATACCTAACATGTCAAATTATTTCAAATGTTCTCTACTAAAGTATATCCTGTATTTGTATTTACGAAAAGCTGCCTGTGTCTTCTCCTGCGTCTTACAGATAACCTAGGTGGCGCTGCGGGATAAAATATAGCGTATGTTCGAAGGCTCATTCTATACAGGGTGTGGTCTGTAATAGGAGCAAAAATTAAACGGTGGATTATTAAGCCAATCAGCAATCAGTTCCATGTGGATTACGTAACAAAAATAAAACAAGAGAAACATTTTTTTTTGGATGTATGTACACAATCTTCAAATTGAAAAATTAGACGGTCGGGAGAATTACTTGGAAGTTTGCGGTTAAGACGTACCTCGAGCATGAGGAATTGTGAGAATTTGTGAACCCAACGCAGACCGCAACCGATGCCAAGAAGGACGTTAAAGCTAAGTCCAAAATCATTTTACTAGTAGATCCGATCAATTACGTACACATTGAAACGGCCGAGACTGCTCGCCAAGTATGGATCAATCTAGGAAATGCTTTCGAGGACTCTGGGCTATCGAGAAGAGTCGGATTATTGAAAGATTTGATTAACACGTCACTGGATAGTTGCCCAAGCGTAGAAGAATACGTAAATAAGATTTTGGCTACCGCACACAAACTGAGGATTATCGGGTTCTTAGTAGACGACGAGTGGTTAGGAACGCTCATGCGGGCGGGATTACCGGTTACACTTTTTTGTTTCAGGGAGGAGCAGTCAGTTGGGGTTCCAGGTGCCAGCCTACCGTGGCTCTATCAACTACGGAAGCCGAGTACATGTCATTGTCGTCATGTGTACAAGAAGCTATGTGGTTGAAACAGTTTCATGAATATTTATGGCCGCTGTTGAAGAATGAAGCAATGGTTATATACAGTGACAACCAGAGCAGTATCAAACTTTCTGGTACTGATGGCTATCATTCAAGAACAAAACACATCATCATTTTGTGTGTGACAAAGTACTCGAAGGTGCCATCGATGTCCGCTACATTCAGACAGGCATGATGGTGGCTAACGCGCTTACTAAGGCTACGTCACTCCCGTAGCTGGCCTTCTGCTCCAGTATGATGAGGTTATGTTTAAGGGAGGATGTTGGAATAGTATAAACATACTCCTTGCTTAAGGGGATCCCATACGCCAATGACCTTCGATCTGAATCCCTTAGTTTTCTAATGTTTTTTTATAGCTTATCATATTAACAACAACAGCTTTCAGCAATATAGTATCCCATATTTACTTCAAATATCATTTTCTTTGAGATATTTGGCATCAAATTTGATCAACTTTAGACCAAAAAACAGGTTTTCTGGCCATAACTTTTGTGTTAATTAGTTTAAAATCAAAACCCTACACACGCATCAGAAACGAACCCAAATATGTAGATTTCGTATATGTTAGATCTTTCACAGCAATCTTATAACAAAAAAAGCGGCCAAGTGCGAGTCGGACTCGCACATGAAAGGTTCCGTAAAATAAATTGCGGTTTACGACTTATGACGTATTAAAAAAAAACTACTTACTAGATCTCGTTCAAACCAATTTTCGGAGGAAGTTTGCATGGTAATTAATGTACATCATATATTTTTTTTAGTTTTATCATTCTCTTATTTTAGAAGTTACAGGGGGGGGGGGGGGCACACATTTTACCACTTTGGAAGTGTCTCTCGCGCAAACTATTCAGTTTAGAAAAAAATGATATTGAAAACCTTAGTATCCTTTTTGAAAACCTATCCATACATACCCCACACGTATGGGTTTGATGAAAAAAAAATTTAGTTTCAGTTCTGTGTATGGGGGGGACCCCTAAAACTTAATGTTTTTTTTCGATTTTTGAGTGAAAATCTTAATGCGGTTCACAGAATACATCTACTTACCAAGTTTCAACAATATAGCTCTTATAGTTTCGGAAAAAAGTGGCTGTGACATACGAACGGACAGACAGACAGACAGACATGACGAATCTAATAAGGGTTCCGTTTTTTTCCATTTGGCTACGGAACCCTAAAAAGGTGTTTTTTTAGACAATGTTTAAAAAAATCATAAAAGAATAACTATTCATTTCTTTCAAAATATGGTAGACCAAAATGGAGATTAAAGATTGAAGAATCGATAGCCGTTTGCTTTATAATTCTATCTGAAAAATAGATACTTAAGTATATAGAGAAATAAATACTTAAATACATAGAAAACATCCATGACTCAGGAACAAATATTCGTGCTCATCACACAAATAAATGCCCTTACCGGGATTCGAACCCAGGACCTCTTGCTTCGTAGTCACTACCAACTAGGCTAAAGCGGTCTATAATATATTCGCGTTAATTCTGCTAGTTTGCGTGTTATTTCCTAGAATCTGAGATATGTACTTACTTACCTTGTTTTACCTGAGTGTGCGAAATCAAATACCGGGTAATGATTTTGATGCGTACCTATCGATCTACACTCAAAAGCAAAAAAACGGGTACGTTTTGTATGTAAATACAATACAAAGCCTAACGTTTTAAAGTTTTGTTGCCTTGACTGTATGTACTTTATATTCTTCTGAACTACCACGAACTACTGAACTGAGACGTCTATTGATTCACCGGACCTGTAAATGGTCATACTTAGTATATATACTTATATAGGTTGTGTTTTTAAAAGCAATTGCATTGCCTTAAATATTTTTTTTTAACTCTATTACTTAGTACTTATGTTTTTGTCAGTATCTATAACCTATTAACTCTGACGAGACATTGACATGAGAGTTCTAGGAATTGTTAATGCCTAAAATGTATAATAACAGCCTAATTGACGCGTTAACTTAACAAAATTAATTTGAATTTAGATAGTGTAAGATCGATTAATCCTAAGTTATTAATTATGCGAGTTAAAATTATTTTAATTTGTTATAAAAGCTTTTATCGTTAATAACGAATCCATACAAATAAGTACGTCATTAATACCTCAGTTGAATTTCATTTAAGCTTGTTTCCATACCCAGCTTCGAAGTTGACACTTAAGTTTGCCTGCATAAGGTTCATTTCTGAAAATTTGTTAGCGAAACTTCTGACGTCACACCAATGTAAAAGAAACCTTTTGAGCACGAGACAGGGTTTATATTCGATGGGGCTGATGGAAAACCCGGCCATTGCCACAAACACATGCTTAAACGTTCATTTCATAGCCGTCACAACGTTCGTATCGCCCGACCATCTTTCTTGAGCTCCTCTGCCGCTCTCAACCACTCCCGAATGCTCTAGATGTGAGTCATGTGAGGTGGTAGTGCGGTGAAAGAGGGGTCTTATAGTTTGGTCAGTAGACAGAAGGCCGGGCGCAAAAACGGAATCAATGAACTTAGTCGGAGGCGACCGACAAAAGGACGCTCGGCTCGCAGGTAGGTAATTAACTCAATATCAGACCCTGCGCCCATTTCCTTGGGAATTGGAAAACATTAGGAATTGAAGAAAAACAGGTTTACACTAATAATCATACAAAATTGTGCGTTGCGTCGACGCCGCGTCGAGGCCCAATTTCAAGTTTTTCAAAGTTAGTTAGTTATGCAAACTTTTGCAGCTAATCCACCTAATTATTATGTAGCTTATAACTGTATTGTATACACTTTTTTGTACTCGACGATTAAAATATGTGTATTAAGATTTCATAGAGATTACTGCAACGTCACTCTTTTCATAGTTGTAGTGCATGTTACTGTCGAAACAATCGAAATAACTACTTTTCGATACGCTCCAGACACCTAAAATAAATTCGACCAATCACGTGGCTGCTTTACTGAACTGTAATGAATTGGACCAATAGAATCGCTTTGATGTCGTACGCTCGTTGATGTCTTTTAAGATATCAACAAGCGTACGAGCGATGAGCTGCACTTCGTTTCAACAGTATCGAGTTTGTTTAATTAGTTCAGTTGACTCGTAGAAAATTAATTTTAATGAACTCGTACAAAAAGTATTGTTCACAATAGTGTTATAATCAAGCTTTTTAATCTCGTACCTTACTTAGGCCACTCAGCAAGCTTCGTGGTCTAAACACGATACTCGACTAAAAAGCTCTCTATTATAACACGATTGCGAAAAATACTATAAACTCTTGCACTTTGTACATTAGTACACAATATTATATTACATTATTATATACGAGTCTATAACATGATATTATCCTGTACTAT
This sequence comes from Epinotia brunnichana, assembly GCA_963854355.1. NCBI lineage: Eukaryota > Metazoa > Arthropoda > Insecta > Lepidoptera > Tortricidae > Epinotia > Epinotia brunnichana. Next base: position 12,564,144 of record OY977949.1, on the reverse strand, counting down.
TAAACGAGCAATATTTGTATATATATATATGTGTGTGTGTATGTATGTATATATATATATTTGCAATCACGTTCTCGGAAAAGGCTCTAACGATTTCGATGAAATTTGGAATAAAGGCGAGAAATCGATCTAGATAGGTCTCATGTCCGGGAAAATTCGTTTTCTCCGTATTTTCTCCATTTTCATCCGAGTGGAGCTCGGTCGCCCAGGGACTACACCTTTATTTGCGTCGAAAGATCAGTCAGTATCGCGTTAGACACGGGTCTATCTTGTAAAGTTTCTAACTTTAGTTGGTCATAAAATTTCAACTAAAATAAATTGAGATAACCCTTTTAACTTGACAGTTTTAAATAAAATTGGTAGTTTAGATACTAAACAAAATAAGTAGTTACATATAATTTTGAGAAACGTAGTCGTTCCATAAAGAGGGTGGTTTGAAAAATATACCCGCTTAAGTTAGTGAAGTTGAAAGGAGTTTGTGCGAGTTTGCTTAGTTAAGCTTGCAAAAGAGCGAGCTGCGAACTGTAGCAGTCTTTTAAAGCATATACTCGTAGGTATCATACGAGTACTTCCCTCTTGTGCAATATGCACACCACACATACATACTTGCCTGCAAATGCTTCTGCTGCTTGCCGTACGTTACACATTATGCTTTGGTGTGCTTCGTTAAAGTGGCAAGCATATTTTGCTCATCTAGCCATATAGAGTACAATAATTATTCACCGAAGGGTATAAGTATTTAACTTGTATTTCTCGTTCCTGATAGTGAGGGAATCGGGGGTAACCCACTGGTGAAAAGTTAACTACTTTAGAAGATTTGAGTGGATAGGATATTCACATTCATCAGACAGGCTCTGGTGTGACCGCTCCTGTTGAGTCAGAAAGTATATGGTCATCAAAAAGGATATCGTCAGAAAAGTATGAAATTAATCCAGCTTTAGTTTTCAATATTACCCACATTTCAGACATCCTGGAAATGCAGGCTAATAATCGGTAGTTGACTGGTAGAGAATGCCTGAAGGCGTTATGCCCGCGAATTTCACTTTATTATATTTGTGCAATAAAGTTCAAATAAATAAAATAAGTAAACATACTTATTATGGGTAAAAGAACATTTTCAGTTGTCACTCAGTCAATTCGGAGTTTGTTTGTTTTCCCAAATCAGTTTTTTTCCGTATAAATCTAAAACTGTCCTTGATAAAAAATAACACTATATTCTGTGAACCACTTGAGGATAGTCTTAGTAAACCTCGACGGACTGTTGATATTTCTAGTCCCCAAAGGTATAAGTAGATGTGTATCTCGCATTCAAATGAGAATAACTTTAGATTTGAAGATAATTTGGGACAAGTTTAGAGTTAGAGTGCCTGAGAATACATCAGGATTGAAATTGATAATTGGCATATTCCAGAGCCCGTGTCATTCCCCAGGGGCCTGTAGCTTAGCCCCCAATGGGGAACTTGCATGGGACTTCAATTTTGAATAAATTGCACTCAATTGATGCGGATATACGTAGTAATATCATACAGAAGAAAAAAAAAGAAAAAAAAACATTGTATTAGTTTTATCTCACGTTAAAATGAATAAAAAAAAATGTTTAATTTTTCGATTAAATAACATAAGTTAGTTAGTTACAGTTACACAGAATATTGAATTAAAAATGATATTTTGTAATACAAGTATATACTTAAACACGAATGTTGTGGAGACATTAATGACTTACTCCATGGTAAACGCGCCGAGAATATTTGTTGTGACGTCATAGCATAAGCCAGTTTAATACAGAACGTTTTCGGGGGGTGCCGGCGCGTGCAGTTTTCAAATGCATTTAACATCAGAAAAATAAATCATAAGAAAGTTTTAGTGCTACAGTTGTTTTAATGCTGGATTATACTTTTGATTTTCGTAATAAAATAAAAAGATGCAAGTATGGTTGAAATTATTTACTGTGACTGCCTTTTTATAAAACTATTTCATTTGAATTGAAATCTTCTACATTGGACAGTAGAGTTGCTTTTTGGATGGACTACTTTGATGCAATTCGGCCAACTCTAATAATCTGAACAATACACGTGTAGCTTCACAGAATAAGCGCGGTATTTCATTTGCAATTATGGCTTCTACTCGTATTGACACAACGATCTTCTGCCGATTAGTCGAACGTGTAGTGAATACGCAACTTGTATGTAATGTAGGTGTGTAGGTTTATCGCGTGATTGTCTTTTGTTTTAATACGTGTCATTGTCAGGATACAATGACATATTAATATTAACCAACAACACTTGGGTATTTTCGCGAGAAGAAAACTGTTAAGATAGGTTCAAAAATATATAAATGATACGGACTGGGAACGGAAGTGACGGACAAAAATATACCTCCAGTGAGATATAATATTCCTGCAGAGTAAGTTAACGATCTTATATAATTATACATGCATCGTTTCGTCAAACAAGTGGTTTTTAATGAATTCATATGTATTACTATCACTGGATTATCCTACTATCCTACTAATCCTACTAATATTATAAATGCGAAAGTTTGGATGTTTGTTACTCAATCACGCAAAAACGGCAAAGATGAATTTTAGTATACAAAGAGTTCATACCCTAGATTGACATAAAGGATACTTTTCACCCTGGAAAACATCTCTCAATCAAAGGGATGAAATCGGAGGTGGAAGTAGGGTCCATGAATCTGAGTGATTCCAATCAATGCACGCCATTTTCGGTTTTAATTGTCAAACAATAAGCAGTATAATAGCGTAAGCAATTCGACTTATATGCAGAACTTGACGTATGAAAGACAAGTCAACGTTTCAATATCTTATAACCAAAATGACTCAAGTCCATCTGAATTTTTATGCCATTCCAGGAAATAATGGTCTAGCGATTAGGTAGATAATTGTGTGAGAAACAAAATAGGGGACTTGTGGCAATAGGTATACCAAAATATTCTGACCTCTCAGCACATAATAATTGTTTGAAGAAGCAGATGAAATAGGTTGGATAGTTCAGAAGTTGTCAACATTGACTGTCCAGCATAACAACATTGACATATATCAATAGTTGTTATGAATTAAGGGGTCAACTATAAATGGATGCATGCCGAACACATCAGGAATACTGTCACGCCATGAATCAATAATTTATCAAGTTTGCAAATTGGTATTTTAAGCATTAGTTGTATTATATTTGGAGAATGTAATATTAAACAGCATAACGCTTTTTGAAAATTCATGATAGAAAGGTTCATCAGTTGTCTGTAAAAACATTGGTAGCGAGCGAATAATAGTCAGTTTATTTCTGAAGTGAGAGGAAACTGTTTGAAATTGAAAATTAACTAACAATGTTTTCTAGACAAATCGATTTTGAAAACTATCTTTTCGATCTGAAAATAGTGAATGGCTGATTAGCTCACATGCCCGAGAAAAACACGTTGATTATCAAAGAAAAACCCCAAATCGCTATATGAAGGCTGATAATATTTTTTGAGAAATTCCGTCGATTCCTCGAGGTCTTTACTTCAATAAGGAATTCCATAAGTCATCTGTGGTCTTCATCATCAGTTCCACTTCACCAAATTTGTGGTTTTCGAGTGTCACGCATGTCCAATAAAATTGAGGAGTTCTCTCAATTCCTCACGGATCCCATCATTCAACGGGCTTTTTGAAAACAAGGGACCAATCTGGAAGCATATACTTTCAAATTTCAGGTGATGAGGATCCACTTCTGAGCCTTTTTGGCCTGCAGAAGAGGTCCCACCTTTAGGCATCTGCCAGGGCTCGGTCTTGAGCCCTCCAATGACGTTCTGTGGTTCCTAAATTTAACCCTTGAGGCCACTGAAGTTATGCAGTCTGTTGAAATTTTAAGAAGGTCAAGGCAGGCTGTTTTTAAGGCTGTGGCTTTCCTTCAAATTATTGGAATTAGGAGGTGCGTGCGTGCGAGAGATATGGAAGGATATTGCATCGATCATACTCCCTCTTTGGTCATCTGCCGTAACTCAAGCCTCTGTTGAAAAGAAAAGCCTTCCACCTAGCTTCACATTGTTACAAGGTGGTAACACTGGCTATTTGGAAGGAGGAACGAAGCTCTAGGCTTCTACATTCTGCCGGGGCTCCAATTTCGTGTTCACAACAATCGCTTTTACGACTAATAAGATAATGTATGTACATTTCGAGAGAATGGGATACGCGGGAGCAATTCAGTAAGTAGTGTATGTTTCATTAAAAAAACCGGACTATACCATGAGGGTGTGCTTACTTAGTTAGGTAGTAGTCACTTTCGTAATTCAGCGGAACTAAATTGAATGGTTTATAAGAATAGTAATAAATTGTACATGACTCTTATTTACAAGAGCAACCTTCACACAAGTATTGAACACCATAATATAGCTTTTCACTCTCTACTCATAATCATAATATAATTGCAAACGTTTGTAATTTTGGATGATTGATACCTACTTAGACACTTTAAAACGGCAGAACAGTTTTAGGTGACTCTTGCCCTACAGGTAAATGGTTTATATTATGTATTAAGACATTGAATACTACTTAGGAATTATTACCTAACGGTAGTTGATGAAATAAGAAATGGAAGTTAATACTATAGTTCACGCGAATGAAGTCGCGGGCAAAAGCTAGTATCAAATAAATAAACAATAAAACTAAGACATTAAAGACACTGTACGCTATTATTATGTTTAAGTATTGGTTACTTTAAAATGTTTTTAAAATATGCAATCTATTTATTTAAACTTAATTGCACAAATGAAAAAGTGCAATTGGCGGACTAAATACCCTCACTACCCTCAGTCATTATCTGCCACTCGACCATTGGACTAAACAAAAACTTTAGTGTTAGTATCTTTGGTGTTTAGCTTTTGACACGTTAACACAGATTATATAATAGTACGTTAAAACTCGAAAATGAAATTTTAATACGTCGCGAGGAGGTTAAAAAGGTAATCCATTCATTCACAATGTTATCTGTCGAAAGCTTTTACAATAATGAATGAGTAGGTAGTTTATAACAAATAAATATTGCGGGACAAATCGTGCATGATATATTGATGATATATTTCAGTGTTTTTGAAGCTTTTTCATAGCGCGAACCCCGTACAGTAAGAAAATATTTCGCGGATCTGCGCCGTTGTTAGATTGCATTTTCTATTTTTCAAATATGAAATCCCTACATGTTTTAACTACACCCCCGGGGGTCGCTCTCATAGGTTGAAAAACACCGATCATCATCCTCCTAGCGTTTATTCCCGGTTGTGCCCCTAAAGGACCTCGGGGTCCGCTTTGACACCTGATCCCAAGATTTTTACGAAAGCGACTGCCATCTGACCTTCCAACCCAGAGGGAAAACTAGACCTTATTGGGATTAGACCGGTTTCCTCACGATGTTTTCCTTCACCGAAAAGCTAACGGTAAATATTCCGTACATGAGTTCCGAAAAACACATTGGTACGAGCCGGGATTCGAACCCACGACCGCCGCTTGACAGCCACATGCCTGAACCACTAGGCTAGCGTAGCTTGAAAAACACTGATATATTTATTTAATAGATATAAATACTGCAATAGACAGAAAACATCCAAGACTCCGAGACAAATATTCCTGCTCAGTACATAAATATTTGCGCTTACCGGGATTGCAACCCCAGACCATCAGCCTCAATAATAACATATGTAGGTAGCCTAATGTCATTACGCATAATCGTGCGTAGCATATACACTGCATGATAGCATTGTCTGGAATAGGACAAAAAGTTTCATGAACCCCAGTGACCCCGCGCCGCGCCGCAACCTTCTGAGTACAGACTATATTCATAAAACATCTACACTGTGAGCTCGTATCTAGTATAACTTGAACCACATTCCTAGCAACTGTGCATAGTCGGAGGTGAAATTTATAGTTGTTGGTAAATGTTGAGGCGTGGATAGTGTTGTGAACAAGGGCTGGTAATGTTGGTCTTGCACAGGGCACTGTGTCACATTGGACATCATGCAGCATTTTGTGACGAGGAGAATGACCGCAAAAACTATAATGACTAGGTTACGTTCATATTTAATGAAGTGTTGCAGTACTAATGGTATAGATAGAGACTAGTTATTCCCCTTATTAAAAAAAAATCACAAACAACTGTAGCTAAATACAATGTGTTTTGTCCCTCAAAAACATAAATGAAAGTGACTGACAAAGACGAATTTCAACGGCATTTTAGCTACAATAGGATGAAAGTGTATTAATAAGGCCATAACACTGTACTACATCCATGACAAGAGGTACAGCATTGTCAGTAGACCCTTGTTCCAAAAGCGGATCATTGGCCACCAATCTACTAAATAAATAGGTTTGTAATGAATCGGTACATATTCATAACTTTAATTGATTTCAAAAACAAAACTAATACAATCGCTAAAATCGAAATTCGAAGTTTGACAATCTAGCCTCCACCACACTCAAATAAGACTCGAGCGTCAGAGACGGAGACGGGACCGATTATTGACTTTCGAGCGCTTGACTCTTTTACTCGAAATCTGTCAAAAATGATGAAATACTATTTTTTGTACTCGACGATTAAAATATGTGTATTAAGATTTCATAGAGAATACTGCAACGTCACTCTTTTCATCGTTGAATAGTCTGTTACTTCCAAAACAACCGAAATAACTGTTTCGATACGCTCTAGACAACCGAAAAAAAATTGAAAATAGAACTAAAATAAATTCGACCAATCACGTGGCTGCTTTACCGAACTGTAATGAATTGGACCAATAGAATCGCTTTGATTATTGAGTTTACTCGTTGATGTCGTAGGCTCGTTAATGTCTTTTAAGATATCAACGAGCGTACGAGCGATAGGCTGCACTTCGTTTCAACAGTATCGAGTTTGTTTAATTAGTTCAGTTGACTCGTAGAAAATTAATTTTAATGAACTCGTACCTACAAAAAGTATTGTTCACAATAGTGTTATAATCAAGCTTTTTAATCTCGTACCTTAAACACGGTACTCGACTAAAATGCTCTCTATTATAACACGATTGTGAAAAATACTATTTTTAAAATAGCGATAGAGAATTGCAAAACGAGCGGTATTGACCACTCGTATCCACTTCTATCGGTAGAAAGTAATTGCTTGCAATAATTATATTATAACATTACAATCGTATTTTATTTACAATGTTTATAATTAATAGAGGGCGGGGTACCGGTGGCAAATTTCACACAAAAGGTATGGAGTCTTTTTTTATAATTATTATTTTAGGCTTGAATAATAAAATTATTCATTTACCTAATGTACTTAGTATGGTACCTACTCGTAAATTGGAAGTAAATACCAATATATCGATTTCAGGAATAGTAATGCTAATGATAATGTTTTGATAAGAAAACATATTATTATGTATTATAGATATTAACAACATATTACATTATATTTGTATGCTCGTAAGATAATTTCTATAAGTTCCTAAAAATTATTATGCAAAATTAATCATTTATTCGTTATTTATTTAATCATAAGAATACTTAGGCGACTCCATACATTTAGTGTGAAATTTGCCACCGGTACTCCGCCCTCTAATAATTAATTTACAATGAGTTAATAAAATGCAGGACACAAAAAGTCAACAACATTAGGTGTATCTAGAATCTAAATACAACAAACGTAGGAGGTTTTGTGCAAAAGATAGCGGTGTCAGCTCTACCTACGTATAATCACAGAGTAGCATAAAATGTATTTCAGTAATTCATCATCATCATCATATCAGCCGAATGACTATAATTCCACGTTGTCAGCATAGAGGTTGCTACGGGTATCACAGAACGCAGATAATGTTCATGCGTTGACACTATGTTGTCTTTATGAAAAAAAATGTTCCGTCAGGTGAATGTCACTGTGTCCACGGATATCGATTTATTAATATTTTATGTATCTTGGAAGTTTGCAGCAATTTGATTCCAAGAAAACTTATTACTTTTCTTTAACCGTTGTGTGCAAGTGTTATCGAGACACGGGCCTTTGAGACACGCCCTTTTGGATAGGGATTCAACATCCCACACTCAAGCGATTTCCGAAATCTTATTTGGCGCATTGCGCTGGAACGGACAGCTGTTTTCACATCGTCCCTCATCGTCTGCGTGGTCTAGCGGCCGCATAGTGCCACTAGTTTTACTGAGCTGCTACGTACGCCAGTTCGAGCCTCAACGAGGAGATAAATATTTTTGTATTTTTATTTCTTTGGTTTTTGTTTTATTTAAGGTTGTTCCTATTTCGCCCTTTGTTTGGTTTTTTTCATTTTGTTTAATTTAATTTCACAACTTGTTCTTTTCCGTATTTTATAAATATAATTGTCACAATGTGGTTGCTCAATTATTTATTCACCTTCGCAGCATAAGAACCAGAATCATTTCATTGGCGCCCACAGGGTTGATGAAGGTTGAGCACGCACTATTTAAATGTTTTTGTACGTAGGTAGTAGCTTTTTATAACGCGCTAAGATTTTAATTTAAGTTTTTTTTCTCTTATTTGTGTAAAGCTTTTGTTTGTTGGTCTTTAAACATGGACGTGAATTTTCTTTTGAAGGACGAGCTCATGTTTGAACTCGCTTGCAGGGGCGTGTATGATGTGGAAACAGTAGCTCCGATGCGTAGAATTCTTAGAGAAATTATTAAGAAGGAATCGAGTGGTGTTTGTTCTATTGAGTTTAAGGTACCAAAGAGCTGCATTGAGAACCCCCTGTCAGAGATAATCACTTGCGAGTCTAAATTTAAATCACTGTCTGCTGCACTCGGTGAGATTACGGACGGGACCGATCGTTCCAACTTTAGTAGGATTTGTACTCGCCTCGCTCATTTGTTAGGTCGCATTAAATTGGTTATTCCGACAGAACAAGGCCTCATAGAAAAACACTTGTCTATATTGAATAAAATCCAGGAGGCTACTGCTAGAATGCAAACATTGGAAAATGTGGATGAAGAGGATGATGAGTGTATTTCAGAGCGCGACAAAGAAATTTTGCATAAATCGCTGGGTGAGGAAGCCTCGAGTATAATAGACAATCTGGAGCAGGAAAAGATGTCCGATGTTTAGTCTTCATATAAACCAATTGTAGGGTTAGGTACGGCCCCACTAGTGGGGTCTGAGCTAGGCAATAGGTGCGGCCAGTCAGAGACTTTACAGCCTCCGTTATTCAAGGACAGTGATTTAAGACGTTCACAACATCAGCGTACTTCCACCCCTGATGTGGATGTCAACAAAAGGAAATTGGTCCCAATTAAGGACTGGGGCATAAAATTTAATGGTAAGCGGACTTTGAGCATCAATGCGTTCCTAGAACGGGTCGTGGAGTTAAAAGATGCTCGCAACGCCACTGAAACCGACTTATTTCGTTACGCTATTGACCTATTTGAGGATGACGCTCTGATTTGGTTCCGTGCTAATCGTGACAGAGCCTCTTGCTGGGATGAGCTAGTACGGCTCCTGATTAGTTCATTTCAAAGTCCATTTTATGAGGAAGAATTATTGGATGAGATAAAGAGGCGCACTCAGAGTAAACATGAAAACGTACAGATTTACATGTCTGTGATGCAGAACATGTTCAATCGCTTACCCACCAGGTTATCAGATCAACAGAAGCTGGCCATTCTGTTGAGAAACATCCAACCAGATCTTCAAAGAGCGGTGTGTAGAGACCATTTTAACACAATATCAGAATTGGTTGAAGTCTTAAGGGTTATTGAAAGAACGAACGTCAATTGCGAGAACTTTCAAGAGCCCTGCCAGGGTCGGTGTGTTGTCGAGCCCGATCTAGCATTCCGTGGCAAGGAGATTAATGCTTTGAATCGGAACCCCAATATGCAGGGTATAAGGATGACAGCCACGATGAGATGCTGGAATTGCCGAAACACTGGGCACGTTTTCAGAGAATGTCCAGCTGAAAAGCAAAGGGTATTCTGTTACAAATGCGGGAAATTTGGATCTACGGTTAAGAAATGCCCTTGCAGCAATTCGGGAAACGCCAATTCGGAAGGCAAACCTGCCGAACTCCTTCCGAAATAAATTATATTGATAATGATTGGCAGGCCTGGCTGACGGTAATTCACTCCTTCTTTGAGTCAGGGGAGATTAACAGAATTGAAACTAAGCCTCAGGATAAACGCTATTATGTTTCCTTCAAGATTTTAGGGAAAACATTTTCAGGGCTTTTGGACTCGGGCGCAACTATTTCGGTGATTTCAGAGGGTTTTCACACGCGGTTGATGTATTTTGGTATGCAGGCGGAGAACATACCTCAGCAGTGTCTGTCTACCGCCGATGGCACACGTCATACCGTTGACTCTGTTGTTTATCTGCCCATAGAATCCTTTGGAAAATACAAAGTTATTAAATGTCATGTTATGAAACAACTAAACCACGAGGTTATCCTAGGCATGAACTTCTTCGAGCAGTTTGGGTTAGAAATCAACTGCGGCTGTGATCATACAGACATATTGAGCAGCGAAGATATTGCGGAGTTCAGCTCGCCTAATCCAGTTATTTCTAGAGATGAGTTAACGCCGGGGCAAAAAACGTCCTTAGACTTGATTATCAAGGAAATGCGTGAGCAAATAGGCACGGGTATTGGTAGAACACACTTGATTGAGCACCATATTGAAACGGAAAATCATTTACCTGTGTGCCAGAGGCAATATCCGTTCGCTCCCCCCATAATGAAAGAATTAGAAGCTGAGATAGAAGAAATGTTAGCTAACGACATCATTGAACCATCTCACAGTTCTTGGCGCTCTCCGGTCCTCCTGGTTAAAAAAGCATCGGGTAAAAACAGACTGTGCCTAGACAGTAGGCAACTAAACAAAGTTACCAAGAAGGATTCATATCCTCTACCCAGAATATCTGTGATACTAGACAGTCTAAGGAATGCTCGTTACCTGTCCACCATAGATCTGCGTTCAGCATTCTGGCAAATACCGTTAGAGGAATCTAGCAAAGAAAAAACGGCTTTCGGTATAAGTGGAAAAGGGCTTTTCCAATTTAAGGTTATGCCGTTTGGGTTGTGTAATGCTTCCCAAACTCAACAACGTTTCATGGATAGGTTATTTCCACCGGAATACGAAGGAAAGATATTCACTTACCTGGATGACATAGTAATTTGCAATAGTAGTTTTGAAGAGCATCTTTCCTCGTTAAAATGGGTCATAGACCAATTGAAGATGGCTGGTTTGACAGTTAATACGGAAAAATGTGAGTTTGCACGGTCTTCACTCAGATATCTGGGTTATCTGGTAGATAAAGAGGGTTTAAGGACAGATCCAGATAAAGTGAGTGCGATACTTAACTATCCACGGCCAGAAACATTTACGGAATTAAAGCGGTTTATTGGTATGGCTAGTTGGTATAGGCGGTTTGTTGAGAATTTTGCCATGGTGGCCGCGCCTTTACATGAACTTACGAAAGGTGGGAAAAAGGGCAAGCGTATAGTTTGGAACATTGAGGCGGAGAATGCGTTCACGAATTTAAAAACAGCCTTGACCTCAACCCCGGTTTTGAGTGTTCCGGATTTCAGCCAGGAATTTTCTGTGCAGTGCGATGCGTCGAACAGAGGAACAGGTGCGGTTTTGTTTCAGAAGAGTGAGGGAGTTGAAAGGCCGATCGCCTATACCAGTTCTAAACTTACGGATAGGGAGAGAAATTATTCAGCGTCTGAGAGGGAGTTATTAAGCGTCCTTCACGCAGTAGAAAAATTCAGGCCATATGTTGAGGGAAGTCACTTCAAAGTAATTTCTGATCATAGTGCTTTGCAGTGGCTTCACAAAAACAAAGATCCACACGGCCGACTAGCTAGATGGGCCATGCGTCTGCAACAGTTTGACTATGAAATAGTTTTTCGCAAAGGCAAGCAGAATGTTGTTCCAGACGCGTTGTCAAGAGCTTTGAACGCAGAAGACGTAAATGTGTTGGAAATCAGGGCAGAAAATAAAGATGACTGGTATAAGGCACAGGAAGAGAAGGTACTAAGCGGATCGCATTCGAAAGATTGGCAGCTTAGTCAGGACCGACTTTGGAAATACTTGAAGCTGAAGCAATTTCCAGAGGAAAAATATAACTGGAAATTGGTAGTTCCAGAATCGCTTAGAAGCCAGGTTTTGAATGAATGTCATGATGATCCGACCGCGGGTCACTTTGGTGTCAAGAAAACAGTAAATAGAGTTAGGCAACACTACTTTTGGCCCTCCCTCATTAGCGACGTTAAACTTTATGTCAGAAAATGTGAGGTCTGCGCCAGCCATAAACCATCACAGTTACCTCCAAGTGGCATGATGGGGCGACAAAGAGAAGTGTCGGGGCCATTTCAGGTTGTATCAGTAGACCTAATGGGTCCATTCCCACGTTCTAAGCAGGGTAATACTATGTTATTAGTGCTTTCATGCTGGTTCAGTAAGTTTTCTCTGCTATTCCCTTTACGCACAGGTAAAGCATCTAACATTGTTAAAATTTTAGAAGAACAAGTTATATTAGTTTATGGCTCCCCGGATGTAATTATTTGTGACAATGGAAAACAATTTGTAGCCAACCAGTTTAAGGAGATGGCAGAGAACTATGGCGTAGACTTGTGGTATACACCTTATTATCATCCTCAGGCGAACCCGACAGAGAGAGTGAATAAGGTCATCGGAACAGCCATAGCCTGTTATGTGAGGGATAATCATAGGGATTGGGATAAGTACATCCATCACATTGCACATGCCATAAGAACTTCGGTTCATGAGGTAACGGGAAAGACGCCATCTTATCTGTTCTTTGGGCGAGAGACCTCTGTTCTAGGTAACAAATGCGGGCATTTTCAGGAGGAGGTTCCGCTGAAATGCAATAGAGAGGGTTTTGAGTCTTATTTAAAGTCAAGAAATGAAATCTACGCTGACATTAAAGAGAGGTTGAGAAGAGCACATGAGGAAAATTCCAAGCAATATAACAAACGACGGCGTATTTGTGAGTATCGGGAAGGAGATATGGTTTGGAAACGCACCAAATTCCTATCAAATGCTGCGAAAGGATTCATGTCTAAATTATCACCGAAGTTCGAGAAAGCCATCGTTGCTAAGAAGTTATCGACAGACGTCTATAAATTAGTTAGTGTCAGAGGCAAAGACTTGGGCAAATGGCACTCATCGGACCTAAAGCGCATGTTATGAATCCGGGGCGGATTCTTCTGAGGAGAGGGGATATTGGAATGACTATAATTCCACGTTGTCAGCATAGAGGTTGCTACGGGTATCACAGAACGCAGATAATGTTCATGCGTTGACACTATGTTGTCTTTATGAAAAAAAATGTTCCGTCAGGTGAATGTCACTGTGTCCACGGATATCGATTTATTAATATTTTATGTATCTTGGAAGTTTGCAGCAATTTGATTCCAAGAAAACTTATTACTTTTCTTTAACCGTTGTGTGCAAGTGTTATCGAGACACGGGCCTTTGAGACACGCCCTTTTGGATAGGGATTCAACATCCCACACTCAAGCGATTTCCGAAATCTTATTTGGCGCATTGCGCTGGAACGGACAGCTGTTTTCACATCGTCCCTCATCGTCTGCGTGGTCTAGCGGCCGCATAGTGCCACTAGTTTTACTGAGCTGCTACGTACGCCAGTTCGAGCCTCAACGAGGAGATAAATATTTTTGTATTTTTATTTCTTTGGTTTTTGTTTTATTTAAGGTTGTTCCTATTTCGCCCTTTGTTTGGTTTTTTTCATTTTGTTTAATTTAATTTCACAACTTGTTCTTTTCCGTATTTTATAAATATAATTGTCACAAAGTGGTTGCTCAATTATTTATTCACCTTCGCAGCATAAGAACCAGAATCATTTCATAACATTACAATCGTATTTTATTTACAATGTTTATAATTAATAGAGGGCGGAGTACCGGTGGCAAATTTCACACAAAAGGTATGGAGTCTTTTTTTATAATTATTATTTTAGGCTTGAATAATAAAATTATTCATTTACCTAATGTACTTAGTATGGTACCTACTCGTAAATTGGAAGTAAATACCAATATATCGATTTCAGGAATAGTAATGCTAATGATAATGTTTTGATAAGAAAACATATTATTATGTATTATAGATATTAACAACATATTACATTATATTTGTATGCTCGTAAGATAATTTCTATAAGTTCCTAAAAATTATTATGCAAAATTAATCATTTATTCGTTATTTATTTAATCATAAGAATACTTAGGCGACTCCATACATTTAGTGTGAAATTTGCCACCGGTACTCCGCCCTCTAATAATTAATTTACAATGAGTTAATAAAATGCAGGACACAAAAAGTCAACAACATTAGGTGTATCTAGAATCTAAATACAACAAACGTAGGAGGTTTTGTGCAAAAGATAGCGGTGTCAGCTCTACCTACGTATAATCACAGAGTAGCATAAAATGTATTTCAGTAATTCATCATCATCATCATATCAGCCGAAAGACGTCTACTGCTGGACATAGGCCTCCCCCAAAGAGTTCCAAAGTGACTGGTCCTGCGCCACCCGCATCCAGCGGACTCCCGCGACCTTTACCAGGTCATCAGTTCAGTAATGACTAGTGACTATTTAGTTACTAAGTAGTCACTAGTAATATAACTGTTCTTTTCTGAAAACTAAAGGTTAGTATAACTAATGTATTTTCTAGTACCTACCTATACATACATCAAACTCACAAAAATGGATTTTAAATATACATCATAAAATCCGCATAAGTATATAGTGCAAATGTTTCCTTTAATTCTTATGCAGGGATATATAATATTCTTCAAGTAAAAACGTTGTGGATCAAAGGAATGTACATCTTCGTTCAATGATACCAAATGTGTTGTCAATGTCGTTCTGTTCTTAGGACAACATTAAACGTGGGTTCAACTTTTTATCGATTGTGCTTTTTGCCCCTTGAACACAGACAGTTTTTTTTTCATCTAGCGACATTTGGACTACAGTATTCTGCAGGAATTTCAACTTCTAATCTTAACTCGTATTTTCAACTGTTATGCTTAATAGTAAGTATACACATACACATAAGATTACATTTACTTTTATAACCTAAAAAAAATAAACTTTTTCATATGACGTATAATGTATTGCTATTACTTATTTAATGCGGTTATATGAATTTACTTTTTAATGCGGTTATACATTATTCATTATATATTATTCATTAATACTTAATACGGATGGAATTTTAGATGAGCAATTATTTTAGATATTCTCGTCTAGAAGTCTGATTTTTCCATCGACTGAGACATAACATGTCATGACATGACACGTCTCTGGGCTCGGTGGACGACTTTGTTGCAAGCTGAAATGTACAGTACCATAAATTAAAAACTCGACACTATGGACACAATAAATACAATAATCCGTTAAAAGTATTGAGCAGTCAAAAATACTTACCACACTTTGTTGTACGGATTCACCCGTTTCATTGCTTTCTAGTTGACGTTATATGTACGTTCATAATTTATGACTGGCGATCTAATTGTAAGTTTTTGGTATGGGGAGTTACTAATAACTGTCATTTCCCCATACAAAAAAAATACAATTAGATCTACCTAACGTTACGTACATACGTAAAACGGTACGCAATCGACCAGCAGGTATATTTTTGTTCATCGCTTTCGATCCCAATCACATTTAAATGTGTCTCTCCTATTCACTTCGACGCACGACGTCCTAGCGTGTCAGAATGAGTATATACACACAACCAAATCTATATACCTCCGGGGTGTAACAACTTGTAGTTCAAGAATTTGGTTTAGGGCTCTCCATATTCCTTATCTGTGTTTTTATCGGGCCCCTTCGGCCCGGTATGTGCCGGTACCGAGAATCTGTGTGAGAGTGTGAGAGAGAGGCGAGGCTACTGTGTTAATTTGGGTGTCGTCCGATATTCGAGCACGAGGCGGCATTGTTGCTGCAAACTGATTTCTCGGAATTTTCGTTCCTCAGAAAAATGATTTTCTAAAAGCAATTTTTCGCCGAAAGAGGAGTTCAGCGTAGATTATTTTCAAAATCAAATTATAGGTGGTTATGTCATGTTGTTATGTTTGTTTTTAGTTTGATACCTACGGTACGTTATAAATCGGCAATGCCTGCCTCTACTTCCGAATATCAATCATCCTGAGACTTATTTTATTAGAATGTATATATTATCGTCAACTTTTCGAAATTGATAATATCTAACTACCTAATTGATGAGTCATGTTAGACGATATTGAACCTATCATATGCAATAATTGAAAAAAAAATGCTATTATTTGGTATAAAACACACTTTTTTAAAGAATGCCAAGTTAGGGTTTTACCAGCATAGTCCGCAATGCCACAAACCGCCTAAAGCGGTCGCGTCATAGCCAAAGCTGCGACCATTCACAAGAAGCACAACACCGATCAAATTCTGACTAGGTCGGTCTTTTTTTCTCAGCATGCACATGAAAAAGTAAACAATACAATAGTAGTATAGTAGCATACAATTTCCAGCCGCCCATCCGTCGCGCAGCTAATGGGCCCATCAACTACATCATTCGACATAACCACGACCACACTGACAAGAGTGTACGACTGAGAAGAAGAAGAAGAAGAAGTTAGATTTCTTAGGCCAGAAAGGCAATGTTGCAACAACGTTGAATACCGTGATTTCATAGGTCGGTCAACAATTCTTTATGAGCCTTTTCGTTGCCTACCGGGAGCAACTTTACACCACACACACACCACAGGGGGCTAATCAGTCGGCCAACGGCCAACAAACTACTTTTGCATTCAATACATCGTAAAACTATTTTATTAGTACGATTGTTTTGACCAGCTAGGTACAAAACGGTTAATAGCTATTGGTTCTTAATTGTTTGAAAATTCAAATATATTCAAAATTTGGCACTATGCTTGTTACTTGTGGTTTTATGGGTTTTATGTTATGACGGTACAGGTCGTCCAGAGAATGCGCCCCACGATCCATTGCCTGCTAAACTTGTGTTTCGTCCTTAGAGTATTGCATTCCATTCGCCGCCACAAGAAAAAAACGAGGTGGTACCCCGACGCCACGCCAGTCTTAAGTCTATTTTTTTTAGACTTCGTATTATGAAGTCGGTGGCAGACTGGCAGTTACGAATGGGTTATTATTGAACTTCTGTACACACTGTATGTTGCCTTGGTAAAGTTACGGTAATATGATATTTGAGAATTTTAGAACCGTTTCATTAAATATGCCATAGATTAGTAATTCTATTTTAATGACTACCTGTAGGTCGATCACGTAACGCATTGTACGAACGTCGGGTAGGTCTAAATGTCACTTTTTATATGGAAAATTGTCAGTTAAATTGTACCGACGCGCGTTCAGAACGTTACGTGATTACCCTTCTGTACTTATAATATAACATAACTATTCTTCACATGCACATTGCCAACTAAGGAAGAGCGGTGCGGTGCACAGGTATTCTATACTTAAAAAGAGGTAGCGTCAAATAACAATTGTAAACCACTTTGTGTCTTTGTGACTGAATAAATGATTTATTTATAGACCATTTTTTTAGTTTAGTTCACATATTAGGTCAGGGGAAGCCCGCTTTTGCTAATGCCTTGGTTTGTCACCATGCTTCCTTTTTCGTGATAAATCAGTGGAAAGTCTCATCTCAATGTCTCTATTCCTTGATTATTATCGTTGTAGATGCTTGCGCTGATAGAGACGTGTCATTACACGGTAGTCTTTTACTTATAGGTACAATACATTATTTATTAAATTCATAGGGGCAGACGGATATTGTTCATGGGCCAATCTCCGAGCGTTTAAACCGTTGACGACTTACGTAAAATGACGTTAGAACCGAGCGGTTCTAACGTCATTGTCGGCTCAAGATTATTTCTTCTTCTTCTCTTACTTAAGAGCTAGGCTCTTGTTGGTGTAGCTTGTTAGTACTCCGATCCCACGCAATCTCTTTGACCTCACGATATGACCCAACATCAACTCTCTTTTTGAGTTGCTCCATGTAGTCTATTCTAGGTCTTCCTCAAGATTATTTCAGCAAAGGTAAAACATAACGCGGAAACTTAAATAAAAAAAGACTCAGCACCGGTATTGCCTTAACCCTTCGTATGTGGTAGGTAAAAAATCTCCCGGCCTCGGTTGCACCGTATAGAGCAAATAAAATTGTACGCAAAAAAAATGCAAAAAGTTGACAGTAAAATATGATCAGGATCCTGACCAAACACAGACGAAGGGTTAAGATTTCATCAAAAGTGGACTCTGATATTCGTCTCTTTTAATAGTATTTCCTGGAGACAAAACGCCTTAAAAACGCTGAATATTCGCCCTCATAAGTTCGGCAAGAGTATTTTTTATTAATTCCGAACGCAGTCACTACAGAAAGATGTCCATAGCATTGTGTGTAACGCAAACCTGGCGGAAACAGTCGCACGATGCTAGAGCCGTCTCTCTCTAACAATTGAGTTAGGCATGAATTAAAATATTCTGTTGTCCGATCTATCCGTATTGCCTGTCCGTATCCTAAGTAGCTAAGCTATAAGGTACTATAATAATAAATAACACTTAGGTCGTTATACGAGAAGTATTATTTCTCCATCCTGAATCTATATCTACTTGTCCGAAATGTGGCTTATTTGTGAGGCTCAGATCAGTATAACTCGGGCGACCACGGGGTGTTTTGCATAATGTTATTAGAGCCGCCCGTCCCTTCTGATGTTCTACAAAAACTCATACGGGCAGTATTATTGGAGTAGTCTTAAACCTAGTTTTTATAGATATTTCGTTCTTCTGTTAGTTCACAAATTATTAGACTGTTAAAATATAAACTAAATAACTATAAGTACAAATAACTGCGTGTTTGCCTATCATTGGGTGAGTACTCTCGTATTATCAATATATTATTAAGTAGGTATTATGTAAGTTCTAGTGTTACACCCGTTGTTAAAGAAATAAAATAAACATAATTCATATGTTAAGATATTTATAAGTAAGTTGAAAGTTATTTCGATTTAAATATTACCTTTGTGTGCGTGTGTGTATTTTATAAAACGTCATGTAAATTAGCACGGATTGGGTATCACAAAAATATGTTTGTATGAGTGTATATGAATAACAAACAATAATACATATAAAAATCAAATGAATACAAAGCGAAGTAAGAATTGGACTATAGTTAGCAACGAAAATGTAAAGACAATATCATTTTACTCAGACAAGACAATATAGATGTAGAGCATGATATTACGCTCTACAATTACATATACAACTTTGATAAACCATGTAGGTAAGGTTACTTAAGTCAAAACAAGTCAAAAGAGCCACCTATTAATTACTAGCCAACTATCGGTAAACTGCCACAAGGATTGGCACGTTACACCTGAGACGTTTTTAATTATCGAAAGTAAACATCCCGGAATCTGTTACGGGACTTCATAAATGTAAATTGGAGGCGCGCATCCCGTTTAGCAGGGGGACGCCCCCCTGGACGGAGAACGGGGCCGGGCCGCAAGCCATGAGGGTTCGTGCCACAATAACGTATACTTAAAAGTCTTAAAACGCATGGCATTCTCAATAGCAAAAAATCCCGGAAAATAACTACACCAGGATTATTGGTATTTAAATTCAATTCTTCTTTTGTTACCTAATTGAGATAAATTCCAATTTCTGAATCCAGTTTTGAATTGGCTAAGAAGCGTAATTCGGTTTTGTTTTATAAAACAAGTGAGAATATTAAAATTCGCCACTTACGTTTTAACATTTAGTGTTCGTTCGATCGATTACGATACGATCAACATGGTTTCGAGTTCCGTGAACTAGAACGGTGCCCACACAGCTTATGATTGCTCGTGACTCCATTTGACTAACGACCTTATCTTAATTGAAGAGAACTGGATTTAAATTGTAAATGACATTTTAATTTGAATTAGTGAAGGAATAAGAGCGAAGATTGTAATTTATAACGAAAAATCAGTTTGAGATTTGTGTAGGCTCGGTTTTTGTTGAGACGATAAAGATGTTGGCGGGCGGGATCCGACAAAGGGCAGGTAGAACAATTAGTCGGCCGAGCCACACGTTCGGGGCTTGCCACCAGTTGTGCTAACTGACTTGACGGGTACGTGAGCAGAAGTGAACTATTCTTGTAAGCGTAGTTATGAACAAACATTGGCTTTTAGAGCGTTATTGCATTTGTTTTTGCCTGAATTCAAACGCAGTAAACGGAAAGTGTTATTTGATCGATGCCGACGTCTGTCTGGAATGCTACCATTTTTGTGCTCTTATGAAGTTTTTGAGCTTACCGGTCTCCTAATACATAACTTACGTAAGACTGACTCCTGATAAATATATCATGATATATTCATATGTTATTTTAGTTCTAAGCAATATTAGATAGTGGTTTTATATTCTCCTTTAAAGAATGAATTGAATTTTTGGTGTAATTGTTGCTGTTTTTGTATGCGTAACTTGTAACGTAAGAATATTTGATTTCGTTTATTCTTTTATTGTCTATCTAGGCTCGTTAATTGCAAGTTCCCCGCTTCAGATCTTCCGTTAAGCAGTTTTTTTCGTAAAAACCAGTATTGTTCTAAGAAATGCAAGTAGTCTATTTTAAATAATACATTTATTCAATGGATGGTGGTGGATGTTTCATCTTTTCTAAAGTGATCCAAGAATTAATCACAGTACTCCGCTTTTTTACGTATAATACTAAAATACTCAAAAGTGAAACCGATTCTCTCTATCTTGCCTATTTTTACACGTGTAGCTTGTTAGTAATAAAGTCAACTTCGATATATAAAAAAACATCCATTGTTCTGTAACTAATTAACACGAGGAAAGAAAATGCCGTGAAGAGTCTTGTAATTTCGAATCGTTAAGGAACAAAATATTTCTTCCACTGGAGGGCAGATACGAATAAACAAATTTATATGTTGCTGCTGGCTCTTAGCAGTTTTAGTGTTTATGTTCCCTTAATCAGTACCTACCTACCTATAATAATAAGAGAATAATAGTGTAACTCAAAAATTTGTCGCCATATCAATGGAGTGTGGCGTACCAATAGCTACTTAAAAGTATAATTATGTAGTGTGACTTTTATTTTAGAACTAGCTTCTGCCCGCGACTCCATCCGCGTGAAACTCGTTTATATCGTAGCTTCATACAAATGTTGACCCCCTTAGGGGATGATTTACGGGATAAAAACTATCCTTTGTCATTTCCCGGCACTCGAACCATCTCGATACCAAATTTCATTTAAATCAATTCAGTGGTTTAAGCGTAAAGAGGTAACAGACAGACAGATAGGCAGACACACTTTCGCAATTATAATATTAGTATGGATTTGTGTTGACTGAGATAATAATATTAGATTACATTGACAATGATATTCCCCCGCGCGAAACAACGAGGCGCTAGTACCATCTGGCATACCTATACAAGAGGTAGGTAGGGGTAGGAGTAGTCCATTGCTAGAAAGCTCTTTATTTAGACTTACCTACACGAGGCCTCGAGCATGTGACGTAGCACTGTTCACAGTTAATAAATATATTCAGATAAACCTCTCATATCTGTGAAAATTACCTACATGTTTGAAGCGACTTAACATCACGGACTCTAGAATTTTCATTTCTAGGTTAAAGAGGAAACTTGGAGTAATAAACTAATTTTATCCTCTGATCCAATATCAATATGTCATCAATACGTGTTACATGTTCGAAATTGTAGGACTTTAGGTATAACATGTGACTAAATTTACACAATGACAAAAGTACAAATCAAATTCTCACCCATAACAAAAAGTTGCTTAAAACTACTTACAGCATTTTAAGCCAAGCGCAGATACAGCCTAAAAATCCAGTAAGGTTGTTACTGAGTGCAATGTTGTTCCAATCGTTGGAATTACGAGAACCAATGTTTCTCATTCAACTTTAAACTCCACGCGCTGCGTTAATTTTTATTGACGTGCTTCGCTTTCCATTCCTTTTATAAATAATCTGTAACTAGTTACACTGTATTTTATGTATCAACAAGATGAAATCAAATAGAAAATGACGTTGTTACAGTAGACGGCAAACTTCGTGCGCAAATGAGGGGAAGTGGGAGGGCAGCTTGCACGTACAATTCGCCTTTGCGCAGGCAAGGTCATTTGCGCACGAAGTTTGCCGTCTACTGTACCTACATGCGTCTGATAATTGAATGTCTGCGAGTAGACGCCTAATTTTTCCTCTATTTAGGACATCAGAACTCGATGTACAATGACCTCGGCGGGCAATGAGTTCGCGCCAACCGGCGTCGGCAACCTTGCGCGCGACCGCGCCGCGGGCGTGGGGGCGGGGGGAGCGTTCGAATTTCAAAATTCGATTGATGCGCCCAATAATCCCGCAATCCCGGAATTTGCACCTCACTAATTTGACACTATTATTGTGTTACAGCTTTGATGTGAAATAATATTGTGATATATTTCCATAACTTGATGATTTATAATATTTGAATTTTAAAAATAGTGTTTTAAGGCACCCCTACCCCTAGTTCTATTTTGTCTATAAGGAATGCATTACTGTTATAAGTTATAACCTATAACTTGCACAGTTTATGAGCAGTTGTGAATTTGGAATACTTTGAGATATTTAACATAAATATAACATCGTCAATGCCGTCATGGCTGTGAATCCATTTGTTACCTAAGAGTATTTAAAGGCACGTAAAAACCTAACAACCTAAAAATACAAATTTGCACAGCTAAAATACTTATCGTTCATCAAAATTTGGTTTTGATGTGCAATTGTTAAATTTTGATTTGCACGTCAGCCTATCATACCTATCTTTCGGTCAGTATTTTTTTGCTATGCGATTAAAATATGTAATGACAGGCATCATGACACCGTTAAAACTCGCAAATGACCCATCAATGTGTAAGTTATAGTTACACAAATAATAATTTGCACTAGTTTAATTAGGATATTTGCATTTAGCTGTCACTTTCTGACTCGCCGAGACAAAAAGTAACAGCACGAAAGTTATTGCAGCGTTAAATTTACATTGTGTCATCCATTGTTAAGGGCCTCAAATCGACACGCGCGCAAAGTATATCGCGTAGCTCAATAACACAATATCGTTTGCAATGCTATTCGGTTATACGAAGCAAGGATATCGCGCCATAAGTACCTACTTAACTCATTCAGCGGTTGTCGATTTTAGGCTCGTGCATACCGGATGTGTATGACTAGAGGAGCACGTTTACACTACGTTGATTTAATATCGATGTGGATTTGTGTTCGACACACCGCGCCGTATACCTTAGACATTATAGCTATCATATTAAGTAGATTACCTACTCACCTAGGGCAGTAAACTATTGGCTCTGTGAGCTGCACAAAGGTTTTTTTTCTGTCGAAAAACTGAATCGACAAAAGAAAACTATATAATTACTACCTTTTGCCCGCGACTCCGTTCGCGTGGAACTCGTTTATAACGTAGCTCCACACAAACTTTCATCCCGTATTTCACCCCCTTAGGGGGTGATTTCCGGGATAAAAACTATCAAAAAAAAAAAAAAAAAGTCAAAATATTTTATTCAAAATACAGAACACTTTTTGAAGGTCAAAGTATATTTTTTAATTTCTTTAGTATTTCTATGTATTTTTACACTTTTACAGTATTAAGTACTAGTATTATATAAATATCCTATGTCCTTCCCCGAGACTCAAACTATTTCAATACCAAAATTCATCTAAATCGGTTCAGCGGTTTAAGCGTGAAGAGGTAACAGACAGACAGATAGACTGACAGACAGACAGACAGAAAGACAGACAGACAGACACACTTTCGCATTTATAATATTAGTATAGTATGGAAGTATGGATAGTATGGATTAGTATGGATAGTATGGATTAGTATGGATAGTATGGATGGATGTATATGGATTGAACCTGCTCATAAAATTCCACGAGAATCGGTTGAGAAATGTGACCTGTAGAGGAATGACCTGTCGCCGGACATACGAAAGAATTTTTGCCCAACCTGAAACGGAAAACTTCGTTCGCTACGCTCGCTCGTTAAATTTAAGCATGCCTCAGATCGCAAGTATTTCACGCCCGAGCCTAGCTTTCATTATCGCTGCCCGTGGTGAGTACCTACAAAATTTTCATTCCCCACTTGGGCAGGAAGTGGGATTTTCCGCACACGTGACGGGCGGTAATGGTCACTTTAAGGACATGTGTCATCATCCACCTAGCGTTATTCCCGTTGTGCCCCTAAAGAAGCCCAGGGTCCACTTTGACACCTAATCCCAAAATTTGGCATAGGAACTAGTTTTTTTTTAAGGACGTGTGTGACGTAAAAAATATTTAGGTAGAGACTGATTTAAGAACGACTCGGACTCTACTCGCTACATTTTGAGTGTATTGGTAGCCTTTATACTTTTGTAGCTGACTGTAGCATTGCATGTGCACATTTTTTAAGCATGCGCAACGGAGTTTGCCTTTTGAGGCCCGAATGA
Organism: Epinotia brunnichana; assembly: GCA_963854355.1. NCBI lineage: Eukaryota > Metazoa > Arthropoda > Insecta > Lepidoptera > Tortricidae > Epinotia > Epinotia brunnichana. Next base: position 12,539,610 of record OY977949.1, on the reverse strand, counting down.
ATAATTTTTTTAACTGGAAGTTTTTACTTGAACGTACTAGGCAGTTTGTATACCTAATACCTATGTGGCGACCACGTACCGGAGCTGTCCGGAAGGCGAGGCGTGGGTAGGCCTGATGACCTGTAGGTCGATCACGTAACGCATTGTACGAACGTCGGGTAGGTCTAAATGTCACTTTTTATATGGAAAATTGACAGTTAAATTGTACCGACGCGCGTTCGGAACGTTACGTGTTTACCCCCCAGGTAAAGGTCACGGGAGTCCGCTGGATGCGGGTGGCGCAGGGCCGGTCATTTTGGCACTCTTTGGGGGAGGCCTATGTCCAGCAGTGGACGTCTTTCGGCTGATATGATGATGATGATGATGATACCTATGTAACCACTTTCGGCAGTCAACACGAGCAAAAGTCGATTTAGTGCGAAAAGTTCAAGATTAAAGTAAATATTTATATTATAAATCCCACCAAAAACATAAATGTAAAAAAGAAGAGCCAAGTTCAATGCAAAAATTATGCTTGGCTTTCGCCGCAAAAAGAATGGAGAAATGAGTGCCAAGTTCTATGCAAAATCCAAATATATATTTATGGGAACAAAATAACATTATGAACAAGTATTAAACTCTATGTCTTTGCTTTATTCGATACCTATAACAATTGCTGTTATTTAAAAATGTGAGATCTTAAAGTAGGTTCGATTTTACTTGGCCAGTTTTCGTTACATCAGTCATTTTATAAAGTTATTCAACATAATATATATATATATATATTTAATTCTGATAAAAACTAAACAAGTTGTATTTAGGCGACTACATTTTGCGTTTAATGCTGGAACAACAATCAAAACCGGTTAGTGTCTACATAGTTCACGGTGCTTCAAATGCAATTTTCGAAACGTTAAGCTGGTTTAATAGAAGTTTTAGATATAAAGCTCTTCTAGTTACTTTTAATAAAGCATTCGGAGGGTTACCGAAATCTCATGTCTTGGTCAATGTCAAATTAGCCCGGCAGGCACGCCGCCTCGTGAAAGTGGCGTGAGCTAAGTCACGTAACAGGGTTTCACAAGCCACCGAACGATCAAATTCATTCAAATCGTTTAACTAGGTATTTAACGGAGCTTCAATTAAGCTTTATGATGTGGTCTAAACTCTAAGTTCATAAATGTCCGTCAAACCAATATTTTTTATTTAAGTAAGTACCAATTTCTTGACAAATAGAAAAAAAAAGCGGCCAAGTGCGAGTCGAACTCGCACATGAAGGGTTCCGTGAAATAAAATGCGGTTTACGATTTATGACGTATTAAAAACAAAACTACTTACTAGATCTCGTTCAAACCAATTTTCGGTGGAAGTTTGCATGGTAATGTACATCATATATTTTTTTTAGTTTTATCATTCTCTTATTTTAGAAGTTACAGGGGGGGGGGGCACACATTTTACCACTTTGGAAGTGTCTCTCGCCTAAACTATTCAGTTTAGAAAAAAATGATCTTAAAAACCTTAATATCATTTTTGAAGACCTATCCAATGATACCCCACACGTATGGGTTTGATAAAAAAAGTTTTTTTGAGTTTCAGTTTTGTGTATGGGGACCCCTAAAACTTTATGTTTTTTTTCGATTTTTGTGTAAAAATCTTAATGCGGTTTACAAAATACATCTACATACCAAGTTTCAACAGTATAGCTCTTATGGTTTCGGAAAAAAATGGCTGTGACATACGGACGGACAGACAGACGGACATGACGAATCTATAAGGGTTTTTTGCCATTTGGCTACGGAACCCTAAAAATGCGTTCGTCTTTACATATTGTCTCTTTGACAGTTGTGTAGGTGAGAAAGGAACAATACACATATTAGTGAACAGGGGTTCGTTTTATGACGTATGGGAATGGAATAAATAGCTGTCAGTTAAAATAAACTTTGACGCACTTAAATGGCAAAATTGTCTACTCCAATCACATTATCGTGGTTTGAGAATAATCAATTGTCGGACTGTTGTATTGAATAATATCAATTACTATCGCGTCTAAAGTCATTCATCGTCAACGTAGCGGTAGCGCGGATCTAGAGCATTGAGATCTGCCACATCACCGCCGTTCGCACGGGGCTCATTCCACAATCACGTCACAGCGATTTTAGGGCAAGACGACGACGCCGGCTGCGTAGCGTGCGAGCGAGAGAGTGAGAGTGCGCTCACAGGTGTGCGCACGGGCAGCCGGCCCGTCAGCTGTTCGCGCTCGTGCGCGGCCCGTTGTGAACTGGTGGCACTGAACTGGCTGAACTGCACTGCCAGTGGTCGCCGATAGCCGCCCGGGTATAGACGCGCCACGCCCGCTCTCCCCTCGGATGCGTGTGTGTGTGAATGTTTGTGTATCGAGCTGTCACTGACGCGCTGATACCGAGCTCTTTGTCTAATTAGCAGGTAGGCAAATGTTCCACTAATACTTTTTAGTGAGATACAATAGCTGCACTATCGAGTATTTTCTTTCGCAACAATCTTTATTATAAGCACGCATTATGACTTAAGGTGAAGTAAGTATAACTAAGTTCTTCTAAACTAAAGGAAAAGTAAGGAGCGATAAATATGATAGAGAGATGACTCTTGGACAAAAGGTCCGCTCGAAACTGGGATAACAGCGCCGAAACCAGTTTCAAAGGCATCTGGCACGCTCTTAATTGATTTAATAGCATCAACTAATGCTCGTAATTATGACGGTAAATAATAGTAATAATTAAATCGACGCCAATGGCTGCGCATTATTTAATATTGTCCGGGAAATAGTACTTTTGAACGGACTAGTTTGACGAAATAAGGTGACGCAATGGTTTTAATTGCGTGATCGGTCGGTTATTTGGAATCTCTGTAATAGTTTTAGGATGGGGCTCCACTTGAATCATGGCCTGAATGCGGAACCGTCGTGAGCCTGGGCAAGCGTCCCTATACAGTCGGCAAAATGCTCTAACAATCCTTATTCTCTTGATGATAGAGTTGTCGGATTGTTAGAGCGTTGGCGAGACTTGTTCTGCTGACTGTATCTACTAAGCGGGACGATGAAAGCAGATGGATGGAAGAATGCAGGGCATAAGTGCATGCATTGCGATACTCCCGCGCACCGCTACACGTAAGCACCTATCATTACGCGGCCAGTCTAATATCAGCCTTATTGACTTGAGTTAGGGGTCGTCATGATTCATATGTTTTAGAGAGTATCCAATTAGCGTTCTTAAATAAATACACCTAACTAGATAGTTAAGATACTGATGTCCGGGTCATTTGGAATGCATTAAAATTAACACAATTGAGTAAAACTTAAGTAAATTACTTGTGTAAAATTTACTAAGGCCTTTTATATATTGATATACGTGTCAATGATAGAACAATTTTTTTTAAAAAGGAATTCGAGTAGGTACAGTCACCGGCATCAATATCTGATGAATCATAGGCCGCAAAAATATCTGACGCGCGGATATTTTTGCGGCCTTTATTCCATCATATGTTTATGCCGGTGTGTATACCTATAGGTACTCTCTCAAATCAATTTTATTAAGAATCGAACGCTTCTAGACATCTGGCTTTCGTATAATATGTTAACTGTCTACATCTTCAGACTAGACTGACTACAATTTAAATTTTAATATCTGTCAACTAAACTATGTGAGCTGTAGAATCTTTCCTGCTCACTTTCCTGCGAGAGAGGAGAACAGTCGGATAGACGACGGACATACGAAGTAATCTTTTCCCAAGATGAAACATTGCTTTTTTTGAAGCAACACTAGATTCCTTCTTTAGATCTAAGCCTTATGTAATGTATGTCTGTTGTTGTTCCAAAATAAATTTATTCTATTCTATTCTAAACGAAGAACTTCGTTCGCTTCACTCGCTCGTTCAACTATTGTAGGTACTACACTACCGGTAAAAACGCGGCTAGGTACCTATCTGTTAGAATGTACTTATGTAATATACATTTCTCATTCTTATCTTCGTCGTAGTTCGCTGGATCGTTCCACCGTCTATTAGATGTTATATTTATTTTAGCGTAATTAATGAATGAACATTCAATGGATCGCTCTGAACGCCGGAATTTCAGGGCAAAGAGGTATACATTAAGCGCCCAGTAGGAGTACTTTTCTGTACTAAATATGATCTATCTCTGGAAGAGCTCATCTGATTACAAAAAAATACTTCACCCGTATAAAGAATGGACATTGGCTAGTTCTTTGTAAGTAGTACGCGGGCAGGGTCGCGGGGGCAACTAATATGATAGAAAATCCAACTATTGGTGTAGGTACAGGTGAGGCCGTTGTTGCATATTGGATGTGTGATGTTTACCTATACGTTGTATTGTGACATTTCCAACGATAAACGTTGTGCTATATTGTTGAGATTTATACGGAATGTAGGTTACTGCAACTTTACTATACCATTGACAAACTTAGGTGCAAAAGGTAATATTAGGTGTAACATTGTAACCATGTCTATTTTTTTTATTTATCATTTTACCTAATCACAACACCTAACGTTGTCATCAACTTTATTATTAATTTGAACTGGACGTATTTATCTCAGGCAAATGGGTCCAACTCACAAAAAAACATTATTGCTATGTATGTTTTTTGCCAGATTGGTTCCAATTTTAATGTTTACATAATGCATATATTTTTTATTTGTGATTTATCAACAACTAACAGAAAATAACTGTCAGAAAGAATAGGACAATTCCATGCGGTGTTTTCTGTAAAAGTTATAACAACCTATGCGAGACCGCTTTCATCATAATGGGATTCGCAAGAAAAAGTCGAAAGCCATTGACCCTTTCACTTTCATGTAGTTGATACAAGTACTTAGGTATACTCTGATCAATCATTTAGTTTCCATGCAGTCGCTAGGGCATTCAGTTTTGGACTTGATAAAGTATAAGAAGTCTTTAGGCCTACTTTATTTGACGACTTACCAATAAGATGTTTTTCTTTTTACATGAAACAAACATGTGGTGGTATACAAATGCACATAATTCGCCTGGACTTTAACTGATTCTACTCAAAATAAATATATGGAGATATAAATAAATAAATAAATAAATATATTTGCGGACAATCTTACACAAATCGATCTAGTCCCAAACTAAGCAAAGCTTGTACTATGGGTACTAGACGAAGATAAACATACTTATATAGATAAATAAATACTGAAATACATAGAAAACATCCAAGACTCAGGAACAAATATTCATGCTCATCACACAAATAAATGCCCTTACCGGGATTCGAACCCAGGACCTCTTGCTTCGTAGGCAGGGTCACTACCAACTAGGCTAAAGCGGTCGTCAATAATAATAAGGTATAATAAGAATAATTTTATTTATTTTCAAAAAATGAATAAATAATTTCTCTACCAAACAGTCATTTCTACACTAGGCCAGCCTGTGTCGTGGGAGTCGGTTCAAAAACACGAGAGTTAGTTAAAAGTAAAATAATCGACAAACAAAAAAATATATCAAAAACAAATATTTAGAGAGAAAAAATTCTACTTATGTTGAAGCTAAAGTCTCCTTGGTATGTACCTATGTCCTAATCCTAACATTCCTAACCTAAACGTATGGCCGCATTGAACACTCCACATTCCCACAACTTCCACTGTACTAAACACATAGGTACGCAGTAAAAATCTATATCTTTCATAGGCACATAGTGCATTATAGTTCTGGATTGCAGTATAGATGACAAATTGGCTTGACTGGTATTGACAGCGCTTCATCTCGGCTCAGTCAAACTAGTGTAAGTCAGACCTCCGATTACGCGTAGTTACTTCAAATCCCGGCATCAAGATACGAGTATACTGGGAGCAGCGTTGAGGCGAGGTGGCCAGTTGCGAGTAGTATAGCTGGGCTGTTATTCGGAACGCGCTAATGCGGCTCACCCCACCCGTCACGCCTAACGAATCTAGACCTCTACCCACGCTTAGTTACTACGAATCGCGGCGTCAAGATATATCTGTGAGTGCACTCACTCTTAGTCTTCACACACACTTTGTTATATAAGCATGGCGGAGGGCATATCAGTGCAATTTGCACTCTGTGCCTGCTTTTTGTACGCAGCTTATAAAAATAAGCCGGTCATCTTTATTGCCTTGATGCCTTCATGGCTTGGTCTGCGGCACTTGTAGTACCAGCAGCTTGTCTGCGGCTTAGTGGGGTCCTGGAGGCAGGACTGGAATATGTGAGTGAGCGTCGAGGTGAGCTTAAAACAAGTTACAGAATATTGGGACTGAAGCGTGGCTCGGTGGGTGGGGGGGGTGTGACGTCATCAATCGGTATGCGATATCACAATGCCGCACAATGACAGGCGGTAATGAACGGGCTAAGGAAAAATTCGGTTGTGCCACTCTTTTGTTGATGACAATATGAAAGGCCTTTTTACTCGCTTCGTATGGAGCCCTTGAGAAGAGTTTGGCTTTGTGCATGCAATAAATAGACTACTTAGTTAACAAACAGATAGACGCATTTCTAGTCGTCTGATTGAATTGAAATTAGTACCTGGGCGACCGAGCTATACTCGGGTGAAAATACGTAGAAAAAAACCGGCCAAGTGCGAGTTGGACTCGCGCACGAAGGGTTCCGTACCATTATCTATAAAAACGGCAAAAAATCACGTTTGTTGAACGGGAGCCCCCCTTAGAAAAATATTTTATTTTGTTTTTAGTATTTGTTGTTATAGCGGCAACAGAAATACATAATCTGTGAAAATTTCAACTCTCTAGCTATCACGGTTCTTGAGATACAGCCTAGTGACAGACAGACGGACGGACGGACGGACAGCGAAGTCTTAGTAATAGGGTCCCGTTTTACTCTTTGAGTACGGAACACTAAAAAGATTTTGATGATATGACACCTAAATCGATTTTTCACTCCCTAAACAGTATGTTTCAAATTAATATAAATTACATCGAAATGGTCAGAGCCGTTTTCGAGGACGTGATTACAAATATATATAAATATACAAATATTGCTCGTTTCATAGTATGGGATATAATATGTAATTTATAGTTAGTTGTAGACGTTGTATTGTAGTATTTGTAGTAGATTGCTATGCCCGAAAGGGTACATGTTGAAACAAATTGTAATTTTACACCAAAGTAAACACATGTTATGCAGTAAATTACAGATATGAATATGAATAGATACTGCAAGTATTGGTAATATAGTGGTAGAAGAATTGTGACAGTTGATGTTACGGTGGTTGTATGTATGCCGCTGTACGCTACACTAGTTTCCATTCCATACACAAATCGCATCGTCACAGAGGAACCAACATGTCTGACCTCCAAGATTGACGACCGGTTAGCCTAGTGGGTAGTGACGCTGCCTACGAAGCTGAAGGTTCTGGGTTCGAAATGTTCGAATCCCGGTAAGGGCGATTTGTGTGATGAGCATGAATATTTGTTTCTGAGTCTTAGGTGTTTTATATGTACCGTAAAACGGGGTGAGTATGGACAAAACTGACATTCAAACCTCGATAACATTTTATTTTTACATTTTATGCAAACTTAATGTTATTAATAAATGTTCCGGACTTTTGTATTTTAGTTTTTTTACGATTTTAGGTAGTTCCATTTCATAACTTTTAAGATAAACACCTCACCCCCCTGTCATCCCTTCTCTCCCCATTCATAACCCAACTGTCCTCGCAATCCCTACTCACCCTATTTTACGGTACCTACATATAAGTATTTATATCTATTAAATATATTGTCGTCGCCCATAACAGAAGCCTTATTGAGCACACCTAGAGCGGTAAAACAAAGAATGTATCAGATTGCAGGTATTTGACCCTCGAGCTGAAGACAATAATTACATTATCTAGCCATATAGTTACCTAGTAGCTTGACTTCAGTAACCATTTGGGTGTCCCCTTATTTCACCGACAAACGTTTCAACGAATACATTGTTTCGCCGAATTTTCATTTCATCGAATTTTTGTTACTCAGAAACCGTTAACTTTTTAGGTAGGTAGGTACCCACAGCTAATAGGTCAGTGTGTAGAACCCATTAGGTTAGGTAAGGTTAGGTTGTTTTATAACAATCCTGAATAGTTTACTGATTCAGAAAAAAAATGGTTTTCGTTGGAATGAAAATTCCGCGAAACATGCATTCGATGGAACATTTGTCGATTCGGGCAAAAATTATTTCGTTTTAGTCGAATAAAAGACAAGCTTACGAGTGCAACAGCGACTAATTTATTTTTCAAACCACATGCTCGACAATGCCGAATTATAGGTCATGTAAACCCTACCGAAAGCAAGACATTAAATCCCTTGGTATTAGCCGGGTTATAATGTTGTACTGAATTTCATTATAACCCGCTGGTTAATAATATGATTTCACTTTTCATAATTCTTATTACTATATGCATAAAGTTTAATTTTGCTAAACACAATTTGTCCTAGGCCATGGCCTACTTGATTTGACAAAATAAATGAAGTTTGCCTCCGTGTGAACCCCGGTCCGGAGGAGCGCGGTGGTCAAAATTCGAATTTCGAATCTAGGACCACGGCTTGTGCTTTCGAATTTGGAACGCCGCGCGCCTTCATTTGTTCACGCGTGACGAACAAATCGAGTTCTTGTAGGTGCCTATAGAAGATTTAATTTCAAAAATAATATTGAAAATGTCGAGTGATGAAAGTGTTTTGACTCCTGAGTTTATCAAATTAGATGCCATAGGCATTGTCAACAATCTGCTGCCAGAGAAGTCAAAGGAAAAATACCTAAAAGCCTACAACGATTTTGACAAATAAAAACATTACCTTATCTTTCCATAATTGGACTAACGTGTCTAATGTTACTATGTACTTTTAATTTGCTAAATAAACATTATTTATCTACTGAGCCTGTTTTTTTGTCTCGCATAAGGTGTGAAAAGTAGAGTATACACCTCGGGGATAAGACTGTTTTAGTCTTGGGCGGTTGAACCCCTCACTGCACTCAGGACTCAGTCTTAATTCCCTCGCTTCGCTCAGGAATTAACTTATAACTCCCTCGCTACGCTCAGGAGTTAAATTATGAGTCCTTCGTTACGTTCGGGATTCAATTCGCTCCCGTGACATAAAACAGTGCTTTATCCCCTTGGTGTATAATCTACTATAATATGTGTAGTATTTTTTTTAACACATCTTTAAAAGGGCTTTACGTTTTGGGCATTACTTGAACACATAATTATAAGTTGTTTAATGTTCGGTATTCGTCAACAATACTCATACTCATTTATTTATAATATTATAAAAACATTACACGTCACATATTATTCACAATTTCATATTATAAGCAGTTCAATCTTATATATGTTTATCTCCACTTATAATAAATCTCTAAATTAAAAAAAGAATCAGCCAGTTTGAAACTAAACTTTGCGTGGTACGAATGTTCTCAGCATCCCATGAACGGAAAAATATGAAACATTTTATATAGATACATTATTATTCTAGCTGCAACTTAGGATAGTTTTTATCCGACTGCGACAATTAATTAATTTTCCGAAATATACGACTTCATTTAATTTTTCATTTATTTTTATTGTAATCAAACGCTGCTCCAACTGTCAGCTATAAGAAACGTCAAATTTTCGTCAAAATGGCGGAATTTCTTTGCCTTTCACCTATTAATAATTTAAATCCAGTCTACGATAGACCTTTACGATACACATGCCAAAAGTTAAACCATAAAAAAATATTCGATTGTGATATGAGAACTTATATGCGCAAATGTCGCATTATGGATTAATTTCAATAAATGTTTCTACAAATTTGAACAATTTAACACGAATTTGTTTTTTTTGAATGGCAATGGCACGCGCTCTTTGCACATTCTGCCAAAGTGCCTGCGGCGCTACCACGAAAACCGAAACTCGAAGTTCGTATAACTGCATCCCTGTCACTCGAGTATTGTTAGTGATAGAGATAGAGATACCCGAATATTTTCGAATTCCGAAGTTCGTGGTTATAGCACAGAATCGAAACTACACTCCGTAAGCCGCGTCCGCTGCGCCATGTTTTCCTGGTTTTTAAACGTCAAACATGTTTTGCCAATCAAAACAAAACCCAATTTGTTTGCCGAACCTGACGCAAAACATGTTAGATGTTTAAAAACATGGAAAACATTGGACCCGGCTGTAGGCCTACCTAAATAAAATAATCATAATTTATTTTCTCGAAAAAATGATAATAGAGAAAAATCAACGCAAGAGGTTATATGTATAGGTAATCACTAAGTTCCAAAGTTTTATGTTCTGTCCCTTTTCCACAAAACGCACCTTCATATGTATGTATGTTTTCTCACTCTAACAAGCGACATTAAAACGGTTTTGAGATATTTGAATGGGATTTTCGTCATCTTCTATCTATCTATACCTACATATAAATGCCTATGTCCTGACTGACTCACCCACTCACTCATCAACGCACAGCCGAAACTACTGGGGCTAAAGAGTTGAAATTTACACCAGAACTACCTTTTACAACGTAGGCAACGGATAAGAAGGGATTTTTGGAAATTCTACCCCTAAAGGGGCCAAATCCCTATTTGCACCCCTGTGCAAAGTTTGTATGGGGGAAACTTTATTTTTTGAGCTAGAGTAGAGACTTAAAATGTTGTATAAATATTACTTATTAGAATACAAATAAAATACTTTCAACGTTTAGGAAAATTGTGCCCCTAAGGGGGTAAACAAGGGGTGCAAATTTTGTATGGGGAAACTTTATTATTTTAGCAAGAGACTCAATACGTTGTAGAAAGCTTACTCATTAGAATACAAATAAAGTACTGTCAGCGTTTTGGAAAATTCAGCCTCTTAGGGGGTTAAAAAGGGTTGCAAAATTTGTATGAGCGAAACTTCTTTTTGAGATAGAAGCTTAAAAGTTTGTAGAAAGATTACTTATTACAATACAAATAAAAAAACAGCGTTTTGGAAAATTCCACCCCTAAGGGTATGAAAAATGGGTACAATGTTGGTAAAGGGGACTTTTTTGAGCTAGAATCTCAAACCTTTTTAAAAAGATTACATAATAAAATAAAATAAAAGACTTTCAGCATTTTAGAAAATTCCACCCCTAAGGGTGATTAAAACAGGTGAACATTTGTATGGAGGAAACTTATTTTTTGAGCTAGAGACTTGAAATTGTGTCGAAAGATTATTTATTAGAATACAAATATATAGGTAAATTACTTTCAGTGGTTTGAAAATTTCCACCCGCTAAGAGGGGGATATAGAGGTGCAATGTTTGTATAGGAAAACTTTTTTTTAGGTAGAAACTTAAAACTCTGTAGAAAGATTAAGTACCTACTTATTAAAATACAAAAAAATACCTACTGCCAGCGTTATGGAAAATTTCACCCCTTAAGGGGTTAAAAAGGGGTGCAAGGTTCGTATGGGAAACACTTTTTTTTAGCTAGAGACTAGATAGTTTGTAGAAAAAATACTTACCTATTACAATAAAAAAACCGAGTGTTTTATTTTTAATTTTTCCCTGAAAAGCGTTCAAAGTTTGTATGGAGAGATTGGAGGGCAAGAAAATTTTAAAGTATGATATTTGTAACTTCGATCTTAGCCTGTTTAGACTACAAAACTTATTTTAGCATTTTTTGAAATATATCCCCTAAAGGGGATTATAAGGGTGTTCAAAGTTTGTATGGAGAGCAAGATATTTTTAAAGTAAGGGATTTGTGACTTCGGCTTTAGACTGTTTGCTAAAATACTTCAAAACTTATTTCAGCGTTTTTTTTAAAGTTAAAAGGGGGTTCGAACTTTGTATATAGAGCAAGACATTTTTAAAGTAAGAAATTTGTAACTACGGTTTCAGACTGTTTACTATGAGGGTTCAGAGAGGGTTCTAAGTTTGTATAGAGAGCAAGAGATTTTGAAAGTAAGAGATTTGTAACTTCGGTTTTAGATTGTTTTCTAAAAGACTAGGTACAAAATTAATTTCAATGTTTTTTTTTAATTCACTCCTTCAACAAACATTTAGACGATAACATGTTATACGCGGACGAAGTCGCGGGCAACAGCTAGTACATAATAATATCATTCAATTATTATTTTCATAAAATTTATTTAAATTATAAACGGCATGTCCAATTAGCCATTTTTTTAATTTATTTTTGAAGGTGTTTGTGCTTTCCTCCATCGTAATGTCTTCAGGTAGTTTATTATACACCTTGGGACCTATTACGTGCATTGTCTTGGAGGACTTAGTCAGTCGGTGACAAGACGAAAGAAGTCGCTCTTTACTGCCTAGACGGGTACGTGTGGGTTTGTTAATAGAAGAGCATAGGGAAGTTCGCAACGGTTACTGTTGGATCATTATGCTGACCTCCGATTACGCTCCACTGTAACGGGTGTTTGGCTCAAATTATACTAGGAGCTCATAGACTGGTGCAAAACGTTCTGGCGATAGGCAGACAGGTCGTAAACAAAAGACGGCTTGCAACTAAAACCGCAGGCCGGCCACGGCGGTGGTGCGCTCTCTCGTATCTGGTATCTCGCTCACACTTGCTATTCTCACTCACTCACGCGGCCAAGTTACTCGCTAGCACAGTTATCGTGAACGTAAAATTAGATAAAAGATATCCGGTTTCGGAGGTACTACAATGCTTTTTATCAATTGACAAAATTTATTTTTTTCAAGTGGGCCATTTTATAATTTATTTCGCTAGAAGAGGTTTTTTTAAGCAGCACGTGTTTTTTTATTTTCATTCAGAAATTTGATATCAAATTAAAAAGTAGCGAATTCCAGAAGGTCCCTTCAAAAATAAATACATACTTAGGCGTAATTATTGTCAACTTTGACCGTTTCGTTTTTTTGTGTTTTAATGCAAGTTTTACGGTTCAGAACCTTTTGTAATTTTTGTGAATATTACTCAACGTTTGAGTTCCTTGATCCTTCCATATAATCATGTAGTGTTCATTCATCGAAGTGAAAAAATTAAAATTTATTCGCCATGAGCCGGATTTGAACATTTTGAACCACTCTATTGTAATCATATCTTGAGATCAATTAGATTGTCACTTGCCCTCGTTCTGACACGTTAAGCGCGAAACACATTCAAGTATGAATACGATGTGACCAAACCTCATGTAGTTTATAATATCCGTAGGAGTGACGTAACCATTTCCCGGCCTCGGTGCTCGACCAACGAGATTAGGCGCGAGCGTAACCAATATTATATATTTTGATTATGGTCTCTGTTTATGGTTTTGATCCGTTTGCGAGTAAATTAAACTCTAATAGTGCAAACACTAATTTTGAAGGGGTGTTTATTTAGTGTAAACGAGTCCCTTTCTAAAGTCAATCCAAGCCTAGATTGACTTTAGAAAAGGATCGGAGAGAAAGACACTTTTCTCTGTACTTCCCTTAATCAGTAATAAGGTCAACAATATAATAATGTCGCGCTTATACACACGTGGCTATTCTACATGTACACAAAATGGAAAGCGTACATTTTATGATTTCATGTCATGTCATTCTTGGTCCCTGGACTGCAATAGAACAGCATTAAAACTGCCATATACGTCAGAGAGCAGTCGTCGGTACTGCACGGCGACTGCAGGCGGACTGCGCAGTCTGTTTCAGTTTCGATGCAGTTACATCAACTGCATTTAGAAAGCAGTCGTAATGGAGTCCGTCTGTAACGGCCCTTAGTGTGGTACCAATACGTTTCATTATCACTCAATTTTTTTTTGTTCTGAGTTTGGCCCTTTTATTAAGGCTACAAGATCGTGCGTCGTAGCACTGATGGTTCGTAGCGCTACGGGCTACGCCGCTACGCGCGGCAGTGGGTCGAGGCCAGTGGGGGCCGGCGAGGCGTCTGGCGAATTCGCGTCGAGCATAATACTTGTATACATAGTTGAAATTATTCGAAGCAGATCTATTCGAAGCTTCCTATTTGTTTACAGTTTGCGACACTCCGAATATGCGTTTGTGACACAGGCACTCTCTTTAATAGCATAATGTAAATGAATAGTACATTACTTACCTAGCGCGTTGAAACAAATAATGTCTCAGATCGGAGTTATTTGACGCCCGAACCGAAGCGTTCGCTAGACCATTCTACCGAAACGGTAGTACATTTGCTTCGAGCTCTTGTCCGAGCCGAGCAATTTGTTTATTGTTTCGCCGCTGTCCGTCCCTCTCCGCCCATACAGCACAGCATTTATTAGAGCGTTCGCTAGGATGATCATGAAAATGTCCGTAGCGATGTTTTTAATATTTTTTATTTAATTTATTACCATTAATATTAGCACTAACAACTGTTAAAAAATAATAATACCTTATAACTATACCTTACATGCTAATTGGTAAATTCATATTTATCATGCGAGTTTAGAGTGTACAATGTCAAAATAATATTAATTATTGTTAAAAAGTATTTTTTTTTGTGGAATCGGGTTGAGATTCTTACAAAAAAATAAAGAAGGTCAATAAAACTCATAAAACTAAAATTATATAGTATTAATATGTCTAGGATATTTAATAATATAGATTATGCAGTTATGGAGGAGTGACCACTTTTTCTAAATATTGATAGGCAGCCGCCGTTTCGGGCTTAAAAATATCTCCAGTTGTCTGTCACTGTAACACGTAACGTCCCGAACGCGCGTTCGTACAATTTAACTGTCATTTCTCCATAGAAACCTGACGCGCGTACAATGCGTTAAGTGATCGACCAGCAGGATGTTATTGAATAGTTTGGCTTTATACTTGGCTCTGTTCGTTGTTCATCAGGTCGATCACGTAACGCCTTGTACGAACGTCGGGTAGGTCTAAATGTCACTTTTTATATGGAAAATCGACAGTTAAATTGTACCGACGCGCGTTCGGACAATCCAACTGTCATTTTTCCATATAAAGTTTGACATTTAGATCTAAATAGGCATCTAACGTGCGTACAATGCGTCAGATTGATCTAAATGTCACTTTTTATATGAAAAATTACAGTTAAATTGTCCTAACGCGCTTTTGAAACGTTACTAGTTACCCCTCAGTTCTAAAAATTTAAAAACGGCGAATGCTCGATGTTCTGTTACATTTATGTTTTTTATTTATTTATTCATATTACAAAAAAAGAACATAATATTTAATTGCTTGAGACGCGTTACACGCGTTACACCACCTGTTTAGGTTTAATATGTGGCGCGCATGTATGTATTGCTGCGTTTACAACATTATTTTAATACTAGGGGGTTGCTAATTAAACAAGGTACCTTACTTCGATAAAATGTGAAAATGGTAGCCAAGTTCAATATTAAGAATATGCGTGTTTGTCAACTTCGCCGACAAAAGAATTGAGATCTAAATGGGTGCCAAGTTCAGTTGATTATCATAAAATAAAATGTACTCTTAAAAACATATAATTTCAATTTTTTTCTTCTACAACAATATTTGCTATATAAAAATATAACTTATTAAATTTTAACACTCGAATTATTTACACAAAGCAGATAACTTAGGATAAATTGATGCTCAAGATTTGACTAGTTTTTACATACCAGATATCTGATATTTGGCTAATCAACTTATCATCTTTATGTTAATTATGTTATACGTAAGTAACTGTTTACATATGGTAAGGTAGGTAATACGTTACTCTTCGATAAGTTTGGCTTGCTAGTGTTACACACGGCTGCTGCGTCGCCAGTTCCTTTTGTCTTTGAACTTGGCTGGACACGCTGCCGCGTGTCTAGATATCTTTAATGCGTTTTAGCAGGACTTTTTATTTTTGAGGATGTTTATGTCCAAATCTTGTGGTAAATTATTAAGTATATCGGGCAACATAATTATATTCCCACGTTCTCTTACCATTATGAGTTTATTCTTACCATATTTTGGCAGATTATATCTAGATTGATAATTTAAGTTACGTAGCTGTTTACGTCTACCTACTTTTATTTACTAATTATTAATAGTTTTATTTTATCGAATTCTTCAAGTATTACAGACATTTTTATTGTTTCGTGAAATTTTATGTGAATGCTCAAGACTATCAGCGCCTTTAGAAAATCTCAGTAGAATATCACATCACATCATACAGAGAGCGAAATGATGTCCAACCTCATTTCCAGCCATACCAAATAGAACACATTCGCAAAAAACAAACACTCAAACAATATCTACAACCAATTAAAGTCCTTTTTCCAACTGAAATAAAGTATATTATCAACTGACCACTTCCCGTCCACAGTGGAAGACAGAATTCCGACGATCTGAAAATTCTCGCGATAGTTCTTTGTCAGTACGACTTTTCATAATGAAAAATGAAAGGGACAGAAAATGCTTCGATATTCGAATCTGGCTAGCTTTTTAATGACCTGTTAGCCGAAGCTTAAACAGACTATGCCTCGAACGAAAACTTCACCTTTTGGAGATGGTCTGAGTAAATTTTTCCATTTCGTGGAACCATTTTTCGATGCAGTGGTTAATAAGTAGGTGTTTGTAACATTTTTATTTGTGTGTATGTCCAGTTGCAAGCCAGCACAACTCCATGCGAAGAAGACTTAGCTTCTCATTCTAATGGGGTTGGCCGGTGAGAGCTAATTGTAGATGGCGCTCTTCTAGATTCCATACGATGAGAGAGAGAGACAGAGGATCGATGGTCCCTAACTTGTAAGGAAACCATGTACTTAGGCACAAATCTTCTCGATATCTTTAATCCATAGCCTTTTATTTTTAGCCTTTTTCGGAAAACGGTGGATTCCCACTTCGGAGCAATTCGGGACGAAACATTAAGTCATTTTCGCAAAAATAAATGAAAACTACTTCCCGCCATACACATTTAGCTTTTTTAGGGAACATTATTGGTGCTGTCAGTTTGACAGTTGCCAGCCCCATTAGAGCACTTAAAAAGTGACCGGTAGTTTATGTCACTTTCTCGCCAGTTAGAATAAGCATATAGCTAGACTCTAAAATCTGTATTTTCTAAAATACATTCAAAGATGAATTACATACTTATACAAATGCATATAGTACATTCCTATGTATACTCTTATGTGAATAAATTATGGTGAACGCTTTTTGAGCACAATAATATGAAGAAAAAAAATTAAAAAGAAAACATGCCCGTGACTCTCTAGAGCCATCAGCGTCCATAGGCTACGTATCTTCTTACCATCAGGCAAGCTTGTTTGCAATCATAGTGGTACTCTCTGTGATGGAAATACTTTATGCAGATGACGTTTGCCTTATGGCTGATTCTGCAGAATCTCTTCAAGCCTATGTGGATTCCCTCAATGTATCGTGTCGCAGGTTTGGCTTAGTTATAAGCGTGGCTAAAACACAGGTCCTTGTGCAACCGCCTAGGGATTGCTATCTGAGTCACTCCAGTATCAAACTGGATAACAAAACTCTGGCTCTGGCTCTGGAAGAAGTGCCACGCTTCCAGGTATCTAGGTAGTCAGCTCAGAAGTGACAACACCTTAGCATCTGAAATACCATCCCGGATAGCTAATGCAGCTGCTGCTTTCGGAAAGCTTAACAACCTTGTTTGGAAGTCACATGACCTTAAATTATCTACAAAGATTATGGTCTACAAGGCCATAATTATACCAACTCTACTTTATGCTGCAGAGACCTGGTGCTGCTATAAAGCAGATATCAAGAAATAAGACTCCTTCCATCTACGTTGTCTTCGCTCAATTCTGCGCATAAAGTGGCAAGATAAAGTCCCGAACACAGAAATACTACGACGCCTCAAAATGCCTGGTATTGAGGCTCTGATTATGAAACACCAAATGAGGTGGTGTGGCCACGTCGTGCGCATGGATGACAAAAGGCTGCCCAAAGCAGTGTTCTACTCGAAACTCTCTCGTGGAAAACGGAGACAGGGGGGTCAGTACCTGCGGCATAAAGACGTCCTCAAACGCCACCAGGGGACCGATTTTTGACTTTCGAGCGCTCGAAAATAAAATAAAAGTAAATACGATTTTAGTGTCAAAATTGCAGGCACTAACTTTCTACCGATAGAATTGAATACGAGTGGTCAATACCACTCGCTTTTCAATTTTCTATCGCTATTTCAAAAGAGCATTTCGTAATTTTTGTCAGTTTTTGAGTGAAATATTCGAGCGCTCGAAAGTCTAAAATCGGTCCCCTGACCGCCTGCAGTATACCAAGTGATCACTGGGAGGAAAGTGCACAACGTCGTTCGGAATGGCGCTCTACTGTTCACAGAAAAATAGACCAATATGAGCAGCGGCGTCTAGAAGACCTGGAAGCCAAGCGGCATATCCGTATAAACCCTCCTACACCTACACCTATAACCAAGCTGGACAGCTTCATTGCGCACCGTGTGACCGCATTTTTAAAGCAAAATTTGGTTTTGCGAGCCACATTAGAGCGTTCCACAATCCAGATATACATATAAGTAATTGACGGAGTCGCTGTCGCCGGACACGGCGTGGAGGACTATATATATATATATACTCAAAAAAAGAAGTATAGAGGTATATAGGGTGGATTTTTATGAGTATCCGAATTGAAGTATGTTAATTTTTATACAAAATTGTAATTTACGTGTTTTTTCTTTTAGTGTATATGTATGTTGTGTATTTTCGGTACTAAAATAATGATTTAAGGGCACCTCAAAGTTGTCTCACGCACGGGTGGTTGGTATTAGGGTCATTCTCAAATAGTTAACGACACTTGTCACAACCATGTACTAAAGTTAAGAAATTACCAGCAGCATTGTAATACTTATTATTTGTATAATAGCTGTCGTAGTCTTTTGGTCCTTATATAAAAATGACCAATAAATTAGGTATTATTAGCGTTAACTTTTGCACATGGTTGTGACAAGTCAGTCACATAATTTGAGAAATACCCATTAGGCGACTAAGTGGGTAACTCATTCTGATCGTGCGGCCAGCCTAGTTAAAGACAACTACAACACATTTAGTGTCTAGTTGGTTTACATTCGACTCGGTGACCACAGTCATTATTCATCATCATATCAGCCGAAAGACGTCCACTGCTGGACATAGGCCTCCCCCAAAGAGTGCCACAATGGCCGGTCCTGCGCCACCCGCATCCAGCGGACTCCCGCTACCTTTACCACTCATTAAGATTAATGAAAAAAAAAAAAAGATGCCTAACGCCTGGGAAAAAAATGGCTACTCATAAAAAAACACCCCGTATAAAAAAATCGTCCACTAGCTGTCTTCTGCTATACCTACTACCTTGACACCTATTTTAACATTCAAAGCCATACATCTGTTAAAGTGCATATTAATCTTCAGTTTCTATACATGTTAGCGGCTAGAGAAAACGCTGAACAATTAATGATATGCATTAAAATGAATTATGCATTAGGATGATGCTAGTCACTATATCCGTGTGAATATTCCACTGTTTTACTTTGCGCCTTTGCACATCTCTTGTAAACGTAATACACATTGAAACTCAAAAAATATTGTACAAAATGGTTAAACTTATCATATTTTATTGACACACATAATTTCCAAGATCTAAGTAAAAGGGTAAAGTTTACTGTTGTTTGTAACTTTCGCCGACAAAAGCTGTCTTTTCGATTTCAAAATTCTAAAACTTTATTATTAAAATCAGTGTTTTAGCAATAACATCGGTAAATTCTAGAAAGAGTATCACACCCCAAATAAACTAAATTACTCCCTAATCTGTAACAATTAAGAGCTTCATCATACGAATAACTGGATCAAGTACACGTTCAAATCACAAAATGTACAACGCAGTGCTCATGCTCATTAAAACGTCTTCATTTTTCGATCGTTAAGGTACATTATGGTGTGGCTCTTTATTGTTACATAGGGCAGTCATACCGCAAACCGCGACATCCTTATTTTGAAAGCATTAAGGTTGATTGTCGTAGAGTTGTTGTTGTTACGCAGGGCTGTGACGGCGCAGAGAGAGCGGCGGCCTCGTGACGTCACGGAGGTCGCCTCGCTTCCTACAGCCGACTACGAAGCGATGATTGCAATATTCAAATACTGGTTTTCATCCGTGACTTTGCCTCCGTTACGTGTTGTCACATTTTTACATTACTACAATGGTATGTACATTATTCACTTAGGACGGTAAAATAGTGAATGTCTCTATTAGCAGATATTAAGTACCTAGTGATAAATGTGTGATTTGAGGTCTTCTTTACCACACATGGTGAGTACAAAATGAAGTGTCATTTTACGCGTAGCGAAATAATTTTTGAAATCGGATGTGTGATTTCCGGTGATTACACCCCCTACATACAAACTTACAAACATAGAATCTTACAGACTCCCTTATAGGACCTAGCCACATATCTGCGGTGCTGCGCGCGCGACGCAAAACCCGCGTTTCTCGGTAATAATTGCGGGTTTCTGCGCCGTCACACCGCAGACATCTGCCCAGGCCCATAGTACCTACTATCCAGCCCCGTATTGCAAAGAACGCAGGAAAACCCGCAGGATAAAACAAAACCTATGTCCATCCAGATAGTCCATTGTATACACAGGTGAAAAAAAATTACGAAATCGGAACCGACACTTACAAAGCAACACTCTCACATACTTTTCCTCATTATAAAATAAGTAGGTTGTAAGATTGCAGACATAGAAATTTTTGGTTATAAACCTAACCCATTTGTTGCCAAGGCGCAAATATTCCATATAGTTTGGACGCGATATCGCGTCAACGGCAACCTTTGTGCAGTCATTATAATAACTGACATTATTTTTGTACATAACTACGACTTTTTACTTTGTTATATCCGATATGTCGTTATAAATGATGTTGTTGTAGAGTATTTTCTAAATAAATGTCACGTTGTTAAGAACATTGTTGTTCATTAGTAAAATTTAATTCCTTCCACTAAGTACCTACGTCACGAAAATTAACCATTATATATCGGGTAAAATACAGTTGAACGAATTAAGTTTTACCAATGAAAGTTCTTAACAACGTGACATTTATTTGGAAAAAAGCTCTGTAAAGGTTGTGGCTGTACGAGTACATATAAATGTATTTCTAAAACTTACATAGACCTCCCATTTATTTTATAGGAGCTACTTAAATACTAGGGTTGCTTTAACATTAGATCAATGCCTATTTGAGCCATTCGGATACGGAAGTCGGCTGTAAATTGTCTCAAGGTACACACCATAGAGCCATAGGAGGTGAATTTTACAAAAATTCTGAAACATAAAATCATGGTTATGAAGGTTCTAAGAAGTTAAGTAGAAATACTTACATTAAAAAAATTATAGGCATGTTGAAAGCTCAACCTCAAGGGACCCCAGGGGACGTGAATTGACACAGACCAGGAATTAAGAATACAACGCGGGCGGATTCCCGGGCACAGCTAGTCTCAAATAGAACCGACGTCATTAGTCCGGGAATTGCGTCACTTACTGGAATCGAACATGTGACCTAATTTACTCCAGCTGCTGCAACTGCCTTATTCACTGCGCTTATTCTCAAAACTCATCACATCCGATACCCTGCTGGCGTTTATTTAACCAAATTGGGCATGTTGCGGAAGTTTCCGTTATGAACTTCATTGTGATCAGTTACATAGGAATTATTCCAGAATCGTGCGTAACTTTTGTTAGCTACGTGGCATGGCAACGCAGTTGTTTCGAGTTTCTCTTCGGATTGAGAAAGGTCCAAATCTGAAATGTCAACAGTTTTGTCTTTTTCGCTCTAGTCATGTGAACGGCACGCGGGACAGAGACGACATAGAATAGAGCTCTTATTTTCGGACTACAGGGAAACCTTTAAGGTGCTTTTCTTTGAAGAGTTTTGGACAATGCGTTAAATTCTATTAAACGTAATTCTGTGTAACGTTTACGAATTTCGTTTTCGATGCAACATTTTTCGTTTATTTCTCGAAATTGTTCCTAATGATACAGTTTCTAGAGTATTTTTACTCATTCAATGATTGGAGGGTTTTTAGTATCTAATTATTCCAATAATTTGATATCTAACTATCTACATACCTAAGATTAGTATTACGTACATATACTTTTAGCATGTACGATAATGGCAGCCTCTTGAGACGGTTTCAGCAGTTAGAGGTCGGAGTTTAGTTTGGGTTCTAGTAAACAAAACACGTTTTACCGTGATTAAGGCCCCTTTTAGTTTGATTCAGTGCTGGAATCTTAGGGTAGAATAGCGGACGGAGAATACCGAATTATAGTTATCTACTTTAGCCTCGATGACTGATGACATATGGCACTGAAACGTGGTCGCTTACAATGCAATGGCTCAAAGTCACCCAAAGGGCAATGGAGAGGGCTATGTTGGGAGTTTCTCTGCGTGATCGCATCAGAAAGCTATCGCATCAGGTAGCCTACCCGCAGCAGAACCAAGGTAACCGATACAGCCCTCCGTGCACGTAGAACCGATGGCCGTTGGGGTGGAAAGGTTCTCGAGTGGCGACCACGTACATATAACTCTGTATCCATCCCCATTTCTCTTTGCAAGTGACTGTATATTACCCGTCATGATGTATGGAAACATAATCTGTTCTATTTTGGACCGCACAATTTGTGACATGAGACCATTTCAATATTATAATACGAGTATATGGTACTTACAAAGTCACGCCTAACGGCAGAGATAAGATTTCCACTTGCTACGATCTTGATATATACATTCTTATTACAGAAAAAAGATTATCTATAAAAATAAATGTCTGTAGCAACAGGTTGTGTGAGAAATACAAACGTAGATATAGGTTTTATTTAATTTTTCACATGTGTTTATTTCATTAAAATCTTGCCAGCCTGAACTGAACTATATATCACGTTTAGTGTGTCGGCAATACGTTAGCTCAAGCCTGGAAAGCATAAGAACTCTAATAAATTCGTTCAAAGTGTTTCGCTGCAGTCGTCTCATATTATCAATTAACATATTGGCAGTAACAGCTTATTTCGAAAATTTATTTTTTAACATCAAAATAATGGTAGGTACCTAACCCTTAAGTATTATGTACCAGACTCATTCAATTTTCAATGTTAATGCCTCAAAACAATAACCCTGCGAATTTCGATTTACTTTCACTTCTGAATTACATTACGAGTATATACGCTCAAGATATTTATAGGTACTTTTATGCGAATAGGAATGTCGATTTATCAATCAGATCCCATCTATGTCAATCTGGTGGAGCTGTTTACCATCACAACCTCGTACTTTACTGAGCAAGGGTGACGTAAAGTGGACCTTATCTTTCTAATATTAAGGTTGCATTTCAATGAGTTGCAAACTTGTGATGAGTATTTGAGAATGTTAATAGTCTTCTAGTTGGCATGGAGAATTAATTACTCAGCAACGAGGAAGTCGTTCCGATACAATACATGTTTACATGTGTTGTGCAAGTGTTACATTAATAAGTGTACGTTTAGGGCCTTGTGGAGTACTTAGTAGCTTTATTAGTGCGATATTAGTGCGCGCATTGAATTAAGCGAGCGGCGAAACAATGGGAAATCTAACCAGGCCAACCTAACTCATTAAGATTTCAAACTCAAACATTAATTATGTATGTACGCCTCAAGGGTCCTTTTAAAAGTCTTAATAACTAGCGCTTCGGAAAGAGTGACCTACGGCGATAGCAAAGGAACAAACTTGACAGCACGTCCCAAAAAAAACTTTTATACTTATTTAATCTACTCCCGTATCATGTTTTTCTTATGTTATGGTGCAATCAATAATATTACTACTACTATTAAGACATAAAATATCTACCTCCATATCAAAGGCTACATTCGACCACACCTCAATTACTCTACTCATGAACATCTATTGGAATGTCTATTATCAGCTAAGGTCTCTGGTTTGCAATAGAACGTCAAATAGCTGCCACTTCTGTAAAATCTAGCGCCTACGTCAGTTCTAGCATATCACAATAGCATCACAGGTTTCTTCAGGATGGAAATCGGCCAACGAAAAAGGCGTACATACAGAATAACATTTTGAAAAACAAAAGTGATCTGAACATAAATGTAAGACATCAGTTAAAAGTCAGAGAATAAATTATGTGTGGCATAGAAACAATAGGGAACTTGCATCTTAATATTTTATTACGAAAAACAAAAGTATAATCCAGCATTAAAACAACTGTAGCATTAAAACTTTGTTATGATTTATTTTTCTGATGTTATATGCATTTGAAATCTGCGCGCGCCGGCAGCCCCCGAAAACGCTCTATACTAAACGGACTTATATATGCTATGACGTCACAGCATAGCCTTTACTATGGAGTAAGTCATTAATTTGCGATTATCTCCACAAAATTTACGTTTAAGTCTATACTTGTCATACAAAATATCATTTCTAATTTAATATTCTATGTAACTGTTACGTTATTTTATCGAAAAAATAAAAAATAAATTTTCGTCATTTTAACGTTAGGTAAACTAATAAAATCGTTTTTTTTTCTTTTGTATGATATCTCTACGTATATCCGCATCGATTGAGTGCAATTTATTCGAAATTGAAGTCCCATGCAAGTTCCCCATTAGTAACAAAAACAGTTTTAAACTTTTGTTCTCGTAACTAGTAGGTTATCAATTATTCATTATCATTATCGCATTATTCATTTCCGACTAAGCTAATATTGGTAATTTGTCGTTTACATACGTGGAAGTGACCGGCTCATGTGTCTTTATTTATTCACGATAAGCCGATCAGCGGCCAATACCGTGCGCACGCGACCATTTCTCGCTATACTCCGAGTTTGTTGTGATTTCCAACTTAAAGTTTAATTATTCGCGACTAGATTATGTACATCGGCTATTGGTAGAAAGTAGGGTTGGCAAAACCATATTGCGTTACTTTTGTAAGTTAAACAGAGATAAAAACAGTTAATCGAAGGGAAAAATCATTGCTGCTTTTTAGTCTCATCTTTAAACTAGTCTCATCAAATAGACATATCTACTTAGTTAATATCTTTGAAGTTCACAATTAAATTTTTTACCACTAGTAATTTCTCCGTTGATTTCAAAAAGTTGTGTTAATAATTTTACATTTTAAACTTGAAACCAAAGATGCGGTCGCGCCTGTAAAACCTGTATGTGGACCTACCGTGGATAGCTTTTATTTCAACTGCCATGCAAAGTTATATAACACTCGCTGCCCGCGCGCATCCGCTCCCGTATTAATTAATACACTCCAATACAGAGTCTGCATTGCAGACACGGGATGAAATAAAGCCTATTCTCATCCTGAAGACCCATTCTTTATACAGATTAACTAATTTTTGAAATCGGATGAGAAGTAGCGGAGATTATACCCTAATACCCTACATACAAACTTACAAAGCTACAATCACACAGACTTTTCCTCTTTATAATATTTGTATAGTATAGATAGACTAGCTGCCCGCGCAGCATCTCATATTGCAAAGCTACATTCTCAGCCTAACAAAGCTGTATAGTAGTAGGGGTAGTATTAAGGCGAGGCCGTCCACGATCTGACGAAAATATTGATTTTTAAGCTTCCAGTGTGAAGAAATAATATAGACTCCTACTACAGAAAAATTACTGTAGACTGAAAAAGAAACACAGAAAAACAATAACCGAACATAATATTAAAAAATTACTTGGTAACTCTGCAAAAAAATCTTAAATATCACCATAAAAATAAACTTAAATGTTCGAGATCTCGTAATTTTCAACGACAATCTATGTTTTTTTTTATAAAAAGGATAGCTTTTTTATTGTTCTAAGACAATAACCGGATAGATTTTTAATAAATCACCCAGTATTCCAAAAAACAATTAATATGTACTAAAAAGTGATGTTACACACTTCCGAACACGCACTTCCATCTCGCTCACGTTTATGCTTAGTGAGAGGGAGAGAAGACCATGAACCGGCCTCGCCTTAATATCATCATCATCTTATCCTAGCCGTATTCGGGCTCAGCGACTGCTAATCACTGCTGAGAGCGTCGCTGGTGCGCCCTCAGGTGACTGACATAGCCAATTTTTGCGGCGAATGTGCGACCACATTCTCCACACATCAGCACCCATCCGACATAATTATACTGTATGGCCGCAGGTGGTCTGGCCTTTAGCTCGTCGCGCTTTGTATTAATATACGTACATAGATAAGGACATAAATATCTGTACAGGACTCTAATTGTCAACGTCATAAAGGCGTGTACAGTTTATGTCCTTATCTATGTACAGTCGCCATCACATACATAGGTACACTAGAGGTGCACAAAAATATCGGCATATGGACCCTAATACCTTGAAAATAGAGGTGTGTTCCGATGTTTGTGAGCTGCTTGTTTGCTCCGATGTATGTGATGGCGACTGTATGTATACTCTTGACTGTTCACACTCACAAACTTCACCTCATTAATCTCATTATAGTATTTAGTATAGAAATGTTCAGCAGTACTTGATTAATAATCACAGTTTACAAAAAAACAGAGTTCCTTAAAACTAGACTTCTAAAAGCACATTCACTGTCAAGTGCAGACAATTTTACTCGAAGGTAATTCAGCGCCGTAACTAAAAATATTTAAACTTCTTTTTAGTTAGAAGATAGAAACGATACGGCCCATTCTAAATAGCGTGAGTCATCCTACAACTTTTGTCTACGTTAAATATGTATCGTCTTCGTAAATAATGGAATGGAAATGAAAATCATTAATTTGCTATTAGCTTATTTATTTATCGCATTACAAATCCTTGACACTAATAACCTTTTCCTAAATAAGTAGGTAAATCTGTGTTTATGGAATAAACAGGGTAATTATCTGTATCTTCGTAATTACTTATTTAAAAGCTTATCTATCCCCACATGTTTGGAGTGCGTGTAAAGTTGTATAATCATAATCACATACGGTTGAACAGGGCTTTATCAATCGGAAATCGCAGCCGACAGTAATTTTCTACATGATTGCCTCCGAGCGGGCGTGGCGTACTCGTCTATTGCTTGTGAAATCATTTTCACACTGGAATCCGATTTCAATCATCATCCTAGCGTCTTCTTCTTCTTCTTAGTCGATCCCTCATGACGTCATGACTGAGGATTGTGACCGCATGCTTAGACCGCTTTAGCCCCCTCCGTCCACTAAAATCTATTTGGATCCATTATGGATCCGAGTGGACCTTTTGTGCATTCAGATCTATCAATGGATTTGAGTAGACTTTATTGAGCACTAGGATCCAAATAAATATTATATTGAACAACAAGTCTCCTAAAATCCATCAATGGATTCATGTAAACTATTTATAGCCAGCGATCCTTAGGTGGATTTTAGTTAACTTTCATCATGTCGAATATAATCCATCAATTGAGTCATGTGAACTTTTAATAAACAGGCTGATTAGTTGAACGAATTGCATCAGCTGCCTTTTATGTCAGAACATGATTGTTTTATTTTCATCCAGACATTTTATTCCATTTATTTCGTCCAGCAATGTCGACGGTGCGGGGTTCCTATTTCTGGGCGGTTTGCCGTTCGGGCAACTGAAGCTACCTAACGAACCTAAGTCTTTGTGGATGCGGTCCGTAGCATGCCGATTTGATCTCAGTTGACAATTTGACGATTCGACATTGATAGTTTATAAACTAACGAAAAATAATGCGTTAAATTGTGAACGGAATACCGTTCACAATTTAACGCATTATTTATCGTTCCTAACAATTTTTCCATAACTGTCAATAGACAGTTATGGAAAAATAGTTAGGAACCGTTAATTGATCTTCATAGGTTAGGCACAGGTAGGTTTTGAAGTCTATTATACTACATTGATGTGGATCTAAGTATAACAAGTGTTTAATAAAATCCATTGATGGATCAGCGTAAATATTGGAGTTTCTCAAAATCCATTGATGGATCCAAATGTACAAAAAGTCCACTTCAGCACGTTGTGGAGTCTAGTGTCCAATAAATCCGTTAAAATTCATTGATAAATCTAAACGCACAAAAGGTCCACTCGGATCCATAATGGATCCTACCAAATGAATTTTAGTGGACGGAGGGTATTTATTTATCTATATAAGTATGTTTATCTTCGTCTAGTACCCATAGTACAAGCTTTGCTTAGTTTGGGACTAACTAGGTCGAGTTGTGTAAGATTGTCCGCAAATATTTATTATTATTTTTATTTATTAGCAATGCAAGCAGTTCGGTCCCTTGTCAAGTGCACTGCATGGGAAAGACTGCATTTTGTAGCTGTCTTAA
The DNA here is from genome assembly GCA_963854355.1 of Epinotia brunnichana. NCBI lineage: Eukaryota > Metazoa > Arthropoda > Insecta > Lepidoptera > Tortricidae > Epinotia > Epinotia brunnichana. Next base: position 12,511,419 of record OY977949.1, on the reverse strand, counting down.
TTGCATCAGTCCAGCGCACTGGAATTCTTCCGCTAGTGCGTTTGCCTTCTACAGAATCAATAATTATTTGTTTCTCCAGACCATGCCTAGAATAACGCATGATACGTCAAAGATACCTTACCCTAAAGGAGCGGGTTATGCTTTAGCACCTAGTCCCAATTTTTTGCGTAGGCTCTAGTTTTTAAAGCAACTGCCACCAGGCCCCGTAGCATGGAGACTATCACGCGATAAGTGACAGGATAGAGCTGCCGCCCCTGGCTGACACCGTTCGATAGAACGAGACGACGCGCTTATCCTGTCACTTATCGCGTGACAACGCCATCCATGCTACGGGGCCTGACCTTCAAAGTTTCAACCCAAAGCGTACTGTAACCATGCAGGGAGTCGGGACAAGCCATGTAAGTAAAGGTTCCACAGGACTGGAGGCGTTCGCCTAGCTGACGCCTCGAAATTTCTGTGGGCTGCTACTGTGGGCCGCCCGCCGGGACGTACAAACTCAAACTCAAAACTCAAAATATTCTTTATTCAGATAGGCCTAGTACAGTTTCGAATCCTCAAGTACGCAGTAGAATGCCAAGAGCGATCCTGCGACGCCCCCTTTACAAGGCGAAGCCGGAACTCGTTGGTGGTTTTCTGGTTTTAGACGGTAGTCCAGCTTCGGCTTCGTCATATACCCGTTCTGCCTCCCCGGACAGGGCGGGATGCGTACCATTTCCCCAACGTTAAAAAAAATCCCTCACGATATTTTTCCTTCACCGAAAAGCTACTGTTAAATATAAAATGATATTTCGTACAAAAGTTTTTTTGATAAACCCCGTGGTACGAGCCAGGTTTGAACTCATGACCTCCCGATTAAAAGTCGCTTGCCTTACCACTCGGCTACAGTGACCCTTGATTCAGATTCCAAAACTAATAATAATATAAATGGACCGACCTCCCCAGGAAACAATGGTGCCGCTTAAATCGCCTAAGAACTTCATACTCGTAGGCATAGACATAAGTGGGGATGGAGTGATTCTGCGCTCAGCGACTTTGGCACCGAAGACCAAGCCATGGAACACATTATACAAAGGTGTCCACTGCGCGCCTACCCAGGAAGCGAGCCCAGGAACCTGACACCCGACGCTGTGCAATGGATGCAAAACCTGCATGTTGCCTTATAAATCGTATAATGATATGTTTTATATTTTCACTATTGTAGACTATCGCTATACGATTAAATAAATAAAATAATATGATAATATAAGTGTTTTTAATACTTAAGAATTACAATTTTGTATTGTGTTCCTGATCGTAAGCTCGCCAGAGGTTCCGAGGATGCAGTGTATTGTGGGTGAGGGACTGCATTCATCTCCAGCTGTCAGCGCTCAGCGCGATGAATGCTGAAATCAATAAACGGTTGTCATCACGGTTGTAACTCCTCCGGAGTACAAGGGTATAGATTTTGATACGGGTTTGTGCATAGAAGATTTAGTTTGAGTAATCTAAGGTAAACGTCCGAGTGCTCGACGCTGTACTAGTATATGGCATGGGCATGTCAAAGCAATATGGGTTTAATTCGAATTTAAGCCATTCCACTTAGACATAGAGTGCCCATGCCATATACACTAGTATATAGGTAGTCGAGCAAAAGGACGTTTACCTTATATAAGTTAAACAGCGTTCCTATATAACTATCAGTTAGAGTTATTATTATAACTTTAACTCATTTAGTGCAGTCAAATTCAGTAATTGGAAACACATAAATATTCGGACGGCAGCGTGTCATGGATGAATTGATAATTTGATGATATACTTATCGATATTGAGCGGCCATTAATTTTGACGAAAATGGTGTTTCCGCCGAAACTACTTATTTCGGTCAATGCCGCTCATGGCCTGCACGATTGCATTGATTGTGCGGCTTAATCCATGTTAGCTGCTTTGTGGTTGGTTACTAACTAAGCGGTCCCGTGCTTTGAAGGCACGTAAAATTTGATTTTAATTTTGCGTAACTTGACGAAACGATGACGTGCGCAGATAGCGGCAGTCGTTTCAGCAAAAAGTAGTACATACTCTAACACTCCGCATGATTAAATGGTAAAACCTCGGGCTTCTTGGCTTCCATTGAGGAGGATTATATTTTCGGTCAACGATGCACGAAATAAACATCTATGTAGGTATAATATAAATTATGATTTCAATAATTCGTTTAATAATATAGTTTCAGCGTTGTTTGAGACAGCTGGACGATCCCTTAAAGATGTACAGGGGAAATTTTAAGAAGTATTACTTAAACCTTGAGAATGTACCTACTACTAGTAGAATAGGTATCTACTACTTTAACTTCACCGTGTTTACTTCGAATATCCATATGTTAGAAACTTTAAAATTCTTATTGATTGTTTAAGGGGCTCCACGCGCTTTTTGACTACTTTGATGAGTTTTGAGTTGATATTCCTCCGTCATTACAATAGATTTATTTATGCCACAAACGTTAATCGGTTCTTCAATACTTTATCTACTTTTGCAAGAGAGATTTTATTATATATTATAGTAAATATGGGATACTATTTCGGTTAACCTCGTTGTTGTTAATACGGTAAGCCAAAAAAACACGAAAAAACGGACGGTAACAGATCGAAGGTCATTGGGAGCTGTGAGCCCCCTAAGAACAACGGTTAACATTGCAACTGTTGTGAAGTGGTACGGCACCCACAGCATGAATCCGAATTTCACTCCACCGGATTTACAACGCATAATATTCAATATAATTATAGGGGAGACCTGTACAAAACCGTATACCGGGGTACAACCGTACGCCATGCCTATTTCAGTTATCAATTCAAATTTCCCGCTCGCGAGCCGCTCATCGGCGGCGACCAATAGGAGCTATTTGTCAACAAAAACAGTTGGCCGCTTGCGCGGGCTGGAACGAAATATTCAAAATTATTGTTTTTCGCTGTTGCTGATGTAATTTTTATGGAAATTCAAGTGTCAATTAGTAATTTGAATGTCTAATAAGGTAAGTAACTAAATGTATATGTTGAATTGATTAGCGTTGGCAGTTTTTTAAGATAAGTTTTACTCGTGTATTTCGTTTTATGTGAAGTAGTCAGTGACATGGTTGTACTTGCAGCCCTTGGGTAAGAACCGTATGGGGTAAAATCGTATCATATAAGATTTTGACCCAGAAGCAACGTTTAGAATTCTAACGTATTATTATTGTTTAGGATATTTTAGCAATGCCGCGTACTTATAAAACACACAATAAAAACAAATTCACTACCTACAAAAAAACAAACGCTGATGATGAGAATACCTGCCTCTACTGCCTGTAAGAATATGGCACAAGCCGAGTATATGAGGGCTGGGTGCAGTGCATGGGCTGCAAAAGCTGGTCGCATGAAGGCTGCGCCGGCTACAACTCAGATGAATTAAATAACTGGGGATGTGTTATGGCTTAATTATTTATGGGGCAATAGCGTATACAGTATACGGTTTTATACGGGTGGCGGGGCAAAATCGGAAAAAGTGGACATTTTGATTTCTGTCTTTAATTCGGTTAAATGTTACGATTATCGTAAATACGTCTATTTCATTGTTTTATCAATTAAATTTGCTAACTAAAAAGGTGTATATCTTTTACTTATGTTTTTATATGAATATTTGACAGTCTCAGATCCTTAGCTATACGGTTTTGTACAGGTCTCCCCTACATACATTTCAAATGGTCGTTTTTGAACGAGCGAGTGAAGCGAACGAAGTTCTCCATTTCAGCTTGGACCAAATACTCCAGGCAAAATACGGTTTTGAAAAACATTAATTTATAATAGCGTTTTTTTTTCTTTATTTCATTTGAAAACATTATTCTAAGATGCTTTATTCAAGAATCCAACAAACTTTCCATCCAGAAGTATTTATATAGATTTAAATAAAGCATGAATTGTTTTTTTTTTAATATTTATTTTGAATATTATAGAGCAAATGTAAATGAACCAAAATAAAAATAAAACCATTTATTAATATTTTTTTCTAACTTTTCAAAAGCTAGTTAAGTTATAATTTTTTTGATGTCTGAAATTTTGTTGGATTTTGTTGCTACGTAACTATTTAATTGATAATAAATATATCCAATACAAAGAAAAAATCAGCTATTATAAATTATTTCCAAATTTGACATTTTTTCCATACAAGTTGTCAGTTCATTGCCTGGACTAAAAGTGTATTTCATATATCCGCACGTCCGGCTGCCGGCGGCTCCTCTACAGGTCGCATTACTCATCCGATTCTCATGAAATTTTGTGAGCAGTAGGTCGATCACGTAACGCATTGTACGAACGTTGGGTAGGTCTAAATGTCACTTTTTATATGGAAATTTGACAGTTAAATTGTACCGACGCGCGTTCGGAACGTTACGTGATTACCCCTCAGGTTCGATAATGAAATATAATTTTTGTCGATTCAGATTTGGTAATTTTTCAAAGAAAGATATTATTTTAAAGAATAGAGCTCACAATTCATTTAAAAATATTCCTTCATTATATAAATTTAAATTTAAGTTCTTTCAAATATTGTCATAGATGAGATTTACTTTTACTGCCAAATTTTCCGTTAGTGATAACTAGAATATTGTATTTTCTATTCGACGATTGGGTTTTTTCCAAAAGAGTGATCATTTTCGTCTGACTTCATTCGTTTCATTACCTCAGGAGCGATTACCACGAATATAGGCAGTGTAATTAAAGTACGCCTTAAAAGAACGCGGTCAACGCCCCCTTAATGAAGGGTAATGGGTAATACTAGCCATGGTGATCTTTTAAATCGGCGCTATGGTTTCATTTGGTTTAGTGTCCGACCGAAGGTTCGGTTTCGGCCAGTTTCGGCCAAAAACTCATGTTTCGGCCGTAGTTTCGGTTTCGGCCAAAAAAGGCCGAACTTTTCGGCCGGGCCGAAACTTACGAAACGGTACTTCGGGTCGCGTTCGGCCACCTTCGGGTGCGCTCGTGCCAACCGGCAATTATAATAATATGGCGTAGCTCACCGCACCGGCCACCGGCTCAGTGAAGTGACGCTTTGTGTGCTTGTTCCCGGAATTATGGTAACTTGTAGTAAACTTTATTTTATACAACCTTCACGAGTTTCATTCAGGTGTTACATTGTTAATATGTGTATAAAAGCGGTTTTACGTAATTTTTTCAACGATTTTAACAAGTCTACAAAAGGTTCGGTTTTGTTCGAAACTAGAGCCAAAGCCGAACCTTCGGTTTCTGTTTCGGATTCGGCAAAAAAACATGGTTCGGTCGGACACTTATTTGGTTGTTTATACGGCAAAGCGTTTGATATTTGTACTAGGTAATAAGTTTTCATAATAATTTAATGTTTACTGCATTTCTAATTCAATATTCTGTGTAACTGTTGGGTTACTTTATCGAAAAATAAACATCTTTTTTCGTCATTTTAACGTGAGATAAAATTAATACAATCGTTCTTGTTTCGTTTTTTTTCTTCTGTGTGATATCTCTACGTATATCCGCATTGATAGAGTGCAATTTATTCGAAATTGAAATCCCATGCAAGTTCTCCATTCTTGGCATTAAATGTGTTAAGTGTGAGAAAATTGCCTCTCATTTGATTATATTAATTACCTACAGACATATGTACCTATTAGTTTTAAATACCATAACTAACTACTACCTAAGTAACTATGGTAGGTACAGTATAGCTTTTTTGAGGGCCCCAAACCCAACGCCCTTTTTTGCTTATTTAAAGAAAGCATCCCTAACAGGACATTTTATGAATTTTGTGGAATTGCTTTTGCAAGTAAAAAGCGTTGCATTATGAGGTTAGAAATTGCAGAATGGATCTTGCTTTTTCTTGATGTTTTGTCTTCGTGTCACGTCGGAAACCAAGGGCATTTGCGAGTGCTCCTTGATATAGGTTTTAGTACAGATGTGCTGTTGCCAATATTACTACTGCCGGGAATACTGCCACTGCACTGGCAATATTGCCGGGAACTTTGCCTGTGTAACCGGTACCAGAAATATGAATGAGATATTTTCTTGATTTTAAATGCAAATTACTGTAAACGTAAAGAAAGTTGCGTTGTTGTGCTTTTTACAATTATAACGAACTCATTCTCATTAACTGAAAATTACCGGCAACATTGCCTAATGTTCCCCGCAGCGAAACAACACTAGGTGAATGGCTGGGTGAACTAGTGTTTCGACTAATATGTACAGTCGCGGAATGAATAGGTTGGCCGGAGGGGTAATCACGTAACGTTCCGAACGCGCGTCGGTACAGTTTAACTGTCAATTTTCCATATAAAAAGTGACATTTAGACCTACCCGACGTTTTCGTACAATGCGTTACGTGATCGACCTACAGTTTTCAAATAGCTTCATTTACGCGTTGCAAGCACATGTTACCTTTTTAAACTGTGTTACCGACGAGAGTGTTGTATTGTAAATTATGTTTAACTGTATGATAACAAAGTTCAAATTTACTTAGACGAATATTCCTTGACTATTAACAGTTGAAACCTTTTTAGGGTTCCGTAGCCAAATGGCAAAAAACGGAACCCTAATAGATTCGTTATGTCTGTCTGTCTGTCTGTCCGTCCGTATGTCACAGCCACTTTTTTCCGAAACTATAAGAGCTATACTGTTGAAACTTGGTAAGTAGATGTATTCTGTGAACCGCATTAAGATTTTCACACAAAAATCGAAAAAAAAAACGGTAATTTTTGGGGGTCCCCATACTCAGAACTGAAACTAAAAAAAAAAAATTCATCAAACCTATACGTGGTGTATCTATGGATAGGTCTTCAAAAATGATATTGAGGTTTTTAACATATTTTTTTTCTAAACTGAATAGTTTGCGCGAGAGACACTTCCAAAGTGGTAAAATGTGTGTCCCCCCCCCCCCCCGTAACTTCTGAAATAAGAGAATGATAAAACAAAAAAATATATATGATATACATTACCATGCAAACTTCCACCGAAAATTGGTTTGAACGAGATCTAGTAAGTAGTTTTTTTTTAATACGTCATAAATCGCAAACCGCAATTTATTTTACGGAACCCTACATGTGCGAGTCCGACTCGCACTTGGCCGCTTTTTATTAGTTTGATCTTCCTATTACGTTGTGTCAAGTTAGATGCAAATCCTTTTCGCTTATTTCCTGTCAGTGTCATCTCCACTTATAATAAATCTCTAAATTAAAAAAAGAATCAGCCAGTTTGAAACTAAGCTTTCTGTGGTACGAATGTTCTCAGCATCCCATGGACGGAAAAATATGAAACATTTTATATAGGTACATTATTATTCCAGCTGCAACGTAGGATAGTTTTTATCCGACTGCGACAATTAATTTATTTTCCGTAATATACGACTTCATTTAATTTTTCATTTATTATTCTTAAAGTATATCGCCGCCACATCTGTCAGCTAAAAGAAACGTCAAAATCACAGTAATAAGAAATACTACGGACAAAATGGCGGAATTGCTTTGCCTTTCTTTCGCCTATTAATAATTTTATTCCCGTCTACGATATACATTGACGAGACACATAGGTACCAAAAGCAAATATAAAATTAATCGATTTTGATATGCGAACTTATATGCGCAAATGTCGAATTAAGGCGTAACTTGTACAAATGTAACAACAAATTCGAACAATATAAACTTGGTTTTTTTGAATGGCACGCGCGCGCGCTCTTTGCGTATTCAGCCAAACCACGAAAACTGAAACTCGAAGTTCGTATATCTGAGGGCCTACCGCGAGCGGCATTCGAAGTTTTCCCTCTCTGTCGCACTTATGTACGAACTTGTAAGTATGACAGAGAGGGGAAACTTCGAATGCCTTTCGCGGTAGGCCCTCTGCATTCCTGTCATTTGTTAGTGCGATAGAGATAGAGATACCCGAATATTTTCGAATTCCGAAGTTCGTGGTTTAAAAGAAAATACGGATGTCGGATAGATCTAAATTAATATTTTATGTGTGAATATGGTTAAAATTATTTGGAAATACTATTGTTGTTATTGTTTTAGTATATTTGACTAGCTTTAAGTTTAATATTGTACGTCCGAAATGGGCAAGCTGTTGGACTTTATTTTACCCAAAACAACTAAATGTACACAGTTCTGACAATAAAGAAATCTTATTTTATCTTATCTTATCGAAAATAGGGATGTAGACACTAAACAAAATAATCATAATGTTGTATTATCTCGAAAAAAAACAACGCAAGAGGCTATATAGGTAATCACTAAGTTATAAGTGTATAAAGTTTTAAGAGGGGGTTTGTTGCGTCTCTTTTCCGCAAAACGCACCTTTATAATGAAACGATTGTTTTTTACTATGACGCTCGAGGATCGTGACGTCACGGTCCCTGATCGTTTTCTCACTCTAACAAGCGACATTAAAACGGTTGTAGCTTCGTAATTTTTTGAGATATTTGAATGAGTTTTTCGTTTCTTCTTTCTTTTGAAGTGAGTCTACAGCTACACCTCTATTTGGAAGACAAGCGGAAATAATCCATACTATCCATACTAATAATCCATACTTCCATACTAATATTATAAATGCGAAAGTGTGTCTGTCTGTTACCTCTTCACGCCTAAACCGCTGAACCGATTTAGATGAAATGAGCCCCGGGGAAGGACAAAGGGTAGTTTTTATATCTGAGGGGCTGAAATTGGGGGTGGAAATTTGTATGGAGCTACTTAAACCGCTGCACCGATTTAGATGAAATTTGGTATATAAATAGTTTGAGTCCCGGGGAAAGACATATAATAGGTTTTATCCCGGAAATCATCCTCTAAGGGGGTGAAAGGGGGGGGGGTGTGAAAATTTGGGTGTAATCTATTTTGATGAAATTTGGTGTAGATATAGGTTAAGTCCTGGGAAAGGACATGGGATAGTTTTTACCCCAGAAATCATCCCCTAACGGGGTGAAATTAGGGGTGAAAATTCGGATGGAACCCATTTTAATACAATTTGGTATAGAGATAGCTTGAGTCCTGGGAAAGGACATAGGATAGTTGTAATTCCGGAAATCACTCCCTAAGGGGATGAAAATTTGGATGAATCCCGTTTAGATGAAATTTGGTATAAAGGACGTTTGAGTCCCGAAGAATGACATTAGATAGTTTTTATCCCGAAAATCATTCCCTAAGGGTATGAAATAGGGGGTGAAAGTTTGGATAAAATCCATGTACCTAGATGAAATTTGGTATAGAGATAATTTGAGACCCTTCCAAGGATATATAATAGTTTTTGCCTCGGAAATCATCCCTTAAGATGGTAGAAGTTTGTTTGCATTATATTTTCTAAGTATTAAGTTCTACGCGGATGAAGTCGCGGGCAACAGCTAGTCATTGCTATTTCTTGTATTCGTTTTGTTTTTAATATTATCTGCGCACATATCATTAGTGCTTTAAAATGCGTTCAGAAACCGTCGGTAATCATAATCATAATCATAATCATAATCATAAATTTATTTCCATTTAACCTTAGGTGGTAAATACATTGTGGTCGAGTCCTCCTATTAGGTATTATATAACCTGTGTCAGGAGACCTCGCTCTTCCAAATTATACATTATAGGTAGTTCTAACGTTAAAATGGTTTTTATAATGTTCCAAAGATACAAAAATAGGTACTTAAGCCTAGCTTAAACTATATGTATGTGTGTGTGTGTGTGTGTGTGTGTGTGTGTGTGTGTGTGTGTGTGTGTGTAAGTGTGTGTGTGTGTGTGTGTGTGTACGTGTGCGTATGTGTGTGTTTTGTATTAATTAATTATTATAAACCTCAAAGTATATTTTCAGTCTCATAATAGTTCAGTCCACTTAGCCATGTTGATACAGTTTTTTTACAGTCGTAGCAATTTAATATATAAATATTCAATTCCCTGTTTATCTTATTATATAACAGTGCGGATTGTACATCAAACTGTCTCTTTGCAAAAGCTGATTTGTACGCAGGCAAAGGTGCTTTTTTATGAGTTCTTCTCTGAGTTGACAGTTCAGGTTTGAAAACTAGCGATCTGTGAAGTTTTAAGATGGCAGACATTATGTACAATTTGCGAATGCTATGTACTTTACATAGCTCATAAAGTTCTGTAGTGGGGTATCTGTAGGGTTTAAAGTACATCGTTTTTAACAAACATCTCTGACCTCTTTCAACTTCCAGATACTTGGTTTTATCAGCGCCCCCCCATACTGGAATGCAGTAGGTCATTATAGATTGAGCTAACACAATGTATACTTGTTTTAGTAAATTGGCGTTACTGATATGTCGTAGAGTCTTAAATATCCACACTAGCTTTCTTATTCTACCGTTTAAATATTCTAGGTGTTGATGCCAAGATAGCCGTTGGTCGATTATTATGCCTAGATATTTAATCGAAATCACTTTTTCTAGTGGGGTGCATTTACATAATGTGTTGTTTTGCGGATTACAGTTGTGAATTTTGAGTTTTAGTTCCTGTCGAGGTTGTGTGCTGACCGTCTTTGTGAAGCAGATGTATTTAGATTTAGCTATGTTGAGTGTAAGTAGATTGGATTTCAACCACGCGTCGATCTTGCGGAGCCCCATCTCAGCAGCACCAAAGACCGCTTCCCAATTCTTGCCTGTGAATGCTACAACCGTGTCATCTGCGTATGAAATAACATGTCCATCGTGGATGGCCATGTTAGTAAGATCGTTAATGTAGACAAGAAACAGGGTCGGCCCCAGCACGCTGCCTTGTGGGACGCCACAGGTCACCTCAGCATCTGTACTTGTATGGATTCCAATTTTAACCCTCTGACAACGATCCCGAAGGTAGTCAACCAGCAGATCCAGAGGTTTGCCTCTGATGCCGTAGTGTTCTAGTTTTTTTACAAGAATGGGGAGAGATACAGTGTCGAAGGCCTTTTTTAAGTCAAGGAAAACAGCAAGGCACTGTTTCCCTTTGTCAACTTCTTTGCTCACCATCGATGTAAGTTTCAAAATTGCGTCTTCCGTCGATTTCCCTTGCATAAATCCAAATTGAAATTTTGATAATAGTTTATATTTGTTAAAGTAGCTTGATAGTCTAGTATTAATAAGTTTCTCTATTATTTTTGAGATTGATGTGAGCACTGAAATCGGCCTGTAATTATTCGGGTCGGTTCTCTCTCCACTCTTATAAACCGGCGTAATTAGCGACTGTTTTAGCAGTTTCGGAAATACACCTTGGGCAAAACATAGATTCGCTAGGTGGCTAATCACGGGCACTATAGTGGTTTTGCACAGCTTTAAATATTTTGTAGGTATACCGTCAATTCCCGGGGCACTATCGGATTTTAACGACATTAAAATGTTTTCAACCTCACGGGGATCTGTTTCTAGTAAAACGAAAGATGACAGCGTGGCGCTATTATTATGTATGGTACCGGTGTCGGTTCTAGGGATATTACCAACAGGTATGTCTGCAGCAAGATTTTTTCCAATGTTACAGAAAAACTCATTGACGCAATTGACAGCATCCTTGGGAACAGGTTTGTGTTTGAGTAGTTCAGTGTTGGAAGTTTTGGTGGCTTTATAATTGGTTATTGACTTTATTGATGTCCAGAGACTCTTAGGGTTCTTTGAGTTTTCCAGTAAATTTCGATCATAATGTCGTTTAAGTTTTTTTATTAAATTACATAAGTAATTCCGATATCTCCTAAATGTGACCTTTAGAACCTCATTATCTGGGTCCGTCTTTAGCTTCAACTGCATTTTATTCCTGTTTCTGATACATCGCAGAATACCCGGAGTTATCCATGGCTTAATAGTTCTTCGGTTTCTGGGTATTTTACAGACTTTTTTACTTTCATTTAATGATTTGTTAAGTTTATGAATAAGTTGCTGTATTATGAAGTTAGGGTTGTTACTTAAAAGGAGGGAATTCAGGTTTTTTTCTAATAGATTGTTGGCTGCATTTGCATAATTAGTTACTTCAATAGTTTTAGGAGTTGTTTTTTTACTGTAGTTAAAGGATAAGATCAAGAGTGTGGTGCTGTGATCTGTGATTGATGTGTTAAGGACGGCTGTGTAGGCGGTGGTTGAGGTTTTGTTTATTTTTAACATGATATGGTCTAAACAGTTACCTAATCGGGTTGGTTTGATTAGTCCAGGGAGGATGCCATGTACACTCAACATGTTCAGGTAATTATTTCTGTTATAGTATTCATAACTCGGCTCAACTGTACGTGGAATCAGGTTTATATTTATGTCCCCGGTGATAGCTATAGTTTTAGCCGATAACGAGTTTAAGCAATCATTTAGTGAGTTAACAAAGTTTGAGGCATTAGTGTTAGACGGGGACCTATATATACCGAGTATGATTATGTTATGTAAAGATATTTGTAGGCACGATGCGTGCTCAAGTTTTACTTCGTCAATAATTGCATTTAAGTGGGTTTTTACATACACGACAACTCCGTCGTTTTGGTTTAAATTTTGCGATGAAGCCATTGAATTATAGTTAGGTATAATAGGGATGGGCTTTATAGGGTTTAATCGACATTCTGTTAGGATCAAGATGTCAGGATCAAAATCCAGTTGAGATAGTGTAATTTGGAGATCGGGAAGATTTGTGTAGATACTCCGTATATTCTGCGATATGACAGAAAGGTTGTTGTTAGAAGGTGGTATATATTTGCGAATGTCTTGAACGTCACATTCAAACGATTGTGCTATTTCCATACTGTCAAGCTCATCTATTAGATTAAGCTGATTAGCCATTGGAGGAGAAAATAGTTCTAGAAGGGTTAACTATGGGGGGGTTTATTATAGACATTAGATGTTTACATCGATTAATGTGTGAATAATGAGATAATGAGCGCTGCGTGTAATGTTTTTTTAGTCTGAAGATGCGTTTATTTTGTGTATTGATATTGCTATTTTTAAATAATAGGTAATTAGTTATTCTTTTAGGGACAAATGATGCCATAATGCAGTGGGTTTCCTTTTTTAGTGAGTGTGTGTGTATGTCATTATGTAGTGTATTTGAGTATAAATAGTTTTTATCATTGCATATGAGTGCAGAGAGTGTGTATATGCCTTTCATAAACGATTTATGTAAGCGGATCGTTTGTTGTGAAGGAGCAGACATTCTAAGGCAGGTTGACACATTATGCAGTGTGTGAGTGTGTTTTATTGGTTTTATGTGTAGGTATGTTAGTTTCCAAGTACCAGGGGCGCATAGTACAGTAATAATTATGCTATACTTAAAACTAGAAGTTATATTTAAACTAAGTGTATGATGCTCGATTTCAGTTGTACTAGGACAACATGAAATTGTAATATAGTGATGAGTAGTAATTTGAAATGATAGTCACGTTTCCTGGGTGGCGGGGACTGTAAACGGTAATGACCAGCATTATATTACAACCAGTTTTACTATGACAACTTTCTTGTCTGTGGTAGTAGGTAAAATCTGTACTGTAATGTTATTACAGTACAGATTTTGGTATCGTTATGAGTTTAAATTTGGAACAGCTGTCAAAACTCAAGTGGGTCTCTATTCTAGTACCTATCTATAGATATTAAAACAGTTATCGATACGAAACGTCAATTTATTATTTTTTTTTATTTTACTTTTCAACAATTTTTTTTCTTTTTTTCTCTTATTTACTTTTTGTTTTTTTTGCACTTTTTTTTTACCTGTTTTCCTTTTTTAACTTTTTACTTTTTTCTAATTTTTTTATTTATTTTTTACTTTTTTCACATTTTTGCACTTTTTTATAATTTTTTTAAACATTTTTTGCACGTTTTTTTACGTTCTTCACTTTTTTTTAAAGTAGTTCTAATTTCTTTTTTACTTTTTTTACCTTTTTAAGTTTTTTTTACTTTTTTTTAATTTTTATTCCTTTTTTCACTTTTTTTAACTTTTTAAACTTTTTAAACTTTTTTCACTTTTTTTGTTACTTTTTTTCCTTTTTTTAACTTTTATCACTTTTTTTTTACTTTTTCTGCCTTTTTTTTTTTTTTTTTAAGATTATTTACAGGTAGAACTCGTAGCAATGCAGGTCATTTTCCTACGGCTTCTGAACCCATCGTAGAGTACTTATGATATGTGTTTAGATAAAAGTAGTGTATACAACTATACATAATTAGGCCTTAAAACACTCGTGTGATCCTATTAACTAAAACTACACTCTTATTTTAAGGCCTCTCATTATGTATCAGTAGCATAAACTACTATTAACTCGCCTTTCCAAAATGCAAAGAGGTTAATTCTCTTAGTGGACGTATCTGTGGGCCATGTAGTGAAATGAAATTCCTTATGACGGAATGTGTCATACTCGGTCGATAAAGATACTGATAACTTATACTGAGCAAGCAAAAACAGATCTTAAGGTGGTCAACCTTTTCATTCCGCGACTGTACCTAAACATCCGTGATAATATGGTATTTGACAAAAGTAAAAATAATTGCAGATATTAAAAATTGGGTTGACATTATTCTGTATTTGCCTACAAACTCCATACTGAGATAGCGTTGACATTTTTGATAGAGAATCAGATAAGTATGTAACCGCCTCCTCGTGGGGAGCAATCGTATACAACACCTAGTGACTGCAATACGGCCACATCTCAAGTGTAGGTATTTTATTTTCGAGTGTACAGTCAGCAGCAGAAGTAGATGTGCGGGCCTAATGCTCAAAATCCTCTACACACGGATTCTAATATCAAGAGAATAAGAATCTGTGTCGATCATTTTGTGGGTGTTAATCTGCTTAGCTACTTCTGCCGCTGACTGTACAATAGAGCCACATCCCAAAAAATGTGTTTTAATTTTGAGATGTGGCCGTACATACTGCAGTCACTAGATTGTTAAGATGCTCGCAAAGCTCCCAAGGCTAGTTATACGGAGCATCTTTTGACATTTTATGGGACATGTAATTAGCAAACATACGGGTTTATGGCTTGGTTTATGACTCTTGTGTTGAACGCACTACTAACTATGCTCGTTTGTCCAGAATAGTTAAAGCCGCCTCGGAAGCTGTTAAACGACCCTTAAAAAAGTTATTATTTGTACATACTTTTTAGTGCATTAAGGTAACACATACTTACATATATCATAACCACTGTATAGCTTAACTACTGTCTTTAAAGGCATGATTTGCAAAAGTATTATGACACGTTTCAAAGTATCTATACCTACCCTATTCCATATAAGATTAGAATAATATAAAGATACCCAAAAACAATTAAGATCAAGCGTTCTCTTAATGATTGAATACCTATTTCTTATCATACACATTTGAATTTTCAACCATATGACTATAACTTTACGATTGAAATTCGAAAGCTGATGTTCGCCTTTATATTATTAGGTGTGAGTATTCGTTAATGACACAGATACCTATTTCTTAATACGACAACAATGCGCTGTTACGTCATCAAGCAATCCGATATCAGTTCAATAAATGAGGTGACACTTAAGTGCATAAACGTAATGATTGCTAGTTCCTACAGTGTTGGTTACTGGTTAAACCTACAATTTTTTTTTAGTGGCCCTGTGAGCTGTAGAACTTGCAGCCTGTCGTTTTTTTTTGTCTTAATTTCGAAAAAACTGAATAGACGAAAATCTATGTATTTATTGAATTATTGAGAATCGGTTGAGAAATAAGATCTGACGAGAAGAACAGCAAGACAGACGCCGGACATACAAAACAATTTTTGCCCAAGGAAGCTGAAACGGAGAACTTCGTTCGCTTCGCTCGCTCGTTCAACTAATGTGAAGGTGTGTATGTTTAGCTGTCTTGTACTCTATCGCGCGAAAACGCAGATACCTATCCATTCAGCTGTTAAATTAGTAAGTTCTGTTATTGCGTTCTAAATCAATAATATGCGCCGCTTAAAACGTGACTTAAATAAGATCAAATTTGGCATAGATAACTTTATGATGACCTGGATACTTTTATAGATAGGATATATATTTTATACACGGTGATTTTTAATTCGTGATCAGGAACCTATTTTTCTAATTTAGTAATTGACGCCAAACACGATTAACTCGAAGTTACCTAAAACAGACGGTCTTATTTGTTCATGAATAAAACTGAATTACGAATTACTTTTTGATTAGAAATCATTGTCATCCTACCGGCAGTTTAAATTTATGATAATAAAACCTGGAAATATTTGTTTCATAAACCAACCTAAAAATCTTTGTGTCCAATTATTAAATTAAGAGTCATAAACTGACAATTTCTTTTTATGAGATTGAGCATGACAAGTACTCGTAGATGTAAGCGTTTATTGACGCATCTATCTACTTAGCTTCAATAATGTGCATTATCAATATTATCATATTTATCATTTTTAATTAATTAATTGTAATTGCATGAGACCTCATCCATTGAAATCTTTTTATGCTGGTTATTCATATTTTTCAACTCTTGATAACGAATTAAAAATCACCGGAGGATATTTTGGGGGTAGAATTAGATATGTGAAATCATACGCACGTGGAAACATAAAAGTTGTCTCTACTGTTCCCGAAAATTAAGGACATTATATCTTATTTTCTGGTTGTGAAGTATATAAGCACCAACAAGTCATTAAAGTCCATACAAATAATTATCGGCACCTACTTATTTCGCCTAGTGCCTGCTATATGGCCACAACTCAAAATTAAAACACATTTGAGATGTGGCTCTATTGCACAGTGCAATACGGACTCATTTCAAATGTGTTTTAATTTTGACTTGTGGCCATATAGCAGGCACTAGGCGATTGATACAAGTGTTTTAACTTCATCATCATTCTCAAAGCATTATTCCCGAACCCGAACATTATAAACGAACCCGGGGTCCGCGTTGTGTATAACTTAACTAGGTATGTATAATACATAAAGTGTATATCTATCGTATTATCAATATGAAAGTGATCATGCCTAAGTAGGCGGTGCAAATGTAAATATTAAAGTATATAGATATATGAATATCAATGTTAGCGTGAGGAATGAAAAACGCGAGCTGAATAAATTGTGTTAACTGCCACGGGAGTCAATTTGACGCGTGGTATCGGTGTGACATTTTGTGGTTCGCTTTCGTTTACACGCGTATCAAACCTTATGTCTTAGAGCGAGGGCGAGCCACTAATGTAATGTCATACCAATTTGATGTAATGAGTTGAGCCTAATAGACCTCGAGAAAGTGTCGTGCGTCGTTTATAAGAAAAAGGCAGTCTTATTGGAGTTTAGGCCCTCCGGTTTGTTTTTTTCAGACGTTGGTGATATTGTGTCATATCGGTAAATAAGTGCATTTCACCTTAAAATTTCCTTCCAATAACAGTTTTGTAACACGCTTTTACTTCTAGAGTTTTTAAAGTCCAGAACAATGAAAACGGGGTATCTACATTGTGTATAGAACTTACCTACGTGTTTTTTTGCTCTTCAGTGTAGGTATTAATATTCTTAATTCGTAAAAAAACATAATTTTTACGATTGAGACAAAGTAATCCAACGAAAATAAAATCAGAGAGATTTTGGGAGGACGAATGTTTACCTACTCAAGGATCAGAGAGATCCTTGAGTAGGTAAACATTCGTCCTAACAGTAAATAAATGGTAACTATAAATAATAATTGACTTTCAAAACAAAGTTTTAACCGACTTCAAATCAGTAGCCATAGCTTCAAGTTTGCCTAAACTATTTGAAGAGTTCCCTCGATTTCTCCAGGATCCCATCATCAGAACTGGATTTTGGTGACAACGGGACCAATCTGTTCATAAAGGGCGTGCCAGGATAAGCTAAGTGATTCTGCCCCCGACGAATTTGGGCTTGTAATTTTTATGGGTGGTGTGGCTCTACACCAGTAATTATTGTGCAAAATTTGAGCGAAAAAAAAAAAAACTAAAAATCATTGTTTTTTGATAACTTTTTTTCTAGTTAACCGATTTTAGTATTATTTACATATGTTGTACATTGAGTCAAGATAATTGTATGACATAATAATATTTTCATTATGTCATAGCAAAAAAATAAATAAAAGCTGACTAAACTTAGAACATAGAGATATCTTTACATACATTTCCTAGACTCGCCTTAATATAACATAATACGAAATGTGTGAAACCTCTTTAGAGAAACGTACAGATTGCATACCTATTTAATACTGGCCACTTATATGTCGCTGCGTTAAATTAAAAAAAAAAACATTAGTATTGCAGCGGAATATTTAATTAACTCTTTTTGATTATCGTGCGTTAGTAAAATATTTTCTTGTTAATTACACTTAAAATAAAAGCGTATATAAACTTTGTTTATATGTAAATAGCTTACATAAACTTTGTTTGTACTCTTATCTAGTTGACGTTGGTCATTAGAAGATAAAGAAATAGTGAAAATGTGCACATTTGCACAACATGTCTGGGAGTATTATGCGATGCGCTTGTTGCGGAAAACAAATAATCAAAGATGTCGACAAAGCCTTGGAAAAGAAACAAACGTCATTTATTTCTAACAAAATCTTCTTTCTGCCTTTGACTTTGATTATTTGTTTTCCGCAACAAGCACATCGCATAATGCTCCCAGACATGTTGTGCAAATGTAGTGCACATTTGCACTATTTATTTATCTTCTAATGACCAACGTCAACTAGATAAGAGTACAAACAAAGTTTATGTAAGCTATTTACATATAAACAAAGTTTATATACGCTTTTATTTTAAGTGTAATTAACAAGAAAATATTTTACTAACGCACGATAATCAAAAAGAGTTAATTAAATATTCCGCTGTACTAATGTTTGTGATATACTAATGTTTTTTTTTTAATTTAACGCAGCGACATATAAGTGGCCAGTATTAAATAGGTATGCAATCTGCACGTTTCTCTAAAGAGGTTTCACACATTTCGTATTATGTTATATTAAGGCGAGTCTAGGAAATGTATGTAAAGATATCTCTATGTTCTCCCTCAGATAAAATTTTGAAAAAAATACATGTTGTAGTTTATTAGTGGGTCTACTATTGGTGAAAAAACTAGAGCGGTCTCTAACCTTTAAGTAATTAAAAAAAATTAAAAAGTTTAGTCAGCTTTTATTTATTTTTTTGCTATGACATAATGAAAATATTATTATGTCATACAATTATCTTCACTCAAAGTACAACATATGTGAATAATACTAAAATCGGTTAACTAGAAAAAAAGTTATCAAAGAACAATGATTTTTCGTTTTTTTTTTTTTACAAAAACTATAATGTTTAGGGTGCTCAAATTTTGCACATTAATTACTGGTGTAGAGCCACACCAACCATAAAAATTACAAGCCCAAATTCGTCGGGGGCAGCATCACTTAGCTTATCCTGGCACGCCCTTACTATAATTTAGTTATCGCGTAACATACACACATAAAAAAAAACATACAGACGAATTGAGAACCTCCTCCTTTTTTGAAGTCGGTTAAATAAATAAATATGTATGTATGTACCCAAAGTCGACCCTACATGTACCTTTAGTAGCGATAATACTCTCTAATTCAGTGACAATTCCAATATATGAATGGGCGCTTTTAGTAAAGAAACAGTTTTGCAATCGACTATTCTACGAGGACTTTGCGATTTTCTAAACGGAGAGTAATTGTGAGAATTGGCTCCCTTGTTAATAGCACCCCCGCCCCATATTCCACCCCTCATTTCACATTAACAAGGGTAATTTCGAAGAAGAAAATAATCAATATCTTTCCGGGACACAAACTATCTCCATGCCACACTTAATCAAAATTCAGTTTAAGCGTCACAAACTAATAATCACACTCTAACAGAGTTACTTACTTACGCACTCACAATATTATTAGTAACCTACCTATGAATTTTCGACAGTGCGTTGTAATACTGCGTTAAAATTGGTGCGTAGTTGCACTGCTTCTCAGAAGCAAAAAGTATGGGCAGCCGTGATTTTCTTAGTAATGTAAGCCCTGTGCAATCATGTTAGTTCGGGTACAATGGGCACGGCGACCTACAAAGCAAGTGGGTCGACCTCTAAACTCACTTCACTTGCTCAATTAATTATTAACTTAAGTTTGGATATGTATAACTTTAATTTGAACGTATGTTTAATGCATTCGTTTTCAACTACATATAGTGTAAAATAACATCAACCTAATCTAGCGATCCTCCCTGTCGATTTGCGTGTTTTACAGTAAAATTATACATACATTGTATAATCATACTCATAATTCATTGATAATAAAAAAATACATCTCAACAAAGATACCTACGTATTTAAAATAAGCATAGGTTATTAACATAGCTATTCATTATATTACTTTGAATTTAAAAACTCTATATCTGTGTAAGTACCGTCATACATGCCTACTTTGCCACCAGGGGGAACTTTGCCCAAAAGGAAAATTTTAAAATTTGCTTCTTGGGCAAAGTTCCCCCTGGTGGCAAAGTAGGCATGTATGACGGTATCTCATATGTGTGTAGGTAAGTATTGATACGAATCGAGAAACGAGTTTAGTCAAATCAATAGTGTTGAGTTATTTTGGAGAATTACTTCATGTAAGGGGAGAGCTTACTTGGTCATATCCCGCACAATAATAAATATGTAACCAATCTTGCCAGGACCAAATCTTGAACTTTGGCATTTAGTTGCCTTTAAAACCAGGAGGTAGGTACCATACCAACGTAATGTAGTTATTTTTAGCAAATTGTTATGAGGACTTTAATTAAGTTTGAGCAAATTAATATAAGAATTTCACCAGCGATTAAACATCATACTTTTGTGTAATCTTCGTATAATATCTGCTTTTGACTTGTCAAATTGACACGTATGCGTCAGAGCGCTACGTGCGCTTTTCGCTACATACAGAGTTTAAGCTGCTACGGACTACGGCGTAGCGCTACGAGCGTAGCGTGGCTGTGAATGACTTAAGGTAATCGTCCCAACTTTAGACACCTTAATTTTAATAAATTTGACATTGCTTAGGATATCCTAATTATGAATACAAGTTAATTGACATTTTTATTTTAGTTAATAGTGAAGAGGCGGCCTCAGGGGCCCGTTTTTATTTTATTTTTGACTTTCACTTGTGACATTATTACTATTGTTTTATACTGTCAAATTATTATAGGTACCTAATGACGATCTTTTAGTGACTCCATCTTATTTTTGATGTGAAGTAATAAGTATGTTATTTTCTAAAGGAAATAAATGAATCTATCTATCTATCTATCATGTTGTTCCTATGAAAACTGAATGAAGGTTAAAGGTGCCAAATATTGGATGGGTGTCGGCCCCTGGGACGCTTCCCTCATATTTACAGTCCCCCGCGGCTATGAAGTCAATCCTGACACATTGCGCAACTATGAAGTTTCTGAATAATGATAATGTCAACCATAGGAAAAAAATACATATTGAACCCTAGAGGCATGTCTCAGGATTGACCATAGACTATATTGAATAACCTGTGGATTGACTTCATAGCCGCGGGGGACTATAGCACAGAAGATTCTCTGTTAACAAATTCCCAGTTTAGGTACGCCAAACGTGCCTAAATGTGGCCATCCCTTTCTATCGCATGCAACGCGCTGCAACCCGTGCGAGCGTCCTGTACCAACACGTTGCAGCTACTGAATAGAGCCCTTCGAAGGGGCGACCGGCATGTACTTGTAGCGATAAACACAAATCGCGAGTGAGCCGCGCCTGACTATAGATACAATAGCTCATATTTAAACGTCTGCTAGACGGTCTCATAGGCCACTCCGACAGAGCGACCTTGGTCCGAACGGACGGTGTAGACAGTTGTTTCCAGAAACATTTCATTTGACCTTCGATAAATACCTACACCAGAAATCTGTCCAAGAAATCATGTATTAAACATTTCGCTCCCATTAAGGTAAACGTCCGTGTGCTCGACGCTGTACTTACTTAGGCCGAGACGATTTTTCTTCATTCGAATTTAAGCCATGTCACTTTGACATAGAATGCCCATGCCATATAGTACATACAGCGTCGAGCACAAGGACGTTTACCTTATAAATAGTCCAGGCAATGAACTGACAACTTGTATGGAAAATATGTCAAATTTAAAATATTATAATACCAGATTCTTTCTTTGTAATGGATATATTATCAATTAAATAGTTCCCTAGCGACAAAATCCAACAAAATTTCAGACATCTAAAAAATTACAACTAAACTAGCTTCTGAAAAGTTTTATCTTCATTTTGGTTCATTTACATGTGCTCTATTAATAATTAAAAAAAAACCATTCATGCTTTATTTAAATCTATATAAATACTTCCGGATGGAAAGTTTGTTGGATTATTGAATCTTAAAATAATGTTCTAAAATGATATAAAGAAAAAAAACGCTATTATAAATTTATGTTTTTCAAAACCGGATTTTGCCTGGAGTATTATCTGAAATCAATAATACTATGGTGAAGTATTTCTTGCATGATTTATCTGATTTATTTCTAGTGTGGTTACAGTTTTTATGATAGTGCAGAAATAAAATATTAGTCATAATAGCACACAATCATGGTATATAGGTATTACTATTACAGTTCGTAACATAGATAGGATTCAACCTTTTAATAATGGGATAAATACTTAACCCTAAATCTATACGTTTTATTTTAATATGATAGTGGCTTCGCTACTTAACTACCAACATAACATCGTAAGAAGTTATTTACATACTGCGTTACCAAATGGCCGGGTGCGTCCATAGAAAGTACTGGACATTCGTCCAGTTGCTTTTAAAGTACACATTTATAGTCGTCCGATAAGATACCTACGTCTTTCTTACACTAGTCGAGATTTATACTTTCTGCGGTGTCGGTTAATAGCTATACTAATTTACGGTTATCTAGTCGACTTTAATTACCTGTCTTTGCAAAATGTCTAAAGGCTTATTTTTCCTGACGAATATTTATGTGTTTCTAGTTGTTGTTTTATTCTCAGTCATACATATAGATACACGGTTTTGGAAGTAATCATCGCAATGCCCGAGATTGGCAGGCAGGTATGAAGACCGGATTTTTTCTAATTAGACACGTCTTTGTCTTGTTTTTTGTTTGCAACCTAACCTAATAATAACGATTATTATTACGACAATTTCCCTTTAAACTGATTCAAATACATCTCCATCATTATTCATTACAAAAGGAATAAAGTTACCTACAAAACATTAATTGACACAAAAGACGCGTAACCAAAAACAAAAACCAAACTGCTCCAAATAACAGTGCCTTTACGAACGTGGCACCAAAGCGATTGTCCTGTTCGCGCGAGATGCTCACACAGTGCGTCGGAAAGAGACGATACGGTTTCCCTCGTTTCGCTAACCACACGGCTGGATAATCACGGAAAGGTCCGGATTTAAATAATTTACACTTGTGGCGATACATGAAGATTGCCTCGGAGTTTAGTATTTATGGCTACCGTTAAAATTTCAATAAAGCGGATGTGTAATTTCGATTAAGATCACAAATCAATAAGGTGCGCGCTTTAGCAACTATAAATATTATATTTTTGTTACACTGTGCGATTTAAAAAGGAATATGTAGCTGTTTATAGACGTTAAAGTGTGGACTACTGAGAGTACTGAGATAATAGTACATTATGATACAAGTGTGCTAAGTTGGTCATTACACTCGAGTCGGTTTTTAAGCCTGAGCCGAAGGCGAAGGCTTAATGGAGACGAGAAGTGTAATGACCAATGCTCACGTGTTTCATACGACGTTTTTCAACACATTTGCGAGGAAAAAAAAAATTAAAATGTTAAAAGATATGTAATGAAAAGGCACTAGTGCGATAATGTAATGTAAAAGTCACGGCATGGGTAATATTCTGCATTATTTTGCTAATATTTAAAAATATATGTAATGAAAAGGCACTAGTGCGATAATGTAATGTAAAAGGCACGGCATGGGTAATATTCTGCATTATCAGTGTAAATACGCTGTAATAAGACCTACTTTACGAGCAGGTGTGTTGAAAAGAAGTATTACCTAATGTATAAAAGACATTAGATATTATAGAAACACGTACGTGTCAGATATAGTAAATTAAAGAGGTTAAATACGTGCTGTTACAGCTAATAGTATTATTTTCGTTCCAGATTATATGTCACTATTGTTAGTAAAACTTTATTTAAATATGTCTAGGGGATTGCTGGAGGGTGTAAACAGCCCACACGGGGGGCGCAGCTGTATAATATATTATTGTTAACGTGAGAAGTATCTTAAGATTTAACAATACAATAATATTTAATACCTCTACGGTGGCGTCAATTAACTTTTTGGCCTAAAAGTTGACCGGTAGAGTACAGTACCTATGCTTTATGGCATTCATTTCGCCTATTGTAACTATGATTGAATGAATGAATGAATACGTTTATTTCAGAACCAGGTTCCATATTGTTAGTAAATATTATCTTAATTTAACTATGATGGCATTCATTTCGCCTATTGTAACTATTTCATTCAGTAAAGTTCAAATAAATATGTGATGAACTTTGTCACTTGATGTTTCTTTGGAATATGTACTAAAAAGTAAAACTAGTGAAACATTAAGGTATGATGTAACGCCTATTATAATAAATTTATTGGTTGATATAAAGATCAATCCCTCAAAGTTTCCCATATCGTTCAGCAGGTCATGTATTTATTTTTCAATGATGATACTGATTATGCTCTTAAGAAATATTTTTGTTTATATATTGATATGCATTTTTCTCTTATTTCAGGTATACATCAATAAGATTAGGTTCACATTTGTAAGTAAATTTAATTTAGCAAACTTTACCTTTACGAGGAGACAGCGAAACTCAAATAAAATGCCTGTGTTTATTAACGCCGTATTTGTGTAACAACACTCCCTTACCAAGTCGGTTAGGCGCTGCCATTTCATCTAAAACTTTCTAAAAGGTCTTAATTTACTTCCCCGTTATTTAACTAAAATAAACCTTAAGGTACTGTGATACGGTTTATATTTCAACTGTGTGTTGTAATTCATACGAGGTTGCAAAAGTCTCGGTCAATTTAGCGAGGGGGCGGCCACCCCAGTAGACGGAGCGAATATCTAAACCAAATATCATTCATACCGAGTTTGGCACTCTTTGACTGTAATTTGTGTAATTACTGCGTATTGTTTACATTCTTTTGGTAAGTTTGTGGGACGGAAATGACTTTATGATTGCGCCAAAATACCTGTTGTTTCATTAGATTAAATAAGTCTGCCACAGCTTAATATTTTTTTTGTGGACAAATTATGTTTTTGTCACATTTAAATTTAAATGTATAATGAATGACCAGATAATTTCTTGAGTGTTAATTGCACTTCTTTTTCCAGAAAATCCTGTCTCTTATTCATTAAAAGAATATTCCTCAAAATGTATTATTTATGTTTAGTAATTATATTACTTATAGAAAAAAGTAAATAGGTAAGTAGGAATCAATCATTTAAAAAAAACATTTCCTACCTCTTGTCTACGAAAATAACAAAATTGATATTTAAATAAATAGGTAAATAAATATTTGCGGACAATCTTACACAAATCGACCTAGTCCCAAACTAAGCAAAGCTTGTACTATGGGTACTAGACCAAGATAAACATACTTATATACATAAATAAATACTTACATACATATACATCAAACATCAAAATAAATCATTTGACTTCAAACATATCCCAAAATACCACCTTGTCACATTTTTAGGGTACCTAAACCATCAACTAAAATAATTCTGATCCGAATGGATCCATAAAACCTTCATTCTTAGCTATTTATATTCTATTTATTACTATGTTCACTATAATTATACACAAAATATGAGTTAACACGTAACATAAGAGTAAACTCGTTAATCACACCACACTCTCGTATTTTCCCTCAACACAACATTCATCTCATCAGGGAATTACTTCCGGTATAAAAAGTATTATCGTATATTTTTGTTCTCGGAATCAAACTATTTTCATACGAATTTCCATCTACAGATGATGTAGATCGGTTCAGCAGTTTAAGCGTGACACAAACAGACAGAGGCAGAGTTACTCTCGAATTTCTAATCGGAATTAAAAGTGGATGTAAGTATATTAATAACTAGCTTGTTAATAAAGGCCTCCACAGCCCGCGGCGGGCCCGCGCACGCGACCGGTGTGTGGAGGCCTTTGGAAACATAAGTTTCTCGTGGAATTACTTAACGCTAGGTTTAAAAGTAGTTTTTAATAAAAGTACATATAACACAAGAACAGTTTGTATACTTACCTAGTTACGTGTTTCAAACTTTTACTCGATTGTGGCAAAGTTTGAGAACTAAGTAGGTATATGACAGTTAGTATTAATTAACTTACAATTCCTAATCCGGTTCTTAATTTATAAGATGATAAAATTGCTAGATTACGAGTAGTATAAGTACTTAGTAACAACAATACCCAGACGAACTACCTAGGTAGGGCAAACCTTGGCTAATCGGTGATAGTTAGGTTTTTTGAGTATTTTTTAGTTTTTTTTTCTTAATTTTGACGGATGCGTTCGGATACTTGCTGCACGTAAGTAAGTTGAATGACAGTGCCGCCACCTACTTGAAATAATTACAAGCCGTAAAGATATCGTATAACTCCGCTATTAGACCTTAAAGTAACTATCACCGAATAACTTCATATCACAGATTAGCCAAGGTTTGCCCTACTTATTATTATCAAACTAGTGACTTTGTCCGAGTAAGCTCCTATAGCAACTTTCACCCCCGATATAATCCCTCTGAGGGATGACTTACGAAATAAAAAGTGCCCCATTTTTAAATCTACGTTCTCTCTACTATATTACGTTTCAACCGTTTAATGCGTGAGTGAGTAGATAACAAACACCAAACCGTCTGGTTCACATTCACTGCCAAGAATCGCTACACGCTACGCTCGTAGGTGATCCCGTGGTTTGCCCGTTTGTAGCGGAAAGCGACTACGGCGTAGGCGCCCCTTAGGCGGGTTCATGGCAGGGAAGGTGTTAATATTAATAGTAGGTAGGTACGATCAAGTGAAATGGACAAGGGCCGTGTAACAAGGGCCGTGGTAATAATTAATTTGAAATAACAATGTCTTTGGTTTGTTCTCAAGTCAACTCGAATATGAGACTGTCTAGTCTGGCTTCTACCTGTCTACGACCTTTGCCTTTGGTTAAAACCACTATATTATTAGTATTAATGTTAAGACTATGGTTGTACGTTTAAACTATACCTAGATTAACTATCCAGTTTATTTAATTTCGAATAGGTACTTAGTTCAAATTAATTCAATTTAACGATCTGATATTTTTGAAGTGAAAGAAGATTTATAGATCTGAAGTGTAATTTATCCGAAAACACCATTATTCCGGAATATTGAACGTCATTTTACGCTAGTGGAACAATACGACAGAGATGATTGAATGCAGTATAGTAGTAGGTTAGTATTTTATCCTGAAAGATTTTTCAATATAAAATACAATATTCATTCAAAGAACATGGCTTTCGAAATGATGGAATTCGGAAATATGTCTCGGGATTATGTAGTGTACGTCCGTACCCGTTTTAAACACACAGGTAGATTTATAAATTCATAAAAGGAGATCCCTTTTTGTGGATTATGAGTCGAACCAAAAATCAGGCTTCATAGGGCCCCATGTTGCACTGTTGGTATGTAATATTGATCCATTATTTATTTACGTACCTACATACCTACTTACGCATAATATCAAATTAATTAAGTATTAATAAACGTCCATAAAATAACCAAACATGTTTATAGATAACTGATGCAACATGCACTATAGGAAAAGGCAGTTTGAAACAAGTTAAATAATGACGTTACGTTATTTTCAACGGAACATTCATGCCACCGACTGCCGGTTGCAGTAAAGAGAGTATAAACGTATGGGTTTAAAAGGCACTTGTGCCCATTTTCAGTCAAGGCGGTTAGGCGAGCGTAGTTGGATGCAGCCCCGCTATTCTGTAACTTGTTTTAAGCTCACATCTACGCTCGCCTACAAATGTATTTTGACTTCGCGATTCGTAGTAAATAAGCGTAGGTAGAGGTCTAGTTTCCTTAGGCGTGACGGGTGGGGTGAGCCGCATGAGCGCGTAATGAATAACAGCACTGTGTGGCAGATGGCGCGTTCGCCGCATCGCGGTAGGCCGCATCACACTTGACTTTAAAGATATATACATTTTACACCGTATTACAATGGGATAAGGTGCAAAGTTGTATATATGTTTTTGACGTCGACCCTACAAAATGTTCTATAATTAAGCATAGAAATATTCGACTCTTTCACGCGTCCCTACGCTAGTTACTAATACGATATCAATAATCCCAGAGCCTGAAAGCTAATAAAAAAAGGTTACATAATTATTATGTTTCTGTTTAAAAAGTTACCAAACGAAAATATATTTCAAAAAGTTTGATATTTATTTCATTCGCCACGAACAAATTAAGGACTTACACAACACTTATGAACTCAACAAGTAGATTTTTTCTTTAAATATTTAGTCGTAACTTCGTAAGGTATTACAAATTTAACCAATTTTATTTTTAAATCATTGCTAAGTTCACCTAGGATGTATAAAGGTTCGTTAGTACATTATGTAAGATCAAATTACAGTTAGTTACAAGTGTAAGTACATTTGTGATATTACTCACCAACAAAGGGCGTGACGTGACGGCTCTTTATGAAAACGAGCGTACCTATATCAATAATGTCATCAGATTACTTCAATAAAGTACAGCATAATTTCAATGTCGCCGGTCACAGCCACAATTACCTAGTGGTTATTTGTAATGTCACACGCAGTTATAAACCTTTTGATTACGAAACAAGGTGTATTATAGCATGAAGTTGGTTGTTTGTGGAATTAGGGGCACGCACTTTGCCTCGTCCGAGAAGGGGCACGTTTAAAGGGGAGTTTGCTTCGGAATATACCTTCCATAAACTCGTCTCACAATCAATTATGTACTGTAAACGAGACCTTGTGCAAACCAGTTAAAGTTAAATTTCTGATTACATTTAGATTCGTTATACGACATTGCGGATGTTTTATCACGCCTCGAGATGTCGAGATGAGGTTTGATAAGTCTCTCGTATGTACAGTCGACGCCAAAAATATGTTTACAGTTTTCGCCTTATTACAATGGAATAAGGTGCAAAATTGTAAACATATTTTTGGCGTCAACTGTACAAACTCTTACCGCTGTTTGGATTTAAGGATTTTCACCAGCTAATGTACAATTTTATACTATTTGTGTAAGCTATTACTTAGTATTTTGTCAGTTCTACTCGTTTAACTTCATAAATTGAGTTGTTGGTCGTTTTCATCTCATTGAAGTATAAATGTCTTTTAAGTACCTATGTGTACAAATAGAGTGTGTGTAGCAAATAATCGCTCAAGTGGTTAGTTTAGTAGCTTTGTAAGTCCAAATATCCGCAAATGTCAAGGATATTGTCGGATCCGTATTCCAATGATATCCAGGTCGATTAATTACATCTTTCGGCGTCCCCTCGAGCTATCCAATACTCTGCCATACTAGCTTAAAAAGACCTAAGTGTACACCCAGTTACGTCTGTACACATGTAAACATTTTAGACCTTAAAATTTGTGCGATTAGGTTCAAATTCGTATACGTTTTTGGGTTTGATCGCGCAAAGACTGCGATACTAGCCATTTCGGATTAACTTGGCACAGAGGGCTAAAATTTTCAGAACAGGATTGTTTATTCTACTCATTTCGTTTAGATATTGAGGTTCAGTGCCGTGATTTAATCTACATCGCATAATATTATGTAAATGAGCTAAGTTAACGCATTAATTCGATTTACAGTGTGAATATAATTTATGATTATAGACAGAATAATGGTATATTTTAAGTAGGTACCTAATAGTGTTAACTGTCTTAATCGTCACATTTTAGACTGACTCGAAAGAAAACTTATTGGTTTAGCTACCGCAACCATTTTATACCAACGCTATGACTACTGAAATGTGCCAAGATACAGTAGGGTCATTTCGCCGGTTAGCGACCACCTAATTTTATGTGCCGGTTAGCGACCACTTAGCTGAGTTGGTGAACTGAAAGCATATTTTCTCGTTTTTTTAGTTAATTCCTATTCCATAACTACAAACAACAATGCATACGGCTACCTGTTTCAATAGGCTCTGTAGGATTGATGTTATCTTCAATTGAAAAAACCATGTTCTTCAGGTGGTCGCTAACGGAAGGTGGTCGCGTAACCGGCGAAATGACCCTATTTCATGCGAAGAATACAAATACTAGTCTTAATATGTTGATATTTTGTACCTATTCTTTCCTCGTAGCATAATATTAAAGCCATATGTTTATATTAGGCCCCTTTATGTGTATAACATGGCCGAAAAAACTTTTGTTTTTGTTTATTACTTAAAACCTGAAACAGACTGGCACGGCCCGCGGTGGCGGTCAATAGTAAACTTGTCAATTATTTAATTTTCTAGTTTACTATTGACCGCCGCCGCAGGCCGCGGCAGTTTGTTTACTTTGTTTCAGGATTCAAAATATTCAAACGACTCTTATAAGTCTTAGCCGTGAACCACACAGAGACGGCATAAGGCGAGGGCGAGGCGCAGGCAGGCATAAGGCGCAGCGCGCTTCAACCTATTGTAGACCTTTAATACAATGAAATAAGGTCCATTGGTGAATTGAACCGCGGTGCCTGCGCCGCGCCGCTTCTGTGTAATTTAAAATACGTCTCCTTAGTACATTTTGTATACAAATGTTTTGAAGCGGCATCCAAGCGGCATCGCGCCCGCGCCGCGTCCTCGCCACGCCGTCTCTGTGTGGTTCACGCCTTATAACTACAGCTGCCATCACTGGAAGCATGATAATATGACGATGTATAGCGTCCTTCTCGCACTTATTATATGTACGGGGTGTGGCCTGTACTAGGAGCAAATATTCAAAAGGACGCTTCCTTAGAGCATTTCAACTAACCCCTTGTGTCCCATTCTTTTTAATATTTTTTTGGATTCGGAGTAATTTTGATCTAAAGTTATGACCTCCAAGTAATGTATCTTGGCACCACGACATCATAGCACAGCAGTCAATACAGATTTTGAGGTAACAGCATGTAATGAGTCATAATTGTTTTTGCATTTTTGTTTTCAAAATATATTTTAGAGTTTTTTTTTAATTTTTTTTTTGTTTTTAAAATATAAAGTTACTAATAGCACCCCAGAAGAGTAAAACAATACAAGTAAACTTATTTTGAAGAAAAATTGTTTTATTGGCTAGTGAAGGACGAATGCTTTACGTTCGACATAAACGCGACCATGCTAGCTGAACTCTAGTCCGTTATCGCTTCTGATAAGTGTCAACGCTTTGACTGTTGAATAAACGCACGATAACACGACTATCGGACGTTGTTATCGCGATTATCTGAAAGATTTGACTACTATTGACTTAAGGGCATATTAAAAACATCAATAAAGCAACCCTAGTATAGCAGTCACGGATATACATGCAAATATATGTTCGTGCAAGCGTCAGTCATAATATTTAGTATATTTACCTACCTATTCTAAATTTGTCCCTTACGCTAAAAGTATTACGGCAAGAATTTAAGAAATGTGAACTGATAATTATAACTACAGTGTCAATGCCTTATATTATCTTATGTAGGTAGGAACATAATAATCTATAAAGATTTTATTAAAGTGTGTCAGGGTCATGTTTTATTAATGCATTCACGTCTTTTTACACGCTTTTTATTAATTTGCAATACATATATGTAGTTAGGTAACTAATGTATGTGCTTTGGTTTTTCGGGTGGAATCTTGCAACTCAATTTTGAAGCATTTTTTATCTCTGATATATGTACTCAGAAACAGTCCCCGCGAAGGATACGGGTGACTGAATCCGCGCTTACTTTATGATAAATGATTTCTAATGGAATTAGTGATTCTGTGTATCAATGATGACGATAAGTGATGGTTGTAATGGATGATGGGTGAAATGGAGAGTGAACTATGTGCCATTGAACTTTTTCAGGTTATTAACTATGGAGGAGGCGAGTTTGCAAAATGAGGCTATTGTAGTTTCTTTACGAATGATTTCCTGCAGGTTGTATGGTTCTATATGGAGATTAATGGCAGGTGATTTCAATTAGTGTAATAACTGTCCCTTTCGCACTCAAAACGGTGTTAAATAAAACCTTAACCTGTTTATAGTTATCGATGTTTTATTCTGTATTTGCGCGCCGGAAGGCGTGTCATAACAATCGGCTAAGCCGGCGCGCCGCGCTCTGTTCCGTCTGAATAACAAACACCTTACTATCAAAGTAGGTACTTTACGTGTATTATTTCAAACGTTTATTGTTGAACGTACTTTTTGATTGTTTTGGTGGAAACTAATCCATATATTTAGTTTCAAGAATAGTAGTAGGTACTCGAAGGAGTAAATATATTGATTTATTTAAATTCGCATTATATTCGACCGAACTTGGCGCTGTATCCTTATCTGTAATGATCAGTACGTCTAGCACAACTTGCTGCAAAGTCGTGTCGCGCGCGACTCAGCGACTCCTGTCTCACTCGTATTGTGCAAATTAGAAAGAGGCGGGTAGATTCTCTCGACTCGCGTCGCGCTTGTTGTGTCAGTTGTGCTAGCCCCGCAGGCTTGATCAATTCTTTCGTTGCAGAAAATCGTTCATGTAAAATAATAAATTTTGTATTAGGTACAGCCAATAAAATTTGTCAATACTAGAAGACTTGAACTACCGTTGTACTACGTACTTCCAATATTCATTAGTGAAGTTGTTTTTTTCTCTTTTTTTCTGCCCATAATTTTTTTGATTAAGTATAGGTAGTACATGTTTAATTGACTGTTTAAATCAATTAAACATGCAACAGCGACGGCCTTTAAACGTTTTAATATTTAATTTTTTTCACTTTCCTTTAGACACTGACATTTACATAAATCTGGGAAAGAAGCTCTTTCAATCACTTTGCGTAAGAACAGCTACAAAATCTTTAAAAAATGTGTACTGACTGTGGAAGCGTCTCCAGCTAATGCCATTGTCCACCCACAGTGCACAGTTTTTATGCGAGTCATTAAACCTCGCTGATACGTAACGGTGCGGTCGGACGCGGTCACCCGTGAGCTAGCTGTCTTGCGTTGCGCGCGCGCTGCGGGAGCAAATAGTAAACACAACTTCGTAACAGATCCTGCGGGCGCTAAAGGTGCTCTTTCGCGGGCCTATTATTTCCCGTCAACAGGGCTGTATTCGGTAATCGGTACGCGTTAAGCCGGCTCACCCTGCCGGTCACCCGTTACGAAACTAGACCTCTACGCTTAATTACTAGGTACGCATTGCGGTGTCAATGTATTATAAAATTGTGGGTGAGCGTTGAGGTGAGCTTAAAACAAGTTACAGAATAGGGGGGCAGGCGTCCTTCTCTAGCCTGCACGTATTTAAGAGGCAACCATACTGTTGACGGGCAATAATTGCTCAAAAATTGCCCGTGTAAGAGAACCTTAAGGAAATGTACGTAACTATGTTTGTCTCGCTTTTACATGAGGTAACCCTAAAAGCGGTTACACACGGCGACTTTTTGCAGGGCAACAAACGCGATACAGTATCGATACTGGTGACAGGGCCTTTGACTAGTGCCGCGCGATAGCGCGTGTTTGTATGAAAAAAAGTTTCTGTCAAAAAAATCATTTTTGGTACAAACTTTTATTGCCGACTGTACTTTTCTGTACACCATCATCAACTACTTACTCATTGAGACGATTCTAACGAGCCCAAACTCAACGGGGTTACGTGGGTTAAGTACTGAATTACCATGGCCACCTTCTGTCTCCATCATCAGATCAGCTCGATGGTACCATAATATTGAATTGTCATCCAAACTATACTAGTACCCAAAATTTCAGTTCAATCGAACAACGGCAAGTGACTGAAAAATGGAATGCAAATTTTGACGGACAACTTACATACCTACATACATATTTACATTTACATACATACGAACAGGTCAAGTTAATATAAAGCTTTTAAAAAAGTAGCAGTGTCGCCGTTTGTCGCTTAAAGACCTTTTGTTATCCCACATAACAACAATACATAGATTAGTTATGAATAATTTTATTACTTATGTAGATTACATATAAGTATTTTTCTAGCTTTTGCCCGCGACTTGTCCATGTCGAACTCTATATCGTATCTCCAAACGAACTTCTGCACTATTGCACCCCCTTAAGGGATGGTTTCCGGGAGAAAATCTATCCTTTGTTCTTCCCCTGAAACTACTTATCTCCATACCAATTTCACCTCAATCGGTTCAGCGGTTTAAGTGTGAAAAGGTAACAGACAGACTGACATACAGATATACTGACAGACATACAGAGTTACTTCCACATTTATAATATTGTAAGTATTTAATGGTTTCATATGGACCTTCGGGGTCAGATAATCTCGCTCCCGCACTCAAGGTCGGTAATACCATGCAGGTAGCCTGGTAGGAAAACATGCTACCCTATACTGTACTGGGCCAAAAACAGTATCTTCGCACTAGTCATTGTGACATAATGTCCTCTTTTATTAAAATGCTCACAGCGTTAACGCCACCCCGTGGTATAATAGTCACTAAGTACATAGTATAAAACAAAGCCGCTTCCCGCTGTCTATCTGTTCCTATGTATCCTTAGATCTTTAAAACTACGCAACGGATTTTAATACGGTTTTTTATTAGATAGAGTGATTCAAGAGGAAGCTTTATATGTATACCTAATACATGCATGTATTATACATATATAAACCCGTGCGAAGCCGGGGCGAGTCGCTAGTAAATAATAATTGAAGAATTCGTTCTTTGCGAGAGTGGCGATTTTTTTAATACTAAAAGGAGATTCGACCCATAAAGAAGATTTCTTTAAGCTTACTTAGCAATAGATCAATTTTAATATTAAGATTTTACGTATTTGAATAGAGCCGGTCCATTAATGCCCTATCTACTCGTATACCACAGAATAGTATAGTAGTATTGTATTTCTATACGGGAGCTGGTTGTTTGTGCATTATCCATTTGGCAGCTGACTGAGAAGTACTTAAACACTATACAGGTAATGAACGTTTACGAGGGAACGAACAGTGGACGTCAAATATATGTATACAGTTTCCGCCTTATTACAATGGAATAAGGTGCAAAAGTGTAAACATGACTTTATCGTCGACCGACGTTAGTAATCTTGTACGTGATTCACATTTAACGAAGCCATCTTCTTGTCTTGACTTTTGGAGCCATTATTGGACGAATTAATATAATATCAATGGAAACAAATGTGTGCTACATATTCCTTTAAGAATATATTTTATATTGGTATATGCAGCCAATGCTCAGGGCACAGATTTGCAAGTTTTAGTATTTTATAGATACATCCATCCAGTATCAACTATTATATAATCTGTGCCAGTATTAGAGAGCTGAGGAACGACGTCCCTTGAGTGTTGTCGTGAATTTATGTATTCCTAATGTTGATGCAAAATAAAAGTGCTAAGTTGTAGATTGATCTTGCCATTTCCAATTGAGCCGTCATTCTATAAATCTCAGCAGATGTTAAATTCTTTTTATACCGCATTACCGAAGAGGTGGATTTTTTTAATGCCCGATTTGACCGAACTTTAAAAAGGACTCAATTTTATACTAGACGTCAAAATTGATATTGACTAATCTGGGTAAAAATTCTTGATTCGTAGAAAACCCGATAAGTGGCTGAGTTCTAGTTATCAATAGGAATTCGTGTCAAAAATTGCATTAGTTGCTCCATAAACGGCGCGATGAACACTTAGCGTACTTAACTAACCTCACACGCAAGCGCGCCGCTATCCACCTGTCAATATACAGTAAGCAACACTTACTACACCATAAACTATACTAAAACTACAATTTACAACTCTAAGTAAGTCAGCACAAGGTTGCTTTTAGTCTGAGAATTTAGTGCCTGAGTTGACGTTATTGTAGGTTATTGGTTAGGTTGGTGCGTGCGTGAAAATATTTTGATACGGAATGTTCTAGTACGATTTTGAGTGGCTTCGTTGTGGGACTGAGATAGCGCTTTTGGGTAACAGTTGTTTAATCTGCATTATTTTTGAGGGAGCTGGTTTAATTAATAGTAAGTACATATACCTAGTTGTAAGGGCTATTTTTAACCGAGACCAAAAATGGAAATGGTTTCTATTGTTTATCTAATTTTATCATGTGTTTTGACGGATATATTTGTCAAAATCAGACCAATATAATGAAACTAAAATCCCATATTACATTATAAGCGAACCCTGACAAAAGCCGTGATAACACTAGGTAGATATAGAAGAAGACACTAGGTTAGGTACAATGAATATTTTTCTCTCAGCACTTAAGTTTAGGTACTAACATAGTTATTGTAATACTAACATTTATGGATTGTTTTGTCTGAGTTAAATGCTTTTTTTTTTTGCTTTGCTTTGAGGTCGACTAATACTTAATAGAGAATGCCATATGTCACTGCATCCACCTTTTGTACGCTCAGATTTAATTTTGTACAATAAAAAAAAATACTTTTATATTTTTTTTGTGAAAGGAGATTGAACGTGCTTTAATTATTTCACTTTACTATACTCTACTCATTTCAAAGTTCTCTGGCTAGTAGAAAAAAAACTCGGTAATTCCAAAATCAAATCGCCAGCCATTTGCGATTATTAAACAGAAAACAATAGAATGACAGAAGTTACTCGCCGAAGATTGCCTACGCTTGAACGCACTTCAAGTCGTAGAGAAAGCGTAGACTGCCAGGTTGACTGTTCGCTACACACTTAACAGAATAAGTACATATACTATATAGCCACTATAGGCGTACGCCATAGCCGTGAAGGGCGCTTTTACTTTACAATGTACACTGATTACTTTGGCAGACAGCCATATTTTTTAAGGAAATTCGCCTCATAAATTCACCGTGAACACTTTGGTGATAATAAATTGTTCCACTAAATAGTGGTTTTGTTTTGTTCATGAATGAAATAGCGCGGTCCATTTATAACGTCAACTGTTTATGTTTTTTTCAACAGGATTAAGTAAATAAAAACATTGGCGATAAATATGACATATGTTTGAACAAGCATGCGATCGCCAACACATTTGCAACATGCACTGCTCAAAAATGTCTGCGCCGCAATTCGTTTCCTCTTTTTGACATCCCAATCGCATTTCAATATGTTTTGCTTGTTTGCCCTGCCTGATACTTTGTCTCGGTGCACGAGTAGGGTCGTTTCGCCGGTAACGCGACCACCTTCGGTTAGCGACCACTTGACGGACTAGGCTGCTTCAATTAAAGATATTAACATTTCTACAAACCCAACAGAAAAATAATTAGTTATTAACTATTCTTGAATAGTGTCAGAATAAGAATAAATACACTTTAAAACCCAAAGCTTAATCCACAGCAAGAAAAAATAACCTCAATTCACACATTTCACACATTGCTTCCGAAAAGTGTTGACGTGCAGTGAATCTGTAAAAAAAATAACGCGACAGTTGGCGCGAAAACTTTAGTTACGTCACTTAATTTTATTATTATGCTGAAATCAGTTAATTGATCGTTTAAATGATTTAGCTGTTGTAATAATTTCGTTGAGATTCGGCATATTTAAAAATATATTTAAATAAAATGGGGTGGTCGCGTACCCAAATACATAATTACCAAAGAAGTCGGATAGCGACCACGTCGTTTTCTTTTTCTTTTCTTATGGATTCTTATGCGGCACCCGCGATATTTAGCTTGGCTAGCAAATTGAGTCGGTATTTAAGCCGCGCCAATCTATGTTATGTCCATAGTATATATAATATAATAATAATATATAATTATATATTATATTATATAATAATAAATAATTTATATGAGATAATTAAATTATAAATTCGAAAGTGTGTATGTCTGTCTGTCTGTTATCTCTTCACGCTTAAACCGATGGACCGATTTTGATGAAATTTGGTATGGAGATAGTTTGAGTCCCGGGAAGAGACATACCTAGGATAATTTTTATCCCCGAAATAATCCCCTAAGGGGGTGAAAGTTTGTATAAAGCTACGATATAAACGATTTCCACGCGGACGGAGTCGTGGGCAGACGCTAGTGTAAGTAGAATATAATCTAAAAGTTAAATAAAAGCTTGTAAAAAGGTGGCATTTAGATACCTACTATGAATGACATGTGTGACTGTAATAGCAATATATATAAAAGCACTATGGTGTGAGAAAGTAGATTTAGAAGAGTAACAATTTAGGGGTGTAGACACTAAATAAAATGACCTATAATGATGAATTTTCTCGAAAAAGGATTAACAGTAACGTCAAATGGAGAAAAAAAAGAGCAGGGGATTAAGTAATCACAAAGTTATAGTATCCAAAGTTTTTAGAGGGGGTGTATTCTATCCCTTTTCCGCAAAACGCACCTTCATATGAAATGATTGTCATTTACTATGATGCTCGGGGATTGTGACGTCATGATCCACTTGCGTTTTATCTCTCTAATAAGCAATATTAAAATGGTTGTAGCTTCGTAATTTTTGGAGATACGAGTATATGAATGGGATTTTCGTCACTTAGGCTTATTATTTTGAATTCTTTTTTTTGGAGTAATAATAAATGGTTAGTCTACACTCCTATTTGTAGTGGTATAAGGGCAGTTAGGTAGGTCAAACTTTGAGAGAAAGAGGTCAATCCTCGAATCCGACTCGTCTGGGTAGCGTTCGGGAAGCTACGCTATGGCACATCTTTTCGTCCAATATTCCGCAGTGTCTCAAGGCGAGTCTTTGACCAGTGTGTGTTGCCAGTGATGACGTATGGCACTGGAACGTGGTCACTTACTATGGGCCTCATAAGAAGGCTAAAAGTCACCCAAAGGGCAATGGAGAGGGCTATGCTGGGAGTTTTTATGCGTGATCGCATCAGAAATGAGGCTATCCGCAACATAACCAAGGTAAGTAACCAATATAGCCATCCGAATCGCTAAAGTTAAGTGGCGGTGGGCGGGGCATATTGCACGTAGAATCGATAGCCGTTGGGGCGGAAAGGTTCTCGAATGGCGACCACGTACCGGGAGGCGCAGAGTGGATATACCCCCACAAGGTGGACTGATGACCTAGTAAAGATCGCAGGAATCCGCTGGATGCGGGTGGCGCAAAACCGGTCATTGTGGCACTCTTTGGGGGAGGCCTATGTCTAGCAGTGGACGTCTTTCGACTGATATGATGATGATGATGATTATAAATCGTTTTATTAACTACTTAAACACTATTTGCAAGAGTGGTCGCCAACTAGCTAACAGGTGGTCGCAAACCGACTAAAGCGGTCGCTATCTAGCGAATTCGCTATTTTGTAACCTTTTCTATATTTTTTCCTAATCTATGGATGAAAGTGCTATATTTTATTGTAGGTTTCAAAACTTGACTATACTCAGAGCCTTTACGAATACCATCTATTATGTGTGTAAATTGAATAGGTATATTTTTACTAATCTAAAGTGAGCAACTCGGCTAAGTGGTCGCTAACCGGCGAAACGACCCTAAGCGAGCGCGTGAAACTTATTTGGATTGGAAGCGATGACTAAAAATAGACCATCGGAACACGCTGTAATGAGTTTGCGTTCAGATATTTGTGATCACGCGGTTTACTTTCAGGCAACTAAGGCCCTTATATACATAGGTTGTACATTAGGTACCTACTTTATAACTGTCATTACACATATATTTGATGGCGAGTAAATTCGATGTAAGCCTATTACGTCGAAAGCCGTTTTAAATTTTCAAGTAGCGTTGCACTTTAAAATAAAAATAGATGTTCAATGCAGATAGAGAATTAATTAAATGGCGGAGGCGGTGACGTCACAGCGCCGCGTGTCTCTATTTGTATTGTACCCGTTCCGTACCGCACTCAACTCCGTTACTTAGCTATGTCGGCACACCTTTCTGCTGAATTATTTCCTCCCATCAGGCACAAAGTACACTGAGTGCATTATAAGTCCCGGATTATACTTGACGAGGGGGGGGGGGGGGGGATACTGTAATAGTTACTAATCATTTGAATTATTGATATCTGTTCGGCCTGCATGGTATATAGTTGACTGCTAATTTGCCTATACTATACTATAGACACACAGTGATATTTTTGTCACCTTCCAAATTTGAGGGATGACAACAGTGAGAAAAATATGTGTTTAACTGTGCAATAAGGTTTAAATTAAACTAAATATTTAATATGAAAGTTAGGTCATTTGGGATGCAATTGGCGACACTAAATTTCAGTAGCACGTGCACCTAAAATTAGTCGAAAGCGGTATTTTATTGATTTAATTAATTATATTTATGTTGTTGACGTGATAACAATCTATTTGCGTTTAATGCAAGGGCAGATTGTGTGTCACACGAAGTGATCTTGATTCTATTTTTGGATTTCAGATTTAGAAGGCCCTGACGAGTTCCGTGTACTGTTAATAATTGTAGTTAGACTGATTAATAAGGTAAAAAATATAATACTTAAACACAGCACAAGCCTAATTCTTTCTTCAGTTGATTGCTAAAAGATCTACCCGTTTTTTCACCTTATTGCGTTGTCATAGAGTGAAAAAATGGATAAGTGCATCTTTTTACCTATATTTTTGTACGTTATTGCCTGCAATACGTAACCACATACACCTTTTTTCCATACCATAGATAAAAAAACCAGGTAGCCGTGAAATTATCACGTCTCCAATCTTGGTGCCTCGCTATTATAATTGAAATAGCTACAAGCCCCACTTCGGTCACCACATCGATTTTAAAAATAGAATGTTGGTGCGTTTTCGATGTACTTCTTCGCCAGTTTATCTTTCCATGTAATATCGTCGTTTCTTATTATGCGGGACCTTTAGTAGCGTAGATATAAGGGGTAATATCGCGTGCGCTAGGTTATTTATGAGTGGAAATTAAGTTTGTACACGGTGCGCGCGGTTGAATGGTATCCGTACGATATGCTCTCCTACGTTGAAACTCGAATTTGAACAAATAGAACGCTCGATTTGCGTTTCGAATTGTTGCGGATCGCCTCTGACGTTTGAGATTCGATTTTGGCTTGTGTTTTAATGCGAATTTTCGAATGAACACGTTTTTTCGGTTAAATAGCCGGTTGCACCGATGCATGTAGGTAATTATTCCGGAATACTATTCTAATGGTATATATGGTGACGTCACTGCAGTGCACTGTTATAAGTCAAATCCTTTATACGGCTATTATTATCTAAACTCCTAAGATTGGCCACGCTTAGACGGCCGGGATCCGGGATGTTCTGTTCTAGGCTCGATTTTATAAAGATTCGTTATACCTTTTGTCGTTAGGTCCTGTGAAAAATGGACTGATTTTAATAAAACTGCGCCCTAATCTACCTTTGATCTACTTTAACTCCAGACGCTCAGTGAGATAAGGACTGACAAATTACAAGCAGATTTTTATTGACGCCCTGAATATAAATGTTAGTAAATGTGAGCATTAGCACGGGATGGAAAGTTTACTTTGAAAAGTGGTTTCGTTACACTTGATCATAATGAAAGATACACGCAACTCATATTAGGTAGGTACTTTACTCAGGAAAGTTAGTGCAGGAAAAGCTTCATTAAGTTTATTTACATAACTTACTATATTCATTACCGTTATGTTTATCAGCAGGATTAAATAACACAGGAAAAAATACTTATATCTGAATGATGTTTTTTCAACGGCTTTCGATGATTTATACTTGTTTCATTATCTTAGACAGTAGGCCTGTAATGACTAGTCGGTACTACTACTTAATACATAATTTATTATATCGTGAATTAGTTATTATGTAACTTGGTACGCATATATAATGCCATTAATTTACTGAAACATGGGTGAATAAGCCTAATTATCTGCTATAATATTTATTATACTTATTATAAAAACAAATCTGCCACTGTAAGCGATCGTGAGTATTTAGGGCCGCTATTCCAGTTGTTTGAATGACAAAATATATACCTAGAATATATCGCTTTTCTCTCGTAGGTATGTCTGATGTTCTGATTTCGAATTCAACTTGAAATTTGAGGCATCCCGATTAGAGACATACCGGGGGCGTCCAGTTTTGGCTCGAATCGGGCCCATGGTTTGCTTTTTTACGTTTCTTTTAGCTATATAGTCTGACGTTGGCCTATACTTAACGAACTGCCTTATCTTCTGCTAATCTAGAGTAATCAAACAAATCTAATCTTGCTTCTGTCGCACAGGAACATTAATGTGAAAAGCAAATGTTGGTACAAATGATTCCTACGAAATATGTATAAGAGGCAATTAACAGCTTTTGAACAAAAAAAACCGGCCAAGTGCGTGTCAAACCACGCACAACGAAGGGTTCCGTGCCTATTAAAAAGGTCGTATCGTCACAGAAATCTTACGGCATTTACGTCCTTTTCCGCAGGGAAGGCAGTTTTTCAGCAATATCTCGAAAACCTTGTAACCAATCTTGTTCAAAATACTTTTCGGTAAAAGAATTTAATAAGCGCTACGTCTATAATTTTTTTTTTTTTTTTTAATACACCGTTTGGAAATTAGAGGGGGGGGGACACAATTTTTATGACTTTCGGGGCAATTATCTCCAACTATGTTCACTTAATCAAAAAAATTGCTAAGAAACCTTTCCTAAGAAAATTTTCCTTATTTTAAAATGCCTATCGATTGATTGACACACGTGGACATACAATGTTTTTTATTTTTTTGACGTGCAGTTACATGTAGGGTGCACCCCTAAAAAAAAAATATTTTACTCATTTCATTACAGACTATAGGTGTTCAAAAATATCGGCACAAGCACCCTAAGGCCTTGAAAATAGAGGTGTGTTCCGATGTTTGTGAGCTGCTTGTTTGCTCCGATGTATGTGATGGCGACTGTACGCGCTCGAGTCTCAAGTTAACTCTTGCGGGATATAACAAGTTGTATGCCCCAAAATATATATGAAATATTTTTTCCTCCACTACAAATGAACAACTAATCATTCTTGGAAAGAATACTAAGGAAAATGTAATTTGTAGTTCTCAAGCAGTAGCAAATTTTAAGTTAATAATTGACTTTCAAAACGAAGTTTTAACCGACTTCAAATCAGTAGCCAAATAGCTTCAAGTTTGCCTATAAAATTTGAAGAGTTCCCTCGATTTCTCCAGGATCACATCATCAGAACTGGATTTTGGTGACAACGGGACCAATCTGGAAGTATATGCTTTCAAACAAAGAATTTTTCAAATCGGTTCATAAATTACGGAGTTACCGCGTAAAATACACACATAAAAAAAAATTTAAAAACATACAGACGAATTGAGAACTTTTCCTTTTTTGAAGTCGGTTAAAAATAACAGCCTCTTTTCTAGAATTTGGCCTAGTTATTAATGTCCCACTAGAAATTCAAATCTTTCGTTTAATGATGACATGTTAAGCACCTTTATGGTGGTATTATTTTGTGGAGCGATGTAATGTAATATTTCTTTGTAAGGTAATAGTATATTACTGCAGAGGCCGGGAAAAGTCATTTCGTGGATGAGTATGGTTTTGAAGGACGAGGCATAGCCGAGTCCTTCAATAGATACGAATCCACGAAATGACATTCCTGCCGAGGCCTGTATACTGCTTTTCTCCAAATATGCGAGGAAATAAAACAAA
This sequence comes from Epinotia brunnichana, assembly GCA_963854355.1. Classification (NCBI taxonomy): domain Eukaryota; kingdom Metazoa; phylum Arthropoda; class Insecta; order Lepidoptera; family Tortricidae; genus Epinotia; species Epinotia brunnichana. Next base: position 12,467,716 of record OY977949.1, on the reverse strand, counting down.
ATCTTAAAAGGTTATATTTATTTCGCACATGTTTATATAACAATCTACCTACAATCTAAACAAATTCAACACTTTAATAGTAATAAAAATAAACCTTATGTCAGGAGTTTTAATTGAATGTTATAGATACATTATTCATATTAGGGCAGTTCGTGAAAGACAGAGTTATATTTTTCCCCGGAACGCTTATGTTGGTTTGAATATTTAAGTCAGTTATACAATATTATGTTTACCTTTATTGCTAGGAAAATCTCATCTGGAGCTTCATTTAAGAATATTGTGATATCCTCATTGGTAAGAATCTTCGATTTCTTGCTTTTGAAACCGGATGATTTCCGTTTCAAAAATGACAATAAGTTCGCGTAGTTCTTAATGTTTATATTATATTTTAGTTGTATAGTACTTTTCAGCATTGAGTACATTGCCCACAGAGTAGAAGGTTTTTTATCTTTTGCAAGTTCGTTAAAATACGCCAAAATAACATTTTCCGACAACGAACTGGTATTTTTCTTCTTTCGCCAGGAATTGAAATTTGCGAACGTTCTTAAATATTTTTCTTCGGATTTAGGCGGAAGCAAGTTAGCTCTCGCCAACTTTGCCTCTGCTGCTAATTCTGGTGGTGTACCCATTGGGATATCTTCGTCACTATTTGTAGAACTCATTTTATTTTCGTAAAAATAACACGGCAGAAAATCTTTGACAAAATGAATTCCAGTTTCCCGCCTAATTTTTTTTTAAGGATATTAAAGTTTAAAGTATTGGGTCCGAATTGTATATTTGATTCCACATAAAACATAGCAATGAAAATAAATAAAAGAAAACTTATAGTATTAGTAAATATAAATATAGGCATTATTACATTTAGTTAAATCGACAATCCCTAAACGCATTAGACATTTAAAAAAACTATACATTTGTTACAAAATATTTATCAGTCCGAGAAAATAATTAAGTCTAAAAAAACTGTCTTATGATTTGGACACAATTATTATTCTATCTATGTCGGTTTTTGTACGTGACTATTGGACAATTGGCTGTATGGTGAATTTGTAGTCTTGCATGAAATTAAAAGTAAGTAACCTGCACAATAATATTTACTTCCCGGGCATGTCCGGGAAGTATTTCCATTTTTTTTAATTTATTATCTCATCAATGCATATAACGATAAACTTCGAGGTGTGTTTTTACTCCATTAATGGAAACATTTCCGAGTAAGTTGGAGAAAATTTTAATAATGAAATAAAAATTATCATTACCATGTTTGTGATACAGTAAATAGTTTCTGACATACTTTTGTCAATCCCGCAAGATAGATAGGTATACATAGTTCTATCTCGGATAAGTGTGGCTACGTAATGTGTGTATTTGTGTATGCACGCCTTATGGTTCAATGAACTCCGTCCCTACATCTACCGCGCTAACCCCAGCCTAACAGTTTCCAAAGTCATGTCTTCGTTAGCTTCGTTAGAATAGAATATAATAGAAATATTTATTTACTGGAATTTCGTTATCATGTTATCTTTGGGATAGAGCCTACTGCCACACTTCATATCTGTAACACTCACTTGGCATTAACGAACTAAAGTCATTTAATAAATAATATGCAATAACTAGGGAGGTATCATATAATTTTACCGTGATGCATGAGGTCGTAAGAAGTAAAACAATGTTAATAAGAAAAAAAATACAGTATACAGGGTGTCCCAGAGATCGACGTCAAGCCGAAAACGGATGATAGACCAAGTCATAACAGTTATCAGAAAAATACAAAAAATAATCCACCTCGTGTTCTTTAAAAATTATGGTCACTTTAAAAATTTAGATTTAGATTTAAAATTAGGATTTTTTTTTGTATTTTTATGATAACTGTTATGACTTGGTCTATCATCCGTTTTCGGCATGACGTCCATCTCTGGGACATCCTGTATATAAGAAATACATACATGGAAAAAACAAAACAGAAAAAGACAATGTACCATCTACAATAAGTTACCAGAAGATTTAAAAAAATGCCCCTTAATATGTTTAGAAGGCAACTTAAAAGATGGCTAGTGCAAAAAGGCTTCTACTCGGTCAATGAATATTTAAATAATGACATTTTATGATAAAGGATGTGATGCGCAATGTATTCCAAAATTATCTAATTTTATCTACTACAATTATTTGACAATTGATTTGACATACCTGTCTAATTTTACTTTAACTATTCATACTAGCATTCCAGTGTAAGTAATATTAAATATAGAATTGTATAGATCTATTAATTATTGCTTAGCATGAAGTGTGACAAATCCTGTTAATATTAGGTACCTAACATTTTACGTGTTGCACTAGCAGCAAAACATGTGATACTTTGTTTTAATTGTAATACCCTTATGTACACCATGTTTTTATGTAAAATAAATTGAATTGAATTGAATTGAATATCCCTTTAGTTTAGTTTACAGAACCGTTACATCATATAGTAAGTATGTTGTGTGACCAAGTAAGATCTCTCCTATCGCCGACGCATAATAAAGGACGCTGTTGTCTCATCATCATCATCATATCAGCCGAAAGACGTCCACTGCTGGGCATAGGCCTCCCCCAAAGAGTGCCAAAGTGACCGGTCCTGCGCGACCCGCACGCTGTTGTCTATTTTGTTCATTTTAATTAAATAATAATATTCTATTCGGTGTACATATTTTTGACTACACTGAACGTGAGTATAAGTCCCGTTTAGTAAATATAAAATTCTCCTAGCCTAGAGCTACACTTACTTATTTCAATATTTCTATCTTTCGGCCTCTTTCAGGAATATTACACAGTTTAGAAAATATTGGATTGATGATTAGGGGAGGTCAACAATCGTCAAAAAAAATGATGACAAGCCCCTTAAAACGGATTTGAGGCGGTTTTTTTTTTAAATTGAAAGCCTCGTTTGACGAGACGAGATGGTTGTTATCTTTGTTTGTTCTGTTGGGGTTGTTTTAAATTACAATATATATTTAGTTAAATCAGCTACCCTAAGTTAGTGCCTGAAATTTTCTATTCTGAGTCTAGTATAAGTATTAGGTACTATTAGCTGTAACTGAAACCTATTCAAACGGAACGTCACACGCAAAAATGCTGTAAATAACAAGCACCGAGGTCATTCATTGTGAAAATTTAATTAATGTACATTACAGTATGGAAATTAGAACAAAAGCTAAAATTATGTGGATTTGGTATTTCAAAATTTTCTAAACCTGACATTTGCTTTCAACCTTGGTACCTTGGTTTGGTATGTCAACTATTCTTATTGATAGTAGGTATAGGGTATATTAATTCGAAATAATACTGTATGCAAATAACAGGCGAACCGGATACTTGTTTGACACAGACGTGGTATAAAATGAAGGTTTGTAACAAACAGAGTTACAGTTAAGCCCCCGAATCGATTTAGATAGAATTTGGTTTGGGGATCGTTAGTAAATCTGGGAGGACATAGTATACTTTTAATCCCGTAAAGATTTCCTTAACGGTTTAAGTACCTACCCCTTTCACAATGCTGGTGAAAGTTTTCTATGGGATTGGTAAACTAGTAACACGGGCGAAGTCACGGGCAAAAAGTAGTAAACAATACCTAAGTATATAATAAGATAGGGGTCTGACCATTGCATTGACGGTAGCCATTTTATTAGGCGGGGAGGGTCCATTCAAGGAATTAACAGGAACTCTATCAGTAACATCGATACGAATATATATACACCGTGGCCGTGAATAACCCGAAAGATTTAAACCACGTATTTTTGACGACAGTACGAGTAAATAAGCTCACTCTAAAAGCCTATTGTTTCTACAAGACCATTCAAGCCTGGAGAGCTAACCCAGGACTGAAACATTCCAAGGCACTTATAATTTAGCAAAAAGGCGTCTTCTGACGCCTTGGCGCTAAGTAGGAACCGTCTACGCATGCTGGTCAGGGTGCTTACTGGGCACTGCCGCCTAAATAAGCACATGCAAACGATAGGACTGTGTGACACAAGGCAGTGCAGATTCTGCCTTGAAGCAGAGGAGACGCCTACACACATCCTAACCGATTGCCCTTGCCTCATGCGCAGTCGTAACTCCTTCCTGGGCAAACACATCATGTGCCCGGAGGAGATCAAATTTCTTGAGTTCAACAAAATCCTGCAATTCTTCGAGTTTGCAGGACTTGACCAAGAATTGTAGTAAGTGGCGATCACAATAGATCAGCGATGGTCGCAGTGATATAAGGGCTTTGACAGCCCGAAAGCCACTACCAGAAATAATAATAATAACGAGTAAATAATGTTGTATCAACATGGGTCTAATTATGTGTCTTAATTAAATTACTATTTCAGTACAAATTAAATCTTATTAATTGCCCGCTTCTTTGTGAACAACTCTTTAGTTGAGAAACTCAAGTTGAAGAACAGAGAGCGAGCATAACACTTCACGAATCGCTCCGAAATCATACGACGAACGGCGAATGCCGTGACTTGTGTTCCATGACAAGAAGCGTCAAGTTATGCTCAAGCCTTTAGGGTGTGTTAGACTGGAGATGTTTTAACTTTTGATTTGTTTCAAATAATTAATATCTCCTTAATTATGAGTTTTTGGACTATATGTTACATAACTTTATATACTCTAATTAGGCTCTAGTATCGTTAGCTTAAATCTTTCGGGTTATTCACGGCCACGGTGTATGTATAGGTATGTACCTAAAGCCCGACCAAGAAAATAAAAAACCTCGCTATGTTGCGGAAAACTATTGGAACTAATTTCTTCAACTGGCAACAGTAACTTTAAGTGCTGTCAAATGGAGGTGTCGATTGTGCGTGGTGTTTTTCTTGGACATTGTGTGTTATTTGTGTGTTAAAATGCCGAAAACTATTAAAGTAACTTAAGAAAGGTGATTAACAATATGACTAAGTATTTGTCGGAGAGAAAGTCTGAAAAATTAGACTCTATTCCTCTAAATAACATCACCGACCTTGTTGTCAACATGACTGGTAGGTACATCATATAGTATGTGCAATGAAAATTGGCTAAATTGTAAATAAATTACAAGTAAAAGTTTATTTAATTTCAGGTATATCCCGATCTTCCGTAATGAAAATACAAGGAGAAGAAAAAATCGTTTTCTACGTATTTGGTCGCCCAGGTACTTGAGTTTAAAGGAACCGTGATCGCTTTATCTTAACGTTGTATTAGCATCGCAATGCGAGTGTTCGCATCTAAAAGCTTGTCGAATGGATGCCAGTCGACGAAGTAGTGTGTGCTATACAGGTTGACTGGTAATTCGACCTAATCCTTGAAAGGGGTTATACTAGAGCTAATTTGCAACAATTTATGTCCAGTCAACCAGGGGTCGAAACTCGCTGGTTTCCGAGATATTCGAGTTTTTAGTTTGTATGAAAAAAATTCTCCTTGCAGCCTTAAGCTGGTGATTGTGACAAAAGTACTTCCATTTGGATGGTAAAAAAAACGTTTCTGTCACAATCAGCACTTTAAGGCTGCAAGGCGATTTTTTTCAAACAAACTAAAAACTCGAAAAAAAAAAAATCGTGTTTTGACCCCTGGTTGACTGGACATAAATTGTTGCAAATTAGCTCTAGTATAACCCCTTTCAAGGAATAGGTCGAATTACCAGTCACCCTGTATACCCCTTCGTAGAAAATTGTTCACTACTTACTTTGCTGGCTTTACATTTGAATGTAACTCAACTCAACTCAAAGGGTTTATAACGTTCCAAGTGAAGGTATTTATTTATTTATTTAATCTTTATTGCACAAAAGAACAACTTAACGTACAAAAGGCGGACTTCATGCCGTAAGCATACTATACCAGTCAACCTTTGTACAAAGCAGACAAATTGTGTGGTAGGGTATTAACTTAACTTTAACCTATCGTCTAAAACGATTAATTCCTAAAAAAACATTTTTTTATATTTATGAATGTTAGTGCTTAAAAATATGAAGCTAGGTATTTGCGTGCTTGTAGGTAATTTCCTCTTAGGCGCTGCGGAGTCTATGTTATTTCAGTAAGCTGTCACCGAGACAGTACCTACAGCTTTTTCACTGCTCTCCATTTTATTGTAAGTACAATGACTGCTTCCCAATTGGAGAGCGGTGCTGCATGTGTACCGCTCCGCGTCCGCGCAATGTTGCAAATGCGCAAATGTAATACTGCCCGTACACCAACAAGAAAGGAAATCTGGGTGACATTAATAATCTCTCAGTAAAGTCCAAAATACCGCATACCGTTTCCGCCCCACCAAATGGCGGGTGTGGCCTTAGGTCCACTCGTGGAATACATGTAGAGCGTCCGATCAGTGTGATATCACTCACTTATCACTCTACTGATGGAATAAATTATATAATTTTTATTTATACGATGACGCGATGGTGGCACACAAGCTTACGGCCTGCCTGATGAAGCAGTTAACGTAGCCTATGAACACTTGTGACTCCAGAAGAATCACAAGCGCGTTGCCGACCCTTTATTTACTTGAGGATTCACTGTGTTGGCAGATAGAGACATGCAGGTCCCTCACTCCCAACACAGCGCATCCTAGGGAGCTCTGGCGACCTTACTCACCACCAGTCATGTCACTTTTTATATGGAAAATTGACAGTTAAATTGTACCGACGCGCGTTCGGAACGTTACATGATTGCCCCTCAGGAACACAACACCACATGCTCCAAAATGTATTAAACTCTGCCGAATATACCCTTATAAGTAGATATGCTTGTTTAAGAGGATTGATCTTGTGCAGGGTGCCTTGTGTGAGTCCTCCCATCCATCATCGGGAGTACCTAACGAGTTAACCTCCCTTACTTATTTATTTTTTACATTCGAAGTGTTTTGTTGCAGAAGTTCTAATAGAGCCTAGTTTAATTAGACATTTCTCATGTTATAATTAATGAAACTTACTAGACATGAATTATGTTTTTTAGGCTTCCGTACCTACTCAAAGTGTAAAACGGGACCCTATTACTAAGACTCCGCTGTCCGTCTGTATGTCTATCTGTCTGTCTGTGTGACTGTCTGTCTGTCTGTCTGTCTGTATGTCTGTCTGTCCGTCTGTCACCAGGCTGTAGGTATATCAACAACCGTGATAGTTAGACAGTTGAAATTTTCACAGATGATGTATTTCTGTTGCCGCCATAACAACAAATACTATAAGACAGAATAAATAAATATTTTTTTTGATATTTTTTTTTCTTTCTTTTTCTTTTACAATCTTACACAAATCGGCTTAGTCCCAAACTAAGCAAAGCTTGTACTATGGGTACTAGACGACGATACACATACTTATATAGATAAATAAAGACTTAAATAGGTACATAGAAAACATCCATGACTCAGGAACAAATATTTGTGCTCATCACACAAATAAATACCCTTACCAGGATTCGATCCCGGGACCTCAGGCTTCGTAGGCAGGGTCACTACCACCTAGGCTACAGGAGGCTCCCATACAACAAACGTGATTTTTTGCCGTTTTATAGATAATGGTACGGAACCCTTCGTGCGCGAGTCCGATTCGCAGTTGGCCGGTTTTTTTCTTCTTCTTTAACTTACCTAAATTAAAAAAAAATACTATATTTGTTTTTATGGCCAGCATGGCATACATTTTAGCACCAAAAATTATGCCACTTTGGGAATTATTCAAAATAAGGCCTGTATAAAGAATAAATGACATATTGACGTACTTAATAATAATAATAATAATAAAGTTCTTTATTGACAGGCAATAGACCCATAAATCAAAAATTGCATAAAAAGTAAACAGTAAAAGTAAAAAGTCAAATTGTATAAGCGTAAAGATAAAATTAAATAAAACCTTAAATTTTTATAATAACCTAATTATGTTTAGGCAGTCACAACCGAAAAGACCTACTTCCTGTTCCTTTCGTGATGCACGGAAATCCAACGATTGTAGATCGGGTTACTCAGATACCCGGACAGCTCACGGAGGATACTGTTGTCCGACGTTCGGATGTGGCTCCAGAAGGAAGCTATGCGGGATGTTCTATGGGGGAAGTGGGGTTTTCCGCACGCATAGCGTGCGGTAATTCCTACTTTATGGCCAGGTATGACGTAAATTATATTACAAAACATTCAAGGCTCAGGATAGAAATATCCGTGCTCGCCTTCATGTTATTATGTATATTTCATTCACAGATAAATGATTTCATGTTAATACCATAATTCCCTGAGTAATGAATATCCATATCCATAAATTCCATATACTAATATTATAAATGCGAAAGTGTGTCTGTTTGTCTATCTGTCTGTCTGTCTGTCTGTTACCTCTTCATGCGTAAGCCGCTGAACCGATTGAGATTAAATTTCGTTTGGAGATAGTTTGAATTCCGGGGATAGACATAGGATCGTTTTTACGGAGCCGCGGGCAGGAGCTAGTGGTTATATAATTGATTCATAGCGTTTTCTGTAAATGAATAGGCTACGGTAACCACTTAACATCAGGTGGGCCGTAAGCTTGTTTGCCACCGACGTAATATTAAATAAAAAATATAAAATCGCTAAAAACTATATTGAACATATTGGTGCTATTTTCCTGTTACATACATCACCATCCCGCATTTCATTTATGAATAATATCAGTAGGTAGCATAGTGCCTACATACTATTCTGTGAGTAATTAAAATACTCCTTTAAGTTTCAAAAATATGTGTAACTAAGTACGTAAATATAATTTCATTAATTAAGTTGCTCGTTACTGCCTCACCTACTTTAAAACCAAGTAAGAAACTTACCTACCTACACCTGAATACAAGGGTAATATTAAATGTGTTACAGGTTTATTTTCTGAAACAAAATTACACCCTACCAAAAACTTCAATCAAATAATAAGTAAATTCCTAGTCGCTGAAGGAACAATAGTTTATCGAAATTGGTGCATCTGTTAAAACAAACAAACGCAGAGGCAGTGGAGTGGAGGGCGTGGGGACGCGGACGCCGACCGCTACGGCCACAATAAACAACACGAGCCAGTTGCGACCTACTGCACCTTGTAATAAAGTCTAATTTAAAACTGACTCAGTAGTACGTGCTAATCGACGCATACTTGTTTCATTATTATGAATCTTTCCACGCCGTATTATCAAAATATACGTCCTATCCAACAAAACACGAGCGTAATCAAAAGTAAAAACGCCTTAACCTACTCGCCAAAAATGACAGCTCTTTTTTAAATGGCAAAGGATTCAGCTCATTCAGCCACTCCATACAGGTGCGGCATACAGGCGGAACGATACGCATGCGATATTGATGTAATCGTGGTGATGTTACGTAGGAAAAAACTCACTAGAGCAGGGAAAGTGACGCGTCTTGAGATCGTGAAAGGTACTCATACGTACACCAATTTAACAAGACCCATCTTCCCCCTCTACAGTTATATTCTCACGTGCCAAACGGAGGAAGCGAAAGAATCGGTAGCGGATCTTCGTAATTTGGTTTTCTGAACTTACGACACCGCCAAGCGTTAGGAATTCGAACTACTTTCGCGTAATGTCGGTAGAATACAACCATGTAGAATACGACGGCCTACTTAGCAAGTTTCGATTTTTGACGAGACAATATTACCCCGCGAATCAACAATTGTAATCGATGTACCTATAATAACGAGAATTACTTATACTAGGTACTAATTAGATTCTTCTATTACTCTATTGATATAATTGTATGCCTCTAGTGAATATAAGTGCCTTTTACAGTTGTGTAGTAATTAACTGGAAACTATTTACCTAGGTACGCAGCGCGGATGCACGATATCAAAGGGTTGTATTCCTGTTAAAATATTCACATTTCATCAGTCCATATTATTGAAATGTTCTGTATCGAAACGAAATTGTAGCAACGGTAAATAAATGTTACATTATATTTGCTCTTTTTTGAATCCTGTGTGGTGTTCAGTTACGTTGGAAGTTTGCAACGAATTGCATATTTCAATTAAGTACATTAAAGTACCCATAGTTAGCCCCATAGATTTATAAACTTAATCTAGCACTTTCGTTCCCTCTCAATCAATACATCTAATAGTCAAAGACGTGTCACATATAAATGGTGAATGAATGAAGTAAGTAAGTACAAGTACATTGATACTTTGTGGCCTCTATAGGATTTTTGTTAACTATGCCAATGTCTAAGAAAAAACAAACCTAGGTTATGTCAGATAATCAGAAGAAATTAATGAATACTTTAGGTAGGTACTAAACTTAAAAATCCACCGCTAGTCGTCTAGATCTGCCTCTGATGTTATATGTAAATTTTGCTTGTATTCGATTTTAACGAAATTCCAACGTTGTAATTATGTTAAAGAGATCACTAATTACAACGGGAACCAAGGTAGGTAACGTTACTATCCTTCTTCGCCTATTAAACAATTGCGTGCTTACCTCACTGATTAATAAGCCATCGCTAGACCGAATTAATACATCCGATCTTCAAATGGAGACCCTCTTCCCGAGAAATAACGCACCTGTCTCCCTGGACCCCCAAGTCTTCGTTTCAGACTCGTTCGACGACGCGCCTAAACTCCCGACTCGTGAACAAACCAGTCAACGTATTGAGCTCCGGACAAAGAAAACAGATTGAAATCGCACGCTGGATCTCCCGACCAGTAGGCCCACCGGTCGGGGCGGCGGCGCGTTGCGTCACAAGTTGCCGGATGAGTCGGGCTCCACGGCTATAAGTTAAATTTACGGTGCTGAAGTGAAGATATAATAGATGTTGGTGAATTTGATAAAATACAACCCTTTTAATGGGTTCCGATCTCGGTAGGCTTATTGGTTGTTACTAAGTCAATTAAAAGTGTTATTAAGCGGTAATAAAATAACATACCTGTACCTATAACACTTGAAACCATTTGTCAGGGCAAGCAATTAATGACTTCCAATGGTGCATGTTTTTGCGCTACGATTTTTATTATTCACTCTGTCGAAAGTAATAAAAGACCCATTTCCACTTCAGACATCTACCAATTATCACGAAAATAAGAATATTACTTTTTTTAAGGTAAACGTCCCAATGTTAGACACTTTAATACCTTTTATCCACCTCTATTGTAATTAATTAAGATTGAAAAGTTCTATATTGGGCCAGTGTAAAACCAAACCCTACTAAAATCTTGTAATTTTGTTGATCATAAAATCTACACCAACGCGGCTATCGGAAGGCCCGCGAGCTGTGTCGCGGCGACATAGACTATCCGTCTCTTTCTAAGCGTTCTTATTAGATAGGTAGCCGTACATGTGCCGGTATTCTCCGTGACTACTCAGGAAGTATTGCCCAATAATCACTAAAATAGTTCCAACCAATGTGGTGAAAACCCAAAGTTCATATACATTAGTAGTTTATGCTACTGATACATAATGAGAGGCCTTAAAATACGAGTGTGGTTTTATGAAACGAGCGTTAGCGAGTTTCATAATAGGATCACACGAGTGTTTTAAGGCCTAATTATGTACAGTTGCAATACACAACTTTATCTAAACAAATAGGTATCATAAGTACTCTAAGATGGGTTCAGAAGCCGTAGAAAAATGACCTTCATTGCTACCTGTAAGTTATCTTTGAAAAAAAAAAAAAACTGATAAATAAATAAAAAAAAGTGAAAAAAAAATTTAAAAAAATTAAAAAAGTGAAAAAAAAGTAAAAAAAGTTAGAAAAGGTAAAAAAAAGTGGAAAAACTAAAAAACAGAAAAAAGTGAAAAAAAAGTTAGAAAAAAAGTTAAAAAAGTTAAAAAAAGTGAGAGAAAAAAAAGTAAAAAAAAAAAATTAAAAAGTAAAATTTAAAAAACAATAAATTGACGTTTCGTATCGATAACTGTTTTAATATCTATAGATACTAGAATAGAGACCCACTTGAGTTTTGACAGCTGTTCCAAATTTAAACTCATAACGATACCAGGCGCGGCTCACTCGCGATTTGTGTTTATCGCTACAAGTACATGCCGGTCGCCCCTTCGAAGGGTTCTCTCTATTCAGTGGCTGCCACGTGTTGGTACAGGACGCTCGCACGGGTCGCAGCGCGTTGCATGCGATAGAACGGGATGGCCACATTCAGGCACGTTTGGCGTACCTAAACAGGGAATTTGTTAACAGAGAACCTTCTGTACGTAGTACTATTACTTATTCTGTGACGATACCAAAATCTGTACTGTAATGTTATTAGTAATAACTTATTACAGTACAGATTTTGGTATCGTTATGAGTTTAAATTTGGAACAGATTTTACCTACTACCACAGACAAGAAAGTTGTCATAGTAAAATTGGTTGTAATAATGCTGGTCATTACCGACGGTTTCTGAACGCATTTTAGAGCACTAATGATATGTGCGTAGATAAAGGCGCCAACCACTTAGCTCTAATGCCAGAATAAACTTTTAATTTTTTTTGTCTTTAGCGTTTTTAGTATCGCGATTCGGTTTGTAGTAGCAACATGGGCGCAATTTAATGACCCTACAGTAACCGTACTTAACTACGTATCACTCTTTCGCCGATTTAAGGATGATTCACGCTAAAACGGGCCGTCTCCGGCCCGGGCCGTTTTCTAAGAAAAACGCGGCGTTTTTGCGCGGCTGACGTCATACCCAAGCCCGGCCGGGCCACGGCCGAGGCTCGGAAGCGGCTCGGTGTCGGCACGGCCCGGTCGCTCAACTGTAACACCACCGTTTGACGGCCGTTCTACCGCCAACCGAGGCTCGGAAGCAGCTCGGTCCCAGCCCGGCCCGGAAACGGCCCGGTTAACTATAACAACACCCCAATGCCCGGTCTCGGCTCGGGCCCGGCACGGACATATACATCAAAAATACGAAGGCTGTTAGCTGTCATATATGAATATGTGAAATATGGTAGTCTATCTAACCTTGCATTTTGTCGGTTTACATTAAATTAAATGTTGACCTCAGAAAAAATAGTTTAGCACATGTAAAGATTTGTATTCTAATGACTGATCTTTCTACAAAGTTTTAAGTCTCTATTTAAAAAAAAGTAGTTTTTCCCATACAAACTTTGCACTCTATTTTACCCCTTTAGGGGTAGAATTTTCTAAAACCCTGAAAGTTCTTTATTTGTATTCTAATGACTGATCTTTCTACAAAGTTTTAAGTCTCTATTTAAAAAAAAAATGTTTCCCCCATACAAACCTTGCACCCCTATTTTACCCCCGTAGGGGTGGAATTTTCCAAAACGCTGAAAGTGTTTCATTTGTATTCTAATAACTAATTTTTCTACAAAGTTTAAGTCTCTAGCTAAAAAAAAAGGTTCTCCCATACAAACTTTGCACCCCTATTTTACCCCCTTAGGGGTAGAATTTATAAAAATTCCTTTTTATCCCTAGCCCACGTTATAAAAGCAACATACTGTGCAAAAATCAACTCTCTAAGATTAGTAGTTTCGGCTGTGCGTTGATGAGTGAGTGAGTGAGTGATTGAGTGAATAAGTCAGTCAGGACATAGGCATTTATTATGTATAAATAGATAGAAGATAATGAAACTCCCATTCAAATATCTCAAAAAATTATGAAGCTACATCCGTTTTAATGTCGCTTGTTAGAGTGAGAAAACGATGAGGGACTGTGACGTCAATATACTCGAGCGTCATAGTAAAAAACAATCGTTTCATATGAAGGTGCGTTTTGCGGAAAAGGGACAGAACATACCCCCTCTTAAAACTTTGGACTCTTATAACTTAATTATTACCTATATAACCTCTTGCTTTGTTTTTTTCTCCATTTGACTATATTTATTTTAAATTCTTTTTCGAGAAAATACATTATGATTATTTACCATATTTTCGATTCCTGAGCTATAACCACGAACTTCGGAATTCGAAAATATTCGGGTATCTCTATCTCTATCGCACTAACCATACTCGAGTGACAGGGATGCAAATATATGAACATTGAGTATCGGTTTTCGTGGTAGCGCCGCAGGTACTTTGGCTGAATGCGCCGAGCGCGTGCCATTGTCATTCAAAAAAAACAAATTCGTGTTAATTATATTGTTCAAATTTGTTGATTTCATTTATTGAAATTACGACATAAAACGACATTTGCGCATATAAGTTCTCATATCAGAATCGAATATTTTTTTATGGTTTATATTTTAGCATTTGTCTCGTAAAGGTCTATCGTAGACGGGATTTAAATTATTAATAAGTGAAAGGCAAAGCAATTCCGCCATTTTGACGAAAAATTGACGGTTCTTATAGCTGACAGTTGGAGCAGCGTTTGATTTCAATAAAAATAAATGAAAAATTAAATGAAGTCGTATATTTCGGAAAATTAATTAACTGTCGCAGTCGGATAAAAACTATCCTAAGTTGCAGCTAGAATAATAATGTACCTATATAAAATGTTTCATATTTTTCCGTTCATGGGATGCTGAGAACATTCGAACCGCGCAAAGCTTAGTTTCAAACTGGCTGATTCTTTTTTTAATTTAGAGATTTATTATAAGTGGAGATAACTAGCACATTTGAAGCAGGAGCAGCCCAACTGGAGTAGTGCCTTCACCTTACAGAAGACCGTAGTCATAATAAGGCCACTACTTGCTCTGTCGGTTAGGTATGTGGTGTTGTGTTCCTGGTGGTGAGTAAGGTTGCAAGAGCTCTCGAAGATGTGTCGTGATGAGAGCGAGGGACCCGTGATCGTCTCTAGCTATCACCACAACGAATCCTCAAATCAATAAAGGGTCGGCCACATGCTTTTCATTATTCTGGAACCACATCAGGCAGACCGTATGCCTGTTTTCCACCTACTTAGTATTAAAGAATTCTTCCAAAGCTATCTCTCTCGGCATATCATCAAACGATACAACCCAGTAACAGAACAGACGGACGGAGCCTGAGTAGTTGAAGGATCCTAGGTACAGAGTACAGAACCAGAAAAAGACAAAATAATAACTTACTCCTCGGATAAATGGTGCCGCATAATACTCCCTAGCTCCCTACATACAAACTTACAACCTTACAAAGCTAATACAATCTCACAGACTTTTCCTCTTTATTATATTTCTACAGATAAAAATACTTGACCCATATCAAATTTCAGTAATTCGGTACATTTTTTGACTTTACTGATCGAAATAAGGTCTAACGGGCTTTATAAAACCCGAGCTTAATGGAAGTAGATATTATATATACCTATTTGTAGAAGTCAATCTTAGGCTGGCGTTGCGTTGGTTGTGGGTATTGTAAACGTCTTTCGTGTTTCAGGGTCCACTAAGTTTCGTTAGTAGGTAGGGTAGCTCAAAAACCACATGAAAAAAAATAAAATAAAATTGGTAAACACGATAAAAGAATACCTAAGGATACGTACCCCCGAACACACAAATGAATGACGTGAATGTGTGGAAACACATTCACATAAACGAAAATGATACGCATACGGAGGATTCCGTACTTCAGAAGAAACAGAGGTGCCAAGACTTCAAATGATACAGCCCTGTAACAGATGGACGGACGGACATACAGGAGCCTTAGGATCAATTTCAGCCAAGGTACTAAGATGGAGATTTGACACCATATACTGACAACAAAATCTCAAAAGCTTCTGTTCAAATTAAATTGCCCTATTGGATGTCATAAGGTCATAAATGTCGAAAAAAATACGTTGCTGGGGATGCCTATACCTACCCCAAAAATGCCACAGTTACCGGTCCTGCGCCAGGCGAGCGTATTTGCCTACCAGGTCATCAGTCCACTTTCTTGAGGTACTTGGTCACCACTCGAGAAACTTTCCGCACCAACGGCCATCGGTTCTACGTTCAATCAAGGCCCCAAAAATACCATAGAAACACCATCATCCTCCTAGCATTTACCACTTACCGTCAGGCAAGAGATAATTTGAAATTATAATTGGCCTGACGGTCGCATCAAATATGTTTTCAAAGGAAAAGCTTCGTCGCCAACCATGACAAACGGGGTGGTACCCGTAATTATTGAACTCGGCAAAGATCGACCAGGTATTTTAAGTATTATTATTTAATTTCTGTCCTTTAGGAATAGCTCTTTAGAGCTATTCGCAAAAATGCTGCCATATCGCTATTCCGGCCTTAAGATCCAATATCCACGTAGATAAATTTGTAATGTGCGTCAACCAAGGCCAATTAAACTATGGAAAATGATTTTTTGTGATTAAAGTATACAGAACCACTATTTACTGGTGCTTCGATACAAAAATGCTTGCCATCTAATGCTCCAATGCAATTTGGGAAACGCCACAGCCTTTCAAATTCATCTGCAATTTTCCTCCACGTCTCTTCATTTGGCTGTGGCCACCACCTCTTTCATTAAACAAAATATTGCTCGACAAGTTTCGTTAACAATTTTACAAACGGTAGAATGACCAATTCAAAATTGAGCCAGAGTGTTTTGAATGAATCCCATGTAGTCAGGAATCTGCAAATAAATTTTACCTTAATTTATAATTTACAAATGGATTTAAATTTATAATTATTAGCATTACCTATAGATATGATTGGGTAGCATTATTTATTTAATTTGTTTTTCTCCTCAAGCGTCAACTCCGAGCGATTGACTGTTGTTACCTACAGTTACCAAACACTTATAAATACATATTATTTAGTTTAGACATTCAAGTAACAATAACGCACACATTTATGTTTACACAAAATATAGACGCATTGCTGCACAGCATAAAATATAGGATCTGCCCACCTGATTGTACACAAACACAGACACCGTAGCGTATGGATACTTGCGACTTCACTAGTAGTACCTATAACAAGCATGTTCTCAATCCTTCATTCAGACCTCTGATTACGCGTAGTTTCTACGAATCACGGCGTCAAGATATATTTGTGGGTGAACGTTGAGGAAGTTGAGCTTAATGAATGAATGAATGAATATATTTTATTTCAGGTCTTCACCGACCCATATAAGAGGTGTTAGTTACATTTTAATTATAAGGTTAGATTACAAAGCTTACATACAATAAAACAAGTTACAGAATAGCGGGGCTGGAGAAAAATGCAGGTAATACACAACTCACCCACACTCTCATAGCGCATACCTACTTAGATTTTATTGAATTTGCATTTTGCTTACCTTAAACAAAGAGCTAGTCGATGTTCGGAGGATATCGGTTTCTGGAACCTAGTAATTTTCTTTTCCAAACAGTGATTAACTTTTTCATGGATAGAATCTTGGGTCACGTGAAAATAATCATAAAATTTGTCATCATAAGTCCAAAGATCTTTACACAACATTTTGAACTCTCCTCTTGCTTCACGGGAACGCCAAAGTCGATGCACGCCAAATTGTTTTTAAGAACATAGTATCTTCTTCTTCGACATTTTATTTAGCTTTGTTTATCGTATTTTATCGTATAAATGAGAGAACTTATGCAAGTATGTTGCAGTGCTGGAATAAATTACAATGACAATGACTCAGTGACAATGACAGACTTTCTTTGACATTAGAACGACGGAAACGGCCCGGTCGCTGCTCGCTGTGATTGACACGCAACGTTCGGAATCGGCCCGGACGTGGCACGGCGACCGAGCCTCGGTGTCGGCCCGGCCCCGGCCCGGTGCGAGCTCGGTGACATAACGTTTGCACAATGTCCCGGCCCGGTGTCGGCTCGGCGTCGGCCCGGAAACGGCCCGGAAACGGCCCGGTGGTCAAAGGTGTATCAAAATAAGCTCGGCGACGGCTCGGTAAGTTTACGGCCCGGGCCGGAACCGGCCCGGTCTAGCGTGAATCATCCTTTAGTTATAAATTAAAAATTCGTCAAATTCAAATAATTCCCAGTAATTTTTTTGTCCTTTTTCAATGCACGGCTCGTGGCTATCTACTCTTTTAATTTTTCTTAATAAAACGATATAACTAATCATTTTGGTTTCATTACACCTATGTAACCATGCACCATGAAAAATATCACACGATTAAATTTTATTGACTGTAACATTATTTAAAAATTAAATGTAAATCATTATATTTTAAGTTGACATGTAAAATACAAAATTTTATCAAGAAATAAATAAATGAATGAATGAATTAACCTGATGATTACCTAGTCCACATATCTAACGAAAAAGTTTATTTAATATACGTAGCGACCGCATTCTCATGGTGGGAAAGAATGGTTACTGTTATAGCGGTTATATCGCCATATTCGGGCGGCGCCTATTGAGTATCGTGATTATCGTGAAGCAGGATAAATACATTGTGAATCATTATAGGGCTCCAAAGAAACGGGGTATTCGCAATAGTCCGCACAGTATACGACTGAGATTGTTTCCCAGTAGTCCGCAGTGCGTACCGTTTTTTTTCCTCAGCAGTCCCCATCCTAGACAATGTGCGGACTTTCTTCCCAGTTGTAGAAAATGCAAAACTGATGAGTTTATCTTTCAGGAGTACTAGTCCAAAGCCTCGACACTGCGCAGAAGTCCGAGTGCGGACTAGTAAGAATTTATTATCCCATCTGTTTGCAGTTCGGGATACTGGAAAAAACGTTTAAATAAACTCAGAAGTCCGCCGTGCGGAGTAAGGACTAAGGAGTGCAGACTACTGGAAACAAAATCGGGTTTCATTCTCAGTAGTGCGCAGTGCGGAGTAGGGGTAAAGGGCGAAGTAGAGAATATTCCAAAGGAAGGTATCTTCGACTACTATAGTGTGAATCACCGAGTAGCTACACCGCCTAAATTGTACATTTTAAGAGTCCGCAGTAAGCTCGGCCGAATTTCACCTTCCCATACAAACGAAGTTTCGTTCTCATTTTAAAACTACGTGTTGGATTGTAACGAAACTTTGCATACCTATAGCTATACGAGGTATACCTATCTAGTTTATAAAACAAACGAAATACTTACTGCAAAAACTAATTTTGTACGAAAAACTTAAATTTGCTGGTTTTATTTTTAATATGGTATCTGAAACTAATTACAGACCTGGATATACCTTAACTTAATCTAAGTACAAAGTTTCAGAGCAAACTAGCAAGTCGTTTTAAAATGAGAGCGTAACTATGTTTGTATGGAGAATCGAGCTTACTGCGGACTCTTAACTGTACGGCATACAGCACCTTTTAAGGTGTTAATTAAGTATCGCACATCTCGACTGTTTGGAAAATAATGAGCCACTTTGAAACCACTTCAACGCTTAGGCATCTTATTGCAACCTTCTGAAATTTTGTGACACCTCTTCTACCTATATATCTGGAGGTTACTTCATCCAAATGCTTTGATGTTTGGCCGTATTTTTGGAACTATTTAAAATATAGATCTTCGGAACCCAAGGAAGATATTTTATGAATTATAATTTACCAGCACGGCTATCACGACGGCCTGCTGTGTCGCGGCGAGATAAGAGTCTCTTTCTTATCAGAACGCTTAGAAAGAGACGGATAGTGTAGAGCTCGCGGGCCGTCCTTTGATTAGCCGGGCAGTCACTTATTTCACCAACGTGACTTGTTTCTCACTCGATAATGATATACATAGAATAGTTAGTAGTTTTCATGTCAAACATTTGTAGGTATAGTCACGGACTTTAATCATTGAGCCATTTAGAGCTCACTTTATACTGGACTATTCAAAGCTTACTATGAACACCAAAATTAGTTGACTGACACCTAAATGGCTCAACTATTAAAGTCTGTGACTGTACCTAGGAAACCGTACTTTACTCGGCGTCTTTGAGGTTTTCCAGAAAATCTGATTTTCCCGGAGATGAAAACTAAAAGTGGGTGCATGGCCTACGTATTTAATCTCATCGTAATCGTAAAAGCTGTTTTTTAGGAACTCATTAACAAACATGAAAAGTAAAAATATCGCCAATGAGTCTTACATTTCACTGTCTTTTGTTGAGCTTTTATTGTAATTTGGTCGCATATAGATTACAGACTATTGATTTTCTCTAAAAACTGGTTCGACTAACACCGTGAATAAAGTAGGATCTTATTCCTATTTGTCAAAACGGGCTCTACACTCGCGCCGCGAAGGCCCGCGAAGGCCGCGAACCGCGAGTGTGGATGATTTCGCGGCATCACGGTCGCGCTTCGCAGCGTTCCCCGTCCGGTGGCGGTTAAAGGGTTTGCGAAGCGCGAACAAAGCGCGAACGCAAACGCATTCACACTCGCGCTCTGTGTTCACAGTTGTGTGCGAGACGCAGTAGCAAGCGTACGATAAAATGAGCATCCATTGAAGCAACGATCGCGAACTAGTGTTCCTGGAGTGCTATCAAGCAGAACCCGTGCTATGGCAAGCCCACTACGAAGGACATAAAATCTCAGAGCAGCAGCAACAGTAATTTCCACGTCCATTTTAGTCAATTGCGCGAACGTAAATGCGAAAGGTTGCGAGTGTAGAGGGCTATATTTTTCGCGCCGTGTACATGCGCGAACCGCGGCCGTGATTCACGGCCGAGTGTAGAGCCCGCATAACATTGCTGCGTTTACGAGTAAACATGGTCACTGGATACATATTAAATGTTAAAACTGTACCATAATATTTTAAATACCATAGAGCCTTTAGATCCTATGTCATAAAAGTGTTCTACATGTATCAGGATAAGTAGAGTGCTTCGTTCTCGTTTCTATGTGATATTTAATAGGCTATATAATTCACGGTAGAGTTTAATACTGATTGGATATTGAATCAAACATTTAATTTATGCCCTTCGCCATCCGAAAGATATTAAAACTATGAATTTATGACTTTTGTAAGGGATTATTACAGTTTATTGTAGATCATTTAGCCTGTACTATATATAGATTTACATTTTGTTTTGATCTTTTTGACGATGGGTGATCCTGCCTTTGAGGCTGACGGTTCTGGGTTACAATCCCGGTAATAGTTATTTGTTATACAAGGGGGGAAAGTTGTATTTTACCTACGAGTGTTCATTTGAAACAAGGAAGGATTCTAATAAAATAAATTCCACGAACTAGTAAGAATTAAATTATTTACATATACCTTCGTCAGTGGCGGGGTAAGTAGGTATTGATATTTATTAGAATGTGTTCCCGCCCGCATTCTGCTTATAGCTAAGGCGAGGACCAATAGGAATACACTACTTTTCTGCTCTAGAGCAGAAACGTATCACTTTCAGCACATTTTTTTAGAACAACAACGACCCACTTTCAGAGCATGAGATATGAATAATTGTACTTTCAAGACAAAGTTTTATTTAACCGACTTCAAATCAGTAGCCGAATTGCTTCAAGTTTGCCTATAAAATTTGAAGAGTTCCCTCGATTTCTCCAGGATATCATCATCAGAACTGTATTTTGATGACAACGGGACCAATTTGGAAGTATATGCTTTCAAACAAAGAAATACCTTTTCAAATTGGTTCATAAATTACCGAGATATCGCGTAACATACACACATAAAAAAAAATACAGACGAATTGAGAACCTCCTCCTTTTTTAAGTCCATTACCCGCCCTGGCAAGTGGGGCACGACACATATCCGAAGATGTGTCTTCAGTTTATAAGAAGTAATCTTTTAAAAAAGGTATTAGATAGTTCCAGTTAAAATAGGTGCTTACCCTTGTCCTGAGAACTTATTGTAATAGTATTAAAGCAATATTTCAGCATTGAAGAGATAAGAAAGGAGACGTCCTTGACCGAAAGTTATTTGCTGACTGAAGTCGCGTAATTGAGTTACGACATTTTTTCAAGTTTTGGAGAAATAATCTTGTGTATCTGGTCACAGGCTAAATATGTATTTAATTGATCTTAGAACTACAGTATTGGACATCAATTTGAATGCAACAATTGATCACAACGAGTTAAGCTAAGTTTTGTACTTAATTATAGACAACGTGGTTTAAGTCAATTAACAGTAATAAACTACCTTATTGGGATTAGACCGGTTTCCTCACGATGTTTTCCTTCACCGAAAAGGCACTCTTATATTTATATTAAACTAGCTACTGCCCGCGACTTCGACTTTCTGTTATCAATTCTAAGTATCCCCAGACAATTTTTTTTCAAATATCTTCTATGTACAGGCAGACTTTCGACCCTCTTCAGCTTTATTATATGTATAGATAGATAGATTATACCTACAGAATCTAGAAGATGAGCTTGTTTTTTTATTTATTTATTTATTTCAAGAAACTGATGTGACAAACAAAATTCTATAGGTATAATTATTGAACCTGCTGACAAGATTTCAAGAGAATTGGTTGAAAAATGCGACATGTAGGACACCAGCAGGACAGAAAGATTTTTTGTCCAAGCTGAAAGACAGAACTTCTAGAATTAATATACAAGGATAAAAAAATGAATAGTCCAATACCCTTACGCACTTCTGGCACTGAACCCCGAGCCCAGACTGTGACAGACGCAGACGTCTGCCCGGGTCAGTGCTCTTTCGGTGTACGTTCGGTCACCGAAAACTTTTACACCCCTATAGATATTTTAATAAAGCGCTTACTTGAAACCTTTCTTAATTATGGATATTGTGTGAAAACAAACAAAATATTGTCTGAATATACAAATTGGAAGCCTTTTAAAAAGTAAGTGTGTAATTTATTTTATTGGTTGAAGGCATGCCTCATGCTATCTAGAACATAATGTATGCAAGAGCAGTGGAACCAGCGGGTTTGTTGCGTAACTCTTCTAACGGGCCCTACCAATTTTAGAACTCGTAAATTTAATGTCCTACGCTTGTTCGAAAAGTTCTTACGTACGAGTACCCTGCAGCCGCCCTATTCTGTAACTTGTTTTAAGTTCACCTCAACGCTCATCCACAAATATACCTTGACACCGCGATGCGTAGTAACTAAGCGAAGGTAGAGGTCTAGTTTCGTTTCGTAACGGGTGACCGGCGGGGTGAGCCTCATTAACGCGTAGCGAATAACAGCCCAGCCCCCCTATTCTGTAACTCGTTTTAAGCTCACCTCAACTCTCACCCACAATTAGACATTGACACCGCGATGCGTAGTAACTAAGCGAAGGTAGAGGTCTAGTTTCGTAACGGGTGACCGGCGGGGTGAGCCGCATTAAAGCGTAGCGAATAACAGCCCAGCACGGCTCTCACAAGACGGTCGCGACATACTCTCGAGCTCTCTCGCACTATCCGTCTCTTTCTTATTAGACCACTTAGAAAGAGACGGATAGTGCGAGAGAGCTCGAGAGTATGTCGCGGCCGTCTCGTGATAGCCGTGCTGGAGTGCAAGCCTATTTGGTTCGTCTTTTTAACATTAAATGTGATTATTTCATTTGTCCAAACAGACATAGTTCTCCGGTATGAAAGGCATTTTATATAAATGAAGTAGATACTTACGCGGAACACTTGTCGCATTCTTATCTTGTTCTTTTAGTATTCGCGGACTCACTATTTTATTTAAAAAAATGAATATACCAACTCATTTCCACCATGCACTCAAAATGATTATCTGCTTGTAAAAATCTAGGCTTCCGAGCTTTTCTGTCGCTTTGAAATATTACTCTTTTACTTCCATACAAATAAAATAATGCATATAACTTCAAAGTAACAAAATCTTGTCGTTTCAGGCGGTGCACTGGCAAAATCTTTTATACAAGTTATGAAGTAATATAAGTAAGTACAGGTGTGTGCACCAAAGGTAAACAGCTTTTTGTACGTTGAGGCAAATAGAATTAAGAAATAGATGAAAATGCTAATTCCACACATTTTTTTTCAAGTAATTAAATTAGACTGGTATCTGATACCATTGATACAAATGCGTACCGGTAGCAAATCAAATTATCCATAAACTTGGTTCAGAGATAGTTTAAGTCCTGGGAAAGAACAAAGGATAGTTTTAATTCCGGTGATCACCCGTAAGGGGGTGAAATGGGGGGTAAAACTTTGGATGGAGCCCGTTTAGATGAAATTTGGTAAAGAGATAGTTTGAGTCCCGGAGAATGACAACGGATGGTTTTTATCCTGAAAATCATTCCCTAAGGGGATGAAATAGGGGGTGAAAATTTGAATAAAACCCATGGAGATGAAATGTGGTATGGAGTTAGTAGGAGTCGCAGAGTGAAGGACAATGCATAGTTTTTATTCCGAAAATCATCTCCTGAGGGGGTGAAATTAGGGGTGAAAATTTGGATGGAACCCATTTAGATGAAATTTGGTATAGAGATAGTTATAGGCGAGGAAAGGTCATAGTATAATATTTATTCCGGAAATCATTTCCTAAGTGGGTGAAATGGGGGGTGAAAATTTGGATGAAATTTGATTTAGAAATAGTTTAATCCTGGGACATAGGATTGATTTGGCCGCTCCGATGTATCTGATGGCGACTACAATTGTCATTTGAACAAGTAAGGTGATCTCAAATGTCCCTCGACACATGTTGCCAGCGATGTCAGATGAAGTGGCGCACGACACGAGGCCCACGTGTCGCTTGACGTCAACCGATGTCGGACAATGTTGCACCAGTTCACCCAAAGTCGCTGGCGTCCTTGAATTTCTGGATTTACTAAACGCGTTAAACGACATTATTTGGCCGCATGAGTTAGTCAAGTTGTCATTTGTTTCTCACTACTCCGGCTACCTGCATATGCGCCGACGGGACTGTCATGTCAGGCGAAACTAGTGGCGCGATTGGCGACGCGTCGGTGATTTCAGTACTTACTAACAACTTGGGCGACTTGATGTATGTAGATTAACATCGTGTCACTAATCGCCCTAGCAGTGCGTTTGCGGCCATACTGTTTTAAGTTTCACTTCTTCTATACTTATTACCGCAGTCTGAGTACAGCGTATGTTCAATGACAAACGAAATAAGTATAAGTAAAAAAATATGGTTAGACAAATCCAACTGAAATTGGTGCCTATGATTGCTGATAGGTACTTCAATGAGTCTATTCACTGCACATATAGAAAACTCAATCAGAGGTTTTCTTTACTTACTTTCAGAAAGATCTGTTTAAATATGAGCATTTTACATAGTACCTACGAGTAACATGCGCCCTTACCTATATTTGGCTAGGTGAATGGGGTGAAAACCAAGTGATATATTTGATACATTATTCACGGAAACCTCGTAGCGACGTAAGACTGTTCGATCCCGCAGTGCCAAGTACATAGGTATTGGAAGATAGAACATAGGTCCGATTAGTGTGATCATTCAGAGTGGGTGTGTAATAATTGTGAGCCACTTTGTGGCAAAATTAAGTAGTAAAATATTTAGAATAAAAACCAATGTAAACACAACATTTTTTGTTTATATATACCTAGTAACGAATTTGCGATAGTATTTTACTAACCTAGAACGAAATCAATATTTATAATTATAAATAACTCTTAAAAACGAAAAAGTATATTTTGAAAAGCAATAAAAACTAGTTAAACTTAACATAAAAAACCGGTCAAGTACGAGTCTGACTCGCGCACCGAGGGTTCCGTACAAACTTTCATTCACCATACCCGTTATGTCAGGACCCCATTCATTCTAGAACAATCATAAACAGTTCATAGTAGAAGTTACCGTTGCAAAGCGCCTTCTGCATTTTGGTACTAACAATTTACAACCTATACTAGGTTTGTTTATCAGCGGTAGCTTTTTATCACGCGTACCGATTTCGATTATTTATTTTTATTTGAAAAAAGGGACTTTATCGATAATCTGATAGGAATTTGAAGATATAAAATTTTATACAAAAGTAAGTTAATTACAAATTTAATTAAGAAAATATTTTTGATAAAAAAAAAATAAGCTAGATAGAGATATCGTTTTATTTTTCCTGTATTATTTATGTTACTCTTAATCATATGTAATTATTTCAGAAGGGGGGGGGGGGGGAATGGTATTTTTTTTCTACATTATCCTTAATAAATCAAAATATATATTTCATATGATACCCCGCTTGATCTATTTACTAGACTTTGATTTTTTAACCCCCCTCATATTCGTCATTTAAACAGAAAATAAAAATGTTTATTTATTTTTTTCATTTTCCATACACGTGAAATTGATAGCTTAAGTAGTTCCTGAGATATTTAACGTTGTGACAGATGGACGGACGGACAGACGGACGGACAGACGGACAGACGAACAGACGGACAGACGGACAGACGGACAGACGGACAGATGGACAGACGGACAGACGGACAGATGGACAGACGAACAGAGTTTTTACCTTTTTGGTACGGAACCCTACAAATGACTCCTACATTGCTCTCTGGCGGAAAATTGATATTGCTGAGTAATGCCAAATATAACCCCCAACAAATAGATTTCCGCAATATAATAATATACTTAATATTGTAGAGATTCTGTATTTAATCCAGTTTGATAAACATAGTGTTACCGAGCTCGGGACTAGAAAAGTGTTCCTATTGTTTTATTTATTTCTCAAAAACAAAACTAATTAAGACATATTACTTTATTTAGCAAAATCGTTTACATTAGTATTACAGTCACCTCACCAGTCCCTGCATTATGACTTTGCCTGTATCGCAGGTGACCGCATATTACATTTTACATTACAACGAAAATATTAAAATCAAATTGGATAGTATAATATAAATATATATAAAATAAATAATATAATGTGTGTGTGTGTTTGTAAAGTATTTGTGTGTGTATACGTGAGTTTTGATTAGCTCGAATTCTGTCTCAATTCTGTTTCGCATTACTGAAGTATTGAGATTTTTTTGAAATCACATTGGTTAGTGCGCTTTTGCTCTCACAATTTGTTTATACATGCTCTAACACCAGCGAGACCGCATCGGGTTAGCAGTTTTGTTAACCATTTCTAATAGGGGTGAAGACTCAAAATTTGTCATTACTTCAAAAAAAAGAAGGCAAAAAATTATGCCTGATGACGAAAATCCCATTCAAATATCTCAAAAAATTACGAAGCTACAACCGTTTTAATGTTGCTTGCTAGAGAGAGAAAACGCTAGGGGATCGTGACATCACGATCCTCTAGCGTCATAGTAAATGACAACCGTTTCATATGAAGATGCGTTTTGCGGAAAAGGGACAGAACATACCCCCTCTTAAAACTTTGGATACTTATAACTTTGTGATTATTTAACTTCTTGCGTTGTTTTTTCTCCATTTGACTACCTTTTTAATACTTTTTCGAGAAAAAGCAACATTATTGATTATTTTATTTAGTGTCTATACACCCCTATTCCATCCAAAATATTTTTAAACATTATGTTAAAAATGTTCAAACTATTTCTTTTGACGGACCTCGACGTTCTGTCCTACACGTCAAAACCACAATTTATAATTACCACCGTTATATTTAATTCGAGATCACAAAGCACAGAGTCACTGACACTTTTGGCACAGGGCTCAGAGATGACATTGGTCTATAAATATTTGAGTTATAACGCCACACCTAAAATTTCAGCTGGTTTTTTCTAACTAAGGTGAACGTCCTAAGTCCCATTATGTTAAAAGGTGAGGATAATTAATCGAATCGCCGTGTTTGGTGTTGTTTTGTGTGTATGCGCCGGGAAATTTTATTGTCTGACTAATCGTTCAACTTAAATGAGTGGCGGAGACGTTTTGCAAATCCTCTTGTGTGCAAATCGATTGCAGTGTTTTATTGAATGTTTGAGTTGCCTTGAATACAATTTTATAAACGCAACTTACGTACCTATGGCAAATCATGAACGTATTCATATCAGAGCATATATAATTTATATTATACTGTGCATACGACACGACTTAATACATACATACACTGTGGACGACGCGTGGCGCCGACGTGGTCGATGTGCGACAGGCCTGGGTTTGACCTTCGCGACCTCACAGTCACCTAACAAGGGGCGTTTAAAAACCGCGGCGGGCGAACCGCGCGTTTCAACCGCGGCGGGTGAACCGCGGCGGTTGAACCGCTCAGCGTGTTTTTAAACGGCCGTAACGCGCTCTGATAGCGCAGGTGCTCTAGGGGAGCACTAATCCCGCAGACTGAGCTGCACTGTTGAAGGATGGGGTGGGGGTGACGATAAAATAATACTTGGCGAAAAATAAATGAAACGGTATAATAAAATAATGAGACACAAACTACTGGTTAAACTTTCCCTATCACAATTTCCTACTTCCTATCACAATTTCCCTACTTCTTCCTTTCTTCTTCTTCCTAGGAGCTCCCACTGGTGGGGCTGAGCGAACACAATTCTATCCGGCGATTATAGCCTCTTTTATACCCCTAAGGCATTAAAAGTGGTGGGGATATAATTTTGAAGACCTCGCCCACTTTTACTATTGAAAAGCTAGTTTTTACGTTTTCCTGGTTTTCAGGGAAACCTTAAGGGTTTTTACATATTTTCCTTCAAAAGAACTATTTCTGAGCTATACATTACAATATCTACTAGTTTTCCTGCTTTTCCCGTTTAAATTGGGAAAGTCGATATTTACGTAAAATTATCAACTTTGGTAACATGAAATGGCTTTGCCGGGCCCTAGTGGCTTTAATTAACATTAATTATCAAAAGTGATTATACATACGTAAGGGCATTTACCGTACCTTCGTAACGATACCTCAATTGCTTTCGTACCTCATCTGGTTACGAAGCTATGGCCGGGTGAGACCGTCAATTTTCACATTTACATTAACGTGGTAGCATAAGTTTGACTTTGCTCCCGTCTTTTTAGCCAATCAGAGAAATCAACCTGAACCTTGACCATTATTGCACCATAATAAGCAATAATCTCTATGCATACGTTGTGTACATTTTTATTTCACATTTTATGTAACTCTAGTTACCGATGTCCCTTGTTGACGGACTAGATCTGGATATAGTCTCAAGTTGGTTTCTTTACAATTAATTTGGCTATCTCTCCCTCATTTATCAGGGGCTCTCCCCCTATCGATCTTTATGAAATAATTACTGGAGGTACCTGGTACCTTTATCTTTACTTTAAGCTATTTTCTTCGTCTGTACCTATTGTACTTAGGTCCTAAATAAATCACGCGCTTCTTATATGAGCCGTTTGCTTTAGGAGCTTAATCTGGGCACAATTGCCGTCCTTATGTGAAGGAATTATAGTTACACGTCCTTTCCCTTCGTGACCCGTAGGCCTTATCGTTCACATACTATACAACACCCTTTCTCTTCGTGACCCGTAGGTCCTACATTTCACAAACTACATTCTGTCGCCCACAATGCCCCCGCCGGTATGTATCGCAGATACATACTGGGTTGCAAGGGTAAGCGACAGTCTACATTAAAGTCTTACGGCACGATTCGTCATTAATAACACTTTTAATCACTTTCACTGTCATGTTCATTCACTGTCTTTACCATTAACAATTTTTCTTTAATTACCTTATGTGGCCCTTGAGCGACCAGCACAACACATTTTCACTTGGTAGCCGGTACCCCCCATCGCGTGGTGGGTCGGCGGGGTCGGCGATGACCCTGCAAGCGCCGATCTTAATCTTCACCTTCTTCTTCTTGTTTTGAGCA
Organism: Epinotia brunnichana; assembly: GCA_963854355.1. Taxonomy (NCBI): domain Eukaryota; kingdom Metazoa; phylum Arthropoda; class Insecta; order Lepidoptera; family Tortricidae; genus Epinotia; species Epinotia brunnichana. The sequence goes on along the minus strand of OY977949.1, from coordinate 12,438,318 downwards.
GGCCTTGTAGGCGCTGCATCATCCGGCGGCTCCGGCGGAGCCGGGGGTTGTCCATTATTGCCGGTATGCAGTGTTAACTGCGCGTCCCGGTGGATCTTCTTCGTGTTAGCGACACTACTAGTCGCTGCCTCTCGCGTCGCGAAAGTTGGCGGGTCGGCGGGGCGCCGTTTGCGCTGTGCCGCCGACGATGTCCCGCTGTGTGCAGTGCTTGTGATGGCGAGCTGGCTCGCCCTTCCGCAACTGGCGACCGCGGCACTCTCGTGCGTCGCGGTGGAGATCGACCCCGCTATTCCAGGGGCCGATATGTTAAGAGTGGCCGTGACCGACCCCGGGCGACCGCGGGTCGGTTGAGTGATGTCGGCGTGAGCTGCAACCAACCCCGGGCGACCGTGGGTCGGTTCAGCGGTGAGGTGAGCCATAGCGCCCCCTGGCGCTGTGGTTATGGACACTGTATTGTCCTCTGTGTTGCTCGGTACGGTGAGCGCTGCCTCTGAGCTCGTATTTATAATTTCCAATGGTGGGGCACCGCGACCGGCGGTCTGCGGGTGCCCGGACGACTGGCTGTCATCCAAGTAGGCTCCCTCTCGTTGGGGCCTTGTAGCTATACCGAAGTGAGCGACTTTCGGCAAGGCGTCGCCCTGCCACGGCTCTGTCAGCCGGGCGGGCTCTGGCGTGGGTGTTGCGTCGCGTTGGCGATGTTTCTCAGCCATTGCGAGCGTGATGTAGGTTTCCGGTGGTGGTCCGGACGGTGGGGCACCGCAACCAGCGGTCTGTAGGTGCCCGTATGACTGAGTGTCAGTCGTGTGGGGCCCCCGTTGTTGGGGCTTCCTAGACGTGCCGAAGTCGACGACTTCCGGCAACTGGTCGCGCCATCGCGGTTCTTTTGGCCGGACGGGCTCCGACGTTGATGCTGCATCGCGTCGGCGACGCTCTGCAGCGGCTATAAGCCTCTCGTTGGCATTTCTTAGCCAGCACTTATGTTCCTCTTGCTGTGCTCTCTTTAATAGGGCTTGCCTATTTATGGATTCTTGTTCCATTTTTAGTAACTCTTGTCTAAGAACGGCGTCTATTTTCCTTATTTCTTCCTGGTGTGCTGTTTGTTGCAGCATTTCTTTTTGCCGTAACTTGGCTAGTTGCTCGCTCTCTTCTTGTTCGAGCTCCTGCTGGCGTGTCGCCGATAACCGACTTTCGGTTGACTGTTGCGATTCCGGCCGGCATGTCGTCAGTGGTTCAGCGAACGTGACTCTCTTCTTCATTTTGCCGACCTGCGCTCCCCCCGTCAGGGGGTTTTTGAGGATTCCTCTCTGGTGAGTTCCCAGGGGTATGTTCTCATATTCGTACTGCTGCTGCAGCCATCTTTCAGCTTTTATGCACCACGAAATATTCGCGTTCTCATATGGGGACTCTGTAACGTCCATGTTTGATAAAACTGCGGGGGCCGCCCCTCTTTGGGAGTCGGCTCTTCTAGTATCGTCGATACTCATAGGGGCTGGTATTCTTCTCCTCAGCCATTGCTCCCAGACCGCGTCTCGGGCATAATTTTCCGGTTGCATTTTCCTAACAACCCGGGCGGCGTGCGCGGTGTGTGCGCCGTACGCCGCTGGCTCGGCGAGCCATGTTCTAGGGCTGTATTTGTGATACGGTGTCCGCTCGCTCCCGACTGGCCTCATTGGAATCGTTCCGTTCATAATGTTGGCTTAATTCTGCCTATTTATACCACTCTCATTGTGGCTTTTCAGTGCACGCGCACTTAATAACACTGTTGTCACACCGTAGTGACCGAATAAATACTTCTACTAGAACTCTTCTATTCGAATGCCTGCGGTTGCGCTCTGGGCAACCTACACTACAGGCATGAAAGGGCTTCTACTCAATACACCGCACGTATTGTATACAGTTTATGCTGTCACACCGTAGTGACATACATGCATTCACAATTTCTAATTTTTTCACCACTTTTGGTCGCGTCACGGCGACAAATTTCAAGATTCACTGTTTTTACTATCGTTGTTGCTTTTATAACCCCCAAACGACTTTCTTTGAGTACCCACACGTACTATCACTTTTTATAACTTTCACTTTTTTGGATCTCCAGATCCGGCTCGAAGGACCAAAACGACTGTGGACGACGCGTGGCGCCGACGTGGTCGATGTGCGACAGGCCTGGGTTTGACCTTCGCGACCTCACAGTCACCTAACAAGGGGCGTTTAAAAACCGCGGCGGGCGAACCGCGCGTTTCAACCGCGGCGGGTGAACCGCGGCGGTTGAACCGCTCAGCGTGTTTTTAAACGGCCGTAACGCGCTCTGATAGCGCAGGTGCTCTAGGGGAGCACTAATCCCGCAGACTGAGCTGCACTGTTGAAGGATGGGGTGGGGGTGACGATAAAATAATACTTGGCGAAAAATAAATGAAACGGTATAATAAAATAATGAGACACAAACTACTGGTTAAACTTTCCCTATCACAATTTCCTACTTCCTATCACAATTTCCCTACTTCTTCCTTTCTTCTTCTTCCTAGGAGCTCCCACTGGTGGGGCTGAGCGAACACAATTCTATCCGGCGATTATAGCCTCTTTTATACCCCTAAGGCATTAAAAGTGGTGGGGATATAATTTTGAAGACCTCGCCCACTTTTACTATGGAAAAGCTAGTTTTTACGTTTTCCTGGTTTTCAGGGAAACCTTAAGGGTTTTTACATATTTTCCTTCAAAAGAACTATTTCTGAGCTATACATTACAATATCTACTAGTTTTCCTGCTTTTCCCGTTTAAATTGGGAAAGTCGATATTTACGTAAAATTATCCACTTTGGTAACATGAAATGGCTTTGCCGGGCCCTAGTGGCTTTAATTAACATTAATTATCAAAAGTGATTATACATACGTAAGGGCATTTACCGTACCTTCCTAACGATACCTCAATTGCTTTCGTACCTCATCTGGTTACGAAGCTATGGCCGGGTGAGACCGTCAATTTTCACATTTACATTAACGTGGTAGCATAAGTTTGACTTTGCTCCCGTCTTTTTAGCCAATCAGAGAAATCAACCTGAACCTTGACCATTATTGCACCATAATAAGCAATAATCTCTATGCATACGTTGTGTACATTTTTATTTCACATTTTATGTAACTCTAGTTACCGATGTCCCTTGTTGACGGACTAGATCTGGATATAGTCTCAAGTTGGTTTCTTTACAATTAATTTGGCTATCTCTCCCTCATTTATCAGGGGCTCTCCCCCTATCGATCTTTATGAAATAATTACTGGAGGTACCTGGTACCTTTATCTTTACTTTAAGCTATTTTCTTCGTCTGTACCTATTGTACTTAGGTCCTAAATAAATCACGCGCTTCTTATATGAGCCGTTTGCTTTAGGAGCTTAATCTGGGCACAATTGCCGTCCTTATGTGAAGGAATTATAGTTACACGTCCTTTCCCTTCGTGACCCGTAGGCCTTATCGTTCACATACTATACAACACCCTTTCTCTTCGTGACCCGTAGGTCCTACATTTCACAAACTACATTCTGTCGCCCACATACACATATATTAAAACTCTAAGAGTTCTGTTTTCTTTTAATTATGAGACGAATCACATATCTACTCGTAACATATTTTATATGGCTTAGTATATTTTTTTGTAACATTGTTTTCATTTAGTGACATTTGGTTCTGTTAAACTGCAACTTCCAAATAATTGTTGTTGTAAGATTATATATTTTTTTATTGTAAATTATTGTTGGACATGTATAAGTGCCCTTGTGGCCTATTTGCATAATAAATGTTTAATTTTGATTTTATTAAATCTAAAAAAAAACACTAATACAATTTCCATGACTATGTTAACAGGCCTAATTTCCTAGTAACCTTGTAATGAGCTAGAATTCTCCTTCAAAAACGCATTTTTATATCACTATTTAATGACAAGTCCTCGGACCAATAACCGATAAGAGCAATAAAGTATGTACCATGTTATCTTTCGAACACCTGTAAAAAATGTGGACATGCGATACCGACTAGGCTGCCGACTGTCATTCTAGAATAAACTCTAACTTTTGACCTTAAAGTCCGAACTTCTTTGGATCAATGTATTAGATTTAGAGCTAACTTTTGATTTTGCGGCGTACGTCAAGGCCGTAGAGTTGATTATCAAGTGTATTAGGTGTTGAATATGGTTTACTGTTTTACTTTATCCGAGTAATGCGAGATAGTGAAGGTTTTTTGGGTGGCTCTGTGGACATTAACCATGGGTTTCGACGTGATAAGCATCCGATTCTAGGACAATATTATTATAGGGAAACGTGAAACAAAAAATACCTAGTTTTTGTCGCTTTGTTTTGGGTCGCTTTATGTTATTTGTTTAAAGGATTCAGGGTTGTTACGAATATTACGATGAGTTGTTTGTTGGTTTTAGTTCATTCGTCACTACGAATACTTATAGCTTTAGAATTTCGTATGATTTATGACGTAACTTTTTTACACAATACTATTTTTGATAATGTTCTACATTGTTTATTTATAAACTAGCTGTTGCCCGCGACTTCGTCCGCGTAGAACTTTTTATCGTCTTAGAAAATGATTTCTCTCGATACAAAATTTGAACCCTCTTTTAGGGGATAATTAAAAAAAAAGTTGATGTTCATTTTCTAGTTTGTGAACAAACAGTCTAAAACCAAAGTTAAAAATCTCATACTTTAAAAATGCCTTGAAATACTCAAACTTTGAACCAATTTTAACACTCTTAGGGGATGAATTTGGAAAAACTCTGAAATCAGTTTTGTAGTCTTTTAACGTACAGAATAAGACCGAAGTTAAAAATCTCTTACTCACACTTTAAAATTTTATTGCTCGCCATTTAAAATTTGAACCCCCTTTTAAACCCCCTTAGAAGAACTTTTTTCGTAAACTTTTAAGTCTCCAGCTCAAAAAAAGTGTTGCCCATACAAAGCTTTCTTAACCCCCTTAGGGGTGGAATTTTCTAAAACTCTGAAAGTACTTTATTATTAATTTTAATAAGTAACATTTTGAATAGTTTTAAGTCTAGTAAAAAAAAAAAGTTTTTCCCACACAACACTGGCTACCCTTCTTAAGGATCTTAAGGATCTCCTTAGGGATGGAGTTTTCTAAGACGCTGAAAGTTCTTTTTTAGTATTCTAATAAGTAATCTTTTTGCAAAGTTTTAAGTCTAACTCAAAAAAAAGTGTTGCCCATGCAAAGCTTGCTCTCCTTTTTAACCCTATTAGGGGTGGAATTTTCTAAAACGATTTGTGTTCTTTTTTTGTATTTTAATAAGTAATCTTTCTACAAAGTTTCAAGTCTCTAACTCAAAAACATAAACTTTCCCTGATAAAAACTTTGCACCCCTTTTTATCCCCCTTAGGGATAGATTTTTTCAAAACGCTGAAAGTCTTTTTTTTTGTATTTTTATAAGTAATCTTTCTACAAAGTTTTAAGTGTCTAGCTCAGAAAAAGTGTTCCCCATACAAACCTTGCACCCTTTTTTAACCCCCTTAGGGAATGATTTTTGTAAAACGCCGAATGTAGTATTTTTCATGTTCTAATAAGTAATTTTTCGTCCAAATTTTAAGTCTCTATTAAAAAAAAATATGTTTTTCCCATACAAACTTTGCACCCTATTTTACCCCCTTAGGGGTGAAATTTTCCAAAACGCTGAAAGTACTTTCTTTGTATTTAAATAATCTTTCTACAAAGTTTTAGGACTCTAGCTAAAAAAAATAGTTTCCCACATACAAACTTTGCACCCCTATTTTAGCCCCCTATTTTTAGGGGTAGAATTTTCTAAAACGCTGAAAGTACTTAATTTGTATTCTGATGACTAATCTTTCTACAAAGTTTTAAGTCTCTATTTAAAAAAAATATTGTTTCCCCCATACAAAATTTGCACCCCTATTTTACCCCCTTAGGGGTAGATTTTTTTAAAACACTGAATCTAGGTACTTTATTTGTATTCTAATGAATAATTTCTCTACAAAGTTTTAAGTCTCTATTTTAAAAAAAGTAGTTTTTCCCATACAAACTTTGCACTCTATTTTACCCCTTTAGGGGTAGAATTTTCTAAAACCCTGAAAGTTCTTTATTTGTATTCTAATGACTGATCTTTCTACAAAGTTTTAAGTCTCTATTTAAAAAAAAATGTTTCCCCCATACAAACCTTGCACCCCTATTTTACCCCCGTAGGGGTGGAATTTTCCAAAACGCTGAAAGTGTTTCATTTGTATTCTAATAACTACTTTTCTACAAAGTTTAAGTCTATAGCTCAAAAAAAAAAGGTTCTCCCATACAAACTTTGCACCCCCATTTTACCCCCTTAGGGGTAGAATTTTCAAAAATCCCTTTTTATCCCTAGCCCACGTTATAAAAGCAACATACTGTGCAAAAATCAACTCTCTAAGATTAGTAGTTTCGGCTGTGCGTTGATGAGTGAGTGAGTGAGTGAGTGAGTGAATAAGTCAGTCAGGACATAGGCATTTATTATGTATAAATAGATAGAAGATAATGAAACTCCCATTCAAATATCTCAAAAAATTATGAAGCTACATCCGTTTTAATGTCGCTTGTTAGAGTGAGAAAACGATGAGGGACTGTGACGTCAATATACTCGAGCGTCATAGTAAAAAACAATCGTTTCAATATGAAGGTGCGTTTTGCGGAAAAGGGACAGAACATACCCCCTCTTAAAACTTTGGACTCTTATAACTTAATCATTACCTATATAACCTCTTGCTTTGTTTTTTTCTCCATTTGACTATATTTATTTTAAATTCTTTTTCGAGAAAATACATTATGATTATTTACCATATTTTCGATTCCTGAGCTATAACCACGAACTTCGGAATTCGAAAATATTCGGGTATCTCTATCTCTATCGCACTAACCATACTCGAGTGACAGGGATGCAAATATATGAACATTGAGTATCGGTTTTCTTGGTAGCGCCGCAGGTACTTTGGCTGAATGCGCCGAGCGCGTGCCATTGTCATTCAAAAAAAACAAATTCGTGTTAATTATATTGTTCAAATTTGTTGATTTCATTTATTGAAATTACGACATAAAACGACATTTGCGCATATAAGTTCTCATATCAGAATCGAATATTTTTTTATGGTTTATATTTTAGCATTTGTCTCGTAAAGGTCTATCGTAGACGGGATTTAAATTATTAATAAGTGAAAGGCAAAGCAATTCCGCCATTTTGACGAAAATTTGACGGTTCTTATAGCTGACAGTTGGAGCAGCGTTTGATTTCAATAAAAATAAATGAAAAATTAAATGAAGTCGTATATTTCGGAAAATTAATTAACTGTCGCAGTCGGATAAAAACTATCCTAAGTTGCAGCTAGAATAATAATGTACCTATATAAAATGTTTCATATTTTTCCGTTCATGGGATGCTGAGAACATTCGAACCGCGCAAAGCTTAGTTTCAAACTGGCTGATTCTTTTTTTAATTTAGAGATTTATTATAAGTGGAGATAACTAGCACATTTGAAGCAGGAGCAGCCCAACTGGAGTAGTGCCTTCACCTTACAGAAGACCGTAGTCATAATAAGGCCACTACTTGCTCTGTCGGTTAGGTATGTGGTGTTGTGTTCCTGGTGGTGAGTAAGGTTGCAAGAGCTCTCGAAGATGTGTCGTGATGAGAGCGAGGGACCCGTGATCGTCTCTAGCTATCACCACAACGAATCCTCAAATCAATAAAGGGTCGGCCACATGCTTTTCATTATTCTGGAACCACATCAGGCAGACCGTATGCCTGTTTTCCACCTACTTAGTATTAAAGAATTCTTCCAAAGCTATCTCTCTCGGCATATCATCAAACGATACAACCCAGTAACAGAACAGACGGACGGAGCCTGAGTAGTTGAAGGATCCTAGGTACAGAGTACAGAACCAGAAAAAGACAAAATAATAACTTACTCCTCGGATAAATGGTGCCGCATAATACTCCCTAGCTCCCTACATACAAACTTACAACCTTACAAAGCTAATACAATCTCACAGACTTTTCCTCTTTATTATATTTCTACAGATAAAAATACTTGACCCATATCAAATTTCAGTAATTCGGTACATTTTTTGACTTTACTGATCGAAATAAGGTCTAACGGGCTTTATAAAACCCGAGCTTAATGGAAGTAGATATTATATATACCTATTTGTAGAAGTCAATCTTAGGCTGGCGTTGCGTTGGTTGTGGGTATTGTAAACGTCTTTCGTGTTTCAGGGTCCACTAAGTTTCGTTAGTAGGTAGGGTAGCTCAAAAACCACATGAAAAAAAATAAAATAAAATTGGTAAACACGATAAAAGAATACCTAAGGATACGTACCCCCGAACACACAAATGAATGACGTGAATGTGTGGAAACACATTCACATAAACGAAAATGATACGCATACGGAGGATTCCGTACTTCAGAAGAAACAGAGGTGCCAAGACTTCAAATGATACAGCCCTGTAACAGATGGACGGACGGACATACAGGAGCCTTAGGATCAATTTCAGCCAAGGTACTAAGATGGAGATTTGACACCATATACTGACAACAAAATCTCAAAAGCTTCTGTTCAAATTAAATTGCCCTATTGGATGTCATAAGGTCATAAATGTCGAAAAAAATACGTTGCTGGGGATGCCTATACCTACCCCAAAAATGCCACAGTTACCGGTCCTGCGCCAGGCGAGCGTATTTGCCTACCAGGTCATCAGTCCACTTTCTTGAGGTACTTGGTCACCACTCGAGAAACTTTCCGCACCAACGGCCATCGGTTCTACGTTCAATCAAGGCCCCAAAAATACCATAGAAACACCATCATCCTCCTAGCATTTACCACTTACCGTCAGGCAAGAGATAATTTGAAATTATAATTGGCCTGACGGTCGCATCAAATATGTTTTCAAAGGAAAAGCTTCGTCGCCAACCATGACAAACGGGGTGGTACCCGTAATTATTGAACTCGGCAAAGATCGACCAGGTATTTTAAGTATTATTATTTAATTTCTGTCCTTTAGGAATAGCTCTTTAGAGCTATTCGCAAAAATGCTGCCATATCGCTATTCCGGCCTTAAGATCCAATATCCACGTAGATAAATTTGTAATGTGCGTCAACCAAGGCCAATTAAACTATGGAAAATGATTTTTTGTGATTAAAGTATACAGAACCACTATTTACTGGTGCTTCGATACAAAAATGCTTGCCATCTAATGCTCCAATGCAATTTGGGAAACGCCACAGCCTTTCAAATTCATCTGCAATTTTCCTCCACGTCTCTTCATTTGGCTGTGGCCACCACCTCTTTCATTAAACAAAATATTGCTCGACAAGTTTCGTTAACAATTTTACAAACGGTAGAATGACCAATTCAAAATTGAGCCAGAGTGTTTTGAATGAATCCCATGTAGTCAGGAATCTGCAAATAAATTTTACCTTAATTTATAATTTACAAATGGATTTAAATTTATAATTATTAGCATTACCTATAGATATGATTGGGTAGCATTATTTATTTAATTTGTTTTTCTCCTCAAGCGTCAACTCCGAGCGATTGACTGTTGTTACCTACAGTTACCAAACACTTATAAATACATATTATTTAGTTTAGACATTCAAGTAACAATAACGCACACATTTATGTTTACACAAAATATAGACGCATTGCTGCACAGCATAAAATATAGGATCTGCCCACCTGATTGTACACAAACACAGACACCGTAGCGTATGGATACTTGCGACTTCACTAGTAGTACCTATAACAAGCATGTTCTCAATCCTTCATTCAGACCTCTGATTACGCGTAGTTTCTACGAATCACGGCGTCAAGATATATTTGTGGGTGAACGTTGAGGAAGTTGAGCTTAATGAATGAATGAATGAATATATTTTATTTCAGGTCTTCACCGACCCATATAAGAGGTGTTAGTTACATTTTAATTATAAGGTTAGATTACAAAGCTTACATACAATAAAACAAGTTACAGAATAGCGGGGCTGGAGAAAAATGCAGGTAATACACAACTCACCCACACTCTCATAGCGCATACCTACTTAGATTTTATTGAATTTGCATTTTGCTTACCTTAAACAAAGAGCTAGTCGATGTTCGGAGGATATCGGTTTCTGGAACCTAGTAATTTTCTTTTCCAAACAGTGATTAACTTTTTCATGGATAGAATCTTGGGTCACGTGAAAATAATCATAAAATTTGTCATCATAAGTCCAAAGATCTTTACACAACATTTTGAACTCTCCTCTTGCTTCACGGGAACGCCAAAGTCGATGCACGCCAAATTGTTTTTAAGAACATAGTATCTTCTTCTTCGACATTTTATTTAGCTTTGTTTATCGTATTTTATCGTATAAATGAGAGAACTTATGCAAGTATGTTGCAGTGCTGGAATAAATTACAATGACAATGACTCAGTGACAATGACAGACTTTCTTTGACATTAGAACGACGGAAACGGCCCGGTCGCTGCTCGCTGTGATTGACACGCAACGCTCGGAATCGGCCCGGACGTGGCACGGCGACCGAGCCTCGGTGTCGGCCCGGCCCCGGCCCGGTGCGAGCTCGGTGACATAACGTTTGCACAATGTCCCGGCCCGGTGTCGGCTCGGCGTCGGCCCGGAAACGGCCCGGAAACGGCCCGGTGGTCAAAGGTGTATCAAAATAAGCTCGGCGACGGCTCGGTAAGTTTACGGCCCGGGCCGGAACCGGCCCGGTCTAGCGTGAATCATCCTTTAGTTATAAATTAAAAATTCGTCAAATTCAAATAATTCCCAGTAATTTTTTTGTCCTTTTTCAATGCACGGCTCGTGGCTATCTACTCTTTTAATTTTTCTTAATAAAACGATATAACTAATCATTTTGGTTTCATTACACCTATGTAACCATGCACCATGAAAAATATCACACGATTAAATTTTATTGACTGTAACATTATTTAAAAATTAAATGTAAATCATTATATTTTAAGTTGACATGTAAAATACAAAATTTTATCAAGAAATAAATAAATGAATGAATGAATTAACCTGATGATTACCTAGTCCACATATCTAACGAAAAAGTTTATTTAATATACGTAGCGACCGCATTCTCATGGTGGGAAAGAATGGTTACTGTTATAGCGGTTATATCGCCATATTCGGGCGGCGCCTATTGAGTATCGTGATTATCGTGAAGCAGGATAAATACATTGTGAATCATTATAGGGCTCCAAAGAAACGGGGTATTCGCAATAGTCCGCACAGTATACGACTGAGATTGTTTCCCAGTAGTCCGCAGTGCGTACCGTTTTTTTTCCTCAGCAGTCCCCATCCTAGACAATGTGCGGACTTTCTTCCCAGTTGTAGAAAATGCAAAACTGATGAGTTTATCTTTCAGGAGTACTAGTCCAAAGCCTCGACACTGCGCAGAAGTCCGAGTGCGGACTAGTAAGAATTTATTATCCCATCTGTTTGCAGTTCGGGATACTGGAAAAAACGTTTAAATAAACTCAGAAGTCCGCCGTGCGGAGTAAGGACTAAGGAGTGCAGACTACTGGAAACAAAATCGGGTTTCATTCTCAGTAGTGCGCAGTGCGGAGTAGGGGTAAAGGGCGAAGTAGAGAATATTCCAAAGGAAGGTATCTTCGACTACTATAGTGTGAATCACCGAGTAGCTACACCGCCTAAATTGTACATTTTAAGAGTCCGCAGTAAGCTCGGCCGAATTTCACCTTCCCATACAAACGAAGTTTCGTTCTCATTTTAAAACTACGTGTTGGATTGTAACGAAACTTTGCATACCTATAGCTATACGAGGTATACCTATCTAGTTTATAAAACAAACGAAATACTTACTGCAAAAACTAATTTTGTACGAAAAACTTAAATTTGCTGGTTTTATTTTTAATATGGTATCTGAAACTAATTACAGACCTGGATATACCTTAACTTAATCTAAGTACAAAGTTTCAGAGCAAACTAGCAAGTCGTTTTAAAATGAGAGCGTAACTATGTTTGTATGGAGAATCGAGCTTACTGCGGACTCTTAACTGTACGGCATACAGCACCTTTTAAGGTGTTAATTAAGTATCGCACATCTCGACTGTTTGGAAAATAATGAGCCACTTTGAAACCACTTCAACGCTTAGGCATCTTATTGCAACCTTCTGAAATTTTGTGACACCTCTTCTACCTATATATCTGGAGGTTACTTCATCCAAATGCTTTGATGTTTGGCCGTATTTTTGGAACTATTTAAAATATAGATTTTCGACGGAGGAACCCAAGGAAGATATTCTCTCTTTCTTAATAAGTCTCTTTCTTATCAGAACGCTTAGAAAGAGACGGATAGTGTAGAGCTCGCGGGCCGTCCTTTGATTAGCCGGGCAGTCACTTATTTCACCAACGTGACTTGTTTCTCACTCGATAATGATATAAATAGAATAGTTAGTAGTTTTCATGTCAAACATTTGTAGGTATAGTCACGGACTTGGATTATTGAGCCATTTAGAGCTCACTTTATACTGGACCATTCAAAGCTTACTATGAAAACCAAAATTAGTTGACTGACACCTAAATGGCTCAACTATTAAAGTCTGTGACTGTACCTAGGAAACCGTACTTTACTCGGCGTCTTTGACGTTTTCCAGAAAATCTGATTTTCCCGGAGATGAAAACTAAAAGTGGGTGACGTATTTAATCTCATCGGAATCGTAAAAGCTGTTTTTTAGGAACTCATTTACAAACATGAAAAGTAAAAATATCGCCAATGAGTCTTACATTTCACTGTATTTTGTTGAGCTTTTATTGTAATTTGGTCGCATACAGATTAAAGACTATTGATTTTCTCTAAAAACTGGTTCGACTAACACCGTGAATAAAGTAGGATCCTAGCCTATTTGCCTAAAACGGGCTCTACACTCGCGCCGCGAAGGCCCGCGAAGGCCGCGAACCGCGAGTGTGGATGGTTTCGCGGCATCGCGGTCGCGCTTCGCGGCGTTCCCCGTCTGGTGGCGGTTTTTTGGTCCGCGTCAAAGGGTTTGCGAAGCGCGAACAAAGCGCGAACGCAAACGCATTCACACTCGCGCTCTGTGTTCACAGTTGTGTGCGAGACGCAGTAGCAAGCGGACGATAAAATAAGCACCCAGTGAAGCAACGATCGCGAACTAGTGTTCCTGGAGTGCTATCAAGCAGAACCCGTGCTATGGCAAGCCCACTACGAAGGACATAAAAATCTCAGAGCAGCAGCAACAGTAATTTCCACGTCCATTTTAGTCAATTGCGCGAACGTAAATGCGAAAGGTTGCGAGTGTGTAGAGGGCTATATTTTTCGCGCCGTGTACATGCGCGAACCGCGGCCGTGATTCACGGCCGAGTGTAGAGCCCGCATAACATTGCTGCGTTTACGAGTAAACATGGTCACTGGATAGATATTAAATGTTAAAACTGTAGCATAATATTTTAAATACCATAGAGCCTTTAGATCCTATGTCATAAAAGTGTTCTACATGTATCAGGATAAGTAGAGTGCTTCGTTCTCGTTTCTGTGTGATATTTAATAGGCTATATAATTCACGGTAGAGTTTAATACTGATTGGATATTGAATCAAACATTTAATTTATGCCCTTCGCCATCCGAAAGATATTAAAACTATGAATTTATGACTTTTGTAAGGGATTATTACAGTTTATTGTAGATCATTTAGCCTGTACTATATATAGATTTACATTTTGTTTTGATCTTTTTGACGATGGGTGATCCTGCCTTTGAGGCTGACGGTTCTGGGTTACAATCCCGGTAATAGTTATTTGTTATACAAGGGGGGAAAGTTGTATTTTACCTGCGAGTGTTCATTTGAAACAAGGAAGGATTCTAATAAAATAAATTCCACGAACTAGTAAGAATTAAATTATTTACATACCTTCGTCAGTGGCGGGGTAAGTAGGTATTGATATTTATTAGAATGTGTTCCCGCCCGCATTCTGCTTATAGCTAAGGCGAGGACCAATAGGAATACACTACTTTTCTGCTCTAGAGCAGAAACGTATCACTTTCAGCACATTTTTTTAGAACAACAACGACCCACTTTCAGAGCATGAGATATGAATAATTGTACTTTCAAGACAAAGTTTTATTTAACCGACTTCAAATCAGTAGCCGAATTGCTTCAAGTTTGCCTATAAAATTTGAAGAGTTCCCTCGATTTCTCCAGGATATCATCATCAGAACTGTATTTTGATGACAACGGGACCAATTTGGAAGTATATGCTTTCAAACAAAGAAATACCTTTTCAAATTGGTTCATAAATTACCGAGATATCGCGTAACATACACACATAAAAAAAAATACAGACGAATTGAGAACCTCCTCCTTTTTTAAGTCCATTACCCGCCCTGGCAAGTGGGGCACGACACATATCCGAAGATGTGTCTTCAGTTTATAAGAAGTAATCTTTTAAAAAAGGTATTAGATAGTTCCAGTTAAAATAGGTGCTTACCCTTGTCCTGAGAACTTATTGTAATAGTATTAAAGCAATATTTCAGCATTGAAGAGATAAGAAAGGAGACGTCCTTGACCGAAAGTTATTTGCTGACTGAAGTCGCGTAATTGAGTTACGACATTTTTTCAAGTTTTGGAGAAATAATCTTGTGTATCTGGTCACAGGCTAAATATGTATTTAATTGATCTTAGAACTACAGTATTGGACATCAATTTGAATGCAACAATTGATCACAACGAGTTAAGCTAAGTTTTGTACTTAATTATAGACAACGTGGTTTAAGTCAATTAACAGTAATAAACTACCTTATTGGGATTAGACCGGTTTCCTCACGATGTTTTCCTTCACCGAAAAGGCACTCTTATATTTATATTAAACTAGCTTCTGCCCGCGACTTCGACTTTCTGTTATCTCCACTTATAATAAATCTCTAAATTAAAAAAGGAATCAGCCAGTTTGAAACTAAGCTTTGCGCGGTTCGAATGTTCTCAGCATCCCATGAACGGAAAAATATGAAACATTTTATATAGGTACATTATTATTCTAGCTGCAACTTAGGATAGTTTTTATCCGACTGCGACAGTTAATTAATTTTCCGAAATATACGACTTCATTTAATTTTTCATTTATTTTTATTGAAATCAAACGCTGCTCCAACTGTCAGCTATAAGAACCGTCAAATTTTCGTCAAAATGGCGGAATTGCTTTGCCTTTCACTTATTAATAATTTAAATCCCGTCTACGATAGACCTTTACGAGACAAATGCTAAAATATAAACCATAAAAAAATATTCGATTCTGATATGAGAACTTATATGCGCAAATGTCGTTTTATGTCGTAATTTCAATAAATGAAATCAACAAATTTGAACAATATAATTAACACGAATTTGTTTTTTTTGAATGACAATGGCACGCGCTCGGCGCATTCAGCCAAAGTACCTGCGTCGCTACCACGAAAACCGATACTCAATGTTCATATATTTGCATCCCTGTCACTCGAGTATGGTTAGTGCGATAGAGATAGAGATACCCGAATATTTTCGAATTCCGAAGTTCGTGGTTATAGCTCAGGAATCGAAAATATGGTAAATAATCATAATGTATTTTCTCGAAAAAGAATTTAAAATAAATATAGTCAAATGGAGAAAAAAACAAAGCAAGAGGTTATATAGGTAATGATTAAGTTATAAGAGTCCAAAGTTTTAAGAGGGGGTATGTTCTGTCCCTTTTCCGCAAAACGCACCTTCATATGAAACGATTGTTTTATACTATGACGCTCGAGTATATTGACGTCACAGTCCCTCATCGTTTTCTCACTCTAACAAGCGACATTAAAACGGATGTAGCTTCATAATTTTTTGAGATATTTGAATGGGAGTTTCATTATCTTCTATTTATTTATACATAATAATACATAATAAATGCCTAGGTCCTGACTGACTTATTCACTCACTCACTCACTCACTCATCAACGCACAGCCGAAACTACTAATCTTAGAGAGTTGATTTTTGCACAGTATGTTGCTTTTATAACGTGGGCTAGGGATAAAAAGGGATTTTTGAAAATTCTACCCCTAAGGGGGTAAAATGGGGGTGCAAAGTTTGTATGGGAGAACCTTTTTTTTTTGAGCTATAGACTTAAACTTTGTAGAAAAATTAGTTATTAGAATACAAATGAAACACTTTCAGCGTTTTGGAAAATTCCACCCCTACGGGGGTAAAATAGGGGTGCAAGGTTTGTATGGGGGAAACATTTTTTTTTTAAATAGAGACTTAAAACTTTGTAGAAAGATCAGTCATTAGAATACAAATAAAGAACTTTCAGGGTTTTAGAAAATTCTACCCCTAAAGGGGTAAAATAGAGTGCAAAGTTTGTTTGGGAAAAACTACTTTTTTTTAAATAGAGACTTAAAACTTTGTAGAGAAATTATTCATTAGAATACAAATAAAGTACCTAGATTCAGTGTTTTAAAAAAATCTACCCCTAAGGGGGTAAAATAGGGGTGCAAATTTTGTATGGGGGAAACAATATTTTTTTTTAAATAGAGACTTAAAACTTTGTAGAAAGATTAGTCATCAGAATACAAATTAAGTACTTTCAGCGTTTTAGAAAATTCTACCCCTAAAAATAGGGGGCTAAAATAGGGGTGCAAAGTTTGTATGTGGGAAACTATTTTTTTTAGTAGTCCTAAAACTTTGTAGAAAGATTATTTAAATACAAAGAAAGTACTTTCAGCGTTTTGCAAAATTTCACCCCTAAGGGGGTAAAATAGGGTGCAAAGTTTGTATGGGAAAAACATATTTTTTTTTAATAGAGACTCAAAATTTTGACGAAAAATTACTTATTAGAACATGAAAAATACTACATTCGGCGTTTTACAAAAATCATTCCCTAAGGGGGTTAAAAAAGGGTGCAAGGTTTGTATGGGGAACACTTTTTCTGAGCTAGACACTTAAAACTTTGTAGAAAGATTACTTATAAAAATACAAAAAAAAAGACTTTCAGCGTTTTGAAAAAATCTATCCCTAAGGGGGATAAAAAGGGGTGCAAAGTTTTTATCAGGGAAAGTTTATGTTTTTGAGTTAGAGACTTGAAACTTTGTAGAAAGATTACTTATTAAAATACAAAAAAAGAACACAAATCGTTTTAGAAAATTCCACCCCTAATAGGGTTAAAAAGGAGAGCAAGCTTTGCATGGGCAACACTTTTTTTTGAGTTACTTAAAACTTTGCAAAAAGATTACTTATTAGAATACTAAAAAAGAACTTTCAGCGTTTTAGAAAACTCCATCCCTAAGGGGATCCTTAAGATCCTTAAGAAGGGTAGCCAGTGTTGTGTGGGAAAAACTTTTTTTTTACTAGACTTAAAACTATTCAAAATGTTACTTATTAAAATTAATAATAAAGTACTTTCAGAGTTTTAGAAAATTCCACCCCTAAGGGGGTTAAGAAAGCTTTGTAGGGGCAACACTTTTTTTGAGCTAGAGACTTAAAAGTTTACGAAAAAAGTTCTTTCAGCGATTAGAAAAATTCAACCTCTAAGGGGGTTTAAAAGGGGGTTCAAATTTTAAATGGCGAGCAATAAAATTTTAAAGTGTGAGTAAGAGATTTTTAACTTCGGTCTTATTCTGTACGTTAAAAGACTACAAAACTGATTTCAGAGTTTTTCCAAATTCATCCCCTAACAGTGTTAAAATTGGTTCAAAGTTTGAGTATTTCAAGGCATTTTTAAAGTATGAGATTTTTAACTTTGGTTTTAGACTGTTTGTTCACAAACTAGAAAATGAACATCAACTTTTTTTTTAATTATCCCCTAAAAGAGGGTTCAAATTTTGTATTGAGAGAAATCATTTTCTAAGACGATAAAAAGTTCTACGCGGACGAAGTCGCGGGCAACAGCTAGTCAATTCTAAGTATCCCCAGACAATTTTTTTTCAAATATCTTCTATGTACAGGCAGACTTTCGACCCTCTTCAGCTTTATTATATGTATAGATAGATAGATTATACCTACAGAATCTAGAAGATGAGCTTGTTTTTTTATTTATTTATTTATTTCAAGAAACTGATGTGACAAACAAAATTCTATAGGTATAATTATTGAACCTGCTGACAAGATTTCAAGAGAATTGGTTGAAAAATGCGACATGTGGGACACCAGCAGGACAGAAAGATTTTTTGTCCAAGCTGAAAGACAGAACTTCTAGAATTAATATACAAGGATAAAAAAATGAATAGTCCAATACCCTTACGCACTTTTGGCACTGAACCCCGAGCCCAGACTGTGACAGACGCAGACGTCTGCCCGGGTCAGTGCTCTTTCGGTGTACGTTCGGTCACCGAAAACTTTTACACCCCTATAGATATTTTAATAAAGCGCTTACTTGAAACCTTTCTTAATTATGGATATTGTGTGAAAACAAACAAAATATTGTCTGAATATACAAATTGGAAGCCTTTTAAAAAGTAAGTGTAATTTATTTTATTGGTTGAAGGCATGCCTCATGCTATCTAGAACATAATGTATGCAAGAGCAGTGGAACCAGCGGGTTTGTTGCGTAACTCTTCTAACGGGCCCTACCAATTTTAGAACTCGTAAATTTAATGTCCTACGCTTGTTCGAAAAGTTCTTACGTACGAGTACCCTGCAGCCGCCCTATTCTGTAACTTGTTTTAAGTTCACCTCAACGCTCATCCACAAATATACCTTGACACCGCGATGCGTAGTAACTAAGCGAAGGTAGAGGTCTAGTTTAGTTTCGTAACGGGTGACCGGCGGGGTGAGCCTCATTAACGCGTAGCGAATAACAGCCCAGCCCCCCTATTCTGTAACTCGTTTTAAGCTCACCTCAACTCTCACCCACAATTAGACACTGACACCGCGATGCGTAGTAACTAAGCGAAGGTAGAGGTCTAGTTTCGTTTCGTAACGGGTGACCGGCGGGGTGAGCCGCATTAAAGCGTAGCGAATAACAGCCCAGCACGGCTCTCACAAGACGGTCGCGACATACTCTCGAGCTCTCTCGCACTATCCGTCTCTTTCTTATTAGACCACTTAGAAAGAGACGGATAGTGCGAGAGAGCTCGAGAGTATGTCGCGGCCGTCTATGCTGGAGTGCAAGCCTATTTGGTTCGTCTTTTTAACATTAAATGTGATTATTTCATTTGTCCAAACAAACATAGTTCTCCGATATGAAAGGCATTTTATACAAATGAAGTAGATACTTACGCGGAACACTTGTTGCATTCTTATCTTGTTCTTTTAGTATTCGCGGACTCACTATTTTATTTAAAAAATTGAATATACCAACTCATTTCCACCATGCACTCAAAATGATTATCTGCTTGTAAAAATCTAGGCTTCCGAGCTTTTCTGTCGCTTTGAAATATTAGTATTTTACTTCCATACAAATAAAGTAATGCATATAACTTCAGAGTAACAAAATCTTGTCGTTTCAGGCGGTGCACTGGCAAAATCTTTTATACAAGTTATGAAGTAATATAAGTAAGTACAGGTGTGTGCACCAAAGGTAAACAGCTTTTTGTACGTTGAGGCAAATAGAATTAAGAAATAGATGAAAATGCTAATTCCACACATTTTTTTTCAAGTAATTAAATTAGACTGGTATCTGATACCATTGATACAAATGCGTACCGGTAGCAAATCAAATTATCCATAAACTTGGTTCAGAGATAGTTTAAGTCCTGGGAAAGAACAAAGGATAGTTTTAATTCCGGTGATCACCCCTAAGGGGGTGAAATGGGGGGTGAAACTTTGGATGGAGTCCGTTTAGATGAAATTTGGTAAAGAGATAGTTTGAGTCCCGGAGAATGACAACGGATGGTTTTTATCCTGAAAATCATTCCCTAAGGGGATGAAATAGGGGGTGAAAATTTGAATAAAACCCATGGAGATGAAATGTGGTATGGAGTTAGTAGGAGTCGCAGAGTGAAGGACAATGCATAGTTTTTATTCCGAAAATCATCTCCTGAGGGGGTGAAATTAGGGGTGAAAATTTGGATGGAACCCATTTAGATGAAATTTGGTATAGAGATAGTTATAGGCGAGGAAAGGTCATAGTATAATATTTATTCCGGAAATCATTTCCTAAGTGGGTGAAATGGGGGGTGAAAATTTGGATGAAATTTGGTTTAGAAATAGTTTAATCCTGGGACATAGGACTGATTTGGCCGCTCCGATGTATCTGATGGCGACTACAATTGTCATTTGAACAAGTAAGGTGATCTCAAATGTCCCTCGACACATGTTGCCAGCGATGTCAGGTGAAGTGGCGCACGAGCGCACGACACGAGGCCCACGTGTCGCTTGACGTCAACCGATGTCGGACAATTTTGCACCAGTTCACCCAAAGTCGCTGGCGACCTTGAATTTCTGGATTTACTAAACGCGTTAAACGACATTATTTGGCCGCATGAGTTAGTCAAGTTGTCATTTGTTTCTCACAACTCCGGCCACCTGCATATGCGCCGACGGGACTGTCATGTCAGGCGAAACTAGTGGCGCGATTGGCGACGCGTCGGTGATTTCAGTACTTACTAACAACTTGGGCGACTTGATGTATGTAGATCAAAGGCCTCCACACACTTCAAACACACACCGAACGCGGGCCCGCGGGCCCGCGGCGGGTCCGCGTTCGATGTATGTTTGAAGTGTAGTTTCAATGTTTTACGCGCCCGACCCGCGCCCGACCCGCGCCCGCGACCGGTGTGTGGAGGCCTTAACATCGTGTCACTAATCGCCTTAGCAGTGCGTTTGCGGCCATACTGTTTTAAGTTTCACTTCTTCTATACTTATTACCGCAGTCTGAGTACAGCGTATGTTCAATGACAAACGAAATAAGTATAAGTAAAAAAATATGGTTAGACAAATCCAACTGAAATTGGTGCCTATGATTGCTGATAGGTACTTCAATGAGTCTATTCACTGCACATATAGAAAACTCAATCAGAGGTTTTTTTTACTTACTTTCAGAAAGATCTGTTTAAAAATATGAGCATTTTACATACTCGTAGTACCTACGAGTAACATGCGCCCTTACCTATATTTGGCTAGGTGAATGGGGTGAAAACCAAGTGATATATTTGATACATTATTCACGGAAACCTCGTAGCGACGTAAGACTGTTCGATCCCGCAGTGCCAAGTACATAGGTATTGGAAGATAGAACATAGGTCCGATTAGTGTGATCATTCAGAGTGGGTGTGTAATAATTGACAACCTTTCATTTTTTTAAGTAAGCAATTTTATGATTTATTTCGCTAGAAAATGTTTTTTTAAGCGACACGTGTTTTTTTATTTTACCCTAAATTGTAATTTTCATTCAGAAATATCAAATTGAAAAGTAGCGAATGATGACGTCAAAGTTACGGCTATGTATGGCAGCTTGCACAACTTTCATATGACAGTCGTAGTATTGACGTCACACCACATTTATACAATTTCGCGATTTTCTTAAAAACGGGTGAGAAATGAAATCTGAAAACTACTTTATTACGTTCAGGTAACATAATTACCGAAATGGTTTTCGAATTAGGCATCATTACATATTTTGAAATGTTGTCAATTGTGAGCCACTTTGTGGCAAAATTAAGTAGTAAAATATTTAGAATAAAAACCAATGTAAACACAACATTTTTTGTTTATATATACCTAGTAACGAATTTGCGATAGTATTTTACTAACCTAGAACGAAATCAATATTTATAATTATAAATAACTCTTAAAAACGAAAAAGTATATTTTGAAAAGCAATAAAAACTAGTTAAACTTAACATAAAAAACCGGCCAAGTACGAGTCTGACTCGCGCACCGAGGGTTCCGTACAAACTTTCATTCACCATACCCGTTATGTCAGGACCCCATTCATTCTAGAACAATCATAAACAGTTCATAGTAGAAGTTACCGTTGCAAAGCGCCTTCTGCATTTTGGTACTAACAATTTACAACCTATACTAGGTTTGTTTATCAGCGGTAGCTTTTTATCACGCGTACCGATTTCGATTATTTATTTTTATTTGAAAAAAGGGACTTTATCGATAATCTGATAGGAATTTGAAGATATAAAATTTTATACAAAAGTAAGTTAATTACAAATTTAATTAAGAAAATATTTTTGATAAAAAAAAATAAGCTAGATAGAGATATCGTTTTATTTTTCCTGTATTATTTATGTTACTCTTAATCATATGTAATTATTTCAGAAGGGGGGGGGGGGGGGGAGGAATGGTATTTTTTTTCTACATTATCCTTAATAAATCAAAATATATATTTCATATGATACCCCGCTTGATCTATTTACTAGACTTTGATTTTTTAACCCCCCTCATATTCGTCATTTAAACAGAAAATAAAAATGTTTATTTATTTTTTTCATTTTCCATACACGTGAAATTGATAGCTTAAGTAGTTCCTGAGATATTTAACGTTGTGACAGATGGACGGACGGACAGACGGACGGACAGACGGACAGACGAACAGACGGACAGACGGACAGACGGACAGACGGACAGATGGACAGACGGACAGACGGACAGATGGACAGACGGACAGAGTTTTTACCTTTTTGGTACGGAACCCTACAAATGACTCCTACATTGCTCTCTGGCGGAAAATTGCTATTGCTGAGTAATGCCAAATATAACCCCCAACAAATAGATTTCCGCAATATAATATACTTAATATTGTAGAGATTCTGTATTTAATCCAGTTTGATAAACATAGTGTTACCGAGCTCGGGACTAGAAAAGTGTTCCTATTGTTTTATTTATTTCTCAAAAACAAAACTAATTAAGACATAAGACATTTATTTAGCAAAATCGTTTACATTAGTATTACAGTCACCTCACCAGTCCCTGCATTATGACTTTGCCTGTATCGCAGGTGACCGCATATTACATTTTTCAACACACCTGCTCGTAAAGTAGGTCTTATTACAGCGTATTTACACTGATAATGCAGAATATTACCCATGCCGTGCCTTTTACATTACATTATCGCACTAGTGCCTTTTCATTACATTATCTTTTTAAATATTAGCAAAATAATGCAGAATATTACCCATGCCGTGACTTTTACATTACATTATCGCACTAGTGCCTTTTCATTACATATCTTTTAACATTTTAATTTTTTATTTATTTATTTTTTTCCTCGCAAATGTGTTGAAAAACGTCGTATGAAACACGTGAGCATTGGTCATTACACTTCTCGTCTCCATTAAGCCTTCGCCTTCGGCTCAGGCTTAAAAACCGACTCCAGTGTAATGACCAACTTAGCACACTTGTATCATAATGTACTATTACATTACAGCGAAAATATTAAAATCAAATTGGATAGTATAATATAAATATATATAAAATAAATAATAAAATGTGTGTGTGTTTGTAAAGTATTTGTGTGTGTATACGTGATTTTTGATTAGCTCGAATTCTGTCTCAATTCTGATTCGCATTACTGAAGTATTGAGATTTTTTTGAAATCACATTGGTTAGTGCGCTTTTGCTCTCACAATTTGTTTATACATGCTCTAACACCAGCGAGACCGCATCGGGTTAGCAGTTTTGTTATGCATTTCTAATAGGGGTGTAGACTCAAAATTTGTCATTACTTCAAAAAAAAGAAGGCAAAAAATTATGCCTGATGACGAAAATCCCATTCAAATATCTCAAAAAATTACGAAGCTACAACCGTTTTAATGTTGCTTGCTAGAGAGAGAAAACGCTAGGGGATCGTGACATCACGATCCTCTAGCGTCATAGTAAATGACAACCGTTTCATATGAAGATGCGTTTTGCGGAAAAGGGACAGAACATACCCCCTCTTAAAACTTTGGATACTTATAACTTTGTGATTATTTAACTTCTTGCGTTGTTTTTTCTCCATTTGACTACCTTTTTAATACTTTTTCGAGAAAAAGCAACATTATTGATTATTTTATTTAGTGTCTATACACCCCTATTCCATCCAAAATATTTTTAAACATTATGTTAAAAATGTTCAAACTATTTCTTTTGACGAAGCATCAAGGGACCTCGACGTTCTGTCCTACACGTCAAAACCACAATTTATAATTACCACCGTTATATTTAATTCGAGATCACAAAGCACAGAGTCACTGACACTTTTGGCACAGGGCTCAGAGATGACATTGGTCTATAAATATTTGAGTTATAACGTCACACCTAAAATTTCAGCTGGTTTTTTCTAACTAAGGTGAACGTCCTAAGTCCCATTATGTTAAAAGGTGAGGATAATTAATCGAATCGCCGTGTTTGATGTTGTTTTGTGTGTATGCGCCGGGAATTTTTATTGTCTGACTAATCGTTCAACTTAAATGAGTGGCGGAGACGTTTTGCAAATCCTCTTCTGTGCAAATCGATTGCAGTGTTTTATTGAATGTTTGAGTTGCCTTGAATACAATTTTATAAACGCAACTTACGTACCTATGGCAAATCATAAACGTATTCATATCAGAGCATATATAATTTATATTATACTGTGCATACGACACGACTTAATACATACATACACATATATTAAAACTCTACGAGTTCTGTTTTCTTTTAATTATGAGACGAATCACATATCTACTCTTA
Organism: Epinotia brunnichana; assembly: GCA_963854355.1. Taxonomy (NCBI): domain Eukaryota; kingdom Metazoa; phylum Arthropoda; class Insecta; order Lepidoptera; family Tortricidae; genus Epinotia; species Epinotia brunnichana. The sequence goes on along the minus strand of OY977949.1, from coordinate 12,413,683 downwards.
ACAGATTTTATATGGCTTAGTATATTTTTTTGTAACATTGTTTTCATTTAGTGACATTTGGTTCTGTTAAACTGCAACTTCCAAATAATTGTTGTTGTAAGATTATATATTTTTTTATTGTAAATTATTGTTGGACATGTATAAGTGCCCTTGTGGCCTATTTGCAGAATAAATGTTTAATTTTGATTTTTTTAAATCTAAAAAAAAACACTAATACAATTTCCATGACTATGTTAACAGGCCTAATTTCCTAGTAACCTTGTAATGAGCTAGAATTGTCCTTCAAAAACGCATTTGTATATCACTATTTAATGACAAGTCCTCGGACCAATAACCGATAAGAGCAATAAAGTAAGTACCATGTTATCTTTCGAACACCTGTAAAAAATGTGGACATGCGATACCGACTAGGCTGCCGACTGTCATTCTAGAATAAACTCTAAGTTTTGACCTTAAAGTCCGAACTTCTTTGGATCAATGTATTAGATTTAGAGCTAACTTTTGATTTTGCGGCGTACGTCAAGGCCGTAGAGTTGATTATCAAGTGTATTAGGTGTTGAATATGGTTTACTGTTTTACTTTATCCGAGTAATGCGAGATAGTGAAGGTTTTTTGGGTGGCTCTGTGGACATTAACCATGGGTTTCGACGTGATAAGCATCCGATTCTAGGACAATATTATTATAGGGAAACGTGAAACAAAAAATACCTAGTTTTTGTCGCTTTGTTTTGGGTCGCTTTATGTTATTTGTTTAAAGGATTCAGGGTTGTTACGAATATTACGATGAGTTGTTTGTTGGTTTTAGTTCATTCGTCACTACGAATACTTATAGCTTTAGAATTTCGTATGATTTATGACGTAACTTTTTTACACAATACTATTTTTGATAATGTTCTACATTGTTTATTTATAAATAATGGTAATGTACCTATTGTATTTATTGAACGTGATGACGTCATATATAGCAAGTATTCCGGATGTTTTAGTATTGTGTATTTGTAAACGTAAAATCTTGTAAAGATTTTTTGATTGATTTTATTTTGTTAAATTAGGTACTTTTTTTCTTTTAATAAGTTCCTTTAAGGGTGTAGACACATTTTAAAATAAATTGATAACGTAGTGTTGCTAAATGGGTAGTAAACCATCAAAGTATTGTAATAAAGTATAAATTAAAAAAATATATATGTAATCATAGAATGATATGGACCTTGAAAGTTTAGAAAAATAAGCATTTTCTTTATCGTCCAAGAGTCAATTTAAAGGCTACCAATAGAATCATACTTACGTTTTAAAAGAAACAAAATTGTATGACAGCTATAGACTTAAACGCAGTATTTTGCGACCAAAAGTTTACTTGATTTTCCATATACAATGATTAGTACAAATAGCATATTGTGACGTCATGCTTGTGTCAATTAGTATAAAGCGCTGCGGCTGCCGCCAGCGAGGTCAATCTTTGACTCAAAATTTTGGCTATTTAACTATGTTCTTTAATTTAGTAATACAAAGATTTGTTTCTCTACAAAAACTGGGGGCCGATTTTTGACTTTCGAGCGCTCGAAAATTAAATAAAAGTAAATACGATTGTAGCGATAAGATTGCAGGCACTTACTTTCTACCGATATAATTAAATAAGAGTGGTCAATGCCACTCGTTTTTAAAAATTTTATCGCTATTTCAGAAAAGCATTTCATAATTTTTGACTGTTTTCGAGTGAAAAAGTCGAGCACTTGAAAGTCAAAAATCGGTCCCCTGGTTCGAATGGCATCGTAAAAAAATCTCAGGTCAATAGCTATTGTAACTCTTGTAAACGTGAACGTGAAACAGTAAAAATTATTAATGTAAGCAAATTTGCTGACCGTACTACACAGGTACATAATATGTTTTCGGTTGAATGAAGTAATATTGAATGTGCATTTTACAATTACAGTACATTGCTCCTGAAACTGGTAAAAAGTCTGTAAATCACCCTTATTACTTTCCTTTTCATTGTATTACTTATCAGGATAAGATGATAATATCTGATGTTAAAACAAAAACAACTCGATTATAACAGTATACATACATAGGTTCTACATGTGCCATATTTTCATCTTTCTTTGTCACCTAGAAATCTACAAAGGACTTTATTTTAATGGTACTAAGATTGAGAATCAAAAAGAGTACCTACTACGTTACCTAGTGCGCTATACGATCTAACGACTCCAGCCGTAACGTTGTCATAGTTTTCTTTGTACTGAAGAGGAAAATGCTGGCACGTTTTTCTATAAACAGCTATAAACAATATTTCAGAGTAAGGTTTGATCAATTAAAACGTTTAACTAGGTGTACTAGCTAGATAAAGGTTACGTCAGACCAGGAGGCCGATTTTTGACTTTCAAGCGCTTGAAAATTAAACAAAAGTAAATACGATTGTAGGTCAAAGTTGCAGGCACTTACTTTCTACCGATATAATTGAATACCACTCGTTTTTAGGCTTCCGTACTCAAAGAGTAAAACGGGACTACTAAGACTTTGCTGTCCGTCCGTCCGTCTGTCTGTCACCAGGCTGTATCTCACTGATACCGTGATAGTTCCAGTTGAAATTTTCACAGATGATGTATTTCTGTTGCCGCTATAACAACAAATACTAAAAACAAAATATTTTTTTTTTTTTATTGATATTGGTACGGAACCCTTCGTGCGCGAGTCCGACTCGCACTTGGCCGGTTTTTCAATTTTCTATCGCTATCTCAAAATAGCATTTCGTCATTTTTGACCGTTTTCGAGTGAAAAAGTCAAGCGCTCGAAAGTCAAAAATCGGTCCCCTGCGGCCCTGTATTCGTTCTAACTTTAGGACTCAATTTTGAAACGTTGAAAAATTGACGTATTACAATATTTACAATTGTAGGTTGTCCGGAAGAGATCGCTCATTAGTGATAAGACCGCCTGTTGTCTACCACTACCTACATGTGATTGTTTTGTTTCTCTTTTTAACTGTCTCAGCTGTGTAAGGGATGCGAAAAAGAGTATTTAGCCGTTTGCATTGTATTAATTGATCTGATACTTTATTAGGTATTGTTATTATGTTTGTTTCAATTTATTTAAGTGTCAAATTCTTCTCTTTAGCCAGTTGTTACATTTATTTCAATGTCACGTTAATGTCGGTGAACAAGTGGTGTAATTGACTGTTAGCAGAACTTTGGTTGTAATGGTGTAACTAAACAAAGCTTATTGTGATTTTCTCATAGTGTTTGTTTTTTACGGAAGCTAAATACATAGATCGTACTACCTATATATTACTTCGATATTTGTATGTTTGTATACCTACCAAATACCGATGACTTGTAATATCTTATTACTTACCAATAAAGGATGTCTATGAACCCTTTATCGTACAAATAAACATCACTACTTACATATTATAAAACAAAGTCGCTCCCCGCTGTCTGTCTGTCCCTATGTATGCTTAGATCTCTAAAACTACGCAACGGATTTTGATGCGGTTTTTTTAATAGATAGAGTGATTCAAGAGGAAGGTTGCATGTATACCACCATACATATAAACTTATAAACCCGTGCGAAGCCGGGGCGGGTCGCTAGTTAAATATAATTGCTAAGCGAATATTAAAACCTGTGTAACAAAGGCAACTATCTTTCATTAAAACATTCGTATTTGTAAAAAAAAAAGTATTTTCTCTATCTCTAAAACGTTTTCGCAATGAAATGTGTCAGTTAAAAAAGGCAAATGTCACTTGCGTATAAAGAATCCAGGTCAAGATCATGATTTTAGCATGTGTCAGGAATAAATGTGTTATACCTATACTTAGCTACAAATGAATCACTCGAAAATATGCAGTGTTTGGATAGAATAGGGTAACTTAAATAAATAAATATAGGTAGGTGTAGGTATAGACCAATCAAATTAGCTTACCCTGGACATAATTCGTAAACTCGTTGTTTTTATTGTTTTATCGGATTTTACTATTCAGTATCAAATATTAATGAAATATATTAAGTAAAAAATCCGCGATCGTAACCGTAGTTAAAAAAAACACGAGTTAAAGTACACTACCTAACTTTTTCCTAAAAGTAAAAAAGGTAACCAAGTACCTTGTTAGTATAACTTTGAGGTGCATTCAAATGCGATCACTTAATAGCAAAATTAAACTGAAATCAAATTCGCATATACGTTTTTTTTCACAGTTTTCCTCTGATCTCATTATCTAGACAAGCCAAAATGGTAACTATGATATTTTTATCTGTTTAAGGTATATTGCGTCTTTTTAGACATTTAAGACAATAATTAAACATTTATTTTTAACGTTTTAATAATAATGTATTTCTCAGTAATTATAAATAGTAACTATGATTTTTTTGTTTACTAATAGCCATTTGTGTACGATACTCATGTTTTCATCAAAAGTAAGCATGCTAATGTCACGCTTAAGAAATTGAATATTTAATTGAAAATATTCGCGACCTTGTCGTGGAGCCAGATGGATGCGGTGGGTGCGAGGCGGGGAGAGAGTGGGGCGCCAGCGGGCGAGCGCACGGCGAACTCGTCTTAACGAGTTTATTTCAATTACGTGTTTTGCACCGACCGCGCCATGTACAAATAAAACAAATATAATGGTTTTTTTTTTTTTTATTTATATCCTAATTGTAGGATTTTTAGTTCTAATGAAAAAAATCACAGTTTGTCCCTTACGCCCTTTGAAACTCTGGTCCAAATGGCGTAAGTAACGATTGATTTGCTTTTATCATCGAAAACATAAGTAAACTCTTAACTGTTAAGTAAATGAAAGAGATGATGCCATGATCGTGGTTAGCATAAAAAAAAACCGGTCAAGTGCGAGTCAGACTCGCACACCGAGGGTTCCGGACCACCCCGTACAATAGAAACAAGTCCACTATAAACTGACACTCACTAAGTACGTATTTACATACTTAGTGCGTGTCGGTTTATACTGGACATCAATTTTTCAGTGATGTAACTAAAAATTTACGGTTTTCGCAATTTTTCCTTTGTTTGTGCTAGGTATAAATACTTCGTACCAAATTTCAAGATTCAGAGTTCACGGGATATGGGCATGGGCATTTCGTCCCTTACGTCCTTTAAGCCTACGGTAGTCGATATCCTTATTGGCAAAATTGAGCTTTAACAGTTGGCCAGCAGTATTCCAATACGAATAATGTAATGTTTAAGATTAAATAGGATTATTCGCGAATGACGAATAAATATTTCGAATAATTATTCGCCAATATTTATTCGCGAATAACTTCTTCATTCGCATAATCATTCGTAATTCGTAATGCTTTTCAGGAATAATATTTTGAACGAATATTGTAGGAATGCTTTTTAATGGAATATATCTCAAAAACGTAGTATTTTCCTACAGACAGAACACTGATACCTAGTTTTAAAATTTGTTAGTAAAAGGTTACCGCTTCATCAAGGGTACCAATTAACATCGCCGTGCATGGTGAAACGGATATTAATTGTAATTATTTCACCTGTTTTATTAGGGTTCCGTAGCCAAATGGCAAAAAACGGAACCCTTATAGATTCGTCATGTCCGTCCGTCTGTCTGTCTGTCTGTCTGTCTGTCCGTCCGTATGTCACAGCCATTTTTTTCCGAAACTATAAGAGCTATACTGTTGAAACTTGGTAAGTAGATGTATTCTGTGAACCGCATTAAGATTTTCACACAAAAATCGAAAAAAAAACATTAGGTTTTAGGGGTCCCCATACTCAGAAATGAAACTCAAAAATTTTTTTTTCATCAAACGCATACGTGTGGGGTATCTATGGATAGGTATTCAAAAATGATATTGAGGTTTTTTACATCATTTTTTTCTAAACTGAATAGTTTGCGCGAGAGAAACTTCCAAAGTGGTAAAATGTGTGTCCCCCCCCTGTAACTTCTAAAATAAGAGAATGATAAAACTAAAAAAAATATATGATGTACATTACCATGTAAACTTCCACCAAAAATTGGTTTGAACGAGATCTAATAAGTAGTTTTTTTTTTAATACGTCATAAATCGTAAACCGCAATTTATTTCACGGAACCCTTCATGTGCGAGTCCGACTCGCACTTGGCCGCTTTTTGTTTACTATTTCGGCTTTACCACGGGTAAAAAAAAAACCGGTCAAGTGCGTGTCAGACTCGCGCACAGAGAGTTCCGGACCACCCCGTACAATAGAACCAAGTCCACTATAATCTGACACTCACTAAGTATGTATTCACATACTTAGTACGTGTCAGTATATACTGGAAAGTAAATTTTCAGTTATGTAACTAAAAATTTACGGTTTTCGCAATTTTTTTATCTGTGCTATAGGCCGTTGCTTCGCACCAAATTTCAAGTTTCTGAGTTCACGGGAAGTAGGTTTTGATTCCCTTGCAGGTTTCGAAAACTTGCGGAAATTTGCGGCATAAACGGCTGTATCTTTTGATTGCGTTGGCGTTAGATTTTTTCACAGCTCCAAGAGACAGTAAACCTGAGTATTTGATATAAATTTCAGCTTAATTCATTTATTTGTTACAGTATGGGTCTTACAAGATGTTACATATAAATACAGTTCCAGCATAACCATGTTAAGGCACAGCAACATTAATATAAAAAATATGAATTCTAAAATAATGCATGCAACAAACACACTATGCATAGGAATTCGAACTTTAAATGATTGATACCTCCACGCGTTCCTGAGAAAAAGGGTATTGACAGACGGACGGACGGACAACAAAGTGATCCTATAAGGGTTCCGTTTCGAGGCACGGAACTCTAAAATATATTACGTCATTTCAAAACAGAGGGGGGGGGGGGGGGGGGTCTATTGGATGACGGTAGTCATTTTATGAGGCGAGTAGTCTCCATTTAGGAATTAACAGGATGACGATAGGAGGGGGGGTCAAGAATTGACAAAAAAACAACTGGTCAAGTTTGGTTCGTTGCATAGGAGCCCCCTACTGTAGCCTAGTTGGTTGGTAAGGGAGCTGCACTGAAAGTATCGGGGGGGGGGGGGGGGTATATTTACGAACTTATTTTTGACACATATTATACCTTTTTATAATGTCTGAAGTTTCATCATAATAAAATAACACACTGGCCACATAGAAAAACAAAAAACCGGCCAAGTGCGAAGTTTATTTGTGTGATGAGCACAAGTATGTGCTCCTGAGTCATGGATGTTTTCTATGTATTTAAGTATTTATTTATCTATATAAGTATGTTTATCGTCGTCTAGTACCCATAGTAGTTTGCTTAGTTTGCGACTAGATCGATTTGTGTAAGATTGTAAAAGAAAAGAAAAAATCTGTTTTTTAGGATTTGTTGTTATAGCGGCAACAGAATACATCACCTGTGAAAATTTCAACTGTCTAACTATAACGGTGCGTGAGATCTTTGAGTACGGAACCCTAAAAACGATGACGTAATATATGGACAAGCCCACACACATGACATATTGAAACAAACCTGTTAAATGCCCCATGAAGCGACTCACTTAACTCACAAAAATATTGTTAATTAGTAGAAAAGGGTATTAATACTTGAAAATAGGTACACTTGTAGTGATAGTGTTAAATTCGTGTACGTGTGTATATAACGAGCAACCGCATCCTTAAATATTATTCGTGGATTATTCGATGATTTATTCGAATGAAATGAGAATTAATCATTCGTCATTCGAAAGTGTAGACGAATAAATTATTCGCGAATAAATGTTAAGTCGAATAATTATTCGAATAAAAATCATTCCAATAATGCCCCTTTCTGCACCCACATAAGTAACATATTTTATTTAAATAATTCTATACAGAAGACTGAGCGCTTATAAATAGGTAATCGACATTTCACGATAATTATGTCTCATGCTGAACAATTTAGTTATTATCGATCTAATGAATACAATATTTCAGTAAATCTCCACCCTAGCCGAACCGTGGTAAATGCCACGTTCGTGTTTATAAATGTTTGACAATCACTGACCTATCCATAATAAATGAAGACCGAAACGCATTGACAGCGGTGGCGAAGCGGCGGCGCGGCGCAGTGTGGAGGTGGTACCGGCTGTAATGTTCGATCTAATACGAAAGGGTCAGCACAGAATACCGACCGGGAAAAAAGCGTTCGGATCCTTTCATATTAGCTCGAACATTACAAGTACCGCCTCCGCGCCACCCCGCGCCGCTTCGCCACCGCTGCCAGTGCGTTTCGGCCTTGAATGCCTGCGACTCGCGACAGCACGGTCGGTAGTTGAGGCGCAAAGCAATGACGGCCTTATTCTGCAAGAGATAAGGTTCATATTAAAACTTTAGTACGAAAAAATATGAATTAATTAATAATCGTGGATATTTTTTGTTTAATTTGTTTCTTATAGTACTAATAATATGTTGACAGCATAAGTCAAACACTTTCCAAGTAGTTATGTATTTTGGTTTTCCAAAAACTACCAATATTTGTGACTTTAGAAATCCGCAAAGAAAATCTGTTTAATTTTTAATAATTTATCAACACACATAATATACTATTCAGAATAAATTGTTAAATTGCAGTTATCTATAATTTCTGGTAAGATAAGCTAGAAAATGTGTAACTTACTGAACTTTCTTTATTAATGATAGTCCCGGTTGATTAATTAGTTTAGTTTTGATTTCTTTAACTGGAATGCAAGCGTCATATCATAATAGAGGCAATTTTACAAAGTTACATATTATGCTGCACTTATGAAATCAGAATTTGTTAAAAAATTAGATTTTTGGTTTTTTTACAATGACGCGGAACCCTAAAATGTTTAATTATTTTTATTTTAACTATAACTAACAATACTTTACATCATAGAAAAAGAAAATTACAGTTATCGAATTATGTCCGGGTTTAGCTAATTTGATTGGTCTAGTACCTATTATTAGTTCAGCATACGTCCGAAAAATAGTTTTAGTTTTAATTCATCTCCTATCTGCGGCTGGATATGACTGTGTTGTATTCAACTATTTGCAGGCAAGATTAAAATGGTTTTGTTAAGCAGTTAAACTGTACAAGGCTTATGTACTCTACTAATTTTACCATTTTGACACCTGGAATCTGGAATCGACAGTTTGCCACTCCTTTTTAGGTCGACAAGTCGTTGGGTGTAAAAAAGTAAAATAGGACCCAAGCATCACTACGCAACATCTTCGATAAACTAATCGCCAAAGCACTTAAACGGACTTCAAAAAGTAATGCTGAAACGATGCATAAAGGAGCGAAATTAGCATGCGAAAACTAAATCGTCCGAACGAAACTGTCACTTTGTTTTTAATCAAGGGCCTAGCCTCGGTATGTGTGCCACTGCCACGAACGCTCGACAGTTTCCGTGCCCGTTCGGGCGATATCGGTCGGCGCTTCTCCTTACACCCTCTCCGAACGATAAAGCCGTATGATTCAATATCTTTATACGCACTTACAGCTTTCTCGACTGTTAATAATTGTTAATATTAAAAAGGCACATGTGACATTCAAATTTATATCGATATACAGTCTTTTGGCTTTTGGATGGAATGGAGTGCTGGTGCGCTTGTACCGAGTTTATTTTTGTTAGGAAAGAAACGTTACATGATTGAAACTTGGTTATGTTGAAATTACGTAGTTAATATAATTTGTTACAGGTATGACACAACTGGACTACGCTTCATTTCGCTGTATAATGTAGTCAAAGTAGGTATATTCAAGTAAGTGTAATATTATATAAAAAGGAAAACCATTTAACATTGTCAAACATCTTGTGTTTCCTCAAATGAGTATCTCAAATAGGTCTGACCATCGACTATAAAGTTACTTGTAAAGTTAGTGCACACAAATGACAAAGAGAGTTTTACATACCTAACTACTATTTTTTTCAAAATATAACTAGCCAGGTTGGTATAGTACCTATAGACCAGGTATAAAACCGCCCGTTCGCGGACTCGGTCGTAAAACGCTTTAATAATAGCCGGGGACTTCGTTTTGAGCGTTTAGACTCAGATTGGACAATTCGGATGCCGCGCGGAATGTGATTTCTTGAGACAGCGACAGTGCCGTAGTTAGGATTTCTTTGGAATCCAGTATTTGACTCAAATTTTGTTAATACATATGTACTCCGACAGTCTGCCTACACCAAAAACACATTAAATGCCTTGCGTATATAAAAAATACGGAGCTACAACCGTTTCAACGCTGCTAATTACAGAAAAAGCAGGTCTGGCATCTGATGTCACATATCAGCTACGCCATAGTATCTGAGCATTTGTTCCGTGTGAGAAAGTGATTATTTTTTAAACTATAATTTATAAATTCCTTTTTTCAGATTTCTTTATCGGTATCATGCCAATTAATAAATAAATAAAATTAAAATAAAAAGCCTTTATTTACAGACATTAGTTTGTTTCATTACATTAATCTATCTTTCTACTACTTCGCTCTTTTTAAATGTTTTCGTGTCTGTTTGCCCTTCGGCAAAGGCCTCCTCCAGCCTTCTCCACTCGTTCCGATCTTGTGCAACCCTTAGAATAATAACGCATAGAAACGCAGTTCACGCGCAACGGTGAGGCCACTAAAACTAGGCCATAAATGGCCCAGTACGCCGATCGGTGGAACAAAACTGGTGCGTTTGTGTGCGTATTGGCGCGTGTGAATACGAGTTGATCACAACTACATGAATCAATTTTATGCCTCACGCTTGGCGCGTCGGCCGTATGAAACTATCCTTCTATGCGTTATTATTCTAAGGTGCAACCCTGTTCCAGGTGCATCCTGCCACTTGCCTTATGTCGTCTTCCCATCTCTTCTAATGCCAATTACCGTTAATTAAATCATAGACGTTGTGTAAGGGTTCAATCAGTCCATGCAATATTTTTGAGTGAGTTCCATTTTGTTTCTCATTCCTCTTTCATCCATAGTACTTCAAACTTTGAAGTTCAAAGTATCCACGTAAAACTTTTCCCATGTCATCCAGTAATCCTAGAGTTCGATAAAATATTACCCGTCCCTAACAGTCTCTTTTGCTCCAAAAATTCAGATAGGTACTAGAATACCCAATTTCCCGGAGTTCGATAATGCGCCATTAAATGGACCCTATACTATTCCCTGTAATAATGGAATATAATAATTAATAAATATTTTTTTTTTTTAATAATTAGGTAGTATAAATATATATAGGTATATATATATATATATATATATATATATATATATATATATACTAGCTGTTGCCCGCGACTTCGTCCGCGTAGAACTTTTACTTAGAAAATATAATGCAAACAAACTTCCACCATCTTAAGGGATGATTTCCGAGGCAAAAACTATTCTATAACCTTCGAAGGGTCTCAAATTATCTCTATACCAAATTATATCTAGGTACATGGATTTTATCCAAACTTTCACCCCCTATTTCATACCCTTAGGGAATGATTTTCGGGATAAAAACTATCTACATAATGTCATTCTTCGGGACTCAAACGACCTTTATACCAAATTTCATCTAAACGGGATTCATCCAAATTTTTACCCCCCATTTCACCCCCTTATTAGGGAGTGATTTCCGGAATTGAAACTATCCTATGTCCTTTTCCTATGTCCTATCTCTATACCAAATTTTATTGAAATGGGTTCCATCCGAATCTTCACCCCTAATTTCACCCCCTTAGGGGATGATTTCTGGGGTAAAAACTATCCCATGTCCTTTCCCAGGACTTAACCTATATCTACACCAAATTTAATCAAAATAGATTACATCCAAATTTTCACCCCCCCCTTTTTCACCCCCTTAGGGGATGATTTCCGGGATAAAACGTATTATATGTCCTTCCCCGGGACTCAAACTATTTATATACCAAATTTCATCTAAATCGGTGCAGCAGTTTAAGTAGCTCCATACAAATTTCCACCCCCAATTTCAGCCCCTCAGATATAAAAACTACCCTACTTTCCGCTTGTCTTCCAAATAGAGGTGTAGCTGTAGACTCACTTCAAAAGAAAGAAGAAACGAAAAACTCATTCAAATATCTCAAAAAATTACGAAGCTACAACCGTTTTAATGTCGCTTGTTAGAGTGAGAAAACGATCAGGGACCGTGACGTCACGATCCTCGAGCGTCATAGTAAAAACAATCGTTTCATTATAAAGGTCTGTTTTGCGGAAAAGAGACGCAACAAACCCCCTCTTAAAACTTTAGACACTTATAACTTAGTGATTACCTATATAGCCTCTTGCGTTGTTTTTTTTCGAGATAATACAACATTATGATTATTTTGTTTAGTGTCTACATCCCTATTTTCGATAAGATAAGATAAAATAAGATTTCTTTATTATCAGAACTGTGTACATTTAGTTGTTTTGGGTAAAATAAAGTCCAACAGCTTGCCCATTTCGGACGTACAATATTAAACTTAAAGCTAGTCAAATATACTAAAACAATAACAACAATAGTATTTCCAAATAATTTTAACCATATTTACACATAAAATATTAATTTAGATCTATCCGACATATCGGGCTATCTCTATCGCACTAACCATACTCGAGTGACAGGGATGCAAATATATGAACATTGAGTATCGGTTTTCTTGGTAGCGCCGCAGGTACTTTGGCTGAATGCGCCGAGCGCGTGCCATTGTCATTCAAAAAAAACAAATTCGTGTTAATTATATTGTTCAAATTTGTTGATTTCATTTATTGAAATTACGACATAAAACGACATTTGCGCATATAAGTTCTCATATCAGAATCGAATATTTTTTTATGGTTTATATTTTAGCATTTGTCTCGTAAAGGTCTATCGTAGACGGGATTTAAATTATTAATAAGTGAAAGGCAAAGCAATTCCGCCATTTTGACGAAAATTTGACGGTTCTTATAGCTGACAGTTGGAGCAGCGTTTGATTTCAATAAAAATAAATGAAAAATTAAATGAAGTCGTATATTTCGGAAAATTAATTAACTGTCGCAGTCGGATAAAAACTATCCTAAGTTGCAGCTAGAATAATAATGTACCTATATAAAATGTTTCATATTTTTCCGTTCATGGGATGCTGAGAACATTCGAACCGCGCAAAGCTTAGTTTCAAACTGGCTGATTCTTTTTTTAATTTAGAGATTTATTATAAGTGGAGATTAACATTTAAACACCAATAGTTATATGACTTATGACTCCTCGGCCCGCTTAAAATAAAAAAACGTGTTCATTTTAATAATGTGTGGGGCACAAAGTATTTTCAGTTCCTACAAATAGATTTTAGGCGTGCCCCACACATTATTAAAATGAACACGTCTTTTTATTACCACAAATGTTCTAACAAACACGCAATACGATGACGGGATAATTTTTACCATATAACTATGGAAAAAGTGTAAATTGACATCGACTGTTACTATGTGCTGAGAAGTCCTGGTGAATTCTCATATCAAATAGAATGCCTGTGTAAACCACACTTCGATATTGTTTGTGTTGCTTTGATAACTGATAAATGTGTGCTGGAGCTATGATAGCCTTATAAGTGTTCGATAACCATTGATATTGGCATACACAACACGTGAGAGATATGATATTATTTATAAGATTTTAATTGTGGCGAATAGTATCATACCATAGAACACGTTATACGGCGCTACCCTCTATATATGTACGTAGGTACTCGGGCCACCCGGAAGATGTATAAGTTAACGCCTGACGATATAATATCTTGTCACTCAGGACTCTGAATGTTGACTTATAGTTTTTGTTGCATGAAATGTTTGGCTCATACATAAGTAAGCTATTTAACACAGGAAAGATGACTTTTGTTAGGTATAGAATGAATTAAATAAACATTTTTTTGACAAGTCTTGATAAACTTGATAAATTATTTGCCTTGCATTAGTTGCATATCTAAAAATATGTAAAATTAGTTTTCCGTAAACGCTTTATTGTCAATCGATAAGTGCTAATTCTCAAATAATAATACCTAGTCAACAATTTAACGTAAGGTGACTATTGCCAGAGGCATAATAACGTAGATATTCGTTTCATTTGAACCTACTTATTTTCTATTTCAAGTAAAACGCTGGATTGCCTTAATAAATCGACAACGTAAATATACGTAACTAACCAGTTAAACATATGAAAATAACAAATAAGAGCTTTTAATGGACCAGAGTATTAACAACCACAGAAAAAACAAGCAGTATTTAACTATAACCTTCCCTTATCTTATCTCATAGCCGTTAAAAGCAGGAAAATAACCCACAATTAGTGTAAATTCCGTAAATAATATATACGATTGCCTATTCATTTGGTCCTTATCATTTAAATTTATCATTACCACATTGACTGGTTTGTGCTTAAAGATTGTGTTGTCAAAATTGGACATCCCCTGACCACTATAAGGAAACGAGGTCAGTGCATTCATTGTGATCTCGTTAGGGAATATTTATAAAAGTCAATAACTATAGTTGTATAGTAATATTTAGAGCGTCAGTAAGTCTTAACTCGTAAGACCGTGTTTGTGGACAAGCGGTGTATCCGGCGGTGCAAGACGCGGGCCGTCAAGCGAGTATGAAAACACTCACTTTACGGCCCACTTTTGAGGTCCACCATGTAAGAAAACATGGCAGTGAAATTTTAATCTTTATTTATGTATATTAATACCCCTGACTGTACCTAAATGTAAATTGAGTTCAATTTCCTTAGTTTCGAAACCGAACGAAACTTCAAAAATCCAAACCTAAATCCCAATAGAAACTGATTTAAATTCCTTTAAAACAGTAAGTCCTATCAGTAGGACGAGTTTAAACACTAGGCAACGCTGTATGATTGTTTGCGCGTGTTCTGAGGCGGACTCACCCATAAAGACGAACTAGGGCCTAGGGGGACATAGATGGTACCTACCTACATTCATAGATCCATGTTACCCCCGATGGAATCATTAATTCGGAGGCGAAATGTCGCTTTTACAATTACGTGGGCATATTTTTATAGTGAAATGGCAAACCAGGCAGTCCTTGACATTAGCATTCACTAATTAGTAATTACTACTAAGAATGTGACTAATACTAATAACGCTATTTTTTGGTTTGCTAACGATCAATATGTCACGCAAGCTCGTATTAACTTTGGCAGCTCCGAAATCAACCTTGTTACTCGGCGATTCGGTTGGGAATTGAATGAATTCTGTGTATGGTTAACAGTTATTTTATGAGCCTGTATACTGAGTTATAAACTCATGAGCACCCATGGTGCTAGCGTGGTTTAGGCGTTCTACAGGATTTCCTGGCGTACCATATTCACCAGAGGAGTAATCATGTAACGTTTCGAACGCGCGTCGGTACAATTTAACTGTCAATTTTCCATATAAAAAGTGACATTTAGACCTACCTGACGCGCGTACAATGCGTTACGTGATCGACCTGCAGAGCTATTCAGCTTCACACATACACCTACCACCGACGTGAAGACTATATAGTGATTGCAAAACGGCCACATCTCAAATGTATTTTGCTTTCGAGATGTGACCGCATTGCAGTGTGCAATAAGGCCACATCTCCAATGTGTTTTACTTTCGAGATGTGACCGCATTGCAGTGTGCAATAGGGCCACATCTCAAATGTGTTTTACTTTCGAGACGTGACCGCATTGCAGTGTGCAATAGGGCCACATCTCAAATGTGTTTTTATTTTGAGATGTGGCCGTATTTGTTATTGCAGTCACTAGGCGATTAAGTGACAGTATATGAAAATCCTAGTGTATAACTTATGACCTCATTAAGTGTATTACCTATACCCTTATTAACTCCCTTTCCGCTTTAGGTGTATTTTTGTTACACTTGTGTTACTAAACAACTCGTAAAATATAGCACTTGCATAACATTAACACATTTATAAAGCAAGCACACATCGAAATGGAAGCGTCCTCCGCACCCACACATACAATTGAATCAGCTCGCCCTCAAACACATAATTTAGTACCGTGTCGCTGTAACTCGTCTGATAAAGTGTGTATGGCATCGCATTCATTCGGTTAATACGATATGGCAGTAAACACATAATATAATTGCTTCTTTAGTGCATTAAGGTGATGATAGTTTTTTACGTCGCTTTTCGTTGTTCTCATATATTTAATGTACAACATTTTTAATCAAGCCTTAAATGATTCATTTTAGTGTCCTATTTTAACTATTTTATTTATTTATTTACTTTATTATTTATATTTCTTTTACTTTATTTATTTATTTATTGTATATTTACGATATCAACGACGAACTCGGCATCAAGCAGCGTCTGTCATCCAATTGAAGGCATGTTTACACAAACAACATAACTACATTGGTGTTGATTTTACAGGAAGCGAAACAAACGTAATTTCTCCTAAAATATTATTTCTATATAGGTCTCTAAATTGAGAATTTATTGTTCTGAAAAAATAACAAGAATACTAACCAAGATCGCATTAGTAGTGATTACTAGTGAATAACGAATAACTATCTAAGGAGATAGTTAAAATGAAACGCGTTTACTATCCAAATACATGTTTGATGAAATTGTACACCGATTCGTTATTTTGCGTAGTTAACTAAAAAAATACGGATCCGATAACGGGTGACTGAAAACATCAATGTGGCACCACACCAGTTAGTATTATCCATCCATCCATACTAAAGCTCTGTGAGCTTTAGAACTCGCGAGCATGTCTTATTTAAAAAAAAAAACTGTTTTTTTAATTTTGAGAAAGTGACTCGACAAAAAAATCTATATCATTATCGAACCTGCTCACAAAATTTCACTAGAATCAGTTGAGAAATGCGACCTGTAGAGGATAACAAACGGACAGACGGACAGCGTGACATCTAGACAGACACCGGACATACGAACGATTTTCGGCCCAAGCTGAGGCATACAACTTCGTTCACTTCGCTCCCTATAGTTCTATTATAAATGCGAAAGTGTGTCTGTCTGTCTGGTTGTCTCTTCACGCTTAAACCGCTGAACCGATTTAGATGAAATTTGGTATAGAGATAGTTTGAGTCCCGGGAGAGGACATATGATAGTTTTTGTCCCGGAAATCATCCTCTGCATTGGAGGATGACAATTTGTATGGAGCTACGATATAAACGAGTTCCACGCGAACGAAGTCGCGGGCAAAAGCTAGTATAATATATAAGTCTAGTGGACTACATGCCTAAATCATATTTAGCTAGTAAATATGTTTAAGTACACGCCTGTTCATTGACTTTTGTCATTGAAGCATATTTTGGCATCTAATTACGCAGTTTCTTGTCAGAGAGATTATGTGAAACGTTGAAAGAACATATCGAATCATCAACTGAATGACAAACGCATTTAGCTCGTTTTAAATAACGTCGTTTAAAAAGTTTTGTTTTGTATTGCCGGTTTACTTATATTTATATCTCCAATCTGTGTCTCTGAAATGTAAGTTTGTAAGGGGTACTTAATCTCCGAACATACTTACCAGGCACAAAAAAGAAACACCTTTTTATATATTTCATCCCGTAGCCCTTTCGGTTCATTGTATTACCTACGCGAGCAGAGCCGCGCGCCGGCAGCTAGTTAATAAATAATCAAATTCAGGAATCAGAAAATAGTAAATGCATTTAAGAATGCAAATTCGTTATTCACAATTTGGCTCAAATTGAATTTCGAACTCGTGCTTTTGTTTCGAATATTCCAGAATTTTGCGAACTGAACCGTCTTTTGTTTTCGCAACCCGAAGTTTCGGGAAGCGAGAGCGTGGTACACGAGAAATAACGAACCGTCGGGTCTGCGTAATCTTACCAGGAAATGACAGACGGTGATACAGTTTGAGTCGCAATTGAGTTGAATTTGGTAGATTGTTATTAGGGTTTTCAAGATTATTTTTTAAGGACAAAGTACCTATGGTCGTCACAAAGTCTCTCCTCCTAAACGTGTTGAGCAATTTTATTGCTTTTTTGTACTGTATTTTAGTCGACGTCAAAGAGATGTTTACATTGTCCGCCTGATTAAAATAAATAAAAATAATCTTTGACGTCGACTGTACAAACAATAGTTATTATCTTTAATCACCCGTGTTACTAGGTAAAACCAAAGTTTAGTAGAATATAAATAGGGAAACCACTTACGCGGAAAATGTAAATGGGTATCGATTTTATTTCGCTCGATTATAGCTTATGTACTATTAACGCATCTATCCCTCTAACGACTTAATTGTTACAAAGATACGAGCACTTTATATCGAAGATTAACAATCCTGTGCAAGAATAGATAGGTAGATAGATTCATTTATTCCCTTTAGAAAATAACATATTATTCTACATCAAAAATAAGATGGATTCACTAAAAGATCATCAATAATTTAAAAACAATAGAAAATGTCACACGTGAAAGTCAAACAGAAAAATTAAGATGACAATTAACTTGTATACCTACCTACATAATTAGGATATCCTAAGCAATGTCAAATGTCATAATAAATAATTTTGTGGTAATTAACAAAACTATTTATTATGACATTTGACATTGCTTAGGATATCCTAATTATGTAGGTAGGTATACAAGTTAATTGTCATTTTATTTCTGTTTGACTTTCACGTGTGACATTTTCTATTGTTTTTAAATTATTGATGATCTTTTGATTGACCTAACCTACCATTTCAAAATATAAATACAACGAAAAGGAATAATCTTTTATTGATTAGATGTGACACCCCTGGAGTTGCAATGGTCCATGGTGACCGCAATACCTACCATCAGGCGGCCCGTTTGCCTGTTTGCCATCGACAACACACAACAACAACATTAACAACTGCTTGGTAAGATGTTTATGTACAAGTACCTATGTCACTTCCACATTGAGCCCAATCCAACGTCTTAAGTGCGTGCCGAACACATTTATATTATTCATACCTACACACAACCAGCTGAACACATTCCCCACAAACTGCGGCGAAAAAATAACATAATTTCACCGCCGCGTTTAAAGAGCAAGGAAGAACCTGTTACACGTTTTAGAAGTACGCGATCCGCGACCCATATTCCGCCTCCATTCGCCTCGTTAAATCGATGCTTTTAATAGACATGACTGCGCTGTATCGAAACGCTCGCCCCACGTGCCCCGACATGTCATTTGTGTATCAATTAAAGATGTGGGCGTGCGATGGTCGCGAGCGAGAAAGATAAGATAAGGCATTCGTCACTTCTTGACGCTGTTGATCGACTTTGTTTTTGTCACGCGATACGCGATAGATATAGTGTTGTTAAATCCACGACGCGTCGCCTGTTTCCTACAGTACGCTATGAATAAAACACAAACAAGTGCGCAATGAAAAAATGTTAAATAGAATAGAATAGAATAGATTTATTTATTTCAGACATTTTTTTTTGTACATCCATATATCTTAACCTAGGTATATGAGTATTAGCCTCTATAGTTACTTAGATCTAAATTTTGCGACCGCTTTAATTTTACCGATCCAAAAATAAATTTTTTTGGTACAAGGTTTTATTGCCATCCTTTTTCACACCGTCATGAACTGGTCATGCCCCGCTCCATGAGCAGTCCCATGAGCCCAAACAGGACGGGTATATCTCTTACCATCCTCTGCAGGTCGATTACGTAACGTATTGTACGCGCGTCAGGTACTCAGATCTAAATGTCACTTTTTATATGGAAAAAAGCGGCCAAGTGCGAGTCGGACTCGCATATGAAGGGTTCCGTTAAATAAATTGCGGTTTGCGATTTATGACGTATTAAAAAAAACTACTTACTAGATCTCGTTCAAACCAATTTTCGGTGGAAGTTTGCATGGTAATGTATATCATATATTTTTTTTAGTTTTATCATTCTCTTATTTCAGAAGTTACGGGGGGGGACACACATTTTACCACTTTGGAAGTGTCTCTCGCGCAAACTATTCAGTTTTGAAAAAAAATATGTTAAAAACCTCAATGTCATTTTAAAGACCTATCCATACATCCAAATGGACGTAGTTACGCGAAAACGTTCCAACCCACAGCGACCCCATTTTGAGATAAACGCAATTTTGTGTTTTAGCGGTACACTTTTTCCCTGTAATTATTTCAGGCAAATACTATTGGTTTTACTGTGGAATGCCAAACTGGTTATTGAATGATATGCATATTTTTTGTAAATACATAATACAAGGGGCATATAAATAGGTAAAACGAGTTTGAAACGTTTTTGCTAAATTTAATTTTGTATGAACCTTGTTAAATAGCAATTATGCATAAACGTTCCAAAACGAATTTAAGTGTATTATAAATATATCTAAAATAAATTAAATATGTAAAATAATAAATAACAATGAGGAAAATACAAACACAACCAAAAAAAAATTGAAAATGTATTACAAAAAAAATAGGACGTGATTTTTTGAGCTTAGACCTACTTATGCCAAAAATTAGCTGATATGGTTCCAAAAGTTATCAAAAACTTATATTAAACATTCAATCATCATCGTATTCTATGATCTCGAAGTCCGGAACTCCACCAAACCCATCAACATCATCAGTAGCTTCTTCAGAACTTTGAAGCGTTTTATAAAATCGAAGGCAATCCTTAGGTATTTTAAGTCTTAGATTGTAAGTCCACTAATTTCGCTGGAGCAATCGGTTTGCCATTAGGCCACAATAAACAAAAATCAGATTCTTTTATGTATTGCAGTTCTCGCTTTATTCTTTTATCAATTTTCTACTCATTGAAATCGTCTACCATCGTAGACCGCATAAAAATAGAAAAAAATATATCTTTATCCAACTTAATTTCTTTTGTATGTAGCCAACTAACTTTAGATGAGTCTGTAAACTTCTTTCTATTGATAATTTTCTTTTACAGTTTAGTTGTACTAAAAAAATCAGTCTTTGTCATTTTGTAAACTTGAAGAGGTTTAACTTTTTTACAGGTTTTAATAATATTGATGTATTCTTCAGGTGTATATAATTATGTGTTGATGGTGCTTGAGTGCGGTTTCAATTTTAGAGAAATCAGTGTCATTTGGTAAGAAAGTATGGCCAGACTCAAGGAATCGGAATGATATGGTTTTCAGGGTTGGATGAGAGCTTAAGATGGCTTTCATCATTAGGACGATTTTGATGTTTCTATTCTGACCACCACAGCAATCACTCCATAGGATTAAATGTTCAGCCGTGGGTTTTAGTTTTTGATTAATATATTTTATTAAGCACGAACCTACTTTCTGTGCACCTCTTCCTGCTTCTCCTTCTACCCATACATAACAATGCCCAGTATCATGAGATGCACTATGGATACCACTATTGTATAACCATAACTGCCTTTTGTAAAATGCAATATTCGTCGAAATGCGGGGTAAAGGCAATGTTTTCTCCAAATCAAAGGTTAAGCATTCCACTGAGGGTGAATTTTGTGCTTGCTCAAAATCTCTCTTCATTTGCTGTCTCAAATGTTCAGCCACGCTTAAATGTTGTATTTTTTCTTCCTCTACTTTTTCGTCGGCACTTTTGGCATCACGAATTTGAAATTTATCGCACTTGTTACACGTCTTTTTTTAACCATTTGCATCTTAAATTAAATTTGGTAAGAAATACCTTTTTTACATATTCGAAAGAAACACATTTTGTGCTCATCGTTATATTTAAGTGTAAATTCCTGTTTATATATATCATACATTTTTGCTACTGTCATTCCTGGTTGCAGGTATAAAGCGTCGTTATTTTTATCTCTCCTATAATGAGATTCATATTTAGGAAGTTTGTTAATAATCTCTACAATGAAATCATTATGCTCATCCGATACTTTATTATAGCCACCTGTGCCACCTCTTCCATCTTTTAACGACTCATTGTGGTGATCTGAAATGTTTTTAAAAACATATCGCGACAAACCTGTATACCACTGATTTTATAGACCCGATGGAATTGTTTGGGTTTTTTCTTGTGAGCAGGAACATTAACCATGGTATACGATCGTTTTTTTTGGCTTCCTTCACACATGACCCGATGAAAACTAACTGGGCAACGTAGGAACCCAGACACACAAATTTATCAAATTCTTCTTTTCTTTTTTCTTCCGAAACCAAAGTAGCACAATCCTTAGAACAAATACATTTATAATTTACAAACACCTTTGGTTTCTTTCTTTGATTTTGAGTTGTACGAGTAGTATACTCTTTGTTATTATATTTATTATGAAGTCTCTCAGATCTGCTCTGGGGATGTTTACGTTTTCGACCTTGTTTTGGTCTACCCCCGGGTGTGTTAGGTTGAGTTTCTACTATTTCAACCGCTTCTTGTTCTGGATTTAGTACTATTTCTTCTGCTACATTTGAAATTGACTCTTGATGGGATATCGCTATACTTTCGGCAACAGACGAGCAAACTGGTGGACGAGTCGTCTATTATTGTAACCTTGTTTGGTATATTATAATCTGGGTCTCTAACGCTATCGTCGCTGTCAGGTACTTCATCATCTTGAGCATATGTGGATCGTTTATAGCAAAAAATTAGAAAATAATATATTATAATAAAACGTTCCAATTTATTTAGAACAGTCTTCGCAGCTTAAAAAAACAGTATGGATTAATCTAAAAGGTTTCAAATTACATGGAACATTTTTGCAGAAATAAAAAATGTATAAAAATTTTGCAAAAACGTTCCAACCCACATGGATCATTTAAGAAACAATTAAATGTGCGTTTTATGAATTTAGTATAATGTTCCAAGACAAGTGGAACATTATAACGATATGTTATTCTATTAAGAGTTTTTAACAATATGTTTCAGTATGCATGTAATGTTTTTACTTTATTTTGAGTACACGTCCTTGGCATAATGGTGGGTTGGAACATTTGGGTCAAACTTTATTGATGAAACTAACCTAAAAATACTAGCATCTTTGTGTGCACAATGATGTAATATGTCAAAAATAGTACCCTGGTTATGGTAACTCATTTTCGAGTGACTTGTGGGTTGGAACGTTTTCGCGTAACTACGTCCAAATCATCTTTTAGAGGAAATAAAAAATAATGTTCTAAAAAATTGTAATGTAAAAAATATTTTATTAGAATTTGTAAAAAAAAAATACCCCACACGTATGGGTTTGATGAAAAATTTTTTTTTGAGTTTCAGTTCTAAGTATGGGGAACCCCAAAAATTTATTGTTTTTTTTCTGTTTTTGTGTGAAAATCTTAATGCGGTTTACAGAATACATCTACTTATCAAGTTTCAACAGTATAGCTCTTATAGTTCCGGAAAAAAGTGGCTGTGACATACGGACGGACAGACAGACAGACAGACAGACAGACAGACAGACATGACGAATCTATAAGGGTTCCGTTTTTTGCCATTTGGCTACGGAACCCTAAAAATTACAGTTAAATTGTCCTAACCCTAGTGTTGGAACGTTATGTGATTACCCTCAGGTCAGCTCGGTAGTGCAATAATATGACGTTTCCAGTGTTCCCACCAAACTTACATAATAATGCAAAATTTCAGCTCAATCAGATCGGCAAGTGGCCGAAAAACGGTTAGCAAATTTTGAAGCTCAACTTACGTTACGAACAGTACAAGTTTATGAAAGCTTGTAAAAGGAAGTGACTCGCCGATTGAACGAAGAGAATATGACTGCAATATAGCTATTTTCTTTCAAACGACTTCAAAAAAGAGAACATGATTACATTAGGTACTTCTATTATAATTTTCAATCTCGGTTTGTTCTGACTCGCTACCTCGACGCGCGTGGATGCGAGCTTGCGAATCAAATTGGAACCATACTTGAATGCGAAATGTACCTATCGCTCAGATTGACTCATTTAGAGGTGAATCGTTGAGTTCGGTTCTGATTTTTTTTACATAGGTTACGATATATGACATATGACAATTAATACTTTTATCTATCCAAATATCATAAACCCTCCATGATACGTTCAAGAACCGCACATTATGGCCACCATAAAAATAGACTGTTTTGTTAGAACAAATTTCTTATCTGTGAAAATGTTATTATTACTAAATAATAACATCGATTTCAATATTATTTCATTCAAATTTCGAACGTCTCTGAAATCAAAGAAATTTGATTTGACCTCTATTCTAATATCAGTCGAGATGACGTTTAGTTCGAAATGAATTGTCAATTTGCATACAAATTTGACAAATGTCGCACGTAAGTAAGATATCAAACGATATGACAGTTGTATCCGACTCTAGTTTGTCTCTTAATTAAGAAAAAACTATGACAGCTGCCAGAAAACAACGCCGCGATGCCGGTCATAATATGCGGCTCCTGAATGCATCATGGAGGCTTATGATATGTGGATAGATAAAGTAGTGTATGTAACTGTACATAATTAGGTTTTAAAACACTCATGTGATGTTATTACCCACACTCGTGTTTAATGCCCTTCATTATGTACAGTCACATAAACTACTATTAAAAACACTAAAACTTGTGCCGATTACACTGTATTTATGATCTTTGTAGGTTTCACAAAAAAACATTTGTTAGTTCTGGTGCATTGCGTCATCTGAAATGTTTGCAAATACATCCAGAAATAGCTGCTTCAGTCTCACTTAAATACCCTTATACATACATACATAAACATTCATCAAACCAATTCTAAAATGCCATTAAAAATCGTTTGTCTTGATATGCCACTTTGACATTTGCGATTTAGAGAAAAGGACAGACTGGTTTTAGCTAACAGAGGTTTGTTAAGTTTTATGGACTTTAGAATACAATAACACTTGAACTGTGTTGTAATATAAGTCGGTATAAATTGGTTTCAGTTCGAGCAGACGATACGTTGTACATTTGGTCTCCCACAGACTTCCGCACCAAAATGTGGCTCACGTCATGTTTTCACAGAATTTATTTTAATTATTATAAGTAAATTTTCACAAACCACAAATGAATATTGTGTTATGCCATACTAAATAATGTAAACAAATCGAAGATGTTGCTAAACGGTACTTATTCGCGTAGGTATTCATTCAAATTTAAACTTTCCTGAAACATGTTTAATAGTTATTTGTTATACAAGGGGGGAAAGTTGTATTTTACCTGCAAGTGTTCATTTGAAACACGAGCTAGCGAAAGGATTCTATGATTGACCACGAGCGAAGCGAGTGGTTCAAAAATAGAATCCTGAGCGTAGCTAGTGTTTCAATACACGAGACGTAAAATAACTTTTCACCCGTGTATAACACAAATCTTTGCACCTCACTACAGCAAGGAAAATAAGAAAAAGGGTAAAAAAAAGTAAAAAAAAACAAAAAAAGTAAAATAAAGTATAAAAATAGTTTTTAAAAAAGTAAAAAAAAAAAAAGGAAAAAAAGGTAAAAATAAAAGTTAAACAAAAATATGTCATAAAAAATACCTACCTACAAAAAACAAAAATAAACATTTAACGTTCTACGTCATAGTGCTTTTAACGTTCTACGTCTACTTTCTTCACATGTGGATAAAAAGCGATTTTCTCAATAGTTAACAAACATACAAAAAGGCCTTTCCGAGCTAGTGAGATGAAAAATAACTAATACTAATAATTACACGGTGAAACTAACGTATTCAAATATATGTACGGGCCACATATTTCGAACTTTTCGGGAGTTCTTCTGCAGGATGAGTGTTTTCGCGGCAGTGTCGCTTCAAGCACTCATGCTAAAGACATCCGCCAGGGACATGTACCGCTCGCCCACGACTGGTCTTAAGCGACCAGCGTTTTATCTGTTCATTGCGCGTGATCTCAACTAACCACAGTGCGTTGCGCGTCTCGACCGCGCAATGAACAGTAAAAACGCTGGTCGCAGGTCGCTTAAGACCAAAGTCGTGGCCGAGCGGTAATACGTAAGTTTAACCGTGTAATTATTAGTATTAACTTTTTCATAAATTTCTGGCTCGTACTGCTGGGCAAAGGCCTCCCTCTCATTCTTCCACGCATCTTTATCGACTGCTAAACTACACCAGTCCTCTCGAACTTCGAGGTCATCGCGTACAGTTTAATTTATTTATTTACCTCGATATTTACCTACTTCAATGTGTGGGCCGCCACTCGCCGCCCCTCTGCCCGCTGGCCTCCAATCCGCGGCCAGGACAATTCAACTGTCATTTTCCCATACAGAAATTGACATCTAGACCTACCTGACCCGCGTACAATGCGTTACTTAATCGACCGGCCGGTATAATATCCGAGAGACCCAGAGGGGTAATCACGTAAAGTTCCGAACGCGCGTCGGTACAATTTAACTGTCAATTTTCTATATAAAAAGTGAGATTTAGACCTACCTGACGCGCGTACAATGCGTTACGTGATCGACCTGCAGAGGGGTAATCACGTAACGTTTTGAACGCGCGTTAGGACAATTTAACTGTATTTTTTCCATATTCAAAGTGACATTTAAATCTACCTACCTGACGCGCGTCAGGTAGGTCTAAATGTCACTATTTAATTTATATGGAAAATTGTTACATTGTACTGACGCGCGTTCGGAACGTTACGTGATTACCCCTCTGCAGAGGGGTAATCACGTAACGTTCCGAACGCGCGTCGGTACAATTTATCTGTCAATTTTCCATATAAAAAGTGACATTTAGACCTACCCGACGTTCGTACAATGCGTTACGCATTATGCGCATTGTACGCGCGTCAGATAGATCTAAATGTCACTTTATTTATGGAAAAATGATAGTTAAATTGTCACACCGCGCGTTCGGAACATTACGTGATTACCCCTCCGTTACTCAAGCCAGTAGGTATGTCATTCCGGTGGGTCCGCGGCATTTTCCGCGGTCACGGAGCCAACGACCGATTGCCCCGAGATTGGCCGCCGATGCCGTTATCAGCTGATGACGTGTATACGATAACACGAGTAAAATGTGTAACGTTTTCGAAGGAAAATGTGAGACAATTTATTGTGATGTGTGAATTCCTCGTGAAGGTCGTAGGAGTCGAATATGGAAATAGGGTTCCAGTGTGTTGTGGCCGTTGTGGGCGATAGTCTAGCAACATTTCACTGCAATTATTGCAACATCACATCGTCCCAATGTTAAACCAGCAATTTCTAAAAGAGACACATTTTTATTATTTAATTTATTTTTAGTGTAATAAAATAACTTAATATAATAACGGACTTAAAGCATTAGGTATATAAAAAACCGGCCATGTGCTACTTAGTCGGACTCACGCACGAAGGGTTCCGTACCATTATCTATAAAAACGGCAAAAATATCATGTTTGTTGTATGGGAGCCCACGCGCCCGTGTAAGAGACACTTTTCTTCTGCGCAAGAGAACATGAAATGTGCAACTCTCTCGATAAACATGAATATGTCGATATACATAGTATTTGCTTCAATGAGACTTTCTAGATGAGGTAATATACCTACACCGTAATGTTAACTTGATTACTTACGTCATTTAATAATCGTATTATTTGAGTTAATTTGGCTAAAAAAAGGAAAATTTGGACCCATCATTGCGTTTTTTTTATAGAGGATTTAAAAATATTCAATAAAATTTATTTCATTTCGTTTAAAAAATATTCAATAAAAAAAAATTTCAGCCTTTGAAAACTCTCATCATTTTCCAGTGAATGCCCTCAAACACTGATTCATTTCAAAAAGGTAAATTCGATAAACTAGCTAAACAACAACAGTCTACCAGAAACTATCAGCCATAAAAGAATAAAAAACGACTTTAAACGAAAATTAAAACGACATTATTTAAGTATCATAACACATAAGTAACTGTATGCATGGTTTAGGTTAGGCTAAACATGTGTCTAACCTAAACCTATTTATAAATTAGTACCTAATTAATTTATTATTAACTCTGTATTATTATGTTTATAATCACACAGACAAACTGTTCCGACAGTTTTGTGAGACCCAGCTAATGTACCCATGTTTATATACTCTGTTTATTAAATAAATATAATAATAATAATATAATTATAGCACAATAAAAGCATGCAATAATCAAGACTATATCTACACTAGTTGGTGTTGCAACGAATAATCTGAAAGGTAAGCGGATGCGAGTACCTACTGGCGCGGTATGGGGCGAGCATATTGGAGTAGCGCCTTTGTCGAGCGTCGGGGAATATGTATTTAAGTACCTACATACATGCTTGGAGCCGTTTCATGTACCGGGCCGTGTCAGTATACTGCAATATTGTACCCTTGTATAAGATAATGAACGTTAAAAAATGTCTTTTAGATGTCATGGTTGGATGCAGTTTCTTTTTGTGTTTTCATGAGTACCCATTACCCATATCCATAGAGTGTGTAAATTTGATACGGGCGAATATTCTGATATCTCTGATAAAAGTAAAAACGTTTATGTCAAGTCAAATCTGTTTGGACGAAATACATTGCTGCACGGTCATACTAAAAAAATATTAACTCTTTATTAACTAAGCTATTTAACAAAATTGTTTTTTCATATCATTTGTATGGTTAACAAATAATAGCTGGTTAAAATATACGCCCGTATGAAATTGACAGGTTATATAAAGATCTCGAATCCACGAGAGAGATCCCCCCCGTTTTTAGGGCTCCGTACCCAAAGGGTAAAACGGGACCATATTACTAAGACTCCGCTGTCCGTCCGTCTGTCTGTCTGTCCGTTTGTCACCAGGCTGTATCTCATGAACCGTGATAGTTAGACAGTTGAAATTTTCACAAATGATGTTTTTCTGTTGCCGCTAAACAACAAATACTAAAAAAACATAAATCATGTCATACAATAAACGTTATTTTTTTGCCGTTTTTATATTTAAAGGTACGGAACCCTTCGTGCGCGAGTCCGAGTCGCACTTGGCCGGTTTTTAGGGTTCCGTAGTCTACTAGGAACCCATACCTATAGTTTCGTTTTGTCTGTCCGTCCGTCCGCGGATAATCTCAGTAACCGTTAGCACTAGAAAGCTGAAATTTGGTACTAATATGTATATCAATCACGCCGACAAAGTGCTAAAATAAAAAGTGATTTTATATTTTTTATTAGGGTACCTCCCCTATACGTAATGGAGAAAGTGTTTTGTTGTTATTGTTGGATAGGTATTTAAAAATGAATAGGGGTTTGCTCAAATCATTTTTTAATAATGTAAATATTTTCGGAGATAATCGCTCCAGAAGTAAAAAAAATGTGTCCCCCCCCCCCACCCCTCTAACTTTTGAACCATAAGTTTTAAAAATATGAAAAAAATCTCAAAAGTAGAACTTTATAAAAACTTTCTAGGAAAATTATTTTAAACTTGATAGGTTAAATGGTTTTTGAAAAAATTACAAAATCATTTCACACACTTACTGTGACGGACGAAAAACTACGGCACCCTACACTGAGCGTGGCCCGACACGCTCTTGGCCGCTTTTTTATTTTACTTCTAATTGTTTTCGTTTTAAACAATCAGTAGCCGAAGTAGCTACGCGGGCCTAGTGCTATAGTCTACACACGAACTCTATTTAATATCAAGGGCATAAGGATCTGCGTAGATAATTTTGAGCGTGTTATTCTGCTCAGCTACTTCTGGCAGAATTAGTTGGATTGAGCGACCATGAGCTATATCGCTTTAGAAGTTTACATGTCTGAACCCGCAACATGAGGCGCAATAACGAATGGCCTATTGACCAGTATTGTCGGACTAGACTTGTAATAATTTCATCATCATCATCATATCAGCCGAAAGATGTCCACTGCTGGACATATGCCTCCCCCAAAGAGTTCCAAAAGTGACCGATCCTGCGCCACCCGCATCCAGCGGACTCCCGCGACATTTACCAGGTCATCAGTCCACCTTGTGGGAGGCCTACCAACGCCGCGCCTTCCGGTAATAATTTACTTAAAAAAAAAGTTTAAACCGATTTCAATTCAGTATTTTGCCAAGCCACATAAAATTTCCACATTTCCTTTCCAATTTACTACATTAACTGCTCTCCGAGAGAAAATGCGTTGATTATTACAGAAAGAAACTCAAGTCGCTAACTGTGGGCTGGTATATTTGAGGAGTTCCGTTGATTCCTCAAGGATCTCAGAATTAACACTTCATTAGTTGTGTAGTCATATAAAATGTATGGGTAATTGCCGTTACGACATTGATAAAATTTAAATCGTAGATTAGAAATTAAGGCTCTACTATGTACAATTTTTGTGTGAACAAGCAAAATTACATTCCTGTGCTCTACCTCTCCAAAAACTTTATTTTAGTTTCGCTTTAACCACTTTAACATAGTAAGAATAAGCAATAGTCTTCAATTCATATAACATTTAGACAATTGATTTCACATATTATTTATTTACCTTTAAATTAACTTAATTATGACACATTTTAACCCTAAAGGTAATGTGCTAAGTTAATGAGTCAATACGAGCGTAATAATGACGAAAGCAATAAGCAAGCAAGAGCTTGGATTTTTCCGCAAGACAAACAATGAACACCGGCCTTTCAGACTGAACGAAACATATGCAAATATACGCGCCTTCCGATTTTAATGAGAGATATGCCGAGTCATTTTAAAATCCAGATTTTTGACTGACCTTTGAGGCTTTTACTGGCCTTATGATATTATTGTACTAGGTGACCCCGCGAACTTCGTATCGAGTAATTTCGCCATACAAAATCTATGAGAAAGTAAATTTGTATTTTTATATCATATTTTAATTTTTTGCAGTTATTCTGCTATTCTGTGCGAAGAAAAATTCAACAAATCAAACATCATAGAAATCGGTTCAGTCGTTCTCGAGTTATAAATATAATATACTAGCTTCTGCCCGCGACTCCGTCCACGTGGAACTCTTTTATATCGTATCTCCATCCAAAAATTCACACCCCTTTTAACCCCCTTAGAGGATGATTTCCGGGACAAAAACTATCATATGTCCTTTCCCGGGACTCAAACTATCTCTATACCAAATTTTATCTAAATCGGCTCGGCGGTTAAAGCATGATGAGGGAACAGACAGACAGACACACTTTCGCATTTATAACTAACTAGCTGTTGCCCGCGACTTCGTCCGCGTATAACATGTTATCGTCTTAATGTTTGTTAAAGGAATGAATTTAAAAAAAAGCATTAAAATTAATTTTGTACCTAGTCTTTTAGAAAACAATCTAAATCCGAAGTAACAAATCTCTTGCTCTCTATACAAACTAAGAACCCTCTCTGAACCCTCATAGAAAACAGTCTGAAACCGTAGTACAAATTTCTTACTTTAAAAATGTCTTGCTCTCTATACAAAGTTCGAACCCCATTGTAACCTTCTTAGGCGATGAATTAAAAACACGCTGAAATAAGTTTTGTAGTATTTTAGCAAACAGTCTAAAACCGAAGTTACAAATGCCTTACATTAAAAATATCTTGCTCTCCATACAAACTTTGAGCACCCTTATCCCCTTTAGGGGATATATTTAAAAAGAATGCTAAAATAAGTTTTGTAGTCTAAACACGCTAAGATCGAAGTTACAAATATCATACTTTAAATTTTTCTTGCTCTCCATACAAACTTTGAACGCTTTTCAGGGAAAACTTAAAAATAAAACACTCGGTTTTTTTATTGTAATAGGTAAGTTTTTTTTCTACAAACTATCAAGTCTCTAGCTAAAAAAAAGTGTTTGCCATACGAACTTTGCACCCCTTTTTAACCCCTTAAGGGGTGAAATTTTCCAAAACGCTGGCAGTAGGTATTTTTTTGTATTTTAATAAGTAGGTACTTAATTTTTCTACAGAGTTTTAAGTTCCTAAAAAAAGTTTTCCTATACAAACATTGCACCTCTTTATCCCCCTCTTAGCGGGTGGAAATTTTCAAACCACTGAAAGTAAAATACCTTTATATTTTTGTATTCTAATAAATAATATTTCTACACAATTTCAAGTCCCTAGCTAAAAAAAACTTCCTCCATACAAATTTTCACCCGTTTTAATCACCCTTAGGGGTGGAATTTTCCAAAAAGCTGAAATTTCATTATTTGTATTGTAATAAGTAATCTTACAACAAAGGTTTGTCGCTTGCTAAAAAAATATATTTACAAACGTTGCACCCCCTTATACACCCCTAAGGGGTGGAATTTTCTAAAACACTGAAAGTATTTTATTTTATTTTATTATGTAATCTTTTTAAAAAGGTTTGAGATTCTAGCTCGAAAAAATCCCCTTTACCAACATTGTACCCCTTTTTCATACCCTTAGGGGTGGAATTTTCAAATCCGCTGTTTTTTTATTTGTATTGTAATAAGTAATCTTTCTACAAACTTTTAAGCTTCTATCTCAAAAAGAAGTTTCGCTCATACAAACTTTGCAACCCATTTTAAGCCCCTAAGAGGCTGAATTTTCCAAAACGCTGACAGTACTTTATTTGTATTCTAATAAGTAAGCTTTCTACAATGTATTGAAATTCTTGCTAAAATAATAAAGTTTCCCTTATACAAAATTTGCACCCCTTGTTTCTTAGGGGCAGAATTTTCTTAAACGTTGAAAGTTCTTTATTTGTATTCTAATAAGTAATATTTATACAAAATTTTAAGTCTCTAGCTCAAAAAATAAAGTTTCCCCCATACAAACTTTGCACCCCTATTTGACCCCTTTAGGGATAGAATTTCCAAAAATCCCTTCTTATCCGTTGCCTACGTTGTAAAAGGTAGTTCTGGTGTAAATTTCAACTCTCTAGCCCCAGTAGTTTCGGCTGTGCGTTGATGAGTGAGTGGGTGAGTCAGTCAAGACATACGTGTAGGCATTTATATGTAGGTATAGATAGATGACCAAAATCCCATTCAAATATCTCAAAACCGTTTTAATGTCGCTTGTTAGAGTGAGAAAACGATCAGGGACTGTGACGTCAAGATCCTCGAGCGTCATAATAAAAAACAATCGTTTCATATAAAGGTGCGTTTTGTGCAAAAGGGACAGAACATAAAACTTTGGAACTTAGTGATTACCTATACATATAACCTCTTGCGTTGATTTTTTCTCTATTATCCTTTTTTCGAGAAAATACATTATGATTATTTTATTTAGTGTCTACCTACAGCCGGGTCCGCTGCA
This sequence comes from Epinotia brunnichana, assembly GCA_963854355.1. Lineage (NCBI taxonomy): Eukaryota > Metazoa > Arthropoda > Insecta > Lepidoptera > Tortricidae > Epinotia > Epinotia brunnichana. The sequence continues at coordinate 12,380,677 of OY977949.1, read as the reverse complement.
CCAATCTTTTCCATGTTTTTAAACATCTAACATGTTTTCCGTCAGGTTCGGCAAACAAATAGGGTTTTGTTTTGATTGGCAAAACATGTTTGACGTTTAAAAACCACGAAAACATGGCGCAGCGGACGCGGCTTTTGGGGTGTAGTTTCGATTCCTGAGCTATAACCACGAACTTTGGAATTCGAAAATATTCGGGTATCTTTATTTCTATCGCACTAACAATAACAATACTCGAGTGACAGGGATGCAGTTATACGAACTTCGAGTTTCGGTTTTCGTGGTAGCGCCGCAGGGACTTTGGTAGAATGCGCAAAGAGCGCGTGTGTTTCAAAAAAAACAAATTCGTGTTAGTTATATTGTTCAAATTTGTTTTTACATTTATAGAAATTACGCCATAATGCGACATTTGCGCATATAAGTTCTCATATCACAATCGAATATTTTTTTATGGTTTAACTTTTGGCATGTGTATCGTAAAGGTCTATCGTGGACTGGATTTAAATTATTAATAAGTGAAAGGCAAAGCAATTCCGCCATTTTGACGAAAATTTGACGTTTCTTATAGCTGACAGTTGGAGCTGCGTTTGATTTCAATAAAAGTAAATGAAAAATTAAATGAAGTCGTATATTACGGAAAATTAATTAATTGTCGCAGTCGGATAAAAACTATCCTAAGTTGCAGCTAAAATAATAATGTACCTATATAAAATGTTTCATATTTTTCCGTTCATGGGATGCTGAGAACATTCGTACCACACAAAGCTTAGTTTCAAACTGGCTGATTCTTTTTTTAATTTAGAGATTTATTATAAGTGGAGATTATATAGTATGGATAGATTTGTTGGTGAAGGCCATTGAGGCATAATGTACTAACGTACTAGAGAAGACAACACGAACATTATTTGTGCGCCGGCCGGCAGCGCGGGGCGCATGGGGGGGAGGGTATAACTTGTCATAGAAATACACTGAGACGGTGCAGCCCATGGACCGCAACGCGTAGCGCAAACTTCTTGTTCAGCGTGTCATCATTAGTACGTTAGTACCTACATTATACCTCAATGGTGAAGGCTCGGTGTAGTATCAGTAAGCTGTCAATACTGAAAATAAAGCGAATCAACTGTTAGGGCTGATTATGATAACATCGTTAATGAAACTATACTAATAGACTGGTTCGTAAACAAACACAAATGTATTTTACACAGCAGGTTTAACCTTGTGATACTGACAGATTTAATTATTTTATCATTTTGAGCATCAAATTGTAAACATCGCAATTTAGGTTTAACTCAGCGTTATATGATAATGATAACTATTACGGTTATGTAAAAATAATAACTAGGTACATAGGTACCTAGTTATTATTTTCACTTGACAGATAATTTAATCAGTTCAATTTTCAGCCTCAAAGACATATTGTATTATTGCTTGTATGTATTGTATCTATGTATTTATACTATACTTATTTGTGGATTTGAGTGTGTAATTGTCAAATAATTTGGATGTATGTGTTAGTAAGCTTTTCTTGGTTTATTCCTGCACTACCTGTTTGCAACTGTTGTTGAAAATTTCCTGTTACCCAAAGGTTGTCATGAAGAGATCGCTCTAAAGCGATAAGAGCGCCTGTTATTGCCATTTTTAATCTACTCCTGTAACATGTTTTTCTTATGTTGTGGTGCTATAAGTAATATTACTATTACTACTACTATATTTTAAACACGCCATCCAAGCATATTATTCTTATAATAAATATTATATAAAAAAAAAGTGTTAAAATAGTACTTCAATCAAACAGATTAAAAGCGACAGTCAATCGAAAACTCGAAGTAATTTAACAGATGTAGGTAAATCTTTAGCTTCAGAGCTGTATTATTATGACGATTTAAATAATAACTTCTCGTAATATGGCGCATAGATACATGTTCATTTGATCTGATATGGCCGTTAAGTCACCAACCAACATGCTATTTGAATTACGACAATCCACCAAAAGGTGGACTGATGACGTGGTAAAGGTCGCGGGATTCCGGTGGATGCGGGTGGTGCAGGACCGGTCATTGTGGCACTCTTTGGGGGAGGCATTTGTCCAGCTGATGACGTCTTTCAGCTGATATGGTGATGATGATAATAGAAAGGTGAGGGTTGGTTTTCCTTCCGCGATATAATATGACCGAGCGGGACATATCCCCACTTTGATGCTTCTGTCACTCTCTTTTTGGAAGACAGATATATGAAAGTGGACAGGTACCTACCTATTCTGTCAAATGTCGCGGATGGAATACCTGCTGAGTGGGGTCAACAAAAAGTCATAAAATCAGCTAAGTCCCGAATTTTCAACAAAGCCCGAATATTAAATTAAATTAAATAGCAATTTATTTCAGATATTCATCCATAGGTGGGTATATACATAAAAGCAAAAATAATAACAAAGTAAATTTTGAATTTTAAAATAATAAACATAACTAAAAGAATTAACTAAACTACTTATAACTAGGACCGTGAAGGGCCAACCACCTCTTCATCACATATTGACATTTCGGTACATTTTCAAGTTTTCCGACCGAGTTGGAAAATAGGGTTTCTTAATTCAACTGTTTTTTTATTAGCCCAGCCACTAACGGTATGTTGGCTAAAATCGCCAAGGCTCTCGCAATCGCAAGTCGCAACGTCACTCGAGTTCGGTGCATTACCACGATACACTCGTTTAGACGTTTTTCGCACGCAAGGTCGCGCAAGGTGATATCGATTGAGACATTAACGTCTAAATATTTAAATTTAAAGACAAACAAAAGTTTACCTTTTCTTAAAACAAAATTAATCATGAATAAAAAGTTATGAAGGTAGAATTTCATAACATTTGGAAAATCTTTGCGCATATTATCAGCAAGCATAGGTGCATATAGTTAACAACTAAGTATATTTCTGTCATCACTAACTGCTATGGTCATCCGAAAGCAAAACGCATTACCATTATGGCCATAGGTTTAAAAATTCACGTTTCCATGTGTGCTCGTTTGTCATAAAAATCCAGATCTGGAATCGTTCAGAACACGGAAGTCTGGAGCACTCCGTCATAACCCAAATTTGCTGGCGGGTCGAGGTTCATAATGGCAGACTTTCACCTTCGAAGCGCAAGGCCGCGGCAGCGGCACCGTTCACCGCCATCCATCCAAACCAAAATACCTTAAGATTGTTCGTGGCTCCTACATCATTAAGTCGTTTTTCCTTTGCACGGCCGTAGCTTCCGATCGGCGCTAGCTTAACGGAGCTGGTTTGCGGCGTGAATATTTTAAACGCATTATTCGTTTTTTATTGTTTACGTTTAATTGAAACAGATATATGCGATGGTTTTCCACCGACGAAATCTGATAATCAGTTTTTACGAAACATAAGAATTTCCTGCATTCATACCCCTGATGATGGTGATGATAATACCCCTCTGATCATCTGCTATTAATTATGATGTGTAGTATAGCCTAACTAACATTGGCGTGGAGTTAATACGCAACTAATCACACAATCTTTTTCTTTCAGTGTTGTAGAATAACGAGCTTAATCTCAAGCTTTTCTAATAGGTAAGCTGGTTGAAATTATTGTATTCTCACCTACATTTTGGAATTGACTGAGTATGTTGGCTAGTAGATAGGTAATAAATTAGTACAATGCAAAATTGCGATTGATTTAGAACCCTTACATAAAAACGCAATTTAGATTCGAACTTTATAAGAAGAAATGTACAGCCTGTATCTTCCTCCATAATTGAAGAAACAAGAGGCCTCTTGTTTCTTTCTTGAATTTATGTTGCTTTAAAACCGAGGCCAACAATTTACTAAAGATGTTTATGAACCACTTCGCTACCTAAGCAGTGATTGTAGTCGAGAAGTAGCTACTGTTTCTCTTGGTGAGAATATCCCCATTGACCTTACTCATTGTAGAGCACACACAAGAATGTCGTTGCCCTTGAGATTTGGAGCTGTTGCAATAACTTTGGTCTTTAAAATTCAGTGTTAATCGGACTCAGCACATGCAGTTTTTGTACCTACATACGAATTTGCCGTGTTAAGTGTTAAACCTTCAAATCACAATCGAAGACGTCAAAAGTTCTTATTCCCTTTTGATAAAGACTTTCGACGTCTTCGTTTGCGTAGCTACTTTTGATGCTGACTGTATCTATTATATAAAGTATGTAAATGAAATCCTTCCTAATATTCCTAAAAAAAACACAATGAAGCCACACTTTGATTTGTAAACGAAAACAATTTTTCTGCCAATTTGGGCTGCGATATCAACTGTACATGAAAGAAAAGCGATGTCCTAGGGATGTGTTTTTGCTATCAAGACAACTGGAATCGCGGCCCTAAATACCCACGATCGTTCGTAACACAATGGCTAGTATTATAATGTATGTTATAGCCGAAAACTAGCTTAAACTACGGCTCATTTACCTTTGTCTATTTATGTATTTAGCGTTTCCACTTAAGACAATCTATAAGCTGTGGCATACAAGACGGCCAGTGTGATATAATGTATGAAAATGCGGCTTAACTGAGATCCAGTGGAAGAACATCTTAAATCAGTCAATGTTAACATCGTTTTTTGCCCATGACTCTGATCTGCTACGCACTTTGTTATTTATGAATGTTTGAATCTCAACAAATGTTGGTATCAATGGTATCAGAGCGGGCGACCTTCGTAGTCAATCGTCTACAAGCCAAAACTGAATAAACATGATTTGACATTGATCCTGTACGTAATAAATTCATAAGTACATTGACGTATTTTAAAGTTATTGTTCATTGACCCTAAGTAAAATCGAATAACCTTTTTTTTTCAAAAGTACTGACTGCCACCCTTCTAAGAAAATGAGAGGTATAATTTAACGGGCATGCCGTTTTAATGTTCTATATGATTTCATAATATTTTAAATCCCAATCCTTGTAAGTATATACTAGAGTAGGTACTCGTATATAGGTAGTTATAAATCTATCTGAGTCCTTCTCCCAGCAGTGGGACATTGGCAAAGGTTATAAAAAGATCCTTAGCTAATGTATGAAAAGTAAAATGATAGGTTCTATTTAAAGGAGGTATTTTTCGTAATTTCAAGTATTTATCTATGATACCGAGTAATTTAGCGCTTTATACAATATGCTGAGTGACAATTACCGATGCGTAACACGTAGGTAATAAAGTTAATTTATCATTTTATGCAATTTATAGTCTACTTGCTCTATAATGGTATGAAAACTTTTTTCAACATTTTTCTTCGAAGAGTTATGCTAAATGTGTTTTTATGCATGTCTCTGGTTTATCCTTCACAAAATACATCTGAAAATGTTTACTACAAGTGTCAAGGTCGTTTAATTTAGACGACTATTGCACTCTGACGCTATGAACGTACGTCTGACGTATCACCTAATAATGTAAGTTTTGTAATAACAATTTAAATAATTTAAAAATGTTTCGCTATCGTTTTTAATAACATCTTTACGCGATCTGTAGACCCTACTGACAACAACTCCGCTCATAACCAGGAATTATTGAAAACTTTGAGCAGTTTTAACTGTTCTTCTATATACTTAAACCCGACTGATTATGTTTAAATAATCAAAGTCGTCAAAATCCTTAGGAACTCAAAGTCAGTAGGATATGACTACCTGACGACATCATTAATAAAGAACAATATCACTGCACTTGCAGGACCTCTGAGTCACGTCATAAGTTTATCGATGATTGATGGTCCCAGATCGGCTAAAAGTTAGTATCATTAAGCCTTTATTTAAAAAAAGGAGATAAGGAAATATGTGACAATTATAGAAATATTGCCATTATACCTACCAATATTATCTAAAATATACGAAAAAGTTCTATACAGACTATTGCTTCACTTCCTTGACAGATATGACATTTTGAATAACAACCAATTTGGATTTCGAAAACGGAAATCTACCACTTTGGCTATCTATGAGCTAATTAAAGATATTAGATATTCGGAGATAATAGGACACCTGTAACGCCGATCTTCATGGATATGTCCAATGCCTTCGATTGTGTCTCACATAGCATACTCTTAAGCAAACTTTATCACTACGGCACACGACGGAATTGCTACGAATGTTTACGGAAGTAACCATCTGATAGGAAACAGAGAACGGAAATTACATCATACTTTGAGAAGACAAAATCTTTGTCAAAAATGCATTCCGAGTCCGACCAATCTAATGTGAAGATGGGTGTACCGCAGGGGAGCATACTTGGACCATTATTATTCTTAGTATACATTAACGACCTCCCCAATGTCACGCACAATAAGGTCCTTCTTTTCGCTGACGACTGACCGCTCCGTGATTATTTCCGGTAAAAACCCCGCAACATGCCAATCAGAGGCAAATTTAGTGGTCAACAACATCAACACCTGGTTGCTGAGAAACAAACTGAAAGCCAACTTTAGCAAAACCATGTACCTACATGGAATTTTACGCTCCTTAAAGCAACGCTAAAAATCTGGTAATAGAACATAATCAAGAAGCCATTGAAAGCGTTCAAACCATTAAATTTGTCGTAGTAATGTTGGATTGCCATTGTAACTGGCAAGCTCATACTAGTATTGAGTACCTGGTCGGTAAGCTGAACATATTTGTGTTTGCTCTGCGCAGGATATCACAGGTGGTATCCCAAGAATCTGCTCTATTGGCGTTTCATGACCACGTTATGTCATACCTTCGTTACGGTCTTATCTTATGGGGAAACTCCACACTTGCCCAACGCGCGACTACTACAAAAAAATGCGTTAGAACGATCTGTGGCGCCAAAACGACAGATTAATGTAGACCGTTGTTCAAAAAAATTAATATCTTACTGTTACCCACATTGTATATTTACGAAATGTGTCTCTTTGTGAAAGCTCACATATTAGCCAATACAAAATTATGAAATCTAACCCTAGGCCAACTTCTAAACACCACGGACTCAACATCTGTTATCCAAGTCATATCTCTTCTCATTCCGAAAAAAATATTATTTTCATGTCTTTCAAAATTTTCAACCATTTGCCTAATGATAATGACCTGAAATCCTTGGATTCTCAAGGTTTAAGTGGTGTCTACAAAGAATGTTCTACTATGTTAATGAACAGTTTGTAACCACAAATGCCTAATGAATTTTATTATTTTCTCTGACCACTTTCCTTATTGCATGACATTGATTTATTATTATTATATTGACATTAATACATTTTGATTTTGATTTTTACTTTTTTTTTTTAACTAAAGTAATCCGATATTAATATAACAATAATAAAATACTTACATAATTTCAATCATATGCATATTGAGAGTCAAAATATTGTACGCCATACTCTTGCTGATTGTGATGTAACCAAATACTAACCATTCTAACTCACATTCTAACAATAAATAATTTTGTATTTGTATCGATGCTCATACCTTCGTATTTACAAACTACGGGACTGCAAAACTGCTACCCACGAAGCTATTCACAAATGCGCTGTAGGCGGCATGTTCCGGCGTTTATACCTAAATGTAGGTAGATACAGTAAACTGAATATTTCCTATAGTATTCTAAAGTTTGCGGCTTGCTCAGAGGCATAGGAAAAAACGCAGTGGCCATACCACGTTGCCGACTAGCAGATATTTTCCGCGAGAGCTTTCTACAATATTCATGAATTTGTATGATACCTACTTAATCATATTGTAATAAAAATTATTTGTATTTTGATTCAACTTTGTTTTATCTCTGTGTGGGAAGGGAAGAATCCAATTCAATTGACGTCTATGGTTTACGTTACATGATAAATAATTTTATCATGTGAAACTGTATATCAATTTTTTTGCACCTATCAATGAATGAATAGGTATGAGTATGATTAGATTAATATTATGTAAATAAGACATTGAAGCAATACTACAAGGATAGCATAAAAGATAAACCAGACACGAATCTAGTTTTTGCCCGTCTACATCGAAGTTTTGCCCTTCATCTAGTCTTTTTATGAGCGAGCGGCATTTGTTAGCTTCAAGAGGTCAGTCTAAAATGCATTGTTTTTTCGATGTAGAAGTCAAACCTTTCCTACGCCGATCCTATTCTTAAAGAATAAATCTTATATTACTGGTTCAAGTGTTTACATAACACCACATTTGGACATTTTAGACCATTTTTGATGTACCTAGTATACACGGAGATAGAATACTATGTACCTATGCACTACAAAACATTAATGGATATTTATTGAATAGATATCAACTCAAAAACCGTCTCGTGCTAATGTGGTTGTTAGTTTGCTATTTTAATATAATATCTTAACGGTAATCCATCAATTATTTCTAACATGTATGAGAAAGCGAGACGCTCTTTGCATTTGAAATCATGAGAATCATATCGCGAAACTTTTTTTTAATGTTTATTAATAAATATAATTGTATATGTAGGTACGACGGTTTTATGAAACTTCAAAAATGCTCTGTTAGTTAGTATTACATTTATAGATATTTATAGGAATAGGTAAATGACGTCACGATTTTTTATGGTCATACCTACAGCGTCCATTTTTTGATCCCAAAGACCAAGCAACGAAATTCGAAATGTTTAAAATAGCAAAAATAAGTGAAGTCCGAGTATTATTGTTTATTGGTAATGCAAAAATAAATAATTTTTACTTTTATGTACCGTATTAGCATATTTGTTATACATGTCGGTTAGATAAAATCTGGTGTTGACAAATCGAGTCAGAATATAGTCCAATGACGGACAACACAGACACATTAAGGCACAAATCATAATTAAATACGTAACTCGGAATGCTAATGACAACTCAGACTAGACGCTGATAGACGGGCGTTGGCTAAAAGCAAACATCTACGGGAGGATAGCTAGACGTCAATTAAAATAAACCTCGTCTCGACATTATCGTATCGTCACGGTTTTTTTATGCTTGTTCTGGGCAGAAGATGTCGCTAGATCGCGATGAATGGGAAAAGAGGGGGGAGGCCTTTGCTCAACAGTGGGACATAACGGGCTCGACATAGGTACTTAAAATAATAATGTTTTGTAAAACGTCGTCGATACTCGAAGTATCGAGTAGTAAAACTACCTGGAATAATGAAAAAACCTGTAGTTTACAGGTTTTAATAAATATAAAATTGTACATTATTTGACATTATACAGAGATAAATATCTAATGACAGTGACATGGCAAGCAGGAGAAAAGTTAGAGGTTGGCAAGGAGGGAGGTAGCAACTCTAAGCAAATAGTTCATATCACCTCACTACCTATATTTTGAATCTGATTTTTTGATAGTAATAGAAAGGCACAAGGCGCCTTGTCAAAAAAAAAATACTTGAGATGTTAAAACAATGTCCAATAGCGTCTCAATAATACAAGCTAACCAATGAACCTACCCATCATTTTAAATGTACCTACCTAATATAATATGTCACACTCACATACCTAAGGCGCGCTGTGAGTTCTCTGTTAAACGTTCAAATGTAATTATTTACCTTATTTTGAACACTGATAATCCAGTTGTTTACAGCTGCGGAGTCGCGAGCATCTCGCATGAAGAATAAACATAGCTATAAGGTGATGTAATGCTATATCTTGGAAAGTACGATTCAATAACATACTTTCTATCGCGCTTGGAATATTCAGACGATCATCTGGGTAGGTAGTATACAGGGTGGAAAGATACGTCGGGCCCTGGAGGAAAACTACCTTAAATCCTTAAGCTAGCTCATTTTACTTAAAGGAGACATTCCTTTATTTTTAAAAAGAAACAAAACTGCATTCAAAGTTTTTTTAAAAAGCCTTACACACGGCCGGGAATCGAACCCGGTCGAATCTGTCTAAAAATCTGAGTAAGCTTTTTTGCATAAATTAATAGTTCTAGGTGTAAGGAACTATTGTTGCTAAGGAACTCTGTATCTCAAATCACAGGAAAATGCTGAATTTCATAGTTTAATGTACGGAAATGGGCTTCCCCCTACTAACCCGTTTAGTATGTCGGTATGTAAGTATGGGGAGATGTGACATCTGAAACTAGACGAAATTGGTAAATTCGTAGTTTTATTTATTTATATTCATCATTTACACCAAACTTTTCAAAACTGTAATAAAATATCATTCCCATACTTAGGTACCCATAGTAGGTACTGTTTGTACGAGCAGATCCATTTCCGTATTTAAACTGTGAAATTCAGCAATTTCCTGTGATTGTAGATCAGGGTTCTTTAGCAATAAGTGTTCCATACATCCAGAACTATTTATTTACGCAAAAAAACGAACTCAGATTTTTAGACAGATTCGACCGGGTTCGATTCCCGGCCGTGCATGAGGCTTTTTTGAAAATCTTTGAATGCAGTTTTGTTTCTTTTTAAAAATAGAGGAATGTCTCCTTGAAGTAAAATGAGCCAGCTTAAGGATTTAAGGTAGTTTCCCTCCGGGGCCCGGCTTATCTTTCCACCCTGTATAAATGTGGTACAGCGTTAAATAGGTTTCATTAGTCGGTGAAGAATATGGATTTACTGAACCCAAAACTAATTACTACCAGATTGACTATTAAGTAATGAATTGCGACTTGTTTGGCTAGTATCACAACCACAATAAAAAAGTTTTTTTGGTCTGTGTTACTTAAGTTAATTACTTAACTTAAAACAAGTTACTCATTTATAAATATAACAAAACACTGGCTAAACCCAATGCCGAAAAAAAAAACAACTACTAAATGAACAACCAAAACAATTACGTTCGATTTTAAAATATTTGATTTAAACGAGCTGGTCGAATCGCGCCTTCACGCATGACCGCTCGAGGGCCGAGCAGCTGGACTGGCTGTCACTGGCCAATCGGCATTCCGATAAAATGAAGATCGGCGTCTGTTTAAAAATACAAATAGTCCATGGTGTTATTAATAAGGAAGAGAGGATACCTACCGGACCTTTTAGCCGGCTGTGAGGAAAGGATTTTAAAAGGAAATGTTGAAATATTTTCCGTTGATTTCCCATTCTCGATTCTGTATTTGACGTATTCTCAGACTCACACATGGCGTAATTGATACAGGTAATGTCACCCTTTAATTTTATTATTACGGCTAGGCTAGGTAGCATTTTTAGGCTAGATATAAAACAATCGGCACTTTTTGGCAAATATTAAGTTCGAGAAAGTGTCCCGCCTAGGATGGAATCGATATAGTGCACCTTAAATAAAACTTAATATAAGTACATACACGTTAAACTTATAATACATAGGTTTACTAGATATCAAAGCGAATTACGATGAAGTTAGATAACACCTTGTATCGACAGACCTTGAATGCATAGCAAGCAGTTCACAAGTCAAAATCGTGTAAAAATAATTGCCAGACATAATCTGCATTGAGTATGTCTATGGATGTGTTTGTTTGAAAATGCACCAGAAGTTAATTTTTTTAGTTATGTTAATACAAGTATAATTATAATGTGTTCAAGTCAACGTCAAGTGTGCATTCTAGCGGTGGTATGCGAGTGACTGTTATCAAGCATGTTGACCGAATGACCTTTTAATCATAAATCTGGAACACATTATTAATTAATACTTAGATTATTTATGCGTTGAGGAAGGTCCTCACTAGTGTTATTACTTGTGTTTACTAGGTATTTAAAATAATTGTTGTACCCTTTACAGTTTATTTGCCGAAAACAGAAAGTACAACAAAGGGTTAGTGTTAAAATAGTGAAGATTTGCAAAAAAATTTGTTTACTCAGAACTTCTTCATTTTCGTAAAAAAAAATCTGATACCTCATCCTCATCCAGATATTTTTTTTATTAAATTCGATTATGAATAAAAAAAACACATGTAAAGCAACGTTGGTACTTCTCTCATTTTCAACTCGGACAGCACCATCTCCAGTCGGTTTCTTAACCTTTTTTAATTTAGTACCAACCAATATAGTAGTATTTATTATTCATTCACAATTCATATAACGTAACAGAAGAGCCCTATTCCGGTGCACATTTTATTTATTTATTCCAAACATATATGCAAAACCAAAACACTTACATATTACAATAAGTCATACATTAATTACATTACACAATAAATTTGAAAGTCAGAATCCATTCTGCATTAGGTACCTACATTATAAATAATCAAACACTCATTTACATTACACATTTTTTTTTTAATAAAAATAAAACATTCATGTCAACTATTAAATACCGTCAAATATCAAGAAAAAATAAATAACCCTCCTCTCCTTCGGCAGTCGGGTAAAAAGGCCAAATCTTTGATTTTCTGATATTCTTTTGATGTACATGTTGAATTGGTGCATCCCCAACAAACAGAACGAATTGGAATAAAAATGTTAGTAGCAAATAGAGGCCGCTATTCTCAAATATGTATAGGTACTTGAAATTATTTAATGTGGCCGACTTTTTATAAAACTGGCATTCGAATAGGAATCTTCTACATTGGACGGTAGAGTTGTTTTTTGAATGGAATACTTTGATGCAATTCGGCCAACTCAAACAATCAATCGGTTAGGGCCTCAGAGTATAGAATACTAGAGAGAGGACAAGCCGCCGGCGGCCGTGTCGCAGCTGTATGCTCAATGGGCATACACTGCCATACTGTGCACGCGTGCTGATCGCAGAGAATATTACGTTTTTTCCCAAAATGCCTGATATGATGCGAGTTTATTGTCAAATAAGCGTGTAGGTATACAAGTGTGTGTGTTTTAGATGTGTGCGTGCTTTGTTTTGTCAATTACTTGGGCGTTGTGTGGGTTAATGTACTTGAGACAGGCTCACTCTATACAAATCGGCCGCCATGTCCGATCTCCTTATATTCATACATCTGTGGTTAGGGCGCATAAAGTCCTACTCGCAAAACGTCCCTCCACCAAAATTACGTCCCATTTCGCAAAACGTCTTCTCTGGAAATGGTCCCTTATGTAAAATAACCCATTCGCAAAACGTCCCTTCTGAGAAAGCCCCCTTTTGCTGAAAGTCCCTACAGCATAACGCCCCTTTCGCAAAACGTCCCGTCTGCGAAATGACCCATTCACAAAATGTCCCGTCTGGATCATATAATCAGTATCAGTAACAGTCGTTCAACTTAAAACTGTACTTGGAAAGGCCAACTTTCATACAAATTCGGGCGACGCAACCGCAACGTTTACTTGGCGCGCGCGTGTCGATGTGTGTGACAAAGACAAACAGGGAACTACGGAACCCTACACTGCGCGTGGCCCGACACGCACTTGGCCGCTCTCAACTCAACATGTCCTCGGGAGGTCTGGCGACCTTACTCGATACTCACCACCAGGAACACAACACCACATACCTAGAACTAACTTAATCGGAGGACAGACTGAGAGAAGTATTTCGTAGGAGTACCTAAGTGCTGTGACGAGTAATAACTAATAACACCTTGTTTAGAAAGCTTAGTCACTGTGTCATATTTTAGAGCAAAACAGTAAACACGTGATAATTATGTTTCCTAATGAGGAGTTTAAAGTCTGTAAATATGCAGCAAATAAACTCCCTGCTCCGCAGCAAGCCAATAATCATTAGAAAGCAATGGGCTTGTGACCTTAAATTTGTTTACGATGCCATTCGAACCAGTTTTTATAGATGAACAAATGTTTGTATGGAAGCAAATACATTTAAAGGACATTAATACCCGAAAAATCGAGTTAAAGATGGACCTCGCTGACAGCAGCCGAAACGCTTCATACTGATTGGCTTTAAAGTATGACGTCACACCGTGCAATTTGTACTAACCGTTGCATGGAATATGAAGTAAATTGCTGTTTCGGTCGCGAAATACTGCGTTTAGGCCCATAGTTGTCATACAAATTTGTTTCTATGAAAGCGTATGGATTCTATTGGTACCTTTAAATTTACTCTTGGACAATAAATAAAAAAACTTTTTTTTCTAAACTTTCAAGGTTCATATCTTTTTATGATTTGAATTATATTTTGTAATTTATACTTTATTACAATCATTTGATGGTTTACTATCCATTTAGCAACACGACGTTACCAATTTTAGCACCACGCAACAAGCCTATTAAGGAAACCAACAACCAACGTGACGAGGTAATACAATTTTAAGTCACTCTCATCGTAAATTAAACTACTTTTTTAATACAGTTGCTCAAAAAGTGGTACTTTTTGTAGCTGCAAATCGTGCGCAAAGTTGTGTTTTGCGCACTAGTGCTTTTTACTTTTCCACGTGTATCGAACGACGTTTTTTAATACAGTTGCGAAAAAATAAGAAAAACAACAAGTAAGGAATTTGAAACTTTTATATTATTAATTCTGTAACATCATTGTAATACAGTTGAAAAATAATGAAGTTGTTCAAAAAAAAATATTTTTTTAACACTGTTCTTACTTGTTGTTTTTCTTATTTTTTCGCAACTGCATTAAAAAACGTCGTTCGATACACGTGCGGAAATGTCATTCTTCACTAGTCCCGTGTCAGGCTCGTGGCAAGATATATCGGCACTCGTGAAGTAATGACATTATTTCTGCACTAGCATCGAAATGTACTATTATACTAGCACTGACTTTTACACGCGACTTCTTTCGTTGCAATAGTACATTATGATACAAGTGTGCTATGTTGATCATTACACTCGAGTCGGTTTTTAAGCCTGAGCCGAAGGCGAAGGCTTAATGGAGACGAGAAGTGTAATGACCAATGCTCACGTGTTTCATACGACGTTTTTCAACACATTTGCGAGGAAAAAAATAAAAAAATAAAAATGAAAATGTTAAAAGATATGTAATGAAAAGGCACTAGTGCGATAATGTAATGTAAAAGTCACGGCATGGGTAATATTCTGCATTATTTTGCTAATATTTAAAAATATATGTAATGAAAAGGCACTAGTGCGATAATGTAATGTAAAAGGCACGGCATGGGTAATATTCTGCATTATCAGTGTAAATACGCTGTAATAAGACCTACTTTACGAGCAGGTGTGTTGAAAATTATATTTAATGCACTATTGAAGTCTTGAAAAAATAGGTAGGAAGTTAAAAATAATACGATGGTTGACTCGATGCGCAAAAACTAATAAGAAGTATAGATTCTACTTTAAATCAGAATCCATTTTATATGATAGAGTAGAAATCAAAATAAAATAGTGCGTGCTGGTTTTGAGTACTACCTACTAAGGTACAAAGGGCCCACTTTCTTAGTGATGACGTTATGTGTTAAATTCGTAATACAGAATATATACACATCATAAAAATCCTTACCTACCTAAGGTATTTAGGGTGCCGCCCGCCGTGGAGGCAACTCAAAACTTGGATACCATAAGGTAGTTTGGATCTTATTTATAAGCTAGTAAGAATAGGTTTAAGTAGAAGATAGTGTTATGTATAATACAGAGCGACATCGTCACTCAGTGACAAAGCTCTTCAAATAAATAAAAAAAAAAATAAGTTAGTTTGAATTAAAGGAAAAATTTAAGAATTTAATGCTCCGAGCCGGATTCGAACCGGCGACCACATGCATACATGGCCCATCGCAACTTACCCAGCTGAGCTGTCGGAACAATCCGTCTCGATCACCAAATCTATCAATCTGTTCTCTCTTACAATGCCAGGGAGGCGTGTGGCAAATCCGGCTCGGAGCATTAAAATTTTTCCTAATTTGAAATTTGCATATTTTGTTAGCAGACGTTACTGCTTATTACAAAATTAATTTATTTCCAACCTATTTGAAATAATAGTTACATTGATGTCAACAAGATAATGCAATTTATAGGAGCAGATGATTTAAAACCGCAGCCAATCCTCTTGCACAATAAAAATTAGACAGTTGTCTTGTCTGCGAACCATTCGAGGTGAACTGTTTATGCAACGACCGAATAGCTCTTAGACATGCACACTTCCACATTAGATACAATATAACCGATATAGCAATGCGTTACGGTGTATAATTGTAAACGTACTCGTACCAGTTAATATAAAACTGCCTGTGTGCCTCGTAGAATTATAATACCTATCTGTACCTAACCGAATTGTATGTACTGTGCCGAATCGTAAAATATGTATGTATTTAAGTACCCAAAATACAAGTAAAGGGAGACAAAGGATCCAATTCAACTTTTGAGCGATTAATTGGAAAACAGCAACCAAAAGATAGAAAAACTGAGACGTGTACTTAATCAATTAAGTACTTAGAATACTATAATATAATAATATAATATAATATTGGGGGACAATCTTACACAAATCAACCTAGTCCCAAACTAAGCAAAGCTTTTACTATGGTTACTAGGCAACGATATAGATACTTATATAGAGAAATAAATACTATAATACATAGAAAACACCCATGGCTCAGGATATTCGTGCTCATCACACAAATAAATGCCCTTACCGGGATTCGAACCCAGGACCTCTTGCTTCGTAGGAAGGTTCACTACCAACTAGGCTAAAGCGGTCGTCAAACTGAGATAGTAACCTAATAGGTATACAGCCTGTATGTTTAATATTACCTCAAATTTTAACCATACGCAGCTTTTAGTACTATGAACGGATATTGTATGAAAATTGTAAGTTAGTCTTAACTAAGTACCAAAGCGTATTTAATTTTTGAAAATTTATTGAGCACTAATGTATTTAATGCTTACACTCATTTGACACATAGAAGAAGCGGGTTACTTGTGACAGTTGTGACGTCACATTAGAAAGACAATGTAGTGATACATTGCGTGCTGAATAGGCTTGTTGCGTGGTGTTAAAATAGATAACGTCGTGTTGCTAAATGGATAGTAAACCATCAAATGATTGTAATAAAGTATAAATTACAAAATATAATTCAAATCATAAAAAAATATGAACCTTGAAAGTTTTGAAAAAAAATATTTTTTATTTATTGTCCAAGAGTAAATTTAAAGGTACCAATAGAATCCTTACGTTTTTATAGAAACAAATGTGTATGACAATTATGGACCTAAACGCAGTATTTCGCGACCGAAACAGCAATTTACTTCATTTTCCATGCAACGGTTAGTACAAATTGCACGGCGTGACGTCATACTTTAAAGCCAATCAGTATGAAGCGTTTCGGCTGCTGTCAGCGAGGTCCGTCTTTAACTCGATTTTTTGGGTATTAGTGTCCTTTAAATGTAATTGTTTCCATACAAACATTTGTTCATCTACAAAGACTGGTTCGAAAGGCATCGTAAACAAATTTAAGGTCACAAGCCTATTATTTTATATGAAAAAAAAAGTTAGTAGGTAGTTAAGAAAAAAAAACTTGCAATATCGGTTCATAGCCCTAACACCTACCTCTGGTTACAATTTGAGGTAATATTAAAAATACACGCTGTAAAGTATTCGTAACGAATCTTTATTACGTAACGCATTCGCTGCCGAGCCACGCCCCCTTTTTTTTTTTTTTACGTGGAGAAAACCTGCGAACCAGGTACCCAATCATCGGGGGCTGACTGGGTTATGTGGTATTTCTATCCACTAAAAACTCCACGGCGGCCGGCATCTGCGCTCTCATGCGATGCGGAGGACTCCAGGACCTCATACTGAACGCACTGGAGCACTCCTCGTGCCTCGCCACATTTGGCTCGTCCTAGGATGATGATGGTCGCCTTCCCTGGGGTTTTTAGGTGAGTGCCCCGGCCCCCGCCAGAAACACTGCGACCCCGATGACCCCCTTTAGTCGCCTTCTACGACAGGCGGGGGAGACCGTAGACCTATTCTTGTCCGAGCCTACACCCCTAGCCTAGGAACAAATTTGTATGGAGGCAAACGCATATGTGCGTCGGTGGCGGTGGCAGTGTGAATGCGTTAACGGCGTGTCGCTTGAAAGTCTAAGATGAAAATAAAAAAAAAAGTTACGTTCCTTGAGATCAATCTAGATTTTTCCTAATTTGAAATTTGTATATTTTGTTAGCAGACGTTACCTACTATACTGCTTAATACAAAATTAATGTATTTCCAAACTATTTGAAATAATAGTCCATATTGTAGACGGAAGTTTCTTCTATGTGACCAAGAATAGTCCCAAAATTCAAAATATTTAAATTTAAAAAAATATATAAATATATGGATATTAATTTACATAATTTCAGTTGTTGTTGGTATGTTTAAATTTATTAGGTACTTACTTTACGTACTGCCCACCAAATTATTTAAAATATAAATTATTTTGCATGAATTAGTAAAATGATAATCCATTTTTAATTTTGTCAGTAATTACCCATCACTACATAGTATACTTAAAACAAAGACGCTTCCCGCTGTCTGTCTGTTCCTATGTATGCTTAGATCTTTAAAATTACGCAACGGATCTTGATGCGGTATTTTTAATAGATAGAGTGATTCAAGAGGAAGGTTTATACAGGACGTCCCACGCCTATGCCACATGGAGGGAAAGTACCTTGAATATTGTAGATGGAAGATTTTACTAAAAGAAGACATTATTTTAATTTAAGAAACAATTCATATTGAATTCTTTATTTGCTATTAGTAAGCTGTTATTTATTAGGAGTTGAAACGTAGTATATTGGACATTATATTAAATTACTACAAAAACACAATAGAATATACAATTAAAACTAGATTTAAAATTAAAACTAAAACTAACATAAAAATAAACAATTTAAACTACATTCATAGATTTTTAAATAATCACATGGTTGAACCGGGAATCGAACCCGCTACACGAGAAAAAAACTACCCTGTATTATTATCATACCGTTCGAAAGGCTTCATCATAAGCTAAATATCATTGTGTCAGAAATAAAAGGAAGACCATGCATTTTAACATTTTTAATTCAAAATTAATCAATTTAATTTATCAAATGCTTGAGCATTGACCAAATCATTTATGCGTCTTTCGGCAGATTCAGGATACCGCAGAAACTTGATTGGACAGAAACTCGATTTTTTGCATACAACGAGGTACCTACTAATTACGTATCTCTTTATCATTTTATCATGCACTTAAATGATGGGAAATGATGCGTACTTCTCAAGTGGGTTCTGATTCATTAGTAATAGGTACTTTCAAATGATAATGTCAGTTGTATGTCGTTACGGCAATGTCAGCTTTTCATTTTTCTGAACAAATGTTTACATCAAATGTTACAATTCATGGTCTTCCTTTTATTTTTGACACTATGGTATTTGGCAAAAAATAATCGTTATGATGAAGCCTTTCGATCGGTATGATAAAACTACAGGGTAATTTTTTTTCGCGTGTTGTCTCGTTTCAACCATGTAATTATTTCAAAATCTATTAATTCAATTCAATTCAATTCAATTATTTTATTTCAGGCATAGAACCCATATAGTGTTAGTCGTACAAATGTGTGCTTATGAATCTAAGTGTTAGTAGGTTACAATAATAATAATAATTTAATATATTTTAAACATCAGCGTTGGCCCTCAGTGCTTATTGTGCATGCACACTTATCCAACGGGCCAACATAGGCAGTTCAAATTATTTTTTAAATTAAAATAATGTCTTCTTTCAGTAAATAGTTCTATCTACAATATTCAAGGTACTTTCCCTCCATGTGGCATCGGCGTGGGACGCCCTGTATATATAATACATGCATGTATTATACATATAAACCCGTTCGAAGCCGGGGCGGATCGCTAGTTACTTAAATTGCAAAACAATCTAAGTACAAGTAAATATAAATATTAAATCGAGCTTGATTTTAACTAAGTACCTATAAAATATTAGAATAGGTAAGTAACTAAAGTTATGTATACGGTTCCTGTTCGGTTTAACGTGAACTTTTTAATTAACCTTTGTGGCAGTGTGGTATATGGTTACCGAAAGAGCAACATCGGTACAGCGAAGCGAGCTGAAACCCCTTTTGAGTAAGTAGTGAGTTTTCCACCACACGGCAATATCGCGAAAGCAAATTTACGTCTTTGAAAGAAAATACGTTTTCCTTGTACTCTGTATTGATTGTACGAAACTGTGATGTTATTTTACTTATGTTTATCACCAGTTATGTTATTCCTTGCAAAATAATTAAGATATACAAATGACAGCTTTACAAAACGTGAATACGAACTACTTGCCTATAAACCCAGACTTTATGCATTTGACGACCGCTTTAGCCTAGTTGGTAGTGACCCTGCCTACGAAGCAAGAGGTCCTGGGTTCGAATCCCGGTAAGGGCATTTATTTGTGTGATGAGCACGAATATTTGTTCCTGAGTCATGGATGTTCTCTATGTATTTAAGTATGTATTTCTCTATATAAGTATCTATATCGTCGCCAGGTACCCATATTACAAGCTTTGCTTAGTTTGGGACAAGGTAGATTTGTGTAAGATTGTCCGCAAATATTTATTTATTTATTTAACGATAAGTATTTTACAAGTTCCGTCGATTTCAATTTTACACAAATTTGATAGGTAAATCTTTAATGCTCACATTTGTGGTACTTAAATCAAATTTCTGTATACGCAAAAAGCGCTTTAGTAAGAGTAGGTATGTTCATCTGGATACCGCAAGGTATACCTGTACCAATAGGGAACATTACGCAAAACTCTTCGTAGGTGGCGACACTAGCAGCGTTGACATTGTATCTCGTTCCCACTTGCGGTATTGTCTATATATGCAAGCATCCTTGTCACTCATTTGACAATCAATTGTGCATGTGTGTGTAAATCCCTATATTCCTATACTGGTTTACTATTAGTGGTAGTGCTGCTTCTGGCGGCAGAACATTGCAGTAATGTTCCCTATTTCAAACCTAAATACACGAATTATTTCCCCTTATTTTCATAGACTACTTAAGGCGACGTGAGCTCCGAAAATGGATTTAAAAAAAATCGTAGCTCTTGTTTGGATTATAATACGGCTGCCCTAAATTTAATTAGCAATCTTGAGGCCTTTCTCGAGGGAAATCAGCTATTCGAATCCTGAGTGTTTGACTTTCGCTAAATAGAAAAAAAATCACGAACATAGGTCTAAAATACACTTTAAAAAATCGTAACAAATTATGCACAACAGCTAAACATATTACAATTGGTTCTAAAAATCGGCGATTTCATGTTTGAGGTAAATCAGCTATTACTTTTTTATTTAATAAAACGCACAAAGAAATAAAATTAAAAAACATGATATCCGCGCTTCCAAACACGCACTTCCCTCTCGCTCACGCTTATGTTCAGTGAGAGGGAGAGAAGACCACGAACCTACGTCCCCTTAAGCTTTAGTCTATTTATATATACTTTGACGATTTACAAACTGTGTTTACTATTTAGTACCTATTCTACGTAGTAAAACTTACGTTTAAAATACGAGGGGCCTTGAATTTTAGTTGGGCAATCATACTTGTGATCACATGTAATCAACAGGTTTGTACGCTGTAGGTACTCATGTAATTAGTAGGTAATTAATGTTTTACTATCAGACGACTACACCATTTACCCCATTATTATTTATTATACATAACAAACCTATTCACGACTAGGACAAGATGACGCGCTTATATACTGACTCGCGCGCGAGATAGAATATCCGTCTCTTTTTAATTAGAACTCTTAGATAGGATGGGTTCATCTCTCTTCTCGTTCTTGTCCTAACGGTTCTTTAAAAAAAGTGTTTTGTCGTTTTCTGACAAACACAATTGTTAATGTGACAGTTAACACAAATTATTTTAACATCATCCTATTTATCTTATCCTATACCATTAAACGAGCTATAATCTCCACTTATAATAAATCTCTAAATTAAAAAAAAGAATCAGCCAGTTTGAAACTAAGCTTTGTGTGGTACGAATGTTCTCAGCATCCCATGAACGGAAAAATATGAAACATTTTATATAGATACATTATTATTCTAGCTGCAACTTAGGATAGTTTTTATCCGACTGCGACAATTAATTAATTTTCCGAAATATACGACTTCATTTGATTTTTCATTTATTTTTATTGTAATCAAACGCTGCTCCAACTGTCAGCTATAAGAAACGTCAAATTTTCGTCAAAATGGCGGAATTTCTTTGCCTTTCACTTATTAATAATTTAAATACAGTCTACGATAGACCTTTACGATACACATGCCAAAAGTTAAACCATAAAAAAATATTCGATTGTGATATGAGAACTTATATGCGCAAATGTCGCATTATGGATTAATTTCAATAAATGTTTCTAGAAATTTGAACAATATAATTAACACGAAATTGTTTTTTTTGAATGGCAATGGCACGCGCTCTTTGCACATTCTGCCAAAGTGCCTGCGGCGCTACCACGAAAACCGAAACTCGAAGTTCGTATAACTGCATCCCTGTCACTCAAGTATTGTTAGTGATAGAGATAGAGATACCCGAATATTTTCGAATTCCGAAGTTCGTGGTTAATAGCTCAGGAATCGAAACTACACCCCGTAAGCCTCGTCCGCTGCGCCATGTTTTCGTGGTTTTTAAACGTCAAACATGTTTGCCAATCAAAACAAAACCCAATTTGTTTGCCGAACCTGACGGAAAACATGTTAGATGTTTAAAAACATGGAAAACATTGGTGCAGCGGACCCGGCTGTAGGTTGGCTCTAAATAAAATAATCATAATGTATTTTCTCGAAAAAAGGATAATAGCGAAAAAATCAACGCAAGAGGTTATATGTATAGGTAATCACTAAGTTCCAAAGTTTTATGTTCTGTCCCTTTTCCACAAAACGCACCTTCATATGTAACGATTGTTTTTTACTATCCCCGATCGTTTGCTCACTCTAACAAGCGACATTAAAACGGTTTTGAGATATTTGAATGGGATTTTCGTCATCTTCTATCTATCTATACCTACATATAAATGCCTATGTCCTGACTGACTCACCCACTCACTCATCAACGCACAGCTGAAACTACTGGGGCTAGAGAGTTGAAATTTACACAAGAACTACCTTTTACAACGTAGGCAACGGATAAGAAGGGATTTTTGGAAATTCTACCCCTAAAGGGGTCAAACCCCTATTTGCACCCCTGTGCAAAGTTTGTATGGGGGAAACTTTATTTTTTGAGCTAGAGTAGAGACTTAAAATGTTGTATAAATATTACTTATTAGAATACAAATAAAATACTTTCAACGTTTAGGAAAATTATGCCCCTAAGGGGGTAAACAAGGGGTGCAAATTTTGTATGGGGGAAACTTTATTATTTTAGCAAGAGACTCAATACGTTGTAGTAAGCTTATTTATTAGAATACAAATAAAGTACTGTCAGCGTTTTGGAAAATTCAGCCTCTTAGGGGGTTAAAAAGGGTTGCAAAATTTGTATGAGCGAAACTTCTTTTTGAGATAGAAGGTAGTTAGATAGTTTGTAGAAAGATTACTTATTACAATACAAATAAAAAAACAGCGTTATGGAAAATTCCACCCCTAAGGGTATGAAAAAGGGGTACAATGTTGGTAAAGGGGATTTTTTTGAGCTAGAATCTCAAACCTTTTTAAAAAGATAACATTATAAAATAAAATAAAATACTTTCAGCATTTTAGAAAATTCCACCCCTAAGGGTGATTAAAACAGGTGAACATTTGTATGGAGGAAACTTATTTTTTGAGCTAGAGACTTGAAATTGTGTCGAAAGATTATTTATTAGTCTTTCTTGATTTAAGTTTCCGCGGTATGTTTTACCTCTGCTGAAATAATCTTGAGCCGACAATGACTTTAGAACCGAGCGGTTTAAACGCTCGGAGATTGGCCCCGAAACGGATCGAACGTCGATGACATCGTGGCGGTAATTAGAATAAATAAAAGTATATTCCATTTGTACCTTACAGTGTGCTATACTGTCTCCTATATAGGTAAATTACTTTCAGTGGTTTGAAAATTTCCACCCGCTAAGAGGGGGATATAGAGGTGCAATGCTTGTATAGGAAAACTTTTTTTAGGTAGAAACTTAAAACTCTGTTGAAATATTAAGTACCTACTTATTAAAATACAAAAAAATACCTACTGCAAGCGTTTTGGAAAATTTCACCCCTTAAGGGGTTAAAAAGGGGTGCAAGGTTCGTATGGGAAACACTTTTTTTTAGCTAGAGACTAGATAGTTTGTAGAAAAAATACTAACCTATTACAATAAAAAAATCGAGTGTTTTATTTTTAATTTTTCCCTGAAAAGCGTTCAAAGTTTGTATGGAGAGATTGGAGAGCAAGAAAATTTTAAAGTATGATATTTGTAACTTCGATCTTAGCCTGTTTAGACTACAAAACTTATTTTAACATTTTTTGAAATATATCCCCTAAAGGGGATTATAAGGGTCTTCAAAGTTTGTATGGATAGCAAGATATTTTTAAAGTAAGGGATTTGTGACTTCGGCTTTAGACTGTTTGCTAAAATACTTCAAAACTTATTTCATCGTTTTTTTTATTCATCGCCTAAGAAGGTTAAAAGGGGGTTCGAACTTTGTATAGAGAGCAAGACATTTTTAAAGTAAGAAATTTGTAACTACGGTTTCAGACTGTTTACTATGAGGGTTCAGAGAGGGTTCTTAGTTTGTATAGAGAGCAAGAGATTTTGAAAGTAAGAGATTTGTAACTTCGGTTTTAGATTGTTTTCTAAAAGACTAGGTACACAATTAATATCAATGTTTTTTTTTTAATTCACTCCTTCAACAAACATTTAGACGATAACATGTTATACGCGGATGAAGTCGCGGGCAACAGCTAGTTGTATATAAATATATATAGGTACTACAGTCAACCAATTTGATTCCTAGGCTATCATAGAACCTTGCCGTTGTAAATGCTATGTCATTACGGGTTACTAGGATTATTGCGTCGCTAATGTAGCAGTTAAAGTGACAGGGTTCTACGGTGGCCTAGGAATCAAATTGGTTGACCGTACCTATATTATATTTGCAATCACGTTCGAAAACGGCTCTAAAGATTTCAATGAAATTTGGAATATGGGGGTTTACGGGAGCGAATTATCGCTCTAGGTAAGTCTCATGTCTGGGAAAATTCGTTTAAATTTTTCGTAGGTATTTTCTCTATTTTTACTTGATCAGAGCTTGGTCACCCAGGGACTTTTAATCATGAACGTTTATCAATAAAGCTATCAGAATCTAAGCTAGGGTACACTACAGGATTGAAGCAACGTTTCTAGGGTAGTAAGTCGATCTACGATAGACTGACTGTAATTGATCTGCATTATGGTTAAACAATTTCAGTCGGCGTGCAGCTGCATTTTCCGTATCGATTACAATTTAATTCCTTTCATCTCTCGGATAGTAAATGGGTTATACACAGATTTGGTTCGCGTCTTTCCTGTGTTGTGTGTCTTATTGTTCTTTTTTTTTATTGATTTGAATTGAATTGAATTGACATTGTCAAAGTTAAGGGCTAAAAAGCGAATTTTTGGCCCTTAATCCGCATAAACGGCGTCTCCTTTTTAGGGTTCCGTAGCCAAATGGCAAAAAACGGAACCCTTATAGATTCGTCATGTCTGTCTGTCTGTCTGTCCGTCCGTATGTCACATCCACTTTTTTCCGAATCTATAAGAGCTATACTGTTGAAACTTGATAAGTAGATGTATTATGTAAACCGCATTAAGATTTTCACACAAAAATATAAAAATAACAATAAATTTTGGGGTTCCCCATACTACGAACTGAAACTCAATTTTTTTTTTCATCAAACCCATACGTGTGGGGTATCTATAGTTAGGTCTTCAAAAATTATATTAAGGTTTCTAACATAATTTTTTTCTAAACTGAATAGTTTGCGCAAGAGACACTTCCAAAGTGGTAAAATGTGTGTCCCCCCCCCTGTAACTTCTAAAATAAGAGAATGATAAATCTAAAAAAAATATATGATGTACATTACCATGCAAACTTCCAACGAAAATTGGTTTGAACGAGATCTAGTCAGTAGTTTTTTTTAATACGTCATAAATCGTAAAAAGCAATTTAATTAACGGAACCCTTCATGTGCGAGTCCGACTCGCACTTGGCCGCTTTTTTTATATATTATTATGCGATAAAATCGTTATTTATATGCACTTAAGCTCTTTAACTATTGACAACAGGACTGACGAATTTTGTTTTCAATACTGTGTATGACCCAAATAGTTCCTTTATTACTGTATTCAGGGATTACAGGATATTTATTGACATGGTATAAGTACCCTTGTGGCCTATTTGCAGAATAAATGTTAAATTTTGATTTTTTTGATTTTGAGTGTGAAACGTGTAAACGCTACTTTTTTAGTAGGTATATAATAGAAAATCGTGTCGCTAAGATACCTACTATTTACATATTCAGGTCAAAAGGTCACTAAACAGCAGTGTAAAACAATTTTTACATAAGAATTATAACTGGGTAATGAACATTCTCTTACGTACCTACTCTAATGTACTTAATTAGTACTGGTTCTAGCGGTCTGGCACTAATGTTGGAAAGGGGATTGACGTCCAGTTGTTTTCTTTCGTCCCGATTTAATCTTTCAGAGGGCGTTTTATTGCCAGGAAAGGCGGACTCCTAGCAGCTTTCATTACTTAATATCGCGCATACTAACTACATAAGATAAAACTGAAAATTCTAGAAGCCAGGCAGGATCACACGGAAAAAAGATTGAGAGATAGTCGAAATCCCACTAAGGAAATTTGGAAAATTATTAAAGAAGAAATATTGTCATCACAATGTAGAAACGACATAACATTGCAACATTCTGACTCAAACCCTGTTAGCAAAACTGACATACCAGACCATCTCAACTCTCACTTTTTGAGTATTGCATCTAGGATAAGTATAGGGGTAAATGAGCCACTCGCGATGCAATTTGTAAATGATCACCTACGGACGGCCGACATCCCCACTGTTGCATTGCCCACTGTCACAAATGCCGACTTTGATCGCGTTCTAAAATCCATGCTGAAAAGTCAAACCACTCTAGATATATACGACATATCAGTCAACATACTGTTATCGGTTTGGCCAATACTGTCGGGATTACTTGTATCCCTCATAAATGAGATGTTCTCAATAGGAGTCTACCCTGAAATGCTTAAGTGTACGAGAGTGTGTCCAGTCTATAAAAATAAGGGAGACAAAACATCAGTAGACAATTATAGACCAATATCAATAGTACCAAACATCTCCAAAATTATCGAATCCCTCGTATCAAAACATTTAATGAAACACCTTGAGACCGACTTACTGACTGACAGACAATTTGCATATAGAAAAAACATGTCCACTACAACAGCGGCATATAAAATGGTGGACAGTATCACTACAGGCATTGACGGCAAATACAAAATATGCCTGCTTTACGACGTCATGACTTACTCGTCAAAAAGCTAAACTCCTATGGCGTGATAGGGCGTAGTAGTGATTTGTTAAAATCTTTCCTAGAAAACAGGAAACAAACAGTGGAAGTGTTGTTGAGCGGGAAAAGAGTGAGATCGGAGACTGGCATTGTGACAGTTGGCATTCTACAAGGATCCGCGCTAGGGAATACACTCTTTATTGCATTTATAAATGACCTACCATCAGCCATAACAGAAGACCAAATCATTTTGTTTGCCGATGACACGACAGTGATAGTGAATGCACGTACCTACGAGCAGCTAAATGACAAAATCAATACCGTATGTGACCAACTGAAGAGCTGGTTTTCCGCAAACGGCCTGGTACTCAACGTTAATAAATCCAACGCAATGCTGTACTCAGGTAGGTGCATTCCTTGTGTGAATATCCAGTGTCCTATTTCGATGTGTGATAAGTGTAACTTCTTAGGTTTTACAATAGATTCAACCTTAAACTGGAAGCAACACGTGGACCAACTGTGTGGCAGGCTGAGTGGTGCGGTGTTCGCACTGCGCAAACTAAAGCCGTTGGTCTCCCGTGACGCATTGAGGCAAGTTTACTTCTCACATTTCCACTCGCTCATGACCTACGGTGCTATTCTGTGGGGCAACTCTACCCATGCTGAAAGGGTACTCCGCATGCAAAAACGAGCGTTGAGGACTATACTCGACCTCAATCAGAGGCAGTCTTGCAAGGCGCTATTTGCTGAACACCACATCATGACACATTACTCGCATTACCTTTTCGAGGTGATTATGTTCACGCGTACACACTTGACAGAGTTCAGTCGGGTGGAAGTTGTGGGCAAGAGTCTCCGCAGTACGGGCAAACTCTGGCCAGTACCGCGTCGCACAGCGCTGCACGAGAAAAATCCTCGCGTGATAGGGCCCACCTACTACGAGCACCTACCCGACGAAATAAAGAATGAATCTTGCGATGAGATATTTAGGCGCAGGGTAAAGAAACATTTATTGGAAAAATCACTTTACTCAGTAAAATAATTCATTCAAATTATGAAATAGATGAAATATTATAATTTTTTCCCTGATTTTGATTATATATTTTTGACATGACATTAAGTAGTTTTAAATTTGTAGGTACTGTGTGTACCAATTATTATTATTTTGACATGTGAACTATAAGTAATTTCCTGTATTGACATTTGTTATTTGATTGCTACTTATAGTTACAACTATTTGTTTTCTTAATTAACTTCGTTTTTATTTGTATAATTATTCATTAATTTGACTTGGTTTTATTTTATTGACATTTTATATTTGATTTGGTACCTATAGGTACAAAAGTAATTAATCTTTTTTAGTTAAAATTTTCAAGTTTCTCTTATAACACGATTTGACATGCTTTATCTCTTACTTACATTATTTTATATTTTGCTACTTGCACGTATGCAACCATATTATTATTGTTATTTTGTAGCAACGATCACTGTACGACAAGTAATATGATCTGAAATGTATTATGTGAACCTTGTAGGTATAATGAGATTAGTAAAACTAAACTAAACTAAACTTAATTAGGTAATTTTAGTTATTGTTAATGGAACTGAAGCGGACATACTAAAGTTATAAACGTGTTTGTAAAATTACAAGTCATTTTAAATAGGAAGGTACCTAGGTAGGTACCTAGTCCTCGCGTTTGAATTGATTGCGTAGGCGTGTATGAGAGTGGCATTTAAGTTTCTATTAATATGACACTCTTATCTGGAGCTAGGTGGTATTTTGAAAAGGTTAACTTACCCATGGCTATATAAATAAAAATTATCAAAAGGCACGGATTAGAAGGATAATGAGGTATCCTTTGCAAGGGGCGCATTGGTCCCCCCTCCCCTCCGCCCTATAAATCACCGAACTTACTTATGTATGGGACGAGCGCAGTTTGGCGCGCGTCGTCAACCACAGCGGACGTCATGCGCCATACGCACGGTTGTATGTAGCTCTGTTTGGACAAGTGCTAAGTTGATCGTTTGTGATACAGCTCGTTCGGGCTCGCATTATGTGTAATTAACAGTTCGATTTGTACACAAGTGTTACAGTTATTGTTGTTACGGATTGTTCGTGACACAGGATTGTCATTTGTCATCAGGTAATTAATTCATAATTAATTGTTTTTAATATTTATTTACGTTGCATTTTTTTATTAGAATTTTAATAAGTACCTGAACAGTTTCAATTCGAGCCGTTGAGACGGCGGCTTGTGAATGGCTGGTAATTTTACGGAAATAAACTTTTTGATAAGCGTGACATAACCGCTTTCGGTGTTTCTTTAAATTTTAACGGCGTATTGCATTCAAAATGGGTACGTTACTATCAATTTACGCAATGATAAGATTTGAACAGTTACAGTTCTATTTTAAATAACTAAGGTGTTAAAAGTAATATAATTAATTATTCAATTAGAGAAATGATGATAAAATGTCAGGAAATGACAAAGGAAAACCGGGATGTAGGTTAGCTATAGGTGTTGAAATCAAAGGAACAAAGAGTGAAGAGCAATGGATACTCATGTAGCTTGCCATTTGTTTGAAAGTAATTAAATGATTGAAGTTAATTAAACATGGAGTAATAATTAAGTTTTTTTTTATCATCTTTTAATTGAGACAGTGATACAATTTATTACAGAGATATTAATTTTAAACTTGGCTTTGACAATGATGTGCGTGTAATTTTTACCTGACCTGCCCTTTTTCGTTGCGGTGATCATAGCTCGCCGTCTCCCTCTCACCTCGCCCAGCGGGGGTGAGCGAGACAGATGTAAGCGGTTCGGATTGGATATCATTTCTAACGCTTGTAGAATAGGCGCAATCTTTGGAATTTCTTCATTTTCAATTATGATCGCATTGACTCTGACATTCTATATTACATTGAGTAGAATGTTTCATCAATGTATGATACACAAGTTTTTAATCTAATACCTACCACGTTCACGTTAACGGTACTTTAGTATCAATTGATTCAATTGCTTTTCCGTTTGTAATCTTATTCGTTGAATTAGTCTTTAGTTTTACATAAAATAAATAAAAAAAAATAAAAAATAGAAAAAGCCTTTTATTTCTTTCAGAATTTTAAGTTTACAAAGTAGTTATGTTAAGTATCAAAAGTTGAGTAGGTACCTAGTTAGTTATTTTTAATGTTAGTAAGTTAAGTTTTATAAAGAATATTAAAAGTTATTAGTAGTTTAAAATATTATAATTATTTTTGTTGCACTCATTATTCTGCAAGAACCCCTCTGCAGGTAAAGGCCTCCTCCAAAGTGAGCCAGTCTTCCCTGGACTTTGCTGTTTGTACCTAACCAGTTTGGACCCGCTGTGTGTTTTATTTCATCCTCCCATATGTTGCAAGGTCTCCCTTTAGTTTAACATATTATCATTTAAAAGCTTACCGATACTTACGGTATCACAACAAAATTGAATTACTTAATGCATTTATATTTACCTACAAAATGCATACTCGTAATGAGCTTCATGCTTTGAGGGTCTATTCCAATAAACTTATTGCCTTGGAATAGGTTTTGTATTTTCTACGCGCTGAACGAGTCAGACAAGTTAGAATTGGCGCATGTGGAAGACGCGCTACAAATTCGATACCGATTACAATTTTTATACCTAGGTACGTCATTTGCTTGCAAACGACGAATGCTTGGTTCATTATTTGTTCAGTGTTAAGAAATAATCTACTACTGCCTGCCTTTTTGTCGCTTTGCAGCCAAGACTTTTATAGCTTTCCCATATAACTGTTTCGCTTTACGGTTTGATAGGTAATTCACCTAAAGTCTCAGTAAAGCGTAAAGCCTCGCAAGGACCGCCAATCCGGTTTAGCTGTGAAATCATCAACAAGTGACAACGTGAGCGAAATCAAATGTTTCTTTGTTTCGAGAAAGCTCGGTCGACGATAAACGTTTTTAATTTTAAAATAAAATAAAATCATTACAAAGTAATGATAAATCTCACTTCCATTTCCATTCTCTTCTTTCACCTAGTAGAATAAGTATGACAATATTCCTGAAATAATTCTCCTGAAGAAATCATGTCGTAAGAATTACAACCACAGTCAAGTTGCGGTCAACGAAAAAAAAAACAAAAGGGTGATTCCACTAATCGAAATCGATGGGTGTATGAGAATTAAAAATGTTATAGAAAAAATATTAGACAATTTAAGTCCGTGTCATAATCATGTCATTCTTTAGAATTTGAAGCCACAAACGCCTCTGTTGAAATTTCCGTCATTGACAATTTTCATCTGGACGAATTGCTGAGAAAAACGCCTCAACTTTATCTCGTAAATGGCTTTGTCTCTCACGGCTGATGGCTGATCCCTACTGACTGAAATGTAAAAAGTGATAATGAGCTTAAAGGTTCATTAATTACGCTATAAACTGTATAGAAACATGAAATGAGGTAGCGATGATTATCTTTCAACAACAATGTTTAACTCTGTCACAATCTTTAGTCGTCGGTATACCTACTTCCGCGGTGGCGATCAATAGTAGCTAAACTTACAGTTTATGTCAAGTTTACTATTGACCGCCACCGCAGGCCTCGCCAGTGTAATTCAGGCCTTGTTGGTCTAGTCTGCATCGGAACATTTCCTATGACTCATTATTTCCAAAGAAGCTGGTATTTTTGCGGCATCAATGTGTTAATTGGGCGATAAGGAAGGAACTGTCTCAGACTAATACGATCTATAAGCATAAGTACCTTCCCCATTCAAGTTTACGCCCGTGGGAAATGTGCCAAGAGCGTTCCTAGGTTTCTTAGTGGCGCGAGGAGCCTTAATAAAGTTCATCTTAACCTCCTATTTTGTATTCACTCCAGGAAATTAGAAAACTGTGGGAGTCACGCTCGTTAGGTCATCGGGTGCAGGTAACATTTTACTCGGAATTTTATCGTTATCAAATCTGTCTCGTAATTAGAGTGGAATGTTTAAATCCCTTTCATTTTACCTTATCGCTTTGGACAACTTTAGTGTGAGTGAAAAAATCGTCGCCGAAGTTACGTAATGACGTCACTCAATTAACACGTCATCTCGACTCGCTCCGGTAAAATTGTCAGTACGGTCGGAAAATTCGGATCGTGCCATTAAAGAGGGAAGTAATGTACAAAGCCAATAACTTTAAAAAGAGCGTCAACTACGTGGCCATTACGCTTGATTTATTCGCGCGGCCGTCCATTGTCTGCGCCTATCACCGCTACAGCTTTATATTCGTAAGGTATAATGTATATTACAGCAGTATGGTAATTTTGATTAGTCCCCATGATAAATTACGCGGTTCCAGGCTTCCACGACGATTCACGGTTGCGTTTTAACGGTTATTTCGCTTTGCGCAAAGTTTTCACTGCTGAATTCGTATAACCAGTTTAAAGTTGACGTTTTCGACCATTTTAACGAAGTGACTATAATTATGGCCAAATAGATTAGAATTTTTTTTGTTAAATTCACAATTTGAAATCTCTAGTACTGATATTAGTTTACTTTAAACACGAATATTTTGTTGGTTTGAAATTAAATTACGAATTAGCGGCGTTAACTTAGTTTCACCTAGCGTACCTACTCGTCGCTGACCTACAAACGATTCAATTGTAATAGATGTATGTGTCAGGTCTTTGGATAACTACTTAATGCTTATTACATAACACTTGATCGTACGATTGTGTAATGTTGGATTTACAATGAAAGAGCATTCTTTGCGGTTGATTTTAAACTTGACAATCGTACCTGAATGTTTTTCCTTTTGCTTCGTCTAAACCCACCATAAACTCTCTGAGTTTATTTCTTTAAACTACTCTTAAAATATATCATCTAGATGTGAGTAAACTTTAGCATTGTCTTTAACAATCTTGTTCCTTAAAGAAAACGGAGTCTGACTTAAATGCCCTAGGCTATCTTACTTTATTAGTACCTACCTATGGAAAACAATTCATAGATATCAGCACTTGTACGATATAACCCTGTTAGCGTATCGATTTATTGCGCATGTTTGCTTAGATGACTTCGTAATTTAACTCATTTACAAATAGCTTGTTTTGAGGAAATGAATGGAGCTACGTAAGCAATAACACGTCTTTCAATAAGATTAGGGATCAAAATTGCAAAACAATTATGCAATAAGTATTCTATTTGTATTTAATATTAAAGTGAAAGGTATTTGTAGTTTTTTATTGTACAAAATAAGTAATTTAAAGTGTCGTGGTATTATCGCGAGGCTATTAAGGGCAAGCTAGGGTCGGTGAAAGTGTCCATGCGGGGCCACTCAACAGCTCATTCTTACTCGTAACTTTAAACTGTTTATTTTCCATAAAGTGACATTCTTGTACATTGTAGCCTCGTGGTTGTCAAGCTAACTTCAAAGGATACCTATATTTATTTTTCTAGAAACATTGTTATAGTTAAGTTTGATCATAAAGTTACCCATTATGCTCCCGAACGACCTGCTCTAAATCTTCCCTACGCCCCCGCTACCAAATATCGAGAACGACAGTTATTCTGTGTGATATTATTGGACCGAAATTTGCAATCAGGTCCGCATCAGACGATAACGTTTTGATAATCTGAGCCGCCATGACATAACTCATTAATGAATGCATCCAATACGTCGGTTGTGAATATTCTGAGTTCCCAGTCGCACCGTGATTGTTTAAAAGTTATTTGATATTCTTAAACGACCTTGCAAGTTGCAAGCGTCAACCATATTAAGTAACTTGTGAAATTAAAGACTGCTACAAAACCAAGTGCCAATTAGATGCCTCAAAACTAGCATAAAATGACACTGCAATTTCCATTTTAAGTACTGTATGACAGTGTTATTAAAACAAAGGCCGGTAAATCCTGCCGGGTTTATAGTTTTTTCATTGCGGCTGATCTGTTTCAATAATATAACAAAGTACCAAGTGGAGTATTCCTCTTCAACACATGAACATCGTGATTGTAAAACATCAAGATTTCCATAAAGTAATATTTGCATTGAATACAGCGCCATCTGTATGATAGTGCTTAATGGCTAGCGATAATACTTATTTACCTACCGTGTGTTTATCCGTCAGTGTCACCCACTTAGATAATATCTAAAGCTTGGGTTAAAAAAGGTCCGCGTTTTGGTAGCGCTTCGAGCGCATACGTTTCATGCCCTGAGCTCGTGCAAGACAGAGAAAAGAAAGTGCAGGTAGTAGTAGGCAGCGGGTGAGCCGGGCAAGATTTATTAGATCGTAACTGGTGGGGTCGCCGCGGCGCACTGTCGCTGTTCAAAAAAACCGGCCAAGTGCGAGCCTGCGGCGCGCGGAGGGCTTCTCATTGTCACTATTCTACGTTTTCAATTGGCCCCGTCGCTGGGCAACTTTGAACCGGCGCGACTTCGGCGAGTTTCCAAGTTGACAATCTGTTCATGCGTCGCAATCGGACCAGTTAGAATGCTCTTTAACTCAGTTCGTCGCCTCTCATAATGTTACTGTAATCAGTTTGAGAAATGTCTTGGATGGATATACCTAGTTCATCTGATGTTTTAAAAACGTCCGTTTAGCATGGCGTTATTCAAAGCCGAGAATTCACCGACAAAACTGCAAAATTTCGGCTTTCTGGGTCAAGCGCTTCGAAAGTTGCAGTTTCGTGAATTTTCCATAAGCTCTCAGTCCCTGTCACTACAGAACTCTTCAGCGTCTCTTAAATGTTTTTATTTGGATTATACAGTGGCTTTTGTCATGACCGTTGTTATATTGGATGTTTCAAACTGTGGATTGTGGTTAGTTGAGCACGGAAACAGTTTCAAGCGCGTGGCATCAATAACGGGACTTCAGGATTGAAGGGGAAGCCCCGAGCTATACCAAATAGTATCAATTAATAAAAATGTATAGTTTAATTTCAATTCAGGCCCAATTTTAATTAAATAACGTCACACTACGCGACGGTATTGCGTAGTTTCCTGTAATTTCCGTCGATAATGGCGTAACAATATAAGGAATACCTACCAACGTTTTTGTTGTAATGTTTCTGGGTTTAATATTGAAGTTTCCAGACAAGGATGATTGGTTAGAAACAGTCGTTTTGGAGCTGCGACTGCGACACGTATCTTGGAACGACTTTCCTTTCGATAATAAGATCGAGCGACGTGGCGGGGCTAGACAAGACAATGTTATTAAACTCAAAGTCAGTAGTGGAATACTTACAAATCAAGGAACCTTATCTATTTTGACTGAATTTCAAATTCATAATTCTAACGTGGTTGTGAAATAGTGATGTCATCGTTTTATTTATATAGATCTACATTACGTGTTGTCAGCATAGTGCTCATAACTAGATTATTGGAGTGTAGTAGACGACAATTTCCATTTTATTTCGTTATTGGGTCGGGAGCTCTGAGAGGATTGTTGTTGAATCTTGAGGGCCCCTCGATGTTTTCTCGTTACCCTGAAATACATCTTCAGGTACATAACAGTTGGTGTTTTATCTACATTTTGATCAAACAAAATCTCGATTTATCTCTGAATTGTCTTGGTTGATGGATGTTGTTTTTCTAATTGTTTCACAGTTATTTTTCTCGTTTCCTGCTTCGTTCTAGGTTATAAGTGTTCTAACTCATTGAGTTAATACATATCTATGATGAATGTTTATTTATTCGTAAACTTCTCAATGATTATTCTTTGTTTCCTTCTCAATTTAATACAAATAAAAGCTCTTGAATCGTAGCTATATTTTGCGTCTCCCGCTGACCTCTAGTGGATTTCACTTTTACAATATTGTTGTGGGCCGATGGTTTGGTGGCCACGACAAACGTTTGAGCCGTGGTGGTTAGTCAATAGAGTCCAAAATGACGGGGCTCGACGTCACGGCTTCCTCTCCGCATGAACGTATGTACGTAGCCGTGCACGAATGACGCAATTGGCTTTTTCAATGTCTTATCTACAGTGAAGTGAAGTATGTTGTCATTGTCATTCGCCGAGCGATCGCCGCGCTGCGCACGCGTTGCGCTGTGAGCGGTTTATTTTTGTTTCACTTCTCTTTTTTTTACCGTCGTCGAGGACAAAGTGACGGATTGCGCGCTCGTATTGTGCCAGTGTTTTGAACTTTGCTGTGACATTGAGGAGTGTTTAATCAGGTCCCAGTGATCATGCTGGTGTCGGGAGTGTTCGTCTTGACTTCTGATATATCTTTCAGGTGGGTGTTGGAACTGTGTCGTTGTCAAGGTGTTGCTCCACTATTTGTTGTTGGGTTTTTAAGCACGCTCCTTTGTTTTGGTCGTGAATCGGCCGTCTACAATAACAATCGTAATTAAAATAAGCTCGTGACAAAATAATATGTAAGTACACATAATAATATGTGTGTGTTATGGCCACTGATGTGTAATAAGGCCATTAAATCGTTCACAATCTTTACCTCACCGCTTTGTTACACTTAATTTTTGAATAACGGCCAACGTAGGTGTGACTCAACGATGACGCTACACTGAAATTAATGAGTCAAATATTGAATTGAAATAAAATTACAATTTACTTTCGATTCGATGCGACGCCGCTCGCCTGAGGCAACGAACAATTAGTTACTTTCTCATTAGTTTTCCGATGCGCGCGCCAGTGATTTTGCCTGGGTTTTCCGATTTGGATTGAGTTCTGCTTTAGGCTAATAGAGGTTGTTTGTTGTTGCAGGATGACGCCGCAGGAGGAGCGCGACGCCCGCGGCGCAGGGCTGGCCGGCTGCGCGCTCGCCGACGCGCTGGAGGACGACATGTTCGGCCCGTCGCGCACGGAGCCCGCCGCGCGCCCCAAGCTCTCCATGATCTCCGCGCGCCTGCGCGCTAACGAGGAGCGCAAGCGCGTCATTGAGATCTGCTCTCAGAAACTCGAGAACATCGAGGACCCCGCGCGCGACCTTCGCCGGTCCGTCTGCATCAACAACACCTACTGCCGACTCAGCGAGGAGGCCCGCCGCGAGAAGGAGGCGCGGAGACGCCGCGCGCGAGAAGAGTGCGACGACTCCTGGGTGGGGAAGAAGGCGCGGCGCGCCGTCGAGGACGAGTGCCTCGCGCTGCTGGACGCCATCCCCGAGCTGGGCGACGCGAACCTCGGCTGCGCGCAGCTGGCGCGCCAGATGCCGCGCCAGGACGCGCTCCTGCCCCCCAGCCTGCTGACGGTGCTCGACTCGTGACCGCGCAGGGCGGCGCACCTCACCCCGCTGTGATGCGAGCGCGCCGAGTGAGCGCTCGTGTGACCCCGAATGCGCCCGAGTCGCTGACCGCGTTACCGGACACTGTTCGGAAACAAATGTGTCAGAAGAGCCTGCCCGGCCCGGTATGCGCGGCGGCAGCGCGAGTCGGGACAGTGTGTTATCATGGACGTTACCCCGGACTGACGTTTAGCCAATTCTTTGTTATTAAGGAGTACTTACTTTGTTAGCATGTTTTTTTATTATTTAGTGAAAGTTGCTCAGGCGCTACCGACGAGCGCGGTCCAATTAGTGTTCAACGATTTATTTTTTTATTATCGCACAGTTGAAGTGTTTGGTTGGCTATGACGTCGCGTCGTGTCGTGGGACTCGGCGAGTAATGATTCACATTGGAGAATAGTTCTAAGCGATTATAATGTTACATTATTGTACTATACATAATTTAAAGATAGTGATTAAGAGATAGTGCAAAATGACTGGGAACGGCTGTGCCGACGCTCTGAAGTATTATTTTTATTTGCCTTAGTTTAGAGCGGGAAGTTCGGTACGAACTAACCGAAACACAGACAGTTTCTAAACATCCGATCACTTGGAAAGTAAAAGTGCATTGCGCTGCACATAGCGTTTACAACGCGAGGCACTCTACCGCGAGTTACGTTAGCGCTAGTCGCGAGGAAAAAACGCCTTCAATAGTGTTATAGACGATCTACGCGGTATCTGCGAACTAGTCGACAACACTCACTCGTACCTACGCGGTATGCGAGGCACGGTTTAGTCACGTACCACTTTCCTAGCTGTACTCTCCCTACACGGACACTCTCGGAAAGATATCGTTGAATAGTTCTGTGTTTACTATATTTTAAAGCTGTTACCATATTATATTGATTATGTTTTGTTACCAATGTGTTTGCTCTTTGTTGCAAAAAGTTACTCAATCGTAATTTATATGCTACTAGCTGTTGCCCGCGACTTTGTCCGCGTAGAACTTATACTTTGAAAA
The DNA here is from genome assembly GCA_963854355.1 of Epinotia brunnichana. Taxonomy (NCBI): domain Eukaryota; kingdom Metazoa; phylum Arthropoda; class Insecta; order Lepidoptera; family Tortricidae; genus Epinotia; species Epinotia brunnichana. The sequence continues at coordinate 12,342,204 of OY977949.1, read as the reverse complement.
TAATGCAAACAAACTTCTACTTACCATCTTAAGGGATGATTTCCGAGGCAAAAACTATTCTTTATCCTTCGAAGGGTCTCAAATTATCTCTATACCAAATTTCATCTAGGTACATGGATTTTATCCAAACTTTCACCCCCTATTTCATAACCTTAGGGAATGATTTTCGGAATAAAAACTATCTAATGTCATTCTTCGAGACTCAAACGACCTTTATACCAAATTTCATCTAAACGGGATTCATCCAAATTTTCACCCCCTATTTCACCCCCTTAGGGAGTGATTTCCGGAATTAAACTATCCTATGTCCTTTCCCAGGACTCAAGCTATCTCTATACCAAATTGTATTAAAATGGGTTACATCCGAATTTTTACCCCTAATTTCACCCCCTTAGGGGATGATTTCTGGGGTAAAAACTATTCCATGTCCTTTCCCAGGACTTAACCTATCTCTACACCAAATTTCATCCAAATAGATTACATCCAAATTTTCACCCCCCCCCCTTTTCACCCCCTTAGGGGATGATTTCCGGGATAAAACCTATTATATGTCCTTCCCCGGGACTCAAACTATTTATATACCGAATTCATCTAAATCGGTGCAGCGGTTTAAGTAGCTTCATACAAATTTCCACCCCAATTTCAGCCCCTCAGATATAAAAACTACCCTTTATCCTTTCTCGGGGCTCAAACTATCTGTATACCAAATTTCATCTAAATCGGTTCAGCGGTTTAGGTGTGAAGAGGTAACAGACAGACAGACACACTTTCGCATTTATAATATTAATATGGAAGTATGGATTATTAGTATGGATAGTATGGGTTCTTCTCGCTTGTCTTCCAAATAGAGGTGTAGCTGTAGACTCACTTCAAAAGAAAGAAGAAACGAAAAACTCATTCAAATATCTCAAAAAATTACGAAGCTACCACCGTTTTAATGTCGCTTGTTAGAGTGAGAAAACGATCAGGGACCGTGACGTCACGATCCTCGAGCGTCATAGTAAAAAACAATCGTTTCATTATGAAGGTGCGTTTTGCGGAAAAGAGACGCAACAAACCCCCTCTTAAAACTATATACACTTATAACTTAGTGATTACCTATACGAGTATAGCCTCTTGCGTTGTTTTTTTTCGAGATAATACAACATTATGATTATTTTGTTTAGTGTCTACATCCCTATTTTCGATAAGATAAGATAAAATAAGATTTCTTTATTGTCAGAACTGTGTACATTTAGTTGTTTTGGGTAAAATAAAGTCCAACAGCTTGCCCATTTCGGACGTACAATATTAAACTTAAAGCTAGTCAAATATACTAAAACAATAACAACAATAGTATTTCCAAATAATTTTAACCATATTCACTCATAAAATATTAATTTAGATCTATCCGACATCCATATTTTCTTTTAAACCACGAACTTCGGAATTCGAAAATATTCGGGTACCTCTATCTCTATCGCACTAACAAATGACAGGAATGCAGATATACAAACTTTTAGTTTCGGTTTTCGTGGTTTGGCTGAATACGCAAAGAGCGCGCGCGCGTGCCATTCAAAAAAACCAAGTTTATATTGTTCGAATTTGTTGTTACATTTGTAGAAAATACGCCTTAATTTGACATTTGCGCATATAAGTTCGCATATCAAAATCGATTAATTTTATATTTGCTTTTGGTACCTATGTGTCTCGTCAATGTATATCGTAGACGGGATTAAAATTATTAATAGGCGAAAGAAAGGCAAAGAAATTCCGCCATTTTGTCCGTAGTATTTCTTATTAGTCTGTGATTTTGACGTTTCTTTTAGTTGACAGATGTGGCGGCGATATACTTTAAGAATAATAAATGAAAAATTAAATGAAGTCGTATATTACGGAAAATAAATTAATTGTCGCAGTCGGATAAAAACTATCCTAAGTTGCAGCTGGAATAATAATGTACCTATATAAAACGTTTCATATTTTTCCGTCCATGGGATGCTGAGAACATTCGTACCACAGAAAGCTTAGTTTCAAACTGGCTGATTCTTTTTTTAATTTAGAGATTTATTATAAGTGGAGATTACCGAAGGCAACATCCTAAAGGAAACGTAAGAGCGTATCTTATCTAAACAATAAGGTTGTTGGTAATCAGTCGGCAGATTGTGCAATTCGTGAAGAAATCATTGGTAAATCCAAGTTATTTTTCTTTAGAAATCTTAATTGTCGCAAAATATATTGGTAGTGGCCCGTTTCGCCCCTCTGAATGGTAAATAGGTACCTGGGGGGGGGTGGCGTGGGGGCGGGCGGCCCGGGCGGAGGGCAGCGTTCCCAGCACTCCTGTGATATTAGCCTAGCCTGTGTGTCGTATTCGTGCTAGTTTCCCAAACGTTTGGACATTGTGCTATGTATTAAAAAATCTGCTTCTAACATTGATTCCCTTTTTTTGGCCATTTTATACGGAGTAACCGGATTTTGAGGTCGGATATCGGCCGTTAGCATTTAGAAATTTTGACATCGTAATGTGAACACTTAAATGGTAGATTTTTTTATTATTTGGAACTACGTTTGTATGTTAACTTGATAAGCATTTTACTGTACATAACTAAGTGCTTGCCGGCCGTCGCCCTATTGGGGAGGCCGCGTACGTCATTTATAAGGCCAGAACTCGACAAAATTAGGGTGTTCCAAATAAGACGAGACGTTCCAAAACTGTTCACACGTCATTCAATTGGAATTGCAACCAAACGTATTTTACAAATCAATAAAACGCACATAACCGTAAGTAGTTTTTTCATCATACATAATGTAATTCTACTGGCCACGTTTGATGACGAACAATAAAGAAACGAACAAGTAATTATGTAAATGACCAAAATGTATTGTAGATCGTAAGTAAATATTAAGGAAATCATTTTTCTCCGTCGTTTCCATCGCGCAGCGGTATCTTCTTCGCGAAATCACGACGAACTCGAAAATTCTTCGTAAAAAAGTTTTCCGCACAAGAAATACCGTCAACCGATTCTTATCTTGATAGCGTCACTTTTCTGGTCGACTGTACTCGGGCGTACTCCTAACTCAGTTAACTTGTAAAGTGTCGACACGTTTTTGCGCAAATTATTTCATCTGCTTACGAAATAAGACTATCGTTATTTAAAGAATCAGTTGACAATCGTTACAGTAAATACGTCTTTGTTATTTATTTTCTTTTGTTTGATTCGTACTGACAGAGTTGAATCACCAATCGTATTTGTACTTACTTAACAAGACCATCAAGGAGTTGTAATAGAAAATTAATGTAATTTCCTGTTACGTCACAGCGAGTCGTTCCTCTAGAGGTCTTCAACTATATTTCGAGGTCGTCTGTTTAACCGTATAATTCTTTGAAATTCAAACGTGGCTTCTAGAAGTTTCTCCTCAAAGAGATGTGAGATTTTAGTGAAATAAATATGTAATGCCGAGCCTCTAGTTTAAGGAGAGTCGAGAAATGTGCTCGATTGAGTTAGGTTCACAGAAACGCCAACATTCTATTTTTTAGTTTTGTCAAAGCAGTTTGTTCATAAAACAAATGCTTTAAAATTTCAACAACGTTTTTCTGTAATGTTGGCTGACATGATCAGGCGAGATAAATAATACACAATGGCGTTGAATGTTTTTGAATACTTTGCTTACTAGACAAAGTTATTATAATTTAAACTTTTTGTTTTGTTTATTTAAGTCAGTTTAGTTTTATTCTCTATGTGTTGTTGTTGAGAATGTTTATATCAGCATTTATTGCGTTTTTTTCTCACAAATGAATCTGTTCCTGCCATTCTATTTTAAGCTAGGTGCGATTGGCGGAAAGGCGATTTGTATTTGTACAATATTATATCCGTAACAGATTATTTTATATTTAGCTCTCGCCAACCGTGCCGGCTTTCAAACAAACAAAATGTGAGTTTAGAAATGTGGAAGTAATACTCAAACGAAGCGGTCGTTTAACACGATACCTTCCATGTTCAAACTAAATTGTTTAATTATCCTTATTAGAGATGCTGCAGTTCTTGAAAAATGCCCAAAAAAGGCATGACGTTATGAAACCTGACTGTTTATGTATGCTATAGTTTATATCAATTCAAACACTACCGGAATGGGATTATTTTAGCTACTTTTTTAACGACCTTTCTACTCACTTATGTTTTCTCTGTGCCGGGGAAAACCTGTAGCAAGCAAAGTATATTGTTTCCATAAAGTAATGCGGAGTGAAAATATATTATTTTGCCTCCGCTATATTGTCTACGATTCAATGAATTAGTCAATTTAGTATTAAATTAGAGGTGAGATATTGCTCGACGTTTGTAAAATAAGGACGTTTTGTAAATGTTATAATAATTTTATTATTGTGATTAGCTGCTATTTTATAAATGTTTCCTGTCATAGGTTAAGAGATCATTAAATAAATATTACTTAAACTGTACTTAATGTCTTGTTTCCTTTTGACAATAAGCCTGAACCATAATCGATGATCGGTCTTAGTCGTACAATCCACAAATAACCTAATTTGTATATCTCTGAATAAAACACAAGCTAGTGCGGAATGAGAAGGAGTGGGGCGCTTCCTCGAAGATTGAACACGTATTAATAATGAAATAACAAGAGAGTATGGTAGTCTGCATATATCTATGAATTAAGGTAAATTTTAAATGAATTAAGGTTAGGTGTGTGATTTAAGGTTTTACATCCCTTAATTTCAAAAATGGCCTTTCTTTTTTTCCTGCTTGTCACTTTTATTTTTTAAATCTACTTAGATTAAAGTTACCAAGTATTCGATAGTGTCGAGCGCTAGGACAATCACCATAGTCATCGGCGAGGGTACGAGGTACTATTAGAATTCCAAACCCAGACCATTGGATTAAGATTTTTTCCTGCCAAGGTTTTCACAGCCAATTATTGAACTGCGTATTTGTACCGGAATATCTAGTATTGTGTCAGGAAACTTCCGATTAAGAACAATGTAGACAAGTAAAACAAGTTTGATTCTTTGTTCGCTGTCCTTTGATCTTTGTATTCACTCGTGTCTACTAACCCCTGACCGTGTAATAATGCTAAAATGTATTAAGTACCTATCTACATGTATAAATCACCGTTAGAATGTGAACACCCGTCAGTTTATAATCTAACTCGCGATATTATAAGCTCTCGAAGAATTCTGAACTGTCAAACCCGTTCTCAATTTAACGCATTGTTTTTCGTTAGTTTATAAACTATCAATGTTGAATCGTGAACTGAGATCAAATCGGCATGTCGCGGAACGCATACACAAAGACTATAGGTAGGTTAGGTTCGTTAGGTAGCTTCAGTTGCCCGAAGGTGAAATGAAACTGCCCAGAAATAGGAGCCCCGCACGGCGGGGCTCCGTCGACCCTACCAAGTGACGAAATAAAGAGAATAAAAAGTTCACTAAAAAAATTATCATATTCTGACGTAAGTAACTGATACAAGTGTATTAATGCGTTCAGCCAATCAGCGCACAGGACTTATCTGGAATTGAGCCCCAGTTCAACAACTGGGGCTCAATTCCTGATAAGTCCTATGTTTCAAACGCAACCGTTTGAAATTGTCAATTGTGATATTGATATAGGCACAGAATGAATCATGCCATTTTGATGTGACTTTCAAGAGGAAAAGTTTGAAATAATATCTACATGAGAGTTCCGTCATTATGCTATAAGGTTTATAATAAGTTTACTTACAATCTGTAGATGCAACGGAAGCGTTGATCAATACAATTTCCTTGAAGTAAAATGCCTCTATAATGCATTAAACTTGGCAGCCGTTAAACTGCCTTTGTGTGTTCAATGAAATGATATTACTATGAATCATCACAAGCTGCGGTATACTCCCAGAAAATAAAGAAAACACTTACGGAATCTGACATCTAAGCAGATAAAATTTGGTGAAATTCATATTATTAATATTATAAATGCGAAAGTAACGCTGTCTGTCTGTTACCTTTTCACACTTAAACCACTGAACCGATTGAGATGAAAATTGGGTATGGAGATAGTTTTAATCCCAGGGAAGAACATAGGATACTTTTTATCCCAAAACTGAAACTATGGGGGTGAAATGCAGGGGCGGAAGTTTGTATGGAGGTACGAATAGTACGATATAAGCGAGTTCCACGCGGACGAAGTCGCGGGCAAAAGCCAGGAATATTTACAAATACTAGCTTCTTCGCTCTTCTAGTCTTCGCTCGCGTGGGATTGGATCTGTGTCCGTCCCTCTAGGGCTTAAGATTTCTACATTACTAAAAATTCTAAAATTCTAAAAATTCTACATGCCAAATTTCATCAATATTGAGACTTGAAAAGGTAACTGACAGGCAGACAGAGTTATATCGATTATTAGTTATTATGGAAGGATATCTACGTAGGTACAATGAAAAACTACTTAGGCCTCTCAAACTATACTTATTGCACGCATACATTCAAGTAATAAAATAGACCCCTCTTCCGCATTCAGGGCGGAATAGGTATGCGTAGGTACTTTCTACTTTACCGAGAACTTACTCATGTCACATTATCTTACTAGTCTGTATACCGTCAGATATTAGAAACATATGCGCAGTAGATTATATAGCGAGTGAGCGGAGCGGTTCGCATGCAGTACAGCATTCGTACTGCCTTGCTTTGGCGCGCCAACTAGCCACTATTTAAATAAAGAGGGAGTAGGTCAGTAAATAATACATACCTACTGACTAGTACTGACTTGACTGATAGTTAATACCTACTTCTATTGACGGATGTCAGCTTACTGAAACCGAACCGACTGCACACCTGCTGCACACCACCAAAGCGGAAGGCCTGGCCCCGATTTGATTCCTAGGAAATGCTATGTCAATACGGCTTACTAGGATTATTGCGTCCCTATGTGCCTAGCAGTTAAAATGACAGGGTTCTACGGTGGCCTAGAAATCAAATCGGTTGACTGTACCTACATAAACAATACTTAGAAATCTCATCATAAATAAATAAAGAAAAATATTGTACATTTGAATAATGTCTGGGTTTTTAATCCTCACTCACATACCATTAAAACAATGAGCCTGAGACAATTTATGTGTAGGTAAACATTTCTAACATATAACAAAAGGCAACGCCAGGATAAGGCACTTGGTCCCTATTAAATGACCGATAATTTTAACTGACGTTTGAAACACCAGAGGTAGCTACCTATAGATATCCATACTTAATACCTATTATAAATGCGAAAGTAACTCTGTCTGCCTGTTCACGCTTGAGATGAAATTTGGTAGATAGTTTTAATCACGGGGAAGGACATAGGCATCCCTTATGGGAGTGAAATGAGGGGATGGAGCGATATAAACGAGTTCCACATGGACGTAGTCGCGGTGAAAAGCTAGTACCTATGCCAGCCATAATGCCAGTGCTATGTTATGGTATGTAACATAATAGGCATAGCAACGTGGCTTAGTTGCAGCATCCAGATGTGAAAAAGCCCAAGGCCGAAATAAACTTTCCTACATTGTCTTGTTATATTCCTTTGTTTGTAAAACATAATTTAGCTTTAGTTCACTGTTAACCTTTCGAACGCGCACAAAAGTTGTCCACTCAGAAGTAATGTCATCATGAATCACTCTTGTAATCGTAGCGGAGTGTTAGCGGCCACTGATAGCTTCAAGGGACCGGAGCGTTTCAATATGGCCAAATATAATAAGGAAACAATTGTACAATACAGCTTGGTTTACCACATCACCGCCCACCAGTATATCTTGACTCCCATATTCGTAATAAGAACGCGTAATTGAAGATTAGACTAACGCTGGTTTGAGGAGAGTTGGAGTGACACATTATGAATAAAAGCCCACTGACTCAACATCGAGAATCACAGTTCGTATGAAGTCATATGACTCGCTGACGCAGGAAACCCGGCGGAATAACCAACAAGAGTGCCAGGCTAAGTGACTAAGTGACATGGGGATCGATTTGTATCGTGAATGTCCAATGTTGTTTCAGAGTGAGAGAGGTGTTCGTACATACATAAACTCTCACGCCTGTATGTAGTGGGCTGCAAGAGCTGCTGGACTGCGAGAGGTACTCGGTGAAACATGGGCTAAGATATAATGGGAGGAAGAGTGAGGTACTAGTCTGCAAAGCGGGGAGAAAATCCTATAAGACAGTGCCGCCGGTGATCTTGGGTGGAGAGCAACTCAGGATCACAAAAACCTTTAAACACCTTGGTCACTGGGTCACCGAGGACCTCAAGGATGACCTTGATATCGAAAGGAAACGCAGGGCGTTGGCAGTGAGGGGAAATATGCTGGCTCGCAGGTTCGCTAGGTGTAATAAGGACGTCAAAAAGACGTTGTTTAAGGCGTTCTGCCAATCCTTTTACACCTGCAGCCTGTGGACCAGCTACACCCAGCGGTCGTATAACGCCCTGCGCATACAATATAACAACGTCTTCAGGATGCTGTTGGGGCTGCCGCGATATTGTAGTGCGTCCGGAATGTTTGCGGCAGAACGTACATATGACTTTTACGCAATAATACGCAGCAGGACGGCATCACTAATGCGGCGGATGTGTGGCAGCGGTAACAGTATCCTGAGGACGTTGGCTGCGAGGCTGGATGCTCCATTACTAGGCACTGGAACACCCTACATTGTGCAGGACCCTATGCCAGGGGCTGGAGCATCTAACTATATTAGGATTATAGGATTAAATTAATTTGTAATACTAACCGTAGTCATAATTCGTGATTGTATACTAACAACTTATGGACATTAGTCCGAAATAAATAAAAATTTTAAAAATTTAAAATTGTATTCCAAAAGGGGTAGAGGTACACGGAATTAGATTTTCACCTCAGCAGCTCGAACAAGCATATTTTGCTGCGTGAAAACAGTGAGCAAAATGCGATTTTGCTCACTCCGTGAGTCAAAGTAGCTTTTTAATTTTGATATCGAGCACTGGTGACACATCAACATCATAGTGTGGGGTCTATTACAAATTCAGAATATTATAGGTGCGTAAAAGCCTAACGATATATTTTTTAACGTGAGGATGTTCTCACTGCTGAGGTGAAAAGTTGTATGTATCACACGAGAGCAAAGATATTTGCATCTCGTGCCTTTGAGTCCCTCACTACGCTCAAAATTCTAATATAGTATATTTCGCTTGCTCGGGACTCAACATCAACACTCGCAGCAAAAATCTACTTTGTTCTCTTGTTGAACAAATAACTATTTCAGTGCCTCTTTTAGCAATTGCAGGTGCAGATGGAGATAATAATATATTGCTAGCCCATCGCCCACAACACACTTCAACACTAAGTTCCCAGGGAATATTCCGAGAATATAGATACCGATTCGATTTTATAAAAATACCCTAAGTCGTTTTTAACGATTAACCTAACCTAAAAATATGTTATTAATTGTTTTTATTTAACAATATTAATGATGGTCATGAAATTGTAGAATGAGGGGGACGCAATGCTTCATTCCTTAGGAGATGGTTAGTAGCGCCATCTATCGCAAAGTAGTGAAATTGTTGCCAGGATTAACACCTCAAATGACATTTTGCTAATAAACATTATTGTTATTTGGTCCGCATTAAGTTAATAGTTAAAAGTTCATGATATAATTCTAATTCGTTATATCAGTTTAAGGATAGGTATGCAATATTTATTACCCTATCCTTGAACTGTTGGCTTATGAAGGCAATAATTTACCCCTCCAAAGTTATGTTCAATCTCAACAGTCTAGATTCACTCAAATTCTTCGTGATTTTAGTGTACGGCCAACTTTCCCAGTAACGTTTATACGAGCACTTACTTACATAAGCAACCGGTAGGTAAGTAATTTGTAACAAGTCGGTTGGCATCTGCCCGGTCGCTGGCGTTGGCCGTCAAACTCGATGGTGGCTCGCCGGAGTCCCTCATATTACAAACAAACGGCTCACCGAATGCATTGTTTTCATTTCATCAAAAACGGATTTTTTCAGAAACGGTTTCTTTCCCCTTGTTTTACCGGCAAACGTTTAATCGACTGAATGTTTCGCCGAATTTTCATATCATCGAAAATTATTAGAAATGCGACCTGTAGAGGAGAAAAGCCGGACAGACACGAGACCTACAAAATAATTTTTGCCTAAGCTGAAACGGGAACTACGTTCGATTCACTCGCTCGTATAAGACATACTCGTACAACCATAGGTAAAGGGGGTAACAACTCTTAAACTACACTACACCAGATAAATCCTTCGTGTTCGGGTTCATTGGAACTGTTTAAACGAGTAACTAACTACCTCTATGACTGTAGGTACTTACAAAAAAAACAGCAACAGCTTGCAACCAAATTAAACATGTAGGTAATTATTTGATACTCAGAAATTTATTAGCGTTATGTATGATCCGCGTTCGTATTAGCGTTTAAATAGTTCACAATGGCCCTGAAACGTTAGATGTCTTAAACTAAGCAATAGGAACATCTACTATATAATAAATTAAGCACAAAATTACAGAATGTCGAAAATGGTCTGAATGGCTTCGAGAAAAGGATGCTACAAGGTGTAACAACTCGCCTAAGAAATAGTACTAAAGATAACCTACCTATCTAAGTACTGAATAGTTAAATAGGGTAAGACAAAAAGAAGCCAAGGAAATATTATAAGTAGGTATATAGTTACCTTCCTATAAAAAGCTAATAAAATAAAATCACTACAATATTATCAATATTTAAAAACTATTGAAATAGAAAACTATAGTTTACCTATTCATCCATTACGATATTTAATCACTGGTAACATCATAAGTATAGTGTTAGGTAATATCCTGTTTTCGCAGTATGTTCTGATTAAGTTCTTTGGTGGAAAGAACAATAAAATCCTTATTAATAATTTAACTACCGGCAGCCATTATACTAAGAAAACAAATCACACTCGTTTAAATCCAGATGACTATCACTAGATCGCATTTGCCGATAATATTCCTAACAAGTTGCCACCACTGCGCCTGCAGTAATCTTCGGATCGGCATAAGGGTAGCAGCCCCTTTACTATGCATTGTATTTAACATGGGGTAACTTTTATTGTCGCCCACTGTAACGTGGCCGTCGGGAGATCTTTGAAACCCGGGCGCGCCCAACTAAATCACGAGGGCGGGAAGGGAGACGGGGACCAACGTGTTCTGGTAACAGATAAGTATTGAAGCGATCCGTAAATTAATGGTTTGCGAAGTAAATTGATTTTCGGTATTAACGCACAATGTCCATAAGTTATGACGAAGACTGCGAAAAATCTAGGGGTCTGAACTTCTGGCCGTAAGTACTGTGACTATTATACCTATTAAGCATAGGGCTCGCATACATTGGGACAGGGTCGACTCGACAGTGGCATGGTTTTATTAAGGCACTGTAAACTGTTGAATTGGGACCGCTAAACAAGGTTTTAGCGTAAGTTCATCATAAATCATAAATATGACGCATCACATATATTATTTACATCAGAGGCCGGGAATCCTTTTTCACGCCGAGGCATGTACCTATAGTGCTTTTCTCAAACATGCAATGAAATAAATAAATGAAAATCCTCAAATCAAACTAATTTTCATGGCTGAATGCCGTGACGCTGTGCCACAAATAGTGGAATGCAAATTAAAAAGTTACTTTGCAGGCCTAGGCCTGAAAAGTTGTATGAAATCCCATTTCAGGCCGCCTCGAGATACTGCGCCCGAAACAGGATACTTCCGAGTCTAATATAAGGAACTTAAAGAGAATATTTCATTGCATGTTAGAGAAAAAAAATGGACGGTCTGTCAACAGTAAATAAGACTGGGTGGTGTGTGGTAATAGTAATTTGTAAAATGTTAACAATGATGTAAGCTTAGAATATTAACGCATAGAAGGATAGTTTCATACGGCCGACGCGCCAAAGCGTGAGGCATAAAATGGATTCATGTAGTTGTGATCAACTCGTATTCACACGCGCCAATACGCACACAAACGCACCAATTTTGTTCCACCGATCGGCGTACTGGGCCATTTATGGCCGAGTTTAGGTGGCCTCACCGTTGCGCGTGAACTGCGTTTCTATGCGTTATTATTCTAAGGATGTAAGTAATATCTGTCTGCTTTGTAGATTTGCGTTTGCTGTGTATTGAAATATGTAGGTATGCTGACTGTCCGACGATAACGATTTATAAGGTCATACACATTTAGTTCCTGAAATATGTCTTTTCAGGGAAATTAATAAATTAAAGTGAGTGAAAGTGATGTATGTCAAAAGTACGTCGGGACTGTTTTCTGCCGATAAATACTTGTTTTAGGCTTCACTCGACTTAATTTTCAGGAACAAGTAGTACTTTCAACATGTCTCACGAAAGTTTAAATTCGATAACAATAGGGTATTTCCAGTAGGTATGTGTATGACTCTAATACATCTACCATTAAAATTCTTTGAAACAACACCTCATTACCAAGGAAACACAGCCTTGACAAACTAGTCAATACCGAAATGTTGCTCTGCGCTGGATATGCAATGCGGATTCAGACGAGGAGTCAGAGGTGGCATGATTTGTTTGTTGTTCTAAATTAGACTTTGAGTCTTTGATATCTAGGCATACTTTTCCAAGACACCTTGTCAAGATTTTTTTGATTACTTCGTTGTTTTTTCCACCGTGTCACTCGTTTACTGTATATTAGAATAGATGTGCGATTAGATTACGGATTTGGCCAGTTTAAACTGTAACTGGTAGGTATTCCAATATTTTGTGAAGTTTTTCTCTTATTTACATAAATGGCCGATAGAGACCTACGGAACTACAGACTATTATACCAGAGGTTGTTACGAATGTAGGAGAACTTATAATTTAATACGCCGACTTTTGTTCTCCATAAGATTAAGCGTAGCCCCATTAGTAATTTATAGGATTAATAACTATTCCAATGCCGAACATCCAAATGACAGTAGCTTAAAAAAGCATTACCCCGATGTTAGACGTAGGTACTTCATGTTCGTACTAAGTCCAATTAGGGGCTAAATGTGCAGGTACTTGATTTATACAGTTTTTCTTCATGTGAACTGACCCACCTATACTCATACTCAACCCCCGCCACAAAAATGGCGTGATGAACATCGTAGTAGTCCATATTTTTTGCTGAGACTGAATATTCAATAAATGTAGGGTCGCGGGATAAAATAAAGGCTTTATCCATACCTAGTTCCATTTTAAATACTTATTGATGAATACATTTTTGAATTCGGATTAGGTAAATACCTACTTTCGGTAATGACCCTCTTCGTACAAAGAAGCACTACAAACTTTAGGTACCTCTGTATATTAGTTTAGATTAATTGAGATTATCTATGCCGTTCTCATCTATGCTCTTCAGAGACAATAAAGGCGTGTACCCTTACTTCATCTGAGCTCGAAACACCGACTTCATACTTACAATTAGCATAACCCTACTTCCATTACCTCTACTTACGAAATAACGTCGACCAAGACGCTCTACCTGAGACATCGTGAATAGCGAAACGTAAACCTACATCCCTCCAAACGTACAAAGAACTAACAGGGTTACAAAGGTGACGACATATGACGTTTTGTCATTATAAGACTAAGATATTCCACCCACCGTCCCTTGAGAAATTCAAACTTCGATTGAGGATGTATTTGGCAGGCCGAAAATATATACGAATTAGCTGTTATTTTATGTTGTGAGTGAATAGCTAACGATATTAGTTCTGTGTAATTTAATAAATACCTAGGTATGATTCGGTATGATTTGCTGTGAAGTCACAGCAACCGAAGGTGCTACTTATGCAAGTGCGACTAGCTTTCGTATATGGACTAGCAATAATGTAAACGAATCTAGGTATACCTACTAAAATTATAAATTTATAGGATAAGTCAGAAGTAAAAATATATTTTACATGTGTATAGAAAGGACACTCTGGGTGGATGGATTTAAGCCTAAGTTTGTCCCGCGGGTTTCCCTGCGTTCTTAGCAATAAGTGAGCGAAGCTGCGCGAGTACATGTAGTTAGTCACAATCACAAATAAAATTATAAGAGACCAATTGTTTTAAAAGAATCCCAAAAAGTTAAGGGCAGCAGGAAAAAAGGATTCGATGAAATTAAATATGCACATGAAATAATAAAGGCAGTGTTAAAGGCACAACAAGCTTTTAAAATATTAGAGAATAAATTATCAAAGTCATTTGACACTCCAAATTCACCATACAATCCCGGGTCGATTAGTAGGTAATGATGATTCCCAGCGACTATCTTTAATTGTAGACGCATCAATATACGGCGAATTTTAATTTTTAGGTGAAAATTATCATGGTGGTATAAGCCCTACATCTGCACATTCTGCACTTTGCGCTATTAAAGTGAGGCAATAAAGTAAAACATCGCAGTTGCAAAACTGTTTGCTTCACTGCTGTACCCATAACGAAGAATTCTAAACCGCTTTCTCCATTAAAGCCGAACTAATCTTTCAACATAACATATCAACAATTATAGACCCACTCAGAACAATAAAAGAACAGATACTATGTTGATCATATTTAGCACGTGACGGGTGAAACATATGACTAGTGATGCCTCGTTGCTGGAAACATTAGAAATTTTCCGGCAACGGTCGGCAATGTTGCCGGGAACTTTGAACACCACAATAAATATTTTAGTCCAAGAGCTAGGGCAAATTTTCGCAATAGGTGAACGCCACCTTTTGTTTTACAATATTTTATGATTAAATTCAAGAAATTAGGTCCATGGTCCCACTCATAAACAGTGTGTTGCCGGTCCGCGGGCATTTAATAAAACTGAAAATTATATGATCCATTAGCAATTGTTTGCATGTATTAGCAAATCATAATTATGTACATTAAACTGCACAATTAAGACGATGCGCGGGTGGCCATTTCTCCAAACAAACGTAATCCCCCGTTTTCTTCCTGGATAATAGCATAAGAGCAAATATTTTGTATTCATACAATATATACCTACTTACCTCTGATATGTCCCTATGTTTCGTTTTACCTAATTAATTGTTTATTTTAATAATTAGAGACCTTTCAAAACTACGAAATTCGCCGCCTTTCGGTGCCATAACCAGACGCTCCTTAAACTTATTTAACGAATGCAAAAGAAAAACAGAAAACATACCAAAGCTCTTTTTATAATGTAAGTGAAAGAAAAACTAAAATTGATACAAAATTTTAAGAGAAAATAGGGTACTACGAAACCCCGGTTTTGCCAGTTTTTTGTAGGTATTATCGGCCTGAGCTGCAGTTGTCCCTTTTGCGCTCTATACAGAATAATATGAGGAAAGGGGAGGGGGGGTACTAACTTAGTACCTACCATACCTCAATGTATGTAATGGATATATTATCAACTAGCTGTTGCCCGCGACTTCGTCCGCGTAGAACTTATACTTAGAAAATATAATGCAAACAAACTTCTACTTACCATCTTAAGGGATGATTTCCGAGGCAAAAACTATTCTATATCCTTCGAAAGGTATATTATCTCTATACCAAATTTCATCTAGGTACATGGATTTTATCCAAACTTTCACCCCCTATTTCATACCCTTAGGGAATGATTTTCGGGATAAAAACTATCTAATATCATTCTTCGGGACTCAAACGACCTTTATATCAAATTTCATCTAAACGGGATTCATCCAAATTTTCACCCCCCATTTCACCCCCTTAGGGAGTGATTTCCAGAACTAAAACTATCCTATGTCCTTTCCCAGGACTCAAGCTATCTCTATACCAAATTGTATTAAAATGGGTTCCATCCGAATTTTCACCCCTAATTTCACCCCCTTGGGGGGTGATTTCTGGGGTAAAAATTATCCCATGTCCTTTCCCAGGACTTAACCTATATCTACACCAAATTTCATCCAAATAGATTACATCCAAATGTTCACCCCCCCCTTTTCACCCCCTTAGGGGATGATTTCCGGGATGAAACCTATTATATGTCCTTCCCCGGGACTCAAACTATTAATATACCAAATTTCATCTAAATCGGTGCAGCGATTTAAGTAGCTCCATACAAATTTCCACCCCCAATTTCAGCCCCTCAGATATAAAAACTACCCTTTGTCCTTCCGCGGGGCTCAAACTATCTGTATACCGAATTTCATATAAATCGGTTCAGCGGTTTAGGCGTGAAGAGGTAACAGACAGACAGACACACTTTCGCATTTATAATATTAATATGGAAGTATGGATTATTAGTATGGATAGTATGGGTTCTTTCCGCTTGTCTTCCAAATAGAGTTGTAGCTGTAGACTCACTTTAAAAGAAAGAAGAAACGAAAAACTCATTCAAATATCTCTAAAAATTACGAAGTTACAACCGTTTTAATGTCGCTTGTTAGAGTGAGAAAACGATCAGGGACCGTGACGTCACGATCCTCGAGCGTCATAGTACAAAACAATCGTTTCATTATAAAGGTGCGTTTTGCGGAAAAGAGACGCAACAAACCCCTCTTTAAACTTTATACACTTATAACTTAGTGGTTACCTATACGAGTATAGCATTTTGCGTTGTTTTTTTTCGAGATAATACTTACAACATTATGATTATTTTGTTTAGTGTCTACATCCCTATTTTCGATAAGATAAGATAAAATAATATTTCTTTATTGTCAGAACTGTGTACATTTAGTTGTTTTGGGTAAAATAAAGTCCAACAGCTTGCCCATTTCGGACGTACAATATAAAACTTAAAGCTAGTCAAATATACTAAAACAATAACAACAATAGTATTTCCAAATAATTTTAACCATATTCACACATAAAATATTAATTTAGATCTATCCGACATCCGTATTTTCTTTTAAACCACGAACTTCGGAATTCGAAAATATTCGGGTATCTCTATCTCTATCGCACTAACAAATGACAGGAATGCAGATTATACGAACTTCGAGTTTCAGTTTTCGTGGTTTGGCTGAATACGCAAAGAGCGCGCGCGCGTGCCATTCAAAAAAACCAAGTTTATATTGTTCGAATTTGTTAATACATTTGTAGAAATTACGCCTTAATTCGACATTTGCGCATATAAGTTCGCATATCAAAATCGATTAATTTTATATTTGCTTTTGGTACCTATGTGTCTCGTCAATGTATATCGTAGACGGGATTAAAATTATTAATAGGCGAAAGAAAGGCAAAGAAATTCCGCCATTTTGTCCGTAGTATTGCTTATTAGTCTGTGATTTTGACGTTTCTTTTAGCTGACAGATGTGGCGGCGATATACTTTAAGAATAATAAATGAAAAATTAAATGAAGTCGTATATTACGGAAAATAAATTAATTGTCGCAGTCGGATAAAAACTATCCTAAGTTGCAGCTGGAATAATAATGTACCTATATAAAATGTTTCATATTTTTCCGTCCATGGGATGCTGAGAACATTCGAACCGCAGAAAGTTTAGTTTCAAACTGGCTGATTCTTTTTTTAATTTAGAGATTTATTATAAGTGGAGATTAAATAGTTACCTAGCGACGAAATCCAACAAAATTTCAGACATCGAAAAATTATAACTTAATTAGCTTCTGAAAACTCAGAAAAATATGAATAAATGGTAATTAATATCTTTATTTTGGTTAATATTTACATTCGCTCTATAATATTCAAGATAAATAAATAAATAAAACATTTACTTAATGCTCTATTTAAATCTATATAATAACTTCCGGATGGAAAGTTTGTTGGATTATTAAATAATAAATAAATAAAATAAATAAATATTACGGGACAATCTTACACAAATCAACCTAGGCCCACGGTAAGCTCAATAAGGCTTGTGTTGTGGGTACTAGGCGATGATATATATATAATAGATACATACATATAGATACTTATATACATATATAACATCCATAACTCAGGAACAAATATTCGTGATAAACACACAAATAAATGCCCTGACCGGGATTCGAACCCGGGACCTCCAGCTTCGTAGGCAGAGTCACTACCCACTGGGCTACGGAGGCCGTTATATTATTGAGTAAAGCATCTTAGAATAACGTTTTAAAATTAAATAAACAAAAAAACGCTATTATAAATTAATGTTTTTCAAAACCGTATTTTGCCTGGAGTATACGTCTTCAGTCGCCGATATCAACATCTAATTCTTATTTCATTGAATTATCTGTCACAACTTACTCTAGACATATAAGTAGTTTGGTAAATGGGTAAATAGGAAAAATATAAATGCATAAAAATGTTATGACAAAGTGATTTCCTTAAATCAATCAAGGCTCAATGACTTCAGGAGTAATATGAAAGGGACGAATGTATCGCATGATAATTCCGATCTCTTCACGATGAACTTCAAATTTCAAAATTAGAAAATTAGGAGCCTCTCACGCACACATTGATGATTTACGCACTTATTTACAGAGACACCCGTAATTAGTGCGAAACGCGACGGAAATAGGTTTTATAAATATCAATTTTCATAAAACTCTGACCACGCGTCCTCTTAAAATCCGAATTTTAAATACATACTGCTGACATCTATCTTGATGACGTCGTCATAAACAAAGTATGAAGAGCTGTCATACACTTACTTGTCAATCAACTTTGCTGTACAATGGTGGCAATAAAAAAAATTCAGTCGGAATTTTAGTTAATTAATTGAATTAAGGTCATGGTTAACTAAAACTTACTAAGTTACTACGTTGATTTACCCTACTTTAAAAAAAACTACTTGCGCGGCAACGCACTGGAGAAGAAAAGAAAGGTGAAATAAAATAAGTATTTATGCACACCTCTGCATGTCCTACTGCTTATACAACTGATATTTTAGCCTCTTTTCGTTCGTCAAAGTCATCTCAATCGCATTTCAATGTGTCACGCTCGGATGTACCACGTTATACCATCTTTTATCGAATGTATGTTTCGCAGATTCATTTCATATAAAACAGTTTTTTTAGAAACAGCAAACTTTTGAGGATTGTAATGTAACAAACCTAACCTAAGCGGCGTGGGTAGCACCCCCCCACAAGGTGGACTGATGACCTGGTAAAGGTCGCGGGAGTCCGCTGGATGCGGGTGGCGCAGGACCGGCCATTGTGGCACTCTTTGGGGGAGGCCTATGTCCAGCAGTGGAAGTCTTTCGGCTGATATGATGATGCTGATGAAACCTAACCTAACCTAATGGGTTCTACACAATAACCTTTTACGTACCTATACCTAAAAACTTTACGGTTTCTGAAAAAAAAATTCTGCGAAACTACAGTCATTCGATGGAACGTTTGTCGATGGACGTTTGTTGTCGGAACGTGCTCGCAAAACATTTTGAAATTTAGATTTTCAGATTTTTTTTTTCAGATTTTAGATTTTTATTGCGTTCATGTTGTAACAAAATAGGTCTTAAGGCTAGGTGTAGTTCTAACATGAGCTCTGTCGAGCATTTGATTGTAATGTGAAGGAGATGAAGCGAACTTAGTCCCCGTACCGTACCGTAGAGTTGTTGTACGAGCCCTATCAAGGACATGCCAAGTATACGGACGGCGCAGTTAGGTTTCGTAATTTGTACAATAGTGAAGAGATTCGTGACACAAAGGGTTACTTTGCCTACTTTCACGTAAACTTGCTTACTTAGGTACTTCCAGTCCGTAGGAATGAATTGCGTTAGTTTTAGGTAAGTATCATGCGGTTGAACTGGGTTGACTTCTAGGGTTTATGGTTGGCAATGTTGGCATTATTACATTTCGAACTCGGCTCAAAGGATTGGGTATAACTATATTTTTTTGACAGCGCAGTACAGGTAAAAAACTTAACTAAAGACCTTCTTGCATGTATTTGTGGGCTGTTCGAATAAGCATTTGCTTTGATTATGTTACAAATTTTAAATACGTAACGTCTATCAATACGAACAGCGTCGATCACATAACGCATTGTACGTACGTTAATAGGGTAGTATTCCACTCGTCAAATTTCTGTCCAAGATCTTTGATCAAATGTATTTGTGTCTCACATTTTGCTTGAAGAGTGAGCGAGACGCAATGCACATTGGGCAAAGATCTTGGACGAGTGCAATACCGCCTTTAGGTAGATCTAAATGTCAATCTTTATGTGGAAAGCTAGGCCCCGATTTTTTTATTGAAAATGTTAGATGCCCCTTTATTGGCTTACCTACACATTATTAGGGCAAATGCGCCCTTGACTTTCTCATAAACCATTCGCAAGATGGCTGCGCCCCATAACTTGACAATGACAACAGCCCCCCTATTCTGTAACTTGTTTTAAGCTCACCTCAACGCTCACCCCCAATATACCTTGACACCGCGATGCGTAATAATTAAGCGTAGGTAGAGGTCTAGTTTCGTAACGGGTGACCGGCGGGGTGAGCCGCATTAACGCGTAGCGAATAACACCCCAGGGCGGCCAACCTTAGTACTGGGTGCACGGTAATGACAGCAAAATGAAGAAAATAAAGAAATAAAGCTAAATAAAGAGGGACATTAAGTATAGGGGCCTACTATGAATATCTGGTGATTTCTAATTTAGTCACATAATAATTCATAGATGTAAAATGCAAATAATAGATGGAAGCACGCGGCACCTACTAAAAATCGGAAAATAACTAATTGTACTAATAATATCAATAATTAATTTCAAAACTAAAATACTTGTGTAATTTATTAATTTTCTTTAACTATATTGTGACGACGGCGGGGTCAATAATGGCCTTGTTTCTATGGTGATCAAACGCGCCGTCAAGGTATTTCGAAATTCACCGTATTGTCAAAAGACATCAGTAGCCTAGGGGTACAGACGGCGGTATTTGTAGTCGATGAGCCCCGGTTCAAACCCTGCGACCGACGCACTTTTTGTATGTTTTAACATTCAAGTGGAGTCTTCAAATAAAAATATCAGATGGCGCATCAAATGTCATCAATTACCAAACATCGGGGTTTTCGGAGCGGGAACGTTTGACATTAGCCAAAGAGTAGGTATTTACTTAAAAACAGATCGTACCCTAGTAGGTTTCTACCGAATGAATAATTGATTGAAAAATAAATAAAGATTAATCATACATATAGGTACATATTTTATATTGGTCATTCATTATCAACCTCTTCAGTTAAGTCTATTCATTTATAAGAAAATGCTTCATAGATATCGAGCGTCAAGATTGACATTGTATTAGACACCTATTGTCAACCGTTACCCTTGCTTGTCTAGTAGATAAACTTATATGCAATTACATTTTAAAAAACTGTAAATAATCAGTCAACACAAATATGCCTC
Organism: Epinotia brunnichana; assembly: GCA_963854355.1. NCBI lineage: Eukaryota > Metazoa > Arthropoda > Insecta > Lepidoptera > Tortricidae > Epinotia > Epinotia brunnichana. The sequence continues at coordinate 12,320,931 of OY977949.1, read as the reverse complement.
CGAGAAAAAAAACTCGTTACGAGTTTATGCGTTCGTGGATAGAAAATAATCCAGAGATAGAGGTTCGAGATTCTTTATTATTTTGCACCAAGTGCAATGTGAGCTTCGCTCAAACGAAATCTAGTGTAACGCGACATGTCGCATCTAATAAACATACAGGTATGAAATATGATTTCAATAGTGAGCTCTTGAAATTTGTTGTGGGCTGTAATATACCATGGACGCAGGTAAACAATCCGATATTTAAAGATTTTATCGAAAATTGTGTTACCGGTAAATTTGGAAAAACTGCAAAAGTTCCTTCGGAATGTCAACTGCGACGGGAATATTTAAATAAAGCTTACGATGAAAAAATGAATAAAATACGGAGCGAGCTAAAAAATGAATATATATATGTGAGTGTTGACGAAACCACGGATGATTATGGTCGTCAAATAGCTAACGTAATAGTGGGAGCATTACGTGATGATCACATTGGCACTCAACACTTGATATCCAGTAAACGGTTAGACAGCACGAACAATGTATCAATATCCAATACGGTCACAAGTGCTCTTGATGAATTATGGGGTGCTAACCATAATAATCACAATAAAGTACTTTTACTTTTAACTGACGGTGTGGGCTACATGCTAAAGGCTGGAAGAAATTTAAAATGTATTTTTCCCAATCTTTTGCACGTCACATGTTTGGCTCATGGTTTAAATAGAGTGGCTGAACTAGTAAGAAAACTTTATCCAGATGTGAATGATTTAATCGCAAATGTTAAGAAGACATGTTTGAAATCTCCTAAAACAATACAAAAGTTTAAAGAAATGCTCCCCGGAGTGCCTTTACCACCTCGACCAACAATTATTCGGTGGGGAACCTGGATAGAAGCTGCAACGTATTACAGCAAACATTACGATGAAGTGAAACGTGTTCTAAATACATTCAGTCCCACCGAAGCCCAGAGTATTAGAAAGGCAAAAAGAGCGTTTGGAAATGCAAATATAAAAAGCGACTTAAATTTCATAGCAAATCATTTGATGACTATCCCAAATGCTATTAAAAAACTACAGGATGCGAAGCTGTCCATCAGCGATAGTTTAAAAATAGTTCATGAAACCTATAGAGATGTTTCCAAATTAAACATGAGCGTAAAAGGAAAACAGATTTATGATAAACTGAAGTTGGTGTTAAAGAAGAATTCTGGCTATAGCACACTAAAAATTATAAATGAGTTGGTACAAGGCAAAGAAATAGAACTTCAATCTCAAATTTCTCGTGCATCAATTGATTCCTACAAAAAATTTAAATATGCACCTATTACAACTGTCGACGTGGAAAGATCATTTAGCTCCTTGAAATGGATATTTACAGCAAGACGCCGTAGATTAACTGTCCCAAATATAGAAAAAATATTAATAGTTTATTCTGAGAATCGTGTCAACTATTCAATTTACAGCAGGTAATTAATTAAAGTTATTTTTATTGTTACCTTATAAGTTATAAGACTTTTACGGAAATTAAAATAAAACTTTGTCACAGATTGTATACAACTCACAGAGAGGTAGTTATTCATTAGGCATAATAAGATATTTTCTTAGACTAACATATCTGTTTATCTCTACTCTTTCTCAAATCATTCCCGCTCCGAAAACCCCGATGTATGTCAATTACAGGATTACCGTTTTTAGGCCCAGAGATTGTTCTCTATTTCAGTATAATAAGATAATAACAAAGTACTTTGTGCGTGACAATGACAAGTATGGAACACTCGGTAATCTCGTAGCCATTCATATAGGAAAGTGGCGTTACGTCGGCGCGGCACGGCGCAATTCCGTGTCTATTAGCAATTCGCCTTCGCCATGGGCTGTACAAATAAAAAGGACACACAGGCCGGTGAAGTTTGAATGTATGAGTAGATTGTTTAGGACTTAGGAAGCTCACCTTGCAGCTTGAATTCGTAGGTATCTTTGGTCGATTCGAGACAAACCGACGTTATACATTCCAATTTGGTTTACTTTAATGTATTTCGCGCGGTCGTTGACGATGGAAGCGGGCACGCGTAGCACGTTGAAATCAAGTCAAAACCGAATTGGGATGCGTAACCTTACGTTGTTATCTAGAGTAGGTACTTACGTATTTATGTGTCAAATTGACCCTCTACCTTGCGTAGTTTTTAGTTAAGGCGCTGTCAACACCAAAAACGCGCACACTGTCTATTTGTATCGGAGTAAACGAGAGCGAGTGTTACTTGAGCAGCCAGGTTTTAGACGAAAATAATGAATACATATTGAAATAAAAAAAAGTGTGGATTACTTGTGAAATATGGCTCGTCAGCGGTTTAGGTATGAATATGTGGACTTCATGTTTTTAATTGCAGACCGATACGCCAAAAATATAAGGACATAGAACCGTTTAAGATGATTTTAAGACCAATCTTTGCAATTATTTTCTATCGAGCCGATTTCATCCAATTATGTTTCGAGTCCGTCTAGGGTCTTGGAAATATGATGAATATTAACTTATATTTTTTTTGATGTGCTAGAACAAATAGTTTTTCTTATACAACTGCTTAAATTATATCAATTTCAACAAATTTGGTCTTGTCAGCCTGTTAAACATAGTTAGGTAAGTATAATGACGACATATAAACAAAGTTAATGCAATAAAGTACACACCCAATAGCAATGAAAACTTTGCGTACCTAGTATTTCCACTCAAACCGTAACTATTTTCTTTGCTCTTGAATGTAGTTCGCCCTGTAGAGGCCCATTGTTTTATAAATAGAAGAAACTTTATGCACTAGTGTATAAAATGCCATTTTATACTGCCTACACCCAGCATAAAGACGAAATTTACGAGCACGTGAAGTGAAAATAAGCTTATTGGCCGTGTTTGATAACTTCATTTTATTGTTTACAGTTAATGGCGTTTAGCCTTAACGCTGCACATGTTTTTACTCTATTTTAAAACCACGAACAAGTGTAAACTTAGCATTTTATTTCCTGACATTTGCGTTTCTTTCTGATTTCATTTTATTGGTCACGGTTTTTAGGGTTCCGTAGTACAGTCACCGGCATCAATATATGATGAATCAAAGGCCGCAAAAATATCTGACACGCTCTTACGGCTCTAGGAATAGAGTTGTCATCGGTTATTTTTGCGGCCTTTGTTCCATCATATATTTATGCCGGTGACTGTACCTACCTAACAAGGATCTATGTTTAAAATATGTACCTAACACCTTTGCACTTACGTACTTATTCTTGCAAATAAACATTTGTATTTCTAATTAACCCTTATACCTACTTAGTAACGCCATGTTCGTCTGTCCGTTCATCTGTGACCCTTGCTCCAACATGGGCATACATTACATATAGTTATCAATCACGCATCACGCCTACAAAATGGGGAAAAAAAAAACTATTTTGGTACTTCCACTACATGAACATCTCAAAATCATTCTCACTTTCTAAAACGCGATTATAACAAACAAAGAATTCATGTTCGTTTAATATGTAGTAGGGCATAGGACTAAATAAATCGGCAGACATTCGGGTGTACTAAAAGTTGGAGGTATTTAGTAGAGCCACCTCCGTTGTGGTTATAGGTATATACACTGTAAAATTGTAATCTACCGGTTGATTCTAAGGCTTCGGTTAAACGCTAATTCTGGCGTCTGTTCAGTCTATCAGTATTATGAGAGAATGATAGTGTAACCGTTGTGAATGACAGAGACAGACAGATCATAGTGATGGACTGAACTGATGACGCCAGAATTAGCGTGTAACCGATGTCTAACCCCCTGGCCACGACTTTGGTCTTAAGCGACCTGCGACCAGCGTTTTATCTGTTCATTGCGCGTGATCCCAACTAACCACAGTGCGTTGCGCGTCTCGAACGCGCAATGAACAGATAAAACGCTGGTCGCAGGTCGCTTAAGACCAAAGTCGTGGCCAAGGCGTAAGGACCGACGCCCATTGACGGCTCGTCATTTTATTCTGACTGCTAGACAAATTAGTGGTTATTTTAATCGGTTAGGCTCTTAAATCAGCTGACGAATAAATCTGATTAATCTGAAATTTGGAATTTCTCGTAGATTCGTAGAACATAAATAAAACAAGGCTGTTTTCAACTTTAAATGTCCTACTGCTTATAAACCACAGGTTCTTTCGAAAAATATTGGTAGATATTTTAATTATCTACAATCTGTAGCTCTAGTATAAGTTTTATTGATACATATACGTCTTCGAACGCGTTTGCGTTTAGTTTCAATTCGTATGCCAACGCGTAGTTCCTAGTAGTTACCAACAGGGGCGCTGTTCGCGTTGCTATACAATACAAAAGAAACTAAACGCAAACGCGATCGAAAACGTATTGTATCGATAAAACATGACTTTCAAATTAAATTTCAAATTAAAGGTAAAATGTAGGTTCCGACACAGAATAAGTAATAGGTACAGTTCCGAGCCGGATTAAAATAAAAACATATGACGTTTGATATTCCGGAATAATCGAACGAGCGAGCGCAGCGAACGAAGTTCTGTGCTTCAGCTTGGGCCGAAAATCGTTTGTTTGTCCGTCAGGCGTCTGTCCCGCTGTTCTCCTCTGCAGGTCTCATTTTTCAACAGATTCTCGTTATATTTTGTGAGCAGTGATTATATAGAATATTTTTGAAGTCATTCTTTCGAAATAAAAAAAAAAATTTGAAAAAAAAACAGGTTTGAGATTTCGTTAGCTCACATCAGAGCCGCTAATAAAGTTTTGAAAATATGTGAAATTGGCAAGTTGGACTCCGTACGTGAGCGAAGAGCACAGCATATCGAGCTTACTATAGCGAGCGAGCGAGACAACATTTTGGGGGCCACATTCGCTTTAACTGGGCTGTTATTCGGAGCGCCTCACTGCACCCGTCACCCGAAACTAGATCTCTGATAACGCTTAGTTACTACGCATCACGGTGTCAAGATATATTTGTGGATGAGCCTGAGCTTTGAGGTGAGCTTAAGAGGATTGTGAACCTATAAATTTTCATACAAAAAGCGATAACGTTTTTCACCCCGTAAACATCGATCGATTTTTATAATTTTTGGACATATTGTAGATATAGTGAAATACTAGGTATGTACGTTTTGATTTTTAAGAAATATTGCTTACGTTAAAAGTTATTAGCATCTAAAAATCTATATTTTTGACTTAAAAACTTTGTCTATCTTTTTATTTTTTTTTAAATAATCTAAACTGATTAACTAAAAAAGGAAAACGTACAGACATAAATTAAAGTGTACCTAATCCAATTATACAACTTGAACATGCGGGACGAAGTGGGGGGGCAGCTCGCACGTACAATTCGCCTTTGCGCAGGCAAGGTCATTTGCTCACGAAGTTTGCCGTCTACTGTAAAAACGTTATCACCCGAAACCATATTTCAACAAGAAAATGTAGGCAACAACCTCCAGGACTTGCAATTCTCTCTATCGCACGATACGGGTCGGGAGGCAGAGCGGTGTGAGACAGATAGATTTTTTTTAAATACCTACTCGCGCCGCGTATTGATACTTCACAATCCTCTTAAAACAAGTTACCTTTTGTGATTGTAAAGCTAACGTCATCTAGTAAAACTGTTATTTGAAATACACTTTTACTGTCTACTCTCTGCACCGTAACTGTACCATCGACTACATAATTAACTGACCACAGAAGAACCTTATTACAATGAATTAAGGTATAGTAATAGTCAGTGTAACGGCTTGCCGTTTGTACATATGTATCCGTACGTGCACTGAGGATGCGTGGCTCTAAGGCTCGCTAGTAGACTGCAGAATGTGAAAAGAGTCTAAATTATAGTAGAGTATAAATATAAAAGAATACCTGGGTGAGGCCGTAGATTTTGCCACAAAAGGTATAACCTAATTCTCCGCTCCTTTTTTTAACCTTTAATGCGTAATTTTAATTTCTCAACCACAGCATTGTATTCTCTAAGAAATGGTGAACCGCGGCCACTAAAAATATTTAAATAAATCCATAAACTTGGGAAGTTACACGATATTTATTTACGAAAAACGTCGAAAATTTCATAAAAAACGCAAATCCGCTCCGGTAGTAGCACTTTACTCAATCAGAAAAATTAGAAATAAAAATATTTTTGATTTGACGTTATTAAATGATAGTTACCTATCCGCCTTTTAAATACCGTTTCATGTTTCCTAAGAAAGTACATTCATTTTCTCACATTTAACAAAACACACACACACATGCATCGTTTAAATTGTGTTTTTAATAATCATGTGTTCCCTTTGTAATGTTAACAGCGCGCATATTATATTTAATTGTTTAATTTTCACTTTGTTACTGTCATGTCGTGCTCCTTGCGACGAGGTGTCTAAAGTGATTTCTTATCCGACTCAGTGGATACAGGCTCAGCCTAGTTTGGAGCCTAACGGATAATGTCTGTATAATTTGTAATCATGTGCTTGATTGTCAAATAAATTATTCTTATTAAGGGGACGTAGGTTCGTGGTCTTCTCTCCCTCTCACTGAGCATAAGCGTGAGCGAGATGGAAGTGCGTGTTTGGAAGCGCGGATATCATGTTTTTAATTTTATTTCTTTGTGCGTTTTAATAAATAAAAAAGTAATAGCCGATTTCCCTCAAACATGACATTGCCGATTTTTAGAACTAATTGTAATATGTTTAGCTGTTGTGTATAATTTGTTACGATTTTTTTAGTGTATTTTAGACCTATGTTCGTGATTTTTTTCTATCGAGCGAAAGTCAAAAATTTAGAATAGCAGATTTCACTCGAAAAAGGCCTCAAGATTGCTAATTAAATTTAGGGCAGCCGTATTATAATCCAAACAAGAGCTACGATTGTTTTTAAATCCGTTTTCGGAGCTCACGTCGCCTTAAAATAAAATATTAAAACCATAATTATTTATCAATAGTTGAAAACCGCATAAAACAGAAAAATTACGATATATTGTAGGTAAAAAAGAAGAACGACCCGACCCAGGCACATTTTACAACAAACAACACAACGGATCGGTTTATTGCGAATTGAGTAAGTACCTACTCTTAAATAAATTTATAATTTTAGAAATTTTGTATGGACCCCTTAATGCAAGAGACTGCCCCACACAATGCATGACTTTTAAGTTACCTTCTTTAAAAAAAATATTATGAAGTTATGATTTATGAATATGTATAAGGGTAATCTAGGTTATACCATCTATGCAGATCTGTACAACAGGACGAAGAACGAAGAGTTTAGAACTTGTTATTTATGAGTTTTTTATTCGAAGAATGCAAGGAAGCTTACCTACTTAGCAGCTACTTTCGGCTCGTAGAACTTAGAGACAGTATTTATTTATGAATTAGAATTTTAGCGATTAGTTTTAAATTAGAATCGATCGTAGTTAAATATACATGCAAATTAGAGCAGTACACCCAATTGCTTAGAGACATTAAAAGAAAATATACATAAGTAAACCTTCTAAATAACTCGTAACTTCTCTTACAAAATATTATAATAAAAAAGAGCCAAGTGCGAGTCGGACTCGCACATGAAGGGTTCCGTTACATAAATTGCTTTTTACGGTATATGACGTATAAAAAAAAACTGCTTCATAGATCTCGTTCAAACCAATTTTCGTTGGTAGTTTGCATGGTAATGTACATCATATATTTTTTTCAGTTTTATCATTCTCTTATTTTAGAAGTTACAGGGGGGGGGGGGACACACATTTTACCACTTTGGAAGTATCTCTCGCGCAAACTATTCAGTTTAGAAAAAAATTATGTTAGAAACCTCCATATCATTTTTGAAGACCTATCCAGATACCCCACACGTTTGATGAAAAAAAATTTTTTGAGTTTCAGTTCTGAGTTTCACACAAGGCAATGATTAAATGAATTATGAATTATGAGTATGGGGACCCCTAAAACTTAATGATTTTTTTCGATTTTTGTGTGAAAATCTTAATGCGGTTCACAGAATACATCTTTCTTACCAAGTTTCAACAGTATAGCTCTTATAGTTTCGGAAAAAAGTGGCTGTGACATACGGACGGACAGACAGACAGACAGACAGACAGACGGACGGACATGACGAATCTATAAGGGTTCCGTTTTTTGCCATTTGGCTACGGAACCCTAAAAATCACCATCATTCTCTTCCGTTACTAAATTGTGTACGAAACACGATTTGCGCACCAAAAAGGAAAATACCTGCCCACTTATTTTTGTCTATCACCTAATAAAATGCTGGGAACGTGTGAGACTGTTTACAGACTACCGTTGACGCGTACGTCTATGCTAAATAATCTGATATAACGACCTAAACGTCACTAGACAAGCGCAAACAATAACACAACGATCCGCTCAAACATGACGACACGGCTTACGTAACAGGTCACCACGCTTAAATATTAAAATTTAACTAATAAAAAGTAAATTTGTTCAAAACTCCACACGTTCCGAAGTCTCTAATAAGTAGTTAGGAGCTGTTAGTTCGCCAACTTAGGTAAAACAGTTATTAACAGGCAATTATTAAAATCCAATTAAGTTTATGGTGCTATGGAACCAGTTTACATCTGCTGGTACTAGTGGCGCCATCTTGTTTGGATGGGCCAGATTAAGTAAGTGTTAGGGGAAGTATTGTAACTTCCTGTAAGTGTCGTACACTGTGAGATAATCTAGTTCCACTTGATATCAGTAGATGTCTCTGTAAGTCTTACTCTACCTTCAATTTAATTATCTTTGAATAAGGTAAGTACATGTATGTTGTGAACATTCGCCATTGAATCAAAAGATGTCGCTTTTCCGAATTTGAAACCTCATCTCTGTAAATAACACTGGAACTCTATAAAATTATATTTGGGTTCACAGATTTGAACGCGAACTCTGTCCGATTGTTTCAACCCCGCGTTAGATGTCGCTGATGTCGGCATCACCTGGAGTTGTGAAATACCACTCACTTTTTTCTCCAATGTTTTTCGTCTATTTACTGTACAACTCGACCAAGCTAAGAATGCACCTCGCGTCGAATAAGTTACACTGAGCGAGGTGCATTCTTAGCTTGGTCGGGATATAGGCAAGTATTTTTCTGTAAGTAATTTAAGAGCCCACCTATTTGTTAAGCTAGTAGTTGTCATTGGGGTGGCTTGAAAATCAGTGACGTTGCAGCTAATCTCGTATGGTTTTCGTAAGCGGCCATTAGATATTACTAAATGCAGTGAGCGCACTAACTGGAAGAGGGGAGATAAACCTTTTCGCTCTAATCAATTGAGTGTACGAGTGTAGTTAGGTACTGCACTGCATTTAGCGATTCTATGGTCAACTCAGCCCACACCTCACTGAGCCCGCGCGGGCCAAAATGCTCACTATGAAATTTATGTATATTTTTTGTGGTCATCTTAGCCCTCGGGCTGTAAAGACCACTATGAAAAAAATATAATTATTATTTTTCAACACGTTTGCTCGTAACGTCCCTCTTATGGTGCCGCTTTTAGGCTCATAATCCTGGGTATTAAACACGCGTGTTTTATAACATTACGGCACTCGTGTAGTTATGGTTATATCCCGATTAAGACACGTTGGCACCTTGCAGCAAGGTGTATGTATGGACTCGGCGCATTCTTAAATTGACCGGGTTATACAGGTTTCTTTTTAATTCTCGGCAAATGGATTCTTACTCGACTAAACAAATTAAATCCTTCGAATGAATTAATTGAATTTTTTTTTTTGGATATGATATAGAAACGTTTCATTTAGTAAAACTATTTACTTTTGATAACATTTTACTTACATGAATTTATATTGAATACGAAAATATTTATTTTATTTTGTATTGGCTGTTTAGAGATTTCATCTAAGCCTCGCTTTAACACCTGCGCGCGCACTGCGCGAACTTCACGAACAAAAATAGTTGCGCGCCATTATAGGTAATTACACAAATATTTGTAAACATTGTTGATACGTGTTTGCAGGGTATTATTAAAAATGTTGACTCGTGGTGTATAGAAAAGTGATAAATAGAATTGACGCCACTGGAAATTCTTGCAGATGTACAACTATGTGAGTAAAAACCTGTTGTCATCAATATCTAAAGGAAATAGCTTAGGAGCCTGTAACATTTTAATTTTATGAAAAGGATTATTTACTCGCAAATGTGTTGAAAAACGTCGTATGAAACGCGTGAGCTTTGATAATTACATCCTCGGCTCTCTTATCACGCTCACCTGTGGTTCGCGTGATAATTCCGCCTCTGTTGTAGTGATCAACATAGCTCACTTGTATGACAATGTTCTTTAATTATTCTCATTATTTATTTTAAATCTCAAGCTATGTTTTTTACACTACAAATATAAAAAGTAGCTATAAGTTGTTTTATTTATTGTTACAGCATTATCATTGCGATTGCATTCTGGCGCTTCGCCGGCCGCTGCCACGGCACGCTCGTTTCGCTCGCTCGGCTCGCGCGCTTTAGGGTCGCAGTTCTACCTAACACTCCTCCTCGCTTCGCTCGTCGTCGTAAGTACCTTTATTTTTTCTTTTTTCGGTGTGAAATGCATTACGCATACACCCTGCCCAGTGGAAGGCCTTACAGGTGTTATGTGGGACTCTCTCCTCCCGAAACCCCCTCTGCTAGGCAGAGGGAGGGGAGGAGTCTACCCACTAAAAACACACCGGCGTCACCCGCACTGCCGTTATCGGGGAACGTCATGGGATCGCAAGCATTTTACCACGACGTCCCCCCGGCTGCTGCCCCGGCCACACCGGGGGCACCCTCGCGCCAGAGGAGGGAAGGATCGGCGACGCTTCGACCCTTCCCCCAGACGTGTAGGGTCTTGGTTGTGTGGTGGGTCCCTGTCCCACCGGCCCTACTGAGGGAGTTGGCGGTTCATGAATTGTAACCGCCTCCTCCCCACCCGTCTGCGCCGGAACAGGGGCGCGTCGGCTCGTTTTTCACGCTCCCGCTCCGCTTTCTCCTTTTGCGACATTACATCTTCGCAGAATATCGCTGCCGCCACCCACGATCTCTCGCTGCCCAACATACGCGAGACTACGTTGTGCAGCGAGAGATTATCCGTTTCTAACGCCACCCTTAAGTGTTGGCGTTCTACGGCCCAGCCTGTACACTCTGCCAGAGTATGCTGGGCCGTGTCATCGTCTTCACCACAGTGGTGGCAGACTGGCGAAGCCTCCCTCCCTATGCGGTGCAGGTAATGACCGAAGCACCCATGTCCGGTCATTACCTGCGCCAGCCTATATGTGAGATCGCCCTTACGGCGGTCCAGCTAACCCTCTAATGACGGGAGGAGCGCCCTGGTTCGAGTGCCATAGGGGGACTCCTCCAGAACCTCCTTCCATCTGTCCCTCTCCCTTTCCACTGCCCTTCTCCGACTCGCGGCCACCTCTTGTGGGGCCAGGAACTCTCCGCTCGTCCTGGTCACCACTCTCTCGCTGTGTCCCTCGGCCAGCAGCCTAGCGCCCAATTCCCACGGCAGGCTGCCGGCAAGAGCGCAGGCAGCCCCCAATGCAACCATTCGGTAGCAGCGGGCCATCCTCTGCGCTATCACCCTCTGGGGCCTTCGTAGGAGGGTCTTGGTTTTCCCTTTCAATTTGTCGGCCCATATCGGCGCCCCGTACAGTGCTATACTTCGTACCACGTTTGCGAAGAGGCGCCGACATGGAGCCTTTGGCCCTCCGACGTATGGGAGGAGCCGGCCCAGCGCAGATGCAGCGCTGACGAGTCGGGGAGCTAATTCCCTAAAATGCTCCCCGTAATCCCACTTACGGTCCAGGATCAAGCCCAAATATTTTATGTGTGCCTTGACCCGGACCGCCTCACCCCCTACGGGGATGGTCTCGTCGGTACGCAGCCGCCAGCCTCTCCCTCCGAAGACCACCGCGTCCGTCTTCGGCAGGGACACCCGAAGCCCCAGGGGGCCGATCCTTCCGACCGTCAGCTCCGCGACCAACGCTGCCCTCCTCAGGGTTTCCCCGTACTCTCTCCCTCTCACGGCCACCATCGTGTCGTCTGCGTAACAGATAGACTTGCTGTCGAATGGCAGGAGCAAGATGGGGCATAAGACCCAAAATTGCTTTGTGGCTTTACACAGCCGTAGTGAGGCCGATAATCACATACGCCTCTGCAGTCTGGTGTAACAAAGTCCACCAAAAGACAGCCATCACAAAGTTAAGCAGTCTTCAGCGTACAGCTTGCTTAACAGCAACAGGAGCTTTATGCTCAACACCGGGGGCAGCCTTGGATGCACTGCTCGATCTAACGCCACTCCACCTGCAAGTGCAAAAGGAGGCGAAGCAGTGCATCTACAGGATATGCACACTAACAAGGCCAAAATGGCGCTCTCAAGCGCTAAGCAAACTTGAGGCCCTTGTTTTTGATAACAAAAACCTAAGCATGCCCACTGACGACACATACGTGGAATGCAAATTCACTAGACTGTATACAGTGGAAATACCTCCGAGAGACAAATGGACAAATGACCAAATGGACTTCAAGGAGGGAAGCCACATTTGGTATACAGATGGATCAAAAAAAGGTGATGATGTTGGATGTGGTATCTACGGTGAGAGGCCAAAGTTCAAAGCTAGCGTCAGCATGGGGAAGGAGGCCTCAATCTTTCAGGCTGAACTCTTCGCATTAAATAAATGCGTGGAGATCAACCTTGAAAGAAACCTAAGGAACCAACATATCTACATCAACTCGGACAGCCAAGCTGCTCTGCTGGCACTAGAATCACTAGAGTCCTACTCTAAACTAGTCCAGAATTGTAAAAATAATCTAAACACCCTGGCGAACTCCAACAAAGTCATACTTAGATGGGTACCAGGGCACTCCGACATTGTAGGAAACGAAAGAGCAGATGAACTTGCAAGGCAGGGCGCAGACACGGCCCTAGTCGGCCCGGAACCGTTCTGTGGCATCACAAAACGGAAAGCATATTCTCTGCTAAACAACGCGGAAAAATCAGAGGCAATCAAGCTGTGGAAGTTCACCAAAAGACAAAAACAAGCTAAAGCCCTGATCGAAGGGTTCAATAGTAAGCTGTCTAAAGAGTTATTACAATTCAAAAGGCACAAAACCTGCGCAGTGACAAGAATCCTGACAGGACATTGCAAATTGAACAAACACCTGTTTCAAATGGGTATGAAGCAGGACACAACTTGCAGGTTCTGCCAGGAGACAGAGGAGACTGCAATGCACATTCTCTGCTCCTGCGGACCACTCATGCATAAAAGAAGTACCTACCTAGGGCGGCACATAATGCACCCACAAGAAGTACAACATATCACCGCCCAAAGAATCTGGAATTTCCTGGAGGCAACGGGACTTAACGGTGAACTCTAAAACAAGGGCTGCCACAATAGATCACTTGCTGGTCGAAGCGGCATATTAAGGCCCACAAAATAATAATAATAATAATAAACATATAGTGACCATTCGGGGGAGTTGGGCCCCGCGGATCGCCCAATCGAAGCCAATGTTCCACAGCAGGGGTCCCAACACTGAACCCTGGGGAACACCACACTCCATCCGTCGCTCCTGGCGGCCCGCTGCTCCTTCGTAGAGCACTACTCTCTCCGACAGGTAGTGCCCCACGATTTCCCCCAAGTAGGGAGGCACTCGGTGGTAACGGAGTGCCTCCCGTATCACCTCCTATGGGAGGGAGCCAAAAGCGTTTGCGATGTCCAGTAACACCGCTATGGCCCCCTCCCCCCTCTCCTTTGCCAGCTCTGCGAATTCCCTCAGTGTGCCTACTGCATCGATCGTCGACCGCTCTTCTCGGAACCCAAACTGCCTCTAACTAAACTGCATCTAATTATTCGTTCGAGCATCTTCCCCACCTCGTCTAGAAGGACAATGGGGCGGTACCCTGAAGGAGAGTCTGCTGGTCGACCCTCCGTCCACAGCAGGCACAGTCTCCCCTCCTTCCACGGCCTGGGGAACACCCCCTCCTTGAGGTAGTCATCGAAGAGTTCCCGCAGTCGAAGGCCCAGGTGTTTCATGGCCACCGGGATGATCTTTCCCGGCACCCCATCCGGGCCCGGGGCCTTCCTGCCGGACCTCAGCCTAACGACCGCTCCAAGTATCTCTAGGTCGTCGATCCCCAGCTACCTCCTCTTCTTCTGGGAGTGCCATCACCGGGGGCACAAATGCCAGCGACGCCGGGAAGAGGCCCTCCACCACCCTCGCGAGGAGCTCCGGCTCCAGAAAATCCATTGGGGGAGCGTGCTTCATTTTATTCCGCACAATTTTGTACGGTCGTCCCCATGGATCCCTATCTAGCGTGCAGATGAATTCTTCGTGAGCTGCATCTTTTCTCATCGCAATTGCCGCTATGAGAGCCTCCTTGGCTGCTATCAGCGCCGCCCGCTTGTCCTCCTCCTCTTCAGTGGAGTGTCGACGGCACCTACACCTTGTAAATTCCCGCCTGGCTGCGTTAGCGGTCGTGCGGAGGGCGGTGATCTCTGCCGACCACCAATATACCTGGTCTTTAGCAGGCATCCGCCTAACCCTCCTCATCGCTGCGTCACATACCCGAGTGAGTGACGCGCGGAAACGGACTACCCGGTCCACCATGTCCAAGTCCCGCGGGCCTACGGACCAGGCCTCCATGATGGCCGCCTCCTCCGCCATCTCTCTATCGAGGCTGGCGAGCGACCACCGCGGGAAGCCGCCTCCAGCGTGGCGCCTGACTGGGACAGGCGGTGGGGCTGCCCGCAACGGGGAGACCCTCATCCGGATGTACATATGATCAGAGAGGGTCTCTACCTCCTCCAGGACGCGCCAGTCCCCAATTCTGTCTGTGATCTCAGGGGTTGCTACACCGACCTGCCTTAGGGTAGAATAAGTAGGTGGCGGGCGCGGGGAATGTTTTTGAGTACGGGGGCTGAGTAAGGTCTGGGCTAAGTTAATATTTTTATAGTGGTCATTGCGGCGCGGGCTGAGTTGACTATAAAAAAAAACTGGTCAAGTGCGAGTCAGACTCGCGCACCGAGGGTTCCGGACCACCCCGTACAATAGAAACAAGGCCACTATAAACGGACACTCACTAAGTATTTATTCACATACTTAGTGCGTGTCAGTTTATATGTGTAGTCCCCAACCCGCACTGGGCCAGCGTGCCCGTTCCCATGAGAGGAGGCCTGTGCCCAGGAGTGGGACGTATATATATGGGCTGTTTTAATATTATTTTAATATTTTCTTATTTTTTATTATTTTTGTGGTCGTATAGTAAATCTGTAAAATATTCAAGTAATAAGTTAAACAATCCTTTGATAGCATGACTAACGCTCACACAGACAGCAAGGGCCTTTTTTATAGGTATAGATAGTAACATTGGCACTGTTTGGGTACAGTACGGAACCCTTAAATTATGGTTTATTTTCATAGCGTTCACCGCCAATAACAACACCAATTTTTAAATTTCTATTTATTGATTCAATTTGAACTTCGAACTCACAATAAAATGCAGCACAGTAAACACAAAAATCATCAAACCATTTATTATAATGTACTTATTTAAAATACATGAAAGTGACAAGGAAAGGTACAGAAACCAGGTCTTCTACGAACATCAAATATTATTGACGAACCACGAATATACAATACTTGCTCAATTTAAAACCACCTGATATTTATTTTATTACCAATATACGGCGATGGCTGGATTTTGAGCAAAAACTTTTGATTAAAAAAATATGTGGTCGACTTGTAAGTTCCAGTTTATTAAAAATACACAGCGATTGATGCGGGATTAAACTTACGTTTTAAACAGTGAGTAACTTATGTAAATGCGGTAAGACAAGCCGCGGGCGCGAGCCTCGGGCCGCGCGCGGCGGCAAGCGCTCTAGGCCTCGCCTTCTGACGCTCCCGGCCTCGCGGCCTCACCTACTGACGCTCTCGGCCTCGCATCCTCGCTTCTCGCGCGCGCACTACCGCCGCGCGCAGCCACGAGCGTGGCGCTTCTGATATGACTTCCTTACGTAGTAACGCCACTACGCCCGAAACGAATAGAAATAGTGTATATAAATTAGCTTATGTAACAAATAAGCTTAAATGTATATAATACTGAGGCAGAATTACATCTTAACTACGGCGTAACATTAAGTGTGGTACGTGGGATTAGACACGAGCGCAAGCCCTTACTTTAAACGGACGAATGCGATATATAATTATATTTTGCTTTATATCTATGTATCTGACGCTAAAACATCTATAATAATGTATTACTTTTTGTACATCTACTTATATAATAACCGTACATACACTTACTAAGCTTATTTGCTTCACGACCGAGTACCCAAGGTGTGTACACAACCGTAGCCGAAAAATTGCCGAATTATTCTAGATGCCTCTATGTCGTTGACTAGAAAACGAAGCTTCACTTTATGATTTTGCGAAATTGTTACAACAATCAAAAAGTTCGAGCGGATGATGGTCCGCCGATATTAACACACGTTGAGTACAGGGCGCTCGGGAACTGTGAGTATTGTCCCGTGGGCGAGCGCAGCGGGAGGGAGAGCGGAGACAGGGAGACAGGGAGACAGGAGAGGAGCACTACAAGAGACACAGTGACTAGAAGGAGACTAGAGTGAGCGCTCGCCCGCCCGGCTTGGCCGCCCGTCCCTTCGCTAAGTACACATTAATTATTAAAATATATCTTCGCACTTTATTACATAAAATTCACGTTATGTTCTACCTACGTTAAAAAAGTAAAGAAAAGCGGGCTTTAAGAGTAAGTAATTTAGGTTCAAATTTGTACGCGGAGCCTATTTACACAGCGTACCATGGACGTTTGTTCCACTGACCCCGGCGACAATGTCCAATGGGAAATAATCACGTTAATTATTACTAAACTAATATTACATGAAAACGGAAAAAAATGAGATCAATCATGAAATGTATTAAGTGAAAGGAGTCTTAGAAATATAAAAGAAGATATAAAGTAAGCTACACATTGGACGCTGTCACCGGGGCTGCGGCCTCGAAAACTTAAATTTAAAACTCCACTACAAGGTGACACTTATGAGTATCTAGGACACTAGACAAAAACTTAGTCTAATCTTATGAAATAATAATAAATATTTTGGTGCCAAAGAATAACAACATATTCCAAACGATATTCGACGAATATCCCATAAAATTGCGAGTAACCGCAAACCCAATGTCCACTAATCACACAAGCTTTGCAATATCAACCCAATCAACAAAATAATAAAGCTGGTACTGATAACATCCTACATCTCTCAAGTGAAAATCTCTTGTAAAATGAACCCTTTAAAGTTTACTTTACAAAAGCTGATGTTTAGATATCCTCCCACCGGATAGAAAGTACTAAAGGGACACACATTCATTCCATAAATAATTAAAGGGCAAGATTTAGACGTGAAGGGTTAACGACCCTGTATGGGGATAACTAGCACACGTCACAACAAATCGGGATACGAAACACACTCTCGGAGACCTTGTATTGGGATATGTACAGGCCCGGTCCTTGCAGCGATGTTGAAGCTGCTGGGTTAAGCTGGGTTCACATTTGTATCATTTCGTCGTATCGTATCTCCGTCTCGTTGCACCGACGCGTATCAACATCGCTAGTGTGGACGCAAAAACAGCGCGATCCTGCGGCGCGCCGTATCTGATCGCTCGGGATCGATATTGACACGCGTTTATTTTATACATCGGTAAGACAAGTATGGACGTGATTTGATACTGTATCACGATACGAAGTTATGATTTGATACGCGATACGCCGTGATCGCTCTCGAGGCAGTTTTTCCCCGATCATCGCACTTGACAAGTTTGTGAGCGTCCACACATACGGCGGTGATACGGCGTTATGATAACGATACGCTGCTACGCTACGGTTAGTATGGACGCATTTTTTCACGCGACTATGGTAGTACGGTGTAACCAAAGTCAGCATCCTTACTTAGGATACGCGAGCTCGATACGATACGCGTGATCGTGATCGGCAAAATGATACAAATGTGGAGCCAGCTTTTAAACGACGAAGCTGCCGGTCGCGAGACGGTGCCGCGGTCGGGAGGGGTGGAGGGCTTACTCCTTCACCTCGAAGTATTTGTAGGTGGGGTTCTCGTAGCCGTTGATCTGCATGTTGGCCACGTGCCGCTCCTCGGGGGTGGGGGCCACGGCGCCTGTCTGCTCGACCTGCAGGAACATTAGTATCTGTGGTCAATTATATTGTGCTGGTGTCAGTTTGTGTGGGTCGGTGGTAATGTATGTGCGCACAACGAGCGGCAAGTAATTTACCTACAAATAATGTGTGTGTAAAATATTAATCATCAATTAAATCAAGCGTGTTGGATGTTATGTTGGCTTGTTGTTTGTTATGTTGGCGAGAGTCCACCACGTATCGTATTGGCGTGTGTAGTGTAAAGATGGTTTATCTACGCACATAAATCATTAGTGCTCTAAAATATGTTCAGTAGCTCTAGTATAAGTTTTATCGGTACATATACGTTTTCGAACGCGTTTGCGTTTAGTTTCAATTTGTATGGCAACGCGTAGTTCCTAATAGTTACCACCAAAGGCACTGTTCGCGTTGCCATATAAATTGAAACTAAACGCAAACGCGTTCGATAACGTATTGTATGGATAAAACTTATACTAGAGCCTCAGATATCTACCGTAGGAAATGACCAGCATTACGGAAGAGGGCCGCTTCACTGGTGCGTAGGATGCGGAGCAGCACCAATAAAATTTTTACGTCATACCTGGCCATAAAGTAGGAATTACCGCACGCTATGCGTGCGGAAAACCCCACTTACTGGCCAGATAGAGACGTAAAATTTTGTACTCACCACGGGCGGTAATAAAGAAAGCCTCAGAGCGCATATTTATCGCCCTTGCCTTCGGCTCGGGCGTCAAATACCTGCGTTCTGAGACATTATTTGTTTAACCGCCCTAGGTAAGTAATGTACTATAGAAATGTTTGCTGCAAAACCTGATTCCCCCATTTACCTTCGTGTCAACAATTTGATGATTGCCAATCGAAAACTGGTTGGCAATCATTAAGTTGTTGACGCAGGGATTGTGTACGTAAAATACTGTACCTACTTACCACATACAGTATAAGTTAAATTTAATTAGTAGTTTTAGTGTTTAGTTTAGTTAATAATTATATTCTAACAATAGTGTCGTAAGATTGTAATTACTAACCAATGGATCATCAGTTATCTGAATAAATAAATATTTATTATTATGTCTTTCCCGCTCACGGGACAATGATGTCCCGGACCTTTGGGAGGCGTGCGTGGGGCTAGGTACCTACAAAGTACCAACTGAGCCAACACGTAGAGGCCCTTTTGACAATTTAATGAAATGCAAGGAGTACACCGAGCGGATGCTGTCCCTGCCCGTATCATGGGATGCACACAGAGACAGCACCCGCTTATTATTATTATTATTACAACAATTTTACTATGACAACTTTCTTGTCGGGTAGTAGGTAAAATCTGTACTGTAATGTTTTTACAGTATCGATTTTTGTATCGTTATGAGTTTAAATTTGGAACAGCTGTTAAAACTCAAGTGCGTCTCTATTCTAGTATCTATAGATATTAAAACAATTATCGATACGATATTAGTGACATGAGAAAAGGGACTTAATTTGTTAGTCTATGATTAAAAAAAAATCATTCGTCTTGACAGCGGATTGAATTGCCGCCATTACAGATTTGATTGTACGTTTTTTGCTGTTACGAAAGTATAATTGTGAAAAGTTGTTTATCTACGCACATATCATTAGTGCTCTAAAATGCGTTCAGTAACCGTCGGAAATGACCAGCATTATTACAACCAATTTTACTATGACAACTTTCTTGTCTGTGGTAGTACGTAAAATCTGTAAGTACTGTAATGTTATTACAGTACAGATTTTTGTATTGTGATGAGTTTAAATTTGGAACAGCTGTCAAAACTCAAGTACACATACACATGTAGTATTCACTTTTCGAACGTATGTTCAGGGCAACTCAACTGCGTTACACCATCGAGCAGCTGGCTCAACGAATGTGATCTCTGTGTCGCGTCGCATTCATAGGTATACTCTTAGTGAATGCTGGTGATGATTTATTATTTGTATCATACTCGAATAATTTATGTCCAATACTTAGTTGAGAAATATATTCGTCTATGCACACATTACCCTTAATCAATGGATAACCGGAAATGTAGTGCTTACGTGATATGTGGGGAGAATGACTATTTAGATAATTATAATTTATTAATCTATTCACAATGTACAAATTCACTTTAAATTATACATAGTAATTTTTAGGAGTCTATTCTAGTATCTATAGATATGAAAACAGTTATGTATATATGTATTTTTTACTTTTGTAACTGTTTTTTAACTTTTTTTTCTTTTTTTTAACGTTTGAACTTTTTTTCTTTTTTTAACTTATTTTCCCCTTTCTTTTACTTTTTTTAAAGATATTTTACAGAGAGCACTAGTAGCAATGCAGGTCATTTTCCTACGGCTTCTGAACCCATCCTAGAGTACTTATGATATGTGTTTAGATAAAGTAGTGTATGCAACTGTACATAATTAGGCCTTAAAACACTCGTGTGATCCTATTATGAAACTCGCTGACGCTCGTTTCATAAAACCGCACTCGTATTTTAAGGCCTCTCATTATGTATCAGTAGCATAAACTACTATTGTAATTTACATTTTAGTTGAAAATATGAGTAGTAAGTACTGACTTCGAGAACGATATTAACACTCCGCCGGATATCGTAAATGTAGCCAAGATTGCAACAATTATATTTTACAAGTAGCACTAGTAGCAAAGCAGGTCATTTTCCTACGGCGTCTGAACCCATCTTAGAGTACTTATGATATGTGTTTAGATAAAGTAGTGTATGCATTTGCACATAATTAGGCTTTAAACACTCGTGTGATCCTATTATAAAAACCACACTCGTATTTTAAGGCATCTCATTATGTATCAGTTGCATATTTACAAGCTCGTGTCAGCAACTCATTATGAATTGTTCCTCTCTCTATCACTGAGAGGAACAAAAGGTTTTGATTCATTATTGATATCCGCAGTAGGTAGGTTGCGTTATGTTGGCGTGAGTGACTTCAAGTTATCATAGCTAGGTGTTGTGTTTACATGTAAAGCTTCTGTGTTATATCGGTGCGTAGCAAGGTGTTGAAGATTGTCTCGGTGTGCAGCAAGGTGTTGTGTGTCGTATTTGTATGTACCTACCTAGTAGGGTGATTCTTAAAAACCGAAAATTTGAAATTTCAATTTCTCACCCTCTTATATTGAACTAATACGTAAAAAAAGAACGTCTGATTTTTATTTTTACTTTTGGATAAGATTTAGGGGTCGCTACTGAATTTTGAAATTCTTAAGGTTTGCATATCTCCATAGTAAGATTTTTTGTTATATTTAACATTTTACTACTTTCATGAGCTACACTCGATAAATAAGGAATAAACAATCGAGAAAATACGAAATTCTTTCACTAAATGTTCGACGTTTATTTGAAATCAAATTTAAAGTCTTAAAATCATCGCCAGAGTCCGTTTTTAGCATATTAGCACAATAACATTAAATTTTTGAATTACTGGCTGAAAATAAGTGATCTTTTTTATATTTTCAAGATTATTCATATCCTATCATCAAATGTAGCTCATGAAAGTAGAAAATTTTAAATATAAAAAAAATCTTACTATGTACCTACAGCGCGCCGCTGGCGCCGGAGTTTGTATTGGCACTAACCTGCACGAAGCCCTGCGGTTGCCGGTCGCGGCGGCGCGCGACGGCAAGCGCGACGGCGGCGGCGGCGGCCAGCGCCGCGCCGCCCACGCACAGCGCCGGGTACAGCGCGGCGCTGGCACCCGAGTTTGTATTGACACTAACCTGCACGAAGCCCTGCGGTTGCCGGTCGCGGCGGCGCGTGACGGCGAGCGCGACGGAGGCGGCGGCGGCCAGCGCCGCGCCGCCCACGCACAGCGCTGGGTACAGCGCGCCGCTGGCACCCGAGTTTGTATTGACACTAACCTGCACGAAGCCCTGCGGTTGCCGGTCGCGGCGGCGCGTGACGGCGAGCGCGACGGCGGCGGCGGCGGCCAGCGCCGCGCCGCCCACGCACAGCGCCGGGTACAGCGCGGCGCTGGCACCCGAGTTTGTATTGACACTAACCTGCACGAAGCCCTGCGGTTGCCGGTCGCGGCGGCGCGTGACGGCGAGCGCGACGGAGGCGGCGGCGGCCAGCGCCGCGCCGCCCACGCACAGCGCCGGGTACAGCGCGGCGCTGGCACCCGAGTTTGTTTTGACACTAACCTGCACGAAGCCCTGCGGTTGCCGGTCGCGGCGGCGCGTGACGGCGAGCGCGACGGAGGCGGCGGCGGCCAGCGCCGCGCCGCCCACGCACAGCGCTGGGTACAGCGCGCCGCTGGCACCCGAGTTTGTATTGACACTAACCTGCACGAAGCCCTGCGGTTGCCGGTCGCGGCGGCGCGCGACGGCGAGCGCGACGGCGGCGGCGGCGGCCAGCGCCGCGCCGCCCACGCACAGCGCCGGGTACAGCGCGGCGCTGGCACCCGAGTTTGTATTGACACTAACCTGCACGAAGCCCTGCGGTTGCCGGTCGCGGCGGCGCGCGACGGCGAGCGCGACGGCGGCGGCGGCGGCCAGCGCCGCGCCGCCCACGCACAGCGCCGGGTACAGCGCGGCGCTGGCACCCGAGTTTGTATTGACACTAACCTGCACGAAGCCCTGCGGTTGCCGGTCGCGGCGGCGCGCGACGGCGAGCGCGACGGCGGCGGCGGCGGCCAGCGCCGCGCCGCCCACGCACAGCGCCGGGTACAGCGCGGCGCTGGCACCCGAGTTTGTATTGACACTAACCTGCACGAAGCCCTGCGGTTGCCGGTCGCGGCGGCGCGTGACGGCGAGCGCGACGGAGGCGGCGGCGGCCAGCGCCGCGCCGCCCACGCACAGCGCTGGGTACAGCGCGCCGCTGGCACCCGAGTTTGTATTGACACTAACCTGCACGAAGCCCTGCGGTTGCCGGTCGCGGCGGCGCGCGACGGCGAGCGCGACGGCGGCGGCGGCGGCCAGCGCCGCGCCGCCCACGCACAGCGCCGGGTACAGCGCGGCGCTGGCACCCGAGTTTGTATTGACACTAACCTGCACGAAGCCCTGCGGTTGCCGGTCGCGGCGGCGCGCGACGGCGAGCGCGACGGCGGCGGCGGCGGCCAGCGCCGCGCCGCCCACGCACAGCGCCGGGTACAGCGCGGCGCTGGCACCCGAGTTTGTATTGACACTAACCTGCACAAAGCCCTGCGGTTGCCGGTCGCGGCGGCGCGCGACGGCGAGCGCGACGGCGGCGGCGGCGGCCAGCGCCGCGCCGCCCACGCACAGCGCCGGGTACAGCGCGGCGCTGGCACCCGAGTTTGTATTGACACTAACCTGCACGAAGCCCTGCGGTTGCCGGTCGCGGCGGCGCGCGACGGCGAGCGCGACGGCGGCGGCGGCGGCCAGCGCCGCGCCGCCCACGCACAGCGCCGGGTACAGCGCGGCGCTGGCACCCGAGTTTGTATTGACACTAACCTGCACAAAGCCCTGCGGTTGCCGGTCGCGGCGGCGCGCGACGGCGAGCGCGACGGCGGCGGCGGCGGCCAGCGCCGCGCCGCCCACGCACAGCGCTGGGTACAGCGCGCCGCTGGCACCCGAGTTTGTATTGACACTAACCTGCACGAAGCCCTGCGGTTGCCGGTCGCGGCGGCGCGCGACGGCGAGCGCGACGGCGGCGGCGGCGGCCAGCGCCGCGCCGCCCACGCACAGCGCTGGGTACAGCGCGGCGCTGGCACCCGAGTTTGTATTGACACTAACCTGCACAAAGCCCTGCGGTTGCCGGTCGCGGCGGCGCGCGACGGCGAGCGCGACGGCGGCGGCGGCGGCCAGCGCCGCGCCGCCCACGCACAGCGCTGGGTACAGCGCGCCGCTGGCACCCGAGTTTGTATTGACACTAACCTGCACGAAGCCCTGCGGTTGCCGGTCGCGGCGGCGCGCGACGGCGAGCGCGACGGCGGCGGCGGCGGCCAGCGCCGCGCCGCCCACGCACAGCGCTGGGTACAGCGCGGCGCTGGCACCCGAGTTTGTATTGACACTAACCTGCACGAAGCCCTGCGGTTGCCGGTCGCGGCGGCGCGCGACGGCGAGCGCGACGGCGGCGGCGGCGGCCAGCGCCGCGCCGCCCACGCACAGCGCTGGGTACAGCGCGCCGCTGGCACCCGAGTTTGTATTGACACTAACCTGCACGAAGCCCTGCGGTTGCCGGTCGCGGCGGCGCGCGACGGCGAGCGCGACGGCGGCGGCGGCGGCCAGCGCCGCGCCGCCCACGCACAGCGCTGGGTACAGCGCGGCGCTGGCACCCGAGTTTGTATTGACACTAACCTGCACGAAGCCCTGCGGTTGCCGGTCGCGGCGGCGCGCGACGGCGAGCGCGACGGCGGCGGCGGCGGCCAGCGCCGCGCCGCCCACGCACAGCGCTGGGTACAGCGCGCCGCTGGCACCGGAGTTTGAGCTGCGCACCGTGTAGCCCTGCGGAAACATTGTCAGGTTAAACAACATTACCATGCTAATTAGCTGTACATATAGAACGTCAAATATGTTCTTGTCTATGATATTCATTTTAAAGATTCCCAATTGTAGAGATCGCCATATATGTATATATTCTTACTATAATTTCTGGTTGTAGCATAGCGTCACTCGAGTAACGGTGGTGCAAAGGCTCGACCAATCCTATAACTAGCGTTGAAGTGAAAACACGACTAAGAAGAAGAATCAAGGTAACACCACGTAAAAATTTAAGTATTTTTGAATAAATGATGGAATTGAATTGTTGAAGGCGCTCAAATTAGTGAAATTCGATAAGACTGCACTTCTGAACCTTATCCGGAAACCTGATATGATATGGTTTTATCTGACTGTCTGTTGTTGGCTTGACCATTTTTGTACAGGCTCGAAAGTACGAGTCAAGCTATTGCACTTTCGGCCGAGGTTTAACACAGTGCTTTTCACGCCTACTGCCAGGAAATTCCAACAATTATATTTTTTATTTACACCCATATCATAAAGCCTCTAAGTATATAATGTGTTCGGAAACCGTATATAATGACCACCATTATTGCAACCAGTAACGTAACATCAGCGTTTTATGTGTGCCAGTGTTATAATAATGAATGTATGAAAAATCATACTAACAACGATATCAATACTATTATGAAAATATAGTTGGTCATGATTTGAAATCGTCGGCCATGGCGGTCCAATGGCGGTTATTCTAATGGTTCCCGGACACATAATTGAGGTGCTGACGCTCGTTTCATAAAACCACACTCGTGTTTTAAGACCTCTCATTATGTATCAGTTCCATAAACTATTGTAAAACAAAATTAAGTACCTAATTTAAGATCATAATACTAAACAAAAAACAAAAAAAGCAGGGCACCGCGCGGGGCTGCCCGGCACGGGCGCGCGGGGACAGGGCCTGTGAATGTTCGAATCGCTGTTCAAACTGTGCAACAATAACATATTTTGTTTCGAGCGGAGAATCTGTTTCGGACGAGTGTACTCACAGGCTGAGAATGCGAGACCTCGTGCTTGAGCGCGTGCGCTTGTGGCGGTGGCGCGTGCTCCTCCGCTTGTTCCAGAGCCGCGCGTAGACCCTCGCCTTCAGTCTGCGGAAAAAACATGTTTAATTAAGAGACCCGGCAAGCTAGGTTCTCCATACAAACGTAGTAACGCTCTCAAAATCAAAAAAAAAATGTACCATTATTTAAAAGTGAACTATTGAGTTTTTTTTTTCATACCTCGCTAGTGGATCGTCGGCTGGATGTCTCGCCCACAACGTCAGTCTCGCCGGTCTCCACCTCGGGCATCTCAGTCACCGTGCTGGTAATGATCTCCTGCAATGCAAACATCCGGTTAGAAGGACCACTTCTGACGGCTGGTTCTGAGAAGACCTTGGCTTGGCTGTTGAGTTTACCCATTAGGAAGTCAGTCAATGGTGGCAGTATTAGAGAATCATCATCAATATCAACTTACACGGATATGTCTCAAAGATGCGTAGATTGTATACAATCAAACTAAACTCTGTACAGTCTCACTAC
Organism: Epinotia brunnichana; assembly: GCA_963854355.1. NCBI lineage: Eukaryota > Metazoa > Arthropoda > Insecta > Lepidoptera > Tortricidae > Epinotia > Epinotia brunnichana. Next base: position 12,294,758 of record OY977949.1, on the reverse strand, counting down.
TGTTTATTTTTCCGTTTACGTTGCAATCTACTTTAGGCCGCGCTACTATATGACATTATAAAGTAAATTATATCAGTGCAAACTTAACTCGCATACGATAAGCATCAACTGAAGGAACGGCCAATTAATCTAACAATTTTATACCTTAAAAGCAATAAATCTGTTATAACTTATCTTCTCCGTTCTCTCAACACACTCAAACACAACATCCAAGTGTATGGGCTAACTGGCTCATACACACTCTCATCAGAAACTAAAAGGGTGCCGGGCGCCGCAGTGGGCGAGGGTTCCACCTCGCTCTGGTCTGATCTGGGAAGTCTGGAAGACAGGTGCCACACAATAGAGTACTCACAGTAGTGGTAGTCTCCTGTGTGTAAGCAGCCCGGGTGGTGACGTCACGCGCAGTGGAGGCGGAGGGTGCGGGCGGTGCGGAGGGTGAGGGCGCGGCGGTGCCGGGCGCCGCAGTTGGCGAGGGCTCCACCTCGCTCGTATCGTCGTCCGTTTCTTCTGTTTCCTTCACGCCGTTCGATGTCTGAAAGAGAGAAATAAAATATAACGTCGATTTGTTTGAAACCGCTGGTATAATCGTATGTCCTATCCTTTAGAGGGATTATCCATCAAGGCCGAGACGCACTGACAGCGGTGGCAGGGCGGCGCGGAGGCGGTACCGGTTGTAATGTTCGAGGTAATATGAAAGGATCCGCTCAAAACGTTTTTTTCCCGGCCGGTATTCTGTGCCCATTTTCAACTTGGCAAGCTGGCTCCTCGTCACCCGACCCGTCGGGTAATGTACAATTTACGTTATTATGATAATAAAATTTAAACATTAGGTACGTTTGGGCCTCGATGCCATCTATAAAACAGTTATTCGGCCTCTGGATTCATTGACACTAAACATATTAACCCTAGCTCTCTTCTCCTGGATATCCTGAAGCTGGCAAGCTACGTTGGTCCGTCTTAGCGCTCATCTGCTCCCTTTGCATTTCGGCCTCGATGCGGTCCAAGAGTAGTTTTACCGCCTCAGGGATTATTGACACTGGACATACTAGTTGGAACATATTATGGACCAATCTAACCTCTTTAATCTGTTTAGGTTTGTTTTTATAGTCAGACAGATGTCACTTACATTGTCCGTTTGCTTTTGCTGTGTTCAGGCGTACTATCAATAAATTCATGGAACAGAGAAGGTGTTTACAATGAATAGGTATCCCCGGCTTCTCCAACATGGTAGCAGACCATTCAAAATTCACCTAGTTCCTGAAGTGAATTCGTATAATTTTCGATCAAGATATTTTCCAAATTTTCTCGTAAGAAGCAATAGATGGCACCTGCCAGTCAGAATGTTTCCGTGGAAAAATTGTCGGGAATTCAGAACTATAATTCCTGGAAATTCATCATGAAGATGGTGCTTATCCAAGACGATCTCTGGGATTGTATAGGAGAAACGGAAAATAAATGTGAAGACGCCAAGAAGCAGGAAAAGGCGCTCGCGAGAATCGCCTTGTCTGTGCAGCCTACAGTATTTCCACAAATTCGAAATGCGAAGACAGCGCGTGAAGCATGGCAGAACCTGCAGAAGGCATACTAAGATCGAGGTCTGTGTCGACGACTCGGCTTACTTCGAACGCTATTCGCAACAAAATTGAGCGAATGTGCTAGTATGGAGGCATACGTGAACAGGATCATGGATACATCGCAACTTTTGAGCGATATTGGATCGGCTCTAGAAGACGACTTCCTGGCCGTAATATCACGGTGTTTGCAGTGCCTTAAAAAGCCTATTTTGACGTTTATACGTCAAAATAGCGGCGTGTTTGAGGAGACCTACGGCAGGTGGCAGTCCAAAGCGGAAGCGGAAACAGGCCTGCCTAAGTATGGCATTAAAGCAAATTCCATTTTACGTAGTTTGATTGTAACTGAGACTACATTTCCACATTAGTATATTTGTTATACAATTGCTTCGGCTAAAAACACTTACTATTTACATATACTTTATTATTAAAACAGAACATTGAATTTACGGTTCGAGCATTTTACGTGAAATGGAACGTAAAACATCCAAACTTTATTCAATATAGTCTATGCCCAAACTTCTGTCATTCACGTCATTGTCAGACTGTCACCATTACATTGAAAATGGATTCATAATTGTCTTTAATTATTATTTATCGTTTATTATCGTGTGCTACGAGTCGTTTATTATCGCTTGAACCTGCTGTTTTCTCATGTGTACCTTGATTTGGTTATTGACGATTGTAAGTCAGTAATATTATACCAAACTCGTAATAAGATACCAAACTGATGTAACCTACTGCTTGAATAACTGTTTCATGTTCGTAATTGACTGTGATTCCTCGAATAAAATATATTAGAACTCAGAAATTGCCTTTATTATTTTAAATTTATTCGTTAAGCAGGAATTGGCATATTATTATATGCCAATTCCTGATGTACAGGTAAAGTGTATATGTGTGTGTGAGTATTTCCGTTCACGCACACATGCGTACACTCGACGCACACATATGAACTTACTAGAGCTAACTCTTGGGCTGTTGAAGTCGGTTAAAACTAGATGACGCGCGGCATGCAAAACCTTGACTGACGTCTCTATCTCTATATATTCATAGTACTCTTTGCGTAATATTTCTGAGCGGTTTGACAAGCGATTACGATCCGTTAATTATGGCTCTAGAAAATTCGTGTGCGTCAGGATGGCGGGTGGACCTCGGGAATTTCAATGAAATGTTGACAGATATTTGGTACCTTCTGTGTACCTCTGTGTACCTTTAATAAAATTCTGTGTACCTCTCCTGAAAACGAGCTATCTTCAAAATTAGGTCCACCCGCCATCCTGACGTCAGAATGGCGGGTGGACCTTTGATATATGTACAAAACGTACATTTTTTTTTACGATTTGTGTATAATAATTTGGTACCTTCTGTGTACCTCTGTGAACCTTTAAAAAAAATCTGTGTACCTCTCCTGAAAAAAAGCTATCTTCGAAAATAGGTTCACCCGCCATCCTTATATTACTCAGTACGTAGTCGGCCGCTCTGTCGACAGTGTTTTAGTATACAAAACGAAACAAGCAATATTACATTTATTATTACTTTTATACATGTTGAAAATGCTTGTTTAATGCTGATCTAATTACAATATAATTTACCTTAAAGTTAATTTGTTTTTCACTTTAAAATTCTTTTTAACCTTTTAGGTAGCTCGATATTAGCTGTCGCACGAAGTATGGCGTGACTGAATTGAATAAAATATCAGAACTTATTTGTACGTACTTACTTAGTACAAAAATTATGATGTAGGTATATTTCACGCTTTTACTCGTACCTAGGTTCTTATCATAAAATCTTTCATTCATTTGTTCTTGTATAGAACTCAGGCGGCAAAGGACAGAGGCGGAAGCGAAACGACAAGACATTACACGTATATTATTATTACAAAAATCTTAAAAATGTCTCCTTTAATGTTTATTAAATTACGATACTTAAACCTAACTCTTGCCTATGTCTTGTAACCGTTGTCAATGCGATGCATGACGCGACGCGACTACGATTAAGGTGAGGCCTGTTCACGATCTGACAAAAAGATTGATGGTTGAGCTATCAGTGTGAAGAAATAATGAAGAATGTCTACTACAGAAAAATTACTGTTGACTGAAAAAGAAACACAATAACCGAACATAATATTAAAAAACCGGCCAAGTGCAAGTTGGACTCGCGTACGAAGGGTTCCGTACCATTATCTATAAAAATGGCAAAAAAATCACGTTTGTTGTATGGGAGCCCCCCTTCAAAAAATATTTTATTTCGTTTTTAGTATTTGTTGTTATAGAAGTAGAAGTAGAAGTAGAAGTAGAAAAGCTTTATTCAACATCACATTACACGAAATTATAATTAAACATTTAAACATTAATACATGTGAACCTTAAGATTAGAATTAAAATATAAATTTAAAATTAATGTTACAATTTTGATGTGTGTGTGTGTGTGTGTGATGTTAAAAAGGAGCTTGCCTCAGCATATTGTTACAGCGAGGTCACTGCAACGCTGGTTTTCAGGCAGACCCTGGTAACTATGTACATCCATTTTGAATTGCTCGCTGTTTGTCGGGAACGAAATGTCTCAGTTATTGTATGTGTGTGCGTGTGTTTGGCTTTACTTGGAATACGAAGTGTGTGATGATTGTAAGTAGGTATGTTTGGATGTTCATACATAATAAACATATTTGGCCAATGGCATAATTAAAAGCAAATAATTTAATGTACAAGGTACTCTGATGGTAGGTCATATGGTCATTAATTACATATATGAAGGTTATAGCGGCAACAGAAATACATAATCTGTAAAAATTTCAACTCTAGCTATCACGGTTCTTGAGATACAGCCTGGTGACAGACGGACGGACAGCGAAGTCTTAGTAATAGGGTCCCGTTTTACTCTTTGAGTACGGAACCCTAAAAATTACTTGGTAGCTCTGTAAAAAAATCTTAAATATCACCATAAAAATAAACTTTATGTTCGAGATTTCGGAATTTTCAACGACAATCTATGTTTTTTTTATAAAAAGGATAACTTTTGTGTTGTTCTAAAACAATAACCGGATAGATTTTTAATAAATTATCTAATATTTCAAAAATCAATTATGAAGTAGTACTTAAAAGTAGGTACTTAAAAGTAATGTACTACACACTTCCGAACACGCACTTCCATCTCGCTCACGCTTATGCTCAGTGTGAGGGAGAGAAGACCGTGAACCTACATCGCCTTAAAGTGAATATAAGTCAGTATTTCAAGCGAATAATATTATAACTTGCCGTTTTTAGGTTTTCATACCCAAAGGGTAAAACGGAACCCTATTACTACGACTCCGCTATCCGTCCGTCTGTCTGTCTGTCCGTCTGTCACCAGGCTGTATCTCATGAACCGCGATTTTTAGACAGTTGCAATTTTCACTGATGATGTATTTCTGTTGCCGCTATAATAACATAATACTAAAAAATAGAATAAAATAAATATTTAAGGGGGCTACCATACAACAAACGTGATCTTTTTGCCGTTTTTATAGATAATGGTACGGAACCCTCCGTGCGCGAGTCCGACTCGCACTTGGCCGGTTTTCAAGTTAGTAGTTCGTCCACTATGTTTGGAAACGTGTTCCTTAAAAGCCATACATTTCAAAATTGGGTTCGTCTACCGACCTACTTCTAAACAGGAGGTACCGAATTACTTTCAGTAGCTAGCTTTCCTCGCGGCTCCGCCCAAGTAATACAAAGAACGGCAGGTGGAGCCGCTATATTTAATACCGTTTACGTCCATCCAAAAGGTACTATTATACCAAATAATCGGTGTAGTTTGGGACTTTGTAAGCTTGTACTTATATACTTAGGGGTTAGTTTCCTGAACAAGGTACCTACTCATCTGATTTTTAATATGTGTCTCAGGTAAGTAGGTATACTTATATAATTTTCGGTCCACGCGGCTTCGCCCGCGTATTGCAAAGGATGCAGGCAAACCCGCGGGATAAAAAATAGTCTATGTCCATCTAAAAAGTTAATTCTATACATAGGTTTGACCTCGGGCTGAGGGAGACCGCTGAGTGTTTGATGAATGTCTCACTTAGCCCGGATCAATGGAGCCTGGCTTCTTTGCCCATTCGGAGTGGGGGCCTGGGCTTACGGAGCGCGCGGGACGTGGGACTGCCAGCCTTCTTGGCGTCGGCGGGGGGGGGTCGTCGGCCTGGTTACTGACATTTTAGTTAACAATGGTGACAGGGCAACTATCCCCTACGCGTCTGATGCCATGGCGGCTTGGTTGGCCCTCAACCCGGGTGTGCAGGTGCCTGAGAGACCGGACCGACAACGCGCGTGGGATGACGTGGGAATCAAGAGGGTGTTTGAGAGCCTGCTGGGGAGGGCGATGGGTGTGGACAGGGCTAGGCTGTTGGCAGTGTCGAGACCTGAAGCCGGAGCGTGGTTACGGGCGCTGCCCTCTCCGCACGTGGGCACTCTTCTCGACGATGATTCCATGCGGGTGGCTGTGGCTCTCCGCCTGGGCCGCGATGTTTGTGAACGTCATCTATGCATCTGCGGCACCATGGTGGAGAGTAATGGTCACCACGCCTTGAGTTGTGGTCGATGTGCCGGCCGATTCCCGCGTCATCACGCTCTCAATGATATTGTCCGGAGAGCGCTAGTCTCGGCAAATGTTCCGTGTGTGCTGGAGCCTTCAGGCCTTAGTCGGACGGACGGTAAAAGACCTGATGGTTTGACCCTGGTGCCTTGGCATAGAGGGAAGTGCCTTCTATGGGACGCCACGTGCGTCAGCACTTTCGCGGCCTCGCACCTCGGTCGCACCACGTGCACGGCTGGAGCGGCTGCTGAGATGGCGGCTCTTAGGAAGCGGGACAAATATTCTGCTTTGGAGGGTTATTTATTTGTCCCGCTCGCGGTAGAAACGACTGGTTGTTGGGGTTCGGAGGCCAAAAAATTCATCAAGGAGATCGGGCGCCGTCTGGCGGAGAGGGGTCTTGACCCCCGTTCCGGGTCATTTCTGGTGCAACGTCTGTCCATCGCGATTCAGCGCGGCAACGCGGCGAGCGTGATGGGCACCTTTCCACCGGGGGTGGCTCGGGGCGGGCTCTTTGACTAAGTTAATAATTTATTATTAATAACACTCATTGTACCTTTTTATTTATTGTCTAACTGTGTAATTGACCAAAGTGTATGTATATTACATTGGATATAGTTATTAATGTATTGTTGTTGAATAAATTTATGAATTAAATTAGTAAAATAAAAAAATCCTGAGATTTATTTAATTTTTTCGCGCCATACTTCGTGCGATCTAACTGAGCTAGGTACCTTTAAAAATACAAGGAATTTTAAGGTGAAAAACAAATTAACTTTAAGGTAAATTATATTGTAATTAGATCAGCATTAAACAAGCATTTTCAACATGTATAAAAGTAATAATAAATGTAATATTGCTTGTTTCGTTTTGTATACTAAAATACTGTCGACAGAGCGGCCGACTATGTACTAAGTAATATAAGGATGGCGGGTGAACCTATTTTCGAAGATAGCTTTTTTTCAGGAGAGGTACACAGATTTTTTTAAAGGTTCACAGAGGTACACAGAAGGTACCAAATTATTATACACAAATCGTAAAAAAAAATGTACGTTTTGTACATATTTCAAAGGTCCACCCGCCATTCTGACGTCAGGATGGCGGGTGGACCTAATTTTGAAAATAGCTCGTTTTCAGGAGAGGTACACAGAATTTTATTAAAGGTACACAGAGGTACACAGAAGGTACCAAATATCTGTCAACATTTCATTGAAATTCCCGAGGTCCACCCGCCATCCTGACGCACACGAAAATTCGAACGTGTCATTGTCAAGTGAAGTTGTCAAATTGAAATTGCTTCAAGAAAATTTATGATTATGATGTTTGGTACGTAGACAGCGGGTCCTCGCTTCATCTTTGCAATGATCGCAGTGTGATGTCGGATTTCACCAGCGACAAGCCGAAAAAAGTGTACATAGCCAACGGTGAGGCTATGATGACGGCTGGAAAAGGCACAGTGCAAGTTGTTTTGAAGGACAATTGTATACGACCAATAATTCATGTATATTTAGTTCCTAAATTAACTGCTAACTTGTTATCTGTCAGTGCCATGGTTAATAAAGGCTTCAAAGTTATTGTTTCGTTCTGGCGTATGTACGGTTACTGACAACGGGGAGGTTTTGGCCGCCGCTACTCTAAGAGATGGTATTTATCAACTCGATGCCATAGAAACAGTGTCTGTTTTGTGTAGCGAGCCACCTTCGCAAGCGATGTGTTCGTCTTTGTCTGTAGATACAGGTGACAGCGTGACGTCAGCGCGCGTCAGCTCAACTGAAGGATGAAGGTCGTCCTGTTGTTATGCAAGCGAAGTCTCCTGTAGCACCACGAAACCAGTCGACACAATATGTCTGGCACCGCCGGCTAGCACATCTGAATACTAGAAGCATGGAGTTATTGCGAAAAGGTATGGTTACTGGTATTTCTTATGACAACAATGACTTTCAATCGTGTGTTTCCTGTATAGTAGGTAAACAGAGTAGGGGAGGACGGGGCTTCAATTAACAGAGGTAAGTATTAACAAGCGAATACCTAAAAAACTATAAACTTCATATCATCAGTAATTACTTGAATCTATCCCCACGACCGTGCTGCACAGGTTGGGACTCGTCAGATACTTCCAGGACACCGTGGGAGCGAGCTACGTCATGTGCATCCGTTTTTGGCAGTTATCGAACTTTTTTCTCTTTACGATTTTTTGATTTGCGCCACGAATGTTTGATTTATCTGGGCAATTATTTTTTTCCGGGAATTTTATTTTATTGGTTATTTATACTAAATGACTTTTGTAACGCTAATGTAAACTATTTCTTAGTTATGATTTTTTTCATCGAAAAAGTACACATGGGGCAAAAATTAACAAAACAGACGGGGTAACTATTAACCAGACTGCTAGGCTTAAAAATAGACTACTTGCCCTGCTACCTTTAAGGTAATTCTTTGTGATATTATCTATAACTGATTATTCGTATGTTAATGAAACATTTATCTTGTTCTATTCTATGTATGTATACTTATAAATATATTAACTAATATTAGTTTCAAGACTGATAAGTAAATTTAACACTGAAATTTGCTAATAAGTAATAGTGATTTAAACATACCTAATTACATATTTTGTTGTTTCTGTGAAACATGGTATTGTTCTGAGTTTTTTTGTTTCTTGACAATTGGTATGATTAGACAGTTTTCTATAACAAATTCTTTCAAGTTTTCAAGCCTGATGTTATTTTTATATGTAAATAATTAAATAATATATAAACATAATAATGTTTTCTTCAATAATAATAAGAGAAAAATATAGATGTTAATTCTTGCCCCTTTTGTTAATACTTACCTCAGACATGTTAATTCTAGCCCCGTTCACGGGGTAAGTATTAATTTCGGACTTTTCCCAGAAAAAGTGTTTTGTAGAAAAAAGTATCTACTTCTTGCCAAATTTATACCAAGTGCACTATAGCTGAATAGTTTAAACATCGTTTAAAAAAAGAATTATGTGAAAATTTTCAGTCGTTTTGAAGTTATAGATGAAAATATAAATGTTGTTAAGTCGCGCCCCGGTCTCCCCTAGATTGCCATTTCCTAAGAAATCAGAGACCAAGGAAATTCTTGGTTTGGTCCACAGTGACGTGTGCGGACCACTGCCATGTCCATCCCATTGGTGGGAAAATATATTTTTTGACGTTCATCGACGATTGGTCACGAAAAACATTCGTTTATTTTCTTAAAGCGAAGAGTGAAGGTTTTCGAGATTTTTACAGAATTCAAAACTGTCGTGGAAAACCAAACTAATAAGAAAATAAAGATTTTTCGCAGTGACGGAGGTGGTGAATTTGTCAATACTATTTTTCAGCGATTCCTGAAGAAGCATGGGATCCGACACCAGACCACAGTTCCGAGATCAGCGCCCCAGAATGGAGTTGCTGAACGCGCGAACAGGTCTATCATGGAAAAGGCCAGATGCATGCTTCAGGATGCGGGGTTGAAAAAGGAATTTTGGGCAGAAGCGGTCAACACGGCTGTTTACTTAAAGAATCGCTCTCCAACTAAGGCTGTGATGGGGTGTACTCCAGAAGAAAAATGGACAGGTAAAAGGGAGAATCTTAGTTACCTGCGCATTTTTGGTTGTCAAGCCTACGCCCTACAGCATAAACGGGACAAATTGGATCCCAAAAGCAAGAAATATATATTTGCTGGATATTGTGACGATACAAAGGGTTATAGATTAATAGACCCGGCGCATCCACAGAATGTCATAAAAACTTTGTGGAACATGCTTTTTGGAATGACGTATCAGAAAGTGAGAATGACAATTCACGCTAAAATTTGTTCGAACTAACTAGCAAGAATGTAAGTGTCACTAACAATGTTCAAGTGCAACCCGATCTATCCCCTGAGCCCACAGAAACATCTACTCGTAGTGAAATCAGTCATGACGATAGCGTCATCACGAAAGATGATTCTGAGAGCAGTAGTGAGACCCCAGATGACCCTGCGGATGAAACGTACGCCCCAGGAGATTCGACACTGGAAGACTGCGACAGCACGTTTGAGTCTGCGAGTGTAGCGCGCACTCTGTGCAGTAACGCGGGGGACCCTCAGACAGTTCGCGAGGCATTGAACGGCCCAGAAGCGGGTAAGTGGAAAGCCGCAATGGCGGAAGAGTATAAATCCTTCATCGATAACAAGTGTTGGACTCTGACTGATCGCAGTATGAAGCAACGGCCTGTCAAATGCAAGTGGATTTTTAAAAGAAAACTTGGCCTCGATGGGGAAATACTAAGGTACAAAGCGCGCCTTGTTGCAAAGGGTTATACACAGAAGTATGGTATAGATAGATTACCTAGAAACATTTTCTCCTGTAGTAAGATATTCGACTAAAGTAAAGTAAAGTAAAGTAATTTATTTTGCGTAAAACGTGGTACAGAAGATGGTATACATATATCACAGAGAAACACACATTTCACCAGCAACTGGCATGCAAAAATTTGAATATACCTAACGAAATAGAAATTAATCATAATGGATTTACACAATAAATATAATGTCAATTAAAATTCAAATTAAATTAGTTAAGTCTTAATACAAATTCATGTTTTTATAATAGTCAAAGTACTCATTTACAGTATAAAACGATTCCTGTATTAAAAAATTTCTCAGTCTTGATTTGAATATGTTAAATGGTAATTCTTTAATGTCATCATGTAACCTATTATAGATTCCAATCGCCATACAAAATGCGTTCTTGCCGTACAATTGAGTCTTTATAGGCGGAATAGCAAGACGATTTGGGTACCTCGTATTAGATTTGCATACGTCACTTTTTTTATTGAAAAATTCTGGATGAAGTTTAACAAATATACAAATTTCATATATATACATACTAGGCACAGTTAATATTTTTAATTCTCTAAATAACGGTTTGCAGGATGTGAGAATATCCAAGTTGTAAATAGCTCTGATGCATTGTTTTTGCGATATTAGCACTCGTTTTGCATGGCTTGAATTACCCCAAAGAAGGATGGCATATCTCAGAATGGAACCAACATACCCGTGATATGCCTGTATTGCAGTTTCCTTTGAGCTAACTTTTGCAAGTTTCCATAACGCATATGCAAAGGAGTTTATTTTATTGCATAATTTATTAGTGTGATCCCTCCAAGAACATGCATCGTCAAGCCATATGCCTAAAAATTTCGTGTTACAGGATTCTGTTAAGGTCTGATCTTCAAAGGTTACATGTAGTGAGCGTTTATTGCCATTTCTATTAACAAATTGTATAAATGTAGTCTTATCAATATTTACAGTCAAATTATTTCTACGTAACCATTTTATAATATTAGTAATTGTCATATTTATGTCACTATTATAAGATCTAGCATCACTAAATGGTATAACGATGGATAGATCGTCGGCAAAAAGAGTACAGGCAAAGTTTGTTACATTTGGTAGATCGTTAACGTATAATCGCACTAATAACTAAACGCACGTTATTGGCTTTAGCTGCAGAATTTAACATGAATAACGAACATCTGGATGTAAAAACGGCATTTTTGAATGGAGATCTAAAAGAAACCGTTTATATGGAGCAACCAGAGGGTTACAAAATAAAAGGTCAAGAGTATAAGTTGAACAAAGCCATATATGGACTGAAGCAAGCTTCGAAGTCATGGTATGAAAAGATAAATGACGTTTTAACGAATAAAATGAAATTTAAACGTTTATCTTCTGAACCCTGTGTATATGTCAAGTCAAGCGGGAAATCTATGATTATAATTGCGCTCTATGTCGATGAAATAATGCTGTTTTCTTCAGCGGAATGCCAAGGAACGGCAGAAATCAAAGAAGACTTGAGAAAGGCCTTCGAAATAAAGGATTTAGGGCCAGCACACCACATTCTCGGCATGAGGATTTGCAGACAGAATAATGAGATCGCTCTAGACCAGTCAAGTTACATTAAGAAGGTACTAGAACGTTTTCAAACATCTGATTGCAACCCTGCGCGAACACCTATGGAAACATGACTGAAGCACGTGAAGTCTACAACGAAGGATTGTACTCACGACTACAGAGGCCTGATAGGCTGTCTCATGTACATCGCGATTTGTTCCCGACCCGACAGCGCGTATGCTGTCAGTTCGCTGAGCCAGTTCAACGAAGCATATGATGAGACGCACTGGAAGGCGGCAAAACGCGTCCTTCATTACTTGAAAGGTACGATTAATTATTGTTTAACTTTTCAGAAGTCAGGGCTAGACATCGTTGCATATGCTGACGCTGATTATGCGTCGAACGAGGTCGATCGTCGATCTTATACCGGTTTCGTTTTCAAACTGGGAAATTCTACCATCTCTTGGGAGAGTAGGAAGCAGAAAACGGTCGCTCTTTCGAGCACGGAGGCGGAGTATATGTCTCTGTCAGATGCTTGCAAGGAGGCTCTGTTTCTGCGCAAGTTCCTGTTTGAAATTTACGGGGTACAGTTCAACATAACTTTGCACAATGACAACCAGTCGGCATTGTAGTTATGCACTAATTCCATGTACCACGCCAGAACCAAACACATTGACGTCAGACACCATTTCATTAGGGAAATTGTTGACGAGGGTACAGTTACCCTTAATTATCTCTCCACTGACCAAATGGTGGCCGACGTGTTGACCAAACCATTGGCAAAAGAAAAACACGATAAGTTTTTATCTCATTTATTTGTTATGCCTAATAAGTGAGATGTTGTAGGTTTCTAAGTAGTGTACTAGTATAGAACTAGTATAAATTATTTTAGATCCGTTTCATTTATCGCTTGTAGTTTATTTTACTGTTTAATATGTTACGGATATATTTATTGATTTATACTGTTTCTAATTTATTTTTTTGCTACTGTATTGTTTTGTTGTAAGGACAGCACATGTGTCACTACTTAGTGCTTTATTTATTTATTGTGTTGTGTGTTAACTTTTTGTGTTGACGTTGAGTTTATATTGGTTCAAGGGCCAGTGTTGGAACATATTATGGACCAATCTAACCTCTTTAATCTGTTTAGGTTTGTTTTTATAGTCAGACAGATGTCACTTACATTGTCAGTTTGCTTTTGCTGTGTTCAGGCGTACTATCAATAAATTCATGGAACAGAGAAGGTGTTTACAATGAATATCCCCGGCTTCTCCAACAATACTAACCTTAGCCCTCTCCTCCTGAATGTCCTGACGCTGGCGGGTGCGCTGGTCTCTCTTAGCACTGAGCTGCTCCCTGGCAGCCTGTTCTCTTTGAACTTCGGCCTCGATGCGGTCCAGGAGCAGCTCTTCGGCCTCGGGGGTCATTGACATCAGAGATACCGCCATGTCGTCCTTGGATTGCATGGACTGTGGAATAAGAACAATGTTAAAACATAGGAAACGTTGGTTTGACCTACTGTTACAAGGTGGCTCGAAAAAGTGTGGAATGGATATCTACACGAAAATATTGTAAGAGTAAGCCACAATGAGGACAACATCTGATCGAACGGGATGTGTTTATTCTATACAATAAAATAAGGATTCCGGAAATAATATTCTGATACCAACCAGGAACAAAATAAGACCATTTAGAATATATTGAGAATCCATCAAGTCAACGTGACGCCATTTAATTCAGGTGCTTCCACAAGTAGATTAAACAGAAATAAAGTTAGGTAATTTGGCGTTAGACCCGCGAAAAGTTACTTTTTTCACGTGCGCAATAGTTTCAATTGTTACATTACGAGATAATCCACTATTAACTGCTGCTTGAGCTCAGGGCCCAAAATTGCATAATATTAACGAATACACAAACCTGAACGTAATCCTCAATAGCGGTGCCAATGTTGTTGTACAGATGGGGGCGGCGGCGCAGAGAGGTCAAAGCGCGCTGTAGGGCTCGGTCGGCGTCCTGGAAATATGTCATGTTTATTCTAATTCAGAAGAAAATGTGGAATGTTTACCTGACTTAAAGTTGACAAGACATTTGAATAAAACAATTGATTTAACTAGCTTCTGAGGTAAAATTTAAACTCGTACCATTTTTGCTCTTATTTCTGACATAAAAAGTATGTGTTTGAGTTTCCTTTGTCGTAACTACTAACTGCTGAAGGCCAAAGAGTTACCTAAGCATAAAATAGTCATCCTGGCAGCACTGCTATGACAGTCTCTGTGATTATCTCACATTCTGGCGCTGGGTCCAGTTAATATGAGGACTAATTAGTGTCAGACAGGTAGGTATTCTTGAAGTTCTAAGAGTATCTGACACAACGTTGTCGCAAGCATAGTGGGAGTTACTTATGTGATAGTTTGATGCACGAGAGTGCTCCAATTCTTCGAATCGGTTGGTGTTAGTTACGAGTGATGTGACTCGTATGTCACAAAGTCAAGATTGTAGAGAGTTAACTAAGAATATTCCAAGTAGCTACCAGTTGCTAGTGCGAACCAGGTGCTACCACCATTTGCAGTCGAACGGTCTTAGGTTGAAGTATGTGTTCCATATCTGACCTGCAATCTGTCAGCAGCGCTGGCCCGCTCGGCCGCGGCGGCCTCGCGGCCCGCGGCGGCGGCGCGGCGCCACGCGGCCAGCGCGCCGCTCCGCTCGGCGGCCAGCGCGCGGACTAAGCGCTGGAGACACTTTTGCACTCGATGAGCCTGCGGGATTAAACGTTCTCTTTGTTAAAAGGTCGTGGTAAAGAAGATTCTAACGATAGAACGTTATCGTAGCTTACGTATATTACGATGACGAAGCAAGATGACGATGGACGACACAAGTGCGGTCCTGGGAATGCGCAACTTGAAGATCTACATAACGCTATAGCTTGACATTGTGCTGAGGAGACTTTTTCGTATTGCTTATGTATAAAATTTCGTCCCTGTTTTTGTACTAGTTAAGTATTCCGGGAGTCAAATTGCACCTAGTTGGTATTTTCAAAAATACATGTTTTCTCCCGCCCTCAGCAATACTTCGTTGATCAATAGATGTAAAATAAATGTATACATTTCACGCCTTATATTTGGTACCTCCCTACCAAATGTTTGTCACTAGATCAAACAATATATCCATAAATTTAAAACGTCTGTTCATTGGCAAACATGCCTTTATTGTTCTTGGTTTTCTAGTTTCTCACTAAGTTTCTTCAGAGCCTCATGAACGGTAGATATGTCCGCCAACGAGTGCCTTCGGTCTTTGAGTTTATTCCCCAATTCCTTTAGATGAAGTAGCTGATAGGCCGGCTAGAGCTAAAATCGTCCGTGTGACGAAACTTTCAAATAAATAAAGATATGAAAATGTTTTAAATCCTTCAGAGAGCAAGTACTTACATTAGGTGGCGTGTCCCTCAGCGAGCGTGTATAACAAGCGAGTGCGGTGCGTCGGCGCTGCGCGAGATGCGCCAAGACACGTTGCTGGTGTAATGCTGCCAGCCTGCGTCGTTCAGCTACGCCTTCCTCCTCCAGAGCCTGAAATAAAAATATATTTGAAAAAATCCTTTGGTCAGCTTGCGTACGTATATAATACATTGAGTTTCACAGATATAGGGATTATTTATGCCACCTTAAATAAAATAATGCTTATTACATTTAACATATAGGGTTCAGTTTAGAGTAAGGTTGAAGTCTCCTAGTATAGGTATAGAGATTCCTGTTTCAGGAGATCTCGCTCTTCCAAGAGGCAAGAGGGTTCTTAATATTAATTCTCAGGCAGCCCATTCCCTATCGTCTAGATTTAAATAGGTGACCTGGGGGCTGATTTTTGACTTTCGAGCGGTCGAAAATTTGATGAAAGTTAATAGGTACGATTAAAGTGTCATTTTTGACAGTTTTCGAGTGAAAGAGTCGAGCGCTCGAAAGTCAAAAAATTAAACATGCTGGCGTGACAGCTTTCATCTCGGAACAATTTATGACTTTGAAACTTAATCAAAATAATATAAGAGTGATGACGCTCTAAGCCTCAATGAAAATAGTGTAGGATGATGATTATACTTAAAATGCTTATGCTTTGCTTATGCTCTTGCTTAAAATGATCCGAGGTCTCAGTGCCACGATCTTTTTAAAAATAATGAACGTCCCCGGTGATAAAATAGCATGAAGCTTCTTCACTAAACACATTTTTACTATCTATAGTACAATGCGGAAAGTCTGCCAAAGGTTTGGATAGTCGGTTACAAACACTCATTGACTGTATTACCTGCACGTTAGCCTGGAACTTGGCAGTCATGCGTTGCCGGAAGGTCTGCGCGGAGCTAGGGTCCGACGTCATCATCTGCTGGTAGCGGTCTTCCAGCTCCGACCACTCCTTCATCACCTTGGTGATCTGATTAACAGTTCCATATTAACTATATTTTCAAAACGAAGCGAAATCATCGACTTGTGATCTGCGTTTTTGATAGTTTTTGAAGTTTATCACCTGACACAAATTTGGAATTAGACTCTTCTTGATAGACGGTGAGAAAAAAAGTGAAGTGAAGAGTGAGAGTGGGAAGAATCTCGTATTTTGCCACGTGATAAATGGGACCATCATACAGCTCCTGAATTTAAAAATGATTAGTAACAACATTAAGTGATAAAGTAATGCATACTGTATTTTCAGAATTCAGATCATGTATGTACACGACTATGGGTGAGTTTTACCCAGAATAAGAATATACATAGAAGTCTAACTAGCGCCAAAAAAAGGCCACACAAAAAGGATGCACTTATAGGCAGGGATTAAAAAGGATGCTGTAACTTCTCCCGTTCACGAAACCCTTACCCCCGAATAAACCCCTTAAGAATACTCGACCCCGTAGCTCTGAAGGAGCTCTAAACAAATCCAGGAATATTATCTTAAACTTTAAAGCAAACTTATTGACGACTCTACTGTAAATTGCACTTATTTACCTACTTTATTAAACCTACTTATGTTGTGTGCTTTTATTACGAATACCTGAAGAAATGGCCAATTGTGATCGCTAGTGGTAGGAACCCCGAGATGTTGTGCACCGTAATAACCCAGGTTATTTTATGATAAGCTTGACAGGAAATGGACTCTTCATCTCTAACATTTTTAAAGCTAGCCTATCTGTACTTAATTGAACCTATCTGAACGTAACTTCCAATTGCTAATTTTCCCTATTTCTTGTCAAATACGATCAAACTAAATTTGAGAAGTGGAATCTTATATTGTGAATGGCTTTATGGTTAAAACATTTTTATGGTTTTTTGTAAAAATCCCCTACCGCCTATTACACGCTCCTGTTGAAAAAAGAGTAGCCATTAGAATTCATATTAACAACATTATTTATTTTACCCTTCATTGAGCTAGAAATCTGCACTAGATACTTGGTTTTTTGTACAAGGTTCTATCGACGGGTTGTGTAGTAATCTTTTATTACTCACACTGGCTACTCTCTTGTTGCGGATGGGGATAGAGCGTCCTTGCCACTTTACCTTCCTAACTAACCTATGGATTTATGACCCAGAGAATGAAGTTACCAGCGTTTCCAACCTAACGGTCTGTTTCGAGAAGAAACACCAAACAAACTCGACAGACATCTTTTAGTAATAATTTATTGGAACATATCATGTTCTTAACTTATATGGTCAAACTCCTACGACCATTCTATAGCGAGACCCTGTAGGTAATGCCAAAACAATCCGTTTATTACATGTGAAACATTTAACCCAAATCGTACCTCAAATGTAGAGTACCATTCCACTCATGACAACAAGACACCCAATCGGACTTGATGGACTGCTTCGCCTGCCATAAAGCCCAGAATCATTTCATCTTTCTGAAACAACCCTGCCAGGATATCCCTATATCATAAATAGAACTATAACCCTTTGATGATAATAAGTAATTATTCGTTACACCTTAATGTTTCACATATAATCAAACGCGGAACTCAGCATCACCTTGCCCAACCCTACTCTCAGTGCGAACTTAACTAAGTTATTTAAACCTCCGTTTGATAATTCTATAGCGAGAACCTACAGGTAATGCCAAAGCAACCCGTTCATTACATGTGAAACATTTGTCTCAAATCGTACCCCAAATGTAGAGTTTTATTCCACTCATGACAACAAGACACCCAATCGGACTTGAGGGACTGCTTCGCCTGCCATAAAGCCCAGAATCATTTCATCTTTCTGAAACAACCCTGCCAGGATATCCATATATCATAAATAGAATTATAACCCTTTGATGATAATAATTATTTGATCGTTACACCTTAATGTTTCACATATAATAAAATGCGGAACTCAGCACCACCTTGCCCAACCCTATTCCCAACGCGAACTCAGTTACCCACAATAGTAATTTAACCCTCCGTTTGATTTTATTGGAATAGTAGACCTATATTTCAGCTATTTATACCTACAGTATATATTTCCCAATGCCCTTAATACAGTGTATGAATTTACCCCTACGTCTACCCCGTCAAACCCTGTCCTGCTTATTTCCCGAACCATACCTTTAGTTCAAGAAATAAGAATGTATCCCTATTACTTATATCTGTAAGTCGTTCAGCCAGCGAAACTGAGACAGAAACCTATCAGCTTGTGTCGATGCCTCCCCCCACTGTGGCCGAAGCCGGAAACAGTGAGTAAGACGGCCCTATTGTGTAAATATAAGGTATAAGATATTAAATATATTTAATAGGCCCGCTCCTCAGAGAGCCGCACGATTTCAACGAGTGAGATAACCCTCAGTGCGGATCACATGAATGACTACGCCTCGTCTACGTCGTCAGCCGATTCTGAGGCGCGTGAGGGGCCCCTTAAAGAGGCTTTCGTCTCCTATGTTGGTAAAGAGGAAGACGCCAGACCACCCTCAAGTCTGGTAGCAAAATACTCTGAGTCACGCCCATTTGGCACCGGTAGGCGGGAGTGACTCCTCAGGTATACTAAAACCTGGACAGTATTTCTGGTTTTGAAATATGAAATAAATAAAATAACCTCTCAAAAGTACTATGAAAATGAACAAGAGTAACCCCTCATTATGAGGAGAATTTCTTCATAATGACGGGCTACTTATTTAAAGCAAAGAAAACACCCACCAAGAATTTGTAACACGAAAAACCAGAGACACTGACAGTCTGAACGACGAGAATTGAATGATCCAAATACTAATGCGACACTGGCTTTTATACTATTTTACGATCGCTATAGAGCGACGGGGGCAACTGGGGCTATTGGGGCAACGAGAGCAACGAGAGCTACGAGAGCAACGGGGGCAACTAGGGCAGCGAGCGCTGTAGTCACGTGGTTTGTGTCATGACAAAAAGGTCGTTACGCTCCTTTTATTTAGTTTCTAATGCTTTAGCTATTAAGATTGAAGTTCGTTCGCCTTCTATGTTTCCTTACATGGCGGATTGCCCGAGTAGAAGTATTATTTAGGTATCCATATTTTCATTGATTACTATAATTCTAGATTAAATGTTATTTGTGAACCCGCTAATATTATGTTGAATTAATTCGTACATTAACATTCTTAGATGAAATTAGTTATTCTTAGATGTAATTTGAGGAAGGCCCTACGTCAAGCAGCGGACGCTCCCTGGCTGATATAATGATGATGATGACTGCCGATTTACACTAGCGAATGCTAGCTTAATTGATTTTCTTCTCCCCTATAATTAATAAGTAAATTTTCTAACTTTGGGTATGAAATAAAATTTCGTTTTCATAATTTAATAAATGTATTATAATATAAAATATCAGAAATCCGCTAGCGAGCATGCCCATTCCGTTACAATGCCTGGCAGCCGTTCAGTTCAATTCAAACATGGCCACCGTGTCAAACTGTTAAATAAACCAAACGTTCGGTTTCAATAAATATGCCTTGTTGTGCCATAAAATGGTGTATGAGTCGTTCGGACAAGCACAACAAAAAAGATGGAATCACTTTTCACAAGTTAAGTTGGTTTCTATTTTAACCATTGAATATCTTAACAATATTTTTATCGATGCATTTCTATCTTTAAAATGAAAAAAAAATGTTTTTCGTTTTCCAACACATCCAATTAAAAACGAAATATGGAATGAAGCAGTTCGTTTGAAACGCCACGATTCGAAATGGCATGGCAAAAAAAGGGATATTCTTTGTTCTTTACATTTCATCTTGCATTCATGGCAAATAAATGTTTTGGTATATTTCCTCTTTCAAAGATGTGACTGATGCATTTAAAAACGATTCTTGCAGCCATCAAATTCTATTTTAAAAGCGCAATAGAACAGTTTCTAACTGTTCTCTACTTGTGCTTTTTTCGTATAAGTATTTTAGAATATTGATATTTATTTACTTAATCGTATGGCGATCTGTAATGTGATATTTTTATAGTTGCGCCTGTTTCGCCGGAAGTGTTGTCGCTCATTTAGCACAACCCAGGGGACACGTGCAGGGTTATATTGATATACTGGGGCTCTACGTGTTGTGCTTTTAGTGACTCGTCGTCCCCAGATAGATAAGTGTGACAAAGTATCGAAAGCCTTCTGGTAATCTATAAAGGCAATGTAGAGTGGCCTCTGAAATTCCTGATATTTTCTATAAGGACCATTCAACAATTTATCCGTTTTCGATGTCAGTGTCACACGGCTGTCGTCCGACGTGACGCACGACGGCTAATCACAGCAATGCATTCCTAAATTGACCAATCGCATCCCTTTGTGTTGGGTAATTGAAAATAGGCTGACATTTTGGGTAGCTGTGATTGGATACGCATTTGACTATGCGCATACCGGGTTTTGAGCCCGAGTTTGGGTAGAAATTTGTATGGAGCTCGTGTTCTATGTATATTCGTTCACTGGTTGCACCAAAGCAAGCGGTGTTCGTTAAATTCTGAATGTATCGAAAGTTTGACAAGTTTTTATGGAATTGCAGCTGCTGGCGTCATATTTAACGTTGATCGGTCTGTAATCGTAAGTTGGTGCAACCCGCCCTATGTCTGGTGATATTGATGCGAGTCGGCCTCAATTTGCTTAGTCTGTGGCGGGCACTAATACTGATATCCCAAGACGGCGGCCTGATGGAGCACGTCAACAAAAATGTTGTAGGTAGCCAGACTATTCGTAGTAATAGTAAGTCAATAGGTGTCTACACTGGAGATAAGAACAGCTAACCTTCTCGCGGTGGGTCTCCTCAAGACGTTGTTGAGCATCCTTGTAGCTCTGGTGTTCGGTGCGCGGATCGAAGTGGGAAAAGTACGGGTCAGAAGTTGCCGTAGAAGCCTGGAATGGTTCATAATTTGGATGAGGGGTTCCATAAGTTTTAGTAGTGTACTTAAGTAACCAAATAATCCACCAATGGTTCATTGATGATCAACCCATATTTTGAAATGTGTTACTGTCAGAAGCTTTAATTTGATCAAACCATGAAATCGTGTAACTGACAACTCTTGGAAGATTGATTCAGTCCAAGAAATGTATAGAGCTCTATCGATCTAGCGAATATCGAGAAACCTTCATACCGTGGTTGTGGTGGTCGTAGTGGTAGTGGTAGACGTGGTGGACGGCGCCGACGAGGACTCGGGACGCGGCCAGGCGTTGTCGTCCCCGTCCGTGTAGTCGTCGTCCTCGTTGTCGTCGTCCCGGGACAGGTCCGCGTCTTCGTCCTCGTCCATGTCTGAAACGATGTGGCGGACCTTGTTGAGACTTGTTTCTGTGGAATCGCTGTACGTTTTATATCTTTTCAACACACCTGCTCGTAAAGTAGGTCTTATTACAGCGTATTTACACTGATAATGCAGAATATTACCCATGCCGTGCCTTTTACATTACATTATCGCACTAGTGCCTTTTCATTACATATCTTTTTAAATTTTAGCAAAATAATGCAGAATGTTACCCATGCCGTGACTTTTACATTACATTATCGCACTAGTGCCTTTTCATTACATATCTTTTAACATTTTCATTTTTTATTTTTTATTTTTTTCCTCGCAAATGTGTTGAAAAACGTCGTATGAAACACGTGAGCATTGGTCATTACACTTCTCGTCTCCATTAAGCCTTCGCCTTCGGCTCAGGCTTAAAAACCGACTCCAGTGTAATGACCAACTTAGCACACTTGTATCATAATGTACTATTATACAACGCCATTTAATGGTTGGTGGTGGTGAAACGAAAACCTTTTAACATTTCATAACACGTTTCGACTTAGTAGTTAACTCTATAGCAAAATTCTTCTGTTCCGATGACGATATTACCTTTTAATATCTCGGAAATATCATACTTGTTTACTTCTTTAGACAATATGTTATGTTCCACTAAATTACCTAGGAATTGTAAAATTTATTTGGGCATCCAAATAAATTGTTCAGTGTTCTTATTAAAAAGCGGATGAATGCCCTATTGCAAGGTAATTCATCCGCTTCCCAATTTTTTTTCCAAAAACTATCTTTATTTGTCTTCATTAATTGTGTATTTCTTACCGTCATCAGTATCATCGTCGTCGTCATCGTCACTCAGGTTCAGCGTGTCGTCATCGTCATCATCGTCGAGCGCGTCGTCATCGTCCAACAGGTCGTCATCGCGCTCGTCCATGGCCGCCGAAGCTGCTAGCATCTCCTCGCCGCCCGGGCTCACGGGCACTCCGACGTCCATGGGTTTATGCATTTTTACGTTTTCTGCAATGGAAGAGAAGTGAAGTTATTTATCGGATGAGTAATCATTTAATTGGGAGAGTTTCTTGTTTAGTGCTTCTAGAAGCGTGTAAGTTGTAGAGAAAACTAAAATATACAAATGATAATGAAACTGTTCGTTCTCAGCAACTATTAACTACACAACTCGAGTCTGCCTTTGAACACTTCGAACATTGGTACACCATAAATATAGTAAATTTAGATGGCCTAGCAGACACCACCTGGTAGTCAATCGCCTACGCTGTAGCGTTCCTGTAGCTAACTGCCAGAAATTCTAGTTGTGGATCATCATAATCAGTCGAAAGACGTGCTGGAGAAAGGCCTCCCCCAAAGAGTGCCACCATGAGCGGTTCTGCGTCACTACTTCCTCGCTACGCTAGTTGTAGATGTGATATGAACTCACCCTTGAAGTGCTTTGGGCAGCACACAAACTCAACACCGGAGAACAAGCTGATTCCGCAGGGTAGCAACATGGCAAAGGTCCTGAGCCGCAGGCCGCGCTGCGCACACGCACGGCCAGCGGTGGCGTTCCAGCGGGCGAACTGCCAGCATCGGCTCTGGTTGTGGATGTGGTCGAAGAGACAGCTCTCCGGGACCAGCAGCGCGTCCGATTGGAATGGACCTTCTGCCACCAAATTGGTAGTTAACGGAGTTGAATTTGCAGTGTTACACATCGTTTATTCCACGAGAGAGCGGTCCTATACTTTTCATATACCAGTTTGAGCGGTGTCTATAGTTTTTTCGCGTATTGAATGATCTATAGTGAAGCATAAGTCTCGGTCAGAAAATTCAGAGATATACACAATTGTACCTTATTCAATTGTAATTCAAAAAAATGTATTTATATCTCTGACGTCGACATAATATAACTGTTCGAACAGATTTGGTTCCAAAATTGTATTTATGTTGTTCTGAAGTGGCATTTTTTCGATAACTCGAGACGGACGTTCAGATTTGAAGAGACTCATAGACGTAAGACGCGTCACTCTAATTTGGCTTTGCACTTGTAAGTGACTTGAGAGACTTGCAATATATTTTTGAATTCTGAATTCTTACGGCTATTAAAGAAGCAGTACGTACCAAGACAGCGGAAAGGCTTGACCCATCGGGTGACCTTGCACTTGGCGGCGTTGCTAGAGCCCAGCTTACACCAGTTGCTGACCTTGACGTAGTGCGACGCCTCCACAATGTTCGTGATGTCGTGGCTCGGGTACACCTGGAAAATAATATTATTGATTAATGTGGTGAAGTCACAGATACAATTTACATGGAAGTGTGAATATAATTTTAAAACTTTCACCTACGTACAGTCACCAGCATTAATATCTGCTATAACAACGCGCGCATAAATTCGACTTTATTTCTAGGGTCATTAGGACGTGTCAGATATGTTTGCTGCCTTTGTTATGGCAGATACTAATGCTGGTGACTGTACAGTAACTTAATTATTAGTCATATAAATATATATTTCTGGAATTTTCGCAATTTCTGTAGGGTTCCAACATTTTAAACCTTTTTTGTTTCATTTTTTTTCTACAATGATACCGTTCAAGGAGTTTCAGCTTTCAAATTGGTGCCCTTTGTGTGGCATTATACCCATAGTGTGCCCTAAAATCTATTGGCTGAAAATTTTTGGCATAACCATTGAACGGCATATCTGATATATCGCATAATCTTTTTTTGCATACTTGTTCATTGTCCTAATTTTTATTGCTCCTAATATTAAACAATCTAAAATCTAAATAGCTACAACTTATTACGGCTTATTATTAGATGACATAAAAAACATAGGAAACATTCTACCAAATGTTTTTTTTATGTCATCTTATAATTAGCCATAATATTTCCTAACCCTAGAGTGTATATAAAAACACGCGGGGCAAGGACCAAGGCTGACGAAGGGAGTTTCTGGGAGCCCGGATGGACGACGGGGGAATAGTTTACAAAAACCCCTCCGCATTTAGAACGAAATGTTATATAAAACTCCATTTATTCCCAGGTTCATTCGTTACCTTGTGTCCCTAAGCGCGGAAAGAAGATGCCCCGCGAGCGGGGCTCCGTCGATTTGATATTAGCAGGTCGTAGGTGTTTCTCTAATTATATAACAAAACATATTTTTTTCAGAATTCGTTTTTTTATGGTTTCTCTTACTCAGAATCGTTGATACTATCGATCCTCATACAAGAAAAAAAGTGTCCCAGATTTTACGATGTAAGTTTTTACTTCCAGTGCGTCACGACCATATAAATAAAAAAAGACTGCATACAAAAAACACGTGACGATCTGGAATGGAATATTAAGGACACTTTTTAGGGTTCCGTAGCCAAATGGCAAAAAACGGAACCCTTATAGATTCGTCATGTCTGTCTGTCTGTCTGTCTGTCCGTCCGTATGTCACAGCCACTTTTTTCCGAAACTATAAGAGCTTATACTGTTGAAACTTGGTAAGTAGATGTATTCTGTAAACCGCATTAAGATTTTCACACAAAAATATAAAAAAAACAATAAATTTTGGAGTTCCCCATACTAAGAACTGAAACTCAAAAATGTTTTTTTCATCAAACCCATACGTGTGGGGTATGTATGGATAGGTCTTCAAAAATTATATTGAGGTTTCTAACATATTTTTTTTCTAAACTGAATAGTTTGCGCGAGAGACACTTCCAAAGTGGTAAAATGTGTGTTCCCCCCCCTGTAACTTCTAAAATAAGAGAATGATAAATCTAAAAAAAATATATGATGTACATTACCATGCAAACTTTCAACGAAAATTAGAATGAACGAGATCTAGTAAGTAGTTTTTTTTAATACGTCATAAATCGTAAAAAGCAATTTATTGAACGGAACCCTTCATGTGCGAGTCCGACTCGCACTTGGCCGCTTTTTTATAATAGTGCCGTGACTTTGAGAGTTTGAGAATGTGAAATAAATTGATAATGCACATGTTATCTTTGATAATTCGATGTTCGAGACAATTATGCATAGCAATAATTAGGACAACATTGATTTTATGCGTCACGATTTCGGCGAAAGAATTATGAATTATGAATTATGCACAACAATGTTTAGGCTAAACGTTACTAGGCGAAAAGTTGTTAGGTACGAGACCAGAAAATAGGAACAATAAAAATTATGAGTACCTTCCGATAAAGACCCCATTGAAAAATACCTATCTCTACGACTATTTATAACATTAAATCAAACATCTGATTAGAAATCTGTCAAAAATACATCGTATACTGTCATAAAATGTGTATTCCTTGAGTTTGTTCGAAACCAAAACATTCAATCCCCGAATTATAATGATCTGATGTTGCGGCACGGCGGAATCTGCGGATTTTAAAATCCGGGAAAAAATTAAGACGTTAAAAAAAACCAGTCTTGTTAAAATCATGAGGTAAATTAATGCAAAAAGTTGTTAACTCTGGTTAAAAACTCGGAACGGGGTCAACTCGTTATTCAAGTTGTTTCGACTAAAGGCTTCCAGTTCTGTGGGGTTTAAACACAATTTACTTTGCACAGGCAGAGAGCTTTTTATAAACTTTTATCCTTTAAAGTTTCACCTGTGATGTAGCCAGCCGACACGGGAGATCTTGTGGGAACTTGAGAACGATGCTCCTTTGTTTCTTGGCAGGTTACAGCGAACTTTATTAAAAGTATTAAAACTGTTGCAGTAAAAATCAAAGGCTTTTTAACAATTTGCATACTTTGTTCTTTATGTAGGCACTTGTGAGCTGTAAATGATGCTACAGCTGTCAGAGAACACGAGCTGTTCACACTAAAAGGGGTTCTTCAGTGTTATGCAAAAAATACATTTAAGAAGCTATAGCTACTATATTTAAACTTTAGTACCTACATTGCACTGGAAATTGCCTCGAGTTTTTGTTGCATTTATTTACTACTAGCTGCTCTGACTAAATAGCTGGCATCGCCTGAATTGCAAAGACCGTAGGGGGTTATCTCCGGAGCCACTTATCCGAGTTAAAATGGACTATGTATACAGGGATTTCAGGTGGACATAGGCTATATTTGTCCCATGAGTTTGCCCGCGGGCAAAGCCGCACGACAGTTAACTATAGGTAAAACAGTCTAAGTCTAAACTTGCTTGATTGAACTTGGACAGGAAACCATCAAGTTGAGAACTATCGTGGTGGATAAGCCGATAGGTTACATCCGCCCCGTTCGAGTTACGAGTAGATCGAGAGGGGGGGAGTGGGTAGAAGTGGTGCAAGAATGCGCGGGCGATAAGAGTGCGCAACTAACTTCTCTATGACTCATTTAGGAGCCGCATGTAGTGTTGTGGATAACGCTCACTTTGAGGCTTAAAGACTCGAACCCTAAAGACCGTCCCGAGGCTTAAAGACTCAAGTGACGAAAAGTCAATATATTGCATTCATATGCGTAAAATAAACCAACACGGTTCTTAAACAGCATCGAGTCTTTAAGCCTCGGGAGTCTTTAATGCTCGAGTCTATAAGCCTCGAAATGAGCGTTATCCACAACACGCTGTCAAACGATATTTGAAAAACTTGCCAAATCTTGATCAACAGGTAAGTTGGCCGATTTTGATGTATTCTTTCTATAATGTTCCTACGGAACTCATTATACAAACTAGGGCAATTGTGATACCATCTTTAGATAATCCCAAGATTGACAATTTAATTATGAAGACCATAGGTTTGTTTTATCTTTGCAAGCGACTATTTTTAAGTAGGATAGGATAGGGGTGACATTATAGATTGAGGAGACAAGTAAGAAAACACGGCTACTTTGATAGATTTAACACATTGTTATAAAACCAGAACCTTTTGCAAAACTTGACTATCGTATGTAGATTAGACAATTACAAAATCTGCAAAATGATAATTTGACGTTACAAATTACTGATGTCAGGCACGAATCTGGGGGGGGGGGGGGGGGGGATTTTTGAGTTTCCAGCGCTCGACTCTTATCTTTCACTCGAAAACTGTCAAAAACGATGAATTGGCTGAAAGCACTAAGAGCGCAATGCCATTCGATGAAACTCTATTTTGAAATAGTGATTGTAAATATAAAACCCGGTCAAGTGCGAGTTGGACTCGCGCACGAAGGGTTCCATACCATTATCTATAAAAACGGCAAAAAAATCACGTTTGTTGTATGGGAGCCTCCCTTAAAAAAATTTATTTTTTTAGTATTTGTTTTTATAGCGGCAACAGAAATTCATATTCTGTGAAAATGTCAACTCTGTAGCTATCACGGTTCTTGAGATACAGCCTGGTGACAGACAGACAGACGGACGGACGGACAGCGAACTCATAGTAATAGGGTCCCGTTTTACTCTTTGAGTACGGAATCCTAAAAACGAGTGCTATTGACAGCTCGTATTAGATTCTATCGGTAGAGAGTAAGTGCCTACAATTTTGACACTACAATCGTAGGTCTACACGTATTGAAAATTCGAACGCTCGTAATTCAAAACTGGGCTCCCTGATCGATTAAATATGTATGGTTATTCCCAGTGACGGTAGATATATATATATATATATATATACATATATATATATATGTAGAGGGGAGTAAGACAGGAAGCAGCCAGCTTTTAACCCCCGACGCAGACCAGGGAGGGGTGTTTAACATGCGTATCTGTGTCTACGTTTGGCATCGTAGCTCCCAAATGGATACGAGTAAACCGAACCTATTTGAGTGCGGTTTTTTAAATAGAAAGTCTTGTCTGAAGATATGGTTCTTTCTTCGCTAAATATGTTCGTTGTGTCGGGTCGGGGGCTGTTTATATTTTTTTGTGTATTAAGTTACTAGCTTTTGCCCGTGACTCAGTCCGCGTGGAACACGTTTTATCGCAGCTCCATTTTTTTGTATTCCGATAAGGATTCTTTTCATAAAGTTTTATATTTGTAGCTCAAAAAAAGATTTTCCCCCTTACAAACTTTAACCCGTTTGGAGGTGGGTTTTTCCAAAACCCTAAAATTACTTTTCTTTGATAGTTGGATCATTTTAATTCATCACAGTCGTCTATTGTTTAAACCCAAATGACTAATAGTTTATTGCGTTAAATAATACAATATTAACTCATACAATATCATAAAAAAAGAAGAGGAATCTAGTGTTCTATGGTGGGTATTCCGCAGCCGTCTTCGCATCCAAATCTTCCTATTCTTCTTCTCGTTCCTCTAATTCTCATAGATACCGCTCTGATGATAGATATTTGTATTTTGACTTTGATCCAGCTTAAATTACTTTTCTTGTATTGTAATAAAGAGTCCATAAACAACGTTTCAAGTCCCTCACTTGAAATTTTAGTCCATCCTCATACAAACTTTCAACCCCCTTTTTACCCCTTGAGGGTGGAATTTTCAAAAATCCCTTCTTAGTGGGTTAAGTTATATAAACTACCTAGGTATTGTGAAAAATCAGCTTTCTAGGTTCAATGGTTTGGGCTGGGCGTTGATTTAAGTGAGTGAATGAGTGAGTCAGTCAGGACTTTTACGTTTATATATGTATATAGATTAGGGCTTTACATATTAACAGGAAACATACCTACCAATGTTACGAATTTTCGTTTCTCCAAATAAGTCCATTGCCAAAGTTTCATTTCTCTGAAGGCATTTGCTTCTAAAACCATTGACACTTACAATTATATTGAATAGAAATATGGATAATTTAGGTTTGTTTTGAAACAATATTGAAAGGTTAACTTTTCAAAACAACTCTCCCGCATAAATAAAACTTTGGCTTTTTTGTTATTTGCAGTAACAATTTTTCGTGCTATAAATATATGCAATAACAAGGCGATAATGATTTCAAGAAACAGAGTAATTAAAGATTTTGAACGTTGCCACAAATGCGCAATGCGTCAGTGGACGGCTGAACGCGTCGTCGGTGGTAAACAGCATGCAACTAATTAAAGCGGTACTTCGTTGCAGTTCAAGAAGCCGGAGTCTTCAAGGCTACCTTGAAGCCGCTACATGTCTCCCTAACGCCTTACCCACGACTTTGGTCTTAAGCGACCTGCGACCAGCGTTTTATATGTTCATTGCGCGTGATCCCAACTAACCACAGTGCGTTGCGCGTCTCGACCGCGCAATGAACAGATAAAACGCTGGTCGCAGGTCGCTTAAGACCAAAGTCGTGGCCAAGACATTAGGCATAATAACTGGTTGAAAGAATATTTGTATCGAGCAACGGCTTCGATAGTTCAGTTGGTTAAGAGCGCTCCGGTCTGCCGAATGCCGTCGCAGTAAGTAATATTTTTTTTTATTTTAAGTTTATAATTTCGCTAGCTGTTCTGCGTACTTCGAAAGCATTGTTTATCAATCTATTTAGCGGAAGTATAACTACTCAGTTATGGGGTAAAATGTATTATTTATTTCCACTTTCTTTTTTAAGGATCTTCAGCACTACTGTGAAGTGATAAATTTAACAACAATTTACAAACAAAGTTACACAAATCAACCTAATACTCCCAAACTAAGCAAGGCTACAAGTCGACTACAAAGATAAGTATGTTCTTTAATGTTACAAATATAAGTAGGTATGTATATCTTATTACTATGGTAGTCTATGTATAGGTACATATTTTTGTAACATCGTATGGATACATCTCGTTGTAGTTGACGAGAATACTTACTTATTTAGAGGGATACATAGAACATATCCATGACGAAACAACAAATATATATCCGTGCCCATCATACAAATAAATGCTTGCTTTGAAACCGGAACCCCCAGGTCCGTATGTATGTAGGGTATATATCAACTAGGCTAAACGGTAGTCTAACATTGCCTTGAAATAAATAAATTAAATTTTACGAGACAATCTTACACAAATCAACCTAGGCCCACGGTAAGCTCAATAAGGCTTGTGTTGTGGGTACTAGGCGACGATGTATAATAGATAAATACATATAGATACTTATATACATATATATATATATATATATATATATATATATATATAACATCCATAACTCAGGAACAAATAAATGCCCTGACCGGGATTCGAACCCGGGACCTCCAGCTTCGTAGGCAGAGTCACTACCAACTGGGCTACGGAGGCCGTTTAAATGTTGTGAAATAAGGTAGAATAGTTTGTTTTGCCCCGGTCGAACCGGTATTTATTTTAAGCACGTACTTTTTTAGTGAATCTACAGTAGGTTCTAATCATTTTCAGTGCCAGGAACCCGCTAGGTTGGCGCTATGCTCGTAGGCGCTTTCCTCTACAAACGGTTTTCCCATGTTCAATCGGCATCGGTTACAACCGTAGCGCTACGAAGTCTTTAGTGGTTAATGTGTTAAAATACTTCTTTATACTCGTCGACTTTAATGTTTGAATTAAGACTTCGTACACCAAACTATAATCAATCACATACCTACTTTTATCTATGAAATCCCGACTCAACTATAATAAATTATTGTACAGTCGACGCCAAAAATATTTTTACAGTTTTCGCCGTATTACAATGGCATAAGGTGCAAAAGTGTAAACATATTTTTGGCGTCGACTGTACAACTGTTTAGACAACTAACATTAATTTGACCAATCACGTGGCTCCTTTACTGAATAGAACGTTGCCTTGGTCATATAACAAAAGACATCAAAGAAACGCTGACCCGGTGGGCTGAGCTTCGTTTCAGCAGGGCTTAGATTTTCAATAGATACCAAGTTTGTTTAATTATTTCAGTTGACTCGTATAAAAAGTATTGTATACAATAGTAACATAATTAGCTCTTAAATTCTCGTACCTACCTTACTTAGGCCACGAGGCAATTTGGTTACCTCAGTAGCTTCTTCATTTGTGCATTGATTTGTGAAAGTTGTTACGAAAGAATTGTACGAGCAAAGTCGGTAATAGATTTGAGCACCTGCTGCGCGTTTTACATACAGGTTCGTGTTGACTGCCTGGTAATATTAAAACGCTGCTTACGCACTAAGTTTGGCATTAAAATTGTTATTGACAGTGAAAAAAAACCCTTTCATAATACCTAACCACGGGTAGCTTTTAGCTTATCCGGCTCCCTAGGTCAGTATTTTATAATTTAAATTTTTATTTATATTTCACTTTTCATATAAAAGCCTTGCCTAAGTTAAAAGAGCCTTGCCTCCTTGATCCTTGCCTAAGATACCTAAGCGATAATTCACAATAAACAATAGGATTGTTTCTATGGTAGGAGAGCGACGTACGATAATGCAGTAGATTATTCAATCCTCGAAAAAGCGTCTTTATTGCGTACATCCAGCAGCAGAAATAAATAGTACGCGTTCCAAGAAGTCAAAATTATACACCGTGGGCCAGAGGAACCCGACAGATTTTAGCAGCGTACTCCTAAAGATATTACGATTAATTAATGTTATATAAACATAGGTCCAATTAAGCATTTTAACAAAATATTTTTTAAGAACCAAATTAATAAATAAAGTTAAGCACTTCCTTGTGAACAAATCTTTAGTTGAGTGAGAGAAAGACAATCCTATCCCTAGGCGAGAAAGTAAGTAATCAAACGACACTTTACGAATCACTCCGACGTAATACGATGTACGGCGAAATACTGCGAATAGCATATTCATTAAAATTCTAAGGGTGTGTTACGTATACTTGAGATTTTAAAATTTTAATTTTGGTTTAAATAATTTATATCTCGACGATTATGCGTAATTGGACTATATGTTAACCACATTATATACTCCAAATAGGCTCTAGAATCGATAGTTAAAGTTGGTCGGGTTCCTCAGGCCCACGGTGTATATGACATATGTCTTTATTACATGGCAGTGAGAGCTTGTCGATATAATTTGGAACAAATCACATGTCAATTCTAAAAATACGTACCTATACGATTTTCAGTCCTGTTCTAAGACATAAGTATTTTTTTTATGTATTGCGGACAGTCTTTCACAAATCGATCCAGTCCCAAGCTAAGCAAAGCTTGTGCTATGGGTAGTAGACGACGATAAACATACATGTATAGATAAATAAATAGTTAAATACATAGAAAACATGACTTTGAAACAAATATTCGTGCTCATCACATAAATAAATGCCCTTACCGGGATTCAAACCCAGGACCTCTAGCTTCGTAGCTCGGTCACTACCAACTAGGGTAAACCGGTCATCAACACATAAGCATGAAAACGTATACTTGTTTTTAAACGTGACTGTACAAAGTGGGAGCTTTTTTTCGTGGACTAAACAATCTAAGTAATATGTGACTGCAGAAAAAACCAGCTTACGAGTATATTACCTTCTTGCAATAGTCGAGAATAAACACTTACCTTCTTGCAATAGTCGAGTATAAACACTTACCTTCTTGCAATAGTCGAGAATCTCCATTTTGTCCTTCAAGCAGTTGTGGGGCTTGGTGGTAAGGTCAGGCGTCCACCGGCCGGCGGCGGACATGTACTGCGGATAGTACGTCGAGCCGGCTTCGCAGAGCACCGCCACTTGGGGCTCCGCTCCGCTGCTTGCCTGAAACAAAGGAAAAATACTTGTAGAATACCGGTATATAATTTATATGGTATAATTAGACTCATCATCTTATCCTAGCCGTATTCGGGCTCAGCGACTGCTAATCACTGCTGAGAGCGTCGCTGGTGCGCCCTCAGGTGACTGACATAGCCAATTTTTGTGGCGCATTCGCCACACATCAGCACCCCTCAGACATACATATATATACTGCAGGTGGTCTGGACCTTTAGCTTTGTTTCGAGCTCTGCGTGCCGTCTGACCTCGAAATCGTTCACCCGTGTGAACACAATTGCCTCCAATGTGATCGGCCCTTAGCCAAAGCCTCCGATTCGGCAGGCTTAATTAGACTACACATCTGTGAATTACAATATGGGCAAGGCTAGCACAACTGACACCACGACGCAACGCGAGACGAGAAAATCTACCCCACTCTCTCTAATTTCCTGAGTGCGAATGAGACAAGAGTCGCTAAGTCGGGTGCGACAGGAGAAAATCTATCCTCTTCTTTATAATTAGCACCTCAGAGCATAGAATACTAGAGAGAGGACAAGCCGCCGGCGGCCGCGTTGCAGTTGTTAGCTCAATGGGCATACTCTGCCATACTGTGCACGCGAGCTGATCGCAGAGAATCGTACGTTTCTTCCCAAAATGCCTGATATAATGCGCGTGTATTGTCCAATAAGAGCGTAAGTATACAAGTGTGTGTGAGTTAGATGTGTGCGTGCTTTGTCTTGTCAATTACTTGGGCTTTGTGTGGGTTAATGTACTTGCGACAGGCGTACTCAATACAAATCGACCGGCATGTCCGATCTCCTTTCATACATCTGTGATTAGCACAGTGCAAAAACGATTGGGCATGGTGAGTCGAGTGACTCGCGACTTGAAACTACCCATCGAGCCAGTTTTCCTAGCCTCTCTGAGCTGTTTAACAAACCCAGGACCGTCGCATGAAATCTTGTAGTCGAGCTCAGGGCGCGGCATCTAGAAGTATTGTTTAGACAGTTCTGGCTTCAGGATTCAGAAAATAGAAAAAAAAACGGTTAATGGGATACGAACGATGACCGCAAAAGATATTATCTACAGCCCAAATAATGGCTACACTGAAAATCAGCGTCACGGAATGTTTCCTCGCTCCGTGACATCAAGCTGAGTTTATAAAAATGATATGTATTAAGTTAAGTTTTGTTGTATAGTTTTTGCACTAATAAACTATTTTCTTTCTTTCTTATCTGCATATTTAACGTTTATGCATTTTAGTAAAGGCATACATAGCTCATTTTATATTACTTATTTTGTACTTAAGTGTACTAAGAAACAATGGAATTCTAAGTTATCGTCCCGTTTGCAAGAAATATCGAAGTTAAGGTACTAAAACTTATGTGGACGTATCCAGCAACCTACTTGCAATAGAACTCTGCAAAACTTGCCTAGTTGTTAATAATCTAAACTACCTACTCGAATGAATAGATTCAAAGTTAGTGCATAAGTCAGTATAACAGAAATGCCTGATTGGTCTAGACTAGGGGAAGTCCGATTACCTTGCAGTTTTCGAATAAAGGAAATGTTACCGGAAAGGTCATTAACCGGACAGCGGGTCGTCTGGATTGCCTTCACTATTGGAGTTTCAGGGAAATTTGTATGTTTTTGCACTCGAGCATTGTAAACATTTCAACAATGTTTCTGGAAGAAATTTTTGTGGAAAGTAGACGCTACTATTATAAACAGCCCTTGGTTGCTTCAAAATTACCAGCAAATAAAATAGTTTCCAAAAAGGCTGTCTTTTTATAACTGTTAATTTGCAAACAAAGAGAAAGAATAACATTTTCTGAATGCAAATAGGCAGCTTTGCTTGACAATTTTACGAGGCCATTTAACTTTTTCTACTTTAACGTTCGTTTATAAGTGGCCAGTGTCCTTGCAGAAATACAGATTTTTTTTTTAATAAATTGAAGTGGCATCGCAGCCAGTTTTAATTTGATTAATTGCCAGTTACATTTTTGAAATAAGGAATGAAGGATTCTGCCTTAATATATTATTTAAAATTATAAAGTAAGTACTGTAAGAGTCTTGTTGTGATAAAATATGAGAAGTCATATTATTACACTTGTATCTGGGTCCAAATATGATTGATGTTGATTTTACAGTCACGAGAACTCTGAATTATTAAGAGCAGGCCGTTCCTTGGATTCTTGTATTAGGTACTTTTTTGTATATATTTTTTTAATATTCATTAATGCCGTACGTTACGTAGCTTCACATAATTTTATCTACAAATAAAACCGGGCGCAGCTAAACTTACTCTTTCTCGTAAACATTTTTAAACACTATTTCTAATAGCGTGCTTATACCTAATCCCCAGCAAACACTCTTCCACACATGCTCCGTGTTCAAAGTGCGTTGAACCCGACAAATTCAAAGTACATTTGATGCAGTCACATGATCCAGCAAATAAAGCTGGCAAACAGATTGATCGAGTACGAAAAAGGAATGGAGCTTCACGAATTCAGATTGGAAAAAATAGGAAAAGAAAATGAGAATAGGAAACAGGCAAATACCTTGTGAACTAGGAACTAGATGTGAAATGCACACGGAAATAGAAACTCTTTGCTTGTTTTAATGATACCTAAAGAACTGCAGTGCAAAAGGGTGCTGACACGTATCATAAATCCGAGCCGACGATTTTATTATTTCAATAGCGACCCGACTGTGTAGGTATATCGTCGTGCTGTGACAGCCCAAACTTACTCGAGAAACTCCCTAATGTGTTGAAATAGTAGTGAAGTTCAGTTTTCCTTTAACTAAGTACTTACCTAAGATACGTGTAATTAGTGAGTTTTGGTTGCCACCTGAAGTTATGCATACCCTTAAAGTTTGGGATAAAATTGGGTATGTTAGTAGTTAAGACATATAGGGAAAAGCGAATGGTTTCATTTGTAAACAAAGTTTGTTTGTAATTTTCATTGATTCTGTTTTGAATTCTATGATTATGGTATTTTTATATCGTCACCTGCATACAATCTTCCACGTGCACCTAAGCCAATGTAACCGAACGAGGGTTTGAAAAACGCTGACACCAAATCAAAATGAAAAACGTAAGTGTTTAATCGGCCACGGGGAACCATACCATATTGATTTGGCATACACACGTAACTAGACCAAGTGTATAACTTTCGGTGACAGCAGTACACTCTGTATATTTATATCGCTAAAAGTAGGTACGACCTAGATTTTAAGCAGAGCGTAAGATAAACTTAACAGCGGAATAGCGAGTTTTGAGCAAATAAGCACAGAAAATTAGCAGAGTAGTGAATGGCTGAGCGAAAGGTTGTTAATTAACTGGAGTCAGCTCTGCCGGTAAGTGACTTGGTTAAACTAGAGACTTGAGAGTAAGAGAAATACCTAATGCCGTGTCCATATTTGAGCTAGCTCGGAGTCTTTAAAATACATTAACTTCATTTTTTTACCATACTTATAATGGTTTTCTCTTCAGATATTAATAACGGGTGATAGCGTTATAAAGGACATCTACAGATATAGCATAAGCGATTAGACAGCTGTGTTAACCATGTCAAAGCGACCACCTCACCTCAATTTGACGAAATACTTTGATCGCATTATGCTAAAACTAGTGCCTATGCCAAATCTTGGGATTAGTTGTCAAAGCGGACCCCGGGCTCCTTTAGGGGCACAACCGGGAATAACGCTAGGAGGATGATAACTTTGATCGCATTATGCCATGACTTCATTGGTAACTGACCAATTTTAATATGATATCACGTTGTGTTATGAATTTTTCTTGTTAAGGTCTAATTATTTTCCTTGATTGCTTGTCGTGAACCAGGAAATGTGTTAAGAATAAGATTTTTAGGTAAGAGTAAGGTATGTAATTATACATACATATGTATAACGCCATAACAACATTAACTAAATAAAAAATACGCTACGTCATGCTCCTGCTACACATGCTCATTGGAAAAAGGTCAGGTATTTTTCAAACTCCATTCTCCGGCTCCGTTCTAAAAAATAATATACTTTTCTCTAATCACACCATAAAATGAAAGCAACATTATCAGTTCGAAGTTCGCCCAGGGTGCTAAGTGCAAACTCGAGTCGGAACACGAAGTTGGCGATTCGTGTCGGACTCGACGCCGACACACAATGCCTCTTAGTCGCTAACTTGCTAACTGTCCCGCAACTTCGGAATTGTAATGTGTACTGTAGGTATTTGTAAATAAGAACGACGCGCGCGGGTGTTGTCTGGGTACTGATCGGGCCCCTGTTTCACAAACTTGACGTCACTAAAGTACCTACATACCTATAGCATATATATATTTTTATACATTATAGTACACGCCCTTTTTCGAACCTTTTTCATAGCTCAAATACCGTAAAAATCGTTTGCAACACATTTGCTCGTAACGTGCCTCTTATTATGCCGCTTTTAGGCTCATAATCCTGGGTATTAAACACGCGTGTTTAATAACATTACGACACTCTTGTAGTTATGTTTATATCCCGATTAAGACACGTTGGCAAGGCGCATTCTTAAATTGACGGGGTTATACCGGTTTGTTTTTAATTCTCGGCAAATGGATTCTTACTCGACTAAACAAATTAAATCCTTCTTGTGAATAAATTGATTATTTCTTCTTGGATATGGTATTTACAGAACCGTTTCGTTATGAAAACTATTTACTTTTGATAACATTTTACATGAATTTAAATTGAATAAGAAAATATTTATTTTATTTTGTATAGGCTGTTTAGAGATTTCATCTAAGCCTCGCTGCGGGCGCACTGCGCGAACTTCACGAAAAAAAATTGTTGCGCGCCATTATAAGTAATTTCACAAATATTTGTAAACATTGATGATGCGTGATTGGTTATTATTAAAAACGTTGACTCGTGGTGAATAGAAAAGTGATAAATAGAATTGACGCCACTGTACATTCTTGGTGATGTACAAATGTATGTGAGTAAAAACCTGTTGTCATCAATAACTAAAGGAACCAACTTAGGAGCCTGTAACATTTAAATTTTATGAAAAGGAATGTTTCCTCGCAAATGTGTTGAAAAACGTCGTATGACACGCGTGAGCTTTGATAATTACATCCTCGGCTCTCTTATCACGCTCACCTGCGGTTCGCGTGACAATTCCGCCTCTGATGTAATGATCAACATAGCTCACTTGTATCACAATGTACTATATTGTCTTTACCTGTCATTATGACATATGTGTAAGTGGAAAAGGGACAAAACACATTTTAGCCCATTCATTTCCAGCTGTAGTAGCATGGTTGACATTTTATCACTTAACGCCCTGGCTAAGACACCCGTCACGTTTTGATAAGTATGCGAGTGCGAGAGTGACAGATGTCTTATCCACAACGATAAGTGACAAAATGTCAACCATGCTACGCCCGCAGCAGTATATTAAGCTGCTACGGACTACGGCGTAGCGCCACCAGCGTAGCGTGCCAGTGAATGTGATAACAGTGGTTTGATAAGTTTTATGAATTAAGGAGTTAGTTCAGCGTGATGTTTTTGGTCAACCAAGTAAAAATATTACTACCCAACAGTAATCTTTACACATTCAGCGCCGCGGATCGCTACGCGCTACGCTCGTTTTCCTCGTATGAAGCGGAAAGTGCCTACGATGTAGGGACTCGATTCGGGTTCCCGGCACTAAATGTGTTAAGTGTAAAAAGTTGGTAAAGTAGGAGTCTGGCAGAAATTAGTTAAATTAAATTATCACCTCGAATAGGGAAAATAAAATTCAATTTTACTGAAATGTGCAGTCGAGCTTGCAAATGCAATATTAACCGTTGCATTTGAGACTCTCGAGACCGACTACCCGGTGCCTAGTTTGAAAAGATTACGACGACGTGCAATACAACAAATTTCAATATCAAAAGCCTCCTTTGTGAGATACTCCGGAACAATTACTAAACAACAGTTGCTTGATAATCTGAATACTCACTAGCTCCATGTCACTTTATACTATACATACAAAGGTACAATATTCCATTACATTCATGCTCACGAACCAATACTTAATAACTGGAACTCCAAACTGCCTAATACCATCTCGAATGCGAACTCCGCAAGTCACTCTTCACTAACGAGGCAAGTTATAGCTGTGTAGTGTTGTAGGTGTTAAGTCTATGTAATAAATGGAAACGTGCCGACGTGACCGCACTAGAACTAACTATTACAGCCTAAAATGTGTTGTAGACACTTAATACGTAATATTTAATCGTATCCGGCTATATGAAAATTTGCTAATCACAACCTTGATATTTAAAACTATAGGCTCCAATGCTTAGCACGGATCCATGTCTAAGAATACGGTGGGTTAATTT
This sequence comes from Epinotia brunnichana, assembly GCA_963854355.1. Classification (NCBI taxonomy): domain Eukaryota; kingdom Metazoa; phylum Arthropoda; class Insecta; order Lepidoptera; family Tortricidae; genus Epinotia; species Epinotia brunnichana. The sequence continues at coordinate 12,255,181 of OY977949.1, read as the reverse complement.
AGAAACGCGTTAATGAAGCATTGGAATAAATAAGGTATGTTTAAATTTTCTTGGTATTAGCGCATAGTCAAGTGTGTTAGCGAGTCGCACCGATTTTGGAAACATTAAAATTTTCAACTAGGTATTAGGTACTATAATTCTGACTCAATCGCATTTTTAACCGATCTATGTTGACCGAGAGCTTAATATTTCCAGGCGGTATGATAAATCACATCATGATTGCTCCGTAAATAAGCTCGGTGAAATTAATCGGCGCTAGTGACAGTCAATTATTGCCCTATCTGTCTTCATTACAGCCAATGTTGAGGACCAAGGTTTTGGTTGATACAGAAAAACTGGTATTCAAGATATGAACTGTAGAACTGTAGGTCTACGAAAATAACCTATTTTATTAATAGTAGTACTACCGTACGCACTTATACTACTAATCTAATAAATCCACGACGGATCAGTCAGAAAGTTACGAAAATCAGCAATACCCAACAGACCTTATTTATAAACTTTCTTTCAAGGCAAGGTGAAAATTCTACAAAACATTACCTAACGTGGGAATTTGTGTTTTTAAGCTTGAACCCTTAATAAAGTGGTGGCCGGTTATGTCTCGACTAGATTAGAACTCATAAGATAGTTAAATAAAATGCTCATGTAACATCTGCAACTTATACGAAATGAATTTGAATACATAGTGCATAGTGTACATACCTTACCTTTCGAGTTTCTCGCTCAAAGCACGAAAAATATGAAGCAAGATTCTTGCACCGACATGCCGACGCTACTTGAAAATAAAATGGATATTTAGATTCGAGTGCAGGCAAATCCGCTGCGGGACGTCTAGACAGGGCATAACAGCATGTTATTTTGATATGGAACTATTTATAACTTTGCCTTTGTTGAAACCACCTGGTTATACAAGATAAGGTAGGTACTTTATCCAACTAATAAAATCAATTAATAAATAAACATCTACCCCTTAAACACATTCAACTGTAAAGCAAAACTCAATGCATTCCTACTTCGACTGACATATCAGGAAACAGAAAGCTTATTGTCCAGCCTAGAATAACTGACACTCACTGCACTGTCATTATAGTTCTCTCATGCAAACTGATTACGATTAAAATTCACACACTCTCTCTCACACACACCCTAGTGCACACACACATACAGATACATATACATACATACATATATACATACATACATATACTTACATACTCTATTTAGATTCATTTTATTCATATTAATTTCATTCATTTATTATGGTGCTCGCTGGCTTATATTTTTAGCATTTGTCATAATTTTTTTTCTTGTGTTAACTTTCCTTATTCTTAAGTACTTAATTTGTATTGCTCCTATTATTTGTCCATCTTGTGAGCTTAGACATCGGAGGAATCACTGACTCCCGAGTCACAGGCGCAAGCCTAGTTTGGGAGACTGAGGCTCACCCCCTGTTAACTTGTCACAAACCTGGCCCCGTAGCATGGATAAGCGCGTCGTCTCATTCTATCGAACGGTGTCAGCCAGGGACGGCAGCTCTATCCTATCACTTATCGCGTGATAAGGCCATCCATGCTATCCGTCCTGATCACATGTTTCTTATTATTAATAATATTGAAATGTAATGTTAGGTTTAAACAATAAAGATTATTAAAGATTAACTAAGGCGATATATTGCAGAGCTTTTTTGGCACTGTTAGTTTGACTCATATGAGCTTGTATTTTATTGAACCTGCACATGTTTACGTAGTTCGACATAATAATGTAAAGCCTCTCACTGTTCTCATTTTATTCTGTCTGTTATTGTTTTTATTGAAAAGTGTAAAGAGGATCAGGTACAAACAACCGTAGTTTCTGACAAAATAGTCAGAACTATCAACCAATTTGCCGTTGTAAATGCTATGTCAATACGGGTTACTAGAGTTATTGCGTCGCTATGTAGCAGTTAAAATGACAGAGTTCTACGGTGGCCTAGGAATCAAATTGGTTGACCGTACATACACGTAGCAAAACGGAATATATATAAGCGTTTATAAAATGCACGGAGTTTCTAAGCTTTTAATATTAGAGCTATTATAATAAAAGCTTCAATATACATGCACGTCATAAATCTCTAATACATGTAATAAGCCTTCTTATCGTAAAACCTTCTTAAGGCGGAGCCACACTGGGGCCGAGAAATGATTTTTTTATAAAGTGACTGTCTTTATATTCATTATTATACTTATACCAAGAAACACATGTATCTATTGAACTAAAATTGGGGTAATTTAAAATAGTTACTCGTTTAATACTCCTTCTACCTACACACCTTCAATTTCTCCACACGAGGCTTCCAGCAATGATTACAAAAGAAAATAAGGAAGAAAATGTGTAAGTTCTCAGTTTAAAATAAACATGCTGATTTGTCGTTGAAAAATGTCAAAATTATTAGTTTGATATGGTGCCAACACAGCGAATCCTCAAGTGAATAAAGGGTCGGCAATGCGCTTGTGATTGTTCTGGAGTCACAAGTGTCCATAGGCTACGCTAACTGCTTAACATCGGGCAGGCCGTAAGCTTGTTTGCCAACGTCGTTGTATATAAATAAAATAAAAATCTTGTTGAATCTTGTAAAATTTCGTTGATTTGAAAACTGACATGGACAGCACAAGAACTCGCGCGAACTGTCTCGCGCACGAGATAGACTTTCCGTCTTTTATTAATAAGAACACTTAGAAAAAGACGGGTAGTTTATCTCGCAGTCTTATGCTAGCCGCGCTGCTCCCAGTGAAACCCACGCTTAATAACTTAATGCTTGTATGTACTCATTAATCTTGGGTTGGGGGGTTACGACGTTGTAAACGTGCAACTTTTACGTCGTTCGGTTTGTTGACGAGTATAGTAAGAGATTAATAGTACATCATATAATATTTTAATACTACTATGATTTATATTGACTGGAGGGCCGCGCTATAAACAATATTAGCAGAAACCACAATCTCCATTATGCTATCGATTACCTATACAAATTACCCGCATGAGGAAATATAAAACAGCCTTAGATAGATTCGCTTAGTTTTTAACCCCCGACGCAAAGGAGGGGTGTATCTGTGTGTCTGTGTGTGTGTGTGTGTGTGTGGCTGTATGTGGCATGGTAACTCCTAAACGAATGGACCGATTTGGCTGCGGTTTTTTATCGGTAAGCTGATGTGATCAAGGTGGTTTTTAGCTACGTTTCATCAAAATCGGTTTAGCCGTTTTAGATATATTGAACTTTGAAATGAAAATGTCAGGGGTTTTTCATATATATGTTATATTTAGTCCATGAAGAGTACGTTTCTCTTAAATTTTGCTTTTGAGAGGCTTTTTATGAGCCCAAACACGAAGGGTTCCTTTATCTCGTGTATCTAGTTTTGGAGTTCCTGTGGCCCACTCCTGTCTCCATCATCAGATCAGCTCGGTGGTGCCATTATATTGCATTGTCACCCAACGTACCATTAACTACTAGCTCAGAAATCGGATATTGGCAAGTGGCTGAAAAATATTTTCCTTTTGGAGGACAACATACATAGTTACATACAAAAAAACGGCCTCCGTAGCCCAGTTGGTAGTGACTCTGCCTACGAAGCTGGAGGTCCCGGGTTCGAATCCCGGTCAGGGCATTTATTTGTGTGTTTATCACGAATATTTGTTCCTGAGTTATGGATGTTATATATGTATATAAGTATCTATATGTATTTATCTATTATATATATTATCGCCTAGTACCCACAACACAAGCCTTACTGAGCTTACCGTCGGCCTAGGTTGATTTGTGTAAGATTGTCCCATAATATTTATTTATTATTATTTATTTATTTATTTAAATTTCATATAAAGCTTGTAAACCTCCATTCCACACACAACTGCAGAGCTCATAGTGTATTATTTATGACTCAAGTTATTATTATTACTGTCACATCAACATCAACTTGACCAAAGTATGGGGAAGTTTCAAGCACATTCGTTCAGCAATCGTGTGAAGTCGCCGTTAGACAACTTTTGCAATATCACCGGACCACTCGCCACAAGTGTGTACACTGCGGCCACTGTTTACGTTAATATTAAATCTTGCTGAAGTACAGTCGGCGTGGCGAGATGAGATCATAAACAGGATGATTTAATCAGTCAACTGTACGGACGTAAGTGATTACTCGAGTTACATACTAGTCCAGGCAATGAACTGACAGCTTGTATGGAAAATATGTCAAATTTGGAAATAATTTATAATATCAGATTTTTTTATGTAATGGATATATTATCAATTAAATAGTTACTTAGTGACAAAATCCAACAAAATTTCAGACATGAAAAAATGATAACTTAACTAGCTTCTGAAAAGTCAGAAAAAATATTTATAAATGGTTTTATCTTTATTTTGGTTCATTTACATTTGCTCTATAATATTCGAGATAAATAATTAAAAAAACAATTTTTTTTTTTTTTAAAATCTATATAAATACTTCCGGATGGAAAGTTTGTTGGATTCTTGAATAAAACATCATAGATCAATGTTTTAAAATGCTATAAAGAAAAAAAAACGCTATTATAAATTAATGTTTTTCAAAACCGTATTTTGCCTGGAGTATACTCATTGCCAATGCAACAAACAAAAAATCTGCTGGGGCATGTCATATTTTGAAACTCAATCTAAGAGAAACTTAGAACTGAAACCGTATGTTTTTTTTTCTTAGCCACCACTGCTGGGCCAAAGCCTCCCCTATTTGCCTCTGTATGATTATTCGACCAATATAAGTATATAAGTTGGGGGTAAAAGTCAAATAGTATGGACAAATTTTTGATTAAACCTAGTTCATGTTTTGTCGAATCCAGAATTTGTGTCATTGGGCATTTAAAATAATGTAAACAAACTAAACCACGTGACCCGGCTAATCAGCCAATCGAACTAGCTTTTCATTAATAGGTACCGTAATATGCGCTTGGCTGCCTGAGCAAGTCACGTTACGGCGTTACTTACTCTCATTTATGGCATTAAAATTGAATGTCTTTTAAATTCTATTTACATTAAAAACTCAAATTAAAATGGTACAGTCAGCGGCATAAATGTATGATGGAACAAAGGCCGCAAAAATAACCGATGACAACTCTATTCCTAGAGCCGTAAGAGCGTGTCAGATATTTTTGCGGCATTTGATTCATCATATATTTATGCCGATGACTGTACCAACAAAATTTACAATGTCTGAGTGTATACTAAAACACATCAATTCAAAACTTCATAGTTAATACATAATACATAGTTAGGAACGTTAAAATGTTATCTTAGATACCAAGCTCGCAATACGGTTTTGCTGAAGTTTGTTTACAGTGTAAAGGACTATTTATATATTCAAAGAGAGTTCTGCAGTAGTAAAGAGTGTCCTAAGCGGCGATTAAGAGGACGGCTGCAGCCGTTACGCTCTGATATTACTAAAACTTTACTAAATATGCTATTAGTTTCCAAAAAACAACCGCTAAACTGGAAGTTTAAAATTAATATACTGTTACTGCTCTTTCAAGCTAGCCAGATAGCGGGTTAACAATAAATAATTAAAATGTAAATACTTGAATGAAAGTCAAGATGTCAGAATACCAGACGCCAGTAATTGTCTCTATTTAAACTTCGCTAAACATAATTTACTTTAAAAACAAAGTTTTAACCGACTTCAATTCAGGACTCCGCCAAGCCACATGAACATTTCCACATTTATTTTCTAATTTACCACATGAACTGATTTCCGAGAGCAAATACGTTGATTATTAGAGAAAATAACCAAATCGCTGTATGTGGGCCGATAATATTTGAGGACTTCCGTCAATTCCTCAAGGATCTCAGAATCACCTTACGCACTTCTTTGTTTGCTATTTCAACGGAATGATATCAGAATCGGTGACGTACTTTTATAGTTTGAAGTACATCATTGACAAGTTCCACAGGCCATCTGTGGTCTACATCATCACTTTTTCTAAACACGATTTATAATAGAAAACACCGAAATTACTACACGCGTGCCTTATATATTTGAGGAGTTCCCTCAATTCCTCATGGTTCACATCATTCAACTGGAGTTTCGAAAACAATGGGATCAACCTGGAAGCATATACTTTCAATTAAAGAAATAATGGTACGAATCGGTTCATAAATGACGGAGTTCTGAGGTAACACACATAAAAAAAAAAAAATTAAAAAAAATACAACCGAATTGAGAACCTCCTCCTTTTTTTTTGAAGTCGGTTAAAAATAGAACGGGGCATGTCTAGGTAGGTATTTTTACCAAATACGGATAGTCCATTAGAAAATTGTAAAACAGTTATGTTGTATTGGTATAAATATAATGTATGTTTTTCTGTTGTCTTCTTTTTTCATTTATTATTCAACCTTAGTTACATACCCCCTACGAATCGCTATATTAACTCTCAAACAAAAGACTATTAACGAGGTTTTCTCAGTCAGCTAGAACAAGCGAAGTAATTTTCAAAGGCATTCAACATTCAAGGCCGCTGCCCTAGGACTCCGTAGAACACTGTAGAACGCTTTAGAACCTTGTATAACACTTTAGAATGCTTGCCAACTGGCACCAAAAATGCAACGAAAGCCCTGTTGAATAAAGTAGTGCCCGACTTGCATTTTACGAGCTTTAATAAAAGTAAACAGTGAAATGCCGACCACTAGGTACGGGCTAGTGTACTTCTATAATACCATAATCGAATAAACTGGTACCAACCGTGAAACCTATCAATTGGCTACTTTATTTTTTTATGATGCCATTCAAACTAGTTTTCTAAGAGGATCAAATGTTTGTAAGGGACTAAGTACAATTAAATCATTTAAAAAGACAAAAGTTAATGACGGACCTCGCTGGCGACAGCCGAAACGACCCATACTAATTGACATTATATGACGAGTTATGACATTCTTACTAACCGATGTATGGAAAATCAAGTATTTTACTGTTTAACTCGTGAAATATTTTATTTTACTCGTTTAGGGACATAGTTGTATACAGTTATTTTTTTATTAAAGCGAAAGGAGGCTTTTAGTAGCTTAAAATTTGCTCTTGGACGATAAATAAATCGCTTTTTTTCCAACATTGAGCGTTTAATATAGAGCGTTTTCGGTGGATGCAGGCACGTGCAGATTTCAAACGCCTCTAACATCAGAAAAAAATATTATGAGAAAGTTTTAATGCTACATTTGATATTCCTCTCGATTATACTTCTGATTTTCATAATAAAAAAAATATCCTTCTTCCTATTCCTATCCTATTCCTATTCCTTCTTATTATTGCATATTGGTGGTTGGCATTGCATGGATTACCATAGAGATCTCGATGCGCAAATGGAGATGGATAGGTCATACAATGCGAAGCGGGGAACTTAATAATGCAAGCATCGCTTTTGAGTGGAAGCCGCCGGACGGAAGGCGAATTCGCGGGCGTCCCGTGCACACATGGTGGCGAACAGTCGAGAGTGAGCTGCGAGCAGCTGGACTGAGCTGGAGCGAGGCCAGGGACGTCGCTCAGGACGGGAAGGCGTGGCGCGAGCTTTTGAAGGCCCTTTGCACCTCTGGGGTGCCCTAGGACAACAACAACAACCCAATCCCAATCGATGAATCGGTGAATTGTATTGCGCTCTTAACACTTTCAGTGCCACGAACCCGCTAGGTGAGCGATCTGGGGACCGATTTTTGACTTTCGAGCACTCGACTCCTTCACTCGAAAACAGTCAAAAATTATTAAATGCTATTTTGAAATAGCAATAGAAAATTGAGAAACGTTTGGTAAAGACCCAATTTTGACACTACAGTCGTATTTACTTTTAATTAATTTTCGAGCGCTCGAAACTCAAAAATCGGCCCCCTGTTCGTAGGCTCTTTCCTCCACAAGCGGTTTTTCGCGTTATAGGCTATGAAATCGTTCGCAAAGGCGAGGCCGGTTCACGATCTGACGGTAGTTTTGATTTTTGAGCTTCCAGTGTGAAGAAATAATGAATAACTCTACTACAGAAAAAATACTGTAGACTGAAAAAGAAACAAAGAAGTTTTATAACCGAACATAATATTAAAAACTGGCTTGGTAACTCTGTACAAAAATCTTGAAAGTCACCATAAAAATAAACTTAAATGTTAGAGATCTCGTAATTTTCAACGACAATCTATGTTTTTTTTTATAAAAAGGATAGCTTTTTTATTGTTCTAGTTTGATAACCAGACAGATTTTTAATAAATTATCCAGTATTCCAAAAATCTATTAATATGTACGAAAAAGTGATGTTACACACTTCCGAACACGCACTTCCATCTCGCTCACGCTTATGCTCAGTGAGAGGGAGAGAAGACCATGGACCTGCCTCGCCTTAACTGCCAGGAACTCGCCTAGCGGGCTCCTACGCCGTAGTCGCTTTTCGCTACATACGAGGAACACCACGAGATCGGCTGCGAGCATAGCGCGTAGCGATTCTTGACAGTGAATGTGTAACGTGAGCGTCGTTACAAATCTAATTCATATTCAATATTAGTGTAGAACAGTTTCTGTATTTGAATATTATTTGATAGGTATTAAGTTAGGGAGCATTAAGTAATAATAAATAAAAGGGTACCTATAATATCCGCGTTGAAAATCAATTAGGTTTATACACATTACTAATGTATACGTAATACGTGAAAAGCAGCCAATGTTTATTCTAAAACATTTTGGTATTACTGTAGGTAGGCAGTTGTAGGTATATTTTTACTTACTAGATAGGTACAATAGATTCTACTCAGCCTTAAATTTTCCGTGCCTTATTAAAGTCAAGGAGCTATTTGGTATAAATTAAATTGGAAGCTAATGAACAAAGCTAGAACTAAAGCAGACAGGCGAATTAAAATCCACCTAACTTTCCTTTTTATGCTAATGCATGTAGATGGCGTCAGCCACTCGTGTGTCTGACACCGCGTTATGCTAGGGTCGGCGTCAGCACTTAACTGGGTATAATTTCAAAAATCGAGGTCGATAATTAATTTATTCAAGATTTTAGTATCAAAGGAAGGAGTAAAAAAGTTGAAGCTGATGAAGACAGAAATTGTAACTAGGTACTAGTGAAGATTAGTTTTATCCATACAAGTAATGTATTCAGAATTGTAAATACACAATTTTCGACAAAAAAAAATTTCAATGAGGACTTCTTTCTACGCTGTTCTGGAATGACCAAAAATCATAAAAGATATTTGAAACAGATTTGACAATTAAATAAACGTCCTATGTAAAACCATTTTTTTCTCAACGAATATAAAATCAGAAATTAACATAAGCCAAACTAAACTTTTAAGCTTTACTACCACTACTGCCTAAAATTTATTGAAGGAATTTTATATCATGTTTTGAGTTCACACCATCATCATCGTCCTAGCGTTATTATTCCCGGTTGTGCCCCTAAAGGAGCCCGGGGTCCGCTTTGACACCTAATCCCAAGATTTGGCATAGGCACTAGTTTTACGAAAGCGACTGCCATCTGACCTTCCAACCCAGAGGGAGTTGAGTTCACAACACTTTGTTATAATTATTTCCGTTGCTGAAAGAAATCCCGATAATCACAAATTCACATGAAAGATAAGATTAAGGACCTATTTTGATCATATAAGAAAAAATGTTTCGTGCAAAGTTACTGCTGACTCGGGCTCTGCGTTGTTTCCAAATTAAAAATATCTCGTAACTGTTAGGACACAAATGCATGTGTATACTTCATTAGCAGCTCAATAAATTACTTGACGCTGCAAGCTTATAATTTAAGAAGAAGTTAAGTAAAAGATATCAAGCAGTAGGTACTTTGGTCTACATATTTAAATATATTATTCGAATTATAAGAAGCTTTGCGTTCCACTAGTATTGGACCACTAGGTCTGCGAATGACGTACCCTAACAGGTTTCCAATAAAGCTAACAAATCCCTAACCTAGCGGAGTAAATCGAGAAGAAAATAAATAATTGGCTCGGGTCCACTACAGTTAACATTACATTCTACGAGTATACACAAAAATAATAGCCCTTATGGAATCCAGTGATTATGACAATATGAATTACCATTATAGTGAACATGTATTTATTATATTATTTAAGCAATAGATTTGCTGTCAGTTCTTATTAATATTGTTTAAAATAATTTCTATTTTCTTAATTTTCTTAGTGTTGTATCCATATGTGGCCGACTCAATATTTATAATTTCTCATGCTGAAAAAAATTGTACAGGTTTGACAATTCTTGTTTATAATTTTACATTGTCATCTCGAGTCAAAACAGGAGTTACGTCACGTGACGTCACGCAGCCAAAGTCACGTGGTCAGCGCACAGTAGTTTCATAGAATAAAGACGGCAAAGTATGTTATCTTCCTACAAACGCACTGCGCGCGGCTTGTATGTGTGTGAGGTGCTTGAGTGTGCGTGCGGCGACGTATAGATAGTATAGCGCACACATACAAGCCACGCGCGGTGCGTGTGTAGGAAGATAACATACTTTGCCGTCTTTATAATATGGTAGTTTCTTTAAATTTATATTTTAGTACTTTACCGATAAAAAATGAAAAACGAATACCTTATTGCAAATCTGCAGCATGAGACAAATCGAATGACATATTTTATCAAAATCGGACCATAACTTTAGATCTGATGGCATGTACACAAATCGGCCTCGCGTAATAATAATACAGAATATAAGTAACTTGAATTATATTTTTCTAGAATCTTTAAGCTTTAAAATAATATTTAATAATTAATTTACCTACGAAAACATTCCGTAGCATATTTTTTTGTTTATTGATCTGTATCTTAATGACTTTACCAACAATGTTCCTATGTATTACATGTATGTCTTTTTTACACATGTACATATGTAGTTAGACTGTACCTATGTGTAAGCCTAAGAAAAAAATCAACCAATGCCTCATTGTTTGTTGTTGACCGAACAGAGCTCAGCAGCTCCTGGCACTCAGTATTATTTAATAGCAAACAAGTTATCCGACAAATTATCAATTACGTACATGAACGGCACTGGCAACAACAAGCGATTACGGATAACGAGAAAACGTTTCTGTAAATACAATATTTGGTTGTTAATTACTACAAATATGTAGATGTAAAGTGAGTATTTAAAACAGTACAGACTTGAAAAAAAAAAATTTGCTTGGAGTATTAGTATGTTCTTTTTGAAACAATTCGGTAAAAAAAAATGTTTTAATTTAGATTGTTTTTTTTATTAAATTTTTTTATAAAGTTAAAAGTTGTATAATTTTTCCCACAGTTTCGTGAAACGGATGCTTATAAAAGCGCGCCTAAAAATATGTTTGTACAACGAGGAAATGCTTGCGGTATACATCTCTGCTTGGTAGTTTCTACGTAAGGGGAGTTAATACTCTCTGCAGGCAACTTTACAAGTGATTTAGTTCATATAATGTTTTTAAAGGATCTTCTAAACTGAACTTCAATAATTTTTCTATACTGAATTCGTGAATCTCACAAGACCTTAAACTTTAAAGCAAGTGTACAAGATCAAAGGGCACTTTAAACCCGTTGCACGGACGGATGAACATATTAAAAAAGAAACCGTAATGAAGTGACAACCCTAGAGCATCACTTGGCAAGTCTAGTGGTGCGCCGCACTTAATGTTCTGAAACTCTTTTACTATACTTATCTCAGCCTCGGAGAGCTAGCGACACATATAATATACGTATTTGTGTACTTTTATAAATCCACTTTCAATACCGACATGAACAAAGTTTTTTTTTCTACGCTGAATCCCATTGCTAGTTTTAAATTTAAACTTGTTACTGCGATTAAGTTCCGTGTCAAATCGGTGATAACTACGAATTCCACTTCCACGGAAAAAAATGCATTTACACATGAGAATTTTCATTTTGTTCAAGTCTTTTAAACTCGAATCGGGAAAACCTTTAATGAGGAGACAGCTCTAGAACGTCACTTGCCAAGTCTAGAGGCGGCGCACTTAATGCTCGGCTGCGGTCCTTACACTCTGTACTTTTTACTTACACTAGGAATTTATGAGAACAATGTTTTTTAAGAGTTAAATTAGCATTGAAGCAGATTTTACAAGATTTATTCAAACGCTTGGAAAAGCTAGTCGAGAATTTCGTTTGCTTGAAAGAAATTAAATGTTACCGACATGCTTTGGAAAGATATTTCTCCATTACAAAACGCGTCAGTAAAATACAGATTTAGAAAATATACTTGATTCGTTATTTATATTAATTGATTGTTTGCAACGAACAATTTTCAAATACAATTTCAATGAGTAATTAATGAAATTACTCTTTGTAGTGAAATTAAATAAATTGTAGACTAATATTGCAAAAAATATGTTCATAATTAAGGGCCTTAATCTAATCTATGCTTTAACTTTTTTCCATTGTGTAACGAAAGTTACCCATATAAAATGTATGGGTAATTGCCGTTACACAATGGAAAGTTAATCGTAGATTAGATTAAGGCTCTTAACTATGTACAATTTTTTTGCAATTCACCCTTATAAGTCTTTAACTATTGTGTAATAGTTTTTTTTATTCATCCTTAACCTTTCAGCGGTAATGCATGTGCATGCGAGTCTTAAAACCTGTGGAAGATTTTAGGTATTGGCTACGGTTGAGCACATGCTGCGTAACGTAGCAGTGAAAGTGTTAAACGGCAAGGGTACAATACAATACAATACAATACAATTATTTATTGATAACATAAGTTACAGGTCACTTGGCATGTTCAAAACACTTTACTTTAAACTTATCAAATTCAGATTTGACTTAAATACATAAATAATTAAAAGTAAAAAATAAGTAACAATAATTTAGGCAAATAAAATACAATCACAATTCAATTACAAATGTCAAATTTTAAAAACAAATTAATTTACTTAGAGCTACTAGGTATTATAATCATAAGAATTAAAATTAATAGGTACTTATTTGTTTGTTAAAAATTCATCGAGGCTATAATAGGCTTTTTCTGTGAGGAAGTCCTTTAGTTGGTTAACAAATGCACTCTCAGACATTTTAGCCTCTTTTACATTGCTTGGTAGGCGATTATAAATTTTGGGACCCATGAACCAGTAACACTGCTCAGATATTTTTATTTTGTGTATGTTGACCAAAAGGTTGCCAGCATAACGTTGGTTAGGGCCACGTGTTTTAAATTCATTTAAGGTTTTACGGACAATTTTTGATATTTCCAATATGTACAGCGATGGGAATGTTAATATTTTCATTTTCCTGAAAAGATCACGGGCTGGCGTGTCCCATGGCACCCTGGCCATTATTCTTATAGCCTTTTTTTGCAAAATGAAGATCCTTTGTCTATCTGCTGCTGGTACTGTCACTTTAACCCATTCAGCGCTAGTCACGACACATGCGTCTAGTGATACGGGTGCGTTTCGCTACTTATAGAGATTGAACCGCTACGGGCTACAGCGTAACGCTACGAACGTAAGTTTACAGTGACTGAGTTAATTCACTGCCAGGAGCTCGCCTAGCCACGGAATTGACAACGAGCGTAGCGCGTAGCGATTCTTGCCAGTGAATGTGTATTCGAAACAACAAATGAAACATAAAATATACCAATAACAACAGTGTATTTGCTACGCCGTAGCACTCGCTACGGCGGGTGAATGCGAAGCAAGTGTAGCACAGACAGGAGCGAAGAGCAGGCAAAACTATAATTTACAAACTGCGCGTATTCATAAGCGAGATAGACGCATGCCAATTGCCAGCCAATTGATAATTTATTTGAACCTAAAAAAGGTTTTCAGAATGTGCTCTTACTTTCCAAAGGTTGAAGGCCTTTTTTGTTTTCTTTTTACATTTCTTAAATAGCGATTTAAAGTGACCGCTGAATTTTGAATAATTTTTGTGGATTTAAACCGTAGTCTACAACTATTAAAACGGATTAACTTTAAGAAAATAAAGCTATTACATCTTGTTTAAACTCCTAGACAAGATTACCAGTTTCATTTCCAAGTTAGATAGTCGAGCTAACCAGGTTTCATTTTCCAACTAGCACTGAGACGTTTAAAATGCTTTGTAAGATAATACGCATTAGATTTAAAATTGCAAATTACTTTGTAAAAGACATTGTTTGCCATGCAAAGAGGTAAAAAATGTTGGTGGAATTTGCACAATTTTGTACAAATTTGAATAAAATATTCCCTTGAAAAGAATTGAAGACCGCAAATTTTGTATGTGTAACGTATGTTTTTTTAGCCTCAACGTTTTTTTCAGTTTAAATGTTGTATAAATACCTTGATAATACATTTTACGTAAAACTACGTATAGGTCAATCAACTGTTCTATTTCTTGTTGGTATTCCCATTAACCAGGACTACTAACTTGCTTATAATATGGCCCATGAAAAAGGTAAAAATGCGGAAAAAACCCTACGTTTGGTGGATTTAAACCCGTAAAATGTAACACGCCAACAAGGTGCTCTAAATAGTATTATTGATTGTATTAATTTGTCGTTCCTTTTTTAATGTTTAGTTATATTGTTATTTCCCTTATGTTGCCATTCTCTCTTACTGTATCTATTTGTAAATCTCTTGTTGTGTTGCCTTCCATTTCTTCACCAAATGGACTCTGCGGACGACCTGGGGACCGATTCTTGACTTTCGAGCGCTCGACTCTTTCTCTCGAAAACTGTCAAAAATTATGAAATTATATTTTGAATTAGAGATCGAAAATTGATTAACGAGTACAAACAGCATCAAAAGTAGTTACGCAAACGAAGACGTCAAAAGTCTGTATTAAAAGGGAATAAGAACTTTTGACGTCTTCGATTGCGTAGCTACTTTTGATGCTTTTAAATGATTTTACGTACTAACAAACATATGGATTCTTAAGTCTGAAATAAATGATTTTTATTTAATTTAATTCAATTCTAGCGGTAGAAAGTAAGTGCCTGCAATTTTGACACTACAATCGTATTTACTTTTGTTTAATATTCGAGCGCTCGAAACTCAAAAATCGCCCCCCAGCGCTGGCGGTTAAAGCCAGCATCACACTGAGCTGGGTCCATGTCGTGACACGGCCTTGGCCGTTTTTTGTCTTGGTCCTATGTATGTTTGTTTTCATTAATTGCTGTCACGAATAAATGTTTGAATTATAAACACAGTTTTAAAAAGTGATCCAGGACACGTAGCCATGGCAAACTAGCGAAATGGCAGAAACTTATCCAATTCAGAATACTTAAAATCTCGAATATTCAATTATCGAACTCCAATGACAATTCCACTGGAAACCGAAATATTCCCTGAATTCGTGGATTTTTTACATATTTCACTCGAGCCTAATGATATTAAATTCCTCGTCGGCTCGTCGATAAATTAATCAGATTGGGTCGTAAATCTATCTGCTAGCACACTACATTATGGCGGATTAAACTGATTTTACTGCGATATATCGGTGAACCGGTTGAGTGACTAGTTTCACTGCCAGTGCAGTGAAACTAGTCACTAACTCGACCCCTGTCAGTACAGGGGTCGAGTTAGTTTCGATATGAAGAAGAAGTGAGTGAAGACATGACAAGGTGGCGTGTATGTATGGAAGCAAATGACATCCTGACTTTTAATTACATATTTTAGTAAATGCCGTATTTTATAGTTAATGAGATAAGGGCAAGTGAAAGATGATGATGTAGATATTGTAGAGTGATAACAAAACTAAATTCTACTGTTATATTGTTCAATAGTTCGAAAAAAACAAGATTGGTATGACCAATTGGATTGGATTGGTTTGTGTCATGACAAAGACCTTAATTTTACTTACTTCTGCAAAATGAAATGCTTTTGCTATATATTACAGTTCAAAAATATAAATGATTTAAGTAGGGAGAATAGTTGCCACGGCAATCTTAACACGGCTAATGAACACTGGGATGTAATCCTCGATTCCCAACCGCTTCAAACATTCGGTTCATAGCCATCGCCTATTTATACCCAGCAAACACTAATAATGGCCGGCAAACAATTAGTGCTCTTGGCGTGTTGAAGCAGCAATAACCGCCGAACTAATTTGTATTCGTCGTTCGAGTTGGCAATTTATCCACAAGTTCATTCAACTCGCTCTGATAGCCTATTAAAAGTGTGAGTATAATACTTAAGAACAAACAATACTTAAGTCGTTAATTAAATCTGAAACGAATTTAACTTCACTATCACTAATGGGCCATATTCTTCAGATTTGTGACTGCGTCAAATTGACGCAACTCCAACTTAAATGTTAGAAAAACGTCGCGATATCAAGCATCAGCGGAAAACTGCATTTTTTGAGGATAATTTATTGTGAGCATTATCTGAAACATATTTGGAAAGCCAGTAGTTTACCTAAACGTTGCTTCGTTCCGTCCGGACCCAAAATTCGAAGCCAAAAGAAGTAATTTGGATCGATAATCAGAGAAGATCCTGCAGCATAATTAATTATACTTTAGTTTTATTGACACTTTGGGTATAAAAGAGGCTTGTCAATACAATATTTAAAAATAGAAAATTTATTGCAGTTCATAAATATTTGACCCATTTGTTTACACCACACCCAAGTTTACAAACTTTTCTTTGCTAACTAAGAAACTTGATGTTGAGAACTAAGTCATAAATTTATAAATAAGTAAGTGACTTACCTAATTAGATTTATATTCTACGAGGATATACCAAAATAAAATAATTAATTTATAAAACGACGCTTACTTACGTTAACTACATCACAGTAAAAATAATTCTTACCTACACTCCAATCTCATAAACCTACGAGTATCTTCTTACCTATAAAGGAATTAAATGTCACCTATAGTCCCCCGCGGCTATGAAGTCAATCCTGAGACATGCCTCTAGGGCTGAATATGTAATTTTTTCCTATGGTTGACATTGTCATTATTCGGAAACTTCATAGCTGCGCAATGTGTCAGGCTTGACTTCATAGCCGCGGGGGACTGTAGACGATATTACTTTTTAGATTGTGGTGCATAAAACTAGTCTGATTTAAAACCCAATTTGAACTGAGTCTGTCCATCCGCTCTACATACGAACCAGAAAAGTAGTTTATCTTCGTTTAAACGTCGACTGCGAAAAAGCGGTTTAAGCTAAAGTTTAAACCCAGTGAAACGTTCCCAGTCATTCATAAAGTAAAATTTAGTTTGGTTTGAAGAGGGTTCCGCGGTTGGAGGCGCAAAAAGGGACTGTGTTTCTGAACAGTGATTGATGGAAATTTGCTTAATTAAAACGTAAAAATATGACAGCAAAATAATTTCAGTGGCCTAGAGTGTGCATACAATTCATTATTGCGTTGACATGCATATGAAAGATAGATTTTATAATAAATATGTTGAGGCAATCAAAATCAAGCCTTAGAAAAATTATAAAGTACACCAGCGCAAATTGCCACGAATGATGGAACAAGCCAAATCCACAAAGTGTAGTAGCTCCACCGGAAATTTACTTTTTGATCGATTGCCTAAACAACATAGATGACTCGTATCTATAGATCAATTGATAATTTAAATCAATGTCAGAATTCTTTTACACATCTAGTCGCAGCAATATCCGAATGCAAATGAAAGTAACGCAACTAGAATAATAAAAACCGGCCAAGTGCGAGTTGGACTCGCGCACGAAGGGTTCCTTACCATTATCTATAAAAACGGCAAAAAAATCAAGTTATTGTATGGGAGTCCCCTTAAAAAAAATATTTTATTTTGTTTTTAGTATTTGTTGTAATAGAGGCAACATAAATACATAAGCTCTCTAGCTATCACGGTTCTTGAGATACAGCCTGGTGACAGACAGACGGACGGATGGACGGACAGCGAAGTCTTAGTAATAGGGTCTCGTTTTACTCTTTGAGTACGGAACCCTAAAAAGGGTTGCATACTTAACTTACCCTTGCCGGCTTCACTACTCAGAATCATCGTTCGAAGTCATGAATTTTTATCAGACTGCGGTGAAGGTAAACACGTCTAGACCATATTGATTCATTCTTAATAACGAATTCAAATCGTATCTTTTAGCATTTCTATGCTGCTTTAATTTTTTTCTTTGAGATGCTAAATAATGAGGTATTTTTCAGCGCAGGCACAATATGCACATACAATTGTGTTATTTACTTTACACTATTTCCCTTGTAGATAGGGATATGTAAAGAAAATGGTTGGGATATAATTACAAACTAGTGGCTCTGTGGGCTGTAGAATTCACGAGTGTATTAAAAAAAAACTATTTCGAATAAGTGACTCGACGGAAAAAAAACGATATAATTAACGAACCTGCTCACAAAATTTGACTAGAACCGTTGAGAAATGCAACCTGTAGAGGAGAACAGCGGGACAGACACCGGACAAACGATTTTCAGCTCAAGCTGTATAGCATAGAACTTCGTTCGCTTCGCTCGCTCGTTCCACAAAGCGAGCTCGTCTCCTTGCTAGAACGAAATGGGAATCTGGTGCATGGCTGCAGGCTTTGCCTTCGAAAAACATTGGCACACTCCTCACCAGAGACGCTTTTAGGTTTGCGCTGTCGCTGCGTCTAGGGGCAGCATGTGTGGTACCGCATCAATGTCACTGCGGTATAAAAGTTACTCGTTTAGGCCTACACGGCTTGTCGTGCACTAAAAGCGCCGGCCGGACATCGCGGCATGCCAGCCTGAATGATATTTTACGCCGGGCCCTCGTCACTGCCGGTTTGCCGGCAGTTCTAGAACCATCAGGTCTCGCGCGGGACGACGGCAAGAGGCCCGATGGCATGACCCTGGTTCCCTGGAAGTTGGGACGGCCCCTAGTATGGGATACTCTTGCCCCGTCCCATCTTTCAGGGACTTCGACAAGGGCTGGGGCTGCCTAGCGGTTCAATTCCAATTCACAGCTGAAAACCTCAAGCGGCGCAAATATGCAGCCATTGATTCTGGCTGCATGTTTGAGCCGTTTGGGGTTGAAACGCTTGGGCCGTGGGGGCCCGGAGCACACGCAGTGTTCAAAGAGCTCGCAAAGCGAGTCGTAGAAGCAAGTGGTGACCAGAGAGCTGGCGGCTATCTCGCGCAACGGATCAGCATTGCTATCTAGCGCGGTAATACCGCCAGCCTTATGGGCACCTTGCCGCTCGGCACCGATTTAGAGCCGGTTTGTTATTTGTAAATATGTAGTTTTGTTATTTTTGGTAAGGATGTACATATTTAGGCAAGAAGTATTTTATAATGTATTTTATTAGTAATCGTGCCGTATAGAGGTAATGTCAATACTGTATTGAATTCTCACTTCAATAGACTTACTTGTCGACATAGGCATTTGCAACATTGACAATTCGCAAACTCCGCCGTCTCACAAAGAAATATAACGTCGTAACAATAAAGATAGAACAATATCACATTACCAC
Organism: Epinotia brunnichana; assembly: GCA_963854355.1. Classification (NCBI taxonomy): domain Eukaryota; kingdom Metazoa; phylum Arthropoda; class Insecta; order Lepidoptera; family Tortricidae; genus Epinotia; species Epinotia brunnichana. Next base: position 12,235,776 of record OY977949.1, on the reverse strand, counting down.
TTTGATTCAATAACAGAAAATCTTGAGCTTATCGCGAATGATACCGCGGATGGGGTCCGGAGTCCCGGCCGGGTAAGGGCCCGGATTAACACTTGAGAGATTTATTTACAAGACTTCCCGTGCCCGTTCCGCTGCCTTAAGCGTGGTATACCTACTTACATGAGTGCATGAATAAGTATACCACGGTTTGTGTTATTCGTTTTCCGCTACGCTAATATTGTCAGGAGGAGACCGCTCTTTAGAGACACGACGGGCTGTTATTTGCCTCTACTTATTATTTTATTTTATTGGAATCCTGCATGTTGTCAATTGTCAGATAATGGAAATACGAAATTAAGCGGAACAAAGTACCTGGACGGAAGCACTGACTAAGTTCCCATAGCGCTCATGAGATAACTTTTCGGATTTACTCAGATGTTATTACAACATATTATGAACAAAATAGTTTCTTTGACACCTAACAATTAGGTATTATTATTATCATCATCATCATCAGCCTGGGAATAATACATAATATTATGTATTTTTCAACAATTACAAACGCTTTGTATACTTATAGGTGACCTCAATAAATAACAATAACGTAAACACTAGCAAATTAAATAATCAAGCCTTCATTTACAAATATACCTACATAGTTAATGACATGCTTTGGCAATAAACGCAAGGGTGAAAAGTTTTAAACACAAGTAGCGAGCTCAAAAAACAGCAGAACAGATAAACGCGAAGAAAGTCAACTCTTTAGTTCATTCTCGTTTAGTGAGTACTAAGCTTTACCCTTATTCGTTATCTGAGGGTTAATGGAACTTTTTGTCATTTTAATCACGTCTCGCATCCGAGAGGAATTTATTCTTGTTAAATTAATTGGATCTAGCGGATCTCATAACATTTTTATCGTATTGTCAATTAGGTTAGCAATCAGGGTTTTTGTAATACGATTACGTTTGTTACAAATATGTGCCTACATCATATAATTCAGAATGAAAAAAAATCCATAAAACTCCTATTCAAACTCTACCCGTTATCATCTTTCGTGAGCCGTGACACGTTTTTCCAATACATAAAATCTCGGGTTTCCTTTAAAAACTGGCATAATATTCAATCTAAGTAGGTACCTGTAATTTCTCAACCTTAACTCCGCTAGGTCATAACAAGGTCATAACACTCATAAAAGAGTCCTATATTTAACTTCTCAAGAACACTCCAACCAAGTTGTTTCATTTCCACTGGGTGAATCGACGACGTATTTTACAAATTTTCACAATTTAAAAAGCAACCTTGAGGTAGTAATCATAAAGTTCGCTTTTCATAAACATGTCAAAAGTAAATGGACAAAGCGAGATGTTGATTTCTGTTCGTATAATATGCGCCCACCATTAATGTATTAATTCGCGCGTAGCCTGGGCAGAGAACAGGGCATGTGCTTGTATTATACTATCGGAAACAAAATGTGATAGCTTTAATTTCCTCTATACCATATATCGTTACGACTAACAGCATTTATTTATTCCAATAAAAAATATCGTTATGAATCTCAACTAGCAAAAATAAAACACGAACACGAATCGATATATTGGTATTATTCGAATTGCATTGATACTTTTTACAACTAAGACTGGATTTTTTTTTCATGATATTGATTCTCTACATATTAATATACGAAAGTGTAACGAAACATAGCTTCAATTTAGTTCATTACCTTCATAGTCGACGTAATCACACAAAATTACATAGCTTAGAAACGTTTTAGTCGTCAAACGCCGTGCATAATTCGATTGAAAGGCTATTACAATGTATTAGCGAGCTAATAGCTCACTGCTGGGCCTCTGTTCTGTTCGGTTCGGCTCTTTCACACGACAAATTGTACTTCAATAGGTTTCGCGCACCCGCTTCAACGCGAGCTGAGCTAACGTGCCATAACGAGTGCGGAAAACACACTGTATTGTGATAGTGATTTGAAAGAGATGAATTGAATTGAGGCCCCGGTATTAGCTGGGTCCATTAATGGCAGCTGAGAGCCTGTATTGGTGATTAAAAGTTGATGGGGATTATAGTTCAATTTCCTTTGGACGATATTGAATTGCAATTTCCGATGGGCGGTTTTAATTTAAACCTCAAAGGGAAATGCGCATAAATTACGAATTCAACTATTATTTGTATTACGTACGTACGCTTTTTGTTATGCTTACTTAAAATAGAATAAATATGATATATTATATTTAAATAAATAGTCGAATATTTTGGCAGCGTCATTTTTAGGGTGTAAAAAACAATCCTATTACCGCTAAGTAAAAATAATAAAAAACTTTGTTTTTCTGCGTTTGTAGTACGGAACCTTTCCTGTGCGAGTCCGACTCGCACTTGACTATTTTTTTTACGTTGTAATAAATAAATAAAACGCCCTTAAAACTTTACCTATTCATTTTTGTTTGTATCATTATTATTAATATTACGTACGCATACATCTTATATTGAAAAAAAAAAAACATATTTGAAAACATAATATTGAATACAATCAATAATACCTATTACCAAATCATATCACATCTAACTCTTGATACCCCAGTAATTATCGGTATGACCGTGACACCAGCCCTGTATATTGTGCGTAACACGACCGTATTGATTTTAGAGGCGCGCGCATCTTCCCCTCCCCACCCATTGGGAGGGGTAAAAAAGGAGCTAGGGTGAATTGGAATCGAACCTTTTTATAGGGGCACAGGAATCTGAGGTTAATGCTGTGATGTGTCAGCTACTGACAAAGTGAGATGTCTGGAATTTTTGAGACGTTTTCTTTTGTTTTTGTTTATAAAATGGGTTATGAGTGTTATGTCATCACATCATATAGCAATAAAATTTATCAACAATGACGAATTGACTGACGAAATATACGAGCGTAAATATAATCGGTTTTCTGTATTTATTACAGTACCTAAAGTAAAAAAAACTAGCTAGCCTTATATAAGTTAGGCTTGCTTTTAAACCGCATACTTTGGAGAAAATATATAACTAATAAAACGTTGTTCAATTAAACATGGTACTTTTAAAATAACACTGCAAAGTACAATTTATTAATTATTTGTTATCAAATCCCAACTAAAAGTGGACAAAATCAAATATATAAAACTTCTCTAGAATAAACTAAACGGTCAGAAATTTTGAGCAAAATGCTTATTGGAGTGACCGGCTATTCCAATTGGAATCTAAAGGAATAGATGCTATGCTACTGAACATTCAGAGACATCCGATTCACATTTCAATTTAATATCAAGGTGTTTCACGCGGTTGATTTAATTCGCGGGCTAAGTTAACGTGAACGTGTTTATCAAATTCTTTGGGCATAATATGCGTTCTAACCAGCACCATCTCGAAAGGATTATCATACTGGACCTAATCAAGTCATCATGCCCCAGAGGCCGAAATCCAATAAGGTCGTCTGACACCATCAAGAAGGGTTGGTTCTCCCTCACTATTTTAACCCTAAATGCTTCATTTGACCTAATGCATATTTTTTCTTGTGGGCGTTTGTAGCCCCCCCCCCCCCCCCCCCCGCAAGGTGGACTGATGACCTGGTAAAGGTCGCGGGAGTCCGCTGGATGCGGGTGGCGCAGGACCGGCCATTGTAGCACTCTTTGGGGGAGGCCTATGTCCAGCAGTGGACGTCTTTCGGCTGATATGATGATGATGATGATGATGATATTTTTTCGTAAAAAGTCAACTTTACAATTTGACAATATTCAAAGAAAACCCGAAAAGTTCACTGCTTCGAAGAAAAAAGTATTAAACTTACGAGTATATAGTTCCAGTGAATAACTAGGGCAAAAGTTAGTAGGTCAAATGACGGCTTATGCAGTTCCATGAATAAACAGCTCAAATGGCACTTGACCGCGTCGTAAGGAAGGACATCGTGATTGGTCACGATCCTCAATCATGAAGAAATGACATAGAAGAAAAAAGTTCACGAGTCAGGACAAACGTGCGAAACTAAAGAAATAACTAACTAACTGGACTAGCACGACGAGTCTTGACCTCAGACGTCACTTTGCACCATGTTTTACCAGGTAGCGCTGGTTCTGAATTCGTGCAGATCCGCTTCCACAATATTCTTCCAGAGATACTTGGAGCGACCGACAGGTCGTCGTCCAGCCGGTCGGCCGAAGTATGCTCTGTGTTCACCTATCCCTTCCGGCCGTTTTCGCAACTGGAATTCGCAGCCAGTTGCGAATTAAGAATTATTATTCTTTGTTCGCAACCAGTTGCGAATCAAGAGAACTTTTTCCTTAAGCGGAACTTGGTTGCGAAAAAATAATAAAAACAACCCAACACGCGTAATGTTGACGGAGCCGCGCTTTGCGAGGCTCCTATTTCTAGGCAGTTTAGTTTTAGGCATCTGAAGATACCTAACGAACCTAATTACTGTTTAATAATGTTAGAAACTAAGTGAAGGTGCACGGGTAAATGGAGAGGTAGGTTAGGTTCGTTAGGTATCTTCAGATGCCAGAAGGGCAAACTGCCCAGGAATAGGAGCCCCGCTTCGCGGGGCTCAGTCGTCATAACGCGTGTCGGGTTGCGTATTGAGGTAAAATATTATAAAGGTTGCGAATAAGGAAAAAAATCTTGTATCGCAACTGGTTGCGAAACTTAATCATCAGGATGCCTAGTTGAGGTTCAGGAAAAAGTTCTCTTGATTCGCAACTGGTTGCGAACAAAGATTAATAATCCTTAATTCGCAACTGGTTGCGAATCGCAGTTGTGAAAACAGCCGGAAGGCACCTATCGATCTACTCCCATCCTTTCAAGGTGGCTTAGCCAGCGAATACGATAGGCTTTGGTCTCACCTAAACACATTGATCAAATGAGAATGCGAAGTGTAAATGTTTGATCGACCCCCATTGTCGTCTTCGACATTAAGATTCCGCACCTCGGTCCCCCGGGCAGCGGCGTAACCTATTCCTTCCGCCTGGCACGCACCCTTCCATCCATCGCTTATTACCAATTTCAACCTTAATTTATTCTATGATAAGGCCTATTTTACTTTGCATAAACTCTTATTATAAATAAGCTACGTCCACAGCATAAATTTGTAAAAAATGGGTATCGTTTTTAAAAATTATTGCGAGATATTGAAGTTATTTATAGGAACAAATATCTTAGGGGCTGCGGCTATTAGATAAGTTTGCCTCAATAGGAGAATAAAGATATTTTAGTAACCAAAAATGAGACTTAAAATAAAAAGCATAAAACAATACTGTAAAGATAGTCACAAATATCAAAAATACTAGCTTTTGCGCGTGACTTCGTCCGCGTGGAAGTATTTTAATTACCTTCATACAAACGTCCGTTCCATATTTTTCCCCTTAGGGTATGATTTCCGGAATAAACTACCCTATATCTTTCCTCGAGATTCAAACTATCTCCATAAGAAATTTCATCTCAATCGGTTAAGCGGTTTAGGCGAGAAAAGGTACCTAACAGACAGACAGGCAGGCAGGCAGACAGAGTTACATTCGCATTTATAATATTAGTATGGATTTTGATAAAGAACGATATTTGAACGATCTAATTCAGTGTCGGCTTATGGGTCATGTTAATGGTAGTTGCAACTCTAAAAACATTCGTCAAACGGTTATAAAAGTGTAAATATGATAATTTAAATCCATATTTAACATTGGCTACGACCTACATCGCTTCGTTTTATTACTAATGCCGATTAAACTGCACTTAACACGCTAGTAAAATGTGCCGGACACAATTTCCCACTGAATTTTAACATCGGTATTACAAGCGTGAAGCATTATTTGAATAAAGTATAAATAAACCATTATAATTGCGCATTGTCTTTCTGTTTATCTGTCTCTGTGTAACAAAATAATGATAATTATTTTGGGATAATATGACTGTTATGAAACGCCAAAAACGCTCTCTTAGATTGAAGTTTGTAGGGAAATGGGAACAGATCAAGATTTTGTATGGTCTAACAGCGAGCGTAAGTACTTTTGGGCTAAGCCTAGACGTTATTTCGTTTTATTGTTAAAATTCTAATATGATTTCATCGTGATACTTTTTCCACCGTGATGTAGGTAAACTTTTTTCGGAAAGTCTTAAATATATGTATGTATGTCCCCTATTTACATAGTGATTGGAATTTGGGGTTCGCACTACCAAAGGTCCTACGTCTAAATAATTCAAATAACCTCTAAGCCGGTCCGTTACATATTTTGATAAATTCGCGTTTTGAATACAAACCTGGAGCTTAATGAATATTGAACAAACTCGAGTGCAAATTACTTAAAACCTCAGCTTAGAATATTCTTGAGGATTATTTGTTTCATTCTTCTTAAATATTCTTGAGGATAATTTCTAAGAAAGCAAGTTAACAATCTCATTGGGTTTTAAAAGAAAAGAACATCAATATTTTGGAAGAGGCGGTTGTTCGCTCAGGGGATAGCTACGGTCATTCCTATACAGGTTTGTTATTACGAAGCCTTTTATTGGCTACTGTTCTGCGGATTCGCGGAATAAAATATAGTCTTTGTCTATCCCGAAAGTCCATTCTAACACTGCTGAAAGAATTGTTGAAATTGGATGAGTAGGACAAACTATTTGAAACGAAATAAACAATTATGAAGAGGAAAAGTCTGTGAGTAGCTTTGCATGATTGATAAGATAATGATAACATGATAGTTTGATTTTTAATGTAATGTTTTATCATGCAATAAATAATCTAATCTAATCTAATCATGTTTGTATGTAGAGGGTAATGTCCGGAGCTAGTCTTCCGATAATTTTTTTTTTTCACCAACACCTATATATCTAGAATGGTCCTTCCGTGTAGACATAGGCTATATTTTATCCCACGACTCCAAATGGGTTCACTGTACGGTCAGCCCACAAGGGGCTTAACCTTTGTACCGTGTCGCCTTAAACTTCATGTTAAACTGCCGTATGAAGTTGTCAAACGACTGAAAACGACAAAGTACTTAGGAGTTCAGCAAATTATGAGGCTGACTGCATACCTTGACGCCCATAGTATTAATTCTTAAGGATTGACATTAATGTAGTTTATAATGCAATGTAATATTATGAGATAAATAAATATCAATATCATAATACGGGTTCGTGCAGGTAGTATAGAATAAATGTTGCGACACTTAATACAGCCACAGCGGAGTGATCAAATCTAGGTTTTACGTGTAAAGCCTAAATTTATAGGCGGATCTGATAGTGACGATATATCGCGGTAATTGAATGGCGTTTTGCCTCGGAGTTGTGGACGGACTTAGTTGTATCATCAATCCAGTGAAAGCAACTAAGTCCGTCCACAACTCCGAGGCAAAACGCCATTCAATTACCGCGATATATCGTCACTATCAGATCCGCCTATAAATTTAGGCTTTACACGTAAAACCTAGATTTGATCACTCCGCTGTGGCTGTATTAAGTGTCGCAACATTTATTCTATACTACCTGCACGAACCCGTATGATGATTATGATATGTATAATGCTAAACTAATGGGAGCAAAAATAGCGGGAAACTACGAATATTTCTAGGAGGCATGATTGTACTGTCTGTGTATTACAATGATAATATCCAATTTTTTTATTTTTAATTGGATAAAATCCTAATTTTTAAGTTTATTTACTTCGATGTTTCTACTAACGCTTTGGTTTCTTTATGTAGGTATGTAAATTAAATAAAAAGGAGGCCAAACTCAGCCTTCTTTATACGATTTTTTTTACTCCGTTGGGCCTCAGAAACACGCGTGATTATTTGGAATATTCCTGGGGCGCCGTGAATATATCCCGTTATTACTATACGAACAATATTAGTAAATGGGTTCTCGAAGACGGTTTAACGATTTAGATCAAATTACGAGTTCGTTACAGTGGTTTACGGGGCGAAAAATTGGTCTCGCTAAGGACTAATTTCCAGGAACATTCGTTATCTCCAGTTTTTCACGCATGTACTAACAACGCATACTATGCATATGTACATAGTTGATTACACAGTAGTAGTAGATTAGTTAGTAGCAGAACATACAAACAAACAAGGTATATAATTCCATATGTTGTGGCTTAACCACAGGATACTGCGGTCTCTGTGTGAATTGGGTAACCCAGAAAGCGGTGCTATTAGATATTGCTGATGCTGTACAAAACAGGCGTATGAATAATGTATTACACAATACTTTTATTAAACAAGTCACGATTAATTATATCTCATTCCATATTAGGTAACATTATAATTTTAAGGGACGACTTTGTCTACGCTTCTTCGTTTATCTAGATTCTAGGATATCAAAGGGAAATATTTTACTAGTTTTACTTATTTCGTCTTATCAATAACTGCTTTTCTAAAAGTATTTGCAATCGCATGACGGTTAACGATTTTCATTATGTTATACATTGTGAATTGGGTACATTACAATTTTATTTAAGAGCACATTCATTTAATTTTTACAGATTCTTAATGTTATTTTTAGCCCTTTGCATCTAACGTGATACAAAATGACATTGTAGTTCTATCATTTAGCTATGTATCTAACAATATAGTAAGCGCGGAAACTTTGTGGGTAGGTATATAATAGGTACAGTAAGTATACTGATTGATTTGTATTATTCAATGGAGCTCGCAATCTCGACCGTAACGTCAGTCGGGATTTACGACTGCCGTGGTTGCTTTCAGTGTATTGTGACTTTATCGCTGTTACAATCTGATATCTGGGAGAGGACGAAGCAGGTACTTTCTTAATTAAGTAACGCTATTATTTCTGTACAACCCCTATTTAATATGGGTTTTACAGAATTGTTTGGTCAGAATAAAACTCTTGGTTGCCGACGTTTCGGCGAAAACTAGCAGCTGAAAAAATATTTTATGAAAACAAAATCCAAAGTCGAAACTTAATCGAAATTTCGACCTTAGGTTTGATTTACATAAGATTATTATTCGAATATTCAAACTTACCGAATCAGGAAAGGAGAGACAGATTCTATAATCTGATCTATACCTCCCTATGGAGGTACTTCAACACTTAATACTGTCGAATAGTTTAGGTCTTTAGGATATCCGTACTGGTATCAATAAGACTTACTTAAATACTTTCCCACGTTTTCACCGGACAGACACATTTTCAGAAATAAGGTTCTCTGGCAGCAGGATTTATCCTACTTATATTATATGTAAATGTGAAAGTTTGGATGTTTCGATGTTTAGATGTTTGTTACTCCATCCCGCTTAAACGGCTCAACCGATTTGGATTAAATTTCGCACAAAGATAGTTTATAGCCTGGATATAGGATAGTTTTTATCCCGGGTCCATGCAAACAAAGTTGCGGGCCGAAGCTAGTTATAAATAAAGTAATGTTAGTCTCCTTAGTCGAAAGGCACACTTTCATATACTCGTAGGGACCGATACATATATAGTTTCAAATAGCACGTACCCTAATAGGAAAGGTCCCATGGGTACCATAAATTAGACTACATTCAACCATCTTATCTTCAAAACGTGACGGACGATAATGGACTCTTTGTCAATGTGATAAGAGCTCAGGCGTGACTCAGATAAGTCGGCATAAAAGAGGGTTGGATTGAAATATGTTGTGGGTATTGAACCAAACTAGCATCAAACTGTCACAGGGTACATTCAAACAATCTATTTATATTCGTAACGTATTAATGTAAATCACCTATAATTGGCCTGATGATAAAAAAATATTCAGTTACGGAAAACCTATTGATTTTGTTAACTAACACCTGCAATACAAAAATAACAGCCAATTATTTTCTTTTCAACTTGTATTTGTTACTGGCTAATAATAATAAACGAATTAGGTAAAATTAAACGAGCTAATGACCGATGGTTTTACATCATCCGATTTTCTAACCTTAATAGACATTATTAGTTCGTCTAACTATTCGGACTAACATTACTCATTTGCCTTAATGACGGAACGGGATGTCCTTATTACTTACAGGCTACCAGTCTGATTTTGAAACACAAATATACATGAAAATGTTGATATCCCTTTGACAAGCCTGAGATGTCTTATTTTGAAACTGGAACCGGGCACCTGATGGATGGTGGATATAGGCGTAAGCTAAACGATATTCTTCGGTATCTCCCCTAACGCAAATCACTATTATTCCACCAACGTATAGCTTCGATCACATAGGCGCATTTTTCATTTCGCATGAAATTTCATTTCACAAACGAAATAACTACAATTTAGAAAAGTTGAGAAACCCCCGACATTTTCATTTCAAAGTTCAATATCTCAAAAACGGCTGAACCGATTTTGTTGAAACGTTGCTAAGAACCATCTCGATCACATCAGCTTTCGAATAAAAAAAACCGCATTCAAATCGGTCTATTCGTTTAGGAGCTACGATGTCACAGACAGACAAACACACACACAGACACACAGTGAGGCAGACTCACAGACACACAGACAGATAGACACCCAGACACGTCACACTTATAACACCCCTCTTTTGCGTCGGGGGTTAAAAAACCGTAGGTATAGAGCCTTTTAGGTTAGGTAAGGTTTGTTTTGTAATTAATGTGTCAATCAACGATTTTATGTTGCTCGTTGCCATGGTTACGTCTCCTGGGTAACCCACACCCAGTAAACATGTGTTTTTGTAAACCAATTATATGGTGGGGCATCTCGTAAGCCTGCTAGAAATCCAATTTAATAATATTTTTCTAAGAAACTCTGTCGCTATTGTCTCTTGGCTTACCGGGACAGAATAACAGCAGGAAAAAAATGATTGACCCTTATAACGATTGAAAAAGATATACGGTTTCAGAAAAAAGGAGACATGGGAAATAAAACTTAGACGACATGGATCGTTTATGAAAAACTGTTATGCCAAACATTAGTCCTTCCTCCAATATGACGTCAGCATTAAGGATTCACGCGTGCACTGCAGTGCGGGGCCAAGTTTGCGCAGTTAGAGCCGCAGGAGCACGTGCGCCGACTAGCGAACTAGCAGTTTCGTACGCTCTAGGAAAATCTGACTGGAGCTCATTAAAATCTCATATTGGAACGCTGAAATTGAATTTTAGAGCCTCGACATCGGATAACTGTTACACGAGTTATAGAAATTAATCACACAAAAGTCAATTACATCATAAAGACGTAAGGTACCTACGAGTATATGTGTATTTTTAGACAACAGCAGATATAAGGTGAAATCATTTGTTTAAATGTGTTTGGTTCTTATTGTCAGCAGATTTTAAGGTGCCTCACAAGAATTTCCACCAGATTTCGCTTCCCCTTCAATGCTTCCTGATTCTATTTTTATGTGAGATTTTATATTACTGGCCTTTCTATATTTCGAAAATGTGTTGTTAAATGATACTTCAACGTAGAATCTGTGAAAGACATTACAGGAAAGACTGAGAATATTCATTTTCACACTGCAATGCGGGCAACAATTGGCACGGATGCATGTTTAGAATGCCAATTTTAGGTGTGCGGAAAATCTGTGAATATTCCCAACGAGGGTGTTGCTTCAGAACTTCCTTTTTATGTCTTCATATACAGGGTGGGCCCTGTAACTGGAGCAAAAAATTAAACAGTAGATTATTAAGCTTGTGAACAATTATTTCGAAGTGGTTTTATGCGAAAAAAAAATATTTTTTTAAAAAAAAAAAATTCTTTAAAGTAAGTTTACTTGTATTTTTTTACTCTTCTGGAGTGCTATGAGTAACTTTTTATTTTAAAAACACAAAAAAACAAGAAAAAAAAATGAAAAATCACAAAACTATCTGTTGAACACAAAAATGCAAAAACTATTATGACTCATTAGGTACATGATGTTACCTCAAAATCTGCATTGACTGCCGTGATATGATCTCGTGGTGCCAAGATACATTACTTGGAGGTCATAACTTTAGATCAAAATTTCTCCGTAACCAAAAATTTTGAAAGTGAATGATACACAAGGGGTTACTGCAAATGCTCTAAGGAAGCCTCCTTTTGAATATTTGCTCGTGTTACAGGGCCCACCCTGTATAAGTAAGCGTAAGCCATATAATCAAGGAAAAAGTGATTCTACGCCTCACAATGAATGATTCCCTATCCATAATTATCGCCTGGTATTTCTGAGCTACGTCATGAAGAACATATTAATGACCTTACCAACCTTTGATACCCAATATACCGTAAAATTCATAGGTTAGTAAGCACGAGGCGAAGCGTGTGACCAGTTATTAAACCGGCCAAGCGCCATATCGACTTCACTTTCCCGCCCCTACATCTCCCTATTCATTATCCTGAAACGTGAACCTTATTTTTTACTCAGCAAGATTGCTTTTAAAATAAAACGTTTGGGAAAAATGCGTGGTTAGTAACGTAAGCGGTGGATACGTGACGTGAATCTGCTAAACATATCGTGTTGAAATTGAGCTTACTTTGATATCACGGCCAGACATGATATTTTAGCAACAAAGGATGGATTTTTTTGAAAGGCAGCGCTCTTCCTTCTGTATTTCTCAGGCTACGGTATTCAATAAAAAGAGAGATCCTGTATGACTAATTATAGGGAACAGAAAACTATACCATTCTCATATGAAGATTACCACATAGATTATAACATTATACGACCAAGATAAATAAGATATCAACAATGCAGCATTAGGTACACATATAGACCTGACACATTGAACAACACTTACGTAGGTATTTGCGGCGTAGTAAACCAGAACTTCTGAATTCTTGAACAACACTGATTTGAAACCCAAAAAATCGTAGCAGATGTCGACTTCCCTCGTCAGGCAAAACTTCGCTCGAATGGAATAAACACGTGATTTGCCGAATGTTTGCGTAAAGTGGCGCCGTGAAAAAGTACGCAAATGTTTCCAAGCGATAAATCTCCTCCAATAGGTGCTTGCGTAACTTATTTTGCGTATTAAGGCGATTCTCAGCACGAGCACGTTATGTAGTAGAATTAATGTGGGATTTATATTCCATTGTGCCACTTTGTGTCGTAGTCGTAGTCATGAAGAGTGGAGGAAAATACATCGCCGTAGGTGGTGCACATAAAACATTTTAGGCCCTAATCAAAGATATTTACATAAGTCGGCGTAGTGCGTTTTTGAAACGAAACCGTGGTTAAAGTAGGTACCTATAGCTTGTTTAGGTGTGTTACTAACATTACAATATTGAGGACTAATGATTTTATTATTAAATTTTTCATGAACATGAACTGAATACGGTATTAATGAACGAACGTGCAGTCTATACATTCACTTATATAATCGTGACATAACTTGGCGGCTGCACTTCCTGTCCACCGCTTGCGATCCCGAAATTCTGCATGAGCTTACCAAAAGTCGACTTTGTTGAATTTTGTGTAGTTTACAAACTCGGCCCAGAATTTGCTGAAATTTAACTCCTAATTAAGAAACTGCCGAGTCATGAGGGTTCTCTGTGCAAAGTAGTGTTTTCCCAGTGGGATTCGTAGCGTTCCATAAGCCTTTAGGATATGTTGATTAAACATACATATACTCGTACCTACCCAGATTTTAAAACTATATTTTTATTTAGTAATCCAACAGTCCGTGTTCAAGTTAAAAATTATAGATGAACATTTATGACAGAGTAATACCTATCCCTAGCTATTTGGTATCCCATTATTCCGATAAATTAATTCAGGTGACGTTGATTTCATATTGATATTGTTTATACCTTCAGTACTACAACCGTCAAAAACAATTCACAGCATAACATATTTTAGATTAATTATTATTAATCCAGAAGACCGCAACTGGCTCAAACTGTCTTTGAAATAGCGACTTTACTCCTTGCAGTTAAAATCTAAATCAACTAAACAGACGACGTGAAAAGAGCGTCCAGGATCAGTGAGGTTATTCGGTCACAATCTTTTAATTTTCATCTTATGTCAATACAGCTAAAGTTGAAATTCCTGTGAATTGTGAAACGAGAGGTTGCCAAAGTTCGATTAACGGGTTAAATAAAACAGGGATGATCCGGGCCCGACCGCGGCTCGCAGACCTGTCAAACTGTCAACGGCAGGGTTACATCAAAATGCGATACATTTACTGAAGTTTGCTACAAGCTTGTATGGGAACTGTGTACCTACGTATTTACTAGATTGAAAGGAATGTTGAGTCTAATGCTACCGATATATTTAAATATGAAAAAAAATACGTACTTACGTAACATTTGAAAAACATTTTTTATTTAAGAAATGCGTAGGATAGGTTACTCCGAGATATTCATTCCTATTCGAGGAGTTAGACTACATGATCATTAAATCATCTGCATTCAAATTTTCGTTTACCGGAAGATATTGTTCGGAATTTAGAAATTTCGCAATAATGATGGTTTCGGTTCGGACCAATTTATTAAATTACTCTTCGGATTTTTTCTGTGTTCTGACTAATTGAACGTATTGGTTTGTAACAAAATTGAGATTTGATTGCTTACTTCATTGCGCATGTCGACTAGAAACCTGGAGTTTCGTCCCCGTCTCATACGAATAACATTTAATAGTGTTTGAGGCAAGTTTCAAGTTACCACATTCGTTTCGAGAGTGCACTATAATTGGAGGTAAAGGCACTCACTTAGCACTCAGTGGTTAACTCAGTTACGGTACCTTTACCTTTAGACATTACGGGTACAGGTGATACTAAAGCTCAGGTTAATGTGATATGTGCTGACTAATGACCTGGAGGAAGGTATTTAATTAAGTGAAATTTATATCTAAACTTCCTTCTTCTCATACATGAGAGGAGATCTTTGCCCAGCAGTGGGACGTATAGGTATAGAGGCTGATTTATTGTTATATATTTAAACTTAATATTTAACGGGAAAGTTTAATCGCTTACCAAAAAAAATATATACCATCAAAATTTATGCACCAAATGTTGATGAACCATCTAGTATTCTGTGCAAATCAGTATTTTTGTAGGTTGTTAGGTTGTTTTTGATGTGTCTTAAAATACTTAGCAATATTTAACCCGTGTTCAGGCAGAGACGTTATATCGACAACATACTGGCTGTTTAGCATATATGAGTTAGGGCTGTTTTCATATATTTGACACCTAGGTTTTTTGACAGCTAGGTGTCAAATGACCTAGGTCTGCGCACATCTCTGGTAGTGGACCTTGATCCTTAGACTGTCTTTCGTTTGTCATTTGCAGCTGCCATCCTGAAAAAGGGTAAAATATCGTCCACTGCTTTTATGAAAGTGAGCCTTGTTTATGAAATTTTAAATACATTTTAAACAAAATTCCTTCCATATTTATGTGAGTATCGCAAATATGAGTTGCATTATATTATACGGCGCTATGTATTTCAATACCGAGTACAAGTCAAATTTGCTTTATTAAAAAATCTATCCGAGCATGAATTGAAATGGAAATAACGATGGTCAAATGCTACAACTGAAGCGAAATTCTAAACGAGGCATTGCTGGATTGAAAACTTTAACGAAGTTTTACATTTCTATCATTATAAAATCATGTAAATTGTAAAATTTCCCCCTTATTCATAAAACTCAAAAATAGTTCCAAAGGACTTTATTCATCATTTACTAATATACTTATGTACATTTATTATTTGCAAACGACTTAAAAATAAAATAAAATTACAGAGACGTATCAAAACTTTGACCTTTAGGCAGGGTGCCCATCACACAGGCAGCATTCCCGCGTTGAATAGCAATCGCTATTCTTTGAGCGAGAAAACTCAAAAATGTATCTGTATATAATTTGTAGTACATCACTTTCTTACAAACACAAACGAATTTTAAGGGTATGTTAGGCTAACATAAGGGCCATTTTCTTAAAGAAAAAAAATTGCAATTACTCGTAAAACAGTTCAATAATATTCAAAATATAAATGAAAATAATCGTCGTGTCGAAGAGTTATAACTTTTTCTGAAACGTCAAAAATGCTCTGTTACTACTTTGAAGTTTGTAGAGCAAAATTACGTCACGATTTTCTGGGGGTGAAACCGCGTCCATCTTTATTTGATGCATATTTTTTAAGTTGACATGGGAAAACCAAAATGAATCCATTACTAACTAAATACATAATTATGCATATGCTCTCCGTAACTTAAGCAAAATAGTTAATCAGTCAGCCGTCCTTACAGCATATCACGCGTATGTCACTTCCACACTACGGTACGGAATTATATTTTGGGGCAACTCGAGTGGTCGAGAGAAGGTTTTCATCAGTCAGAAGAAATGTATTCGTGCAGTTTGTGGTATCCTATCCACCGAAACATGTAAACCACACTTCATTATATTAAGTATTTTAACTTTGCCTTGCCTATATATTTACGAAATTTCGTGTTATGTCACATACAATATTAGTAAATTCCCCAGTTTTAATAGTTTGCGCCAACAGGGTAAATTAACTCCATTCAATATAAAACGACCTTATTCTCGAAAAGTGTATTCAGAATGGCATCAAAGATTGTTAATAAATTACCGGCAAATATATTGGAAATTGGAAATATTCACGAAACACTTGTTTGCTTTCCTTGCAAATATGGCGTATTATTCCATTGACGAATTTAGAAGGGACCATTTTTAGGTTCCCTCACGTAGCTATTAATATTAACATAATAATTAAGTGAACATTATAATGTGGTAGAGTAAGCATGCTGCATCATGTTAAATTCTTCATGCAATTTGTATACCTTCTGGTAAGGTATGGTGATAAGTATTTACCAAACTGTAACACCTATTGTAACCTATGTCATACAAATAAATACTTAAAGTATGAGTTTTATGAAATAGCGATAATAACTTGAATCGTGATGTTTAATCCGTGTATTTACGGGAGTTTTATTTGTTGGTAATGTCAGAATAATTCATTTACTGTGTCAGGTCAATAAGCGGTCATTTCCTTGAAAACAATTATTCAACAAACGTTAACAGTTATAATTTCCCTGCAGACGACGGGGCTATTTAATCAGGGCGTCTGCAGTCTAGACTGAGAAGATTTATGTTATTGCAGAAATAATATAGTTAACTGAACCTTGATAATGCCAGCAACATTTGTTATGGACGTTTTTCACGAGGCGAGGCGGGGTGGGAAATTTCATGATATCGGCAGTAAAACAGTCTTTTGTTTTTATTGCCGATATTATACGATTTCAATTAAATTATTTTCCCCGCTCCGTTGATGGGAAAACTGATGCAGGGGTGTGTTCTGCAAAAAACAGAAGTGATTTTATAAATAAATATTATATACGATCACACTCATCGACGACGGTATGTCTGTAACGGTATATATATATTTTCTTATTTTTTGTTTATGTAATAAATTAATTTTGCAGCTGTAGCTACGTTAGCAGAAGCTAAATAAAATCCTTGCTAGATCTAGCAAGGATTTTATTTAGCTTCTGCTAACCCCTTTTACCCCTTTTAGAACTGGTTCATAAAAAGAACTGAAAGCTAGCGCTCAAAGGAATTGGAATGTTATTAGCAAAAAACCCTTTGGGAAAAATGGTTATTTTATTGCAATTATTTATAAATCTGGACTCTATTATAAATTTATAACTGTGTACAAAGTTTCTAAATATGAAAGATCATATTGATTTTATGTACTCGTAAGGTACAAAATTTTACTTTTCATATTTGCTAGTAAGTTTAACATGGTAACCCTGATGCTGATGGGTTGAGGTCTTGATGATGAAGTAAACGCAGGGAGATTTGACACAGTTTTAATGTGAATAAGATTTTAGAAATTTGGTACAGATAGTCAGAGACAAAATATAATTAACCCGGCAACGCGCGGCTCTGTCAGCGGATGCATGCAGACTGACTGGGCCGGCCGTGGGGCGTTAGCAAAAATGCACTTAAGTATGAACTTATAGCTAGACATACATATGTATACAAATAGGTTCTAGAAATCGGGTTTGAAATGAGCGCGTCGCTAACATAGCCCACCCCTAGTGCGAAGCACTATTCTACCAACGGCACGGGAGCGACGCGAGCCGCGGCCCGGCG
The DNA here is from genome assembly GCA_963854355.1 of Epinotia brunnichana. Taxonomy (NCBI): domain Eukaryota; kingdom Metazoa; phylum Arthropoda; class Insecta; order Lepidoptera; family Tortricidae; genus Epinotia; species Epinotia brunnichana. Next base: position 12,217,779 of record OY977949.1, on the reverse strand, counting down.
CAGCACGCCGCTCGGGGTGGAGACTTCGACGATCCTCACTCGCCCGTCTCGACCTGGAAAAATCGTTTTAATAATACCTCGTGGCCACACGTTTCGCGGTGACCCCGGGTCCGCGATCAGAACGAGGTCACCCTCGCGCAGGGGTGGCTGATGATCTTGCTGCCACTTCTTGCGAGGTAGCAGCAGAGGTAGGTATTCCTTTAACCAACGGCGCCAGTACATATCGGCGAGCCTTTGAGCAGTTCGCCACCTTTTTCTCAGGCACAGATCGGAGTCATCAAACTCACCAGCCGTGGGTAAATTCGTCGAGGACCATAATAAAAAGTGGTTCGGAGTTAATGCCTCAGAACTGCCTGGTTCGACCGACACGTGGGTCAAAGGGCGGCCGTTCACAATATTTTCGACCTCGGCCAGTAAGGTCAGCAACACTTCGTCCCTTGGCGCGCGCTCTCTAAGTATAACGCCTAGAGATGTCTTGACGGAGCGAATCAGCCTTTCCCAGGCGCCGCCCCAGTGTGGACTTCTAGGCGGGATAAAAGTCCATTGAGCACGGTTGTTGCTGGCTTCTAACTTCAAGGCCTCATTGTTAATTTCCTGCATTGAGCGCTTCAACTCTGTGTGAGCTCCTCGCAGATTCGTACCCTTATCACAAAAATAATGGGTGGGCCAACCGCGCCTGGATGCCATTCTCCGCAGCGCCATTATCAGGGAGTCAGTCGTAAGAGAATGTACGACTTCGATATGAATGGCTCGAATGGTAAGGCACGTAAATAAAACTCCATACCTTTTTTCACGGTGTCTGCCCACCACGACTTCCATTGGGCCAAATAGGTCGATGCCGCAGTATGCGTACACACGCTGGTGATGAGCCAGACGCGCTGCAGGTAAGTCACCCATTCTGGGCACCACCGGCTTGGCTTTCCTTAATCTGCAAAGCATACAACGCGATACAACATACTTAACGGTAGGGCGCAATCTCAGCAACCAATATTCCTGTTTCAGGTCGTTGACCACCGTCTCCTGATTCCCGTGGGCAGCCTTCACGTGCCGGTGCCGCACCAGAAGCCGCGCCAGCGGGTGCCGCCCATCGAGGATCACGGGCCTCTTTGTTTCCAGCGACACGTCCGACACGGCATCGATGCGGCCGCCGACGCGCAAGAGACCCTCCTCGTCTAAATACGGAGACAAATTCAACACCCTACTATCACGGTGCACATATTTACCCTTTTTTATTTCAGCTATTTCAGAACCGAACGAGTCCGCCTGTGCTTGTCGAAGCAGCAGTCGCTCCGCCTGCGCCGTCAGCGTGCTGTCATCACAGGTGAGCTTCCTACATCTAGAAATAAATTTAAGAACAGCAGCAGCAGACCTAAGCAACCGAAGCCAGGAGGAGAATCGTTCCGGATCTGGAATAGGTAAGTTACAAGTGACATTTGTACCTATTACCTTTAGTAGTTCCACCCAGTCGCACCATGAAGCATAAATATCATTTGGGATCTCGTCATCCCAGCCTAGAGATAACCGCCATGTATCCTGCAGCATAATTCGACCCTGTATCGTAAAGGGCGACAAAAAACCGAATACATCAAATATTGACATGACCACACGTAACATAATTCGCTTTGTCGGCCTTTGTTTATGTCGAATTATACTGTCTGGAATGCGCTTTAACGAAACGTCAAAACCTAATTCGTCCTTACCTGGATACCATAAGAGCCCAAGTGCTCGCTCGCCCTCAAACTGCTGACCGACTTTTAACTTAACGGCAGCCGTCCCTAAGGTCTCTTTTGGGATATTATCGAGTACCAGGAGGCTATTACTTGTTAAGTTTCGCATCTCAAAACCACCACTTTTATGTATGTCGGTGACATCCTTAACCATCTGTATTGCCGTGGCTTCGTCCGGCAGGCTCTGGATGTAATCATCCATATAATGTGAGTTAACTATCGCGTCGACCGCGGCGGGCATAGATGACTCATACCGCAAAGCGTTCTTATTTTTTATAAATTGAGCAACAAATGATGAACACTTCGCGCCAAATATTAAGGATGTCATCACATATGTTTTGACTGGTTCGGTAGGGTTGCTTCTCCACAAGAAGCGTAAGGCATCCTGATCCTGAGGCAATATTTTGACCCTTAAAAACATATCTTTTAAATCGCCCGTGACCCCTACCTTGTGTTCTCGAAACCGCAGCATGATGCCAAGCATCGAGTTCAAATAGTCCGGACCCCTAAGAAACTAACCTCATTTTTTTTTTATTTACGTTATCAACGCCAAAATGAGCTAAGTACCATGTTCTTTGAGTGCGTTGAGTGTCTTTTAGTTCCGAAGCGAAGCCATTGCTAAACAAATGATCAACACGTTCGGAGTACCTTTGAGCGTAACTGGGATCCCGACTCATTTTCCTCTCGATCCCTTTGAGCCTCGTAAGCGCACTGGGATAAGAGTCTGGCATCGCACAGTTAGGGTCCGACCAGGGTAGACCGACGTGCCAGCGCCCGTCGACCAGCTCAGCAGTTCGCTCCAGCTGTTCGACCGCACGCTCGTCGTCAGCGTTCTGCCGCGGCTTACCTGTCACTCCCATAGCGTCCAGCGCGAACCCGCGCAGCACCTCCTCGTGCAGGTCCCGCAGCTCCTGCTGCTCACGGCCGCCCTCGCTCACGAACAGCACCGTCGCACCGCGCGCCGCTCCCGCCATACGTAAGGTACCATGTATGCACCAACCTAACGGGGTCAGTGTAGCTGACGGCTCATTTCTATTACCCAAAATGACTTGAAGTGGCAACAATAAATGATAGTTATCCTGGCCAATAAGAATTTCTGGTTTAACATCGACATTACACATAGAACTCATAATATTCCTTAAGTGAGTATATTGAATACAATCAACAACAGACAAGTTATGCGTAGGTAAATTTAATTCGGATACACTTCTTGCCCTAATATAATGAACCTTATTGTCAGTCCCAGAAAGTTCTAAATTCAATACCGCGCTATCACACGTCATCACGTTATCGCCCCATGGTCCATGTACTCGCATTGTCTCCCGATGTCCGACTAGTCCAGCTCGCGACGCTAAATCGGCACTTAACATTGTAACAGTCGAACCATCGTCTAGTAACGCATAAGTGTTTATTATTTCACCGGTAGCCGTATGCACACGTATAGGTAGCACTTTAAGTAACACTTTGCAACTACTAGCGTTTACGTTAGTGACCGCCTCTGTAGCTGGATCGGAATCGACGGTAGGCCCCGCCAGGGGCTCCGCAGAGACTCCAGACCCCGTTGACGTGGTCGGCACCTCACGAGGCAAAGCGCGCTCCGCCAATCGGCGCGCTTCATTGTTTGCATTGAAGTGGAGTAACGAGTGATGACCTTGACCGCAACTATCCTTATTACATACCGGCGCCGGGCAGTGTTCCCGACTATGGCGAGAATCCAGGCACTTATAACAAATGCCGTTACATTTCACATATTGCCAACGTACTTTCCTGAGTGCATTCTTGAATTGCTTGCATTCGGATAGTTTGTGTTTTGATCCACGGCAGAAATGGCACTTATCTTCGGTATTCTGCTCAGTTTGCAATAAAACTGTTTGTGGTCGCGCGTAATACCTATCCTGGTATTTAGTTTTGTTTGTATCGGCAAGATAACCGCACGTATAAATGTTAGTAGTAGTAGATATACGTATAGCTTCCGTATTCAAGAAATCTGATAAAATATCCAATCGTGACTTCTTGCCAGTCTTTATAACAGGGAAACTATAATCCGACCACTTCGATAACAATAGTGTAGGCAGTTTAGATAAAACTAGGTTGACTACATTTATGCCTTGTAGGTATTCTTCGCGTCCTACTGACCTTACAGCTTCCACGAAATTCTGTACCTTTACAGAAAATTGGACTATATCCCTCTGGTACTCTTGAGACAGTGGCTGGATCTTCTTGATGTCCTGCATAAGCTTGGAAATGATGAGGTCTGGATTACCAAATCGTAGCTCCAGCGTCTCCATGACGCGTTCAGGCGAAGTTGCACTGATAAGCAGAGCTGAGACCGCATCTTTGGCAGCTCCACGCAGACATTTGCGTAGTCTCCAGAGATTTTCTTTGGGTTTAAAATCGCACACTTCGGTTGACTCGTGATACGCCCTTTTAAATTGAAGCCATTCCAATGGGTCGCCGGCGAACCCGGGTAAGTCGCGGGGAGTACAAATGCGGCTCAATAAGTTGGCGTCCGGTTTGTTCTGGACAGAGGCTGCAGCTAGCTTCTGGACCGCATCAGCAAGCATCTGGACCGTGTCCTGTGATGTACCGGCCATAGGCACATCGGCGGTAGGTATCTGCGGCTTATCTAATTCCAGCTGGCTCTTTTCCATCCAGTTCTCAATATTGCGTGCACAATCTTCCTTACTTTGTGAACTGTATGCTTTCTCCTCCTCCTCTAAGTCGGCTAGGTCTGCCTCTAGCTCTTTGTCGATAAGTTGCATCCGTATTTCGGCCTTTCGTTTTTCAGCTTCCAGGGCTAATCTCTTCTTACGTGCCTCGAGAGACGATGCCGAGGACCTGGATTTTGCTGGATGTGAGCGCGTAAGACGTGGCTCGGGTTTTATACTGCTACCCGCCATTGCGTCCGAAACGTGTTGCGTAACCATCGGCGTTTCTCGAACACTCTGACTTTCTTGTTCCTTTTGGACATTATTCTCTGTATCTTGAGCTTCGGCGTCAAGACGCTCCTTGCGTACGGAACTCCGTGTCTTCATCACTATAGGCGTGCGTATCATCCAACAGATCAGGCTCGAAGACCAACTGAAGCTGATGGGTTGAGGTCTTGATGATGAAGTAAACGCAGGGAGATTTGACACAGTTTTAATGTGAATAAGATTTTAGAAATTTGGTATAGATAGACAGAGACAAAATATAATTAACCCGGCAACGCGCGGCTCTGTCAGCGGATGCATGCAGACTGACTGGGACGGCCGTGGGGCGTTAGCAAAAATGCACTTAAGTATGAACTTATAGCTAGACATACATATGTATACAAATAGGTTCTAGAAATCGGGTTTGAAATGAGCGCGTCGCTAACAGCAACCCTGTGGTAACTGGGTCTGAATTTTACAACTATACTTTCCAATTCAATGTGATACCAGTACCGCTCTCACACATGTAGATAAGATTATTCACACATGATTTGATTAATCTTACGACAAAATCGCGTTCTGAAATTGAGGTTCCAAGTAGTATAAGACATATACTTTGAACATCCTGCATCCTGAGAACCAGCATTCCTCCATGCCAGTTAGTTTAGAAGTTCATTTGTTTCAAAATCAAATGAAAGAAAACACATACCTACAACACGACCAAGCTAAGAATGCACCTCGCGTCGAATAAGTAACATTGAGCGAGGTGCATTCTTAGTTTGGTCGGGATATATATATCGTGCCTCTTTAAGTTTACTTGTATTCCATTGAACTAATTTTGTTCTTTTTACGAAATGCTGGGAATGCTGGGATGCAGGAGGATGTATGAATTCGAAAAGCGAATATTTTGCCCTTGGTTTACAATATCGTTCTACAGTTGATGTTTAAATGAGCGGGTTGTAAAAAGCAATTCGTTAAAGCTTATTTCTGGATTAGGTTCTAGATTAGGGCTTCGTAATGAACACAAAGTTCTAATCTACAATCCAACGCACCTGAAGACCTGGAAAGGATTACCCCAACTCATCTAGGTCAGTTGTTTCCAATTCAATTTGTTATACTTACACAATAAAGAAAATTTAGGATTATTTGATGCAGATCTCGGTCTCGGGAATGGGTGGACTACACGCATCTTTTAATTCTAGAAATTAACCCTTTCAGTGTACGTGACGTACACGCTGTGCTTAGAGTCTATGCATAGTTCGAACTATGCTATGTTTATCAATTTCTTAATCAATCAAAATCAATCGTTTTAGATACCAAGCTATTTGCTTTTGTTGTTTGAATACCTTTTCCTCGCTGTAACCGTGACCTCCTGATAAGATAATAATATGGTGATTTACCCTTAACCACATATAAAGGTAGTTTTGTAGATAAATGTAGCCGATACAGCAGATATGATTGCTAAACAATAGGCCCGTTATCGGAGCGATTGGTGCAGCGAACGCTTACAACGCGGTATCGCTTTTAATGTCCTAAATAGATTTGATTTATTCCACAGGGCTTATTGAACCCGTTTCATCGTACCTAATACAAAGGTAGGTCTAAAACGTGTAGATTACAGCAGATATTATTTACCACTAAACAATAGGCCGTGGCTGGTTCCGCGCTAATCGAGCCATTGGCGCGATGACGCGGTCGATCGGAGACAAACGTGTCACATTCCAATTTAATATCAACATAGATTGGTACTTTCTTATGGTGTGTATGGTGCTGGCTTTTAGATATTAATTAAGGAAATATCGAATGTGGTTTGAATTGTTTTGAAATGGCGAATGAGTTGACAAATAACGCAGTGTGAAAGATGAGTCGAATAAGTTATCTACTTGAATCAGATATTGTAGATACAGAAGATTTACTTTCGTAACGAAAACATCAATGGGTTTTGCAGGCTTGTTCTGACACGGTAGCTCGGGTCGCGTGGAAGCGATACCGCGGAACATAATATGAAATTGAAAAACGCAACGTATGTATTTGATAGACCCGGTTTATCGCGCTATCGCTTTTTCCGCCCGCCGCCATTACTGCGGCTAATAGCTAATAATATCACGCGTTTGGTTAGCGTCGGTGTATTTATAGCGTTTTTGCTTGGTTATTGGCGTTTCGAACCGTTAAAATTGTAATAAAGTGTTGGTGGGTAAAACTTGCAGCTGATTTTATTACTTTGCAACAAGTCAAAACATTTCTGTTTCTGTACTTTTAAACCGACTTTAATAAAAGGAGGAGGTTCTCAATTCGTCTGTATTTTTTTTGGTGTGTGTTTGTTACGCGATAACTCAGTCATTTATGAACCGATTTGAAAAAATGTTTTTTGTTTGAAAGCATATACTTCCAGATTGGTCCCGTTGTCACCAAAATCCAGTTCTGTTGATGGGATCCTGGATAAATCGAAGGAACTCTTCAAGTGTTATAGCCGTTATAGGCAAACTTGAAGCAATTTGGCTACTTATTTGAAGTCGGTTAAAACTTTGTTTTTATAGTAAATTATTAGGTATGTATAATGCTTTTGCCAAACGAGGTTTTATGTATAGCTGTTTTTATCATAGCTCAAAAAATTATTGTTGCCACTGTACTTGAATTACATTTAATTAAGTTAGCTAACATTAAATTGGTATGCACGATAGCAATCATGCAGAGAGAGAGGTCTGGACCTAAATCCAACTAAAACGAAGCTGGTGCTATTCACCAACAAAAGGAAGAGAGAGAATATAAAACCAATAGTCATACAGAACAAAGAACTGGAGATGGTAAAGGAGGTGAAGTATTTGGGAGTGACACTAGATAGCACTCTCAGATACAAAACCCACATTAAGGAGCAATCGGCGAAAGCCATTAGAACACTATACCAATGTAAAAGGGCAGTGGGAAGAAGATGGGGACTGAGGCCCGAAATGATCAACTGGATCTATAGGGCAATCATATTACCCAGGGTGCTATACGGGGCCGTGGTATGGTGGCATAGGGCGCGTATCAAAGAATATCAAAAGGAACTGAATAAGGTGCAGAGACTAGCATGTCTGATGGTGACGGGGGCTATGAGAACGACCCCGACACAAGCCATGGAAATACTGCTAGGCATAAAGACAATGAGAATTGAAGTGGAGAAAAGGGCCATGGAACAGTGGTACAGAATGAAAGCATGTAAAGAATGGAGAGGAAGCTGTGTGGACAAAAGACACGCGCTGATACAGGAGGAAGCGCTATCAAAGCATATGATGATAGCCAATAACGACCTCATAAAGAGGCAGGAGATATTTGACAAGAAGTATAGAATACACATAGGTGAAAGAGACAACTGGAAGGTAGACGTTGTGCACCCGATGACAGTCTGCTTCACAGATGGATCAAGAAAGAAATCAACAGGACTAGCGGGGGCAGGTATAGTTATACCCAAACTGCGGGAGAGAGTATTCATCTCACTGGGGAGGTATGCTAGCGTTTTCCAAGCAGAAGTGTGTGCGATAACGAGATGCGCACAGATTATAAGAGATACAAAACAACTGACTGGAAGGGTAGTGATTTACACGGACAGTCAGGCAGCATTGAAGGCGCTACGAAAGGCAACGGTAACATCCGCCTTAGTGAAAGAATGCAAGGAAGAGCTTAATAAGATAGGAGAAAACCCAGGTGTGACGGTGGCGTGGGTGCCAGGACATCAGGGAATAGCGGGCAATGAGAAGGCAGATGAGTTGGCCAGGGAAGGTGCGGGAAGGGAGTTTGAAGGCCCAGAACCGGTCCTTCCCTTTTCGGCTCAAGTTACAAAGGGGGTTTTAGATAAGCTAAAAGAACTGGATGAGGAAAAAGAATGGAGGGATGCATCTGGATGCAGACAGACAAAGATGATGATAGGAGGCACTAATCACAAAAGGACCAGGTATCTGCCTAAACTGGGTAAGAGCAATCTGAAACTGCTGACTGGTATCATAACCGGTCACAATACTCTGAATAGACACTTAAAGATAATAGGTATAAGTAACGACGCTACTTGCCCACACTGTGAGCAGGAGGAAACAAGCAAGCATGTACTAGCGGAATGTGTTATGTACGCGGCACCGCGGTTTAACACATTCGGTAAAGATATGTTAGAGGAGAAGGAATTGAGGGATATCGACCTTAAAGATGTCCTTCTGTTCTGCAGGATAACAAGAAGAATTGAAGAGTTGGATGTGGGAACGCCGCCGGGACAGTAACCTGAGGCTCCGAACTGAGGGAAATGGGCTGAATGACTGCGACAAGCGGTCGACTGCCCGCCTGTTTCCGGCCAGGCGTCCCTTCACAACATCAACATCAACAACGATAGCAATCAATTGGGAATTACTAATCCTGAGACAGTTAACAAGAATGTCGATATCATTATCAACTGGGTTGTTCTCGGTCATTCATTTTCAAAGAAATATAATTTAAAATGAATAAACCGTCGTAGGTAATAAAATAAAAATAAAGAGTTTGGAAAAACGATTCAAATAATCATCGAAATAAATCCAGCGATCGCAAATACATTAAAACGCAATAGATTGCGAGCAATTAGCGTTGGTTCAAAGCGAGCAAAATGCCGATGCAATTTCCGAACGAGTGCTAGTGAAGTCTGCTATCTACAACAGTAACCTACTATCAATATAGCTAAGCTAGCCTGGTCATTCTGGATGCACAGTAACATAGCAATTAAACGAATTGTAGGTTCATTCAGTTTATATTCCCGCTCATCTTAGCGTTATCCTGGTTGCATCCTAAAGACCGGCGTTCAAATACCGCCTGGCCCCTATTTCACCAACTTGACAATTGTCACCTGAAACTGACAATTCGCCATACATTGCTTGCTCTAGAAGTTAAGGTGGTCGCTATGTTACTCGTGGAACCAGCAATGTACGGAGAAATGTCGTTATCAGGTGACAATTGTCAAGTTGGTGAAATAGGGCCCAGGATCTCAAATATTGAGATACCTAGACACTACCGGTAGACTGGGGTTACTTTAGGAAAAAATGGGGCTACTTTGATCATTTAGAATGTAGTATAAAAGCAAAACTATTTGAAATTAAGAAGATTTAATCGAGTATACAGCAAGATAGATAACTAATATATTCACTGCCACAGTTCACCCACAAGTAAAAACAATGATTTCGGAGAAAAACCTATTTGATCAAAGTCGCCCCGCGAATCAAAGTAACCCCAGTTGACTGTACCTTCAGTGGTAGTTGTTGCGGGGGCATTTAGCGTCTAACTTTCCAACCCAGAGAGGCAACTAGACCTTGGACTTAGGAGCTTTGAAAAGTGAAATAAAGTGACGTAACATGATATTCGGTACATAACTTCCGAAAAACTTATTAGTGCAAGCTCCTCAAGATTGAGAGTCGCACGCTAGAACTTGAACCACTAGACCCAGGGGTCTCCAAACTACGGCCCGTGGGCCAAGCCCGGCCCGCGAGCCCTTCTCATCTGGCCCGTGGAAAGAAAGCGGGAGAGCCCACGAGTTCGAAATAAAACAAACCAATAATCATTTGTCATCAGTCTTGACCCGCACGAATTTCGGGATGAAACCTATCCTTTAACCTTCTCCGGGACTCAAATCAATATACCAAATTTCATCCAAATCGGTGCAGCGGTTTAAGTAGCTCTATACAAATTTCCACCACCCATTTTATCCCTTTAGGGGTTGATTTCTAGGATAAAAACTACCCTAAGTCCTTCCCCACTTTTTTGTATTACAATTAATCCCACTGTTGGGCCTCCCCCATCTTATTCCAGGTCCCTTTATAGGTTTTTTATTAGTGCTCTGTTATGCTCGAGTAGTGTAGCATGCTCCAGATTCTCGGATCTCATGGAGGATCTTCAATTTCATAATATGCAAATAAAAAGGGTACCTGTAGATGCATGCGCAAGTTTATTTTCTCGAAAATATATATATATATTCATTTTTTCTATCGACGGCGTTTTTTCTAAATTTCTGTTTTTATTTACAAGGAAATAATATAACCATAAACGTACTGGCTGCTGCGAAGGAAGAATACACAATTCCCCAAAACACGCATTTATAATCATGGTGTTGTCATAAAAAATTGTGCACCATTTTACCGCGAAATTTATGATAATATATACCAAACGCTTTTATGACGTATGCTAGTGGAATAAAGTGGTTTGTTTAAACGGTTGGCAATAAAACCATAATCGTTACAGTTTTCCAGCGTTTATTTCTCAATTTGAATGTTTGTATTAATTTCAGTGAATAACAAGTTTTGAATTTCGACCTTACTGCGCAATGTTAAGGATAGTTTCATTTTAAATTTATGCTATAGATTACTTGACACTAAAAACTTTTATGCCATAAGATTAAATTAACGATTGTCTGGATCTGTCTAATTTGGTGACGCGTTTTTTGACGTATTTAAAGTCACATTTCTCTTAATCAAGAGTAATAGGTTGGGTCGTAATAGTAGGTATCAGCACGTATTATCAATTACCTATATGAAGAATTTCAGAATACTGGAATGAAAATGAGTTGCAAACTTAAAGCCACCAAAACACAACATTCATTTTATAGCGACGGTAAGCTTGCGTATAACACACATACCTGACATTCACTTTTATTATTAGGTATACTTAGTCTAGGTACTGTTGGAGGATATTCGGGACAATCGGAACGACCATAAGCCGAGTGATTGAAAGGTACAATCGAGTGCAAGCCACATCGATTGGGCGGCTCGTGCAGTCGATAACAGCCTGCGTTTTATTTCACCGATTTTTATTGGTTTGCGAGCCACTGCGAGCGCAATATCGACTTCTATCATCGAATCACTCTCAACTATGTAGGTACTAGCAAACGCAACTTGCAGTGAAACATAAGTTATAGTTTCATTCAACAAAAACTTTATTCCAGGTTTTGACAGCCTAACAATAAACGTTATATTTATATGGCAGCAAACATTTAATTTAACGGAAAATATTAACTGCACGCAGACATTGTATTCTGGATTGTTATATTTTATTTTGTGTCGGTATTGCTCCAGCCGATATTTTATGTTTTTCACAACTAGGTACGTATAATAAAAGGATTTTAATAAAACCGAAACTGGACAGTGTTCATACTTTATTTTACGTAGCAATCTGCGCGGCAGGGCCTCACTCGGCGAGCTATCAAATACGTTTTGCAAAGACCCCAATAACGATCTTTTTGCTTTCTTCGGTGCATGGATGTTCAAATTTTTTTCTGTATCTGTATCCAAGTTATGACCCTATTTATTTCGCATTTCAATTTGAAATCAATGTATTCCAGGCGGCTATTACAATAAAACTGCGCATACTTTTCGAACGAGCGATGGGATAACTCAATTTTCATTTTCCCATTCAAAAGTAACATTAGATCTACCTAACGTACGTACAAAGCTTTAGACGCTTAACTACCCGGCTCTTTCTTATAGATACTTTATGTATCGCGATCTATCTCACGCGCGGTTTTGTCCAAAGTTGTCCTAGCTGTGTTGGTCGAGGGTAAATTGGACAGTGTTATGGAAGAGCGAACTAAGCGCTATCTTAAGCGCTGTCGCTTGATCGCTTATTTCTTAACACTGTCCAATTATCATCGCATGTAAGGGTTCATCATCATCATCATAACCACCCAACACCCACCATTCCCCATCATAACTACCCAATGGAATATGGATGAAAATTTTAGAAGTGCCTGATTTTTAGGGTTCCGTACTCAAATAGTAAAACGGGACCCTATTCCGTCCGTCCGTCCGTCCGTCTGTCTGTCACCAGGCTGTATCTCACTGATACCGTGATAGTTCCAGCTGAAATTTTCAGATGATGTATTTCTGTTGCCGCTATAACAACAAATACTAAAAACACAGAATAAAATAGTTTTTTATAGATAATGGTACGGAACCCTTCGTGCGCAAGTCCGACTCGCACTTGGCCGGTTTTATTTTTTTTTGGTGTTAGGAATAACCTTCCTTAACACCAGAAAAAAATTGCAGACTTTTCAGGTGCGTCAATTATTTTTGAATAATATAAACAGTTTCCTCACTTACGTTTAGGGTTTAGGACGGCGAATGAGAAACTTTCCTTGATTCGTCTCATATTACAAAAAATATTTTGAATATATGACCCTGGCAATGACAAATATAGCTGCTGCAGCTGTCAATATCATTGCCAGTGTCAGTTTACCACGGATTTTTAAGATATTTTTTGTAATATGAGACGAATCAAGGAAAATGTCTCATTCGCCGTCCTTAACACAAAACGTAAGTGAGGAAACTGTTTATATTTTTCAATAATAATTGAAGCACCTGAAAAGTTTGCAATTTTTTTCTGGTGTTAAGGAAGGTTATTCCTAACACCAAAAATATCAGGCACTTCTAAAATTTTCATCCATTCCCCATTCTGATGATAGGCCTACGTCACTCATCAAGGTTCCGTGCTAGTCTCATCCGGTATGAAATTTCCTATCAATTTTCAACCCAACTCGAGTCCCGGGTGTTTCAAAGAAAACAAAACTTTCATGTTGATCCGAAATATTGCGATGAAACAAGGTAAAATGTTACCAGTGAAATGGAAATTTCTAAGCAAACGGAATATTAATTGGCCTCCCGAGAAGAATTTTGTTGAAAATATTGCAACTATTAAAACAAGCGGTTCAGAAAAGTCAAGACTGTTCTACAATAGCGAACTTTATTACCTACGGTCTACGGTAGAAAATTTACGATCATTAAAACAAAACGTTGAAAGTTAGAAATTCAAACCTAGCACACGTTAAAAGTCGCCGTTCTGATATTAAACCTTATGCCTAAAAGATATTACGTTGCTTGTTCAATAAAGCCAAAAGAGTGTAAGTTTCCGCTAACCGGCACGAGAGGGCGGGACAGGTCAATTAGTAGCTAAAATTGCTTCGGGTGAATTAACTTGTGTCTGGATAACCTCAGTAAGTACCTACCTATAGACTTGTATCATTAAGTTGGGGTGATCGCTTATTTATATTGTTGTTATGGGTTATACATATACTGAACAAGTTGAAAGAAATGAAAAAAATCCGGCTGCTTTTAAAAACAAGACTTAAATTGGAATGCTAAACCTGTCCACCATGTTCCCAAAAGTTGAGAACACGAAAGCACTATTAATGTCTGGGTCTTCTGACAAAGTTTTAGCCTGTGTACGTTCCCTTCATGTGCACACTGTTTAATACTTGGAAACGTTTTTATTGTTCTGCATTTTCCTTTTTCGATTGAAATCAGATACCGGGAAAGATTCGGAATGATATAACAACCTCAACAAACTGAAGTCGGCTGAAAAATAAACAACAGTACTCACGAAGATAGCCTGTCAGCCCAGTTTCGAAACACATACCGCAAATGTAGGGCAAACTTTTAGACTCAGTGAAGGAGGCCAAACCGCCTCAGAGCATATCACAAGTTCTACTCACTTGACAATTGGAAATGCCTTCTGCTCTTGTGAGGAAACAAGCTACTTACACCTTACACAGCGTTGTAACATGCCCTAGATATATAAATGTTTAGCAGAAAATCCTCCTTTTCGCTCGTCTTTTAAATGACATTGCTGTAGGGATTTTCCAGAGGTTGAGCCAACTTGTTGGCAAAATTGCTGGTAGAGTAAATTGGATTTACAATGCTCAAAAAAGTCAGCAGATTACCACAGCTAGAAAAAGTGAGTACCTATCTCACAATAATACTTCTCTGAACTTAACAAGGATAAGCTAGGTAATAAAACATATAATTAGGTAGGTATAGTAGTAAGTAGTCACATATCTGAAATTCCATGCATGCATGTCTGGGGGCTTATGGAGCTAAATTAAAAATAATTAAGGCACCAGACTGGTGATCTGGTTCTGACTGGTTCATCTGTCGTAAACCATAGTTTTAATACAATTGTAAAGACTGAAAACAAAATAAATAATATTAACGCGACACTCTTACACAAATCAAACAAACCCACCCCCTTATTAAACCCTATTGTTTATAGATATATACCAAAAGACGACATATTTGAATACATCGAAAACATCTAAGATTCAGGATTCATGTTCATCACACAAATACTTGTCCTTATCGAGATTTGAACCCTGGACCGACTGCTTCGTAGGCAGGATTACTACCCACTAGACTTAACCCGCCGTCTGATCACTCAGCGTTAGATTTCTGACGCGATATTCTTGAAGGCTACACAAGTTATGGATTATATAAATCCATAACTCGTGTAGCCTTTGTATTCGCGCAGTGGGGTGAAAACCCTTTTTACCTCAGTGGCGTGTAAACCCCATTACAGAATAATACCTACGTCGGACGATCACGAACGCCCCCTGCCGGCAGCCGACATAATTACGCGGCGCATGCACCGTTACAAAGTGCTGGTCCAAGGACCGCTGGGTTTTCACGTGATTCATAAGACTATCTTGAACTATTTTTTTTTGCAACTTAAAACTGAAGGCAACGTGAGTTGACGCCTTACTTCATAGGATAATCTTGCACTACTTATTAACAACCTTAAAACTTAATTTAACGTCAAGTGACGCCTTTTTCTTTGTTGTCTAACTATTTGAGTAATTTGTGGAGTAGATTCAACTTACGACTCGGCCGCGACTTTGAGCGGTGGTGGCAGCGGCAGCGGTCCGCCATACGAGGAAGCGAGAGATCGGGGTGCGGCCTCTCGCTGCCACGTACAGCGGCCCCCACCGCTGAAAGTCATGACCGGGCCCTTATAGTAAGTAAAGATTAATTAAACGTTTAGCTCTTTCGAATTGTATATATCAATGATAAACCTACCCTACCACATAAACCATAATCGGCTCTCGCTCAGCGCTCTTATTTCTATAGTAGAACGTGATTACACATATTTATTAAACGAGACATTCAGACCACAGGGTACTATTTGCGGTTTGTAATTATTGGAAATAGCGCGTACGGCTCTAATTGCATAAAATGTATGGTTTGCACCACTGACGTACGTTTTTACATAAGACCATACACATAAAACCTCCTTAAGTTTATAATAATTCATAATCTTTATTACACAAATATACATTAGTTCCATTAGTTATCCTTAAACTTGACAAGACTTTAATTCAACTACGTTTTATTTCTTTCTCAATCCTGAATCCTGAATCACACTGGCGAGGTCTGCGGTATGATCAATAGTAAACTTGCCAATAACTGTCAAATTTACTATTGACCACTACTGCAGGGCCTGCGGTGGCGGCCAATAATAAATTTGATGATAACTGTCAAGTTTACTATTTACGACCACCGCAGATCGCGCGCGTACCTATTAATATGTGATTCAGCAGGTCGATCACGTTACGTATCGTACGTACGTTAGGTAGATCTAAATGTCGCTTTTTATATAAAAAAATGACAGTTGCATTGTCCTAACGCGCGTTCGAAACGTTACGTGATTACCCCTGCCTTACAGAGACAACCGTCAATGTGACGGATATAAATTCAAACAAAGAGCGCAATAGGGAACATTACGCAAAACTCTTCGTAGGTGGCGACAGTAGCAGCGTTGACATTGTATCTCGTTCGCACTTGCGGTATTGTCTATGCAAGCATCCTTGTCACTCATTTGACAATCAATTGTGCATGTGTGTGTGAATCACTATATTTCTATACTAGTTTACTATTAGTGGTAGTGCTGCCTCTGGCGGCGGACCATTGCAGTAATGTTCCCTATTTCAAATAAGATTAGTTTAAGGTGGTTCGATTGCCATACAAAGCGTTATTTGACATTCGCAGGCTAACGGCGTGATATTTGAAGAAACTTATGTAACAAACTTTCATCAATTGGCTTCCCATTTGCGCCAAATTCCCCCTTTCCTAGAATAAACTTGTATAAACTAGATTAATTTGAGAAAAATAGTTTTCCCAAAATATCACGTGACAAACCAATTTCTCAAATTAATCTAGTTTATGTAAGTTTATTCTAGGAAAGGGGGAATTTGGCGCAAATGGGAAGCCAATTTATGAAAGTTTGTTACATAAGTTTCTTAAAATATCACGCCGTTAGCCTACGAATGTCAAATAACGTTTGGTATGGCAATCGAACCCCCTTAAGTAACGGACAGTTATGATATGTCACCAATTTAGAGAAATAAAGCTTAGCAAATGACTTATCCGTGGAAACGAATTTTGGAATTTTCGACATGTTCCCGTCAAAAGCGCGTAGGTACCTAAATTGGGTTCGTTCCTAATTGGATCGGGCTAAAATGAGAATGCAGCAAATGAGCCGTTGTTGTTTCTATTGACACTAGTATATAACGTAATATTTGTAGGAATTGTGGGTATGTGTTGGATGAAATGGATGTATCATGGTCATCTAGCGAGGAGAGCGTGGTGCATCGCTTTTATACTCACCCCATGATATTACTATTAGTTTTACTTGAAAAACAAACGTATTTGTTTCTACTGGCAATTCTAAAGGCAATGCATAGAGGATATTTTAACTGATTCCGCGCGTAGGTAATTGTTAGAGCAATAACAATAGTATTGCAATGTTTTTATTTGCTTTCTATGCTCCTGGCTGGACACTTATGACATTGATCCTAATTTATACTGTAATTCATATCATGTAACGAATGAATCTGAATCTCAATCTGCGCGGCACGGCGCGCTAATTCAGAGGCTTTTTAGTAGGTGGAACCTTTTGTTTCCGATAATTACCTTAAGGATTCATTAAAATACATAATTTTTCCCCAATTCCATATTTATGTAAATTCAAAGCAACAGCAAAAAAACAACATAATAATATATATCTTACATATAGTACATATTAGCATAAATAATTTTGCATAATCGTGAATGCTCAGCAGCTTTTGTTTTGCTTATTGTGACATTTAAAGCTATAGTTTATAAAATGTCCGCAGTTACCTGTGTGCGGGCGGTAGTCGAAGGGTTGGCATCCCCTCTCAGCTCACTCACCTGGAACAAAGGGCGAGAGGGTTAACTGTGGCCATATTGGTTACAGTACTCGTATCTGTAAGTAACGAAGCGGTGATTAAACGCTTCAATTGCTTTAGTCTTATTATGACGACCGGTTTAGCTTAGCGGTAGTGACTCTGCCTGCAAAGCTGGCAGCACTGGGTTCAAATCCCGGTAAGGGCAAATATATTATATTATATTTGTGTGATGCATGAGCATGAATATTTGTTTCAGAGTGTTGTGGTTGTTTTCTATGTAGCTACGTATATTTATAAATATATCATCGTCAAATACCAACAAAAGTATAAGTAGTGACAACCCAAACAGTCATGTTTTTAGGCATTGGCTGTCCGTGCACTGCAACGAGAACCAGAAATAATGTTTTAGTTTAATTTCTGTGATATTTTGTGACTTAGTTTTTAGAACTTATATGGGATTTTTATGCCTGCAATAAAACGTTAATAATAATAAAAAAACACGACTAATTGAGCTTGCTATGGGTTAATATCTTTAATATTTGTAAAATTTTTGTTATTTATAACAGTTGTGCGTGCGCTCCTTAAAACCCAATACAATTAAAATATATATCAGATCGATCTACTTGTTAGCCTTCACTGGGTCATAAAAAGTAAAAGAGGCATAAACTTCTAACATAACAAATTACATCCTCAGACTACCTGATTACTCGTATATCATAAAACTAAGTATAACCACAGTAAATGAGTGGCAAACCCAGTAGTTCGTCCTTGAACTACCCTCCACGAACTACCCTCCCTTGGTCACGCAATCTGTAGAACTCACTTGTATCTCGTTATATCTAAGCGGTTTTATTGCTAATGCCGTAATAAATACACGTGCCTCATGTATAGATAAAATTGAATTTATAGGTTTTGATCTATAAGCAAATATTGCCTTAAATTGTTACATAATGGTTACCCATATCAATTCTGGGCCTGAACTTGTTTCATATTTTTACGCCACGCGCTCTTTCTGTGGCATGGTTGCCATTCTATAACGTATCGTTGTGGATAAGACATCCGTCACTCTCGCTCTCGCATACTTGTCAGAACGTGACGGATGTCTTATTCACAGCGATAAGTGATAAAATACGCCCGCAGAGATCGGCGTGAGGAACTAGTGAGAGCGTAAAATATATTAAAATGTGAGTGGAATCGGAAACAAATGACAGAAATACATCTCCAAGTACCTACTTACATTATACGGTAAATATGTTTTTTTTTCTTTAGTTTAAGAGTTTTGTCAAAATGACAATGTCACTGTATAATGCAACTTACTAATTATTTCCAATTAAATTCTTAACACTATGCACCTTAGCAGCCGGCGGTCATTTCCGTCTGCGCATGCCCACCAGAACCAAGCCATACAGAGCTTTGGCTTCCCTCGAATGAGTCTTCGTTAACTGTTGAAAAATCTGTAGTCACAGGCAGATATAATAATAATTTCATCCGACATTTCGTTAGTTTTTAGTTAATAAGTAATAGCTTACTAGCATGATACTTTACAGGATTTACTTTTTATTGTAATCTCGGGTAGTCGTTTTGTTTTGGATGAGAAATATACTCATGTAATTAAGTTTGCAGAACCTCTACCCCGAGACGAATGAGGTACCTACCTACGAGAGTAAGTAGTTTGAAAATATTATTCCCGAGCCCGTTCCGTAGAGCAACCGCAATTCAGTACAAAACGCCTTAACTCACAGAAACCTAAACCCTGACTGAAACTGGCAACAATGCCTGCCATCCATCACCCAACACGTCCCGAGGTGCAATGACAAATGCCCGAACCCAACCGACGTGTATTTATGCCTACACCCCTGACCAAAAACGTCCGAAAATCATCAGCTTTCAACACACATAAGACCTTCCTCAACTAACACGATAACTAACCAGATCTTAATGTACTAAGTTAAAAGAGCGTATCTTTGTATGAGTTTCAACGATAGATATAACATTTCAAATTGGCACGGTTGCGAGCGGCCGCTAAACGCCACTTCTACCCGCATTATTAACTTGTCTAACCGTTGCAAAATGAACGCTATTCGGTGGAATGAAGATCAATTATCCTTCGTTAATTGTGTGCGTGTTATTGAATGCTTTTGTTTGTGAATTACTGTTTTGTGGAATATGTTAGTGGCAGTCAGTGGTGCGGAATAAATAGGACCTGGATCAATACTTATTTTATTTACATTACTAGTCGTAAAATTATAGATTTTGGAGGTCTACTTCATTATTAAAAATAGACTGAAAACCATTTGGTCATACATCCACCGAGAGGTCCTTAGTCCCAATTTGTTTGTCAATTTTCTCAGCGGGAAAAGGGCAGAAGTGTTTCAAACTTTCTTCAGCTCTTGTATCCAATGAAAACCTATCCTATTTTTCCCGTCACTCGCGCGCGAATGTTCGGAAACTTTTGAAAGATATAAACTAAGATTAATATTAAGTCGGACTGTTTGTAAGTTCGCCCGTTACTCATAACTTCGAGCTAGTTCCCAAGGAAATGGTTTAAGAGTAATCGTAAATCGTACTAAAACTTAGTTATGAATTTTACATACATAAATACATAGAGTCACGCCTTTATTCCCACAAGGGGTAGGCAGAGCACATGGAACTTATGTTCCAGTGCCACTTTTAGCTTAAATAAAAAAAAAATGATATCGCAGTGATAGGTTGCTAGCCCGTTCCAGTGCCACTTTAAGCTTAAATTAAAAAAAAATGATATCGCAGTGATAGGTTGCTAGCCCATCGCCTACAACACACTTCAACCCCGTTCCCTTGGTACGGCTTTTACAACACAAGGAAGAAAGTGAGTGGAGCTATTCTAACCCTTTTCTAACCCGACACCACACGGACAAAAATTTTAAATTCATAAAAAAGTAAGTATTATAAATAATTTTCATAAGAAGATGCCAAGCTAAATTAGTGTTTTTAAATTCAATTATTACAAGGATTCATATAAATGGATAGTAAGTAGAACATGTAAATGTAGCTTTAATCAAATCATATCAAAGAAGAACTGAGAAATATGTACATACTTACATGCATTAAAGACAGGTAGGTATTTTTTATTCCATTATTAGTTTATATAATGTAATAGCTCGTAAAATTTATTTGAGTAATTTTCGTTACTCAATGGATACAATTACCTAAATTGTGGGCAAATTAATTCCTCAACTCTGCACATTTCTCTAAATCCATTTAAAAAATAAATACAATACCCACAATCACGATTTCACTGCATTAAAAGATACCGAAACAAACTTTAACAGCGCAGCAATAAACAATACGATCACAAAGCCTAAGCAACACTTTTCACTTGCAAAGCTAATAAATTTCCGCCGCCCTTTATCCGGATATATCTGATAAGGCTATTTGAGGATTTCTTTCCCGGGTATACAGGAACAATACAGTTGGAACAAAGCTTCAAACGGGGTGGATACCAGATAACGACTGGGTTAATAGCCGTAATTCAGCATTGTGTCCGGGCTATGATGCAGCAACGTATCCAGGCTTGAGTGATATGGTATGATGGATGCAAATAATAGGGCTTACTGCGGTAATCTGGGCATGTAACAGCTTTGCTGTGCGTAATTTCCGAATAGTTCTAAGCTATGACAGCTTTGTGTGTTCAGGGTGTATACAAGCAATAATACTGTCTAGTAATGTAATTCTTTATGCAACGGTGGACCATCTGAGGCGTGTTTTTGCTGTGCTGAAATCATGTATAATCAATACTCATCAATCGTCTTGGTCCTTTTGCCATACACGTACAGAGCAAAGTGTATTGAGCATAATGAGCAATTTAAACGGAATGTTTGGCTACTTATAGCCCGATATAAAGTTGGATGGAACAACCATTTAATTATCTAACAATCGCAATTTAAACTTTTATGTTCCAAATTTGAAGACAAGTCGTCTCATAATCAACACATTAGGCACAAAATGTATTAATGAAAAAAAATCTCTATTTAAATCAGCTCAGAATATCTGTGCGAATATTTAAGGTAACTTTCTCGCTAGTCTTTAATCACACATCAAAGAGATCAGGGTTTTCGCATAACGTGAGCTTGCAACAAACTGCTGAGTAAATGTTTTAAGCAGGTATTTCTGAAAACTCTACTGTCAGTAAAGTTTTACAAGGGTTTTTAATATTTAAGGCTCTACATACATAGACCAAATTTTAGTTTTACAGACTTTTATTGCAAACATCAATCGAGACCATCATGTATGTATGGTTGAGATTATTTAATGTGGCCGAGTTTTATAAAACTGTTATTGCAATTGGAATCTTCTACATTGGACGGTAGAGTTGCTTTTTGAATAGACTACTTTGATGCAATTCGGTCAAGTAAAATAATCTCCATTACCTATAAGTCGTGTTATATCACCGAGTTAGTGTGATGATCAAGTCCGGGAACTGACCATAGTGAATAGAAACGCTCGCACGGGTCGCAGCGCGTTGCATGCGATAGAACGGGATGGCCACATTTAGGCACGTTTGGCGTACCTAAACAGGGAATTTGTTAACAGAGAACCTTCTGTACGTAGTACTATTACTTATTCTATGGTGTAACTCTGTTGATGGAATCGGGATAGTCAATTTTCATTAGTATTAAGTAGTTAATTAACTTTAAACAATTATTTCGATGGAAATTGGGTGGATTGCAAAAAAAATGTACATAATTAAGGACCTTAATCTAATCTATGCTTTAACTTTTTCCATTGTGTAACGAAAGTTACCCATATAAAATGTATGGGTAATTGCCGTTACACAATGGAAAAAAGTTAAAGCGTAGATAAGATTAAGGCCCTTAGGTAACTATTAAATTTTTTTGCAATTCACCCAATTGTCTACACGACTTTCGTTAACATCATCATACCTTGTAAGATAAAGCTACAAAATGAACGATACGACACAGCTCTTGCTATAGAAATAATGTCACTAAGAGAGTTGTCGCGGTTTGCTTATACGCCGTGCCCCGCCCCGGGAGAATTCCAAATAATTTTTACAGTGTATTCCTGAGGCCCTAAGGAGTCAAAAATCATATAAAGTTGAGTTCAGTATTTTTTTTTCATACACAACTGGTCAAGCAAAAATTTGTAATGTATGTAAATAAATAAAAAAGGGAGCCGAACTCAGCCTTCTTTATACGATTTTTATACTCCTTAGATTAATTGGAATCCTTCGGGGGCACTGTGTATATCAGTGGACTCCACACACGTAATACGTTTTACTATGCAATTCTCTGCGAGCCGGAAGGGAGACCTGTTAACTTATGAGAAAGAGTCCATCACGCCGTTCCGACCGACAGCTCTGTGTTTTCATGTGTATTATCGCTCTTCCACATTGGCTGTTCTGTTCACCGCTACACCTAGGGTATATATTGGTGTATGTATCTCTACCGCTTTATCTGGCTGTCCCTGCATTGTATAGATATATATATATTCGTATTTCAATAACAATCATTTTTCTTTCAGAGGGCAGTGAGGAAAACACGAAATTACGAACCTTTTCTAAAGCTCGATAAAAGTTTACAAAAGTAAGAATATTGAAATATCAGAAAAAAAACGGTAACTATAAAACGGACATTAGGAGCGATCTGATAAATTTTGACTGCTTTTCTTAAGGGGCATTTAAATACATGGTACAACAACTCGTATGCGATTTTCATTACATTGCGGGGCTGCGGGCTACCGAAATAAGACAAATTCAATCAAACCCCGCAATGTACCTAATAATACTGGTCGGCACTCGAGAACATTTCCGCCACATATTCTTACACATATAACAATTAAAAGGTTGCTATGTACAGTCAGGAGTCACATACACGTAAATAAATATCTGTACACGCCTTTATGACATTGGCAATATTATAGAGTCCTGTGTCCATTTATGTCCTTATTTATTTATTTAAAAAATAAACAGCATAACAGTCCAAACTAAATCACTATGAAACAACAGAAACAACAATACAAATAACAATACTTATTAGTATAACAAAACAAATGTCAATTAGAAGAGAGACGGACATCCATATTCTCGCAGATCCTCAAATCTTCTGCCCATCTGCTTGCAAACACATCACATACAGGGGCTGATGCGAGTGTTAGCACCCACAGAAATAACCAAAACGTTGTACTCTTTATAAAAGTATATTTTAAACAATCTTTATAACTATTGCTGGTTGTACAAAGACTAACTTCTACACCTTACAACTTAATCAATACCAAGCACATCCGTTCGACATCACTGCCTGACCGAGAATGTCCCTTGGCGCCAATTCACCTTACTGACGTTAACGACGGTTGTTGTGACGTCACCAGAATGGTCAGTTGAGCTACTTTCAAACTACAATTTATTCCATAAAACAATGAGACCTTACACTCGACCATCCTGATGACGTGCATGTCCCCAGGCACGTATCTGGTGAAACCAAACCTTACACTCGGCAGCAAACGACATTCTCAGTAGGTGACCAAATATTCATATTCATTTATTCATTGTTATGTCATGCATACATAATAAGGTGTTACATTTTTGTTATAAGTCACTTCATGACACCCTGTAAGGGCACACAATAAATTAAAACATTAATTCAAGGTAGATTAACAAACCAACGCTTAACCTACTTGATTATTTACTTGAATATATATATTTTTTTAAATTATACCTAGTTATTATTCTGGACAAAGAAGAAATTATTGAAATTAAAACGTACAACAATTCATATTACTTAATGATGCGATTACGCGACTTAATTATTTGAACCATATCTTTAGAAGTGAAAGAAGGGATACATGACCTTTTGAAACGATGATCGATGCTTCTTTCTACTCTGTCACGCCTCGTCTTGGCACCCTGCTCCCGGCTGCGACTGCGAGGCTCCCGGCTTTGACTGCGAGGCTCCCGGCTGCGACTGCGAGGCCCCCGGCTGCGACTGCGAGGCTCGCGACTGCGAAGCTCCCGGCTGCGACTGCGAGGCTCCCGGCTGCGACTGCGAGGCTCGCAACTGCGAGGGTCCCGGCTGCGACTGCGCGGCTCCCAGCTGCGACTGCGAGGCTCCCGGCAGCGACTACGCGGCTCCCGGCTGCGACTGCGAGGCTCCCGGCTGACCCCAGATCTCGGCATCCGGCTTCGGCTGCGACGCTCGCGGCTTGTCCGTGGCGAGCTGCGGCGCTCGGTTCTCCGTGAACGATGCTCGGCGTTTCGTTCCTTCTGAAGGTCTTCCTCCATCCGTCGAACCCGTTCCCGTTCTCGCTTTAAAGCGAGCTCCCGTTCCATCAAGCGTCGGCTGTGGCTGCGACTGCGACTTCTGAGTCGAGCCCTAGTTTCGGTGCGCCTGGAGCGGGAGCGGGACCGTTCACGTCCTGGCGCATCCAGGCTACCACGTTCCCCTCTTTCTCCGGCCATTATCTGAAAACTCGCCCCGTATTTTATGTTAGCAAACTGATTGAACCACAGCTGTGTGTTTAGCAAAGTATACATGGGCAAATATTACATTATTAAATATCTCGAAAACGCCAAGTCCTACGGCAAAATGGATGAAATTTTCACCTCCCTTTAAGACCCCAGTCATCCCTAGTCACATCGATCCACATGCCAAGAAGTCCTAAAATTTTCATGACCTTCCATAAAGTACCCTGGGGTACACTATTGTGAAAAATGCTTGTTTAAATTGTAACGGTCAACTGTACTTGGTGTCCTCGTAACAAAGCCAAGACGTGATAGATAGGTGTGTTCTAAAACCGTTACTATTCAGATGCGCGGTTGTATTTACGTACTAAGTTAACCATAGAAAGTAGCATAGAATATCGTGCCGATTAACTACAAATCATGCTCTGTAATAAGAAAATAATTGTAGGCGATTACTTACTGAGTTTCGTTATCCCACTGGCTGATTTGTTAGCACCCACAGAAATAACCAAAACGTTGTACTCTTTATAAAAGTATATTTTAAACAATCTTTATAACTATTGCTGGTTGTACAAAGACTAACTTCTACACCTTACAACTTAATCAATACCAAGCACATCCGTTCGACATCACTGCCTGACCGAGAATGTCCCTTGGCGCCAATTCACCTTACTGACGTTAACGACGGTTGTTGTGACGTCACCAGAATGGTCAGTTGAGCTACTTTCAAACTACAATTTATTCCATAAAACAATGAGACCTTACACGAGGAGTGCATTCAAAAGATGTCAGGCACGTATATGTACCAGCGGCGAATGTCTGCGTGACACCGTTCGCGATATTAGCGATGACGCGGCCGGAAAGCAAACCTGGTTGATGGAGAGGGAACGAATAAACGCACTAATTGCGTTGCTAACTCTATTCAGTCAGACTGACCATCCTGTATTTATTTATATTAAACCTTATTACAATGCACATAAAGTGCACGGACGGTCAGTTAACTGTGTTGTCGCCAATTGTACGTATAATTATTACCCCTGACCGTACATAGCCACCGTTGTCAGTGGTCAGTAGTTTATAAACCGGAATTTGTATGTTAATCTACCATTTGTGACATAAAACCCTATTCCCACTAAACTTTCAAATAATATTATGTTATATCCCATTAGCTTTCAAAATTAGCTTCTAAAATACACCAGAACGGACCTAGACAGCAGTCGCTTATACGCGTCAACCTTAAGTAGGTCGTAAGGGTTTTGTAAGAAGTATTTGGGGAAATAAACTCAGTTCGAGAGGGTTGTTTTACTTTCCTGGGGCTAAGGGGCTCGCCGTGTGTTAAGGAAATGTATGTACTAAATACTGTTGAGATATGCACATTCGAGTTTCAGAAAGAAACACAAATTTAAACTATTGGGTCTGTAATTTATTTACATGATTTAGCAGTGGTTATTTAGGAAAAAAAAATGTTTTATTTGGCTGTAGTTGGTCCGAATACATTTATTTAAGTAATAAGACTTCTCTAATGGTGCCCCTCAAAATCAAAAGCCTACGCAAGTGTTACTAATTGCACGATTTCACTCATGTGGATATAAAATATAAGAATATGAAATCATGTTGTCTACCTTATGTTTTACGTGAAAAAATGCCTACTTAGACATCATCCTCTATAAAAACCTCAAAGACAACACCCGTTCAGTTCAGACACAAACTTTGGGAAAACCTTTCAATGCCATAGAATGACATTGTGCTATAATGATATCCAATACACTTTAGCACGCTACTATCACTGTATCCTATGTACACCATTAATCAAAGCTATTATCAAACTAACCGCTGTCGTGGATTCTTTCTTCATGAGCTTTTCCTGTCACTTCAACCCCTAATGAAAAAACGAAGACTTTTATTAGACGATATTTTACATTATTAACTCTCCTGTTGTTCGTTACAAATGTCACAGCCTTTTGCAAATAAAACACTAACAATAGAAAAATATTTTGAATAAGATTTTCTAAATTAGTACTCTTTCCAAGTACCTATCCGAATGTTAAAACATTAACAGTAGATTCGTCCTAATACTTCTTCTTCTTCTTGTTGTGCCATATCCTCAGCGGATGTCAGCGACCATCTTCCGGAACTTGTTTCTATCTTGTGCCAGTCTGCAAAGACTGGCAGTGTCATTAATGTTAGACCAGCTTTTAATGTTATCTAACCAGGTTTGCTTTCTCCTTCCTCTGCTTCTTTTACCGTCGATTTTCCCTTCCAAAATGTTACGGATTATATTATATTTTTCGTGTCTATAGATATGACCAAAATATGACGTTTTCCTTTTCTTGACCGTGCTCATAATTTCAAGGTTTTTATTCATTCTATTCAGAACTTCGATGTTTGTTACTTTATCTTTCCAGGATTTTTTTTACATTCTTCGGTATAGCCACATTTCGAATGCATTTATTTTAGCCTCCATGCTCTTATTAATGGTCCATCCTTCGACACCATAGAAGAATATCGACAGTACGTAGCATTTTACCATTCACCATCGAAGCTTTAAGTTAATGTCTTTGTTTGTATAGAGTTTCTTCATTTTCATGAACGTACTTCTGGCAATTTCAATTCTGATACGTATTTCTTTTTCCGTATCCCATTTTTCATTAAGTGAGCTACCCAAATATTTATAAAATTTAACTTTTTCAACAATGTTGCCGTTTATAGTCGATGAGTTCGGTTCAGTCGCGTTCTTATTCTTACTCACAATCATGTATTCGGTCTTTGCTATATTCATTTTAGGCCGTATTCTTCTACTACAGAGTTGAGGCGGTCTAGTAGCTGCTGAAGTTCTTCCATTGAGTGAGCAAGAATAACGGTGTCATCAGCATATCTTATAGGTTGTTAATGACCGTTCCGTTGACTTTGATGCCAGTTTCCACGTTTTCAAAAGCTTTTTGGAATATATATTCTGAATACAGGTTAAACAACAACGGTGACAAAATACAACCTTGTCTTACACCTTTTAGGATATTGAGGTCGCTTGTGCTTGATGTCCCTACTTTAATATTGGCAGTCTGGTTCCAATACAGGTTCCTGATGATTCTTTGATCTTTCGTGTCTACTTCCGTTTTATTGAGTATTTGCATTAATTTATCATGTTTCACGTTGTCGAATGCTTTTTCGAAGTCAATAAAGCATGCGTAGACATCTTTATTAAATTCCAAGCTGTTTTGAATCAAGACCTGTAATGCCAACAGGGCCTCTCTTGTTCCTAATCCACATCGAAATCCAAACTGAGTTTCTGATATATTTGTATCTATTTTATCGTAAATTCTCATGTGTAATATCTTCAAAAATAATTTTAGTGCATGACTCATCAGACTTATTAGTCTATGATCTCCGCATGTTTTTGCGTTCGCTTTTTTGGGTAATGGGAGGAAGGTGGATTTAAGCCAATCTTCTGGGAGCTGTCCTTTGTCATAAATTTCATTGTATAGTCTAACTAAAAATTGCATGCTGTTCTCATCTAATAACTTTAACATTTCCGAATATACACTATCTGGGCCCACAGCTTTTCCATCTTTCATAGAATTAATTGCCTTTTCTATCTCTGTTCTTAACATTGGTGGACCTTCCAGGAGTTCTTGTCCATCTGGCTCAACCGTGACAGGTTCCGCTCTTTTGTCTCCGAATAGCTGTTCAATGTTCAGTTCCCATGTCTTACACTGTTATTCTTTATCAATAACCAATTTGTTTTGGGTATTTGTAAGTTTTCCAGTAACTGTTTTTCTTTGAGTATTTGTAAATTCTTTGACTTTCTTGTGTAAATTGAAACTATCTCTCTTTTTCTCCAGCATTTCTATTTCGTTACAGTCTTCGTTCAGACACTTATCTCTGGCTTCTCTGATCTTAGTTCGGATCTGTCAATCTATTTGAATGTATTTATCTTTATCTATTTCCTTGAATTGTCTTCTTTGTTCCATAAGGTTAAGAATTTCATCTGTTATCCATTTTAGTTTTGTCTCCCTCTTATAATATCCCAAGCAATTCGTAGCTGTTGTCACAATTGTTTCTTTTAGTTGGTTCCACTTAGTTTGAATATTACTACAGTCTGTTTCCACAAATGAACTAATTCTCTGGTTAAGAGTTTGTTTGGTTTCTTGCCTTACGTCTGGATCTTTGAGCTTGGCTATGTTAACTTTCTTGTTGTTATTTGCTTTCTTAAGAATTTTTAGTTTTAGATTTAATTTTGCAACCAGAGGATTGTGATCCGAACCAATATCCGCACCAGGATAAGTTTTGACATTGACTATTGAATTTATATAACGAGCTTGAATCATGATATAGTCTATTTGATTTCTAACAATATGACCACTTGTATGTTGGGGGGAGGTCCACGTGTATAGTCTTCTAGGAGGGTGTTGATGCCAAGTGTTGGATATAATCAAGTCTTTTTCTACGCAGAACTGTAGTAGCCTGTCCTAATACTAGAAATGTATATATATTTCCGTAGCCCACAGGGCATAGGACGTCTCAAGTATTTTTTCTATCACTCGTTACGTGGAGCAAAATTGAATCCGCGACGCGAGAGGAGACAATCCTGCACTCCGTTCACTAAATAATTATAATAATAATAGTTCTTTATTGACAGGCATAAATCACCCATAAATCAAAAATTACATAAAAAGTTAGCAGTAAAAGAAAAAGTCCTGGGTTCGAATCCCGGTAAGGGATTTATTTGTGTGATGAGCACGAATATTTGTTCCTGAGTCATGGATGTTTTCTATGTATTTATTAAATATTTATTCATCTATATAAGTATGTTTATCTTCTTCTAGTAGTTAGACTAGGTCGATTTGTGTAAGATTTGTCCGGAAATATTTATTATTTATTTATTATTATTATTTAAGTAGAATATTAAAAGTAGAACATTAAATTCTACTTTTAATTTTCTACTTTTCTACATTGAAAAAGGGCACTCACCCGAAATTACCCGTCAACGTACATCCTTTTATAAAAAAGTAATGCTGACACCTATTTGGTCGTGAGAATGTGACCCACTTGAGTTTTTCATCAGAATATCCTCCTCGATTAAGGCCAATGCTATACTATCTATATATACAACACGTTATGTTACAGGTAGGACGTGACGTGTGGAACACAATAACGAAATATCGATGGGACTGAAGAGGGTTCTCGAATTACGTAGGTACGAGTATTATTGGCAAAAGCCTGATAAGTGATTTTATATAAAAGGCTTTTATTTTAGTTAGAGCACAATGTACGTAACGGCCTCGCTCGGCGTAGTCTAATCTAATATTATAAAGAGGTAGAATTTGGCCGTTTTTAGTTTTGTGAATTTACAGCTCTGTACGAGTACCTATGTTTGTATTTTATATTGTATTACACATCCGATAAAAAAATACTTTCACTTGTATGTAAAATGATCTTTCTAAATAGACACGGGCTATCGCCTTTGTATGCGATCTGCTGGTTACACATATTCTCTCGAGTAAGTTATCAAGATACTATTAAATTACTATCTTGATTATTAATTATTGCTATAGATTTAAAGGATATCATTTAGCTCAGCTCGTATTATTCACCCCGATGCATGTAGGAAACCCCACATGCAGACAATGGCGGTTAAACTTTTAATTACCTACTGAAGCTGTTACATGAATCCAAGTTTCGTTTCGGTATGTACTAACCCTTATTGGATTAACGGTGTAACTTGACCATTGCGATATATTGAAAACTATAAATACATATAACTTACGATTCAAACTATAGTGGCATGATTAAGTTAATTCGTTTTTGGAAGTCGACAATCAAATTTACAGACAAATAAATGCATTGATGGAGAAGGCTTCTTGATACATCGCGAGAAAAAAGTTTAACTTAGTTTACACTTACAACGTATATTATGTCAGAATGTTTTTCATTAATGTTTACTACAATTAAGTCAAAATGTTTCTCTCAAATACCTTAATTTAAACAAAACTCATACTTTTTCCTACAAATTATCAGACGACTATTAGCGAGTTGCTGCCAACTTGATTGCAAAAAAAATATATTTTTAGGTATTCTTAATATATAAAAACGATTGTAAGCATCGTATAGAACTCATCAATTTTGAAACCCCTACAAAACATGTGTATATATATGTCAATTTTCCACTCCCTTAAGCCAGCCTACGTGTGCACACACCTGTGAAAAACCCCTCTAACGGTCGCTGGATATAATTAGACACGTTGCAAGAGACCAAATTAAGCTTTAATTTTGCCAACTCGGTAAATAAAATCCATATTCAGATGTCTATGTAGGTGACTTAATTAATATCATGATATGCATATGAATATACAGCGTGGTCACAAACCCATTCAATACGCAGACATCCAGTATTGTAAACTTGTTTGTGTAGTTATATTAATTTATAATTATTTATTTAAATCGTAACGTGGGTAGGAGGCCAGGCCAGGCCTCCCACAAGGTGGACTGATGACCGAGTAAAGGTCGCGGGAGTCCGCTGGATCAGGGTGGCACAGGACCGATCACTTTGGCACTATTAGGGGGAGGCCTGTATTATGATGATGATGGATGATGATGATCACAATTAATTAAATTCGCCTTTTTTAGGCACCGGAGCTTGACGCCGCGTATAGTACAGGTTGATGCGTCTGCTGCTGATTACTATTTCGTTGTTTTGATATGTAATCAAAGCCGCGATTATAGTTGCCGGAATGACAAAACGAGTCGTTCATAATAGCCATTCTTTCATGTCTCTATGTTTGAACGTTTGTCGACTGCACAACATGTCTCATGAATAAATTAAACTACTTTTTTTTTCACTTATACGATTATGTCATATTTAAATGTACCTGAGGAGTTGAACGATTCTGAGGAGAACTCCTCAGGTACAAAGATGTGCTTAAGCGTCACATGAAAAATTGTGAAATTGACCCATTGCAGTGGGAGAACCAGGCAGCCAACCGCCAGAAATGGAGATCTTCAGTTAAAATCAAAACATCCACCTTTGAATCCCGTCGACGTATGGCTCTTGATTTCAAACGGGACGAGCTGAAAGCCCGACCACCTGCGGCGGTCAGCTATAACTTTGTGAATGGTGTGCTCACGTGCCCGTTGTGTACTCGGATCTTCGTAAATAAGATCGGCTATGTGAGTCACACCAGAGCACATGAACGACATCAACGCCAGAGTTGAGGCAGTCGCCGAGGCCGAAACCGGTCAGGAGAGATTATTATTATTATATTTAAATGACAATGACAGATACACGAAACGTAAACATGACGTTAACATGTCACATTCTGTAAGTCGAATACCGGCCCAGACCAGTCAACGCAGCGTAAACCATGCACACATCCAAATCCTTCCACCAAAAGGTGGTATTGAGAACGGGGTATAAAGGCATAAACGACTTTTGTCCAGGGAAAGCGTAACTTACATAATCAGTCCGTCGCGTCTAGGCAGCAATTAGCAGAAGCAATTAAACCGTCAGGCCATGACACCGCCGTTTGTTCTGATTGCGATGCATTAAGGGTTATGCTATAACAAGCGATGTGTTGTATAGGTTGGTAGGTTTTATCGTTACTATATCGCCGCCAGATCGATGTTTAGCGAACAATGGATTGTATGTATATATAAATATAACGAGTAAAAGATTTTGTTTTTTGTGCATTGTGTAAGAAGTACACGCGATGAGTTATATTCAAGCAAAAAAACACACGACACCTGAGCAAATAGCGGTATATATTAAAAGAAAACGTAATATTCCAAGACTCAAAGTTGGTATAACCACGCTCCTGTATAAATACATTTAAAGATTTACGTTGTGATATTGAGTCAGCTTAACAGCAATTCTATTTTGTTCAGCTAAATCCCCTCAGCGCCCGTAACAGAGGTCGATCAAATAATTAAAAGCGATCAAGCAAAACGACTTTTCAATGATTCGTAGCTGTAGCTACGACGACATCGTAGCTGTTGCTACGGCTACGGCTGCTACGAAAGTTCATTGAACCGAGAAGGTATTTATAGAGGAATAGCGCTGTATTAGATTTTAAGACTTCTTTACATGCAAACCTGAGATATTGGGATATTCTTTGAGAAAGTTAATGGTACTTTCGGGTAAAAGTAATTTGAGTTTTACTATAACTAGCCAGTCGCCATCAGATATATCGGAGCGGCAAAGTGCTCACAAATAACTGAACTCGTCCCTATTGTCGAGGCATTAAAGACGTGTTCAGATATTTGTGAGCACTTTGGCAGCTCCGATATATCTGATGGCGACTGTACCTAATTTAAATTTGAAATGAAATGAAATGAAATATTTATTATTAACATATACAGACAGACATTTACAAACATAACTGTGGTCCCACACTAGGCTAGGCCTGTCCCGTGGAGACCAAGACAAATACTGATTAACTGTCCATGCGACTTAGCATGAAAACAAGACAAAGTAAAAAGAGAAAAGAGAAAAAAAATACAATTAGAAACTAACAATTAATTAATTATATTAGGGTGCTTGTCTGCGGTGATGTATGTGTATGTGTAGTGTATGTATGTAATGTATGTGAGTGTATGTTATGATATTACATTAATGATTGTTTCCGATTGCTCGTAGTTCCAAGGTAACAATAGAGATTGGATTTTAATTTTTGCCTCTAGGACACTGCTTCTTCTTAGGTCAATACGTTTAGCAAATGTGTTATAGATGTGCGGAAGTAGAAATGTATGAAAACGCAAAGCAAATTTAGTTTTAAGTAAAGGAGTAGGCACTTTGAAGATTCTTTTCTTTATCATATGACGGTAAATTTAAGGTAGACTTATGCACGTTTATGGAAGCCCGTAGCAGGAACAACCTTCGTACACTGAGGACCTGTGCCTCTCTGTACAAGTCCACCGTGGGGTAACGGCGAGGTTTACCCAAAGAAACTTTTAAAACTGCTCTTTGAGCTCTTTCCAGAATTAAAAGAGTGGTCTTTGCAATTCCTCCCCAGGCTAGAATGCAATAATTTAGTATTGACTGGCATAGTGCAAAATAAACAGTCTTTAGAAGTTCTCCGTTAGTAGCTTCTCTCTGTAGCTTCATAGTATAAATTAGCTTACGAACCCTAGCTGCAGAAAGACAAATGTGCTTTAAATGAAAACAAAATAATTTAAATTTTATTTTTTTATTCAAGACAGAATAGAAGTGATTTCAATAACGGGTGACGGTTATAAGTATTTTTTTTTTCTATTATCATATCGATGAGTAACTTAAGTCACTTATATAAACTTTGGACTATACATTAAGGCTTGAGTTATGCAACATGTCATTATTTCATAGAAAACTGTCGATACAATTTGTACTTTTTTAGGTATTTAGATTCTAGTAGTTTTGTCATTTATTACGATGTACCAATGAATATTTCAAACTGAAACCTCAGTCTTTCCGTATTAATTAACACCCTAAATACACAACTTTAAATTGACAGCAAATAAATGTAAAACAAACATCGGCAAAAACTTAATCACAAATCGAATTGTTAATACATGGAACAAATTACCCTCAGAAGTAGTGAACTAAAGTGTCAATCAGTTTAAAAACAGACTTGACAAACTATCTGTAGCAATGTAAACCTGCGCTAAGTGAACTATGATTTAGGCGTATCAGCGTCAGCTGCCTGTCTAAAAATAAAATAATAATAAATAATAAATATACCGGCTATGAAGTTTATCCTTGCGTACAAAATAAGAAGATAAAACAACTATATAAATTTAGTCAGTACCACAAACTACGTAATGCCAGCCTGAATTCGTACTTAGTTAAAGTCTCGTTTTCCCTGCGAACCTACATGCTCGCAACGCCACTAAAGTAATGAGACAACAAACACCACAACCGTTATTTATTACGCTTGATAGTGCAGCGTTAATATCAACGTCCCAGTTATGTGATGGCTTCCCTTATGACGTCATCAGCATATGGATAATATTAAACCCCACTCGCAATTACAGAGAGATTAGAAACGGCTGTCAATTTGGAGTACGCTTAACTCAATAAAAGCCAACGTTCCGTGCCAAATTGCACAAGAATTTGATTAGATAGATACAGTAAAAGTAAAAAAGTTCAAAGAAAACAAAATCAATTTCAATCTACGAACAAAAACTAACGGCCAATAAGAAAACTTTGTCAAAAGAAACGCCCCGACAAGTTTCTCTAGATTCATTATCGAATTGGCATTGTAGGATGCAACCAAAAAGTTTCATTAGCAAAAAGCCAGCTGTCAGCCAGTTCGTTTCTTTGTCGGGGGAAAAAAGAATGGAGACATGTTCCATTTTTAAAAAAGACCGAGGAAGGGTTGCGGGGTTGCCAGAGGAAATAATGAAGCGCCGGGAAAATCGTCTTCTTTCTATACATTGTAGTGCTTTTACATGTTGCATGCACTGTCTGGCAGGCATGGAAATGAAAAACCATGTGTAGTAGGCATGCATTATTAAAATATCATGCGGTATGAGTACGGAATAATATTTTTCCACACATTACGGTGCAAAATAGTTATGAAATGAATGTAGTATTGAGACGTAGATAGCAAAATTTTATCGAAACCACCGAGAATCCTCATGAATCGAGGTTAATGGCGAATAGATGGGGGGAAATAGGACATCAAAATCACAATATAACCATTGTTTGCCATTGCAAAAGGCAAAAGCGACAGAGTAAAAATACTGATCATATTATTGCGAAACGAGATGTGGCAAGTACCTAATGGCAACATATATCCTTGGTAGAAGCCTATGTTTGCAAGCAGTCGACGTCATTTGTCGATGAGTCTGCAGGTTCATAATATTGCTAAAAGTTTCATTTAAGAAATTAGTAACTTTATACGTATTTCAATTAATCCTGCTCTATTTCAGAAAATCATTATGGGGTAGAGATAACTTTATTCAAAACGTTTGACTTTATCTGCCACTTTCACGTTTGTTTTTATGAAAGACACACGCAACTTAGTTTACTAAACGAAGGTTTGATTTATGAATAAAATGATTAGGCTATGCAGGTCACAAGAATTCTACATGCTGCCAATTTAATTTATCTGAATAAATCAAATGCTCTGCAGGCAAAGAGACCTACCAGCACGTATCTATTTGAGATGGGTAGTGTTATTCAAATGAAACCGTCTTTGAGTGTCCGTCGATACCTGGATACACTCAAGGCCTTCTCCGCTCCACACTTTCATACTACAAACAGTAATGCTACATTGACTACTAGTAGATCTTACCCCGTTGCAATAAGGTACACGAATAAT
Organism: Epinotia brunnichana; assembly: GCA_963854355.1. Lineage (NCBI taxonomy): Eukaryota > Metazoa > Arthropoda > Insecta > Lepidoptera > Tortricidae > Epinotia > Epinotia brunnichana. Next base: position 12,181,438 of record OY977949.1, on the reverse strand, counting down.
CAGATAAGGGTGTTGCCGATTGTAGGTACATAACATTAACCCTGGCAATGATTAAGGAATGGAGGTTTCATCAGCTAAAAGCCGCGATGACAGCATTGACTATGTATGGCGGCTGCAAATCGGACTGTTCACTTATTATGCGGACGAAACAACAGCACATCGGACTTTGTAATTAACTGTGTGTTTCAAAGTGGTAGTAATGACTGTAGCTTTCGTTTTTTACTTGCTTCGAATGAGGAAGACTCTATTAAAAATTCCGTGTCAATTCGATCTCAATACCAGTAGAACGCATCCTCGATATGTCCTTCACTGCAGAGTGCTAACCAGTTGTGATTTAATATTTTTTTCTGTTTATGAAAACAACTGCTATTCTTCATATGAAACCCATTTCGATCACAAAACTTCTACCTACCTGCCGAAGGTTAGGTTAGGCAAACCGCCTAGGGGGGGTGGGTGGTCCCCCAGTGTTGGGTCCAACTGCGGACGACCACCGGCCGGGACGCGGAAGAATAATGCATGGTCCCCGTATCCGGGTCAAAAATTGGTGTGAGGAACACCCGGGGGTGGGTTTAGTCAGTAGAAGTCTGACATAACCACTGCTCCTCCCCGTGGCGTGGGGGTATCCATGAGGATTTTCCCCCGGACAAAAAAAACAAAAAGGCAAACCGCCTACCGAGGGTGCACGCCTTGTCGGGGCGGAGGGGCTTAGTAACCGTGGACTAATCACCCACGGCGAAGCTAAGAGGCACCCAGGGCCAGCCTGTTTGGCTTGCCGGCTGGCCCGAGGAGGGCGCTCCTAGCGGGCTTGCCTAAGCCCGCTTAGGATGCGTTGGGGAGGGACCGCAGAAGATGTTCTCACGTGCTATCTTCTGCGGCCGAGGTGGGATCGCAGGGGGAGAGGCGTGTTGGTATAATGGTGCGCCACTCTCCCTACCCCCTGCGAACTTGGCGGGGCCGTTCCCCTGAAGCGGCATTGGTGGGACCGCAGAAGAAGAGGAATGTCGGTATTACGGTGCGCTGCTTTCCCTATCTTCTGCGGCCGAGTCGTGGCCGGTGGCGGAACCACAGACCTGGATCCGCCACCGGGTGCTGGATTTTCCACACCCATGATCTCCTTGTAGCGGACTCACGGGGGTCCGCTACTGAACCGGTGGAGATTGAGGAGGCAGGTGTGCCAAAACATCTGGCGTGCCTCACGTGGAGGGCCCCCGGGCATCCGCGAAGGAGCCGCTTGTGGGCGGCTGCCGCCGGTGGGGTCGCGGATGTGTGCGCAACCGTTGCCGTGACCTCGCCACGAGGCGGCGAGGTGGCAAGTGGGGTTTTAGTGGGTACACCGTGGGTCTCATTAGCCCAAACGGGAGTCCCACATAACCACTCGGGTCACCCCCTGCACCCGGGTGGTATGCGTAACGCATTTTCCCACCACTAAAAAAAAAAAAAGGCAAACCGCCTAGACATGGGCGCCCCCGAAGTGGGACACTACGCCAGAAGTGTCCAATTACGAAAAAGTTTCTGTCAAAAACTATTTTTGGTACAAGCTTTTTTTGCCGACTGCACTTTTGTTTTTACCATCATCAACTACTCATTGAGACAATTCTAACACGCCCAAACTTGATGGGGTTGTGTCGTTTTATTGCGGAGTTCCTAAGGCCACCTTCCAGCTCCAGCATCAGATCAGCTCCATGTCATCATAATATTGCATTGTCATTCGATATATATATGCATGCAATATTTCAGCTCAATCGGAAACCGGGAAGTGGGTCAAATTTAACTTGCAAGATTTGATTACAGACAACAACGCGACAGGTGAAACTAAATAAAAGCTTGTATAAAAATGTTCAACTGGCTTTGTACAAAGAATAAACATTATTTGATTGGAACTGGTTTTTAAGAGGATATTTTAATTATTACGTCATACCTGGCCATAAAGTAGGAATTACCGCACGCTAAGCGTGCGGAAAACCCCACTTCCTGGCCAGATAGAGACGTAAAATGTTGTACTCACCACGGGCGGTAATAAAGAAAGCCTCAGAGCGCATGTTTATCGCCCTTGCCTTCGGCTCGGGCGTCAAATACCTGCGATCTGAGACATTCTTTGTTTAACCGCCCTAGGTAAGTAATGTACTATTATGTACGCAAGAGGAAAACGTTACCGAAAAAGTAAGAACTGTAAAAAGCAAATTGTGTATTCAATATTAAATATTATTACCACTATACTATAGAGAAGAAAGTCCTTCACGACTATTAATTATTACAGTAATACACGTGACTACATTTTCCAGATATGTAGTCACTAGAGACTAAAATTAATAAATATGAACGTCAAAGGCTCCGGCTTCGTTTAATTAATAAAGCGACCAAAGGTTACAGAAATTAATCCCACAACACGAAATTTATTAATTTTCTAAAGCTTCTAAGCGTGGTTAATTCCAAGAATTGACAAGCGAACTACCAAAATACATGAAACCCAGCAGTACGCAGACAGATGGACCGACAGCGGAGGCTTAGCAACAGAGTTCCGTTTGGTATCCTTTGGGAACTCGACCCTAAAAATATCTATTTCAATTCCCTGACCCGAAATATGTATATTTAGACACCAATTTTGTGATTCTAAGTAATATAGAACTCGCGATATCTCCACTTATAATAAATCTCTAAATTAAAAAAAGAATCAGCCAGTTTGAAACTAAGCTTTCTGTGGTACGAATGTTCTCAGCATCCCATGGACGGAAAAATATGAAACATTTTATATAGGTACATTATTATTCCAGCTGCAACTTAGGATAGTTTTTATCCGACTGCGACAATTAATTTATTTTCCGTAATATACGACTTCATTTAATTTTTCATTTATTATTCTTGAAGTATATCGCCGCCACATCTGTCAGCTAAAAGAAACGTCAAAATCATCTCCACTTATAATATTTCTCTAAATTAAAAAAAGAATCAGCCAGTTTGAAACTAAGCTTTCTGTGGTACGAATGTTCTCAGCATCCCATGGACGGAAAAAGATGAAACATTTTATATAGGTACATTATTATTCCAGCTGCAACTTAGGATAGTTTTTATCCGACTGCGACGTTTAATTTATTTTCCGTAATATACGACTTCATTTAATTTTTCATTTATTATTCTTAAAGTATATCGCCGCCACATCTGTCAGCTAAAAGAAACGTCAAAATCACAGACTAATAAGAAATACTACGGACAAAATGGCGGAATTTCTTGGCCTTTCATTCGCCTATTAATAATTTTAATCCCGTCTACGATATACATTGACGAGACACATAGGTACCAAAAGCAAACATAAAATTAATCGATTTTGATATGCGAACTTATATGCGCAAATGTCGAATTAAGGCGTAATTTCTACAAATGTAACAACAAATTCGAACAATATAAACTTGGTTTTTTTTAATGGCACGCGCGCGCGCTCTTTGCGTATTCAGCCAAACCACGAAAACCGAAACTCGAAGGTCGTATATCTGCATTCCTGTCATTTGTTAGTGCGATAGAGATAGAGATACCCGAATATTTTCGAATTCCGAAGTTCGTGGTTTAAAAGAAAATACGGATGTCGGATAGATCTAAATTAATATTTTATGTGTGAATATGGTTAAAATTATTTGGAAATACTAATTGTTGTTATTGTTTTAGTATATTTGACTAGCTTTAAGTTTAATATTGTACGTCCGAAATGGGCAAGCTGTTGGACTTTATTTTACCCAAAACAACTAAATGTACACAGTTCTGACAATAAAGAAATCTTATTTTATCCTATCTTATCGAAAATAGGGATGTAGACACAAAACAAAATAATCATAATGTTGTATTATCTCGAAAAAAAACAACGCAAGAGGCTATACTCGTATAGGTAATCACTAAGTTATAAGTGTATATAGTTTTAAGAGGGGGTTTGTTGCGTCTCTTTTCCGCAAAACGCACCTTTATAATGAAACGATTGTTTTTTACTATGACGCTCGAGGATCGTGACGTCACGGTCCCTGATCGTTTTCTCACTCTAACAAGCGACATTAAAACGGTTGTAGCTTCGTAATTTTTTGAGATATTTGAATGAGTTTTTCGTTTCTTCTTTCTTTTGAAGTGAGTCTACAGCTACACCTCTATTCGGAAGACAAGCAGAAAGAACCCATACTATCCATACTAATAATCCATACTTCCATATTAATATTATAAATGCGAAAGTGTGTCTGTCTGTCTGTTACCTCTTCACGCCTAAACCGCTGAACCGATTTAGATGAAATTTGGTATACAGATAGTTTGAGCCCCGGGGAAGGATAAAGGGTAGTTTTTATATCTGAGGGGCTGAAATTGGGGGTGGAAATTTGTATGGAGCTACTTAAACCGCTGCACCGATTTAGATGAAATTTGGTATATAAATAGTTTGAGTCCCGGGGAAGGACATATAATAGGTTTTATCCCGGAAATCATCCTCCAAGGGGGTGAAAAAGGGGGGGGGTGAAAATTTGGATGTAATATATTTCGATGAAATTTGGTGTAGATATAGGTTAAGTCCTGGGAAAGGACATGGAATAGTTTTTACCCCAGAAATCATCTCCTAAGGGGGTGAAATTAGGGGTAAAAATTCGGATGGAACCCGTTTTAATACAATTTGGTATAGAGATAGCTTGAGTCCTGGGAAAGGACATAGGATAGTTTTAATTCCGAAAATCACTCCCTAAGGGGGTGAAATGGGGGGTGAAAATTTGGATGAATCCCGTTAAGATGAAATTTGGTATAAAGGTCGTTTGAGTCCCGAAGAATGACATTAGATAGTTTTTATCCCGAAAATCATTCCCTAAGGGTATGAAATAGGGGGTGAAAGTTTGGATAAAATCCATGTACCTAGATGAAATTTGGTATAGAGATAATTTGAGACTCTTCGAAGGATATAGAATAGTTTTTGCCTCGGAAATCATCCCTTAAGATGGTAAGTAGAAGTTTGTTTGCATTATATTTTCTAAGTATAAGTTCTACGTGGACAAAGTCGCGGGCAACAGCTAGTCAATAATAAGTATACATATAATGCAAAATAGCCGCCATAAAATTAAAAATGGCCGACGGAGAAGTTGGTCCCTGTCAAAAACTTTAACCTAACTAGTACCTGAAAAAAAATTGGTGCTGTTTTCCTGCGTGTCCACATTATCACGTCAAACTGCCCCACTATATTTTTGAAAGGTAATAAATAGTATGTTTGTGAGGAAATACACTATCTTATCATTATATTTAATAATGTACGTGATTCCTACCGCAAACGCTATAGGAATAGGTTAATCAATTTACCTAATCATGCTAATATATTCCCGCAACTCTGGTGACGGATTAGCAATCAATATAAAGTTTATATATATATATAACTACCAAGTACTAGTACGTCCTAGTTCAAATTCAGATCGAACACTTTGCGTAACAAAGTTATGGTGAGTGAAACAGATAGGAGTCTTTCTACACTCCGCAAAACTAGGTACGCCGCGAGGTGCATGAAAGTTCGAGGTTATATGTGGACAAATAACCCAACTTGAGGCAAACTGTATCTGGTATATAGGGGGTGCAGAGGCGAATGATATAAACGTAAGATTACTAAGCCACCTGTAAATAAGATAACCAAAGTTGTTCTGGTGTTTTACGACTGTTTGTGACTTCACAGCAAAATTACTGAACACATTTAAACGACAGTTGCTGCAGAACATCGTGGAATATATTTCCTCACATTACCGAAACATTAACACAATTTGATACCAGGCCTAATGAGAAGTATTTCTCATTCCTCGCTCGCCTAATATACTAAAACAATGGAGGTATAATACATCTTTTTAAAATATAACGGGCAGATAATTAACTACGCACAAAACAGTCTAGACGCCCAACGATTCTTGAACATCAACGCTCAGTAACCTTAATATAACCCAGAATAAAAACGTGCCAAAAGGTACTAAGACAGTGTCATTATCAGGATAGAGTCGCATTGTGCCCAGCGGCGGGGGTGGGCACACAAAAGACCCCGAACAATGGGCGATCAAGACAATACCCAACTTTTCGCGGCCTTGCCCGATCGACTCGATACCAGTAGAAATTGTTTTTCGCGAAGTTAGTATATTTATTTTCCGGCAAAGGACATGGCTTCCTTTTAAATTTAATAGTCGTTACGTGGTATTTAGCCTTTAAAAATACTTATGAGGTTAGTTAATCAACAAAATAATTTCGGATTGTAGCTTTATCGACATTAAACTCAATATTGTATTATTTAATGCTGCAGAATTGTATCTACTGCAACGAAAACTCAACTCGAGTAATATCTGAAGTCCCTTCACAAATAAGTCTCGCAAAAAATGAGGTGTAGTAAAATCTTAATGGACTACACCTAGAAATACGAGTGAAACTCACATACTTTACTTTATTCCGAGCATTATGAAACAAGTTGTCGTGATTTCTTAGGTTTATTACCTCACATTTTGAAGTATTATATACGAGATTGTTTCATATACGAGGTAATCCCACGTGTAAACGAGACAACGTTGTAATTCTCCTGCCTGTTTTTTCCCTATATTATTAGGTAAGGGAAACAGGCAAAGCCCTTCGAGATTTAGGCCGGAAGAACGCCTCCAATTTGCAGTAATTTAACCTATTTTGTGTACCGGTGTGGGAACGAGGTTCTTCGCGGAGCAGTAATGAAACTGTTGCTGTTTAGATTACGGTAATGTTTATTTTCACACCCAACAAATGAGATTGTTGAGATGAGGCTTACGAATCGGTTCTAGTTAATTACTAGGACTTGATTATCCGTACAAGTTATCTTGTACCCCGTTGTTGTGGGCAACACTCGTAAATATTTAGAATACGAGCCGCAAAGACTTTTCAATATTGATTTCACAAATATAAGTGGAGGCATTGCGTGACTGTGTAATGTATGTTTATGAGGTTGTTGATGAATGTTAATATAGGGGATATTTCAAACTTGTTTTTTTACAGTTCCAACGTGAAGAACTGCATGGCACGACGATCATGTCATTCAGTTCTTGACTCCAACACGTCGATATTACTTGCATTTCATTGCTCTAACACGTGTGAGAGAGCCACAAATGCACGCGTGTTAGATAAAAACAAGCTGCACCCTTAGCGTGGGATTGAAGTGAGTCGCGTCTACTATCGACGCTACCGCCTATCGTCAAGATTAAGTATGAAAAGTCTATACACCGCCCCTGGTGGTCACTCATAGAACTAAAAATCCAAACTGTAACGTGAGGCACTTATACATTACTTAATTCGCTATCGACTTCACTTTCGTTCACGATTTTCCAATATTCAACCTTATATCACTAGCATTTATCGTTTTAATTTAAATGTTTGTCGGTTATGACATTACAGAATACGCGCATCGCGAAGTCGACAGTGTCGACTGTCGATACAATATGGCGGCGCGGGGGCCATTTATTTGCATTTTTAAATACAAAATACGCGACAATCCGAATTTTGCGGATATATGTTGTCAATTCAAAACCCTTATTTTTATAAGTTCTTTAATTTGAGATAAATTTCGATCGGATCTACGGTAACTCTTGACGGAATAATACGATATCACGGGCCATTTTGCAAGTGAAATAGTAAACTACAGTCGCGACGGTATTCTTCGATTCGAAATGTCTCACACTACCGATTGGTAGTACGAATCGAACGTTAAATTACGCATCGAAAACTAAACGTAAAATGCCTAACGTTTTGCAGTTGGTTTCGTAGTCCAACGACAGTGTGAGTTACAAGTTTGACGGGTCGAATCGAAGAATACCGTAGCGAGATCGAAATCTATTCGAAGCGCGTTTATTCGATCTCGTATTAGTTACGTAACGTTAGGTTACGATTGAATCTCACAATAAGGGTACTGTAGATTCAGTTTAGCGCTCGACCCGACGACACGTGCTAGTGTAGCTTGGAAACACACATGAAAGACGTGACCCTAAATCTCTGTTTGACCCCCATGCGGGCATTCAAAGCAGTGGCTATCAGCGCGTACCGTTTAATTTTATTTATAACTAGCTGTTGCCCGCGACTTCGTCCGCGTAGAACTTAATACTTAGAAAATATAATGCAAACAAACTTCTACCATCTTAAGGGATGATTTCCGAGGCAAAAACTATTCTATATCCTTTGAAGGGTCTCAAATTATCTCTATACCAAAATTCATCTATAGGTACATGGATTTTATCCAAACTTTCACCCCCTATTTCATACCCTTAGGGAATGATTTTCGGGATAAAAACTATCTAATGTCATTCTTCGGGACTCAAACGACCTTTATATCAAATTTCATCTAAACGGGATTCATCCAAATTTTCACCCCCCATTTCACCCCCTTAGGGAGTGATTTCCGATATTACAACTATCCTATGTCCTTTCCCAGGACTCAAGCTATCTCTATACCAAATTGTATTAAAATGGGTTCCATCCGAATTTTCACCCCTAATTTCACCCCCTTAGGGGATGATTTCTGGGGTAAAAACTATCCTATGTCCTTTCCCAGGACTTAACCTATATCTTCACCAAATTTCATCAAAATAGATTACATCCAAATTTCACCCCCCCCCCCCCTGCCCCCCCTTTTCACCCCCTTAGGGGATGATTTCCGGGATAAAACCTATTATATGTCCTTCCCCGGGACTCAAACTATTTATATACCAAATTTCATCTAAATCGGTGCAGCGGTTTAAGTAGCTCCATACAAATTTCCACCCCCAATTTCAGCCCCTCAGATATAAAAACTACCCTTTGTCCTTCCCCGGGGCTCATTTCATCTAAACCGCTGAACGGTTTGGGCGTGAAGAGGTAACAGACAGACACACTTTCGCATTTATAATATTAGTATGGAAGTATGGATTATTAGTATGGATAGTATGGATTATTTCCGCTTGTCTTCCAAATAGAGGTGTAGCTGTAGACTCACTTCAAAAGAAAGAAGAAACGAAAAACTCATTCAAATATCTCGAAAAATTACGAAGCTACAACCGTTTTAATGTCGCTTGTTAGAGTGAGAAAACGATCAGGGACCGTGACGTCACGATCCTCGAGCGTCATAGTAAAAAACAATCGTTTCATTATAAAGGTGCGTTTTGCGGAAAAGAGACGCAACAAACCCCCTCTTAAAACTTTATACACTTATAACTTAGTGATTACCTATATAGCCTCTTGCGTTGTTTTTTTTTCGAGATAATACAACATTATGATTATTTTGTTTAGTGTCTACATCCCTATTTTCGATAAGATAAGATAAAATATGATTTCTTTATTGTCAGAACTGTGTACATTTAGTTGTTTTGGGTACTTAAAATAAAGTCCAACAGCTTGCCCATTTCGGACGTACAATATTAAACTTAAAGCTAGTCAAATATACTAAAACAATTACAACAATAGTATTTCCAAATAATTTTAACCATATTCACACATAAAATATTAATTTAGATCTATCCGACATCCGTATTTTCTTTTAAACCACGAACTTCGGAATTCGAAAATATTCGGGTATCTCTATCGCACTAACAAATGACAGGAATGCAGAGGGCCTACCGCGAAAGGCATTCGAAGTTTCCCCTCTCTGTCATACTTACAAGTTCGTACATAAGTGCGACAGAGAGGGAAAACTTCGAATGCCGTTCGCGGTAGGCCCTCAGATACAAACTTCGAGTTTCGGTTTTCGTGGTTTGGCTGAATACGCAAAGAGCGCGCGCGCGTGCCATTCAAAAAAACCAAGTTTATATTGTTCGAATTTGTTGTTACATTTGTACAAATTGCGCCTTAATTCGACATTTGCGCATATAAGTTCGCATATCAAAATCGATTAATTTTATATTTGCTTTTGGTACCTATGTGTCTCGTCAATTTATATCGTAGACGGGATTAAAATTATTAATAGGCGAAAGAAAGGCAAAGCAATTGGGAGGCACACTAGAAGCTCAAGGCAGATGGCGCTGCAATCGACTATACCTTGTTTACGTGTCGTGTCAAGTGTATGGTTGCTATATTTTCAGTATTCCTTGCGATGAACAGCTTAAAATGTACGCGTTTATGACTGTACGTGTTCTTCAAGCTGAGCTTCGAAGAAGAAAAGCGTCAGTGGCAGGGAAAAAAGCCGACTTGATACAAAGGTAATCGCCTCAAGTATTTGAGGTTATGTTAGGTATTTCGAGTGTTAATAAAAAAATCGATGCTCATGTGTGGTTTTTTCTTTCAGGTTGGAGGCATATGATCGCAACCAAAACTTTGATGCCACCCTGGATGTTCCAGAAGACCGCTCATATGCGTGCCCACCCTCTGATACATTCAGAGATATTAACGCTGATTCGCCTATTCCCAACATCAGCAAGCATGAAATACAAGAATATTTTCAAAGATTCAACACTCACCCAAAAGGCCAACTTTTATATGAGTCCCGTCACCTTGTAACTGCTCGTTTCTCGTCCGATGGTACGTACACGTATTTACGTGGACAGTGCAAAGCTAGTATGAAGAGCCTAGCCTACCTTGTGGATGTGAAAGTGTCTCAAGAAGGTTCAATAGAAGCGTGCCACTGTGAGTGTGCTGCAGGGAGTGGTACAGAAGCGAGCTGCAAGCATGTTGCTGTACTATTGTTGGGTGCACATGATATTGTAAATAAAAGTTACATATTGTTACATCAAGTATGCACTCAACAGCTGATGATGTTTAACAAGCCTAAAAAGGTGTTTCAAAAATCACCCATTGCTGCACAAAATTTACCCAGCAAGAGATTGAAAACGTGCAATTTTGAACCCCTAAAAAGGGAAGACATAATGGATAATTATGAAGATTATGTGAGGAACTTGGCCATAGGTTATGGGGATACATCTATGCCTCTACTGCAAACATTCGAACCGGCAAATCCTCATGGGATAGAATGGGATCACTCCTATACTTTGGAGACTGCAAAAGAAAATCTACTAAAAGATCTATTCTTAAAAAATGTTACTGCGGAAACAATAAAGGAAGTGGAACAAAACACTAGAGGGCAAGATACTTCTGCTGAATGGCATGAAACTAGCTCAAAAAAAGTGTTGCCCATACAAAGCTTTCTTAACCCCCTTAGGGGTGGAATTTTCTAAAACTCTGAAAGTACTTTATTATTAATTTTAATAAGTAACATTTTGAATAGTTTTAAGTCTAGTAAAAAAAAAAGTTTTTCCCACACAACACTGGCTACCCTTCTTAAGGATCTTAAGGATCCCCTTAGGGATGGAGTTTTCTAAAACGCTGAAAGTTCTTTTTTAGTATTCTAATAAGTAATCTTTTTGCAAAGTTTTAAGTCTAACTCAAAAAAAAGTGTTGCCCATGCAAAGCTTGCTCTCCTTTTTAACCCTATTAGGGGTGGAATTTTCTAAAACGATTTGTGTTCTTTTTTTGTATTTTAATAAGTAATCTTTCTACAAAGTTTCAAGTCTCTAACTCAAAAACATAAACTTTCCCTGATAAAAACTTTGCACCCCTTTTTATCCCCCTTAGGGATAGATTTTTTCAAAACGCTGAAAGTCTTTTTATTTGTATTTTTACAAGTAATCTTTCTACAAAGTTTTAAGTGTCTAGCTCAGAAAAAGTGTTCCCCATACAAACCTTGCACCCTTTTTTAACCCTCTTAGGGAATGATTTTTGTAAAACGCCGAATGTAGTATTTTTCATGTTCTAATAAGTAATTTTTCGTCAAAATTTTAAGTCTCTATTAAAAAAAAAATGTTTAATATTATGTTTAATAACTCTTTACCCAGTACAATAAAAACCTTGACGTGCACAAAATTTTTCTTAACTTTAAAGAAGTACCTGTTAGTCTTATGTCCTTATAGTTTGAATGATTTTTTTAGTAATGTTAATGATGTGTTATGAATTGTTATTATCTATTGTCTTGTTTAATTTATAATGTTGATGTTTGAATTTATTTAGTATTTACAGGTATTTTGACATTTATTATTTGAGCTCTATGAAAGCCTATAAATTTTGACATTGTGACTATTATTATTATTATTAAGTTATTACTCACTACTATTTATAATTTCCTGTGTATATTGATTATTTTAGCTACACCCTATGGGTAAAATTGTATATTCAATTTAAAGCTTAATAAATAAATGAAATGAAATGAAATGTTTTTCCCATACAAACTTTGCACCCTATTTTACCCCCTTAGGGGTGAAATTTTCCAAAACGCTGAAAGTACTTTCATTGTATTTAAATAATCTTTCTACAAAGTTTTAGGACTCTAGCTAAAAAAAATAGTTTCCCACATACAAACTTTGAACCCCTATTTTAGCCCCCTATTTTAGGGGTAGAATTTTCTAAAACGCTGAAAGTACTTAATTTGTATTCTGATGACTAATCTATCTACAAAGTTTTAAGTCTCTATTTAAAAAAAATATTGTTTCCCCCATACAAAATTTGCACCCCTATTTTACCCCCTTAGGGGTAGATTTTTTTAAAACACTGAATCTAGGTACTTTATTTGTATTCTAATGAATAATTTCTCTACAAAGTTTTAAGTCTCTATTTAAAAAAAAGTAGTTTTTCCCATACAAACTTTGCACTCTATTTTACCTCTTTAGGGGTAGAATTTTCTAAAACCCTGAAAAATATTTATTTGTATTCTAATGACTGATCTTTCTACAAAGTTTTAAGTCTCTATTTAAAAAAAAAATGTTTCCCCCATACAAACCTTGCACCCCTATTTTACCCCCGTAGGGGTGGAATTTTCCAAAACGCTGAAAGTGTTTCATTTGTATTCTAATAACTAATTTTTCTACAAAGTTTAAGTCTATAGCTCAAAAAAAAAAGGTTCTCCCATACAAACTTTGCACCCCCATTTTACCCCCTTAGGGGTAGAATTTTCAAAAATCCCTTTTTATCCCTAGCCCACAACATACTGTGCAAAAATCAACTCTCTAAGATTAGTAGTTTCGGCTGTGCGTTGATGAGTGAGTGAGTGAGTGATTGAGTGAATAAGTCAGTCAGGACATAGGCATTTATTATGTATAAATAAATAGAAGATAATGAAACTCACATTCAAATATCTCAAAAAATTATGAAGCTACATCCGTTTTAATGTCGCTTGTTAGAGTGAGAAAACGATGAGGGACTGTGACGTCAATATACTCGAGCGTCATAGTAAAAAACAATCGTTTCATATGAAGGTGCGTTTTGCGGAAAAGGGACAGAACATACCCCCTCTTAAAACTTTGGACTCTTATAACCATTACCTATATAACCTCTTGCTTTGTTTTTTTCTCCATTTGACTATATTTATTTTAAATTCTTTTTCGAGAAAATACATTATGATAATTTACCATATTTTCGATTCCTGAGCTATAACCACGAACTTCGGAATTCGAAAATATTCGGGTATCTCTATCTCTATCGCACTAACCATACTCGAGTGACAGGGATGCAAATATATGAACATTGAGTATCGGTGTTCGTGGTAGCGCCACAGGTACTTTGGCTGAAGGCTCGACAGACAACAGGGGCAGCGTTTTCGAGTTTTTTAAAACAATCTCAGACGTAGAAAATAGGGTTCAAAAATGTTAAAAAAAGATTCGTATTACTTAAGGATCTAATCTAGTCAAAGTCGCATTCAGTTACGCGATCTAATGAACTTCACTCAATAGAAAAAAATCCCAAAGTTACCTCTTTTTGTAAAGTTTATTCAATATTATGACTAAACTATAGATATTTTAAATTAAATTTTTGAACTCAAATAAAGTTATTAAATATTTATAGACAAATTCGCAGAGTTTGAATAGATAAAATGATTATCTTATTTACTATGTTTAAATACCTACAAAATGCGCGAGCGCGGAGGCTCGGCAGGCCCGATCAGTCGCGCGCTGGCCCATACGGACGACGACTCAAGGACGTTAGCGGGTGTACAAGCCTTAATGCGCCGAGCGCGTGCCATTGTCATTCAAAAAAAACAAATTCGTGTTAATTATATTGTTCAAATTTGTTGATTTCATTTATTGAAATTACGACATAAAACGACATTTGCGCATATAAGTTCTCATATCAGAATCGAATATTTTTTTATGGTTTATATTTTAGCATTTGTCTCGTAAAGGTCTATCGTAGACGGGATTTAAATTATTAATAAGTGAAAGGCAAAGCAATTCCGCCATTTTGACGAAAATTTGACGGTTCTTATAGCTGACAGTTGGAGCAGCGTTTGATTTCAATAAAAATAAATGAAAAAATAAATGAAGTCGTATATTTCGGAAAATTAATTAACTGTCGCAGTCGGATAAAAACTATCCTAAGTTGCAGCTAGAATAATAATGTACCTATATAAAATGTTTCATATTTTTCCGTTCATGGGATGCTGAGAACATTCGAACCGCGCAAAGCTTAGTTTCAAACTGGCTGATTCTTTTTTTAATTTAGAGATTTATTATAAGTGGAGATGGAGAGGAGATTACATTCTATGGGACGACCGCTTAACTCAGTCCTCGCCTGCGCGGCGCGCGGGTGCAGGGGTATGAAGCTAATGGGGCGACGCGCGCGCCCCGTTATCGTCATACCCCTGCACCCGCGCGCCGCGCAGGCGAGGACTGAGTTAAGCGGTCGACCCATAGCACTAAGCCCAGTTTTGCATTCGGAACAATCCGCTGTCAGCTTCACGTTTATCCCAAATTGGTTTTGACCTGTACAAATATTTACAAGCTCAAATTCATATTTGTTTCTCGTGAACTCCTTGTATTTGTTTAGGTAATCCGTATTTGTGTAGCAAAACTACGTAACGATGTGAAAACACAAATAAAAACCTAGCCGTGTTTGTTTTAGACTGAAGCGGAAAAATGCATAAAGATATTAATATTCAAAATCCGGAATAAAAGGTATTCCATTGTTGGTTCATTTATCTCGTATTCGAAGTTTCTTCACAATTAAATTAAACTGAAAACCTTCAGTATAATACAATCAATAGCTATTCAGTGTATTAATTAATTTGTACAGTCTCCAGCATTAAGTAATATTCGCCTTAACAAAGCGGGCAAAAAATCTGACACGTTCTGAAGGCTCTAGAAAGAGTCTTTACATATATTTATTCGGACTTTGTTGCGGCCAATATTAAGAGCAATGCCTAGCTGAGCAACTTTTTAAATCTGAAATCGTTGACGCAATGTTTCTGTCGCGCTGTTGTGGGCGGCGGGAGCTGTCTATGCGATAAGGACAACTGCAGCTTGAACTAAAATTCCCACGCAAAAAACTCAAAAATCGAGGTTTCGCTCTCAACTGCTTCCCCCTCCAAAACGCAACGAATCATCATAAAATTTTGGATACTGAAAGAGGAAGAAATAATCTACGTCGCTATGTTTTGACTTTTTGGATATTTGTTGTATAACTTTAAAATAAAAAGATCCAAAAAAGCGAAACATAGCGGCATAGATATTGATGATATTGAGCTTATTTGAAAAAAATCATTGCTCTAGGTTCAAAAACCAGGGAGGAAACAGTCGAGAGCGTTTGTATGGGAAAATCGCTGATAGGCATTCCTCTTAACGCCGGTAACCGTATTTTGGCAGCTAGGCTGTGTAGTAACTCGTACGAACTTGGAGGGCAGTTCTCAAAGATATGGGTTTTAAGCAAAGATTGAGTAATAATCTTTGGTTTTAAGTGAACAATTTTTTTGGTTTATGTATGAACATAAGCTACGTAGTCAAAATTCATCACGTCATCGTCATTGACTTACACTTTAGGATTAGTGGGAAAGACTGCCAGTCAAAGTCCTACTTTGCCCAATCCGAAATAATGTTAAACGGCCCTGTGAAGAGGAATTGCCGGGTAATCGGTCCCGAGAGACGCTCCGACGCAGTGCCGTAAATACCGCACCTGGAGGTCGATGGCCTTCTGTTTTACCAACGTTAAATAAACTATGGTTGCTATACTAGGCTAGGTTGTGAGTTATTGTAGAATAATACGAGGCGCGACAGAGTATGCATATTTAGGAGGAAGACGAGCAAGTTAGAATGTAATTGTAATGGAATTTACACTTGAAAACATGACCATTCGTATCAAAAAAGATATGAATAGAGGTGCAAGGCGTACATCTATTCGTATCTCCTACTATGTATTACAATTGTAGATTTAATAGTAGGTTTGTATTAAAATTTTATTTCCTGTTATTCTACTAAAACACTTTGACACACTGTGTTTTTACTGACGAGGTAATACATGAAACCGATACCGACTGATTTTTACTTCATAACGATGGCAAACTAGCTTACAGCCTGTCTAATAGAAATTGGACACCGCAGCCCAGGAGCGCCCACTATTCCAGAGAGGTAATCACGTAATGTTCCGAACGCGCATCGGTACAATTTAACTGTCAATTTTCCATATAAAAAGTGACATTTAGACCTACCCGACGTTCGTACAATGCGTTACGTGATCGACTGCTAATCAAGTTTTGGCGGCAAGAGACGAATGCTAGTTACTTACTCTACAATCTACATACCTAGCGATCATCGGGAGCTCTAGTGACGTCACTTTACAGAGCAAGAGTGTTATTATAGCTGTGGTATTATGGAAGTGGTGGTATTTTTTCAGGGTAGCTCTGAATATTAAAGAGATTGAATAAGTAAGTACCATTCCGTTCCATCAATCTTATTTGTTCTTGTCCTGCAGTCCTCTCAATTAGTTTTTTTTTCGGCGTCGCTTTCGTATTCTACATAAATGACCTATTTAACCTACACTATTAAGTAGGCGGCGGCAAAAAAGTCTTTACGTCGTTAAACCAAAAATATGCTTCGTAACATTTAGTATCTATATATAGTTAAACATATCTCATATATTTCAGCTTTGTGATAGCAGTTTGGTCGCATTTAAAAATGTAATTTATACCCCCAAATTAAAACATAAACAAAAGTTAAATCATTCCATTACCTCTAAGGTTACACTTAACTGCGTCCATATACCTAGTTAAGATGGCATTTTAAGATAGTTAAAATGGAGAGACAAATTTCAGGGCGCTGTAAAAAGTTTATCTTCGACATAAAAATCGTATAAAACTGGACGCGAATTCGGGAATCGGTAGTGTCAGCAGAACGTGGATTTTGATTCTAAAGGAACTGGTAAAGCCACGCTTTAGTTCAGGAGGAGCACTTGGTGTAGCGTTAAAGGAAATTGTTTCTCTATTACAGAAACATGAAAGTACAAATGATGTACTAAATGTCTTGAGGTATTCTATACCAGAGGTTTAAACAGAGACATTTTGTTACAAGAATTTGTGTGAAGTAACTTCAATACAAAACTTTTCGATATTATATGCATACTTACAGGTAACAGAAATATACAAATATTGGTATAATAAACATACATAGATTTTGCCTGATGTACCTATTTCATAATGTTATTTATTCGAGAGCTTAAACAACAGCTTTCGCATAATTTGCTCGGGGGAGTATTTTTTGTGTGCTTGCCTGCATGAGCGGAGAATTGCCTGAATATAATTTTCTTTATTGTAACGTTTATACCCGATATCGGTAAATCTTATCTTATAAATTATAAAATTTTCACCGCAATACTTTTGAATTATAACAGACTGAAATTAAAATCAGACAAAAAAAACCATACCTAATCATTGTTACGTAGTAATCCCACAATATTATTGAAACGTGACTTTGACTAACTTTAAGGCAACCCTTTCGTAAAAAGTTTATTGTAAATAGAGAATCACGTGTCGACCCGCGTTCCGAAAACATTTGTTTACGGTATAAAAAGGCAGCTCGGTTAAGCAAACAGCTTTTTTATAACAGACTTTTAAACCTGCTTCAAAAATCACATGGAGCCTTTTAAATATATACCTATCGCACCATTTTTCTGACCATGCTATAGTTAACGTGTAATTATTCAAGAAATCGCTTATTATAATGCTTCATTTTCGCTACACAAAGGTTGTCTAAAAGAAACCGCTCATTAGCGAAACGACCGCCTGTCGGTTACCTCTACTTTTAATTAGTATCCTAGTCGCCTGTCACTCGGGCGAGTAAATATTTACGCTCTGCCCACGCTACCCCTACTTTCCTACTAGTGTAGCCAAGTCAATATAAAGCTATTGGCTTAGCTAGACTGTTCATCGACCCTGTAGGTAAATGTTTTCGTCACTTATAAACTCTAACACCCTCATAAAACTTAAAATGCCTCTGATAAATAAAATGTGTTTTGTCCCTGTCTTACGTACGCAAATGCCAAAGTGACAGATATAGATAAAAAAAATAATGGCATTTTAGCTAAAATAGGTCTGTTAAACGTTTATGAATTTCGAAAGTCTCCGCTATTTAAGAGGGAGACTATTTTCCCATTTTCTGGGCTTCATCACAGTGTAGGTATGTCACATCCCAATTTCATTTAAATGTGTTTTTTGCGCTCTTTCTGACATGTTAGTTCGGCGTGCGTGAAAAGGAGCGAGAATCATATCGCGATTAAGATCAGAAGCGACTAACATAAAATAGACCTTCTATAATCGGATTGATGGAAGGAGAGTATGACATCTTTCCATAATAGCTTTTTCATGTGTTAAGCTAACTTTTCATTAAGGCGAGTGCCCGAGGTCCCAATAGATTTAAACGCTTAAAAAGAAACGTGGCCTTAAATATATTTCATCGCAACCAGTAGCCG
Organism: Epinotia brunnichana; assembly: GCA_963854355.1. Classification (NCBI taxonomy): domain Eukaryota; kingdom Metazoa; phylum Arthropoda; class Insecta; order Lepidoptera; family Tortricidae; genus Epinotia; species Epinotia brunnichana. The sequence goes on along the minus strand of OY977949.1, from coordinate 12,162,766 downwards.
GATTTTAAATAAAACTTCTGGCAAGGCTGTCCGCAACAGGGCACGAACACTTATGAATTCAGATCGCTCGCCGACTATCTGTCAAAGACTTTGTTCTCATTCTATGTCAAATCTGAATAAGATTGGGAATAAATATGTAAAAATCTGGAAAAGTTTCAAGACAAGGCTGTGAAAAATTATAACATTTTTGCCAACGATGGAAACTGCAATAGTGTTCCTGACAATCCTTTAATCTTTGTGATCATAAAAGTGCATTGAAATATGCGTTCATATTAATTATGCTATTTGCAGAGTCAGACCTATAAGATAAGACATGAAAAATTTATAAATCGTGGTCTGTCACCCAGCAATAAAGTGGCCATTATCAACCGCAACGGTTGCAGAAAAACCTACTACATGGTCAGGTGGCGACGGAAAATGTTGTACTTGGATTTCTTTATTACCGCCCTTGGCGGTCGATTTAAATGCCTGCTATCTTCTTTGTTTTGCCCTCCCAGATGAGTAACGTACATCACTGATGTTTTTCTCAAGCTAATATAATAAAATTATCCATTGGGTACACCTACATTTCAACGAAACTCAAATAAGTAGCCAATTACGTAGATGTTCAAAACGACTTTTCCACTTGTTCAAGAAAATTCGGCAGTGCGAAATTACGTTTACTTTCATAAGTATGACTCGGCTCCAAGCTTTTAGCAGTAAGTAGCACCCATCTATACGGATTTTCCTGGATTTGTCCTACTTCATATCGCCCGTGGCCTCGCATCGGATTTTGGTTACAAAAGTTTTAAACGTGGAAAATCACTGCAGTGTGCATATTAAATACAATGCTAAATTATCTATTTATAACTGATCGATATAGAGATTATGTAGGTCATATCCTAGATAATCTTGAGGATTTTAGAACATTGCTATTCTAAAATCCTTAATGTTATTCGGAATCTAAATGTACCAACATGTACAAGTCACAACAATATGCATTTGTCTGGCAGACTACCTAAGCAAACGAATTAGATGGATATCAAATTTATATTTTTTGCGCGTTCATCCTAACACGTTACGCGTAAAGCGAGCGGGCGAGTAATGTAAAATTGATTTGTCATATTTTCACAAAACGACATAATAAAATATATGAGTATTGTAAAAGGGATTTGATTCATATATAATCTGAGTGGAATGGTGCTCCCACACAGACAAAGATAGTAAATGTTACATCATCATCCTCCTAGGTATCCCCTTGGATCGCCTAATGGTTTTTAGACTAATGCAGTTTCGCATAATTGGTTTGGCATAATTATTTGTGGCATAATAGTACTTTCGCATAGTAATTTTTCTGGCATACTACGCTGTTAGCATAATTTTAGCTAGACTAATTTGTATTGGCCGAATATACATTAGGCATACTATTGCTTGGGCTAATAATAATTTGGTATATCTGTCACTATCCATAATTTCAGTTGTCTAAAATAACTAAATGAATGAAACTGGTCAAAATACCTAAAATGATATTATTCGTTTTTCCGCTCTTTTATAAAAAAAATAACCACGAAGACGAAAGCGGGAGCAAAGCTCCCGCTTCCGTCTTCTAACCTATCCGCGATCCGAGTCGGTTTTGCCAAAAGAATATTTGATGCCCACCCTTTGAACAGGGGCTTAGTGGCAAAACCGACTCGGATCGCGGATAGGTTAGATCTTCGAGGTTATTTTTTTTATAAAAGAGCGTAAACACCTTTTATTAAAACTTACTACTAATGACAATTAGGCAATTTACTACTAAGAAAACCATAGGCTAAAATCACTAAAATCTACACACATATTTTGAACGTAGGTTATTTAACGTTAGTTTTTTTAATTTTAGACATTATTATACGTACCCCTTTTAATAGGACAATAGCGTTATGCATTTTGATATGATGTCAATTGATTATTATGGGTATTCATGTTTATGCTTTTTGTTATTAGTTTTAATGAGGGTTATGCTTTCTGTATTTATGCTTTTTAATGTTATGCTTAAAAAAATATGCGAAATGTGACTTATGCATATCTTATTTTCGGCGTAAAGTAATTATGCGTAACCATATTAGTATTAATGATTTTATGCCTCTCAATAGTAAACCTCCTCCTAGCGTTATTCCCGGTTGTGCCCCTAAAGGAGTCCGGGGTCCGCTTTGACACCTAATCCCAAGATTTGGCATAAAACTAAACCTTACTGGGATTAGACTGGTTTCCTCACGATGTTTTCCTTCACCGAAAAGCTAACGGTAAATATTCCGTACACGTACATAAGTTCCGAAAAACTCATTGGTACGAGCCGGGATTCGAACCCACGACCGCCGCTTGACAGCCGCATGCCTGAACCACTAGGCTACCGTAGCTTCATAGTAAGATCATAAATGTTACATAACATCAAAAACTTTTCTTCAACATGATTATGTTATATAGCGTTATCCTTGTTACTCAGCCATACAGTTTAAATTTCAAAAACTTTGTCCCTGTTTTTAAACAGCGTGGTGACACTTCCCCCTCGAGGCCAAGCGGGTCTCCCACATCAGAATTGTTATTTGTGATGAGGCAGAGTACCTTTGTTTGTTTTTTTGTCTATGATTCAAAATATACATTTAATTTTTTTTTTACATTAAATCTCGCTTAAATCTATACTTATAATTAACAGGTCCTCATCATCATCATCATCATCATATCAGCCGAAAGAGGTCTACTGCTGGACATATACCTACCCCAAAAGAGTGCCAAAGTGACAAGTCCTGCGCTACCCGCAATCCAGTGGACTCCAGAACTAATAAAGAGGTATCTGTAAAATGTAACGACACATAATGGATTTTCGTGGTAGACAATGAACACAGGTTATTTTTATCCCGTGGCTCTGCCTGGGGTTTCGTAATACACAAGTGGAGCTACGCTGGCAGCAAATACTTAAACAAGTTTCTGAAAAAAAAATCATTTTTGGTACAAGCTTTTATTGCCGACTGTACTTTTCTGCATACCATCATCAACTACTCATTGAGACGATACTAACGAGCCCAAACCCGATGGGGTTGTGTAGTTTTATTGCGGAGTTCCTATGGCCACCTTCCAGCTCCAGCATCAGATCAGCTCCATGTCATCATAATATTGCATTGTCATGCGATATACATATGCATGCAAAATTTCATATCAATCGGAAACCGGGAAGTGGGTCAAATTTCAATTACTATATTTGACCCAAGAAGAATAAAGAAAAATAAAACAAACGGGGTGAGCTAAATAAAAGCTTGTAAAAAAAAAACTTTAAAACTGTTAGAGAATGGCCACAGCACAAGCTGTAAGTACTTTGTCGCTTGACGCGATGTAAGTATTCTAGTCCAAAACACGCATTAGTTATGAAAGCAGCAGTTGTAAAGTAATCCATTTCAAAACTTTAAAATTACAAATTTCATTAATTATATGTTTAATTCAATTACAGCTCAAAAGCTCTTTGCGCTTTGATGTAATTATGATAGAAGCATAACTTTACGAGATTCTCTGCATTATTCAACCAAAATATTTGTTAAATATTCTTCACCTATTTATGCCACTTAAATTAAAAGATTACAGGTGCAAATTAGTTAGTTCGCCACTATTAGCACGAAAAGAATTAAGCCATAATAAAGTTATATACTTTTGAGACAAGTAGCTTCGCTCCGGCGATCTGTCAAACTTTGCTTTTGTCTCTGGTGGTCAATTTAAATGAATATAGGAAATGTTTATGTTGTAACCATAATGCAAAGTAATAGGTATTTGTATTTTGGTCATACTGTATTTGAGACATAGTAACATTAGTTACAATATATATATAAAGGAAAATAATGTGTCATCAAGGTGGTTCGATTGCCATACAAAACGTTATTTGACATTCGCAGGCTAACGGCGTGATATTTTAAGAAACTTATGTAACAAACTTTCATCAATCGGCTTCCCATTTGCGCCAAATTCCCCCTTTCCTAGAATAAACTTGTTTAAACTAGATTAATTTGAGAAAAATAGTTTTCCCAAAATATCACGTCCCAAACCAATTTCTCAAATTAATCTGGTTTATACAAGTTTATTCTAGGAAAGGGGGAATTTGGCGCAAATGGGAAGCCAATTTATGAAAGTTTGTTACATAAGTTTTTTAAAATATCACGCCGTTAGCCTGCGAATGTCAAAAAACGTTTTGTATGGCAATCGAACCACCTTAAGCCACTTCGACTGTAAACATGTTTGATTACTACGGTCAGTTGAATTGTTCAGTTTTAGGTCGACAACTTGCATGGAGTTGCAAGCGTCCATAGGCTAAGGTAACCGTCAAGCGGGCCTTACGCAAGCTCGCCACTGACGTGGTTACAAAACAGTTGTTAACTGAAATGTATCCCTACTACTCTAGTAAGTACGAAGCGTTACAACAATTATCACACACAATTATTATTTGCACAATTGGCATAAAAATCAAAAAACATCATCAAGTATTCAAATGTACAATCTCGACTTTGCAGGCCCTATAATTCGCCACCTTTCCTCCCACGCGTGCAGCGATTTGTTTTGCTTATTGCTTCAGATAAGAGCGGCTACTATTTCATCCCTAATGGCTTAATAACCCCCAAGGGTGTCGACCCTACGTGTTTTGATGAGTCTGAGTCACCTGGGGTCTAGTAGGGAGTAGACTCCGTGTTTACTCTACGCCGTAATGGTAACATGAAGAGTACCTAGTTAAGAAGGCTCTTGAGTTGAAAATTGACTTTTGAGTGGTGTGCAATGACTTTTGATTTGTTCAGGTACGTTTTCATTTCTTATCTACCGTCCATTAAACAGAGAGAAATATAGTGATGGAGATATATCAATATAGAAAGATAACTTTTTAATAGAGGGCGGAGTACCGGTGGCAAATTTCACACTAAATGTATGGAGTCACCTAAGTATTCTTATGATTAAATAAATAACGAATAAATGATTAATTTTGCATAATAATTTTTAGGAACTTATAGAAATTATCTTACGAGCATACAAATATAATGAAATATGTTGTTAATATCTATAATACATAATTATATGTTTTCTTATCAAAACATTATCATTACTATTCCTGAAATCGATTTATGAAAATAAATGTTAAGTACTTACTTCCAATTTACGAGTAGGTACCATACTAAGTACATTAGGTAAATGAATAATTTTATTATTCAAGCCTAAAATATTAATTATAAAAAAACGACTCCATACCTTTTGTGTGAAATTTGCCACCGGTACTCCGCCCTCTACTTATTAAGTAATATTCCTACTTATTATAAATGTTATGTAAAAAAATGCTTTTGGAGCAAATTATAACCAATCGAAAAATGCGACATATCAAATATATTTATGACGCTTTTATGGTTGCATCCTCGTTTACCAGCCAGTTTAAATATTTTATCCCCATACTAGAGATTATAATAAAGCCTATTGTAGCGTTAGCACTACGGGCAGTTTACGGTTAAGGTCATACGTAGCAAGCCCGTAATCTCGTCCTCCTATACATAAAACATTTTGCACACTATTCTACTTGAACTTACATTTTATCATAAGCACGCAATCGCCTTGGGTCCAATCCTGGGGCCCTCGGCGCCATAACAGGGTCATAAAAACTCTATGTGTTTCATACATTCATAAAGTCCCGTTAGGCCGGATGGCGGATGCACGCAATCTCGCGATGGTCGTACGAAATTTATAAAGCCTCCTTTTTATATGGCCAGTATTGCGGGATGACGTCCCTGTTGCGTCCATTGACAGATGGGAGATTAGAGAATGTTTTGTTCACCGCGGGGGACGATTCTCGCATCATTTTAACCGATGTAATAGTACATTACTTACCTAGGGCGGTTAAACAAAGAATGTCTCAGATCGCAGGTATTTGACTTGATAAATATGCGCTCTGAGGCTTTCTTTATTACCGCCCGTGGTGAGTACAACAATTTACGTCTCTATCTGGCCAGAAAGTGGGGTTTTCCGCACGCATAGCGTGCGGTAATTCCTACTTTATGGCCAGGTATGACGTAAACAATGTTACTTTACAAATCTGAAGTCCGTTTTGTCCATTCAGCTGGGACAACTGTAAAACCATTTAAATTATAATTTACAAAAGCGTAAATAAATAAAATACTTAAATAAAATGTAAGTGGTGGGTCTTCAAGTTAGAGCTCAGTTTACTCAATGGAATGAAGCTTCATGTGAGATTCATCGTTTCGTAAATACAGCTTCAAAAAACTCCGAATAAACGAAGACGAAGAAAAATTGATACTGCATACTGTTAAAATATTCGTCGAATTAAAACTTTGAGCCAACGAGCCGTACCGGAGTACTTCAAAGCTCATTTCGAATTTCAAAATAAATCGTTCACTCGTGAAGGCCTTTTGAAATTAACTGAAAGTATTCGGTCCAACCTTGCATTGTTCCAAGTTTCTTCTTTTAATGGGAAATTCCACTGAAATACTTATGAGTTTTCACTCCACCGGAACTTACCTGGAAAAATTAAAAAGTATGGTTAAGCAGTGTGCTTCAATAAAATTGGAACTAGGAATTCTGAATAGACACGTAAGATTTAAAAAAAAAGATTTCAATCGTAATAGTTCCATAATGAAACTTTAACAGCTGCTTCCATTTTAATATAACTTCTCGTACGATCAACTTACATAAATAAAGAAAAAATACATAGAACAAAGAAATGCACACCGCTGGTCAGCCCTATGACACATGTTGAAATTTCCTATGAGTCACCTGCATTTCGTTCTCCCCCAATAGTACGAGTAGGTCTACTACATAAATATTACAATTCATAAGTGCTATTCTTTGAACAACATTCTTTTTCAGAAAAAGATTTTCTAAAACAAAATAACTATTTATTTAATCGTATGGCATATATTATTTTTTTGGCCTTTTTGGGTTTGTCACTCTTTAGTACCACCCAGGGGACACGTGCAGGGTTGTGGTAGGTAGCTCCTGCGGACGCGAGTGACAGTTGTCCCCCCTTTGTCAAGTGAGTGGGCAACTCGACTGTTAGAGGTTCTTAAGCCGCCCGAAGGCCTCTAACTCGGCTTAACGACTACTGTCATAGACAGCAACCGGGATCAACTGCTTAGCGTGCCTTCCAAAGCACGGAAGCGCTCATTTATAGTAACCACTCAAACAGGCGGTCACCCATCCAAAGACTGACCCCTACCGTATTTGCTTGACCTGCGTTATCGTTTCTGATACGCAGGCGCCGCCGGGCTAAATGATATTACAGTTAGGCCAAGCAAATTAGATCAAAAAAGAAAACGTTTGAGGAATTAATTCCCATAAAGCTGGAAATCGTTTAAATACCTTCATTTGGTCCTAAATGCATGTAATCCGAGTTTGCATCCCAAGGATGATTCTAATTTGATTGGCCTAAGTGGCTATGATCAACCAAATATTTTCACTAACATAATTTCTTACTTTCCCACGAAGCATCAGCTACGCGTGTGTGCATTCACCTGTGATTCGTACAAAACGGAACAAACAGAACTGAATGTCTCATATCCAATAATAACTATATTATCCGCTTCCCGAAAAAACTGTCGGGAAACATCCTTAGTATTTAATTATTATAAAGTGACCCAATTCCTCTGTTACACAAAAGGATTTATGTTATTACTGACGTAACCGATCACAAGCCCTTTTTACACAAGGATTTCAGCGAGTTATGTCATGATCCTACTCTTTTAGGGATTATGCTATAAGCGGAAAACCAATTAGTAAAGTTAAATTTGACTTTTGTCCCTCTGTCTAATTGATTGCCATGTTAATTATTAGATCGCAAAATTTTTAAAATTCTTTAAGCGGTTGAAATGTTTTGCAGAAATTATTATTGGAAATTAAAGTATGTCAATGGGTTTTCTAGCACCGTGATTTATTTCTGTTTGAGATTCAGCGACGGAAAACGGTATTCTTTGTAAAGTGTTGTTGATAACAAGAACTTTCCGTCTATAGAAACTCCAGTTAAATCGAAAATGACATTCCGTCCGTTGACAATTCATCTATTCGTTGCTGAGGAAATCCCGATTTTGACGAGAAATATACTATTTATTAAATGTTGGTTGTATAGGTTATATTAACTAGAACAATTTCTACTTATAAGGGTATCCAACGAATTGAAAATTGAAATTGAGAATTGATTTGTCTAAATTATATTATATTCCATGTAAACAATCTCTGAAAACAATCACATTGTATGCGCCCTTATAACGAGTGCCACAGAAACATATTTCAAAGTTTCACAAAGGTCTTGCACAAATGAGGTTATATTATATCACAACTTTGGTAATTTTTCCGTACTATAGATGGTAAGGCTGTTAATTATTTTATTAACGCTGGCAACTCACGCTGCAGGCCGCCAGTTTCCTACACATAGAAGGGCATAATGTCTGTACAACCCCGTTTAAACTTCTGACATTCTAGACTGAAGTATCTGGGTAATAACCATGCTTTATCATGACAATGCGTTGTTCATACTGTAGAAAATTAAGCTATGGTAATTCAAATGCTTTGTTTAGCATTTTAGGCGTGTCTCGAGTATGGATGTAATCTCGGGTTTATTAACTGTTGTTTAGAACGAGACAGTCGTTCCCGGCTTGCGAGTTATTTAATTAACATCCTATTCAACTAGAACTTTTTTCTTTGATAGATATACAGGTTGTTTTTATTAATTTACTTTAACTTCGACACAGTGCTTGGTACATTCACAGAAACAAATTAGCATATTTATTTCTTAAGAAAAAAAACTAAAAAAATATTTTTTTTTAGATTTTTGTACAAATTCATTTAGTGTAGCATTAACGGCTATTGTCTTATTATACAAAGGGTCTTGAAACACATGAAATAAAAAATATGTAATATCGAACGAACGCACTTTGTAAACCTTCTTGTAGTGTATAGGAACCTTACAAAATTTAAAAGCTGTTATGACGTCACAGTTAAGAGCCATTTACACTGGTTAAGGTGGTTCGATTGCCATACAAAATGTTACTTGACATTCGCAGGCTAACGGCGTGGTATTTTAAGAAACTTATGTAACAAACTTTCATAAATTGTCTTCCCATTTGCGCCAAATTCCCCCTTTCCTAGAATAAACTTGTACAAACTAGATTAATTTGAGAAATTGGTTTGGGACGTGATATTTTGGGAAAACTATTTTTCTCAAATTAATCTAGTTTATACAAGTTTATTCTAGGAAAGGGGGAATTTGGCGCAAATGGGAAGCCAATTGATGAAAGTTTGTTACATAAGTTTCTTAAAATATCACGCCGTTAGCCTGCGAATGTCAAATAACGCTTTGTATGGCAATCGAACCACCTTAAATCTGCAAAACTGATTAAATAAAACATTGAATATCTTGATAACAGTAAGAGTTAAGATACTACTGTCTTGGAGAATTTAACTTTCTTTGATCTAAACTATGCCCCCTTCAATTAACGAAAATTGTCATGAACGCGTTGTATAAACCTACTTAAATATTCTATGAACAAACGTAGTTATTGGTACAATACCTACATAAAAGGGACCTTTACAATACGATTATTATTATTCAATGGTTTGCGAGTAGTGAACACCTTATTCCTAAATATGTCTAGTTAAAATGAAATGTTAAAATAACTTGCTAATTATATGTGTCCAACATGTGAAGTTTTGTTATATCTTGGAGGAAATACCCTCAACGATGTATCATAATTATAAAATCTAATCTCAGGAGCTTTTAATTACCCTTTTGATACGCAAGTCACAGAGCTTACGCGCAAGATACCTACAGCACCCCACCCTAATTGGACGCCTCCGTTCCTCTTCGTCGGTGAGTGAAAGCTCACACGGGAGTCAGCTTAAAACTTTTTCCAAAACGAAGTTACATTTTACCTTATTTATATGAAAACATTAATATCCTGAGACTCCAATTTGTTTCCAAAGTAGGTAAACGCTCACGTGACTTTGGAAATAAGTGGTGTTTTGTTTTATTTTCTTTTTCTGTTTCAATGTATACTTCGGAATCAAATGAATACGTCAATATCTGAGTATTTATTTTAGATTTAAGCTCATTCTGCGACACAAAAATCACAAAATTAATATAAATGTTGTGTTTTTGCCATATAAGAAAATAATGTCGCAGGTTTTTTCAAAAGAGGAACTTTTTCCCTGAAGACACCATTTGACGTCCTCGGAAACACATAATCGAGTCATAAATCAAGGGAGTTGAATATTTCATAGCCGGCATTATTTGCAAGGCTGTTACATACGAGTATTACCTAACGCGGCGTGGATCGAAAGATCTAGACTTCACGTTTTTTGGTTTGTATTAACACAAGACTACAATTTTAAAAACATTGTTGAATAATATTATTTTGCTAAGGCGCTAACCTCACTCGATTTGTAAAAATATTAGATCATTTAAAACCTTTTTTTATAGAAAATTTATATGCATTTGGTGGTCAGTGATGATGAGGGCGAGGGTAAATCCTACGTAGCTAGGAAAAGTTTTGCCGGAAGTGATTTCAACTCTTCATAAATAATTTTACTTTAGTCTTAGTTATTAAGTGATTACAGCATAGGTACCATAACATAGGTATCATTTGATATCAATTGTTTTTTTCACTATTGGTATAAAAATATTGGTATGGAATACTATTCGAACGCATGAACTTCTCGTGTCTAAAGATGCAGAGTAACCGATCTCATTCAATAACAAAAGACACCCCAGACAAAACTGCCAGTCATTTATTATCTCAGTAAGCCGCACGTTACTCCTTGATCTCGTTACGCGCGTCACGCTGCCACCGCACGCTTCCGTACTCCCATGCTCTGCTCCCCCAATCGATACACCACCACCACCTCCTGTTTTAGAAAACCGTTTTTCCGTCATATAAATTCGATCAGCCCGCCCGAACCCTGCGCCCTATAAAAAACATTAGCATACACTAGCGACACTGGCTTCAGCCATATTTTATTACCGACACAAAACACGCTGCGAACTAAACTTAACATACTACCTTACAAACTACTAGCAGCGAAACACTGCCTTATTGTTCGTGTATAAAGTTCAAATTGCGTTAGAAACAACGGCTTTTGTCTGTCAACCGTTACGAACTACAATAAACCCTGGTACAGTAGCTTAGCGTCTGTGTTTCAACGCCACCGTCTATAGGGATTTATCGGCATGATCGATTACAAATTGTTTGATTATGTACCTAATTACGTTAGTCGAAGGTAGGTTTTGCCTCGTTTTTGTATGCGGTGATGAAAATTGGATCTTATCGCTTTGTCGGCAGGGTGTGAAACGACGCGGGAGGGCGGCGATGAGTCAGAGGCGCGGGCCTCCGTGCTTGAAGGGTGTCCGGGCGCGCGGCGCCTGTGAGGTCAAATGCAAACTTTACCTTTGCCCGGCGGAGGGAGCTGTTGCGCCGTTTTATTGGCTTAAGATAAGACCTGTAGTGGGTAATTCACACAGCTACTGAAGGCCGCGCTCGCCGTTTATAACGCAATAAGCACGAGGAACAATGCCACAACTTGCGAGTTTATATTGCCAATATCCTACAATGGACTCCCAACTACGCGAAATATATTGGTATCGGAACACTACCGCTATCCCACACCTACCTACCATTGTACAAATAACGTATGTTTAATACCGACAAGTACAGCTTACCTACGGTCGTAGTTATTTAGTATGACTCCAAGCTGATATTCGAAGCATTTTGAAAATATACCTAATAGCTTTACTTTCCTTAACTGATGTCATACTTACGTCAAAAAGAGGACAAATATATCTCAAGGTCCGAAATGACGTGGTTCTTTTGACTCCGTAAATGTAACGAGATCTGAGCATTGTCCATTTTGGCGGATGTCAATTCAGCAGGACGTGAAGCCATTCATGTTTTATGAGAACCTCGTCGTACTCTTTATAGAGAAGATTGATGAGTTTTTTAGAATCGCGGGCACTTTAAGCAGATTGATTATTTACGAGTTTATTTATTAGTTAGGCTACAATGTTGCGATTGGTGAAAATTGGAAATACTTAATATGATTTTCATCATTGGCTTTATTCTAAAAATCAATCATCAAATGTTATTTAATGTACAACGTTACCATATGCAAAATACACAATTTTTATTAAATCTAGGCATTTAATAACTTACCCAGTAGGTATCGAGTTACTTATTAAATTGTCACATTGTGCTAATTATTCAAAAAGTATAAAGGCAAGGTGGATATCAGAACAGCCGATGAATAGAGGATTTAATTTCAATTAAATCGCTGTAATTTACACTGTGGCGCGTCTTATCTCTAACTTGTTTTACCAGAAACCAATTTAACTTTTAAAAAGACTCTGAAACTCCCACTGTCTTTTCAAAGAATATAAATGGCGGTTCGCCAGTTTTCGATATAAAATTCAACCAACATAATATCATTTCAAATGAAACCAAAGCCAGTAAGATTTTTACCAAGAATTTAATCTGACAGACATTTGGACAATTTGGTTAGTATGAAAAACTGCCTAGAAACGATATACAATTTAAATATGTAAAAAAAGTTAACAAAACACGTTCAGTTGTGAAAAACTTCACCCCTGGTCTTTGTCACAATAATATTATTTTACAAAAGAGAAAAATCTAAGAAAAGGACGGCTGGAGGAAAACTAGTATAGTATACATTAGGTACCTACTTTATAGTTTTATAAGACTCATAATAAACTCGATATAAGTAGCGTTGATTTGAATAATAACAAATCTTTTTACAAGAATGTTACAAATTACTGAGATGGAATACACACACAATATACAATAGACCACAGACAAGAGCCTGGCTCTTAAATATATGATAATACAACATTTTTACAATAAAAACTTGTTGCCCCTTAGGAATCCTGGTGGGCAGCCTGGGACACCATGGTCTATCTTGCGCGAAGAGTGCGGGTCCTGTCTCGCCACGCCTGCCTCAATGATATCATCCGTCGGCCCTTCGTCAGCGCTAACGTCCCGGCCGTATTGGAACCGCCGGGTTTGGCGCGTGACCACAGCAAGAGGATGGTATGACTCTAGTGCCTTGGAAACTGGGACGGCCCCTTATTTGGAATGCCATCCCACCTTAGCACTACATCTTTGAGAGCAGGCGGGGCAGCTGAAACGGCCGAGGCAGCAAAAGACCGCAATTACATCGGCCTCACAGACTGGCATGTTTTTGCGGCTTTCGCTATCGAAACGCTCGGACCCTGGAGCCCAGGCGCTCACGAATTACTTGGCCAACTTTTAAAAAAATTGGTCAAAGTATCCGGAGACAATATAGGGCTGCCTCGTTCTTTGCCCAACGGATCGGCATAGCTATACAAGGTGGGAACGCAGCCAGTCTTATGGGAGGGAGCCCTTCCGCAGCGATCTGACCTTGGGGACCTTTCTTGGTTAAATTTTTATATTCTTAATAGGTTACTTTAGTTTATTTAATAAGTTCTTATTATAAAATTACTTGGAAATAGGAAATTGCTTAATTTTGTTTGATGACAAGAATTAACGTCTTTTTCGAAGTAGGTAATCTCTATCGTCCAGCCTTGAAAACTATGCTCGGCGATAATCTTTGACGTTCCGGCATTTATTTTAATGCAAGCTACAATAATTATATGGCAGTCAAAACGTGCAAAAAATGCTGATACGACCAAATTTATAGATATGTCTGCGATCTTTGAAGTGTTTGTTGAATTGAGTACTGAATTTAGCCACTAACATTGTTTATATCTACATATAACGTTTAGCCAAATAACAAACATCATTTCACTGATCATTACTTAAAACAACAGTATCTATAGGACACTAGAAAATAATTGATTTTCATTATTTCGCCATTAATCGTCGCGTTTCCTCGATTAAAGCGCTGATTGATTTCATTCAACAACCTAAATGAAACGCAGGTTATCAAATGAGGTGTGTAATTATCAAGTTTATTTGTGACAAGTTACTGCTTATTTCATGATCGGTAATGTAAAATAGGTACTTAAACATTTTGACCAACAGTTATTACTAATCAAATATTTTTGATTGCAATTTGAATGCATTCGTAATTCCAAAAGCGGCAATATTATGTCATAAAATTAATTTAGTTCTATATATAAAAGGGTTGGCGCTGTGTAAACTTGAACGAGAAATGTTTCAACTCGGTTAATTACGAGTAGTGATCGGCTAGATGTCATTCCCAGGAACATTCCCGATTATCCCTATAGAACTAACATTTAGGCTTGTTATTACATTTCACGCCCCAGTAGAATGTATTTGTATGGTGACATTGGTGGCTGTACCGCTTCTAGTGAAAACTCATCTTCTTTCACTCCTAGCGCGAAGTCAACACGTAATGTGTACCCAATTAGTTTCAGTTGATAAACAAAAATTAACTCAGTGTCAGTTTTGTGACGAAAATTAAGCGGATTCAGCTCGGATTTAACTTTTAACATTGCCTGTAACAAGTAGGTACCCACAGTTTTTACAATAAAAAGGCCCATTACCGTTCTTTAAGTGTACTTAAGCTCTTTTAATGCATGATACATACTCTTATATCCCATTAAGTAGAGTGGGGTTGAGTCCATTGTTATGAAGCACATTAACTCCGCCTTTTGTTTTATAACCAGAGTGTTGCTATTTATAAATGAAATACCATTATAGACACAGTGCTAATGTCAGGAATCATAAATTTTAAAATTCTTTAAACTCAGATTTTCTGTATAATATCGGATTATTTTGTGTATATCAACATAATATGTACTTAATAATTTATACTGCTTATAAGTACATATGTTTTGATGCAAAATATAAAAGTATCGGGGTCAAATAGGGCACCGTGTGTTATCATAATATAATTTAACCTAGCTTTGTAAATACATTCAGAATTGTAGTACCCATAAACCTACGCTGTAAAAGTTATTATAACTTTCCGCTTATTCTGTTCCGTGTTAAACCCTAATAATGTATGCGGAATTAGCCTCCCAACATACGCACCTTTGCCACCTTCATATTATCACCCTGTTTAAAACTCCGGAATAATAAGAGATCAACGCCATTAACTCTGATACCCTATCTTCAACGCTTACAGCCGTCTTTATCCTTCCCACCATGAAAGAGTCAGACAAAACACTCGAATTTCCACGTCGATCAACAATGAATACTTGGAGTTTTCGCATATTCGACTTTTACTCCAAGTCTTGGTTGAGGGAGTATAAAAAATAAATCATACGGGATAGGTATTCCCGGGGAGGGGATTTGGCCCGCATTACCCGGGTTCCAATTTATTTAACCCATTGCGCGTGAAAGGGAACGTATTCCGGATAGGAATCGAACTGGTAATCGTTACCGACCGCCAGTTGCTAAATACGCAATGCGATTTTGTGGTACCGTTTTGTAAGGCTTTGTTCATCAGGGTACGAATATTGAGCCAGATTTGTTTAGCACCTCCCTAAATGGACCCCAGCCATTTTGTCCGCTCCTATATTGGAATGTGTGTGTGTTTGTAAGTGCCTTTGCTTTATTCATATACACCGGGCCTGTTCGGGACGCGGGTTTGATGGTGCCCGATAAATGTACACGACTCCCACACAAGATATTATAATGTGACTACCTATTTATAGTTTGTTTATTGTACAGTTACCCAGAACTAGTATATAATATACCTACGTTACAATAGAAAATAACTAAAACTTAGAAAAATTTAAAAACCCCCGACATTTTCATTTCACAGTTCAATATCCCAAAAACGGCTGAACAGATTTTGTTGAAACGTAGCTAAGAACCATCTCGATCACGTCAGCTTTCAGATAAAAAACCCGCATTCAGATCGGTCCATTCGTTTAGTAGCTACGATGCCACAGACAGACACATACACAGACACACAAACAGACAGACACACAGACACGTCAAACTTATAGCAACCCTCTTTTTCCGTCGGGGATTAATACCATTTGTTTTTTAATACCAGAGTATTTTGGCATCGGCAGATATGCCAAGGAACTTTGTATGATGGCAGTATGAGCCAATTATAGGGATACGAAGTCCAATTTTATAAAATCCATACAGCGTGTTTAATTAAATTGATCTGAAATTAAAATAAATCTGACTACACTATCGTATTCCAACAATTCGCATGAGTGTATTCCCTACTTTTTGTAGCAATTGTATTCTTAAGTACGTACAAATTGTATTGCCTCTTCCTTATTTATTTACATTGTCCTAGCTCGACGAATGTGTGAATACGTCCTCTCGAGACGATCGTAAACAGCAAACACAAATTTACATAAAAGTTCAAGCATGCCAACAATGTTGCCGACTGTATCTGCATAAAATCGATATCCATGAACTAGCTGAGTTTACTTGTTGCTTACAGCACTGATAATAAGGTTCAAAATGTTTGAGTTAATCTGAGTTTGCCCACGCGTCTCCCACGCGAGCAGACGTTTGATGTGCGAATTGGAAAGGCTGTAACTACCACTGAAACCTGAATGTACATACAATGTTTTAAACTGGGGCCTGTAAAAATTTACCAACTTATATAAGGTATACGTCAAAGTTCTTACCTGGTTTATACAAGGTTTACAATCGTATGAACGCTAGTATAGGCAGATTGGCGATTTGTATCGTGATCCTGTAGACGGGCCATTGATTGCCCAGCGGCAGGATGCTGGATAAATAAATCATGGTATTCAATGTGGGTGCATTTGCAATCGGTTGTACGCGGTACTTTGGATTACAATCCTGCTGTATTTATTTGGCTAAGAAATAATGATTAAGTTCGCATTTCAATGGCCATACATCACTACTCGTTCAGGTTGTCAAGATTACAGAAACGATCTATATTACTAGCTAATTCTATTTATATTTACGATTGTACTATGCTATTTCCAAACCACAACTTCTGTAATGGATATGTAATTAACTATACGTATTAACAGTTAATGTTTTCACAAAAAAACTTCAATTTAGGTTTAACTTAACTTTTTCTTCACTTGAAAATATTTTGCATTTATGGATTAAGGCAAATAGAGGTCAATGTAATGCCGTATCAGAACTCAAGTAATCACAGGCAGAAAAACGAAAATAATGGCGATTTGGTACTCCACCGACTAGAGTCATCAACAATATCAACATCTTATCTATACATATAATAAAGCTGTAGAGGGTCGAAAGTCTGTACATTGAAGATATTTAAGAGGTAGTTAGTAGGTGCGGCGTTGGTAGGCCCCCCACAAGGTTGACTGATGACCTGGTAAAGGTCGCGGGAGTCCGCTGGATGCGGGTGGCGCAGGATTGGTCACTTTGGAACTCTTTGGGGGAGGTCTATGTCCAGCAGTGGACGTCTTTCGGCTGATATGATGATGATGATAATGATGATAAAAATAGTTTGAGTCTCGCGGAAGGACATAGGATAGTTTTTATATCGGAAATCTACCCCTAAAAGGGAAATTGACGGTGAAAGTTTGTATCGAGCTACGATATAAACGAGTTCTAGTTCTAGGTACGCGGACGAAGTCGCGGGCAAAAGCTAGTTAAATATAATTATGATGCATCCTTCAAGTTTAAGCGTTTGATTCCTTGACCGAAAAAGTTAATTGTCTATGTTAAATAGAAAAGATGGATTTATAAGTTAACTGTTTTATTAGACATTACAAAGAACTTTTTGTTTTCAAGCTTCACTGAGCATGAGCAGCGATTTGACTGGTCAAATATAATTGGCCTAACTGTTGAATTCCAGACTTATGGTGTATACATGTTTAATGAGACTAAGTGTCAAACTTTAGACATATCAGCATATCAGATTGGCCATCGCTAAATGATGAATGGTTGAGGTAAATTACATTTAGTAAAATATACTCGTTACTATGTCTACAACGTCACCTGCCATAATTTGCTAAAGAACAATGTGCGCATAAACATCGAACTGACACAAATTGAATTATTCTAGAGCTGTAAGTACGTGTTAGATATTTTAGAGCTCTTTGTCATGTCAGATAGTAAGACAAGTGGATAGACGGCTGCAGCGATACTGCAGTGCCTCGGGCATGTTCGCGGAGGCGCGCGTGGACTGTTTTTACAGCACCATGCGCAAGAGGGCGGCCTCTGCGGCGCGACGCGCGCGCGCCGGCGGCAGCGCCCTGCTGGCGGTCGTCGCCGATCGTAGGTATTGACTGTCTATTTATGAGACACTGGCAGTCATTGCATGCACCAGTGTCTCATATCTGGGCTAAATAAAATAAATAAATAAATAAGTTAATTAATGTAAGAGTAGTATTTAGTAATTTATTTTGTCACTAACACTTAATTTAATTTAATTTATTGTAACTAACACATTATGGGTCCAGTAACCTGAAATAAATATATATTGAATTGAATTGAATAGTCCCCATAAAGTATGCCAATAAATTGTACTATCATCATTTTCTTGCCCTTATCCCATTTATTTGGGGTCGGCGCAGCATGTCCTTTTCTTCCATACCTCCCTGTCACTCGTCGTCTCGTCACTTACTTCCTTCCTCTTCATATCCTCTCTCACACAGTCCATCCACCTTTTCCTTGGCCTACCTCGTTTCTTCCATCCCTCCACGTTCATACCTAACACTCTTTTGGTCACATGACTGTCATCCCTCCGCATAATATGCCCATACCACGCAAGGCGATGGGATCTCAATTTGTCGATGATAGTTATAATACTTTCAGGCTTCCTCTAATATACTAATTTCTTATTCTGTCCATTTTCGTCACACCACACATCCATCTTAACATTCTCATCTCCGTAACATACAGTCTCTTTTCATCCGTCACCTTTAACGCCCAACATTCAGATCCATTCATGACGACGACGTACTATACCTACCAAAAATCTAAAATTCAATCATTCCTTTTGAGGGAGTTTACTCTCTCCAGCTAACTTATTCGACTATAGTTATGATAAGCTACGCTGAACAATACACACATGTATTATTTTTTTATCAAGACTTAAACGAATACTGGATCATAGAACCTGATCTAGAGCCTAGATAGAACTAGAAACCATGGGAACTACACTGGTTCCCATTAAAACGTCCAATCTTGCCTTTAGAGACCTTCGATGATTCTTACGATGTCTATAAACGGAAGAATCGAACATTAAATAAGAAAAGGCCTAAGTATGTTCAAGATACATACGAAGATGCGTCATTTATCTATCATTAGATAAGTAGTAATAGGTAGTAGTACCACTAGAAACGGGTTGGAGAATGCTGGTCTAAATTTCTAGGCCTAACCGGTCTAACTTGATAACGACATAAAAGTAGGTACCTACCAACTGTATAGGTAAGGATACTTTTTTTTTTATTTAATGCGTGAAGTCAGGATATGTATAGATTGTTTTTTTTTTGTAGCTACAGTATTTTTCTGCATATGCCGATGGAAAGTATTCCATCCTATTATCAACCACCTTGAGACTTTTCTATGCTTTCCTATGCTATTGCGTTGACATTAATAATATAATAAATTATTGAAATCCAACTACGGTGCATGATATATAGCCATAATTCATTCACAAGAATCCATGTAACATAATACCAACATTTTATCAAATTCCAGCACATTGTGTATGGATGTTGTACGCGCTATCAGATTTCAATATTGACGCGTGCCCACTATACATCGTGCTTGGCACGATATCGGACGTCTATTCGGCGGTAGCCGACAGGAAACTAATCGTATAT
The DNA here is from genome assembly GCA_963854355.1 of Epinotia brunnichana. Lineage (NCBI taxonomy): Eukaryota > Metazoa > Arthropoda > Insecta > Lepidoptera > Tortricidae > Epinotia > Epinotia brunnichana. The sequence continues at coordinate 12,143,022 of OY977949.1, read as the reverse complement.
ACGTTTATTGGAGGTTACTACGACAACCTAAAAGGCTACAAACATTTTTCATGAAGACTCCTATTAACACTTTCGTTGACAGTACGTTGACAGGCGGGCCATAATTGATGGTACTGTCAACGAAAGTGTTAAGATACAGAGGTCATGTATTGACATTGACATTTTAATATCATAAAAAAATATCAAAACATGTCTTATTCATGAAACTATGAACTAAGTAGGTATTATGCATGTTTAGCGAATAACTATATCAAAGAAGCTTTTTTTCGAACTACCAGCTTTTTCTAGAACGTGCAACCTCGTTTTTCACACGCAACGTTTAGAGTTTTTATGCTATTTCAAATAGTTTGTCTGTAATAGGGAACATTACGCAAAGCTCTGCGTAGGGGGCGACACTAACACAACCCGTAATCAAACCGCCATGACGTACAATGTCATATTTATTTACCTAACAAACAATAACAAATAATTGATGAAAACGCGTTAAACTGCAATCGTTTTATTATCATTCGTGTGTATAATACCTGTACTGTGATATTAAAATGGCATCATATAGCTATTTAAAGGTGGATTTGGGCTTTTTTTTGCTTTACGACTTATTGCCGCTTCCCATAGTTTTCGTATCATCGTTTCCTTAGGAAATGAATGATGCCCTTCATTCTTGCATCCAATTACGCATTACTGATGCATTTTATTTATTGAAATATTTTCTTCCCTATTTGATCCAGAGCTTTGAAGGATTTGTCAAAATTGTCAAAAAAACTGTTTACAAATTGTGATAGTGCTGCACTCTGGCGGCAGAACATTGCAGTAATGTTACCTATTGCCTTAATTTTAATTAACGGTAACTTAGGTACCTAGACCTAAGTTACCGTTACTTAAAATTAACGCAAATTAGCAATTGATTCTAATTTAGGGCCGTAGTCTGGACCTTCAAATGTTAGCTTCACCTTTTAGGCCGAGAATACCAAAGGTGAACGATCCCAAATATTTTTGAAGTCTGAAAACAAATACAAAGATACTAATTGAATGCACAGTCAATTTCAATAAAGATAATATATTTATCTTAAAAGATATATCTGCAATCCAATGATTAAATTATAACGTTGATACTTTATACACGGGTTTACGTTATGCGGTAATCTGAAACCATTAAATTCTCATTTGTCGCATTGCACACAAAACAGCTCCAATTGTATTTACTTACTGGTTTTCATTACATACCTATATACCATAACGTATGAAATCTTGAGTCAAAAAATCTCTTAGAATTCAATTTAGTTCATTCGCGTCTCATTAAAGTCAAATTCATTACCGTCACATCGTGGTAACATAGGTACATTATCGATTTGGAAGTCGACAAAGCAGACTGGTAATAGCCGGTGGCGTGACGGAATCCATTACGCTTGAGAGGCGGGGGTATTAGATATCGAGCGAGGTGACGTCACGATAAGTGGATGGGACTTTAGCTCCAATGAATAGCCGTCACTTCGCTATTGATAGCTATCTGTTGGATTTCTTTTAGTCATTGTGATATAGTATTTTTAACCCCCGACGCAAAAAGAGGGGTGTTATAAGTTTGACGTGTCTGTGTGTGTGTGTGTGTCTGTCTACGGCACCGTAGCTCCTAAACGAATAGACCGATTTGAATGCGGTTTTTTTATTCGAAAGCTGATGTGATCGAGATGGTTCCTACCTACGTTTCAATAAAATCGGTTCAGCCGATTTTGAGATATCAATATCTCAAGGTTCAAACCTTGAAATGAAAATGTCGGGGGTTTTTCAACATTTCTAAGTTGTAGTTAATAACGGGAAAAAAAATTGTGGACGTGCGGAGAAGATTTTACCAAAAAACTTCACTTTCACTTTATTGAAGTATTCATCGAATTGTACACAAAGATTAACTATTGATATTGATACTGTTTTGTACTTTATTTTTCCTTCAATAACAGATTTTTATCAAACTGTAAATACTTAAGCTCAATGCTTTTTATTTGAATTACCTACGTCCTGACTCGTTGGCCCCATAGTTTATAAATTAAGTATTTGTTACTTTTTTAACCTGTATGCACATACGATTAAATTATTATTATTATAATTATTGTGAGCTTGTAGTGTCCCACTGAAAGATATCCAGAGACTGCTCAGAATCGGAAGCATTGGAAAAAGTGGGGGGAGGACTTTGCCCAGCAGTGGGACACGATTAAATAATAATAATAATTTGAATTTAATTTACAAAGTTGTAACAACAATGGAAACACAGCCACATATGGTATCGACCACAGCCCGATACGGCGCTTCTTAGGCAAATTATAGCTTACGCTAACGGAGCGCTATGGGTGTTATTATGCGGCCAATGTATCATGTCGACAGGTAACGGGAATGCCTATTAAAATACATGCACTTTAACTTTCATCATTAAAATAAATGCATTTAATTTCGACCTTATATATTCAAACTACATACTCGTACTTAGTATAAAATAAGATTTTATAAGAAATAAATATTTTTAGTGATATCATTGAAACTAAAGCTGACAATAGTGCGTAACACAGTTATCAGTGCGTAGGTACATATTGGAGGTTTGACTATGGTTTACTATTAGCCATTAAAGAATCCACCTTCTGGCTCCATCATAAATTCAAGTGGTACCAAACCATTGTAACTGAGCTATAACCACGAACTTTGAATCTCGAACTTCGTATATCTCCGTCTCTATCGCACTTATGGTTTATGGTACTCGAGCGACAGAGACGGAGATATACGAAGTTCGAGATTCGAAGTTCGTGGTAGCGCCGCTGTTATCATCTAGATGTATTATGTAAACATACTTCAGATTTAAAATCGATACGAGTGAGAGGAAGTGGGTATAAATCGGCTTGCAAGATGTTACACACTTAGTTACAGTAAGTTAATATAGTTTGTCCTTGATATAGGTAAGAGGCTTGTCCCCCTCGAGGGTGCTCGCCTTGTCGGGGCGGGGGGGCTTAGTAAACGTGGACTGCTCACCCACGGCGAAGCTAAGAGGCACCCAGGGCCGGCTGCCGGCTGGCCCGAGAAGGGCACTCCTAGCGGGCTTGCCTAAGCCCGCTTAGGATGCGAGGATGCGTTGGGGAGGGACCGCAGAAGAAGAGTTCTCTCGTGGGTCTCATTAGCCCATACGGGAGTCCCACATAACCACTCGGGTCACCCCCTGCACCTGGGTGGTATCCGTAACGCCCCCCCCACTTCCAACAAAAAAAAAGGTATAAGGATTGTATTTTCGTTAGTTCACAATAATAAATAAGTCGTATTCAGAAAAAAATCCAGCTTTAGTGGGTAAATAATATAAGTAACCATAGTTTTTCCCCTACTATCAGTATTACGCAAAAAAGAAATTGGCTTAGATGGCAAAGTAAACAGAAAACAGATTCAGTTCTGAGTTAGTTTTCACTTCATCTCCCAACTTCACGAGTAAACAAGACTAAAGTATATTCTAATCTACACCAGACAGGCTTCAATTTATCTCAAACCTTTATGCACATAAACCCTGCGATAAAACTAAGACTAATTAAAGTTGAAACTGAAATCCCAAAAAATAGTACCCTAACTTTGCCTCGGAACTTAATAATAAGGCATTAGGTAAGTGTGCCACACTAGAGCGCGAGCTCAAAATTAACATCCCGGGCTCGTGAAAAACCCGTCCTTAATAAAGTCCCCATTACCTGATCCTCGAATTAATACTCGTGCGGAACGCTCGGGTTACTAGGGAAGGGAAAATAGTCGATTTTTAGTACCAAAATTGGGAAGCAAAGCTCGTAGCGTCCCACTGTGGATCGAAAATGGCCTCTCCATAGAATTAGGGACTTCATTTTCTAACCTACCTATTTTTTAAATTGAAATCGAGTCTTCTCGTGATAATTAGGTAAACAAAATTAATATGGGTAAATTTGGCTCGAAAACCGCCAAGTTATATTTTTTTTACGAATATTTTGTATGGAGCGTATATGAAAAAACGGAATATCTCAGAAAGTGCACAATTTCCCGTAATATCCTTCCGCACAAATTTAGTTAGGTACCAATTATTTATGACTTTTACTTAATGCCAACTCATTAGGAATAATTAAGAGTAAATTAAGTACCTAATTCTATGGAGAGGCTATTTTCGATCCACAGTGCGTCCCCTCGTCTGTCAGTACGTCCGTCTATCACATAATATTTATTTACTTTCTTTATGTTGCACGTCTAAATTAGTTAGTAAAACCTATTAGACATTATTATTAGGTCGAGGTAGCAGGAATTCACCCGGAATATTATGGCAAGTGCAGGAATTATTTGAAACTATTCACCAAAACTCCGCCAAAAAAAGACTGAATAAACCCAAACCATTTGAAAGAAAATATTATCACTTCATCAAAGTTTACATAAAATTGGTATACATAGGACATATAATACCAAAAAAATGCTTCATAGATATTTGAGCGCAAAATTTGACCTAGAGCAAAAAGTTTATACAAAAGTTCTATACATCTGTGCCTATTTCCTTGTCGTTATGTACCTGAGACGATATGCATATTAGCTTCTTGAGTGTCCATAAAATTTAGTTTTCTTTGTTAGAGGTACCTTTTTTTTTCGTTCACCTGATCTGACTCTGGTGGTCGCGTTATTTGTGATATCCTAAAGTTTTCGTACCTATTAGATTTTGTTGAGAAAGGTAATCTCAAGGTATGCTTGTGTTTCTTCTGGAGTCACAAGTGTCCACAGGCTACGGTACCAGCTTAACATCAGGCAGGCCGTAAGCTTGTTTGCCACCGTCATTGTATAAAAAAAGGGTAACAATCCAGTCTACTACCTAGTAGCTAAGAATAACTTCTAACTTTAGGCATTTATTTATTTAAACTTTATTGCACAAAATACAAAAAAAAAATGTACAAACGACGAGCCTAACTTATTTGGTCAATAATGCCACCACCAAAGTCAAGGCGGGAGAAACTCTATGAGAAAATGTCATCAAAATGTTTAATTGGAAAATAGTTGTTTTGTTGCTTCATCATCATAATCATATCAGCCGAAAGACGTCCACTTCTGGACATAAGCCCCCAAAAGATGCCAAAGTGACCGGTCCTGCGCCACCCGCATCCAGCGGATATTCCCGCTACCCTTACCGTTTTGTTGCTTAATCCTGTATAATTTTGTAATTAAACTTTATTTAATTTAATGTTATAACTATTATAACTAAAAAATACATACAATATGGGGTACTATTATCTATTCTGTGATATGGGTTATAAACCAGAGATAAAAGCTGAATTGGATTGAATTGTCTTAGAGTTCTTTTAAAACCCTCTCTTCAAAGCTTACAATTCACCCTACAATCAAATATCGTTTTCTTGCTATATTTTCCGATTTAAACAATGCAAGCTACGAAGGGTACGATAATCAATCGTAACGTCAACGCTAATCTCGACTAGTTCAACTCAATTCAGTGGAAGTAAATCGAGTGGAGTCGATTCAGTCGTTATCGTCGTGACTCGGCGTGTCGGCCGAAGTCACGCAGCCCTAGCACGTACAGGAATTTCTCATTTGCTGCTGACGCCTCCACTACGGCGCCTTGGCGCAAAACTATCGATTTAGAGAATACAGGGAATTTGTCGATGGTATGTTGTCAATTTATAAGAGGCAATAAATGTGCTGGTTTAATTTAACGTAGTTTATCTAGTTTTCTTTAGGTACTGCAAATAAGGAAATCGGTACGAGTTTAAAGAAAATATGCAAATCTTCAAATAATAGCACAATAAAGATCAAATTACGCAGTCGTCATTTCATTTCTTTAAACTGTAAATAACTCCGGTAAAACAGACAAAAAAACAGTCAACAGACGTATGCGTAACATTGTAATGCCATGAGCGTTTTTCAGAGTATTAAATATTATCTAAACTTCCCCGGAAGACTGAACTCATCACAGGAGCGCCCACACCACAAAACACTATAGAACTCTACAGTCTAAGCAATTTTAAACCCCACAGACTAAGTTTTTGAGCTATTTTTCGCTCCAGCGGCCCAGTTCTTTCATTTCAGTTCGGAAGTCAACACGTTAGTGAATACTTCGACACCGAAATTGGACTAAGTTCCGATTGGAATGCCAGCGGAATTTCAGTCAAGATTGAACTAGTTCTGAGTGAGAGCTTTCAAGCGAAACAATACTGGATCCCGGATTTATCGACGCGGATTGTGGGTTTCATAGGGAAGTGTCGGTTTAAGATAAACCAAACTAAACTCAGATAAGCGTAAAACTAAAGTTTTTTAATACCAGGACGAGGGCAACTAGCATATGACCTGATAGAAAGCCGATTATAGAGTAGCCTTAGGGCGCTTTATTTTTTTTCTTTCAAGATTATTGATTGGAGGATTTGCTGTGTTGACAGTTTTCTTGGGGTAAGTAGGAACTGGTAAACTAGTAACACATATACTAGTAATACATGTGTGTTCCATTACGTGGAAGTGGACATTTATTTGTGTCATGAGCACGAATATTTTTTCCTGAGTCATAAGTGTCATAACATAAATGATTTCTATGTGTTTAAGTATGTATTTATATTAATTAAATATATCGTCGTCTTGTACCCATAACACAAGCCTTATTGAGTTTACTATGGGGCTTGTCTGATTTGTGTAAGGTTGTCATCTATTATTTATTTATTTATTAATATATTTAGTGACACTCCTTAAATAATAACAAAAGCTTAGAAAAGTTGAAAAACCCCCGACAAAATCGAAGTTCAATATCTCAAAAACGGCTCAACCGATTTTGTTGAAACGTAACTAAGAACCATCACTATCACATCAGCTTACGAATAAAAAATCAAATCAGTATATTCGTTTAGGAGCTACGATGCCACAGACAGACACACACACAGACACAGCGACACACAGATACACAGACACACAGACGCATCATACTTATGACACCCCTCGTTTTGCGTCGGGGTTAAAAAGGCAATACATCCGAAGTGCCCACTAGAGAATCTAAAAGCAGTAGGTGTTTATTTACCAATAGGTATTATTCCCAAAGTGGATATCAAACTAACTGCAAGTCAAGGACGAATTGCGCGAAGTATCTCACGGAATGCCTTGATCTTTCAAGTCGGAGTGATTATGTGAAACTTGGCGTAGGCTTATTGGATTTCTTGCTAGTTTACAGTGTCAGCACTGGGGTCTGGGGTCGATCAGCTCACTGAATGTGCAACTGCACTGATTTATGCTGCAGTTCTATGAAGAGAGAAATAAAGAAAATTACATCATTTATTGATGTTCCATTTATGTACTAAGCAGAAGTGTACTGGCAATAACGTAATGCTAAATTAAAGAAGAATGTTTAAATACTTATCGCTTCGAGCCAGGGACCTTATACCCCTATTCTCATCATATTAAAATAACGGTAATCAATTTCGGTATCTCGCTTATTATTTAATATTTTTGTGTTTTTACCGACGCATTCATATCACAATATTTCAGTGTCATTAAAACGTAAAGTAAAACAGCTGATGGAGAAACGGAAAACAGTAGTAATTTCCCTGTGCGTTCGTCTATCACTTAGAAAGACAAGGTAAAACCAAACAACCTACTTATAGCCTAAATATTTAGATTAATTACAATTCTAAATGTTTGTACTATGATTAAAGACAATCACCGATCAAAGAAGCTGATGATTGATATGCTTTGCTGCAAATGGCTAGTTAATTTCCGCAAATTGGACAACCATCCAATCAACCCCCGTGCAACCCAGTGCATCTGTAAATTACGACCACGGCCGGAGCGGCGGACTGAAAGAGACAGCGCGTTACGTGTGATGAATGCGTCTGGTCGTCGTTCAGGCAGGGGAAAAAGTGCCTACACTACACGTGTCTGGACCAAGAGGTAAAAAAAGATCGGTACACAATTTTTCGTTAAGATAGTACAGTCAGCATCATAATTATAGTTAGTAGCAGCCAAAGTAGCCAATTATTTCGGTACCTGAGGGGTAATCACGTAACGTTCCGAACGCGTGTCGGTGTCGGTACAATTTAACTGTCAATTGTCCATATAAAAAGTGACATTTAGACCTATCTGACGTTCGTACAGTGCGTTACGTGATCGACCCACTGGGCGTTTTCACTAAAATGTGCGACTTATACTTTTTTTTGTCAGAATTTAGATTTTTTTGATTTTTCCGGTTCAGAATCATGAGCACTCTTGATCTTGATACATTTTTAGGATTCCATTATGTGACGGTCCAAACAGAATGTATGAAAAAAGGTCACATGGTGGAATAAAAAACTGGGGACACTTTTTTTATTTATCGGGATTAAGAGTGCCCATGATTCTGAACAGAAAAAAAAAATCTAAATTCTGAGAAAAAAGTAAAAGTCGCACATTTGAGTGAAAAATGTAAGAGACTGTGTTAACTGTAAGTGTAAGAGTAAGGGTGTGTTGCGATATATTTGGCTACTTTGACTGCTACTAACTATATATACCATGCTGATTGTACGAGCTTGAGCAGACATTTTGCTTCTGTTATTGTCTCTTCGTGTGCTTCTCATTCTGTGGTTTGAATAGCTTTATACAAAATAAGCATGTTATCAGGATAAATTCGCCATGATGATATGTGTCAAAGAGATATTTAAAAAAAATATATTTTGATTTAATGCCCTAAAACGCTCAGCTACAAAAGGCAGCATGAAATTTATGAGAACATACATCAAAACGTTGTAATTTCAACTCTATTGTCCAGATTTGCCGCGATATATTTCCTGACCATCCAGGTATATTATGTTAAATCATGTCTAGTTACAGACATGTATTTTCCCCACTATTAACTGGACACTGCGCCGCACAAACGATAACAGATGGGCCATTACCTGTCATCATCAGTCCCAAACGACTGCATTTATTGTCCGCTCGGCCCATGTTGGGGATAGTTCAGATGTGATATGGTAACATATATAATGTTTTCATGTCTTTGATTGGACTAGATGAACCGACTTTAATTTATAGTTTGAGTAATAGTAGTATTTTATCCCACAGGAATAAGAATCCTTGAACCGTATTCACGAAGTTTTAATGACAGCTATAGATATGGCGACCATATATAACCGACTTTTTTATTTTATTTTTTATTTATTTAGAACACAAACAGTCGCATAAACAAAAATATAAGGGGTACTCAACTCAGAGTACCAACAGACATAAGGCTAAAGACTGACTTGACTTTAAGTATGCAAAGGATGGCAACAGTTAGCATCGATTCCATTATGTGTATGTTTGTGATGCGTCCAGAGTTCTAGATAAACAAATGACGCATATCACAAGTACCTTCTTAAATGGGGAAATAGAAGATAGGCAACAGAGATAAAATAACGTACTGTTATCACACTGCTGTCAGTGTCTCAGTAACTGAAAGGGTCTTACAGACTTGAAATATATTCATTTTAACATAGTTCGGGTCTTTTCTAAAATATGTGAAACTCATCAAGATGACGCAAAATAAAGGGAATCAGTGAGATAATGTGGGCCGATCTGTAAGCAAAATATTAAGCCGCTATAAAGAGTGGGTAGGTACTAAAATAAAACCCGCTGACCTTTTAGTACTATACTATCCTCAAACCAAATAGACGACTGGGATCGTATTGGCTCGTATTGGTTCAGTCGTCCGTTTGGTTTGAGGATACTATAGTTTATACAATTCAATATGAACCCGGCAAAACGGTGGTATTTTCCAGTGCGAAGTAGCCATCCGTTTCAGCATTTTAAATTCAACTAAATCTACGCCAACACTAACTGAAACAAACGGGCGGGAAAATTCACTGGATACGGAAACAGAGGGAAAATAAAAGCACTGGACATGGGACATGAGCGCGCTACTTCCGCGTGGTTGACTTTTCAAAACCTTTTGTGACAGCACTTGGTATAAGTTTGAGCCTAAACTGCAATTTCAGCAATTCATTTTAACCTAACTTTATGATCGCCGTTTGCGATGAAGGTGCCGAAATTCAACTGTAAATGACATATCGTGGGTAACCTATCGCAATCACTAAATTCAACTGTAAATGACATATCGTGGGTAACCTATCGCAATCACTAAATTCAACTGTAAATGACATATCGTGGGTAACCTATCGCAATCACTAAATTCAACTGTAAATGACATATCGTGGGTAACCTATCGCAATCACTAAATTCAACTGTAAATGACATATCGTGGGTAACCTATCGCAATCACTAAATTCAACTGTAAATGACATATCGTGGGTAACCTATCGCAATCACTAAATTTAATTTCTTAACTGTATCGTTTGTCCGAATTTTCATTTCGGCAAAAAGCCAATTATCTCGAAAACCCAAAAGATTTTCATATTTTTTAATACTTATCGCGTAGAACCCATTAGGTTAGGTTAGGTTTGTTTTATCATCATCCTGAAAAGGTTTTGGCTTCAGAGAAAAACGGCTTTTAGGACAAATGATACTGTTGGGAAATGAAATTTAGTGATTCAGATAGGTAACCCATATCTTGTCATGGTGGTAGCTATGGCCACCGACGAATTGTCAAATGTTGATATTGGAAATGCTATTCGTAGTCAGCTGAAGTGGCAATTGGTTATGATACGAGATTTCATAATACAATGAATTGGGATCATTACGTATCTATTAATAGGGAACATTAACTACTGCAACGTTCTGCCGCCAGAGGCAGCACTACGACTAATAGTAAACCAGTATAGAAATATCTCAATAATTATTGAGAAAAAAGTAATAAGATACAGTAGAAAAAAGCATGTTTAAAAAAAAAACTAATATTACAATTATTAATCAATCTACATTGTAGCTATATTTACAATCGCATGTAACATCTAGAAGTAAGCAAATTGTATATTATGTAGTAGAGAATAAAGGCTTTAATAATAATATAAATATAGGGATTCACACACACATAAACATTTGATTGTCAAATGAGTGACAAGGATGCTTGCATAGACAATACCGCAAGTGGGAACGAGATACAATGTCAACGCTGCTAGTGACGCCACCTATGGGTCGATCACGTAACTTTTCTTACGCGCGACTGAATGGATGAATGAATGGTCTAAATGTCAATTTTATATGGATATGGAAAAATGACAGTTAGATTGTGATTTTACTGTCAGACGCGCGTACAATGCGTTACGTGATTGACCTACTAGTTTTGCGTAATGTTCCCTGTTCACTAAATATTTGTGCGAGTAAGAAAGTCCTAGTTTATTAACACATTCGCGGCCACGCTAATCTCGTAGCGCTACGCCGTAGTCCGTAGCAGGTTAAACTTCGTATGTAGCGAAAAGCACTCGTAGCGCTCTGACGCATATGTGTCGTCATGGGCCCTGAATGGGTTAACTTACCGGAGGAGCAAAACTAAAACAAAGGCCTACAGATCAGCTACCCTGGATATTAAATTGCAAGATTTGAAAACGCATCAGATCAGATTTCAGCTTGTATTTGGTTAATTATCACGCAAACAATTTAATCATGAAACCCTGATAAAATCGATCACTTCATAAACTAAATACTCGTAGTACTACGTATTCTAAATAGCCACATAACATGTTCACAAATGGCGGCATTGTGCTTCTGATTTATGCCATAGCGTCCGTAATGAAATGTTCCAGATACTGAAATATTGCGCAGTAATAATACGTGAACAACCTTGTAGGCGAGCCATCAAGTCATTGGTTTTATTCAAGCATCGACCCTTTTTATCGGTAAAGGAATCTATGTTAACTATGATGGATTCTGTTACGAGACATTTTCCATTTAGTGAACGGTATAGAGTGGTTAGCTTGAAGAATTTTCGCATGAGCAACATGTTAACGTTACCTACGGTAAAATGTTTAGCATTTTCATGATTGCAATAACTCGTACAGAATCAATATTTATAATTAATAGACAGGACAGGCCGCATTTATAAAGTGCATCTATCTAAATGTGGCTTCGTAAAATGAGAAACTGATGCATTTTGCTTATAAAATAAAATATTCCACTATCCTGTACCTACCTTGGGTAAGCCTGCAAACAGATCGGTGAGTTTTTCTTTACAAGAATAGATTTCAATTTAAAAGGAGTAAAAAGCCAATGCATATTTAAGCCCTTTGCATTGTGAAGCAGCAAGAAAGAGCTGCTTTTCCCACTTCTTTTTTTTTTTTTTTTTTTATTATATATAGGTACAAGGACTTTCTTCCGCCACTCATACAGAGTGGTCTGCTTTAAAAAAATTACAAGTATTCATTTGACCACTTTATAAAAGTTCATATAGCAACGAAACAATATTTTAAATTAAAGTATAAATTTGCGTGTGCTATTTGAAACTTATGCGCTATCTCAGTAGTACAAACATAACAGTGGTCAAAAATAAGTACTATTAAACGAGTGTAGTATGTTATTGAGAAATGTAGAATTTATTTTACCCGTGTAATGACTGACTTTAGATGTATTCGACTATTAAGTCGTACATTTAAAAGCATCACAGTTAAGATTTAATCTTCACTGAATAAATTACCCACACGATTCACGTTCTCAACGGTGTGAAAAAAATAACTACACCAAATATACGAGTACTTATGACAATTTATTTCATATTTTTTATTTAAATAATTGCGGGCTATCTTACACATATTGACCAAGTCCCAAAGTAAGCAAAGCTTGTACTATGGGTACTAGAAGACGATAAATACATAGAAAACATCCATGACTCAGGAACAAATATTCGTGCTCATCACACAAATAAATGCCTATCTACCTCTTTTTTATATTACATCATTGTATCCAACAGGGCAGGAAATAATAGATTATTACCCTGGCTTTTGACTTTGTTAGATCCAAGTTTAAGGGCAAAGTGCAAATACTTTTCGTCGCCATAGTGGAGCAGGCAAGTGCCCTTCATACTGCTTGGCTGATAAAGTCGGAGAGAGTCCTCCAGATAAGGCAGGCGGGACGTGGATGGGACCAGCGACTCAAATGGAAAGCCGACAGCGGTTTGAAAATAAAACTCGAAACAGTATTTGAAAATTTGAAATATAATTTACGTACGAACATCCACACTCTAGGCACTGTTTTAAGGTAATTATCATAGTCGCACAACGTCTTAATCACTAAGTTTGTTTTTACACAATAATATATTTGCAATGGATTTCACTTCGATGTGTGGAAAATGTATGGAAGAAAAATTAAATAATAGGTATAACCAACCAATATTCAAACAGGTTATTAGTGAGGTTCTCATTTAATATCAGTACATTGTGAATGTTTATTTGTGTGAGGGCAACACACAAAGAAACACCCAGAAGCTGAAAGTATGGCAACAAAGCATGGAGCGCAGCATGCTTAACATAAAAAGGAAGGACAAGGTGTCCCTAACAAAAATTAGGAAGAAAACCAAAGTGGCGGATATAACACGGTGCATCAAAAAGTTGAAATGGAGGTGGACAGGACACATGATAAGGGAAAAAATTGAAAAGTGGACAAAGGACATCACAGAATGGTATCCAAGACTGGGAAAAAGAAAACGAGGAAGACCTATAATGAGATGGGAGGACGATATTAAAAAGAAAGCAGGAACAATATGGAGAAGGGAGGCTAAAGACAGAACAAAATGGAAAGCTTGGGAAGAGGCCTATGTCCAAGAGGCAAGCTCAAGTTAGAAAAATAAAACAAATGTTATATAGAAAAATTAAATATTTTAATTAAGAAAATAAATTAGTTTAAGTTGTTTAATAAGCATGCATGTAGTAAATGAAATGTAACAAAATAACTCAGTAAATAAAGGCTATCTTATCTCATCTGACATTGTGAATGTGTGCATGTGAATTATCCTCGTGATACAGAGCATATACGGTTTAAGATGTACCATGGTAAGCAATAAACGATATTATTATTATTATTAGATATTATTTAGTTACTAAAATTTTACTAATTAAACTATGTTAATTTAATCTGTTTACCTATTTGCATTTTTCCCATCACTTGTACCAAGCGAAGACAAAGTAGCTGGGTGCCTAATGAATACAATCTGCCATCGTGGCCTTACAGCTAAATATTTAATTAGAGCCAAGGTGCCTTAATGATTTAATTGTTGAAATATTACGTTTTGATAAGTCCCTGTTGGCAGAATTTAATAATTCGTTTCACAGTTTAGGGATGAGTAATTTGGTTATTTTAGTCGCGAGTTCTGAGACAAGCGACTATGCGCGGTAAATATTTTTTCGTCAGGACGGCTAACATGGAGGATTTACATTTATTAATATACTAGCTGCCTGCACGGCTTCGCCTGCGTATTACAAAGAACGCAAGCCAAGTCGTAGGATAACATATAGCCTGTCTATCCGGAGAGCCCATTATAAACACTGAAGAAAGGATCTTTGAAATAGAATGAGTAGATAGTTCTGGAGATATTATTCTTTACATACAAACTTACAAAACTACACCCTCACATAGCTCTATACTCACAAACTTTACCTCTTTATTAAATTATAGATATAGTCTGGGATATCCGTATCTCTCCAGAAATCAGTTCAGAAACTCATTTTCAAAGATGATATTGATTGGTTTTAGATAAGATAAATTTCAAACGCGAGTGGGACGTATATAGACTGATGATGATGAAATTTCAAATTAAGGCTACTTAAAATTTAAAAACTTAATACTCCGAGCCGGATTCGAATCGGCGTCCACGGGAATACCTACTCGTACAGTCGACGCCAAAAATATGTTTACAATTTTGCACCTTATCCCATTGTAATAAGGCGAAAACTGTAAACATATTTTTGGCGTCGACTGTACATGGCCCTACGCAACTAAAACCCACTGAGCTATTGGAACAATCCGTCTCGGTCACTCAGACAAATCTCTCAACCTGTTCCCTCTTACAACGCCTTAGGGAGGTGTGTCGTTATGAGACGTTACTACTTAATTTAATACAAAATAGTTATTTATGATACAAGTGCGGAAAGTAGGTAATTCCCAACTAGTGGCGATGACCAAAAACACGACCGCCAGGGAGTGTTTTTGATCGACACGAGTTGGGAATTGGATGAATTGCAAAAAATTTGTACATAGTTAAGTGCCTTAATCCAATCTACGCTTTAACTGTTTTAATATAAAAGGTGAAACTTTAACTGTCACGAAATCTCATTATCGTACAGTATGCGGGAATATTGGCCTGAAATCCATTCCCGCACGGGCTGCTCCCCTTCCCCGACGCCATGGCCATGCTCGCATAGACCACTTCCCGTGTTTATGTTGAACCATATAAAGGGGCACATTCAGAGCAAGTGCATTGTAAAATATTTTAGATAAAATAGTTACATTAAAGCTACTTAATAAGATAAACTCAGGTCCGAACCATTAAATTCAGAAGCGGGTATATTTAAAACAACATTCAAGACATTCGTGGAAGTCGGGATGCCAGTGGCGAAGTTAGATCCTTCAGATAGGCGCTCTAATGAGGATGTAGTTAGGTTAGGTTAGGTTAGACGAGTATTGTTCTAACTAGTGCACATCACATCTCCGAGAAGGAAAATAAACATACTTATAACTTTTCTAGTTTGCCACGTTACGAACAAAACGTTTGAAAATCATCTGGGCGATAATCCTAGTTTAATTAGATGAAAAACGAGAGCAGATAGGAATACGAGTAGACACCGCAAACACACAAAACCATGAAAAATGCCCTTTGTCCCTCTGACAGTATGCTGATTTTGACAGTTCCTGTGAAAGTCACTGCTCTGTGTACATGTACTTATGATCGAGAGTCATCAGCATGACTTGCCAATTGAAGGTAACATTTATAAGTTTCAAAACAATCTATCATAAATATTATTTAGCAAAACAAACAGAACTACCCTATTTGTCGTGCAAATTTGAACCATGAATGCAACAAAGAGCTATTACCGAAAAAAAGTTCCTTTTGGAAGTACTTAAGGTCTTGTATCCAGACTCAATAAAGTATATCAAATAAGACGTGTTAGTTACCGGAAGTGAGCCAGTGTGTCAGGGGCGCCGCCCTCGAGATATGCCGCGCCCTAATGAGCCGAGCTAGGTTCGTTAGGTCCGGGTAAGTCGATTTGGTCCAACTATAGGACTAGGGAGCGTACCCTAGATTGTATCTGCACTAATCTACACAGGAAATTAACTACGTTAAGATTGAATAAGTACTTAGTCTAGATCTTAATGTATTAAATATAATTATATATTACATACTTATATTAGTATATAGTGGCTCGAACTGGTAATTACCAACTAGATCTCGCGAGCCTGACCTTTGTTCAAAAAACTGATTCGACAAACTAAAACTTAACCTCACAAAATTTCACGAGAATCGTTTGAGAAATTCGACAGAGAAAAAGTCTGTGCTGGGATTGTAGTTTTGTAAGTTTATATGTAGGGGTAATCTCCGGAACTACTTATCCGTTTTAAAAAAAAATCCTGCATTATATAGAATGGACATAGGCTTTATTTTATCCACGGGTTCTCTGTACTGCGCTGGTGGAGCCACGCGGGCAGCTAGTACGGTGTAAAGTTAGAAATATTGTTATAGGCGACGCGTGCAGCAACTAACGCGGAGCGGGAATCGTGTATAAAAACACGCGCTGGTAAATAAACTCTCTCATCCTTCGCTAAGTGTACGGCCTGAGTGGGCGCTCCGCTACGAGCGGGGCGTGTATCGTCCATATAGATTGCTGATTGATTTGTTTTGCACGTTGCACGCCCCGCTCACAATGGCGCGGACAGTGAGGCCGTACACTTATGTCTGATATTGCGCGTTTCCTGCTTGCTTATGCTCCGCTTGTGCACAAACGAGGCCTTATTTCGAAACCATAACATCACGAGCGTATTTACATATATTACTTACTTACTATTTGTGTGGTATTTGTTACTAGGTATAGGTCTTATTAGATGCCTGAAATAAATGGTTTATTATTATTATTATAAGGTCTTAATAAAGAGTGCACTAAAAGTGATGCGTAATTTGCTTGCTTAACTCGTAGTTATTCGAATCTTAATACCTAAAAGTCAAAACTAATACTCAGCCTTCATCGAGATGTACTTTATGGTAGTGATATTATTCCATTGCGTTCGGTCCGTCTCATATTTATTATATCGAGACTTATACCAACTTGATAAGGAATACGTAACACACGTCCCAGACATGGGCCTTGACCTAGCCGTTTCTCGACATGTAATATTGAGTTGGAGACGGAAATAAAGCTCACCCTTCATGTTATTTAGAAGTAAAAGTCGTGTTTTTAGAACGTGATGAAGCGATAGTTGTATTTGCTATTTTGTGTTTTGCTTTTATCGGGGATCCACTTATTTCACCGACAAACGTTTCACCGAATGCATTGTTTCGAATTTTCATTTCATCGTTTTTTTTTTCATAAACCGTTAGCTTTTTAGGTACAGCTAAAAGGTCATTGTGTAGCGAGTCCATTAGGTTAGATTAGGTTTGTTTTATATTAATCCTGAGAAGTTTACTGTTCTAAAACATACATGAAACGTTTGTCGATAAAACAAGGGTAAACCGTTTTTAGACTCAGACATCATCGTTTGTGAACTTTATTTAACTACCACAATACCTAATAGCTAACGGTTTGGTCATACTAGTTACACATATCATCAAATTCATAAACGCTTTCAGATACGTAACTGACGTCGTTGTTGTTCTACGTCCGTAGGAATAACCCTAGAAACCCTACACGTGACCTCCGGGTGGTGCTAAAAGAACAACAAACTCGGCAGCGGCACTGTTCCTTCTGAACCTCGCAGCGCACACTGGAACTCTATCAGCGACATCAATACAAATACATATATGTACCAGTGTGTAACCGCCATACGATAAATAACTGACGTAACGTGTTTTCTAGGAAATTATTTAACGCCATGTGTACTGAAAATAAAAACTCGTAAATCTAAGTTGATTGATACTATAAAGTCTGAGGTACAAATAAAGTTTTCGTATAAACTATATTATGAATTATGTAAAACTAGAGATGAAACGAGGCGACCTTATTAAGTCAAATGACCTATTTCCATACATTTTATACGCCAAGGTCTGGGGGCTATTTTCGCGACGAGGCATTGATTGGCTTCGCTGAAAAGGCTGCCAAAAGGAGTGTTATATTTTTTTGTAGTACAGTTATAATTGCCATTCAGCTCAACCATTTTGGTTCTTTATTCTTTTTTAGGGTTACGTACTCAAAGAGTAAAACGGGACCCTATTACTAAGACTCCGCTGTCCGTCCGTCCGTCCGTCTGTCTGTCTGTCACCAGGCTGTATCTCACTGTGATAGTTCCAGCTGAAATTTTCACATGATAATAATAATCCGCCTTATTGAAAACAGAACCCCTTACTATAAATATACACCGCAAATTGTTTTAGAGTCATCCAATCACAAACTATACTGGGACAGAACTATCATCACCGACAAAACCGTGCATTACAATAGACCTGACATTATACTTCACGACAAACCTGCAAAAACTGTGTATCTGATTGACGTAGCCATACCCAATACCCACAATCTAGCGTCTACTCACACTGAAAAGATCAGCAAGTACACTGACTTGTCCGTAGAAATAAAAAACCAATGGCGAGTAAATACGGTGAAGACAATTCCAATCGTAATTTCATCTACAGGTGTTATTCCACGCACCCTCCACACCAGCCTCAAAACCCTCGGTGTCCATCCACTTACATACATCCTCCTACAAAAAGCTGTAATTATGAACACATGCAGAATAGTACGCAAATTTTTAGCTTTAGAACAACATTAGGTATTCCTTAGGTAACATACCTACCTTCTATATTCGTTTGGCCAAAAGCCCGCGGGTATGGAAGTAAAATACCCTCCTTTGGAGAGAAAAACAAATAAAAACAAAAACATAATAATAATAATAATAATTTATTGATAAAACATAATGTACATCAGTGTTTACTGACTAGGATCTTAATATTAGAGGCAAATAACACGTGCCTGAACTAGGATACCCTGTGTTTCAGGCAAAAAAGAACTAACAATTGAATATGTTATTCACGATGTATTTCTGTTGCCGCTAGTTATAACAACAGATACTAAAAACACAGAATAATATAGTTTTTTATAGATAACGGTACGGAACCCTTCGTGCGCGAGTCCGACTCGCACTTGGCCGGTTTTTAATAATTTCAACAAAATAAGAAAGTCAAGGTACCTACATAGATATGCGTTCTACACAGTTATGTAGTGTAAGGTCGTGATTCGTCATAAACAACCTTATAACGAGACTCACACAACGCTATTCTTTTTGTGGTATTAAAATTAGGTACGTCTTCAACAAATTCTGCTATTTCTAAATCGTACAGAAAAAGAGCAATCAATCAACAATAAAATAACTCAACGATTAGGTATACACAAGACCAAGATATATCCTTCAGCAGCTTTAATATTCAATTACGTAAATTAATCGACTGGTCAGTGTTGCACGAAATGGAAGCGTAATCTCCTACCGGAGTATTGTCCACGGGCCACTTCCTTCTAGAATGGGCTGTGGTTTAATCGGATTTGTACGTAGTTTGCACTCTCAGATAAACGCAGCTTAAGGTACCTCGGGTTAGTAATACCTTGTAGGAAGGAATAGGTAATCAAGGTAGACTGGAATTGTAGCACTACACAGTTCTAATAGCATCCTGTTGATGGACAAATTGCATTCACTAATTTTGAACTAAAATTTATTGACTCAACCTACTGCTATTGTAAACCAAATAAACCAAAATAAATGAATAAATAAACTTCCGACCCCGACCGACTTCAATGGTTATGTATATATGTATAATGCTAGCATATTTTCGATTAATTATTTATTTACCCGGGGCAAGTTATCCGCAAGAGTAACCAAAGAAATACCTAACACAGATTGTTGTAGACGCGCCTATGGAATTTAAGGAGTGTCCACAATGATCCTATAGTCGTAGCTCACTATTAACTATTCCCTAACAGTATCTTCTTTGAAATTGTCCTGGTCTTCTAAAAGCAATTTACGATTACTATAGAAAATATCCACATAGTTCGACTTTAAATCATTTTAATCTTTAACTTAAAAATGCAAGCTTAAAGTAAACTGTCCAAAACCGGCGTTGCGTTGTCCAAAGCACGCAAAAGTTGAAAAGGGTAAATTATATGTTAAAATACTTTTAATTTCGTAAATTACTAACAATATGAAATGCTAACAAAGTGAAGCTCTAACATTGCTTCCAACTCGCCAACACCGAGCGATTTTGGCTTCAGCAGCTTAATTGTTATGTTAAACTCACAAAAACGGCTAAAACTACTCCCGTGTAGCGTAGTTGAATCCCGAATAAACTGAAATGCAATTCATTAGAAAGTTTAAATAGTACACCGTATGTAAGCGAGTCAGGGTGACATTGTAGAAGTTCCCCAAGCGGCAAATTAAACTCTGGATTAAGTTGGATAAAACATCACCAGTTCCGTCGTCGCTGTTAAATCATCGAGTAAAACTTTGCATATTGTATTATTTATCGACACATAATCAAATTCCTGGAAAGGATTAGCTGGACGGAGAGAAAGACAAACGAAGAAGTTTTAAGGATGGTAGATGAGAAAAGATGTTTGCTAGGATGTATAAGAAATAGGAGAGGCAAGATGGTGGGCCACCTGATACGGCACGACAGTTTCTTCCTAAACATCCTGGAGTGTAAAATTGAAGGCAAGAGAGGCAGAGGAAGGCCTAGGCTAACATATTCTAGCCAAATAAAACATAAAGCTGATGTCGAGTCATATAAGGAAGTCAAGAGGCTGGCAATGGACAGAGAAAAGTGGCGGTTACGCCACCGACAAGAGCAAGGCTCTTATGTAATGATGATGATGAACCAAATTCCTATTTCTTCTTCTCTAACTTAAGAGCTAGGCTCTTGTCGGTGTAGGCCCTCCATCTACTCCGATCCCACGCAATCTCTTTAACATTTCGATACGACCCAACATGAAATCTCTTTTTGAGTTGCTCCATGTAGTCTATTCTAAGTAGGTATTCCTCTTTCTCGCCTCCCCTCTATCTGACTAGCTTAAAATAAAGCGTTCGAATACTTGGCATATGCTGTTAATCGAAGTCCTCGATTCTTACAAGATCTTAGTAGGTCCAAGAACACGAACAGAAGGGATAGGAGTTGGTACCAAAGTTTGAACAAGACATTAAGACAGAAATAAACATCTGTCTCCCGCATACATTACCACGACTAAGCCAACGATTCCCAGCCAGCCTACTCTAGTAATGAAAAGTCATGTCAGGACTTTTGAAGTCCTCTCAGGCCATTATAAAGGTCACACAAGTTTTAATGAGGGCAGCAGTGTAATCCTTAGTTAATTGATTTGAGTCCCTTGGAGAGGTAGCGGACAGCGCGGGAAGGTAGACCTCGGGGATTCATACGTGAATTAATTATGAACATTAGGCGTGTAAAAATGTCCACGTCGTGTGGAAATGGGACGTTACGAGTTGGATTGCTGTATATTTTGTATGAATGTTAGGTACTGTTCTGTTGCGAGAATGTTGGTGTGGTTTGTTAAGGTGACGACAAAAGGATGTAGGTTTACGTTAAAAATGGTGAAAAATTGTCTTTTCATACTTACCAGCGATTTTTATTTATTTCGTAGGATTTGCGCAGGATTCTACAATCTTTCAGTTATTCTATTTACTTCTTACCGACTTTAGATTCACTACTACGGTTCTACTTTTTTTAGTTTGTTTTTGAATCGGATTTAATATCATTCGAAACTCCGTTTCCTAATTAATATTATCACTAAGTAATCGATCTTGATCAATAAGTAAAATTTAGCCGTTTATCTCTGAAACAATCAAAGGATACTGGCTGGATTTGTTAGAATACACAATTTCAACGAATTTATTCAATCTGGATTGGAAAAGGACGGTTTTATGCACCGATTATTCATGGATGTTGGGTGTCTCAAAACCTTTTGGTGGCATGTCGTAAACATTTAATCGATTCGCCTGGCTCTCTGGCTCTGATGTTTCAACCATCGATACTGTTTCACTTTGATCCCTCCCTCACGAGCTTATTTTTATCAACGCGACTCCCTTTGATTTTAAAGCGAATATTTAACCTCAAGATTTCTTCGCCAGCGATTTTGGGATGGTTTTGTAGAAATTATGCAAATTTTTGTTTACGCCCCTAGATTAGAAAGGGGACGAAAAAGATGTTAGAGACTTTGCTGACTTAAAAGTATATTTCCCCTTTTTAAACTCAAATTGCGTTAAGCCTCGATGGGAAAAGGAATAAGTAAATAAATTATCTTAGTCTTTCCAAATGTTATTATTAAATGTGTTTAAAATAGCAACTTAAGTTTCAATCCTCATTGTATCAGGATTTAATATTTTAAACATGAAATAAATGTGTAACGTATATTTATACTTTTTGTCTGTCCGAAACGGACCCAAAAATACGGAAGAGCCAAAAATATGCAGCGCGTTTTACTCCCAAAACACCGGCAACTACAGGCGCTTAAACGCCCGCACATCTTTTAAATTCCGGTGCAAAATGCCTGGCAACACCGGACGAGTGACAAGAGGAATGACCAGCCTGTGTCCATTAAATAATGGTAAAATACTTAAATGGAGAACCGTGCGGAACATTCCCGTGGATGCTCCAAATGTCCAAAGTTTTCGCATCTCTCAACTAGATTGTGAGTTTGCGGTGGAATGTGATAATTAAAGATGTCCATCGGTCTCTACGGAGTAGATAGTGTTCAGAGAAATTGTATTTTTCTTTCTTTTGTTATGTTACCGCTTTCGTGAGCCCATATATATCTCGTAATGTGACCCTAGTTGGCAGCACTGAAGAATGTGAATCTTTCTACTCCATCTGTTGTACAAAACCTGTGAAATTGGCACACAAATTATGCTCTTTGTTATAGGTACCACTCAGTGTAATAGAATTGAAATAGGCAGTGTATTTGGACTCGAGCCGCTCAGCTCTCCATGCCTCAAACACTCGCCAAATAGCCCAATCGGAACGTACTACAATCAACGCGACTCATATATGCGTCGGAAACAAACCGGAACGCAGATCCACGGAATATGTCCCCACAAAACTGTTCCGTCCGCTTTACCAGTGCCCACTCCACTGACCGCGCGATACGATACGTCACATGGAAGCCGTAAAGGCGTATAGCGCGTCGAAGCGACCAAAATCATAGAGCCTTCTGGCCTTGCATCGCTGCGTGGTTCCGAACGATCGCAGCTTAATCACCGGACCAGCGGATTCCATTTTATCCGGCACAATACACTGGTGAAGCGGAAACTAGAACATTCCACGCTTGAAAGTAAATTGCGAGAAATTTCTCGGCAAATTCAGTTTTTCAACTCAGAACTGTTGTAGCGACATCTGTAGCGGATCTCCGCTCGAACGCAGCTGTTGGACGGATATGGATTCCGTGAAGTTTTTGTTGATATTAAAGTTACCTCACCGAAGTTAGTCTAATATTCTGAATGAAATAATAAAATATGAGGTAAAGATATACAGCTGTTAGAAGAAGAAACTCAGGAATCAATTGAAGGTGCCCCGCCCCGCTTCCGACAGTAGAGCTATGGTTATCCGTACCCATGCGCCTTAACCTGCTCGTACTGTATATGTAAATACGTGCCCATGCGAACACAAAAGACATGGACATATCGTTAGTTTCAAAGTTTGAAATAACAATTTGTCATTAGACACCCCAAAACTCATTCCACTACAACATCACGCACAAAGCGAATCATTCAAAACAAACAACCTTAAATGAAACGTCAAACGAAACGCAAACTCCAACTTAGTCGACTTAAGTTGAAAATGGCTAAACCTCTATTGTCGCTACACAAGCACATTGCACAAATGCAGTGCACGTGAAAAGAGCTTTGTCCCTCGTCACGAGCGTCCGGCTCGCATACATCATCGTGAAATCGCGAGTCCACAATTCCACCGCACGGGGGTTGTTCAGTTGTTAGCAATGCAATCTGCGTCAAATCTAAGTTTACTGGGTATAAAATGTTATCTACTAATTTAGAGTTTTGCAGCTATCTGTACTACCTAATCTATATTTCTAGTAATATAATACAGAGTAAAAGTCTGTGAGATTGTATATGAATAAGAAAGTATTTGTTTAATTTGGCACACAAAGTAAAAAAACCGGCCAAGTGCGAGTTGGAACTATTTTATTCTGTGTTTTTAGTATTTGTTGTTATAGCGGCAACAGAAATACATCATCTGTGAAAATTTCAGCTGGAACTATCACGGTATCAGTGAGATACAGCCTGGTGACAGGTTCCGTACTCAAAGAGTAAAAAGGGACCCTATTACTAAGACTCCGCTGTCCGTCCGTCCGTCCGTCTGTCTGTCACCACAGGCTGTATCTCACTGATACCGTGGTAGTTCCGGTTGAAATTTTCACAGATGATGTATTTCTGTTGCCGCTATAACAACAAATACTAAAAACAAAATAAAATCAATATTTTATTGATAATGGTACGGAAACCTTCGTGCGCGAATCCGACTCGCACTTGGCTGGATTCCGGATTCGAATTTAAGCCATGTCACTTTGACATAGAGTGCCCATGCCATATACTAGTACAGCGTCGAGAACTCGGACGTTTACCTTATTAGAATAAACTTTCCGGATAGACATAGGCTATATTTTATCACCCGGGTTTGTCCGTGTTTTTTTGCAATGCGCGCAATAATAATAATACAGGGTGGGCCCAAAATTCTTGCACTTTTGAAACTTTGATGAAAATAAAACCATGAAAGTTAATTTTCTGATCATTTAATTTTTGTGACTAACATCTAATGCAATAATTTTTTTTGAAAATAATGTCTTTGAGGTGACCCCCATCTCGTCGCTGGCACTCCTGCAAACGACTACGCAGATTTTGGGTCAATCGCTGACACATGCTGCGAGGGATCTCGACTCATCGCGGATGTGTTGCTTGAGTTTGGATATTGTCTTCGGGTTTTTAACTCAGAACTCCACTTTATAAATATCCCCGCACGAAAAAATCGGCGGGAGTCAGATCCGGTCTTCTTCCTAAATAGGCGGCGAACGGTTACATACAAATTGTTGCTTTTATAAAACAGTTTTACACAAAAAGCTCGTCGTTGATCAGTAAAACGCTTTCTTGGAAATAAAACTGCATAAAGTAATGTCAAATTTCCCACCACCCAAAAACTATATAATTTATTATTATACAAGATATTCAGTGTTGCCATTTGCAAAAATTTATGGCCCAATCTGTACATATATTACCTATAGAGGCAATATTTGCGAGTTTGCATGTTCAGCGTCTAAACGTATTGAAGAGGACAAAGAAGTTCCGGTTCAAGAGGTCCAATTTGATTTTAATTAAATACAAGTTAAATATACCCTCAAAGAAAAGTAATCAAGTTAAAACATGTTCCAGGTATTTCGTGATATTGGAGTTTTAGCTTCATCAGTCGATGAGGGGAAAGCGCTCTAGTAATTGGCTTCCACGCGTTGCCCACAGTGGTTACTATAATGAATTGGCTTCGTCACGTGTATCAAGCAATAGCTGTCATATACAGTGTGTGACTTCCATAAGGACATATATTTTAAGGGCTGAAAGTATAAGCCCTAATGAGCCATAGTAAAAAAACCGTTTTTTTTTTTCATACAAATTAATTCGGTACGCAATGTATCGGTCTGTTCATTGTTGCTGTCATTGTAACAATTGAAACTAGCTCTGCCTCTCTGAAACGTCAAATAAATGTTAGCAGTACCTTGCTGCTCGAGAAAAATAAAAAAAATTAAAAACTCTCCATTAGAAAAGGTCATTGTTATAATTTTTTCGATTAAACTAACCTCACCTTAAAATGTAGATATACATGTTCTAATGGATGTCTCACGACGTATAGTGCTAGCTTTTAATTATTATTGATTTTCTATTAATTTCAGATAGAGAGCACATGACTGTTCAGTTTATGATTAATTAGAGTTTAAGTGTACTAGGTATAGAAATGAACATGGGTCATTTTATTACTCACTACCATCCCTATAATATTTAAAGGTGTAATAAAGAAGCAACGTGTGTTATGTTTTTTTAAATCAGCAATATTTCCGGAACGGTTTGAACCTTCATGATTCTTAAACAGCGGTAAAACGTTTTGATAAAGAAACGCAGACATATTTATTATTAATATTAGTACAAAGTCACTTTGTTAACCTGATCTTACTCTAGCCCTTACAGTTGAGCTATAACTTCAGTCACCGGTATTAATATCTGCCACAAAATGCGGGCAAAAAATATCAGACACGTCCAAACGGCTCTCAAAATTAGGCTGATATTAATACTGGCGACTGGTCACCATCATCATCCTATCAGCCGAGTGACGTTCACTGCTGGACATAGGTCTCCCCCAAAGTGTGCCACAATGACCAGTCCTGCGCCATCCGCATCCAGCAGACTCCCGCGACCTTTACCAGGTCATCAGTTCACCTTGTAGTCTACCGACGCTGCGCCTTCCGGTACTTGGTCGCCACTCGAGAACCTTTCTGCCCCAACGGCCATTGGTTCTACGTGCAATGTGCCCCGCCCACTACCACTTAAGTTTAGCGATTCGGAGGGCTATATCGGTTAACTGGTTACTGGCGACTGTACACTAATAATTACTGCTAATTTTTCGCAAAGAAAAATGTACACATTACCTTTACCAGAACACGTTTCCATTCTCTAAGTTTAAACCTGTCTCAAGAATACGAAGAATTAACACGCTCTATTATCAGATTCCAATATCACCTAATTCTAATGGCGTTCTTTCATTCCCACTCTGAGTCGCAAGGTCTCGCCCACTCGTGACTACTGCGGCATTGTTCTGTCACACAAGGTTTATTCAGGGGACTATTCAAGGTTTATTTTTAACTCTGAAAGCGCTGAGACTCGGTTTGAGAGTAATTGGCACTAGCACGGTGCCTACACAAGCATAGCACTGGCGATATAAAGAGGGGTTTAGAAATCTTGCTTTTGGAACTATGTAAAAAATATTATGAGAGGAAAGAGCAATACATTGTCATGTCATAACCGCATTATCGTCTTGTTCCGATAAGCAAAGAGGTATTTTCTTCTCAATTAGAGTAAGCTTCCGATTTGTAAGGCTTATCTCAAATGTACCTACGCGATCGTACTTTCCCCTTTTCATAATGAACAGCGAGGCGATACCATATTTCATAATCATCGTCTTCTAATATACGTCCCACTGCTAGGCATAGCTCTACTAATACGAATGACACCATACTTATTTTGGAAAAATGCCTTCAATAGGCGGCGTAAGTATTGTTCTATACTATACGATCGAATCGAATACACAATTTTTTTTTTTTTTAACAGCATAGGTATTCATAACTCGGTGCTCTTTTAAAATATTACAAAGAACCAAACAAAAAGCGTCGAACAAATCTTAATTTCAGGACGAGATTTTATTAATCCTTTGAACGCCATGATTCACGTACTAAAGTGTCACTGACACGCCAACCTTCTTTCCATAAGCCCGTGACTATGAACCTTATATGAAAGACTGAAGGTTGCTTCGACAGCGGACACGACCGTTCGCGTTCAAGGGGTTAATAGCTTTATATACATACAAACTTACTTTAACGTACCTACTTTTATTACAAACGAGTATGAACCAACCGGGACTGTGTTTTTAAAACAATATTCAAATTAAATTATTTAATCGATACTTCAAAAGGTCTGGCCTCAGCGGAATCCCAATCGATTCGGGAACTCGCACAAAGCTAAGTTATTTAATATTCGCCACACTCGCGATCCCTATATCCGGGTGTTCCAATGGGAAATACCCGGGTCCGCACACATGCCCTGTTTCCAATTCAAACATTTCATAAAGCAATATAAACTTTATGCGTATGCATAATACGTACTTGACGGATGATAGCTGTTAGAGACTTAGAGCACTCTAATGTTGACCAATATTTAACAAAAGTCTCGCATCGAAAACATTCTCAAATCTTGCATGTCTTCATTTGCAGACCTTTGTTATTAAGTTTATAGCCCGCGTCACGTAATATCCGTGAAGGTACAATTCATGTAACTTTCGACGAAATACGCCTAGCTTTTTCTACCTAGAAAGATACAGGTATGTCGCACAGAGCCTCAGCACATTTTTCATTCTAATCATATAAAGAGCTACCCTTGTCCTAGTCTTTCAGCATATTATGCAACAGGCAGGTGATAAATGCCCGGGCCGGGTCAGTGTCCTTCATCAGTATTCACCCGGCCAGTTTCATCAGGCGACCGCGTTATCCGGGCACCCGGGTGGTGTCGGGATAACTAAGGTTATGTAACTGAGATAAATGATAGTGCCAGATTTTTGGGCGTTGCCTTTATTTGACACGCTCTGCGTTGATTTTCCAACGAGTTCGGACAGCCAATTTCTTTACCCGGTCCAAATTGTATGCGACCGGCCAAATATGGCGCAGTTTCGTTTTGGATGACGCAATAGATGGCGTACCTATGCAGACCGTGACGCAGAAATACGTCACCGCATTGCCTTTTATTCTAGTGCATTATGACTATTATGGAATAGCACATTTTTGATATACTCAAATTTAAATCATTTATTGCACTCACTCACTCAAATAAGAAATCAGAACTGAGAAAACCATATTGCTCAATGTAAGATCAATGTATCACTTGTGTTCTTGCAAATAAAAATTTCGAAATATTGTTGCCATTCTGTTCGCTTTAATGCCAATATCTTGAGCTCCTAATACAATATTAACATTAATTGGCCTTCTCTTGGCTCAACCAAAAACGCACGACAGTCTTCCTCTGCCTCTTCTTCCTTTCAAATGATCCTCAAGTTATTTTGTAATAACATGGTTGAAATAAGGACATTTTAAAGTGCCCAGATTAAAATTCCCTCTTAACAACCGGCTGGATATAACTCGTGAAAATTAACCGTCCGCTTTCGCGATAAAAGGATGAGGAATAGTACGAGTTTGTCGGGTCTGATTTATGTCCGGATCACATCGCTCAAGCAATATCCGGGTTCCCGGTACCCTTCACAGGTAAAGGAAATGGAATAACTTTTAATTTTCTCACGTGATTAATTAACAAATGCATTCGTTTTTAAATGTGATCTGATTCGTTTTGAGAAAACTGGGACAATGCCAAAGTTGAAATGATAGATTGACATGATTAAGGGTGGATTACTTATACACCAACTAACGACTGATTACACACCGAACAACGTTAAATATGGTGCCGGTAACTGTCATTCCAAAGAAACTTTTTAATACTTCCAAACAATCAGATTTTAACGAACACCGCTTACGATTAGACAGACGGTTTGGAGCAACCGACCCTAAATATTGGAAAAATTGAATTATCCACCACTTCGTTACGCAATGACTACACCACTATATAGGTACATTGACTCATTCACAGCTAAGCTACGCCCATAGCAGTAGGCCGTAGTTCGTAGTAGCTTTACTTCCATATGTAGTGAAAATCACCCGTAGCCTTCTCACACCCGGCATGTACCTTAGCGACCTTAGCGTTGAATGGTTTATAAGACTTATTAGGTAAACTGTAGCAAAATCTAGCATTGGCTACAGCACCCTTCACTGTGCGTGACCCGACGCAGTTAGGATTTGCTCCCGGGACTGGATTTGTATGGCCATCCCGAAATTCCTGGGCAAGGGAAATTTCCGGACTGGCCATACAAATCCAGTCCCGAGAGCAAATCCTAAATTTTATCTTTACATATTTAGACACCTGTATCAATATTCAAAATTTTGATTAGCCAGTAATACAACATTCTCCCCCGTAATGGGTAATCTGATGCTTAATGCGAGCTAAAGGCTTAGTTAGCACATCAGCCCATATCTCCAAATGCGAGCTAAAGGCTTAGTTAGCACATCTGCCCATATCTCCAAAGTAGGAGTATAGACAACACTAATAACATTGTTAGTTCATAAATCGCGTATAAAATGAAGTCTTGTGTGAATGCTTGGTTCTATTGTGGTGGACCGGATTCAATGCCAATTTTTGGGCAGACTGCGAATCATTGTAAATAGGACAGTGTTATGGAATAACGAACTAAGCGCTATCGGTTACGATAGCGCTTAGTTCGTTATTCCATAACACTGTCCAATTATAGTGACAACAGTTGACTCACCAGTTAATTCGAACATCAACCGCTTCAGAAACACAGCATCCTTAGCCGCACACGCCAAGCTCATGAATTCGCTCTCACTAGTTTGCTTCTTACTTTCCCACGAAATTGCTCCACCGGCCAGGGAGAAGTAAAATCCAGTGTATGAGCGACGACCAATAGGACAGTTGGCCCAATCTGCGTCCGCATAACCAACTCAATCTTTGAAGACGAATTTGAAGCAAAATTATATTTGAATTCTCGTACGAGTCAACACTCGTTCTCGCCTTCCCTCTGGAGACTCGAAAGGATAGGTAAAACAAGGGCACAGCATTACGGGTGATATAAAACAACACGTCCACGTGACAAACGAGATCTGTAACGAGATCTTAAGGGTGCCGGTCGCGATGTTGGTGCAAAACGTGATATATCTGTGTTCTCAAAGTTAACTTTACTTGGGACTAAGTAGCTGCTCCGCCCGCGTGTTACAAGGAATACGAGAAAAGCCGCGGGATAAAATACAACGCGTTTTTGACAATTTTTGACATTTGACAAGGGGGCATAATTTAGATCTATCTTAACTCTTACTGTTATCAAGATATTCAATGTTTAATTTAATCAGTTTTGCAGATTTAATCAGTGTAAATGGCTCTTAACTGTGAGTCTGTGACGTCAGCTTTTTAAATTTTGTAATAATACACTACAAGAAGGTTTACAAAGTGAGTTCGTTCGATATTATATATTTTTCACATAGGTACATATTTTTATTTCATGTGTTTCAAGGCCCTTGTACAATAAGAAAATAACCGTTAATGCTACATGAAATCATTTTATAAAAAAATCGAAAAAAAAAAGTTTTATTTTTCGATAAATAATTCTGCTAATTTGTCTCTGTGAATGTAGGTACTCTGCAATATGCTGAAACTAACGTAAATTCCCGGGAACAACGTGTAACGTGTATAGCCTGTTTTTGAAAGTCCATTCTATATACCGAGTAAAGAATTTATGAAATCAGATGTGTCGTTTCGGAGATTACACAATACATACAAACTTACATCAAAAAATCTAAAATATTTATTGGTACCATACTAAAGTACCGCTAAGTTTCCACTCTCCCGGTAAGTATAGCAATACTTGTGTAGAGAAGCTCCGCTCTTCGTCATACATGGTTATATTATGGTTTAGTTGATACTATTTTAATTTCATTCATTGATTCTTTTACTACTAACTTATAAATACTTACTCGCAAACTTTACTTCTTGATTGTATTAGTATGGATATATGTATGTAGATTATGGATGTTGGCTTCACTCTTAGGTGTTAAGCTATAGGTATTATTAACGCACTCAGGTATAGATATGGTTAAATTATAAAATACACGGGAACCCATTGGCACTCTTTGGGGGAGGCCTATGTCCAGTGAACGTCTTTCGGCTGATATGATGATGATGATAAAATATGATCTCTGAATACAAAATCTAACAACCTTACTTTTTAACACGAACATGAAATAATAACAATTTAAACACTGTTAGCACAGCTATAAATACAAATTACCATATAATTTGTACTCAGTGCGTATATAACGTAGCTTTGTCCTGTTCCCAAGCCGCTTTCCCCACATTACTCAGAATTAGGTTAAACTCTAGAAAAAATAATGCGGGGTCCTTCACAGAATGAATATTCAAGATCGCCACGACACGGTCACGCAGCCGGGATAATTAAAAATATTTTCAAACCCCTGACCTTATATTAAATTAATAATTCAACGCGTAAATTTTCGAAAAATCTCAAAGGAATTAATTTAAACAACGATGCGCCGGCCCGCTAAATGAAGGCTTTTATGCTATACCTACTTAGCTGATTAGATTCTTATCCAATTCGCCGTTGAGTATAACGTACCTGAAACAAGAACGTGCATTTATTAGCAGTGAAACCAAACTTGCGTCTAATATAAGCTTTTGATTAAATTGCATAGTTTAAAAAGGAGTCGCCATAGTAAAAAATAATATGTATCCCAAAGTTGATGCAGGAAGAAACTAGTATATATATATTTAAAATACAATTAATAAAATACCTTATTAGCAAAGCTTACTATTCCGTCCAAGAGTTTTTAAATGAGCAATGATAATTTACCAATTAGTGCATTCGTTTTAGTGAATAGGTACCTAGATTTAGTTTTGTTTACGTTGAAATCAACAGTCTCAAGATGAACCCTGCTAGGGTATAGACCCTAGCAGGGTCCATGTTAAGACTGTAGGTATACAGGGTGTGGCCTGTAATAGGAACAAATATTCAAAAGGACGCTTCCTTAGAGCATTTGCAGCACCCCTTGTGTCCCAATCATTTTTTTTTTGTATTCGGAGATATTTTGATCTAAAGTTATGACCTCCAAGTAATGTATTTTGGCACCACGACATAATAGCACAGCAGTCAATGCGGATTTTGAGGTAACATCATGTAACGAGTCATAATAGTTTTTGCATTTTTGTTTTCAAAAGATATTTTTGTGATTTTTTGATTTTTATTTCATTTTTTTTAGTGTCTTTAAAATAAAAAGTGACTGATAGCACTCCGGCAGAGTAAAAAAAACTAAACTTATTTTGAAGAAAAAAAATATCAAAAAAAAAGGTTTTTTTTTTCAAGTTTAACCATGTGGAAATAATTGTTCACAAGCTTAATAATCTACCGTTAAATGTTTTGCTCCTATTACAGGCCACACCCTGTATAAGCTTTTGATTAAATTGTATAGTTTAAATAGGAGTTGCCATAGTAAAATCGATTGAAAGATTCCAGGGAACTAAAAGCTTACACGACGCGACACGAACATAATATTCCTAGAAAATTCGGTTCCATTATCGAAGTAGCTGAAAGCCGGTTATTGTGTTGGAAATCGTTTAATCCCACTAGCCCAGCCGTCAGCCGATAATCACCGGGCGCATTTAAATGGCGCCGTTTGCAACTCCAACCATTATCTTCCGAGTCCACTCGAAAAGTGTCATGGTTCATAACATACGCCCACTGAATTCACAAACTTCCTGGCAATTAACGTTCTAATAAATGAACTTCAATAACTTCAACCTCGTTATCATTACTCCAAGCAAGATTGTAAAGTTGTTTGTGAAGTCTTCGAAGTTTTGAAATTTCAATTATATTAAGCAGGTATGTTCTGCAGAACTGCCGAGAGCGCATTCCCTTTATGTTAATAGTTTTCGCGATCTCTTGAAACCAAGCAGCCATTTTCTCTTTCCCGGGTCTAAGCGAGCTCGTGAGGCAAAGTGAGGGAGATAACTTTGTTCGGGCGCCGAGCGACATACTCCGCAGAGCTGCATAACAAAATAAAGCATTACAAAGATGTGACATAGTATCGCTCGCTGGCGCACAGTTGGGCTCCCAGACGGAAAAGCGGAAAAGATATGTTCCTTTTTTTTATCGTTTTAAAAAGCATTCAAAGGCGGTGTGGAATCATCCCTCGGCTACGAGAAAATAGTTTCAGCGAGAATCTTCAATTCAGATTTTATGAAACGTGACTAGGAACAACTTTACTCTATTTTTTCTTTTTAACTGGAATTCAATATCGTGATGAAATTATTTATTTCTCTGGAAAACTAGACAGAAAATTTCGTTGTGATTTTTCGTTACCACTCGTAATCAAAAAGAGAAACGGTCTTAAAGTAAAAGCCCTTGAGTAATATTCTCATAAAATTATAGACAGCGCTCGGGATTTCATCTCCTTTGTATCTCGAGTAGAATAAACAGAAATAAGGTTAACACGATTTGTGAGGAATCTTCAAGGACTACAATATGAGTATTTGGGTCTTGTTTCTGCTTGGCATCCTTTTTATACAAAAGCAGCGTAGTATGAAAAGGTAAACGGAACTGTGAATATTTCCATTCCAAATCCTTAAAGAAATATTTCACACTAACACTCACAAAAACTCCGAAATTCTCTTCAGCGAATTAATGGTGGACTACATCACTAATGTCTTTCTTAAGCTGCAATGACATCGCGAGGAAGCCTAAGGTAGAATTTTCCCAGGCTTGTTAACTTTTCAAGAGTTGGCAACTCCCACAGCTATTAAGTATAATGATAGCCTTAGGAACGACAGTACCCTCGACCGTAGGGACGCCTCCTTAATTAAAAAAGGGACCTAATAAAATGCCTTAACGTAGTCCTGCAAATTGAGACTGAATTTCATCACAGCATAGACGCAGCGGCATTGAAATATAAAAGGAGTAACATTAAATTTATGTCAAAATGAGGTACGCTACAAATGGTTGAGATATTCAGTTTTTGTAACGTTGGAGACTTTTAGAATTAATTACCTTAAACCTAGAAGAAATGTGTTGTGTAACTTGTGTAGGTATACATTAAACTTGATGAGATCATGAGAAGATGAGCGTGTGTACAACTGTACATGCAATGTACATTGAATTCACGTAAGTCGCTGATCATTGGTCATACGGAATCATTGGCATGGAGAGCTGAGGTCCGCAGGTTAAGGACACTGGATTTTCGTTTCTGGAAGTATTATCGGCACAAATAGCCCCTGATGTGATTTTTGCTCTGATATAAAATGCTTTCGGGACGTTTATACGTTATACAGAGTATTCGGAATAACGACATAGGAACTTAAGGAGGTGATACACTTGACTATTAGG
Source organism: Epinotia brunnichana (assembly GCA_963854355.1). Classification (NCBI taxonomy): domain Eukaryota; kingdom Metazoa; phylum Arthropoda; class Insecta; order Lepidoptera; family Tortricidae; genus Epinotia; species Epinotia brunnichana. The sequence continues at coordinate 12,108,149 of OY977949.1, read as the reverse complement.
AAGAGTTTATACGTAATATTTCTAAGTAGAATCTGTGATAGTTTCTTTTTTAAATCTAGATTAATAAACTACAATTTTTTTATAAACACTTTTTTTAACCATCACAGATTGGACTAAGACATATAAGGCTCAAATGCTTCCTAATAGTCAAGTGTATCACCTCCTTAAGTTCCGACATCGTTATTCCGAACACCCTGTATACTGTAATTCATTTTGATTTGAACAGTTAAGCACCTATTCTCAGCGAATGTAAAATAAACACGTAAAAATAACGTTTAGAGTAATAAAAGTGGTAAACACTCCATAAAAGATACAATCACTATATCCTAATTAACTAATATTACTCGCAAAGGGAACGGATAACCAGAAAAATAGGGCTGCTAATTACGTAGAATAGAAAAAAAACCTTCAGCTAAACTAGGGCGGGCATAACTGGGACTTGGCGTCCTACATGTGTTGTTGCCAACCCTGGCTCGATGCCAGGACAGTCCGACCTGGATGCTGTTTTGGCAAAAAATAGGCTTTTGCGCATCGGGACCAAATTGTAATGGCTTTGGCGGTACGGACTCTTCGATTCGCTTTAAAGTATACTGAAAAGTTTACAACCTTAAAGTGGATCGTTGCGGTACAATTTCCATAAAAACTTTTTAGAGTAATAAAAAAACATAAAATGGGCTTATAAAAATGCAATAAATAGCCTATATAGCATTCGTGTGAAAAGCCTACCGAAACCTCCCGCCTTCACTAATTTGAAAGTATTCGAAACAACCTAGTTTACCCATTTTATCGAGCAGATTAAAGGGAATTAAGTAGTTAATTATATGATGAAAAGTTGATAAAAAGTGTCGGTATAGCAATAAATTGATATTGTATAGCTGGTATTCTAAGTATTAACATAGTCTTTTCACCGATGATGTATTTCTGTTGCCGCTATAACAACAAATACTAAAATCAAAATAAAATAAATATTTTTATTGATAATGGTACGGAACCCTTCGTGCGCGAGTCCGACTCGCACTTGGCCGGTTTTTTTTTATAGGATAACGTTTGTTCTGCATTACTTGGTAAGTAGAAGTAATAATATCTATTTCAAGTTTAAATACTGGAAAAGATAAATATGTACCGAATATAATATTTTTTCCAATATCTCGTTTTTTTTAAATAGATTTTTAATACATTACCTAAGTAACGAGTATTAAATATTTGTTTTGAGCTAATTCAAATAAAAGTAATGAGGTGTACATGTTATGTAACAGGCTTTTTCAAGTACAGATTTTCTTTGTACATATTAGCTCAGTAGTGGAACCGGATTTTGGCCCTAGAAGTTTTGATAATTCTAAAGTCGGAAAAGTTATGCTTATATGGCATACGACTTATTTTCAAGCATATTTGTATTATATGAAGAAAAGTTAGAACGAGGGTTAGATATAAATTAGGTATTTATTTATTTTTATTGATGATTTGTGAATATTGAATTAAAGTGCAAAGTTTAAGCTTCATCGTTTATAATATGTATGACGCTTTACACTGTTAAGTTTTTAGAAAAAAAAAACACCCGCGACTACGTCAAACCAGAATTAGCTTATTATTTAGTCGATATTGAATTAGAGTTTTAAAAATCCACAACAATATTTCTAAATTCTTAAGTTAATAGACAAAGCCAAAAGTTTAGAGGAATAAGATAAAAGCTTTAAAATTAATACGCATTTTTTGTCCTGTAAGATCTAATATTGAATTAGAGTCTATAAAAATAAGTCTAATACTATAAAAGAATATATGCAGCCATATTATGGAAAGTAAGAAATTTCTGTGTATAGTTTGCATCATAAACGCATATTATTAAAAAAAAGGCGCGAAAACCAAGCCGCGCTACAAGTTGTAGCTACGGCGGAGCAGATCTTAGTCGACCTTGCGAGCTATCGCTTGCTAGGTATCCCTCGCCACGCCCGCGCGCCCCCGTTTTGCCGCATTAAAAAAAAAACATTTTTCGTATTTATATGTTTAAAATAGGGAAGGCGCAAAAACTTTGTATGTATAGTTTATGAGATTTTTTGGGGGCAAAACCCAGATTCGAGCATAGTAAAACATATGTAGAAAAAATTTAAAGTGGCCAGATTCAAATGAAAAAAATATATATTATAAAAATCGTCTATTTAAACAGCTCTTTCAAAAAACTAACCAAAATAGTTTTTGAAAACCTTTATTCAGGAAAATACGTATTACAGCACTGTTACAATATTAGTGATGGTCCACGTGTAAAGGTACCATTAGGGCGGTTTTATGTTTCGGAGATATTCAATGTTTGGAATAGCGGGTGAAAAGGAAGATTTTTTATTATAGCTATGTCAAAACCTATAAGATGTAACATTAGTTTACCTATTTTTAATTTTATTATGTACAATAAAAAATTACAGATACTGTTTTTTTATGAAAAAATCTGCATGGAATAATGTGAAGTTACAGAAGTTAATTTAAAATTGTTATTAGTAGCGTCCAGACAAAAGTGGTGGCAAATTTCGCACAGGGAGTAAAATGGAGTCGTTGCTTTTTATTAACTTTTTACGGTTGAATGAATACATTATTTATTTAATTTATATTTTTAGAGTATTAAACTATAATGTAATTTGGATATCAAAAATAAAAATATATTCGAATTTTATTAAGTATTTTATAGTATTTTATGCAACTGTTGTATAAGAAGGGTCTCAAAAGACGAGTGGCGTGGGTTTAAGACGCCACGAGCGTTTTTATACCAGTTATTTTTCTACGACAAATTTTAAATAAATAGCAGACACAGATAACGGAGGTTATCTGTGATAGCAGACTACAGAATAGTTATTTTTTTCAGGCAGCAAGTTTTCTATTCGTACTTTTGCTACTCACGCAATTTGTTCAGGAGTGCAGTTATTAATTTCTTCGACCATTTTAAAAGGAACGTACACTTTTGTCTTCAAAAACACGAATACAATCTTAATAGTTTAGGACTAATAGTTTATCATCTTTCGTTTTTTCATTTTGAACTGTATTTTGGACATTTTGGTGGGAAATTGGAAATGTGACAGCTCTTGTTTATGGTTTGTTTGCACTGGCCATCCGAACCAAACTGAATACGGACCCGGACCAAATTTGAACAGTTTATTTTTATAAATAATACCAAGAATTTATAAAACATGTAATTTAACACACAATAGATGATGATTTTTTATTATTGTAGTAAATAATTCATAATGTACAAATGTTAAATCGTAAATAAATACTTTTATTTCGAAATATTTGTTTATGAAGTTGGCATCACTGCAATATAGCGGCCAATTAAAAAAAAAGTTAAACAGTGCTTTTATGAAAAATGTATGAACCAAAAAAGTACGCTAAATAGTGCGTTTTTGGGCCATAGAGCATGGAGTTTTTCCACGACTTATTAGTGGTGTCATTGTATTTGAGCTACAGCCTATATAAATGACAGATAACGGTACAGGAGTAGAAAAATATATTGCATTGCAATTTATGGCTTGCAGTAGTTGCAGTACACGAAACAGTTGATAATGTGGCCAAAGGCCCTGATAATTGTACTTGCAGTAGTCATTTTTGAGATTTTTACTTTATTGCAAAAATGACATTACAAGCCTAAAAAAAATTCAGGTCTTTTTTTATATTTCAAACATGTTTCTTATCTAACCAAAAACGCAGTACTTTCACAAAAATATTACTTATGCTAACAAGATCTACAGCATTCAGCATGTGCTAGAAGGTTGTGAAGTATTTGCTACGTTTACTGCAGATTCATTAGGCATATAACTTTTTTGCAACGAATACTAATTAAAGCCAAACGCAGTATTCAAAATAACTGCGTTTGAGTTTAGCGAGAAAACCAAAGAGCTACTCTTGCCACGCTAAAAGTACTTAAACGCAGTATTTATTCCACAGTGCTGCGCTTAAGAGTATCAAGAGGTATTCGAGAGTAACATAAAGCTACGCATGCACCGAAGCCACACGGTAGGTACAGTGCAGCATTTCGTGCTAGCAAATCAGAGTGAAATATTCGCACTTGATTTGGTTACACCTTGTATAATTCAAAAGAGTGATTGATGGCTTGATGAGTGGAGGTGTTTTATATTAATAGACTCTAATAAAAAAATGTTCCTGAAACACATTTTATAGACTATTAAAAATAATAATTTGATACGCTGATAAGAAAAATATTAATTTTTTCTAGTACCTACCTAAACTCAATTTTATTTCGTCTCTTCGTCACTTCAATATTTGTCTGAAGTTAAATCTTACCAACACTTATTTATTACTACATAGGTATGAAAATAGAGCATGATTGCGAACTAGAAACGCAGTATTTAACACGTGCTAGGTGATTTTTCAGTAATAAACACAAATACTGCATTAAGCCTTAGTGATACTGTAATACCTGCAAACCCAGATCATCATATCAGCCGAAAGACGTCCACTGCTGGACAAAGGCCTAACTGCAAACCCATATAGTTGATGAAAATGCAGTACTGCGTATTTTATCTAAATAAGGCAGTAAAGTAAAAAAATATTTCAATCTAAAGATTTATTTTTTTAACAATTTTTTCAGTACACTCCAAAAGTTGTATAACATAGATTTGTTGTATAGATACCAAAAAATATGTTTACCGCGTTTATCTCGAAACCACCATTTTGCAAGTACTGCGTTAGCAATAAAAAGGGCAGATTTGTTAGCGTACAAAGTCGTAAATGCCAACACAATGGCATCTGTAGTCTGTAGTAGACGAAAGATTGAAATTTTTGTGGAAAGATAACTGAAACAAAAATCGCCGTTATCGCCGCAACAAGGCGGCCGAACTTTAGCGTTATATACAGGTTGTATTATTCAAACGGGGCAGTGAGGGAAAATCCGAAACTATAAGAGATACGAAAAGTCACGAGACTTATCCAGTTTATGGTAAACTATGAAAATAAACAGTCATAAATTCTGGAAATACATAAAATCCAGTTCAGGAATTTCCGATATTCTGAGTGTACCAATTCCGGAATTGTAATATCGGAAACATTGCCCGAGATTCCGGAATTTCGAAAGTCCGGAATTGTAAGGGACAATTGTTGCTAAGGAACCCTGTATCTACAATCACAGGAAAATGCCTAATTTCATATTTTGATGTACGCAGCTCCTTAGTAAGTATGGGGAGAATGACTGTGGCGTCTGAAACTAGACAAAATTGGTAAATTCGTGGTTTTTTTTAATTTATTTTCATTATTTACACCAATCTTTTCAAAGCTGTAAAAAAAATATAATTCCCATACTTATTGTAGGTAGGTACACTGTTTGTGCGGGGAGATCCATTTCCGTACATTAAACTATGAAATTCAGCATCTTCCTGGGATTGTAGATACAGGGTTCTTAGCACCAATTCTTCCTTACATTACACTATTAATTTACGCAAAATAACGCACTCTGATTTTTAGACAGATTTGACCGGGTTCGATTCCCGGCTGTGTATGAGGCTTTTTTGAAAATCTTTGAATTCAGTTTTGATTTTTTCTAAAATCGGTCTCGTAACTCCTTAGAGCAAATTTCCGTATATCGTATAGTTTCGGATATTCCCTCACTGCCCCGTTTGAATAATATACCCTGTATTTATAATGCATGTCTACCCACTATGATTTTTGTACAATTGTTAACACTGTATGCTTAGATTTAGTATTAACTTATAACTTTTCTCATGTAAGTGAAATATGTTGATTCTTTATGAAAAATAAAGTTCTTTAAACATAAAATGTAAATACATGTACATTTTCATTTCAAAAACTTAATATTTAGTCGCAAGAGAATAAAAAAAAATTAAGATAATTAAATCATTCAATCAGTATTTGTTTAGTCATAAAAATATCTAGGCGACTCTACTACCTTCTGTGTGAAATCTGCCACCACTTGTCCGTACCCTAGTTATTATGTATATACCTACAATTACAAATATGAATGATTTGCAAATGTTGCAATTATAATTTTGCTATAAAAAGTTGTATTTTTGTTATTTGTTACCATTGTGTAAGCCACCAATACTTACTTTAACATAAAACTATAAATAAAAACCTACTTTATAATGGACTTAACGCCGACGAAACCGCGGGCAATTCCTAGTATAGTAATAAATAAGGGTAAGTTTCGTCTTTGTATTTCCATTAGCGTACTTAAAACAAAATAACAATTTTCCATTGATATTAGTTTAAAACATGCTTTGCGGTTTTTTTTATGGATGAGTTAAGGGCACCCCGCTGCCCCGCCACCGCTGATCGCTGCCTGGTGCCACAGCGCCACAGCGCACAGCACGGCGCGCGCATACAATACAGCACGTTTGAAACGTAGTAATATAGGCACGGAATGCTTACCTATACATATCAGTATTTAGTGTCGCCGTGATTCTATATTTCTAAACTTTTGTTTGGTAACTGAGATCATTGTCAAGACCGTTTATTATTAACTCTACAAACTCTAATTCAATATTGGTTATACTGCTTAGCCAGAAATAAATACCTACACAAGCCAATTGTCTACACATCTAACTTTTTTCCAGTATATTAAGTGGATCGATTACATCATAATTTTACAATATCAGCTACTCTAATTCTTTATTAGCAAAATTATTTGCATTTTTTTGTTCACCAAAATGCAGATGTTCCAGACTTCTAAAAACAGATAATTTTAAAGAAACTGAAGTGTTATTGGATATGTTACAGTTTTTTGTAACTCTAATTATATATTTACATAGTTCTTGGCTAAAAATAAAATATTTCAATATAACCGAAAGCCGAACCTAAAAACTTCTAACTTTTTGTATAATTATTATTTAACATGCCTCCAATGACATATCAAAAAAGAAAAAACTTTAATGTTATCAAAACCCATTTTTGTTCAGCCGCTGGTCTATATAGCTAAGCTAAATAATTAATTAATTATAAAATTTTGTTCTTTATATACACCATTTTCACTACCTACAAAGATTGTCTGGAAGTTCTTACTGTTATATTCTATGATAATTTATTATTTTATTCTATTGTATAATTATGTGTACTTATAATTTGTATACGTAAAACTAAAGTGAAAATAGAACTTAATTTAAACCACCGTTGTGGACAGCTTGCACAAAAAACAAGGAAATATAAAATTACACTTTAAAAGAGTACCAGTGACTTCTGAATCCATTTTTTTCTTATTGGCCGGCCGCCTTCCGTCGCGGCGGAAATGAGTTGCCGTCTTGCCCCCACCTCCCCCGGGACGGCAAACCGCACCTCATTATTAGCCTGTCGGAAAATCCATTTGAACCCATTTTCCCCGCTAGAATATACACTTGACGGTTTTAAACGAATTTTCAAGCAGAAATGGCTGGTGGAAAGACTACAAGGGTGTTTAGTAGTCTAGGTAGTCTGTCCGGTGTCTAAGTTGGGCCGAAACTTGGACGCGCTTGTCAACTTGTTGGCTTGTCGGTGCTTGGAGTAGCTTTATTGAGTGCTGTGTTGTAATTAGTTTTTACTTGTTTTGTTCCTATTCCTACTACAGGTTTGTTGTTGCGTGGTTTTCATTGTGTTAAAAAATATGGTTTGTTAGGTTACGTTAGAATGAAATAGTAAGTATGCCTCGGACCGTCGGACCAAGTTCAAATTTGATTTCGGAAAAAATAATCTGGATGGAATAGAGTATATTTAAACCTTCCTCTATGTCAATTCGAATATATTATATTAGTTACATTTTCTAGGGTCATTATGCCAAACCATAAGACAAAATAATGTAAAACACAAAAACAACTATTCTAACGTAACATTCTCAACGAAATATGCAAATTAAGCTTAAATAACGAATAAACAAAATGACATACGGCATGAACAATAGCAAAATTAAACGTTATTTACAAAAGCTTAGTAAGAAAGCGAGGAGCAATAAAAAACTTTCCGCCCACGGGATACCATAAAAACAATTGGAACGCGCCAGACGAGAACTCTCGTGAAATCCAATTACAAATTCAAAGCACGGTCAACGCCGTCCATATAAATTCTGCCAAAACAATAATAGATGCGAGTGGTCCTTCAGCCATATCGCCCGATACCCTCGCGTCGCCACACCATTGCAAACCTTATGACTTACCCCCACATCCAATTTTCTGCAACGGCCACTAAATTCCCGTTGGCAAATCTAACTTGGTAGTTCCACGCCTCTCCAAAAAAATATGGCGCGACCTCGATTTGAAATTAAAAGCGTACCTTGGATTGTGTCCAGCCGTTCCGTCGATGCTGCCAAATCCGGGCATAAAGTCTATTTAGATTTATAGGGATTTTTTATAATTTTATGGGGCTGCAAATCTTTTGAATTATGCACCGCACCAGGAAGGCATAGGAAGTGAGATAGGCGAGGCGACGAGGAGGAGAGGCACAAAACGCTAGTGCCACGAGCCCTCGAGTCGCGTGCCGTCGAGGGCCGGCAGTGATTAGAGCGCGCTAACAAAGCGCTGAGGGCTCTTAACCTACATGCTCCGTTTCACAGCGCGGTGCGACACTCCGCGAGACCGCTGCGAGCCTGGTAGCCAGCCACTCGCCGGCGGCTAATCTCACTTACATTCTTTTTTTTCCTTATAGAATCATCCGCTATCTTGATCCTTGAGTGCCAGTTTGAACCACTTCCACAGCCTTTAAAAAGGCGTTTACAAGATGACCCAGATACATGAGGTAAAACAAGATATTTTATACTTTATATTTAAACAGCGTCCCGAAAAACTAATATAGAGTAGAAGGCAAGTAGGTATAAACTAAAAGGCCTATCATCAGCCAAACGACGTCTCATAAAGCCGCACACATAAAACGGGCGAGCTGCTGAAGTGAAGTTATCCTTAACGCGTATTTCAGTTTTATTTTAGAAAACTTGTAGCTTTATGGGGCTGCACGAGCCTGGCACCAGACAGCCGACAACAGAATACAAACAAGTCGGTATATCGATTTGCTCATTTGCAGTATCGAGTCACAATATTGATTCATGTTGGCATGTCGTCAAGCAATAAAGCGGTTATCTCGGTCGTTTGCGACAGGCCGATCCGCGATACGAGTATGCGCGCTCGTCAACCCCGCTACGTCTTCAAACTACCCGTAATTACTGCAGAAGTCGAAGGTGCGAGACAACTTTACGCCCGTAATTTGTTCCCAAACTTGTTTAGCGTTCCCTCTGACAAGATAAATTCATTAAAGGTTCCCTGTTCGTAATAGAATACGTGGATCGTTGCCTAAACTCGTTGATGTGCATCGGTGTACCTAATTGTACGTCTTATCTTTGTTAGAGTAATAATTTACGTCAATAAAGTGTAATAACGAATAACCATTTCGTGACAGAGCGTAATTAAAGCCGTTTGTCAGCATTCACGAAAATGCTTCGCAGTCTTCAGCTATTCCATCAACAATTCCGCAGATCGCAATATACCTTTGCTTAAACACATTTGTGTTGCCTCCTTTATCATTATCACATTTGTAACATACAAAAATTGCCGAGAGAAGATGCTAAGTGACAATTTAAGGTTAGCTAAACTTACACTTGTGTGGACCGTGGACCGGCATTAAACTTATAATAAAAAAACCGGACAAGTGCGAGTCGGACTCGCCCACCGAGGGTTCCGCACAAAATTATAAATGTATAGTTCTCAGTTTTTTTCCTTTACTTGTAGTAGGTATAAGACGTTAAATTACTTGGCTAATTTTCATAGTTCTAGTTCAATGAAAAGTGTCCTATAAATTTGATTCCCTTGAGAGTGTCGAAATATACGTCTTTTGCGGCATAAACAGCCGTATCTTTTTTTACGTTAACTTAGAAGTTTGATTTTTTCACAGCTTCAAGGGGCTGAAGACCTGAGTATACGGTTTTAATTTCAACTCGATACCTCCACGCGTTCCTGAGATAAAGCAATAACGGATCTTGACAGACAGACAGACAGACAACCAAGTGATCATATAAGGGTTCCGTTTTTTTTCCATTTGAGGTACAGAATAACAATAATAATGTTTTTCTATGAAACGAATTGATTTGTTGAGTACCTAATTGAGTTTTAAATCAACTTTTCTACTGAAACTATTATATATTCTTCTTCAGCGCTGTAGTTTTTTCCGTATTTAGGACAGTAAGTCTAGATCGTTCCTAGAAGTAATAGGATTAAAACGTTGCTCTGCTGAGGCTCGGCATTCAGGTTATTTAAACCAAAATGCAGCAGTAAGTAAGAAGCTAAAATGTCTAATCTTGTTGTATTTTTTTTCCTAGTAGATATGTATAAAGATCGCTTGTATGTGATTTGTCGATGCTGAGATATGTAACTATATGGTAAAGCCCATTGCGTGAATTGTAGGTACATACGCTGAAAAGCATTATAGCGTCAGTATGTTACAGATTTGATTATCATACTTAGATGTTAAATTCAATAATTGAATGATTCTTTTTTTTTTGGCAAACAAGCTTACGGCCTGCCTGATGTTAAGCTGGTACCGTCGCCTATGGACACTTGTATTCGTTGAAATTCTGCTTTTATGAATATGTTTTTCCAATTTATAATACATGAAGTGCTTCTGTCTCAAGTGTAGGTACGTCTAGACTTCAGATTTATTAGATAATCGATTTTATCTATTCGCTGCAACAATGAAACTTGAGTTTTCCAGTCATAAAAGTGAAACAGGCACGCAAAATTGATTAACGCCTTTTATAGTTTATTTACGTAGAGGGCGACGACGGGAACATTTACATAGGACAGTCCTAAAATAGAGCTACTGGACTGGCAACTGGTATCATCATCATCATATCAGCCGAAATACGTCCACTGCTGGACATATCCCACACCCCCCCTTACCTGGTCATCGGTCACCTTTTAGGAGGTCTACCCACGCTGTGCCTTCTGGTACGTGGTCACCACTCGAGAACCTTTCCGCCCCAACGGCCAACGGTTCTACGTGCAATGTGCCCCGCCCACTGCCACTTAAGTTTAGCGATTCGGAGGGCTATATCGGTTACCTCGGTTCTGTTGCGGATAGCCTCATTTGTGATGCGATCACGCACAGATACTCCCAGCATAGCCCTTGAGTGACTTTGAGCCTTCTTATGAGGCCCTTAGTAAGCGACTACGTTTCCGTGCCATATGTCATCACTGGCAACACACACTGGTCAAAGACTCTCGTCTTGATATGATGATGATGACTCAGGTCTACTGTCCCTTGAAGCTGTGACAAAATCAAAGTTCTAAGACAACGCAATCAAAGATACAGCCGTTTATGCCGCAAATTTCCGCAAATTTTCGAAACTCGCAAGGGAATCAAAACCTACAGGGTACTTCCCGTGAACTCGGAATCTTTAAATTTGATACGAAACAACGTCTTATAGCACAGGTAAAGGAAAAAATGCGAAAACCGTCTAGTTAAGTACAGTCGCCATCACATACATAGGTACACTATAGGTGTTCAAAAATATCGGCACATGCACCCTAATGCCTTGAAAATAGAGGTGTGTTCCGATGTTTGTGACGTGTTTGTTTGCTCCGATGTATGTGATGGCGATTGTACAACACTGAAAATGTGAATACTTAATAGTGAGTGTCAGTTTATAGTGGAATTTTTTCTATTGTACGGGGTGGTCGGGAACCCTCGGTGCGCGAGTCTGACTCGCACTTGACCGGTTTTTTTTTAGTTATCTAAAGCTTTAGTTAGTTTGTGTTTTGACCGATCCTTAAGTTACATATAATTCCCTCATCGTATGTAAGTATCGTACTTACGAGCGCACGTACTTAAATACGTACGTGCGCTCTTTTATCTTGCCGTCTGCTAGAACCTAAAACTATGTTAATTCTACTAGTTCATACACAGTGAACTATACAAAGGATAGACATGCCACAAAATTCAGGACGAAACGTTGAGATAATAGCTCATATGAGACCCGTCGTTGCCTAGCAACTGAAGAAGTTTTGTATGAATATAATTTGTAGAAACTACTTTTCTACCGTCGTGTGAAAACCATTTAAACTTGTCTGGATAGAGCAGTGGAGTTTACGACGTACATAAAACTACCTTTCACGTCGAAAAGGCTACTTTATGATTCGAAATGTCTCTTACAGACTGTAAGAGACATTTTTCAGTTTATAAACTAGCGAAGTGGAATTATGTGCCGTTCTTGCTTGGTCTTAGATCATGAACATTCCTTTGAAAATTGACACACTTATGTTGAACACAAAGTAATTAAAAATAAAAGACAAACAAGAAGAAAATGACACAGGCACATGATTTTACGCTGAAGAGTACCTTGAGGAAAAATAAATCAAAAAAATTCTCGTCAGTTCAGTCAAGAAAATAAACAGGAAATATGTAATAAGTATATATGTATAGTAGCAATTCTGTAACTTTCATATTTTTGACATTATCATTAAGTTCATGGAGGTAGTTACATTACAAATAGTAGGTACCATACATATTTCGAATAACTTTACACAAAACGGCCTAACTTCAGGACGCATTGTGCCTTCAGCTGTGTTGATTTGTGAACAACGCGCGACTAGAACCTCTAACTAGATGTTTATTTCTTTCTTACATGAGTATCAGCCTCCCACATTGTATCAAACCAACCGCTCACCGTTTCCATATTAGAGTATGAACAAGCCAGTTCGGTTCGTAAGTATAACTCTGATGTTCCAGAGTTAACGCTAATAGAATGTTGCTTATAGCGTTTGATCTAATGAATCCCACCTGGCGGCTTTCACCTCCGCCCCCTAATCACCGGCGTGCGATTGTTGCGGCGATTATGTGGACTAAATGAAATCGCAATCAAGCTGTAATCTGATTGGGTCGACCCTGTCCGGCCTGAGCCTTCAGGATTTGGACTAATCGGGGTGATTTACTTTAAACTACCTTTAGGAAAACTTTTAGTTTCCTATTTATATCAGACAAATTATTTATGCGAACTATTTTTATGATGGGTCATGGTTCTTGGATACTTTTAAAGATATGATAGTGATATAACCCTGTCATGACGTAGCTGGATACATTAACAGGTCTATCCAAATATCATAAACCCTCCATGATGCGTTCAAGAACCGCACATTATGACCACCATAAAAATAGACAGTTATGTTAGAACAAATTTCTTATCTGTGAAAATGCTATTATTGCTAAATAATAACATCGATTTCGATAATATTATTTCATTCAAATTTCGAACGTCTCTGAAAAACAAAGAAATTTGATTTAACCTCTATTCTAATATCAGTCGAGATGATGTTTAGTTCGAAATGATTTGTCAATTTGCATACAAATTTGACTAATATCGCACGTAAGTAAGATATCGAACGATATGATAGTAGGATGAGTTGGATCCGACTCTAGTTTGTCTCTGAATTAAAAAAAAAACTATGACAGCTGCCAGAAAACAACGCCGCGATGCCGGTCATAATTAGCGGCTCCTGAATGCATCATGGAGGCTTATGATATGTGGATAGATAAAGTAGTGTATGTAACTGTACAAAATTAGGCATTAAAACACTCGTGTGATGTTATTATGAAACTTTCATAAACCCTCACTCGTGTCTAATGCCCTTTTTATGTACAGTCACATAAACTACTATAATTAACCAGTCGATGAGACAGTCACGATATAACAAGATACCTAATACCTTATAAAAGTTGTTTGAGTTGACTGAGTTGGATCATAATAATAATCCAATTCAATTAAATTCAATTCATTTATTGCAATAATCATGTTCATTATACTATGGATGCATTATACTATGGATGTCAAAAGGTAGTAATAAGTAGGTACATGATACCCTGCAAGGGCACTGCAATTTTCTTACATTCTAAAATTAGGTAATAAGTACTTTAAATATTATAATATTACAACTTGATGTTGTTTCACTATTTTACAAATTCAATTGGTGCTTTTAACATACAGGTACTTGAGGAATTTTACATCCGTTGAAAAAGCGACTCTACCATTCAAGCTAACGACAATTTTATAAAAATTATCTAATCTATACCTCCCTGCGGAATCTCTAAAAATATTCTAAATAGTGATCTTTCACTCTAATGAAATCTGTTCCACCTAGAAATCCTATAGTTTAACTTCTAAACTACACTATCCCGTTACTTTACCAATTTTTTTATATATATTTTAATTGCTTAAGTAATAGAGTCTTCAAATCATCAAACTTCATAAAGCTGGCGAACCTAATCAATCATCAAAAGCAAGCCCTTTCAGCTTCTAAATACCCATTGACAAGACGTCATAAACGTCAAATTTCGCCCCAACTTTGAAGCTTTCTCTTATTTATCGATCCCTCTTCCTATAAAGTACTTACTGGGAAAGATAATTAATACTTTCTCTCGAATACCTTAACGAGCGTAGTTGTAGAAACTTGAGTTGTTGTGTATTGTTCGAGCTACGTCCGAATTGAGCAGGCAATTAATACTGTTGCAATAGGTATGTAAAAAGAGGTCCAATCATACGCATATCAATATACTCGTAGTCCCAGTCTTAAACTTAGTTTGGTGTGGTTGCGAAGTATATGAACTAAACAACGAAATACCAGCATATATACATATGAACATAACGACAAAAGTATAAAATACTATAAACCCAAATGTTATCTATTCTGCTAGCTGGTGTAGATAAAAGGTGACTTATACAAGAAAATACTGTATCCTCATATTCTAAATATCGTTATAGGCTACTTGAAGCATACAAGGCTAGGCTAATTCCTTTATCGACTCGTCTACTTCTACGTCGGCCAACCTTCAGGCCCTATTTCACCAAATCGATAATTGTCGCCTGAGAATGACAATTCGACTTACTTGGCTGCGTCAACAGGTTAATATTTATTGACCCAGCAATGTACGTGGAATTGTCATGAATGATCAAGATGGTGAAATAGGGCCCAGTCCTACTGGGTTTACGATACTTATTGAAGGACAGATGACAAACGAGCATGACATGAGCATGAGCTACACAATAAAATCAAAACAAGTATTAATAAGTTTTATCACAAAATTAATAGATACTCAGGTGAACTACAGTGCCTGATCATATTAAGAACGGGCTCAAAATCAATCGGCCTGAAAGGCCGGGCCATGATTGCAGTCGTGGCCAGCAATGGCCATGCTCGGCTGGCCATTCATGGCTGCATGGTCTGGACATGTACGATAATTGGTAAACCGGTTGGTTGGTTGCCTTAGGATAGGGGACTGACTATGATTATCACGATTTGCTCTATCTCTAGGCATTCTAGCTCAGATACTTGTGCCATCAGTGTGCCATCAACATCCACATTAAGACTCTTACTTTTGTTGGCCAATGTGATGCTCACGTAATATTTAGATTGATAATACATCCTAATTAATTATGTACCTAAATATTATGCAGTTTCGTTTCTCTTCAACTCTGACTTCGTAAATATTACAAAATATTAAATTTTTTCACTAATGATGGTATTAAATATAAGGGTATGAAGTATAGTGAAATGGACATAATAGAGTGTCAGTGTATGAAAAAAATCGTGCCGTAGTTTCATCACCAATTTAGAAGTTTTATACACATACGGAATAGCTTTGTCTAACTTAATATCACTTCACTCCAACGATACTTAGATACTCCGAGTATAATAATTCTAAACCACATATTCTAATTAGAGACTACCTTCACATAGTCACAAGAGAATTTCAAACAAAACGCTCAAATTTCGACGTAGCAACGCTAACACGGTAAAGTAATTTCACAATGCACGTAAACCCGGCTGTGCTTATTCACAACTTGTTTCACCTCCTCTCACCGCTCACCCCTCGTATATCTTGACACCGGGGTCCGTAATAACACTGCGTAATCGAAGGTCTGATTTACACTGGTTCGCCTAAGATCAGGTGAGGTGAAACGTGAATGGAAATGCTCGTGGATGAAAATTATTCAGCGCAATTTTCTTTTCAAGTGGCGTGGTTTGAATTCATTTTCAGCTTAAAATGAACGTACGGGATTATGTGTGTGAATTCTTGGCGACAAAACACGCTTTATTACTTGACTTGATAATATTTCAGTATTTTTCTCTTTCGATTCACCCTCCTCGTGATCGTCAGTTGCTTTCATAATGAGTGTGACAGACCCAGATTCTTAAATAAGCTAAGTTAATACAAATATTCCCTTTTTTGTTTGGCATGAAAAAAAAACAAATTTTATGGAACTAAATAATACCTACATCATTTCATAAGCATTTCGACATTTATTATTTCTTGACAACTGCAACACATGTGCCTAAAATACTTGTCAACATTTGCTTATATTTACGTAACAAACTTATGTACCAACACATAAATCAATTAATCAATCAAACAATTAATTCATCCCAACACTTTACTACCGAGTGACAGGGAGGTATGGAAGAAAAGGACATGCTGCGGCGACCCCAAATAAATGGGATAAGGGCAACAAAATGATGACTTTACTACCTATATTACTTAGCAGCCTAAATGTATTTAACTCATTGACTATCTAATATAACACATATTACGAGTAGGTACATTGTCCAACGATAAATCACCCAAAACCGTTCGTTTCCGATTCCATTCAGTGTCCACTCCAGTCCATAAACCTGCCATTAGCGTCAGCAGAACATACATATATTAATTACTCCTGTTAGCGATTGTCCCAACATTTACTGGGCTGGCCGCCAAACCAGATAGCCGTAGATTTAGCTATGGATCCTATTATGTAAATGTATGTGTCTGGCCACAGATGTCTCTAAATTGACAACGTATTTACCGCGATATGTGTGGAGACAAAGTGTATCGGCCTGAGCGACATATATGTGCGGCAGTAAAGAATTTTAGAAATGGACAAAAGACAAAGTTGCTAAACAATTCTCATTCTTATTTTTTTCGAGATATTTTTTTTTGTTTAATTCTGTCATAGGTTTATTTCGCCATTTGGATGACTTTTTAACTCTTCATGTTGCAAAATATTATAACAGAGCTCTAACATGTATCTACCTCATTACATAGAAAGGAACTTCTTTCTTATGATCTGAGACCTCTCTACACAGGTAGTGTTTTGCAGAGCATGTGCTTCGACATGTAAAGCACACAGTGCGGTTTGATGATCTACTTAAATAATATGTCTGTAATTAGCATACACGTCTGTC
The DNA here is from genome assembly GCA_963854355.1 of Epinotia brunnichana. Lineage (NCBI taxonomy): Eukaryota > Metazoa > Arthropoda > Insecta > Lepidoptera > Tortricidae > Epinotia > Epinotia brunnichana. The sequence continues at coordinate 12,090,978 of OY977949.1, read as the reverse complement.
GTGTACTTCTGTGAGTTCATCAACTTCTGAAAATCGCCGCTTGTTATGGGCCAGTCAACAGTCAACACCCTGGCCTCATTTCTGCAACACAATTTCAATGACTATTCAGAAACGTTCAATAACTGTTGTTATCACCTGTCACTTTGACATTTGCGCTCGTAAGAATGAAACAAAACACATTTTATTTAACAGAGGCAGTTTAAGTTTTATGAATAAGGGGTTTTTTTTTAACAGATTTAATCTATTAATAAGTAGTTCATGGAGTCCACTCTTACAAATTTTGGTTGCACGTGTGTTGGAGTGAGTGCGTCATTATCATTCGTTCCAGCATCGATCGATGGTATGAATTGCTACCTGTATTCGAACTATTCAATTGGTGTCATTTATTCAATTCCTTCTTATAACGCCACAGTAAAATAAAAAATACAGACCATAAAATCACCAAAACCTTTATTTTTCATAGACTAAAAATAACCGAACGCGTCTTGCCTTAGGCGCTGTTTAGGGCGCTCCTCGCAACTAGGGCAGAAGGGCCCATTTGCCGCTCCATTGGGCATTTTGATGTAGTGAGCTAACATATGACTGTATTGTTGATAGGAACTTTATAGTCGTGCTTACCCGCCCGGGACGAAAGTGAGCAATACCGGGCTTGGTAAATGGGTTATTAGTTTCGTTGGTTAACCGCGTTACAAATTCACAGCGAAACAGTTATTATATGCTTGTATTATTTATATGGTAAAAGTCGCGGGAGTCGCGCTGGATGCGGGTGGCGCAGGACCAGCAGTGGACGTCTTTCGGCTGATATGATGATGATGATGATGATTATTTATATGTAGCCAAGAGATTGCTATGCTATTTTATCTTCAGCAATACAAAACGGTACTTATTAACTACAATTTGCACAGGATTTCTATGGAAAGTGTATCCGCTTTTCATTGCTCTTAGGTACATTTTGATCATAATAGGCAATTTTCTATTATTATTTTAGACCCCTTCGTGGTTTTCGTACACAGATATGAAATAAGGTTTAGTAATTCATGTAATACTGTGTACAGCATAGACAGAGTCATCATCATCATCATCATATCAGCCGAAAAACGACCACTGCAGACAGAGTATTACTTGTTTACTCGTACTCGTACAACGACATAAAAGCGGCAGCAAGCGTTAAAATAATGCAACTCCCTTTAAACATACCATAAATAATAGAAAAAACACTAATAACACATAACGTGTAAACAGTACAGTCGACATCAAATAATATCTGTTTACGTTTTTAACCTTATTACAGAGGAATACGGTCCTAAATTGCAATCATATCTTTAACTTCAACTGTACATACTGCGGCTTCCGACAGCAGTAGACCGGTTATGCGCATACGCACGCCATTGTCCACGTAAATGGTCCTTCGGGACCGGACCGCGATCCTGCACCGTTATCTGCTAGGAGTTAGTAGTAATTGCACGTAATTGGCCCGGTTCAATCTAGTTTTTTTGCATAATGCAACGCTATGCAAAAAGAACTAACTATAATGGGACGGGGTAGGAACGTCTAGACCAGTAACTTTTTAGATCTGTGTCAGAGTCGAATAGAGATATAGAACATAGAACGAAAAGCTCAATCGTTGCACCAAAAACTTCTTCTTCGTATGTCCCTCTCTAAACAATGCCTCCGGGTCATGTACAGTAAAAAATCGTCTTTCCTGTGGTCAACAGTTAGGGGCTTATGTGCATGTTTACTGTTTTTATCGCATAGAAATAAAGAAGAGGAGTCGCCGTTAAAGCGGATTCAGAGTCCAACCAAAAATTAGGCTTTAGAATAGAATAGAATAGAAATCATCATAAGTAAAAAAAAAATACATTAACAAATACATCGAAGACGTAGATCGGTATGTGAACCCTTACCTTACCTTTATAACCCTTAACTTTGGTAACGTCCACAGAAGAAACGCGAACCTAAATCTTCGTACGACCCCTTTGGCTACGGCCATGGTTAGGTCCAAAAACGATTAGGTAGCAGACCCCGAATGGTATAATGCTATGATGATGATGACTGGCGATGATGTCCACATCTATAGGATGTCTGTATACATTTAAGTTAGGTACCGCGTAAGCGGCAAAAGCGGCAGCGCAGTAAGCGTTCATAGCCCTGCGGCGCCTGCGAATCGGAAACGATAACGCAGGTAAAGCAAAGATGGCAACGGTCAGTCATTGGATGGGTGATCGCCTGTTTGAGTGGTTACTATAAATGAGCGCTTCCGCGCTTTGGAAGACACGCTAAGCAGTTGATCCCGGATGCTGTCTATGACAGTAGTCGTTAAGCCGAGTTAGAGGCCTTCGGGCGGCTTAAGAACCTCTAACAGTCGAGTTGCCCACTCACTTGACAAAGGGGGGACAACTGTCACTTGCGTCCCCAAGAGCTACTTACCACAACCCTGCACGTGTCCCCTGGGTGGTACTAAAAAGTGACAATCTCAAAGGCCAAATAATGTATGCCATACGATTAAATAAAATAAGTTAGGTACCTAAATAAAACGGTTGCTTAGTTCTATAAATCGACTTTTAACAATATCACTTGATTGCAATTAATCTATAGTTAAGTTCGAAATATTTATCCACACACTATTACCAATTTATTTACATACCTACTTCTACTTACTTAAGGGGGTTCGATTGCCATACAAAACGTTATTTGACATTCGTAGGCTAACGGCGTGATATTTTAAGAAACTTATGTACTTAACAAACTTTCATAAATTGGCTTCCCATTTGCGCTAAATTCCCCCTTTCCTAGAATAAACTTACATAAACTAGATTAATTTGAGAAATTGGTTTGTCACGTGATATTTTGGGAAAACTATTTTTCTCAAATTAATCTAGTTTATACAAGTTTATTCTAGGAAAGGGGGAACTTGGCGCAAATGGGAAGCCAATTGATGAAAGTTTGGTACATAAGTTTCTTAAAATATCACGCCGTTAGCCTGCGAATGTCAAATAACGCTTTGTATGGCAATCGAACCACCTTAAGATACACCTTTGCACCTAATCGTATAGACGCGCAGCTCTTACTGCGAGTGACTGTACTAACGTGAACAGGTGTTCGCACAACCTCACCCACCGCGGTGTCAGGTTACTGAGGACTTATTTGGGTTCGGTGTTCGGTAGCTTTTTTGATATTCAATATTATCCGGCAATATAACAGCGGTTACACACTGCTTTTCGCAACGATAAAAAAGCGCGTATCACGAACGCGCCTGTATCGCGCCAGGAGATAGTCTCTCAGGAGTCAGGAGATACTGTATCGAGTTCGTATATTTGACATAAGTTACTGTGTGTGTTGGGATAAATCGCCAATAACTGACTACTTCAGAAAATTACATTCAGTTAGGTACCTACTAGCCACCTATCATTCATGTCATCACTTAACTTTTTAATGAGATTTTTTTTAATGATTTCAACTAATTCAAGCCAGATATTAAATCCATCCGCGAATCCCTTCAAAAATCAGAAGCATGGTACTGGAACTTGGAAAGTTTCCCGGATAATCCTCTTACGGTCCCGTAATCCCGCAGGGGCAGACGTGTGGAGAGCCTACACTACATCCAATATAGCGAGTCACCGCGTATCGAGACAGCGGTATTGGCAAGTCGGGCTGGTATTTGATACGGCTACTCATTTTTGTATTGTTTAAGGGTTTGGTACAGTCTGACTGTTTCATTGAAAGCCCAGGAGTATGCCAACAAAGAGTGTTGGTGAAATTGAATGAGAAACCTATTTATAATGCGATCTCGCTGGCGGAAGATATGAAAACAGACTTGCAAATTGTGAGTACGTATTTATTATATTTTTATTTGTAGAATGGATCCAAAGACAATTTATAAGCGATTCAAATAACATTAGTGATTCAATACGTGAAAAAAGGTCAAAAGTACAGAAAAATGTGAGAAACTATCAACATTAAGTGTGAAGCAATGCAAGACAAGATGGCGTATTGACAATACTAATGTTATTTGAATTGCATGGTATATATAAGTACATGTATTCGCTGAAAAAATGTCAAGGGTATCTATAGTGATTTGCCATGATAACAGTGACGATTTATGGCATCATTCAATAATCATTACCTTCAAGTCTGACTTGTGCAGCAGAGCTACAAAAAAGTATAGTAATTCAACATTGTCGTAAACAAGATTGTGTGAGCCGAGCGCCTAAACAAAAACTAAGTTTCAGCTCCCCGAAGTAAAGGGGTGGGTAATATGGCAGTCATAACTAGGTATAAGTTTAAAAGGTGGGTAGATGGGATTTACTTGGAAACTTGTAATGGAGGGGGCGTGTGGGATCTAGTAAAGGGGGGACACCCGGGACGTAATGGAATATCATTATCGGTTTATGTGAGGGATTAAAACTGTTTCAGAAACAGAAGGTTGATTGCAAAACTATGTCACCGAAGACGTTCAATTCCAACCGTTTATACTGACCCGGCTGATCTATTTCACATCAGTCATTGGTCAAACTGTCATTAAAATTATTACTTAGAAAATTCAATGACAAATTAATGGGATCACAGTAGGTATATCTTTTCAACCCTAATAACCTGTAAGTACAGCCAAATATAGTTTCAACCCAGTTTAAAGAATTGCCCTCTCTTTAATCAGAGTGACATTACTCTGTGTACATAATATACACCCACAGATAACTTCCTGGAGGTTATCTGTGTATACACCCATATTTTTCGATTTCACCGGAAACCCATTGGTATTTCAGACCGATTTGAATTTGAAAGAGCCTGAAAATGGTTAATTAGGTTAACTGGATATGGGTAACGTTGGGTTAAAGTAATTGGGTGGCTAAATATATTTATCTTACCTACCCAACATGAAGTTAATTGAAAGTAATAGGACCCTGGGAAAACTTGATTGTAATATTAAATGTCAATAAATAATCTGCGTGGAATATTAATAAATTAATTCCCATATTTTACGACTAGGCCTACTTAAGAGGGCGCTCGTTTTTTGGCCAGGAATAAGCGAGAATGACGGATTTTTGACGTTGTAATTCTAAGAAACGGAGAGCTTTTTCTAAATCCTGATTACTTATTTGCATAGGTAAACTCCTCATATTGGTCCTAGCCGCCTCCAATTTACGAAGAACTGAATACTTTAACCGAAAATACCCGATTACCGACAGTAGTTTTCTGAAGAGAGCGCAGAGTCATAAGTTTGAGCCCCTAATACTCCATGATGTTATATGAGAACCTACTTGTTTTTTTCTATTTTCACTAGCGTAATATGTTGCCATTGCTCCTAGCCGCCTCGAATTTTCCTTATTCTGCACGTATATATATGTAAACTGTTCTCAATTACACCATATTTGTCGACAAAATCGTACTGAAAACTCAAGGATTTTCTCATTATTGTTGAATAATTTTTGTATTGAATCTTACACAACATTAAAGTTCATGCTTGTACCAACAAGATCCAGTCCAAAAAATATTACTTTTGTCAAAATTTATATTTATAAATAATTATTCAAAACTAGTATAAATTTACCGTCGCGCGGGAATTTATCTCAGTACCGGCTGAATAGCCCTCCGAGACAGATGTGTAGTGTGTTTATTTGTGGCTATTCACGAAGCTAACCGGCCACTCTTCAGATAAAATAATATTATTTTGATCTCCGACTAGGCATAGTTGTTACCAACCTCGGGGTCAAACTATACTGGGGATACATTCGTGAGGCTAATCGAGACAAGTTATGAATTGCATAGCTGCCATATATGACGTAGTGTAGCGAAAAGGCTCAAACCCACCGGATACGTAACATTTAAAATTGAACCTTCTACCTAAAACAAAAGTCATACATTTCAATGGTGATGTCTTGTGGGTTGGATCCTTTTGTCTAAACTAAGCGTTCTATAGTCAATTATTATTGTACGAGTGATCGTGATACTTGATAGATTTAATTTATTTACTTGTTACTATCAGTCCACCTTGTTAGTATGTATGTATGTATGGGAGTTTGGGTGAAATCTTCAAATTAGGTACAATTGCGTATCTTCGGTGACATAATATCATAGAGCTGGTCTGATGATGGAGTCGGAAGGTGGCCATAGCAACTCCTAAACTCAACAAGATAAAGCCATCGAATTTGGGCTCATTTATTTGGTCATGGCACGGCAAGACTTTGGTGCTGGATGATTTCCAGAGTCTGATGATGGAGCTATAAGGTGGTCATGGAACTCCTAAACTAAACTAGATAAACCCATCTAGTTTGAGCTCATCTGTTTTGTCTTGGTAAACACTTTGGTGATGGATGATTTCCAGGATCTGATGATGGAAGGTGGTCATGGGAACTCCTTAACTAAAATAGATAGACCTATCTTGTTTGGGTTTGTGTGATTTGTCTGTACAAGTACCCACGAACCAGCGACATAATATGCAGGGTTATTGAAAATAACAAGATGAATAAAAAACTTTTTAAAAAACAAGCTTATATGGCGTTTGTTAAGTACAGCACGATCCTACCTTGCATTTAGTAATTATTTTCGTTTATATATAATAATAACACACACCGGGGGTTTACACTGGAAAGGAAGATTTTTACGTGGTTTTATTACATTTCCGAGTCATCATCATCATCATCATCATCATATCAGCCGAAAGACGTTCACTGCTGGACATACGCCTCCCCCAAAGAGTGCCACAATGGCCAGTCCTGCGCCACCCTCATCCAGCGGACTCCCGCGACCTTTACCAGGTCATCAGTCCACCTTGCGGGGGGCCTACCCACGCTGTGCCTTCCGGTACGTGGTTGCCACTCGAGAACCTTTCCGCCCCAACGGCCATCGGTTCTACGTGCAATGTGCCCCGCCCACTGCTACTCAAGTTAAGCAATTCGGAGGGCTTTATCAGTTACCTTGGTTCTGCTGCGGATAGCCTCATTTCTGATGCGATCGCGCAGAGAAACTCCCAGCATAGCATAGCATAGGCTCAAAGTCACTCAAAGGGCAATGGAGAGCCATTGCCCTTTGAGTGACTTTGAGCCTTCTTATGAGGCCTTTAGTAAGCGACCACGTTTCCGTGCCATATGTCATCACTGGCAACACACACTGGTCAAAGACTCTCGTCTTGAGACACTGCGGAATATTGGACGAAAAGATGTGCCGTAGCTTCCCGAATGCTGCCCAGCCGAGTCGGATTCGACGATTGACCTTCCCTTCGACATTTCCGAGTATCACTCTTTATTTCGAAATAAATGTTTAAAAAACCGGCCAAGTGCGAGTCGGACTCGCGCACGAAGGGTACCGTACCATTATCTATATCTTTAAACGGCAAAAAATTTGTTGTATAGGAACCCCCTGTAGCCTAGTTAGTAACTTGGTAGTGACTCTGCCTACGAAGCTGGAGGTCCCGGGTTTGAATCCCGGTAAGGGCATTTATTTGTGTGATGAGCACAAATATTTGTTCCTGAGTCATGGATGTTTTCTATGTATTTAAGTATTTATTTATCTATGTAAGTATGTTTATCGTTGTCTAGTACCCATAGTACAAGCTTTGCTTAGTTTGGGGCAAGGTCGATTTGTGTAAGATTGTAAAAGAAAAAGAAACAGATAAAAACTAAAATAAAAATAAAATTATGTATCCTGTTTTTTAGTATTTTTTGTTATAAATAGCGACAACAGAAATACATCACATTTCAAATCTCTATCTATCACGGTTCATGAGATACAGCCTGGTGACAGACGGACAGACAGACGGACAGCGGAGTCTTAGTAATAGGGTCCCGTTTTACTCTTTGAGTACGGAATCCTAAAAAGTGACATAGGTTTTATGCTCAGAACATAAAAAAAGGGAGAAGTGCCGTACTGCTTAATTTCAACCAAAACCGATGTCCCCAGTTTTCTCCCACCGCAGCGCCCACAGGCACACACATTGAACCGTGTAAAAACAAAGACTCGGGCGTTGCCAGTGAGTCTACGGCAACATGCAAACAAGGGCTGTGATTGGCTTAAACGCACTACACTAGGGGGGCGACAAACGTTAAAATTATGTTTTATCGACATTGATATTAAAATTAATATTATGTTAAGATATTGATGGGTAACAACTTCAACGACATGGTAAAATTATGTGGTGGTATTTAAACTTCTAGCTACAAGTTTAAATAACACGGGTTGTTAAATTACCATAAATCGCAAAAGTAAAAAATATTGACGAATACCTACAGAGTAACATAAACGGCTTTTTATAAGTTCGTGTTCACATACATTTAAAACTCTGGTCACATCGATATTTTTGACCTGTAGGTACCAGGCCGATCCGACTCGCATTTTGGCGCGAAATAATATGTCCATTACTCATATTACGAGATTTAAGGCTAAGGGCGAGTATCCACCAAAGATGTGCGAAGATGTGTTACCATACATTTTACACCTAGGTTTCAAGCAAGCGAGGTGTCAAATATTCGAAAAGTGTACGGCTCTTATTAAGTGGTTGGAAACATTTTTCTTGAAAATGTTACGAACACATTAACTCTTCTCTGTACAGGAAACCAGTTAGGACCTCTGCCAGTAGCATCTATCCATTTTTTTAGTACCTACTCGGATTCTTTGGAAAACTGTAATAAGAAACCGAGATTTCTTCTTCAATTATCACATTTCAAATGAAAGTAAAAAATACTCATTTAAAATAAATTATTGGTAATAATATCACATTTAAAGTTGTTCTGAAGCCATTTGCAACTAAATTATATACTTGTACATACAATTTTAATATGTCTATTTACCGTTCATACTGCAACTTAGTGAAAATCTTATTAGTAGGTACCGTAAACATTTTGTGCCTTTTAATCTTATTAGTATGTTATTAGTTACCTTTAAGATAGGCACCCAACCAAAACAAGTAATTAAATAAAATAAAACAGCGAAAGTAGTCGAAATAAAATAACTAGTATGATATCGTACTTCTATTTTATCGATTACGCGTAAATTGTAACTGCACTTTGGCACCGCTCTAGTTTGCGACGCCAAGCAGCGGCCGTACCACTAAAAAAATCAAGCATCGTCCATATCCATAGTGGTTTAATACATTGCGCCGTGGTTTACTGTATTGAACGTTCAATGTACAACGCATAGAACAAAAATATGCTTTTTCGTTCGATATGTTAGTTCGATCCCGAGAAATGATGCGGCGTTGCGTTTATTTATTAAAATATTAGTTTTTACTGACTTAAGTGAAAATACTAATACTCACATGTGCTGCGTGACTCCACCATTCATGTAGGTTTTAGTTTTATTCCTATTTTTGCATGTAACCACGCTACAATTCGGCATTTTGAGTAAACGTGGAAAAACATTTCAGATTCACGGCAAATTGCGACTAACATGCGGTGGGCAGTGACATGCCCATTTGGCCATGTCGCACCGACACGCGCCAAGCCCCCGTTTCATATCTATTCCTTTTTATCATCTGAGGTTTTAGGCTTTTGAATAAAATCACGCATTCATTAATTGTATTCTAGATAAAAAGCTGTGTTTGTATAATTTATAATTTTCAGTTCCTTTGGTAAGAAACGGACATAGCAATTTCTATGAAGGGCAGTTTTTTTTACTGTCCATAACAAAAAAAAATTCTTCAAGAAATGAATACGTAAGTACCCAGTAATTTCCTAGTAGTGGGTCTACTGGTATAATTTCACTACATTACTATATATAAATAAGACTCAGATAACATGCAAACTATTAATATCCGTAAAACAAATTATTATTCTTATTACTGACAACTTTAAAACTCGTTAGTTTATTTTATACTAAAAAAACGAAACTAAATATACTTTGTCATATCATAGTATTTTAATACAAATAGAAAACTTGTGCTCAAAAATCAAATACTTACTTTATTCAAGTTATCTAACTTCGCTAACATGATGTTCTAGAACATCATGTTAGCGAAGTAATACTTACCACTTTTTAGTGCAAGTATCAATATCGGTCACGGAGTGAATTCCAACGGTGCGCTATACAGATATTTGCATCGGCAAGCTCCGCGGTTAGTTCTATCCCGATCGCACTTACATATAGCTAGAAAGGGACGGCACCCGCGGCTGGTGCGATCTCGCTGTGCATGTGGGGGTTAGGTACGTTTGTGTGGGTGGTAGTAGTATTTACACACACAAACGCACTACGCGTGTCAAAATACCGAATTCTGAGCGAGCGCTTTTTTGAAGAGCACTCTTAAGTGTCATAAAAAATAGAGGTTGTTTTAGGATGGGCGGCACAAACGCTCGGTTTCCGCGTACGGTTTCCGGATTCGGTTTTCAAATCATAGCGCTCGCAGGCGTTTACAGAACAAGTATATAGAGGGTTGTAAGTCGAAAACCGAATCCGGAAACCGTACGCGGAAACCGAACGTTTGCGCCCAGCCTTATTTAGAGACGCTGGCGACGATAAATGTATGAATTCAAAAAACAGTTAAAAAATCCCTTCTCCATATTTTCATTCGTTATAAACTGGGTTCGGAAATTCGGATGCTTTTATACCTACAACTAGCAAAATCCAGGGAAAAGCTAAGCAAGTATGGCATCTTAAATATTATATTTCAATTATTTAAGTTCCGGAATTCCGGTTATTTTTAGGTTATGACTATTTTCAGCGATTTTTGACATCATACACGTTGGTAAATAAATATACGTAATACTGTGTTTATGTTATCCTAATTTTCGGTAAACCGGGAAATCCCGGTAAATTTATTAGTTAAATTAAATTCAGTCCGCCTCCATGCTACTCAACAACAACAACGCGGTGTAGGTACTGAGGCCGAAGTGTAGGTATAAAAGCATCCGAATTTCCGAACCCTGGTTATAAAACCTAGTAAAACGTAATCACCTACAAACGTGTTTCATATTATGCACGTCGCCTCAAACTCATCAAACAACGGATAGTCGGGCAAGTTCTGGAAAGTTCCGTAAAGACTGTGAAGAGTCTTTGAATCTCGAAAAGCCCGCAGAACACACCACAAAAACAGTAAACCCAAATTTGGCTGGGTCAAGGTCATTTATGTTAAGGAAATTAAATACTTGATCTGTATAATGTGGAAGGAAAAGAGCTGTGGAAAATGGCCGAACCGTTTGACTGAAAAAAAATCTGCAAAGAAAACTTACAGACATTTCCGGATGATTCCTATTCCCAATTTTACGAAACAATATATTATAGTTTTACTAATCTATCCTGGCAACACTCACAAACCACCAGCCACCTCAATGGTACCAGTTTAGTAGTCAAATTGTAAATTGTAGCTTCATAAACAGACCTCCCCACAAGGTGGACTGATGACCTGGTAAAGGTCGCGGGAGTCCGCTGGATGCGTTTGGCGCAGGACCGGTCATTTTGGCACTCTTTGGGGGAGGCCTATATCCAGCAGTGGACGTCTTTCGGCTGATATGATGATGATGATGAAACAGACCTACTGAGGTGCTTCTATAGTGCCACGAAGCGACCCTAACCTAACAACTTAACCTTAAAACTTTCTATCCTTTATATTACTTATTAAGAATGGTCAAGTTCATCCAAACGTTGTACCTACTATTGTCATGTATTTCAAGTAGTTTTAGGTCAGTCGAATAGAAAATATCAAACTTTATTATTTCCAACGAGTATGTGCCACCAATTAAAGTTTATTGACATTTCAAGCGAGGTTCCGAGTTCTATTGAAATGACATAACTACAAATCGTGCGTAATACATGTATGAAATTGATAAAAAATGTTATGACTGAAAAAATCATATATTTGAGACAGATGTTGTGTATCTTGTATGTAACCGACGAAGTACTTAAAACTTCGTTGATTGAATATGTTTTTTCAAATGACTTTTGTTTGAAAATAACGTTGCAAATTTACAGAATAGTCCACTAGTGGTCAAATAGTGGGTAGTTCTAAATATAATTCCTAGTTACTATTCATAATCAGTGTACTGTTGAACGGCTTAGCTCCAACGTAATACGGTGGCGCCATCTTGTGGGTGGGGATTAGATTCCAAAGAGTTTTCCCACCGCGCGGGTAAGTGAAATAAGCGGGAGCACTCGCTCGGCGCTGGCACCTTAGCACGCAAACTTGGCACGCTTGTAAACAACAATATGGCTTAGTTAGATTAATTTTGATAAGGTATGTCGTTTTTGAAAATTGCGTCTTAGAAATACAAATTGAGCATTTTTGATTAGATTAGATTTATCTATTGCTTATTTAAATGAACTGAACACAACGTGAAACCGGTCTCTCCATCTCCACTTATAATAAATCTCTAAATTAAAAAAAGAATCAGCCAGTTTGAAACTAAGCTTTGTGTGGTACGAATGTTCTCAGCATCCCATGAACGGAAAAATATGAAACATTTCATATAGGTACATTATTATTCTAGCTGCAACTTAGGATAGTTTTTATCCGACTGCGACAATTAATTAATTTTCCGTAATATACGACTTCATTTAATTTTTCATTTATTTTTATTGAAATCAAACGCTGCTCCAACTGTCAGCTATAAGAAATGTCAAATTTTCGTCAAAATGGCGGAATTGCTTTGCCTTTCACGTATTAATAATTTAAATCCAGTCTACGATCGACCTTTACGATACACATGCCAAAAGTTAAACCATAAAAAAATATTCGATTTTGATATGAGAACTTATATGCGCAAATGTCGCATTATGGCGTAATTTCAATAGATGTTTCAACAAATTTGAACAATATAATTAACACGAATTTGTTTTTTTTGAATGGCAATGGCACGCGCTCTTTGCGCATTCTGCCAAAGTGCCTGCGGCGCTACCACGAAAACCGAAACTCGCAGTTCTTATAACTGCATCCCTGTCACTCGAGTATTGTTAGTGCGATAGAAATAGAGATACCCGAATATTTTCGAATTCCGAAGTTCGTGGTTATAGCTCAGTAATCGAAACTACACCCCAAAAGCCGCGTCCGCTGCGCCATGTTTTCGTGGTTTGTAAACGTCAAACTTGTTTTGCCAATCAAAACAAAACCCTTTTTGTTTGCCGAACCTGACGGAAAACATATTAGATGTTTAAAAACATGGAAAACATTGGTGCAGCGGACCCGGCTGGAGGTAGACACTAAATAAAATAATCATAATGTATTTTCTCGAAAAAAGGATTATAGAGAAAAAATCAACGCAAGAGGTTATATGTATAGGTAATCACTAAGTTCCAAAGTTTTATGTTCTGTCCCTTTTCCACAAAACGCACCTTCATATGAAACGATTGTTTTTTTACTATGACGCTCGAGGATCTTGACGTCACAGTCCCCGATCGTTTTCTCACTCTAACAAGCGACATTAAAACGGTTTTGAGATATTTGAATGGGATTTCGTCATTCTTCTATATATCTATACCTACATATAAATGCCAACTCGTATGTCCTGACTGACTCACCCACTCACTCATCAACGCACAGCCGAAACTAGAGAGTTGAAATTCACACCAGAACTACCTTTTACAACGTAGGCAACGGAGAAGAAGGGATTTTTGGAAATTCTACCCCTAAAGGGGTCAAATAGGGGTGCAAAGTTTGTATGGGGGAAACTTTATTATTTGAGCTAGAGACTTAAAATTGTGTAGAAATATTACTTATTAGAATACAAATAAAGTACTTTCAACGTTAAGGAAAATTCTGCCCCTAAGAGGGTAAACAAGGGGTGCAAATTTTGTATGGGGGAAACTTTATTATTTTATCAAGAAACTCAATACGTTGTAGAAAGCTTACTTATTAGAATACAAATAAAGTACTGTCAGCGTTTTGGAATATTCAGCCTCTGAGGGGGTTAAAAAGGGTTGCAAAGTTTGTATGAGCGTAACTTCTTTTTGAGATAGAAGCTTAAAAGTTTGTAGAAAGATTACTTATTACAATACAATTAAAAAAACAGCGTTTTGGAAAATTCCACTTCTAAGGGTATGAAAAAGGGGTACAGTGTTGGTAAAGGGGATTTTTTTGAGCTAGAATCTCAAATTTTTAATTTTTCCCTGAAAAGCGTTCAAAGTTTGTACGGAGAGCAAAAAAAATTTAAAGTATGATATTTGTAACTTCGATCTTAGCCTCTAAACAGGCTAAGATCGAAGTTACAAATATCATACTTTAAATTTTTTTTGCTCTCCATACAAACTTTGAACGCTTTTCAGGGAAAAATTAAAAATAAAACACTCGGTTTTTTTATTGTAATAGGTAAGTATTTTTTCTACAAACTATCAAGTCTCTAGCTAAAAAAAGTGTTTCCCATACGAACCTTGCACCCTTTTTTAACCCCTTAAGGGGTGAAATTTTCCAAAACGCTGGCAGTAGTTATTTTTTTGTATTTTAATAAGTACGTAAAGTTAAGTTTCTACCTATAAAACGTATTTTAGCATTTTTTTTAAATATATCCCCTAAAGGGGATTATAAGGGTGTTCAAAGTTTGTATGGAGAGCAAGATATTTTTAAAGTAAGGGATTTGTAACTTCGGTTTTAGACTGTTTGCTAAAATACTACAAAACTTATTTCAGCGTTTTTTAATTCATCGCCTAAGAAGGTTAAAATGGGGTTCGAAATTAGTATAGAGAACAAGACATTTTTAAAGTAAGAAATTTGTAACTACGGTTTCAGACTGTTTACTATGAGCATTCAGAGAGGGTTCTTAGTTTGTATAGAGAGCAAGAGATTTTGAAAGTAAGAGAGAATTTGTAACTTCGGTTTTAGATTGTTTTCTAAAAGACTAGGTACAAAATTAATTTTAATGTTTTTTTTAATTAATTCCTTCAACAAACATTTAAACGATAACATGTTATACGCGGACGAAGTCGCGGGCAACAGCTAGTATTTTATATATCACTTAAATATAAATCTTCCGTGAGTTCAGAAATATAGAATGTAATAAAATATAGAACGAACGATTCGAAAAATTTCGAGCAATATTCGACCTTTAATGGCGTGAATGACCCATTTTATTACATTCTTAGCTGTGCTTGAAACTGTTTGAACCATGTATAAACAAAGGAGTGTTTTACGTTTTAATATATGTTGATTTTTTAGGTCCAGCGCGTGTGAATTTGTCTAAAGGCAGACGTTATTTCGGTCTAGTGCGGGAATTTCAGAACTAAGATAACAATATTTTGGTGAAGTTAGTTAAACACTACCTCCCAAGTTCTATGTGCATTCAGAAAAAACAATACATACAAGTTCATCAGTTCATCACATCAATTCCACGATAAATTGGCTTGTTGAAACGAAAACAAAATAAAGTGACATGCTGCTCTCTGAACATTTTCAACTTACAAATTGTCAGACTCGTTTCTTGCTTCTCGTAAAAACCTGTCAAAACTTTATGGAACTCCAAGTACTGCTGAAGCACTTCCAAATTATGAATTCTTTAACGAGGTTTTGCTCGTCTTTTACAGTTTTACTGTAACTTTTGCTCATTAATGCAGTATAATAGGACAGTTGCTCTCGCGTTGATGAACCAACTGAGACTTTTTGTTTGTTTTGTGATGTATCCTATATACTATTAAACGAGCAATATTTGTATATATATATATATGTATGTATGTATGTATATATACAGGGTGGAAATATAAGTCGGGACCTGGAGGGAAACTACCTTAAATCCTTAAGCTGGCTCATTTTACTTAAAGGTGACATTCCATTATTTTTAAAAAGAAACAAAACTGCATTCAAAGATTTTCAAAAAGCCTTACACACGGCCGGGAATCGAACCCGGTCGAATCTGTCTAAAAATCTGAGTTCGTTTTTTTGCGTAAATTAATAGTTCTAGGTGTAAGGAACTATTGTTGCTAAGGAACACTGTATCTACAATCACAGGAAAATGCTGAATTTCATAGGTTAGTGTACGGAAATGGACCTCCCAATACTAACCCGCTTAGTATGTCTGTATGTAAGTATGGGGAGATGTGACATCTGAAACTAGACGAAATTGGTAAATTCATAGTTTTATTTATTTATTTTCATTATTTAAACCAATCTTTTAAAAACTGTAATAATAATAAAATATCATTCCCATACTTAGGTACCCATAGTAGGTACCTACTGTTTGTACGAGGAGATCAATTTCCGTATTTAAACTGTGAAATTCGGCATTTTCCTATGATTTTAGATACAGGGTTCCTTAGCAACAAGTGTTCCATACATCCGGAACTATTTATTTACGCAAAAAAACGAACTCAGATTTTAGAAAGATTCGACCGGGTTTAAATTTAAAGATTCCCGGCCGTGTGTGAGGTTTTTTTGAAAATCTTTGAATGCAGTTTTGTTTCTTTTTAAAAATAAAGGAATGTCACCTTTAAGTAAAATGAGCCAGCTTAAGGATTTAAGGTAGTTTTCCTCCAGGGCCCGACTTATCTTTCCACCCTGTATATATTTGCAATCACGTTCTCGGAAACGGCTCTAACGATTTCGATGAAATTTGGAATATAGGTGGTTACGGGGGCGAGAAATCGATCTAGATAGGTCTTATGTCCGGGAAAATTCGTTTTCTCCATATTTTCTTCATTTTCATAAAATACAATCATGATTCAGTTTTATATATAAAAATACACGTGAGGCCTCCTGGGGCAGTTAAAATCTATCATGATTCAGTTTTATATATAAAAATACACGTGAGGCCTCCTGGGGCAGTTAAAATCTATCATGATTCAGTTTTATATATAAAAATACACGTGAGGCCTCCTGGGGCAGTTAAAATCTATCATGATTCAGTTTTATATATAAAAATACACGTGAGGCCTCCTGGGGCAGTTAAAATCTATCATGATTCAGTTTTATATATAAAAATACACGTGAGGCCTCCTGGGGCAGTTAAAATCTATCATGATTCAGTTTTATATATAAAAATACACGTGAGGCCTCCTGGGGCAGTTAAAATCTATCATGATTCAGTTTTATATATAAAAATACACGTGAGGCCTCCTGGGGCAGTTAAAATCTATCATGATTCAGTTTTATATATAAAAATACACGTGAGGCCTCCTGGGGCAGTTAAAATCTTTCATGATTCAGTTTTATATATAAAAATACACGTGAGGCCTCCTGGGGCAGTTAAAATCTATCATGATTCAGTTTTATATATGTATAAAAATACACGTGAGGCCTCCTGGGGCAGTTAAAATCTATCATGATTCAGTTTTATATATAAAAATCTCTAAATTACACAAGATGCATTGTGATGATGTACACGGAAAGAACATGTTTAGTCACATTTTTTTTAAATGAGATTTTTATTTCATCATTTAGAGCTCGTTATGAACTATATGTGACATCAAACTCTCATTTTTTTTAAAGAGTCTGTAGAAATAAATGTTCTTTCCGTGTACCCTTCAAATATACCGTACATAAATGTAGAAAAATTACATGCAATGTAAAATCTAAATGCGTGAGGCCCTTTCGAACCACACTATCCCGATACAATAAAACATCCACTCAGAACACTAAACGTTGTTCTCTCTTTAAATAATTATTCGAAGATTAGTTCCTTTAATATTATAGTTAATAGCATTCTTACATCATAATGTTTGAAATAGTGGGCAGTGGAAGCCGTTTAGCGGTAAGAGTCCTAATCTCTCGAGTGGGGTCAACGACCGGCTGAGCGCATTAATTGAATTAAAGAACAGACTCATTATTTTTGCCTGCGGCGCCCACTTTTTCTTAATTTTGCGGTGTTACGGTTATAATGAGTCGAAAGATCTTTTGTTACATTTAGAGGTACAGTGGTCTAGTTACGGCTTTAGTGAAGAGAACCTTCACGGGCCAAGTAAAATTTAATCTATAATATCAATGTCATAAACATTCTGTCGGGGAAAACTATTCACACATTATCTGGAACGCCATGGCGTTCCAGATAATGTACGTGCACGTATTCTGTATTGTCTAACTTCCCTAAGCGGCTCGGATCTATTTACGGTAATACTTTTTGATGTATTCTAACACAGTTATCACCAGCTACCGAAAGACCTAGTAGCTGCTGATGATTAAATAAATGGATCAACTAATAGCGTAGACGAATCAAGTCAATTATTCATTTTCGATAAAAATACAAAGTTGTTTAAAGCTGGTAGATAATGTATTAATATTGAACTAGATAAATTACTTATCCATGAACAGAACTCAAGAGTCAGCCATAAAATCGAGCAACTATGGTATGGGGATAGAAGACAAATGAAATGACACACAGTATATATAATCCCAAATACTTATCTGTCAAGTCAAACTGCTAGTAACCAGGGACAATCGCACCAACCCATGAATCCCCAAACACGCTTGCAATTAAATCCAGCAAAGATCGTTTTAAAAGAGTTATTGGGCTCTTCGCTCTAAAGTTGCAGTCATTTGTTACTCGCTGTATGGCAGCCAGAGGGTTTTGTGCAACTGCATTGTTGCACGTGGTTTTGTGAACATTTATCTTTTAAGAGTCGCATTTGTTTTTTTTTTTAATTCGTTAATCCTTTCACAGTACCTACTTACCAGTAGCGTGGCGTCTAAAGAAACTCGTCCTATCGTAGCTAGCCCTAACTTGGCTTACTTTTTGTTCTGGTGCTCAACTGTCTTCAAATGGACAAGCAGGTGGAAATCGAGTTCTATGTATTGAAGCCTCGCCACTGCTACCGAAGTAGTTAATAGGTACCGAAGAGTTAGGTACTCTAAAACTGATACAAGAAAAGCTATTCTATTTTTAATGTCATACGATACTACTAAATAAACTGACATAATGATGGCAAAGTTGCGAAGCACGATATTATTATTGATTCAGGTTTAACAATAGGTATGTTATCGTTATAATGCATTTTAACAGTTTTCAACATGTCCTGGTTTCACGAAATTAAAAATAGACCGACACGGCCCGGCCGCACCAAAAAAGCCCGGATATAAGTTACCAAAGCAGAACATTACGATATTTACAATTTATGTTTTAGATAAGAGTAATGTAGATGTTACTGTAAACTAATGTTAATGATTACAGTACAGTGACATATTTTGCAAATTCATCATCATCATCATCATCATCATCATCATCATTAGCCTATATACGTCCTACTGCTGGGCACAAACCTCCTCCCATGGATCTAACGTATAAAAGAAAATAAAGTGTTACAAGAAATTGCGATGTACCTACTATATGCTTAATAGCATGAATTTAAACATAAATAACCTTATTACCTCCATTGCTTCAAATAGTATATTATTCACCAACTCAACATATGAATTCAAACATTGCGAAATCCCAACACAGTAGTTTCCTTATCACTTGTCCTGAATGAGGCTTTGCCTAAGCCTGGCCTGTCCAGACCGCTCAGAGGTCCCAACTTTACTCGTTGTGTCGGATTTTGTACGGCTAAATGTGGACTGGATTTTGTACCCGTCCTTAAAATGGAGACATCAGGATTTGGGATAGAAACCAATTGTTTATGAGCGAGATAGTTTAAAACACCTATTAAAAGGTTAACTTTTCACAATGTCGAAATCATCTAACAAAATGATCAGATTTTCCGAATCGCATTTCCAATTGAGCCGCTTGAACCAACATACCATTAAGAAAATCTCTTGGGCTCATCCTAAAAAATATCCAAACCTAACCGACTCTCAAAACACAAAAGCACTCTATAACGATTTAGAAACAATGCCCGCTAAAGCCTTTCGGAATCCCGAAATCCTCAGAAAGAAACGCTATTACAACCGCAGGACCGACATTTGCCGAATATTCTCGAAAATAGCAGAAAATTTATTTTAAGCTGGAATCTTCGCTTGGAGCCGGCCGTAATTAAAATTGTACTCTTTCGCTCTTCCCAATTTAATCCGCTGTGAACAAAAGAGTTGGGGATAGTTCTGGCGAATTTACGCGCGATTCGCAGAGGTTAGAGGCAGGTTATCCTAGTCATGTGGCATTGTTTTACACTCCTCTTAATTTATTTTCGTCTACAGTGTATGCGCTCCCTAATGAAAGTGTATTTAAAGCGCAATTTGCACATGCAAGAAATTGCATGCAAGTTTCATTACATTGCGGGTTACCGAGGATGCTGAGTTCAAATAATATATCAAACCCCGCAATGTATTTAAACTTGCGTGCAATTTCTTGCATGTGTATTTAGCGCTTAACGAAAAAAGCTAAGGAAGCTAAATTCAAAAAGTTACAATATTACCATTGCTCAGAATACATGGTGCTCAAGCTCGTTAAACGTTAAAGAACGTTAGCATTAGAGAAGCCTATGTGTTTTCGGTACTGAAAACCACAGTCCCATTCGAGCATTCCCCAGACGAAAATATAAAAGATACTAAGTGTATTTCAGGCGGCAAGGCTCCTTGCCTTGTATTTAAATTGAGAACGTACTTGGACACTTCTGACCGCTAGACTTAACGTCCTTTAAGATGGACGATAGTCTGAGCTTCGATTTAGATAAATAAGGGCTGCAAAGGGTGGTGGGCTGTGATACTAGATAATACAAAGATTGTTCGGGCTCATTGGAACCCTCGTTATGTACCTAGTTGATGACTGTGCAAAAAAGTAATATGATTGGCAATTAAAGCTTGTACCAAAAATCGTTTTATATACCTATCTACTTGGTCTTGATATGTCTATTTGGGCTCAATCCATTATTATGCGGCTATCCGCAGCAGAACCAAGGTAACCGATATACTTAGCCCTCCGAATCGCTAAACTTAAGTGGCTGTGAGCGGGGCACATTGCACGTAGAACCGATGGCCGTTGGGGCGGAAAGGTTATCAAGTGGCGACCACGTACCGGCGGGTGCGGCGTGGGTACGGTAGGGTAAGGTGGCCTGATGACCTGGTAAAGGTCGCGGGAGTCCGCTGGATGCGGGTGGCGCAGGACCGGTCACTTTGGCACTCTTTGGGGGAGGCCTATGTCCAGCAGTGGACGTCTTTCGGCTGATATGATGATGATGATGATGATATAAAAGTGCCCCACTCCAGCGCAAAGGCCTCCCTCTTTTTCTTCCACGTATGCCTTGCCCTGATCAGTCTCCCACCAGTCTTGGTCAAAGACGTAAAAATTGTCTCGCCATCTCCGACGAGGTATACCGCGACGCCGTGTTCGGACTTAAATACTCATAGCAACGAAACATCTACGCATTCATTTATTTTCCTAAAAGCCTAGTTTAAGCGTCATCATCAGCATAATCATCATCATGTTACCATTATTTGACTCATATCTTCCATTAACTCTTATGGTCATGCAGTATTTTTCCCTCATAGATTCCTCTATGTAGATAGCCTCTATGTGGTTAGCTAATAGATAGCCTAACTATACTTATTAGATTTATGTCTTACAATCCATCCATTCTCATCACGCACATTATGCACAAACCCATTATTGTTATGTTAGCAACGTTTATTGTTTTATACATACGAGTATGCTGCTATTATAATTATTATTTATTACATTTGGTGTTAGCAAAAATTACGTAATTTATTCGTTAAACAGAACACTGCACCCGCAAAAGATTATATCTTAATGCTCGAATCATGTTCAGCATACCATAACTACTTTCCTATCCAACTCATTAACTCACTATAAGATACAAAGTATAAATATATTTACAAAATCGGAGTTCTTAAACCAAACTTTAAAGTAAGAAGTATTTGCCCCGAGAGTAGTATGCAAAGTAGTGAAGAGAAAAAGGGTACAAAAAAGAATCATTGAAAAATTAGTTTTCTGTGACGTAACTTTCGGCACTGGTAGCTCTAGCATGTCGTCGTTCATCTTAATTTACAACAATATACGTATTATGTTTTAAAAAGGTTTGTGTGCCAGTAATGTACAAACGTCTAATGATAAGTAGGTAAAAAATGTTGCTTCATTGTACAAAATAGTCCTGCCATAGGCACACCGTTTACCTGAGTCTGTTCCTGCTGTAACAAGTAGCATAGATAAATTAAGCTCTTACGTCACACAAACACACCCCTCGCGCACCGCACCGGTACCGCAGGAGTCGACTCCTAAATAGTAGTCCAACTACTAGTGGATATGTGAGCTGGAGAACTCACAAGACTGACTAACAAAAAAATAGTTTTTGAGTTTCGTAAAACTGATACGACCAAAAAATTATATATAATTATTGGAACCTGCTCACAAAATTTCACTAGAATCGGTTGAGTAATGCGACCTGTAGAGGAGAACAGTCGGACATCCAGACATACGAACGAATTTTGATCCAAGCTGAAACGAAGAACGCCGTTCGCTTCGATTGCTCGTTCAACTTACTAGGTAAGACGCAGAAAACAAACAATTAGTTGATTGTTCATTAAAATTGTGTACGATGTTTACCGAAAAAAATAAATCTTTACAAGATGACCGAGTCTTTTCGTGGTAGTACGTAATTACCATTATGATAGGAAAAACAACACTAGTCTAAGTAATATCAGATACGATCTTGTTTTATTTTTTTGCTACGGCTTGGCTAACCTTCACACTAACTTGTTAAACGAGTGCTGTAAGTATGCCGCAATTAATAATCACCCTACCCTTCACCCAACCCGGCTGTGTGTGTAATAAAATTTTCTATTTATATCGACGCAAGACGACCTCTGCAGCCTAGTTGGTAGTGACCCTGCCTACGAAGCCGGAGGTCCCGGGGTCGAATCCCGGTAAGGCCGTTTATTTGTTTGATGACTTGATGAGTAAGATTATTTGTTTTGGAGTCATGAATATCGTCATCTAGTTAGTACCCATAATACAAGCTTTGCTTAGTTTGGAACTAAGTCGATTTGTGCAGAGCTACTTAGACAAGTAGTAGGTATTAGTAGGATACCTTGGCGCCCCACTTGGCAGCATCACATATTGACTTTGCGTCAATTTTTACTGCTGTGAGATCACTGTAGTATCTATCGGCATTATGTCTGTCTGACGAGGTATCTTCTTTAGATTTGTTTCACATTTTCAAATAGCTCATAGCAACAACAAGGTTTACATTATCTTTTACTGAATTGTAGAACGTAGGGTTGAAAAGTTATCGAAATGGATTGACGGCGGTCGGAATGATTTTGCAGTTAGTAGATTATTTAAGTCTGCAACATTCTTAGCAATCCATTTATTCAGCCATCAGGCTGTATTCGTCGTTTCGACATTACCAACAGAGCTGAAAAATCAAGTTAAGAGGGCGCTCGTTTTTTGGTCAGGAATAAGCGAGAATGACGGATTTTTGACGTTGTAATTCTAAGAAACGGAGAGCTTTTTCTAGATCCTGATTACTTATTTGCATAGGTAAACTCCTCATATTGGTCCTAGCCGCCTCCAATTTACGAAGAACTGAATACTTTAACCGAAAATACCCGATTACCGACAGTAGTTTTCTGAAGAGAGCGCAGAGTCATAAGTTTGAGCCCCTAATACTCCATGATGTTATATGAGAACCTACTTGTTTTTTTCTATTTTCACTAGCGTAATATGTTGCCATTGCGCATAGCCGCCTCGAATTTTCCTTATTCTGCACGTATATATATGTAAACTGTTCTCAATTACACCATATTTGTCAACAAAATCGTACTGAAAACTCAAGGATTTTCTCATTATTGTTGAATAATTTTTGTATTGAATCTTACACAACATTAAAGTTCATGCTTGTACCAACAAGATCCAGTCCAAAAAATATAACTTTTGTCAAAATTTATATTTATAAATAATTATTCAAAACTAGTATAAATTTACCGTCGCGCGGGAATATATCTCAGTACCGGCTGAATAGCCCTCCGAGACAGACGTGTAGTGTGTTTATTTGTGGCTATTCACGAAGCTAACCGGCCACTCTTCAGATAAAATAATATTATTTTGATCTCCGACTAGGCATAGTTGTTACCAACCTCGGGGTCAAACTATACTGGGGATACATTCGTGAGGCTAATCGAGACAAGTTATGAATTGCATAGCTGCCATATATGACGTAGTGTAGCGAAAAGGCTCAAACCCACCGGATACGTAACATTTAAAATTGAACCTTCTACCTAGAACAAAAGGCATACATTTCAATGGTGATGTCTTGTGGGTTGGATCCTTTTGTCTAAACTACGCGTTCTATAGTCAATTATTATTGTACGAGTGATCGTGATACTTGATAGATTTAATTTATTTACTTGTTACTATCAGTCCACCTTGTTAGTATGTATGTATGTATGGGAGTTTGGGTGAAATCTTCAAATTAGGTACAATTGCGTATCTTCGGTGACATAATATCATAGAGCTGGTCTGATGATGGAGTCGGAATAAGGTGGCCATAGCAACTCCTAAACTCAACAAGATAAAGCCATCGAATTTGGGCTCATTTATTTGGTCATGGCACGGCAAGACTTTGGTGCTGGATGATTTCCAGAGTCTGATGATGGAGCTATAAGGTGGTCATGGAACTCCTAAACTAAACTAGATAAACCCATCTAGTTTGGGCTCATCTGTTTTGTCTTGGTAAACACTTTGGTGATGGATGATTTCCAGGATCTGATGATGGAAGGTGGTCATGGGAACTCCTAAACTAAAATAGATAGACCTATCTTGTTTGGGTTTGTGTGATTTGTCTGTACAAGTACCCACGAACCAGCGACATAATATGCAGGGTTATTGAAAATAACAAGATGGATATTTTTTTTTTTAGAAAACAAGCTTATATGGCGTTTGTTAAGTACAGCACGATCCTAACTTGCATTTAGTTATTATTTTCGTTTATATATAATAATAACACACACCGGGGGTTTACACTGGAAAGGGAGATTTTTACGTGGTTTTATTACATTTCCGAGTCATCATCATCATCATCATCATATCAGCCGAAAGACGTCCACTACTGGACATAGGCCTCCCCCAAAGAGTGCCACAATGGCCGTTCCTGCGCCACCCGCATCCAGCGGACTCCCGCGACCTTTACCAGGTCATCAGTCCACCTTGCGGGGGGCCTACCCACGCTGCGCCTTCCGGTACGTGGTTGCCACTCCAGAACCTTTCCGCCCCAACGGCCATCGGTTCTACGTGCAATGTGCCCCGCCCACTGCCACACAAGTTTAGCAATTCGGAGGGATATATCGGTTACCTTGGTTCTGCTGCGGATAGCCTCATTTGTGATGCGATCGCGCAGAGAAACTCCCAGCATAGCCCTCTCCATTGTCCTTTGAGTGACTTTGAGCCTTCTTATGAGGCCTATAGTAAGCGACCACGTTTCCGTGCCATATGTCATCACTGGCAACACACACTGGTCAAAGACTCTCGTCTTGAGACACTGCGGAATATTGGACGAAAAGATGTGCCGTAGCTTCCCGAATGCTGCCCAGCCGAGTCGGATTCGACGATTGACCTTCCCTTCAACATTTCCGAGTATCACTCTTTATTTCGAAATAAATGTTAAAACAACCGGCCAAGTGCGAGTCGGACTCGCGCACGAAGGGTTCCGTACCATTATCTTTATCTAAAACGGCAAAATATATATATCTAAAATCACGTTTGTTGTATAGGAGCCCCCTGTAGCCTAGTTAGTAACTTGGTAAGTGACTCTGCCTACGAAGCTGGAGGTCCCGGGTTCGAATCCCGGTAAGGGCATTTATTTGTGTGATGACCACAAATATTTGTTCCTGAGTCATGGATGTTTTCTATGTATTTAAGTATTTATTTATCTATATAAGTATGTTTATCGTCGTCTAGTACCCATAGTACAAGCTTTGCTTAGTTTGGGGCAAGGTCGATTTGTGTAAGATTGTAAAAGAAAAAGAAACAAATAAAAACTAAAATAAAAATAAAAAGATGTATTCTGTTTTTTAGTATTTTTTGTGATAAATAGCGACAACAGAAATACATCATCTGTGAAAATCTCTATCTATCACGGTTCATGAGATACAGCCTGGTGACAGAAGGACAGACAGGCATTCAGACAGACAGACGGACAGCGGAGTCTTAGTAACAGGGTCCCGTTTTACTCTTTGAGTACGGAATCCTAATAAGTGACATAGGTTTTAGGCTCAGAACATAAAAAAGGGAGAAGTGCCGTACTGCTTAATTTCAACCAAAACCGATGTCCCCAGTTTTCTCCCACCGCAGCGCCCACAGGCACACACATTGAACCGTGTAAAAACAAAGACTCGGGCGTTGCCAGTGAGTCTACGGCAACATGCAAACAAGGGCTGTGATTGGCTTAAACGCACTACACTAGGGGGGCGACAAACGTTAAAATTATGTTTTATCGACATTGATATTAAAATTAATATTATGTTATGATATTGATGGGTAACAACTTCAACAACATGGTAAGTTTATGTGGTCGTATTTAAACTTTTAGCTACAAGTTTAAATAACACGGGTTGTTAACTTACCATAAATCGCAAAAGTAAAAAATATTGACGAATACCTACAGAGTAACATAAACGGCTTTTTATAAGTTCGTGTTCACATACATTTAAAACTCTGGTCACATCGATATTTTTGACCTGTAGGTACCAGGCCGATCCGACTCGCATTTTGGCGCGAAATAATATGTCCATTACTCATATTACGAGATTTAAGGCTAAGGGCGAGTAACCACCAAAGATGTGCGAAGATGTGTTACCATACATTTTACACCAAGGTTTCAAGCAAGCGAGGTGTCAAATATTCGAAAAGTGTACGGCTCTTATTAAGTGGTTGGAAACATTTTTCTTGAAAATGTTACGAACACATTAACTCTTCTCTGTACAGGAAACCAGTTAGGACCTCTGCCAGTAGCATCTATCCATTTTTTTAGTACCTACTCGAATTCTTTGGAAAACTGTAATAAGAAACCGAGATTTCTTCTTCAATTATCACATTTCAAATGAAAGTAAAAAATACTCATTTAAAATAAATTATTGGTAATAATATCACATTTTAAGTTGTTCTGAAGCCATTTGCAACTAAATTATATACTTGTATATACAATTTTAATATGTCTATTTACCGTTCATACTGCAACTTAGTGAAAATCTTATTAGTAGGTACCGTAAACATTTTGTGCCTTTTAATCTTATTAGTATGTTATTAGTTACCTTTAAGATAGGCACCCAACCAAAACAAGTAATTAAATAAAATAAAACAGCGAAAGTAGTCGAAATAAAATAACTAGTATGATATCGTCCTTCTATTTTATCGATTACGCGTAAATTGTAACTGCACTTTGGCACCGCCCTAGTTTGCGACGCCAAGCAGCGGCCGTACCACTAAAAAATTCAAGCATCGTCCATATCCATAGTGGTTTAATACATTGCGCCGTGGTTTACTGTATTGAACGTTCAATGTACAACGCATAGAACAAAAATATGCTTTTTCGTTCGATATGTTAGTTCGATCCCGAGAAATGATGCGGCGTTGCGTTTATTTATTAAAATATTAGTTTTTACTGACTTAAGTGAAAATACTAATACTCACATGTGGTGCGTGACTCCACCATTCATGTAGGTTTTAGTTTCATTCCTTCTTTTGCATGTAACCACGCTACAATTCGGCATTTTGAGTAAACGTAAAAAAACATTTCAGATTCACCAGATTCAGAAACATGCGGTGGGCAGTGACATGCCCATTTGGCCATGTCGCACCGACACGCGCCAAGCCCCCGTTTCATATCTATTCATTTTTATCATCTGAGGTTTTAGGCTTTTGAATAAAATCACGCATTAATTAATTGTATTCTAGATAAAAAGCTGTGTTTGTATAATTTATAATTTTCAGTTCCTTTGGTAAGAAACGGACATAGCAATTTTTATAAAGGGCCGTTTTTTTTTACTGTACATAACAAAAAAAAAAATCTTCAAGAAATGAATACGTAAGTACCCAGTAATTTCCTAGTAGTGGGTCTACTGGTATAATTTCATTACATTACTATATATAAATAAGACTCAGATAATATGCAAACTATTAATATCCGTAAAACAAATTATTATTCTTATTACTGACAACTTTAAAACTCGTTAGTTTATTTTATACTAAAAAAACGAAACTAAATATACTTTGTCATATCATAGTATTGTAATACAAATAGAAAACTTGTGCTCAAAAATCAAATACTTACTTTATTCAAGTTATCTAACTTCGCTAACATGATGTTCTAGAACATCATGTTAGCGAAGTAATACTTACCAGTGAATTCCAACGGTGCGCTATACAGCTATTTGCATCGGCAAGCTCCGCGGTTAGTTCTATCCCGATCGCACTTACATATAGCTAGAAAGGGACGGCACCCGCGGCTGGTGCGATCTCGCTGTGCATGTGGGAGTTAGGTACGTTTGTGTGGGTGGTAGTAGTATTTACACACACAAACGCACTACGCGTGTCAAAATACCGAATTCTGAGCGAGCGCTTTTTTGAAGAGCACTCTTAACGCAAAATACTCAAAACTGGCAGCCTCGATGCCGCAGCCATTTAATAAAGTATTTTTACGCATTGCGCATTTGTTTCCCATTGTTTTCCTCTTTAGAAACCCGTAAGAAATCGTGCTTTCAACTTCCACACAAGTAATAAATTACGTCACCAACACGGGTGAGGGTTGCAGGGAGTCTTGACTTGGCAACATTTGGTTATATTCGTACTTGTCGACATTTGGGCATTGTTGGCAACGCTCCTAGACCGTATTTGCAACCGTAGTTGTCCTTAATAGAATTATCGTGCTTGTAAAGGCTTTGGTAGTTTCATGCTCCTTCGAATGTAGCTGAGTAATTAGTTATTAGAGATTCATAGTTGAGCTTCCGTGTTTGATAACAAATTATACTAGTCCAGGCAATGAACTGACAACTTGTATGGGAAAAATGACAAATTTGGAAATAATTTATAATAGCTGACTTTATCTTTGTAATGGATACATTATCAATTAAATAGTTACCTAGCAACAAAATCCAACAAAATTTCAGACATCAAAAAAGGACAACTTAAATAGCTTCTGAAAAGTCAGAAAAAATATGAATAAATGGTTTTATCTTTATTTTGGTTCATTTACATTTGCTTTATAATATTCAATATAAATAATAAAAATAAAAAAAATCATGTTTTATTTAAATCTATATAAATACTTCCGGATGGAAAATTTGTTGGATTCTTGAATAAAGCATCTTAGAATAATGTTTTAAAATGATGGAAAGAAAAAAAACGCTATTATAAATTAATGTTTTCAAAACCGTATTTTGCCTGGAGTATACCTAAATTATTGAGAACCCACAACCAAATAGCGTAGGCACCATACATAGCTGGCCGTTGTATGAAGAACATTACATTTATTTCTGTGTATTGATTTCTATTCCAATCTTTTATTGTGTACACACATTCCGAGTTTAAGGATTTGTTCTGTCTTGTACTTTAATCATTCAATCGCCGCAATATCTTTAGTGATCAAGAATGAAGCCTTTTGCTTCATCGTAATACAAGAAGTAGGTAGAAGGAGTAGGTACTCCAGGCAAATTACGGTTTTGAAAAACATTAATTTATAATAGCGTTTTTTTTCTTTATTTCATTTTAAAACATTATTCTAAGATGCTTTATTCAAGAATCCGACAAACTTTCTATCCGGAAGTATTTATATAGATTTAAATAACGTATGTTTTTTTTTTATTATTTATTTTGAATATTATAGAGCAAATGTAAATGAACCAAAATAAAGATTAAACCATTTATTTATACTTTTGCTGACTTTTAAGAAGCTAGTTAAGTTATTATTTGTTTGATGTCTGAAATTTTGTTGGATTTTGTCGATAGGTAACTTATTTAATTGATAATATATCCATTACATAGAAAAAATCTGCTATTATAATATAAATTATTTCCAAATTTGACTTTTTTCCATACAAGCTGTCAGTTCATTGCCTAGACTAGAGAATCTACACGGTTAACCATCTTCTTAATCTTGCGGTAGAAAGACTATAATAAATTAGGTAACTCAAGCAGCGTGCGAGGCTACGAGGGTGCTTATAGACTAAAAGACTTGGCAGCGTTCCTACCCCAGGCTTCATTTGCAGCCTCAGGAGCCCGTAATAGAATTATCAAGCTTGTGAGTCGTATAACGCCGCCGTACTTTTTAAAATGTGGCCTTATCTGAGTAGATACCGCTTATCTTATTACAATTATTGAGGATCAGCATCTAGTTTGTATGCCTTACTTTCTTTAAACTACATAATAGATACTAAGCACAGCATATAGATAATAACATAACTTAAGTATACCTGAATTTCCGTAGTTAGTATGGAGAGTTCCATCTTCATTGCAGGGGCGGGCGTTTTTTTTAGGACTGATTTGATAAAAATGGTGGCTGATAATTGCTAACGTATAAAAAACGTTCAGGTACCTACTATTAAAGCAGAAGATTAAATGATGATGAAATGAATGAGATTTCCATGCATGTATCTTCAATAATAAAGGTTGAATTGTATTTTCAGTTCACCCTATATAATTACAATTGGGTAGGTAATAAATATGCATAGATTACATGTTCTTTTAACGGGTTTTCTTCTTGATATTCAATTAAACTGAGTAGATACGTTTTCCGGTAGGTTTATCATTTCATGGCTTGAACGATAAATATTTTTGGATTAAATAACATAATATATTATTATCGGTAAGAAAATGGTTGTACTAGTACAGTCGGGGGTGAACGAATACGTACATAAATAAGGACATAAATATATGTACAGGATTATATTGTCAATGTCAAAAAGTCATGTCGTGTACAGATATTTATGTAATATTTATGTACGTATTCGTTCACCCTCGACTGTACTAGTACAACCATTTTCTTACCGATAATCTCCACTTATAATAAATCTCTAAATTAAAAAAAGAATCAGCCAGTTTGAAACTAAGCTTTGCGCGGTTCGAATGTTCTCAGCATCCCATGAACGGAAAAATATGAAACATTTTATATAGGTACATTATTATTCTAGCTGCAACTTAGGATAGTTTTTATCCGACTGCGACAGTTAATTAATTTTCCGAAATATACGACTTCATTTAATTTTTCATTTATTTTTATTGAAATCAAACGCTGCTCCAACTGTCAGCTATAAGAAACGTCAAATTTTCGTCAAAATGGAGGAATTGCTTTGCCTTTCACTTATTAATAATTTAAATCCCGTCTACGATAGACCTTTACGAGACAAATGCTAAAATATAAACCATAAAAAAATATTCGATTCTGATATGCGAACTTATATGCGCAAATGTCGTTTTATGTCGTAATTTCAATAAATGAAATCAACAAATTTGAACAATATAATTTACACGAATTTGTTTTTTTTAATGGCAATGGCACGCGCTCGGCGCATTCAGCCAAATTACCTGCGGCGCTACCACGAAAAACGATACTCAATGTTCATATATTTGCATCCCTGTCACTCGAGTATGGTTAGTGCGATAGAGATAGAGATACCTGAATATTTTCGAATTCCGAAGTTCGTGGTTATAGCTCAGGAATCGAAAATATGGTAAATAATCATAATGTATTTTCTCGAAAAATAATTTAAAATAAATATAGTCAAATGGAGAAAAAAACAAAGCAAGAGGTTATATAGGTAATGACTAAGTTATAAGAGTCCAAAGTTTTAAGAAGGGGTATGTTCTGTCCCTTTTCCGCAAAACGCACCTTCATATGAAACGATTGTTTTTTTACTATGACGCTCGAGGATATTGACGTCACAGTCCCTCATCGTTTTCTCACTCTAACAAGCGACATTAAAACGGATGTAGCTTCATAATTTTTTGAGATATTTGAATGGGAGTTTCATTATCTTCTATCTATCTATACATAATAAATGCCTATGTCCTGACTGACTTATTCACTCACTCACTCACTCATCAACGCACAGCCGAAACTACTAATCTTAGAGAGTTGATTTTTGCACAGTATGTTGCTTTTATAACGTGGGCTAGGGATAAAAAAGGATTTTTGAAAATTCTACCCCTAAGGGGGTAAAATAGGGGTGCAAAGTTTGTATGGGAGAACCTTTTTTTTTTGAGCTATAGACTTAAACTTTGTAGAAAAATTAGTTATTAG
Organism: Epinotia brunnichana; assembly: GCA_963854355.1. Classification (NCBI taxonomy): domain Eukaryota; kingdom Metazoa; phylum Arthropoda; class Insecta; order Lepidoptera; family Tortricidae; genus Epinotia; species Epinotia brunnichana. The sequence continues at coordinate 12,058,968 of OY977949.1, read as the reverse complement.
AATACAAATGAAACACTTTCAGCGTTTTGGAAAATTCCACCCCTACGGGGGTAAAATAGGGGTGCAAGGTTTGTATGGGGGAAACAATTTTTTTTTTTAAATAGAGATTTAAAACTTTGTAGAAAGATCAGTCATTAGAATACAAATAAAGTATTTTCAGGGTTTTAGAAAATTCTACCCCTAAAGGGGTAAAATAGAATGCAAAGTTTGTATGGGAAAAACTACTTTTTTTTAAATAGAGACTTAAAACTTTGTAGAGAAATTATTCATTAGAATACAAATAAAGTACCTAGATTCAGTGTTTTAAAAAAATCTACCCCTAAGGGGGTAAAATAGGGGTGCAAATTTTGTATGGGGGAAACAATATTTTTTTTAAATAGAGACTTAAAACTTTGTAGAAAGATTAGTCATCAGAATACAAATTAAGTACTTTCAGCGTTTTAGAAAATTCTACCCCTAAAAATAGGGGGCTAAAATAGGGGTGCAAAGTTTGTATGTGGGAAACTATTTTTTTTAGCTAGAGTCCTAAAACTTTGTAGAAAGATTATTTAAATACAAAGAAAGTACTTTCAGCGTTTTGGAAAATTTCACCCCTAAGGGGGTAAAATAGGGTGCAAAGTTTGTATGGGAAAAACATATTTTTTTTAATAGAGACTTAAAATTTTGTCGAAAAATTACTTATTAGAACATGAAAAATACTACGTTCGGCGTTTTACAAAAATCATTCGCTAAGGGGGTTAAAAAAGGGTGCAAGGTTTGTATGAGGAACACTTTTTCTGAGCTAGACACTTAAAACTTTGTAGAAAGATTACTTATAAAAATACAAAAAAAAGACTTTCAGCGTTTTGAAAAAATCTATCCCTAAGGGGGATAAAAAGGGGTGCAAAGTTTTTATCAGGGAAAGGTTATGTTTTTGAGTTAGAGACTTGAAACTTTGTAGAAAGATTACTTATTAAAATACAAAAAAAGAACACAAATCGTTTTAGAAAATTCCACCCCTAATAGGGTTAAAAAAGAGAGCAAGCTTTGCATGGGCAACACTTTTTTTGAGTTAGACTTAAAACTTTGCAAAAAGATTACTTATTAGAATACTAAAAAAGAACTTTCAGCGTTTTAGAAAACTCCATACCTAAGGGGGTTAAGAAGGGTAGCCAGTGTTGTGTGGGAAAAACTTATTTTTTTACTAGACTTAAAACTATTCGAAATGTTACTTATTAAAATTAATAATAAAGTACTTTCAGAGTTTAAGAAAATTCCACCCCTAAGGGGGTTAAGAAAGCTTTGTATGGGCAACACTTTTTTTGAGCTAGAGACTTAAAAGTTTACGAAAAAAGTTCTTTCAGCGATTAGAAAAATTCAACCTCTAAGGGGGTTTAAAAGGGGGTTCCAATTTTAAATGGCGAGCAATAAAATTTTAAAGTGTGAGTAAGAGATTTTTAACTTCGGTCTTATTCTGTACGTTAAAAGACTACAAAACTGATTTCAGAGTTTTTCCAAATTCATCCCCTAAGAGTGTTGAAATTGGTTCAAAGTTTGAGTATTTCAAGGCATTTTTAAAGTATGAGATTTTTAACTTTGGTTTTAGACTGTTTGTTCACAAACTAGAAAATGAACATCAACGTTTTTTTTTTAATTATCCCCTAAAAGAGGGTTCAAATTTAATATTGAGAGAAATCATTTTCTAAGACGATAAAAAGTTCTACGCGGACGAAGTCGCGGGCAACAGCTAGTAATATATTATGTTATTTAATCCAAAAATATTTATCGTTCAAGCCATGAAATGATAAACCTACCGGAAAACGTATGTACTCAGTTTAATTGAATATCAAGAAGAAAACCCGTTAAAAGAACATGTAATCTATGCATATTTATTACCTACCCAATTGTAATTATATAGGGTGTACCTACACTCGTTTCATATTTGCAATATTTTCCTCCGCAATTGCGTTATGGTTTAAAATTGTTATCGGCACGGCAATAACCCTCCTTTTGCGACCATATTTAGATCTTGTTAGCAGTTAAATGCTACGATAGCGTTAAATATATAGCGCAATAAAGAAGGTATTGTTTTACCCTGTAAGCACCATTGTCAAATATTGCCCATCGCTCGAAATTTACGGACCGATGAAAGTCGGGCAGTAAATGTTAGCGTAGAAAGCGCTGACGTACCTATGTGAGTAAAATGGCTTTGATGTTTAAAATATATTTATAGAACTATTAAACGTGTTTAACTAGCCACGCAGATGATTCCAGAGATGCCTAAGTAAGCTATTATTGCTGCATTATGTTATTTCAGGCAGGAATTGTGAGCCTGGAATATTTTGTGATAGTAGTGAACTAACCCGTCGTGACGTTGGCTGTCATATCGATTTGACACTTTAACTTTTATTTTTAATTTTTTTATTTATTCAGTAAAGCACTTTACAATGACTTAAAACTAAATACAACGTCCCACAAAATTGTTTGCACAGTATGACTGTGGGATCCATGAGTCTATATAATTTGAGGTAGTCTTAATGATAATGAGTCTAATATATAAAGTGGTAAAGTTCTAATCAGTCTATATAATTAGTAAAGTCTTAAGAAGTAAGAACAGCTTTAAATGATGTTGTGTAAACTGGATAATTAAACCGTCGATATGACAACCACATTATGACAAGGTTATATCACTGTTAAATCCCCCAAACTGTTCCCAACCCACCACCCAATAAATAGTTCAAAGTTATAATAAAATAGGAATAGGAACCTTTAAATGGCTTTTAGATACTTAAATACGATTATATTTAGATTTACAAAGTTTGTTCTTTACAAAGCAACCACGTACCCTACATAGGTAAATTAATGTGGTGTGCTTAAAAATTGCGGCGGAATTCGCTTATTATAGTTAAATTGCCTAATTTATTCACTTTTATTACTGTACGCAAGGTTAGTAGGCGAGGACGCAATAATCATGCTCAAGTCTAATAAAAAGTATAAAGAAGCATAAAGAAGCGCCAATTGTTCAATTGAAAAATGTATTTCTACAGTTACGCAATCTCTCTAAGTATTTTTCTAAAAATAACGATAGTTTTCATTAACAACACTGTAAAAAAACAAGAGTTTACGGCTGAGGCGTCTGTATCAATCGGTCGACTTGTTTCAGCTACTACTTTACACCCGACGTGAAAACAATTTCGAACGCGTCCAATCGATTTTCGACTTAGTGGCCTCGGTATACGCCGACACAGAATTACGTGGAAAATACACCGATTAACGACAAAACAGACATTGACTTACCTGGCCAGCATGGAGGACGTCCAAAAATATGGTAAAAACACTAATAAAAAGCACGGCGCGCGACATTATTGCGGCCGCGAGGAACGCTCCGTTGCCAAACTGCCGACTGGCGTTTAAGTCTGACGCCAGAAACCTGCGTACTAACGACGGTACAGCACCAATAGCACCATGCCGTTGCCGTACCTAGCGTCGTATAGATCGACCCTCCGGGAGTGAGAGGGACGGAGCACGCGCGCCCGGGGAGGGAAAGGGACGTACACTGGGAGGATAACGCACGCGCACTGGGGCTCGCGTACAATGAGCACTATACCCGAATGTTGTCTTCGTCTGGCTTTGTCCGGATTTCCCAATGATGCATCAGTTTTTGACAAGCAATGCGAATTTCGAGTGTGATAAGTAGAGTGCACGACTTGGACAAATTGATAGCAAAATATGAACTCAATTCACACTGTCTGCTAGAATGACAAAATTTATATTTTTAAGTGGGAGTGAGTGGGAGCACGTTTATGCGAATTAAATGCAATGAGTCACCCTGTATGACATTAGGGGAAACATGGCATGATGGAAAAGAAAACGAAATGATAGGTGCACTGCAATCTTATCTACTTAATTATTTGAGGGGTTAATTTTAATGGATTATATATTTCACAAACACAATCACATAGGTACGACTAATTTACTTGTTTTTTCGCGACGTCACATAATTAGTATGGGCCGTTTTTAGCACTTGCTAGCATTGTTTGACTTTAACCCTCATATTTGTTTTTTGTTGTGCTCCAATTGTAATGGGTCCCACAGACTTTTTATCCTCTTTAAAGCTGAATTGAATTAAATCGTGAAAAACGAATATACCTTTATCAATTTTATCATAAAAATATTTAACAAGGTAAAATTTGGTGTCAAAGTTATGTTGAACAAGGGAAAGGTAAATGCATCAGAGCTAGAGTAAGGTGAAATGGAGTACCATATCTGAGTGCATAAAGGGACTCTACAGCCCCCCTATTCTGTAACTTGTTTTAAGCTCACCTCAACGCTCACCCACAATTATACATTGACACCGCGATGCGTAGTAATTAAGCGTAGGTAGAGGTTTAGTTTCGTAACGGGTGACCACCGGGGTGAGCCGCATTAACGCGTAGCGAATAACAGCCCTGGAGATATGGCAGCCCATCGCCGTCCCCAAAATGACGGCCCGCAGCCCGTCCCGCTGTCGCTGTGACCACCAACCCTGAAATGAACCATGGACCCTCCGGTCTGGCCCCTATTTCACCAACTTGACAATTGTCACCTGACACTGACAATTCGCCATACATTGCTTGTTCTAGAAGTTAAGGGTGTACAGAATGATGGGAGTAGTTCTACGGCAAGCAGTGCTAGTATTCTTGAACGTACGAACACTATTAAATATCTTGGCGTGCTGCTTGACGCGCACCTAACTTGGCGTCAGCACATTGAATCCCTAAAGTCTCGCGCTCGGAAACTCATGTTTGTGTTTAGGCATCTGAGACACGTTGCGTATCCCGAGCTATTAAAATCAGTGTATTTCGCGCTCGGGGAATCTATACTAGGGTATTGTAACTCAGTATGGGGTGGAGCAGCAAAGACCATCCTTATCAGCTTGGAAAGGGCGCAGCGATCTCTTTTAAAAGTCGCATTCCGAAAACCATTCCGGTACCGCACTACAGACCTCTACATGGAAGCGAATGTCCTGACGGTCCGACAGCTGTTCCTTAGAAAGGTCATGCTTGCATACGGCAAAAGACACGACAAAAACTTTGACGCAGACACAAGACGACGTCAACGCTGGAAAACGCCCAAGTATACATCCAGATTTGCCCAGCGTTTCAGCCAATTTATCTCCCCTCTTGTCCTAAAGACCTTCTGCAAATTTTATACAGCCCGTCGCCCCCCTAGTAGAAGCACTCTAACAAAATGGCTGCTGCAACACGACTACAGTGAGACTGAACTGCTCTTAACTGTTCTGTGTTAATTTAAAGCTATATTATATTTTTAATCTCACGAGTAATCAATTGTTTATTTATTTATTTACTTACTTATACCTTCACTTCAAAATACTCATGATCACACACGCACTCTCAGACTCTCACACACACTCACGCTCACACATTACACTGACAGAACTAAAATTATTGTAGCTTTGTAATTTGTAAAACATCTATTCTATACTTGTCTGGTATTTAATATCGTATGCTTGCTGTTCTACTGGGTCCCGTAACACAGGGAATCCTAGCTCGGGACCCAATGACTTTGTATCCTAGTGTATCATGTTTTTGTCGAATAAATATTTATATATTTATTTATATTATATTATATATTATATAAGGTAGTCGCTAGGTTACTTGTGGAACCAGCAATGTACCTACGGAGAATGGGGAATGGATGAAAATTTTAGAAGTGCCTGATTGTTTTTTTGGCGATAGGAATAACCTTCCTTAGCACCAGAAAAAAGTTGCAGACATGTCAGCTGCATCAATTATTTTTGAAAAATATAAACAGTTTACTCACTTACGTTTTGGGGTTAGGACGGCGAATGAGTTTTCTTGATCAGACTCAAATTACAAAAAAAAATTTAAGTATCTGACCCTGGTAGTAACAAATATAGCTGCTGCAGCTGTTAATATCATTGCCAGTGTCAGTTTACCACGGATTTTTAAGATATTTTCTTGTAATATGAGACGGATCAAGTAAAGTGTATTATTTGCCGTCCTAAACCCAAAACGTAAGTGAGGAAACTGTTCATATTTTTCAATAATAATTGACGCATCTGAAAAGTCTGCAATTTTTTTCTGGTGCTAAGGAAGGTTATTTCTATTGTAGAAGATATGACAATAGAGAGATCTCTCAGGGACCGAAGTCCAATGAGAGTTGTTTGGATGTTATATTTATGCAACTGATTTAAGAAACTTCAATAGTGCGATGCAGAACTCGTCAGATTTGACAGGAGTGACGCCACACTATCACCAAAAAAAAATCAGGCATTTCTACGTTCTTCATCCATTCCCCATTGTCGTTGTCAGGTGACAATTGTCAAGTTTGGTGAAATAGGGGCCTGGCGGTGCGGCTGTGGCGGGTCGCGTCACTGCGATAGCGGAACGCGATGGTGAAGTGGTCTTAAGTAAAAGCTCGAAAGTCTCGAAACGGGTTAGGTACTCAAAAATCAGATTTATGAGCACATACCGCCCCGTAACAAATGTAACGAAGATGACAGTACCATCAACTTTCAATCTTTTCACATCTTGAATGACAATGCACTCAATCACAAGCACATCCTCGAAAGCTACCCACAGAATATACATTCAGTACACAGTTGGAAATACTTGGATAACGTACCAAACTGTTCCCAGGTAATATAGTCAACGGCCAAGTACATCAACAAACAGAAGCCAAGTTTGCCCAGCGGAGTGCGGAACAATGGGTTTGCTTAGTTAAGGCTGAATCAGCATATTGTGAACAGCCAACTTCGAGATGATGTGGCCGATATACGTATACATACATTATCGGTATCTAACCACCATTTTGGAATGCGTAGAGACTAAACGATATTATCCTTTCCCGTATTCCGTATACAAAAGACAAATAATCTACTATCTACTCCAATATTTCATAATTTTCATACAATTGCGATACCTACAGGACCAGTGCTGCAGTGACCTGCCCGAAAACGCCTTGAGACATTAAGTCCGCCAATTGTACATATTTGTTTTGTGCCATAAAGTTTAAATATATAAATAAAACGGGGCCTTGTTTAAATTTGCTAAACCAGCAAATTGTTAAATTACAAAATGGATAAGTATCAAAGATTTGATTGATACTTGACTGTTTCTTAAATTACCACTTTAAAGCCATGGCCATAACCATAACCATTGCCAAATTACAGCCGCAGACATAGCATAGCCGCAGATAGAGAGATGTACACTGCACAATTAGACGGACATGGCGAAACTATAAGGGTTGTCGACTATATTGAAATCTATATAAGTGACAGGAGGCTATACACCTCCTTTAATTACTTCCAGAAAGAAATGACAGATCTTACCATATTTTCGGGAAGGTTCATCGTCTACCAGTACTTATGCTATCTGGGGGCACGGTTGTGCCCTCGCTAAGACGAGCCAAGCGAAGCGCAAGGGCAGAGCCTACCTTTTCTCGAAGCACTTCGTCGTTTTTTTGAACCCTCATAACTTGGGTTTAGATTATACCAGATAAACAAAATTCTCGGGATATGATGTCAATAGTTGACTTATTAAACATATAAAGTTTCAATTGCAAAGCTCTTATATTTTAGATTTTATTGATATCAAAAAAACGCCGATTTCACTGACTCACTCACTCACGTTGATCATCAAAACATTTAGGGTACTTCCTGAAGTCCTAGAAAGCTGAAATTTGGTATGTAAGCTAGTCATCATCATGCTCCTAGCGTTATTCCCGGTTGTGCCCCTAAAGGAGCCCGGGGTCCGCTTTGATACCTAATCCCAAGATTTAGCATAGGCGCTAGTTTTTACGAAAGGGAAAACTTGGTATGTAAGCTAGTATTAATAGTACACAATCAACAAAGGGGAAGGAATTTTGTATGAGGCTAGGGGGTCTGATGCTAGTAGGCTGGTCTTTGATGCTAGGGGTCTGAAAATTTATATAGGGACTCCTTGTTGTAAATAATAAAATACGTATTTCAGGGTTTTAAGTAAATCAACCTCCACCATTTAAATTAGGGGATGGAAGTTTGTTTGGGTTTTCCCTTACACTTCTTTAGAAAGTACCTTACAAAAAGGAATTAAATCCCGCCAAAAACATTACATGTAAAGTGATTGCCAAGACTCCCTAGCTCATATAGCTTTCAGCGTTAAAAAGATATCAGATCATAAGTAGCGCCAAGCTTCCTACTTACACCAGACGGCGTAACTCCACCATTACCAGCCACGCTCTAAAAATTATATATCTTGGCTAAAAATACTTTTTAGCCAAGATATCTACTATGATGATATTAATAAGCGACGGGTCTATTCTAGACTAGAATATTAATATCATCATAAATTTACTCGGCGCGAGAGTCTATGCGGCGACCGGGATGTTTTAGCCAAGATGTAGAATTTTTAGAGCGTGGCTGGTAGTGGTAGAGTTACGCCGTGTAGGAAGCTTGGCGCTACTATGATCTGATATCTTTTTTAGCTAGGGAGTCTTTGCAATCACTTTACATGTTATGTTTTTGGTGGGATATTGTATCATTTTACATACATAGAGGATATATCCTCATGGAGGATAACTGACATAGCACATACAGTCGGCCAAAAATGTGGTCCACCACCCTAGGGTCGAGGTTCATTTCAACGTCATGAAACAACAAGGTCGATTTTTTTCTTGCAATAATATTATTACTTTACCCTTAGCGACAGTCAGATCTCACAGAAACTTTTGTCAAAAGCCAGAGTGTCAGAGTTCTGGCTTTGCTGTATAACCTGTGTCTTGGTCATTCCTACCTACCGCCAGCGCTAATGCGTATCTGACAAGTCGAATTACAAGCCTAATTCACCATGGACATAGGAAAACCTATGGACAGGGTGTATTTTTCAAATATCATTTGTTTAGACATAAAATTCCCAAAAATAACTCTGTCTCATTTTAACCAAGCACCATTTGGCTACCAAAAAAGAGATGGTAGTATAACAGTCAGAACCGAAAGTTGATGATCAAATGTCAAGTGTGGCCTAAAATCGCCATTTTATGCGCCACGATATGTCAGTTCCCGTCAGTTTAGTGGGTACATCATATGTCAGCGATTGATGTAAACATACCAAAATAATAAAATAACTATTAATTGAAAATTATAAACTGCATAAAGCCCAAATAGCACAATTAGTGGAATGTGGTGGCCATGCCCAGGTGCAGCATAATCGGATGTGGCTTAAGAAAAGGCCCAAATCAGGAAAGTTTATCCTTGCACCGGTATGTAATGTATTTTTATTGAAATATTGGATAGTTTAAGCATTATCGAGAGCTGAGCATTTGCATTATGTTGTAATGAGTACACAGATTAAGATTAGTTATGTGTTGTAATAGGATTTAGCTTTATTTTCGATATTTTTGTACTTAAAGTTACGTTTGAGTGGCAGTTAGGGTTGTTCTTGAAAATATCGATACTGAATGGCGATGACGTCATTCGCATTATCGAATTTTCTATTTATATAACCAGTGAGATCTCGAGACAGTATCTTGCATTAAAAAAAACCTGAAAAACCGTCTGGGTTGTCAAGATTGGTATAATTGTATAGTAGGCAGGTACTACCTTGGAACTACTGTTTACTTCTTTGATCGCTAATATAGCTATTTATAAAGGTTATCAAGAAGCGATTGTGCTAAGAAAAAAAGGTTGGAGGCAATTGGACCTCAAAATATAAGGCAAAATGTAAAAGAAATATACCTACATTTGCTTTCTACATTTTGGTCAGAAATGCTTCAACAAGACCCTAAATGTTATTAGACTACGAGATGGTGCACTGCCATCAAAATATATATTGGTATCATGTCGTTTTTTTGAGTAGTTAACTTTGTATTTGTAGGGTATACTGACACTATACAATAACTTTACGTTTGTTTGCCTGCCTGTCAGCCTGTAGTGTAGGCATCACAGAAGCTGGAATGGAAATTATTAGAAATTTATTTAGATGAAGACACTGTTTGCTGCTTATAAAAATTTACTGAGCCATTCTTTTTTTGCCCATGTTTGATGCCATAGAAAAAATGAAAGAAGAAAGAAAATACATTTATTTAACGTCACACACACAATGCTAGCAAAGAATTATTTTTCTAGTAACTTAAATCATGGTATTCCGCTAAGTAATGCCTGATACAACAATTATTGTAAAAATACAGTGTCATTTAGATCATCTTAAATAATGTACCTACTTAATAACTTAATAATACTTAATTACAGGAAACCAGTACGTTCTGAGATCTGTCTACTCGTATATTATCGATAAACATGTTCCCTGTTTTATCGACAGCAGAACAGCACGACATCCGCCATGTTATGAGACAATATGACAGTATACTTGGCACGCTCATTTTGTTGATACTTCACGTCCTTTAGTTTCTTTGGTCATTGTATTTCACTGGCAACAATTGTAGCCAAGGTGCTTGACAGTGTGCTCAACTCACGTTTAGACGAGTACTTGAGATTGCACGATGCCCAGTTCGGCTTCCGACCTGGGTTATCCACGGAGAGTGCTATAGTGGTGGTGAATCATGCTGTCAAGTACTATACAGAGAGAAAGACGTCGGCATATGGATGTTTTCTAGATCTTTCGAAGGCGTTCGACCTGACGGATGCCATCTGACCTTTTGGCTATTTTCAGCATTGGTATGGTAACCAGACTAATGTTGTAAAATGGGCAAATGCACTGTCTTCACCTTATGTACTCGAGTGCGGAGTAAGGCAGGGAGGGTTGACATCACCTAAGCTATTTAATTTATACATGAATGCCCTGATCGAGGAGTTGAGTGGCGCCCATGCGGGTTGTTTTATAGACGGGGTAAGTCTTAACAACATTAGCTACGCCGACGACTTGGCGCTACTGGCCCCATCGGTCGGGGCATTCAATGAATTAATTAGCATTTGTGAAAAGTACTCGGCTTCTCATGGACTCGTGTACAACATAAAGAAGACAGTATACATGGTATTTAAAGCTCCGGGTGTAAGAGCACCAAATGTGTCACTGCCTGTTTTATTAAATGGAGTTCCAGTGACCAGAGTTAGTCAGTTTAAGTATTTAGGCCACTGGCTAACTGACAACTTGAAGGACGACGTTGACGTTGAACGGGAACGCAGAGCGCTGGCGGTTCGGGCGAACATGTTGGCTCGCCGGTTTGCTAGGTGTACAGCTGCAGTTCAAATAAAACTTTTTAGAGCCTACTGCACTGCAATGTACTCTGGTGCTCTGTGGGCAAATTGTTCGCAGCGGTCGCTCAGCTCTCTGCGGGTCCAGTGCAACAACGCCTTCAGGGCGCTGTTGGGTTTGCCACGGTTCTGCAGCGCGTCCACCATGTTCGCTGAAGCGCGAGTGCACAGCTTCGGTGCTGTGTTGCGGATGGCATCACTTTTAGCCAGAATACGTGGCAGCTCCAAGAGCCTCCTAAAAACTGTAGCCATTAGTGCTCAATAATGCAACATTTAATTAAAAACACCATATCTTTGGCTACATATATTTACTAACAAAGGATAACATAGGATTAAGAAAATTTACTAACAAACTGTGGATCTTGTTGTCTGAATAAAGAAATTAAATAAAATAATAATAAAAAAAACTGGTAGACTACTTTCTTGGCCGACCGTACAAATGTTATCTGGTTACATATACATACGTGTCGTACACATTGAACATTGAACACACTAACTTACGAGTATGAAGGTACATACGGCTCCAATAGCGTAAGCCAAATACGCACTAAAATAATGCGACCGGGCTGTGTGCATATATTAGAGATCTGGTGTTTGGCACTGCATGCATTTGATGCGAGTGCCATGTATGTTGTGGCTTGGTGAACCATAACCACCGCTAGCTGGGCATATTTTCACTTTACTGTCTAACAATACATTGATATATTCATTTCATATCGAAATTGCCCGAGCTTTACAGTACAGTACAGTTTGATATAACGGTACTGAAAGAACTTTAGTTAGCTCTTTTCCATAATTCATTAGCATTTTTTTGGACTTTTGCGAACTTGAAATTGATTTATATTTTTAAACCGTCTTCGAGATCGAGTCTTGCTATCCATGAAGTGGTGTCGTCTCTGAAATCCCCTCTCAATATTTGGTGCTTAGATGACGGCACCTTAGGGGGGGAGCCTGAAGTCGTGAACCAGGACTTGGCTGTTCTTATCCCCCGTCTTAGGGGTATGGGACTGGAGTTAAATGCGGGGAAGTGTGAGGTTTAATACTACTGTGGACCTAACCTCTTCTGCTTCTTTGTCTTCGTTGAGGTCTTTGCTTCCTGGTCTCAAAGAGCTTTCATATGAAACGTTTACCCTTTTGGGCTCTCCTATATTCCATGAGGCTATTTCTAATGCAATAGAGACCAGGAAGCGTCTTCTTTTGCTTGCCCAGGAACGCCTTAAAAATATTAATGCCCATGTCGCCCTGACCCTACTACGTATGTGTTTCGCGGTTCCCAAAATAACCTACCTTTTGAGAACCACGCCTACGTGGTTGTGTCCAGGTGACGTGTCTTCATTTGACGTCGCGTTGAGGGATACAGAAGAGACTGTTTTGAATGTGTCTCTTTCGGACGAGCAATGGGTTCAAGCGTCTTTGCCGATATGTCACGATGGCCTCGGTTTGCGGTGTGCGAGGGATTTGCCTGCCAGCCTTTCTAGCGTCGGCACATGGAGTTGCTGGCCTTGTCTCTAAAATTTTGAATAACCATGGAGACAGGGTTACCATTCCGTTTGTGGATGATGCGCTGGACGGTGGAGAAGCTCATTGTGATGGTGTGGACTTCAATTATTTACCCACTTTTTCCGACCGCCTTAGTATGGCAAAAACTCATTGCAGTAAGTCGTGGCGCGAATTTTTTGATTTACGATCAAAGGAAAAGGGTATATGGTACAGAACGGTTCAGCTACAACTCCCGCGGTCTCCATGGTTTGATGAATGCGGCCTTAACCGCGCAGACACAGTACTCGCTATGTTGCTTCGCTGCGGACACATGCCTTTAAACAAATTTGCTTATCTGATGAGAAAAGTTCCATCACTGAATTGTACCGAGTGTGATGTTGAGGAAGATGTGTATCATATTTTAATGGAATGTGTCCGCAACGAATCGGCCCGTAGACAGATCGTGGATGAAGCCTTTCACGAAATTGGTGGATGTAACTACATTCTGGCTCACCCAATTTCAGATTCAGCACTCCTTATTTATAAGCTAGTAAGAATAGGTTTAAGTAGAAGATAGTGTTATGTTTAGATGTATAATACAGAGCGACATCGTCACTCAGTGACAAAGCTCTTCAAATAATGAAAAAAAAAAGGTGGACGGCTCTAACGAGACTGCGTCGTTGCCCGAGGCCCTACGAGTACAGAGAGTTTGGGACGATGTGGGGGCCAGGGACGCGCTTGCACGGCTTATGGGTGTAGCCACAGGGGTTGACTTGGCCAGGCTAATGTCGGTGTCAACATTCCAAGCGGGAGCTTGGTTGCAGGCTTTGCCTGCTCCTTATCTGGGAACACTCCTGGACAACGACTCATTGCGGGTGGCAGTAGCTCTCCGCCTGGGCTGCGATGTTTGTGTGCCACATAAATGCATCTGCGGCTCCATGGTGGAGGCGAATGGACATCACGCGCTGAGGAGTTGCTGTCGTTTTTTGGGAATATTTCCACGTCACCACGCTCTCAATGACATCGTTAGGAGGGTTTTAATCGCGCACCGACGATTTCTATGCCATCAGGCGAAAACGAGTAGCGTCGCTACTGAGACGGCTGAGAGGTAGCAGCAATAGTCTTCTGAGGGTGTTGGCGGAGCGCCTCGACTGTCCACTCTCAAGATACTGGGTTCAGGTGGCTATCGGGAGGGCCAAATAAGCCTGAACCAGTTATTCTTCACTACATAGTATAACACAAAGTCGCTTCCCGCTGTCTGTCTGTCCCTATGTATGCTTAGATCTTTAAAACTACGCAACAGATTTTGATGCGGGTTTTAATGTATAGAGTGATTCAAGAGGAAGGTTTATATGTATAATACATGCATATAAACCCGTGCAAAGCCGGGGCGTTAAGTTATTTGTCATTTAAGTATCATTAATTTATTGTCATTATTGTTACTAACGTAGTTCATAAGTCTCCACTGTTACTAACATCATATGGATCGACTAAAGATCTGAAATAAAGATATTTTATTTTATTTATTTTATTTTATTTAATATCCGCCAACATCCCCTGTGTTCTGGAGCCCCCGGGCCTCAGCCGTACCGATGGTAAAAGGCCAGACGGCTTAACTTTGGTGCCGTGGCAGAGGGGGAAGTGTCTGCTGTGGGATGCCACGTGCGTACTTTTGCTGCCTCGCACCTCGGCCGAACAGTGCGAATAGCTGGTGCCGCTGCAGATTTTGCCGCGGACAAAAAACGGCACAAATATCCGGCCCTGGGCGGTAGTTACCATTTTGTACCCCTTGCTTTTGAGACTGCTGGGTGCTGGGGGTCGGAGGTTATTGCCTTCATTAGGGAAGTGGGACGACGAATAAGGGAGAGGGGATCTAACGCCCGCGTAGGGTCGTACCTGGTACAAAGGTTGTCTATCGCAATTCAACGTGGCAACGCGGCCAGTGTTATGGGGATCTTTGCGCCAGGGACGTCTCGAGGGGGACTGTTTGACTAGGCTTAAGGTTGTCTTAAGTTTGTTGTTATTATCTTATTGTATTTAATTATCTTGACATGAATAAATTTTATAATTTAACCATAGACATATTTTATTTAAGGGGTTAGTAATATTGAATTGTCATCGTTTCCTTGCCCTTATCCCATTTACTGGGGGTCGGGGCAGCATGTCTTTTTCGTCCATAATTCTCTGTCAGCCGTCATCTCATCACTCACTAGGTATATTGAAATGTATGCTTTAAAAAGACCTACCAACCACACGATATATCGCTCTGCTCTTGCTTCATTTATCTGGATAATTCGCGTCAAATTTGAAAAATTTTGGTAACTTGGCTGTAATCTGGTTACCTACGGGACAGACCTTGCCTAGTGTAGGAACCAGGCAAACCTTTGTGAATGGCACATACCAAATCTTGAAGCTTCTGAATGTATAATTTAACTCGAATGTAAACCAGTTTCAGAATTTGTAAAGATAAATAATTAAATGTTTTATGTTTATTTTAATCTGAAATCTAGGTATCGCATTTCATTTTGAATCGAAGCAGGCCTATCCCACTCGCATTTTGGCGAAATTACAATTCTCTTTGATAACCTTCTGAAGTACACAACTTTTCTCAGGGTTACCGCACCGCCGTAACGTAACCCAACTAGCACACTAGCGTTAAAATAACCCTTATATCATTCTTATATCGGTTCTAGCCAAGTGTTAAGGTGTTAGAATGCCTGTCAAAAAGGTGTTAGCTTATAACGTTATAACCATGAAATAGGCCCAAGATCTTACAGGTAAAGGAGTTACTAATTGAACGTGATTTGGGTTTTTGATATTGAGTGAAAACAATCTGCCCTTGTGATTTTACGGTAAGTGTATACCATGTTTTCCATCTCAATTTTAACGCGCCCAGGATTTACTGAAGATGTATAATAAAACTCATTAAGAATAAAATAGACACCTAAAGTTTTGGTCACTAACCGACTTCAAAAAAGGAGGAGGTTATATATTCCGCTGTATGTATTCTTTTTTAATATTCTTGTTTCTTGGCCAGTGGCATGTTAAATGAAGTGGCATCCATAGAATGGCAAGAGTAACATAAATAATGAAGTATTTTGATGTCAAATATTGAATAACCTAATCAATTTGTAGGTTCACGAAAACAATGGCGAATTTACATTAAAGCTTTATGCGTTTGAGTAACGCTTATTGACATACAACACCTTTAGTCAAGAATATTGTGCAGTATTTGCCTTCATAACGGTGTTGTTCAACAGTTCTAGTATCTTGTGTTACTACACTCTTGGTCTTGACCAACTCTGTTAAAAAGCCTCTGCCTATAGTAGATATAACACCTTAAGCTTTATAATTATAAGACACTCAACAACTAATAATTTACTTTAAAAACAAAGTTTAAACCGACTTCAATTCAGTACTTCGCCAAGCCACATGAACATTTCCACATTTCGTTTCTAATTTACCACATGCACTGCTTTTCGAGAGCAAATGCGTTGATTATTACAGAAAAAAGCCCAAGTCGCTATCTGTGGGCTGATAATATTTGAGGAGTTCCGTCGATTCCTAAAGGATCTGAGAATTACCACTTCATGAGTTGCTACTTCAACGGAATCATGTCAGATTCTTTGACGAACTTTACATAATTGAGGAGTTCCATAAGTCATCTGTGGTCTTTATTATCAGTTCCAATTCACCAAAATAGGGATTTCCGAAGGCACCTCAAATTTTATAGGCACTACATGCGTGCCTATAAAATTTGAGGGTTACCCTCAATTTCCCTGGGATCGCATCATCAGATACTGATTTGGTGACAATGGGACCAAGTCGGAAGTATACTCCTTCGAATAAAAAAAGAATTTTGGAAATCGGTCCATAATTGACGGAGAAATCGGCAAACATACATAAAAAAAAAATACATACAGTCAAACATATAACCTCGTCCTTTTTTGAAGTCGGTTAAAAAGCACTAAGAGTTAACGAGAGTCAGCGAGCACTCTTGGAAAGGTTTAAGTGTTACAAACAGTTTAAAGCTAATCATTTTAAGTAGGTATACTTGCTTTGAGTAACACTCTTATAACTCTAAATCCTGTTTAACAGCGTTTAATAAAGCTCTAGTAACACTTAGGAGTTAATTTTTTTTCTTAAACTGCTCTGTAACATAACACTATTAGTTCCAACTGAGATAATTATAACTCACTTATAAAGGTTAAGGTTATAATAAAACCCTTAGCTGACACCAAAATCTTAGTTGGGAAGTATTTATATTTTACTAAAATGGCAAAGAAGTAAAATTGTAGCTAACCTCACTACTAATAAAGGACTGGGCATCATCTAAGTACTATTACTTATTGTGCTATTCAATGCATTCTGGGCATTTATAAAAATTTGTGTACCCAATTATCGTGAATTGTTAAACAAAAGAAGCGGGTTGTGTCGGAGACCGTGTTGGCTATGGAACCCTCATAATATATCTGAATTAATTCACTAAAATCTGTATACAGATAGATCGGTAAGTATATAATATATGACAACATTGACTGACGTAGCTCATTTGACTCGCGATACATTGAAAATGGCGGTCATTTCAGCATTATTTTCATGTCCTCCACATAAACTAAGTAACATTTTGTGATTAACAACTAATGGCAAATAAAGAAGGATTAAAACATGTAACAAACAATTATTTGAAATCAGATTAGTACCCCTATACAAGAACGCGAGCAAAGAAGTATCCACTTATATTATATATATAAATAATAAATAACCATAGCAGTCTGGAACCTAGTTTTGAAAATGGCTTGTTAAAAACAGTCGATAATACTTATGTTAGGTACTAGGGCTATGGGGCGCTATGTCGGGTAACCTCCTCGAGTGTCTGGACTCTACCGATTCGTCTTGATTCGGTTGATCCGCAGGAATGGGTAATGTCTTGGCCGGTGCGCCCTGGAGACAACGGCAAGTGATAATTTAGTGAACCCTAAGTTATCGCTTGCTGGTGTTACCAATAACCCGACACGGGGGGGTCGGGGGGTTCCGCCCAGGGAATCGCAAGATTCCCCAGGTGCGGCTTGAGGGAGAGGCCATTGCCGTTTGCCTCTATAATAAATAACGGACCCGGAACCCTGACAACTCCTCTGCTATCAGGTGGGATGCGTAAAGGCATTTCCCCAAGTAAAAAAAAAAAAAAAAAAAAAGGTACTAGGGCTATGGCGTCTTACGCGGTCGAATGCGGAACGCGATCCCGCGGCGCCCCTTTCTTAAGGCGGAGCTGGCAATCGTTGGGGTTTTAGACGGTAGTCCAAGGCTTTTACCGCGGTTAGTCCGTCATACCCGCCCTGCCCCTTCCCCGTGGCGGGCGGGATGCGTAAAAACATTTCCCCAACGTAAAAAAAAAACAAAAAAAAAAACTATCAGCCGTGAAAGAATAAAAAACGACGTATAACACATAAGGCATAAGTAAATGTATGCAATTGTATGTAACATGTGTTTAACCTAAACCTATTTATAAATTAGTACCTAATTAATTAATTATTAACTCTGTACTAAGTATGTCTATAATCACACACAGACAAACTGTTCCGACAGTCTTGTGAGACCCAGTTAATGTACCCATGTTTATATACTCTGTTTATTAAATAATAAATAAAATAATAACTCCAAAAATTTACTCAGTGTCAGTTTTGTGACGACAATTAGGTAAGTATTCAGTTTGTAAATTTGTATACAAATTAACTTTTTCTCTTAAACTTATAAATGATATACCTACATAAAAACGTTATTTAAATGTGAAAAAGTTCATTTTGACATACCTAGTTATAGGTTGTACGCGGGCTGGGTGCAACTCGACGTCATAAATGCGCCTATTTTGCGTAGGGGTTTTGGAACTACTGTTATTCGTGCCAACCCAGTTCCACCAGGAAGCCTAGCAGACCCTTTATGTTGCCGACGGCCTCCGGTAGTGACCCCGGTGTTCCGAGGTGTTTTGCCCTGTATTCCGCCACTCCAGGACATGTCAGGATGACGTGGGCGGCTGTCTCGTCCTCTTCCATGCAAGCTCTGCAGAGAGGACTGTCTGTAACACCTACAGTAAAAAGATGTTTGTTTAGTAGTGCATGACCAGTTATAGCTCCTATCAGAAGACGGAGTGCCGGCCTCTTTAGCTGCTTTAGCTTCCTTGACAATCCGGGGTTGATTGTCGGGAGGGCCTCCCTGGTTTGCCTGCAGGTTCCTAGGGTGTTCCAATGTTTTTGGTGTTCTACCTTGGTGTTTAGTCGCAGTGTGCTCTCCGCAGCCATGCAGAGGGTAGAGGAATTGTGGGTTCCGGTCCTACAGCTCTTGACTCTGAACCCTCTCTAGCCAGTGCATCCGCTGCATCGTTACCGCGTGAATTGCTGTGCCCTTTGATCCATTGCAGGGTTATGTCGCTGTCATTACATACCTCTGATAGGATCTTGTGGCACTCGTGTATCAGCCCAGATGTTGTTGCGTGACCTTGCAGGGCTTGCAGTACGGATCGACTGCCAGAAAGTATGCGGATGGGATATCCCCTTACCTCCCTGGAGGCGATTGCATGAGCAGCCATTATTATGCCCATACACTCTGCCTGGAAGACGGTGTTGTTGGTCCCTAATGGTGTCGAAATGTGTATATTTAGGTCCTCCGAGAATACACCTGATCCGGTGCCTGACCTTGTCTTGGACCCGTCCGTGAAGATTCTTAACTCTCTGGGGTTAAGTCCTTCCTGGGGGGTTTCGTATAGTTCCACTTTGTACTTTTTGTCAAAGACGAACTGCCTGGGAATAATGTCTGAAGTTGCCTCTATAAGGGGTTCCCTACCTACAGCCTCGTAGAGTATTTCGGTGTGTGGAACCCTGGGCGGTCTCCAGAGATGTTGTCTTTTGAGCCTTATGGCTGCTGCCAGAGCCTCTTGCCTGATGAAAATGTGAAGCGGCGGAATGTCCATGATGGCTTCCAGGGCTGCAGTCGGTGTAGTCCTCATGCAGCCACTTGCCGCCATGCAGGCCAGTCTCTGGAGGCGTTGTAGTTTAGCTTCGACCGTGGTTAGCGTGGTACGAGGCCACCACACTATGGCACCGTAGCTTACTATTGGTCGGATTACTGCCTGGTAAAGCCATAGAGTGATCTTGGGGTTTAGTCCACAGGTCCTACCTACCATTCTACGGCACTGCCAGAAGACGACTGTAGCTTTTTGGATTTTATTGTCTAGATGACTGCTCCAATTAAGTTTGGCATCGAGTATTACACCCAAGTACTTTACCTCTGTTGACAATTGGAGTTCTGTATTGAACAGTCTGGGCAGGCGGTAGGTCCCCAGATTCCGTTTGTTGGTGAACATTTTTTGACATAGTTAGTTTGTATGCACAATTTTGCGTCACAAAACTGACACACAGTTAACTTTTGTTTAAAAAAAAATCACAATAATTGGGTACACACATTTTTTAAAAAGCCCTCCTACACCTTTGCTTAGCACGCGTCGAAGCGAGCGCACAAAACACATTTAAACAACCGGCCAAGTGCGAGTTGGACTCGTGCACGAAGGGTTCCGTACCATTATCTATAAAAACGGCAAAAAAATCAAGTTTTTTGTATGGAAGCCCCCCTTTAAAAAATATTTTATTTTGTTTTTAGTATGTGTTGTTATAGCGGCAGCAGAAATACATAATCTGTGAAAATTTCAACTCTCTAGCTATCACGGTTCTTGAGATAAAGCCTGGTGACAGACAGCCGGACGGACAGCGAAGTCTCAGTAATAGGGTCCCGTTTTACTCTTTAAGTACGGAACCCTAAAAACGAAATTGAAATACGAAAAAAACGAAATTGAAATAAGAGACAAGTCTCAGATTGACCGCCTGGGTAGTTCAATGACAAATATAATTTCCTATTCAAATGTGAATTCGATAAAATTGGCAGAAAGTGAAATTTATTTCCAGTTCTCTATTTCCCTCTTGCAAACGTTATAAGTTATAAGTATAAATATGGTCAGCAAAGCAGCTTGCAGACTTAAAACTTGAGTCAATTTAGATTTGATTTCCAAATCCCCGTCCTAGGTTTGGCATTGTCCTTTGGTTTATCGTCGGTCACCATTTCGAACCAGCAGCCACTTCAACGGCAATTTTAATTTCACAACCTCTTATCTGGCTCTTTTAAAAATGAACTTTATCGCATATGAATAAAAGTGCCAATTCCCTCGCAGCACTAGACGCGAGGTCTCGACTGTCTCGGGAAAAGCGAACCAAGTCCTCAGAGACGATCCGAGGGGAAACGAACCCCTATTTTATATCCTCGCAAATTTATTTGTTATACATGTAAATAAACGCTCCCCAAGATTGTATCTAGCAAAGAATATGATAAAGACGAAATTATGCAAACAAATATGTCGTCATGAAAACAACTTGCCATGAAAATTTGTGAGAGGAAAGCAACATGTGAAACGAGAAGCATTATAATTAATATGATTGTGCTGTGCCCTAGAACTTCTATATACACATAGACAGCGAGTATACACAAAGTGCTAAAATCAGCACATGACTGGAATTAGGGCGAATGTCCACCAGATAAGTACAAAGCTATGTTTTTCATATATTTGGTAACTATAGCTGTCAAGCATGCAAGGTTAACTAAGGTTTCTGCAGTTCAGGCGGTCAATGATTTGATCATCATCATCATCATCATATCAGCCGAAAGACGTCCACTGCTGGACATAGGCCTCCCCCAAAGAGTGCCAAAATGACCGGTCCTGCGCCACCCGCATCCAGCGGACTCCCGCGACCTTTACCAGTTCATCAGTCCACCTTGTGGGGGCCCACCCACGCCGCGCCTTCCGGTACGTGGTCGCCACTCGAGAACCTTTCCGGCCCAACGGCCATCGGTTCTACGTGCAATGTATAATTCCACGTTAAACTCCCGTATCACTACGGGCGACACGTTTCGAACTATTACCATTACGCGAGTGGAATTTCAGTATTATTTTAAGCATTTATGTCTCACGAAAGTTTAAATTCGGACATTCCGCTGTCTTTAGGTATAAGGGTTCAAAAAATATATTCCTTTCAAATAAAGAAAAAGGAAAATCTGTAACATATTGAAGAAGATTGAAGTAATTTATTTATAACTAGCTGTTGCCCGCGACTTCGTCCGCGTAGAACTTATACTTAGAAAATATAATACAAACAAACTTCTACTTACCATCTTAAGGGATGATTTCCGAGGCAAAAACTATTCTATATCCTTCGAAGGGTCTCAAATTATCTCTATACCAAATTTCATTTAGGTACATGGATTTCATCCAAACTTTCACCCCCTATTTCATACCCTTAGGGAATGATTTTGGGGATAAAAACTATCTAATATCATTCTTCGGGACTCAAACGACCTTTATACCAAATTTCATCTAAACGGGATTCATCCAAATTTTCACCCCCATTTCACCCCCTTAGGGAGTGATTTCCGGAATTAAAACTATCGTGTGTCCTTTCTTAGGACTCAAGCTATCTCTATACCAAATTGTATGAAAATGGGTTCCATCCGAATTTTCACCCCTAATTTCACCCCCTTAGGGGATGATTTCTGGGGTAAAAACTATTCCATGTCCTTTCCCAGGACTAAACCTATATCTACACCAAATTTCATCAAAATAGATTACATCCAAATTTTCACCCGCGTGCGTGCCATTCAAAAACGCCAAGTTTATATTGTTCGAATTTGTTGTTACATTTGTAGAAATTACGCCTTAATTCGACATTTGCGCATATAAGTTCGCATATCAAAATCGATTAATTTTATATTTGCTTTTGGTACCTATGTGTCTCGTCAATGTATATCGTAGACGGGATTTAAATTATTAATAGGCGAAAGAAAGGCAAAGAAATTCCGCCATTTTGTCCGTAGTATTTCTTATTAGTCTGTGATTTTGACGTTTTTTTTAGCTGACAGATGTGGCGGCGATATACTTTAAGAATAATAAATGAAGAATTAAATGAAGTCGTATATTACGAAAAATAAATTAAATGTCGCAGTCGGATAAAAACTAAATTGTACCTATATAAAATGTTTCATATTTTTCCGTCCATGGGATGCTGAGAACATTCGTACCACAGAAAGCTTAGTTTCAAACTTTTTTTAATTTAGAGATTTATTATAAGTGGAGATGGAGATAAGTATTATAAATATTACATGTCATCATTTATGTAAATTTAATTTAATTATAATATAATATATAGCTATCCACGCCGTGGCCGGCGATGGCGACCCTAGCTTAATTGCGGGCGTGAGCCCTGATATGGCTTGCGAAACCGAACTTACTTTTTAAACACAGGTCGCAGGAAGCACTGTAAAGCTGACCAGAGCTATTGTAAGTATAATTGTAGTTGAGCTTTGGACGCGATTTTCGTGCCTGACGTTTCTCATCAGCCGATATTCGCTTGCTGGACACGTTCCACCTACGGGGCTTGCGCTCTATTCTAAAAATAAAGTGGCAGGATCGCGTCTCCAACACAGAAGTACTACGTCGTAAGATGGCATGGAAGCTTTGCTGATGAAAGGTTGTGTGCGCATGTTTGGCGTATGGATGACTGTAGACTACCGAAAGCTGTTCTATGCTCCGAGCTATCAGCTGGCAAACGGAATCAAGGTGGGCAGCATCTACGTTACAAAGACGTGCTAAAGCGTCACCTAACTGCCTGTAAAATACCAACGCATAAGTGGGAGGAGCTTGCCTCGTTGTGCCCAGAATGGCGCTCTCGCATCAAAACGAGCATCAAGCATTTTGAAGCTGTTCGTCTCCTCGACCTTGTATATACTAGGTATCTTAACATATATTCTTACTACTACTACTTGAGAAACCACGATATATTACAGTTTTCCTTTTTCCATCATCAAATATATCATTGCTTTAGTCCGTCATAGCAATTCCAGATGTATTATATATTATGGGCATTGATCTGCAAAACATATCAGAAATGTCTGACTCACTTCATAAATTCAACCACCCCTCGTGACGTCACCTTTATGGAAATTTCTAGAACGTACGCTATCTGACGGCGAACGAGGGTTTAATACTGCGGTATCGACGCGAGTGCATGGCTGCGCCATTTGGAACAAATGCCGTGAGAGCGTTTTGAATCGAATAGTTGATATTATTTCATAAATCTTGTTAAGCGTCGATGCTTGACAGTATAGGCTTATTTAAACGAGCAACATTGGTACCTACAGGTTCCCGAAAATGTCTTTGACCTTTTCGATGAGGTTTACAATACGGAGGTTTACGGCGGGCTAAAAATCTATTTAGCTAGGTTTCATTACGTAAAATCGTTTTCTCTTTGTTTTCACTTATGGAAAAGCTTATAGACCGTAAGCCCACTCCCAATACGCCTACGTCTCATGACAACACAATAAATGCATGGCAGCAGGTCGAGAAAGTTGTGCTGAAAAATCCTTCACTTCCGGTCACAATTGTAAGGGTAGGTATATTTACGTTATGTGACAACAGTAGGTACGAGACATGTGGCATCATTTAGCCCTTTAATCGTAGAGAGAGTATACCTAAGTCTGTCAGTCCTGTGAAATGGCCGGAAGGACCTACTTGGCAGACGGTGCCAAAGTTGGCCACCTATGACACCGCGTCTGAAGTCAATTTTAGGTGCGTTAAGCTTCTGATTCTTGCTCAGCACAACTTTCTCGACCTACTGCAATGCACTTTATCGTGTTGTCAAGAGACGTAGGCGTATTGGGATTGGGCTTACGGTCGGTCTATTACTGAGGGAGGCAAACTAATTTAAAATAGTTCCATTATTTATCTTAGTTAACAAAGCAAGACTCATGTCGAATGCATGTGTTTGTTATTATGTCAGTTGATTCTGCGTATCACTTACTTAGCTAATCAAAGCATAAAGGATTATGGAGCAGCGCGGAAAATATTAATAATGCGACATACCTACTAGTAGAAGACAAATCTATGCAGAAGGCGGAGAGACCAACGGGATATTTAATATACTATCGGCAAACAAAAATGTAATTCGTTTCATCGCCCGCGTATGTTATCCCGTTTGGGTCATCGTCTCGCTTCGCCGGTGAAAAAAAGCAGCATAACTTCCGGATGGATAGAAAACTAAAGATATTTAGGCATAATCCTTCCGGCTTTCTTGTTTATCCATTCCATTTCCACTAAACCAATTCTCAAAATCGCCCGCCGAACCGCATGCAGCAATATTTTCATTAAACTTGGTAAGCCTAAAACGTGAGGGATTAAAATAACCCGGGCGTAATTGTCTTAATGGAAGGCTTGGGTCGAAGGGCCCTTTTAAAAGTGCCATGGAAATCTGTTGATTAACATGTTTTTGTCATGTAGAGCACAAATTACGGCGGAACGGGCCAAAAGAGGGTAAGCGTTTGATATTGCGTCGATATAAAAGAGTAAATAGGAAGAGCGTATGGACCCCTTCCTATTGATTCAGGTTTATTTGGCTGCTTCTACGGACAATCGACAAAGAAGAGTAGCTACGACCACGATGTGATCGAAATGATTTTTCGCCTTGCTGTCTTGGCCATATATGTAATCCTCCTTGTCCTCCTGTCCCTGATGAGCACGTGTGTGGTTCGCCAAGACAAACTTAGTTTGAAATGTTCGGTCGCACTGTGAACACTGTTGTACAGTATAACTATAGCCCTGATCATTGAAAGTATATGATGATTGACCATACCGCCGTGGGAAACCCATTTTTCAAAGTTTAGCGCCTCTACTTCAGCTGCTGGCTTTACTAGATAAATATATTCACTGTCTTCAGGCGAGATACAAAATATACATGCGTCAGTAACAAAAGTATAATTAAATATATAGATGCTAACACACAACTTTATTTATAGTCGACCGATATAATATTTGCAAGGTGGGTATACATGTGCACCCTGTGGGAGGACTAACCTAGTAAAGGTCACGGGACCCGCGGGAGTCCGCTGGATGCGAATGGCGCAGGACCAGTCATTGTAGCAATCTTTGGTAGGTCTACGAGTATATCCAGATTATCCAGCAGTGGACATCTTTCGGCCGATAAGATGCTATGCTACATTATGAGTTTGATGAGACGGATCAAAGAAAGTGTCTCATTCGCCGTCCTAAACGCAAAACGTAAGTGAGGAAACTGTTTATATTTTTCAAAAGTAATTGACGTAGCTGGAAAGTCTGCAACTTTTTTCTGGTGCTAAGGAAGGTTATTCCTATCACCAAAAAAATAAACAGGCACTTCTGAAATTTTCATCCATTCCCCATTGGGTGAAAACTCATAATGCACCAGCAGCGCACACAATCAGCACAGAAAATTAACAGAATGACAACGACGACCCCACGAGCCTAGAGTTAGGCTCACAAATTTAAAGCGATTTATTAATTACATTATTAAAATCATATGTGGCTAGCTCCTCTAGATGTCTAGATCTACCGCGCAGGCATGCTCTTGGATCTGCGCAGTTCTCAGAAGGAATTTTTAATAAGAATTCTGGCACTCATTAAGAGCTTAGGGCTAATCAGCATTAATTGAACACTAAGTAGTAGACTACCAGATTTTCTTGATATGTATATAAAAATAGATTAGCTATAACTTCGTATTTTTAAGATTAGAATTATCTGTCAAACGCGTAAACAAAGAAGCAGTGGTCGTAAACCTTCCTTCTTCGATTTCGACCGATACCACTGAATTTCTCGGAACTTATGTACATACGAGTACATATCATTTGATATTTACCGATAGCTGAACGCATATATTTTATTTTAAAATGTTGTATACCGTAGCCAACGATATGCCAGCAGTCTCGGCAGTCTTTTTTCACACGGGCCGATTTAGTGGGATACTCCTTTTTATGGCACATTTCTGACACTAATTTGTAAATATTCACCGCCATCCGCTTTTCACTGGCAGTCAGAGGATTCGGCTTTTGCCTTTGCTTCTTTGGAGATGAAAAAACATTAGCCGGAACCGGCTGCGACTTCTGTAGCCCACTCGGGCCAGCCTCGGCTTCATCCATTGTAAATGTGCACCAACAAACAAAATATCTAAATAGATCAATAACTAATAACAAAATTCAACAAAAACGATAACAACAATCTTTAAGTAAGCTTACAGCAATAGAAATCACAACCGACTCAACCGACAACAATATGAACTCGAATGAAAAACCCACATGAGTGATAGTTGACAGATAGTAACAGTGACGTTTAAAAATAGACCATTGTGTGAGAACTCTGCCTCTTTAGGTTTTTTAATGTACAACCTTCCATGAAAAATTGCAAACGCAATTTATTACAATTCTTATCTTTTCTTCTTAGAATATAAATTAACTAATGTTATGTTTCTTATCTGTTCACAACACTGAGTAATGTATGTATTAATAAAACATGATAATAAATACGTGATATTTATTAACTCTTATTCACTGTTCGATCCGCAGAATGTGCCTGATAAAAAACCATATATCTCGTTCTGCACAGGTCTCTCTAATGCTAAAAAAAACGAAGTTATAGGTACTCCCGATCTAACTAATACTGCTTTATATTTATTCGTTTATTAAAGACTTGGTATAGGTATAAATAGTTAACGATGTAAACGAAACGGCAAACTTACCATTATCCATTTCACAAATCCTACGCAAAGCGGAAATGTACAATCCCCGAAAGTTATAGGTACTATCTAAAAACCGGCCAAGTGCGAGTCGGACTCGCGCACGAATGGTTCCGTACCATTATCAATAAAAATATTTATTTTATTCTGTTTTTAGTGTTTGTTGTTATAGCGGCCACAGAAATACATCATCCGTGAAAATTTCAACTGGAACTATCACGGTATCAGTGAGATACAGCCTGGTGACAGACAGATGGACGGACGGACGGACAGCGGAGTCTTAGTAATAGGGTCCCGTTTTACTCTTTGAGTACGGAACCCTAATAAAACCAACCGCTAAAGTCATTATAAAGTCATCAAATTTACCATAAGTACTTAGGTATAGAGATTATTGATAAACTTCAGACGGAAGATTCTCAAGCAAGCAAAGAACTGTGACAAGATACCATCACAATCGCTAACTAAATAAATATCCATCAGTGACCAGCTACTTTATCTCATCACTTGTCTAACCTCTTAAATGACAAGTTACAACTTGATCAAGATTGACACTAGCTGCCGACTATGTAAATGCATCCTTCATTCACTTGACATCCACTGATTCGCCAAACCAATCAAATCGAGTAAAGCAAACACTCCAACCAGTTACAAATCAATTAAGACCCAGTGTTTCACCACTGCAAAGGATTCTCAACCTTATCGACTACCCAACACCACAACTCCCTTACAAATTAATCGAACATCGCAAAAGGAACCTTTTGCTATGAGTAACACGGTTCATTTCTTTAAAGCGATATACAAGGTTTGTAAAGTAAGCAGATGATATTCGCTATGGACTTGCAAGTAACTTGAGACCAGTGACAAGGAAGATGTGACACGTTAGCAGATTCATTCAGAATCTAAGTAGTTTCCTAATTTAACTTTATTAATTCAGAAATAACTCATATATATTTTGTTATAAAAATCGAGAACTTTGTAGTATAATTTGTTCTCTGACTTGCCAAACAAATCCCGGTCGAAGATCTCGGTAAACTTGTCGTCCTAACTTGTAAGGTTCAATTTCAAACGAAGCTAACTACGAGTAGGTTAGAGTAACATGGCACGCAATTTAATACGCTATGTCTTTGGATGACGATGCAAAATTGTCTTACTTATAGTACGTGACTAACTGAAATCGTAACTTGTAGGTAGAATTTGAAGCTATCCATTAATTTTGGTGTCGTCGACTTTGAAGGACGCTACTATGATGTATCCAGCGTTAAATCCAGCGTTATGTAATAAAAAATCAAACTCTCGAAACTAATAGGAGTTATTTTGAACATTGTCGACGATTACGATTTAATTATAGTTAAACATGAATTAATGTAATACCAAGGGACTACCAATTTGGATGGTACATTAGAAGAATTTAGGTACATTAGAAATGAATTATATCTTCATTACAAATCGGTATCACATACACATTTGGAAGGTTCCACAGTTCCATTCTATAAGTAGATAAGATTAAAAGTGACAATTATAGAGGTCTTTCCATTTATCCAGGTCCCACTTCCTTGGTTCATGTTCCACCGTATATCTATGCAAGTTTTATGTGGCTTCATATATTTACATATACTAGCCTAGCTATTATACAAGCCGTTTAGCCCCTTCTTAAATAGGTACGCTGTGCATGGTTAACCACCCTTTGACAAACTATACTTGGTTTTTGCGTGTGTTATTGGCTGATTTTGAGTGAGATAGCGGATAAACTTAAGGGTTGGTGGGTGTAGATGGAAAATACCATGGTTGTACGTGTGAATATGATTCACACTTTAGCTAACCCATAGCGTGAGTCATGGTAATGTTAGCCCTATAGGGCTGGTATTTCAACCCTCAGGGATATTTTTAGTCTGGCGCCCGATTTATTCGTCCCTAGGGGCCTTTCCATCAAGCTGTCTATCTACCTATTTGAGGTTATCGCCGTAAAACGGTTGGAAATTGCAATTTCTTTAACCATGGTCAAATTACGGTTTAAACATTTTCAAATACTGTAGATAAATAGTTAAAACTTTACTTGGAAATGTCTCTACCAATTGTAAATGAGTAGGTACCTATAGTGGAAACTATTTCATTTGAATTGTGTAATTCAACTTACAAATAGACTTTGATATAAATTGCTAAGTCAAGCAAGAATAAAGTGAGTAACTGCCATTTAACAATTTATAAAAACATTATAAAAGTTAATGAATTACTACTTTTATATATATTGCAATCTGGATGTTGATCAAGCTACTATTTTTTATAAATAATTTATATTCCTACTTCAAGATAACGCCATACGATTGGTTAAATATATATTTACAGAAAAAACGCTATAAAGTGACTATTTTAATACAAGACAACGGCGTAGGTATCAATCTATGACATTAAATATATTTCACATTCAAAATAAATTCAAATTTTGTAGCGCAATGGCATAAAGCGAGCGAAATAAATTGAAATCAAATTGGAATGCAAGATGTATTCATTCAGATTGCGCCTCCGACTACTACAATTTACTTAGATTAATGAAGTGCAGATAGGTAGCGTACCTATGTACACAGTTACATTGAACCTTATTAGGTACAGGTGGCTATACAAAGAGATCGATACGGCCAAAAGTTGCAAAAATATGTATAGGTACCCTACACATGACTTTTATGTTAAGCCAATAAAGTCGTGTATAATTTTTTTTGTAACTTGGCGTTTCGATATCTTTGTAGTCGACTGGACAAAGGTCGCCCCCTAAATGACACATAAATAGTAGTTACATCAAAGGTAGGTACCTACCTAAACGAGCAACGATCCGTATAAGTCGGTCTGTTAAAATCTCTCATTAAATCTTATGAGAGCGCAGTGGGCCAAGAACACTGGTAAACTTATTGAGTGGGCTCCGGGGCTGCCAAGTACGGTGGTTGTGCCAAACTTGCCTACAAATCACGTTTTTCTAGGTTAATCTGGAACTTTCTGGGCCACGAGTGGAGCCGGGACAATTCTTTGAAGGATACCTTCAGTTTTGACAACAGACGTGGAAAATTATATTGGAATCGTGGTCATTATAATAATTACTAAGGGATTTTAAATAAATAATACCTAGAGTTTCGAAACTGTCGAAACAGAAATGACCTTGTCAGTGCCTATTAGGAAGTTACTAGGCCCCTAGAAATGGTTTATGTTGCCGATAATGGTTGAAAAAAATCTGACTCAGCTCTAATTGTAGAGTCGTGTTAGATATTTTGACCTCATTGACGTATCCGGTAATATTATTTCAGACGAACCACTGTTGCGGTAGGTAAGTGTTAAAAAGAAAGAAAGAAAATATTTAATCGTGACAACAAAGCAAAAACAAATTGTAGACACATACACATTTGTCACGAAATGGTCACAACTCAGCGTTATGCTGGCAGGGCCAGCGCTGGTCTTCCTTTGTGGCCATTTGGTGAAACACTGAACAAAGCCACGATCGCACAAAAGGACAATTTACAAATAAAAAAAAACCGGTCATGTACGAGTCTGACTCGCGCCGCGCACCGAGGGTTCCGTGCAAACTTTCATACACCATACCCGTCATGACATTCTTTCTTGAACAATCTTAAACAGCTCATAGTAGAAGTTACAATTGCACAGTGCCATCTGCATTTTGGTACTAACAACTTACAACCTAGTATGTTTGTTTATTCAGCGATAGCTTTTTATCACACGCGTACCGATTTCGATTAAGTATTTATTTTTTATTTGAAAGAAGGGACTTTAAAGATAATCTAATAGGAATTTGAAGACATAATATTACATACAAAAGTAAGTAAATTACAAATTTAATTAAGTAATTATTTTTGATTAATTAAAAAAAATACGCTAGATAGAGATATCGTTTTTTTTTATTTTTGTATTATTTATGTTACTCTTAATCATATGTAATTATCTCAGAATTTTCGCTTGGTAAACTTCGGAAAGAAGGGGTGGGGGGGTATTTTTTTCTACATTTTCATTAATAAATCAAAATTTAACCACCGTAGAAAAAAAAAAGGTTTTAGAAAGTGCAACTCAAGCCCTTTCATATGATAACCCATTTGATATATTTACTAAACTTTGATTTTTTAACCCCCCTCATATTCGTCATTTACACAGAAAATAAAAATGTATATATTTTTTTTCATTTTCCATACACGTGTCACACGGACAGACGGACAGAGTCGCAGCACCATAAGGGTTCCTTTTTTACCTTTTTGGTACGGAACCCTAAAAAGAAGAAGAAAATGTTTTAAGCGGGACCCGACAACGACGTCCAAACGCCCGCAGTGTAAGGACTTCTAAAACTTTGTGTTCTTTATCCATTCACACATGAATAGACCCGATTTGACTACTGATACCGGAAACATTGCAATTAAGTATGACTGAATGCAATGAAGTAGGTACTGATGTTGAAATACACCGCTATGTGTACCCAACAGTGGTGTGTCGAAATTATTGCTTCCTTGAATGTTCGAAAGATCGCTATAAATCTTATATAGGTATCACTTCATGTCTGTCGCACTTTAAATTCTTTATGTTTCGCCGACGATCAATTGATACAGATAGTCTTTATAACATTGAATATAAGATTAGAATTCGCCTGGTCTGTGTTTTTTTGACACCGAGGGGCAACTATAGCCACCCCCGCGTTATCGTTTGAAGCCATTACTTCTGAACCCCGGGGGTTGTCTTGTGACATTTCTAAAGGTTAGAGATATCAGTAAAATGGCATAGCAAGCGAGTTACTAAGCTAGTCTGTTTTTTAAGCTTTAAGTTTTAGTGCTAACGGTTTCCCTGCTCGTAGGTAGTGTAAGTGTAGTCCGTGTACTGGTAGGAACCCTTTGGAGACAACTATGTAGCGGGGCCGATTGCTTTTGTTGGCAATTAAAAGGAAAAGACAGCCCTGCATGATAGGTAATGTTGCCACTAAATGTAATGTAAGTAATGCAAATATGCAACTGCCGCCAATCATGATCGGCAGTTAGAAGCTGGCAAAGGTATTTCTGGACTTCGTCTATATTGGCGGCAAGCTACCCAGGCCCCGTAGCATTGATGTGATGTGACACGATAGAGCATCCGTCCCTTTTTTTTTTTTTACTTGGGGAAATGCCTTTACGCATCCCACCTAGCCGAGGAACTAGGATGGGTATGACGGGCTCCCGGGAACCCCCCGGACTACCGTCTAAAACCACCAAGGTATGCCCTCTCTGCCGTGTAGTAGGGGCGTCATGGGATCGCGAACATTTCACCACGACGCCCCTCGGCAACAGCCGCAGCTGCCCTCACTACTGAGGCAAAAGCCCCCCCCCCCCCCCCCTCCCGTCGTAAGCGACCAAAGGACCTCTGCGCCGGGAGAGGGTGATAGACCTCGGATTCACCCTCTCAGGTCCCCTTGTAACTTTTTATAGAGGTTTTCTCCCTCGCAGCCACAACTCGGCCCCGGCCTGACGGTTGCAGCCCCCGCGCCTAACATGAATCCTCTGATAGCAGAGGATTTGTCAGGGTTCCGGGTCCGTTATTTATTATAGAGGCAAACGGCAATGGCCTCTCCCTCAAGCCGCACCTGGGGAATCTTGCGATTCCCTGGGCGGAACCCCCCAACCCCCCCGTGTCGGGTTATTGGTAATACCATTAAGCGATAACTTAGGGTTCACTAAATTATCACTTGCCGTTGTCTCCAGAGCGCACCGGCCAAGACACTACCCATTCCTGCGGATCAACCGAATCAAGAGGAATCGGTAGAGTCCAGACACTCGAGGAGGTTACCCGACCTAGCACCCCAGAGCATGTCCGTCCCTGGCTGACACCGTTCGATAGAACGAGACGACGCTGTTATCTTGTCACTTATCGCGTGATAAGGCCCATCCATGCTACGGGGCCAGGACAGTCTGACAGAGCACAGTGGCGTGTCTTAGTGCCGGAGGCCAAGATCCACTTTGGGTCGCTGAGTCACTAAGTATTTGTCAGAATGACTTACCTACTACTATTGCCGAGGACGTCCACTGCTCGACATCCACTAGGCATCTGAGAGGCCCCTCTGACGGATCCTCTGCTATATCCAGTGGACTCCAAGATGTGCAATGCCCATGTTATTCTTCTTTACAGCTTACACCGCGGGCAGAAACTAAACTAATAAACACATATTTGTGGATATTTTTAGCAGACTACTAATAACTAAGTACAACTTAGAAAAGTTGTTAAACCCCCGACATTTTTATTTCAATCCCAAAAACGGCTAAACCGATTTTGTTGAAAGTCGTCAGCTTTCTGATAAAAAAACCGCATTCAAATCGATCCATTCGTTTAGAAGCTACGTTGCCACAGACGGACACACACACAGGCACGTCAAACTTATAAAACCCCTTTTTTCCGTCGGGGGTTAAAAATACGGTTAGACATTTTTATAAGATTTTTGTGACATCGACATCCATCTATTGTATCTTTTGGAAACAGACACTTTGACAGATACAATTTATCCAAAGACAATCTAATATATGTAGATATTTTTCATAATACTCTTTGAATTTAATTACCTACTACGTTTGCCAAAGATTTGCGCCATAAAGTACCTCGAATTTAAACTATTCTATCGGCATAGGTAGGCAAAATAGGTATAAATACGCATAATATGCTTATTTCAAGCAAAGCTATATCGTGCGTTCAGTACGAGATGTGGAATTTTTGGTGGATATATATATAGGTAATACCTACCACCATCCCCACGTGACTGGTTGACAGGTTTTCTCTACAAAAAAAAGTAACGAGCTTATTATTGTATAGGTGCAATTTGTTAATAATAATCAAAAGATTATTTATTTTTAATATCATATAATTATGCTCTCCTCCCTTCGAATCTCGAACTTCGTATATTTCCGTTTCGGTCGCTCGAGTACCATAAACCATAAGTACGATAGAGACGGAGATATACGAAGTTCGAGATTCGAAGTTCGTGGTAGCGCCTAATGAATTTGTTTTGACTTACCAGACGCAGTGGAATCGGAAGTACGAAAGTTCGAATATATTTCACAATAGATTTTAGAAAAGATTTTACACTTGTATTATAAGAAAGAGGTCTTTTTGTTATTTGTGTGCACACACTAATGTTTATCACTTTATTTATTGTTTAAATACAATTTTATTAGGATTATGACACTATTATCTTGACACGACAGTTTTTTCCTAACAACGTATCCTAGCAACTGTTTCTTCTTGTTCTTGAATGATTTTGACAACATAGGCATGTTTTATAAAGTCTGTATACCTATGCAGATTTAACACTTTCCCTCGTTCAAGAACTACGGGCAAGCCCCAGCTTGGCACATATTTCCGTAAGCCTAGGTTTTGGGACTGGCTTGGTCATTATATCTGCAAGTTGCGTAGCCGAGCTTGTTTTCATAACATTGAGGCTTTCATCTTGCACCATCTCCCGAACAAAAAAGTGCCGTACACGTATGTGTTTCGTTCGCTTATGAAACACGGGATTGTGTGCCAATCTAATAGCAGCTTCATTATCTACTTTCAATGAAGGAGCTCTCTTTAGGTGGGATAGAAAGCAAAATATCCTCTGAAGCCAAATCAGTT
The DNA here is from genome assembly GCA_963854355.1 of Epinotia brunnichana. Taxonomy (NCBI): domain Eukaryota; kingdom Metazoa; phylum Arthropoda; class Insecta; order Lepidoptera; family Tortricidae; genus Epinotia; species Epinotia brunnichana. The sequence goes on along the minus strand of OY977949.1, from coordinate 12,024,057 downwards.
CTTTGGCTGCCTCACTCGCTGCGACAATTTCCGCCTCCGTCGTTGAAATCGCTACGGAAGTTTGTCTTTGGCTTAACCAGGATACAATTCCGCCAGCAAATAGGCATGCAACGCCTGATGTTGATCTTCCGGTTGAAGAATCTCCAGCATGGTCCGCATCACGGTATCCTTCTACAGCGCTGTCGTATCCGACTTGATATTTGATCCCAAGATTCATTGTGCCTTTGAGATATCTAAATATTCTTTTGACTTGAGTCCAATCTGCTTTTGACGGGTTTTCCAAATTTCTCGACACTACACCCACTGCATATGCAATATCAGGTCGTGTTCCTGTCATCAGGTACATCAGGGCACCTACAGCCTTTCTGTAGGGAACCTTGCCAGCTTTCCCTGATTCAAAACCTTCTTCTGCAGATTTAGATGTTTCAATTGGTGTTGAAACCGGATTGCTGTCAGCCATGTTAAATCTCTCAAGGATCTTCCTAGTGTATGATTGCTGACTTATGGCTATCGATTTTTCATCTTGCCTTATCTCTAGGCCAAGGTAATATGAAGCAGGCTTTGTGGTTATCATCAGCTTTGACCTAAGTTCATTTAAGAAACTATTGGCTAGCTGCTCGCTGGAAGCTGCAACCAATCCGTCATCGACGTATAAGGCAACCAGGATCTTCCCTTCACCGACGTGCTTAGCATAAAGACAACAGTCAGCCTCACATTGGTCAAAACCAAGACCTATTAGTACTTGTTCGAGGTACGAATTCCAGCATCGAGGTGCTTGTTTTAAGCCGTAAAGGCTTCGATTTAGCTTCCACACTTTCGTAGTTCCGTCATGAAGCCCTTCTGGCTGTTTCATGTAAATATCCTCTTTCAGTTCTACATTTAGGAAGGCCGTAGTGACATCGAATTGAGCCAGGTGCATATTTTCTTTTGCACATACGCTAAGCAATGCCCTCACGGTAGCTAATCTGGCAACCGGGCTATAGGTCTCTTCGTAGTCTACTCCCTTTTTCTGCCTAAACCCTTTCACCACAAGACGAGCTTTATATTTGTCTACGGATCCGTCCGGATTTGTTTTTATTCTAAATATCCATTTCCTCCAAACGGCCTCCGTAGCCCAGTGGGTAGTGACTCTGCCTACGAAGCTGGAGGTCCCGGGTTCGAATCCCGGTCAGGGCATTTATTTGTGTGTTTATCACGAATATTTGTTCCTGAGTTATGGATGTTATATATGTATATAAGTATCTATATGTATGTATCTATTATATATATCATCGCCTAGTACCCACAACACAAGCCTTATTGAGCTTACCGTGGGCCTAGGTTGATTTGTGTAAGATTGTCCCGTAATATTTATTTATTTATTTATTTATATGGAAGTGCTTTGCGGTTGGGTGGCAGGTCACACAATGTCTAGACTTTGTTTTCCTCGAGAGACCTCAGCTCATTTGTCATGGCCTTCTGCCACTCAGCTCTATCCTCTCTTGAAAGAGCTTCTTTGTATGTTTCAGGAAACTTTTCTGTTCCTACGTAACACACATAATCCTCGAACTTTTTAGGACGTGTAAGCGTCGATCTATCTCTTAGCTTATAGGAAGACTCCGCTTCGACTATGGGTTCACCTAGAGCCACAGGTTCTAACTCTTCTAACAGGGGCTCCTCTATATCCAATTGTCCCTGATCAGCATCGACAAAATTATCATCACCATCGTTCGTAGTTGAGCTTTCCCTCGATTCATAGCTCTCGCGTTGGTGAGTTTCGCCTTCTTGATCTTGGTCTTCTCTGACCACTTCATCTCCCTCTAAGACAAGATCTTCATTAGTAGGCTTTTGCTCGAAATTATGTTCACTATCTTGGTTATCTGGTACTCCCTCTGAAGCAATAGGTATGTTTATAGTAGTTTTGAATTCTACATCCGATTCAAACGTTATATCTCTCGACTTTAACACCTTGTATCCATCCCAGATCCTATAGCCGTCATCATTTTCGTAGCCAATTAGTATGCCTTTTATAGCCTTTTTGCTCATCTTTTTGCGATGCTGTTTTGGAACATGCGCATAACACGTACTTCCAATAATCTTAAGATGCGAAATCTTAGGCTTTCTTCCATGCCACAGTTCATATGGTACTTTGGTGTCCACTCTGGTGGGACCTGTTCTGTTTAACACATATGCAACCGTATTAATTAATTCAGCCCATAGTGTTTGTGGCATCTCCCCTCTGGCATGCATAATAGATCTGGCAGCTTCCACTAAGGTTCGGTTTTCTCGCTCGCTACAGCCGTTTTGCTCGGGCGTGTAAGGCATAGTTAGCCGATGCTGAATACCGTAACTTTGTAATATTCTGCGAACTGCTTCATTGACGAATTCGCCGCCGTTATCACTAAGTATAGTTTTGACAGTATGTCCGGCGTTCGTTACTTCTTGAAGCATTTGGAGAAGTTTATCTTTTACTTCTGATTTTTGTCTCATGAAGTACACCATGCGATAACTCGAATAATCGTCCTTGAACAGTACGTAGTATTGGTACTTCGAAATGCTTGTTGCAAAGGGGCCACAAACGTCTGTATGGATTAGTTCTCCAACTGCCTTAGCTCTTTCTCTGGTCCCGAACGGCTTTCGGTGTGACTTTCCGTAAATACAGCCTTGGTGTACCAGCCGTTCATGGTATAGCTGTAGCATGTTTGAGCCAGTTATAGCATTGATCTCAATAGTCGAATGCTGCGTTGGAAAGACTGTCTTCAAATCCAACTTATATAGTCCGCCATTACGGACCCTACTTCCAACAACTCTGGTTGTGCCTTCAATATCTAACTTGCACTCTTTAGTTGAAGAAGTGAAGAGGCTGTTCTGCATCCTATCTTGCGCCGCAAGCATCGAAAATAGGTTTTTTCGTTAAGGATGGTACTAGCCACACATCATTAAGGGTTATCTTCTCCTTGTGCCCATTGACATTTGATTCCATCTCTACAGAACCCATTCCAGTAGCAGATATGGAAGTTTCGTCTGCAGTCGTCACAGTGTGATCTGAATCAAATTCATGAAAATCGGTGAAGAAATTCCTCCTTACTGCAATATGAACTGTTGCGCCATTATCAACATACCAGTTCTCACGATCCTGTACTTGATTGGTTGAGCACGCATTAACCATTAGGGAAATCTGTTGCACTTGCTTGGACTTTGAGCTAGATGCTGATGATGTGCCCGAAGTTGGTTTAGGTGGCCTGCCATCCTTAATCCACTTCTTACACTTCCGAACTCTGTGTCCTTTTCTAGAACAGTAGTTACAGATCAGCTGCTCGTCCGGATTCTTCTTATTTTGACGTTCAGTAGGTGTTGTCACTAGTGCCTCCTGCCGTGAGTTCTCTTGACTACCTAACTCTCTTTCGAACGTGCAAAGGTGCGTCGTTAAACTGTCGATAGTCCTTTCTGACTGTTTGAGCATTAGCCAACTTGACTTAAAGTTGAAATACCGGTCGTCAAGTATATCCAAGACCTTACATATCAGAAACAATTCAGGTAGCTTAGCGGTAGCGTCGATTTTGTTAATCTCCGCCTTCAATTCATTCCAGAGATTCTTAAGGTGCGACATATGAGTAGGAACATCATCTTCCTTCCTATGACGAAACCCGAAGAATTCCAAGCATAAATCTGTCATCCGTTTGTCCATCAAATAGCCTGTGCAGCTCTTGCCAAACCTCGTGTGCCGTTCTATACCTCATAACCTTCTTAAGTGTATCCTCGGTCATGTTAGTTGTTAGCATGAGTAGAGCGCCAGTCTCAGTCCGCCTGTACTTTGCCATCGCAGTACTATAGGCGCTGGTCGCGGCGTCACCTGCTCCTTCAGCAAGGACCGGCTTATTGAGCATTCCCTTAACTGCCTCCATGGCACCCTCCGTGCCTTCCAGCATTATAGAAATTTTGTATTTCCAGGTAGCCCAGTTTTCCTTTCCTGCTAATTTGCCGAGTTCAATTTTCGTGGAAAAATCCATTGCGATCGCTTTTCTTTCCTTCCGGTGGGGCACAGAACCTAATGAATTTGTTTTGACTTACCAGACGCAGTGGAATCGGAAGTACGAAAGTTCGAATATATTTCACAATAGATTTTAGAAAACATTTTACACTTGTATTATAAGAAAGAGGTCTTTTTGTTTGTTTTTTGTGTGCACACACTAATGTTTATCACTTTATTTATTGTTTAAATACAATTTTATTAGGATTATGACACCATTCTCTTGACACGACAGTTTTTTTCCTAACAACGTATCCTAGCAACTGTTTCTTCTTGTTCTTGAATGATTTTGACAACATAGGCATGTTTTATAAAGTCTGTATACCTATGCAGATTTAACAGCGCCGCTGGACGGTAGGGTTGTCTAACTGTAGTAGGCAATATAGACACCTCTGAACAGAAGCCAGACTGGATATTGGATTCGCTCTTAACCAACTGAGCTATCGAAAATTCTTCAACCAAGTTCCTCTCATTACACCTTACCCAGGCACTTCACTTCACGGTATTTGCCCAAATATTCGTGTTGCATCTTTTTACGGCAAATGAAAGAGAGGCAACCGCGCAACAAGCAAAGCAACGCCAAGCGTGTAACGACATCCACCTTGAATATTTACCCCCTTTTTCGTTAAACTTAACATACATACATACATACAATCACGCCTCTTTCCCAGAGGGGTAGGCAGAGATCACGGATCCCCATTTGCTACGATCCTGACATACCACTTTCGCTTCACTCACATACATGCTCGTCGGTTTAGGGTACTCTTGACCCGGCCTTTTAAAACTTAACCAATATTTTAAAAGGAGATATATACTTATACATTAAATCTATTTATTTCAGATAAATTACTTAACTAAATTACATATTTTTGCAAATCTTTATGGAGATTACGAGTATGTGCGCGGTCACTCGACTCGCTTTATAAATTTATGATTTGTTCATTTCTGACAAATACAAATTTCAAAGCGACAGATAAAACAATATACTTTTAACGGCATTTTACCTAAAATAGGTTTGTTGAACGTTTATGAATATGGCCATAAGGCTTCTTAAATAACTACCCACATTTTACCGACAAACTGATATTAACATACTTTAAAAAAAAAGTTTTAACCGACTTCAAACTACTGAGTTTGCTTCAAGTTTGCCTATACAATTTAAAGAAAGAAAGAGATTTATTGCCCCACATAAATAAAAAACTCATACACATTAATTAAACACACATTTTTTTTTATATACAACTAGAAAGGAAAAAAAACAACACAATATGGCAATAGGGATGGACTCAGCGTTTGCTGTGCCGTGCCACCGATTTGATGTCACAGCGCTGGTTTTCAGTCCACCCCCGATGATTACAAAAGAATTCAAAAAAAATATTAGCGGGTTTTACTAACAATAACTCCAGTAAGTATTCAAATAAATAAATATACAATAACTAACTCGCACCTTGGTCGCACCATTGGGGCAGCAGGAGCTGCTGCCGAGGCGGCTGCGCTTAGAAAGCGGGACAAATACTCTGCATTGGTGAATTATTTATATGTCCCTCTTGCGGTGGAGACTATGGGATGCTGGTGCTCAGAGGCCAGGGCATTCCTGGCGGAAGTGAGGCGCCGTTTGCGACTGAGAGGGCATGACCCCCGTTCCGGGTCATTCCTGTTGCAAAGGTTGTCGATCGCGATTCAACGCGGCAATGCAGCGAGTGTGATGGGCACCTTTGCACCCGGAATGACACGGGGCGGGTTATTTGACTAAGTTTTATTGACTTGTAAACCTATCTAATATTATAAAAAAAAAAAAAAAAACTAATTAGAAATTAAAATTTAAAAATAAGAATAAAAAAGTGAAGGGAATTAGTAGAATTTGCTGTGTACACACTCGCTAGGCATAATGTGATAAAAGTTTACAAATTAGTTGTTTTATTACTTATTAATTAATTAGGAAACTATTTATTTATTTGCTGGTTGCTTCAGTGCATTTTTGTTTATCGAAAATAATTGAACGTAGCTTACTTTTAAATACATATAGGGACATATCATTACGAAGAGGTGGAGGCAGATCGTTCCATATTTTTGCTGCAGCGAATTTAAAACTATACCTCTAAATCTGACAGTTTGAAGACTGAAGAGTTCCCTCAATTTCTCCAGGATCCCAACATCAGAACTGGATTTTGTTGACAACGGGATCAATCTGGCAGTATATGCTTTCAAACAAAGAAATAATTTTTCAAATCGTTTCATAAATTAGGTAGGTACCTACCACAAGTTATCGCGTAACAAACACACAAAAAAAACAATCGAATTGAGAACCTACTCCTTTTATGAAGTCGGTTAAAAACCGGCCCTAAAACAATAATACGTACGTACATTTAACATAAGAGATTAAGAGCATTTACACCCCTAATAAATTAGTGGATCAATAACACCGTGCCTGCCCAATCTCGCCAAATCGCGCGGAGGCATTAGAGAAATGTCGCATGGGATCAAGCTAATGCTTGCACTGCGTTTGATAGGGCAAAATATCGTGCGGTGTCATAATGTCAAGGTATAGTCTAGAGAAGAATATCCGACAGCATGAGGTAGCTACGCCGGGAACTCGGGTCATACCCGGTCGTATCTTGTAACACGGCTTTCCTAAATGGCTCAACCTCACTCTCGTCAGGGTATTTCTGTGTAGGTAGTTATCTATGAAATGTGGGTAGTTAGGTAGCTACTCTAAGTGTAAAGCTTTTGTAACCCCGCTGATAACCGGCTTAGGATGAAAATCCTACAGAGATGTGTCAAATAGTTATTTACGATACAAGTGCAGAAAATAGGAAACCGCAACGAGTGGTGATAAATTAAAACACGACCGAAGGGAGTGTTTTAAATCGACACGAGTTGCGAATTACCTATTCACACGTGTATCGTATTACAACGTTTTACAGTACATATGGCTCTTTCAAGTTTCGACATATACATACACACGTGCGGAAAAGTAGCACCATGTGTACTGTAATGTAAACATATGAAAAAAACATCTTCGCTGCTTGTTATGAGCGCAGCGGGGTTACAAAACTTTACACCAAGAGAACCTACTTACTTTTCATACGTATCTACAAACAACTTAAATTGGAATGGTTAATTTAAGTTTTTATTCGAGTCCATTGAAGTCCTAGGACTGGCGTGTAGACTTGTACATTTTGAAAAAATTAAGACATTATATGACGACGTGTAGGTACAGAGAAACTTTATATTACCAAATTGTGTAAATATTTGGGGTGCCAGGCGACTTGCAAATGAGTCAAAACAAAAAAGCCATAGCGTTGAGAAATGTAACGAAGGGGGATCAGACTAATGAGTGCGTTGCGTTTGATGGCCTGCATTAAATCGAGATTGGAAATATGTATTTATGCAATTGTGATCCTTAATTTTCTGGAGAGAAGGTAATAATGTGATTTGTTAGACTCGTTTCCCGATATTTTTATTTTCTTGTAGGTACTTATAAAAATTTCTAAACGCCTATTTACCCTATAGTTTTTCCATTTTGAAAATCGTTGTCCTATAATTTACTTACGATGAAAATGTTCGATCGCCTTTTCTTCTTATTGGATTTTTTAAAGTAGATTTTTTTCTTTATGGATAATTGTAGTGATTTATTTTTCTCCATTCATACTAGTACTCAAAAATGTTAGTAAATAGGTATAAATAAGCTCTATTAATATTATAGTATATTAATAACCAGTCCGAACAGAACCTTGATGCGGTGTGATTGCATGGTTATTGTCAACGACTATGATTTTTAACTGACTTCAAAAAAGGAGGTTATATGTTCTACTCTATGTATTATTATGTTTTATGTATGTTCGCCGATTTCTCTGTCAATTGTGGACCAATTTTAAATTATCTTTTTATTCGAAAGCTCCTGAGGTGGTCCCATTGTCACTAATTCAGGATCTGATGATGGGATACCAAGGAAAATTGAGGACATCTCAAGCTTTCATTTTGTATACAGTAGTCTTGTCGATTATTTTTATTTTTAGATTTATTTAATCGTATGGCGATCTGTAGAATAGGCGAATATCCATGTGATATTTTTATAGTACCTAGCGCCTATTTCGCCGAAAGTGCTGTCGCTCATTTAGCACCACCCAGGGAACACGTGCAGGGTTGTGGTAGGTAACTCCTGCGGACACGAGCAACAGATTGTCCCCCCAGCAACAGATATAAGCGAAAAACCAGAAAATGGGAACGAGTCTAACAAAGTGCTTAAAAACTAAAATCCTTTCCTATGACTATGACATATCGCACATACAATGACGCATGTTAGATGCGTTGCTCCGAAGATTGTGTCAGGAGCTATAATTTGCGTATGCTTGGCATTTTTCAACACAGCTATTGACTACTATTGACAGCCACTCGATGAATTAAGATTAATTTGTTTCCGATGGATATATCTATTAGATATTTTAATGAGCAATGAAATGGAGAACAGAAATATTTTTTGAAAATTTTATTTACATAAACTGTATATATAAACAACAAACCGTAGCAAATAATCTCTTAGTAAACAAATATCATTTTATGCATTATCTTAATTTAATAACTCCAGTTTGCTCATCATTTTATTCACAAAGTGGTACTTATTTTAGTTATTTCTTTTACTATGTTTGTGTCATTCGCAGCCAGAATGTAGTCAGGGATATTCATTTAATATACGTACATAAATAAGGGCATAAGTATCTGCACACGCCTTTATGACATTGACAATAAAGTCCTCTACAGATATTTATGTACGTATATTAATACCCCTGACTGTACCGCTTTGGCGGTTGTCAATAAACTATAATATTGTTAGTTGCACATTAATGCAAATAGCGCATAAATGATCAGTATGATAACCGACAAAGTAGTACCTTTTGATGACGATACATTTATTTACACTTCACACTACATTACAACTAACTTGATTCATTATTATTAGTACACGTAAAATTGTTCTGTGGTGTTTTAAATATTATTGGTCTTTATCTAACTTATTCTAATATATATTTTAAGCTACATAAAACGTTGGAAACAGTTTTCGCAGTCTATGTACTGCACACCTTTGATTGAGCTAAGCTAAAATTTCTTACGGTTATCACAGACTAAAGGTAATATTTATTTATTATATAAAAATAGAAAACACTCATCATCTTTCTATCGTTATTCCCGGTTGTGCCCCTAAAGGAGCCCGGGGTCCGCTTTGACACCTAATCCCAAGATTTGGCATAGGCACTAGTTTTGCGAAAGCGACTGCCATCTGACCTTTCAACCCAGAGGGAAAACTAGACCTTATTAGGATTAGACAATAGACCTTATTGGGATTAGACAAAATAGAAAACACTATAAATCATTAATTGTAACATCAAGCCATTGTTAGAGTATTACTCGTTTCTAAATTCATCTAATAAATAATTGATGTCACACTTTTTCAGTAGATACCGCAAACTCTGTTGGCTGGAATAGCTTTATCTGTAAAATAACAAAAAACATACAGGTATTTAGGGTAATACACAATTCAAATGAAAGAATAGAGGCTGGCTAGTGAAACTTGATCCTAGGAAAGAGCGGGAAATTAAACGAAACAGTCTGTTGCAACTTGCAACTCCATGTATAACGCTAAATAATGATAAGTACTTGCACTTTCTAAAACCGTTTTTATTTTTTTTCTACAGTGGTTAAATTTTGATTTATTAAGGAAAATGTAGAAAAAAAAATGTACAAGCTTTCTATTAACTTGCAAGTTAGGTAACTATGTTTTTTCGGGTGGAATCTTGCAGCTCAATTTTGAAGCAGATATCGTCAACCGATTGAGCTGAAATTTTGGGTAAAGGTGTAGTTTGGATGACAATTCAATATTATGGTATCATCGAGCTGATCTGATGATGGAGACAGAAGGTGGCCATGGGAATTCAGTACTTAACCGACGTAACCCCTTTGATTCAAAATCATTAGAATCGTCTCAATGAGTAGTTGATGACGGTATACAGAAAAGTACAGTCGGCAATAAAAGCTTATACAAAAAATTAAATTTTTGACAGAAACTTATTTTGCTTCGCTTAACCTCTCCTCGTTGATGCACAAGCCACTTTCGTCTCTTTAATAACTGTTGTTATATTCAGCGTAAAAGGTACAAACATCAAGAATTCAATTTAATTTATATGTCTGTGTGAAGAGAGGAACAAGACGTCGAGATCAACGGCATTCACTACGGCTTCGTACTTTTGATATAATTTTCGATATTTCGAACAATAACGTACTAAATTCGATATAAAAGTGCAAATCGTGCCTCTATTCGTATCTCAGGCTTTAACACAAACAAACAAATCGCTTTCGAACAGTCCACGAAGTATAAGAAAGAGAGATGTAGTTTTTTAGGTTTTGACGCTTTGTGCCAGATTTGCAAAGCACCAGATTCGCGGAACGCCAGATTCGCAGGACGCCAGATTCGCATAATGCCAGATTTTCAGATTCGCAGTATACCAGATTCGCAGAATGCCAGATTCGCACGATGCCAGATTTGAAATTCGCATAGTACCAGATTCGCAGAACGCCAGATTCGCAGAACGTCAGATTTGCAGAACGCCAGATTCGCAGATTGCCAGATTCGCACAATGCCAGATTCGTTTCTTGTCAGCATTATTTACCATTTTCCTGTAGATTCAGATTTGTATTTTGAGTCACTTTGTAGCGGTGAAACCTAACGCCGTATAACTGAAAACGGTAATCAAAACCACCGTGAGAACCATCCATTAACCTATCTTGAGAACTTAGCCCATTTAGGGCCGATTGTTAAATGAAAATTATTGCTATCCTTTTCTCCCGTCATATAAAAGAAGAGTGACAGCCCACATTTATCTGACAGATATGTTTTATCTGGTGTTGGAACAATTAGTCCTTAGTGTAGTAAACGGGTAATGTAGATCTCAAGATAGGTTGATGGATGATTCTGCTGATACGGTGGTTTAACCGCTGTCAATTTCCTGTCGCCATTACTTGATAGATTTTGATTACCGTTTTCAGTTGTACGGCGTTAGGTTTCACCGCTACAAAGTGACTCAAAATACAAATCTGAATCTACAGGAAAATGGTAAATAATGCTGACAAGAAACGAATCTGGCATTGTGCAAATCTGGCAATCTGCGAATCTGGCGTTCTGCGATTCTGGCGCTCTGCGAATCTGGTACTATGCGAATTTCAAATCTGGCATCGTGCGAATCTGGCATTCTGCGAATCTGGTATACTGCGAATCTGAAAATCTGGCATTAAGCGAATCTGGCGTTCTGCGAATCTGGCGTTCCGCGAATCTGGTGCTTTGCAAATCTGGCACAAAGCGTCAAAACCGTTTTTTACTTATACTTTTGGCCAGAGAGTGGAGTAGACTCTAGTCTAGTGGAACAAAAAAATATGCAAACTTACCAATCATCTTAGGATACGGCAGATTCAAATTATCCATGATCTTAATAAACTCCTCTAAACTCTTCGTCAGCCTAGGATTGTACTTCTTCTCCTCTCCTACTGTTGTGGCAGTCTGTCCCCTGAACAGACGAAACATTTTATTTCAGCATTGCGTACTGTCTTACCGTCACCTCAATCATCATATCAGCCGAAAGACGCCCACTGCTGGACATAGGCCTCCCCCAAAGAGTACCAAAGTGACCGGTCCTGGCCAGCGTTATTGTTCTTCAATGTTGTGTGTTCCAGTTTAATGCAGACATCCTAGAGTCTAGCTAGAGCGAACAACTTTCGTTTACGCAAATATGGCTGTGCATTTTTTTGTTTTTCTATATAAATAAAAGAGAAGCTATAGTAACATATGTACTGTATAAGTGAGTTGCTGGTCTTAGATGAACCCTTGAAGTTTATAGAATAAATATAGGGTATCTTGGGTTTCGACAGCCGTTCGGAAACAAAATAGCGTAGCAAACGCTTTCTAACGTCTATTTACCTATAATCATGAGCTGGATACAGGGTGTAGTGGTCTGGGAGGCTGAATATCTTGGTGTGGACGGAGTTGTAGAGGGCTTCGGAGGAGCCCTCCTGGAAGTCCGTGCGGCCGCAGCCACGGATGAGGAGGGTGTCGCCGGTGAAGGCAATGCTCTGAAAAAAAAACAATTAATCATCATTTTTTTATAAACCTTGCCACAATTATTGATTATTTGATGCAGTGCATCCGTGTATCTTAGTGAGCCGCTCCTTATAATTAAAAAATAATTTTCCATAGGAACATTTTTGGGTGAAAGAGACTCATTCACATTGGTGACCTACGAGTAAGTCCATAGTAGATGGACCAGCCAAGTGTTAGTAAAAAAGGCGAGAAATTCCAATAATCCTGGGTTTGTAACCCCTTCGAGTTTTTGGAAATAATTAGGAGAGCAGTCCACTGACATGCGACCATAAACCCCAAAGCAATTGTGATCCGACAAATTGCTACGTCTGGAAGCGTGTTTGGCTACATTTATACAGCTTGCGATGTGTATAATTCAACATCACAACACATAAAAACATGAACTTAGTCCATTTAAAGCCTATAAATGACGACCATTATTTCTGACGAATGCTGATAGCTGACTACAATTGTCTTTTAAATGATAAGAAAGTAATTGATAAGATAAAGGGAACACTGCAAATTAAACGATAATATTGATAACATAAGCTGTGGTGCCGTGTAGTACAGTACAGTGACAGATGTAAGGAAGAAGTATAGGGCCGTGGGACCCATCAGGTTATACTCATACTCATTCATTCATAATATTGCCATTTGGCATTAAGCTCGCCATTTGTACATTTTCTTCTTCTTTTGTGCAATAAAGTTCAAATAAATAAATAATATTATATAAAATTACGTGTCACATATGATTTACATATAAATACATAGTAAACTGGATGCGGGTGGCGCAGGACCGGCCATTGTGGCACTCTTTGGGGGAGGCATATGTCCAGCAGTGGACGTCTTTCGGCTGACATGATGATGATGATGATGATGATGACATAGTAAACTCTCGAATTGAAATATATAATAGCAGATTTTCCAGGGATCTAATCTCGACCACTTTATACAAGTCACTCTTAAGAGTCTCCATACAAACGCTGTCATTTAAAACGGCGAGCTAGAATAAAGTGATACTTTGTTTACGTAATGGGCTATGCCATATCTAAACTAGTTTCTACTGCTAGAAATTATAATAGGAAAAACTTCTTCTGTCTCTATTTTTTTTCTAGTTCGCACCGTTCACGCTCTTAGCATCCCAGGTTTTGGGTTAAACTTGATGTTGTATTCTAAATATCCTACCAGATCATGATAAATATAAGTGAGGCAACCATTAGTGTGTCCCGGCGTAGCCACGGCCAGCAACCTCATCGACCCGACGCTCAAAGTCGCTCCATCGTTCAAATGCACGTCCGCTTGTGTGCCCGAGTTGGCACCGATCACGCTCTTAGCAGGTTTGTTTAATTTACTATTGCATTCCAAATATCCTACCTGATCATGACAAATATAAGTGAGGCAACCATTAGTGTGTCCCGGAGTAGCCACGGCCAGCAACCTCATCGACCCGACGCTCAAAGTCGCTCCATCGTTCAAATGCACGTCCGCTTGTGTGCCCGAGTTGGCACCGATCACGCTCTTAGCAGGTTTGTTTAATTTACTATTGCATTTCAAATATCCTACCTGATCATGACAAATATAAGTGAGGCAACCATTAGTGTGTCCCGGAGTAGCCACGGCCAGCAACCTCATCGACCCGACGCTCAAAGTCGCTCCATCGTTCAAATGCACGTCCGCTTGTGCGCCCGAGTTGGCGCCAATCACGCTTTTGGTGCCAGGGAAGAGTGATTTGAGCTTCCCCGTGCCTGTGACGTGGTCTGCGTGCATGTGTGTGTTCACTGTAAGTTAAAAATTTAATGTGTAACTTGATAGAAATTCGAAACATCGAATAGATCAAATGAACACGATGAAATGTAAGAACATATATGCTAACATTGCTAACAACATCCTAAAAGATGGGACTGGTTTCCGAAAGTGAAGTATCATGCCATAACAAAACACACTAGCGTGTGTGACTCCCAAAATGTACACCGGGAACAGGAGACGTCATAGATGTATACATTTTTCAACTTATTACAAAGCAATAAGGTGCCGAAGTCTATATTTATAGTATCCTTGACGTCAACTGTACGTCTGTACTTCGGAAAGAGCTGGCCGGATATTATCCGTGTCGTCGCAAATCAAAAGCAGTGGAATGCTATTGGTTAGACCTTATACTCAAAGATCTAAGAAAAAAGGTACTTACTGGCATAGACCAATTTGTAACCCAGCTCTGAGAGCAGCTTGGCGTCTCTCTCTGCGTGCTCCAACACTGGGTCAATGAGCACCGCCTCGCGCGAGCTTGGGTCGCCGAGGATGTATGTGTATGTGCTGGACACTGTGTCGAATGACTGGAATACAAAACAAACACAGTGATGCAAAGGCCGGACGCAAAGACTTAACTTGATCTTTTATCAATTGACGCGAAAAAACAGATAACGCAAAACGCATGTCGGTAGCACTGCTGCAATCAAGATAGACCTCTTTTAAATATTAACGTCGTTAATATTAACGTCGTTAATATTTAAAAGTAATTGATGATTCCTATTAGTAAGGAAACCCGGCCAGATCGTGATTGATGTAAATCAGGCAACCATTCATGTATCCAGGGACAACCATAGCTAACAACCTGAGTGGGCCCCTTCGATCAAGAGACACTGTCTCGAGACCAATTTAAAAATTGGGTTTTTTTAACGGATAACTTTTCCTATCGCATTAATAGGTGAAAAAAAAACAAATTCCAAACCATTACTATACCTACTGGGATCTTCTGAGTATTATTATTTTGTTTGTGGGCCTTAATGTGCCGCTTCGACCAGCAAGTGATCTATTGTGGCAGCCCTTGCTTTAGAGTTCACCGTTTTGGGCGGTGATATGTTGTACTTCTTGTGGGTGCACTATGTGCCGTCCTAGGTAGGTACTTCTTTTATGCATGAGTGGTCCGCAGGAGCAGAGAATGTGCATTGCAGTCTCCTCTGTCTCCTGGCAGAACCTGCAGGTTGTGTCCTGCTTCATACCCATTTGATACAGGTGTTTGTTCAATTTGCAATGTCCTGTCAGGATTCTTGTCACTGCGCAGGTTTTATGCCTTTTGAATTGTAATAACTCTTCTGAGTAAGTCCGAGAGTTTACACAATAAGCCTGTCATTGTTTAATGAACAACTGCAGTCAATACTTTCCTACTGCGAATGATTTACAATGATTCACGCTTCAAGGCAGGCAATGAATTATACAACACCAGCACCTTTGACGACTTTAATTTTATAGACTGGTGTAAATAGATGCTTCGTTTCAAAGCTGGTAAGTAATAATACATTCAAGGTAATCGCTTCATGAACGCGTTTATGTCGGACGTAAGGCATTCTTCCTGCTGGGCAGCTACTCGTAGCATGATAGGTTTTATGGTCCTGTTTTATTTGACACTTTAGGCCATTTAGTACCTAAATATTGCTGGGCTGCACTGTGTGGACGGATGATATCTTACGTTAACGTGGTAATGCCAGAGCCAGTGCTGATGGTTGGCACTGTGATGAGTTGATGACTGCAATTGCATGGCAACCGCAAAACTTCGTCACAACACGTTGCAACATAGTTATCTACACGGTACCAAGGTTGTTATTTATTTACGATGCACGCGTTGCTAATGCTGTGCACACGGTTCTAATATCGAGTACGGTCAATAAAATATATAGCTATAAACAAGCTACATACTTCTAAGAAGTTTTATTACACGTTTCATGTTTATTTTAGGTATATAATCTTGCGCAGACATTTAGATACCTATTTGAGTCGAATGTACCGCGATTTGTATAAATAACGAGTTTGCCCATTTTTTTGTGAAAATTTGTGATTTATCTGGTGTAGGTATTTTAGTAATGAGATAATTTACTTTCAAAACAAAGTTTTAACCGACTTCAATTCAGTACTCCGCCAAGCCACATTAACATTTCCACATTTTTTTTCCAATGTACCACATGAACTGATTTTCGAGAACAAAAGCGTTGATTTTTAGACCAATAAACCAAATCGCTGTATGTGGGCCGATAATATTTGAGGACTTCCGTCGATTCCTCAAGGATCTCAGAATTTACCTTTGGCACTTCATTGTTTGCTATTTCAACGGAATAATATCAGAATCTGTGACGTACTTATATAGTTTGAAGTACATCATTGAGAAGTTCCACAAGCCATCTGTGGTCTTCATCATCACTTCCACTTCACCAAATTTATGATTTCCGGATGTAAATACACGAGTTATAGTAGAAAATACCGAAATTACTACACGCATGCCTAATATATTTGAGGAGTTCCCTCAATTCCTCATGGTTCCCATCATCCAACTGGGGTTTTGGAAACAATGGGACCAATCTGGAAGCATATACTTTCAGTTAAAAAAAGAATTGTACGAATCGGTTCATAAATGACGGAGTTCTGAGGTAACAAACATTAAAAATAAAATACATCCGAATTGAGAACCTCCTCCTTTTTTTGAAGTCGGTTAAAAAGACGTTTAATTCGTGTAAACCTATTATTCCTATTAATTAACCAATCAAGATGTTTAATGCTAAAATCGATTACACAGTAAAGTTGGACATATACGAATGAGAAAATACAAAAAGGCAGAAAAAAATATTTGGACTGTGTTCTAAAAAGCTACGTTCTAAAGCGTACTAGTCATTTTCAAGAGCAGATATCTCGAAAACTATACAGTTTTGTTTTCACTGTTTTATATAACTACTTATACAAGATATCGAAAAACTTGATAAAATAAAACTTGTAGCAAATGTAATTAGCTTTCATTGTGTTTAGAATAGTCATGTACCTAGGACGCATAGTTTCCGAGATATAAGTGAAAACCCGAAAAATAGGATTTTCAAACCTCAAGGCCTATGGGCGGGGACTGTTGATATGTTCATCTCCTAACTAGTCCAAACAAAGTTACGAAGTCAAAAATTGTATTCCAAGCATTAACCTCTATAGGTACCTTTTTTTGCATTCGTTGCTTGACCTACTATGCGTCCTAACGAGACGGCTACTCTATATAAAATTAAAGCTGATTAAATTTGCTACAAGTTTTATTCCCTCAAATTTTTTGATATATTGTATAGTTTACGAGATATGTCTTGAAAGTCCGTAATTTACATAAACAAAAGCGTAAAACCGAAAAATGGGACTTTCAACCTATACACTACAAGAAGGTTTACAAAGCGAGTTCGTTCGGTATTACATATTTTCTATATACAAATTTTTATTTCATGTGTTTCAAGACCCTTGCCGTTAATGCTACATTAAATTAATTTGTACAAAAATCTAAAAAATATTTTTTTTTTCAAGAATTTTTTATGCTATTTGTTTCTGTGAATGTACTCTCCAATATGCCGAAGTTAACGGAAATTCCCGGGAACACCGTGTATAGGAAGACAGTTTTGCAAATCGCATGTTATGGTTGGTTGTAATACTTGTAATGGTCACGTGACCCCTCCTGCAGTGCTGTAAAGTAATGATGTGGGCAAATAATGTTATGTCAATGTTGTCGACGTCGACTCGGCAAATCGATTTCAATTGATTTTTAGCAAATTCATAAAATTAATGAATGCTACTGTTTGCGCTACGCGCGGCGGGGCTGCACTGCTATTCTTTAAGTACCTTGTTTTAACCTCACCTTCACCGTTCACCCACAAATATATCTTGACGCCGCGATTCGTAGTAACTAAGCGTAGGTAGGGGTCTGGTTTCGTTAGACGTGACGCGTGAGATGAGCGCGTAATGAATAACAGCCCAGTATTGAGGAATTGTAAACTTACCTGTCTAAAAAAGAAGTTAGTTCCCTTATCCATGGTGGACGCAAATCTTGTTTGTAGTACAGTCGGCCGCAGCAACGAGTGCAGCGCCTTCGCAGTCTTGAGCCCGACTGTTAGTGTCACCATTCTGCTGAGAAATTATCTCATTATTATGCAGTCATTGTTTGATGTTAGATACCTACATTCAATTCAAACATTTCAAAACATCAACTTTCGTTGTTGGGAAACTACTTATGTTGTTTTTGGTTTTTCTTTAAAACAATTTAAAAACGTATTAGCACATTCTAATAGCGTGTATTTACACAGTGAAAACAAAACTGTTATTAGTTTTTATTCAATTAAATTATATCAACAAGCAACTAAGTACCAAACAAGTAAATGTAATGTATTTGCAAGTGTGTTATTTTCATTTTATTACGCTGCACTACTTAATTAAAGTATTTTTTAAAAACATAATAAAGTCTGCAAAAAATTGGTATAAAATGATAGTTTAATACTTTTATGCTTTGTTTATTTCATCAAAATTGCAGGTATTGAAATACCTGAAATTTTGTCAACAAGGTTGTTTTAAGTTGGTGTAATCCTTATGGACAACATCAAAATTCACATTAAAATGGAGTATAAAAGAGAGGACTTTAAACCAAATGATGAAGTCAGTACAGTAATGTAATGACTAATACTTCAATGAGCTCATTATCTTAAATTCTTCACTTAGTATGTGTAAGAGTCAATCAACTATTTCTTGTTGTTATTCTGAGCCGTTAGCCAGGAGACACCATAACAGAGTTGCTTAGAAAAATGTTGCAAATTGAACTTCTAACACACAGAAGATGACCCATAAAAAAGGAATTAAAAATGTCAACAAAACCCTTGATTTTACAGACTTAAACATACAAAATCATAATTTTAAAAAGTGACCTTTTAGAACATGTGTTTATCGCAACTAGCAATAGAAAAAAGTTGACTCAACCATAAATAGCAACATACATACAATACAAGGGCCAATAAACTTTTTTAGGGTTCCATACTCAAAGAGTAAAACGGGACCCTATTACTAAGACTTCGCTGTCCGTCCGTCCGTCCGTCTGTCTGTCACCAGGCTGTATCTCAAGAGCCGTGATAGCTAGAGAGTTGAAATTTTCACAGATTATGTATTTCTGTTGCCGCTATAAAAACAAATACTAAAAACAAAATAAAATATTTTTTTAAGGGGGGCTCCGATACAAAATCGTAATTTTTTTGCCGTTTTTATAGATGGGTCATTGTCAGATTTAGGTTCGCGTCTCTTCGGTGGACGCGAACCTAAATAGGGCTATAAAGCCTAATTTTTGGTTGTACTCTGAATCCGCATAAACGGCGTTGCCCCTTCTATAATTATATGTGATAAAAACATATTATATGTAAACGTAAGCCCTTAACTATTGACCAACGGAAAGATGATTTTTGTTTTTGTGACTGACAATGACCCAGATAATCTGTCAACAGGCTGTATCTCAAGAACCGTGATAGCTAGAGTTGAAATTTTCACAGATTATGTATTTCTAATGCCGCTATAACAAAAAATACTAAAACCAAAATAAAATATTTTTTTAAGGGGGGCTCTCATACAACAAACGTGATTTTTTTGCCGTTTTTATAGATAATGGTACGGAACCCTTCGTGCGCGAGTCCAACTCATTATCATATCAGCCGAAATGCAGCCGAAAGACGTCCCTTGCTCGACATAGGCCTCACTCAAAGAGTGCCGAAGTCACCGGTCCTGCAACACCTGCATCCAGCGGACACCCGCGACCTTTACCAGGTCATCAGTCCACCTTGTCGGGGGTCTACCCACGCTGCGTCGTCTGGTACGTGGTCACCGCTCGAGAACCTTTCCGCCCCAACGACCACCGGTGTGCGCTTAAGTTTAGCGATTCGGAGGGCTATATGGTTACCTTGGTTCTGCTGCGGATAGCCACATTCCTGATACGACCACGCCGAGTAACTCCCAACATAGCCCTCTCCATTGACCTTTGTGTGACTTAGACCTTTCTTTAGTCCCATTATAAACAACCATGTTTCAGTGTCATATGTCATCACTGGCAATTTCAAATGTCCAGACCAATTAAAAACTATAGCAGTTCCGAAATGCTATAGTTTATTAAATTATGCTATAGTTTTTAGTAAATCGTTTAATTTTACACATTAAACTTTTAATATTACAAATTTGAAACCGTTTTTCAATCAAATTCAAATATTTTGCCTCTTGCATCACCGGACAAAATAGTCTGAAATTGATTGGCACCCAAAAAACAAACACAATCAAATTGCCTGTTTTTAAAAATTAAAAATCAAATATGCTCCTATTAACTACTTACTTCAATGTCACCTCTAACACAACTGAATATTATTTGCTGATAAATGTAATGACACATTGGTGTTATAATGGCAATGTTATATACCTACTGAGAGTTATTGCAACATTTGCAACCCATATAATAAAACTTGGTTTTTATTGTCATTGGGTCTATTCAAGATTCCAATAGTTTTAATAACTTGAAAATAAAGGTTCCATACTATGAATCATAAACAAAAACTATAATAAATGCACTGTAATAGACCAATACAATTTCTGAAATGTTTCGAACTAGGTTTTAAATAAAATACATAGGTACCTATATTTAATTTTCAGTAAAAAAATAACTAAGTAAACATTAGCATGGATTAATAGAAATATTCAAAGGAACTATAACTGTGCTCTTTAAACATACTTGAATTATCTTTAGAAATAATCGATGATAATAAATTATTGTAATAAAGGCAATTTAATGATTTTAACGACGCACTGAAGTTTGTAAATTAATAGTAGGTTTACTTTACATAACAAAGCCACACAACACGACTAAATAAATCTGAAGAATACCACACGATTCATTTACTTATTAAAGTAGATAAGGAAGGCATCGGAAGGCAGGTATGACTGAATTGTTCAATGTAAAATGAAATAGGTACCTGAACTTTGTTGCCTTTAAATTTCGGTTTATATTCTACTGCTGGGCAATGTGTAGTATCGGCCTATAACTGCCTCGCGTTGTATTGATTATGATTCATGTAACACTTATCGCATTCTTTTGATAATTCGCGTTGCTCCTAAGATTGGAATTGGAAGCGTCTTTATCACACCGGGCAGGGCACCACAATACATCAATTCAGCCATAGTGTGACAGTGACAATGACAAGTGACAATTGACAGTGACAGTCACTACTTCAGTGATGCCATGAGAATAAAAGAAAATCCACGCTTCAGCCGCATCCCCACATTAAAACACGGTCAATGGCATGAGCGGTACGACGCTATAAAACTTAATCGACACAATGGGCCATCATGCGACCGGACAAGACGCAGGTATTAATAAAATGAGATAAAAATAAGTTTTACTCCCTTTAACGCATAGTTGCATCCTGGACCATGGTGGCCCATTTTGTGGAGCAGGCTTACACGGGCCGATATCGGCCGAATTGGATGCTATATTGCTTAAAGCTGTTGTTGTTAATATGAAAAGCTACAAAAAACATTAGAAAACTAATTCATTCAGATCGAAGGTCATTGGCGTATGGGATCCCCTTAAGTGCCGGATCCACGGCCTCCAAGGTCACTCCGTACGAGATTCCCTTTGACCTACCTCAGCAGTACGCCGCGCTCGGACGTCTGTATGCCCCTATAGAGAACAGAATGACCTTGGGAGACGCTCCACGGGCCGAGGCGGGCGGGGCGGGCAGCGGGCAGCGGCCGCCGTGCTTCCGCCACGTATCCTCACGAACCGAATCAGGCCTGCATCACACTGGCGCGGCCTGCGGTGGCGGTCAATAGTAAATTTGAAATCTAATGACAAAATTGACAAGTTTGCTTTTGCCCGTCGCGGCCAAGCCGCACCAGTCTGTGAGAGGCCTAAGGCGTCTCACAGACTGGCGCGGCCTGGCCGCGGCGGACAATAGAAAGCTTGTCATTAGCTGTCAAATTTACTATGGTCCGCCACCGCAGGCCGCGCCAGTGTGATGCAGGCCTTAAGTAGGCTACTCCAAAATTAACGAGGTGACATTCCGCTGGGCTCTGTTTCTCTTAAGGCGCCGTAGGTTGAGCGAAGTTAAGCAAACAGAGTTTTTGAAACAATATAATGCGTCTGTTTATAATAACAAATATGGTTTCAAAAAATACGAATAAAAAACATTTAATATTTAAGATTAGTAGTTAAGCATAAAATTAAGTATTTAGAAAAACGCAATAAACAGTTAAATTTTTTTTTTTTTGAATTGTAATCTTGAGACTGTAAAGTTCTGCAGGGAAATCAGTGATTCGAAACATGATTAAACAATATTCGCTAGATAGAAAAAAATCACGAACAAAGGTCTAAAATACCTACACTTAAAACATTCGTAATTCATTATGCACAAAAGCTAAACATTAAAATTGGTTCTAAAAATCGGCAATATCATGTTTGAGGGTAGTTAATGATTACTTTTTAGGGTTCTGTACTCAAAGAGTAAAACAGGACCCTATTACAAAGACTCCGCTGTCCGTCTGTATGTCTGTCTGTCTGTCTGTCACGAGGCTGAATCTCAACAGTGATAGTTAGACAGTTGAAATTTTCACAGATGATGTATTTCGGTTGCCGCTATAACAACAAATACTAAAAAACAGAATAAATAATTTTTTTTTTTTTTTTTTCTTTTATAGTCTTATACAAATCGGCTTAGTCCCAAACTAAGCAAAACTTCTACCTTGGGTACTAGACGACGATAAACATACTCATATACCTAGATAAATAAATACTTAAATACATAGAAAACATCCATGACTCAGGATTCAGGAACAAATATTTGTGCTCATCACACAAATAAATGTCCTTACCAGGATTCGAACCCGGGATCTCCTGCTTCGTAGGCAGGGTCACTACCAACAACGGGAGGCTTCCATACAACAAACGTGTTTTTTTTTTGCCTTTTTAGGGTTCCGTAGCCAAGTGACAAAAACGGAACCCTTATAGATTCATCATGTCTGTCTAACTGTCTGTCTGTCCGTCCGTATGTCACAGCCACTTTTTTCCGAAACTATAAGAGCTATACTGTTGAAACTTGGTAAGTAGATGTATTCTGTAAACCGCATTAAGATTTTGACAGAAAAATAAGTAGAAAAAAAACAATAAATACTTAAAACTAAAACTCGAAAACAATTTTGTCATAGTATGGGGTATCTATGGATAGGTCTTCAAAAATGACATTGAGGTTTCCAACATCATTTTTTTCTATACTGAATAGTTTGCGCGAGAGTACTTCCAAAGTGGTAAAATGTGTGTCCCTCCCCCCCCCCCCCCCCCCCCTGTAACTTCTAAAATAAGAGAATGATGAATCTAAAAAAATATATGATGTAAATTACCATGCAAACTTCCACCAAAAATTGGTTTGAACGAGATAGTAATGAGTTTTTTTTAATACGTCATAAATCGCAATTTATTTAACGGAACCCTTCATGTGCGAGTCCGAGTCGCACTTAGCCGCTTTTTTATAGATAATGGTACGGAACCCTTCGTGCGCGAGTCCGACTCGCACTTGGCCGGCTTTTTATTTATTTAAAGGCACAAAAATTAAAATTAAAAAACATGATATCCGTGCTTCCGAACACGCACTTCCATCTCGCTCACGCATATATTATGCTCAGTGAGAAGGAGAGAAGACCATGAACCTACGGCGCTTTAATGAAATATACCTACACTTAAAATAAAAGACTTTTCTTACACTTGATAGGTATGTGTACACTTGTTGTGAACCATTGTGAACAGTTGTGAACACGATTACCTTCAGCAACCTTCAGGTAGGTTTAAACAATAGGTTCTATTAAAATCAAAACTTTAGTTTAAGTTTGTAACTCGAAAAAGTAATATGCAACGCGACCTCTTTAATTTTCATTTATTATTTTTGACGGGAGGAGACGTCAGTAAACTAATGCCTTGTAGACAGGAAAATGTAAAAACTGTAAAAAACTCCTGATGCACAACATAATAAATTTTAGGCAAACACTGAGAAAATCTGGGGTGGGAAATTTACACGTACGTATACCTCTTAAATTTATCATAGTGTGCTTCATTTTGTTGTATTTCTGTTTCATCCCACATGTTCAGTTATGATAGTGCTTACTCGTTCTTGCTGCAGTGCTCAGCTGGTAACGTCATTGACCCCCTTCATCCCCACTACAGCCAGTCAATACTGCGGCGTCGTACACACAATACGGCGCAGCTAGTGTGCGTGCGGGCTTCGCCGCGCTCGCTAGCTATTGATGTAAACATTGACTGTTGTCATTTTGTTTCAGTGCGATTCGAAGATCGTATGGGACTCTTATTAGATGCAATAACATGTGAATAGCAGATCACCTTACAATCACTTAAGAATTACAGTGCTCATGCAAACCCACACCCGCTCAATTTTGATGAAGTGTTCATCTTTGTTTACTTAAGTAACAGTGGTTTTTGTTGTTCCTGCACCAAAGGATTTTTGATAGGAAAGGAGCGCTCCTATGATGCAGATTTGTTTTATTTAAGAAATTGATGAGAACGTTATTAACAAGCTTTATTTCGGATTTCATTTAATTGCTGCTGCACGCCATAGGGTGAGTACCTATACATTGTTTTAATCCGTCCACTCTAGTGACTTATAAAACACCCAGTTTAAAAACCTACACACGTGCAAGTAGATGATTATTTTGTTGTTTTTTTTTTCTTTATGGCTGTTACTGCATCGCACTGGCCAGTAATAACCAGTTTTACGGCAATGGCTAGCAGTAGTGACGCTGCTGTATAAACTACTTCCTTGTTCTAGGTATAACAAGGTATAGGTTTTTTTATAACTAGGTACGCCGTTACACGCGCGATAAAAAATAAACAAAGTGTGTAGGACAAAGCGTTTGTAGTCCATTGTTTACGAACAATATTAGCCCAGAAGATTAGTAACTATTTTGAAAAATGTATGTATTAAGCTTTATTGTGTATAAAACCGATGGAATAGGTACAGTAGTTACGAAAGAACACAAAACCATAAATAATGTACAAAGGCAAACTTATCCATTTAACATTTAATCTTTCAGTTAACGTTTGAGGAAATGTGTCCTTATGGTGGATGAGTGCGTCATAGAAATCTGTTCCTCTTTTAAGGGATACACAAAAAAACGTATTTGCTCGTGATTTTCACAAGCACGGTTTATAAAAATCTATATAAATATACACCAGGTTTTTTTTTGGATTCCGATCCTTTCGTGGACGCATTCCTGAGATAGGTATGTACGAGTAAAGCGAAGTAAACTTCTCTAAGAAAAAGACACTAGTAGGTACTAGGTACCTATCCTAATTCGTATTATTTCGAAGATATTCAAGATATGATTTTCGTTATGATTATTTGACCTTGCTAATTTATTTTTTTAACTATAATTGATTTTTGAAAACGTAGCTCTAACAAGGTACCTAATTGCCAAACACTTAATTGCATATGTTATTTAAGCATACTTACATAAATAATAACTGTAGGTATTAAATAATCTGGACGGCTATTATTATAATTTGATAATGACATTGTAATTAAGTTCTTGAAATGAACATGCCTAAACATATCTTATCAAACGGCCCGCTTTATTTTAACCGTGACCCAGTTTCGGAACCTCCGCCTGCTATTTCGGCGCTAGCCATAAATAAACAATAAAAAAAATTGACGATGAAAAGGAAATCGGTGAAAACATTTGAGCATCTAGTTCCCGCGCATTTCGACACTGCGTTCAGAAATAGGCACTTCGTCCCAAAGACTACAATATACATACTGAGATAGACAGGCAACTCGACCATATTGAGAAGGCATTTAATGCTTGCGTATACAGGCGCCATCTCTTCTGCGGTAGTTACAACTTTTCTTTGAATGTACAAAACATACAAAAAGTGCGTCGGTCGTAGGGATTGAACCCCGGATCATCGACTCCAAATACCACCGTCTGTACCCCTAGGCTACTGATGCCTTGTGACAATACGGCGAATTTTGAAATACCTTGACAGCCTAGCCTAGCAATCGCTAGAGCTTCAGAGAGTTCGCCAGCTATCAAGAAGGTGGCACTTTTTTCAATAAGAAACTGGATTTGCATTAAATTCTAAGTTCGCATAGCATGCTTCGTCCTTGCCGACGCAACCACGTGCGAACTATAATAATATAAGCCCAGCCGTCTCAGCGTTGAGAGAAAACATTTCGATCTGTGAAGAAGGTCAGACTTGATGCAATCCGAAATAATTTGAGTCCGGAACAAATACTCCCCTTTGGGTGAGCACGCACATTACCAGAGATGTAAAAAACTGTGTTTAAGTGACACCTACGTAGGTGTCAAGCATGCGAGGTATAAACCAAGTGCGCCATTTAACTATTTTTTGTTGCTCGTTGCCATGGTTGCGTCTCCTGGGCCACTCCTTGATCAACTCCTTCCTCCAAAACTGTGATTTTATAGAATTTCTTATATTGGTAAAACCATTCCATTGTGAGGCATCTCGTGAGTGTCGTGACGTCGTGAGCATGCTAGAAGTCCAATTGCTAGTATTTTTACCAGGAAACTTTGTCACTATAGCGGCAATTCGAGTGATTCGAGCGACTTCAATCGCCGCTTCACTGCCCGCTGGCGTCCAGACCGCGGCCTAAAGGTCCACACAGACAACGACGCGTGTAACTACGTTTATAATCGACTAGACCAGAGTGACAGACTGTTATTGACTAACTTGTTACTATCCCGACGTGCCCTATTATATTCAGAGGCACGCCGGGTAACGGTACCTATAAGATACCTGACTGTCCAACGTGGCAGGAGTTCCCACGATTTAAGGTATCCCTTTACACTACCTATGTACTCATACTTACTACCTACTCATACATCTATATATATAAAACAAAGTCGTGTTAGTTACACCATTTATAACTCAAGAACGGCCGAACCGATTTTTGTGATGTTTGATTTGTTGTATTTTTCTTCACTCCGAATAGCAGAATAACTAATAATAAATGCTTAATGTAAAGTTTTTTTTTTCTTTTTCATACATTTTGTATGGCGGTACGAACGAAGTACGCGGGGTCAGCTAGTACTTAATTTAAGGAATAGGAAGTGTGAGACAAGAAGTTCTGGGCAGAAACCTCTGACTCCAATATGTCCTTTATTTGATCACATTGGGCTGGACGAGGATAGAGCACTTTGTTGTCTGTCGTCGTCTGAATGATATACCTAATGTAATAAATAAAATGAGCAGTTCGAAAGTGAAGGGTACCTAATTTATTAAAATGGTCGCCGTTATGCTGCTGCAGCAGGCAATATTATATGTAGCCTTAAATATAATTTTCTGGAACAAGATGGATAGAGTGACGTAAGAGACAAATTAGGTCAAGGATAAGGGGATGGATTGCTTGAGAGACGATATGAATGAATGAATGAGATGGAAGTGAGTGATCACGTGATCAGATGGCGAGCGACAGACAGACATGGACGAAAAATATATGCTACGATGAGATAAGGGGATAAGGCGAAGCGATTGAAGGATGATGACATAAGAATTCTTATTCTTACTCGCTCCCTTCTAAACGTTATTTCATACATATGTGTAATAGTCATCAAATCATCAAACGCACATTTAAATTTACGGTATCTACCTTGTTAACAACACAAGCGTAATTCAAAGTTACGACCGTAAAAATTCCACTTTGCGCGACCTTGTGTATTAAATGACTTCAACGTAAGTAAACTAGACGAACTCCAAACAATCCTCACCTACTGCGCACTCCAAAATCTGCGCAGTAATCTTTATGATTTGTGAAATAGTTTTTGCGAGTGTTGTTGGATGTCCACGAAGGACACAGAGTCACAGACACAGTCACGCCTCGGTATTCGTCCCATTATCTTGCTAATGATGTTTTAGTGTGAATTGCTTGATCGTGCATAAAATGGCAATGCATTAATGCCACTATAGTTATGCTGCCTTCACATTTCCGGCGGCATATCTCATCTCATTCGCTCTGAAAAGAAAATTGAACCTGTATACGTAGTTGTTCTTCCCAAGCCCAGAGAGGTTTGTTGTTGGAGCGAGCAAGCAGCTATGTTTGATTTATCCAACATTATGATGACCTCTCGGTTCAGTGTGGTATAACTGTACTATTTCATTCAATTAGCGATCTTCCTTTGTCCCCTAAAATCAGTCTCCATCCAAATTAGTTCCTTATTGAAATTGATGATAAATTCGAGAATTCTCTAATGCTTCCGAGACTAGCCTTCCAGTTCAGTACCCTCCAACAATTCCTCACTGTCGAGACGGGGTGTGTCTCCATTCTACCCCATATTAAATGATTTACTCCGGCATGATTCATATCTTTAAGCAACATCGGGTTGGGTTGGTAACTTTAGTACAGTTGAAATACACTGGCCTGCAAAAGAAGGTATAACAGTTTTAGTTATTGTCACGTTTGTGTGTTATACGTTTTTTTTCAGGCCAGTATAGTTGAAATGTGGAAAATTTGTTTTTTGCACTTTTCAACTATTTCAATTGCTTCGAAGACAAGCACTTAATTCCTTGCCTGGCACGATTTATGATACTCTTATTTATGCGCAATTTAATAACTATTGGAGTTCGAATTATAACGACTGCCTGTCGGTGTTGCTAACGTTCCATTTTTAAAAACTTCGGCCCTTTGTGGATTATCTTCGATACCATCATCATCCTCCTAGCGTTATTCCCGGTTGTGCCCCTAAAGGAGCCCGGGGTCCGCTTTGACACCTAATCCCAAGATTTGGCATAGGCACTAGTTTTACGAAAGCGACTGCCATCTGACCTTCCAACCCAGAGGGCAAACTAGACCTTATTAGGATTAGACCGGTTTCCTCACGATGTTTTCCTTCACCGATTATCTTCGATACCAAAGTGTTTTAAATTACTGATTATGGTAGTTATTATTATGCTTTACTAACTAACAAACCGATCCTATAAGGGTTTCGTTTTTCCTTTTGAGGTGCGGAACCCTAAAAATGTACTATTATTAGATAAATGCAAACGGTACTGAAGCCATTGAAGTTTTCCAAGATTGCAGCATTGTGTTTAGCTCACGCCGCGATTCCCATACTGATACTGATTTACTGATAAGGCTATTAATTTGCGGCAGTTTTCAAAGACGTGAGCGGAGGTGTTACGTGTGGCGCATTTAATAAAATAACAGACAGTTTGCGTCCATCTAATACGTATATTTTTTCTCACTTCCGATACGTACCCAATAAGTATCAACTCGTTCACAATCCCATTGCATCCTATGAGTTGAGAATTGAGGATGTGGACAAATGAGGACACTAGTTAGGGTGAGCACGAATTGAGTTGGGAATGTCGACGGAAATAAGTCAACAAATAAATCAATATTGGCGGATAATATTTCACGAATCGACCTAGTAACTAACTAAGCAAAGCTTGTAGTTTGGGTAATACTTAGAAGTCGATATACATAGTATATCGATAAATAAGTACTTAGATAAAAGGGACCACCCATAACTCAGGCACAAATAAATTCCCTTAGGGCTTGTACACAAATCACGCGAGGTTCGATAGGGAAGGGGGGGTCAGGAAAAAAATCACGACAGATCACGTTGGGGGAGGGGGGGGTATAAGAAGGCCTAACGTGTATTTTGCTCCACACGAGTAGATACTTTTTCTCGGTTTCGTTAAACATAAATCTTTACTTAGCACTTCAAAATAGCGAGTCTATTTTACGAAATTTTGTGACCCCGCCCACTCGCTCTTGGCTTGACTTCATAAGATAGAAAAATAAACAAGATTTACTATATACGATACTATTTATCTCACTATTGGGTCGAATGAAACAAAATATACGTGAGGTTACGTGGAGGGGGAGGGGGTAGCCAAGAACCTTACCAAATTTAATTCAATTCAATTCAATATATTTATTATTTAAATATCACCAAGGGGGAGGGGGGGTCAAAAAGTAGCCAAAAAAACCTCGCGTGATTTGTGCACAAGCCCTTACCGGGTCTGGGACTCGAACCCAGGACCTCTGGCTTCGTATGCAGGGTCACTTCATTACCTACTAGGCCAAAGAACGAACTGAACCACCCACAACCACAACGACCTGAAAGTGTCTTCTATCCACAATCACGATGCAATGGTACACTCTGTTTCAGCGAGGTAGATATACTTATATTATACTCTCGTTAGCTCTACATAGAGCTTTTAAAGTGCTAAACAATGGTTCCGCGTCCGCGTGCAGCACTTAATTTTATTAATTCCATTGTCTCGGAATTTATCGTCCGAAGCATAACAGCTATTCATACAATGTTAGATGTTTTATTAATTACTATATCAAACAATAGTTCACTATGATTTCCTCTGGATGTTCCAAGAAACAAACATGAATTGAATTGTCGTAAAATATAACAGTTTTTTTTGTGGAATCGAGTAGAATAACTAAGCTAACCAACCCAGAACCTACTACTTTTGTATAGTCAGCAAATAGATAATAAATAGATTGTTTTGTTTTTTGAGTTTGACACGAACTGAAATATCCCATAACCAAAACGGTACGAGTATGTTAGAATATTACGGTATTTCTAGAAGAATCTGCAAGGATAAACGCGGTATAAAAGTTTCATTTGCATTACTTTTGTAACACTCAGCTTTGCTTACCTAAAGGACCAAGGACTTGGAGAAAGTGCGCGACCTTGTCCCTGAATAAAGTGCCTTTTACTCCATTTATTTTCTAGTTTAACCTTCTTGTGTTTGCTTAGGATAGGTAATATTCATACTTTTATATACTAAGAAGTTATTTAATTCGTTTTTCATCCATAGTTGGGGTTACATCTAACGCAGGGGTCACCAATTAGTTTCTTCAGGGGTCCGGTTTGTAAAATAAAATGACCATCACGGTCCGTTTTTACTTGAGTTTGTTAAATAAATATCTAAGCAAATGTACATGAAGCGACAAGGATTTTTTTTACATATCAATGTGAAAAATGCAATTTTCTGCCTTGAACTACTGACTTTGGAGTAAAGTTGGTGCAAGCTATTATCGTTAACTGTCTTCAAATGTTCTAAAATGCCGGAGAATCTTTGTTAAACGCAGCCTTTACTTAACCAACTCACATATTATGCATCAACTTCTTCAAGAATCTTATTAAAGTACGTAGGTACTCTGTAATATAAGTTACTGGTTACTGAAGGTCCGCACAAAATAGGTCGGCGGTCCGGATCCGGACCGCGGTCCGCCATTTGGTGACC
This sequence comes from Epinotia brunnichana, assembly GCA_963854355.1. Taxonomy (NCBI): domain Eukaryota; kingdom Metazoa; phylum Arthropoda; class Insecta; order Lepidoptera; family Tortricidae; genus Epinotia; species Epinotia brunnichana. The sequence continues at coordinate 11,992,836 of OY977949.1, read as the reverse complement.
CCTGATCTAACGTATCAATTATAGTAGATGGTTTAGTAACATTTGGTTGGTGTAATATAAAGGAATTATATGCATAATATGATCTTAGATAAATTGAATTATATACATATTTTATATCTTGTCATGAGAGTGATCATTTTTATGTATGCATAAGCTCTGAAGAGTTCAGGAGAGCATGGTTGGCCTTATCACGCGATAAGTGAGACATCCGTCACTGGCTGACACCGTTCGATAGAACGAGATGACGCTCTTATCTACTAAGCAATTTGTGTGCTGCTTCTAGGTTTTATTTAATATGCTCTATCTGTTTTATCCTTCAGACTCAGGATGCCTAAATACCCAACATGCTCTTTTAGCAACAAATGTTATAATTGTTTCATACTCGACCTTGCAAGCGCTCGCTTTCAACAACCTTCCTATAGACACAGCAGCTAATCTATAAGTAGTGAGTTTATTAGAACATGCAGTGTTAATCAACTCGCTGATATTATTTATAAATTTGTTACTATTACTTCTGTACCTACACTAGTGGCTCTGCTGTAGCTTTTTTAATTTGTTGAATTGAATCGACAAAAATCTATATAATATATACTTATTGAACCTGCTCACAAAATTTCACGAGAAACGGTAGAGAACAGCCGGACATCCGGACATACGAAAGCATTTGGCTCAAGCTGAAACGGAGAACTACGTTTGCTGCGCTCGCTTGTTCAGTAAGCGTTGGATATTGGATCATAGTTTTAGTAGGTATATTATGTAAAAGGGAAGATTTCCGTGGCATTTCAGTACTAATATTCTAAGAAACTTGTAAGTACATATTTTTTTTAGATTTTCGTCAGAAATTAGATCTGACCATACCTGTCAGAAATAGGATCTAGGAATCGATGGAACGAAGTGAGTTTCTTGTAAAGTGATTCGCAGCATTTGGACTCCAAAGGGTCATCCATCTCCGTATGTGATATATCTCGTCGATGACTTTAGCCCGGTACTTTAAGTATTCGTCCCGACGACTCAATGGCGTCAATATGCTGCGAGCGTGGGAGGGCCTCATATTTAATCATCCACAGTATTTCCGAAGCCATTATAGTCTTAATTTTCAACATCTTATAGTTTTTATTGAAGTTTCAAATTCATGACCGTTTTTCGCAAGTGATGAAGATTTGCACAACAGATGGACGTTGGTCAATAGCCGCAAATCGTGCAATGAAATTATACGCGCTGTTTCAAATCTGGAACGGTCGAATGTGTTGTATGACACATACAGATTCCATAAGACCACGGTATACTAAATGAGAAGTCATGTAACGAATTAACTACATTATGAAAGGAAAAGATATGCCAGAAAAGTAAATAAAGTGTTCTGGCAAGGTCCTTTAGTGACTGGATCCATCAGTGTTTCAGCCTGCTCGCATTAAGTATAGTCGAAGTTCATGGGGACTTGGGTAGCTTTTCAGGTAAGTAAGGTTGACAATAATTCGCAGTACCTACCCTTAATGCCCGACAGTGTATTTTAGAGTTAAATTAGTTCAAAGGGTTTTCTTTTCTTCTTTCCCGAAGGCGAAGTACTTACACCCGTAATATTACCCTCGAATCAGCGATCAGCTTAGTTTTTCTTAGCTTTCTGGCCACTTCTGTGTTCTGAAAATTTCTCTGCACTCCGATATTTTTTTACGATGACTAACTATACCGCTCGTTACGCGTAAATTCACGTGAGTAAAGAGTAATTGTAACGCAATCGAACCTGATTGTGTTATTTGTGTTCGACCTTGGCCTTTGTCGAAACCGAAGAATAATCAATTTCCTTACTCGGTTTGCTACCGGATATCACAACAGAACTGTCTGTGGTTCTTCATAAGGTTACTTTATTGTTTTTCATGGATTGTTCTATTTATGTGTTGCGACATTTTTTAGGGTTATGTACCCTCAAAAGGGAATAAATAGTCGGTCTGCCTGTCTGTCAAGACACTTTCTCAGGAACGCGAAATTAAGATCGAGTCCTTTCGCCTTATAGACTTTTACTCGCAACAAATGATGGCTAAACCTCATACTACATTCTCTACCAATCCCCCTTACCTACACATACAGATATCTTACTTCTAAAATCTAAACCAGTCGATATGGCTAATTTAGTTCGCCATTCTCAGCTACTGTTTCCAAGTCAAATAGCAGAGTATCATCAATCATCCTCCAAGGGCGCGCATACCCATAATTATGCGACATGCCTATCGGTTTACTTCCAGAAATACGTCTTAATTTAATTATTGACTGAAACAGCAACCCTGACCTATTGATAGGGCAAAAAGGTCAGTTCCAGTCACGTGTAGACAAATGTTATAACTTTACGACACCAAGGTTTTGCGTGCACTTAATAACACTGATTACAATCGACAATCAAACTACACGAGTTGCACTTAAGTTCTTTGGCAAATTACGAATAAATTTGTTGGATATTTGGAGGTGTCATTAGTCGCGCTGCCAAGGATACGTGCAATAATTGAAGAAAAACCAGCTCTCAATGAATTTATAAGTGATTGTTACGAGACTTACTTTTTAGAATGTTGAACAACGCGCACTTTGGTTTGAATATTGAAATGAGAATGTAGCTCGTTCGCCAAGTGGTTTGCCAAACGACAAAAGGTAATATGGCTATGGCTCTCATCATCATATCAGCCGAAAGACGTCCACTGCTGGACATAGGCCTCACCCACAGAGTGCCTAAGTCAAAGTGGCGGTCCTGCGCCACCCGCATCCAGCGGACTCCCGCGACCTTTACCAGGTCATGAATCCCAGGTGGATCTCATATCTATATCTCATATTGGTTGGTAGCGGTTAGAAAACACATTTCATATTAATGTCTGAATTTTGCTGATATGAAATTGTGAATAGTATCTTATCTATTCATTGAAACTTTAACGTACTTACCTGATATCGAAGACACACTTAACAGAGTAATAAGTAAATAAATAAATATTACGGGACAATCTTACACAAATCAACCTAGGCCCACGGTAAGCTCTCTTCGTAGGCAGAGTCACTATATACCAACTGGGCTACGGAGGCCGTTATAATAGTAGGTAATCATTATTTCAATTATTTATGTGTAGAACACACTTAACAGTGTGTTTGTAAACCATCCAAGCACCTTTATAAATAAACTGCAGTTGCATTACATCATCAGCGGAAGGCACAATAAATTAAACAGCATTAAAAGCATATTGCACCGAGCCACGGATGCGCACGATATGACCTTCGTCTTCCAATAGTTGAGAAACATCCCTTCTTTACCCTATTCTAAAAATCGTGCGTTAGTCGGTATGTGATTTTAAGGAAACCCGTTATTAAACGCAAAACCATTAATATTGTTAAGTTTAAAAAGCACTTGTTGATAAGTAAAACTAGTAGTTCAAGATATCTGAGATAACCGAAGAAACGTAGACGAATTTGTCCGAGGTACGAGTATAAAGTAGTTTTGCTGTTGCCTGTTAAGTACTCCTGTCCCATCCAATGTCAAGCGATCGAGATGAATGTCATAGATTCAATTTCCATACAATTTCACGAATCACAATGCCACTCGAAAAGTCAGATTTTGTTACAGACTGAATTGGTTTTATCAAGCTGGATTAATGTAGGTGTGGTCTATTTACCACCACATTGAGGCTCGTAAAAAACCTATGCTAAAACCTACCTATGCCGGCTATGTCACAAAATGTATGCGTCTCTTTACCATAGGTATACATATAACTATTAGTGTGTCCAAAATGGTATCTTTTAGATCACGGAAAGTCTCTCAACATGGCTATATTTGTAGGACAACTAAATAACAAAAAAAAAACGCATCACATCCAAATGCACCAAGCGGTTGTTCAGCCTTGCGTTAAAAATGTGAACCATCATAACTTATGACGGGCGACACTAAACTCCTCAATTGTATAAAAAATGTTTCGAAACATGCTTGCAATAACCAATAATTATTGCAAATTATATGTACTTTTACATCAACGCTACATTACCAGTACCACTAAGTCTGACACAGGCGGGTGTCGTTTCGACACGCATCCGCTTGACTGGGCAATAGTTTTGCGGTATCGATTGCTTATTCAATCGATTAATAGCTAGGTTTATCTATTCCCTAATTACGCTATGGGCAAAACACGAACTACACTATTATTAAACGCTCGCTGCGCGCGTGGCCATAACATGTGGGGATGGGACACTCATTTGCGCTCTCTGTCGCACCAATCATGGCATGGGAGTGCAACAGAGAGCGCAACAGATGTGTCCCATTCCCACATTTTATGGGCCCGCGCGCAGCGAGCGTTTCATAATAACTAGTATACTCAGTTCTCAATGAGGAGTGGAGTGTTTCCTAGAGGATTGAACGATCTAAATCACGACATACATATGTGTTACTGGTCTATATATGGGTCTTCCATTTCTTCCTACTAAGTCTTCTAAAAGTCAATGTCAGAATTTTTTATTTACCAAATAAAATATTCACGCTCGCTGTTGCCTTATTACTAGTAAATTGGTCTATGAATCATATCATAACATAATTGGTCCCAAGGTAAGAATGAGGTAATGGTCGTCTTTGGAGGCGTTCCAATAAATTGCATCGTGTTCATTAGATAGCACGTTCAAAAGAGTAAAATGCATTAAGTATTGTATGCCTTAGTAGAGTTCAAAATCGACGTTCCGACGTCATCAGATTACGGTCCACAGTTGGCAACGAACTTCCTCTCGTGGATATAGGCTACAATCCAGTTGGTCTTCTTAGTCTACTTCTCTAAGCTTTAGATCACTATTGTTATGTATTGCAAGTCTTGCAACGGCCTGAGGCATTATTGAATTTACATTGTCGGAATATAGGTCGTCGCTGATCGATGCAAAATGCAGATATTCTATTACTTTCAGATGTTCGGTAATAGGTTAAGCTCCAGGGTTCATTTTCCAAGAAGAGATACGTGATGCATCAAACTAGTAAACAAATAAAACTTTCGATTAAAGTTGGCTCTTACAGTTTTAATAAAATTGATATAAAACTCTTTCAAATAGCCAGGAGAGATCCGAATACGGCAAATTAAAACCTCATCATAGTACCTCATGATGCCTTCGATCAAATGTCTTTTCGGAATTTTTGCGTGTTCCTTATTGACATGATGTCAGGAGAGTACGATTTCGTAATTTCCCTTTCACGTGTACGTACGGACAGATGTAAATCTAGAGCTCAATCTGCAATAGGAGCCCCTTGATCCCCGGCACGCAATGTTTGACATCTGTGCCCTTTGAAAGCCATTCGGGCTTATTGCGCGCTTTGAATCGATATTCATACATTCTATAAAGTAAAACAAATATAATGCTTCCCAGCGATAAGAATATATCTAAGAATACAGTATCAACACTGCGGTTTTAATGACATATTTAGGTACGAGTAAGTAATATCGATATAAGAAATATCAATGACGATTTGTACTATGTTGATACGGACGTAAGCGCTGCAACTTTTGTCTTTTATAGGTACACCCCGTTCTTCAATTATATTCATCGATGTCAATGTTGTCTTTTAAGTGTGATTAAGTATATCGGATTATTGGGTTTAAGTGTCACGTCTCCAACCTTCTTCTACGATTAGGGCCACGATCTGTTGCTCTGCCGACATCACGTTTTTATTATGTTCTTTGTTTGTCACGACTCATGAGTGACAGATAACTTCACCATGATGATTTATTTAATAAAATTATAGGAGGCGCTTTTTCTCCACATTACATAGTATAGTACTTAACTTGTTTTTGTCCCAAACTCAGCCAAGTATTCAAAGACAAGCCAAACCAAGTGCAACGATAGTTACTCAAAAATCACCGAGAATCACCTTAAGGAATAAAAGTATCTTAGCCCATAATTTTACGTGACCAGGCAGTGGAATGATCTGCCAGCGAGTGTTAGAATAGCGAGCGGTAATTGTCGCTTTACGGCATGGGTGACGTAAATTCAGTGAATTCGTGTCGTTTTATCGCACACTAGCTAGCCCTGAAAGCTTGCGACATGAATTCTTCAGCTCAGTTGCCAGCTGACTCATTGCACTTCAGTGAATACAATGTAACGTTTTATTTTATTGCGCAATACGTCGTCTTTCGGGATCAGTGTAATGTTTACCTATTTAATCCGAGTCATTCACATATTTAAAGCCTATGCTTGGAAATAGAGAATACTATCACAGTGCACGTACGGTAACAGTAGCGTTAGTCTTTTAGTCCTTTTCACTGCAAAAAAAAATCAAAACATATTGAAAAAAAACTTGTTGCTTTCGCGTATAAACAGAGATTCAATAGGGCACGAGGGCTAACTAAATATTAGCCCTTTTCCTTTCAAGCAACCCAAAACTTCCTAACCCTCGTAAACAAAATTTCACCTAATGTCTCGGAACCCTAAAGTGCCATTCTTGAGGCATACAAAATTACAATTTCTTTGTTACGTGGTTAAAGTTCCATCCGCCCTTATATCGAATAGTATTTTCCTTAAAATGACTATTCTTTAGAAGGTCTTTAAAGAAATCAGTATTATAATCAACGCTTTCTTCCACAGGTACAAACAAAATGCCGTCGCTTCTAGAAGCCCTGGAGCGCAAATACGGCGCGAAAGGCGAAGTTAACCCTTGCATAGACAACTTGCCGGTCGCGATCTTCGTCCCCAAGAGATCGCCGCGACTTAGCGTGCCGACGCTGCTGGTGCTCAACGACTGCGACATTGACTGCGCGGGAGACGCATGCGTGCTGGCTGATAAATTCGCAGACGTTGTTGAACTGGACATAGCTAACAATAAGCTCACGGAATGGACCGAGGTATGTTTTTTGCATTACTCATCGTATCGGTAAAGTGGTGAATAGAGGCAACAAAAAGGAATGCCATCTTTTATATTGCGTCCGTCTTGTCATATCAATATACCAAACATATAATAAGGTAATACATTCGAGCAAACTATCGTAAATACCTATGTATAATACTAGTCGATAGCAATTATACCTATGATTATTTGGAACTAAACACCCCAAACTACTATATACTGTTTATATGTCTAGTTCCAAATACTGTGAAATTATATTGATTTAGCGTGTTGTTTTTTAGGTCTTCGCAATATTAGAGCAGACGCCGCGTGTGCGATTCTTGAACCTGAGCTTCAACCGTCTTTCGGCACAAATCCAAGCCGCCCAAGCTCTCAACCCGCGGTGGGACAGTCTCAGCAACCTAGTGCTCAATTCCACTTTCGTCGGCTGGCCCAATGTTTACGCGTTACTCAAGGCTCTGCCAGCTCTCGAAGAGCTGCATTTGAGCCTCAACGAGTATTCCTACGTGGATTTGAGTGGCAAGGAAATTGACGAGAAGGACAGATGCGACGTCTGCTCAAGACTCAATGCCCCAGACTCTTTTGAACCCGTTCACGAGGGCTTGAAGAAACTACATTTCTCTGGAAACCCCATTAACAGCTGGCGGGATATATCGAAATTAGGATACGCTCTCCCTAATTTAGACACGCTATTGGTCAATGACTGTCCTGTCAATACGCTGGAGCCAGATCCTTGTGAGAAATGCGGTGATGGCAATGGAAACAAAAAGAGTCACGACGCCTTCCCGTAAGTGAATCCAACCCGTCATCAGCTTTAACCGCATTGGCTGTTCATTAACATTGACCTAATGAACCACGCATGCTCTTGCTCGTAAAAGACGACCTTTCAGTTAAAACTGTTTTATGTTCCAGTCGTTTGCGGTTCTTGAATTTGAACAACACCGGCCTCGCTACGTGGGACGAAGTAGACCGACTGGCGCAGTTTCCCTCATTGAAAAGTTTACGAGTACAAGTAAGTTCATGAATTACAAGTTAGTCAACCGCTGTACCAATTTAATCGTATTAGATAAACTATAACGCGTCTAATTTTGCGATGGGTACCGTCTGTATATTTTCCAACCGCCTTGGGGGTGTCGTAATTTGCGCGTGTAGCGTCCCTCGGGATAGCTAGCTATCGGTATAATGCAGGTGAAGGTCTTCCGGATTTAGTCGTGGCCCACTTGACGCTTTCGCAATTCGGACTCGAGTCCCGGCCCGGCACGCGTAATTTCAACACGTTAGCTTGATCTGACGTATAGGCGGCATATAGACGATCGATTTAGACGTTCAAGTCGAAATCAATGATCAGGATCTGACATCTCATTAGTTGGGCGTTCGATCCAACAACCAGGTGTGTAATAAAGTTTTAAAAAATAAAACTATCTGGTGGGATATTAATAATAGGCGACCTTCCCTATGTTTTGTTTTGACCCTCTTCGATTCGTGACCTAATTTCGAACCACTAAGCTACTTAAATATGTTTTTCAACACATTTGCTCGTAACGTGCCTCTTATTGCGCCCCTTTTAGGCTCATAATCCTGGGTATTAAACACGCGTGTTTTATAACATTACGACACTCGTGTATAGTTATGTTTATATCCCGATTAAGACACGTTGGCACCTTGCAGCAAGGTGTATGTATGGACTCAGCGCATTCTTAAATTGACCGGGTTATACAGGTTTGTTTTTAATTCTCGGCAAATGGATTCTTACTCGACTAAACAAATTAAATCCTTCTTGTGAATTAATTGAATATTTCTTCTTGGATATGATATAGAAACGTTTCATTTAGTAAAACTGTTTACTTTTGATAACATTTTACATGAATTTATACTGAATAAGAAAATATTTATTTTATTTTATATCGGCTGTTTAGAGATTTCATCTAAGCCTCGCTGCGGGCGCACTGCGCGAACTTCACGAAAAAAAATAGTTGCGCGTCATTATAAGTAATTTCACAAATATTTGTAAACATTGATGATGCGTGTTTGGTTATTATTAAAAATGTTGACTCATGGTGAATAGAAAAGTGATAAATATAATTGACGCCACTGTACATTCTTGGTGATGTACATGTATAAATGTATGTGAGTTAAAACCTGTTGTCATCAATAACTAAAGGAAACAACTTAGGAGCCTGTAACATTTTCATTTTATGAAAAGGATTTTTTCCTCGCAAATGTGTTGAAAAACGTCGTATGACACGCGTGAGATTTGATAATTACATCCTCGGCTCTCTTATCACGCTCACCTGCGGTTCGCGTGACAATTCCGCCTCTGATGTAATGATCAACATAGCTCACTTGTATCACAATGTACTATTATTTGTCTAGTTCAGTTTGTTTCATCATCATCATCATCATATCAGCCGAAAGACGTCCACTGCTGGACATAGGCCTCCCCCAAAGAGTGCCACAGTGGCCGGTCCTGCGCCAGTTTGTTTAATAACAGTGAAATAGTATTAGTAGAATTCTAATTGGCATCCATTACGAAATATCTACGTAATAAATGTAACTGGATAACATTACCGTTCAGAGCTAATGTTGCTCGTGTTGCTAGGTTGCTACACATAAAATGAGTCAAGTAGATACAAAAGAAAAAGTAGATTAGTGGATCCACGTTTGTTTATTTGTTAATGTTTGATGAAAACTAACAGATACTCAGGTAGTATATACTTCTTTGATTAAGTGGTATCGTAATCTAGCCATATTTTTTAGAAAGGGTCTTAATATGTAATTAAACTGCGTTGTTCCTAAACTACACATTTACTAGGTATAATATGAATAATACCAAACATTTTATTCAGACGCATATCAATAAATTTTATATTCATTAAAACTCGCTAGCGCATCCAGCGTTTGCGGACTGTTTTTGTCTAATTGTCTGCTCAATTTCCGCGCATGTCTGTGTCAAGGCCTATCAATCAAAAACGGAATATAACCGGCAGTACACGGCAATAAACATAAATCCAATTTGTTGCTACACTTATATCCAACGCTATCTGCCAAGCTAATTAGAACCTTATTAGGATATAGATAAAAGCACTTTTACTAAAGTCGATTTGTCGCTTTGTGACCGTCACGCGACGTAGAATGTGAAAGTACGGCTGAGTTGAACGATGTGGTACGTTGTGTTTGTGTATATGGTTTTACGTTGAATTGCATCGTAGTAAAGTGATGTCACAGCTATTGGCGTAAAGTTATGAAACGAGCTCTTTGTTTCATGGGTAGCGCGCAATTTACTTGAAGGCATTACTTACTATTAATTGTATACGTTTATTATTATTTAAAAACATTGAAAATAGGCAATTAGGTAGAAGTACCTGATTGGTTTACCTACCTTTAGAAAGCCTTACTCAGCTCTCAGGTAAATATGTATTTAGTTAATAAAAACCGTTTTATTAGAGAAGTTAGTTTTGTTAGAGAATAAGTAGGTAATAAGTATTTAAGTCAATTATAAACTTCCACGATGCATTTTTCATGCGAACGTTTTCGGACTACATTTTTTAGTTAGAAAACAATTCGTTCACATGAACGAATTGTTTTCTAACTAAGAAATGTAGTCCGAAAACGTTCGCAAAAATTGTTTAGCATAGTACATACTTATGCTAAACAATTTTTTATTTTCTGTTCATGGAATGTGCCCGTCTAAAAATTCTGCCTGTTCGTTCATTATTTCTCAATAAACAATTGACTTAAGTATATACAGGTTGGAAATAGATTTTGGGTCAGTGAGGGCAGCTACCAGATCCCGTGTTGCTAGGCGAAAATGGTCTTAGGAGACTTTCCTTCTTCTTTTTGGTCCCATACAAGCTTTTGATCCTGGACAGGAATAGGATCGATTGGCATCAAAACAAAAGTTTGTCAATATTTTCTCGCACCCTGTATGTTTTTTCCAAAATCTGTACACGCCAATCTTCATTAATTTGAAATCTAAGGAAGGTCTTCTAAGACCATTTTCGCCTAGCAACAGTAGCACACGGGATCTGGTAGCTGCCCTCACTGACCCAAAATCTATTTCCACCCTGTATAAATTGACTCATGCCGAAAATAATATATAGGGATAAAAATAGGATTTCTTTATATCGCAATCGCATTGCCAGATTTGCTAGAGACAATCTGTTGATCAAGCCAACCGCAATGGTCATTTGTAAGAAATTCGCGTTAGGTAATTGCAAACATTTGCCAATAATTAAGATAATGACGGAATAATTATGTGTGAAGTTACGATTTGTAAATAGATAATTTCTTGGTTGGATAAGTGCAAAATGACCAAGATTTTAGTGTAGGTAGGTACTTAGTTTTAAAACCTCGATAGTAACAATGAAGTGTTTAGGGTATACTCGAACGTTAAATAAGGGTATTTTAAAGGTGATATTGGTTCAATGGTAGGATAAAATAAATGAAAACTGTTATACATACGCATGTTAACGCTCTCCTTTGGTATTATTGCAACTTAATAATTAGGTAGGTATCGTTCATATAGTTTTTACCAGTTTGCTTTTATCTACATACAAAGAGATCGTGAGTAATAAGTAATCAGTTAACCAACCTCCTTAAAAAACATATTTCAAAAGTAGTGGCGTGTTGTAGGTAGGTACCTAACCTACGTATAGGTACTTACATGACTGTGTGATAACTGGGAAAAACATACGCGAAGAGATCAAGAAAACTTACTCATCTAAAGTCACATTGAGGTGTTGTTTATTTAATTAGTACCCAAGTCCGAAATGGAGGTACATACTAACTTTTTCAGTTTGATCAAATTTGATTCAAGTAAACACGTTTTGTTAAATCAAAAAAATATATGTAGTGTATAGGTTAGAGCTAGAGCACAAAGCACAACGGATTGTCATCTCGCATTTGCAGGTTTGTTATTCTTAACGCGCTCACGTCTCACCCCACCCGTCACGCCCAATGAAATTAGACCTCTACCTACGCTTAGTTAACTACGAATCGCGGCGTCAAGATATATTTGTGGGTGAGCTTTGAAGTCAACTTAAAACAAGTTACAGAATAGCGGGGCAGGAGCCAAACGGAGGAAGTCCGCTTGGTACATACGTGGGTACGTGCCGTGGTGACGCGTTCGAGCTTCAGAGGGTGCGCTTTGTTCAGAGTTATTCGAGTTAGGTACAGGACACTTTAAAATAAAATGAGCAAGTAGTTTAAATCATATAAGATAAGATAAGATCGCCAAACACAGCGTTTATTGGAGAGTATTGCACTCGCTTTCTTGGCAAAAAATTGTTAAAACTACCTTATATTTAATTAAGAATAAAAAAAAACCTATAATAGATTAATTAGAGGGTATCTATTAGCTATTGTTTAGCCTTTTCTTGAAGATGTCCATGCTAGATAGTACTGAATGTTCAAGAAATACTATTTTGAAAATACGAGGTGTTAAATACTTTAATGTTCTTTTCTGTATCTTCTTTTAACCTCACCTCACCCGTCACTCCTAACATATCTTAAGGGGATGCCTAAGCTTGATTCGAGTCGATTCGCGAAAACCACGCCCCCTTGACAGAGGATACGGTTATGCCTTTCGCGCACGAGAAAAAGACATGCAACACTCCTCGGCAATGGCTTTTTTGGACAAATTTCGATACCTAAATACCTAACATAGTGAAGTTTTATTCATATTTCATTAAATGAAATTTTAGACTAGATAAAATACTACAGTATTAACTTGATTGTGTCGTAAAATAATGTATTGTATAGGCTGGGTAAAAAAAAGGAAAACAAAGACCCAACTTTGAATTTTTTTTCTGTCGAGGTAATGTTAAGCAATCGTGTATCGATTAAATCGGATAAACAATCATATAGTCAAGAATCATATTCATATATCTGAAAATCAGACCTTATTGTTTATTAATCTAGTCAGACAACACGGTGTTTCAAATTTCAATGCACGCGATAATTTCCAATGCACCCCCTTAAGGCCGCGATTCGTAGTAGCTAAGCATAATAGAGAGGTCTAGTTTAGTTAGGGGTGACGGGTGAGATGAGGCAAATGAGCGCATTCAGAACAGCCCTGATTATGGCCCTAACTATCCTTAAAACAATAAGGGTCGGCAATTCGCTTGTGACTTCTCTGTAGCTCTAGTACCTATAAGTTTTATCGGTACATATACGTTAACTAAACGCAAACGCGTTCGAAAACGTATTGTGTGGATAAAACTTATACTAGAGCCTCTGGAGTCGCGAGCGTCAATAGGCTACAGTATCTGTTTACCATCAGGTATGCCGGTTGTCTGTTTGCCACCCTTCTGGTAAGTATAAAAAATATAATTTTATTGTAAACAATGACTTGTAATATCTCATTACCAATAAAGGGTGTCTATGTATATGTCTGTCTATACATATATAACGCTCTTAAACGCATGAGATCGTAAAGGACCAAATTAATTTAGTATCCTTTTAACCCAGACACATTGACCCTATTGGTCAGTGAATGAAACTACCTACAAATGAGCGAAGTTTACGATATACTTAGCTCGGTCGGGTTATGCGCTGTTGAATGACATGACTTTGTTGACGTGCATTTTTGAAATTGGAAAAACACTGCTACCTACCGTCTGCATTGGCCAATGAATCATAATATTCATAATCTCGTACATAAGAGACGAACGTAACGGTCACGCCTACGCCTTTTGCGCGGTTCGCGGTTGTCTTTGTTGATTGAGGTTAATGCAAAGTTTATTTCCAAAGGTTTATTTGACTTCGTTTTGACACCTTAATATCTAAGAAACATAATATATCTAACAAATGATACCTAAGTACAGTATACTCTTAGTATACTCATTTCTGCCATGTATTTAGCAAATGCTTAATTCGTTTACTTTATACAGTGGTTCTTATTATGTCAGTCATAGCAGTTATAACTTATAGAATGTGTACCGTGTGAGTAGGTAACTTTTTTTATCACTGAATTTCTTAGCAATTTAAAATCTATCTTTTAACTGAATTAGTCTGTGTAGAAAAAGAAGGAAGTAGATATCTCGCTGTTCTACTATATAGTAGTGAGACAGATAATTAACGATTAATTTGATTATATCCTAAACATAATACGTCATAACTTATTATGATGTGATTAGCAAAATAAAAATGTTCATATCTTCAATCGATGAAGATAACTAACATCATGAATACCAAATTAATGGTATGTTATGTCATTAATAGCTGTGGACATGATTTCTCTTCCAACTTCTTAAGCGATCTGACCAAGACGATAAACATTAAACTTTATTATTCAAAACATATACAGGTAGGTAATAGGTATACAATATAATATAACCCACTGGCACCTAATCGATAAAACCGTTGACCATCGAAAGAAAAAAGACCCATCTTTGTTAGGGTCATTTCGCCGGTTGGCGACCACCTAATTTCATGTGCCGGTTAGCGACCACTTAGCTGACTTGGTGAACTGAAAGCATATTTTCTCGTTTTTTTTGTAAATTCCTATTCCATAACTACAAACAATAAGGCATACGGCTGACTGTTTCAATAGGCTCTGTAGAATTGATGTTATCTTCAATTGAAAAAACCATGTTCTTCAAGTGGTCGCTAACCGAAGGTGGTCGCGTAACCGGCGAAATGACCCTACGCAGTTTGTGGTAAAAATGTGTGCAGTAGATTTTGTGAATCTTACCGAATCGATCCTTTGTGTTCATAGATTGATTTACAAAGCTTTTGAACTTTCAAAAAAGTTTATAGCCTACTATAGTTACCTAAATAAAACGACACGGTGAAGTAATGAGATCAGGGTCTAATGAAATTGAGGCAATCTCTTCGTATATGTGTGTGTATTCTTTCAGCAGACATTTTTCATAGTAAAATCGCTTTTAGCTTTTCGACAGGTAGAGTCGACCTTTCCCATTAACGTGACTTGAAAAGTTGGGAGACAGGATATTGGAGAAAATTAAGTGTGATTGCTAACTAATATAGCCAATAAAGTGTAATAAGGTTCGTAAGTGGAATAAAATAGAAAATAACGAACCCGTTTAGTAATTATAAGCTGGTTTAATTAATTTCGCATCCGTTTGTTAGTGACCGGTGTAGTGTAACATATTAATCATTTTCGCCAATTAAAATAGATTTCTGTCGCTTAAATAAAATATTAATTGAGTAGGTACTTAAATAGTTTTGAATACAAATATTATCTTTTTTAGGGTTCCGTACCAAAAAGGTAAAAAAGGAACCCTTATGGTGCACTCTGTCCGTCTGTCACAACGTTATATAATTTAGGAACTAGGGTCGTTTCGCCGGTTAGCGACCACTTAGCCGATTTGCTCACTTTAGACACTTTAGATTAGTAAATGTATACCTATTCAATTTACATACACAATATATGGTATTCGTATAGGCTACAATAAAATATAGCACTTTCAGCCATAGATTAGGAAAAAATAATCAATTTACATACACAATATATGGTATTCGTATAGGCTACAATAAAATATAGCACTTTCAGCCATAGATTAGGAAAAAATATGGAAAAGGTTTTAAAATAGCGAATTCGCTAGATAGCAGTGGCGGACTAACAGGGGGGCGGAAAGGGCGGCCCGCCCCGGGCCTCCGGTCATGGGGGGCCCCCATTTGCGTCCGCGTTGCTCTATTCAAATCCTAAACAAGACTTTAAAAATGTGCTTAGTAGTAGTACCTAAAAAATTTCATCAAGATCAAAACACTACAGCCATCTATACTTTTTACGCGGTACTAATATTCTTTTAACTTTGCTAAACGCGTGCAGTACGTTGGGGGAATTCCCTTCTTTGTAGCGGGTACTTCCCCAGCAGGAATCCCTGAATGAATGAAGTGCAAATAATTCACTCTTGTACTTGTACGCCTACATTTACATTCTATTTACGTCGGAAACTAAACATTGGCCTCATTTAAAATATATTAAATTTCATAACGTTGATATTTACTTAATCGTTTATTAGTGTTCTGATATTTTCGCGAACGGATAAGCCTTTTTTGAAATTGTAAAGTAATAAACGCGATCTTATCCGTTGAAAGTAATTTCATTAAAAAGTGTAATAAGTGTTTTTGATTTTTGTTGCGGTATAAAAGTTAATGAGTTCAGAATTGAGTTAGTGCATTTTCGAGTATTTGTCAAAAGTAAGTAAATCTTCGTATAATTTAGCCTAGAAATTATAATCTGTAGTTTCTAGTCAATATGTATCTACGAGTACCTACATTGCTTTAGTTTTTGCATATCGCGAGTGGTCCTTATTTTATTTGTAGTGCACGTTTATTAGGGACGTAGGTATGTACTTGTTCTCATCGTGAGAGATCATTGACGTGGTTAATAATTTAGTAAGTATGTCATGAGACTCTCATGACCAGTGTTCGGATTAGTTAGGTTTGACTATCTACATAAGTCTTCTCCCAGAGTCGAGTACTTAGTACTATCACCTTTAAAAATATTGGTACCTGCCTAATTTGTTAGCACCTTATATTTGCCAGGATTTCAAGGAACATAGACAAAAATTGGAGACATTCTTAAGCGTGTAGCAAAATCGACTCTAATCGGTACTCCGATTAGAGTCGATTATTTTTAATTTAGGTACTTAAATTATGTCTCAAAATGTTTGTTTTTGTGTAATAAGAATGGCGGCGATGAGGTTCGCAACCCATCACGTCACGTTTTCCATTGATGCGAAAAGTGGACCACGGAAGTGGTCTCTGCCTACCCCTCTGGGAAATAGCTATTCCCGGAAAAAGGCGTGATTTTATGTATGTATGTATGTTTTAGCCGTGTGATTCCCGGCGAAAAGATAGTCACCACAAATCTTTCCGTGGGTGTCGTCAAGGTGACTAAAGAATTGTTCCAGTGGTAGGGCAGCAGCATCCACTGTGATTGTTGAACACCTTTACTTTACTGCGATCACCAATCCGTTCGCCAAGCGTGGTGATTATGGCAATATCCTCAGTTTTTTTTAAAGACCCGTACCCAGCAGTCTGACGTGTATGGGTTGGGTTGGGTTGATGATGATAATGATGTCTCAAAATCCCGGACGTTGACACAAAATAAAATATTGAAGTAAGGATGTTTCCAATTTATGTCTGTTTCTAGAAGTTTAGCTAAATAGTCTCACTATTTCGATCGCTGCTTATGATATCGTTAATTTACTGCACTAATAATAAGATAAGGCGCATATGTAATATTCAAGAGCTGCATATGGCGGTTGTAAGTTGTAACGTTTGTAAAAAAAATTTTGGAAATTTAAAGATATGTTCTTTTAACCAACACATAAAATATTGTTTTTTTTATGCAAATAACATTTTTTTGTCTATTTAATTAAGCTATCTTTTATAAAAGTTTCTTATTTATTTCATAATTTTTAGTGAAATCACCATCATCTGGCTCTCAGAAAAGGAAGCTAAAAAAAACGAAGACTGAAGAGGTAAAATCGCTTGCTGGATCTTTATCCAAATACCTTTCGAATTCTGAAGGGAAGAAAAGTGGCGTTGCCGAAGAAATTAATCAAACTGTTGAATCGGGATCTAATATACAAATCATTGATATTGAGACAGCAAACATAGGTGAAAAGTCTACTAAATGTGATATTAATAAAAACTCCGACGAGTCCGACGTGTCTGACAACTCTGACACTGAAATACAGGATTATAAAACTTATAAACTAAAGAAAAATACTGAGAAAGCCGAAGAATACGTCGCTTCTAAATTAGAGTTCTTATCATCCAATGATGCTGCACATTGGCCAATACCTGTGCCAGAGCATATCAGAATTTCGATTATCGAAAAAGGCAGTGAAATATTTCAAAACAAGGACGGAACTTTTGAATCTGTAGAAAGACCAGGTGAAAACACTAAGGGAACACATCGTTGTTTAACTTTGCCGTGGTTTTACTCACATTTAAACGAGACCAAATATTTAAGAAAATGGATGCTATACTCACCATCAACAAAGAAATTATATTGTTACTGCTGCCGGTTATTTGCATCTGAGGGTGACAATCACACTAATCAATTTGTCTCTGGTTTTTGTCAGTGGTGGAAATTAAATCCAAGAATATCACAGCATGAATCGTCTCATGAACATCTATCAAACTTGGAAAAATGGAAAACGTTGACAATGGGGTTAAAACTTAATAAAACTATTGATAAAGACAACTTGAAGATTATTAACGAAGAAACTAAGAAATGGAGAAACATTTTACAGCGCCTTTTAGATATAACGCTATTCTTAGCCCAACAAAATCTTGCCTTCCGAGGCCACCGTGAAGATATTTCTTCGGAAAACAGGGGAAATTTTCTAGAATTAGTACAACTGTTTGCGAAATATGATACGGTGTTGAAAGAGCATTGCTTAAAACTAGAAGAGGCTGCTGGTGGGTCAAAGAGAGTACCATCTTATTTGTCAAAAGGAATACAAAATGAATTTATTCAATGTTTGGGTGATCATGTAAGGCAAAAAATTATTGCAGATATTAAAAATGCTAAGTATTACGGAATCATTTTTGACAGCACTCCTGACGGAAGTAAAATAGACCAAATGAGTCAAATCATTAGATTCGTTCATATAGAGAATGACATTGTGGAAGTACGAGAATCTTTCTTGGGTTTTTTTTTAATGTCTGGAAAAACTGCTGAGGATATGTCAAAAGACATTCAGCAACAGCTGGAAAAAGATGGACTGGATATTGCTTTGTGCAGGGCTCAAGGTTATGACAATGCCGCGTCAATGTCAGGTGTCCATGGAGGGGTACAACGAAAAATCCGAGAAGTAAATCCAAAGGCACTGTTCAGTCCTTGTTCTAATCATTCCCTGAATCTCTGTGGAGTTCATGCATTTGCATGCGTTACTTCCAGCGTCACGTGTTTTGGAACAGTAGAGAAATTATATTCGTTCTTTTCGTCATCTACACAGAGATGGCAATTGCTGAAAGAGAAAACTGGAAAAAATTTAAAACGTTTATCGGATACTCGCTGGAGCGCTCATTACGAGTCAGTAAAAGTTGTAAAAGAAAACATAGAGACAATTGTGAGTAGTTTGGAACATTTTCAAGATCCAACAAAAGCAAATCTAGATACAAGATCAGGAGCAAGCCTGCTCCTGCCGGCTGTTTGTGATTTTACCTTTCTAACCTATATACAATTCTGGCTTTCTATACTGGAGGAAGTAAATTTAGTTCAACAATATTTGCAGTCTCCAAAAATGACTCTGGATACAGGAATTACCAAACTAAACGCCTTGAATGAGTATTTAGTGACCGAACGAACCACGATTGTAGACAATGCTGTAACTTTTGGCATAAAAAAATGCAATGACATGGACATCAACATCGAGAAACGAGGAAGAAGAAAGGTAAAAAGGAGGATGCCGGGTGAATCAGCTCATGATGCTGGATTATCAATTCAAGAAGAAATACGTCGGTCAATGTATGAATGCATAGACCGCTTTATACAAGAATTGTCGACGCGATACGGGGCCATGAAAAAAATCAATAATACTTTCCAAATTATTGAAACAAAGTTTATGCTAGAAGCTACAGATGACGCTCTGGCTGTAGCAGTTGACAATCTGATACAAATTTATGATGAATTTGACAAGGAGCAAGTTTGCCAAGAAATAAAAAGGTACCGCAGGCATCTAAAAGCCACCGATACGAGTATGAACGTTGCTGCCAAATGGAGAGGCCAAGAAATCCTTCAATTTATAATAAAATGGGACTTCAGTGAATCGTTACCCTGTATATCGCTTATACTTCAATACTTCTTGACCATTTGCATCTCGGTTGCATCATGCGAGAGGAGTTTTTCGAAACTTAAACTAATTAAAAATTATCTTCGATCTACAATGGGTCAAGAGCGACTGGTTAATCTAGCCATGCTTTCAATAGAAAGAAAAATTTCAAAAGAAATCGATTTTACAGAAGTTATTGAGGAGTTCAGTAAATTGAAGGCACGAAAACACATATAACACGTTACACGCTACAAAAAATAAAAAAACAATTTTTTTTTGTCGATCGGTTGGTATTTTATTTTCCTCACCTATATATCCATTCCATATTGTAGGTATGTATTTAGCCTAAATAATTTTAAGTTGAATTTAAATTACACTTGCCAGATTTTAACGAAATAAACATATACACTTATTTATACAATGTGAACTGTGAAAAAGCTTGTAAAACTACTTTTTTTTTTTTAAGCTAGGGGGCCTCATTTAGCTTTGCCGCCCCGGGCCTCTGACGGGCTTAGTCCGCCACTGCTAGATAGCGACCGCTTTAGTCGGTTTGCGACCACCCTGTTAGCTAGTTGGCGACCACTCTTGCAAATAGTGTTTAAGTAGTTAATAAAACGATTTATCATCATCATCATCATATCAGTCGGAAGACGTCCACTGCTGGACATAGGTCTCCCCCAAAGAGTGCCATAATGACCGGTTCTGCGCAACCCGCATCCAGCGGATTCCTGCGATTTTTACCAGGTCATCAGCCAACGCCGCGCCTTTCGGTACGTGGTCGCCACTTGAGAACCTTTCCGCCCCAACGGCCATCGGTTCTATGTGCAATGTGCCCCGCCCACTTAACTTTAGCGATTCAGAGGGCTATATCGGTTACCTACCTTGGTTATGTTGTCGATAGCCTCATTTCTGATGCGATCACGCAGAGAAACTCCCAGCATAGCCCTCTCCATTGCCCTTTGGGTGACTTTAAGCCTAAAAGAAAGCTAAAAACGTTTTAGGAAATACAGGGCGAAATTATTAACTAAATTACCTATAAAAATCTTTACTACTACATGTAACTTGGCTATGGTTTATCGAATAGGACGTGAACCTCTGTATTCCCGTCTAGCACAAAATGCTGCCAAGTCGCATCACGTGCGACTCCCTTCTCACTCGCACTGTGCAAAATAGAAAGGGGAGGGTAAATTTTTTTCGTCTCGCGTCGCGTCGCTGCTTCAGTTCAGCGGGCTGTTATTCTTTAGAGTTCGCTACTGGGGTGTAAGTAAAAGGTTGTTCTTTACGGTTTAGTTATACAATATATTATGAAAACAGGTTAACAGGTCATGTGCGTACACTGTAACACTCGAGCAGCGACTGGTTACGGCGGGGTCCGCGCGTTACCATGTCGGTCCATATGCGGCACTTAAGCCTCGCGATATGAGCCGAGCAGGCATGTCGCTATACAATTTCCCCCTTTAAAACAAAAATAAAATCATAAAACTATTACAATGATCTCTCTTGCGGGATCGCTAACCACATTTGTAAATAGTTCTAAAAATACGTACATGAAATCAGCAGTCCGAGTGCTCATAAACTTATCTCGGATATCTTAAATAACGATTTGTCAAACGCTTAACTTAAACAAATATTTCTGTAACTTAATTTTATCTCAATGTTCTCAGTCCTCACTGATAGGAAACACTTGACAAAATAATATTAGCTAAAGCTACAGTTAAAAATTAACTCAAGAGCATTGGCTCATGATAATTAATGACCCACAGTATCCACAAAGTTCAATACAGACAAAGGTCTTTTTCTAATGGTTAGAACTCCATATTATTTCAAGTGGTTGTGAGAAACACGCATAAATAGTTTCACAGTTCCCGTAAACTAGCTTGGATAACAGCGTTTCGAGTGGGCAATAAACCCTGACATTGTTAATGCTGTCAAAACACTTTAGATTTTTTTGGCATGGGCATAAAATTACAATCGTCAAGTTGCAGTCTGGCGCCTTGGAATTCTAATGACAAAAAATGAGTAGACGCCAGATGTGCATGTGCCTCGTTACTAACCGTTCTTAAAGTTCTCTGATTTTGTTGCTGTTATAACTTCGGTGAAATAATAACAAATGTCGGTTTCTTTTAATGTAATATGCAATAATCAAGATGTACCAACGTTTAACACCGCAAAATGAAAACATTACACAATGTATTATATTTAAATTCTTATAAAATGACTTAAGTACAATAATAATACTCTTGTAATCAATGTAACTCAACTAAGTAACTTAAACAAGTAAAACAAACTAATTCCATGTAAATGGTTTCGTACTTACAAAAGTTATTCACATTAAAACACAATAGACGTCAACATAAAAACATTGTTGTATAATCTAGTCTTATAATAAACACAAATGAGTAGGTAAATGCTAACCAGCCAGTACTAAGATCCGCTATCGTCATGCTACGCTATAACATAAACATCATTGCCCAACTGTAGTGGAAGGGAAAATAAAGTTTCGACCTATAGTGCCATGTAAAAAAAAAATATATACCTAATACGAGCTGTAAATATTCGCCTTATTAAAAACCGTCCGCGAACCTGACTGGTTTCTTAACTACTCTGCCACTCCTAGTGGTAGTTTCGCTTGCGCTTGGCGCGCTAATAGTGGAGTCTCGTACTATAGGACTTGAACTTGTATCACTCACGTTGTTCCACACATAAGCTGGCTTCAACCTATCAATTGAAATGCGAGCTTGTTTGTTCGGGAATTGAATAAGAAATACTTTCTCTCCTCTTTCTATTACTTTAAAAGGTCCATTATACGGTGGCTGTAATGACTTGCGTACAGAATCATCTCTAATGAAAACAAACTCACACGTACGCAGATCCTTGTGTACAAATATCGTACGCGTGTCAAGAGCACTTTTTGCTACCGGTTTAAGCTTATTTATCTTATTACGAATACTATTTACTAAGCTAAATGGGTCACCTGGCTCTACATTTTGAGAAGTAGTGAAAAAATCAGCAGGTAATCGTAATGTGCGACCGAACGTCATCTCAGCGGCGCTTACACCGTAGTCATTTCGACTAGCGGCGCGCAATCCTAGCATAACGGTCGATAGTTCGTCTTCCCATGAGCTGTCACGGATTCTAGCCATAAGGGCTGCCTTTAACGAGCGATGAAAACGCTCAACTTTAGCATTACTCTGAGGATGGTATGCTGTAGTCCTGAATTTATTAATGCCTAGTAATACCATTAATTCCCTAAAAAGGCTACTTTCAAATTGACGACCCTGATCGCTCGTGAGTCTGATCGGGCAACCATAACGCGTGATCCATCCGTCGTATATAGTCTTGGCAACAACTTCGGCTGTCATTTCTTCTATTGGAAAAGCCTCAGGCCAGCTAGTAAACCTATCTATAATAGTGAGTAGGTAGCGATTTCCACGTGGAGATGTCGGAAGTGGTCGGACTAAATCTACGTGTATGTGCTCCATCCGACCAGCGTCCTCGAAAGCCTGTAGCTTCGAAATTGTATGTCGGTTCACCTTTGACCTCTGACATTGTATACATGACTTTGCCCAATGTCCTACATCTTTGTTCATGCTAGGCCAAAAGAATTTTTTACAAATCATTTTGCGTGAAGTACGTATACCGGGATGACTCAAATTATGCACGCTATCAAATACTAAACGTCTAAGCTTCTCGGGTATGTACGGTCTTGCCTCATTTGATGAAATTTCGCAATACACGGAACTACTACACGTTGGTATTGCAATTTCTTTTAACACGATGTTATTATTACTTTTGACTTGACCCGACTGCGTCATCCGTCCCAGGTACTCGTCTTTCGCTTGCGCAGCGGCAAGTTCCGAGTAGTCAAGTACCGTGGGACAAAAAATTGTATCTATGCGGGATAAGGTGTCGGCTACAATATTTTCTTTTCCACTTATGTGCCTTATGTCCGTAGTAAACTCGCTGATGAATAACAGTTGTCTCGTACGCCGTGGCGTTTCATTATTGTTACTATTTATTTTATGGAATGCATGACATAAGGGCTTATGGTCAGTATACACAATCAAAGGTCGTCCTTCGAACGACTTACGGAAAAACTTTGTAGCCATATACACGGCTAGAAGTTCCCTATCATAAGCGGAATAACTTTTTTGTGCATTATTTAATTTTTTCGAATAAAAACCTAAAGGTTCCCAAACACCATTAACTAACTGTTGCAAAACTCCTCCTACCGAACTACTCGAAGCGTCCGTCATGAGGGCTACCTGCACGTCTAGACGAGGATGAGCCAGTGTAACGGCTTTTTTTAGGCCCGCTTTACACTGCTCAAAGGCTACATCGGCCTCACTTGTCCATAAAATTGGCGTTTTGTCCTTTTTCTTTGCGTTAACTAAATATTTATCTAATTCCGCTTGAATTTCTGCCGCTCCCGGTATGTGTGAACGATAGAAATTCAACATGCCCAGAAACCTACGCAATTTCTCCACTGTTTCGGGTTTAGGGTAGTCAACAATAGCCTTTACTTTTTCATCCAAAGGCCGAATGCCTGTGGTACTAACTTCGTGACCTAGAAATTCTAACCTCGGTTGTCCCAAACTACATTTTGCCCAATTAATTGTTATGCCAAATTTGTCAAAACGCTCGAAAACTTGCCTTAGATGCTCCTTATGCTGCGCCTCATCGTCGCTCGCAATAAGTACATCATCAAGGTAATTGAACAAAAAATCTAGGCCTTCCAGAACTGAATTATTCATGAAACGCTGGAAGGTCTGGGCAGCATTACGGAGTCCAAAACTCATTCTCGGAAACTCAAATAGACCTATCGGTGTTATAATGGCTGTTTTTTCAATATCCTCTTTGGCCACAGGAATGCAGTGATATGCTCTATTAATATCCAATTTCGAAAAAAACTTTTTTCCTGCCAATAAATATGTGAAGTCATGCAATCGCGGTATTGGGTACCTATCCGGCTTAGTAATCGCATTCAATGCCCGATAATCCCCGCAAGGACGAATTTCGCCATCTTTCTTTTTTACAACGTGTAACGGACTGGCCCATGCACTTTTAGACGGCCGGCATATGCCAAGCTCTTGCATAAGGCGAAATTCCTCCCTGACTTTTTTATATCTATCGGGTGGCAATGGCCTTGCCTTAGCGTAAACAGGTGGCCCCGTAGTCTCAATATGATGCACGATATTATGTACTTGAGCCTCCCTGAACGATGCGGGCTTCGTAATGCTCGGAAATTGGGATAACAATTGATGGTACGGATGGTTATCGTCGATAGTGCTAATGGTAGGCTGATCACTACTCACGATTTGCGCTTTCAGCTTGAGCTCTGTCACCTGATCGACTAATTTCTGGGCACTTAAATCAACCAATAACTTATGAAAAATTAAAAAATCTGCTCCCAGTATTGGCTGCTTAACATTCGCAATGACAAATTCCCATCGAAATGGCCTACGTAACTTTAAATCTAAGAGCATCGATTTCACACCAAAAATTTCCGTTCCGTTTGCGGCGAAAAGTTGAAGTTCTGAGCACTCACCCGTACACTGTTTCCTGGTTGCTGGTATCACTGAAATATTTGCACCTGTGTCCACCAAGAAACGTAGTCCACTATTTAAGTCTGTCACCCGTAACCGACGGCCAGAAGTGATGGCACAGATTTCCGCCGAGTCCTGTGCCACCTCCTTTAGTTTTCCGACTTATTGTCCCAAGCACACGGTTGCACGCACTTATTCGCTTTCGGACCGAACCTATAATGGTCATAACACAACCAGTCCTTCTTTCCTTGGTTGGAGCCACTGCGGCGTGATGGTGAAGCACTCCTACTTCTGGATGCTGACCGGCCTCCTCGATAATTTCGGCCGTAGTTTTGTTCGAACCGCTCCAAGTCCCTCATCCGGTCGCTCAACTTGGCAATCTCAGCCAGGATAACTGCTGTATACGCCATGATCTCGTGAACGCCGAGCGGTGCGTACACGCGCGTGCGCCCGTGCGGATATTTGTATTATTACTTGCTCAAAATTAACCTAAATTCGCGCGCGAAATGGAGTGCCAAAAGTGTAAGAAAGTGCTCGCAAAAAAAGGTTCACACTTTGTTTGCCAGGGACCATGTCAAGGGACATTCCACAGGAGCTGTGTAAAGGGGTTAGCGGCTGACATCAAAAGTGGAAAAAATAGAATTTATTGCAGTAACTGTGAGGAAGATGAATCGGAAGAAGAGACAATAGAAGACGAATATAATAGCCAGTCGAAAATACTAAAAGACATTCAAAAGAAAGTGGGCGCACTCCCGGGAGTCATGAAACACCTGGACTCCATCACTCAAAGTTTGACCTTGCTGTCCGATAAATACGACACACTGATTACTGAACACGAACAGTCAAAGCAAAAAATCTACAAACTAGAAAAGACGGTCGCAAGTGTCAATAATAAATGCGTTTACTTAGAAAAATTCAATGCTGCCCTGGAACAAAGATTGAACGAATTCGAGCAAACAACTCGGAAGAATAATATTGAAATAGTGGGCGTTGAACAACTTCCCGGCGAAAACTTGAAAGATATTTTATCCAAACTGGGTGCAGTACTCAACGTGAATACCACCGATGTCGAGTGGGCAAGGCGCGCTCGGCAACCGCGGCCCGGCAACAACAAACCGGCGGCCATCCTCGTCGGGTTCAAGGCCGGCGCCGGTGGCGCAGCGGCGCGGGACAGCTGGCTCGCGCAGCGGCGTAAGGTGGCGGAGTTAACGAGTAATATGGTTACCAATGGATCGGCAGTGAACAAACTCTATATTAACGAGGACCTATCCCACTCGGTACGAACCTTACTATGGAACACAAAAAAATTGCTAAACGGAATCTACAAGTACATCTGGGTGTCTAATGGAAAAATATTAGTTAAAAAGAGTGACGGCGATAAATCAATCTGCATTCGTGCTGAGAGCGATGTCACCGAACTCAAGGACGAGTGAAATACCTAAATTACTAATGCCTAACGTGTTTAACTTTGCTTTCAACATTCACTGACTTAAATAACTTAGACAATATAATTGATGAAAATGTCAATTATGTATGTATCGAAAATTTATCTAACTGGAGAATTAATTTTAGCGTAAAAGATTTATGTATTTTACATGTTAATATTTGTTCATTAAGGAAGCATTTTAATGAGCTTCTCGTAACTCTTAATGACCATTTGAAGCACATAGATATTTTAGTGATCACCGAAGCCAATATACATTACTCGCTATTGCCATTTTTTCAAATCGATGGTTTTAAAGTGGACGCCTATACCCGCGAAGGCCGCAGTGGTGGAGGTGTGCTTGTCTATTCGCAACAGCGCCTTCGAGCGCGTGCGAGTGAGACGGGCGCACTTGCTACCGCCAGCGCCATGCGATCGGCAGAATGCGTGTCCATTTCACTTTTCAATAATAATGAACATATTTATGTCATATCTATATACAGACCTCCCCGTTATAATAAACAAGATAGAATGTTAGAGTTCTTAGCTGAATTACGTAATCTTTTAGACAGCTTACCTAGAAATTCTAAAGTGATAATTAGTGGCGATTTAAATATCAACTTATTAAACTGTCAGGATAACCGAGTCTTAGCTTATGAAAATATGATGGCGGAATATGGTTTTTCAAGATGTATTAAAGATGTCACTCGGAGAGAAATTATTACAGGAAAACTTGTAGAATCGTGTTTAGACCACATTTATGTTAGAGCATCAGCATCCGTTATCGACTCGGCAGTAATTACGCACAAGATTTCTGATCACTATTTAACTTCAGTGGCAATACAATGGAAACAGAGCCTAGCGAGGGGCGACGCGAGCGCGCGCGCTGCGGCTCCGCCGGCCCGCGGGCCACCGGCGAGCGCGCGCGCGCCCCCACCACGCGCGCCTGCGCTCGCACCGCCTGCTACTAGGCACGTACTTGATAATAGCCTAGTAAGAGAAAAATTGTTAGCGACTAATTTTGACGACCTATTAAATATGCAATGCCCGATTAAACTGTACGAAGCGTTCACTCTTCTGTTCCAAAATATTTATAAGGATTGTTATAAGACTATAGTTGTAAGCGATAATTCCTACAATAGAAACTGTAAGAATTGGATAACTGATAATTTGAAAAAAATGATCTCAGAACGTGATAGGTTATTTTTAGTATGGAGTAACGAACCAAAAAATATGTCAAAGAGGCTTAATTATACTAGGTATAGAAATAGATGTAATAAAGCTACCTTTAAATGTAGGAATGATTATGATAAGCAAAGTATATTAAATTGCAATAATAATATTAAGAAAGTTTGGGATAAAATAAATAGTCTGTTAGGTAATAATAAACAATCTTTAGATAGTTCCGTCCTTAGTAACGTAGAAAACCAAGGCAGTATTAAAGACACTTGTGACAAGTTCGCACTTAACTTCTCTGATGAGATCGAACAGATCAAACATATATGTAACGAAAAATGGCTAGACCGTAATAGTTATGTAAATAAACCGGACGTGTATATAAGATGGCAACCCGTGCGTAGCAAGGATATTGAACGCGTCATTCGCCAAATGAACAAAAATAAAGCACCGGGGAGCGATCTTGTACGCATGTCCGACTTGAAACTAGTGATGGATAAGGTGAGTCCAGTCATAGCTCGGTTAATCAATTTATCAGTAGCCCAACATAAATATCCTAACAAGTTAAAAGAATCCTTAGTCCGTCCAATCCATAAAAAAGGCGACCGTAAAGTACTTTCCAATTATAGACCTATATCCATTCTATCTAGCATTGACAAGGTGATCGAAAAAAGTATCATAAACCAAATTAATTCTTTTCTTCAAAAAAATAAAGTACTTAACGACTGTCAACATGGTTTCCAAAAAGATAAAAGCACTGTTACCCTTTTATCAAGATTCACCGATGAGATAAATACGTACCTAGGAGATAAGAAATTTGTTGTAGCCATATTTTATGATTTTAAAAAAGCATTCGACACCTTGGAAACCGACACTCTTTTAAAGGGCATGGACGAATGTGGTGTGGGGCAGCCGCTGAACTGCTGGTTCCGGGACTACCTCACATCACGTTCATATCGCGTCAAGATAGGCGACGGCTTAAGCGACGAGACGCGGGTGCGCTGCGGGGTCCCCCAGGGCTCCGTGTGCGGACCTGTGTGCTACCTCATGCACGTTAACAGTCTGTGTGGAGTACTGCGTCACTGTTCCGCGCACATGTTTGCAGACGATCTATGCACCCTACTTGCCGGAACCAACCTTTCAGAAACTTGTCGATTGGTTCAACAGGACATAGACGCAGTCGTTAAATGGTCCCATGATAATGGTATAGTGTTAAATACAGATAAGACCAAATTCCTCATCATTCAATCACCTTATTTGTCAATAGCTGAAACCTCACCACTTATGTATACCCATAGTTTTACTTGTCTTCATAATAGTTTAAATAATTGCCAATGCAAACATATTGAAAAGGTAGACTGTGTTACATATCTTGGCGTCAAGGTTGATGTTACATTTTCCTGGCTACAACATATTAACTATATTTGTAGTAAATTAAGATTACTCCTAGGAAAATTTTACCACCTTAGCTTTAAAGTACCAAGCAATATACTAAAATGTCTGTACTTTGCTATAGTAGACTCGGTGCTGGGATATGCCCTTGATTGCTATGGACTTACATTCAAATCTTACATAGACAAACTTGAAGCATTGCAAATTAGATTCTTAAAATTACTAGTAAATAAAAAAACAAAAAACAGTTGCAAGGGCGATTATTCAAAATTATTTAAAATCTGTAAAATACTTCCGGTTAGCCTAAAACATAAATACCTTTTAGCAGTTAACAATCATAGCAATCGAGTACATAGCCCAATACCGATAGAACACAAACATAGCACAAGGTCGGTGTCCGCGGGTAAGTATGAAGTACCCCGGGTTGATAACTATTTTGGAGACCGTACTTTAGCCAAGAGACTTCCGTACTTCTTAAATACTTTACCCGAAGACATCCGAAATGAACCAAATAAACATAAATTTAAAAAAGCACTAAAAAAACACCTACTGCATACCTACACTTAAGTAACTGCTTGCTTGCTTATTTTGCAAGCAAGCGTTATCATATCACACTCATATTTATAACAAGATTAATAAGTTAGCATTTAAGTATAAAATAGGATTAAAAACGATGTTATTATTATGATATGTATATTAAGCATAAAAGAGACTTACCTGCAGGCAAACTGTTCAAACAGTTTTGCAGGGACATGTTTTAGAATAAGTTTTTTATATCTTTGGTTAATAAATATAATAATATAATAATAATAATAAAAATTTGCACTTTGTGTTTGTAATTTAATGTTGTCTTGTTGCCTACGCCCGGCGCCGTTTCCGTTTCTCCGGAAATATTTTAACGCACTAAATTTCACTAAGTATTTAACTGTCCGGAACTAAACCGTAATATGAGTATATTCAATTTATATCGGGGTCACCACTTTAGAGTTCGCTACTGGGGTGTAAGTAAAAGGTTGTTCTTTACGGTTTAGTTATACAATATATTATGAAAACAGGTTAACAGGTCATGTGCGTACACTGTAACACTCGAGCAGCGACTGGTTACGGCGGGGTCCGCGCGTTACCATGTCGGTCCATATGCGGCACTTAAGCCTCGCGATATGAGCCGAGCAGGCATGTCGCTATAATTCGAATATTCGCTACACGAATGCGGCTCACCCCGCCGGTCACCCGTTACGAAACTAGACCTCTACCTTCGCTTAATCAATACGCATCGCGGTGTCAAGGTATCATTTTTGGTGAGCTTAAAACAAGTTGCAGAATAGGGGGGGGCTGCTGATGCACAATAAAACACGGTTTCTATATTGTCAGACGGCATCGGCACACGCTCAGTATACATAAGCCATGAAGTCGTGCATTCGTGTCACGTCACGACTCGCGAGCGAATGCATTACCTGATGTGACCGAGGTTTCAGGACAACATGGCCAATAGAGCCCCTGCTAGACGGTCGCCAACACGCCCCTCCGACCGAGCGACCTTGGTCCGCACCGACAGTGTAGACAGTTGTTTGGAGCAGCATTTCATATTACAGCGGTCTGTGCCAACTAAGGTCGCCCGGTCGGAGTGCTGTGTTGGCGACCGTCTAGCAGGGGCTTAAAGCTCGCTTGCTGGACCAGTAATGCAGTCCGAAAAACGTTTGTTTGGAACTCTGTCGTTCCTCCTTGCGCTTTTCCGATCCATTCGCGTTAGATGGTTCTAATGTACCTACTCATTAGATTACCGAACTGCTAGAATTATATAATCTGTGCTGCAGTACACTTCCAGCAGTGGCGAGGCGTCCGTAGAACTATATTCCCGTATATCCTATATATGATAAAAAATCAATAGGTGACCACCAATAATCAATAAGATGCAGATCTTGAATCAAAAGTAAACCATTATCTGCTGGTGAACATTACCTACTGGCTGACAAAAAATACTGATGAATACTGAAAAACTTCGCGTAAGTTATTTGAAATTCATAAAATCCTTGTACAAATAGTTTTATTTTCACCTCCCACGCTCAATTAAGCGAACTGTCGAATGCCCCGAACTCGGAATAGTCGTAAGTCGCCTATTATATTGGCAATGAGCATAATCCAGATATATGCCCTTAATAAGCTTGTTCAGCTTGATTGATGAGTTATTGCTCCAATTTAATGATGGAATAGGCTAGTTGCGTGGTGTTAAAATTGATAACGTCGTGTTGCTAAATGGATAGTAAACCATCAAATGATTGGTATAAAGTATAAATTACAAAATATTATTCAAATCATAAAAAGATATGAAACCTTGTAAGTTTAGAAAAATATTTTTTTTTATTTATTATCCAAGAGTAAATTTAAAGGTACCAATAGAATTCTTACGCTTTTATAGAAAAAAAAAATGTATGACAACTATGGACCTAAACGCAGTATTTCGCGACCGAAACAGCAAAATTAAAGCCTATCATTATGAAGCGTTTGAAAATTCATGTAATAATGTACCTCTTGCAGCCACTAGACGAATTGTAGGTACTCTATATCACTGCCCTATCACTTTCCCTAAAACACTTCCTACTGATTTTACTTAAGTAGTAGCTATTATTAGCTAGAGGAGCCAGCGAACACAAATTGCCATGGGGTTTACACTGCTTAGTGCTTATATACTGAATTGGCGGCTCAATTAGTGGGATCTCAGCCTAGCTCAGTTTTACATTTTTAAACCAATAAACTAGCACAGTTTTCATTTTTCTGTTTTACATGGCTGCGCCCATTTTATCTTTGAAAAACTGACTTTTCATACTTTTATGCTAATAAGATACATCTTATTGGAATTTGTCACTATGTTTTAGTAAAACACTACTTTGAGGCTATACATTTTAATAATATTCCATTTCCCAACGTTTTCAGTGAAAGTTAGGATTTTAATTACACTCGTAACTATTTACAAACTTATCAACCCGAAGAGCTTCTCCGAGCCGTAATGACTCAAGATTAACGCCAACTCATAGCGCACTTATTTGTACGTGTAGGTCTTGCAATTAGCTTTAAAATGATATATCACACTTAAGCGTGCCTTATAAGGTCACAACGCTATTAGCGGGAGAGACACAAAACTTAAACGCATTTGACAACATGGCGTTCACTTTCTGAGATTCGTATGAGATTACTCCACCAATCAGTCATTTTCAACTCGGGCTTGACCGCTCGGCTTACGTTACGGTCACGTGACGTTCATACACCCCTCTATTTTTCGACTTTTTTTTGGGCATATATCTCAGCCATCTAAGATGTTACTTAGGTACCTACTCTTCTGATACATAACAAAGTATTATACATAGTTTATGTCGCATCGCAACATCAATCTTTACACATTTACATATAAATGTCCCACTAATCTTTTGATTGGTATATAATATTATTTTGGCTCGTGCCATCGATATGTGGCTAGGTCACGGACCCAATCTGATATAGTCTCTAGTATGTATTTTTGGGAATCTCTCCCTCAATTAATGCGGTCTCTCCCTGGGACGATTGCTATCATAATACTATCTTACGTTCGTTATACCGTTCTATATCTTTCTACCTATTTTTTTTATGATTATACATTATGTATTTCCAAGTAGGTATATAACATGCGTCCCCTACGTACATAGGGATCGCTTTGCTTGGCAAGCTTATTATTTCGTTATCGCTAGTTTTACCTAATTGGGTGGGTAATACTTGCATTGTCAATGACCTCGGGGTGTCCCGTTATACGTTTCTTTTTTTAGTTATTATTTAAGTAGGTTCTATCGCATACAATGTGGGTTCTGTCGTCCACAGGGAGGTATATTTACTCGCACGTCATGTGAGAACAGTACGAGACATGTGGCATCATTTGGCTCTTTAATCGTAGAGAGAGAGAGTAAACCTTAGTCTGTCAGTCCTCCTGAAATCGCCGGAAGTATTTGGCAGACGGTGTCAAAGGTGGCCAACTTTGAATCATTCCCGAAGGTCGATTCTATATGTACTGGTGAAAGAGTTATAGAAAACGGATCGGACGAGTAGTTCCGGAGATTAGCCCCTTTAGCCGTATCCATATTTTGCTACGGCTAATAATTAACTCGAAATCTGCAACTTGACGTTCGACCTATATCAACAACATCAAAGGGATATAGATGTCCGGCTCGAAGGACCACTGTATTTACAACGTTACAATTTCATCAGTTGCCACTGCCAATCAATTTTGAGAAAACGACAAGTCGGCTCTGTCCTAAGGAATTTGAATCGAACATCCTTTATCTAGTTTACACAAGTGACAGCGCCATCTAGTGGCCACAAAAACTAAATCGTCTTACACAGATACGAGTATGCCCACGATTGTAACACAAGTAGGCCAATGTTGTGCTGCATACTGCAGTTGCAATAAGTATTACACTTACATTAGCCTCAGGTCAACGTGACTCAGCCGTTTCTATTCTGTCGCAGAGAAAGGGCAATAATGCATAGTCTCGTCCGTGACTCCGTCACTGGGGAATGTCATAAAATATGGAGACATGAACAGTAGAGTTCGAAAATGTATGCAGGAACACACGACTTTATTGTTAAGGGCATAAGGTCGCTGAGATTTATTTTAACCTTTGGAAACTTACATGTATTTATGGACTCGACTGAATCTATGCTTATACTCGTGTACCGCTCCTAAATGATTGCCGAATCGTGTTTCCGAGATAGAAATCCAGGCTTCGTCCTGTTTATTGCAGATTACAAATAAAATGACGCAATAAGCGCTCAATCAGGAACAAAATGGTTTTTTTATAAAATGTTAGGAATACTTGAAATATTCAATGTTATTATGACATACCTAGATATCTATTCTATTTGCAGAAAGTATTTATAGGTATTTTTACGTTATATTACTTTTTAAATTGAAACTTAATATAATACTTACTACTTTTGTTATCCTTTAATCATTAATGTTTTTTTATTTCTTTTTTTTGTTTATTTTAACTTTGACTACTATAACAATTATTCTTCACATGTGCCTTACTAACTAAGGAAGAGCGGTGCCTCTTAGCACAGGTATTTCATACTTAAAAAGAGGTACCATCAAATAACATTGTAAACCACCGTGTGACTGAATAAATGATTTATGATTTAGCAGCAGATTTTGTTTTGGAATACGTATGTGTAAATAAATATTATGTAGGTGTATACTTACAATAATTTGGTAAAAAGCTTTTTAAACTCTTCAATTAAGGGGGTTCGATTGCCATACAAAACGTTATTTGACATTCGTAGGCTAACGGCGTGATATTTTAAGAAACTTATGTAGTAAACTTTCATCAATTGGTTTCCCATTTGCGCCAAATTCCCCCTTTCCGAGAATAAACTTGTATAAACTAGATTAATTTGAGAAATTGGTTTGTCACGTGATATTTTGGGAAAACTATTTTTCTCAAATTAATCTAGTTTATAAATACAAGTTTATTCTAGGAAAGGGGGAATTTGGCGCAAATGGGAAGCCAATTGATGAAAGTTTGTTACATAAGTTTCTTAAAATATCACGCCGTTAGCCTGCGAATGTCAAATAACGCTTTGTATGGCAATCGAACCACCTTAACGATAATGCTTAAGTATAATAAAAATAACTTTTTGACTTTATGTTCATGAAATAATACTTTGGCATATCTGGTTAACTTTTATCTGAAAGCATATTGGCTTAAAAACCCACTACAACTAACCGAAGGGCAACAGTCTTACTTCACGTCATGCAAGGCATGGCGATTTCCTATTAGCAACAGCTGTTTTTGCTATCATTACGCGATACTTGCTCAACTACAGCGAATTACTTGACTGGTAAATAAATATTGCCTCCGTTGTATTAAAGTTGTGATATCGCGTGAGATCCTTTGTTCTTTTAATAAGTTTTTTTTTATTTTTATTCCTTGACGGCGTTATAGGTACCTTTATCAGCACACTTAGGTACAGTTACCAGCATTAATATACCTACGCATCAACCACAACAAAGCATGCATGAATATCCGATTGGACACGTCTCTATGTCTAGGGCCGTTAAGGACGTGTCTGATATGTTTACTGATTGATATCAATGCTGGTGACTGTACATAGGCTGGGTACGTAATTCGACGAACGTAGCATATGACAGTATTCATAAACGTCCATTTAACCAGTTTTTTGCTAAAATGCCGTTATAATTAATTCGTCTACCTATCTATCACTTTGAAATTCGTGTTGTGAGATGGGTGCAAAACAAATTTTAGTTAAACAGGGGTTTGTTAAGTTTTATGCAAAGGGGGTTAGTGTTTTAGCCAAGAATATAGCACATACAATTTCTTAACTTACGTATACCGACGGTTTTAAACAACCGAGCCTAAATTTTGTACAAATCTTATTAGGTAAGTAATACGTTTTTATCTCGTAACTGTTGGTTGCTGCGGTGATATTAAGAAAGAAAGAAACATTTATTCGAGACAAACAACACACAGCATTTGTCACGAAACGGTTCTATCTCAGCATAATGCTGGCATTGCTGCCAGCGCTGGTCTTCCGATAGATTAACATAACATGCTGTTTCACAATTAGTATTGTCCTTCCTCCTGTCCAGGCAGAATGATGGTAGGTGGACCAAAAATGTGTCAGATTGGTGGCCACTTCTAGGTAAAAGGAGCTTCGGCCGTCCACCAGCTCGATGGGTGGACGATATTAGGAAGATCGCGGGTCACTTCTGGATAAGATTAGCCCAGGATAGGGACGGGTGGCGTACTCGAAGAGAGGCCTATGCACAGCAGTGAGCGATTACGGGCTGACAATGATGATGATGATTGTCCTTTTGGGCTAGTCTATTTTTTAAATCAAATATATAACATCACGTACCTACTTATTAGTCACGTGCATTATTGTAGCCTGTTATACAATTTTCCTTGTACTTCGCAGTCTCATCTTATCCTTAGATATCCATCAAGGAAGTAGTAGGACTAGTAGGTACTAAGATCGTATTTGTTCCAATTATAGATCCTATCATACCTAATTAATAATTATAGGTATGTCTGTAGGCATATTTGGAAACTTGTCATAGATAAATAAATATACTTTATGGGATCCACTTAGCCTATGGAGTTTTTTTTATACCAGTAAGTATCTGCCTAGTGCCTACCTATTATGCATTCGCGGTGAAAGAAAGCTTTTATATTTTACCGTAGATATCGTCTAACTGGTTCGTATCGGAACTGCATATTTTTACTAAAATATCACTTATCTAATAAACGCTCCACCCCACGTTTGTTTGGAGCATTTCAATGGATGAGTGGATCTGTTTACGACATTTTAATTGCACCGGACCTCGGACAATATCCGCAATTAAGGACTCGGAACGGACGCGCCATTTTGTTGCATTCGAAATTTAAATTGAAATCTGACATGATCGTAAGCATTATCAATTATCATAGTTATTTACTAGCTTGGCAGCTTATGTCTATCGATTTGTATGTAACAGAGCTTAGCTCTGAATCTGATACAGTTCGAGAGCTCGTAGAAAAGTATTCGGGTTCGCGTGAAATTGGGTGCTATTCAGAGGGCCTACCGCGAACGGCATTCGAAGTTTGCCCTCTCTTTCGCACTTACGTAGGGTCATTTCGCCGGTTACGCGACCACCTTCGGTTAGCGACCACTTGAAGAACATGGTTTTTTCAATTGAAGATAACATCAATTGGGAATGGATGAAAATTTTAGATTTGCCTGTTTTTTTTTTGGTGAATAACCTTCTTTAGCACCAGAAAAAAGTAGCAGACTTTTTAGCTGCGTCAATTATTTTTGAAAAATATAAACAGTTTCCTCACTTACGTTTTGGGTTTAGGACGGCGAATGAGACACTTTCCTTTGATCCGTCTCATATTGCAAAAAATATTTTAAATATCTGACCCTGGCAATGACAAATATAGCTGCTGCAGCTCATCAGCTTACCACGGATATTTAAGATATTTTCTTGTAATATGGGGCGGATCAAGGAAAGTGTCTCATTCGCCGTCCTAAACCCAAAACGTAAGTGAGGAAACTGTTTATATTTTTCAAAAATAATTGACGGAGCTGAAAAGTTTGAAACTTTTTTCTGGTGCTAAGGAAGGTTATTCCTATCACCAAAAAAAAATCAGGCAATTCTAAAATTTTCATCCATTCCCCATTCTACAGAGCCTATTGAAACAGTCAGTATGCCTTATTGTTTGTAGTTATGGAATAGGAATTTACAAAAAAAACGAGAAAATATGCTTTCAGTTCACCAAGTCAGCTAAGTGGTCGCTAACCGGCACATGAAATTAGGTGGTCGCCAACCGGCGAAATGACCCTACGAACTCGTAAGTATGACAGAGAGGGAACACTTCAAATGCCGTTCGCGGTAGGCCCTCTGGCATAAGAACGACTATCATTCTAAATGCTCACGAGCTGTAGAAAACTAAACTTTATTGGTAAAGTAACTTAGCTGAATAATTTTTCATTCCACTATTAGCAATATTAGCAAAGACACCATATAATATATTTCGATAAAGCTTTGAGGCATAATACCTAGATAGGTAATTAGGTACGTCAAGTGCAAAAATATGTATCGATTTAATCCTATACTATTATAAATGTGAAAGTTTGGATGTTTGGATGTCTGGATGTTTGTCACTCAATCACGCTTAAACGCCTGAACCGATTTGGATGAAATTTTGCACGAAGATAGTTTATAGCCTGGATTAAAATATACTTAGGATAGTTTTTTTATCCCGGGTTCACACAGACGAAGTCGCGGGTGGAAACTAGTCCTCTCATAAATATGTAGGTACCGAAACCTTAATCCGATGGCATAAGAGCGATCGGACATATTTATGAATACCTAAGTTGTATGCACCCATATTTTTACACTTGACTTTGCAAAAGGACCATAGGAGTTATTTTATGAGTGTTTGAGTATGACGCACATATAGGTATGTTCCGTCTTCCATTTTTAGCCAATACAAGTTCGCAAGGCTGATCACTGATCATGATCACGCATTTTATCAGGTAAGTAAACAAAGAACCAGGAAATTAGTTCCGGAAGGTAATTTAATTATAGCATTCTAATAACATTTTAAAACGTGATTTAAATAAGACTAGCTGCGACTCCGCCCGCGCAGGGAACTCAGGCGAAACAGCAGGATAGAATACAGGATGTACAGTCGCCATCACATACATAGGTACACTATAGGTGTTCAAAAATATCGGCACATGCAAAATACCTTGAAAATAGAGGTGTGTTCCCATGTTTGTGACGTGCTTGTTTGCTCCGATGTATGTGATGGTGACTGTACATGGGAATTAAATATATTGCAGTGTACATTACATATATACACGAAACATTTTTCAAAAACACTGTTTTTTTTCAATACAATTTAAAACTCTATTAGGTAGGTATAATAACTGCTTTTTTAAATGTATATTTTTTTCGTGTAACCCATCGTTGTTAATTTTCCAAATGTTTCCATTTAACAGGCTTGCTAAACGTTTTAATAATTGAGATATCGAGCTCATATCAAAACTGTCAGCGATTGCCAACTCCGGGACGCCGTATAAGGAAGGTTGCTCTATCCTTGAGAAACCTATTAAATATTCCAAACTTTTTGTTCCACGGAGGATTCCTTTGTCAGTCTGCTGAACTCGTGACTGAATAGTAAATGTGGACCCGGATGTGTTTATTGCGGGAGAGGGGTTCATAAGTACCTAAATAAATTCTAGTTTATTCCCTCGCTAGCTAGACTGGAAGTCTATCTGACTCGACAACTTGGTATCATACTCGTATTTGTACCTATGCAATTGCACACTCGTTATGACAGTTTAGGCTCGGCTATCACATACCAAATATAATACGTTTAGTATGTGGATCGATCAACTCTTCTTGTTGTTATCCAAACCGAAAGCCATGCGCACAATAAAGCCTTTTAAGGCGCTGTATGCAGCTGCGCATCGAAAAAGTGCCTTTTCCAAACCGATTAAAAGTATACTTGTACTATTGCTAGAGATCCAAATTTTTGATATGTATATCTTCAGTTCATTGGCTATGTTCGTACTTCGTAAAATCACGATTGCTTACAAAAACCTCGATAGATTTTGCCTTTCAAAACAGTGCTTTTTTACCACCAAACTCGAAATATCTCAAAAGTTATTTGGAATATTACAATGAAATTTGTTATGATAGGTAGCTTTTTGGTAGATCTATCTACCGGCTTCTTAGAATTTCAATATGTTTGATAATTCAATACATTTGGTCATTTGTCTGAAAAACCGGGTGTCCGCGTCATGCATGCGCGGTGGCGAGTACAATTTAGTACGCCCGTGGCCACTGCCGACGACGGACCTGTGAATGTTTACCTGGCACGCAAATACGCCTTTTTGCAGCAATTATTTCGAGTTATCAAGGTAAATAAAAATATATAAAGGAATAGGAAACGCTAATACATGCTGGAGAACACATTCGAAATGATAGAATAACAAATATAAGGTATGCGATATTTACTACATTAAAGCGTTTTTACATCCGCACCTAAAACGTATTAATAGGTAGCTGGAGCATATTGACAAGATGTCAATAAAAATCTTCAGTTATCCTGAATACGTATTTAGAACTGTTAGGTAGTAAGTAGTCGGGTGTAAATCGGATTCGGACACGAGCACATGGTTGGGGGGGTAATGGTACCAATTATGGACTGTACGAATAATAGATTTATTTATTCATACAGAAATATATCAAAAGCATTTAGGGCTATTGCGCCGGATAGCGACTACCTAGACTAAAGTCCTAAACGAGTTGGTGAACTGAAGTATATTTACTTGCTGTTTAGTAGATTCTATTAAAAACGAGTGCGGAAAAAGACCCTGCCACTCCACCAGCAGCAGGCCACGGCCCTTCCTCATCTTCGTCATAGACATACATGCATACATACGCTACGGCACATCTTTTCGTCCAATATTCCGCAGTGTCTCAAGACGAGAGTCTTTGACCAGTGTGTGTTGCCAGTGATGACATATGGAACGGAAACGTGGTCGCTTACTATAGGCCTCATAAGAAGGCTCAAAGTCACTCAAAGGGCGATGGAGATGGCTATGCTGGGAGTTTCTCTGCGCGATCGCATCAGAAATGAGGCTATCCGCAGCAGAATCACGGTAACCGATATAGCCCTCCGAATCGCTAAACTTAAGTATCAGTGGGCGGGGTACATTGCACGTAGAACCGATGGCCGTTGGGGCGGAAAGGTTCTCGAGTGGCAACCACGTACCGGAAGGCGCGGCGTGGTTAGGCCCCCCACAAGGTGGACTAATGACCTGGTAAAGGTCGCGGGAGTCCGCTGGATGCGGGTGGCGCAGGACCGGCTATTGTGGCACTCTTTGGGGGAGGCCTATGTCCAGCAGTGGACGTCTTTCGGCTGATATGATGATACATACGCTCGAAAAATATAAGCTTCCTTCTGAGGCAGTCGGGTACAAAGTACTACAGGGTGTTCCCCTATACAGCTGCAAAACTTTGCCAGCTGTTTGTGCACATGATACCCATCACAAAACACTAAAGTATGCCGTTTCACATCTCGAACTCACTCTGCCACCGCTTTTTCTCCAAATAACTACCAAGAAAGCCTCCCCCGCCACGCCCC
Source organism: Epinotia brunnichana (assembly GCA_963854355.1). Classification (NCBI taxonomy): domain Eukaryota; kingdom Metazoa; phylum Arthropoda; class Insecta; order Lepidoptera; family Tortricidae; genus Epinotia; species Epinotia brunnichana. The sequence continues at coordinate 11,952,019 of OY977949.1, read as the reverse complement.
TTTAAAAATAAGCCCACTAAAGCAAATAAATGTGACGTTATCTAAGTGAACATACCTTTTGTCGGTATGGAGTTATTGATATGACTCACTCACTCACTCACTCATCAACGCACAGCCGAAACTACTAAGACTAGAGAGTTGAAATTTACACCAGAACTACCTTTTACAACGTAGGCAACGCTAAGAAGGATTTTTGGAAATTCCACCCCTAAAGGGGGTAAATAGGGGTGCAAAGTTTGTATGGGGGAAACTTTATTTTTAGAGCTAGAGACTTAAATTTTTGCATAAAGATTACTTATTAGAATACAAATTAAGTACTTTCAATTCAATTACATTTATTTTGTTAAACATAGGTTACAACTTTTACAAGTATTGTTGGTATACAAAATATAAGACTTCTGTGCATTACCCACAATGTAGGTTTACAAAATATTTCAGCCAGCTAATATATTTATCAAAATTAAAAAAAAAATGTCAATACAGTGATTGGTGTTAAATACTTCAAATACATGTCAAAAACTCTCAAAAATACTATAACTAAAGAATATTATAACTAAGGAATGTCTGGAATGGAATCATGTTATGTCGTAGGGTCGTTTAAGTAATCTTTAATGGTATAATAACACTTTTCAATCAAATATTGATCTATTGATTGAAATGATTGATCCAATAATGTCATGGAAAGATCACATAGATACATTATACAGTAAGTTAGCAAGAGGGATCTATGCTCTAAGACAGTTAAGACCACTAGTGTCAGAAAGTTGCTTAAAAGAGCTGTATTATGCGTACATATACTCTCAACTTTCATACGGGATAATGCTTTGGGGCAACAGTACGGATTATGAGCGCATCCTAAAGATCCAGAAACGTGCAATTAGAGTACTTCCCTATGCAAAGGACAGATACACGTGTCGCGAACATACTTATATATTGGAAGTTTTGATGTATGTTAAACGTTATCCAAATGAATTTCAAAGGAGAGGTGAAAATAGTTCGAGATCAATGAGAAATGCGAATAACTTAAAAAGAAGCGGGTTGTGTCCGAGATACAACCGTTAATTAAGTTTAAGTGGATACTTATTTGTTGGTTGTCCCCGTAAAATATATATCTGCATTAATTTACTAAAATCTGTATAAGCACAGATAAATCGGTATATATAGAAACATTGACTGACGTAGCTCGTTTGACTCGCGAGGCATTGAAAATGGCGGTCATTTCAGCATAGTTTTCATGCCCGTCACATAAACTAAATAACATTTTGTGATTAACAACTAATAGCAAATAAAGAAGGATTAAAACATGCAACAAACAATTATTTGAAATCAGATTAGGCTTCTCTACAAAAAGTTAATCCGGAAGTTACGTGATACATTTTGAACTGTACCCCTATACAAGGACGCGAGCAAAGAAGTATCCACTTCAAAACAACCTCGCCTAGACTTAGAATAGGCACAAAACTTCCGAAGTTAATAGGACAAATACTTTTTAACCGGCTACCTTCAAACCTTAAAACCATAACGAACGACAACTCTTTTCGCTTCCATGTAAAACAACTATTGCTTGAAAAAACACTGTATAGTTTACAAGAAAATCTTTCAAATGACTAAATAACAAGATCTTAAAAGCTTGACGTTAATATTTGTATTATGTTTTCTTTCTCTATTTTATGTAATAGCATTATGCTATGAGTATGAGTATTATTAAACTATTTACAAATAATAACAATTCTGAACACAACTGTACACATCTATTGTATTTTATTGTAACTGACAAGTTATAATTTTAACACATTTTTATCTGTATATTCATTGTACTATGATTTCAATTGTAAAATTATGATAATAAACAAATCTGAATCTGAATCTGAAGTCAATTGTCTTTTAAATTTATTAATATCCAGTGTTTAATTCGGTCTGGAATTTTATTGAAAATGTTTGGTGCTATTCCCAAGATTCCGCCTCTGATTAGCGCTGTGTTGTTGCTACCCTGCAAAGTTTTCAATTTTTATTTTTGTTTGTATTGTTTACGTGTCGGAAATCTGCGGCCTTCTGAAACGTTACTGAACATGCTTGGATTGGTCTTGACAAAAATACCTACTTCTAGGATATACAGTTCTTCTAGTTTGTATGGAGAGCAAGACATTTTTAAAGTAAGGGATTTGTAACTTCGGTTTTAGACTGTTTACTTAAAGACTAGGTACAGTCAGCGTCATATAGTTAGTAGCAGCCAAAGTAGCCAAATATATCGTAACACATCCTTACACCTATAGTAACAAAGACGTGTTGCGATATATTTGGTTACCTAGGCTGCTACTAACTTTCTGATGCTGACTGTACAAAACTAATTTCAACGTTTTTTTTTATTAAACAAACATTTAAATTTCTTAAACAAACATTTAGACGATAACATGTTATATGTGGACGAAGTCGCGGGCAACAGCTAGTTTATATATATATATTTATTTAAGCTTTATTTATTCCATATTATTTGTGTTAGTACATATTTACTAAATCTAAAAGATTTATGCCATTTTTTCTTTCTTAAATGGACCCCATTCGGGTAAAAGCCATATATCGCCAGATATTAGGAGAAAAGAAGGGCACTGGAAGCAACAAACTGGTCAGGGCCGAAAGGCAAAAGAAGGAAAGGTAGACGACGAAGACGTTGGACCAATGACATAACTGAGGTCGCCGGACCTAGCTGGATGCAGTTGGCTAAAGACCGAAAAAAATGGCATGAGATCGAGGAGGCTTTTACCTAAATTTACATTTGCTTTAAAAAATTCAATATAAATCAAACAAAAAAAGACAATTAAAGCTTAATTTATATTTATATAATTACTTCCGGTTGGAAAATTTGTTGGATTCTTGTGTAAAGCATCTTAGAATAACGATTAAAAATGAAATATACAAAAAAACGCTATTATAAATTAATGATTTTCGAAACCGTATTTTGCCTGGAGTATAGAGCCAAGTATAAGCCTAATCTTGTTGGCTTGTTGAGAGTATCAAGGTCCATCGCGGTGTGGCCGCTGGTCGAGGTAGCATGGTAGGCAGCACGCGCCGCGCGAGCGCAGTGACATAACACTTTTAGGTATTTAAGAGACAAATTGAATTTGTTATTTTTATATGATGTTTGGTCAAATTACATTTTTTAATAGACATAGTCATGTACTGAAGAACTTGCTGGTCTTAAAATAACCACCCTGTATAATAAAATGCTCTTCTGACTAACAGTGGTCTAATTATCCAGATTTTGATCAGTCAGTCATACTTATGTAACAAAGGTAATAATTATGGTAATAATACTCCTTGCATTTCATTAAATTGTCAAAAGGGCATCTACGTGTTGGCTCCGTTGGTACTTTGTAGGTACCTAGCCCCACGCATGCCTCCCAAAGGTCCGGGACATCATTGTCCCGTGAGCGGGAAAGACAATAATATAATTTGCCAGGAGATAAATAGATGAACATAGCTATTTGTTTATTATTTTTGATGGTTTCTTAAGCGGGTGTTAACCGGCACTATAACTTTACCTATAGAAGTAATCGATTTTATTTCGGTTTAAAAAACCTGTAATATATTAGTACAATCCATAATTGGTGACGTTCACCCTTAGGAAGTGAAGATGTACTATTATTTTATCAGTTCTACGTATTTGGAAAACGGAAGCACCCACATAGGAACTGGGAAAACGATAGGTGGATTGATGATGAAGAAATCTGTACTAACATATCTTTGGAAAGTAAGTGTCCATAATTGATGTCATCATACTACGATGTACTTAAGAACTGTAACTACCTATTATTCCTTATTTTCTTAAAAAAATAGATTTAAATAAATAAATAAACAATAAATATTTGGGGACAATCTTACACAAATCAACCAAGATTTGAAAAATAAAACAATTATTCAAGAAGACAAACATTTGATCGTATGATCCGCAAAAACGAGCCGAATACGGATGCCAACAGAATAAGGCCGTTAGCGGGGTGCGCGGGACGCGCGTCTCCCGCTCCGTCTGCCTCACCTCCGCGAATACCTAAATATCGTCTAATAAGAGCGCCTTAAGATTTTTCGCAAACTTTACAGCACATGGCGCTCAAAATATTGGACACAATCCCATTATTATAAAAGTCAGAACGTAGGGTCATTTCGCCGGTTACGCGACCACCTTCGGTTAGCGACCACTTGAAGAACATGGTTTTTTCAATTGAAGATAACATCAATTCTACAGAGCCTATTGAAACAGTCAGCTGGATGCCTTATTGTTTGTAGTTTTGGAATAGGAATTTACAAAAAAAACAAGAAAAAATTCTTTTTAGTTCACCAAGTCAGCTAAGTGGTCGCTAACCGGCACATGAAATTAGGTGGTCGCCAACCGGCGAAATGACCCTACCTATCAAATTTACCTTATATAGAAATATGTCGTTCCCGGAAAAAGGAACCGCTTCCTCAATACAATAAAGTGCTTTTGAAATAACGATAAACGATATGGTACCTACTTCGTTCTTGTAATACCTAATATTAATGCCTCACCATGCATGAACACAAACGTTGCAATATCTGTGACCTACTTACGATACAATTAAAAAACATTATTTTTGGTCAGCGACAAAACTATACTTCTTTCTTAGAGACAGAACAAATAAAATTAAAAAGCAAACCCTAGTTTTGACCCAATTGTGATTGTCTCTCGACAAACCTGGAGTTATCAAGCACGCTATTATTTCCAGGGCTGGCCGCTATGGGAGCGCCTAGAGTCGACTGAGCACGAGAGGCGCCTGCTGCTAGTCGCGCGGCTGCCGCGCGTGCGCACACTGAACGGCGGCGGCGCCGTGCCCGAGGAGGAGCGCGACTCCGCCGAGCGCGCCTTCATCCGGTACTACATGGAGAAGCCGGAGAGCGACCGTCCGGACAGGTGAGGCTCGTTATACTCCAGGGCTGGCCTGGGAGCGCCTAGACCGAGCACGAGCGGCGCCTGCTGCTAGTCGCGCGGCTGCCGCGCGTGCGCACACTGAACGGCGGCGGCGCCGTGCCCGAGGAGGAGCGCGACTCCGCCGAGCGCGCCTTCATCCGGTACTACATGGAGAAGCCGGAGAGCGACCGTCCGGACAGGTGAGGCTCGTTATACTCCAGGGCTGGCCTGGGAGCGCCTAGACCGAGCACGAGCGGCGCCTGCTGCTAGTCGCGCGGCTGCCGCGCATGCGCACGCTGAACGGCGGCGGCGCCGTGCCCGAGGAGGAGCGCGACTCCGCCGAGCGCGCCTTCATCCGGTACTACATGGAGAAGCCGGAGAGCGACCGTCCGGACAGGTGAGGCTCGTTATACTCCAGGGCTGGCCTGGGAGCGCCTAGACCGAGCACGAGCGGCGCCTGCTGCTAGTCGCGCGGCTGCCGCGCATGCGCACGCTGAACGGCGGCGGCGCCGTGCCCGAGGAGGAGCGCGACTCCGCCGAGCGCGCCTTCATCCGGTACTACATGGAGAAGCCGGAGAGCGACCGTCCGGACAGGTGAGGCTCGTTATACTCCAGGGCTGGCCTGGGAGCGCCTAGACCGAGCACGAGCGGCGCCTGCTGCTAGTCGCGCGGCTGCCGCGCATGCGCACGCTGAACGGCGGCGGCGCCGTGCCCGAGGAGGAGCGCGACTCCGCCGAGCGCGCCTTCATCCGGTACTACATGGAGAAGCCGGAGAGCGACCGTCCGGACAGGTGAGGCTCGTTATACTCCAGGGCTGGCCTGGGAGCGCCTAGAGCCCTAGACCGAGCACGAGCGGCGCCTGCTGCTAGTCGCGCGGCTACCGCGCATGCGCACGCTGAACGGCGGCGGCGCCGTGCCCGAGGAGGAGCGCGACTCCGCCGAGCGCGCCTTCATCCGGTACTACATGGAGAAGCCGGAGAGCGACCGTCCGGACAGGTGAGGCTCGTTATACTCCAGGGCTGGCCTGGGAGCGCCTAGAGCCCTAGACCGAGCACGAGCGGCGCCTGCTGCTAGTCGCGCGGCTGCCGCGCGTGCGCACACTGAACGGCGGCGGCGCCGTGCCCGAGGAGGAGCGCGACTCCGCCGAGCGCGCCTTCATCCGGTACTACATGGAGAAGCCGGAGAGCGACCGTCCGGACAGGTGAGGCTCGTTATACTCCAGGGCTGGCCTGGGAGCGCCTAGACCGAGCACGAGCGGCGCCTGCTGCTAGTCGCGCGGCTGCCGCGCATGCGCACGCTGAACGGCGGCGGCGCCGTGCCCGAGGAGGAGCGCGACTCCGCCGAGCGCGCCTTCATCCGGTACTACATGGAGAAGCCGGAGAGCGACCGTCCGGACAGGTGAGGCTCGTTATACTCCAGGGCTGGCCTGGAAGCGCCTAGACCGAGCACGAGCGGCGCCTGCTGCTAGTCGCGCGGCTGCCGCGCGTGCGCACGCTGAACGGCGGCGGCGCCGTGCCCGAGGAGGAGCCCGCGCCTTCATCTGGTACTACATGGAGAAGCCGGAGAGCGACCGTCCGGACAGGTGCGTCATGTCATGTTACACTCCAGGGCTGATCACTTACAGAGGCCAACAGCGCCTTCATCCGGATTCCGGTAATACCTACATGGAATTGGAGAGCGATCATCCCGGCTTCCCGAATCTGAATGAGGGTTTTCTGAAATATCGTGCCGCCTAGCGTGTGAGGTCCAAAACGAACACCAAGAATTTCGAATATTTATTGATGATAAAATGACTTCATCCCTATCGCTCCTCTATCGATCCACCAATAGAGTGAAAGCCTTTCCAAAGAGAACGAACCAAATTTTCTTTGTACCGTAAGTCTTTTGTTTATTCAGCACACCATTGGATTCAGTTAAATGCAAAATAACTCTCGACTGAAGGTTATGATATAGTGTGGGCAGTGGATTCGCACTAAAATCGCGACCTAAATGACTAAAGTTGCATGCAAATTTGAATGAAACCGCTCCCGCGTGGCAAGTTTTGCCTTTATGAATAATATTATGATGCGCATTTGGTACAATGGCGAAACACGTGAAGGTCGCAAAAATACGTACAGCCATCATTTTATTACGTTGAGCCTATTTAATTCGTCGATTTGCATTTTAAAATTTGCAAAGTTGTAGTGGTGTAACAATTGGTGGCAAAACTGATATCTCTCTATGATTAAATACTAACATAACAAATAAGTACCTACCTAAATCGCATTGTGAAGATATCTTGACTACCTACTATAGATTACGAACTACCCAAATAAAGCTGGTTATTTAAAAACACTGTCATAGAATAGTATTTTTCACAATCGTGTTATAATAGAGAGCTTTTTAGTCGAGTACCGTGTTTAGGCCACGAAGCTTGCTGAGTGGCCTAAGTAAGGTACGAGATTAAAAAGCTTGATTATAACACTGTTGTGAACAATACTTTTTGTACGAGTTCATTAAAATTAATTTTCTACGAGTCAACTGAACTAATTAAACAAACTCGATACTGTTGAAACGAAGTGCAGCTCATCGCTCGTAAGCGATTCTATTGGTCCAATTCATTACAGTTCAGTAAAGCAGCCACGTGATTGGTCGAATTTATTTTAGTTGTCTGGAGCGTATCGAAAAGTAGTTATTTTGATTGTTTCGACAGTAACATTGACTACAACTATGAAAAGAGTGACGTTGCAGTATTCTCTATGAAATCTTAATACACATATTTTAATCGTCGAGTACAAAAATAGTGTTCACGTTCATAATCGGATCCAGGGCCCCCTTCAGGGTGCAACCGGGATAATGATAAGATGAAAAAGAAGACGATATATCAAATTTCCGTATACCTGATTTTTTTATTCTGGTGTTTGGAGTGCCTGGGGTCGAATGCAGCTAAGCGAGAATTTGGTAGTAGGGCAATCCCAGTATAAGTAATAAAATATTACTGTTCCAGGTATTGGGAGCTGGTGGGAGTCCACGGCAAGCTCAACCCGCTCGTGTCCGTGGATCTGAGGCCCGAGAAGCGAGTGCAGATCACCTTCACCTGCGGGGAGACCAGCGAGATACGCACCGTAGACGTCTACAGGTATGGTGGACTACAAAAATTAGGAGGCACTACTATTCTAATATTATAAATTATAAATGCTAAAGTGTGTCTGTTTGTCTGTTACCTGTTCACGCTTAAGGTGGCCACTGACGAACCTTCCAAACGGATGCCGTTACAATGGAACCATCCAAATAGACGGCATCCAATTATTTAGCACACTGATGATCGATCCATTTCATAAATATACGAAGAATAAAATAATGGTGTCATTATTTGGTGGCAGCGCGATGCAGACTGAATAAAAATGGTGTGGGCTACCTGCCCTTTTACATTCACACATATTTATTTATATACACTTATACATTATCTACATCTACAGACACAACCATATTAATAAACACTACCTTATATTTCATTTATACATATTTAATACACTTAGTATATTTACATTACATCCGTCAATATTCTTGACGTGTCAACCAGTTCGGTGCAATGCGCCCGCGCTCCGATAACCGGATCGCGAGTCGCCGGCCGCCCGACAGTTACCAGGCGCGCGGCCAGTCAATCTATGATACTCGCGCGAAGTGCATGCGCCGCTCTTGACCGCTATCGCTTACATATTTAATACGCAAATCGCTTGCGCTTAAACCTTGTTATATATTTGATTCTTCCTTCCGTACTGTTCTCTTCTGTGTAAACTATCTTCTGACTTTGGATATACCTTCTGTGTTGTACTTATTGACATTATAAATATTAGGAAAAGTGGTGTGTTTATATTTACTGTGGCGATACCTAACGTCACATCACTCACCACCATAACCCTACAGTGGTGACCCCTGAAGAACACATTACCAACCGGAGGATTTACCCAGAAATCGTACGTAGAAGTTTTAAGAATTATGCCTGATAACGGTGTTGGTCAGAACAAAGAAGCGGCTGCGCCGTCGAGCGCACAAATGCCGACCGACGGAGAGCGCGTTTCCACTGCACCGTCATCCGACATTTGTAAAGTTGGAGTGCGCGTTCCACCCTTTTGGCCGGAAGAACCGGAGATATGGTTCTCGCAAATTGAGGGTCAGTTTATGATAGCCGGCATAACGAACGACTTGACCAAGTTCCACTACGTCATCAGCCAGCTTGATCGGCAATTTTCAAAGGAGGTGAAGGATATTATCACCAATCCTCCAGCGACTGACAAATATCCGAAGCTGAAAAGTGAACTCATCAGCCGACTCAGCGACACCAATGAGCGCCAGATCCAGCAGCTTCTTCATCATGAGGAACTTGGCGAGCGCAAGCCTTCTCAGTTTCTGCGTCATCTGCAGGGCCTGGCCGCCAAGCGTATCACGGACGACGTCTTACGCATGATGTGGACCAACCGATTACCCGCGAGCATCCAGACTGTTCTCGCGGCGCACCCTTCAGCATCACTTGATATCCTCGCAGATCTCGCTGACAGGATCCAGGACATCGGCCCACGTTGTGCATGTTCATCGCACGTCGCATCCACCAGCTACAGCCCCGGTCCTGACCAGTCACGTTCCAGCATGGACGCCATGGCTCGAGAAATAGCAGAGCTGAGGAAGCAAGTCCAGTCACTAAGGACTCAAGATCACGGCAGTGGTAGATCCCGGTCCATAAACCGCAACCGTTCCAGGAGGCAGAGCCGTTCCAGTACCAGGTCGCAGTCCAGCTACAGGAAATTTCCCATCTGTTGGTACCACTCTAAGCATGGCGAGAATGCCAACAAGTGCATACACCCTTGCGACTACAGGAAGTCGGGAAACGCCACGGGCAGTCGGTGATGGCGACAGCTGATAGCCCTATTTCTTCCGGTCGCCTGTTTGTCACCGACAGAAAGTCGAAGACGCAGTTTTTGGTCGACACTGGTAGCGACCTCTGCGTCTTCCCCAAGTCGTTACTTCGGGAACGTCGAGCACCGACGGAGTACAAACTCACCGCAGCCAACGGGACGACCATCGATACCTTCGGTTACGCACATCTCAACCTGGACCTCGGACTTCGACGCGAATATCCATGGCGTTTTGTTGTAGCGAGCGTTACAAAGCCTATAATTGGTGTTGATTTTTTGTCATTCTATAATTTAATGGTAGACTGTAGAAAACAAAAGCTTATAGATAATACGACTAACTTAACTTCATCTGCAATTTCCGCTACTTGTGATGACATATTTTCTGTAAAGGTCTTGACCGGCGCATCTAGCTATCATCGCATATTATCACAGGAATTCCCTGAAATCACGCGACCTGCTGGCACGCAACGCACAATACCACACAACACACAACACCACATTCGCACCACTCCAGGTCCTCCAGTATCCTGCGCCCCGAGACGTCTCGCTCCAGACAAGTTGAAGGTGGCCAGACAAGAGTTTGAAGGTATGTTGGCCAACGGTACAGCTAGACCTTCCGAGAGCCCCTGGTCCTCACCGCTGCACCTGGCGCTTAAAAAAGATAATGGGTGGCGCCCTTGCGGCGATTACCGACAGCTCAACACTCGTACCGTGCCCGATAAATACCCGATCCGGCACATTCACGATTTTGCTCACAGCATATCTGGTTGTAAGACCTTTAGTACGCTTGACCTGGTAAAGGCTTACAACCAGATACCTGTATATCCAGAGGACATACCGAAGACGGCCATTACGACCCCCTTCGGTATGTTCGAATTTCCATACATGACGTTTGGCCTCCGCAACGCTGGTCAAACCTTTCAGAGATTTGTGGACGAGCTGACACGGGGACTGGACTTCGTCTATTGCTACTTGGACGACTTTCTAGTGTTTTCCACAGACGAAGAGCAACACAAACAACACCTCCGTGCAGTTTTTACCAGACTCCGGGACTACGGCATGGTGCTCAACTTGTCTAAGTGCGTCTTTGGTGCTCCCCAGGTAACTTTTTTAGGTTACCTGATCTCGGAGAGCGGTACCAAGCCATTAGACACGAAAGTCGAAGCCATACGTGACTTCCCGCCACCTAAGGACGTCAGGCAGCTGAGGAGATTTTTGGGCATGGCCAACTTTTATAGGCGATTTCTGCCGCACGCCGCCCAAATCCAGGCACCTCTCAACGCACTCCTAGGTGGTGCAGTCAAAGGCTCCACGCCCATTAACCTCACCGGCGATGCTCTAAAAGCTTTCCAGGACACCAAGGAAAGCTTATCCAACGCAGCGTTACTTGCTCATCCTGATTGCCAGGCGAAGCTTGCGTTGGTTACAGATGCATCGGATTTGGCGCTGGGCGCGGTCCTGCAACAGCAGCTACAGGACAAGGTATGGCAGCCGTTAGCTTTCTTTTCCCGGAAGCTGAGTCCCTCCCAGACCAAGTACTCGCCATATGATCGTGAACTGCTCGCGATCTATGAAGCGATCAAATACTTCAGGCACATGCTAGAGGCGAGACACTTCACTGTCTATACTGACCACAAGCCTATCAGTTTTGCTTTCCACGAAAGGAAACATAATTGTTCGCCTAGGCAGTATAGGCACTTGGACTACATATCCCAGTTCACAACCGACATAAGGCATATATCCGGCAAAGATAATGTTGTGGCCGACACCTTATCTCGGATAGAGGAACTGGAGGTATCACTTGATCTCGCTGACCTAGCTAGGTCCCAAGTGTCCGATCCTGAACTCGCTGAGTACTTGTCATCATCTTCTTTACGCTTGGTAAGAATGGCATTCCCGGGAAGTCGTGAACCCTTGTACTGCGACGTCAGTACGCCGACTCCCCGACCATTTGTTACCAAGCAGTACCGGAAAACGATTTTCACCAGCCTCCATTCCTTAAGTCACCCTGGCGCCAACGCAACTGCTAAGATCGTAGCACAGCGTTTTGTGTGGCCCAGCGTGAGGAAGGACTGCAGAGACTGGGCACGAGCTTGCGTACCATGTCAACAAACCAAGGTGAGCCGACACGTATCTGCACCTTTAGGGACATACGCACTGCCTCGTGCTCGTTTTCAGCAGGTACACATTGACCTGATTGGCCCACTCCCTGTTTCGCAAGGCTTCCGCTATTGCTTGACAGCCATAGATCGCTTCACGCGATGGCCGGAGGTCATACCAATAGCGGACATCACAGCGGAGACGGTGGCCAAAGCTTTGCTGTCCGGCTGGATATCCAGGTTCGGATGTCCTGTAGATATTGTCACAGATCGTGGTCGACAATTTGAGTCCACACTGTTTCAATATCTATCTAAAGCCATCGGATTCCAGCACAAGCGCACGACAGCGTACCACCCAGCGTCTAATGGCATGGTAGAGCGCTTCCACAGGCAGCTCAAAGCCGCCATCACATGCCATGCTGATGCCAATTGGTCTGAAGTATTGCCCCATGTTCTACTCGGTATACGCAGTGCATTTAAAGAGGACTTACAATCTTCCTCTGCCGAATTACTTTACGGCGAGCCGCTGCGCCTTCCTGGCGAATTTTTTGAGCCCAGCATACCCGGTACCACGGATATCACCGACTTTACCGCACGGTTACGCTCCTTCGCCTCGAAGTTGACGCCCGTTCCAGCTTCACGCCATAACAGGAACAAAATCTTTGTGTTCAAAGAGTTAGCGACTGCTGAATACGTCTTCCTACGTGTTGACGCTTCACGTGCTCCTCTAACACCTGCATATTCAGGTCCACACAAAGTGCTGGAGAGAACTGACAAAGTTTTCAAACTTTTGATTAAGGGCAAACCGGTTACCGTAACCGTTGATAGACTAAAACCGGCATTTTACATATCAGAACATTTAAATGTTCATACCGATCAGGATACACTCGCGCCTGTCACACCGCCAACCACAGTACATACAGGTGAGAGACCAAGTCTTGATCCTCAACAAGCAAACGTACTTAGAACTACTCGTTCGGGGAGGCAAGTACGTTTCCCAGATTATTATCGCCCCTAACCAGGTCTCTGGGAGGGAGTGATGTGGGCTACCTGCCCTTTTACATTCACACATATTTATTTATATACACTTATACATTATCTACATCTACAGACACAACCATATTAATAAACACTACCTTATATTTCATTTATACATATTTAATACACTTAGTATATTTACATTACATCCGTCAATATTCTTGACGTGTCAACCAGTTCGGTGCAATGCGCCCGCGCTCCGATAACCGGATCGCGAGTCGCCGGCCGCCCGACAGTTACCAGGCGCGCGGCCAGTCAATCTATGATACTCGCGCGAAGTGCATGCGCCGCTCTTGACCGCTATCGCTTACATATTTAATACGCAAATCGCTTGCGCTTAAACCTTGTTATATATTTGATTCTTCCTTCCGTACTGTTCTCTTCTGTGTAAACTATCTTCTGACTTTGGATATACCTTCTGTGTTGTACTTATTGACATTATAAATATTAGGAAAAGTGGTGTGTTTATATTTACTGTGGCGATACCTAACGTCACATCACTCACCACCATAACCCTACAATGGAAATAGTTTTGCACATTCACGGAGCGTTTGGAGTGCGTCCAGATGGCGTGGTGCAGGTTTGGTGTACGTTTCTTGCATTGACGGTCACTTCAAAGTCGCCACTCCGTTACGTCCAAATGGAGTGGCGTGCTGGATTTCAATCCAAATGGAAATCCACGATCAGGATGCCGTTTTAAAAACAGTATACGTTCTTGACATACACGGACCGGTTTTGGAATGCAACCACGCCATTTGGACTGTTGAAGGCTCGTCAGTGGTCACCTTTAAACCGAAAAACCGATTGAGATGAAATTTGGTATAGAGATAGTTTGAGTCCCGGGGAAGGACATAGGATAGTTTTTATCCCGGAAACCATTACTTAAGGGGGTGAAAGTTTGTACGGAGCTACGATATACGAGTTCCACGCGGACGGAGAGAGAGTAGCTTTGTAAGTTTCGTTGCACGGGCGGGAGTAATCTCTAGATGACATAAAAAACGAAAGAAACGAACGGCCATTTGGTATTAAGCTCGCCATTTTTTTTTGTATTTTGTGCAATAAAGTTAAAATAAATAAATAACGACGAATGCGACCGAAGGCGCAAAGGAAAACGAATAAGATTTAAAGTACCTACCTATTAAGAGACAAGTTAGGTACATAATTTAACCCAAGAAGACAATGGCGGGTAGCGAGAACATGAATAATAAATGAAAAATACGTAATGAGACGAAATAAGAATTAAACGAAACATGAACCAATACGATACCCATGACTTGACACCACCTATGAGACGAAGCCGACGATACGGCTATGTACAGCAATAATCACTGAGAAAGACTAAGTCCTCTCATATCTACATTAAATTTGCTGGAGTCCGTTATCCACCACCAACTTTATCATTGTTAGGGCCGATTCAGACCGATATAGCGCGACGTGGCGAGCACATTCAGTGTGAAATCATTTTAAACTTTATCCTACATACAAACTTAAAAGACCAGCACGGCTATCACAAGACGGCCCGCGAGCTCTCGATTTTTCTCGCACTATACCTCTCTTTCTAAGTTTTCTAATCAGAGAGAGACAAAGTGTGCGAGAAAAATCGAGAGTGCTCGCGCGCCGTCTTGTGATAGCCGTGCTGTTTGAAAAGCTCGAAAAGGTCGCGCGGCCGGGCGCTTGTCGGCGGTTCTACCCGCGGCGCCGCGGGACCTTTTCAAGCGATGCTTGGTCTTTAAAGCTAAGTTTAGACAGGGTAAGTACACGAGTCAGTAGCGGCGCCAGCACTGCCTGACTTCAACTGTTTACACGGTATCAGTAGTCGTGGTACATTTTTCAAGGTGAGCACACGTGTGTAAAGTTAGTAAGGAAAATGAACTCTAGAAAACAGCAGAAACAACGTCTGAATAATTTGTTGGAAAATTTTGATGTTAGACGAGTTAACGGAAATGTTAGAAGAAGTTGAAGTTGGCGTCATTTTTCTGCTAAACTGAAACGCTACGTCACCCTACAACGCTGCGGCAGTGACTGACCAAGCAGCAAGCACTGACTTCCCTGTTTACACTGGGTTTTTACCGGCGGCGCAGGAGTGCGCGGGTTGCGGGGGGCGCCGACTGACCTCAAAATATTCGTGTGCGAATATTCAAGTCAGCGCTTACCTCCCACCGCTGTACTGACTTCAAATCAATTTACATTGGGTTTTTCTCGGGTCAGCGCTGACTTGTCTCGAATTCGAAGTCTGTCACTTACCCTGTCTAAACTCGGCTTAAGTATGTAGATAAAAGGCGGGGCCGGGAGGCGACGCGCGGCCGCCCGCGGTGACGCGAGCCTGCTGCTGACGGCCGCTGATATTCCGGTTTGAATCGGCCCTTAAAAGTGATTTTTATAATTTCAGATCTGTCGCTGATTTGAAGACTAGGCTGGAGCGACTAGCCGGTTTCCCAGCTTCCAAAATGAGACTCTTCTACGTCGACCAGGAACTTAGAGACACGCAGGTAAATACTCCTTGCTCTGCCTTTAAACGTGTTATAACTAGAATGTAGTGCATGCTAAACTAAATCTATATACTCATAAAACACAGTAGGTAAATTAAAAAAATGTGAAACATGGTTAATATATCAGTGCACATCGCTAGAATTTTTTGATCGCCATTCGCGATGATGCCAGAAGCCGTGTCACATTCCGAACTTTTTACTTGAACATGTAAGTCATGTAACTAGGTATGTACAGTATGTCTGGGATAGATGAACCCCATTTTACGGCCATATCGTCATTTGGTATTAATAGATTGTTCATTAAGTTAATAATATATTTTATTTTGAAAAAGAGAAAATTATTCAAATCTCCTTTTTAGTAGGTATATTAAAAAACAATTGTATCGATTAATCAAATCAATCACATCGCCTAATTGCAAAAAATTAAAAAAAAACACATGAAATACTTATGTTAATTCAATTAATTAATTTAATACTTTTTTTGCATTATTTGTTAATATTGTGTATAAGAATTTTATTGCTTGCATGTAATTTAAGTTTTATTATTTTTAATTTTAACTTTACCACTAATAATTAATAAAACTTATATTTTTATCAGTGTACGTCTAACTAACCTAATAATTAAATTCTTGAGATGTTCCAGGGCCCCGAGGAGATGAAGTACCCGACGAAGCAGCTGTACTCTTACAACATCCGCTCGGGAGACGAGATCATCATCGACTCGAAGCTGAAACACTCGATCTCTGCCAACTCGACTGCGTGAGACGTCGTCGAGAATCCGTAGTAGTCTGTCTGGTGTAGTCGTTGGGTAAAGGCCATTACACACCTAGCGATTTGTCACAGCAACTTGCTATAGTTAGAATAAAAGGTTACGGTTATTGCTGTCTCATTCCAAATATAGAAAGTTGTTGTGACAAACTGTATAGTTT
Organism: Epinotia brunnichana; assembly: GCA_963854355.1. NCBI lineage: Eukaryota > Metazoa > Arthropoda > Insecta > Lepidoptera > Tortricidae > Epinotia > Epinotia brunnichana. The sequence goes on along the minus strand of OY977949.1, from coordinate 11,935,651 downwards.
GTAGTGTGTAAGAGTAAATCATGTTATTAATAAATGTTGGTTGACCAACGCAATCAAACGGGACGGGACAAAATTACATCGCGGCGTCGAAGTTGGTAGCATTTCAAAAATTTCAAGTTATATTAACATCAATAGCAAAGTAGCTTTAAGAGCTAAAGCATATTTTTATATTCAATGCAAGTAGCTTATAACAGGGCCATAGTTTTAAAAACCCGGTCCTAAGTTTTTCCATGTGGTACCTTTGTTTTGCTAGTGAGCAGCATTATCATTATGTGTTCTTTAGACTAACAAATGTGTTGTGGTATGAGTGATCTTTTATTTTTGTTAGGATTTATTTTCGTCAATAATTGTTATTTACCATCACACAAATACTTAGCTGACATGTATGTAACTAGCAGTTTGTTGTCACAAATGTAGTTTTAGGTTTCAAATGAATGAAGTTAAAAATACCACATTTTAATTTCTTACAAATTTGATTTATATACGACATATCGACTTATACCTAGTTACAAAAATATACTTACCTATATTCGAGCATAAAACGAGTTCGAAAATATATTTTATGGAAAGATGGTATCAAAATTTTAAATTATTTTTATAAAAATGAAGCAATGAAACATCTATGAACGTATTAATTTGCGACGAGTTACTGTGATATAAATTATAGATGTATTAACTGCTAACCCAGAATTAATTTACTTCATGAGCATTATATATATATATTTTAAAGTTGTTGTGTAGGTATCTAAACTAACTTCCTTCAAATTGTCTAAATAAATGTTTAACGAAACGTAAGGTGATACTAACTGCCATTTTATGAGTGATACCGTATTGGTACATTTAAAAACATATGATTATAATCAAGTTCTACTTAAGATCATGTCCTTACTAAATGAGTATTACATGGTTAACAGATATAATATAATCCACAGTGCATCTGCTATTGGTTCAAGCAATTATAGAATTTGTTCTGTGATGCCCGGAGCTGCCAAAGACGTTAAATTGTTAGAGTATCAATATGGATGTATGCACAAGTGAACAAGCATGGCAGCCTTATCAAAGTGATACATGCAATAAATTCACTGAAATTGATGTATCTTATATAATAGTAAGAAGTATGTTAAATCGTCGTCTCTTATATGATAGAATGGAAAATAAATGAAATAACTGACATAACTGTAGTATTTCATTTTCATTTCATTTGAATTCTAAATGAAAACCGTCTAAATTTAGAGTTACACAATGCTTTTAATTTATTGAGAAGCATCACTGATAACGATGATGTAGATACAGAATATTTAAGACTGGAGAAAGGTATTAGAATGGCCACCAATAAAATTAAAAAACAGAGTCACAAAACAAAGAAATTGTCCACTGAAACCATAGACTTATTGAAACAAAGAGAAGAACATCGTTTAAATATCACCAGCACACAATACAAATCGTTGGATAAAAAAGTAAAGCGAAACATCAGAAAGGACATTCGAAATTACAACAATAGTATGATACAAGCAGCGATAGAAAAGAATCGTTCACTAAAAATAGCCAAACAGGGTATTTCGAAGGGAAAGACGTGGATAAATTGTTTGCGTGATGATAGAGGTGTGAAACAAAGAAGTCGAGAGAAAATAACTAACATATGCACAAACTTTTATAAACATTTATACTCTGACGATAATCCAGCTCCCACAGACCAATTTAATATCAGCTATCATTGTCCTGACTCTGTTCCACCCATTACCGGCTATGAAGTTCATCTTGCTCTCGCGAAGATGAAATATAGTAAAAGCCCCGGTGAGGACGGAATTACGGCTGAAATACTGAAAATAGGAAAAGCATCACTTTTACCACATGTCACAAATCTTTTTAATTCCATTTTAAAATCAGGAAAATTTCCAGAAAAGTTATGTCATTCGAATATTATTTTATTACACAAAAAAGGCGATAAATCAGATATTAATAATTACAGACCTATAAGCCTTGTTTCACACCTCTATAAGGCCTTTATTAAGGTAATTGAAGGTCGCATTGCTGGTCAATTGGACAGTAACCAACCTCCTGAACAGGCAGGGTTCCGACCTGGGCTTTCTACTACAGATCACTTACAAACTTTGAATCAAATTCTTGAAAAATACAACGAATATAACATCCCCCTTTATTTAGCCTTCGTAGATTACAGCAAAGCTTTTGACAGTATTACCCACTCATCAATATTTAACGCACTACAAGATCAGGGCATAGAACCCACCTATATCCACCTCATACACAATATATACGCCTCAAGCACCGCTTGTATAAAGTTACAGTCTCCCGGACCGTCGTTCCATATAAAGAAGGGCGTCAAGCAAGGTGATCCGCTATCACCCAAGTTATTTACCAGTACCCTTGAACAAGTGTTCAGAAGGCTGGCGGCCGGGTGGAGAAACAAGGGCATCGAAGTCGGTGGAATGCGATTGACAAATCTACGTTTCGCCGACGACATCGTTCTTTTCTCATCGTCAGCTACAGAGCTCAGTGTCATGCTACAAGACCTTAGCAGAGCAAGCCTTGAGGTCGGATTAATGATGAATATGTCAAAGACCAAGCTCATGACTAACCATGTCCAAAGGAGCATAGAAGTGGATGGCGGAGGAAGACTCGACAAGACAAAGAAGTTGCTAGACGCACCGAAAACGCCTGGAGGAGCTATTGGTCCATGAAGGAGTATATGAAGGGAAACCTTCCTACATCCCTAAAACGGAAACTCATGGACATGTGCATTCTTCCAATCCTTACCTACGGTGCACAAACTTGGTATTTGACAAAAGTTCAGAAATCTGCCCTCAAGGTTTGTCAGAGAGCCATGGAACGCAGTATTTTGGGCGTGAAACTGCGATTCCAAAACGCAAGTAGCTGACGTAGCTCATGCAGCCGCCAAACTTAAGTGGAACTGGGCCGGGCACATCTGCCGCATGCCAGAAGACTTGCGGGCTAAAATCACCACCGCGTGGGTCCCACACAACCGAACACGGCGTCGCGGTAGACCTCGTCGGAGATGGCGAGACGAGCTTGACGTCTTCGACCAAGACTGGTGGGAGACTGCCCAGGATAGGGATACGTGGAGGGAACAGAGGGAGGCTTTTGCCCAGCAGTGGGACACTTAAGGCTTTAAAAAAAAAAAAAAAAAAAAAAACTGTAGTATGGTTTGTTTTATTTGGGAGATAGAGGTCCTTCTTTTTAAAATTTTTAATTCCAGTGGCCTTGACTAGCTGCTTGATCAATGCCACTATTACACAAAATATGCCGTATTGGTACATTTAAAAACATATGATTATAATCAAGTTCTACTTAAGATCATGTCCTTACTAAATGAGTATTACATGGTTAACAGATATAATATAATCCACAGTGCATCTGCTATTGGTTCAAGCAATTATAGAATTTGTTCTGTGATGCCCGGAGCTGCCAAAGACGTTAAATTGTTAGAGTATCAATATGGATGTATGCACAAGTGAACAAGCATGGCAGCCTTATCAAAGTGATACATGCAATAAATTCACTGAAATTGATGTATCTTATATAATAGTAAGAAGTATGTTAAATCGTCGTCTCTTATATGATAGAATGGAAAATAAATGAAATAACTGACATAACTGTAGTATGGTTTGTTTTATTTGGGAGATAGAGGTCCTTCTTTTTAAAATTTTTAATTCCAGTGGCCTTGACTAGCTGCTTGATCAATGCCACTATTACACAAAATATGTTGCAAAAGAGCTAAGCTACACCAGTACCTTATTTGAAAGCATAATGGGGCGTTTACGCCGCCTTTTCAATGCCAACGTATTGTAAACGCACCCTGTGTTGCTTTGGCAATTATAATATAAATATTGACCACTATAAGCGTCACATTGAACTGGCGTGAAAGGGTCAATTGCCAACCCACAGTTTTTTTCCATATACAGCAATCATTGTGTTCTGTACATGTTCCATTATATGATCATATACTTCCATCCAACTACTGCTATTCATTTCGCGAATTCTTCGCCTCAAGAACTTTAAAAGTATGTTGAGCTTATCAATGTTCTTGTTTACAATCATCTCTCGCATGTAAGTGACAATCAAATCAACATCGTAAGGTAATGGAGTTTGTCCACTCTCTAACCAAGCTCTTAGTAACTCTCTTACTTTGTCCCACGGGAGATCTAATAAACCTTGATTAGGACTAGTCTTTTTAACCTCTTTTATTTCATTTTTAACTTCTTTCATTTCTTGTTTAACTTCTTTCTTTTCTTGTTTAACAACAGGTTGGACAGGTATAGGTGGTTTGTACGGAGGATTATAGTTACTCTGTCCATGTAGAAATTTACTCATTAGATTTATAGAAGTTGGAGCTTGTGCTCTTAAAGACAGATTCTTAGGAGGCCGACCTCGCCTTTTACCAAAGGCAACAGGTGAGCATTTACTAGCACCTATCACTGGCGATTTCTTAGGAGATGGTACTTTTGTTTTCTTGGGAGTTGTAGGTTTTGATACCGGTTCAGATTTGACTTTATTCATTGTTTCTGCTAGACCAAGTTCTGTGATAGTTCTTCTTTCAGGTTTAATTGAATTTGTGTTAACAAGAAATTTGCTCATACCTCCTTTTGTTTGATATTTACTTCCTATTGATTCTAATTTAGTAACTTGTATCCCAATACCTCTCATTTCTTTTGGGTCAATCTTCTGTTTGTTGCTAATGGAGATAATTTCTCTAGTTATTATTTCAACATCATTTGTAGCATTTAATAAAGAGATTGACTTGTTTATAATGTTACAAAATCCGTGTCCCATAAACTTTGCAGTTTCTACTGGTGCTTTTTCATCTCTTACCATAAGTTTCAGAGTTATACATTTTCCTAAAACTTTGAACTGCACCATCCTAGTGTGAACTTCAGCTGATAATTGTTTTAAAAATTCTATACATTGGTCATTATTTTCAAATCTGATTCCATAATTAACTTCAGCAGATACAGACTTTCTTACAGTGTGGAATGTCAGAGGATTATTATCACGAGCTCTGCACTGATCATACAACTGAAGGCCTGTTTTGATACCCAAGTGTTGTTGTAAAGAAGCTAAACTGAGAGTCTGCAAAGAGCCACAAGTTTTATGACCAAGAGACTCTAGTTTTGAAGCAGTTTGCCTCCCCACTCCAGGTAAATCTTTTAGTTTAATTTCAAATATGAAGTCTTCAACAAGTTCGGCAGAGAGGAAAAACTGGCCATCAGGTTTTGCGCGCTTTGTTGCTAACCTAGCCTGTAGGCGATTACCTCCAAATCCAGTTGAACATGGACACCCAGTCTTACTCCTTATTTCTTCTCTCAATAAAGTTGCAAAGTCTTGAACGGTTATATCCAAATCCTTTAAAAGTTCACTACAATCAACATACATTTCATCACAAGACACTGCCTCAATATTAAGTGAGTATTCAGCAACAGTGTTGTATAATGTGTAAGCTACTTCTTTGTACCCATCAAAATCATATGGAATGGTTTGTATGTCCGGGCATAGTCTTAAAGCTGCACCCATAAACATACCATTCTTAATGCCCTTTGCCCGAGCTTCATAAGAACATGATGCAATTTCACTCATAGACCCATATTTATCATCTTCATTTCCAATGGCATCTACTCTAGTCACCAATTTGATATCTTCTTCATTAATTCCAGTGGCCTTTACCAGTTTCTTAGCATGCTTTTCTCTATATAAATTAAATTCAGTATCTCTATCCACCCCTGCTCTTTTAGGTCTGCCTTGCCCACCCTTGGAATGTGTGACTGCCACAGGTTTGTCACGGAGCTCAGGTCTCTTCCTCAGCCCTACTGATACAAAGAAACAATCCATGTCTATATGCATGATTGTTTTTCCGCCTTCGAATGTTATCTGTGATAGGCAGTTGGTATTGTTTAATGCAACAAGTCTTTCTTTTAACTGTGTTCGTGCTGGAAATTGAAAATTGCTGGTTTCCCTCAGATCATTCACATGCTGTTTGAAGCAGGCACCAAGTTGTGAAATATGATGTAACCGTGAATTATTGTAGAACTCTGAAATATAATTAGGGTCAGCTGCTGTTTTTGTTGAATGGTCTATTTTCTTCGGTAAATCATCTAAAAACAGATTTACTTCTTTGGGCTTCGGTTCATCAACAACAACATTCAACATTTCATCTAAATTCACTTCATGACTTATAATAACATTTTTCTCAGGAGTCTCAGGCATACTTGTTGATGGCTTAGAATCAACTATAGACTCCCCTTTAACCTTAGCAAAGTTTAACCGAGGCTGTGATCTAGAGTTCCCATACAATAAATAATCCTTATAATTTAGCAGTTTGTTGGCAGCTATGCTATCTGTAATCCAATCGGGTCTCACGACTTTAACTAGGGTCATGTTCTTCACTTTTGTATCGGGTAAATTAGATGCTATAATGAAATCATCACTTCTTTGATATGTGTGATAAACACCACCATGCTTAGACATCAAAGCTTTCAGTTCGTCTGATGACGGAATTGTATATCCATTCACAAATATGCTTACGCCGCTAAATATATCTGACAATTTTTCTTGTTCACTGCCTGCTCTGGAACTAAATTGCTCTTCCAATTTGGAAATTTTCGCGTTCATGTAACCACCCCAGGCTTCGAAGCCATTGTCGGGGAATTTATCATCACGTCGCCTCATCTGCGAAGTAATGGACATTATTTATATACTTTTCCTTTACTAATTTAATATTAAAGTGCCATATAAATAACAAAAACGTTTACTCACCGTTAGGTATTTGCATGGAACTTAGAAGAGGAGTACTTTGATTCATTCAAATAAACACTAATTCAGAAGTAAAATACAAATTAAAAATATCAAGACAACATAAAACTTCGTAATGTAACGTAACACGATGTATATTTTTCTGCCGGCAGTGCCGGCGCCGCGCGAGTAATTTTAAATCTGTCAAATTGACACCCCTTGCAGTGTTGTCAGAATAGTACTAATAATGTACGGCCAAATAATGTATGGCCCGATAATACGCGTCTACTTTTTGTGAACTCGAATTATTGGGTCGTATATTATCAGCCCGGACAATACCGAATAGGGAACATTACGCAAAACTCTTCGTAGGTGGCGACACTAGCAGCGTTGACATTGTATTCCGTTCCCACTTGCGGTATTGTCTATGCAAGCATCCTTGTCACTCATTTGACAATCTATTGTGCATGTGTGTGTGTGAATCCCTATATACTAAATCTATACTGGTTTACTATTAGTGGTAGTGCTGCCTCTGGCGGCAGAACATTGCAGTAATGTTCCCTATTTACGCAATAGGGAACATTACGCAAAGCTCTGCGTAGGGGGCGACACTAACACAACCCGTAAACAAACCGCCATGACGTACAATGTCATATTGATTTACCTAACAAACAATAACAAATAATTGATGAAAACGCGTTAAACTACAATCGTTTTACTATCATTCGTGTGTGAAATACCTGTACTGTGATATAAAAATGGCATCCTATAGCTATTTAAAGGTGGATGAGGGCTTTTTTTTGCTTAACGACCTATTGCCGCTTCCCATAGTTTTCGTATCATCGTTTCCTTAGGAAATTACTGATGCCCTTCATTGTTGCATCCAATTACGCAGCACTGATGCATTTTATTTATTGAAATATTTGATCCAGAGCTTTGAAAGACTTGTCAAAGTTGTCAAAAAAACTGTTTACTAATTGTGATAGTGCTGCACTCTGGCGTCAGAACATTGCATTGCCCTATAGGGAACATTACGCAAAACTCTTCGTAGATGGCGACACTAGCAGCGTTGGCATTGTATCTCGTTCCCACTTGCGGTATTGTCTATGCAAGCATCCTTGTCACTCATGTGACAATCAATTGTGCATGGGTGTGTGAATCCCTATATTCCTATACTGGTTTACTATTAGTGGTAGTGCTGCCTCTGGCGGCAGAACATTGCAGTAATGTTTCCTATTTGCTCAGGATGGTAATGCACGGCCCACTAATGTACGGCCCGATAATATGCGTCCACTTTTTGTGGACTCCAATTATTGGGTAGTGCATTATCAGGGTGGACAAAAATGGCTTTCATTTATTGCCCCTGAACAAGTTTGCTGCCTGTCAAAAGCGAACTCTGCCTTAGGTCGATTAGGTTAGGGTTCACTTGTGTCCTTCAGACCGGAAATTCGCGGGTTGGCAATGTTCTGCCGCCAGAGGCAGCACTACCACTAATAGTAAACCAGTATAGAAATACAGGGATTCACACACACATGCACAATTGATTGTCAAACGAGTGACGAGGATGTTTGCATAGACAATACCGCAAGTGCGAACGAGATACAATGTCAACGCTGCTAGTGTCGCCACCTACGAAGAGTTTTGCGTAATGTTCCCTATTTGCTCAGGGTCATAATGCACGGCCCAATAATGTACGGCCCGATTATACGAGTACGCGTACATGGACGCGTATTATTGGGCTGTACATTATAATGGCCGTACTTTAACCGGCACCCTATTTATTTATTCCACCAAAGAGAATAGACAAATTTTACCTAAAAATAAAATTTATATTAAGTTACTTACCTTATTCCAAGCCTATACAATTGAGATGGCAACATCTATTTCCACAGGCAACACTGCCTAGTTCCAAGTGACAGCTGCTATAATTCCGGTTTTCTCCCCACCTTTGAACCAGCAACGGCTCGACATCGGCTGCGCGCCGCGGGGCCGTCATTGGATTCTCAATTGAGTCTACCGTCCAATATGAAATAGGTGGACGGTAGGTAGCCACTGTAATTAGACAGGTGGCGATGAAGCCACGGTCGGCAGACCGGTGGCAATACTATGTTATGTAAACAAACACCGCATTGGGTGTAGGTGGTTGGTTTTGAAGTACACAAATTATGGTACTTTATAGGTACAGCTGAAATAAGAGCTTAAGTACTAATGTGTTATCCTGAAATACAAGCTTAAAAACTAGGTTTAGTGGCTGAAATATAAGCTTAATTACTAAATTGTGTAGCTGAAAAATAAGCTTAAATACTAAGATATACCTTTGAATGTTATAAAACATACGAGTAGAAAGGTATTTGAGCATTCGCCAGCAGGCAGCAATGAAATTAGGCTTGGAATAAGGTAAGTAACTTAATATAAATTTTATTTTTAGGTAAAATTTGTCTATTAAGTATTGTACCTTATTCCAAGCCTATACAATTGAGAAGTGTTTGTTATCGGCTGCTGGTTCACTAAGGATTAAAAATAGGTAGAACTGTATAGATTCGTTAGAACGCCAATGTGAAAAAGATATTAGTTAGATTTATTACAAGAAAACTTGTACAGCAGTAAAAGTTTCATATACATACTCAGGTAATTTCAATTATCAATCATCTTGCATTGACTAACTTACAAAAATATCAAACTACGAAATCGGATCTAGATTGGTTTTAAAAGCCGAAAGTTGTCTTATAAACTTTCTGAAATATAGCAGCATTGAGCACCTAATGTAATGACTTACCACTTTCCAAGACGATTAGGTACCTACTAATGAAATAATATTAAGACTGTCAAGAGTGTTAAACCAGCTTCACGATAGCGTATACCTACTGTTCACACTACTAGATATGTGCGTTAGCATTCTTCAGAAAAGCATGAATGATTGTTAATGGAGCCGCCTTAACAAGCCTTAATTATCTTTATATATATCCTCATTGTACTGGGGACAAAACTCAAACTCAAAATCTTTATTGACGTCAATTATTATTTATTGGTGACGAATAACGTCAGTCTACGTTATAATAAGTGGGTCGATATTTGGATTAAAAACGTGTAGCCAGCCAATTTGTGAATAATTATGTAATTCATTTCATAAGAAACCCTAGAGCCAAAATCGGGTCAAAAATGTATCTGATCAAATTCAATGTTCACCTAAAAGTCTCAAATATCGAGCCACGTCAATATACCCACTGGGGATAGTTGGGATGATGTAACTTTGAAAACAAAAATGTTCAGCCAGGAAAAACTATTGTGGCTGACAATAAAGTGTGAACTAAACGGTGGGTCCGTGTCAGACCACAGAACTACATGATAAAACCTATGTAGGTTTGTTCAAGCGTAATTTAATATGTACGATTCATACATGCGATACTAAGCTAAGTTGGTTTAAAAGACGCCCTAGGTGATTCCATCCTTGAGCTAAGAAATCAACTATGGGATGGGATGGCCCACTACTCATCAGCCAGATTTTTACAACTATCTAATAAATAGATTAGTGCTAGGTATCTGTCACAAACAAAGTGTGTAGTATTATGAATCTCCATGGGATAATTATATGCGGGCCGCATTCCACAGGTCACTGAGATAAAAACGCCAAACTAGCTAATAGGTATGCAAACATTCAGATCAGAGAAAACGTGTTGTTTCGAGTAAGACTGAGTAAAGGACTAGTCGACGCCAATAGTACCTAGGTACTTACATCTAACTCTGATTTAAATTACTAACTTTAACCAACGTTGAACTAACTGAACTATATAATGTTACTATGTATGTACCAAAACTACTTGGACTTTCTTCGACGCGAAGAGATCTGACAAAGACTAAATTCAATATATGTTGAGCCCCTTGTTGAATAGAGTGGATGACACTCCTACTGACATTAAAATCTTTAAATTCGATCTACCCTGGTGGTGTAATATATGTAATAGGTACCTACGAAGGCTACCGGCGGTTTAGCACGAGATACTGAATGTGTAGGTACTACTGAATTCTTACCGCTCTTGTTGACTAAGTACGATGCAAATGTTTGATTATCTGACACGATTTGATAGCGATGAGTATGTCAGTCTATTAATTTCCCTTAAGTATCGGTACTGGCAACATGTCAGGAAGACTAAAGTATCTGCAAGATTCACTATAACTTGCGTTAGCAGGCGTTAACATCTCTCCTTTTGAATAGTACTCTCTTGTCTAACAGATCTGACGCCAGTAAAAATGGAGATAATATTGAAAGATAATACAAGTGGTAGTCACAAGGTCGCCCAGCTCGAGAACTAGAATTACAAACAGCTTTAAGCTTTGTTGGATATTATTTATAACATAAATGAGCCTTACTCGAAGACTGAGGCTTTGCATATGCGAGAGTAATAAAGGCGAGCAATATGGGACTTATTAGAATAGAAGATGTCCAATATTAGGACGTTTACCTTATAGGTACTTTCCTAACCTCTCGTGAAAATCTTGTGTTTTGTGCTAAATCCCTTCAGCTGAGAAGGACTTAATGTTAATCGCCAGATCTCTCTGCAATCCCAGGGACTCCATGGATCGCTAGCCCTAAATTGTTCAGCTAGAGAAACCTTTAGCTATGCAGCAACCTTCAGTTCTGGCGTGCACAGGTAACGAGCCTGGTACTTTGAGATCTGAGGACCTTAACTACCTGAATGATGAGCGAAGCTGCCGCCGAAAATTTGAGAGACTAGACAAATATCTAAATCGAAGTATATTACCTTCAGCAATTGTCGTTGTATGTTGTACGACATGAATGTACATACATGAAGTATGCATTATACACGCCCAGTCTCGCCATCCAATCACGTGATCAAAATCGTGAACCTTGAAAAAGACAATAAATGGAAAAGATCCACGTATACGGACATGAAGGGTCGTTTCAATAATTAAGTACTCCTTCAACATGCCCTTTTTCAAGACCAGAGAAATTACAGTCCTGGTCCACCCGGCTCCAATAAAAACTCATGGTTCGCAAGGTCTCTCGATATCTTCCGTCAATGATTCTGACAACATCTGTGAAGGGCAGTGTACTGGAGAACAGCATTTAGACTGTCCTGATTATTACAAACTGCTCTATGTTGGAAACTGTGCTGTAGCCCCACCTTCAACCTACCTTGTTTGCTTGTACGTAGCATACCTACGTAATTTTGTGTAACTCGGCAGAGCCAGCGGTAACTCTAAGCTGCGGAAAGTACTCGACACAGTCAATTTCCAGCCGGAAAGGATAAACAAGGACCTAGTATTATGCTTTGACTGTAACATTCGCAAAAGTGTGCTTAGTAGCAACTTCTTGTGCAGGAGTGACTGCTGAATGGGTGGTAGCAACTCCTTGCGCAGGAGAGACAGCTGAATGGGTGGTAGCAACTCCTTGCACATGAGAGTCAGGTGATTGGATGGTAGCAACTCCTTGCGCAGGAGAGACAGCTGAACGGGTGGTAGCAACTCCTTGCGCAGGAGAGACAGCTGAACGGGTGGTAGCAACTCCTTCCGCAGGAGAGACAGCTGAACGGGTGGTAGCAACTCCTTGCGCAGGAGAGACAGCTGAACGGGTGGTAGCAACTCCTTGCACAGGAGAGACATCAGCTGAACGGTTGGTAGCAACTCCATGCACAGGAGAGACATCAGCTGAACGGGTGGTAGCAACTCCTTCCGCAGGAGAGACAGCTGAACGGGTGGTAGCAACTCCTTGCACAGGAGAGACATCAGCTGAACGGGTGGTAGCAACTCCTTCCGCAGGAGAGACAGCTGAACGGGTGGTAGCAACTCCTTGTGCAGGAGAGACAGCTGCACGGGTGGTAGCAACTCCTTGCACAGGAGAGACATCAGCTGAACGGTTGGTAGCGCGTAACGTAAGCTGGAAAATGTCTTATAGCTACTGAAATTCAAACATATGAAACGTGTCGAAACGGAACTCGAACAAGCGTTCGCTGCGTAACAGTCAACACATGGCTGCGCACTCATGATTATATAATTAAGTAGTAACTCTTCATTAGAGATTCTCTCCTGTACGCTCCTAGCGGAATATACGCAACAGTTACCCTCAACGTCTGTCTGCGCGACGACTAAATATAATTTGTAGGAAGTATGATTAAATGAAATATACGACTACAAACTCTTGAAAACTCAATAGTACCAAATCTAATTTCATATTAAAATTTAAGTCGATAAGACTAATGGAACCGGGTGAAAATCAACCAGCAATACTTGCATCGATTCACAAACCCTTGGTTAATAAATATAATTACAAGGCAAGGTAATTTGAATAAGAATTGCATCGGCAAAACCAGAAGATTATACGAACTTATATATATATATTTTTTTTTTTTTTTTATGTAGGTATTTCATTTAAATCGACACTCGTATGGCAGCTAATTCGTAAGCATGTAAGCACCGCCCAGAATCTTAATTAATTTAGGTTCGGTTTGATTGACATATATATAACGACTTGAAAATAATAGTTGAAACTGAAATACGGTAATCACCCAACGTACCAATGTGCTCCTTAGAAAATTGCAGTACCCGATGAGTTGAGGGTAGTTTCAAATTTGAAATCAATCTCCTTCAAATGAGCACTGGCATGGGTAGGCCGTGCCAGTTTTACTGGAGGAAGAACTTAAGGAGGCTTCCAGGTCATCGGGTACGCAAATTGACAAAAACCTTAATCATCAAAATTGCCTTCATGCGCGAGGAATAAACGACATTGAAGCATCTTACCTCCTGCATGAGTACTACTCACGATTTTCTCCAATACTGGCATCCGTCCGTTGCCAGGCGGTGAAGAATCTACGCTACTCGCGAGCCTTTGTTAGCGGAGCACAATCCTGCACCTTCATTTCGTTGATTACTACCCATTTTGTCACTATCATGGAACATTTCACCAGAAAATTGCAAGGAATTTTCCGTTTTATAAGCATATTATATGTAGTACTGCCGAAGCTAGTACTACGTGTTGCCTCTGCAAGAAAAAGAACGCCAGTGACGGCCCCGCGGCGCGCAGCCGATGTCGAGCCGTTGCTGGTTCAAAGGTGGGGAGAAAACCGGAATTATAGCAGCTGTCACTTGGAACTAGGCAGTGTTGCCTGTGGAAATAGATGTTGCCATCTCAATTGTATAGGCTTGGAATAAGGTACAATACTTAATATAAATAAGAGACGGGACTTCGAACAAGGTTTTGGATGGCAGTGACATTGTCATTTGATTTTGACATGACAACTCATTCGAACTTTAGCTAGTTTGAAATACCACAATACCAATAAAAATAAACGCTAGTACGGAAGTAAACTTAACGTTATCGATATCGATAATATTAGAACCCAACGTTGTCGATATCGATAAATTATGATTAGGGACGTCGTTGGGCCCACTGCAAATTGCTTTACAAAATCTAAAACTAATCCGATTTAGGTATGAAATAATAAAAGGAGAACAAATATTTCATACAGTTTATTTCACACTTATTTCCAAATAACAGTATATTTACAAAAATTCACCAATCTGTACACATAATAATATCTTTGCGGGTCGCAATTAATTCTTCTTGAACTAAGAAACCTCGCGCTTGTAGGTTTTATCCAAGTACCAACCGTTGTTTATCATACGAGGGCGACACTGAAAGTCTTTAGAACTGGCCACTTGTAATAAATATAATAAAAAAATAAGTTCAATATTTGAAAATGGAACTCTTTCTTAATATTTTTGTGTACGAATTCCACTCGATTGTCATTTGTTTTACGATTTGGCGGCAAATTGAAAATTGTGTGTACTACGTGAGCATGAATTTAACGCGAGAAAATTTTCGAGCAATGATTTTTTACGACTTTCGATGTAATTTAAGTCAACAAGAAAGTTATGATAGACTTCGATTGGCCTTTCACGATGAAGCCCCATCTCGTGCTACTATTTACAACTGGTTTAATGAATTTAAACGTGGCCGCACTGATCTCACTGATGATCTGCGTGAGGGCCGGCCTTCTACGGCGACTACTGAAGATAACATCAGTGTTGTGCGGCGTATGATAGAGACTGACAAAAGAGTAACCTATCAGCAGATTCGTACAAGCTTAGCCATTGGTATGAGTCAAGTCCACAAAATCCTCCATGAACATTTAGCGGTGAGGAAGCTTTGTGCCCGGTGGATACCTCATAATTTGACAGAAGCCCAAAAAGTCCGTCGTGTTGATTGGTGCCGTGAAATGGGTCAAAGATTCAACGGAGGTGACTCAAATGCTGTGTTCGACGTAGTTACGGGTGACGAAAGCTGGATTTACTGTTATGATCCTGAAACTAAAATACAGTCTGCTGAGTGGGTGTTTCCTTCCGAGGAGTTGCCTACTAAAGTGAAGAGAGGTCGAAGTGTGGGAAAAAAGATGGTGGCCTCGTTCTTCGGAAGGACTGGTCATTACGCAACAATTATTTTAGAGGATCAAAAAACAGTTACTGCGAAGTGGTACACTAACAATTGTTTACCACTTGTCTTGGAAAAAGTTCGAGAAAAACGGCCTCGCAGTAGGATCCTGCTTCACCACGACAACGCCTCATCGCACACCGCCAAGCAAACGATCGACTATTTGGCGACGGCAAACGTGGAATTACTGGGTCACCCACCTTATAGCCCCGACCTTGCACCTTGTGATTTTTATTTATTCCCAAAAATTAAAGAAAAACTTCGAGGAAAACGTTTTATGGACGCCGACGAAGCAGTGGCTGCGTTTCAAAAGGCCGTCGAAGAGACCCCTAAGGACGAGTGGGCAAAGTGCTTTTCTCAGTGGTTCTATCGAATGCAGCGATGTATTGATGTGAAGGGAGGCTATTTTGAAAAGATATAATAAAAGTAATAAGTTGCTTGATTGCTCAGTTTTTGATTTTCTAAGAACTTTCAGTTTGACCCTCGTATTGGCGCTTGATATTTTGTTATTAATACTTACGTATTTTATTTTAAGATAATTATTAATTTTATTTCGTCAAAAGCATTGTTTGTTTGACACACACATGTTTTCTCGTGAAGTTATAATATCCATGGTAACCGGCCAAAGTCACCATGACAAAATGACAGACAGAGAAAGAACGGAAGTAGGAGATGGCATGAGTCCGCCATAGCAATAGTACAGATAGAAAACTTGTCACTTGTCAGAACTTGTCAAATTTGATCTGAATTTGAGCAGTTGGACCGTGGAAGTCATTCATATTTTTGTTCCTAAGTAGTTGCGCTACACTGTATATACGGTACCCAACCCGCGCATCAGTGCTGCCAACTGAGAGGCAATTAATGTTGTCGGGGGAATTAATAAAATGTATTCATTCCACCGGCAAATATCCTACTAAATTCGTAATAATATTAAAACAATATCAATTAATGAACATAATTTTAAGTAAACTGAAGGTCCATAACTCAATAACATAAAGCCCTGGCTAGACAGTCGCCAACACGCCCCTCCGACCGAGCGACCTTGGTCCGCACCGACCGTGTAGACAGTTGTTTGGAGCAAAATTTCATACTACAGCGGACGGTGCCGACTGCCGACTAAGGTCGCTCGGTCGGAGTGGCTTGTTGGCAACCGTATAGTCAGGGCTTAAAGCCCCTGCTAGACGGTCGCCAACACGCCACCCCGACCGAGCAACCTTGGTCGGCATCGACCGCTGTAGTATGAAATTTTGCTCCAAACAACTGTCTACACGGTCGGTGCGGACCAAGGTCGCCCGGTTGGAGGGGCGTGTTGGCGACCGTCTAGCAGGGGCTTTATACAATACAATGGCGGTTGACCAAGGTCATACTAGTGACATCTAGTAGTGAATAGTCGAACTAATTAAGGTATCGTTTTTTCTGTCGTCTGTGGATGTCGTGGAGTTTCCCCTCTCTGTCATACTTACGAGTTCGTACGTACGTGCGACAGAGAGGGAAAACTTCGAATGACGTTCGCGGTAGGCCCTCTGTATAATAGACGGCAGAACTAAAGGTGTTTGACTGTGTGACATTATTATAACCTTAGAACCATAGACAAATTTAATAAATTACCTATAAGAAACATTTGAAGCGGGACAATAAGTATAGGGTAAACGTCCGAGTGCTCGACGCTGTATATGGATGGGCACTGTATGTCAAAGCTATTGCTTTGTTAAATTCGATTCGAACTAAGTAAGAGGATTTTTCTTGATTCGTAAGCCACTTTGACATACCTAGAGTGCCCATGCCTGTCGCGAAGAGGGTTCGCGAGAAATAACCCTTAAATAATATTTGTATATAGCAACATTGACTGAACACCGGATGGACTCAAACTCTATTTTATCTTTGGTAAGCTTTGAATTTTGTCGCTAAAATTCTTTTGTTTTCTGACATTTAAAATGATATAAATTGTGATGGTGAAAATAGTTTTTGTGCCCGTTTCCTGACCTGTTACCCAAAGCTAAGTATCTTGAAAACATGTAGAATATTCCTTTATTTAAGTCTTTATTAATGGAGTGGAAGTTAGGTGACTTGGCGAAACTCATAGAGCTGATCAAGCAACCTATTTCCATCCGATACGCTTATCCGTAATATATCATTAATGTTATTGTCTGTCGCTACTAAGAATCTGAAGAAGGCTTGCGAGCCGCCGTTTTAATATTCGGCAACTTTGAGAACCGAAGGGTTCACCAGTGCACGTAGACTTGGCCAATTCTATAGGCAGGGAATGAGTAAAGAGTCCGCGCGACTCAGGACGAAACATAAGTAAGAGGGTCCTTGCGACTCTGTCTGAGCCTGTGGGCTACCAAGTTCATAACATTCAATAACATGCTAAGGATAAGTCAGTTAACGTTTTTACCTATGCGTTGAAGGCATAGTCAAGTACTTAGAGGATCTAGCAGAGATTCATGTTTTCACCTTTAAACAGATGGGACATTCAACCCAACTACATGGGATCAGCGGACGGTGCCAGGTCAAGGAACACTTATAAGGTAAGACAGCTGACCCAACAATCTGACCAGAAAAATTGACTCAACGTTCCTATTAAAGGATTCTCACTTAAATTTATAAACTACAAGTTAATGGTCTTAATATCAATTTATTATACATAATATTACATACTCTAATTGCGAAGCAGATATATCATATCCAGAGGAAAGTTAATCCAAGAGTTACATTCCATAGGACCTGGAGCTAGAATGTCCTTGTGAGGTTATTCTTCTTTGAATACACTCATGAAGACATTATCACTTTTGTACGCAGCCGTATGTTAAGGAGCGGGACAAAATTTGGTGGTAGATGCTGGGATTTGAATTTGATAAATATGTAGCTCAGTATTTAAAGATTCAGTTGAAATAAAGTCTAGTGCAGATTAAACCAAGTCTGATAAATAAAACATATTAATAAACCTTTAAGATCAAGAATATATATAACTAAAATTAAAATTTTCATTTTAGTGGTCAGCTGTCTTATGATTTTGATATTGAGGACATCTTTGGTTGAGTAGGGAAACTAATAAAAACAGACATTGTTATTTATTTGTGTAACCCTTAGATATAAGAAATAACAGGGACGTTGGTAAAATGATTAGAACTCATTTTACAAACGTTGTTGTGTATAAAACACAATTTTATCAATTTGAGGGCTAAAATTATCAAGAGCAAATTGGTTTAGCTACGCGGCACCAGTTGTAACGAAGAAGTTCTACTATTCAATCATAGATGGCGAGTTACGAGTTATTCGGAAATAGTATTTTATTTTAGGAAAACGTATTACTTTTATATCAAATAAATATTTATACGTTTTAGAGAATTTTAGTAGATATCAAATAATATTTCTTATTTAAAAAAGTCAATATAAATAATTGGAAAGAAATTGACATCTGGCAAGGTCGAAACGTCAAATTGATATTCAATTTTTCTTTTATCTGTCAGATCAAATCAAAGGAAATTTAATAATTATATTACTAATTAGTTTCGTAATTCAATAAACGTGAAGTAAATACAATTACTTACTTATTGTAATAAATTCTTTAGGTGGAACAAGAAGAACGTTCTCGCAAAAAGGAGACTTATTATTTGTCAACAAGAAAATATTGTTTGAGGCCTTCTACAATATTGATTGAAGTTATTTAAAGGAAACAACTAAAAATAAAACAGGGATAATCGTGATCATCAGGTAAGAGTGATTATTTACGTTTTTCAAGTGTAATTATTCATCGGTCAAAGTATTTTGCCGGTAAGCAATTTACAATTTGAAATTCGCATTTCTAGCGAAATAAAGTATTAGTATAGTGCTGAATGAGTTATATTATGGCAATTGCACATATGGAACGATACATTTGTTAAATTTGACAGTACTGCAACTAATTTTCTCTTAAAAAACCCGTGATTATAAAGTCGCAAACATAATTTGATCAGGTAATATTATTTTCTATTAAAACTTATTGTGTTATCCTCTATCAATAGGATCAGTGATAATAAATGAATAGAAGAACCTATCTTCAAGGAGATATACGATAAATGTAAAACGAAGTGTTACAAGATCGAGAGGTATGTAACAATGTAATCGTGTATACTGTAAAGCGAGTGGTTACTTAGTGTTACCTATGCAGTGCATATATCTTATTTGCAACATAAAACTGGATAAGTAAAGAAGGTTTTTGTTTGTTTATGGATATGTATTAAGAAAGCACAGTAACACTTTGGAACAAACATTGTTTACTCGGATGAGCAAAATTTCACATATATTCTGCATACATATATTGCAGTGTGTGTGTGTTATTAAAGGTGTTCAATCATTGTATATTGTGATAAGACCAAAGCATACAGTTACTAGGGTAAAGTAGTGCTTACTGCGATATTTAGTGACAGGTAGTGACGTATTTGTTTTGATTGATTCAATCAAACCAAATAGGCGCTATCAACATGCATATTTAGTTGTGTGTCATTAATAATAAAGACCTGAGTGATTTTCTTGTGGTTCCATATAACGAGATGAAGGTGCACGGTAGTGCAATGGTCAAGTCAGATGGATAAAAAGTGGAAATGTTTCGAAGGAAACAGACTCGTCCAACTAAGTGTCATGGTTATTGACTATACTAAGTCATGCTTTAATTGTTTATTATGCAATTTATTGGAACAAGAAATCACTTGGTAATATGATATTAATACTTTATGTCAAGTACTGTTTGAGATATGTCACAACATTTATTGCAAGGCAGTAGGGTAACTAATTGAGTGTATACTGGAAGTGAATATGCTTCATACAGAATAAACTTAATTAATATTAACCAAGACAAATTATTAGAGTCAACGCTACTGTGATAAATATGGATGATATGAACTATTGTACTACAGGGTGTTTAAAATAATTTCAGATTTATACTTGTACATGCAAAACCATGGATGAAATATATTTGGGTAGATTAACCAAATTTGTGGAAAACATCAAAAGCTTGTCAAGCAGCTCTCGTGTTCTTTGTGTTCTAAAGTCGTGGTCTTCTGAAGATGAGGAACAAGCAAGAATTTTGGCATCAAAGCTACAAGCTGTACTTGATCGATTCAGCAACGAATTGTATCAATATTTTAACAGTTCTCAAGATCCTAATGCGGATGAGATATCTAATATGACAACTGAACAATTGGAAGGAGACGAGATGTTGGCTGAATTGAATGCTCGAATACAAGTCAAGAAAGACAAGGCTGTTTCTTCTTCTTCAAGCTCGGGTCAGTTAATGAATAGAGGAAAATTACCGGAATTGGTTTTACCAATTTTTTCGGGAGATGTACTTCAATGGACGCAATTTTGGGATCAATTCTGTTCTATCATTGATCAGAGAGAGATGAGAGATGTCGATAAGCTACAGTACTTAAAAGCTTCTTTTAAGGGTGAAGCAATGACAATCTTGGAAGGTCTTGAGACCACTAATGACAACTATAAGATTGCCATCACCACTCTCACAAATCGCTATGGGAAAAGGATTCAAATTATTGACGCGCATTATTCAACTCTCTACAAACTTAAAAGAGCAGAAAAACAAGAAGAGTGTAGAAAAACATTGGATGAAATAGAGAGACATCTTCGTGTATTGAACTCACTAGGAGAAAATATTGAACATAATCACCTTCGATTCGTAATAATGGAGAAGTTTCCAGAAGAAATTATATATGAACTAAAATTGAAACTGAGTAACGAGACTGTAGAAGAAATTAGGAAACAACTTCATGTTGTACTATCAGCTAGAGAAGATGCTAAGATAACCTTTGAGAAACTGGATAAAGAAGACTCTAGTTATACTACACAGACGCTTCATATAAAAGAAGAGAGAATCCAGAAGAGACCTAAGATACAAAAACGAAAGAATGGTGAAACTGTGAAGAAATCGAATAAACGATTTAAACCAAATCTAGCCGCTTTTAGCAAAACTCAAACCACTAAGAGATTTCATAACTTCAAGGATGAGAATAATAGACAAGTATCTACACAGAAAAGAAGGAAAATCAGCTGTATCTTTTGCAAGGGTGATCATTTCAATGATGAGTGCACAAACAGTAGAACTGTAGAACAAAGGAAAGCGAAATTAGGAAACCGTTGTTATAATTGTCTGCGTATGGGTCATACCTTAAACTCCTGCAGATTAAGATACAGAGCTTGTTATCATTGTGGTGTGAAGGGTCTACATAACAGAGCGCTTTGCCCTAAAGGAGTGACAACTAAGAAAGAATCTACTAGTGCACTACATGTACATGGGAATTAATCCACAATATTGCAAACAGCTGTTGTCAACGTCAAGGGACTTAACAATACATCAATGAAGTGCCGTGTGTTATTGGACTCTGGTAGTATGAGAAGTTATGTCACTCAAGATGTCACTAAACACCTTGAATTGGAGAAAGAAGAAAACTGCCATCTGATGGTATTTACGTTTGGTTCAGACAAACCTCAAGAGATAGATAGTTCGATAGTGAAACTTCATATTCGATCAAGGGTTAATAAGCAAAAGGTATGCGTGATATATGCGAACATTGTACCTTCTATCACGCGTGGCATTTCATCTCATAGTAAGGAACTGGATGAGTGGGAACATCGAGAAGATTACCTACTGGCTGATGATGGTTCACTGTCAGATAGGGTGGATATACTGATTGGTAACGATTATTACCATTCAATTATGGCTGAAGAAAAAGTAAAGATACGAGAGAATCTATATTTGGTGAATTCTAACTTAGGTTGGATACTTTCTGGCAGGACTAGAGACGAACATGGGGACGAGTTGTCAGTACTCACATACTTTCAAGCGTCATATGAAACTAAATTAAATGAACCTGATTTGCCGTTAGATAAGGTATCTATGAAGGTTTTGTGGGACCTAGAGTCCATAGGAATCATCGATTCACCAAACTCTACTAGAGAGGAGGAAGCCATTGAACATTTCAATAAGAACACCACGTTCAAAGAGGGGCGCTATCATGTTAGTTGGCCTTGGAAAGAATATCCACCTGAATTACCTACCAACTATGGATTAGCGTATGGTCGTTTGGTCGGGCTGCTGAAAAGATTAGATTCCGACACCTTATCGACTTATAATCAAACACTCAAGGATCAACTACGAAATGGTGTCATAGAGGTGGTACCTGAAGGTATTAAAGAGGATCATCCAATCCATTTTCTTGCTCATCACCCAGTCATAACACCTGGCAAATCTCTCAGGATTGTTTATGATGCCAGCGCGCGTACGAAGGATACTAAAAGCTTAAACGAATGTTTATACTGTGGTCCTATGATGTTGGAAGATTTGACAGGGCTACTTATGAAATTCAGATGTCATGCCATAGGAATAACGGCAGATGTGGAAAAAGCCTTTCTACAAATCGCTTTAAATGAAAATGACAGAGATGTTACAAGATTTTTTTGGCTAAAAGATATAAATAAACCCATTACTGAAGACAACTTGTTACAATATAGGTTCTCGCGCGTACCTTTTGGAATAATATGCAGTCCGTTTCTTTTGAATGCTACGGTCAGACATCACTTACAAAAGGCAAATGGAAATTACACTAAACAACTGGCTAATGACATATATGTAGACAACGTTCTCACAGGAGTGGAATCTGTTGAAGAGGCATTGAATCTCTATAAAGAAGGAAAAAGCGTTTTCGCTGAAATTTCAATGAACCTAAGAGAGTGGAGTTCTAATTCTGAAGAATTTGCAGAACAAGTACCTGACATAGTTAAGGGACCAACTATTAAAACACTTGGCCTTAACTGGAATCTGCAAAGCGATGTTTTACAACTCAGAGGCAAAGTTAATGAAAACAACGCCAATACTAAGAGAGGAGTTCTAAAAACCATAGCAGCGATTTATGATCCTTGTGGATTCAGTGCACCTATATTGCTGCCAGCAAAATTGCTGTTACAACAGTTATGGAAGGAACGAATCAAATGGGACACTGTGTTACCTGAGAATTTACTTCAAAAGTGGAAGATTATTCTAAGAGAACTGAAACTAGTAGAGACTATATGTCTACCAAGGAATATTACTGTACCCAATGAAAAGGAAGCACAGGTACATTGCTTCACTGATTCGTCAACAGTCGCATATTCAGCTGTGATTTACTTGGTTCAAAGAGATACAGTTAGCTTTATAATAGGTAAATCGCGTCTGGTTCCTATTAAGGACCAGGAAAACCTGAAAATACCGCGTTTAGAATTGATGGGAGTTTTGATAGGAAGTCGTCTTATTAAATACGTACTCAGATTTTTACAATTGGATGTGACGTCAATGACATTGTGGACAGACAGTCAGATAGTTATCGATTGGTATAACTCTGAGAAGTTGCTTGAACCATTTGTATCCAGAAGACTGGAAGAAATAAAACAAAACAAAAATCTGGTTGTGAGATACGTACCGTCTGGTCTTAATCCTGCAGATGTAGCCACACGTCCAATTACCTCAGATGAAGAAAGAAATAGGTGGTTGGTTGGACCTGACTTTTTGAAGCAAGATCCGAAGTATTGGCCTAGAGGTCCGCAAAGAGACACTTCTCTTCTGATGGGGGAGGGTGTGCCAAACACAGAAAAACAACTAGAAACAACATTGTTAGATGAAGGATTAATCAAAGATAAGGTTTTAGACTCACAATCACAAGAGATAAAAGAATTACAAAAAATATCATTTCCGGAAGAATACAAAGGAAAGATAACACATTTATCCAAGAATTTAGATTTATTCTTTGACACAAATGGATTATTAAGATGTGAAGGAAGACTTAAAAATTCTGGTTTATCATACGACGCCAAACATCCTATACTTTTACCCAAGAACAGTGAATTGACACAGAAAATTATCAAGAAAATCCATGAGGAAAATCTTCATGTTTGAGTACCTCATACTTTAAGTCTCGTACGACAGAAATTTTGGATTCCTCAAGGAAGAGCACAAGTCCAAAAGATTCTAAGCAAATGTGCAAAGTGCGTGAAACATGGAGGAGGTCCATATGAACTACCTAAGACTCCGGCTCTGCCGGTAGAGAGAGTAACATATACTGCAGCTTTTACGTATGTGGGCGTAGATTATTTCGGTCCAATGACCATTAAGACAGAAAGTGGCTTAAAGAAAAGATGGATTTGCCTTTTCACATGTCTTGTAGTACGAGCAATACATTTGGAAGTAGTTAAAGATCTAACCACAGACGAATGTCTCATGGCGTTCAGACGTTTCATCGCTACTAGAGGAATTCCATCGTCTATACTTTCTGACAATGCATCTCAGTTTAGATTATTAGCTGAGGTAATATCAGAAGGAGCATTGAAAGAGAAAATAAAGTGGAAATTTATACCTCAATTAGCACCCTGGCATGGGGGCGTGTATGAACGTCTTGTGGCTGTTGTGAAACACTGTCTAAAACGAACACTCGAAAAACATATGCTAGGTGAGAATCAGCTCTTGACAATCATCAAAGAAGTCGAGGCTGTAGTCAACACTCGACCACTTACATATGTGGGAGCCGAAATAGATCACATTCTGAAACCAGCCGATTTCTTAACACCTGGAAGATGTTTGAACATTCAAGTGCTTATGGAACATTTACCGATCTCGGGTTCGATCATTAAACAACAACTTATTAAAGGTTGGAAGAGAGGTAACTACATTATGGATGAATATAAGGAAATGTTCATCAATCGATACTTACTCAGCTTGAGAGAAAGGTATAGAAACTCGCCTAAGCAAGTTAGAATAAGATCTCATGATATTCCAAAAATTGGCGATGTAGTACAGATAAAGGGAGAATCTAGAAACCGTGAAGGTTGGAAAGTAGGAGTAATAGTGGAAATAATAAAGGGGAGTGACAATTTATGTAGAGTAGCAAAAATAAAAGTTGGTGATAGTGTATTTACACGTTCCATTTCACACCTCTATCCATTGGAAGTAGAGACTGAGAATTCAGTTGACGAAATGTTTTGTCAAGAAGAAGCTAATGAAGCACACGTCGTTGATGGTGATTTGCTTCAGATCCCGTCTATAGAAATCAAGGAAGTGGAAACAAATAATCCTATAGAAACAGATTACAGTCAAATCGATGACAATGAAATTAATACAGAAGAGAGATACGATTTAACACAAGACACGAGAGAGAAGCTAGATAAAACAAGTATGACAAACGATTTGTCTGATACAGAAAATGATGTACAGAATAGTGAAGGTTTGTGCAATCAACCAAATGAAGAGAAACAACATCGAGCTGCCGCAGTCCACGCTCTGGAGAAAATCCATGAATGGACTCGCGACTTGATGACCAATATAAACTAACCTCGCGTGGCGGGTGTGTCGCGAAGAGGGTTCGCGAGAAATAACCCTTAAATAATATTTGTATATAGCAACATTGACTGAACACCGGATGGACTCAAACTCTATTTTATCTTTGGTAAGCTTTGAATTTTGTCGCTAAAATTCTTTTGTTTTCTGACATTTAAAATGATATAAATTGTGATGGTGAAAATAGTTTTTGTGCCCGTTTCCTGACCTGTTACCCAAAGCTAAGTATCTTGAAAACATGTAGAATATTCCTTTATTTAAGTCTTTATTAATGGAGTGGAAGTTAGGTGACTTGGCGAAACTCATAGAGCTGATCAAGCAACCTATTTCCATCCGATACGCTTATCCGTAATATATCATTAATGTTATTGTCTGTCGCTACTAAGAATCTGAAGAAGGCTTGCGAGCCGCCGTTTTAATATTCGGCAACTTTGAGAACCGAAGGGTTCACCAGTGCACGTAGACTTGGCCAATTCTATAGGCAGGGAATGAGTAAAGAGTCCGCGCGACTCCGTCTGGGTTCGTGTGAGCTCAGGACGAAACATAAGTAAGAGGGTCCTTGCGACTCTGTCTGAGCCTGTGGGCTACCAAGTTCATAACATTCAATAACATGCTAAGGATAAGTCAGTTAACGTTTTTACCTATGCGTTGAAGGCATAGTCAAGTACTTAGAGGATCTAGCAGAGATTCATGTTTTCACCTTTAAACAGATGGGACATTCAACCCAACTACATGGGATCAGCGGACGGTGCCAGGTCAAGGAACACTTATAAGGTAAGACAGCTGACCCAACAATCTGACCAGAAAAATTGACTCAACGTTCCTATTAAAGGATTCTCACTTAAATTTATAAACTACAAGTTAATGGTCTTAATATCAATTTATTATACATAATATTACATACTCTAATTGCGAAGCAGATATATCATATCCAGAGGAAAGTTAATCCAAGAGTTACATTCCATAGGACCTGGAGCTAGAATGTCCTTGTGAGGTTATTCTTCTTTGAATACACTCATGAAGACATTATCACTTTTGTACGCAGCCGTATGTTAAGGAGCGGCACAAAATTTGGTGGTAGATGCTGGGATTTGAATTTGATAGATATGTAGCTCAGTATTTAAAGATTCAGTTGAAATAAAGTCTAGTGCAGATTAAACCAAGTCTGATAAATAAAACATATTAATAAACCTTTAAGATCAAGAATATATATAACTAAAATTAAAATTTTCATTTTAGTGGTCAGCTGTCTTATGATTTTGATATTGAGGACATCTTTGGTTGAGTAGGGAAACTAATAAAAACAGACATTGTTATTTATTTGTGTAACCCTTAGATATAAGAAATAACAGGGACGTTGGTAAAATGATTAGAACTCATTTTACAAACGTTGTTGTGTATAAAACACAATTTTATCAATTTGAGGGCTAAAATTATCAAGAGCAAATTGGTTTAGCTACGCGGCACCAGTTGTAACGAAGAAGTTCTACTATTCAATCATAGATGGCGAGTTACGAGTTATTCGGAAATAGTATTTTATTTTAGGAAAACGTATTACTTTTATATCAAATAAATATTTATACGTTTTAGAGAATTTTAGTAGATATCAAATAATATTTCTTATTTAAAAAGGTCAATATAAATAATTGGAAAGAAATTGACATCTGGCAAGGTCGAAACGTCAAATTGATATTCAATTTTTCTTTTATCTGTCAGATCAAATCAAAGGAAATTTAATAATTATATTACTAATTAGTTTCGTAATTCAATAAACGTGAAGTAAATACAATTACTTACTTATTGTAATAAATTCTTTAGGTGGAACAAGAAGAACGTTCTCGCAAAAAGGAGACTTATTATTTGTCAACAAGAAAATATTGTTTGAGGCCTTCTACAATATTGATTGAAGTTATTTAAAGGAAACAACTAAAAATAAAACAGGGATAATCGTGATCATCAGGTAAGAGTGATTATTTACGTTTTTCAAGTGTAATTATTCATCGGTCAAAGTATTTTGCCGGTAAGCAATTTACAATTTGAAATTCACATTTCTAGCGAAATAAAGTATTAGTATAGTGCTGAATGAGTTATATTATGGCAATTGCACATATGGAACGATACATTTGCGAACGATACAATGCCACCTACTAGTCCAGCGTCGAGCTAGACTAGTGCTAACGTAACTACAAACGATACGGCGAGTAGACTAGTGTTACAGGAGAATCGCGAGCTAAACTTAAAAAAAAAATACGAAAACAAATAAAGTATCTACAAATATTTATAATTATTCAACCTGCTCACAAATTTTTACGAGAATCGGTTGTAAAATACGAGTACGACCTGAAAATGAGAACAGCAAGACAGACGCCGCCGGAGTCGCCGGACATACGAACGCATTTCTGTCTCATTCTAAAACAGCTGTCTCAGGAAGTTAGCAATTTAGCATTACAAATTGCTAGGTG
This sequence comes from Epinotia brunnichana, assembly GCA_963854355.1. Lineage (NCBI taxonomy): Eukaryota > Metazoa > Arthropoda > Insecta > Lepidoptera > Tortricidae > Epinotia > Epinotia brunnichana. The sequence continues at coordinate 11,907,627 of OY977949.1, read as the reverse complement.
TAGCTATAACGGCCTTTAATAGGGAACATTACTGCAATGTTCTGCCGCCAGAGGCAGCACTACCACTAACAGTAAACCAGTATAGAAATATAGGGAGTCACACACACATGCACAATTGATTGTCAAATAAGTGACAAGGATGCTTGCATATACAATACCGCAAGTGGGAACGAGATACAATGTCAACGCTGCTAGTGTCGCCACCTACGAAGAGTTTTGCGTAATGTTCCCTATTGTCAGTGTGTTGCGCTGTTGCTGTTTTGCCGTAAGTTACACGATGGTGTAGTCCGTAAGCCCACTCCCACTCCCAATCCCAACCCAATACACCTACGTCTCATGACAACACGATAAAATGCGGCATCAGGTCGAAACAGTTGTGCTGAGCAAGCAACAGAAGATTATCGCTCCTAAAATTGGGTGAAAGTTTGGAACGGACGGTGGTGGGTGAAACAAAACCGATAGCGGTCACAGAAGGTGTTCACCAAGGCTCACTACTGAGCCCTTTTCTGTTCTGCTTGGTTTTTGACTCAATCACCGAGGCAGCGCAGAATTCAGCAGCGTGGTCATTTTCATACGCTGACGATGTTGCTATTTGTACTGAGAGCCGTATTCAGTTAAAGGAAGCCCTTTGTCATGGAAGCACCAGTTACAGGTCGGTGGCCTAGTGTTGAGTGTTGCAAAGACCCAATTTATGTCCCTGAATGAGCCAGATCCCGGCGACGATAGTCCGATTCCCATCGATGGGCAATTAGTCACCATGTGTGATCAATACAAAATATCTGGGTAGGTAAATATATGATGCACATTTCAGGGAACATAGAATGCAACATTCAGCACCGAATAGCTGCTGCATGGCTAAAATGCCAAGAAGTGACTGGTGTGTCATGTCACAAAATAATGCCGGTTAAACTTAAAGGATTGGTCTACAAGGGTCATAAGGCCGTTTCTCAGCTATGGCAGCGAGACGTGGGCGTTAACTCAAAAGCATGTCCATACCATCCAAGTTGCTGAGATGATGATGTTACGGTGGATGTCCGGAGTTACCAGGCTCGATAAAGTTCGCAACGTGTACGTACGAGGAAGCCAGGGCGTCCGTGACATCGCCGATAAGATCCAAGAAAGTCGGCTGCGATGGTATGGTCATGTGTAGAGGAGGCCACGAAACTCTGTTGGTAACTTGGCACTACAACTATCCGTCTCTGGTCGAAGATCCAGGGGCAGACCCACGACAAGATGGAAGGATGTAGTGCTAAGAGCCATGGTTTTCTCTCAAGCCCTGTAGTGGGCTCGGTTAAGCCTTGCGCGGCGTGAGCCGCATGTGGCGGGATCGGGCGCCGTCCGCGACTACGGACGGGTGGCTGGGGTGGGCGTAACGCCCGGCTGGTCCGGTGGGGTCATCTACTTCGTTCGTCGGTGCGGTCAAGCCCTGCCGGGTGGGACTCCCGAGGGAGAGGCCCAGCGAGCGACCTGCGGACCGACGGCACTGCAGGAACATCCATGTTGTCAGGGCAGGTGTCCGCGGGCAGATCCGGACGGATCAGGTCCCGCGGTAATGCCCTTTTGTCGGGCGGTCGGGAATGGTATGGAGCTATGTTCTGGAGGTGCGTCAGGCGTGAGCCGTCTGCCCGCTCGAACATAGCTCTGCTCTGGTCAGTCTGGTGATGAAGTCGTCCAGCTGTTCGACTTTCAGGTCACGGTGCAGCACCAGGTTGCTCACGCAGTAATGCACGCCGGCGGCGGCGCGGAGCGAGAGCGACTGTTGTGCGCGGAGTCGCCGTCGTTTGCACTCTCCCACCAGCGCGTACCACGCGGGGGCTGCATAGGTGAGCCGTGACCTGATGTAGCCCTTATATATGCCAATCTTGGCGGATAGGGGCAGGGGCGACTTCATCAATGGAGTGAGGAGTACGCGGGCTGTTCTGGTGTGGTCAATGGTTCGTTTGACGTGGGCGGACATAGTGAGTTGCCTGTCGATGGTAACGCCCAGGTACTTGACTGTCCGCAACCACGGCAACGGTTGTCCCAGGAGGTGGAGCTCCGGCGGCTGGTTTATCTTCGGGCTGAGAGTGATGGCCTGGGTCTTCGCCACGTTCACCCTCAAGCGCCATCGGTTGAGCCAGCTCGGAAGCGCGTCAAGGGTGCGCTGGATTTTGACCGCTGCATGTGGCAGCTTGATGGATGTGGATATATATGCCGCATCGTCAGCATAAAGGGCGAGTGTGGCCCCCTCTTCAGCTGGTATGTCGTCTGTATACCGCGCGTAGAGCGCGGGCGACAGGCAGCTTCCCTGGGGGACTCCGGCTAATATGGGTTTCCTCTCCGAGAGCGTGCCTTCCACCGTGACCTGGAAGCTATGGTCGGAGAGGAAGCTGGCCAGGGTGTGTACGAGCCGTCTTGGCGCCGTTGTAGTCATGACTTTGTAGACCAGGCCTGAGTGCCAGACCCGGTCAAAAGCTTTCTCCATGTCCAGGAGCACCGCCACCGCGTGCTCCTTTTTATTCCGCGCCGCTGCCGCGATGTGGAGGATCCGGGCGATCTGTAGGGTCGTCGAGTGTTCTGCCCTGAACCCATACTGTTCCGGGCGAGGCTCCATGTGCGGTGTCAAATGGTGGAGAAGGAGTCGCTCGAACACCTTTGACACCGTGGACAGCAGGGTGATAGGGCGGTAGCTCTCAGGGCGGAGAATATTCTTCCCCGGCTTGGGCAGCATTATGATCTTCCCCAGCTTCCAGCAGGTGGGAAAGTGGCACGTCCTCACGATCCCGTTGAAGAGCCGCGTCAGCGTCGCGATGGCTCGCGGGGGAGGCGACGCAGCGCCTCATTCGGGATCGTGTCTGGTCCTGGGGCCTTTCGGAGCTGGGTTCACCGTACTGCCCGTTGGATTTGGCCGGGGGTGAAGACGATGGTGTCCTCTTCCGGTGATGGTGGCGCCTCGAGATATTCCTCAACCTCGCGTTCCAGCTGTGCGGTGTGCTCAACATCAGTGGACGCGTTTGGTTGGAATTGGGTCTCGAGGTGTTCGGCGAAGATGTGCGCCCTGTCCTTGGCACGGTAACGAGTGGTGCCGTCCGGGGCGAGAAGTGGCCTAACTGGCAGCGGCTTGTTTGAGAAGCGGCGGCAAAGGCGGTGAATGCTGGTCCAGCCTTCTTCGGCTGCGGAGTTAACGCCCTCGAGCCAAGAGTGGCGGGAGTTCGCCGCGAGGCTATTCCCGATTTTCTCGGCGAGGGCGTTAAGATGTGCCTTTAGTGTGGGACAGCGGGTGACGTTGAAGAGCCGCCGCAGCCTCCGCTTCTCTTCCAGCATCCTCTGGATGCGCGGCGTTGGTGCGTGGCGGTGTCTGGTGGCAGGGCTCGTGGTGGTGGCAGCAGTGAGGGCTGTCTGAACATCTTGGCTGAACAGCTCGGCAAGGCGGTCTACTTCCTCGGCAGAGGTTGCCGGGAAGGACTCCGAATGTTCAGCCATGTGTGCGGCGAACCTCTCCCAATCGGTCCTTTTCCTCGGTGGTGGTGCTCGCGTGGTAGTGGGGGCGGTCTTCAATCTGAGCACAACTGGCTGGTGGTCCGAGAGCATATGGTCATCGAGGACTTCCAACTCCGGCCATTGTGCCAGGTTTTTGACTGCTGCCAGGTCAATGATGTCCGGTTGGTGTGCTGCGGTGTACGGGTAATGTGTGGGCACCTCCGGGCCCAGCACGGTGTAGTTATGCCTCTCGGCGTGCCTCAGCAGGCGGCGGCCCGTGGGGCAGATCTTGGTCGAGTTCCATGCTGGATGTTTGGCATTGAAGTCGCCGGCAACAATGGTGGGTGCGCTCGAGTCCAGGATCTGCTCCAGGTCGGGCTCAGCGAGGTTCGTCTGTGGGGGCCGGTAAAAGGCGTAGGTCTTCAAATGCTGGCCGCCTGCGTACAGCTCTACTCCAAGAGCGTAGCATGTCGCCAGTTGGAGGGGCGGGAGCGGCTGGTGCACTACTCGTCGTGCGACGAGCACTGCCAGGCCCCTGTATGCCGAGCCGTGTGGGGACGTCTCGTCCTTGCGATAACAGACGTAGCCCGATATCTTCAAGCGATCTTCCGCCTTAAGATGGGTTTCTGATATAAGGGCTACGTCGATCCGCTCCCTCTTGAGGACGGACGCCAGCAGCTCCTTCTTCGGCCGGCTGGTGAGGCTGGCGGCATTCCAGAAAAGGATCCTGAGGGGGCCGGCCACTAGCTCTGGTATAGGTCGGCCAGTCCCCTGAGGATGATGGGGACAGGGTTGGCTCCTGTCTGCAGAGCGCCGAGCACGTTCTGCAGGATGACTATGCACTGCGCAATCGCCCGTTCCCTACCGCCATCTTGGCTTATTGGTAGGGATTGGGGGGATAGGTACATCCGGTTTGTCCGGGTCAGGCTTGCTTCCTGGCTGGGTGCGGCGCGGTATATATATGTTCATGTTCATGTTCATCTCTTTATTTCTAACCTACCGCTAATATGGGTGAGTAAGGTGTGTCTGTGTGTATTGGTGTGTAAAACACATGTCAATGTATGGGTATGTGTCTATAAGTGTAAGTGAGGGCGCACCATCCTATACTATACAACACAATTACAAGATAATTCAATATAATACGAGGCGTGATAAACTAATTATGTTGGGAGATCTATTATTATAAATGCCACTCTCTATTAAAAAGTAAAACATATAATAAAATTTCCACTAGTGCTATCTTAAGGCCATTTTATTGTAAGTAAAGAAAAACCCTCCTCCTCTTCCTCCTCTTAGTTAAATAATAAAATGATGCATTTAATAAAAATATCACACAGCCTCTTGAAAAAGATCAAAAAATTTGTAGGGTTATTTTTTTTAGATAGGGTTTTTAATAGATAGGGTTATTTCGCCGGATAGCGACCACGTAATTTAATGTGCCGGATTACGACCACTCAAACAAGCTAGTGAACTGAAAGTATAATTATCCTATTTGTCGTGGTTTTAGTAGAATCCTGTTATAATCCCGTTCACGTGCTCAGTAGCGCCACTGGTAAATCATCATAAATATCAGCCGAAAGACGTCCACTGCTCGATATAGAGGCCTCTGGTAAATAATTGAGTTTATTTCAATGGATATTTAAAAAAGGAGGCCGCTGCACACTGTATTTTGTATTTAAGTACCTTGTGAATAACCTAATTATTATGTTGGAGGATCTATTATTATAAATTTATATAAAAAAAAAAAACAATAGTGCTATCTTGAGGCCATTTTATTGTAAGTTAAGAAAAACTCTCCTCCTCCTCCTCCTACTCTTACTTATAGTTAATTAAGTAGTTATTATCTACAAAATATTACAATAGTGTTTATCATTTTTTTTTATTGAGAAACAAACAGTCTTAAAAACACATAAGTAACTTAGCTATGGCTATGTGAGTAATGCTATATTAACAGACCTATAGTTTCATAAATTTTTACAAAGTTACAAGTTATATTAAAAATTGGAAAATATGTTTAAATTAAGACCAAATGTCATAAATATGTATATATATACATATATGTGTCGTAAATACACTTTATGACAGTTAAGTACATTTACAACTTAGGTACACCATTATACAATGCAAAAAAAAAGAAAGAAAAAGTTAATGAAAAGGTTAAGGTAACTGCGTTTTAACATTATTAGATTAAAGAAAAAACTAATCTTTTAAATATACCTACTATATGAGTAAATATGCGCTCTGAGGCTTTCTTTATTACCGCCCGTGATGAGTACAACATTTTACGTCTCTATCTGGCCAGGAAGTGGGGTTTTCCGCACGCAGAGCGTGCGGTAATTCCTACTTTATGGCCAGGTATGACGTAATAGTACATTATGATACAAGTGTGCTATGTTGGTCATTACACTCGAGTCGGTTTTTAAGCCTGAGCCGAAGGCGAAGGCTTAATGGAGACGAGAAGTGTAATGACCAATGCTCACGTGTTTCATACGACGTTTTTCAAAACATTTGCGAGGAAAAAAAAAAAAATTTTTAAATGTTAAAAGATATGTAATGAAAAGGCACTAGTGCGATAATGTAATGTAAAAGTCACGGCATGGGTAATATTCTGCATTATTTTGCTAATATTTAAAAAGATATGTAATGAAAAGGCACTAGTGCGATAATGTAATGTAAAAGGCACGGCATGGGTAATATTCTGCATTATCAGTGTAAATATGCTGTAATAAGACCTACTTTACGAGCAGGTGTGTTGAAAAATATATTATGTAATAGTTCAGGGGCATCAACTAGATTATTCATAATTTTGAACAGATAAAGTAAATCGGTAGAAGTGCGTCTGAGTGAAAGGGGTTGGATATGGTCGAGTCTTGTAGATGATGAGGCGTAATATTCATAGTTACCACCTGTTCGGAATTCCATTGTCTTGACAAACTTTTTCTGGAGTCTTTCAATTCTAACCTCGTGTACAGTAAAGCAGGGGTTCCACACTACAGAAGCAAATTCCAATCGACTTCGGACATAGCTATTATAAAGGAGTCTGTAAGTAAGAGGTCTTTTAAAGGGTTTCGCAACACGAAGAATAAAACCCAGCAGTCTATACGACTTATTTAGAATATGATCAATATGAGAGTTAAATGTCAATTTAGCATCAAGTATCACACTTAGTTCACGTATACTATTCTGGCGTGCCAGATTTGAAATATTTGATACATTGCCAATGCTGCATCACTTTAAAGCGATACTTTGTTTAGTAATAACTTAGAACTATTCAATGAAATTAATTATCAAAAATTACAAATAAACACAATTTCGATGTGCAAATTCAAACGTTTGAAAGTTTAACATTAATAAGTAAAATTTTAATTAGTTCTCGTTTTTTTCCTCATGCATGATGCCATATTGGCTACAGTGCATTAGAAAGTCGGTTGTAAAATTAATCAAATTTAAAAAAAATATGAAAAATTAATTCAAGGTTAAAATTCCCAAAACTGCTAATCAAAGTAATTTGGAATTTGACTAGGTTTTATTTTATTTTTACTTTGGACAGTGCGCCTTATTGTGGACTCGCAACGCGATTCATTTTCGGAAAGCGGGACTTGTACTCAATCAATCTCATTTTTGCAGTATTTTTGGCATTTTAGTAGTAGTCTTGGCTTATTAGATATGAACCAAGCATTATTCTCACAATAACAAGCATTTGCAACCATAATATCATATATGCATGTAAGCTAGTAAGCTATACCTTTTTGTTGAGGTGTTGGCATTGTATTAAATGTGATACAACTTAACTTCTTTGACGGATTGGCAATGTATCAAATACAATGCACAACATCATTTCATGTTTTACGCAAAAATAAATATAAATAAGAACGATGTATGTCCATCACATCGCATGCTAGTTTATAAATAATTATGTTTTTTAGTCGGAGGATGTAAAGATTTAACCAAAATACCAAATAACAGCGGCATAAAAATCGTTCACCGTTTTCTTATAATATTTTAGACCAATTGTAACCAGATTATTAGACATTTCGATGCTTTCAATTTTATTTTAAAATTAGTTTGCATATTTCACTCTATTTATACAAATTTTAATGTTTAATTAGGAAAAGTACGGTTGCAATATTTTTTTATTTCATATGTATCACGGGTGATACAATGCCAAGAAAAGGGTTAAATCGCCCCTAGCCGGGCAAAAAAGCAAATAAAATGAAATAATACTAAAATCAGATGTTTCTCCTCAATTTTCTCCCACTAACATTTACTCATTGCAGTGGTAACTGAGATCTTGTAAGTACAAATATATACAAAAAATTCGTTGACTTAAAAATGAACTTAGCTGGAAGTAATTAATTTATTCAATGATATTATATATTTATCCTATACTATTAAACGAGCAATATTTGTATATATTTATATATGTATATATATATATATTTGCAATCACGTTCTCGGAAACGGCTCTAACGATTTCGATGAAATTTGGAATAAAGGTGGTTACGGGGGCGAGAAATCGATCTAGATTGGTCTCATGTCCGGGAAAAATCGTTTTCTCCCTATTTTCACCATTTTCATCCGAGCAGAGCTCTTGTTCACCTTAAGATCTGTTTTTGCTTGCTCAGTATAAGTTATCAGTATCTGCTTTATCGACCGAGTGTCAGACACATTCCGTCATAATGAATGTCATTTTCATTTCACTACACCTCTTTGAATTTTGGAAAACGAGTTAAAAAAAGAAAAAAAAAACGTATCCAAGAAATAGCAATGATGACATTGACAGGACCTGTTACTAACATTTATAGTTTTAATAATTTTAAGCGAAGAGGATTTAATCATTAGATTTATCAATCTTGACACAACGTAATGGCAAGATCAAACTAATAAAAAGGTTTTAGTTCAACTATTAATAGGCAAGGAAAATTCGTCTAAGTAAATTTGAACTTTGTTGTCAAACAGTTGAAACAATTTTCAATACATCACTCTCGTCTGATACACAGTTTAAAAAGGTAACATGTGCTTGCAACGCGTAAAAGATTTGATTTGAAAACTGATCAACCTTTTCATTCCGCCACGGTACAGTCAGCATCAAAAGTAGCTACGCAAACGTCAATAGTCTTTATTAAAAGGGAATAAGAACTTTTGACGTCTTCGATTGCGTAGTAACACAAACCATATTAATATTAGGTATACCTAACTATTATTAATAGGGTTAGAATTCGAAAGGACATTTTTTCCAAATTTCACAATTCCGGAAAACAGGTTTGGCCGCCGGATTTTTTATTCAACATAAAATACTAAACAAATTTTACCTAATTGATATTTAATTAAATGATCTGCGTCTAAATGTTCGTTTATTGTATACCATCGTAGTGATGTATGTCTATGTTTATTTTGTACAATAAAGAGTTTTACTACTACTACCTACTACTACTAGGCACTAGCAAAGATAATTAAGACAAGGAAGATTGCTCACTCCATACAATGCTACTAGTCACACGTCAATCTTAATATCGTCGCCGGTATCTCGTAGTTCCCCTTATTATTTTAGATGGCGTTATTTTCAATGTAAGCGGTGAAGCAGGCTGCTAAGTAGTCACCTCTAACATAAGATACAAAATTTTGGGCCGTGCGGCCATTCGATTTTGGTCGAGTGGTTCGGGTGTTTGACTCACAAGTCTGAGTACGTCGGTTCGCGTCCCAACTCCTGTAACCTGTTTTTGTATTTTTTCTTGCCACGAGACATGTCGCGGCGTCAGTTGAGCGTTTTTCAAAAAAAGTGTACAAAACTTTTTTTTCAGAATACGCATTTTTTTGGTTTATCTTACTCGGAATCTTTGATACTATCGATCCTCATACAAGAAAAAAAGTGTCTTAAATATTCCATTCCAGACGTCCCATTTTTGAATGCAGTCTTTTTTTATTTACATGGTCGTACGCACGGGAAGAAAAACCTTACAAAAAATCTGGGACACTTTTTTTCTTGTATGAGGATCGATAGTAATAACGATACTGAGTAATAATATAAACAAAAAAACAAATTCCGAAAAAAAAAGTTTTGAACACTTTTTTTGAAAAACGCTCAGTTGTGCTAGTCCCGCTAGATAAGTATACTAGAATCAAGCAGAGTACAATAGTTTTAATTTTATTCAAAATTTTCTGAATTATATTTGTTATTTTAAATATTAACTTATTTATTATTTTAACCTTAATAATTTTTGATTTTAAGCAAACGCCCGTAATTAAAGATTCAGATTTTTTTCATTGAGTAGTCTGTGTGAAAAATAATTTATAGTAAACCTAGTCCCGAAATCGCGTCGACTTAACGTAATTATCACAGCGGCGCTACCACGAAGTCCGAATCTCGAATGTCGTATATCTCCGTCTCTGTCGCTCGAGTACTATAAACCATAAGTGCGATAGAGACGGAGGTATACGAAGTTCGAGATTCTAAGTTCGTGTTTATAGCTTTATAATATTATCATCCCGAAATCAACTTTTTCCCTAACAATTTTTCTCAAATGTTTTTGACTATTTCGTGTATGTACATCTAAATAAATATAGTTTTCACCTCACTAGCTCGGAAAGCCCATTTTTATTCTTTAAAAACAGATAGCAAAACTGCATTTTATCCACAAGAGTGCAAAGAATATTTGAAATCCGAACGTGTTATTAGTTACTTTTTTAAACATAATAACATGTAAAGGTCAGTCCAGACAGGACATTTTTCGTCCATCAGATTTTTGATTTTATTTAGGTACCTTTTTTGAATGTTTTTTTCTTTTTTTTAATGTTTTCAATTCTTTTTTTGTTTTTTTAATGTTTTTTTGTTTTTTAAATGTTTTTTCTTTTTCTCCTTTTTATAAATGTTGTTTCTCTTTTTAAATGTTTTGTTTCTCTTTGATTTATTTTTGTGGTTTTTCCACTTTTTTCTCTTTTTAAATGTTTTTTTTGAGTTTTTTGTCTTTTTTTACTTTTTTTTTACGTTTTTTCTCTCATTTTAATGTTATTTGTATTTTTTTTCTTTTATTATGTATTTGTCTCTATTTTATTGCTTTGTTTTTCTTTTTTTAATGTTTATTGCTTTTTTCACCTTTTCATAAATGTTTTGTTTCTTTTTGAATGTTTTTGTTTTTTTTTTCTTTTTTATGTTTTTTTGCTCTTTTTCTCTTTTGTATGCGTTTTTTCCTTTTTTTAATGTTTATTTTTTATTATTTTAAGGTTGTTTGAAATCCTCTTTTATTTTTTTGATGTTTTTGCCATATTTTAATGTTTATTTATGTGTTTTTCCAAGGTTTTTTTCATTTTCCATTTTTTTATTTTTTTTCCGCTGTTCTCTTTTTACATGTTTTTTTTTGTTTTTTTGTCCTTTTTTGTCTTTTTTTACCTTTTTTTCTTAATATAATGTTTTTTGTAACTTTTTTCTTAGAAAAAATATTCAAAAATATTTGATATTGAAATATACAATATTGAAATATATTATAAACTAGCTGTTGCCCGCGACTTCGTCCGCGTAGAACATGTTATCGTCTAAGTGTTTGCTTAAAGGAATGAATTTAAAAAAAAACATTGAGAATTATTTTGTAGTAAACAGTCTAAAACCGAGGTTACAAATCTCTTACTTTCAAAATGTCTTAAAATTTTAAGTGGGTATCTGCTTTCGTACACGTAAATTAGATGCATAAAAAACTTAACACTAGGCACTTAAATCTACTTAACTACTAGTATATATACCCTCTCCAAGGTCACAGCCCTTGGGAAGGGTGCCCATAAGGCTGGCTACATTTCCTCGTTGAATTGCAATTCCAATCCGTTGGCCGAGGAAGTAGCCAGCCCTATGGTCAGCCGTATTATCTAAAATTTTTTTTCTTTATTTCTTTATAAAACCTATGGGCGTCAGGACTCCACGGCCCGAGAGTTTCAACCGCGAAGGCCGCAAATATGTAGGTGTTTGTCAGGCCCGCATATTTGCGGCGCTTCGCGGCTTCTGCCGTTGTTGCCGCCCCGCCCCCCCTCAAAGAAGTTGTGGCTAAATGGGACGGGGCCATGGTGTCCACGCAGGTGGCGTCCCAGATAAGAGGCCGACCCATCCGCCACGGAATGAGTGTTAATCCATCGGGTCTCCTGCCATCGTCACGAGCCAGGCCGTTTTTTTTTTCTTAGTACATATTTTTTTTTAGTTTTTCTTTATTTTCTTTTTTTACGTTTTTTTTCTTAATATTATGTTTTTTGTAACTTTTTTCTATTTTATATGTTTTTGTCTCTATTTTATTGCTTCGCTTTTCTTTTATCAGTCTTTTTTAATGTTTTCTGAAATTATTTTTGCCTTTTTTAAGTTTTTCTTTATTTTAATGTTATTTTTTTTGTTTCTTAATGTTTTTTCTCTTTCCCTCTTTATTAAATGTTTTTTTAATTTTGTAATATTTTGTTTCTTTTTAAATGTTTTTTTTTATTTTTTTCCCCCTTTTTAATATTTAAAAAAAAAAACTTAATTTACTTTTTTGTTTTTTTCCTCGCTTTAGTGAGGTGAAAAGATTTGTGTTACACACGGGTGCAAGTTATTTTGACGTCTCGTGTGTTGCAACACTCGCTACGCTCAGGATTCTATTTTTGAACCATAGAATCCATTCGCTAGCTCGTGTTTCAATTCCACACTCGCGGTTAAAATACAACTTTGCACCCTTGTATAACAAATAACTATTGTAAGTATCAGGTTTTCAAAGGCCTTAAACATCGCACGTAGCGACAACGAGTAGGTAAATATTATTTTCATGTTCCCCGTAGATTATCTATATATACTATAGTGTGCTTTGGCCTTGACCTTATTTGCCCACCATGTTGAATGCCATATTAGATTTCTGTGATTTGATTATCGAACGAGCGAGCGAAGCGAACGAAGTTCTATGCTTCAGCTCGCTCAGCTTGTGTCGAAAATCATTCATATGTCCGGTCACAGAATAAGTAATAGTACGTCCGGTGTCTGTCACGATGTCCGGTGTTCCGCTGTCCGGCTCAACCGATTCTCGTGAAAATTTGTTATACTTAATATTTTTGCCGAGTCACTTTTTCTAAATTAAAAAAGTGTTAAAAAAAGGACTAGACTCGCGCAAGATAGAAAATCGTGGTCGTGCATGGAGGAGGACTTTGCCCAATCTTGGGTTTCCCAAAACTAATTTAAGTATTTAGCTTGTCTTTAATGTAACGAAATGTACCTACTTAATTCTTGTTCGAATGTTTTTGTGGGAATAAATGGCAATAATAAGAATAGTCAGAAAATTCCTACAGAATGACTCACTCACTAACGTACAAATCCATGCACACCCATCAGTTACTCTTCTTCCACCCGAGTCAAACCATAACCAAGAACATCTCTCCGATCATCATCATCAAGATGTTCTCTCAGATCATCGTCATCAAGATCTTCTCTCAAATCATCATCATCAAAATCTTCCGTCTTAATTAAAACGTAATAGGTATATGAGATGCACTTGGCTTCGGCCCGTGCTTCCCATCACACCAGTATTTAGGTAAATACTGAGAAATTTAAAGAAACAAAATAATAATAAAAAACCAGCCAAGTGCTAGTTGGACTCGCGCACGAAGGGTTCCGTACCATTATCAATAAAAATATTTATTTTATTTTCTTTTTAGTATTTGTTGTTATAGCGGCAACAGAAATACATCATCTGTGAAAATTTCAACTGGAACTATCAAGGTATCAGTGAGATACAGCCTGGTGACAGACAGACGGACGGACGGACGGACAGCGGAGTCTTAGTAATAGGGTCCCGTTTTACTCTTTGAGTACGGAACCCTAAAAAACAGGCTCGCGGGCTACTCCTAGTTAGAAAGAGACGGATAGTGTATCTCGCCGCGACACAGAGCTCGCGGGCCGTCCTGTGATAGCCGTGCTGCTCACAGGTTTGTTAATTATATTGTTTTTTATCGCGATTTTTTTATAACTTTTTATCAATTTTAAACTTAATCGGCGCAATAAATAATAAATTCATCATCATCATCATCATATCAGCCGAAAGACGTCCACTGCTGAAAATAGGCCTCCCCAAAAGAGTGCACGTAGAACCGATGGCCGTTGGGGCGGAAAGGTTCTCGAGTGGTGACCACGTACCGGAAGGCGCGGCGTGGGTAGGCCCCCCACATGGTGGAATGATGACCTGGCCCCGTAGCATGGATGGCCTTATCACGCGATAAGTGACAGGATAGAGCATCCGTCCCTGGCTGACACCGTTCGATAGAACGAGACGACGCGCTTATCCTATCACTTATCGCGTGATAACGCCATCCATGCTAGGGGGCCTGGTCGTGGGAGTCCGCTGCATGCAGGTGGCGCAGGACCGGCCAATAAATAAATACTTTAAATAATTTCAAGATGTCGGAACGGCAACTTTTCCCATTCTGACCTCTGATTTGTTTTTGTGACCTATTAGATCCTCCCATATCAATTTTGAACACAATCCTTGAGTGAGATTCTTTAAAACAATTATATCTTTCGCGACGGCGTCGTACGATTTCAACTCTTGTCAATGTAGGTTATTGTGTTATCATTATCAACTTTGTATGGAAATGTTATTTTACCAACCACAAATAACGTTTGTATAGTTTTGCGGGAAGCAACTGCAAAAGTAACTTTGTAATCGCATAAATTTGTAAAGAATTACAAACTTACTTATGCAGTTAGTATATCTCAAAATCGTGACATTTCCATACAAAGTTGATAACAGAATAACCCACAGAAAGAAATGAGATCCCATAAAAACCTTCCATGTAAAAAATAGGCCAAGTCTCGGAACTCTTCCACAATAAAAAGTGGTGAGATATTTCATAGAGCCAAGTTAGGCATTCTTATTAATCTTCATTTGCTTACTAAATAAAATTTTGTGACTTGGCAATCACACTTACATAGTTTAAGGTATGCAAAAAATAGTAAATGCAGTAAAGCTGTGTGATTCCCGTGTGGTTTTTATGGGATTTAGGTATTTAAACGAGTTCGAACGGGAGAATTGGTTATAATTATAATACCGATACCGTTCCATTCCAACTTCCAAAGCGCTAACAGCCCTGCAAACGCAGGGCTGTTATTCGCTACGCGTTAATGCGGCTCACCCCGCCGGTCACCCGTTACGAAACTAGACCTCTACCTACGCTTAATTACTACACATCGCGGTGTCAAGGTATATTTGTGGGCGAGCGTTGAGGTGAGCTTAAAACAAGTTACAGAATAGCGGGGCTGTGTAGCTGTGGTGTGTCTATGTATGTTTATAGATTGTACTACGGGTTATGAGCAAAAATAGACCTTACGTTTTGGAAGTAAGGTTGCAAATTTATTGTGTGGTAGGCTGGTAGGTAATTGTCGCGTCAAGCAAGTAACATTTTAGAGCATATCGCTAACTGTTTACATAGCTCAAAAGCTATCTGCCAGACTTACGTGCAGAAGGGACGAAGTTCAAATCTCATACATGTTAACAATATTTTGTTTGTCGATATTTGTAGTTTTAGAATTTAGTAGTTTAGAATAAGTTCGCGGGTTAGTTTAAAATCATTTGAAATCGAAATCTTACCGATGCTAGATTAAAATATGCAAATATGAATACTGAAAGTGTCAACAGCAAGTTTGTTGTAAGTAGGTATTTGTAAATGTTGTACTTTGTGCGCCGTTATATTTGTCAGGCTGTCAGCCTGCGATCGACCGATCTCTGGTGACCAGCGGCGCTACCACGAACTTTGAATCTCGAACTTATATCCCCGTCTCTATCGCACTTATGGTTTATGGTACTCGAGCGACAGAGACGGAGATATACGAAGTTCGAGATTCGAAGTTCGTGGTAGCGCCGCAGCCTAGCCTAGTCCAGCACATGCTGAGACTGGGGCCTATTGTCACAAATTCAGTTTTTTACTTAGGTACTGTTTTTTAGTTTGTAAGTTTATTTTATATTATTTTATTTTTTCTTGTAATAAATACTTTTTCTGATTCTGATTATATGTTTCAGCAAGGGGTACGCTTTTTGGACGAAATGATATTTTTGTATACGACTGAATTCATTAGAAAAAATACTCAACTCTAGTCGGAGTAACCATGTTTGTTTAGAGCAAAAACTATTGGATAGGGTTCGTTTTAGATTTCAATCGAATAATAAAATTGAAATAGTGCTAAAGTAAATTTGAATTTGCATTAAATTACTGATTTTAAATCAAAATCTCTGATTGTTTTAAGTTTATTTAGTTATGCACGATTCTTAAATATGCGCCATCTAGCGGAATGCCATACCCGCGCGTAGCCATTCAGCTTAGAAAAACGTGCGATCGATGGATCTAGTCACCGATTAAAAATTGCTTTGTATTATTTTGCTATTTGCGTGTTATTTTGTGACAATGGTGTATTGTATGCCTTAAAATTTGTTAATGTGATGATTTAGGACACTAAAATGCAATATTTTGACGAATTCTACGCTACTTTTTTCTTTGAGAGGCTAGTAGCGCCATCTCGGATTATTTTATGAACTACGGCGACGTTTCCACAGAGTTAGTAATCTTCCTTGTCTTATAATTATCTTTGGCAGTAGGTAGCAGTGGCGGCGCGTCAGAATTGTCACTAGACAACCCGGAGCATAAAAAAGGGATGATTTTGATGATTTACGAGTTTGTTAATAAATTACAAGAAATTTTAGGCAAGCCGGTAGGAATCGGCTTGTATGGGCGCTCCGCCACTGCTAGGTAGGCACTATTACTGATTTATTATTTAAAAAAGTGGTGATTTGAGGAGTCCTTTTTATCGTTATGCTTTTACCACAATCGTGGCAAATAACCTTACAAGCGGACTCGAATTATTTTTATACCCACTTCTCAAAAGCAGGATGTTCTCAATTCGTCGGAATCTTTTATTTTTATGTATGTTCCCCGATTACTCGAAGACGTATTGGGCTGTTATTCGCTACGCGTTAATGCGGCTCACCCCGCCGGTCACCCTTTACGAAACTAGACCTCTACCTTCGCTTAATTACTACGCATCGCGGTGTCAAGGTATAATTGTGGGTGAGCGTTGAGGTGAGCAAGGTATAATTAATTGTGGGTGAGCGTTGAGGTGAGCTATCAGAAAACTTAGAAAGAGACGTAATAGTGCGAGAAACATCGAGAGAGCTCGCGCGCCGTCAGGCTGGACCGATTTGGAAAATTATTTACAGTTGAAGTGATTTGGGTCCTGATGGAAATTTTTACTTCTTCGTATTCCCGTATTGGCCACCAAAAACATTAGAATAGTTACAGTCGTCTTTCACCTTCGGCTTCCGTTGAGCTTTAGGTATAGGTTTTGCGTACAATTCTTTACCACTACAATCAGGTAGGTTCAACTCTGCGTAATTTCCTTCAGACGCGTACGGTTCGGCGTAGTTTGACTTGTATGGTTCGGCGTACATATCAGACTGGGGGCTCGGTTTGGCGACGTAAGGCTCGGCGTAATTGCTGGAATCGCCGACGAAACGGTTCGGGTCGGCGTATAGGGCTTCACTCATGTCTTGGGAGTCCTGTTAGAAAAATACAATCAGTTTTTTAAAATTAAAATTCAAAACATTACTCGTTACAGCGATTAATTAATACAAAAACGCATGTAACAAAGACACAAAAAACGGTTTAGGCCGTGTCACGAAATTGGCCCGGCTCAGCATAGTTGATAGTTTTTATTTTATCGCGGAAATCATCCCAGGGAAATCATCATCATCATCATTATCAGGGACGGAAATGGGGGGTGAAAAAAAGCTAGTGTATACTAGCTTTTGCCCGCGGCTTCGTCCGCGTAGAATTCGTTTCACCACACAAACTTTACTCTTTTTTTCCACTCCCTCAAGAGATGATTTTTGGGGTCGGCATTTGATTTTCGCATTGTAGGAAGGGGGGAGGGAGGGTGTCATTTTATAGGGGTTGGTCACCCCTTTCAAATGACACCCGATTTGTGTCTAGGAGACGCGTAGTTTTTTTTTAATACGTGTTTGAAGTTCATTTCTAAAGTATACAATTTTAGTCACAGAACCGAATCTGCCCACCCCGACTCCACGTGGTCTTGTCTGCCCTACCCCTAGAGTGTTTTTTTATAAACCGGAGGCACGAAGGGCAGCCTTGCGTAACAAATTATAGGCACTCATGGTCGCCTCCGCAGCTTCGGCTTTTTGGTCGCCTTAGGCGACCAGCCTCAGCCGCTCCAGGCCAGATCTGTATGATTTACAATATTAGTTACAGAACCGAGTTTCCCCAACCCCAAAAAAGACTAATTTGGTCGTAAGTGCACTAATTTGGTTTTATAGAACATAACCTCAAAAAAAAAATCATCTCAAAAGAAACGGATATGGATGAAACGCTGGCTTAAGAAACGACATTCGCTTAATAGTCATATCAATTTGATGAATTTTCTGGACCACGATGATCTTTACAACTTCCTCAGAATGGAAAAAAAAGTATTTAAGGATTTATTATATTAGGTGCGACCATTGATAACTAAACAAGATGCAAACATTAGACCTGCTGTAAATACTGAAAAACGGCTTATCGCTACACTAAGATTACGAAGCCACAGAAAGGGACTACAGAGACCCCTCGTTGGCGCCTGTATCAAATTCCTTGTCACTAAAGTCTCCCATGCAGCTTTTTTAAAATGTTGTCCATATAAAATCGTGGCGATAAATCTTATAGGCAGGGTAAATTCTTATACAAATCTATTATTCCGCGATAAAATCGCGTTCGCGCTGAGATGCCATCGTCAGAGTACAGTAAGTATGTGCGCACGAGGCACTTCCTCCGAGTGAACTGGCTACGCGCGGTCGGAGTCGGGCGGCCACGCGGTTCAAAACCGACAGCTCCGACCGCTGTCGGTAGCGCGCGCTCGACGACCAAGGGCGTCCGAAGGGCAAACGAAATTTTGCTGGAAACAACTGTCTTCATGGTTGGTGCGGACCAAGGTGGCTCGATTGGAGTGGCGTGTTGGCAACCGTCTAGCAGGGGCTTTACGAAACTAGACCTCTACTATCGCGGTGACAAGGTATAATTGTGGGTGAGCGTTTTACAGAATGGGGGGGCTGCGCAACTTCGCAAGCGTACAGACATATGTCGTAAGTTGCGACGGTGTCTGCTTGCCATCACTCAGGCGGCATTCTTGTTTAGTATAAAAAAATTACCTTTGGCTCGCTGTAGTTATTTTCAAGCGCCACATTCGGTTTGCGGGTGGCGTTTGGTTTCTGCGGGACATTTAGTTTTTCTATGGTTCTCGGAGCTGGCACCGGCGTGGACTTGTTCTGGTCTTTTGTCAAATTTGCATACGTCGAATCGGCGGGCTGAAATCGGTTTAATATTCCATCAATATTACATATAGACGGGCAAACATACCCTGTGTATTAAAAAGCTTTCCCAAAAATTAGTTTAAATAACATAGAGAGTACCTACACAAACTAAACAAATATACCTACTTAAGAAAATGATCATTGAGGCCCCCAGTTAGTAATAAAGATAAATATAATTATGTAATTAGTTATTAAGATAGAAAAGTATACTTAGTATAGTAGGTAAGTAAATAGTCTTAAATATTAAAGACTAGCTAGGTATATCGGCATCGGGCTGTTTGCTACGCATGGGCACGGAGGAATCGCAATTTGGCGCCCCGAGAAGACCCTAGAGGATGAATTAAAAAAAAACCGGCTGAATACATGTCAGACCAAGCACAACGAAGGGTTCCGTGCCTGTGCCTACTAAAAAGGACGTGTCACATGTAGAAATCTTACGGCACTTTTTTTCAGCAATATCTCGAAAACCTTTGAACCGATCTTGTTCAAAATAACTTTCGGTTAAATAATTTATTTACTACGGCCACGGAACCCTAAAAACGCTGTAATTTGTTTTCTAGTCTTTGACCGAAGTTACAGTTCCCTTACCTTAAAATTGTCTTGTTTCCCGTACAAACTTCTAACTCCTTTTAGCCCCTTTGGGGGATGAATGTCTTTTAACCCCTTTATGGAATCAATTTCAAAAACGCGGAATTCAAGATAATTTTAAAATAAGAAAACTAATTTCAGCGTTGTTTGAAATTCATCTCTTAAGGGATTTCAAAGTTCTGTTTGTTTGAAGACTAGAGTTTTCTAGTCTTCAAACAAACAGTCCGAAACAAAATTTCTTGCTCTCCATACAAACTTTGAACTCCCTTAAGGGATGAATTTGCATAAAACGCTCAAATTAGTTTTCTAATCTTTTATCAAACCGTCTATGACCGGAGCTACATAATATCACTTTAAAAATATCTTGCTCTCCATATAAACTTAAAGCCTCTTTTTAAGAGATGAATTACCAAAAACTCTAAAATTTGTTTTCTAATTTTTAAACAGTCTAAAACCAAAGCAAAGAAAATTTTACATTAAAAATATTTTGATCTCCGTATAAACTTTGAACCCCAGGGGATGAATTTCAAAAACGTTGAAATAAGTTTTCTAGTTTTTAAATAGTATAAAACCGAAGTTATAAATCTCCGAATTTAAAAATGTCTTGCTCTTTATACAAACTTCGAACCCCCTTTTAACCATCTTAGGGGATGAATTTAAAAAACGCTGATATTAGTTTTGTAGTCTTTTAACAAACAGTAACTTTCAACAAAACCGAAGCTAAATCTCTTACATAATTTTTTTCTTGCTCTCCATATAAATTTTGAACCCACTTAGGGGTGGATTTTTTTAAAACACTGAAAGTATTTTTTTTGTATTTTAATGAGTAATATTTCTACAACTGTTAAGCCAATAGCTCAAAAAAACAATTTCTTTCGTACAAACTGTGTACCCCTTTTCAACCCCCTTAGGGGTGGAATTTACCAAAACGCTGAAGGCACTTTATTTGTATTCTAATAACTAATAAGTATCTTTCTGCAAAGTTTTAAGTCTCTAGCTCAAAAATATAGTTTCCACAATACAAACTTTGCACCCCTATAGGGACTCGGAAACAAAATAAATATTCATGCTCATCAAACAAATATTTGCCCTTACCGGGATTCTAACCCAGGACCTTCAGCTTCGTAGGCAGTGCCAATAGTCGTCGTCGGGCTATATGGGCAAAGTTGTCATAACTTACCGGTGGTTTCTTCTGGCGATGCATCACGATGCATCCAACAACGACGCAAATAGTAATGAGCAGCGCACCTCCCCCAAGCACCCATTTCACCCATCCTACGAGTATAATGGGGTCGTCACCTGAAAAGTGACATTTCTATACAAATAGGAAAAGTCTGTGAGATTGTAGATTTGTACAGCCGCCATCATATACATCGGAGCAAATAAGCAACTCACAAACATCAGAACACAATTCTATTTTTAAGGCATTAGGATGCATGTTCCGATATTTTTGAACAACCTGTAGTGTACCGATGTATGTGATGACGACTGTAAGTTGTTTGTATGTAATGGGTAATCTCCGGAACGACATCTTCGATTTCAAAAATTCTTTCACCTGCGTGTAGAATGCACTTTCTGGAAGGTTATAGGCTATATTTAATCCCGCGGGTTTGCCTGCGTTCTTTGCAGTACGCGAGCGAAACCGTGCTGGTAGCTAGTAAATAATACATGAACCTGGGACCGTCTGTTTCGCAGGCAGGGCACACTTTCAACTAGGCTATACCAGGGGCCGTATGCTGATACTTATTCTTTTCATACTAAAATACCGTTATGCAATTTCGGTATCTCGCGTATTATTCACAATTTTGTTTACCGTAAGTGCGGGTTACGTTGACCCTATGCATTCCAAGGATGCGGGTGGCGCAGGACCGATCGATTGGCATTCTTTGGAGAAGGCATATGTCCGGCAGTGGACTTTTTTCGGCTGATATGATAATGATCACTACGCTACGAAGTGATGATCCTAATACATCTCTTATGCATAACAACTTGTTGGTAGGAAATATGGTGGAAAAATAGTTTTCCACTGTTTTACTAGATACAATATGCAATCATTATTTAAAAAATGCCACTTTTATTAATTGTACAATTTTCTAGGAGTTTCAGTTTCAGGACAACAAAGGGGGCGTCCACAAATTATGTAACGCAAATTGGAGGGAGGGGGGGGGGGGGGGGGGTCCGGCCAAGCGTTACGGTCCTGTTACGGTCCTGTTACGTTGGGGGAGGGGGGTGTCAAGGTTTGCGTTACGTCACACACGATTTTTTATATAGTATACTTAAAAAAAGTTGACCAAATTTTACTTTATTATTACATAGGTAAATTAAACTAAAACTAAGTATAAAAAAACCTAAATAAAAAACGAATTAAGAAACTACTTAAATAAATATTTACAAAATCTCAAAACTAAACTTAGAAACTAAAGAACATCTAAATAAGGCCCCCGCGGGGGCAACAAAAAAGTTTAGTTTTCAACATTTTGCGGTATTTGTCTAAGAAAATATTGGCAACACCGAGCGCGCGACGCGACAATGACAGACAGATACAAAAGTCTACCCTCCAAACGAAAACAAAATACAAGTGCAAAGTGCCGTACTGCAAGTGACGCAGTTGTTTGTGATTTGTGCCGTGTGTTACGCTAAAATTATATGTAAATTAATATATTTGAAGTTGATGACATCGACAATAGGTGAAATTTATCAAAAGGCCTTTAAGGCATACAAAGAATGTCACTCAAGTATTTCAACAGCCACTGCACAGCAAAATTTCAATGAAATTTGTTACACACTTGTTACACTAATGTTTCATTAAAAAAGTATCTAAAATACCACTTATCTTTCTTTTCTGAATATTACCCTGAAAACTTGTTACGTAACGGAATTGAAGGGGGGGGGGGGGTCCCAGCTAAGCGTGACGGTGCTGTTACATGAGTGGAGGGGGGGGTTAAAAATTTAAGAATTTTGCGTTACGTAATTTGTGGATGCCCCCAAAATGTCCCAAAGAAACCAACAAATTTTCCCTAAATTATTGTGTTACCATATCCCATATACTTTGTATAGCGGTAACACAATAGGAAAGTTCAAAAATGTAAATTTTGGGACACTTTCTCTTATTGGGATGAAAAAAGATCGTGATTCTGAGTAGAAATAATAGAAAATCTCGTTAAAATTTAAAGGCATTTTTCAACCGACGAAAAAAACGGAGGAGGTTCTCAATTCGACGCATAACTTTTTACAGAGTAGTTCGATTTTGATAAATCCTTTTTTTCGGAAAGGGTATAACCCGAAGTTGGTCCCATATACATTTGGAAAAAAAAAACCAACCCTAAGGGTACGAAAATAGGGGATGATTGATTTTTCGTCGGTTAAAACTTTGTTTTCAAAGTAAATTATTAAAGAAATGCTCATGCAACGAGGTTGAACATGTTAAAAGGTTCCGTACCATTATCTATAAAAACGACAAAAAAATCACGTTTGTTGTATGGGAGCCCCCCTTAAAAAAATATTTTATTTTGTTTTTTGTATTTGTTGTTATAGCGGCAACATAAATACATAATCTGTGAAAATTTCAACTCTCTAGCTATCACGGTTCTTGAGATACAGCCTGGTGACAGACAGACGGACGGACGGACGGACGGACGGACAGCGAAGTCTTAGTAATAGGGTCCCGTTTTACTCTTTGAGTATGGAACCCTAAAAAAAGCCCGCGGAGCTTTAGGACAGACAAGACTACGTGGAAGGTGGAAGTGGGGTGCGCAGTGCGCTGATTCGGGTTTTGGTAGCAAGGAATCATTTAAGTTACTAGAAACTGTTCAATAACCTGATATTCATATTCCCTACATTAATTGGTCACTAGTCACTACCAAAAAAACAAAAGCGTTTATTCAATCAAATGTCTATCAGGTTAAACAATATAAAGCTCGTGCAATTTCAATAATCTTTTTATTAAAAAAACGTAAAAACGGTTAATACTTTATGGCAATCATAGTGGGTTATTTAGGAAGAAATATTGTATTAATTTGCTCGCTAAGATTTGGTGATCATTTATTGAATTTGGTGTTCGAATACAATATAATGTGCAGTCATTACTACAACTAGTAGGTACATATGACTCAAAAAAAAATCCCCATGCTGTTTATCGCATAAATCGATAAAGGAATGCATTTTAAACGCAAGGCACCCACAAGTATATTTTAAATACTTTATTTTATAAAAAATATTTAATATTTCGTGACTTTGACTTAAAATAGCGGCCAAGTACGAGTCGGACTCGCACATGAAGGGACCCGTAAAATAAATTGCGGTTTACGATTTATGACGTACCTATTAAAACAAACCTACTTACTAGATCTCGTTCAAACCAATTTTCGGTAGAAGTTTGCATGTATTTTTATTTATCATATATTTTTTTTTGTATTATTATTCTCTTATTTTAGAAGTTACATTACAGGAGGGGGGGGGACACACATTTTACCACTTTGAAAGTGTCTCTCGCGCAAACTTTTCAGTGTAGAAAAAAATTATATTAGAAACCTCAATATCATTTTTGAATACATCCATAGATACCTCACACGTATGGGTTTGATGTTTTTTTTTTTAAGTTTCAGGACAGAGTATGGGGACCCCCAAAACTTAATGTTTTTTTTTTCTATTTTTGTGTGAAAATCTTAATGCGGTTCACAGAATACATCTACTTACCAATGAGTTTCAACAGTATAGCTCTTATAGTTTCGGAAAAAAGTGGCTGTGACATACGGACGGACAGACAGACAGACAGACAGATATACAGACAGACATGACGAATCTATAAGGGTTCCGTTTTTTGCCATTTGGCTACGAAACCCTAAAAAAAAATGAAATAAATTATGTAAGCGTATCTGATTAAGATATTTATTTAATGATGAACACAGGTTGATAAAGGACTTTTTGGCACATATTTTCTAGTTCTTATTTTTGAAATTTCACCTCTGGTTACCACCGAGCTATTAATGTTTTTTCAGATTTTGGTTTTTATTTTTTTCCTCCAAAAAAACTCAAAAGTGTGACTTGTGAGCTTGTGACCAGCATCGAAAGATTGCTATTAACTAGGTGTGTCACTGACAATAAAATCAAGTTCCACTATTGCGGCCTTTCGGAGTTATCGAATTTCAAAATATAGTGGTAGGGTTGTCATTCAAATTGACCTTTCATTTCTTAGTTAGAACTGATCCAATTTCACTCGTTTGTTCTGATTTGATTTGAATTGATACATTCTAAAAACTGTTCTAGACTCCTGGTGAGCTTACGCATTCAAATGTGATGTCATAAATAGCCACACGATTCGGGAACCGAGTTTTACTTAGAAAGTGGTTTTTTTTGAATTTTCAAATCCAATTTTCACAAAAAGTAACTAGAATACATATGTTGAAAACCTAATACAAACTATTTTTAGAGGTAAATGCACATAATATAGACAAAAACATTTTAAAAAGTTGGTCAGGGAAAAAGTGGATTTCGGAATGATAATTACGTAAAGCCCACGTGATTTCGGGACTAGGTTTACTATAAATTACTTTACTCAGATAGGCAACACCATTGCCGGAAAATGAACAGGAGAAAAACTATGATAGACCTCTTTCACCGTGCATTAGAATCGCATCCGTTCGTGTCTATGGTACATTACAGACAACGCCAATATCGACCAGTAGGATTTGCCTGCCAGAAGCAGCTCGTGAACTACCTACTGAAGCCAATTCACGACGAAAACTTGCAGGTGGCTGAAGTAGATGACGATCATTACACGATGATGAAAATCCATCTAATGTTGACGACTGCACGTTGATACTAGGGAATGCAAACCGGTTAACCGGTTAACCGGAACTTTTTGCGCTCGGTTAATAACCGGTTTTTTACAATAAAAACCGGTTATTAACCGAAATTAGTATAATTTATAAAATACCTGAAATCGTGAGCCGAAATCGATATTTAGTCAACAAAATGTCAAATAAAATATGTAAGTAACATAAATGTATTAAATCCATATAGAGGTAAACTAATACTGGATTAAGCCACTTGAAAAATGTACACTGATAAGCTAATTTGTATATGGATTCCCTATTCTAATCGAACACCTTTACAGTATTGAATTATGGTGCTGTGCTGATGAGTTATATCAATGGTTATAATTACGAAGGCGCGTTGGCTCTGCAGTCTGCACAACATGCCCACAATCCACAATACAATATAAATACTCTCCGTTGCACTATCTGGATTAGGGGAGCGACAAGTGATGTTATTTAAGGAGATATTTGAAGTTACCAATAGGTTTTGAAATCTCAATAGGGAAAAAGTTTCACAGTCGAATAGCCTTAATAGGGAACGAACTACATATTATAACATTTACAAGATAACGAATGCAAAGTTAAAAAAAAGTTTTAGAAGATGTGAGAGTTACGGCGATAACTGATAGGCACTAATCACTTGAGTTTGGAACGGAAAGTAGAAACACTATGGTCATATTTGCTTAACCCGAATATAAATCATATTCAGACATTTTGAAGACGATCAAGCTTATAAAGTTACTCCTCAGAAAGGATACATCAGGATAATCAATAATAGGAAGAAATAAATGTTAGAGCGAGCGCAATTTTGGTTGCGGTAGGTATACAATTACGAAACCGGCTGAGACACCCCACTTCATTCACTTGAGGCACCCAAGACAAGGTGCGATCCATAATGATTCCATTTTTTTCACTTTCATCGAGTAAGCAAATTCAACCCCACCAAAAAGTATTGGAGAGATATTTACAAAATCAATTCTAGAAATCCGTTTGTTGCTGCCAATAACAATGACTTCGATCTTTGCTGGGTTCACTTCACAATCATACTATATCGTTGAATCCACTTGAGAATGCGTACCTAGTCATCATTCGTTATCTCTATGGTAGAAGGGCGATCACCAAGTACGGACTGTGTATATATATCTACTTTTACGTGTGGCTCGTCAAAGGGGCAGAAGGGGTTCGTGGCTACCCTGCAAGTTCACGGAAGTTTTGTGTAGTGTTGTGCCGTGTAAGAATTTTCATATGAAAAATATTGTTTAATTCGCGGAAGACTTTGAAGTTGAACCAAATATACAATTATTTAAATTACCATAGTTGATTATGATTACAAATAGTTTATTTCTTAAAAACAAAGCCTAATACTATAATGCTGACCCCCATACTAGGCATTGCTTGGTTAGTCATTAAATTTATATATTTTTGTCTCATCAGTCGGTTATAAAAATTATGAAACAAATATATTTGTATTTACCACACTACACCTTGCCTACTTATAAACCAGAAATAATACACCTACAGTCAAATTATCCTTCAATACTTATATTTTTAGATATTCGTATAAAAACCGGTTATTAACCGGTTAACCGGTTTTGAGCTTGTCGTTTCGGTTAATAACAGGTTTTGAAATTTAACCGGTTTTTGCATTCCCTAGTTGATACTCGAAAATGACATCTGGAACCGACAATCTGGAACCAACTTGCGAAAAGACACTATAGCTTAACATGACTTCTCGTTAGTTGGGTCCCGATTTTCTGAATTTAATGACTTACAAAGTATCTTATATTGTTCATTGGATATAAAAATATCTTATTACAAAATTTCATTACAGTTGTTATTATTATTAATCCCACATATTTGTTTGACCTTTTAGTGACAACCCTATAAAGTAGAATTTGACCTTTACACGTAACTCACAAACGCCGCGATAGTGGAACTTGATTTTTTTATCAGTGATAGACCTAGTTAATAGAAATCTTTCGGTGCTGTACGGCTAACGTGAGTTTCAATCGTAACCTTACAATAAGTAACTACATACGAGATCGAATAAACGCGCTTCGAATAGATTTCGATCTCGCTACGGTATTCTTCGATTCGACCCGTCAAACTTGTAACTCACACTGCCGTTGGACTACGAAACCAACTGCAAAACGTTAGGCACTTTGCGTTTAGTTTTCGATGCGTAATTTAACGTTCGATTCGTACTACCTATCGGTAGTGTGAGACATTTCGAATCGAAGAATACCGTCGCGACTGTAGGTAGTTTACTATTTCACTTGCGAAATGGCCCGTGATATCGTATTATTCCGTCAAGAGTTACCGTAGATCCGATCGAAATTTATCTCAAATTAAAGAACTTATAAAAATAAGGGTTTTGAATTGACAACATATATCCGCAAAATCTTCAATCCCACGCTAAGGGTGCTGGTCACAAGTCGCACTTTTGAGTTGGAGTACAAAAATAAAAACCAAAATCTGAAAAAAACATTAATAGGTTGGTAACCAGAGGTGCAATTCCAAAAATAAGAATTATAAAATATGCGCCAAAAAGTCCTTTATCAAACTGTATTGATCACAAATAAATATCTTGATCAGATACGCTTATATAATTTATTTAATAATTTTTGAAGTCAAGGTCACGAAATCTCCACTTATAATAATCTCCATAACAATCTCTAAATTAAAAAAAGAATCAGCCAGTTTGAAACTAAGCTTTCTGTGGTACGAATGTTCTCAGCATCCCATGGACGGAAAAATATGAAACATTTTATATAGGTACATTATTATTCCAGCTGCAACTTAGGATAGTTTTTATCCGACTGCGACAGTTAATTTATTTTCCGTAATATACGACTTCATTTAATTTTTCATTTATTATTCTTAAAGTATATCGCCGCCACATCAGTCAGCTAAAAGAAACGTCAAAATCACAGTAATAAGAAATACTACGGACAAAATGGCGGAATTGCTTTGCCTTTCTTTCGCCTATTAATAATTTTAATCCCGTCTACGATATACATTGACGAGACACATAGGTACCAAAAGCAAATATAAAATTAATCGATTTTGATATGCGAACTTATATGCGCAAATGTCGAATTAAGGCGTAATTTGTACATATGTAACAACAAATTCGAACAATATAAACTTGGTTTTTTTGAATGGCACGCGCGCGCGCTCTTTGCGTATTCAGCCAAACCACGAAAACTGAAACTCGAAGTTCGTATATCTGAGGGCCTACCGCGAACGGCATTCGAAGTTTTCCCTCTCTGTCGCACTTATGTACGAACTTGTAAGTATGCCAGAGAGGGGAAACTTCGAATGCCTTTCGCGGTAGGCCCTCTCCATTCCTGTCATTTGTTAGTGCGATAGAGATAGAGATACCCGAATATTTTCGAATTCCGAAGTTCGTGGTTTAAAAGAAAATACGGATGTCGGATAGATCTAAATTAATATTTTATGTATAAATTTTAACCATATTCACGGTTAAAATTATTTGGAAATACTATTGTTGTTATTGTTTTAGTATATTTGACTAGCTTTAAGTTTAATATTGTACGTCCGAGATGGGCAAGCTGTTGGACTTTATTTTACCCAAAACAACTAAATGTACACAGTTCTGACAATAAAGAAATCTTATTTTATCTTATCTTATCGAAAATACACTAAACAAAATAATCATAATGTTGTATTATCTCGAAAAAAAACAACGCAAGAGGCTATATAGGTAATCACTAAGTTATAAGTGTATAAAGTTTTAAGAGGGGGTTTGTTGCGTCTCTTTTCCGCAAAACGCACCTTTATAATGAAACGATTGTTTTTTACTATGACGCTCGAGGATCGTGACGTCACGGTCCCTGATCGTTTTCTCACACAACAAGCGACATTAAAACGGTTGTAGCTTCGTAATTTTTTGAGATTTTTGAATGAGTTTTTCGTTTCTTCTTTCTTTTGAAGTGAGTCTACAGCTACACCTCTATTTGGAAGACAAGCGGAAATAATCCATACTATCCATACTAATAATCCATACTTCCATACTAATATTATAAATGCGAAAGTGTGTCTGTCTGTTACCTCTTCACGCCTAAACCGCTGAACCGATTTAGATGAAATGAGCCCCGGGGAAGGACAAAGGGTAGTTTTTATATCTGAGGGGCTGAAATTGGGGGTGGAAATTTGTATGGAGCTACTTAAACCGCTGCACCGATTTAGATGAAATTTGGTATATAAATAGTTTGAAGTCCCGGGGAAGGACATAATTATAATAGGTGGTATCCCGGAAATCATCCCCTAAGGAGGGTGAAAATTTGGATGTAATCTATTTTGATGAAATTTGGTGTAGATATAGGTTAAGTCCTGGGAAAGGACATGGGATAGTTTTTACCCCAGAAATCATCCCCTAAGGGGGTGAAATTAGGGGTGAAAATTCGGATGGAACCCATTTTAATACAATTTGGTATAGAGATAGCTTGAGTCCTGGGAAAGGACATAGGATAGTTGTAATTCCGGAAATCACTCCCTAAGGGGGTGAAATGGGGGGTGAAAATTTGGATGAATCCCGTTTAGATGAAATTTGGTATAAAGGTCGTTTGAGTCCCGAAGAATGACATTAGATAGTTTTTATCCCGAAAATCATTCCGTAAGGGTATGAAATAGGGGGTGAGAGTTTGGATAAAATCCATGTACCTAGATGAAATTTGGTATAGAGATAATTTGAGACCCTTCAAAGGATATAGAATAGTTTTTGCCTCGGAAATCATCCCTTAAGATAGTAGAAGTTTGTTTGCATTATATTTTCTAAGTATTAAGTTCTACGCGGATGAAGTCGCGGGCAACAGCTAGTATTAAATATTTTTTATAAAATAAAGTATTTGAAATATACTTGTGGATGTTCTAGTCTTGCGTTTAAAATGCATTCCTTGATCGATTTATGCGATAAACAGCATGGGGAATTTTTTTGAGTCATTTTGAACACTGTACAACTGTATTGTAATGGTAGAATTTTTTTTTTGGTGTTCAGTATTTTTTTTTTGGTAAGAAGGCTTAGGGTACCAAAGTATTTTTTGGTGGTCATTATATTTGTTCCCTTTATAAACTCTGTGAACTTACAGTATGTTCTACCAATAAACGATTGATTGAATAAACACAACGTTTTTCATAAAAAGTCTCTTATCGCTTTAAAAGAAAACTATTATACTTATTTCTATTATAATTTATATCAACAGAAACTAGTTTTCGACCTAGATATGGTCGATCCCAATGTGTATAAAAATTTGATGTATCCAGTATGCCGTTTTGACATGAGATCCAAACTACGTTTGTATGGAAAGTCGACTTGAGTCGACCGTGTCTCTTAAGTGTCTACCAGACGGTCGCCAACACGCCCCTCCGACCGAGCGACCTTGGTCCGCATACTGCAGCGGTCGGTGCCGACTAAGGTCGCTCGGTCGGAGGGGCGTGTTGGCGACCGTCTAGCAGACACTTAAAAGATTTAGTTAGATCTAGCGCGATGCAGAACACGTCAGATTTGATAGTTGACAATTTATCTACCATAGGTTTTAATTTTACAGTACTACTGCGGCTCGAAATGCAAGTTTTTGTATGAAGCGCTCAGCTGTTATTTCCTCTACTTAACAGCAATATAATTGTCAGTAGTACCTAAACTCAAATTATTTTACCTTCACGTGATTGCGAGCTGGAGTCTGTTGTCTGAGGAACCTGAACATTTGAAGTGGGTGTTGTAGACTCGATTGTTGGCACTGGAGAAATAAATATATTATGTTTACTTGAGAGTATACTTACAAGGGGAGAATCTTACACAAATCTAAAATTGGCAAATCGGACTAGTCCCATGTGTTTTGGGTACAAGACAACGATATACACTGCCCAAAAGTGTATAGGGATCAAGTCTACGTTTTAGTGTATTACTGCAATTGAGGTTTGTTATAATAAAATAACTCTCTCTTACTCTCTCTCTCTCTCTCTCTCTCTTTTATTCTGGACCTTCAAACTGCCATTATCACCACGGTTGGATGGGCTGGTATTACAGCGATTGTAGTATGAAAAAAACCGGTCAAGTGCGAGTCAGACTCGCGCACCGAGGGTTCCGGACCACCCCGTACAATAGTAACAAGTTAAATACAACTGATACAACATAAAATTTACAGTCAATAACTAAAAAAAAACGGTTTTCGCAATTTTTCCTTTATCTGTGATATAAGACGTCGCTTCGTACCAAATTTGAAGATTCTGAGTTCACGGGAAGTACCCTGTGGGTTTTGATTCCCTTTCAAATTCGAAAATTTGCGGAAATTTGCGGCATAACGGCTGTATCTTTTGATTGCGTAGGCTTAGAAGTTTGATTTTTTCACAGCTTCAAGGGACAGTATCTGAGTATTTGGTATAAATTTCAGCTTAATACCTCAACGCGACAGACGGACGGACGGACGGACAACAAAGTGATCCTAAAAGGGTTCCGTTTTTTCCTTTTGAGGCACGGAACCCTAAAAAAGCTAAAAGTTCATGCATGATCATGGTGATTGTGACTAAGATTTTTATGTATATGTATTTGTTTATGATTGAGTTTCTAAAATTAGCTCTAACCATTTTGCGATATTCACAACATGTATAAGACAAAGGTCGATTTTTGAAAATATTAATCTCTCTCTCTCTCGCTCTCTCTTCTCTCTCACTCATTTGTATCATCATTATCCTCCTAGCGTTTTACCGGTTTTGTGCCGTAAGGGAGCCCGATGTCCGCTTTGTCACCTTGTCCCAAGATTTGGCGTAGGCACCAGTTTCTAGAACGCGACTGCCATTGCCATCTGACCATCGAAGCCCGAGGCAAAACTAGACCGTATTGTTGGATTAGATCGGTTTCCTCATCATATCAGCCGAAAGACGTCCAGTGCTGGACATAGGCCTCCCCCAAAGAGTGCCAAAATGACCGGTCCTGCGCCACCCGCATCCAGCGTCCAGTTACCGGGTCATCAGTCCACCTTGTGGGGGGCCTACCCACGCCGCACCTTCCGGTACGTGGTCGACACTCGAGAACGTTTCCGTCGCAACTGCCATCGATTCTACGTGCGATGTGCCCCGCCCACTGCCACTTAAGCTTAGCGATTCGGTTACCTTGGTTCTGCTGCCTCGGTTTCCTCACAAGTCACAATGAGCCAAAAACTTGGCAAAAATAGATTTTTCAAATTTGTAGCTTTTTTTGTGACATGACTTGCTGGTCAAAATCTAGTGAATCTTTTCGTGAGGTGTAATATTTTCGTATGCAAAAAGAAGACAATTAAATAACATAAATAGTACAACAAGAAATCAGAGTGTGTTACATAGTAAAATTAGCTTATAGTAAAAAATATTGCACAATTACGCGTTTGGAAAACAATCAGTCTATTAAGAAGTAGGAATATGAAATACCTATATCGTCTAGAAAAATAATCTATTGGGGAAAAACGTTAGTAGAAAATAATCCGTTTGTCAACATTTGCGTAAATAAATAAAATTGTCTAAGAAAAACAAAAAGTGGAGAAAAACGCGAATGGAAATTCTGCTACTCGGAATTAGTTTGGGGAACCGATCTAACCGCTCCTTAACGGGAGGGATATTACATTTGATAAATTTGAACTTGATTTGACACCATGGACCTACTACTTAGGAGAAGATATGGTAATAATAATACCAGGACCGAGCGAGATGGTAGTATACGAATCTCAATAAGTGTGACAGAGAGGGATATATTCCATTCGTTGTTCTTATTGTTGTAGCACTTTTTTTCCTGTCCTTTCCGTAGTTTCCGTCCTTGCCGTCCGGCGTCCCCTATTATGGCAACACATAATTATAGCTCCTCTGTAGAATTATATACCTACTCTAAGTTTTCCCTCCGGGTGGCCCATCAGGTCCCCAGCAAGTCTGTAACTGGGCGCGCTGCATGCCAACCAGGGAAAAAAAACCGGTCAAGTACGAGTCTGACTCGCGCACCGAGGGTTCCGTGCAAACGTTCATACACCATGCCCATCACGTCACAAGCCCATTCATTCTTATTCTTAAACAATCTTAACAGGTCATTTAGTAGAGTATCACCTACCCGTTGTACAGCGCCTTCTGCATTTTGGTACTAATAACTTGCAACTAGTATGTTTGTTTATAAGCGATAATTTTTTATCACGCGTACCGATTTTGATTATTATTTTATTATTTGAAAGAAGCAAAGAAGGGACTTTAACGATAATCTGTTTGGAGTTTGAAGACATAAATTCATACTAAAAATTAAAATTAAGTAGGTACAAACTTAGTTAAAAAAATATTTTTGATAATTAACAAAAAAAAACGCTAGATAGAGGTATCGTTTTATTTTTCCTGTATTATTTATGTTACTCGTAATTACATGTAATGATTTCAGAATTTTGGCTTGGTAAACTTCGGAGATAAGGGGGGGGAAGGGGGGGGGGGGGGGGTAGTTCCTGAGATATTGACCTCTGACGTTGTGACGGACAGAGTCGCACCATAAGGGTTCCTTTTTTACCTTTTTGGTACGGAACCCTAATATACTCTGAGTTTGAGAGTTTGACACTTGAGCCGTAGTAATTACTTATTCTGTGACTAAGCTCTTAATGGCCACTGAACTAATATAATATTTGCGGACAATCTTACACATATCGACCTAGTCCCAAACTAAGCAAAGCTGGTACTATTGGTAGGTACTAGATGACGATATACATACTTAAATAGATAACTAGCGACCCGCCCCGGCTTCGCACGGGTTTATATGTGTAATACATGCATGTATTGTAATGTGTTATACATATAAACCTTTCTTTTGAATCACTCTATCTACTTAAAAAAACCGCATCAAAACCCGTTGCGCAGTTTTAATGATCTAAGCATACATAGAGACAGGCAGACAGACAGACAGCGGGCAGCGACTTTGTTTTATAATATGTAGTGAAGACCGAACTAGTTCCTTAGACCAATTGAACGAGATGGGAGCGTTCTGTTCTGGTTGAAGTGAAGAACGAGCAGGCACAAGTCTATTCCGTAGGGGGGGTTAAGATACGGTGTCTGCTTGTCATCGGACTCATCGGGAAGACCCTTTTTAGGGTTCCGTACCAAAAAGGTAAAAAGGAACTCTGTCCGTCTGTCCGTCTATCCGTCTGTCACAAAGTTAAATATCTCAGGAACTACTCAAGCAATCAATGTGAAATTTGGAACAACTGTTAAAATAGTTAAGACACGTGTATGGAAAATGAAAAAAATAAATAAACATTTTTATTTTCTGTTTAAATTACTTTAAATGATGAATATGAGGGGGGTTAAAAAATCAAAGTCTAGTAAATAGATCAAGTGGGGTATCATATGAAAGGGCTTGAGTTGCACTTTCTAAAACTGTTTTTATTTTTTTTTCTACAGTGGTTAAATTTTGATTTATGAAGGAAAATGAAGAACCCCCCCCCCCCCTCCCCATCTCCGAACTTTACAAAGCGAAAATTCTGAAATAATTACATATGATTAATAGTAACATAAATAATACGGAAAAAATAAAACTATACCTCTATCTAGCTAATTTTTTTTTATTTATCAAAGATAATTTCTTACTTTCAGCTACGTTAGTAATGAAGTCACTAGCAACTACGGTGTACCTCAAGGTAGCACCTTAGGTCCAACTCTATTTCTAGCCTACATCAATGATCTCTGTAAAACACGAATCAAAAGTGCAAATCTTCTAATGTTCGCTGACGACACGGCACTGGTGTTTCATGGTGGAACTTGGGATGAAGTAAAATCACTCGCAGAATTGGGCTTAGGTAACATCACTTGCTGGCTTGAGGATAATCTTCTAACTCTTAATATCAGCAAAACTAAATATTTATGCTTTTGTAAACGTTCACCAGTAATTACCAACCCTCCCCTTGACAGTCTAACAATACACACATATCCCTGCAACAGACAAGTGCGTGTCGCCGGCTGCATTGCCAACTGTAACTGTGACGTGTTAACCAGAGTCAGAACAATAAAGTATCTTGGTGTTGTTATTGATGACAGGTTACAATGGGGCCCCCATATTACATTCACAGGCACCAGAATCCGTAAATTAATATACGTTTTTAAAAATTTACGACTTGTAGCGGATCGTAAACTTTTATTGCAGACATACGGTGCGCTGTGCCAAGGTGTTCTGAGTTACTGCATATGCTCATGGGGCGGAGCCCCCAAAACATACCTTATAGAACTTGAACGTGCCCAGCGAGCGGTATTGAAGGTTATGTTCTATCTCCTATATCGATACCCCACGGAACTCCTATATAACCTGGTGGAAGTATTAAGTGTACGCAAACTTTTTATATACCAAATCCTACGGAGATACCACAGACTAACAGTCCCTACTGTATCAATTAGCAATAAGAGAAAAGTCCGTTACGCAGTCCCACGTTGTCACAGCGCTTGTGCTGGGAGACATTTTAATTTCTTAGCTCCTCACGTATACAACAAATGTATTAAGTCACTTGACAGTGACACCAACCAACTAAGCAATTATCAATTCAAAAATCGAATAAAATCCTGGCTGAAAACCTTAAACTACAACGAAACAGAAGAGCTATTACATGTCCTATCTTAACGTTTTCTGTTAAAAGAAACACGCACACGCAAACACACACACACCCACACACACACACACACACACACACACACACACACACACACACACACACACACACACACACACACATGCATGACTAGGTTAAAATAGAATATAAGTCTAAAATTGTAACAATTTTTTAAGCCTTTAATTGGGAAGGAACTGGCTCTTGAGACACAGGGAAACCTAGTTTGAGAGCCAGGGCTTTAACTTATCATGTACACTGTAGTTACAACAATAAAGAGTTTTATTATTATTATTATGTATGTCTTTCCCGCTCACGGGACAATGATGTCCCGGACCTTTGGGAGGCGTGCGTGGGGCTAGGTACCTACAAAGTACCAACTGAGCCAACACGTAGAGGCCCTTTTGACAATTTAATGAAATGCAAGGAGTACACCGAGCGGATGCTGTCCCTGCCCGTGTCATGGGACGCACACAGAGACAGCACCCGCTGGGGTGTATAGGAACTATTGCTGGTTGATGGAATCTAAAGAAAACGGGTTATTGGGTGAAAATGATGGACTAGTGGCTGGGCTATTGGGTGAAACATCGGACGCCTGCCTAATAAACTGTCTCATTTTTTATCTCTGGCAGACGGTGACTCGCCAACTGCTAGATGGGCCCCTATTAATAGCGACATTAAAAAATGGCCTAAGGGCAACACCAGTCAGAGAGGCTGGGGGGGTAGAGAGGTGGCACTGGACTTTAAACATATAGCCAACTCGCCACTTAGGTGTCCACATCTACCCTCGAGCAACAGCTCTTGCGACTCCACTCTGGACAGCCAGTTAAGGCAAGCCAGAGGTGGAGGGCCTGTCCAACCAACCACCCGATCGGCTCAGCCTGACCACAGGACACCCCCAGGAGCACTCAGGTACGTAGGGTCGCTACTCCCTAACAGCCCGCCACAAATTGCCTTACGTTGACTGATTGCACCAGAAATCTGGTGGGCGATGGGGCCGTCACATCCCTACGCCCTTATTATTATGTATGTCTTTCCCGCTCACGGGACAACGATGTCCCGGACCTTTGGGAGGCGTGCGTGGGGCTAGGTACCTACAAAGTACCAACTGAGCCAACACGTAGAGGCCCTTTTGACAATTTAATGAAATGCAAGGAGTACACCGAGCGGATGCTGTCCCTGCCCGTGTCATGGGACGCACACAGAGACAGCACCCGCTGGGGTGTATAGGGACTATTGCTGGTTGATGGAATCTAAAGAATACGGGTTATTGGGTGAAAATGATGGACTAGTGGCTGGGCTATTGGGTGAAACATCGGACGCCTGCCTAATAAACTGTCTCATTTTTTATCTCTGGCAGACGGTGACTCGCCAACTGCTAAATGGGCCCCTATTAATAGCGACATTAAAAAATGGCCTAAGGGCAACACCAGTCAGAGGCTAGGGGGGTAGAGAGGTGGCACTGGACTTTAAACATATAGCCAACTCGCCTCTTAGGTGTCCACATCTACCCTCGAGCAACAGCTCTTGCGACTCCACTCTGGACAGCCAGTTAAGGCAAGCCAGAGGTGGGGGGCCTGTCCAACCAACCACCCGATCGGCTCAGCCTGACCACAGGACACCCCCAGGAGCACTCAGGTACGTAGGGTCGCTACTCCCTAACAGCCCGCCACAAGCTGCCTTACGTTGACTGATTGCACCAGAAATCTGGTGGGCGATGGGGTCGTCACATCCCTACGCCCTTATTATTATTATTATTATTATAATTAAATTAGTAATTTACTTACTTTTGTATGGAATTTTACATCTTCAAATTCCTATCAGATTATCGTTAAAGTCCCTTCTTTCAAATAAAAAATAAATAATCGAAATCGGTACTCGTGATAAAAAGCTATAAGTAGCTGATAGTGATAATAGTTATTTGTTATACAAGGGTGCAAAGTTGTATTTTAACCGCGAGTGTGGAATTGAAACACGAGCTAGCGAATGGATTCTAGGGTTGAACCACGAGCTAGCGAATGGATTCTATGGTTGAACCACGAGCGAAGCGAGTGGTTCAAAAATAGAATCCTGAGCGAAGCGAGTGGTTCAAAAATAGAATCCTGAGCGTAGCGAGTGTTGCAACACACGAGACGTCAAAATAACTTGCACCCGTGTGTAACACAAATTTTTTCACCTCACTAAAGCGAGGAAAAAAAACAAAAAAAAAACAAAAAAGTAAAGTAACGAAAAAATTAAAAAAAATATATTAAAAAGGGGGAAAAAAACATTAAAAATGAGAAAAAAAAATTAAAAACATGAAAAAAGAAACAAAATATTACAAAATTAAAAAAATATTTAATAAAGAGGAAAAGAGAAAAAACATTGAGAAACAAAAAAAATAACATTAAAATAAAGAAAAACTTTTAAAAAAGGCAAAAATAATTTCAAAAAAACATTAAAAAAGACTGATAAAAGAAAAACGAAGCAATAAAATTGAGACAAAAACATATAAAAAAGAAAAAAGTTACAAAAAACATAACATTAAGAAAACAAACGCAAAAAAGACAAAAAACAAAAAAAACATGTAAAAAGAAAAAAGTTACAAAAAACATTATATTAGGAGAAAAAACGTAAAAAAAGACAAAAAAAACATGTAAAAAGAGTGGATTTTTTTTTTAAATAATGGAAAAAGAAAAAACCTTGAAAAACACATATAAATCAATAAAAAATACATTAAAATATGGCAAAAACATCAAAAAAATATAAGGGAATTTCAAAAAACCTTGAAATAATAAAAAATAAACAATAAAAAAAAAGGAAAAAACGTATAAAAAAGAGAAAAAGACCAAAAAAAACATAAAAAATGAAAAAAAAAACATTCAAAAAGAAACAAAACATCTATAAAAAGGAGAAAAAAGCAAAAATCATTGAAAAAAGAAAAACAAAGCAATAAAA
The DNA here is from genome assembly GCA_963854355.1 of Epinotia brunnichana. NCBI lineage: Eukaryota > Metazoa > Arthropoda > Insecta > Lepidoptera > Tortricidae > Epinotia > Epinotia brunnichana. The sequence continues at coordinate 11,868,879 of OY977949.1, read as the reverse complement.
TAGAGACAAAAACATAATAAAAGAAAAAAAGTTACAAAAAACATTAAAATAAGAGAAAAAACGTAAAAAAAAGAAAAAAAAACTTAAAAAAAACCATTTAAAAAGAGAAAAAAGTGGAAAAACCACTAAAATAAATCAAAAAGAAAAAAACATTCAAAAAATTTTTTAATTTTTTTTAAGTGGAAAAAATAAAAAAAACCTTGAATAAACACATTTAAATCAATAAAATATAGAAAAACATTAAAATGTAGACGAAAAAAAAATAAATAGAATTTCAAAAAACATTAAAAAAAGAAGAAAATAATTTAACAAAAAGGAAAAAAACGTATAAAAAGACCAAAACAACATTAAAAAGAGAAAAAAAATACAGAAAAACATTCAAAAAGAAACAAAACATTTAAAAAGAGAAACATCATTTTTAAAAAGGAGAAAAAGAAAAAAGATTTATAAAACAAAAAAACATTTAAAAAAGAAACAAGAATTAAAAACATTTAAAAAAAGAATAAAACATTCAAAAAAAGGTAGGTACCTAAATAAAATAAATCTGATGGGCGAAAAATGTCCTGTCTGGTCTGGCCTTTACATGTTATTATGTTTAAGAAAGTAACTAATAACACGTTCGGATTTCAAATATTCTTTGCACTCTTGTGGATAAAATGCAGTTTTGCTATCTGTTTTTAAAGAATAAAAATGGGCTTTCCGAGCTAGTGAGGTGAAAACAAACATACTAGGTAGTAAGTTGTTAGTACCAAAATGCAGAAGGCGTAGGCGCTTTGCAACGGTAACTTCTACTATGAGCTGTTTAAGATTGTTCAAGAATGAATGGGGTCCTGACATGACGGGTATGGTGTATGAAAGTTTGTACGGAGCCCTCGGTGCGCGAGTCAGTTTTTTTTTCTTTTTTTTGCCATCATTGAGGTCACACACACACACCATTCGAAGACTCGTGTCCTTCCATTGGTTTGGGACGTGATATTTTGGGAAAACTAGTTTTCTCAAATTAATCTAGTTTATACATGTTTATTCTAGGAAAGGGGGAATTTGGCGCAAATGGGAAGCCAATTGATAAAAGTCTGATACATAAGTTTCTTAAAATATCACGTCGTTAGCCTGCGAATGTCAAATAACGCTTTGTATGGCAATCAAACCACCTTAAGAAGAGGGATTTTAAGTCGAATCCAATAGTGACTGTTTAAAGTGATTACGCTAAAAATAAATTTGCCGTTTTTAACCCGCGACCAGGGACCGGAACCGGTTACCCTAATCGGGGTTTTCCATAGGCTTATTTTAAAGGTTGTTTTAAAAACCCCAATCAATAAGGTTACCTTATCATAAGGTAACCTTATTGAAAGGGTAACCCCAACGATCCAGTTAACTCAGTTAACCTAGGTTAACACTAACCGAAATGAAAACCCCATCCAATACGGTTACCGTATCATGAGGTTTTGAACCAGTTTAAAGGAATATGATTTTAACGCACACTTAAATACGACTTATTATTGAATAACCGCCGTGGCTGGCATCGGTTTTACCAAGCTTGCTAGGATACCGCAAGGCGCTCGGCGGCACTGTTGCGACGCCGCGAGGCAAAAGTCGCAAGCGCCGTCTGCAAGCCGCGGCACTTATGCGTTTCACTCAACCATGTTGATCTCTATGCAAACTGGTTTCGTTTGCCGAAAACGCGGCTTCTTATTCAAACAGTGTGTCAAATGGTACATTGCTTATTTATTATGAAAAAAAAAACAGTTTGAATAAGAACACGATTTGCGCACCGAGGATTCCGTACAAACTTAGCTTATAAAGGATTTATGATGATTAATAATTAAATAATTAGGACTATTTTTTTGGTTGATCTTGTTAGGTACTGTTTTCAAATCCAGTTTTCGGAGCTGTACGATTTTACCCAGTTTAGTGCATTTTATTATATACGTTTCTAATGAACTCGTCGATCTCATTGATTGGCTCTAGCTAGCCAAATACACAATATCAGAATGTAAGAATCTGTTGTCAATATGACAACGATACATCGGCACCTCCGCACGTATAACAACATAGAGTTATTATCCCGGGACTACAAAAGAATATGAATAAATTGTGTTTTTAGAAATCCGGGATTTAAGTATGAACCCTTATTGGTCCTAATTTATGCAAATATTATAAAGAGGAAAAATCTGTGAAGCTGTAGCTTCGTAAGTTTCATAGTGTGTGTGTATGTAAAAATGGGCAGTGATCAGAATTTATGGTGCAACACGGTGGGATATCGAGTAGAAATATTAATATGGAAATCACCAAATTACAATATCTTGTATAAAAAAAATGTTTTTTTATAATTGTAGTTAAGCCGCTTAGATCTATGGCAGATCAGTTATTTAGATTTTTTTTGTATGTAGTGATATTATTTTATATCAATTGTTAAAATTTAATTAAATTTTGTTCTCCAAAAATAAAAGTAAGTCTCGGAATCATTTACTCCGTTTCGCATCGGGAAATCGGTTCGTTGGTAATAGGTAATAACTGGAACCACTGGGCCAATTAATTTTTATTTCATCAATGTACTGTAGAATGGACTTTCTGGTTGGTCTTAGGCCATAGTTAATGCCACGGTTTGCCTGCGTTTTTTGCAATTAAGGGATAGTACTCAAATAAAGAGATTTATTACCTTGTTATTATTATTTTATTTTTCTATTGATATGACTATCGATGTTGTTATCGCACGGCGAGGTAAAAGCGGGCCAAAAACGAATGTGTTTTGGTATTTTCTAATGTTTTAGGATTAACCAGATTACGGCGGCGGTCGTAGTGACAGCAATAAATGCCTCATTCATTATTATAAATACGTTCTTGCCAACGTTGTATTCTTTAAGCGACTTAAGCTTTTAACTTTGCGGCTGATTCTAACTGGTGTGTGATATTTCTCATTATTTTCAGAATAAGATTTTTCGCAAACATTTGAGCCTACCTGCAAGTCGTATGTAATTAGTGCATTATTTTTTACCTTCTAGTGAAGTTAGGACGTATTACTTGCAGTGAATTGTTGTTGTTTTTTTTGCGTTTGTACCTGATTAAATTGACGATTTTGGTTACTGTTTATGGACACTGATTGCTGCATTTCGATTGGTTTGTGAAGTTTAATTGGATTTACAAATGAATGTTATTAAGGTGAGTGTATACATTTGAATATCCCACTTAATATTTATAAATGCGAAGGCTTCGATGTTTGTTACTCAATCACGCTTAAACGGCTCAACCGATTTGGGTGAAATTTTGCACAAAGATAGTTTATGGTCTGGATTAAAATAGAATAGTTTTTATCCCGGGTCCACGCAGACGAAGTCGCGGGCGGAAGCTAGTATTGTATTCTGTCGCCAAATCTTTAAAGTATTAATGTCAATACGTATATTACTACTTAACCACAATAACTACGAAATTATGAACAGTAATAAAATCCCGGACATATATAAAATAATGCTTATTTGACATTTTAAGAATCCCGGCATTGGATGGTGTTAGCAACTTCTAAACGTGCGACGCCCTGGCATTCAGATTATTATACAAATGGCGCCGCTAATCAGGAACGCTGTTCATCGGTACTTTGAATATGATGATTGTTTCGGTATCGGCACTTGTCGGTTGTGAAATAATACGTTAAAGGTATGGTGTTTAAATATATAAATTATAGATCTTGCATATATTAGTTCAGTTTTCTGGAATAATATAACTAAACTTATTTACACTAAAACTTAGAAATGGGTTATTAATGAATTTCTTTCAAGAGTTTCATTAAAATAACTTGTAACATGTGTCAGTATTATTTTCTCCTATACACTCACTTCAGGTTCAGGTTCTCGAGTGGCGTGGCACAAGGTGGACTGATGACCTGGTAAAGGTCGTAGAAGTCCGCTGGATGCGGGTGGCGCAGGACCGGCCATTGTGGCACTCTTTGGGGCAGGCCTATGTCCAGCAGTGGACGACTTTTGGCTGATATGATGATGATGATACACTCAGTTTATTTATCAGTTTAGTAAGGTAAACACTAAACATTCAACCAACTTGAGAAATTACAAAGCAGCCAAACATGCTTAGTGAGCATCAAGTTCTTGCAACGCTGAGTCAAAAAGTCAGAATCAAGATGTCATTTAAAATAAGTAACTTATATTTATTATTAACTTACACCACACTAGCTAACTGTAAACATAACGTAAACTGCGTACTTTTTAGGGTTCCGTACTCAAAGAGTAAAACGGGACCCTATTACTAAGACTCCGCTGTCCGTCTGTCTGTATGTCTGTCTGTCTGTCTTTCTGTCCGTCTGTCACCAGGCTGTATCTCAACAACCGTGATAGTTAGAAAGTTGAAATATTCACAGATTATGTATTTTAGTTGCCGCTATAACAACAAATACTAAAAACACAGAATAAAATAGTTTTTTATAGATAATACGGAACCCTTTGTGCGCGAGTCAGACTCGCACTTGGCCGGTTTTTCTATCTTCTATCTATCTAATTTCTGTTGGTTGTTATCAAAATTACCCAATCTTGTAATATACCAAATAGATGCCCAAAACTGTATGTACGTATTTATTTGCTTGCATTACCTACCGTGCAGCTAAGACAAAGAAAAAATACAGATCCATGTTTACGTAACTACGATTTAGTTAATTTTGACGTCAGTACAAACAATTATAAATACGGAAATACCATATACCTTCCCATCTATCTTTGTGAATGCTTAAGTAGATAAAAGGTTGCACTCATAACACAGTCGGTAAAATATATTTATAATAATGAATAAGGTATTTATTGTTGTCATTATGACTGTCCCCGCATTCTGGTTAATCTTAAAACAATGGCAAATACCACGAACGGTGAGCTTTCGGTCCGCATCCTGATGCGCAGTGGATTCAATTTTACGAGTAGGCGTGATAGATCTGGCGTGATTCCACTTGAACGCAAACAATACACGCAATAAACCAAATACTCCTAGAAGCTCCTAGAAGATTTTAAAGGAGCTGGTTCGCCTTTACCTGTTTTGGTGCAGACCAACAAGTGTTGATACTTTTAAATATTATTAATAGAATAATTTAAAAACAGGTACATACCTGAAATTAATTTTATTTATTTATTTTATTTCTGAATTATCTTCGGTACTTTCAGTGTCAGCGTCACTTCCAGCATTTATTCTAAAGTTGGAACATGGTGTTTTTAAAAATCCTTCTTCAATTTTCTTACAGTGGTTGCAAGAATTCTCCCACAGAATCGGATCGGAAGTATTAATAATGTCACGTATTTTAGTTATAACACTATAGTATGAACATATCTCTCAAATGGTCGTTTTGTTTTGCTGAGCTGTGTTAATTTTGCTAAACGGAAAGGTAACAGGAAAAGTATCAAGATCGTTTGAAGCACCGCCGGCCGGTGTTTAGCAAGTGTTTGCAAAAAATGGGCTCGCCGCGACTTAAGCCTATTGTTATTGCTAATGACGGTCTCAAGTGGAATCACGCCAGATAATATTGAATCCACATAAGCACTCCGATAACAAATACTGTAACAAACCTCTACATTTCTGTTCACATATTAATACGTTAATTAAAATGAATCGCACTAAAACGCTTTTAAAGAGTAATTTTTATGATCCCGGGATTGGGTGGTTTAACAACTCTATATTAGGTGCACACACGCCGCCGCCTCAAAGATCGCTGTAGTATGAAATTTTGCTCCAAACAACTGTCTACACGGTCGGTGCGGACCAAGCTCACTCAGTCGGAGGGGCGTGTTGGCAACCGTCCATTTTGACCTAAGCTATATGTCAAGTTAATACTTCACTTGGTCTGAAATAGAACTTGAATTTGAATACCTAAGTCGACAAATCTGTCATTGCCTTGTTTTTTTCCCACCGGGACTTTACCTTCCGTAGCGCCCTCTGGGTACATGTCAGACCCACCATACCCTAGCCATACCCCTCGGGGTAGGGTGGGATTGAACCATACCACCTATGCAACATATGAAGTTCCTGCACCCCTAACCACCTTAACTCGGATATAGGAGGTGCTTTAGTTAGTATTGATTTTAATTTATGAAAATCATAATAACAATTTGATTCAATAAACGTTTTGAATGCTTTTTGTACTTGTTTCGGTTATTATTGAGCTTTTATATCCCTTGTGTCTGAGTATAAGGTAATAATGAGTAAAAATTGATTGAATTACTTACTAGTTGGCGGTTCCGTTGTAGTGGTAGCAATAGTAGTAGTAGTAGGCGGAGGAATGTAGTAAACTTTCACTTTGATAATCCAGGTGAGAACGGAGCTTGAATTCAGGCTGGTTGCATTGCATGTTACAGTATTATTATCTGCATTCAGTGGGATCCAATATGATACATCTTGCGGAGAAGCGTCGTTAGCTTTACATGTGACTGAAAAAGTGAACTGTGTCAAATTTGTATCTTGTTAGGGTAAATCGCCAATAATATATACCTACTGAAAATATCGTCAATATATTACCACACTGCGCATTTTTTGAGAGATCCTATAAGTGAAAGTCGGATGTGTTCCGTGTGTTTTTGTAAATGATGTAGGTATATACATTACATTATTGTAATAAAAGCAAAATAGGGTTTAAGTTTACAAAAAGTAAAGAAATTAAGCGCGTCTCGCCATCAAACTTAATAGTTTGGCGACTAATACCTGATGTAGGTACATTGTAACTTTTACATAAAAATAAAACAACGGAGAACAATGGGGAATGGATGAAAATTTTAGAAATGCCTGATTATTTTTTTGGTGATAGGAATAACCTTCCTTAGCACCAGAAAAAAGTTGCAGACTTGTCAGCTGCGTCAATTATTTTTGAAAAATATAAACAGTTTCCTCACTTACGTTTTGTGGTTACGACGGCGAATGAGACACTTTCCTTGATCCGTCTCATATTACAAAAAATATTTTAAATATCTGACCCTGGCAATGACCAATATAGCTGCTGCAGCTGTCAATATCATTGCCAGTGTCAGTTTAATAGATATTTTTATGTAATATGAGACGGATCAAGGAAATTGTCTCATTCGCCGTCCTAACCGCAAAACGTAAGTGAGGTATAGTTCGTCCGGCGGCGTAAGAGCCAAAAGCCATAAAGATAAGCTAATTAGTCATCTATTGTTAAAAGTCTGGAGGGTAGGGCTGCAACAAACGGGAAAAGTCCATCTAGTATTCCGTTGGAACTGATTTAGTGATAACGTGTTTATACTATTTAAGTTGTTTTGGTAAAAATGTTTCGTCCGTGAGTAGATAAAAAGAAAACCAGTACAAGTGCTCGAACTCATTTAAACAGTCAAAGTAAGCAAATAGTCAAAAATGTGTACAATGGACTTTTTAGAGAAATTGGACCTACAGTGTTTATATTTTACAAAAATAATTGACGCATCTGAAAAGTCTACAACTTTTTTCTGGTGCTAAGAAAGGTTATTCCTATCACCAAAAAATATATCAGGCGTTTCTAAAATTTTCATCCATTCCCCATTAACGGAATGTCAACTGGGGAAGTAACTTAAACGTCTGCTAGACGGTCGCCAACACGCCCCTCCGACCGAGCGACCTTGGTCCGCACCGACCGTGTAGACGATTGTTTGGAGCAAAATTTCATACTACAGCGGTCGGTGCCGACCAAGGTCGCTCGGTCGGAGGGGCGTGTTGGCGACCGTCTAGCAGGGGTTTTATGAGGCCCATAGTAAGCGACCACGTTTCCGTGCCATACGTCATCACTGGCAACACACACTGGTCAAAGACTCTCGTCTTGAGACACGGACTGACATAGTGGCGTTCTCGTACAAACACTTCAGTACTTCGATATAGCGGCACTACTTGGCACCGCTGGAGAGACTGTAGTACAGCCCAGGTTTCGATCGAATCGAAGGCTTCCTCGTAGTCCACGAACGCTAAGCACAGAGGCAGGTTACTAAAGCTTCTTTGGAAACCGGCTTGTTCGGGAGGCTGGAATGGAAGTCATCAAGCCTGCGTGCGAGAATGCGTAATGACTCTTGAAAACAGCTTATAGACATTGCTCAGAAGTGAGATGGGTCGGTGGTTCTTCAGCAGGGTGTTGTCACCCTTTTTGAAGAACAGCACCACCTCACCTCTGTTCCACGTCCAACGGACGGACATGATGATACTATTAAAAGGCCTGAATCACACTGGCACGGCCTGCCGTGGCGGTCAATAGTAAACTCGGCAATTATAGCTGTAAATTGTACAATTGACCGCCACCGCAGGCCGTGCCAGTGTAATCCAGACTCTAAGAAAATGCTTATCAGGCTTTTAGGGCTGCGTATTTAACTTTGGCGTTTTGATTAAGGAACCCAAACAATGTAAATTTATGAATAGATTATTTGGAAAATAATAGTATAGGTAGTTTTAAGACCACTGTTACTAACAAATTATAGAAATACTACTTCCGAATTAAATTATTAAATAATACCTATTCTTGTATTAGTTCCAAACGTCATATTAAATGATTCATCTGTTTTTTTATTTCTTGTAGGTGTCAAGACGCATTTTAAAGTTTGTGTTTGCCCACTAGGGACACGGTCGTGCCAAGTGTAGTTGTAGTTGCATATTTGATTTTTACGATAATTATCATCTGAATGACAGCTGTTATCAGGTAGTCCTTCCATGTTGAGTTCCACCCCAGATGCTGTAACAAAATATACATACGTGGTGAGTAAGTGTTGGGAGTGTAAATAATAAATAGAGGTCGCGCGGATTTATTTATGCACATGTGAATTGTGATTGAGTCGATAACAGCATCACATTTTATCGTTTTGTCGATTGATACACTAGCGTGTGACCAAGGGCGTCGCCAGCCGATGGCCTTAGGGGGTCAAGTTCATACATATACACATAAATGTTTTTTTTTTTGGCTTAGCTACCTACATTTTTTACATCATTAAACCCCCTTGGCGATGCCCAGGACCGGGTTGACGACGCCGAAAAAACAGTTTTTTGTAAGGTCGTAGGATAAAAACGCTGTTATTACCTAAATATTTACAACATATAAATATATTAGTACTATCTCCTCTACCAGGCCCAAAAGGGTAATCCTACGAGAGCGCTTCAACGCCTCCAACCGTCGTCAGTCTCCTGCTCGCATTAAATTATTGTCAAAGTTCTTGCTGATTTGAATCTCCTTTCCCGGTAATTTTGTAGTAGTCCAGGGGGGTAATCACGTAACGTTCCGAACGCGCGTCGGTACAATTTAACTGTCAATTTTCCATATAAAATAAAAAGTGACATTTAGACCTACCTGACGTTCGTACAATGCGTTAGGTGATCGACCTACTGTAGAGGAGAACAGCTGGAGAACGGGCCTCGTCATACGAAAGAATTTTCACCCAAGCTGGGGCTAAACACGTAACGTTCCGAACGCACGTCGGTACAATTTAACTGTCAATTTTACATATAAAAAGTGCGTTACATGATCGACCTACTGGACTTGTTAAAAATACCTGAACATGCCATGCTAGTTTGACAATAGCGCGATCAGCCCCCTATTATATGCCAGCCGAGGGCTGTTATTCGCTAATACGCGTTAATGCGGCTCACCCCGCCGGTCACCCGTTACGAAACTAGACCTCTACCTACGCTTAATTACTACGCATCGCGGTGACAAAGTATAATTGTGGGTGAGCGTCGAGGTGAGCTTAAAACAAGTTACAGAATAGGGGGGGGCTGCTGACTGACGGCGGTTGGAACGCTCGTAGAATCACCCAAAAGTTTTTGCATCTACCATCCAAACACCTTGTATGTGTAATGTGTAAGTTATAACGTGGGAAAATTGATTAGATTTCAATTGTGTCAATAAGAACAGGGACATGAAATAACAGTATTGTACCATGGAATCATATTCAAGCTCTTATGGCAAGCCGACTAGTAGCCTTAGACAAATCCCCTGGCGTGAGACCAATCGGCATCGGAGGATGCCTCCGCAGGATCCTGTCGAAATGCATGATTTTTGCCACTGGCTCTGAGGTCACCGAAGCCTGTGCTCAATCGCAACTTTGTAGTGGGCTAAGTTGCGGAATAGGGAACTTGCATCTTTTTATTTTATTATGAAAATCAAAAGTACACTAAAGAGCAAAAGTTTCGGGTCGATGAAATACCGTCATATTTCCTAAAATAGTCCAAATGTTGTACAGTTTTTTAATCCTTTCATGATCTTTATTAAATTTTACACTGCAGCATTCTAAACTGCAGAAATAACAGTAAAAAAGAAACACGTTACCAGGTTTAAATCGGACTCGTAAAAACCCATGTAAAAAACAACGTTAACGGAGCGAGATATCGCAAAAATCGTAATTTTTGGATGTTGATATCATTATGATAGTATCCCGGAAATTGCTAATACATTTGGGTATTACGAAGACTAGTATGTTATGTAAATAATACTAGTGAAAAATATTTAAAAAAACCTATTGCGGTTATTTAATTTAGGGTGACCCGAAACTTTTGCTCTTGAGTGTATAATCCAGCATTAAAACAGCTGTACTGTAGCACTAAAACTTTCTTATGATTTATTTTTCTGGTTTTATATGCATTTGAAATCTGCACGCGCCAGCACCTTCCGAAAACGCTCTATGGGTCATTCTCAAAAAAGTGGCACCGATGAATTAATTTCGATTTTTTTGGAAAATTTGTAATTTCTTAAACTTTTTTTTATGGACTCGCTAGAAATAGAATTAAGTAAACAATATATAGTGGAGGGAAGTAGTTATTTTAACTAGTTTAGAAGATACAGGCCTTCAAAATTTTGCCGTACACAGGTGAACGACATCGATGTCAGGTGAACGACTATGTGGTAGACAGGTGAAAGACATTGATGTTGGGTGAACGACAATTCATAGTCAAGTTATCGACAGTTGTCGCAGGTTGGCGACAAACATACTCAAATTGAATTGAAATTGATAACAGGTGAACGATTATAGGTGCAGGTGACTAAAAAGCAAATAAAAACTAATTTATAGTTAAATCAAGTGGTTTATTTTTTAAATAGAATTAAGTAAACAATATATAGTGGAGGGAAGTAGTTATTTTAACTAGTTTAGAAGATACAGGCCTTCAAAATTTTGCCGTACACAGGTGAACGACATCGATGTCAGGTGAACGACTATGTGGTAGACAGGTGAAAGACATTGATGTTGGGTGAACGACAATTCATAGTCAAGTTATCGACAGTTGTCGCAGGTTGGCGACAAACATACTCAAATTGAATTGAAATTGATAACAGGTGAACGATTATAGGTGCAGGTGACTAAAAAGCAAATAAAAACTAATTTATAGTTAAATCAAGTGGTTTATTTTTTAAAATTCGTTTTGTTATATTTAAGTTATTTATATCAAAAACGTTTTGTAACAAAATAAAAACATTTTTTCTTGGCATAAATGATTAGTTATACTTATCAGGACCATTATGTCACTACAAACTTACATTATAATTAGACTCTTTATTATGAACTATAATAATATTTAATACTTGGTCGTATTTATCACAATCATGATTACTTACTTAATCAGTCCTTCTGAACATAGTAATTGCACCAGTTATTTAAAACAATCTTTCTTAGCATAAATTATTAGTTATACTAATCAGGAACATAATGTCACAACAAACTTACAAAATAATCAGAGTCTTTATTATGTAACTATAAAGATAATACTTGGTCGTAATTATTACAATCATGATTACATACTTAATCAGTCCTTCTAAACTTAGTAATTTCACCAATTATTTAACCTAATCAACATTCTTGTTATTTTGACATCACAATTTAAGGCATATTAATTAACCTACTCGCTAATGTATCAAATTATGTAATATTTAACTTTGTTAACATTTAACAGTTATGGAATAGAAAGATAAATAACATCTACTCAATCACACAATCAGTCTTAGCTTTACTCACAATCATCGCTAATCAGCCTTAAGAAAATAAAATATTCAGCTATTCCTCAACTAAATATTCTAAAAAAAAAATGACTTTCAAAAAACCTTTGTAACAAAAAATATGGTCTAGAACCCACCACATCTTGATTCATAATAACATTTATGTAAAAACAACTAACAATATAACTTTATTAAAAAATATTGTAACTGGAATCGGTATCACTATCATCATCATCAAAAGTGTCAGCGATTCCCTGTCTCAAAATACTGTCCATGTCACTGTTTCTTAATTCAGAAGGAATATCTAAATCAGAAGCTTCTGTATATAAATTGGATGGCGTATCATTTTGGGAACAGTTTACGTTCGATTCCACTGTTGGTGTTAAGTATCTTATAGGTGAAACTATATTAGACACATTTTTTCTTGTTGGTTTCCTCGGTTTAGCAACTTTCTTTTCAAGGCTATGAAAACCAATATGTTTACCGTGCGTACATATATTTATGGTATATAAACAAGACGGATATGTACAACTTAATCGTCTTAATGCCACAGTGGAGCAGTTGGTAATATTCCATAATATTTGATGAACTTCCTGAGTTCCTTTAAAACGAGGTAAATCTTTCGGAAGTAGTTTATCTTTTGTATCTATTTGCTGATCCATAACAGACTCAATAATAATATTATTAAGGTCCTTTTTAAGCACTTGTATAAAGGTTTCATAGTCAGGAACGTCATTTCCACAGCTAACTGATGCATCTGCAGTGCGTTTTATAACTGCACCAACTCCATCCGGTGCACCTTTGCCATGACCAGCTTCACTAAAATTCCATGTTACGTGAGTAAGACTAGGTAAACTACGTTTAAGCGACGATATTACAAAGTAAATTTTAAAATTCCTGTACTGACTCGTAGCCGAATCAGAAAATATATGAAGCGTCTTTATGTCAGTGGAATGATTTTGCAGGTAATTTAACAATGGCTCTATATGTGCCCACACAGCCGCTGTATCATGTCTAAGACTAGGACTTAAAGTGGCATAACATTGAGTCTGTTTTGTTTCATTTAAGTCATAAAAATAAAGGACGCTGGTATGAATAGAAATTTGTGGCTTGCTTCCCCCGAAATGTGCTGACTGGATTTCCTTAAAATATTGACATTTATAATTTTCGGAAAAGTCTATATGCATAATGGCCTCTCCAGGTGTCAATACACGTTTAACTTCTGCCATTGCTCTTTGCTGGTTTACAATTTTACCACAATGTACAATATAGTTAGGCAGCAAGGTCTCAAAATATTCAACTGCCTGCAATGGTTTTATTTCATGCTGTTCTTTTTTGACTAGCCTGACCAGTTTGTTTTTACCATTTTTACATTTAATAGTCTGAGTCCTAGTACCCCCATTTCCAGTAGACAACATCAATGGAGTTGTCAAACTCTCCATAAAGCAAACCGTTTTCTTTACAACCATCACATTTTTTTAGTAAACACAGAGTATTTAAGGGATCACAACAGATCTGCTGAAGAACTTCTGCTGGAGATTTACAAGAAATCATTTTGTACTTGTAAAGAGCTGAAACAAGTAATCTGAAGTTTTCGTGTGTAGCACAAAGACAGTTCTCCAGGGGCCTTTTTGAAGCCTGTACAATCCAGAATGGTCTAAAACGGCAAAAAGATGCAAAACTCAAACTGTACCCACATGAACGAATAAATTTCTTATGGAGATTGTAAAGCGAGTCATTTAAATAGCGTTTTTGCATCTTTTTACCACCTCTTTTAACATATTCTTTCTTACCCGCTGAGTTGCTGCTATTTTCGTCATCTTCCAGGAATTCCTTAATATCCTTCATTTTCTGTTGGACTTTTACGCCTTTCAGTGGCTTTTGTCTTTTCCTCAAAATATTTTTAAGGTTCGATTTCAGTTTCCCTTTGGATTTTGATATTGTATCTGTCACACATGTATTCAAACTTTTAGCAAATAATGATTTGTCTTTGTTCGACTTTAGATTCTTGTAAGATTCAACTATTCCAGATGCAACCTCTAAATCTGATACTCCTAGATCCTCGTTTGATTTTCTTTCAGAACAGTATTCTTCTTGTAGTATTTCCGAAGCTATATTATTTTGTTGGGGTGGCTCGGGTATCGGTTGGTTAATTGTTGGTTGGTCTGATGGAGTACTTGTTTCAAATTGTCTTAACTGTCGTTTTTTATACGCCTCATTTAATTTTTTGACAGCTTCTAATTGCATTCTAAGTGACAATATTTCTCTGTCTTTTTTATACCTCAGTTTCCGAATTATACGTTGAGCTTTGGGGGAAACGGTTCCTGATGAACATGCAGATGAAATACGTGATGACGAAGGACTTAGCGTCAGAGGTTGAGATCTCAGAGACCTTGGGCTACCAGGTTGGACATTTTGAATATCTACTTCAGCGTTTCCTTCTGGGGCATTCAATAATTGAGCTACTTCTGCATCGCTTTCTGGAGGGCTATTTTCAGCTATGAATTGTTTCTCCTTGGCTTTTTTATCTTTCATTCTTTGATACCTTCTATTTCTTTCTTCTCTCCACTTTTTCCTTTGCATCCGTTGCTGGCGAGAGGTCATTTCATTTATCAGGACAATCTTTTTCTGTTCTTTTCTTTTTTCATACTTTAATTTATTTTTTCTTTGGTATTCTGCATATAGCTCCGGGTTATTCTTAATTTTTTGATATCTTTGTTTCTCCCTTTCTCTCTTTTTCGCTGCAATATCTTCTTTATTCTTTGATTTAGGTTTCGCCATAATGAACTAAAACAAATAATAACCCCCATAATTTAATAATTTAAAAACCTCAAATTGGGTAGGGTAATCTACAAAGAAAATGTTTTTTTTTTCATTCTTATTATAAACGATTCATGTACTTGAAACACCGGCTTATTAGTATTGTAAATATTAAATATAATATCGCTCTTACATACAAGTTACGTATAAGTTTGTTAGTAATTGTCGTTCACCTGACATGTGTGTCGTTCACCTGTTTATTGCAAAACAGGTGAACGACATACAGGGAATGGACAAAATGATAGTTATAACATTAATTTAAGCTTACCGTTTGGTTAATGAATTTCATACTAATACACACGAGAATAAACCTTCTTTTGTATGCTATAGGCGAATATCAATGGAATAGCACACACAAAAACCAAAATACGATAGACAGAATAAAGACTACTTACTCATTACAAACTCCCGTTCGCGTACGTTGCTTGTTCGTAATTTTTGTCACGGGCACACCGACGACGTGGTACTCCTAGCAGTGTTAGCAGGCAACTGAGGCTCTCGTTTGGTGCGGGGTGAGGCGGGAAAGACGTAATAGTATTCACGCAGTAGTAGTGTTTGTCTCATGACAAGTGGGCGACAGAAACTGTCGTGGACAAACTTTAATTGCAGATAAGTAAGTGATATACGTATAATATTATTATTCAATGCCATACTATTAAATCTTGATCATATACGAAACTTAAATATAGGACTCGAAAGAAAGTACGTTGGATATAAATATGTGTTTATAGGCTCTAAACATGAGTACCTCGTGTTGGGACATGGCAAGTGAACGACAAACTTAGTGTTATATTATTTTTAAAATTTTGATTTAACCTTAGTTTTACTTTAAAACATTCGGCCTTTGTTTAAAAGGTGTCTTTTAATGTATACATAAATTTTAATTATAAGAAAAATGCTTAGCAAAAAAAAAGTTCTAAGACTAACCTCCTGACAGGTTCCGGTGCCACTTTTTTGAGAATGACCCCCATATTAAACTGGCTTATGCTATGACGTCACAGCATATATTCTCGGCTCGTCTACTATGGACTTGTGCTATGGAGTAAGTAATTAATTTGCGTTTAAGTATATACTTGTCATACAAAATATAATTTCTAATTCAATATTCTGTGTAATTGTTGTGTTATTTTATCGAAAAAATAATATTGTTTTTTCGTCATTTTAAAGTGACACAAAACCAATACAATCGTTCGAAGACTACAATATACATACCGAGATCGTTTTTTTTCTCTTTTTTTCTTCTGTATGATATTTCTACGTAACGTGATGGCACCAGTAATGGATACTTTAAGGAGGTCGTGTATTTTAATCTATCTATACATATAATAAAGCTGAAGAGGGTCAAAACTCTGTACATGGAAGATATTCCATGTACAGAGAGACAACAGAAGAACAAGAAAAAAAATTGGCTAGGGATACTTAAAATCGATAACAGAACACGTTCCAACAGTTTTTAGAATTTTTGTCTGTTTGTCTGTTTATCTGTTTATCTGTTTGTCTGTTTATGTGACGCATCACGTGAAAATGGCTATACCGATTTAGACGAAATTTGGTATAGAGATAGTTTGAGTCCTGAGGAAGGACATAGGGTACTTTTTATCCCGGAAATCAACCCCTAAAGGGATGAAATGGGGGGTGGAAGTTTGTATGGAGCTACTTCAACCGCTGCACCGATTTGGATGAAGTTTGAGTCCCGAAGAAGGTCAAAGGATAGGTTTTATCCCAAAAATCTTCCTCTTAGGGGGTAAAACGGGGGGGGTGAAAATTTGGATGGAACCCATTTTCATTAAATTTTGTTTAGAGGTAGTTTAAGTTCTGGGAAAGGACATTGGATAGTTTTTATCCCGGAAATCTTCCCCTAAAGGGGTGTAATGGGGGGTGAAATTTTGGATAGACTCCGTTAAGATTTTAGATCAAATTTGGTGTAGAGATAGTTTGAGTCCCGGAGAATGACAACGGATACTTTGAATCTCGAAAATCATCCCCTAAGGGGATGAAATAGGGGTGAAAACGTGGAAAAATCCCATTTAGTTAAAATTTGGTAAAACGATAGAAGGAGTCCCAGGGAAGGACCATGCATAGTTTTTATCCTGAAAAATCATCTCCTGAGGGGGTGAAATTAGAGGTGAAAATTTGAATAGAACCCATTTAGATGAAATTTAGTATAGAGATAGTTAAATACTTCCTGGGGAAGGACATAAAATATTTTTTAGTCCAAAAAGGGTGAGTAATTGGGGTTTAAATTTGTTTGTGACCCATTTAGATGAAATTTGGTATAATTTGAGTCCCGGAGTATGATAACGGATAATTTTAATCCCGAAAATCATCCCCTCAGGGATGAAATAGGGGTGAAAATTTTGATAAACCCCATTTAGATGAAATTTGGTAAAGAGATAGAAGCAGTCTCAGGAAATGACAATGCATAGTTTTTATCCCGAAAAATCATCTCCTGAGGTGGTGAAATGAGGATTGAAAATTTGGATAGAACCCATTTAGATAAAATTCGGTATAGAGAGAGGTAGAGTCCTAGGAAAGGAAATAGAATAATTTTTATTCCGGAACAAATTAATGGAGGAAATCATCCCCTAAGGGGTGGAAATGGTGGATGGAAATTAAGATGGAACCCATTAACGGTATAGCGATAGTTGGAGTCCTGAAGGAGGACATAGGATAGGTTTATCCCGAAAATCACCCCCTAAGGGGTTGTAATTGGCAGTGGAAATTTGTTTGTTTGACCAATTTTGATAAAATTTGGTTGAAAGATAGTTTGAGTCCTGGAAAAGGTTATATGATAGTTTCTATTCCGGAAATCATCCCCTAAGGGGGTGAAATTGGGGTGCAAATTTGGATGTAGCCTATTTAGATGAAATTTGGTAAGTATAGAGATAGTTTGAGTCGCGAAGACGGACAACGGATAGTTTTTATCCCGAAAATAATCCCCTAAGGGGATAAAATAGGAGGAGAATATTTGGATAGAACCCATTTACGGTATAGCGATAGTTGGGAGTCCTGGGGAAGGACATATGATAGATTTTATTCCGGAGATCATCCCCTAAGGGGTGAAATGGGGGTGAAAATTTGGATGGAACCCATTTACGGTAGAGCGGTAGTTGGGAGTACATAGGATAGTTTTATCCCGAAAGTCCTTCCCTTAGGGGGTGAAAATTTGGATGTGATGTGATCTATTTACATGAAATTTGGTTAATTCAATTCAATTCAAATTATTCATTTCAGACTATGTCCATATCATGTTAATAACAATAAAGACTTATAAAACTTAAGTTAACAGTTAAGAGGTAGTTTGAGTGCTGGGAAAGGACATATGATAATTTTTGTCTCGGAAATCATGCCTTAAAAGGGGGTGAAATGGGAGGTGAAAATTTGGATCGAACCCATTTCGATGGAATTTGATATGGACATGGTTTGAGTCCTGGGGAAGGACATAGGATAGTTTTATCCCGAAAACCTCCCCTAAGGGGTGAACATTTAGATGTGAGTGACCCATTTAGATGAAATTTGGTTACAGATAGTTTGAGTTCCAGGAAAGGATAAAGGATAGTTTTTATCCAGGAAATCATCTCCTAAGGGGGTGAAATGGGGGGTGAATATTTGTATGGAGCTACTATACAACCCATTTAGATAAAATTTGGTATACAGGTAGTTAGTAGGCGCGGCGTTGGTAGGCCCCCCACAAAGTGGACTGATGACTTGGTAAAGGTCGCGGGAGTACGCTGGATGCGGGGGGCGCAGGATTGGTCACATTGGAACTCTTTGGGGGAGGCCTATGTCTTTCGGCTGATAGGATGATGATGATAATGATAAAGATAGTTTGAGTCTCGGAGAAGGACATATGATAGTTTTTATATCGGAAATCTACCCCTAGAAGGGAAATGAAGGGTGAAAGTTTGTATCGAGCTACGATATAAACGAGTTCTAGGCGGACGAAGTCGCGGGCAAAAGCTAGTTAACAATAAAATAATAATGTTTACACTTGAAACAACAATTATGAGTAAAAACTATAAAATATATCAGTAAGAAATTAAATATTTGCTTTTTGCTAATTGAAGCGACATAGATTAAAATATGTCAAAGCTCCAGTTATGGTTACCCAATCTCCAGTAATGGATACTTCTCGTGACCCAGTAATGGATAGACCCCAGTAATGGATACCCCAGTAATGGGCACTAGGATAACGCAATGTTTTCGTATACATAGGTCGTTTTTTATTCTGGCTTATATTTTACGGGACAGGAGGGGATACGAAGATATCGTGTATTTTTACAATTACAAGCTTTTATTAAAAGCTTTTATTTACTTTCACCTGTCCCATTGTCTGTATGTAATCAAATCTTGCAAGTTAAATTTGACCCACTTGCCGGTTTCCGATTGAGCTGAAATTTTGTATGCATACGCATATCGCATGACAATGCAATATTATGATGACATAGATCTGATCTGATGCTAGAGCTGGAAGGTGGCCATAGGAACTCCGCAATAAAACGACACAACCCCATCGAGTTTGGGCTCGTTAGAATCGTCTCAACGAGTAGTTGATGTTGGTATGCAGAAAATTACAGTCGGCAATTAACGCTTCTGTACCAAAAATGTTGGGTGGTTATTACCGCGAAATACGATGGCCCATCATACAGGACAGGACGCAACTAGGCGTTAAAGGGAGAAAGACATATCGATACCTGCAGACTCAAAGGGCGTAACAGCCTGTTGTTGTAATGGCGGTTACGCCCCTTGAATTTGCAGGTATCGATATGTACTTTCATCTCATTCCACCGCCTATTGTGTAGAGCTAGCTTATATGCACGTCCTGAAAGGCTAGCACAAGACCGCGTGCGGGCTGTTTCGCGCCGAGGCAGTCTATCCGTCTCTTTCTAAGTGTTCTATTTAGAAACAGACGGATAGATCTCGGTCTTGTGCCAGCTGTGCAGATGTCCGAGCACGGAAGACAGCGTCCAGAGCTATAACCACGAACTTTGAATCTCAAACTTCGTATATCTCCGTCTCTATCGCACTTATGGTTTATGGTACTCGAGCGACAGAGGCGGAGATTTACGAAGTTCGAGATTCGAAGTTCGTGGCAGACGTCTGAGCGCGGCGTACTGCATACGGGGCATACGATATAAGATAGAGCGAGATAGAGAATATAATGTTTCCTGTCTCGCTCTATATTATAGCTTTTGCCCCGTATACAGTCAGCCGCGCTCGGACGAATAGAGTCGCTTTTTGTTATAATGTACAGTTAAAAATCATAGTTATTGATAAGTATCCATTATTGGAGAAACGCAACTTTTGCGGATCCAATGATGGACACTATCTATTTCAAATAAATTAACCTAAACTCAAATTGTTCAATTACAACATTATTTGAAAGATATTTATAGCAATCCATAAAATAAACTGAAATTCAAATAGCTTTCATAGTAATTAAATCATTGGCAAAAATCTACACTCACTTCCTTGAGCATTCGGTTAAGAAATCATGATTTGTTCACAGAGGCACTGACCCCACTTGATTTTTAATTCATTATCTTTAATCAAAACGACCTATCTCAATGATATTGTGCCGGATGAAAGTAGGATAGACAATGTGTATGGTTCAGTGTGGCCATATTAGAAAACATAGTTTCTAGTCTTTATTTTCAACGGTTAAAGAAATAAAGTAACCATTACTGGCTCCATTCCATTACTGCTGCCACCACGTTATATCCGCATCAATTGAGTGCAATTTATTCGAAATTGAAGTCCCATGCAAGTTCCCCATTGAAGGCGCCATACATATGCCATGCATGATCTCTTCCAAAAAGAGTGTCAACCGGGCTCGAATTGGGGTATGCTGCTCGTCGATGCAAACAACGCTTTCAATTCCGTTAACAGACAACTGGTTCTCTGGCAGTGGCAGGCAAGAATACACTGACCACATTGTGCTCGCTTCCTATTCAATACTTACAATGGACACGCCGAACTTGTGATCCGTGATTCCAACATGAGTTTGTACAGTGAAGAGGGAGTAACCCAAGGTGACCCACTGGCGATGCCTTTATATGCCCTAGCAACACAACCTATGATAAACAATTTGAAATCAGAACAAACAATCACCCAATGCTGGTACGCAGACGACTCCTCTGCCCAAGGCACGCTTAACAACCTTCGACATTGGTGGGACAAAAAAAGCCAAATGGGTCCTGCATGAATACGGCTACTTTCCCCAAGACAAAAAGTCTTATCTAAATTTTAAATGAAAATGAATAGAAATGTGCTCAGCAAATATTCATAGGTCTTAACGTTACCATAACAACTGGGTCACGTTTCCTCGGTAGTTATATCGGCGAAGGAAAAGAAAACTTTGTGAACAAAAAAGTCGTAACTTGGACTTCTACAATAGAAAAACTTTCTGTTATATGTAAAGACTCACTACAAGCAGCCTACACCGCTCTCACAAAAGCGGCACAGTTTCAATGGTCGTTCCTACTAAGAGTTTTAGAAAATGCCAACCAATCCTTCGAGCCCACACACACTATTACGCTCCAGTTTTCTACCAAACTTACTAGGAGGTAACGTAACCTCTCTTGAAGCCGACTTATTTTCTTTACCAGTTCACAAAGGCGGGTTAGCCATCCCTGTCCTTTCTAAAATGACAAACTTAAATTATGATAACTCCAAAAAAGGCTGCACCATCCTGTCATCCGCCTTACTCGAAAATAAACCCTTAGACCTCTCTCAACACCACGTATCCCTTAGAGCGGCAAGAAAATAATGCTGGATAAAGAAAGACTCTCAAGAGGATAAGCTCTTGGACTCCATGTTAGACAAACTCTCACTAGGCCAGTCCGTAGAGTATATCTTTGTTGCAAAAGGTGGTGTAGAAGATTTTGTTATTTAATATTGTTTACATCGATACAACCGAGCAAATATCAAAAATGGTTACACGAGATATCTTGGGACAACTTTTGGCAGCCATATATAGGTTTTAGCGCCTCAATTGTAGGAATTTACAGAATCGACAGTCATTTCAGCATTCATCATCACAGGCCTTTGCGTCTATTCCAGACGATTTAAACATTGCCCTGGAGACATCGTTTTCTTTCACATTTCTGGCAGACGAAATTCGTGCCAGGGGCTCTAGTTTCAGCTTGTTGTCTACGCAACCTTCTATTGGCCAGTGTCTCGAACCAGGTTCCATCGCACAACGCTCTGCCGTCCACAACGCGTTTGCGCCATCCATCCCTATCTTCGGCAAGCTTTGCCCAGGTCCGATAGTCAATTTTAAAAGCAGCCATGTCTCGCTTAGCGCAATCCTTGAAACGCAACATCGGTCTTCCAACGTTTCTCTTGGCGTTTGCTACTGCACTAAGCAAGGTACGTCGAGGTATTCGAAAAGGTTCCATCCGGTGCACATGGCCCAGCCACCGCAAGCGTCTCTGTTTGAGAATAGCAGTCAAACTGGGCAGCTGTGCTATGTCAAGAACCCTCTGATTTGTCACTTTGTCCTCCCACGTAATGCCTAAGATATTACGTAGACAGCGCATGTGAAAAGTGTTAAGTCGTCGCTCCTGTTTCGCATACGTCGTCCAGGTGTCGGCTCCATACAAGAGTATGCTCAGAACGCATGCATTTCAGCATTAATATCACCATAACTGGTAATCGAAGAGCTGGCAGTTTTCTCGTGCAACGCATCAGCATTGCAGTTCAACGAAGAAATACTGCCAGCATACTCGGTACAATGCCTAAAGGGCCTTTTTAGGGCTCCGTAGCCAAAATGGCAAAAACGGAACCCTAATAGTTTCGTCATGACTGCCCGTCAATCCGTCTGTCCGTATGTCACAGGCATTTTACTCGAAAACTATAAGGTGTATTTGAATAAAATTTAGAGGATATTTTATTAGCTGCTACGTAATTCTAAAATGAAATGAAAAAAAAAATAGGAGGGCAAAAAACACAACTAAAAACGCTCCTTGGGGATTAGCATTAGCAGGTAGGTAGGAATTGTCCCCAGTTCTACAGAAACTAACTACAAGCCCACTTCGTAGTCTAAAATAATATTTCACTAAATAGATGTTTCTACGGGTTTCAAGAGACGTGTATATAACCAACCATACCTAGATCAAAAAGAGTTGGATAGAGAAAAGGGTAGTAAATAGTAACAATACATTTTACCTAAGAGCGTTCGAACAAACGGTTTTATAACTTTTTCTAGGAGTGGAGCTCATAGGCGTTCCTAATTGCGGCATTGGTTTAGCCGGTTTAGCGCAGGGATCGGAACCGGTTAATTGCAAAAACCTCGGTTTACCACAAATCTCGAATTATTTTATACTTCACATATAGGAATCAGTTGTGTTTTGAGGTAACAAGTGCGTATTATTAAATTGCCCAGTTAGAAATGAAATTATTATCAAAAGAACGAAAAAATAACGTTTTCGTTCCCATACAAACAATAGCGGTTTCCGATCCCTGGCTTAGCAATTCAGGGGGCTATATCCGTTACCTTGGTTCTGCTGCGGATTATTTTATTTCTGATCCGATCACGCAGATACGAGTAAACTCCCAGCATAGCCATCTTCATTGCCATTTGGGTGACTTCTAGCCTATCTTCTAGCCTTCTATTGATGCCCATAGTGAGTGACTACATTTCAGGTGCAATATATTATGTCATCACTGGCAACACACACTGGTCAAACCGAGCCGACAGAACTGGAACTGGACAGTCTGCCATAGGTATATATAATCGTCTACAACTCTGAGCGTAAAGCGTCCGATTGTAATGGGAGTTGGCACTACATAGGCATTTGACATGATTTTCGTCTTATCCATGTTCATCTTTAGACCGACTCACTCGGAGGCTGTCCTGAGGTCATCGAGGATCGTACTAAAGTTCTCCATGATCTCAGCCAAGACCTTCTATATTGTCAGAAATCCGAAGGTGAGTGATGTACTTGTCGTTGATATCTGCCTTCTCCAGTCCAGAGTCTTTGAAAAATCCTCCAGTGCAGCGGTGAATAGTTCTGGGGAAATAACATCTCCTTGACTGACTCCCCGCTGCAGCAGAATAGGTTTCGCTTTCATATCCTGGAGTCGGACTGACACAGTGGCGTTTTCGTACTACCTAACACTGCAATACTTCGAAATAACGGTAGTCAACTTGGCACCGCTGGAGAGACTAGTACAGCCCATCAGGTTTCGATCAAATCGAAGGTTTTCTCGTAATTCACGAACGTTAAGCAGAGGGGCAGGTTATACTCCTCATCTTATGTATAACCTGACGGCGCAAATGGATGTGGTCTACGGTGCTATACCCTCTCCGGGAACCGGCTTGTCCGGGAGGCTTGAAGTCATCTAGCCTGCGTACGAGACGATTGGTAATGACTCTCGAAAACAGTTTTTAGACATGGCTCAGAAGTCAGATGGGTTGTTAGTTCTTCAGCAGGGTACTGTACCCTTTTTGAAGAAAAGCACCACCACACACCTGTTCCTTGCCTTTGGCTTTCTCCCTCCCAGTAAGACGAAGAGAGGTATTTCTTTGGATTGTAATGATGAGTATATCTTTAAAGTATGTTAAATAAGGCGTCTCTGTTGTATTTCTTCAAACTGATCATTATTCATATTTTATAGAACGGAACCGGGAACGTGTTTGTATTTTAAGAAGCTTCCACAAACGATTGCATTAATTTGATCCTACATGTAGTAAGATAACGCTAACAAGTTTTTTCAATTTCGACTTTTTTACATAATAAAGGGAGGGTTATTGAGGTATAATCATGACGATGAAGCATTAACAATCGTTAAAATGTAGTATTTCACAAATAGTTTGTGTTTCGGTAAATTACCGGTTTTGACTTTAATTTACCGGTAATTTACCGGCCTCATATTTACCGTTTAACCGGTTAACCGGCTAACCGGTTAACCGGTTTGCATTCCCTGTATGGGACGCTCCTGACCGTCCTCCATCACGTGCGCGAGGACCGCTCCCACACCATACTCCGAACTGTCGCAAGTCAATGTCAACGGTTAGATCAAATCGTAATGAACCAACATCATATCAAATGACAACAGATGTTTCGCCTTATCAAAAGTGTTTTGTTCGTTTTGTGTCCATTTCCACGTCTGTGTTTTATCGAGCAGCCGGTGAAGAGGTTCCAACATAGTAGCTTTACGTGGTATTAACCTCTCGTAGAAATTGTATAGACCGAGAAATGCTTGCAACTCGTGCACATTTTGTGGTTCCGGTGTATTTATTATAGCCTCCACTTTACTAGGGGCCGGGTGAATACCAACAGCATCAATAACATACCCAAGGAATTCGACTCGTTGTCTGGCCAACTTACACTTCTTGCTATTGAGCCGGAGGCCTGCTTTACTAATACGAGTTAGTACCTCGTCTAGTCGTTGCCACATTTCAGGCAGGGTGCGACCAGCTATGATGATGTCATCGATTAGGACCGCCACCCCTTGGATTCCTGCTAACAATGCAGTCATCAGCCGCTGAAAGATACCCGGACTCGCCTTCACTCCGAATGCTAAGCGATGAACTGAGTATAGACCTTTGCAGGTATTCGGTGTGAGCAATTTAGCCGTTGCTTCGTTCACGGTGACCTGTGTGTAGGCTCGGTCCAGGTCTAGGGTTGAAAAGTACTTACCTCCCGCGATGGTCGCGAATACTTCATTAGCAGTCGGCATCGGATAGGTATCCGATTCTGTAGCTTGATTTACCGTGCTGCGATAGTCGCCGCACAGTCGTATGTCCCCTGACTTTTTAACTATGGGAACGACCGGTGTCGCCCACTCAGAAAAAGACACAGGGCGCAGTACCTCCTCCTGAACCAGTCTGTCTATCTCCTTCTCAACTCGATCTTTAATAGCATACCGGTCGCGCTTTTATGTATTTTGGTGTAGCGCCGGGTGGGTTTCACGTTTATAGTAACAGGCTGCCCTCGGTAAGTACCTAGTCCCTCTTTGAAAACCTCATTATGCCTCGTAATCGTCGTATGCGTATTGTGATCGATGTCTAAATTCGACACAAAATTAATGTCCAGAGTAAAATTCAGCGGAGCAAACCAATCACGGCCTAAAAGGTTAGGTCCTTTACCATTCGCGACAAAAACATTTAAATCACAAGCAATGTCCTTATACTGCACATGTAGGGTTGTCCGGCCGAGCAGCTCCACGGGCGCGTTGGTCCAGGTGCGCAGCGTGAGCGGCGGCGGCTGCAGCGGCGGCCGCGCCAGTGCGCGCCACGTGCGCTCGTTCACCAGCGAGAAGCTGGCGCCCGTGTCCACCTGCATGCGAAACGGCGCGCCATTCAGCGCCACCTGCACCTCGTACGGCGGCACGCGGCTGTCCGCGTCCACGTTGTAGATGCCGCCTATATACTCGTCCTGCTCCTTCTCTGCGTCTGCGTAGTTCACGGTCCTGTTCCCGCCTTTTTTCTTGGCTATACATATCTTTTCCAGATGTCCTCTCTTCTTACAGAATCGGCATATTGCGTTAACGAAACGACACTCTCCTCCGTGGTGGTCTCCACATCTGTAACACAACCGTGTGGTGGTGCCGCCAGGACCGCGTTTGAAGTGCACGGCGTTGACGTCCATAGGCTCCGGCGCGGAGGTAGCCGGCGCCGGGTCAAGCGCTTCGGGCGTGACGCCAGCACAAGCCCCGCTGGGACTCCCTGTTACTATCATACGAACGTCTTTGTCTGCACTCTCCGATGAAAGCATCGCATCAATAACTTCTTTGTAACCGAGTCTATTTCTTTTCAACAGTTCATATTGCAATTTATGATCGTTCATACCGCACACGAGACGGTCACGTAGCATTCGTTCCAAGTCAGTGAAATTACAACAAGAACTAATCTTCCGCAATTCGGTGATATAATCCGACGCTTTTTCACCTTGTCGTTGATCGCGCTTGTAAAATTTATACGACATTGATATTTCATTAGGCTTGGGGCTGTAATGTTCGGTTAGAATAGTTTCTATGTCACTTAAACTTCACATCACTTGATTTTTTGGGTGTAATCAAAGCTAAACATGTCTCAAACACTTGTGCACACCACACACTGTAAAGAAATTTGCCTTTTTTGCCTGGTCAGATTCAATGCCATTAGCCTCAAAACAATACTTTAACCTGTCCAAGTAATTGTCCCAACTGTCCGTCTGAGGGTTAAACTCGTGAAATTTCACCGATTGTTTTGACATTTTGATAACACTGTTTCCACTTTACGTACGTCGGTCGCCACTATTATGTCCAGTAAAACACTCTGTCCATTATAAATACATTTAATATGCTAGGGAGCACATGTCAACACATCTTACGTACGAATCTGAGTGGTACCTACAAGAATCACTTTTTATGATAAAAAGTAAACGAGTCTACCCACATTACTCTGTATACATGACACCTACGAATGTCAAATAACGTTTTGTATGGCAATCGAATGAATCGAATGAATTGTATCGCCCCTCTGCACGAAATATATAGCTTCTAGGTAATTGTCAATGTATTTTGTACCTGGGTAAATATGTGACGATAGTTTACTTAATTTAATTACCTTACCTTACCGCTACTAAATCATTTATTTACCCAAAATATACTACGAAAATAAACAAAACAAAAGATCGAATGGAAATCCAAATTGAAGGGTCGTGAATGTCAAATATAAATTTTAGAACAATATTAGGTCATCCATTTGAATAGAATATAATAGAATAAGCATTTATTCGTGACCATTACAAATTATCATGGACAAAACGTGGCTTAGTTTAGTATTACTTAATTCAAGAATAAACTTTATCACGAAATTACCAGAAGTATCTCAGGAAAACTGTATCACGAAAACAGTGTTAGTTTTCGTGATACAGTTTTCTTGAGATATGGTATAATAAAGTGTATGGTATGATAAAACTTTATCACGAATAACTTCAAATTTATCTAACATCCGAATAAAATTCATCCGATCCATGGTACTCGTATTCCATAGACGAATTCCTGAAGAATGTACACTGATTTCAACTGGCTCACTTCACTACCCATTCAATTGATAAAGTAATGTTTAAGGACCAACGATAAAAAAAACCGGTCAAGTGCGAGTCTGACTCGCGCACCGAGGGTTCCGTACAAACTTTCATACACTATGCCCGTCACGACCCCGTTTTATTTTGAAAAAATCTTAACAACACTGTCCGAGTCCAGAATACCGACTCACATAAGCAGCACGCATTGGTGCTACGAGTACATTACTATAGTATCCGCAAAACTATCTGGCCGGTCAGGTCGTAAAATATTAGAAGCATGCTATTATTACACACAAAAAGGTTTCATTGTTACTTTTATTGCCCTACCGGCCAGATAATAGTTTTGCGGATACTATAAAAAAGATTATTAAGTAATCTTTGGTCCGCTTGGAACTCGTTTATGTCATAGCTCCATATAAACTTTCACCCCCATTTCATCTCCTTAGGGGATGATTTTCGGAATAAAAACTATCCTGTGTCCTTTCCTGGAATTCAAACTATCTCTATACCAAATTTAATCTAAATCGGTTCAGTGGTTTAAGAGTCCGCATTAAGCTCGATTCTCCATACAAACGTAGTTACGCTCTCATTTTAAAACGACTTGCTATAAAAGTTCAAAACTAACACATCCAATTATTATTATTTAAAACCCCATCTCATGGTGTTATCTCCACTTATAATAAATCTCTAAATTAAAAAAAGAATCAGCCAGTTTGAAACTAAGCTTTGCGCGGTTCGAATGTTCTCAGCATCCCATGAACGGAAAAATATGAAACATTTTATATAGGTACATTATTATTCTAGCTGC
The DNA here is from genome assembly GCA_963854355.1 of Epinotia brunnichana. NCBI lineage: Eukaryota > Metazoa > Arthropoda > Insecta > Lepidoptera > Tortricidae > Epinotia > Epinotia brunnichana. The sequence goes on along the minus strand of OY977949.1, from coordinate 11,840,306 downwards.
AACTTAGGATAGTTTTTATCCGACTGCGACAGTTAATTAATTTTCCGAAATATACGACTTCATTTAATTTTTCATTTATTTGTATTGAAATCAAACGCTGCTCCAACTGTCAGCTATAAGAACCGTCAAATTTTCGTCAAAATGGCGGAATTGCTTTGCCTTTCACTTATTAATAATTTAAATCCCGTCTACGATAGACCTTTACGAGACAAATGCTAAAATATAAACCATAAAAAAATATTCGATTCTGATATGAGAACTTATATGCGCAAATGTCGTTTTATGTCGTAATTTCAATAAATGAAATCAACAAATTTGAACAATATAATTAACACGAATTTGTTTTTTTTGAATGATAATGGCACGCCCTCGGCGCATTCAGCCAAAGTACCTGCGGCGCTACCACGAAAACCGATACTCAATGTTCATATATTTGCATCCCTGTCACTCGAGTATGGTTAGTGCGATAGAGATAGAGATACCCGAATATTTTCGAATTCCGAAGTTCGTGGTTATAGCTCAGGAATCGAAAATATGGTAAATAATCATAATGTATTTTCTCGAAAAATAATTTAAAATAAATATAGTGAAATGGAGAAAAAAACAAAGCAAGAGGTTATATAGGTAATGATTAAGTTATAAGAGTCCAAAGTTTTAAGAGGGGGTATGTTCTGTCCCTTTTCCGCAAAACAAGGTGCGTTTTGCGGAAAAGGGACAGAACATACCCCGAATTATACCCCGATATGAAACGATTGTTTTTTACTATGACGCTCGAGTATATTGACGTCACAGTCCCTCATCGTTTTCTCACTCTAACAAGCGACATTAAAACGGATGTAGCTTCATAATTTTTTGAGATATTTGAATGGGAGTTTCATTATCTTCTATCTATTTATCTCCACTTATAATAAATCTCTAAATTAAAAAAAGAATCAGCCAGTTTGAAACTAAGCTTTCTGTGGTACGAATGTTCTCAGCATCCCATGGACGGAAAAATATGAAACATTTTATATAGGTACATTATTATTCCAGCTGCAACTTAGGATAGTTTTTATCCGACTGAGACATTTAATTAATTTTCCTAGATATACGACTTCATTCAGTTTTTCATTTATTTTATTGAAATCAAACGCTGCTGCAACTGTCAGCTGTGACTGTGAGAAACGTCAAAATGGCGGAATTGTTTTGCCTTTCACGTCTTATTAATAATTTAATTCCCATCTAGGATAGACCTTTAAGAAACACATGCCAAAAATAAAATATAAAAAAATATTCGATTCTGATATGAGAACTTATATCCGCAAATGTAGTTTTAAGGCGTTATTTCAATAAATGTGTCATTAAATTCTAACAATATAAATAACACAAATTTGTTTTTTTTATGGCAATGGCACGCGCTCTTTGCGCATTCTGCCAAAGTACCTGCGGCGCTACCACGAAGACCGAAACTCGAAGTTCTTATATCTGCATCCCTGTCAGTCGAGTACAGTTAGATATAGAGATAGAGATGCCCGAATATTTTCGAATTCCGAAGTTAGTGGTTATTAGCTCAAGAATCGAGAATAGGGGTGTAGACTCTAAATAAAATAACCATAATGTAGTATTTTCTTTTAAAATGTAGTCAAATGGAAAAAAAAACAATGCAAGAGGTTATATAGGTAATCACTAAGTTATAAGTATCCAAAGTTTTCAGAGGGGGTATGTTCTGTCCCTTTTCCGTAAAACGCACCTTCATATGAAACGATTGCTTTTTACTATGACGCTCGAGGATCTTGAAGTAACGGTCCGCGATCGTTTTCTCACTCTAAAAAGCGACATTAAAACGGTTGTAACTTCATAATTTTTTGAGATATTTGAATGGGATTTTCGTCATTAGGCATATTTTCTTGCCTTCTTTTTTTTGAAGTAACAATAAATTTTGAGTCTACACCCCTATTTGGAAGACAAGCGAAAGACCCAGCACGGCTATCACAAGACGGCGCGCGAGCTCTCTCGATTTTTCTCGCACTATCCGTCTCTCACTTATTAGAAAACTTAGAAAGAGACGTATAGCGCGAGAAACATCGAGAGAACTCGCGCGCCGTCTTGTGATAGCAGTGCAGGAAAGAGTAATCTATCTTCTATATATATAAATGCCTATGTCCTGACTGACTTATTCACTGACTCATCAACGCACAGCCGAAACTACTAATCTTAGATAGTTGATTTTTGCACAGTAGGTTGCTTTTATAACGTGGGCTAAGGATAAGAAGTTTTTGAAAATTCCACCCCTAAGGGGGTAAAATAGGGGTGCAAAGTTTGTATGGGAGAACCTTTTTTTTGAGCTAGAAATGGATTAGAAAAATTCAACCCCTAAGGGGGTTTAAAAGGGGGTTCAAATTTTAAATGGAGAGCAAGAAAATTTTAAAGTGTGAGTAAGAGATTTGTAACTTTGGTCTTATTCTGTACGTTAAAAGACTACAAAACTAATTTCAGAGTTTTTCCAAATTCATCCCCTAAGAGTATTAAAAGGGGGTTCAAAGTTTGTCTATTTCAAGACATTTTTAAAGTATGAGATTTTTAACTTTGGTTGACTGTTTGTTCACAAACTAGAAAATGAACATCAACGTTTTTTTTAATTTATCTCCTAAAAGAGGGTTCAAAGTTTGTATTGAGAGAAATCATTTTCTAAGACAATAAAATGTTCTACGCGGACGAAGTCGCGGGCAACAGCTAGTTTATAATAATAATTGGATATGTTAGTTTTAAACACATTCTTAGGAAAACCAATCGGAACCCAAATCCCATCGGAACGTTCTTTTGGCCCGTAGGTACTTGGCTCTTAAACTTTGTACATACTTAGAATAAGTTAAGTACCATCCAGGTCTGGTAACTAGTTTATGTAGCTTCAGATACCATAGTAAAAAAATACAGCAAATTTAAGATTCTCATACAAAACTTGTTTTTGCTGTATTTCGTTTGTTTTATAAACTGGAGCCATATAAACTAATTATATACAGACTTAGATATACTTGATCTCATTGTATATGCAAAGTTTCGTTACAATCCAACACTTTGTTTTAAGATAGATAGATTAAAACTTTATTTTATATAATTGGTTTTACAGTTTTCTGGCCGCCAAGTACACAGCATTGCTATTTTACACATGTGTCTTACTATAAGATCTAATTGTAAAGTAAATGGGGCTCAGCTCAGACATGAACTGGCTCACGCTACACTGCTATATATTTTATATCTAAATCACAGGAATACGAGGAGGGACCATTCGCTTGGAGAGTGGTTTACCTCTTTGTTGTTTGCACACATAATCTATATCACCAGCGCGCAAACTAGGTAACATGGGATTATGTTGGTTTGGTTTGTCATATTTATCACCTGGCTGTGTAAGACCAGGAATTTGCAGATCACTTAATTTACGTAGCATGTCTTCATGGAGGTCTCTAGCACGTAGGTACCACGGGTCTTCATCAAGCATCTCCCAGATCACTTTTGAACTCGTATTGCGAGGAAAATTAGCTGCAGCTTTCAATGCCATACGGTACTGTCTTTCTAGTTCAGTCAGCTTGGATTTACACACTCGAGGGTAAAGTTGCACAATACCATAGTCAATGATCGGTAAAAGCGTTGCTTTTATCACTTTAATTTTTGTTTCCAGTGACACCTTGCTATACCACCCTATAATCGGTGCCAACATACCGCGGACTTGTTTAACTTTTTTAATAGTATTTTTAGCGTGTTCTTTCATTACTAGTCTTTGGTCAAGGTGTACTCCGAGATATTTTATGCTTGTATTAATTGGTAAATTCTCGCTTTCAAGTTTAACTGTCCTACTGTAGATGTGATTGTAAACAATCTTCGTATTATGTTCTACAAACTTACGTGCAGGGTTCGGGGAGTTGCAGGTCCAAATAACACACACTAGTTGTTGTCTTAAGCGGTATAATAGTTCTATAAGCACACACAAGCATATAGGTAGGCACACAGTAAAAGAAAGCACAAGAAAAGCGAAAGGTAAGCGAAATGTTTAGAGCGCAAGGCGGCGTGCGTCTAGCGTTGAATGCGGTAGCAGACTGCCGGAGGCGGCGGCTCAAAGCCGCCGGGCGCCGGCGCATCATTGCAGCGTGCGTGACGTCACGAAGACCCGTTGGTGTGCGTTGGCATTGGAATCGACACGGCCGGTAATGGTGAGTACTTTGTGTCGATAATTAGCTTTTTAATATTTATATATTTACTATTTGTTTATCCGTATGTATTTATTTATGCTTATGTATGTGTGTATAATATATATAAGTTTATTTTTACATGTTAAGTATAGATAGTTGTAAGGTTGAGTTTTATATAATTAAGTTTATCATAGTTATGTATATAAGTAAATATTATGTATTTATTAGTATATACATATAGGTGGCACCGCCACATCAGTCCCCTCCAGAGACCGTCTCACGGGCGATAATAATCTGGAAAGGTAACTTTTCGGCCTGATCTGGTTTGCCTTATTACCTTTTTATCTTTTTCTGTTTCTCTTAATTTCTCTTTTAGAGGTATTTTCTTCTCTTTTTCTGGTTTTCTCTCCTTCTCTTTTTCAGGTTCTCTCTCCTTCTCTTTTTCAGGGTATACTTGCTTCGTCGCAGGCCGTGGCATCGTCTCGGTAAGTAAGTATGCCGGCTTCAAGCGGTCAATAGATACGGTGTTAGTCTTTCCTTTTACTTGTAACTTGAAGAACTTCTCTCCTCTTTCTAGCACTGCATGTGGTCCCGTGTATGATGCCTTTAGCGCACCACGCACAGCGTCTTCTCTTAGGAAAACGTGGGTGGAAGATGCTAAGTCTTTGAATATAAATGTCTTCTTCGAACCATGCCTTGAGGTAGGCACAGGTTGAAGCTTCTGCATTATATTCTTTAGGCGGGCAGTGAAGTCGGTAAGATCGGATGTTGTGTCGGTGCTAGGATGGAAGAATTCCCCAGGCAGTCTGAGTGGTTCGCCATATACCAATTCTGCGGATGAAGTTTGCAGCTCTTCTTTGTAGGCGCTCCTTACGCCCATCAGGACTAAAGGTAAGGCTTCTGTCCAGCTTTCTTGTGCATGACAGGTGATTGCTGCCTTCAGCTGCCTGTGTAGACGCTCAATCAATCCGTTAGAAGCCGGATGATATGCGGTGGTGCGTCGATGCTTGAAACCAGATATCTTCGCCAGATACTTGAAAAGAGCAGACTCAAATTGTGCTCCTCGATCCGTTACGATGTCAATAGGGCATCCAAATCTGGAGATCCAAGAAAGTAGAAGAGATTTTGCTACAGTCTCTGCTGTTATGTCCATCATTGGTATAGCTTCGGGCCAGCGCGTGAAGCGGTCTATGGCTGTGAGGCAGTATTTAAAACCTTGAGATGGAGGCATTGGTCCTATGATGTCGATGTGCACATGGGTAAATCTAGTTTTAGGTAACTGGTAAGTACCCAAAGGTGCTTGGACATGTCTGCTAATCTTCGACTTCTGGCAGGGTACACAGGCGCGAGCCCAGTCGCGACAATCTTTGTTTACGCTCGGCCACACAAATCGTTCAGCCACGAGTCTTGCGGATGCCTTAATCCCTGGGTGGCTGAGTGAGTGCAGGCTATTAAAAACTTGTTGTCTGTGCTCGGGTGGTACGTATGGCCTGAGAGTCGAAGTGCTGTCATCGCAGTATAGTGTTGTGGTTGTCCCTGGTATCGTCAGTTTCTTTAAGCTGATGTTGTAATTTCTGTCCCCATTTAAGATCTTCTTGAGCTCTTGATCAAAGTCTTGTGCTTCGGCGAGTTGTGACAAATCGACTGGCATCTCGAGTTCCTCAATTCTTGATAACGTGTCCGCGACAACATTGTTTTTTCCTGAGATATGTTTTATGTCAGTTGTGAATTGGGAAATGTAATCAAGATGTCGGAATTGCCTCGGTGAACAATTTGACTTGTTTGTTGTAAACGCGAAGCATAAGGGTTTGTGATCGGTGAAAACTGTGAATACTTGCGCTTCCAACATGTGCTTAAAATACTTGATCGCATTGTATATAGCCAGCAGTTCTCGATCATACGGCGAGTATTTCTGCTGTGCTGTACTTAGCTTCTTGGAATAAAATGCAAGTGGCTGCCAAGAGTCTTCTATCTTCTGTTGGATCACCGCACCCACAGCTGTGTCAGAAGCATCTGTTACCAAGGCGAGGGGAGCATTGCAGTCTGGGTGGGCTAAGAGCGCTGCGTGGCAAAGGCTAGTTTTGCAGTCGAGGAAAGCCTTCAGTTTTTCGTCTTTCAGGTCGACTGGGTGTGATCCTTTTACGGAGCCGGTGAGCAGCTTATGTAGTGGAGCCTGAAGTTGAGCAGCTTGAGGGATAAACCTACGATAGAAGTTTATCATCCCAAGGAACCTTCTTAGCTCTTTGACAGTTTTCGGCGTAGGGAATGATTGGATGGCTTCAACTTTAGTTTCCAGGGGTTTCGTGCCGTCAGATGAGATGTGATACCCCAGGAACTTGACTTCAGGAACTCCGAAGACGCATTTGGATGGATTGATCACGATCCCGTATTCCTTCAACCTCGTGAAGAGCTGCCGCAGATGATCTTCATGTGTTTCATCATCAGGCGAGAAGATGAGAAAGTCGTCTAAGTAGGCGTAAATAAAATCCATACCTCGTGTGACTTCGTCTACGAAGCGCTGGAACGTTTGACCTGCATTCCTGAGTCCAAACGTCATGAATGGGAACTCGTACAGGCCAAACGGGGTCGAAATGGCAGTCTTCGGTATGTCCTCATCGTTGACCGGAATCTGGTTGTACGCCTTTACTAAGTCGATTGTCGAGAAGACCTTGCATCCGGCGAGCTGATGAGCGAAGTCGTGAATGTGGCGTATTGGGTAACGATCAGGTATTGTTCGTGCATTCAATTGCCTATAGTCACCACATGGTCTCCAACCATTATCTTTTTTGGGTGCTAGATGTAGTGGTGAAGACCAAGGGCTTAACGACGGTCTTGTTGTTCCACATTTGAGCATGGACTCAAATTCCTGCTTAGCTATCTTGAGCTTATCCGGTGCTAACCTTCTGGGTGTGCAGTGGATTGGTGGGCCATCGGTGGTTTTAATATAGTGGACCGTGCTATGTTTGACTTCCCGGTGTACTCCTGGTGGACGTGTGATCTCTGGAAAGTCTCGCATTAAGTCATTATACTTCGACTCACCAAAAGATGTCTTGATGGATGTTATGATGTCTGCCGATGCGGATGATACTGCCATCGTAGAGAGGGATGTGGTGTTGTCCATCAAGCGTTTGTGTCGGCAGTCGACGACTAAATTGTAAAAAGATAGGAAGTCGACTCCTATTATTGCTTTTGTGACGTCAGCCACCACAAATTGCCAACTGAACTCCCGACGGAGGCCGAGATCCAAATGTAGTTGTGCGTGGCCGTAGGTGTTGATGACAGATCCGTTGGCGGCATAAAGTTGGTATTTGGTTTTAGGTCGGTGTTCTCGTAGGGATGTCCGTGGAAAAACGCAGAGATCGCTGCCTGTGTCAACGAGAAACTGCATTTTGGTACAACGGTCTGTTACGAACAGGCGACCGGAGCTTGAGCAATCGTTGGCCGCCATTATCGACTGCTCTGACCGTTTCCCGATGTGAAATCGCAAGGCTTGACGCATTTCGTTGCTTGTGACTGAAATTTGGAATGATACCAGCATACGGGCCATCTGCGGTAGCTTGATTGGGACCGATTTTGATTAGCCCCACGACTGCGGCTGCGGTTGTCCCTCTGTGGTCCATTATGCCTACTCCTGGGCCGCGATCTCGAGTTCAGCTCCGCTCGCATATCATGCATCTGCCTAGTTAACTCGGCTATTTGATTAGCCATGAAGTCAATGGTAGCATTATGAGTCGTAGCGCTGGTGGACGTACTTGCTACCTGCGGGCTAGGAGGAGTGAGGTCCCAAACGCGGTCCGCGGTACCTGCCAGGGCCTCGAGTGTCTGCGGCGTCGGCTGCGAAGCTATTGCTGCCTGGATGTTCATGGGTAAGCGATTAATCCATATTGTTCTCAATAGATCTTCATGTACCTGTATACCAGCAAGATGTTGAAGATGTCGCAGGAACTGTGATGGTTTACGGTCTCCTAACTCTTCGTGGATCAACAATCTCTTCAGTTCCTTCTCTCGGGACGCTGATAACCTGGATATGAGCTCGGTTTTTAGCTTTTCATACTTGTTAGTAGCAGGCGGGTTGACAATAATGTCCTTAATTTCCGCGGCGTACTGATGATCTAGCTGTGACAGTACATAGTAAAATTTTGTCGCGTCGGCTGTGATGTTGGATAACACAAACTGACCTTCTACTTGTGCAAACCAAACAGCTGGTTCTTGTGGCCAAAATGGTGGCATTCGTACTCCGACTCGGAATGTGTCGGCACCATTGGACAACTGCGCGGCGGGCGGCGGCGGCTGTGCCGCGGGAAGTTCCATAGCAGGTGGCGCTACCAGTGCTTGCGTTGGTATTTGTGCGCCTTGAGCAACATTATTTCCTACCCCGTCAACCATTTGCACTCTTCAGTAAGGTTACGTTAAAAGTTCAACCAAAGGGGTCACCAGTGTAGATGTGATTGTAAACAATCTTCGTATTATGTTCTACAAACTTACGTGCAGGGTTCGGGGAGTTGCAGGTCCAAATAACACACACTAGTTGTTGTCTTAAGCGGTATAATAGTTCTATAAGCACACACAAGCATATAGGTAGGCACACAGTAAAAGAAAGCACAAGAAAAGCGAAAGGTAAGCGAAATGTTTAGAGCGCAAGGCGGCGTGCGTCTAGCGTTGAATGCGGTAGCAGACTGCCGGAGGCGGCGGCTCAAAGCCGCCGGGCGCCGGCGCATCATTGCAGCGTGCGTGACGTCACGAAGACCCGTTGGTGTGCGTTGGCATTGGAATCGACACGGCCGGTAATGGTGAGTACTTTGTGTCGATAATTAGCTTTTTAATATTTATATATTTACTATTTGTTTATCCGTATGTATTTATTTATGCTTATGTATGTGTGTATAATATATATAAGTTTATTTTTACATGTTAAGTATAGATAGTTGTAAGGTTGAGTTTTATATAATTAAGTTTATCATAGTTATGTATATAAGTAAATATTATGTATTTATTAGTATATACATATAGGTGGCACCGCCACACTACTATATTTGCGTTTATTAGTGAACATGGCGCAGTCTGTTTTGCTGACGTTGCACTGCAAACCCCACTCCTTGTAATAATTGATGATCGTTTTGGCAGCCCATGCTGCTCGTCGCGATGCAGTATATGGACGACATGCTTCATTAAGAATGCAGAGGTCATCAGCATATTGTGATAACGTGATACCAGCTATGTGATTTTTCGGAATGTCGCTTACATATAAGTTGAAAAGTATCGGTCCCAAAATAGAGCCTTGCGGTACTCCATGTGGAACTGGCATCTTTTTTCCGTACATCGTGCGGTATTTGCCACGAGCCTCTCGGCCTGAAAGGTAATTCTCAATGAGTTGAATAACGTTGTTTGCCATTCCAGCGTCGAACAATTTCTTACTCAGCCCCGTGTGATTTATGGAATCAAATGCTTTGCTAAGGTCGGTAGAGATCATTGCTACGCTGTTTCCTTTAGCCAAAGCATCGGTAATAACTTTGCCAGTTCGTAAGATTTGTGTACCAGTTCCTCTATGCTTTGTGAAGCCGTGCTGATATTCTGGAATGAGTTCTAGTCTATTAGTTTCTGAGAGGATTCGACTATACATAATCCGTTCGCAGATTTTCCCCATTATGCAAAGTAAGGTAATCGGACGATACGACGCAGCATCTGTGTTGGACTTACCGGGTTTGTGTAAGAAAATACAATCCCCCAGCTTCCATCTTTTAGGAAAGTATCCAGTGTGCAAAGTGTAATTGATAATACGAGCTAATGCATTATGGTACGCTGGTCCAGCAAGTTTCAATGCGTCTGCTCTTAGTTGATCAGGCCCTGGTGCTTTCTTATTTTTAAAAAGGCGAAGAGCTCGTATCTTCTCGTTTAAGTCAGTTTCAGGTAGGGGCTGGTATGGTGTGAACATTTCAGTATTTATGTGATCATGACTCACATTTGCATCCTTAACGATGGCTGTGTCCACCAAGGCGTTGATTGTATCCTCCTCTGTCACCATTCCAGGCAAGTCAGGCAGACGCTGTGGTTTAGCTTTCAGTGAACGTTGAATTTTCCACATCTTAGTAAAGTTGTTTTCGGGACTTTCAATGACAGTGTTCCACTGGGTCTCGCGGTATTCTTGTAGTGCTTGCTTCAGAATATTTTTGGCAGCATTGTATATACGGCGTAGAATATGTCCTCTAGGTGCATTTTTGGCTCTCAATTTGCTCCGGTTGCGATGTTGTATCATGTATTGAATGTGCATCGGCAGTTCTTCGCGTCGCTTTGCCTCTCGTAAAGGTGCCATCTTATCTAATGCCCCTGTCAGTATATCTTCCATTTGCTCTACGTATAGTTCCGCTTCAATATCAGTAGTTGGCTCTGTGAGCGGCAAATTGGTTTCGATGAGTTCTTGAAATTTGATACGAGATTCCTTAGACTCTGTAATATTACCCATCATTCGTCTAAGTTGTACGTATTCTGAGGTTTCTATGTCCACTTCCAATTGCCATGGGTAGTGATCCGAAGAGATAGAATCAAGTTGTTTTGTTCGGTAATTTAATTCCATAGCCTCCTGTGTAACTAGTGCAACATCAAGTATTCCATCTCCTCGATGACATGGGCGTGATGGTAAGTTAGTGTGGACTAGCTTTGCCTCTCTATTGTCGATAGCACGTTTTACTAAGCTACCCGCTGCCTGCGTTTGAGAATGTCCTAGTTGTTGCATTCTCAAGTTTAGATCTCCAACATTGATCGAGGTAGTATTATCTTCCAATAATGCTTCCCAATCCGCTCGGATCTGACTAAAGCGTAGGTGTGGATTGTATAGACCCCGTACGATAATACCGCCGTTTAATGTTTCCAGCCTGATGGCAACTCCCTCAATACATCGGGTCACGTCATCAACACCCGGTATCAGTGTAGTCAGATTCCAACGCAGACCATGCCTTATGTACATAGCCGTAACAAGGTGAGCTGCTCTCGCGTCATAGATTTTATTAAACCCCGGTATATTATACTTACTCTTAGTGAAGTCAACCTTAACCTCATTTAATATCAAAATATCCGGCTGATGTTTAATCGCCAGCTGTTTAAGTTCGACGTATTTGTTTCGGATACCTTGAATATTACAGTGCACAATTTTCAAACACTGTTTTCTACTTCTGAGCACGTTTGGTAACTTATCCATTGATGAGATCCAACATAAAATCCAGAATTGTTTCTGCGGGATATCCCTTTGCTTGTAGACTTCTCATGAGATCTTTAGCCTTGGAGAGTAAATCAGGTGATGCTTTTACATTTGCTTCCCTCTCATCGGGTATGCGCGCTGTGTCTGGGTTTTTTTTCGTGCCTGCCATTGCTGCATAACTAGCACCGTTTGTTCTTGCTGTCTTGGAATTCTTTAAATTGATTAGTTTATCTGGTTGTTCTTTCAAGCGCTGGATATTTTGAATAAATGCTTGTCGCCTATTTTTTTGTTTTTGAATTTCAAGTTGAAACAGCGGACACTTTGCTTGCCTCGCTGTATGTCCTATTTCGTGACAGTTGTAGCATACGTGCCAAACTTCTCCATCTTCCCGTCGTTCAACAGATTCTGGTTGCTGGGGTCTGTGGCAGTGAGCTTGTACATGGCCAAATTGCCAGCATCGTTTGCACTGAGTTATCGCCGAATCGCGAACATTATATTTTTCCATCGTAGCACGTTGACTCAAGATATATTTTATGTCGCGGGCCTCTCGCATGTCGGTCTCTCCGGGAAAGATCAAAATCAACGCTGAATTTTTCATGGTTATCACTCGCTCCAATTTAAGCCCGTACTTTGCCAGAATGTCTGCCTTGATTTCTTCCTCTGTGTACCCTTCTGCGCGAACACCCTTGGCTACAAGTTTTTTTGCTGGACGGCGGTCGTCTTTACACCCGTGTGTGTAGTGATTGTATTTATTTGGATTTTCATCTAACTTTGCATTTATTGCTTCATATGCTTCCCTACTGTTCGGTATATATGTAATTTTCTTACTTTTCGGATCTGCTCGTATTTCACAGTTAGTAATTCGAGCTAGTTCGTTCGCTGACTTCCACTCATCCTTATTACAGATCCATTCATCATATTCACAAACAAAAGGGGGATATCGCTTTGTGCGTTTCACTTTATCAGTAGTATCCTTTTCATGTGTTTCATGTGGCGTAGTGTTGAGCGAAGTGCTTCGTCGCGGGTTGTCTTTTGATTGGTGACTCGCGGTGTCGTCCATGGGTAACTTATGTGTTTTCAGAATACGACGTCTTTTAGTTCCTCCATTCTCACTTAGGACTGAGACCGTATCGTCCAATTCTCCGTTCTGTTCATCTTCAGTCAAAGGAAGTACCGAGAATGCGTTACTCGTTTCTATACCAGCCTTTGGTACTATTTCCGATCGGTCCTTTTTGGTTATTTTTGACCGTGGTCGAATTCCGGTATCTTGAAGCGTCTTGTTGGACAGTGGCTTATCACGTGATGTCTTGTTTGGGTCCGTGGACACTTTATTAGTGAAACCCCGTGAATCGTTGTATTTTTTCTGGTTATCGTTGGCTCGTTGTTGTTTTGCGTGACTCACTCTCGCAGCAGGTGTCCATGGACCCTCTACTTGATTTTTTGACATGGGTTTTATACTATCACATCTGAATTCGACGCGGCTCAATTTCTTGCAATATGTACATATTATTCTCTCGCGAATAATGAATTCATTCTGCGGAATTACTTGCACAAACAGCGGCCCGGAGCATTCGCAAAAGGGACCCTTACCTTGTCTAAGTTTATTCATATTTGCTAGGTAATGCACATATCTAGTGCTCAGTACCACGGAACCATTCGAGGTCCTATCCAATTCACTGCGAATAAATATTTTCACAGCACTTACTTGTCCACATGCACACTTGTGGTTCTTGCACATAGATTGATCGCCAATCCAGTCATAAAAGTTCGCTTCTTCAGTCGAGATATTACAATAGTAACACTGCACTGAGTCTAGTCCGTTATCGGTATTTATAGGGGCATTGTTTACCTCAATTCTTTTTAGCGGTGGCTTATCGCCCGCTTTGCACTCACTATCTACCTCCATTCTTCACTTTAAATAAGTCCCGCACAGTTCCGCAATAATAGGCGGCCCTCGCGGCGCACATAGGCCTGGTGCTGCCTCACGCAGCCCCGCTCCAGGCGGGGCGTCAATAGAGTAGCAGCCTCGTGTGCGCACGTGCGTTCGCCTTGAATGCCAGCGCGCGACTTCGTTGTTTTAAAATGAGAACGAAACTCCGTTTTTATGGGAAGGTGAAATTCGGCCGAGCTTACTGCGGACTCTTAAGCCTTGCTACACGGTCGCCAACACGCCCCTCCGACCGAGCGACCTTGGTCCGCACCGACCGTGTAGACAGTTGTTTGCAGTAAAATTTCATTCTACAACGAACGGTCGGTGCCGACCAAGGTCGCTCGGTAGGAGGTGGCGACCTATGTTTACGGGGTGAAAAACGTTATCGCTTATTGTATGAAAGCTTAACGAGCGAGCGAGGCGAACGAAGTTCTCCTTTTTATTTATTTTTAACAAAATATTAAATTATTATCTATAGTAAATACATGATAATTAACATAAGCTAAATTAAATTAAAACTACGTTAAATCTAAAAAAGGCCCTCGAAGCATTGTACCGAGGATGATGGCGGCATTTCCTCGTTGAATTGCAATGCTGATGCGTTGCGCAAGAAAGCCGCCAGCTCTTCGGTCACCAGTTACATCAACCAGACGTTTCGCGATTTCCGCAAATAACTGATGTGCACTGGGACCCCACGGACCGAGGGTCTCGACGCCAAACGACGTCCCCACGACCTCCCCTTTATTTTTTATTATTACTTTATTTCAGACCAAACTTTCCAAAATTTCTTGTCGTGTCGTATCCCGGATGTCCGGATGGCCGGCTGTTCCCCTCTACAGGTCGCATTTCTCAATCCATTCTCGTGAAATTTTGTGAGCAGGTTCAATCATTATAAGTATAGATTACCTACTTGTTGATTCAGTTTTTCGAAATAAAAAAAAAACATTGGGAAAAAATTAGACTCGCGAGTTCTCGTGCGAAGTTTTCCATCTCTGTCGCACTTACGTACGAACTCGCAAGTCTGACAGAGAGGTAAAACTTCGAATGCCTTTCGCGGTGGGCCCTCTGCTCACAGAAGTTCTTTACCAAACAATATCATGGAACCAGGTTGTTTGCGACGACACGGGGTTGAACTTTAAGCGGCGCAATATGCAGCCATAGACGACATGCCTAACAAAACTACACTTCTAATTACGCTTAGGTACTATACCACGAATCACGGTGTCAAGATATATTAGGGGTGACGGGTGAGGTGAAGTTAAAGTTAAAACAAGTTACAGAATAACAGAATAGCCTAGCGCATTGTACGAACGTCGGGTAAAAATTGACAGTTAAATTGTACCGACGCGCGTTCGGAACGTTACGTGATTACCCCTCTGACACCATTGTAATATAATATGCGGTTCTAATATTCTAATATACCTACTATATAACCTACCTGGGTGTTACTAAAAAGTGACAAACTCAAAGCCCAAAATAATGTAGGTTTATAACTACATATAGCCCGCGATCCCGCTCCCAAAATACCTACATCTCATGTCATCACGATAAAATCATGGCACACGGTCGAAAAAGTTGTGCTGAGCGAGATGGATTCTTTATTCCGTGTGAGCGAGGATCAGAAGATTATCGTACCTACCTAAAATTGGCAGTAAGTTTGAGAAAATCCTTCAAATTCAAAATTCAAATTCGCTTCAGGTAATAAATTAAGGGTATTAGTTACATGTTTACGTTACGTTTACGTATTTTATCGTGATGTCATGAGACGTAGGCATTTTGGGAGCAGGGTCACGGAATAATAGGTAGGTATCTAGGTATATTGTAGTATTCCGAGACTGCAGTAAATGTCATTTAATACAAGTACAATAATAAAATGGCAAAGCGCATCTCGGTCCAGAGCTATAACCACGAACTTCGAATCTTGAACTTCGTATATCTCCGTCTCTATCGCTCTTACAGTTTATGGTACTCGAGCGACCGAAACGGAGATATACGAAGTTCGAGATTCGAAGTTCGTGGTAGCGCCGCAGGAAGCTTGATTAAAGGCGGCTATACAGGGTGGAATTTCATAAACTGTACATAATAAAAGGAGAAAAATTTCAGCCAATTTCATCGGTGAAACGGTGTTTTTTTTTTTTTCTAGTCATTAGTTTTTTTTTTACAGAATTTTGAATTTTTTTGTAAAAACTCGGGTAATACACCTAATTCAGACGGTATAACTTTTGATCCAATGGTCCTAAAATGAAAATAAAAAATGCAAAGTATTACCAAGGGACAGGTTAATAATTCTTAATAACAATAAAAAACCAACTAGAAGAGAAAATCCGCAAAAAAAATTATTGTTTTTGAAAAATGGCTACAAAAATTACGAATTTTAAAAGAAAAACACAATTTTCTGAAAAAAACGCAGATTTAGTTACCATTTTTTTTGCTTAGTATTAAACCTCACTTAATGCCGATTCTAAAACCGTTTTTAAACTGTCTCAGACTTTGAAAAATACCACGCAAATGGGTACGTAAATCAAACCATAATTTTATTAATTTTAATCCTCTTAAAATCCTTAATGACCGCTTGTTCCCAGGTAGTTGAAGGGTGTTATCGGGTTTTAGGTAGAGAAAACAATAGGAAGAAAAGTAGTCCTAAAAATTGCGTAAATAAAATCATGTATTTTAATTAAAAGTCATAAATTCGATTGATAAACCTTTATTAAAGAAAAAACTTATTCTAGTGTTGCAAAGGGCGTTCCCTGTATGGTATTAATTGTTCAAAATGACCTCCTCTTTCTTGAAGGCACAATGTGGCCCGAGCTTGAATTTGTTGCGTAGCCCGTCGAATCATTCCCGGATTATTTTTTATTTCTTGTGCTGCATTTAAAATTCTGTCGTTCAATTCTGCTTCGGTATTGACGATTCTGTGATATACCCGTTGCTTCATATCACCCCAAAGAAAATAATCCAACGGCGTCATATCAGGCGATCTTGCAGGCCATCCAACGGGGCCGTCTCGGCCGATCCACCTATTGGGATATTGCTCATTTAAAAAATGTCGAACTCTTAATGCCCAATGAGCTGGGCATCCATCCATTTGGAGAAACAGGCGTTGTCTCACATCTAACACCACATCTTCCAAAAGCTCTGGGAGCTCGTCTCTCAGTAACAGTAAAAATCTGTCGGCGTTCAAAGTATTCGGTAAGAAGACTGGTCCAATCAATTGATCGTCGAGTACCGCTGCCCAAACGTTTATGGAGAATTGGTCTTGAAAATTAGATGGTCTTACTAGGTTTGGATTATCGTGAGCCCATGTGTGTAAATTTCTGAAGTTAGTTATTCCCGTATGAGTAAATCTTGCTTCGTCCATCCATAAAATTCTTCTAGTAAATTCCGGATCCCTTCTGATATTGCCAAGTATCCAAGTCAACATAACACACCTAACGCGGGCATCGCCAATTTGCAAATTTTGTACCCGTTGATAATGAAATGGATGCAGTCCTTCCTTCTTCAAAATTTTCCAGACAGAGAATTTTGAGATTCCGTGCCTCAATGCCAAGCGTCTTAGACTCGTGGTTGGGTCCGCGTACAAGTCTCTGAGAACTGCTTCTTCTATGGCAACATAAATTATGTTTCCTGGCTCTCGGCGATCTCGGCCACCGTATCCCAGGCCAATATTGCACAACCGGCGATGAACTTCTTGAAAGTGGCGAGCAGCAGGTCTTGGAACGTTATTAGGATACTGCTCCAAATAGGCGATACACGCAGCTCTTGCAGATCCATGGCACAATCCATAATAATAGTGCATGTTGGCTATTTGTAACGGCGAAAACTCTCGTAAGCGGGGCATGATGATTCAAACTGAACAAGTACTGGAGTAATCAAAGAAGTGACGAGCAAAGACAAGCAATTGCGATTTGCGAGCGACTGAATAGTTGACCTATTGCCCAATGCCTTTATACCCCTCATGTTATCTCCACCTTCAACCCAAAAACACCCTTCAACTACCTGGGAACAAGCGGTCATTAAGGATTTTAAGAGGATTAAAATTAATAAAATTATGGTTTGATTTACGTACCCATTAGCGTGGTATTTTTCAAAGTCTGAGACAGTTTAAAAACGGTTTTAGAATCGGCATTAAGTGAGGATTAATACTAAGCAAAAAAAATGGTAACTAAATCTGCGTTTTTTTCAGATAATTGTGTTTTTCTTTTAAAATTCGTAATTTTTGTAGCCATTTTTCAAAAACAATATTTTTTTTTGCGGATTTTCTCTTCTAGTTGGTTTTTTATTGTTATTAAGAATGATTAACCTGTCCCTTGGTAATACTCTGCATTTTTTATATTCATTTTAGGACCATTGGATCAAAAGTTATACCGTCTGAATTAGGTGTATTACCCGAGTTTTTACAAAAATTTTCAAAATTCTGTAAAAAAAAAACTAATGACTAGAAAAAAAAAAAAAACACCGTTTCACCGATGAAATTGGCTGAAATTTTTCTCCATTTATTATGTACAGTTTATGAAATTCCACCCTGTAGAATGCGTGTCACTACAAGTACCTACAAGCCACGTACCACTGGCAGGCGGATTTTCGGCTGTGTCGCACCACCAGTTCCAGCACAGAGGCTCATCACCTGTTGTACAATGCGGAAAAAGTAATAAATACATGCGGACAATCTTACACAAATCGACCTAGTCCCAAACTAAGCAAAGCTACACCATCACTATTGGTACTATAGACGACGATAAACAAAATACCCATTATCACTCAGGAACAAATATTCGTGCTCATACAAATAAATGCCCTACTTGTTATGAACAAAATGCTGCACTTTGTGAAGAAAGCAAGCCGCTTTGCACAGTGATAGTCGGGACCAAACCGAGTGATTTGACCCGCAGCAGCGGAAGTTTCACCCCTTAGGAACAGAGATGGCGCCACTTCTTTATAAAATATTTCAAAAAATGCTACAAGCTAAACGAATGGACAAATTTTAATGTATAATACCTCAAATGGAAGCTTATTAAATATGTTAGTTACAAAAAAAATATTAAAAAAATATATTCAGAAAACTTTTTGCAAAAACCAGCATGTTAAGTTTTTTTTTCTTACTTGATTGGTAGTTTTTACTTGATTTCATAAAAAAAATTTATCCAACATGAATGGTTTAATGCATATATATATTACTAAGTAAATAACAAGTATTATAAAAAAAACTTGACACCAATACCTTTATTTACTTCACGAAAAATTAAAGATTAAATGTGAGCGCCATTTCTTTCAAAAATATTTCACAAAATTGTACAAGCTAAACGAATGAACAATAACTAAATTTATATATTGGTTATAAGAAAATATAAAAAAAATATATATTCAGAATTTTTTTTGTAAAAACCGGCATGTTAACTTTTTTTTCTTACTTAATTGGTAGTTTTTACTTGATTTCATTAAAAAATGTATCCAACATGAATGGTTTAATGCATATATATATTACTGAGTAAATAACCAGTATTATAAAAAAAAACGACACCATTACCTTTCATACTTCACGAAATATTAAAGTTTAAATGAGAGCGCCACTTCTTTAAAAAAAAATATAAATGTATACAAGCTAAAGAAATGGATTAATTTCAATGTTTAATATCTCAAATGAAAGCGCATTGTATAATTGTTAATAATTAAATTAAATAAAAAGATATAGCAAAAGCTTCTGGCAAAAAACGGCCTATTCAGTTTTATTTACTTTGTTTGTAGTTTTTACATGATTTCATAAAAAAAATGCATGCAACATGAATGTTTTTATGCACTGGGTTGATAAAAAGTATAAAAAAACATAAATATCTTTCATAGTTCACGAAATATTTAAGTTTAATAGTGCGCAGTCTACTTACAAATAAATTTAAAGAAATCTTCAAGCGCAACGAGCGCTCTCATTTTAATGTTGAATGTGTCATATGAAAAGAAATTACCTAATTTATTTTATTAAATAATAAAACTTGAATAAAGAGTTTTTTCCTGGTGCTGAATTACGAAAAAATATAATTACTTACTTTAAAATTACTAGGTAATTATTTTTATTTAAAGTGACTCTATTTGTACACAAAAAATAAAAACTACATATATCGTCCGCGGCATAGTTGGTTCCTAGATATATTATATGTTGTTTAGTAGTTGGCGAATTTATGTACAATTTTTAGCTTTAAATCTGATGACTACCTACTCACATTGAAAAGTTATGTTTACTTATAGATAGGTATATAACGTTTTGAAATAATTATTATATGTTTTATTAAATATTTGTATTAAAATGTATATTTCCTCTTCGGGTTCACCGGTAGACGTAGAACTGAAAAGGAAAGGCGATTTTGAAGTACTCGTACCATTCAAATACTTACTACAAAATGGAATGGTCGCTGTAGATTACTGTAGAATTATTGTTGTGCCAAGTTGATTACCATTAGACCTCAAATTTTGTGCCAGCCAGTGGAAATCAGTGGTCAGCATACAAAATAACTCTTCATTGAAAATTATATTAACTTACTTTTGATTTGTACAGCCACCTTTGCAGGATTTACAGTGGGCAGGCAGTAGGTACATGGTAAGCTGACGTGACGACACCCACAATTAACGCATCACAGCCAGATTTGCAGCCACAATGGTCCAAGAGGCTTAGTTGCGACCAAATCGCCTTAACTGCCGACCATTCTGGAGTCCAACTGTCTTTTACCTTGGTCCATCTCCAAGAAGATGGACATGGTATAGGAACTTCTGTTTTCAGAGCGTTTACCCAGTCCTTATAGACCTTATATAAAAGATCAGTGATTTTGTAGTATTGGAATGGTACGAGTACTTCAAAACGACTTTTCCTTTTCAGTTCTACATCTATCGGTGAACCCAAAGAGGAAATTTACATTTTAATAAAAATATTTGATAAACATATATGTAAATAGTCTTTGACATTGGGTCGCTGGTCAGCTGACATGAGGTCGTTCATGAGAGCTTTGTCGAGGCGGCTCATCAACACCTCGCCCTCACGATACAGAGAGGTAACGCAGCCAGCGTCATGTGGGCAATGCCGCAAGAGGATATCCTCGACGGTGTTCTTTTTATAATACTTATGCATTTTTACTTCCTTTTTATTTAGTTTAGTTTTATTTTCTTGTTATTCTTGTTTAAGTTATTTTAGATTTGTATTTGTGAATGATTACGTTAATTCACTTATGTAAAACTAAAAATAAATAGTCTTTTATTTTAAAACGTGACATACCTATCTAATTGAACATAACTTTTCAACGTGAGTAGTAGTCCTATCATGATCTGCAGATTTAAAGCTAAAAATTGTACATAAATTCGCCAACTACTAAGCAACTTATGATATATCTAGAAACCAACTATGCCGCGACGGACGATATATGTGGTTTTTATTTTTAGTGTACAAATAGAGTCACTTTAAATAAAAATGTAACATTCAAATCAGCTAACAGCGCTAGTTGCGCTTGAAGATTTCTTAAAATTTATTTGTACGCACATATAAATTTAATTATTTCGTGAACTATGAAAAATATTTATGTTTAGTTTTTTAATACTTTTTATTAACCCAGTAGTATACATATGCATTAAAACATTCATGTCGCATGCATTTTTTTAATGAAATCAAGTAAAAAATACCAATAAAGTCAAAAAAAAAACTTCACATGCCGGTTTTTGCCAAAAAAATCTGAATATTTTTTTTTTTATTAATTAAAATTGGTATTATAAATTAAAATTGGCCAATTAGTTTAGCTTGTAAATTTTTTGAATTTTTTTTTAAAGAAATGGCGCTCACATTTAATCTTTAATATTTCGTGAAGTAAGAAAGGTATTGGTGTCAAGTTTATTTTTATAATACTTTTTATTTACTCAGTAATATATATATGCCTTGAACCATTGATGTTAGATAATTTTTTTTAATGAAATCAAGTAAAAACTACCAATCAAGTAAGAAAAAAAAACTTAACATGCCGGTTTTTGCCAATTTTTTTTCTGAATATTTTTTATCTTTATTTTTTTATAACTAATATATATAATGAGCTTTCATTTGAGGTATTACACATTAAAATTTGTTCATTCGTTTAAATATTTTTTAAAGAAATGGCGCTCACATTTAATCTTTAATATTTCGTGAAGTAAGAAAGGTATTGGTGTCAAGTTTTTTTTATAATACTTGTTATTTACTCAGTAATATATATATGCATTAAACCATTCATGTTGGATACATTTTTTTTATGAAATCACGAAAAACTACCAATCAAGTAAGAAAAAAAAAATTAACATGCTGGTTTTTGCCAAAAGTTTTCTGAATATTTTTTTTTTATTTATTTTTTTACTAATATATATAATGATCTTTCATTTGAGGTATTATATATATAAATTGGCCTATTAGTTTAGCTTGTACAATTTTTTTAAAGAAGTGGCGCCATCTCTGTTCCTAAGGGGTGAAACTTCCGCTGCTGCGGGTCAAATCACTCAGTTTGGTCCCGACTATCACTGTGCAAAGCGGCTTGCTTTCTTCACAAAGTGCAGCATTCGGCCAAAAAATCGCCATAACAAGTAGGACTAAGTATTAGCTTAGTTGCCTCGCCGTGTCCAAAATACGAATTGCTATAAGTAACAGAATTTCCATCCGCGAATAGTTTAAAAAGTAGGTAGGTACACAATGGTGCTCAAAATATAATATCAAAAAAATATATAAGTGTTGCCAGTGATGACATATGGCACGGAAACGTGGTCGCTTACTATGGGCCTCATAAGAAGGCTCAAAATCACTAAAAGGGCAATGGAGAGGGCTATGCTGGGAGTTTCTCTGCGCGATCGCATCAGAAATGAGGCTATCCGCAGCAGAACCAAGGTAACCGATATAGCCCTCCGAATTGCTAAACTTAAGTGGCAGTGGGCGGGGCGGGCACATTGCACGTAGAACCGATGGCCGCTGGGGCGGTAAGGTTCTCGAGTGGCGACCACGTACCGGAAGGCGCGGCGTGGGTAGGCCCCCCGCAAGGTGGACTGATGACCTGGTAAAGGTCGCGGGAGTCCGCTGCATGCGGGTGGCGCAGGACCGGCCAATGTGGCACTCTTTGTGACACTCCTATGTCCAGCAGTGGACGTCTTTCGGCTGATATGATGATGATGATGATATAAGTAACACACAATAATCAATAAAATGTAAACAAAATTCGACTATAAACCACATCTATTTTCAGAACAATGTAAGTGTTTCTTTATATGACTAAGTATCATGCAAATGCTTGAAAATGGTTACATAAGTATAGCTAATAACAAAAATCCGCCTTAATAATTATATTCTATACAGCTATAAATATGTTTACCTTATTTTATGTACTTTTCCAGAAAACGATTCCGTATTCCGTACCGAAATGTGGATGGTTTATTTATTTATTTATTTATTTTGGTTCACCAACAATTGTTTACACTGAAGTTTACAGTAATCCAAGTATCATAACTACTTGCTAAGTGTAACAATCACTTAAAGGTAAACACCGCATGCATTATATAAAAAAAACCTTAACATTAACTTATCAAAATTATACATATTTTTTGCTTAACTTATTATTGCGACGTAACTAAATAATTTAAAACTTTTTTAACAACTTTCTGCGCGAGAAAATGGATGTCACCAACTTTATTATTATTGCAAAGCCAAGCAGTTACCAGACCTTATTTTAAATTTCACGACCGAGTCAAAGAAAACATCAGACATGTGACTGCAGCTGTTAATTGCTTTACACATCCTTGGGATAGGCGAGCTACTGCCGAGGACAGTCCTTCTGAGCGGTGGGCAGAATGGCGTGATATACTCCAGGCAAAATACGGTTTTGACAAACATTAATTCATAATAGCGTTTTTTTTCTTTATATCATTTTAAAACATTAATCTATGATGCTTTATTCAAGAATCCAACAAACTTTCCATCCGGAAGTATTTATATAGAATTTAAAAAAAAACGAATTGTTTTTTTTTAATTTTTTATCTTGAATATTATAGAGCAAATGTAAATGAACCAAAATAAAGATAAAACCATTTATTAATATTTTTTCTGACTTTTCAGAAGCTAGTTAAGTTATCATTTTTTTGATGTCTGAAATTTTGTTGGATTTTGACACTAAGTAACTATTTAATTGATAATAAGAATAAGAATAAGAATATTTTTATTTGTAGAAAATGGGTGTACATAAAAGATCTTAAAACTTGTTTTGGCGTCTCCATCTTCAGCCTGATTCACAGACATACAAATCTATAGTATCTTACAGCTAATTACCTACTTAATATTAAACTTTAAACATTATAGATCCCGGGGTCTTACAAAGTGCTCCGAATTGCCATAATACATTTTGTCAAGACACCAGGCATATAATTTACTTTTAAACTGGGGCAAGTCTAGTTCCTTCAGCTCTTTTGGAAGGTAGTTGTAAATTTTGATGCACATGAATATAATGTTTTTGCTGACAAGGGCAGATGTTATTCTCGGATAATTTAAGTTTGACCCATGTCGAGTATTGTACCTTGAGGTGGAAGCAACACTAGAAAATGAACTTAAATTGGTTTTTACAAATAGGCTCACTTCGTAAATGTACAGAGAATGTAGCGTTAATATTTTAATTGTTTAAAAATCGGTCGACATGAGTCTGTTTGTTTAGCGCCATAGAGTGCGCGTAAACATTTTTTTTGAAGTCGAAATACTTTGGTGACGTTTGTGCTGTTACCCCATAAAATTATACCATATCTAGAGATTCGACATGACATAGCCATGGAATGCCAGAAGGGCTGTTTTTTGAGATGTGATTGCTTTAAGCCGTCTGAGAGCAAAAACAAACCTGCTAAGCTTATCAATGAGATTATCTGTGTGTTCTTTCCAATTATTGTGACAATCGACGGTTACTCCTAAGAAACGAATAGAAGAGACTCGTTCTATATGGTGATTACAGAAGTTAAGATTACAAAATAGCTGTACACACTTAGGCTTACCTTGGGGTGCATAAAATTCTACAAATTTTGTTTTTGATACGTTTATCTTAAGATTATTGTCCTCCAGCCATATTGTTAAGCGCCACGTTTGCTTCTGACTCATAGGATAAAGGGTCATCGCCTCTTACAACCAAAGAACAGTCGTCAGCAAAAAGTACAATTTTATGTTTGGTGACGTCAGGTAAATCATTTATGTAAACTAGGAAAAGTAGGGGTCCTAAAATACTCCCCTGTGGTACACCATATCTAACATTGCTGAAATCAGATCTATGGGTCTGAACTGTTTTTGTTTTAGGACAGAAACTAGTTATTTCAGTGCACTGCAATCTATTCAGTAGATAAGATTTGTACCATTCATAGGCTATACCTCTTACCCCTAAACTGTATAATTTAGAAAGTAGTAACTTGTGTGTAACTCTATCGAACGCTTTTGACATGTCCATGAAAATTGTCAAAACTGGGATACTTTTATCCCTGCAGTCCATGATAATTTTTAATACGTCGTAGATTGCCATAATAGTAGTTTTATTTTTACTAAAGCCAAACTGGCTTTTTGATAATATATTATATTTATTTAAAAAAGATATTGTTCTGTTATATAGTACCTTTTCGAATACTTTAGCTAGGATTGGTATCAGTGCTATCGGTCTATATTGATCAGAATCTTGTCGATCACCCTTTTTGAAAATTGGTTTTGTTATTGTGACCTTTAACTGCTCTGGAAAAATACCTTGCTCCATTGACTGGTTTATGATATAACTTAAAGGTGGTGCCAAAGCAGTACAATTATCTTTAAGTATACACGTTGGCAATTCGTCATATCCGGTTGAGCTTGTATTCTTTAATGACATAATTATTTTACTTATTTCGTTCACATCTGTTGGTTTCAAAAACATTGAATTTTCAACTTTTTGGTGAGTTGTATATTGAAGTTTTATATTATCGCTGTCTTTTACTATTTGTATATACTGTTCGTTAAAATTATTGGCTATTTCCTTCGGATCTTCCGTGAGCTTATTTTTAAACTTTATTTTATTAAGTATGTGTTTCGGCTGTTTGTTACCAACAGTTTGATTAATAAGAGCCCAGGTAGATTTTGCTATACTATCTGCATTTTTTATATGGGCTTCGTTGGTTGTTTTCTGGCTTTTTCGTATTATTCTTTTTAGATGTGTAGAGTATTTTTTATACTTCATCTTGTTTTGTATATTGGGTTGTAAAGTGTATAGTCGATGAAGCTTGCGTTTCATTTTAGAAGCCACTCTGATGCCATGCGTTATCCATGACTTTTTAACAGCAGTGTTTACCTTTACCCTACCGATTGGAAAACAGAGATAATATAATAATAATATATCCATTACATAAAAAAAATCTGCTATTATAAATTATTTCCAAATTTGACATATTTTCCATACAAGCTGTCAGTTCATTGCCTGGACTAATAGGTTTGCGAGGAGTTCGGGAAGGAGCTCGAAAAGACAGAAGGGCTAATAGTTGCGGACAATCTATTTGATTGTTTACGAGCTTATATGAAAAAATTGCGTCCGCAACTTTCCTCCGTACTTCTAGTGATCTTAACCCGAACCTCTTAAGACTTTGTGTATAAGAATACGATTTTTTTTTAAATCTGCCAGCAGAGAAACTCAAGTGCCGGACAAACCTTTTCTGCACACGCTCTAGTCGTAGTGAGTGAGTGGCATAGTGCGGCCGCCAGACCACACTACAGTATTCCAGAATACTTCTTACTAGGCTATTGTATAACAACGTTTTTGTTACAAGTGTTACAACACTTACAACATATACGCAGTAAGTAGGTACGCATAGATCCAATGACTGTTTTTACGTAATAGGTACCTATTACTACATTATACATTGACACGTACTGCTTACCTTGTTAGTGGGATATTTTAAAGTATAATTATAAACACTAGCTGTCCATAGAAGTCAGGCGGAGCCACGGGACATATAGCCTATAACTATCCTGAAGATCTTCTCTATACTGGCACAGTACTTATAAACACTGGTGAAACAATCTTTGAAATCGGATGAGGGGTTCCGGAGATATCCTCCTACAAAGAAATTCAGAGACATTTTCCCTTTAAAAATAATAAATATTTGTAGTATAGATAATCTTATAGATATTATACATTTATTGATAAGTTATAGGTATGTATACGTTTCATATACTTCATATCGAAATCGAAATGAACAAAACAAGAGGCCCGATGGCATGACCCTGGTTCTCTGGAATGTGGGACTCTTGGGACGGACGGCCTCTAGTATGGGATGCGACATATGTTACCCACATTGTTACTAACACCATGATCCCATGTTGGTCGTAAATAAAGTATTTATATTATATATTACTACGACAAGGGCTAGGGCTGCCGCTAACACAGCTGAAAACCTCAAGCGGCGCAAATATGAAGCCATTGATTCTGGCTGCATGTTTGAGCCGTTTGGGGTTGAAACGCTTGGGCCGTGGGGGCCCGGAGCACACGCAGTAGGTATACAAACAGCCGTGGAAGCAAGTGGTGACTAGGAGAGGGCTAGCGGCTATCTCGCGCAAAGGATCGGCATTGCTTATCCAGCGCGGTAATAAATAAATAAAAAAAAATCATTTAATTCAGAAACCTGGTTCCATATTTTGTTAGTAACAATTCCAATATGATAAAAATCATCATATTGATAAAATGTATTTTCAAAAAGCAACTTTTTAGTCTGGATTTAAATCCTGCAGTGGAAGGTGCATTTCTAATGCTATATGGCAGACGATTGTAAACGGAAGGTCCAAGGCTTATAAACCGACTTCGTTGACTTCGCTAGTCTATGGCACTCCGCCATCAGCCTGTCTCCATGCTACTTAATTGTTGCTCCGTAAAGGATATATTGAGTTCGTGCCCTTGCGTTTGAACTGACCAAGGTTTTCGTGGGTGAAAACTATTAGAAGTGGGTGAAAAATATGAAAGAAGTAAGAATGTAGATATGAGATCACATGCGTATCGTCGCTACTTTGAAAAAATCTCGTATCTGAAAATCATCAAGTTTCTAGGAGGAACAATAAAAACATCCTGTAAATTATTGAAATTGATCAAATAAGTTCCTGTTAGTTTCATGAGATACTTTGATAGCCAGTCATTAATTTTACAAATATTCGAATAACTCACGCAAACACTTTTTATTAAATTTACAGTTATTCGTAAGATACAAGATTTTTATTCTAGTATTGACTGAAAGTTGTTGAGTTACGATAATTTCGCTTTACATTTTATGGTACCTACTTACAAAATGAAACGAAATGTATGTTTTATGTATATTAAATTAACTACGTAGACTCTCGTACGAGTAGGTAAACAATATTCGAACTTAAATAATAACGTGTCTCCGTAATAAAAATGAAAACCGGCCAAGTGCGAGTCGGACTCGCGCACGAAGGGTTCCATACCATTATCTATAAAAACGGCATAAAATCACGTTTGTTGTGTGGGAGCCCCCCTTAAAAAATATTTTATTTTGTTTTTAGTTTTGTTGCTTTTATTGTCGACTGTACTTTTCTGCATACCATTATCAACTACTCATTGAGACGATTCTAACGAGTCCAAACTCGATGGGGTTATGTCGTTTTATTGCGGAGTTCCTATGGCCACACCTTCCAACTCCAGCATCAGATCAGCTCTATGTCATCATAATAATTGCATTGTCATGCGATATACATATCATGCAAAATTTCAGATCAATCGGTTGACAGGAAGAGGGTGAAATTTCAATTACTAAATTTGAGCCAAGAAAAAAAACGGGATGAGCTAAATAAAGGGCGCCCGCGCCCGCGACCGGTGTGTGAAGGCCTTAAAAGCTTGTAAAAAATAAATCTTTATGTCGACAGACACAAACAGTAGGTATTGCCAATCATTGAGCGTTCAAGGTACATCGACCATTCAAGATCTTCTGGATCCATCATCATTATCATGAGAACAATTTGACGGGTACCAAAATCCTATCTATACTATTAAACGAGCAATATTTGTATATTAATGTATATGTATGTATGTAAGTATATATACAGGACTGGTAATTCGACCTATTCCTTGAAAGGGGTTATATTATACTAGACCTAATCCAGTCAACCAGGGGTCAAAACTAGTTTTTTTTTTAATTTTTCGAGTTTTTAGTTTGAACAAAAATCGCCTTGCAGCCTTAAACTGGTGATTGTGACAAAAATGTTTTTTACCATCCAAATGGAAGTACTTTTGTCACAATCACCAGCTAAGGTCTGCAAGGTGGATTTTTTTCATACAAACTAAAACTCGAATAACTCAGAAACCAGCGAGTCTCGACCCCTGGTTGACTGGACGTAAATTGTTGCAAATTAGCTCTAGTATAACCCCTTTCAAGGAATACGTCGAATTACCAGTCACCCTGTATAGTACCTAGTACATGAGAGCAAATATTCCTTACCGATACTGATGAAGAACGGTATACACAAGATACGAAGACACACCATTTTAAACACTTCAAAACATCACATTAACTCACGCAAGAATGATTACATTTTGTTATAATGGGATTGTGACAAGGATAATGCATTAACATTTAAACTTTCCTGGTCGCTGCCATGTAGGTATTGAAGTTTCAGTGTCGACGCCATTGCTATTATGAATAATTTCATCGTATCGCACTGTAGTGCCCCCGCCAAGACGAGCAAACGAAGCGCAATGGCACTACCTACCTTTTCTCGAAGTGCTTCGTCGTTTTTTTGAACCCTCATAACTTGGGTTTGGATTATACCAGATAAACAAAATTCTCGGGATATGATGTCAATAGTAGATTTATTAAAGATACAAAGTTTCAAATGCATTGCTTTTATACTTTAGATTTTATTGATATCTAAAAAACGCCGATTTCGTCACTGACTCACTCACGTTAATCATCAAAACCTCTAGGGTACTTCCTGAAGTCCTTAAAAGCTGAAATTTGGTATGTAAGCTAGTATTAGTACACAATCAACAAAAAAAACTTAAAATTGGAACTATTACACCTCAACCCCTTAAACTAGGGGTGGCATTTTGTATGAGACTTTCGCAAATGTTGATGCTATTAGGGGTCTGAAAATGTATATAGGGACTCCTTCCTTGTTACAAATAATCAAATACTTATTTCAGGATTTTTAGTAAAATCACCCCATTCAATTAGGGGATGGAAGTTTGTATGCGTTTTCTTATAGGTACAGTTCTTTTTGAAATAACTTTACAAAAACGAATGAGATCCCACCAAAAACATTACATGTAAAGTGACTGCCAAGACTCCCTAGCTCATATAGCTTTCAGCGTTAAAAAGATGTCAGATCATAAGAATCGCCAAGCTTCCTACGCCAAACGACGTTACTCGACCACTACCAGCCACGCTCTAAAAATTCTACATCTTGGGTAAAAAGTATAGACTTTAATCTTATCATATTTTTTTTTAACATAGTAGTCATTTATTAATTAAATATACAATGTTACAACAAATATAAATATTAAAAATATATATCTTACTTATCATAAATTCATTCAACGCGAGAGTCTATGCGGCGACCGGGATGTGCCCAACAAAGCTACCTATACTTTTATCCAAGATGTAGAATTTGTAGAGCGTGGCTGGTAGTGGTAGAGTTACGCCGTTTGGCGTAGGAAGCTTGGCGCTTCTTATGATCTGACATCTTTTTAACGCTGAAAGCTATATGAGCTAGGGAGTCTTGGCAGTCACTTTACATGTAATGTTTTTGGTGGGATCATATTATGCGACGACGTTTAAGTTTAAGTTACGTCAATATGAGATTTGTCATTAGGTTACTAATTACTGACGGAGACAGGCAGGGGCAGTGGTTTCGAGTAAATACATACGTTAGGTATTTATCATATTTATATATTGTGATATTAGTATATATGTACTAGCTGTTGCCCGCGACTTCGTCCGCGTAGAAGTTTTTATCGTCTTAGAAAATGATTTCTCTCGATACGCGGACGATATGGTGCTGCTGTGCCCGTCGACCACTACGCTCGTAAAGCTATTGAGGGTGTGTGAAGAGTACGCGGTCGTCCATGGTCTGAGGTACAACACCAGTAAGAGCGAGCTGCTTGTATTTAAAGCAGGTAACAAGGCCTTTGAGTCACTTCCTCCCATTTTCTTGTGTGGAGCTCCTGTCCGAAGAGTGACACGCTTTAAGTACCTACCTTGGACATTGGGTGACCGACAATCTCCAAGATGACGCGGACATAGAAAGGGAGCGCAGGGCATTGGCCTTACGGTGTAATATGGTGTCCCGCAGGTTTGCGCGTTGTGATTGGAATGTCAAAATAACGCTGTTTAAGGCATTTTGTCAGACCTTTTACACGTGCAGCCTGTGGTTCAGGATGCTGTTGGGGCTGCCCCGCTTTTGTAGCGCATCAGGTATGTTTGCGGAGGCACGTACTGATGGCTTCAGTGCAATAATACGTAAGAGAACCGCCTCCCTGATGCGCCGAGTGCGTGACAGCTCCAACAGCCTCGTGCGCCTGGTGGCCTAGGTACCTGACTAACTTAGGATAAGCAATTGTATACTAATCACTATGGACATGGTCTGAATTAAAATATTTGAATTTGAATACAAATCACACCCTCTTTTAGGGGATAAATTAAAAAAAAGTTGATGTTCATTTTCTAGTTTGAGAACAAACAGTCTAAAACCAAAGTTAAAAATCTCTTACTTTAAAAATGTCTTGAAATACACAAACTTTGAACCCCTTTTAACACTCTTAGGGGATGAATTTGGAAAAAATCTGAAATTAGTTTTGTAGTCTTTTAACGTACAGAATAAGACTGAAGTTACAAATCTCTTACACAACACACTATAAAATTTTCTTGCATTCCATTTAAAATTTGAACCCCCTTTTAAACCCCCTTAGGGGTTGAATTTTGCTAATCGCTGAAAGAACTTTTTTCGTATTGTAGTAAGTAATCTTACTACTAACTTTTATGTGTCTAGCTCAAAAAAAGTGTTGCCCATACAAAGCTTGCCCCCTTCTTAACCCCCTTAGGGTGGAATTTTCTAAAACTCTGAAAGTACTTTTTTTATTTTAATAAGTAATCTTTCTAATAGTTTAAAGTCTAGTTAAAAAAAAAGTGTTTCCCACACAACACTGGCTCCCCTTCTTAACCCCTTAGGGGTGGAGTTTTCTAAAACGCTAAAAGTTCTTTTTTTGTATTCTAATAAGTAACCTTTTTGCAAAGATTTAAGTCTATAACTCAAAAAAAGTGTTGCACATGCAAAGCTTGCTCCTCTTTTTAACTCCCTTAGGGGTGGAATTTTCTAAAACGCTTTATGTTCTTTTTTGTATTTAAATAAGTAATATTTCTACAAAGTTTCAAGTCTCTAACTCAAAATCATAAACTTTCCCACATAAAAACTTTGCACCCCTTTTTATCCCCCCTTAGGGATGTTTTTTCCAAAAGGCTGAAAGTACTTTTTTTGTATTTTTATAAGTAATCTTTCTACAAAATTTCAAGTGTCTTGCTCAGAAAAAGTGTTCCCCATACAAACCTTGCACACCTGTCTCTGTTTCAAAAAATGTAGTTTTTCCCATACAAATTTTGCACCCTATTTTATGCCCTTAGGGGTAAAATTTTCCAAAACGCTGACAGTACTTTCTTTGTATTCTAATAACTAATCTTTCTTCAAAGTTTTAGGTCTCTAGCTAAAAAAAAAGTTTCCCACATACAAATTTTGAACCCCTATTTTACCCCCTTTGGGGAAGAATTTTCTAAAACTCTCAAAGTACTTTATTTGTATTCTAATGACTAATCTTTCTACAACGTTTGAAGTCTCTATTTAAAAAAAAATTGTTTCCCCCACACAAACTTTGCACCCCTATTTTACCCCCTTAGGGGTAGAATTTTCTAAAACGCTGAAATTACTTTATTGGTATTCTAATGACTAATCTTCTACAAAGTTTTAAAACTTTGTAGAAGACTTTGTACAAATTTTGAACCCCTATTTTACCCCCTTTGGGGAAGAATTTTCTTAAACACTAAAAGTTTTTTATTTGTATTCTAATGACTAATCTTTCTACAACGTTTGAAGTCTCTATTTAAAAAAATATTGTTTCCTCCATACAAACTTTGCACCCCTATTTTACCCCCTTAGGGGTGGAATTTTCCAAAACGCTGAAAGGAATTGATTTGTTTTTTAATAACTAATAATTCTACAAAGTTTTAAGTCTCCAGCTCAAAAAAAAAGGTTCTCCCATACAAACTTTGCACCCCTATTTTACCCCCTTAGGGGTGGATTTTTCAAAAATCCTTTGTTATCCCTAGCCCACGTAATAAAAACAACCTACTGTGCAAAAATCAACTCTCTAAGATTAGTAGTTTCGGCTGTGCGTTGATGAGTCAGTGAGTGAATAAGTCAGTCAGGTAGAGATGTGTAACTACCCGGGTAAATACCCGCCGGCGGGTATTTACCCGGTAAATACTCGATATTTACCTACCCGCGGGTAAATACGCGGGTATTTATAATAAAACTCTAAATTTCATGTGTTAAGGTTTCTCGGGGTCCTAATATGAAATAATATGATGCTTTTATGCATTGTTACTCATTTTTCATATTAATTATACTAGGGATGCAGTATTTTTAGTAGTGTCGATTGATTGTGAGAAACAAAAATCATTTTATTCAGTAAATAAATGTTTTTTTGGTACTGTATGTTTTAGTAACACTAATTGCGTAAAAATAAAACGTATTATTTGTTGTTCTCAATACTTAAAAAATCCGATTCTCCATACAAACGTAGTTACGCTCTCATTTTAAAACGAATAGCTAGTTTGCTCTGAAACTTTGTACTTAGAATAAGTTAAGTACCATCCAGGTCTGTAATTAGTTTATGTAGCTTCAGATACCATAGTAAAAAAATAGAGTAAGTAATTCGTTTGTTTTATAAACTGGAGGCATATTAACTAGTTACAAATACGGGTAAATACCGGGTAGATGGGTATTTACCGGGTATTTACCTGGGTGGGTAGATTGGGTAAATACCTGCAACCCATCTCTAGTCAGGACATAGGCATTTACATATATAGATGAGTATACATACACTGTATGTTTAATTGTTTATATATACAGCTATTCTAGTATGTGTATTTCTTTTGATCATAATAATGTGTACCTACTTCATGATCTATTTTCCTCTTCTCCGCTATCCAAAGGTTGATAAGATCTAGCTATTGCCCGCGACTTCGTCCGCGTAGAACTTTTTATCGTCTAAGAAAATAATTTCTCTCAATACAAACTTTGAACCCTCTTTTAGGGGATAAATTAAAAAAAAACGTTGATGCTCGGTTTCTAGTTTGTGAACAAACAGTCTAAAACCAAAGTTAAAAATCTCATATTTTAAAAATGTTTTGAAATACACAAACTTTGAACCCCCTTTTAACACTGTTAGGGGATGAATTTGGAAAAACTCTGAAGTTCATATTGTAGTCTTTTAACGTACAGAATAAGACGGAAAATACAAATCTCTTACTCACACTTTAAAATTTTCTTGCTCTCCATTTAAAATATGAACCCTCTTTTAAACCCCCTTAGGGGTTGAATTTTTCTAAACGCTGAAAGAACTTTTTTCCCTTAGGAGTACCTAGTGGATTTTCTAAAACTCTGAAAGTACTTTATTTATATTTTAATAAGTAATCTTT
The DNA here is from genome assembly GCA_963854355.1 of Epinotia brunnichana. Lineage (NCBI taxonomy): Eukaryota > Metazoa > Arthropoda > Insecta > Lepidoptera > Tortricidae > Epinotia > Epinotia brunnichana. The sequence goes on along the minus strand of OY977949.1, from coordinate 11,806,306 downwards.
CTAATAGTTTTAAGTCTAGTTCAAAAAAAAGTGTTTCCCACACAACACTGGCACAAAAAAGTACTTTCAGAGTTTTAGAGAACTCCACCCCTAAGGGAGTTAAGAAGGGGTTAATCCCCTTAGGGGTGGAGTTTTCTAAAACTCTGAAAGTACTTTTTTGTATTTTTATAAGTAATCTTTCTACAAAGTTTCAAGTGCCTAGCTCAGAAAAAGTGTTCCCCATACAAACCTTGCTCCCCTTTTTAACCCCCTTACGGAATTATTTTTGTAAAATGCTGAATGTAGTTTTTTTCATGTTCTAATAAGTAATATTTCTACAAAGTTTTAAGTCACTACTTCCAAAAAAAGTAGTTTTTCCCATATAAACTTTGCACCCTATACAGACTTTGCACCCCTATTTTACTCCCTTAAGGGTAGAATTTTCTAAAACCCTGAAAGTACTTTATTTGTATTCTAATGACTTATATTTCTACAAAGTTTTAAGTCTCTATTTAAAACATATTGTTTCCCCGATACAAACTTTGCACCCCTATTTAACCCCCTTAGGGGCGGAATTTTTCAAAACGCTGAAATTACTTTATTTGTATTTTAATAACTTATCTATCAATCAATCATTCAAATCGTTTATTCGTAAAATATAGGTAAATACAGAGGTGTTATGAACATTTTACAGGTCTCACTATGTCTTCGCCATGAGGCATACAAATAGTCATAACTTATGACACAAAAAATTAAAATACATTCGCCGGTAGGCATACAAATTTAAATTCCAACTATAATTAAGCAATCTGAATGTTAATGTCATAACATTCAGATTGCTTAATTATAAGTAGAATAAGCTTCAATTAGTCAATAACAATATCTACAAAGTTTTAAGTCTCTTGCTAAAAAAATAAAGTTTCCCCATACAAAATTTGCACTCCTTTTTAACCCCCCTAGGGGCAGAATTTTCCAATACGCTAAAAGCACTTTATTTGTATTTTAATAAGTAATTTTAAAGCTTCTATCTCAAAAAAGAGTTTGCCTCACACAAACTTTGCAACCCTTTTTTACCCCCTTAGGGGTGGACTTTTCCAAAACGCTGTAAGATTTTTATTTGTATTCTAATAAGTAATCTTTTTACAAAGTTTTAAGTCTCTAGCTCAATAAAAAAAGTTTTCCCCATGCAAACTTTGCAACCCTTTTATACAGCTGACGTTATACAAGCAACCTAGTGTGCAAAAATCAACTCGTTAGCCCCAGTAGTTTCGGCTGTGCGTTGATGAGTGGGTGAGTGAATAAGTCAGCCCGCGACAGCTACTGACAGCTCCATCATGTAGAAAATTTCCACCAACCCCACCGAGGTTGACGAACCAGTGTTGTTTTCGGCGCGGTCCTTTGATGGCTGGCCGCCCATTTTCTTCATCAACAGTATTTATTATCCAATCATGTCATCAATCACAAGGTAAAATAATGGTTACCCCGAAACTGCTTCTCTTCTTTGGTCCTGGCTCGGCGTGGTCGCCCCATCTTCACTTCCACGTTCAAACTGTAGGTATCCTTACGAGAGTTAAGAGTCACTTGTCACGGTCGCCATGTAATATGCTTAACCTGTGGTTGCGATGATGAGGGGTTCTTCAGGAAAACACTTAGTAGTGGTTGAACATAGTATGCGTTCACAACTCAATCTCCTTGTTACATTGCATTTCTCTGTATATATATATTAAACTACGTGCTCTGAGAGGAAATCCCTTATCCGTTGGATAGACACTTATCTCTTTAAATCTTCTAATCGCTTGATCTGCACATCATGTAGATGAGCGTCTTTGCCTATCACAGAGGCCCTAGCACACCATCAGTCACCACCCTTAGCGTGGGATTGAAGTGAGTTGCGTTTATTACAGGCGCTAGCCCCTATCGTTAAGATTTAGTATGAAAAGTCTATACACTGCTCCTGGCGGTCACTCATAGAACTAAAAATCCAAACCGTAACGTGAGTCACTTATACATTACTTCACCCGCGATCGACTCCACGATCGTTCGTATAGTTTAATCGATTTTCCAATATTCAACCTTATATCACAAGCATTTATAGTTTTAATTTAAATGCTAGCGTTTGTCGGTTATGACATTACAGAATACGCGCATAGCGACGTCGACAGTTTCGATACAATATGGCGCGCGTGGGCCATTTATTTGCATTTAAAATACAAAATACGCGACAATCCGAATTTTGCGGATATATGTTGTCAATTCAAAACCCTTATTTTTATAAGTTCTTTAATTTGAGATAAATTTCGATCAGATCTACGGTAACTCTTGACGGAATAATACGATATCACGGGCCATTTTGCAAGTGAAATAGTAAACTACAGTCGCGACGGTATTCTACGATTCGAAATGTCTCACACTACCGATTGGTAGTACGAATCGAACGTTAGATTACGCGTCGAAAACGAAACGCTAGAGCCTAACGTTTTGCAGTTGGTTTCGTAGTACAACGGCAGTGTGAGTTACAAGTTTGACGGGTCGAATCGAATCGATTTCTATTCGAAGCGCGTTTATTCGCTGAGGGCCTACCGCGAAAGGTATTCGATGTTTTCCCTCTCTGTCATACTTGCGAATTCGTACGTAAGTGCGACAGAGAGGCAAAATTTCGAATGCCGTTCGCGGTAGGCCCTATATATATATATATATATACCGTCAAACATGCCTACTTTGCCACCAGGGGGAACTTTGCCCAAGAAGCAAATTTTAAAATTTTCCTCTCGGGCAAAGTTCCCCCTGGTGGCAAAGTAGGCATGTTTGACGGTAGTCTTACTTAATACAGGTTGTAGTCACTTTACATATTTAGGCACGGAACCCTTCGTTGTGCGTGGTCCGACACGCACTTGGCCGCTTTTTTTACATTTATGTTTTTGGTGGGATATCATTACTTTTTGTAAAGAAAATTAGGCAGGTATTGAGATTTACTTCTGTTCTGTGTATAATTATGTGGTGCCGCGCGCCGCCGACGACACACCGTTAGCCGGTTGTTTAGCGCGTATTACAAGTTTTTTGTATGGGGACACCATTTATTTTTTGACTTAACTTTATTTTTATATTTCTGTTATACAGCAAATATAATAATACATATATTGGGATAGTTTCAAATATCTACTTTTAATGGTTCCAACGCTACAATATAAAAAAAAAATTGTATGGGGACCCCCCCCCTCCTATTTTTAACTTTTTTTTATTTTTAGATTTTTTCCTACGCTTACACACAATTACCGAGCTGGATTACAAATTTCATCCTTCTAGGTCATCTGGAAGTAGGTTAGGTTTAGGTACTATATATGTCAGTCAGTCAATGCTAAAATTTACGTTACTAATTTACTTTTTGACCTTCATATCTTTATAACCGTTTGAGCTAGCTTCATGAAATTTGGGCTTCTAGATGTTCTTATGGATATAATTAAACACACGTAGTGTTATGTGTTTACGTTAAAGAGGTTTTGAGTTATAGAAGGGTCAAAAGTGTTACCAAGTGGTTCGTGTAATATTACACTTGGCGCTGGCTGGCCAGTTCTTTTACTTGAACTTGGTTTGACACGCTGCCGCGTGTCTAGATTTTGTCGGCCGCCGTGCCTCCGACACGTACGTATCCACATGGGCCGAACCACGCGTCGGCCGGCATGCAGTCCGGCCGATATCGGCCCGTGTAGCGTCTCCTTAGGTCATGTTTTACGTAACGTTTTGGTACACTTGGGCAATAAAACTTGACTATGTGTATACCATATCGTGCTAGTTGCCTTGCCTATTCGTCATATTTTTTAGAACAAGGGACCGAAACAAACGAAGTTCTCCATTTCAGCTAGGCTGAAAATTTATTAGTTGTAGAAATAAATTGAAAAATGTATTCAAGATTATACGTTATCTACTCCAATTAGGACACCAAAATAATGTCAGTGTCACTTCCTCATTGTGACGGTGCCGGTTAATGTACGGCCATGATAATGTACAACCCAATAATACGCGTCTATTGGACGCGTATTATCAGGCCGTACATTATTGGGCCGTGCGTTATCACCCTGAGCAAATTCGGTACGGGGCATGTCGCGACATCTGGCAGTTGATATCGCGAAGACTTTAACTCGTGGTCGGAACGTGTAGTGACGCCTTAAGATTATTTGCACTGGCAAGGTTATGATATAGTTGTGACTGTGGGTAGACTAAAGTGGGAGTTTTGGAGCATTTAATCGTTTGTTCCGTGGAAAAAGCCTCATTTTATCATGGAGCGGCAGCGAAGGTCGAAGAAGACTACGGAGTTCTCGCCAAGGAGCCGGGGGCTACGCAGGTGGTCTCTGAAAGCTAAGTGTCTTAGTTTCTTAGTACTTTATTTGTTCTATGAAGATTTATTTGCTCTGATATAATTGTGTGCTATAATCTACATATTCTAAAGGTTTCATACTAGAACTATTTCCTGAATCCTGTGTTACTTAATGACAATTAACCATCGCGATAACATGCTACAGTAGCCTGAGAACATAGTTACTTCTGATAGATAATATGCCCTAGTCATGATGACAGTATATAGGGGAGGTACCTCCATAGTTTCTCGGTCGAAGGGCGAGAACTAGATACAGTAATATAGTGTACACACCTTATGTGGCTAACCCTAGTGAAGGAACGACTATTCGTATATTTAGGAGAAGACGTGGTACAACTCCAGTTGTTCAGTAGGTAGAACTTATATGTGCTAAGTTTCTAAGGCCTACGTGACAGGTGTGTCATGGTTATCTTTATAACCACAGATGGTAGACGCGAGCGTCACCGTGCGAGTGCCGCGAGCGTCATCGTCTAGAAAAGCGAAGCAGATATCCGTGGACTGCAGAGATGATTCAAGGTAGGATTCAGATTATCCTTCCTATGTCCACATATAAACCCTTTCGCGGCGCCCTCTAATATTGCGCAGTCTAACTGTATTTGTACCGGTTACATTCCTATATAAAGAGAGGGCGTTCGCGACATGGTGAATGGTGCTGGGATATTTGAATCCGTGCCTATCGGTTATATTGAGCTGGTAGGCAGTCGGAGTAGCCAGTTTGTTTCAGGCAGTTTTATCTTAACCCTTGGTTTGGCGATTTAGTGGCGTGGTGGAGTATGGTGTAGCATACTTCAATTATTTCTCGATGCACATACAATTCCTTGATTGATTGAAACAAGCTAACAGCGGTATGATTTATTTGTCCCATTTTTACATTTGTTTGAGAATTATGTAAATTTTAGCTAAATTATACATGGTATAGAATGTATTACATACAATACCAGTTGAATAATGATACATTAAATTAGAGCTTCTATGGAACACTAATGGTGATGTCAATTCAGCCGAGGGCCCCGGCTAGTTGCTTCTCGATCAGTGCTTCAATGTTGTAATGAAGATTCCTTTTATAGTTCTTCCAAGTTTTCAATAAAATTAATGTTGGTACGTTGCTATTTTGAACATTTTGAGAACACGTACAGTTTACAGAAGCTAAGAAACAGTTACCGTATAAAATAAGACGGAAAAGCAACGGATTAACTGTTTTCATCATAAATTTGCGTATCATATTGCATCACAGATTTTTTCAGTCTAATATGATATAAAAGCGAAAGATTGAAAAGCTGTTCTATATTATGTCGGATACCATATTTTAATGAGTATCAAGGATTTGTGCTTGCATTGCATTAAGATATTGGTGGAAGTACTTCTACTTCTAATTATATTATAAAAAAAAGATGGTAGTTGAGAAGAGTCGTGGCGATGAGACGAAATATTTCTACAAAGTGAGTCGAGTTAAGTGTTGAAAAGGATTTAGAAGTTCGTGATTTGGAAAGGGCCGTTAATTTGTGAGAGATGCAGCGAATTACCTTTAGATAGTTAACAGTAAGAAAGTTGGCTTAAATAAGTACGAGGATCTCCGGGTTAAATTCAGTTTGAGAGGATTATCTTGAAGTTTAGAATCGATTGTTTCCTTCAACAATGTTTGTAACAGCAGTAGTACGAGATATGATCGCATAGGTACCTACATACTGTTTTTGTGAAATGCTAGAACATTTCTTTCCAGGATGTGATTCCTACAGGATCTGCAAAAATAACTAGTAGCACTACGTCGTAGCGCGTTGCAGTTTGATTTCTGTACGAAGTGAAATTCGTTAGTTTTTGCTGCCAACGCATATGAGTGTCGTCATAGTTGTTGCTGAATTATTTGACATTTCAATTTGATGCTAATGGTTTGATCTAGCTTGTGAGCTCCAATTATTGTTAGCTGTGTTGATGTTAAGGTACAGCAGTATTTATTGTCCCCGAGCGATTACAAACGTGCATATGTGACGTGATTTTCGGGTAGGACATGTTCAGGGTGCCTTTGTTGTCAACGTATTTGAGTATAAAGAAAGGTGTTACTTGCGAGTACGTAATTTTAGTTAATACACGTAATAGCTCGGTGTTAGTACATAGACAACTTGACTTCCAGTAGTTGGGGTGTTAAAAGAGAAATTATTACCTATTTATCGTGTCTAGGTAGTTCCTAGTGCCGTCAAATTTTATTTGTTGTAGGTACTTATTGCAACTATATAGCCGTGTAAAATATTAAAGGCGTGAGGTTAGACGCAGCATTTATTTACAGATAGAAAAACATAACCCTCTCTCCTTCGGCAGTCGGGTAAAAACAACAAAACGCAAGGGAAGTGAATTTAACTAGGTCACACAACTTCGGTTTCATACGTACATTGTTATTGTTCCAGGAGTGATTGACTTGCTGCCTATTGCGTAATTATGTTGTAATGTCGTTTCAGTTGTGTACGAGTCCTTACAGTTTACGTTTATGGCAAGTATCCATAACATATTTACATTCAACGGTAATATTTGCAGTTACTCAGTGCATTGTATACTCGTGTCCAGCATTTCAGTGCAATAAAGAGATTTCAATGAACTTAATGAGTCAGAAGAAGTATTTTTGAGAAGGTTAGAGGTAGCACTAGCATATTTACATAAAACGTAACATGTTATGGAACAAATTAATTTACCAGTATTTTTCCTTGGACTATATTAACTTGGTAATGAGTATGAGATCTCGTAGGATTAACCAGTATTATATTCTAATAATCATGCGTACGAACGACTATACATAGGTGTATAGTAGGAGTATTTATGTATGTATGTTGGGTATAAGTAAAAGCAAAAGAACTTGCCAGACTTTTGAGTCAGAGTGGTCAGTCATATTTTGTGGTAAAGCAATAGCTTTTGTTAAAATCATATCAGTCGATATTTTATTTCATGCGCAATTATAGCGGGATTCTCATGATCATTTACAATTATGGATTTCGTTTCCAATGTCGGCCTAGTATTTTTTATACATCATCATCAGATCATCATCAAATAGCAATAGAAAGTAAAAATACGTGTGAAAATTGAAAGAATCACTATAGTTATGCATATACTACGTTTAATCATGGAAATAATCAGACGGAGAGCGGATGAGTATGGATTTAAAACGGAAAAATCATTTTTGTCTTTACAATTAAATTCAATGCGACTTTGACTTATTGCTTTCATCTTATTTTAGAGTCATATTATTTAAATACCTTCTAATGTGATAATTGACTATTGCTATTTATAGTGCCGAATTATGTGGATTAAAATATTAAAGTAAGTAAACTTGGTTAAAGGAAGAACTTAGAATCAATGTACCTAGTGCACAGACTAGCATAGTAGTAATGATTACATAGATTAATTAGGAATAGATATATATTATTCCGGTACCCAATAGTACATACATTTTGACGCAGATTAATAACGGTCGTACATATTGAGCTTGAACAAGCTATGATGCATATAGTATACCTATCTGGTACTAATTATTTTTCAGTGCGTATACGTTCGAGATATTTATCCAGTTTCATGTTTTACTTCAGAAGCATAGGTACATGCGAGTAACAGTATTGTTAAGGGAAGGTTTCATACAACTTCGAAATATAAGACCGCGTTTTATGAGTATGTGTCCAGCCTATATTCAGATCATAGAAATGTTTCGGTCTACCAATTCCATTGCAGGATGGGCGTGTTGTTGGAACTACTTGGAACAGTTTACATATCACTCGTGCCGTCGTGAACGATTCCAGTAATGATTTACGTTCTAATCGAGCAGTTTCTTTCACGCAGTTGGATTCCACTCTTGTTGTTAAAGCCTTTAGTAGTTTCGTCTCTTTGGTTCGTCGTGTGCGTACGTATAAGGAGATGGAATGCCGAAAAATAGATTTCATGATATTGTATATTCTGATAGTGAGCAACCGAAGACGGCTCAAAAAATTGTTTCAGACTTCTGAGAACGACTGCTGCCTTCAGAGTGAAAATAATATGATTTTCCAACATGAAGTGATAAGTTTCTTCTAAGTAGGTACTTAGTAATAATCTGGTTAAAAGTTTTCTGATACATTAGCGTACTAGTTGTCAATGTAGTGATTTATAGACGAATGAGATAATGATTGGGTAGTATAATATGTCTACGTACGAGATTCAATTGAAAATAGAAAGAGAATATGTGGGTACAACAATGTTTTTCTTTTTAACAGAGTTCTTCGTTTATAATCTCATTTCTCGTTGCAGCGTGATTGTAGCGGGTGTTGATACAACTGTTGATTAATTGTTTATGGCGTAGTTACGTGCTATGGTACTCGATTATTTCAAAGACAGATGGGAATACGTAGGGTATGTAGTTACTAACCTACATGTAATGGTGTAAAAGTTACTGAGTTATTCAGTGAACATACTTCGATATGTAGGCAGTATAATTATAGTATATAATTAAAGTCTTTGGTTACGTTTGTCAGTCTAAGACCTACCTAACCAACTCATAATGTAGTCACGTGAAGTTAATGTGGTTTTCACTTATGTGTATATATCATCGGGATAGACTTGAGCATCTTAAGTATGCATTGGTAGGTATTGTGTGCATAACCGTGTGCAGTTTTGCGAATCACCTGTGAGTCTTAAGCTTAATACCTTCTCGACTAGTTATTTGAAATAATAAGCCTTAGAGTCTGTCTAATGAAAGTTGAGACTGCGATTTATTATAAACTTTTTAAATGGCAACTACAATTCAAATGTCAATTACGTCAAATGTCACTTTACTGTCGTGTCACTAGTGTCATTTGGAAAAAATATTGCGTTTTTCTTTAACGTTTTTGGTGTTAATTATGAACAAAAGTATTAAAAGTAATACGCGTCAGTTACTTTTTACCATGATTGGTAAATACAAAGAAAAACGAGACGAGCGGGAAGAGATTTTCGATAAGAAAGCAGCGTACTTACGTACGATATCGGATTTCGTAGGTTAGTATCCCATGATAAGTTTTGATACTTGAACTTGATAATAAACTTATCTTGTAAAACGAAGTTAAAGTTTTATTTCATATAACCTGTACTTTTTCCGCTATAACCTCACAAAAATGTGCAAATGGAATTACATAAAGCGAGACCCATGAAGTTAGCCTCACTTTCTAAAAAAACACCTTTTCTTAGACACATTATAGATTATAAGCATCTAATTACTTAATTTGTAATCTGTCTAAAGGTCTTTTATTTTACTGTTAGATGGTTGCAACAACTTGAATGGGATCAAGTTTTTAGGTCATATACACTATACTGGGATTTGGGATATTATCTTACCAACAATTTGGGCAATTTTGAAACTAATCTGTATAGACGTGGCTACACTAAGTAGTAAGACAATTATAATTTTTGTTCAAGTATCATTATCGTTCTTTCGCACTATACTCGGTGTTGCAATACGTCGATTTTTTAAATTTGCCGCTACTTTCTAGTCTCTACTTTCATTAGACAGACTCTACCACTGTTATTGTAATAGTTATGTATACTATACCGGATACGACTGGGAGGACATCATCATCATGTACTGTATTGATCGTAATATCTACGCGAACTGTAGGTACAGTAAAATGTTATTAAATGTTTTCATCTTCTTACTTAATGGAATAGTCTAAATTCATTGATTATGGCAATTATTTGAATAATAAGAGAAAGCTAGTATGTCGTTAGCTACGTTTGATCACAACCAGTTGGAAGTACCTAAATGAGTAATTGATATTCTATATGAATAGGTTCAGTACTGAAAATGAAAGGATTCGTCATCATCATCATATCAGCCGAGGGGCGTACACTGCTGAACATGGGCCTCCCCCAAAGAGTGCCGGAGTGGCCGGTCCTGCACCACCCGCATCCAACGAAAAAGAATGAAAAGAAATGTGGGAAAGGATGAAAGAATTGTTCGAATCAATTTAGATGTTACACGCGAAATGGAAATAATTCTATAACCCCTGAATATTAGACATAGGTAGTATATATCAATAGAGATTTGTATATACATTCAAGTACTTAGGTACTACGAGTTCGTTTAACTTGTCAATGACGTTTAATGCATAATATCACAGATTATCTTAAATCGTGCTCATCATCATCATACTAGCCGAAAGACGTCCAGTACTGGACATAGGCCATAGGCCTCAGATCGTGCTCAATACATAAGTATCCAAAGTATGGACATGAATGGAACAAACCACAAGTACAACGAGACACAATTGGGAAACGTCTAAAAAGGTAGTAGATCATAAAAAGATAAAGTGGGCACTTTCGACATTTCAACCTTACAAAGCCCCGGGGCCAGATGGAATCTACCCCATTCTACTACAAGAGGGCGCTACTGTACTAATCCCGCACCTTAGCAGATTGTACAGGGCGTGCTTAGCCTTCGCACACGTACCGCGTGTGTGGAGGATGGTAAAAGTAACCTACCTACCCAAACCGGGTAAGGCGGATTACAGTGAGGCCAAATCGTATAGGCCGATAAGTCTATCGTCATTTTTCCTCAAAACATTGGAGAAGTTGGTAGATAGACACATAAGGGATGGCCCACTAAGGAGACATCCGCTGCACGAACTGCAATGTGCATATCAGCCAGGAAAGTCAACGGAAACGGCACTTCATCTGGTAACAACCAAGGCTGAACAGGCTATAGAGAATAAAGAACTATGTCTGGCGGCTTTCTTAGACGTGGAGGGAGCGTTTGATCGTACCACGTATAATGCTATTAGCGAAGCAGCTGCAAAACATGGTATAGAGCCGACCATATGTAAATGGATAGGCAACATGCTAAATGGCAGACTGATAAAGTCATCTCTTTTAGGGGATGAGATAATGGCCACGGCCACAAAGGGATGTCCACAAGGTGGGGTACTTTCACCAACTCTATGGAGTTTGGTGGTGAACTCACTCTTGATAGAACTCAATAAAGGTCCCATCCACACGGTAGGATATGCTGATGATTTAGTGATACTGGTTAATGGGAAATTCCCAAGTACGGTATCAGAAATCATGAACAAGGCACTGAGGGAAGTGGAGAGATGGTGCGACTGTCACCAATTATCCATTAATCCAGGCAAAACTGTAGTAATACCCTTTACTAGGAAAAGGACCCTTCGCGGAATACAGCAGTTAAAGCTGTACGGAAGGGTACTAGAAATGTCCAATGACGTGAAATATCTAGGTGTCACACTGGATAAGGAACTGAACTGGAAGAAGCATACAGATCTCACCATTACAAAGGCCCTGAGGGTATTTGGAATGTGTAGATCAGCGTATGGCAAAACATGGGGACTGAACCCCAAGGTACTGAAGTGGATCTATACCATGATGGTGAGACCCATAATACTGTACGGTAGCCTGGTATGGTGGCCAAGGACTTTAATGAGCACATGCAGAGAGGCCCTGAGAAAGGTGCAGAGAACGGCATGCATGGCTATAACAGGGGCGTTTCGTACCACGCCTACAGCGGCGCTAGAAGTCCTACTGGACCTACCGCCACTTCACATGGTGATTAAGTCAGAGGCGCGCAAATCGCTCTACAGATTAAGAACTCTTGGACTGTGGAGCGATAGCAAGCCGAAAACTAAGCACACAAACATGGAGACTGATGGTTTCTTAGACAGAATAACAAACATGGGAAGCGACAAAATGCTACCCAAGTATGTATTCCACAGGAACTACACAACAAAAGTTCCAACCAGGGCTGAGTGGGCCGAAGGTCTAGAACCACCAAAGTCTGGTATCGAAGACAGTATATGGTACACGGACGGATCAAAAATGGGATCCGGTACGGGAGCAGGCATTTATGCAAATGACTACAGTAGTAGTGTAAGCATGGGTAGTTTGGCAACTGTCTTCCAAGCGGAGACATACGCCATAATTGCTTGTGTACAGGAGAATATAGACAGGCGAACCAAAGGGCGGACTATCTATATACTCAGTGACAGTCAAGCGGCCCTTAAAGCGCTTACGGCGCCGAAAGTGGACTCTAGACTAATTTATAATGGCGTCCAAGCACTAAACAGACTTGGAAGGCACAATAAGGTGCAACTAGTTTGGATACCAGGGCACAAGGGCTTCATCGGCAACGAAAGAGCAGATGAGCTTGCAAGAGGGGGCTCTACAAATCACTTTGTAGGTCCAGAACCATTTGTGGGACTCTCGCAGGGGACCATAATATCGGCCTTTAAAGCCTACGCCAAAACCAAACACCAACACGAGTGGAGGAATGAGGCTGGCTTAAGGCACTCTAAGCTCTTCATAGAAGGAGTGGACTCGGGCTGGACCAGAAAACTCTGGAAATCCAGTAGGAAGCAACTCAGAATCATATCTGGGGTGTTCACTGGTCACTTCGGGGTCAAGGATCTCTTGGCCAAGATGGGACTATCTGATAGTTTAGACTGTAGAATGTGTGGCGAGGAGGATGAGACTATGGAACACTTATTGTGTGAATGTCATGCCCTTGCCAGACAAAGAATGAACTACTTTGGTAACGGTTACCCGCAACCAAAGGAATTCAAGGTGCTCCCGGCGAACTGCATCATCCGCTTTGTGGAAATGATGGAGCAAGCCTGGGAGCAGTTATAAAGGAGAGAGCAAATGCACAAAAGATCCCACTGGGTCGAAGTGCATCCGAAAGGGCCCTCACCTAGATAAGATAAGATAAGATGGACATGAATGACTAAATAGTTTCAATTTAACATATAGGTAATAACGGGTCATTACTTAAGTAATACTTGTAGATGTAGACGGTACCATCACTTACATACATTTTCCTATTTTGGTTAATACGAGTATTTATTAAATATTTTTTCTTGTTGAAGTTTACTATACAGTCAAGGATTTGAGCCAGCATTGATAAAGTCTAAAGATTATAATATGACTTAATATGACTATTTGAATGAATTGACAGTTAAGTATTACTTGTTTGCAAGATTTAGATGTAAAGTTTACATCTAGAATTTTCTCTGAGAGACATTGTATTGAAATTTGAAACGTCTGGTAACTAACAATACAAAGAAAGATACAGTTACCTTATTGAGAAAGATATTTTGGTCGCTGAAATAAGTAGTAGTAAGTAGATACCTACATGGTATCTAGTATTATGTATCGAAATCTTGATTTGACACTTGGTTGTTTAGCCAGTAGCTATGGTGAAGCTATTAAATACTTAGGTATTATAGTTCGAATGATGTTCAGACATAGGAACTTAGTCGAAAGTCAGCTCTTGCAGTAGAATTCTGCACTCACGATGAGAAATGGTTTAATACCTAGATAGTGGTTTCTAAATAGAAGATCATAACACTATTTATCCTTGTAGGAGGCCCGATTATCATTCAACCGATTTATGTCACTGATTCGGTGCTCGGGAGTATCATTGCTTGTTCGTTTCAGCTATACATACGAAGTCAATACTCATGGATTCTAATTTAGAACGTTAGAGAAACATAGCCGATTTAGTTAATCATTTGGCATTAAGAATATAGGAGATATTTATTGAATCTACATCCAAGTTGCACTACTAATGATCAACATCTGGTGACATGCTGTTTTTTGAGATATGTATTGAATTATTGATAATGTGGTACCGGGTATTAGTAGCGAGAAGGAGGAGTCGGTGACTTGGTTTTGAATTCGAATAAAAGTTGACGTATCAGTATATCGTAACGTACCAGTAAGAGTTGAAGTGTTGGTATGTCGGGGTATGTGGAAGTTAAGGTTGTTTAACATTTGCAAAAACTTCGAAAGAATCGGATAGTCGTCCTCAGCGTTCGAATAACCTCTGATCTAATCTAAAGAGATATACGTGGGAATATACTGGTCGTCAGTTGTACTAGACGGAGTGATGGAAGGAGATTATTGTTTCAGGGTAGACAAGACAACTTCCGTCGTTAAATAATAAGCGATGCTGAAGGTACATCGTTTACTAGTTTCTTGAAATTGTTACAGGTCGTGTCTTATATTACACGATTTTTTCAGGGCATGTAACTCAACTGATCAAGGTATCTAAGTCTTTGGTAACGATAGATAGAAACTGAAGGATGGAGGTTCGATAGATACCTACCGCTCAAATTTGTTGATGTCTATAAGTTTGACAGGAATGAGATCGATAGCTGGTATAACCATCCTAACCTGTTTTAGTTATCGTCGGAAAAGGCAGTTTTTCTTTTGGTTGGGGAGGGTCTATCGAATATGTTGAGCCTGTCATTTCATTACCAGAGATCCGACAGTGAGGGTGTTAAGATTGTGAAAGTAAACTACATACTTAGCATTGATTTTGGGAATACTAGAAAGGCACAGAAATAGCCTTGGTTCCCTTTAAGTAATAAATTAATTTCTTTTGGTCTGTTTGTTCGGAGGTACTGAATTTGAACACCTTAATTATAATGTATGTACATGACTTAACAGCGAATGAAATAAAATGAACGAGATTTGATTTGTTGATTTGGACTTCGAGAAGTGAGAATAATTATTGATGTTGCGAAGGGATATAATTTGAGATGAAGCTTCGTAATGATATGGATGACGTCATTGACAATGAATGACTGTAACAATGAGTTAAGAGAGAATTTGCCATGATGGCCTGCAATACAGAAACATCGAAAGCTAAGTATATTTATAGATCTTAGTAAAGCTTACAATGGGTTTATGGATTTCTCTAGACAATTAATGTATATACATATAGGGATTGCCACGTGATATACGTGATGAGATCCATGTTGTGAATGTAAAATCTGAGCTCATCTTAGTTAAGGCGGAAATGGTACATCTTATCGAGGTGCGGCGGCTGCGGCTGCCGTGATCTCCCGTTCAGTTGCGAGACCCTGCTCGCTTATCGAAGTGCGGCTGGCTTCGGCCTCCGTGTACTTCACCATCTTTTCGGGACCCTGCCCGCATAGTATAAGCTTATCGAGGTGCAGCGGCGTTGGCCGCTGTGATCTCCCGTTCAGTTGCGAGACCCTGCTCGCTTATCGAAGTGCGGCTGGCTTCGGCCTCCGTGTACTTCACCATCTTTTCGGGACCCTGCCCGCATAGTGCAGCTTAGCGAAGTGCGGATGGCTTTTGGCCTCCGGGTACTTCACCTCTCTCTTTTCGGGACTCTGCCCGCATAGGATTAGCTCATCGAAGTGCGGATGGCCTTTGGCCTCCGGGTACTTCACCTCTTTTCGGAACCCTGCCCGCATAGGACAAACTAACCGAAGTGCGGATGGCCGTTGGCCTCCGGGTACTTCACCTTTCTCTTTTCGGGACTCTGCCCGCATAGGAATAGGGCTTAGCGAAGTGCGGATGGCGTTTGGCCTCCGGGTACTTCACCTTCTTTTCGGGACCCTGCCCGCATAGTGCAGCTTAGCGAAGTGCGGATGGCTTTTGGCCTCCGGGTACTTCACCTCTCTCTTTTCGGGACTCTGCCCGCATAGTGATGTTTACCTTTGTCCGGCCGAGTAAGATGATGCTCCTCTCGATAGTAGAGAAATAATGAGATTGTTTGGAGAGTACTATACTTATGAAGATTGCTAGCACAGACCTAGGTGATGCTCCTCTCGATAGTAGAGAAATAATGAGATTGTCGGGAGAGTACCATGCTTATAGAGCTTTCTAGCACAGACCTAGGTGATGCTCCTCTCGATAGTAGAGAACTCTTGATAGTAAAGAACTCTCGATAGTACAGAACTCTTGATAGTAAAGAACTCTCGATAGCAGAGAACTCTTGATAGTGGAGAAAGTAAGTAGATGGAAGAGTTGATTGTCGGGGAAATATTTACTTAACTAAATGACATGTAAACAGGATTTATGAATAAATTGAATGAATATATGAATATGAATGCCATACTTGTAGAGCTTGTTACGAAAATGGCGCAGTCGGTAAGGTGATTAAAACATGAACAAACAAAATTTAAGACAATTGAATATATTTGGATATAGATATAATAAGATAAGAAAAAATAAGAATATAATTGGAGTTAAAGAATAATGGAGGCCGTGCTTACACCTCCGTTGTGAAAATGTGACGAATATGACGTTGGGTGATTTGTGTGAATCCTGAGAGAAGTGGAAAAGGGGGTTCAGAATATATTCCAAGGCCTGTGAACTGAATAAGAAATCCGAAGAGATACAGATGAATATATTTACATGTCGTGGGAGAACAGTGCCGTGAGATTGTCAAACAAAGTCCTACTAAGTGCTTGACGTTGGATCTCTGTGTTTAATTGATGCGCTCCTCGTGCTTTTGAGAAGCTTTCTTGTACAGACCTAAGAGAGGCTCAGTTTCAGTACCTACCGTAATAAGCGAGACCCACGCTAATAAGCTAGTATCGGAATAAGTTTATTTGCCACATAAGCTAATAGCGTGCAAGTTTGAAGTTTTTTATCCGTAACTTAGTAAATGAATTGAAAGAAAACCTTGTAGTGAGTGGGAAAAATAAGGTCAAGGAATGGGAAATGAGTGTTCTAGATCTAAGCACAACTGTGCCAACTTGGGAATCTCTTATGGTCGTCAGGAGGGTCTTAAAGGATGACGTCCTGTGACGTAGCTTCCTTTGGCTTTCCAGTGTTGCGGCCAACCACTTCGAGATGACTTCACTTCTTTTGGAGTGGGGAGTGTCGCGACATCTGGCAGTTGATATCGCGAAGACTTTAACTCGTGGTCGGAACGTGTAGTGACGCCTTAAGATTATTTGCACTGGCAAGGTTATGATATAGTTGTGACTGTGGGTAGTCTAAAGTGGGAGTTTTGGAGCATTTAATCGTTTGTTCCGTGGAAAAAGCCTCATTTTATCATGGAGCGGCAGCGAAGGTCGAAGAAGACTACGGAGTTCTCGCCAAGGAGCCGGGGGCTACGCAGGTGGTCTCTGAAAGCTAAGTGTCTTAGTTTCTTAGTACTTTATTTGTTCTATGAAGATTTATTTGCTCTGATATAATTGTGTGCTATAATCTACATATTCTAAAGGTTTCATACTAGAACTATTTCCTGAATCCTGTGTTACTTAATGACAATTAACCATCGCGATAACATGCTACAGTAGCCTGAGAACATAGTTACTTCTGATAGATAATATGCCCTAGTCATGATGACAGTATATAGGGGAGGTACCTCCATAGTTTCTCGGTCGAAGGGCGAGAACTAGATACAGTAATATAGTGTACACACCTTATGTGGCTAACCCTAGTGAAGGAACGACTATTCGTATATTTAGGAGAAGACGTGGTACAACTCCAGTTGTTCAGTAGGTAGAACTTATATGTGCTAAGTTTCTAAGGCCTACGTGACAGGTGTGTCATGGTTATCTTTATAACCACAGATGGTAGACGCGAGCGTCACCGTGCGAGTGCCGCGAGCGTCATCGTCTAGAAAAGCGAAGCAGATATCCGTGGACTGCAGAGATGATTCAAGGTAGGATTCAGATTATCCTTCCTATGTCCACATATAAACCCTTTCGCGGCGCCCTCTAATATTGCGCAGTCTAACTGTATTTGTACCGGTTACATTCCTATATA
This sequence comes from Epinotia brunnichana, assembly GCA_963854355.1. Taxonomy (NCBI): domain Eukaryota; kingdom Metazoa; phylum Arthropoda; class Insecta; order Lepidoptera; family Tortricidae; genus Epinotia; species Epinotia brunnichana. The sequence continues at coordinate 11,788,425 of OY977949.1, read as the reverse complement.
AAGAGAGGGCGTTCGCGACAGGGCAATAATTTTATTGGAAGCCAATTTTGTACGACCTGATAATGTACAGCCTAATAATTTGCGTCCATTAAAAAGTCTCCAGCGGGTAGACGCCACCCCGCTTCGCGGGGTGGCTATTTCCGGTCTGAGGGACGCAAGTGAACCCTTACCTAACCGACCTAAGGCAGATTTCGCTTTTGACAGGCAGCAAACTTGGTCCGGGGCAATAATTAGAAGCCACCTTTGTCCGGGCTGATAATGTACGGCCTGATAATACGCGTCCACTAAAATTGGACGCGTATTATCGGGCTGTACATTATTGGCTCCCGTCACTTTCAGTTGACATTGACAGTACGCACACATTACGACAACATTACGATTCAAACAGCAAGTGACGGTTACGTGTTATTGTGTTTGTTTATATTATATATTTAATATTTGACTAAGAAAATAACTTCGAATCATACTAAATTATCAAACACAATGTCTATGATTGAAGAAGGGGTGGTAATTGCTCCTTGGGTTGGGCGTACGACTAGCAGCAATTTTTTATCCATCGTCGTACTGTCATCAAACGTTGAAATCATCGAGAAGATATCCAGAGCTCTTACAGACATACATGCCCAAGGAAATTTCAGATGGAAGCTGACAATCCTACGTTCTTTCCATTTAGAAAAGGTCATAGAACATTCGGATTTAATTGGAAACATATCTATAGACTTTGTTATACTGGGCTTGGACACCAGTCGAGTATTCTGCCTTGAATGGGCAAAGAAAGTTTTGATGCAAGTTCACCCTGATTTAAGGAGTCGGCGCGTGATTCTTGTTAACTCAAGTGGTTTACCGCCTAATTATATGGCAGTACGTGCTGGTGATCTAGTGACTTTCAAAAATAATTTTGGTCTTGACATGATGAATGCTGATGTGTTCCAGAAAGACGATGCACGCTTCTTAGCGCGAGGGCTGCTGAAATACATGGAAGTGTGTATTGGTGTTAAGACTGGAATACCTAATTTAAATGTTTAAAATGTGGATAATGTGCTGAAAATCGTCTGAGAATGTGTGCGGTAATGCTTTTTAGTTAGCAACTAATATAAAATATTTTATCCAAAAATGCCTTTTTGTCTGTAATATTAGTCATCAATCAATTGAGATACAGATGTAGTGCATAATTGTTTTCCATCATATTTTCACGGAAACATATGAATGTGTCTTGACGGCCTCCGTAGCCCAGTGGGTAGTGACTCTGCCTACGAAGCTGGAGGTCCGGGGTTCGAATCCCGGTCAGGGCATTTATTTGTGTGTTTATCACGAATATTTGTTCCTGAGTTATGGATGTTATATATGTATATAAGTATCTATATGTATTTATCTATTATATATATCATCGCCTAGTACCCACAACACAAGCCTTATTAAGCTTGCCGTGGGCCTAGGTTGATTTGTGTAAGATTGTCCCGTAATATTTATTTATTATATATTATTTCAGTCGGTCACAGTACAAAAAGTTCTGAGGTTGACTGAAGTAGCATGATAAATACGAATATTTCCGAGAAAATACGATGGAAAACAATTATGCACTACATGTGTACCTGACTTAACTGTATCACCCTTCCTCTCCCAGCGACCTATTATATGGGTCAAAAGGATTGTCCCATCCACCACTCCTTATAGTAATATTATAAACCACTGACCCACTTCTAGGTCAGGACGGGAAAATAGGCCTTGCAGCAGCGGTTTTCCAAGAACCCTAGGGTTGACTTAAAATATGCATGTTTTTACGACAATATATATATTCCTATGCTATTCTGCTAAATAAATAGCAAAAAGGTATAGCAAACGATGGCGGGGCACATTGCACGTAGAACCGATGGCCGTTGGAGGTGGAAAGTTTCTCGAGTGGCAACCACGTACGGGAAGGCGTAGCTTGGGGAGGACCACACAAGGTGGACTGATGACCTGCTAAAGGTCGCGGGAGTCCGCTGAATGCGGGTGGCGCAGGACCGGCCATTGTGGCACTCTTTGGGTGAGGCCTATGTCCAGCAGTGGACGTCTTTCGGCTGATATGATGATGATAGCAAAAAAAATTATTGTTTTAGAAACTTGTCACAGATTTCCGCATAGTAACACCAGATTTTAAGTAAGTCAGCTGCAAAAAAAGTGCTTTTGAGATACTCCAATATACCTTCACACAGACTACTGTTGTGGCAATAGAATTAATCTCACATTTAAGTCAATTAATTTGAACGAAAGACAATAATCAGATTTGTTCGAAATTAATTTCATTCTTAATTTTAAGGATGCTCTGTCCACCAGGCCCCGTAGCATGGATGGCGTTATCACGCGATAAGTGACAGGATCAGCGCGTTAGATAAAACCTAGAAGCAGCACACAAATTGCTTAGTAGATAAGAGCGTCGTCTCGTTCTATCGAACGGTGTCAGCCAGGAACGGATGCTCTATCTTGTCACTTATCGCGTGATATGCTACGGGGCCAGTGAAGTACTTTAGATTATGAGTATTATGTTATGACATATATTCATGACAAGAGGTTGAATATTATCATTACAAGTATGGATAATATTCACGTAAATGGTGGCATTTCATTTTTGTACAGTCAACATCAAAGATATGTTTAGATTTTTGCATCTTATTCCATTGTAATAAGGCGAAAAATGTAAACATCTCTGACGTCGAATGTACATGACGGATGATAGGGTTAGTTTTGGGTTTATCCACCTAGTTCTACGATATAATCACTAATCAGCCAATAAAACTTATGGATATTTTCACTTTGTCCACGTTCGTCCGAGCTATGTGTGGATTAAAAATGACAGATAGTTGCATTCCATATTTCAAACAACTAAAAATCTTGACATTCCCCTGTATGTATATTTTAGAAGTAGCAATTTTTGTAAAATGTAATCCCCACCTATATAATAAAATTTCCGACACACGAAAGCTCCCTACAAGACCACAGTATGAAAATATGTTGCGTCACAAAGCATGTAAAACTGTTATTGTGAGTAAGAGTGTACTGGGAATGGCACCTCAAATATATAATAAAATTCCAAGCATCATAAAAGATTTACAACCCCAACAACTTGGACCCTTTAAGAAAAAGTTAACGCTATTATTAAAACAAAAATGTTATTACAATACTCAACAATTTTTAAATGACATTGATTTATAATTGACTTTAATATTGCAATTGTATTACTTCCAATTTGACATAAATATTATATTTATATAAATAAATAAATAAATAAATATTTGCGGACAATCTTACACAAATCAACCTAGTCCCAAACTAAGCAAAGCTTGTACTATGGGTACTAGACGACGATATAGATACTTATATAGAGAAATACATACTTAAATACATAGAAAACATCCATGACTCAGGAATTCGTGCTCATCACACAAATAAATGCCCTTACCGGGATTCGAACCCAGGACCTCTTGCTTCGTAGGCAGGGTCACTACCAACTAGGCTAAAGCGGTCGTCAAATAATTATTTTGCGTTATTTAAGTTGGTTATTTAAGTTTATTTTGACATTATTCCATTGTATAATTATTTTGCGCTGTAATTTCTATTTTTTGATTTTGTTATTAAAATTGCATGAAAAAAAAAAAGACATTATAAAATATTTGTACGCCAACCGGCAAAACATAGTGGTTCGCTATATGCTTTAATTTTAAGATCTATACATGTACCTATGTTTTACAAATAAATACATTCATTCATTCGTAATTCTACAAGGCAGGTCGGTGTAGGTAGATATGGGGCGCTATGTCGGGTAACCTCCTCGAGTGTCTGGACTCTACCGATTCCTCTTGATTCGGTTGATCCGCAGGAATGGGTAGTGTCTTGGCCGGTGCGCCCTGGAGACAACGGCAAGTGATAATTTAGTGAACCCTAAGTTATCACTTGCTGATGCTACCAATAACCCGACACGGGGGGGTCAGGGGGTTCCGCCCAGGGAATCGCAAGATTCCCCAGGTGCGGCTTGAGGGAGAGGCCATTGCCGTTTGCCTCTATAATAAATAACGGACCCGTAACCCGGCAGCGTCAAGCAAAGCGCCAGAACAGAATTTACGATTTTTTTTTCGTATAAAGTCGGTTCTGGCGCTTTGCTTGACGCTGCCGCAGCATGACTAGTAACTAAATGGATAAATCCAGCCCAAATTAATGGAATCCATTAAGTTATACTGAGCAGTATAACTTAACGGTTTGTTATTTGGCCATTTTGTTATACGAATAGTATAACTAGGTGGATAAACCCTTAGTTTTCAAGACGACTCAAATCCGGAATGCATCTAAAGTTTTGCTCCTGATTGTGTATGTACTACCTAATACCATCATCATCATCATCATATCAGCCGAAAGACGTCCACTGCTGGACATAGGCCTCCCCCAAAGAGTGCCACAATGGCCGGTCCTGCGCCACCCGCATCCAGCGAACTCCCGCGACCTTTACCAGGTCATCAGTCCACCTTGTGGGGGGCCTACCCACGCCGCGCCTTCCGGTACGTGGTCGCCACTCGAGAACCTTTCCGCCCCAACGGCCATCGGTTCTACGTGCAATGTGCCCCGCCTACTGCCACTTAAGTTTAGCGATTCGGAGGCGATTCTACCTAATATGTGGAAACGAAATAAGGAAAAAGAATCTTAACTAAAAAAAACAACACAATACACATTTCTGAATTCTTTATTATAGATTGTACTACAAAATAATAGGAAGTTTTCTACAGTTACAATGATATATTACATAAATAGTAAAACAATTACAGCAGTCCCCACTCGTGGCTCAGGGTCCACACAAGGACACTTGCTACAGTAACCATACAAAACAAATATTCCCTACTGGATGCATCTGACATGGAAACTAATATAAATTATAAATTACTGAATACTGCTCATTTCCTATCATATTTGTGTAACTATAAATTATTATTGTATGCATAAAATAATCTGTAAAAAATCTAAATCATATAAAAAAATCAACATTTAGAATGTTTTAAAAGTATATTTAAGCGGCTCTCAATTCAAACACTACTACACCTGTCACACTGTGGATAGGTACGAGGCTTAATCCTAGATTAGATATATCTATGATTGCTGAACCTAATATTAAAGTCACGTCGGTGACTCATTATAATAAACGTATACAAAACATTTATATTAGGCAATATCACAACTAAACGCCTGCTCATCACAGGGCAAATAAATTAACAATGAAATGTCATGTTGCACAACATGCAAGACAATTGATGGGGCAGCATACAGCCGAGACAAATATTAACCTCACTGCCATTCCCACTCATTCCACTCAGTGGTCTTTCCAAACCCTATGTTGCTCCACCATTATCAAGTACAAACTGGGTCATTGTCAGTCACAAAAACAAAAATCATCTTTCCGGTGGTCAATAGTTAAGGGCTTATGTTTATATATAATATGTTTTTATCACATAAAATTATGCAAGAGGCGACGCCGTTTATGCGGATTCAGAGTTCAACCAAAAATAAGGCTTTATAGCCCTTACCTTTGGCAATGTCCACCGAAGAGACGCGAACCTAAATCTGACAATGACCCAACTCATCCGTCAAATCTCCACCGATAATCAAAAAAGTGCCAAAAAACTTCTAAAATTCATTATATTACCAATATTAAGCATGTCAATTTATAATTTTGCTGCAATGTGCTGTTTTAGTGATTTATGAAGAAACACAAATAATTATAATCAGTCAAACTTATGATGTTTAAGAGATAATTGTCACAGCAGAAAGCTTTCATTGAATACTGGGGCTGATTAGCTAAGTCGCTGTTTGGACTGTACATTAAGTTTAAATGCTAGCTTTTAAGATCAACATATATAAAACATCAAATCTATCATAGTACACATATTACTTAACCCAGCGCAAGATAATGAAAATGTACCAATGATATTTGTGAAAACAAATTGTTGGCAAGCTTTTGTCAACCTATCCTAAAATAAAAATATGTAATTTCGCAAATTGGTGTTTCTCTTACTAATCAGTAGTTAGTAAGACTAAGGGGGGTGTGTATTATAATTGTGCAGATACAAAGATTTGTCATATACCCTCTTTAGGATAGTGGTATGATGTTAAACACAGAAGTAATCTAACTACTGACATATAACACAGCTTAATACTATTTTCCTGTACTGAGAGATATATTTTAAAGTATTAATGTCACTCTCATTCTTCCGAGTGCTCTCCAACATCGATGTTCCTGAATTGTTAACACGCGCAAAGGTCCGCTGGCATCATTTGCGTAATATTAAAAATACTAGAAATCAGAAATCAGAAACTAGTAATATCAACTATCTTTAATTAAATTTCAGTTGATTTGCAAGCTGTACGTCAAGATACATGTATCATTTAAATGCTATTCGATGCAAGCGGGCCTTCCCAAGGTCGCAGTATTCGCTTCTACGCAACATCTGTGCTCTAACATGACAATAGTAAAGCGGCTAAAAGGTTCCGGAATGTTGTGTTTACACGAAAGAGTACCTTATACATTTTAGAATTTATATCCAGTCGCAGAAAAATCGTCACGTTTAATTTGAGCACGACTTACATATCGTCGGGTGACAAGCAAAACTCACTAAGTAACAAATACCTACTTAAATCAAAGGTCGTATCTCGATATCAACTACGTACCGAGATACGAGGTTTTGAAGAGCAGTGACAGTTTTGGTAGTGACTTTTGCTTGTCACCCGACGAATTATGCATTAGGTCTAAACAGTCAACGCCTTATACTCGCTGCCGGTTGAGAAAATATAGTGGACACATCATATGCCACTGTGGCTCATGGGAGTGGAGAAGTTGCGTGTCAACGTTTCCCAGCAACTCACTTGGCCGTATTTGCGCAATTTCGTCCCTGCACTCTCCTTTTTTCCTATACCAAAGAAAAGGTATAACTATTTGACAAATACGGTCGAGTGAATTTCAAGCTTCAAGTTAATTTGGGGTTAAAAAATGAGATTCTTGATATGTGATGTAGGAGCGTTAAGCCTGAAGGCGGAATGCTAGTTGCCCGGAGGCCGGGGCAGGGTATGTACAAGTACGTTATCACTCCACATTTGGCTAGACGCGGCGCGCGGCTTGCGTTCGATCCATACAACACCATAGCACCTATATATCGTTCACTGTACACATCTGTTCACTATACACTTCTCGGAGTCCCTGAAACAAAAACAAAATATGAATTGAAACAGGGAACGGGGATTTTTGTCGATATAGAGAAGTCTATACATGTGGACACAGTGCGATGACGGATGATATGTTGTGTCTAGACACAATACCCAGTGACGCACGTTTTCTACCAAGCTCGTAGTATAGTGCGGCGCGGGCGCGGCTCCCCCGCCTCCTGCTGCACCCCCTCCCGCGCCCCCACCGCTCCCCAGGAACTCGCGCGCATGGCCACCGGGTCGCGGCTGCCCAGCCCGCCCGCGTAGTATATAGTACCTCTAGTCGGAGTCGGCGAGGTTGACGACGTCCCCCGAGGCGGGCGCGCGCGGCTGCAGCGGCGGGCGGCCGCGCGGCCGCGAGCCCGGCGCCGGCGCGGGCGCGGCTCCCCCGCCTCCTGCTGCACCCCCTCCCGCGCCCCCACCGCTCCCCAGGAACTCGCGCGCGCGCTGCTGCTGCAGCGCCATGGCCACCGGGTCGCGGCTGCCCAGCCCGCCCGCGTAGAACTTCGCACCCATCTGGAACCAAACAAGCAAGTGCGCGTTACAACCTGGACACCGTTGGGGCCCCGACTCGTGACTAGATGAAGACGGTAGCAACAACAAACATCTCATTTAATGTGAAAGTTTTGCCCGATCTGTTGACCTTTCCCCGTGATTGATAGAATCGGGAGATACTCAACGAAATTCCATAATATTTTTCTAGGACAAAATATTCCGGTAATTCATGTGCTTAGCAGAATAACAAAGGAATACCGTCTAAATATTATACTAACCCTTCCCAGAAACGACAATGGAAACATCAGTATACTCGACTAACTATCAACTAACACATCGAGATTACTCTGTAATAAGCCAAACCGAGCTACGGAAGTTACCCTTATCGAACTTCACCATTTTTTTATGATACAACATGACGTCGTCGGTTGGGTGTCAAAGCGGACCCCGGGCTCCTTTAGGGGCACAACCGGGAATAACGCTAGGAGGATGATGACAATATGACGTCGTCGAACACTACGCGAAGTAGCCCACAAATTGTCCTATCACGAATGCCGCCAAAGTCCCGGTTCCCACTATGTCGTCTGTCGGGACGATTTTTTATCGTGTTTCGTCGCCTCATACAAATTGGTGTCCGACAAGTGTGAACAGCTTCATATAAAATGTTCTGCCACTACGACACACGATAAAAAATGGTCCCGACAGACGACATAGTGGGAACCGGGTGTTAGGTTACGTATGTTATAATTGTAAAGCCAACTCACAGTTTGCTGTTGCTGCATGAGCTGCTGCAGCCGCATCTGCTGCTGTTGCTGTTGCTGGCGCTGCCACGGCGGCTCGTACTGCAGGCTACTGCTGGTGCTCATGTAAAACCAACTCACAGTTTGCTGTTGCTGCATGAGCTGCTGCAGCCGCATCTGCTGCTGTTGCTGTTGCTGGCGCTGCCACGGCGGCTCGTACTGCAGGCTACTGCTGGTGCTCATGTAAAGCCAACTCACAGTTTGCTGTTGCTGCATGAGCTGCTGCAGCCGCATCTGCTGCTGTTGCTGTTGCTGGCGCTGCCACGGCGGCTCGTACTGCAGGCTACTGCTGGTGCTCATGTAAAACCAACTCACAGTTTGCTGTTGCTGCATGAGCTGCTGCAGCCGCATCTGCTGCTGTTGCTGTTGCTGGCGCTGCCACGGCGGCTCGTACTGCAGGCTACTGCTGGTGCTCATGTAAAGCCAACTCACAGTTTGCTGTTGCTGCATGAGCTGCTGCAGCCGCATCTGCTGCTGTTGCTGTTGCTGGCGCTGCCACGGCGGCTCGTACTGCAGGCTACTGCTGGTGCTCATGTAAAGCCAACTCACAGTTTGCTGTTGCTGCATGAGCTGCTGCAGCCGCATCTGCTGCTGTTGCTGTTGCTGGCGCTGCCACGGCGGCTCGTACTGCAGGCTACTGCTGGTGCTCATGTAAAACCAACTCACAGTTTGCTGTTGCTGCATGAGCTGCTGCAGCCGCATCTGCTGCTGTTGCTGTTGCTGGCGCTGCCACGGCGGCTCGTACTGCAGGCTACTGCTGGTGCTCATGTAAAGCCAACTCACAGTTTGCTGTTGCTGCATGAGCTGCTGCAGCCGCATCTGCTGCTGTTGCTGGCGCTGCCACGGCGGCTCGTACTGCAGGCTACTGCTGGTGCTCATGTAAAGCCAACTCACAGTTTGCTGTTGCTGCATGAGCTGCTGCAGCCGCATCTGCTGCTGTTGCTGTTGCTGGCGCTGCCACGGCGGCTCGTACTGCAGGCTACTGCTGGTGCTCATGTAAAGCCAACTCACAGTTTGCTGTTGCTGCATGAGCTGCTGCAGCCGCATCTGCTGCTGTTGCTGTTGCTGGCGCTGCCACGGCGGCTCGTACTGCAGGCTACTGCTGGTGCTCATGCCACCGCCAGCTACCACAAAAAAAACGCTATTTAATAACAATCTTTTTTTATACAAAAAAATTATAGGGAACTTGCATTTTTTATTTTATTACGAAAATCAGAAGTATAATCAAGCATTAAAACAACTGCAGCACTAAAACTTTCTTATGATTTATTTTTTTGTGATTTTATATGCATTTGAAATTTGCACGCGCCGGCACCCTCCGAAAACGCTCTATAAAAAGGCTTATGCTATGACGACACAACAATTACATATTCTCGGCGCGTTTACTATGGAGTAGGTCATTAATTTGCAATTATCTCCACAACATTTGCGTTTAAGTCTATACTTGTTATACAAATATCATTTCTAATTCAATATTACGTGTAACTGTTATGTTATTTTATCGGAAAAATATTTTTCGTCATTTTACACTAATACAATCGTTTTTTTTTCCTTTTGTTTCTTCTGTATGATATTTCTACGTATATCCGCATCAATTGAGTGCAATTCATTCGAAATTGAAGTCCCATGCAAGTTCCCCATTGTAACCATCGCCCAGATAGGCACCCATCGTGACAGTGTCCCCCAGTTGCCACGAATCTTTATACTATCACTAAGTATCACTAGAAGAATGTTAGTGCCATAGAGATTGTACGACCTCCAATCTTCGGATTTCGTAGTGCTAGCCGCGTCGACAGCCTTGCTATTAGCCCAACTAAGATAAGCCCAACTATTTTCCCTTTGCCAGTAGTCATCGAAACGGTCGCGTTGTTGCATCAGCCATGCGTGCCTTTTGATAGTAAGTATCATCTATCATCACTGTCAAATAATATATCTACTATCATATATGACTTTTAAATATAACTGGAACAGAAACCCCAAGATTTCGACCCCCAACCCAAATTGGTATCACATGTAACTCACCAGGATTCATAACCGGATTCATCATGGATGCTGGGTTCATCATGCCCGGCTGCGCCGCGTACTTGTATATCTCGCTCATCTTCTGCATCAACTGCGCAACAAACATAACGTTTCCATAGGAACAGTGAACTCTGCACACTGGCTACTAGCGGTGCGTGAGTGAGCCCGCAATCTAACACTTAGGAGTTCTATGTAACCGCTTAAATATCGCTCGAACAAGACGTCTTACCGCTCGGCCACGACTTTGGTCTTAAGCGACCTGCGACCAGCGTTTTATCTGTTCATTGCGCGTGATCCCAACTAACCACAGTGCGTTGCGCGTCTCGACCGCGCAACGAACAGATAAAACGCTGGACGCTAACACCAAAGTCGTGGCCGAGCGGTTACGGGTTGGACGCGCGATAATTGGGAATGGATGAAAATTACAGAAGTGCCTGATTGTTTTTTGGTGATAGGAAAACCCAGTTGCAGACTTTTCAGCTGAGTCAATTATTTTTGATAAATATAAATATTTTCCTCACCTACGTTTTGGGTTTAGAACGGCGAATAAGACACTTTCCTTGATGAAGTGAGGAAAGTGTTTGATCTTTTTCAAAAATAATTGACGCAGCTGAAAAGTCTGCAACTTTTTTCTGGTGCTAAGGAAATTTATTTCTAACACCAAAAAAATAATCAGGCACTTCTGAAATTTTCATCCATTCCCAATGAAAGCTATCAAGGATACTGGCTACACTCGGCCACGATTTTGCCCGATCGGCGGGAGTGTTGAGCGGAGAGCATACTTCATAACATTTCCATGGGTTCGTTATTGCCGCTGGTCAAGTAAAGTCGTGGCTGGCTCGTTAGGGTGGAGACAGATGATGGCAAGAATAATAAATTATATTATTCATAGCTATGTTCTACATCCGTTGCCTCTAAATAAGTGTTAGGTTGCGGGCTATAGTGAAAATACGAGTTGCTTGCAGCCGGTCGGAACTCTTTTGAACAACGAATTTATACATAGATTTGAAAACCCCATATTCATAAAAAAACAAGTATATTATAACATAGGCTAGGTATTGTAAAGGGTTAAAATGCTGGGTTGGTATTGTAACTTTTACTAACAATTTTTAAGAGGCATGCAGTCATGGTTTGAAAAAATTATTTGACATCAACATCATTCTTGGCTACTTTTGATGAAGATAGAGAACAATTTAATACTATTGTATTCATTTTATAATGTAAGCATCTAACTTCCCATTTTATATTTAAACCCAGAATAAATTCACGCAACAAAAGAGTCTCGACACAGTCGCAGAAACTTTTAAGGGTCACGATGACATTCCACAAATACGAATGCCGTAGCGACAAAAAGGCCATGCTGAAACATAATCCCTAACGAGGCTATACTGAAAATAAACAAAAACAAGGGAGAATAAGGACTCCAACTTACGCCATAATCATATCCACCGAACATCTGGACAAATAAATGTGATATGATTAATGCTACTTTAATATCAAATTGCCAGGGTGGCAACATATTGTTTGTAAAGTATAAGTTATGTGTGAAGTAATTTGGTATAGGGTAAGTTGTTACTCCTTAGATTTTGTACATGACTTATAATACTTTTACCTTTTGTATAAATTCGTAGCACAATGTGGTGTGGGTATAACTTGCTCAATTCATTGTCTGTCGTTTTGGTTTTAACAGCGATATGATCTTGTCATAACATAGCTGTCACATCTTCGGGGTAATTAAACAGTTAATGTTTTCCGATTGATATGAAAGCCACTCCATGACAGGGTTATATCCATGGACATAGGATACTCTGGACAGGCTATGGTAATAATAATAACACGAGCGAGCGCGACAGTGCTATACCAAACGCAATGAGTGTGACAGAAAGAGATATATCATTCGTTGCCCTTGTCATAGTTCCACTTTTTTTTGTTGGGCACATCTGAGTATGAAGTTGTGCCCAACAAACCATTACCCGTCCAAATTATGGTAAGCCATCAGCCATTTTAAGACCAGTTTTTAATTTAGCTGCATAAGAGCCTTTCCGTCTCTCGTTGTGGCATCACGTATAGCCTGTCTAGAGTATCCTATGTCCATGGTTATATCCACTGTTAGCCGAGTATCCCAGATCCATAAGCCATTATACATTGAGCAGGCTATAGTAGTCTTAAAAATCTCCAACTTACGCCATAACACCAATGATTGACAGATTGGAATGATTTTAGGCTTATTATCAAATATTTTATACAATACATCAATATTCCATATGATAATATATGTACCATAAGTGATGAAAAATGTAAAGGAATTTAAATGTACGAGGCCGGCTGATAAGTTCTAAGCCTAAGGCATAAAATGAAAGAAATGTTGAAGTTCAAAGTATAGTACACATTCAGTAGCATTCTGGGGAATTTAACGGTTACCACCACATTAATATAATACCATTATATTATAATAAACAGGCAAGAAAAGGTCACCATGTCTGCCAAATTCGGGTATTTCGGCTATTTTCAATTCCGCTCATAAAGGTAACCTTTTGTTAGAAAGATAATATCCCCTACAGTAAAAGTTGTAAGAGTTGATTCATATTCTGCAGTCTACCATCTTTTTGCACGCTATTTTAAAAGTAAGTATAAGTCCGCTTTATTTAAAAAGGACATTAGCGCCATAATGTCAATCCCGGCTCAGGGCGATCTCTGGGTGTGGTGTCTGGGAAAATGTAAAAAAAATAAAAAAATATGTTCAGTCTTATAAAAATCTAAGAATGTAGCAGGTAGCAAAAACGCTAAGAATTCGTAAGAAATTGACAAAATAAACATTACACGGATATAGAACGTAATATATCCTTGAACTGTGTGCTACACAAATGGCCAGGCCCCGTAGTATGGATGGCGTTATCACGCGATAAGTGATAGGATAGAGATGCCGTCCCTGGCTGACACCGTTCGATAGAATGAGACGACGCGCTTATCCTATCACTTATCGCGTGATAACGCCATCCATGCTACGGGGCCAGGGCGCTCAATAAAGAATCGTGACTATAAAGTTGGGACAATCATTAGAATTAGGCAATAGCAATTCTAATGAAGTTTTCTATTATATCGTCTCCGTAGATTTAATTTACGCATGCCAGTATGACCCGATTATAAGAAAATTCTACATTCTGCGATTTAAAAAAATTAAATGTCTACCAAATAATTCCAATAATAAAAGTCGTCTTAAAAAGTTAATCGTGTCTTCGTTCGATGAAGGTATTGTAGTAAATATATACTTGTCAATAGGGACGACAGGGACTTGTCATTATTGCAAGTTGTTGAGGCCAGTACGCAAAGCCAGTTTTCAGGAACGACGTGGTAAACTCGTATCCAAAGTGATATTTTCATAGGACACCATGTCTGTTCACTTGTCATGAGTTGCCAGGCAGATCATCAAATAGACTCGATGCGCTAATGTTAATCGCCTACCCGACCATAGGGACCTGGTTTCGAGTTACAATATTCGGTTAATTAATTTGAAAAACGAGTTACGCTTCCAAAGATAAGACGAAAAAAAAGCTGACATAGTAGTTTTGTAGAGCTATTTTAAGGCCAAAACAAAAAAAAAAAAATTTCTGGATATGAAGTACTATATGCTTGATGTGTTAAGTGTATTTTACTCGAGGATAGATATATATTTCAATAAAAAAAATTGGTTTAGACCTTTCTTTCAATTTATAATTTTTCTTAGAACTTATCAGACGCCCCTCGTATGAGATGCCCGTGAGCTAGGTATTTACAGTTTGAAAATAAATTCCAAGCATATGTATATCGCATGACAATGCAATATTATGATGACTTGGAGCTGATCTGATGCTGGAGCTGGAAGGTGGCCATAGGAACTCCGCAATAAAACGACACAACCCCATCGAGTTTGGGCTCGTTAGAATCATCTCAATGAGTACTTGATAATGGTATGCAGAAAAGTACAGTCGCCATCACATACATATACACACTATAGGTGTTCAAAAATATCGGCACATGCACCCTAATGCCTTGAAAATAGAGGTGTGTTCCGATGTTTGTGAGCTGCTTGTTTGCTCCGATGTATGTGATGGCGACTGTACAGTCGGCAGTAAAAGCTTGTACCAAAAATGATTTTTTTGACAGAAACTTATTAAGTTTTTATTTATAACAGAATAGCAATAATTAAGTCGCTTAGATGACCTGCGGGATGATGCAATACAGAACTAGGTGTATTCTCCAAATGAAATTCGTTTTCTCACTCATATTCACTCTGAATTAAATATGAATATCTCAGTTCTGCAATTGAATTCAACTTGATGCGCATAGAACTAAATAAAGTAAATAAGCAGACCTTTTTAATGACCTAACTGTCAGCTCTGTTGGTTTTTGGTCCATTTTGAGCATGGCCCTTTGATTGAATAGTCAACACAGGCCAGTAAACAAGGATTTGTGGAAGATGTGCTCACCCCAGGGTTGGCGTTGCAGATGATGGGCAGCATGTCCCGTATCTGGTTATCGTTGATGTTGGGCATGTCCTTGCGGATCATGGCCGCCAGGGCTGCGTAGGCTAGCTGCTGCTGCTGCTGTTGGAGGAGGCTGGCTGCTGGGGAACAACAATAGTTCATTACTGCAGACGCCGGGAAAGAAGGTCTTGCCGGTTGAGAAGGTATAGACGATAGTGATACGAAGTCGGCAAGCCCTTTTCACGCCGAGGCATATATAGTGCTTTTCTCAAACATGCAATGAAATAAATAAATAAAACTTCAAGAAATCAAACAAATTTTCATGGCTGAGCGCCGTGATGCTGTGCCACAAATTGTGGAATGAAATTTAAAAAAAATTACTTCCCGGCCTAGGCCTTCAATTTCGTATGAAATTCCTTTACGGTTCTCTCAAATTGTTCCGCCCTAAACGTGATACTTTGAAGCCTGTTATAACGCACAGAATGACGACATTTCATTGCATGTTTGAGAAAATACCTTTTGGATACTTGCTTTAAAGATAGCAGGTGGAATAGAGGAGCAGACTGCTGGAACAAATTGTCGTAAATGTGGACACGCTGGACAAACTTTTTTCTGGTACCAGGTACATAGCTTTAAGTTTTATAGGAACCAATTCGTCCATCGGCCATCTTCATTTTTATGGCGGCCATTTTGAATTATAGGTGTAGGTACTATAATATCTCGATTTCTATATCACTTAGAATCACAATGTATAAACAGGATTGAGAGACTACAAAAAAAGTTCTTAAGAGCCCTGGATTTTAAAATTGGTAATGAATACACATGTTATACTGAATCTTTAAATCGTCATAACATGCAATCCCTTGAATGTCGTAGGGACTGTGTTGACTCTGTTTTATTATACAAAATAATTCACAATCATCTCGATTCCCCTAGCTTGCTTCAAGAAATCATAATTAGAGTTCCTCGTCAAAGGGAACGCCAGTGCCGTGCTAAACATTTATTTGCCATCCCTTTCAGTAGAACAAATTATTCTAAAAACATGTTTGTTAAGCGTGCATGTGCTCTTTACAACCATAATAATAGATTAATAGATATAGACATATTTAACTGTACCATAGACTCGTTAAAAAGTGCCTTTAGGACCAACAATTTGTAAAATTATATACATATTTTGTTTTTGGACTGTTATAGTTATAATTAAAGCAACTATATTTATAAGTTTTTGTATTATATTGGAAACTATAGGTCTGTTTATTAATAAGATAGCTTGTACGAATATCTTTGTATGACTGTTTGTTTCATAATAAATAAATAAACAATGTCTAAACATGCATATTTGCGGTCAGGGAATTCAACTAGATAGTTTTTTAGGGTCGAGTTCCCAAAGGATACCAAACGCTATCTGTACGTCAGTAATAGCTTCTTCCCATTCTAGAACTCCTCCCACGCCTTCCTGCGCTCCTCTTCGCTGAAGGTCTCCTGACTGACTGTGGAGCGTTTTCAACGCGACGCCTCTCTGATGCCCGGGCCACACTAGCGGAAAATGCTGTCAATAATCGCGTTTAACGTTAGTGTAGCCACGGCTTCGCGTTAATCTCTTTGATGTACCGCGACTTGAGCTATCGCCTAACGCTAGTGTGGAGGCATGACAGATTAAGAAATCAGAAACAAGTTACCCATCCCGTTGTGCATGGACCAGTTGTTGGGGAAGGGCGAGGGCGGGGGCGCCTTCTTCTCGTTCTCGAACTCCTCCCACGCCTTCTTGCGCTCCTCTTCGCTGAGGGTCTCCTCCTCTTTGTTCTCCAGAAGCGAGTCGTGCTCGTGGAACTTGAAGATCTGTTGAGGATGTGGAATTGTTGAGTAACATCATTTTTAGGTTGTTAACAGATACAGAAATCGATCATAAAGTGATGGTGTGAGTGGCGGTGGTGGTAGTGCTAAGGCACTGATCATTGCTAACGAAAATATACACTCTGAAAAGAAACGATTTTTTTAAATCCTTCTGCACTGTTAGTGTCAAAGTATCCGAAAGATTGCCATGAAGATCTGTCAATAATGTATACTATGTGGATACTTTAATGGCTAGGAAGATAAGAAATGTTGACTAACTGTTTCTTGATTACAGAACTGTGATCTTCTAACCAGCAAGATGTCCACTCAAATGATAAGGTCGTATGGTAATCGATTTAGAATTGACTGAGAATGCAGCCTACCCGATCGGATTGCACTCATAAGAACCATAAGTGCTCTCTGCTCGGTTATTTACCTGTTTGCATAAGACACAGGCTCGAACATGTGCAAATTTTGACACATTCACTACCAAAAATCGCTACGCGCTACGCTCGTAGCCAATCCCGTTGTTTTTCCTCGTACGTAACGGGAAGCAACTACGGCGTAGGCAACCGCTATAATATTATAGGCGAGTTCCTGGCAGTGACTCGCCTAGCGACCCATCCGTTTGTCATGTTAGTGTTAGTCTTTGAGCATCTCTGCGAAGAGTCGGTATTTGGGCAGATGGGTCTCGGTTCAATCGGCACTTGCCTATACTGCGCCAGTGTTTAATTGAATGATAGTGTAGTAGAATTACCCGTTTGTCATCGTCTTTAAGCATCTCGGCGAACAGTCTGTCCTTGGGCAGCGAGGGCACGGGCCGGGGCTCGGCCGGCACGGGCTCGAACTTGTACAGCTCGGCGAGGTCGTTGGCCGCGTAGTGCCGGTCTATCTGTTGCTCGTCGATCACTCGCTTGGAGATCGCTTGCTTGGTCACTTGTCGCTCGTAGATTTTCTCCTCCATCGTGCCCTGTGAGTTCACTTTGTTAGTGTGGAGTAAACAAATGCACTAATACAGGGTGTAAGCGACATGACACCGAAGCCTGGAACCTTGGATTCAGACCATTATTCTGAATTGGAAAAGGGTAGAAATTCAAAAATCAAATAACTCAATAAATGTCCCATTTACCTAACTTTTTTATTGTTTCATGTTATTCTACACTGTATTAGCTTTCTAACAGTAAAACTACCACGTTTATGACTGAGATAAAACTTTTGTTATCAGCGGTCAAACAATGGCCATGCGCACTACGCACGTGCAACGATGTCGCAGGTAGAGACCGTATTTTGCCAGTCACTGTAAGTACTACGACGGTTTGGGAGTGGGAAGTTTGTTTGACCGCTGATTACAAAAATTGTAACTCAGTCATAAACGTGGTAATTTTACTGTTAGAAAGCTAATGCGGTGTAGAATAACATGAAATAATATAAAAGTTCGGTAAATGGGACATTTACTTGAATTATTTTACATTTTTGAAAAAAAAGTAGGAAAAATAAACACAATTTTATGAAAAACATCGTAATAATAAATTGGGGGCGTGATTATTTTCGACAATTATCATTTAAGTGCCTTAGCCTGTTATTAATGAATAATGATCATTTTTGTTTTTGTTTCGTGTCGATAGGCGGTGTGGTTTAAGAGCAGTAACGTTTTATTTACAATAGTATGGAACTGCTAAATAAAAAACTAAGTCATAAAAAAAACAAAGTAGTTAAAAAATCAAAAAAGTAAAGCACATATGCAGTGTGAGTTTTTATAATGTGCACATAACAAAATGGGAGAAACTTAGTCCAATTTTAAATTGGGTGAACATTACAAAGACATTGTGTGCACATTATAAAGACTCACTCTGTACAAGAGTGCTTCTGCTGAGAAACTACAGTCCCCCGCGGCTATGAAGTCAATTGCATTGCAAACAACTATGAAGTTTCTGAATAATGACAATGTCAACCATAGGAAAAAAATACATATTCAACCCTAGAGGCATGTCTCAGGATTGAGTTCATAGCCTCGGGGGACTATACACTAGGAGTTGTTCAACTACCTGTTGGACGGGACGGGACGGGGTTGTGTTGTGTTGTTGTTTGTTATAATATAAAGTGTGTTATTGATTGTAAGTCACCATAGCCAGAAAGCGGTAGACGTAGCAAGGCTTCTTCTGTCCGAAGCGGTAGACTCTGAAGATGCTCTGCACGTCGTGCGAGGGGTTCCAGGAAACGTCGAAGATGACGACGCGGTTGGCGGCCACCAGGTTGATGCCCAGCCCGCCGGCGCGCGTCGAGATCAGGAACAGTCTGGAAGATAGGGATGCTTTTTGGTGCCGAGAGAATAGGGAACTATATTCCAATCTTCTATTGGTACATTTCAATTTACTCTCGGACAATAAAAAATATACATATTTTTTTTTAAACATTCTAAGTCTCTCTTTCTTTTTATGATTTTAATTATATTTTGTAATTTATACTTTATTACAATAAGATGGTTTTCATCACACTTGCTCATTAATGGTGTTATTCCATGCCTGTATACAGTGGGACAATGGCCTTAATTGTTCCCGCGGGAATAATGGTATTTTAAAGCTCCCAAGGGAGTAATGAGTTTGTGTGTGATCTGATTGGTTTAAGCAAATCTAGACGACCTCGCGCTACAAGAATTCTGCTCTGTGATTGGTTGAAAATAAAATCGAGCAGGCCATGCGCTGCAAGAATACTGCTCTGTGATTGGTTGAAAAATTGAAGCTACGCGCTCTACTCTCACTGATCTGGAAGTGAAGTTGTCAATTTCATAAATTTTTGATTGGTGTACCGGTTAGTAGCATATAGTAGCCATTTTGACCAAAAATATAGCGACACTTTATTATTAAGTTCCAAAAGCGTCTTATTTCTCGACAATAATACAGTATCCAATTTAATCCAAATGCGCACAATGCGTATAACGTAAACATCGTTTACTGCTCATAATTATAAAATTTATAAAGTTCTTGTCATAACTATCTTCTCTGATTTCACATGTCAACTACTCGCCACAAGAAATACAAGAATATTCAAATTCTATACTAAAATGTGAAAAGCGCCTGTTTCCATTACATTACATGGGCGAATCAAATTTTTTAATGCTGAGATAGCGACCTATTCACTGCCGCGAAGACACACACAATATGTGTTAAATTGTAATGTATGCCTACTCCCTTTGTCTCTGTGTGTCTTTTGTGTAGTAAATAAATGTCTTCTTTCTTTCTTTTTTTTTCTGTCACTAGTATTCATGGATACTGCGTCACTTTTTAAAACTGCTTTTTTATAGGTTCAAATGGGGTTTTCTTACAGTCAAGACATACAACTTACTCAAATAAGCTCAAAATAAGTCCCATCACTCTTATCCTCCAACGCCCCGCTACAAAATTATGTACAAATTTCAAAATCAAGGTTGAACTTTTACTTTTTTTTTTATAAATTCTTTTTATAAACAATAAGTACAACAGTATCTTACTTATCTAGTGCACATTTAGATCCTAGACAGCAAAAACATAATACACGAACAGTTTAGTGAGCTAATGCGCTCATTTTTAGGGTTCCGTAGCCATATGGCAAAAAACGGAACCCTTATAGATTCGTCATGTCCGTCCGTATGTCACAGCCACTTTTTTCCGAAACCATAAGAGCTATACTGTTGAAACTTGGTAAGTAGATGTATTCTGTGAACCGCATTAAGATTTTCACACAAAAATCGAAAAAAAACATTAAGTTTTAGGGGTCCCCATACTCAGAACTGAAACTAAAAAATTTTTTTTTCATCAAACCCATACGTGTGGGGTATCTATGGATAGGTCTTCAAAAATGATATTGAGGTTTCTAATATAATTTTTTTCTAAACTGAATAGTTTGCGCGAGAGACACTTCCAAAGTGGTAAAATGTGTGTCCCCCCCCCCCCCCCCCTGTAACTTCTAAAATAAGAGAATGATAAAACTAAAAAATATATATGATGTACATTACCATGTAAACTTCCACCGAAAATTGGTTTGAACGAGATCTAGTAAGTAGTTTTTTTTTAATACGTCATAAATCGTAAACCGCAATTTATTTCACGGAACCCTTCATGTGCGAGTCCGACTCGCACTTGGCCGCTTTTTAACTTTTTGATACGCTCATCCAGGCGTTTAGCTATTTTTTATTTACACTTAATCAATATTAGTGTATAACTAATTACATTTTATGCTTGATTAGAAAAGCTCGCATTTGTTGCATACATGTTTGTATTCATTCAATAATGTCTACTTTCAGCCTAAGCCAATACTAAGTAATAAGTATTAACCTAGTACTAACAGTACACATTATGGTGATCATAATTTACTAAATGTTAATAAGTTCCTAATTCAATGACACGAAATCGTAGTCTGGGTCCCAGCAGGTTAAGTCAGCGGGTTAAGGTTTCTGTACATATTTATGAGAGGATTAAATCCATACATATTTTTGCACTTGACTGTACATCAACCCCTTTTTTATGGGCCTTTTCTAAGAAACTCTGTCATAATGTCTCCTGGTTAAAGGAACAGAATTACAAACAGAAATGGTTGTCTGACTCACCTAGCTCTGGGATTATCCTCCCGGTTAAAGTTTTTGCACCAAATAGACCGGTTCTCGCAGGAGGTAGACCCGTCCAGACGGAAATAGTCCACTCCGGGTGACCACGAACCTGAAATTAATTGGACCTTTAATAAGAGTTCAAGTTTATGTCAAAAATTTCATTTTTAGTACAAGCTTTTATTGCCGACTGTATTTCTCTGTATACCATCATCAACTTCTCATTGAGACGATTCTAACGAGCCCAAACTCGAAGGGGTTGCGTCGTTAAATACAGAGTTCCTATGGCCACCTTCCAGCTCCATCATCAGATAAGCTCCATGTCATCATAATATTGCATTGTCATGCGATATACATATGCATGCAAAATTTCAGCTCAATCGGAAACCGGGAAGTAGGTCAAATTCTACTTGCAAGATTTGATTACAGACAGACAGACAACGGGACAGGTGAAAGTAAATAAAAGCTTGTACTCGTAATAACGGTTTATACCTTGAACAATTTACCAAAAAGGGTTTTTTTTTTCAATTAATTATCCTCGTTTTAATATTAAGATGCGGTAGTTCCGCCATGACAGAGTTATATCCAGTGGCGGCTACGGACTATGTTGTGTACTTGGTTGCAAATAAATAAATGAAATAATCCAAAACGTTTACTGATTTGCCAAATAATGTAACTCACCAACGTGCCCTGCGAGTTTTTCATCGATGCGTGCCTCCTGAGTTGCCTCGTCTATTTTGCCAAGGAAATGCTCAATCAGATCCAGGGAGTACAGTGACTGGGAGAAAACGAGTCTGGAAAAAAACAACAGAATTTTTATTTGTGGATACATGTCATTGGCGTACTTTCGACTTATGTACTATCGGACAACGCTACGGGTTCACACCTCTAGGGTAATTTTTCGACCGCATTGTATGTGTGTGCAGGCGATTTTGGTGAGAAAGTGAGTCACTTAATTTCAAACCCGGGTCAATCCATCTGTCAAATCATGCGATTTTGCTATTAAGAAAAGGTGATAAGGTAGATATTTGCTGATAGGGTCGAATGGATTTATCCGATTTTGAATTTAAGCGACACAAGTGTGAACCCGTACCGTTGGGCGATAGTATATCTTCAGCGGGTTCTTCAAACACTCATATCGTCGGGTGACAAGCAAAAGTCACTACCAAAACTGTCACTGATCTTCAAAACCTCGTATCTCGGTACGTAGTCGATATCGAGATACGACCTTTAATTTAAGTAGGTATTTGTTACTTAGTGAGTTTTGCTTGTCACCCGACGATATTATACTTTTTTAATTTATTAGCAAGCTTACCTATGGTACGCTCCGGTTATGGAATGAACTTCCTGCCGAGGTTTTCCCGAAAGAACTACAGTAATGGTCCTCCAAGAAACGAGTGTATAAAACCTTTTGTTTGGCAAAGACGCGGTAGCTTCAACAGACCATCTGTCGTCCTTCACTAGGGAACAATTTTGGCCGAAGGGAGTCAAGTTACGGCGTTTTCGCGGTCGGTTACCTGACACCACGAAATTGCGTAACACATCGCAGTGACAGTGTGTTTGTGTTGTTTTAAATCCCTACTAATATAATAATATAAATGCGAAAGTGTGTCTGTCTGTCTGTTACCTTTTCCCGCCTAAACCGGTGCACCGATTTAGATGAAATTTGGTATAGAGTTACTTGGAGTCCCAGGGATAGTTTAGTTTTATCCCGGAAATCATCCCCTAAGGGAGTGAAAGTTTGTATGGAGCTACGATATAAACGAGTTCCACGCGGGCAAAAGCTATGAAGTTTATAAGGTAAACGTCCGAGTGCTGGATGCTTGGTGTCTTAAAATCGAATGAAGAGAAATCCTCTCAGGTAGTTCGAATTTAACCCATATTGCTTTGACGGCCAAGATACAGGCTCAGCCTAGTTTGGCGTCTGACGAATATAACGTTTATAATTTAAGTGTGTTTTTGTTAAATAAATAAATTTTAATTTTTTTTTTATTTACATAAAGTGCCAATGCCATATACTATACTCGCCCTCAACCCAAAAGACGACTAGGGCAATAAAACCCTTGAGCTCGCGTTATTGAATTGTAATTGTATTGCACGGAGCGTTTTATAGCCTCGTCGTCTTTTGGGTTGATCGAGTATTAGTATAGTATAGCGTCGAGCACTCGGATGTTTACCTTATTAATAAGTATGTTAGTCTGTAAGGTATATGAAAATATGTGCCTTAAAGGCTCGAGCAGACAGCACCGTGGCGGTCGCGCGGCGCGATATCTCCGTACAAACCGCTAGCGTGGTCAAACAGGCCATGTATGGAAATATCGCGCCCGCGAAGGGTGCTGTCTGTCCGAGCCTTAATTGCCTGATAAAATAAAACAATGAATTGCTTATCTAAGGCTATGTACGCACTTGCGGCCAACCGACCGCGCGGTCGAGTCTACTCTATTTAATGCGTATATATGATACGGTTACATACAATTGACCACATTTCATAATTTTTTGCCCTTAGTTCGATTAGCTCATTGTATTTATTCTACTCGGAAAGAGGAACACGCTGGTAGTTTTATATTTCGAGTATTATTTATCTTCAATTATTTACGATTTTTTTTAAATGTATTCATAGCAAATCCAATTCTACTGCAGAATAGGCACCTTGCTTTAGTCCCATTTCGACGAAAATGTTTAAAAAGTTTAAATGTAATTTTCGGGTGGGTTACATTGACGCCATCTTGACACTGTTTGTTTTTAATTTGGTATATGTAAACAAGACAAGCAGCAAGGTGTCCATTCTGCAGTAGAAATGGATTTGCTATGAGTGCATATAAAAAAATTCGTTAAAAATTGAACATAAATAATACCGGAAATATAAAACTACTAGGAGCTAGTCAAATCATGGACTAAGAATTTTGAAATGTTGTCAATGTTGAGGTTCGTGTTAGACGTGCGGGCAGCCGCTATGTGCGTACCTAGCCTTAAGATGCCATGTTGTACACTCACAGTTTGTCCCCGATAGCCTCGCACTGCCGCAAGATCTCGAACAGCAGCAGCAGCTTGTGCGAGTGCCTGATGTCCTCGAGCTCCTCGTCCGAGACCAGCTGCATCCACCACTCCGTCGGGTTCTCGTACTTCACTTCTTCTATGTCCAAGATGGGCTTTTCTTCCTCTCCACCAACTTCTACTGCAACCAATACCTCCATATAGTAACCTCCTAAGGCTGGCTCAGGTTCAGATTCAGAACTTTATTGATAAAATGTCATATTTTACAGGTCAATATCATGCATGTCAAATACATTTTAAAATTTCTTATCGTCTTAGATGTTATATACCTATCATTATTGAACAATTTTGAAAGTGTTGTTGATTTATGAGTGGGTCAATGATATATTGGTCATAAAGTCGTCTATGCTGTAGCAAGCCATTTTTATGAGGAGCTGTTTGAGCTTGTTTTTGAATGCTGCATCAGTTACGGCGTTTATAACGTCAGGCGGTAGGACGTTATAGATTTTAGGGCCTAGCACGCTGAGTGATTTCCGAGTCTTGGCTAGCCTTTGGTGCGGCACGAGCAGCAGGTGCTGGGCGCGCGTGGACATCATGCCGGGCGCGTGGCCTTGCGCGCGCGTCATGAACGAGCCCATATTACGTCTCACAAATGTGCAAGCCTCTAGAACGTACACACTTGGTCAGGTTAGTATTTTAAGTTCCCTAAAAAGCCTTATACTTTCACTTTAACCGACTTCAAATCAGTAGCCAAATAGCTTCATGTTTGCCTATAAAATTTTAAGAGTTCCCTCGATTTCTACAGGATCACATCATCAGAACTGGATTTTGGTGACAACGGGACCAATCTGGAAGTATATGCTTTCAAACAAAGATTTTTTTCAAATCGGTTCATAAATTATGGAGTTATCGCGTAACATACACACATAAACTCACTCCTGCCAAAACGGTATTTCCCGGGAACGACACACTTGAAATTGACATTTACCTGGATTAGCCCTGGTGCCGCGACGAGCGGAGCCCTTGGCGTCCTTTCCTTTTGCTTTCTTGGCCTTAGCCTTCTTCTTGGCCTTCTTCCGGCTGTCGTCACTCACGTCCGACTGGTCATCCGATGATTCCTCCGACGACGATTCCTGATAGTCCCAAAACAGTTCATACAGATGTCAACCAGGCACTGATTTCGGTTACGGTTATACCGGTGTGAAACCGAGATTCCATTACGGTACCGTTATGTCGTAAAAGTTATGCGCGCCGCGCGAACATAACGGTACCGTAACCGTTATGAAATAACGGTTAGCGGTATCAGTTTTAAATCATACTGAAACCTTTATAATACCGGTATTATAATGGTTATCGAGAAAAGTAAGCGAGCTGGCATTCTACAGAGGAAGCATTGGCTACTAAACATTTAAAGACAAAACGGCAGTGCCTTTGCCGGCGGTTTGGCAACAACGCCAGGCCAAAGTCGTTAAAAAGCGGTTACGGTACCGGAAAAAATAAAGGTACCTTTATATTTCGATAGAGAAATATAAAGGTTCCGCTACCGAAACCGCTATTTGACAACCGATATGACGTCATACCGTTGAAATAGAATACCGGTATTTTTCGGTTATGCAGTCCCTGATGTCAACCTTACTCCATATAACATGACAAAAATTGGGCTATAACTGTCATGCGATTTCAAGGAACACAATTTGTAAAAGAAGTGTTATGTTTGAAATGTAATTTATCATCAAAATAAGTCAAACTAGTACAATATTTCTCTTTGATATAGTAAATGAACGAACGAAGAAACGTAATTGAATAATGTAATACATAGCTTACATGTGTGAATGTTATATTATAAATATTATAATGTAATATGGATCGAGGACGTGGTATATATGTATACACTCACGGTCAATAAATTCGGGTCACTCTAAATTAAATAACCGCAATAGGTTTTTTTTTATATTTAACACTAGTTTAGTAGTTTTATATACTATTCTTTATAATACCCAACTGTATTAGCAATTTCCGGGATCCACTCATAAAAATATCAATGTCCAAAAATGACGATTTCTGCGTTTTTTCAATGGGTCGTTACGAGTCCGATTTAAATCTGGTTGTGACGATTAAACGGTATAGCGGCGGGAGCGGGACGCGCGGGTGTGGGTAGCATTAGACAACTGGCACCCACTCATCCCGAGCGGGCGCGGTCCCGGTGACTATCTACCAATAATATCGGTGTTTTATTAACAGCCGTTAAGGAACTTACCCCAGAGTGACGAGTGGACGTCACACTGGTGACGTCATTTTTTACTGTTATTTTTGTTGTATTGATGTAGAATAAATAAAGATCACGTCAAGAATTAAAAAAAAAACTGTACGACCTTGCACTATTTTAGAAAATATGACGGTATTTTACCGACCCGTATTCTTTGTCCGCGTGTGTAAATCGCAAAGTTTATTTTATTTCTGTAGTAGCGGCGGTCGTGGGTTCGAATCCCGGCTCGTACCAATGAGTTTTTCGGAACTTACGTACTTACGTACGGAATATTTGCCGTTAGCTTTTCGGTGAAGCAAAAACATCGTGAGGAAACTGGTCTAATCGCAATAAGATCTAGGTCCCTCTGGGTTGGAAGGTCAGATGGCAGTCGCTTTCGTAAAACTAGTGCCTATGCCAAATCTTGGCATTAGGTGTCAAAGCGGACCCCGGACTCCTTTAGGGGCACAACCGGGAACAATGCTAGGAGGATGATGATGTAGTAACTCACATCTGGTGTAGATTCGTCATCGATGAAATCTACAAGCGAACCTTCGGAGTCTTCCTCTTCTTTGTCCCTCTGAAATATAATAAAATTTATATAACATATATTATGTACTTTTAATTTCGGAAAACATACATTAATAATAATAGGTGGTGCGGTGGTATCAACTAATCACAGATGTATCAATATAAGGAGATCGGACATGCCGGCCGATTTGTATTGAGTACGCCTGTCGCAACTCACACAAAGCACAAGTAATTGACAAGACAAAGCACGCACACATCTAAAGCACACACACTTGCATACCTAGGCTCTTATTGGACAATACACGCGCATCATATCAGGCATTTTGGGAAGAAACGTAATATTGTCTGGTCGCAGCACGCGTGCACACTCGGTAACAACGGACGGTGAACTAGCGGCAGAGTATGCCCATTGAGCTAACAACTGCGACACGGCCGCCGGCGGCGCCTCCTCTCTCTAGTATTCTATGCTCTGAGCAACTAATGTATTTCAAGTTCAGCTGGGTCTAAATTGTAACTCATATTTTATTACTAATTTATGTGAAAATTACCTTCTTCTGCTGCATGATTTCATATCGTTCCGAGTTGTATTTGAGAACCAACGGATGCGTCCATATCCTTTGCAAGGACTGGAAGTCGGGGAAGAGAAAGCCTGATGACTTCCCTGGTAGTGGTCTGAAAAATTATATTTGTTAATACGTGAATTAATATTTTTTTTTATTTGGAGATTTATTTTTAGAACAGTCATCATTTCATCAATCATCAGCTACTGAATGAGAAAATTCTAATGAGCCCAAAAACGACGGATTTATCTTGTGTATTTAACTAGCCTTTATGGTATTATAATATTGGGTGCACGACGTTTTATATAATTTCACTCAATCTATTTTACTTTGATAAACCATTGCTTTGTCTAATGTAACGGATGGTATAATATTGTTTTAGATAATTTTCAAATTATCTAATGTAACAAGTGATATAATGATTTGATGGTATAATTACATTTGGTATAATAGACTTTTACTATATTTATTACGAAAAACTAATGCCTATACCAAATTTTGGGATTTTTTAAGGCACAACCAGGAATAACGCTAGGAGGATGATGATATATATATTTATTTATTACCAACTGGATGTCAGTAGCGGCGCGTGAAAATTTTCGATGGGCAAGCCGGAACAAAAATTGTTGTGAAAGAGTTCAGAGTATTTAACTATAGGCTTGCCTAAAAATACATTTTAGGCAAGCCGATGGGAATCGGCTTGTATGGGCGCTCCGCCACTGCTGGATATCTTTAATTAATATGAGATATTTTTAACATTATTCGGATTGGACTGTTAAAACTACGATCGATTTTTACTTGGGATTGAAAATCTGTGTCAATCACTTAATGGCATCTTTTCAATTATATTCAAAGCCAAAGTGCTTTATTCTTCAATTTAGGCATATTAAATGTATCTATGAATGTCGATGATAAAAAGAATTACCTTCTAGAATAGTTGTCCAGATAATGCTGGTACAGTTTGACCTGGATGTCAGTGAGATTGATGAACAGCACGTACTCGTGCTTCGGAGGTAGGAAGGGCGCCAGCACCCCGTAATCTCTCCTCTGAAATTATATACAGAATACATATCTGGGAACATTTTGTTCAAGCAAAGTGGTCATTTATAAATGTACGAGTAAGCGCTTTGTTGGAGGTCGTTTTTGTTCTACGTCCGTAGGAATAACCCTAGAAACCCGACACGTGACCTCCGGGTGGTGCTAAAAGAACAACAAACTCGGCAGCTGCACTGTTCCTTCTGAACCTCGCAGCGCACACTAGAACTCTATCAGCGACATCGATACGAATACATATACTATGTACCAGTGTGTAACCGCCATACGATAAATAAATAAAAAAAGCGCTCACGGGCGTAACCCATAATTAAGGCATGATAATGATTGTATTCTCAATAAGTGAAATGTATATTTCTTTGAGAGTAATAAATAAGTCTTACTGCAAACTATAATGACAATATTTACAGAGCACTGGCTAGAATACATTGTTCATTTCCCTGCAGTACTCGACAGGAGGCAACCCACGAGAATATCACTTACATAAAGTCTTTCTTCTAATAATTCTGAAAATGCAAGGAATGCGATTGTCGGTCTGATGATATTTGAAGGGCATTTATTTGTGTGTTTATCACGAATATTTGTTCCTGAGTTATGGATGTCATATATGTATATAAGTATCTATATGTATGTATCTATTATATATATCATCGCCTAGTACCCACAACACAAGCCTTATTGAGCTTACCGTGGGCCTAGGTTGATTTGTGTAAGATTGTCCCGTAATATTTATTTATTTATATTTCATGGCTTGGCATCATTTTCTCGAGCCTTATGCATTGCACCATGTCCGCTGCCCCAATATTGTAGGGTTCTATGTTACATTGTCGGGGTACTTCAATTTAGACCTAGTGTCACTCTGACAAACTTCAAATTTCAAGTTGATAAAGTGCAACACAGAACCCTATTATATTGGGCAGCGATGTGTGCGCTGTGCGCCTTGGTTTTACGAATGGTTCCAACGGAAGACCGGCGCTGGTTATCGTCAGCTACATGCTGAGTTGGGACTCTGACGTGTTTGTCGTTTTGTGTGTGTCACGAATAAACGTTTTATGTTTGTATTAAATATAATTCCAACGGAATAAAGTCCTCACCTGCACAGCACCGTCCAGCATGGTATGCAGCACATGGGACCGCCGCTTCATGATGCTGATGTCTCTCTCCGTAGAGTCCGTGTACTGCCCGTTGGTGATCGGGTTCACGAAGCGATTGAGATACTCGTTGTACTTGCCGAGTAGGTTCGGCTTCACGAATGTTACCATGCAGTAATCTGTAGATACATTATATTAATAATTGTGATAAAACAAATCTACAAATTATATTACTCATGGCATGAATTATTTGCGCTCACCAATTTAAATGTAATAAAACTCAAATATTCTCTTTCTTGAATGGTTGACTCTCTTCTTATTACTACGTCACAGAATCTCAGAGCTTGTCCATGTACATCTCGTCGGTCGCGGTGGACCGGTCAATTCCCAAGACAATGGCACAGTGTAAAGAGTACCAGTGGACCGACGCCTTTGACGTTTGCGGGTTTGACAACGCAGTGTTGCCAGATGGCTAATTTATATTACCCCCAAGCCCTACTCAGAATCCCCTCAAAAATTACGGATTTTGTTCAAAAACCCCTAGTCATTTTATTTACGTTTCTAATTACGATTTTTAAGTAAAAGACATGAAACTTAAGCTTGATCAGAAATGTAATAATGAGGAATTGCATGAGAACTCATTTCTTAAGCTGGTAACAATTTTTTTTTATTTTTTTTATTTAATAATTTACATCAGAAATATTATTTCCATAATTTGTTAGTAACAGTGATCTTAAAACTATGTTAGTAGGTATTTTATCACACTTACAATTAGCAGTTGGATTTTATGACTGCTTGTCAAAGTCATCGAGGTGGTCACAAGGCCATTACATTCAACTATAGCTGCGTCTCTGTCTGTTGTTGCGACAAATTGCATCGCTTGTAGTGTGCTATAGCTAGCCATATTAGACCAAGCCCAATAATTCTATCACACTGTTAAGCCTCTCACAGACTGGCGCGGCGGTTGTCAGACAACGTCATGTCCCAAGTTACATGTAGGTATGCAGCTTGGGCTCGCCCTATACGCCCTTCGCCCCCCCACACCCCGCACGATTGCCCTGGCTTCGTCGACTGACTGTATTGGTTTATAGACTGTGACAATGGGGTGTGGTCTAGTAGGAATGGCCGGAGGACTTGCTTCCAGTCTCCACAAATGCATGGTTATCTACTACAATATCCTAGCGTTGTGCCAGTGTCCGCTTTGGCAGCAATTTTTTATTTATTTTTATTGTTTTGGCAGATAATAAATGTACTAAAACTAAAAATGAACTGTGGTTCTAAAAATTTATCTTACATTAAGAGCCTAAATTAATTCACAATATTAGCCCTTTCAGACCGGAAAAACAAGACCCAGCCAGGCGCGGCTCACTCGCGATTTGTGTTTATCGCTACAAGTACATGCCGGTCGCCCCTTCGAAGGGCTCTATTCAGTGGCTGCCACGTGTTGGTACAGGACGCTCGCACGGGTCGCAGCGCGTTGCATGCGATAGAACGGGATGGCCACATTTAGGCACGTTTGGCGTACCTAAACAGGGTATTTGTTAACAGAGAACCTTCTGTACGTAGTACTATTACTTATTCTGTGACTCAGCTAACGTAAAATGAAGTATAGTGACGTATGTTTTTGGATTGACAAATAAATGTAATCAACCCGCACAATTGTATTGGCCGGGTCTGAAAGGGTTAGACTAGTTCGGGGGTTTTCCGGTTCCGACCCCTGGACTGGACACAAATGGTTCCAATGTTAACATTGGACGCGATGACGAAGGTTGCACTGCACTTACACTCTTTGAGGTTGTTCTGTAGAGGGGTGCCCGTGAGCACGATGCGCCGCAACGTGCGCACGCGGTTCATGGACTGCGAGAGGCTCGTCTTCTCGTTCTTGAGCAAGTGGCCCTCGTCGCACACCACCAAGTCAGGGCCTGGACACAGGGAAACAAAATAGTACATTATTGCCGTGGCCGGGAAGGAGGCAATT
This sequence comes from Epinotia brunnichana, assembly GCA_963854355.1. Lineage (NCBI taxonomy): Eukaryota > Metazoa > Arthropoda > Insecta > Lepidoptera > Tortricidae > Epinotia > Epinotia brunnichana. The sequence goes on along the minus strand of OY977949.1, from coordinate 11,756,563 downwards.
GCAGGCTGAGTATTTTGTTTAAACGGACGAGCTTGCGAGTCCGTTTAATTATAATACGAAGACTGCAATTGCCATTCCAGCTGAGGCTAATATAGTGCTTTTCTCAAAAATGGGGGAATAAAAAAGACTAAATTGAAATCAAGCGTTATTATTAAATACAAATTGAGGATACTGCAAATTTCATAAAATTAAACGTCATAATTTTTTTTTAAACAAAATCGCAAGTGTATTTTTTAACCGAAAAACGCAATCTTTTTATGACACATACAAAAATGTCGCTTTTGCAACAGAAAAATACGACTTGATTTGGCTGAATACGACCTGTGCTGTCTTTTATATGCCAGTTTCTACTTTTTAAAAAGTTTGGTACTCGACAAATAAAGGAATTCATATGTAACATTCCAGGCGGCCTGCAATGTTTTTTATTTATTAATTTTACATTATTTTATATTATTTTACCTTCCAATATGTAAAAAAAAAAAAAAAAAAATTGTTTATTAAAAGAAAACCTTTTTACAGTACAGCTTATCCTGCGGCCCCACACTAGGCTATGCCTGACACGTGGTGGCCAGAGGCTCTAGTATACGTTTTATCGATACAATACGCCCTCGAACGCGCCTGCGCCCAGTCCCAATTTGTGTGGCGTATGTAGCGAGTTATGTTCACTTTGCGGGCCATTTTTGAGAAAAATTACATATTTAACACAACTGAATGAATGTTGGTATTGTATGTGATGAGTCAGTTGTCGGAACGAAATACCATGACAGTCCGAAAGACCATGGCTAGCCATGCACGCCAAGATAACATCAATTGAGAAGTGAAACAATGGGGAATTGTATGGGACTTCAATTTCGAATAAATTACACTCAATCGATGCGGATATACGTAGATATTATACAAAAGAAAAAAAAAATTGTATTAGTTTTATCACACGTTAAAATGACAAGATTTTTTTTTCGATAAAATAACAACAGTTACACAGAATATTTAATTAAAAAACCGGCGAAGAGCGTGTCGGGCCACGCTCAGTGTAGGGTTCCGTAGTTTTTCGTCCGTCACAGTAAGTGTGTGAAATTATTTTGTAATTTTTTTTAAAAACTATTCAACCTATCAAGTTCAAAATAATTTACCTAGAAAGTTTTTATAAATTTCTACTTTTGAGGCTTTTTTCATATTTTTAAAACTTATGGTTCAAAAGTTAGGGGGGGGGACATTTTTTTCTTCTTTTGTAGTGATTATGTCCGAAAATATTAATATTATCAAAAAATTATAAATTAATTTGAATATATCACACGTTAGGGTTGAAATGAAAAAAAAAACACTCCCCACGTTACGTATAGGTATAAGGTATACCCTAATAAAATAAAAAAATCACTTTTCATTTTACCACTTTGTCGGCGTGATTGATATACATATTAGTACCAAATTTCAGCTTTCTAGTGCTAACGGTTACTGAGATTATCCGCGGACGGACGGACAGACAAAGCGAAACTATAAGGGTTCCTAGTCGACTACGGAACCCTAAAAATGACATTATATATGACAAATATAGACTTAAACGCAAATTTTGTGGAGATAATTGAAAATTAATGACTTACTCCATAGCAAACGCGCCGAGAATATAACTTGGGACGTCATATCATAACATAGCATAAGCCCATTTAATATAAAGCGTTTTCGGGGCGTGCCGGCGCGTGCATGCATTGCAAATGCATATAACATCAGAAAAAGAAATCATAAGAAAGTTTTAATACTACAGTTGATAATTATTCCTCTGGATCATACTTTTGATTTTTGAATTAAATCAAAAGATGCAAGTTCCCTATTCATTATTTTATACTGTAACGAAATTATAATCATCATTTACTTGTAAGGTGTAATTTAAACAAAACGTTGAAAATGCACCAAACATTCCTTTCTAAATAAGTGCTGCTACACAGAATAAAAATGAACTAGGGCCCTCGGCAAAAAACTTACAATTTTTAGTTTGTTAATTTTACTGTCGAATGTTCTTTGTGACATTTTGCGTACAATTCTGTTGACTTGTACAGTAGTATTGTGGGATAGGGCCCAGTGGAGTGCGAAGCTGTTTTTCATATATTCGACACCTAGCTGTCAAGTATGTGAGGTGACAAATATATGAAAACAATTATTCGCACATCTCTCGCCTGGTGGATATTCACACTTTAACTTTACTAACCACCTTCGAAATCAGTAGTTTTTTCCTTGCATTATATCCTATACTATTAAACAAGCAATATTTGAATCTAATTATATATATGTACCTATATATTTGCAATCGCGTTCTCGAAAACCGCTCTTAACGATTTCAATGAAACTTGGCATGTGGGGGTTTACGGGGGCGAATTATCGTTATACCGGGGTCTCATGTCTGGGAAAATTAGTTTTCTCCGTATTTTTACCGGGATCAACGAGCGCCTCTTGAAACGTCTTCAGCATCTTCTTCTTGAACTTCTTGTTGTTGTCGGCGGACAGGTTGCGGAACATCTCGTACCCGAGCACGCACACGCCGCCGCACTCCACCCACTGCTGCAGCTGCCACGACCGCTCCGAGTTCTGCTTATAATAATATGAGTATGTAACATACCGGGATCAACGAGCGCCTCTTGAAACGTCTTCAGCATCTTCTTCTTGAACTTCTTGTTGTTGTCGGCGGACAGGTTGCGGAACATCTCGTACCCGAGCACGCACACGCCGCCGCACTCCACCCACTGCTGCAGCTGCCACGACCGCTCCGAGTTCTGCTTATAATAATATGAGTATGTAACATACCGGGATCAACGAGCGCCTCTTGAAACGTCTTCAGCATCTTCTTCTTGAACTTCTTGTTGTTGTCGGCGGACAGGTTGCGGAACATCTCGTACCCGAGCACGCACACGCCGCCGCACTCCACCCACTGCTGCAGCTGCCACGACCGCTCCGAGTTCTGCTTATAATAATATGAGTATGTAACATACCGGGATCAACGAGCGCCTCTTGAAACGTCTTCAGCATCTTCTTCTTGAACTTCTTGTTGTTGTCGGCGGACAGGTTGCGGAACATCTCGTACCCGAGCACGCACACGCCGCCGCACTCCACCCACTGCTGCAGCTGCCACGACCGCTCCGAGTTCTGCTTATAATAATATGAGTATGTAACATACCGGGATCAACGAGCGCCTCTTGAAACGTCTTCAGCATCTTCTTCTTGAACTTCTTGTTGTTGTCGGCGGACAGGTTGCGGAACATCTCGTACCCGAGCACGCACACGCCGCCGCACTCCACCCACTGCTGCAGCTGCCACGACCGCTCCGAGTTCTGCTTATAATAATATGAGTATGTAACATACCGGGATCAACGAGCGCCTCTTGAAACGTCTTCAGCATCTTCTTCTTGAACTTCTTGTTGTTGTCGGCGGACAGGTTGCGGAACATCTCGTACCCGAGCACGCACACGCCGCCGCACTCCACCCACTGCTGCAGCTGCCACGACCGCTCCGAGTTCTGCTTATATCTGAAACAACATTACAATATTAACAACTATAATAACCACGAAGCCATCCTTCATTTACTCGCTACCGAACGAAACAGTATATATATGCATAGTACTAGTGGCGCGTTCGCAAAAGTGCCTCTTTGGAACTACAAAATAGCGATGAATCCGGCTTTACATCACTGCAATCCCCGGGATTTGCAGGTCACATCACACTGAATAGTAGCACACAAACACCACGTGTACCTGTCAATATCTGACCACACGGTGAATGTCGTATAGTCAACTTTGTCCACTTACGCTGACACGAGTCGGCTCCTCGAAAACCGCGAGGCACTCAAGGAAAGCAGAGTAGCAAACTGTGTATGTTGTTTTTCTCAAACATGCAATGGAATATTCTCTTTACGTTCCTTATAATAGACTCGGAAGTATCCTTTTTCGGGCGCAGCATCTCGAGGCGGCCTGAAATGGGATATCATACAACTTTTCAGGCCTAGGCCTGCAAAGTAACTTTTTAATTTTCAATCCACTATTTGTGGCACAGCATCACGGCATTCAGCCATGAAAATTAGTTTGATTTGAGGATTTTTACTTATTTATTTAATTGCATGTTTGAGAAAAGCACTATACATGCCTTGGCGTGAAAACGGATTTGCGGCCAAGTAGGTATAGGATAGAGATACGAGGCGAGGTGTGTTCCCGGCCTCTTATGTAATGTACTATTGTGTGAGGAGCATGTCTGCTTCGAGCTGATAATGACGTAACTCACCTGGACAACTCGAACACATCGACCTCGCAATCGGTCTCGCAGTGCTTCAGCCACATGGTGAACTCGTTGACCCAGTTGAGCACGGTCGAGAGCGGACACACCACCAGCACTCGCTTCACGCCGGTCAGATCCCTGTGCGCCAGTAGCGTGTGGGTTAGAGACACCACCTGCGAACAAAACTCATTACTTAGTTCAAATTTAAAGATTGCGCAACGCCATTGTTATTTTGCATGCAATAAGTGTTAAAACAAAAAAATATTTGTGTTTGACCATAAATCATAAAGTGTTTAACCATATCTACATGTAATGTCTTGGGTTTTCGCGATTATTACTCATTAAAAAACGGTATAAACGGATTTTATCGCATATATTATGTATTAAAAAAATACATCCCGACGTTTCGAGACCTGCATTACATAATAATAATAATACTCGTGGATGGATGCATCACGATCGCGACGTAGTAGCAGTAGACGGAAACTTCACCCCACTCTCCTTGACAAACGAAAACTGGCGCAGACTTAAAGTAATGAGCGGCGAGGACCGCAGGGCGGTGTGGAGGAGCAAGGTGCTTCACGGGCGGTTCTGCAAGGCCCTCACAGGGCCCGATGTAGAACAGGTCGCTTCGGGGATCTCTTCGGAGAAACCGAAGGTTGTCTGCGCAATTGGGAATAGATGAAAATTTTAGAAGTGCCTGATTATTTTGTGGTGATAGGAATAACCTTCCTTAGCACCAGAAAAAAATTGCAGACTTTTCAGCTGCGTCAATTATTTTTGAAAAATATAAACAGTTTCCCCACTTAGGTTTTGGGTTTAACTAGGACGGCGAATAAGACACTTTGCTTGATCCATCTCATATTACAAAAAAATCTCTTAAAAATCCGTGGTAAACTGACACTGGCAATGATATTGACAGCTGCAGCAGCTATATTTGTCATTGCCAGGGTAGGATATTTAAAATATTTTTTGTAATCTGAGACGGATCCAGGAAAGTGTCTCATTCGCCGTCCTAAACCCAAAACGTAAGTGAGGTAACTGTTTATATTTTTCAAAAATAATTGATGCAGCTGAAAAGTCTGCAACTTTTTTCTGGTGTTAAGGAAGGTTAGTATCACCAAAAAAAGAATCAGGCACTTCTAAAATTTTCATCCATTACCCATTGCGGACGAAGTTATCATGGCGAACAATTACCGGAGGTATATCCTGAAGGACGGTACGGTCGACATTTGTCGGGCATGCCGCCGTCCCGGGGAGTCACTCAGGCATATTATCTCCGGTTGTGGTAATCTTGCTAACGGCGAGTACTTGCACAGACATAACCTTGTAGTCAGAATTATTCACCAGTAACTTAATAAATAATAAATAAATAAATAAATATTACGGGACAATCTTACACAAATCAACCTAGGCCCACGGTAAGCTCAGTAAGGCTTGTGTTGCGGGTACTAGGCGATGATATATATAATAGATACATAACATATAGATACTTATATACATATATAACATCCATAACTCAGGAACAAATATTCGTGATAAATACACAAATAAATGCCCTGACCGGGATTCGAACCCGGGACCTCCAGCTTCGCAACTTGCTCTGCTATACGGTCTTGTGGTCTCCGAAGTGCCTTACTGTAAGTACACACCTGCGCCAGTTCTCGAAAATGGTCGTGCCACGCTCTATTGGGATCGATCTGTGATCACGGACAGGACTATTCTTGCCAATAGGTTGTTTCGCGGGATGTTGATTCGACGATCATCGTCCCGATAGCCGTTTCGGCGAACGGTTTAATAGCGAAGAGTCTCGACCGTCATCTCAAGAGAATCTCGCTAGATGGCTGGGTCAAGGGCTGACCCTTGACCCAGCCATCTATCAGTCTGTATCTGAATACAACGCGGCGGTACTCCTGGATACTGCGCGGATAGTCAGGAGGTTCCCGTCTATGTCGCCGTGACCACCGGTAGCTTAGACCCCGCCTCACCATAGGCGGCACCCTAGGTTAGCTTTTTATAATGATTTTATGTTTTGTATGTATAACAGGGAATATGTTGGATTTCGTATGTTGGTCTTTCCGACTTTTATCTGTTGTCGTGTCTATACTCGCGATTCCTATACCTACATCATCCCTTTCCAACATGCGCACTGATATATCGCGCCGTCTTTGTCATATACACGACGTGTGCGCAACGCTCGCCCCACCTGGCGAGAGAAAAGTGTTGTTGAATTCTCTCCTGCGTGCGTGTAACATCCTCCGCTGATAAAAGACAATAAATCTTATTAAATCCGCCGCAAATCTCTGTACATCGTTTGAAAACTATATATGCTGTCAGCTCAGCATTAAAAGGTGTTCGACTGTTCGTGAAGTGAAGGTGTTTTTGGACAATTTGGGATTGCGCTGCGCGCCCCACACGAGCACATGGTGTGCCACGAAACGCTAGCGTGAAGGAGGAGTTCACCCAAATCACAAGTAAGTGCGCATGGCTCCTATAACCTTCTGTTAGCTGATTCATCCACCTGTTCCGATTTCCAAAGGCAGCTAACTTTCCTGCACAATTTCGCATCAAGTAGCTACGACAATAGACCACACGGTTGGATACCTACATACAGTCCACTAACGCGCTAATCTCTGAAAAGGGAAACTAAAAAGCGCACCGCAAATTAAAACACCCTTGCAGGGCGTGATCAAAATTCAATTCTGTACGCCCCAAGTTTTGGTCACTAACGATCCGGATAATTATATTTCATTCCCAACCTAGGATTTATATCTATTTAAAGTAGCTTCTTGACATTATATTATATAATTTACCCATAGATACGTAAAATCTATGTACTTCGCATCATATCATCGTATCATTATTCTATAGATACTAACATTTCAGCAACGCATTAACGATTCTTAGTTTTCAATTGATGTACACGTCACAAATACATGCTATTGTTCTCACTGACTCGGGAGCGCTGACCGGTTTCGTTCATATCTACCCGCTTTTATTTCGTTCTAATCTTTTCTCGAACTACCGCGTGCCGCGCGCTCCGATCTGTGCCGTCAATAGGTACCTATACGGTCATCGCTCAACCTACTTTGTAGACTGAGAGTTAAACCGCCTTATTCTCACAAACTGCTTCTTTTTTGTAACACATTTCCTTTGTATACTTTTATTTCCCGCGATTTGTGTTACATACCTACATCTATTTTAACCGCACTTTTATTTCCGCGACTTTTGTCAAACATTGAGGTATTATAACCGCTTTTTCCCGCGACTTGTGTTTACGAGTAGGTACTCACATTTATTTAACCGCACTTTTATTTCCGCGACTTTTGTCAAACATTTATTATAACCGCTTTTTCCCGCGACTTGTGTTTACGAGTAGGTACTCACATTTATTTAACCGCACTTTTATTTCCACGACTTTTGTCAAACATTTATTATAACCGCTTTTTCCCGCGACTTGTGTTTACAAGTAGGTACTCACAGTTATTTAACCGCACCGTTATTCCCGTAAATCGTGTTTACGGACATTTATTTGAACCGCATTTTTAATTCCCGTAAATCGTGTTTACTTATATTTTATTTGTGTGGGCTAAGTTTTATAATCATGCCACCGAAAAATGACCCTAAGGACGAGGCGGCTAGGGACCCCGTCCAGAATGAACTGGTTATTTTAGAAGCTAAGCGCAGTGCCTTCTTCGCCCGCTTACAAACTATATACAAATTGTCGGTTAAGGCGTACGAAGACGAAATTCAACGTAAAACGTTCTTAAATAGCGTATCAAATCTAGACCAATTGCGATCAGATTTTGAGCGTGTTTTAGACTCGTACAATGAATGCGTTTTACGATTAACGCCTGATGCAACCGCTAATTATCAGTCCTGGATCGCGTTTGAGGATATGTATTGTCAAATCAAACGCATTCAGTCTGAAATCGAAAGTTCGCCAGAGTCTCAGCGGCCTTTGCATTCCGCTCTGAAGCAAAATCTCCCGCCTATGCAGCTAATGGAATTTAATGGCGACCTTCGTAATTGGCCATTATTCTATGAACAATTTAAAAGTGTGATTCATAACAACTCACGCTTAACAGATAGCGAACGCATTCAGTTCCTAGTAGGTAAACTGACTGATAAGGCTAGGTCGGTATGCGCGGGGCTGCCAGCCACAGGGGAAAACTATCCCATAATTTGGCAAGCGCTCGTTGATAAATATGAAGACAAACGCGCCATGGCAGCCGGCTATATCAATCAGCTGTTAGACTTTAAACCCATAGCGAATGGGTCCGCTTCTAATTTGGAGTATTTTCTATGTAATTTCGACGCCTCCGTTAAGGCGTTTAAAGCGCTTAAATTACAAGATTTAGCGGATTTTTTGTTCTTGCATATCGCATTACAAAAACTAGATCCCGAATCGATAAAATTATTTGAGATGTTTTATCGCAAGGAAACGTGTCCTTCGTACAAAAATCTTATTGATTTCGTCAAAGAACAATCCAGGGTTGCATCGCATTCGACAACAAAACAAACATTTTCACAATCACAACCGAGATCTAATAACAATAAAAATATACCGCTACCAAAAAACAATTCGACGAAAACATTCGTTAATACGCAAACGCCCGCGATTGATTCTTGTTTGTTGTGTAAAACTAATAAACACGAACACTTATATCAGTGTGCCGCTTTTACAAAAATGTCCCCGTACGAAAGATTTAATTTTGTAAAAACTAATTCCGTGTGTAACAATTGCCTTAGTTATAAACACAAATTTTCCGCTTGTATGTCACACAGAACGTGTAGTATATGTAATGCACAGCACCACACGTTATTACATTTTAATCCGCCGCATAAACAAACTTATTTACCTAACTCGCATCAAACCAGTACCAACACTTTTGTTGACAAGGCGAATTCCACACCGCGGCCTAGCAGTAGTAACGGGGTGGCAAGCAATTTGCAATCTTATCACCCGGCCGATAGGGTTGATAATGGTTTGAGGCATGACTCAACGTTGAATCATTTGTCGGCTCGGAGTGCAAATGATGATGATAACTTGAGAACGCTTATGCATAAAACAACCTTATTAGGGACCGCAAAAATTCGACTTTATGACGCAAGCGGTAAGGTTCATTATGCAAGGATTCTGGTCGATCCTGGAAGCCAATCTGATTATATAACACTCGAGTGTTGTAATCGATTAGCGCTGCCGATTTCGAACCAGAATCGTTTTGCCAGGGTTCAAGGTATTGGGGGTTCGTCCCAAAAAATACTTGGGATGTCAATAGTGCAATTTAGTTCCCGATTCGACAGTAATGGCGATAACTCTTACACTATTCAGCCTCTGGTGGTGGAATCCATTACGTCACACTTGCCTGACTCGCCTATCGACATATCTTTGTTTGATTGTTTTAAGAATATACCTCTGGCCGATGATTGTTTTAATGAGCCCGGGCCCATTGATATGCTTATAGGAGCAAATTTATTCTGTGACATCTTACTTTCTGACAAAGTCCGAAGTGCCGGCTTGCCTTCGGCTTTGGAAACCACCCTGGGTTACGTCATAATGGGGGACGTCACTGTGACGTCACCTCCGCGCGCGACTCGTGCTCTCTGTGCGTTTACGCACGAACCGCTTAACCAAACTTTAGAAAAGTTTTGGAACTTGGAGGAAGTACCCTCAAAGAAATTTCTACGTCCCGATGACAAGGGATGTGAACAAATATTTACCGCAACGACGACGCGTAACGATAATGGTTCTTACGCAGTCGATCTTCCCTTCAAGCAAACGCCAGATAATCTGGGCAATTCTTTTGTAACCGCTAAAAGAAGATTTTCGATGCTCGAAAATCATTTCTTAAAATACCCGCAACTCCGCGACAAATATGATGACGTCATTCGGAATTACCTGGATAAGGGGATTATTTCTTTGGTTCCGCCCGAAGAGTCCTCTACGCCAGGGTTTTGTATACCTCACCACCCGGTCATCCGGAACGACAAATCCGCGACAAAAATCCGCCAAGTTCTGGACGGTAGCTGCAAATCAGACAGTGGACTGTCATTAAACGACATCCTACATACTGGCTGTAATTTGCAAGCAGACATTTTTCACATTCTTTTGAATGTTCGCATATTCCGCGTTGCCTTTTTCGCTGACGTCCGCCAAATGTACTTATGCATAGAAGTACATCCGCACCACCGCTCTTTTCAACGATTTTTGTATCGCTTTTCGCCTGAAGTACCTTTGGAGATGTATCATTTCAACCGGGTCTGCATTGGACTCCGGTCTTCGCCATTCCTCGCGCTTCGCACGCTCCGCCAGCTCGCTAGTGACGAACGCGAGAGATTCCCGCACGCTGCCGCCGTTCTCGGAGGGGACGTTTACATGGATGATCTAGCTTCCTCTGCTTCTTCATCCGAGGAAGCAGTTGCGATAGCGAATCAACTAATCAGTCTCTTCGAGGCTGGCGGGTTTGATCTGGTCAAATGGACTAACAACTCTCCGCAGTTGCTAGAGCACATCCCCATATCTCACCGCCAGTCGGAAGACGTCTCCTTCGGTGACGGCGACACTTTGAAGATTCTTGGTCTTAGACGGCTTCCCGCTTCGGATGAATTTGTCTTTGACGTTTCTCCTCCGCAACTCAGTGGCACGAAACGTTCTATTCTTTCAGCTACTGCTCGTTTGTATGACGTGCTAGCACTCGTCGGCCCTGTCATACTTCATTCCAAGCTTCTTATAAAGGAACTATGGCTCTTAAGGACAGATTGGGATGATTTGAGGCCACCGCCGCACATATCGCATTTATGGGAGCAGTTCGTCAGTGAGCTTCCACTGATTTCAGCTCTTAAATTTCCGCGTCAATTCGGTGTCGAGTTTGACGATGTTTTGTCTCAGCGTCATCCAATTGCGGATACATTTGCATTTTCTGACTCTGAAGTTGTCTTATGTTGGGTGCACTCTTCACCTCACAGATTCACAACTTTTATAGCAAATATTGCTCAATATCAAAATAATTTTGCAACTTCTAAATCTTACCTAAATGAGCTTCACACGTTTCTTCAGTCTGATCCGTATTATACGCATTTCAAGGAAGAACTTGAAAAAAAAGACGAATTACTTGGCGTATGAGCCCTCCAAACGCGCCTCATTTTGGAGGCATTTGGGGAGGTAACATTAAATGCTTTAAAACTCATCTTCATCGTGTTATAGGCAATCAAATCCTGACATGCGAAGAATTACTTACCGTGCTTACTCAGATCGAAGCGATTCTTAATAGCCGCCCTCTTTATATACTAAGTTCTGACCCGTCAGAACCCACCGCGCTAACGCCAGCACATTTCATGTCAACCTCGCCGTTGCCGCGTTTGCCCGCCGCCGACTTAAGCCAGGAGCGAACGAATCTATTAACTCGTTTTTCAATGCTAGACTCGCTTGTCCAATCATTCTGGAAACGGTTCCGAGTTGAGTATCTTCACAACTTACAAAGCAGAGAGAAATGGAATACTCCAGACAAGCCGATAGCGGTGGGAACAATAGTTTTAATAAACGTTGCTAACGCGCCACCCTTGCAGTGGCCGCTCGGAATAATAACTCGGGTATTCCCTGGGCGAGACGGTGTTGTCCGCGTTGCTGAAGTGCGGACCCGCAACGGTACGCTCGAGCGACCGATCGTTCGGCTGTGCCCGCGTTGGTTTAATGCTCTAAGGTGCCCGCTGCCTACGCAGTAGGGTTGCCACCACATACATATCTATGTATATATATTTTTTAAGTTATCATAAATAGTTATTATTTTAGTATAATTACCTAATTATAGGTAAATTGTACACTTCGCTTATCTTTAGTTATATGGTGCGATATTATCTTTTTCTATGTACATCCATATGTACATAATTATTACTTTTCTCTTTGAAGGGAACCCTTCAAGCCGGGGGAGATGTTGGATTTCGTATGTTGGTCTTTCCGACTTTTATCTGTTGTCGTGTCTATACTCGCGATTCCTATACCTACATCATCCCTTTCCAACATGCGCACTGATATATCGCGCCGTCTTTGTCATATACACGACGTGTGCGCAACGCTCGCCCCACCTGGCGAGAGAAAAGTGTTGTTGAATTCTCTCCTGCGTGCGTGTAACATCCTCCGCTGATAAAAGACAATAAATCTTATTAAATCCGCCGCAAATCTCTGTACATCGTTTGAAAACTATATATGCTGTCAGCTCAGCATTAAAAGGTGTTCGACTGTTCGTGAAGTGAAGGTGTTTTTGGACAATTTGGGATTGCGCTGCGCGCCCCACACGAGCACATGGTGTGCCACGAAACGCTAGCGTGAAGGAGGAGTTCACCCAAATCACAAGTAAGTGCGCATGGCTCCTATAACCTTCTGTTAGCTGATTCATCCACCTGTTCCGATTTCCAAAGGCAGCTAACTTTCCTGCACAATTTCGCATCAAGTAGCTACGACAATAGACCACACGGTTGGATACCTACATACAGTCCACTAACGCGCTAATCTCTGAAAAGGGAAACTAAAAAGCGCACCGCAAATTAAAACACCCTTGCAGGGCGTGATCAAAATTCAATTCTGTACGCCCCAGAATAAGAGATGAACGAGATTTTATATTAAGTAATAATCCAAAAATATTTCAAGATGTCGAACCACTAAATAATGTAAATTTTAATTCAGATCACAGGCTAGTACGTGGAAAAATATTAGAATCAAACACCAAAATGTCAAGAAAACATATAACTAAAAATAAAGTAGTAATCCCTAACGCAATCCCAGATGTCCTACAAAATAAGTTATCAGATAAACTCGCAGAAGCAAATCATACCACTATGGTACAAGAAAAATACAACATACTGGAAAAAGGATTAACAGATTTAAATAACCAATTCAGACTAATATCAGAAAAGAGAGATAAATTGGGACCACAAGCGAGGAGCCTAATAACACAAAGACAACAGTTATTCATGGATAGGAAAAACAAACGAAAGGAAATATCAGCTATTAGTAAGGAAATAAATGAAAGTATCAGAAAATATAGACAAAAAGCAAGGATAGAAAGAATAAAAGCATGCATTGAGAAATCGGGAGGAGTGAAGAAAGCCATGAAGCAACTTAGAGAGGAGAAATCATGGATCCCATTTATCAAAGACAAAAATAAAAAGCGAGCATCCAAGAGATTACATATAATGGATATCGCCACACAATTTTATAAAAACCTTTACAACAACAATGAAGTGACATTAGAAAATCAACAAAACGACTGGAAGTCAGCAATAATAGAAGATTTTGAAAAGGACGATGATGAGGTCCCGGAGTTCTTGAAGAGAGAAGTTGAAAATGCTGTTTTATCACAAAAAAATGCAAAATCCCCTGGAGATGACAACATAGATAATGAATTATTAAAAGCAAGTCTTAACAATATCCTGGATCTGCTCACTGACCTATTCAATGAAATTTTGAAAAAGGAGTTTATACCAACTCAATGGACAAAGACCACAATTACCCTTCTACACAAGAAAGGTGACAAAAGTGACATCAATAATTATAGGCCAATAAGCTTGATGAGTAACCTATACAAGATATTTTCGAAGTTAATATTAGGACGTATAACAAAAACCCTAGATGAAAACCAATCAAGAGAACAAGCGGGTTTCCGAAAACAATTCTCTACAATAGACCACATCCTGGTAATTAAACAAATAGTAGAGAAATGCCGTGAATATGGAAAGCAATATTACGTAGCATTTGTAGATTACAATAAGGCATTTGATTCGCTTAATCATACCGAGATATGGAAATCACTTAAAGAACAAAATGTCCCAGAAAAATACATTAGAATAATAAAAGAAGTATACGCAAACAGCACCGCAAAAATTAAATTAGAGAGAATAGGAGAAGAATTCCCAATAAAGAGGGGAGTCCGGCAGGGGGATCCTCTATCACCTAAGATATTTATAGCCGTACTTGAAAGTGTGTTTAGACGTATGAACTGGGAGAACTATGGGCTAAATATTAATGGAAGAAAACTTAACCACTTAAGGTTTGCAGATGATCTTATACTAATTACAGATAATCCTACAGAACTGCGATATATGTTAGAAGAACTTGACATTCAAAGCAAACGGGTCGGTCTATCCATGAATATGTCTAAAACAAAGCTGATGACAAATAATAGTAATGAAGAGCAAATCATAATAAACGGAAGCACCATTGAGTATGTCAAGGAATATGTATATCTTGGGCAGATAATATCACCCTTAGACCAAATAAGTAAAGAAATTGAAAAAAGAACCTCAAACGCATGGAAGAAGTTTTGGTCACTAAAAGAAGTTATGAAGGCAAAGGAAATACCAACAAGTCAAAAATTTAGGGTTCTTGACTCCTGCATTATACCGGTGATAACTTATGGATGCCAAACTTGGGCAATTACAAAAAAGCACTACCAAAAACTTGCTACATGTCAAAACCACATGGAAAGGAGCGTGCTAAATATAAAACTTAAAGATAGAGTTAAATTATCGGTAATTAAAGCCAAATCAAAGAGCAAAAGCATTGGTAAGATAGTGAAGCAACAAAAGTGGCGCTGGACAGGCCACATGATAAGACAAAACTTAGGTAAATGGACAAAAGAAATAGTTGAGTGGTACCCAAGAGGAAATAAAAGAAAAAGAGGAAGACCCATTCTTAGATGGTCAGATGACCTTAAAAAGATTGGTGGAGGAGTGTGGCTGCGGGACGCAAGGGATCGCGAGGCGTGGAAAGCTTTGGAGGAGGCCTATGTCGGAAGACAAGTTGAGGTTGTCGATGGAAATAGTTAGAAGTAGAAGTAAATAATAAGTAAAGTATGTAGTTTAAGTTTTCTTGAAAATTGTTAAACCTCAGCAATAAAGGCTATTTTTATTTTATTTTTTATTATGTATAGTTTTATATAATTATTGTACGAACCTAACTTAAGAGGAAATATGTATAAATAAAGAGATAATATTCATTTATAATAATATACGCGGTAAAATCCGTTCCCTTCTTTTAAAACACTTAACAAGGCAAAGCATGCACGATATTCATGAACTTTTATATGATCTAATAAACCATATAATTATTTTTAAATTTTGATGTGGGTCGGGCCACTTCAATTAGAATTGTGGCTTGTAGGTTCGCTAGACCCCAGGGTTTTCTTTAAAACCTGAAATGATGTAGGTATTACCTTTTGCACAATGTGCCGCCCAAGGCATTTGTGTATTCAAGTTCCATAAGACCGAAGGATTTCCATTGTTCTGTACGCAATCTGCACACTGTGTCTTGTGGTGATGTAATATTGCTCTGCCTGGACTTGAGGCGTTTATTCTTAAATCAATAACTGACCTGTAAAGTTTTCCCCAGCCCCATGCAGTGAGCGAGGATGCAGCCCGAGCCGCGGTCTTTCTTGATGCGCTTCACGCTCTCAAAGCATGCGTTCCACATGAACTTTATGCCGTTCGCCTGTCAAATAAAACAAATGTTACTGGATATCATACACCATAGGGAGCATTCCACGGAAAAGTCCACCGTTGTCCCGTACGAACACGAATTTTCAGCAAATTGAAGTCTTGGAGTCTCTTTTTCTGCGACAATAGAGTCAAATTATGGTCAGAATTATAATACTCCAATTAAAATTGCAAAGATAACTCTATAGACATAAATATACACGCGTTTGTACGGGACAGCTCGTGGACTACCCCATAGATTGTCGTATGTTGCAGACTAATCTCTGTACTCTCTGTAATGTAATGGTGCTGTGCCCTAAAATAATTCAATGGCATGATTACACACTTTTGAATAGGAATATGTAATATTTTACCGCAATCAAAAAAACTGTTTTATTTATTTCTGGTACAATTATACGTAATTTTTTAAATATGTACACTACATCTTTTGTTCTCCACGCGCTTTCTAAACAATTGCCACATATAAAACGGCCTCCGTAGCCCAGTGGGTAGTGCCTCTGCCTACGAAGCTGGAGGTCCCGGGTTCGAATCCCGGTCAGGGCATTTATTTGTGTGTTTATTTATCACGAATATTTGTTCCTGAGTTATGGATGTTATATATGTATATAAGTATCTATATGTATTTATCTATTATATATATCATCGCCTAGTACCCACAACACAAGCCTTACTGAGCTTACCGTGGGCCTAGGTTGATTTGTGTAAGATTGTCCCATAATATTTATTATAAAATAGTTTAAGTATCAAGAGAAGAACATGTGAGTCAAATTTAAAGGCAATTCCGGCCACTGTAGTACAGACCGTATGGCGGTTCACCTGCACGATGGACTAACTAACGTAAAGGCATAAATCTCAAAAATGATATAATGCGGACAATCTTACACACAAAATCAACCTAATCCCAAACTAAGCAAAGCTTGTACTATGGGTACTAGACGACGATATAGATACTTATATAGAGAAATAAATACTTAAATACATAGAAAACATCCATGACTCAGGAACAAATATTTGTGCTCATCACACAAATAAATGCCCTTACCGGGATTCGAACCCAGGACCTCTTGCTTCGTAGGCAGGGTCACTACCAACTAGGCTAAAGCGGTCGTCATGCTGCGAGGGACAGTGATGAGCCGGAAGTCAACAAAAATCCCCAACCACAATCATCCATCAGTCATAAAGGCCGAAACGTACTGACAGCGGTGGCGGCGCGGCGCGGAGGCGGTACCGGTTGTAATGTTCGAGCTAATATGAAAAGATCCGCACAGAACGTTTTTTTCCCGGCCGTTATTCTGTGCGGAACCTTTCGTATTAGTTCGAACATTACAACCGATACCGCCTCCGCTCCGCTCCGCCACCGCTGTCAGTGCGTTTCGGCCTTAAACGACATGACCAAAAGCGGTTGCACCAACTTGCGATTATAGACTGATCAACGTTAAATATGGCGCCGGCAGCTGTCATGCCATAGCAACTAGTCAAACTTTCCATACATTCTGATTTTAGGGTCAATCAACTTTTTCTTGTTGTTATTCTGTCCCGGTAAGCCAAGAGACAACAGTAACAGACTTTCTTAGAAAAAATACTATAAACTGGACTCCTATCATGCTAAGGAGATGGCCCACCTTGGAATGGGTTTACCAATATGACAAAAACACGTGTTTAGTGGATTTAAACCCCATAAAATAAAAGTTTTAAAGAGTGACCCAGGAGACGTAACCATGGCAACGAGCAACAAGAAATAGTTGATTGACCCTTTAACAAACACCGCTCACGATTACAGACGGTTTTGTGCAACCCACCCACCTTCAATCTACGAAGAATACAACACAACATCTTCGGTGAAACTTTGTCTGGTTTTATTTTGAACCTCCACAGGGGCGGCGCGTGAGAATTTTCACTGGACAACCCAGAGCAAAACAAAGGGCTGTGTTTGGCAATATACATACATACATATAATCAGGCCTCTTTCCCAGAGGGGTAGGCAGAGATCACGGATCTCCATTTGCTACAATCCTGACAAACCACTTTCGCAATATATGGCATGAAATTTTAGGTAAGCCGGTGGGCATCTGTAGAACAGACCTGATGGGGCTTCAGTTTCTTGACGAGCCCGCGGTCGACCTCGATGATGGGCTCCTTGGTCTCCGGGTCAAAGTCAAGCACCACCTTCTCGAGCACCACCTCGTCTGGTTTGCCAGACTCGTCGAATTCCAGGTTGTTGTACTGTAACAACACACATTTAACAAACTTCAGAATAACCAATATTAAAGAGGAAATGCAACAACCCAACAACACTAGAAGTGGATGCTGGGCTACATTAGGTAACAACCAGCAAAAAACCTAAGAGGATGATGAATATAGCCATGTAGAAACATGATAATATAATTTTCTCAAACATAAAAGTATGTTATAAACATAAACGCTACGGTAGCCTAGTGGTTCAGGCATGCGGCTGTCAAGCGGCGGTCGTGGGTTCGAATCCCGGCTTATGTACGGAATATTTACCGTTAGCTTTTCGGTGAAGGAAAACATCGTGAGGAAACCGGTCTAATCTCAATAAGGTCTAGTTTTCCTTCTGGGTTGGAAGGTCAGATGGCAGTCGCTTTCGTAAAACTAGCGCCTATGCCAAATCTTGGGATTAGGTGTCAAAGCGGACCCCGGACTCCTTTAGGGCACAACCGGGAATAACGCTAGGAGCATGATGATAAAAGTATGTTTTAATATCACGAAATGAAGACATGAAATTTCTTAAAATACTGTTTTACCCGGGTCTAACGCGATATTTATTTACCTACAGTATTTCAAAATATGTACAAAGCGCGAGAGTTTAAAGTGTTATATGAAATTTCTTGTTTAAGGGGGTTCGATTGCCATACAAAACGTTATTTGACATTCGTAGGCTAACGGCGTGATATTTTAAGAAACTTATGTAACAAACTTTCATAAATTGGCTTCCCATTTGCGCCAAATTCCCCCTTTCCTAGAATAAACTAACATAAACTAGATTAATTTGAGAAATTGGTTTGTCACGTGATATTTTGGGAAAACTATTTTTCTCAAATAAATCTAGTTTATACAAGTTTATTCTAGGAAAGGGGGAATTTGGCGCAAATGGGAAGCAAATTGATGAAAGTTTGTTACATAAGTTTCTTAAAATATCACGCCGTTAGCCTGCGAATGTCAAATAACGCTTTGTATGGCAATCGAACCACCTTAAGCCTCCCTACATTACTTCTTGGCGTTACGCCAAGAAGTAATGTATGAAAACCCTAAATAAAACCATTATTGTCCGCTACTCTAACTTTTTAAATATGCTTAGGTACTAATATTAAACTGACAAAGGAAAAATTACATACTGCCAACCACCACTAGACTCTGTAAGCAAACTCGCGACATTAAAAAAAAAACTAAATCTATGGTACAGTGGCGGAATGAAAAGGTTGACCAGTTTTCAAATCAATTAATTTACGCGTTGCAAGCACATGTTACTTTTTTAAACTGTGTAACAGACGAGTGTTGTATTGAAAATTATGTTCAACTGTTTGACAACAAAGTTCAAATTTACTTAGACGAATTTTCCTTGACTATCCTCATAGCGCCCATGGGCCTACTGGAAGGACATATTCTCTTAAAGGAATTTAAACAATTTTGGGTTGGAATAGAGTTGCATTTGTTTTGTTTTGGTCTTCTCTTGAAACAAAATAAATTCAACTCTATTTCTTTTATTAGTTTGATTCAAATTTCGATGTCATTTGGTGTTGTATGGTGGGCGCCACGAGGATATTAATAGTTGAACTAAAACCTATTTATTAGTTTGATCTTGCCATTACGTTGTGTCAAGTTTGATAGATCTAATGATTAAATCCTCTTCGCTTAAAATTATTAAAACTATAAATGTGAGTAACAGGTACTGTCAATGTCATCATTGCTATTTCTAGTATACGTTTTTTTTCTTTTTTTAACTCGTTTTCCAATATTCAAAGAGGTGAATTCTCATAGTGAACGTATTTGTAGGCCATGTAGTGAAATGACATTCATTATGACGGAATGTGTCTGACACTCGGTCGATAAAGCAGATGCTTATAACTTATACTGAGCAAGCTAATACAGATCTTAAGGTGGTGGTCAACCTTTTCATTCCGCGACTGTACTATGCTTATGTGCGATTAAACATGGTGCACGAACGACTTGTTCAAATGGCATGTTTAAAAAATAAAAAAGGCGGCAAATTACACAATTGTTTTAATTGATTACCTTGTATTTATTTTAATATTTCCCCACTTCGTTTGACAAAAGCACTATATGTACAATCCTCGGCCGGAACAGCGGTGGTTGGCAGTTTGTAATTTTTCCTTTGTTAGTTTAATATTAATCTCGAAACTGGAATTTAAGACCAAAAAAACTACGACAGATAGGTACGTCACTGTCAAATCTGTCAAAGTAACTTATGTCATTGTCAAATAAATTTTTCAGGTTTCGCCAACCTTTTTGTTATATGCTTCTTTGTATTGGCTGGCACAATTCATTCATTAGGATTTTCTCAAAAAAACTTTATTTTCAACTCAACTAACATTGACAAAATTTTATTGTAAAGAATTACCAATTTACACACACGACAGTGTGCCATATTATTAACACAGTATGGAAAAGTTAAATAAAACCATTTTTTAATGAATTGTGTTTATTTATCATCATCTTCACCATCACTAATGTCAGAATCACTAATTTCGGAATCTGAGCCGGTCACTTGTATAATAATGTTTTCCACCACTCCAATAATTAATCCGTCCAGTTTGTACATCTCGTCCTCTACTTTCATGACATGACTTACACATGACTGCCACTTCTGCGGTGTCACCTCCCGGAGGCCTTCATGACCTCTGCCATTTTAAATGTTTTATTATTCCTGGCTACATGCCCTTTTACCTATTATTCTTTACACTATTATTCTACAATTAGCTAAATGTATTCAAAAATAGGTTATGAATAACTTACATGCATGTAGTTCAAATGTTGTACCAAATGTTATTAACACCTGAAGTGATACAAGCGCAATACCAGCTTTGCAACCAAAAATTACGGATGATTAAGTTTTTATTAAAGCGTCTTGTATTTATGTAAAAATAAGTAAATAAAATTACTTCTTTAAATTATAGAAATAAAATTACCAACAAATAAATTATGTCAGCGCGTGTTTTTAGAAAAAAGAGATTTACTATTGTTAGATCATTTTATTGCAGTGGCAACATTGTCGTAGTTTTTTTGGTCTCGAATTCCAGTTTTAGGTATAGTAAGCAATTTTAAAAAGTTAGAGTAGCGGACAATAATGGTTTTAGTTAGGCTAAGGAGTAATGTAGGGAGCCTTAAACAAGAAACTTCATGCCTTCATTTGGTGACATTAACGCATAAATTTCCGAGCATGTTTTAGAAAAATATGTTTTTGGAACATGTGTTTACTTGTTAGTAAATACTTGATGGTTGTGCTCAGTGGATGAGGCGCAAGCAACATCTCCTGAAGGTGCCTCATAGAGAGGCGAAACACGTGTCGAGGTTTTGTCATTATTGGTCACCACCAATAATGACAAAACCTCGTTTGCTGTAATATTTGCATGTTCCAAATACGCAAATAGCTATCTCATCATCGCTAATAGACCCAGGCAATCAAATAGGCTTATTCTGCGATGTTTTAAATATATTTCAAAATGTTCGTATAGATTCGATAGTCAACTGGTATTTTTATTCCCTCAAAATAATATCGCTTTATGCAAATAAATAATGGTAGAAATTTGAACGCTATATATTCAAGCCAAGAAGCCAGCCGCCATTATCGTGAAGTCATACATAACAAGAAATAGACATAGAAACGTCAAATGTGCGAGTCCTTCTTATCTACGCCTTCTGATTTTTGCATTTGCTGTTCTGACGTCACAGAAGACAAAATGGCGGTAGGCGTTTTCGGTCACGTGACACACAGGTTATAAAACTATGATTTTAATTTTCAAATTAAAAATAAATCTTGTTTTTATAAGGACATTGTGTTTTATTCGTATTTCTTAAGCTATAAACAAAATACTTTTCACGCCACTGCTCGGAAATATGGCCAAAGATGGATTGAAATGAGAGTAGAAAGTAGTTCTTACTAGTACAATTCAAAAACAGTCAAACAATGTAGATTTGCAAAGTAAAATGTAGTGTTTAGCGGCCTTTTTTACTTTCTACTCTGCTATTTGTCGATTATTTTTGAGTGGTTGGTCATTGTAATAGTGGTTGTTCAGTTTGAACAGCTCTTCGACCAATCACGGGGCGTCGAGCGCCGGCGAGCGGTGCCGCGCTTCTTTTGTTTTTTGATTAGTATTATGATCTTCAATTAGGAACTTAATTTTGATTTAAAATTATGATTATTTGGAATTTCCTCGCAGTAGACGTGAAAAGCACTATGTTAAGCCTCGGCCGAAAGTGCAATAGCTGGACTCGTACTTTCTAGCCTCTACAACAATGTACTATTGATAATTTAATTTTGATAAATGAAAATACCCTATTATTATTAAAAGTTGATGCTGGTCCGGTAATTCCCAATAATGTTAGCCGAGCGGAACTACGCAACACGCGCCACGCGCCATATAGGTATTTAACACTTTTCCATGCCAGCAAATGAAAAATGACAATCAAACAATGAATAAGACTATTCATTGACATTAAGGTGGTTCGATTGCCATACAAAACGTTATTTGACATTCGCAGGCCAACGGCGTGATATTTTAAGAAACTTATGTAACAAACTTTCATAAATTGGCTTCCCATTTGCGCCAAATTCCCCCTTTTCTAGAATAAACTTGTATAAACTAGATTAATTTGAGAAATTGGTTTGGGACGTAATATGTTGGAAAAACTATTTTTCTCAAATTAATCTAGTTTATACAAGTTTATTCTAGGAAAGGGGGAATTTGGCGCAAATGGGAAGCCAGTTGATGAAAGTTTGTTACATAAGTTTCTTAAAATATCACGCCGTTAGCCTGCGAATGTCAAATAACGCTTTGTATGGCAATCGAACCACCTTAAGATACACAATTGACAGTCTGTATGTGGTGGATATAACGCCTCTGCCTGGAAAAGGGTTAATTTCATTTTTTTTTTCTACTTGGGAGGTTTTAGTTTCGTAAATATTTTTCTTGAATTAAGGTATAAGGGTTAATTTTGATGATCGTTTGGCTTATGCAGACAATGTTTTTGGGTCCACAAGGCCGATCGAGGCTTTAACTCACATTTTGGGAATTTATCAGATGAAGCTAGGAGTCGAATATGTTTATCTTATACACGATTACTCGCGTCCGTAGGAAGATAACCTTAGATATCCTACACGTGTCCCCTGGGTAGTGCTAAAGAGTAATCAACTTTGGCTGCTGCACTGCACTCTTCATGAGAGCCTCGCAGCAATTAAACAGAAGCATTTATACACTATGTTTCTGTTTTCAATGCCATACGATTAAATAAATAAATCTTATACACTCACCAGTTTCTGGCGTTCAATAATGCGCGCCATCCTCTCTTTCTCCTGCCGCGCCGCTTTCTTCGTGGCCTCCTCAAGCTGGTTCTTGCTCATCACCTGTTAAACAAACATGGCGGTTAACTTTTACATCATCGGTTCCGAACCTGGGGGTAATTACCCCCGCCGTGGGTAAAACTGCTAACTATAAACGGTAATAAGTTTCAGTCAAAAATTAAATTTTTGGTACAAGCTTTTATTGCCGACTGTTTTTTTCAGCATACCATCATCAACTACTCATTGAGACGATTCTAACGAGCCCAAACTCGATGGGGTTGTGTCGTTTTATTGCGGAGTTCCTATGGCCACCTTCCAGCTCCAGCATCAGATCAGCTCCATGTCATCATAATATTGCATTGTCATGCGATATACATATGCATGCAAAATTTCAGCTCAATCGGAAACCGAGAAGTGGGTCAATTTAACTTGCAAGATTTGATTACAGACAGACAATGGGACAGGTGAAAGTAAATAAAAGCTTGTAAAATAGTTAGTATTATCATATATATTAAAGGTGAAGCAAGATAACATGTAGGGGGGTTCTTGCAGACTTTTAAGATAATAATAATATTATTTTCATAATAACTAACTAACACTGTCATAAAACTATGTTTAATAAATAATTGTACTAACACTATTAGTGAGAATATCTAATAATAAGTAAACATGTATATTAACTTTAATCTGCAAGAAATAGAAGGCTTTTTTTTAATATTATTTATAAGATAACATGAGCTTCCGGCATGCGGTGGGTAGACTGTAAGCATGAAAATGAGCCCGAATTAATGTAACAAAAGTGCAATTCGACAGAAAATCACAGTTTTCTAGGGTATGCAAAGTTAGACTTCACGGGCAATGTAGCAGCATTTTACGTTCTATTTTTTAGGGTTCCGTACCTCAAAAGGAAAAAAAAACGGAACCCTTATAGGATCACTTTGTTTCCGTCTGTCTGTCTGTCAAGGTTAAGACCCTTAATCTCGGCAACGCTTGGAGGTATCGAGTTGAAATTAAACCCATATAATCAGGTCTACAGTCCCTTGAAGCTGTGAAAAAATCAGACTTCTAAGTCGACGTAAAAAAAAGATACGGCCGTTTATGCCGCAAAAACGTATATTCCGACACTCTCGAGGGGATCAAAATTTATAGAATACTTTCCGTTGACATAGAACTTTGAAATTTAGCGAGTAATCTAATATCGTCTTTTACTACAAGTACGGGGAAAATCTGAAAACTATACTTTTGTCATTTTGTACGGTTTTGTGTGGGCAAGTCCGCCTCGCACTTGGTTTTTTAGGATAGAGTGGGGCTTCATGGGCAATGTTGCATTATGTTACGTTCTGTTTTTGTATACACCGTGAGCCTGAGGAACCAGACCAACTTTAACTATCGATTCTAAAACCTATTTGGAGTATATAATGTGGTACATAAAGTCCAATTACGCATAATCGTCGAGATATAAACTATTTAAACAAAAATTAAAATTTTAAAATCTCAAGTCTAACACACCCTAAAAACGTGACGTAGGTACATGGACGCGTTTAAACTATTTTAATGAATATGCTATTCGCAGTATTTCTGGCCAGTTCCTATCAATAAGTTTGTGATTCAATTGTTTGTCGTTTGATTACTTACTTTCTCGCCTAGGGATAGGATTGTCTTTCTCTCACTCAACTAAAGATTTGTTCACAAGGAAGTGCTTAACTTTATTTATTAATTTGGTTCTAAAAAAATATTTTGTTAAAATGCTTAATTGGACCTATGTTTAAATAACATTAATTAATCGTAATATCTTTAGGAGTACGCTGCTAAAATATGTCGGGTTCCTCAGGCCCACGGTGTATATATATGCCGTGTGTTTACCTTGCGGATATTCTTCCTGCCGTGTTTCCTGCCTTCATTCTCCGATTCGGAGCCGGAGCCGTCGCTGTCGTTCACTTGTTTGATGCGACGACGCTTCTTTTTACTGCAAGTTAAACAAAATTGTTTGGGATTTATGCCCACACTTGAAATTACATTTGACACAGGGAATAATTACAAGCCATGGTCCTCAAATAACCATCCAGAGAGTCTACACGCAGATACATTAATTTTTGGAGTCAAATAAGCTGTTCTGGAGATTGCCCAAAACATACAATCTCAGACTTATCCTCTTTATAATATTAGTAAATATGGCGTTAGACCCGTGTTAAACGGTATTTTAAATATTAGTATAGATTACGGAAGTGAAGCTGAAAGGCCTTTGTGTCACAAAGACACGCCCGCACTTCATAAATAATTGTTGACAATAAAGGCTAATAAAAGTAATAAATAATAGATTACGGAAAACATTTGTAACCTTATATACTTACGTCCACGTACCGGAAGGCGCGGCGTGGGTAGGCCCCCCCCCACAAGGTGGACTGATGACCTGGTAAATCTTCTCCTTCCGCCGCGCTGTCTCGGCGTCAGAGTCCGACGCTATGGCGTTTGTTAGTAAAATCTTACGTAATATGTTAGTGTAAACTTACGTCCCATCACTAGAAGACAACGAGCCATCGCTGTCAGAGCCCTTCTTCTTCTTCCTCTTTCTGGGCTCGTTGCTCTCATCTTCCGAGTCCTCGAAGTCACTGACTCTCTCCTTCCGCCGCGCTGTCTCGGCGTCAGAGTCCGACGCTATGGCGTTTGCCTTGCGTCTTGTCGACTTCACCCTGTAATAAATAAGAGGTAATTATTATAATCCTCGTAGCGTTATTCGCGGTTGTGCCCTAAAGGAGCCCGGGGTCCGCTTTGACACCTAATCCCAAGATTTGGCATAGTCACTAGGTTTACGAAAGCGACTGCCATCTGATCTTCCAACCCAGAGGGAAAACTAGACCTTATTGGGATTAGACCGGTTTCTCCACGATTTTTTCCTTCACCTAAAAGCTAACGGTAAATATTCCGTACATAAATTCCGAAAAACTTGATAGCTGCATGCCTGAACTGAACCACTAGGCTACCGTAACTTATCAATAAATAAGTGGAAATTAATCATCAATATTACCACAGTATGCATTGGCGTCCAACGACGTCCACAGCTTGTTATCTATCTATACATATAATAAAGCTGAAGACGGTCGAAAGTCTGTACATGGAAGATATTCGAAAAAAAAATTGGCTAGAGATACTTAGCATCGATAACAGAACACGTTCCAACAGTTTTTAGAATTTTTGTCTGTTTGTCTGTTTATGTGACTGCGCATCACGTGAAAACGGCTAAACTGATTTAGATGAAATTTGGTATAGAGATAGTTTGAGTCCTGGGGAAGGACATAGGGTAGTTTTTATTCCCTAAGGGGATGAAATAGGGGGTGGAAATTTGTATGGAGCTACTTAAACCGCTGCACTGATTTGGATGAAATTTGGTATATAAATAGTTTGAGTCCCGAAAAAGGTAAAAGGATAGGTTTTATCCCGGAAATCTTCTTCTAAGGGAATGAAATGGGATGTGAAATTTTGGATGGACTCCGTTTAGATCAAATTTGGTATATAGATAGTTTGAGTCCCGGAGAATGACAACGGATAGTTTGAATCCCGAAAATCATCCCATTAGGGGATGAAATAGGGGTTATAATGTGGATAAATCCCATTTATTTAAAATTTGGTAAAGAGATAGAAGGAGTCCCAGGGAAGGACAATGCATAGTTTTTATCCTGAAAAGTTATCTCCTGAGGGGGTGAAATGAGGGGTGAAAATTTGGATATGTCACCGTTAGATTGTGAACACAGTCAGTTATAATCTTACCCGTTATATTGTAAACTGACGGAATATTGTGAACTGCCAAAACCGTTCACAATTTAACAAAATATTTTTCGTTAGTTTATAAACTTTCAATGTCGAATCGTCAAATTGTGAACTGAGATCAAATCGGCATGCTACGGAACGTACACAAAGACTAGGTAGGTTAAGTTAGTTAGGTATCTTCAGTTGCCCGAAGGGCAAAGCGCCCAGAAATAGGAGCCCCGTGCAGCGGGGCTCCGTCGACACTGCTGGGTGCCGAAATAAATGGAAGAAAATGTTTGAATAACAAAAAAAAAACAATCACGTTCTGACGTAAGTGGAAACTGATGCAAGTGGAATAATTCGCTCAACCAAACAGCGCACATGTTGCGTTCCAAATCAGGCAAATTTGATTCAGTTTACAATTTGACGATATGACATTGTTAGTTTATAAACTTACGAAAATGAATGCGTAAAATTATGAATTATTTTAGCAGTTCACAATATTCCGTCAGTTTACAATATAACCCACACCGCACCTTCCGGTACGTGGCCGCCACTCGAGAACCTTTCCGCTCCAACGGCCATCGGTTCTACGTGCAATGTGCCCCGCCCACTGCCACTTAAGTTTAGCGATTCGGAGGGCTATATCGGTTACCTTAGTTCTGCTGTGGATAGCCTCATTTCTGATGCGATCACGCAGAGAAACTCCCAACATAGCCCTCTCCATGAGGATGGATGTGGCTCCAGGGGGTGAAATGGTGGATGAAAATTTGGATGGAACCCATTTACGGTATAGCGATAGTTGGAGTCCTGGGGAAGGACATAGGATAGTTTTTTCCGGAAAATCATCCCCTAAGGGGGTGTAATTGGGGGTGGAAATTTGTTTGTGACCCATTTTGATAAAATTTGGTTGAAAGATAGTTTGAGTCCTGGAATAGATATGATATCCATATGATAGTTTTTATTTCGGAAATCATCCCCTAAGGGGGTGAAATGGGGGTGAACATTTGGATGTAGCCCATTTAGATGAAATTTGGTATAGAGATATACAGACCGACAACGGATCCCCCTAAGGGGATAAAATAGGGGGAGAATATTTGGATAGAACCCATTTAGATGATATATTGTATAGAGATAGTTAGAGTCCTGGATGAGGACATTAGATCATTTTTATTACAGAAATCATCCCCTAATGGGGTAAAATTGGGGGTGAAAATTTGGATGTAACCTATTCAGATGAAATTTGGTATAAAGATAATTTTTTTATCCCGAAAATCATCCTCTAAGGAGGTGAAATGGGGGTGAAAAATTGGATGGAACCCATTTACGGTATAGCGATAATTGGGTGTCCTGGGGAAGGATATAGGATAGTTTTCTCCTAAAATCCTCCCCTAAGGGGTGAAAATTTGGATGTGAGTGACCCATTTAGATGAAATTTGGTTTACAGATAGTTTGAGTTCCGGGAAAGGACAAAGGATAATTTTTATCCCGGAAATCATCTCCTAAGGGGGTGAATATTTGTATGGAGCTACTATACAACCCATTTAGATAAAATTTGGTATAGAGGTAGCAAGTAGGCGCGGCGTTGGTAGACCCCCCACAAGGTGGAATGATGAATGGTAAAGGTCGCGGGAGTCCGCTGGATGCGGGTGGCGCAGTACGTCTAGCACAACTTGCTGCTAAGTCGAGTCGCGTGCGACTCAGCGACTCCTGTCTCACTCGTATTGTGCAAATTAGAAAGAGGAGGCTAGATTCTCTCGACTCGCGTCGCGCTTGTTGTGTCAGTTGTGCTAACCCCGCAGGATTGGTCAATTTGGAACTCTATGGGGGAGGCCTATGTCCAGCAGTGGACGTCTTTCGGCTGATATGATGATGATAAAGATAGTTTGAGTCTCGGGGAAGGACATACGATAGTTTTTATATCGTAAATCTACCCCTAAAAGTGAAATGGAGGGTGAAAGTTTGTATCGAGCTACGATATAAACGAGTTCTACGCGGACGAAGTCGCGGGCAAAAGCTAGTAAGATTTATAAGCCTTCCTCAAGGAGGATAATAGCCTCATCCAGTGGACTACCAGATTGTTGTTCAGCTTGCTGCAGTAGCTACGCGGGTCTAGTGCTCAAAATAATATACACATGGACTCAATAAGAATAAGTAAATATTTGGCTAAGTAAGCTCAGTAAGGATTGTGTAATGGGTACTACCCTTAAGTATCCCACTGATGGGCAAAGGCCTCCCTCTTTTTCTTATACATATCCCTGTCCTGGGCAGCCACCAGTCATGATAGATATAAATACATAGAAAACATGCATTCAAGACTCAGAAACAAATATTCATGCTCATCACACAAATATTTGCCCTTAGAAGGGCTGCGTAAGGCTCCGCACGTGTATGGTCTTCTCACTCTCTCACTGAGCATACGCGTGAGCGAGATATCATGTTTTTCGGAATATTTCAGAAAACGAGAAGAAATTTAAGTAAGTAAGAAAATGAAGTTATTGTTCATTACTTTATGAAGAAGATTATATATAACATTTCATATTTTTCTGATAAAAAATGGAGCAGTAAATAGGTTACAAGTGAAATAATAGGGTTCACTTTAGATTTGTTTTTCTCTAAAGGTTTTTGTAAGGTCGAGCCTTAATAGCAGTCAATGCCAACAGCTTCAAGCGGTCGCCGCAGGGTGATCTGCAGTTTCAATACAAAATTGTCATTCACAACACACGAACCGCTCAAGCAGTTCCAACTGCTTCGGGCGGTTGGCAGCACGGTGAAATTTCATCATGCGGACAAGCAGCTTTGACTGCAAGAACGGTCCGTGTATGTTGATCACGGGTAACTGCTCTAAGCAGCCCGTCTATGGCCGGCCTTACCGGGATTCGAACCCCGGACCTTCAGCTTCGTAGGCAGCATGACTAACTAGTCTACCTACTAGGCTAACCTGTCGTTCGTCGTTCGCCATTCGAACGAAGAATCTATGACATTCTGATAAGGTACACTTGCGGGACTTCCACCGATGCCGTGCTTCCGGTTTCTACCGGTGATGTATTGACTGTTACGTGGCCGTCGTTTTAAAAACATTGATTTAATTAATTAGTAAATTAAATTCCAATACCTAATTATATTTTAAGGACTTAAGATGTACGGAAAAATACTAACGTGTCTTCATCGCTTTCTTCGTCCTTTTTGTCATCCTGTGAAAGAAAAAGAAAATAAATGTAATGACATCGACGGTTCATCATCATAAGATGTGATACATAGAAACTCCATTGCTTGATGTAAAGTAGGTATGCAAATGTAACAGCCCTAGGATACTACTTAGATCAGGTAATTTGCGACTGGGAAAGAATACATGGTTTGGACTATTTTTTTTGTAACACGGAGTTTGGTAGACAGTGATCTCTCCATTGTAAATATTGATATATAGCTTATTTACCTCAGAACCATTAGCCTTGTCGTTGTCCGAGCTAGATGGGTCGCTCTGTGCAAGGAGGTCTTCTTTAGCGATGTGGTTGATTCCGTCTCCATTCAGTTTTTGCATTGGGATCTGTGGCAGCTCTGAAAAACATTTCCAATAATTCATTCATTAATGCTTAATATTGCCTCTTTTTATTTTATTACGAAAATCAAAAGTATAATCCAACATTAAAACAACTGTAGCATTAAAACTTTCTTATGATTTATTTTTCTGATATTATATGCATTCGAAATCTGCACGCGCCGGCACCCCCCGAAAACGCTCTATATTAAACGGGCATATGCTATGACGCCACAGCATATATTCTCGGCGCGTTTACTATGGAGTAAGTCATTAATTTGCAATTATCTCCACAGAATTTGCACTTAAGTCTATATATATACTTGTCATACAAAATATCATTTCTAATTTAATAATCTGTGTACCTGTTATGTTCTTTTATCGAAAAAAAATCGTCATCTAAACAATCGTTTTTTTTTCTTTCTATTGTATGATATCTCTACGTATATCCACATCGATTGAGTGCAATTTATTCGAAATTGAAGTCCCATGCAAGTTTCCCATTGTATCAATACATTGTATACATTTTAAGTGGACAAAATAAATTACTATACTAACTAATAGGTTTACAATCTGTATGGTGAATTACGTTTTAATTCTGGAATGTCTATTCAAACATTTCCCTACTACATATAAGAGGAGCCTTCTTAACCTTCCGAATCCTGCGGCTCACATCGGAGCCCGGCGAATTTCAGTCGTAAATCGGCAGAATTTTTAGTATACACTATTGTGGCACCAACTGGATATCGAAAGGTTACGTTTTTATTTACAACGTTTATATTAACTTGACCTTTTCGTACTATATTAGTCCAGGCAATGAACTGACAACTTGTATGGAAGAAATATCAAATTTGGAAATAATTTATAATAGCTGTAATGGATATATTATCAATTAAATGAACCTAAAGACAAATTGTACAATCTAAAGTCCAGTAATTACCTTCCTCATCCTCGGCCTCGTGCTCGCTCTCCGAGTCCGAGCTGACCGGGGCCAGTATCTCGTCCTTTATTGGCGGCGCCTTGGGCATCCTGCGGGTGCTCCTCGTGGGCCTGTCGACAGAGCGCCGCCGGCGACGACTATTTAACGTGTTCAGGTTGGACAATCTGCAATAAAAAAAAAAACAATTAGAGAACCCAACCAGCCCTTATACGGACCTGTAATTAAACAGTGTGTAGGAACCTTTGCAAGGAAAGTTTGCATAATGAGTGCCGACACTTCCTCTTACAGCTACTTCATCTGGCAAAAAACAGCACAGCGAAGAGCTATTTCCATAAGAGCAGAGGCACCAGAAGATGTACAGTAGACGTCTGATAGAGTAACTGTGTGCGAAGACGGAGCGAGAGTCCTCTGAAGATTCGTCTGCCATTACATAGTCGCCTAGTCCACTACCACTACCACCACCACCACACAAACCATGCTAGATGGATGCACTCCTTTACTACATGCTAGATGGATGCACTCCTTTACACGACCAGAGAGGTATTTGAATCAAATATCTGGGTATTTAGGTACTGTAGTTGCTCCGATACAAATATTTGTTCCTCTCCAAAAACTGGTACTAATGGCATCGTGCTGCCATTAGTACCAGCTGTGCAGCCGGTCTCAACTGCTAAATGCGGTCCATCTATGGCGGCTCTAAGGCCGAAACGCACTGACAGCGGTGGCAGAGCCGCGCGGCGCGGTATTCTGTGCGGACCCTTTCGTATTAGTTCGAACATTACAAGTTACAACCGGTACACCGCCGCTCCGCCAGCGCTGTCAGTGCGTTTCGGCCTTTAGGCGCAAGGAAGTGACGCGTCTGTCTAAAGGTGAATATCCATTATCCACCAGAGATGTGCGGAAATGTGTTTCCATATATTTGACAGCTAGGTATCAAATTTATGAAACACAGCTTCGCACAACTCATGTGGATATTCACATTTACCCTCAAGCTGTTTTTTCAACCAACGCGATTTATAAATGCAGCAACGTAGCTGGATTTTTGAACCCCTGACGCCAGCGAGGGGTGTTATAAGTTTAACATGTGTATATATGTGTGTCTGTCTTTGGCTCCCAAATGAATGAACCGGATTGAGTGATGTTTTATAAAATTGAAAGTCTGTTCTGTATACAGATGCTAGGATTCTTAGCTAGGACTTTTTCTCGGAGGTTTTTTTTTTTTTTTAATAATTGATGTCTGTCTGTCTTTTAGCTAGTGTTCGTTAAACGACTACTCAGCAGAGGGGCCAATATCCGAGCGTTTGAACCGCTCGCTTCTAAACTCATTGTCGGCTCAAGATTATTTCAGCAGAGGTAAAACATACCGCGGAAACTTAAATCAAATAAGACTCAGCACCGGTAACGGCTAGTGTTGTTGATAACGCTCATTTAGAGGCTTATAGACTCGAGCCTTAAAGACTCACGAGGCTTAAAGACTCGATGCTGTTTAAGAACCGTGTTGGTTTATTTTACGCATATGAATGCAAAATATTGACTTTTCGTCACTTGAGTATTTAAGCCTCGGGAGTCTTTAAGCCTCAAAATGAGCGTTATCCACAACACTGTGTTGTGGATAACGCTCATTACGCTCAGTACTTCATCAAAAGTGGACACTGATATTCGTCTCTTTGAATAGTATTTCCTGGAAAACGCTGAATATTTGCCCAGAGACTGAATGAACGTTCTTGTGGACACAACGCAGAACGGAACATAAAATTCGTGCTACAGAAAATGATGGCATATGATTTGTATGCGTACGGCATACGAAAGGAGTTAGGGAGCCCGTAGGCCAGGACTAGTCTCGCGAGCACCTAAGTGCTTATCCTACACCCAGTACGCTAAATAATAATAAACCATTTATTACAGGCATCTAAGGCCCATAGTTATAAATACCTTAAAGACTAACACACAAACAAAACAATACATACAATTTTGTTATAAAATTAAAACCTAATTATTATTTAGATATAATAGTGTATATAATAAGTTAACATTGTTAAGTTAGTAATTGTGAACCAAACACACACACACACACACACACACACACACACACACACACACACACACACACACACACACACACACACACACACACACACTCACACACATACCTACATTATATAATTAAGTTGCTTATATGTAGTACTTAAATTTTAACTTAAACTTAATTTATTTCGTTTTTGTTACCATCTCCGAGTGATGGAAGAGCGGGATCTTCCGATACAAGCATACGACATGCTTAATGGAAGGTTCCAACCTTGTTTGTTTTTATAACGTGTTAAAAAGTCAAATAAACTATTTTGTATTGTATTTTGTATTCAGGCGACGAAACAGCGTGGCTCAGTTGCGTCTTCAATTCCAGTGTACAATAAATGTCTAATGATACCCCGGCGGACGCCAAACTATGAACGCCAAGAAAAAGAAAGTAAAAGTTGCCGTACCCGCGGCGTCCACAACTAGTTGTTATGGAGCATGCTTCAATTCACACACAACTTAGAAAAGCTCAATATCTCAAAAACGGCTGAACCGATTTTATTGAAACGTAGCTAAAAACCATCTTGATCACGTCAGCTTTCGGATAAAAAAACTGCATTCAAATCGGTCCACACACAGACAGACGTCAAACTTATAACACCCCTCTTTTTCCGTCGGGGGTTAAAAATGTTTGCGTATGATTGTCAATTATCTGTATGACCAACGGTTTCAGAGTTTAAAAGTAACTTGGTACGATACCACAGAATAAGTAATAGTACTACGTACAGAAGGTTCTCTGTTAACAAATTCCCTGTTTAGGTACGCCAAACGTGCCTAAATGTGGCCATCCCGTTCTATCGCATGCAACGCGCTGCGACCCGTGCGAGCGTCCTGTACCAACACGTTGCAGCCACTGAATAGAGCCCTTCGAAGGGGTGACCGGCATGTACTTGTAGCGATAAACACAAATCGCGAGTGAGCCGCGCCTGACGATACTCGTATTATACAACTCCCAGCTCATACGGGGCTATTCAAAAATTTCGCGTTGTGCCGTATTTCATATACCTAATACAGAAGAGATTATTACCTATATTACTAGCTTCTGCCCACGACTCCGTCCGCGTGGAACTCGTTTATATCGTAGCTCCATACAAACTTCCACCCTCTTAGGGAATGATTTCCGGGATAAAAACTATCCTATGTCCTTCCCCGGGACTTAATCTATCTCTATACCAAATTTCATCTAAATCGGTTCAGTGGTTTAAGCGTGAAGAGGACAGACAGACACAGTTTCGAATTTATAATATTAGTATGGATTCTTCTTGACACTTGCCAGTGTTGTGAAACGCTCTTTATCCCAGCCCCCCTATTCTGTAACTTGTTTTAAGCTCACCTCAACGCTCACCCACAATTAAACCTTGACACCGCGATGCGTAGTAATTAAGCGCAGGTAGAGCCAGCGCCGGATCTAGATTTTTTTCGAGGCGGGGCAAAATCTGAAAAATGCCGCCCCCGCTTGCATTTTTTTTTTTTATCATTTTTTAAACCATCAGTCAGACGCCCACTGTGCACGCTTAACGTAAAAAAAATCGAGTGACTCAACAAAGAAACTTTAATAATTAAAAAACCTGCTCAGAAAATTTCACGAGAATAGGCGTGCCTCATGTTAAAATTGATTCGTTAGTTATATACCTACCTAGTTTTCTATTGTCGAGTCACTTTTTCGAAACTAAAAATATATATTTTTTAAACTGGCTCGCGAGTTTTTCAGCTCACAGAGCCATTAGTAATACGGTTGTTATGTAGTTTCACGCTATAGGTAATTCATTGAGTTAGGAATGCAACTCATGCAACAACAATTAACACCAACAAACATCGTATTTTCTTGTAATTTCCTTTTAAACAGCAAATAGTAGAAACGGGGAGGACACTAAAAAGTTGATTCACACACAGGTATTTGATTTAACGTAACATAATTAGATCAAAATAATTAAATAGATGAATTATTTTTAAATTCATCAACAAATTACCGAGAAATAGCTTATTATAGTATTTTATGCAACTGTTGTTATAAGAAGGGTCTTAAAAGGCGAGTGGCGTGGGTTGCGATGCGAGCCTTGGCGAGCATCGCAATTAAAGACGCCACGATAGTGTTGTGGATAACGCTCATTTTGAGGCTTAAAGACTCGAACCCTAAAGACTCCCGAGGCTTAAAGACTCAAGTGACGAAAAGTCAATATTTTGCATTCATATGCGTAAAATAAACCAACACGGTTCTTAAACAGCATCGAGTCTTAAAGCCTCGGGAGTCTTTAAGGCTCGAGTCTATAAGCCTCGAAATGAGCGTTATCCACAACACTACGCCACGAGCGTTTTTAGACCAGTTATACACCGTTGCATACAATACTTTTTCTACGACAAATTTTAAATAAATAGCAGACTACAGAATAGTTAAACTTTTCAGGCAGCAAGTTTTCTATTCGTACTTTTGCTACTCACGCAATTTCTTCAGGAGTGCAGTTATTAATTTCTTCGACCATTTTAAAAGGAACGTACACTTTTGTCTTCACAAACACGAATAAAATCTTAATAGTTTAGGACTAATAGTTTATCATCTTTCGTCTTTTCATTTTGAACTGTATTTTGGTGGGAAATCGGAAATCTGACAGCTCTTGCTTATGGTTTTTTTTTTTTAATTTGTTTGCACTTGCCATCCGAACCAAACCGAATCCGGACCCGGACCGAATTCGAACTGTTTATTTTTATAAATAATATCAAGAATTTATAAAACATGTAATTTAACACACAATAGATGATGATTTATTATTATTGTAGAAAATAATTTATAATATACAAATGTTAAATCGTAAATAAATACTTTTATTTCGAAATATTTGTTTATGAAGTTGGCACCACTGCAATATAGCGGCATTAGCGGCCGATTTAAAAAAAAGTTAAACAGTGCTTTTATGAAAAATGTATGAACCAAAAAAGTACGCTAAACAGTGCGTTTTTGGGCCATAGAGCATAGAGTTTTGCGATGACTTATTAGTGGTGTCATTGTATTTGAGCTACAGCCTATATAAATGACAGATAAAGGTACAGGAGTAGAAAATAGTATTTTATGCAACTGTTGTATAAGAAGGGTCTTAAAACGCGAGTGGCGTGGGTTGCGATGCGAGCATTGGCGAGCATCACAATTGAAGACGCCACGAGCGTTTTTAGACTAGTTATACACCGTTGCATACAATACTTTTTCTAAGACTAATCTTAAATAAATAGCAGACTACAGAATAGTCAATAGTTAGACTTTTCAGGCAGCAAGTTTTTTATTCGTACTTTTGCTACTCACGCAATATCTTCAGGAGTGCAGTTATTAATTTCTTCGACCATTTTAAAAGGAACGTACACTTTTGTCTTCAAAAACACGAACAAAATCTTAATAGTTTAGGACTAATAGTTTATCATCTTTCATCTTTTCATTTTGAACTGTAAGTATATACTCGTATTTTGGTGGGAAATCGGAAATGTGACACCTCTTGTTTATGGTTTGTTTTTTTTTAAGTTGTTTGCACTTGCCACCCGAACCAAACCGGTTTTATAATATACAAATGTTAAATCGTAAATAAATATTTTTACTTCGGAATATTTGTTTATGAAGTTGGCAACACTGCAATAAAGTGGCCGATTTAAAAAAAGTTCAACAGTGCTTTTATGATAAATGTGTGAACCAAAAAAGTACGCTAAACAGTGCGTTTTTGGGCCATAGAGCAACAGAGTTTTTCGACGACTATTATTATTGGTGGCATTGTATTTGAGCTACAGCCTATAATGACAGATAACGGCCTATATAAATACAGGAGTAGAAAAATGTTTAAATATTTTAACGCGGATCTTGTTATATAGTAACGTAATAATTTACTTTAAAAACAAAGTTTTAACCGACTTCAATTCAGTACTCCGCCAAGCCACATGAACATTTCCACATTTATTTTCCAATTTACCAAATGAACTGATTTCCGAGAGCAAATGCGTTGATTATTAGAGAGAAAAACCAAATCGCTGTATGTCGACCGATAATATTAGAGGACTTCCGTCAATTCCTCAAGGATCTCAGAATCACCTTAGGCACTTCATTGTTTGCTATTTTAACGGAATCATATCAGAATCTGTGACGTACTTTTATAGTTTGAAGTACCTACATCATTGAGAAGTTCCACAAGCCACCTGTGATCTTCATCATCACTTCCACTACACCAAATTTATGATTTCCGGGTGTAAATACACAAGTTATATTATAACAGTAAAATACCGAAATTACTACGTGCACGCGTGCCTAATATATTTGAGGAGTTCCCTTAATTCCTCATGGTTCCCATCATCCAACTGGAGTTTTGAAAATAATGGGACCACACTGAAAAACTTACAACTAAAAATATTATCATAAAGTACTGAGGTAGCATACGTTTCAAAAAATATATAAAAATAAAATTAAAGAAAAGAATACCTAAGATACGATAAAATTGTTAAAGTACCTTACCTACTTTTACCTAGTACGAGTAATTCGTGAGTAGGAGGGATCGGTAATCTGGCTTTTAACGACAGACACAGTGTTTTGTAGATCGACAAATAACTAAAATAGTAAACACAAATTGAATGTTTGAAACAGAACAAGGCCTTGGACAGATATCGACGAAGGAGTTAGCAAATAAGTACCTATAGCTTCATCCCTCTCGCACGCAGGCTAACCGCCCTCAAATGTGAACTGTTCGAACAGCCAGAGTTGCGACCTCTCGTTACGCCATAAAATAACACAATTGTCTCCCAAAACAATAGCCCAGATGTGCTAACGCCGCGCCCCGTTGTCCGAGCGATTTATCCCGTCCTATGCTTAAAGTACTGGACATCTGTCTCAGTGGTCAAAAATGTTGCGTTGACGATGAGTCATGAGACGTGTATTTGTCTTCCAAGAAGTTTGGATTTGCCGCCCTCTGAACAGCCCTGGTGTAAGTGCTCCATACTGCTAACGAGGTGTGAATTCGGCCCCATTCCTGTTTGGTCACTCTAGGAAGGTCCACGTTCAAGATCATTTTCTAACAGACCACGGGCTGGGTAACTTATATTTATTGATCCAGCCAAATTGTATTTTTACTAGGAAAGTTTTGCCGAGTTCTGATTTCTTCCATTCTATATGTATTTTGGGGTGCTGAATCCGAATCTGAGGTTTGCTAACAAAATTTCGTGACGAAACATTGAAAAATCGCAAATAAAGTGAAATATACTGATTATATTACACTCGCGGTCAATGAATACGGGTCGGTAAAATACTGTCATATTTCCTAAAATAGTGCAGGGTTGTACAGTTTTTTGAATCCTGTCAAGATCTTTATTTAATTATCTATGTAAACTGCAAAAATAATAGTAACAAAAGAAAGTTACCAGGTTTAAAATTTAAACCTGGTAACTTTCTTTTGCAATTTCCGGGATCCTATTATTAAAATATCAACGTCCAAAAATGACGAATTTTGCGATATCTCGCTCCGTTAACGTTGTTTTTTTTTCATGGGTTTTTACGAGTCCGATTTAAACTAAATCGGACTCGTAAAAACCCATGAATGTCATTTTTGGACGTTGATATTTTAATAATAGGATCCCGGAAATTGCTAATACAGTTGGGTATTAAAAAGAATACTATACTAAGTTAATAACTAGTGTTAAATATAAAAAAAAACCTATTGCGGTTATTTAATTTAGGGTGACCCCGTATTCATTGACCGCGAGTGTATATATTATTATATGTAAGATTCTTCTGTACGAGTGTTTGTTACCCTACTCCTCCTAAACGGCTGAACCGATTTGGATGAAATTTAACCCTTTGTCTCCCAACGACTCACATGTGAGTCGGCCGGGAGTTCCCACATGTGGGTCATTTTTTTACCCTGGAATCCCAATGACCCACATGTGGGTCATGATTTTTTTTTTAATTTGAATCTTATATACAAAATACACCATGGTTCATTATCGAGGTCTGACTGCTGGACCAATGGGACCACACATGCCGACATACATGTAAGTCGTTGGGATACCAGGCCTTCGTACACCAGATCGCTGGGAGACAAAGAGTTTGTGTATATTTCAATGGGTTCCTGGATGATTACAAAACACAATTGGACCAGGTAGGTGGCGCTGCAGTCCGTATGTCACTGATCTCTTTCTAAACGGCAAGGACGATTTTAATGATATTTTTTGTAAACGTCTCTTGCCTTGAGGTAGAGAGGTTGGTCAAATGTCACCAGACTGGTAACTTGGTTCAAGGATTTAGTTTTCTCTACTCCGGTCGACAATGCTGTAAATATTGTATCATAATCACTTGGATGAGTGTTGATGAATGACTGGTAAACAATAAAAGTTAATTCATTCCATCTTATGAGTTAATTCATTCCATCTTGAAATGACTCTCTTAAATAAAATCTGTTTTTTCTCCCTTTCTTACAAACACAAATGTCAAAGTGACAGATAAGAACAAACGAATTCTAACGCTATTTTAGTTAAAATAAGTTTATTAGTGCATATTATGTTGTTAGGGAAAAATGCTACACTCTCAGATACCAGCGCCAAATTTTAGTATGTTGTTAGGCATGTCCCCTGGATTCCAAAACTGCCGGGAGATAATCTCTAACAATCTCTTTCACTTTTCTACTCTACAAATTTGCAAATTTTTCTTAAATTTATGGATATATGGAATCACAATGCATGGTGGTAAGAATTATAGCATATTTTTTAAGCTTTTACATGATATACACACGTTTATATATATTACATGGTTCAGTTAAAATTCCCACTTTTCAAAAAGCCTCCGCGGCAATGAAGATTATACCATTACTAATGAACTAGACACTTTAGAGACTGTTTCTCTGCAGTTTTGCGGTGCACATAACATATTTAACTACATACTAAAAGTTCGTGCCTTTCTGGCAGCGGTGCGTTTCTGGAAAATATTAATTTCGATAACATTAATCTTGTAGGGAAAACTCGCTTTGCGTTGTTGGTTTTTAGCACAATTTTCCCAATTTTGCTCGTGTCTTAAAGTAAAAACCAAAATGTAAAGCTGACATACTAGATATCATTTGTGTCATACATGAAGACATTAAAATAACTTAAAAGGGTGAGGTAGGTGAAATTCACTAACTGACAGCATTTTAATAAAAAAGAGTTTTGGTGGAAAATGTAGTTTTTGCAGAGACCGCTGAAATATGCCAATTTTCAAGTGGCACGTGAGACCGGATGGTTTTAAAAAAAAAAACGTAATAGTGATATTTGTAGATAATAAACGGCCTCCGTAGCCCAGTGGGTAGTGACTCTGCCTACGAAGCTGGAGGTCCCGGGTTCGAATCCCAGTCAGGGCATTTATGTGTGTTTATCACGAATATTTGTTCCTGAGTTATGGATGTCATATATGTATATAAGTATCTATATGTATGTATCTATTATATATATCATCGCCTAGTACCCACAACACAAGCCTTACTGAGCTTACCGTGGGCCTAGGTTGATTTGTGTAAGATTGTCCCGTAATATTTATTAATTTATTTATAATTTTAAGAACTTTACTCTCTGCAAAAAGGCCATTTACTAAAAGTTAATAGTTTCCGAGTTTTAAGCAAAAATCGAAAATAACGCGGAATTTTTTTTTCACTTTATATGCGATTTTGTCTATGTTGCGTCTTGAAATTTAGGTAGCTAACCTGAGATTTGGATTCAGCACCCCAAAATACATATAAATAAAAAATAAATAAAATAGCCCTTTATTCAGACAAATTATAAACAACATGCATTGATACATATACAATGAAAGAAATCAGAACTACCCCAAAACTTTAGGGGCTCTTTTGAGTACAATTTGACTGCATCAATTCAATGCCAATTACAACTTCTCTTTCTATATGCGATACTTTCTGTATGTAGGTTATTGTACCTTTATTTCAAAAGCTCCGTGTAAGGGTTTCTGCCGTCTTATTTCCTGTCCACAACAAAATTTTGTGAGTGACAAGGCAGAAAGGATCAAACTTCGAAATGGACGAGCAGCAGTATAATTATACACTTATACCACAAAATAAGGCTTATTGTTGAATCTACTATTAGCTACATATCCACAATTATATTATGATATAAATTTTCATATTAGTTTTTTTTAGTAGTGGAGGTATTCAAAAATAATTAAGTCTCAAACGACGAAAACTAATACTTACGTCTGCCACTAATTGGCTCAGCAGATGCAAATGAACGGCAACAGTTTTATCTGATGTTTGATCAAACATGAGAAATAAAAACATTAACACCAAACCTCAACCCCCAACCCAAGCGCACAGTGTATTTAACTATCACCCAGTGAACGAATATTATTATACTTAATATTCATATATCGATACCTGCAGACTCAAAGGGCGTAACAGCCTGTTGTTGTAATGGCGGTTACGCCCTTTGAGTTTGCAGGTATCGATATTCGTTCACTGCTGTCACCCTACCAAACTTGTCAGTGAATGAAGTGGTTTTTTTGCTTCAAGCCACACAATCTTAATAAAAAAAAAAAAAACAGTCAAAATACAGACCCCATCACCATCAGTCAATAAATAAGACTAATAAGTATTAAAGTAACAGCCACCCATCGTTTGTCCCACTGTTATGTTTAATTTAACTGTTGTTTTTCTCTTAGTGTGCTTTTTTTGGTGAACATAAAATATATTTAATTTTGTATTGCATCCTCCTGTTTAGCAAAACCTACGGTTATTTTTTCATTTTCATAAAATCATTTTATTTAGTGCCAAAGTGACCGGAACTCTTTGGGGGAGGCATATGTCCAGCAATGGACGTCTTTCGGCTGATCTGATGATGATGATTTTATTTAGTAACCAATGTGAATACACAATTATTCACAGACACAACTTCAACTAATTGACAAACATGTACCTAGACAAAGAAGCAACAAGTTAATTCCCTTACTGAGTTAAATAAAATACCTACTGATTTAAATTATCCTCCAGTGTTATATGCTTAGTAACACTGAAGACATTTTCCAGTCTTTGTGTTAATATATATTTACCTATTAATTTCTGAGTCAATTGAGTCCACATTGTCAGAGCTTTGGTTGCTGCTACTGGCGACTTTTGTTTTAGAGCGGCCCATCTGGAAATTTTAGTTTTTTTTTTAATCTCCCATATTTTCTCAAACCATGAATTTGTGCAATGCTTGTTTTATGCACCTATGTGTAATGTAACATTGTATAGTTTCATGTCAAAACTAAGTTCAAAGTATAGTAATGTCTCATCTAAAGAAAACACTTCTATTGTTCAATAGATTTTAATTATTTTATGGCATAAAAAATCATATCAATCATATGACCACAACAAATTAGTCTTAAATTCTAAATTGTACAAACAATTTTAGGGTCCTAACCAAGATAAAGTGTATTAAATGCAAACAACTGAAAATTGTACATACACATTAACAATCACACAAACTTAGACACAGGAATGTGATGCTAAGGTATGTACACTAAAATAGGAAATCAAATATCATATCTAGGGCCTAACCTGACTGCTACTTGAATTAGACAGATCATGATTTCCATCCACTTGACTAATGCTGCTGTCATCATGCTCCTTTTGTTCAATGGGATCAACTTTTCCTCTATTGCGCTTGTTCAACTTTAAACTATCTTCAGAATCAGACGGTGTAGCTAACTTTCGACGATTCATTTGCACTATTTTTTTTACATCTAGTTCATCTTCTGAGCTTGACCCCTTTAAAAGAGAGTTTTTTATTTCTTTCAATGTATTTCTTAACTTTTCATCATCTGTGTCTGAGCTTGACGAGTATGTCAACAGCATCTTTTTTGCATGCATTGTCTCCCTAATTAACTTCTTTTTGGACTGTGGTGTAGCTTTCTCAGTTTCAATTTTATCATTTTCTGGTGTTTTTGCCGCATCAGCAGAGTCCAAGGAAACAATATTATCCGGGACACTGTTACTAGCCAGTTTTTCTGTACACTCTTCGACCACTTTTCCATTTTTATCTTGTCCCTTTGATGATTGAGCTCTAGTTTCATTTTTTTCACTTAGCGCAGTATGGTTAGAGTCACTTTTGTTAGCACCTTCATCATTTGAGTCAGATAGCTTTGAATTAGATTGTCTTCTTGTGACTTTGTGATTATTTTGTACTTTCTTATTAGTATCCTCATCATCAGAGTCAGAATTCAGAAGTGCATTCTTTGTTTCCTCAATTTCTTCATCCAGTTTCAACTTTTTCGCAGCATCAGAAAAGTCAACTTTATCAGACGGTTTTTCTTTACTTTTTGACCTCCTCAAACTATCATCAGAGTCAGAATTCAGAAGTGCATTTTTTGTTTCCTCAATTTTTTCATCCAGTTTCGATTTTTTAGCAGCATCAGAAACATCAACATTATCAGAGGTTTTTTCTTTAGTTTTTGACCTCCTCAAACTACTTCGTTCAGTATCCATTTTAGATTTTTCACTTCCGTCACAAACTTCTTTTAAAAAATTCAAACTATAAATCTCTGATCCATTCTGAGTTATTTTCGTCAATCCATATTTACACAAAAAGACATCTGAAAATTTTGGTAGCCTAGTAACAACAACATCAAATTTTTTGGGCTTAAAGGCACTAACTTCATTTTTTTTTTCCTGAAGAGCCTTATTAACTTTATGGTTCTTATATGTTTTTGTAACAGGTCGGACTTCTGTAATCTTGTCATTTTTGTCTTCTTTAGACAATTCCTTTTTTAGTAAATCAGGCTTCAGTAATTTATTAAGACTTACTAGCTTAATCACAGGCTTTTTGTCAGAGTATGAAGAGTCGCTATCTTCTTTTGCTTCAGTCTGTTTTTTGGTTTCTCTTGGTTTTATTGGAGAATCCTCAATTAAAACTATTTCTTCATCAGTCTTCTTACTCTGCTGGTTTTCTTTATAAAGCTTCATTTTCTTTCTCTCATTCCCAGTTGCGGTTTCACTGATTTGGTCAGAGTCACTATCAATAATCTTCTTACTCTTCTGGTTTTCTTTATCAAGCTTCATTTTCTTTCCCTCATTCCCAGCTGCAGTTTCACTGGTTTGGTCAGAGTCACTATCAATAAATCTAACTGATTTTGACTTTCTGGATTTTGCACTTGTCTTTGGCTCATTTTCTTCACTAGGGCTATTACTCCTTGTTGAAGATTTACGAAGACTTTTTGAGTTTGAATCTGCTTTGCCTGTTTCACGCTTCTCCTCCTCACTTTCAACTGAGTCATTTTGCTTTTCTTTTATTTTTTGTGGCTCTTTGTCATCATTCTCTTTTGGTGATATATCAGATTTTTTAGGACTTGATTTAGATTTGTTACTTGCTTCTTTATCACTGACATTGTTGGTTTCATTATCGTTTT
This sequence comes from Epinotia brunnichana, assembly GCA_963854355.1. Lineage (NCBI taxonomy): Eukaryota > Metazoa > Arthropoda > Insecta > Lepidoptera > Tortricidae > Epinotia > Epinotia brunnichana. The sequence continues at coordinate 11,711,607 of OY977949.1, read as the reverse complement.
TGCTGCTTTCTTTAGTTTTCAAGTTTTTTTTTTTGTTTTCAGAGCTATCATCACTCTCAATACATTTTGGGTCCTTTTCTGACTCTTCATTAGTCTTGCTTTCTTTCTTCGTTTCTTTGCAGCTAACATCACTTTGTTCAGCTGCACTTGCCTCATCATCACTTCCCTTGGTCTTGTTATTTGTCTTGAACTTACTTGGAAATTTCAGGTGAATGCTCTTAGGTTGACCCTCTCCTCTCTTCTTTTCTTTGGTACTGTAGTCACTGTCATCTGAATTTGATTTGTCTTTTTCTTTTTCCTTATTACATACATCAGTTTTATCTTGAACAGCATTAGATGAATTATCAGAATCAGTACTTGAATCCCTTTTCTTAACACTTTCAGCAGATTTAGGGGATTTACTTGACTCTTTGCTATCTTTCAAAGATTCTTTTCGTTTGCGATACAGATTGCAGTTGTAATACACAGGATATTTTTCTATCATTGACGCCGGCATACTTCTAGCTTGTACTTTGACCGACGTGTAATGCTTTAGCAAAATCTTTTCAGATATTCTCAACTTACAAGAGTCGTATTCGAAATAGAAATAGTGTTTATTAGCGGCATTTTCTTTTTTGGCGCCAACTGTCACCGGCGAGCACCGTGAGGCGTCTACTTGCGTCAACACCCCTTTCACGCAGTCCTCGACGTTATCCAGCGATTTCCGCGACATTTCGCATAATAATAACATTTTAGAAGCCGCTTTACGCACTGCATGAGCATTCCGTAACTTATCTTTGCTAATTCTCTTATCCCTCAGGTTCTGAGAACGTGTTTTTAGATTTGATCCGAGTTTGCAAAAATATTCCATAGCACTACAAAGGACGTCGTTTACAGGTAGTTCTTCTGCCATTTTGTTTCGCAGTCTACTCACATGTATCACTTGAGACTAAAATATATGGAGACTTGTAAGTATTTGATAAAACTATGAACAGTTCATCAATAATTCCGAATTCACTACATACGTATGTACTACACAGCCCGAAAACGCAACGCAGAAGAATTATAACTCTACTAAATTCGAAAGAAAATAAAAAACCATAGAGTAAAAAAATCTGTACAAATCACTCATGTTCCGGATACACACATATTGACCACTTACTGAAAAAACACACTTTCTTGAAGGGGAATACAAAACAATGAACTTTGGAAACGAATTACTGATTTTACAAATTAGTTTTACGTGTTAAGGCAGCCATCTTTTATCGTATAGTTCAATATAGGCGTCTTGTAAGCTTGTGAGTACGTTCTGAAATTCAATGTTACATAAGTTTACTTGAAACGGAACGCACTTTCCACCTGCTGCTGGACCATCTCAATTTGGAGGGATTATACTGATATACATAAATATAAATACAAAATAGCGGCAAATAGACATATACAAATTACTATTATATACAGTAACGATCATGTATGCATCAATTTTTACATTCTGTTAACAGAAACGAGAAAATGCAATAACATTTATGATTACTACTGAACATTTTGTTTCTATGGCACCGACGAAACCTATCCTACACTTCAAAATAAAAAAATCATAAGGTATCGTTTTTTGTACTCACCTTTCATGTAAATGGCTGAACTAGCTCTTTAGTGAATTCCTTATAAGAAAACAGACTTAACTTTGATAGCAACACATTATTACACGTAATAGTTAAGGATTATGCTACAAATCATGCACATATTACACTCCAAAGACTCAATAATCGGCGAATTAAGCAAAGGTAGATAAACTACAAAACAGTCGTGAAAAAGCACCATAGACGCACGCAGTGTATAGGTGCAAACATTTGCAAAGCTAGCTATATAGTTAACGTTCAGTAACGATCCGTATTTTTGTTTCTTTACAACGAATATGTAAATATCTTATGAATCCAGCTGCTTTGTTATTTAAATAATATTATTTACTACAAGTTTCCAATAAAATAATTAACCAAATAAACAGTTCACGGAGAAACCCATGCAGGAAGTATTTTCTTTTTTATGGCAATAACACAAACAGTTTGATGAAATAAAAGTCAAAAAGTTTGTCTTTGATTTGACAGTTTTTGACTTCTATATTTTTCTTCTTGACTTGACATAATCCGATTTGATTGTATAATAAAAATTAGTATAGTTGCAATTAAACATGTTTGCCAGAACCGCGAGAAGCAGGATCACACTGAGAGTTATTCCTAGATATTTTAGTGAGGGATCTAATCAAGGCTCGTCGACACCGTCCGCAACAGCATCAGCTGGGAAAGTGAATGAAAATGTCCCTGGCTTGAGTCAAAACTGCATCGCTCCAGCATCCCACCCTGTAGGTCCTGGAGTTGACCCGAAGAAGGCAGGACCGTACAAGGTGCCGGAATACTACTTGTATAATAACATGAGCTACTTCGAGGCAGAAATTGAGATGTCCAAGTACCGCTGTCCCCAACCCTCTGCCTTACGGAAATGAAACCTCGGAGTCGTGATTTGTACCTATAGATGCCTAGTTTCTTCAATGGTAGTTATTAAATTATTGTTGTAGATACAGATGTATTTGTTTAAAATTATCTATCCCCTTAACAACCGGTTATCTTGAACATAATTGTCTTCTTCTTTCTTGTTAGATCAGGCAATAAATGAAAGTATTTGTATTGCGTTATTGTTTTAATAGAGCAGAGTCATGTTACTACAATGGTGGTAAAATAAAAAGTGTTAGGTTAGATTGACAGACGTCACTGACGTCGGTGGTCTAAACCACAGAGTGCGCATTTTATTCTTAACATCCCCCCTAAATGCGTACTCTATCACACATACCAATCATCCCTCTCAAAGATTCAAACTGAGGTTTGGGAAGGCTTTTGGTGAACATATCTGCTGCCTGCAGTTTAGTTTCACAGTACTCAACATCCATTACATTTTCAAGCAGCTTATCTCTAACATAATGATATTGGATATCTATATGTTTAGATCTCTTATGTAAGTTAGCACCACGAATCAGCTTGATTGAACTCTGATTATCAATAACCAGCTTAATGTTTTTAGAGAAATCAATTTCTTTCATAAGACTTTTAATCCAAACAAGCTCCTTCGTAGCAGCACAGGCAGCTAGGTATTCTGCTTCTGTCGTTGACAGAGCTACACACTTTTGTAATTTAGTGTTCCAAGTGATAGCACCACCATTCATTACAAACACATAACCAGTTACAGATTTGCGTGTCACAGTACAATTTGCATAATCAGCATCACAAAAACCTTTGGTGTTGCTATCCTCAGTCAAACTTGCACTATATAGTATGCCCAACTCTTTATTCGTTTTTAAATATTTAAACACCTTTTTTACTGCACCCCAGTGCACATTACTAAAGTCATTCAGATATCTACTCAGTGAGCATACTATAAAGTAAATATCAGGTCTGCTAGCTATAGCAGCATACATAAGTGAGCCTACTGCCTCACGGTATGGTACATTTGGCGTGTCAGCTGATCCTTCACAATTATCCAACTTCACATTAGGGTCAGCTGGCAGGGAACTAGGTTTACATAGGCCCATTCCAAACTTATCAAGTAGGCTGTTGATGTACTTGGTCTGATGTACAAAGATTGAGCCATCACTTTCAATTTCAATTTCTAGACCTACAAATTGTTTTGGACTCATGATAGTTACTTGAAACTCTTTTTGCAAATTATTTACAAATCCATCAATAAGACCTCGATTTTTACACAAAATCAAACCATCATCTACAAACAAAAGTAAATACAAGGGAGCTTCATGTTTTAGAGAGACATACAGGCACCTGTCACTTTGACAATTTTTAAAGTCATTCACCTCCATAAAAGAGTGGAACTTGGAGTTCCAACACCTGGGCGACTGTTTCAACCCATAGATTGACTTATTGAGCTTACAGACTAATTCTGTGTCAAGACCAGGTGGAGTATCCATGTAGATTTCTTCATCTAGGGTTCCATATAGGAAAGCAGTCTTTATATCGAACTGCGTCATCTTCAATTTTTCTTTTGCTGCTAGTGACAGCATCATTCTGATGGTATCATAGCGTACTGTCGGTGAAAACGTCTCACCATAGTCTATCCCCTTTTCTTGGGTGTAGCCTTTTGCACATAGTCGAGCTTTGTATCGTGTGGTATCATCAGCATTCTGCTTTATCTTGTAAACCCATTTACAACCAACCAGCTTCTTGTCAGCTGGATGCTCCACCAGCTCCCATGTCTTGCATGTATCATGAGAATCGAGTTCTTCGTTCATTGCTGCTATCCATTTTTCCTTATCATGACTTTTCAGAGTGTCAGTATATGTAATGGGCAATACTTCTACGAAGTTTGCTTCCGCTACTGTGATTCTCTGCGGTCGAGGCCGCAGGTCATATCTTGGCTCCTTTCTCTCGTTATTTTCATTATATACTCTCTCACTCTCTTCTTGGCTCTCTGGAGTTGCTTCTGCACTGTTCTCTGTCACCTCATTTATCATAGTTTGGTAAAAATCCTCAAAAGCTTCATAATCATACATATGGGATTCCCAAGGTTTGTCTTTTTCACTATGATAGAGATCAAGGTCCACCGGGTCCTCTGATGTCTCTGACAGGCTGTTGGTTGAATAGGGCTCATTCTCATTGAAAGTCACGTCTCGGGATACACTTATCTTCTTGGTATCCGGATCAAACAACCTGTAATTGTCAGAGTTACCTTCGTAGCCAACTAGCATAAGTTTCTTACTTTTTGGCTCTAGTTTATTCCTCTTTTCCTTAGGTACATGCATGTAAGCGGCAGATCCAAATGCTCTTACATGTGTCAGAGTCGGTTTTGACCCAGTCCAAAATTCAAATGGAGTCTTCACCTTGTTACATCTCCTGTTTAACAGGTAAACAGCTGTCTGCACTGCTTCCGCCCATAGTGCTAGAGGTAGGTGTCTCGCATATAGCATGGACCGGGCACTCTCCATGATGGTCCTGTTCACTCTCCTGTCATTCTGCTGCAGTGTATAAGGTGCAGTATATTCCAATTCTATACCTTTGTCAGCTGCATATCTCCTGAATTCTTCATTGCAGTATTCTTTTCCGTTGTCACTGTGTAACAGCTTGACTTTGGTATCAAACTTATTTTCAAGCAGCTGCACATACTTCTGAAAAGCCGGCAAAGCTTCACTTTTGCGCTTCAGCATGTAAACAGTAATAAATCCAGAATCTGCATCCAGGAATGTAATAAAGTATGTAGCCCCTGAAATAGATGGCGTGGGCATCGGACCACACAGGTCACTGTACACTTTATTCTTCTGGGTGCCCAGTGAACCTTTCTTGATAGGTACTCCGTGTTGATTGCCAATCACACAAGCCTCACAAAAGAAGTCACTAAGGTCACTAACAGACGGTAAATGTCCATTTTGCACCATTTCACGCAATGTCTTAACATTGACATGACCCAGACGGTCGTGCCATTGTTTCAAGGTCACTACATTTGCTTCACAGTCCACTGACACGGGCTTGAACAACAATTTGTATAGGTTATTAGGCTGTTTAATGGCAATGGCCGCAACGCTCCCATCACTATTTTTTATAAAGGCTGAGTCCTTGTTTTTCGTCACTGAAAATCCTTTTGATGTTACAATACCCTCTGAAAACAAGTTTCTCTTCAGATCAGGCACATAAAGCACATTATTGATGGTGGAGTCATACCATTTACCGTCCAAGAACTTTTTTATTTTAATTGTCCCTGAGCCTTGCACTGTTAGTTCACTTTTATCACCTAACCGCACACAACTGCACTTCGGCTTGAAGTCTGAGAAATAATTCCGTCTATATGTCATGTGGGCAGATGCCCCACTATCTAAAATCCATACTTCTTCATCTTCTGCGATATTCGCTGCAAGCTGGGTGAAGGCAGACTGATCGTTCTCATACTTCGAACCATGGCTATTCAGACTACTGTACTGTGAGCTAGATCGGCAATCACGGGCATAGTGCCCCACCTTCTTGCACTTAAAGCATTTAAATGACTTTTTAGTCACTTTCTCAGTAGACAATGCTGTTTCCTCTTCAATTTTAAAACTCGACTCCTCATCTAGAAGACGCGCCGTAAGGTTGATTACCGTTTGTTTACTTGGTTCAAGCGACAGCCAAGCTTGTCGCAACATGCGATAGCGCTCGGGCAATGACCCCAGTATTTTGGTCACAATTGCCATTTCTGAAATTGTTTCTCCAGCGTCCTTTAGCCGTTTCGCGATATTTTCTATTCTAGAAATGTGTTCGGCAATGCTATCGCCCTCCGTGAACTTAATCGTGTGAAATTTCTCATGCAACAACATTTTGCAATTTTCACTTTTTTGGTCGTAAATCGAGTCTAATTTATCAAAAATTTCACGTGCCGTCTCACATGTTTCTATCAGACTTATTTGAGGCAATTCCATATTTGCTGTAACTATGTACATCGCCTTCGCGGCATCTTTCTTCCATTCGTCCGCATCAGCCCCAGCCGGCGACAACGAAGAGGTTATGTGATCGCCCAGGCCCCTGGCCTTCAAGGCTAGTGTCGTCTGGAACTTCCATTGTCTGTAATTGTCGCCTGCGAACTTCTTCGCAGTCGCGACGCCAAGACCTCCGAGATCCATTGGTAATTCAGCGTCCAAGTGCCGCGCTACAAACACACGTGCAACTGACGCAATACCGAGACGTAGAAAACTTTCCGACGACCGATCCGACTTTTTATTTAATCACACGCGATACTCTGGGTCCATAACCTGTTAGATCAGGCAATAAATGAAAGTATTTGTATTGCGTTATTGTTTTAATAGAGCAGAGTCATGTTACTACAATGGTGGTAAAATAAAAAGTGTTAGGTTAGATTTTTTTTTTTTTTTTTTTTTTTTTTTTTTTTTTTTTTTTTTTTATGGACTTTCGGGCGTGTGCCCATAGCCATTCTCAAGTGAATAAAGGGAAGGAAATAATAGTTCGGAACGGATATCGGATTATCGGAATTTGGAAAAGATGATCAAGGCAGAAAAAATGGAATGGAAATATACATAAATATAAATTATATTATAGTTTGATATTATTTTCACAGATAAACTTAGCCAGAATATTATAAATATCTAGGTTAATAAGCAAAGAGGAAATGTCAGTGGGAAAGGGAACATGTTTAGATTGAAGGGCTTCCCAGAAAACAGTACGATCGTATAACGGGCAAGACAACATAATATGATTGACGTCAGCTTCCTGAGCACCACAGTCACATTTAGGCTCACTTATAATATTAAATTTAGCCAGATGAGAAGGAGCACACGTGTGGCCCAATCTCATACGAGATAAGCACGATATTTCACGTCTATTGAAAGTTTTTTGATTAAAAAACCAAGGCTTCAAGGGGATATCACTTTGGATCCTATGGTAATAGGCCCCTGTTTCCAGGCTGCTCCAAAACCAGAAAAACTCCCATGACAACTGAAGATACCTTTTGGGAAGTAAGAGCAGATCATGGCAGTAATTTTTATATGGTGATACATCGCCAGAAACAACAGCATCCACAGCCAAACTATCAGCCCTTTCGTTACCAGAGATGCCACAATGGCTTGGCAACCAGACAAAATTCACAATGAACCCCTTTAATTTACATTGTAACAACATGGCTCGGATCTCATATAATAATGGATAATTATTAGTCATTCTAAAAGGTGATTTAATTAAAAGTTGCAGACTGCTTTTAGAATCTGAAAAAATTACAGAGTTTTTTAAATTGAACATATAAACATATTCCACCGCTTTGAAAATGCCAAATAATTCCCCAGTAAAGACTGAAGACTCTGGAGGGAGTTTAATTTTAAGTACAGCATTAAACTGTTGGTGGAATACACCAACCCCAACACAGCTCAATGCTGAACTTTTAGATGCATCTGAATATATGTGATGCCAATCAGACCAATTTTCACCAACCAAATTGTTAAATACTGGCTTTGCGCTTACTCTGTCTTTAACGACACCAGAATCCAGAAAAACTTGCGGAGCAATGGTCAATGCATCAAAATCTTTTTCATAGATGGGAAGAGAGAGATATGTGACAGTAGGTGAAGTTAAACTCTGGTACTTAAGGTAGCTATTTATTATGCAAGGAGGACTTCTATTACGCCAATACGAAGATGTCTGTATGTGATTGTGAAGTAAAGATAATTTACTGATTAGAGGGTGATTAGAGAATTGCATGGACCTAAAAATAAATCTATCAGCTAGAAATTGACGTCTTAAGTGAATAGGCGGATCCACACACTCCACTTGCATTGCATTGGCAGGACTGGTCCTCATCGCACCAAGAACTGTCCTGAGAGCCTTGTTTTGGATAACATTTAACATGTTAAAGGCATCTTCAGTACCAGGAGTAAGAAGGAAAGAGCCATAATCTAAAACGCTCCTTATGACAGCATTATAAATTAGTTTTAAATAGAATGGGTGGCTCCCCCACCAAACACCAGCCAAGCATCTCAATATATTTAATGAACGTTCGCATCTGTTCCTCACGTAATTACAATGATCTTTGGCTGAAAGTTTGTAGTCTAAAACAATTCCCAAATATTTAACTTCCTTGCAGAAAGAAATTGTAGATCCATCGTACGTTAAATTGACATCTACGGATTTTTTTCTAGGAGAAAATAAAATTGCTGAAGATTTTGGAACTGACAGATCCAAGCCATTCTTATCCAAATACATTTTCAAATGTTGTAAATTGCAGTTCATAATCTCACAGGCATTATGAATAGATTTATTATTACAATATAATACTATATCATCAGCATATTGAATAACGGATATAGAATCAGTCAAATGAGGAAGTAAGTCGTACGTGTAAACGTTAAAAAGTAAAGGACTAAGGACAGACCCTTGCGGTAGCCCTTTCCAAACTGTTCTATATAAAACTTCGGAATCTAAATTTAATCTGATAAAGCGTTCAGAGAACATAGCGGAAATCAAAACACACAAGCGACTTGGAACTCCCAATAACAACAGCTTATTAACTAAAATTGAAATATTTACATTATCATAAGCCGAATTGATATCTACAAAACAAGCCACCACAGACTCATGTTCGGAGAATGCCAGAAGTACATCAGCTACTAACAAACTAACACAATCTAAAGTGCTTCTGGACTTCCGAAAGCCATATTGAATATTTGGTAATAAGCGTTTACTTTCAATAAACCACTCCAATCGATTTTTAACCAAGTGTTCCATGACTTTGATTAAAACCGATGACAAAGCAATAGGACGATAGGAATTTGGATCAGAACGGGATTTATTTGGTTTAACAAGTGGTAACACTAATTGTATTTTCCATTTGGCAGGAATATCACCTGTCAAAAAGACAACATTGATAAGGTCCAGATAATAACCTAAAACATTATCACTGGCATGTACCAAAAACGAATATGGAATACCGTCGCACCCCGGGGCGGAATCTACGACATACATGAGCACACTCTTCAACTCTAGCATTGAGAACGGACTGTTAAATCGCTGTATATCATTGTTATCAAAATCAGAAAAGTTAAAAAATTCGACACTTATAGGAAAAGGCAATGGTACAAAAGGAGGAGCTAATTTATTTAAGAATTGTTCAGCTACGGAAGGATCAATTTGGCCACTTGTTTCAACAAAGGCCCCCCTAAACATCCGAATCTTTTTCCAAACTTCGGAAGGGTGAGTACTAGGACATATAGATGCACAAAATGACCGCCAACCCTCAAGCTTCTTTTTCTTTAAAAATTGTTTTGTTTCCTTCATGACAGCTAATAGGCTATTAAAATTTTCCTCATTCATATTATCATTATACAATAACTCACTCAGTTTTCTTTTTTTAACAGCTTCTGTACATTCAGAATCCCACCAAGGCGGGCTGAGGATATCAAACTGAGAGGACTTCTTTCTAGACGGAAATACTTCATCTGCTACTTCAATCAGAAGCTTAGCAAAAGCATCAGATGATTGCAAAACTTGATTTTGGGACACCTCGGGCAAATGTGCCAACTTTTCATCCAAATGTTCTCTAAAATGTTGCCATTTGTCTTCCTGGAGCTTATAACCCAAAAGCGGTGATCTTTTAATCAGTGGTTTGTTTTTGAAAGGGAAAGAGATTAAGATCGGAAAATGATCGCTACCATAAGAAAATGGAAGGACCTCCCAAAATACTGAGACTGCAATTGATGCACTACAAATTGACAAATCTATGGCACTAGGATTCTCATTTGGAGCAGATCGACGCGTGGGGGCTCCAGAGTTTAAGATACACAAATTAAAATGATGAACCATATCAATTATTTCTTCTCCTAAATTACTCGAATTGATGCATCCCCATGTAGGATGATGGCAATTAAAATCACCTAAAATTATGAAAGGGGAAGGAAGGGATGATATTATGCTTCTAATTTCTCTAAGAATGACTAATGAAGGATGAGGAATATACACTGAAACTATGCAGATGTTATTTACAATGGCTGAAATAATGGAATAATCATTACTATGTGATAATGAATGATATGAAAAATTAAATGATTTTTTAATAAGAATGGCTACACCACCATATCCATCCGATCTATCTTCACGGAGACATGAATAGCCAGGAATTCTGAAACATGACTCAGATCGGAGCCACGTTTCTGAAAGTGTAATAACAAATGGATCATATTTCCTAATTAAATGAAGTAAATCTGATTTCTTATTATTGATACTATGACAATTCCACTGGAGAACTTTGGATTTGTTCGCCATTATTGAAATTGAAGACTTTAGATAATAAACTAATTAACTGTGCAATGATGTTCGGTTCTGAATTCATATTACTATTACTATTGGAAAATATCTTAAGGATTTCTAGAATGATATCCTTAGTAGATTGTTCTTTTGGTTGACTTAATAATGCACTACCATTCCCTGAAGCTGATTGCATATTGTAGTCTTTTGACAAATTATGATGTGCCTGAGAGTCATAACCCTTTTGAGGCTTAGGTATATTTCTAGGTTTGAGAAAAACTGTCTTTTTATAAGACTGTGAAGCTGTGTGTGTCTGTGTGTGAGATGGACTATTTATTACAGTCTGGAAGGATGGAGGAGTAGCCATGACTACATCAGCATAAGGTTTAGTTACTGAAGGATGTAATTTTGATGCTTCTGCATAAGATATTGCACTTTGGGCCATAGTTAGTTTAATATTCTTTTGGCGTTCAAACTCGGGACAGCGTTTATTTATTGCAAAATGAAGACCAGAGCACAAGCAACAAGATGCACAATCCTCCTCAATGTTACATGAAGAGCCAGTGTGCCCTTGCCCACATTTATAACAGCGCGGCTTTGATCTGCATTGCATCTGCGTGTGTCCAAAACGGCAGCAATTGAAACATTGGATGGTGGGAAAGACATATAAATCTACAAGGAGAGAATTGTAACACATAAATATACGTTTCGGGAGAACCTGTCCATCAAATGTAAGAACTACAGATTGAGATGGCTTCCACACGGGGGAACCATCCACCATGACTTTATAATTAAGTCTTCTCAACTTTATAACATCACCACAACCGACAGGTACACTGATGTTTTCTTTAACCTCGTCTAAAGACCACTCTGCTGGTACGCCCTTTATTACTCCCATTCTTATCACATGAAATGATGGAATAAACGATTTGTATTTATTGTCAGTAAGTCTTTTGTCATTGAGAAAATCGTTTGCATCCTGGTATTTCGTAAATGAAAGGGTGACTCTATTCCGTCCAATGCGTTTGACACTGCCATTAACAATGTTTTTAAAGTTAAGTTTTTTTAGTAGGTTCCCAAAAGCCATGGAGTGAATAGAAGCGCCATCATTGGGCGACTCTTGCTGTTTCTGGATATGAATTACATAAGGAGAACAATCCGAAGGAATGAACTGCTTCCTAAACATGTCTGTGGGCTGGGAAACTGTGTCTGTACCTGTAACTGGGAGCTGAGCCTGTACTGATGAAACTGGAGCAGACGCTGGAGGAGGGAGAGGGACTTGAATTTGAATGCTTTCCGGTTTAATGGAAGAATCCTGACAATTACAATCATCCCGGAGCGAATCTCTATCTCTATTTGTTTCTGCATTTTTGCTACGCTTCTTTTTATTACAATGACGGCATATTTTTCTAGTTACTGACTTACGTTTCCTAAAGCCAGAAGATTTGGAACTAGCATCAGTGTCCATACCATCAGATTTCTTATCATGGTCACTATAAATAGTGACCGTATGTGAAACATCAGGGACCAAGTGGCCTCCCCCTGGGTCAACAGGGGGATCCATGGTGAAAATATATACAAAAACTTACCAAATCTATGAAGTTATATACACAAATACATAAAAACTAACTACTGATAATATTTACAAATGAATTATCCTGCGTTGACCACTATAAATATAAAAAATTTTGTAACTCGAGAAAAACACGCGCGTTCACCTCGAAGTTTCCCGCCCTTTTCTCTAGGTTAGATTGACAGACGTCACTGACGTCGGTGGTCTAAACCACAGAGTGCGCATTTTATTCTTAACATTTCTGGCGTCATAAGAATATACCCATTACACCACTTGTTTTTTTTTTCCTTTTACTGGCAGAGAAATTGACATCTGTTCAATAGAAGGCCATGGATTGGAGCATTTGATATCTCAGGTACAACATTCTTGTAATGAGTTGGTAGTGATTTCCAAGATATTTGGAAGTATTTTACACCTGGGGACTGATTTTTGACTTTCGAGCGCTCAAATCTTTCACTCAAAAACTGTCAAAGATGAATAAGTGCCTGCAATTTTGGCACCACTATCATATTTAGTTTTATTTAATTTTAAATTGCTCGAAAGTCAATAGGTGCGGCCACACCAGACGCACGCTCATCCGAGCGCGGCTCGCCCTAGCGTGCGCGCTATCTGTGGACGGCGATCGGCGCGCTTGAGCCGCTCACCCAAGCCTCCGCACGCTCGCGCGAGTGGCTCACCCGAGCCGCGCTGGTGTGGACGGTTGTTTTGTGTGGCCGCACGCAATAGTACCTGTGATAAGAAAAATATCCAGGTGGTTTTGCTGGGAGGATGCTCTGCAGCAGGACCACTTTACAACTAGATTTATAATAAAACTAGGCATGTAGACTTTCCAAATAGTCGTAGAATTTAGTAGATATAATGTAAATATTTTCTGGCTTATTAAATATCAGGTGGTTCTGCCGGGGAGCATGACGTTTAAAGCAGGGTACAGTCGCCATCACATACATAGGTACACTATAGGTGTTCAAAAATATCGGCACATGCACCCTAATGCCTTGAAAATAGAGGTGTGTTCCGATGTTTGTGACGTGCTTGTTTGCTCCGATGTATGTGATGGCGACAGTAGTGCCAAAACCCCTACGCAAAATAGGCGCATTTATGACGTCGAGTTGCGGAAACCCAGCCCGCGTACAACCTATAACCTATGTGATGGCGACTGTAGAATAAAACATCAATAAAATTGTAAGATACTTTATTATCTTCGATTCTCATACATACTATAAGACCTACAACTAATTAACATAAAATGCATTATTTTTGAAATCCATCCATATTGTAAACCTTCAACTTAGAAATGCTCAAAACAGGAAGTTATTGCACTAAATAGCAACTGAAGCAGCACCACTGATAAGTACAGCAGCCTCAACATCAGGCAGAGTTGGCGCTGGCTCCAACGCTTCAGCACACTCCACCGAAACTGTATGTTACTTCTTCTTGGTCAGCTTCTCCGAGAGATCGTCAAAGCTTGGGTCTTGAAGGTTAATCATCAAGCTGTTACCAGCAAGGAAGACTCTGTTCTGGGATTGAGCGATCATTCTAGAGATGCTCTGAGCAGCGCGAATTTTACGCAGCTTCAAGTATCCAGGGTTCATACCCATAGCTTTACCCAACATCTCAGCGGCTTCAGCTTCACCCTCGGCTTGAACAATCTTCTGTTGGCGCTCCTGCTTAGCTCTTTCAACAACGAAAGCAGCACGCTGAGCTTCTTGTTGAGCCACTTGTTTGGCTTCAACAGCAGCAGTGTACTCCTTACCGAAACTCAGTTCAGTAACAGAGACATCATCCAGAATGATGTTAAAATCGGATGCGCGCTCCACAAGCTCTCTTCTGATGAGCAGGGAGACTTGTTGACGCTGCGTAATCAGTTGCGATGCGTTAAATTTAGCTACCACGGACTTCAGAACCTCATTGCAGATTGAGGGCAAAACCTTCTCATCATAATCGGTTCCTAATTGTCTGTACATGGTCGGTAGGTGGCTGGAGTCGGGGCGCGAGAGTACTCTCAATGAAATGTTCACCATTTGTAAATCTTTGGAGCCGGTGGGCGAAGATATCTTGCGCGGTCGCGACCTGATGTCGTAAATGATTGGATACTGGAACCAAGGAAGGCGGAAGTGCAGGCCCTCGCTCATGACATGCTGCTGAATACCTCCGATCCTGTTGAACATGATCGCGCGGTGGCCGCCCTCGACGGTAAACAACGATTGTGAGACACCGTAGGCCGCCGCACCGACGACGGCCATCACTTTCAAACCGATGCCCAGGCCAGGAGGCCCGCCTTTAGCGAATTTGCCTGCCATATCATTGAGCTTACTTTGCGCCATGGTTAAATGGTTACAAAAACTATACTATGAGCCAATTTTCTAGCAAAATCCAAAACTGAACATAACCTGTACTAAATAGCAAGCGAGACAAATTGTGCAATACGCATAGACAAGTAATTGAAAGGGTTGCCAGCGGTTCAAAATATATTAATTTGTATTCGGTAACCCAGACCAACTACCATAGATATTTTTACTAAAGGAGACGCCACACGACACGAGACGAATCGACGAACGGCCAAGCAAGGTCACAGAAAATCGAGTACGCAGTCAATAGGGAACTTGCATCTTTATATTTTATTACGAAAATCAAAAGCAGGGAGACCAGAGGAATATCAACTGTAGCATTAAAACTTTCTTACGATTTATTTTTATGATGTTATATGCATTTGAAATCTGCATGCGCCGGCATCGGTACCTACCCACCGAAAATGCACTATTAACGGGCTTATGCTATGACGTCACAGCGTATATTCTCGGCGCGTTTACTATAGACTAAGTCATTTATTTCCGATTATCTCCACAAAATTTGCGCTTGAGTCTATAGTTTGTCTTACAAAATATCATTTCTAATTCAATATTGTGTCTGATGGGCTCTACAAACCATACAATTACCACTTCTGATTTGTCGCATCCAATTTCTGAGAAATTGTGGCAATTTAGGGATATCATTTCGTAAAAATAATATTGCCATAACAAAGCACTTTGTCATGATTGTGTTATAACTTATTTTTCATTAGGTATCGATATTCGCAGTTAGATGCTAAGGTGATGATAAAAAAAATATATAAAGCCCTTTGATGGCTTTATATATTTTTTTTATCATCACCTTAGCATCTAACTGCGAATATCGTCGTGGATCAAATCGACTGTAAAGTGAGTTTTTTTAGCACTATAACATACACGTTTAAAATACAAGCTTTGCAATAAATGCGTGTAAAATTTGCGGAAAGACTAATTACAATATACCTATTCAATAATACAGGGTGGAATTTCATAAACTGTACATAATAAAAGGAGAAAAATTTCAGCCAATTTCATCGGTGAAACGGTGTTTTTTTTTTTTTTTCTAGTCATTAGTTTTTTTTTTACAGAATTTTGAAATTTTTTGTAAAAACTCGGGTAATACACCTAATTCAGACGGTATAACTTTTGATCCAATGGTCCTAAAATAATAATAATATAATAATAATAATAATAAGCCCGCAGGGCAGCTTGTGGCGAGCTGTTGGGGAGTAACGACCCCACGGACCCGAGTGCTCCCGAGAGTCGGTCAGGGCCTCCGTCTCCGGCGTGTCTTCGTCGGTCGGAGTGGAACCCCAAGGGGGCCCGCAGGACTCTCAGCTCTGGCTTGCCTTCATTGGCCGTCCAGAGAGGAGTCGTCAGAGCTATATGCTCCAGGGGTGGAAGTGTTAAAGGGCATAACGCCGCGAGTAACTTCGGAGAAAGCGCAGCACCACCTCTCGACACCCCTGAGCCGCTCACCCGGTGTTGCCCCTGGCCGTCTTTACGACGGCATTTTTAGGCGCCCATCTAATGAGCGGCTAGTCACCGCCTGCCTCGATAACCTTGTGGATAACATTGTTATGGCAGGTGTCCGGACCACTTTGTAATAACCCAATTTTATTGTCCACCCAAATGTCATCACCATAGACCCAATTCTCTTTTCGATTTTCCTACAATAGCTCCAACGCCTGCTGGGACCAGTTCACGGGTATCTACCGATGTACCCGTGAATGGGTTCTAGCAGGTGTACTACATGACATTAAATTTCGTCTCCAAAGGGCCTCTACGTGTTGGATCTATATCCCCACGCACGCCTTCCAAATGACCGGGGTTCGCCCCGTGAATTTAAATCGGAGATACATAATAATAAATCGTTTAGTTCCAAAAATGGTACAGCAGGTATTTGTGAAGCCTCTGACTTCTGAGCTAGGCTGAGCCTGTGTTACAGAAGTCAGTGTCCTCTCCCAGTTTGTGAGTATAGTGGATACATTTTTGATATACTTTCCTTAGGTGCTAGATATTTCTAGAGTCCTAAAATGAAAATAAAAAATGCAGAGTATTACCAAGGGACAGGTTAATAATTCTTAATAACAATAAAAAACCAACTAGAAGAGAAAATCCGCAAAAAAAAATATTGTTTTTGAAAAATGGCTACAAAAATTACGAATTTTAAAAGAAAAACACAATTTTCTGAAAAAAACGCAGATTTAGTTACCATTTTTTTTGCTTAGTATTAAACCTCACTTAATGCCGATTCTAAAACCGTTTTTAAACTGTCTCAGACTTTGAAAAATACCACGCAAATGGGTACGTAAATCAAACCATAATTTTATTAATTTTAATCCTCTTAAAATCCTTAATGACCGTTTGTTCACAGGTAGTTGAAGGGTGTTATCGGGTTTTAGGTGGAGATAACAAATTACGTACTTAGTATTAATCCTCACTTAATGCCGATTCTAAAACCGTTTTTAAACTGTCTCAGACTTTGAAAAATACCACGCTAATGGGTACGTAAATCAAACCATAATTTTATTAATTTTAATCCTCTTAAAATCCTTAATGACCGCTTGTTCCCAGGTAGTTGAAGGGTGTTATCGGGTTTTAGGTAGAGAAAACAATAGGAAGAAAAGTAGTCCTAAAAATTGCGTAAATAAAATCATATATTTTAATTAAAAGTCATAAATTCGATTGATAAACTATTATTAAAGAAAAAACTTATTCTAGTGTTGCAAAGGACGTTCCCTGTATGGTATTAATTGTTCAAAATGACCTCCTCTTTCTTGAAGGCACAATGTGGCCCGAGCTTGAATTTGTTGCGTAGCCCGTTGAATCATTCCCGGATTATTTTTTATTTCTTGTGCTGCATTTAAAATTCTGTCGTGCAATTCTGCTTCGGTATTGACGATTCTGTGATATACCCGTTGCTTCATATCACCCCAAAGAAAATAATCCAACGGCGTCATATCAGGCGATCTTGCAGGCCATCCAACGGGGCCGTCTCGGCCGATCCACCTATTGGGATATTGCTCATTTAAAAAATGTCGAACTCTTAATGCCCAATGAGCTGGGCATCCATCCATTTGGAGAAACAGGCGTTGTCTCACATCTAACATCACATCTTCCAAAAGCTCTGGGAGCTCGTCTCTCAGTAACAGTAAAAATCTGTCGGCGTTCAAAGTATTCGGTAAGAAGACTGGTCCAATCAATTGATCGTCGAGTACCGCTGCCCAAACGTTTATGGAGAATTGGTCTTGAAAATTAGATGGTCTTACTAGGTTTGGATTATCGTGAGCCCATGTGTGTAAATTTCTGAAGTTAGTTATTCCCGTATGAGTAAATCTTGCTTCGTCCATCCATAAAATTCTTCTAGTAAATTCCGGATCCCTTCTGATATTGCCAAGTATCCAAGTCGACATAACACACCTAACGCGGGCATCGCCAATTTGCAAATTTTGTACCCGTTGATAATGAAATGGATGCAGTCCTTCCTTCTTCAAAAATTTCCAGACAGAGAATTTTGAGATTCCGTGCCTCAATGCCAAGCGTCTTAGACTCGTGGTTGGGTCCGCGTACAAGTCTCTGAGAACTGCTTCTTCTATGGCAACATCAATTATGTTTCCTGGCTCTCGGCGATCTCGGCCACCGTATCCCAGGCCAATATTGCACAACCGGCGATGAACTTCTTGAAAGTGGCGAGCAGCAGGTCTTGGAACGTCATTAGGATACTGCTCCAAATAGGCGATACACGCAGCTCTTGCAGATCCATAAGTATACTGTCATATTGGCGCATAACATGGCGGATGTCGTGCTGTTCTGCTATCGATAATAATGTTTATCGATAATATACGAGTAGACAGATCTTAGAACGTACTGGTTTCCTGTAATTAAGTATTATTAAGTTATTAAGTAGGTACATTATTTAAGATGATCTAAATGACACTGTATTTTTACAATAATTGTTGTATCAGGCATTACTTAGCGGAATTCCATGATTTAAGTTACTAGAAAAATAATTCTTAGCTAACATTGTGTGTGTGTGACGTTAAATAAATGTATTTTCTTTCTTCTTTCATTTTTCTATGGCATCAAACATGGGCAAAAAAAGAATGGCTCAGTAAATTTTTCTAAGCAGCAAACAGTGTCTTCATCTAAATAAATTTCTAATAATTTCCATTCCAGCTTCTGTGATACCTACACTACAGACTGACAGGCAGGCAAACAAACGTAAAGTTATTCTATAGTGTCAGTATACCCTACAAATACAAAGTTAACTACTCAAAAAAACGACAAGATACCAATATATATTTTGATGGCAGTGCACCATCTCGTAGTCTAATAACATTTAGGGTCTTGTTGAAACATTTCTGACCAAAATGTAGAGAGCAAATGTAGGTATATTTCTTTTACATTTTGCCTTATATTTTAAGGTCCAATTGCCTCCAACCTTTTTTTCTTAGCACAATCGCTTCTTGATAACCTTTATAAATAGCTATATTAGCGATCAATGAAGCCTGTTTAGTTCCAAGGTAGTACCTGCCTACTATACAATTTTACCAATCTTGACAACCCAGATGGTTTTTCAGGTTTTTTTTAATGCAAGATACTGTCTCGAGATCTCACTGGTTATAGAAATAAAAAATTCGATAATGCGAATGACGTCATCGCCATTCAGTATCGATATTTTCAAGAACAACCCTAACTGCCACTCAAACGTAACTTTAAGTACAAAAATATCGAAAATAAAGCTAAATCCTATTACAACACATAACTAATCTTAATCTGTGTACTCATTACAACATAATGCAAATGCTCAGCTCTCGATAATGCTTAAACTATGCAATATTTCAATAAAAATACATTACATACCGGTGCAAGGATAAACTTTCCTGATTTGGGCCTTTTCTTAAGCCACATCCGATTATGCTGCACCTGGGCATGGTCACTACATTCCACTAATTGTGCTCTTTGGGCTTTATGCAGTTTATAATTTTCAATTAATAGTTATTATATTATTTTGGTATGTTTACATCAGTCGTTGACATATGATGTACCCACTAAACTGACGGGAACTGACATATCCTGGCGCATAAAATGGCGATTTTAGGCCACACTTGACATTTGATCATCAACTTTCGGTTCTGACTGTTGTTATACTACCATCTCTTTTTTGGTAGCCAAATGATACTTGGTTAAAATGAGACAGAGTTATTTTTGGGAATTTTATGTCTAAACAAATGATATTTGAAAAATACACCCTGTCCATAGGTTTTCCTATGTCCATGAACGTATCGGAAAGTCCTTAAATGGCTGACGGACAGCTGCTTATAAATCATAAATAATCTTCTTTATTTGGATGGGTAATGGTTTACTTGCCGCAACTTTTTACTAACTTAAGCCAGGTCCGCTGCACCAATGTTTTCCATGTTTTTAAACATCTAACATGTTTTCCGTCAGCTTCGGCAAACAAATAATGTATGGTTTTGATTGGCAAAACATGTTTGACGTTAAAAAACCACGAAAACATGGCGCAGCGGAGTGGACGTGGCTTCAGTTGCGACAAATAAAAAAAAACCGCACAAGTGCGAGTTGGACTCGCCCACCGAGGGCTCCGTCAAAGAGTATAGTAAGCCGGTGTCAAGGAAACTTAGAGGTTTACTCGTGTAGCTCGTATGCTAGCTATAGATAGATATCATAGATATGTAGATACCTGGGGGGCTAGCACACTAGGCTTTATGTCGCGTTTTACGTGACGTTTCAGTACATTTTCGCCGACATAAAACCTAGTGTGCTAGCTAGGCTGGGTGTATATCTAATGTATAGGCGTATATTACGTAAAGTCGCCGTCAATGGACTATGTAAACAAACAATGTATTGAATCCGTCTCTATCGCACTTATGGTGTATGGTATTCGAGCGACCGAAACGGGGATATACGAAGTTCGAGATTCGAAGTTCGTGGTAGCACCGCAGAGGGCCTACCGCGAAAGGCATTCGAAGTTTCCCCTCTCTGTCATACTTACACTATAACTTCAAATGCCGTTCGCGGTAGGCCCTCAGGGTGTGCCTAATACGGGATATCTAATATTGAAGTACGTATTATGCTAGGGCTACACACATCGCGATAGATTTATCGCGATAAAACTTCGTCTTCGGCCTACGGCGAATGTGCATGGCCACACTGAAATGCCGCAGAGTTTATCGCGAACATGGACGAAGCTGTCGCTCTGTATTTTATGGCGCTAAACAATTATTTTTTGGCTTTGTGCAAATTAAAAAATAGAAAAAAAGCGAAGAAAAGGCGGCAATGGATGATTACTATTCATCGAGCAAGAACTAGGTAATTACTAATTATTTACTTAAAAATATATTGGTATTTGATGAGACCTTAGAGCATTTACTAACTAGTTAATAATAATAAATATTTTTTCCAAGATTCTGTCATTACTCCAATCCATCGTAAAGTCGTAAACAACCAACAAATCGTAAACAATACGGCGCCGCTTGCAGTTGACAGTACGTCCGCTACGCACGATGAAGTTGAGCCGACTGAAGTGTGGCCGCGCAAGCGAAGTTCATCGCGATAAAATCCTTTGATGTGCGCAAATTTACCGACAGGGGGGGGGAAGGGTCTGCGGCTTCGGGCGAAGTGCCGAAGTATTCGCGAATATTCGGCTACATACATCGCGATAATGCGAATGTTCGCGTTATCGCGATGTGTGTGGCCCTAGCATTATAGGTATTTATTGCCTAAATTCGTATTAAAATGACATTGCTGGGGAAAAGTGGATTCAGTGCACTAAATGTTTTCGGTGGTGCTATGAGTGGTGTGCTGGAGTGGAGCCGCACACCAAAACATTTGGATGTGATTATTGCTAAAATTTATAGGTAGATAAGATAACGTCGATATGCCAAATTAAATAAAAAAAAATACCCTAAACTGATTTGTTTCAATCATTACTCTTAACGTAGTGTTTATATTATCTTTGATCATTACGTGTTTCAATTGTCCCCGGTCTACCCTATAGTATCCCAATAGAAAATTTGTCAAAAAATATTAATTATTTGACATCCCCATCATGGGATATAGGGATATGGGATATCCCATATTAGGAGCAGTTGTCGCCAAAGCAAAAAGAAATTATAATAATGTTGGTGTTATATGGGGTTATATTTGTCTAGATCCTATCAACATGAGATTTGGCGAGTACAGGGCGGTGATAATAATAATTTCCAAGTCCTACCTGAACGTCCTAGTTGGTCGTCTGGTGACCAGTCCAATCTGCTTCGCTTCTATGCTAGTTTGCCTGGAGTTATTTCCACCGCCTGTTGATAGGAAGTTAAATAAGCACCAAGTATAGACTAGCAACAATATATCTAGAATCTATATTCTTTACCCCTACAAGTCCTGTAAACTTCCACCGAAAATTGGTTTGAACGAGATCTAATAAGTAGTCTTTTTTTAATACGTCATAAATCGTAAACCGCAATTTATTTCACGGAACCCTTCATGTGCGAGTCCGACTCGCACTTGGCCGCTTTTTTTAATATTATCCTAAATTACTCGAAAACAAAAGAAGATCGTGGACTGATTTAAGCATGGAGTGTTCTTAAGACCTAGTACACCCCCTGAAAGAATCACCAAATCCCTCATTTCGACCATATACCACTGAACCAAATTTGAAGTTTTAGATATTCATTTGACGCAGAATTTGATCTTCTTTAATATTGTCATAATAATACATTTTCCATCCGATGTACCGTTTTTGTGCTATATGCAAATAACTGAAAAAAGAGCAAATCGCTCCCAAAAGTTTAGCACACCTGCTGGGATGGTGCAAACTCGGATTACATGCATTATAGGACCAAATGAAGGTATTAAAATGATTTCCAGCTTTTTGGGAATTAATTCCTTAAAACGTCTTTTTAGGGTTCCGTAGCCAAATGGCAAAAAACGGAACCCTTATAGATTCGTCATGTCCGTCCGTCTGTCTGTCTGTCTGTCCGTCCGTATGTCACAGCCACTTTTTTCCGAAACTATAAGAGCTATACTGTTGAAACTTGGTAAGTAAGTGTATTCTGTGAACCGCATTAAGATTTTCACACAAAAATCGAAAAAAAAACATTAAGTTTTAGGGGTCCCCATACTCAGAACTGAAACTCAAAAAAATTTTTTTCATCAAACCAATACGTGTGGGGTATTTATGGACAGGTCTTCAAAAATGATATTGAGGTTTCTAACATCATTTTCTTCTAAACTGAATAGTTTGCGCGAGAGACACTTCCAAAGTGGTAAAATGTGTGTGCCCCCCCCCCCTGTAACTTCTAAAATAAGAGAATGATAAAACTAAAAAAAATATATGATGTACATTACCATGTAAACTTCCACCGAAAATTGGTTTGAACGAGATCTAATAAGTAGTTTTTTTTAATACGTCATAAATCGTAAACCGCAATTTATTTCACGGAACCCTTCATGTGCGAGTCCGACTCGCACTTGGCCGCTTTTTTGGATCTAATTTTCTTGGCCTATGAGTCTCTATACACGATGATTTTTAATCCGTGAACAGGAGTGGGAAAATATTAAAATTTAGCCCAAATTAAACTTATTCGGCGAGGTCTGGCGTTATTTCTTCACTGTTTAATTAATTAAAAGTGAAAATGTTGGAATTGGGACGCATAACTACAGCGCCTGATAGATGTAGGCGGGCAAACACGCACGACCACTGTCTCGATATTTTATTTAAAGACGTTCTCACTCTCGCCCTTGTAAGCGCAGTAGCACGTTCATAGTAATCTGTATTTTCTATTTTAATAAACTAAATCCTTTTGTTATAAACAAAGTTCGTATTATTTCATCAGGTTATGGGCCGCCCCATGCCTAAATAGTAAAACAAGTAAAAGTTAAAGTGTTTTTAAAGTAAAAGTACAAATCATTATAACCTCAAATTTCGCGACATCACGTAGGTTTTGTTTCAGCATAATTTCAAGTATATGTGATCATAATGACTTCAAATAGTGGTCTGAGTATAGAAAAGTTATCTGGAAGAGAAAATTATGCCACTTGGAGTTTTGCAGTGAAGGCCTACTTGCAATTAGAAGATTTGTGGGAATGTATCGAAACAGAAACCGGCAAGGCTGTAGATGCAAAAAAGGACATTAAAGCTAAGTCGAAACTCAGTTTACTTATCGACCCCATAATATATGTGCATGTAAGAGAGGCCACATCAGCTAAAGAGGTTTGGGATAACTTAATGCGAGCTTTCGAAGACTCAGGCTTAACTAGAAAAGTGGGTCTGCTAAAGGATTTAATAAACACTACGCTAGAAAATAGCTCAAGCATAGAAGATTACGTTAATAAAATAATGTCATCCGCACATCGCTTACGAAATATTGGTTTCAAAGTGGATGATGAATGGCTTGGGACATTAATGCTAGCTGGCTTACCAGATGCCTATAAACCCATGATCATGGCCATTGAGAGTTCAGGAGTGAAAATTTGTGCCGATTCTATTAAAACAAAGTTATTACAGGAAGTAAAAACAATGGACACAACCGCATTTTACTCAAACTCCAAGAAGCAATATTATAATAAAAATATTGAAAAAGGGCAAAATAAATCAAAGGGACCGAGATGCTTTCATTGTAACAAATACGGGCACTTGAGTAAGAACTGTTGGTATAAACAAAATAAAACAGATAATAAAGATAATGGTTTTATTGCAGCTTTTTCAGCAACCAGATCGAATGATGCGCTGAACTGGTACGTCGATTCAGGAGCCTCGATGCATATGACGTCACACAAGGAGTGGCTCGAGGACGAAACTGCACCACCTGTAACAAGCATCAGAATTGCTAACGATAAAATACTCAGGGTCGAAAGTTGCGGTAATGTAACTATAAGCGTACCAGACACACGAGGCAATATCAATAAAATTTTGGTAAGAAATGTAATTTATGTGCCAGAATTATCAACAAATTTTATCTCAGTAAGCAAAATGATAAAAAGTGGTTGCAATATCCAATTCAAAGACAATGGCTGTAAAATATCAAATAAAAATGGTCAAAAAGTAGCCGATGCCAACTTAATAAATGATATGTATAAGCTAAACATAGCATATGAAAAAGCTCAAGCCATGCCCGCAGTTACTGAAAATGATACTTACTTATGGCACCAACGAATGGGCCACCTGAACTTCAGCGATATGTATAAAATTCCAACTTGTACTACCGGTGTAAAATTATCTCCGTCTAATCAAAATAAAACATGCGTAAGTTGTATCCAAGGAAAGCAGACTAGACAGCCATTTCCAAGTGAGGGCTCCCGAGCAACCGAGTTGCTAGAAGTCATCCACTCCGACGTGTTTGGACCGATGCAAACTGCATCACTTGGAGGTGCCAGGTATTTTGTCACTTTCATCGACGATTTTTCACGTAAAGTACACGTATACACTGTAAAAAGAGATATTGTTAATAATGAGTCTGTACCTGAAAAAAAAGAAACAAGTATTAATGAAAGACAAACTAGTACGCATGAATCGGAGAGTAAAGTAATGTCTTGTAATAAAAAGGAATTGAACTTACCTGAATCTAAAATAGTTTACTTACCTTTTTCTGAAGAAAATGCTAATGAAGAGAAAGATGATATCGAAGAGGATAATAAAGAAAATGCCAATGACGAAAAAGATGAAATCAGAGATGAAAATGACTCTGTTAAAATCGACGAGTTGAATACAACGTCTCTGAATGTCGATTCGTTTTCTTCACCAGCATCGGTTGATTCAGATCCTGACGATGAATCTTACAATCCTGAAGAGAGCATTGATATTCCAGACATTAAAATGAATCTTCGTCCAAGACGTCGTCGAAATTAATTTTACGAAGCTAATCCTCCCCAAGAAAATGCATCTTTTATGTGTATGAATGGCGAATCAGCTATGAGTATCGTGGACAAGGATCCACAAAGCCTTTCCGAAGCATTAGAGAGCAATAAGGCAGATCAGTGGATACATGCCATGGAGGAAAAATATGAATCATTACTACTGTGACACCGATTAGGCTACAGATACTGAAGATAGAAGATCATGTTCTGGATATGTTTTTACTTTTTAGGGCTCTGCCATTAGCTGGTGTTCTAAAAGGCAACCTACAATCGCTCTGTCAACAACCGAAGCAGAGTATATGTCACTATCTACGGCAACACAGGAAGCTATCTGGCTCAAGCAATTGGAAGAGGACTTTTGTCCTGCAATGTCAAATATACCAATTGTTATGTTTTGCGATAATCAAAGTGCTATCAGCATTTCAGGTGATGACATCTACCATGCCAGAAGCAAGCATATCGATATACGCTATCATTTTGTGAGGGAGCGTATATCCAAGAAACAAATATCCGTTCGCTACAAAAGCACTCAAGACATGTTGGCTGATGTGTTCACAAAGGGATTGCACCGGCCAAAGCAGCTGACCTTTGCAATGACAATGGGTTTGCGTCCAGAGGAGGGTGTTGGAATTGGGACGCATAACTACAGCGCCTGATAGATGTAGGCGGGCAAACACGCACGACCACTGTCTCGATATTTTATTTAAAGACGTTCTCACTCTCGCCCTTGTAAGCGCAGTAGCACGTTCATAGTAATCTGTATTTTCTATTTTAATAAACTAAATCCTTTTGTTATAAACAAAGTTCGTATTATTTCATCAGAAAACATAGTTAAAACAAGTAACCATTGAATACATGGTCATCCTACAGTATAATATAGTATAACGGACTACGATACGTCAAGTGCCATCAGTATGGCGGGAAATTTGACGGATCTCACACTCATTAAAACCGATAAGGTAGTAGAGTGACAAGGATTTTAGGATAAAATTTAACTCAAAATTAAAATTATGATTAAAAAAAAAGTTTGTTTCCACGTAATTACTACTTTAACGTAATCCCTATCAATTACTGAGTTAGAAAAAATGGTTCCTGTTCACGGATTAAAAATCATCGTGTATAAAGATTACTGTACCAAAAGTTTACGCTAATCGCATTAGTTAAAAAGTTCAAAAAAATCATATCTCAGAAAATAACAAAGGTATGATGCTGAAACTTACAGGAAATAAAACTTGCCATGAGGGCTCTTAGTAAAAAAAATATAGTGAACATTTGGTGGAAAGGCCGCTCCTCCATGAAAACTCTAAAAGTTGTGTTTTTTTAAAGGAGTGTGAGATGCATGTTATTACGGCATAATAAATTCAAGGTCAATTTACATCATCATCCTCCTTAGCGTTGTTATTCCCGGTTGTGCCCCTAAAGGAGCCCGGGGTCCGCTTTGACACCTAATCCCAAGATTTGGCATAGGCACTAATTTTACGAAAGCGACTGCCATCTGACCTTCCAACCCAGAGGGAAAACTAGACCTTATTGGGATTAGACCGGTTTCCTCACGATGTTTTCCTTCACCGAAAAGCTAACGGTAAATATTCCGTACATAAGTTCCGAAAAACTCATTGGTACGAGCCGGGATTCGAACCCACGACCGCCGCTTGACAGCCGCATGCCTGAACCACTAGGCTACCGTAGCTTCAAGGTCAATTTACATCGAGTAAGAAAAAAATATTTTTCGAACAAGACTTGGATTTGGGATGTCGCGCGCTGTAGGGTCGCAGTTCTGCTTAACTCCCCTCCTTGCTTCGCTCGTCGTCGTACCCGGAGGCCTCTGACAATCCAGCGGATTTTCATTCAGCGGTATTCAATCCTCCTGATCGTCAACCCGCCGTATTGCAAAACAGCGCTGTTTTGTAAAACAGCTACCTAGGTAGCTGTTATTTAACAATATGCACGCTAACATATATATGATGATATCGGTATACCTATCTTGTCCTTTGTCCGTCTGTCAGTGTATGAATATGAGTAGTGGAAGCGTTTTAAAAATTAATAACTCCGAATGAAAGAATGGTTAGATCTTAAAAGTTCCCAGCACGTTGACACAAGTCGATCAGTGACTGATGAAGATCATATGGCTACTGAAGAGTCTTCAATAGAAAATAAGTTTACTATGAAAAACTTCCTCTGACACTATTTTTTCTATTATTATTTCTAGCAACAGTTTCCGACTTAGACTGGCATGGCAGATCCCATTGTATAGGTATACAAACTCATGTTATTCTAGCACGCCATTTTAAAATGAGGACCAAACTACGTTTGTATGGAGACATGGAGAGTAGAAGTTGTGCCGTGCGTCTTGGGGACTCCTATAACCCATTCAAGGCTATTGTCTCACGTAGGAGTCATGCCTCTACGAGCAATTTCCGCTACTGAACGGAAAAGTGCTGCTACGCTGTACGGCGTAGCATACGTAGCGTTGCTTGGCCTCTACCATTATTCTTATTAAATATTTTTTCTTAATTTATGATCCCGAAATATAAAAGACAACTTGGTACCTAAACCTATTTCTAAAACCACGTCATGCCTGAATGACCGAGACCTTGTGTCAGCAAATCATTCAAGTAATTAGCGAATTAATCCAATGTCCTTTACTTGTATCTCAACAAATAATCTCATGTACCTATAACAATAATAATGCGGAAAATACAGCTCAGTTGTATACAGTGGTTGCAAATGGTTGCGAATGGTTGACTGCGCTGAGCTGGCACACACTGAGTCATCATATCAATCATCATCATTCTTCTAGCATTTATTCCCGGTTGTGCCCTATAGGAGCCCGGGGTTCGCTTTGGCACCTAATCCCATGGGCACTAGTTTTACGAAAGCGACTGCCATCTGACCTTCCAACCTAGAGGTAAAACTAGACGTTATTGGGATTACTGGTTTCCTTGCGATGTTTTGACGACTGGCTTAGCCTAGTGGGTAGTGACCCTGCCTAGGAAGCTGAAGGTCTTGGGTTCGAATAACGGTAAGGGCAAATCTTTGTGTGATGAGCATGAATATTTGTTTCTGAGTCTTGGATGTTTTCTATGTATAAGATGATAATATATATTAACTAAATTAAATTAAAACTAAGTATAAAACATCCTAAATAAAAAACGAATTAAGGTGGTTCGATTGCCATACAAAACGTTATTTGACATTCGCAGGCTAACGGCGTAATATTTTAAGAAACTTATGTAACAAACTTTCATCAATTGGCTTCCTATTTGCGCCAAATTCCCCCTTTCCTAGAATAAACTTGTTTAAACTAGATTAATTTGAGAAAAATGGTTTTCCCAAAATATCACGTCCCAAACCAATTTCTCAAATTAATCTAGTTTATTAAAGTTTATTCTAGGAAAGGGGGAATTTGGCGCAAATGGGAAGCCAATTTATGAAAGTTTGTTACATAAGTTCTTATAATATCACGCCGTTAGCCTGCAAAGTCAAATAACGTTTTGTATGGCAATCGAACCACCTTAAGAAACTACTTAAATAAATATTTACAAAACCTCAAAACTAAACTAAAAAACTAAACTAAGAAACTAAAAAAGAAACTAAATAAGGCCCCCGCGGCATCGTGCCAAAGATGCTGCCAGCGCATTACCTCGCTGAATGCCAGCTCTTTGGTCACCAGTTGTGTCGACGAGCTTTTTTGACAGTTCTTTATAATTTACTTTGAAAACAAAGTTTTAACGGACGAAAAATCAATCATCCCACTACTTTTCCTACCCTTTTAGGGTTGGTTTTTTCCCCAAATTTATATGGGACCAACTTAGGGGTAAACCCTTTCCAATAAAAAAAGAATTATCAAAATCGAACTACTCTGTAAAAAGTTATGAGTGGTCATACATAAAAAAATATATATACGCGTTGACTTGGGAACCACCTCCGTTTTTTTCGTCGGTTGAAAAAGCGTCCTGGCGTCTATGTATTCAATATATCGTTTTTTGCTATGCAATATAGCTTTTATTGAGCTTACTATGGGGCTAGTTCGATGTGTGTAAAAAAATGTCCCGTAATAATTACCTTCACCGAAAAGCCTGCGGCGCTACCACGAACTTCGAATCTCGAACTTCGTATATCTCCGTCTCTATCGCACTTATGGTTTATGGTACTCGAGCGACCGAAACGGAGATATACGAAGTTCGAGATTCGAAGTTCGTGGTACCGCCGCTGCTTTACTGTTAAAATATCAAATGACGTATCTAATTAAGTTTTTTTTTAAAACCCTGAGGAGCCGTGGTTTGATCCGACGAACTCCAGATTGAAACTCGCGTGCCTTACCACTCGACTATAGTGGCACACAACACACGGAGTGAAAAACAAATAATTTACTTCAAAAACAACGTTTAATTTAAACAGACTTCAATTCAGTCCTTCTGCAGCAATGGCGGCAGTTACACGATATCGGTATGTGGTCCTACTCCCGGAAGCGTGCAGGGCGACACGATGCCCT
Source organism: Epinotia brunnichana (assembly GCA_963854355.1). Taxonomy (NCBI): domain Eukaryota; kingdom Metazoa; phylum Arthropoda; class Insecta; order Lepidoptera; family Tortricidae; genus Epinotia; species Epinotia brunnichana. The sequence continues at coordinate 11,681,586 of OY977949.1, read as the reverse complement.
TACTAACCAAAGTTCCATTCGCCTCCCCCGGGTTATTGGTACTTGGTAGTACTGGTGGTATTCATCATCATCTGAGGCTCTACAGCCCCGCGTGGTGGTCGAGTATCCATGCTGGTCTGTTCTTAGCCATGTCTCTCCAGCCACTAACTCCAATCGCTTTGAGTTCGTTCCTGAACGCCGTCCATCTACCGAAGTTTAGGCCTACCACGGCTAGGACGACCACAGCTGGTAGTTTTAGCGGGGCTCTGTGTTCCTCCATCCACACGACGTGTCCAGCCCAGCGTAGGCAGCCTTGTTTTATTATTTTAATCACGTTCAGCTCCCCGAACATGTCGTAGAGTTCGTGGATATACCGCGTTCGCCAATATCCGTCCTCCAGCACACCGCCAAAAATCCTCCGAAGGATCTTTCTCTCATCCTTTTTTCTTTTAGCAAACAGCTTATGGCTCACGTTAAGATGGGTCTCAGTTGACTTTTACATAAAGTTTAACGCTCTTGACAGCAGCCTCGACCGAAAGTGTTTTGCTAGGACGAACTAACTTTTATTGGCAACCATTGCTCTCTTGCGTCATATTTCCACAGATATTTCGTTACTTTCTGTAATAATGGCGCCAACGTACTCTCTGTTACTTTCTGTAATAATAGCACTGCTAGCAGGAATAGTTAGTTAGTTAGTTATACTGGGCGTTTTCCGCAAATCGACATCCATTGTGCTTGTGCCTATTTTGCGTGGCAGGAGTAGCAGGTTTACTAAATTATCCGTTTCCATTACCCCCGAGGCTACCTTTTCCTACGGATCAACCTGATCAAGAAGAATTGGGAGAGCACAGCACAGTAGCCCCTCCAGGAGGGCCCCCATATTCGCAGCCTGCTTCGGCTCACTTCATAGCCTCTTATCTCTGTTAGTACTTTGAATCTGTCAATTTTGTTGGCTCCCCTCAGACAGTTGTGAGTCATCTTTATGTTATGAATATACAGTTCTTTACCAGCCCAATAATTAGTGTCAGACGCTTCAATAATTCCCTATATTAATTGGGTGAACATAGTCATAAATTATGTGACCTCTGTCGCTAGTCTATAGAATCAGTCACCAACAGGATGCTCTCGGTGTTAACAAGCTGGAATAAAAACGTAACAAGCATCCAAATTACCTGCTTCTTCTTCATAATAATGCTGTGAGCATTATACCTACTCTGCGATTCACAACTTGTTCGACTCACCTCTCTCATCAGCGGCTTAATTTGACCCCCAGATTCATCATAACTATATGCACAATTTAAGGTCAGATCTATACTGGTTCGCCTGATACCGGAGTTGCTGGTTTGCGTAGTGAATACAACTACTCCGCGCCATAAGGCGAAATAATTGTTCACCTACAAATTACTTAATAATAACCCTAGTATATAAATAATGTGGTGAGAACAAATGATACACAGTCTATCTTGGGAGGGTAAAGTAAGTCGGGCACAATGTCGAGATACACACTCTTGCTGTTAGTGGTTGTGGCTGTGGCTTTGAGGAAAGTGCATGTGAGTTGGTAAAATTTAAACTAACTTGCCATATTGCGGAGACTCATTTTTGAAGTGGATACTTCTTTGCTCGCGTTCTTGTATAGGGGTACAGTTCAAAATGTATCACGTGACTTCCAGAATAACTTTTTGTAGAGAAGCCTAATCTGATTTCAAATAATTGTTAGTTACATGTTTTAATCCACCTTTATTTGCCATTAAGTAGTTGTTAATCACAAAATGTTATTTATTTTATGTGGCGGACATGAAAATAATGCTGAAATGACCGCCATTTTCAATGTATCGCGAGCTACGTCAGTCAATGTTGTCATATATACCGATTTATCTGTACTTGTATCCACTTAAACTTAATTAACGGTTGTATCTCCGACACAACCCGCTTGTGCGCGCGTGATATGGTATGGTGGGTTAATTTGAGGAGTCCGGTCCCTTATCAGATTCTATCTGCCACTCCTGTCGTAAAATGTTGGCACAGCACTAACCTAGGTGCAACTAGCTTAGCAGCAGAAATGGAATACGAAAAAGGAGTAAGGAGTGCTTTTCATGGGCGTATATAGGGGGAGAACCGGGTGGGCCAGTGTTGCCCACCCCAGGACGCTGGTCACTGGCTCAAAACTCCATGCCGGTCATTTAAAAAAACCTACCCGGCGCGAGCCGGGCCCCCCTGGCAAGGCAAGTGCAGGCACAACAAGGCAGTGCAAAAAAAAATTGCAGACCATTTGGAGTATATCGTTCGTATGAGCTCTGTCTGACCAATATCCACATATTCGAGTAGTAGTTGTAAAACTGATTCTAGTGATTCTAACTTAATTAATCTTTCCCAAGGCCGAGACAGATGAAGAGAAAGAGATCCATGAAGCCATGGTTCCCATCATCGCGGAATGTAGCAAGGAGCACGGAGCCAACGTCGAGGAAGTAATGGCTTCCAAGAAGAACCATGATTACGAGGCAGTAGACGGGTGTCTCATCGAGTGTGTGTTCAAGAAAATGGGCGTTGTAAGTCTTGTGGGTTCCTTAAAAATACTCAACTATCTATACAGGGTGGAAGAAACGAAGCATAGGGAGGTTTTTGAGGGCAAAAGTGCCTTTAAGTATCGAAATTAGCCGAGTTAACTCAAAGTTCTATATTTTTGTTTTGAAAAATTGCTTCGCCTTAAAGATAACCGAAACTAAAAATCCTAAATGAACCTTCTTTATGGTAAGTACAGTCGCCATCACATACATAGGTACACTCTAGGTGTTCAAAAATATCGGCACATGCACCCTAAGGCCTTGAAAATAGAGGTGTGTTCCGATGTTTGTGACGTGCTTGTTTGCTCCGATGTATGTGATGGCGACTGTACGTGTAGATAAGGCTTACACATAAGAATAGTCTAGCACTCGGACGATTACCTTAAATACATTAAAATGACAAATAGGTCTTTGGACAAATAAATTAAAGTACTTTCGATATTAAACAGATTTAGGGTTGGTTCCACGTAGGATTGTGTTTTACTAAAATAGATTTGTAGCAACAAGTGTCAATTCGACCAAACAAGAATATACTTTATTCTAAGATTACTCTATATAATTTAGACGTTTAATCTCAGATAAAGTCCTTCCTAGAAAAATTATAAAAGACTAATTTGAGTAATCTAAATTCACCTAAGTTTTTTTTACAAATTCACAGATGGACGATGAAGGCGCATTCGTCGTGGATAAAATGATAGAACATGCTAAGAAATACCTGAAAAAAGATGGAGATACAGACAAAATTGAAGAAGCAATGAAGCATTGTACTTCAGGTAAACAATCAATACAAAATATTGCAATGGGTATTGGGTATGCATTAGACCAATCTGATTCAGATGTTGCCAGTAGTTTACGACGTTTACGTTAGGTACGGCATATTATTCGTATAATATGCCGTACATGCTGGATTTTTATAGGTAGGTAAGTATGTAGGTACTGAAAATATCAAATTTAGAGTAGCAGATGTTTAGAGTAGTAGTTCCAGATGGCGATAAAAAATGCAACCTGTATATTCATTAAAACATTAAAAGAAAGAAAAATTAAACTAAATTAAATCTATCGCAGCATTGTAATCTAGGTAAAATACGGTTTTGAAAAACATAAATTTATAATAGCGTTTTTTTGTTTATTTCATTTTGAAAAGTTATTCTAAGATGCTTTATTCAAGAATCCAACAAACTTTCCACCTGGAAGTAATTATATAGATTTAAATAATGCATGAACTGTTTTATTATTATTATTTATCTTCAATATTATAGAGCAAATGTAAGAGAAACCAAAATAAAGATAAAACCATTTATTAATATTTTTCTGACTTTTCAGACGCTAGTTAAGTTAACAATGTTATCATGTTTTTGTTGTCTGAAATTTTATTGGATTTTGTCGCTAGGTAACTATTTAATAAGGGCAATGGAGAGGGCTATGCTGGTAGTGTCTCTGCGCGATCGCATCAGAAATGAGGCTATCCGCAGCAGAACCAAGGTAACCGATATAGTCCTCCGAATCGCCAACCTTAAGCGGGCGGGGCACATTGCACGTAGAACAGTTCTCGAGTGGCGACCACGTAACGAAAGGCGCGGCGACTGATGACCTGGTACGTAAAGGTCGCGGGAGTCCGCTGAATGCGGGTGGCGCAGTACCGGCCATTGTGGCACTCTTTGGAGGAGGCCTATGTCCAGCAGTGGGCGTCTTTCGGCTGATATATGAAGAACTATTTAATTGATAATATATCCATTATATAGAAAAATCTGCTATTATAAATAATTTCCGAATTTGTCATTTTTTCCATACAAGTTGTCAGTTCATTGCCTGGACTACTTACCAAGCACGTTTGTAAGTACGAGAGCGACAAATGATTTATGTTGGACATACATAAACGCGATCATGCTAGCTAGGCAGGAGAATTTAAGTTATATGTACTACATGAAACAGTTTTTTTTTTCAGAGAACGAGAAAAGCTCGGAAGATAAGTGCGTGAAATCCAAAATGATGCTCGCTTGCATGATGGAGCATAAGGAAGCGGTATGGTCATCCATTTCCAATTTCCATTCTTGCACAATTTATAATTCAATGGGTCGTGGGTTTGCGATTCTTCGCGAGATTTAACAATGACAATTTCTTTGACGGAGGCCCATTCCACCTAACCTGACATATTAACTGGTTAGTTTACCAGACGTCGTGGTAGACAGCCAAGTTATGTATGTATGTCGTATGACAAGGTTACATCACTGTTAGATCTCCCAAAGGGTTCCAAACCCAGCACGACCTATCTACCTACCTATATAGTAGTGGTTTTTACTAGAAAATAAGAGTGTTGTAATTTTACCAGTTATTGCAATCGATACAACTTCGATCGACGATCAATCGGTTGAGTATGTACCAAAATAAGGCTACCGAGACGAAAGGTTAGTGAAGCCGTGGAAATGAGAGCGTTGAGAAGTATCTGTGTGAGATTAGGAGATAATAAATATGAAACCGTGTAATAAGAGAGAAGTGCGAAGTGTATGTTAAGATGGTTTGGGCATGTAGAGAGGATGGACAGAAGATTAACAAATAGCCTGTGTGGAAAGAGTCGATGGGCCAGTAAGGGGGAGACCTCGTTAACCTCGAACGTTATTAGTCCACATCGGAGAACTTCTCTAATGTAAGGATTGGTCAAGAGTACCCTAAGAGTCCCTAACCGAAGCGCATGTATGAGGAATGTTATGAAAATGAAAGTAAAGTTGGTACACGATATTCCTTCAAGTTTCTACATCTATATGTATCATTGAGTATGGTAAAGTGTATGCATGGATATATTTGATTGTTTATGTGTGTGTCTGTGTATGTAGTGTATATGTGTTGATGCGTAAGTGCGACTACGCGCGCGTGCATTGTGCCGCACAATGCACGCGCTCACGCACAATTTGTGCGTGAGTCTCTGTGTGTGTGTGTCCGCGAGTGTGCGAGTGAATGTGCGTGTGTATATATGTTTGCGAGTGTAAGTATATGCACAATGCACGCTCGCGTAGTCGCACTTACGCATCAACACATATACGAGTACACTACATACACAGACACACACATAAACAATCAAATATATCCATGCATACACTTTACCATACTCAATGATACATATAGATGTAGAAACTTGAAGGGAAATATTAGATTTTTATCCCGTGGTAAAAATGTTATCTTATGTTAAGTTTTTGCATATACTACTTGTTTACGTTTACGCCTAAGCCGGCCGAGCGCCTGAGTATTCTTTTGTTTGGCTTAATGCTTGTATTTTATTCGTTTATTTTCTACCCACTTAGTTTAGTTATAAAACGATACTTACTGAACGAATGTAATAGGATAGCATAATTACTTATTTAACTAAGTGACACTTATAAGGACGGTGAATCCTGACCCACCGTGACACAGTGCAAACTAGTACGGGGGTCAGTTGACACTTACTTTTGGTTTTCACCATACAAATTTGTATATTAAAATGTAAGTAGCAATTTGTACTTTTACTTATGAAATAAATTTATGATTTGAATTAAATTTTCAGATGCATTTGTGATGAGGTCCAGATATAAAGACCCGGCCGGCCCCGAGAAACAATGCGAAGATGAAGGTTCTATCAACGACTCCGTTATATATACCTATTTAGTTTAAAAGTTTATAATTTACAAGAGAACTTATTATGCGAAAATATATTTTAATTGCAAATCTGGTTTTATTTCGAGTTCTTATGTAACCTACACCTACGAAACAAAAGTTGTCTGTGAACGATTTGATACGATAAGTAAAGTAATTTTTTCAATTGTACAATACCAGCAACGTATGTATATCTGTCCTTCGTAGGTATTATCATTTTTGATCACAATAGGAAAGATTCATCTACATTCAAGTCTAGGTTTTTCGACAAAGTAGATATTTCGAACCTCGAATTCTGTAAAAGTCTGGTGTAGATTGTCAATCCTATGAAAAGGTAGGCACTAGTTTTTGCGGAGTGACCCGAGTGACTCTCATCTGAGTTTTCAAGCCCTCATTGGGATTTTTTGTTGAGTAGGTACCATCGCTAACACAGTTAACTGACCATCCGTCCACTTTATATGCATTGTAATAAGGTTCAATATAAATACAGGATGGTCAGTTAACTGTGTTGGCGTTTGTACGCGAGAGAGCAACTTGACTGTTATGCCGAACTTCTACACAGTTAAGTAACATTGTGGGCCATAAACGTCAATGGACGAAAAAAGTAATGGTATCCCCATTACACAAATCGACCTAGTCCCAAAGTAACCAAAGCTTGTACTATGGGTACTAGATGACGATATACAACTACTATTATACTTATATACCTAGATAAATAAATACATAAAAACCTCCACGACTCAGTAACAAATAAATGCCATTACAGAGATTCGAACCCGGGACTTCCGGCTTCGTAGGCAGGGTCTCTACCAACTACCAACTAGGCTGCAGAAGTGTTTAGTGCATCTTCATATCGGATCGGAATGTGTATCGGCTCCAATACGTCACCTAGTTGTTTAGTTTCCCGTCCAAACGACAGCCGTGAGACGTGACGTAGCCACATTGTTGGGAGTTTCGCTTCGCCACCGAAACTAATCGACAAGTCAGCAAATGCTATTGTGGATGACTGAGTGTTTAATTTTCCTGTTACCCGGTTTTACACGTGTTTAATATATTTATTTTGTCAATTTTAAATGTGGTATTAATATAACTAGGCACTTAAAAAGAACCGAAAAGAATCTCCTAATAGTCCGGTAGATTGGTTGGCAAATTTACCTATTAACTTTGATCGGAACATGGGGGAAACGTCATGCTTTTTGGCCTCGGGGAAACATGAAGTTATTGATTGAAAGATCAGAGCAGAAATGAAATATTTTCACTAGTAAAGTAATCTATTCTCATCATGTACCTTTTACAAGACCAACCCGGACCCTCTCAACCACTGAAATAGTGACTAAGGGCTCTAGCAGGCCTTAGTGGCTACAATGTAACATTCTGTCAAAACATACAAACAGGTCTCTCATTTACTACAATAGTGAGGATGTTCTGCAAATACCAGCGTACTTCCTGGCGCATTACCAAAATCATGGTTACTATTCATCCTATTCATTGAGCAAGGTAAACGGCTTGTCTATTAGTATATATTCACGTAACACGTAATTATGTGATCAATACGGGTCCATTTGGTGGTTGTTGAGGTTTCGTCCACCATGTGCCGATTAGCTTTTGTTTTTGTTGTTGTTGTCGCTATTACGAGCGATGTCTTGGTGAGTTTCAAATATGAGTGTAATTAAAAGATCGAAAATAGAATTTTGTATGGGGTGCATTGTTTTGTTCCATGGAATGTACTTAGTCACGTTGGTGACTAAATAAGTTATTATAAAAAGCTTGCATGTTTATCGCATGCCTTTAAACGCTTACTGAAGCAATGACATTTTCAGGATGATTGTTAAACAAACCTAACCTAATGGGTTATACGCGATACGTATTAAAAAAAAGTTGAAAGTTTTTGGGTTTTCGAGATAATTGTTTTTTTGCCGAAATGAAAATTCGGACAAACGATACAGTTGGGAAATTAAATGTAGTATTGTTCAAAATACTGGATTAAAGCACAAACATTTCACAAGATAAAAGTACAAAGTAATCACTAAAAGGGAACTCTGCCAGCTACCTTATGAGCAAATTATTAAAATTGAATTTTATACAAAATCGCCAAAAAAGGCTGTCTAAAGTTATTTTTAATTTCAGGCGATATCAGGAATCCAGAAAACATTTATCCAAGCGCAGTTCGTGACGCGGGGGTTATCGTGTATAAAAAATAACCCTCTGACCCTGGAGGACATCAATACGTTGAAAATGCTGAAGATGCCCAGTGGAGGCGGCGCCAAGTGTTTTACAGCTTGCCTCTTCAAGAATATTGGGATTGTAAGTCCAGTTTCGTATTATAATATTTATAATGCATAAAAATCCTAGCTTTTTACTGCAACAGTAAATATATTGGTTTTTTCATACCACTACTTACTACTTGTGCTTAGGTAATAAATGAATAGTGTAAAATTTGACAAAGTGTGATGCTTAAGGAACTTGGGTAATTAAATACTTAGGTATAGTTGTTATTTTCTAAGCCGTCCGTTCCGCACTAAAGAACGCCGCACTGCAGAACGGACGGCTTAGAAAATAACAACTATAACATGCTTGAAGCGTTCATAGCCCGGCGGCGCCTGCGTATCGGAAACGATAACGCAGGTCAAGCAAAGACGGCAGGGGTCAGTCTTTGGATGGGTGACCGCCTGTTTGAGTGGTTACTATAAATGAGCGCTTCCGTGCTTTGGAAGGCACGCTAAGCAGTTGATCCCGGTTTCTGTCTATGACAGTAGTCGTTAAGCCGAGTTAGAGGCCTTCGGGGCGGCTTAAGAACCTCTAACAGTCGAGTTGCCCACTCACTTGACAAAGGGGGGACAACTGTCACTCGCGTCCGCAGGAGCTTACCTACCACAACCCTGCACGTGTCCCCTGGGTGGTACTAAAGAGTGACAAACTCAAAAGGCCAAAAAAGAATATATGCCATACGATTAAATAAAAAAAATGCCTTAAGGCATTGAGTCCGCCTTCTGGTACCTTTGCCTACGGTACCTTTGTTTGTGCAATAAAGTTTAAACAAATAAGTAACTACTAGTGTACTACTATAGTGTACTTAGTTCGCGTTTATTCAAATGCAGAGGCGTATCATCATCAACTGTCGATTATTCACAAGTAATAATTAAATAATACCTACCTGCTGTGCTAACTTATTAGGTATATAACGCGGCTTTTGGATGTACTCCAATTTGTGTTTGGTGTATTCCAATGTTTTTCAACCTTTGGGTCGCAACTACTACTTATAATGACTGATCTGTGTACGGGTTTGGTTAAGAATATGGCAATAAAGTTTTTTTATTTTATTCTATGATAGGTAACTCAAATATACTAGTGGCTACTGAGCTGTAGAACTCGGGAGCTAGATAAAAAAAAAGATTATTTCTTTTAAATTTCCGAAAAGTTAGGTACTCGACATTAAAAAACTATGTAATTAATGAACCTGCTCACAAAATTTCACGAGAATCGGTTGAGAAATGCGACCTGTAGAGGAGAACAGACGGACATCTGGATTCTGGGCAGACACCGGACACCGGACGTCGGACATACCTACGAACGATTTTCTGAAGCATAGTACTTCGTTCTCTTCGCTCCCTCGTTCGATTATGTATGATAGATAAAACCCTTTATTAATACCCAAACCATACATGGTATTAACATGATATGTACAAAATTAACAGTAAAAGTTGTAAAACAGTGACAAAATGGAAATAACCATGTGTCTTGGCCGAGGCAGAGAATTGGCGCTGGCTCAGCATAATGACGTGGCAAGCCGCATCGCTGATATTCTGCCAGGACCTTATTATGAATTTCTCAACAGTTGGATAACATGGGAACAGTAAGTGCTTCGAGCGCCAGACAAAGTGCGAAGCAAGTCTTCGGCAATGATGAGAGCAGTTTGGGCAAAGTCGAGGGCCTTGTCAAAGAGTGTGAAAAAGGTAATTCTGAAATAAACTAGTGACTGTGTGAGCTGTAGAACACGCAAACCTGTTTAGAAAAAAATGTTTTTTTGATTAAGTGGCTCGACAAAAAAATACTATATAATTAACTACACTGCTCACAAAAATTCACGAGAATCTGTTGAGAAATGTGACCTGTAGAGCAGAACAGACGGACGGCTGGACATCATGACAGACATTGGACATACGAACGATTTTCGGCCCAAGCTGAATCATAGAATTAATCAGCTTCGCTCCCTCGTTCGATTAAGAATATGAACCATTACAAAGTTGTTAAACCTTCCTAACTTTACCTTCTTCTCTTGTTGTTAACTAAGCTACTGATTAAGCCCCTACATTTTTAGAATCTCCACTTATAATAAATCTCTAAATTAAAAAAAGAATCAGCCAGTTTGAAACTAAGCTTTGCGCGGTACGAATGTTCTCAGCATCCCATGAACGGAAAAATATGAAACATTTTATATAAGTACATTATTATTCTAGCTGCAACTTAGGATAGTTTTTATCCGACTGCGACAGTTAATTAATTTTCCGAAATATACGACTTCATTTAATTTTTCATTTATTTTTATTGAAATCAAACGCTGCTCCAACTGTCAGCTATAAGAAACGTCAAATTTTCGTCAAAATGGCGGAATTGCTTTGCCTTTCACTTATTAATAATTTAAATCCCGTCTACGATAGACCTTTACGAGACAAATGCTAAAATATAAACCATAAAAAAATATTCGATTCTGATATGAGAACTTATATGCGCAAATGTCGTTTTATGTCGTAATTTCAATAAATGAAATCAACAAATTTGAACAATATAATTAACACGAATTTGTTTTTTTTGAATGACAATGGCACGCGCTCGGCGCATTCAGCCAAAGTACCTGGGGACCGATTTTTGACTTTCGAGCGCTCGACTCTTTCACTCGAAAACTGTCAGAAACGATGAAATACTATTTTTGAAATCCGAGCGATAGTAAATTCAAAAACGAGTGGTATTGACCACTCGTATTCAATTCTATCGGTAGAAAATAAGTGCCGACAATTTGGACACTTCACTTGTATTTAATTTTGGACTGACAATGAACTTAGAAAGAGATAAATAAAGATTAATATATTTTATATTATTTTTCTACCGAATTTTGTGAACTTAGTCTTTTGGCGGGTTTGTTTTAAAATTAAATAATTTAACTTGTCTCTCTCTCTCTCTCTCTCTCTCTTTGCACAGGTTAAAAAGAGACAGAGATATAGTAATATGTAAAGGCCTGGCAATGATTCACAACAACTCGCTATACTTAGAATGAAAAGTATGAATTGCTGTCTCATTCTAACTAAAGAAAGTTGTTGTGACAAATTGTATCATTTGTAATTTGTATTAAGCCGGGTCCGCTGCACCAATGTTTTCCATGTTTTTAAACAACTAACATGTTTCCGTCAGTTTCGGCAAACAAATAGGGTATTATTTTGATTGGCAAAACATGTTTGACGTTTAAAAACCACGAAAACATGGCGCAGCGGACGCGGCTTTACTTTTATAACAGGCGGGAACCGATACGTTTCGTTTACTAGGTATTATTTACTACGTTCTTAGTTTTTTCTGTTATGTAACGCATAAAACACAAAAAAAACACTTAAACATTAATATTATAGCCTAAAATAGACCTTCTAGATTATAATAAATCTCTAAATTAAAAAAAGAATCAGCCAGTTTGAAACTAAGCTTTGCGCGGTACGAATGTTCTCAGCATCCCATGAACGGAAAAATATGAAACATTTTATATAAGTACATTATTATTCTAGCTGCAACTTAGGATAGTTTTTATCCGACTGCGACAGTTAATTAATTTTCCGAAATATACGACTTCATTTAATTTTTCATTTATTTTTATTGAAATCAAACGCTGCTCCAACTGTCAGCTATAAGAAACGTCAAATTTTCGTCAAAATGGCGGAATTGCTTTGCCTTTCACTTATTAATAATTTAAATCCCGTCTACGATAGACCTTTACGAGACAAATGCTAAAATATAAACCATAAAAAAATATTCGATTCTGATATGAGAACTTATATGCGCAAATGTCGTTTTATGTCGTAATTTCAATAAATGAAATCAACAAATTTGAACAATATAATTAACACGAATTTGTTTTTTTTGAATGACAATGGCACGCGCTCGGCGCATTCAGCCAAAGTACCTGGGGACCGATTTTTGACTTTCGAGCGCTCGACTCTTTCACTCGAAAACTGTCAGAAACGATGAAATACTATTTTTGAAATCCGAGCGATAGTAAATTCAAAAACGAGTGGTATTGACCACTCGTATTCAATTCTATCGGTAGAAAATAAGTGCCGACAATTTGGACACTTCACTTGTATTTAATTTTGGACTGACAATGAACTTAGAAAGAGATAAATAAAGATTAATATATTTTATATTATTTTTCTACCGAATTTTGTGAACTTAGTCTTTTGGCGGGTTTGTTTTAAAATTAAATAATTTAACTTGTCTCTCTCTCTCTCTCTCTCTCTCTTTGCACAGGTTAAAAAGAGACAGAGATATAGTAATATGTAAAGGCCTGGCAATGATTCACAACAACTCGCTATACTTAGAATGAAAAGTATGAATTGCTGTCTCATTCTAACTAAAGAAAGTTGTTGTGACAAATTGTATCATTTGTAATTTGTATTAAGCCGGGTCCGCTGCACCAATGTTTTCCATGTTTTTAAACAACTAACATGTTTCCGTCAGTTTCGGCAAACAAATAGGGTATTATTTTGATTGGCAAAACATGTTTGACGTTTAAAAACCACGAAAACATGGCGCAGCGGACGCGGCTTTACTTTTATAACAGGCGGGAACCGATACGTTTCGTTTACTAGGTATTATTTACTACGTTCTTAGTTTTTTCTGTTATGTAACGCATAAAACACAAAAAAAACACTTAAACATTAATATTATAGCCTAAAATAGACCTTCTAATGATGTTTTATTTTTATTCCATGTGTAGAATACAATTTTAAATAACCAGTACTTATCCAATTTCTGCGTACAACGAAGCGCAAAAGTATAAATAGCCAAACCACTAGCTTTCGAGTGATGAATTTCAAAAATACCTATTATTGGGTTCATGCGAAAATAATCGTGACAAATTTTCGCATGCGATTATTTTCTACCGCTCGCTTTTGATTTCGAGCGCTCGAAAGTCAAAAATCGGTCCCCTGCGGCGCTACCACGAAAACCGATACTCAATGTTCATATATTTGCATCCCTGTCACTCGAGTATGGTTAGTGCGATAGAGATAGAGATACCCGAATATTTTCGAATTCCGAAGTTCGTGGTTATATAGCTCAGGAATCGAAAATATGGTAAATAATCATAATGTATTTTCTCGAAAAAGAATTTAAAATAAATATAGTCAAATGAAGAAAAAAACAAAGCAAGAGGTTATATAGGTAATGATTAAGTTATAAGAGTCCAAAGTTTTAAGAGGGGGTATGTTCTGTCCCTTTTCCGCAAAACGCACCTTCATATGAAACGATTGTTTTTTACTATGACGCTCGAGTATATTGACGTCACAGTCCCTCATCGTTTTCTCACTCTAACAAGCGACATTAAAACGGATGTAGCTTCATAATTTTTTGAGATATTTGAATGGGAGTTTCATTATCTTCTATCTATTTATACATAATAAATGCCTATGTCCTGACTGACTTATTCACTCACTCACTCACTCATCAACGCACAGCCGAAACTACTAATCTTAGAGAGTTGATTTTTGCACAGTATGTTGCTTTTATAACGTGGGCTAGGGATAAAAAGGGATTTTTGAAAATTCTACCCCTAAGGGGGTAAAATAGGGGTGCAAAGTTTGTATGGGAGAACCTTTTTTTTTTGAGCTATAGACTTAAACTTTGTAGAAAAATTAGTTATTAGAATACAAATGAAACACTTTCAGCGTTTTGGAAAATTCCACCCCTACGGGGGTAAAATAGGGGTGCAAGGTTTGTATGGGGGAAACATTTTTTTTTTAAATAGAGACTTAAAACTTTGTAGAAAGATCAGTCATTAGAATACAAATAATGAACTTTCAGGGTTTTAGAAAATTCTACCCCTAAAGCGGTAAAATAGAGTGCAAAGTTTGTATGGGAAAAACTACTTTTTTTTAAATAGAGACTTAAAACTTTGTAGAGAAATTATTCATTAGAATACAAATAAAGTACCTAGATTCAGTGTTTTAAAAAAATCTACCCCTAAGGGGGTAAAATAGGGGTGCAAATTTTGTATGGGGGAAACAATATTTTTTTTAAATAGAGACTTAAAACTTTGTAGAAAGATTAGTCATCAGAATACAAATTAAGTACTTTCAGCGTTTTAGAAAATTCTACCCCTAAAAATAGGGGGCTAAAATAGGGGTGCAAAGTTTGTATGTGGGAAACTATTTTTTTTAGCTAGAGTCCTAAAACTTTGTATAAAGATTATTTAAATACAAAGAAAGTACTTTCAGCGTTTTGGAAAATTTCACCCCTAAGGGGGTAAAATAGGGTGCAAAGTTTGTATGGGAAAAACATATTTTTTTTTAATAGAGACTTACAATTTTGTCGAAAAATTACTTATTAGAACATGAAAAATACTACATTCGGCGTTTTACAAAAATCATTCCCTAAGGGGGTTAAAAAAGGGTGCAAGGTTTGTATGGGGAACACTTTTTCTGAGCTAGACACTTAAAACTTTGTAGAAAGATTATTTATAAAAATACAAAAAAAAGACTTTCAGCGTTTTGAAAAAATCTATCCCTAAGGGGGATAAAAAGGGGTGCAAAGTTTTTATCAGGGAAAGTTTATGTTTTTGAGTTAGAGACTTGAAACTTTGTAGAAAGATTACTTATTAAAATACAAAAAAAGAACACAAATCGTTTTAGAAAATTACACCCCTAATAGGGTTAAAAAGGAGAGCAAGCTTTGCATGGGCAACACTTTTTTTGAGTTAGACTTAAAACTTTGCAAAAAGATTACTTATTAGAATACTAAAAAAGAACTTTCAGCGTTTTAGAAAACTCCATCCCTAAGGGGATCCTTAAGATCCTTAAGAAGGGTAGCCAGTGTTGTGTGGGAAAAACTTTTATTTTTACTAGACTTAAAACTATTCGAAATGTTACTTATTAAAATTAATAATAAAGTACTTTCAGAGTTTTAGAAAATTCCACCCCTAGGGGGGTTAAGAAAGCTTTGTATGGGCAACACTTTTTTTGAGCTAGAGACTTAAAAGTTTACGAAAAAAGTTCTTTCAGCGATTAGAAAAATTCAACCTCTAAGGGGGTTTAAAAGAGGGTTCAAATTTTAAATGGCGAGCAATAAAATTTTAAAGTGTGAGTAAGAGATTTTTAACTTCGGTCTTATTCTGTACGTTAAAATACTACAAAACTGATTTCAGAGTTTTTCCAAATTCATCCCCTAAGAGTGTTAAAATTGGTTCAAAGTTTGAGTATTTCAAGGCATTTTTAAAGTATGAGATTTTTAACTTTGGTTTTAGACTGTTTGTTCACAAACTAGAAAATGAACATCAACTTTTTTTTTAATTATCCCCTAAAAGAGAGTTCAAATTTTGTATTGAGAGAAATCATTTTCTAAGACGATAAAAAGTTCTACGCGGACGAAGTCGCGGGCAACAGCTAGTATAATATATAACATGAGACACATTTCGTATTTAAAAAATAATTGTCATATGTTTAGTGAATGCTGAAAACGTTGAAGATGGTGACAAGGGCTGCGACAGGGCTGCGCTTGCGTTTGCCTGTTTAACTGAAAATGGAGCTAAAGTGGGTACAGTTTAAGTAATTTGTAGTATGGCGAAAAAAATTAAAAATTCATTAACTGAATATCATTTCTTTTCAGTATGGCCTGGATCTCAAGTTTTAAGAAAGGTTCACGAGATTGAACCGCCTGAGAAGTACAATCATGACAAAGGTGTTAGAATAGTTAACAAATAAAGTGTTATGCCCTCTTCTATCATTGTATTTTTTTTTGGTATAATTTGTCTCATGGAAAGTATAGAAACTACAGGTAAACAGGTAGGCTGTGTAATACGCGCCTGCTAGCATACCTACAACACACCAACACACAGTTAACTGACCATCCTGTATTTAGATTGAATCTTACTACAATGGATATAAAGTTCACGGGTGGTCAGTTAACTGTGTTGGCAATGGTATTATAATTACGGAAGAAATTAGGTATGGAGATAGTTTAAGGCCTGAAGGAGGACTTAAAATAAGTACCTACAGGGAATCATCTATTGAAAGGCGAAATGGCGGGTGGAAATTTTAATGGAAGTACGTAAGTTTAAGTTTAAGTAAGTAAGTAGTAGGTAAGTACTAAGAAGACTAAATATAATAATTAGGTATTTTGAAAAAAAGTCTTTTCAACATTGTACATTTATTTTATTACATTCAATAAATAATTAATAACATGATCATCAGAAGTCATTTTGTATCATGCTGATCCATCGGGCATATATGTGTAGTTTCTTCTAAGATTTAAACGTCGAAACCAAACTGTTAACAATTAAACAAATTACTTAAGAACATTAAAATTAATTAAATTAAAAGTAACAATTAAATTTTTGGTACAAGCTTTTATTGCCAATTGTTCTTTTCTGTATACCGTCATCAACGACGATTCTAACGAGCCCCAACTCAACGGCGGCGTTACGTCGGTTCAGTACTAAATTCCCATTTCCACCTTCTGTCTCCATCAGCTCGATGGTATGTACCATAATATTGAATTGTCATCCAATAAACGTGAGGGATGGAAGCAACGAGGTCAAAGAAAAGGTGGATGGACTGTGTGAGAGAGGATATGAAGAGGAAGGAAGTAAGTGACGAAATGACGAGTCCCTGTCACTCGTCATCTCGTCAGTTACTTCCTTCCTCTTTATTATATTATGGTACATACCATCGAGGAAAAAAAGGAAGAAAAGGACATGCTGCGCCGACCCCAAATAAATGGGATAATAGTCTAAGCATTTTACGGTCCGGTTGTATGGCGAAATGGAAATAATTTATAATAGCAGTTTTTTTTTGCGTAACTGATAAATCATAATTATAGTAATAACTTCGAGACTAAATTCAACAAAAAATTAGTGATTTAGATATTTTAATAATTATTTAAAAATTAATAAATTCCTGAAAAATTGGTAAAAAATGTTAATAACCTTTTTTTTCTGTATTATGATAAATTAATATTTGCGGCGTAATATTGATGATAAATCGCGCAAAAAATGTTCCCGATTATTACCTTTATATTCAGTTAGACACCAATTTTTTTTTCTATTACCATATTTTCGTGTCAAAAAATAATAATAGACTGTAGGTTTCTTCATTCCTTGTTGAATGTAGTGGACCGAAACATTACAAACCAATCACACACTAAACAACAACGGAAGGTGGATTTTAGGGGGTTAATATTATTTGACAATTTCAAAAAATGCAAATTGATCAGTAAGTTTTGGGATTTTCATCATCGGCACTCTTTTGTTGAATGATGTACGAATCGCCTGATAAAATACTTTGCAACTAATGTTTTTACAAACACCTGTTAAAGTAGGTTTAAAAGTGCCGCGCGCGAGCCGCAGAGCAAACGTGATTGGCCGGTTGCATGCAGCGGGGCACCGCGCCGTCCGCCCGCTCGCCGCGTAGGTATAAGTATAAATATGTCTAAGTAGGCACTGCACGAACCGGCGCGCCGCGATTTCAGTGTTTTGCGACACGATCTAACGCGTACGATCAATTATCAGTTGTTTAAAATAGTTAAAATTCAATTTAGTTGATTAAAAAAACAGCCATATATTGAAATTATAATTCTATGTTTTTAAAATACCTACCGTAGACCGTACAAAAGTAGGTACTTAAATAGGTTCTGAGACAGATTTTTTTAAGGGTTCACTTAACAAAATATGTACCTACTTAGTTATAGCCTCAGATCATAGAAAGAAGATCTGAGATCATCTGAGGTTAAAGATGAATCTTGTTGTTTCATTGTAGTTTTATCAATGAAATAGTGTCGTAACGCCGGTTAGTGACCAGCTAGTTTAGTGTGCCGGTTTGCGATCTCCTTTTTGGGCAAATATGCTTTCGTATGTCCGGCTGTTCAGCTGTTCCCTCTATAGGTCGTATCTCTCAACCGATTCTCGTAAAATTCTGTAAGTGAGTTCGAAATTTATGGGCGAAAATTTCCCCAGGCTTCCAAACTTTCACTTTAGTCGTATAAGTAAGAAAATAAATTCAATATTTAAAAAAAACAAAAATAATTACTTCCTTAAAAATGCTAATTTGTAATTGAATTGTTTTTTTTCTTAATAATCACTCCAAGTAAATTTGTTCCTTTTTTGTTAACTAAAAAAAGTTTACGTAACGAAGGGTAGACCAGGGGCAATTGAAACCATTTGCTTTTACAGCATATAACCGTTATATTTTTATGAGTAGAAAGATGAACGCCCAAAAATTTTCAAGGTTAATTATCTGGTTCCTAAATAAAATGTATTTTGTTAGTCTATAATACATAGTTTTTTGTCAATAATACGAGTATAATACAAGTATGGGGCGGTATGGTTTAATTGACCTCACATGACTGTCGAACTGACTGACAAATGACTGTGTCTGTGTGTTTGTTTTTACCATTGTCTTGTGTAAAATATTAAAGTACAGTATTTACATACATACATACATACTGTGAATACTGTCAATTGAAACACTATGTGAGGTCAATTGAAACACTCTAATATCTTCGGCACAATGAAAGTAGGGTAAACTGGGTACGGTTGCAACAACGCAAATATCTCGCAAACCGTTGGTGGGACGGCGAGGGGTCCAAGGTGGGAAAGAAGTGGACAATCGGTTTGTACACGAAAAACATCGTGACGTTGCTTCCTGCGCGCTTAATTTGTTTGTAGAAAACCCTATTGTGTTTTGATCCCCAAAAGTAAGTGTTTTCACTCGTAGAGTTTTTCAATTATTCTGGTTTCTATTTAAGTGATAGTATTGAGTGTGTGTTTATGTTTGAAGTGAAGCTTGTGGATCATCTCAGCGTATCTTGTTTTACTGTATCATTATTCTCATTATTACTACAACGGCTTTTTCCGAAAGTAGGAGGTGGGGACGGTTGAAACAGAGTGATTTTCTTGTATTTTTGACATTGACTAATGAAAGTCAAAGTAAGTTTTCTTTTAGTTTATTTACATATTTTTTTTCAGGGTGTTCTCTTCTATACAGAGTGGGCCATACATTTTTGCAAATTGCAACACTGAATATCTTCTATAATTTTTTGAGTGGAGGGAAATTTTACAATACTTTATGCAGTGTTATTTGCAGTAAAGCGTTTTACTGATCAACAACGAGCTTTTTGTGTAAAACAGTTTTTTAAAACAACAAATTGTATGTTTAACTGTTCGCCGCCTATTTAAAGCCCGGATTTACTTGGGAATCACACAACTTTACTGCATTTACTAATTTTTGCATAGGAACCTAAAACATATGTAAGTGTGATTCCAAGTCACAAAATTTTATCAAGCAAGCAAATAAAGATTAATAAGAATGCCTGACTTGGCTCTACGAAATATCTCACCACTTTTTACTGTGAAAGAGTTTCGAGACTTGGCCTATTTTTTACATGGAATGTTTTTTATGGTATCTAAATTATTTTTGTAGAATTTGTATGGGAATGTTATTTTACCAACCGCAAATAACGTTTGTATAGTTTTGCAGGAAGGAACTGCAAAAGTAACTTTGTAATCGTATGTATTTGTATAGGATTACAAACTTACTTATGCAGCTTGTATATCTCTGAAACGTGACTGAAATTTCAAATATTTTTAGGTTTTTTATGTGTTATTAGGCTAAAAACAAATTACTTTGAAATTTGGGGCTTGTGGGTCTGCTAGAAGTACCTTAGAATAAGCGTGATCATTATCAGTGAGTAATTGAGTATGTCAGTGACAAAACTAACGAACTTTGACGGACAATAAGTTCTCAAACTAAAAGTTCAAATTGAATGTTATTGATATTATAATTATGTTAGCCATATTATGCCCTACATGTTCCTGAAAATTCAGGGTTCTAGCTTTAGCCAGCACAAAATTACAGGATGTTGAAAAAATGGCCTGAATGGCTTCGACAAAAGGATGGTACGGCCGTGCCTCTTTGTTTTGCTCGACTTGGCGGGGGGACTGCCGTGCCCCCTGATTTTTAGTTACATGCCATGCCATGCAATAGGGTCGAGTGGAGAAAAATGCGGGATGCCTTTGCCCAGCAGTGGAACACCCAAACAGGCAAAGAAAAAAAAAAGATTTCTACGGAACCCTCGGTGCGCGAGTCCAACTCGCACTTGGCCGGTTTTTAATTTGTTTAATGACTACCATGGCATACAATGAGCTCATCAAACACTCGCAGGCATATCATAAACATTTCTCAATGTATGAGCATCTGAACATCTCGATAAAAACACGGGTGTAAAAAAAGTATACGACTTTAGTTTCCTTTGTTGCTGCTACCTTAAACATTTAGTTTAACCAAAGTAGTTTTAATGCAATTATAACATAATAACGATATAGATTTGCACAAAACAAGCATAATCATGTTTCATAAAAAGTGCTTGTTTCAACTATAACAATGTTTCAATCATAACCATTCCGTGTACCTATACCGTGACAAAAAGTGTTGTAAACGTCGGGACTAACCATTTGTTTTATTGTATACAAGAACCTTCTCCAGAATGTATTAAATACTTTTCTGAAAACCGCATCAAAATTGGTTCAACCTAACGCGAGATAATCTCGGACAACGTACATACATACATACGGGTCAAACTGAGAACCTCCTTTTTTTACAATGACACGCAGCGTGTAGATTTCTAAAAATCCTTCATATTTCCATTATAAACTAGGTCAAAAACTAAACAAACAATAATGAACATTAACTCCCTGCATTTGCCTTTATTACGCTATCTGTATTATATTTTGCTCTTTATTTTTTTAGCAGAGTCAAATATCCTTCACGTCTATATCCTTGTGTGGGACTCTGGCTGGTTGTTGGCTATTATCTTTTAAAATTATTCAAATTTGAATTTGATAGACAATTTTTCCAGAATCTTGTCAATTCTTGTAAACAAACTTATGAAGGATCATTCTCGATATAGAAGCCCTAGCGTGAGCTTGCATTTTGGAGACAGTGCCTTTTTCCTTTGAGAAGCAGCCCGCTTATTACAGTTTTTGCTGAAGTTTGATAATCCAGTGCGCGTACCTCAAGTTCTAGGGATTTCTTTCAGCTGTAATCTATTTTATTGAAGTCCTAGTCGCCAAATTCACAGCGAGTGCTTGGATGTCACAAGAGGTTTTTTGTGTTTGGAGTCAGCTTTGCTGGATTAGATAATCCAAGCTTTATGTTACAAGGCCGGACCTTGAAGAGAGTTCGGGTGAGTATTTACAACGTTTGGTTGCGTCAATTTACCGGATTCTATAGTTTTTCGTCGTGTGATGCTAATTAGCTTATTTTGTTGGTAGCCGCCAGTTACGGGCGCTAGGAGAACCTGCTGGTCATTCACTAGCGGTTAGACGCAACCGTCCCGCAAGGCTCTCTACGGGCGACACAGGCCTGTTCTGTTGGGAAACACGTGCCGGTTATCCTGTTGCGGTCATCCTGGTATAACCTGCCGCGCAGGCATCCGGTGGTCTATTCTTCGGGAGGCGTCGGTGGAGGAACTTCTCAGTCGGATTTGTATACTGTAGCATTTAGGTTTAGCCTTTATTGGACCATCTGCATCTAGGCTTAGCATTGTACCTACAGACCTTACACCTCTAACATAGGGTCGCAAAGTGTCGCAACCCGCTAATGCGCTCTGCTTGCGTGTCCCGCCAGTGAATAATTTTCCGGACTTACCATTTACCTCAAAATTTAGAAAGGCTTTTTGCTCGCCACCGTCTACATATTTTCGTTTTATGCCCTAGGTTTTTTTTACCGTCCTGAATCATTCACCCCGTCATCCATACCACGCATTCTTCATGATCTCATCCTTCACATCTACTTAAAAAACCTGTGAGCCTAATCTTCGCGGCTTTCCGTATTCGCGGTCTAGGACCAAGCGTATTGGCGGCTTGAAACCCATACCTATTATTGCTTATAGGGTTCTGTATCTCACTGCTAGCCGTACGACGATACAACTGTTTTCCTTTTACCTGTTTAGCATTTTAAGGGCTTTATCGTAGGTAACTAACGAGGGAAGGGAAAATCCCACGAATACTCTCTGGTCAAACTGAGTGTTAAATTCTATAACTTACTTTTAACCGAGTCCTGTTTAGGAGAGTAAATCAAATTAATATTGTGTTGTATTTACAGCGTAAAAGCCTATAATGTTTCTTTTAAGTAAGTTTCGATATAAAAAATAAAATAAATTGCTGTCGTGTCGGTTTGCAGAAATGTGTTTGTTTTATTTACATTAGTTTATCCTGCAAATTAATGACATGTGCATCGAATGCAGAACCTCCTTCGATTTTGAAGTCGGTTACTTTTGGGGACGATTAAAACGCGAGGACGATTGAAACGTTTCAATCGTCCCCACACCACGTTTTTAACTTCAAGGTCAAATATTACATATAAAAATAAACTCGAACGCTGATCAACGGCCATTATAAACATTCGTTTATTCCCAGCTATAGCACCAAATTAATTTGATCAGTCAAAATACAAGAGTAAACAAACTTTTTACCGTGAAAAACTGGTTTGGCTCGTGTACACTCCGGTATCGCACCATCACTCGAGCGCTACTGGCCAAGAATTCATACATGGCCAAAACCGCGTGTTCCGAGTGTTGCGTCAGTCGCGTAGGTATTATATTTTCCAGAAATTTTCCTTGTTTCAATCATGACGTGTTTCAATTGTCCGTGGTCTACCCTAAGTTATTGAATAATTTCAATTACGAAATAATGTAATTCAGATTACAAATTACGAAGTAGTCATGTATGCAATTACACGTGTAATTCATTACCTACTCGTAATTGAATTAAATATAATACAATTTGTATTTCAATTTCAAACGTAAATTAGTTACGCCCAACACTGCCGTTTACACGCCATTTTTACGCCGTGAATCATCGCATTCATACTAGCGCATCGTAGAAAACGATACAAATTATCTGTGTAGGTAGGTTTTGTGTCTTGGGGCCCGGGAAGTGCGACCTTGAATGTCAAGACACTCGTTGCGTGCCGACGCTACGAGCGAATGTGATCCTTAACACAGGCGGAAAGAGTTCAAGTTCAGTTGTAGAATCAAACAGGACTATTCAAATGTGTTTTATGCTTTACATAAAGCTTTTTTTTGTTGGATTTATGTACTAGTTTAATAATCTATATTATTAAGTTAAATTTAGACACATTTTGTCTCTATAAATATATTTGCCGATAGTTTATTGGAGTTAATGTATTTATATGCAATTCTAAACAAAAATTAAAACGATTTTTAGAAAAATAGGTTCATACATTCTTTTTATGAGAATCAAATCAAAGTACTAATTATTACTATTTTTTTCTACGAACTTATGGCACCTGTCACCCAAGCCATGAAATTTGTTAATTTAATGGCTTTACGTGTAAAATAATAGTCGGATTTCACTTTTTACAGGTTAAAGACAATAATACTGTCGTGTTGACGATTAAAAACAGCTATTACTATTTTTAGTAAAAAAAATCGGCGTTTTTTTGACACTATTTTTTTTTACCTACTTCCGGGTCGAAAGTTTGTTGGATTCGTAAATATAGTATCTTAGAATATGTATTTATGACGGAGAAAAAAAAAACCTGGCTATTATAAATTAATGTTTTGCTAAACCGTAAAATGCTTAGACTAATAAGGGCAAGAAAATGATGATTGAATTGTCATCCAAACTATACCTTTGCCGAAGATTTCAGCTCGGTTAAAGATATCTGCCTCAAAATTGAGTTGCAAGATTCCACCCGAACAAACATATAGTTAGGTACATACATCCACTGCAAGTTAATAGGAAGCTTGTAAAAAAGACACAGTTTTCTATACAACAAGTGTCCTTAATTTTGGCCAATATCGGCCTTAGGCATTTGTTTGACCTACTAGAACTTGGGCAATTGATTATGGGTCGCAGGTCTTGGATACCTAATTAGGCACGAGATTTAACAGTGCTACGATTCTGTCATGTCATGAGGTGGCTGTCATGTCACACATTAGATACTGGTTAATTACCCCATTCGAAGTGAAAGTGACAGTCACGTTATGACAAGATTGTATCACCGTTAAATCTTCTTAAGTATTCCATACCCTCGTGCGATTAAATCGTGCGTCGCGTTGTCTGAAATTGACCCATTGCAGTGGAAGAAGCAGGCAGCGAACCGCCAGAAATGGAGATGTCCAGTAAAAATTAATATATACGCTTTTGAATCCCGTCGATGTACGGCCCTTGATCTTAAACGGGACGAGCTGAAAGCCCGACCACATGCGGCGGTCAGCTATAATTTTGTGAATGGTGGTGTGCTCACGTTACGTGCCCGTTGTGTACTCGCGTCTTTCTAAATAAGATCGGCTACGTGAGTCACACCAGAGCACATGAGTAGAGTATATATATATATATATATATATATTACTACATTAGATAGACGAAATAAATAGTAAATACAAGTATGTAAATAGTAAATAGGTACCTGAGCAGCATTTGACACCATGCACTTGTAAGAGAGCATGGCACGGTCACATCCCTTTTCTCCGTCACTCACTGCCTCGCTGTTGACTGGAAATAAAATAAACAATAAGTACTTTGAAAACAAAGTTTAAACCGACTTTAATTAAGTACTTCGCCAAGCCACCAACATTTCCACATTTCCTTTCCAGTTTACCACATGCACGGCTTTCAGAGAGCAAATGCCTTGATTATTACATGAAAAACCCAAGTTGCTATCTGTGGGCTGATAATATTTGAGGAGGTCCGTCGATTCCTAAAGGATTACCAGTTCACGAGTTGCTACTTCAACGGAATCATGTCAGAATCTTTGACGAACTTTAGGTACATCTTTGAGGAGTTCCATAAGTCATCTGTGGTCTTCAGTATCAGTTCCACTTCACCAAAATTGCGATTTCCGAAGATAAATACACGAATTATAACAGAAAATACCGAAATCACTACATGCGTGCCTATAAAATTTCAGGGTTGCCCTCAATTTCCCTGGGATTCCATCATCAGATCCTGATTTAGTGACAATGGGACCACTACGAAAGTATACTCCTTCGAATAAAAAAAGAATTTTGGAAATCGGTCCACAATTGAAGGAGAAATCGGCGAACATACATAAAAAAAAAACATACATACAGTGGAACATATTATTGTTCGGTTAAGACGTGCGCATTGTTGCTAATCACTTTGTTTACTTGCATCGAGCGCGCTTAGCAGTTAAATCATTCGGTTAGACATATTGCGAGCCGGCTTGTTATGCCGTGGGGCGGATATGAACCTTATTGACAATGTCACAAGGTTTAGATCAGAATGGAGACGCAGATGAATTTATAAATGAACTTAACGAGTCAGTGGACGCAATACAAAATAATACGGAATGCGAGGCTGACATAATGGTGAACGAGAGCGGTGAGCCGAATTTATTAGAAGACCTAACACAATCTAAGGATAGGATGGAGGAGGATGCTCACTCAACAAAAAGGAACAGAGACTCAGATGACGAGTGGACCATCAAAGAACCAAAAAGGCGTGCCAAGTATAATTCAGACTTGCCAGTAGGTACGGAGCTGACGGAGATAAGCATTACTTGTAAAAATATGCTGCCGAAACAATTTGCGCTGGCAAAGCTATTAAAAAGTCACGACATTTCGGGTATAATTCGTGTGAAGTACATTAACTCGTATAAAGTACTTGTCCAGTTTGAGAAAGAGTCTAGTGCTGAGCGACTTATATCTATGGCTATTAAGCAGCCTGAGTTGGGATGGCGATGCCAAAAAACATACGAGGTTGGGTTGTCATATGGCATTATTAGGGAGGCGGACTTGGGTTTACAAGAAAAGGAAATGATGGAAAATATGGTTAGTGAATTAGAAATAGTTTCAGTGAAAAGGTTAAGTAAAAGGAGTACAGAGGAAGAGTCAGGATGGAGAGACAGTGAGACAATACGAGTCGCATTTAAGGGTCCCTCACTACCACCTCACGTCTACATACATGAATTGCGAGTCAAGGTTGAACCGTATTTGTTCCCTGTGTCTCAATGTTCAAACTGTTGGAGATTTGGTCATTCAAAGAAGACATGTTCTAAAAAACCAACTTGTCCTAAGTGTGGACAAAACCACTTGAACTGTGAAACGACTGTATACACGTGTCGCAATTGCTCGGGAAATCATATGGCTCTGGACAAAACTTGCCCAAATTACATTAAGGAAAGAAAAATAAGGAAAATTATGGCCGAATCGAACTGTACATATAAACAAGTGTTAACGAAGTACTTACCTATCCTTACCGTGCCGCCACCATCCATTAATCAGACCGACTTCCCTCTGACCCTGAGGACAGTTGAGAATACGACATCTACTGAACCTCAGTCAGTGGCATCTCCAATCAACCAGCCTTCATTTGCTAAGGTGACAACTAAAGCAATAGTGCATTGCGACACACCAACTGAAAAGGATGTACCAATAGTGCCCCCAAATAGGCAAATACACCATAAAATCAGAAAGCCTCCAACGAATCACATAGAAGTGAACAGAACTGAAAATTTACCAGACAACAGTTTATTAAACATGGAGACTGAGGACGCTGACACCTCACCAAAAGCGGACGAGGCCAACGGAATTGATTATAAGGATGAACTTAAATTTAATACATTAATTAAGAAATTAAAAGACATCATATTCTTGAAGAACTTAACGATTGCCGAAAAAATAAAACGAGGTGTACAAACAGGATTGGAATGGCTTTTATCCTTTTTTATGCAAAATATATTTGATATGTCGATTTTAAAAGCTTTTGTTACCGCCCCAGATGGCTAGTAACGTCAGAAAGTGCCGACTTAACTTGTTGCAGTGGAACTCACAGAGTATTAAACCAAAATTAGTGTCGTTCGAAAATTTACTTATTCAGGAGAAAATTCACATAGCAGCGTTAAGTGAAACATGGTTAGATACGGACGATGATTTTAGAATTAGTAACTACAATGTATATAGGGTTGATAGGTCGGATGGATACGGTGGAGTCGCGATCCTCACACACAAATCGATCAAATCAGAGCAGTGTCATCTAAAAAGCCCCAACCCAGGTATACAAGTTGTCCATGTAAAACTGTTCAACTGTGATCAAATTCAAAACATTATTTCTGTGTACTGTCCTTCGTCGGTAGCGACTCATCAGCGCGATTGGGACTTTATTTTTTCAATAGTGCAAAATAAGGCAATTGTCATGGGAGACTTCAATGGACATCACACTAGCTGGTCATACAAAACGGATGCAAGAGGTAACCAAATATTTGACTCTCTTATGGACTTTAATCTAGTTACTATTAATGACCACAGCCATACAAGGGTGCGCCTCGTGAATCGAGTATTACAGGAATCCTCTCCAGATATATCCATTGTATCAGCTGATTTGTATTTGGCTCTTAACTGGAGTGTTATGAAGGAGTCACTTGGTAGCGATCATCTTATTATAAAGATTTCTACATGTTTTAATTCTAGTGCTAGCCATACTCGAAGAAGGAATTTTAATCGAGCGCAGTGGGATGACTATAGATCATGTTTAGAAAATAAGTTTAGTGATTTGCATTTACCTGAATCTCCTCAAGATGCGTATAATTTTTTTTTGGACGGTATAAATGAAGCTGCTAATCTTTATATTCCATACATAAAACTTAACAATGACCCCGATAAAAATTTTCAACCAAAATCCTACTGGAATCAGTCATTATCTAAAGCTGTAGCTGAGAGACGACTAGCGCTCGCCTTGTTTAGACGAAATCCTACGCCACAAAATCTTGAGGACCTTCAAGTTAAGATAAGAGACGCTCAGAAACTTATTAGAACCCGTAGAAGTGAGGGATGGCATACATTTTGTGACTCCATAAGCGAAGCGTCATCAGCCGCTGTCGTGTGGTCTCGGATGAGGTGGCTCAAAGGCTATAGGTCTCCGCGGACACATGTTAGCGAGGAGAAAGCTCACAAACTTTTATGTTCTCTGACACCGGCCTACGCGCCCCCACAGGCTCCAACTATCGAATCCGAAACCACGGTCATGGATGAACCGATTTCTATTCACGAATTAGAGTCGTGCATTAAACTAAAAGATACCGCACCTGGTAGTGACGATATATCGTTTTCAATGATTAAAAACCTTCATGTATGCGGCAAATTAATACTGTTGGCATTGTACAATTCATTCTATTCCTTAGGATTTGTACCCACTCAATGGAGAGAGATTAGTGTAGTCCCGATACCGAAACCTGGAAGAGATCCGTTCTCTAACTCTTCTCTCCGACCTATATCTTTAATTTAATGTTTGTGTAAAATATTTCATTCTGTAATAAATAAAAGATTGGAATGGTATGTCGAAAAAAATGAAATGTTTGCCGAAGAGACCGTCGGTTTTCGGAAATGTCGTTCATCTCTGGATAATTTATGTAGTTTAGTGAGTAGAATTCAGACCGGATTTTCAAAAAATATGATTACTTTGGGGTGTTTTATAGATATTGACAATGCTTATAATAATGTAAATGTACCCATTTTAATTGATATACTTTATAAATTAAGAGTGGGTCGTAACATCTGTCTTTATTTGTGGAATTTCCTAAGGGAAAGGTTTCTTAAAATACAGACTCATGACTCCATTTTGAGAAGGTCTACTGGTCAGGGACTGGCTCAGGGAGATCCCATATCTCCACTGTTATTTAATGTCTATACTATGCATATCCAGACATTAGTCACAGACGTGTTCATTTCACAATATGCAGATGATTTCATTTTATATGTGTCAAAGAAAACCATTGCGGAGGCTGAATGTGTGATTCAAAATTCTATTAACATATTTTGTGAATATTTAAACAAGCTTGGCCTTGAAATATCTACAACTAAAACAAAAATATGTGTGTTTAAAAAAGGTATTAACAGATGTCCTGTAAATATTAAAATTAATGATAACAATTTAGAGTTAGTCGATTGTGTGAAGTATTTGGGCATCTGGTTGGATCGATCTCTTAGGTGGGGGAAACATGTTAACGAGTTAACACAAAAAATCCAAAAACATCTGAATATCTTTAAAGTTTTATCGGGTCCGGGCTGGGGTGTCCACCCAAAACATCTAAGGAGACTATATATTGCAATAATTCGTAGCAGAATAGATTACGGGTCATTCCTTTATGACGATAGCAGCGAGTCTCATTTGTTTAAACTCGATAAAATTCAAAATCAATCAATGAGAACCATTGGCGGATTTATTAAGTCGACACCTATACACGTTATGGAATGCGAGCTCTGTTTACACCCGTTGCATATTCGTCGCATTTATTTGGCGTCCAAGTTTTGGTTTAAATGTAGATCATTCGAAAATAATATTACTAGGAAAATCATAGATGGATTAAACAATCGCATGCAGATACGTGATACGCTGCGAAAGAAAAAACCGCTTCTCCTTACTATACATAATAGGTACAAATTAACGCCTCTGCATTCTAGCAAGTTACTCGAGATGTTTACTTTGGATCGATGGATACATAAGTTGGATATGTCTAAAGTTATTAAGCTCAACATTACGTCAATTAATAAATCGAAGCGTGCGTATAATAAAATCGTTCTAAAAACTACAGTAGATGAGTTTTTGCAATCACAGTATTCCGGTCTTTATTGTATATACACAGATGGTTCTAAAGAAAAAAGCGCCTTAGGTGCTGCGTTTTATGATCCACAGTCGAACATATCACTTAAGTTACACATAAATAGTGACATTTCTATCATGCATGCAGAGTTAATTGCAATCGCCGAGGCCCTATCCTACATTCAATCAATAGGCTGCGATAAGTTTGTTATATTATCGGACTCCATGAGTGCGCTCCAACACTTGGCTCGGTGCACCTCGAATTTTCGAGGTGCACCGATTGCCTACATCATTTTAAAACTTATCAGCAAATCACAATCAGAGGGTAAGAACATAGTACTGCAATGGATTCCCTCTCATGTGGGTATACGCGGAAATGAAGCCGTGGACACCTTAGCCAGACAAGCTTGTTGTGAGGGTGTTGAATGTAACATGTTACCTTTTTACTCTGACTGTATCGCTTTAGTAAAACGGCAAACATATTCTTTGTGGAAAGAATACTTTGATAAGAGATCAAAAGAAAAAGGCATTTGGTATAAGACGATCCAACCTCGTCCTCAGATAACTTCATGGATAATAGAGTGTTCGTTAAGTAGACGCGACTTGGTATTGATGATGAGATTGCGATCCGGACATATACCATTAAACAAGTTTGGATATTTGATGGGAAAAGTGGCATCTCCAAATTGTGATGAATGTGAAGTACCAGAAGATGTATACCATGTTATGATGGAATGTGTCCGAAACGAAGCTCTCAGGAGAAGTCTGCCTTTTAACACCAGTTATGATGTCGGGACCTGCAATGTTGCCCTGGCCACCCCGTTGTCAGACGCGGCCACAGCACTATTGCAGTTAGCTCGAAAGTGTGTTAGTAATAGAATTACTCGTCATTAGAATAATATGTTATGTTGACTATAACGGAGCGACATGTTCACCTGTGTGACAAGCTCCTTAAATAAAGAGAAAAAAAATAAAAAATAACCTCCTCCTTTTTTGAAGTCGGTTAAAAAAGTACAAACAACACCTTACGTACGAAAATTTCGACAATACTTAGACCAGAGCAAATACACCAGTTTGGGGATTACAAATATGAGTAAGTAGCCCATTTCCTCTTGTTCGTAAGTGTAGCTGTGAGCTAAGCAGATGGACGCATATAGGCTGATGTCAGTGAGAGAGACCAATAGGAATTTTAATTTCAGGTGTAAGTTGACTCTTTTATTTATTACTTGGAGTTTTGGAGTAACAATCACTCAGCACGAGTATGATGATCGCCATTTTACCAGTCATCGTTGTGGATAAACATGTGTCACATTCTGACAAATATACGAGTGTGAGAGCGACGGATGTCTTATCCACAGCGATAAGGCCGAAAGGCGAAAATAGCAAACATCATATCAGGATTTGCTCAAGATGTATCTGGTCAACTGGTTATACCCTTGTCTATGATATGTTTATCATGATACAAGAAGTCAAGTCTAAAATAGAGACGCATAACTATCTGCAACGTGGATGAAATTCGCCCTCCTGTATTGCAGTTACTTAGAGTGTGTTTCTTTAGCTGACATTTATTTTTCCCCAACTAACCAAATTTATAAAAATAAACACGATTAGATAATTATAAACTTGACTGACTGTGTGAGCAGGAGTGTAGATAATTCTCGATAGACTTCAGTTCCTCTGGATCGTTGAAAAATTTCTTCGCCAGTTCCAGCGCCGATTCGTTCTGCAGCATGCCGCTATCGTCCATCTGCGAAAACAATATAGGTAATGACTAATGATAATAACACCTTTCTTATGCGCTGCATCCGAATCCATCCATCTTGGGCATACACTGGAAGGATAGGGTCACAAACCAGAGGGTGCTTGAGGTTGCACAGCTGCCCAGTCTCTTTGCGCTGCTTAAGCTGAGACGCTTACGCTGGCTGGGGCATGTGTATCGAATGCATTCATCGCGTTTGCCGCGGCGTGTTCTGCTTGGGGCCGTAGCTGATGCCAAAAGAAGTGTCGGCCGGACGATGCGGCGGCATAAGGACTGTGCCAAGCGAGATATGCACGCATGGGAGGACCTTGCCGCGGACAGGGACAAATGGCGCAAACTGGTGTTCGATTATCGTAAAGTTCACGATGAAGCGTGGTTTAAAACGCTCGCAGTAGAGCAAGCCAAGCGGCATCAACGTGGCACCTGTTCATCATCATCATCATATCAGCCGAAAGACGTCTGGTAAAGGTCGCGGGAGTCCGCTGGATGCAGGTGGTGCAGGACTGCAAATTACACCTGCCAAGCTTGCGTTGGTGTATGCCGCTCCCGCACTGGCTTAGACAGCCATGGAAGACGTTGTCACCCTTCTTGACTCTGCTTGTATAGTCTGTAATAGACTAATAATTGATAATGATGATGATGTAATTGCAGACTCTACTTTTCGTTTTATGTGCCAAAAAAATTACAAATTTTCATTTCTAGTAGATAGTAAGGGTCCATTGAGGTAAACTGGGGACAGTCCGGACGGGTGAAAATATAAGGGTTTCTTGTTGCCAACTACGGAACCCTAGAAAAAATAATGATTCCGGGACGACCGGGACTTTTACAATGATATATCTACATAAAAATAAGCTTAAAGATAAGCTTTTGGGCAAGAGAAGCGTGGCAGTCAAAGGCAGAGGTGGCGGGAAAATTTACACTTTTCTTAAGGACTGGCACTGGCTGGAAGAAATGACTCCTAACCGGGACAAGCGGAAGTCAAGGGAGAGGCAAAGGCCTGCCCCTTGACTTCCACTCTTCCACTCTGCTGCGCAAAGGCCCAGCATTGTT
Organism: Epinotia brunnichana; assembly: GCA_963854355.1. Lineage (NCBI taxonomy): Eukaryota > Metazoa > Arthropoda > Insecta > Lepidoptera > Tortricidae > Epinotia > Epinotia brunnichana. The sequence continues at coordinate 11,648,780 of OY977949.1, read as the reverse complement.
CCACTTTACATGCTTAGAAAAAAAACTTTTTAGTTAGAAGTAAAATACTCACGATACCAGTGCTCTTAAGCATGCAAGCTAAGAAGCAAGGCGCACCAGGGCCGGAGGGCACTTGCTTAGCTTTAAGGTCGGTGATGTCATCGGCTGTGAGAGGGCTATCCTTCATACAACCCATGCCGATCTCGTGGAAGTGTTGACGAATCATACTCTTTTGATCTTCTGTCATTGCCTGAAAATATATGCACGCATAGTGTCCTTATTAAAGTGACACTGACGTCACTGACTCACTTATTGTAATAGTATTACCATGATTTTGAGTTGTGAGCGAGCCCCCCAAAATAGGGTATACCTACGTATGTATATGGGATATTCTCACTTGTTGGCATCAATGTTGCTACCAATATAACAGGTGCGGTGCCAATTTGTGTATGCAATTCTCAGCTGTTACCAGTGTTACCACTAAAATATTTGTAGTAATAGTAATTACCTTTAGCCTTTAGTAACAGCTGTAAATAAACTAAAATACTCTTAAGTGGAATAAACCGTAAAAAGTTTAGTCTCGAGGTAATTTCATTACCAGTGATTGGAATAGGTAGAGTATAAATATCTAAACTTGGTAGAACAAAGTCATGAAGTGGAGACTTCCTTGCAATAACATTTTTTTCCGGGACTTCCCGGATTAAAAATTATAGTTATATAAAAGTAAATCCCATAACTGAATCCCGGATGTATCAATAATTCAGTAGTAACAGCAACACTATTTTTTTTTACTTTACATGAAAATCACTTTTCTGTCTCTTTTACCCTCGTTCACATTTTGTGTTCAAGTGAAATAGATAGACATAATAGTAGTCTTATTATATTGCTCGTGGTTCCTATTGTTATCGTGTAAAAGAGAAAGCAGACGTCGATCCGTGTGAACGAAACTACGTAAACACAAGCGCCACTAAGCATCGCATTCGATAAAATCGTTTAGAAGAATCTCGCATCGCGGTGGCAAGACCCTACCGATATCACTTGTTGCTGCTACCTGCTATCCTTTTTATGCATTAATAATAAGTTGACAACACAATTTCATACCATCCTTTGTCGACAACAGGCGTGTATATACTGTGTTTCTATGATATTTTGCGTTAGCTTGGTTACTGGAATTGCATCTGCTATCTACTTGATTACCTAGCCTGAACTCGGATATTGACTTTGCTTTGATTGGATTTGACGATTACTGGATACTGAAAACACCACGAATACTGCAATATCTATATATAATATGCTACCACAAACAAAATAAAGTATTTAGGAATCATAATTGATGACTCTCTTTTCGACTTCATGTGGAAGCGTTGTGCACTAGAGTTCGTAAGTTAATATTTATTTTCAAAAAAATACGTACGATCGGAGACTCGCACATAATCAAACAAGTTTACTTTGCGTTATGTCAATCTGTATTAACTTACTGCATCTCTTCATGGGGTGGCTTGGCTAAAACCACATTACTAAACCTAGAAAGGGCCCAGAGAGCAATTCTTAAGGTTTCTACTTTCCGCCCCTATCAATTCCCCACTAGCCTGCTTTATAAATCATGTGAAGTTTTAACAGTCCGACAATTATTTATATTGCACACAGTTTTAAAACAGCACGCTGAAACCCCTTACAACACTGATCATGCCAGTAAAAGGCGTAAAGATTTTGTTTGTCCTAATTATACTCAAACACGACACGCTTTCTCTTCTAGATTTTTTCTTTTCCTAGGTCCACTTCTTTACAAAAGACTTAATGCACGGCTAGATTTATATCCCCTAAACTACATGAAATGTAAATCAACGCTACGAGAAGCCCTACATAATATGTCCTATGACGATACTGAGAAGTTATTTATCGTTTTAAAATAATTTTGTTCTATCTTCTATCTTTTTATACCTTTTTTATATATAGGTTATTAACTTACTAATTATTTTGTACTACCTAGTAAATAAGAATAATATTTTGCATGTGAATAACATATTCAATTGTTAGTAAAAAAAAAGAAAAAAAAAAAAAAAAAAAATTCAATTGTTAGTTCTTTTTTGCCTGAAACACAGGGTATCCTAGTTCAGGCACGTGTTATTTGCCTCTAATATTAAGATCCTAGTCTATAGTAAACACTGATGTACATTATGTTTTATCAATAAATTATTATTATATTATTTAAAAAAAAAAAAAAATAATAATATATTACCATGTTTCAAGGTAAGATGATGTATTATTTTTCAATTATAATCCAAAGTTAGAAAATAAAAGGCTCAAATTTACGGTCTTGAACCTTGATAATGGGTGACCCCATAATCAAGGTTCAAGACCGTTAACCATGTAATGTTACTGTACTGTACGTAAATAAACACGTGTAAACTTGCAAAGGGATAAATATTTTCATTTCATTTTATTGTATTTTCACTTAAGTAATATCTATAAAAAATGTTACAAACAAATTAATATATGTATAAGAATCCGTATATGTTTTATTTTGTGCCTATTGATTCTAATGCACCCGAAATACAATGTTTTTTATCCCATATTAGTTACTTAGTAAGTTCCCGGGACTTTAGTCACGGAAAAAATATAGTCGTAAGGAAGTCTCCACTTTTTGTCTCTGTGCTACTAAGTTTAGGTATTTATACTCTGCCTATTCCGATCACAACAGTGGTGAAATAGTTGACCACTTACCATCGGCGGCACTATCTGTTCACCCTTTTGAAAAATACACATAAAAACCTCCATCCGTCGTACGGTAGGAGTAGGAACAGGTCTCATCGTATGACCGAGAAAGGGTTATAAGTAGTTCCCATTCTGCTAGTTAGTGCAGACAGACAACATTTACTCCCAATGAAAAAAAAACTTACCATTGAGTATGACGTCAACACCAACACGTATAGAGAGCAAATGAAAACGGACAGCTTTGCCATTTTTAATCAAACGAGTATTCGTCAGATTACTTGATTACAGAAGGCTCCACAACTGATTGCCAAGATTCTGCTACTCGTATAATTTTATACAGTTGACAAGCAATCTAATTATAACTTTAGCAGTAAATTAAATATGTAGTTGGGTCTATCATCAGATTTTAAGTGGAGTCATTGGGAGGACAAACTCAACGACATAATTAGATTCTCAACGCAAAAATTCTTCCGTTTGCCGGTAGGTATACTGTGAGTTCCATAAAACGTGATTTTTGTAGCTATCTATTTACATAAATAACAAAAACAATTGGCAAGTGAAGTTTCGAATACATCGATAAATTGCGGAAGAAGATAATTATGTTAACGTTAATAGTTTTTCACTTCTCATGCTCGAAAAGTGTGTCATATTAGGGGTAACCTAATATCGATGTCTCGAAAAACACTTGTCCGATTTTCACTTGTCCGAAAACGGTTCACCGAATTCTTATAACCCATATACTTTGTTTACCACACTTTTAAAATTCCGCTGGTTTGTTTTCCCACATTAACGTTTTCCCGAGACTTAATAACCAGAAGAACGATTGCCAACATTATTATTTGACAACCGATTTGTTAACCACCTTTTCATAATTCCGATGCTACGTAAGATCTAAATCAAAATTTCCCTAATATCATTTTACTGTCACAAAATCTCATAATACCAACTAAAGTGCTGCACGAGTTTTTATAAAGGCCAAAAAGGCAAAGCCCCCCACGAGGGGGGCTCGGGGGGCGGAACCCCCCGCAGTAAAGAAATAACAATCGTAACAATTATATTTATGGTAGGTTAGGTTATGGTTATCTTGTGCCCCTTAAAGCGGAAATAGGCACCCCGCGAAGCGGGGTGACGTCGACACGCTGGCGGTTAGGTTAGGTTTAGGTTAGGTTGGGGTGCTAGGTCGGGTAACCTCCTCGAGTGTCTGGACTCTACCGATTCCTCTTGATTCGGTTGATCCGCAGGAATGGGTAGTGTCTTGGCCGGTGCGCCCTGGAGGCAACGGCAAGTGATAATTTAGTGAACCCTAAGTTATCGCTTGCTGGTGTTACCAATAACCCGACACGGGGGGGTCGGGGGGTTCCGCCCAGGGAATCGCAAGATTCCCCAGGTGCGGCTTGAGGGAGAGGCCATTGCCGTTTGCCTCTATAATAAATAACGGACCCGGAACCCTGACAAATCCTCTGCTATCAGAGGATTCATGTTAGGCGCGGGGGCTGCGACCGTCAGGCCGGGGCCGAGTTGTGGCTGCGAGGGAGAAAACCTCTATAAAAAGTTACAAGGGGACCTGAGAGGGTGAATCCGAGGTCTATCACCCTCTCCCGGCGTAGAGGTCCTTTGGTCGGGTCGAGAAGCGTGTGGTGTCGCCCTGCACGCTTACGACGGGAGGGGGGCTTTTGCCTCAGTAGTGAGGGCAGCTGCGGCTGTTGCCGAGGGGCGTCGTGGTGAAATGTTCGCGATCCCATGACGCCCCTACTACACGGCAGAGAGGGCATACCTTGGTGGTTTTAGACGGTAGTCCGGGGGGTTCCCGGGAGCCCGTCATACCCATCCTAGTTCCTCGGCTAGGTGGGATGCGTAAAGACATTTCCCCAAGTAAAAAAAAAAAAAAAAAAAAAAGGTTTAGGTTAGGTTAAAATAATTGCCGTGCGTTAGGAAACGGAATTTGACATGCTACACTTTCGATCTTTTGATCTTATATTTAGATGTTATCCAGGTAAGTTTTATAGGTTCTGCCATAGCTACTAAGGCTGTAACTAACAATGGATTCGGCAAGTGACATGTACAACATTTTGAGAGTATTGAAAGGTAATTTATATTTTAGAAGTGATAATTTGCATAAAATGGAACGTAATTTGTTACAAATATGGCTTATATGTGGACCCCAGTTGAATGTATTATTTATGACCAAACCGAGGTATGTATGCTTATCCACTATTTCCAATTGTTCACACTCACACGTACGCGCGTTATACTATAATTACGGAAGATATTATGTTGTTGGAATTTAGATGAAATTAGGTATGGAGATAGTTTGATTGAGGCCTGAAGGAGGGCTTAAAATAAGTACATATGAAGAGTAAGTACTAAGAAGAATAAATATAATAATTAGATATTGAAAAAAAAAAGCATTTTCAACATTGTACATTTATTACATTCAATAATTAAATAATAACAGTGATATGATCATTAGAAGTCATTTTGTATCATGCTGGTCCATCGGGCGTATATGTGTCCTGTTCCTTCTAAGATTTACAAGTCGAAACCAAACTGTAAACAATTAAACAAATTACTTAAGAACATTAAAATTAATAAGTTTCTGTCAACAATTTAATTTTTGGTACAAGCTTTTATTGCCTGTACTTTTCTGTATACCGTCATCAACTACTCATTGATACTATTCTAAGCCCCAACTCAACGGCGTTACGTCGGTTAAGTACTAAATCATCAGATCAGGTCGATGGTACCATAATATTGAATTGTCACCCAAACTATACTTTTACCCAAAATTTTAGCTCGGTTAAAGATATCTGCTTCAAAATTGAGTTGCAAGATTCCACCCGAACAAACATAGTTAGGCACATACATACATACCTACCCTGCAAGTTAATAGGAAGCTTGTAAAAAGGACAAAGTTTTCTATACACCGAGTGTCCTTAATTTTGGCCAATAGTGGCCTTAGGTATTTGTTCGACCTACTAGAACTTGCAGGTCTTGGATACCTTATTAGGCACGAGTTTTACTCTGTCATGTCATGAGGTGGCTGTCATGTCACACATTAGACACTGGTTAATTAACCATTCGAAGTAAAAGTGACAGTCACATTATGACAAGATTGTATCACCGTTAAATCTTCTTAAGTGTTCCAAACCTCGTGCGATTAAATCGTGCGTCCCGTTGTCTGAAATTGACCCATTGCAGTGGGAGAAGCAGGCAGCGAACCGCCAGAAATAGAGATCTTCAGCAAAAATTAATATATACGCCTTTGAATCCCGTTGATGTATGGCCCTTGATCTCAAAACGGACGAGCTGAAAGCCCGACCACATGCGGCGGTCAGCTATAATTTTGTGAATGGTGTGGTGTGCTCACGTGCCCGTTGTGTACTCGCGTCTTCCTTAATAAGATCGGCTACGTGACTCACACCAGAGCACATAAGCGACATCAACACCAGAGAAACGAAATAAATAGTAAATACAAGTATGTAAATAGTAAGTAGGTACCTGAGCAGCATTTGACAGCATGCACTTGTAAGAGAGCATGGCACGCTCACATCCCTTCTCTCCGTCACTCACTGCCTCGCTGTTGACTGGAAATAAAATAAACAAAAAAGTACAAACAACACCTTACGTACGAAAATTTCGACGCTACTTAGGGGGACCACTTAGCGGACCCACCAGAGCAAAGACACCAGTTTGGGGATTACAAATATGAGTAGCCCATATCCTCTTGTTCGTAAGTGTAGCTGTGAGCTAAGCAGATGGACGCATATAGGCTGATGTCAGTGAGAGACCAATAGGAATCTTAATTTCAGGTGTAAGATGACTCGTTTCTTTATTACTTGGAGTTTTGGAGTAACAATCACTCAGCACGAGTACCTATGATAGTCGCAATTTTACCAGTCATCGTTGTGGATAAACATGTTATCACATTCTCAAAAAATATACGAGTGTGAGAGCGACGGATGTCTTATCCACAGCGATAAGGCCGAAAGGCGAAAATGGCAACCATTATATCAGGATTTGCTCAAGATGTATCTGGTCAACTAGTGATACCCTTGTCTATGATATGTTTATCATGATACAAGGAGTCAAGTCTAAAATAGAGACGCATAACTATCTGCAACGTGGATGAAATTCGCCCTCCTGTATTGCAGTTACTTAGAGTGTGTTTCTTTAGCTGACATTTATTTTTCCCCAACTAACCAAATATTGATATCAAAATAAACACGATTAGATAATTATAAACTTGACTCACTGTGTGAGCAGGAGTGTAGATAATTCTCGATGGACTTCAGTTCCTCTGGATCGTTGAAAACCTTCTTCGCCTGTTCCAGCGCCGATTCCTTCTGTAGCATGCCGCTATCGTCCAGCTGCGAAAACAATAAAGGTAATAATAATAACACTTTTCTTATGCGAAACATCTTGGGCATACACTGGAAGGAGAGGGTCACAAACCAGAGGGTGCTTGAGGTTGCACAACTGCCAGTTTGTTTGCGCTTACGCTGAGACGCTTACGCTGGCTGGATGAATGCATTCATCGCGTTTGCCGCGGCGTGTTCTGCTTGGGGCCGTAGCTGATGCCAAAAGAAGAGTCGGCCGGCCGATGCTGCGGCATAAGGACTGTGCCAAGCGAGATATGCACGCATTCAACATCCCGGTTCACAAGTGGGAGGACCTTGCCGTGGTCAGGGACAAATGGCGCAAACTGGTGTTCGATGGTAGTAAAGTTCACGGTGAAGCGTGGTTTAAAACACTCGCAGTAAAGCGAGCCAAGCGGCATCGACGTGGCACCTGTTCACCGCGGGCAAACTACACCTACAAAGCCTGCGGTCGTGTATGCCGCTCCCGTCACGCTTCTTGACACTGCTTGTATAAATTTCAAATAAAAGGAAAAATTTAAAAATTTAGACTCCGAGCCGGATTCGAACCGCTGCTTATATAGTCTGTAAATTCTCTAATAGACTTTAAGATCATTTATGATGATGATGATGATATTTTGACTGTACTTTTCGTTTTACGTGCCAAAAAATGACAAATTCTAGATTACTTGTAGATAGTAAGGGTCCATTGAGGTAAACTGGCGACAGTCGGGACGGGTGAAAATATAAGGGTTTCTTGTTGCCAACTACGGAACCTTAGAAAAAATGCTGATTCCAGGACTTTTACAATGATATACCTAAATATATGATAGGTAAATATAAGCTTTTGGGCAAGGGAAGCGTGGCAGTCAGAGGCGGAGGTGGCGCGAAAATTGACACTTTTCTTAAGGACTGGCTAGAAATTACTCCTAACCGGGACGAGTGGAAGTCAAAGGGGATGCAAAGTCCTGCCCCTTGACTTCCACTCTTCCAGTCTGCTGCGCAAAGGCACAGCAGTGTTCCATTTTACATGCTTAGAAAAAAAATAACTCTTAGGAAGAAGTAAAATACTCACGGCGCCAATGCTCTTAAGTACGCAAGCTAATAAGCAAGGCGCACCAGGGCCGGAGGGCACTTGCTTAGCTTTAAGGGCGGTGATGTCATCGGCAGTGACAGGGTTATCCTTCATACAACCCATGCCGATCTCGTGGAAGTGTTGGCGAATCATATTCTTTTGATCTTCTGTCATTGCCTGAAAATATATGTACGCATAGTAATAATAGGTATCCTTATTAAATTGACACTGACTCACTAACGAGTATTGTTTGTTATAGTATTACCATGATTTTGAGTTGTGAGCGAGCCCCTCAAAATAGGGTGATTTGATATATGTAGTATACCTACGTATGTCAATGGGATATTACCACTTGTTAGCGTCAATGTGCTACCATTGGTAGCAGGTGCCAATTTGTGTACTTATGCAATTTTCAGCTGTGATGACGTATAACGATGATATTAATAAAAATTTACTTTACATTACTTTTACCTTTAGTAACAGCTGGAAATAAACCAAAATACTACCTAGTAAGTGAAATAAACCGTAAAATGTTTGGTCTCGAGGTCATTTCATTACAATTAGTGGTGAAATAGTTGACCACTTACCATCGGCGGCACTATCTGTTACCCCTTTTGAAAAATACACATAGAAACCTACATCCGTCCTACGGTAGGAGTAGAAACAGGTCTCATCTTATGGACGAGAGAGAAAGGGTTATAAGTAGTTCCCATTCTGCAAGTTAGTGCAGACTTGTAGGCTGACAACCTTTACTCCCAATAAAAAACAAACTTACCATTAATCGAATTTACACTTTCGTGAGACATTTTGATATTATGCTCTAAATATACGGTTTACGTATTAACCATTGATTCAAGCGACACCCCCGCGAGAACACTCCTCCTGAAGAAGAACTCCCGAAGGGTTCAAAACATGTCGCCCGTAGTGACATTTAATAGGTATGTTAGTTAAACAGTTTATTTGTAGCATTATACTTACCATTGGTGCATGGCACTATCTGTTACCCCTTTTGAAAAAGACACATAGAAACCTACATCCGTCCTACGGTAGGAGTAGGAACAGGTCTCATCTTATGGACGAGAGAGAAAGGGTTATAAGTAGTTCCCATTCTGCAAGTTAGTGCAGACTTGTAGACTGACAACCTTTACTCCCAATGAAAAACAAACTTGCCATTAATCGAATTTAAACTTTCGTGAGACATTTTGAAATTATGCTCTAAATATACGGTTTACGTATTAACCATTGATTCAAGCGACACCCCCGCCCCGCGAGAACACTCCTCCTGAAGAAGAACTCCCGAAGGGTTCAAACATGTCGCCCGTAGTGACATTTATTTAATAGGTACCTACGTTAGTTAACCAGTATATTTGTAGCATTAAACTTACCATTGAGTATGACGTCAACACCACCACGTATAGAGAGCAAATGAAAACGGATAGCTTTGCCATTTTTAATCAAACGAGTATTCGTCAGATAGGTACTTGATCACAGAAGGCTCCACAACTGATTGCCAAAATTCTGCTACTCGTATCATTTTATACAGTTGACAAGCAATCTAATTATAACTTTAGCAGTAAATTAGGCAGTTGGGTCTATCATCAGATTTTAAGTGGAGTTTTTGGGAGGCCAAACTCCACGACATAATTAGACTCTCAACGCAAAAATTCTTCCGTTTGCCGGTAGGTGTACTGTGACTTCCATAAAACGTGATTTTTGTAGTTATCTATTTTCATAACAACAATGTTGGCACAAGGGCACCAGTATGTATTCACTCAAAGTTTCATAAACATGTATACTACAACCTTATTGTTGCAGAAATAAGGTATGTGTACCTACACATTTTTGAGCCTTGTGGTGTATATGTCACCGTTAGATTGTGAGCACCGTCAGTTTATAATCTTAATCGCGATATTACAAACTGTCGAAAAATTGTGAACTATCAAAACCGTTCACCATTTAACGCAATATTTTTCGTTAGTTTATAAACTTTAATGACGAATCGTCAAATTGTGAACTGAGATCAAATCGGCTTGCTACGGAACGTACACAAAGACCAGGTAGGTTAGGTTAGTTAGGTATCTTCAGTTGCCCGAAGGGTAAAGCGCCCAGAAATAGGAGCCCCGCTCGGCGGGGCTCCGTCGACACTGCTGGATGCCGAAATAAATGGAAGAAAATGTCTGAATAACAAAAAAAACAATCATGTTCTGACGTAAGTGGAAACTGATGCAAGTGGAATAATTCGCTCAACCAAACAGCGCACAGGTTGCGTTTCGAATCTGGCAAATTTGATTCAGTTTACAATTTGACGATATGACATTGTTAGTTTATAAACACGAAACGAAAATGGATGCGTAAAAGTATGAATTTTTTTGGCAGTTCACAATATTTCGTCAGTTTACAATATAACGGGTAAGATAATAAACTGACGGTTTTCACAATCTAACGGTGGCATATAGGTTATAGGTTGTACGCGGGCTGGGTTTCCGCAACTCGACGTCATAAATGCGCCTATTTTGCGTAGGGGTTTTGGCAATACTGTTATTCGTGCCAACCCAGTTCCACCAGGAAGCCTAGCAGACCCTTTACGTTGCCGACGGCCTCCGGTAGTGACCCCGGTGTTCCGAGGTACTTTGCCCTGTAGTCCGCCACTCCAGGACATGTCAGGATGACGTGGGCGGCTGTCTCGTCCTCTTCCATGCAGGCTCTGCAGAGAGGACTGTCTGTAACACCTAAAGTAAAAAGGTGTTTGTTTAGTAGTGCATGACCAGTTATAGCTCCTGTCAGAAGACGGAGTGCCGGCCTCTCTAGCTGCTTTAGCTTCCTTGACAATCCGGGGTTGATTGTCGGGAGGGCCTCCCTGGTTTGCCTGCAGGTTCCTAGGGTGTTCCAATGTTTTTGGTTTTCTACCTTGGTGTTTAGTCGCAGTGTGCTCCGCAGCCATGCAGAGGGTAGAGGAATTGTGGGTTCCGGTCCTACAGCTCTTGACTCTGAACCCTCTCTAGCCAGTGCATCCGCTGCATCGTTACCGCGTGAATTACTGTGCCCTTTGATCCATTGCAGGGTTATGTCGCTGTTATTACATACCTCTGATAGGATTTTGTGGCACTCGTGTATCAGCCCAGAAGTTGTTGCGTGACCTTGCAGGGCTTGCAGTACGGATCGACTATCGGAAAGTATGCGGATGGGATATCCCCTTACCTCCCTGGAGGCGATTGCGTGAGCAGCCATTATTATGCCCATACACTCTGCCTGGAAGACGGTGTTGTGGGTCCCTAATGGTGTCGAAATGCGTATGTTTAGGTCCTCCGACGGTGGCATATACATAGTGGTGCCCTTGACTGTAGGTATAGTATACCTACACATTTGCAAGTGAAGTTTCGAATAGGAACATCGAAAAATTGCGGAAGATAGAAGAAGATATTATGTTAATGTTAATAGTTTTAATGGGTTTCAATTTCATTAAATGGCGAGCTAAATTGAAATAAAATACTATTCTTACTAACGCTTATATTAGTAATTAATACCACAATTGGTACTGTATTACAGGTTTACTTTCGATTCCATCATTAGGTATAAACAGATTTCTATTACATTGATAACTGTAATTACTCATGTTGCAACGAACGAAAATCACAAAGGGTTCCGGCCATTTGTTGACAAATAGGGCTTAATAATAAACACATTTTGCAATAATTCGTCAATTATGTGAGGTGTAAATAGTGCGCTCTTTGTACACCAGCATGGTTATTATCGTTTTCAGTATAAAAATGGCCATTTGGGTAAGTTATTCACACATTCACAGTTCGGATTTACGGTGTTACAGTTTGAGCCAAGTGATTAGTACCAGCCATGAGTTTCAAAATTAATGTTGTGGTTTTTATTACGGTGTGCCTTAGCTATCAATCAAGGGTATGTGGATTAACAGTATAAATAAAAGAATATTTCTTTACGCTCAAGACGGAAATAATTTTGTTACCGAGTGACACATACTGTTTTTCACACCTTCGATGTGGAACATTGAAATCCCTCATTTGAGGGCAACAATAACTGTTTTCTGAATAGCAGGAGTGAAAAGTATTTTGTGTATGTTCCTTCCACCCGCATTCAAAATTAAAACAGGTTTTTCACGCCACTGCTCAGAAATATGGCCAAAGATGGATTGAAATGAGAGTAGAAAGTAGTTCTTAGTAGTACAATTCAAAAACAGTCAAACAATGTAGATTTGCAAAGTAAAATATAGTGTTTAGCGGCCTTTTTTGCCCGACGACAGCAGAGCCGAACGGAAGGGATATGTTTTTAGCAGTCTATGTTTTTACTTTCTACTCTGTTATTGGTCGATTATTTTTGAGTGGTTGGTCATTGTAATAGTGGTTGTTCAGTTTGAACAGCTCTTCGACCAATCACAGGGCGTCGAGCGGGAGGAGCGGCGCCGCCGCGCCGGCGAGCGGTGCCGCGCTTCTTTTGTTTTTTGATTAGTATTATGATCTTCAATTAGGAACTTATTTTTGATTTAAAATTATGATTTTCCTCGCAGTAGACGTGAAAAGCACTATTTTAAGCCTCGGCCGAAAGTGCAATAGATGGACTCGTACTTTCGAAGGCCTCCGCTACGCGTCGGCCCTGGAACTAACTCGTCCATCTGTTGCTTACTTTCTAGCCTCTACAACAATGTACAATATGAGTAATATGACACCTAAAGATCTCGGCGGCATTCCCATCCCATCTTTCTAGAATTCTAGATGCTTCTCGGTAATCTTCTAGCATCATGTTTGGAAATGCTTTGGTACAGTCAGCATCAAAAGTAACTACGCAATCGAAGAAGTCAAAAGTTCTTGTTCCCTTTTAATAAAGACTTTAAACGTCTTCGTTTGCGTAGCTAATTTTGATGCTGACGGTAGGTACCTACTATCGTTTCTGCTTTCTTTTCAGATTGATTAAAGACTAGCTGTTGCCCGCGACTTCGTCCGCGTAGAACTTGTTACCGCCTTAGAAAAAATATTGCAAACCAACGTCTACCATCTTAAGGGATGATTTCCGAGGCAAAAACTATTCTATATCCTTCGAAGGGTCTCAGATATAAAGTATAATGATAATCCAATTATAGAAACCACGGAAACGAAATTCTTAGGACTGATCTTAGACAGCTGTATGTCATGGAAAATGCATGTGGAAGGTGTATGCTCTAAATTAAACAGCTATTCATATGCTCTATACATGTTGCGAAAAATAGTCGACCAACCAACTGTATTAGCTGCATATCATGCATATGTCTCTTCTTCTTTAAGATATGGTATTATCTTTTGGGGCAACTCAACTAACTGGCTGCAGGTGTTTCGAGCACAGAAAAAATGTTTAAGAGCAATATGTGGACTGAGGCCCACAGATTCATGTAAACCTTTTTTTAAAAGCCTCAAAATCTTAACTTTTCCGTGTTTATATTTATTAGAAATGTCTCTATTTGTAAGATACAATTTAAATCAATATCAAGGTTTCAACAGCGAACGGCAAAGGAACAAACTACATTCACACCCGTCTAAGACAGCTCTTTTATCCAAAAGCATTTTAGGAATGAGCCCCAGAATTTATAATAAGTTACCCGATTCCATTAAAGAGAGCCAAAATAACATGAAATTCAAGAAGGAGTTAAAACATCTATTTTTAGAAAAGGCGTACTACTCAATTAACGAGTTCTTTAGTGATACATGACATAATTAAGATTTGTATTTTTTTAATTTTAATTTCGACATGCCTGCGCTTTAACTTTAATTTTATTGACGTATAATACCTATAATGTATATTTTAATAATAAATTCAATATTGTGGAATAATTTGGTAATGGTAATTTAATTGTAATAATATTTATTGTAAAAATTTAATTTCAAGTTTGATATGTATTTAGAATAATTATAGATATTGCAATGCTCGACAGAGCTCATGTTAGAACTACACCTAGCCTTAAGACCTATTTTGTTACAACATGAACGCAATAAAAATCTGAAATCTGAAATCTGAAATCAAATTATCTCTATACCAAATTTCATCTAGGTACCTACATGGGTTTTATCCAAACTTTCACCCCCTATTTCATCCCTTTAGGGAATGATTTTCGGAATAAAAACTATCTAATGTCATTCTTCGGGACTCAAACTACCTTTATACCAAATTTCAGCTAAACGGGATCCATCCAAATTTTCACCCCCCATTTCACCCCCTTAGGGAGTGATTTCCGTAATTAAAACTATCCTTTGTCCTTTCCCAGGACTCAAACTATCTACACCGTGTATTTTTTGATTTCCGTTAATTTCGACACGATGTTCGGTTCATTAACAGAAGATTGATTTAGTTTGTATGAAAAATGAAAAAAAATTTTTTTCGAATTTAACAAAAAGCAACATACCAGGTAGCTTTTTGTTAAATTCGAAAAATTTTTTTTTTCATTTTTCATACAAACTAAATCAATATTACAGTGTGGGAGGGCTCTAACACTTAATCTCAATTAACACAAAGTTAATTTTCACCTACGACAGCACTTGTCAACACGTAAATAAAATAAAGGACCATTCACACTGATTCGGTCATTAAATTGATTTATTGAATATCTGAAAAATAGTAAGAGTTAAGACACTAGTTTCTTAGAGAAATTAGTTCCATTTAACCTGAGGATTCTTCCCTTGAAGTTAACGGAAATCAAAAAAAACACTGTGTATATACCAAATTGTATTAAAATGGGTTTCATCCGAATTTTCACCCCTAATTTCACCCCCTTAGGGGACTTAACCTATATCTACACCAAATTTCATCAAAATAGATTACATCCAAATTTTCACCCCCCCCCTTTTCACCCCCTTAGGGGATGATTTCCGGGATCAAACCTATTATACGTCCTTCCCCGGGACTCAAACTATTTATATACCAAATTTCATCTAAATCGGTGCAGCGGTTTAAGTAGCTCCATACAAATTTCCACCCCCAATTTCAGCCCCTCAGATATAAAAACTACCCTATGTCCTTCCTCGGGGCTCCAACTATCTGTATACCAAATTTCATCTAAATCGGTTCAGCGGTTTAGGCGTGAAGAGGTAACAGACAGACAGACAGACACACTTTCGCATTTATAATATTAGTATGGAAGTATGGATGGTATGAATTATTTCCGCTTGTCTTCCAAATAAAGGTGTAGCTGTAGACTCACTTCAAAAAAAAAGAAGAAACGAAAAACTCATTCAAATATCTCAAAAAATTACGAAGCTACAACCGTTTTAATGTCGCTTGTTAGAGTGAGAAAACGATCAGGGACCGTGACGTCACGATCCTCGAGCGTCATAGTAAAAAACAATCGTTTCATTATAAAGGTGCGATTTGCGGAAAAGAGACACAACAAACCCCCTCTTAAAACTTTGGACACTTATAACTTAGTGATTATCTTATCTTACCTTTATTGCGTTGCGTTGCTATTTGCGTTGTTTTCTTTAAAAAAAAATACAACATTATGATTTTATTTAGAGTCTGTCTACATACCTATTTTCGATAATATAAGATAAAATAAGATTTCCTTATTGTCAGAACTGTGTACATTTAGTTGTTTTGGGTAAAATAAAGTCCAACAGCTTGCCCATTTCGGACGTACAATATTAAACTTAAAGCTAGTCAAATATACTAAAACAATAACAACAATAGTATTTCCAAATAATGTTAACCATATTTACACATAAAATATTAATTTAGATCTATCCGACATCCGTATTTTCTTTTAAACCACGAACTTCGGAATTCGAAAATATTCGGGTATCTCTATCTCTATCGCACTAACAAGTGACAGGAATGCAGATATACGAACTTCGAGTTTCGGTTTTCGTGGTTTGGCTGAATACGCAAAGAGCGCGCGCGCGTGCCATTCAAAAAAACCAAGTTTATATTGTTCGAATTTGTTGATACATTTGTTGAAATTACGCGTTAATACGACATTGTTTCTGAAATAGTTCGAAATTGTTTTTATCGCCTTAAAGTCTTATATAGAATTCGTGATTACCTAAACTCTGACATGCGTATTAAAATTTTAAACTATGTGACTCACTTATTCTATCAAAGCTTAACTACGCGGACACGGTTATTAGAGACTGGCTGTTATCACGTACAAAACTGCTGATACAAAGGGTTCAGAACGCCTGTGCTAGATTTTGTTTTCCGATTCCACACCGAGCTCATGTTACACCATATTAAAATAACAGCAAATTGCTTAAAATGAATGCCCGAAGGACACTTCACCTCTCTTCTTTATTATTTGGAATTGTTAATAGTAAGTAAGCAACCCTCCTACCTCTACGACAAATTGATATTTTCCCGTATGCATGTTAGACAAGCCCCCCGCCTCATCTGTCCACTATGCAGGTCAGCTAGTTTCCGTGGCAGCTTTCGTGACGCTGCCACACGTTGCTGGAATAATATCCCACCGCCAATAAGAAAGTCTCCTTCCCTGTTTACATTTAAAAATAAGCTTAAACTCCACCTACTAAAGCAACAAATTTCTATGGCGTAGCTGATCTGCGTCTGTGCTAAGAATATTATTTTGAGTAGGATATTATTATAGTAATTGCAACTCAGGTTTTGGTTTGGTTTTCGCTGGACATAGCGTGGACTATCTCTGTATACCGTACCGTATTGTATATTCTTAGGTTAATATCTCTTATATAGGTTAATTAGTTAGTTTTAGTTTAACGGATCCACTGAAAATCAGCGTCGTTGCACTGTGTGTCTCGACTCATGCTGAGTGGACTCCTTTTTTGAAGCAACACTAGATTCCTTCTTTAGATCTAAGCCTTATATGATGTAAATGCCTGTTGTTGTTCCAAAATAAACTTATTCTTATTCTTATTCTTACATTTGCACATATAAGTTCGCATATCAAAATCGATTAATTTTATATTTGCTTTTGGTACCTATGTGTCTCGTCAAGGTATATCGTAGACGGGATTAAAATTATTAATAGGTGAAAGAAAGGTAAAGCAATTCCGCCATTTTAGCCGTAGTATCTCATATTAGTCTGTGATTTTGAAGTTTCTTTTAGCTGACAGATGTGGCGGCGATATACTTTAAGAATAATAAATGAAAAATTAAATGAAGTCGTATATTACGGAAAATTAATTAATTGTTTGCAGTCGGATAAAACCTATCCTAAGTTACAGCTAGAATAATAATGTACCTATAAAAAATGTTTTATATTTTTCCGTTCACGGGATGCTGAGAACATTCGTAACAACACAAAGCTTAGTTTCAAACTGGCTGATTCTTTTTTTAATTTAGAAATTTATTATAAGTGGAGATAAACCGCAAGCTGTCCAAACTTTACCTTTCATGGGATTTTTACCCAACTCTTCAGATTGCCATTTTTGCGGATTCCTAATTATATATCTTCCCATGTCTACAGAATTTCTATTCTACGTTTCCAGATTCCCATTTGAAAAAATCACTTTTCCATGTCCATAGAATCCCATTTGTAAATATTAATTCTGTAATAATGAGAACCTACACATTTGTGTAGGTTCTCATTGGTAGAGTAGGTATGCGAATACGCGGAAATCAGTAGAAATGGGAACCTGTTGATCAGGAAATCTACAAAATTGGGAATCAATGGAAATGTACATATATTATAGTCATAGGAATTTGTTAAAAAGATCAGATTTTTAACCGCATCGTGCCTTATTTGACCGGATTAAACACTTTGACTTTTATATTGTAGGCTGGAGAAGTCATGCATGGATTTAGGGCGAAGTACGTTAGCTACGCGGTAGAGTGCGCAGTCGAGCACCCAGTGAGTCCTGAAGAGCTGCTGAAGGTGATGAGGGATCATCAGACTCCGGAGAGCGACAATGTCAAGTGTATGTTAGCGTGCGTTCTTAAGAAGACAGGAATGGTGAGTTTTGCTTGACTTTAGAATCATCAGTATGGTTTTCGAATTTTATTTATCCAAACAATTATTAAACATATTTAAATACTGTTTAATCCGGGTCTAACGCGATATTTATTTACCTTTATTTCTGACGTTTCGACACGGGTTGCACCGGTCATGGTCGCAGATAACTGTCGGGAAAAAACAGTATTTAAATATGTGTACAAAGCGCGAGAGTTTTTAAGTAATTATTACACAGTATTACAGTTACAGAAGTAATGCACTGTGAATCTTAGAATTAACATTACCAGCATACTTAATAAACTATCGAAGACTGACGGTCATCCATCGTCTCGCTGACCTCAAGCATTCACGACAGACTTTTACCCAGCTACTAGCGAAAACATCCCAGTCAGAATGTCCAGAGAGTAAGGACATGGAAGCATATAATATCACAACACAATTGCGTAACTAGTATAATTAATAAAATATAAATAAATATTATGGGACAATCTTACACAAATCGAGCGATCTAGCCCATAGTAAGCTCAAGAAGGCTTGTGTTATGGGTACTAGACGACGATATATTTTATAGATATAATATAAATAATTAAATATATAGAAAATATCCATGACTCAGAATAGTTATTTGTTATACAAGGGGGGAAAGTTGTATTTTACCTGCGAGTGTTCATGTTCATTTGAAACACGAACTAGCGAAAGAATTCTATGATTGACCACGAGCGAAGCGAGTGGTTCAAAAATAGAATCCTGAGCGTAGCGAGTGTTTCAACACACGAGACGTAAAATAACTTTTCACCCGTGTATAACACAAATCTTTTCACCTCACTGCAGCGAGGAAAATAAGAAAAAGGGTAAAAAAAAGGAAAAAAAACAAAAAAATGTAAAATAAAATTTGAAAAAAGTTTTAAAAAAGTTAAAAATGTAAAAAAAAAAAAAAGTAAAAAAAAAAGTTAAAAAAATATAAAAAAAGTAAAAAAAATTTAAAAGAAAAGTAAAAAAAAGTTAAAAAACAAAGTTAAACAAAAATATTTCATAAAATATACCTACAAAAAACAAAAATAAGCATTTAACGTTCTACGTCATAGTACTTTTAACGTACTACGTCTACTTTCTTCACATGTGGATAAAAAGCGATTTTCTCAATAGTTAACAAACATACAAAAAGGCCTTTCCGAGCTAGTGAGGTGAAAACAAATATTCATGCTCATCACACAAATATTTCCCCTACCGGGATTCGAACCCAGGACCTTCAGCTTTTTAGGCAGGGTCACTACCCACTATAGGCTAAGCCGGTCGTCGGAATTGTATATAGGTATTAAATTTAATAATACGACGGTGGCAAACAAGCATATGGTCTGCCTGATGGTAAGAAGACACCGTAGTCTAAGGGCACTTGCTATTCCAGAAGAATCACAAGCGCGTTGCCGACCCTTTAGTAATTTAAAATAAAAAAATAAAATAAAAAAAGATTTATTGGCGGAAAAAAACACAAAAAAAAACACAACATCACAAAATCGAACACTGATGTAGATACTTATATAAAACAACACAATGAAGAAAATAAATGATGCGACAATAGGCTCGGGGCTATAGGGGCGGGGGGAATTTGAGGATTCGTTGTGTTGATAGCTAGAGACGAGCACGGGTTCCTCTGACTGAACCCAACCAGGTAAACTAAGGTCGCCAGAGCCCCTGGGGATATGTTATACCACCAGGAATACAACACCACATACCTACATATAGAGCAAGTAGTGGCGTTGGCGTTGTTACGCCTTGGCGACGACTTTGGTCTTAAGCGACCTGCGACCAGCGTTTTATCTGTTCATTGCGCGGTCGAGACGCGCAACGCACTGTGGTTTGTTGGGATCACGCGCAATGAACAGATAAAACGCTGGTCGCAGGTCGCTTAAGAGCAAAGTCGTGGCTATAGTTTTCTGTGAGGTGGAGGTCTTCCCCAGTTGGACTTCTCCAAATATGAAAGAGATAAAAAAAACCGGCCAAGTGCGAGTCGGACTCGCGCACGAAGGGTTCCGTACCATTATCTATAAAAAACTATTTTATTCTGTGTTTTTAGTATTTGTTGTTATAGCGGCAACAGAAATACATCATCTGTTAAAATTTCAGCTGGAACTATCACGGTATCAGTGAGATACAGCCTGGTGACAGACAGACGGACGGACGGACAGCGAAGTCTTAGTAATAGGGTCCCGTTTTACTCTTTGAGTACGGAACCCTAAAAATGGGCAAAACTAATGTCAAAATCGTTCTTCACGTATTCCTGCAGACTATCGTGTATAAAACATGCAAGTCGCAATGCAATAATAATACACTTAAATATTATCTCATTCGCGCATCAGTTAGAAAATAACTATAGATATTACTCATAGCGGCACGCCGCCGCCGCCGTTAGGAAATAGTTCTTATTGGTTCACAATATGGTCCAGAGTTCGCAATGACATGCTACTTTGCAAGGTCGGCGATGACAAGCCAATTACACGGTGCTGCACACCACATAATACCAGTAGATTATACCTTATTAGCTTATTAATTTTGCAAAATCATTTTTTTTCATGTAAACAACAAAATAAAAAAAGCGGCCAAGTGCGAGTTGGACTCGCACATGAAGGGTTCCGTAAAATAAATTGCGGTTTACGATTCATGACGTATTAAAAAAAACGACTAACTAGACACGTTTTAATGACGGGTTTGATGAAAAAAAAAATTTTGAGTTTCAGTTTTGAGTAGGGGGACCCCCAAATTTATTGTTTTTTTCTTTCTATTTTTCTCTGAAAATCTTAATGCGGTTTACAGAATACATCCACTTACCAAGTTTCAACAGTATAGCTCTTATAGTTTCGGAAAAAAGTGGCTGTGACATACGGACGGACAGACAGACAGACATGACGAATCTATAAGGGTTCCGTTTTTTGCCATTTGGCTACGGAATCCTAAAAATAATGTAAAAGATTAAAAATTGTGCAATATATATTTTCATAGGAGTCTGTTGATTTTCAAACAAGTCCCATGTTGTCCTTAATGTCATCATCATCATCATAATCATGCGCTGCAGCCCAGTCAACATCCTTCCTTACATTGCCACATTAAATTTAGCACTGCAATTGGTACCCCTGATGTTACGAATATTGCAGGGTTTTTCAACCTGTGGGTCGCGATCCCCTGCCTCTTGAGTGGCCAGAGCTGTAATCTTGAAGTAAAAGTGACGTAAATATTGACTATTTGTAAAATATAATATATAGGTAAGTAGGCTAGGAACGGCGGCGGGTAAGGACTGGGGACGCGTTTTTTTTTTCGTACTGACCATTTTCATGCGCGACCCCTGCGCCATGAAAAAGGTTCAAAAAAATGTAATATTGTATCGATGTAAGTATGCCTAAGGGCATGTTTTAGGGTCATTCGTGAGAATTGCGTTATTCATCTCATTCCCTTGGCGTTTTTTTTATTTTAAGAAATTGCTACTAAGTTACAGTAAAATAAAATATTTAATAATAAACAGTAATGGTCAATTCATAAAACTATTATTACAGTACTTACTTATTTGCAAACGACTTAAAAATAAAATAAAATCACAGAAACGTATCAAAACTTTGCCCTTTAGGCAGGGTGCCCATCACACAGGCAGCATTCCCGCGTTGAATAGCAATCGCTATTCTTTGAGCGAGAAAGCTGCCTGCGCGAGGGTCACCCGTTGCGTCCCTCAACCGCTTGCTGATCTCCTATAAAATAACATATTGAACATATTTATCGAGTAAGCATCACTTTGGGTCAATTAGGTACCGAAATATACCAGTTCAAAACATGTCAGGGGAATAAGACAAAATGTCAGTGGAATAATAAATAAAATAATATAAAATAAATAAATATTTGCGGACAATCTTACACAAATCGACCTAGGCCCAAACTAAGCAAAGCTTGTACTATGGGTACTAGACGAAGATACACATACTTATAAAGATAAATAAATACTTAAATACATAGAAAACATCCATGACTCAGGAACAAATATTCGTGCTCATCACACAAATAAATGCCCTTACCGGGATTCGAACCCAGGACCTCTTGCTTCAGTAAGCAGCGTCACTACCAACTAGGCTAAATAAAAACTACAAAGGAATGATTAAATTGAGAAGGGAATGATATTCTTTGCTAGTTTTGAGATCAGATACCTACTTATTTAACATATTTAAATACTGTTTTTTCCTGGTCTAGCGCGATATTTATTTACCTTTATTTCTGACGTTTCGAGTCGAAACGTCAGAAATAAAGGTCGAAACTTTCGACACGGGTTGCACCGGTAAATATAGACCCATATCTCTGTTGACAACTTGCTGGGACGACAGTTAACTGCGACCATGACCGTTGCAACCCGTGTCGAAACGTCAGAAATAAAGGTAAATAAATATCGCGCTAGACCCGGAAAAAAAACAGTATTTAAATATGTGTACAAAGCGCGAGAGTGTTATACTTATTTAACTTTCAGTCTAATTTATAACTTTTACTCTAATTTCTGACTTTTGTAGGAGTAGTTGCAGTTGGCTCACTGTGACTATTTGATCCTCACAAAAAAGACAGGACATCCAACGAATTCATAAACCATACGCCATCATGCAAATTCTTGGAACTAATATCATCATGCGAATTCATAAAAAAACTGTTGGTTTACAGACCGATGACGAAGGAAAATTAGTACCAGAAGGAATAAGAGAATTAGCCCAGATGGCTTCTGCTGAAAAACCTGAGGTCGTCAAGAAGACCGAGGACTTCATCGAAGCTTGCTTGTCTGGTAAAGGAATTTATTTCAACAGACGAAATCCTGTAAATTATATAATTTAAAAAAACAAAAAAAAAAAAACTAATATCTGATTTCTAAATTTGGGTTCTTCTTTCAAATCGTTAGGCCAACTTCTCTACTATATCCCAAAATATAACGAGAATCCATACCAAGTAAGTAGTCCTAAGTCTGATAAATTAGGTACTTAATACGTACGTACTTAATGGGAACGAACGCTAAAAATCTTTGTGCAAATAGGAGACGCTACACAAGCGAAATCGGCAGGACTTTGCTTGGGCAAGGTCACAGAAGATCTAGTATAGGGTGACCTTGATTTAGCTGGCCGCAGTGCTTCCGACACGTATCCACACGGGCCGAATCACGCAGCGGCCTTCATGCAGGCCTGCCGATATCGGCCCGTTTAGCGTTTCCTTATGAAATGAATAAGCGTTTCATTCCATCACTTTTGAACGATGAACACTTGCAGGCAGCAGACCAATGGATATAATGTACTAATTTTATCTTATTTGGCACGTAAAACTACGTTTATATTTACAAGCTATTATTTAAATTGCAGTGAGTTAGTTTGTTAAGCCTGCTATTTGACCTACCTATACTTACTTACCGAAATTCAATTGAGTTGATTTTTTTTGCACTTCAGTTTAAGTCAGATGGCAATATCCCTATACTATTAAACGATCAATTTTTGTATATTTATATGTATATATATATGTATATATATATATATATATATATAGAAAAAAAAATAAAAAAACTAGTCTACCTATTTGTTTGTGTTTGTTCTCAAGTTAAAATAAAGTGAATAAGTGGAAGTGGGAATAAGTGGTCGGCAACGCGCTTGTGATTCTTCTGGAGTCACAAGTGTCCGTAGGCTACGGTAACAGCTTAACATCAGGCAGGCCGTAAGCTTGTTTGCCAACGTCGTTGTATACAAAAAAGCCGAAAAAAAATTTTTTTTTCGTAATTATTACATAAATATTAGACAGAATATTAAATTAGAAATGATATTTTGTACGACAAGTATATACTTAAACGCAAATATTGTGGAGATAATTGAAAATTAATGACTTACGCCTTACGCCATAGTAAACGCGCCGATAATATGAGTTGTGGTTGTGTGTGACGTCATAGTATAAGTAAGCCCGTAATATAGAGCGTTTTCGGTACTGCCAGCGCGTGCACAAATGCATATAACATCAGAAAAAGAATTCGTAAGAAAGTTTTAATGCTGCAGTTGATATTCCCCTGAATTATACTTTTGATTTTAGTAATAAAATAAAAAGATGCATGTTCCCTATTAACGCAAACGCGTTCGAAAACGTACATGTATATAATGTATCGATAAAACGTATGCTAGAGCTACAGTAAGAAATAATAACTTGTACCTAAAATATCCGTTTTGACCGAAAATTATTTAGTGTTTATTCGTTTATGTATGTAAGTATATACCTTCGTAAAAATCTTGCTATTCTATTTTCATCCACTCTTTGCGTTTAAACAATGTCTGAAAATATAAGCGTACCTACATCTCGATACAAACGCAAAGTCGTCAGACAGTCATAAAGTATGGTTGTATTGCTTGTATTGGTTGAGATTATTTGACCGATTTTTTATAAAAATGTCATTCATTGCAATTGGAATCTTGTACCTTTGTATTCGGCCAACTCAAATAATCTCGAGTTAAGTCAACAAAAATGTCTATTAATTAAAGCAACGAAAATTGCAGTAAATGATCAAGAAGTCAGCGGAGACAAGAAGAATTGCGAGAGAGCGGCGCTGATCTACGAATGCAGTGTCAAGCAATCTCAGGCTGCAAAGTAAGTGTCATCAACATTCTTCATTTATCACATCATCATCATATCAGCCGAAAGACGTCAACTGCTGGACATAGGCCTCCCCCAAAGAGTGCCAAAATGACCGGTCCTGCGCCACCCGCCCCGCATCCAGTGGACTCCCGCGACCTTTACCAGGTCATCAGTCCACCTTGTGGGGGGGGGGGGGGGGGGGGTACGTGGTCACCACTCGAGAACCTTTCCGCCCCAACGGCCAACGGTTCGGTATTTATCACATACACATCCCATTTCAAAAAACCTCTCACCAGGGTAATAGAATGGACTTTCTGGGGTTTCTGGATGGACATAGGCTCGTTCTTCGTGATACGAGGGCGGAGCCTAGCCAATGTTGATTATGAATTGATTGTATTCTTGTTTCAGTTCGAAAGCCTGAACGGTGAAGATATAATCTACCTGGTAGATGAATAAAACTATGGATTTGGAACCGAGTGTTTTATTTAGCAAGTTCTGAGACTTTTGAGAGGATTTTTATTTAATTAAATTTAACCAAACCTTTTCATCATCCTCCTAGCGTTATTATTCCCGGTTGCCCCTAAAGGAGCCCGGGGTCCGCTTTGACCCCTAATCCCAAGATTTGGCATAGGCACTAGTTTTACGAAAGCGACTGCCATCTGACCTTCCAACCCAGAGGGAAAACTAGACCTTATTGGGATTAGACCGGTTTCCTCACGATGTTTTCCTTCACCGAAAAGCTAACGGTAATTCCGTAAAACCGTAATAAGTTCCGAAAAACTCATTGGTACGAGCCGGATTCGAACCCACAACCGCCGCTTGACAGCCGCATGCCTGAACCACTAGGCTACCGTTTTATTTAACCAAATTAGAAAACATATAATTATACATAAGTTTTCGCATACCCGATAGTCATCATCATCATATCAGCCGAAAGACGGCCACTGCTGGACCTAGGCCTCCCCCAAAGAGTGCCACAATGACCGGTCCTGCGCCACCCGCATACAGCGGACTCCCGCGACCTTTACCAGGTCATCAGTCCACCTTGTGGGGGGATACCCAGCCTAACGATATCATCGGAAAATTGTTAATTCTATTCGCCGGTAGCGGCGTGATTGATATGTACATATAGTCATGCCACATGCAAAGGCTTTTTAGTAGTATCTACAGGGCAGCGGAGCTAAGTCGCGCACAGATGGAGAGACAGACGGACATTATGGTGAAACTACTTATAAGGGAAGACCTACCTTGTTGACGACGGGAAAGGGCTATTAACCCTTTACCAACGGGTGTCAACCAGAGTTGCCAGTACGGCAACACCGCTGCAGTACGGGTGTAAACTATTGTTGATCGAAGTAATGGTCATGTTCAATATTTTTTTTTATCAAAACGAGACCTTGTGTCTTGGTAATAGCGGTCACATTATGCATTGGGATTAGTACAGATAGGTACAAAGAAAAAAATATCATAATGTTTCGGTAGATGGCTCTGAAATAAACATAATATTTTTAAAAATTACCGCTTTTTTGGTATCAACTGGGGTTGACACCCGTACTGCAGACGTGCAAATAATTGAACTCAATATGGCGGACAATAGTTGTTAGGGTTCCGCACCAAAAAGGTCAAAAAGGAACCCTTATGGAGCGACTCTGTCCGTCTGTCCGTCCGTCCGTAAAAAAAATATCATAATGTTTCGGTAGATGGCTCTGACATATTTTTAAAAATGACCGCTTTTTTGGTGTCAACTGGGGTTGACACCCGTACTGCAGAAGTGCAAATAATTGAACTCAATATGGCGGACAATAGTTTTTAGGGTTCCGTACCAAAAAGGTAAAAAAGGAACCCTTATGCCGACTCTGTCCGTCTGTCCGTCCGTCCGTCTGTCACAACGTTAAATATCTCAGGAACTACTTAAGCTATCAATTTTGAACAACTGTTAAAAGGATTAAGACAAGTGTATGGAAATTAAAAAAAAATAATGACGAATATGAGAGGGGTTAAAAAATCTAATAAATAGATATCATATGAAAGGGCTTGAGATGCACTTTCTAAAACCGTTTCTAAAAACTTTGATTTATTAAGGAAAATGTAGAAAAAAATACCATTCCCTCCCCCCTCCGAAGTTTACAAAGCTTAAATTCTGAAATAATTACATATGATTAAGAGTACCGTAAATAACCGGTAACATAAATAATACAGGAAAAATAAAACGATATCTCTATCTAGCTTATTTTTTTTGGGTTCCGTACTCAAAGAGTAAAACGGGACCCTACTCGTATTGACTTCGCTGTCCGTCCGTCCGTCCGTCCGTCCGTCCGTCCGTCCGTCCGTCCGTCCGTCCGTCCGTCCGTCCGTCCGTCCGTCCGTCTGTCTGTCACCAGGCTCAATCTCAAGAACCGTGATAGCTAGAGAGTTGAAATTTTCACAGATTATGTATTTCTGTTGACGCTATAACAACAAATACTAAAAACAAAATAAAATATTTTTTAAAGGGGGGCTCCCATACAACAAACGTGATTGTTTTGCCGTTTTTATAGATAATGGTACGGAACCCTTCGTGCGCGAGTCCAACTCGCAGTTGGCCGGTTTTTTTATTAACCAAAAATAATTTCTTGATTAAATTTGTAATTTACTTACTTTTGTATGAAATTTTATACCTTCAAATTCCTATCAGATTATCGAAGTCCCTTCTTTTAATTCTTACAATAGCAGATCAAACAAGCCACCACCTTCGCTGAATTCTAAAATTAGAGCAATTGAAAATAAGCTATCCGAAGGGAATGTGAGTGGAGCTGCCCGTCTTTTATTTTCTAGCGACGACCTTGCTGCCCACTCCGCCGAGACCTACGCCGCCCTGAGGGAAAAACACCCCGTCCCTTCAGCCACCTCTGTACTGCCAGATCCACCATCCCATGATAACCCTACTGTCACTGTTTCCGAAGATGCCGTCCAATTGGCAATTTCATCCTTCCCTAACGGGTCCGCCGGTGGGCTTGATAGTCTCTCACCTCAACATCTCAAGGACCTGACCACTCTTTCATTGGGTGACACGAGAGCTTCTTTGCTAAAGCAACTCACGGCACTGATAAATTTGATGCTGTCAGGACAAGTGAATGCCGAGATAGTTCCAGTCTTATACGGCGCCAATTTGATTGCTTTAGCAAAGAAGGATGGTGGTATTCGGCCGATTGCCGTTGGCTTTACTTTCAGGCGCCTGGCTTCAAAGCTCTGCTGCCGAAAATTTAGCGAGAGGCTGACAAAAGTTTTCAAGCCCCGGCAGCTGGGATTCGGCATTAAGGGCGGTTGCGAGGCGGCGGTGCATGCTGCACGTACCTTTTTAAGTCGTCCGGGCTATGAGGTATTTGTCAAATTAGATGTTAAAAATGCATTCAATTCGGTAGACCGCGGCGCTTTGTTAGCTGAATCCAAGAAAGTGCTCCCAGAGTTATACAACTACTTGTGGCAATGCTACGGAGCACCGTCAAATTTAATTTATCAGGACCAAACTATACCTTCATGTGTGGGATGTCAACAAGGAGATCCGCTTGGACCCGCCATTTTTAGTTTAGTAATTCACCCCATCATCTCATCGCTAAATTCTAAATTCAATTTATGGTACTTGGACGATGGTTCTCTGGGTGGAGATGCTTCAATTGTTCTGCAGGACTTACAGACAATCATTGATAAATTTTCGGAAATTGGCCTTTCTTTGAACTTCACAAAGTGCGAAATTTTCATCCCCGATCGCATTCCACTTGAAAATAAAATTGACATACTAACCAATTTTAATGCAGTTTTGCCTAATCTCTCCGTTCATTCCAATTCATCTCTCACCCTTTTAGGCTCGCCAATTTTCGAAGAATCAATCAACCCTGTCATTAATTGTAAATTAAACTTGTTCAAAAATACATCCGACCTACTTTTTCACATCAATCCTCATATGGCCCTGTTCATTATTCGTTTTTGCTTATTCACCCCGAAATTTATGTATTTGTTGCGCAGTTGTCCCATTTGGAAATTCCCTACCATTTTGTCATCCATTGATGTGTCCCTTCAGACAACACTTTCCAAAATTCTCAACATTAATTTAGACTCCAGCACCAGATCTTGGACTCAAGCGGTTCTCCCAATAAGGCTTGGGGGGCTGGGCGTTCGAGCCTCGGCCAGCGTAGCCCTACCTGCATTCCTGTCCTCTGCTTATGGCTCGCTGTCTCTCGTCGGTATCATTCTTAACCTTCCCCAGATAGTCG
This sequence comes from Epinotia brunnichana, assembly GCA_963854355.1. NCBI lineage: Eukaryota > Metazoa > Arthropoda > Insecta > Lepidoptera > Tortricidae > Epinotia > Epinotia brunnichana. Next base: position 11,619,881 of record OY977949.1, on the reverse strand, counting down.
ACGATGAGATAGCGAGTTTGAAGGAGGCCAGGGATGCATGGTGTGACTCGTGCCCTGGAACGGACATCCCGGCGGTCAGACATTTTCAGCGGGTTTGGGACACCCCTCGTCTTAATAAGGTGCAAGCATCCCTCGTAGAAAGTAGCCCGGACGATTTTGAACGCGCCCGCCTCCTGGCGGTTTCCGCCCCCGAGTCGGGACACTGGCTCTACGCGCTTCCTTCACGACAGATAGGCACCGTTCTGGACCAAAGCACATTAAGAATTGCTTGTTGCTTGAGGCTTGGGGCAAGAATATGTGTTTCACATACATGCGTCTGTGGCAAAAGCGTCGATGAGTCGGGTAGGCATGGCCTCTCATGTATAAAAAGCGCCGGCCGCTTATACCGCCACGGCACTATAAACGATTTAGTCCGTCATTCACTTGCCACCGTGTCTGTGCCTGCTATTCTCGAACCCACAGGTTTAGCAAGAGACGATGGCAAGCGACCTGATGGTGCCACATTGGTGCCGTGGAAGTTGGGCAGAGCCTTGGTGTGGGACGCAACGTGCGTGGATACGTTTGCTCAGTCCCACATCCAGGGGACTCGCACTCAACCCGGCGCTGCAGCTGACCAGGCCCAGGTGTTGAAGCGCCGCAAATACTCGTCTTTAATTAAAGACTACGAGTTTGCGGCGCTTGCAGTAGAAACATTGGGTCCCTGGTCAGCTGACATGAAATCATTTATGAGGGCAATGACTAAACGACTCGTCGACGCTTCAGGGGACCATAGGGCTGGCGCTTACCTCTCGCAACGTATTTCTTTAGCAATACAGAGAGGTAACGCCGCCAGCGTTATGGGCTCTATGCCGCAGACGGAACTGCTGGACGGGGTTTTCTTCCTTTGACTGGGCAAGTTAAGTTAATTTAGTTTTTAATTAGTTTATAATTTTTTGCTTGTAAGTTTATTTTTATTTATGATGTTGTTGTCTTGTTTTTATAAAGAAATTTGGTTGTTTACTATGTACTGGATCACATATATATAACGAGTTAAATAGCTAGGTTAGTATGATAAATTTAATATTATCATAAATTTTAGATATTAAGCAGTTATTAAAATTCGCACGCCAGGAAAAGGTTTAATATGTAGATCCACTATAAATAATGTAATTTAAGATCTTTTAAATAAAAAGTAAATAATCGAAATCCGTACGCGTGATAAAAAGCTATCGCTGATAAACAAACATACTAGGTTGTAAGTTGTTAGTACCAAAATGCAGAAGGCGCTTTGCAACGGTAACTTCTACTATGAGCAGTTTAAGATTGTTCAAGAATGTATGGGGTCCTGACATGACGGGTATGGTGTATGAAAGTTTGTACGGAACCCTCGGTGCGCGAGTCATACTCGTACTTGACCGGTTTTTTTGTTAGAGTACGGCGTGGGAGTGTGTGAAGTGTTATTTTTAGTGTTTGATATTTATGGATTATTTTTGTAATTATCGTTATTAAAGTGTTTATTTGTGTTAAATATACTATAAACGAATGCTCTTAAACTTAAACATGTGAAATCCGCGAGTAGTAACTTAAAATCTTCAATTTCTTAGTGACTGATATATTGCTTGATATCAGAAAAAATTGTAAATATTATTACTCCAAGTGATTATTTATTAATTAAACACATTATACTTGTAATTGTGTGTGTGAAATGCGCAAGCCCCCGTAGGTAAAGGGTTAAGGCGCTGTCAACACCAAAAACGCACACACTGTCTATTTGTATCGGAGTAAACGAGAGCGAGTGTTACTTGGGCGGCCAGGTTTTAGACGAAAATAATGAATTTAAATTATAATAAAAAAAAGTGTGGATTTTTTGCGAAATATGGCTCGTCTACGGTTTAGGTATGAATATGTGGACTTCATGTTTTTAATTGCAGACCCATACGTCAAAAAAATAAGGACATAGAACCGTTTAAGATGATTTTAAGACCAATCTTTGCAATTATTTTCTATCGAGCCGATTTCATCCAATTATGTTTCGAGCCCGTCTACGGTCTTGGAAATATGATGAATATTAACATATATTTTTTTTGATGTGCTAGAACAAATAGTTTTTCTTAAACAACTGCTTAAATAATATCAATTTCAACAAATTTGGTCTTGTCAGCCTCTTAAGAGTGCAGACGAATCGGAATAGCACCAAAAGAAAAACGATATGAGATTTGGGATCAAATTGAGAACAGAGTGTCACCTAAGTAGTTGTAGTACAGTAGGTTCTGCGTAACTAGTTTTCTATGGTACCCACTAAGCTCTCACGAGTCTCACGACTAGACCTCGTTATCTTGTCGCACTGTCATTGCTTTTCCGTAGAGCGTGAATGATTTTTTTATCGACCGTTTTGTTATCGATGTTTATATAATGCAACAATGCGATTGAATTTTCGCCTTTTAAATCTTTGCTCAATCTCAATGAAAACTTCTTGATGAAAAATAAGTAGATAAACTCATTAGTGAATCGATATAAATGATTTACCTATTTGCAACTGCACCGGCGAAAGGTAACTCATCATTTCCAGTACATCGGGAACTTCAATATCGTAAGTGGTATTTATTTGCAAATGTTTTGAAGATTCCTTTGTTGAACGCTGATTTTAAGTACCTATTTATCATTTCTAGATGAAATGTATAATAGCAGCCATTTTTGAATTACCAGTACCTACCAGCCGTCTTTAAAAAGCATTCGTTTTAAGAAACTGTATGGGGCTGGTCAGAGCGCCCTTCGCATGTAATATATGCAGCAGGATTTACAGTTGCCGCCCAATGTGAAACTTGTGATCACCAAAACCCCTATATGACCCTTAGTAAAGTTACATTGACGATGTAGGGTTATATACAGTGTATTCTAATTATTGTGGAAAAACTATGATAAACAGTCTTGTATTTCTCGCACACACCCGAGACTTTTATTTCTTATTTTTATATCATATATATTTATTTATGCCCGATAGTACCTAGTGACTCCTTATCAGTTGACTAATTATCAGTGACATATAACTCTGAGTACACTATCGATATTTAGATAGTCGATAAAAAAATCATTCACGCTCTAAGGAAAAGCAATGACAGTGCGACAAGATCGAGGTCTACTCACGACACAACGCAGCTCACTGGTAAAAGATACGTGACCATGACCACCTTTTTTTTTTTTTTTTGACGGTGTGAAAAGGAGCATACCCACTAAAAACACACCGGCGTCACCCGCATTCCCGTTAAGGGGGCGCCATGGGATCGCGAACATTTCACCACGACGCCCCCCGGCGGCCCTGGCTAACCAGGACACCCGCGCAAAAGAAAGGGGAGGGCCAGGACGCTTGACCCTCCCACTCCACAATGTAGAGCCGTGCAGTGCGGGTCCCCTACCCACTGGCTCTACTGGGGGAGGACGCGACCAGCGGCCGCAAACCGCGCGCGTCTTCTACCCCGCCGTCTGCACCGGAGCGGGAGCGCGTCCGCACTGTCTTCGCGCCCCCTCTCCGCGGCCTCCTTCTGCGAGATGACTGTTTCACAAAAGGAGGCCACCGCTTCCCACGATCTCTCGCTGCCCAGCATGGCCGCCACGACACTGTGCTTAACTGTCAAATTTCCATATAAAAAGTGACTCCTAGACGTTCGTACAATGCGTTACGTGATCGACCTAGTTATGCACTTACCTTGGTTTTCTGGCTTTTGCGTCAACCTCGTAAGTGCGGGTCGTTATCAAAAATTAAAATCGGCAGGAAGGCAAAATTTTTGGTAAAAATTACACTTAAATGGCGTAAAATATAGTCAAACTTTAAAATAGATAGCAATTATGTCTATTACAAACACGATAACATCAATTTTGGGGTATTATAAAATGCGCGCTGGTGTTTTACCATCATACATGACTGTTATCTTTTAGGACAGTTAACCAAAGCTGAAAATGTTCAGGAATTTAGTGTTCGCCCTGGCACTTAGCGCTAGCTATGCTTATGTAAGTTTTATTGAATACTTTTGTATCTACTGTGTTTGTGTAATATGCGAAAACGATGTCGTACGTAGTGAAAACATCATCATCACCATATCAGCCGAAAGACGTCCACTGCTGGACATAGGCCTCCCCCAAAGAGTGCCACAACGACCGGTCCTGGGCCATCCGCATCCAGCGGACTCCCGCGACCTTTTAGTATTTACATACAAAAATATAACACATTCGCTAGGACCAGGGTACTTAGAATTTTCTAGTGTTCTTATAATAATTGTGTTTTGTTCGAACGTTGAATTTGAATACCTGATATTGTTTAATACAAACGTAAGTAATTAATATTAATCTATGTATAATTGAATTTCATTCGAAACTAAGCGGGAATATTATTATAAGCGAAGTAGGAGTTGGTATTCTATTCCAAACGAACGCATGGAATCGAATATTCCACTTACTTGCATCGACTTAAAATACATTCCTCGTGTTCAACTTTTTTTAAACACTATATGTATAGGCAACGATGACTGATGAGGAGGTGAAGATTCAGTTCACGAAATTTGTGATGAAGTGTCAGAAAGATCATCCTGTGGAGATAAACGAGTTAATGGCTCTGCAGAGTCTGCAAGTCCCGAAGAATAAGGATACAAAGTGCTTGCTGGCTTGCGCTTACAGAGCTGAGGGTTCGGTGAGTTCATTTTGTTCTAATTGTTATTAAGGACTGTTCAATTTACAAAGCGGACATCAAAAATAGGTTTATATAGGGAATTCTTATTACAAAAATAAGTTTATAATGATGAACATTTATTTACAATTTTAAAATAAAGCAATATAAACACAAAAATAATCAAAAATTACAACGGTAGAATTTTCTGACTTTAGCCCGGATTCGCCGCGTGTTTGCACGTCACTTTTTGAAACTTTTCTACATGCAGAAAACCCACATGCGTCTAAATAATAGTAAATGCAGTAAAGTTGTTTGATTTCCAAGTTGCAGAATTTTATTTAGCAAGCAAATAAAGATTAATAAGAATGCCTGACTTGGCTCCACGAAATATCTCACCACTTTTTACTGTGAAAGAGTTTCGAGATTGGCCTATTTTTTACATGGAATGTTTCTTATGGGTTTATAAATTGTCCCATTTTCAGATGAATGATAAAGGAATGTACGATCTAGAACACGCGTACAAAGTGGCAGAGGAGACACAGAAAGGCGATGACAAGAGAATTGCGAATGCAAAAAAATTGGCCGACACATGTGCTAAGAGTAAAACATATTTTATTTTCTATACTAATATTATAAAGAGGAAAATTTATTCTATAATTTATAGAAAAAGTCTGTGAGCTTGTAGCTTTGTAAGTTTATAAGTTTGTATGTAATAGGTTATCTCCGGAACCGCTAATCCTATTTGAAATTTTTTATCACCTACGTGTAGAATGGCCTTTTTGGTATAGGCTATATTTTTAACCCCCGACGGAAAAAGAGGGGTGTTATATGTTTGACGTGTGTGTGTGTCTGTTTGTCTGTGTGTGTGTCTGTGGCATCGTAGCTCCTAAACGAATAGACCGATTTGTATGCGGTTTTTTTTATCCGAAAGCTGACATGATCGAGATGGTTCTCAGCTACGTTTCAACAAAATAGGTTCAGCCTTTTTTGAGATATTGAACTTTGAAATGAAATTGTCGGGGGTTTCTCAACTTTTCTAATTTGTAGTTATATCCCGCGGGTTTGCCTGCCTTCTTTGCAATATGTGAATGAAGCCGCGCGGTCAGCCAAGGGGTATCGGAGGATTTTACTTATCTACTTATCTATTAACCAGCTCTACACTTGAGAAGTCGAAGACAAATAAATTATATTCCTATTCTAGTTCTAGTCCTGGGGGCCGATTTTTGACTTTCGAGCGCTCGAAAATTAAATAAAAGTGAATACGATTTTAGTGTCAAAATTGCAGGCACTAACTTTCTACCGATAGAATTGAATACGAGTGGTCAATACCACTCGCTTTTCAATTTTCTATCGCTATTTCAAAAGAGCGTTTCGTAATTTTTGTCCGTTTTTGAATGAAAGATTCGAGCGCTCGAAAGTCAAAAATCGGTCCCCTGGTGCTAGAACAGCACTTGCCCTTTAACTAGTAGCTAGTTAGCTAGTCTTGGGCTAGCATTTATTGGTCGCGACTATATAACTTAAGGAGTTTAGGACGTTCAACGTGTATGGAGCGTTAACTACACGGTAATAGTTATTATTATTATAGTTATACAAGGGTGCAAAGTTGTATTTTAACCGTGAGTGAGGAATTGAAACACGAGCTAGCGAATGGATCCTAGCGTAAAATAACTGCACCCGTGTGAATCTTTTCACCTCACTAAAGCGAGGAAAATACTACACAAGAAAAAAAAATACATATATACCGATGGGTGAAAATTGTCTTGTCTGGACTGTCCTTTACTCATGTTATTATGTTTAAAAAAGTAACTAATGCGGTCTTTCTGATTTCAAATATTCTTTGCACTCTTATGGATAAAATGCAGTTTTGCTATCTGTTTTAAAAGAATAAAAAGGGCTTTCCGAGCTAGTGAGGTGAAAAGTTTATCTACTCTCTTTAATTGATATGTTACCCTCAGTTAACGAGGAAGCGGTGACCGACGGTGAAAAAGGGTGTGAAAGAGCAACTCACCTCTTCAAATGTCTCGTCCAAAATGCCCCTAAGGTACATAAGTATAACAATAATATTTAACAAAATAGCCAAAGTAATAGGGGCTACGACGAGGTTTTGTTGGAGATTTCGACTAAAATAATCTTGTCGAATCGCGATACCGAATACCCTGAGAACTTTACGGTTCCGCTCTATGAAAACACAACAATATATCGATATCAGCCATATTTTTACACCAAAAAATAGGTTGGGTAATTTGACTAAATATTCATTAATAATCCACCCAAATTTAATACCGATAAGGTAAAAAATAATGAAAAGTAATCTTCATAAATTCCGTAAAAATCAGGCGAAAATGGTATAAACTTTCTTTACTTTATAATTGACTACTTCTATATATACGTTATTTGGGATACGCGCATAATCCATTTATTTTTGTTAATGAATAAACCTTTCTATGGGCCAGATGAAATTCAATATTATCTCAAGGTCGTAAATATTAAATTAAAATGCCATTATTTCCTGATGCATAAGTATATTTTTGGATTCAGGTAGTAAGTCTCCAAATTTGTGTACTCAAACATGTTTTCATTATAAAAATACTGATAGCATTTTTGCTTGCGGGTTAATTTTTTTTCCTAACTTCCGGTCCATAAAATTATTGATTTCAATAGTAAAAGTTGTTTAAAATAACATATAAAAGCCGTATACAAATAATTAGCCTAATATTGAATTATTTCCAAAAAAACCGTAATTTTCTCAGGGTAGAAACCATGAGTGGTCGTTTGATACCCGTAATTGTTTTTCGATTCGCATCTAAGTAATGCATCATCATCTGAACAAAATCTTCATGGATATGTTCTAAGAATTAGCATACCTGCCCAAATATTCTCCCTAATTACCCTACTGCCACAGAAGGAGGGTTATGTTTTTCGAGCGTATGTTTGTATGTATTGTTTGTATATGGACAAGAAAATTGTATTTCACGGGCTATAGTCCAATCGGCTTGATGGTTTTTGAAATAATTATGAGGTGTCGTTGGATTCCTCATAATCGTGGGAGTGACAACTGACAATATAGGCTACAATAATTGAAAAAGCAGTTTGATTTTTGAAAAATCTTTTTATTTCGCTGGTTTAATATCTTGTTTTCCTTGCAGTTTGGCTTCAAAGTGTGAACGGATTTCCAAGGAAGTTAACGCAGTACTCCCCAAGAGGCACTTTTGACATTAAATAAACGCACGATCTGTATGCAATGAATTTAATTAAATCTACCTATACTTATAGGTTATAGGTTATAGGTTGTACGCGGGCTGGGTTTCCGCAACTCGACGTCATAAATGCGCCTATTTTGCGTAGGGGTTTTGGCACTACTGTTATTCGTGCCAACCCAGTTCCACCAGGAAGCCTAGCAGACCCTTTACGTTGCCGACGGCCTCCGGTAGTGACCCCGGTGTTCCGAGGTACTTTGCCCTGTAGTCCGCCACTCCAGGACATGTCAGGATGACGTGGGCGGCTGTCTCGTCCTCTTCCATGCAGCACCTATACTTATTTACTAATATAAGTAAGACTAGGCTGGCCTGGGGGGCTTTTATAAGTCTCTGTTTAGTCCAATGGTAGAGAATGCCATTTGGCATTACGGCCATTAGTACATTTTTTTTGTATTTTGTGCAATAAAGTTGAAATAAATAAAATAAATAATATTATAAAGAGGAAAAGTCTTTGAGATTGTAGCTCTGTAGGTAAGTTTGTAAGTAATGGGAAATCTCCGGAACGAATGGACCGATAAAAACAATCTTAATAAAATAATCGATTGTAATTTCATCGTAATCGATTAAAAACAAAACATATTTTTAAATTTTTTTCCTTATTTATATTTCTTTAAAAAAAATTTTTTTTTCACTTTAATTTGTTTTTTTTTCTTTTTTTAATGAGGTCAATGAGGGCAAAACCGTCGTATTTTTGTATAAGTTCAATTTGGTTGGCCATGCGCCATAACTATGTTATTATTCACTTTTTAATAAACTTGATGCTTATAATATAGGTTAAGCATTTATTTAACTTTTTGAGGATGTTTGTGTTAAATAGCTAATACTCGTACTTCAGGTTATTTCAATGTGATTTTTTTTTTGAAAACATTTCAGCAGACGGATTTTCCCTAGGTTTTGGGGCTTTTCCGTCTTCTAGCGGTTACTTTTTGTGTACAGTCGCCATCACATACATCGGAGCGAACAAGCACGTCACAAACATCGGAACACACCTCTATTTTCAAGGCGTTAGGGTGCATGTGTCGATATGTTTGAACACCTATAGTGTACCTATGTATGTGATGGCGACTGTACCAGAACGTATTACAAATCTGTACGTCAAGTAAGCAAATGTAAATGTACTTTTGATCGAAACTAAACCTTAGCGAATTAAATTGAAGGTTTATTTTTAATTTTATGGCCAAGAATATTTTTGGGGCTATTCCGGCCTATTTTGAAAATCAGGAGTAATAAACCTTTTATTGAAGTTTTTAAATCAAGCCTTCTTTTTAATTAAAACAACGACCTGTGCGACATGGTGCAATTTTGCCTTACAAGTCGAATCAGCTTACAATTCTAGAATAAAAATACAGAATTTTGATACTTAGATCTCGACCACCTTTGCATTTTTAGAAAATATAATCGACACAGTTTCGTAAATTTAAAAAAGGTTGGCAATATATGAAATGGGGATATTCCGGCATATGACGGTTTTGTCATTAGCGGAAAGTCATACGACCATCCTGCTAAAAATCTATTTAAGGAGCTTAAGATACTTACCCTTCCCAGTGTTTACATATTAACCGCTTGCAAGTATGTTAGGGACAACGTGGACCAATACGATACCCATTCGTCGGCTCGTTGGAACAACCGCTTATTTATCCCGCGGTGCAGGCTCGCAAAGACCCAGAAGTCACTTGGGGTCTTAGGCGCAAAATTGTATAACTTGCTACCAGAGGAGATAAAACTATCAAAAACTGAAAAAATGTTCGACAACAAACTTAAAACTATGTTAAACAACATAGCATGCTACAGCGTTGACGAATTTGTTGAGACGTGCACTGGCCCTAAGTATTAGGAGCACCTACATAACCTTACAGTTAAGGCATTACTATTTAGTAACTAATATTTTTGAATTGAAACTTCCTGTATCACTCAGACATATAAAGCTATATGCGACCTTATTTGACATCCGATGTAATTAATAAATAATACTACTTATTATGTACATACCTGACTTGTAAAACATTGACTTTTATGAATAAATATCTTGTATCTTGTATCTTGACCAATTCATCTGGACGGCTTTTTCCCACTTGAGAGTTGAGGAATTATACATTTTTAACAACCTGTAGTTTTACAACAAGTAACGATAATGTAAAATGGATCAAACTACCAATAAGCCTGATTAACGAACAATATAATTAACATACTTACTAAACCGTAATCCGCATTTTCTGATCGCAATTTCAAAAAAAGGAGCAACGCTGCGAACTCGTGTTTCGACTTCGGAGCTCAACGAAACTTTCAAGGCCATTTTATTGCATGTGCTGCCTACATAGCGCCATCTGTTTTTGACTGTTGGTAGCAAATACAGTCGCTGCTTTATCGATCGAGTCGGCTAGTGCATATTGTGGTTAGAATTGCCGCAAAAGCCGTTGTACGGAAATACCCCGCAGACGGAATTGGCCGCACTGACCTTATTTTTTTTATATTGTTTTTCCTCATAGTCGGTGTGAAAAGTTGCGTGTGCCACTCAGGAGCAAAATTATCTTAGTCTTGGGCGTTAACACTTGAATCCGTCACTACGCTCAAGATCCTACGTTAGAATCCCTCGCTACGCTCAGGATTCTATTGTAGGATCCCTCGCTACGTTCAGGATTCATACACCGCCCTTGCCGTAAATATACTATTTTGCTCCCTTGTGACACAAATAACTATTCTGGATGGACACAGGCGATGTTTTATCTTGCGGGTTTGCCTGCGTTCTTGGTTCTCGTAAGAACTATTATATAATCTGTGGCAATACGTCGGCAAAGCCGCGCGGGCAGCTAGTATATTTATAACTTGACTATAGAGAACTTAATTATAGAGTATTTTCTTGTCGATTCAGTGTTGCGAAACATTATAATTATATTTTTTTAAATGACATGCTCGCGATTTCTACAGCTCACAGAGTGACTAGTATATTATACTTTATTTAATGCTAGTATGCTCAATATCTATATCGATACCTATACAGACTGACAGAGTCGATAAATGACACAACAATTAAATGTAGCACGTTATTTAAAGCGCCATCTAGTATAAGATTACAGCATTGGGTTGCCTTTGAGAACGTTACATCTAGCAGAGTGATGGTCTCATTTATTTGGTCGGCACGGTAGCATTTTACATAGCGCTTGATTTAGGTACATTCTGATGTGATAGATGGCGCGTGGAGGTAGTTTTTTTTTCATATAAATAATGAGATAAATTATTTTATTGCTGTTTCCATACTGCATTTATTTTTTGTAATTTGCATGGAGAATTAAAGTAAAGTTTTTAAATCCTACGGTAAATACGTATGCTATTATTTAAAGAAACATAAGTTTGTTTCGATTTTGAGTCACTACAAAGAATCGAGAGTTCTATTTATTTATTCATTGATTCATTTCATAATAATACTAAAAGCCGTCATTCATAAAAACAACTTCCGGGAAAGGACTCAATTAGGTACCTATGTTATGTGGCAGTGGCAGTTTTACTACTAATTAGTAAGGGTAACTTAGCCCCACACACCCTCTACATCTAAATACTCCAAAAAATCCAATTCGAATTTCGGATATAAATCGAAAAACTCCCCTTCTCATTCTCACCAATAATTACGCACACACGTAAACACACTGACACGCGATAGGAAAAATAGGAACGACGACGGGTTTTTTCAATCACCGACGCAAGCGCAGCGTTCACTCACACAACCGCACAGCCAATCAGGACCAACTTCATTCAAAACAGGCTTCTCGCATGCAACTGTCTTGAGTCAAACTTCACTTCACTCCTTTCCCAAGCTAAACACCGTATGATCGGTAGACGCAGATGACGTGACGTTTGCTACAACAATTGACAGTTTACAATACAGTTCGTTCGTTTGTTTTGTCGATAATTGTTGTTAAAACTGTGTGTGCCTAATGATAAACCCTATGGTACGTTGATGTTATAAGTTACAATATGTTTGTGCTGTAGTGCGTGATTTGTGGATGGTTTGTGTTTAGTGTGTGTTTTTAGTCGTAAGCTGTTTAATTGCTGAGGGAGTTGACAGTAAGTATAAAGTTACAAGAAAAAACCAATTTATTTTTACAAGATTTTATACCTACTTGTTTATTAACTTTATCACGAACAAGTTAACCCTTTATTGACAAAAGGTCCATAAGGTTCGCTCATCGCTGACAGTAAATAGTCCAAACACATGATTACAGTTGTAAAAAATAAACAAATAAGCATTTGTCCGAATTGAATATTGCCAATTAAAGGGTGATAAAAATTAAAATAAAACTACTTTAATTGTGATGTAACATATAATATACAGATTATACTATACCATAACAACATTAGGCACGTACCTAGTCACGTACGATTAACATAAGTTATTTCCAGATTATCACTGGAAATTCAGCATTCGTTCCAAATTAGGGCTAATTAGGAACAACATCGGACCAATGGAAATTTGTTAGGCACCTTTTCAATATAAAACATGATACAAAAAATTATGAAGTTCAAATAACACATACTTATTTAATTAATTCTCTTTATTAAACTTAAGCGGAATCGGAATAAATCGATCAGTTTCCGTTTTCGAAACCTGACCGGCAGGAACTTTCTTTCCCAATTTGACATTACGAAGCGGCCTTTTATTTTTTTTTCTCTCGGCACTTCTGTACGGGTCCAAAGGCCACTCGTCAGAGTCCATGTCTGATGCCTCGACAGTGTCTCTTCGTCGCCGCTTGCCGGAGACCACGCCGAGTTGCAGGAGAACTGGGTTGGTCACGAGGGCAGCTGCGGCACCTAGCAACGCGATGCCCGCTATTGGCCATAGCAACGCTTTTGAGGCCAGCTGGAAAAAATAAGACAGGTGTTCATGGGGTCAGCTGTAAGCAATATGTTTATTGTTTACGAAAAAATGCAACAGGTTGTTGTTTTTTTCGCTTGGGCGTTGACGATAATTTACAGAAGGAACTTTAAATATTAGACAGTGTGATGATCGCTTTTATCATCGGTGAGATTGCCAAATCCGTTATGTGCAAGTACGGTTTGAATTACGTATTGAATACCGTATGTGTAATTACAACAGCATTATTTGCTTTGACGTTAATGAATTTAATGATGCACATATCACATATCGGATTTGGCACTCCAATCGACGCGACGTAGTATGTTGGTATGTAAAGCAGTTCGTCTCTTACTAGCAAGCATGCCTACCTAAGTGTGAGCGGGACGAATGCTTTATGTCCGAAATAAACGCGATTATACGATAAATGACACGATAATCCGAAATGACACGATAAATGCTAGCTAGGCATATACAGGTTGTATCAAAAGAAAGTTGACATTTTAAAAAAATATTTAAAAAAAAGTTAGAAGTTTATTACTGAAAAAATGTTTGTTACCTATATATTAAAATACAGTGTTTGGGAATTTATTTTTAAAAAATGACATCGTCCAAATGTAAACCGTTGCGTTCATGGCATTCATTTAATCGAGCACTAAAATTGCCTATGACGATGACGGCCCGGCAGGTATTCTCCGTGATGGCTGCCATTTCGTGACGGATATATTCTTTTGGTTGTGCCAGGGAAGTCGGTTTGTTGACGTAAACTTTGGATTTGACATAACCCCACAGGAAAAAGTCCATAGGTGTCAAATCGGGACTACGTGGAGGCCAACTTATGTCACCTCTCCTAGAGATCAATTTGCCAGGAAAAAAATTATCTGACCAGCATCCTGAGGCTTTAATTCTTGCACCAACTGAATTTTGTAGGGGTGAAGCTTTAAATATTTATGCAAAATGCGGCATAATGACGATCTGTGCATGTTTAAGGCCACAAGCACGCTTCCGAATTGAAAGGTTCGGATCGTCCCGAATAGACTGGGTGACACTTTCTACGTTTTCGACGGTTCTTGAAGATCTTGGACACCCGGATTTTGGTTTTTCCAGTGTTGAGCCGGTTTCTTCAAACTTCTTGACCCATTTTAATATCCGTCACGAAATGGCAGCCATCACGGACACTATCTGCCGAGCCGTCATAGGCAATATTAGTGCTCGATTAAATGAATGCCATGAACGCAACGGTTTACATTTGCACGATGTCATTTTTAAAAAATAAATTCCCAAACACTGGTAAACATTTTTTCAGTAAACTTCTAACTTTTTTTTAATTTTTTTTAAAATGTGAACTTTCTTTTGAGACACCCTATAGATACCTACCGTATCGCACAGATGGGTACCTATTTAGGTATCTTCGTGGCATGGCATCTATAGAACTCGAATTCTATCGGCGTGACTATTTGAGCAAGATAAAAGTAACACTTAAGTTGACTCTTAATTACTACGCATCGCGGTGTCAAGGTATAATTGTAGGTGAGCGTTGAGGCACAGATTATATAATAGTGGTTGAGGTGAGCTTAAAACAAGTTACAGAATAGGGGGGCTGGGCGATCGCCCCGGGACAATTTTGGGACGCTACAATCCCGACTCTGACTCAGACATGGTTGTTGCCGTTGTTGATTGTTACCAACAACGGCAACAACCGAACAAGAACGGCCGGCGCGGCGCGGTGCGGTATTATGTGCGGACCCTTTCGTATTAGCTCGAACATTACAACCGGTATCGCCTCCACGCCGCACCGCGCCGCTCCGCCACCGCTGTCAGTGCGTCTCGGCCTTTACAAAACCTACGTTTTCGATTTTAGGTAATTCAAGTTTTTGTATAATAAAACTTCAACAACTTGAACGGGATGCAACTGGCGACAAAAAGAGGATCTCAAACAAGTCAGCAATAATGAAAAATAAACTGTGTTCTTACAATATCGTATACTCGTTTATACACTTTATAGGTAAGTAGGTAGGTAGTTAAACATACCGAAAATAATAAGACACTAGGAATGGCTGCACCGGTTTTTCCGATGGGATAATAACATCATAAATATTCGAAACATTGCATGAATAACGCCCAAACAGGACATTGTGTGGGATAAAGCAGTTGCATAGGAAGCTGGTGAGTGGGTAGCATTATCCATACATTTGAATTTAGAAAGGAAATTTTGGTTGATAAATTTGGCTGTATTATTATCTGAGGGGTAATTGCGTAACGTTTCGAACGAGCATTGTTATTCAACTGTCATTTTCCCACACATAAAATGACATTTATCTACCGTCGCATTGACCTGATCAGAAAGAACCTAAACTTCTAAAAATATGGAAGAATCTGCAGAACAAAAAGTTTCGGATATGGCCCATCGGGAACCGCTAGTGTTCCCAAATCTATGCGAAGGTACAATTTACCTATGTTTTTAAACTTCGGATACTCTCGGCAGAATAGTCATGTTCACGTCGAGGTATATTCCGCCAGCTGTACCCTTATCGTGAGTTACAATCGTAACCATACGTTACGTAACTACAGACCAGAGCTATAACCACGAACTTCGAATCTCGAACTTCGTATATCTCCGTCTCTATCGCACTTATGGTTTATGGTACTCGAGCGACAGAGACGCAGATATACGAAGTTCGAGATTCGAAGTTCGTGGTACCGCCGCAGAGCGAATAAACGCGCTTCGAATAGATTTCGATTCGACCCGTCAAACTTGTAACTCACACTGCCGCCGCGGCGTTGTACTACGAAACCAACTGCAAAACGTTAGACGCTAGCGTTTAGTTTTCGATGCGTAAATTATAATTATCGATTCGTACTACCAATCGGTAGTGTGTGTGAGACATTTCGAATCGAAGAATACCGTCGCGACTGTAGTTTACTATTTCACTTACAAAATGGCGTGTGATACCGTATCATTCCGTCAAGAGTTACCGTAGATCCGATCGAAATTTATCTCAAATTAAAGAACTTATAAAAATAAGGGTTTTGAATTGACAACATATATCCGCAAAATTCCGATTGTCGCGTATTTTGTATTTAAAAATGCAAATAAATGGCAGACGCGCCGCCATATTGTTTCGACACTGTCGACGTCGCGATGCGCGTATTCTGTAACGTCATAACCAACAAACGCTAGCATTTACATTAAAACGATAAATGCTTGTGATATAAGGTTGAATATTGGAAAATCGATTAAACTATACAAACGATAGTGAAGTCGATCGCAGGTAAAGTAATGTATAAGTGACTCACGCTACGGTTTGGATTTTTAGTTCTATGAGTGACCGCCAGTGGCGGTGTAAAGACTTTTCATACTAAATCTTTAACGTTAGGCGCTAGCGTCTGCGTAAACGCAACTCACTTCAATCCCACGCTAAGGGTACTGTTGCCTCCGTGGCGCATATGTTGGAGGATGTGTTAGACTTTATCCGGTCAGTCCACCGCATTTTTAAACTACATAACTATAAAAGTATAGCATCTTGAACACTTATGAGGACGGGTATTAATTGTATTTCCATGTACATCCAATAGAAACTTCAGATGCCTAACTACAGTACACAAGTACAGTACATTTACCACAGGTTTGACGTGAGTCGCGTTTACTTTCGTCGCAAGCGATTATCGAGTATCACTAGTATGGAGAAACTACACACTGCCCCTGACGGTCACTCACAGAACTAAAAATCTAAACTTTACCTGTAGGTCGATAACGTAACGCATTGTACGCGCGTCAGGTAGGTCTAAACTAAATGTCACTTTTTATATGGAAAATTGACAGATGAATTGTACCGACGTGCGTTCGGATTTGGAACGTTACGCGATTACCCCTCAGGAGTCACTTATACATTTTATTTACTCGCGAGTCGCGATCAAGTTAACGATCGTTCGTATGGTTTAATTGATGTTTCAATATTCAGCCTTATATCACAAGCATTTATCGTTTTAATTTAAATGCTAGCGCTTGTCGGTTATGACATTACAGAATACGCGCATCGTGACGTCGACACAATATGGCGGAACGTGTGGCTTATTTGCATTTTTAAATACATAATTTACTTTCAAAACAAAGTTTTAACCGACTTCAATTCAGTACTCCGCCAAGTCACATGAACATTTCCACATTTTTTTTCTATTTACCACATAAACTGATTTCCGAGAGCAAATGCGTTGATTTTTAGACCAATAAACCAAATTGCTGTATGTGGGCCGATAATATTTGAGCACTTCCGTCAATTCCTCAAGGATCTAAAAAATACCTTTGGCACTTCATTGTTTGCTATTTCAACGGAATCATATCAGAATCTGTGACGTACTTATATAGTTTGAAGTACATCATTGAGAAGTTCCACTTCACCAAATTTACGATTTCCGGGTGTAAATAAACGAGTTATAATAGAAAATATCGAAATTACTACATGCGTGCCTAATATATTTGAGGAGTTCCCTCAATTCCTCATGGTTCCCATCATCCAACTGGGGCTTTGGAAACAATGGGACGAATCTGGAAGCATATACTTTCAATTTTTTTCAAGGCTTAGCAACTTTGCAAATAAATACTCTCTCTTGAACGAGAAACAGCATGGTTTTAGAAAAAATAAATCGACCTCAACAGCTGCGTTTTCATTGCTTAAAGATGTTACAGGGAGCATAGACGAAGGACAACCTGTGAGTGTACTTTTTTTAGATATGTCTAGGGCATTTGATGTAGTACCCCATAAAAGGCTCTTGGATAAATTAGAGTTATATGGAATAAGGGGAAACGTATATCGCTGGCTGGAATCTTATCTGAATAATAGAACGCAATGTACAGAAATTGTCAGAGAAGAAGGAAATACCGTAGTCAATTACAAATCAGTCTTTAAAATCAATAAATTTGGAGTACCACAGGGAGGGGTATTATCGCCCCTGCTATTCTCTTTTTACATAAATGACCTCCCAAATGAAATAACTTACCCATCTGTACTGTTTGCGGACGATACATCAATTATCATATCATGTACAGATGAGCAAAAGTATGAAAATGAAATAAACTTGGTATTATGTAGGACTATTAAATGGCTAGAAAATAACAACCTATCAATAAATATTAGTAAAACTAAGCAAGTTCAATTTCTTACCTGTAGAGGGAGCAAGAAAATATTAGACATTAATTATATGGGAGATCCTGTTGACAAAACCAATAATGCTAAATTCTTAGGTATACATTTAGATCAATTCTGCAATTTTAAATCACACGTAGAATATGTATGCAACAAAGTTAATAAGTTTATTTTTCCGCTTCGAAAGTTAAGAGAAACTGTATCTCAAGAAGCTGCCCTTGTGGCTTATCATGGCTATACAATGTCTACCCTTCGGTATGGTTTGGTTATATGGGGAAACTCCACAGATATGCAAAAAGCGTTTGTAAAACAAAAAAAGTGCATCAGGGCCATTTTTTGCCTGAAACCCCGTGACTCATGCAAACCTATTTTTAAACGTAACAAACTATTGTCTTTGCCTTCCCTGTACATATACGAGATAGCTGTATTTGTTCGTGAAAACCAACAATACTTTAAAAAAAATAGCGAGGTCCTAATATATAATAACCACATCTCAAGGCAAAGAAATCTACTTTACGTACCAAAGTTTCGTCTAAAACAAACCAGCCGTACCCCGTATTATATGTGTATCAAAATATTCAACAAGCTTCCTAGAGACATAAAAGACCTACCCCTGAAAGAATTCAAGAAGAAACTGTTTATATGGCTATGCGAACTATGTGTCTACTCTGTTAATGAATTTCTAAGTATAAAAACTAGTAATAAGTAATCCCTCTATTTTGCTTGTTCTTAACCGACAGCAAAATAAAGGCTATTATTTTGCATGCTTATTTAAGTAGAGTACGGCGGACTATACCGTGTATTTGTACCAACATAATGTGACCCGTATTCCGCAAATAAATATTTCATTTCATTTCATTTCATTTCATTTCATTTCATTAAAAAAAATATTCTACGTATCGGTTCATAAATGACGGAGTTCTGAGGTAACAAACATTAAAAAAAAAAACATCCGAATTGAGAACCTCCTCCTTTTTTTGAAGTCGGTTAAAAAACGTGACAATCCGAATTTTGCGTATATATGTTGTCAATTCAAAACCCTTATTTTATACGTTCTTTAATTTGAGATAGGCGTCGATCGGATCTACGGTAACTCTTGACGGAATAATATGTTATCACTTCTTATCACGCGCCATTTTGCAAGTGAAATAGTAAACTACAGTCGCTACGGTATTCTTCGATTCGAAATGTCACATGGTACCAATTGGTAGTACGAATCGAACGTTAAATTACGCATCGAAAACTAAACGCTAGCGAATAACAGTCTTGCAGTTGTTTTCGGAGTACAACGGCTGTATGAGTTACAAATTGGACAGGTCGAATCGAAGAATACCGTAGCGAGATCGAAATCTATTCGAAGCGCGTTTATTTATTCGACCCCGAAAGTAGTAAGAGTGAGTTTTCGATTGTAACTCATACTAACCCTACTGTACTCTTCTCAATTGCTACTGGCAATATTCGTTTAATACATGAACGACAGGTCCATTGAGACACTAGTACGTACGAGTATGTATTGTTACATATGTCATGTAACAATGTTACGCTGAGCAATGAAGAGCGGAACGGTCACGCTATCTCGAGACCCCATAATAATAACTAATGATTATACCCCGCAAGATATAACTTGAGACTCGAGCGCGTACTAACGTCATATATAGGAACGATGTCTCAAGTTAAATCATGCGCGGTATACAATGCAAAAGAAAACAATATTCATAACCATCCAAAAAGTGGAGATAGCCTACTTTTAACCAAGGGTTCGGATTTCGAATCCCGACTCCTAACAAACAATTTTTGAACTTTTATTTTGCGGGATAGTTTTATACACCTAAGCTAACTTGTTCACAATTTGGTTGAGATTATTGAGTGTAATACCGACTTTTGTGCCGGCTGACATTGGAATTGGATTCTTCGCCCTTGGACGGTGGAGTTGCCTTTGAATGGACTACTTTAATGTAGCTCGGCCAACTCTAATTATCTACCTACCTACATTGTTGGTTATTTAACATACCATCAAATTGTATAAATTTATGATCCACTGCATAAATGTAATATAAGAAAATAAGTAACTTGCCGCATATTGTAAATACATTACCGTATATCAGTTATATCCCTTTCAGACCCGGCCAATACAGTTGTGCGGGTTGATTACATTTTATTATCAAATCAAAAACATATGTCAATATACTTCATTTTACGTTAGCAGGGTGAGCAGGGTCTTGTTTCTCCGGTCTGAAAGGGCTAAACCTATATTGATGTGGGTTGATAAATCTTACTTCACCGTGATACAGTTTTTAACTAGTACGGGAGTACGGGAAGTAAAGGAATTCATTCTGCCACCAATAATTTTTACAAAAGATAACTATGTGACTAGTTTCAACCACACTTCTTTGTACCAAGAACTACTGTTGTAATGAAATAAAGATTATATTATATTATATATTACATACTAGGCACGGCGCAGTCGGCCTCATAAGTTGCTGAACACCTAAGTACCTTGTCGTTTTAACATGACGTTTAGTGCGAAACGGTACAAAGGTGTTATTTATTATATAAGCCCCCTGTGAGGCTGACCGTACTTAGTTATTATAGTAACTTTTACGTGAAAAATCATTATATCGGCCATCTTCCTGATTTTTAACCGACTTCAAAAAAGGAGTACTGTATATTTATATATTTTTTATGTATGTTTACCGATTTCCCCGTCAATTGTGGATCGATTTACAAAGCTCTTTTTTTATTGGAAAGAGTATACGCCTGAGGTGGTCCCATAGTCACCAAGTCAGGATCTGATGATGGGATCACAGGGAAATAATTGAGGGCAACCCTCAAATTTTATAGGCACGCTTATTTTCTATTGTATAGTTGTTATTTTCTAAGCCGTCCGTTCTGCAGTGCGGCGTTCTTTAGTGCGGAACGGACGGCTTAGAAAATAACAACTATAACTCGTGTACTGACACTCGGAAATCACAATTTTGGTGAAGTGGAACTGATGATGAAGACTCAAAGATGTAAAGTACGCCAAATATTCTGACATGTTTCCGTTGAGGTAGCAACTAATGAAGTGTTAATTCTGAGATCCTTGAGGAATCGACGGAACTCTTTAAATATTATCAGCCCACAGATAGCGACTTGGGTTATTTCTGTAATAATCAACGCATTTGCTCTCCGAAATCAGTTCATGTGGTAATTTGGAAAGAAAATGTGGAAATTTTCATGTAATTATGTGGCTTCGCGAAGTACTGAATTGAAGTCGATCTAAACTTTGTTTTTAAAGTAAGTTATATTTGTTGTCATCCACAAAAATGACTCTGTGCCGAATACGTTAGTAGTACGTAATAGGTAATTAATTACTGATGATTAATAGACTCACCACATAATCGACGTCTGTCCGAACCGGAAATTAGACTAGACCTGCACTCACCTGATGCAAACGCTACCCAATGGGTAAATAATTTATATATCATATTATAATAATTAAGTAAAGCGAATCTGTAATTAATTCATGTCATACGAATAAATAAATTAATTATCAGACTTCGTACATTTTGTAGCATTTTCAATTGGTATAAATAAAACATTTTCGAGTATTGACTAATAAGAGTAATAAGTAATAACAGTTAATAGCGCTATTGTAAGCTAAATAAACTATATTCCTATTTAAATCGGCCTTATTAATTCCATTGACATCTGCGTCTTTACCAATTCCATTAAACACTTCGTTTCAATTAAAATGCTTCAAAACTCACTTGTCATAAGGTCGTAACGCACATACAGCGGTGGCGGCGCGGTGCGGTGCGGTGCGGTACCGGTTGTAATGTTCGAGCTAACATGAAAGGGTCCGCACAGAATACCGCGGCGGGACGCGGCGCAACATTAATTAAACCAGTACCGCCTCCGCACCGCACCGCCATCGCCACCGCTTTCAGTGCGTTTCGACCACAGATGTATGAATATAAGGAGATCGGACATGCCGGCCGATTTGTATAGAGTACGCCTGTCGCAAGTTCATTAACCCACACAACGCCCAAGTAATTGACAAGACAAAGCACGCACACATCTAAAACACACACACTTGTATACCTACACGCTTATTTGACAATAAACGCGCATCATATCAGGCGTTTTGGGAAAAAACGTAATATTCTCTGCGATCAGCACGCGTGCACAGTATGGCAGAGTATGCCCATTGAGCTAACAGCTGCGACACGGCTGCCGGCGGCTTGTCCTCTCTCTAGTATTCTATGCTCTGTGGTTTCGACCTTTAGGGCCTACGCTAGCTAACGCAGTTTGCACGGAGCGGGTGGACGCCTATATTGAAAATAGCATGAGCAGTGCTAAGTAACCCGCGGCGGGTGCATAGAGCGGGTACCCGCAGGCGTGCGCCCGCTCCGTGCACCCGCGTCAGCTAGCGTAGACCCTTATGATGATATAGGTTATTCCTTACGTGATGATGATCGTGGTGTTTGTGATGGTGCCCGTGCCCCAAATGATGTCCAAAATGGCCGTGCCCGTGACCCCCATGATGACCGTGCCCATCGTGTTGACCGTGTCCATCGTAATGGTCGAAGATATTAATGCCATGATGGTCATCGTGGACGTAGCCATGGCCGTAGGTAGATCCGTCTTCGTAATAGCCGTCGTGTATACCGTACCCTGTAACATTTTTAATTAGTAGGTACTCGAAACTGTGTAGGATATACATTAACACACCTTCACTACTATACTCTGTAGGCTTTCATGATAAACTCCTTAAATCATGTTCAAAATCATCTCAAGGAAATCATCTCAATGTACTAGGAATGATCATGTTCGATAATACCTAATCATCTAATCAATCTCGACTTGTAGAGTGGGACTTGTTTGAGAAGACCAAATTTGAGAGCTAGAACTAGATGTCACCGTGTAGAATGTCTATGAAAAAATCAAAGGTCCTAACAGCGTGTCGTCTAACAGTAATGCTTTTCTAGATCTAAAACATAGTGGTTCGCTTTATGCTTTAATTTTAAGATCTATACATGTACCTATGTTTTACAAATAAATACATTCATTCATTCATTCATTCATTCATTCTAAATGTAGTTAAATTCAAACAAGCAAGTGTAGAGTTAATTACGATGAAGATGAAGCTATTTTTGATATCTATATACTTATCTATCTATAAGCTTCTCAATGTGTAATAATTTTTCTTACTCCTCCGAATGTAATAAATATCTAAGGTAACTTATTTCTGATGTTTAAAAATTAACTAGTTCTCCACGATATAGGATATATGCTACCACGATGTAACTATGTAACAGAATGTGTTTACCTAAACACTCTTCTTTCTTCTTCTTTCTCCTGGCTATTGTCCCAATTTATTTGGGGTCAGCCCTCCTAGTATTCTTGCGCCACATCGTGCGATTGTAGGTTGTCTCTTTGTGTGTGTCAGTATCTCTCATGTCATTGTCTATTGTTTGTAGCCAGGTCATTTGTGGTCGTCCGCGGCCCCTCTTCTTTTCTTCTATATTTAGAACTCTTTTGGTCATATGGTCATCGTCTCGTCTCATTACGTGTCCGTACCAGCGTAGGCGATTCTCTCGCAGTTTTTCGTGTATCGGGGCAACTTTAAGAGTGCCACGGATATATTCATTTCTTATTTTATCCATTCTAGTTACTCCGCCTGACCACCGTAGCATCTTCATCTCTGTGACGTGCATCTTCTGTGTGTCTGCTTTTCTCATGGGCCAGCACTCTGAGCCGTAAAGTAGAGCTGGTCTTACTGCTCTTTTATACACATTGCCTTTGATTTTGACCGGCATGCGAGAATCACATAGGATGCCAGACAGAGATCTCCATTTCAACCAAGCTGTTTGGATTCGGTTTTGTATGTCTTTCTCTACACAGGCCCTAGGCGCTACGATGGATCCAAGGTACTTAAACTCTTCAACTCTGTTAAGACATCTGTTTTCAATGGATGGACATGAGATGACGTCCAGGTTGCTTCCGGAAAAATTACAATACATGTACTCGGTCTTTTGTCTGTTGATTCTTAACCCTCTTCGCTCCAGTGACTCCTGCCATGATGTCAAGTCTGATTGCACTTCTGCCAACGATTCGGCTATAAGAACCACGTCATCGGCGTACAGTATTGACCACGGAGCTGGTTTTTGTATGTCTGCAGTAATAAAGTCCATTACCAGATTGAACAGAAGAGGGCTCAGAGTTGAGCCCTGATGAACACCTACTTTGACCTCGAATGGTTCACTTGTTCCTGCTGGGCTCACCACTCTTGTGGTTACATCGTGGTATAGATCTTTGAGTAGCTCTATATATTGCTCTTGTACCAGATGTGCTCTCAATGCTTGCCAGATAAGCTCTCTCGGGACGCGGTCGAACGCCTTTTCAAGGTCGATGAATATTAGATGGAGGTCATGTTTGCGAGACTTGTACTTTTCCATTAGTATTTTTACTGAGTGAATAGCGTCCGTAGTACTTACGCCGCTGGTGAACCCGCACTGGTTCGGTGTGATTTTAGTTATTTTTGTTAATCTCTTTACGAGGACACATTCCCAGATTTTAAGGGTATGGGATGTTAGTTTTATTCCTCTATAGTTTCCGCAGTCCGCGACATCACCTTTATTTTTGTAGAAAGGTGTCATATTGCTTAATCTCCACATATCTGGTATTTTTGTGCTTTTGAGGATTACGTTAAACAGTTTTGTGAGCCATGCTACTCCTGTATCACCTAAACTTTTCCACAACTCAGCTGTAAGCTCATCAGGTCCGGCTGCTTTCTTATTTTTCATTTTTTGAATGGCCGCTTTAACTTCCTGTGGTAGAATTGCGTCAGCCGGTCCTTCCGTGCATGGCAACATCGTTATCGGCTCCTGCGGAAACTCCTCGTTAAGAAGTGTTTGATAGTATTCTTGCCACCTTTTGGAGATTTCTTTATCTGTGGTTAATAATTTGCCGGATGAATCTTTAATGTATTTGTTATGTTTAATATCTTTTGTTTGGTTATGTCTACATTTTGCCAGTTTAAAAATATCTTCGTCAGTTTTTGCGTCCTCTAATTGTTTGTAAAAGTGATCGTTCGATAGAGCTCTTGTTACTGCGACACATTTCTTAGCGCTCTTTTTAATTACGTTATATTGTAGGCGATCGTTATCCATTTTAGTTTCTTGCCATTTCTTGAAAGATTCTTTCTTTTCCTTTAAATGAGACTTTACATTCTCATCCCACCAGGACGGATCCTTATTAATCCTTAATTTTCCTTTGGTGACGCCTAAAGTTGTTTTGGCGGTTTTTAGGCAAAACATGTGGAAGTCGTTCCAGAGAGTGTTGCTATCTTTGTGGTCTTGTAAGGTTTCTTTCAAGTATGCATCGACCTGCTCAACAAATATCACGCCTTCTGACTTGGGTATATTGTACCATTTTATGCGGGGTGCTTGGTTCTGATATTTCGGTTTTTGGTTCCAATTCGGGATTCTCAAACAGGCCACAAGAAGTCGGTGTTGGGTAGTTAGGGGTTCCCCCGGTATAACTTTGCAGTTCTTGAAATTTCGTAGAATTGCCCTGTCACACAGAAAATAGTCTATTTGTGAGGCCCGTCCACCACTTTTGTAGGTTATGAGATGTTCCTCCTTTTTTTGGAAATAGGTATTAACGATTGGGAGGTCAAACTGGGTCGCTATATTCATTATGTCATGGCCTTGGCTGTTAGGAGTGCCGTACCCAAAGTTTCCGTGTATCGCTGACTTCTCTGGTGCTTTCGATCCTACCTAAACACTATTAGTATTATTACTATTATTAATTCCAAGTTTAGCTTGTTAGGACAATTTTGGCACTGAATCAAAGAGTAAGTTCTTATTCCAGTTTGCTCAAATGGGCTTCTAAAATCAATAAGGGGTTCGGCACAGCTTCCATGAGCTTAAGCTGTCTGCGTACCATCAATACCTATTTGGTAAGTTCGTACTATTAAAAAGGGTCTTAGCTACAAACGAGTACCGACCTAGTTCGGAGTTCGGACATTGGCCGGATGTCTTGTCCTGTATTTCGGGTTCCAAGGGAACACTTGTCCTGCTCTTTATAGGCGATTCATTCAGAACCTGTTCTCGTTGAGTTGCTACCGAACCGGTCGCAAAATGTTTATGTCTCAATATTTTAACAGCACCAATTATTGTGAAGTTAGCAAAACCGTACAGTAGTAAGTATAAAAATCATTTTTATTAAATATAAATCATCCGCGATTGATGCATAAACATATCTAAGAACAATCTCAACAGACAAGTCATTCGATTAAAAAAAAACCCATCTCGAATCGGTTCTTCCGTTTGGGAGCTACGATGCCACAGACACAGACACAGACAGATACACATGTTAATTTTAAACCACCGCTCGTTTGCTTCGGGGGTAATAAATAGTCGATCTTTGATTACCCCTGAAGACGCGTATCACCGATTAAGAGTCCATCAGATTTGGTGCTTTGATGTTTAGGTCTAAACCATTACCAACAGCTCCTCTGTTACACCACCACCCAACCATACATGCAATGACAACTAGGTGTCAACTATATGAAAACACATCTTCGCACATGTCCGGTGGATATTTAACCTAAGGGCTACATACCGCGTTTTTAAACGCGCCTTCGACGCGCGTTTGTGTCGATGTACTCGTGATTCGACACAAACGCGCGTCGACGGCGCGTTTAGAAAACGCGGTCTGTTAAGCCCTGCAGATAGCCCTAGTCCAGGGTAGGCGAACCAATGGCACGCGTGCCATTGATGGCACGCGGCACAATATTTTGGGCACGTCGCCGATCATAAAACATGTGTAAAAAATGTGTTAAGTATTTTATGACGATCGAACGCGAGTGACACGGAGAAAAACGAAGCACAATATCTATCAAAAATTATTTGAATATCTAATAAATTTTATGAGATTAGCACGAAATTGGAGACAGGTTGATATTCTAATAATATTTATAAGTCAAGTGTAAAAAATAGATATTTATGTCATATGACCGTAAAGTGGCGATTTTCGACAACGACGATATTTCGAAAAATAGTCGTTGTCAAAATCGCTAGTAAACGGCCAAATGACATACAATATTTTTTGTTATTATCGCTCCGTAAGTTTAACTTAGCTTAACTTAACTATAAAAGCACTAGTTTTTGAAGGAAGCCTGGTTAGCATGCGCACCCTCTCTTTTTGATGATTTCGATAATAAAGATAAGATAATTCAGCGCATCAAAGATACTCCTCTATCAAGAAACACAATGAAAGAAAGAATCTTAAAACTGGCCGAAAATATAACAGATCAACAAAAAATTTACATTAACGATGCTTCTTTTATATCGCTATGTCTTGACGAAAGCACTGACGTCACTAAATCTGCACATTTAGCTGTTTTTGCTCGGTATTGCGTAGGAAACGTCATTAAGGAAGAATTAATTGCGATAAAATCGTTGCTAATAACTACAAAGGGAACAGATATTAGTACGGCAGTTAAAAATTCGCTTGCTGAAAAAGAAATTGATATAAAAAAAATTGTTTCTGTAACAACTGATGGTGCTCCAAGTATGGTGGGTAAAAAAAATGGTTTCATAAGTATATTTCAAACAGACGTAGGACATTCGATTCTTGAATTCCACTGCATCATTCACCAACAAGCCTTGTGTGCTAAGAGTGGTTTAATATCCCTTGATGATATAATGGCGGTAGTTACAAAAATAGTCAACCTCATCTCGTCACAGGCTTTAAACAAGCGAAAGTTCGATGCTTTGTTGGATGAAGTCAACTCGGTGTATAATGGCTTACTGATGTATAATAATGTTCGCTGGTTGAGCCGCGGGAATGTACTTGAAAGATTTGTTGATTGCTTGGAAGAAATCAGACTGTTTTTGCAAAATGAGGGAAAAATTTAACAATACCCACAGTTGTTGGACGTTATGTGGCTTTCAAAATTGATGTTTTTTACAGACATATGCCAACATTTAAATACATTAAACGTAAAGCTTCAAGGGACAAACAAAACAATTAATGTCATGATAGATCTCATTCGCGCTTTTGAGGCTAAACTGCAAGTTTTCAGGAACATATTATCACAAGAAACTACAAGTATTTTCCAAACTTGAAAAAATATATGAATGATTTTGATATTCACGTCACGAGACAGCAGACAAAGAAAAATTAACTGAAGAATTTATTTCTGCGATTGATTCTTTAATCAAGGAATTTTCACGGAGATTTTCTCAGTTCAAAGAATTCTCGGAAATACTCAAGTTTATTATGTACCCAGATGTGACGTCATTTCATAAACTGAACTTCTCTCAGTTCGATTGGTTGGAAATTGAAGAATTTGAAATGCAGCTGATTGATTTCCAATCTAGTTCAATATGGATTCAAAAATTTATTGAAACAAGGAAAGAGTTGGAATTAATTGAAACTGAAAGATTGAAGTAATTTAAGTAAAAATGCTAATAACAAAATTCTGGAAACATGGAATGCGTTACCAGACACATTTGACTGTTTGAAGAAGCTGGCTCATGCTATTTTAACAATGTTTCCATCTACCTATGCCTGCGAGTCATTATTTTCAGAGATGAATAACATTAAAAACTCGGTTAGAAACCGTTTGACAGATGAATCCAGTTCAGCATGCATTTTGCTAAAAGTAACATCTTACAACCCTAACATAAATTATTTGTCATCTAACCTGCAGCAACAGAAGTCACACTAATTATACAGTAATTTAATTTATGCGTGTAATAAAAACATTCCAAAATGTACCTTTTTTGTTTACTTTATTTAATAAAGATTTTTGATAGTATTTATTATTATTATTTTCCAAATAATCAGAAAGTCAAAATTATTTGATGGCACGTCAATGACCCCATTAAACATTCTTTAGAAAAAATGGCACGTTGATGCATAAAGGTTCGCCTACCCTGCCCTAGTCCATACTCCGTACGCTGTCGCCGCTACTCGTTCCTAGTCTTACTATAATGGCGTTCGCTCTTTCACGCTCCGCTGGACGTTTTTTGCCAATGGCTAAGGATTTCTGTCAAGCTATTCACAACACATGCGATGTAATGTGGCTGTTACTTTACCTTCATGACCTCCATGTTCGTGGTGCAGCAGCCCTCGACTGTAACTCGAACTGGAGAGAGCATTGTCGGGAATTTCCTAGAAATATAATAGTAGTTTATGTTACTGTACATAATGAAGGGCATTAAACACGAGTGTGGGTTTATGAAACAAGCCCAAGGCGAGTTTCATAATAACATCACACGAGTGTTTTAATGCCTAATTATGTACAGTTACATACACTACTTTATCTATCCACATATCATAAGCCTCCATGATGCATTCAGGAGCCGCTAATTATGACCGGCACGGCATCGCGGCGTTGTTTTCTGGAAGCTGTCATAGTTTTTTTTTTAATTCATAGACAAACTAGAGTCGGATCCAACTGATCCGACTATCATATCGTTCGATATCTTACTTATGCGCGACATTTGTCAAATTTGTATGCAAATTGACAATTCATTTCGAACTAAACGTCATCTCGACTGATATTAGAATAGAGGTTAAATCAAATTTATTTGTTTTTCAGAGACGTTCGAAATTTGAATGAAATAATATTATCGAAATCGATGTTATTATTTAGCAATAATAACATTTTCACAGATAAGAAATTTGTTTGTCTATTTTTATGGTGGTCATAATGTGCGGTTCTTGAACGTATCATGGAGGGTTTATGATATTTGGATAGATAAACTCTATTTAGGTACTCAGACCTAATCGTATTCTAAAGATAAGACAATATTTCATTTTAACAACAACATAAAGTAAAGGAAAAACCAAGTTGATAAATAGCGTAGGTACCTATACATCAGAAATTCGTTTTTATAGAAGAAAGAGCAGTACCACATAGTCGTGAGTCGTCAGTATTTTTGTTATATCTTATTAATGAGGCGATTTAAAAATATCAAGCTAGCACTGCTAACAACTTGTCCCATAAACCGACAATTAATCTTTTAAGACGGCGCTATTCCTCAAGCCACTCGATGAAATTGAGGCACAATTTAGATTTTTTCTGTATAATTAAATCCAATTAGAAGGCCGGTCGTTGCACGGTCGGCCGGTTCGATACGATCGTCTGGACACTGCCCCTTCACACGGCCCAACCAGCCTTTCCGATTGACAGAGCCCGGGTGTCCCAGAGGAGTGAGAGGTGTCTTCAAGTAAACACCGTTGTCTTTGTTGACCTAAATACTATGGAATTACGTGTACAGTCATTGAAATGCACTGCACTACTTTTTCTTTCCTTAGGACCACTACTTAATAGTAGATTGTTAACCAAGGGTTGAAAGTGACTCATTACATTACACCCGAGATATTTCTGGCGCTCGAACGAAGTGAGAGCGCCAATAGTTCGAGGGTGAAATGGGTAATTTCACCCGAGTTAAACACTCTACTTTTCATTTCGACTGTGAGGAAAATTAATTATTCGATTTTAGATATAGCTAAGTAAAATAATTAAAATTATATCCAACCTCTAACCTCTTTGCACTTGCCACTTGCCACGGCCTACTCGATTGTAATCGAGTAGGCCGCGACGCAACTAATCTAGAGGGCCATGCTGACACGTGAAAAAACAAACAGAACAAAAACAAAAAAAAAACGACCAAAAAACAAAACAAACTTACAAAAAAACTGAAACAAACAAACAAAAACAAACAAACAACAAATTTACTAGATTTTATGGTATTTTTACAATACGCAAAAATTACTTTCCACCCTAGGGGAGAAAACGCTATTTTCCACCCGGCTATATGCCCATGAAAAGTCAACTTTCAGAACAGGGGAGATGAAAAAGTCTATTGTAGTACATTTGTCGATTTTCGAGTTCATTACATATTATCTTCGTCAATAACAGGTAAGGGTGTTAATTGCTACAACAACATCAATCAACATTGTACTCTCTTTCTTCGAGACACTCAAATAAACGCGTGTAAATGCAATGGAATGAATAAAATGTCGTTGTTGCCTTAGGCGACTGTGAAAGGAAGTAAACAATAAAATAAGATATCATCACATTCAAATACTTGAATAGTTATTGCTTTAGTTACTCGTAACTTCATGTTGAACACAACCGGCCGATCGTGGAATTGGTTATTTTTTGTTATTGTTTATAAAATGTCCGTTATCCTACCAGGAACTAATGAATCAGCAAGAGGTCATCTCATTTTGCGTACAACTTGATTCATCTATACTGAGAATCGATCTGATATCGCTAACTGTTGCAGAGGCCGCGTCCGTCACGGGAAAGTACTCCCAGCTATGCCGTGGTGTGGTGTGATCCCACTTACTGCGGCAAATTGGTGTGAACGCTGAGAATTTACACATTAGCTTACAATGCGAGCTAATATATACTGAAACTTTATAAATTCGACTACTTTTACAGTTGAGTCATGTTTCCGTTCTGACAAGTTATCAGGAATGTGGAACGGCGAATGATATTCCCACAGTCTCGTTTCTGCATTTGTAATGCGTTGAATGTCGAGCTAAGTGTGACAGTAATTGCGGCTTAAACCGTCGCTATTATAAGCCTACGCGAGATTCTAGACTTAATAAGTGCCTATTTACCTAGGGTTAGTACTATGGTTATAATTACATCCGTCAAGTTGCGACAGCTTTATTAAATTAGTCGCAATCAGGCGGAGTCTGGGATGTCCTATTGAAACAAAAACAATGTGGTGAAGGTGAAAAATAAAAGAAAGGCTTGGGCGCTTTGATTATATGTTACAATAGTATTTTTCACAATCGTGTTATAATAGAGAGCTTTTTAGTCGAGTACCGTGTTTAGGCCACGAAGCTTGCTGAGTGGCCTAAGTAAGGTACGAGATTAAAAAGCTTGATTATAACACTATTGTGAACAATACTTTTTGTACGAGTTCATTAAAATTAATTTTCTACGAGTCAACTGAACTAATTAAACAAACTCGATACTGTTGAAACGAAGTGCAGCTCATCGCTCGTACGCTTGTTGATATCTTAAAAGACATCAACGAGCGTACGACATCAAAGCGATTCTATTGGTCCAATTCATTACAGTTCAGTAAAGCAGCCACGTGATTGGTCGAATTTATTTTAGTTGTCTGGAGCGTATCGAAAAGTAGTTATTTCGATTGTTTCGACAGTAACATGGACTACAACTATGAAAAGAGTGACGTTGCAGTATTCTCTATGAAATCTTAATACACATATTTTAATCGTCGAGTACAAAAAATATCTATTTTCTCGCATATGTGTCAATATTACTACGAAAACATTGATTCCATGTAATCCATATTCAAAATCGAAATAAGAGCAGTGAGGTAAAGTTGCTGTATTCAATTATCTTACCTTAAAGCGTATTGGGTTTCGAATCGGTGCAAAACTGGCGTATCTACCCACCTCTTCCTTCTGCAGGGTTTTAACTTTGGTTGAGTTCTAAAATAAATAGTCAGGTAATACTTAATATGATCAAAGCTATCAATCTTATTTCAATAAGTCTCGACGAAAGTATTGTACTTACACCATCATCTTCTTTCACGTAATAATCTCTGATGTTAGCGTTGAAAACATTATTCGAAAGCTCCTCACATATCACAAAATTGTTCTCAAAATACACTATGTTCAGTAACAGAATGCGAAAAAGGAATTCCCCTGATAAACCACACATAGTCCGTAGGTTCTGAGGCAGTAACTCACAGGGCACGACAACACAAGAAATATTGCCCGGTATCACAATACACAGTAACGCACTGCTACTTCATACACTATATAAAAAGTATGAAAGTGGGGGTTGACAATTTGATAGGATTCTAAACAATGGTGTCGTCCAAGCTATCGCCACAGCCCGTTGAGTCTTGCGCAGCCGTTTCACCAGCTTTGTTCGTAATTTATAATGATGGTCATGTTTGCCGGGGATTGTTTCACGGTGGATGCATCTCAGTCAACGTATTGAAAAACCGGATCTCCAGTATCATTCCTGCCATGGGATATGCTCATCAGCCAGAATAGGTCAATGCGATTTTACTAGCAATTTATCTCGGTGAATCTACGTACATACAAAGAATTTCCGTGATGATTATATCGTTGGCGCGAATCATGCATAACGCTGCCGCCGGTGTCGGATAAGAAAAATGCTCAATAATTGCGACCGTTTAGAAAGTCGTGCAGTGCATACGTTATGGGAAATTAGCGCATTAGAGCGATAAGGTTTTTTAGCTAGACGAGTTAAGGTGTATTACCGCTTGTAAGGTTAATGAGGAATTACTTCTGTCATCGTTAGCGTACCTACGCCTTACGGCAAACAATTGTAATTTACTTATGCAAGCGGGTACTAACTGGTTTACTGGTACTTGAGTAAGACTTGCTCATGATGTCGATAGTATTCCAAGTTATTACGATAACGAACGACGCTAGAGTCGATTGTCAATAGAATTACAATTTTATTGTATTTTGTAGTGTCAATAAAGAGAGGCTGACATGTAACGTAACATCACCGGTTATAAAATCCGCCACTACATGGCTGACGCTCCAGTTGTGGACTAGATAGCCGCCACAATGGTACTTTCCATGCAATACAAGGTGTCTTTGTGTAAAATGCTATCTCGATAAAATTGCATCCCTCTAAAAAATACTTAAGTTCAATGAATTTAGTATTTCCAAATGACCGAGTCACTAAGAAAGTTGTAGTTGAAGAGCTAAAATCGAATGTATTATAAAAAATAAAAAAAATACAGTGCCCAAGACTCCAAGAGTAATCCATTTTCAGGTTCTAACCCAAGTTAATAAAATAAATAACAACAAATTGAGGTACAATAGCTTTTTCAATTTCTGCCAAAACACGTACTGCGGAGCCGAAATAAATTTAGATAGCCCACATTACGCGAACGAAGTCTGTTTTATTAGTTTTAAATTATTTATTTCACCACACCAGATTTACGATTGGCACCACGATATATCAGCAGCCCGCCAATAAAATTCTATTTACCGTAGATATAAAAGTCTGGAAAAGGTACAAACAACTCTTTTCCGTACGAGACGCTTAGGATAGTACAAAAATAAATTGAATGGACGCTAATTTTGGTTGTATTTTGCTCCAATTTAGCAGACAAAAATGCCTAAGGTTTACTGTTATGATATGTCGTATATTAAGCTCGACTCAAGCTGAAATTAACTGTCACACATTCCATTTGGACTGTGACTATAGGCATAAGTGTAGTTAATAGTCGATATAATTGTTACCTTATGACTTAACTAGCTTTTGCCCGCGACTTCGTCCGCGTAGAACTTTTTATCGTCTTAGAAAATGATTTCTCTCAATACAAAATTTGAACCCTCTTTTAGGGGATAATTAAAAAAAAAGTTGATGTTCATTTTCTAGTTTGTGAACAAACAGTCTAAAACCAAAGTTAAAAATCTCATACTTTAAAAATGCCTTGAAATACTCAAACTTTGAACCAATTTTAACACTCTTAGGGGATGAATTTGGAAAAACTCTGAAATCAGTTTTGTAGTCTTTTAACGTACAGAATAAGACCGAAGTTAAAAATCTCTTACTCACACTTTAAAATTTTATTGCTCGCCATTTAAAATTTGAACCCCCTTTTAAACCCCCTTAGAGGTTAAATTTTTCTAATCGCTGAAAGAACTTTTTTCGTAAACTTTTAAGTCTCTAGCTCAAAAAAAGTGTTTCCCATACAAAGCTTTCTTAACCCCCTTAGGGGTGAAATTTTCTAAAACTCTGAAAGTACTTTATTATTAATTTTAATAAGTAACATTTTGAATAGTTTTAAGTCTAGTAAAAAAAAAAGTTTTTCCCACACAACACTGGCTACCCTTCTTAAGGATCTTAAGGATCCCCTTAGGGATGGAGTTTTCTAAAACGCTGAAAGTTCTTTTTTAGTATTCTAATAAGTAATCTTTTTGCAAAGTTTTAAGTCTAACTCAAAAAAAAGTGTTGCCGATGCAAAGCTTGCTCTCCTTTTTAACCCTATTAGGGGTGGAATTTTCTAAAACGATTTGTGTTCTTTTTTTGTATTTTAATAAGTAATCTTTCTACAAAGTTTCAAGTCTCAAACTCAAAAACATAAACTTTCCCTGATAAAAACTTTGCACCCCTTTTTATCCCCCTTAGGGATAGATTTTTTCAAAACGCTGAAAGTCTTTTTTTTTGTATTTTTATAAGTAATCTTTCTACAAAGTTTTAAGTGTCTAGCTCTGAAAAAGTGTTCCCCATACAAACCTTGCACCCTTTTTTAACGCCCTTAGGGAATGATTTTTGTGAAACGCCGAATGTAGTATTTTTCATGTTCTAATAAGTAATTTTTCGACAAAATTTTAAGTCTCTATTAAAAAAAAAATGTTTTTCCCATACAAACTTTGCACCCTATTTTACCCCCTTAGGGGTGAAATTTTCCAAAACGCTGAAAGTACTTTCTTTGTATTTAAATAATCTTTCTACAAAGTTTTAGGACTCTAGCTAAAAAAAATAGTTTCCCACATACAAACTTTGCACCCCTATTTTAGCCCCCTATTTTTAGGGGTAGTATTTTCTAAAACACTGAAAGTACTTAATTTGTATTCTGATGACTAATCTTTCTACAAAGTTTTAAGTCTCTATTTAAAAAAAATATTGTTTCCCCCATACAAAATTTGCACCCCTATTTTACCCCCTTAGGGGGAGATTTTTTTAAAACACTGAATCTAGGTACTTTATTTGTATTCTAATGAATAATTTCTCTACAAAGTTTTAAGTCTCTATTTAAAAAAAAGTAGTTTTTCCCATACAAACTTTGCACTCTATTTTACCCCTTTAGGGGTAGAATTTTCTAAAACCCTGAAAGTTCTTTATTTGTATTCTAATGACTGATCTTTCTACAAAGTTTTAAGTCTCTATTTAAAAAAAAAATGTTTCCCCCATACAAACCTTGCACCCCTATTTTACCCCCGTAGGGGTGGAATTTTCCAAAACGCTGAAAGTTTTTCATTTGTATTCTAATAACTAATTTTTCTACAAAGTTTAAGTCTATAGCTCAAAAAAAAGGTTCTCCCATACAAACTTTGCACCCCCATTTTACCCCCTTAGGGGTAGAATTTTCAAAAATCCCTTTTTATCCCTAGCCCACGTTATAAAAGCAACATACTGTGCAAAAATCAACTCTCTAAGATTAGTAGTTTCGGCTGTGCGTTGATGAGTGAGTGAGTGAGTGATTGAGTGAATAAGTCAGTCAGGACATAGGCATTTATTATGTATAAATAGATAGAAGATAATGAAACTCCCATTCAAATATCTCAAAAAATTATGAAGCTACATCCGTTTTAATGTCGCTTGTTAGAGTGAGAAAACGATGAGGGACTGTGACGTCAATATACTCGAGCGTCATAGTAAAAAACAATCGTTTCATATGAAGGTGCGTTCCCCCTCTTAAAACTTTGGACTCTTATAACTTAATCATTACCTATATAACCTCTTGCTTTGTTTTTTTCTCCATTTGACTATATTTATTTCAAATTCTTTTTCGAGAAAATACATTATGATTATTTACCATATTTTCGATTCCTGAGCTATAACCACGAACTTCGGAATTCGAAAATATTCGGGTATCTCTATCTCTATCGCACTAACCATACTCGAGTGACAGGGATGCAAATATATGAACATTGAGTATCGGTTTTCGTGGTAGCGCCGCAGGTACTTTGGCTGAATGCGCCGAGCGCGTGCCATTGTCATTCAAAAAAAACAAATTCGTGTTAATTATATTGTTCAAATTTGTTGATTTCATTTATTGAAATTACGACATAAAACGACATTTGCGCATATAAGTTCTCATATCAGAATCGAATATTTTTTTATGGTTTATATTTTAGCATTTGTCTCGTAAAGGTATATCGTAGACGGGATTTAAATTATTAATAAGTGAAAGGCAAAGCAATTCCGCCATTTTGACGAAAATTTGACGGTTCTTATAGCTGACAGTTGGAGCAGCGTTTGATTTCAATAAAAATAAATAAAAAATTAAATGAAGTCGTATATTTCGGAAAATGAATTAACTGTCGCAGTCGGATAAAAACTATCCTAAGTTGCAGCTAGAATAATAATGTACCTATATAAAATGTTTCATATTTTTCCGTTCATGGGATGCTGAGAACATTCGAACCGCGCAAAGCTTAGTTTTAAACTGGCTGATTCTTTTTTTAATTTAGAGATTTATTATAAGTGGAGATAACTTTGATGGAACTCGGCGATTCATAATTTTACGCTTACAGAACAGAAAAATAGGTAAAATTCAATATGTTCTATTTTTGTTGAATACTCGTTCCACAGATGTATGAATATAAGGAGATCGGACATGGCGGCCGATTTGTATAGAGTGAGCCTGTCGCAAGTACATTAACCCACACAACGCCCAAGTAATTGACAAGACAAAGCACGCACACATCTAAAACACACACACTTGTATACCTACACGCTTATTTGACAATAAACGCGCATCATATCAGGCATTTTGGGAAAAAACGTAATATTCTCTGCGATCAGCACGCGTGCACAGTATGGCAGTGTATGCCCATTGAGCATACAGCTGCGACACGGCCGCCGGCGGCTTGTCCTCTCTCTAGTATTCTATGCTCTGAGACTCGTTCTAAAATCGTGTCATTCAATTATTCTTATTTTATTACAGAACTACCGATTCTTTAATAGTCAAATCAAACGGCTGTCTCACTCGCTCTTTGTATATTTATTTTTAGACGAATTTTGATGAGGTACAGTCAGCCAATGCTCTACCACTGTTTGACTCTATTACTTATGTGTTAAGGTTCAAAGTGGTAGACTACCTTCTTTCTTGGCTGACATGCACAAGACTTACAGGAAATAGAAGCACTGCAGTTAAGCAGCATATTTAATTGTTTCCCAATGTCGCATCTAGTATCCGGATACATTTGTATCCCCTCGCAATTTCTAGGCATCGCCCTGCAGGTAGCGTTCAGGACCCCCCTTTATTTTACGATCTTAAATTCTTCACGAGATCCATAGGTGAAAAAACTGGCTTGTGTGGAGGAAGGTAGAAATTGCGAAGAGGGTAGCAAGTAAATGGCCCACAAATAAATCCCTGGGGAGGATTAATGTGCCGTGCGATTTTAAATTATTTCCTAAATTGTTTTTATTTAATTTATTGGTTTGCACTTCGTAGCGACGTCAAGTGTTCTCGCTTAGTCCCCTTAAGTACAGTGTTCCTACTGGAAGTAGGTAGGCTGTTTCCTTTTTTTTACTTGAAATTTCACCATCTTTCTGTCAACCGATTCATCTGAAATTTTGGTGGGTGGTGCTAAAAGAACAACAAACTCGGCAGCTGCACTGTTCCTTCTGAACGTAGCAGCGCACACTGGAACTCTATCAGCGACATCGATGCGAATACATATATGTACAAGTGTGTACCCGCCATACGATAAATAAAATAAATCTGAAATTTTGCATGCATATGTATATCATATGACAATGCAATATTATGATGACATGTAGCTGATCTGATGCTGGAGCTGGAAGGTGGCCATAGGAACTCCGCAATAAAACGACACAACCCCATCGAGTTTGGGCTCGTTAGAATCGTCTCAATGAGTAGTTTATGATGGTATGAAGAAAAGTACAGTCGGCAATAAAAGCTTGTACCAAAAATTAAATTTTTGACATAAACTTTTTTACTTTAGATGAAATATGCTGGCTTTCTGGTGGACGTTATTAATATTATTCTCTTACCACTTTTAACGTTGACACTTTGCTTACTAGATTTTAAATATGAAGGTTACACCGATAGCCGTCGCAATGACGTTGAAAACTATAGTCGTTATGCCTACACACGCCATTTTAGTTATATTTATGAGGATATGGACATGATAGGTCTCCACTTGAAACTTTTACGCGAGTTATCAATCGTCAATATGCGATTTCATCTTTTACCCAACCCCCTACCGTTTTACTTGCATTATTTTGTTTTGCTTTTAAAACGTAAACAGCGCCACAGACCCAATAATCGTTAGCTCACTCAACAAATCGAAGAACCGTGTTCTCAAATCAAATTCCCAAGTATTCGTAACATCGATCAATGTCTGGAGACATCAAAGAGCACACAGAGCCTAAGCAGGTGTCGGGAACGATAGATCGACTCCAAATCGAGTACCAATAGCATACGATTTACGCGATCCGAGATTACGTCACACCATTTAGAAACCGTTTGGTTTGAATGATCGGCTCCAATTTGAATCTATGGGCAATTAAAAAAGCGGATTTTGGTGGCATGGCATCGACAGATTGTTTATGTGTGCGTCATTCTGAGTGTTTAGAGTGTTTAGAGATGGTTTAATTGGGTTGAGTTTCTGTTTTGGGAAGTGAGCAAATGTAAAC
The DNA here is from genome assembly GCA_963854355.1 of Epinotia brunnichana. Lineage (NCBI taxonomy): Eukaryota > Metazoa > Arthropoda > Insecta > Lepidoptera > Tortricidae > Epinotia > Epinotia brunnichana. Next base: position 11,580,556 of record OY977949.1, on the reverse strand, counting down.
GTTTAGTTTTTAAGCGTAGACGGCTGCGGGGATTGGCTTGCCCGTTAGAAATAAATGTATAATGTAAGCTTAGAATAATAACGCATAGAAGGATAGTTTCATACGGCCGACGCGCCAAAGCGTGAGGCATAAAATGGATTCATGTAGTTGTGATCAACTCGTATTCACACGCGCCAATACGCACACAAACGCACCAATTTTGTTCCACCGATCGGCGTACTGGGCCATTTATGGCCATATTTAGGTGGCCTCACCGTTGCGCGTGAACTGCGTTTCTATGCGTTATTATTCTAAGAATGTAAGTGACTATTTGATGTAAATGGATGTACTTGCTGTGAAATCGATGCTGAGAATTCTTTAATGAGCAAGACAGTCTAACTTATTTTAGCTTTCAGTGTTTTTGTGTTAAATACAAACCCATAATTCGCCTAAAAATCTGCCTGCTGCAAGTAAAGTTAAGATCAGGTTGCCTTAGTTTGGGAGTAAATAGGTCGATTTGTGTATGATTGTCCACAAGAAAACAATAATAACTAAGTATTTTAATGTTTCGATGTATACCGACGCCCATTGTATCCGTACCGTTTGCGAACCAGTCCAATACGTAATGCCACCGTCGTTGTGGGATAAAAATCGTATATCTATATGTATCTCGGCTATATGTTCAGATGCATTTGCCGATGACTCCCTAGCAATATGAGTAATGTGTGCTGAAAAATGCCGTAATACCGAGAGCTGGCATTAACGCATCTGAATATGCGAGGGTGCAAATGTGTCGGGCTTAAAATAGAAAAAGGGTGACTTTGAGACGTCTCATACGCAGCCATTCTTGCGGTGAAAGGGTAGGCGTGTAGTGTAATGGATGCCATTTTGAAAAAATGGGCGAAGACTTGGTAAGAAAAGAATAACGTCTTGCAGCTTACTCTTTCAGGCTGACGTTCTATACCAATATTTGGTTTAAAACACTAAATTTTTTTATAAATTTAATTGGGCAGATAAGGATAACTATTGAAGTTTATGTAATATTTATAATATTATTAATAAATTACTTATGTACACTTACTCTTTATACTTTTTTAGGGTTCCGTAACCAAAGAGTAAAACGGGACCCTATTACTAAGACTCCGCTGCCCGTCCGTCTGTCTGTCACCAGGCTGTATATCTGACTGATACCGTGATAGTTCCAGTTGAAATTTTCAGAGATGATGTATTTCTGTTGCCGCTATAACAACAAATACTATTTAAAAACAGAATAAAATAAATATTTTTATTGATAATGGTGCGGAACCCTTCGTGCGCGAGTCCGACTCGCACTTGGCCGGTTTTTATTTACTAATTTCTAGTGCACCAATAGACTAAAACTAAGGCAAGGGCTACCTAACAAACCAAAAGGTAAGTACGCATGAAAATTTGAGTTCATCCGTTCTTTGTTATGCAACACGTGTTTGACATGAACATCAAGATTTCTTCAACGGTAGTTACTCAAGCTGACGCGCCATTAACTTAAACAAAGGTCACTCACTGCCCAAAAGCGACCCTTAAAAACACTTTACCTTTGCACAATCGAAAAGAAAAATTCCCGGAAATTCCAGGAAAAATTACGCTCGTTAAGACCAGAGGAATTGGCGTTAATAAAAAACTCCCTGTAATTCGGAAGTGAGGGCTTGACAAATGATCAGCCTAGGGGCCCTAATGAGACGCGCCCTGTATCACCTGATGGCGAATAAAATGGAATAAAATGCCTATCTGATTCTCCGCTACGTCACGCGGTTACCACTTGTTTTTGGGGTGAAACGGAATTTTTGCATGTTGCTAATTTAGCAACCGAGACGAGGTGGCAATTTGTAAATTTCAAATAAGCTTTCGCATTATGCGCTGCCATTTGTTAAATAATCCTTGGTGGGATCACAAGCAAATGTCATCATCATCATAACAATATAATATGTACAATAATGTTCTAATTACAAGCGATATTCAAATCCGATTATCCGGTTTAAGACTAACTAATTAATTACAAAATTGTGTACAGTTCGATGCGTCGTGTTTTATTCACCGTATACATTACCAATAGGTGAAACCTTTGAAAATTCGCCAACCTTATTGATATAGTTTTAAGATATATTTTCGACTGACATGACTACTAGATCTACCGTACAGTAACTCGCATCGGCACGTGAGCAAATAAATCGCTAAACCGAAATGACACCCGAACAATCCGGTAATCCGGAATTCGTACAGACCCGGATTCAAATTTGGACTCCGTTGTTTGCTGGGTCTTATTTATGTGTATTACCTGCTTTGGGGTGTTTTAGTCGATTGGAGGTAGTTTATATGACGTAACTACTTCATTGTCAGGACATACTTGTTGGGAATTCTTCTAGAGATAGTGCGTGCTCGTAACTTTAGCAAACAAGGCCTTTTTTATTAAGTGCCACATATTAAGATGCCCGAATTCCTTAACATAATATGCACAGTTAGAAATTAATGTGCAAATGTCTTCTATAAGCCCGAGAAATCCCGAGAAAAACGTAGGATCGAAAATTGATTTAATAAGAAAGCTACATTTTAGATACGATTGACTTCCTGAGTCATATAAAAAAAATTGGCTCATTTAATGTAAATCTCTATAGCCTATTCCATAACAATCCGGTTCTGATAAATTGATCAGATTTTAATCCTCCTTTTTGGAATTCGGCTCAAAATATAAAAGTCAAAGGTTATGGAGATGCATTGGCGTGCATGAGATGATGTCGTGTCGAAGGAACGTTTCAGAGACTCTATTGTCAGTATTTTTTATATAAACTCCATTCACAATAACCGTATGTTATCCTTATGCCATTATCTCGCGGGATATGAAATATGTGTCACGCGCGGACTATAGTAGCTTTATCATACGCATGCTAATCATTCCAAGCTGCAATTCAATACGGTTTAATATAATATATGAGAATTATTTATGTCTATATACCTATATACTTTTACAACATTTTTAAGTAGAGTACAGTGAATATAAATATGCGTTATTAGAGATTAGACTTATACGTAAGTATGTTATGTATCTCTACTGTTATAGTTATCCGTAGACGGTAATATTAATAAATATCAATCCTACTCATTAAAATTATTATTTATAGCTAGCATGAACTTGAGTCAATACTTATTTCCATATCGTCGTCTACGGTAGGCCAAGAAAGTAGTCTACCAGTTTTGACTTTGACAAAAGTTTCTGTGAGATCTGATTGTCGCTAAGGTACGTACTGTGACCTTGTTGTTTCATGTCATGAGTGTCATGACGTTCAAATGAACCTCGACCGTGGTAGATCACATATTTGGCCGACTGTACCTATTCATAAACCAAGCCTTATTGAGCTTACCATGGGGATAGTTCGATTTGTCTAAGAATGACCAAAAAAATACGTTTTCAATTTTAATAATTTTCTTGTTCTCTAAATTATTCAAACTAGACATGAATGTATTATTTACTGTTATAGTGTGGCAGCCAAAACTGCTATAATTTTGGACGATAACTGTATTATTTGCTTTTGAATCCACCCCATATTTTGTCTATCTATTTAATCCCGCATGACAATTATGACACGTTCTCGTGCGCCGCGCCGGTGAAAGGTGTGACGCGGTTTTCCGTAGTCCTGAACAGGATTATTGGGAACCATTGATGTTGTGCAACAATGTGTTGTGTTATCCATACTATTTATAAGCTACATAAATGGCTTAACTGAAAAATATGTACCTATTTGATTTGAGTATGAGATAATGAGACAGGAAATTATAATATCTGATTCGGCACTTTCTTGAAATACATGTGAGGAGTAAAAAAGCAAATAAGTGTATGTTGTATACCAATACCAATGTACGCAATGATGAAAAATAAATATTTCATTTTCTGCGTAGTAAGTGTGTTTTAAGATTTAAAAAAGTACAGTCTGCTATAAATGTATTCCTCTTTAGATATGTGAACATTTTATATTTTTATTATTAATGTGTATAGTGTTACTTGTTACATAATATTATATTTATTACCGTGTTAACGTTTTGACTTTTGGTGAAATACTGTGAGCTTAGGTATGTGTATTTAAATAAACAAATAAAATCTTGTAGCATAATTTTTTTTTGTCACACAATTTGATCACAGGCATTTTGGTTTTTGTATTCCTCATATCTTCAAGAAACATCATTTATGTAGGTAGTATTTTAATTTAACGCTACCTATACTCGTAGGTACCTATTTAGTAGACCGCTTACCTATACTTCTTCGTTTTAATCTGGGATTTTCGTCAGAGATATTTGTGAAATGAAGTAACGGTAATAAGATGACACATCCCCGTTATGGTAAAGATTATTTACTATGGTCTACTTTTTATAAAACTTCCATTGTAATTGGAATCTTCTACCTTGGACGGTAGAGTTGCTTTTTGAATGGACTACTTTGAGGCAATTCGGCCAACTCAAATAATCTCAAGTATACACAAATATACGGATGCGGGTGGCGCAGGACCGGTCATTTTGGCACTCTTTGGGGGAGGCCTATGTCCAGCAGTGGACGTCTTTCGGCTGATATGATGATGATGATGATACACAAATATACCATGGGCATAGTAGAAAGACTGCAAAGTATGTTATCTTCATACAAACGCACCACGCGCGGCTTGTATGTGTGCGCCATAGTATCTATCTATATGCGTCGTCGCCGCACGCACAAACAAAATCTCGACCCGTTTCTCAAACACCGCATCACAAGGTTCGCGCGTCACGGTTTTTCGGCACCGCTAAATTAATGAAAAATGTGTGATAATCGCAGGAGAACTTATTGCTGTGTGTTTGGGTGTCTTAATAATTCATCGATTCCAGATTTGTCTCTGTTCAGAATACATTTCTGTATTAGTTAGGAAAACCATTGTTGAACTTTATTGAATCACTGAATTAGTTATGCAAAGATATCTTTGGCAAGGGCTTTAAACTAATGAATTGGTTGACAATGCTATTCAGTAAGGGCGCGAATATTCAGCGTTTTTAAAGCGTTTATTTTTCGTCGTTGTCGTCGCCAGAAAATACTAATTAAAAGAGACGAATATCAGAGTAAGCCAATACCGGTGCTGAGTCTTTTTTGATTAAAGTTTCCGCGGTTAGTTTAAAGCTGCAAACGCACAGACAGCGGTGGCGGCGCGGTGCGGTGTGGCGCGGAGGCGTTACCGGTTGTAATGTTCGAGCTAATATGAACGTGTAATCTGTGCGGACCATTTCATATTAGCTCGAATATTACAACCGGTACCGCCTCCGTACCGCACTGCACCGCGCCGCCACCGCTGTCTGTGCGTTTCGACCTTTACCTCTGCTGAAATAATCTTGAGCCGACAATGACGTTAGAACCGAGCGGTTCAAACGCTCGGAGATTGGCCTAAACTACCGATGGTACTCGTACTCATCACCGCCCCGCGCCGCCTGTCTGCTGGCCACGCAGCCACATAGGTATCGCCTGTCGCTCTTTCTTTCATCGTGAAAGATTTCATCATCGTTTAGGTAAAACCGACCTCAAAAACCCTGAACCCAGACAACTCAAGTAAAAAATACAACTTCCCGGCCCTTGCCAGCTTCTAGGCACTGAATTAAAATCTACCTAAAAGTGACAACCCTGAGACAGGCAAGTACGGTAGGCAATTATATCGCGGATTGGGTCGGAGATAGCCTACTGCCCACTCTTTTTACTATGCGAAGGGTTTTCAATAAAATGGGTTTTTACGAGTTCGGTGATTCACGTCATGTGTACTAGAGTGAATGAACAGGAAAACGTCTTCTTAAACCCATTGAATAGCAACGGAGAGCACGTGAAAGAAAAAAAAACGTAATTTCTTAGTAATACTTATATATATCTTAGTGGAATCGTGGAAGGGTTTAATGCTCTAATGACTACTTATTATAAAGCTAAAAACTACCAATATAAAATTCGCTAAACTTATATCATATTTTAAATTAGATATAAATAAGCTTGAAAAATACAAACTTTTAATAGACTTCATAAATAAAAGGGTTCTTCTGCCCCTCGCATCCTTATATCTGATTATTCGAAAACTGACCCTTTGATTTAACACATTTGAAAAATGCAATCAAATTAATTACGTTTAAGCACGTCCTCATAAAAATACAGGTCACAATTTTTTTTTTAACTGAAACTCTTTTGAGCTAATCCCCCAATTTTTGAAATTTTACTCTGTATTTTAAATAAATTAACATACACATATAAGGTTTTATCACCCTCATTTACCTAAAGTAAAACTCCTTCACTAAAAGCCTACATTATAAAACATAACTCATATAACTGTCCCCTTCACGAGCGCTTTAACAAATTGCCTCTAAGATTAAAGCGTTTATTACCAGCCGGCTACCCTTGCTCTAGTAGGCCCCGAATTTGTGGGTTTGCGAAAGTGTTGCTTTACTAAAAAAACAAGTAAAGCTACATACACACGTGCGACCGATCTCTTTTACTACTAACACGTCTCTCCTTTTACTGTTTACGTTCTTTTTCCATTAACTGTATTTCTGAGCGCGACTATAATTGGTTATTAGCTATTAAGTTTTTATTTTCCTGTAATGCCGTTGATGTATGCCTGTTTAGTGCCAGGAACCCGCTAGGTAGGCGTTCTGCTCCCAAAACCAGGGTATCAGTGATGAACCTAGTAGCGAATGTGTTGGCAGACCGTGGAAAACTTTTTTAAAAAAAAATAGCGATGTCACGGAATGTTGGAGTGTTCAAGTAGCAATTTCGCGATACCACGGCTATTTCATAAGGTATACCTACTATGGCAGGAACTGACAAAATGTCAATTTCGACACAAGCATTTTTGTCCGATCACATTTCATATATACACGATAAATATCAATGTCGTATACGACAAGAAAAAACGCGGACAATCGTGTTAGGTTCAGTCAAATTTGTAATACTTTCTTTCTACTAAACGGACAGCTTAACAGGGCTAGAACTTTACCGTAATTTGATGTGCGATCTTATTTATAACTAGCTGTTGCCCGCGACTTCGTCCGCGTAGAACTTAATACTTAGGAAATATAACGCAAACAAACTTCTACCATCTTAAGGTATGATTTCCGAGGCAAAAACTATTCTATATCCTTTGAAGGGTCTCAAATTATCTCTATACCAAATTTCATCTAGGTAAGTACATGGATTTTATCCAAACTTTCACCCCCTATTTCATACCCTTAGGGAATGATTTTCGGGATAAAAACTATCTAATGTCATTCTTCGGGACTCAAACGACCTTTATACCAAATTTCATCTAAACGGGATTCATCCAAATTTTCACCCCCCATTTCACCCCCTTAGGGAGTGATTTCCGGAATTACAACTATCCTTTGTCCTTTCCCAGGACTCAAGCTATCTCTATACCAAATTGTATTAAAATGGGTTCCATCCGAATTTTCACCCCTAATTTCATCCCCTTAGGGGATGATTTCTGGGGTGAAAACTATCCCATGTCCTTTCCCAGGACTTAACCTATATCTACACCAAATTTCATCAAAATAGATTACATCCAAATTTTCACACCCCCCCCCCCCCCCTTTTCACACCCTTAGGGGATGATTTCCGGGATAAAACCTATTATATGTCCTTCCCCGGGACTCAAACTATTTATATACCAAATTTCATCTAAATCGGTGCAGCGGTTTAAGTAGCTCCATACAAATTTCCACCCCCAATTTCAGCCCCTCAGATATAAAAACTACCCTTTGTCCTTCCCCGGGGCTCATTTCATCTAAATCGGTTCAGCAGTTTAGGCGTGAAGAGGTAACAGACAGACACACTTTCGCATTTATAATATTAGTATGGAAGTATGGATTATTAGTATGGATAGTATGGATTATTTCCGCTTGTCTTCCAAATAGAGGTGTAGCTGTAGACTCACTTCAAAAGAAAGAAGAAACGAAAAACTCATTCAAATATCTCAAAAAATTACGAAGCTACAACCGTTTTAATGTCGCTTGTTAGAGTGAGAAAACGATCAGGGACCGTGACGTCACGATCCTCGAGCGTCATAGTAAAAAACAATCGTTTCATTATAAAGGTGCGTTTTGCGGAAAACAGACGCAACAAACCCCCTCTTAAAACTTTATACACTTATAACTTAGTGATTACCTATATAGCCTCTTGCGTTGTTTTTTCGAGATAATACTTACAACATTATGATTATTTTGTTTAGTGTCTACATCATTCAGTCCACATCATCAATGCGAAAACTGTATATCCTCCATACAACATTAAAGTTACATAAAACACTAAAATTTAATCCAACGCTTCTAACTAGAAGACGTAAAAACACCGTTGCCCCACTTACAACATATAGATCTTTGTTTGCTAAAAGGCAGTATAAGACACGTGCAGCATACCTTTATAATAAAATAAATGTTAAAATTAATATCTATCAACAAAAGAAATATAATTGTAAGAAGTCTCTAACGGAATGGTTAAAGATGCTAAGTTATGAAGATACTGAACTGTTACTTAATCTTGTATTAATCTAAATTTAATTCTATATTTAGTAAAACATAACAAAATGGAAAATGTTATCTCCACTTATAATAAATCTCTAAATTAAAAAAAGAATCAGCCAGTTTGAAACTAAGCTTTGCGCGGTTCGAATGTTCTCAGCATCCCATGAACGGAAAAATATGAAACATTTTATATAGGTACATTATTATTCTAGCTGCAACTTAGGATAGTTTTTATCCGACTGCGACAGTTAATTAATTTTCCGAAATATACGACTTCATTTAATTTTTCATTTATTTTTATTGAAATCAAACGCTGCTCCAACTGTCAGCTATAAGAACCGTCAAATTTTCGTCAAAATGGCGGAATTGCTTTGCCTTTCACTTATTAATAATTTAAATCCCGTCTACGATAGACCTTTACGAGACAAATGCTAAAATATAAACCATGAAAAAATATTCGATTCTGATATGAGAACTTATATGCGCAAATGTCGTTTTATGTCGTAATTTCAATAAATGAAATCAACAAATTTGAACAATATAATTAACACGAATTTGTTTTTTTTGAATGACAATGGCACGCGCTCGGCGCATTCAGCCAAAGTACCTGCGGCGCTACCACGAAAACCGATACTCAATGTTCATATATTTGCATCCCTGTCACTCGAGTATGGTTAGTGCGATAGAGATAGAGATACCCGAATATTTTCGAATTCCGAAGTTCGTGGTTATAGCTCAGGAATCGAAAATATGGTAAATAATCATAATGTATTTTCTCGAAAAAGAATTTAAAATAAATATAGTCAAATGGAGAAAAAAACAAAGCAAAAGGTTATATGGGTAATGATTAAGTTATAAGAGTCCAAAGTTTTAAGAGGGGGTATGTTCTGTCCCTTTTCCGCAAAACGCACCTTCATATGAAACGATTGTTTTTTACTATGACGCTCGAGTATATTGACGTCACAGTCCCTCATCGTTTTCTCACTCTAACAAGCGACATTAAAACGGATGTAGATTCATAATTTTTTGAGATATTTGAATGGGAGTTTCATTATCTTCTATCTATTTATACATAATAAATGCCTATGTCCTGACTGACTTATTCACTCAATCACTCACTCACTCACTCACTCATCAACGCACAGCCGAAACTACTAATCTTAGAGAGTTGATTTTTGCACAGTATGTTGCTTTTATAACGTGGGCTAGGGATAAAAAGGGATTTTTGAAAATTCTACCCCTAAGGGGGTAAAATGGGGGTGCAAAGTTTGTATGGGAGAACCTTTTTTTTTTGAGCTATAGACTTAAACTTTGTAGAAAAATTAGTTATTAGAATACAAATGAAACACTTTCAGCGTTTTGGAAAATTCCACCCCTACGGGGGTAAAATAGGGGTGCAAGGTTTGTATGGGGGAAACATTTTTTTTTTAAATAGAGACTTAAAACTTTGTAGAAAGATCAGTCATTAGAATACAAATAAAGAACTTTCAGGGTTTTAGAAAATTCTACCCCTAAAGGGGTAAAATAGAGTGCAAAGTTTGTATGGGAAAAACTACTTTTTTTTAAATAGAGACTTAAAACTTTGTAGAGAAATTATTCATTAGAATACAAATAAAGTACCTAGATTCAGTGTTTTAAAAAAATCTACCCCTAAGGGGGTAAAATAGGGGTGCAAATTTTGTATGGGGGAAACAATATTTTTTTTAAATAGAGACTTAAAACTTTGTAGAAAGATTAGTCATCAGAATACAAATTAAGTACTTTCAGCGTTTTAGAAAATTCTACCCCTAAAAATAGGGGTGCAAAGTTTGTATGTGGGAAACTATTTTTTTTAGCTAGAGTCCTAAAACTTTGTAGAAAGATTATTTAAATACAAAGAAAGTACTTTCAGCGTTTTGGAAAATTTCACCCCTAAGGGGTAAAATAGGGTGCAAAGTTTGTATGGGAAAAACATATTTTTTTTTAATAGAGACTTAAAATTTTGACGAAAAATTACTTATTAGAACATGAAAAATACTAAATTCGGCGTTTTACAAAAATCATTCCCTAAGGGGGTTAAAAAAGGGTGCAAGGGAACACTTTTTCTGAGCTAGACACTTAAAACTTTGTAGAAAGATTACTTATAAAAATACAAAAAAAAAAGACTTTCAGCGTTTTGAAAAAATCTATCCCTAAGGGGGATAAAAAGGGGTGCAAAGTTTTTATCAGGGAAAGTTTATGTTTTTGAGTTAGAGACTTGAAACTTTGTAGGAAGATTACTTATTAAAATACAAAAAAAGAACACAAATCGTTTTAGAAAATTCCACCCCTAATAGGGTTAAAAAGGAGAGCAAGCTTTGCATGGGCAACACTTTTTTTTGAGTTAGACTTAAAACTTTGCAAAAAGATTACTTATTAGAATACTAAAAAAGAACTTTCAGCGTTTTAGAAAACTCCATCCCTAAGGGGATCCTTAAGATCCTTAAGAAGGGTAGTCAGTGTTGTGTGGGAAAAACTTTTTTTTTTACTAGACTTAAAACTATTCAAAATGTTACTTATTAAAATTGATAATAAAGTACTTTCAGAGTTTTAGAAAATTCCACCCCTAAGGGGGTTAAGAAAACTTTGTATGGGCAACACTTTTTTTGAGCTAGAGACTTAAAAGTTTACGAAAAAAGTTCTTTCAGCGATTAGAAAAATTCAACCTCTAAGGGGGTTTAAAAGGGGGTTCAAATTTTAAATGGCGAGCAATAAAATTTTAAAGTGTGAGTAAGAGATTTTTAACTTCGGTCTTATTCTGTACGTTAAAAGACTACAAAACTGATTTCAGAGTTTTTCCAAATTCATCCCCTAAGAGTGTTAAAATTGGTTCAAAGTTTGAGTATTTCAAGGCATTTTTAAAGTATGAAATTTTTAACTTTGGTTTTAGACTGTTTGTTCACAAACTAGAAAATGAACATCAACTTTTTTTTTAATTATCCCCTAAAAGAGGGTTCAAATTTTGTATTGAGAGAAATCATTTTCTAAGACGATAAAAAGTTCTACGCGGACGAAGTCGCGGGCAACAGCTAGTATATAATATATACCTACTTTATCAAACAACACACACGCACGCACACACTAACACACACGCACGCACACACTAACACACACACTCACACGCGCACACACAGGCGCGCACACACACACACACACACGCACACACACACACACTCAACTTTAGGGTCACGACACTATGCCTGTGATACCTAATTCGTCTTTGTTTTTATTTTATGTTATAAATATTTGCCTACATATAAGAAATTAACATTAACTGCTTTTTTATGGAGGAGCGGGTCTTCCTGACACAGGTATTTTTTACCTACTAGGAAGACCCAACCTTATTTTCAATGTAACCTAGCAATCTATGAAATACAACATTTTCATTTCATTTTCATTTCATCCCTATTTTCGATAAGATAAGATAAAATAAGATTTCTTTATTGTCAGAACTGTGTACATTTAGTTGTTTTGGGTAAAATAAAGTCCAACAGCTTATTTCGGACGTACAATATTAAACTTAAAGCTAGTCAAATATACAAAAACAATAACAACAATAGTATTTCTAAATAATTTTAACCATATTCACACATAAAATATTAATTTAGATCTATCCGACATCCGTATTTTCTTTTAAACCACGAACTTCGGAATTCGAAAATATTCGGGTATCTCTATCTCTATCGCACTAACAAATGACAGGAATTCAGAGGGCCTACCGCGAAAGGCATTCGAAGTTTCCCCTCTCTGTCATACTTACAAGTTCGTACATAAGTGCGACAGAGAGGGTAAGCTTCGAATGCCGTTCGCGGTAGGCCCTCAGATATACGAACTTCGAGTTTCGGTTTTCGTGGGTTGGCTGAATACGCAAAGAGCGCGCGCGCGTGCCATTCAAAAAAACCAAGTTTATATTGTTCGAATTTGTTGTTACATTTGTACAAATTACGCCTTAATTCGACATTTGCGCATATAAGTTCGCATATCAAAATCGATTAATTTTATATTTGCTTTTGGTACCTATGTGTCTCGTCAATGTATATCGTAGACGGGATTAAAATTATTAATAGGCGAAAGAAAGGCAAAGCAATTCCGCCATTTTGTCCGTAGTATTTCTTATTACTGTGATTTTGACGTTTCTTTTAGCTGACAGATGTGGCGGCGATATACTTTAAGAATAATAAATGAAAAATTAAATGAAGTCGTATATTACGGAAAATAAATTAATTGTCGCAGTCGGATAAAAACTATCCTAAGTTGCAGCTGGAATAATAATGTACCTATATAAAATGTTTCATATTTTTCCGTCCATGGGATGCTGAGAACATTCGTAGGGGAGAGCGGGGACAAACGTAACAGCGGGTCCATAGTAACAAACGCTCTGTAAGCTTACGCTTTAGACAAAACATGGCGTTGCCCCCCTCGAGCGATAGCCGGCCGCGCCCCTCTCAGTTGCATCCAGTTGCCGCGTGCGCAGCGCGCTGTTTGGTTGTGCTACGGGACGGAACGTGTTTTTACGAACCAAAAGTAAGTATTTTGATGTTTTTTCATTTACTGTTTACGTGGTATTAGAAATGTGATAGTAACGTGATTGTTTGCATAGTAGTTTTTCATTAAATTGATTTCATAGTGTTATAATTCGTTTTCGTCTAGTATATTCCATTTTGAGGTTAGCGTTCGTTAATTATCAAAAACATGGTTGGGTACAAACGTAACATACCACTGCGGGGAAAAGAGTAACATGTTACTTGTGTCCCCGACCTGTTACTTTTGGCCCGTTATGACTAAATTACATGTGTTTTTCATGCGTGTTTGTTTATCTCAACAGAATGCCTCGACAACGCATAAGAAAAACCACGCGAGGAACCACTGACATGGAGGTGTATAGAAAAGCAGCTGGCGAGCATTTAAAATATGGTGTAAAAATTAGAGCCCTTTCTAAAAAATACAATGTTTGCGTCTCTGATGATGCAAATTATGTGTGCCACAATTGCATGTCTGAGTAGAAGAGTATAATAAGTAGTAAATTATCTAGACTGATTATTAATAAGAACTGACGAATTACTTTTTTTTATTCTTCACAGAAGATTATTTCTTTTTTTTTCGTCACAGAAGATTATTTTTGTTTTTTCTTCACAGAAGATTATTTTTGTTTATTATTCACAGAAGATTATTGTTGTGCATTCGTAACAGAATATTATTTTTGATAGGTTACATACATACATGGTTGATTACATAGTTTTGTAATAAAAAAATGTTGATCTCAACTCATAATTTTATAATAAGTACTGACGAGGAGGCATTCGTTTTATTTTTTTTTACTTTCAGAAGCTAATTGTTATCACTATTACATTGTTTTTTAATAAATAATTGTTGATTTAATAATGAAGTTGATTTTATTGCATAAACCTTTATCCTGTTACTTTTGACCCACACTGCGTTACTTGTGACCTCAATTCGTGGTCAAAAGTAACAAATGACATTTTTTTTAAAAGTGTTTTTAAATCACACACAACACGCAATAATAAAATAAATTAAGACATCAATTCGAAGAATATGAATGAAATTTTCATATGGTATCATTAACTACCCGAAAATCATGACACCTAACTAGAAACCACGGTCAAAGTGCAAAGTGTTACGTTTGTCCCCGCTCTCCCCTACCACAGAAAGCTTAGTTTCAAACTGGCTGATTCTTTTTTTAATTTAGAGATTTATTATAAGTGGAGATGGAGATTAACGCAGTTTGACTGTAGATAATTGCGACGTCACGTTTTTCTATTTCCCTAGAACGTCACAGTTTTTGACGTTTGAAAAAAAGTGGCTGATTTGAGTCTATTCTAGTTCCTATTACTATCTGATTAACCGTACTGGAACTTTACCAACTGGCAATCTCTACAATGTAATCAATTGTCGTTGTTCAGATGGAGCTGCACGTCTGAGCATAGCCGCCGACAAAAGCATCTTTATATCATAACATGACATTATAATCCATTGTCAATACTTACAACACACGAGTTACGAGTGAGAGGCGAGGCGCACTTATGTGTATGTTAACAATGGCGACGTGTATTGAATTGATACCTATGATGTTGCTCAAAATCCGGTGGTTGAAGTTATATCACTATTAGATGCAGAAATGGCAAGAGGTAAGTTTTTAAGAAAAAAACTGATGGACTACTAACAGCATAAAATCATACAAGAGCCAAAATATAACAAGAAGCTCTTTAGCTATAAGCGATAAGACCGCCTCCGTCTACAAGTCTGCAATAAAAACAAACTTAATAGACTTTCAGAATTAGGTCTCCATAGTCTGTCTAAGCCTTTACTCAAACGCTCAAACGTAAGTGTCAGTTGGCAAAAGGGCCGTATCCGGTCGCGCGTGAGTTATATGTAGCCGTAACGCCGCCAATTTGCGTGAGAGGGACGCACTTCACACAGTCATGTTTAGTTAGATAGGCCTACAGACATTAGCGAAAACCGACAACAGGCACTTTTTGGCGCTTCGGTGTAACACATTTAGTACTATTAGTACCTAGCAGTGCTTGACGTGATAAGGGAGGTAATTCCCGTTGCTGCTGTTGCTGGTCGTATGAAATCTCGACATATCTCATCGCTATTCAAAACCGTCGTACTGGGGCTCGTTAATCGTGTTGATGAGTTAATAGCTGCCTGCAAAAAGTCAGAAAGTTGTTCATTATAATCCTAGCGTTTTGCCGGTTAAATCCTACAGGAGCCTGAGGTTCACTTTGGCACCTTTGACAGAAAGTTGTTATCCCAGTAAAAAAAACAATTCGAATCGTCACAGAACCAGCTGGCAGCAAACTTGATCTGAAGCCTATGGTTAAGACTTAAACAATAATTTTCAATGCGCAGCATAACTGATGTAGGTTCGTTTATGTGTACGAATGAGTGTTAACGCTGATATGTGGCGAAGGGAGGGAATTATTCGGGCGGTTCCGCGGCAGGGGGCACTGGGCAATATTCATCATTTAGAGATGCAGCTGTGAATATTAATATTCGCGCGTCCATATCTGCACCTAACTTACCACAAAACGTGACGATTTTGGTTGTTTTATCGTATGTACGGCCCTGAATTATGTACATAATATGTATGTATTTTATACGCATGTTTCTTTGATAGGCACACTCCGATGCCGCGACCATATACCTACCTACCTACATTGTAGATTAATTTATACAGAGAGGGAACAGGAAGAGATTTTGGATATAAGCAGCAGTTTCTTGGTAGGCTTATAGGCAAGATGAAAATTTTATCGTCTTATGTGTCAAACTTGACGATAGAAGATTAATGATAATCCCAAAATTAATCCATATCAATATGACGTTAAGCCTCATTCTACTACATTTTCCAGTTTAGTCAACCGAAAATCTTTTGTAACATGACATTTTATACCAATGTGATAGTCTCCTAATTACTTTATCTTCTGTTTATGTACGGTCAACCAATTTTATTCCTTGGCCATCATAGAACCTTGCCGTTGTAAATGCTATGTCAATAAGGGCTACTAGGATTATTGCGTCGCTATGTAGCAGTTAAAATAACAGGGTTCTACGGTGGCCTAGGAATCAAATTGGTTGACTCTACATACAATATTTATAATGATAACTGCAGAAATTAAAAACCGGCCAAGTGCGAGTAGGACTCGCGCACGAAGGGTTCCGTACCATTATCTATAAAAAACTATTTTATTCTGTGTTTTTAGTATTTGTTGTTATAGCGGCAACAGAAATATATCATCTATGAAAATTTCAGCTGTAACTATCACGGTATCAGTGAGATGATACAGCCTGGTGACAGACAGACGGACGGACGGACGGATAGCGGAGTCTTAGTAATAGGGTCCCATTTTACTCTTTGAGTACGGAACCCTAAAACGAACTACGTATGTTGACTGTTGTCCTTCACAGTGCTATTCACGATGACCGACAACTTCACTATTAGCGCACCATTATATTACGCTTGACCTCCGATGTCGCACAACCAGCACATAAATCGGCCTTCTGGATACTGGCATGATATCATATACAAGTCGAAGCTGCTTACTTTTATCAAGTTCTCAAACTCAAACATATATTCGTGACAAACAATACAGAAAATAAAAGAAGTAAATTAAAATAACACTTTAGGTTCTGTCACGAAATGGACCCAGCTCTGCGTGTTGCTAGCTTTACAGCCAGCGCTGGTCTTCCGCAGGGTCCATTCGGTGAAGGCACGGTAAGTTCTAAGTTAAGTAGCAAGCCGGTGGAAATCGACTTTTACAGAGGCCTTACCACTGGGTGTTACGAATGTTCAGCTGCTTTTACTCCAGAGATGTGTTATGCCTTTTGTTTTCATGTATTTGTTGGTATAACAAGCTGTGCTTCACTTGTGTGGAAAGCTTTAGGGTGGAGTATTGTGTATTCGCCATTCGCCACTCGAAGGGTGAGTATGAGAATCCACCAGAGCTGTGCGAGGTAGCGGAGTGTGCGAGGAAAAATCCACCAATAGGAAGAATTGCTTGATCGAGGCCACACCGATAGGTACTCATACACACCCTTCGAGTCCCAAATGTGGTCCATTGGTCCCATAGCTTCTGCCCGCGACTCCGCGTGGAACTCGTTTATATCGTATCTACATACAAATTTTCAAACCCATAGGGGATGATTTCCGGGATAAAAACAATCCTTAGGTATGTCCTTAGAATAATAACGCCTAGAATGATAGTTTCATACGGCTGTCGCGCCAAGCGTGAGGCATAAAATGGATTCATGTAGTTGTGATCAACTCGTATTCATACGCGCAAACACAATACGCGTACTACGCCATTTATGGCTGAGTTTTGGTGGCCTCACGCTTGCGCGTGAACTGCGTTTCTAGGCGTTATTATTCTAAGGGTATGTCCTTTCCCGCGACTCAAACTATCTCTATACCATTCATACAAATCGGTTCAGCGGTTTAAGCGTGAAGAGGTAACAGACAGACAGACAGACATACATACTTTCGCATTTATAATATTATTTAGTACTGAGCTACGGATGCTATTTCTAGCAGTATTAAACCTATAGTGAATGACAGTTATCTCCTCAGCCTGCAGACAAAGGGCTAGACTTAATCTCTAGGCTCGCGGACGGCTCACGTACCGGACATTTCCATAATTATTGCCCACGGCCACTCATGGCGACACATTAAATGACCAGCAGAAACGGTTCCTCAATCCTGCAAGCATAAACATTGCTAAAAGTAGCTTTAAACAAATGTTTTTATAATTTAAGTGAATATTTTTTGTAATTTTTGGTTTTTTTATGTATGTTGTATCATTGAATTCTAAATATAGTTTTTAATGAAAAAAATATTTTAGAATGTGATAGTTGTTTATTATTTTAAAATATTGTACGTCCGAAATGGGCAAACTGTTGATGCTATATTTTTTATGTTTTCACCACAATGTTTTGACAAAAAAAAAATCGTATCTTATTTAAAAGATAGGATAGAGATAGAACAGGCAAAAGTGTTTCCATTTCGCAAGACAAATGTTTTATAATTTAAGTGAATATTTTTTGTAATTTTTGGTTTTTTATGTATGTTTTATCATTGAATTCTAAATATAGTTTTTAATGAAAAAAATATTTTAGAATGTGATAGTTGTTTATTATTTTAAAATATTGTACGTCCGAAAT
Source organism: Epinotia brunnichana (assembly GCA_963854355.1). Lineage (NCBI taxonomy): Eukaryota > Metazoa > Arthropoda > Insecta > Lepidoptera > Tortricidae > Epinotia > Epinotia brunnichana. The sequence continues at coordinate 11,562,343 of OY977949.1, read as the reverse complement.
GGGCAAACTGTTAATGCTATATTTTTTATGTTTTCACCACAATGTTTAGACAAAAAAAATATCGTATCTTATTTAAAAGATAGGATAGAGATAGAACAGGCAAAAGTGTTTCCATTTCGCAAGACAAATGTTTTATAATTTAAGTGAATATTTTTTGTAATTTTTGGTTTTTTTTATGTATGTTGTATCATTGAATTCTAAATATAGTTTTTAATGAAAAAAATATTTTAGAATGTGATAGTTGTTTATTATTTTAAAATATTGTACGTCCGAAATGGGCAAACTGTTGATGCTATATTTTTTATGTTTTCACCACAATGTTTTGACAAAAAAAATATCGTATCTTATTTAAAAGATAGGATAGAGATAGAACAGGCAAAAGTGTTTCCATTTCGCAAGACAAATGTTTTATAATTTAAGTGAATATTTTTTGTAATTTTTGGTTTTTTATGTATGTTTTATCATTGAATTCTAAATATAGTTTTTAATGAAAAAAATATTTTAGAATGTGATAGTTGTTTATTATTTTAAAATATTGTACGTCCGAAATGGGCAAACTGTTAATGCTATATTTTTTATGTTTTCACTACAATGTTTAGACAAAAAAAATATCGTATCTTATTTAAAAGATAGGATAGAGATAGAACAGGCAAAAGTGTTTCCATTTCGCAAGACAAATGTTTTATAATTTAAGTGAATATTTTTTGTAATTTTTGGTTTTTTATGTATGTTTTATCATTGAATTCTAAATATAGTTTTTAATGAAAAAAATATTTTAGAATGTGATAGTTGTTTATTATTTTAAAATATTGTACGTCCGAAATGGGCAAACTGTTGATGCTATATTTTTTATGTTTTCACCACAATGTTTTGACAAAAAAAATATCGTATCTTATTTAAAAGATAGGATAGAGATAGAACAGGCAAAAGTGTTTCCATTTCGCAAAACAAATGTTTTACAATTTAAGTGAATATTTTTTGTAATTTTTGGTTTTTTATGTATGTTTTATCATTGAATTCTAAATATAGTTTTTAATGAAAAAAATATTTTAGAATGTGATAGTTGTTTATTATTTTAAAATATTGTACGTCCGAAATGGACAAACTGTTGATGCTATATTTTTTGTTTTCACCACAATGTTTAGACAAAAAAAATATCGTATCTTATTTAAAAGATAGGATAGAGATAGAACAGGTAAAACTGTTTCCATTTCGCAAAACAAATGTTTTATAATTTAAGTGAATATTTTTTGTAATTTTTGGTTTTTTATGTATGTTTTATCGTTGAATTCTAAATATAGATTTTAATGAAAAAAATATTTTAGAATGTGAAAGTTGTTTATTATTTTAAAACATTGTACGTCCGAAATGGGTAAACTGTTGATGCTATATTTTTTATGTTTTCACCACAATGTTTTGACAAAAAAAAATCGTATCTTATTTAAAAGATAGGATAGAGATAGAACAGGCAAAACTGTTTCCATTTCGCAAACTAGACAAAATACTGTGTTCAATATATATTTCTGTTGGACATACATCTAGATTTAAGACCTTTCGACCCACAAAGCAATTAAGTCACAATGTGTTCAAAAACAGTACTTTTGGGTCCAATCTTAGACTAAAGTAATTGATGCTGATTGAAATCTAGAATATACTTATTTTAAAATATCAGAGTCATGTTCGTGGACAGATCAGAGAGTTTTCGGTTGAGAAATGCGACCTGTAAAGAAGAACAGCCGGATAGCGGCACATCAGGGCTGTAATTCGTTACGCGCTCATGCGCCTCACCCCACCCTTCACGCCTAACGAAACTAGACCTCTACCTACGCTTAGTTACTACGAATCGCAGCGTCAAGATACATTTGTGATTTATAAGAAATAAGTATTAATTTATTATGGCCCCAGCTGAAACGGAGAAATTCGTTAACTTCGCTCGCTAATTCAAAAATTGGGATGCTTGGAAGAGATATTGGAATGTAAAACGTCTCTCTGATCGACCCTCGGAATCTACTCTTATTTGTTGATGACTAAGTCAATGAGGGTGCGACTTCCGTTAATTAAAAACGAGTGGCTAACATAAAACGATAAGAATATCTATGAATGATAATTAGACTCTTAATATTCTGTAGTCTCGGATGACACATTAGTTTACGTTGCGTGTTTTGTGGCAAACAGATAAGGAATTGTAATCGTATGCAAATAAATAAATGAAGGTTTAATGTTTTAAATACACAACAGATGTCGTACAATACAATACGTACCTACATATATAAAGAAAATTAATGATCGACCGAAAACTTTCATTTACAGCATGTGGATAAGAAAGGACATAAAAGGACCAGACACACATGCCGCGATTGTTTAATCTCCATATTAGGGATATATTTATCTCTCTCATGGTTATAAAACCGAAAGTGATAAAGTGGGCAGTAAGTATACTTTATTTAAACTTAAACCTGTTGACAGCTGAAGTGGCAGTAAGCTGGTCGCATCTGTCGCAGAACCGATGGTCGGTAGAGTAAGGACGTAGGTAGAGGATATATAGATGACGTCCTAGCGTATACCCAAAAGGGACGATGGTAAATTAACCATTCTAAATTAAGAAGTATCAGAAGCTAATACATTCTTGACGTCTAATGTCATTTATAATTTAGTCGTAGTTATCGGTGACGTCATTGTGGTGTCAGTTTCAGTACAAATTTTGACAGGTGTGGTGGCAAACAAGCTGGAGGCAAAAAAAAATCCGTATACGCGATGAGGGACAGAAAATATGACACTCTATCTCGTTCCCACTTGCGGTATTGCCTATGCATACATCTTTGTCACGTATGTGTGGGTGAGTCCCTCTATCTATTCTACCTCTATGAGTAAGGAGGTTATCGAATGGAGGCCACGGGTTGGCAAACGTACCTATAGTAGTGTTGGAAAGGAAACTCTCCGGCCAAATGGACCGATGACTTGAGGAGTGACTTAGTGACTGGATGGCGAAAACGGGGAGAACGGGTCTTTTGGTGTACCTTGGGGGAGGCTTACGTCCAGCGGGCGTAACATGGTTGAAATTTTATTATATCACTTATCGCTGGCGATAAGACAACCGTCACGTTCTGATAAGTATGCGAGTGCGAGAGTGGCGTATGTCTTATCCACAACAATAAGTGATAAAATGGCAAGCATCTTAGGCCCGCTGCAGTGGGCTGCAATAGGCTGATGTATTATGTATGTATGTAACTATGTATACATGTATGTATTGTCAGTAGGTAAAATGAAACCATTTAAAATAAACTTGTGTAGTCAGTAGTAGTGTCAGCGCCACTCCGGACTACGATTCTTGCTCAAGTTTTAACTTTGTTTACCTTTTCGTATCGATATTTAACTAAGTCCATTCAACAGTAAAGCAATCATTCATGTTCATTTTACAGATATTTCAACGATTTGTGTAAGACAAGTAAAATTAAGGATAGTATTGATTTCATAGATAATTATGAGTGACCCGTACTACGAAGCAGACAGTTCTGGTCTCAAATTCCGGATAGGGCAATATTTTTGTGATGAGCACGAATTTTTGATTCGGTGTCTTGGGTGTTTTCTATGTATTTAAGGGTTTATATCAATTAATATATCCTCGCCTAGTACCCACAACATAAGTCATATTGAGGTAACTATAGAGTTACTTCGATTTGTGTAAGATTATTTTATTTATTAAGTATCAGACTTCAATTCTTAGGTATACAACCCGACTAATTATATAAACACATTATCTACATCTAGATCTCAAACAAGTAAACACGTGAGTATTCTTCTTCGCCAGCATGACCGAATAGAAATCAAAATAGCCCAACTAAATTATATTAAGGCGTGCGAAGGAATACGTACAAACTCAATACTTCCTAATGTTCTTGAATTACACGTTCCGGATGGGGCGTGAATTGCTTATATTTGTTGATGCTGGCTGCTCAACTGTTCCCACGGTGTAGGACTTACTGGAAGCGTCTGCCTGCTTTTCACTAGACTAGAACGCGGTCTTACGGTGTATGAATGATGGTAGCCATTTTAACCACCGACGCAAAAAATAGGGGTGTTATAATTTTAATATGTGTATCTGCGTGTCTGCCTGTGGAATTTTGCCCATTCGAGTGGGATTTTGTTTATCCGAATGTTTTGTCCTTCGAGATGGTTCTTACTATATTTGATGCGTCGGGGGTATGTTATTATCACTAAACTAATATCGCTGTGGATTAGACGCCCGTTACGTTTGCCAGAGAAGTATGCGTGTGGGAGAGTGACAGATGTTAGCAACCATAAGGCCGCTGCTGATTGAAATGCACACCGCTACCTTTAGCAGCACCACAGACGAATGAATGGCTCAAGTCAAATCTCACCACTAGATCCATGACACCATGTCATGTTTTTGTATTCAGGGATATACTCTTCTGTGCTGATGTAGATGTAGTCCCTCAACGACCGGTCATACTCGTGTGTGGTTTTGAGACAATTAATCACTGAACACTATCGCTATTGGTTTTTCGTTGAAATCACTATTGAATATTGTTTTTTCTCAGTAAAAAAGGTTTCAATTTTAATTCAATGTTCTATTTCGAAGGTTTCTATGAAAAACACAGACCATACTTTACTCTTTGACACAGACTAATCAAAACATGAGAATATGTGTCAAAGTGGTGTCAAACTATTGGTAATTTTTTACTCATCTAAGTTTAGATTCGTTCACGAAATATAGAATAAGGTATAAGTATATTTATCTGTTCTGTGGATCCGTTAAACGCAGTGGTCAGTATGGTAGTTCTCTTTGTTAAGATCAATGACAAAGGTTTTTCATAAGTCATCATTGGTTTAGCTTTAGATCTCATCGTAGAAAACATCGCAATGTATCTACAGCGAGAAATAGCCACTACGTACTCTGAGAAAAAGCTGTGTCAAAAGGATTTTCATTTCCTGTTGAACAGTTTTAATAACTCTTCCAGTTATAAAACGAACATCCACTATAATGAAACGGTCAACGAATGTTATGCAGATGCCGTTAAATGATATAGGAAGAGTTCCATCTTGTTTGATGTCCGATCTGGGAATGTTTATAAACATAGCCATAGCAGAGTAGTCAGATAATTTCTAGCATAACTAAACTAGCTCTGCGTATTTGTTATGTTTTTTGCCCGACTGACTAAGGCAGTGCCGAAAGGAAGGCATATGATTTTATAGAAGTCATAGACTATATTGAATATTAGAAGTTTGTATTGCGTGTTCCACCGTAGCGTTTAAGAAGATCGTGATGCTACGGGTGAAAAAAATGCGTTTTTATCAGATAGATAGTTTTCCGTAGTTGGGATACAGTTTTTGAACTTTTCATGCTTGTGTTAAAAACTTAACATTTTTAACAAGAAATGAGCTGATTTTTTCTTGCGTTTTGGTAACTCTTTTTAGGGTTCCGTACTCAAAGAGTAAAACGGGACCCTATTACTAAGACTTCGCTGTCCGTCCGTCCGTCCGTCCGTCCGTCTGTCTGTCACCAGGCTGTATCTCAAGAACCGTGATAGCTAGAGAGTTGAAATTTTCACAGATTATGTATGTCTGTTGCCGCTATAAGAACAAATACTAAAAACAAAATAAAATATTTTTTAAGGGGGGTTTTTATAGATAATGGTACTGAACCCTTCGTGCGCGAGTCCAACTCGCACTTGGCCGGTTTTTTTATATGACTTAGTGTTCCGAAGTAATAATGGCCGCGTTTATGAACACGATAAAACGAGTCCGAGTATTAAATTAATATGATCTGCCAATTGATCTGACTAATCTTGAGTTGATATCGGATTTAAGATATTTTTATTTACGTTAAAAAGGTCCGATAACTTGCGTCATTCGATGCAAGAATGTTAACATTTAAGCTTTATGATTTGACATTTAACTGACATACATGCAAGAGTACGTCGACGTCGAGTAATATGTAACAAGGCTACAAATGATTTAAAATAAATAATCACAAGATGGATAACAAAATTAAATTAAAATCTGTTTAATTATTTTTCTCCTAAGTGGTGAGTTAGTAGCACTTCTGCCTGGGTAATGCAACGGGAAACATGTATAGGGGAGGTCAGTATGGAATCAAACAAATATCACTGTGTTTTATTATACAATATCCATTATTTCCATCCATTATCCAGTAGTTGTACAATATTTATTAAATCTTTACAAATCATATTGTCATTCACATCAACGCCTTCTCCCCGCGTTTTCCAACTCTGACATTGACAGTTTGAACTGTCAATCATTGCCTTTTTAAAAACGTCGCTCACAGCCAATGAGGTCCTAGCCGTCGCTTAACTGCCATTACGAATAATGCAAATAAATTAATATGTGCTAATAAATAGTAATATAAGTAATTAAAAAGCCGTTATTATTAATAGAAATATAACGTAACCTAACACATGCTAATTATTAGATGAGTTGGAGGTGAACATACCGTCTCAAGAGAAGAAGTCATAAAAACATCTTTATATGTATATATAATTCAAGGTATTCGTTTTTAGGGTTCCGTACTCAAAGAGTAAAACGGGACCCTATTACTAAGACTCCGCTGTCCGTCTGTATGTCTGTCTGTCTGTCCGTCTGTCGCTAGGCTGTATCTCAACAACGTTGATAGATAGACAGTTGAAATTTTCACAGATGATGTATTTCTGTTGCCGCTATAACAACAAATTGGTAAGTAGATGTATTCTATGAACCGCATTAAGATTTTCACACAAAAATCGAAAAAAAAACAGTAAGTTTTGGGGGTCCCCATACTCAGAAATGAAATTAAAAAAAAAAAATCATCAAACCCATATGGATAGGTCTTAAAAAATGATATTGAGGTGTTTAATATCAAATTTTTCTAAACTGAATGGTTTGCGCGAGAGACACTTCCAAAGTGGTAAAATGTGCCCCCCCCCCTGTAACTTCTAAAATAAGAGAATGATAAAACTAAAAAAAATATATGATGTACATTACCATGCAAACTTCCACCGAAAATTGGTTTAAACGAGATCTAGTTAGTAGTATTTTTTTTAATACGTCATTAATCGTCAACCGCAATTTATTTTACGGAACCCTTCATGTGCGAGTCCGACTCGCACTTGGCCGCTTTTTTATTTTATATTCCACACCCCCACTCATCACCTCAAATCCAACCTTAGACAAAAATCATTTGAATTTTAGCGTCTTCCTGCAAGGTTTATTTTAGTCTAAGTACGGTAAGGGTGTTCATTTTACAGGTACCTAATTGTAAAGGTCCTCGTTTTATTTTTTTATTTTCGATTTGTTTTTTGAGACCATATTTGGGAACTCTTAATTTAGGAATTGAGGTAAAACAAACCATTTAAACTCACTTTCTTTTTTCAGGATGAAAAATGTCGAACATCTGCCAACGGTACATCAGGCGACACTGCGAGGAGAGAATTGGCGGGTCCTATATGAAGGTAACATGATAATAATCATTTGATAATTTAAGTTTAAGAACGCAAACGTGTCAAGATGTCTGAGTGTTTGTTGCATTTTGTTAAAACTTTAAAACAATAGATATTTTATTCTGCTGTGTTATACTCTTATACTACTGGAAAATATAGATAGGCTATAATTTATACGCGTACAATGTCTCGAGCAGAATCCAAGGCAAATCTAATATTTGTTGTTAACGCTCTTACCTCGCATAACCTCTCCCGTTTCCTCCGTGAGATCACGCTCATTCGCGAGAGGAAACTTGCGTTTAACACCTAAGGTCCCAATGTCGACGTAATAATTATATATTTCTCAATGATGCTCTGAAATGTAGACCTTATGTGGACGAAAATAGACTGCGAAACACAGTGATTACAGGCGTCACGAATTTACAGGTCGGTAATAGGATTTGTATAGGAAATTTGCCGGCGTGTTCGGAAATTCCACCCTCAGTTTTGTTACTGAATTTTAGAATGATTATTTTTTTATCTTTGGCGACGCCTAACTGGATATAATTTTGTCCACTGAAATCACGCAGGGGATCGTGCTGGATACAATAGGATCACCTGGGTGATCTTACTGGGTAAGTTCGTCTACTAGAATCACCTGCAAAGTAATATTACTTTCTGGGGTATCCTTCTGGATATAATTCTGTCCACTAAAATCACCCTGGGTGATCGGGTCAGGTGATCTTAAAGGATACCTACCGCGATATTATGTAATTTATGTATCACACTCGGCAGGCAATCCCTACCTTCCCAGCCCTTGTAGCAATGTACAATTATTGGACAGCCGTAATAGTATATCTTTGAAGTCTCTGAATTCAGTTTCAAAGAAACATAAAGCAGAACGCAATCGGTTGGTTGATGTCCAGTAGCAGTTAAACAGCTATTTCCTTAGGCCTCTCACAGACTGGCGCGGCCTGTCCGCGGCGGCCAATAGAAAACTTGTCATTAGCTGTCGAATTTACTATGGTCCGCCACCGCAGGGCGCGCCAGTGTGATGCAGGCTTTACTCAAGTCAGTCAACAGTCGCGTGCCACCAGCCCATAAAGCGTCGTATCGAGTTCTTAACGAGTCGACGCAAGTTTCTGCGTTATGGATTATTGATTGTTATGCCAGTAAATTAAAGGGCATATCGTAAGTTTACGCAATATCGAACTGTAACGTGTTAGACTCATAATCATAATGTAGCAATTTTCTTCAATATTGCAATTTAGCGTTCGGCAAGTACATAACATGTGCTATTTGTGTTTTTACATATGTTTTAGATACATTTAGATTCGTTTGAGAGAATAATCATAAAAAAAAACTTTCAAAACCATCTTAAAGTAGTGTATATATAATTAGTGTTAATCAGCCGGTAATACCGTACCGTTTTGTGACAAAAAGCTTAGTCAGTCACTTTTTTTTGAACTATGCGTTGGTTTGTTTTCTTTCTCGAATAAATGTTTATTTCTTTTTAATAGCCGAATAACAATGTGGTGCCAATATCCCAAGAACGGTTGTCCACGATTTACTGTATAATTACAAAGCTTTCCATTAACTTGCTATGTATGTACCTAACTATAGGTATGTAACTAAATATGTATGTTCGGGTGGAATCTTGTAACTCAATTTAGAAGCAGATATCTTCAACCGATTGAGCTAAATTTTGGGTTTGGATTATAATTCAATATAATGGTACCTTCGAGCTGATCTGATGATGGAGACAGAAGGTGGCCATGGGAATTAAGACTTAATCGACGTAACACCGTTGAGTTTGGGCTCGTTAGAATCGGCTCAATGAGTAGTTGATGACGGCAGGTATGCCTATACATATACTTACAGAAAAGTACATACAGACGGCAATAAAAAGCGTTTACCAAAAATGAATTTTTGACAGAAACTTATTACGTTAGCGACTCATCTTGTCCTTTTCATACGCTAGTACCTACCTACCTACTATTACCGTAAAGAAAGGGATGATTGCATTTTACCTGGTTATTTATTTAAGTCATGATACAAAATAAATAAAAAAGTGATTATATATTATACTAGCTGTTGCCCGCGACTTCGTCCGCGTAGAACATGTTATCGTCTAAATCAGTAGTTCCCAAACTTATTTTTCTCGTGGACCCCTTCCAAAATTTTACTGGTTTCGGTGGACCCTCTGCTGCTACATTTCTACCACATTCTTAAAGTCACCAAAAAATAAAAATTGTGTCGCTTCTGAGTTCTGTCCCTTTATTCCGATAGGTAAAATAAAAACGAAAAATGGTACATTTTATAACACTTTATTTATTAAAAGAATATAATTACAAGAAAAAAATAATAAGGTAATATACTAATATACCTAGGTTCAGGTCATAATTTTAATTAATGGGAAGGATGTATTTGATGGAGTGTCAGCAAACGATCAATGTTTGGCTTTATTTTTGTGAGCAATAACCGCAAATCCCCCCGTTCTGTGATGTTTAATTTGCTCCTTTTTTTTTGTTAAGAGGTTTGTAACTGCACTAAAACTCCTTTCGACAAGGTATGACGAGGGAAAAGCTATTAAAAATTTCCTTGCGATTTCCCACAGTCCAGGATATTTTTCGGGTATTTCTGCTTGCAGCCAAAATGTTTGGTAGCCTTTTCTAAATTTCACCTTCAGCTCCTCATTGGTGCTTAGCTCGAGCAGCTCCTCTTGTAATACAACATTAGCCACTTCCGTTTCATCAAATGGATTTATGATCCATGGTGGTATATCCATCGTCAGCATATCTTCAAACCTGGTTTCAAAGTCATCATGCAGGGCACTTAAATGTTGACTGTAGGTATGGTTATCCTCATCAATACATTCTACCTGCGACAAGTTTGGAAATTGAGAGAATTCACGCCGACTAATGTTTTGCTTCATAAATTTCAATTTCCCAAGAAAAGCCGAAATTATCCCCTTTGTTTTAATTAAATTCAGGCTGTCCCCTTGTAACTGCAAGTTAATATGATTAAATTTTTTAAACAAATCTGTCAAATACGCAATGTCTGCTTTAAATTTGATCAAGTTTTCTTTTAAATCTGGATCTCTACTTTCTAGGAACTCTAATACGGAATCGAAAATAGAGTAAAATCTCGTTAAACATGCACCTTTTGACAACCAGCGTACTTCAGTATGTAAGAGCAGTCGTTTGAAGTCTTCATCATTTTCGTCGCACAATTGAGCAAATAAACGCGTATTCAATGCATTGCTTCTGATTTTGTTGACAGCTTTTATTACAAAATGAAGAGATTGGTTCAACCTGTCACTTAAATGTTTTGCCACAAGATGTTGTCGGTGGATTACGCAATGAATAGCTGTAAGTCCTGGTATAATTCTTTTGAGATGACTTATAAACCCACGATATCGACCGACCATTGCAGGAGCTCCGTCTGTTGCCGCTGAAATAATGTTTGTAAATGGAATCGATTTTTCCGTAAAAAAATTACTCAGGACATTAAATATTGATTCGCCTTTAGTGTCAGTCTCCAAAGTTCTGGCAAATAGCAATTCTTCGTGAATTTCTTCCTCCATAATAAATCGAACATATGCTAATAATAATGCTTCATTACCGGGTAACGTTGACTCGTCCAGTTGTATAGAAAAATGAGTTTTTTGCAGATGATTGCACAAAAAACTTTCGGTATCAGAGCTCATTTCATCAATGCGTCTTTGAACAGTATTGTTACTTAATGGAATTCTTTTTAGTACGTCAAATGGAGATTTGTGCAAAACAGTTTTTAAAACCTCTTCAACAGCGGGTAAAATTAATTGTTCTCCGATAGTGTGCGGTTTTCCAGATTTTGCTATTAGTAATGAGATATTGTAAGATGCCCGCAAGCCATCATCGTTACTTTGAGATGTTGAAGCGAACATACTGTGCATGGTGGGTCTCTTTTCATATTTTTCCTTCAATGTTTGAAAATATTTCAAATCTTTACCTATTTTATCAGTATGACACCTTTTTAGATGATCTTCGAGCTTTGATGGTTTCATAGAGTCATTGCTCAAAACTTTGTTGCATAATAGGCACATGGGCAATTGTTTGTCTGCCTCTGATGGAACAAAACCATATTTCAAATAATCGACACTATATTGTCGACATTTTTTCTTTGCTGTAGCCATGTTTCGTGTCAGTTACCTTACCTGTAAAAAAAAATGTTTTAGTAACCAAGTTTTTTTCTGAATATAGGTATCACACCGCAGCCTTTGTCACCACGCGGTAATAGAATTACGGCTTGTAAAGGGACCAACTAATAAACCGCTAAGACAAATACAGACGTTTTCACAAAACGGTATCAATTTTAAAGTACCTAATTTACCACAAATTTTTAATAGTACAAATAAAAATTGGTGTACTCAGTATCAAATACTGATCATATTTGTGTAGAAAAAAATAAAAGTCGAAATCCCAAAATTGTCCATAAAAGCGATAACTAACATTTCATCAAATCAATGAGTTCACGCGCTCCGTGTATTTGCGTATTTTTTGTCTGCGGCTTCATTGTTAAAACGTGACAAACTGGCATCGAAGCTCAAGCCCTGCTCTTTCCAAAAAGAAATAGTTTTGATAAAATAGTTACTTCAAAATCAATTTAAAATGATTGTGAAATTACTGTTTTATAAAATTAGTAGTCATTTGCAAGAAAAATTACAAAATTAATTGCTCTGCAATATTGCTTATTCGGCCTTTTTAGAAAGGCAGTGCTTCTGTCGTGAAAAAACAATTGAATAAAACGTGCTCTTTGTCTTCAAATCAAAAGAGGACAATTAAAATATCTGTAAGTTACGAAGTTACCTATCTACAAGGTGTTTTTTTAACCGTCTTACACCAAAAGCCCATTTAATGTATCCATTATAAGAAATTGAAAGGTATACCTATTTATTAAATTTTAACTCTTTTTTCATAAAATAACGTATTTAATAAATAACAATTTTAATTTGAATCACTTGTTTAGTTTCAGTCAATAGGTGATAGTACCTAGCAATCGAGCCTGCTAATCAATATCCAATAAAAATAAGTCCACGTGGACTACCGTCCAATAACGTGCGAGCGGCACCTTTCAACCCCGCGCGTAATCCCTATTCTAAGGCGCTCGCGCTTCCCTTTGTGAAATGCCGCCTCAGTGACCTCAGTCACATTTTGGTTTTCGGCTAATGCACATTATGCACAAGTGCTGCTTTGTTATTGGCAAGTGTCCGATCGCGTGTGACGATGAGTGATAGCTGTGGTGATAAGTGATAGTGATAATCTGGATTATTTACAAATGGTTGATTCCAATCTTTTAAATACGCCTGAAATCCCTTACTTTGTTAAATACGTATCTACCACTAATGTTTTACATCGGAAAATTGTGTCAGACAGTCCTAAGCCTGTTTAAGTATGAAGGAAAGATTGGAATTAATCTCTTCCGACCGTCGCAGTGTTAGTGATACCTACCTATTCGGTTTAGAGTGCGTTGCCCTCACCGTTTGCGCCTGCATATTATATACCTACCACTTCCCGATTTTTTAAAAGCACACATGACACATGCCAAAAAATACATTGTCCGAAAGTGCACTTGATAGGTAGGTACCTACACTACCTACGCGCCATATGATCGCGGCCGCTATCTTTGTAGATAGGTAAGAACTCTAATCACGCGCAATTCAGGATGTTTCAAACATAATTTTTCGAATATTACTTTTTATGCTTTTTATGCACTTTAAAACTCAACTAATAGGTACCGTTTATATTTTGCGAATGATAAGTACGATACGGATACATTAAGTGGGCTTCGGGTCTAAGACGGGTAAAGAAACACCGTGTATAGTTGTATACAAACAGTTGTGATCAACCGACTGGTACACGTAAACAAAATACTTAAGTACTATAAAACAAAAAAAAGGTAGGTACTTACTTTTCTCCGGCACTAGCAAACACTGATATAAATTTTCTCACACCTTCTTTTCGTAATTCCGGAAACAAATGAATGAGTTTGCCTTTGGCATCAAGTATTTATAGTGGTGATCAAATTCATGTCTGAACAAGCATTAAGCATTGTCGGGCGAATAGCGCTTTGCAAGTCTGTACACGAAATTGTACCTACGTAATATCGAATACGCAAGTTTGAACAAGTAACAGTCGCTTGCCTTATTAAAATATAATCTGCTTAGTTAGGTACTAAAAACAATGTAGGTAGGTAGTAGGCCCTTTTAAAAACTATGCTTACATTTTTGCTCTTTACTATCAAAACCAGATAAATTTTCGTGGACCCCCATTAACATTTTATGGACCCCCATTTTTTGTTCACGCCTACGTAGACCCCCAGCAAGTCTCCCGTGGACCCCTGGGGGTCCACCTGGACCACTTTGGGAATCACTGGTCTAAATGCTTGTTTAAGGAATTAATTTTTAAAATCATTGAAATTAGCTTTGTAGTCTTGTAGTAAACAGTCTAAAACTGAAGTTACAAATCCCTTACTTTAAAAATGTTTTGCTCTCCATACAAACTTTGAACACCCTTATACCTTTTAGGGGATGAATTTCAAAAAACGCTGAAATGCGTTTTGTAGTCTTTTAACAAACATACTAAGATCGAAGTTACAATTCTCATACTTAAAAATTTTCTTGCTCTGATAGTCTGCATACAAACTTTGAACCTTTGAATTAACGCTTTTCGGGGAAAAATTGAAAAGAAAACACTAAGTTTTTTTATTGTAATAAGTATTTTTTCTACAAAATATCAAGTCTCTAGCTCAAAAAATGGGTTTCCCATACGAACCTTGCACCCCTTTTTATTCTCATTTGGGGTCGAATTTTTCAAAACGCTAAAAGTACTTGATTTTTATTGTAATAAGTTTTAAGTCCCTCGCTAAAAAAATATTTTCTTTATTCAAACGTTCTTATAAACCCCTAAAGATCGAAGTTTTTAAAATGCTGAAAGTATTTAATTTTATTTTTAATTAGTAAGCATTCTACAAAATTGTAAATCGGCTAAAAAAATGTTTCCTCCACACAAATGTTGCACTCACTTTTAACCCCCTTAGGAGTGGAATTTACCAAAACGCTGAATATCCTTTTTTTTGTATTTCAATAACTAATCGTCCTACAAACTGTTAAGCTCCTATCCCAAAAAGAGTTTCCCCATATAAACTTTGCAGCCCTTTTTAACCCTCTTAGGGGTGGAATTTTCCAAAACGCTGAAAGCACTTTGTTTGTACTCAAATAAGTAATGTTTCTACAAAGTTTTAAAAACCCCCTCAGGAGATGATTTTCAAGATAAAAACTATGCATCTTCCCTGGGACTCTTACTATCTCCATACCAAATTTCATCTAAATGGGTTTTATCCAAATTTTCACCCCCTATTTCATTACCTTGGGAACTATTTTCGGGATAAAAACTATCCGCTTTCATTCTCCGAGACTTAAACTATCTCTATACCAAATTTCATCTAAACGGGTTCCATCAAAAGTTTCATCCTCCATTTCACTCCCTGAGGGGGTGATTTCCGGAATTGAAACTATCCTATGCCCTTTCCCAGGACTTAAACTATCTCTTAACTAAATTTCATCTAAATGAGTTCATCCAAATTTTCACCCCCATTTCACCCACTTAGGGGATGATTTCCGAAATAAAAAATATTCTATTTCCTTCCCTAGGACTCTAACTATCTCTATACCAAATTTCATCTAAATGGGTTCCATCAACATTTTCACGCCTAATGTCACCCCCTCAGGAGCTGATTTTCGGGATAAAAACTATGCATTGTGCTTCCCTGGGACTCCTACTATACCAAATTTCATCTCCATGGGATTTATCCAAATTTTCAAAACTATTTAATGTCATTCTCCGGGAATCAAACTATCTCTATACCAAATTTAATCTAAACGGGTTCCATCCAAAGTTCAACCCCCCATTTCACCCCCTTAGGGGTGATTTCCGGAGTTAAAACAGTCCTATGTTTCATCCAAATCGGTGCAGCGGTTAAGTAGCACCATACAAATTTTCAACCCCAGTTTCATCCCCTTAGGGGTGGATTTCCGGGATAAAAACTACCCTTTATGTCCTTTCCCAGGACTCAAAGTATATCTATACCAAATTGTATTCATATAGGTTCCATCCGAATTTTCACCCCTAATTTCACCCCCTTAGGGGATGATTTCCGGGATAAAAATGATCATATGTCCTTTCCCAGGACCTAAACTATCTCTAAACTAAATTTTATCAAAATTGCTTACTTCTAAATTTTCACCCTCTCATTTAACCCCTTAGGGGATGATTTCCGGGATAAAAATTATCATATGTCCTTTCCCAGGACCTAAACTATCTCTAAACTAAATTTTATCAAAATTGCTTACTTCTAAATTTTCACCCTCTCATTTAACCCCTTAGGGGATGATTTTCGGGATAAGAACTATCCTATGTCCTTTCCCAGGATTTAAACTATCTCTGATACAAATTTCGTCAAAATTGGTTACGTCCAAATTTTCACCTCCTCATTTCACCCTCTATTTTACCCCTTTAAGGGATGATTTCCGGGATCAAACCTATCCTTTGTCCTTCCCCGGGACTCAAACTATTTAAATACCAAATTTCATCCAAATCAGTGCAGCGGTTTAAGTAGCTCCATACAAATTTTCACCCCCAATTTCATCCCCTTAGGGGTACATTTCCGGGATAAAAACTACTCTATGTCCTTTGCTAGGACTCAAACTATATCTAAACCAAATTGTATTCAAATGGGTTCCATCCGAATTTTCACCCCTTATTTCACCCCCTTAGGGGATGACTTTCGAAATAAATACTATCCTATGTCCTTTCCTAGGATTTAAACTATCTTCTTACCAAATTTCATCAAAATTGGTTACCTCCAAATTTTCACCCCCTCATTTCACCCCCTTAGGGGATGATTTACGGGATCAAACCTATCCTTTGTCCTTCCTCGGGACTCAAACTATTTAAATGCTAAATTTCATCCAAATCGGTGCAGCGGTTTAAGTAGCTCCATACAAATTTTCACCCCCAATTTCATCCCCTTAGGGGTAGATTTCCGGGATAAAAACTATCCTATGTCCTTTTCCGGGACTCAAACTATCTCTATACCAAATTTCATCTAAATCGGTTCAGCAGTTTAGGCGTGAAGAGGTAACAGACAGACAGACAGACAGACAGACAGACAGACAGACAGACACACTTTCGCATTTATAATATTAGTATGGATATCCATGATTCTTAACTGACATACGG
This sequence comes from Epinotia brunnichana, assembly GCA_963854355.1. Lineage (NCBI taxonomy): Eukaryota > Metazoa > Arthropoda > Insecta > Lepidoptera > Tortricidae > Epinotia > Epinotia brunnichana. The sequence continues at coordinate 11,545,629 of OY977949.1, read as the reverse complement.
CATGACATGATAATATGGCACTGAAACGTGGTCGCTTACAATGGGCCTCATAAGAAGGCTCCAAGTCACCCAAAGGGCAATGGAGAGTTTGTTGGGAGTTTCTCTGCGTGATCGCATCAGAAATGAGGCTATCCGCAGCAGAACGCAGAACTAAGGTTATAAGGTAACCGATATAACCACAGATGTATGAATATAAGGAGATCGGACATGGCGGCCGATTTGTATAGAGTGAGCCGGTCGCAAGTACATTAACCCACACAACGCCCAAGTAATTGACAAGACAAAGCACGCACACATCTAAAACACACACACTTGTATACCTACACGCTTATTTGACAATAAACGCGCATCATATCAGGCATTTTGGGAAAAAACGTAATATTCTCTGCGATCAGCACGCGTGCACAGTATGGCAGTGTATGCCCATTGAGCATACAGCTGCGACACGGCCGCCGGCGGCTTGTCCTCTCTCTAGTATTCTATGCTCTGAGGATATAACCCTCCGAATCGCTATACTTAAGTGGCAAGCAAGATACATTGCACGTAGAACCGTTGGGGCGGAAAGGTTTGCGAGTGGCGACCACGTACCGGAAGGCGTGGAGGCCGCCCACAAGGTGGACTGATGACCAGGCCCCGTAGCATGGATGGCCTTATCACGCGACAAGTGACAGGATAGAGCATACGTCCCTGGCTGACACCGTTCGATAGAACGAGACGACGCGCTTATCCTGTCACTTGTCGCGTGATAAGGCCATCCATGCTACGGGGCCTGGTAAAGGTCGCGGGAGTCCGCTGGATGCGGGTGGCGTAGTACCGGTAATTTTGGCACTCTTTGGGGGAGGCCTATGTCCAGCAGTGGACGTATTTTGGCTGATATGATGATGATGATGATGATTCTTAACTTTACTATTAGACCAACCATGTCCGTGCGAAAAAAATGCTGTTTCATAGGAATGGTCTACAATCGACTGACTGTATAAAATATTTTTTTAGACACGGACAAGGCTGGTCCCGTTAGTAAAAGTTATCATGGCTAGAATCATTTTTTTAATTTTGTATTATGACATGACATGTGTCACCCAGAATACTTTATTGAAAATTAAATGGATTGCACAAGCACATGCACATTGCACAAACGGTATGCCGACGGGATTGGATATCGTGGCGTGTAATTCTTCTCATAAGCCACATGCATGTGCTTGACATTTCCATTTCCTGCGTCCAGCCGATAGACACGCGCTGATAATGCTGTGTCCATTACCCACGGAATATGGTCGTGAGTGGAGGTGACGATTTGTAACGTTTTATTAAATGTAAGGCAGCGGCGTGCGGAGTGACGATTCGCTACGTAATATGCCAGTACCTAAGTTTGTATACAAAATCCGCACGGTACCACGCACTGCACCGAACTGCGGTCCGGCGAAATTTAGGAAGCCGACTGAAGGCTCGTGAGCTCTACACAATGAAGCATAATTTCTGCAGAACAGGACGCGGTTATGCGTTGGAACGCAACCGAAGTATGTCGTTCTCCCTCTAACGCAAAGTTTGTGTAGGGAGCCTCCAGCACCCTTAGCGTGGGATTGAAGTGAGTCGCGTCTACTATCGACGCTACCGCCTATCGTCAAGATTTAGTATGAAAAGTCTATACACCGCCCCTGGTGGTCACTCATAGAACTAAAAATCCAAACTGTAACGTGAGGCACTTATATATTACTTAATTCGCTATCGACTTCACGTTCGTTCACGATTTTCCAATATTCAACCTTATATCACTAGCATTTATCGTTTTAATTTAAATGTTTGTCGGTTATGACATTACAGAATACGCGCATCGCGACGTAGACAGTGTCGACTGTCGATACAATATGGCGGCGCGGGAGCCATTTATTTGCATTTTTAAATACAAAATACGCGACAATCCGAATTTTGCGGATATATGTTGTCAATTCAAAACCCTTATTTTTATAAGTTCTTAAATTTGAGATAAATTTCGATCGGATCTACGGTAACTCTTGACGGAATAATACGATATCACGGGCCATTTTGCAAGTGAAATAGTAAACTACAGTCGCGACGGTATTCTTCGATTCGAAATGTCTCACACTACCGATTGGTAGTACGAATCGAACGTTAAATTACGCATCGAAAACTAAACGCAAAGTGCCTAACGTTTTGCAGTTGGTTTCGTAGTCCAACGGCAGTGTGAGTTACAAGTTTGACGGGTCGAATCGAAGAATACCGTAGCGAGATCGAAATCTATTCGAAGCGCGTTTATTCGATCTCGTATTAGTTACGTAACGTTAGGTTACGATTGTATCTCACAATAAGGGTACAGCACGGCTATCACTAAATGGCGCGTGAGGTCTCTCAAGTTATCTCGCATTATCCGTCTCTCTCTTATTAGAAAACTATGAAAGAGACTTACGAGTATAGTGCGAGAAAAATCGAGAGAGATCTCACGCGCCGTCTAGTGATAGCCGTACAGTGCAGGTGTGGGGCGGTTCGTGTCCGTTCTGTATTTAATAGGTACTATACTGTTCTGTGCCTTCAGGCAGGCGGTATACGTCGTAAAAAATACATATATTCAAATACCTTTGCTAGGTTTTCAATATGCTGGGCGCTGGTATTTTATCACGAAAAACTATATCACGAACGACTTTATCACGAAAACTTTATCACGAATTTTTTTTTTTCACGAAAACTTTAAAGGTCGCAGTTCTACCTAACACTCGTCCTCGCTTCGCTCGTCGTCGTACCTACCCAGGTTTCGTGATATGGTCTTTTCGTGATAAAGTTTATTCGTTATAAAGTTTTTCGTGATAAAGTCGTTCGTGAAAAAGTTTTCGTGATTTAGTACTGACACGAATATGCTGCAGTTGTAATACTTTAGGCATCTTGACATCAAAGGTACACTACGGCGCATCACGTATGCTTGGGTTTTGGATTATTTTACTGAATCTTATTCAATCTCGATCATTTGATTGGAAGCCACTCCGTTATTTCTATGCGCCGTGGTTGTGGACAGGCATGTCGTAACATACGTGTATGTAATAGTGCTAGTTCATTGTGTATCTGGTACGTTGAATTCTGCTGTCAATTGATGCCCTTTTCTATATACATTTTCCGTCACTAACTTCGACTTTTAAGTATTTACTACTAACTATTACTCAGTAGGTACTGTAATGTGCTTGAAACCAATTACCAATTTTAGTCAACTTTTTGCTTTTTGCACTGTTTAGGAAGTCATGGGAAGTAATTTTTATTATTCTCAGGGTGTGTTGCACCAAACCGTCTGTAAACATAAGTGGTGTTTGACAACTTTGACAAGTTTCTATGGGATGACAGCTGCCGACGCCATATTTGACGTTGATCGGTCTGTAATCGTAAGTTGGTGCAACCCGCCCTTAGTGTCATTTCGACCTACCAAGAACCGCATCCAAGAGTATTCCATATACAGAGTGGAAAACGGGGCAGTAAGGGCAGCTACTAGAGCCACGCAAAAATGGCATGACATTGGGATTCCCACATTAACTGTATGGAAAAAGTTTTTTTTTTGATTTCTGGGCGTTCTAAGTCAAACCTTGGTCGGTCCTGGGATCGAATGGCATTAAAAATATATCGTCAAAAAAGTTTTTCAAAACTCTGTGAATATAGGTAGATTGTCATCACTTAAAAAGTTAGGAATGAAATCCTAATGCCATTTTTGCGTGGCGGCAAGGACTCTAGTAGCTGCCCTTACTGCCCCGTTTTAACTTTCCACCCTGTAGGTATACTTCGTAAGTTCTCTGGCTTGGTCAAATCGGACTGCAGAATATTTCATTATTTTCATTACAATGAAATCAGTAAATTATTGAACGAGTTCTCCGTTTCAGCTTGTAAATATTAGGGGACATTCTTACTCAATAAGGCTTGTGTTACTTATATGTACATATGTGTGCTAGAGACGATAATTCTTAAATACGTAGAAAACATCTAAGACTCAGAAATCCATGCTCTATATTGATTTAAACTTTCACGATTCTCACACATTTTTTTTAATACAACGACGGTGGCAAACAAGCTTACGGCCTGCCTGATGTTAAGCGTACCGTAGCCTATGGACACTTGTGACTCCAGAAGAATCACAAACGCGTTGCCGTCAAAGTTTTTTTTGTATTTTTACTAAACGGGACGTTTAATTAGCTTATTTATTTACCTATCTGAGCTGTCCCGTGACCATGCATGTTGCGAAATATTCGAATTGTCGGGAGACTTCAGAGAGGTAAAAATTTGAACCCGAGATTTGAAACCAGGACTGTAATTTTCACAGGCAGGATCACCCACTAGGCTAAACTGGTCAGTAGTCGCCAACTGTCCAAGCTTTACATATTACACGCTTTTAATAGTAACGACTACCAACTGATGCATTCAACCTAAGATTTAGCCAAAGCAGAATTACATTTAGCCGAACAACATACCTGCCTAATACTGATTCATCCAGGCATAATCTTACAGATATAATGACTACTACCTACAGGTACAGAAGCAGCTGTGCTCTCCAACACATGTTGGACTCACACATGCATTCACCTATTGTTTGAAACACATCGCACGCACACGTCTAAGTACAAACAATACTTACTTAATGTAACGCCTGTTCAATTTTGAATAGCAACATATGCACGATATGTGAGGTGTGATAGTAATCCGTGCGCTTGGCGCTTATTATTTTGCTACAAAAACATTATTATAATTTTATCTATCCAAATATCATAAACCCTCCATGATGCGTTCAAGAACCGCACATTATGACCACCATAAAAATAAACTGTTTTGTTAGAATAAATTTCTTATCTGTGGAAATGTTATTTTTACTAAATAATAACATCGAATTCGATAATTTCATTCAAAGGCTATAGCCGTGTTTCTATACAAAATTTGCCTTTCTGTCAAATGTTCCAGTAATTTCATTTTTAGATACTCCTTGTAGGCAAAGGTCTGTTCCCCAAAGAAGAGCCATGTACACTTGTCAGTTTTCGTAATATGGCGGTTTATTTTTTTTCACTTTTTAATTTATTTCTTGAATTCGGTCTTTGCGATTAATTTGATTTTTTGGTAAACTATACTACATAATAAAACCCATCACTACAAAAAATATTGCCTGAAACTTTAGTACAAATAATATATGTCAAAATAATGGAAACTATAATTTGTTTTTTTTTTGTGTTCTGGTGTAGCGGCACCTACAGTTTTTATTTCATAAATTGCCCATCTATAGACCTACTACATATATTAAATTCAAATTGTTAGCTTTGGTACTTCATGCCAAAAACTAACTACAAATAAAATTATTCCTTCCTTGTTTTAATGTTTTTACAGGATTGCTTTAATTACTTGTATGAATGAAATCGTACTACATCCTATTTTTGTATTTTGTCATTTTTGGAAGTTTGTTTCGTTTTTGACATTTATTTAAACATTATCTAAAAAATAAAATTTATTTGTAGTTAGTTTTTGGCATGAAGTACCAAAGCTAATAATTTGACCTGGCCATAAAGTAGAAATTACCGCACGCTATGCTTGCGGAAAACCCCACTTCCTGGCCAGATAGAGACGTAAAATTTTGTACTCACCACGGGCGGTAATAAAGAAAGCCTCAGAGCGCATATTTATCGCCCTTGCCTTCGGCTCGGGCGTCAAATACCTGCGATCTGAGACATTCTTTGTTTAACCGCCCTAGGTAAGTAATGTACTATTATTAAATTTATTTTTTCTTTTGCATTTGTATGTCTTTTGACTTGAAAAGTTTACCCACTTGTCATAAGTATTCAGAGTCCAAAAAGTCACTCGGCGCTAACAGGGTGAATCTCAGAGTTTGTCAACATTTGGGGGTCGAAACTCATAATTCCAATAAAATTAAAGACTAGAAGCGTTCCAGAGAAGTTCACAAAAGGATCATTAAAAGTTCGCGATGAAATCATGGAAATTGCCCATTAGCAGGGGTCGACAACTGTCGTGAACGTTTACTAAGTAAACACCACTGCAGGGATCGGAAACTCTAATTATTCTTGTTTGACGATTTGAGGTCCTCGCTGTTTGGAAGTCACTTCATTAGCGTTTGTTTCAGAAGAAGTCCATTAGCTCGTTAAGATTATTAGAATTTTAATGGATGATTCTTAATTAGCGGATATTCAGAGCAATGCGCCTTGGAAAATTTAGTTGTTATTATTCATTCCACAATTCTACATCTACAATCCCTAATTGACTGATAGAAATCGTGTTAATCAAATAGATATACCTAAATACTCACCGATCTATGTTACGATTATTTGGGAGACGATTTGAGATTTTCTTAGGGCTTTATCTCTATAGACCAAAACGAATAGTTTTCGTTTTTATACCGTCTTGAATATTTTTTAATTCTTTCTTCTTGATGAGTTGCATCGATAAGTTCCTCAAACGTCAAAGCTAAAAAAATAAGAATCTGGTCACCATATCTCAGGTCTGACAAAATTTGTATTTCCAATGCTTGATATATATTTTTAATCGGTAAGTGAAAGAAGGAGTTCAATGGTCGCAATGTAAAAAAATACAAATTTGAAGTCGTTTAAAAAGTAACGTCACGTAACGGCCAAATCCTATTGCGCCGAGTACCAGGCTGACATAAACAAAAGGCAGATAGTTTGAACCACAGTTTTGAACGGTAGTGAGCGGCGCCGTTCAATTTCCGATCCCACCGCAAAACGGCGCCGCGCGTGCCGACATACGTGAGGACCAGATTTCGATTCCAAAATGGCCTAAGTGTGTTAAAGCTCCGATGTATATAAGCTCTTTTAACGTTAGAGCTACGCCACTGGACTATCTACGTCAAATCGTAGCGAATAAATCGCGGACAACGCATGTGAGGAGTTGACGCGGCCTTCATGACAATTTGCATGAAAATTTCATAATCCTTCGACATCGTTTATCAGAGTATATGTTGTAAATGTAGACGAAGCATCTGATCATCTCGCTCTTGCGCATATATACTTGTCTGAAGGAGTATCTGCTTTATGGTTTCACTTTATTAGTGCTCAACAGAATCCTATATATAATTATTTTGTTCTATTATAAATTTAACAAATATTTCTTGTCGCAAATCGCATTTTTACTCACAAAAAATCTCCAAAAATTATAGTAGTATATTTAGAATCCACGTCCCTATTATGAGTTAGGTTAAGAATGCTTTATATAGGGATTTTTCCTATGTAAGGATGTACATTTAAATAATGATGTGTTTACCTACTGATAAGTAGTATGTTTTTAAGTATCTATTTCCACTGACGTACTTTTCTATCAAATATTTCAAATATCGAAGCTGCTGAAGCATTTTCACTTTCAGAAAAAAACTAAACACAATCGCCTAAGCATTTCATTGTAAGAGCGTAATTAAAAATTCCGTCTGCCTTTGCATTGTTGCCTTAATAAAGAGAATAAACAATGGCGGCGAATCAATGGGAAAATAACAAATACCGAAGCAAATCAGACGTGGCTACATCGCCAAGGAAAAGTATGGAAAGCGCACTCGGCGTACTGATAGTTGGGTTCTGTACCTACGTCAAACAATTTAGCGTGAAAAAAAAAACTTATTTATCCATTCTAGAGCTTTATTTTTGTATGGCGCTTTGTATCTGTAAAGGCGCATTTTCATTGTTCTATTTATACTCTGTAGGGTCCGTATGCGCGGTGCGGGAGTTTTCCAAAACGCAAACCGTACCGGCAGGCGGGAGTTCTCTTGGATGTATGTTCGCGCGTACCCTTTCCCTCACGAACTACCCTCTCGCACGCTTATAATCAATGGATAGATTTCACTGGTCGTTATACCGCAATCCGCATCCATATCGACTAAACGACCAATTAAAATGGTTAAAACGCGCCTTTACACTTTTTAATTATGCACGCGCGCCGACACAAGGTGTCAAAACGAGCTTGCGAAACGGGGGCTATATATACCACGAAAACCCAATGATCGAAGAACCTTTCCCCTATCCCTATATTGTTCGAATCATGAAGTGCGATAGAGAGAGAGGGATCTTCGATTTTCGTGCTCAGATTAACCCATTGCACAAATTGTACAGCAAAAGAGTTCTCTTTGGTCAGGGAACGCCGAAATGTCCTGTTGTTTCCCGGATTGCAAACCCGCGACATAGGATTACTCGAGGCGCGAGTTTAGTTTAGTTTATTTCATAGTACAATTTTCACAGAACATTTTTCTTACATTTTATTACTTATCGTACAGCGATCGTCGAGATATGCGATAATAAAACATTGAAAATGAATATAATTAATTATGTGTTAGGTACGAGTCGAAGGCGAATGCGATAGATAAACGCTCAAGTGTTAAAATGGCTCTTTTTGTCAGGGAACCCTGTAAAGTCCCCTTGTTTCTCGGATTGCAAATCCCCCGCGACAGGCATCAATGCAGAACTTTCTTCATTTGCACCGCTGTAAACAACAGAGTTGCCTATTAGTTGTTTCCAATTTCAACGCTCCAGGCAGACTCCATTTTTTATCGGACTGAAACATGCGTCCATATGCGGAGTTTGAGGTTGTTGCACTCGTTGCTTACCCATACCAAAAAATAGGTTCCTACATAAAAAAATTAAGAGTAAATGATCAGTAAACTAAGTGATTTCCAAATTGCAGAGGGGTAATCACGTAACGTTCCGAACGCGCGTCGGTACAATTTAACTGTCAATTTTCCATATAAAAAGTGACATTTGGACCTACCCGACGTTTGTACAATGCGTTACGTGATCGACCTGCAGGTGTATTTGTAGCATGAGCCGAATGCGATAGCGATAAACATTGTTGAAACCATAATATTACTGCACCGGATCAAAAAGACTTTTAACATTCGATAGGTATAATATATCGATAGAATAAGCACAAGGATAAAGGTAGCAGCATTGCGAGGTGGTGGTGGATTGGCTAAAACAGTGGACCATTAATCCAAAGATATAGATAAAACAACTTAAGTGTGTGAATGTAGTACCGTTTACAATAGTAGGTTGTGTCTCAAGGGAGCAAAATGCATATTTACGGCATCGGCGGGGCGGTATATTGATTCTTGAACGTTAGCGAGGGATTCTAAAGTAGAATCTTGAGCGTGACAAGGGATTCAAATGTTTACGCCCATGACGGAAATAATTTTGCTACCGAATGATGCTTTTCACACCTCCCATGAGGAAAAATTAAATAGCTCTTTCTAATATTAGTATAGATAATGAATGTTTTGTAACAGGGTGAATTCAATTAGAACAAACCGTATAAATAGATGCCTTCCATGATTGAACAACTGCTTATTTAACCAAACGTAACCGCCCGCCCTTTCTAATTCCGTCCATTCTAAATCTATATCCAAAACAAATAGCTCGTTTATAATTAATTTTGTTCACAAAAGGATTGCGACAGGACAAGACCCGTTTGTCTCTGTTATCGAAATGCTCTTTTATCTGTGTCCTATTTGCAATTTTAAGTCTTACTTTTATTTTATTGTGAACGCAGACGCCATTAATTTTCTTCTGCGAGTCGTTTTGTTGTTGCTATCGACGTCGTCGTTTAATTAAACTGTCAAATCGCTGGATTGGACAAGGATATACATCTAATACAATATGTTTAGCTCTCTATTCTGGCTGTGGGGCTTGTAGGGATACAAATTATAAGTGCATCACAAGGGGCTTAACACCTTTGTACCGTGTTGAATTAAATATCATGTTAAACTGCCATATGAAGCTGTCAAAAGAGTGATAATTTACTTTCAAAACAAAGTTTTAACCGATTTCAATTCAGTACTCCGCCAAGCCACATTAACATTTCCACATGTTTTTTCCAATTTACCACATGAACTGATTTTCGAGAACAAAAGCGTTGATTTGTAGACCAATAAACCAAATCGCTGTGTGTGGGCCGATAATATTTGAGGACTTCCGTTGATTCCTCAAGGATCTCAGAATTACCTTTGGCATTTCATTGTTTGCTATTTCAACGGAATAATATCAGAATCTGTGACGTACTTATATAGTTTGAAGTACATCATTGAGAAGTTCCACAAGCCATCTGTGGTCTTCATCATCACTTCCACTTCACCAAATTTATGATTTCCGGGTGTAAATACACGAGTTATAATAGAAAATACTGAAATTACTACACGCGTGCCTAATATATTTGAGGAGTTCCCTCAATTCCTCATGGTTCCCATCATCCAACTGGGGTTTTGGAAACAATGGGACCAATCTGGAAACATATACTTTCAGTTAAAAAAAGAATTGAACGAATCGGTTCATAAATAACGGAGTTCTGAGGTAACAAACATTAAAAAAAAAAAATACATCCGAATTGAGAACCTCCTCCTTTTTTTGAAGTCGGTTAAAAATGACAAGGTACTTAGGTGTTTAGCAACTTATGAAGCTGTACCTAATCTACTTAAGGAAAGAGAGACAAGTCGTATCATACAACATTTGTGCATAGTCTTTAGGTTAAAAGTGGATAGCAATTAATAAATTTACGTAAAAATAATACCAGTGTGTCCATGAAATTTGTGACTACATGATAAGATTGATAAGTAGCTACTGCTAATAGTATGTTAGTAATAAAAAATTGTTCGCTTAATGATCATTATGAACACAATTCGTTTGTTGTACCTGCAATTATATAAATGACTGAACAGAGCGCGAAAAAAAATCTGATGAAACTGTATTTCTAGAGCTGCTGTCCGGATTTGCCAGATATTCTTGCCCGCTTTGTCGTGTCACATATTAATGCACATGATTGTACTAAACTGTTGCACATAACATGTCCATTTGTAGTACCTAGCCATAGACTCAATAAAAAAAACGAGTTGGAATTGTATTAAATGAATTGCGATTTACATGAAACGCCCGCTACTCAAAATACTTAGATGAGAAGCTCACCTTTCCCTTAATGCGTTGGCAAGGCTTTAGACTCCGATCGATTACCGTTTTATTTGTTTCGGGTATGAAAATGACACTTTACCGTAACGAAACGCATTATTCATAAGCCGGGTGCCCCCCGGGGACGCGGACGCGCAGTTTAATGTCCAAATTTGCATACCGCAGTAACATTGGGGACTTCAGATGAAATCAGATGAACACTTATGCTAACCGCGAAAGCCTCATATGATTGTAATTTGATTTTGAACCCTGTCTAATAGCGTTGATGCCGATTTTGGCTTGTTTGGAGTAGGATCTTAGTTTTGTTAATTGACTGATCTACTAATAATGCAGTAAAACGCTGACTTAACGACGCGCGACGCGGTAAGTTTCAAGAAATGTAATTTGTGATGTGGGGTCCATCACAAACTTCAATGCTATTCGATTTGACTATCCTTTTTTTGAATCTGAATTCAAAATGCCGTGAAATGATAAGACATGAATCACGCCCTTTAATTTCTTAGTTTTCTAACACTTCGAGTGAATAGTTTGTATATTGTAGTTATTTAAAAACCGGCCAAGTGCGAGTCGGACTCGCGCACGAAGGGTTCCGTACCATTATCTATAAAAACTATTTTATTCTGTGTTTTTAGTATTTTTTAGTATGTAGCATTGGCAACAGAAATACATCATCTGTGAAAATTTCAGCTGGAACTATCACGGTATCAGTGAGATACAGCCTGGTGACAGACAGACGGACGGACGGACGGACGGACGGACAGCGGAGTCTTAGTAATAGGGTCTCGTTTTACTCTTTGAGTACGGAACCCTAAAAAAGCAAACACCTAATACTTTGTAATAGCAGACATTACATGTAAATAGCTACTCACCAAGTCATCATCATGGGTACAGAACCCATTAGGTAAGGTTTGTTCGGAAATATTTTTTTGAAGCAAATAGGTTTCTGCGTTGCAAGAAAAACCTTGGAAAACACCACTATAAGCAGCACAGGTATTTAGGCTCGAACATTATTATCCCCTGGTAGTTCGCACGTTCACGTAAGCTTCATCTGAAACACACCTGTATACTGTAAAATGAAATATCATCTCATAATATTAAATGGCGAAAAGAAATATAACTCCCGCGTCACCCGTCCCCGGCGCCACTTCCAAACAATTAGACGGAGCTCGTTAACTTTACGCCGATTTTCACCGGTTTCCACCGGTTTTTTGCAGACCCACTGCGTTTTAGTAGTTCATAAAAAGTAAATTTTGCACTCAAGTGCGAGACTTGCCCCGTTTTCGGAGATAAAAAGGTTTTGTGAGACATTTCATTCATTTGTTTTAATTTTCAACATAAATGCGAAATTATATGTGTGGGTATTTGGGTATGGACTAGGGATTGAACATTTCCGACAGAGACTTATGTTATTGTCCGCAGGGTTTTAGTACAACCGACGAAAAAAATACGATTACACTTATTGCACATTATTCCACCTAAGTACATTAAGGCGAAAAAGACGTAGTATATATACACATCTTTGACGTCGCTTGACGTCGCCTACAGGCGACTACGTACACCAAGTCCATAAAAATTATACATATTTTTAGATAAATTGACACCGTCTACCTACAGAGAGAGATATTATGTGACTGTACTTTTCTCTACCTTTTGTGTTCAAATTGCGGTGATAAAATCATACTAAAGAATGACTTATTTTATCACTGATTGAGGAGCATAATAATTGTCACATGGAATGTTTTTAATAGGTATGTGCCTTTTTGCGTAATAGAGTAATTAATCGTAAAAAAAACCTGCCTACAATTTTGTATCGTATTTGACCATTGATTTCTACTGATTGCGCTGAACCACTAACCAAAATGATGTATTGCCTACTTTATAAAATAGAGCAAAGAAATCAATAAAAATAGCCCCTACGGCGCAGGTAATAAAAACAGCCTACTGTAAATCCGGTGTTTTGATGTAATTTCCATAGCAACGATTTGTGTACACTCGAGGTCGATGAACTTTCGTAGGGCTCAAAGGAAACGATGACATAGCTAACAATCATAATAAATGATAGGTTACACGTTGCACTTACTTTGTAGACTCGATACGTTGACACTTCATGTCAATATTAATTTATAAACGACGACGCCTCAATAAGTGGCGGTTACAGATTTTTCGGAGAAGAATTATTTACACACTATTCGTTTTATTACACACATAATTACCTTGTCAAAAGCTAGTACGTATTTAAGTACGTAGTAGCTGATTAAGTAAAAAAAAGTAAAAAAAGTAAAAAGTCATTTATTTAAACAGAATGAGTTTTACATATGTAGTTACCAGAGGTCCCCACACTAGGCTACGCCTGTATCGTGGAGAACCAGTTAATTTTTAAACATCAGAAATAAGTTACCACAGATATTTATTACATTTGGAGGAGTAAGAAAAAATATTTTACATTGAAAAGTTTATACTTAGCGACTAACTTAGATATTAAAGATAGCTTCAGTGTCGCCATAATTTAACGAATGAAGAAATTTAAAAATAAGTGATTTGGCTTCATTTTTTGTGCTGCCCGTTAGGTTACAATATTTCAGTAAAGTATTATATATTGCTACCCTAATATAATCGCCAAAACGTTTACCAAAGCTGGAAAGAACTCTAGGAACTGGTAACCTAAAGACGCGTTTTTTAAGTAGTGTGTCGTAACAAGTCATATATTTAGAGGTTTTGTGTGTACATAATGAAATTTTAAGGATATAAAGTTGACGTACGGTTAAAACGTGTGATTCGGCATACAAAGTATCTCACATAATCAAATCAAAGTTTTATGGAACACCTATTCATAATCGTAAAACTCATTACTCAGCTGTCGGCCTATTTTAGTATACCTACATTCATTTCGTAGGGCTGGATTATACCAAACAAAAATTAAAAATTGACTTACCTATTCCATGATTTGTCCATAATATTTTAACGTATTTTGTCCTCAAATTAAGTCCGTATGTTTAGTGGAATCCGGCCTTAAACATATTCTGTAGATCGGCGCCCGTACGAAAATACTGTAATGGAAAAGCAGAGAGCTTTCATAAAAATAGCCTTGATCTCAAAACAAACAAGTCGAACAAAAGCAACGGGTTACATACGGAAATGGCTGTTTTCCATCCACTATCACACTTGTGATCTACGTAGAGCCGAACAGTATGAAAGTAATAATTTTGGGAAGACTGAGAGACGTAAAATATGTATTTGTGTTATGTATGATTGATGTCTTTAAATTTGTAAATTAAATTGAATAGCATACATTAAGATAGGTATGATAAAAATATTCCGGTTTGATTCTTAATATCCTTTAATGAATCCCGGCCCATATGTTTAAATATTTTAATAATTTGTAATAATTAAGTATGAATCAATGTAATTTCGTATAATTTAATTTAATTTATTTTGTTTATTCTGATGTATTTGCTAATATGGAATTGTTCTGGATTTAATTATTTTCATTTCATTAAATTAAAGGATCCGTTTTGATTGTTTTTTTTATATTCGTCGGGTGCTCCGTGCAAGGATAGGTAATAGATTGTAGGTAGTTGTTTTATTCCGGTGAGATCCTGTGACTTACTTTTATAAAGGGCCCCAGACCGAATTGAACTTAAAAGAATAATTTACTTTCAAAACAAAGTTTTAACCGACTTCAATTCAGTACTCCGCCAAGCCACATTAACATTTCCACATTTTTTTTCCAATTTACCACATGAATTGATTTCCGAGAACAAAAGCGTTGCTTTTTAGACCAATAAACCAAATCGCTGTATGTGGGCCCATAATATTTGAGGACTTCCGTCGATTCCTCAAGGATCTCAGAATTCCCTTTGGCACTCCATTGTTTGCTATTTCAACGGAATAATATCAGAATTTGTGACGTAGGTACTTATATAGTTTGAAGTACATCATTGAGACATCACACAAGCCATAAGCCATCTGTGGTCTTCATCATCACTTCCACTTCACCAAATTTATGATTTCCGGGTGTAAATACACGAGTTATAATAGAAAATACCGAAATTACTACACGCGGGCCTAATATATTTGAGGAGTTCCCTCAATTCCTCATGGTTCCCATCATCCAACTGGGGTTTTGGAAACAATGGGACCAATCTGGAAGCATATACTTTCAGTTAAAAAAAGAATTTGTTCGAATCGGTTCATAAATGACGGAGTTCTGAGGTAACAAACATTAAAAATAAAAAAATAAATAAAAATAAAATACATCCGAATTGAGAACCTCCTCCTTTTTTTGAAGTCGGTTAATAAAGGATCCGATTTCACTCAAAAATCTCGCAACATATCGTTTTAATATTAGTTCAACTTGAGGCGCATAGGTATTCACCAACCAAAATGATCAAGATAGAAACTGCTGCAAAACTAGTGCGTGAAAATATATACCTAACCCTTGCCTACAGGTTGTGCTAATAAAGGAATCGCCATAACATAACGTTCTGTGGACGCGCCAGCCGCGAAAGATTTTTATTTGAGCAACTTTTTACCTAGCCTCCCGTCTGCGGCCTCAGCAAATACCTCGTGTCGGACACAGAGGTAGTGTGCTTGGCGAACTTTGAGCTGAAACCTGAATTTACCTGAATGCCTACTCGACTGGCTTACGCACAATTCGCACAAAACTATGTCACGCGACAAACGTGCGTCTCTCTCTCTCTTTCTGATTTGTAAAGAGTGAAAGAAATGGGGAAAACAAGCATACAAGCAACCACCATTTATAATGTAACGAAACGGGTCAGTCATGTTTTTAAGGTCAAATATCGCTCGACATGTTTTTAACCGACACGCGGTTCTTATTCATGAGCGCTCGCTTATATTTTAATGTCTTAAACTGACTGCGGAGTTTTCTATAAATAAACACCTCGTGATTCTTGAAGGGCTTGTCACGACCGTTGTCCCAATTCCCTGTTATGTGACAAATTTCTAACAGCGACAGACAACTAAGCAATAGATGCCCTTCAAAATGATTAAATTAACACTTCTGGCTCATATTTCTGAGATGATCCATCTCGTTAGCAATCCTTGAACTTACAGATAGTCCATGTGTTAGTTACATAGTGTGCTTCGCTTCAGAACCGTCTTTGCCACATCTCAAATAGCATTCTAAACGTGCTGGCTCAGCGCTGATGGGACTCGCCGCTGCTCGCGCGCTGGGTCCAGCTGCACGCGCCTGTAGTCGCCGCACCACGCCGCTTTTAAGTTAATTTTATTTTATTTATTTGGTACTAACATAGCTTTATAAATCTCATTGTTACTAACATTTTATATGGATTACTATTTTCCGAAATAAAAACTTTTAATTTGATTTGATTTGATAGGGAGTTCCTCCCAAAGGAACTAATGCGAATAATCCGTTTGGCGAAAAGGATATTGTTTAATTAACGATAATTTGAAATTGGAACCTCTAGTTAAAAACAAAGTCATTTAAATAGTATTATAATGACGTGGGTTGGATCCTTTCCGCAAAATTACAAAAAAAATAAAAAAATTACATACTGTTTTGCCAAAAGGTATTTGGCAAGCATAGCTAGACGAAGTTAGATTTACGAGTAGGTACTTTTCGGTTCGACAATTGCACCACCAGTAAGTTTCCAAAGCAAATACCTAAACTGTCGGCTGCGAACAAGGTTTAATTCATTTCCCGGACACCGTCCCAATATGTGGTCCCGGGGCGAATAGGTGAGCGGATCGATCATTCATTCATTCTTTGCTTTGATTCCGATTTTTAAATTCGAATGGCATTTTGGAAAGAATGCTGGGAAGCCGGCGATTTTAGTTTTTGAACGTCAACTTGAATATAGAGGCCATTTCTATGACCAATTCATTTATAAGCAAAATTTATATACCTAACCATATATCATATGTAAAGCTTAATTGCCGTATTCGGCCTGTGTACGGTACGCCCCACTGCTCTAAATAGACTTACTCACATTCTACAAGAAATAATCATATACCTACTTTTGACATATGAGATTTAGCCATTCTAATCTCATTATCTTCTTTTTTGTCCTTATTTTATTTTATTTCTCTACTTTAAGATATTAAATACAATACCTACAACAAACCTTCATAGGTTTAATTCGGGTATTGAATAAACCATTAATTATAGTTTTTGTTTTGCAGTTACTGAACACCCTGTCTACGGATTTGGAGGAAATGCTGACTGAGTTGTGCGACGACAAAAACTTAGCCAGGTGAGTGAATTAAACTTCGCTGAATGAATGAATGGGTTGCGATTCAGTGAACGTTTGCGGGCGTTTTAGCTGAGTTTCGGAGATTTAATCATCTCCTTGTTATTCTGTACGCGGTACGAAATGGGTTAGCATTATGCTTTATATATTGTATGGTACGCGAAAATGTTGAATGCATTTATAAATCATACATACATATAATCACGCACGTTTCCCGGAGGGGTGGGCAGAGGTCACGGATTTTCACTTTCTACAATCTATACGATCTCGGTTTTTTTTCCATCTTTTATACATTTTGCTTACATGAGAACTTAAAACTAGTACAATTAAGGTTACGTGAAGTATGCTCAAGAAGTAAGTTATTTATATTAATAAATAATCAAACAACAACAATGTTGTTAGATTTGCCATTATGACGGTACATACGAATGTTGTAAATCAGCCGATAGATACGAAATATACGGGTAGGCCAACAAGTATTCACGAAGTATGCACATGGCACGGATACTAAACCGCGCACCGAGTATAATTATCTGGATCTAGACAAAGCTTTCTTGCTTCAAAATAAGTCATACCTGTCGCATACGAGTTGTTTAAATGATTCCACTCTACTCTGTACTCGGCTCTTACTACAAATACTCTAAAGCTAGATTGCAATGCATTTTCCACGGGGAGCGGGAAATATCATACCATCGGCAATAAAGTAGGTAGTACCTACCTAATTCTTTTTATCACATGCATACAATTTGAGTTAAATGCTCGCCTCGCCTCGCCGGTGAAAAATTAGCTATATCCTTGTCATTGATATGCAGCCGTGAACTGTAAAGTAAATTTTTAAACGAATTATCCTTCCTATAATCAGTTTTCCTTTTAAAATTTTCATATATGGCCCTTTTGTGTATTAGTGTCGAAGAGAACTCGTTCCGTAACAAAAGGACACACATGCAGCAGACGGATTAAGGGGACCGCTGTAAAATTCGTTTATTAATCCTTTCAATTTTCACGTCCACCTCAAATCAAAGCGACTAAAGCTGTGGGCTTGACGTGTTTGTCTAGTTCACAGAGGATTAATACGTTTTCGGCCACTCGTATATAAAAGTACCTATTATTAATAACTAGATTATGATAAGGTAGGTAAGTTAGGACACGGTTGAGTATCTTGCAGCAACTATTAAATTGTAATATTCTAACACTTTATCGATATACTTCGAGTGTGGCGTTCAAAATGTTGGCATATCGTTCCTGATGTGCCGACGGAAAGTTTCCTAAATTGCGAAAAATTTGCAATTTAACAACAAAATTTCAGAAATTTCTATTATTTTTAACCGGCTTCGAAAAAAAAGGCGTTTGAAGTCAGTGCCAGACAAATAACGATACTTGCATAAAAAAATCAATCAAAATCAATTATCTATGTTTCAAATAGGCCATTTATAAGGGCACTTTTCAAATAGGCCGCAAGAGCATTTTTACATTTAGTTTGGCACCCGACTTCAAAACTAAGTAAATACCGAGATAATTATAAATTTTCTTATTATTAGGTAATTTATCTATCCAAATATCATAAACCCTCCATGATGCGTTCAAGAACCGCACATTATGGCCACCATAAAAATAGACTGCTTTGTAAGAACAAACATCTTATCTGTGAAAATGTTATTATTGCTAAATAATAACATCGATTTCGATAATATTATTTCATTCAAATTTCGAACATCTCTGAAATCAAAGAAATTTGATTTGACCTCTATTCTAATATCAGTCGAGATGACGTTTAGTTCGAAATGAATTGTCAATTTGCATACAAATTTGACAGATGTCGCACGTAAGTAAGATATCGAACGATCCTATTTGGATCCGACTCTAGTTTGCCTCTGAATTAAGAAAAAACTATGACAGCTGCCAGAAAACAACGCCGCGATGCCGGTCATAATATGCAGCTCCTGAATGCATCGTGGAGGCTTATGATATGTGAATAGATAAAAGTAGTGTATGTAACTGTACATAATTAGGCATTAAGACACTCGTGTGATGTTATTATGAAACTCGCCTTCGGCTCGTTTCATAAACCCACACTCGTTTTTAGTGCCCTTCATTATGTAAAGTCACATAAACTACTATAATAGGTAACTAATAATACTTTTTGGCAGAAATTTTTTTTACGGAGTAGGGATTGGATAATGATAGGGGTGGTGTACTTATATAAAATTATTTTGTGTTTTCAGTGGGTTGTTTTTTAGGGTTCCGTACTCAAAGTGTAAAACGGGACCCTATTACTAAGACTTCGCTGTCCGTCCGTCCGTCTGTCTGTCACCAGGCTGTATCTCAAGAACCGTGATAGGTAGAGTTGAAATTTTCACAGATAATGTATTTCTGTTGCCGCGCTATAACAACAAATACTAAAAACAAAACAAAAATATTTTTTTAAGGTAGGCTCCCATACAACATACGTGATTTTTTTGCCGTTTTTATAGATAATGGTACGGAACCCTTCGTGCGCGAATGCAACTCGCACTTGGCCGGTTTTTGGAGACGGTTCCCTTTTTTTTTAGTTGCATTTTATATATTTTTGCATAGGAATTCAAACTTTCCATTACCAAAATAGAAATTTCCTTTGTTTCCTGTGAAACTTTCTAGAAATTTCCGAGAACTTTTCCAACTTTTTGGAAACTTTCCGAAATTTTGCACATCAGTGAAAAAGTTTTGTCACTTTTGTCACACATAATAAGACTTAAGAAAACTTCAATAGAAAATTCATGACCGTCTTTCTGACTCCTCCCACTTGCTTTTCGACTAAAAAATGTACAATGTACAGCATAAGTACTTGCTTAATTTCGTCAGTATTTTATGAGAAAACTACAGGCAAAACCTAAACACAATGACTGACTGAAGAATAGAATAGTTACAAGTGTGTGGATAGTTCATAGTCATGAACAAGACAATTATTATTATTATTATTTTGTGTTCGTTTCTTTTTATACAACGACGGTGGCAAACAAGCTTACGGCCTTTTTTTTTTTTTTTTTTTTTTTTTTTTCGTGAAGAAAACCTTCGAACCAGGTTCCCAGCTCTCGGGGGAGGTCTGGGTTATGTGGTACCCACTAAAAACTCCACGTCAACCGCCATCTGCGCTAAGTAATTCGGAGGACTCTAGGATCTCAGGTTGAACGCACTAGAGCCCTCCTCGCGCTTTGCCCCTGCTGGCTCGTTCTGGGCATTTTCGCCACCTTCTCTGGGGTGGCCGAGTGCTGTGGCCCCCGCCACAGAAAATCACTGGCGACCCCGTTGACCCCCTTAAGTCGCCTTTTGCGACAGGCGGGGGAGACCGCAGGCCTATTCTTGCCCGAGTCTACACGGGTTAAAGCTTACGACCTGCCTGATGTTAAGCTGGTACCGTAGCCTATGGACACTTGTGACTCCAGAACACAGATGTGCTCCAGAAGAATGACAAGCGCGTTGCCGACCCTTTATTCACTTGAGGATCCCTCAGTCCCAACACAGCGCACCCTAGGGAGCTATGGCGACCTTACTCACCACCAGAAACACAACACCACGTGCTTCATAGCATGCAATAATATAGCAACACTACAAAGCAGTGGTGCTATTATGGCTGCGGTCTTCTGTAAGGTGGAGGTCTATCGTAAAGTTTCACAAAAATGTATCGTGGTTATGTAGGAAGGAAGGAGGTACCTAGGTAAGGTAGGTAGGCTTTAATGGATACATAATAATGTTTTTACGCAGAAAAGCAATCAGGTGTACCACCAAGCGGTAGGTAAAGCCGCGCACAGTACTCGGCACGCATAAAGTCCACCCACGCAGATTTTGCATAAAAATCCGGGGATATCGCTCCAACACGCCATCGCATTATGCAACCGGTGTGTCATTATCATAAACGTACCGTATGTTATCACCAGGTAGCTAAACCAAAGCTCTCCCTTCATTCCACACTAGAACGAAAACACTTATTCTAATAGAATTGAATGGGCAAAACAAAACAAGGTTATTCTGCAAAGCAATTATTATTCACTTCCTATGTTATACCCCGGAACTTGTTAGGGATCGTTTATTTAGGACCGCACAATGCGTGAACTATGCACAATACGAACTCATTCGAACTTTAATAGACTCATAGGTACTGACATATCTACTGTGTTATATGAAACGAGCCGTCAAAAACAACAGCACGTGTCCAAAACAGAGACCCAAAGTTCCGGACAAAGCATTATGAATAATGAAACACCCTCTGTACAAAGCTTGACTGTGAGCTCACCCATTCTGTAGATATACAAGTACAAAGCACCTAACTGCAGCGTGCGCCGAGAATTTGCGGTGAAATCGTCGGTAGGGTGTCGCAGGGAAAAAAATGGGGACACAAAGTGTTTTTACGGCTTTAATACGAGTTTATTAAAATATTTAAAGCGGAACTTTAGCGCGAATTTCCCTGAAGACTTCCCAAAAGGTCCCCCGATTCTCGGTTATGGAACTTTCAGCTATCTCTTACTGGAGTGATAAATTAAAACGAGGTGCATGGACGACATCGCCGTGACAGTCTCGTGGTAATGAAGAAATCTGAGAATAATTGAAAAAAGTTTAATCTATTCTTGTACTTGATTTACTGTAATTTTCAACCATCGTTCAAACAAGGGAGGGTGGTCTTTTGATGTGAAAGCGCTTAGGAATTCTGAATAGACTATTACGTACAGACCTTTCGTCTGGTTTCGGCGACCGCTTTTCAAGATTGCAGAATCGTGAGTTAATGAAGTGAAAGAACAGGGATACCTGAAACAATTCTCACGTATTTATTTTTTTTATATCAAGGGAGGTTCTAAATTTTCAATCTTTTTCATGCCGCGACCCCCTTAGTATGACCAGTTCTTAACTTATATATTTTAATAAGACCGAATACTTAAAAATACGAGTAGCCTCGACCCCCTTAAAAAGGTTTAACGATCCCCTGTGGGGCCTCAGTTTGAAAAACACTGCTCTAAATAATGCACTAAAACACCAGACTAAATCTAACTTTTACCATTCTATTAAGTGACAAAACGTCCTAAAACCGGACTGAATTTAAGTTTTATAAAAATGCGGTTTGACAGCCGTCTGGTGGCATCCACAGACGCTTCAAGTTTAGGGTGAGTACCAAAGTTTTATGACGTCTTTATACCGGGGAATGCTTCTCTAACTAATTGTAAAGAGTTGTTTGATATTAAAATGGCGTTTTCTAGTACCCGGAGTTCTAAAGCCATTTTCATTTTGCTCAAGCTTTTGTACTTGAGGGATTGGAGAAGTTTTGTATTTCTGTTTGCTAAAATTTTGAAATAACTTTTATGCTGGGAATGAGTACTTAATGTTAATTTTGTATTAACATTATACGCATACGGGTAATTGTGGCTAAATAAATATATTTATCTAAGCAAGTTTGTCGCATTGTAACTAGAAAGTGTGATTTAAACTTGCTGCAACTGTGTAAACTTGCCATGGCAAACTTGAAACAAGCCTTCTTTTTATAGATATAATATCGAACTTTTAGCAAGTCTATATCAAGTTTATATTCTTATCTGGGTACGTAGTTATCGCAGTTAACCCATTATAGCCTAGCGGTGCCGTTTGTCACCCAATTTACCGCGTTCATATTTTTGCGCCAAGTATACGCGTCTCAAACAGTGAAGCTCGGTGATTAGCTGTCGATGCTGTTCTTAAGCGATAGAGCTATGAGCTTTATTACATCTCGCTCCTACCTATGTACTTTTTGCGACCGGCATTAGCATCAACAAGTCAGTGTTGTGAAAATATTACCATTAATATTATCTCCGACTATTTTCACTCAATCGAAAAACTTGCTGAGAAACCTTATATTTATTTTAAAAACATGTGGACTTACAAATTTTTTTTTTACTTGCAGTTACATGTATGGGGTACACCACTAAAATATTTTTTTTTAGTAATTTCATTACAGAACTATGTAGTGTCTAACGAAATTCACCTACCCTACAAATTTTATTCAAAATACACCTTAAGCCTTGGTCAGACACACGGCGCGACGCAGCGCGATATTTCCATACATGGCCTGTTTGACCACGCTAGCGGTTTGTACGGAGATATCGCGCCGCGCGACCGCGGCGCTGCGTCGCGCCGTGTGTCTGACCAAGGCTTTATACTTTTCGAGCAAAATGCCTGTGACATACGGACAGATGCATAGACGGGCAGACATGACGAAACTATAAGGGTTCCGTTTTTGCCATTTTGGCTACTGAACCTTAAAAAAGCCCTCTACGCATTGTACCGAGTATGCTGGCGGTATTTCCTCATTGAACTGCGATGCTGATGCGTTGCACGAGAAAACCGCCAGCTCTTCGATTACCAGTTATGATGATACTAACACTGAAATAACTCTCGATTCTGTAAATTCCTACAATTGAGGAGCTAAAACGAATAGTTCAATTCAAAATTGAAACGCAGAAGCTTAAAAACCACTATCTTGAAATAACTTACAAAGTTGAGGAAAGCCTCGTTTTCGACCATGGTTTTCTACTATGTCGCTGAACCGACCTGTTATGGATTGGTACTCATTAAACGCATAATTTTATGTTCTTTAACTTCTAAAAGCTACTATGTTAAAGGTATAATATGTGTGTAAACGACGTCAATACATATATACCTATACGTTCTTAAAGGTTCAAAAATATCTGAGCAACCCTATTTAACAATATAGTTGTGTTCACATAACATCACTGTGTCCGTGCACTGAACTGTGCCGTTCATATTATCAGTATTTTTAATAAAAACATAATACATTATAACGACTACATTCACTTACCCAGACAGAATATTGTAAAACGCTGCTTAAGGGGACGTAGGTTCGTGGTCTTCTCTCCCTCTCACTGAGCATAAGCGTGAGCGAGATGGAAGTGCGTGTTCGGTGGCGTGGATATCATGTTTTTTAATTTTAAATTTTTGTGCGTTTTAATAAATAAAAATGTAATATATAGCTGATTTCCCTCAAACATGACATTGCCAACTTTTAGAACCAAATTTAATATGTTTAACTGTTGTGAATAATTTTTTGAAATGTATTTTAGACCTATGTTCGTGATTTTTTTCTATCAAGCGAAAGTCAAAAACTCAGAATTCGAATAGCTGATTTCCCTCGAAAAAGGCCTCAAAATTGCTAATTAAATTTAGGACAGCCGTATTTTAACCCAAACAATAGCTACGATTTTTTAAAAATCGGTTTTTGTAGCTCACGTTGCCTTAAAAGTGAAATACTCAACATTTCTATAGATATTAAGAATTGGACATTGAAACCACATTTTATTGAAAGCAAGTCCAATGTCTGCACCCACAATCCACAATGGCTTTGTGCGCAGACTGCCTGACGACCCTTTTGTGGTTCTGAGCCATATCTCTACTTACTGCGCTTTTAGTTCTTATAAACCCTCATATTCGCTAGTAGCGATGTTTGTGCTGGGATTTAGGATTTTATGAAACTTCGCGTTCTCTTCTGTTGTTACAGTCTCGTCTAAATAACATGTCATACTTACGGTTTCGAACTTATTATGTGTATACATATTTTTAGTCTTGACCGTACAATAAATTGCTTGATATTGTAACTGATATCTACTAATGTATGCATGTAGGGTATGTAAGAACTTAATTGTACACATTAACAACACAAGTTGAAAAACGGCCGATATTTTCATTTCAAAGTGCAATATCTCAAAAACAGCTGAACCGATTTTGTGGAAACGTAGCTAAGGACCATCTCGATCACGTCAGCTTTTGGATAAAAAAACCGCATTCAAATAGGTCTATTCGTTTAGGAGCTACGATGCCACAGACAGACACACAGACAGACAGACAGAAACTTATAACACCCCTCTCTTTGCGTCGGGGGTTTATAAACACAGGTTAAAACATAAACATGATAGTATGTAAGATAGAAGTAGGTGCAAAGGCGAACTCTTCCAGCTAACCTTTGTACACCGTGTACAAAAACATATAGAACAAACCAAGAACACAAAAGAAATCTAAGAAAAAACAATATAAATGTAAGGTGTACAAATACTATAAATATATACAATACAAATATACTTATATAGGTACATATCGCAATTATACAATATATAAATAAATAAAGTATTCAACCGATTCACAAGTTGTTGGAAAGCCTTAAACTTCTTCAAATTATGTTTGAGTGATGCAACAGATTTAACTCATTCCACGGCTTCACATCACAGCGCGCACCGCGCACCATAAAAGATTGAGTAGAATATGAGCGCGTCTTATCAGACGGCACCGCAAGGGTAAAGTAAGGTTAGCACTCGACCCGACCGCAAGCGATGACCACTGTCATTAATCATAATAATCATATAACTAAAACGCTCTGTAAGGTATGGAGGGGACGCGGCCGCGGGTTTAAACAGTAGGTACGTTATAAAGTAACGACACTCTGCGCCGGCGAATTGGCAGCCACCGAAGCTGGGAACGGAAGTCGGAGACATGATCATACTTTCGGAGTCCAAATACGTATCAGATGCATATACATTTTGTAAGCGCTCCAGCTTACCAAGTAGCTCCCCCGTGAGATCAAGAAACGCAATGTCACCATAGTCGAGGAGAGGAAGCAAAAGAGACTGAGCAAGAGTCAACTTGGTATGAAGAAGAAGGAAATTCTGCAAACTAATTTTGTTGGCGTTTGACCTTCAACATAGGTTTCTTGTGATTAAATTTTATCTTATGACCTAGGTACTACCTAAAACTGATCCACCAAAGTGTTAATTTTCTAATACGGTTCAGGTCATGAGTCTTGTATGCTACCTCAGGTCAAATGAAAATTTGATTGGTTATTAAAGGCATCAGTTATAAGAAGTTCTTAGGTGCTTTTACGATGATTCTTCAGAAACGTATTGGGTTTTTTTTTATTTACATTCTCATCACTTTTGCTTTCAGGGCACTGCAGCAATAGTACATTATTGCCGTGGCCGGGAAGGAGGCAATTGCAGGCTGAGAATTTTGTTTAAACGGACGAGCTTGCGAGTCCGTTTAATTATAATACGAAGCCTGCAATTGACATTCCGGCTGAGGCTAATATAGTGCTTTTCTCAAAAATGGGGGAATAAGAAAAACTAAATTGAAATCAAGCGTTATTATTAAATAAAAATTGAGGATACTACAAATCACATAAAACTAAACGTCATAATATTTTTTTAAACAGAATCGTAAGTGTATTTTTCCATCGAAAAACGCAATCTTTTTATGACACATACAAAAATGTCGCGTTTGCAACAGAAAAATATACGACTTGATTTGGCTGAATACGACCTGTGCCGTCTTTTATATGCCAGTTTCTACTTTTTTTAAAATTTGGTACTCGACAAATAAAGGAATTTATATGTAACATTCCAGGCGGCCTGCAATGTTTTTTAGTTTTTAATTTTGATCTGGCCTTAAACTATACACTTTACCTTTCAATATGTAGCGAGTTATGTCCACTTTGCGGGCCATTTTTGAGAAAAATATTATTATTAGTATTATATTATAAACTGATAGATTTTTCTCATTTATGATATGTTCTATATCGAGTTGCCTCTACGACCTACGTTCTCATCAGTAGAAAGTTATTCACGACGCTACCCTAGCGCATCACCACAAGCTTACCAACATGAATCTGACCTCTTATAACTCATAGTCGATAAGAATTTAGGGACCAAATTATACTAGGGAGCAGTTCAAAGTTGAGGATGAGTTTTGTGAGTACACAGGCTGGTACTTTTGAGTGATTGCAGGCCTCGCAAACAATGCCGAGTCAATCCCGCCGTTCCCGCCGTTCCCGCCGTCATATTGGAATATTATATGAGTATGACTATGCCTGTCGTTGTTTGCCCACAGTAGCTTTCGC
The DNA here is from genome assembly GCA_963854355.1 of Epinotia brunnichana. Lineage (NCBI taxonomy): Eukaryota > Metazoa > Arthropoda > Insecta > Lepidoptera > Tortricidae > Epinotia > Epinotia brunnichana. Next base: position 11,518,570 of record OY977949.1, on the reverse strand, counting down.
AATCAATCGTTCAGCTTTGAAGCTGCAGGTGTGTTTGTGATGAATATGAAAAGGTTTAATATAATCGGCTCAAATATAAAGTTTCTTTATATGTATGCAATCTTACTTACGGTGTAAGTACGAGGGGTCTTCCGCGACCATCAGCTTCATAGTTGCATTAACGTTTATTAACTGTAATGTTTCATTACATTTAAGTTGTTGCTATGACTTTATTGGCCAAGATATCTTAATGTTCTGTGCAGCAGGGTGTAATTGTCAAGGAGCGTTTTTGAAAAGTAACATAGAACTTTATAACGAAACGTCGGGGTTAACACCTAACTTATATTATACTAGCTGTTGCCCGCGACTTCGTCCGCGTATAACATGTTATCGTCTAAAAGTTTGTTTAAGGAATGAATTAAAAAAAAAACATTGAAATTAGTTTTGTGCCTAGTCTTTCGTAAACAGTCTAAAACGAAGTTACAAATCTCTTACTTTAAAAATGTCTTGCTCTATATTATACAAACTTCGAACCCCGTTTTAACCTTCTTAGGCGATGAATTAAAAAAGACGCTGAAATAAGTTTTGTTGTATTTTAGCATGTTTGTTTAGTCTAAAACCGAAGTTACAAATCCCTTACTTTAAAAAATGTCTTGCTCTCCATACATACCCAACATTGCACCCCTTTTTCATCCCCTTAGGGGTGGAATTTTCCAAAACGCTAAAAATACTTTATTTGTATCGTAATAAGTAATCTTTCTAAAAACTTTTAAGGTACTATCTCAAAAAGGAGTTTCCCTCATGAAAACTTTGCAACCCTTTTTAACCCCCTTAGGGGTCAAATTTTTTAAAACTCTGAAAGTACTTTATTTGTAAGTAATCTTTCTACAAAGTTTTTCTCTTGCTCAAAAAATAAAGTTTCCCCCATACAAAATTTGCACCCCTTTCTAACCCCCTTAGGGGCAGAATTTTCCTAAACGTTGAAAGTACTTTATTTGTATTCTAATAAGTAATCTTTATACAAAGTTTTAAGTCTCTAGCTCAAAAAATAAAGTTTCCCCCATACAAACTTTGCACCCCTATTTAACCCCTTTAGGGGTATGGTTTTCGAAAATCCCTTCTTATCCGTTGCCTACGTTGTAAAAGGTAGTTCTGGTGTTAATTTCAACTGTCTGGGCCCAGTAGTTTCGGCTGTGAGTTGATAAGTGAGTGAGTGAGTCAGTCAGGACATTAGGCATTTATATTTTTGTTCCCATAAATATAATTATTATACTTTTTGCTGTCAATCCGTACTGTTTTTTTGCCTGTAGGTATCTATTTCTTCAAATACTCATCTTTAAAGATTAGGTACTCTTTCCGCTTGTCTTCCAAATAAATAGGGGAGTAGACTCAAAATTGATTAATACTTCAAAAGAAAGAAGAAACGAAAAACCCGTTCAAATATCTCAAAAAATTACGAAGCTAGATCGGGACGGGAGAAAAAACAATCGTTTGATATGAAGGTGAGTTTTGCGGAAAAGGGACAAAACATACCCCCTCTTAAAACTTTGGACACTTATAACTTAGTGATTACTTAAATAACCTACTCTTGCGTTGTTTTTTTCTCCAGTTGACTTCATTTTAAGTCCTTTTTCGAGAAAATACAACATAGTGATTATTTTATTTAGTGTCTACAGTGTTTACACCCCTATTTTCGATCTATCCGACATCCGTATTTTCTTTTAAACCACGAACTTCAGAATTCGAAAATATTCGGGTATCTCTATCTCTATCTCTATCGCACTAACATTAAGTACTCGAGTGAGAGGAATGCAGATATACGAACTTCGAGTTTTGGTTTTCGTGGTTTGGCTGAATGCGCAAAGAGAGCGCGCGCGTGCCATTAAAAAAACATTTGTGTTACTTATATTGTTCGAATTTGTTAATTAAATACGCCTTAATACGACATTTGCGCATATACGTTCTCATATCAGAATCGATTAATTTCGATATACTTTAAGAATAATAAATGAAAAATTAAATGAAGTCGTATATTGCGGAAAATTAACTGTCGCAGTCGGATAAAAAGTTAAAAACTATCCTAAGTTACAGCTAGAATAATAATGTACCTATATAAAAAGTTTCATATTTTTCTGTTCATGGGATGCTGAGAACATTCGTAACAACGCAAAGCTTAGTTTCAAACTGGCTGATTCTTTTTTCAATTTAGAGATTTATTATAAGTGGAGATGACCTATAGGTATATTTATATGTAAAGAATTAGTCGCGTTACCCAGTTCACAGGGCGTGTCTCGACACACAAGTAAATTACATTTTAACACCAGACAACAATATTCTCGTTAATTAGAAATGAGCGAAAAAATATACATTGCCGAGTCAATTTCGGATATAAGAATACATGTATCCGACATATCGCAGCATTCCACCGCACTTCTTTCTCCCATCATGGGGAGAGCGGTAATTATTTCTAAATTAACCGCGGCTGGGGCAACGGCTGCGCTAAATTAAATCGAACGACGGCCCCCAATGGTCAACGATCGGTGCGTTTACCCTGTAATGGACCATCAAAGTCTATAGCTATGGCGGCAAATGTGCGAGTAATGGCATTTGTTGGGGTTTTTTGGTGATAGAAGAAGTATCATTAGATAGCTGCTCGTCATTAAATTGCTAGTAATGCAAGTGTGTTTAAAAAATTGGTTGTCTATAAAGTCGGTTTACGGACGATAATTTAACGTGATAACGTCATAAAGCCGAACGCTCGGATCAGGTGGAAAGGGACAATGAGTCATACTTTTTCTTGCGTGCTGCCGGTGCTCATCGATTTATAAGACGTTATCACGTCAAAATCTCTGGAATCAATAATTTAGTACTGATTGAATTTTCATTATGTATATATTCTCTATATATGCTTAAAACTTGTCCTTTTCTCTGAGATATATCCAAACGCGTTAAAATGTAATATATGATAGTGGATGTGGATTACGGACGGGTTGGCAACTTACAATTAAATACCGATCAACATAAATTATGCTGGCAGCTGTCATTGCATAGAAACTTGTCAATCTTTCCATAATATCTACAATCCGATTTTAACGAACACCGCCAACGATTACAGACGGTTGACGGTTTGGTTTGGTAGTTCCTTAGCCCTTAATGACAAATAATATTGCTGAAATAATGACAGGTTTGAAGTAAAAAATTAAGTAAATTTGACGGTTTAGTTCAGTTCTCGACTCTTTAGACTTATAATTTGCTAATACTCGTACGTAATAAATAATGCAAGAGCAAATTACAAAACGTACATAAACCGGTACCGTTTTGTGACGGTTTATACCGTTTTGGTACGGTTTATATTAGAAGTATCCTAGTTATCATTGCTCTGAAGAGTTTTCTTACAAAGGACACTGACATCTAATAAGAAATACATTTTACGCTCTTTTTTTATTTGCTTACTGAAAAAGCACTGCTAAGATAAATTCTTCTTCTTCTGTTTATTTCCAACAATCCGGAGTTAGTTCAAACACAAAAACGGAACAAGGCACATTTATTTTATCCCCCCAATAAAAATATTAGGTCATAAGCTTCACCGCAAGTGTTGCCAGCCATTTCGAAGCGACAAAGACAACGGGCGATAACTGTAACACTAACCATAACGCTTGTCTATGCCCCGTTGTTGACTGCTACCAAGCCAATCTCAGAACCAAACCCAACGCAACTTTACCACCAACCAGACACCATCGATCCAAAATACAATTCTATTCCGTTGAGATAGAGCTCAACGAAATAGGATCGCAATATTGTGGTTGTAAATATTCCGATATTCTGGATTTTGGGAATCTGAATTAAGCTAACACTCGTTTTGTTTTAATAATAAAGGGGCTTTGAAATTAATTGAAGCTAAGAATAAATAGGCTTGTTTGTTCAAGAAATTGCTAGCGGCTCTTTGTTACATGTTCCCAATTGAACTAAGTATTCCTTAGTGTGAATAAGGATAATCAAGTTAAAAGCCGTGTGGCACCAAATGCTTTTTAAGTACATCGGTTGAAATCGTGGAGATAATGTAAAAAAAAATTGCCATTTTGCACGTTTACCGTTTTTTGTTTGTTGTAAATATTTACTTAACATCCTAATTGTATCACTAAAGTGTCACTTGTGAGTTGTTCAATTTCCAAATAAACCCACGTTGAGTCAATAAAGAAATATTATGACTACGGGATTTAACTTTGAATAATTATGGGTCCCCAAGAGCTCCTTGTTTTTACAGAGAATTTCATTCTTAAAGAAAACATTTTTCCCTAATTTATCACCCGTCATAAACTTCGTGAACAGTTGAAGGAGAATAAGTAGGAAAGTATTTTCATGCGTACAAATCCATGGTAATCCCTTTATCCCTTTGTGGTATAAGTAGATATATTTAAAAGTAGTATTCTCACTTCTACAGGGTGTGGCCTGTAATAGGAGCAAAAAATTAAACGGTAGATTATGAAGCTTGTGAACAATTATTTCCACATGGATAAACTTGAAAAAAAAAATCTTTTTTTTTTAATGTTTTTTCTTCAAAATAAGTTTAGTTGTATTTTTTTACTCTTCTGGGGTGCTATCAGTAACTTTTTATTTTAAAGACACTAAAAAAAATTCAATAAAAATCAATGAAAAATTATGACTCGTTACATGATGTTACCTCAAAATCCGAATTGACTGCTGTGCTATGATGTCGTGGTGCCAAGATACATTACTTGGAGGTCATAACTTTAGATCAAAATATCTCCGAATCCAAAAAATAATAATTTGTGGGACACAAGGGGTTACTACAAATGCTCTAAGGAAGTGTCCATTTGAATATTTGCTCCTGGCCACAACCTGTATATACAATCTCCGGGAATGACACTTGGTGAGATTTAACTTAATCCCGTGTGCTTAGTTGTATTTTTATAACCCTTTCAAGAACTGCTGGCGTCGGATGAAGTTTCAGTTTTATGAGAATGCAATGTGCTATAAACTGTGACCATTGCTATAATAAAACGTCCTTATAATGGCTGTTTTATGTCAGTGTCAAGAACTGTGAATTAGGGCTTAGGGACTGTAATCAATTGTATAAATTCTAATGTCCACAATCACAATATACACAATAGACTAAATGGCACATTCAAATAAAACGTCGGCGTTTTCGTCTATTTATCTATCCAAATATCATAAACCCTCCATGATGCGTTCAAGAACCGCACACCACCATAAAAACAGACTGTTTTGTTAGAACAAATTTCTTATCTGTGAAAATGTTATTATTGCTAAATAATAACATCGATTTCGATAATATTATTTCATTTAAATTTCGAACATCTCTGAAAAACAAAGAAATTTGATTTTACATCTATTCTAATATCAGTCGAGATGACGTTTAGTTCGAAATGAATTGTCAAGTTGCATACAAATTTGACAAATGTCGCACGTAAGTAAGATATCGAACGATATGATAGTTAGAGCTGACTCTAGTTTGTCTCTGAATTAAAAAAAATAACTATGATAGCTGCCAGAAAACAACACCTCGATGCCGGTCTTAATATGCGGCTCCTGAATGCATCATGGAGGCTTATGATATGAGGATAGATAATGCAGTGTATGTAACTGTACATTTTTTTATTTATTTTTTATTTATTTATTCTCAAAAAAAACAACAATGGCAAGTACATTCCTTTCTGCTTCGCCAAACTGAGGACAGTTTGTCGGCGAATGTGCGCTCCCTTCCAAAAGTCAAACATTGTTGTGTTTACCTACTTACTAAATTACCTACTTAATTTACTGACACTAAACTTAGTGTACCATCGACGGCACACTCAGCCGACCATTTGTGAACCTTAATATAACATAATTAGGCATTAAAACACTCGTGTGATTTTATTCATTATGTACAGTCACATAAACTACTAATACTATTATGTTACACACGACTAAGCGATGATGAATTGATGATAAACAGTGCGTCCTTGCACATCACGGAGTAGTGTGAAATTCAAGTTTAACTACTTACCCGTTTAAGGGTGGTTTTTGATGCCTCTGCGCCTACAAGAGTCAATAAAGTGGGCCTATAATTCTTGGTTTTGCCGCGTGATAAAGACAAGATACTATTCAACGGAAATAGAGTGTATGGGTACATTATGTTACGAATTCAACCCTTAAGCCGTTATATGGTAGAAAACAGACATAAATAACAATAGAACCAACGTTTCCGAAGGCGTACACTTAAGACAAAAAGCGGTCCCTTCATTGCGAACGAACAGATGTGGCTGAATAATTACTCTTAGATGCCGCGGTTCGTGCGGCAAAATATAAGGAAAATCTTTTTTTCTAGAAATTAATGGACCCAATTTTTGGAGTCCAGGAAATTTATAGCTGGAGCTGAATAAAGCTTCCCTTGTTTACAAATGTTTTAATATGGATAAATAATATAATTTAGGATATTTTCTTGTAATATGATACGGGTCAAGGAAAGTGTCTTATTCGCCGTCCTAAACCCGAAACGTAAGTGAGGAAGCTGTTTATATTATTCAAAAATAATTGACGCAGCTGAAAAGTCTGCAACTTTTTTCTGGTGCTAAGGAAGGTTATTCCTATCACCAAAAAAATAAACAGGCACTTTTAAAATTTTCATCCATTCCCCATTGTACGCTGACCATTAACGCTACCCGTGATTATTTTCTATTTCTCAAAACCTCCTCAGGGCAGGTCAGTGACACTGACACGGTATACGCATCACGCTCTAAACACGATTAACGACCCGCGATTAGGGTGTCCACACGTTACGATTGCCCATAAACCTGAATCAGATCGCGATTCCCTGGGATTTCACTTGATAACCCCAATTTTTCTCAAGTCTCCAGTAAATTCGGCGCGCGTGTACGTCCTATTTTTAGAACGGTGAAGATTTTCAATTGGGAATATGGGAATATCCTGTAAGTTTGTAAGGGTGTATGGTTACTGGTGCTAGTACTAATGGAAAAACCTTGTGGCCCGCGGCCACTGAAGGGTTTTGGACGTGCGTGGCTTGTAATTGGATTAAAAGCAAAGTGAGTGTAATTAATTTGACTAGATGGTGTGATTTTGGCATAACGACGCGAATTTTTAAAGCTTTTATTATTTTACAACAAAGTGTCTCCTTCGTACAAAACCAAATACATTACTGTTTTTTACGAAGGAAAGAACAATCCCATTCGATAACCGAGTTAGCTAGCAAGAATATTTTTTAAGAACTATCTAGAATAAATGATTTTAATCCTTTAACTGCGAGATGAGTAGACGTATCTTGCAGCAAAACATTTTGTTGAGTGGGTTTTCAACTTAGACATAACTACAACATGGCAATTCATCTTCTAATCATAAGTCGGCATTTGCCTTCTATATTTACGCAGAATCTCCACTAACATTTTAATATATTTCCTCTCCGCGACGGGAAACAGTTTTCCATGCACAGAGTCCATTAAGGCCTGTTTACGAGTACAACCCGGCTAAATTTAAAACACGTACAAGATAAACGTAAAGGTAAGAGGATCCGGCACTTCCCCGAGTGGGTATTATTATTTCATAGCGTTGGATACTGCATTAGCATAAAATACCGAGCTCACCTATTCTGAGGTGCGCTATATTTTCCAGCAGTCGTAAAACGGAGCGATATTATGTCGTAAACATAATTTTAGAAAAGTTTTTAAGCGAATAACCCTTGCAGAATTTTGCAATGAGTTAACACGGGAACTGCGCACTTTTAAGGGTCGCCAGAACGCTCGACTCTCCATGCAAAAGTTTGGTTCTCATTAAAAAAGCGGCCAACGGCGCTACCACGAACTTCGAATCTCGAACTTCGTATATCTCCGTCTCTATCGCACTTATGGTTTATGGTACTCGAGCGACCGAAACGGAGATATACGAAGTTCGAGATTCGAAGTTCGTGGTAGCGCCGCAAGTGCGAGTCGGACTCGCCCATGAAGGGTTACGTAAAATAAATTGCGGTTTACGATTTATGACGTATTACAACAAAACTACTTACTAGATCTCGTTCAAACCAATTTTCAGTGGAAGTTTGCATGGTAGCTTATACACTCTACCGGTCCTCCTCTACCTCTCTCGCTTTGTTATATACTCTAAACTCTAAACTTTTTTTGTTCCGGGTTGCCCATCCATAATTTTCACGCGCCGCCACTGTAATGTACATCATATTTTTTTTAGTTTTATCATTCTCTTATTTTAGAAGTTACAGGGACACACACATTTTATCACTTTGGAAGTGTCTCTCGCGCAAACTATTCAGTTTAGAAAAAATTAATGAATGAAATATTGAAAAGGTGACTATTACAAAGTGAGCACGCATGGTATGCATATGAACATATGCGAGATTTTTTATTTCGCCAAACAATGAAATATCTCATATTGTTTGTAAAACATAAAACAATATTTATCACTCAAAATCAACGCAAAGCACTTCCCTCCAATAAAAACACACCGTATTTAAATATTTTGTAATTTTACTTTTGCGTCTTGTAAATAATGTCTACCTATGTATTTATATACTTACCTACTGATCAAACAAATCAGCTAGTTACTGCAACACGGTCACATCTCCAATGTGTTTTAATTTTGAGTTGTGGCCGTATTACAGACACCAGACGCAATACGAGTACCATGCAGACTCGGTCGTCCTGCGGTTTCAGAATACCGCTTCATTACAGTATCCGCCTGAAACTGAAATTTATTTCAACATCGAGCCTCGGGAGTCTAAAGGAGATACCCCACTTCGGTTTATTAAAGGGCATCTCCGAGTTATTTAATCTTAACCGCTTTTGTATTATTAAAATTTACTTAGCTGATCGTTTTGAATGAATATAATTGGTACAATGTGAATAGTTTAGTTGTAGCTTTATGCGTGATTTTTTTTTTTTGCGGACATTCTTACACATTTGGACCTAGTCCCAAACTAAGCAAAGCTTGTACTATGGTTAGTAGACGAAGATAAACATACTTATATATATAGATAAATACATACTTAAATACATAGAAAACATCCATGACTCAGGAACAAATATTCGTGCTCATCACACAAATAGATGCCCTTACCGGGATTCGAACCCAGGACCTCTTGCTTCGTAGGCAGGGTCACTACCAACTAGGCTAAAGCGGTCGTCAAATTGGGAAAAGGTTGTGTTTTATCGGCCAGGGATTTTTATGTCCTGTTCTTAATTGTTGAATTGTTTAATGCATAATATTAATAAAAATAAGTAACATATATTTCTATGCGTATATTCCCAATGTTGACAATGTTAGGCTACCTTTCCACCATAGTGAAGCTACGTGAACACAAATCGGCCAAAATAAGCTATGAAGCTACGTGTCACTGTAGTTTAAAGAAGCTTTAGCTTAGTAAAAAAAAACTAAATAATACTAAATATCACTAAATTATGCTGGTATAAAACAATACTATATTTCCAACTGAAAAAAAACTAAATAATAATTATATCACTAAATTATGCTGGTATAAAATAATACTATATTTCCAACTAAAAGAATGACTGAAAGAAGCAAGAGGCAAAAGCTCAAGCTCACTCAGCCTTACAAAAAGATCTTATAAGGGATTGCGAATCAGTTACGTCTTTACGTCTACGGCGGGATATCTTCACGCTACATTACCGCGGTTAGGCCCTAATTAAATTCTCCGTGAAGCGACGTTGGGGACGCTTACGCACCCAGCGTGCAGAGACGAGCGGTTAGGCGTTGGTCTCCTGCAGAACTTACGTACAATGTCACGTTATGTAGGTTAGTTATACTGGGCGTTTTCCGCAAGTCGACATCCATTGTGCCTATTTTGCGTGAAACGGCGGTGTGGCGCTACTCTAACCACCCCAGCTCGTCTAAAAAGTTGGTGAGTGCCTTGGTGTTGCTGACTGCGTCCCGTAGTGTGTTTGGAGAACCTAGGTGCTTAATTCTGTATACTTCTACCTCCTTGCAGTCCAGTAGTATATGTTTAGTCGTTTCTTCTGCCTCCATGCACGCTCTGCACATGGGGCTGTCTGTGATACCTAAGTTATAGAGGTGTTTGTTCAAGGTGTTGTGTCCTGTTATTATACCCACTATCTTGCGCAGTTGGTTTCTATGTGTCCTTAGTAGTGTGGTTGTGAGTTTGTGGTCGCGTTTCGACAGAATCTCTTTGGTCTGTCTGCATGTGTCTATCTCCTCCCAGTATCTTTGGTGTAGGTCTTTGGTGTGTTGGTCCAGTTGATGGTATATGTAGCTTTGTGGCAGGGGCAAGATTGGCTCCGGTCCGTATGCCGTTGTTTCTGAGCCTTTCCTGGCCAGTTCATCCGCTGCATCGTTTCCTCTTGAGCCACTGTGCCCCTTGATCCATTGTATTGTAACTTTGTTTTTATCTGCGCACACCTCTGTGAGGTTTAGGTGACATTCGTATATCAAGCTTAGGGTTTGCAAGATCCGCCAATATTTTGGATCCGGATATTTCGGATATTTAAATTCAACAGATCCGGATATCCGGATTTTTCGGATAATACGGATCCACAAGGTTTTTTTGGTATAAAGTAGGAATTGTAAGGTTAAACTAAGAAAAAACGGCTAATACCACCTTTCCCGAGGTCAAAAAGGGTTAAAAACCTTTTTTTTTTCAACTTTTTAAATACAACTACAAACTAACTGGCAAAGTGAGAGTTTCGTCACTGAAATCTTTCACTTTAATAACTACAACATCAACGTAACGTTCCGAACGCGCGCTAGGACAATCCAACTGTCATTTTTCCATATAAAATTTGACATTTAGATCTAGCCTACGTGCGCACAATGCGTTACGTGATCAATCAGCAGGTCGAGTTAACTCCGTACCTGGTGCTCGTACATACATTTCAATGATCTCTAGGTACGGAGTTAATTCAATAGGGTTGTAATGTAACTAGGTATCAAGCCTAGGAGAAATTGACAATGTGAGCCGGACGAGGGAAAAGGTGTTTTTAATACAGTTGCTCAAAAAGTAGTACTTTTTGTAGCTGCAAATCGTGCGCAAAGATGTATTTTGCGCATTAGTGCTTTTTACTTATCCACGTGTATCGAACGATGTTTTTTAATATAGTTGCGAAAAAATAAAGAAAAACAACAAGGGAGGAATTTGAAACTTTTATATTATTCATTCTGTAACATCATTGTAATACAGTTGAAAAATAATGTAGTTCAAAAAAAAATTTTTTTATTCATTTCTTGTTGTTTTTCTTATTTTTTCGCAACTGTATTAAGGTGTTTGTCTAGCAGGGGACATTCATTTAGGCAAGACTGTGTATAATATGGCAAAAGGGGCCATGAATATAGCGTACCATGCTTATTATATTACATGATCGTATGGAGATCCGTGATCTCGCTCTGCCTACCCCTCTGGGAAAGAAGCGTGCTTATATGTATGTATGTATGATCGTATTATAAGTCAAGAACATCATACAAAAAAAATAAAAAACATTACAATTATAAAACGTAGGTATTGTTGCTGCATTTACTTTTTACTACCTGTTTCAAATATACTTCTTAATTATTTATTTAGGTTTATTTAAACTAATCCCCTTATTCATAAAACTTAAAATGCCTTATCTAAATATACATATAATGTCAAAGTGACAGATAAGGACAAACGAATTTTAACGCCATTTTAGTTAAAATAGGCTTGTAGAGCATTTATGAATACGGGCGTAAGTCTTTAGTAGGTAACTATAATAGTACCTATCAGTGGCGGCGCGTCAGAATTGTGACTGGACAACCCGGAGCATAAAAAAGGGCTGTTTTTTGATAATTTACGAGTTTGTCAATATATAGCAAGAAATTTTAGGCAAGCCGGTGGGAATCGGTTTGTATGGGCGCTCCGCCACTGGTACCTATAGGTAATATTGGATTTATATAATTACTTTGTGTCTCTGCCTACGGTGAATTCGTGCATTTAAACCAACGCCAACTTTCGCCATCAAATTGCGGCAATTTTACTAGTTTGTAGTATTTAGTTTGTAGGTTTAATTCGTTTTTGTGACTAATAAATTAAAAACAAAAATAATTTGCTCTGGGATGATGAAGTGGCGAATAAAGACAGAGATTGAGTTATCTAAAGACTGTTTATTTTGCACTATGCCAGTCAATACTAAATTATTGCATTCTAGCCTGGGGAGGAATTGCAAAGACCACTCTTCTAATTCTGGAAAGAGCTCAAAGAACAGTTTTAAAAGTTTCTTTGGGTAAACCTCGCCGTTACCCCACGGTGGACTTGTACAGAGAGGCACAGGTCCTCAGTGTACGAAGGTTGTTCCTGCTACGGGCTTCCATAAACGTGCATAAGTCTACCTTAAATTTACCGTCATATAATGATATGATAAAGAAAAGAATCTTCAAAGTGCCTACTCCTTTACTTAAAACTAAATTTGCTTTGCGTTTTCATACATTTCTACTTCCGCACATCTATAACACATTTGCTAAACGTATTGACCTAAGAAGAAGCAGTGTACTAGAGGCAAAAATTAAAATCCAATCTCTATTGTTACCTTGGAACTACGAGCAATCGGAAACAATCATTAATGTAATATCATAACATACACTCACATACATTACATACATACACTACACACTACACATACACATATACATACATCACCGCAGACAAGCACCCTAATATAATTAATTAATTGTTAGTTTCTAATTGTATTTTTTTTTCTCTTTTCTCTTTTTACTTTGTCTTGTTTTCATGCTAGGTCGCATGGACAGTTATTCAGTATTTGTCTTGGTCTCCACGGGACAGGCCTAGCCTAGTGTGGGACCACAGTTATGTTTGTGAATGTCTGTCTGTATATGTTAATAATAAATATTTCATATTTCATTTCATTTCATTTCATTTCATATCTACCATTCGGTTTTCAGCGTGGACTCGGTAAAAACATAATTTTGTAGCCGTATTTTCGGTTTTCATGGTAGTATTTTAAGGATCCGTATTATCCGAAAAATCCGGATCCAAGAGCCTGTCAGATCCGGATCCGAGATTTGGCGGATATCCGGATCTTTCGGATATCCGGATATCCGGATTGCAAACCCTAATCAAGCTAGATGTGATGTTATCACTGCTCAGTGCTTGTAGTACCGATTTACTGTCTGAGAGTATCCGTATGTTTGTGTTTTCGACTTGTCGTCTCTTTATGGCATTGCAGGCTTCAAGTATCCCTACGCATTCAGCCTGGAATACCGTGTTTTGTACACCCAGTGGTTTGGATATGTGTATGTTTAAATCCTCTGAGAACACACCACATCCTGTTCCCGTATTTGTTTTTGAACCATCTGTAAAGATTCTGAGGTCTGTTTGGTTTAACCCCTCTTTGGAGTCTTCTGTCAGTAATATTTCGTAGTCTTTCCCAAAGACTGCAGTTTTTGGTATTTTGTCGATTGAAGCTTCCATCATAGGTAGGCTTGTGATCAGTTTGTTGTGGATCTTTGTGTGGGGTATGTCTAGTTTCGTCCATAGGTTGAGGCTTTTTAGGCGTATTGCCGTCGCAGCCGCCTCTTTTTGTATGTGCATTTGTAGAGGTAGTAGTCCTAGCATGACTTCTAGTGCTGCTGTTGGGGTTGTTCTCATGCAACCTGTAGCAGCGACACATGCTAGTCTTTGTGTTTTCTGAATTTTGGTAATTGCACTCGTGGTTTGGGTGCGGGGCCACCATACAATGGCACCGTAGCTTATCATTGGTACTATCACCATTCTGTATAGCCACAGTATGATGTGGGGGGCCAGGCCCCATCTTTTCCCCACCATCCTTCTGCATTGCCAGAAGGCTACTGTTGCTTTGTTTAGTCTGCTGTCTAGGTGTTTGCTCCAGTTTAGTTTATCATCTAGTGTTATGCCTAGGTACTAGGATTATAATGTTATGCATTTCTATATAAATAACACGAATTGAAGTTCGCAATGTACGATGGGAGACTGCGCGTTAACAGTTAGACCCTTATTTTGTTGTTTTTTTTTTGTTTTTGGGACAAGGCTGGAGAGCAGAAAAAAGGAAGTCTTAGAATTACTATGTTACACATTTAATGTATCAGAATATGATAGATTTTTTCTGAAAATTGAGTTAGATATTTTCTGAAATTTTGGGAATTTTGTTATATACTCGTAGGTATTAAACTGTGATGAATTATTTGCTCATTGCAGGATGACGGTATAGTATTAAACCGCTTCTCTGCTGACCTGAAGACCTGTCACTGCTGTGGGCTTTGGAAATTAGTTGACTACTTATGTACAATTGGATTTCAAATTGAATTTTTGAATTAGCAATTTACATTTAAAAATTACCACAGTCATACACGTGGATAGTCATGACATTGTTATACAAGTCACGAAGCCAGTGTTTTCATGGATATCTGGGTTTCTTAATATTTAAAATGGTACTAAAACCCTTCCTTTTGTGATCATACTTGGGCTGTTTCTTACTAGGGCAACGGAAATTACTTTCGTGCGCCAGAGGTCTTCTGACCAAAGTTATTGATTTGAAATCAAATTCACACTGCGCGTACTCGTTCTTTTCTGACACGTTTAGCTTGACGCGCGTCGAAGCGAATACGCGCGGTCAAATACAATTTTGATTCAACTCGATTCGTTTTGGCACATAGAACCCCGAGTCGTGACACGACTCGACGAGGCAAACATAAAAGCCTCCTTAAGATGATTTTCTTGCTTGGTTTTGTCCCAAACGTCATGCGGTTTGACACTTTAATACATTAAGTAAGGGGAAAAAAACAGAAAAAAGTATAGAAAACTATGGGAATGACGGTAAATATTGCATTTGTAAAGACTTTTTTTTGCTACTAAAGATCAGTGCTTGACTAGCAAATTATGTTTGGAATAGTTTTAGATCTCACATACATCTCAAGGAATCTTTACAAATACAAATATCTTTATTTTGCATAAAATGTGGTTCATAAAAGTTGTTTACAGAATAAGTATCAGGTTTCACACAATTTACCAGCATCTGGCGTGCAAAATATAAACCTAGAGTAAAGTGTGTTATGTAATGACGAATTTAATTCCATACCATCCTTTTTGAATTGGCTACCGTAAATGTTTGGCCAATACTTTTCACTTTATATCGTTGCATGCGATTAACGTTATCTGCAATATACGTTACACTGCTGGGCGTAGAGTCTTCACATGGACGAGATGAGAGCAAAGGGGATGTTGCAACTAATAGGTACTTTAATATTAGACTTAGTCACAGAACAGTTAATAGTGACTTAGTGGAGGAAAACATTGTGAGGAAACAGTGAGAAAACTTACATACATCTGCGAAGAAATTCGAAGTTGTATGAGCTAGCGTGGGGCAGGCATTAATTAATTAAATCGGATGTCAATAAGGTCAGGGTCTTACAGGAGACTTCAATTTAAAAATATTAGTCACTAATTTGTGATATAAAGTTAAGGTTATGTAGGTGCTTAAGTGGCAGTGGGCGGGGCACATTGCACGTAGAACCGATGGCCGTTGGGGCGGAAAGGTTCTCTAGTGGAGACCACGTACCGGAAGGCGCGGCGTGGGTAGGCCCCCACAAGGTGGACTGATGACCTGGTAAAGGTCGCGGGAGTCCGCTGGATGCGGGTGGCGCAGGACCGGCCATTGTGGCACTCTTTGGGGGAGGCCTATGTCCAGCAGTGGACGTCTTTCGGCTGATATGATGATGATGATGATGAGGTGCTTCCTTATACTTAAAGGCCAGTGCATGTCTCGAAAAATGCATCAACGCTGTAACATGCTATGTCGGTTAACATAGTTTTCAGTTTGTTGCAAACATTTTAGGATCTTCTTAAAAGATTAATAGTTCATTTATATACTTACTTATGTAGATTTAACAATATATGCCCATCCCAAACGCATCCCCTTAAAAGGGTAACCTAGAGAAGTGGAAAGTTACGATTGTACAGCAACTTCTAAGTTGCGCAGTCAAACAAGGCTCTGCACTCAGCCCCCGGGACCGAGAACTAATCTAATGCCGAACTTGTGCAAGGAATCTAATATAGGCTCTGATACTGTTTTGCTCTATAGGTTTAAGTGATATGTTTAGAATCAAGTGGCGAGCGCTATCGGTACTGGGTAGAAATAAGCCTTCTAATCATAAAACGTAATAGGTACCTCGTACAACCAGTAAGCATTTAAATAGAATAGGGTTCTTTCTATATTTCTCTCTTGCTTGCTCTTATATATGTCACCGTTAGATTGTGAAAACCGTCAGTTTATAATCTTACCCGTTATATTGTAAACTGACGGAGTATTGTGAACTGCCAAAATAATTCATAATTTTACGCATTAATTTTCTTTAGTTTATGAACTAACAATGTCATATAGTCAAATTGTGAACTGAATCAAATTTGCCTGATTCAGAACGCAACCTGTGCGCTGTTTGGTTGAGCGAATTATTCCACTTGCATCAGTTTCCACTTACGTCAGAACATGATTGTTTTTTTTGTTATTCAGACATTTTCTTCCATTTATGTATCCAGCAGTGTCGACGGAGCCCCGCTTCTGGGCGCTTTGCCGTTCGGTCAACTGAAGATACCTAACTAACCTAACCTACCTTAGTCTTTGTGTACGTTTCGTAGCAAGCCGATTTGATCTCAGTTCACAATTTGACGATTCGACATTGAAAGTTCATAAACTAACGAAAAATATTGCGTTAAATTGTGAACGGTTTTGACAGTTCACAATTTTTCGTCAGTTTATAATATCGCGAGTAATATTATAAACTGACGGTGTTCACAATCTAACGGTGACATATACATTCTTATGCCAAAATAAACGATTTACCCAAAGCCGAATTCTGTTCTCAGACTTGTCTCCTTCTTTCAAACACAAATGACAAGCTTTTACGAACAACCGAGTATACCGGCGTTTCAACTCAAAATGATTTAATGGAGGTTTATTAGTGAAGGTCATAAAACTTTTACTCGTAGGTAGCATGATCGCGATGTGACCGAAAGCCTTCGTCCCTTATTAGTGAACATATGAGTGTGAGGGGAAGGAATGCTCTATGTCGGAGGCAAGACTTCCGTCAACTTATTGCTTTGCAAAGAGACATAAAGGCATCTGTATGTAATTCTTGTTAAGACTCACTCACAATGCATATTGATATTTCTAAAAGTACATACTACGTTACTTGAACTTATCCGTGTCATCTTGTAAATGTAATACATGCTTTCTGTACCTATACACTGAAAACAGTGTATACAGAAGGCATACGTTTTACGTTGGCACCGATTCCGAGATATGAAGAACGTTGGCGTCACTTTTAATATAAAATTTTTACGATTGTAGTTTCTGCGTTCCTCGCACAAATATATATAACCTCTGTGGCGCGTTCCATGTGCTGTTTTATATTTACGTCAAAATGTTGAGATCTGAAACATTTGCTGAGAACATTGAAGTAAACATATAACCTTGCATATACCTTTGCCGTTATGTCCCTGGTAGAAATGAGAATAAATAAATAATACTGTTGCAGCGAACGAACATGTATTCAAAGAATATAGGTTGGGTTACGAATCTATCGTAATTTAATTGTAACTTCCGTTGATTGTCTATACTCTTCTGGTTTCTGCTTATTTTATTGATATCAAGACTTCTACATCAATTTAACTTTCCTCCTATGCGGGGTAAATTAATAATTGATGATGTCTACTAAAGGTAGAAAGAGTTCACTCGAATTTCGCAAACTATATTTACTACAACACATGAGATATTAGATCTTTTTTAAAGACGTTTATTGTTTCCATAATTAAGCTGCCTGTCGTGGTAGGTTTATTTTATAAACTTAATGGATTAAGCGAGCTAGTCCTTTCAACGAAATAATGAGTTTTCCTGACTGGAAAACCGTTTATAGTTCCATTCGGAATCGTACAATTGGCTTAATAACAGATACTGTTAAGACATATACATATTCATTCCCTATTTCATATGTTTAATCCGACTAAACGTCGGTGGTCGAATAGTCGTGATTGTGAGTGATAGAACGGTGATGCGTCATGCATGTGGCATTTCGGGTGCATTAGCCTCGATTGTGTTTACGTAGCGTGTGTCAAATTGCCAGTAAATTACAGGGGGTCTATCAGACCCATACTTTTCGTATTCCATTTTGATTTCAGTGTTTTTTACATTTGACACCTCGCTCCCAAGCATGCTAATCTAACGTGTCAGATAAGAACGGCCGCGCGAAACACATTACAATCCTCCTAGCGTTTGCGGGTTGTATCCTAAAGGAGCCTGTGGTCCGCTTTGGCACCTATCCCAAGATTTGGCGTAGGCACTACTTTTACGAAAGCGACTGCCATCTTAACTTCCATCAAGAGAGAAAATTAGATCGTGTTTGGGATTAGATTAGATCGGTTTCCTCACGACGTTTTTCTTCATCGAAAAGCTAGAGTTATAAAGTAATCAAACGACATTTCGTTAATTTTTAGGGTTCCGTACCCAAAGGGTAAAACGGGACCCTATTACTAAGACTCCGCTGTCCGTCCGTCTGTCTGTCTGTCTGTGCTTCTGACATTTCGATCATAATTTTTTTAACCCTGCGGTACAATTCGAACCTCGAACCCACTACCTCCAGATTGAAGTCCCATGTCTTTCTGCTCGGCTACAGTGACTTTTTACCCGCCGCAAGAAACACATTTAAATCAAATGGGAATACAAGATGTATGTCCTCGATCGACCCTCTATTGTCTGTCACAGACTGACAGAATCAGCGCAATGGGTAATATGGGTATATTGTTCATGTTCACATTCGACTGGATTAATGCAGATATTTTTAGATTCTTGACTTTGCTGTGACAATAAAGTCACGCGACAGTCAGCCATGTGGCTGGTAGCTGTAACAAGTTAGACATTACACAAGCAACAGCTGTTATGCACCAGGTAGATTAAGGACCGGTTTTATAAAACTGCATTAGACCAAATGTCAGATCAAATTTTTGTAACGCAGTTATTTTTTTGACATTATATGACATTATGGTAGATTAAGGCCCGGTTTTATAAAGCAGCGTTAGACCAAAAGTCAGATAAATGTTTAGTAACGCTGTACATTTTCTGACACTATGGCAGATTAAGGCCCGGTTTTATAAAGCTGCGTTAGACCGAATGTCAGATCAAATTTTAGTAACGCAGTACATTTTTTTACATTATGGTAGATTAAGGCGTGGTTTTATAAAGCTGCGTTAGACCGACTTACCGTACATAGTGTTAAGGACCTTATAAAACCGGGGGTAAAGATAGCCTAAGGACTTTTCCTATTGTCTATAACTATTGGCTAGAGAATCTGTAACCATGTTTCTTACAACATACACATCTAGGAAATCGATTTAATTTCATGTCCCCGTCACTCTAATTTTGAAAGATATTCTTGAAAGAGGGGATATTTTGAATATCATATTGGGTCCCTGATCATATATTTATAGTTATAGGTTTATAAAGTTCGTCCTCTTTTCCAGTTCAGATTTATAAAATTACAACTTTTTTACATATATATTTATTAGATAGGCAGGCAGAAAGTTTCCTCCAATGGACCATCAGCATTATGAAAAGATTAAGCCTTTATTCAAATTTGGTGGTATAGAGATATTGGCCTAGTTCTTGAAAGGTTCGTTTCAGCTTAGGCCGGTAAGTAATAAACAAAAAATACTACTAGTATGTTTAGTTTTGGTTCGGTTTAAAGAATTTTGATTCTCATAAGAATTACAACAAATTGACAAAAGAATATTTTATCAAAGTTGATTTTATTAAGCGTACTGTATTTAAATTAACATATTATCTATTTAGAATAGGTAAAGTAGGGGAAACAAAAGTGCAGACTGCTCCATACATTGCTGCCACTATTTCCCCTACTAGGTAGCACTTATTATAAGAGTTGCACATATAAGCTGGCCGGCAGACTTACCTAGATATTAAAAAAAAATCGTTCTTATACACTTTTTGAATAACGCTCATTCATCAATCTTTAATGTTTAATACCGTCATGTTAAAGGATTATTGTGTAAATAAATTGATACTATTATTTTATCTAACATTATGTAACGGACATACACAAAACCGAGTCTCATTAAACTTTAATTAGGTTACATTGAGATACATTACGATAATCTTAATTTACATCAAGTTTTATCAGTAGACCTGAAGTTCCTGTCCCGATTAACTACTTATTACAAACTTTACAAAGTAGTCAAATCGCTAGGAGTCAACCGCTTATGATGATAAAACTTAAAAGGCGATAAAATGGTTAGCAATGTTTTACGGCTACTTACAGGTTTAATTGCCACTTGTCCAGGTGATAAAACCGTTCTAGGGCGCATTTTCAATAATTCGTGTACCCAATTAGCGTCAGTTATATAAAAACCTATGCTCGATGACCTCAGTAAAGCTTCAGAGCGAGTTGGTCTACGGATGAACATGGATAAGACGAAGATCATGTCAAACGTCCATGTAGTACCAACTCCCATTTCAATCGGACACTTTACGCTCGAAGTTGTAGACGATAATGTATACCTAGGACGGACTGTCCAGTTAGGTAGGTCCAACTTTGAGAAAGAGGTCAATCCTCGAATCCGACTCGGCTGGGCAGCATTCGGGAAGCTACGGCACATCTTTTCGTCCAATATTCCGCAGTGTCTCTAGACGAGAGTCTTTGACCAGTGTGTGTTGCCAGTGATGACATATGGCACGGAAACGTGGTCGCTTACTGTGGGTGGGCCTCATAAGAAAGCTCAAAGTCACTCAAAGGGCAATGGAGAGGGCTATGCTGGGAGTTTGTCTGCGCGATCGCATCAGAAAAGAGGCTATCCGCAGCAGAACCAAGGTAACCGATATAGCCCTCGGAATTGCTAAACTTAAGTGGCAGTGGGCGGGGCAGATTGCACGTAGAACCTATGGCCGTTGGGGCGGAAAGGTTCTCGAGTGGCGACCACTTACCGGAAAGCGCGGTGTGGGTAGGCCCCCCACAAGGTGGACTGATGACCTGGTAAAGGTCGCGGGAGTCCGTTGGATGCGGGTGGCGCAGGACCGGCCATTGTGACACTCTTTGGGGGAGGCCTATGTCCAGCAGTGGAGGTCTTTCGGCTGATATGATGATGATGTATAAAAACCGGTCAAGTGCGAGTCAAACTCGCGCACCGAGGGTTCCGGACCACCCCGTACAATAGAAACAAGTCCACTATAAACGGACACTCACTAAGTATTCACATACTTAGTGCGTGTCAGTTTATACTGGACATGAATTTTCAGTGATGCAACTAAAAATTTACGGTTTTCGCAATTTTTCTTTTATTTGTGCTATAAGACGTTGCTTCGTACCAAATTTCAAGATTCTGAGTTCACGAGAAGTACCCTGTAGGTTTTGATTCCCTTGCGAGTTTCGAAAATTTGCGGCTTAAACGGCTGTATCTTTTGATTGCGTTGGCTTAGAAGTTTGATTTTTTCACAGCTTTAAGGGACAGTAGACCTGAGTATTTGATACTTATAAATTTCAGCTTGATACCTCCACGTCTTTCTGAGAAAAAGAGTTTTGACAGACGGACGGACGGACAACAATGTGATCCTATAAGGGTTCCGTTTTTTTGTTTTCGAAATACGGAACCCTAAAAATAACTCAGTGTCAGGTTTGTGACAATTAAGTATTCAGTTTGTATAAAATTTCACTTTTTCTTTTCAATTTATAAATGATATGCATATACACGTTATTTAAATGTGAAACAAGTTAATTTTCACATATTTTGTATGCTTAATTTTCTTCACAAAACTGACACTGAGTTAATTTTTGTTTAACAACTCACGCTAATTCATTACACGAATTTTTAAAAATGCCATTTTATTACTTCAGTTTAGTGAGTCTATTCGGAAATGTGAATTTCGAAATTTCTTCACCCCAGGGCTTACGTGCTTACGCGGGCGTACGTGCATATACAATCATATATTATGGCGAAGTATGGAAGAGTTTACGAAGAAGTGCGTCTGTTTTTTAAATAATATAAGCTTATAAAGATGCTAATATAGTGATGCAAGTCTTGATTAATAGGGTAGCTTTCAAAGGTTGTCATTAGTAGTTCGAAAATAGGTACTTCAAATCCGTACGCCATCTGTGAGGTAACAAAAGACACGCACAAAATGTACTCTAAAAAAGCGGCCAAGTGCGAGTCGGACTCGCACATGAAGGGTTCCGTTAAATAAATTGCTTTTTACGATTTATGACGTATTACAAAAAAACTACTTTCTAGATCTCGTTCAAACCAATTTTGGTTGGAAGTGTGCATGATAATGTACATCATATATTTTTTTTAGATTTATCATTCTATTATTTTAGAAGTTACAGGGGGGGGGGACATACATTTTACCACTTTGGAAGTGTCTCTCGCGCTATTCAGTTTAGAAAAAAATGATGTTAGAAACCTCAATATCATTTTAGAAGACCTATCCATAGATACCCCACACGTATGGGTTTGATGAAAAAAAAAAATATTTGAGTTTCAGTTCTTAGTATGGGGAACCCCAAAATTTATTGTTTTTTTTCTATTTTTGTGTGAAAATCTTAATGCGGTTTACAGAATACATCTACTTACCAAGTTTCAACAGTATAGCTTTTATAGTTTCGGAAAAAAGTGGCTGTGACATACGGACGGGCAGACAGACAGACAGACAGGCATGACGAATCTATAAGGGTTCCGTTTTTTGCCATTTGGCTACGGAACCCTAAAAAGGAGCTAGGCTTTAGTTTTTGAAGGGCACTTCATTGAATCATACTCGTACCTTGTTAGATCCACTCTTATTGAACCCATATCACAACGCACTAAGCCTCTACATAGTATAAATAAAGTTACGTACACGCATTCTAATAACCTAAAGCGTAGTAAGTCACATTATAATTCATTCTAATTGCAACCTTAGATGTCGTGTTATAAGGTCTAAAATTGAATATAAACAATGTATTATTGTTTCATTTTTATTTTCAAGCCCGATATGTACGTCTGAAATAGGGTTCCGTGGCACACAGGTAACAATGGGTCGAGATTGCGTGTCGGGACCCGCGCGGTTAGAACCCCTCACCGCACCAGACGCCATGGGAATATTTAATTTAGTGCTGTAATTAATCAGACTCATTAATAGCAGTTAAAAGTGATAATTATGATGTGCTATGTAGTCCAGGCAATGAACTGACAGCTTGTATGGAAAATATGTCAAATTTGGAAATAATTTATAATAGCAAATTTTTTTTATGTAATGTATATATTATCAATTAAATAGTTACTTTGTGACAAAATCCAACAAAATTTCAGACATCAAAAAAATGATAACTTAACTAGCTTCTGAAAAGTCAAAAAAAATATTAATAAATGGTTTTATCTTTATTTTGGTTCATTTACATTTGCTCTATAATATTCAAGATAAATAATAAAAAAAAAACAATTCATTCGTTTTTAAAACCTATATAAATACTTCCGGATGGAAAGTTTGTTGGATTCTTGAATAAAGCATCTTAGATCAATGTTTTAAAATGATATATAGAAAAAAAACGCTATTATAAATTAATGTTTCTCAAAACCGTATTTTGCCTGGAGTAATGTGGGCGCTGGGTACTCAGATATTTGCATATTATTAAAGTTTGGTGTATTGGTTGGTTTACTTATCATTTCCCCTGTTTATGGAGTTCATCTTCTAATCATGTTTGAAGACCATGTTGTAACATTTTTTCTAAGAAACTATCATAGGTGAGAATTAGTGTACCTACGCATATTTAGTGCTACCTTCCTGTATAAATTAATTACTAAAATCTAATCACTGTTCACGAATTGCTGTGTCGATACAAACCCGATAGGGTTTAACGACACTGTTAGATTTAACAAAATGTATTTTCTTTTATAAATGTAATAAATAAATAATTCCTTGCGAATGAAACAGAACGGAACTAGGGATACATGGTTGATTGACCGTTATGTTGAAAACATCAATTCAAATTAATAATAATAAATATTTGCGGACAAGCTTACTCAAATCGACCTAGTCCCAAACTAAGCAACGCTTGTACTATGGGTACTAGACGACGATAAACATACATATATAGATAAATACATACTTTAATCAGGGATCGGAAACCGGTATTTTTTGTATGGGAACGAAAACGTTATTTTTTCGTTCTTTGTTAATTATTTCATTTCTAATTGGGCAATCTAATAATACGCACTCGTTACCTCAAAACACAACTGAGTCCTACACATGAAGTATAAAATAGTTAAAAATATGTGGTAAACCGAGGTTTTAGCAAAAAACCGGTTCCGATCCCTGACTTTAATACATAGATAACATCCATGACTCGGGAACAGATATTCGTGCTCATCACACAAATGCCCTTACCGGGACTCGAACCTCTAGTTCTGCATGAAGTCCAAATTATTCGAGATAAGATAGGATTTTTTTTCGGGTTTATTCACCTGCTCATTTAAGAGACGAGTGTTTCAGAAACGATCATCTTGCATAGCTACATCCCTTAACTGACCTCTTTAGTAGACCATGGTGAACATGCTATAAAGTTAACGAATGGCCAGTTGACTGTGTGGTCGATGGTATGACAAGTGTAAAAAAATGGCTAGAATACAATTTCTTAAAAAACAAGCATACACTGCGATACAAAGGATTGATCATATTTTCAGACAACCATATTTTTACACTCTTGGATACCTTCGTCGTAAAGTACGTTCTAAACTCACTCGATTTAAGTTTCCATTTTCGTCTCCTAGCAAAATATTCAAAACCCGCAGAATATAAAACTATAAACTGGAAAGTAGGTCGCACTAACTATAAAATTGAAGAACGCAATTGTACAACGCCAACCAAGAGTAGTAAAAGTGGTGATAATACGGTTACCTCCACGGAACCTTTTAGCGGCCCGGTCATCTTGTCTGACGTCTGCGAGCCAATTGAAAGGCGATTTTTACACAGACGGGCAGAGGTTGCGGGCTTCGTAATTCAATTTACCGTCTACCCCACCAGGGGGCGCTCAGAGCGATAATGCAATTTGATTGAGCTACTTATTGGTCCTTTACCTTTTCATTACAGCGACTAAATTTCGATCAAATAGTTAGAATTCCTATCCCGCAAAGGGTGAAGTTCTGTAATCGCATTCAGAAATTTTGGATTCTTTTCGAGTGTGAAAAGGCCCGAGCGCAATAAAGACTCTTTACTGTTAACAATGGAAACTTTCCACTTTGCTCCCTTGACACCTGGAATAGCGGGAGATGAATGGTTGCGTTTTGTTGCAAAAGTTATTTTCGCTTTTGAAGGCGGCGTTGGAGCCCTTTTGTACGCGAGGCGATTAAAAACTGAGCCCTTTCCTGCCGGCTTTGACGGGGCTCGGAATTGAAAAAGTTATCATTTTGTTAGAGTACGTACGTTAGAGTACGTTTCCTGTTTGTAACTTTGTGGATGTGAAGGCCAGATGGGTCCTCATGTGGTTCTACATAGTAAATGAAATAGGTATTGTATCAACCCATACGAAGTCAAGCAACGTTACATGTGCTACGCCGTAGCGCGTAGCAGCATTTTCCACTTTGTAGCGAATCTTCAGCTTTTGGCTCGGAATACGATTTTAAGGATTTTTGTGTGCAGGTCGTAATAGGCTTGTTGCGTGGTGTTAAAATTGATAACGTCGTGTTGCTAAATGGATAGTAAACCGTCAGATGATTGTAATAAAGTATAAATTACAAAATATAATTCAAATCATAAAAAGATACAAACCTTGAAAGTTTAGAAAAAAAAGTTTTTTTATTTATTGTCCAAGAGTAAATTTAAAGGTACCAATAGAATCCTTACGCTTTTATAGAAACACATTTATATGACAACTATGGACCTAAACGCAGTATTTCGCGACCGAAACAGCAATTTACTTCATTTTCCATGCAACGGTTAGTACAAATTGCACGGTGTGACGTCATACTTTAAAGCCAATCAGTATAAAGCGTTTCGGCTGCTGTCAGCGAGGTCCGTCTTTAACTCGATTTTTTGGGTATTAATGTCCTTTAAATGTAGTTACTTCCATACAAACATTTGTTCATCTACAAAAACTGGTTCGAATGGCATCGTTAACAAATTTAAGGTCACAAGCCCATTGTAACCGAATATTCTCTTCATCTTCGTGGTCTCCGTTCGTCTCCGAATCGCTAAACTTAAAGTGGCAGTGGGCGGGGCACATTGCACGTAGAAGCGATGGCCGTTGGGGCGGGAAGGTTCTCGAGTGGCGACCACGTACCGGAAGGCGCGGCGTAGGTAGGCCAGGCCCCCCCACAAGGAGGACTGATGACCTGGTAAAAGTCGCGGGAGTCCGCTGGATGCGAGTGGCGCAGGACCGGTCATTTTCCCACTCTTTGGAGGAGGCCAATGTCCAGCAGTGGACGTCTTTCGGCTGATATGATGATAATTCTCTTCATCTTAGCGTCTTCCCAGCAGCATCACATACTTTGACCCACGGGGATGGTTCCAATGTAATATGAATATCTATTGCACACATTATATAGAATTCGAGGCGCCCGGAACGCACTGTTTCTTGGTGTATTTATCAAACAGAATGACTTCCGTATAAATTTATCCTTACCTGATTTTTGCCCCGTGTTACACATAAGATCCTTATTTAATGGTTACATATCCGTACGAATATTCAGTGACTCGCAACAACACATGTTGCCTTGTCCGAGTGCCCGGGGCGGACTTCGTGCCTTCTGATAAATTATTTATACCGGCCGTGTTACGGGAGCGCTAGGGCTGTTAAAGTGAAAGTGAACGAAATTCAACAAATAGTCAGAGATTTTTCTTTGAAAAAACTTTAGTTATCGCCATGTCAACACAACATATTCTTAAGATTTATTTTGGTGTTATTTTCAGATTAATGCAAACACATTGTGGATCTAAGAGATTTGTTCGAATCAAACAGACACGTGGGAAGTTTAATTTTTTTTATATCCATAAAAAACGTTATTTTAAATAAAGTTATCACCGTTGACACAACATACTGTATTAAAAATGTAAATGTTATTATCAGAGTAGTGTTAATACATTGTGTATGGAAGAAAGCGGTTGATTAATCAATTACATTTACCTACTTTTTACAAATTTCAATGTGTTTTGCGTAGAAGTGAGCGCGCGAAACAAGTGCAAATGTGATAAGGAGGTGAAGCGAAGAATAAAACAGCTAGGATAACATATTCGGCCTTAGAAATTTAACTGCGAAATCTTACTCGTGCTCAAACCTCGTACTGAAACGTATTACAGGCCGTGTAAGAATGAATTCGCGTCCCGTATGTGTCCACACAGCCCTGTAAGGTAACGTACCTATGTCTGCGTCACCCCGAATATATTCGGACAAGAAATTAATCACGGGGCAAGAGGAAAAGTATCGCAGGGAGCGACAGTCAAAGTTTACGGGGAGAATTGTTTTTGTGTTTGTTTTAAACTTGTAACGGTACTGGAACGGAGTCCCCGGGGCGTCCATGCGTAAGTAGCTATTGCAGGAAATCTGAGGAAAACTACGCATGTTTTTTTTTTAAACACGAATGAAATTTAAGCGTTGTCAGGACGCTCGACACATCATACAAACGTAGTTTGGTTCTCATTTTATATCGAAATGCTAGAATAACATGAAACTGTGTTAGTAACCATGGGATCTGCCATATCTAAGTCGGATACTATTTTCTGTTGCTAGAAATAAAAAAAATAAAAAAAAATAGAACGATTAGAACTTTTTTCATACAATATACTTTATGAGAACCAAATTGCGTTTGGTTGGAGAGCGTGCTGGGGGCTCTTAACTGAATTAATTGGATTGTGACTGTGACATGGAGGCCGATCATCTGGCAAATTATATGAAAAGTGGTGATGTCACCAGCGAATTATCAAATGTTACTATTCAAGGTGCACCCGAATTAAAACAAGGTGAAGTGGATGTGTAGATTATTAATAGGAGTGTAATGTATAGATTATTATTAGTATGGATTATTTTTTTAAATTGACTTTATGCGTGCTATTCTATTAACTTTATAATTGCTAATATTAAGCTCTAAGTATTACTACCAATAATGATCTATGTTGGTCCCTGAATAAATGAATTGAATTGAATTGCAAATTTTGGGAAATGATACACGTAGCCGTCTCTTTGGAATGGCGATATCACAACCTACCCAAATTCAAAGTCGAATTTTGTAAGAAACGAACTACTTTAACCATGGGAAGCATATGAATTATTTTTTATTTTTAGTTCCAGAATTACACAGCTACTTTAATAATAAACAAAATAAAATTACATACATTTATAACAGCCATCCTATCGTTGTTCTATTGTTTATCAACTTTCCAACAACAAGGTTCAACGTAACCTTAAACTTGATCCTAAGGCACCCATGCCATATTCCTGGAACCGTTTTCATACAAGATCTAAGGGATCTTCGCCGCATATTAAACCCCAGCGTGGCTGGCTTTGGGCTGATTTACGGGAGCTCGAGTTTGGAACCTGCTGTTTTATTACGCTCAGTGAATCTTAGAGTTCAAGTTTAATCTTCAGTTTCAGTAGATGCCTCCTATGGTGCTGCCTATATGCTTGGGATATTAATTTAATCTAGTACTGAGCAGATTTTAAGTACGTTCGACGACCGATTTGGCCTAGTGGGTAGTGTAGTGGCCAGTGGCTGCTTACGAAGCTGACGGTCCTGGGTTCCAATCCCGGTTAGAGCAAATATTTTGAAGTGCAAATACTTCTTTGCTCGCGTTCTTGTATAGGGGTACAGTTCAAAATGTATCACGTGACTTTCGGAATAACTTTTTGTAGAGAAGCCTAATCTGATTTCAAATAATTGTTTGTTACATGTTTTAATCCTTCTTTATTTGCCATTAGTTGTTAATCACAAAATGTTATTTAGTTTATGTGGCGGACATGAAATTATGCTGAAATTACCGCCATTTTCAATGTATCGCGAGTCAAATGAGCTACGTCAGTCAATATTGCCATATATTTATACCGATTTATCTGTACTTACACAGATTTTAGTGAATTAATTCAGATATATTAGGTTTCCATACCCAACAAAGAAGTATCCACTTAAACTTAATTAACGGTTGTAAATATCTCTGACACAACCCGCTTTTTTTTAGCTTAAGTATAGTTACTTTTGGGGCACGTACGATTTGTGTATTTATTTATCTTTGTTTTAACAAAGACTTTACTTAAGAAATGGGAAGTTAGAAATTGATGGAAATTAGTCACATTTGTGACATAACATTTGTTTTACCGAGACAATTATCGCGCCTTTATTCTGAAGTCTCAGAAATAACCGTTACATGTGGTCCACATCTGCTGTGGCATCTGATCAGTATTTGTATAACAAGACCAATTTCTCACGTTCTATGTATATATCTACTTCGCCGAAACACCAGGCGCTCACCCTTACAACCAATATATCTTTACAAAACCAAACTTCCCAATTCGCCAATAGTAAGTAAACATTGGCGTCCTTAAAAAAGGGCAGTAACTAGGTACATAAAAGTTCCAACGGTCATTACTGCCTTTGCCCAGGAAAACAGACTGGTATTCACAACACTTCGAGAACGCGCTAGGCAAACCATATTAAGAAAGAACTCTGATTGGTTACATCATCTTCCTTATCCCATTTACCGAGGGTCAGCGTAGCATGTCTTTTTCTTACATACCAATTTCAGTGCCAGAACCCCGCTGGGCGGGCGCTCTGCTGGTGGGTGCATTCCTCATCATATGGTTTTTCGCATCGGCTACGAGAGTAGCGTTCCGAAAACGTTGGCTGTGTTGTGTACTTATGTGATACCTCTTTATGGCCCGTCACCGAGTCACATCCTTTCTATTCGTATCATCTCTCACGCAGTCCATCTACATTTTCAACATCTAACAATTCTCCGCATTTATTGTTGAGCAGTTCTGGAAAAGTTTGTACACATAGTTACCACTTTTTTATTACCAAGAGTAGGTATGTGATCTTTATTACTATTTTTACTAATTAAGGTTCTGTTATCCTTATACTATCTATTTACATATAATAAAGCGAAAGAGGGTCGAAAGTCTGTACATGTACCGTATTCGAAAAAAAAATGACTATATACTTAGAATCGACAACAGAACACATACCAACAGTTTTTAGAATTTTTGTCTGTTTGTCTGTTTGTCTGTTTATCTGTTTGTCTGTTTATCTGTTTGTCTGTTTGTCTGTTTATCTGTTTATCTGTTTGTCTGTTTATCTGTTTGTCTGTTTGTCTGTTTTTGTGACCGCGCATCACGTGAAAACGGCCGAACCGATTTAGATTAAATTTGGTATAGAGATAGTTTGAGTCCTTTTTTTTTTTTTTAACGTTGGGGAAATGCCTTTACGCATCCCGTCCTGTCCGGGGAGGCAGAACGGGTATGACGGACTAACCGAAGCTGGACTACCGTCTAAAACCACCAACGAGTTCCGGCGCCGCCTTGTAAAGTGGGGCGTCGCAGGATCGCTCCTGGCATTCAACTGCGTACGTCCCGGCTGGATATAGTTTGAGTCCTAGGAAAGGACATAGGATAGTTTTTATCTCAGAAATCATCCTCTAAGGGGATGAAATTGGGGTTGGAAATTTGTATGGATATACTTAAACAGCTGCACCGATTTGGATGAAATTTGCTATATAAATAGTTTGAGTCTCACGGAAGGACAAAGGATAGTTTTGATCCCGGAAATCATCCCCTAAGAGGGTGATATGGGTGGAGTGAAAATTTAGAGGAGACCCGTTTAGATGAAAGTCCCGAACAATACAAAGGATAGTTTTAATCCCGAAAATCATTTCCTAAGGGGATGAAATAGGGGGTGAAAATTTGGTTAAAACTCATGTAGATGAAATTTGGTATAGAGATAAAAGGAGTCCCAGGGAAGGACAATAAATAGTTTTTATCCCAAAAATCATCTCCTGAGGGGGTGACATGGGGGTGAAAATTTGGATGTAACCCATTTAGATGAAATTTGGTAGAGAGATAGTTTGGGTCCTAGGAAAGGATAAAGGATAGTTTTTATCCCGGAAATCATCTCCTGAGGTGGTGAAATTAGGGGTGAAAATTTGGATGGAACCCATTTAGATTATTTTTGGTATAGAGATAGTTTGAGCCGCGGGGAAGGACTGCGGATGGCTTTTATCCCTAAAATAATCCCCTAAGGAGATACAATAGGGGGTGAAATTTTGAATGGAACACATTTAAGGTATAGCGATAGTTGGAGTCCTGGGGAAGGACATAGGTTAGTGTTATCCCGAACATTATCCCCTAAGGGGGTGAAAATTTGGATGTAACCTATTTGGATGAAATTTGGTATAGAGATAGTTTGAGCCCTGGGAAAGCACATAGGGTAGTTTTAATTCCAGTAATCATATCCAAAGGGGGTGAAATGGGGGTGAAAATTTGGATGGAACCCATTTAGATGAAATGTGGTATAGATATAGTTTGAGCCGCGGGGAAGGACAGCGGATGGCTTTCATCCCTAAAATAATACCCTAAGGGGATGAAATAGGGGGTGAAAATTTGGATGGAACACATTTATGGTATAGCGATAATTGGAGTCCTGGGGAAGGACATAGGTTAGTGTTATTCCGAAAATTATCCCCAAAGGGGGTGAAAATTTGGATAAAACCCATGTGGATGAAATTTGGTAAAGAGATAGTTTGAGCCCTGGGAAAGGACATGGGATAGTTTTTATTCCGGTAATCATACCCAAAGTGGGGGAAATGGGGGTGAACAATTGAATGGAGCCCATTTAGATGAAATTTGGTATAGAGATACTTTTAGCCGCGGGGAAGGACAGCGGATGGCATATATCCCTTAAATAATTCCCTAAGAGGTTGAAATAGGGGGTGAAAATTTGGATGGAACCCATTTAGATGAAATTTGGTGTAAATAGAGATAGTTTGCGCTGCGGAGAAGGACAACGGGTAGCTTTTATCCCGAAAATAATCCCCTATTTCATCGGGGGTGAAAATTTGGATTGACTTTATTTAGTTGAAATTTGGTATAGAGATAGTTGGAGTCCGGGGAAGGACAATGCATAGTTTTTATCCCGAAAATCATCTCCTGAGAGGATGAAATGAGGGGTAAAGATTTGAATGGAACTAATTTAAATTGAAATCTGGTACAGAGATAGTTTGAGTCCCGGTGAAGAACATAGAATAGTTTTAATCCCAGAAATCAGCCTTTAAGGGGAGAAAATTGGGGGTGAACATTTGTATGGAGTTACTAGAAAGGCTGAACCGATTTAGATGAAATTTGGTATAGAGACATTTTGATTCCCGGGGATAGGTCCCGGGAAAGGGCATTAGATAGATTTTATCCCGGAAATCATCCCCTAAGGGTGAAATAGGGAATTAGACTGATTGAACCCATTAAGATGAAATGTGGTATGGAGATAGATTTTGTCCCGAAAATCATCCCCTAATGGGGGATAAATATTTGGATGAAACCCATTTAGATGAAATTTGGTTTAGAGATAGTTTGAGTTCCGGGACAGGACATAGGATAGTTTTTATCCCGGAAATCATCTCTTAAGGGGGTGAAATGGGAGGTGAACATTTGTATGGAGCTACTATACAACCGCTGCACCAAATTGTCTCGGGGAAGCACATAGGATAGTTTAAATCCCGGAAATCAATCCCTAAAGGGGAAATGGAGGATTAAAGTTTGTATCGAGCTACGATATAAAAGAGTTCTACGCGGACGAAGTCGCGGGCAGAAGCTAGTATACTATAAATGTAAAGAAACTCAAACCATTGTCTTTAAATTTATTAAAAAATTGGTATCAAAAAAACCGGCCAAGTGCGAGTTGCACTCGCGCACGAAGGGTTCCGTACCATTATCAATAAAAACGGCAAAAAAATCACGTTTGTTGTATGGGAGCCCCCCTTATTTTATTTTGTTTTTAGTATTTGTTGTTATAGCGGCAACAGAAATACATAATCTGTGAAAATTTCAACTCTCTAGCTATCACGGTTCTTGAGATACAGCCTGGTGACAGACAGACGGACGGACGGACAGCGAAGTCTTAGTAAGAGGGTCCCGTTTTACTCTTTGAGTACGGAACCCTAAAAAGGAATAATGAACACTAACTTAATTGACGTGATAACCTGATAACTATGGACAAAGTTTTCTAGAAATGCTCCCTTACGAATTTCTGGGTCAAGTTATACTAGAGGCGAAGTGCTGGGCGAGTTGATATAGATTCTGAATTTCATAACCGTGGCGTAATCCGGTCGTTACCATGCAGTGCAGCGCCTATAAATCTGGCGACAGGCCGAGGGTCATGCTGTCTCCACACTGGCTCACAGTGCAGACCTGCGGACTCGATGTGCGGGAGGGTCCGAAAAGTGGAAAAGTGAAAGGGTGGAAGTTTTATGAGCAATAGTTTCGAAAAGAACATGGAATTACGAGGGTTTAAAGAAGCTAACATATAATAACTGGTTGTTTAGACTAGTGCCCTAGTGTTCAGGTAGAGGGATCTCTAGTCTATAAAGGAAATAATTAGCGGACTGTAAATACTGTAACTAAATAGATTTCTACAATAGTCGCGGCGCGTACAAATGTAAGTGCGTGCGAGCACGGTGCGGTACGCGAGGCGACTATTGTAGAAATCTATTTAATTACAGTATTTACAGTCCGCTAATTATTTCCTTTATAGACTAGAGATCCCTCTACCTGAACACTAGGGCACTAGTCTAAACATATGGTCCTTCGAACCGGATTATGTTGCTGGGCCGGCATTGTCACCACCATATACTCCCGGCGTTGAAGAGCTTGAGGCTTCAACACTAAGAATGGGAAGAGGACAGATGGTGTTAAAGGCCCGTCGGATGATGCCCTTCCTTGTCTTGATATCAGCCACTCTAGCAACGCCATCTCTACCAGGCAGGACGTGTACGATGCGACCCAGGAGCCACATCAGAGGAGGTAGATTCTTCTCCTTGATCAATACCATGGTCCCAACCTTCAAATGTCCTTTAGAGCAGCGCCACTTGGTTCTCTGCTGAAGTCCAGAGACATATTCATTGGAGAATCTTGCCCAGAAGTGTTGTTTGAGGAACTCCACGCGCTGAAATCTCTGAAGGGATGTGATCTTCTTGTCGGTGATTTGCGGGTGAGGTACAGACATAAGAGACCTACCAATTAAAAGGTGACTTGGAGTCAACGACGCGAGATCAGAAGGATCGTCAGAAAGAGGTGTAAGGGGACGTGAGTTTAAGATGGCTTCAATTTGGATTAAGCACGTAGACATCTCCTCATACGTAAGATGTGTGAGGCCCAAGGTTCGCCGCAAGTGATGCTTAACTGATTTGACAGCTGGCTCCCATAGGCCTCCAAAGTGAGGAGTGTATGCTGGTATAAATGAAAAGTTGATACCCTCGTTGGCCATGTTTACAGCAAAATCTTGCTGCAGTATTTTAGAGAGCTCATTGAAGGTGCCAACGAATGTGGTGCCGTTATCGGAAAAGATGGTTCTAGGCTTACCACGACGAGCTACAAATCGGTGAAGAGCTGCGATGAAAGCTTCCTTAGTCATGTCCGAGACGAGCTCCAAGTGAAGTGCCTTTGAAGCTAGACACACAAAAATGCAGATGTATGCCTTTACGAGCCTACACCCTCTACCCTTGCGATTGGCTAGCAGAATTGGTCCAGCGTAGTCAGTGCCAGTTTCATAAAACGGATATTCTAGGTGTAGTCTCTCTTTAGGTAAGTTGCCCATAATTGGCTGCACCGTTTCGCCTTTAAGTTTGACGCATCGGAGGCAAGTACGGACAGCATGTTTCGCTAGGTTTTTTCCTCCTAAAGGCCAGTAACTGTGCTTAAGGGTACTCAACAACAACTGTGGACCTGCATGACACGTTATTTTGTGGTACATTTTAAAGAGCAACTTGACGACTGGGTGTTTACTACAGATAACAATGGGATGCTTAACACCGTAATCATAGAAGGAATTCCCTAGCCTGCCTCCAACTCTGATAAGTCCAGAGTCGAAGAAAGGTGAAAGTGAACAAAGCCGTCCCTTACCTGGTAAGCCTTTTCCTAACTCAAGCAGCTTGTATTCTTCAGGGAACGAGTCCTTTTGAGATGTGCGGATGAGATGACTAGAAGCAAAGGCCAGTTCAGCAAACGAAAGAGAACCGGCCAGCTTGCGGTCAGCGTTTCTACAGTTATGTATGAATCTTTATATGTACGCTACTATTCTTTGCAATTGAGAGTAACTAGATTTGTTTTTAATTAATGCATGCAATGGATTTGATGAGGACGTTTCAGGTGATGAGTCAGAGCACAAAGCCAAGGCCCTATTGATTACAGTCTCTGGCAATGGAGTAGTCCTATCAGGACTTGGAGGATTTGGCCAGAGGGACTGGTCCTGTTTCAGGAATGCCGGTCCTGTCCACCATAACTCATTGTTTAAGATGAGATCACCGCTAAGTCCACGAGATACAAGGTCCGCAGGGTTTTCCTTTGAAGGCACGTAATGGAAAGAATCATGGCTGTAGCTTTCTTGTAGCTCGGAGATGCGGTTCTTTACAAAAGGTCGTAGAAGAGCTGGATTCGATGATAGCCAACCCATCACTATCATCGAATCGCACCAAAAAACGCAGCGATCGGGTTTTTGACTAAGAGAATCAAGAACCTTAGTGCACAATCTTGCCCCTAATAAGACTCCGCAAAGCTCAAGACGCGGAATGGTTGTGGCCTTGATTGGCGCTACTTTACTCTTAGATGCAAGAAGTCTAACGCGCACAGAGCCATCCCCCGCCACGGAGCGAACGTACAAGCAAGCTCCAAAAAGCTCTCTCGGAGGCATCTGTGAAGACGTGATATTCTATGGTCACCGGCGACTCGCATAAGACCCATCTAGGTATATTAACGTGATTAAGGTTAGGAAGCTTGCTAACAAAACTATTCCACGACGCTAATATATGTCCTGTGAGTGGCTCGTCCCACGAACATTTATCGACCCACAATTTCTGCATTATAATTTTAGCTTGCACTACGCAAGGCATTACGAGACCAAGTGGGTCGAAAATTTGTGCTATCGCCGATAGAACGTGACGTTTGGTGACCACGGATGGTGAATTTATTTGTATTTGAAAGGTAAGAGTGTCATGAATGCACTGCCATTTAAGGCCTAATGTTTTAGACAGTTCGTTCTCACTTAAGTTTACAGAATCTGTACTAGAAGTGTTGTTAGAAATGGCCCTAATTATTTCTAAGTTATTGGACTGCCATTTTCTTAAATTAAACCATGCAGAGTTAAGAACATTGGACACATTAGAACACAGTGCAACTGTGTCTTGAATGGAATTTGAGCCAGATAAAAAGTCATCGACATAAAAGTCTCTGGCGATTGCATTTTGTGTCTGTACGTCTGGTGACTCTCGCGACAGCTGTAAGAGGCATCGTGTACTCAAAAACGGAGCCGAAGACGTGCCATATGTCACTGTGTTGAGGGAAAATATTTTGAGTGGTTGGGATGGATCTGAACGCCATAAGATCTGCTGTAAGGGGCGTTGGCTTTCATCGATTAAAATTTGTCGGTACATCTTTTCGACGTCTGCCGACACGACATACTTATGCTGGCGAAACCGAAGCAGGATGGAAAATAAGTCATCCTGTACCCTGGGCCCTACCAACTGGATATCATTTAAGGATTTTCCTGAGCCGGTGACCGCGGATGCATCGAACACTACACGGAGCTTCGTAGTGGTGCTTGACTCCCTAAAAACTCCGTGATGTGGCAGGAAATACGATGGCAGAGAAGAACATGGAACTATTTCGCTCATGTGACCTAGTGCCTCGTACTCCTCCATGAATTCAACGTATCGTTCCTTAAGTTGAGGGTCCCTATCTAGCCTACGTTCGAGCGATAAGAACCTGCGCTTGGCCATTTCGTAGGAGCTCCCTAACGCTTCAGGAGACTCCTTTAAAGGCATTCTTACGACAAATCGCCCTTGGTCGTTCCTTGTTGTGGTATGGACGAAATTGTCTTCACACGCATTCTCCTCTACCGAGAAATTGTGTTTTTGGGATATGGTATCTAGTTCCCTAAATCGTGTTAATGATGTATCCGTTTGCTCATCATTCAGGAACAAACAAACGGGCTTAGCCGAGCTTGACTGATACAAGACGCCTGATAGGAGCCAGCCAAGCTTGGTTTCAAAGAGAGTCGGGTTATGCTTGCCTAGATCAATGCGATTGGTGCCGATAACGCTCCAAAAGACCGATGCGCCGAGAAGTATATCGACCGAAGACGGTTCATGAAATGAAGGATCGGCTAGGCAAATTCCCGACGGAATTGGTATGTTTTTTTTTTTTTTTTGACTTTTTTTTTTTTTGGTGACTCTCGTGACAGCTGTAAGAGGCATACGGCAGACGTCGAAAAGATGTACCGACAAATTTTAATCGATGAAAGCCAACGCCCCTTACAGCAGATCTTATGGCGTTCAGATCCATCCCAACCACTCAAAATATTTTCCCTCAACACAGTGACATATGGCACGTCTTCGGCTCCGTTTTTGAGTACACGATGCCTCTTACAGCTGTCGCGAGAGTCACCAGACGTACAGACACAAAATGCAATCGCCAGAGACTTTTATGTCGATGACTTTTTATCTGGCTCAAATTCCATTCAAGACACAGTTGCACTGTGTTCTAATGTGTCCAATGTTCTTAACTCTGCATGGTTTAATTTAAGGAAATGGCAGTCCAATAGCTTAGAAATAATTAGGGCCATTTCTGACAACACTTCTAGTACAGATTCTGTAAACTTAAGTGAGAACGAACTGTCTAAAACATTTCAAATACAAATAAATTCACCATCCGTGGTCACCAAACGTCACGTCCTATCGGCGATAGCACAAATTTTCGACCCACTTGGTCTCGTAAGCCTTGCGTAGTGCAAGCTAAAATTATAATGCAGAAATTGTGGGTCGATAAATGTTCGTGGGACGAGCCACTCACAGGACATATATTAGCGTCGTGGAATAGTTTTGTTAGCAAGCTTCCTAACCTTAATCACGTTAATATACCTAGATGGGTCTTATGCGAGTCGCCGGTGACCATAGAATATCACGTCTTCACAGATGCCTCCGAGAGAGCTTACGGAGCTTGCTTGTACGTTCGCTCCGTGGCGGGGGATGGCTCTGTGCGCGTTAGACTTCTTGCATCTAAGAGTAAAGTAGCGCCAATCAAGGCCACAACCATTCCGCGTCTTGAGCTTTGCGGAGTCTTATTAGGGGCAAGATTGTGCACTAAAGGCTTGTTTACACGTTGTGAAGTAGCAAGTGCAGGTGAGAAGTGATTAGTTAACATGTTTTTATGGTGATAAGTGTTAAGTGTTAAGAAATCGTTTACACATTGCTTAGTTGTGCTTGTGCAAGTGTAATGTGTAGAACAAAATGGAGGACGAACAACGATTAGAATTACGAAATATTTTAAAAAGTATGGTCGCGGAGATCGCTTCAGAAACCGAGAATGAGGTTTTAGTTGAAATGTCAAAGCATCATACAATATTGAAAACCATTTAACGTTTGGTTTATAAATGTCGCTGGTTCCAGCTCCAGATCTTTGCGAGTTTTTTACTCGTTTTAATTCTTGTGAGTATGTCGATTTTAAACTTCTTATTTTTAAATATATCTCCTTAGGGTCAAAGTCTGGGATATGCATGGTTTTACTTATTTGTAACAAAGCTGCGTCTCTCAGTTGTTTATTTCTATATTCAGCACAATTTATGTTACAAAGGCACTCGTACTTTATGTATTCCATTACGAATTTCAACGTTTGCTCCTCAGTCCACCTCATTTTTATACCATACTATGCACTTAACAAGCAGATACTGTTTACACCGTGAAATAGAGGATGAGACTGCGAGTGCGGGGAGTACGCGGGTGTGCGGGGGCAACAACTTAACAGGCAAAAATAGAACGAGCGTCTATTCACTTTACTTCACACTCGCACTTGCCACTTAACAGCGTGACCGTTTACACGTTGTTTTTACTAATCACTTTACACCTGCACTTCTCACCTGCACTTGCTACTTCACAACGTGTAAACAAGCCTTAAGGTTCTTGATTCTCTTAGTCAAAAACCCGATCGCTGCGTTTTTTGGTGCGATTCGATGATAGTGATGGGTTGGCTATCATCGAATCCAGCTCTTCTACGACCTTTTGTAAAGAACCGCATCTCCGAGTCTCTCCACATCTCTGGTTGTAATGCCTTTGAGGTTCCTAATTGAATCTAAACGCTAAATCAAAAGTTGTCTGATGACTTAAACCTAGTGAATGGTATTGTACAACTAGCATCAGGGATTGCATAGCCTATGCCCCTTTTAAATTTGAGAAAAAAAACTACGCGTTCAATCACTTAAGAATCCCCGGCAAGCTCGGCCGAATTTCACCTTCCCATACAAACGGAGTTTTATTCTCATTTTAAAACTACGTGTTGGATTGTATTAAAACTATACAATGAAATGACATGAGGTATAGGTATCTAGGTCCGTAATTAGTTTATAAGGCTCCCGTTTATAAAACAAACAAAATACAGCAAATCCAAGTTTTGTATGAAAAACTTAAATGCGCTGTATTTTTTTTACTATTGTATCTGAAGCAACATAAACTAATTACAGACCTGGATACGTGGATATACCTTAGCTTATTCTAAGTACAAAGTTTCAGAGCAAACTACCTAGTTGTTTTAAAATGAGAGCGTAACTACGTTTGTATGGAGAACCGAGCTTGCTGCATATATATGGTGTGTTGATGAATCTTATTTGAATTAGCCACATATACCATTGTATACACACTGTCTCGTAAGAACTCCTCAAATATAAAACGAATCTAATAATCTAAAAAGCAACGTTTTGAAAACAAAGTCTGTTTACGCACACTTGGCCCTCGCAGCCCTTATTTGTTTTACCAGTTTGGCAAAAGTGGCGGACCAACATGTGTTGGTTTATTAAGCCTTGCGTGACCCGAATTACCTAATACGAACACTTTTGCCAGAAAAATAGACTTTATTACGGTCGTCGGTTTTGGTTTTGCTAGAAAAAAATCTGTGTTGTCTCTGTGTCTTTACCCAAATAACTAAGGAAAAGCCAAAACGATAAAATATGATTAAAGTAATAAAACGATTAAATTAATTGTTATGCTGCATCTTGTATTATAAATACTATAGTATACGGCAAATCACGTCCTATTATCCTAAAACGTCGTCAGATAGTTAATGTAACTCCCATTTAACCCTCATTTCGTCTAATATTTTGTTACTTTCTCGAGGTTAATTGCTATAGTTAAAACTACACTTTAAAACCGCACAAATTCATAAACAGCCACACTTATTAACACGTGGTCTCAAAGCCTACCTGCTCGTAGCGCTACGCATGGTTCTGTCAAACTCGCTTACGAGCAGAGACTAGCGGGTTCTTGCCATCGAAAGTGTCAACTTTTAAGTATCTCACCACACAACTACTAGCATGGCTATCACATGCATATCAAAACACCATTAAACCCGCCCCCCTCAAAACCAACAAAGCGGTCCAAACGTTACCAAAGCGTCCACGCCCCCCGTGATTAATAGCACCAGCAAACCAACAATTTAAGCCTCTCGAGTCCCCATAAAAC
Organism: Epinotia brunnichana; assembly: GCA_963854355.1. Taxonomy (NCBI): domain Eukaryota; kingdom Metazoa; phylum Arthropoda; class Insecta; order Lepidoptera; family Tortricidae; genus Epinotia; species Epinotia brunnichana. The sequence goes on along the minus strand of OY977949.1, from coordinate 11,477,867 downwards.
ACACTTTCGGTTTCGGACCGTCCGTCCGTCCGTGAGACCAACTTTCAACGATTAAGATTTACAGTGAGACCCTAAATAACTTAAATAGTTAAGGCTGTAAACTACGGTTACTATAGAAAACCCCGGTTTAATAGATTTCGTGGCTGTCAGAGTCCTGCCGAGGTGTCCCGATTTACGGCGGATATTGTCGTCTAAAGGGGCAATTGAGGCGGCGGTGTCGGATAGTGATCCTCGTGGGCGTTCTAATTCAAGGTTTATACAGGTGTTGGATTTGTTTTTAAGGGCCCGAAAGAAGACATTTTCAAGTTCAAGAACCAAACGGCAAACATTTTTTCAATAAACATTGTCTTTCAGCGGTTACAGCAAACGGCGGAATTGCGTCCTTTAACCAACTATATAAATCAGAATAGGCCACTGAAATGAAACAGTAAGCCGCCTCCGCTCATGTAAATACACGAAAATGTAATACCTAAGTAAGTGATAAACATTTTTTCTTCCATACTATTTATATACCGTCGCTTAATTGTTCTTAAAATTTACAGTACCTACCTTTGAAATAACTCTAAAATTATCATTTATTTATGATACTGCACAGTTAGAATTAAGACATAAGGTGGCGTATGTGTTAAGTATAAGTTATACTCGTACATACAAAAAAGATGGTAATCGATATACCATCAAAGTACGAGTAATTTCTTTCTCCTAACTGCCTGACGTACGGCGTACGGAAAATACAGTAGAAGACACCCTAATCATATCACTTTTTATGTTTCGGTTCACACTAGTATTTTTCGCTTATCTCAGTGAACGTTCAGCCGACACTGCGCGGCGGGAGGCTCTACACTTAATTGAGTGCATAAATCTTGTGCCATCGAAATGAAACGGTATCCTTCATAACTTACTCGTTCTGAAGTTGATTTCTTGAGGGTCTTTGTCTAACGTCATATAGGCACGAACAAAATGTGAACAAAACTTTGCGGCATGTATATTGAATTGAATTTAGTTTTAACTTAATTGGCAGTACGGGTGACACGTCGAACCACCATCGGGAGTTTAGGGAGCTCCCGAAGAGTTTAATCTCCACTTATAATAAATCTCTAAATTAAAAAAAGAATCAGCCAGTTTGAAACTAAGCTTTCTGTGGTACGAATGTTCTCAGCATCCCATGGACGGAAAAATATGAAACATTTTATATAGGTACATTATTATTCCAGCTGCAACTTAGGATAGTTTTTATCCGACTGCGACGATTAATTTATTTTCCATAATATACGACTTCATTTAATTTTCATTTATTATTCTTAAAGTATATCGCCGCCACATCTGTCAGCTAAAAGAAACGTCAAAATCACAGACTAATAAGAAATACTACGGACAAAATGGCGGAATTTATTTGCCTTTCTTTCGCCTATTAATAATTTTAATCCCGTCTACGATATACGAGTACATTGACGAGACACATAGGTACCAAAAGCAAATATAAAATTAATCGATTTTGATATGCGAACTTATATGCGCAAATGTCGAATTAAGGCGTACTTTCTACAAATATAACAACAAATTCGAACAATATAAACTTGGTTTTTTTGAATGGCACGCGCGCGCGCTCTTTGCGTATTCAGCCATTAAACCACGAAAACCGAAACTCGAAGTTCGTATATCTGCTTTCCTGTTATTTGTTAGTGCGATAGAGATAGAGATACCCGAATATTTTCGAATTCCGAAGTTCGTGGTTTAAAAGAAAATACGGATGTCGGATAGATCTAAATTAATATTTTATGTGTGAAATATGGTTAAAATTATTTGGAAATACTATTGTTGTTATTGTTTTAGTATATATTAGACTAGCTTTAAGTTTAATATTGTACGTCCGAAATGGGCAAGCTGTTGGACTTTATTTTACCCAAAACAACTAAATGTACACAGTTCTGACAATAAAGAAATCTTATTTTATCTTATCTTATCGAAAATAGGGATGTAGACACTAAACAAAATAATCATAATGTTGTATTATCTCGAAAAAAAACAACGCAAGAGGCTATACTCGTATAGGTAATCACTAAGTTATAAGTGTATAAAGTTTTAAGAGGGGGTTTGTTGCGTCTCTTTTCCGCAAAACGCACCTTTATAATTAAACGATTGTTTTTTACTATGACGCTCGAGGATCGTGACGTCACGGTCCCTGATCGTTCTCTCACTCTAACAAGCGACATTAAAACGGTTGTAGCTTCGTAATTTTTTGAGATATTTGAATGAGTTTTTCGTTTCTTCTTTCTTTTGAAGTGAGTCTCCTACAGCTACACCTCTATTTGGAAGACAAGCGGAAAGAACCCATACTATCCATACTAATAATCCATACTTCCATATTAATATTTTAAATGCGAAAGTGTGTCTGTCTGTCTGTTACCTCTTCACGCCTAAACCGCTGAACCGATTATGATGAAATTTGGTATACAGATGGTTTGAGCCCCGGGGAAGGACAAATGGTAGTTTTTATATCTGAGGGGCTGAAATTGGGGGTGGAAATTTGTATGGAGCTACTTAAACCGCTGCACCGATTTAGATGAAATTTGGTATATAAATAGTTTGAGTCCCGGGGAAGGACATATAATAGGTTTTATCCCGGAAATCATCCCCTAAGGGGGTGAAAGGGGGGGGGGGTGAATATTTGGATGTAATCTATTTTGATGAAATTTGGTGTAGATATAGGTTAAGTCCTGGGAAAGGATATGGGATAGTTTTTACCCCAGAAATCATCCCCTAAGGGGGTGAAATTAGGGGTAAAAATTCGGATGGAACCCATTTTAATATTCATATTCATATTCATTTATTTGCTGCAACCATGGTATTTACAGGATGTTCTTAAAATTAATCAGTACAGACATGGACCCTACTAGGGTGTAGCAACATGTTTAAATACTAAACTAACCTAAACATACATATATTAAAAAAAAATCAACATATTGTTATATTTATATAAAATCTGCACATTAGATAACAACATACCTACTTGATTGCATTTGCACCATCTATTAAATTGTAATAAATTATTGGCCCATGAACTCCTGCAGCGAGTATGGGCATTCAGTTAGGAGGTAAGTTTTAAGTTTATTAACAAAAGTGTTATATGTAACTTCGTTTCTTATAAGCTGCGGGATTTTATTGTAGATTCTAATAGACATTGCGTAAGGGCCTTTACTGAACATTGTTAGTTTGGCGGGAACTGTTTGAATTATTTTATTGCGATGGCGTAAGTTGTGTGCATGAGAGATGAAGTTTTCCGGTTTGGGATACAGACTAGGATATTTATGGACAAATTTGCACGTTTCCAATATGTACAGAGATGTGAGGGTAAGAATTTTTAATCTACAGAAGTGTGGTCTGCAACTCTCTTCATTTCTTATGTTGCTGAGAACTCTTACGCATCTTTTCTGCAATAAAAATAGATCTTTGGCATTTGCACTACTGCCCCACAACATTATTCCATATTGCAACCATGATTGGGCAAAAGCATGGTAGGCACATATAGCAGTTTTCAAGTTGGTATTTATCAATATTTGTCTCAGGGCATAAGCAAATCTAGATAATTTTATCGATATTTTATCAATGTGGACTTTCCAGCTTATATGTTCGTCGATGTTTAAACCATCTACAATTTGGTATAGAGATAGCTTGAGTCCTGGGAAAGGACATAGGATTGTTTTAATTCCGGAAATCACTCCCTAAGGGGGTGAAATGGGGGGTGAAAATTTGGATGAATCCCGTTTAGATGAAATTTGGTGTAAAGGTCGTTTGAGTCCCGAAGAATGACATTAGATAGTTTTTATCCCGAAAATCATTCCCTAAGGGTATGAAATAGGGGGTGAAAGTTTGGATAAAATCCATGTACCTAGATGAAATTTGGTATAGAGATAATTTGAGACCCTTCGAAGGATATAGAATAGTTTTTGCCTCGGAAATCATCCCTTAAGATGGTTAGTAGAAGTTTGTTTGCATTATATTTTCTAAGTATAAGTTCTACGCGGACGAAGTCGCGGGCAACAGCTAGTGTATAAATAATAGCGCTGCTGGTAGACTGTCTCATATTGCTGTCCTCACATTGTCCCATTATACTGCTTATTCTACTTGCACTTCGGTTTTCAGTAGACACAACACATCGCTTAACGCCGAGCCTACGAGCACTACCGGTGCCAAATCGCTGTAAAGGGCCATCGCTCGTAAATATAAAATAACCGCTAGCACAGCTCGGTTGAGTTATGTCTCAATATAGCGCGACCCTTGCCACCTGCAGGCTTTTATCGCTTCTATATGGCTATAACCGCAATTGATTCATTGTTAATAGAAGAGTACACGCGAGGAATTAGAAACTGATTTGTTTCACACGGTTTAGCGAAGGCGTGATTATAATTTGAAAGTGATATCAAAGGTAGACGTCAGCGTCCGACTATGGTATCAAAGAGAATATAACCACTACGGTATTTGCTGATTTTATGATGTTGACACTAATGGGCAGGCCTAATTTATTAACACGACAGTGAATCTGATAAAATATAGTATTGCGAAGGTTCGAGGTATCGCGTGACATGGTCGAGATAAAGCATTCAGCTCTTTCTTACACCGCTTGATAAGTAGTAGACGTCAAAAGTTTTAAGCCTCTCACAGACTGGCGCGGCTTGCGGTGGCGGTCAATAGTAAGTTTGATTTCTATTGTCAATTTTACTATGACCGCCACGCCACCGCAGGGCGCGCCAATGTGATTCAGGCCTTACACCGCTTGATCATATATAGCGTCATAACTGTGATAATAACTGTCAAGTTCACTGTTGACCGCCACCGCAAGCCGCGCCAGTGTGATTCAGGCATAATACGAATTAAGAAAATTTGAAGTGAGCGGTCTGTATGTGTCTCTTAATATTACTGCCGCGAAAACGTAGTGTAAAAATCGCAACTTCTTGCATGCCAATTGGACTTGATCTTATGTTCCAATTTCCTTAAAGATTCGATCCTACTCAGTTTATTATATGAAATCATAGCTCGGCAGTATAGAATACAAGGCCAGCGTTGGGGGTCTGATTGCTTTTCTCAATTAATTATATACACAGAGAGCGTCCATATCTGCGATGCTGATTCAATTATCGCTCTCCTTTTTGCTTTGAGCATTGAATCGTCGGGCGCCATCAAGTACGAGTAAGTACTGGTTAAATAAACAAGCATATATTTTTTATGACTAGACGAGCCCTCGTTTTGCGAATAAGAATGGCTGATTGGGGCAGTTTTGGCTATTATTTGAAACAAACTTAAAAAGTTAAAAAAACTGTAACCCGACTACGGAAAAGTAACTTAAAAATAACTTTTATTTTTTCATACGAAATTTAGTCTACATATATCACCCGGAGCATAACTTCGAATCCATTGACACCTCAATCATCAAAATGCGTTCAGTATCTTAAACACTAAGGTCGAACACACGTAAAATACAATCATAGACTGCTAAAATCATATCAATTCCTTTCGACTCTGCTGTAGTCGGGCAAAAAATAATGCATTGAGATTTTCCCTTTGTATTAGTATACATAGTTTCATCGAATTCAACACTTCCACAATAAAAAATTGCACGGGGCGTACTGTGGGCAATTGGAAAATTTAAGAAGCTGCGCGTAGCGCGACGTTTTCAGTCTGAATACTCTTAGTACATGAGCTGAACGGATTTTACAAGCTTTCTATTAACTTGCAATGTAGGTATGTTCGGGTGGAATCTTGCAACTCAATTTTGAAGCAGATATCTTCAACCGATTGAGCGGAAAATTTTGGGTAAAGGGATGGTTTGGATGACAATTCAATATTATGGTACCATCGAGCTGATCTGATGATGTAGACAGAAGGTGGCGATGGGAATTCAGTACTTAACCGACGTAACCCCGTTGAGTTTGGGCTCGTTAGAATAGGCTGAATCAGTAAGTAGTTGATGACGGTATAAGTATAGAAAAGTACAGTCGGCAATAAAATCTTGTACCGTGGAATGGGGTTACTTAAGGAAAAAATGGGGCTACTTTTAATCGAGTATACAGCAAGATAGATAGGTAACTAATATATTGACTGCCACAGTTCACCCACAAGTAAAAACAATGATTTCCGAGAAAAACCTATTTGATCAAAGTCGCCCCCGAATCACAGTATTCCACCGTACCAAAAATGAAATTTTTGACAGAAACTTATTACAATAGACCAATCAAATTAGCTTACCCTGGACATAATTCGTAAACTCGTTGTTTTTATTGTTTTATCGGATTTTACTATTCAGTATCAAATATTAATGAAATTTATTAAGTAAAAAATCCGCGATCGTAACCGTAGTTAAAAAAAACACGAGTTAACGTACACTACCTAACTTTTTCCTAAAAGTAAAAAAGGTAACCAAGTACCTTGTTAGTATAACTTTGAGGTGCATTCAAATTCGATCACTTAATAGCAAAATTAAACTGATATCAAATTCGCATATACGTTTTTTTTCACAGTTTTCCTCTGATCTCATTATCTAGACAAGCCAAAATGGTAACTATGATGTTTTTATCTGTTTAAGGTATATTGCGTCTTTTTAAACATTTAAGACAATAATTAAACATTTATTTTTAACGTTTTAATAATAATGTATTTCTCAGTAATTATAAATAGTAACTATGAATGTTTTGTTTACTAATAGCCTTTTGTGTACGATAATCATGTTTTCATCAAAATTAAGCATGTTAATTTCACGCTTAAGAAATTGAAAATTTAATTGAAAATACTCGCGACCTTGTCATGGAGTCAGATGCATGCGGTGGGTGCGAGGCGGGGAGAGAGTGGGGCGCCAGCGGGCGAGCGCACGGCGAACCCGTCTTAACGAGTTTATTTCAATTACGTGTTTTGCACCGACCGCGCCGTGTACAAATAAAACAAATATAACGGAATATCATAATTGTAGGATTTTTAGCTCGAATGAAAAATCACAGTTTGTCCCTTACGCCCTTTGAAAACTCTGGTCCAAAGGGCGTAAGGAACGATTGATTTGCTTTTATCATCGAAAACATAAGTAAACTCTTAACTGTTAAGTAAATGAAAGAGATGATGCCATGATCGTGGTTAGCATAAAAAAAAACCGGTCAAGTGCGAGTCAGACTCCCGCCCCGTAACATAGAAACAGGTCCACTATAAACTGACACTCACTAAGTATGTATTTACATACTTAGTGCGTGTCAGTTTATACTGGACAATAAATTTTCAGTGATGTAACTAAAAATTTACGGTTTTCACAATTTTTCCTTTATTTGCGCTATAAATACTAACTTCGTACCAAATTTCAAGATTCAGAATTCACGGGATATGGGCATGGGGATTTCGTCCCTTACGCTCTTTGAGCCTACGGTAGTCGATATCCTTATTGGCAAAATTGAGCCGACACAGTTGGCCAGAACGCCAAAAAAAAAGAGAAGATATGCTTATTGTCACCCACCCAGAGATGGGATAAATTTATTCGAATACGAATAACGTTTAAGAATAAATAGGATTATTCGCGAATGACGAATAAATATTTCGAATAATTACTCGCCAATATTTATTCGCGAATAACTTCTTAATTCGCATAATCATTCGTAATGCTTTTCGGGAATAATATTTTGAACGAATATTGTAGGAATGCTTTTTAATAGAATATATCTCAAAAACGTAATATTTTCCTACAGACAGAACAGTGATACCTAGTTTCTAAATTTGTTAGAAAAAGGTTACCGCTTCGCTTCATCAAGGGTACCAATTAACATCGCCGTGCATGGTGAAACGGATATTAATTGTAATTATTTCACCTGTTTTATTTTTACTATTTCGGCTTTACCACGGGTGAAAAAAAACCGAATAAGTGCGAGTCAGACTCGCGCACCGAGGGTTCCGGACCACCCCGTACAATAAAACCAAGTCCACTAAAAACTGACACTCACTAAGTATGTATTCACATACTTAGTACGTGTCAGTATATACTGGACATTAAATTTTAAGTGATGTAACTAAAAATTTACGGTTTTCGCTATCTTTCCTTTATTTGTGCTATAGGGCGTTGCTTCACACCAAATTTCAAGTTTCTGAGTTCACGGGAAGTAGGTTTTGATTCCCTTGCGGGTTTCGAAAACTTGCGGAAATTTGCGGCATAAACGGCTGTATCTTTTGATTGTGTTGGCTTAGAAGTTTGATTTTTTCACAGCTCCAAGAGACAGTAAACCTGAGTATTTGATATAAATTTCAGCTTAATTCATTTATTTGTTGCAGTATAGGTCTTACAAGATGTTACATATAAATACAGTTCCAGCATACACAGACACATACACAGACAGACAGACAGACATACTGACGGACAGCGGAATCTTAGTAATAGGGTCCCGTTTTACTCTTTGAGTACGGAACCCTAAAAACGATGACGTAATATATGGACAAGCCCACACACATGACATATTGAAACAAACCTGTTAAATGCCCCATGAAGCGACTCATTTAACTCACAAAAATATTGTTAATTAGTAGAAAAGGGTATTAATACTTGAAAATAGGTACACTTGTAGTGATCATGTTAAATTCGTGTACGTGTGTTACAACGAGCAACCGCATCCTTAAATATTATTCGTGGATTTATTGGAATGAAATGAGAATAAATCATTCGTCATTCGAAAGTGTAGACGAATAAATTATTCGCGAATAAATGTTTATTCGAATAATTATTCGAATAAGAATCATTCCAACAATGCCCCTTTCTGCACCCACACAAGTAACATATTTTATTTAAATAATTCTATACAGAAGACTGAGCGCTTATAAATAGGTAATCGACATTCCACGACAATTATGTCTCATGCTGAACAATTTAGTTATTATCGATCCAATGAACACAATATTTCAATAAATCTCCACCCTAGCCGAACCGTGGTAAACGCCACGTTCGTCTTTATAAATGTTTAACAATCATTGACCTATCCATAATAAATGAAGGCCGAAACGCATTGACAGCGGTGGCGAAGCAGCGGCGCGGCGCAGTGTAGAGGTGGTACCGGCTGTAATGTTCGATCTAATAAAGCCGGGAAAAAGCGTTCGGATCCTTTCATATTAGCTCGAACATTACAAGTACCGCCTCCGCGCCACCCCGCGCCGCTTCGCCACGCTGTCAGTGCGTTTCGGCCTTGAATGCCTGCGACTCGCGACAGCACGGTCGGTAGTTGAGACGCAAAGCAATGACGGCCTTATTCTGCAAGAGATAAGGTTCATATTAAAACTTTAGTACGAAAAAATATGAATTAATTAATAGTCGTGGATATTATTTGTTTAATTTGTTTCTTATAGTACTAATAATATGTTGACAGCATAAATCAAACACTTTCCAAGTAGTTATGTATTTTGGTTTTCCAAAAACTAACAATATTTTCAACACACCTGCTCGTAAAGTAGGTCTTATTACAGCGTATTTACACTGATAATGCAGAATATTACCCATGCCGTGCCTTTTACATTACATTATCGCACTAGTGCCTTTTCATTACATATCTTTTTAAATATTAGCAAAATAATGCAGAATATTACCCATGCCGTGACTTTTACATTACATTATCGCACTAGTGCCTTTTCATTACATATCTTTTAACATTTTAATTTTTTATTTTATTTTTTTTTTCCTCGCAAATGTGTTGAAAAACGTCGTATGAAACACGTGAGCATTGGTCATTACACTTCTCGTCTCCATTAAGCCTTCGCCTTCGGCTCAGGCTTAAAAACCGACTCGAGTGTAATGACCAACTTAGCACACTTGTATCATAATGTACTATTGTGATTTTAGAAATCCGCAAAGAGAATCTGTTTAATTTTTAATAATTTATCAACACACATAATATACTACTCAGAATAATTTGTTAAATTGCAGTTATCTATAATTTCTGGTAAGATAATCCAGAATAGTACATTATGATACAAGTGTGCTAAGTTGGTCATTATACTGGAGTCGGTTTTTAAGCCTGAGCCGAAGGCGAAGGCTTAATGGAGACGAGAAGTGTAATGACCAATGCTCACGTGTTTCATACGACGTTTTTCAACACATTTGCGAGGAAAAAAATAAAAAAAATAAAAAATGAAAATGTTAAAAGATATGTAATGAAAAGGCACTAGTGCGATAATGTAATGTAAAAGTCACGGCATGGGTAATATTCTGCATTAGTTTGTTAATATTTAAAAAGATATGTAATGAAAAGGCACTAGTGCGATAATGTAATGTAAAAGGCACGGCATGGGTAATATTCTGCATTATCAGTGTAAATACGCTGTAATAAGACCTACTTTACGAGCAGGTGTGTTGAAAAATGTGTAACTTACTGAACTTTCTTTATTATTGATAGTCCCGGTTGATTAATTAGATTAATTTTGATTTCTTTAACTGGAATGCAAGCGTCATATCATAATAGAGGCACTTTTACAAAGTTACATATTATGCTGCACTTATGAAATCAGAATTTGTTAAAAATTTAGATTTTTGGTTTTTTTACAATGACGCGGAACCCTTAAATGTTTAATTCTTTTTATTTTAACTATAACTAACAATACTTTACATCATAGAAAAAGAAAATTACAGTTATCGAATTATGTCCGGGTTTAGCTAATTTGATTGGTCTACAATGCAACGTTACGCAATCGACGGAAACGGGAAAATGACAGTTGAGTGGTGCTAACGCTTGATTGAAAAGTTAGGCTTTGATATACAAAAGTTATTTAGAGGCAAATTATTGTTATTTGCTTTGCGAATATATTAAAGCTTAGGAAAACACAAGATACACATTTTTATTGACAGGGACATTAATTCAATTCAATTCAATTCCATTCATTCAAGATAACAAGGATCTCAATTTTGTTAGTAGGTAGGTATGCAAATTCAATAATAAATGTACAGTCAACCAATTTGATTCCTAGGCCATCTTAGAACCTTGCCGTTGTAAATGCTATGTCAATACGGGTTACTAGGATTATTTCGTCGCTATGTAGCAGTTAAAATGACAGGGTTCTACGGTGGCCTAGGAATCAAATTGGTTGACCGTACCTACTTTAACAGAACTTCACATTTTATTACACACTATGTTAATTTTACAGCAGCAATAGCCATTCATTTCTATTATAACTGAAAACACCAGTTAGTAATTGCAGTTTAAATACTATCAACATTAATTAACCTTTGTAATTAAATTCTAATGGGGTACAAACTTATAATTACTAAGTATAACAACGGTTCTAGGATTATACATTCGTGTTGCAAGTTCGTATCGCATGTGATAATTGAAACACCCCGACTGGGAGATATTTACATAATGTTAGCTGCCCGATACGGCGAAACTTCTTGATAGGGTTCAAATTTTGGACGAATTTTAAGACGTAATTGAACCAAGGGTATATTGATAAATGCCTACTGTACTGACTAGAACTTTTACCCGACTTACTTGTCGCTTTTGCAGATGTTCTTAAGACTAATAAAATTTATGTATTATCACTATCAGCTTATGATTGCACTTTTAGTGGCACGAATATTTAACATTATCCTAAAGACTTTCTTACGATACGTATTTATCGATAAATTGTGCTTGCTTATGTTATGATTATGATATATGTATATATATATATATATATATATATAATACATATGCATAAGCCACTTGAGAGCGCACCAGAGAGTAGAAGAACAACACTCTAGTTTTTAATAATTGTTAATAACAAGTAAAAGCCAGAATACAAAGTCGCTGTGGCCGAAATCGGTCAGGACAACATCATCATCATCATCACATATGCAAGTTTCATATTTACACTGTTGTTTATAAAACTTGCATACACTCTTCGTGGGTGAGCGGTTTTCTAAAAAAGTGTGCAACACTTATTTTTTTCAGAATTCTATTTGTTTTGGTTTTCCTTACTCAGAATCGTTGGTAATATCGATCCTCATACAAGAAAAAAAGTGTCCTAGATTTTACTATGTAAGTTTTTTCTTCCAGTGCATCATGACCATATAAATAAAAAAAGACTGCATACAAAAATGTGACGATCTGGAATGGAATATTTAGGACACTTTTTTTCTTGTATGAGGATCGATAGTACCTATCAAAGATTCTGTTCTGAGTAAGAAAAACTAAAAAAAAAAACCAATTCTGACAAAAAAGTATTGTACACTTTTTTTGAAAAACGCCCGGGTATAGGTTATAGTCGATTAGGAATTCGGAAATAACGAAATAATGGTTTCCGACTTTATTGCCCTTATTGTTATTTATTTACTTTGCTGCCCACGGTGCCGGGCCTAGTTTACCATTAGTCCATACAACGTCGAAGTTTACTCTCAGAATACATCCTTATTCCTATTTGATCAAATCGGCCCTAACTCATTTAATTCAATCTCAACGAGGCATTGGTGGAACACAGGTTTCCACTCGAACCCGTGAGGCTGTAACAGTGGCGAATAATGAATAGGTCCTCGATTACACTCGACCCGAGACCGCGAAGGGGCGGGTCGGTCCGAGTCGAACATATCTGGGCTGGTATTCACAACTATCACCTAGAACTAGTGTAAGGCTGATGTCCGTTTACGTCCTCGCGTCGTTGTCCTTGTAGCTGGCGGTCATGATTCACCCATCGTGGAATAACTGTCTGTCTTATGCATGGAGAATTTTCTTGAGCTTATATCAAGGTGGGCTCGGAATCGCGGATACACTGCATACTTATAAAGAGGCAGTCCCTAGTCCAAGACTATACATTTTCTGAAAATCATTATTAAGATCTTGGCCAGTGACCATAAAGACCGCCAGTTTTCTCTTGTCGTCTCCGATGGTTCAGTCAGGAAGTCCATATATGGTTGAAGGTCGTGCAGGCTGGTGGCGAGAAGTACAACTGGTCGAAGACCTGTCGGGCGTCCTAGGTACCACAGGGGCAGGAGTGAAGAAATCCAAAGGCCGCAATGAACTCCGGGTCATCGACTAAACTTCCGATTATGTAGTTTTTATGAATTTAAAGGTCAAGTTATACTAGTGGTGCGTAAGGTAACTCGGGGCGCGTTGTGAATCGAACAGCTGAGTCGGCCGAATACGAACACGGTTCAATAGATTGGGAGTAAATGCTGATTGCGATATTATCACGTTACTGTTTAAGTAGAAATGTCGGCTCATCTCATGTTCTGTTAATTACGAGGATTTTGAATCGCGGTGGTTATCTTCGTACCGATATTTTGTAACAATAGGTAATTCACCTATGGCAAATTTACTTATTGGGTGAAGGGGAAAACATTGCAACGAAATCTATGAATATAGATAAGGTTTTGGTGAAGTTCCAACCTGCACGGCACTGCATGTAATGCAAAGTCATAAAATGCATAATAAAGCAGATGATGTAGTAAATTTAGTTCACATAAGTAAAATAATGTGACCGCAATAGCCAGTGATCGTAAAGTCACGATGTTATTTACTCTTTCCCACGGAAGCGAAAAACCAATTCACAGACTGTAATGAAATGGGCAAAATATTAGATAATTCATTCACATAGTTATAAAATGTAGCATTGTATACTGTAAGAGATTGTTTGCAACCGTTAGTTCGCTAGTAAGGGAAATAAAATAGGGTAAATCCTATACTATTAAACGAGCAATATTTGTATATATATATATATTATATTTGCAATCACGTTCTCGGAAACGGCTCTAACGATTTCGATGAAATTTGGAATATAGGTGGTTACGGGGGCGAGAAATCGATCTAGATAGGTCTCTTGTCTGGGAAAATTCGTTTTCTCATTATTTTCTCCATTTTCATCCGAGCGGAGCATGGTCGCCCAGGGACTAATTGTAATATGAGAAATTGTAGGTGCTTGGGTAGGAGGTGTTAGGTAAATCGGGACCCTATTACTAAGACTCCGCTGTCCGTCCGTCTGTCTGTATGTCTGTCCGTCTGTCACCAGGCTGTATCTCATGAACCGTGATATAAATTTTCACAGATGATATATTTCTGTTGCCGCTATAACAACAAATAGGGGAGGGTGGGGCAAAGCGGGGAATCTCATGAATAAAGGGAGTTCAATTCGGATACACCAATATAATTGAGAGACGCCTGGCCCCAATTTCACCAACTTGACACTTGTCACCTGACACTGACAATTCGCCGTACATTGCTTGTTCTAGAAGTTAAGGTGGTCGCTATGTTACTTGTGGAACCAGCAATGTACGGAGAATTGTCGTTGTCAGGTGACAATTGTCAAGTTGGTGAAATAGGGGCCAGGACTTAAATTTATTGTTGGGACATAAAGTACAATATCGTATTATGTTTTTTTACATAAATCATATTATGTTTAGCTATGTGATATATTTTTTAAAAGTGGCATCTGCCCCGCTATGCCCCGTATATTGGGGCAAAGTGGGGCAGCCGAAGGAGCTAAGTGGGGAAGCAGATGGGGCATTGTGGGGTATTGAATGGGGCAGTGTGGGGTATTAATAAGGCGTATTGTGTGGTAGTGAAATATAACTATTATTTTAAACGAATCAACTCTGTAATAACGCAAAATATCACTTCTAACAGTAGGGACATTGGTTAAACTTAAGATACACATTGCACATATATGATTGGCTTCATCATCTTCATCCTCTTCTCCGGCACAAGAGCACACTGTGCCCAACCACTGAACTTGATCCAACCCTCTGTGGACTGAGACCACAAATAGCCGCAGTAAATATATTCCGCATCCTCGTCATCAGAAGATCTAATCGTCTTTTTTCTTAATTTTCCTATCCCACTACGCCCCATTTGTTATACCCCACTATGCCCCTCCCCTATGTACCATTAGAACAAAATATTTATAACCGCCATCTTACTTTGTTTACAAGCCGGCTTTGTTGTTGAAATATAAAATCCGCCTGATCCACTGAAAACATCAATATTTTTACTAACCAATGATTTTAAATTGAATCTTGACAATATCTTTAAGAAAAACACTGGTTTTCTTAACGTATTCAATATTTCGTCAGCCGGCATCGAGAGAGCAAACGATGTCCGCGGAGGTCACGTGCCGACTAAACACCAATCACGGCGCGCTATTTGAATTGCCATTACGATATGATTTCTCGAACAACCTATACTGCCCCGCTATGCCCCGCTACCCCACTATGCCCCCACCCCTACTAAAAACAGAATAAAGTAAATATTTAAGGGAGCTCCCATACAACAAACGTAATTTTTTTTGTCGTTTTTATAGATAAAAAGAGTAATGGTTCGTGACCGATTCCAACTCGCACTTGGCCGGTTTTTTAATATTAAAAATTTAATCAAATTATTATATTCTATATTTTCTTATTAAGTATAATTTTATTCAAATTATACTTAATAAGAAAATATAGAAATTTAGTAGCTTTTCCCTTCGGCTTCGTCAGCGAGAGCTCCCATCCATACCAACTTCCACCTCTAATTTCATCATCATTTCCGGGTCCATTATAGGTTTTCCTATCATTCCCATCCGTTTCAGCAAATTGTTCGTGAATGCATATCTAACAAACGTCTAACATACAAATTTACACATTCATTATTTATACAGGGTGTGGCCTGTAATAGGAGCAAAAAATTAAACCGTAGATTATTAAGCTTGTGAAAAATGATTTCCACGTGGTTTTATTTGAAAAAAATAATATTTTTTTCAAATATTTTTTTCTTCAAAATATGTTTACTCCTATTGTTTTACTCTTCTGGAATGCTATCAGTAACTTTTTATTGAAAAAAAACTAAAAAAAAATGAAATAAAAATTAAAATAATACAAAAATATCTTTTGAAAACAAAAATACAAAAACTATTCTGACTCATTACATGATGTTACCTCTAAATCTGCATTGACTGCTGTGCCATTATGCCGTGGTGCCAAGATACATTACTTGGAGGTCATAACTTTAGATCAAAATTTCTCCGAATCCAAATAAAATTAAAATGAATTGTTAATGCAAATGCTCTAAAGAAGCGTCCTTTTGAATATTTGCTCCTATTACAGGCCACACCCTACATACATACGTACGAGAAACACAATAATATATCGAAACTACCAAAACTTTTGTACATCGTAATATGTCACAAAACGAAACCGAAGTCACGCACCATTGTCGATAAACTATACCAAACTTTGCCAAACCCTGTAACTTTATTATCAAGCCTCCCGTACTCTCCGTGACGTTGAAAAAGGAAAAGAGGCAGCCCTAGCCACCCGTGCTTTGCTAAGGTGATTGATTCCCAGTACAATTGCCCTGGACGCTTGACGGACGTTGCTTTGCTTTATAGCTAGGGTTGACAAACAGGTAAACTACCTATATAAATATTTATGTTTTATTATTTATGCAATAATTGTAGTATCTGAATAAGATGAAGATAGGCACTGCCGCCTTTGGAACCTAACGGTATATTATTTGCCTAATGTTATAGTTATATTAATTGTGAGATACGTACCTAAGACTGCATAGTATCGTCTTTTTCAGGGTTCCGTAGTCGACTAGGAACCCTTATAGTTTCGCTTTGTCTGTCCGTTAGCACTAGAAAGCTGAAATTTGGTACTAATATGTATATCAATCACGCGGACAAAGTGGTAAAATAAAAAGTGTTTATTTTTATTTTATTAGGGTACCTCCCCTATACGTAACGTGGGGAGTGTTTTTTTTTTCATGTCAACCCAAACGTGTGATATATTGTTGGATAGGTATTTAAAAATGAATAGGGGTTTGCTACAATCATTTTTTGATAATGTTAATATTTTCGGAGATAATCGCTCCAGAAATAAAAAAAAATGTGTCCCCCCCCCTCTAACTTTAGAACCATAAGTTTTAAAAATATGAAAAAAATCTCAAAAGTAGAACTTTTTAAAAACTTTCTAGTCAAAATATTTTGAACTTCATAGGTTGAATAGTTTTTGAAAAAAATTACAAAATAATTTGTCACACTTACTGTGACGGACGAAAAACTACGGAACCCTACACTGAGCGTGGCCCGACACGCTCTTGGCCGGTTTTTACCACTATATTAACAATATTATAAAATTTAAAAGTACTTTCAGCCGGATTGTTTGCCATGTTTCACATTATGCTTATCTCCACTTATAATAAATCTCTAAATTAAAAAAAGAATCAGCCAGTTTGAAACTAAGCTTTGTGTGGTTCGAATGTTCTCAGCATCCCATGAACGGAAAAATATGAAACATTTTATGTAGGTACATTATTATTCTAACTGCAACTTAGGATAGTTTTTATCCGACTGCAACAATTAATTAATTTTCCGAAATATACGACTTCATTTAATGTTTCATTTATTTTTATTGAAATCAAACGTTGCTCCAACTGTCAGCTATAAGAAACGTCAAATTTTCGTCAAAATGGCGGAATTGCTTTGCCTTTCACTTATTAATAATTTAAATCCAGTCTACGATAGACCTTTACGATACGCATGCCAAAAGTTAAACCATAAAAAAATATTCGATTGTGATATGAGAACTTACGAGTATATGCGCAAATGTCGCATTATGACGTAAATTTCAATAAATGTATCAACAAATTTGAACAATATAATTACCACGAATTTGATTTTTTTGAATGGCAATGGCACGCGCTCTTTGCGCATTCTGCCAAAGTGCCTGCGGCGCTACCACGAAAACCGAAACTCGAAGTTCGTATAACTGCATCCCTGTCACTCGAGTATCGTTAGTGCGATAGAGATAGAGATACCCGAATATTTTCGAATTCCGAAGTTTGTGGTTATAGCTCAGGAATCGAAACTACACCCCGTAAGCCGCGTCCGCTGCGCCATGTTTTCGTGGTTTTTAAACGTCAAACATGTTTTGCCAATCAAAACAAAACCCTATTTGTTTGCCGAACCTGACGGAAAACATGTTACATGTTTAAAAACATGGAAAACATTGGTGCAGCGGACCCGGCTGTAGGTAGACTACTAAATAAAATAATCATAATATATTTTCTCGAAAAAAGGATAATAGAGAAAAAATCAACGCAAGAACATATATGTATAGGTAATCACTAAGTTCCAAAGTTTTATGTTCTGTCCCTTTTCCACAAAACGCACCTTCATATGAAACGATTGTTTTTTACTATGACGCTCGAGGATCTTGACGTCACATTCCCCGATCGTTTTCTCACTCTAACAAGCGACATTAAAACGGTTTTGAGATATTTGAATGGGATTTTCGTCATCTTCTATCTATCTATACCTACCTACATATAAATGCCCTGACTGACTCACCCACTCACTCATCAACGCACAGCCGAAACTACTGGGGCTAGAGAGTTGAAATTTACACCAGAACTACCTTTTACAACGTAGGCAACGGGTAAGAAGGGATTTTTGGAAATTCTACCCCTAAAGGGGTCAAATAGGGGTGCACAGTTTGTATGGGGGAAACTTTATTTTTTGAGCTAGAGACTTAAAGTTTGTTTAAATATTACTTATTAGAATACAAATAAAAGTCTTTCAACGTTTAGGAAAATTCTGCCCATAAGGGGGTAAACAAGGGGTGCAAATTTTGTATGGGGGAAACTTTATTATTTTAGCAAGAGACTCAATACGTTGTAGAAAGCTTACTTATTAGAATACAAATAAAGTACTGTCAGCGTTTTGAAAAATTCAGCCTCTTAGGGGGTTAAAAAGGGTTGCAAAGTTTGTATGAGCGAAACTTCTGTTTGAGATAGAAGCTTAAAAGTTTGAAGAAAGATTACTTATTGCAATACAAATAAAAAAACAGCGTTTTGGAAAATTCCACCCCTAAGGGTATGAAAAAGGGGTACAATGTTGGTAAAGGGGATTTTTTTGAGCTAGAATCTCATACCTTTTAAAAAAGATTACATAATAAAATAAAATAAAATACTTTCAGCGTTTTAGAAAATTCCACCCCTTAGGGGTGTATAAGGGGGTGCAACGTTTGTAAATATATTTTTTTAGCGAGCGACAAACCTTTGTTGAAAGATTACTTATTACAATACAAATAAAGAACTTTCAGCGTTTTGGAAATTTCCACCCCTAAGGGTGATTAAAACAGGTGAAAATTTGTATGGAGGAAACTTTTTTTTTGAGCTAGAGACTTGAAATTGTCTAGAAAGATTATTTATTAGAATACAAATATATAGGTAAATTACTTTCAGTGGTTTTAAAATTTCCACCCGCTAAGAGGGGGATAAAGAGGTGCAATTTTTGTATAGGAAAACTTTTTTTTAGGTAGAAACTTAAAACTCTGTAGAAAGATTAAGTACCTACTTATTAAAATACAAAAAAATACCTACTGCCAGCGTTTTGGAAAATTTCACCCCTTAAGGGGTTAAAAAGAGGTGCAAGGTTCGTATGGGAAACACTTTTTTTTAGCTAGAGACTAGATAGTTTGTAGAAAAAATACTTACCTATTGCAATAAAAAAACCGAGTGTTTTATTTTTATTTTTTCCCTGAAAAGCGTTCAAAGTTTGTATGGAGAGCAAGAAAAAATTTAAGTATGATATTTGTAACTTCGATCTTAGCCTGTTTAGAATACAAAACTTATTTAAGCATTTTTTGAAATATATCCCCCAAAGGGGATTATAAGGGTGTTCTAAGTTTGTATGGAGAGCAAGATATTTTTAAAGTAAGGGATTTGTAACTTCGGTTTTAGACTGTTTGCTAAAATACTACAAAACTTATTTCAGCGTTTTTTTTAATTCATCGCCTAAGAAGGTTAAAAGGGGGTTCGAACTTTGTATAGAGAGCAAGACTTTTTTAAAGTAAGAAATTACTGTTTACTATGAGGGTTCTAGAGAGGGTTCTTAGTTTGTATAGAGAGCAAGAGATTTTGAAAGTAAGAGATTTGTAACTTCGGTTTTAGATTGTTTTCTAAAAGACTAGGTAGAAAATTAATTTCAATGTTGTTTTTTAATTCATTCCTTCAACAAACATTTAGATGATAACATGTTATACGCGGACGAAGTCGCGGGCAACAGCTAGTACTAAATAAATAAATAAATATTACGGGACAATCTAACACAAATCAACCTAGGCCCACGGTAAGCTCAGTAAGGCTTGTGTTGTGGGTACTAGGCGATGATATATATAAAATATAAATACATATAGATACTTATATACATAAGTATATAACATCCATAACTCAGGAACAAAAATTCGTGATAAACTCACAAATAAATGCCCTGACCGGGATTCGAACCCGGAATTCGAAAATGCTCTCGAGCGGACAAACAAGAGGCAACCCTCGCAAATTTAACTGAATGAATAAACTATACTCCCGCCGGCTTGCACAAATAATACATACGAGGGTCATTGATCGTATCTTGAGCCTTGTATACTTGTCATAAGGTCTAGTTTTGAATGACACTGTATGTAATATTGTAGTGGACAGGGCTGGGCTGAACGCTCGACAAAAGTTAAATTATTCGGTGTCAGTATGATTAATTGTGATATCATGAACAAGTGTAGCCTGAGTATGGGTTGAGTGGCTTTTGTAATATTATTAATAGCTCTGTGATCGTCAGTCAATTAGGTATTACACGTTTTATATTAAGGCTTATACACCCGCTAACGTCCTTGAGTCGTCGTTCGTATGGGCCAGCGCGCGACTGATCGGGCCTGCCGAGCCTCCGCGCTCGCGCATTTTGTAGGTATTCAAACATTGTAATTAAGATAATCATTTTATCTATTCAAACTCTGCGAATTTGTCTATAAATATTTAATAACTTTATTTGAGTACAAAAATTTAATTTAAAATATTATTGAATAAACTTTACAAAATGAGGTAACTTTGGGATTTTTTTCTATCGAGTGAAGTTCATTAGATCGCGTAACTGAATGCGACTTTGACTAGATTAGATCCTTAAGTAATACGTATCTTTTTTTTAGATTTTTAAACCCTATTTTCTACGTCTGAGATTGTTTTAAAAAACTCGAAAACGCTGCCCCTGTTGACTGTCGAGCCTTAACTTGGTGAATTCCGTTTCAAACTTTGCAAAACATTTACAACCACTTATCCGATTGCACACTTGCACACAATGCCATATTATGGTTATTATGGTTGGCCATAGTGGTTGAAATGAGTAGTGTACAATACAAGCTAGTCTCTTTTTTTTTCTTTATAGACGTTTATTTTATTCAGCAGCGAATATTGTTGCGAAATTTTTTTAAATGTCAATTTGCAACTTTACAAGATATTTCCGTTAAGCAAATTTTAATTTTCCACAAAGGCTTCGTCCACATATTACGTCACGCATAATTCCGAATTTTTGGAACCGCCCTCCCTCCATGTCACGTTTTTTCGAGCTCTTTAACACGAAATGTCACGTTTGGCATGACCCCTTCCCCTGTTATGTAATATGTGGATGGTCCCAAATAGTAAATAAAAATAAACGCCAGTCACAAATAATTATGTCATGTTCAATTGTTCATAAGACCACACAACTTTCATCCCAACGCGACGTTTCCCGAAACTTTCCTGAAAGATAAAGGGGCGTTATTTATCGAAGCAACTTATTTGTTTTGCACACGATAATACCGCGATATTAGTTCGTGTAACTAATAATTAATTGCTGTATTTTGCCATACTCTTTGCTGCTTAGAGGGCATATCTTCATATGTGACGTTCTTAAGGGAAAAGGGACCTTAGTGCGTTTGACGCTTGTGTCTTTATTAACGATGCATTCTTCAAATGTGGCGATTCTTGGCGGAATAATAGCGTGAGCGCCAAACGCGTTGAAGTCCCTTTTACTTGAGAATGACTCTTACTAGTATATTTGGAGTATGAGACGTTTTTACAGCAATGCAGTGTAACTGTTTATCTCGGCAACGAGTTTAGGGTTTCTTTGGGTTTGTTTGCCGCATGTATTATTCTGAGGTTCATGTTGAAAATGGGGGTGAAGTGCTCGCGATACGAGTTGTGATAAACCCATTTAGGCCGCGGTCTGGACGCCAGCGGACAGCGGGGCGACGAGCGAGAGCGTTTATAGATTGAGCTCGATCAAATGTATGAACTGCCGCTGACTGGACTCCAGTCCGTGGCCTTATACGTACCTACTTAGTATCGGTACAGCAAACCATCGTACAGTAGAAATACATACTGAAGATGAAGTGGAGCGTTCATAGCCCAGCGGTGCCTGCGAATCGGAAACGATAACGCAGGTTAAGCAAAGATGGCAGCGGTCAGTCTTTGGATGGGTGACCGCCTGTTTGAGTTTTTACTATAAATGAATGCTTCCGTGCTTTGGAAGGCACGCTAAGCAGTTGATCCCGGCTGCTGTCTATGACAGTAGTCGTTAAGCTGAGTTAGAGACCTTCGAGTGGCTTAAGAACCTCTAACAGTCGAGTTGCGCACTCACACCACAACCCTGCACGTGTCCCCTGGGTGGTACTGAGTGACAAACTCAAAGGCCAAATAATGTATGCCATACGATTAAATAACATAACTTAGGTCATATTACGAGGCAACAGGCTACAATTATATATGTGTAAACCGGCAACACTTTTATAATTTACTTTCAAAACAAAGTTTTAACCGACTTCAATCCAGTACTCCGCCAAGCCACATTAACATTTCCACATTTTTTTCCAATTTACCACATGAACTGATTTCCGAGAGCAAAAGCGTTGATTTTTAGACCAATAAACCAAATCGCTGTATGTGGGCCGATAATATTTGAGGACTTCCGTCGATTCCTCAAGGATCTCAGAATTACCTTTGGCACTCCATTGTTTGCTATTTCAACGGAATAATATCAGAATCTGTGACGTACTTATATAGTTTGAAGTACATCATTGAGACATCACACAAGCCACAAGCCATCTGTGGTCTTCATTATCATTTACACTTCACCAAATTTATGATTTCCGGGTGTAAATACATCACGAGTTATAATAGAAAATACTCAAATCATACCAGAAGTAGATGATGGGGGGCAGGTTGACGCTGCATATTTCGATTTTCGAAAAGCGTTTGACGTAGTCGATAACGATATCCTACTAAGAAAATTTGTAGGTGCCGGCTTTACCCCTCATCTTTTAAAGTTCTTCGTAAGTTACATGAGTGAAAGGCGTCAGTTTGTTGATTACGCGGGATATAGGTCAGAAACTTATTTTGTAAGATCTGGAGTAAGTCAAGGAAGCAACCTTGGCCCGTTGGAATTCATTATCATGATCAACGACTTACCTCAGGTTATCAGAAACTCCGGATGCTTATTATTTGCTGACGACTTGAAACTATTTTTACCTATAAAAAGTAAAGCAGACTGTGAACAATTTCAAAAAGATATAGACCGAGTAGTTTCATGGAGTGAAGTTAATAAACTAAATTTTAATACGTCGAAGTGTCTGACTATTACTTTTACTCGAGCGCACAACCACATTGTCCATGATTACGAAATTAAGGGCACAAAATAAAAAAGGGTGACGGAAGTTAAAGATTTAGGAGTTAAATTTACATATGATCTGAGGTTTAGGGATCATATCAACAATATGTGTAAGAAAGCCTACAGAATGCTTGGATTTGTACTTCGTAGTTGTAAGGATTTTACCAGTATAGGATCAATCATTGCTTTGTACAACGCGCTGGTCCGAAGTAGCCTCGAGTCATATGGGCTCCACACGAAACCACATATCAGCTTATGGTGGAGCGTATACAAAATAAATTTATTAGATTTTTGTATTTGAAGAAGTATGGCGTCTATCCGTTTTACCCCCTCATGTATCCAACTCTGTTTGTTTTGGGTATGGTGGGGTACAACAAGCTGCAGGTGCGCAGAGAGTTATGTCTGGCCACGTACGTATTTAAATTAATTAGGGGCAAAATATGCAACATTCAGGTGTTGAGTTATGTGAGTCTGAGTGTCCCCGATAGATACGTATGGCGCCGCCGCCGGCCGCAGCTGCTGTCCGCGCCGCGCGGGCGCACCAACCTGCTCGGTATGGCGCCGATGACCCGCGCCCTGTGCACCCTCAACTTAATAGCAGATAACATAGACCTGTTTTCGTGTTCTCTGAATGAATTCACAAAGTCAGCATTGTTTATATTATGTTATAATAATACTTAGATATAAATGGTAACATGGTTGTACAAATAGTTACACTATTGTCTTAGGTTTAGTACCTGTAAAGATAGTTGTAAGTGTGGAAATAAATAAAATAAAAATTATTCGTCGGACAGGGACGGCAACAACATTCGGGCGAAGTGTGGCCGTAGGGTTAGGGTATGAAATATAATTTTCAACACACCTGCTCGTAAAGTAGGTCTTATTACAGCGTATTTACACTGATAATGCAGAATATTACCCATGCCGTGCCTTTTACATTACATTATCGCACTAGTGCCTTTTCATTACATATCTTTTTAAATATTAGCAAAATAATGCAGAATATTACCCATGCCGTGACTTTTACATTACATTATCGCACTAGTGCCTTTTCATTACATATCTTTTAACATTTTCATTTTTTATTTTATTTTTTTTTTCCTCGCAAATGTGTTGAAAAACGTCGTATGAAACACGTGAGCATTGGTCATTACACTTCTCGTCTCCATTAAGCCTTCGCCTTCGGCTCAGGCTTAAAACCCGACTCGAGTGTAATGACCAACATAGCACACTTGTATCATAATGTACTATTTCAACACACCTGCTCGTAAAGTAGGTCTTATTACAGCGTATTTACACTGATAATGCAGAATATTACCCATGCCGTGCCTTTTACATTACATTATCGCACTAGTGCCTTTTCATTACATATCTTTTTAAATATTAGCAAAATAATGCAGAATATTACCCATGCCGTGACTTTTACATTACATTATCGCACTAGTGCCTTTTCATTACATATCTTTTAACATTTTCATTTTTTTTTTTTTTTTTTTTTCCTCGCAAATGTGTTGAAAAACGTCGTATGAAACACGTGAGCATTGGTCATTACACTTCTCGTCTCCTTTAAGCCTTCGCCTTCGGCTCAGGCTTAAAAACCGACTCGAGTGTAATGACCAACTTAGCACACTTGTATCATAATGTACTATTACATACATGTTAGTCATCATACAACTCTCTGCACTCCACGTCTATAGGTAGACCGTTTAACTCGGGCTTTGCCTCCCGCACGTCGCCCGCGTCCCGTTATCGTCCTACCCACGGCGCCGTGGACCTATAGAAGAATCTGTTTTATTGGTTCTAGTTCTAGATCTACTTATAGCTAACGTGTGTACAATAAAATGAACACTCATAGAATTCCATTTATTTTTGTTTTGTTCTAATAGTTGCCTTGAAAGGACATTGACATAACTAATTATGCCTATACCTACTAAATAATGTGATATTGCACTTGAAACGATAATGGCCTTACAATCGTTTATCTTTCTGTAAACACGCATAATCACAAACAGTCGTGCCTCAAAGCACACAGGGTTAAGTGCGAGTCCATTAGCACTGAAAACAATAATTTATCAGATATATACCAATTCTCACAATCTGTTATCTTATCTCTCTTATGTTCACATTTGATATTGCACTTTATCTTTTTCAGCTTAAAGTTAGCATTCCAATCTGTATGTGACGAAGATACGAGGTATTTGAATCGCGATGTGATTAAGTCGAGTCGCCCCTCATGGTCGCGTATCAAAACAATACCCACAGAAGTACATAATACGATTATTATATGTTATGTTATGAAGCACTGACGATAGGGATAAGCGGAATTATGGGCTGGTCGTTCGTTGCTTGGCTTCCACTGCAGTTTAAAGGGAAATTCCTGCTTTATTTAGGAGCTTATGCGTTTTGGTTGGATGGGCATGATTTAGCTTCATGCTTTATTTGCATGTTGGCAGTACATGATATTATGAAAATAGTACATTGTGATACAAGTGAGCTATGTTGATCATTACATCAGAGGCAGAATTGTCACGCGAACCGCAGGTGAGCGTGATAAGAGAGCCGAGGATGTAATTATCAAAGTTCACGCGTGTCATACGACGTTTTTCAACACATTTGCGAGGAAAAAATCCTTTTCATAAAATGAAAATGTTACAGACTCCTAAGTTGTTTCCTTTAGTTATTGATGACAACAGGTTTTTACTCACATACATTCGTACATCTCCAAGAATGTACAGTGGCGTCAACTCTATTTATCACTTTTCTATTCAGCACGAGTCAACATTTTTAATAATAACCACAACATTTTTTTCGTGAAGTTCGCGCAGTGCGCCCGCAGCAAGGCTTAGATGAAATCTCTAAACAGCCAATACAAAATATAATAAATATTTTCTTATTCAATATAAATTCATGTAAAATGTTATCAAAAGTAAATAGTTTTACTAAATGAAACGTTTCTATACCATATCCAAGAAGAAATAATCAATTAATTCACAAGAAGGATTTAATTTGTTTAGTCGAGTATCAATTTGCCGAGAATTAAAAATAAACCTGTATAACCCGGTCAATTTAAGAATGCGTCGAGTCCATACATACACCTTGCTGCGAGGTGCCAACGTGTCTTAATCGGGATATAAACATAACTACACGAGTGTCGTAATGTTATTAAACACGCGTGTTTAATACCCAGGATTATGAGCCCAAAAGCGGCACAATAAGAGGCACTTTACGAGCAAATGTATTGAAATAGTACATTACTTACCTAGGGCGGTTAAACAAATAATGTCTCAGATCGCAGGTATTTGACGCCCGAGCCGAAGGCAAGGGCGATAAATATGCGCTCTGAGGCTTTGTTTATTACCGCCCGTGGTAAGTACAACATTTTACGTCTCTATCTGGCCAGGAAGTGGGGTTTTTTCCTACTTTATGGCCAGGTATGACGTAAAATAATATTTGGTATTGGATAGTGAGTAAGTCTGTCGCTACATATAGAAGTGACGTCATCTCGGAAGTTGTGCTTGGTACCGTACCTATAAGTATACTTTGTAAACCTCAAAAGTATTAAATACCTATGCCAGTTGTAGAGAAAATAACGGTGCCGTAACCGTTTTGAAATGAAGGTTAGCGGTACCAGTTTTAAACGATACCGTAACCTTTATAATACCGGTATTATAAAGGTTATCGAGAAAAGTAAGCGAGCTGGCACTCTACAGAGGAAGCATTGGCTACTATACATTTAAAGATAAAAATACAAAGCAGCAGAACCTTTAAATAGCGGTTACGGTACTGGAAGAAATAAAGGTACCTTTATATTTCGGTAGCGAAATATAAAGGATCCGCTACCGAAACCGCTATTTGACAACCGATATGACGTCATACCGTTAAAATAGAATACCGGTATTTTTCAGTTATGCAGTCCCTGGCTAAAAGTACAATCAAAGCTTTGTATGGACATTAGATTTGGCGCATTATTTTGTGTCCATAAAGAAAAAGTACAATCTATGTTGTAGTTTATTTGCTTTCACTGATATATATCAATACTTTACTAGTAGTAAATACCTACTATACTATACCTACCACATAAAATCTGCTAAGTGAAGTTCGGTCACCCAATTGGCGTCACTTTAGTCACTTACCTACTGTTTAAAGTAATTAATGTGAATGGAACTTACTCGTACTTCTGTTATTTGCATGTATCCTACCCATGTAAACAAATAAATTATCTTCACACCTACAACATTACGTTACCAATTTAAATAAACATATCGTTCGGAAATCAATTCCTGGCGCCATAAATTATTTCGATGTCTGCCCATATTGTCCACCGTGTCCACGGTTGTGAACTGTAAGGATCCAAAACGCTGTATAAGTAATATAATTGTCTTGATCATACGCTTTTCTGTTCTGTCTCCACACTAGGCATCATGGATGAATCACCACATTCCTACGAAGGTCAATGTTGATTTGCAAACCGGTGCTGGAATCAAAACATGCGTGCTAGTGTTTGTCGTCTTCTTTTGTTATGTCAATTTGGTTCGAGTTTGCCACGAGTCGTGGCAGTTTTTTTTAAATTTTAATCTTGTTATCGTCGTGAGAAAACAAGTAGTAGGTTCTCAATTTGATTAACGTTTATTGATTTCAAGCATTATGTTGTTTGTTTCTGGAGGTGTACCTACTTCGTAGTCCTATATAAACATTTCTTATGTTGCTCTCCACCTGCGATCTGCAGAACGAAACTAACAAGGCACTTATTCATCAAGATATTTTCTTAGAAACTCAGACATTTGTTCTCGAAACCCACCATTTGGGTTAAGTGAGCTGCTCTACGTTAAGAAGGTACCGTTGAGGTTAGCGGAGTTGACGAAGTACTCATACTATCAGCAAAGGTTTTACTGTAGCATCCCTGAGGACCGGTCATTTTGGCACTCTGGGGGGGAGGCCTATGTCCAGCAGTGGACGACTTTTGGCTGATATGATGATGATGATGATGATCCCGGAATACACGGCAGATCCACAAAAAATAAAGTAAACTCCCTAATTATATTGCAATCAGCAATTAAGGCAGCTAGCCTTGTAGTGCTTTCGTCTTTGTCTAACAAGCATTTAGAGAGAAGAGGCGAATGCTTTACGTCTGCGATATCCGAAACCGTTATTTTGATGTATTATTGACAAATAGGTACTTATTGTAAACACGCAGACGGGTGTGTAAGGCTATAATGCCAATAACGTGCATGATAAAAAATAATGACATAATGAATGGAAAGGCCTTTGAGTCATACATTCCGGTCCTTGAGATGCCGAGACGGTCAGATTCCCGACCTGTAAAGTATTTACTCACTACATTGTATATATCTCACTTTCACCTTTATTTATAAATGTACGAGTAAGGGGTGAATTTCCGAGCGTTTGCAACGCTTGGTGCTATGTCATTGTCGGCTGACGATTACCCTGGCCCGGTATTGTTAAACGTTTTTAGCAAACGTTTACTTTGATCGTCATCTCTTTTAACAATATTTGTTGAGATGATAATAACGTAAAAAAGCGCCGTAAAGACGCTAAATTATCGCCCAAGTATGTATCTGATTGGACATTAAGTGAGTAAAGGAAAGCAATTGCTGTCTGATGTGTGGTTAATAATTTAGAATGTCGCATTGACTGGCCTTGTTTTGAGTCGGAAAATCGGTGGTTGTATTTAGGTTCGCATAATCGCATAACGTAATCTTTGGCCAGACCAAATTCAACAGGTAGGTAATCAGATTAGCTAACAGTGAGGATTAATCGTTAAAACGTATATTTAATTGAACCGGAATTATTTTGAGTGGGTTATTTAGGATACTGTAGGCTTGGAAGTTGATGATTGCAGCATGCTCAATTATGCGAAAAGAATCAGTAAGTATATTCGTACTCATTTATATTTATGAATAAGGAGACTATCCGATTTATTAACGGTATTCCGGAGTAAACCTTCGTAAGTATCTTAATATCTTACGATTGCATGATAGATCTTCTTTGGTATGAAACGATGCACAGTTTCCTTTTCCAAGTGGTATGTGGCTCTGGAATTTCATTTCACTCTTTCATCACATTCCACTAAAATAGCAAATTACAATGGCATCTGAGGAAATACATTCTTGATTTCATTTTTAGGGTTCCGTAGCCAAATGGCAAAAAACGGAACCCTTATAGATTCGTCATGTCTGTCCGTCTGTCTGTCTGTCTGTCTGTCTGTCTGTCCGTCCGTATGTATGTCACAGCCACTTTTTTCCGAAACTATAAGAGCTATACTGTTGAAACTTGGTAAGTAGATGTATTCTGTAAACTATAAAATTTTGGGGTTCCCCATACTAAGAACTGAAACTCAAAAATTTTTTTTTCATCAAACCCATACGTGTGGGGTATTTATGGATAGGTCTTCAAAAATGATATTGAGGTTTCTAACATCATTTTTTTCTTAACTGAATAGTTTGCGCGAGAGACACTTCCAAAGTGGTAAAATGTGTGCCCCCCCCCCCCCCCTGTAACTTCTAAAATAAGAGAATGATAAATCTAAAAAAAATATATGATGTACATTACCATGCAAACTTCCAACGAAAATTGGTTTGAACGAGATCTAGTAAGTAGTTTTTTTTTAATACGTCATAAATCGTAAAAAGCAATTTATTTAACGGAACCCTTCATATGCGAGTCTGACTCGCACTTGGCCGCGTTTTACAATTGGATTGTATACTTTTTTACTTATACATATACTTAGTTAATATATATGACTTACGTATGAAGATAATTGGAATAAAACTTATGCCTAGTTTTTTGGCGTGTAATTCTAAAGCGAGGTTTAGACTAGCAAGAAATTGCATGCAAGTTTCGTTTCATTGCGGGTAACTGAGGTGTACACTACACCGAGTTCTTCAATCGATCAAACCCCGCAATGCAGTTTAACTTGCACGCAATTTCTTGCATATGTATTTTGTGCTTAAGAAATGAGAGTTTCTTTACTGTTTTGCTATATATATATCTATGACCAGTGGATGTGGATTTATAGTACCTATGTCTTAGCACGCAGAAACTAATATGTACGACAACAAAATGCGATCCTCGTTCCGGGTCGTTCCTGGCTCAACAGATTTCGTTGGCCATCCAGCGTGGCAACGCTGCCAGTGTCATGGGAACTTTTGGGCCACCAACGATCCGGGGCGGTCCTTTTTGTTAGTGATGGTTTGATACTTTAATTCTAATGTAAGTGAATTGTAAATATTTTTAGATATTAAAATTTATTATATCTGACATATTAGGTAGGTCTGACATTTGAAATAAATTAATGTTACTTTTTCTACTCCTGTATACCGTTATCTGTCATTTATATAGGCTGTAGCTCAAATACAATGACACCACTAATAAATCGTCGAAAAACTCTATGCTCTATGGCCCAAAAACGCATTGTTTAGCGTACTTTTTTGGTTCATACATTTTTCATATAAATAAAAAATAATAAAATTCGTTTAATTCAGACAACCACGGGTCCATACATGTTAAAATTATTATCTTGGTTTACCTACTTAATTACTAGTGTTAGTTATTTCAAAGTAAAAGAACCAGGACACTCACGTGTACGAGGTGACTATAGAGTGTACTCTGGTCCAATGTATGACAAGCTGACTGTCTATCCTGTCAGCTATAACGGCCAGGAGGCTGTTGCGGCTGTCCCGCAGGCGCCGGAGCACGGCTGCGCATCGCGCACGCATGATGGCCGGGAAACCATCCACGCGCGCGTGCGCGAACATACCGGACGTGCTACACCAGCGTGGCAGCCGCAACAGCGCCCTGAACGCGTTATTATACTGGACGCGGAGAGCACTCAGCGCCCTTTGCGAACAGCTGGTCCATAGGGCACATGTATAAAATGTTGTGCAAAAAGCTCGAAATAAAGTTAATTTAACAGGTAGTGTACATCGCCTAAACCTATGTGCCAGCATGTTGGCTCTGGTTGCCAGGGCCCTCCGCTCCCTTTTTACATCCTCATCATCCTTGAGATCATCACATATAATATGTCCAAGATACTTAAAAACAGACATCCTTTTCAAGGGCACCCCATTTAATAATATTGCAGGAAAACTCAAAGGACATTTATTACCAGCCTTAAAAATCATAGTTTCACTTTTAATACAATTATATATAAGGCCATGCTCATTAGCATACTGCTCACACACATGCAACAGTTTCCTAAGTCCTCCTACTGAGGGGCTCAGCAGCACCATGTCATCCGCATAACTAAGGTTATTAAAACTGGTATCTTGTATGCGGCATCCGACATGCATGCTGCTGAGCCTCTCAATATTATTATTATTATTATTATTTTGTGGGCCTTAATATGCCGCTTCGACCAGCAAGTGATCTATTGTGGCAGCCCTTGTTTTAGAGTTCACCGTTAAGTCCCGTTGCCTCCAGGAAATTCCAGATTCTTTGGGCGGTGATATGTTGTACTTCTTGTGGGTGCATTATGTGCCGCCCTAGGTAGGTACTTCTTTTATGCATGAGTGGTCCGCAGGAGCAGAGAATGTGCATTGCAGTCTCCTCTGTCTCCTGGCAGAACCTGCAAGTTGTGTCCTGCTTCATACCCATTTGAAACAGGTGTTTGTTCAATTTGCAATGTCCTGTCAGGATTCTTGTCACTGCGCAGGTTTTGTGCCTTTTGAATTGTAATAACTCTTTAGACAGCTTACTATTGAACCCTTCGATCAGGGCTTTAGCTTGTTTTTGTCCTTTGGTGAACTTCCACAGCTTGATTGCCTCTGATTTTTCCGCGTTGTTTAGCAGAGAATATGCTTTCCGTTTTGTGATGCCACAGAACGGTTCCGGGCCGACTAGGGCCGTGTCTGCGCCCTGCCTTGCAAGTTCATCTGCTCTTTCGTTTCCTACAATGTCGGAGTGCCCTGGTACCCATCTAAGTATGACTTTGTTGGAGTTCGCCAGGGTGTTTAGATTATTTTTACAATTCTGGACTAGTTTAGAGTAGGACTCTAGTGATTCTAGTGCCAGCAGAGCAGCTTGGCTGTCCGAGTTGATGTAGATATGTTGGTTCCTTAGGTTTCTTTCAAGATTTATCTCCACGCATTTATTTAATGCGAAGAGTTCAGCCTGAAAGATTGAGGCCTCCTTCCCCATGCTGACGCTAGCTTTGAACTTTGGCCTCTCACCGTAGATACCACATCCAACATCATCACCTTTTTTTGATCCATCTGTATACCAAATGTGGCTTCCCTCCTTGAAGTCCATTTGGTCATTTGTCCATTTGTCTCTCGGAGGTATTTCCACTGTATACAGTCTAGTGAATTTGCATTCCA
Organism: Epinotia brunnichana; assembly: GCA_963854355.1. Lineage (NCBI taxonomy): Eukaryota > Metazoa > Arthropoda > Insecta > Lepidoptera > Tortricidae > Epinotia > Epinotia brunnichana. Next base: position 11,445,114 of record OY977949.1, on the reverse strand, counting down.
CGTATGTGTCGTCAGTGGGCATGCTTAGGTTTTTGTTATCAAAAACAAGGGCCTCAAGTTTGCTTAGCGCTTGAGAGCGCCATTTTGGCCTTGTTAGTGTGCATATCCTGTAGATGCACTGCTTCGCCTCCTTTTGCACTTGCAGGTGGAGTGGCGTTAGATCGAGCAGTGCATCCAAGGCTGCCCCCGGTGTTGAGCATAAAGCTCCTGTTGCTGTTAAGCAAGCTGTACGCTGAAGACTGCTTAACTTTGTGATGGCTGTCTTTTGGTGGACTTTGTTACACCAGACTGCAGAGGCGTATGTGATTATCGGCCTCACTACGGCTGTGTAAAGCCACAAAGCAATTTTGGGTCTTATGCCCCATCTTGCTCCTGCCATTCGGCAGCAAGTCCACATGGCCATTTTTGCCTTTTGTATTGTGTTATTCAAATGAGCGTTCCAAGTTAGCCTTTGGTCAAAGGTAACTCCTAGGTACTTGACCTCATTTGAATAGGGTATTTCCTGTCCATTCAGTTTTAATTTGGCAAGCTTATCTAGTTTCCTTTTCCTAGTAAAAGGAACTAGTACTGTTTTGCTCGCATTGATGGACAGGTCATTTTCTTTGCACCATTTGTTTATGGTGTTGAGCGCTCCTTGCATTAGGTTCGAAATTGTGTGGAGGCAGGGACCTTTGATTATGACTACAAGGTCGTCGGCATATCCTTGCGTGTCATAGTCTAGGTCCTTCATAGTTGCTAGGAGTTGGTCCACTGCCAGGGTCCATAGTAGTGGGGATAGTACGCCTCCTTGAGGACATCCTCTTGTGGTGTAAAATGTAAACTCAATTGCATTGAGGGTCAGAGTGACTATTCTATTTGATAGCATGCTCTGGATCCATCTGATGGTGTTTTCGTCCACACCCTTTGATGCCAATCCCTTAAGGATAGTCTCTGTGGGTGTGTTGTCGAAAGCTCCCTCGACGTCAAGGAATGCACATAGAGCTGTTTGCTTATCCTCTAGGGTTTTTTGCACTTTGTCGACCAGATCTAGTAGTGCAGTTTCCGTAGATTTCCCCTTTTGGTAAGCATGTTGGTTCAGACTCAATGGTCTGACTACCAGGTATTTCGCTCTTATGTGCTGATCAATGACTCTTTCCATCGTTTTCAGTAGGAAAGATGATAGACTAATTGGTCTGAAGGATTTGGGCTGTGAGTAGTCCTTTTTCCCTGCTTTTGGTATGAAGCGTACCTTGACTTTGGTCCATCGTTCTGGTATAGTACCCCAAGCAAAGCTAGCTCGGAATATTCTTACCAGGTGCGGGAGGACTAGATTTTGTCCTTGTTGTAGTAATGCAGGAAAAATACCGTCTTCTCCCGCCGATTTAAATGGTTTGAATTTCTTAAGTGCCCATATAACTTGGTTTGGTCTGAAAATGTTTGCAGCCAAATTCCAGTCGTTGTTATGTGCCCTCCGGTCTTGTGTGCTCCTTTGGGTGCATAACTGGGTATTACTGGTGGGATACGAGCCTGGAAAGTGGATAGTTCTAAGCAAGTCCATTGTTTCCACCTCCGTGGTCGTAGAGCCGCTCAATAAGTGCATCAATGTAAATGTTAAACAATTTAGGAGAACTCAGCCCTCCCTGCCTGACTCCACAGTCAAGTCCATATTCATCAGACATAGCATCTCCCCATTTAACAACATTAATTTGACTCGAGTACCAATGTCTAAAAATACGTACTATTTCATAAAAGCACTGTTTAACTTTTTTTTTAAATCGGTCATTATATTGCAGTGGTGCCAACTTCATAAACAAATATTTCGAAATAAAAATATTTATTTACGATTAGACATTTGTATATTATAAATTATTTACTACAATAATAATAAATCATCATCTATTGTGTGTTAAATTACACGTTTTATAAATTCTTGGTATTATTTATAAAAATAAACAGCTCTAATTCGGCCCGGGTCCGGAATTGGCTTGGTTCGGATGGCAAGTGGTGTCACATAATGTGACACTACTTTTTTTGGTGGGAAATCGGAAATGTCACTCACATTTCCGATTTCCCACCATAAAACAGTTCAAAATGAAAATACGAAAGATGATAAACGATTAGTCCTAAACTATTAATATTTTATTCGTGTTTGTGAAGACAAGTGTACGTTCCTTTTAAAATGGTCGAAGAAATTAATACTGCAGGTACTAAACTCCTGAAGAAATTGCGTGAGTAGCAAAAGTACGAATAGAAAACTTGCTGCCTGAAAAGTTTAACTAATCTGTAGTCTGTTATTTTTTTTAAATTTGTCGTAGAAAAAGTATTGTATGCAACGGTGTATAACTGGTCTAAAAACGTTCGTGGCTTCTGTAATTGCGATGCTCGCCAAGGCTCGCATCGCAACCCACGCCACTCGCGTTTTAAGACCCTTCTTACACAACAGTTGCATAAAATACTATTATAATACGTATGTCACTCTCGGGTACAACTCGTAATACGACAAATCTGTAATAACATGGTTACATAATTTTAAATCAATGCTTCTCGCTCTTTTGCCTTAGTAAGGCTAATGGATAACTAGAGTAGCTGACTAGCTGTGCACAATTGATAACTAACACAATCTCGTACAGCCGTTAAGCGTTTGACTGCAACCTGAGCTTTAAATGCAGCTGTCAAGGTAGCTTTTGCTTCAGCACATTTAAGTTACACGGACAATTTTTGCCGCTGTCTATCACTTTGTAACCTAAGCAGTTGTTTATCTGATGTTATTTATATAGCGTTTAATTGCGCCAGTTCTGGGTACCTATCGCCCACGTATCTAAGACGTCAGTTCCCTGTACTGCACGCCACGTTACTTGTGTTAAGAATTTAGCGAAAATAGACTTTAAGGCTGGAGGAAGGTTAGGACATAGCAATGGTTTGAATTAATTTGGCCAGACTTCGAGCAGGCTGGGTCTGATTCTGATCAGGTACGGAATTATCTCGACTGCTGATAATAATAGGGTTGCCAGCGAGTTATTGGGAAACGTGAGGAAAATTATATTGACCAATTTTCAATTTATTGTAGAAAGATGTTCATTGTGAAAATAGTGCTGGGGAATATCCAGGTTTGGATTTGTGTTTTAACTTTAACAGCCAAATATGTATGTCCGTATACGTTTAATATGCTAAAGGTTGTAAATAAAATTGTGGTATACCTATGTTTTAGTTTGTTATTACGATCACAGTTTTTGTGGTGATGGTGACTAAATTAGATTATTTTTGTTTTAAAGGGCCTCTGTGCTGTTGGCTTCGGCCCCACACATGCCTTCCAAAAGTCCGGGACTCCATGGTCCCGAGATATGGAAGAAAACATACAAATAATAATAATAAAATTATTTATTTCGGACAGTACAAATCCATAGCAATGGGGAGTGATAGTTTGTATGGAGCTACGATATAATAAACGAGTTCCACGCGGACGCGGAGTCGCGGGCCGAAGCTCGTAGAATTTATATTTCGTTGAAATTGTGTCAAATAACCATCTGTGTAGGTATAGTAGTGTAATCGACTTATAAAAATATATACATATAGAAAACATTATCCATGTCTGGAATAACTATTCTTGCTCATCTCACGAATGCCCTTGCCGGAATTCGAACTCAAGATCACGAGCATCGTAACCAGGATCACTCTCACTGCCAGATAAACTTAAAGTCGTGGTTGTGATTTGGTGGTGAATAGTGCAATCGATAAAGTACGATTTAATTGTAAATTATAAATTACCTGCCTACTTTATGTTTCTTAAGTAATTGCTAGTTGCAGTAAAATACTTACCAATAAACTACAATGTTAGCCTAGTTAGGACTCTACACAAGTCGGACAATTTGTTAATTTTACACCAACTAATATTTAGCATTATTTTTAGTCTTGTATTTTATAAAAGGTTCAAGAACCTTGGCAGCATACGAGAGAGCTTTTAAGTTATTGAAGTAGAACTGTAATAGAGTCGAGCATCGGTAAGAAAGCTTGATATAGTCGCTACGAATGCCCGGTAGAGTCGCTAAGAGCCGCGAAATCGGTCCTCTCCACCAATTACAGCGTTTTAGCGTTTCGAGTCTCCCTAGACGGTAAATTAATTAAGGAGAGAAGTAGAGTTGTGAATCTGCTAGATATTCCATGTTGATGTATCAGTTTAAAATCTTTAGTCACACATTATTATTTATTATATGGTAGTCGGTAGGGTGCACTCTTGACCTGATCAAGTGATCATACTATATGTATAATATAATCTTAATTGATTAAAAACAATATTGACGAAGCGAAAGAATGATCACACGTTTCATACGTATACCATTGAAGACTGGTCCTATTGAAAGGTCAATTGATGCCCCTTGTCAAATAAATAATTGATTCGTATGGTACCTATACGTCCCTGTACACGACACTGCACAATACTAACACTTTAAATCATAATTCATTACATAAGAGGTGGTCAACTACACTCAAGAGCAAAAGTTTCGGGTCGGTGAAATACAGTCATATTTCCTAAAATAGTGCAAGGTTGTACAGTTTTTTTTTAAACTGTCATGATCTTTATTAAATTTAACATCTAAACTGCAAAAATAACAGTAAAAAAAACACGTTACCAGGTTTATCGGACTCGTAAAAACCCATGAAAAAAACAACGTTAACGGAGCGAGATATCGCGAAAATCGACATTTTTATGATAGGATCCCGGAAATTGCTAATACATTTGGGTTGGGTATGACGAAGAATAGCATATTATGTAAATAAGATTAGGTAGTGTAAAATATTAAAAAAAAACAATTGTGGTTATTTAATTTAGGGTGACCCGAAACTTTGACTGAATTGGGGCATTTAGGATGTTTACCTTATTATATTAAGCAGTTAACCCTTTGATATCTCTATTATTAATATCATTTATTGTTAAACCGGAATATGTTCTGTACATACCTATATGTATTTTTGTTTGTTTCAGGTATGACGGGAAATTAAACTCTGGTGCTTTGTGCAACCCGTGTCAGAAATAAAAGTACATACATATCGCGTTAGACTCGTGTTGGTCCAGTAATATTTTAAACATGGCGGCAAATATGTTGAATAAAATGTCAAAATTTATAATTGAATCACACCACTGATGAAAGTAACTTAAATGAAAATAGAAAACGTTTACTTCTATCCGTTCCAAGTTCACAACTAAAACGAGTCTCAATGCAAGACTTAAGAGCAGTTGTTATTAATTATGCAGCCTCATTGAAGCTCTAATGCGCCAATATGTATTCATAGTCCAGGCTTCGTTAGCGAGTCGGGTCCCAAAGGGTGTAACCTTGTTGGTAAAAGTGATATAATTTTCATTAGCTACGGAGTACTCGCGTTACGGACTTTTTTGCACCCATGAGGGTCATTGTGACGACGGCTGTTTTCCAAGATGTGTCGATAATTAAATGAAGGTGACTGTAGAAGAGCGTAAATATTTAGCGATAGTTATCCTGTTTAAAAAATTGTGGGTATTTTATTTGTGAAATGGTTTTTCACTACGGTAAAATTTCACTATCTCGAAGAATTTTGTGATTTTTCATTAATTTGCCAAAGTTTTTACTATCTATTTATAAAATATGTAGCAACAGATTTTCAGTTTTAAAATTTGTTGGTATGTTATTGGCGTTATCGTCCGCCAATAAGTTTATGAAATGGTTTTTTGTTAACGTTACCTGTCACGATCTCGAAAAATAATTTCACCTTGTGATTTTTCATTGATTTGCCAAAGTTTCATTCGTCCTAATTTTTTTTTTTTACATAAACTGTTAACTTTTCACTATTCTTATAAAACAAACATTTTAAATCATTTTAACAGTGATTTGAAGCATAGTATCAGAAAAAAATCTTTTGGACAAACGAAAGTGAAAATTTAACTGCTCATTCGCAGCAGTTTTTATATCACGATGCTTATTGGCAAAAATGTACGCTGCACGCTGATGGTCCAACCTCTTTCAATTGTACTATGAAACATGGAACTGTGCACTTTAATTTAAATGTGAATAGATTCTCATACCTACATAATCTTTCTCAGCAATGCCGACTGTGTTATCTCGATGAAGTAATACGCGTAAATATTTATTGCATTTTAACATCCTATAAAAATAGAGGTCCATGAATAAATTTTACTCTCATCGTACGTTAGCGACTAGATATTCCACGCAATGTCCGTCCCGTTCTGATCTTTTTTGCCATACGACCCACGATTGCTGCCATAAAAGGTTATGTCCAGATAACTTCATTCCACATAATGCGTCCCATCCCTTTGAAAAGGAAAGTTGTATAACATTTTTTAGAAATCACCGTCCTTTTAAGGCCACTGTGCTTTTTATTGGACTCGAGAACAGGAAAATGGACGTCCTCGGATACTATCGAGTTTGAATTCGCACAATAAAAGGATTCGCCGACATCAACACGCGGGTGCATATTTTTCTTTTTTGTTGAGAAACTGCCGCGGTCCTTTTTGATTCTAGCTAGAGCGGCTTGGCGGTATGTAGAAGAAAAAAAACGTGATTTAATCATAAGATGGATACAATAATGGCTGGTGATAGTGGTGATATTATAAAGTCTGTGCTGTGTTTCATTATATAGAGATATAAAACACTATCGCTGCCGGTGAATTACTAATTTTCTTCCTGCTATTTTTAGTGTTCCGTCCCAAACTTGTCCATCGAAACATGCGAATGCGACCTCTCGGTGTCTGTTCGTCTGTCGCAAGTCGTGAATTTTTAGAGCCTATAAATCAAGCTATTTATCCAAAAATCCTAATTAAAAGGTTAAACACCTCTCGGTATTCCAAATGGACACCAACTGCATTGCACAAAAGACGACCAAATTCGCATGCAGTGTGCGGCTAAATTCCAAGTTCAAATTAAACCGCTCCGCAGGACTTGGCGCGCGCCGGGCAGTGCGCCCGCGCCGACGTTTCCGATCGGACGATTGGATAGCGCGACGCATGCTGCGCGAAAATCGCGAACGATATTCACTTACGTCCTCGCTAATAATTGTGCACAAGTGCGTTATCTTGTTCGATACAATCTTGTTTGATATCAGTGAAGTTCAGTGCGAATTGTTGAAAAACTGTGATTGTGTTATTGCGGTCAGTTGCTAATAAAACTCGATTGGTCAGTGTAAATCTAGCTAGGTACTTAATTAAAGCATAGTTCTAGAGTTCAGTGACTTATTGCCAGTTATTGCACAATTAAAACTAAACCAATATTGGGTTAGGTACTCGAATGCGTAAGAATACTACCTTAAAAATGATTCATCATTATTTTTTGTTGACTTGTAGGAAATTTGATGATCTAATTGACACCTACTCATCGCTTTAGTTTTTGACAATGAAGTTGAGGAACAACTTCTTTTGTAAACTTGATACTAATTTCTTGATAATAATATGATCTCTTTAACGAACTAAATTTGTTTTGTTGTTTTTAATGAAACGCAACATGTGTGTGAGCAAGTACAGTCTGCATCAAAAGTAGCTAAGCAAAATAACACGCTCAAAATTACCTACACAGACCCTTATTCTCGTGACATTTGAGTCTGTGTTTAGATCATTTTGAGCACTAGGACCGCTTTAGCAACTTCTGTTGTGACGTGCCCTCATCAATCTTGAATAAATTATTTGTATCAGTTAAGAAAAACTGACGTTAAAAATGTATTTAAATGTTCCATTTTATATTTTCGTAAAATACCTAATAATATTATTTTCTTAATAACATATTGGCAGTTTTCTTTACTGGTGAACTTAATTACCGGCTTTCTGTAACATGATGTAATCCTTTCTCATCGCTTAAACACGTATGCTGTTTTGAAACAAAATGGAACCAACACATGTTATTACAAGGTATAATAACGATGACTAATCAAATATAGACAGCCCATAGCATTTTGTGCGAACTGTGTCAAGAGCGTGCCCCATATCGGTACGTGTTCCGTTTGCGGAAATAGAAACATTATTTGCAAACCTATGTATTTTCGGTATGACCCTATTCTGTAATCCAACAAGTTGTGTAAACTCAGCAAGAGACTTGGTTTACTAGAAACGAGTGCTTTGTACTGAACTTAACACAATAATTTAATCCCAAACTAAATAAGGCTTGTACTCTTGATACTAGATGGCTCTATATAACTAAACGCTGTACCAAGAGATTAGAGATTGGATAATATTAAATTAAGCTAAATAGGTTAAGTTACAATTGTTCTAGTACTTGAGCGCGTCTCTCCATCAAACTAAATAGTTTCGAATGTAACATATAATTCTATATAATATACAATGCATGGACGAATACCTACCTAACAAATATATAATGTTCATCACATAAATAAAAACTTAAACCGGGAGTCAAATACTAAATATTGACTAATATAAATGTAAATTCTTACAAGCCGGGACCTTCAAATTCGTAGGCGGGTTATACGGCTAAATCGTACAAATAACAATGACATTGTCGAGTGATTTTTTAATTTATCGGACATTACCACCTACGGCTAACGGCTACCAAATACCAGAAATGACCTATAACAAGATAATGTCACCAACTACTTAATTGACGACGCCCGTATATGGTGCGGCGTGCGAAACATGCCCGCCATATAAGACCTAACGGCTTCCCAGGTCCAATTTAGCCTCGAACTTGAAGCCTATTACACCATTAATTCGCATTACTGCCTCTGCTAAATGCAGAAACGTGCAAATTGGTACGCGTAGACGCATAAATTGCTCACTGGTGTGAGGAACTGCAGTATGAACTATTACAACAGTTGCTTTTTAATTTGTGTTTTAATGTTTTATTTAACTCAAGGGCCCTATTTAAACCGCTTAAGATTAGCAGTCTGTTTTGTTTCCAAATATATTTTATTTGAATTATGAGTTATCCTTCGCATTTTCGGGCAGCGGCGTTACATCGAACATATACATACTGCCAGTCAAATCTGTATTTCATTCTATTCACAACTTCCGCCCCCACAAAGAGTAGTTATGTATGATCTATTCAACTTATGAAGATGTATTGTTCAAGTTTCTTACCCTAGCAAACATTGAAGCAATCTTGTACATTATTAGTACTGTCGCCATCACATACATAGGTACACTATAGGTGTTCAAAAATATCGACACATGCACCCTAATGCCTTGAAAATAGAGGTGTGTTCCGATGTTTGTGACGTGCTTGTTTGCTCCGATGTATGCGACTGCACGACTTCTAATAGTATATAAACAATGATCGTTCGGTTTGTCATTCAAATGTTGTTTGCACTTGAATGCTATTTAGTTAGACAATAGAATCATTGTATTCATTAGGACTTCCGAAGACCTTCATATTCTTAAAGTTCCTAAATCCAGGTCATGTTAAAAGGACAACGAAACCATAACATCCGTTGCAAAAAAGTTTGTATTATCGAAACAATTGTGACGTGTCCCCTATTCAATGTCACTGTCAGTTTGTCACATGTGATATTTTGATAGTAAAATCGCTCCTCTGCAGTAGCATGTTTACGGAGACGGCTTATTGTGATCAGTTAACGATTTATAGCGATCAGATCATTCCATAAAAGGAAACGGTATCGTACGCGAAGCGTTACTACATACGAGTAAATACCTAAATGAAATTGATAAGCATATGTTTGCAAAAACGAGGAAGATAATAAATTCGTGAATTTTTTGCAGGATACTTAGATCAGAATACACAAAGTCATCAATTCAACCAAAAGAACAAATATACACGATTCAGATGCACAATATGATAGCATCACTAATTAGTTATTACAGATTTTAGTACGCCAATCAACAAGGACATATTTAGTAGACGACGATAAAAACTTCTAGAGTGTAGGTAGGAGAGGAAATTGTGACGAACATATCCCTTTAACGGATTTCTTACATTCGTAATATGTTTAACAAACTCACAAAGGATAAAATTAACGTCAGGCGTCTAACCTTTATTAACTAGACTACACAGACTGCAATTATCTCCACAGATCTGAGGTAGAGATAGACATAGTCCAATCCGTTACCGGCAAACGGTCTGTGTACTACGCGCTTGGTTTGTTCGGGGTGCTTTCATCTTTCCACGCGCTGTTTCATCTCAGAGTCAAGGATGACTCTAACTAACCCTCTTTAATACCTGTAAGCTCTTGAAATAGCAAGAGTTTGCAAAGGAATTAACATGTTGTTTTGATTTGTAGCTATACTATTTCGTGTAATTGGGTTTGCTTTCAAAGGATTTTTGTCAACCTTCGTTTAATTTTAGTTAATACTGCCTCGCTTAATTTTTAATTTTTGCAAATGCACTGACGAGAATTCCTAAAAATCTTCAACAGCTTGTATCGTCGCGATGGTCTAATTTTAAGGAAAGACCAGTTCTATACTCGACTGAAACATTTCTATAGCAAATTGTTTATTTGCGCCAGGGATGCTTTGCACACTGGTCAATGACCGCACCGTTTCGTCTTTAATTACCGTATCCTTTACACAAATGTCCCGGCAGCTTCTTAAACGATTTCCTTCACTATTAAATAGGGTTTGGTTTTACTCCTCTCTCTCACTCTGCCTAAATACACGATTAGGTATTTTCGAAAATGTTTATAAAAAGAGATTGTCTAAGTACGCCATTAGGAAATTATAACTCTGTTAATATTCGCGAATAATAACAAAAATACTGAATAAATAGTTACATACGCAATTGAAGAATTACGACAGTGGTAAAACTTTTGAATGGTAAAAAGATGGACATATAGAAAATCGAGTGGGCTCAAAATGCTAATGGAAAGTTTGCAACTCGGAATTAACGAATTTGGGGAAACGTTCTAATTACTCCTATACTTTACTGTCTTTATCATTTATGAATACTAAATGCTCTAACTAGGATAATTTGTGCTGTAATATATTCCCCTATTAAATAGGTTTCCCTATATGGGCACCTCATTTTACCCAATTATCTGTAGCCGGTAAAATATCCAACTTAATGCATATTCATGTGGAAATTTCCGCGTTCCTGTGATAAACGTGCTATTAGTTATAAATCCTACGGTCGACTAGTTAACCTATTTTGCTTAATAGCTGTCTGTCAATTAGTCTGTGCGTTCAATCTATCTCGATTCATGCAAGTTAATGTACCAGGGCATGTCTTTTGCTTTTTTATTGGTCTTTATTATTGTGCCTTAACACTCGGCTGGACTTAAAGCGTAGGAGTACATAATTCACAATATCCCGTTGTGGAGGGATAATAATCATGATATGTGATGTGGTGACCAGCGCGGCATGACGGCAGACGGACGCCGGGCCCGACATTGCTAGTTAGTTTAGGTACTTGTTGCATTTCGTTATAAAACATCCGTCTGTTAGCAGAAAACCGTTCGAAATCGAAGGAGCTTCCTTTTAACAACGTCGAATAACTTCGTGGAAAAGTGTGATAAATAAATCAGTGGAAAACTGTGGTTTGTTTAGCGCAAGCCATGCGCTCTAGTGCAGTGAATTAGTTAGAGGAACATGTTGATCACAAAATACACGGCCATTTTGTTGGAGAGTGCGCGGACGACAGAAGCCAGGAATTTGGCTTTAGCGCGGACGTCTGACGGCGGTGGGTGGTCTTCCCTGGACAGCGGCTCGAGAACCCGACGCCCAGTCAGGCGGCGCCATATTGTTTACAGGTAATCAATTTTTGCTGACTCGGAAGTCTATCTGACCCAACGTATTAGTTTGGATTCAAATGTAGATTACTTGCGCGCTCTTCTGGCACGTTGGGCTTGAAGCGAACGCGCGCGACTAAGTAAATCTAAAACCTAACCGATTCGTTAGGTCAAGTAGACTTCTAGCTCTCATCATAGACACGCGTACAAATGTGCGTACCTACATGGCATTTATGCTTATGACTTGATTGTACGTACAGAGTCAGCGGGCGAGACCGTCTCACGGATTTGCTCCGGAAACAATGAGGACAATGTGTCGTCGTCGTGTACTGTCTCGTCTAATAGACTCGTATCGAAGAAAAACATTATTGCGATTAAATACTTGCGTGCCTTAGAATAATAACGCATAGAAGGATAGTTTCATACGGCCGACGCGCCAAGCGCGAGGCATAAAATGGATTCATGTAGTTGTGATCAACTCGTATTCACACGCACCAATTTTCTTCCACCGATCGGTGTACTGGGCCATTTATGGCCGAGTTTTAGTGGCCTCACCGTTGCGCGTGAACTGCGTTTCTAGGCGTTCTTATTCTAAGTTGCGTGCCTTTATTGATTTGAATATCCGTTGTTCTGACAGCTAGACACAAAATGCGGGTCCCTCACTCAACACAATAACGAACAGATGATTATTTATCAATAAAAAAACCGCCTGCTTAATCAATGTAATCACAGCGTAGTATTACGTATTCACATACGTATGTAGATAGTAGGTAAGTATGTATTGTCGTGCGTTTACTATTTGCGCAAAACAACTCGCGACAAAGGATATTATTATTCATCGAATGCATTGGACTTGGCTCTAAAGGCACGGGAGACTAGCCGCAAGTGTGTAGGGTGCTCATACTTCTATACACCCTTTCGCTCCGGATGCCGGAATACAGTCGAGACGTATTACGTAAATTGCATTTTTATTAGTTTCAATTGCATTATGCCGCATGGATTGACAAGACTGGCGCTTTACGAGCGTATAAATAGTGGTCCTTCGAGGGAATATGTTGATAGTGCGAGTGAGTATATCAATATCGCCGATGATAGCAATGCTTATGGTATCAATGCTTGAACTGCTACTTTTTACGATTCGCATATGCAAACCAAGATTGGTGATTATGATTAGATTAGATTAAGGATTATCAATTTATGCATATTTGCCACGAAATATGTTAAATGACGATCGATAAAACGTTACGTTAACGTTACCTTTCTAATATCTTAATTTGCGGTAGAAAATCTATTTAAATTATATGAGAATGACCTTAATGAATAACATTACCAATGTGGATACGAAGCTAACGGATAAAATTTACAACAGCATGAAACTTAATGCACCTTTATAGGTTAAGGTAACTGTTCTCGAGGCGAGGAAATAATAAAATTTACAGAGCATGTTGCTCGTATCTTTATCGGGTCAGAAACAAGCCCGAATTGGCTGCTTCCTTGTCCATTAGCGGGCGCATTCGGCCTGACTGCAGCTGGCTATTGACCAATTACTAACAATGTTTATGACTGCACACGGTCTCATATAGGTGTAACTGCCGAGTGGTTTGAACTTTGAATTGTATTTGTGCAGGACAACCATCTACGTAAATACTGATAAAATAGATTGCCTGTAACCTAGCTTATAACCCTCTTACAACGTAAGCATTGTATTACAGTCGCCTTATATAATTTGTAGTCGAAATAAATAAATAATAGGTCTCACACTTCATTCCTACCTAGTTAAGAGGTAATATACTGTTGGTTTCATAAGTAAAGAGTGGCTAAACACTGGGTTTCCACTAGAAAATAGATAGATTAAGAGGAGGCCTTTAGATCCTATCCGCGCGCTGGCCAAGCATAGACTGATGGGCGAGCGAGGGGGGAAGCTCGGTATTTATACCCCAGGTGGGGGCCGAGGTACGTAAATAGACAGCGCCGAAAAAACCCGCGCTTTAGATGCGATTGGCCGGCAAACGGAGAGGATCTCGAGTGATAATGCATTACGAATGTCATAGAAATAAGTATAAAACACTGTAAATAACGTATTAGCCTAAGATTATTGTCATAAATAAATGAGATGTCGTTTCGCGCCAAAACTTTCCCGCCAATACTTTCCCGCCCATATTTCCCGCCAAATTCACGGGGCGGGCGGGCTGCGGGGCAAGGAATTTCATGGTATAAATATGGCGTCCGGGCCTCATGAAATTCAGTTCTACAAATACCTACGAAACGGCATCAACTCGGAAAAGAAAACAAGTCTTTCACTCAGCTGCTCCCTCATCGGAATCCCGTCAAATTCAGTTGCACAACCAGTGCATAGGTGCATCAGGCACATAATGGTCCTTCAGTAAGCCGGATATTCAAGAAAGAAATTGCAGTTTAAGCACAGCTACAGCCTCAAGAAAAAAAGAAGATTCCAGTGAAAGTGAAAGAACGTTGCCGAGAAATTATCGACGAAAATGGGTCCAGTCACAAGGTCATCGGCGCCGGGGCAGTCGTTAGCCCAGCTCATCTTCGGGACAGAGCAACCGCCGAGGACCTCAAGAGAAGAAACAAGTAGAGACTCAACATACACGCCACCGACGGCGTCGGACAACGCGACGACGACGGACAACGCGACGAGCACGGACACGATCACTGAGACGCCGCCGTTATCTCAGGAATCGTCACAGACGGGGACGACGCCACGTCCCCCCGCGCCGCCACCGTCGTCGAAGTCACGCGCAACGACCACGAGCCGCCGTGCGCAACGCTTAGCCAAAGCAAAAGAAGAGATGTTACGCATCAAGCTTGAACTCGCCCAAGCACACATCGCCACACTAGAAGCCGAACAAAGCGACGAAGACGAAGGAACTGTGGTTTCCGCCACTCAAGTGAACGAGCAAATCGACGCCTGGTTCGAGAAAAACCACGAGATGCCCGCCATCACTCAAGAACCACACCTTCCAGAAGAAAAGGGGAACAATCCTGACGAAGAAAAAGCTACGGTCCAGCAGCCACTGCCGCGCGCCGAGACCCAGCTCCCCCCGCCGCCCAGCGCACCAGTCGCCGCTGCCGTCGCGACGCCTGCGCAAGCGGGGAACGCCCCCTTCAGCGACCCCTCCCCCGTCTTCACGCCCGCGCTGCCCTGCGCGAATCGCTACAAACAAAGCGGCACCACCCACGCAGTGCCACAAACATCACAACAAGCAACCACGTCCACGTCGGGAACTGCTACGACGCAAGAAGGTTCGAGGCCCTCGCAGGAGACTTCGCGAACAAGCACTCCTGCGACGCCGGCGCCTCGGCCAGACCTACAGCCAAGGTCACCCATAGGGCAGCGAACTCATGATGCCGCGCAGTGGAGAACACTGCCTCATGAAACCCCACGGTCAACGCTGCCACCTATAGTGCCGTCAAGAACTACGTGTCAAGACGGCTCGAGGCCCTCGCAGGAAACCCCACAGACACGCACTCCTGCGACGCCGGCGCCTCGTCCAGACCTACAGCCAAGGTCACCCATAGGGCAGCGAACTCATGATGCCGCGCAGTGGAGAACACTGCCTCATGAAACCCCACAGTCAACGCTGCCACCCATAGTCCCGCCGCTGCAGGAGAGCCTACACCCTGCAGCAACACCGCGGCGGGAAACCCCACAGTACGCCGAGCAGGCCCAAGAGAGGAGCACCGCCGAGAGCGCGGGACAGGGCGCCGCCGCCGTGCGCCCCGCCGTCCCCGCCCCTCCCCCCGCCGGGGGAACCCACGCTCCCATTTTCGGGCCTACAACGCCGCTACGCATAGAGGCAATCACCTGTGAAAAAATAAACGCCAGAAAATCCCGCCGAGTCCCGCTCCTCATACGCGGACAAGGCGAAGAGATGCGCATACACGCCCGCACAATTCCCGACCTACGCTTATCACCCCAAACGATAAGCGAAGACGATATCAGTACGTGTGCGCACCTACTGAGATACGACACGGCCGAACCGGGAATACTGCTCGGGCAAGACAACTGGCATCTATTAATACCAGAAGAAATCCGACGCGGCGACAGAAATCAACCCGTCGCCAGCCGACTACCGCTCGGATGGGTGTTACACGGCGCGCACACCCGCGCCCCCCTACAAGGCGAGGGCATCCACCATATCGTCAGCCATATCTCCAATCAGCCAGCCGAAGAAAGGGAATCGCTAACAAGCGAGGAAGACGTCGACCGGCAGTTAAAAGAATACTTCGCCATCGAAAATATGATGATAGAGCCGAAACGACCCAAATCCGACCCGGAAGAACGCGCCCTCGCTCAGCTCGCGCGATCAACCACGCTCACGGCCGACGGCCACTATCAAGTGCCTCTACTATGGAAAAACGAAGACGACAAACTGCCGGACAACTACGAGAACGCGCTCAAACGCCTACACAGCATCGAGAAAAAACTAGATCGAGATGAAGAGTTCAAGAAGCGCTACAACGCCGAAATGGACCACCTAATCGAGCGAGGTTACGCCGAGCCAGCCCCGCCAAAGAATAACAACGAAAAAAACTGGTATCTACCGCACTTCGCCGTATTGAATCCTATGAAGAGAGATCGCGTCAGAGTGGTCCATGATGCTGCGGCCCGTACTCGAGGCGTATCACTCAACGACAAACTCCTCACAGGCCCCCCCCTCCTCCAATCACTTCCGGGGGTGCTAATGAGGTTCCGTCAGCACAAAATCGCCGTGTCCGCCGACATAGAAGCAATGTTTATGCACGTAAAAATAAAGCCCGAAGACCGCAACGCGCTACGATATCTGTGGCGTGGGAACCGCCGGGACGACACGCCCCCGGAAGAATGGCGTATGAGCTCCCTTGTCTTCGGTGCAACCTGCAGCCCTACGATCGCTATATATGTAAAGAACGCGAACGCCGAAAAATATAGGGAAACGAACCCTGAAGCCGCCGAGGCCATTGTACGTAATCACTACGTAGACGATTACCTACAGAGTTTCAAGTCAGAAGAGGAAGCGATCAAGATAGCCGCCGAAGTACGAGATATACAGAAAAACGCCCACTACAATCTCCGTAAGTGGTCGTCCAACTCGGCGGGAGTGCTACTAGCGGTGGCCAATGAGAACACAGACCCCGAGTGGAACAGAAAACACAAGCGACCCGCACCCGCCGCACCGCGACAGGCCCGGCCCGCATCAAAAAACTACTTATCAATTGACGCGCGGTACCTAATAGAAGCGGAACGCCTAATAGTACGAGAGAGTCAACGAGACAGCTTCAGCGACGAAATTCAGAGACTAATGCAGGGCAAGCCGCCGGCCATGAATAGTCGCTTACGCCCCTTAGCGATCGAACTCATCGACGGCGTGATAACGCTAAAAACGCGCATCAACGAAGCAAACGACATAACCACAACGCAAAAACGGCCGTCCGTATTAGACGGAAATCACGCGGCTATCCGACTGTACATCGACTGCGTGCACCGACAAATGAACCATCACGGAGTAGAAGCGACAGTGAACGAATGCAAACAACACTACGCCATACTACGACTACGTACAGTCGCCCGAATGATTGTCCATCGATGTCTGCCATGCCGGCGACGAAAATCGAAGCCGACTGTACCTCCGACGGGAAATCTGCCGCACTGCCGCCTCGCACATCACGAGAGAGCCTTCACATACACGGGCGTCGATCTGTGGGGCCCCGCGACTATTACAGTAGGCCGAGGGACACAGAAGAGATATGTAGCGCTATTTACATGCCTTACAACGCGCGCTATACATATGGAAATAGTGCCCAGTCTAAGCGGCGAATCCGCCATAATGGCTCTACGAAGAATGATCGCGCGTCGAGGCACACCTACGGAGATTTGGTCGGACAACGGGACGAACTTCCACTCTGCGGATAAGATGCTGCGGGCGGCCGCCGAAGACGCGATGCGAGAGGACGCGGGGCGACGACAAATAATATGGCGCTTCATCCCCCCTTCGGCGCCATTTATGGGCGGGGCGTGGGAGCGAATGGTGCGAGCGGTAAAAGACACTCTTTACACTGTCCTGAAAGAGCGTCACCCCTCGGAGGAGGTCTTCGCCACGACCCTGGCTGAAGCAGAATACATCGTGAACAGCCGCCCCCTCACACACGTGTCCGTGGAGCCCGATGACCCCGAAGCCCTATCACCGAATCACTTCCTACTCGGCGGATCCGGCAGAGTGCAGTCGCCCAGTACCTTCAACGACAAGGACCTAGTCGGCCGAGCAACGTGGAGGACGAGCCAACGACTCGCGGACCACTTCTGGAGTCGATGGGTCCGCGAGTACCTACCTACACTTCAAGACCGGCGGGAGCCGTATAGGCGCGGCCGGCCCATAGAAATCGACGACATCGTACTCATCGGCGACGGGACCCTCCCACGCAATACTTGGCCCATGGGTAGAGTGATCGCCAAATACCCGGGACCCGACGGCGAGACAAGAGTGGTGGACGTCAGAACAAAGGGCGGAGTGCTACGGCGACCGACCAAGAAGCTCGCGATTTTACCTACCAAGGATGACGACCTGCACGCCAGCGAGCTGGAACACCGGCCGGGTGTTCCACGGCGGGAGAAATGTGCAGGACAACCATCTACGTAAATACTGATAAAATAGATTGCCTGTAACCTAGCTTATAACCCTCTTACAACGTAAGCATTGTATTACAGTCGCCTTATATAATTTGTAGTCGAAATAAATAAATAATAGGTCTCACACTTCATTCCTACCTAGTTAAGAGGTAATATACTGTTGGTTTCATAAGTAAAGAGTGGCTAAACACTGGGTTTCCACTAGAAAATAGATAGATTAAGAGGAGGCCTTTAGATCCTATCCGCGCGCTGGCCAAGCATAGACTGATGGGCGAGCGAGGGGGGAAGCTCGGTATTTATACCCCAGGTGGGGGCCGAGGTACGTAAATAGACAGCGCCGAAAAAACCCGCGCTTTAGATGCGATTGGCCGGCAAACGGAGAGGATCTCGAGTGATAATGCATTACGAATGTCATAGAAATAAGTATAAAACACTGTAAATAACGTATTAGCCTAAGATTATTGTCATAAATAAATGAGATGTCGTTTCGCGCCAAAACTTTCCCGCCAATACTTTCCCGCCCATATTTCCCGCCAAATTCACGGGGCGGGCGGGCTGCGGGGCAAGGAATTTCATGGTATAAATATGGCGTCCGGGCCTCATGAAATTCAGTTCTACAAATACCTACGAAACGGCATCAACTCGGAAAAGAAAACAAGTCTTTCACTCAGCTGCTCCCTCATCGGAATCCCGTCAAATTCAGTTGCACAACCAGTGCATAGGTGCATCAGGCACAGTATTAGAACTAAACTGAAGAAGATTCGTCGTTGATTTATACGGATATCCCTTTATGAGTAAGAGTAATTTTATATTTTTGATGAGTGCGAAATGAAGTACAAAAGAAGCGGGTGGTGTCGAAGATACAACCGTTAATTAAGTTTAAGTGGATACTTGTTTGTTGGCTATGGAACCCTAATATATCTGAATTAATTCACTAACATCTGTATACGTACAGATAAATCGGTATATATGGCAACAATGGCAACATTGACTGGCGTAGCTCATTTAACTCGCTATACATTGAAAATGGCAGTCATTTCAGCATTATTTTCATGTCTGCCACATAAACTAAATAACATTTGTGATTAACAACTAATGGCAAATAAAGAAGGATTAAAACATGTAACAAACAATTATTTGAAATTAGATTAGGCTTCTCTACAAAAAGTTATTCCGGATGTCACGTGATACATTTTGAAATGTACTTACCTATACAAGAACGCGAGCAAACCACTCCAAAAATCCACTTCAAAAATGGAACGAAATTGGGAAACGGATGTAGTCTTAGTCAAGCCTGATGTGGTCTGAACTTTTTACAATTGTGTTCAGCGTGCTTGGGCATAGGGAATGCAATTACCGGGCAAATTTCATTACCGGTAAATTACCGACTTGAGTGAGGCAAAACCGGTTAACCGGTAAATTACCGGTAAATTCAGTTTGGCTAATAAGTAGCGCTATTTGACCTTTATTTATCGTAAAAATAAGCTATGATATAGTATGAAGAGTTATCATGTGCCGTAAATACCGTAATGATCAGATTATTTAATATTTAAAACTTGCTCAGTGATAGGAGGGCAAAAAACACAACTGAAAAGGTTCCTTGGGGATAGCAGGTAGGTAGGAATAATTATATAATAACTACAAGCCCACTTAGTAGTCTAAAAATAATATTTCACTAAATAGATGTTTCTACGGGCTTCAAAAGAAGTATATATAACCAACCATACCTAGATCGAAAAGAGGTGGATAGAGAAAAAGGTAGTAATAGTAACAATACATTTTACCTAAGAGCTTTCGTACAAACGGTTTTATAACATTTTCTAGGAGTGGAGCTCATGGGGTTCCAGATTCCGGCATTGGTTTAGCGATTCGGAGGGCTATATCTGTTACCTTAGTTTTGCTGCGAATAGCCTCATTTTTAATGCGATCACGCAGATAAACTCCCAGCATAGCCATCTTCATTGCC
Organism: Epinotia brunnichana; assembly: GCA_963854355.1. Classification (NCBI taxonomy): domain Eukaryota; kingdom Metazoa; phylum Arthropoda; class Insecta; order Lepidoptera; family Tortricidae; genus Epinotia; species Epinotia brunnichana. The sequence goes on along the minus strand of OY977949.1, from coordinate 11,424,871 downwards.
CTTTTGACTTCTAGCCTTCTATTGAGGCCCATAGCGAGTGACTACATTTCAGGTGCCATATATTATGTCATCACTGGCAACACACACTGGTCAAACCAAGCCGACAGGACTGGAACTGGACAGTCTGTCATAGGTATATATAATCGTCTACAACTATGAGCGTAAAGCATCCGATTGTAATAGGAGTTGGCACTACATGGGCATTTAAAGAAAGAAAATACGTTTATTTAGCACATTTGTAGAATAAAAGACAAAAAATTACAGACATAATGATTTGACATGATCTTCGTCTTATCCATGTTCATTTCGTTCGACTCGCTCGGAGGGTTAACTGAGGTCATCGAGCATCGTATTAAAGTCCTCCATGGTCTCAGACAACACAACTAAATCGTCAGAAATCCGTCGATGTCTGCCTACTCCAGTCCGGAGTCTTGAAAAAATCCTCCAGTGCAGCGGTGAACAGTTTTGCGGAAAAAACATCTCCTTGACTGACTTCCCGCTGCAGCAGAATAGGTTTCGCGTTCAAATCCTGGAGTTGGACTGACACAGTGGCGTTTTCGTACAAAAACCTCAATACTTCGATATAGCGGTAGTCAACTTGGCACCGCTGGAGATACTAGTACAGCCCAGGTTTCGATCAAATCGAAGGCTTTCTCGTGGTTCGCGAACGCTAAGCTGAGGGGCAGGCTATACTCCTCAGTCTTCTGTATAACCTGACAGAGCGTATGGATGTGGTCTACGGTGCTAAAGCCTCTCCGAGAACCGGCTTGTCAGGGAGGCTTGAAGTCATCTAGCCTGCGTACGAGACGATTTGTAATCACTCTCGAAAACAGTTTATAGACATGGCTCAGAAGTCAGATGGGTTGGAAGTTCTTCAGCACAGTGTTGTCACCCTTTTTGAAGAAAAGCACCACCACACCTCTGTTCCTTGCCTTTGGCTTTCTCTCTCCCAGTAAAGCGAAGAGAGGTACTTCTTTGGATTGTAATGATGAGTATACCTCTTAAGTATGTAAAATAAGGCGTCTCTATATTATTCATATTTTATAGAACGGAACTGGGAACGTGTATATATTTTTTGTATTATTGAGGTATAATCATGACGATGAAGCATTAAAAATAATAAAAATGTAGTATTTTACTAATAATTTGTGTTTCGGTAAATTACCGGTTTTGATTTTAATTTACCGGTAATTTACCGGCCTCATATTTGGTCAATTTACCGGTTAACCGGCTAACCGGTTAACCGGTTTGCATTCCCTACTTGGGCACATATGATGATTAATGTTATAACAATGATGATGATGTTCATGGTGGGTTTTGTAAATATATCTACAAATCAGAGATATATCAGTAAGGAAAGTATTGATATCGTTTCAGTATTTTGTGCCCTATCTAAAATACATCTGTAGAATAAGTACGTGGATAAAAGATAAAGCTGTGAAAGTAATGTAGTTGCCAAAATAGACAAATCACGATGATGTACTTACCTTGGTCCATCGAAGGCTAGCCGGTCTATAAAATGTATCGAATTCAACTGCTCTATTGCCGATTGGTATTGGATAGCATGAATTGCAACAGCATCGTATTCAGCTGTATTGAAACCTAATAGGTACCTACTTTCGAAAACTTGACCAACGCCATGTTGTAAATACTGCTTCACATTTATTAAATGCTTTTCCGAATATTTTATTTGATTTTCTTCTTAAAGCAGTATTGTGCTGTCTGACAAATCGAAAACTTTCGTAGTCTGAACTATAAATAGGTAGGTACCCAGGTATATTATTAACTAGCAGTGGCGAGGTGTCCATGCAACTCGTTTCCCACAGGCTTGCTTGTCTTGATAGTTAAACAAAGCCTTAAATCTTATTAACTTGAAAAGAAAAAATGCCAACCAATGTCTGAAACCAGTGACACCACACAACACCTGTAAAATTGGTAGATGCAGTGGCAAGCCGTCAAAAAAACTAGATACCCCCGATCGCCTGAGGTTATGTTTGAGGCCACGCCACTACCTACTTCTAGACTTCTACCTATCTACTAGTTAGTAATCCAGAGTTAATTACTGATACAGCGATTCATCTGACTTATCAGCGTCGATTGACTATGAATGACTACTTTAAGTGACATGTATATATAATCACACCAATTACAATTCATACATTTGTGTACATCTGTCGTTGAGCGTTCTCTAATTTCATGCTCGATTCAACTCCATTCGTTAGTATGGTAGCCGTGAGCAATTACCGTTGGGTGGTTATCGTGCCTCATCGATGAGATCACTGTGCGTCGTGGTTTATCTACTTGATTATCGTGTTTTTGTATTTAAAGGTCAGGTTGTGAAAGTGTTGAGGTAATTAATTTAAAATCTAATTCTAACTTTTAAAAAACTTTATCTATCCAAATATCATAGACCCTCCATGATGCGTTCAAGAACCGCACATTATGACCACCATAAAAATAGACAGTTTTGTTAGAACAAATTTCTTATCTGTGATAATGTTATTATTGCAAAATAATAACATCGATTTCGATAATATTTTTTCATTCAAATTTCGAACGTCTCTGAAAAACAAAGAATTTGATTTAACCTCTATTCTAATATCTGTCGAGATGACGTTTAGTTCGAAATGAATTGTCAATTTGCATACAAATTTGACAAATGTCGCACGTAAGTAAGATATCGAACGATATGAGAGTTGGATTAGTTGGATCCGACTCTAGTTTGTCTCTGAATTAAAAAAATAAACTATGACAGCTGCCAGAAAACAACGCCGCGATGCCGGTCATAATTAGCGGCTCCTGAATGCATTATGGAGGCTTATGATATGTGGATAGATAAAGTAGTGTATGTAACTGTACATAATTAGGCATTAAAACACTCGTGTGATGTTATTAATGTTATTATGAAACTCGCCTTCGGCTCGTTTCATAAACCCACGCTCGTGTGTAATGCCCTTCATTATGTACAGTCACATGAACTACTATTGTTTAGCGTAAAATTATGTACATACATTGTAAGTAGCAATTAAGTAACATTTATGTCTGGTTCACATCTTATAAGATTTGTTCAAATTCTCAAAACTCCTTCCGGTTTCAGATCAAAGTCAAAAAAAATATGTTAAAGTAAAGTTTAATTATTTTTTCTTATTTTTTGGCTGCAGTTTGTAATCAATAATCAATATGACGATTTCCACCTTCGACTCACCAGCTCTGAACAGATAATGAATTATTCTATAAGAAATAACACTGAAACTAAAACAATTACAATAAATGGTGCGTCGTAGCTGCTACGCGTTTATCATGACCGAACACGCATTTCGAAAAACTACTCATTTTTTTATTTATTTAGGTAATTCAAGCTTAACAGTGGAAGAACCGACGCTTTAATCATAAAATCCCGAGAGAATTGTGGCGGTGGAGTTTCTGTATTCTTATTTACTTGCAAATTTGCCGTGAAACAACTTAAATTGTCAGTCTCTAGATAGCAATAAACAAAGTTCTAACGTCTGCACTTGACCACATTCGCTACAACTCCTTATTTCGTCCACATCATTCCACACAGTGGAGTTCCGTTTCAGCTAAACTATAACTTATTTCCTTGTTAAAGAACTGCTTTTCCTTTGACACAGTAAAGGGAAATATGATATCGTCAAAGTAATTCATTGTCTATACACGTGCTTAAGGGATTGCTCGTTTCGTATAAGATCTTATCTGCGATTGCGAGGCGCTGGCCGAAGATAAATCCGCAAGATAATGTTCGGGACAATGCACTTTGTTGCATAATGCCCTGGGCTTGTGCCACGGCTGTATCGATATTGTATTGGCTTTTTAGGGTACCGTGTCGAATGCTGGCCGCCCATTGCTTCGCCTTAAGTGGGTATTGCGATGCGAAACTAATTTTAAACGATAGCATTGTTTATCGTATTAAAATGGATATGATTATAGATATTTAACTGAACGAACTACTCGCATTTTAGAATATTTTTTGTTGCACATGAAATTCATCGTTTTCAAATCTAAATACCTACTTATCTACAATAAAATATTTCCAATGAAAAAGTCAAATCAATATAAACCTCCTTCATCTTAGTTACCTCACCTACTCGTAGTTATCTTAGCTAATAGTAACACGAATCCTTGACCAAGCTTAATCTGTATAATCATTTCGTTTTGAAATGCTTCCTAAGATAAAAAAAAGTCTTGCATATTAACTAGGTAGTATCAACATAAGCATTGTTTGCAGCCTCTTTATCTTTCGCTACAGTTAATATGCCTCAGACGGTCACTCATCTGATATGAAGGACGTATTTTGTGTGTCAGCAAAACGGGTGACAAACACCTTATCTTGTGTCACCATTAGATCCTCTGCCGAGGACAGGTCCTAATTATGTTGCTTATGAACGTTATACCTAAATCACCTTAATGCCCGATATAACATTGTTCTTCTGTATCGCAACCAACCAGCAAGTAAATTGATTCGTTCGTAATTTACCGGATATAACGTACGAGATATATGGGTCAAATTACGTTTTGAGCAGCTCGTTACCTAGGTGACGTCTCTTACAGTCTGAATCGGCAAAGGGCGGTGACAGTAGGTAAGCATCATAGGGTTGCCTGGTGAAACCCGATAAGTGACAAAAACTGAGATTTTAAGCTAAAAGTCGTTTTATAGTGATTCGATATCGCTCTATTAAGTGGTAAATACAGATAAGTAGATTTTACACGTATCACGGAAATAGTCCCAATAAGTGCTTAACTTCAACTTTAACTGATGTACTAAACACTAATAAGTATATTCAAGGCTTCAGTTTTTAGTATTACTTAGTGGTAGAACCACATAATATATATTTATAGGTATTTAGTGCAAAGATATTTGTACAAAATTAAATTAAACACATAATGTAGAACCAGATACTAGTATTTACCGGGTTTTACTTGATTCTGATTCATGCTTAAAAAATATTTTAATGAAAACCAGAATACGTTAAAGACTTTTGTCGGATTTTATTTTTACGATACTACATAGTAGACGTACAAGGTACTAAAAAGGAAAATACAATAAAAATACTTATAGTATTTATATGAAAGAAATCTCTAAGAAATACTATGTTAAGTCTTAGTTATCGGGTACTCGCATGAGCCTTTAACAAAATTCATTGAAACGTTATCCGGGGAAGAACCCAATAAGTATGGTTGACGACTCCAATGTCACGCGCAGTCAAGTAGGTACCTAAATTTTGAGTTGTCGTACAAAATAAAATTAATGATGCTCTGGCCTATAAATTTGTGTTTAATGAGCAACTAAACTCAGTATTCATTCTCATTCTCAGGTGTAAATAAAATATTGTTGATGATATTTTTGGTATGTCGGTACAAAAGCACTGTTGCTGTTTCGTTTTATTCGGCACTGCAGTGCGCCAATGAAACGAGATAGCACTATCTGTGCTTTGACTAGAGCTATCGGGTTTTCAAACTTAGTTTTTTACGCAAATTTAAGTGTTTCTAATGTTGCAAAATAATAGTAATGTAGGCTAATTGGTTCGGTTTGATTAAATTATTCATTCCAGTAGGATCAGCTGCGTCTATTGCCAGATTTTCAATGACTGGTCCTAATAATTCTACTGCAAATGAAAACCCAAGTTGTGATCTGCGAAAAAATAAAGATGACAGTGGCTCTTCCGATCTTGATCAATCGCAAATGGATATCGTCGCCCAAATGCACAATATTGTCAACGATGATTATAGTATGGAAAACTCGCATGATGATGCCTTTATTTGGCAGTAACTATTCGGATGAAGGTCCCAGTTACAGGCCTGCTTCTACGGCTAACCAATCCAGCCACAACTTCTTCGTCTGACTGACCGCTTCTTGCACTTCCTTATCTTACCTGATGACATTATTTTCCTTTCTTCCTTTACATCTCTTACTTACTCCGCATACTTCATTTGCCACATGCGCTAGGTACTTGATTTTTAAAGTTATCGCATAGAATATTAATCTTACAAGTATCATTAATAACTTCCAATTTCGTTTTTAATTTACTTACACACTCATCCATCACTCTTTCTTTCGTCTTGCAGATTTTCTACTTTTATCCTTACCAAAGTACCTACTAGAATGTTTACGGAATCTCTGTCGCCATTCTCGGCCTCCCCATGTACAAATGAATCCATTTGTGGGAGAACATTGTGTTAGCCACACAAAGATTCCTCTCGAGGCAAATTTCTAACAAGCATTTTCCATTCTCATTCACTCTCGCATCGCTCTGTACTCCCCTCCCGTTAAAATTGCTTTACAGTATCAATTTCTTAAAAAATCGCTTAATTCCTCCCAAAACGTTTGCCTTTCAGCCTGTGTTCGTTGTGAGGTTCCCGTGCCCTGATCTACGGGAGCGTAAACCCCAACAACAAATATGCGCATCAATCCCACTTTCATTCTGATCCAAATCAATCTGGGACTATTGCATTCAAACTCATTCACGCACTCAATAATTTTTGCGGAGAGTATGACACCGACCCTATATCGCCTAAACTCTTCAACTCAATATTGGAGTACGCTATGAGGAAAATAAATTGGGAACAGTATGGCATAAACATAAATGGAGAAAAATTAGCCAACTTACGCTTTGCAGATGATATCGTACTTTTTGAATCATCGCCAGAAAAAATGAAAAATCTCGTAACTGAGTTAAATACCGCATGCATATCTGTAGGACTTACTATCAACAAGAGTAAAACTAAAACTATGTCTAACTCTAGCGAAGAAATTGTCGTAGAAATCGAAAAAGAAAGAATAGAGACAGTTGAGAGCTACATATATCTAGGAAGACTATTCTCTTTCAAGGACTGCCTCACGGACGAACTAGAACGTAGAATAACTAATGCTTGGAAACGATTTTGGCAAATGAAATATATATCTAAAAATAAGAAAATATCTATACCATCCAAAATCAAAATCTTCAATAGCTGTATTATACCAATATTCACATACGGTTCACAAACATGGGCATTGAATAAAAAAATGGCAAAGAAAATAAAAGTTAACCAACGCAAAATGGAAAGAATAATACTTAGGAAAAATATAATGCACAAAATACCAAATTGCGAACTAAGAAGCAAAAGCCACATGAGGGACATACTCCAAGCTGCCAAAAAGCTCAAATGGGAGTGGGCAGGACACGTGACCAGATACAAAGACAGTAGATGGACGCAAACAACTACTGCCTGGTATCCAAGATACCTCAAACGAGAGGTGGGAAGACCGAGGACTCGATGGCGAGACGAGATTGAAGATTACGCTGGACTTACATGGACAAGACTTGCGACCGATAAACGGACTTGGAATAAGATGGGGGAGGCCTTTGCCCAACAGTGGGATTCATTGTAATACAAAAAAAAAAGAGAAGAAAAAACAACACTAACAAATAAATATACATATAAAAATAATAGCTACAAAATACTAACAAAGAAACATACATTGTATTACTAGGCTAATAAATAAAAATAAAAATGACACCGACTCCCTGACAGCCTCGGTCCGAACTGGGCACCCCTGACCAGTATGCCGTTCGTCTCATTCACACACAAAACATCAATATTTCTTTCGTCCATCAACTGCAATACCTCATCCAACTTCTTATCCATTCCTCCACCAACATTCAAAGTAGCAAAACGGCTCTCCGTGATCCGTGAGCCGCTTCTCGCTCCCGCGAGAAACGACGCCATGCAGAAGCTCGAGTCTCCACGTCCACACACACTTGTTTTATTAAGTGTGGCGGGGGACATTTCAGTGCATTTGCAAATGTTGTCGGCACCATGCAGATGATTAGGTACATTTGTTTTAAATCTCCATTGCTTTCCCACGAGTAGTAGGGATTTATTTAGAGGTCCACCCCAGCAGAGCCCTGTATTCCCTAAGACTGATTACCACTGTATCCTGTGAACGTCAACACAGACACCCTTCGTTTGAAAGCAGACTTCCTCTGGCCATGCATCCTACAGCACAGCACAGGTTTTCTCCTAGACCCATCTCCCCGGTTTATACTTTAGAGTTTTCTTTCTTCTAGACGGGTTGCAGCACAATGCTAACGAGGCCCATCTCCATAGGACACAGACGAACAATAATACCATTCTTAGGTATAAACTTACTAATTCTTAAGGCGCTCTTATTAGACGATGTTTAGGTATTTGCGGAGGTGAGGCAGACGGAGCGGGGGACGCGCGTCCCGCGCACCCCGCTAACGGCCTTATTCTGTTGGCATCCGTATTCGTTCTCGTTTTTGCGGATCATACGATCAAATGTTTTTCATCTTGAATTAGTTTTATTTTTCAAATCTTGGTTGATTTGTATAAGATTGTCCCCAAATATTTATTATTTATTTAAATCTATTATTTTGGAAAATAAGGAATAATAGGTAGTTACAGTTTATAAGTGTATCGTAGACATCAATTAGGGACACTTACTTTCCAAAGATATGTTAGTACAGATTTCTTCATCATCAATCATCTTAGCATTTTCCCAGTTCCTAGGCGGGTGCTTCCGTTTTACAAATACGTAGAACTGATAAAATAATAGTACAGTCGACGCGAAAAATACGTTTACAATTTTCGCCTTATTACAATGGAATAAGGTACAAAACTGTAAACATATTTTTGGCGTCGACTGTACATCTTCACTTGCTAAGGGTGAACGTCACCAATTATGGATTGTACTAATATATTACAGTTTTTTTAAACCGAAATAAAATCGATTATTTATAGGTAAAGTTATAGCGCCGGTTAACGCCCGCTTAAGAAATAAACAAATAGCTATGTTCATCTATTTATCTCCTGGCAAATTATATTATTACCATAATTATTACCTATGATACATATGTATGGCCGACTGATCAAAAACGGAATAATTAGACCACTGTTAATCAGAAGAGCATTTTATATACAGGGTGGTTATTTTAAGACCAGCAAGTTCTTCAGTACATGACTATGTCTATTAAAAAATTTAATTTGACCAAACATCATATAAAAAGAACAATTTCATTTGTCTCTTAAATACCTAAACGTGTTATGTCACTGCGCTCGCGTGGCGCGTGCTGCCTACCATGCTACCTCGACCAGCGGCCACACCACGATGGACCTTGATACTTGCAACAAGCCAACAAGATTGAACTTACACTTGTTACTTGACTCTATACTGTCAATTCAAGAATTCAATCAAGCTTTATTCAAGAATCCAACAAATTTTCCAACCAGAAGTAATTATATAAATTTAAATTAATATTTAATTGTCTTTTTTGTTTGATTTATATTGAATATTTTAAAGCAAATGTAAATTAACCAAGTAAAAGCCTTCTCGATCTCATGCCAACTGCATCCAGCTAGGTCCGGCGACCTCAGTTATGTCATTGGTCCAACGTCTTCGTCCTCTACCTTTCCTTCGTTTGCTTTTCGGCCCTGACCATTTTGTTGCTTCCAGTGCCCATCTTTACTCCTTATATCTGGCGATATATGGCTTTTACCCGAATGGGGTCCATATAAGAAAGAAAAAATGGCATAAATCTTTTATATTTAGTAAATATGTACTAACACAAACAATATGGAATAAATAAAGCTTAAATAAATATATATATAAACTAGCTGTTGCCCGCGACTTCATCCACGTATAACATGTTATCGTCTAAATGTTTGTTAAAGGAATGAATTAAAAAAAAACATTGAAATTATTTTAGTACAGTCAGCATTAGATAGTTAGTAGCAGCCAAGGTAGCCAAATATATCGCAACACATCTTTATTACTGTAGGAGTAGGGATGTGTTACGATATATTTGGCTACTTTGGCTGATGACGCTGACTGTACCAAGTCTTTTAGTAAACAGTCTAAAACCGAAGTTAGAACACCGCTTTTTATTTCAAAATGTCTTGCTCTCGATACAAACTTAAAACCCTCTTTGAACCCTCATAGTAAACAGTCTGAAACCGAAGTTACAAATTTCTAACTTTAAAAATGTCTTGCTCTCTATACAAAATTCGAACCTCCTTTTAACCTTCTTAAGCGATGAATTTAAAAAAAGCTGAAATGGGTTTTGTAGTATTTTAGAAAACAGTCTAAAAAGAAGTTACAAATCCCTTACTTTAAAAATGTCTTGCTCTCCATACAAACTTTGAACACCCTTATAATCCCCTTTAGGGTGCTCCCGTGCTCTTACCGAATGGACCCTGCGGAAGACCAGCGCTGGCTGCAAAGCTAGCAACATGCTCAGCAGGGTCCATTTCATGACAAAATGTGTATTGTATTATTTCTTTTGTATGTGTTTTTTTTTATTGTCACGAATAAATATTTGAATTTGAATTTGTAATTTGAATTTCAAAAAACGCTAAAATAAGTTTTGTAGTCTAAACAGGCTAAGATCGAAGTTACAAATCTCATACTTTATAATTTTCTTGCTCTCCATACAAACTTTGAACGCTTTTCAGGGAAAAATTAAAAATAAAACACTAAGATTTTTTATCCCATACGAACCTTACACCGCTTTTTAACCCCTTAAGGGGTGAAATTTTCCAAAACGCTGGTAGTACTTTTTTGTATTTTATTAAGTAGGTACTTAATCTTTCTACAGAGTTTTAAGTTTCTACCTAAAAAAAAGTTTCCCCCATACAAACATTGCACCTCTTTATCCCTCTCTTAGCGAGTGGAATTTTCCAAACCACTGAAAGTAATTAATCTGTTTATTTGTATTCTAATAAATAATCTTTCTACACAATTACAAGTCTCTAGCATTATTGATTAATTACGTCGATTATTTTTTGGCAATGGCGGCGCGACAAAACCCACGGTAGCTGTGACTTGCCAGCACTAAGCACATCTATATCTGCTTGTTTTAGTGCGGATACAAGATTCATGGAGATTTTGAGATAAATTGACACTTAGTTTCTTATAAATATGTAAATACTCAATTAAACGGACAAAAAAGAAACGTACCGTACAATTGACAATGCACAAAATACTGTACGTTCTACGTTCACCGCATGCTTGGCAACGTCCAATATGCTTGACATACGATTTCTCTGAAACTATCATAAACTGATTTTTTATATTATCTTTCCAGTATTTATAAATACATAAATATCCATAAAAACTAAATTTCCATATTTTTTTCCTTTTCGATTTAAGGGTTAAGGAAAGTATAAGAAAGTAAAAGATTGAAATCAACAATGTGTCCCAATTACATCTACTATTCAAAAAGCAATGTACCTATCTATGTAACTTTCGACCAAAACCAGGCGCGGCTCACTCGCGATTTGTGTTTATCGCTACAAGTACATGCCGGTCGCCCCTCCGAAGGGGCTCTATTCAGTGGCTGCCACGTGTTGGTACAGGACGCTCGCACGGGTCGCAGCGCGTTGCATGCGATAGAACGGGATGGCCACATTTAGGCACGTTTGGCGTACCTAAACAGGGAATTTGTTAACAGAGAACCTTCCGTACGTAGTACTATTACTTATTCTGTGCCAAAACGCACTTTTTTCGAGTGTATAAGTTTTAATTAAATTTTATTCTTATTGCCATTTTGAGTAATTGCTGTTTTTCAACATGATTTTTGAATGGTTCGTTAGCTAAATGTATGTAAATTATGGGCTGATCAATAAGTCCATACCGACAAAAGGTATGTTCACTTCGAATCTATAACATCACATTTATTTGCTTTAGTGGGCTTATTATATTTTTAAAGGGGCGTGGCGGGGAAGGCTTTCTTGGTAGTTATTTAGAGAAGCAGCGGCGGCAGAGTGAGTGCGAGATGTGAAACGGCATACTTTAGTGTTTTGTGATGGGTATCATGTGCACAAACAAACAGCTGGCAAAGTTTTGCAGGTGTATAGGGGAACAGCCTGTAGTTCTTTGTACCCGACTGCCTCAGAAGGAAGTTTATGTTTTTCGAGCATCATCATCATCATATCAGCCGAAAGACGTCCACTGCTGGACATAGGCCTCCCCCGAAGAGTGCCACAATGGCCGGTCCTGCGCCACCCGCATCCAGCGGACTCCCGCGACCTTTACCAGGTCATCAGTCCACCTTGGGGGGGGGCTACCCACGCCGCGCCTTCCGGTACGTGGTCGCCACTCGAGAACCTTTCCGCCCCAACGGCCATCGGTTCTACGTGCAATGTGCCCCGCCCACTGCCACTTAAGTTCAGCGATTCGGAGGGCTATATTGGTTACCGTAGTTCTGCTGCGGATAGCCTCATTTCTGATGCGATCGCGCAGAGAAACTCCCAGCATAGCCCCCTCCATCGCCCTTTGAGTGACTTTGAGCCTTCTTATGAGGCCCATAGTACGCAACCACGTTTCCGTTCCATATGTCATCACTGGCAACACACACTGGTCTTGAGACACTGCGGAATATTGGACGAAAATATGTTCCGTAGTGTATGTATGCATGTATGTATATGACGAAGATGAGGAAGGGCCGTGGCCTGCTGCTGGTGGAGTGGCAGGATCTTTTTCCGCACTCGTTTTCAATAGAATCTACTAAAAAGCAAGTAAATGTACTTCAATTCACCAACTCGTGTAATAGCCCTAAATGCTTTTGATATATTTCTGAATGAATAAATAAATCTATTATTCGTACAGTCCATAATTGGTACCATTACCACCACACCCCCCTTTGTGTTGCTGTGTGCTCGTGTCCGAATCCGATTTACACCCGACTACTTACTACCTAACAGTTCTACGTATTCAGGATAGTAACTGAAGATTTTTATTGACATCTTGTCAATATGCTCCAGCTACCTATTAATACGTTTTAGCTGCGGATGTAGAAACGCTTTACTGTAGTAAATATCGCATAACTTATATTTGTTATTCTATCATTTCGAATGCGTTCTCCAGCATGTATTAGCGTTTCCTATTCATTTATATATTTTTATTTACCGTGATAACTCGAAATAATTGATGGAAAAAGGCGTATTTGCGTGCCAGGTAAACATTCACAGGTCCGTCGTCGGCAGTGGCCACGGGCGTACTAAATCGTATTCGCCACCGCGCATGCACGACGCGGACACCCGGTTTTTCAGCCAAATGACCAAATGTATTGATTTATCAAACATATTGAAATTCTAAGAAGCAGGTAGATAGATCTATTAAAAAGCTACCTATCACAACAAATTTTATTGTAATATTCCAAATAACTTTTGAGATATTTAGAGTTTGGTGGTAAAAAAGCACTGTTTTGAAAGGCAAAATCTATCGAGGTTTTTGTAAGCAATCTTGATTCTACGAAGCACGAACATAGCCAATGAATTGAAGATATACATATCAAAAATTTGGATCTCTAGCAATAGCATAAGTATACTAATAATCGGTTTGGAAAAGGCACTTTTTCGATGCGCAGCTGCATACAGCGCCTTAATGGTTTTTATAACTAATAAAAACCTTTAAGTAACATAATTTTTTTTTTTTGGTTTTGCATAAACCCAATAAGTTGACACCCCTTGATAAAAAATATTTTCCCACAGGAAAACTAAATGCAGTAGATATCCAAAAAACAAAAAAGCGTAAAGTGGATTGAATTATTTCACACATGAAATTTATATCACTACTAATTTATTAATCAAAACTAGCATTTCTTGGCCATAAATCTTTATCATCGTTTTTCTCGAAACTCGGTTTGTCATACTTATCGGGTTTCACCAGGCAACCCTCGATATCACCTTTTTTTTTTTTTTTTTTTGGGGAAATGCCTGTACGCATCCCACCTAGCCGAGGTACTAGGATGGGTATGACGGGCTCCCGGGAACCCCCCGGACTACTGTCTAAAACCACCAAGGTATGCCCTCTCTGCCGTGTAGTAGGGGCGTCATGGGATCGCGAACATTTCACCACGACGCCCCTTTGGCAACAGCCGCAGCTGCCCTCACTACTGAGGCAAAAGCCCCCCCTCCCGTCGTAAGCGTGCAGGGCGACACCACACGCTTCCCGACCCGACCAAAGGACCTCTACGCCAGGAGAGGGTGATAGACCTCGGATTCACCCTCTCAGGTCCCCTTGTAACTTTTTATAGAGGTTTTCTCCCTCGCAGCCACAACTCGGCCCCGGCCTTGCAGTCGCAGCCCCCGCGCCTAACATGAATCCTCTGATAGCAGAGGATTTGTCAGGGTTCCGGGTCCGTTATTTATTATAGAGGCAAACGGCAATGGCCTCTCCCTCAAGCCGCACCTGGGGAATCTTGCGATTCCCTGGGCGGAACCCCCCGACCTCCCCGTGTCGGGTTATTGGTAACACCAGCAAGCGATAACTTAGGGTTCACTAAATTATCACTTGCCGTTGTCTCCAGGGCGCACCGGCCAAGACACTACCCATTCCTGCGGATCAACCGAATCAAGAGGAATCGGTAGAGTCCAGACACTCGAGGAGGTTACCCGACCTAGCACCCCAACCCTCGATATCACCTAACTTAAGTCGCCGTCAATGGACTTTGCTAACTATGTAAACAAACCGCCATACTGAAATTGACATATACATTGTTTGTTTGATAGTTAGCAAAGTCCATTGACGGCGACTTTATACAGCAATACTTTGTAATTTTGTATAGGCATTACTGGTCGTTTCGCACTTCATGGAAGCCCATGCCATCCCGTGACATGTGACCACCAACTGTTATAAGATTACGGCACTCAAAGATCGCGGATGTCCATTGTAACATCTCGTCACTCGGAAAACTTTATACCACACTGTACTGTACAGGTACATCTACAAAGTATATCCACAATGTAGTCGTATAGCGCGTCGCCCCGTTAATCCGTAGGACCTTATACGCCGGGTTATTACACTGCGTGAGGCAACCAACCTTTGCGCGATTTCACTTTATGCTTCACGCTATCGAGGATGTTCCGTGCAATGACAGGACTACGATTTCGAAATTACTTAGTCAATACTAATAATTTTAATCGCTGTATTAATGTAAGAAGTTGCAACAGAGCAGACGCAGAAAGTTACGTGGTTAAGTATCTATGGGAATTGCATATATAGTCCTACCGTTGAACTTTGACGGATGCCTGTGACCATACAGGGGCAAGATAGGAGACATCATCATCATCTCAATTACGGAGGGGTAGTCGCGTCTGCCCCCGCGTCGTCTCAGTTAAGTTTCCACATCCGTAATTGAGATTAATGATGGCCTGTAACAATAGATTACACTGTGTGTGTACTGAAAGAGCGGTAAACATTTTTCATAGTACCTTAAATAACTAGTGCCTTTGTGAGCTGTAGTCTAGACTAGAGTACAACTCGCGTGTTGCGTGGCGTGCATTTGTTGTTATATTTAGCGGCAACAGAAATGCATCATCTGTGAAAATTTCAACTGTCTAACTATCACGGTTCATGAGATACAGTCTGGTGACAGATGGACAGACAGACAGACGGACGGACAGCGGAATCTTAGTTATAGGGTCCCGTTTTACCCTTTGGGTACGTAATCCTAAAAACGATATAATGATTGAACTTGAGAAATGCGATCTGTAGAGGAGAACAGCCGGACAACCGGACAAAAAAAATACATTTAAAAATCGGGTCACATTATCGGAGAAGTTAATATATCTTTACCAGGAATATTCTCGGTCGTACCTAGGGTAGCTACTCCCCAGTGACAGCGCGTGAGAATTGTCACTGGACAACCCGGAGCATAAAAAAGGGCTGTTTTTTGATGATTTACGAGTTTGTTAAACTATTGCAAGAAATTTTAGGCAAGTCGGTGGGAATCGGCTTGTATGGACGCTCCGCCACAGCTGCTACTCCCTAGGTCAAAAATATTGATGGAAATAGCATATGTGATTATTTTCCTAGATTTACTGCACTAATCATGTTTTTAAAAATCTTAACCATATACGTACTGGCAATTGAGCTTTGCGCCAACGTATAGCGAGCTGCAGCAGCCATTCCTATGCAAATTTGTACTCAGATCGATATATTAACAACCTTATTGACTTAACAAAACGCCACTGATTTCTTTTATTCCTTTACAGTGCATCATTCTTGGCAGGCCAACTGTCCAGTATCAATATTGTATATCGTGTCGACAGTTATTTATTGGCCATTCTCTTTATCAATGCTGTGAAGCTGCTCTCTCATAAATCTGTTCTGTAATTCCGCTTTGGTGATTTATCGTTGTCAAGACGTATCGGTAATGAAATTATCACAGCGCTGAATTTAAAATAATAAGTCGGTATATCACTTGTGTACAAACTGGACGCTTGTCCGGACGTCCACAAGAGAATTCATTATTTTTGTTGGTTATATCTCGTTACAACAACGCTCAGTAACATTAGGTATAGCCTGAATATGTACCTATGGTTCACTAATGTTTCCCAACCTAAAGTTTGGCAACCTGATTCATTTCGCATCTTATCATATCCCAACTTCTTAATATTTCTGAAACTGTTAAATATTTCAGGATTTTTATAAACTAACCTTTTTTTTTGTTTTTTTTTTTGTTTAGGGGAAAATGCGTTACGCATACCACCCGGGTGAAGGGGGTGACCCGAGTGGTTATGTGGGACTCCCGTATGGGCTAATGAGACCCACGGTGTACCCACTAAAAACCCCCCAACTTGCCACCTCGCCGCCTTGTGGCGAGGTCACGGGAACGCTTGCGCACACATCCGCGACCCCGCCGGCGGCAGCCGCCCACAAGCGGCTCCTTCGCGGATGCCCGGGGGCCCTCCACGTGAGGCACGCCTGATGTTTTGGCCGACCACGTCTCCGCCGCAGAAGATAGGGAAAGCGGCGCACCGGCATTCCTCTTCCTCTGCGGTCCCACCAATGCCGCTTCAGCGGAACGGCCCCGCCAAGTTCGCATGGGGTAGGGAGAGTGGCGCACCGTTATACCAACACGCCTCTCCCCCTGCGATCCCACCTCGGCCGCAGAAGATAGCGCGCGAGAACTGCTTCTGCGGTCCCACCCAAACGCATCCTAAGCGGGCTTAGGCAAGCCCGCTAGGAGCGCCCTCCTCGGGCCAGCCGGTAGCCCAAACAGGCCGGCTTTGGGTGCCTCTTAGCTTCGCCGTGGGTGACAAGTCCACGGTTACTAAGCCCCCCCGCCCCTACAAGGCGAACACCCTCGGGGGTATAAACTAACCTAACCTATAGGGTTCTACACGATGGCCCTGAAATAAATGCTGAAATATTTACAGTTTCAGAGTTTGGGAAATGAAAAGTTGCGAAATTTATAAATGTATACTTTAGTACATAAAGAAGACGTTCTGCATTTATTGCAAATCCATTATGACCTGTAAATTGATATTTACCAATAAAGAAACTGAACTGAATTTAACTGAATGAATCATTTTGCCAAACGTTAGTTGCGAAAAGAAGGTGTTCCGTACCTAGTCAATGAAGTCTCCCGAATCCTGTCCCAGGTTAGATAACAGTTGCTTCAGCAAAAAATAGTGCTATAGATTTGGTTAGCAAGCTGATCCCAGACACTTCGGGATGCAACCGGCAATAAGGCTGCGTTTACGCACACGCAAGAATGCATGGAAATCCATAGTGTTTGATTAGCTCGCGCGTCTATATTACACCTGTGCCTAAACGCGGCCTTGATAAGAAATGAAGGAGGATAAATAACAATTCTAATATATTGTCATTCAAGGTCCCAAGAACCATAATATTCGCCAAACAATGTTTCATAAACCATACAATAATGAACTCGACGATGCCTTGACGTCTCGTGGAAAGTGTATCCGGGCTAAAATGTTGCTAATTAGCAAGAAAAGATAACGAGGAAAGCCGAGATGAGAAAACTGCCTCGAACCGGTTTGCTCAACTTTGTTACAGCGGATTGAAACCGGGTAATCCGTTGAAACTCTGAAAGTTGACTTGTGTATTTTACGGTATCTTAACTTTTGTTGCAACTAATTTTACCAAAAATAAATACTCTATTAACTACACGTTATAAGGTCACAATCGATTGGAAGGTACATCAAATCAAGTTTTTACTTTACTTTAACCCATTTACTCTTTGTACAAAAATACTCGCTTTATTACTTCACATTGTTGTATTATAATATAATTATTATAAGCGACTCATCTAATATTTCAGCCAAAATACAGGAATACCAAAAATATATCACCACTCGTGTAAGATACTTCATATCTGATGAATAACGGTAGTCCCTGCCTCTGCTTCAATCTAACATTGTTTTGCATAGTAATTGATCGTCCCAAGAATTAGAACTCAGAAAACATTTTAGAAGATTGCAAAATGTCTTACTTCGAGTCCGTAGTACAAGTTTAAAAGTTCAGTAGCAAATCAAGCACTCCAGACGTTGGTTGGGAAATATCTAGTGGGTCTCCATTTAGCAACTAAAAATTCAATTTCTATTTGATAACAATCCCGTCTTACTTCATTTAATACCACTTTATTTGAATACCCTGACGAAGTAATAAATAGTATTCAAAAGATACATAAACACAAAATACAATGTGTAGTGGCCTAATTTAATAAATACCTATCATTAATTGAAATAATCTCAATTATTTACCAGTGGCGCTAATAGTGAGCACGTGAACGGGCTCTGAATCCTCAAATCAATAAAGGGTATGCAACGTGCCTGTCAGTTCTCTTATTTATAAATAAATAAATATTACGGGACAATCTTACACAAATCAACCCAGGCCCACGGTAAGCTCAGTAAGGCTTGTGTTGTGGTATTTTTCTATAGGCTGCAGTGACATGTTTGCCTCGTGAACGGGTTCTTCATTGTGTTGATTGCCAGTGACTAATGCAAGTCGCTCACTCTCAACACAGCCGCAGGGGAGGCTTGGCAACCCTACTCCCCACCATCAGGAACACTGTCGCGCTCTCAACCTTGGCTAAGAAGTCAAGCAAGAGGGTTTGCCTACCAAACGGTTCACATATGGTTTGAATCACACAACGAATCCTCAATTCAATAAAGGGTCCGGAACGCGCTTGTGTATATTCTTGAGTCGCAAGCGTCCATAGGCGACAGTGTCTGTTTAAACATCAGGCAGACCACATGCTTGTCACCGTCAAAGTATAAAAAAAACGTCATAAACATGCATGGAATAGGGCCCAGGACGCTATCTACGTAGGACATGCATTTATCGGATGCACCTCGGGCGGGAAGGTATGCCAAGTGTGAGACGGGTCTTTCTTGAGTGTTCTGTACCTATAACGGTACTGCAGTGCCTCCAGCATGTTCGCGGTGGCCAGAGTACCTGACTTCTTCGCGATACTCAGGGCCAGGGTGGCCTCTTTCTGGGAGACGATTAGGAGCTCGAAGAACCAGATTCTGAAAAGTATAAGTGACAACCCAAGTATAAGTCGTGTTTTTAAGCATTGGCTGTCCGAGCACTATACAACGAGAACCAGAAATAATGTTTTAATTTTATTTCTGTGATATTTTGTGACTTAGTTTTTAGGACTTATATGGGATTTTTATGCCTGCAATAAAACATTAATAAAAAAATTACAATTCTTACACGTTTTCATAGTGACCAATGAATAGGTATAGTATGTAAAAATATAGGTAAGGTTATACATAATTTACATTTTCTAGCTGTCAAACATCGGTTTAGTTACACAGAGAACCTTCCGTACGTAAGTAGTACGTACTATTTATTTATTATTCTGAGAATGAACAATTTTAGCTAAAGGGCCGTTAAAACTAGTTTGTCTTTATCTGTGTTTGTTAGAAAGCGACATAACTTATTTTACAATTCACTTGCTCTGAAACTGCGCCTTTATATGGTTCAACATAAACACGAGAAGTGGTCTATGCCGGCATGGCGGCGCAAGGCAGGACCTGCCCGTGCGGGAATGGATTTCAGGCCAAAATTCCCGCATACTGTGCGATAATGAGATTAATAAGATTTCGTGACAATTGAAATTCCACCTTTTATGCATATTTATTTAATTCTTCGCATGATGCATTGTAAAATGTTGTATAATACACGTGCGGATAGGTAATTTGGTCATCGCCACTCGTTGGGAATTACCTACTTTCCGCACTTGTATCATAAATAACTACTTCTTAGTTAACGGAGGTGTCTTAAGTTTAATAAATAAGGTGTACGTTTTTTATCATAGGGTTTCGTTATAATCGTAAACCATTTAAAGCCAGTTTGCAACTATCCACCAACCAACCAACCCTAAAACAGTTCCGCCGACCGAATCGGTAAAGTTTTAATGGAGTGCAACGCAATAAACTTGCGCCATTCTGGTGACCTGTTACGTCCACTAATGATAACTTACGTCTATGTTGCGGCCTGTCACGGGCTATTTTGTAACTTGTTTTAAGCTCACTTCAACGCTCACCCACAAATATACCTTGACACTGCGATGCGTATTAGTTATGCGTATAGGTAGAGGTCTAGTTTCCAGAACAGCCCTGTTATTAGGAACGCGCTAATGCGCCTCACCCGTCACGCCTAACGAAACGAAACTAGACCTCTACCTACGCTTAGTTACTACGAATCGCGGCGTCAGGATATATTTGTGGGTGAACGTCGAGGTGAGCTTAAAACTAGTTACAGACTAGCGGGGCTGTCGTCCTGGTACACCGTTACTCAATCGTTAATTTCCCTATTTGTAATGCAAGTTCGATTATGAGACGTTGATTGAATGAAAGAAGGAAGGATGAAGTTGAGAGGGATGGGATGACGGGTGATAGAACAACTAGATAAATAGTTTTTTTAAACCCCAACACAACAAACGTAGCTAATAACTACCTTGACAAACGAGACTTTTGATCAAAAAAGCCGCATACAATTCGGTGCATCCGTTTAGCAGCTACGATTCCACAACACTTAGACACACATGTTAAACTGATAACCACCCCTCATCAACGTCGGGGGTTGAAAAGAAATGCTGCGCAGACCACAAATAAATGGTATAAGATCAAATAATGATGATGATTACCAAGAAGTTAATTGATTGGTTCCTGCTATCCTATTCCTGCGGTTCTATTTCATGTTGCGCTATTAGTAACGCGTTAGAAAAGAAGTTATATATAATTACACAGAAGCTGCTAATAGTTTTTTTCTGCTATGGTTTTTCTGCCACGCCATTTATAAGTAGAAATGTTTGTGTTGGGTTGGGTATTTTCCGTATTTGCACCCAACACGAATGGTTCTACTATTACATACCTACACAAAGTTCGCTCGATAGAAAAGCGAACCTAAAATTCCACAAATTGGCCTAGTCCTACCTGCCTCGCCTTAACATAACTCGAGAAATGTCGACCTGCATATTTTATTTAAGGCTTCTTTGAGACAGGCTTTTCTGACTGCTGTATAATAAAATAATAATAAATAAATAAATATTACGGGACAATCTTACACAAATCAACCTAGACCCACGGTATTAAGCTCAGTAAGGCTTGTGTTGTGGGTAGTAGGCGATGATATATATAATAGATAAATACATATAGATAATAGATAAATATATATGGATATTATATATGTATATAAATACATATATAATATCCATAACTCAGGAACAAATATTCGTGATAAACTCACATATAAATGCCCTGACCGGAATTCGAACCCGGGACATCCAGCTTCGTAGGCAGAGTCACTACCCACTGGGCTACGGAGGCCGTTTGTATGTTACCTGTTTTGTTCTCTTAAATATTTTTTCATGATAAATCAAGAAAGTATAAACTATAATTTACTTTCAAAACAAAGTTTTAACCGACTTCAATTCAGTACTCCGCCAAGCCACATTAACATATCCACATTTTTTTTCCAATTTACCACATGAATTTAACACATTTCGAGAACAAAAGCGTTGATTTTTAGACCAATAAACCAAATCGCTGTATGTGGGCCGATAATATTTGAGGATTTCCGTCGATTCCTCAAGGATCTCAGAATTAACTTTGGCACTTCATTGTTTGCTATTTCAACGGAATAATATCAGAATCTGTGACGTACTTACGAGTATATAGTTTGAAGTACATCATTGAGAAGTTCCACAAGCCATCTGTGGTCTTCATCATCACTTCCACTTCACCAAATTTATGATTTCCGGGTGTAAATACACGAGTTATAATAGAAAATACCGAAATTACTACACGCGTGCCTAATATATTTGAGGAGTTCCCTCAATTCCTCATGGTTCCCATCATCCAACTGGGGTTTTGGAAACAATGGGACCAATCTGGAAGCATATACTTTCAGTTAAAAAAAAGAATTGTACGAATCGGTTCATAAATGACGGAGTTCTGAGGTAACAAACATTAAAAAAAAAAAAAATAATAATAGCAGGTGTATTACATCACATTAAACTTCGTCTCCAAAGGGCCTCTACGTGTTGGATCTATATCCCCACGCACGCCTTCCAAAGGACCGGGCTTTGTCCCGTGAATTTAAACAGGAGATACATAATAATAATACATCCGAATTGAGAACCTCCTCCTTTTTTGAAGTCGGTTAAAAATAGGCTATATGTATTATTGCAAGTAGTTATTACAAGAATTGACAACTCTCATAATTTAACCATTTATTTTTAATTATGCGTAATTCACCTATACTGCATTAGATGCAGGACATGCTGGACAATTTCAGTGGGACTGCAAGTGCAATAATAACGATACGCGATAGCATGCGTCTTGCAGCATAGGCATACTGCGGTTTTGAGCGGCGCTGGAATTTATATTGAACAGCGGGAATGCAGGTGGAGTGGATGAATTATGCACTTAGGTGCTAACGTATTGAATTGGATTTTACCTAGGTACTCGTAATTATGTATTGCGCAATTACTGTCGAAAAACGCAGTAGCGTAGTTGATGATTGACACTCGGTCACTTAAAGGACGTATATTTTTTGTCGACTAGCATGCTGACAGTGTAAGTATACTTATTGTTGGATATCTTCATTTGATGGTTTCCGATATGGGCTAGAGGGTGTGATTCGATATAAAATTATTTTCATCCATTGAACAGATGGGTGAAGGTCGTGCCTAATATATTTGTATTTACGTGTATATTTTAATCTAACTGGCTGTTCAAAGAGGTTGGTGGGAAAGCAGTTTTATCCAGGCTTGTCCACAATGAGGTGAGGTGAAGCGTGACGTGAAATATAATACTAACGTCGATAAAATATGTAGTCATTTGTTTGCATCCTCCCAGCATCGTTGGTGAAAACGAGCTCAATGGAAAACTTTTATAGTAGTTTATTTATTTAAACTGAACACAAAACAGGCTTTTGTTTGGCGCGACCTAAGTTGCTCCCAATATTCCAAGCCACACCTGGGCTGTTATTCGCTACGCGTTAATGCGGCTCACCCCGCCGGTCACCCGTTACGAAACTAGATCTCTACCGTCTCTTAATTACTACGCATCGCGGTGTCAAGGTATAATTGTAGGTGAGCGTTGAGGTGAGCTTAACACAAGTTACAGAATAGGCCCCCCTATTCTGTACAGCACCCATTCAGGACTGTTTTCTTATCGAAGTAAATCAGTAATACAATAACGGTTACTTGTAAACTGTCTACAATCAGTAAATAAGCACCTAAACCTTAGGGATTGCAGCTCAAATTGTTATTACCCTGAAACGTAACCATTGAACTGTTTTCTATTGAAGTTGTGAAATTATGATTTATAGCACCAGGTGTTCATTTGCGGTTCAGTTCAGTTCAGACTGACCCGACTCGCTACGATAATAATATTACCACTAACAAGCGAGGTGGTTGTATATGTAAATATTGATAAGTGTGATAAACAGAGATATAACTTTTGTTCTTTGTCATAGTTTCACTTTTTTTTTAAATCGGTGCAGTGGTTCCGGAGATTACCCGTTATATACAAACTTACAAAGCTACAGTCTCACAGACTTTTCCTCTTTATTTATGTATTTGGAAAGCAAACAGAAATAAGTGAGACGGAGGTAAGGTTTGTGAACATGTAATAAGAACATTCACTTATTCCATTAACATCTCTCACTGAGACACATATGACAAATATATTACTAATGCTTTTTGCATTAATATTTCAAATCGATTGAACGGCGCGGCGTCGTAGTTTACATACCGATTTCAATCTTTTGTTGGAAAAATGTTTTATACAAAAAGGGTAGGCAGAACACACGAAATGTAATATTAAGTGCCACTAAAGCGATTTTAGGTTTAAAGATGTAGAAAATGTGAGGTTGTAGTGATAATTACGATTTGTTGTTTATTGTTGGTATTATAACAAGCTACTCGATTAACATTCGCAAATGTATAAAGTGATATTTATGGTTAAAAACTTACTGACACGTCCACAAATTACATTATCAGTAGGTATACGTATTATCACTGAACTGATTTAGGTCATCAGCGCAATACTTTGACATTTTACCGTCTGCACCCCTACTCGTTATCGACATAAGAACTTTCTGTGAAAGCAATGAATTACATTTAACTCGATTGCTTATTTATAATTCCTAGTAGACATTGCATCACCACTGCAATGGTCTGGCGCCGTGATTAAGTAGAATGTTAATAAGATAGACCTTAAAGACTGATTCAGACTCGATCAAGTCAATGTCGGAGGCTTTTTATGCTGTATTGAGTACTCATGTGCTTTATACTAAATGCCAGCTGCTTTAACGTTAATTTGTTAATATTGCTACTGATTGCCAGACAAATAATGAATTACTTTGATAACGGGGTGAAGCGTTTGAACCGCTCGGTTCTATCGTCATTCAACATTATTTCAGAAGAGGTAAAACATACCGCGGTAACATTAATTTAAAAAAACCAGCACTGGTATTGGCTTACGTTTTCAACAAAAGTGGACTCTGGTATTAGTTTCTCTTAATAGTATTTGCTGTCGATGGCAATGACAAAAAAAAACGCCTTAAAACCGCTGAATATTCACCAACGGCTTCATCCGGTTTGTGGAAATGATGGAGTGAGCTTGGGAGTAGGCATTAAAGGAGGGGGCAAATGCACAAAAGGTCCCACTGGGTCGAAGTGAATCCGAGAGGGCCCTCATCTAGATAAGATAAGATAAAATTCATAAATAAGAGTAAAGCATTGAGACCAGTATTCCATCTGCGACATTTGAGAGATATTTTCCCACTTTCGTGTCTTTGTCTTTTAAAATTAGACTGGCTGGGACATAATAGGGGGTGCTATACTGCTATCGCGGAAAGAATCCCGGACCTGAATGTTTACAATAGATATAGACCTACAAATCAAACACAAGAAAATGTAAATTCTGGCTTGTTACATGTGCCTCACAAAAAAAACCTTAAACGGTTGCGGGTTCACTTTATATCAAAGACCTCGCCTTTTTTCACAACTGATACTAGTCAAGACATCTCATACGTCAATATCCATCAACAGACAAGCAGCAGAAGTGTGCTTAAGAAATAATACCTATACTCTAAAACACCTTTTGTAAGAACGAGCGGTTACTTAATTTATACAAACATCGATTGTTTGGGCCGCTTATGCATTACCACTATTTACTTATTGTGCCATTGTCTATGATATACTTATGCCATTCGTGTAAACACGTGTCGTTAGGTTGTAGTTCAAAAACACTGTTACGCTATGTGTTACTGCAACTGTGTATTCATTCGTCGATATTGTTATGTATATTTTCGATTGTCCGAATTATTGGTTAACGTGATATTGATAGTGTCTCGTGTCGAAAATTTAACTATAAAATGTTAAATGTATACATAATGACACAAATCCTTATATTGGATGTATTAACGGTGTTTGAACTAAAGATTACCTAACTATTTATAATTCATAAAATATCCCGATATTGTGAGAAACTTATTTAAGTGCATTCATAAGCAACATCGATCTGCTAACCAGTTGACGGAGACCCGCTTCGAAGGACACTCACTTCCCACATTCCCGCTCTGGGCTGTTATTCGCTACGCGTTAATGCGGCGCACCCCGCCGGTCACCCGTTACGAAACTAGATCTCTACCTACGCTTAATTACTACGCATCGCGGTGTCAAGGTATAATTGTGGGTGAGCGTTGAGGTGAGCTTAAAACAAGTTACAGAATAGGGGGGCTGCACTCAAAGCTCGCGCGCCGTCTTGTGATAGCCGTGCTGAGGTTCACAAGGTAACGAACAAACCTACCTTGGGGTAGATGAGTTTTCTATTAGGCAGTCATCGTTGTTCATGCGAAGGGTCTACCCCGTGCTCCAGCTGGTCTCTGGTTCTATCTTTCTATTACTTAAAAAATTGCGATAAAGTAATACAGCAACCTGTAGCGATACCTATACTATAGAATCATAGAACAATCAGCGATATATGGCTGCTAGTCCTCAACTAGAAAGAATATAACGCGTTATCTTGGATTGAACGTAACCGAATATTAATCCTAATGTCTATAATCTCTCTATCCGTGTTCAT
Organism: Epinotia brunnichana; assembly: GCA_963854355.1. NCBI lineage: Eukaryota > Metazoa > Arthropoda > Insecta > Lepidoptera > Tortricidae > Epinotia > Epinotia brunnichana. Next base: position 11,398,489 of record OY977949.1, on the reverse strand, counting down.
ATCTACGAAATTCTAGTAGTTAGGTACCTAAAGCCATCTTAAACTCGAAATTTAACGGCCAAACTAAATTAACTTAGCACATAAAATACGCTCCTAAAACGTTGACTATAGTATCCAAGACTGCACAAAAACGGCGTATGTTGATAGGGCTTTAAGTACACTTATGTTTTACAGGGCTACGCAGGTCCTTAAGGTAAATAGTTTAATGGAGAGGATGTCTGAGGGACGCAGACGTGAGAGGACATGTTCGGGACATCTCACAAAAAAGGGCGCATCTACTACAAACGGAGATATCGTACGGCTATTAATAGTTCTTATCTCATTGGACTAAGGGCTATAATTGATACTGAAAAGTGTCGCTGTTAGTAGGTATTTCAGTTAAGCCATTCTTGCAGGTAGGACAGTTTAGGACACTCGACTGGCACCTGTCTGGAGCTAGTTCGCTTAATTGTCTAAGACCTAAGTAATTGGTCCATTGCATGCATTGTGAGACTTTTTGAAGAGTGGTTGAGTGCCGCTATAATTTCTTGGAGGTTTTAACAATTCTAGCTTTTCTTACCGGTACACATGCCTACGCTAACAAGTATAATTTGAAGGTTTATAACAATTCTAGCATTATCTACTGGTATCTATATATGTATATATATATATATACCTACCTACGCTTAACGTTATATTTATTTATTTAAACTTTCTGGCACAAACAAAAAGTACAAAAGGCGGACTTAATGCCTTAAGGCATTCTCTACCAGTCAACCACAATATGTAGGTACCAACATGTACATAACCGTTGTAAAAGTGACCAAGTGCTCCCTTACTTATAACAAAGCTTTGGGTACTAGCTTGGTACCTAAATACTACATTATTATGCCAGATCTCTGATAGCTACCTGTGGCGTGCGTGTGAATTTTCGATGGGCACCCCGGAACAATAAAGTTATGAAATAGTTTAGAGTATAAAACTATAGGCTTGCCTAAACAGAAATTTTAGGCAAGCCGGTGGGAATCAGCTTTTATGGGCGCTACCCAATATTAATCGTAATATTAGGTGCCTTATAGGAATATTTACACATACTTTATATTCGATTCATTTTTGTATACGAAATCTTTTTTTTTTTTTTTTATTGGAATCAAAAAAAAATACAATTTTAGTAACTTAACCTAAAGATTCGCCAAACTGCAAAGCAGTTTGTTGGCGATTCGCTCACTTAAATAAAAAGATAATATTATCGCGGTACATCGAAACACTACACTACCGCCCCAGCCAAAAGGCCGTAAGTCCCTACAGAGTTCATACGAAATTACGACCTAATTATGTGACCTATGTTCAACTCAATCTCTTACTGCGGTATTATTGTTGTCAGAAATTGAGTTGAACATAGGTCACATAATTAGTCATATTCACTGCATTAATCGCTTCCAAAGACCTCATCATCATAAATTTAATAGCCGAGCACTTGTCGGTGGAGTAATTGCTATTGCAATATTTTCTCTGCCACTGCCAGACCTCCTAATACAACATGCCACCTTTTTGGCTTAATCCATAAATGGCTGTCTCGGTCTTCTACTTCCTCTCCTTCCTCCTATTTACCCTTAATTGTAGCTAAAGCCCAAAATCCCTACAAAAGCCTAAATCAAATGCATTCCTCAAATACCCGTACCCGTCAAATGACTAAAACACCCACCCACTGTCACGCTGGCAGAGCTGCCGGTAAAGCTTGATATCACGTACCTAACCATCAAATAACCGCCAACCAAATGAAACAATAATAGATGATCAAACGAACTTCTTGAAGTGAAGTTCGATCACTATTATGTGAGTCGCTTCATTCGAAGATATAATTATTAACCAGGTAGTTTCTTTAACTTGCTAGCCAACGTCACATAGTTTCTTTAACTTGCTAGGCAACGTCACACGATTTTTAGAGTAAAAATTTTAACATTTTTGTAAAAAAGTACGTCTATTGACTTTTATGTCCCCCACTCTTGACCCAATGAGTTCTAACCGCCATATTTTAATCCTCATTCCTTTGAAGTAAGGAGCAAAACTTGTATATGGGAGATTCAGAATTCTTAATTCTGATGTGACGAAGTCACGGGAGGGAGGGTGCTGAATATATCTTCGAATGAAGCGACTCACATAATAGTGATCGAACTTCACTTCAAGAAGTTCGTTTGATCATCTATTATATTTCGTCGCTTCATTCTTCAGATATAATTATTAACCAGGTAGAGTTTTAGAGAAGCAAGTTTTGCTTCTTGTTGATTTGTGTTTTAATATATTAAGTTAAAACAAAGCATTTTAATCAATGTCTTTCATTTATTTTAATAATACACGAGTACTCGTTATATATGGTAAATCAAATTCTTATGTTTCTGATAGGTACAACAAAAACATTTGATATCGATAACAAAAAATCAATTTGACGAATTACGTCTAAGGCACACAGATTTTGCAAAGGTAGTATCATTGTTTCCGTCTTGTAGAGGCCTATTATAAAATTTAGAAAAGGTCTGAGACGATGCTGTCCATCCAGCCGCCTTGCGGATAACCTCTATGGACACGCCGGCGGCACGCGCGGCCGACGTGGACGCGTGTCGCGTACTGTGCGCTCCAAACCTGGACACGTCCACGCCCGCCGTACCCAATACCTGGCGTATCCATCGGCCCACGGTTTGACTCGTGGCTGCTCTGTGGGGAGCTTTATATGTCAGTAATAGTGCACCATGATTCCTAATTCTCTTATTTTGTGTTACCAAAATATAGTCTTCGAGAGTTAGGGCAGGGCAAATACTAGAATTGTTTTTAAAATAAGGTAAATTCAATAGTGGCTGTTCACGACCAGGCGCAGATGTTTTGATTAAATCAGGTATTGAAATTTTAATAACATCCTCTGAAATACGGATATTTTCGATTTTAATTAATGAGAGGGTTTGCACTCGGTGTGCTGTACAGATGGCAAGTAAGATAACGAGTTTTTTCGTTATCATTTCTAGGGAAAGATCTTTGTTGGGATACCAATTAGATACCAGATTAAGAACTACTTGAGGATCCCAAGTGTTACTGTACTTCGGTAGATTAGGTTTTAATCTAAACGCGCCTTTAAGCAATCTTTTGATGCGGTCATCAGATCCTAGACCGGGCCACAAGAGAGACAACGCGGACCGATGACTGTTTAGCGTTCCGTACGCACAGCCTCTATGGAATTCATTCGTTAAAAATTGAATGATGGACGAAACTGACGAGTTTGTTGGCTCTAGGCCGTTATTATTGCAAAACTCCCACCAGAGCTTTAATGATACATTGTATTGTTTCAATGTATTCTCCGAAAGAGAAGCTAACGATAATGGGATCGCTTCTATTGGAACGCCACGGCGGGAGAAGGCCGCGCTGATAACATCGCGGCTGCCAGGGTAAGGCTGGTGTGCAAGCGATGTGGTCGTCTGCAATCAGATCGGAGTAATGATTTACCCGGATTGAAAAATATAATTTCTGAGACCAATAACTTTTGTAGCATGGGAAACCAAGGCTGGGAAGGCCAATACGGAAAAACAAGAATACCGTTTGATTCATCATCAATAATCTTTCGTATGCATTTAAGTAATAAACAGAACGGTGGAAATGCATAGAAAAAATGTTCACTCCAGTTGATTGTGAACGCATCAACAGCAAAAGCATCAGGCTCTTGGAACCAAGACACAAATATATCCGATTTGGCATTGGATCGAGATGCAAAAAGATCAATTTCGGGTTGGCCGAAACGCCTGACAATGGTCTGAAAAGCGTGGTGAGACAATTCCCACTCGGTATCAAGGTTGGACTTTCGAGATGCCTCGTCGGCTCGATTGTCTTTGGTATTTACATAAGATGCATACAGAATTATGTTTCGCATTTCACACCATTGCCAAATTTGCCTACTTAAATCATTAAGGTAAGGAAATTGAATACCACCCATACGGTTAATGTAACTGATGGCAGTAGTATTGTCTACTCTTAATAAAATCACGCAATCAGTTTCATTTCCTGCAAAGCTCTTTAGACCTAAAAATACTGCCAAAAGTTCTAAGAAGTTGATGTGGTGTTCCTTCTCAACTGCCTTCCAATGCCCTCCTGTACTATTATTTCCGCATACAGAGCCCCAACCAATTCCTGACGCATCTGTATAAATTTCCAATTTAAAACTTGACGTTCGCATATGTGACGAAGTCGTGTAAATATTTTCTTTCCACCAACATAAATCATCCAGTATAGTAACTGGAAGGTTTATTTTGGCCTCATAGTTACCGTCATGTTGTTGAAGACTAAGAAATTTATGTCGTTCTAACAATTTTGTATAAAGCCAACCATAATTGGTGGCAGGGCAGGCGGAGATAAGAACACCAATCAGCTGAGCGTACTCCCGAATAGTACATCGAGGTAATTTCATGAATTTACCAACCAAATGGTAAATCTTTTCACGTTTATCTAGGGGTAAGCCTATGATCAAATTTCGTGAATCAAAAGTGAACCCCAAGAATTTGCAATTTTGAGAGGGTTGTAACACACTCTTGTCACTATTAACGATAAAGCCTAAATATTCTAAAAGGTTAATGGTGGCATTCACATTATTAACGCAATCATCGTAATTATCTCCAATACAGCAAATATCATCTAAGTATATGACGGATTTAAATCCCTGTCGCCTTAAATGTGTTACAACCTCTTTCATAATTTTAGTAAACACTTTGGGCGCCACTGACAAGCCATTCGGCATAGCCGTAAATTCATAGAATTGAATTTCAGTTGAGCCATAAGGTACAAATTGAAAACGGAGGTATTTCCGATCTGCCTCGCGTATCGGTATAAGTAAATAGGCCTCTTTGAGGTCTATTGTAGCCATGTAACCATTACATGGTATAAGTTTAGAGGCAGTTCGATAATCCTCCATTTTGAAATGGGACTTGGTTACAAATTTGTTAAAAGATTTTAAATTCAATATAAACCGGCTAGTGCCATTAGGTTTTGGAACCAAAAAAGTACTAGAAATGTATTGATCATTTCTGGAATTGCATTTTCTCACGGCTCCCAGGTTAATTAGCTTATTAATTTCCGAGGCCATTAAATTTGAATCTTCTGGCGTCAGACTACTATTAGGTATCATAAACTGAGATACCGGTTTGCTTAATGGTATGGCTAATCCGTGTTCAATCCAAGATCGAACAGTAGGGTTAGTTGTAATTTTTGTCCAATTATGAAAAAAAAATGCTAATCGGCCGGCGTGTACCTGGGCTACTGATGTGTCCAAGTCCGTGGTTTGCTCTGCGCCGGCGGCCTCATCGAGGCAGCAGTGTTGATGTACGGGCGACGCGTCGCCGGTGGGGGATTCGTCTTGCGATTTCCTCCGCGCCCCCCCCTGTTCGACGAATAACGGGGAGGACCGGACCAGTTTCCCTGTGAAGTGGAGGCCCGGGCGTTCGTCATATTTGAAGTGCTAGCCTTTGGTGCACTGATATTTTTCTTTATTTGTTGACCTTGTCTATCGATGGCCTTACTGGCCTTAATCTTTTCTGATAATGTGTTGCCAAAAATACACTCGTCCCGTTCGGTGTCTTGAATAACGTGGAGAAAGCTTTTCTCTAGGCTCGGTGTGATTAATTTGATTCGGTCCTTGGTAAAGAAGTGATGTGTGTCGGATAGAATACGACAGCCATCACTCAAGTATTTGAGGGCCTCAACCTTGTTGTCAGTCTTTAATAGGACATCCATGGCTCGACTTACAGCTGCGATTCCTTGACCAAGTTGTTGTTGTACAGCAACATATTTTTTGTCACGCCCACGTACAACGTCCGATACAGCGGCCGATATCTCGGCGTTTAGCTTTGGCGCTTGCAATAATTTGCAATTGTTTGGAATTAAATATTCCTTAAGAATTTTTTCCTTTGTATCTTTAGCCATACCCTTCTTTAAGAGAGGCAACCATATATTGGCAAGACTATCATGAATACTTGTTCCGTATTCAGGTGTATCAGAAGAGGACTCTCCCAAAGCTGCAAGCAGCACAGGGTCCAGAGACGGCTGATCGCCAGTAGTGACCGCGGGTTGCGCGGGAGGCTCTGCCTGATCAGGCGTCGTAGCGGTCGGGACGGCGGCGAGTGCGGTCGGGACGGAAGCGGCCGATAGCTCTGCCCGCGGATCGAGACTTTCCGAGATCGGTTGAGGAGAAGGCTCTGGCAGCACTTGTCCTTGCCCGTCCAATTGTGTTTCTAACACTGGATCATCAAACGTGATTTCTTCAATCGGTGATTGATTGATTTCAACCGCAGAGTTTGCTTGTTGGTTTTGAAGGTGATTTTCACCTAAAAAGATAAGTAAACAGCACTTAGGACATCATCGTAGATGGTACATGTTATCACCAGTAACATTGTCTCGCAGACAATATCGTGGTGAACGTGTATATCTATTTATAGATTGCACGTTTTAGTATTTTATTTTGATCGAAATCAACTCGCAGTTGATCTCGTTGCCACAGTTAACTCGCAGTTAACCCTGGCGCTGTTTATTTATTAATAAGAGGGTAGAATCACAAAAAGAAAAAACTAATTTGTATACGTGCTAACGTATTAGCGTTAGGAAAGTTTGTGATAAAGTACCTATTACAATTTTATCGTAAAATGATATTTGTTACAAAGGTAAGGGAAAAAACATTCTGTGTCATACCTTGCTGGTCACCATCGGACTCATCTGAAGATGGGAGTCTACGGCGACGTTTCTTTTTAACGTTGACACTTTCTAGATCTTCAAGTTTTCTTTTGTAACGTTCGATTTTTTCACGAGTACTACGCTTTGGCTTCGGCATTTTTGCGAAGGTGTGCTCGTTGCCACGCACGAAAAAGGAATGAGGATTAAAATATGGCGGTTAGAACTCATTGGGTCAAGAGTGGGGGACATAAAAGTCAATAGACGTACTTTTTTACAAAAATGTTAAAATTTTTACTCTAAAAATCGTGTGACGTTGCCTAGCAAGTTAAAGAAACTATGTGACGTTGGCTAGCAAGTTAAAGAAACTACCTGGTTAATAATTATATCTGAAGAATGAAGCGACGAAATATAATTCGTATGTTTAATTCTACGAATTGGAATTGATGACAATATTTCCACCACGGCCACCACCGATGTGTGGGCGATTGCGGCGAATTAAACTACTATGTATATCTGTTTGTTGTGCCTGTAGATAAATAATGTAGGTACGTAATGTTTCTGCGACGGCAGGATATGACAGGATACGAAGTATGATGTCATGGTGGAGAATGGCGATGGGTCAGGGTTTATTCGATTCTGATTTCGGTTAGTATTATGAGTATAGACTCATGTTTGTTTGATGAGTAACATGATTGTTTGGAAGAAGGGTATATGTATTTATACTTAAATAATAATAATGATAAGTGTTAAAACAAATCAAACCGAATCTGTTACGCAAAAATGCATAGATACCTATAATTTTATTATAATATCCATAATAAAGGATATACCTAAATGCGAAAGTAATTCTCTATGTTTTTGTCTGTTTGCTATTTACATAAATTGATTTGGAGTAAGGGTCAAAAGGGGACAACTTTATGACGAAGTCACTGGTAAAGGCAATTGCTAATGTAAAATAAACAGTATCATCTGTATCATCTAAGTTTATAGCTAATTATACGAGGGACATGAAAGGCAAGCGTTAAACCCTAGACTAATTACTAGGTGTCTTAGCCTCTACCCTTCGGAGCAATTAATCTCAGCTCCACAATTATTACAGTCTATCATCCCCTGATTAACTCAATTTGACGGAATGCACTCAATTTTAATAATGATTGAGATCCGATCTCGGACAATTTCGTTTCCGAAAATCGCGGTTCGCGAGGCTTTCCTAGAAAATTGAATGTTGCTAAACTTGCTAATAGCTCTTCACCAGTCTTCAATGTCAAGTTATTTGTGACGAGCATTTTGGAAATTGGGTTAAGTTAACGTGGTTACTTGTTTATTATTTATGGTTAGGAACTTAATTTCTTGCGGTTTCAATCTTGAAGCCGGATGATTTAAAATGATATTTCTTTATATTTTATAGCTTGCATTCATTTGTATTATGCTTCATGTAACATGATACGTCTGGCCCACGGGAAGTCCCAGAGAACATAGCTAACAATGGCAATTTAATAAAATCGTGAAGCGGCGTCGATGGTACTCGTCGGAAAACCGGTGATATTTTTTAATTCTTCTTGAAGAAATACGCAGGATAAAGTACTCATTGTCATCAAATAAAAGCCGGTGGTAATTGTCTTCATAAATTCTTAACCCGACACATTTTTACAGGTTGGTATGGATAAAAACAATATTTGGTTCATACAGATTTTTAGGTTCGCGTTTTCCTCATATGAATTTCATTCACTAGCTGCCTATAAAGCTAAATTTTGGTTTGATTCTTAATCCGCATGGACGGCCTCTCATGTGAGGTATATAATTTTAAGCGACAACAACATTCAACAGCTTTTCTGTTTAGCCCTGCGGTTGACTGGTAGAGAATGCCTTAAGGCTCTAAGTTCGCCTTTTGTACTCTTTGTTGGTGCAATAAAGTTTAAATAAATAAATAAACATTTTAAATATGCATATTTATTCCTTCCTGAGCCCCCTTGTAATATACTAGGTAGAGGATATATAGTACATAAGAAAAAATATGATTATCAATCATAAATGCATTTGGTAAGGTTGTGATTCACATCGACAAACGTTTAAAGTCTACCCCAGGAGGATATGAATAAGCCACTATTGACCACAGGAAGTTTTATTTTTTGATTGTTCAACCCATTTATAAAGCCGACTATAGCAGTCAGCCTAAACATTTTAGCAACAACGTTTAATTATCAGAAATAACAAAGTTTGTTTTGATATCTCCGTGTTGCCCGGGCGTCGTTCCCCGCAAATATTTGTTTCAATTAGGCGTCTCGAAGATGCCACGTCTCCCCGTGGCCCCGTCAAAATAATGATGATTGCCGGAAAGGGAGTGACATGTCTAATCCCGCAGTAACTTTGCTGTTGTAAACGTTTAAGTATGCCTGAGATGCGTAGCAAAATGTACGTATTACCGAATCTACCCATTAGGCAAAGGACTAAGCATTCATTCTTAGGTTTCTATATCGCACATTGCCTTTCTTTAGCTCCTACTACCTACCTAACAATTCTAACAAACCACATAGCATTGGGTCTACCTACTTTTCCTTTATCACTTGAACCTAATCTAAGCATGACTCCACTCTCTACATAAGTCATTTAGCTTAACATCAGCGGCCTGTGCGCTTGTTTGCCACCAAGATGATAAATCTCTACGTTTCCGCTTTCATGGCCATTCGTTTACATTGTTTGTGTCTTTAGAATATGACCTATGCTGATGCTGCAAGAAAAACTATCACTTATGTATGTATGTAAAGAAAGAAGCCTATGTTGTTTTCTATAACTATGTTCTCGAAACGGATGCCTACTTGGTAAACATTACTTGTTTTGTTCTTCGAAAATACACCTGCACGTAGGCAAACATTACGGTGACCCACAAAACGGTTATTTTCATAATTTATTGGTATCTTTACCGTCTACAATTGCACTTGTGTCGATTTTGAAGTAAATATACGTCGCTCGGTGTTTTTTAAACGTGTTATAAAAACTCTTTTATATAGATTCGTTTTCTCGTGGGCTTGAAGAAAACACATAAATTGTGAATTTAACGACAATAATGAACGAGTATTCTTGCACTTGTTTATTTGTCGTTAAGTCCAGGCGAATTTTTATTTGTGGAATTTTCGCTTCTATTTTCTATCGAGCGAATGTTGGTTGAAGTTCCGAACTACCTACTTAAGGGTAACGCCATGTAAAAACTCCACAAATCGACCGAGCGTAATTCACCTCCACAAAAAAAAGGAAATGTTTCCAGCTTGTCACTTTTCCGCTTACTTCTCGAAATACTAAAGACTTGATTTATTCTTCCAGACTGTTTTAAAATATCGTCTCGTATTTACAGTCACAATTGTTACTTCCATGATAGTGTCGACGAACGTAGAACAATGACAGAACAGCGGAAAGCGCTCAAAAAAAATAAAAAGTCAGGAAGCAAAATCTTTCGTCTGACTTTCTCACTTCGGCCATTATTATTTCTCCCGAGCCTGCGCCGTGACCAGCCTGAGACAGCTTTAATTAAACAGACTTAAGACTTTAATGAGTTTCGCGACATTTTTTCCACGACGCCTACATTTTTAAGCGAATAACTCGATTAGGAATTTGTCTGGAAAGTTTCAAGATATGACGCTGTTTCATGTTAGGAGATTTGGTTTAGCCTTACAGCGAACATTATTGAACAAGCACTTTTTAAATACCTACCTACCTACCTAAAAGCTTTACAAATAAAAAAAATATTCGTAGAAGTTTAGGAAAGTGTAACTATAGGTAGGAAAGTGTCCTGTAACGTAATTACAGATATTCACAGTACATTCGAGACCTACATAATTACAAACTCCTCGGAATAGAATGTAATGTACTACGTTCGCAGATTGCTCTGCACTGTTGCACTGAGCACTCCGACGGTAACATAGCAGCTTGCTATGAAAGAAACTGTAGGCGCGTCGTCTAGAGTAACAAATAATTGTACTTTTAAGTTGAAAGTATTAAACAATCTTTTACGAAACTACCTTTTTATGATAGGTATACTTTTTCTCAGCTCTTTTCATCAGTTGTCGTTTCGTTTTTATGATACTTAGCTCTGAAAACCACAGATACATACGCTTTTTCTTCGTTTATCTAGGATATATTGTACTAGTTTCACTGATATCGATCATTAAGGGCTTCTCAAACATAACAATGTAATTGTTATTGTGTTTCAAAATAGTTTTTTTTCTTCTCTTTATTATGGTACAAACAGTCATTACAAAGAGTTACATTTTATGAAAAGCATTACATTTAATGTCGACAAAAAAGTACCGAAAAAGTTGATCGATTATAGTACCTACGTTGCAACGGACCTGAGGTATAATAAATAAATAAATAAATATTACGGGACAATCTTACACAAATCAACCTAGGCCCACGGTAAGCTCAGTAAGGTTTGTGTTGTGGGTACTAGGCGATGATATATATAATAGATAAATACATATAGACACATAACATTTTTGTACATACATAACATCCATAACTCAGGAACAAACATTCGTGATAACTACACAAATAAATGCCCTGACCGGGATTCGAACCCGGGACCTCCAGCTGCGTAGGCAGAGTCACTACCCACTGGGCTAAAGGTATATAATCTAAAAAATAAAAAGTGGAGTTTTTCTAATCTTATATGGAACAGTCTTCCTATATGTTACTTCTACTTCAGCTTAGTTTTCATTATTCATGCATTTCCTTATTTCCGTATTTCAATATTATATATTTAGAACTTTACCTAGATAATGTATTTTAAACTTGCTAATCGTGTATTCATTTCATTTCAGGTAAATTCGCAGTTGCTCAAAGGGATACCTGTGTGAGTAGGTACGGCACGCCACGCGCCATTTCAATTTTAATGAGGATCCAACCGCGCTCTAATAGGACTAATCACCAATATGGGCGAATGAAACTCTATTCATTGCTTTGTGTGGAAAATGTACAGGAAAATCGTTGAAAGCTTTATATGAAGGTGACGAGTACGTACAAAGCGTAATTAGGGAGACTTGTTATTATTATTAATATTACGTTGCTTTTGTGGGTCGCTTTCCTATGTTCGCAAGTACAATCATAGTCAGATAAATAAGAGCGAACTGTGTAGATGCTCACAAATATCTGAACGCGACCTTATTGTCAGGACGTTAGGGTGCAGGTTCCGATATTTTAGAGCATCCTGAAAAGCACAGATGTATTCGATGGTTGTAACAATTGAGGTATATGCTTTTATTTTATCTGCCCACTGTCCAATTTTTTTGTTAAGGCGACGTGAGGTCCGAAAATGGATTAAAAAAAATCGTAGCTCTTGTTTAGATTATAATACGGCTGCCCTAAATGTAATTAGCAATTTTGAGGCCTTTCTTGAGGGACGCAGCTATTCGAATCCTGAGTTTTGACTTTCGCTTGATAGAAAAAAATCACGAACATAGGTCTAACATACACTTTAAAAAATCCTAACAAATTATGCACAACAGCTAAACATATTAAAAATGGTTCTAAAAATCGGCAATATCATGTTTGAGTGAATTCAGCTATTACTTTTTTATTTAATTAATTAACGCACAAAACATTAAAATTAAAAAACATGATATCCGCGCTTCCGAATACGCACTTCCATCTCGCTCACGCTTATGCTCAGTGAGAGGGAGAGAAGACCACGAGCCTACGTATAAGTATTTCGGCCAAGGCGACTGTTCTCATCTCTTATTAGTAGTCGCTGCGGCGCTACCACGAACTTCGAATCTCGAACTTCGTATATCCCCGTCTCTATCGCACTTATGGTTTATGGCACTCGAGCGACCGAAACGGAGATATACGAAGTTCGAGATTCGAAGTTCGTGGTAGCGCGGCAGGTGTACTCGTACGAGTATATGGCTATCGTAGCCAATCTTATTTCATATAGGTAGGTGCGTGCCAATGCTCAATGCCAAATTACTCCTGCAGGAGCAGTAGGACGTTTTAATGTCTAGCTCAGCCGTCATATTTAATTGATTTTCAATCACATTAACACTTTGTGGGATGTTTGACAGTTCTCTATGACAGCTGCCGGCGCCATGTTTAATGTAAAATGTGTTTGATGCATCCCGCCTCATGGGTAAAGCGTGCATTCTTTTTAGGTGAAATCTTGAATCAAGAAGTATGAATTCTGCTTGTCAGTGGACGACATTATGCAAAACCTTTAAGTGTTACCAAGTACTCAGCAGGACTAGTGCTCAGACCGGGACTAGTCACTACTTTCTTATCTAATTTCACTCCGTCTGTAGTCGGCGCATACCTAATTGTGTTTCTCCTCATTGTTGGGATGTTAATATAATTTATACAGCTTCTAGTTGGCACAATCAGGCTTCGCATTGCTAATTGCCACTTTCTTCGGAAACTCGGATTTGTTAAAAGGATAATTTGTGAAACTTTGCGGCGAAACTATTGAATGCACATTACGCAGATCCCCCGAAGGCAAATTCATGTTTCGATTTTTTATAGTAATACCGCTTTGTGATCATAATCATCACTCTTCATAATTTTTGTGTTCATAATTTTTGTTTGAAATGATTTGTATCCTACCATCGTTATTCATACTAATTAATGTTCCGAAAATTTCGACTCATAATTTATGTCATCTCCGATATTATATTGGTTCACATAATGTTGTTTTGAATATTGTTTTTATGAATAAAGTTTTTTTATACTGGTATTGGAATTCATATCATTAATAGTTATATTGAATGGAGCGTACCTATATCGAACGTTATGGTGATTAAATTTCTTAATTGGTGGGTATGCAGTAACTTTTGTGGGTATGCCCGGTCGAACCGCTGATATCTAACTCTGTGTGTATTTCTGTTATCCATAAAGTCGGTTCTGGCGCTTCGCCGGCCGCTGCCGCGGCACGCTCGGTTCGCTCGCTCTGCTCGCGCGCTGTAGGGTCGCAGTTCTACCTAACACTCCTCCTCGCTTCGCTCGTCGTCGTACCTACACCGACCTGCCTTAGAGTGGAATAGGAAGGTTATGTATAAACTGGCCTATTCGCATTCATGATGTATACACTTGTTCTTTATTAATACAAAATTTAGCAATAACTACTGGTATGTTTAGAAATAAATATGATATTAAACCACATTGCTAAAAAACGTTATGATAAAAAAGTATATAAACATGGATAGATAGTAGTAACAGAGATACTCGTACTTATGTTGAATGACATTATGAATATGGACAATTCGGAGTTACGATAGTTATTAACCACAAATAATTATGAATAGTGATCATTATGATATAAAATTGTATGAGAGAAATTTTCGGAATTCCAATAATCGAAGTTGCAATTTTATATGAACTTTGGCGCACCCGTTGTATGTACATAATTGTAATTGAATTTTGATTCCGTCCGACTACTGCCCGTTCCATCTTATTATAAGATGGAACGGAACCCTTATAGATTCGTCATGTCTATAATATAATTTTTTTCTAAACTGAATAGTTTGCGCGAGAGACACTTCCAAAGTGGTAAAATGTGTGTCCCCCCCCTGTAACATCTAAAATAAGAGTATTATGAAACTAAAAAAAATATATGTACAAACAATATACATTACCATGCAAACTTTTCACCGAAAATTGGTTTCAACGAGATCTAGTATGTAGTTTTTTTTTAATACGTCATACATCGTAATCCGATTATATATAGTCATGAGAGGAGGCCTGTGCCCAGAGCGGTTATTCTTTACGCGCTCATGCGTCTCACCTCACCTCATCCGTCACGCCTAACGAAACTAGACCTCTACCTACGCTTAGTTAGTACTAATCGCGTCGTCAAGATATATTTGTGGGTTGAGGTGAACTCAAAACAACGTATTGATATAAGTTGATTTATTATTTGATTCCGTAATTCTTTAAATACTAATCAATATACAATACTTTCATTGCCACGAACCCGCCTAGCGGGCGTCCTGTTCATTAGGCGCTTTTCTCTACTTACTCGTAGCGTGAAAACCACGGCACGGAGCGTAGTTCTACTAGATTGTTGGCAGTGAATGTGTTGTATTGTACATGTTTATCTAGTCATCAGTGCATTGCACTATTGCTCAATCGGTATTTTTATAATAACACCGATATTGATAATGATTCACTGTTCCCCAATTGACAGTTCGTATAAAAGTTTCCCGCCCTCTAATCCGAAGGCAGCGTTTAAAATCAATGAAGTGCCTGCAGCGAACGCACGGGGCAGACCCGCTACTTAAAAATAATTTAATGCCCCAGCCTCCCCTTCATTAGTCGATAAAATTTATAGGAAATTCTTCGTCGATTGTTTCGACATTATTTAATTTCAACAGATTTCCTTTCGAGTTCCATTGAGCAGGGAAATAATAAGCTCAATGAGAAAGGTTGTATGTGTGTGTGCGCTGCGTTGTCGCATAGGCTTTTTAGTTTATGTCGGTACCTATAGCTCTTGTGAAAATATTGTGAGCGCTCTCGTATTGCTATATAAATCAAACGGAGATGAAAAGAATGGAGAAATTTACGCCCGCGATACGAAGATACGTTACAGTCTGGTTGGGAATTAAATTTACGGCGAATCGTGATAAAAACTGCAAAGCTGGCTTTCTGAAGTGTTTGTGTTCTAAAACGGTTCCTGATCGCAGATAAAATGAGCTCGTTTTTCAATAATACATTTTTTACGGTAGGTTTTTTTACAGCTACGAGTACATCCTTCAGGGTATGTATTCACCTTCAAATGCCTTCAAAATAACAGTGATATGTCCTAACGCGCGGTCGAAAAGTTACGATTATGATTATCCCGCTGATTTTGTAAACCTGATTTATACAAATAAATTGCTCTGCGAAAGCCGTTACAACATATACAAGAAGATTACTTTGTATTACTCGTATGGTAAGAAAATCATCAGTCATTTCTCATGTGTTGTAGGTACTTGGTTATTAACTTATTATACATAATGTCAATATGTGTACATCATCTGAAGACGAATTGAAATGCTCCCATAGATTAATGGACGCGTAACTGATAATTAATTACACAGCTCATATTAATGAATTGAGACGCGGCAGATTATCCATATATTAGTCGCATAAATTATATAAGCTTTTGGTACAATAAAGACTTAACTATCTCACCGCGCGGGGTACTTATGACATTATATCTCTAAATGACTAGTTTGGTGCCTTATGCGTGGCTACTAATGGTTATTATTTAACTATTAATTAGTCTAGTTTGAGATGTGAAGGCGTTCTGCATACGTAAGTAGTTAGGTTCAAATTTATCATTCAGAGAGATGTGTTTGGCGTACGAATTTATATTAATTAGCTTCGTGGGATAATGCTAGTGTTACGGATTAACGGATTTGTAGGAAAGTATATGTCACCCATGAACGATGGAATAGGTAAGTACTAGTAACTCACCTCTACTCCGTGCTCTAGCGTTACTGAATGCTCTCATGGCTTCAGCACCTGAGTGTGATTTGTTTGCATGGAGATGGACGGCTGTAAACAAGGAATGTCTGAATTGTTGTGAGGTGGTGGATGCTAGGCAATCTAGTACCTAAAAATTGTGTGACGAACTTAATTTGTACCTACCTATATTTTTTATATGTTAATTTAGTTTCTCGGTGAATTGGTTTATCTGTTATGCCGTGTACTTATATTAAATGTGTATACTTATAGTAAATTGATAAAAGTAGCTGTACCTATTGAAATGGTGTAAAAAAAAACCAACTCGGTACCTAATTACCGGCAATTTATTGATATTACCGGCATTAGGACCGGTCTACGGATTTTCCTAAAACCGGGCCTTAGAGCGCTAGCGCTGCAAAAAGTCGCCGTAATTTGTGTAACCGCTCTTTACTGTACAAGTATATTATGTACATAAAAAAAATTAAACGATTGACCGTTGGTACAGGATATTGGTACAGTCACCAGCATCAATATCTGCCATAACAAAGCCGGAAAAAATATGTGACACATCCTTAAGTATGGCATTAGACATAGAGTCGTGTTACCTAGATATTTATGCGTGCGTTGTTGTAGCAGACATTAAGGCGACGTGAGCTCCAAAAACAGATTTTTAAAAAATCGTAGCTCTTGTTTGGATTATAATACGGCTACCTTAAATTTAATTAGCAATTTTGAGGCCTTTCTCGAGGGAAATCAGCTATTCGAATCCTGAGTTTTTGACTTTTGCTCGATAGAAAAAAATCACGAACATAGGTCTCAAATACACTTTAAAAAATCATAACAAATTATGCACAACAGCTAACCATATTAAATTTGGTTCTAAAAATCGGCAATGTTATGTTTGAGGGAAATCAGCTATTACTTCTTTATTTGTTAAAACGCACAAAAAATTAAAATTAAAAAACATGATGTCCGCGCTTCCAAACACGCACTTCCATCTCGCTCACGCTTATGCTCAGTGAGAGGGAGAGAAGACCACGAACCTACGTCCCCTTAATGCTGGTACATTGCCAAGCGTAAGGTCAAACGATTGTCTTTTGTTTATATATTAAAAGGACATTTCAATTTGTAATTGCGGGATTAGACCAGGGGCCTATTTCTCGTACGTTACAAGTTCACAAGTCTACAAGCTTACATTTAAAATTTCATTGTACAAGTGTGTTTTAATTCTGTTTCTCGTAGGAATTATTACTACAAGTGCTACGACAATGATTACGACACTTTATTGAATTTAAGTGACAATCAATCTCATCAACTCGTCCTCAACAAAATGGCTGACTTGTGTTTTCGGAATATACAAGCGTGTAATAATGCAAGTAGTAATGAAAAGCGTTTCTCAAAATTATCAATTACAAGTGTAAAATCAAACTCAGTTTCGCCAGTCACTCTATGAATGTTTACAAGCTTCAGGGTGGGTCAGTTTTTTTTTATAATACGGGTGAATTCGTTACACAATTATTAGTTTATTGGTCATTTACTGGTTATTTCCCAATTATACTAATTTCATAGGAATGAGTTTACTGTTTTTTTTGGAGAATAAAAGCTAAATTTAAATAATATTTCTGATTTTAACGAAGTGCATTCAAAACTTACACTTTTGAGATCTTAAAAATGCAATATCTTCATTTATTTATTAATCGATTTTTACCGAAAACGCATATTAGCAGTTTATAGAGACTCCTCATTATTTCGTAATAAGTCACAAGCTACAAGTATAAAGTAGGCTTTTGAGAAACGAAATTACTATTTTAGTATGTAATATCTACTAGTGTTTGTCAACTTGTGAAACAACAACACTTGTGAAAACTCTTTTATCCCCGCTCTTGTAACAATTATACATTTACGTGAAACGGAAACTTGTAATAGTACATTACTTACCTAGGGCGGTTAAACAAAGAATGTCTCAGATCGCAGGTATTTGACGCCCGAGCCGAAAGCAAGGGCGATAAATATGCGCTCTGAGGCTTTCTTTATTACCGCCCGTGGTGAGTACAACATTTTACGTCTCTATCTGGCCAGGAAGTGAGGTTTTCCGCACGCATAGCGTGCGGTTATTCCTACTTTATGGCCAGGTATGACGTAAAAAATATTGAAATACAAGCGTTACCATAGATACACACTTGTATTACAAGACTTGTAACGTACGAGAAATAGGCCCCAGGTGAACTGACACATTCCGACGTAAACTTACCATAACTAAAATTCAAGGTGGTTTTCAATAGCGATATTTTCGCGAATATGAACCTACTTGCCTATTTAAAATTTACCAAGCACAATACATGGAGGTAGATACTTGAGATTATTTGAGTTGGCCGAATTTTATCAAAGTAGTCCATTCAAAGAGCAACTCTATTATTATTAAAAGTCTGCCACATTAAATAATCTGAACCATACCTATACAGCGTGTATTTTTAATATTAGGTACACCTCAAATTTTGCAATATCGGTTCATAAGTACTAAAAGCTATGTGTATGGTTGCAATTTGAGGTAATATTAAACATACAGGCTGTATGTATGCTATGCACTCCTAGCGATAGTGTAATAGTGTCCAGCTATTTATTTCGCTTTCTGTTTGATCGACTAACCATTATAGGCGTATATTATGCGTCATCACGTATTTCGGAACCAAACCCCTATTGCGAATAAAACAGATATACTCGTAATACGGCTATGTGACAAACACACTACTGCCATAAAATATGAATACTAAAGGGGAGATTGGGGTGAAATTTTTATAAAGCCTTGGATAGAATTTATCATCGCTTGTGTATGTTGGGCGAAAACAAAAATAAGCGATATGAAAGGGGAAAGTGGGGAAGCGTTGCATTGTTTGGACAGCTTCGGCGTCTTTATTGGGATTATTTTCAAGATTACCTCTCTAAGAGGTTTCTTTTGAGTGAATTGTGTAAAATGCGAGACCGGAAAACCAGTTTCGAGGATTTTTTAAATACTTACTCCAATAAAGATGTTTATTTTTTATTTCTTTCAGGTTTATAACGAATCGTCCAAATTTATTTGGTGGCATAGTTAATAATAAATAGCAGGTTCATTTCAGAAGGCATTACATTTTTACTTTCTGTTGTTCTAACTCAATGAAAATAAAGAAAATTATTTGCGAGCTGGATGCAAACCCAAATGTTTATCAACTGTTTGTCTATGTTTTTCTAGATTCCAACTAAGAACCCATTATAGTTTCACTATGTCCGTCTGTATGATACAGCCATTCTATTTTGGTATCCTACTGCATAAGTGTTCTTTTGATTTGTTAGTTAAACGCAGTAGGTATCTTACTTTTGTATCTATATTAATTTATATAGGCCTAATACAATCATTTTACATTAAGTACATGATTGCAAAAACACTACAGAATCCATATAATAGTCATTTATGATACCTCATTACGTATTTTCTAAAGATCTGGAGCAGTTTTAAACTGGGTACGGCAAATAACGCGTCACGGCGCACGAGTTCTAATTTGTACTTATCATTTAAACATACACACACACACGCATAGATACGCGTATTCTGCGTATGATATATGTTTGTGCGTGTGTGCCAATTTTCCGCTACGTTATTATTAAGACAAGTAGATCATTTTCTTTTGACGGAGGTCAGCGACCTGGTGGCGATTAGTGATGGGACAATAAGTTGAGGATAAGTAAATATTGAAACGAGAAATGACATACTACAAACATATGTACATATTTATATGAGCTGACAGGCTGCTAGTGGCACATAAAAATATTGTGGACATTATCAAAATCTTTGTCGCTGCTGTTATTTTATCTAGTGCGAGTATATTTTTTGTTATTTTTCGTGTCTATAAATAAAATAAATAAATATTACACTCAAGATCAAAAGAAACGGCAGACTTTTAATTTTTCCCTTTTAGTGTCGTATAGTGCACAGGAAAGGAAACTGAAACTAGTACAGTCAGGGGTATTAATTAATATACGTACTTAAATAAGGATATAAATATTTTATACAGGACCCTATTGTCAATGTCATAAAGGCGTGTACAGATATTTATGTACTTATTTATGTACGTATATTAATACCCTTGACTGTACCTTTATATCCCTTATTGTCCTATGACATCATGTTACTATTAACAAAAGCGGAAATGTTCGTGTTCCAATTTCCTGGACTGTAGGTTTCTGTTTCTGTTAACTTGCACTGTATGTACCTAACTATGTATGATTCAGGTATGTAACAATTTTGTTCGGGTGGAATCTTGCTACTCAATTTTGAACCAGATAACTTCGACCTGATCTGATGATGCAGAAGGTGGCCATGGAAATTCAGTACTTAACCGTCGTAACCCCGTTGAGTTTAGGCTCGTTAGAATCGTCATAATAAGTAGTTGATGATGGTATACAGGAAAGTACAGTCGGCAATAAAAACTTTTTATGACAGAAACTTATTTACTTATGGCAACAATATTTTCTGTAAATTTATACTAAGCAGAAACGTCCGCTAACGAAATTCTAAGTTTCGATCAAAGAGGAAAATTTAAAAATTATTCGCCACGGGCGGGATTTGAACCCACGACCTCTGGGTCCGTGGTTTCGTTCCAGAGGTCGTGGGTTCAAATCCCGCCCGTGGCGAATAATTTTTCAATTTTACTCTTTGATCGAAACTAACAATATTTTCTGTCACCCTAATTAGTAGATGTGTCACTATTCTGCAATACCCTAATTATAATCTCTATTTTATTATATATTAGTCACCAGTTTAATCAAAACTGTCTCTAAATATAAATCACCTATTTTCTGTAGCCTGAATATAAGATCTGTCATCAAAATAATAGATCTGTCATCAAAATAATAGAACTGTCATCAAAAAAATAGATCTGTCACCTAATAAGTAGATCTTCCTTAATTTAATGAAAAAATGCATAATAGGGGCGGAGTCTAATACCTACGATATTTGACAAAAGTCAAATCAGCTTCTTTTCATTTCGTCAATGCTATAAATTTCAAAAGATATAAGTTGCTTTTACTATAAATAACTTTAGATATTATAAACAAATGATAAAAGGTAAAAATACCTACTATCTACCAAAACCCCGAATCAGCGCACCCCACTTCCACGTGGTCTTGTCTGTTCTACCCCAAGAGTGTATATAAAAGCCCGCGGAGCCAGAAGCTAGCGAAGGACGAGGGCCGAGGAAGCGAGTTTCTGGCGGGAGCCTGGGCGGAGGGCGGTAGACTGAGTCCCAGAAACGAAAGCGGGGCTCAGTCACTTAAAAAAAAATCAAGCGATTAAAAATTAGTTTTAAGCAATTTTAAGGTACTTAATCATTTTTATATTGTTTGGTGATTCTGTTTTAGTGACAATTTCATTATTTTGAAACCAAATATAGGTAATTATTTGGTGATAGATATTATTTCCAAGTAATTCTTTATTGATATTAGGTAATCTATTATTCTAGGAACTGAAAATGCATTTATTAGGTGACTGATAAAATCATACCCTTTACTTATTCCCTTATACATAAACTGTCAAAATGACGGTAAAAATATTGACAAACACAGGGTTGTTTTATGGAGAGAAATAAATCTAGACTCAACTTGACTTGGCGCCATCACTACGAGTAGTTGCGAAGTCGAGCCCTAATTTACGATCGGCTCAGTGCCTCAGTTATGGTTTTACAACGTATTTATCGTTTTACGACTCGAGGGTTTCATGAAAACTTCTACTAAGTCGTTTAGTTTTTTTGGCTTGAACGGGAAATATTGCTTCCGCTATTGTGCTATAAAAGTATTATACCTAATAGCCTATAATAAAAAGTGAAATGTAAAATATCCAAATAAAAAGTCGAATTTGAAATAGAACTCTACTGAACATTATCTGTCTAACTCCTTCTAATATAGCAACGCTTGTCAATTGTATATCGATTTAAGCATGAACCTCATTTCCGGTTCGTCTGACTTCCTATCAGAATTGTTAAAGCTTTGCTAAAAGTTCAGTTTACGCTCCAAGTATGTATTCATAAACCTCAATGAGATGTTTGAATTTATTACCTTGACTGGGTCCGGTGTATCCTTCCTCCATCCAATGCGGCATTATGACTTTATACAACAGATGTCTGTAGAAGAAATCCCGCAGTGTATGTTACGTCGAGGTATGTTCCCGTGTATTTAATGATGTTGTATGGCGCCGTGGTGAGAGTGCTGAGCTGTAATAACGCTTCCGCTCTTTACCCGCTGTTTGCCGAGCCAATGCAAACATGAGAGCTTGTTCTGTGTGAAGAGACCTTTATGTTTATTTGCTGCGATATAATCATATAAGTTATTGATAGTTGTCAGGAAATTTTGTACGTTTACCATGTAAAATTAAACAGGGACGTGATTTGACTTTCAAAATGTAACATGTGCTCAGTATGTTTCTTCAAAACAAGAATGACAGAGACATGAAATAAGGGACACAAGATGGACATGTCACAATAACTGAGGATCGTTGCTGCAACATAGCAACATTTTTTTTTATATCACGGCAGTGGCAAACTTGCAAACTGCCTGCATGGTGGCAGCAGAGACCGTAGCCTGTGGACGCTTGCGACTCTAGACTATTGTAACAACTCAGTCCCTTTCGTATGCCGCCCCCCTGGCGACCTTACTCACCACCGGGAACATAGCACCACATACGTATACTTACAGAGCAAGTAATAAAAAAAAAACAACTCATGATAGTAATTATAATTTATTTACACCCTAAATTATTATATTTTACACTAGTCTTATTTACACAATATACTATTCTTCGTTATACCCAAATGTATTATTACTATTATAAGCAATTACCGGGATCCTATCATAAAAATATCAACCTCCAAGAATGACGAATTTTGCGATATCTCGCTCCGTTAACGCTGTTTTTTTCATGGGTCTTTACACCTCCTATTTAAACCTGGTGATGTTGAAGAAACTGTTATTTTTGCAGTTTAGATGTAAAATTAAATAAAGATCATGATAGGATTAAAAAAACTGTACATCCTTGTACTAGTTTAGTAAATATGACGGTATTTCACCGACCCGAAACTTTTGCTCTTGAGTGTATATATAACAAATGTAGGTATCCATGTTTACTGCTTGAATTGTATGTGCATTACATAGATATTGTCTAAAATACCCTACATATACTCTACAAATACTAAAAATATGTAAAAGATAATAATTATATATCACTACATACATAGTATAAAACAAAGTCGCTTCCCGCTGTCTGTCTTTCTGTCCCTATGTATGCTTAGATCTTTAAAACTACGCAACGGATTTTGATGCGGTTTTTAATAGATATAGTGATTCAAGAGGAAGGTTTATATGTGTAATACATGCATGTATTATATACCTACATATATACCCGTGCGAAGCCGGGGCGGTTCGCTAGTTGTAGTACTTGTAGTATAAAAAGCAGTTTATTTATTAGTAACCATTAAATTC
This sequence comes from Epinotia brunnichana, assembly GCA_963854355.1. Classification (NCBI taxonomy): domain Eukaryota; kingdom Metazoa; phylum Arthropoda; class Insecta; order Lepidoptera; family Tortricidae; genus Epinotia; species Epinotia brunnichana. The sequence goes on along the minus strand of OY977949.1, from coordinate 11,374,879 downwards.
AGACTTGAAAGCTACGCCATTTCCGGGTACCTTCTAAGGCTTTACCTTGTAATATGAGATAAGCTGATTTGACTTGCTGATAAGGGGGGCTTTCGATCCGATCTATATCAACTGCGACGTACAATATTATGTGTGACAAATATTACCTACTATGAATCTTATATTACATTGCATTAAATAATCGTACATTCATACCTACTCAAAATATCATCATCATCATCTTTAAACGTTTATCACTGTGGGCATGGCAACTCACGAAACCATTGGGTGTTTTTGGCGTTCATGGGGTTTAGGTACTCAAGTGTCAATTCGGCCTTACAAGAATATTATTATTATTCACCATTATAAGCACTAACAGCTAAACCTTACTGCTAATTGGTATTACATTTAAAATTCGAGTCACATACAATATTTAAATAAGTACCTATAATCTAACTAAGTAAAGTTACATGTCAGGTCACATTAGTCACAATTTAATAGTCACATATAATAGTCATAAAACTTAAAAAAAATATACTAATAATCAGCTCCACAGCCACACATATAATTGGGGGGTTATAGTACTGGCACTAACAAGTATCGTAATGAACTGGATAGAAATCTAGGTTCCGGGGTTAAGAAAATGTCCAGTGGCCTATCGCTGTCTTGAATGGTGTTTAGTAGCGTCAGAGCCTGCAGATGCAGTGGCGAAGAAGCAAGCGGACGAGTTCTGGCATAGCACGATATGATTTAGTCCACAATTTGTCCATACGATTTAGTGACAATTCAAGCAAACACGAATGGAGTTTATCCACAGATTAGGCGATATGTACAATTTTTATGTGTAATCTTACGTTAAGTCTTTATTCCTATTTGATCCACGCATAAACTCTCATTAGGTGCTCAACTGCTCATTCCTAATTGGTGGAATCCGGCCTAAGACGCGGTTTTTGCTCAACCCTTTCCTAAAAAACGATTTTACTGTACAATAAAGTATCTTGCACAAAACTGGCTGTAATTTTGAAACGACATACGAATTGTCCGTCCTGGCGAGAGTTTTAGTGGTTTACGTTAGTAATTCGGTGTTGTGCCGATAGTAGTTTCAGCAATAACTAAAATTTTCAGCAGTTGAAAACTACACACGCGAAAAGGGTAGGTAGGTAAGTATATTTTCCATTATTCATGAATGTATGCGTCGAGTTATAGGACAGAGTGAACCACAGAAATAGCTATAGATAGTGTGACTACTATGTGCATATATAAATATTAGGATCATTCCCATCTTCCAACCTATCCAACCCAGGTTTCATATACAACTAGGGTTGGATAGGTTGGAAGACGGGAATGACCCTAAAATTAAATATCTCATCTTCCTAGCGTGTCCCTGGTTATACTCTTAACAAGTGCTTTGGCACCTAATCCCAAGAATTGCCGTAGGCACTAGTTTTTCAGCGGCAGTGGGCGGCACATTGCACGTAGAACCGATGGCCGTTGGGGCGGAAAGGTTATCGAGTGGCGGCCACGTACCGGAAGGCGCGGCGTGGGTAGGCTCTAAGCGCACATGTATTTCTACCTATACGATATCTTACTCGATGTATGGAACATTTTGATGCGTATTGCACATAGAAATCTGTTTTATTACATAAAAATATCAACTTACATCGGTTTCGCTAGGGCACCATGCGGACTCGCCGTTTGAAGTATTGAAATAATACTTATTTCCAGGATAACTCTTTGATTTACATACTTGCCATGGGGGGGTCGTTTTTAGAATTTATTTTCTTATCGGGATTCATTGCTGTATTTTTTGAGTTACGGCGAGGAAATTTATGTATGTGATAGGTCGCTTAGAGTTGGCATTTCGTAGGTACCCAGTTTTCGTTTATTTGTAAAGGGAATTGTGTCGGTTTTCTTTGGGTTTACCGATAGGTCATTCTCCTTGCACCATTTCTCTGTTATTTTCAGTGCTGTTTGTGTAAATTCTCATCTCACAGTGTGTTTATGACCAGGCCGTTGACCAGTATCACTATGTCATCCGCATATCCTATAGTTAGGAAGCGGTTACTGTTCAGTTTTGTTATAAGGTCGTTTACTACCAGGTTCCACAGTAGTGGCGACAGGACGCCCCCTTGTGGGCATCCTCTAATAACTAACGCCTGGTGACTTTGGTTTTCGGATAGTCTTATGATTCTCTTCTTTAGCATGTTCATAATCCATTCTATGGGTAGGCTCTAAGCGCACATGTATTTCTACCTATACGATATCTTACTCGATGTATGGAACATTTTGATGCGTATTGCACATAGAAATCTGTTTTATTACATAAAAATATCAACTTACATCGGTTTCGCTAGGGCACTATGCGGACTCGCCGTTTGAAGTATTGAAATAATACTTATTTCCAGGATAACTCTTTGATTTACATACTTGCCATGGGGGGTCGTTTTTAGGATTTATTTTCTTATCGGGATTCATTGCTGTATTTTTTGAGTTACGGCGAGGAAATTTATGTATGTGATAGGTCGCTTGAGAAACAATCACTAAGTAGAAATCTTTGCGTAAGTACCGCCGCTAAATCTAAACATAACTGACAGTGTTGCTAACCCATTTGCCCATGCCCAATTTTACCCCCAAGTATTTTTCCAAATCCCCCTAAATATCCCCAAGTAAATATTTTTTTCTTATTTCTTTTTTTATGTAGTTCAAATCAAGTCCCTACAAGCCCCCCACAAGGTGGACTGATGACCTGGTAAAGGTCGCGGGAGTCCGCTGGATACGGGTGGCGCAGGATCGGTCATTTATTTTGGCACTCTTTGGGGGAGGCCTATGTCCAGCAGTGGACGTCTTTCGGCTGATATGATGATGATGATGACTAGTTTTTCGCAAGCGACTAGTAAGTGGGGAAAACTAGACCATGTTCGTATTAGACCGGTTTCCTCGCGATGTTTTCGTTCACCGAAAAGCTACTGATAAATATCAATTTCAATTTTCATTTCAGTTATTTTATTGCTTTCATGTTGAGTACACAGATAACAATTGTCACATTAGGTTACAAATATGAACCCTGTAAGGGTATTACAATAGATATATTTTGTTTATAAAGTAACTTACAGCTAATATCATAATATTCATAATTATACAAATTTTACTACTGATTAAAAACTATCGCTTAGAAAAGCTTTTGGTGCATAGTAGGCTTTTTTTGCGAGAAATGATTTTAACTTGTTCGCCTAGGACACTTCGTTGTGGTATTGAGCCTTTTAATTCTGTAAAGTTCGAGCGTACTTTTTGCAATTCATTACTTGACGGATTAAGGTACTCACTATTAAGGTATCAAATGATATTTAGTACATAATAAAGCTTTTTTTACAAGCTTTTATTTTCTTTGATCTGTCCCGTAGTCTGTCTGTCTGTCTGTCTGTAATCAAATCTTGCAAGTTTAATTTGACCCGGTTTCCGATTGAGCTGAAATTTTGCATTCATATGTATATCGCATGACAATGCAATATTATGATGACATGGAGCTGATCTGATGCTGGAGCTGGAAGGTGGTCATCGGAACTCCGCAATAAAACTACACAACCCCATCTAGTTTGGGCGGTGGCATTGGTATGCAGAAAAGTACAGTCGGCCATAAAAGCTTGTACCAAAAATTAAAATTTTGACGGAAACTTGTTGAACAATCCAGTGGTACGAGCCAGTGCACAAACCCACGACATCTATATTGAAAGTTGCGTTTCTTAGGGTAGTATTCCACTTGTCTAAGATCTTTGTTCAATGTGCATTGCGTCTTGGACAATTGGAATTCCACCCGTTCACGTAGCACTCGGCTTTAGGCTATAACAAAATAAATTAAATATAATGTACTAGCTTCAGCCTGCGACTCCGTTCGCGTGGAACTCGTTCATATCGTAGCTCCATACAAACTTTCAACCCCCATTTCACCCCCCTGGGGCATGATTTCCGGGATAAAAACTATCCTATGTCCGTCCTCGGGACTCAACCTATCTCTGTAACATATTTTATCTAAATCGGTTCAGCGGTTTAAGCGTGAAGAGGTAACAGACAGACAGACACTTTCGCATTTATACTATTAGTGTGGATTTTAATAGATACCTACTTAATTTGGATGCTCTTAACTTCGATCGTGTCTGATGGTCAGCATATAGTCAGCTTTGATGAAGCCAATGCTCGATTGCTCATTCATAAAACGCTTGTGAAATAAATGAACCGACAATATACGAGTTTCTTATTGACTATCGGATTCCGTTCCTAAAACAGGGGCCCAGTGGGAGATAATAAAAGTTTTTAACCCCCGACGGAAAAAGAGGGGTGTTCTAAGTTTGATGTGTCTGTGTCTGTCTGTCTGCCTGTGTGTGTGTGTCTGTCTGTAGCATCGTAGCTCCTAAACGATTTGACCGATTTGAATGCGGTTTTTTTATCCAACGTTTCAACAAAATTAGTTCAGCCGTTGAACTTTAAAATTAAAATGTAGGTGGTTTTTTAACTTTTCTAAGTTGTAGTTGTAATTTCAAATCAGAATCACACAGACATGAAACAAAAGCTATAATATCATCATAAGGCTTTCTTGTGTCAATTAATAAGAATGGAATCGCGGCCTACTTTTAACGAAAAGCTTCCAATATCAACAATTCAACATAAACTATAACTCTGAATGAACTGTCAATCTACTTGTTTATAATTGGCAATCGGATTCTGTCCGTCCGTCAACAGTCAACTTAGTCTGCAAGAACTGTAGTTGTTCTTGCCATACTTTAAGTAGGTATGAAGACTATAATAAGCATATGTATAGCGGAGCAGAGTCACAGTAATTGTTAAGTATTAGGGTGATGCTTAAAAACCGAAAATTTGAAATTTCAATGTCTCACCCTCTTATATTGTTCTAATACGTAAAAAAAGAACGTCCGATTTTTATTTTTATTTTTGGATAAGATTTAGGGGTCGCTACTGAATATTGAAATTCTTAAGGTTTGCATATCTCTATAGTAAGATTTTTTTTTTTATATTTAACATTTTACTACTTCCATGAGCTACATTTGATGATAGGAAATGAATAATCTTGAAAATATCAAAAAAGATCACTTATTTTCAGCCAGTAATTCAAAAATTAATTTAATTGTGCTAATATGCTAAAAACGGACTCTGGCGATGATTTTAAGATTAGAACAATATAAGAGGGTGAGACATTGAAATTTCAAATTTTCGGTTTTTAAGCATCACCCTAGTAAGTATGTGCCAAAACTAATATTATTATTAATGTATACCTAATGTATACGTTGAGCAAACTCTACGTAAATGTAGGCTCTTGCTTGACATCAGTTTGTTTAATGTAGGTCCCATACACCCTCGGGCTCAAAGCTATTTGATACATTTGCAGAACGTTATTACTTATTTGTCGTTCAGCAAACGAAGAAATGAGTTCTATAGCGGTGTATTTACTGGATTTTCCCAAGTATGTAATTTATGGTGTGTAGTTGTGTACCAGTTTAATCTCGGTTTGAGGACGTTGTGATGACAAAAGTTTATATTTATTTTATTACTTGTATTCACCTTCTGTACTTTACCCGTACATACCTTAATAAGTACCCGATATGTAGATGTATTAGGTGCGACATATTTTTCCTTAAAAACCTCTAGTAAGAAACTAATAAATTGATAGGTAGGTATTATTTGATACCCAATAAGTATGTACTGGTAAATGTGGCCTTACCCATATTACGTCATCTATAATCATAATCACCAAAATGTGTTTAGTAGATGAATGAAACGATGTTATGACCGCCCATATAATTGGAGCAGACTAGGTAGCGTCCGGGGCTTGAAGGCCAGTTTCGCAATAAAATGACGACTATATGTCCAATCCCCGAGGATCGGCAATAAGGCCACTCTCTAGTTATGTCTTTGTCTATTTATGTAGTTTGAGTTTCCTAATACATAGCGTGATATGGTTTAAATATTAGATTAATGGCTTTTGAATTTACAGTTTGTTGAACATATTAATAGGGACATAGTAATAAAATTACATTATGGACGAGGTTAAACTTTCAAAATGACCGGCCATTCTAGGTAAGTATGACAATACTTGTGTTAGGAGCCCCTACTCCCATCCTGAGTTATACATAGTATTTTTGATACACACAAGATGATAAAGATATTAAAAAGGAGACATGACGGAGACACGTCTCATTTTGAAAATATGCCAGCCCTAGTTTGAAGGAGTCTGAACTTGTACGTTCATTTCTTCCGCTACGTCCTGATAACGCTGCTGCTGCTGGTTGGCGAATACTTAATTCACTATATTCTCAGCTGACCACCATATATATCTCTTTACCGTGTCACTACCGTGTACTTGCAGCTCAGTCGTAAATCATAAAAAGTATATCTAAATCTATTCAAGGAACTAGTAAGATCCGTCTTTAGATTACGGCAATGCCTAAGTTTCATTCTCTGAAGTCGATGAGGATCATTAAGTTGCTGTGATCGGACTAATATTACATAATTCCGGAAACATGCGCAGCGAAAGCTTTGCTAGACTTAACTTTAATGCTAATGTTTGGTCTAAGTAATGTCTTGAACGTTAAACTTTTTAACCCGCCACTATTCATCATCATCATCATCATTACAGCCGAAAGACGTCCACTGCTGCACAATGACCAGTCCTGCGCCACCCGCATCCAGCGGACTCCCGCGACCTTTACCAGGTCCACTTTGTGGGGGGCTTGTAGGGACCCGTCACAATTATCTAATAGAAAACCAGACTTGAAGAAATAACTGATAACAAACATCATAAATTTTGTGTAATTTATCATCACCATCATCAGCCTGCCACTCCCACCCGACCTCCCACTCCCACTGATGGGCACAGGGCTCCTCTCACGGATGATGAGATGGAAATTAAAATGTTCACTTCTCATGCTCGAAAAGTGTGTCATATAGGCTTAGCAAGCGGGGCTAAAGTAGTACATTTAGCCCCTAGGGAAAATATGTATGTACCTACATATTTATGATTTTAAAACATTTTAATTTGACCAATCAAAACACTTCACCGTATTAAATCCTCAAATCACAACCCTTTAAAAAAACATTGTTACATGCTATCGACCAATCAGGAATCAGAATTGATTTCAAACATCAGGCGTTACTCGTATTTATTCCCTAATTCAAAATCATGCCGTTTGGACGCGCCTATAAACGGTCAGAGGCGTTTATTCTTGGTGTCAATATTTTGTATCTGTGTTAAAGCAGTTTATAAAATCTTTGTTTTTACTATTTTCTCGCAGTCGAAGTGACTACTTTTAAGTGTATAACTCTGGTCTAAAAGCCATATTAACACTCGAACAATTTCCGCTCACTTCGCTCGGGGAAATAAACATCTCGTGGTGATGTGGCTTATTCTGTAATTGGTAATTGGTATAACAGATTTTTTACATTAACATTATTTACACTAATTAATCAGGACGGTCGGTATATTGCCTATATGCATTAACACTAACTACTTCAACGATGCGAAACATTAGTTTCTCAAATAAGCCATTTGCCAAAGATACATTATTTTTAAATCATTGATTTTTGAACTTTTGAATATAATATCGTTAAGAACCCATGTTGTTTGGTTAGGTGTGGTAACAAACCTAAAAAGTAAACGGCTTCCAAAAAACGGATAAATGAATCTTTGGCTAATGACACGAAATATAGACCAATCAAATTAGCTTACCCTGGACATAATTCGTAAACTCGTTGTTTTTATGGTTTTATCGGATTTTACTATTCAGTATCAAATATTAATGAAATATATTAAGTAAAAAATCCGCGATCGTAATCGTATTTAAAAAAAACACGAGTTAACGTACACTACCTAACTTTTTTCTAAAAGTAAAAAAGGTAACCAAATACCTTGTTAGTATAACTTTGAGGTGCATTCAAATGCGATCACTTAATAGCAAAATTAAACTGAAATCAAATTCGCATATACGTTTTTTTTCACAGTTTTACTCTGATCTCATTATCTAGACAAGCCAAAATGGTAACTATGATGTTTTTGTCTGATTAAGCTATCTTGCGTCTTTTTAGACATTTAAGACAAAAATTAAAGATTTATTTTTAACGTTTTAATAATAATGTATTTCTCAGTAGTTATAAATAGTAACTATGAAATTTTTGTTTACTAATAGCTTTATGTGTACGATAATCATGTTTTCATCAAAATTAAGCATGTTAATTTCACGCTTAAGAAATTGAAAATTTAATTGAAAATACTTGCGACCTTGTCGTGGAGCCAGATGCATGCGGTGGTTGCGAGGCGGGGAGAGAGTGGGGCGCCAGCGGGCGAGCGCACGGCGAACCCGTCACAACGAGTTTATTTCAATTACGTGTTTTGCACCGACCGCGCCGTGTACAAATAAAACAAATATAATTGAATATCCTAATTGTAGGATTTATAGCTCTAATGAAAAATACACAGTTAGTCCCTTACGCCCTTTGAAAACTCTGGTCCAAAGGGCGTAAGGGACGATTGATTTGCTTTTATCATCGAAAACATAAGTAAACTCTTAACTGTTAAGTAAATGAAAGAGATGATGCCATGATCGTAGTAAAATTAAAAAAACCAGTCAAGTGCGAGTCAAACTCGCGCACCGAGGGTTCCGGACCACCCCATACAATAGAAACAAGTCCACTATAAACGGACGGACGGACAACAAAGTGATCCTATAAGGGTTCCGTTTTTTCCATTCGAGGTACGGAACCCTAATAAGTAAAAGCTAAGAATTATTCGTTTTATGAAATTTAAAAATTAGCGTATCAGACTTATTTAATATTTAAAAAAAGAGTATTTTGGCGTAACAGACACATTTGTGTAAAAGTTCACAGTGCAAAATGGCGTATCGTACAATGAACTGAGAGTTACGAGTACGACAAAATGTATCAGAGACGTTTCTTATTTGATTGGATACGACAAAAATGCTCGGTAAAATTGAGTATCAACGCAATATTTTTCATGGTTGTAACGGACATTTTTTTCAAGCTATCGCGACGTTATCTATACCAACCGATAGAGAGAAAAAAACTGAGTATTTGTCCCTTACGCCCTTTAAGCCTACTGTAGTCGATATGTTTATTGTCACACACCCAGAGATGGGCAAAATTTATTCGAATACGAATATCGTTTAAGAATAAATAGGATTATTCGCGAATGACGAATAAATATTTCGAATAATTATTCGCCAATATTTATTCGCGAATAACTTCTTCATTCGCATAATCATTCGTAATGCTTTTCGGGAATAATATCTTGAACGAATATTGTAGGAATGCTTTTTAATGGAATATATCTCAAAAATGTTATATTTTTCTACAGACTGAACAGTGAAAATTGTTAGAAAAAGGTGACCGCTTCATCAAGGGTCCCAATTAATATCGCCGTGCAAGGTGAAACGGATATTAATTGTATTTATTTCACCTGTTTTTTTTTTTAATTCGGCTTTACCACGGGTGACAAAAAAAACGGGTCAAGTGCGAGTCAGACTCGCGCACCGAGGTTTCCGGACCACCTTGTGTACAGTTTATAGTGGACTGTTTCTATTGTAATAGAAACAGTCCACTATAAACTAACACTCACTAAGTATGTATTCACATACTTAGTGCGTGTCAGTTTATACTGGACATTCAATTTTCAGTGATGTGACTAAACATTTACGGTTTTCGCAATTTTTCCTTTATCTGTGCTATGAGGCGTTGCTTCGCACCAAATTTCAAGTTTCTGAGTTTACGGGAAGTACCCTGTAGGTTTTGATTCCCTTGCGGGTTTCGAAGACTTGCGGAAATCTGCGACATAAACTGCTGTATCTTTTGATTGCGTTGGCTAAGAAGTTTGATTTTTTCACAGCACCAAGAGAAAGTAAATTTGAGTATTTGATATAAATAAATTTCAGCTTAATTCATTTCAGCAAATGGCATCTTTTATCAGAAGTTTAAAGTCAGGAAGTGCGTCCGGCATGGACGGCATAACCCCGGACCTATTAAAAATGTGCATAAATCATCTGACCGAACCCATTACATACCTATGCAACCTAAGTATAACGTCCGGCACCTTTCCCGATGCCCTTAAAATAGCTGCAGTCGTGCCAATATTCAAAGTAGGAAACAGAAAAGAAGTGACTAACTATCGGCCCATCTCACTTCTCAGCGTAATCGGAAAACTCATCGAGAAGGTCATTAATCGCCAGCTACTAAACTTTCTCGAGTGCAACACACTCCTGTCGCCTAATCAGTTCGGGTTTAGGAAAAACCGTTCTACAGAACAGGCAGTCGATTTGCTCGTCAGTGGTATAGTAGAATGTGTTGATAGAGGAGAGAAGTGCGTGGGAGTGTTTTTGGACCTTGCTAAGGCTTTCGACACGGTCTCTATCCCCATTGTTTTAGGTAAACTAGAACGACTCGGGCTGAGGGGATTGGTACTTGACTGGTTCAAATCCTATCTCCAGGGCCGCAAACAGTGTGTCCGTGTTGGCGACCATTGTAGTGAGTTCTGCAATATTGATTTCGGAGTACCGCAAGGAAGCGTTCTAGGGCCAACCTTATTTCTAGTGTACATTGACGGTCTCTGTAATCTTCAATTGAACAAAACTTCCATTGTGTTTTTTGCGGACGATACAGCAATCGTGGTTAGGGGCGGAGACTGGGCAGAAGTACAAAGACAAGCCGAAATCAGCATGGCGATTGTCACAGGCTGGTTGGATGCAAATTTACTAACATTAAATGTTAGTAAAACTAAATACTTATGCTTTTCTATTAATGCTAGGGGCCAGCCAAGTGATGACTTTTCCATGCGAGTGGGTGTACAGAATGATGGGAGTAGTTCTACGGCAAGCAGTGCTAGTATTCTTGAACGTACGAACACTATTAAATATCTTGGCGTGCTGCTAGACGCGCACCTAACTTGGCGTCAGCACATTGAATCCCTAAAGTCTCGCGCTCGGAAACTCATGTTTGTGTTTAAGCATCTGAGACACGTTGCGTATCCCGAGCTATTAAAATCAGTGTATTTCGCGCTCGGGGAATCTATACTAGGGTATTGTAACTCAGTATGGGGTGGAGCAGCAAAGACCATCCTTATCAGCTTGGAAAGGGCGCAGCGATCTCTTTTAAAAGTCGCATTCCGAAAACCATTCCGGTACCGCACTACAAACCTCTACATGGAAGCGAATGTCCTGACGGTCCGACAGCTGTTCCTTAGAAAGGTCATGCTTGCATACGGCAAAAGACACGACAAAAACTTTGACGCAGACACAAGACGACGTCAACGCTGGAAAACGCCCAAGTATACATCCAGATTTGCCCAGCGTTTCAGCCAATTTATCTCCCCTCTTGTCCTAAAGACCTTCTGCAAATTTTATACAGCCCGTCGCCCCCCTAGTAGAAGCACTCTAACCAAATGGCTGCTGCAACACGACTACAGTGAGACTGAACTGCTCTTAACTGTTCTCTGTTAATTTAAAGCTATATTATATTTTTAATCTCACGAGTAATCAATTGTTTATTTATTTATTTACTTACTTATACCTTCACTTCAAAATACTCATGATCACACACGCACTCTCAGACTCTCACACACACTCACGCTCACACATTACACTGACAGAACTAAAATTATTGTAGCTTTGTAATTTGTAAAACATCTATTCTATACTTGTCTGTTATTTAATATCGTATGCTTGCTGTTCTACTGGGTCCCGTAACACAGGGAATCCTAGCTCGGGACCCAATGACTTTGTATCCTAGTGTATCATGTTTTTGTCGAATAAATATTTCTATTTCTATTCATTTATTTGTTGCAGTATGGGTCTTACAAGATGTTACATATAAATACAGTTCCAGCATAACCCTGTTAGTGCACAGCAACATTAATATAAAACATATTAATTCTAAAATAATGCATGCAACGCACTATGACGACGACCGCTTTATTAGCCTAGTTGGTACGAAGCAAGAGGTCATGGGTTCGAATCCCGGTAAGGGCATTAATTTGTGTGACGAGCACGAATATTTGTTCTGGAGTCATGGATGTTTTCTATGTATCCAAGTATTTATTTCTCTATATAAGTATCTATATCGTCGTCTAGTACCCATAGTACAAGCTTTGCTTAGTTTGGGACTAGGTTGATTTTGTGTAAGATTGTCCGCAAATATTTAAAATATTTTAAAATGTTTATGCAAACTTTAAATGATTGATACGCGTTCCTGAGAAAAAGGGTTTTGACAGACGGGCGGATGGACAGCAAATTCAGCTTGATACCTCCACGCGTTCCTGAGAAAAAGGGTATTGACAGACGGACGGGCGGACAACAGAGTGATCCTATAAGGGTTCCTTTTTAGGGTTCCGTAGCCAAATGGCAAAAAACGGAACCCTTATAGATTCGTCATGTCCGTCCGTCTGTCTGTCTGTCTGTCAGTCCGTATGCAGCCACCTTTTTCCGAAACTATAAGAGCTATACTGTTGAAACTTGGTAAGTAGATGTATTCTGTGAACCGCATTAAGATTTTTACACAATAATCGAAAAAAAACATTAAGTTTTAGGGGTCCCCATACTCAGAACTGAAACTCAAAAAAATTTTTTTCATCAAACCCATACGTGTGGGGTATTTATGGATAGGTCTTCAAAAATGATATTGAGGTTTCTAACATAATTTTTTTCTAAACTGAATAGTTTGCGCGAGAGACACTTCCAAAGTGGTAAAATGTGTGTCCCCCCCCCCCCCTGTAACTTCTAAAAGAGAATGATAAAACAAAAAAAAATATATGATGTACATTACCATGTAAACTTCCACCGAAAATTGGTTTGAACGAGATCTAATAAGTAGTTTTTTTTAATACGTCATAAATCGTAAACCGCAATTTATTTCACGGAACCCTTCATGTGCGAGTCCGACTCGCACTTGGCCGCTTTTTTTTCCTTTCAAGGCACAAAACCCTAAAAACGCAAAGATATAATATAACATGATTAAGTACATACAATGTACAATTCAAGGTTTATAATTGAACAATCTTACATGCGTAATCGCCTCTAATAATATAACATTGATGTAATTACAGACAGTGGCTGTCTATATATTACGTCATTTCAAAACAGGGGGGGGGGGGTCTTTTGGATGAAGGTAGTCATTTTATGAGGCGGGGAGGGTCTATTTAAGGAATTAACAGGATTATGATAGGAGGGTCAAGAATTGACAAAAAACAACCGGCCAAGCGGTTTGTTGTATGGGAGCCCCCCTGTAGCCTAGTTGGTTCGAGGGCTGCAGGCTGCACTGAAAGTATCGGAAATCTAATACTTACGAACTTATTTTGACACCTTTTATACCTTTTTATAATCTCGGAAATTTCATCATAATAACACACTGGCCACATAGAAAGAAAGAACAATGGTTCGGTTTCAATTATTTTTTCGAGTTGTTGAGTCGCCGCTGAAGATGGAATTGTCCCTTGAAAATTTAAAAATTTATTACGACTTTAAAAGTGGATTAACACAAAAACAATGTGTAGACCGGATGGTTGCTGCTTTTAGTAATGAAGCCTTCAAAGACGACAATATACAGGTGGTATTCAGAATTTCAACGTGGCCGAGTATCCCTCACAGACGACGCGCGTGAAGGTCGACCAAAATCGGTAGTTAAGCAAGAAAACGTCAAAGCCGATTGGTATACAAGTATTTGTTTGCCGAGTGTCTTTGCTGAACTAAGGAAAAAAAGCCCTAGTCGCCGCATCATCCTTCACCACGACAATGCCAGCCCTCACACCGCTCCTAAAACAAATGAGTACCTGGAAGGTGAAAAAGTCGAACTACTGGACCATCCTCCATACAGCCCCAACAACTTTTTCACATTCCCTAACATCAAGAATAAGTTGCGTGGTCAGTGGTTTCAGACACCGGCAGAAGAAGTGGAGGCTTTTAAAATGGCCATTTTGTAGACCTTTTTTCAGCGTTCAATAAGTGTTTCAATGACTGGTTTGAACGCATGGAAAAGTGCATAAAATATATACTGCATATTTTATTATATTCCCGAAACTTTCAGTTTGACCCTAGTAGTGACCCTGCCTTACGTAGGTTCGAATCCCGGTAAGGGCATTTATTTGTGTGATGAGCACAAATATTTGTTCCTGAGTCATGGATGTTTTCTACTTGATAGTACAAGCTTTGCTTAGTTTGGAACTAGATCGATTTGTAAAAGAAATTTGTAAAGAAGAATAAGATTGTAAAAGAAAATAAAAATCTGTTTTTTAGTATTTGTTGTTATAGCGGCAACAGAAATACATCACCTGTGAAAATTTCAAATGTCTAACTATCACGGTTTGTGAGATACAGCCTGGTGACAGACGGACAGACAGACAGACGGACAGCGGAATCCTAGTAACAGGGTCCCGTTTTACTCTTTGAGTGCGGAACCCAAAAAATGATGACGTTATATATGGACAAGCCCACACACATGACATAATGAAACAAACCTGTTAAATGCCCCGTGAAGCGACTCATTTAACTCACGAAAATATTGTTAATTAGTAGAAAAGGGTAATAATACTCGAAAAAAGGTACACTTGAAGTGATCGTGTTAAATTCGTGTACGAGTTGTAACGAGCAACCGCATCCTTAAATATTATTCGTGGATTGTTCGAGGATTTATTCGAATGAAATGAGAATCAAGCATTCGTCATTCGAAAGTGTAGACAAATAAATTATTCGCGAATAAATTTGTGACGAATAAATGTTTATTCGAATAATTATTCGAATAAAGAATTATTCAAATAATGGCCCTTTCTGCACCCACATAAGTAACATATTTTATTTAAATAATTCTGTACAGAAGACTGAGCGCTTATAAATAGGTAATCGAGATTCCACGACAATTATGTCTCATGCTGAACAATTTAGTTATTATCGATCTAATGAACACAATATTTCAATAAATCTCCATCCTAGCCGCACCGTGGTGCACGCCACGTTCGTGTTTATAAATGTTTGACAATAATTGACCTACCCATAATAAAAGAATGCCGAAACGCATTGACAGCGGTAGCGAAGCCTGGCGGCGCAGCGTGGAGGTAGTACCGGCTGTAATGTTCTATCTAATACGAAAGGGTCCGCATAGAATACCGGCCGGGAAAAAAGCGTTCGGATCCTTTCATATTAGCTTGAACATTACAAGTACCGCCTCCGCGCCGCCCCGCGCTGCTTCGCCACCGCTGTCAGTGCGTTTCTGCCTTGAATGCCTGCGACTCGCTACAGCACGGTCAGTAGTTGAGGCACAAAGCAATGACGGCCTTATTCTGCAAGCGATAACGTTCATATTAAAAATTAAGTAAGAAAAAATATGAATTAATTAATAATCGTTGATATTTTTTGTCTAATTTGTTTCTTATAGTACTAATAATATGTTGACAGCATAAATCAAACACTTTACAAGTAGTTATGTATTTTGGTTTTTCAAAAACTACCATTATTTGTGATTTTAGAAATCCGCAATGAGAATCTGTTTAATTTTTAATAATTTATCAACACTCATAATATACTTTTCTCAAACATGCTCGGAAATGTATGCGTTAATGTCACGAAATGAAGACATGAAGTTCCTTGTTTATGAAAACCCTAACTAAAACATTATTGGCCGCTACTCTAACTTTTTAAATTTGCTTACTGATATTAAACAGACAAAGGAAAAAATACATACTGCCAACCACCAATACTTTTTTTTAATTGTTTTAGTTTTTTGTAAAAAAAAAATTGTTAGTTTTTTACATTTTTTTTGTTATTTTTCGTTTATTTTTGAGTGTTTATCGTTTTTAATGATGAAAAAAAAAATCTTTTCTTTTCTTGATGTTTGTCTATTTTTTAATGTTAAAATTTTTGTAGGGTCTTTTATGTTATTTTTAAGTTTTTTTTTAATCTATTTTACCTTTTTGTTTTACTTTTTTTAATGTTTTTTGTTTTTTTTTGTCGTTTTTTTTAATTTTTTCAAGTTTTTCTTTTTGTTTTACTTTTTTTAATGTTTTTTTTTTTCCTTTTTTTTTGTTTTTTTTTTTAATGTTTTTTGTTTGTTTTTCTTTTTTTAAGTTCTTTTGTTTTTTGTTGTATTTTTAATGTTCTTTTTTTTTTTGTTTTTTTTTCCTTTTTTAGTTTTTCTTTTTTTTTTGTTTTTTCCTTTTTTTGTTTTTTTTTAATGTTTTTTTTTTTGTTTTTTTTTTCCTTTTTTTTTTAATGTTTTTCTTTTTTTTGTAAGTTTTTGTTTTTTTCCTTTTTTTTGTTTTTTTTTTAATGTTTTTTGTTTGTTTTTCTTTTTTTTGTCCATTTTTTTGTTTTTTTTTGTTTTTTGTCATTTTTTTGGGCGTTTTTTTTGTTTTTTTAGTTGTTTTTTTTTTGTTTTTTTAGTTGTTTTTTTTTTATATTTTTTTCCTTTTTGTTTTACTCTTTTGTAATGTTTTTTTAATATTATTCTTTTTTAATGTTTTTTTTTTATTTTTTAGATTTTTTTATCTAGAATCTTTCTCACTTTAGTGAGGTGAAAAGGATTCTATTTTTAAACCACTCACATTCGCTAGCTCGTGTTTCAATTCCACACTCGCGGTTAAATTATAACTGCACCCTTTATAACAATTAACTATTTATTATTTCCTCACATCGTTTGAGAAAAGCACTATACAAGCCTCGGCCGGAACAGGGATTGCTGGACTCGTTTTATCCGGCCTCGTCTACGACTCGGCCGTCTAGCCCAAACTCGTCCATCAATCCCTTACTTCACGGCCTTTGCAGTAATGTACTAATGCAGAATACATTTTTAAATTGCAGTTATCTATAATTTCTGGTAAGATAAGCCAGAAAATGTGTAACTTACTGAAATTTCTTTATTAATGATAGTCCCGGTTGTTTAATTAGTTTAGCTTTGATTTCTTTAACTGGAATGCAAGCGTCATATCATAATAGAGGCACTTTTACAAAGTTACATATTATGCTGCACTTATGAAATCAAAATTTGTTAAAAATTTAGATTTTTGGTTTTTTTTCAATGACGCGGAACCCTAAAATGTTTAATTCTTTTTATTTTAACTATAACTAACAATACTTTACATCATAGAAAAAGAAAATTACAGTTATCGAATTATGTCCGGGTTTACCTAATTTGATTGGTCTAATATGAATGGTTCGGTTCGGACAAACAATTACTCGAGGTTGTGGTAGATAATCGAAAACGATACATATGATGCCAGCCAGTGATTCAATAGAGAAATAGTATTATAAACAATCGTTACACAATGAGGGCTCTTAGTAGAGTACCGTGTTTAGGCCACGAGGCTTGCCTTGCCGAGTGGCTTAACTATTGTATTGTTCTACGAGTCAACTGTAATAATTGAACAAACTTGGTATCTATTAAAATCTAAGCCCTGCTGAAACGAAGTGAGCGCACCCGGGGCAACGTTCGTTGATGTCATTTCTTTTGTAGCCAAGGTGACGTTCTATTGATCAAATTCATTACAGTTCAGTAAAGGCGCCACGTGATTGGTCAAATTCATTTTGGTTGTCTAAACAGTTGTAAAATATTTCATTTTGCGTTGAGTTGGGAGCTCGTAGAAAAAAGTATGATTATATTAGATTCGATTTATTTATTACACAATACAGACTTCATTATAACATTCATGACAATTTAAAAGAATGATGATACTCGTACTATGTGATTTTAGTTTGGTGGACGAACTCTTAATTCAAACCGAGTATAAAAAAATAAGAAAGAAGCTTAGCGAAGCTGTGAAATGGCCCACTAGTTTAATTGTAAACGGTTTGATCGACCTTCGGCTATTGCGTAGACTACCCGTTATAATCCATAATGAAATAGGGGTAGTAATGACCTTTATGTCAAGTGTGTAACTGTTCTTTTGTTACTTCAAGAATGATGGCCGTTAAACGTTTTCCAACGTCTCTGGCATTTTTATTACGGTATCTTGTGATATCATCTAGGGTTCTTCTTTCAAGCACCAATTTACGTAAGATGATGTTCAGAAAAGTAACATAGGAATTGCTTTATTTACACAAATACGTATTTAGAAAACTAATTATAGTGTTAGAAGACAGAAATTATAGAAGAAAAAACCGGATAAGTATAAAAAAAATACAAACGTAAAAATATCCGAGAGCTTTTATATTAACATGTGGAATTTGGTGAACGTGATTATTAGATGAGTTAATCATGAAACTCTATACCCGAATACTCTTCGGGGTCGTTGATACATAACTGTACTAAGGTTACTTATAACTTTAAATCATTCATGTACGTGATTGCTTCGTTAGGACAATTATTGAAAATAGTTATGCTGTAAGTGGTTTTTCATTCACCATTAATATAATATTATGAACTATAATGATCAACAATGTTAGTAATGGAACCAATTGTAAAACAAATAATAATTTTTTTTATATCGAAACCAGCATTGTTGTTCGTGAAACCACCTGCTCAAGAAAGCGTTTCGTTATAAACGTTATACCATATTGTTGGAACAATAATATAGCGGTTACCGACAATACCTTGTTATGATCTATCCATTCTCTTACATAAGTTTTGTTTGTGTTGTGTTAGTTCAAAAGGAAAGTAAATGATACGAGTATGTCATCACTTTTCAAAACTGATATGTTGTTCTCTTCTATTACCATTCTATCACTAATCCGCCAGTGGACATCTGCGTTTTGTTTCACCGGTTGTTTAAGTGGTTGGGTCATTCGCAAAATTCAAAATCAAAATCATCAAA
This sequence comes from Epinotia brunnichana, assembly GCA_963854355.1. Taxonomy (NCBI): domain Eukaryota; kingdom Metazoa; phylum Arthropoda; class Insecta; order Lepidoptera; family Tortricidae; genus Epinotia; species Epinotia brunnichana. Next base: position 11,356,098 of record OY977949.1, on the reverse strand, counting down.
ATTTATGTGGACGTTATGTGGACCACATACTGCTTATCGTTTGACAGTTCTGTATATATCTTAATTCTAAGTAAGACTTACATTATATTGACTTTTTAACTGCCGACCTGAAAAAAGTTAAGGACTGGGAGTATTGAATACCTATGTAATAATTACGATTTGGGTAATGCATATGCATAATGCATATGCATAATGCACCTCGAAGCTAGCTACATAGGTAGGTAGTATACGGAAGAACTGCAAAGCCAAATATTAGGCACCAATTGATACACCTTTTGCTTTTAGAAACTGGAGGAAAGTTTTTGATTTTTAGTATTCGTTAATGCGTATCATCCGGTGGTGATAAAATAGTCAAGATTTCATTGAATTCTAGTTAGGTAATTGAAACAGTACTTGTCTTATCAAATTCAAACACCTATAAAATTTGGCAGTCGAAAGTGCCACTAAGGTCGTTCTCAGAGCTATAATCCCCATTGTGCTTTGTTATTAGCGATATCTTGGTGTCACTTTCATCGTCCCATATGCGTCACAATAGTGAAAGTGTTCGTATGTTCACTCTAAAATAGTCCGGATGTCTCTGCGTGGCCGAATAGAAAATACTTTCTGCATACAAATGGGTCTTGGGTTATGAAATAGAAAAGTTGTTTACATACCCAAATGTAGGATACTCGTGGGTCCCTAAGAAATACAGTAAACTTGAAGAAGCTACGCCTGCTAGAAAGAAATTATAACTTACAATAAAAAACCTAGTGAAACAATTAATGCCTCTAAGACTATGTTTATGTTTAAGTCGGCAGATGGTATTACGAGTATTTCGTTTGAAGACGTCAATCTGTCCGATTCGCAAGAATAAAACAGGAGGAAGACATTAAAATCATTGCATTTAGTGTTGAATTTACATCTACACCGTTGAATATCGAAGCTGGTAATTTATTGGTATATCAATTATATCGTAATGTTCTTCACGATTTGAATGTAGAAAGTTTTACTTAACTAATCGAATTCGTTTAACATATTAATTATGTGTACATCTTCGAGCCCCGAAGTAATTCTACCTCCTTATCTCTAAAACCAGGTGGAAAACCTGAATGCCGCGTTTTGCTATAGGCGATGTTGCAATACACAATCACGATCGACCTTGTACGGAGTCTGTCTCTTTTCAACCTGGCCACACTGATTCAATAACCCCCAAAATTTGTCTACTATGGCAGCTCAAATATTGGTGCTTTGGATGATGGTGTTGGAAAATGGTATATAGGAATGAATATTGCTGTGAATGTGGAAAATGCAAAGGAAAATAGTTCCGGGCATGCGTATTGGAGCAGGACGGAGATAGTCGGCCGTCGGCTCGGCAGCCGTCAGTTGGTGCCCGGTCGCCGCGCCGTGCGTATGTTACCGCCCGGTCCGTTCGAAACATAGTACACATATTAAATTTCACGCGAAAATTTGATATCGTAGTATATATTGTGGTTGAAGTGTTTGAAAAGTTCGTGCGTTCACGGTAAAGCTCGCTTTACTTCTGTGCTTTGAAATATTTATTTACCGCTGTTGTGTTTTTGTTTTGCCGAGTGTTTTTGGTTTCGTCGTTATGTTTTGGTAGAATGTAGGTATTTTTTTTTCTCATTCGTAGGGATTTTAAGTACTTAGTTTTTTATTTGATATAACGAATGTTTTATTTGTGTATTTTAACATGTTTTCTATGCTATACCTACCGTCAACAGAGTTGTTTTATCAATGCAGATAAGCTATCGTGTTAATGCATTACTTACCTACTGATATTGCATATTACCGTAGTTGAAGATGGCCTAGCACGTTAAAGTTCAATGACCTTATTTTTATTACATTTCCCACAATGTCGACTCATCATACGTACGGTCTAATCATCAAATTCGAATGTAACGGTTGTGAACTCGTAAACAAAAGAAGGCATTAGTTTTTTTTCTGCAAACTGTCACTGGCAGCTAAGCAACATAAGCAAGTCATTGATCGCAAGTCGCCGTTTGGGGATCATTGTTGTTCACCGACTGTATGAAACAAGACAAAAGGGATTTGAATAAGGGGGCCCTTGAAATTGATCGCCTAGTCCCCAGCCTCTGCCAGCCCCGTCTACGCGATACAAATTTGATTTACTCTCATGGAACTCTTGGAAGTCTTCAATATATTAAGTTTCGATACATAGGAAAGTGGGGGCGATTATTCAATCTTCACCAAACCTTTGAACTTCGTGAATTTCGAGTAATATGGTTCTGATAAGACACCTGCTTTAATGGAAATATATGTGAATTGTATTAGATGTTTTTAATTATACAATACAATACAAACATTTTTTATTGCACACCTCAAAACATGAACGATAATATTATGAACGAAGGAATAAGTGAAGGAAGGAAGGGTATAGGTAAAAAAAAACTTAAGAAAGGCTCTTTGTATGTATAAGTTGTGACTTGTTTGAATACAAATCACATATTTAAAATTTATAACAAATAAAACAAATGTTCATTTGAATTCCGAACAATTCACAACTACATGGATCTTACTTTAGTGTTTCACCTGTACTACAATTATTATTTAGTCATTATCATTACCGAAATCTTGAACTTCATCAATGTGTAACCTGTATCTAGGTATAATAGCTTCTTTATTTGAAACGTTCGGTGTGTAAATCTTAATACCATGTTCTTGGGAGGAAAGGCACAACGATTATCCAATCATTATCTAACCGTTGAACCACATCGTTTCCGACTCAAACTGGTTCTGTTATGATACTGGTATGTTATTATCGCGCGTGCCAACTGAGGATAAAAATGCTTGGAGTTGAAGTGATTGGGATGACAAAGCTTGACAACTTCAGGATACTATAGCCTATTTCGCAACGTTTTAAACAAAATTTCATACCTACTATGTGACATTGTCACCTTAATGATTAGCATTTGGGGAAGGTAAAAATAGACCAACTATGTGTGCAGTGTGGGCGTTATTTTGTCCTAGCTTTTAAACTTGCCACTGACCACGGGTTACCAGAGGAAGTACGGGTTAAAAAATGTCGTAATGATTATTATTTTCCTGCTATCGTTATAGCTGCGCGTGCCAGTTTGTACACCAAAAAATACTTATCAGCAACTCATTTGACCATTGAAGCGGTAATTTGGCCCCATAATGGTGCAAGACCCTTTTTATCCCCGATCTCATTGTTACATCATAGGGTGCGAGGGTCGTTGACATTGGCCCCTTTTGTCATTTGGATTTGCACCGATATTTTTCATCGCATGTCGGATTAACAATATATCATCTCTAATCGCGTTTTCGATTATTACTTTCATTGGATAGAATGGCGTCCGTAATCCTTCGGACTCGAGGATTTGGTCGTTTCTTTAAAACAATTGAAGTCTGCTTTATGAGACGAGAGGGAACATCAGAAAAAGAGGAAGAACAGTAGCATCAATCATTGAAAGCAATGACTGCGTCTAATTTAACAGATGGTCTTATTCTGTTAAGCTTTTTATACCTCGTCCAAGCATCGAGCTCATTTAGCCAGAAGCCACGTTAACTGTCACTTTTAGTTTTAAGGACAGTTGGCAGAATCAAGGTAAGATGAGCTTTTTCAAAACCTACACACGGAATGTTTCTTAAGTGTCTTTTGCCCAGTAAGGATAGTTATATCCAAATATATAATGATGTATTTCATTATGCTGCCCTTCGTCCTAGAAATAATTAGAAGTTCCGCCTTATTCCATTGAATTAGTAAAGAACTGTATACACATACACTGTTCTTTACTAAAGGTACGCTTTATGAGCAGGGCATTTGCTGCAATAGTAACAATAATGACGACAAAGTGTGTCGAACCGTTTCGAATGCGTTCGTCGCGCCCTGCTCCCGCGCAGACCCAGTGCGCCGTAAATCAGCCGCCAACTAACCCATGGTCCTCTGGACAGGCGTACAGATTTCAAATTATACGCAATTTCTTTACAATTAATACTAGTGCTGATTTGAGTTGGGTGATAGCGGTTCGGGAAGCCGTTTAGTTTGGGACACTTTGGGAGATTTAACTGTACCTTGACATGAAGAGGCTGTGTAGCCTGTAGATCAACTGTTTAATTAACCAGAGAATGAGACCAATCGATATGACGATCACGTCATGACAGGGCTATATCACTATTGAATGTTGCAATGTATCCCAAACCCAAGATCCATTATAAATTGTGCAAATTAATAGCTACTACTTTTCTATGCCTAATGCAGTAAACAAATATTTTATTCCCTAGCACATGGAAGAGAGATCATTTAGAAAAGAAGTTATCAGAACCTACTGTAAAAACTGTAGCTTATTCACTAATTTAGTAATTTACATATTCCTCTTGCAAATTTTTGATGTAAATTGTTAATCAACGATGTTGCACGGCTATTTACATTAAGTGAGGTGTATGTAGTCGTTTTCTACTAATTATGAGATGAAGTTGAAGGAAGGGACCGATTACTTAGTAAGTAAGCGGCCGCGCAGTTGTTGCGTTTCCGATTGTCTGACGGAATCCGGTAAATTAGACAAATATAAGTACGTGATTTGGAAATAATTTAACTGTGAAGAAATTAATGCTACGACGTAATGTACGACGATTAACAGCGTACGAGTAAGTAGATCAACCCGTCCTTTTAATTAGTCAGCTACACATGTACCTACCTCTAATCGAAATAATAAATATTTCATAACATAAGAAATAACTAATGTGGACACAACCATAGCGTCATCATTTATAATCAATATAAGAACTGTTGTAATATAGTGCAATTTTGAAATGTTTAGTAATGAAACAAAAGATTGCTAAAAATTAAGTCGTACTGAACGTTTCACTTGTGTTTTCAATTATAACTGTGATTCAGTTCTTAGTTGTAATCCATTAGAGCGTAGAATGACCAAAACAATGCGAACGCATACCTGGCGGTCCCGTTATCCGAGCATTAGCGAGGGCAACAATCTTTGATAAGTAACTCGACGTTGCGCAAGCGGCCTCATTTTCGCACGTGTTTGTTTGATATGTGGCAATCGGTTATTACTTACTTACTGACAGATACAGAGTTACAATATCCGATTTCAATGAAAACGTTCGGAAACGCACGGTGATTTTGTGAACGAAATTATGTTATTTTAGAAGATTTATTTAGATAGGTTATGTTATGAAACATGAATGAGACATTAATTTGATTTACGTCATCTACATATTTTTGTTTAATAATACATGTTTTCGACATTCTTAAATTGAACAACTATCCACTGATAGCAGAAATGTTCCAAAATATTCATACTTTTTATAACCCATCAGTATAATATTATGATGATGCAATTAGTGCTTTTAAGATTCAGGCAATTCGTATTGGCGATTAAATCTCTGTAGGTATGACCAGTTGTTCTGGTTCAAAACAAATTATTTCCAGTTACCATTATACGCAGTAGCCGTTAGCTATCTTTAACTGCGTAAAGATGAGAGATGCAAGTTAGTGCCGTTGAAATTGTATCTCAAGATTACCGAAGCAAATAACGCGAATATCTGCAACTAAAAAGACAACGTCTTGTTGAGATAGCGACTACAAATGTTTGCGTTTAGCTGATCTTCAGATAATGTTCCGTTGACTTTGAAACGCTCTGTTGCACGCATTTCTTTTATTGCTGCTAATATTCTTATTGCTGGTGTTTACCGAACAACAATTTGTTAACACTAGTCAGTGCAGAAATGTATCGTAGTAAATTTACACCCTTGGCCACAACCACAAACTTTGTCCACGAGTTCAGTGATCAGGTGGGTAGCATTGAGCGTCGCTTCGTAGTAATAGTTAGCATTCTATAGCGCAGGTCTATCCTCAAGGGGCGTTGCACCGCGCCATGGAATGCGCCCGATCGTGCTTACGAAACCACTCTGAATCGGACCTCTCGAATAAGCAATACAATTGTCTACTGAGTTAATTTCGCGGTTCACAGTTCACAGCATCTGCCGTGGTCTCATAATCATAAGCCTGCAGTAAGTAGCGTTTTATTCACTAACAATCCTAATTACCGTTCTGCAAGCACGCCGTCTTAGCCTCATGGCTTTTTAATTACCTTTGTGTGTAGCGGAACATTTGCTAATGCATTCCACTATTTACCTTCATTAACTCATATCTGTCGTGCGTTATTATGAGATCTGAACTTTATGTAGCGCACTGTAGGGTCCTTATTCCAGTTATTGACCGTGTGTGAAACGAGGGTGTGGATGCAACAGTCGATTTAGCGGAGGCCGCTCCGGAACACAACGGACCTCATTGTTTTGTACTCCTTATATTGCGGGTAGCGGACCGACTTCATAGCCTTCGCCGGGCTTAGTGCCTAAATTCTTAGAATGTCTGCAGAATACAATTAGCCATGTATGGTCTTCTTTAATGTAAATTAGCTCGCTTGGTGGCACCTTGTATTTAACCGCCTCACGTCGGTGCTTGGCATCGGTTTAACATGCTTGAATTTTCTCGAAATTGCCAATAAGTTATCTAGAATATCTAGTGACATGTTATTCCTTTTAAAAGCATATGCAGCATGTGGAAGAAAGCAGACTACTCGTTGAAATTAAACGACGGTTGTGCTAGAGTATTTTTAATGATAATGCGATATTATTGCATGCTCTACAGCTTGTTTACTTGATGTTTTTCGTCAGCTTAACGACTGATAAAATTCCCGTAAAATCTTGCCTTTTCCCCGTCTAAAAATTCATTAATCACTTGCGACCTCAAAGGCGGCTTAGTTTAAATCTTATCTAGCCGGCTCCCACTTATAACGTTAAAGAGTGATGAGAGCGATTCGTCATGCTCCTCTCACGCTGACCTATATGTGGAGGGTCCTGGCTCCAATACCGCCCAAGATTTTTTGTCAGTCTGTGACAAACTGCCATTAGTGGCTCAACATGTGACCCCTATAAAGAAATCTATTGGTACCGATTTTATTGTTTCATCCATTTCCAAGTTGACATGTGAGGGGAGTTACTTTACAGATGTTATCACATTTATATGTGTAGAAAAAGTAAGTATACGTTTGCACGCAAAACCGCAGAGACGTATCTATGTAAGTACTTGTTTATTCGAATATAAGAAACTGATGATATCAAATAATGCAGATGGAAAATCTAGTGGCATAATTTAATAATACAAATGTGTTTCGAGATTCTTATCTTTATTAACCTGAAGATTAACTTCTTTTTCATTTCAGAAATCAATGTTTGCATCACTGTCGTTGTTTACAATTCTAAACACACATTTCTTTATCATAATAACGATCAGATCGACAAAATAAAGTCTAACAATGAATATTGATAGCGCGTGCTCGGGCGCATAATGAAACATTTTTTGCGCCATCTTCTATAAACTCTTTTCGTGTCAAGCTTTTTTTACATTGATTAATGACTGTTCCATTAAGGATGAGCTGAGCTCCGATCGCTCTTAAACGTAAAAGCTTTGCACTTGATGATTAAATTCTTATTAAATTACCGTCACGTCTTTCTTTCACCAATCTTGTTTGGATACCTAATTAATCATGGAAATGTTAAGATTGAAAGTTGTTGAAAATTCAGTGTAACAGCTTTCAACCACCGTTGTGGCGTTACTCGTGACTTGTTGTAAAATTGCACGCAACTTCTAATTAGATTCACAGAATGTGATAATAAGAAAGTTGTACCGAAGTTAACAGTTGCGATAATGATTTCACTTTACACAATCAGCAACGACTAACTAATATGAGTTATTTCTGTTAACAACGCAAGCATTAGAACATTACTGTTACTAGTCGCATTTGGAACACAGTTTTAGTAAATAATTTCACGGCACGTTTTATTAATACAGTTTTCTTTTTAATTTAAGCGTTTCAACAGATCGTTGTGCTTAAGATAAAGATATAATGACTTAATGACATTGTAATGTTTGTGTTATCTTGAGCACTTATAGTGGGTTTTACTGTCAAGGTTGCGGCCTTCAAGTGATTCATTTAATGAACCATATCCTTTTAAAATTACAATGAAGATGCCATTAATCTTACTCAGTAAACACCCGCATCTTTTTCAACTAGTAATTTACTTTGCAATTATTGACATGCTTCTTGTTCGATAAAAGTTCCTGTGCCTTCATATTCTTTGCAATACCTACTTTGCATGCCATTCGATTTCACAGTCTGGCAATTTTCACCTTTGCAGCAGCATTAAATGGACAGTGCTATTTTTGCAAATACGATCAAAGTACGAGGATCATTGGTTATGGTCATACCGAGTTCCACGGTTCTGTAAAGTAAAGCACTTCATCGTTAAGTACAGTCGCCATCACATACATCGGAGCAAACATGCAGCTCACAAACATCGGAACACACCTCTATTTTCAAGGCATTAGGGTGCATGTGCCGATATTTTTGAACACCTATAGTGTACCTATGTATGTGATGGCGACTGTACCTATGTTTGAGATTATTGACTGTGGCCGACTTTTGCATAAAACTGTCAATGTAATTGGAATCTTCTGCCTCGGACGGTAGAGTTGCTTTTTGAATGGACTACTTTGATGCACTTCGGCCAACTGAAATAATCTCAAGTATTAAACGAAACTCCGATGGCCGTTGGGGCGGAAAGGTTCTCGAGTGGCGACCACGTACCGGAAGGTGAGGTGGACTGATGACCGTGTAAAGCTACTGTTACACATGCTCTTTAGTAGCATGCTTGTTTGAGCATGCTTAGTTATTTTGTATGCAAATAGCATGCTACTTACTAGCAACATTCCAGATACACATGCTATTTGCCCGAAATTATCATGCTTTCGTGCTACTAAAGAGCATGTGTAACAGTAGCTTATAGGTCGCGGGAGTCCGCTGGATGCGAGTGGCGCAGGACCGGCCATTTTGGCACTCTTTGGGGGAGGCCTATGTCCAGCAGTGGACGTCTTTCGGCTGATATGATGATGATGATAAAACCAAAGTGCTCGCGGCGTGATTGCTTCTTTGTTGTCATCAGTCATCGTCCCCTACGACGTTCATCCCTACAGCCCAGCTAATTTCTCCCTTAGAACACTCAGCGCACCTGCGCTCATTTGTAAATTCCAACAGCCCACATGTAACTAGATTTGCCCGTACATTAGTATTCCCGATCGCTGACACAACCCGCATCGTTTGCCTAAGTCAACTTGGCCTGTTTGTTTACCCAACCATGCATCGCAATATCCTTCGACATTACAATTCCTTTCCAGGAAACTTATGATAAGTGGAATCAATAATGTTGGTGCATGTTATCGCGTCAATATTAACAATATGATTAGTCTTGTGCCTTGTGAGTGTTCACGGTTATGGCAAGCGGGCTAAGAGCACGTAGGTACTTTTCTTGTTATGAAAATAATTGGTTTGATTTTAAAGTCGATTGCTTTTATAAAGTGACATCTGTTGTCAGGTCAAAATTGTTACAGACACTGTTCTTTATTAAGCGAATGTTAGTGTTGCATAATTTTTCTAATTAAATACAAAAAGAAAAGCGTTTATCGTGCTCTTCATGTTATCACTAATGGCACCGCATAAGTCATAATTATGCATGTGGTTAATATAGTCATATTATTTGCCACTTAGTCACACATACAATCTTACGATAACTCTGCTCAATCTACTTTTCAACGTGTAACACAGAAGTGAGGCGAATTTAAAACTTAAGATTGGAACGTGATAAGCTATTTAAACTTTATAACAGCTGCTATATATGGTTTGATACTTAAGCTCAAGTTTCAATACCAAAAAAAAGAGCCGGCAGTGTTTCTTTTCGATCATGGCCTTGCCCGTGTTTTTGTACGAAAACTTTTTTATTAGCTTCTAAGCTTATAGTTGGTATGCGTGAAGTGCCACTCAAGTTTATTATACAGTTTGTCTGAAGCTCTTGAACTTGTACGGATAATGGTTTTATTAAATACCTACTTGTTCTTTAGAGTTATCCACTTCGAGTTTCGTTTATTGCGGTACATTTTCTAAATGTGTTACAAGTTAGTAAAATGTTATAGCTTTAACTGGAAACTAATAGACAATGGAGTTGCTGAGATAGTTAACTAAACTTCGAATGAAGGTTTTGTAGGACTGAATTACCTAGGTCAAATTTAAGGTAACTATGGCGCTACAATATGTTGAATGTGATATCAATAAGTACTTACTGCAAATAAAAATAATGATACCAGTCGGAAGTCGTTGGCACATTGTGCCTTTTGCCTTCCTGAAGTATCGCGACTGGAATACTAATGTATTGTTATTGGTTCGGTCCACTTCTAAACTAACAATACCTACTCGTTTCTCTTCCTTTATTGTTTACACATAACACAGACAGACGTGGCGATTTTTAACTGTTTATGTACCCTAAACCAAATGCATGCAATTTTAAATCATCATCATAAACTTAAGAGCCGGGCTCTTGTCGGTGGAGTAATCGCCATTCTGTTCTTCTCTCTGCCACTGTTTTGAGCTCTTGATACGACCTTGTATTGACTTTCTCTTTAGCTTAGTCCATAAGCGATTTTAAATGCACACACCAAAAAGTTTAGGGTCTAAACTTTGCAAAATAAGAAAAAATCGTGCGTGTAAGTCTTGTTTGCTCTGCATAGAGTGCAAAAAATCGTTCTAGAAAAACAATGCAAAAATGGTGACTAAAAAATTTGTGCATTTTTATATACACTGCCAAATGTAGGGTTAAGGTACTTTATAATATCTTTATTCATAATTGAACGATAAGATAAGATTAAGTGAATTGTAATATATATGATGTGGATGTACTTAATAAATAAAATAAAAAAAAATGATAAACAAAACTGGACAAATGTACCTAATTATTGTGGCCTGTACAGTATTTAGTGTCCAATAAATACCTACTTATATGATACGTGTCGTGGTCAGTTAGTTAAGTAGTACTCTGTCTGTGGTGTTTGTTTACATATTTATTTTGTGTGTTATTCTATACTCTAATAGATATCATTTTCCTCGATCCACCAACGACTTAATTGAATCCATCACTAAATTTTATTAAAACTATATTTCCTCATCGAGAATTAGGTTAAACAGAGTTTTAACTCAGTATATTTATGTATATAGGTACTCGATACAGGCTGCAATTGATGATTCCTTTATTATGCAAATGCAAGTTTTTATTTCAATCCATTCAAAACAAACTACAAATGACACCCCATGGCTTGATCTCATCAATCAATATGGTACGTTTAAAGAAGTTGACCACTTAGTTATTGTGGTTGAGATTATTCATTGTGGTCGACTTTTTAAAAAACTGTCATTCGAATTGTAATCTTCTACAATGGACGGTAGAGTTACTTTTTGAATGTACTACTTTGATGCAATTCGGCTAACTCAAATAATCTCAAGTATGTACCTATTCATAACATAAAACCGACACATTTGGATGGTTCTTGTTAGTAGCAGGTATTTATGGATAAGATTTTATTCCATCTAGGATATTTGGTCTGAGTTGAATTGAATCTGAGTTGAACTAGGTTACGAGTTACGACCTGCAATAAAAATACGTGAGCCCTATAAAGTATTCACGGGAACACTGAATTACCCCACATAACCTTATCCGAAAACACAGGTGTTCCGTTAAAAAAAACAATAACGAAAAAGGATTGTAGTCGAGTCAGGCACGTATTAATAATCCATTACGGCTAGTTGCTTCCGGTTTCGGAATTGTGTTTATTGTCTATGGAGCATCAATAAAACCTTTTGTTCCAAGAGCCGAAGAGGAAGCGAGGTGGCAGGTATTTGAATTTACGGCGACAACGGAGTACGAATTTAAAAGTTTTGCAATGTGTTTGTGAAAATAACTGCAAACAAGTGAAACCAAAAGATTTTTCAAAAAAACCATTTTTGAAATATTATAGCCTATGTCAATCAAGCCGTTTGGATTGTAGCCCGAGAAATATTTTATCTTGTCCTCATACATTCATACGCTCGATAAACATAACACTCTTCTTGAGGCAATCGGGTAAAAATTAAGTAAAGAAGTAGGTGTACGTGTTTGTTATAGTAATAAAGAACCATATTCAGAAAGGGGAGAAGTACAGTAACTGCCCTACTGGATGTCACAGACCATATTTTGTGTGCACAGGACAAAGGAATGTGTACATTGTTAGTACTCCTTGATTTTTCCCGCGCATTTGACTGCCTTAACATTAGTCTTCTTTTATCTAAGTTGAGTTATTATGGTTTCGACAATAATGCATTAAGATGGTTTGACAGTTATCTTAATAACCGTTGTCAATCAGTAAAAAATAATCTTAGTGATGGCTCCACGCGAGCGTCTGAACAAGCTGGCCTCACTAGAGGAGTCCCTCAAGGATCAGTAATTGGCCCTATCCTCTTTATTTTATATTTTGCTGATATAGGGTCACACATCATACACAGCAAGTACCACATCTATGCGGATGATGTACAAGTTTACATCTCATGCAAGCGTTCCGAAATTGGCAGCGCCATAGAAAAGCTTAATGCGGACCTTGCAAGAATTTCTAAGTGGGCAACAGACAATTGCTTGCTTCTCAACCCCAGCAAGACAAAATATATGCTTTTTGGCAGCAAACAACAGCTGGCTTGCGCCAGTCCCACAAGTGACGTTATGCTTTTAAATAAGCCTATTGAGCGGACATATGAAGCACTCAACCTAGGTCTTTTGATGGACGGTAGTCTTCGTTATGAAAAGCATATTGCCATTACTGTCAGAAACTGTTTTTATAAACTTAAAATACTGTACAAAATTAGACCATTTTTAAACGAGACCCTACGCATACAGTTAGTGGAATCACTATTTTTATCACGACTTAATTATGTGGACACTGTTGTTGGTCCACGACTTCTTGCTAAGACAAAGAAACTCATCCAGCGTGTTCAGAATGCCTGTGCTCGCTTTTGCTTCAACGTTCCGTTGACGGCCCATGTCACCCCATTTCTTAACAAGCATAATATCCTAAAAATGCAACACCGTCGTAAGCTTCATCTGGCTTGTCTGCTATTTGGGGTAGTGAAGCACAAGGCGCCGGCGTATCTCTTCCAGAAACTCTCCTTTAGTAACACGTCTCGGGGAAGTAGCCGACAGCGCGTAATTTGTTTGTTAACTCCCCGACATTCTTCTGCTGCTTTCCGAGGAAGTTTCCGCTATGCAGCCACGAAATGCTGGAATAATGTCCCGCCGCCACTTAGAAGCCTGCCGAACGTTAAAATATTTAGAACTAAGCTCAAAAAGTTCATGCAAGAACATCAGTCTAAACAGGAGAATCTGTGTCTTGAAACTAGTTGCATTTAACACTTTCTCACCGGTTGGTTATGCTCCATATTCATTTCCATGTATTGCCATACTCGTACGTTTGTAGGTCACCATAATTAAAATTAATTTTAATATGTATTGTGCTTTTTAGTCATAGGTAATAATTTAACTACTCGTGTAAGCTTTTTCCATGGTTATATTTGACGTTTAGGGTTTTGTTTTGTTTGTTTTCTGTTCTGTTACGTTGTAATCCCGCTGGCGCTAGTAGTAACGGTTGTGTATGGGCTGCGTTCACTCTGTGTTAAGACCAGCGCTGGCTGCAAAGCTAGCAACATGCTGAGCAGGGTCCATTTCGTGACAAAATGTGTATTGTATTATTTCTTTTGTATGTGTTATTTTTTTATTGTCACGAATAAATATTTGAATTTGAATTTGAATTTATACATAGATAATTAGATAATTACGAAGGAATCTACTTCCGCGGGAAAAAAATTGTACAATGATTCCATTGCAGTTAGAACAACACGGGTTTGAACTAGAAAAGAGACTACCTAATTCAAATATGTTACAAACATAATTTCATCTTATGGTTTACAGAAAATATTGTGCATTGTTTTATATCGTCACCAATTTGTGTCTCCTAAAGTAATAGATAGTTTTTGGTGAAGTATCTACAATTTCAGGATCAAATCTTATTCATTTGGTTACGTAGGATAATTTATTTAGCGTTAATTATATTCATACCCAAACAAGAACGTCAATTCCCACTACAAACAAATCTAGGCTCAGGTTATTTCTAACGCATTTAGAGTAAAACCAGTCGCTTGCGCACGTGCGGTTGTTTCCATATTAGCTGGCTGGATTGCGCAATTAGGACTGATTCACTTAAATGCCGACATTCCAACCTGAGAAATGACCGGCCCTTTATCGATGAGGCCTTATTGTTGAGTCTGCTAGTTCAACTGCGGTATAAGGCTAGATTATTACTAGTGATCGGTAATTTGGTAGCATTTTTGTTTCGGCGTAGTAGTGGTGGTAACAGGATTAGTGAAGACAATAATTTCAATCGTAATGATATATTAACGTTAGAATCATGTAGGTATAATAATTAACTAATTATTATACCTACATGATTCTACAAGTTTGATATTACATCACTGAAGGCACAATGAGCCAACTCTACTAAGTATAAATACTTTTGTTACCTACCCTTATGTACCTAGGTACACTAGGTATGTATGTGCATATAGGCACTTTTTCTTTGACGCGGATCTAACCGAATGCAGAAAAGTTACAGGGAAAAACCTGTTTCTGGCATCTTGTGTCGTGTTCGTTTTTAAAGTAATTATTTAAGACATCTGCTGTGTTTCACTTCAATCGGCATTGAATGTTACGAAAAAAGTAGAATTACAAATTGCATGACCGTGTTATTGTAGGTACATCCAACGTATTTCACTTATTCTTAGACTTTCACGGCAAAAACTAATATCCGTTATCCTATTTCTCCATAGTAATGCAATTCAACAGACTCGTGCTTAATTGTAGGGGCCATCTTGTTAATTGCCATAATAATGCCAATTGCCGGTAAAAGTGCAATTAAATTGAACCGCGCACCTGCGCAAACGCACCTTCCTGACAGATGATCGGGACAGGTAGCGACGTAGTTCCAATTTCAAAACATCATTTAGTTCTCCCTTTCATTCTTCAGCTGCCAGATATTTGGGTAAAAGAGATATAGCGCCACACAAGTTTGAACACCTTGTAATTTAAATTTTGGTAACCTGTTACTTTGCACTGTTCAAACAAAAAACGTTACCTAATCAGTTGGTTAAATGTTAAAGCCATTATAAAATAACGAACTAAAACCATAATGTTGTGTTAGGTTAGTTGACTGACATCCACGTTGACAAAATTGAGTAAACAAGATAAATCTGCATACTCTAGTCTGTTGCTATGTTTACTTTATTTAACTAAGTTCTGAATTCTGAATACGACATGCGGGCAACAGGCGGGATTGTGTTCTCGGTACTTCAAAAAAAAAGTTATTAGCGTTTGTAAGTGGCAGTTGGCACTATAGTTCATATCAGGGACTGATTGGATAACCTACCCATAATTTTGGCAGTGAACGTCAAGGCAGGTTGATAATTCGATTTCAAAAATTCCTCCCCACTGCTGTTTTTTGAACGATTTCTTCGTTTCAGCTTGGGCTTCATGTCAGGCGTGTTCTCGTTAAATTTTTGAGCAGGTTCAATAATTACAGATTTTTTTATAGTTAAGTAATAGGTAATTCAATTCCCAAAAAAAAAATTTTTTCGACAATCTAAATTTATGTTTGCGAGTTGTACAGCTCACAGAGCCAATAGTTTGGTACTTACTGTAAGGACTTTAAATGAGTAAAATTATAACATCAATTAAAATGCATACATCAAACTAAATCTAAAAACAGTTTAAACTGTTATTTATGTAATTGCATTGATCATACGACAGGCTCGTTGTCGTGCAAAGTACTTGCTTTTATTCATTCAAGGCCTTGACTTGTAGATTTATTACCGAAACCGGTCACGTCTCCATCTAATAGCGTTCGCATAGATATTCGTGTTTAAATGACTTTGTTCTGCGAACGACAGACGAACACAATTGTCAAATGTGATTTTTAACCTTCTACAATAAATCTACCAATATTTATTTGTTACCGTATGA
Source organism: Epinotia brunnichana (assembly GCA_963854355.1). NCBI lineage: Eukaryota > Metazoa > Arthropoda > Insecta > Lepidoptera > Tortricidae > Epinotia > Epinotia brunnichana. Next base: position 11,340,120 of record OY977949.1, on the reverse strand, counting down.
AGAAATATTATCTAATTATAGGTTTAATTTTGCTGAAAGGTGTTGTGGCGCGTCATATGGGAGCATCAACCCCGTGTATATATCTACAAAACTTATCAAGAAATAGTGACCTACAACTTTTAACTATTGGTTATATAAATTTGATAAATACACCACTATAATTAAACTAAACTAAAACTTAAATACATCTAAATAAAACTAAAATATATCTAAAAATGGCCCCTGCGTACCGAAGACGCTGGCAGCATTTCCTCGCTGGATATAAATTAAATTGTGTTAAAATGTGTTTATGAATAAGGACGTTAGTCGATAAAAAAATATCTACAACTAATTATTTTATTTCGTTATGCAGTGACAGAAAGCAGTGTGCCACCAGCTCTACTATTAATTGTTGCCAACTTAATAGAAGCTTTCTCTTTACCCCTTTGCTCCTTTCATTGGTAGACTCGTAAATAAATAACTACAATTTACCAGTTACATATTCAAAAACATTATATTTGGCTTCTGCTTCTGAATCGAGAAATGTTTATTGCATTGTAAACTGATATATTTGATTAGAATCATCATTTATAAAATCACAGCGATAAAACTGAAACTGATAAAAAGCAAACAGGAGTAGAAGTAAAACCGTCTGTGACTAACACATAAAATGGCGCGTCCCTAATCGATGTTGGATAATCCGATACTTTGGACACGCTCTTACGCCGCTATAACGTTACATTGACAGCTTTTATTACCACTCTGATGTAAAAAAGATTGTACTTTATTATATTTGTAACACTTTTACAGAAAATAATAATTGTATATGTACGAGTAGAATAACGATCACGACTGTGGTAATGGTAACTGTAGTGTGCACGTTGTGACTAGTAACATATTGATAGTACCACTAATTAGATATCGTCGAACGACGTGCTCTTAAGATTCTAAATCTAAAAGTTTTTGTAGATAACTTACGAAAATAGAATGATCTCCTTACCGATATCGGCATTTAACGGCATGCAAAGAATAATACCTAACGATAAGAAAAATCAAAATTTCAAGATTAATTATGGTGTAGGAAATTTACGGAAATCAATTTTAAACAAAAGTATAAATAAAGTATACATTTTAAGTAACGTACTATTTACGTTAAATTGTTCACATAATCATGCGGACTTATCCGTTATGGGTTTTCGAAGTAAACGTCGACTGCGTGGATAAATCGATGGATAACGATCCAAGTTCACTTTCGACACTTATCATACTAATACAAGAAATAAAAACGCCGTCGATTCAATCAGATGATGAACAATAACTGATATGTGAAACAGATAGCGTCAATGCTTACATTAGGTATGTACTCGTAAGTCTCACCTACTTTTTATAGAAATCAACCGTGCGTTGAAACAATAGCACTAAGTTCCCATTACTGAAAGAAGAAATAATGTATCTTTAGTATTTGTACATTCATCATCCGCACAAATCTTAACACTGTAACGGAACGAATCTCTATTGAATTTGGCAATTATGTAAGTTGTCTAACGATAGTTGTGTAAGAGTTGCGTAACGGTGCCGATGTTGCGCGTGAGTGGCCGGCCGGACCGGAGCATGCAGAATTGTCCGCGTCCGCCGGACGAACCACTGGGTCAGCGAAATTTCGAGGCGGCTTCTTAGTAGACAAAAGACGGTTGACACAAAGTTCTCGGTGCTCATTTGATTTTTAACAAAGATATAATGTACAATTCTTGCCGTATTTATATTTAGACTTGACTTCATATCAACTTCCAAAGCAGGTGTTTAATTTCATTGATTTGTACGCGCAGTCCGATTTCGGATTACAATCATTCGGATACAATCCATTGCATTCGAAATGGATGCTATTTGACATCTTTAAAAGGCTATTTGAATTCCCTTAAATAGATGTTTACAAGTAGAAGCGGGTCAAGGTGAGGAAACTAATGGAGTTTTCAGTTCAATCCGAATTCAAATGTCAACAATGGGTAATATATGTAGAACGCTACAACTGGTACGAATGTTGATAAGTTTATTTTCAAATCCAGCGTTAATCCTTTGGCCTAGGTAAAATATTCAGATTTATAAGAATCGGTAAGTCACCAAAATGCTATTATGTATTCGCTTAGTGTTACTTCGTCTTGTAGGTACGACTGTGTTATTGCGGAACACGAATATCTATTAACCTGTATTAAACTCTATTGTGAGATGGGCTCTTCATTACACACAAACGGGGCCTAGTAACTATAGTTGACAAACAAGCATCCATAACACTTATTGACATGTCAGGGACTTGCAATTAGTCTTCATATTAATCAGTTCACAACTAGGCCATTTTCATTACTATAGATAAAACAACTCTGGAAATAGCTTGAAGGCTAAAAATTATTTGGTACGCTAACATCGATGTTTCTTTCCTTTGCAGACAAAAATGTAGATATAACAAAAGTAGGCTCGACCTACAGTTGTTAAGGGACGATGTCCATTGACCAGGCATCCCCTCTTGTGCCGATCAAGCCCCAAGTGTCTCTGCAGAATAGTGCATTGATTAAAAACAGTCATAACCGGAGCAGTTTCTGTGGTGCTATTCCGTCGCCGACGAATGGCAATGGGACGTTTAAAACTTTCGCCGTCAATCGCAAGAGTTGGAGCGGGAACGTGACTCTTCCACTTCAGCAGTACAGCCCGGACGCCCAAACTCCCCAACTCGGGACTTTCCGTTCTGGGACCGGGACGTTCCCTAGAAACAGGGAGAGGAACAATAACGGGTCCTCGAACGGAATATTAACACCTAACGGGAACTCGGTGCAGACGTTTAGAGGAAATGAAGTGCGGAGGAGCGGATGCTCTAACGGGCGGCGGTACGCTGAAATCGGAAACTGGAGTAAAAGGTTAGTGCGGAAACATTGTCCTGTCCTGACAATGGTTAATTTATGTTTACGAGAAACAGTGAGCTTTCTATATAAAATCAAAGTGCATTTCGGAATACGTTAAACTACCTTGGGCTCGGTAACCACTTATCATACGTGTACGTGTTTGCTACCAAGTCTATCAACTTAGGTAACACGTAATTGGTGTAATATTGAAACATAAACACAATTAATTCAAACGCTATTTATGTACCGCGACGGGACAAGCATATATGGCTGGCCTGATGGCAAGCAGACACCGTATCCTATGGTCGCTAGTGGCTCTAGATGACACATTACTGATTTGAGGATTCACAGGTACTCAGTAGTTAGTACTTATTAGTGATACATTTATAATTATTACTGTCGGATTGATATTAATTATTCATCATCATCATCATCATATCAGCCGAAAGATGTCCACTGCTGGACATAGACCTCCCCCAAAGAGTGCCGCAATGACCGGTCTACGCCGCCCGCATCCAGCGGACTCCCGCGAACTTTACCAGGTCATCAGTCCACCTTGTGGGGGGTCTACCCACGCTGCGCCTTCTGGTACGTGGTCGCCATCGGTTCTAAGTGCAAAGTGTACCGCCCACTGCCACTTAAGTTTAGCGATTCAGAGAGCTGGCGCCGTAGCATGGTTGGCCTTATCACGCGATAAGTGACACGATAAGAGCGTCGTCTCATTCTATCAAACGGCGTCAGCCAGTGACGGATGCTCTATTTTGTCACTTATCGCGTGATAAGGCCAACCATGCTACGGCCTGTATCGGTTACCTTGGTTCTTGGTTCTGGATATTAATTATTAGAAGTAGCAAAACTCTATCACGACTGTTAAAGCCTACTTGTTTTAACTACCCAACGAAAAGGGTCTTCTTACATAAAAGCAAATAGCGTCCCCTAGGTAAATAAAGTAGCTAAGCGAACCTTGTTCCACCAACTTTTACTAGGGTCTATTTATTTTCTCCTTTTTTTCATCTCGAGTAATTCTCTAACAAGTTTTTCCAATTTCACTCCTGTCCCTTTCATTTCCTCCCTTTTGGCGTGCCTCGGCTCCTTAATATTACTTTTATTAGCTGAAAACGTTTAACAAACATTGGTTTTAGAATCTAATAACGATTGAATTTTATTTCAATAAAGGTCTTGATTACCTCTCTATTTCAATTTGATCGAGAAAGCAAATGTTATTAATGATTGGTTTACGAATACTCGAGACTAGAGAAGCTTAGGCCCGATTTTATCGCAATATAAATATGATATGTGTACAGTTAGGCCTTCTAGTTACATAATTAGCAAGAGTACCTATGCTGCTGGAATCAAAATCTTTAATAACTTACCTGTATATATTAAGTCATTAGATAATAATAATAAGTTCAACAAGGAGCTGAAGAAATGGCTAGCAGATAAATGCTTTTACAATCTGAATGAATATTTCGTTTAAGTACCTAGGTCTACAAATTATTAAGTTTAATTTTAAGTTCAATAACATTGTACGCTCGAAAAGGGCAAACTGTTGATACCTTCCAATGTCTAAAATGAGATCTTATGTACACAGTTTTAACAATAAATGACATCTATCTATCTATCTATCTATAAAGATGCGTTAGACCACTGATAAAATTTTAGTAACTCGTGTCTTTATAAAACCGGGGATTCGATTACCTATCTGAAATACCATCAATCTAGGGTATAATACTTCTGATTTAATCTGAAAGAGAAAACTGATTGAATCCATTACGTTCCATTTAACCTGCTTCAATTTACGCAAGTACATAGATGCAATCGATGGAGGCGGAAGACTTATTAGGATGTTTACCGCAAGTTTTTATCTAATCGTAATCTTCATTATCTTTAATTCGCGGCCTGTAGAAAGTTTTTCCATAATTCTTGCTCACTCAATTTGGGGCAGACTAAGTCGCGCGATAAGGCGGCGTCCAATAATCTGGCTGTAGTGTTGACCGTTTTGTCACAGTGGAATATTCCTAAATCAGTAATTCGTTGTAAGTCCCAATATCTACGAGTTCACGACATGACATTTCCTCTGCAATCATATTTTGACAAAATATGAAACAATTTTGTATCATAAAAAATTGGGGGACAATCTCTCACACAAATCGACCTAGTCCCAAACTAAGCAAAGCAGAAAGCAGTGATGCCATTGGATATGAGGTAGGTAATTTAGTTTTGTGGTCAAAGGAGATGATAGCGGCGTGATAGGGCTGATTCATAATATACATAGTCATAAAACTTTCAAGACAACATCTGGTTTCCGGTATGATTCCCATCAGCAAAATAAACAAGATTATAATAATAATATCAAAAGAAGTATACATATTATACACAACAACGGTCATATCGCTCATTCGTTTCGATCCTTCTATCATTCATAGATTCATAGTTCATGAGACTCCTCTAAACTAAAGCATACTGGAGTACCCAGTAGTAACTACTGATTACTGTAACCCATCTACTGTGGTGATTCTTGGCCCTTTTATTAGGGACGCAGTTTATCGCGACATGATGCCTCCTCACTAGCAGTGATATTATCGCTCTCCTATTTAGCAGTATCCCTTTAGCGTCCGTTTACTTTGTCGACTTCGTTTCCTTCCTTATTTATCTCTTGTTTTCAGTTGTTCGTCAATCGCGTATCCCTTTGCTGACGTTGAAGTTTTACTAAAAAGCTAATAAACATTAACAATGGTATCATTACAAATTTAAATTACTCAAGCTCTTTAAGATTGTAATTCATCGCGCTCACGCATAATCCGGCCACTCAAGGCTGTTTCTCACCCATTGTCTCGTGCTGAAGATAATTTGGCAACGCTTTGCATAAAAGGGAAATCCACATTTTTATCGCAAGTTCAGTGACTACATTATGTTGCTTTAAATCTGTCTAGGTTTTCGTCCTCTTGTTTTATATCTACGATAAAGATAACATTTAAATAAATATTATGTTAAAATTGATATTGAAGTAATTTCGTTCCAACGACGTTGGAGTTACCTTTCACAATCGAGGTGGTTTCATTGTTTACTTCTCGAAGAGCGTCATAGGCTCTAGACAGAACATAAACCGCAATCGTGTTTAATAATACTGGCACCAATTGCTACCAGCAAGTCATAAGCGACCACATTTCACAACCGCGTGACTCATGACTGATGGTCAAGCCCAATAAACATCTGTGTGCAAACCGATGCAGAATGGTTGAACACTCAATCATACCGGAGAAAGTGCCTGCCAGGGATTGCTTGGACGATTTACTCGGTTTATTGATTCCATAAAATACGGGTTACGATGCTGGTATTATGTAAAACTGTACGGTAATGCTCAGTATTATTCATAGTGTACTGCACCCTTAGCGTGGGATTGAAGTGAGTCGCGTCTACTATCGACGCTACCGCCTATCGTCAAGATTTAGTATGAAAAGTCTATACACCGCCCCTGGTGGTCACTCATAGAACTAAAAATCCAAATTGTAACGTGAGGCACTTATACATTACTTAATTCGCGATCGACTTCACGTTCGTTCACGATTTTCCAATATTCAACCTTATATCACTAGCATTTATCGTTTTAATTTAAATGTTTGTCGGTTATGACATTACAGAATACGTGCATCGCGACGTCGACAGTGTCGACTGTCGATACAATATGGCGGCGCGGGGGCCATTTATTTGCATTTTTAAATACAAAATACGCGACAATCCGAATTTTGCGGATATATGTTGTCAATTCAAAACCCTTATGTTTATAAGTTCTTTAATTTGAGATAAATTTCGATCGGATCTACGGTAACTCTTGACGGAATAATACGATATCACGGGCCATTTTGCAAGTGAAATAGTAAACTACAGTCGCGACGGTATTCTTCGATTCGAAATGTCTCACACTACCGATTGGTAGTACGAATCGAACGTTAAATTACGCATCGAAAACTAAACGCAAAGTGCCTAACGTTTTGCAGTTGGTTTCGTAGTCCAACGGCAGTGTGAGTTACAAGTTTGACGGGTCGAATCGAAGAATACCGTAGCGAGATCGAAATCTATTCGAAGCGCGTTTATTCGATCTCGTATTAGTTACGTAACGTTAGGTTACGATTGTATCTCACAATAAGGGTACTGTAGTACTGTACGTCTTGCTCACCGCCTGGAAGACACGTAACGAATTACCGAGAATTATTTAGGGAATAACAGGGTAAAGGTTATCCTTATACCCAGCTATCCGAATTGTGATACGTCAAGTCCCTCACGCGTTACTCAACATTTTGATAAGTTTGGAGAGGTTAACGTCCAGAATACAACAATGGCGGTAATATTTTCCGCCCGCCATATTTAAACGGACGCGTCGACAAAAGGTTGTCGGGGAAATAATTTTCTTCCGCAAAGACAGGATGTCTTACTATTGTGAAAGGATTTGAAAGACCCTTTTCACGACTTTGCAGACTATTAAATACCGCATGTGCTGTACAAATGTACATTTTTAACAGGATCTTGTGCTTATTATTTACTAACTGCCCGCGCGGCTTTTCTCTCGTATTGCAAAGAACGCAGGCAAAACCCGCGGGATAAAATATAGCCTACAACCATCCTGCGTTCTTACAATGCTATTAGAGATTTCATTAGCAATTGAATTGACTGATTCTACATTCTAAAAACTCTTCACAACATTAAACACGACCACCATGTGTTAAGTTAGTTTATGGTGCTAATTAAGAGGGATATTATGGTTTGTGAGTGATTTTACACAAATTTACATTCACTAACCGCCACAACGCAAATTTGATAAAAGGGGATAACCGTAACACAATACCGTTTCAAAATAACCACTCACGTAGCTTATTTGTATCAATTTGCGTGTATACGTATCGATACAAAAGAAGCATCGACACCTGACGGTAATGTTTGCCGAGTAAATAACGCTGCAAATAACGAAATTCGGTTGGTTTTATATTGAATATCTGGGAGGCTGTCGCGGGCTCATTGGTTATTCGGGACGCATGGTGGGGCATAAATATCCCTGTCCTCCTCATTACAATAACTTGGGCCTGTTATGGACGTCCCCGGAGGCAGCAGAGGATGCCTGATCCCGTGGGATGTCAATCATTTAGATAATGGAATTCTAGAACGATCTCAATGTTAATTATTTACAGGTACGGACGTGTTTTTCATTATAAAGATTATCCTGTTATTGTAACTTTGTAGAATGTCAGCGAGTTTAATTATCCAACTTCCTCCGAGATTCGGTAGAACTTTACGGAGAGTAATGAAATAATAACAAAATGATGATTGCATTTATTTTGGACTCGGGATAAACTTTCAGTACTCGTCTCAACTTTCTGAATTCCTAGTACCTAATTAAGTATCTAAATACGCGGTTTTATAGCAAACTGTATCACCACTGTGATCCTAAAGTATTCTTATCGATTTTCAGCAACTTGCTAGCATGTCAGTATATTTCCGTATTATTTTCTAATTTGTTAAATTATTCATAATGTTATTTTTGTTACGGGTTGCCCATCGAAAATTTTCACGTGCCGCCACTGATAGTACGCTTATTGGTAAAATAGACGTAAGTTTACTGTCGAGTACTCCAATAGCCATACAGACGACATATTTATTGCTTCACAGTTTTTATTGTTAGTGACATAGGTAAGACGCATGTGTAGATATTGGAGAACTCAACTGTAATAGCAGGTGCTTGTACATTATTTAACAATAAGCAAGCCGACGGGAATCGGGCCCTATATATAGACATTAGACACTTTGTTGGTAGACACCTCATCACTGGTACCCAACAAAACCCAGCTCCCGTAACGGCTACAGTAAATAAAGTGCATCTCTGAATACGTCGGAAAGTCGATATCTATGCAGCTGGAAGCGCAGCACGGTCTAGCGAGCACGCCGCTGTTGCCCAGTGGACGTGTGCCCGATACCAAGCAACCCCATACACTGTGCTGCATTTGTTTGTTATGCTAATTGGCCTGATTTGCACAATAAAACGACTCGCGCGCACCGAAATGTCCTAACAAGCATAAAGTACCAATGCGTTGTGATAATTCGATGTAATTGCTCGGACGGCCGCTAACGATGGTAAATTGTGGTTGCGTGTTTTAAAAACGTGTTATAGGTTATGGACTCCTGTTTCACGTGAATTTTATTATACAGCTATTTTTCCTATGTTTTTTGTACAACATTTGCACATTTTGCAGCAATTAAATCATCAGCAGCATTTTCTTGCATTACTGGACAAGTTAGATTGCTATTATTGTCTTTATATAACACTATAACAATATATCCTCCACGGCGAACTTGTGAATCTGCCATTTTGACAAAGTCATAAACTAATTCCACCCAAGGACACATGTACCTTACGAGAATATTACATATTAAGGCCTAAATTCCAGACTGGCAATGGATGGGACAATATATACATGGAGGTTATCAGTGCTTAAAAAAATATCAACGACGTCTCACTAGCCCCCTAAAAACCTTAAGCCGCATTCAGAAATATTGCTCACTATATCACGCTACTTTTTTTCACAGTTATGAATTCAGTCGTATGTTCCTAAAGTGCTACATTCTGCGGTTCATTGATGATTGTTAAATTGAACGGCGCTACGAGTCACTCACTGTCTATAACATGTACCGTTCATTCACTGTCCACATTGCCGCTGCTAATTGAAACAAACTGTTCCTTTAAATTGTCTCGATGAATGACCCACTTAAGCGCATGTTCTAATACCAGCTCATTCATCCAACGTTCATTTTGTCCAACGGTTTTTGAAAAGCGAAACGTTTTCACGCGAAAATTAACCGACAAATGAATGATGATTATCGACTATTGTCTGTTACTTTTACTAGCACAAAAACGAGTATGTTATTCAATTGTGTCGTTTTCTATCACATAAATACGCTAGCTGAGTGTTTGCGACTTTTAGTGAGGATTCGTATATTACATTATAGCTAACCAGTTTGCTTTTCTACAAAATCAATTTATGAAATAGATACGATCGAGTAAACATTCTTCGATCATTTCCTCAACTTCAAGTTTCCTAATGACGTTCCATAATCAAATTGTTCGAACGATGTTCAGGGCACATTTGACGAGGTCTCGCAACTAATATTGTTATTGGTGGAAAACACGGAATTCCCAGTTAAGACTGATTCAGACGCGCAGGTCTATTTGACTCAACGTTAACATTGTTTAAAGGCCGAAACGCACTGACAGCGGTGGCGGCTTACCATACACTGAATTCACTCGAATGTATGAACTGCCGCTCGTCGTAGCTGCCCTGAACACATGAACTTTTGATCTGACACGTTAGGCGTGAAAGCGATAGTGCGATAAATGAAAATTTGATATCATACTAATACGCTTAGTTCAACAGACCCCGCGGTGGGGCGCCGTCTTACGCACTGATAAGGATTCCGTCTGGCGTCTGATGTGTGCCGTGACATGACTCATCATATTCTTCAAGGCATTCTATTTGTGTAAAGTGCAGATACCTTACTAGTCTTACTACGTGTGTACTTGAAATCAATACTTTAGTTGGCACATCGTGCATCGTTCATCGTATTTAACCTCGAGTATTGCGATTACATTGTCTCGAGGCTTTTTACAAATGAATGACGAACATAAATAAAAGTAATTTTACAGCATCATGCTGAGCCGCGTCCATTTCGTGACACGGCCTAGGCTGTCTTTTTGTCTTTGTCATAGGTGTAAATAATTGATATAGGGCATTTTCAAAAATTGTTGTACCCAATTGTGTCAGTTTGTCACCATAATTAAGAGCTAGGTTGTACGAAAATTGTCTTTTCCTTATTAGATAATTTATAATTTATAAATGACTAGCGACCCGCCCCAGCTTCGCACGGGTTTATATGTATGCAAATAATAATAACATGCATGTATTATACTTACATATAAACCTTCCTCTTGAATCACTCTATCTATTAAAAAAACCGCATCAAAATCCGATGCGTAGTTTTAAAGATCTAAGCATATATAGGGACAGACAGACAGATAGCGGGAAGCGACTTTGTTTCATACTATGTAGTGATATGCATAACTACCGTTCCTTCAATGGGAAACTAAGCTGACACTGAGTTAATTTTTGTTTAAGAACTCGCGCTAATTGGGTACCTACACAAGTTTTTGAAAATACCCATTATCTAATTGCTGTCACGAATAAATGTTTGGAATTATTGAATGTTTAGCAAACAATGCCATTATTTGGCAGCGCCAATAAATTATTCAAGTAATTAGATAAAGCGTGTCCCCTATTCTTCTCCAATCCGTTCCACTGTATCATTTCATTGATCACATTCTAATCTATTCACGACACAACCGTACCTAATCCGGAAGGTTGAAACAGGTTGAAACAAAACCCGATCGGAATGGAATCCGCATCCAAACACTTGAAAACAATAGCACGGACGGGTCTGGCAGGTCAATCAAAAGATAAAGGCTTTGGGCACGGCCTCGGGCATTAATTAGGAGCCGATTTAAGCAGATTGACACTGCCCGATTAATACTGCGGACAATGTCCGTAATTCTGTTTCAATAGGCCGTAATGGGGTTGGTTTGGGCATCAGGCGTATGTTAGCTTCGTAAATATAATTATTATAATTAGGTTAAACCTATGTTGTAGCTACATTCAAAACTCCGATTCTGGAACTTCTATAAAGGGTTACTGAAATTAACATTTTATTTAATCTTAGATAGCGTGGCTTTGTGATGGTCTCATAATGATAAGATAAGGCATTCGTCTCTTTTCACACTATTCTATTCGTATATAAATTATCGCATACACACGACGTTACATGGGGCATTCATCAAAATCAAATGTTGATGTTTTACCTTATCCTCGATTAACTTAATTAACACATGTCTTCTAATCTTATTCGCTAGTAAAACGCCTTTCTTGAAGAGAGGTTCTAGACTGGCGTTTTTTTAGCTTATCCCCCGAAACAACCGGTTCTGTCGTCGGTTTTTCCTTCAATTTAAATTTTATGATAAAAAAAATGTTAAAATGTTAATGTTTAAATGGAGTTTACCACAAATAAAAAACCTTATTAAATTGATCCCAAGTACCCGTTGAGGTAACTCTCACTTTCGATTATCCGAAGGACTAGGGAACGGAGTCACCAAGGCAACAGCCTGCCGTTATATTTTCACAGGCCGTCAAAATTCAGTATTTATTGCAATTATCTCCGCTTTCCAGTCTGCTGGTTAGTCTACATAGATCATAGGGTGGAGCTCCGTGGAACAACGAAACTCCAATCACGGGTGTTCATTAAAATAGTTGAGTAATTTTCGACATGTTAAATCTGCAGTGAAGTTGGCTGTTTTGTACTCGTATTACGCTAAAGTAATTCGGGGCGGCGCTAGATTATTAAGCCAATTAAAGGAGGAACTGTCTATTGGAATAGGATATGAATAAAACAGTGCTTATAAAGAGATTAGTCCATACAATTTGAACGTAAACCTCAGATGAACTTCTTATACCAGGTGGGTTGAATCAGGAAAGTACTATTTGATACTTGCCACACATGTATAAAATTAAATCCCAGCTCTATCTAGTATTTCATGCGATACGAGAAAAACGAACGTTATCTCTTAATGAACATTAGGGTAGAATTAGGCAAATCGGAATGCTTAATCAGTGGAATATATTTACTGCGAGAATTCTCGAGGTAAATTGGCGAGAAAGGAAGCCTAATAAGTATTGATGTGATTCTGGCGCTTTGCCAGAGAGAAAACGATGCTATACTAAACCACAGATACTCGTGAGAGACAGTCTACGTTGCTTCCTTCTGGACAGAAGATTCTAACTTACTGAGTTTCTTACGGACTTACATCCTTTTCAACGAACGTTATAGAGATAAGAAGTCTGGAATAAATTTGTAGTATAAGTAATAACTATTTTTCTCGTTTATCGTTTGACTGGGCAGAAAAAGTGTCTTAATAAGTATATATTAGGTAATGCTTGGATGACTCAAATAAGCCGTTTCATTCATTCTAATCTTTTGATATTTTTGGGAATAGTGTTATTACGCTACGCTAGAAGAAGCATGACAATAGGAATAAAATATAGTTTTGCATGGTTACGATATCCTCCGAATATCTTCATCCGCAAACGCAATGGCCTGATACAGATTGTACGCTCAATATATACATAGGAATACAATCTCATTGTCTGGTATGAGTACAATTTGAGGGAATTTTCGTCTAATAATATGTTCAATAAAATGTTTCCATTAAAGTTTACGTATTTATAGGAGTGACAGCGATCTAAAATGTGATCTAACTTTAACATTTCTGACTAGCAGTGAGTGTGGCATTCGGTATTTACTGAGCAGACTATGATTTATTAGTAAACACAGGATTATCCGCGCGGAGCCCAGAAGAATAATTTCGATATAATTAATTGATCGTCGTTAAATCCGTTAAATTGAAATTGTTTTTGTTTTGCCACTGGAGCGGGATTTCGCTTTTATTGGATCCCTTGTTTGTGCCCCGTCGCCTGCGGGGCTAATTTTGAGAGCCTAACAAATTACCCTCATAGACCAATCAAAAAGGATATTACCTACAATAATAGTACATTTTGATAGTTTTTTTCACCAGAAGAAACCTCTGGGGTTTATATGCTGTTGAATAGTTCGCTATGGTATACATTCATTTTACTTGACTACATCACTTTTATAAACTTATAAATATTACAATACACTCGTATTGGGTTCAGATAACGTCAGATATCTTTTGATACTGGGTATCGATTTTAAGCTATTTACGTATTTATGCTGTAGTTCTTTAGGTAGTTGGTTTATTATATGTATAAGGAAGAAGATATCTGACGTTTCTTTTCCCATGCACATTGACAAAATTAGGTAATTTGAACATAGCTAAATATTAGCTTTGGTATATTTTGTCTAAGGTTGCTTTTTCTTACATTTAATACTAATTGATTTTTGTACGCATAGGTACTCTTCTTTTAAAATACATAGCTAAAATTCCCCATATTATCACCTAATATTTTTATATGAAACGGGCCCCAGACCACTTTTTCTCAGGATACGGAGTAGTATGGAGATCCGAAAGTTTAACGGTTTTTTCCTGAAGTATTTCTTGATAGTAAATACCTACGTACCAATCAAGTAGATAATCAGACCAGGTTAAGTAAGCCACATCCTCAAGCAAATACCGTCAAGGATCGAGACCGTATCAGAAAGACGAAAAGGCAAATTATCGGGACTACGACGTTCAAAAGTGATCACGATTTTCAGAAATTAATCATAGTCATCATCATTATATCAGCCGAAAGACGTCCACTGTTGGACATAGGCCTCCCCCAAAGAGTGCCAATGTGACCGGTCCTGTGCCACCCGCATCCAGCGGACCAGGTCATCAGTCCACCTTGTCGACGGTCTTACCCACACTGCGTCTTCCAGAAATTAATAAAAAAACTAAATAAAGTAATTATAAATAAAGTGAAAGAGAGATATAAGTAAATAACGTATGCCTAATACCATGTTTCATTTACAACTACCATAAGATTAGTGAGTGGCGGTAGACTAATGGTTGGGGTATCTGTACTCCTCGTTCCTTAAGCTACAAGCCTTCCGCGTATCAGGCAATTTGTTAAAAGAAAAACAACTGACGGCAGTGAAACAGGAAATTTGTTTTTTGGTCCTCGCAAAGACGAAAATTGGCAACATCATGACGATATTGGATCGGATTTGTCGCAAATATTATTTAGTTTTACCCAGGGATTGTAACCGGTTTTTTGCAAAAACCTCGAAATAACCACATATCTGAACTATTTCATACTTCATAAGAACGAAAAAATAACGGTTACATTCCCATACAAAAAAAAACGGTTACAATCCCGTTTTACCTACCAAAAAGAGGTCGACAAAATGGATTCTGACACTGACAAATACAACAAATGTACCATTTGATATCCTAGTTAAACGAAGAAACGTGGACGAATTAGTCCGTTAATTTTTTTATGTTAGGTATACGGAATAGGGTATAGGTGTCTAACCTACAGCAACTTTGTACAAGAACTGTTCTTCAGACGAAATAATATAAATTAGTTTCTTCAGCTAAGAGAGAAGCGTAATTAGTACCTAGTTTGATTCGAACTACTTAACAGAAAAACCACGGAAACCGCGCTCATAACGACATTTGTTTTTGACGTTGATGTAATGATATTGCGTCGAGAGTAAAAGCAATATAAGTACGCATTACGGAATATCGAGGCGATCCAATAAAACGACCGCCTCTCCAATCTGAAGCCAGTCAGACAGTCTTTATAGCATTGTTATTGTCAATTGAACTTAAGTGCAGACGACTTTAAGTCTATTTTCTGGTAAATTGGTTTAGGTTCAGTCAGTATTAGGTTACCGAACGCCCGGGGCCGGCTACCGTAAAGCATTTCGAATGATTACTATCTTAACCATGTATCTCCTTTTGATGTCGTATTTAAAAGTGTGCTTTATGTTGTACGAATCTAAGTTGATTTTATAAATAAGCTATTGCGTAAAATACGAGGTTAATAAAACAATCAGTTACTTTTTGTTTAGTTTTTTCGTTGTTCGCTATTTAATTGAGGACATACTGATCTGATACTGTTGTTTGATGTCAACTTGTACTTTTTGTAGTAGGTTAAAAGACAAAGAAATTGTTATTTTTTTGTGGCGGGTACGTACTTTGAATACTTGTAAGTATCAATTAATCTTGTTGCTAACCTTGATTTAATTGTTAACCTTGTTTATTGACAAGATAATACAACATCGTTATACTAGTACTTTGTAAAATGTTACTTTACTGCACCACACGCAGATACTTACAAATGGTGAACTTGGTGTTAATGATATTGGTTAGAAATAATAGTACATTACTTACCTAGGGCGGTAAAACCAAGAATGTCTCAGATCGCAGGTATTTATAAATATGCGATCTGAGGCTTTCTTTATTACCGCCCGTTGTAAGTACAAAAATGTACGTCTCTCCTTGGCCAGGAGGTGGGATTTTCCACACGCATAGCGTGCGATAATTCCTACTTTATAGCCAGGTGTGAGGTAAACTACCTTATGGTACAGTCGCCATCATATACATAGGTACACTATAGGTGTTCAAAAATATCGGCACATGCACCCTAGTGCCTTGAAAATAGAGGTGTGTTCCGATGTTTGTGACGTGCTTGTTTGCTCCGATGTATGTGATGGCGACTGTACTAAATACATACATAACATACTCACTCACATTGTTACTTCAACTGAGAAGACACCCAAGTCAAGTCGTGCAAATTTGGACCCGGATTTGAACCCGCTCAGTTCACCAGTTCACTAACCAACTAGACTAACCGCGTCGTCAAACTAGCATATGACTATCCTATGGTATTTCTTTAACATGCACACAGATTCAAAGAGACAACAGGTCAACAGAAATAGTTTAATGTTTCCGATCGGCGATTACCGATAGGGTTGCCCCACGTCCGGCTCGAATTACCACACTGCACTGATTGACAGCTATATTCCCTAGACAACCCTAACAGACCGCCCTTATTACGTGGAATTTAATAAACATAGTCCGCCGGCACAGTATAAATGCGACGGCCAGTACGATGACCTTTTATGTCGGGTTTTAATCCAGCGAACAAACATGCACACTAACAGAGAGATGTCAACTTTCCTTAGCGAAAGATAAACCGTACACGTAATTGCAAAAATGTTTGTTCGTTTGGTCTAAACGGGTCATATGTACACAGTGTTTAAAACAAAACTCGTCATTCGGACTGTGGTCAATAGAGGATTGTGAACCTGTAATTTTTCATACAAAAAGCGATAACGTTTTTCACACCGTAAACATTCTTCGTTTATTATAATTTTTGGACATGTTGTAGATATAATGAAAAACTAGGTCTGTACGTTTTGATTTTTAAGAAATGTTGCTTGCGTTAAAAGTTATTGCATCTAAAAATCGATATTTTTGACTTAAAAACTTTGTCTACCGTTTTATTTTTTTTAAATTAATCTTAACTGATTTGCTAAAAAAAGAAAACGTACAGACATAGATTATAGTGTACTGAATCCAATAATACCAAAATTATTCCATTTCATTAAAGTTTAGGGGGGTAAAAATGTTATCAACCGGAACAATATTTCAACAAGGAAATGTAGGCAATTGCCTCCAGGACTAGCTACTCTCTCTATCGCACGATACGGGTGAGGCACAGAGCGGTGTGAAACAGGTATAATTTTTTAAAATACCTACTCGTGCCGCGTATCGGCACTTCACAATCCTCTTAAGAGCTTACGTGCATATAAATAATGTTTTATTGCATAATAAGACGCCGTTAAGCGGATTAAATTCAAATTCAAGTATTTATTCGTGACAAAAAAAAATAACACATACACAATAAATAATATAAAAAGCGGCCAAGTGCGAGTCGGACTCGCATATGAAGGGATCAGTCAAATAAATTGCAGTTTACAATTTATGACGAATTAAAAAAAAAACTACTAGCTAGATCTCGTTCAATCCAATTTTCGGTGGAAGGTTGCATGGTAATGTACATCATATATTTTTTTTAGTTTTATCATTCTGTTATTTTAGAAGATACACAGTTCCTGAGTCATGGATGTTTTCTATGTATTTAAGTATTTATTTATTTATATACGTATGTTTATCGTCGTCTACATAGTACAAGCTTTGCTTAGTTTGGCACTAAGCCGATTTGTGTGAGATTGTAAAAGAAAAAAAAAGAAAAAAATATATACAAAATTATTAATTAATTCTGTTTTTAAGTATTTGTTGTTATAGCGGCAACAGAAATACATCATCTGTGAAAATTTCAACTGTCTAACCATCACTGTAGTTGAGATACAGCCTGGTGACAGACGGACAGACAGACAGACAGACAGACGGACAGACGGACAGACGGACAGACGGACAGCGGAGTTTTAGTAATAGGGTCCCGTTTTACTCTTTGAGTACGGAACCCTAAAAAGGAAATTTTATAGGACTAAAATACTAAAATACACACTTAATAATAAAAATACACAAAAAAGGAAAAAATGAACCATTTTTAAATTACAAACGTCGAAAAGTTGCATCCCACAAACCACTACGTATGTAAGAGTCCAACCGAATATTAGGTTTTGTAGCTCTTTACTTTGATAAAGTCCATAGGAAAGACTCGAACTTAAGTCTGTATACAAGTATAACCTAAAATCATCATTTTATTTTTTAAATTTAATCGTATGGCTTATATTATTTTTGGCCTTTTTTGAGTTTGTCACTCTTTAGTACCACCCAGGGGACACTTGCAGGGCTGCGGACGCGAGTGACAGTTGTCCCCCCTTTGTCAAGTGAGTGGGCAACTCGACTGTTAGAGGTTCTTAAGCCGCCCGAAGGCCTCTAACTCGGCTTAACGACTACTGTCATAGACAGCAACCGGGATCAACTGCTTAGCGTGCCTTCCAAAGCACGGAAGCGCTCATTTATATAGTAACCACTCAAACAGACGGTCACCCATCCAATTCAATCGCGTCAATTTTTTTTGTTTTTTTGTTGTTACTTACGTAGGTAATGTACTAACGCTTAATAACCACCCCCCTTTTGCGGGAAGGTCCGTCGTTCCTTTCCACGCTGTATATCCGCAATGCGAAGAACATAATCATTGTTTTCCATTCCATAAAATATCATTGGTTTGATGTTCGTTACGTTAAGGTATATAATTCGATAGTCCTCTGTGGAAGAAAGATATGAAAAGCATTTTAAAAAAAAATGCAATGGACTAAATTGTGTAATTGTATATTATATTATTAATCATTGAAAGTTGAGCCCTGCTACGAATCGAAGTTCATGAAAACTCTGCTCTTATCCATGGGTGCTAATGAAATACATTTCA
Organism: Epinotia brunnichana; assembly: GCA_963854355.1. NCBI lineage: Eukaryota > Metazoa > Arthropoda > Insecta > Lepidoptera > Tortricidae > Epinotia > Epinotia brunnichana. Next base: position 11,321,294 of record OY977949.1, on the reverse strand, counting down.
AAGTTAAGGTACTGAGCAATTATAATATTGTGCCGCCGGTGCATGCAGTGTTACTAAATTGTTTGCGTTGCGTCGAGTAGGCTTTGATTGAAATTCCTAATGGGTTGTCTGTAACTATGCATAACGTTCATATAGCACGGAGTTACAAAGAGCGTGATTATTATATTGATTTATACTTGATTACGATTTTTAACTGGTTACAGACTTATGCAAACTATAACATAAACAAGAGTTAAGAACTGGCTACTGGTAAATTAATGTTATTAAGAGTCTAAATCACATTAATGTGTCTAAATTTTAGACAGAAGACGTACTGAGCATACACTTTACCGAACTTCTATAAAAAATGTTATCTGATGATAAAATAATTATTATCAAACTTTTGATTATATGTTATAAGGTCAATAATAAAGCATTATATTTGAAATAATACTTCAGGCCCCGTTGCATGGATGGCCTTATCACGCGACAAGGGACAAGATAGAGCATCCGTCCCTGGCTGACACCGTTCGATAGAACGAGACGACGCTCTTATCTTGTCACATATCGCGTGATATGATCATGCTACGGGGCCAGTAATGGTTTTTTTATGAAGTAGATACCTATGCATTAAAGGCTTATAATACCATTAACTACCGAAACTTTAGTCGAGTAATCTTCAAGGACTGCATAATGAACGAATTCAGTAACAACCACAAATAATTCAATATTCACTGGAATCCCTAAACAATTGAAATGTTACGTTCTTCAGAGCTCACGTCCGTCAGGTCACTTTGTGCGCCCCGTAGCCGGGTTTGGGCTAAAACCTTTTATTCTGACAAAGCCCACTCCGACTCAGGATGGAGTGGAAAGTTGATTCGGTTTGCCGTATTATGTATTGTTGTGTGTCTCCATTGTTCCCGGCAACGAGACGGATCGTATGTTTGTTTGCTTGTTCGGTGTGAGAAAATAAACAATGCACTTACCGAATTGCATGAATGATTCATTCATTTTCATGATTTTTATTGACTTCTATCATGAGGTTTTATGAAATGCTTTATTGTCAAATACACGTAATTGGTGATTTATATATATGACAATTTATATATATAACAGCTGCAGTCACATGTCTGATGTTTTCTTTGACTCGGTCGTGAAATTTAAAATAAGGTCTGGTAACTGCTTGGCTTCGCAATAATAATAAAGTTGGTGACATCCATTTTCTATAAGAGTGACGCGCAGAAAGTTGTTAAAAAAGTTTTAAATTATTTAGTTACGTCGCAATAATCAGTTAAGCAAAAACTATGTATAATTTTGATAAGTTAATGTTAAGGTTTTTTTTATATAATGCATGCGGTGTTTACCTTTAAGTGATTGTTACACTTAGCAAGTAGTTATGATAATTGGATTACTGTAAACTTCAGTGTAAACAATTGTTGGTGAACCAAAATAAATAAATAAATAAACTTGGCTATTTTCAAGTTATCTACTTCTCACTACTACCGTCGTTAATCGTAGAGCACAAATTCTCTCAACACGCTCTCATTTCCTTGTAAGTCAGTCGTATGTAGATCGTTTTGGTGGGTTTGACCGTTTAGCTCGCATAGCGAACTTCGTAACTTCTGCTGCTGAATTCGCTGTTTTGACTGACTTTACAAGCTGTTCAATAACAGTGTTTTTTCCGCAGTTTCCTTTAATCAGGTTATCAACGGTTCTATATTTTCTCAATTTAATCCCCGAAATCTTAAAAAGCTACATGCTTACATTTCACCGATATTACACATTTTATTAATAATATAAAATAAATAAAAAATAGAATATCGTTTATTTACTTTTTGAAAACATTGTACAAATATTTTTTTAATACAGTTGCTCAAAAAGTGGTACTTTTTGTAGCTGCAAATCGTGCGCAAAGTTGTATTTTGCGCACTAGTGCTTTTTACTTTTCCACGTGTATCGAACGACGTTTTTTAATACAGTTGCGAAAAAATAAGAAAAACAACAAGTAAGGAATTTGAAACTTTTATATTATTAATTCTGTAACATCATCATTGTAATACAGTTGAAAAATAATTAAGTTGTTAATAGTACATTATGATACAAGTGTGCTAAGTTGGTCATTACACTCGAGTCGGTTTTTAAGCCTGAGCCGAAGGCGAAGGCTTAATGGAGACGAGAAGTGTAATGACCAATGCTCACGTGTTTCATACGACGTTTTTCAACACATTTGCGAGGAAAAAAATAAAAAAAATAAAAAATGAAAATGTTAAAAGATATGTAATGAAAAGGCACTAGTGCGATAATGTAATGTAAAAGTCACGGCATGGGTGATATTCTGCATTATTTTGCTAATATTTATAAAGATATGTAATGAAAAGGCACTAGTGCGATAATGTAATGTAAAAGACACGGCATGGGTAATATTCTGCATTATCAGTGTAAATACGCTGTAATAAGACCTACTTTACGAGCAGGTGTGTTGAAAAATATTTTTTTTTTAAATACTGTTCTTACTTGTTGTTTTTCTTATTTTTTCGCAACTGTATTAAAAAACGTCGTTCGATACACGTGCGGAAATGTCATTCTTCACTCGTCCCGAGTCTTACCACTCGCCTACGGCTCGTGGCAAGATATCTCTGCTCTCGTGAAGTAATGACATACTTTCCGCACTAGCATCGAAATGTACTATACCTATGACCTCCACATTAGGCTAGGGTAGGTCTGTCTTGTGGAGTATAAATGTGACCCGGTGGAAATCGCTCTATGGGCGTTACTAGATATGCCGTTCACGGGGATATTCCCAGCTAGTGATTTTCCCCGATATTCCTCATACAAATCGGAATCTTTTTATTTTTTATTTTCTTTAATGAGGAAAAAACAGAAATATAAATTCACAGTTATTTACAAAGGGAATATAAGTTAGTCTTTCGGGAATATTCCCGGAACGGCACAACTCTAGGCGTCACACAGCTACCGTCTAAATTGTATGACGGATGCCAGTGGAGTCGAACTTGCCTTCCCTGTCCCCCGAGCTTTGCCGAATGCGCTCCGCAGAGGAATCCAATATCTGTTCACAATAATGAAATTGCAGTATGAATGCTGCCGTGATTTTGATTATTGAATCACGGCTCATATTTTGCAAATTGATATTGCCGGTTTTCTCTTCGATGCGGTGATTCTGTTTATTTTACCGTTGCCGCGAATGCAAAGAGGATTACGTTGATGATCGTCGATTTTTAAAATTGTGATGTTATGTAAGAGTATGTGTAGTCATCCTTTCACTCTGTTAAAATTTTATTTGTATTTTTGCGAATCGTTTTGTGTTGTCTGTACAGTACAAGATCCTGCCGTAATAAATGTAATTATTATAGGAATGCATATTCTTATATAATTACATACTACCTACCTACCTAGGGCGCACATAACTTTGAAGCGCATTTAAACAAGTTGAATTATGCCTATTGTGGAACCTGAAGACTTGCTACTTTTTTAAAAACGTTAGTGATTATCACATCACCGTTTTGTATAGGTACTTAAATAATTTTTCTTTAAAGGGATTACGTGAATTCAATTATAAGTAGGTATTATACAAAACGATAACATCATACATAAACTTTATGTATTTCATTATTGTTACTAACTTCTGCGTATATAAATAACATGTATTCTCTGTAGTATCTGTATTATTCACAAATAAATACCAACTGTCATATTACCAATAAGTCGATAATTCACTATAGTATATCCTTATTGACCCAGAAAAAAATCCTAAGTGTAAAAATATCTTTAACATAGACTGTACTACGCGTAGCATTAGTCACGTATTCTCACCAAATTGGGGTCAGGCGAGACATCAAGGATCGAACCCGGAACCTCGTGGGCGGGAGCCGTTGCTCGACACGTTTGCCGCCTACTGAACTCTAATTAGAAACCATTGAGTACCGACGCCATTTTTAACTCTATTCACCGTAATGCAAAAATAAATATGAATGAACTATCGCGGCAGTGCATTCTACGGTTTATATGGGCGAATACTTGTAACCAATTGTGAAATTAAAGTACTTAATATATATTTTACGCCACACGTCGATACGCTTGCGAAAAGTTCCATATCCTGTCTTGGGGAGATGTAAAATATTGTACCACTTACCACGGGCGGAAGTAAAAAAACCTCTGATCGCATATTTATCGCCCTTGCCTTCGCCTCGGGCCTCTAATACCTGCGATCTGAGACATTTTTGTTTTTAATAATTAAGTGTTAGTTAATAAATTTAATAATAATACTTAGGGTCTAGAATTCTCGTGCGCGCGTCTTTACCTGCACATGCATGGACGTCCAGCGGGCTAGCATAGGACTGTCCCAGTGGTATGCGAACGCACTCAGGATGCTGATGGGGCTGCCGCGCAAACGATACAGAAGCGAGGCGCATCTCTTCCTCATCACAGCCGCGAAGCCATCCGTCCGCGCTTCGGCAAACATGCCGGACGCACTACACCATCCTGGTTTTACCGCCCTGGGTCAGTAATGTACTATTGTGTCATGTCCACGTACTGTAGGTACTATTGTGTCAAGTCTACCGACCTGTACACGTATTAATGCATATATTAGGTACGTCATTATTAAAAGCGGCTATAAATAAATAATATAGGTTTACATTATGAATACGATTTTTTTAACTGAATATGTAGGTTGCATTTATTATCATTAAAATATACATATTATACAAAGCGAACGAATATAAAACTATTAACAATAACAATAAGAAAAATGGTAGAAACTAAGCCTAACTATTTTTTTTTACTATTTCTAAAAAGGGCCCCCGTGGCATCGTACTAGCTTGGTTTACATAATTAGTTCCATACATATTAGCTAGATAAGGGTTTGCAAGATCCGCCAATATTTTGGATCCGGATATTTCGGATATTTCAATTCAACAGATCCGGATATCCGGATCTTTCGGATAATACGGATCCACAAAATTTTTTTTGGTATAAAGTAGGAATTTTAAGTTTAAATCAAGAAAAAACGGCTACACCACCGTATACCTAAAAGATTTTAAATAGGTACGCATTCCCGAGGTCATAAAGAGTATAAACTTCTTTTTTTTATTCAACTTTTTATTTACAACTACAAACTAACCGGCAAAGTGAGAGTTACGTCACTGAAAGCTGTCATTTGAATAACAACCAGGGGTAATCAACGTAACGTTCCAAACGCGCGTTAGCTATCGAACTGTCATTTTCCCACATACAATTTGACATGTAGATCTACCTTACGTGCGTACAATTCGTTACGTGATTGACCACAGCAGGTCGAGTTAACTCCGTACCTGGTGCTCGTACATATATTTCAATGAGCTCTATGTACCGGAGTTAATTCAATAGGGTTGTAACTAGGTATCAAACCTAGGAGGAGAAATTGACAATGTGATCCGGACGAGGGAAAAGGTGTTTGTCTAGCAGGGGGCATTCCTTTAGGCAAGACTGTGTCTGGATATGGAAAAAACGGTGAACGGGCATTAATATAGCGTACCATGCTTATTATATTACATGATCATATTATAGGTCAAGATTATATAAAAAAAATTAAAAAATATTACAAGTACTAAACGTAGGTATTGTTGCTGCATTTACTTTTTACTTCCTGGGTCAACTATACTTCTTAATCATTTCTATAGGTTTATTTAACTAAACTAATCCCCTTATTCATAAAACTTAAAATGGCTGCTAAATAAAATGTGCTTTGTCCACTTCTTACGAACACAAATGTCAAAGTGACAGATAAGGACAAACGAAATTTAACGCCATTTTATAGTATTTTATGCAACTGTTGTATAAGAAAGGTCTTAAAACGCGAGTGGCGTAGGTTGCATACAATACTTTTTCTACGACAAATTTTAAATAAATAACAGACTACAGAATAGTTAAACTTTTCAGGCAGCAAGTTTTCTATTCGTAATTTTGCTACTCACACAATTTCTTCAGGAGTGCATTTATTAATTTTTTCGACCATGTTAAAAGGAACGTACACTTTTGTCTTCACAAACACGAATAAAATCTTAATAGTTTAGGACTAATAGTTTATCATCTTTCATCTTTTCATTTTGAACTGTATTTTGGAGGGAAATCGGAAATGTGACAGCTCTTGCTTATGGTTTGTTTTGTTTTTAATTTGTTTGCACTTGTTATCCAAACCAAACCGAATCCGGACCCGGACCGAATTCGAACTGTTTATTTTTATAAATAATTCCAAGAATTTATAAAACATGTAATTTAACACACAATAGATGATGATTTATTATTATTGTAGTAAATAATTTATAATATACAAATATTAAATCGTAAATAAATACTTTTATTTTGAAATATTTGTTTATGAAGTTGGCACCACTGCAATATAGCAGCCGATTAAAAAAAAAGTTAAACAGTGCTTTTATGAAAAATGTATGAACCAAAAAAGTACGCTAAACAGTTCGTTTTTGGGCCATAGAGCATAGAGTGTTTTGACGTCTTATTAGTGGTGTCATTGTATTTGAGCTACAGCCTATATAAATGACAGATAACGGTACAGGAGTAGAAAAAATAGTTAAAATAGGCTTGTTGAACGTTTATGAATACGGGCGTAAGTCTTTAGTAGGTAGCTATATAGGTAACATTGGATTTATAATAATTACTTTGTGTCTTTGCCTACGGTGAATTAGTGCATTTAAACCAACGCCAACTTTCTCCATGAAACTGCGGCATTTTTACTAGTTTGTAGTATGTAGGTTTCATTCGTTTTTGTGACTAATAAATTAAAAACAAAAATAATCTGGTCTGGGATGATGAAGTGGCGAATAAAAACAGAGATTGAGTTATCTACCATTCGGTTTTCAGCGTGGACTCGGTAAAAACTTCATTTTGTAGCCGTATTTTCGGTTTTCATGGTTGTATTTTAAGGATCCGTAAGATCCGAAAGATCCGGATCCAAGAACCTGTAAGATCCGGATCCGAAATTCGGCGGATATCCGGATATTTCGGATATCCGGATTGCAAACCCTAGCTAGATATGATACTAACACTATGCCTGGCAATCGTGCTTGTTGTAGTTTCCTCTTTTGTCATTGTACTATCTAGAAACAATTGACTATCATCATAGTTTTAGTAAACACCTTCGTCAAGTAACTATGTTCACAATAACAAACTTTACTAACACTACTATTACCTACCTCATATCATATAGCATGGTCACTTTTCTCCATCACGAATTTATCTTCATCATCATCATCATCATCATATCAGCCAAAAGGCTTCTCCCAAAGAGTGCCACAATGACCGGTCCTGCGCCACCCGCATACAGCGGACTCCCGCGACCTTTACCAGGAACTTTACCTTAGACTCAGATAACTCATAACATAACATAACGCGGACATAGTATCAATGGTATTAAAATAACACACTTCCTTTTACGGTCGCGCTATAAAAATCTGCGGCTTGTATGGAGCGTCAGCTTGGCGGACTTACTCAAAAGCGCCGCTATCTCTATCACGTATGAATTAACATAGTGTAATCTGATACACGCACCGAATTACTATCATACTAATGTAACTGTCACTGCCTATATAGAGTAAGGTACCTATTCATATCAAGTAACACTGCTGGAGGCTAAAGCGTTCGTAGCATACTGTAATGTTCATGTACATATGCTGTTTTATTGCGAATGCTGCACACCTCTGCGTGCCTTAACTGACGTAAGTGCACCCATAATTACGGTGTACGAGGCGTTATATTATTGAAATAGCACAGGTGAGTGATTACTCAAGTCGATCGTATTAGTTCCGTGTGTGTTTATGTAAATACATGCTTTGAATGAACCCATGTGCAATAATTGACTGTCGTGTCGCCTGTTCCTCGTTAAATTGACTTAAGGAGCATATCAATTTAGCACTAGCTGATTGGTGCCAATTATGTCCGTAATAACTTTACAACGTGAATCTTTATTTATAATAGCTTCTGCCCGCGACTCCGTCTGCTTGGAACTCGTTTATATAGTAGGGTTGAAACACAGGTAGGTTGAAACAACGCAAATATCTCGCAAACCGTTGGCGGGACGGCGAGGGGTCCAAGGGGGGAAAGACGCGGACGATCGGTTTGTACACGAAAAACATCGTGACGTTGCTTCCCGCGCGCGTAGTTTGTTTGTAGAAGACCCTATTGTGTTTTGATCCCCAAAAGTAAGTATTTTCACTCGTCGAGTTTTTTTAATTATCCTTGTTTCTATTTAAGTCACAGTATTGAGTGTGTGTTTTTGTTTGAAGTGAAGCTTGTGGATCGTGTCAGCGTATCTAGTTTTACTGTATCAATATTGTCATTATTACTACAGCGGATTTTATCCGAAAGTGGGAAGTGGGGACTGTTGAAACGGGACGGTTGAAACAGAGTGATTTATTTTTATTTTTATTTTATTTATTGGTATTGAGGATAACAACAGCCGTAGATATAACTAATACTTGGTAATTACATAATACAAGGCCAATAACAGTCATCCATTAATTACTTAAGAAACTATTAACAAGGTAAGTCATTTTTTTTTGTATTTGTTCGACATTGAATTACGAAAGTCAAAGAAAGTTATATTTTAGTTTATTTTCATGTGTTTTTAATTATTCTTGTTTACTTTTAAGTTAATTTACGGTGACCAATGACTGATATTAATATACAGTAGTGTTAGCAATAAATAGTGGGCCCGTCGTGGGCCATTAAAATGTAGGAACTAAGTTTTGTCTCCTCCTCGGGATCCTGATAATGACGAATCAAGTATGGCCTTGCCTCTATGAGCCACCTCGGTGTGGGCTAACCCCTCATGGACAACTACCCAAATGTAGGATGAATTAGATACCTGCTTCGGCCTTCTTACTACGATGTACTTACTTCACCAGACCCCGTCTTGGGATGACATCGTAGAAGTAATACTCACTCCTGGAACTGGCCGCGCCTTTCCCGCCGTGAGATTGGAGGTTAGGATGAGCCGATTATGAATAAAATACCGTGATTCTTGCACACTATATAATTCGGTCACCAACCTTGCATTTGAACACTTTATTTACATATAACTTAAACTGAGATTAACCTAGATTTATTTAATTAGCCGCCCGAGGCGACTTGCTCCGTGAGCCGCTTGCCGTGGAAGAGTCCACAGACTAGACACCACTCCCGTACGTGAATGACAGAGATCGTTCTGAAACACGGCACTTGATCGGAAAGTTAGCCAACTTATGTTGGCAGTATTGAAATACAATGTCAATTTATTTCCATCACAAATTACATGTTGATTTGCGTCAACAAGTAGAGTTAAACTTGTATGCGCAAAAACGCTAGCTGATTAAAAACAGTTCCTAAATTATACGTAATTTCATAGAAATAACGAATAAAACACATAAAATTATTATATTTTATCACTGTTTCGACCGCCCCTGGGATGGGGACAGTTGACACAAATAGTTATTTTTTTCAGTTTGATCTACTACTAAAACTGACACACCTGGGTTCAAAATTCTATTGCCGTTTAGTAGCTAAAAATACGCTCTTTCATTTGATATATTTTTTTTATCTCTCAGGTGATAAAAAGCAAAGTTACGGACGATATAAAAAAAATGTTTCAATCGTACCCAGTCTACCCTAGCTCCATACAAACTTTTACCCACCATTTTAAAGGATGATTTCCGGGATAAAAACTGCCTTATGTCCTTCCCCGGGACTCAAACTATCTCTATACCAAATTTCATCTAAATAGGTTCAGCGCTTTTGTCATTTATAATAATTATAATATTATTAAGGGTTTGCGGATTTTTAATTCCTGTAACCTATAACGTTTTACCACAACGCAACCCACTATTATTATATCTGCTGAAACACGTCGACATAATATAGACGATAATGAGTGCTATAATGAACGGTTCTGCGCCACCCATATCCAGCAGACTTTACCAGGTCTTTTGGTTGATATCATGATGATGATGAAGAACCCACTATTTCCTCTCTTATCAAAAGCAGGTAAAAATATTGACAGGGCTTACATCGATACTGTTAATAGAAACCGTTATGAATTTACATATGTACACCAAATATCCGTTTTTAGTTTTGTTGATCCACCAAACTATTTCTTTCAAAAAACTACCTTTGTATACAATTTACAATTGTACAATATAGATTTAGACATTCAAGTTCATTGATGTCTCCATATACTCCATAGATCAAGCCAAGAGGAATATCCAAAGGGTAGTAATACTAAAATTTATCGTTATATTATTCGGCAGAATCGTATTGGGTACCTTCCGCCGTATTAAAGGTTATCTTAACGTTATGAAAGCCTACTCAACTAAGTTTTACCCTTAAGTTAAGTGAATAGAGTTGGAAATTGAAGGATCAAATGAAAGTACCGATGCGAGGAAGTCAACGCTAAATCAAATATACAGATAATCCGTGAAAGGGGGATACATATTCAAATATCCATAATTCTGTTTGGGAATGAATTAAATTACAGGAATAGCTTACAGGCGCAGGTGTAATTTCGTTGAACAGCTTCCTCTTTTGCAAATGTGGAGGTGTAATTACCTAATTGCCTCCTTTAAATTTAAATAAAAATGTTAAAAGCTTTTAAAATTATATTCTAATATATGGCTTTTGAGATGCGGAAATTAATAAATGCTCTAAGGAACCTTAAATTATTACCATTTTAAGAACATCTTAGGAAGCGTAAGAAGAGTTGGATTGGAAATCACTACAAGTTTTTTATTACTTATTCTACTTGAAACTTATCATGAAAGCAATTCAAGTCGCTAACTAAACGGAAGAACGGAACGATTTCCAACGCTTTTAAAAGTGTAAACTTGTCCTAATTCAGATGAATAAATCATGACAGACGATGAATACATTGAATATCATGTCCCGATAGATTTTCAATTTCAGATCATTCCATTTAGCTTGACCGTTGTAGTGGGGAAAACAAAATGATTTATATTCAATTGTTTGTCTGGTTCGTCACTCCATATTTCATTCTCTGTAAATTTTATGTATGAGGCATTTTACTCTTCGGATGATGTTGGCAGACAACGGTAGTGTAGTTACTAGCTTATCGTTATGAAATGACAAGTGATACGCAGTCGTAATAAATATAACAGTAAATAAATGCATTATAATTATCTATATGGCAGTAATTTTTGTACTGTTTACCTACCTCCTGTGCAGTGTGTAATGACCAATTCGCGTTTAATATAGATACTCCATTTAGCTGTTTTTTTCTCGTAGGTATATAAAATACAACTAAGTGAGGTTATTGGTTTCCGTAGTTTTATGTATGTTAATATGTTTAATTATACAAGTGTGCTACTTATAACTGCGGGAAAAAATTCAGCAGGTGATATTGAGTGGTCATTTATTTCATTTATTTATTAAGCTTTAAATTGAATATACAATTTTACCCATAGGGTGTAGCTAAAATAATCAATATACACAGGAAATTATAAATAGTGTCCAAGCAGGACAATAAAAATGTAATATTCTTCTTAATACATTTATTTATTTCACAAGCACGAAATTAATGACAAATATAGCTCTGCGCGACATGCGCTTGACGCTGAGGTGGCTCGCTGACTGGCGGTGCGCGAGCGCAGCCGCCCGATCTGCCCTTCAAACGCCCCGTCCTTTGCCGTCGTCCGATGCCCGCGCGTACATCGTCCCGGCGTTGAAAGACTGGCTTTCAACAATAAATTGCAGAGATTCTTTGTGTTGCCTTTCGCGGGTCTAGGATATAGGTCTAGTCAACCCTTCGACAACCTGCAATATAGTCGTTGCGGTGAAGTTCACCCGATGGAGTAAAGTAGTTGATTTGTTCCCATGTATCTTTTTCTTGTATGTCTTCAGGTGTGATTTGATATGAGTCCTATCTACAGAATTCAGGATTTGTTGCCCTTAATGGGTAGGTAAACCATTCTTCCCTTCGACAACGTCTGTAGTAGGAACAATACACATTTTGTTGATTGCTCTTCTTATTGTGCCCCGATTGGTGATGACATCAGCGACACGGTTGACGCCATCTTTCCCAGGGTATAGATGGCTGATGCGTGCTAGGCGCCACTGAAGAGGAGGTAGTTGATCTTCCTTCAAAATTACGAGGTCCCCGACTCGAAGCTCTCGCTGCCGCGTCTTCCACTTCGTACGCTGTTGGAGCTCTGCTATGAATTCTCGTCGGCACCTGTCCCAGAAGTGCTGCCTCAACTGCTCTATGCGTTCGTATCTGTTGGGGTACTTTGTAGTAATAGGTCGGGACGGTACCGAGAGGCCGCCCGCAAAGGAAGTGCCCTGGAGTCAAAGGAGTTGGGTCAGTGGGGTCCGACGAAAGAGGCGTTAGGGGTCGAGAATTTAAAATAGCTTCGACTTGTGCAAATAGCGTTGCTAGCTCTTCAAACGTCAGGGAAGCCCCCCCAGCAATACGTCGAAGATGGAACTTAGCCGACTTAACCCCGGCTTCCCAGATCCCTCCGAAATGGGAAGAATAAGCTGGACTAAACATGAATTTAATTCCTTCATCATTAGCAAAATTAGTTATAGACTGACGACTAGATTCAATCAATTTACCCAGTTCATTGTTTGCACCTTTAAAGTTTTAATTTAGTTAGCCGGCCTTTGATACTACCGCGCTGCTTAATAAGCTTAGACAAATCATCAACCTTCGACGGCACATCCAACTTTGCCCCTTCCGGTGGTGCCATAACTTCAAACAATAAATATCGAAGGCGCTAACGACAATGAAATAAGTAAGTAATTAAATCTCAAACCAGTTAAATCCAGTCTCAGCCGCGACCGCCCGACATAGAAAATTACTCCGTCCGAGCACACAGCTAGCCAGCAAGGTGCGCGCGGAGCTGCTACGGACCCGGGCTGCACCCAGCAAACAGAACGCCTTAAGCGCGCCGGTCCCGATCAAACACTGAAATAGTCGGCAAATCGCTATAAGATATTTGAACTACAATAATTCGTTAAGAAGGGATTTAGCACGGTTATCTCCGTTTATTGTTTAGCAAAATCTCTAATAATTAAGGAAAACACTAAGTAATAGCCTTAATTAGGCAAACTTGTATAAAATATGGAATAGCCACGTATTGCACACAAAGGAACCGTTACTACAAATTTTAAATTTAACTACGTAACGGATTTGTAAATAACTTTCCGATTTACTAAAATTAGCACTGTAATGCCTGTATAATACAGCTTAATAAGGCAACTCTTGTACAAAAATATGGAATAGCCACGTATTGCACACAAAGGAACCGTTACTACAAATTTTAAATTTAACTACGTAACGGATTTGTAAATAACTTTCTGATTTACTAAAATTAGCACTGTAATGCCTGTATAATACAGCTTAATACTTAACATGCGTATAAATGCGAGTAATGCGATAATATTCGCCGAAATAAGCACTTCGCAAGCTAGATCAGGATACTATCCTGACGCTTTAAAAAAGAAGAATTTATTTACCAAATAGAAATAAGCACAGGCCGTTGCGTGCAGCTAATAGTCTTGTCTTTTAGGCAAGCTAGATTAGGAATTGAACCTAACGCTTAAGATGCAAGAAAGCCGTCACAAAAATCGAAGCCAAATTATAAAAGGGGATATGGCGATAATATTCGCCGAAATAAGCACTTCGCAAGCTAGATCAGGATACTATCCTGACGCTTTAAAAAAGAAGAATTTATTTACCAAATAGAAATAAGCACAGGCCGTTGCGTGCAGCTAATAGTCTTGTCTTTTAGGCAAGCTAGATTAGGAATTGAACCTAACGCTTAAGATGCAAGAAAGCCGTCACACAAATCGAAGCCAAATTATAAAAGGGGATAATGCGATAATATTCGCCGAAATAAGCACTTCGCAAGCTAGATCAGGATACTATCCTGACGCTTTAAAAAAGAAGAATTTATTTACCAAATAGAAATAAGCACAGGCCGTTGCGTGCAGCTAATAGTCTTGTCTTTTAGGCAAGCTAGATTAGGAATTGAACCTAACGCTTAAGATGCAAGAAAGCCGTCACACAAATCGAAGCCAAATTATAAAAGGGAATCGGAACAAAGGAATGGTAAAATAGGCGTACTTCCCTCGGGTTAGACCTGCAGGCAACCACGTAGATTCTTGAGGCCCCAGTATTTCAAAAAAAAAACAGCAGCAACCTTTGTTCTTCCGAGTCGGTGAGTCAGCGAGCCGGTAAAATTCCGTTATTTTAACGGTTAAAATGCAGCTTGAACTTGCACGTTATTTGCAGTTTCTTCCAACGGTCGCCATTTTAACGGTTAAAATGCAGCTTGAACTTGCACGTTATTTGCAGTTTCTTCCAACGGTCGCCATTATTGTCCAAGCAGGACAATAAAAATGTAATATTCTTCTTAATACATTTATTTATTTCACAAGCACGAAATTAATGACAAATATAGCTCTGCGCGACATGCGCTTGACGCTGAGGTGGCTCGCTGACTGGCGGTGCGCGAGCGCAGCCGCCCGATCTGCCCTTCAAACGCCCCGTCCTTTGCCGTCGTCCGATGCCCGCGCGTACAAATAGTAGTGAGTAATAACCTTATAATATTCACTGAGAAGTACAGCAAGTACACTGACTTGTCCGTAGAAATAAAAAACCAATGGCGAGTAAATACGGTGAAGACTATTCCAATCGTAATTTCATCTACAGGTGTTATTCCACGCATCCTCCACACCAGCCTTAAAACCCTCGGTGTCCATCCACTTACATACATCCTCCTACAAAAAGCTGTAATTATGAACACATGCTGAATAGTACGCAAATTTTTAGCTTTAGAACAACATTAGATAGTCCTTAGGTAACATACCTACCTTCTATATTCGTTTGGCCAAATGCCCGCGGGTATGGAAGTAAAATACCCTCCTTTGGAGAGACAAACAAATAAAAACAAAAACATAATAATAATAGTCACAATGTCAAAATTTATCGGCTTTCATAGAGCTCAAATAATAAATGTCAAAATACCTGTAAATACTAAATAAATTCAAACATCAACATTATAAATTAAACGAGACAATAAATAATAACAATTCATAACACATCATTAACATTACTAAAAAAATCATTCAAATTATAAGGACATAAGACTAACAGGTACTTCTTTAAAGCTAAGAAAAAATTTGTGCACGTCAAGGTTTTTATTGTACTGGGTAAAGAGTTATAGACTTAAGCAGCAGCAAATCTAGGACATCGATGGTAGCTGCTCGTCATGGCAACAGGAACACGGACATCGCACGAGAACAAAGTGTTTAATCTATCACTTCTAAAGTCTGTTTTTGCAGGAAACTTGTCATGGTGTCGTCTAACTAGTTTACAAAGTTCAATCACGTACAGTGATGTTAGAGTTGGTAGTTCAAGTTTTTTAAAAGAGGGTTACTAAATTTTCAATAATTCCTACATTGTATAGGTATCTTTATTCTGTTACAACAGAAATGTGTTGTGATTGCGATTTCATATTTGAAGAAAGCCCTGATGAACCAAAACACGACGTAATGGAGACTTAACATTTTATTAACGGCCTCCGTAGCCCAGTGGGTAGTGACTCTGCCTACGAAGCTGGAGGTCCCGGGTTCGAATCCCGGTCAGGCATTTATTTGTGTATTTATCACGAATATTTGTTCCTGAGTTATGGATGTTATATATGTATATAAGTATCTATATGTATGTATCTATTATATATATCATCGCCTAGTACCCACAACCCAAGCCTTACTGAGCTTACCGTGGGTCTAGGTTGATTTGTGTAAGATTGTCCCTCAATATTTATTTATTTATTATTTTATTTATTTATTAATCACATTTGCGTTAGCTGAAACTTTAATACCACTGAAACACATTGAACATCAGGTGTATCTAAATTGCAGAAACCCTGTAAATATTTAAATCGGAATAAGTTAATAGGGCAAAAGCGGTAGCGGGAAACACAATCCGATTTCTAAAGTCTATATTGTGTACTGGAGAAAAAAAGTACGGGAAACGTGTCGTCATTTGAATTAGTTAATTTAAATATATAATATTTATTTAGCTCAGTGACGGCTCATTTTAATATCAAATAAATTCCAAAGTAAAGTGCAGTATTACACAATCTGGCCATTTAGAGTTTTTAGTCCCACCTTTTGCTCTTAGTAACGCACCGTAAATGTGAAATTCTACGTTCATGAAGTGGTCGCTCTTCGCTCTTCACCAGCACGGGGATGCTAGGGATGCCTACTATCATCTGATGCACGCTCGGTCCATTTCCATAAAAGCCTCTTCAATCTCGCAAAACGTTTCGGGAATTTCAATTCGCGCTTAGCGTTTTTGCTCGGCCCTTATATTTTTTGCATGGTAAATATTTTGCAGCGAAAGTTAATTGAATTCTGAAAAAGTTGCACATTGGAGATATGGGTGCTTTGATTTAATTTATAAACTCCTTTGAGGTATTTAGTAATTTAGTTGACTTGTGGCCTAGGCTAACATATTTTAGCCAAATAAAAGATAAAGCTGATGTCGAGTCATATGAGGAAGTCAAGAGGCTGGCAATGGACAGAGAAAAGTGGCGGTTACTCCACCGACAAGAGCAAGGCTCTTAAGTAATGATGATGATGAGTTGACTTGTGTTACAAAAGATACAATTGTGTTAAAACAGAATTTGAAGGTCTCAGGTTCAGGTGCAAAAATAAGGCGTTTTAATAACTTCAAGTACCAATTAACTGTCTTAATATTGGAAGAAAGTATTAAGTCAGTAAACAAAGTTCAGAGAATTTTTATATTGAAGATAAATCAATCGATCGTTTTAATTCTTTAAATCGATCGAATATCCTTCGACTGAACTAATAAACTGTTTATCCATATTCACGCAAATGTAAATATCTACATTTCGGCCACAGCTGGCTGAAATATGCGATATGAGAGCGGTTGAATCCCAGTCCAGAATCACGACAATAAAACATACGTCGTATGTCTTATCACGTTGACATAAAACCTATTATTGCTTGCGTGCTTCCTTGTTAAGTGGTCGATCGCCTGAGTGGTCTTGGTATTACATAAACAATGCAGTAAGGGCAGTGCCCAGGCGCCGCTGTCAAATTAGGGCAGATTTACATCGACTGGTAAACGTAGGTTTCGTCCTACTCTCAGAGCATAGAATACTAGAGAGAGGACAAGCCGCCGGCGGCCGTGTCGCAGCTGTATGCTCAATGGGCATACTCTGCCATACTGTGCACGCGTGCTGATCGCAGAGAATATTACGTTTTTTCCCAAAATGCCTGATATGATGCGCGTATGTATTGTCCAATAAGAGCGTAGGTATACAAGTGTGTGTTTTAGATGTGTGCGTGCTTTGTCTTGTCAATTACTTGGGAGTTGTGTGGGTTAATGAACTTGCGACATGCGTACTCAATACAAATCGGCCGGCATGTCCAATATCCTTATATTCATACATCTGTGGTCCTACTATTGAACAGTGAGAGCACAAGTAGTAGGGAAGGTATCATCATCATCATCAGTGACATCAGTCTATGTACGTATCACTGCTGGGCACATGCCTCCTCTTATGGATGAGGGAATGGGCAGTTAGTCCTCACGCATGGGTAGGTATAATGTATAATTAGTAAAAAACTATTTTTAGGCATCTAAAGTACCAAACATTCGGATCACTATAGCCTTGCAATGAAGTTGAAGATCCCAAAAATTCGAAAGACGTACTTACACTTGTATTTAAGTATACTCCATCGATGGACTATTTTAAAATTTAAATTCTGAATTATAAGTGACAAATACGCTTCGGTCGAATGGACTTATAAATAATAGGTGTAATATACCGTCATATTTATCGCATATCGCACGTAATGAAAACGCCAATTTCCCCGCTAATTACTGACCACGCAAACTAATTTTGCTCCGTTATTTGGAATAACTAGCTCGAAAAGGCAATATTAGCCTTTTGATGACGAACATTTATAAACCATCTGGGACATAAGCGCTTAATTGGAGCCTAAAATGAACACGGAACATAGTTCGGCGTTTCCCATCATTGGCATGTCTGTAAAAGCACGTAAGTATACTAAGTAAGTATATCAATGTGGGTATTAGCGACCAGCAATGTTTGTGGCCTCATTCGAAATATATACCTAACTGTTAGAGTTTTCATGGATATATCGTATACCGATACTAACTATTGTTCACTATGTTTTTTTATTTTTATTTACAGGAGGCTTAATAAATGCTCTCTCCAAACTTAAATTTTATTCGTGACAGCTATTTATTTCTTACAACTTCAGACCTATAATTTAAAGATAACAAGCGTAATTTTTCAGTGGTTCAACATTTTTATAAATAATCAGGGAAAATGACTACGTCCTGGTAGAATGATTGCTCACCAGTTGCATATATACCTACTCATATGATAGCCGTCGGTGCGTATCGAATCGACACAAATATCGAAGATTGTGTGCACACGGAGCGGGGTCAGTGACCCCGATGCGGGCACCGAATCTCGACCGCCGGCGACATTAATCCGAGTGCTTCTGGTCTTACTTACTCGAACAAACGTTGGTCCTTGGAAAGGGCAGGGTGCCTAAAAATACTTCGCTCGCTTTGTGAATGACCGAGTTTGTGGATTGCTTAGATTCTTCACTGTCTATTAATATGTGTCTAGGGTTCGTTGGTTTGTAATAGGATAAAACACTAATTGATTAGTACACACAAACTGAGATCTTACTTAGCTGTTACATTTTGTACCATGGCCGGTAGTAATTAATGCCTTGGAGTAAAGTCGATAAATCAATCAATCAATCATTTTTTTATAGAACATAGGTGTACTGCAAGTTTACAGAGATATTAAATACATGTTAATGATCGTGGCAATAATTGAATAGGTCCCGGCCGTAGATAAGTATAAAGAGTTCATATTATACTTCCGTAACTTTCAACTCAAAATACACCTGTACAGAAACAATAAATGCCACTTTGTGTTTACGACTGGGCCGTAAAATAGCCATTCTAAAATATAAACGTATAATTCAGGCCGTAAACACAACTTGATGACATACGATCTCCATTCGCTCTTGCTGACTTATCGTGGCAAATTGAACGACTTCAGTTAATTAATCAGATTAACTTTAACAATCGTGACTGTTCCATTCGATTCACCATAGGTGCCATTCAATTAGCCATGCTTCTAAAATATAGCTTTAACTGTGCAGCGATCAAAACTTTACTCGTAAAAATCTATCAAAATATAAATTTATGAATCTGTAACAAGTAAAACAACTTTTAATAAAAACAACGAGCTTTGATCTTTTTTATTGCTTCGTATAATTTACTACAGTCCTTTGTAACGAGAAGGTTAAAAGAAGTACTTAAGGTTCCAAACGAAATGCTGTGAAGGGCTTCTGATTCCTCACGAACAAGCGAACAAGATATTAGTGAAACAAGACGAAACGTTTCAGACGAAATTGCTTTGACCGCATTTACTCATCATGGGCTATAAAGTTACCTGTTGAAAAGTCTCCAGAGACCCCTCAAAGGGATTCTGCGAGAAGCTAAATTGTCTTACTTAAGTAGCGCAAAGTAGCTACATCAAAGAGGTTTGAAACTGTGGAACTGTTTACGCAGTGGAGTCATCTTGGAAATTACTTTTATTCTATTACAGATACTATTGCTAAATTCTTATGATTTTCGGGACCTACCTACTACACATTGATTATAATCTTCATCGTCAAATTAAACTAACGATAGCGAGGAAACGTTATGACTGTTATGATTATCGCTTTTCTTCGTAAATGAGCGTCTAGCTAAACATGTCACAAAATTGCTCAAAGTACAAGCGTAACTAATGAACATTTTTCTTTTTCCACAGGTAACTACCGACATTCCTGCACGTCGCTTGTGTGTGTGAGTACAGACAACCGTAGTCTACGAAGTGACAATCTGAGAATTCAGAGTTTCCTAATAATATACACCGAAGTCTCACAGTGATCGACAGTGATAACTATAAAGTTATCAACTTCAGCCATGTTGGCAAAAGCATCGCCGGTATTTTCACTAGCGCCGCGTTCAAGAATGCATTTTCATATCCGTTGCAAACTAAACTTTAATCTGAAAGGGAAAGCGTTGAGATTTAAAAACACCTCGCTCTTTAAATTCGTTTAATAGAGTGTCGACCTTGATGGGTTGAAAATAAGGTTGAAACATCAACAGTAACACGATCACTGCATCAGAAGTGTCGCAACTTGCCCTATCGAATGTCACAGACATGCCCTATTCACATAAAGTGGCTAAAATAAGTCCTCTGATGTCGCAGGGCCTTGTAGGAAATACATTCATTTTAGATCGCTGTCGTTTAGATTACATTCTCGGCTAGCGTTTATGAAATCGCCATCTTGAACTATTATTATAACTTATTACAGCAAATTGTGTGGAATATTCAACAAAAGACATAATAGATTCTCGTGATAGAATTGAACGCGCACTCGAAATACTCAGACGATATCGATCGCGATAAATTCTCGCACTTTAAAATGTCTACGACTTTATAACTTATAGAAATTACTGCAGTATAGAGCAAAAACAAGGCGTCTGGAACGAGCTTGGCCGGCAACTTGGTTAATTCTTATTCAGCTTTTTACTCCCGTTTACAAGAGCTCTGCTTTCGTTTTTATTCCATCAGTGTTACTTGACTTGCAAATTTAATTTTAATATCTGATTTAACTTCTACTTCATACATTTTTGCTAAGATTGCATCTGACTCTGTAAACCACTTATGGCGCCAACCTACAGAATGCCTTCGGTTATTATTATTATCTATAGTTTCTTTGTATTATATATTTTCTTCCTTCTTATCAAGCAAACTATTATTGAATGAGTTATTTTAAATTGTATTTAGTAAAAGATCCAGTGACATACCACAGCGGAGCCTTTCATAGCCTGAGGAGTCGCGTATTAGTTTGACGAGCGTTCTCGCACTCCCCATACCCTTTTACAATCTATTTGTAAGAAGATGAGTATATAATTTTCCCCCAACAAGGACCGAGGCGGCATTTTTCATTCCCTGCAGGCATTGCTACCCCAGCAGGATTTCCATTCATTGCACTGTATTTGCTCTAATGTGGGGTTGCGATTTTTTCTTTTTGAGCTTGCATTTATAGACTTATATTTTTATCATCGAAACCAAAATGCTTTTGGACCTAAAAGAGTAATTTCAATTTTGTTTGTTTTTTTGTTTTATACAATTTATAGCGCATACTATTCATTATTTAAAATTCTAGTGAAAACTAGAGCTCCCCAATGATAAAACGTTTGATAGATTGAAAACAAATAAAAAAAGTTTGTTCGGATAACATATTTTTATTTCATACACCTTGCAATCGCTGACGTGAGGGTTACGCTGTTAACATGTTCTCGGTCGTTCACCACCCGGCAAAAATTTACTGTGATATGATATCCATTTAATCCTGTTACTGACTCTTCTAGTACTAAGTATAAAATTTTGAGATTTTTATCACTTTCATAACATTGCAAAACTCCTATATCCGCTATCAGGTATGTAGTTATCATCGTGGTTAAACGTTTACAAGAACCATTCTGCTATCGTGTACCGTTTACTAGATATGAGGATGCGAAGAAGCATAAAGATTTTTTACAAATTTTGTTTACAAACTACTTGCTCTTTTATGGTTTATTCCTAAACTGATCTTCAATAACGTCCGAAGTGACCCAGATATTTTATTCAACAGTTTACATTCTACAATAGCGACCGTTGATGGTTCTTAATGGAACGGCGATCGGCTATGAAAACACAATAAACAACGTAGAGCAACGCCTAAACAAAATAAACTTCACATTGATTTATTTTTATATCTACGCATTTCCGGGAGAAATTATGCACTTTAACAGACATACATATCTTTTACATCACTTTTATGTTAGAATGATTAGGGTAATAAAACTAATAAATAAAGTGGTCAAAAGAATTTTGTTTTCATAAGTTCGTATAGTGAACTAAACAAATAATTCAAACGCTATTTGAAAATGGTTCAAGCAAAAGCGGTAAGGTAAGAGTATATAGATTAGTGGCCGTCGGATACGCCTGTCGAAGTTTCCGATGCAGAAAGTGTTTCCGATGCAATGTTTACTTGCAGTTTTGTTTGTCGTTTTACTAGTACTTATGTACATTACATTTAAACTTATAATATACTCGTAAATGCACTAATATACTAGAATTTGTCACATGTTATTAAACTTGCGCCTACTATTATTTGTCTGTGGTCTGTAGGTGAGTTTCGTGGCCACCGAAGCGTGTGTAGAACACTTACGACCCCGTTTGCCCCCTGTAGTCCTCTAAAGACAGGCGGAGGTGACCGTAGACCTATTCTAGTCCGAGACTAAACAGTTGTATACCTAGCACACTAAAAACTACCAAATCAGTAGCTACCCATTCAGCAGGTCGCCATTGTAAATTTGACTTCTTTAGCTAGCGCAATTGTGTTGATGTCTTGCTTTTGTGTGAAATCAAATTGTCAATTGCATTATTTTCTGCTAATGACCTCTCATTACCGTTCGATGGCATTTAAAAAGCGCATTTCTACGACGAGGTTATCGTTGCCAAACGGCAGGTTTGCGGTCGACGCGCTCTAATAACCGCCAAGGCGATTAACATTGAACCAGGCATTAGTAAAATTCATTATCCAGGTTAATTAAGACAACAACGCGTAACACAGAAACAAGGAAAACAGTTCACATGACATAATGTAACTATGTAATGAATAATATGGGTTACGCTATGAATTTGGCGTAAGCCATCTTGGTAATTGGGGTACGTATTGTTAATGCCATCTGTTGCTTCCATATTAGAGACAGTGAATAAGAAGAAAATATTCCCAAAGCGCATTGCACATTGGGTGGATAGCAATATCTTTATTATACTGTGATGTCATTTGTATGCAATCAATTCGTGTAGCAGCACCGCAGTACAAACAATTGATAGTGTGCTATATAGTCTGCCCAAATTGTACTCAATACATTTGAGCTCCACACTGAACCACAATGAAAGCAGCACGTACCCAGTAGATCTTTAATATTGAACGCCGAATATACCGAACGACCGAACAAATCACTAGTGTTTTGTCTCCGACCCTCCTTCCAAGCTAGTCTGAACGACGTAACTGCATAGGATTTTCCCTGAGTTACAACTTTCCTGTCAAAGTCGCGGCAGTATTTTGGTCTTATCTGGTGCAGGTCGTAAAATATTCAGCCTCAAACGCCCAGACACGACGTGAGCGTTTCGAGGCGGTGTTTAAACCCAGCCCGTTACTTATGCCTTAAAATGTCTATGACACTACACCTGCTGTCTTAAATTTTCCCTCTTTTGACTATTATTCTAAGAAACTTGGATGTTTGTATTAGTGGTATTTAACTAGTTAATCTCTTGAGGAGGATATAACTTTCCAGACTTATATAAGATTGGCAAATACTAAACCATCAGTTGGTCGATTGAGGCGAGTTTATTTTGGCAACAATGCTATTATTTGGACATATCTGATTTAAAGAAGTATATTCAAGACGAATTTTAGATATTTAATTATGTCCAAAGTGTATCGCGAAAGAGTATTGTCAATCACGCAGCTTTAAAGTATGTAATACATCAGTCTGCAGTTCAATTTCATAGAAAGAGCTCGTGTGACATGCGATTATTCTTGCGAGAAGTTCATAAAACTGTCCATGGAACAGTTTCCACTGGTTCACGCTGTCACTTGGTCCCTGCGGGGCGATATATTCTAATAGATACATGACTAAACATAAGTCTGTCGACTTAGCTGTCTTTATTTCTGTTTATGTTTTAAGGGTGTATTACTTTTAGGAGACATGGATGTGACATAATTGGGCTGAAGGATTCGTTGACACGCAATAATGGGCTAGCATCAATCTGTCTTTGAAATAATCCAGATTCGCGGAAATGTATTGTTGAATCGAAATGATACGAAACTTAAAATCGGTTGGAGGTTGTTCGAGGAAGCCGCGCGCCGCCCGCGACATTTCATTATTTTATTTAACACAGTTCACATTATAATTGTTAGGTTTCGGAGCGTTGACCGTTGTTGGCTGCATTTTGTAATCCATTGTTCGTATCATTATTCACAGCACGCATGCTAGCCTTTGTTTGAATATTTGCTAAGGTTTTTCTCAACAATATGCTACTGAACCGTCGCATTTTCTATATTTCGTGGGTTTATTTAACTTCTATTCGTAATTGCATTTTGTAAGGGTATTCGGTATTTTGTTATATCGTGTTATTAGATCCAGATTTTATTAAATTTTCGGCATACCGCGTGCAGCAGGGGCATGTTAATATTACTATAAACACAAAGGCGTTTTTCTTATTTTGCCAATATTATAATACATGTTCCATATTTGCATCTTTCGCAGTCTATAACACATTTATTTACTTACCTAGTTTATTTCAGTTATACTCATATTTTCAGTTATCTGTATATGTGACGGTTTTTAGTAAAACGTCCCACTTTGTCGATTCTAGTTACGGAGTTACGGGCAGTTTAGTGAAATATGGCAAAACTTACCGAATATCAACTTTCGATGAAAACTGATAGAACATACTGTAATATAAATAATAATAAATAAATAAATAAATAAATATTACGGGACAATCTTACACAAATCAACCTGGGCCCACGGTAAGCACAATAAGGCTTGTGTTGTAGGTACTAGGCGATGATATATATATAATAGATAAATACATATAGATACTTATATACATATATAACATCCATAACTCAGGAACAAATATTCGTGATAAACACACAAATAAATGCCCTGACCGGGATTCGAACCCGGGACCTCCAGCTTCGTAGGCAGAGTCACTACCCACTGGGCTACGAAGGCCGTTGTAAACCTATGATTTTGATGACGACGCATAAATCTCCATTTTAAGCACCTTTTTAGGGCCTCAAAGTTTAGTGCCCAGCGACCCACTTTGTCGCATACAGAAAAAAAGCGTCGATATCATATTTGTACCTGTTATTAGAGAACAATTTCTACTTTGCCGATATGGTGTTATGAGTAATTTGTAATATAGGGTAGTTTTATCCCGAAAATCCATCCCTAAGGGGATGAAATTAGGGGTGAAAATTTGTATGGAGCTACTTAAACCGCTTCACCGATTTGGATGAAATTTGGTATATAAATAGTTTGAGTCCCGGGGAAGGACATAGGATAAGTTTTATTCAGGAAATCATCCCTTAAGGGGGTGAAATGAGGGGGTGAATATTTAGATGTAACCAATTTTGATGAAATTTGGTATAGAGATAGATTAAGTCCTGAAAAAGGACATAGGATAGTTTTAATTCCGGAAATCACCCCTAAGGTGGTGAAATGGGGGGGTGAAACTTTGGATGGAACCCGTTTAAATGAGATTTGGTACAGAGATAGTTGGAGTCCCATGGAAGGACTATGCATAGTTTTCATCCCGAAAATCATCTCCTGAGGGGGTGAAATTAGGGGTGAAAATTTGGATGGAACCCATTTAGATGAAATTTGGTATAGAGATAGTTAAAGTCCTGGGGAAGGACATAGGATAATTTTTATTCCGGAAATCATCCCCTACGCGGGTGGAATGGGAGGGAAAAAATTGGATGAACTCATTTAGATTAAATTAAGTTTAGAGATAGTTTTAGTACTTTTAGTCCTAGGAAAGGACATAGGATAGTTTTAATTCTGGAAATCACCCCCTAAGTGAGTGAAATGGGGGATCTCATAGGTTCAATACGTACACCATTTTTGGATTGTAATTATACTGTTTTTGGTTCAGCAAATTACACCTATGTTTATAAATTATGATTTTATACTTGTAGTAATTTTTTAGCGTATGATCCACCAAACCGTCAAAGTGGGTCACTAAACTTGAGTCGAAAAGAAATTTCGTTCAATTACGTTAAAAAAGTTTAAACAAACGACGTTAGTATCAAAGACTCTTAGATTAACAGTAACAAACCATTATCTCATACATAAAACTGAAAAATATACCAAACACAAACACTTTCAATGAAGAAGCACTAAAGTTTAGTAAACCGACCAAGTGGGACGCTCCCTATATAAAATCACTAAACTTTATACACACAAAAAGTACTTATAATTTGATATTTTACATACTTTCTATGCTTGATAAGTATGTTTTTTAAGTAATCTCATGTTATATATTAAGAGACACATGTATTTTAATTTTTATGCATGGCACTCTTCAAATCATTTGTTATTAACTTTTTGACATAATAACTAAATAAAAGGATCCACAGAATTATTTATGTCTTTTTTAGCATAGGAAACCATTTATAAATACAACTTTAATGATAAATCTGCGTGCCGTATAATAGAATATAGAAATAAACCCATATTCAGGATTTACATATTTTCGTCCTGTTTTTATGTTCAAGCCTCCATAACATTCAAAATACTAATGTTACATACATGATTTATTTTATAATGTTACATTGAAGTATGCCTATTCATTTAATACCAACCACTCCATAACTTCAAAGTAGAAGTGTGTTTTCTGCCATCCCAAACTTGAACCAACGTTTTCTCAATTGTCGCTTTTTCACTTCTGCAACTTTGCAGAATTTAAAAAAAATAACAATAGCACCTAGAGACATGAATCTTTCACCAAAAGATAGCGTATGATCTGTAGTATAAGGAACTACTCTTAACTCCATATCGACGAAGTGGGACGTTTTCCCAAAAACAGTCACATATTAAGGTAGCAGATTTTATATACATACATACATACCTTTATTCCCAAAAGGGGTAGGCAGAGCACATGACACTTGTGTTCCAGTGCCACTTTTAGCATAAATATGGGTATAAAAGATCGACAAAATGTGATATCGCAGTGATAGGTTACTAGCCCATCGCCCACAACACACTTCAACCCTGTTCCCTTAGTACGACTTTTACGACACCCACATTAAGAAAGGAGGTGGTGATTTTCTAACTCGACACCACACGGGTAGATTTTATATAAAGAATAATAACTAATGCCTTTCTAATTTTCTCCAGATATGGTTCGATTGTGTTCTATCAGACCGTGACAAATTTGGCTGAGCAATTTCCAAAACTATTCGGTAGCACGTGCAGCCACCGCGTGGAACCGTATTTCCTACTTTCCTTACCAATAATATCGCACTCGCGGTATAAGAACGTCACAAATGTGCTTACTTGGGCTCGATTGCGATTCACGCATTAATAATTTCGCCCCCGATGGCAGCAATGTACTTCCTACTTTCTTTAGTTATAATCTACCTCTGGTAGTATTACGGTTTATATGATAGTCATTTGTGTACGTGTGTTCGTATCTTAATAATAATGTAGTCGGGGTAACGGTTTAAATAATTATAGTTACTTACCCAAAGCTGAGTCATATGTCACGCAGGAAACAAACGAAAGCCATACAGTTCTGTGGCTGTCATGGTCGGGTGACAGTCACCGCGGGTGCCACCTGGCTGCAACGGTCACGGTTTATTGCTGAACTTTGTCGATGTGGCGTGCGTGACCCCTCTGATTGCTGTGAGGTGGTGAATATTGATTATTGTGTAAGATTATTAATATTATATTGTAGAATACCATTTGACATGTAAAAGTGCCCTTGTGGCCTATTTGCAGAATAAATAATTGATTTTGATTTTTGATTGATTGTCAAAATTCGTGTAGGTATTTGGTTTGTGCTCCCCAACACTTATCATTTGCAAAGCAAGGATTAATCAGTACGAAACTTAGTTCGTATAGTACCTAAATAAGAGAGGGTACATGTGTTTAGATGCATACTGTAAGTAATTCTTGTAATAATGTTAATAAGTATGAAAGATGGTGGTGAAAGATTACTTTTTGGGAAATATGCAAGACAAGTAAGTTATGATTATGAAATCGATAAACCTGCTTGCGAGTTCACAGATAGTGAAATAAATGTGCAAAACAATAAGTTTCGCCCAACGTCAAGTACAATCATGTATTGCTGTTAAACTGTTAATGCATTATTAAACCGTCCGTAAACGCGAATCGACACCGTCGGCGTTAAGGTCGCATTCGCAACCAGTATTTATTTTAAAACGCATCAGTACATCGCTAGACATTGCGTGTGTTCCCGCGAGTCGCACGCTCTCATCTTTACGATCATTCAATATTAAACCAACAGTTGTACATCTAAAAATAGCTTTTAACACGACGTGCTAAGGTTTGGACTGTTTGTTTAACTTTGTTAATCTGTGCGTTTAATTACTCGACAGTGACGGATAGAAGCGTGCCGTGCGAAATTCCTTTGAAATCTTTCGGACTAAAATCGCGTTCAGTTGCTAGTTGTTCCTTCTTGTAGGAACACTGCCTATAACTGATCATGTTTTAGAGACTGATCTTCTTTTAGCGCCCTGTACTTTGTTTTATCTAGCTAGTTTATGTGAGAGACTGTTAAGTTGGGAATCAGTGGATGTGTTTACTTGGTGTGTTGGTTTTGACGTGTCTGTGTTAATTTGATGTTTGAGTTCGTTGATACCGTGGTAAGTAGGTCAGTGCAGTTTGCCAGCTAATGTTTAAGTGATGTTTGTCAGGGTTTGTTTATTTAAAATCGATACCGATGAGACATTTGTATAAAATTCTCCTTTTTCTAGAATTGAATGAAATTTCAGAAAAATAAGAGAAACGCAACGCAAAACAAAACCTAGGAATTTTTACTGTCTCTAAGTTAACTCTTCACGGTTTTAAAGAATACCGACATAAACTACACGTACGTTACTTTCATCGCCTGCTCAATGATCGTTAATTTGATAATTAATTTACTAATAACCATACAGTAAATTACTAAGTACATTCCTAGGATTGCGTGAGTAGTTGGCTAGTTGTGTCGTTAGTGCCGTCTGGCGCTCGTCTGCGTCGGTCGGAGGTGTCCTTTACAAATTGCCTCGACGTGCTGCTCATGATGGATGCACCCATAGGAGAAGCATAAAATTGCTTTAAAATTCTAATCTTGTCGCCGTTTAAGAAAGTCGTGTCGCGACCAAACTCAATTTACGGCGCAAACAGCAACGTTCATGTCACCTAAGTAGTTCTTTCACCTCTTCTAACAAGTAAATTGTAGTTTAATTAATGAGCATTTATTTTTAATTAAGTAGGGCTAATATTGTGTCTATAAAGCAGTAGAAAACAGATGTTCTATACGCTGGCATTTCGCTGCCCCAATATTATAGGGTACATTGTCGGGGTACTTCAATTGAGACCTAGTGTCACTCTGACAAACTTCAAATTTCAAGTTTATAAAAGTGCTACATAGAACCCTATAATATTGTGGCAGCGATTCGTAGCAACAAATACATTCGTCCCTCAACGTTGTATGTACGTAGTACTTACTTATATATGTGTATTAGAGGATAGTAGGATGATACGTGTTTGTTTTACATACGTATTACCATAGTCGTACAGTCAGCAGCAGAAGTATCTACGCGGGCCGGGTGTTCAAAATTACCTGCACACGACTTTATTCTTAAGAAATTAAGAGCGTGTGTAGGTAGCTTTGAACACCCGGCCCGCTTAGCTACTTCTTCTGCTGACTGTACTACCCTCGGAAACTCTTCTGAAATTTGTAAAATTAGTCTCAAGCACTCACCCATCATTGAACTCTCGGTATTTAAACTTTCAAAACATTCTCATTTGATTTATTGAGATTTGATTCAAATTTAATCTCCATTGTTTACACTTGAGTCTTGGATTCCGAAAATGTTCAAAATTTTCCGGCCAATATATCATCCTTTGCAATATTCTGGCAGATTCGCCCGGAGGCTCGCTTAACATAAATATTTGCAATTAAAATTAAGGTGGAACATCCTATCCTTGCCATTATTCAAATTGCACGCCACAGGAGACCACAGAAAGTTCCAAATTAATTAAGAGGGCCATAAGACGGGCCGTTAAGGAGGCACAATGGTAACCCCTTCGTTTCATCACGGTCATTATAACTGCAGTATCTTGACCTAATACAAACCAGCTGAGTTGCTTATCTTACCTCACAGACCATATATCGTGGTCTGTGTCTTACCTTGAAGTCTGTTGTTCGACCAAAAGTTCCTGTTTATGTACAATTAGTCGCAAAATGTGAATTTTATGAGCTGTGCAAGCAACACTCTTCAGCTTTTAGTTGTGTTAATGTAATTTTTATTGCGTTTAAGTAGTTGGATTACTTTGTTTCTCAATAAGTTTTAGGCAAAAACGTCATTATTGGGAGGTACAAGATTTTATTGCTGACTGTACCCTTATTTTACACATTCATAAATTACTCAGTAATATGGTTGCAATGAGTCCAAACAGGTTACCTATCTGAATCACTAAATTTAATTTCCCAACTGTATCGTTTGTCCTAAAAGCCGTTTTTCTCTGAAGCCAAAACCTTTTCAGGATGATTATAAAACAAACCTAACCTAACCTAATTGGTTCTACGCGATAAGTATAAAAAAAAACTTTTTGCCGAAATGAAAATTCGGACAAACGATATACATAGTTGGGAAATGAAATTTAGTGCTTGCGATATGTTACCGTCCAAACGTGATGGGTTTATCGCTTGTATAGTTTAGGAGGTGCTATGGCCACTTTCTGTTTTCATCATTTGATCAGTTCGGTGGGACCATGATACTGCATTATCACCGAGCTTACATAACCACCATACATACCACAGCTCCTTCGGTTACCGACAAGTGTCTGATGGTTTGAAAGACAACTTACATACCTAACCTTGTAAAAATTCAGCTACTTTAGAAAAATCAAGTCCTTTCATACATAGTTTTCTGCAGGTATAGTACCTTCTCAGCTTCCAAAAAAATAAAGAATACTAATGTAATAGTATACACCACTTGATATCGTACTTACCCATTTTTTTCCCTGTCAAAGGATGAGGTACTGTACTGAGTGTTTCAATTCTACTGTGAGAGTGTTAGTACCCGTCGTTTGGTCCTCATTTCTAATGGGCTGAGGACTATTACTCGCCCTCTATCGTCACCTCGAGGGCGTTGGACCCTCGCCAATGTATTTGGTTTTCTGTTATCTGGCGTAATATTATGACTTGCTAAGAATATTTGTAGGTACTAAATGAGTTCGAACGCCGTTGTGGATTAATCCTACTGCTAACTTAATAAATAAAAACGTGAAATTTATAATTACCGTGCAGGTTACTTAATAAATAACCTATACTACTACCACGCAATAAACAATTGTTATTCCGTGACTACTACACTACTGTCTTATAAAAAGGTGAATTTTGTAGCTTTAAAGTTTGTATGTATTTAAGAGCTGCAGCGATAAATACAAACACGTGACTGTATCGCAACACTAGCCAGAGATCACCTGTATCGATACTGTATCGATGATGATTCTTTATCGAATGCATTTGTCAGTTTAACTACGACATTTGTTTAGAATATTACAAATGAATATTTAATAATATTAACTAACCTCCAGAGGCCTATTTTTCAAAACTTGTAACTTTGTAATACAAGCGGACGCCTCTTTTTCACTCCTTCTATTAGAAAGATTTTCGCTTGCATTACAAGTTTCAAGTTAAAATGGAATATCCTTTTTAGGGTTCCGTACTCAAAGAGTAAAACGGGACCCTATTACTAAGACTCCGCTGTCCGTCCGTCTGTCTGTCACCAGGCTGTATCTCACTGATACCGTGATAGTTCCAGCTGGAATTTTCACAGATGATGTATTTCTGTTGCCGCTATATAACACATACTAAATAAACACATACTAAAAACAAAAAAAAAAAAAAATAAAAATTGATAATGGTACGGAACCCTTCGTGCGCGAGTCCGAATCGCACTTGGCCGGTTTTTTTTAAATTCACGTGTCTGAATGGGGTGACGTAACACATCTGTGCGGAGGACGGAGTTCTTTGTGTTCGGTGCATTTGCGCGGAACATTGTTGCTTGCATCTTTTATTTTTAAGACGTACCTAATTCCAGGGACTGATTTCGGTTACGGTTATACCGGTATGAAACCGGTATTCCATTACGGTACCGTTATGTCGTAAAGGTTATGCGCGACGCGCGAACATAACGGTACCGTAACCGTTTTGAAATAACGGTTAGCGGTACCAGTTTAAAACGATACCGTAACCTTTATAATACCGGTATTATAAAGGTTATCGAGAAAAATAACCGAGCTGGCACTCTACAGAGGAAGCATTGGCTACTAAACATTTAAAGACTAAAAGACAAAGCAGCAGAGCCTTTGCCGGCGGTTTGGCAACAACTCCAGGCCAAATTTGATATATTCGTACCTTTAAATAGCGGTTACGGTACCGGAAAATATAAAGGTTGTTGACAAAAGACTTCGTACTGTGAAGTATCCTTCTCTGTGATAGTTCTCTTTTGAATGTGTTGGTAGAAATACTAGTAATGTAGTGCTCTGTGCCGTCAGATATATATCGCACCAAAGATAATTAATCGCACCGAACAAGGTGCTCGAAATGTCTGAACACACATCCATTGTTTAGGCGTTAGTTCAGATAATTTTGGGCTTCTTAAGAGTAGGTACAGATATAATATTCAATGTCTGATATAAATGGGTATGATTTTATCAGTCACCTAATAAATGCATTTTCAGTTCCTAGAATAATAGATCTTTCACCTAATAATAGTAAAAGGATTACCTAAATATCAATTAAGAATTCATCATCATCATCATATCAGCCGAAAGACGTCCACTGCTGGACATAGGTCTCCCCCAAAGAGTGCCACAATGGCCGGTCCTGCGCCACTCGCATCCAGCGGACTCCCGCGACCTTTACCAGGTCATCAGTCCACCTTGTGGGGGGCCTACCCAGTTACCCACGCCGCGCCTTCCGGAATTAAGAATTACTTGGAAATAATATCGTCAAATAATTATATCGAAGAAGAAAGTTGATTGAGCCCCGCTTTCGTTTCTGGGACTCAGTCTCCCGCCCTCCGCCCGGGCTCCCACCAGAAACTCGCTCCGTCGGCCCTTCGTTTCAGGTGCGCACCTAGGGGTAGACAAGACCACGTGGAAGTGGGGTGCGCTGATTCGGGTTTTAGTAGCAAATAAAGTTATTTATAGTAAAACCAACTTATAACTTTTGAAATTTATAGCATTGACGAAAAAAAAGAAGCTGATTTGACTTTTGTAAAATACCGTATTTTACTCCGCCCCTATTAGCCCTTTTTTCATTAAATTAAGAAACTGATCTATTTATTAGGTGACATATATATTATTTTAATGACAGGTCTTATAATCAGGCTATAGAAAAAAAATATTTATACTTAGAGACAGTTTTGATTAAAATTATGACTAATATATAATTAAATAGATATCATAATTAGGGTACTTATTGCAGATTAGTGACACATCTAATACTTAGGTGACAGAAAATATGGTTGCCGATATAAATTACCTCAGCCGGGTACAAACTTTTGTGGATATAATCTTTGAGAGTAAACTGAGTTGTCTACATCATTCATTCATTAGCGCCGTGTATTAGTTGTTTTAATAATTTAAAATAAAATTCTACGGCACAACATATTTTTTTATTAATAAACAATATCGAATAGAAAACATACCGAAAATATACTTATACCACGACCAATCAGGACGGTTCTCTCACGACTTGTTTTGTCCAAGGCTTTCAGCCTGGCATACCGTGTCTGGCAAGTTTTGATCACCCGTATCTGGTACCAGCAGCGTCAGGAGCCCGGCGGTCAGGGAGACTGCGCCAAATGTAATTGTTGGTAGACCTGACCAGTACACCATCTGCAAAGTGAACCAAATGTTGTCATTTGGGATTATTCTTTATTTAAGCTTCTTTCATTTATTCTAGCACCATCCTTAAGCCTCAGCACGTCTTTTGCTATAGTTTCTCCAACGAACAAACTGTTGTTTACTTCCTTCACTTCGGAATTGCCTCCCGAATGTACCATGTTAATAATTTTAGATGCAATAGGCACGCTTTTATCCAATTTGCTTGAGGATCATGCCTGCTCAATATTTATATGTATTTTACATGAGACTACCTTCCCATTATACCTTCTGATTTATTTAGTATCTGCCTTACCATATCTCCACCCATCACTCGCAACATGACTTTCATTTGGTCTGTCCTTATGACATGTTATATTAATTTAATTACTGTCTGGTTAGATTTTAAGAACATCACGTAAATACCATGGTTGCAGTGAATACATACAAAAATAAACTTTATTACTTATCCGTTTACTATTGGGTAACGTCATTTAGCCGTATCATACCGA
The DNA here is from genome assembly GCA_963854355.1 of Epinotia brunnichana. Taxonomy (NCBI): domain Eukaryota; kingdom Metazoa; phylum Arthropoda; class Insecta; order Lepidoptera; family Tortricidae; genus Epinotia; species Epinotia brunnichana. The sequence goes on along the minus strand of OY977949.1, from coordinate 11,286,959 downwards.
CAATATGTTACACACACACAATATATGTTTTATTTGTTTTTGTTTTGTTTGTCGTCTAGTACCCATAACACAAGCCTTATTGAGCTTACTATGGGACTAGCTCTATTTGTGTAAAGTCGTACCCTAATATTTATTTATTTAATGCATTTTTAGCAAATTAATAAACGTAATATTTACCAACAAAGGTGTTTGAGGAGCCATTATCGATCCAATTCTGCCGATAGACGAGCACAGTGCGTGCATGGAATTCCTTGTATGTGTGGGGAATAGTTCTGAGGTGAAAAGGTAGGTTATACTAAGGCACATGGACGATGCGAACTTGCCTAGCATATACGTTAAAACCAGAAGCCATGGCAACTCTGAAAATTAGTTTAAAGATCAAATGGGTGTTGGTAAAATTACCCGAATGAGACTTCTATTTAAACTAGTTTACTTACTTTTTGGGACGAATGCCTGTCCGCTAAAAAGGATAGCACAAACGACAAATGACAATATCAAGGAACCCTTCCTGTTTAACTTATTAACCGTATACAAAACCAGAAAACTACTCGGAATTTTCGAAGCAACTGTAAGAGCGAAATTTACATACTTATTTCCTACCAATGTGACTGAGTTTATTGTCAATCCTTGAATCACAAAATTACACGCAATCCACCAGGCAGTGCTGACGAAAAATAGTTTCAACAGAGACCTCGATTTAAATGTGTCACTTATTACTCTGACAAAGCTCAACTCCGCAACCTTTACATACGAAATCGTATTGAGGTTGTCTCCTATTTTTAGTTTATTTCGCTTAGCTGCATTCCGTAATATCTTCAGCGCTGCTGCTTTCTTCCCGTTGGCTAGAAGCCACCGGGGGCTCTCGTCTAGCAAATAAATTATGGATACTAGGAGTAGACCCGGCGCGTACGCCACTCTCAGCAAGGTTCGCCAGTTGGGGACAAGCCAGGCCAACAGAGGGAGCAACATCCCTCCCAAACCAAAAGCCATGCTGCACATAGCAGTGTATGTAACTCGATACCTAGTCGCCACCATTTCTAGACCTGTAACAAAGTAATAATTGTTACCCATTTTAATCCAAAATCTACTGGGTTCTAATTGACTTTTTTTTCTTCGGCGGAAGGACCATGGATGTCTGCATGACTAGTCAAAGTAATTTAAAACATCAATATTATCCATAAAGAAAAGATATTAGGCACAAACCAGTAGCATATGTACAGGAAAATATGTCAAAGCATAATGTCATTAAATTAGTTAAGGCGCGGTTAGGTCAACCTGCCGAACTATTCTAAGTTGCTGTATTGAAAAAAAAATCATGACGCTGATTTTCAGGACAATTAGGATAAAACTATGACTCTAAACTAGAACATACATAAAAAAATAATTAATAAATATGCTCGCTTATAACTGAAGATCTACCAAACGGATTTACTTATTCTTTTGTGCGGTCACCAGCATCAATATCTGCGGCAACAAAGGGCGCATAAATATCTGGCACGACTCTATTACAAGGTCCGTTAGGAAGTGTCAGATATTTTTGCCCGCTTCCTGATGGCAGTTATTAATGCTGGTGACTGAAAAAAATACATGACATATGACATTGAACTGCATATACTAATCTGCGAATTGAAATACTCAAAATATCTTTGCAACAATGTTACGCAAACGAAGTTGGTTTAATACGATTCTCACCTAGCATAAATAAGGGTGAGCTACAGTCACCTACAGCTGCTTGCAAGAAGTCGAGTGCTATATAGAGCCAGTATAAAGTTACGAAACTCTTCGCAGTCCCCAATACTGCGTCTGCTACGACGGTCATCATCACTAAAGCCCTCCTTCCAATCCTGGAAATATGGAGAACTTTGTTCAAATTCAATAATTGATTAGAATCCGCAGTGTGGAATACTGTTTATAACCAAAAGAAAATACCGATCAGATAGCGACCCAACGATCATAAGTCCGACCATATTTCCAAAACCGCGAACACTCCCGACTAGAGTTCTTTTCCAGTCTTGACACGCCAATTGAAACTAGAAAATGAAAATATGTCATAACCATTAATTAATATTGTAGTAGATAATCATTTTATTTTCCAAACTATGTACAAGATGATAATTTACATTAACTAAATTAAATTAAAACTAATGCCTATTATAAAGGTCGTATAGACACAGAAATCTTACGGCACTTACGTCTTTTTCTATAGGGAAGGCAGTTTTTCAGCAATATCACGAAAACCTTTGAACCGATCTTGATCAAAATAATTTTCGGTGAAAGAAATTAATGAGCACTTTTCGAGTGCACTCATAAAAAAACATATTTTTTGTCATTTCATTACAGACTACATAGTTCGGCTAACAAAATACACCTATCCTCCATATTTTATTTAAATACACCTTATAGTTTTCGAGCAACATGACGAAACTATAAAAAGACCTTCGAGGCACTGCATTGTACCTACTGAGGATGCTGCCGGCATTTCCTTGCTGAATTGCAATGCTGATGCGTTGCGCGAGAAAGCCGCCAGCTCTTCGGTCACCAGTTACATCAACCATTGTAGTTTATTTACGTGAATTTATTAAATAATTTACTCAAGAGCAGTGAACATAGGTACTTACAGATTATAAAGAAAATTATAATTTTACATGAAGTAATTTTTTTGTCTTGACAAAATTTTGATACCTCGGCCACAAAACTGTCTGGTTTATCATAGACCCACTCAGGACAAGGAACAGGATCTTCGCACCAAGATGCAATGGTCTTCTGTGTGTAGTTTGTATCACTCATATTAGAGCTGTTGTTAGCGTTTTCGAATTCCAATCTATTGTCAGCGCATCTAAACATAGCAAATAATGTGTTTTTATTAATAATTAACAACTTATAAAAGTTGAAAAACATTTTCATTTCAAAATTTCAGATTTTGTTGAACAGATTTTGGTGAAACATAGCTAAGAACGTTCATCTCGATCACGTAACACCCCTCTTTTATTTCACCCAAAAATATAATATTGTCATAAATAAAATTATATTTAACTCTAATTAGGTTTATTTGTACACCTACACAACGGATTTTGGATGTTTTGTTAACTATCATTAATTTATAATTTAATTTCACCTGACCCTTCGTACTTCAGTAATTCATATTTCATAAATGTGTTTAACTTGTATTTAGGAATAATGTCCTTTCAGACGTCCATAATAGAAGACCAACAACATGTTTACTTAATTGCCATAAAAATAAAAATACAATGTGAAATTTTAAAAAAAAGTAATTCCTTTACCCAAATTTGACTAAAATGTTTAAAATATACCCAATAACTATATTTACCCTTAAACAACACTCACCTGTAACCCACAGCTTCGTTTACAAAAATGTAATTATAAAAACTAACAGAGTGGTACGCTAATGCCAAAGTCATCAACACATACGAAACCACATGGTAACGGCCGTATATTTTAAATTTTACTAAAACGTCGTCTAAATCAAGCTTGTCTGTCAAAGGTAACAAAGACATACCGAATGTTCCGAACGCACTTGCTATGTTAGCAAGGTATCAGAAAATACTGCGAGTCTGTGACATGGTTTTTCTTTCATCACAATTCGTGTTATTGGTACAGACAGAAAGAAATAAGTATATTATCACAGCTGGTCTTTCAAGAGCATCACGCTGCTACATACAAGTTGCTCGTGAGGTATTTAAATAATTATTACGCACGGCGTTGTCTTTATTGTCTATATTGAGCCAATTTTATGATATAAAATTGTGAGGATTGCGTTATTTTTAGTTTACTTGATGTTATACCCAGAGATTTCCTAGCACAAAATTCGTGCTGTTAGTGCTTGACATAATTAAAAAATAAAAAGCGGCCAAATGCGAGTCGGACTCGCACATGAAGGGTTCCGTTACATAAATAGCTTTTTACGATATATGACGTATTAAAAAAAAAACTACTTCATAAATCTCGTTCAAACCAATTTTCGTTGGTAGCTTGCATGGTAATGTACATCATATATTTTTTTCAGTTTTATCATTCTCTTATTTTAGAAGTTACAGGGGGGGGGGGGACACACATTTTACCACTTTGGAAGTGTCTCTCGCGCAAACTATTCAGTTTAGAAAAAAATCATGTTAGAAACCTCCATATCATTTTTGAAGACCTATCTATACAACGTGTCCCAAAACTCAACGATAAGCCGGCACCAGAGGATGGAGCTGCTTATGATTAGTCGAGAAAAAATAAGGAAAAAAATATATCTAAATATATAAAATAAAATATATCTACCACGTGTCCCAAAACTCAACGATAAGCCGGCACCAGAGGATGGAGCTACTTATTTAGATATATTTTTTTCCTTATTTTTTCTCGACTAATCATAAGCAGCTCCATCCTCTGGTGCCGGCTTATCGTTGAGTTTTGGGACACGTTGTAGATACCCCACACGTATGGGTTTGATGAAAAAAAAAATTTTGAGTTTCAGTTCTGAGTATGGGGACCCCTAAAACTTAATGTTTTTTTTCGATTTTTGTGTAAAAATCTTAATGCGGTTCACAGAATACATCTACTTACCAAGTTTCAACAGTATAGCTCTTATAGTTTCGGAAAAAAGTGGCTGTGACATACGGACGGACAGACAGACAGACAGACAGACAGACAGACGGACGGACATGACGAATCTATAAGGGTTCCGTTTTTTGCCATTTGGCTACGGAACCTTAAAAAATCGTCAATGACGACAATCCTGTTATCGATAAGTAGGTACCAGTTCAACGGAAGAGGAAAACCACAGACCTATATTGGAGTAGACGCCGCAAACACACCTACCCTATTCCCTTCCATATTAAATACCGATTGGTAATATTGGACTAAGTACATCTGATATTTTCCTAAATCGGCCTTCTAGTCACCATGTCATATACTGTCATAAAACTATGTCAAATTGAGCTTCAATACCTACCCATACTTACTAGTTTCGATTAATACCTAACAGTACACGCTAATAATGTACCACCTGTATGCCTAATAATTGACTTTCAAAACAACGTTTTAACCGACTTCAAATCAGTAGCCAAATAGCTTCAAGTTTGTCTATAAAATTTGAAGAGTTCCCTCGATTTCTCCAGGATCCCATCATCAGTACTGGATTTTGGTGACAACGGGACCAATCTGGAAGTATATGCTTTCAAACAAAGAAAGAATTTTTCAAATCGGTTCATAAATTACGGAAATATCGCGTAACATACACACATAAAAAAAATAACAATTATACAGACGAATTGAGAACCTCCTCCTTTTTTGAAGTCGGTTAAAAAACCAATAGTAATTCTCTGAAGTAGGCACCTAACCGTTTTGTGTGACCAGAGGGGCGATCACGTAAGTTTTCGAACGTACGTTAGGACAATTCAACTGTCAATTTTCCATATAAAAAGTGACATTTAGAGCTACCCGACGTTCGTACAATGCGTTACGTGATCGACCTACAGAGGGGCGATCACGTAAGTTTTCCAACTTACGTTAGGACAATCGAACTGTCATATTCCCATATGAAAAGTGACATTTACCTGACCAAAGATAATTAAGACAAGGAAGATTGCTCACTCCATACAATGCTACTAGTCACACGTTAATCTTATTATCGTCGCCGGTACCTCGTAGTTCCCCTTATTATTTTAGATGGCGTTATTTTCAATGTAAGCGGTGAAGCAGGCTGCTAGTAGTCACCTCTAACATAAGATACAAAATTTTGGGCCGTGCGGCCATTTGATTTTGGTCGAGTGGTTCGGGTGTTTGACTCACAAGTCTGAGTACGTCGGTTCGCGTCCCAACTCCTGTAACCTGTTTTTGTATTTTTTCTTGTCACGAGACACGTCGCGGCGTCAGTTGAGCGTTTTTCAAAAAAGTGTACAAAACTTTTTTTTCAGAATACGCATTTTTTTGGTTTATCTTACTCGGAATCTTTGATACTATCGATCCTCATACAAGAAAAATAGTGTCTTAAATATTCCATTCCAGACGTCCCATTTTTGAATGCAGTCTTTTTTTATTTACATGGTCGTACGCACGGGAAGAAAAACCTTACAAAAAATCTGGGACACTTTTTTTCTTGTATGAGGATCGATAGTAATAACGATTCTGAGTAATAATATAAACAAAAAAAACAAATTCTGAAAAAAAAAGTTTTGAACACTTTTTTTGAAAAACGCCCAGTTGTGCTAGTCCCGCTAGATAAGTATACTAGAATCAAGCAGAGTACAATAGTTTTAATTTTATTCAAAATTTTCCGAATTATATTTGTCATTTTAACTATTAACTTATTTATTATTTTAACCTTAATAATTTTTGATTTTTAACAAACGCCCGTAATTAAAGATTCAGATTTTTTTCGTTGAGTAGTCTGTGTGAAAAATAATTTATAGTAAACCTAGTCCCGAAATCGCGTCGACTTAACGTAATTATCACAGCGGCGCTACCACGAAGTCCGAATCTCGAATGTCGTATATCTCCGTCTCTGTCGCTCGAGTACTATAAACCTTAAGTGCGATAGAGACGGAGATATACGAAGTTCGAGATTCTAAGTTCGTGTTTATAGCATTATAATATTATCATCCCGAAATCCACTTTTTCCCTAACAATTTTTCTCAAATGTTTTTGACTATTTCGTGTATGTACATCTAAATAAATATAGTTTTCACCTCACTAGCTCGGAAAGCCCATTTTTATTCTTTAAAAACAGATAGCAAAACTGCATTTTATCAACAAGAGTGCAAAGAATATTTGAAATCCGAACGTGTTATTAGTTACTTTTTTAAACATAATAACATGTAAAGGTCAGTCCAGACAGGACATTTTTCGCCCATCAGATTTTTGATTTTATTTAGGTACCTTTTTTGAATGTTTTATTCTTTTTTTTAATGTTTTTTATTCTTTTTTGTTTTTTAAATGTTTTTTTGTTTTTTAAATGTTTTTTCTTTTTCTCCTTTTTATAAATGTTGTTTCTCTTTTTAAATGATTTGTTTCTCTTTGAATGTTTTTCTGTATTTTTTTTTATTTTTAATGTTTTTTTGGTCTTTTTTATACGTTTTTTTCTTTTTTTTTATCTTTTTTTAATGTTTTTTGAAATTCTATTTATTTTTTCAATGTTTTCGTCTACATTTTAATGTTTTTTTTTTATATTTTATTGATTTAAATGTGTTTATTCAAGGTTTTTTTTCCACTAAATATTATTTTTTAATGTTTTGTTTCTTTTTGATTTATTTTTGTGCTTTTTCCACTTTTTTCTCTTTTTAAATGTTTTTTTTTTGAGTTTTTTCTCTTATTTTAATGTTTTTTGTAACTTTTTACTTTTATTATGTTTTTGTCTCTATTTTATTGCTTTGTTTATCTTTTTTTAATGTTTATTGCTTTTTTCTCCTTTTCATAAATGTTTTGTTTCTTTTTGAATGTTTTTGTTTTTTTTTCTTTTTTATGTTTTTTTGGTCTTTTTTCTCTTTTGTCGGTATGCGTTTTTTCCTTTTTTTAATGTTTATTTTTTATTATTTTAAGGTTGTTTGAAATCCTCTTTTATTTTTTTGATGTTTTAGCCATATTTTTTTGATGTTTTTGCCGTGTTTTTCCAAGGTTTTTTTCATTTTCCATTTTTTAATTTTTTTTCCGCTGTTCTCTTTTTACATGTTTTTTTTTTTGTTTTTTTGTCCTTTTTACATTTTGTCGTTTTTTACATTTTTTTTCTTAATATAATATTTTTTGTAACTTTTTTCTTAGTACATGTTTTTTTTTAGTTTTTCTTTTTTTACGTTTTTTTTTTAATATTATGTTTTTTGTTAGTTTTTGTCTCTATTTTATTGCTTCGCTTTCTTTTATCAGTCTTTTTTAATGTTTTTTGAAATTATTTTTGCCTTTTTTAAGTTTTTCTTTATTTTAATGTTATTTTTTTTGTTTCTCAATGTTTTTTCTCTTTCCCTCTTTATTAAATGTTTTTTTAATTTTGTAATATTTTGTTTTTTTTTTAAGTTTTTTATTTTTTTTCCCCCTTTTTAATATTTAAAAAAAAACTTATTTTACTTTTTTGTTTTTTTCCTCGCTTTAGTGAGGTGAAAAGATGTGTGTTACACACGGGTGCAAGTTATTTTGACGTCTCGTGTGTTGCAACACTCGCTACGCTCAGGATTCTATTTTTAAACCATAGAATCCATTCGCTAGCTCGTGTTTCAATTCATGTTGAATGCCATATTAGATTTCTGTGATTTGATTATCGAACGAGCGAGCGAAGCGAACGAAGTTCTATGCTTCAGCTCGCTCAGCTTGTGTCGAAAATCATTCGTATGTCCGGTCACAGAATAAGTAATAGTACGTCCGGTGTCTGTCACGATGTCCGGTGTTCCGCTGTCCGGCTCAACCGATTCTCGTGAAAATTTGTTATATTTAATATTTCTTTTTATAGTCACTTTTTCTAAATTAAGAAAGTGTTAAAAAAAGGACTAGACTCGCGCAAGATAGAAAATCGTGGTCGTGCATGGAGGAGGACTTTGCCCAATCTTGGGTTTCCCAAAACTAATTTAAGTATTTAGCTTGTTTTTAATGTAACGAAATGTACCTACTTAATTCTTGTTCGAATGTTTTTGTGGGAATAAATGGCAATAATAAGAATAGTCAGAAAATTCCTACAGAATGACTCACTCACTAACGTACAAATCCATGCACACCCATCAGTTACTCATCTTCCACCCGAGTCAAACCATAACCAAGAACATCTCTCCGATCATCATCATCAAGATGTTCTCTCAGATCATCGTCATCAAGATCTTCTCTCAAATCATCATCATCAAAATCTTCCGTCTTAATTAAAACGTAATAGGTATATGAGATGCACTTGGCTTCGGCCCGTGCTTCCCATCACACCAGTATTTAGGTAAATACTGAGAAATTTAAAGAAACAAAATAATAATAAAAAACCAGCCAAGTGCGAGTTGGACTCGAGCACGAAGGGTTCCGTACCATTATCAATAAAAATATTTATTTTATTTTCTTTTTAGTATTTGTTGTTATAGCTGCAACAGAAATACATCATCTGTGAAAATTTCAACTGGAACTATCAAGGTATCAGTGAGATACAGCCTGGTGACAGACAGACGGACGGACGGACGGACAGCGGAGTCTTAGTAATAGGGTCCCGTTTTACTCTTTGAGTACGGAACCCTAAAAAACAGGCTCGCGGGCTACTCCTAGTTAGAAAGAGACGGATAGTGTATCTCGCCGCGACACAGAGCTCGCGGGCCGTTCTGTGATAGCCGTGCTGCTCACAGGTTTGTTAATTATATTGTTTTTTATCGCGATTTTTTTATAACTTTTTATCAAATTTAAACTTAATCGGCGCAATAAATAATAAATTCATCATCATCATCATCATATCAGCCGAAAGACGTCCACTGCTGAACATAGGTCTCCCCAAAAGAGTGCACGTAGAACCGATGGCCGTTGGGGCGGAAAGGTTCTCGAGTGGTGACCACGTACCGGAAGGCGCGGCGTGGGTAGGCCCCCCACATGGTGGAATGATGACCTGGCCCCGTAGCATGGATGGCCTTATCACGCGATAAGTGACAGGATAGAGCATCCGTCCCTGGCTGACACCGTTCGATAGAACGAGACGACGCGCTTATCCTATCACTTATCGCGTGATAACGCCATCCATGCTACGGGGCCTGGTCGTGGGAGTCCGCTGGATACAGGTGGCGCAGGACCGGCCAATAAATAAATACTTTAAATAATTTCAAGATGTCGGAACGGCAACTTTTCCCATTCTGACCTCTGATTTGTTTTTGTGACCTATTAGATCCTCCCATATCAATTTTGAACACAATCCTTGAGTGAGATTCTTTAAAACAATTATATCTTTCGCGACGGCGTCGTAAGATTTCAACTCTTGTCAATGTAGGTTATTGTGTTATCAACTTTGTATGGAAATGTTATTTTACCAACCACAAATAACGTTTGTATAGTTTTGCGGGAAACAACTGCAAAAGTAACTTTGTAATCGCATAAATTTGTAAAGAATTACAAACTTACTTATGCAGTTTGTATATCTCAAAATCGTGACATTTCCATACAAAGTTGATAACAGAATAACCCACAGAAAGAAATGAGATCCCATAAAAACCTTCCATGTAAAAAATAGGCCAAGTCTCGGAACTCTTCCACAATAAAAAGTGGTGAGATATTTCATAGAGCCAAGTTAGGCATTCTTATTAATCTTCATTTGCTTACTAAATAAAATTTTGTGACTTGGCAATCACACTTACATAGTTTAAGGTATGCAAAAAATAGTAAATGCAGTAAAGCTGTGTGATTCCCGTGTGGTTTTTATGGGATTTAGGTATTTAAACGAGTTCGAACGGGACAATTGGTTATAATTATAATACCGTTCCATTCCAACTTCCAAAGGTTTGCAGGGCTGTTATTCGCTACGCGTTAATGCGGCTCACCCCGCCGGTCACCCGTTACGAAACTAGACCTCTACCTACGCTTAATTACTACGCATCGCGGTGTCAAGGTATGTTTGTGGGCGAGCGTTGAGGTGAGCTTAAAACAAGTTACAGAATAGCGGGGCTGTGTAGCTGTGGTGTGTCTATGTATGTTTATAGATTGTACTACGGGTTATGAGCAAAAATAGACCTTACGTTTTGGAAGTAAGGTTGCAAATTTATTGTGTGGTAGGCTGGTAGGTAATTGTCGCGTCAAGCAAGTAACATTTTAGAGCATATCGCTAACTGTTTACATAGCTCAAAAGCTATCTGCCAGACTTACGTGCAGAAGGGACGAAGTTCAAATCTCATACATGTTAACAATATTTTGTTTGTCGATATTTGTAGTTTTAGAATTTAGTACTTTAGAATAAGTTCGCGGGTTAGTTTAAAATCATTTGAAATCGAAATCTTACCGATGCTAGATTAAAATATGCAAATATGAATACTGAAAGTGTCAACAGCAAGTTTGTTGTAAGTAGGTATTTGTAAATGTTGTACTTTGTGCGCCGTTATATTTGTCAGGCTGTCAGCCTGCGATCGACCGATCTCTGGTGACCAGCGGCGCTACCACGAACTTTGAATCTCGAACTTATATCCCCGTCTCTATCGCACTTATGGTTTATGGTACTCGAGCGACAGAGACGGAGATATACGAAGTTCGAGATTCGAAGTTCGTGGTAGCGCCGCAGCCTAGCCTAGCCCAGCACATGCTGAGACTGGGGCCTATTGTCACAAATTCAGTTTTTTACTTAGGTACTGTTTGTTAGTTTGTAAGTTTATTTTATATTATTTTATTTTTTCTTGTAATTAATACTTTTTCTGATTCTGATTATATGTTTCAGCAAGGGGTACGCTTTTTGGACGAAATGGTATTTTTGTATACGACTGAATTCATTAGAAAAAATACTAAACTCTAGTCGGAGTAACCATGTTTGTTTAGAGCAAAAACTATTGGATAGGGTTCGTTTTAGATTTCAATCGAATAATAAAATTGAAATAGTGCTAAAGTAAATTTGAATTTGCTTTAAATTACTGATTTTAAATCAAAATCTCTGATTGTTTTAAGTTTATTTAGTTATGCACGATTCTTAAATATGCGCCATCTAGCGGAATGCCATACCTGCGCGTAGCCATTCAGCTTAGAAAAACGTGCGATCGATGGATCTAGTCACCGATTAAAAATTGCTTTGTATTATTTTGCTATTTGCGTGTTATTTTGTGACAATGGTGTATTGTATGCCTTAAAATTTGTTAATGTGATGATTTAGGACACTAAAATGCAATATTTTGACGAATTCTACGCTACTTTTTTCATTGAGAGTCTAGTAGCGCCATCTCGGATTATTTTATGAACTACGGCGACGTTTCCACAGAGATAGCAATCTTCCTAGTCTTATAATTATCTTTGACCTGACGTATACAGTGTGTTACGTAATCGACCAGCAGATCTAGCCTGTCGTACAAAGCGTCTAAATTCTTCGAACCAACTATACCTCATTCCATAAAAATCGTGTTAATCGTGTGTTAATCGTCATCGTCATCGCAAAACATTAGCGGAAAACCATGTTTAAACGCAAAAAGAATGAGTATTGTTATTTTTAAAAAGCACTAAACTATTAATATTTCCCTTTGATATATACCAATAAAGAAACGTAGACGCATTTGTCCGTTAAAAATCTACTGTCTTACACTCTTATAGAATGAGGTATAATGATATAACATGAAAATCTTTCAGGGATATATAAATAAAACCGGCCAAGTGCGATTCGGACTCGCGCACGAAGGGTTCCGTACCATTGTCTATAAAAATATTAATTTTATTCTGTTTTTAGTATTTGTTGTTATAGCGGCAACAGAAATACATCATCTGTGAAAATTTCGACTAGTTCCTATCACGGTATCAGTGATATACAGCCTGGTGACAGACAGACAGACAGACAGACAAACAGACGGACGGACGGACGGACATCGGAGTCTTAGTAATAGGGTCCCGTTTTACTCTTTGAGTACGGAACCCTAAAAAGGTTAAAAATAATATGAAGGTGGTTTATTAAAATATGGGCCGGTACTGTATCCTCAACTAATTAGTTGAATTTAGAAAACGAAACACGAACTAAATCAACAGCTTTATTACAAACTTGTAAAATCAGTCACTTTTCTACTAGGGCAATCTTTTGTTGCCAATTTATTTTTAACTTTAATTTCCATGGCCTCCGCTTGCCCCACCGTATCAGGGAGACTGTGATCTGCTGTATCTGGCACCAGGAAAGTTAGAAGCCCTGCGATAAGGGATACAACTCCAAATATCACCGTTGGCAGGCCAGCCCAGTACACCATCTGGAAGTTGAAGAGTGGGTGTTGTGATAAACATGTCCGTATTTATCACAAACGTCAGTGTTTTTCTGTGAACTCTTTTTTTTAAGAGTACCTATTAGTATACTTACTAACAAAGGCATTTGAGGTGCTATTATCGAACCTATCCTGCCAATAGAAGAGCAGAGTGCATGCATGGAGTTCCTTGTGTGTGTAGGAAACAGTTCTGAAGTAAAAATATAGACTATGCTGAAGGCCATGGACGATATCAACTTTCCTGCCATATACGTTGTAATCACAAGCCAGAGGAAATCTGAAAAAGACAAAATGAAGGCGTACTACGTATTACAAATATGATGACAACAAGCAAAAAGTCGCGACCCGGTAAAGGTCGCGCGCGGGAGTCCGCTGAATACGGGTGGCGCATGACTGGTCATTGTGGCACTCTTTGAGGGAGGCTTATGTCCAGCAGTGGACGTCTTTCGGCTGATATGATGATGATGAAGCAAAAAGTTAGAAATATTTGTGTACATTGCTTTAAGTGAGCAGCAATAAACTTCATTTGATTTCAATACACGAATTCAAACTACATACATAATATTGGGAGATGCAAAGCAAGAGAAATAGCAATAGAACGTCAATGGCTTTATACCGTGATATGATTTTGTTTACGTACCATTAGGTATAAATGGTTGTCCTATACAAAGGATAGCGCAAACCACAAAGGTAATTATCAAAGGACCTGTCCTTCTAAACTTTGCGAGGATATACAGTACAAAAAAATTGCTCGGGATGTCCATAGCAGACGCTAATGCAAAATTTACATATTTATTCCCTGCCAATATCACTGAATTTAAACACAATCCATAATTGACAAGAGTACATGCAATCCACCAAACGATACAGACGGAAACTCGTCTCAACAGTGTCTTAGATTTAAATGTGGCTCGTAGTACATTTGCGTAGCTTTCCTCTTTATCTTTTTCGAAATAAATCATATTTAGATTTTCTTCTATATGTATTTTGTTCATCATAGCAGCTTTCCTTATTATTTTTATTGCTTCTGTTTTCTTCCCTTTGGCCAGGAGCCATCTGGGGCTCTCATCTACGAAATAAATTAGGAGTGCGAAGAGTAATCCAGGTGCATACATCGCTCTCAGCAGGCTCCGCCAGTAAGGGATGTGCCAGGCCATCAGAGGAATGGCTAATCCTCCTAAGCCATAACCCATGTTGTATATAGTTGAGTATGTTACTCGCGATTCTGTTGCCACCATTTCAAGAGCTGTAATAAACATTTTATAACTCAAGTTATTCTATTATCACGAGTCATTATGATGAATACAATTTTTGCGAATTCTATGGCAAAAACCTGCAAGTGCGTTAATCATATTTCCTTATCTCTTTTGACTTATTTAAGTTATATAATATTTCTCACCAAGCATGAATAGTGGCGAGCAAACATCACCTATTGCCGCTTCCAATAACTCTAGGGCCACGTAAAGCCAATATGATGTGGCGAAAGACTTTGCAGTTCCCAATACTGCACCTGCTATGCATGTTGTTATTATCAAAGTCTTTCGGCCAAATCTGAAAAACAACGCATATTTATTATATCTCCATCAATCGTTTCTATCATGCCGTATATTAATATAACTATTATATTTAAACCTTAAAATCTCCCATTCAAATTAATCAGGTAGTTCCCTAATTGATAATAATCCGTAGTAATAGGTAGTAGTATGAAAAGAATAAGGTAGCTTCCAGGTTTCCACATGTAAAAATTGATACTCGTACTTAGCGTAGCGTTGCTAAATGGATAATAAACCATCAAACTGTTGGACTTTTTATTTAAGGTGTGATCTATTTTTACACAGTTTTGGACAATAAATGAATCTTATCTTAAATTATTTGAATAATTTATAAAGCACAAAATATAACTAAAATCATAAAATGATATACTTAGACCTTGAAAGTTTGGAAAAATATGTTTTTTTTTTAAATATCCTAGAGTAAATTATAAGCTACCAATAGAATCCCAACGCTTTTATAGAAACAAAATTGTATGAGCACTCTGGACCTAAACGCAGTATTTCGCGACCGAAACAGCAATTTACTTGATTTTTAACCCCCGACGGAAAAAGAGGGGTGTTATAAGTTTGACGTGTGTCTGTCTGTCTGTGTGTGTGTCTGTCTGTGGCATCGTAGCTCTTAAACGAATGGACCGATTTGAATGTGGTTTTTTTATCCGAAAGCTGACGTGATCGAGATGGTTCTTAGCTACGTTTCAACAAAATCGGTTCAGCCGTTTTTGAGATCTTGAACTTTTAAATAAAATTGTCGGGGGTTTTTCAACTTTTCTTAGTTGTAGTTATCCATACAAAGGTTAGTACCAATATAAAACTGTGACGTCATACTTTAAAGTCAATTAGTATTAAGCGCTTCGCCTGCCGTTGTTTAATTGATCCCATACTAACATTTGTTCCTATTCAATAACTGGTTAGAATGACATCGTAAAAAAAAAATTGGACACAAGCCTAACATTATAGGCATTTTGCATTTCTTAATAATTCGAGTTATTATATTTAATACTGTTAATGAATAACTACGATGACTTAAATTCTTCACAACTTTAATGAAATGCGATATTTTCAAAATGATTAATATTATTCATGTCATGGCTTTAACATACCTGTCAGACAGTGGCCCGACAATGAGAAGACCAACCATGTATCCGATACTGTGGGCGCTTCCGACTAAAGTCCTTTTCCAATCTTGGCATGCCAATTCAAACTTAAAAAAAATGCCAACAAGTATTTGTTAAATAGATGGACATCCAATTAACGAACGAATATGAACTGTATGTTACCTCTGCTACAAAACTGTCTGGATTATCATAGACCCACTTTGAACACGAGGCAGGATTTCTGCACCATGGTACTGGGTTACTGGTAAAATTTTCTGACTCCGAACTATTGTCACCGCATCTACATACATATAACAGAAATAAAGTTTGCTTTTTATTAAAACTTTATTGCGATTTAATAAGATTTGTACTTTGTATTATTTAAAATACAACAAATAATAAACTTACCTGTATTTCACTTCTTCGGTAACAAAAACGTAATTACAATACGTCATGGTTTCGAATACCGCTCCTAACGTTAGGATTATACTGGCCACTGCATGATAGCGGCCATACACTTTGAATTTACCTAGAACATCCTCCAAATCCAGCTTTTCTAGTAAAGGCTTCGTCATTGCAACAAAAGTTATTAAAATTACTAGTGCACGTCTGTTATTAACGTAGTCTCATGTGGCACTACAATACGTGATGTTTTAATACGTTATTGAGACATTTTCCATGTTGCAGCTGTATAAGAACACTACATAGATACTATTTATCCGTCCGCCAATGCCATTCAGTTAAGCAGTAACCGTGACGAGTGTAACTTACTACCGTCTACGTACGAGATGTAAATATAATAATATATCTACTCAAAGGTGTTCAGCTGTTACAATATTCGAAATCGTAAAAACCTTTATTATCTAGATTATTGTATATGACAACTTCTTCTTCTTTCTATCGCCAGGCTAGTCGGTCCTGGGTCGTCAGAGGGTCTAATTAGGTCTTAAAGATCTCCATATGAGAGTCGTCGGGGCCTCCTACCGCCGCGTCTCGGTCCCGATTCCAAGCTCAGTATTTTCCTTTATTTTTATTTATTAACCAAAGATATAAAAACTTATTCTAACACATGTCCCTGTAAAACTGTTTAAACAGTTTGCCTGCAGGTAAGTCTCTTTTATGCTTAACATAATAATAACATCGTTTTTATTAATCCTATTTTATACTTAAATGCCAACTAATCAATCTTATTATATATATATGAGTGTGATAACGCTTGCTTGCAAAATAAGCAAACGTTACTTAACTTTATGCAGTAGTCATGTGGTCTTCGGGTCTTCTCATCACGTGGCCGTACCAGCGTAACAGTAACCCTTTACTGTATATGATAACATTGTATATAATAAATAATGCCTCTATTTATAAAAAAAAAACTCAATTAATTAACTATACAATTATGTTATCTACTTATTCGAAAAGGCGTCAGATAGACGTTGTGACAATGTTTTAGATTCCATTTTTTCGGCTTGGCCCATGGTGACTGGAAGAGTTTTGTCGGATGTGTCGGGCACCAGCAACGTTGCAAAGCCCGCCGTCAGGGATACCACACCGAACACCACTGTCGGCAGACCAGACCAGTACGCCATCTGCAAAGTGTTTTCAATATTATATTAGGTATTCCATTAAAGAGATTGGACTAAAATAAAATCAATTGATTCAAGATGAATACTTAAAGGACCGGTCACTTAGGAACTCTTTGGGGGCGGCCTATGTCCAGCAGTGGACGTCTTTCGGCTGATATGATGATGACTTAAATTATTTACAAATTTAGGTGGGATATAAAGTAGAAAAGCCTCAATGTTTCTTATTGACGATCCAATATGATAACTGACATGGCAAGAATTTTCAGCGTACTGAATCTTTGATTCGTCATATAAATTTGAATAACTTAGGTACTAATAAAGGCGTCTGAGGAGCCATCATAGAGCCAATTCTTCCTGTGGCTGAACAAAGAGCATGTAAGGAGTTTCTTGATTGTGTAGGAAATAGTTCCGATGTGAATATATAGATAATGCAGAAACTCGTACATGACAACAACAGGCATAGCATGTAGTTGGATATCAGAAGCCAAGATCTGAAAAAGGTAAATCAATGTTTTAATACTGCGGTGTTTGTGTGACTAATGAATGTGCCTAGAAAAATAATTATAACGACGGTGGAAAGGTAAAACCACTGAAGCGACATTTTTTGAATTTTACAGGAGAGCATTTTAAAGTGTTATTTTTTACTAAAAAAATCATAACTTTTTTTTCTAGTCAACTTAGAGAGTTGGGTTCTATGCACGTGTCATTTCATTTTTTTTGTAGCTATTTAATAAAAATAATGTTATTCCCCAAAACACGGCGGATTAGCAATTAATTTCAACGATATATATAACTCTATTTTGACCAAAATGTCGCTTCAGTGGTTTTGCCTTTCCACCGTCGATAAAATAAGTTTCTGTCTAAAATTTGATTGTTGGTACAAGCTGTCATTGACACGATGTATTTTTCTGTGTACCGTCGTCAACTACTCGTGGAGACGATTCTAACGAGTCCAAATTCAACGGGGTTACGTCTGTTAAGTACTGAATGGCTGTGGTCACTTTCCGTCTCCATCATTAGATCAGCTCGATGGTACAATAATATTTATTTGTCATCCAAACTATACTTTAACCCAAAATGTCAGCTCAATCGATTGAAGATATCTACTTACTTCAAAATTTAGTTTCAAGATTCCACCCGAACAAACACAGGTGCATTGCAAGTTAAATAAAAACTTGTTATAAATAATGCAATTGTTTGATTAATTAAAAGTTCCAAATTATGTCAAGGTCAGTAAAACTACTACATTTCAAATAACATTTTCTTTTTCTCATGATTGATGTCGCGAATCGATTCGAACATGTCGAGCGTCATTTGATCTTATTGTGATCTGTCGTGAGTGACCTATTTTAGTGTACCTATTTTAGTATGTTTAAGACTAGGAGACTTGTAATAACTTTAAAACTTGTAGACTTGCACAAGTACTTCCCCTTACTTACCTTTTGGCAAAAACTGCTGTCCAGTACAAAGAACAGCGCAAGCCATAAAGCTGAACATCAAAGGATTCTGTTATACTTATTAATTATGATCGCGGCAAAAAATATACCAACAATTTTCACTACACCAGCAAGTCCGTAATTTAAAAATCTATTGCCTCCCAATGTCGCTGAATTTACAACCAATCCAAAATTTACAAAAGTTACTGATATCCACCACATAGAACAAACGAAAAATATTTTCGAGAGAGAGGGCGATTTAAACGTGTCTCTTATTAATATGCCAAAACTAGGTCCTTTATTCTTTTCATACGAAATATTGTTTAAGTTTTCCTCTAGTTCTATTTTATTTCGCCTGGCTGTTTTTCTTATTATCTTCACTGCCTCGTTCTTCTTTCCATTGGCTAGCAGCCATCTGGGGCTCTCGTCCACCAAGTAAATATAAGATAGGGCGAGAAGTCCGGGCGCGTACATGACCCTTAGCATAGTTCGCCAATAAGGGATGAGCCAGGCTACTGGAGCGAACAGCATCCCTCCTACACCGAGGCCTGCCATGCAGGCAGTTGTATATGTCACCCGCGACTCGGTTGCCACCATTTCCATCGCTATAAAATGTAGTAACAGCGTTTACGCCATTTTTTTTCTTAACTCGTTTTAGATGTTGCTTCGATATTATTGAAAGATCATCTGTTTTATTTACTGCGTTACGTTCGATATATTCTTTATATATATACACATTCTTCAAAATCTCACCTAGCGTGAATGACGGTGAAGCAGGAGCGCCCATACACTCGAGTGCTACGTAAAACCAGTACGATGTGGCGAAACTCTTCAGAAAACCCAAAGTCCCGCCGGCTACGCATGTTATTATGGCCATAGTCTTCCTTCCGAACCTATAAAAAATATTTTAAAACATATGGTTAATTTTCGCGGAAAACTCTTAATGTCTCTAAACTGTAGATCAACCCATTATTGTTAAAAGGTTAATGTTGCCTGCGGGCGTAGCATAGTTGCCATTTTAAAAATCATTTTTACTAACCAAAAAGTAACACATAATGAAGACTTATCTATCCGACTCCAAACTAGGCTTAGCCTGTGTCTTGGACATCTGCGAGAGCGATTGACAGCATAATTATATTAACTAATAAATATACCTAAAAACTTGATCATAATGGAAACTCATTATACTTATCGCTGTGGATACGATATCCGTCACGTTCTTACAAGTATGCGAGTGCGAGAGTGACGGATGTCTTATCCACAACGATAAGTGATAAAATGGCAACATTGGCAACCATGCTACACCCACTGGGTAGAGTTCAAATAAATAATAAATAAATATTACGGGACAATCTTACACAAATCAACCTAGGCCCACGGTAAACTCAATAAGGCTTGTAGGTACTAGGCGACGATATATATAATAGATATATACTTATAGATACTTATATATATATATATATACATATATAACATCCATAACTCAGGAACAAATATATTCGTGATAAACACACAAATAAATGCCCTGACCGGGATTCGAACCCGGGACCTCCAGCTTCGTAGGCAGAGTCACTACCAACTGGGCTACGCAGGCCGTTAAAAAAATATAACAATCGATACGGATTAAATTACAATTTGGTACCCAGTAGATATATAGGCAATAAATCACGCTAAAGCCTTGTATTCATGTGACATAACGATGGCTCTGTAAATATATTAAAAATGTAATATGAACAGAGACAAGACTGCATGGTGTGGTGAGTTCCATGCGGCGCTTAGTCTCACAAGATCGATGTGATACTTTCTGATACTGGTAGAACTCAGACATGTAGAAGAGCCCTTAGCTTAGACTACTTGAAAGATGACCCCATTATTCATAAAACTTAATAAACGTATGTTAACTTAAATGAGTTGTCTCTCTCTTTCTCGAAAATACAAATTTTAATGTAATGATGTAAATGGGTCATTGTTAGATTTAGGTTCGCGTCTCTTCGGTGGACATTGCTAAAGTTAAGGGCTATAAAGCCTAATTTTTGGTTGAACTCTGAATCCGCATAAACAGCGTTGCCCCTTCTATAATTCTATGTGATAAAAACATATTATATATAAACGGAAGCCCTTAACTATTGACCACCGAAAAGATGATTTTTGTTTTTGTGACTGATAATGACCCAAATGTAATCATCATCATCCTCCTAGCGTTATTCCCGGTTGTGCCCTAAAGGACCCCGGCGTAAAGTAAAGTGTTAAAATAATATTGTGCCAGACAAGTACAAATTTTAACTTAACTTAAAAAAAATTAACAGATTTGATGGACGTTTGTAAATAAGGGCATCTATAGTTAAGTTTGCGTTAATATTTCAGAGTGTGATTACAATCTTATAAATACAATTTAGGCATTCTATGTTTTAGTCTAAGAAGCTAACTGCGAAACTTTGACAGCTACGCTTGCGATTGGTATATTTTTGTATAACATCATGCCAACGGACCAGCGTCTGTTGGCTATTAGATTTCACAATACCTGTCAGATAACGGACCAACGCCGAGAACTCCCAACATGTATCCAACGTTGTGTATACTTCCGACAGAAGTCCTCTTCCAATCTTGACATGCCAGCTGAAACTAGGAAGGTACCCAAACATTAATATGATGATGATGCAGCTTGAGCGCAGCAGGCTGATAATGATGATGAATGTATATTCACATTTTTTTATTAAAAGGAAATACGTTTCCTTAGCTGACGCTACTGACATTCAAAATTAATGTACATTTAGTGTAAATAGCGTAGGATCACAAAAAGGTTTAGTTTTCCCTCTGGGTTGGAAGGTCAGATGGAAGGTCGCTTTAGTAAAACGTTTTTACGCTGAATCTTGGGATTAGGTGCAAAAGCGGACCCCGGGCTCCTTTAGAAAAATGAATAAATGAAAATAGTGTAAGAAATTATGAATGATTGCTGGTTACCTACCTCGGCCACGAAACTGTTTGGGTTATCGTAGGCCCACTCCGAGCACAAGTCAGGATTTTCGCACCATGGTACTGTTGTATTCTGTAGTTCACTAATATTAAAGATTCCACTTATATTTTTAGACTCCGAACTGAAAGTAGCGCATCTGAAATTTGAAAGTAACTATGTTTAGTTCTGCGATAAGCGTTGTTTTTAGAGAGTGATTTTGTGTCGTACCTATAGTTAAATGTACAAATTAGAGCATTGTGATGTCACCTAACTGTACTAACGACGCGACTAAGGACGCGAGCGTTTCCGGGTGTTGAGAAGAACTGCGACCCTACTGAACCGTTTTTTTTAAATACTTAATTTTTTATGAATTTACTTTACGAATATTTCTTGAGCGAGACTTGAGAGAGAGGGATTGCTACCCATCTTTATTAAATGAGACGAGCGATTGAAGCGAACGACGTTCTCTGTTTCACCTTGTGCCAGAATTATTTCGGATGTCCAGATGTCCGGCTGTGATTCTCGTGAATATTTTTAACTAGGTTCATTAATTATACAGATATTTTTTGTCGACTCAGTTTTTCGAAATTTTAATAAAAAAACAATTTTTGAAGAAAATACAGGCTCGCGAGTTCTGTAGCTCACAATAACCGGTAACTATGTAGTTCTCCAAAATGTGTGTGTATTTTCAAAATGTTGATTGGTACGCGAAAATTAAAAAATATATATTTTCAATAGTCAGTATAGCAAAACATTTTCTTTTAACAAGAGTAAAACTTGATTAATCTTACCTGTATCCCACTTTTTCAACTGCAATAACATAATTAGTAAACCATACAATATTCTAACATGAATGCCACAGACATCAAAGTTAATGCCACCGTATGATACCGATCGCGCAGTTTAAACTTGGACAGAACATCATCCAAAGCTACGTCGCCTAAGAGCGGGCCTGACATTGCTAAATAATTAAAATAAATCACCACGCGTTCGATATTCACAAAGTGTAAGGTAAAACTGCAAATGAGTATTATATTCATGCAAAGGAGGGGTTGGTCTTGGACCGTCTAGAACACAATTTGACTACATTAGATTTTTGCCTAGAGCTTAAAGTGACTACTACATAATCGGTCGAACACTCATATCTCCTAAGCACAAATTGACTAGTACCGAAAAAACGTAGAACACATTTCGCCTACTGTTGTATTTTGTTTTTGAATGTACAGGCGAGGTGAAAAATAAAAGTACAGACATATGTCACAGCTTATAGATATATTATGTCAAATCATATGGACAGGAAATGAAAATAAAAAGAAAAGTCACTCCAGAACTTAAATAACTTAAAGAGAATCTTCACGATATTAAACCAATTCCGTATACACTTTAATTCAATGCTCTCTTGATGTCTTTTATGGCTTTTAAAAAATAGATTGGGGCAATTTGTTTTTTTATTAATTTTGTCAATTCTCGGCCGTATCTTCTATTAAAAAGAATATCTTTCTTTTGCTTGTTCTCTCGTTTCATAAAGGCACCTGCCATAGAAATGCTTTGATATCTATCTTCATTTTTTAGCTTGAACAGAAACTGAATTAGAGTTGGACTTTTGTTCATGCGGACCCCCAATCGGCGATGAAATGCTTCTAATGTATTCGTAGTCCTATGTATCTCTCTACAACAAGAAATCAAAGCAGTATTTCTTAGCCATTGTTTTTCAAAATAAACAATAAATGAATCAAATTCATTGCATCTCGGCCCATTATTGACAACGTTGTCCCATGCCTGTCTAATTAAGTTGGATGGTAAGAAAGGCAAGTTGAATGCTAGTGAGATTATTTCTTTACCGGAAAGTGTTGAAGTCAACCCCTTTTTATCTGCATTATCGCAAACCGCCTTGCAAAAATGGAAATAACACCCCGTAACTTTTCCGTTCGGGTAAATCGTTTTAAATGCCGTTATCTGGGCCATTTCATAGTCACATTTGTAAATTTTTATATTAACCTTCAGCACATCACGCAGGATTGAAAATAATGCTGTGTATGTACTTGTGCTCTTATTTGGCAATAACGCATAAATGGCAGGTTTGACGTTAGTTGAATATTTGCAGCTGTTTAAGTCCACGTGCAAAGTAAATAGCTGATAGAACGGTTTTGGCACCACTTTAAAAGTTCCATCTCCAAACACCATTTTCTTGAGGTGGGCGTTTAACCGGAGGACCTTTTGAGACGATCGATTGCAGAATATTAAAATTTTGTTTTCTGAGTCCAATTCATACTCACTTACAAGAAAATCTTTTTTAATCATATCTGGCAATGAAACTTCGAAGGATTTCGTAAATTCTGTTTTCGCCACATCCAAGAACGTGAGTCGTGTCCTACGTAGATTCTCTCGCACTGACTCATATGGTAGGAATTGCACATCAACAGATGGGTTTTCAATTATAAAATCCATCACGGCTTTCTCATAATTTTCTTTCAATCCGTACATGTTTTCACAAACATAGGTTTTAGCGTTTTCAAGAACATATTCTCTGTACATCTGTTCATTATTGGGCTCGCAAGAATGTAGTGACGGTCTCTTACGAACTATAATTTCGTCGTTTTTACTCACAGTTATGCTTGCACTGCACTCATTCCTCTTCGAACATCTCCAAAACGAATTCCCCACTTTGTTTACCGATACAAAGTTATATCGGTATCCGTTGCACCAGACAATTTTTTTATTTGCTAAAAACAATAACTTAGGTTCGTTCATTTTGCAGTTTTTTCAGCAGCATGACATAAACACAACATTACTCTTTTTAGAAAACGTCAAAATTATCATATTTTCTGTACACTATTAGTGGCCAGTACGGTAGAATGAACACAAAGAGGTTTAACAAGTGTTTTACTATTATGGACTAATGTACTTATCTGTGAAGTGTATCTTCATTAGCTCATCAGTCTCATCACATCACCTTCCATCATGTAATATATATGTCATAAGTAGTGTAGTCGCGGAAGGAAAATGATAACACCGCCACAGTCATTTAGTCGAAAAGTGACGTACTTTTTTATTCCAGACTAAACTTGAACAGACAAGTAAACATAAAAAAATAGGAATTCAATTTTATACCTGAATGTCCAGACAGTTTGGATTCTTGTCACTATGCTATGTAGGAAAAATACGCACTTGTCAATTTGTGTTTTAGGAGATTTGAGTGTTCGACCCATTATGTAGTAGTAGACACTTTAAGCAATAGGCAAAAATCTAATGTAGTCAAATTGTGTTCTAGACGGTCCAAGACCAACCCCAAAGGAGCACTTGATAGTTGAATGTTCTATATTGGTACAGTCGGTTAATGTCAAACGTATATCCAACAAATCCAGCTTGGATGATTTTTAGCAACGTTTCGGTGTAATAATTTTTAGTTCTCATTTAAAACAAATTGTAACTTACATGAGAAACTTAATTTCAGGGGTTTACAACTTTTGTATTCTTACATTTAACATTTAAGAAGTACATTTCGCGTGTTCGCTGTTTTTCCAGCAATCAATCGCCAGCTGTTAAAAACCGCGGTTTTCTTACATAATGTCAAGATAGATCGCCGACATCGCCGTCCGTCGTCGTCGTCGTCATCGTAGATGAGTTTGAGTATGTCAGTTCTTGCAAAGAATATTCATCTACTTAGAACTACTTACCAAATTTACGGCTAACGGCTACTTCAGTTTGGGCTGAAAATCGTTCGTATGTCCGAAGTCCCGCAGTCCAGATGCATTTCTCAACCGATTCTCATGAGATTATGTTCTTTAATTATTATTAGTTAGGTTAGTTCATTCTCATAGATATAAATAGGCATAAATAAATATTGTACTTACATGAATGTATAAAATAATTTACACAAGACAAGTGAACAAAGGTACAATTTATAAAGCAAATTATAATTTTACATGTAGCCATTTTTTTTGATGTTGGTACCTCAGCCACAAAACTGTCTGCTTGCAGTTGCCGTGATGAGCGTAATCAGTATACCTTGCTACCGTCTACGTACGAGTTGTAAATATAATCCCATAAAATACATTCCATGTAAAAAAAAGGCCAAGTCTCGAAACTCTTTCACAGTAAAAAGTGGCGACGCGCCGCAGAGTGCGCGACTGTACGAACAGCATCCTGAGAGTAATTATAGCGGACAGACTTGACAGTCGCTATAGTCGACACTGGGCAAGCCTGCACCGCTCTTTAGCAACCTTTGAAATATAAAGTAAATTGAATGTAACATAACATGCTTAAGTACTTACTAACCTAATAATATCTGGATTTTTTGTGGTCCGAAATAAATGTTTTTTTTTTTTTTTTTATTGCTCCGATGGACAGCAATTGAGACCCCCCAATTGAGAGAATATGCCCCCCTCCCTTAGGTTTTTGCCTAACTCCTTAATAGAGCAAATAAAAAGATGCTTGGTATGTTATTTATTGATAACAAAACGCAGGGGTTCCATAAAAACGTGTTAATAGTATTTTTCACAATCGTGTTATAATAGAGAGCTTAAGCTTCGTGGCCTAAGTAAGGTACGAGATTAAAAAGCTTGATTATAATACTATTGTGAACAACACTTTTTGTACGAGTTCATTAAAATTAATTTTCTACGAGTCAACTGAACTAATTAAACAAACTCGATACTGTTGAAACGAAGTGCAGCCTATCGCTCGTACGCTCGTTGATATCTTAAAAGACATGAACGAGCGTACGACATCAACGAGTAAACTTAATAATCAAAGCGATTCTATTGGTCCAATTCATTACCGTTCGGTAAAGCAGCCACGTGATTGGTCGAATTTATTTTAGTTCTATTTTCAAATTTTTTTCGGTTGTCTGGAGCGTATCGAAACAGTTATTTCGATTGTTTCGACAGTAACATGGACTACAACTATGAAAAGAGTGACGTTGCAGTATTCTCTATGAAATCTTATTACACAGATTTTAATCGACGAGTACAAAAATTAGTTTTCATGCGGGTAAAGTTTTGTCTCCATTTCCTCGAGCTGGCACACTGTGTCTGGCAGACTCCGGTCCGCCGTGTCTGGCACGAGTAGCGTGATGAGCCCTGCAGTCAGAGATGCCACTCCGAATACTACATACGGTAGACCAGGCCAGTACACCATCTATAAATAAGAATGAAGCTGTGGTTACTAATAGTGATTAAAATGTTTTTATCATCATCATCATTACTTAAGAGCCTTGATCTTGTCGGTGGAGTAACCGCCACTTTTCTCTGTCCATTGCCAGCCTCTTAACTTGCTCATATGAGGAAGTCAAAATATTTTTATATGAGACTTAATTGGTAATCATGATATCAGTTCTACACGTATCAGTGGAATTTTGTAGATGGAACAAAAATGTATTGAAAACAATTTTTGCCCAACTACGGCAGAGCTGAAAGGAAGGGATATGATTTTTAGCAGTCTATATGTTTGTATGTATGTGTGTTTCATTGATAGCGTTTAAGATACTGAACCGATTTTGATGAATGAGATATTAATCAATTCGAAAAAAAAAAAATAAAAAAAAAAAAATTTAACTGTTTATTGCATTAATTTAATTGTTACAAGTATGTCTACTAATTGCTTAACGCAATCTCAATTTTTTGAGATTATTGGCTAAGCTTAGCTAATATCTATCACATTTCTAAGTTTAATCTATATAACTTAAATTATTTATATAATATAAGTGTTCGCATAACAGTATTTATTTATTTATTTTCTATTATTTTACTTATCACACATGATCTTCTTCAGGGTACATTTGATCTTCTGTGGTTTATTCTCTATAATATCTATAACCTCACTGGGTAAACTATTTAGGATATGCGGTAAGTGACTGGACCATACTATTTGTCCATATGTGTTAGTACTTTTTGGTACAGTGAAGTTCTTACTTTTGTCTATAATGCTCCGTGTGAATTAGGCTAACGGTTTTTTTCAGTTAGTTTTCCGTAGTCGGGATACGGTTTTTTAAACTTTTTATATTAAATTGTTATACTTACCAATAAAGGCACTTGAGGTGCTATAATAGTGCCAAGCCTTCCGACGGCCGAGCACAGTCCCTGCATGGAGTTTCTCGATTGTGTGGGAAATAGTTCCGCAGAGAATATGAAGATAATGTTTAAGCTGGCACACGACACAAGCAGACCTACCATGTAGTTAGTTATCTGGAGCCAGAGAATACCTGCAAAAGTATTATTTTAATAAGTTTTCATTTCATTATTATTTTGCTTTGTCGTAGACAATAAAACATACTTACTTTTCGGTAAGAACGGTTGTCCAGTACAAATGATAGCGCAAACTACAAAGCAGAGTATCAAAGGATTTCTTCTGTTAAATTTATTTATAATGAATGACGATATAATAATACCCAAACATTTCATTGTAGCCGACAATCCAAAATTTAAGTACTTGTTACCCTCCAATGAAGTTGCATTAAAAATTAATCCAAAATTTACGAAAGTGGCTGTAATATACCATATGGAACAAACGAAAAATCGTTTCAATAAAGAAGTCGATTTAAAAGTCTGTGTTATTACGGTTGTAAAACTTGGCCCTTTGACCATATCGCAAGAAATCGTGTTTAAGTTGTCTTCGATTTCCATTTTGTTTTTCTTAGCCGCTTTTGATAATATCTTCACTGCCTCATTCTTCTTTCCATTAGCTAGAAGCCATCTGGGGCTCTCGTCCAGCAAGTAAATGAGAGATAAGGCTAGTAGTCCGGGTGCGTACACGACCTTCAGCAATGTTCGCCAGTAAGGGACGAGCCAGGCTGTCAGAGCGAAGAATATCCCTCCTATACCGAGTCCCGCCATGCATATAGATGAATAAAATGCGCGCGACTTAGTTGTGACCATTTCTACAGCTGTAAAAAAATATTACAAGAAGTATTTTTGTATACAATACAAATTCTTTTTATTGCGCACTGCGGTAATTGATAAAGCAGGCACAAAATAAAACACAGAGATACAGAGAGACAGTTCCTGGCAACCTTTATTGGGAAGTGGAGAAATGAATATTAAAACTAAGTAGGATTATCGTATAACGTTGAACAAAATGTTTATCCATGACATTGATAAACATTTTGTTGAATGTTGTTTGGTTTTAAGACTGCTTTAATAATTCAGGAATTTTACCTGATAAGTTACTTATAATATGGTAAAGTTTTCTCACCTAGTGTGTATGTTGTTGACATTGGGTCCCCTGTTGCCGCTTCAAAGAACTCGAGTGCTACGTAAAGCCAGTATGACGTCACGAAACTCTTCGTAAGCCCCAACAATCCTCCCGCTACGCTTGTTATTATTGCTAAAGTCTTTCTTCCGAACCTGGGAAATGTCAGGATCATGTATCTGGGCATTTTCAATAATTCGTGCACCCAATTAGCATAATTTTTTAAACAAAAATTAACTCAGTGTCAGTTTTGTAACGACAATTAAGTATTTAGTTTGTATAAACATTTACTTTTTCTTTTCAATATATAAATCATATGCATATAGACCTTATTTAAATGCGAAAAAAGTTCAGTTTGACATCATTTGTATGCTTAACTTTCGTTACAAAACTGACACTGAGTTAAGTTTTATTTAACAATTTACGCTAATTGGGTGCACGAATTATTGAAAATGCCCATCTATTTGAATGATAATGTATAAACAGAGTCAATTCACTTAGAGCCAAGATTTTTTGCTTATATGCGAGGTAATCTAATCAATCATTGTCTTTCCAAATATTGAATAATTTTTTAAAAAAATGGTGTAATCTGTAATGTTGATACCTATCTGACAATGACCCAACTGTGAAAATTCCAATCATATATCCAAAGATATGGACGCTCCCGACTAATGTTCTCTTCCAATCCTGACATGCCAACTGAAACTAAGTAAATAACATGTTGTGTTATATAGGTTTTCCGTCAACTGGATATTGGACTCCAGTAGGATAATTTAGAAATGTGATTTCCATAATAATGTATAATTACCTCAGCTGCAAAACTCTCTGGTTTGTCATAGATCCACTCCGAGCATAAGGCAGGATTTTTGCACCACGCTATCGTTATGTCCTGTGTCTTATTAATATCAACGCTGTCACTTATTTCTATTGGATCTAAACTGTACTTCATACATCTGAAAATGCATTCAATAAAATTAATTATTTAATTGATTAAGGACATTGTCTTTTCCATTTTACTTGAAATTTAGAAATGCTAGTATCAGTATAAGCACAGTAAGTTGCAACCGCGGATGCTCCGCATCATTTTCAACACTGCATCCGCAAAAATCGATGCCGAGTTTTTGCAGATGCGGATGTAGTACCTATAAGTCGCGATTATAAATAAGTCGCATCGTATTTGAGTAAACCGTGACCATATGGACGTTGTCTATTTATGTTTTTGAGTGTTTGTCCCTAAAATCTGCATCCGCAAATGTCAAAGAAAATCGCATCCAACATCCCTGCTTAGTGAAGTTACTAATCTGTAGATTTAGATTTAGATTATTTATTTCATAATATTATACAATTACAGTATAAAATAAAGCTAGCTTAACCTATATGAATTTATATTATGATCGTCAAATAGAATATGAATAAATGTAGTTACATGACATGACGCACTACGCACTACTCACTGCACTTACAGTGAGTAGTGCGTAGTGCGTCATGTCATGATGCCGTTACCTTTCAGAAAGTTTCTTACTCGGATGTATGTGTTTTACTTCATCAGCCAGTAGTCGAATAGCGTGTTTTTGGAGTATTAATACTCGCTTGGCATCCGTAAGGAGTGGAAATGTAAAAATATATGGACCGTAATGACTTTTTCGATATTAGCGGTTTTATCTTTTTTAGAGCAAATACAGCACTGCTCAGTCTACCACAGAGCCGCTCAACATGGCCCTTCCAGTTAAGGTTCGAATCAAGTGTAAAGCCCAAATTTGCACTCGTTACATAATGGCATCGAACTATCAGCAATGCAGGCGCTACAGAGTTACGGCCTGAAAAGGCATGATATTACATTTATCGAGATTCAAGAGCAATCCATTTGAGGAAAACCACGTCTGTACTTGGCAACATGCCTCGCGGATCCTTTCAGCAAGCTGCTCATGAGTCCTTGCGCTAACTACGGCAGTTGAGTCATCTGCGAATAGTACAGAAAAGGCCACTCGTGATTGCTGATGGAAGATCATTCACAAATAATAAAAATAACGTATTGCCAATTGCTGAACCTTGTGGAATACCTAAGTGTATAGAACCAGTATCAGAAGTGATAATTTTGCCGTTGCTAGAAATGTTCACTACCTACCTGTTTGCGGTCAGACAGGAATGATGTTAACAATTTGTGGGCAGAATTGACAATACCGTAATGACTTAACTTTGTCATGAGCAAATTGTGATTTATAACATCAAAATGCTTTCGATAAGTCACAAAGTCACACCCGTATACCAGCCATTTTGAACCAATCATCCAGACCAGTCACAACACAATCAATGATTTTATGTTGTGGGGATATATTTTATCTGTAGGCGTATTGATGGTCAGTGAGCAAATCATTTGTTTCTAAGTAAATCATTAGAGAAGATGAAAGATTGGACTCCACTAATTTCGAAATAGTAAGTACAATAGTTATAAGTCTGTAATAGGGAACTTGCATCTTAATATTTTATTACGAAAAACAAAAGTATAATCCAGCATTAAAACAACTGTAGCATTAAAACTTTGTTATGATTTATTTTTCTGATGTTATATGCATTTGAAATCTGCGCGCGCCGGCACCCCCCGAAAGCGCTCTATACTAAACGGGCTTATGCTATGACGTCACAGCATAGCCTTTACTATGGAGTAAGTCATTAATTTGCGATTATCTTCACAAAATTTACGTTTAAGTCTATACTTGTCATACAAAATATCATTTCTAATTTAATATTCTATGTAACTGTTACGTTATTTTATCGAAAAAATAAAAAATACATTTTTGTCATTTTAACGTTAGGTAAAACTAATAAAATCGTTTTTTTTTTCTTTTGTATGATATCTCTACGTATATCCGCATCAATTGAGTGCAATTTATTCGAATTTGAAGTCCCATGCAAGTTCCCCATTTGTTACATCATCCCTCTCGCCCTGTAGTACAAAGTAACAACAATACATACCTGTATCCGACTTTTTCAGCTACAAAAACGTGATTACAAAACCATGAAAAATTTACAATAAGTACCAAACTCAGGATCGCAAGAGTACCCGCATGATAACGATCACATAATTTGAACTTGACCAAAACATCATCCAAATCCAACCTGCCTAATAGAGGGTTCACCATTGCAACTTCGCTATAAATGATCACTAACTACGCGCCTGATTCCCTCGAAATCTCATCTAAAACTACTTAGACCTACGAAGAACCATAATCAGACTGCGAGGTTACGCAATGGAATTATTTATTAATTATTACACAAACACGCAAACAATGCCGCCGTCGCGTCGTTCAACCCGAGCTGTAATCCGTGGCGTTGGCCCTGTTATTAACACCTTGTAAACAGTGGAAAGAACAAAAAAGATACACGCTTGTTTCTTCAAACCAGAAACCACCGCAGAAGCACAAGAACTACATGAAGATCAAAGCATTGAACGAATATCATGTTAATAAACTGACACCAATTCAAATTTACTAGTAGATTCTTTATTGCGTTCATGTTGTAACAAAACAGGTCTTAAGTAAGGCTATTTAGGTGTAGTTCTAACATGAGCTAATCTCATCTACTTAAATATTATAAATACATGTAAAAATTGCATTAACAGTAATATATTTGATATAAGATCATTACAAATATTAACTATCTCCATACCAATCTTACAGACTTTACACAGGACTATCAGCAGAACAGAGATAAAGTAAGACAACCTTAATATGCTAAAAAATGTACTGATTTCAAATTTCCATGTCAGCATTGTTTGCTTCTCTGTTAAAAATTGCTCAATATGTTATCACAAAATAAATAAAACATAAAAACGGTGTAGAAGCTAGAACGAACTTCTATTTTCTTTATTTTTAGGGTTCCGTAGCCAAATGGCAAAAAACGGAACCCTTATAGATTCGTCATGTCTGTCCGTCTGTCTGTCTGTCTGTCTGTCTGTCTGTATGTCTGTCTGTCTGTCTGTCTGTCTGTCTGTCTGTCCGTCCGTATGTCACAGCCACTTTTTTCCGAAACTATAAGAGCTATACTGTTGAAACTTGGTAAGTAGATGTATTCTGTAAACCGCATTAAGATTTTCACACAAATGTATTAAAAAAACAATAAATTTTGGGGTTTCCCATACTAAGAACTGAAACTCAAATTTTTTTTTTCATCAAACCCATACGTGTGGGGTATCTATGGATAGGTCTTCAAAAATGATATTGAGGTTTTTAACATCATTTTTTTCTTAACTGAATAGTTTGCGCGAGAGACACTTTTAAAGTGGTAAAATGTGTGTCCCCCCCCCTGTAACTTCTAAAATAAGAGAATGATAAATCTAAAAAAAATATATGATATACATTACCATGCAAACTTTCAACGAAAATTGGTTTGAACGAGATCTAGTAAGTAGTTTTTTTTAATAGGTCATAAATCGTAAAAAGCTATTTATTTAACGGAACCCTTCATGTGCGAGTCCGACTCGCACTTGGCCGCTTTTTAAAATTGCTGTTTGGCTACATAAAATTAGTCCAGACGAAATTCAGACATAAACATTGAATTACATTTTAAAATAAAATAATACACCACACATAAAAAAGATACACAAATTATAAGAGAATAAGATATTAAATACCTACTAACAATTATATAGGTGCCTAAAACTATAAGCATAATAAATAACCTACATACATCCCGCTCTGCTTAATGCGCGCTCCAAAGTAATCCAAAGGTCCCCAAAATGCTAGCATTTTGCCGGCTCAATTGCTGTTCAGCGGCATTGCTCCGCTGAACAGCAATTGAGACTTGTTGGACCAGCCAGGACCCAAAGCGAAGATTATGGCCCCCCTCCCTTAGATGTTTGCCTAACTCTTTAGTAGACCAAATTAAAGATGCTTGTATGTTATTTATTGATAACAACGCACGAGTCCCTTAAAAACGTGTTATATTAGTTTTGATGCGGGAAGAGTTTGGTTTCCATATCCTCGACCTGGCACTCTGTGTCTGGCAGACTCCGGTCCGCCGTGTCTGGCACGAGTAGCGTGATGAGCCCTGCAGTCAGAGATGCCACTCCGAATACCTACTTCATACAGTAGACTAGGCCAGTACATCATGTATAAATTAGAATGAAGCTGTGGTTACTAATATTGGTTAAAATATTTTTATACATCAGACTTGATAGGTAATCATGATATCTGGAATTTTGTACGAGTAGATGTCACAAAAATGAATTGAAAACTATTTTTGCCCTACTACGGCAGTACCGAGAGGAAGGGATATGATTTTAGCAGTCTTTATATGTTTGTATTTACGTGTGTTCAACCGTAGCGTTTAAGATACTGTACCGATTCTGATGAATGAGGTATGAATTAATTCGAAATTATGCTGCGTGTGACATAGGATAGGTACCTTTTGCATGAAAAAAAAACGCTTTTTACAAGCTTTCTGTTGACTTGCAATGTATGTTACTATGTTTGTTCGGGTGGAATCTTGCAACTCAATTTTGAAGCAGATATCTTCAACTGATTGAGCTGAAATTTTGGGTAGATATAGTTTGGATGACAATTCAATGTTATGGCACCATCGAGCTAATCTGATGATGGAGACAGAAGGTGGCCAAGGGAATTCAGTACTTAACCGACGTAACCCCGTTAAGTTTGACCTCGTTAGAATCGTCTAAATGATTTGTTGATGATGGTATACAAAAAAGTACAATCAGCAATAAAAGCTAGCACCAAAAATGATCTTTTTGTCAGAAACTTATTTTTAAGTTAGTTGTATTAAATTGTTATATATTTTCGTCACTCTTACCTATCACATAAGACTCTTCATTTCGTTTTTGTAAACTGACGATTTGCCACATTCGTTCAGGTGACGCGTTAAGTAGGTTTGCAACGATTTTAAATCCGTGACCGTTTGGACGTTGTTTATTCATGTTTTTGAGTGTTTGACCTTAAAATCCGCATCCGCGTATGCTGATGTGAGCATCGAAATATTCGCTTCCGCGGATGTCTAAAAAATCTCATCCGCAACAACCCTGCTTTGTGAAGTTACTAATCTGTAATACAATGTAACAACAATATGTAGTACTTACTTGTACCCGACATTTTCAGCTACAAAAACGTGATTACAAAACCATGAAAAATTTACAATAAGTACCAAATTCAGGATCGTAAGAGTAACCGCATGATAACGATCACATAGTTTGAACTTGACCAGAACGTCGTCCAAATCCACCCTGCCTAATAAAGGGTTCGCCATTGCAACTTCGGTCTAATGATCACTAACACGCGCCCGATTCCCTCGAAGTCTCATTTAAAACTATTTACATTTTATTTGTTAGTGATCGAGATATTGTGGACGTCGTATATCATTACAGCTGGTTTTTGTCAATAATGATGGTAATGAAAGCAATCAATGTAAATAAACGTGTCTGCTAGACACACGCCCCTCCGACCGAGCAACCTGGGTCGGCACCGACCGCTGTACTATGAAATTTTGCTGCAAAAAACTGTCTAACGCTTAAGAAGATTTACATGGTCACTTTTTATTACATCATTATATCCTCAAGCTTCGATAAAACTAAAGTAGATGCTACTCAGTTCTTAACTTAAGTAGACGACCTCGAAGCCCCCGAAAGATAAAAGTTACAGTCAATTACTGTAGGTACTAGATTTTCCATATAAACTTAGTATGCTTATTGTAAAAATATGTGTGTGTGTTCAAGTAGTTAAATTATGCTTGATGTGTTGATATATCTATTATTTATGTAGAAGTCTTTAATCATGTTATTCAAAGTCAAATGAGGTAGGTACCTATGTTAAACTATGTTTATAGGTTATCGTTTTTATAATAATAGGTTAATTTCAAGACTGCATATTCACTTCAGTTCTTAAGCCAGCAACCTTCTGCCAACGTTTTAGTGTCCATTTCCTC
Organism: Epinotia brunnichana; assembly: GCA_963854355.1. Lineage (NCBI taxonomy): Eukaryota > Metazoa > Arthropoda > Insecta > Lepidoptera > Tortricidae > Epinotia > Epinotia brunnichana. The sequence continues at coordinate 11,251,353 of OY977949.1, read as the reverse complement.
GGCCTGGCACACTGTGTCTGGCAGATTCTGGTGCGCCGTGTCTGGCACGAGTAGCGTCAAGAGACCCGCGCTCAGGGACACTACACCGAACACCAGTGTTGGCAAACCAGACCAGTACACCATCTACAACATGACAAAACTAGATTAACTGTAGTTTGGTATGGAATCAGTTCAAGCAAAAATATGCCATATATAATAATCCGTTTTCGAGTTTTTAATATATGGCTATATTTACCAATAAAGGTGTTTGAGGAGCTATTATTGTGCCAAGCCTTCCGACGGACGAGCACAGTGCATGCATGGAGTTTCTTGATTGTGTAGGAAACAATTCTGAAGTGAATATGTAGATAATAAATAGGCTCACACACGACAACAGCACCCCCACCATGTAGTTGGTTGTCTGGAGCCATAAAATATCTGTAAAACGTCAATTAAGTACTTAAAACATGTTTAGTTTTGTAAAATTTGTTTAACATAATAATATTCAGCTTACTTTTCGGTATGAACGGTTGTGCAGTACAAAGCATAGCACAAAATACAAAACAGAATATCAGGGGACCTCTTCTGTTAAACTTATTTATAACATACGCTCCGACAAAAGGACCCATGATTTTCATAACAGACGTTAATCCATAATTCAAATACTTGTTGCCTCCTAATAACGTCGAATTGAATATCAGTCCAAAGTTGACTAATGTTCCTGCAATCCACCATACAGCACAAACGAAAAATCGTTTCAATAGAGAGGCTGATTTAAACGTGTTCTTTATAACTGTGCCAAAACTTGGACACTTTTCCTCTTGCCACGTAATAGTGTTCAAGTCTTCTTCTATTTCTAATTTATTTCTCTTAGCAGCTTTTCTTATGATTTTGACAGCCGCGTTCTTCTTATTATTGGCTAGGAGCCATCTGGGGCTTTCATCTAGCAAATAATTAAAAACTATGGCATATAGTAATCCTGGCGCATATATGACTATCAGCAGCGTTCGCCAGTAAGGGATGAGCGAGGCCACCAGAGCGAGTAGCAATCCGCCTATACCGAGACCTATCATGCATATAGTTGTGCATGTCAGCCGTGACTTGGTTGCCACCATTTCTATAGCTGTAATTAATTCATAATTATTGTATAAAGTACGAAATTACAATGTGGCGACAAAATATCACTGCAGTTATGATTTTATTTCGATATTATATATATTCTTTTTTTTAGAGAAATAAATTCTTAAACCATATATTATGTATTTTGAAACCTAATTCAGGAATGCTCTACAATATGATTAAAATCATTTAACGGTTATGATGTTAGCTACTAGTAGCGCCGCAATGGCGTCAGAGGGGTCGGACGGGTATGCGGTAGGCGACTCGAGGCTAACTTCAGACACGCAAACTTTTCTGCCGCGTACTGTAATAAAAGCTAATCTATCTCATTATATTACATGCGTAGTTGTAATATTTTCTTACCTAGTGTGAATAGTGGTGAAATATGGTCCCCTATTGCTGCTTCAAAGAACTCTAGAGCCACGTAATGCCAATAACTTGTGGCAAAACTCTTCGCACACCCCAACGCCCCGCCTGCTAGGCTGGCTATAATCGCTACAGGTTTTCTTCCGAACCTGGAAAATGGACCTGTCTTAGGTAAACAATTAAGTCGCCACTCCTGTGCTTCATGTAAAATTTTCAGGATATGATACAAGAACGCGAGCAAAGAAGTATCCACTTCAAAAATATAGATATTTAAATGTTGGATTGTCTAAAACATTTTTACTTCCTTCATTTTCAACCGACGAAAAAAACGGAGGAGGTTCTCAATTCGACGCGTATATATTTTTTTTTATGTATGACCACGCATAACTTTTTACAGAGTAGTTCGATTTTGATAATTCTTTTTTTATTGGAAAGGGTATAACCCGAAGTTGGTCCCATATAAATTTGGAAAAAAAAAACCAACCCTAAGAGTACGAAAATAGGGGATGATTGATTTTTCGTCGGTTAAAACTTTGTTTTCAAAGTAAATTATGATACATAAAGACTATAATAGATACCTGTCAGACATGGACCCAACAATCAAAACTCCCACCATGTATCCGAAAATGTGTACGCTTCCAATCGAGTTCCTTTTCCAATCTTGACACGCCAACTGAAACTAGGAACAAGCCTTCATTTTGGACTAAAATCTATCAATTATTTTCAAATCTTCTGTTCGTATTTTATTAACCCCCGACGATAATAGACGGGGGTGTTATAAGTTTGTGTGTTATTGCGTGTCTGTGTATCTGTGTGTATCTGTGGTATCGTAGCTCCTAAACAAATGGACTGATTTTAACTCGCGTTTTTTTCAGAAAGCGGTCGAGATTGAGGTGGTTCTTAGCTACGTTTCAACAAAATCGGTGCAGCCGGTTTTGCGATATTGAACTTTAAAATGAAAATGTCGGGGTTTTTTTAACTTTTACAATATGTGTTGATTACCTCGGCTACTAAACTGTCTGGATTATCATACATCCACTCTGAACACAGGTCGGGATTTCTACACCATGCTGCCGTAGTATTTATTTTATCATTAATGTTAGAGGTACCAGTATTATTTCCCAAATTAGAGCTGTACTTGATGCACCTGAAAATGGAAAGTAACCGTGGTTGAGGATTATGGTTCAGTTAATAAAATGCAGGAAGGGGTAACTTACTGCTAGATATAGTACCTCCTCTAATTAATTCCCTGTTGAAAATTTATAAAGGCGCCGTTAGGTTCATGGTCTTCTCTCCCTCTCACTGAGCATAAGCGTGATGAGCAAGATGGAAGTGCGTGTTCGAAAGCGCGGATATCATGTTTATTTTTATTTTTGGTACGTTTAAATAAAAAACCGGCCAAGTGCGAGTCAGACTCGCGCACGAAGGGTTCCGTACCATTATCAATAAAAAAAGTATTTTATTTTGTTCTTAGTATTTGTTGTTATAGCGGCAATAGAAATACATCACCTGTGAAAATTTCAACTGGAACTCGGTATCAGTGAGATACAGCCTGGTGACAGACAGACGGACTGACGGACGGACGGACAGCGAAGTCTTAGTAATAGGGTCCCGTTTTACTCTTTGAGTACGGAACCCTAATAAAAAAGTAATCAAATCACTAAGTTCCCTCAAACATGATATTGCCGATTTTTTAACCAATTTTAATATGTTTAGCTTTTGTGCATAATTGGTTACGAATGTTTTAAGTGTATTTTAGATCTCTATGTTCGTATTTTTTTTTCTATCGAGCGAAACGTGCTCAATCATGTTTTGAATCACTGATCTCGCTGCAGAAAAACCTCAAGATTACAAATCGTATTTTTTTTAAACTTATTATTATAAACAGATGCATTATATTGTTTCAAAAATTCTGTTCGCTTAACTTCGCTGAACCTGCCTTAAATAACCACGCTGAGACGTCAGTTAAGTACATTTTTATAATCGAGTTTACTTTGATTTTTGTCTAGGACAATCTAGGACAATGCAATAATTTTTTTGTGAAACCGTCAAGCCAGGGCATGTCAAACGGCTGACTTAAGATTATGAAGCTTATTTTCTCGATATAGTTTTGATCATATTTATATCCAAGACGATCTAAGTGATAATTATAATAACTTACTTATATTCCACTTTCACAGCTACCACAAGGTGATTACAATACCATATATATTCGATCATGAGTCCCAGAGTCAGGAGCGTGATAGTAACCGCATGGTAACGATCGCGCAATTTAAACTTGACCAGAACGTCGTCCAAATCCAACCTGCCTAATAAAGGGTTCGCCATTGCAACTTCGTTATAATAATCACTAACACGCGCCTGATCCCTCGAAGTCGAAGTCTTATTTAAAACTACTTAGGTATTTTTTTAATATGCCTAATCGAGATATGTTACACATCGTATATTATTACAGATGGTTGTATTGTTAATAATATTGATCGAATCTGAAGTCCGGACCACTAAATTCAATGTTCCATATTGGTACAGCTGGATTTCTTCAAACTGCTGTGTCAAAGACATAACTAGCAAAATGATGACGATGTGACATGTCCTTTCGTTGAATTTTCTTTATTCCTTTGTATAACATTAAATTATTTGTGTCGTTCTCTGTAATACGGGACCTTTGTGCTCTTTGTAGATAGTAGGAGGACTTAGAGATGACACAGTGCCGAACCTGAATAGTGGAATAAGGAAGGCGGCTTAGCCTGTAGTCTTTCTTTATCACCTTCTCGCCTTGGTCCCTAGGGACGAAATACATCCTTCTAGGTGTTGTCTGGGAATTTTACTACATACATAATGTCAAGATAGATTTTGGTTGACGACGGTAGATGAGTTGGTAAGTTAGTTCTTGTCAAGAACATTCACCTACTACTTAGTTACTTACCAAAATTACGAATTATTTATTTTATTCAGAATGTTACTAATGCGTCTTGTTTCGTTTATCAATCCTTTAATGGTTTATTGTCTTGAAAATATCACTCATCCTAGAAGAGTCGCCAGAACTCCCAAGGATGCGCAGTGTTGAGAGTGTGCGACCTGCGTTGGTTTCCAGGTCAACACAACGAATCCTCAAATCAATAAAGGGTCAGCAGCGCGCTTATGATTTCATTCTTCTGGTGTCAAAAGCGTGTTGCTCATCAGGCGGGCCGTATGGTTGTTTCACCCTCGTAGTTTAAAAAAGAGTGTCATTTCATAGCGCAGTTGCTTGCGTGATGTGGCCTCGGTTTCTGCTTCTGCTATCTTACGCGGAAGTAAAATTCACACAGAGAGCTGTGTTTCAATTGACCAGAACTGCAAATGTAAAAGCATCCAAAAATCAGACTCCCTCAAGTATTTGGGTGTGGTGTTACACCAGAATTTAAATTTCAAAAAGCACATTTGTCTTTCTGCAGCTAGGGTTCGTAAGCTAATTTATACTATGAAGCTACTGAGAGAAGCTACTAACGGACAACTTCTAAAGACCGTTTATTTTGCACTATGCAAGTCAATACTAAATTATTGCATTCTAGCCTGGGGAGGAATTGCAAAGACCACTCTTTTAATTCTGGAAAGAGCTCAAAGAGCAGTTTTAAAAGTTTCTTTGGGTAAACCTCGCCGTTACCCCACGGTGGACTTGTACAGAGAGGCACAGGTCCTCAGTGTACGAAGGTTGTTCCTGCTACGGGCTTCCATAAACGTGCATAAGTCTACCTTAAATTTACCGTCATATAATGATATGATAAAGAAAAGAATCTTCAAAGTGCCTACTCCTTTACTTGAAACTAAATTTGCTTTGCGTTCTCATACATTTCTACTTCCGCACATCTATAACACATTTGCTAAATGTATTGACCTAAGAAGAAGCAGTGTCCTAGAGGCAAAAATTAAAATCCAATCTCTATTGTTACCTTGGAACTACGAGCAATCGGAAATAATCATTAATGTAATATCATAACATACACTCACATACATTATATACATACACTACACACTACACATACATCACCGCAGACAAGCACCCTAATATAATTAATTAATTGTTAGTTTCTAATTGTATTTTTTTTTCTCTTTTCTATTTTTACTTTGTCTTGTTTTCATGCTAAGTCGCATGGACAGTTAATCAGTATTTGTCTTGGTCTCCACGGGACAGGCCTAGCCTAGTGTGGGACCACAGTTATGTTTGTGAATGTCTGTCTGTATATGTTAATAATAAATATTTCATTTCATTTCAAATACAGAAAATCATCGTTATTTTTTTATAAAATCCCGCAAAGTGTGCAATGTACTCGTACCTTCCTAATTCAGCCTCGTGTTTACGAATCGTAGGGATTTTAATTGATATTCAAGTAGCTACCTAGCAGTGACGGCGCGTGAGAATTGTCACTGGACTACCCGGAACATAAAAAGGGCTGTTTTTTGATGATTTACGAGTTTGTTAAACTATAGCAAGAAATTTTAGGCAAGCCGGTGGGAATCGGCTTGTATGGACGCTCCGCCACTAAAAATCAGACAAATGTAAAACTGTGTTTTAATTTTTTGACGACAATAATCGATTTTATTTTATTTCAGGTACTTATTGATTCCACCAGTCCAACTTCAACGTAAGCAATCTGAACCGGAGATCTGTAAGTTCTGTGAACACAGTGTGAAGTTCCTCTTGATTCCCGATACAACTCCCAGGTAGAGATGGGTCGCAGGTATTTACCCAATCTACCCACCCAGGTAAATACCCGGTAAATACCCATCTACCCGGTTTTACCCGTATCTACCCAAATCGACGGGTAAATACTTTTAACTATGAAGATCGATTGAGGTGTGAAATTAAAGTGAATTGTCAGTGTAAATTATATGTAAATCAACAAAACAAATAATTATACGTATTAATTATCATTATATCTATTTCTATTACATATATAGAACTCTTGCGTTACTTACTGATTGACAGACAGCGCACAGCCTAAACCGCTAAAGATATAAGCATGAAATTTGGAACATATATTCTTCACAGTACATGAATTTTTCGAAATTCAACCCTTAAGGGGGTGAAATAAGGGTTGAACCGTTGTATGAAAATCGTTCATTTGGAAAGTTATAGACTTGAATCTTTGTACGAAGGTTTCTTACTAAAATGCAAAACAAATGATTTAGCGTTGGTTTAAAAATTAATCCCCTAAGGGGGTTAAAAAAGAGTTGAAAGTTTGTATGGGAAACATGTCGTTTTTAAAGTTAGACGTTTAAAATTTCGGTGACAAGCTCCTAATGGATGGTCAAAAACATCGACAGGCCATTTTTTCTAATTCATCCCTTGAATGGGTTAATATGGGGGTTGAAAGTTCACATAAGTAATGTTTGATTATGTTATGATAAACGCATGAAATTGGGAACATATATTATTTACAGTACGTGGACGTGTACTAAAAAAGGATTTTTCAAAATTCAACCCTTAAGGAGGTGAAATAGGGGTTGAACCGTAGTATGGAAATCGTTGATTTGGAAAGTTATAGACTTGAATCTTTGTATGAAGGTTTCTTACTAAAAAGCGAAACAAATGATTTAGCGTTGTTATAAAAATTCATCCCCTAAATTAAATATGAGTTGAAAATTTGTATGGAAAACATATATGTAGTTTTTAAAGTGAGACGTTTAAATCTTCGGTCACAAGCTCCTAATATACAGTCAAAAACATTGATAAGGGCATTTTTTCTAATTCATCTCTTGAAGGGGTTGAAAATTCACATAAGTAATGTGTGATTTTGTTATGATAAACGCATGCAATTGGGAATATATTCTTTACAGTACGTGGATGTGTACTAAGGATTTTTTGAAATGCAACCCTTAGGGGGTGAAATAGGAGCTGTACCGTTGTATAGAAATCGTTGATTTGGAAAGTTAATATACTTGAATCTTTGTATGAAAGCTTCTTACTAAAATTAAAAACAAACGATTTAGCGTTGTTAATGTTGTTATAAAAATTCATCCCCTAAGGGGGTTAAAAAATAGTTGAAAGTTTGTATGGGAAACGTGTCGTGTAAGGGGTTAAGATGGGGGTTGAAAGTTCACATAAGTAATGTGTGATTTTGTATGATAACGCATGAAATTTGAAATATATTCTATACAGTACGTGGACGTGTACCTACTAAGATACGATTTTCCGAAATTCAACCTTTAAGGCGGTGAAATAGAGGTTGAACCGTTGTATGGTAATCGTTGATTTGGAAAGTTATAGACTTGAATCTTTGTATTAATGTTTCTTACTAAAAAGCGAAATTCACTACAAACAAAAGATAACGAAACCACTGAATGCTAATACGATGCTAGAACAAAGTGATGCGAAGCGCTGCCATAGAATTCGGCGTTATCTTAGCTTGCCGTGGTAAAGAGGAGGGAAGTGAGCGAGTGAGATATAAATATGAGTCACATTGTAGGTACTTACGCTAAAATTGCGCGTAAATAATATTTGTGTTGTCAAGGACTAACAATAAATACATATTATGTGAATACATAAGAGACCGCAGTAAGCTCGACCGAATTTCACCTTTCCAAACTACGTGTTGGATTGTAACGAAACTTTGCATATACAATGACTTGAGGTATATCTAGGTCTGTAATTACTAATTAGTTTATATGCCTCCAGTTTATAAAACAAACGAAATACAGCAAAAACAAGTTTTGTATGAAAAACTTATATTTGCAGTATTTTTTTACTATGGTATCTGAAGCTACATAAACTATGTAATTACAGAGTTGGATGGTACTTAACTTATTCTAAGTACAAAGTTTCAGAGCAAACTAGCTAGTCGTTTTAAAATGAGAGCGTAACTACGTTTGTATGGAGAATCGAACTTACTGCGGCATAATAATAAATAATAAATATTTGCGGAAATTCTTACACAAATCGACCTAGTCCCAAACTAAGCAAAGCTTGTACTATGGGTACTAGACGAAGATAAACATACGTATATAGAGAAATAAATACTTAAATACATAGACAATTGAAAACAACAAATAATATGTTTTATTTTTACGCAATTAGTGTTACTTTTATATTCACTAAAACATACAGTACCAAAAAAACATTTAAGTATTTACAAAATAAAATGATTTATCTATCCAAATGTCATAAACCCTCCATGATGCGTTCAAGAACCGCACATTATGGCCACCATAAACATAGACTGTTTTGTTAGAACAAATTTCTAATCTGTGAATATGTTATTATTGCTAAATAATAACATCGATTTCGATAATATTATTTCATTCAAATTTCGAACATCTCTGAAATCAAAGAAATTTAATTTGACCTCTATTCAAATATCAGTCGAGATGACGTTTAGTTCGAAATGAATTGTCAATTTGCATACTAATTTGACAAATGTCGCACGTAAGTAAGATATCGAACGATATGACAGTTGAATGCGACTCTAGTTTGTCTCTGAATTAAGAAAAAACTACGACAGTGCCAGAAAAAAACGCCGCGATGCTGGTCATAATATGCGGCTCCTGAATGCATCGTGGAGGCTTATGATATGTGGATAGATAAAGTAGTGTAGTTGCTGGCGGCAGCTCAAAACGCTTCATACGCTATTTGTACTAATCTTTGTCATACAATGTTGCTTCTACAATAGCGTAAGGATTCCATTGGTAGCTTTAAATTTACTCTCGGACAATAAAAATAAATGCATCTTTTTGTGATTTTTTTATTTTATTTATTTATACTTTAATACAATAATTTGATGGTTTACTATCCACGTTACTACGTTATCAATATTAACATAAGTCTACAGTCTAATTACACCCCTATAGTATTTAAGGTAATGAAAATGATTGTATCAGATCAGACGTATTCGTCAATGCACGAATGTGTACAAGTTAATCAGCTTTTAAAACGTCGAAGGCTGACTGTAAACACATGCTGAATATGTGTCACATCACAAGGCCGCAACGCGGTTTGTTTGAGATCCGACTCCAGTGCTGCCATTCACGACTTGTTTCATCACCTCTCCACTCACTCCTAGTATATCTTGACGTCGGGATTCGCAATAACAACGCGTAATCGGAGGCCTGACTGATACGAGACTAGTTCGCCTGTGGTGAGCTCAGGCCTGGTATTCGCACTCCCAGAACCAGCGTAAGTCTGATCTCGATTACGAGTAGTTGTTACGAATCTCAGGGTCAAAATAAGCTAGGTGACAGGTTGTGAATAGTATAAGTGCGGTCAGCGAGACGGATGCCGCGGCAATTGTACTTATTGATACGTATAATAACTGTTTTTTTTATGGAATGATTGATCACGTCTAATATACATCATGTTATTTGTAAATTGATTGTTTTTCTGCTTGCATCAGTTAGGTAAGTAGATAGGTACTAGTGTAAGCGTTTCATTCACCTTATGTCATTTTAAAAGGCATTTTAAACTTGTGTAACAGACTCTGAAATTTGCAGTCATTAGCTTTCTGCATAAATATTGAATGAAACAGGAATCGGAAACAGCAAACACAACTGTTAATCTGAAACTATACTAAATGTCTCTATTAAATAGAGAGTCTGTTTGTTGCTCAGTAAAATGCCTAATAGGTTATTTACGAGTTTATTCACTCGAGAACACTGTTTCACGGCGTAATCCCGGGATCTAAAGAGTTAGTACAACCAGCAACATATTGTAGACTTTAAAGTACAAAAACGGTCCTTATTCCTTAACAATAAAGTACCTATGCTATAACAACAATGTGTGGCATAGTGTACGGCACGCGTTTGCCCTGAATTACTGCAAATAGTTTTAGAAAATATAGCAGTAAGTAGTCTCTGCCTTTCGCCTGAAGGCTGGTGATAAAGGCTGTTTTATAAGCCGCTTGAGAAATATCTATTTTAAAGCTTTATCTCATGATTTCCGCGGTTTTACTTTGTTGAATAAAGCAATAAAAGTTCAACTATGAATCTAATCTACTTCTAAAGACGTTTATATGTACTAGGAAGTCGTCTTCAAGAGCTGTGACTCGGCCAAGATAAACATTGCATAATCTGTCTAAATTACGAGCGGTCCACAATTTATTACGTTCAAATGAACCCGGGTGAGTCAGGGCATACCTTTCCGATGTAGACGCCATTATATTTTATCTTTATCTAGTTTGGCGAAAGTGATCCCACTGGCGTATAGCCAGAACCACGACAGACGAAATATTCCGGGGGCAATACATTTGAGCCCAGGTCGCAGCGGCCGCGAGAGCGCATAAATCCCACCACTATTTATACACAGCTAAATATAAACATTTGACTTTATTGCCCTACCAAATTGTGCACATATGGATAATAATGGCACGGAAGTGGACAATTGTACAGCGCGACCTCCCGCATTTTTTACGATAATCGTAACCATTTTACGTGATTTTTACTGTTTTATGGGAAAATATGAACATTATGGTTCCGACATTATACGCGTTGTATTCAGGTCAGACGTCAGTTGTGTTATAAGGCATGTTGTTTTATTTTTGAACGACAAGATTAACACACGTTACGAAGATTCTTTCGAAATCGCTTTATGGAATGTCACGAGAGACCGAGTGTTTTTTTCGGGAGCTGTTGGCACGAGAGTTGCGGTTATTCCGACATATACAACGTGTCCCAAAACTCAACGATAAGCCGGCACCAGAGGATGGAGCTGCTTATGATTAGTCGAGAAAAAATAAGGAAAAAAATATATCTAAATATATAAAATAAAATATATCTACCACGTGTCCCAAAACTCAACGATAAGCCGGCACCAGAGGATGAAGCTGCTTATGATTAGTCGAGAAAAAATAAGGAAAAAAATATATCTAAATATATAAAATAAAATATATCTACCACGTGTCCCAAAACTCAACGATAAGCCGGCACCAGAGGATGGAGCTACTTATTTAGATATATTTTTTTCCTTATTTTTTCTCGACTAATCATAAGCAGCTCCATCCTCTGGTGCCGGCTTATCGTTGAGTTTTGGGACACGTTGTATTATGTTACTTAATTTTGAGAGATTATATCGCTGGGTTATATTAGATTGTCTTTCTCTACATTTATCTCATTTAATTTAGACTTGATGAATTATGTGGGCAGTTTCAATGTCAAACCCCCTGTCTACTGCAATGCATCTTTTTTAACAATACCCTTTTTGATTCCACAAGTTGTCTATCTATGATCTGTATCAGTACATTCGAGGTCTTGCGAACGGAGTCGATGCAACACAATTTCTTATTGCTAGGTTCTATACAAACACACTCACACTAAGTACTTCGGGGTCTGCCGGCTATCCATGTAGTAAGAAAGTCTTGTATAATTTTAAATATTTTTCTTCTTATCCTTAAAAAGTTTGCAAATCCTTGACGTCAGCTGTGTAAAAATATTATTCTCTCGTAAATCCACACACTTGTCTGCATGTTGCACGCAAAGTGTCATAACGCGGAGTGTACCCGCTGTCGGCACGTGCATTTATTATTCACGGCGCCGGCATAGATATGAACAACTTTTAAATGAGTGCCGACATTGCTTTGGTTTTATAGCTGTAGCATTAGCTTACGTTTCTCTATCGATGAGTGAGGTGTGTAGGTAGTAGCAGCGACTAAAGAAATAAAAAAGCCGGTTATATTATAAGTTATAAGTAGGTATACTTCCACAGTTATAGAATCCAATGTGCGCTGGTTACTATTGTGGTTGTGGTCATTTCATGCACTGGTGTACACATTTGTACGTCACTATTTTTCTCAGATAGCCTTCTTATCGTGGAGGAATCTAGGGCCAATAAAATCATAGGTATGTTATAATGTCAAATATCTTGTTTTCCTTTGATATGTTGCATATGTATTCAAACTCAAACTCAAAATATTTATTGCACACATAATATTACAAGTAATAAAATTGACCCCGTAAGGGCACAGCAAAGAGCAAAGAAGCTTAAATCTAGGTTACATTTAGGCTAAATCTAGGTTGCAGGTACTACCTGGATTTACCAATGCCTCCAATTCAGTCTCCTAATCCAAGTCTCCATGATAAAATGTAATCGGTTTGCTTCACATTTGCTGCAAAGCAACATCAAGTGTTTTTTTGTAAATAATGGCTTCGTCTTTAATAAAGTAGGTAACTCGTAAACATTTTATGTAGCCGAAGCAAAGACCGTTTTCGTTATATATCAGAATGGAGGAGTCATTTTAAAAGACCTTATTTCTACTTTCATTAGCACTACTTGTAAATTCAACCTTAACGTTACACCATTAAAGTCCATATATAAATAACCATAAGAGTACTCGAAGCACTCTTGAAAAGTGTTTATATATAGAACCACCAATTTATCTTTGCCAACGAAACAGGCGACACTGGCAAACTGCTATAACGAAGTTACTATATGCAAACAGCAATGGATGCAGTTTTGACTACCGCAATAAATAATTTGGTAGCTTTAGCTGCAGTTCTCCTATTGAATACGGCATATTATATTCCTATTTTGAATTAGACTTGTGACTTTTTAAATTTGCGGTGTTTTATACGTGTTCTGGATCGCGGGAGGAGATGTCGTTCTCCTCTGTAAATGTCGTATTTAATTTAGCATTTCATTAAAGGTATCTAGTCGGTGTCTAATGCATTATGCCAAGCATTATTTGGCATAATTTATATCTTAGCCACTGTTGTTGCACTTAAAAACAAATTGGTAGTATTTCTTTATTTACAAATTGAAATGAGTTTTGGTGCGCAATCGAATTTATACATATTTGACGTACGAAGTACGCAATTTATCCTATACTAATAAACGAGCAATATTTGTATATATATATATATATACACACCGTGCCCGTGAATAACCCGAAAGATTTAAGCTAACGATACTAGAGCCTAATTAGAGTAATAAATGTAATATGAGTTTAGGTCAATTCAGCAAAAAAAAAAAGTTTTTTTGTTTTGTTTTTTCGATGTTTTGAATGTATTTGTACATGAAAAGTAAATGTTATTGGTAAACTTGTCACTTAAAATGGATTTTTACTTTTTTTTTCGTAAAACCTAGTTTTTAAAAACTGTTACTTGTCACTTTTTGACATCTATCAATAAGGATATTTAGACTACATCCCATAGTGGCAACATCGCCATCAAAAATGCGTCTTGCACTATGTACCTAATAGTAAAAAACTTGTTTTTTTTTTATTGGTATTAGCTCTGAAACTAGGCGAATTACAAAAAAGTTTATACGACATTTTTAACCTCAAATATGGTCAGGAATATGCTGTTAAATTCTCTCGCAATACTCACGGGCACGGTGTATATATATATGTATGTATGTATATATATATATATTTGCAATCACGTTCTCGGGAACGGCTCTTAACGATTTCGATGAAATTTGGAATGTAGGTGGTTAAGGACGGGAGAAATCGATTGAGATAGGTCTCATGTCCGGAAAAATTCGTTTTCTCCGTATTTTTTCCATTTTCATCCGAGCGGAGCTCGGTCGCCCAGGGACTAAAGATATTATATTCATTATTAACTCAATATAATATTATGTTATTTAGTAATTCTTTGTAGTACTTGTAGTTAAAGTAGAGTTGAAGGTGTTGAATTGAAGTTCTTATAATCTAAAGGTCTTTTCTAAGTATTTTCGACATACCTAATAGCTTTCTTTAGTTTCTAAACTATTGTTTATCACAGGCGGGCACGTTAACATAAGATAAATACCTCATTACCACTAGTCCTACATAATGAGTTTCAAGCTTCCAGATGATTTTTAAGAGGTTCAATAAGCTGTTATCAGCCGCTAATGGACATAAAAGTGTTTAGAACGAGCAAGGATACTCTTTACTGAAGTACCCACTTCATTCTATTAAATAATACAGTATTTGGAAAATTCGTTCTGTAGGTAATGTCTGATATTACTCGTCACACAAAATATTTTTTTTTTCAGCTCTTCCTCTTTGGAAATCTGGTGAACATATCCTGGAATATAGTGGTTGACATTCAACAATTGGATTCATAGGCACTGTTATTGGAAAAATAATTTTGCTACGTGCGTCATACGGTGCAAAATATCTACGTTAAATTATTGGGGCAGTGTCCGATCGATTTGAAGATTGATCTTTATGATACAGTTTATAGCCTCATAAACACAGTAAACTGCATTGCCAAACTTTTTGCTAACTATCCATTACCGTGGAAGAAATAACTAAGGTCTATGCTCTTTCACACGTATTGCTGTAGTTTAGTGAGCTGTATTTTTCACCAAGATTGAGCATATCACATGCGGATTAATATGCGGGCTAAGAACTTATATCTTAAGCTGCCGTTTTCTCATATTTCCACCGCCAAATCTGAACCTAAGCAAATATATTTTTTTACATAGTTTAAGTAGTTTAACTATGCTCCTGTGTAGGTACTGTTTTATTTGATAACTGATTTTGTTCATGAACTAGAGCCGCTTGTAAAACGCTAAAAATACAGTAACTGATAATATAGTTAAGATGTCAAGGGTCAAAAAGTTTACAAAACAAAACATTAGGATCAAAGTAAAACTTCTTCTGCCCTGCGACTCCTCGTTTCAGCGGTTTAAGCGTGAAAACATAACAGACAGACAGACAGACACACTGTCTTATTTATAACATTATTAGTATGGATGTCTTGACGAAAAAAATAAGGGACTAAGTACCAGTAGCGGCGCGTGAGAATTTTCACTGGACAACCCGGAGCCAAAAAAGGGCTGTTTTTTGATAATTTACGAGTTTGGTAATATAGCAAGAAATTTTAGGCAAGCCGGTGGGAATCGGCTTGTATGGGCGCTCCGCCACTGCTAAGTACCTACGCTACGGCGGGCTCGAAATGCAAGTTATTGTATGGGCCCCGCGCGCCTGCCCGCATTTCCTCTTATATAAACCAATACTTACCTACTTAATAATATGTAATCAAAGAACCCAATTCAGATTATTTGAGTTGGCCGAAATACATCAAAGTACCCCATTCAAAAAGCAACTCTACCGTCCAAGGTAGAAGGTTCCATTGCCAGTTTCTTAAAAAATCGGCCACATTAAATAATCTCATCCATAAGCGTAAGGCAGCAAACATCTCATCTTTCCCAATACAGGCCTGTTTATGTTTCTCACTCTCGGTCTCATTCGCTTTCAATTCGATTCGCGCCCTTGCTTGCACGAACGCCGAACTATCGTGCCAGAACGAGCGAGCAATACACTCGAATGTGATTCTGATTATGATGTGAAAGAAATACACTGAATTGAACAATTTTCAATCCACGGTTAGGTTCGGTCCCTCGAGTCTCCGTCTCATTCGAACAAGAAACGGAGTCATTTCATTAAGTCAACTGACCCGGAGAGGCTTTGAACAAGTAAAGCCTTCGGGTAACTTTAACGTAAATATTTGCATGCGTCGGTACTCGTGAATTATGACATATTGAGAATTGGGCATGGGACATCATCATGTCAGGCAGTGAGATGTTTAAATGAGGACCTATTATATTGAGGCAATATTTGCGTGTGGATCGCATGAGACCATACGAGTATATTATGTTACGATGTCTGCTTAGCATCACGCAGGCCAATCGCGTGGCATAAAAAAAGTTTTATAGTATTCATTATCTTATGAATAATAATCAATGGCTAGGTTAATTTCATCGACGTAGTTTTAATGTTGGATACATGTAGCTAAAATTCCGTTTATTTCAATGACAACGTGACCATGGTTTGTTACATGTATATTAAGGTCGGCATCGGGCTTTGATTATACTTTGGCAAAAAACAAAAGGTATGTTAGAGTCGTTAGAGACCATCATAAGTGGGGTGTTTTGGACAAATAGTTTGTGTCAAGTGGTTATACAATGGCGACGGATACACTTATGTATTATTTGGATGTGTTCTCGAAGTTAGGGGCTGGTAATAAATTAAGTAAAGTTAGTGATTTAAAGTAAGAATTTAATATTTACGAAACGTTGTTTATGAAATGATTGGATATACAGTACGGCAGACTTGCAAACGATGAAAGCGACTTAAGGCGACTTTGACCAATGAATTTACGTATTTTAACCAATGAAATCACGTATTTTAACTAAAATATTCAATTAAAATTAAACTACCTAGTGGCTCTGTGAGCTGTAGAACTATCGAGCCTGTGAAAGTGACTCTACAAAAAAAAACTATATAATTACCGAACCTACTCACAAAATTTCACGAGAATCGGTTGAGAAATGCGACCTGTAGAGGAGAACAGACGGACAGACGGACAGCGTGACCATAGTATAAAGACGGCCAAGTATGTTATCTTCCTACAAACACACCGCGCGCGGCTTGTATGTGTGCGCTATACTATCTATACGTTTCTCAGTGCGAAACGGGTCGAGATTTTGTTTGAGTGTGCGTCTGTGGCGTGACATCGTGACAGACACCGGACATACAAACGATTTTCGGTCCAAGCTGAAGCATGACACCGCAAACGTTGTGGCCAGATGTGCTACTCTATTTGTCATATCTCCAATTCTTTCTATAACACTCACTTTTGCCTATGGTCTTCAGGTGGAATGCCTCTAAAACAAATGGAATTTCGTTTCTGTTTTGTACATATGTGGAATATTTGAGCTTTCACAGTAGTTACGTCTTCTTCCTGCACATGCGACCTACCCTCAAAACGCTTCGGAGGGTTGATAATGAATCCCCCGCAGTACATCCTCCAAAGGAAATGACTGCAAAGTGTTTTTCTATTTTCCCGCAAAATAGGGGTTGAAGCCAAAACATTGTGTGAAACGCCTTTATATAGAGTAAAGGGGCTTATTTGTAAAGATTCACGACGCAGCGGTTGATTTAGGATTTAAAATAACATTTGTACGAATCATGCCATTAAGACTTAGGTACTTAGGTGTATAAATCGTGTAGAAATCGGTACCTAATTTAAATGTAGTCGCGTTCAATACGTTTGCCCACATATGTAAAGTATGATTTTTTTAATATTCCTAAGTCGTTTTAATTGGCTTTAAAAATGTTTTAGCGCTATTTGCTACTCTTAAATATAGGTAACTTCATAATCATAAATGGTCGTAATACACACACTTTGCGTAAATATTTAGATTAGACGAATCTTTATTTGTACTGTCGTCAAATATTTATCAAGTAGCAAATAGTTGTAAATATGATAATGTAACATTATGAAATGTTATGAAAACAATTTTATTCCGCAAACAAGCCGATAATTACACACAGATATGATCAAAGTGTACTCTTTCTCTTACTTAACTGGTCCCCAACTGTACAAGTAATATAACTTCAGATTATTTGAGTTTGCCGAATCGCATCAAAGTAGTCCGTAACGAATAACAGCCCTGCAAAGTGCCGTAACGAATAACAGCCCTGCAAAGTGCGTAACGAATAACAGCCCTGCAAAGTGCATAACGAATAACAGCCCTGCAAAGTGCATAACGAATAACAGCCCTGCAATTCCTGCAAAGTGCGTAACGAATAACAGCCCTGCAATTCCTGCAAAGTAGTGCAAAGTGCGTAACGAATAACAGCCCTGCAATTCCTGCAAAGTGCGTAACGAATAACAGCCCTGCAATTCCTGCAAAGTGCGTAACGAATAACAGCCTTGCAGACGTCAGATGGCTACCATTTTATTCACTTATCGCTGTGGATGAGACATCCGCCACGTTCTGACCCGAAGCCAACGTGTCCAATCGATATGAAAGCCATGCTAAAGCAAGGTTTATATCGCAGTTAACTCCCAAAGATTTCCAATTTGGCCCAAATGTGTACAGAAAAGGAGTTATGTAGAAATTTCCAGTCTCGTTACGTATGGCATCAAAATTTATCTGCAATGAGCATTACACCTGCCTTCAACAGCGCAAACAAATAACGATATCCATAACTATTAAAATCTGTTGTATCCAGTGAAGGGAGCATTCCTTCAGAGACATTTCGGGCGGGCAATGGTGCAAGACGGTTTATGTTCTGTGAAGGCGCGTTTTGTAACAATGGGGCTGGGCTGCAATCTTTGTCTCCCGACATCTGGATGTTATTATTGAAGGGAAATTCTTTAACAATGAGAGTATGAGGTGTATGAAAGTTATATCCTATTGAAAAAGGTCGTACATCGATATATGTTCAGATTCGTCTTTGTTCTTCATCGCGACATTAATGACCTAGGCCCGTTCCTCTAGAGATAATGGTCAGATTATATGTACTTTAGAACGGTAAGAAAAAAATGTACTGAGTTATCTGACATTAACATTAGTACTTATGTTATGTCAAACGGATCTATTCAAATCGAATCTTAATCTATCGTAATAATATACTGAGGCACACGGAGCCGTGATAAGCATTTGAACCTAAAGTTTTCAATCTCATCATATTTTGATTAGCCCGTTTAGATCTCCGCATACGAAGTCAATGAACACAAATTGTGTTAGACTATGCAATCAAATAATGCCTCTTTCAACTTTTTTACTACATCATACAGATCGGGCGAATTTGTGTGCATACTCGAATACATAATGATTATGAATGAGAGAAACATTTTGCGTGGACGTTCACTCGTAATAGTGCTTTAGTATTATAGCGTGTATAAATGAATGAACCCACGCGCTTTATTCATAACAATAGCTACGTAGATGATATATGCTCGTATATGTGCCAACACCAGTTATAATGTAGCTCTGTTGAGTCGTATTGTACCTATGTGGGTCATAAACGTCAACGGGCCATTAAATTCCCGTCTTTAAGTTAATGACACCGCAGTATATTTTTTTGCTTTGTTGTATATCATCACGATAGCGCTCCGGACGTAGTTTGGTCTATATCAATCAACCTTGAAGGTATTAAGTCCCAGGTAGTTCCCATTTCCTTAAATTAAGCTCCCATTTCCTTAAACTTATGCGAACATGCGGGTCAATTTTCGCCAATGAATGATATCATGTTTCGTCATTTCGTCATGTTCCTATGATCTTTGACTGAATGTGTTGTTTACGAATAGTGATGCGCTGTTCTCCACTTTCCCGATATTCCCAATAAAAGTCGAGCTCTTTCACTTCTTTAATCGCGAAGCTCAAGCGACGCACTCAATCCACTAAAACAACATGACACAAGACTTGTGACGCAAGACGATAATCAATGGACTAATCCTTGTTATCGCTGACCCAGTTATGACAATGGACGTTTGTTTGACGAATCAATTTGCTCGAGAATGTATTCGGGCGTCAGCGCTGTTCGGGCGCCATTGTACAAGCTTGAATATCTACTTTCTATGCTAATATTTTCAAGTTTGAGATTTTGTGACTTTGTTTATAAGTTGTATATATTATTACGACCGGTTAGCCTAGTGGACCCTGCCTACGAAGCTGAAGGTCCTGGGTTCGAATCCCGGTAAGGACAAATATTTGTGTGATTGAGCATGAATATTTGTTTCTGAGTCTTGGATATTTTCTATGTATTTAAGTATTTTATATCCATTAAATATAATATCGTCGTCTAGTACCTATCCATAACACAAGCCTTATTGAGTTAACTATGGGGCTAGTTCGATTTGTGTAAAAATTGTCCCATAATATTTATTTATTTATTTACTAGTGGCTCTGTGAGCTGTAGAACTAGCGAGACTGAGCGTTTTTTAAAAAAAAATCTTTTAATTTTGAAAAATGTAATCGACCAAAAAAACTGTATATATATTTATTGAACCTGCTCACAAAATTTCACGAGAATCAGTTGAGAAATGCTTGTAGAGAAGAACAGCCGGACAGACGCCCGGACTTACGATTTTTTTCCCAAGCTGAAACGGAGGACTTCGTTCGCTTCGCTCGCTCGTTCAATTAAAGGGGGTGATCAACAGAACTAGTCGTCCGATTTAATAAAATTCTTTCACCAGTATACCTCTCAATTGTATATCTGGAATGGACCTTCCGAATGGACATCCATACTAAATATCCATACCTCAGAGCATAGAATACTAGAGAGAGGACAAGCCGCCGGCGGCCGTGTCGCAGCTGTATGCTCAATGGGCATACACTGCCATACTGTGCACGCGTGCTGATCGCAGAGAATATTACGTTTTTTTCCAAAATGCCTGATATGATGCGCGTTTACTGTCAAATAAGCGTGTAGGTATACAAGAGTGTGTGTTTTAGATGTGTGCGTGCTTTGTCTTGTCAATTACTTGGGCGTTGTGTGGGTTAATGTACTTGCGACAGGCTCACTCTATACAAATCGGCCGCCATGTCCGATCTCCTTATATTCATACATCTGTGATCCATACCTACTAGTTAATATCATAAATGCTAAAGTGTGTCCGCTGAACCGATGAAGATGAAATTTGGTGTGGAGATAGTTTGAACCCCGAGGAAGGCCATAGGATAGTTTTTATCCCGGAAATCATCCCCTGAGGAGGTGAAATGGGGGTGAAAGTTTGTATAGCTACGATATAAACGAGTTCCACGCGGACGGAGTCGCGGGAAGACGCTAGTAGACTATATTTTATCGCGCTGCTCCACTATTTATTAAGAATTCGGGCGGAGCTACGAGGACTGCTAGTATTTCTATCTATCTACACAGCCCGTATCCACCCACTGTTGTTTATATGCCTGTTCTTACGCAATTTTCCTCGGTATTGTGCTAGTCTCATCCACTGTTTACTTGCAGTTAGGTACAACACTAGCAATACAAACACATTTTACGTCACTAGCAATAATAGTAAGTTGTTGTCATTTCAGTGGCAACGACTGAAAATAATAACGTTGCTTGCGTAATAGTTACAGCATTGTTTGAAAATATCAAAGTTTTGAGTCATTGTCTATCTTAAATACTGCATGCACACCGAGTGTAAATATTGCATTTATCAATTTAGATGAATAGTAAAATAATTTTATTTTAATCACACTTGCTCAAAAATGGTGTTATTCCTTGCCTGTATACAGAAAGACAATGGCCTAAATTGTTCCCGCGGGAAATAATGGCCCATGGGAAGTAATGAGCTTGTGTGTGATCTGATTGGTTAAAAGCAAATCAAACAAATTGGTTGGCAAATCTAGTTGGCCGCGCGTCACAAGAATTCTTCTCTGTGATTGGTTGAAAGAAATCTAGCAGGCCGTGGGGCGCCACGCCCCGCCCCCTCGCCCTCCACTCGCAAATCTGTATGTGAAGTTGTCAATTTCGTTAATTTTTGATTGGTGCGGTTGTATGAAACTTAGATTTTTATGTCTTTTGTAGTTATTTATTTCCTCGCAATTGTGATGAAAAACATTGTGTATAATACGGGCGTAAGAATATTGCAAACTCGAGTCATCAAACGCCCTCCGCCTTACGGCGTCGGGCTCCTGATAGACTCTCGTTTGCAATATTCCTCATACGCCCCTTGTTAAACAATGTACTATTGTTTTGTTATAATAATTGTGTGCTCTTAACATCTGGAAATATAATATTGGTGAATGCGTTGTAAGTTGTAATCAATCGCAGCGTGGGTAGGCCCCCACAAGGTGGACTGATGACCTGGTAAAGGTCGCGGGAGTCCGCTGGATGCGGGTTGCGCAGGACCGGTCATTGTGACACTCTTTGGGGGAGGCCTATGTCCAGCAGTGGACGTCTTTCGGTTGATATTATGAATGATAGAGTTAGAGTTCGTACATTGTCATTTTTTTAGTTTTTTTATTTCATTCATACATTTGCCGAGTAAAATTTGCTAAGGGCCGTATATGCCATGCCAGGAGGTCGTTGGTTCGAATCCGGCTCGGGGCAATACATTTTAGATTTTTTCCCTTAAATGTTTTTACTTGTCTAACTTTACCGTTTTGGTACCAATGTACACTAAGCCTAAGGCCAGTGAAATATTAATGAAAAGCGTGCGTAGTATACCGACTGGTATTGGTAAGTACCGGTACCGGTATAGCAACTAGGCTGACACTCCAACAAGCTATCATCATCATCATCATCATATCAGCCGAAAGACGTCCACTGCTACGTGATGATAGTGGACCCGAGCAACAA
Source organism: Epinotia brunnichana (assembly GCA_963854355.1). Lineage (NCBI taxonomy): Eukaryota > Metazoa > Arthropoda > Insecta > Lepidoptera > Tortricidae > Epinotia > Epinotia brunnichana. The sequence continues at coordinate 11,228,899 of OY977949.1, read as the reverse complement.
CCTTTTTATCTTTTTTTCAACAGGATAATTAGGTACGTAACTTTTCGAATGCACGTAAGATATATCAACTACCGTTTTTGAACCTGATAGTTTCTGGGTTTCTAGTATGCTGACAAGTTGATGCTATAATCAATAATCATATATGTATGTAGGGGGAAGACTATAATTGAGTAACAAGCTGAATACTGGAGGAAGTAAGTGACAGTACGAAATCTAATATGGTATAACAAACAAAATTGTTAAGACATAACCACAATTATAATTGTATCAATAAAATAAATATTGCTATAGGGGAGGACGGGGCCACAATTAACAAAATTTATATTTTCGTCTATAAATTAAAAACGACTTAACATTTTCACACATTTCTTTTTTTAAATGATGTTTGAACTATTCAGCTATTGTGTACTTGGTATAAATGTGATAAGAAGTAGATACTTTTTTCAACAAAACAGTTTTTCTGGGAAAAGTCAGAAATTAATACTTACCCCATGAACGGGGCTAGAATTAACGTGTCTGAGGTAAGTTAATAACAAAAGGGGTAAGAATTAACATGTTTGTTTTATTCTTATTGTTATTAAAGAAAACATTTATTTTTTATTATTTTTATTATTTTCGTATTAAAATAAAATCAGGCTTGAAAACTTGAAAGAATTTGTTATACAACAATGTCTAATCATACCAAATGTCAAGAAACAAAAAAACTCAAAATAATACATTGTTTCAACGAAACAAAAATGTAATTATGTTTAAATCACTACTAATAATTAACAACTTTCAGTGTCAAACTTACTTATCAGTGTTGAAACTAACATATTAGTCAATATATCTAGCTAGAACTAGATATATGGTTCATTAACATACGAATAATCAGTTACAGATAATATCACACAGAATTACCTTAAAGGTAGTAGGCAAGTACCTAGTTTATTTTTAAACCTAGCAGTCAGGTTAATAGTTACCCCTCTGTTATGTAAATGTTGCCCCATGGGTACTTTTTCGATGAAAAAAATCATAACTAAGAAACAGTTTACATTAGCGTTTCAAAAGTAATGTAGCATAATAACCAATAAAATAAGCTTCCCGGAAAAAAATAATAGCTCTGATAAATCAAATGTTAGAGGCGCAAATCAAAAAATTGGAAAGTGAAAAAAGTTCGATGACTGCCAAAAACGGATGCACATGACACAGCTCGCTCCCATGACGTCCTGGGTGGAAATAACGAGTGTCAACCTGTGCAGCACTGTTGTGAGGATAGATTCAAGCGATTACTAGTGATGTGCAGTTTATTGTTTTTTATTTTTAGGTATTCGCTTGTTAATACTTACCTCTGTTAATTGAAGCCCCGTCCTCCCCTACATATTGCTCTCGTACGTACAACGCTGCCTTATTATGTTCTTTTATTATCAAAAAAAACTATTGTATTTTAAAAGACAGAAGTATTTTTCCCTTTAAACCGTAGCATACAAAAGATTTAATATCCGCAGTGGTAGAAAGCCTCAAACAAACTCGAAACAAGTCACTGTCTACGCTACAAAGGAACAGCCTGAAGCGAATGCGGTGCTCGCCGTACAACTAGCTGTATTATATCACTGCCGTTCTTGTATAATTCATATAATTAGTGTAATCATGCCGCTTGCAAAACTACGCTATTTACTACAGAGTTCAGCGACCTCAACCTTGATAATTAGACGATAAATCATATGCTTAGATCAGGCATATTGTTGATTTATGAAAGCATTTTACTGCTCTTCTGATGTCAGCAATTAAGGCGATGATTTACAATCAGGAAGCACAGCTTTGATCTCTGAATTGTAAACTGAACTGACATCGATTCTATGACCATCTTGATAGTGAACTGTCTCAAATTTCAGTTAGATTGGATGCGAGTTTCCAATGGATGCCGGAGTCTATTTGTATCGCATGTTATGCAATCCAAGATGCCCTTCCTTTATATGTTAGCCAATATCCTGTCTCCAGTTAAGCAATCGTTAGTGCCTAACTCCTTAGACATGATTTATGCCATCATTAAATAATGCTCGAGAATAAACGTAGCTGCGTTAAGGTGGTTCGATTGCCATACAAAACGTTATTTGACATTCGTAGGCTAACGGCGTGATATTTTAAAAAAACTTGTGTAACAAGCTTTCATATATTGACTTTCCATTTGCGCGAAATTCCCCCTTTCCTAGAATAAACTTGTATAAACTAGAATAATTTGAGAAAAATAGTTTAGGTTTTATAACCCGCAGCCATCGATTTTATTACTTTAAACAAAACTACAAAACTAAATTTTGCAAACGGAAGCTAACTTAAATCTGTTGTACAATATACAGACTGACAAGCTGTCATAACAGTAGCGATCAAATGGGAAATAGTTGCAACCGTATTACCACATGTCGCGCAAATGGAGTTAGCAATTTAATTTTAGCCGCGCTGGGTGTGGCATACATTAAAATTCCAAATTTAGACTAAATTGTCCGTTCAATTCAGCTATACAATTTGCTAGTACTCATATAATATATTCCCTGTTGGTTTTAAAAATGATTTGGATTACGTAAGGGAACTGCTTGGGCGTTTGTAAAACCTAATCGTGTAAAACGATAAAACACAGCCATGCGTCGCAAATTCTAATGAGTTTGTACATTATTAAGGTTTAGAATAAAAATCAGCTTGCCGATGCCGGTTTTAATAAAGGGTAATGGAGGAAGCGCCATATTGTGAGATGCAAAATGGATGCAGCTTTTTGAGCACAGTGAGTGCTCGGTTTCAGAGGAGGATTTTAATATGCCCGGGTGTAGTGCTTCGAGATTTTGTATTCGTATTTTATACATTTTATGTTCGTTATTATATTGGTAGAATATATTTAATTTGAGACTGAGATCATTGTAAATAGATAATATAATCTTATAATATAACTGTTCTAGTATTTAAATACTAACCGAGAAAAAACGCCAAGTGGATGATGAGTACCTATTTAAAACCAATTAACTATTATTTAAAATATATTATAAATATTTAAAACCAATTAACTTGTATTTATATGTATGACGTTGCTTTATCTGTTACTTACTTCCCTGTGCTTTGCAATAAATCGTTTTCGTTTGCATATTGCACCTCGCATTGTTAAATTGTTTGTATCGTAGAAGTTTCTCGTTGATTGTTGACAATCATTTGTAACATGCCACATTCACTAGTAAAATCTTTGTTCAAAATCCAAACAGTAAAACGTGTAAAACTATCGATATGAACAGAAGTTTTAGCCCTCACCGTCTACATTTCCCATTTAAGAAGCAGTGGAGGGTAAAGCATTCAATCCCGGAGTCGCTGAGCGCCTAATGCATCTCAGGACCTCTTTAGAGTGCTCGCTTCGACAGGCCCGCATTTCGTTCGCTATTATTTCAAATACTTTCGTGAACGTCATGCGACGTCGGTTAGGTTTATAAAATGAATTGTAATGTAAAATGTTTCACGGATTTTGATTGAATTTGGTATCGATATTTCTGTAGTTTGATGAGATTACTTTAGTTAGGTTAGTAAAAATATAGATTTATAATTAACGTATTTGTATACTAGTCCGCTGGATGCGGGTGGCACAGGACCGGTCATTGTGGCACTCTTTGGGGGAGGACTATGTCCAGCAGTGGACGTCTTTCGGCTGATATGATGTTGATGATGACGATTTTTATACTATAATACCGTGCCGTGTAAACGTTACCGTGCACGTATAATATTTAATTAATGCAACTATTTCAGCGTTCACGTGCACTAGGTGAAAACCTAGTTAAAAAAAAGTTAGAAAACCCTTCTATATTAAATCCAAATTGGAACGGTCATAATTCATAATAGAAAACCTTTCTGACAACCCCCAATTAAAGATACATTTTCCGTACTACATTCTGAACCGTTTCCAAACGGATTCTCCACTTTTTATCTGATATAACGTCCGTTGCCAAGGTAAATATGATGAAGCCAACATGGCCATTAGACATTGAGCGGGAAACCCAATTATCCTCATTATGTCTCGTACACTTCAATTTACTCGTATAATAACTGTTCTTTGTGCTCTTTCGTAAACATTTTCGGGGCTCGGTTTTTGGGAAGCGTACCTATTATGTTAGACTCTCTAATTAAGTGCCGTAATACTAATTCTCGAGTGCATGTGGTGGATGATAAATGAAATTGGTTTCTCGGTAATAGATATTAAAAAGAAAAGTTTAAGTTACGTGACGCAAGCTCACTTTATACAATGATTCATCTGGAACGTCGGTTTCGTTGAAAAGGGAAAGGGTGATTAAACGTCATCAATTTCAAGTTTAGGCGTTAATAAGTGTAGGTCTGTTGTAATCTTTACCTTCTTATATACTCGTAAGTAGTTAGTATAATAACGAAGAAAAGGTTGTAAGTGGGTCATTGTCAGATTTAGGTTAACGTCTCTTCGGTGGACATTGCCAAAGTTAAGGGCTATACCACAGATTATATAATAGTTCTAACGAACAGATACTCGACTCTGAATAAAAATGCACATACCTACCGTTTTCCATGCCTACTAAATTTAACAATGGAGCGACCTTGAACGCGCCGGTCGTTGCCCGCATTTGCCAGCCAATAGACGCTAGGGTTGACACCACTTAGAAATGATATTTTATAATGATATATTGGTAATAACTTTTATCGTGCGCGTAAGCAGCGTCCGGCCGTGAGCGCGTGCGCCAGCCCACTGGCGGATGTACCCTTGATGGTGCGCAAAGTTTAGGTATAATTCTGAGTTGCCACGGCGCAGTTAGGTAGCACTGGCTATACTATAAAGCCTAATTTTTGGTTGAACTCTGAATCCTCATAAACAGCGTTGCCTCTTTTATAATTCTATGTGATAAAAATATTATACATAAAATATATGTTTAAATATGAGCCCTTAACTATTGACCACGGGAAAGATGATTTTTGTTTTTGTGACTGACAATGACCCAAGTTTGCATTTAAGGGGTAATGTCAGGAACTAATCATCTGACTGCAAAAATAGTTTCACTAGTAACTATATAGAATGGACATAGGCATATTACACCGTGGCTCTGCCTCTGCCTGGATTCTTTGAAATACGCGAGCGGATAATGTAGGTACAGTACAATGCAGCCGAATAGCATTTTAGAAGCCGAACATTCAGACTCCTGTAAATATAGTTTCGAGAATGACGTTTATTCTAACCGACCAATTAAAATAGTACATCTAATCTACGCGAACTTTACTCTTATATTGCTGGTATTTAGTTCGAAAATCGGCTAAACCGCGTACTTTCTATAAAGTAGCAATTTGGAGTGTAGGATAAACACGGTTAGCGCTGGCAAATGATTCCCAACAGTAAACCACGGCTTCTGCAGCTTAGCCCGCCTCGGCCTGCAGACAAATTACTGCAATCAGCCCCCGTGCCGTACACTCGGCGACAAACCGGGGGAGACTTGTGCCGTTGAAGGCTAGTTGCTCTTCTTAATGGAAAGTAAATAAATAAATAGGTAACATCTATGTCACCTGATGATAACACTTATTATCATATGAGCGTCTAGGGGTTGTAATATTATCAAAATTAAAAGGTAGGACATCGTTGTATGTGTTCATGACCAGCCAGTCGTGACAGTAAAAAAAACGCATGCTGGTAACACGAAATGTATGGAGGCGTCATAGGTACTTATAACTGACAGTTTATTTATTACGTAAAGTTGTTGCCATATAAAGCATTTGATAAAAATGCTATTGTCACGAATCGCTGGTCAGACTCTATCAGTATTATGTTTTTTGCCAGCAGCTCCGCTCTCATTCTCATGTCAAGTAATTTAGCTTACAAAGGAATCGTCTTACAAACTGCTCGTATCGTAACATATCGCGTAGTTCTGACATTTCTTCAAGACCTTTACCTAGAATCGTCATACCATTAAACCCATTTTTAGGGTTCCGTACCAAAAAGGTATAAAAGGAACCCTTATGTTATGGTGCGACTCTGTCCGTCTGTCCGTCTGTTTGTCTGTCACAACGTTAAATATCTCAGGAACTACTTAGGCTATCGATTTGAAATTTAGAACAACTGGTAAAAGGGTTAAGACACGTGTATGGAAAATGAAAAAAAAAACTTTTTCATTTTCTGTTTAAATGACGAATATGAGGGGGGTTAAAAAATCAAAGACTAGTAAATAGATCAAGTGGGGTATCATATGAAACGGCTTATGTTGCACTTTCTAAGACTGTTTTTTTTTTCTACAGTGTTTAAATTTTGATTTATTAAGGAAAACCTAGAAAAAAATACCATCCAAAAAAATTCTGAAATAATTACATATGATTAAGAGTAACATAAGAAAGGAATACAGGAAAAATAAAACGATATCTCTATCTAGCTTATTTTTTTTTATTTATCAAAAATATTTTTTTAATTAAATTTGTAATTTACTTATTTTTGTATGAAACTTTATATCTTCAAATTCCTATCAGATTATTTTTAAAGTCCCTTCTTTCAAATAAAAAATAAATAATCGAAATCGGTACGCGTGATAAAAAGCTATCGCTGATAAACAAACATACTAGGTTGCAGTGGCGGAGCACCCAAACAAGCCGATTACTTCCGGCTTGCCTAAAATTTCTTGCTTTATATCAACAAACTCGTAAATCATCAAAAACAGCCCTTTTTTATGTTCCGGGTTGTCCAGTCACAATTCTCACGCGCTGCTACTGCTAGGTTGTAAGTTGTTAGTACCAAAATGCAGAAGGCGCTTTGCAACGGTAACTTCTACTATGAGCTGTTTAAGATTGTTGAAGAATGAATGGGGTCCTGACCTGACATGACTGGTATGGTGTATGAAAGTTTGTACGGAACCCTCGGTGCGCGAGTCAGACTTGTACTTGACCGGTTTTTGAGATGTATTACTTTTAACAAAATCAAAGAAACCTCCTGTCTTCATTCCTTCTGTCGAACCCTCGCCGCTCCCTGTACACAGATTCTGTTATATAGCGGGGACAAACAAAAGATGGCTTAGCGGTTGCAACGAGCTATTAACAGTTGACAGGGCTGTTATTATTTACGCGCTCATGTGCCTCACTCCACCCGTCACGCCTAACGAACTAGACCTCTACCTACGCTTAGTTACTACGAATCGCGGCATCAAGATATATTTGTGGGTGAGCGTTGAGGTGAGCCTAAAACAAGTTACAGAATAGCGGGGCAGGACTGATTGAAGCCGGGGTCATTTCAGGTATACTTGAATGATGACAGTCTCATGTAGCCATGTGTCTTCAAATGAATGCTATTAGGCTGGACATATTGAAGGGTTTTCATATCCTGTTACGTGATTTGTGTTTGACGTTTACCTATACAAGTATTATGATTTTGTAGGGCTTGTTTCAAGTATTGGTCAGTTTGAGAATTCAGATTGAGAATTGCTATGACACTGTAGCTTTCCGGTAAATTCGTTTTGTATCTTACCCTTGTAATATTGATCATTATTCATTAGATTACTTATGTTTGTTACATAAAATGTAACCTAGTGGTGACATTGTTCATACATTAAATGTCCTTGTAATTGGATAAGTTTGATGTGTAATTGAACTAGCTACTGTTTGTATCCTCGACTCTTGGCTGGCTCCACGCGCGATGCGTGCCAAAACTACAAGACCCGGCCAATCGTGATATGGAATGTTTATGTTTTGAAGGTACTGTTAAAAGTCTAATTGTTAGGGTATTTTATCTTTTATTTATAATCACGTAACTTTACCCCCTAAAGGTTGACCTTTGTAAACATTGTTTCGCTTGGGAGGTCATTTTAGTTTAAACGGAAAGCAATATAGCATTACAATTGCAATGTATTGTACGAGTACTATATAATAAAATTGCGATGTCGAAGGAATGGAAACTAAGTCATAAAAGCAAATAGTGTCGGTAGGTCAAATAAAACATTGGAATATACCTAGGTACGTGAAACTAGTGAAATGTGATTACCTGTCGATGAATATTATGTAAATATTAAAAAAATATATATAGTTGGTATCTATTTAAAACAGGAATTATTCGTTTAAACCAATGAGGAAAAATAAATTTCGTCTACAAACATAATGAACAAAACTCCAAGAAACATTTATATTCAGTAAATTAATGTAAACACGAGCATTAAAAGGAAGCTCTCATTATATATTAACCAAGGAAGGGATGTTCTCGTTTGCTTCCCTTTGATCGCCCCCCTAATCCGTCGGATTAAGACTATCTGTTGACGTCTCACTTTTGCATAATTATTCGCTTTATTAGATGAGAAAAAATCAATTTATGTGTGAGTTTCGCACCGTGTGGTGCTATTTGGATTACGGTGGTGAGGGTCGGAGTTAATTGGGGGCGGAAAGTTAAATTTTACCGCACCGATTATAATCGCAGGTAACAATATTTTGGTGTTGATAACTTTATTACCTGTCTAGGTAAATACTTTTCTCCTGTGTGAACTTACTTCAGTTAATGTATGTAAGTTTATTACTGACCTAAGCACTTTAAAATTCAGCCCAGACTGAAGCCTCTACGGCCTCTTTGTAATGTTAATGCCGCATAATGGACGGACAATTTATTCTTTACTTTCAAATTCAAAGGGAAAAGAACAAACTTAAGTGTTGTTCGTAACTTTTATGTAACAAACTTCTACATTTTCTGTCTAACCTACTTTTCTTATTTTCCTATTTATTGTGTAAAAGTGACAATTTGATCAAATGAGAATAGCGTTTTTTCCAAGATTAGTCCATACCAATTGGAGGTTAAACCTCAGATTTAGACCTAATTCTTAAACTCCTTGAGAATTTAGGAAATGATCTATAGCTTGCTCCTACACATTATGCCTAAATAAACTATTTTACCCGAATCCGAATACTGTTCGGACTTCGAAGAGCTGACGGACTGTGTACTACTTTGAATGCAGTCTAAAGTCTATTAAGTAAAAGATAACATTCCGGCCTAGTCTTGCAAAGTAATTGATATGGGTGCAATAAAATTCAACTTTCGCTTACTGCAACATATTAACCGTGTAATAAGCACCGATGGATATCATAACCCGTACTTACTTCCCGTAGAAAGTGCACATTAGCGAGGAAAACTAGCCTCCCGCTGCCCACGTGCACTTGTTGAGGGATTCGATTATTGTTATTGCACTTGGTGAGAAAGTGAAGATATTCAAATCACTGTCCACAGCGGGCTTTCTAGCATCCGTAGGACAAGTACTTATATGAAACAAAATGGTTATGGTTATGGAGAGGTGAAAGATGTCAGAATTGACGGTCCATAATTGAATGACATAATTAGCTCCATTTCGAGCGGATCCTGCAGAAATTATTGGCCTGTAGCTATAAATTGAAGCGCTTGCAGTTTCGAAATAACATAATCACGTGGGCGTCGTGAATTCAACTGAGGGAGTCTGAAAGGCGATGTGGGCGATGCGATATCGTTCTGCGATATCGCATTGTTAACGTTATTGCGTGTTTTATTTGCCCTTTGACGATATTCTCGTACTGAAACAACATTTGTGTTCAATTTACTTAAGTTGAAGCCCACACGTAAAAAAATGCTCTCGGATCTTGTACAACTCTCTCGAAGGATGATAAACCGCTTGCTTTACGACTTTGAAGGAGCAAAGTCGGGATTGCCGCCCGCGGTTACATTACAGTTGCCTGCCGACCTGTGATTGAGGACACTTATGCGCCAATATTTTTTACCTTCGTTTCGTATTACTTTTATTACTACGTAAAAAAGGGGTAATAATACGTCTTGGATGAAATACTGCAAAATTACAAGTTCATACATACGACATAGCTGACGCTTTGTTCTCCTCAAACCCTTTAGGCATTTGTGGGTTTATTTTACTTTTAATAAACTACCGAACTCCAATGAAATGTAGGTACAGTAATAAAATAATGGCCTTGTGAGACGAGTACCTATCTAACACGTTCCAAAACAATAGAGGGCGCAGAAATCAACTCACCCCCTGAACCAACCACCAACTGATCTGTTTCTATACAAATAAGTAAGTACCTACACTTCATTGCACACCTCAAATATAACACAGTACAGAACATAAAGATTACAGTAGAGGTAGACAACAGGCGGCTATACTTACCTACATATATTTCTAAAATAACTCACTTGATGAAATATAACCAAGTCTTTTCAACGAGTAAATCTAGTTAAAACGATGACTGGAAAGCTGAAAGCCGAGTTTGAAGACCTAGGTTCACGTCTAATCGGCTTACCGAGGCGTTGGCTGCTACAGGATTATAAAGTACCTAGTATACAAAGCTTCCTGTGTAATCTGATTAGTGTTTAAATAACTCGCCGTGTTCTAATATTTAGTAAGATAATAATATAAATAATGCTTGGCAATGCTTGGTTGTTACCTGACCAAAAAATATAGACAAATCACATTTTTATCAAAAGTGACGTTTGCCTGCTGGAGTTTTTCTATTCATAAAAATACTTAGTTACGAGTTAACGTACGTAATTTATTTATTTGGCGTATGGCTTATTTTTATTGCTCTACTTCAAAGATTTACAGTTTTCAAGTGCGCTACCGCGACTTTGGTTGGAGGATTTTAAAACTTTAACGTACGTAATGGTAATATTTTATTAAATTAACATACATTCCTACAGATTAAAAAATCCCTAAGGTTAACCTAAAAGTTCTTATTTCCTAAAAGATACGGAAAATCTCACCCCTAATTGTCGATTTCAGATGCAATTAGACGATCTTTAGGGATAGGATTGCGCACAACCCTTCGTTTAATTACTGCTTTCATTAACATCAGCAACTGACGAACAGAAATCGTGATTAGAAACTATCAATCGCACATCACCCCTATCGGAATCAGACTTTATCCGATTCCTCAAAGTTGTATTCTATCTCGCTGCAAGTAAGGTCTAACAAACAATGCAGTGTCAAGATCTGTATCCCATATCGTCCAAGTGCAAAGTGATCAGAAGTACCGCCCGTTATCGGTCCATGGTACAAGTGGCTTTCAATAGCACTTGTGAGTAACGTTGACGTGTTCTGTCAGGCAATTATCGACTTTATTCTGAAGTGAGAAAGTTGAAAAATGTCATGGAAATGGTTTAATAGTGACATGTAAAACGTTCGAACGGGTCGATGGGCAAAGGGTAGAAATGTGATTACATTTCAACGTGTGCCACGTTTTTTTTTAAATTCCTTAACTCAATATCTAAAATAAAACTTTTTTCAACACACCTGCTCGTAAAGTAGGTCTTATTACAGCGTATTTACACTGATAATGCAGAATATTACCCATGCCGTGCCTTTTACATTACATTATCGCACTAGTGCCTTTTCATTACATATCTTTTTAAATATTAGCAAAATAATGCAGAATATTACCCATGCCGTGACTTTTACATTACATTATCGCACTAGTGCCTTTTCATTACATATCTTTTAACATTTTCATTTTTTATTTTTTTTTTTTCCTCGCAAATGTGTTGAAACACGTGAGCATTGGTCATTACACTTCTCGTCTCCATTAAGCCTTCGCCTTTGGCTCAGGCTTAAAAACCGACTCGAGTGTAATGACCAACATAGCACACTTGTATCATAATGTACTATTATAGTCACTGTATTCAAGTTCGTATAGACTTATATTTATTTGTTTAATTAATAAAGTGGCACGAAAATTTTATTAAGTAGGTATACTTTTTGCGTTGCGTGTGAAAGTTAGTTTTACCGCACTAGTGATTTACTAATTTTCCCTATACAACAGCCCCGCTCGCCTGCGGCTCTAATCAAGACCGCTCGAAACTCATGGAACTAACAATATGTTTTTTTTTGCCTTGAACTACTGAACTTGGAGTAAAGTTGGTGCAAGCTATTGTCGTTAAATGTCTTCAAATGTTCTAATATGCCGAAAAATCTTTGTTAAACGCAGCCTTTACTTAACCATCTCACATATTATGCATCAACTTCTTCAAGAATTTTATTAAAGTACGTACCTACTCAGTAATACCATAGGTCGGCGGTCCGGATCCGGACCGCGGTCCGCCATTTTTGACCCCTGTATATATTCCACACTTCCACAATATATACTATAAAATGTCTAGTGACCATACTTTTGTTACAAAAAGATGCCATTTCAGTAACAAGAGACGCGCAACTTTAAATGTCAGGTTTGCTATTCACCATTCTATTGTATTTATTCGACTCTTAGAGGGTTGCTTTGACAGGCGCATTGCAAACCATTCTGCTCTTCAAATTCAAACAGCTTGTTGACATGACGATTTCCAGAATATTTCAGTCCTTTTTGAATTGGATTCATATGCTGTGCCACACGGCATTTTATTCAGCCTTCGAGAATGCTACAATAAAATATCAGATAAATCAAATACGAATCGATTCTTGCTCAGTACGTTCTGAAAATACGCTCTTTGTAGCATTCGTTTGAATTTTTATCATCTCGTAACGATAAAATATCCTTGCAAATATATTGTGTGAGTGTATAAAGTTACACTTGTGACATTTTCCAGACATATTCCCTCGGTGCGCGAGTCAGACTTGTACTTGACCGGTTTTTGAGATGTATTACTTTTAACAAAATCAAAGAAACCTCCTGTCTTCATTCCTTCTGTCGAACCCTCGCCGCTCCCTGTACACAGATTCTGTTATATAGCGGGGACAAACAAAAGATGGCTTAGCGGTTGCAACGAGCTATTAACAGTTGACAGGGCTGTTATTATTTACGCGCTCATGTGCCTCACTCCACCCGTCACGCCTAACGAACTAGACCTCTACCTACGCTTAGTTACTACGAATCGCGGCATCAAGATATATTTGTGGGTGAGCGTTGAGGTGAGCCTAAAACAAGTTACAGAATAGCGGGGCAGGACTGATTGAAGCCGGGGTCATTTCAGGTATACTTGAATGATGACAGTCTCATGTAGCCATGTGTCTTCAAATGAATGCTATTAGGCTGGACATATTGAAGGGTTTTCATATCCTGTTACGTGATTTGTGTTTGACGTTTACCTATACAAGTATTATGATTTTGTAGGGCTTGTTTCAAGTATTGGTCAGTTTGGGTCCAAGGTACCTTGTCATTAAGCTGAGTGGAGGCCGTTTCTCTGACGCTATTGTTAGACACCTCACGATAGTTTTAAGCAAATGTCTATTGTCCATGTCTAAGTCTAACTAGCGTCTTGATTTTTTTTTTATTTCTTTCAAATGTTTGAAGTATGTCTTCTTTTGAGTTGCCATTCGTGTTAAGCCGGTCAGTAATTTAATATGTGATCCTTCAAAGGATTGATTATTTCGTTCTAGTCCGATTAACGGGGTAGTAAGGTTCAGAAATAAATTGAAAATCATAAAAGGATCGTATTTACAAATCAGACCGGAATAATTCCATAACTCAAAGAAGAATTCAGATTGAGAATTGCTATGACACTGTAGCTTTCCGGTAAATTCGTTTTGTATCTTACCCTTGTAATATTGATCATTATTCATTAGATTACTTATGTTTGTTACATAAAATGTAACCTAGTGGTGACATTGTTCATACATTAAATGTCCTTGTAATTGGATAAGTTTGATGTGTAATTGAACTAGCTACTGTTTGTATCCTCGACTCTTGGCTGGCTCCACGCGCGATGCGTGCCAAAACTACAAGACCCGGCCAATCGTGATATGGAATGTTTATGTTTTGAAGGTACTGTTAAAAGTCTAATTGTTAGGGTATTTTATCTTTTATTTATAATCACGTAACTTTACCCCCTAAAGGTTGACCTTTGTAAACATTGTTTCGCTTGGGAGGTCATTTTAGTTTAAACGGAAAGCAATATAGCATTACAATTGCAATGTATTGTACGAGTACTATATAATAAAATTGCGATGTCGAAGGAATGGAAACTAAGTCGTAAAAGCAAATAGTGTCGGTAGGTCAAATAAAACATTGGAATATACCTAGGTACGTGAAACTAGTGAAATGTGATTACCTGTCGATGAATATTATGTAAATATTAAAAAAATATATATAGTTGGTATCTATTTAAAACAGGAATTATTCGTTTAAACCAATGAGGAAAAATAAATTTCGTCTACAAACATAATGAACAAAACTCCAAGAAACATTTATATTCAGTAAATTAATGTAAACACGAGCATTAAAAGGAAGCTCTCATTATATATTAACCAAGGAAGGGATGTTCTCGTTTGCTTCCCTTTGATCGCCCCCCTAATCCGTCGGATTAAGACTATCTGTTGACGTCTCACTTTTGCATAATTATTCGCTTTATTAGATGAGAAAAAATCAATTTATGTGTGAGTTTCGCACCGTGTGGTGCTATTTGGATTACGGTGGTGAGGGTCGGAGTTAATTGGGGGCGGAAAGTTAAATTTTACCGCACCGATTATAATCGCAGGTAACAATATTTTGGTGTTGATAACTTTATTACCTGTCTAGGTAAATACTTTTCTCCTGTGTGAACTTACTTCAGTTAATGTATGTAAGTTTATTACTGACCTAAGCACTTTAAAATTCAGCCCAGACTGAAGCCTCTACGGCCTCTTTGTAATGTTAATGCCGCATAATGGACGGACAATTTATTCTTTACTTTCAAATTCAAAGGGAAAAGAACAAACTTAAGTGTTGTTCGTAACTTTTATGTAACAAACTTCTACATTTTCTGTCTAACCTACTTTTCTTATTTTCCTATTTATTGTGTAAAAGTGACAATTTGATCAAATGAGAATAGCGTTTTTTCCAAGATTAGTCCATACCAATTGGAGGTTAAACCTCAGATTTAGACCTAATTCTTAAACTCCTTGAGAATTTAGGAAATGATCTATAGCTTGCTCCTACACATTATGCCTAAATAAACTATTTTACCCGAATCCGAATACTGTTCGGACTTCGAAGAGCTGACGGACTGTGTACTACTTTGAATGCAGTCTAAAGTCTATTAAGTAAAAGATAACATTCCGGCCTAGTCTTGCAAAGTAATTGATATGGGTGCAATAAAATTCAACTTTCGCTTACTGCAACATATTAACCGTGTAATAAGCACCGATGGATATCATAACCCGTACTTACTTCCCGTAGAAAGTGCACATTAGCGAGGAAAACTAGCCTCCCGCTGCCCACGTGCACTTGTTGAGGGATTCGATTATTGTTATTGCACTTGGTGAGAAAGTGAAGATATTCAAATCACTGTCCACAGCGGGCTTTCTAGCATCCGTAGGACAAGTACTTATATGAAACAAAATGGTTATGGTTATGGAGAGGTGAAAGATGTCAGAATTGACGGTCCATAATTGAATGACATAATTAGCTCCATTTCGAGCGGATCCTGCAGAAATTATTGGCCTGTAGCTATAAATTGAAGCGCTTGCAGTTTCGAAATAACATAATCACGTGGGCGTCGTGAATTCAACTGAGGGAGTCTGAAAGGCGATGTGGGCGATGCGATATCGTTCTGCGATATCGCATTGTTAACGTTATTGCGTGTTTTATTTGCCCTTTGACGATATTCTCGTACTGAAACAACATTTGTGTTCAATTTACTTAAGTTGAAGCCCACACGTAAAAAAATGCTCTCGGATCTTGTACAACTCTCTCGAAGGATGATAAACCGCTTGCTTTACGACTTTGAAGGAGCAAAGTCGGGATTGCCGCCCGCGGTTACATTACAGTTGCCTGCCGACCTGTGATTGAGGACACTTATGCGCCAATATTTTTTACCTTCGTTTCGTATTACTTTTATTACTACGTAAAAAAGGGGTAATAATACGTCTTGGATGAAATACTGCAAAATTACAAGTTCATACATACGACATAGCTGACGCTTTGTTCTCCTCAAACCCTTTAGGCATTTGTGGGTTTATTTTACTTTTAATAAACTACCGAACTCCAATGAAATGTAGGTACAGTAATAAAATAATGGCCTTGTGAGACGAGTACCTATCTAACACGTTCCAAAACAATAGAGGGCGCAGAAATCAACTCACCCCCTGAACCAACCACCAACTGATCTGTTTCTATACAAATAAGTAAGTACCTACACTTCATTGCACACCTCAAATATAACACAGTACAGAACATAAAGATTACAGTAGAGGTAGACAACAGGCGGCTATACTTACCTACATATATTTCTAAAATAACTCACTTGATGAAATATAACCAAGTCTTTTCAACGAGTAAATCTAGTTAAAACGATGACTGGAAAGCTGAAAGCCGAGTTTGAAGACCTAGGTTCACGTCTAATCGGCTTACCGAGGCGTTGGCTGCTACAGGATTATAAAGTACCTAGTATACAAAGCTTCCTGTGTAATCTGATTAGTGTTTAAATAACTCGCCGTGTTCTAATATTTAGTAAGATAATAATATAAATAATGCTTGGCAATGCTTGGTTGTTACCTGACCAAAAAATATAGACAAATCACATTTTTATCAAAAGTGACGTTTGCCTGCTGGAGTTTTTCTATTCATAAAAATACTTAGTTACGAGTTAACGTACGTAATTTATTTATTTGGCGTATGGCTTATTTTTATTGCTCTACTTCAAAGATTTACAGTTTTCAAGTGCGCTACCGCGACTTTGGTTGGAGGATTTTAAAACTTTAACGTACGTAATGGTAATATTTTATTAAATTAACATACATTCCTACAGATTAAAAAATCCCTAAGGTTAACCTAAAAGTTCTTATTTCCTAAAAGATACGGAAAATCTCACCCCTAATTGTCGATTTCAGATGCAATTAGACGATCTTTAGGGATAGGATTGCGCACAACCCTTCGTTTAATTACTGCTTTCATTAACATCAGCAACTGACGAACAGAAATCGTGATTAGAAACTATCAATCGCACATCACCCCTATCGGAATCAGACTTTATCCGATTCCTCAAAGTTGTATTCTATCTCGCTGCAAGTAAGGTCTAACAAACAATGCAGTGTCAAGATCTGTATCCCATATCGTCCAAGTGCAAAGTGATCAGAAGTACCGCCCGTTATCGGTCCATGGTACAAGTGGCTTTCAATAGCACTTGTGAGTAACGTTGACGTGTTCTGTCAGGCAATTATCGACTTTATTCTGAAGTGAGAAAGTTGAAAAATGTCATGGAAATGGTTTAATAGTGACATGTAAAACGTTCGAACGGGTCGATGGGCAAAGGGTAGAAATGTGATTACATTTCAACGTGTGCCAAGTTTTTTTTTAAATTCCTTAACTCAATATCTAAAATAAAACTTTTTTCAACACACCTGCTCGTAAAGTAGGTCTTATTACAGCGTATTTACACTGATAATGCAGAATATTACCCATGCCGTGCCTTTTACATTACATTATCGCACTAGTGCCTTTTCATTACATATCTTTTTAAATATTAGCAAAATAATGCAGAATATTACCCATGCCGTGACTTTTACATTACATTATCGCACTAGTGCCTTTTCATTACATATCTTTTAACATTTTCATTTTTTTTTTTTTTTTTTTCCTCGCAAATGTGTTGAAACACGTGAGCATTGGTCATTACACTTCTCGTCTCCATTAAGCCTTCGCCTTTGGCTCAGGCTTAAAAACCGACTCGAGTGTAATGACCAACATAGCACACTTGTATCATAATGTACTATTATAGTCACTGTATTCAAGTTCGTATAGACTTATATTTATTTGTTTAATTAATAAAGTGGCACGAAAATTTTATTAAGTAGGTATACTTTTTGCGTTGCGTGTGAAAGTTAGTTTTACCGCACTAGTGATTTACTAATTTTCCCTATACAACAGCCCCGCTCGCCTGCGGCTCTAATCAAGACCGCTCGAAACTCATGGAACTAACAATATGTTTTTTTTTGCCTTGAACTACTGAACTTGGAGTAAAGTTGGTGCAAGCTATTGTCGTTAAATGTCTTCAAATGTTCTAATATGCCGAAAAATCTTTGTTAAACGCAGCCTTTACTTAACCATCTCACATATTATGCATCAACTTCTTCAAGAATTTTATTAAAGTACGTACCTACTCAGTAATACCATAGGTCGGCGGTCCGGATCCGGACCGCGGTCCGCCATTTTTGACCCCTGTATATATTCCACACTTCCACAATATATACTATAAAATGTCTAGTGACCATACTTTTGTTACAAAAAGATGCCATTTCAGTAACAAGAGACGCGCAACTTTAAATGTCAGGTTTGCTATTCACCATTCTATTGTATTTATTCGACTCTTAGAGGGTTGCTTTGACAGGCGCATTGCAAACCATTCTGCTCTTCAAATTCAAACAGCTTGTTGACATGACGATTTCCAGAATATTTCAGTCCTTTTTGAATTGGATTCATATGCTGTGCCACACGGCATTTTATTCAGCCTTCGAGAATGCTACAATAAAATATCAGATAAATCAAATACGAATCGATTCTTGCTCAGTACGTTCTGAAAATACGCTCTTTGTAGCATTCGTTTGAATTTTTATCATCTCGTAACGATAAAATATCCTTGCAAATATATTGTGTGAGTGTATAAAGTTACACTTGTGACATTTTCCAGACATATTCGATTTGGAATCTCCGAACTAAGTGTGATAGCAAAATGAGAAAATGACAGACGTATTTGGTTTTAAAACGTTAGTATAAATGGATGACAGTCTTCAGAATTGTATTGCACATAGTATGATATTCTTCTTTACATTTTCATTGTCGAAAGAAAAGTTTCTTTTACAATATATTAAATTAACCTAAATCCTTTTATGGCGTACCGAGGATTCTTTTGTGTAGCAAAATAACAGCGAAGCCCTCGGGGCGGTGACTAAATGAAGAAAAACAAAAGCCCGCCATTAGGGCTGGTGCCGGCCTATGACAAACAATGCCACACAAACATAGCGGTATAGGGTTGTCAACGAAAGTGTAATCCTAATTAAGTGACTCGGAGAAATAACAAGCAAATAATAGGGACGGAAACGAAGTTTATTTTGAAAGCTACTTCTGCTTGGTATTGGTAGCCATGCTTTTGCTAAACAAATATAATTCATCATGTCCATAAATTAAATGTTAGGATTGTGTTGATAGAATAAGCCTGAGAAATGGGTATTGTTTTGGTGCCCAAATAATTTGAATAAGATGTGTGATTTTTAATTCTATAATTGTTTAATGATTTGTTTGCTACATCCATTAAACATCAGTTTGACATTGACAGTTAGTGGCAGTAATGAAACCGTTTAGGAGTAAAAAAATATTCCAATTTACTCATATTTAAATATTAGGTAATTCTCAAAGTTTTGAAAATAATACTACTAAGAATACGGATCTTATTCAAGAAAAGTACTTTTATTTTCAAACATAACGGTAACCCTACCTGAAGCCAAGGAAATTCCTTTTTTCCTGTACAGGGCTCGGAATTTGCAATTAATCTCCTGATTCCGGGCCTTGTGTGTAAATAATCTGTTGCTTTAGTGTAGTGGTGTAGTGTTGAGGCAAGTTTTATTGCGACCAGGTGAAGCGTTACGATTACCTGTGATATTATTAGGTGATTTCATTAAATTGAACACCACAAATCTTGCTATCAGTTGACTATTATCCTGAGTGCTGGGAGGAGTTAGCCGCAAAAAGGCCATCTTTTCTTTCAGAGAATTAAATTATTTAATAATAGCCTTAGATGTAAAACGCTTAGCACTAAAAGAGAGGCCTAAACCCTCCTACCTATATACGTATAACACGACTGGCCAACTGTACTGTTACCCATGCAATAGAGTATTTAAGAGTAAGTTTGGCCTAGCCAGCCATATCAGAGCTCACAACAGGGCTAGTCCGTAATTGTTAGGGTCGCCGTCGCCGTCATCGAAATCGAAGTACAGTTTAGTTCTTCAGGCTATGATCGCCATGTACTATTAGTACAGATTGGTTCTTCAGGATATGATCGCCATGTACTATTAGTACAGATTGGTTCTTCAGGCTATGATCGCCATGTACTATTAGTACAGTTTAGTTCTTCAGGTTATGATCGCCATGTACTATTAGTACAGTTTAGTTCTTCAGGCTATGATCGCCATGTACTATTAGTACAGTTTAGTTCTTCAGGCTATGATCGCCATGTACTATTAGTACAGTTTAGTTCTTCAGGCTATGATCGCCACGTACTATTAGTACAGTTTAGTTCTTCAGGTTATGATCGCCATGTACTATTAGTACAGTTTAGTTATTCAGGCTATGATCGCCATGTACTATTAGTACAGTTTAGTTCTTCAGGCTATGATCGCCATGTACTATTAGTACAGTTTAGTTCTTCAGGCTATGATCGCCATGTACTATTAGTACAGTTTAGTTCTTCAGGTTATGATCGCCATGTACTATTAGTACAGTTTAGTTCTTCAGGCTATGATCGCCATGTACTATTAGTACAGTTAAGTTCTTCAGGCTATGATCGCCATGTACTATTAGTACAGTTTAGTTCTTCAGGCTATGATCGCCATGTACTATTAGTACAGTTTAGTTCTTCAGGCTATGATCGCCATGTACTATTAGTAAAGTTTAGTTCTTCAGGCTATGATCGCCATGTACTATTAGTACGGTTTAGTTCTTCAGGCTATGATCGCCATGTACTATTAGTACAGATTGGTTCTTCAGGCTAGGATCGCCAACGCCATGTACGATACGTACAGTCGCCATCACTATAGGTGTTCAAAAATATCGGCACATGCACCCTTAATGCCTTAAAAATAGAGGTGTGTTCCGATGTTTGTGACGTGCTTGTTTGCTCCGATGTATGTGATGGCGGCTGTACAAATATGGGGGGAGTAATGGTACTTGGCCAATAAGTAGTCACGTTTTTGAGTCTTGGTCCGAGGGGTAATCCCGTAACGTTCCGAACGCGCGTCGGTACAATTTAACTGTCAATTTTCCTTATAAAAAGTGACATATATACCTACCCGACGTTCGTACAATGCGTTACGTGATCGACCTACAGGTGAAGAGTGTCTTATAGAATCCTTTATTTTGATATAATTACTACCTACTTATACAAATGTACCTATATACACGTTAAGTTGCGCTGATACAAGCAATATGCGTCTATGTTGCAGTAAACAAAGTTAAGTTAAACTCTAAATCGGTCAATCACCATATTACACCACTAACACCTCCCCTGAAAGTTCCCTTCACTCTGCTGACAATAATATTATACATTAACGTACATGATTGTCAAGAACGAACTGACTTGATGACTACACACAGATTGACACTAAATAACCATTAAAGTGATCGTAGCGTGCTTGCGACATTTTCATCTATGATCACATTTTACACAAGCAACACAGTTTTTCTCATCAATTCCGAAGCGCTCGATATTCATGCATATTAAAAAATTCAGCCAACCCGACACCAAATTATTCATTAAAGCTACACCTGTTACAAAGTTGGCTTCGAATATGATGTTTTAATTAATTGCGTGGGCTGCCCGTCGGCGCGTAATGACCATGGCGTCACGTGACCGAATGTGATGCGATGATTTGTCAACGTTCTTTGGTAATATGATACGTTTAGATTTATGGGATCCGCAGGCTGGGTGGCATCAAATTATGTACATACCAACATCTTGGCGATCTGATAGTAGCTATTAGTGCGTTTGACTCTACACTCTACACCCTTTGTGGAAAAAGTGGTACAAATACGCCTAGTTATCCTGGATATTTTGACAACACGTCTTTTGAAAATATCGATTTTTACCCTGATATTGTTTTGGCAATTTGATATAGCTGAAATGTAATCTTACGTAATAGTTACTGCTATTTAGCGATGAGATCGCCGCCGTATCTTTGTGTCTTATTTTGAACCTGCTGCTAAGAGGATAGTTGGTGTTATATTGCACTTAAAATCAAACTGTTTATTTAACATGGAGCCAATCCATCGTCGTCATAACGTTAGTGTAGTCGTTATCGTGCGGCGGTGCCCGGCGCCGCTGACAAATTGAGTGTCAACTCCGCGTCACTGCGACAACGTTATTACAGCGATTTTTCATCGAAAACCGTTATTCCCCGCACCAATCTAAAGTCAAACTTTGCCAATCATTACCTTGCAAAAAGAGCCCTAAGCAACTCTCAAAAAGGTTCATAGTCAAACGACACAAATCCGCGATAAAGGGCAAAGCTGCTGGTGGCCACTATACATGAGCTCGAATTTGTAAACGAAATCCGTCAAGCGATCGTAAATCTACTGCCAGAATGTTCAAACAACCTACAGTTTTTATTTACTAACGAGACCGAAACGTTTATTTATGCGGAAAATCTGTTTCCATTTCTATTTTCGAACACAAAAGGTATCTGATAGAGAAGGGCTCAAAAACACCTGCAAAAAATAACGCAGTGAACTGGCAACATTCCGCAAATTACCGCCATAACCAGACGCACGACCAGCAGCCTCCTATTAGTATTTACCGTTTATACCAATTCAAACCTTATCATCGTGGAGCAAGGTTTAGTTTGTTTATGTGTCATTGTGGAAAGTAGGAGGATGTGAAAGTGATTTTTCACCGAGTAAACGCACTCGGGTGTTGCCATCAGCCTTGCAGAGGTTTTTAATTAATACGGCGTCGGCTGTGGCCCGGGAATAAATCTTAGTTAATGTCCCTTTGGTCTGGTCAGCGCCCCATGTGTCTACACAAAACTTCTCTCTAGTTGTGGTCCGATTTATTTTTCACGGAGTCGGTTTGTATTGCACCTATACGAAATAGACATTACCTACACAACTTCCTATTTTATAAAAGTATTTAATCTTCATAGTAGTTAGTAGAATTTATTACCTTACTCGTATTTGTTTAATACCTTAACGATTAAAACGTGATTATGTCCACATCAACTTTTCTATTAGAGGTTGCGAAACGAATAATTACATACAGTGGAACATATAACCTTCTCCTTTTTTGAAGTCGGTTAAAAATGATATTAATTAGTTATTACTAGACAAAACCTGAGTGGCTATTTCTTGACCAGACAACTCTGTGAGTGAATCTGACCGCAGTTAAGATGAGGCGAAGTAGGTAATGTAGGTATTCAAGTTAGGTACAGTAGTACCCAACTGATATGGCGCGAGTCAAAGCGCTTAATTCGTTGACCGAAAGGCTATTATTGCTTAATCCGCGCGCCTTATTACTTGGGGTTTGCTGTAGCCTCAGTGTGACAGCGGCAGGTTGCGAACTTTGCCGTTCCTCGTTATTAAACAGGTGCACATAGTTCGAATGGAAGAACTCCAAGTATAGGTCACAGTTTTGCGACTTAAATACTCTGAGCACAACGCATTGATTTTCTCCTAATATTTACTTAACGGGTCTATATTAAAGACGTCATCCTCATCATCCTCCTAGCGTGCGCTTTGTCACCTAATACCAAGATTTAGCAAAGACACTAGTTTTAAAAGCGACTGCCATTGCCATCTGACATTCGCAGAAGAAGTCGCGTGCCTTAAATACCTTCAACTACAGCGGATCGTTTATTAGTCATCTTACAATGATTTTATTGTTTCAGAAATGCAACGTTCCTCGAACCCCACCTGCAAGGCGTGAGGCGGCGGGACAGCCGAAGCTCAGACTCCGAGCACGATGAGCGCTCTACAGAAGACGACGAGCGCTCCCTCATCAGGACCTCCCCCCGCACCAGGCTCCCCCCGCCCCCGCCACCGCCGCCCGACAACGACCCTCCCTCGGTGAGGCCGAGGGAGTTCTTCGAGAGACTCCAGAGCCAAGCGATGAGGGAGGCGCAGGAGCGGAAACATAGGAGAAATCTACCGCTGAAAGACAGTCGGGTGTTTCGGCCGGTTGATGCGGAAGACAGTCTTGGAGACAGCCTCAGTCAGGTTCGTAACTGAACATTATTGATATTTTCATTGGCAAAGACAACCAAGACAATGACTGAGATTAGTGCGCAAATAACAATGAATAGGGCCCACTTTCGTGAATGAACATCGTATGATATGTATCTATACATATACAAGAAAGAAATAAATAATTTATTAGAGCAAAAATCAAAGCTAAGTACATAAAATCAGTACTTATCTAGTTAAAAGTATTAGTTAGTTTAGTTATAAAATTCCCTTTTAAATACCTACATAGTTTAAAAGTCGGAAATCACGGACTATTAGAAACTTTATTCTCTGATCTAGATCTGACTAATGAACCGCATCGTTCTTCAGACTTGTTCAGTTTTTAGTTTCGCAACTTTTTCTACGAGTTCTTTTTCCTTGTGCCGTTTCGCTATTTGCATGCCGGATTGCATTACCGAAGCCGAATACAGGATCCGCGAAGAAATATTGTATGGAGCCAAAATTAGATTTGGCCGTTTATTTGTTGAGCATTGAAAAGGGTGTATTTCCAATACAAGCAAGATAGAAACGCTCCTTCTATTTTGCTTCCATTACGTTGAATAGGATGGCAGTAATGTTATATACGCGTTACATCCTCCAATTCGTCTCATGAAATCACATTTGCGGTACAATCAACGGGTGCTTTCCGCGCTGAAAGCTACGAAGTGCTTTTATTTGTCGAGTCATCTTTATTTCTTTATGATATTGAAATCTGCAAAAGTTATATTCTTGTTTACGTGCTATAACAACGCGCCGGAGGCAATTTAAAAAGTTAAATCCGCGTTCTGGAGACGAGGAGTGTATATTTTATGCTTTAAAAGTTTTAAACAACTGTGCACGACAAATGGAATAACTCACCTATCACAGCAATATAAATAGTATGGCGAAGTGCTTTAGCGTCGCATAAAGTGCAGTATCCACGTGTTCTTTGCTTTTAAAATTGCATTGTTTTGCTGCAATATTTGCGTAAAAACACGACTGCACTCTGTTCAGACTGTGACAGGAGAATCCTTCAGCCGCAACACTTCTCAGTCAATTGCGGGTGTTGCTTTGTGAATACTTGAAACCCTTCCGAACTCTTCACGCTTTCGAGTGGAACTTGGGAACAGTAAATGGAGTGTGCGCCGACAATTGTCTACGATACCGCCTGTAGTATTTTGGATATGGTGGAAGTTTTTAGTTGTTGCCTTAATTTATCGGTTGGACAGTGTGAAAACGTACCATGAGTACAAATAAACTTACTTTGAAATGCACTCGTAAAGTTCAAGCCATTGCATAGTTACGAAATATTTACCGTACTCAACTACATATTTTTATTCCCACAGATGCAAACAAATATAATTTTGCATCTATGAGATAGAATATATTTTTAAACGCACAAAGTATTTTTTCTCTATCATCACTATTGTA
This sequence comes from Epinotia brunnichana, assembly GCA_963854355.1. Classification (NCBI taxonomy): domain Eukaryota; kingdom Metazoa; phylum Arthropoda; class Insecta; order Lepidoptera; family Tortricidae; genus Epinotia; species Epinotia brunnichana. Next base: position 11,203,645 of record OY977949.1, on the reverse strand, counting down.
TGTAGTACTTCCCGTAGATGCTAATCTCTTCTCACGAATTCGCCGTTTAGAGTTACCTGATGTAATAAATTAACTCTCCAGCAGCACTAACTATCTGTTTGATGGATTCCTAGATCAAGACACTTAATCATCAAACGCATGCTTACACGATGAATGATGTTGTACAATAATCCGACAGGTATAATTTAAAATAATTGTGGTTTTACCAAAGCACTGTAATTAAATATTCAAAACCGATGACGACAAAAACTTAATTTTCCGTATATAAATTAGGCACGGCCGCAAACCGCCTACGCTCAGGTTTCGCCATTATTGATTACTAAATTCGCAGCCATTTTGGCTTAAAGTAAAGGGATGCTTCTAAAGCATAATATTCATTACACTACACTTAGCAGCCCGTGGGGCTGACAATTAACCCTCAAATTAGGATGCTTGGGTCCGAGTTAACTGCTTGCTGACCGTAAACGACATGTGGGAACGACTTGGGTTTTTACCGACGCCCTTTATAGTGGCAATAATGGGGTTGTTATGTGTTTTGTACGAGTACAAAGTCACCATGTTGTATGCTAAACAGGCATTTATGGCACTCGTATGCAGACTTTAATTACAACCTTCCAAAAATAAAATAGTCGGTTTTAGTAGACACTGAATTGAATAATGATGAGTGGGTAAAAACTTCTATGTACATACTTACTTAACTGGTGATTACTCCTTCGAAGAGTTTTACTTTTTAAAATGATGATGATAAAAACGTCCCTTTTTATCATACACTATCTGTTATTGTGTATATAGATAGAAACATTTTTTATTTATTAGAATTTTCATGAATTGCATTGCAATTATGAACGCATTGTATAATTCTGTTGGCAGTTTTGCATTTCAGTTTTCGGTATGCTTTTGCGTGCCCGCTCAGAAACAGCCTAATTAAACATAGCTAAAACGCCAACTTTGAAGCCTTGCAAGTCATTTCAAATTCACACTTATCTGTTCTAAAAAACGAAGTCAACGAGTAAGTAAACTATTCAAATGAACCCTGTTATTAGAAAAAGGATCAACACATTTTATTTTTCAACTAGTCTAAATTACTTTATTCTTGGAGATTCATAATTAAGATAAATACTCGTACTGTGGATTGGGGTGACTTTAGGAATAATTGACCCTAGACTTTAGGGCTACTATGTTAACAGCGTTATTTTATGTTAACTTATTTATTTTTATTATTTTTTTATTACCATTAATATTACTGGTAATATAACATTAAGGCACTTTACTTTGGGTAAAAATAAATAGGTAGTTCGAAAACATTACTTTACTTTGTGTTAACATGTTTTTGAGCACTTTTCTCCACGCCCATATTTTAGAACTCGACTGTATAACATTCCTACACCAGCGACCAGAGGCTATTAACATGTTTTAATTACCGAAAGCTTCAAATTAAACGCTGAAATGAAAATTCCACGACCTACATTAATCATTATTTTAACAAACGAAATTGGCGATTTCAATAATAATTAGTAGATTACAAAAACGCCCAGGAAAACCATTTCTCATTTGCGAACTAATTTTCAATTAACAATGAATTTCGGTGTATTTGGTGATTTAATTATAAACAAATGAGTATTGGAATATGGATGAGATCACCAATTCTCAATTATTACCTATCTACTAATTCTAAATAACTTAAAAAAGCAAGAAAGTATGATGTGATCTGGTGTAGACATTTATTTGCAAAAACCTAAATATTATTCTAGAAGCTTTTTTAATTCGTCTAATAACAAGAATACATATGTATTTTATGTTGTATCATTGCCAGTCATTTCTTTCAAAATCTCGAATCGGATTGTGATTGGATGGAATACAATAACAAAACAATAATTAAGTACATACTTACGCCAAAAAGCTCGTATCAAACGATTTCCTTAACAATCAATCTTATATCCTAGCTATCAAATATGCTTACATAAAATAGCGTTTTTGGCAGTCAGTACCATGTTGTAGCACCTACAGCTCCTGTCTGCATTTCACGCATCGATGAAATTTCACAAAGGGTGACATTTCGATCGCATAAATTTGACGCACAATTCAATGCTCGAAACGTGAAATCTGAAATGACTGCAGAGTGGGTGCATCTATTGTCTCATAATCGATTGCCTTTCACTACAGTTGGGTGCAAATTAAACCAGGGCCGGTGTCCTTTTTTAATCGGAAGCGATTATGTCCCCCGTTTGGGCGAGTAGGGAGGATAAGTGCTGGGGACTGCCCGATAAATTAACGCTTATATGGATTGGGCCTTAAAGTTGTGCGATTAGGTATGCCTTAATATTATTAGCTCAAGATGTAACATTTGAGGTGTGCTTAGTTCTGTCTCTTAGAAGAATATAAATATTGACGTTTTCCACACATACATCTACTAATTATCTATTTATATACTTATGCCAGGTAGCCCAGACCTGTGTACAGTCGCCATCACATACATAGGTACACTATAATTGTTCAAAAATATCGGCACATGCACCCTAATGCCTTGAAAATAGAGGTGTGTTCCGATGTTTGTGACGTGCTTGTTTGCTCCGATGTATGTGTTGGCGACTGTACGTACAAGCTTTAAATTTGTATTTTGTGTTGAGTAATTTAATTTAGATCATTATACGATTCTAACCATGACGGGCCAAGAATCCTACCTTGTGGCACAGATACGTTGAAAGAAAAAAACTATATAAATAACATAAATGTAACAGTAGGTATATGACGATAATAGCAATCGATACATACTTCAAACTAGTAATATAATAAAACATAACACGATATTTTGATAAACGATACATATTCACGCAACATTGCAGACGTCATAACGAATAAGGCTAAGTCGGAACCCCCCGGATACAGCCGGTCTCACCCCTGCCCAGTTTCCGGCGCTCATTATTATAATGCACCGCGAAGCATGCACCGGGTGCCTCACCAAGTCCAAAACGAATAAAATTCGGGGAAATATGTTCATATTAATATGTTTTCCGTGAAGCGTCTTACTTATCTAAAATTATAAAACTGTAATTTCTCCGATGGATCATCATCCTCCTAGCGTTATTATTCCCGGTTGTGCCCCTAAAGGAGCCCGGGGTCCGCTTTGACACCTAATCCCAAGATTTGGCATAAGCACTAGTTTTTACGAAAGCGACTGCCATCTGACCTTCCAACCCAGAGGGAAAACTAGACCTTATTGGGATTAGACCGGTTTCCTCAAGATGTTTTCCTTCACCGAAAAGCTAACGGTAAATATTCCGTACATAAGTTCCGAAAAACTCATTGCTACGAGCCGGGGTTCGAACCCACGACCGCCGCTTGACAGCCGCATGCCTGAACCACTAGGCTACCGTAGCTTATATTAATTTCTCCGATGGATAAGATAGTATAAAAAAACTGCTAACCATGAAACGCATATGCATTTCATACTTTCTGTGATGCATTTAATTTTTATCTGTGAATTACTTTAATTGGCTTTATATTAGGTACAGTCAGCCAAGAAAGTGGTCTACCACTTTTCGACTTTATTGCATACAAAATAAGGTCCAAAAGTGGTAGACCGCTTTTTTGGCTGATGGTACTATGTAAGACCTTTAACATGTTTTTGCAGCTTTTGGTACTCAATAAGTATGAATTAATTCATAAACATGTACAATTTATAATCGAAATGACTATACATTCTCCAAATGGTAGATTACATCTTACATCCTCGTAGATACTCACAAGTCTCACAACGATATGAAGTACCCAAATATACCTATCTAACTCAAAATAACTTGTTTTCAAAATGTTATCTTAGAATACCTTTCAGAGCTATAAAGTTAACCAGAAATTGTATTATAGAAGGAAAGAGCGATCAGGTCCATAAATAAGTTGCTTGACGATCATTATGTGGTGTCGGGCGAATAAGAAAGCGTTTTTCCCAGCGTTTATTAAACCAGACTAGTAAATTATATTCTATGTTATCTAAAGGAATCGTGCACTATCGTAAACCAAGATAGTTTTCACATGTACTCTCGACTAATTTACTTCATATGCTGTTAGCAGCGCCGGATCTAGATTTTTTTCGAGGCGGGGCAAAAACTGAAAAATGCCGCCCCCGCTTGCATAATATTTTATTTTGTATTATATTTTTATTATCGTGATTCAAACCATCAGTCAGACGCCCACTGATAGACTTAGGCTTAACGTAAAAAAAAACGAGTGACTCAACAAAGAAACCATTATAATTAAACAATGCTCCCTAAATTTCACGAGAATAGGCGTGTGATGCCTTATGTTAAAATTGATTCGTTAGTTATATGGTATCTTGTTGTCGAGTCACTTTTTCGAAATACAAAAAAAATATTACCTACTTTATTGAAAAAAAATCAGGGTCGCGAGGTTTACAGCTCACGGAGCCACTAGGAGTAGGTAATACGATTGGAGTCCTAGTTTCACGCTATAATTCATTGAGTAAGGACACCAACAGACATCGTATTTTCTTGTAATCTCCTAATTAGGTCAGGAAATGAATGCTCAAAAAGAGGTGTAGAGGGAAATGCTTGAAACACAATTTTTGACTTCGTAACTTTGTTTGGACTAGTTAGGAGATCAACATATCAATAGTCCTTGCCCGTACCCCTTGAGCCGGAGTGTGGGGGGGTTGAAGGTCCCAGTTTTCGGTTTTACGCTTATAACTATCTCGGAATATTGCGTCCTAGCGACATGACTACTGTTACAAAATAAAAGCTGATTAAATTTTTAACAAGTTTTTCGATATCATGTATAGTTTTCGAGATATCTGCTCTTGAAAGTCTGTAATTTTGGAAAACAAAAACTACCTTCTTCGTCTTCGACAGCTATTCTTCATCAATCTCAAGCACGAAAGTAGTAGAGCATCAAAGGCGCTATCTATCAGCAAGTTTGTTGACCTCCATTTCACCAAAGACACCGAGATAAACGTCAAACAAAACCTCTTCTTGTTTGACGTTTATCTCGATGTCTTACTCTGCTACTTTCGTGCTTACCACATGAACTGATTTCCGAGAGCAAATGCGTTGATTATTAAGAGAGAAAAACCAAATCGCTGTATCGCTGTCAATAATATTTGAGGACTTCCGTCGATTCCTCAAGGATCTCAGAATCACCTCTAGCACTTCATTGTTTGCTATTTCAACGGAAACATATCAGAATCTTTGACGTACTTTTATAGTTTGAAGTACATCATTGAGAAGTTCCACTTCCACAAGCCAAACCAACCACCAAAACCCCCCGCCCTCGCCTTCACCAAATTTATGATTTGCAATAGAAAATACCGAAATTACTACACACGTGCCTAAATATATTTGAGGAGTTCCCTCAATTCCTCGTGGTTTCCATCATGCAACTGGAGTTTTGAAAATAATGGGACCAACTTGGAATATTATTTTAAGAAAAAAAACAAATTATTTAACGGCGTTTCAACTATGGAGGTCTTCGATGCCTCGTGTGTCAGAGGGCATATGAAGAAAAAATTAAAATCTAAACGTCAATTATAGAGCTCCCCAAATTTCAATTGTAGACTTTGGTGCCTAGGGTCCGGGACCGCACATTTGGTAGCAATAATATAGGTTTCTTAATTATCCAGGTACCAATTAACCAGGTTTCACTCTAATAACTACATTTACTACGAAAGTATCGAAAAGTTCAAAACTATTATCGTCTACTTCAAAACCTACTTACCTAAACCTGCAACATTAATAACTATATCCACAATAAAAAACTATTTAGCCGTAAAAAGCCAAGTGTCAATTGGATAATTCGCAGCCCGGACGAGCCAGTCGACTTATTGATTTTTAACCCTGCGTGAGTCATCTGTGCACCCCTCGCATCCGCATCCCAGGACCACAAACACTGTTTGCGCTCTTTGATTGAACTTGAAGAAAACTAAAGGGTCGCCGAGTAAGTTTGTTGGCCAAAGTAATAACGGTTTTATTCGGTACCCGTTTCAACTCGCTGTATATTTTGAGTTAAGTTTTTTTTACTGTTGCTCGGACGCTCGTTAAAAGTTTCAAGTTGAGCAAAGTTCCTGAGGAATATTGAATAAGGTTTTTGAACTTGCAGTTTTGAACACGGTTTCAGAAGTTTGGAAATTCGTTTGCGTTTCGTTTTTGTAAATTTAAAATCAACCTGTTTTATTTTCAAAAATAATGTGAACATGTATAACGAGAAATACCAGCCCAGAGTAATACTAATTATTAAATTTCTTTTTTTCAATTAAAACCACTCGGAAATACAGTTAAATTTTTGCTCCTGTTACAGGGCCCACCCTGTATAGATAAAGAAATACTTAAATACATAGAAAACATACATGACTCAGGATCAAATATTCGTGCTCATCACACAAATAAACTTACTTACCGGGATTCGAACCCGGGACCTCCGGCTTCGTAGGCACGGTCACTACCAAATAGGCTACAGACTCTACGGAGGTCGTCAATTGCAAGCTATCTATTCCGCAAATTTCCGGACACAATACTTCCTCATCTTAGTCTCATAGTCGGACGATATAACCCAATAAGTTCCCTATTCTCGAAGCGGCACAGGTGGCCCAACCACCGCCTAAAACGTCTTACCCATTCCGGGCTCAAGAGCACGTGCGACTACTTGGCACTTAGTTGCCAACTCGCGTAAACGGGAACTGGGCGACACTAAACGTCAACTGCTGTATACTTTTATGAGTATCGTCCAAGACGCAGATGTCTCTTAAGAGATTACAAAGGGGGTTTTGAGAATATTCACCTCGTTGATAAAAAATTGTGATTTTTTTGCGTAATATTCCTAAGTTCTGTTGTCTTGGTAGAAGTTTACATTATTTTGGTTCCCTCTGCCTTGGTGATTTGTCGTCTAAGGTCGATTAACGTAACCTAACTGCGCACATTTGACATACTTTCATAACAATTTCGGTTTCCCAAACTACGGTAAATCCAACGTATAACATGTCAGTACATTCCCTTAACGACCGCTCTCACCGAAGAAAACTAATTGCAATCTAACTTGGCACATAAATCTCGAGCCACATATTTGAGGTGTCGCTACACTCCCGGTTGCGATTCCAGACTATTGTGCCTTTAAATTTAACACCTTGGCTGACGCCGGGGCCTTTGTGCCGTATGATTCATGGCGCCATCACCACGTTTGTTATGGTAACCGATTGTTAAATTAATTTCTCCGTGTAGATTGTCGCGTTTTCGCAGAATTATCGTCGTGTTAAAAGCCCCAAATTGCTTCGGATTAATTATTATCATGTCATTTGTTTCGATTGAACGCATAGCGCAGTTAGCGGTTAAATAAATTAAGGAGCATTGTCTGCACGAATGTTTCGATGTTAAGCTAACCTGATCATTAGTTAAATAATTGATAAATTATAAATTCGGTTCGTTTGTTGTAATAATGTTCGTAGGTAAGTAGGTATAATTTAATCGTGAGGAAAACAACTTGCTTTGTCGATATTATGATGGAAGCTTTGTGCTATGTAGAAAAATACATAGAATACATCCAAGACTCGGAAACAAATTATTAACCCTGAACGGGATTTTAACCCAGCACCGTCAGCTTCGCAGGGAGGTTCACGGGCAATGGTTGTCAAAATAGGTAGACTGTAGGACTGTATTCTTTTCTTCCTGAAGTTTATCAATTACATGCAACAACCGGGAACATTGCAACAAATTCATTGAATACTATAAATTTAATATCCCGTTAATAATAAAGTCGCAAACGTTAGTTAAATATATTTTCGAACAATAATTTATGTACCAAATTGGAGTTCCTAAGAGGCTTGTCCGAGGCAGACTGCTGACTTAATCGGCTTATAAAGTGTTCCTGTGAGCTGGTTTACTCAGCGCAGTTTGAAATATTAATTATTGGTACAATAGCATCGGTCGGCGGCAGCCTCCATGCGGCTAAATATTAATTTATAGACCGAAGCTAGGATATCGTATTCCATGTACCGTTTTGTAATTCATTTATAACAACCGCTATCATAGTACAGTTACCTGTCGTATCTATATCACTAATTTTGAGGCAATCTCTTCTCAAAGCAGAGCCACAAAAACAGCAGAAAGTTAAACATAAATGTAACCATCATCATTTAACCAAGTTCTTAAGTTGAATGAAATCTTCTAATATGGGTGTACGAGTCATGACATCACGTGTCAGTACACTGGACTCTTTACTGAACTTAATTCCCAATAATACACCTTGTCGAAGGGTCAGATACAAACGGGCTTTTATTTCACTAAGTAAAGAGATGTAATAATTATTTATTCGTATTATTTTATTGTGACAATACCACGCATAAACATTAACAGTCTATAACTAATTATACGTAGATATTTGTAAGATTATTAAAACTAATAAGTGTCATTAAAAGTTTTTTTTTTAAACTAGCCGTATGAGTATGAAAAAGGCACGAGCTATGTCGCGAGCCCAACGGTCAGCGACATGGCGCCGAACATTGTTGTTGGTAGACCAGTGGGGTAATCACGTAACGTTCCGAACGCGCGTTGGTACAATTTATCTGTCAATTTTCCATATTAAAAGTGACATTTAGACCTATCCGACGTTCGTACAATGCGTTACGTGATCGACCTACAGAGTTACAGACCAATACGCCACCAGCGGGCGTAAAAAATTTGCCATTTTATCGGGATCCTGCCGTTTTGCCAAAGTTATTTTGGTAAAATTTGCCATTTTATCGGGATCCTGCCGTTTTGCCAAAGTTATTTTGGTAAAATTTGCCATTTTATCGGGATCCTGCCGTTTTGCCAAAGTTATTTTGGTAAAATTTGCCATTTTATCGGGATCCTGCCGTTTTGCCAAAGTTATTTTGGTAAAATTTCAATACCTAAACAAATTTTGGCAACCCTTGTGTTTAGTAATGCAATCTTTGGAATAATTTTAGGAGGCACATATTAATAGCATAATACGTTCACGCATTTGGCCTTTTATCAAATATGCTAAATAAAGTTCTGCAACTTGTCGATCACACAACTTTGCTGCATTTACTTTTTTTTGCATACCTAAAACTATGTAGGTGTGATTGCCAAGTCACAAAATTGTATTAAGCAAGCAAATAAACAATAGGGGATTACAATAATAGGGGATGAAAACTCACTTTATCTGTATAACCTAAATAATTTCAGTACAATAACATTGTTTCATAAAACACGGAAAAAACCATACACCTATTTAAACCAATATGTGTTTCTTTTTTTTACTTATAACTATCAGAATCATAACATAGTGCGCCTAAATATAAAATTTACCACCAGCTGCCTACTCTGATCCCTCTGATTACACAGTGACTTGACTTGAGAAATGCGATCTTTGAATTACAGACAGACTTTCTAGCAATTACAGCTCCAGCAAGAAGTTTTTCCCTGCAAATGATGTTGCTTGAAATGCACACTATAGCTGCTAATTCGCGCTTACCAAAGATTTCTCTCTCAAAGCCGCTCCGTCTGAATAGCCGGGCGAAAATAATTCTGCAGCTTTGACTAGTTAGGCGTGATTTTTGAATGTTTCTCTTAGAACTGCCTTAACTTGGAAAATCTATATTTTATAATATATAGTGTCGGCTACCTTATTATCGCCTGAGTCATCCCACTTTATTACCCTCATCGGTTCTACAAAAAAAAATTATAGGTACATATATTAGATACATTATCTTTTGGAAATAAAAATAACAAAGCAACATTCTACGGAAATTTTACGAATCCAGCACCTTCAATTTCACAAAAACATCAGCAGAAAATTGGGCCGGGTACAGCGAATATTATTTATATTTTATCTCGAGCGACTATCATGATTTCTGGTTATATTACTACAGGCTTATCTGGGGGCAATGGCCGGCAGAAAAGGGTAGACGACTTTAACGCAAAATATGCAACTAAAATAGAGAATATATGTGCGGGACACATATGAAATTGGGTGCCTTCTGCCTTTGCAGCCTTTGTACCGCGAACCTTTTGGAAGGGAATCGGGTAATAATATTTCCAAGTCCGTGAACAAAGCCGTCGCTCTGTTTGAAGGGGCGTTTTGGAAATAGTCTAAGTATTTGGGCACCTACGCGTTTATTCCTCTATTTGTTTAATAAAAGCATGTTCAGTGAAGTAGAGGTTCAAAAAGAAGGCGGGGACCGATAGGGACGAAACGTGACAAATAAATTTTGGGGGTTTTTAGGGGCATACAGTATAATAATGGCTTATACTCGATTCTTTATCATTTTGTTCGACCTTATCAGTCAGACTGAAACCTTATACTCTTTGACGAAATATTATGGTTTAAGTTGCTTGAAAGAAACGGGCTAGCGGTACCGATACCGACCACTAACCGCTACATTTATTCCCTAAATAAACATATCGTACGATATAAATTCACACATTTACTGAATAATTTTGCAACACATTATCTTAATAGCATCGTTTACGCGAACAAGACAAACAACATGCAATATAATTTACTTACCGCAATAGGTCCTCATAAAATTCACTTTATTTTAAGCTGTGCACACACGCGGATCCCTCAATGAGAGTTGAGCCCCGGTTTACTGGGCTTATTGCCCCCGTACAACGATTACTGAGGGACTATTTGTATGATATTTCGTAAACAAAACAAGGGGCCGTCCTAATTAGGAATCCGTTTTAAGCTTAAAGAATATTAGGTTATTAACTTATTATTATTTTTCTTTGTCGAACATTTTTATTAAATTATAAAGGTGCTTGTAATGTAAATTAAGAAGGATAATAATGAATGACAGTGTGATATGCAATTTAAGATAATGTGTTTAATTTTCAACCCCCGACGAAAAAAGAGGGATGTTATAAGTTTGACGCGTCTGTCTGTCGGTGGCATTGTAGTTCCTAAACGAATTAACCGATTTGAATGCGGTTTTTTTTCAGAAAGCTGACGTAATCGAGATGGTTCTGAGCTACGTTTCATCAAAAGCGGTTCAGCCGAACTTTGAAATGAAAATGTCGGGGGTTTTCAACTTTTTTAAGTTCTAGTTATTTATTCATGCACTGACTCATCAATTTAAAATATGTAAATAGAAACTACTGTTTTTGTTCCGTTGATGATAATAAACTAAGGACAACAGAACTCTCACGACTAGATACTCTATGATAAATAGATTGATTTGGTTAGCTCTTATTTTAACTACTGAACTAAAATAATAATTCTGTATTGGCAATAAGTCGAAGTAGAATATCTACTACTTTTGCACATATCTATGTCGTGTACAATGCCTTGTCAATAACCAAGTAACTTTTAATTACAGAGTCGAGAGAGCCTCTCATCGGACGGCGAGGGCGTCCGCGGGGACTGCTCTTCCGTCTCCTCGTCCTCCGAGGAGCAGCCCCCCTGCGACATAGGACTGCTGGAGCGGCTCATCCGGACGCACCCCGTGTGGTTCCTACCTGGAATCCAAAGAGCCGGCGCGTTCCATCTGTTGCAGGGCAAGGAGGAAGGGGTATGTTCATGTCTTAATAGGAGGCTACTGGTCAGTGGTTCTTAGACGAGTAGCAGTCCTGCTGGAGCGGCTCATCCGGACACACCCTGTGTGGTTCCTACCTGGAATCCAAAGAGCCGGCGCGTTCCATCTGTTGCAGGGCAAGGAGGAAAGGGTATGTTCATGTCTTAATAGGGGGCTACTGGTCCGTGGTTCTTAGAAGAGAAGCAGTCCTGCTGGAGCGGCTCATTCGGACTCACCCCGTGTGGTTCCTGCCCGGGATCCAGAGTGCCAGCGCTTTCCATCTGTGGCAGGGGAAGGAGGAAGTGGTATGTAATTTCTCAGTAGGAAACTACTAGTATGTAGTTCTTAGACGAGCAGCCCATGTGATATAGGGCTCGAGCAGCTCATCCGGACTCACCCCGTGTGGTTTCTGGGCGGGATCCAGAGGGCCGCCGCGGTCCATCTGTTGCAGGGGAAGGAGGAAGGGGTATGTTTATGTCTTAGTAGGAGGCTACTGGTCCGTGGTTCTTAGACGAGTAGCAGTCCTGCTGGAGCGGCTCATTCGGACTCACCCCGTGTGGTTCCTGGCCGGGATCCAGAGGGCCGGCGCTTTCTATCTGTTGCAGGGGAAGGAGGAAGGGGTGTGTGCATCTTGTTCTACATTAAGATTAGAGGATGGCAGGAACAGACCTCTAGTGTTGAACCGGACTCAAATTATCCTAACCTAAGGGTGATGCTGATGCCTAACATAACAGAACGCGCGTGGAAAATAATAATAATTTGATATCAAACCAAATAGGTTGATTCAGTATGAGATAGAACTTCTAAATATATATATTTTTCTTAGGATTCTGTCACTATCAACCTTTTAAATTTCTAAAAATAATAGTACTTAGTAAACACAATGTAGTTCCCAAGATATTTAGGTGAAAGGCGAGTGCGATATTTTTCAAATTCACAGTTAAACAGTAGTAGTAAGTAGAAGGTCTTTTTTAGATTTAACGTAGTTTTAATTTAATTAAGTTAATGTTAATTATCATCTTGTATTTACTTTAGAGAGGCAGAGGAAGGCCTAGGCTAACATATTCTAGCCAAATAAAACATAAAGCTGATGTCGAGTCATATGGCGTATATGAGGAAGTCAAGAGGCTGGCAATGGACAGAGAAAAGTGGCGGTTACTCCACCGAAAAGAGCAAGGCTCTTAAGTAATGATGATGATGATTTTCTTTAGAAAATAAATATATCAAATGTCATATTATAAAGAGTAGGTAGTTAATACACAAGTACCAACTTAACCACAAAAGATTTAGCCCCCATAATTCAAAATGCAGAAAAATAAAACCGCCTTTCACTAAAGCATTCGTAACACGTGCATAGAATCCCACGCTGCTTTCTCCAAGAAAAAACAAATGATTTCGCACTCCCTTTTCCCTAAACACCTACTTTATAATTGGATTTGGAATGTTCCAGAACTTCGTGGTACGGCAGTCGAGTCAGTCCGACACGATGGCGATCAGCGTCCGTCTGCCGGCAGACAAGGGCCCGTATATCGAGCACTACCTGATACAGGCGTCGGGAGGTCGCATAGGGCTCGAGACGTCACACAACCGCTTTGACAACATACCGGAGTTGATCGCGCATTACTCACAGTGCTGGTGAGTTGTGTTTTTTTTTAATAAATAATGATTGCATAACGCATGTAGTCATTTGTTTAGAACGAGTGTGGGGTGTTTTTCAAGGTGCGGTTGAAGGTGTATCATTTCTCTATAATAAAAGGGGTCGCGGCATGCAACCAGTAGAAATCCAACTACAAGGATGCAATGTATAGCTGATTTCGACGATGACGACTCACCTTACATACAAGTGACGCTTAACTTCGAGACATTGCTTGGTCGATTTGTATGAAAACATAGTTTAGTTTAGCGTAAATTTGTATCTTTCTACAGCTTTACGCTGAAACCAATATTTATCAAGGTTTTATCTTATTTACAGTGATGAATTACCAGTTCAGCTCCAATTACCACGTCCCCTCCGCGAAGCGAAGAGCCGACACCAACTCAGCTCCCTCGCTTTACTTGGCCAAGAGTTCTGGGGCTATCCCATGGCTAACCCGAAGAACAACCCTCAGAATCTGCTCTCTCCGAGTCCGAATGCAAATGGCGTCGTGCCCATGGCAGTGACGCCTTCTGACACTGGATCTAGTCTAAGCAGTTTCAATGCAAGTGAGTACGAAATATATGAGCAATCCTCTAATTTAGTAATAGCCTTGATCACAAATGAGAAGGCCCATGATGGTTGCGTGTATTATATACGTGCCGTTCGCACGGAAAAGGGACCTTATTGTCATTGGCGCTTTTGCCATTATTGGGCCGTAAGTTTTTTACCGCCGCGCGTAGAATAAGTTAGTCGAAATTTTCAACTGTGTCATAATAAATCAAGGTGCCATTTTCACTATCACCTTGTCTGATTTATAGCGTAAGCGCCAACGACTATAAGGTTCCTTTTAGCTGAGGACGACACACTTATTGTAAGGGATTAAAGATGTGAACTTGTGTCAGAAAGTGAAGGATATTTTATCCAGGACGATATAAACTCAAGCGTGATACAATTTACGAAAAGCAAAACAAAAACAAAAGTTATTTATTTTTCCAGGCATAGGAACAAACTCAAGAGAACTTATACTCAGTCCAGATAAAGACCAAAATGTCGTGCTTAAGATGTCATCCATGGATGCGTCAGGTTCCCCGCCGAGTCAAAACCAGAACCTCAGCACTTTCAAAGGCAGACAAGCCCCATCACCGCCAGCGAAACCCAACGGATCATTCATCCGCGCTCCCAGACCGACCCCACCAAATACTTTAAGCCTTATGTCTAGTACCGTAAGTATAGTTTTGTCTAGAATTAACAGCAGCTTGTATTTGTTTAGATTATTAATGCGTTACCTGTTTTTCAGGCTCATATAACACAGCCTCATACGTTTCCTACTACCAACACTCAACATTCTCCCACCCAGTTAGGCAGTGCTAAGACCACTCCTCCGCCGCCGCCTCCCCGATGGGCTAAACCTCCCTTCCCCAAGGCATCCCTGTCACCCCAGAACGAGGTGTCAGCTTTCAACCCTATTAACAAAGCCACAAACGGAAACATAACAGTCACGACAACAGTCACGTTTAGCGTCAATAACACTCAAATCCGCAATCACCAAATAAATGAAAGCATTCGGAGTGACCGGCTACAACTAACGCTTGCGTCTAACGCTATCAACAATAACAGTACGACAGATGTGTTCACGATCATGGACGATGCGAAAGCCTATGACGAATGCAACGAACAGGTGAGCCTTCTAAAATGTAGCTTGGCGTGATTATTGTGTGTACGTTTTCGAAAAGCATGCTTTCATGTTACCTTGCTTGAAATAACAACCGTTTCTAACCTCATTAGTAATTTTAGTTGTACAAGATATATATGGTGTTAAAATTTAGTAACTAAAAGGAATCCTATATTTGTCCCGTATAGAACATGATGCATCGCATGTCACCAGAGGGAGAGTGCATCAATACCATGGCAGCTAATTTGCACGGCAGTTTAAAACGACAAATGATTGAGCAGCACACTGAACCTGGATCGCCATTAGAACTGCAATCTCATACGAACTCTTCTGATTCCGCCGTCCCGCTAGGCAATAGTTTGACTAAATCTAACAACAGTTTTTCACCTAATCAATTGGTTTCACCTAATGGTACCAATTCTGTCACTAGTGGTATTTTTTCTCCGACGAGCCAGATAAATTCCCCTGTATCCAACGACACGATTTCTTCTAAAAGTGGTGTGTTTTCACCTTTAAGTCAAACGAATAAAAGTGAGATGTTTTCACCTGTTTCGAGAAGCTCTCCTATTATCAATAAGCATGTGTTTTCCCCAACTTCAAATCAATCAATGGGGTCGCCTTTGAACGGGAAGGAAAGAGATACAATTTTGTCCCCAAACTCTAATACGACTTCAAGTACACCCTCTGGTCGATCCAGGAGGAGTAAGCACTCCCTGCGAAAGGAATCCAAACATTATCAGGTAGGACGGCAAACCGATATGTACTTATGTGTGTATGGGATATCAATTATTTACTTTGAATGGCCATAACTAACCGCACGAGTTCATTCAAAACAAAGCTTGAATTTGACAATTTCTAAATATGTTTAAGTAGACAAATATACTAACAATTCATATATTCTTGTAGGAATCAGATATTTTGGAATCACCAGGCGTGTATTATAGAAGTTCATTGATGGACAAAGTTTCTGATTATGAAGACATCTGGGGACCAGAAAGCAATAACTGTTCGTCGTTCAAACCTTTGAAATCTGAGAGTGACAATAATGTACACAACGGGCTAATGAAGAGTAAGAGACCTGATCTCTTACCGGATACATTGCGTAAGTAATTTAATAATATATTTTAACATACAATTATTGCCAGAACGCAATTCTCTAAGCAAACTTTTCGTTATTTCAGCGAAACTGAACGCAGCAAAAAGTACACAATCTATTCTCGAAAAAGAGAACATACACATACTCAACTCAAGCGAAAATTTAAGTGAAAAACGAAAATTATCTGAAACTTCACTTAAAACTAGCTTCAATGGATCCAGCGAGCTCATTGCGACTACTAACAGTAAAGGAGATATAATACCAAAGAGGCCCGATAAACTTAGCATTTCTATGAACATGAACAAAAAATTGACTGAAGAAATCGAAGCCACATTTAAAATTTCTGGGAATCATAACACTGAAAGCATGGAAACGGTGAAATTAGAAGATGATTGTGTCAAACACATGAATGGTGAGGAATCTGATAAAGACAATGCAGGGAGTCCATTCTACGCGGATCCTGTGGACACTCTTAAAGAAGTATGTACAATCTACACATATTATGAGCTGTACAATCTATTAATGAAACTAAACTCTGACGGCTGGTTTAGCCTAGTGCAAATCAGACGATGCTGGGATAGAATCCCGGCAAGGCCAAATATTTTTTTGTCAGAGTCTTGGATTTTGTCCATGCATTTAACTACCTATATATATTATATCTATTAAATAGTTATATCGTCATCTAGTATTCATACGCCTTTTTAGCTTGCTTTGGTAGCAATTCGTTTTGATCGATTGTTTCCCAATATTTATTTATTTATACCTATTTAAATTACCCAATGTGTGTTTTGTTCGTTTTGCAGGCAGCGTTACCACAAGTGCAGCGTCGTAAACTCCTTCGAGTTGGAGTAAGTCTATCACAGAGATACTCGGAACCGCCTCACAACCATCCTTACTATCCTCTCCGCGATATGCATAGCATAGAGGAACTATCACGTGAGTAACTGCAATAACCAGCTACTTTTTACTAGCTCTGTCTATTGTTTTTGTTTCGGTCTTTGGGTACAGATGTGCAAGTTGCGGAAAGTTTAAGAAGTCCAAAATATAAGTAACTTCTCGGAAATGTCTGGAAACTTCCACAAGAAATTTAGTTTTTTTTTAATGTCCACAAGAAAAGAGCTAATCTAAATATCTGTATGACCCTTACCATTTGTCAGATATTTTCAATGTCTTGTCTTTGATTAGTCTGGTCCGTTGCTTTTTCCACCGTCAGTAAAGTCTTCAAGTTGATGACCTTATTTTGTTACAGCTTCGTCTCCCAATACCTCAACGTCGGTAGACAATCTGGTTTCCCTCCGAAGTAAACCGAAGATGAAGCCGGTACAGCCGCCACGTGTAGCCAACAAGCCGCCCTCTGGCAAAACTGATACATGGACTGTCGACGCTAGCTGGGAATTCATTAGTGAGTTTTTTTCCATGTATAGTCTGCAGAGAAATCTGACCCCCCTTTGCATAGAAGTTTGTAAGCAGGGGAATCATGTTTCTCTGCAGATGACTCCACGCTCCCCCCTTAAACGATCTACGAGTATGCACCTAATAAATGTGTCTAACTAGTTTTATTATGGTCTTAATCTCTGTTTGTGCCTTTCCAGATAAGAACGACGAAGGTTCCAACAGCGAAAGCGGAACTTTCCCGTCGCTGGCGGAACAAGAGACGAGGCTAAGCGGAGTGGACGACGGGACGCAGCATTTGACAGTGCATCAGGTCGTTGCTCAAAGGTACTGTTACCATTCATGGCCCTTTAGTCATAAAATTTAATAATCTTGTGTTAATAGGGAAGATTATGCAAAACTCTTCGTAGGTGGCGACACCAGCAGCGTTGACATTGTATCTCGTTCCTATGTCTTGTCTATGCAAGCATCCTTGTCACTCATTTGACAATCAATTGTGCATGTGTGTGTGAATCCCTATATTCCTATACTGGTTTACTGTTAGTGGTAGTGCTGCCTCTGGCGGCAGAACATTGCAGTAATGTTCCCTATTAAAATGCATTTTGCTCCTTTCTCACAAACAAAAGTGGCAGATAAAGACGAGTTTAATGACATATTAGCTAAAATAGGTTTGAAAAACGTGTATGAATAAAGCCAATGTGTAGTCAGTCACCAGGCTGTCTCATGAACCGTGATAGTTAGACGGTTGAAAATTTCTCAGATGATGTATTTCTGTTGCCGCTATACAAATACAAATATAAAAATACTGAAAAGCAGAATAATATTTTTTTATTTTCTTTTACAATCTTACACAAATCGACCTAGTCCCAAACTAAGCAAAGCTTGTACTATGGGTACTAGACGACGATAAACATACTTATATAGATAAATAAATACTTAAATACATAGAAATCTCCTTTTACGTTTCTACTGGGCATTCATGAGATAGATACCTCAATATTTAACACACTTCAATGTATGTTAATGCTGAAGAGAAATGAGACTGTAATTTTTGACTCCACAGTCAAACTGAAAAATTTAGTTTTGTGGAGCAATTTATCAACGTATTAATGTAACTTTTTGTTGTTAATAAATAAATTAATAATAAAAAATAAAAAAATAGAAAACATCCATGACTCAGGGACAAATATTTGTGCTCATCACATAAGTAAATGCCCTTACCATGATTCGAACCCGAGACCTCCGGCTTCGTAGGCAGGGTCACTACCAACTTGGCTACAGGGAGCTCCCATACAACAAACGTGATTTTTTTGCCGTTTTTATAGATAAATGGTACGGGACCCTTCGTGCGCGAGTCCGACTCGCACTTGGCCGGTTTATTTTTATTTTAAGTACCTAATCTATTTGTTAAGGTTCCCCGAGCTGCACTTGAACTCGGAGCCGGCGGCGCTACCCGAGGAACGCTTGCCGCCGCGCGCCTCGTGCTATGACAATGTACATGATCTCAGACCATTATCCGAACAGGTATAGTCGTAGTAGTTTTCAACGAACTAGGGACGGTAAATACTACGGAATTATTACAAAAATATCGTTCGTTTTTCATATTATTGTATTAAAACCTACTTACTCATCTAATATTTCAGCGTCATTACCTGAATACATACAAGATATTTATAATGTCATTCTTTATGAATACTGGTATAAGTCCCTGGAACAAACTACAGAAACCGGGTGATTCTAACAGATTGTTAGTAAAAACAAAAAAAAATGTTGACTTGCCAAACGAGCATTAGAGACAATGTCTTATTACATCTGGCAGTTTTTCGTAAAGTGTAGAAGCAATATTTCTCTACCAAAAATTTAAAATTGGAGGCCCTTATCTTGTTCTTACTATTTTGTTGGTACTGTACAGAAATATTGACATCAATTTGTTTTCCAGGCAAGCGATGACGGCACGGTGTTTTCGGAGCCTTGGGACAGCGCCCAGTGGGACGGCCTGCTGCCGGGCAACGGGCCTCAATCCCTTGAAATAGTAAGTTCAATTTCATCTTTATAAGTTTAAGGCTTGTACACCCGCTAACGTCCTTGAGTCGTCGTCCGTATGGGCCAGCGCGCGACTGATCGGGCCTGCCGAGCCTCCGCGCTCGCGCATTTTGTAGGTATTTAAACATAGTAATTAAGATAATCATTTTATCTATACAAACTCTGCGAATTTGTCTATAAATATTTAATAACTTTATTTGAGTACAAAAATGTAATTTATATATCTATAGTTTAGTCATAATATTGAATAAACTTTACAAAAAGAGGTAACTTTGGGATTTTTTTCTATCGAGTGAAGTTCATTAGATCGCGTAACTGAATGCGACTTTGACTAGATTAGATCCTTAAGTAATACCTATCTTTTTTTTTTATTTTTAAACCCTATTTTCTACGTCTGAGATTGTTTTAAAAAACTCGAAAACGCTGCCCCTGTTGACTGTCGAGTCTTAAGTAACTCTTGTCGGTGGAGTAATTGCCATTTTATGCTTTTCTACACTCTCCTTTTATGCAGGATAAATATCCAGTAACGGCCACCAAATTTTAGTATAAGGTTTTAATTACTGGACACCCTTCAATAACTGGCCACGTTGTACTAAATTGTATTATAGGTGAATAGAGTTCATGTTTAGTATCAGGTGGCCAGTTCTTGAACGATAGCGAGTTACTGGCGATTTGCCCTATCATTAAGCATATCGCTAGGTTAGGTTAATAACTTCAATAAGTATCTACAACCAGCATCCAGATGCTACGAAACACTTTTAGGTATGACGTAGTTAAATACAAAGAAATATTTTTTTCTATTTACAGGAAGAGCCCTGCGAATGGGAGTCTCCAATTCCGAGACGAGCGCATCTGGAGGCGACGCGAGCCAAGAGCTTCAGGGATCGATTGGACCCCTTATTAGGTACGACTAGTTCTTATGGTTCTTCTACCACGGGCAAATTACACCTGTCGCTTATGCCGCTTCCGCATTGGCTTACACAGACATGAAAGACGTTGTCTCCGTTCTTGACACTGCTTGTATCCTAAGAAAGAAAGAAAGAAAGAAAATAGTTTATTAGTGCAAAAATTATACAACAAAACTTAACTTAATACATATCATTTTTAAGAAATTTGCACTAAAAGGCTTGCACTCAGCTTGATGTCACGGAGCGAGGAAACATTCCGTGACGCTGATTTATATTATATTATATTTATATTATAGCCTACTAATATTATACTATGAATGCGAAAGTTTGGATGTTTAGATGTTTGGATGTTTAGAAGTTTGGATGTTTGTTACAGAATCACGCTTGAACGGGTCAACTGATTTGGATGAAATTTTGCACGAATATAGTCTATAGCCTGGATTAAAATTTTGGATAGTTTTTATCTCGGGTCCACGCAGACAAAGTCGCGGGCGGAAGCTAGTAGTCTATATTACAGACTATACGAGCAGTATCAAGAATGGAGAAAACGTCTTTGGTATTTTAGTACATTACTGCAGACGCCAGGAATGAAGCTAGGGCTTGCCGGGTGAGTAGGTATAGACGGATAGTGATACGAAGCCGGCAAGCCCTTTTCACGGCCAGGCATGTGCTTTTCTGAAAACATGTGATGAAATAAATAAATAAAAACTCCTCAAATCAAACAAATTTTCATGGCTGAATGCCGTGATGCTGTGCCACAAATAGTGGAATGAAATTAAAAAAAAAATTACTTCCTGGCCTATAAGCCTTCAATTTCGTATGAAATTCCTTTACAGTTCTCTCGAGTTCATCCACCCGAAACGTGATACTTTGAAGCCTGATATAACCCACGTAATAACGACATTTCATTGCATGTTTGAGAAAAAGTATATTACAAAGGTCATTGATGATGACGATTAGTGTCAATTCGATTAAACAAGAATACAGATCCACGATTAGTTCATTCGAATTTGATGTAGATATCTTATTCCAGTTTGGTCAAATGTGATTTCTGGAAATGGCATCCGACAAGTGTATTTCAATATTTTATTACCGTGGTTCTTCTACTTGATTGGTATTCCATATTAACACAATGTAGATTTAATAATATAATGTGCACAATACCAAATTTTTTTTTGGTAATAACTAGCTACTACAGTAACAAACGAAAAAAAAAAAAAAATTATTTCCGTAACACACGTACCTGTATCAGGAAGCCCCGCTCTTCCATGGCGATAATTTACAGAAAAAAGGACATTATTTAGAAAAAAATTGTGTGTGTGCGTGTCTATGTATGTATGTGTGTGTGTGTGTGTGTGTGTAATGTATTTTATGTTCTTAGTGAGATACGTTTCAGGAAGCATCGGTACATAATCATATGATCTAAATTAATGTTATTGTTAATGTGATGTAGCTATGTATGTATATGTGTCCTTAACGAATAAATAAATAAACAAATCTGTTTAGTTAATAACACGCTATTGTGTAAAATAAACTTGCTCCAGTTACCTTCAGACTTCATGTACACTGAGATTATAAAGGTACATGGAGATTAGCAACTTCTTTAAACATTATTGTTGATATAAATGTGCCAAGGAAAGTAGGTGTAGGGGTAGGTAGGTAGGTATCACCACTAGTTAAATAGTAGGTACCTACATATGAAATACAATTGTACTCTGAGCACTACTGTGTCATTCAGATAATGGTGCAAATATTATTATTCAATATTATTTATGTTTTTCCACCACTGTGAGTGAGGCATTCGTTTCCTCTCGTAAACAAAAGGAAAGGGGAAATTGGCTATAATTGCAAAAATAATCTTCTTTCATGAAGTGAGTTTATCAGTAGGTACTTACACAATATCCGCAATATTTGTACATTTATCATATTGTATAGTTATATGATAAAAACTGTTAATTGCAGACAATTATTAGTCCATATTACACAGAAAAAAAAAGTGTTACATGTACAGTCGACTACAAAGAGATGTATGTTTTTTAATGTTACAAAATGATGTATGTATACCTTATTACTATGGCAGTAAAGTCTATGTATAAGTGTTTGTGGGTGTATGTATGGATACATGTATTTGTAGTCGACTGTACATTCAAATGTAGCTAGTGCTTTTGCCGGCGACTTCGTTCGCGTTGATTTCCTTTTGTTGGACTTTTACTGGGATGAACAGTATTATATATGTTAATCCAGGCTATACTTTATTTGTATACGAAAATTCATCTCAATCATTTCAGCCGCTTTGTCGTGATTTAGTAACAAACATCCAAACTTTCGCATTTATAATATTACTAGTTTCCACCCGCGACTTCGTCTGCGTAAACCCGGGATAAAAACTATCCTATATTTTAATCCAGGCTGTAAACTGTCTTCGTGCAAAATTTCATCCCAATCGGTTCAGCCGTTTAAGCGTGATTGAGTAACAAACATCCAGACATCCAAACATCCAAACTTTCACATTTATAATAGTATATGACTAGCTTCCGCCCGCGACTTCGTCAGCGTGGACCCGGGATAAAAACTATCCTATCCTATTCTGCCGTGCTTACGATACATATTTTAATCCAGGCTATAAACTATCTTGGTGCAAAATTTCATCCAAATCGGTTGAGCAGTTAAGCGTGATTGAGTAACAAACATGCAAACATCTAAACATCCAAACTTTCGCATTTATAATATTAGTAGGATAGTAGGATGAAAAAAACCGGCCAAGTGCGAGTCGGACTCGCGCATGAAGAGTTCCGTACCGTTATCTTTAAAAACGTCAAAAATATCACGTTTGTTGTATAGGAGCACCCTTAAATATTTATTTAATTCTGTTATTTAGTATTTGTTGTTATAGCGGCAACAGAAATACATCATCTGTGAAAATGTCAACTGTCTAACTATCACGGTTCATGAGATACAGCCTGGTGACAGACGGACAGACAGACAGACAGACAGATAGACAGACGGACAGCGGAGTCTCAGTAATAGGGTCCCGTTTTACTCTTTGAGTACGGAACCCTAGAAATGGTTGCAATCCTATAATTTAACAAGTTATTAGTAAAATTCTGCTTAACTTTTTTAGGACAAAGGCTAATTTCAAAGACAAAACTCAAATTTCCGCAGATATCAAGCAAACAAATCGACGTCACTTCATTGTTAGGTCATACCATGACGTAGGTACTTAATGAGTGTCACTTACTACGGGTGTGACTAGCGCCGATAAACTTTGAACGATAAATATATTAAAATCAATTACAACAATGGTGCAGCAGCTGTCATAAGTTATGAGAGTTACTCATAACGGGCTGATAACGAAATGCGCCGGGAAGCTCAACTTATTTACTATACATTTGCAGTGTATAAACACTAATTACGGATAAAGGGTAAAGGTCTACGCGTGCCGTGGTTACTCACAACCAGATACAGTCAGTAGTCCTCGTGCGCTGCGATACGGCGCTCGTGCGTGATTATAGCGTATCATCGCGTGCTAACGCGAAATCGCGATCACAATGAAATGGCTAAAAAAGTTGTTCCGTGGAAAATCCTCAAAATCAACGGACAATGTGAACGGCGGAAAACAGAAGCTGAATTCTCTAAGTAATTTTATGCAAGAGAATAGCTTGGGAGTTTCAGAAGTGCTTGAAATTTCAGTACCGATGAATGAAGGTGTGGTCGCGCTGACAACCATCAGAAATTTTCGCACTGATGCTTTGGACTTTGCTATGGAGAGCGACTGGGTGTTCGCCACTCAAGAGCAGTTACATGAGCCGAAGTTCCAGCAACGCTTGGCAAAGTCCAATGCTATAACGCAGCTCTGTAAATCATTAACTGAAAATAATGTTAATAAGCGAAAAGCGGTAGTCGTAGCTACGCCACCGAAGTGTCATTGCAAGGATCTGACTGCGATAGAACAAAATACCAAGATTAAACAAGTGAACCCGATACGTCGGTTATTTCGAGCGGTCATGAGATTTCTATGTGGAGTGTGTAGAAGGTTCAAATGCAAGTTTTGTGCTAGTAAAAAGTCCAAAAAGAATGTAACGGAAAATGAAGAATTGATGACGTCACACTGCACTAAAGCTTACTTGTGTAGGTAACTATAATTTCTGAAAAAAATATTTATCAGTCAGGAGATAAAAAAAGATGGAGTATATTTTGCTTTTTTCTTTAGAATTTTGTATATTGAAGATTTTTCGTACAAATAATCAGAAACTATTGATTTGGAAAATAAATAAAGTGCGGTTTCGATTATGAGCCCAGCCATTGACAAAAGTTGCATATTTGAGACAAAAGGAGATAAAAAGTATATTTTTTGTGAAAACGCCCGCCTACTTCTATAAAAACCTCTGTGGCCATCAGATGCATAACATATGCATAATATATGACTTTTCGGTAGCTATTTTATCACACATTTGTACACACAACCTTTAACATACCTACTAGAACATAAACAAATATTTAATTTAGTTCATACACGTTCCTGTAAAGGTTAACGTTCTTCTTCACGTGAAATTATTATCTAAAGCAAACGTCATTAAACTAATATTATCTGTGTTCAAATATCACCCATTCTAATATGAACGACTACCGGTCCCTATAGAACCCAAGTTTACGAGTACATACAATGTTCTATAACATACTCGTATCATGAACTCCGCGCAATTTTAACGTCAACGTGTTAAACAAAAGCATTACTCATCTCCACACCAGATAGGTTTCAATTGTTTAATAATTTTGCAGCGTATCATAATTAGACTATTATTGTATTAGAATGGCTAGTATCAGGATTCATTAGTCACTCCGCTCCACATTAAATGGATGACATTAATTGAAAATAGACATTGAGGAAATTGCGAGACTGCTGGGGTCTAGCCCAGATAGATAAGGTATACGTCCGAGTGATCGACGCGGTAGGTACTAGTATATGGCAGGGGCACTTTATGTCAAAGCAATATGGGTTAAATTCGAACTTTGAATCATGTCACTTTGACATAGAGTGCCCCTGCCATATACTCGTACAGCGTCGAGCACTCGGGCGTTTACCTTAACTGGAATTATTCCCACAGCATTTGTATCTATTCAATTGGCCTTTTAACATTTTAATGATGTTAAATGCGTAAAAACTTTCATGTAGGTTGATTGATGTTTTAAAATGAATATCATTTTATTCCTGATAAATGTTACGATCCATTTTAAGCTTCACAATCAGTCGCCAATCCTGCCGTACTGCAACAATATCAATGTTTACCGTCAAATGTAAGGAGACTCACGACAACTGAATAATTGGTTGCTCGTGCTTCGTGCTCACTTGCGCTAGAATACATTGTTGAGGTTTTGGTAGGTGATTGATTGAAAATATTGTTTTTATCTAAACACTGTTTATTTTAGTAAACACTTTACATATTTGTAGCTTAATCTACATACGCCATTGACGGAGGTCTTGAAGCAAGAGAGCCACAGATAACATAATATCGCCTACGTTAGTGACGTGCCATGTAACATATAGAGAAGTGCTTAATGTTTCCCAACACTCCTCCTCAAATTTAACTCAATACAACAAATTAAATTTGTCTATGAAACTTAAGCACATTCAGAAAAATTTAACTTAAGTTACAACAAAGTACTATGTAGTTTTTTTTTTTATTTTAATTTTTCAACTATACTTTATAGACACAACATGTTACAAAAATGTATATCTTAGATGTGTTAACAATTAGTTAGTCAGCTCAAGGTAAATACTCCTCCAAAAAAAAATTAACTCATAAATTGGTTAACAAAATTTTCAAACTTTTCTTTACACAAACTTTTAGTCATTAAATCAGCTAAATTGACATTAGAGTTTACATACCCTATTGAGATGACGCTCCTTTCAACAATGTCTTTAAGGAAATGGGCTCTAATATCAATATGTTTGGTCCGCTTAGAATTTTCATAACTTTTAGACATAGAGATAGCACCTATATTATCAACAAGTAACAAAGCATCACAGTTGTTGTTAAGATGTTTGCTCAGGCCCTTAAGGTTAACTAACTCTTGTGCGGTGGCAGCAGCAGCGATATACTCAGATTCTGCAGTCGACAAAGCAACACATGACTGTTTCTTCGAGAACCAGGCTATGGGATTCACTCCATGTAAGATTATGCCTCCACTCACACTCTTTCTGTCACTTCTATCTCCAGCCCAATCAGAATCTGAATATCCATATAAGTTTGTATCTTCTATTTTTCTAAAAACAAGCCCTTTGTCCTTAGTCTCCTTAAGATAGCGCAGGACTCTTTTGCCAGCCTTCCATAGACTCTCATTCGGCTTATCCAGATATCTACTGAGATAAGATACAACGAATGTCAAATCCGGTCGTGATGTCACTGTCAGGTATATTAAACATCCAATTAATTCGCGATAAGGCACATCCAGTATTTCATCATTTTCATTAACTTGTATATTATATTGTATTTCCATTGGTGTCTTTATTCCTTTGCAGTCAGTCATATTAAACCTTTTTAGTATCTTCTCTATCATGGTTTCTTGTTTTACTATCAAGGTGTTGACACTTCGTTCAATTTCCATGCCAAGAAATTTTCTTACTTCGCCTAAACATTTAGCATTAAATTCAGTTTTCAGTGCATTTATCGTATCTTGTCCATTTCCGATAATTAAAATATCGTCTACATATATTAACATCCAGGTGTCAGCTTTGAAGTACATACAGTAGTCGTATTCTGATCGCTGAAAACCATTTTTCTTAGCAAAATTGTCAATTGTCTCATTCCAGCACTTCGGTGATTCAGTCAATCCATACAATGCTCTTCTCAGTTTTAATACTGTATTTGTATTCTTTAATTCCAATCCCTGAGGAACTTTTATGTCTACATCTGTCTTTAGTTTCCCGTTTAAAAATGCTGTAGGTATATCCAGTTGAGTAATCATTAAGTCTTCTTGGACTGCTTTTGATAGGAACATTCTCACTGTAGAGTGTCTTGCAACAGGTGCGTAATTGTTATCAAAAACATCTCCTTTCTGCTGTTGAAATCCTCTCACTACTAGTCTAGCCTTTTTGGTTCCTTCATCTTTTTCTTTAAAAATCCATTTGGTATCGATTGCTTTCTTTCCTTTAGGTAATTCTTTTTCTTCCCAGGTCTCTAGCTTCTCAAGTGCTTGTAACTCTTTATTGATAGCTTCTTTCCATTCTGTATGATTTATTGCCTCTTCATAGGAGCTAGGTGTATTTGCGCTTAGGCAAATAACTATATTTGTCTCATACTCATCAAGATGCGCAGGTGGTTTTACTATTCTTCCTGATCTTGTAGTTATCTCTTTAGTTGAATCTTCATTTAAAATTTCCTCATTAGTTACTTGTTCATTTCCTTTTCCTTGCATAATGTCAGTTTCTTGTTTCTCTTCTTGTCTTGTCTCTATTTTATTTTCTTGGTTTTCTTCTTCTTGGATATATTTTCTTTCCTTGTTCTCTTCCTTTTTATATAGTGTATCACTTTCATCGAATCTCACTTCTCTGGATATTATTATAGAATTTTCTTCTGGATTCCACAACCTGTATCCTACTGTATTGTAGCCAACCATTCTTGTCTCCTTTCCTCTTTTACTCAGTTTGTCTAGTTTAGGTATAATTGTGGCCCACGCCTTTGCTCCAAAAGCTCTCAGTCTTGATAGGTCACATGTTCCATATTTCATGAAACAGGGTGTTTTATAATTTATTGCTGAAGAAGGTGACCTGTTCAGCTGATATGTAGCACATTGTATAGCTTCACACCATAAAGTTTTGGGCAAATTTGTCTCTGCAAATAAAGTTCTTACCTTATCACATAAACTGCGATTTAAGCGTTCTGCGACCCCATTAGACTGTTTCGTATATGGTAAAGTATACTCCAAACTTATACCTTTAATCTTACAGAAATCTTTTAACTTGTTGGCCGTATATTCCCCGCCATGGTCGCACCTTATTCGTTGGACTGTATTTCCTGTTTCGTTCTCTAGCCTTCTTATATATTCAATCAATTTTTCTGTTGCTTGAGATTTTTGCACTAAAGGGAACACCACACTGAAATGAGAATAATCATCCAATACCGTCATGAAATACTTCTCACCATTAAGTCCACACTCCTTCACGGGTCCCGCTATGTCAGTGTGTAGCATTTCTGCCACTCTCCTTGATCTCGGTTTTGACGTCTGCTTAAATGGTCCTCTGGTTGCCTTTCCCTCCATACATGGGCCGCATGCTTTGTTACTTGTTGGTAAGTGCATAATACCTAAACATTTTCTGTTTAAATGGCCCAGACGTCTGTGCCAAAGAGCATCATCACATTGGTTTTCACTTTTACTGACATTACACACTTCATGACATACATTAGCATTTAATTTGTATAATTTTCCTTCACAATTACAAGTAATAACTGACTTGTTTCTTATAATAGCAACTTTATCTTTATCAAACTTTACATCAAATCCCGCCTCGGTTATCTTTTTGACTGAAAGTAAGTTGTAGGTTATGTTTTCTACAATTAAGGCATCAACATTGATTTTTACATTTTGGTATTTTATTTTTAAATTACCTTTTTTATTAGTATGTATGTACTGGCCATTTGCAACTAATATTTTTACACTTTTATCTAATATTTCAATGTCTGTCATGTATTTTTCAAATTGTTCACTTACAAGATGTTGTGTGCATCCCGAGTCCACAATGAAGGTGATATCACAGTCTTTATCTTCATTTTTAGCACTTAAAACACTTTCACTAGCTATAAAACCGATCTCCGATTCACTCATTAATGATGTAGCACCTTGTCCCGGGAAGCCTCTGCCTCGGGATAGTCTTCCTTGAAATCTGCCTCTACCTCTGCGATTTTGACCATAACCTTGACCTTGACCTCGGCTCCGTCCTCCTCTGTATTTTCCTTGTTCCTTATTACCAGTACTACACTCATAAGACTTGTGCCCTGGTTTCCCGCATGTGTAGCAGGACATCATAAATGCGTTCTCCTCGTTCACTGTATCGGTGCTGATCTTAGTTTCGGCATCTAACAGCCTGGCCTTGACAAAATCAAAACTCAACTTCTTTTCTGACGCCATTGTTTCTATCGATGTAATTACAGGGTCAAATTCTTTCGGCAGTGATGAGAGCAGGTAGCAAATTTGATCTTCTTCATCTACTTTGACGTCGATGGCCTCCAGGTCGCTGATAATCGAACTAAACTTTATTAGATATTGTTGCAGCGGCTCATTGCATTTTAAAGAGATAAGTTTCCGTTTCAGGTGAAATCTGTTAAAAACACTCTTTCGTTCAAAGATATTTTCAAGTAGGCCCATCATTTCTCTAGCAGTTTTGCCATTCTTTATGATTTCAATATATTTGTCAGACACGCTTTGTGCTATTAGCGACTTAGCTTTAGCGTCGTCTTTTTTAGACTTTTCCGCAGATATTTCACTTTCGCATAATACGTATTCCACTTGCTTTTCTTGTAAAATTAGTTTTAATCGGAATTTCCATGTGCTGAAATTCGATTTTTCATCCAAACACGGCAAATTAGACACCGCAGCGCCCGCCATTTTTCTTACTTTATTTCGTGGATCGCAACCCAATTTTACCTTCACTATCAAATCAACCACGCTCAGCTACCATGTTGAGGTTTTGGTAGGTGATTGATTGAAAATATTGTTTTTATCTAAACACTGTTTATTTTAGTAAACACTTTACATATTTGTAGCTTAATCTACATACGCCATTGACGGAGGTCTTGAAGCAAGAGAGCCACAGATAACATAATATCGCCTACGTTAGTGACGTGCCATGTAACATATAGAGATGTGCTTAATGTTTCCCAACACACAGGTAATAGGAATATACAACCTATAGGTAATAGGAATATATTAGACTAAATGAACGGAGCGTTTATGCACTCACAAAATTTGCCAGGTCACAGCAGAATGCGCGTTTGTGTGCTTGATCTAGACCTGCCATAATCAGGAATTGGACGTCCGAGCCGGACTTGTTGTCGCTAAATGAGGCCCCGTTTGCTGATGTATGGTAAACCGTACACGTGTTGTTTCTACGAGTATACATACTTTATCTTATCACGGTATCAAAATGGTTACTAATGTTAGGTACTTTACAAATCCTTGATTGATAGGTGCACACGCTGATGGCTTGTGTAAGAATTATCCGTACTTTATGGTATAAACTTAAGACTTTATTTACAACAGGGATTCTGTATCTTCTTACTAGTGGGCCGTTATTTATTACCGCTTGTTTTGAATATTTTTTTATCGCTAAATCCTAACTGGTAAACTGTGCCTCACTAAAGTGAAGAAGAAATCTAAAGGTTAACCACTTCTACTACTAGAGACATTCTTACACTAGATAAGAGTAGGTTAAACTTCTACTAAAACACATGTCATTGAAATTATTTTTTGTTTATACTACCTAGGTATAACCTTAACTTGATTTACAACCGGTTGCGACCCCCGGGGATGTCGCGAAATTATTTATTTTAAATATACCTAGTATCTATACAGCGTGTATTTTTAATAATACCTCAAGTAACCAGAGTGTTAGGGCTATGAACCGATATTGCAACATGTTTTTTCTTAACTACTAACTTTTTTTTTCCTTATAATATAATTCAGCACACAATGTATCACTACATTATCTTACTGATGTGACGTCACAACTGTCACAAGTAACCCGCTTCTTCCATGTGTCAAGTGAGTGTACGCATTACATTTTGCTGTTCGATTTTTCAAAAAATAATTACGCTTTGGTAGTTAAGACTAACTTACAATTTTCTTACAATATCGGTTCATAGTACCTACTAAAACCTACGTATGGTTTGAGGTAATACAGGCTGTATTATCAATTAAATTGTTCATCATCATCATATCAGCCGAAAGACGTCCACTGCTGGACATAGGCCTCCCCCAAAGAGTGCCACAATGGCCGGTCCTTATTAGATTAAATTGTTACCTAGTGACAAAATCCAACAAAATTTCAGACATCAAAAAAATTATAACTTAACACGTTCACTGCGTTACGGGGGCTTTTGAACCCCGTACGCTGCCGTCATTCAGTGCGGGGCAGAAAACTACCGTCTACCCGCTGGTGCGGAAGCTGTAACTTCGGTATTTTTACGCCTACAATAGACACAAATATATCTTTATAATTCGGTTTTAAAATCTAATCAGATGGCATTTAAAAAATGAACGGGGTCTTATGAGCCCCGTACCGACCACAAAGCAAAAATTACCTTCTAGTGCGGTACGGGGTCCAAAGAACCCGTATCGTGATTCACTATCCCGTACGGGGTGCTTACGCTTAGTGCCTCTAGTGCAGTCATTAGTGCAATACGTTGTTTCGGTAATTAGTAATTAAGTGCAACCAATTCAAGTGCAATGAAGCGATCACGACGCATTTTAGAATTGTCGTATTCCAAAAACGATGAAAAAATACCTACGTCGACATCAAGATCACCCCGCAGGCAGTCAACATCGTCGCCTTTGTTTCGCAAGATTTTTCAGCGACAAAATACCTAGCGAGAATTACGAAAATGTTGTCACCGAAACAAAACAGGATCAAGGGAATAACGAAAAACACATATTCAAAATGGGTAATAAGAAAAAAAAATGTGTTAGTTGTTATAAAAAGTTAAGAGAAACAATGAGCAGCCGAGAAGCTGATAATAAAGTAAAAAAAGTAAAAACCACATGCATTAAGTGCCAAAAAGCACTTTGTTTAAATTGTTATAACTTGGAGCACTAACTATTGTCAAGAGAAAAAAACGTTCCTAAAGTTTGTTAAGATTGGTTTTTTGTTTATTTTTTATTATATTACAACGTTTCTAAAGTTCCTAAAGAATGTTTGGTTTTTGTTTATTTTATTTTTAGTGTTTATTTACACAATCAAATTAAATATGTTTGAAAATATATTTCTATTAAAATATCGTTTGTTTTCTTTCACATCACTATTAATCTATCGACACAAATACGGCGTGTGCGTTACGGGGTTCGATAAACCCCCTGTTTCCTTTAACTCTAGTGCGACACGGGGTTAAAGCCACCCCGTATTTTTCTTTTTTCAATAACTTGATAAGTTTTCATCTGATCCCGATACGGAGGCAGAGTAACACAGCAACATTTGTAATCTTTCAATTGGCATTAAAAAAAATGACAAATAATATTTTTTCGGGACTTTATAAGATCCTAAATGAAGGTAGGTGTACGGGGCATATTGAAACCCGTAACGCAACATAGTGAAACCCACTACGGGGTATATTAGGCCTCGCAACGCACTGAAATTTAGGACAGGGTTTTGGGTTGCCGCAGCGAACGTGTTAACTAGCTTTTGAAAAGTCAGATAAAATATGAGTAAATAGTTTTATCTTTATTTTGGTTCATTTACATTTGCTCTATAATACAAGAAAGACAATTCATGCTTTATTTAAATTTATTTAATTACTTCCGGATGGAAAGTTTGTTGGATTCTTGAATAAAGCATCTTAGAATAACGTTTTAAAATTAAATAAAAGTAAACGCCGTATTTTTCCTGGAGTATTAATCTAATATATTAATGTTAATGTTGTTGATAGCTGCGGGCCGTGTGCGCGCACTACGCGGTGGGCGCTCGACGCGGGGCGCAGGCGCGGCGCTGCGCGCATACGCGCTGCATCTCGCGCAGGACAAGAGCACCACCTTCGCGCAGAACGTCGACAACTTCATCGCGTGCACGCTCGACTCAAAGGAAACTTGTCCGCAGGTAACACTAATACGAGGAGTGGTATTATTATAACCGCATGTGCCTATCACAGGCACTTCCTTAATTACGAGTAATTATAGGTTAACCCATTGATTAATACCTACAAGAAGGCATATCTTCCAGGCGAATTAATCGCAGTCTTATGGTAAATTATATGTAAGATACTAAACTTTGCTAAACTTTCAAAGAATATAATTTCCCATAAATCCTTGCAGGTGATGATGCGCAACATAAGGCAATTCATGTCAGGAATGAAGAACTACCTCGTGAAGCACGGTGAACGGGAATTTGAGAAAGAAGTTGAAAAAGAGAGGCTCAAGGTAAACTATTACGTGTAGCAGAACATTTTACTTAAGTAATACATATAAATGCCTATGTCCTGACTGACTCATTCACTCACTCACTCATCAACGCACAGCCGAAACTAGTGGGGCTAGAGAGTTGAAATTTACACGAGAACTACATTTTACAACGTAGGCAACGGGATAAGAAGGGATTTTTGGAAATTCCACCCCTAAAGGGGTTAAATAGAGGTACAAAGTTTGTATGGGGGAAACTTTATTTTTTGAGCCAGAGACTTAAAACTTTGTAGAAAGATTACTTATTAGAATACAACTAAAGTACTTTCAGCGTTTTGGAAAATTGTGCCCCTAAGGGGGTTAAAATGGGATGCAAATTTTGTATGGCGGAAACTTTAATTTTTTAGCAAGAGACTTAAAACTTTGTAGAAAGATTACTTATTAGAATACAAATAAAGTACCTACTTTCAGCGTTTTCGAAAATTCCACCCCTAAGTGGGTTAAAAAGGGGTGCAATATAAATACACCGTGGGCCTGAGGAACCCGACAGATTTTAGCAGCGTACTCCTAAAGGTATTACGATTAAGGTGGTTCGATTGCCATACAAAGCGTTATTTGACATTCGCAGGCTAACGGCGTGATATTTTAAGAAACTAATGTTTCAGACTTTTATCAATTGGCTTCCCATTTGCGCCAAATTCCCCCTTTCCTAGAATAAACTTGTATAAACTAGATTAATTTGAGAAAACTAGTTTTCCCAAAATATCACGTGACAAACCAATTTCTCAAATTAATCTAGTTTATACAAGTTTATTCTAGGAAAGGTGGAATTTGGCGCAAATGGGAAGCCAATTTATGAATGTTTGTTACATAAGTTTCTTAAAATATCACGCCGTTGGCCTGCAAATGTCAAATAACGTTTTGTATGGCAATCGAACCACCTTAATTAATGTTATATAAACATAGGTCCAATTAAGCATTTTAACAAAATATTTTTTAGAACCAAATTAATAAATAAAGTTAAGCACTTCCTTGTGAACAAATCTTTAGTTGAGTGAGAGAAAGACAATCCTATCCCTAGACGAGAAAGTAAGTAATCAAACGACAAACAATTGAATGACAAACTTGTTGATAGGAACTGGCCAGAAATACTGCGAATAGCATACTCATTAATAGTACATTATGATACAAGTGTGCTATGTTGGTCATTACACTCGAGTCGGTTTTTAAGCCTGAGCCGAAGGCGAAGGCTTAATGGAGACGAGAAGTGTAATGACCAATGCTCACGTGTTTCATACGACGTTTATCAACACATTTGCGAGGAAAAAAAAATAAAAAAATGAAAATGTTAAAAGATATGTAATGAAAAGGCACTAGTGCGATAATGTAATGTAAAAGGCACGGCATGGGTAATATTCTGCATTATCAGTGTAAATACGCTGTAATAAGACCTACTTTACGAGCAGGTGTGTTGAAAAATAGTTTAAACGCGTCCTACACGTAACGTTTAATTACGTTTAAACATGTACCTACGTCACGTTCTTAGGGTGTGTTAGACTTGAGAGAGACACCAAGGCACTCACCAACTTTTTAGACGAGCTGGGGTGGTTAGAGTAGCGCCACACCGCCGTTGCACGCAAAATAGGCACAATGGATGTCGACTTGCGGAAAACGCCCACTAGACTTAGTTAGCTAACTAGACTTGAGATTTTAAAATTTTAATTTTGGTTTAAATAATTTAATATTTTGGTTTAATTTACATCTCGACGATTATGCGTAATTGGACTATATGTTATACCACATATACTCCAAATAGGCTCTAGAATCGATAGTTAAAGTAGGTCGGGTTCCTCAGGCCCACGGTGTATAGGGGACTTTTTTGAGCTATAAACTCAAAACTTTTTAGAAAGATTACTTAATAAAATAAACGACTTTCAGCATCTTAGAAAAATCCACCCATTAGGGGTTTATAAGGGGGTGTAACGTTTGTATGGAGGAAATATTTTTTTTAGCGAGAGTCTTAAAACTTTGTTGAAAGATTACTTATTACAATACAAAATAGTACTTTCAGCGTTTTGGAAAATTCCACCCCTAAGGGTGATAAAAAGGTCTGAAAATTTGTATGTAGGAAACTTTTTTTTGAGCTCTCTAGCTCAAGTGCTCTAGTGGCTCAAGTCTCTACTTGAAATTGTGTAGAAATATTATTTATTAAAACAAATATAGATAAATTACTTTCAGTGGTTTGGAAAATTCCAGCCCTGAAAGGGGGAAAAAGAGGTGCAATGTTTGTATGGGGGAAACTTTTTTTTTAGGTAAAAACTTAAAACTTTGTAGAAAGATTACTTATTAAGGCACTGGTCCCACCGCCGGCTATAGACTATAAGCTATCGGCTATGACTCGCCCAAGAAACGAACAAAAGATAATAGCTCAAGTGTAAATAAATTTATAGTTCATCGCCGGCGGTGTGAACAGCCAGCTATAAACTATAAATATTTAATTCTCTCTTTTATTTACACGAAAGCGATTATCTTTTGTTCGTTTCTTGAGCTAGAAAATAGCCGATAGCTCATAGCTTGCTCGCTCGCGGTGGGACCAGTGCCTTAAATACAAAAAGGGGGTACAAAGTTTGTACGGAGAGCAAAAAAAAATTTTAAGTATGACATTTGTTACTTCGATCTTAGCCCGTTTGTTAAAATACTACAAAACTCATTTCACCGTTTTTTGTAATTTACATTTACACACATTACAGTTGAAATCAACGGAATTCCTGAATTTGGACGCGATCCTGGAAGGCGTGATGCACCGGCTGGTGGTGCGGCCGCTGCGCGCGCGGCTGTACGCGCTGCTGGCGGCGTGGCACGCGCCCGACGTGCGCCGGCTGCACGCGGCCATCGAGCGCGCGCAGCACGCCACGCCGCTGCAGCTGGGAGTCAAGGTGACTACACTCACTACACTACTGGTGATGCACCGGCTGGTGGTGCGGCCGCTGCGCGCGCGGCTGTACGCGCTGCTGGCGGCGTGGCACGCGCCCGGCGTGCGCCGGCTGCACGCGGCCATCGAGCGCGCGCAGCACGCCACGCCGCTGCAGCTGGGAGTCAAGGTGACTACACTCACTACACTACTGGTGATGCACCGGCTGGTGGTGCGGCCGCTGCGCGCGCGGCTGTACGCGCTGCTGGCGGCGTGGCACGCGCCCGACGTGCGCCGGCTGCACGCGGCCATCGAGCGCGCGCAGCACGCCACGCCGCTGCAGCTGGGAGTCAAGGTGACTACACTCACTACACTACTGGTGATGCACCGGCTGGTGGTGCGGCCGCTGCGCGCGCGGCTGTACGCGCTGCTGGCGGCGTGGCACGCGCCCGGCGTGCGCCGGCTGCACGCGGCCATCGAGCGCGCGCAGCACGCCACGCCGCTGCAGCTGGGAGTCAAGGTGACTACACTCACTACACTACTGGTGATGCACCGGCTGGTGGTGCGGCCGCTGCGCGCGCGGCTGTACGCGCTGCTGGCGGCGTGGCACGCGCCCGACGTGCGCCGGCTGCACGCGGCCATCGAGCGCGCGCAACACGCCACGCCGCTGCAGCTGGGAGTCAAGGTGACTACACTCACTACACTACTGGTGATGCACCGGCTGGTGGTGCGGCCGCTGCGCGCGCGGCTGTACGCGCTGCTGGCGGCGTGGCACGCGCCCGACGTGCGCCGGCTGCACGCGGCCATCGAGCGCGCGCAGCACGCCACGCCGCTGCAGCTGGGAGTCAAGGTGACTACACTCACTACACTACTGGTGATGCACCGGCTGGTGGTGCGGCCGCTGCGCGCGCGGCTGTACGCGCTGCTGGCGGCGTGGCACGCGCCCGACGTGCGCCGGCTGCACGCGGCCATCGAGCGCGCGCAGCACGCCACGCCGCTGCAGCTGGGAGTCAAGGTGACTACACTCACTACACTACTGGTGATGCACCGGCTGGTGGTGCGGCCGCTGCGCGCGCGGCTGTACGCGCTGCTGGCGGCGTGGCACGCGCCCGACGTGCGCCGGCTGCACGCGGCCATCGAGCGCGCGCAGCACGCCACGCCGCTGCAGCTGGGAGTCAAGGTGACTACACTCACTACACAACCTACTTCACTACTCAAATATTCTTAGAGAGCGACGACGCCGCTGCTCAAAATACCCTGACGCACCGTAAACGCAGCAAAATGTATGAAGAAGACGTGACGCATACGACACAGTCCGAAGACGTGACGTTACGCACCGCTGTGGCTCCCTGAACGGCGTCGAACACTCCTCAGGGTGCTAGCACACTGCTGATGCTGGGAGTCAAGTTTACTACACACGAGTCACATGTTCTTCATCTGGCCGCGTCGAACGTTCCTCGGGTCTCGCTGATCAGTCCATAGATTGTTCTAACTAATAATAATGCACTGAGGCTCTAGTATAAGTTTTATCGATATAATACGTTTTCGAACGCGTTTGCGTTTAGTTCCAATTAGTATGGCAAAGCGAACAGCGCCCCTGGTGGTAACTTTTAGGAACTACGCGTTGCCATACAAATTGAAACTAAACGCAAACGCGTTCGAAAACGTATATGTATCGATAAAACTTATACTAGAGCCTCTATCCGGGTGAAGGTTTTTTAATGCGCACTGCACGCTATCGCCACCACGCTGCAGCTGAGAGTCAAGGTAACACCGCTGTTGTTTCTCAATCTCTTATGACACCCCAATGAAACACCTAGGGGTCCTCGACCATACAGCTTCCAGCTCAGCAACAGCTCAGCAGTACAACAGGGCCAACTCTGCAGCTAGCAGCCACGGCAGACTCTTGTGAGCCTTGTGATAGGCACGGCTGCTGTTGTTGTTTGATGGCATTTAATCAATTAATTATTGTCGATAAATTGCATCGAAACGTTTCTCCCGCTTCTAACACTTTCTCAGTTGAGCGCCGCTATGTGACCACAGGACGAACAAGTTGTGTCTCAATATAGCTCATCAAAATCTATTTTGCTTCAGGAATCCACGAAAGTCCCGTCTTCAGCAGTGTTGGCAGTGATATCGAAGCACTTCCTCAAGATGCAAGAGGCAGATTCTCCGCTAGACAAACTCGAAAACCTTCTAGCTGCCATATCCATCATGTTTAATTCGGTAAGCATCAATGCATAATAGACTTTATCCCTTTTACACTCTCCCTGGAATCTAAAATTAATACTTATTCTATTTCTTGTCTACATTAAAAGGCGATACGATTCCTCATGGATGATGAGTTGCCAAATCAAGTTGAGGAGTTAGCAAGTTATGACTGAACTGATGTCTTACACCAAGGCGTCTTTTCCGTTATTAACTTGTGGTATATTTAACTAGCTGAAAAGTCAACCGTGGTCGGCAACCGCGCCCGGGCGACTGACCGGCGCTAAGGCTCTGTTACACCCCTATGGGATACGGGTGAGTTAGGGTTACTTGTAAATTGCTTCAACGAGACATACTAGTTCTTATAGCGACGATAACACCTTCAAATCTATGCCCTTCAAGAGCTGATCTTAAATTTTACGAAAATGGAATGTATACAATTTCTCCAGTAACTATTAAATCTTAATAATCTCTTCAATGCTAATGACATACGCATCGCATGACATCAACATCCCTGCAGCTTAAAACTGCTTTATGCATCTGGAGAGGCAAAACTAAAGCCTAGTTTGTAGCAACATTAACCACGTTTGCTCGCGTTTTAAAGCTTACAAAATACGTTTTGAAGCCATGTCGCGATTGCTAACCGAAAGAAAGATGCCTAGCTGGATTGATAATTTGTCTGGTTCTTCAGATTCGGGGTGAGCGCGCGCTGGGAGCCGACGATCTCCTCCCGGTGTTGGCGTGGACGGTGGCCCGGTGTCGGCTCGTCTGCGCGGAACTGGAGGCGGAACTGATGGCTGGTCTGCTGCCGGCCGCGTTACTGGCGGGAGAGGGCGGATATTACCTCACTGCCCTGTTCTCTGCTGTGGCGGTGCTGAAGAGATTGGCGCCGGAAACTGGCCCGGATAGTGCCACTCCGGTAAGTTATTTAATGGAGTATATTGTGGGATACCTCTCGTATATGTCTGAAGTGACAATGGCGGCGCTTCTTTTATTTATACAAATCGGACTAGCCCCTTAGTAAGATCAATAAGGCTTGTATTTAACCTCAGACTAATTAAACGAAATACCTACGAAATGAGCGTGTATACCTAATCCTGGCGCATAATATGGCGGCCTGTCAATTCGTGGCTGTAGGGTTGTCATCGATTAGAGACAATTATCGATACCAACTTGGACTTTGAAAAATATCGACATCAATATTTGAGTTTTCTCTGTAATTGAAACTGACCGAGACGAATAATAATATCCAAGTACACTACTCTATTACCGTAACTATATTATTTGTGAAGTGTTTTACCAACATTGCATTTTATTGGTACAACCGATAAGGTCGCAGCTGCCTATAGTGTGAATGACACGGTAAGAACAGGTGTACTCACTTTTTTTTCAGATTCAGGTTTTAATGTCAAGTTTTCATAACGAGCTCAGCATTTTGACATTAGAAACTCATTTTGAAAAAAAAATTGAGTAGACATGTTCTTTTCGTGGACCCTTCCAATATGGTCAGAAATACAATTAAAATCTGTCGGGTTATTCAGGCCCAGCCCACTGTGTATACTATTATTACTATATGAATGGTGCAGAAGTGAATAAAACAATGGTATTTTTACAAGCTTTTATTTAGCTCACCACGTTTGTTTTTATTATTTATTCTTGTTTCTTGGGTCAAATTTAGTAATTGAAATTTCACCCTCTTCCTGTCAACGGATTGATCTGAAATAACATCATAAAATTACTCACATAGTCTTTAATTTAATAGCAAGTTGTCGATATCAGAGCGCAGCACTAGTCAAAATAATATGTATGATTTAAATGCTAATAAAAATGCTGTAAATATAGCGAAACGAGTATTTTCTTGTTGGGAACGATAAATCCATTTCAAAACTGACTATTATTTGGCGGATAGTGCGATATACTGGCAGTTAACAAAGAAAAACGGCTACTAACCTATGAATGGTCAAATTCGGTTGATTACTTGATTTCCGTGCACCACATTGCTTTATTGAGCACGCAGGCATTTTGCGTTCACATCTATATGTGTTCACTACACAAAACCAAGTCCAAAAAAACTATTTTAATACGGAAAATTACGATTTTAACTCTAGTTGTTTACCACTTGACAGCGCATGCAAAGACTACAATATACATACTGAGCGCATGTACTACAAAGACATTTGGCGCATAAAATGGCGCATGGCACGCGGCTGTAATGTCTGTTGCTAGTATCGGAAGTAAGAGCAACGTAATATCATGCTATCTCTTTCACCATACGCTATCGAAAGTTGGAAAGAAAGAGATAAGTTGTGTTTTTGACCTTCTATGTAGATTTCATGTATATTTGCATAACATAAATGTATCTATAGTAGAATAGGGCCTCTCCATGTATTTATCTACTCAAAGTATTTAACAGAGCTTGTTTTTGAGGATACAACTATACAGTCGTCGTATAAGTAGTCCGCCGACATAGAAAGCTATGGGACATATTTATGAGTAAGCTGCATGCACCCATATTTTTTCACACGATTGATCTGACTCTTCTACCCAGGGAAAGTTTACCTCGAGAGGCTTTTGTTGGGCAGATTAACTTTTTAAGGTTTAAACTTCAACTGGGCATAATGATCGAACACTAATAAGTAATAACTACCGGAATCAACGAAGAGTTCGCCGTCTGAGACCTCAGATGATAACTTCTGTGCAATAGTATGCGCTAATACGAGCAGGTACCGGTTTCAGTGGCAACGCGGTCTAATGTTCCTGATTATGTGATGAATTATCAGTATACTGTTCTAGTATTCATAGAGTAGGGCTGATTGAAGTATCGTTTCCAGTGGCGGCGCGGCTCCGTCGAAAGCAACTCGGGTGGCTGCTGCGTAGTCCGCGTGGCGCTGCCGGACGAGTGCCGGGGCTCCATCCGGCGCGTGGCGCTCCCGTGCCGGCCCGGCGCCCGGGCGCGGGACCTGTGCCGAGCGCTGGCCCACGCCGCCGCCATCACTAACCCGCAGGACTATGCGCTCTTCGCGCTGCATGACGAGCAGGGTGAGTAGCTATGAGTCCTTAGGTCCTTACCACAGATGTATAAATATAAGGAGATCGGACATGCCGGCCGATTTTTATTGAGTACGCCTATCGCAACTATATTAACCCACACAAAGCCCAAGTAACTGACAAGACAAAGCACGCACACATCTAAAACACACACACTTGTATACCTACGCTCTTATTGGACAATACACGCGCATCATATCAGGCATTTTGGGAAGAAACGTAATATTCTCTGCGGTCAGCACGCGTGCACAGTATGGCAGAGTATGCCCATTGAGCTAACACCTGCGACGCGGCCGCCGGCGGCTTGTCCTCT
Organism: Epinotia brunnichana; assembly: GCA_963854355.1. Lineage (NCBI taxonomy): Eukaryota > Metazoa > Arthropoda > Insecta > Lepidoptera > Tortricidae > Epinotia > Epinotia brunnichana. The sequence continues at coordinate 11,161,802 of OY977949.1, read as the reverse complement.
CTCTAGTATTCTATGCTCTGAGGTCCTTACAGTCTTTGCCAACATCGAACCTCAGCGGGCTCAATCCATCCCCGAAGGGATCCGGCACTGGAAGATGGTAAGCACGTTACCAACCCTTTATTGATTTGAGGATTCGTTGTGACGACAAATGCAACTCAACACAGCGCATACTCGGGAGCTTTGGCGACCTCACCCCCAGGAACAGCACATACCTACAGAGCTACTGGTGTTATGGCTTCGGTCTTCTGTAAGATGGAAGTCTTCCCCAGTTGGGCAGCTCCAAAAATTAGTGATTCTCACTAAGAAGATATCATTGTGGAAACTCAAGGTGGAAACGCAAACAACGGTAGCAGTGCAGAGCGGCGCGATGGAGGGACCTAAGTTACCAGATTTTTACTCGTTTTCATCTGCCTAAACTAATTGGACTTAAATGACATCGGATAATAAGTAGCTAGTTAAAACCACTTTTACTATTTGTCTGTCCATAAAAACCGGCTAAGTGCCAGTTGGACTCGCGCACGAAGGGTTCCGTACCATTATCTATAAAAACGGCAAAAAAATCACGTTTGTTGTATGGGAGCCCCCCTTAAAAAAATATTTTATGTTGTTTTTAGTATTTGTTGTTATAGCGGCAACAGAAATACATAATCTGTGAAAATTTCAACTCTCTAGCTATCACGGTTCTTGAGATACAGCCTGGTGACAGGCAGACGGACGGACGGACGGACGGACAGCGAAGTCTTAGTAATAGGGTCCCGTTTTACTCTTTGAGTACGGAACCCTAAAAACTATACCATACCAAAACACACAGATTTTAAGGGACAAAACTTACGATTATATTTACAACAACCGACCTTTTAGAAACTGAGATACGAAATGCTTTTGTTTACAGAAACGATGCTGAACGAGAACGATTGTCCCCAAGAAGTGATGGCCGAGAAGAACGGACAAAACTTCATCCTGGCTTACAAGAGGATAGACGCCAAGATCGCGTGGCCGCAGCAGGCGTTGCTCTCCTACCCTTAAGCCTTAAGCTAAGCCGTACCCACACAAATAGGGCGCGTATCGCAAACACTAGTGGAATTGTCCGTGACCTGGTCGGTCGGACAAACTGCGCATTGGTGTTGGCATTACGCCACACTAACACCATCCCTCTCTAAAGCCCGCGTGTCTAAAGCGCGGTTTTGATATGCGGAAACGACTTACGCAAGATCTATCGCTAGTCTAAACCCCGCTTAGTAAGTTGGGTAATGGATAAGTGTCTGGGATTGACAAGAGCTAGTGGTTTTACCCCAGAGCAGTAATTAAGTACTCTGGATAAAACACTGTGACAAAATAATCTCTTAATCAAGGAAAAGAATCTTGTGGACTAATGTGTGCAATAGTTACGTGAAATAGTACCCCGAAATTAACTCTCAGTACCAATAAGTATGTCGTGTTTACAAGATACTCATTAATAACAAATAATCTATATTTATAACCTCTTAACGATAAAGTGATATTTTCTAACGATATTACCCAGCTGGCGAGAATGAACATTAGCTTACCTTATGCATAAGTACATTTCTTTAGACAGTATTTTTTAAATGCTACTCCATCATAGGCGTACTACCTAATGTCTTTTAATAATGTAGCTTTTTTACCCAATCTTATAACATAAGTGATGTTTTATACATACCTTTGATAAAGCGACTGAACAAAATTCGAGTTGTCTTAAAAATACAAATTTTGTAAATTTGTACGTGTGGTTTGATTAGATTTTTTATGTATGCATGCATGTACCATGTAGAGGAAATCTTTGACCTATAAGTTTTATTTACTTTATATTGTCTTCTATTTATTTACTCAAATTAACTTTTCTATATATAGGAGAACATAGGTATTTGTTCCTAAATTTTAATTAAACTTGAGTAGGTACGCTATTATTCTTACCAAATTGTTATTTGAGTTTAAAATTTTATTTCACAAAATTTTCTAGTTCCAAATTTTACTTTTGAAGTATATTTAACTCTTTAATACTAACTTGTTTATGAACTGTGATGTAATTCGTATTAGTAACGTAAGGATTTGTATTGATTTTGTATATTCGTAGAGGCGTTTCGTAATATAATTTATTTATACTTAATTTTAAGGAAATGTGTTTAACGCAGTTTTGCAAGTCTATAGATAAAAACAGCGTGAGTAACAACAAGTCGCTTTAGGCCTGCAACACACTGGCGCGGCTTGCGGTGGCGGACCATAGTAAATGTGACAGCTAATGACAAGTTTTCTATTGTCCGCCGCGGCCAGGCCGCGCCAGTCTGTGAGAGGCCTTATTTCTTCCCAAGAATGAAGAAAGTGTATTCAGATGAGCTAACTGCCTTAACACCACAGACAATATTTTTATAGTTAGCCCAGTAGATACCACCGTTTGATTATCGGTGGTAGGCAGCGATTCTGAGTGACGGTGTTCACACATACATTTTGTATTTATTGCAGTCTTGTATTTTAACGTTAGTCATAATAACACGTATATTGTGTTTTGATAACAATTTCAGTCACTTGTGGAGAATAAACGAATTTTTACCAAACTTATTCCTTTTGTTTTATTACCTGATTATAACCGACCAAAATAAATACTCTGAATATGAAATTTTGAATGTTTTACTTAGTGGTCCGTTTGCACTTATAATCGGTATCCAAGGGTCGCATAAACATGTTAGGGGTCTGTACAATAAATTAATAATTGGTTCAGGCGCACTATGATAGCCTGTTAAAACCACTTCTACTATGTCTAGAACAACTAATAAATGGATAGTCTGAGGACCTCTTCGTCTATTGGCCTCCATCTAAAAATGTGAGTAATACCTATTCAACGATTTTTAAATAACTAACAGTTACACTTCAGATACAATGTTTAGGCACAAGCTACCATAAGTTGGTTTCTATGGCAACCGAAAAGGCATCGTAAATCGAAACAAAACAAATTCAACAGGAACAAGCGACGAATGCTTAGGAACAAACACAGAAAAATCACTGATCAAACAACGAAGGCATATGAGTAGGTAACAAGTATTTTTCTTACCATTGTTACTGAACCTCAAGTTCCCAGCGTTAGAAATTCATAACGGCAAAGTAACAATTGAAAATCAATTTTGTAGTACCGTAAAACCATACAACTGTAGTCCACTAACCCAACTATGGTCCAAAAGTAAACTCATTCGTTTCTATCAATACCGATTTCGTATTTGTGATTTTATACCTACGTTATTATTTAAAATTGTGTTATTAAGTATATTGCCTGTCTTTAAGTTCATCCATGAAAAAAGTCCCACCTGAGCAAGTAATATGAGAATTGATTTGGACCATAGTTGGGTGACCTGGACTATAGTTGTGTGGTTTTACGGTATCAGAATTTGATCTTTGGAATTTATTGACAAACATAGATCTAACAGTTAAAAAATCACTACGGTGGACGGGAGCAAAGTTACAATGCAAGCAGAATATCCGAAGAAAATAAACCCTACTTATTGGGACAGAGTTCACGTTCAGCCTCGAGTGAGAAAATTCCCCGATACAGGGGAATCTAGTGAGACCACTGGTCGCAGATGGCAACCGCCGCCCGAAGTAGTTCAGGCACTGGTGAGGACTGTTTTTGATATGCTACTTTTGAAAGAAAGAAAGAAAGAAAAAATATTTATTCAAGACGCTTAGACTAACACATAACAACAGAACAGTAGACATTTTCAACAAAAGCGTCAGAGAAAAGGACTCCACTCAGCTTAATGACAAGGTACCATGTAAATACCTTGACGCTGATCTTCCGTGGATACCCTTACCCTTATTATAAGAGAGTGCTCCTATCCTTTTCACTTACTAGTAGATAAGTATTACTACGTACCTACGTACGTACTTAGGTACTAATATTATAAATGCGAATGTACCTAACTCTGTCTCTTATACTGATCAAATGTCTCGGAGAAGGACTTTGGACACTTTTTACCCCGGAAATCATCGTGTGAAAATTTATTTCGGAGAGTGATCAGTGATCAAGTTCTTTGCAAAATATATAAATGCGAGAGACGAATGCTTTATTAGAGACCTACACGGGTACTGACCAACCACTCACGTACGATGGTCCTTCGATCCGGATATTCTTCTGAGATGGTAGTGACTAGTGAGTTACGTGTTATCTTTCTACCTCATTTCTTTCTTTTAAAACACAAACCCTCTCCTCCATTGTTAAGTCCTGCAGTAAAACGTGTAAATGCTAATTGACTATTTAGTACCTAAGGCGCTGCTTGCCGAGGATACCTACTTATCTATAGCTTGTATTTTTTTAACAGAAACCGCCAGTTCCAGAAGTGACGTTCTACGATCGAGACTATGCTGTGACTGGCCAACTAACCCGGTCGCAGACTTTCGAGGACTTTGGGTACAAGGCCCCAGGAACGCATAGATTTAATAAGCATACTGCTTGTGCTGAAAATGAGTATATTTATCCACCTAGTAGAAGGGTAAGTAAAATTCCTAGTTGATTACGGAATCCTAAAAACAAGAGAGAGACATTTTTTGTGATGTAAAGTATTTTTTTTACAATTTGTAAGATTGGTTGGTACATTTGCACTACTTATAAGCATACCTGTGCTAACTCGGGGCACCTATACTAAAGTGATTATTTATTTTCTCTTCATTTTAAAATAAGAACAATAAACAAATTAAAACGTGCATTTATTTATTTATTTTAATATAGTTTTCTTCGTATACAATTTATATTTTTTCCCTATTCATCGGTAGTAAAGATTGCCGTCTAGATGAAAATATCCACTTGTAATTAATATACGATCTCTTAACGTCCACAGTGGTCAACGGGACATTTTATCTTATCTTAAAATATGTCTATTGACTTTTGAGTCAAAATAAAACAGATGTGATATGTGTTCAGATATGATATCGAAGCTTTTTATAGTAATCGAGGAAGCACATGTGTAAATATATATCGACATCTTTTTTATCGATATCAAATCCCTAAAAAGTGCCCCGAGTTAGCACAGGTACAGTAGACGGCAAACTTCGTGCGCAAATGACCTTGCCTGCGCAAAGGCGAATTGTACGTGCGAGCTGCCCCCCCATTTCGTCCCGCATGTTCAAGTTGTTTGCCGGGAACTGTATGCTTATTAGCGCTGATTTGTTAAAAAATTTAAAATTAGTAAAAAACGGGAGGTGCCAAATTAAAAATTCCCTCGAAGTAGGTAATCCAATTCGGTTAAGGCTCTCTCCGTGAGCGTGACCAACTCGAGCGATAAAACTAAAATTACTATATGTAGCTACAAGTGTCTGTAATAGTAATAGTTGATGAGCTGTCATTCTGGAAGTACTTACAAGGTTTCTAATAAAAAAGAATCGCGAAATGATCTCGAAGGTCAACTCAGAACCCTCCTTTTTAGTGTGGCCTAGAGTTTATAGTATGATTGATGTTAGTTAGTATATAGGTATATTTTGACTTCTAAATCAATCTCTTTATTCAAAAGCTAGCAGACCAGCCCCCCTTGTGCAACGGTCACGGTACGACGGAAATGCGGCATGCATATAAAGTGCCGGAGCTTCCACCGACCCTGGTCACCGATAAGAACCAACACAAGCATCCTGCCTGCCTGCCTGACCCGGTAACGCAACGCCTACTAAATACCTAAACACCGTTATTCTAATTGTACTGTGGTACAGTCACCAGCATCAGTATCTAAATAAATAAAAAAAGATTTATTGTCGCAAAAAACACAAAATCACAAACTCGAACACTGATGTACTTAGGTACTTATATAAAACAACAGAATACAGAAAATAAATGGATGCGACAATATGCTCGGGGCTCAGCGTTTGCTGCTAGCCTGTCGGCTATAATACAGCGCTGTTTTTCAGCCCGCACCTACAACACGGGATACAATATAATTAATAGCTAGCTGCAAGGGGAACATTCGCATTACTCGTAATGAACTTTTACTTTTAAGGACTAAAGCATGTAACCACAAGAAAGCGCGCACGAATAAATATCTGACAGAGTCTATCTAGGGACGTGCCAGGTATTTTACCTGATAATTATGGTAGATTGCTCGTGACTGTACTAGTAAAAAGAAAAACCAACTCGACCCCATCTCACCTTTTTCTTAATAAAATAATATAAGTATCTTAAATAAGGATACCCACGATTAGAAGTAATAAGTATTAGGGCACAGCGGAATGTCATCTCGGTCATATTTGGAGCGATCTAGGGAAGTAAGTCGACCTTAAGCCCTGGCTAGACGGTCGCCAACACGCCCCTCCGACCGAGCGACCTTGGTCTGCACCGACCGTGTAGACAGTTGTTTGGAGCAAAATTTCATACTACAGCGTCTAGCCAGGGCTTTACAGAAGACCGCAGCCAGAATATCACTACTACTTGCTATGTGTAGGTATGTAGAATAGTGTTATCACTTATGTTCCTGGCGGTGAGTCAGGCCGTTAGAGCTTCCGAGGATACACTGTGTTGAGATAGGGACCTGCATTTGACTTTTGATGTTGATGCAGCTAATCCGAAAGTCAATATCCGCGGGCCTTGATTCAGAGGGCCTACCGCGAAAGGCATTCGAAGTTTCCCCTCTCTATCATACTTACGAGTTCGTATATAAGTGCGACAGAGAGGGAAAACTTCGAATGCCGTTCGCGGTAGGCCCTCAGATTATTTATAAAAAAAACTCACCGACCGAGCCGGGGCGCATTTTATTACAGTCGGCCTCATAATCATAAGTTGCTGAACACCTAATTATGTACCTACTCTGTCGTTTTCACTTGACAAGTTCATAATGACAGTTTAACATGACGTTTACTGCGACATGGTAGGTACAAAGGTGTTAAGGCTTAACACCTTTGTACATTCGCGGAATGAAAAGGTGGACCACCACCTTAAGATCTGTTTTTGCTTGCTCAGTTTAAGTTATCGGTATCTGCTTTATCGACCGAGTATGAAACATTCCGTCATAATGAATGTCATTTCACTACATGGCCTACACATCTTATCATCTTATCTTATCTAGGTGAGGGCCCTTTCGGATGCACTTCGACCCAGTGGGATCTTTTGTGCATTTGCCCTCTCCTTTATACCTGCTCCCAGGCTTGCTCCATCATTGCTCCCAAATGAATTATACAAGTTTGTAAACAACAATTTCAACAATATATACGAAGCATGTACAACCCAAACACGGGTCTCTTCTAGTACTAAAGTTAATTGCGAGTGGATAACTGACAAATTAAAACACATGTCGGCTCAAAAAAATAATTTTCTCAAACATGCTCGGAAATGTATGCGTTAATGTCACGAAATGAAGACATGAAGTTCCTTGTTTATGGCTGCCTACATTACTTCTTGGCCTAGGCCAAGAAGTAATGTATGAAAACCCTAACTAAAAACATTATTGGCCGCTACTCTAACTTTTTAAATTTGCTTACTGATATTAAACAGACAAAGGAAAAAATACATACTGCCAACCACCAATACTTTTTTTTAAATGTTTTAGTTTTTTGTAAAAAAAAAAAATTAGTTTTTTTTCATTTTTTTTTCGTTTATTTTTTAGTGTTGTTTATCGTTTTTAATGATTTAAAAAAAAATCTTTTCTTTTCTTGATGTTTGTCTATTTTTTAATGTAAAAATTTTTGTAGCGTCTTTTATGTTATTTTTAAGTTTTTTTTATCTATTTTTCCTTTTTGTTTTACTTTTTTAATGTTTTTTTGTTTTTTTTGTCGTTTTTTTTATTTTTTCAAGTTTTCCTTTTTGTTTTACATTTTTTAATGTTTTTTTTTTAAATGTTTTTTGTTTGTTTTTCTTTTTTTTTGTTTTTTTTTTGTTTTGTTAATGTTTTTGTTTTTTTTCCTTTTTTTTTGTTTTTTAGTTTTTATTTTTGTTTTTTTCTTGTTTTTTTTTGTTTGTTTGTTTTTTTTCCTTTTTTTTCGATTTTGTTTGTTTTTTTTTGTTTTTATTTTTTTTTGTTTTTTTTTAATGTTTTACTTTTTTTTCCTTTTTTTTGTTTTTTTTAACGTTTTTGTTTTTTTTTTTGTTTTTTTTCCTTTTTTTTTGTTTTTTTTTAATGTTTTTTGTTTGTTTTTCTTTTTTTTTGTCCATTTTTTCGTTTTTTTCCTTTTTTTTTTGTTTTTTGTCATTTTTTGGGCGTTTTTTTTGTTTTTTTTTTGTTTTTTTTAGTTGTATTTTTATATATAATATTTTTTTCCTTTTTGTTTTACTCTTTTGTAATGTTTTTTTAATATTATTCTTTTCTAATGTTTTTTTTTCTTTTTAAGATTTTTTTATCTAGAATCTTTCTCACTTTAGTGAGGTGAAAAGGATTCTATTTTTAAACCACTCACATTCGCTAGCTCGTGTTTCAATTCCACACTCGCGGTTAAGGCGCTGTATGCAGCTGCGCATCGAAAAAGTGCCTTTTCCAAACCGATTATTAGTATACTTGTACTATTGCTAGAGATCCAAATTTTTGATATGTATATCTTCAGTTCATTGGCTATGTTCGTACTTCGTAAAATCACGATTGCTTACAAAAACCTCGATAGATTTTGCCTTTCAAAACAGTGCTTTTTTACCACCAAACTCGAAATATCTCAAAAGTTATTTGGAATATTACAATGAAATTTGTTGTGATAGGTAGCTTTTTGGTAGATCTATCTACCGGCTTCTTAGAATTTCAATATGTTTGATAATTCAATACATTTGGTCATTTGTCTGAAAAACCGGGTGTCCGCGTCATGCATGCGCGGTGGCGAGTACAATTTAGTACGCCCGTGGCCACTGCTGACGACGGACCTGTGAATGTTTACCTGGCACGCAAATACGCCTTTTTGCAGCAATTATTTCGAGTTATCAAGGTAAATAAAAATATATAAAGGAATAGGAAACGCTAATACATGCTGGAGAACACATTCGAAATGATAGAATAACAAATATAAGGTATGCGATATTTACTACATTAAAGCGTTTCTACATCCGCACCTAAAACGTATTAATAGGTAGCTGGAGCATATTGACAAGATGTCAATAAAAATCTTCAGTTATCCTGAATACGTATTTAGAACTGTTAGGTAGTAAGTAGTCGGGTGTAAATCGGATTCGGACACGAGCACATGGTTGGGGGGGTAATGGTACCAATTATGGACTGTACGAATAATAGATTTATTTATTCATACAGAAATATATCAAAAGCATTTAGGGCTATTGCGCCGGATAGCGACTACCTAGACTAAAGTCCTAAACGAGTTGGTGAACTGAAGTATATTTACTTGCTGTTTAGTAGATTCTATTAAAAACGAGTGCGGAAAAAGACCCTGCCACTCCACCAGCAGCAGGCCACGGCCCTTCCTCATCTTCGTTATAGACATACATGTATACATACGCTACGGCACATCTTTTCGTCCAATATTCCGCAGTGTCTCAAGAGTGTCTCGAGAGTCTTTGACCAGTGTGCGTTGCCAGTGATGACATATGGAACGGAAACGTGGTCGCTTACTATAGGCCTCATAAGAAGGCTCAAAGTCACTCAAAGGGCGATGGAGATGGCTATGCTGGGAGTTTCTCTGTGCGATCGCATCAGAAATGAGGCTATCCGCAGCAGAACCACGGTAACCGATATAGCCCTCCGAATCGCTAAACTTAAGTATCAGTGGGCGGGGTACATTGCACGTAGAACCGATGGCCGTTGGGGCGGAAAGGTTCTCGAGTGGCAACCACGTACCGGAAGGCGCGGCGTGGTTAGGCCCCCCACAAGGTGGACTAATGACCTGGTAAAGGTCGCGGGAGTCCGCTGGATGCGGGTGGCGCAGGACCGGCTATTGTGGCACTCTTTGGGGGAGGCCTATGTCCAGCAGTGGACGTCTTTCGGCTGATATGATGATACATACGCTCGAAAAACATAAACTTCCTTCTGAGGCAGTCGGGCACAAAGTACTACAGGGTGTTCCCCTATACAGCTGCAAAACTTTGCCAGCTGTTTGTGCACATGATACCCATCACAAAACACTAAAGTATGCCGTTTCACATCTCGCACTCACTCTGCCACCGCTGTTTCTCCAAATAACAACCAAGAAAGCCTCCCCCGCCACGCCCCTTTAAAAATAAGCCCACTAAAGCAAATAAATGTGACGTTATCTAAGTGAACATACCTTTTGTCGGTATGGAGTTATTGATATGACTCACTCACTCACTCACTCATCAACGCACAGCCGAAACTACTAAGACTAGAGAGTTGAAATTTACACCAGAACTACCTTTTACAACGTAGGCAACGCTAAGAAGGATTTTTGGAAATTCCACCCCTAAAGGGGGTAAATAGGGGTGCAAAGTTTGTATGGGGGAAACTTTATTTTTAGAGCTAGAGACTTAAATTTTTGCATAAAAATTACTTATTAGAATACAAATTAAGTACTTTCAATTCAATTAAATTTATTTTGTTAAACATAGGTAACAACGTTTATAAGTATTGTTGGTATACAAAATATAAGACTTCTGTGCATCACCCACAATGTAGGTTTACAAAATATTTCAGCCAGCTAATATATTTATAAAAATTAAAAAAAAAATTCAATACAGTGATTGGTGTTAAATACTTCAAATACATGTCAAAAACTCTCAAAAAATACTATAACCAAAGAATATTATAACTAAGGAATGTCTTGAATGGAATCATGTTATGTCGTAGGGTCGTTTAAATAATCTTTAATGGTATAATAACACTTTTCAATCAAATATTGATCTATTGATTGAAATGATTGATCCAATAATGTCATGGAAAGATCACATAGATACATTATACAGTAAGTTAGCAAGATTGATCTATGCTCTAAGACAGTTAAGACCACTTGTGTCAGAAAGTTGCTTAAAAGAGCTGTATTATGCGTACATATACTCTCAACTTTCATACGGGATAATGCTTTGGGGCAACAGTACGGATTATGAGCGCATCCTAAAGATCCAGAAACATGCAATTAGAGTACTTCGCTATGCAAAGGACAGATACACGTGTCGCGAACATTTAAGAAAACTTAGTATCTTAACATCAGTTTCAATATGTTTCAGTATGTTAAACGTTGGATAACGTTTAACATACATCAAAACTTCCAATATATAAGTTATACCTCAAAGGAGAGGTGAAAATAGTTCGAGATCAATGAGAAATGCGAATAACTTAAAAAGAAGCGGGTTGTGTCCGAGATACAACCGTTAATTAAGTTTAAGTGGATACTTATTTGTTGGTTGTCCCCGTAAAATATATATCTGCATTAATTCACTAAAATCTGTATAAGCACAGATAAATCGGTATATATAGCAACATTGACTGACGTAGCTCGTTTGACTCGCGAGGCATTGAAAATGGCGGTCATTTCAGCATAGTTTTCATGCCCGTCACATAAACCAAATAACATTTTGTGATTAACAACTAATAGCAAATAAAGAAGGATTAAAACATGTAACAAACAATTATTTGAAATCAGATTAGGCTTCTCTACAAAAAGTTAATCCGGAAGTTACGTGATACATTTTGAACTGTACCCCTATACAAGAACGCGAGCAAAGAAGTATCCACTTCAAAACAACCTCGCCCAGACTTAGAATAGGCACAAAACTTCCGAAGTTAATAGGACAAATACTTTTTAACCGGCTACCTTCAAACCTTAAAACCATAACGAACGACAACTCTTTTCGCTTCCATGTAAAACAACTATTGCTTGAAAAAACACTGTATAGTTTACAAGAATTTCTTTCAAATGACTAAATAACAAGATCTTAAAAGCTTGACGTTAATATTTGTATTATGTTTTCTTTCTCTATTTTATGTAATAGTATTATGCTATGAGTATAAGTATTATTAAACTATTTACAAATAATAACAATTCTGTACACAACTGTACACATCTATTGTATTTTATTGTAACTGACAAGTTATAATTTTAACACATTTTTATCTGTATATTCATTGTACTATGATTTCAATTGTAAAATTATGATAATAAACAAATCTGAATCTGAAGTCAATTGTCTTTTAAATTTATTAATAACCAGTGCTTAATTCGGCCTGAAATTTTATTGAAAATGTTTGGTGCCATTCCCAAGATTCCGCCTCTGATTAGCGCGGTGTTGTTGCTACCCTGCAAAGTTTTAAATTTTTGTTTGTATTGTTTACGTGTCGGAAATCTGCGGCCTTCTGAAACGTTACTGAACATGCTTGGATTGGTCTTGACAAAAATACCTACTTCTAGGATATACAGTTCTTCTAGTTTGTATGGAGAGCAAGACATTTTTAAAGTAAGGGATTTGTAACTTCGGTTTTTTAATTATTAATCACTTAAGAAGGTTAAAAGGGGGTTCGAATTATGTATAGAGAGCAAGACATTTTTAAAGTTAGAAATTTGTAACTTCGGTTTCAGACTATTTACTATGAGAGTTCAAATAGGGTTCTAAGTTTGTATAGAGAGCAAGACATTTTGAAATAAAGAGAGATTTGTTTCTTCGGTTTTAGACTGTTTACTTAAAGACTAGGTACAGTCAGCGTCATATAGTTAGTAACAGCCAAAGTAGCCAAATATATCGTAACACATCCTTACACCTATAGTAACAAAGACGTGTTGCGATATATTTGGTTACCTAGGCTGCTACTAACTATCTGATGATGACTAATTTCAATGTTTTTTTTTATTAAACAAACATTTAAATTTCTTAAACAAACATTTAGACGATAACATGTTATACGTGGACGAAGTCGCGGGCAACAGCTAGTTTATATATATATATTTATTTAAGCTTTATTTATTCCATATTGTTTGTGTTAGTACATATTTACTAAATCTAAAAGATTTATGCAATTTTTTCTTTCTTATATGGACCCCATTCGGGTAAAAGCCATATATCGCCAGATATTAGGAGAAAAGAAGGGCACTGGAAGCAACAAACTGGTCAGGGCCGAAAGGCAAAACAAGGAAAGGTAGACGACGAAGACGTTGGACCAATGACATAACTGAGGTCGCCGGACCTAGCTGGATGCAGTTGGCTAAAGACCGAAAAAAATGGCATGAGATCGAGGAGGCTTTTACCTAAATTTACATTTGCTTTAAAAAATTCAACATAAATCAAACAAAAAAAGACAATTAAAGCTTAATTTATATTTATATAATTACTTCCGGTTGTAAATTTTGTTGGATTCTTGTGTAAAGCATCTTAGAATAACGATTAAAAATGAAATATACAAAAAAACGCTATTATAAATTAATGATTTTCGAAACCGTATTTTGCCTGGAGTATAGAGCCAAGTATAAGTCCAATCTTGTTGGCTTGTTGAGAGTATCAAGGTCCATCGCGGTGTGGCCGCTGGTCGAGGTAGCATGGTAGGCAGCACGCGCCGCGCGAGCGCAGTGACATAACACTTTTAGGTATTTAAGAGACAAATTGAATTTGTTATTTTTATATGATGTTTGGTCAAATTACATTTTTTAATAGACATAGTCATGTACTGAAGAACTTGCTGGTCTTAAAATAACCACCCTGTATAATAAAATGCTCTTCTGACTAACAGTGGTCTAATTATCCAGTTTTTGATCAGTCAGTCATACTTATGTAACAAAGGTAATAATTATGGTAATAATACTCCTTGCATTTCATTAAATTGTCAAAAGGGCCTCTACGTGTTGGCTCCGTTGGTACTTTGTAGGTACCTAGCCCCACGCATGCCTCCCAAAGGTCCGGGACATCATTGTCCCGTGAGCGGGAAAGACATACATGGTAATAATATAATTTGCCAGGAGATAAATAGATGAACATAGCTATTTGTTTATTATTTTTGATGGTTTCTTAAGCGGGTGTTAACCGGCGCTATAACTTTACCTAGAAGTAATCGATTTTATTTCGGTTTAAAAAACCTGTAATATATTAGTACAATCCATAATTGGTGACGTTCACCCTTAGGAAGTGAAGATGTACTATTATTTTATCAGTTCTACGTATTTGGAAAACGGAAGCACCCACATAGGAACTGGGAAAACGATGGTGGATTGATGATGAAGAAATCTGTACTAACATATCTTTGGAAAGTAAGTGTCCATAATTGATGTCATCATACTACGATGTACTTAAGAACTGTAACTACCTATTATTCCTTATTTTCTTTAAAAAAATAGATTTAAATAAATAAATAAACAATAAATATTTGGGGACAATCTTACACAAATCAACCAAGATTTGAAAAATAAAACAATTATTCAAGAAGACAAACATTTATCGTATGATCCGCAAAAACGAGCCGAATACGGATGCCAACAGAATAAGGCCGTTAGCGGGGTGCGCGGGACGCGCGTCTCCCGCTCCGTCTGCCTCACCTCCGCAAATACCTAAATATCGTCTAATAAGAGCGCCTTAAATTATAACTGCACCCTTGTATAACAAATAACTATTTATTATTTCCTCACATCGTTTGAGAAAAGCACTATACAAGCCTCGGCCGGAACAGGGATTGCTGGACTCGTTGTATCCGGCCTCGTCTACGACTCGGCCGTTTAGCCCAAACTCGTCCATCAATCCCTTACTTCACGGCCTTTGCAGTAATGTACTATTACTACAAATACACCTAAATGATCCACAAAATAAACAAAGTGAACTTTTGTATAAAACATATAGAAATAAAACAAATAAATACATGTATAAAGCTAAGAATAATCACACTAAGAAAGAAATATGTAATAATTTTAAGAATTCTAGGAAGCCATACCATCAACAAACTAACTGGTAGGATAATAAAAGCAGTTGACGATCTACTGTTGAAGTCGTTCAAAACTAAAGCAAAAAGCCTGTGTGATAGGTTTGCCAGAGACTTCGAAAATAATGTTACTAAGATACTGAGCACATGTAGTGAGCCGTTGCTTGATGAGGACACCTATAACAATAAACCAAACCTAACTCTAAATATTAAGAAAATTAATGAGAACTGTATGAGCACTAAGTATAATTAAAAACATAAATGATAAAAAAAGTGCAGGCCACGATAAGATTAGAGCAAAAGACATCAAACATATTTCTCAAGAAATAACGCCAGTCCTTACACACTTAGTAAATCAGTGTATACATTCCTCTACTTACCCAGATAAACTGAAAATAGGAATGATACGGCCAATTCACAAAAAAGGTAGCTGTACTGATACTAACAACTATAGACCAATCACTATTCTTCCGACCATAGATAAAATAATTGAAACATTTCTAGGAAAAAGTATTAACGGATTCCTATCAAGCAACGGTATCATACATGAAAGGCAGTATGGCTTTCAAAGGGGAAGAAATACTGCTCAATTGCTCGCACAATTCACAGATGAGGTCAATTGCCACCTAAATGAAAGAAAGCATGTAATTGTTACCATGATTGATTTTAGCAAAGCCTTTGATACACTAAACTTAAATAAACTGTATACAAAACTCGAGCAAGCTGGTATACAGGGGCCACTCTTAGAACTTATTAAAAACTATCACTAAGTCAGTCTTTGCTAAAAGGCAATTTGCAAATCAATCTGCCTACCTATACAATAACATAAATAAAATTATTTCTATATACCCTATGCAATTGTTTAAATGTAAAAAAGTTGTGATGGAATGGATAAAAGAATTAAACTATGATGAAACAGAAGCACTCCTCAATCATACAGTGTAATACTAGTTATAAATAAAAATAAATAACTACATTATACCTACACATGTACTTGCATATTTTAGCTCTCACGCTCAAACAAATACACACACATGCACGCATGCGACCGCGCTCACACACACACACACACACACACACACACACATACATGCACACACACACACACACTCACACACACACACACACACGCACACTCAAATATACACACACATATTAGATTAATTAATTTAAATTAAGGAAAAGTGTACATTTACTTTCATTTAAATCACTTTTATGTAATGGTTACATTATTGCTAATATAGGAAGAGCGGGATCTTCTGCCACAAGTATTTATAATACTTACTAGAAGATTCCAACCCTAAACTATTGTACATATTTTTGTAACCAAATAAAGATTTTTCATTTTCATTTTCATTTTCATTTTCATCATACAAACAGGTATAACATGGTCAGTATAGCAAATGAGCAGAGTGAGATGGCTCAATCGCTACAAGGCACAGCCCAAGGCTCAATAATCGGCCCTACTGAATACATAATCTATGTTAATGACATGTGTAACATATTTAGAGAAGCCTCAGTATACCAGTTTGCCGATGACACCTGTTTAATAACTGCAGAAAAGGACGAAGAAACTGCACAAAGTAAGATGCAGAGTGAGTTCAACATACTATGTGAATGGGCCCATGATGCTGGACTATCTATTAATTATCAACTCTTGCATGCATACCACTCACACTTCATGTAATTGTGATACCCTAGAAGTTGTAACACATCACACTTACCTTGGCCTTACAATAGATAATAAATTTAACTGGAATAATCACATAGAAATAGTATGTAAAAAACTAAGAGCCATCCTATGTAACATTAACATACTTAAACATAAAATGCCGTACACTACTCTGCGACTACTGTACATGGCCATGGCTGACTCAATCATAAGCTATGGAATCTCTAGCTATGGTAGAACATACAAAACATATTTACAGCGTATATATAACCTACAAATTAGACTACTGAAAACAATAGTCCCGCTAAAAATTAAATATAAATATAGAGATAATTATCATAAACTATTTAAATACTGCAGAGTCATGAATGTATTCGATAAAGTTAAAATGGCAATTGTAATGCAATATAAACATAAATTGGGAGATCTTGTTAAGTACACAAGGAAAGGCAACCTACGAACCCTGACCAGTAAGAATGTATACATAATTAACAAATATAACAACACATATGGGCAAAGAGTGTGGTCTAACTACCTACCCTTTGTATTAAACAGCTTTCCCAAAACTATTGTAGAAAATATAGAAAGTAAACCTACAAAAACTAAAAATATAATTAAGAAAATGTTCATTATGGCCCCCAGTAGTAACATAGATAAATATAACTAGTTATTAAGATAAAAAAGTTTAGTAAATAATCTTAAATATTAAAGATTGTACTAAATG
This sequence comes from Epinotia brunnichana, assembly GCA_963854355.1. NCBI lineage: Eukaryota > Metazoa > Arthropoda > Insecta > Lepidoptera > Tortricidae > Epinotia > Epinotia brunnichana. The sequence continues at coordinate 11,144,650 of OY977949.1, read as the reverse complement.
TAACTGATATATATAATTTAATCACAGATCTGAAAATAAACAGTTCAAATTTTAAATTTAATTTTTTTTATTTTTTTATTTCCACAAAGCGGATGATGCAGTTCGCCGGGAGCACCTTGAATTCCTTTGGTTGCGGGTAACCGTTACCAAAGTAGTTCATTCTTTGTCTGGCAAGGGCATGACATTCACACAATAAGTGTTCCATAGTCTCATCCTCCTCGCCACACATTCTGCAGTCTAAACTATCCGATAGTCCCATCTTGGCCAAGAGATCCTTGACCCCGAAGTGACCTGTGAACACTCCAGATATAATTCTGAGTTGCTTCCTACTGGATTTCCAGAGTTTTCTGGTCCAGCCCAAGTCCACTCCTTCTATGAAGAGCTTAGAGTGCCTTAAGCCAGCCTCATGGCCTACACATACTTCCACTATGAGAACTGACCTCTTTGCATTTTGGAAAGGCGAGTTAAAATTAAATAATTAATAAAAACCGGCCAAGTGCGAGTTGGACTCGCGCACGAAGGGTTCCGTACAATTATCTATAAAAACAGCAAAAAAATCACGTGTATGGACGGACGGACGGACAGCGAAGTCTTAGTAATAGGGTCCCGTTTTACTCTTTGAGTACGGAACCCTAAAAAAGGACTACATACGATACAAGAAAAAGCAATGATGACATTGAGAGGAAATAATATTCACATTTATAGTTTGAATAAGTAGGTTTGTACCTACTAAGAGGATTTCATCATTAGATTTATCAAACTTGAGACAACGTAATCGCAAGATCAAACTTATAAAAAGGTTTTAGTTCAACTATTAATAGTCAATAAAGAACATTCGTCTAAGTAAATTTAAGCTTTGTTGTCAAACTATTAAACATAATTTTCAATACAACACTCTCGTCTGTTACACAGTTTAAAAAGGTAACATGTGCTTGCAACGCGTAAATGAATTCATCTGAAAACTGGTCAACCTTTTCATTCCGCGACTGTAGGTACCTACCGGGCTTAACAGTTAAGCCTCTTGTGAGGCTGACCTATTTACAATAGTTATTTGTTATACAAGGGGGAAAAGTTGTATTTTACCTGCGAGTGTTCATTTGAAACACGAGCTAGCGAAAGGATTCTATAATTGACCACGAGCGAAGCGTTTTGTTTTTTAATTATTGTTTTTTTCCTTTTTTCCCCTTTTTCTCATTTTCTTCGCTGTAGTGAGGTGAAAAGATTTGTGTTATACACAGGTGAAAAGTTATTTTACGTCTCGTGTGTTGAAACATTCGCAGGTAAAATACAAATTTCCCCCCTTGTATAACAAATAACTATTAAACCATCTATAGTTGGATTAGTTAGTTTCATTCATCTGCTGCGAGGCGGCGGCGGTCAGTGGGAACTGGGAACTACATACACATATTTACTGTATTAATTAGACGGTTCAAATTCCTTTGTATGTAAACTAGAATGCGTTCCGGCCCGGCGCGGTCGGAGGGTTCGTACCTCCCTACTTTATAATGTTGCTTTCTTTTCAGCCAATGGTAGAGCCAAGTTGGCACAAAGACCTGGAACCTTTAGACACAACTCATGAAGGATATGAGAAGTACTTAGACCCTTACCTCACAACTAGTCGGCTTCAACATAGACCGTATACGACAGAGCAGTTGAGTAGAAGATCTGTAACAAAAGATATTGTGACTTATCACACTTTATCCCAAGAGCCCTGGGTGAGTTTACCTATTGGTAGTTAGAAAGAAAAGTAGAGTACCACACTAACTAATTTGGCGCCATTTCCTAGGCTCATCTTTCTCTGGCCAGACTAAACGGCGACTTTACCTTCATTCGTGCCTAAGGGGACCAACCGATTGCGCCCCTATTGCCGCTTTCAAATTCTTCGTTTGGTGTTAAGGAGACGCTACACGAGCGAAATCGGCCATGCTTCCGACACGTATCCACACGTGCCGAATCACGCTGCTGGCCTGCCGATTTTGCTCGTGTAGCGTCTCCTTTAGCATCCTTGCCGCTTGCGAATCAGCAGCGTTTTATATCCTTATCTGTGTCATCCAAAGATAAATAAATAGCATAGGTGGAGTGTATCTTGGAGGATCTGAATAACTAATGCCGTCCTTTACTTTCTTAGGAAGTACATTTATAAGAGAAAGATAAACAAATATGGCTACTCTACTTGGTCTTTAATGGTGCAATAGACCCATTTCTGGATTGAATTGTAAATTGTGTGTGTGTGTATTTGACAGATGTCATCTCGACTAGTGTTGTGTAATCTTCATAGTAAGCTTTTGTCGATACAATATTTAATCATAAAATAAATTAAACAGATTTTACTGGTCCAAAATATCACTAGCTTGACTAGCTTGGCAAAGGGGAACATAACACAAAGCTCTGCGTAGGGGGCGACACTGACACATACCGTAAACAAACCGCCATGACGTACAATGTCATATTTTTTAACCTAACAAACAATAACAAATAATTGATGACAACGCGTTTAATACAATAGTTTTATTATCATTTGTGTGTAAAATACCTGTACTGTCATATTAAAATGCCATCGTATAGCCATTTAAAGGTGGATGAGGGCTTTTTTTTTGCTTTACGACGTATTGCCGCTTCGCATAGTTTTCGTATCATAGTTTCCTTCGGAAATGAATGATGCCCTTCATTCTTGCATCCAATTACGCAGCACTGATGCATTTTATTTATTGAAATATTCTCTTCCCTATTTGATCCAGAGCTTTGAAGGACTTGTCAAAGAAACTGTTTACTAATTGTGATAGTGCTGCACTTTGCAGTTTGGTATCATCGCCTTCTGTTATGTAAGTACGGTCAGCTCTAAAAATATGTATCCAATTATCAACTTTATTCCACCGACATACGTTCGTAAACATAATTATTTATAGACGTGACCCTACTATCCTCTTATTAAACATGCAACTTCTTTATTATCATTATGTAATGTAGGCAATCCAGTGGTAATCGAATCAATTTAGGCAAGCCAGTGGTAATCGAGTTCTATGGGCCCCACTAATGATTTGTAACTATAGCATTAAAATTCATTCATACTTTAGTGTTTTCCTGGTTGTACCCTAAAGGAGCCCCGGGGTCCAAAGGGGTTGGCACCTAATCCCAAGATTAATTGCATTTCTTTTCATTCTTATATTATAAATATGGTTCACCTGTTGTTCATAATTTGTAGCATTCGATGTTGAAGCCGCTGAACCAATATCATACTTAGCAATAAGTTTCCTTTTTTTTGACAATTTCTGAAAACAAGAAAACGGTTCTGAATATTAGGTATATTGAAATGAATTAAGGCACTCATTAAAATTTCTGGGTTTGATAACTTTCTCTTTGTCAATTATCATGTTAAGACCCTTTTGTATGAAACAGTAAACCGGCATGCATGCAGTTCTGCCGATTACGCTCGTGAAGCGTCTCCTATTATACCTAGTTTACACTATGCCGAAGTGAGCAGGGAAGTGGGCAGGACGGGCGTAAAATGCGGTATTACGCCACCCTACCCACTTCCCTGCTCACTTCGGCAAAGTGTAAACCAGGCATTGGGTCCTAGTTTTCTTTTTTAGTAAAGTACCATATTTATCTCTGAATATTTTAAATTGTATTCACCAAAGCTGACGTGAAACTTAATAAATGGCATATATCAATGTGAAAGTGTTGTCCGGTTATATCAATACAAATGAGCACTTTGCACATGTTGATACTAATTGCCACTTGTTTGAATAAATCACACCAGACCAGCTGAATAAGTCTTAGAAGGACTAGGACGTTTGTGCATAAGACTTGTATAATCTGAAAATATACACTTACTGGTTGACATGATAATAATAATAATAATAAGCCCGCAGGGCAGCTTGTGGCGAGCTGTTGGGGAGTAACGACCCCACGGACCCGAGTGCTCCCGAGAGTCGGTCAGGGCCTCCGTCTCCGGCGTGTCTTCGTCGGTCGGAGTGGAACCCTAAGGGGGACCGCAGGACTCTCAGCTCTGGCTTGCCTTCATTGGCCGTCCAGAGAGGAGTCGTCAGAGCTATATGCTCCAGGGGTGGAAGTGTTAAAGGGCATAACGCCGCGAGTAACTTCGGAGAAAGCGCAGCACCACCTCTCGACACCCCTGAGCCGCTCACCCGGTGTTGCTCCTGGCCGTCTTTTCTACGGCACTTTCAGGGGCCCATCTTATAAGTGAGTGGCTAGTCACCGCCTGCCTCGATAACCTTGTAAATTACAATGTTATGGCAGGTGTCCGGACCTCTATGCAATAGCCCAATTTTATTGCCCACCCAAATCTCATCACCATAGACCCAGTTCTCTATCCATTTCACCCACAATAGCCCCAACGCCTGTTGGGACCGGTTCACGGGTATCTACCGATGTACCCGTGAATGGGTTCTAGCAGGTGTACTACATCACATTAAACTTCGTCTCCATAGGGCCTCTACGTGTTGGATCTATATCCCCACGCACGCCTTCCAAATGACCGGGCTTTGTCCCGTGAATTTAAATCGGAGATACATAATAATAATAATTCTTTATTGGACAGGCAAGACACCCATAAAATACACAATAAAAGCAAACAATATAAATGAAATAAGATACAGGAAAAAAAAAATGATTAAAAAACCTACGTACTAACACACTGAAATAAAACACTCACACTTGGCCGTTCTCAGACCGGTGCAGTTTGCGCCAGTATGTGTTGAATACGTCACTGAAATCACGAGCCACCAACGATAAGATTTCATTTTTGGTAGCTAGTATTCTCGCCCTAAAGGCAGCAGATCTGGTTCTCAAGATGGCGAAGACATCAGGAACTCTCGCATCGGCGAACATGCCCTTCGCACTGCAGAAACGTGGCAATTTCAGCAAAATACGAAAGGCATTATTATACTGCACCCTTAGCGCGTTGAACGAGTGCCTGGTGTACCTATTCCAAAGCTGGCATGTATAAAAACATTGGCAGAAAGCTTTAAATAGGGTCACCTTTACCTCACTCGAACAACGCGCAAAGCGTCGAGCCAACATATTACACCGCACGGCGAGAGCCCTGCGTTCCCTTTCCATATCGGCATCATCCTTCAAGTATTCACTTAAAATATGGCCCAGGTATTTAAAGCTCTTTACAACCCGAATCGGCGCGCCGCTCATACACACCGTGGGAATCAACTCCGGACCACTTCCAGACCTGAAAACGAGCATCTCGGTCTTAAGCACGTTATATTTCAGGCCGTGGCTGCTAGCGTAACGCTCACTGATGTTAAGCAGTTTAACAATACCACCTATCGAAGGGCTGAGAAGCACCATATCGTCTGCGTAGCTCAGATTGTTAACACATACGTTACCAATATGGCAACCGACGTTGGAGCCTCTCAACTCCTCGATAAGGTCATTGACATATAAGTTAAAGAGGTCCGGAGATGTCAAACCCCCTTGGCGCACTCCACAGCCTAACCTATAATCATTAGACTGTGAGTCACCCCATCTTACATTATTTGTTTGATTTCCATACCAAAACTTCAACAGATCCACAATCTCGGGAGGTGTACCAGTCCTTAAGAGTTTAGCCCACAACACATTGTAATTAACTAGGTCGAAGGCGCGACTAAGATCTAAAAAACATGCGTATACTGATGTCTGATAAGGGATGATTGACAAATATTGTTGGCACTGCATGCGAATGGAGAGTTTTTCGAGTGTATCCCTGACGAAAACAGGATTCTTCGAAATGTGCAGAGCATATCCTTGAGTATTGTATAGGACTCCATTCCTCGCCTCTGTGTATATTTTTGACCCATTCCTTTCTTATTTCTAAATCAGCCGGAAACCTATTTATTTATATAAAAAAAATGTAAATAAACTTACTATCAAACGTTATCGATGTTAGTAGGATCACAAGAACAACACTATGTGGTATGTGAAATGTCAAAATATCGGGTTGCTTTATTTATAATTAAAATAATAATGTAAAGCTGACGCAAATTTAATGCAAAAAACTGTACATGCTTTTCCAGTGATCGATATTCAATAGGATCTGCAGGTATTTCATACTTAATAAACATTAAAATAACAATATTTATGTCATAAAGCTTACCGGTGGAATGATACACTTGAATGATTTTCACTTAGTACACCCATTCGGTGATTACAGCCTGGTACCACACACGCTATATTTAATGTTAAATGCGTACATTTAACTAAAAAATCACTTTCAATACAATACTAAAAACCACAAATTATTAGCAAAACACAAAAACGCCTTTGATATCCAGCTGGCTATCAAGCTAATATGGCCGCCGAGGTGAAGTGGGGCGCACGGCTTGAAGATAGGGTTGGAGACATGATGCTATCTCGTTTCAACACAGACAGTTTGACGTTAGAGTAAAGAGCGTATTAGATAAGGAACTTTGTTCAACTTAATATACTCCATCTATGCTATTTATTTTTCTTTGGTGGCATCGGGTATTTCGTTTCATTCGTGTTTCATTCAATCTTGATTTGTCATTCATTCGTTGATTGATTCATTATTCATTCATTCTGAGAGTTCAGATTTTTTGACAGTAATGTAATACAATCATGCTATGCGAACTTAGAACTTAATGCAAATCCAGTTTCTTATTGAAAACAGTGGCACCTTCTTGATAGGCAAAAGACATCAGTAGCGTAGGGGTACAGACGGTGGTATTTGGAGTCGATGAGCCGGGGTTCAAACCTTATGACCGACGCACTTTTGGTATGTTTTGTACATTCAAAGAAAAGTTTTAAGTATCGCAGAAGAGATGGCGCTTGTATACGCAAGCATTAAATGCCTTCTCAATTTGGTCGAGTTGCCTGTCTAAGTATAATATTGTAGTCTTTATTTATACAATGATACAATCAAACGTAGACTATATTGAATAGTAACCTGTAATGCAATCAAAGTCAAACAAAATACAATTTTTAACACAATACAACGAGTTGGTGAAGTGTGTAGACTGTGAATTAACCCCTGGAATGTGAAAAATAAATAGTGTAATTTTCTTGTTATCCTGTCTGGTTGGTAAGTACCTAAGTTATTATGCCAATGAATAATTTAGACATTATGTATGGCAAAAATGGTGGTGGTAAGGTACCTACACGGACTCTAGAAAAGAGAGATTGTTATTGAAGGATAAAGTTGCGGCTTGCTTGTAACACCTAATACAAAATCGGCAAGACTGTTTGACTAGAACCTGTGCAGCCGTGCTAGAACTAAGTATTCGTCCGATTCAGATTTTATGTAGGTATCCTAGGTTCTGCTGTGGGGTGTGATGTGTGATGCTGCCTGCACAGCTTTCCAAACCTTTTTAAATGTGATTGGTTGCATACGCCATTCAAAGATGATTTAGATTATTAGGTTAGCAGTTTTAAACGATATAATATCACATGAAGCACAAATAGTAATATTGCGGCCTCATAAATTCCTGACCTAAATATTTTTACTTATTTTCAGACCATGGCAGATTCAACAACCGAGAACAATGCTAACAACCTAAATGAAGCCTCAATTAATCAGGAAGAGGCTCCAAGAGCCGCAGAGCCGAGAACAGTAAATGAGCTTGTTTTCGATTGGCCTATTGTGGTTGTGTCAGAACCAAAGATCCTCCGCCCTGATCCAGATATCGCCCTACAGGGCAAAGACGTCCAAAAACTTGGTCCGGAATGGAAAACCATCAGATATGCAGATACAAAGAGGCAGTTCGAAACGACAGCTCCATTCTGTGCATTGCATGTAAACTATCAGCTTGAAAGCTTAACCCCAAAATGCAAGTCATTTGACATGTTGCAACGGTTTGACCAAACTCTTGCTGCTGTGACACATGGGCTGTTGAAACAGAAGAAAATATTGCAAAACACACTGGATAATTTACCAGCAGATGTGCAGAATACTGTTCAAAATGCTCTACAATCAGCTGATTCACAGTATAAAAAGATTTCAGACGATTTACTCCAATATGTCTGTGGGAGACGGTCACAAGTTATCCAGCATAGAAGGGAGATGTTTTTGCCTCGAAATTTGGGAGTCCGAGATGCCTTACATGCCATTTCACCTACAGAGCTGGTCTTGTTTGAACAAAATAGACTGACACAGCTTATAGAAGCCATGCCTAATAAAACAGACCACTTTGTTCCTAACACAGACAAGTGTAGATGCTGCCAATTCCACAAGCAGCGCAGGAGAAGAGAGTCTACGGATGGACAGAATTCAGAAGATGACTCTCAGGTATCTGAGAAGTCACCGGAAAGGAAGAGACATCACAAGAGACGCAGGCAAAGCAGTTCATCTGAATCACAGATTGTAGAAGGTGAGCCTCTGTCTCGAGATAGCAAGAGACGTCATAAGCCAAGGAAAAGGAGGCAAGTACAGGCACAGAATTCGGAGGATGATTCTCATTCAAGAAGAAAGAGACGACACTAGAAATATGTATGATGATTTTCAAGACTGATTCCTTCTGTTATAATAACTAATACGTTTTTGATTTTACCTAATTATTAGGTAACTATTGTGTTTCCAATTTAAGCATGAGATTCTTATAAACATTAATGTCATGTTCATTGTTGTAAATGTTGTAATGTAACAAGTAAATACATAGTTAAGTTTTTGATATTAATGTATTTTAATTTTATTAAACCTCATAGTTCGGCTGGAGTTAAGTTAATAAACTTAACTCCAGCCGAACTCGGTTAGTTCTTCATGTAGCTACAGTTTCAGATTCATATATTAATTCTGCCCAGCATAAGGACCACCAGAGTTTTGCGGGGTTGCGAGGCGGTGAGCGAGGAATACATCCACCAAAAGCGTGACTGGCCGCGCCCGCGCATCGCAGGAAGGTCCATCTTTTCCATGCTCATCGCAGTAATCGCCTCGCAATCTCGCACAGTTCGCACATTGTGGATACACACCCTAAACAATATTATCATCCCAAGCTAATTAAGTACCTAATGAAAATAAACCGCTTTTTACAAGCTTTCAATTAACTTGCAGTGTATGTATGTACCTATGTTTGTTCAGGTGGAATCTTGCAACTCAATTTTGAAGCAGATCTTTAACTGATTGAGCTGAAATTTTGGGTAAAGGTAGTTTGGATGACAATTCAATATTATGGTACCATCTAGCTGATCTGATGATGGAGACAGAAAGTGGCCCTGGGAATTCAGTACTTAACCGACGTAACCCCGTTGAGTTTGGGCTCGTTAGAATCGTCTCAGAAAATTTTCAGTCTGCAATAAAAGCTTGTACCAAAAATGACATTTTTGACAAACTTATTTTATTTAGATGTAGGTAGTCCGTATTCCGATATTTCGCCGGACAGGTCGGCCGCGGAAGAGGTACGGTATACGCGCGGGCCCACGCTAAACTGTATGCACAGAACGTAAGGTATGAGCTATAAGAGCTTATAGAGCGCGAGCAGCGGCGCTACCACGAAACTTTGAAACTCGCAGTTTGTTACCGTAGAATTACTTTGATTCGCGGGGCGACTTTGATCAAATAGGTTTTTCTCTGAAATCATTGTTTTTACTTGTGTTGTGGGTGAACTGTGGCAGTGAATATATTAGTTATCTATCTTGCTGTATACTCGATTAAATCTTCTTCATTTCAAATAGTTTTGCTTTTATACTACATTCTAAATGATCAAAGTAGCCCCATTTTTTCCTAAAGTAACCCCAGTCTACCGGTACTGTGCATCTCTGTCACTCGAGAAGTGTAAGCACGATAGAGACGGAGATACCCGAACTTCGAATTTGGTGGTTATAGCTAGCTCTGATTGAAGGCGGGCCCGCGCGTGATCTTTATTTTGGTTTATTTACATTTGCCCTATAATATTCAAGATAAATAATAATAATGGCGAGCTGTTGGGGAGTAACGACCCTACGGACCCGAGTGCTCCCGAGAGTCGGTCAGGGCCTCCGTCTCCGGCGTGTCTTCGTCGGTCGGAGTGGAACCCCAAGGGGGCCCGCAGGATTCTCAGCTCTGGCTTGACTTCATTGGCCGGCCAGAGAGGAGTCGTCAGAGCTATATGCTCCAGGGGTGGAAGTGTTAATGGGCATAAGGGCTCTCGACACCCCTGAGCCGCTCACGCCGGTGTTGCTCCTGGCCGTCTTTTCTACGGCACCTTTAGGGGCCCATCTTATAAGTGAGTGGCTAGTCACCGCCTGCCTCGATAACCTTGTAAATTACAATGTTATGGCAGGTGTCCGGACCTCTACGCAATAGCCCAATTTTATTGCCCACCCAAATCTCATGACCCAGTTCTCTATCCATTTCACCCACACGCCTGTTGGAACCGGTTCACGGGTATCTACCGATGTACCCGTGAATGGGTTCTAGCAGGTGTCACATTAAACTTCGTCTCCAAAGGGCCTCTATATACGTGTTGGATCTATATCCCCACGCACGCCTTCCAAATGACCGGGCTTTGTCCCGTGAATTTAAATCGGAGATACATAACTAATAATAATATTTTCTTACTTATCTTTAGGTGAGAACACGCAAACCTGCACTTGATGAATGGCGGTTGCGTTTAGAAGGGCATAATACTAAGTACGACAGAGAGAGCATCAGAAAGAACTCCACGTTTTCCCTTCCCAAAGAACATGCATTTCGGGAAATGATCACTCACAATAAACCCAGATGGGTGCCAGGGTAATTTATTTATCTGTTATCTTATCACTAACAAATAATCGCATAAGTACTATACAGCTTCACGTTGGTTGTCCAAGTGTGTAGGTATATAGTATAGTAAAGAATCCGTAGGTACCTACGGATTCTTTTTCTACAACCAATTGCTTAGCCACGTGCCACGAACACTTTGAAATGAAAAGGCCATGCTTATTAAATACTTTTTTAATACAGTTGCTCAAAAAGTGGTACTTTTTGTAGCTGCAAATCGTGCGCAAAGTTGTATTTTGCGCACTAGTGCTTTTTACTTTTCCACGTGTATCGAACGACGTTTTTTAATACAGTTGCGAAAACATAAGAAAAACAACAAGTAAGGAATTTGAGACTTTTATATTATTAATTCTGTAACATCATTGTAATACAGTTGAAAAATAATGAAGTTGTTCAAAAAAAAATTTTTTTTAACACTCTTACTTTCACTTCTTACTTGTTGTTTTTCTTATTTTTTCGCAACTGTATTAAAAAAACGTCGTTCGATACACGTGCGGAAATGTCATTCTTCACTCGTCCCGAGTCTTACCACTCGCCTACGGCTCGTGGCAAGATATCTAGGCACTCGTCAAGTAATGACATACTTTCCGCACTAGCATCGAAATGTACTATATTCGAATACTTAGTGAATCTAATGTTAAAGTATTGTTTGTCTATTGTTTTAAATACAAAATGGTCAACACTGCTAAGTAGCAGGTATTTTTTAATGTGGACCTCCTTTCCTTAGCCATAAAGCCGCCTTACAATTAAAGACAATCGCTTTATTTACTGGGCACAAATAGAGGTGAATTCATGTCATGCTCCCTGGCAACCCCACTTTCAATTTCAGGATTTCTGAGTACCTATGTGAAAAAATTGTACCTAATTAGTACTTAGGTACTTGAAAAAAATTGTACCTCAATAGTTTCGAGAGTACAATTATTTTAAATTGGGGTTGCTGGGGAGCATCTCTCCAGGAATTTCGCGTAGAATTTAAGTTGTTTGTGTAAAATTAAGGCCCATAAAAATTGTACTCTCGTGCTTATCGTTGAACGACATAGCTAGGCTAGTTAAATTACCAAATTTGCGCCAAAAAGCGAACGCCTGTGTGACACTGTAAACACATGTACTCCATATTTTGCTAATATTTTTCATCAGGCGCAAAAAAAAAAAAAATAAGTTAAACTGCGAGTACCCGGCCATAGCTGACTCATTCAACAGTAAAATATTTCCAGCCTAATGTTTGCTACTGGTGGCGGTCATGTGCTACGCGTAAAGTTTTTGTTGGTTAGGCCGAGTTCCCCCGGCCCGGCAAACTAAGAAAAACTATTTGGCATCGATGGCACTTTGAGAAAGCTGGCTATCGAATGAGGTATTTTTTCACATACTTACTCAGAAATCCCGAAATTGAAAGTGGGGTTGCCAGTGAGCATGACATTTGAATTCGGTCTAGAAAAAGAATCCGTAATAGGTACCAGCCCCGCTAGCACGATGGGTCATGTTTTACGCGAGGTTTGGTACATTTGAGCTGTAAAACTTGACCATAAACCTATCGTGCTATAGCTGGGCTGGTAATTGGTATTACATTATTTATTTTATACGCTGAGGGGCTTAGGGCTTGGCTACGATTTCGACGGACGACAGCGCCGGCGTAGATGCGCCATACGTGTTAGTTAGTTAGTTATACTGGGCGTTTTCCGCAAGTCGACATCCATTTCGCCATACGTGTGAGCGAGAGATCAGAATGCAGCATCTCGCTGCCAACAATCGTGCATCGCTACATCACGGCTATCACAAGACAGCCGCGACATACTCTCGAGCTCTCTCGCACTATCCGTCTCTCTCTTATTAGACCACTTAGAAAGAGACGGATAGTGCGAGAGAGCTCGAGAGTATGTCGCGGCCGTCTTGTGATAGCCGTGCTGGGTCGCCAGCGCCCGCCACTCCGCACTCGTCATTAGTACATACAGGGTCTCCCAGAGATCGAAAAAAAAAACAACTCGTGTTCTTTTAAAATTATGGTCACTTTAAAAATTTAAATTTAGATATAAAAATAAATTATAAATGAAAAAAATCCAACATGAGTTGGATTTTTTTTTGTATTTTCTGATAACTGTTATGACTTGGTCTATCATCCGTTTTCGGCTTGACGTCGTCGATCTCTGGGACACTGGTTGGACACTGTATATTCGATTCAAAAAAATATAACGCCTGTTGTAATTAGTATGGCAATATGCATTTTATTTCATACATTACGTACGGCGTATGGAGAAGCACCGTGAGCTCTGAAAACAGTGTTCGGGTTCGGCTGGTTATAATATTCTTGTAAGTGCTTACCGACTGTACTTACCTATTTGTTTTCAGTTCATTCCGTACCGAAGTACGAGACAACTACATATCGCCACCAAGTCAGGCGGGCGCGAACATCAACGATTTTGAACAAATGGTTCAAACTTATTACCAACGCAGTCTCTCCGATTTACAAACAAACACCTACTTCGAGCACTCGACTATGAAGGAGAAGTTTGCGTCGGAGACGTCACATATTGGGACCGGGAGGCCTATATGTTCAGTACTAGATCAGTTTACAGAAAAGAATAAGAAACTTCAGTTAAGATGTATGAGAATCAGTTGAATTGTAACCAAGCGCGTTTTGCCTAAGAACAGTCTTTAGCTTTCGATATTGTAAATAAAAACACGTTATATAAGTAATATATTTACTTAGGTACCTAATAGATACCTTTATTATATTATTACGCACTTACAAACGATTTCCATAACGCGATATGCGAGGACTCGGAAAGAAGACAATCAGTGTGACAGAACTATCTACAATAAAAAAGGCATAGATATATAAAGTAAAGATAGGCCCAACCCGCACGAGTAATTCGTCCAATGCGGTGGCCCTCAACTAGCAATGGAGGGCCACCGTGCCTTAGTCTGTGGCAGGACGCCGTACCGTTCAGCTGTCAGAGTGTGTCAGAGCGGACTGTCTCAAAATGCCCATTTGCGCCGTAAAAGGGTGCAATAATTATAATACAAAAGTAAAAAAAATACATGGAATATCGTATCATCGGTAAGTATCGTCAGTTTCTTTTTTATCGCTTAGTAACACATTTTCAAAATAATTATTTGGTTACCTAGCGCCATTACATTTTGTTTGTTCGCAACGGCTAGTCAATCAAAAATCAAAAGTAACCTTGTAAGGGCGTCATTTTTATACTGGTGTATGAACCATTGACTATGGACATTGTTTGATAATATATAGCTATACATTTGATTGTTATTGTTTCTTATACGTATCTTTTACTATATTATTATATGGTATATAAGGTAAGTAGATGCGTAAGAATAATGTACAAAAGAAAGACGTTTGCAATGTATTTATTTGAACACTTACTTTAATATTTTCAACTTTAACTAGTCGATCCGTCGTTCATTGTTTGACGAAGAGACACATAATGACATGTTATTTGGCTCTTATTCTATCATTTGCCACATTGTAAAGTGGTGTGCAACTAATAATAAATATTTGTGTTGTAATTATTGTGAGCCTTTGTGGCCTAAGTCACTAAATTGCGCCCGAGATTTCGTCCGTGTGGTTTTTTATCATTTGGAGAAAGTAGTGTTTATGTGTATTAAAATCTTACATTTGTTACGGAAAAATCCTCTACCGCATCCCTGACAAAATTTCGTGACAATCCGTTCAGTAGTCTTTGAGCCGTAAAAGTAAATAGGTACATATACAAACTCACTTTCACATTTATAATTACTTATTTATTACATTGGTACCACTATCTCTATGTGATGTTTACATCAACCACTGCCAGCCACTTCATTAATATTGAGAAAAGTCCCCCTTACAAGGTTACTCCGGCCACCCGAACGTGTGGTACGCAGTCCGTACAACAGATGGCGCCACTCATTTTTAATAAGGATAGATGTCAAGCGAATTGTTGGGACGGGCGTATCTTTACTTTATAGATCTATGAAAAAAGGTAATTGTAGAAACTCTAGGGTAGGCAATACATGTAGGTATTATTAGGTACCTAATTTAGGTACCTAGGTATTTTTGTACTAATACGTTACTATTTACGCACGTTACGAAACAATAGTAACTCACTTACTTATTTATAAGACTTGACCTAATTGCTTACTAGATTTTAGTTTGATAGATATCACCACATGTCATACATCAACCATAACCTTGTCAAACCATCCCAACAATGAACTATATCATAAATATATACAAATTTGATCACAACATTTAAACAACAAAATAGTGAAGATAATAACACCATGGATACTATCAATAAATGGAGATCTTATACTTCCTGATATTTTTTATGGCAATCACATATGTCCTGTATCTGTTGGCACCTTACTGGATTCCTATCTTGACCATTGCTATAATATTCACAGTGTACTCATATGTTACGATGATAATATAAAATAATTCTATTGCTTTGGTGAGATATTATGTTTTTATTGTTGCTGTTGCGATGGGGTAGCGCGCTATAGTAGTAGATTGCCGCAAAATCGCTAAACTTTGCTGTGTGTGTGATGGCTCCAAAGCATTTAAAGCGCTTTATCCAAAGACATACATACTGTAACGACTGACAATTTTATGAAACTTGACAACGACTGACAGAGACGCTTTTTTAGAATGAAAAGTAGGTATACATTGTACCTATAAAGCCTGCAACACACTGGCGCGGCCTGCGGTGGCGGTCAATAGTATATTTGACAGCTAATGTATATTTGTAGTGTATGGGGTCTACAGATTATATGATTTAGCCACAATTTGTCAGTACAACATGTCGACGTCAGAATTGGGTGTGTCATACAGCGGCGCTACCACAAACTTCGAATCTCGAACTTCGTATATCTCTGTCTCAGTCGCTAAAGTACCATAAACCATAAGTGCGATAAAGACGGAGATATACGAAGTTCGAGATTCGAAGTTCGTGGTTATAGTAGCTCAGCGGCGCTACCACGAACTTTGAATCTCGAACTTCGTATATCTCCGTCTCTGTCGCTCGAGTATTATAAACGATAAGTGCGACAGAGACGGAGATATACGAAGTTCGTGGTAGCGCCGCAGATGTAACAATCTGCAAATCTCCAACTACAATTTCATTCAGTGTGGCCAGTTAACAGTAAGAAAGCGAAAATTGCCGCATTCAAACTTCTCTCGTAAATACTTTTTGTTCGCGTGTAAGTGTACCTATTCATTTTCCTAAGATCACTTCACTTAAAAGTTTACACTTAAACAAACAGAGCGCGGTTCGGTGCAATAAAGATTGGCACTAGCACGACTCTCCAGTTATTTTATTCCATCTACAAGCCGTTTTAAATTTGCGTCCAAATTTGAGAATTACAAGGCATGGCGGCTCAAGGAGGGCCTGCCCGTGCGGGCCAAAATTCCCGCATACTGTGCGATAACGAGATTAATAAGATTTCGTGACAATTAAAATTTCACCTTTTATGGATATTTTTTTATTTCCTTGCATAATGCATTGTAAAATGTTGTATGATACACGTGCGGCTAGGTAATTATAATTACCAACTCGTGTCGATCAAAAACACTACCTGCCGGTCGTGTTTTTGGTCATCGCCACTCGTTGGGAATGACCTACTTTCCGCAATTGTATCATAAATTCTTAAATCTCGATCAAAGAGGAAAATTGAAAAATTATTCGCCACGGGCGACGGATTCCAGAGGTCGTGGGTTCAAATCCCGCCCGTGGCGAATAATTTTTCAATTTTCCTCTTTGATCGAAACTTAGAATTTCGTTAGCGGACGTTTCTGCTTAGTATACATTTAATTCTTAAATCGTTTTTAATTTTCAATTCAAGTCCAAATTGTGATTTTCATGCAATTAGTCAGTACAACTCGTTTGACAGTTGGATCAGCAGCGCAACATGCCTCCAGACGATAGCAATTAGTCAGTTTCTGACAAATTGGGGCTGACAAATCATGACAGCGGCATAATTTGTCCGATGTATTGGGTGGGGACCTCTCGCTGCCAGCCATTGTATCTAAGATGCTTGACAGCGAGAGGTCATGGGAAGCAATGGCCTCCTTCTGCAAGTCCGTAATGGCGCAGAAGGAGGCTGCGGAAGGAGCGCGGGAGGACGACCCTTCCGCTCCCCATATCCGCAGACGTAGAGCGGGGCGCGCACGTCGGCGTTATGCGCACTTGCTCCCCCCGTCGTAGTGGACCAGGGTTAGGGGACCCTAGCTAACCAAAAGTCCACGGGTCTGAAGCGTCTCGAAATTGTCCCGGGGCGCTCTCCCTGGCCAGGCCTGTAAAGCGGGCTAGTCGCGAGGGTCAAAGTTAGCATGCGTAAGCGAACCTTATAAGAATAAGAATAGGAATACTTTATTGCACTCATGTCAGGTCTTAAATATCTTACAGTCTATAGTAGGTACAACATGACACCCTGTAAGGGTATTGCAAATCCTTCGTCTCAAAACGTAGGTACACATTACAAATTAAAAATTATAGTACTTAAATTAAGATTTACATGTAGGTAGTAGGTAGGTATCAGGGCGGCCAATCTTAGTACTAGGTGGACGGTAATGACAGCATAATAAGTTTACTAAATAAAGAAGGACATTAAGTATAGGGGCCTACTATGAATATCTGGTGATTTCCAATTTAGTCACATAATAATTCATAGATGTAAAATGCAAATAATAGATGGAAGCACGCGGCACCTACTAAAAATCGGAAAATAATTAATTGTACTAATAATATCAATAAATAATTTCAAAACTAAAATACTTGTGTAATTTATTAATTTTCTTTAACTATATTGTGACGACGGCGGGGTCAATAATGGCCTTGTTTCTATGATGATGAAACGCGCCGTCAAGGTATTTCGAAATTCACCGTATTGTCAAAAGACATCAGTAGCCTAGGGGTACCTACAGACGGCGGTATTTGTAGTCGATGCGCCCCGGTTCAAACCCTTCGACCGACGCACTTTTTTATGTTTTAACATTCAAGTGGAGTCTTCAAATAAAAATATCAGATGGCGCATCAAATGTCATCAATTACAGGGTTACCGTTTTTAGGCCCAGAGATTGTTCTCCATTTCAGTATATAACAAAGTACTTTGTGGTAGGTATCAATATCTAGGATAACATTTGCGAAGATTATCTATGGTAACTATTTACATTGAAGAAGTCTTTCAGTGAAAAAAAACTGTTTTCTATTAAATATGATTTTAACTTTTGAACAAATTTATACCTAGGCCAAGAAAATTAGATCCAAAAAAGACGTTTTGAATAAAGCTGGAAATCGTTTTAATACCTTCATTTGGTCCTAAATGCATGCAATCCGAGTTTGCACCATCTCAGGAGGTAAGCTAAGCTTTTGGGAACCCAATAACCACGAAATTTTTGCTCTTTTTTCAGTTATTTGCATATAGCACAAAAACGGTATGTCGGATGGAAAATGTATTCGAGACAATATTAAAGTAGGTCAAATTCTGCGTCGAATGAATATCTAAAACTTCAAATTTGGTTCAGTGGTATAGTCGAAATCAAAGGTCTAATAAGGTAAGGAACTGGGAAAAGGGGTCTAGCAGGCTAAGCTAGTGAGAGTGGCCCCCGACGAGGGATTTGATGATCCTTTCAGGGGGTGTACTGGTAGGTCCTAAGAACACTACATGCTTATTATCAGTCCACGATCTTCTTTTGTTTTCGAGTAATTTAGGATAGTATAAAAAATCAGGTTGTCATTTAAAGTGTCATAATAGGTAAACTGTGCAAGATAGAGTAACCAAACAAAATGCTCATGAATAAAAATAGAATAGGCTATAAAGTGAATATACCTTCAATCAACATCATGTCTTTAAACTTCCTTTAAAAAATCTACTTTAAATTTTGTTTTATTATTTTTTGACACCTTTTGCACAGGTGCACCTACAAGAAAAATATCGTGACAAGCCAGTAATGCCCACTACATATAGATATAACAACTTAGAAGGACTTGAGAAAAAAAAACGATTTGAATGAATGCCATATTTAGTCTTTCATAATTACTGAATTTTGAAATTGGGGGTGTATATAACGTTTTTTTTCTATACCAGTATACCTACAACCCGTACTGACTTATCTACACACTGCACTGGTACTTTAATTATATGCTAGTTTATACTTGTTCGACGATTGTATTTATTTTGGCATAACGCACGAAGATTTTTGAAAATGTTTTATATCTATATGTAGTGGGCATTACTGGCTTGTCACGATATTTTTCTTGTAGGTGTACCTGTGCAAAAAAAGTCAAAAAATAATAAAACACAATTAAAAGTAGATTTTTATAAAGGAAGTTCAAGGACATGGTGTTGATTGAATATATGCACTTTATAGCCTATTCTATTTTTATTCATGATCATTTTGTTTGGTTACTCTCTCTTGAACAGTTTACTTATTATGACACTTTAAATGACCACCTGATTTTTTTATACCATCCTAAATTACTCGAAAACAAAAGAAGATCGTGGACTGATATTAAGCATGTAGTGTTCTTAGGACCTGCCAGTACACCCCCTGAAAGGATCATCAAATAATACGGTTTAGCCTCACACAATCGGCTTGAGTTGGATTCTCTAGGCTTCTGGAGACCACACTCACGGCGTACGCAATATCTGGTCTCGTGCCTACCATCAGGTACGCAAGCGCTCCAACCACTTGTCTATAGGTAGTCAGAAAGTAGTCTTCCACTTCAACCTTCTTTGGTCTTTGGACTACATCTTCTTTTACTATTGGAGTAGTCACCGGCCTGCACTCTTGCATTCCAAACCGCTTCAAAATCTTCTTCACATAAGCTGTCTGGTGAATTCTGATATAACCTTCTCTGGTTTCTATATCTATTCCTAAAAAATAAGAGATTGCTTTCGTAGTAGTTTTGAACCTTGCTTGTATCTGCTCAAGGAACTCATCAACTACTTCCTTGCTTGAACCAGCAACCAGGCCATCATCGACATAGAGAGCTACAATCAACTTTCCATTTGCCTTCTCTCTCTTGAATAGGCATGGGTCAGCCTTACTGACTTCAAATCCGATTTCCTTGAAGAAGTCCAGAATAGTCCTGTTCCAGCAACGAGGAGCTTGCTTTAGACCGTAGAGGCTTTTCTTTAGCAGGCAAACTCGACCCGTCCCGTCATCATACCCTTCCGGTTGCTTCATATTTTTTTTTTTTTTTTTTTTTTTTTTTTTAAAGTAAAAAAGTCATTTATTTAAACAGAATGAGTTTTACATAGTTACCAGGGGTCCCCACACTAGGCTACGCCTGTATCGTGGAGAACCAGTTAATTTTTAGACATCAGAAATAAGTTACCACAGATATTTATTACATTTGGAGGAGTAAGAAAAAATATTTTACATTGAAAAGTTTATACTTAGAGACTAACTTAGATATTAAAGATAGCTTCAGTCTCGGCATAATTTAACGAATGAAGAAATTTAAAAATAAGTGATTTGGCTTCATTTTTTGTGCTGCCCGTTAGGTTACAATATTTCAGTTTCATCAGCTAGAGAGCCATACAGGAAAGCTGTTGAGACATCAAACTGACTTAGCTTCATCCCTTCACAAGCTGCTATACTCAACACAGATCTGATTGTTGCCATCTTGGCTACAGGGCTAAAAGTCTCGTCGTAGTCTTCTCCCTTTCTTTGTCGAAAGCCTTTTACTACCAACCGAGCCTTATACTTATGGACTTTTCCGTCAGGGTTGAGCTTCACCTTATAAACCCATTTGCAAGGAATTGCTCTCCGGTTCTTGGGTAGCTTCTCTAAAATCCAAGTTTTATTCTCCTTCAAGGATCCAATCTCGCTATCCACAGCATTATTCCACAATTCCTTATCAGGGCACGCTATTGCTTCCTTATAAGTGTTCGGTTCCAAGTACGAATCTGTGCCGACATAAGAAACGTAATCATTGAATTTACCCGGGCGTCTGAGGGTAGAGCGATCTCTTAAGTGCATACCTTGCCTTGCTAACTGCTCGATGACCTCGCCTTCATCATTTTTATTCTCAACGATGCGCTCTTCATCGCAGTTCTCTTCATTCTCCCCCTCTAATTCAATAGATTCGTCTTGTTCTGGCAATTCTGGCAACGCATCCTCGAACTCTACCTCTTCCTCAATCATCCACTTCGGCAGCAGGAGTAAGTGTCTCCTTTCTGCCATATAAAGGAACTTTCATCTCGGTCACTTCTTTCCTGACTTCAGAATCCTCGACATCAATCCTTGATTCTATAGGTCTTTCGTCGAATGTGACGTCCCGAGATCTTACTAAAGAGTTCGATTGCTTGTTCCAAAGCCTGTATCCATCGTCATTATCATAGCCTATTAATATGCACTTCTGTGCCTTCTTCTGCATTTTCCTCCTTTTCTGTTTCGGAATATGCATATAGCATGTAGAGCCGATGATCCTCAAATGTTTTATTTGCGGTTTCTTTCCAAACCACTACTCGACTGGAGACTTTCCATTCACAGAGGTTGGCCCTGTTCTGTTTAATATGTAAGCTGCAGTCTTCACCAACTCTGCCCATAAAACTTGAGGAAGCTCTTCGTGTGCATACATCATAGCTCTGACCATTTCAACGATTGTACGGTTTTCCCTTTCGCTAGTGCCATTCTGATCTGGCGTATAGGGCATAACTAGGCGTTGGTTTATCCCATGTTTGTCCAATTCTTTGCGTACTTTGTCGTTCAGTCGAATTCACCGCCGTTATCGCTTAGAAATTCCTAAATTCAGTGACCTGCTACCTGCGCTTCTTCCAACATTAAACGCAATAGCTCAGGTACCTCCGATTTATTTTTCATAATGTAGACGTAACGATACTTGGAGAATTCGTCTTTGAATAGGACGAAATACCGAGCCTTCGAGCAACTAGGTGGGAACGGACCACAGACATCCGAATGTATGCGTTCTCCTGGACTGACAGCTTTTTCTCGAACACCAAATTTTTTTCTATGTGTCTTTCCAAAAATGCATCCTTCGCATAGACTCCCACTGTCCTTCGACTTCACATAAAGTTCTCGTTCTATGACTCGCTTCACGTGGCGTTTGTCTTGATGACCCATGCGTTCATGGTAAAGCTGTAAGGAGTCAACTGCATTTACCATCATGCTTTCGTTGGGTTGAACCGATCTACAGTTCAGCTGGTACAAACCGCCGTGTTCTTGCCTGCTTCCGGTCACGCACAGTTCCCCGTTGATGGTGAATGAACATGTTGTGCCTCGTGACTCAAACAAGCTTTCTGTGTTGATATCATGTGCTGAGAGCACAGAAAAAAGCTATTATACTCTTGTCATAGGCAGCCATTGCCGCTGTAGCAGCCGCATCTCCAATGACACCACTCACCGCTGGCTTCTCAGGCTTACTTATTTTTCCTTGAACAATATCCATAAGTCCATCCATCCCGTGTGCAGTCATTCTGTATCGCCACTGCACCCAGTTGGTACTTATTATGTAATCTTCCTAAAACGTTTTGAGATTCTCGCTCAAAAAAATCCCCTTTACCAACATTGCACCCCTTTTTCATCCTCTTAGGGGTAGAATTTTCCAAAACGCTAAAATACTTTATTTGTATCGTAATAAGTAATCTTTCTAATAACTTTTATGCTTCTATCTCAAAAAGGAGTTTCTTCATACAAAAAACCCTTTTTAACAACCTTATAGGGGTAGAATTTTTCAAAACGCTGAAAATACTTTATTTGTATTTAAATAAGTTTTAAGTCTCTTGCTAAAAAAATTAAGTTTCCCCCATACAAAATTTGCACCCCTTTTTAACCCTCTTAGGGGCAGAATGTTCCTAAACGTTGTTTCTTTTTTTTTTTAATAAATATTACGGGACAATCTTACACAAATCAACCTAGGCCCACGGTAAGCTCAATAAGGCTTGTGTGTGTGTTGAAAACACTTTATTTGTTTTCTTATACTCATATCTCTATTATCTCTAGCTCATAAAATAAACTTTCCCCCATACAAACTTTGCACCCCTATTTAACCCCTTTAGGGGTGGAATGTAAAAAAATACCTTCTTATCCGTTGCCTACGTTGTAAAAGGTAGTTCTGGTGTAAATTTCAACTCTCTAGCCCCAGTAGTTTCGGCTGTGCGTTGATGAGTGAGTGAGTGAGTCAGGACATAGGTATTTATATTTTTGTTTCCATAATAGGGTCATTTCGCCGGTTAGCGACCACCTAATTTCATGTGCCGGTTAGCGACCACTTAGCTGAGTTGGTGAATTGAAAGCATATTTTCTCGTTTGTTTAGTCATTTCCTATTCCATAACTACAAACAATAATGCATACGTCTAACTGTTTCAATAGGCTGTGTAGATTTGATGTTATCTTTAATTGAAAAAACCATGTCCTTCAGGTGGTCGCTAACCGAAGGTGGTCGCGTAACCGGCGAAATGACCCTATAGTTAATAGGGAACATTACGCAAA
This sequence comes from Epinotia brunnichana, assembly GCA_963854355.1. Lineage (NCBI taxonomy): Eukaryota > Metazoa > Arthropoda > Insecta > Lepidoptera > Tortricidae > Epinotia > Epinotia brunnichana. The sequence continues at coordinate 11,121,490 of OY977949.1, read as the reverse complement.
GCTCTGCGTAGGGGGCGACACTAACACAAAACGTAAACAATCCGCCGTGACGTCCAATGTCATATTTATTAACCTAACAAACAAGAACAAATAATTGATGAAAACACGTTAAACTACAATAGTTTTATTATCATTCGTGTGTAAAATACCTGTATTGTGATATTAAAATGGCATCCTATAGCCATTTAAAGGTGGATGAGGGTTTTTTTTGCTTTACGTCGTATTGCCACTTCCCATAGTTTTCGTATCATCGTTTCCTTCGGAAATGCATGATGCCCTGCATTCTTGCATCGAATTACGCAGCACTGATGCATTTTATTTATTGAAATATTCTCTTCCCTATTTGATCCAGAGCTTTGAAGGACTTGTCAAAGTTGTCAAAAAAACTGTTTACTAATTGTGATAGTGCTGCACTCTGGCGGCAGAACATTGCAGTAATGTTCCCTATTAGTATACTTTTTGCTGTCAATCCGCAGGCGGCCAAGATACAGGCTCAGCCTAGTTTGGCGTCTGACGGATATAACGTTTATAATTTAAGTGTGTTTTTGTTAAATAAATAAATTTTAATTTATTTTTTTATTTTTTAATTAAGTTTTTTTTCCTGTAGGATTAGAATAATAACGCATAGAAGGATAGTTTCATACGGCCGACGCGCCAAGCGTGAGGCATAAAATGGATTCATGTAGTTGAACTCGTATTCACACGCGCCAATACGCACACAAACGCACCAATTTTGTTCCACCGATCGGCGTACTGGGCCATTTATGGCTGAGTTTTAGTGGCCTCACCGTTGCGCGTGAACTGCGTTTCTATGCGTTATTATTCTAAGCCTGTAGGTATCTATTTCTTCACATGACATCTTTAATATATAGATTACTCTTTCCGCTTGTCTTCCAAATAGGGTAGACTCAGAATTTATTATTACTTTCAAATGAAAGAAGAAACGAACAACCCAATAAAATATCTCAAAAAATTACGAAGCTACAACCGTTTTAATATCGCTTGTTAGAGTGAGAAAACGATCGGGGACCGTGACGTCACGATCTCACGATCCTCGAGCGTCATAGTAATGGTCGCACCACACTTGGGGGTTCGTGTTCACGTTGCGTCGTTGCCTCTCTTTCATTTGCCGTAGGAAGAAAAAAGATGCAACACGAATATTTTGGCATACACCCCCAAGTGACCATAAAAAACAATCGTTTCATATGAAGGTGTGTTTTGCGGAAAAGGGACAGAGATATAACCTCTTGCGTTGTTTTTTTCTCCATTTGACTTCATTTTAAGTCCTTTTTTCGAGAAAATACAACATTATGATTATTTTATTCAGTGTCTACACCCCTATTTTCGATCTATCCGACATCCGTATTTTCTTTTAAACCACGAACTTCAGAATTCGAACATATTCATCTCTATCTCTGTCGCACTAAAATTACACGAGTGAGAGGAATGCAGATACAGGAACTTCGAGTTTCGGTTTTCATGGTTTGGCTGAATGCGCAAAGAGCGCGCGCGCGTCCTTTTCAAAAATAAACTAATTTGTGTTACGTATATTGTTCGAATTTTTTGATACATTTATCGAAATTACGCCTTAATACGACATTTGCGCATATAAGTTTTCATATTAGAATCGATTAATTTCTTATGCTTTATTCCTTGGTACGTGTCACGTGAAGGTCTATCTTAGACGGGATTTCAATTATTAATAGGTGAAATTAAGGAAAAGCAATTCCGCCATTTTGACGTTCATAAAGCTGACAGATGAGGCGGCGATATCCCTCAAGAAAAAGAAATTAAATATTCAATGAGGTCAAATGTTTCGAAAAATGTATTAGGTACTTAATTGTCGCAGTCGGATAAAAACTATCCTAAGTCGCAGTCAGGATAATAAACTATTTATAAAAAATGTTTCATGTTCTTCCGTTCATGGGAAGCTCAGATCATTCGTGACAAAAAAAGTTTGATATGTTACTGGCTGATTCTTTTTTTTAATTTAGAGATTTATTATAAGTGTAGATGTAGATGTAGATAATTTTAAATAGCAAAAACACCAACTTTATGGTCACCCTATTCGACTACTGTCTATTTAACGTAACAATTAGGGTGACCATGAGACTCAGTAAATAAAAATGGGTCAAGTGCGAGTGAGACTCGCGCACCGACGGTTCCGGACAACCCCGTACATAGCTAATAGTTCACATACTTAGTGCGTGTCAGTATATACTGGACATTAAATGTTTAGGGATGTAACTAAAAATTTACGGTATTCGCAATTTTTCCTTTAGTTGTGCTATAAGACGTTGCTTCGTACCAAATTTCAGGATTCTGAGTTCACGGGAAAGTACCCTGTAGGTTTTGATTCTCTTGCGAGTTTCGAAAATTTGCGGAAATTTGCGGCATAAACGGCTGTATATTTTGATTGCGTTGGCTTAGAAGTTTGATTGTTCACAGCTCTAAGGGACAGTATAGACTTGAGTATTTGATATAAATTTCAGCTTGATACCTTCACGCGTTCCTGAGAAAAAGGGTCTTGACAAACGGACGGACGGACGGACAACAAAGTGATCCTATAAGGGTTCCGCTTTTTCCTTTTGAGGTGCGGAAGCCTAAATTTAAAAATAAATTATTAATGAATTATATATTTTTTGCCTGTTGTGACGTCCACATGTTTAAACTAAAGTTAAACAGTAAGAAACACATATTTTTGTTCACGACTTAGGATTCAACCTGTATAGCTTCTGAATGCCATGCCTGACTAAGTGACTACCTACTTCGTTACCATACAATCCTGTGCATTTGTTTACATTTATCTCCACTCTTTTATCTAAATGCGGCTACTAAACCAAACACGCAAGCCGGTCCTTTTACACAACTCTTAATTAACTACAAAATAACCCTTACAGTCATATAAATAAAGATTAAAGTGTTGCTATCGGACTAACTTGCAATCCATAAAACCAGATTGGCGACGTTGAAACAACATATCACCAGCAGTAATTGTACTATTCACACGTGTTATTTACACAAATGGAGTAAACTCAATGTTACGTGAATATCAAGTACCTACTGAAAATAAAAATAAAACGGATATTTTGTAGTTTGTAAGTGGTCAGCGTACGAGGTTGTCGGTGGAAATGAAGGTTTTTTGGTGCTTTACGTTTGTTTTTGTATTTGGGAATCTGGCGGATGGAGTTAAAATATCACAAAAGGTAAGTAAAAATAATATAATTAGGTACTAAAAATAACATTATACAACTGTACCTATAAACTACGAATGATACTACATATCTATCTCCTTAACTCCAGAAATATACATAGGTACCGTCAGGGGTATATATCATACGTACATAAATATCGGTACATGCCTTTATGACGTTGAAAATAGAGCCTTGTATTTATGTCCTTATTTAGACATAAATATCTATACATTTTTGTCCGTTTCCGAATGAAAGATTCGAGCGCTCGAAAGTCAAAAATCGGTCCCCAGATACTTATGACGTTGAAAATAGAGCCTTGTATTTATGTCCTTATTTAGACATAAATATCTATACAAGGCTCTATTTTCAACGTCATAAGTATCTGGGGACCGATTTTTGACTTTCGAGCGCTCGAATCTTTCATTCGGAAACGGACAAAAATTACGAAACGCTCTTTTGAAATAGCGATAGAAAATTGAAAAGCGAGTGGTATTGACCACTCGTATTCAATTCTATCGGTAGAAAGTTAGTGCCTGCAATTTTGACACTAAAATCGTATTCACTTTTATTTAATTTTCGAGCGCTCGAAAGTCAAAAATCGGCCCCCAGTACGCATATTAATACCTGACTGGGAAAGAACACGAAATTTAATTTGCCACTTCTAGTAGTTACCTGCCTAATAGGGAAGATTACGCAAAACTCTTCGTAGGTGGCGACACTAGCAGCGTTGACTTTGTATCTCGTTCCCACTTGCGGTATTGTCTATGCAAGCATCCTTGTCACTCATTTGACAATCAATTGTGCATGTGTGTGTGAATCCCTATATTCCTATACTGGTTTACTATTAGTGGTAGTGCTGCCTCTGGCGGTAGAACATTGCAGTAATGTTCCCTATTGTACAGTCAATTACAAACGTACATAAATAAGGACATACATATCTGTACAGGACTCTATTGTCAATGCGTGTGTGTACAGATAAAATTTATATCCTTTTTTATGTACAGTCGCCATCACATATATCGGAGCAAGCAGCTCACAAACATCGGAACACACCTCTATTTTCAAGGCATTAGGGTGCATGTGCCGATAATTTTGAACATCTATAGTGTACCTATGTATGTGATGGCGACTATACCTATTAATATTTAATACTCCTGGCCCTTGACTGTAGATTTTAACAAGGAGAAAATGAGCCGCTTCTGTTCAGTCTGTCATATTATATTATCTGCCAAGACCGATTATTATTATGTCAAATACTAAAGTATAACAGAGGCCCTAGTACGATAGATTTATCGTCACGTTTTACGTGACATTTCAGCATTTTAGTATATTTTCATGATACCTAGAGTCTGGCAAACGAAAGTTGAACCCACTAGGTTCAATTACGCGGCAACATTGTAGGTCAAAAAGTTATGCGTATGACGTTTAGTGTTGCCGCGTTATTGAATCTAGTGGGTTCAACTTTCGTTTGCCAGACTCTACTTGTAAACCCAATCGTGCTAGCTGGGCAGGTGACCATACAGGAATAGGGGTAGACTACCCCGTGACCACGAGTGCTGTAGACATGAAAGTTAAGTAACTCTTTTTTTTCGGCAAATTTTTTGTTCGGCTTTATTTATATAGTTATTACATTGATAGATTGATTCAACAATTTTAATGAATAACGATAACCGTTTTTTTTGCTAATAAATAATAAATAAGGTGGAGTTCATTACTTAGAAATGAAAGATATAGTTGAACGCTGAAACCAAAAACACCTTCAAAGAAAAGTCAGAGAACGTAAAATGAATAATTGTAGAAATTAATTGTACTTAGTCTGAATTAAACGATTTGATTCATTGATTGATTGTAAAGTCAACGCACGTAAAGGAGCTCCAGACGCCCTAGCACACTAGGTTTTATAGCCACGTTTTACGGCGAAAATGTACTGAAACGTCTCGTAAAACGTGACATAAAACCTATCGTGTAGAGCCTCAGGTTGCTATAAGTACATTTTTTAATGTCACCGGAGCTCATTCTACGAAATTTGATTTGTATATGTGGTTACTTCGTACTCAAGTAGGTACTTATATTGTGGTCTGAATGAGACTTAAACTTTTCATGAACGTTATGAAGTGAATGATACATAGTATATTTATTAATATATACAGGGTGGATTTTCTATGAGTATCCAAATTGAAGTACCTATGTTAATCCTACCTATAAAAAATAATAATTTACCTACTTGTTTTTACTTTTACTATCCCTCGGTACTAAAATATTGAGTTAGGGCACCTCAAAGTCACGCACGGGTGGTTGGTAATTGGTAGGCTACTAAGTAGGTACTTAACTCATTTTGATCACAACATATGTTGTGTCTAGTTCGACTCGGTGACCACACTAAATTATTATTATTTTTGAAAAAAAAAATTTTTTTTCATAATTTTAATCTATATATGTATTATGCCTACCTTATGCCTGGAAAAAAATTGAATAGTCATAATAGGGCACAACCGGGAATAACTTTTCGATTTTATTGCATACAAAATAAGGTCCAAAAGTGGTATATAGACCGCTTTTTTGGCTGATGGTACATGTGTCACTGCACACAAGTGACAAGGTGTGCTAATGTTCGCACTCATTTTATGAGTACTTTTGTAACGCCTAATTGAAGTGTAATTGCCGTGAAAATAACCGAAAATGTATGAGGTGACGAACATATTGTTACAGCGGACACGACGCATGTAGGTACCTACATGCCAAAACTATGGGGATTCTGTGTTCAAACGGCGAGTGAAGCGAACAAAGTTCTTCGTTTCAGCTTGAGCAAACATTATTTCGTATGTCCGCATCATATATGTGGCATCGGTCCGGCTGTTCTCAACCGATTCTCGGGAAGTTTTGTAAGCAGGTTCAATAATTATTATATAAAAAATCACAGAGCCACTAGTACGGAATAATAATGGACCGCTCCATTATGTTTCCCGCGTAAAGGAACGGATAACCAATTGAACTATTATGCATCCAGAATGAAATTCTCCTGCCTCCGCTATCCGTATTCATATGATCCAAGGCTCAAATCTTAATCTACTTTACTGTAACTAAAGTAAGCACAGCAAAAACGTTAATATATCCAACGCACCTAATCACCATCAGTCGTTCCCTCAATGCTGAGGGATCGTGACATCATGTCCTATTCTTGCTGACCAGACTCCTATCACCCACCTACCCGCCTTATGCAATCCATGTGTGGAGGAAGAAGCTGCAGTCCAACACGGTGGTCCGACCAGATCAGCAAATCGCTATCCATCCATGTATTGGTGCTTTAGAAGTCGCAAAAGACAGGTCATCCAGGACAAAGTGACCCATTGGCGAGATCCCGACCCTCAGAACTGACGAGAAGGAAGCACGGAGGAGGATGCAGGCCACGTGTTGATTTACCTAGCTACAAGGGTGCAGTGATTTGGGTGCTCCATCTAGCGGGTGATCTGCTCCGGGGCATCTGGTCCTCATCTTTGCACATCATAATAGACCCCTCCATGCTATCCGAAGAACGTCGTGAGAGGTGTCCGATATATGTCAAAATTTCGAAGTATGTGAGGTTGCGGTCTTGACATAAATTGTCGATAGTCAGCGTCTCTTCCAATGGACTGATCTGTTCGCGTTGTAGACCAAGGTATCCTAAGAAGTCAACGCCAGCACCTTATCTCAAACTCATCAATGCGGTGTTTCATTTTGGCTCGAATAATCCAAGTCTCTGAGCCGTATACTTAGAACGTTCAAACGCACCTAAAAGAGTCCATAAATCGGTGTCATGTTAAAATGGTCAGTTGCATAGATATCGTTATATTATATGTACCTATAAACATAGATACACAGATAATGTATTGTTAAGATAAACAGGTATATGATTTTTTAGTCCAGTTTCACACCTTGCTATAATGAGACAACAAAATCAGACATGGTGATTAGTAATGTCACAATGTAAACCACATTAAGAACTACATTTGGTCTCTAACTAAGCTTAATAGGTAGGTAGGTTAGCTACTCATACTTACACATGTTTAGGTAAGTTTTCATAGTGCTACATGATCTCGTGCACTTTACAACTATTTCCCTCTAGATCACACATGTTCTGAAACCGGTGTGGAACCTTCAGTAAGTGGAGCAGCGAAAGTAAACATAGCTTATTCATAGCACATGTGGACGAGAACCTAAGCCTTCGTGAATTGTTGGGATAAAATCCATGTACAGGGTGTCCGGTGGAAGATTCTTTTGGGAAAATGCGAGGGACGTTTAAATGGGTGATTTGGTATTTAAAAAACAAGTTTTTTGCATTATGAAACGTGAGTCAGGAGAATCATGCTTATACGCTATTAATGATTAAAGTGACCTGCGGAAAATTGAGTACACCTACATGGAATCTACTCATTAAAAAATAATATTTTTTTCGTTTCCTCGGTTATCCATATGTTTTTGAGGTGCAATTTTTGAGAAGTTCATTGATGGGCCTTTTGTAAATAAAATGTAAGCATAACTATGTACACGTATTACTTTAATAAACGTTGTTTGTTTGTTTGTTTGTTTTTATTTTTGTTTTTTTCAAGTGCAGCTAGCTGTCAATGCTGTCATTGATTATGAAAGAAATTGCTTAAAGATTGAATAATTTTCAGACAACATGTTGAATCTGACTCTTTTTTTAATCATAACACATGGTTTTAATAAGATGATGCCATGCCACTTTCCATACAGTAGAACCAACCATCATTGATTACAGTCAGGGCATTTCTGAAACATCCTAAACACTCGTGTCATCCCGTGGCCCTCAAGAAATTTCATTAAGTATCTCCATGCATAATTAATAATTATGGCGTTTTTCTAGAGCACTTTCAAATATTACGTCTACAAAAAATTGGATGTGAATCCAGCACGGTTAGCAAGCTATCTCGCGACGAGTTAGAGTATAGTCGGTCTCTTTCTAATTAGAACACTTAGAAAAAGACGGATAACCTATCTCGCCGCGTGACAGCTTGCGCGCCGTCTTGTGCTACCGGAGCTGTAAAGTTAAAAAACGATATCAGATTTCATGTAGGTAATCCTGATTTCTAGCACAGCGTTTTACAAACACTTTAGTAAGGTTTCAGGCGCGCGTACAAAAGTGCAGTGTTCAACATGTAATAAAAGTATTATACTTAAAGAAACTTTATCCGCATTTGTCTTGAGTAGTTTTATCGAAATTAATATTTTTTTCTATTACCTCTTAGTTTTTAGGGTTCCGTAGCCAAATGGCAAAAAACGGAACCCTTATAGATTCGTCATGTCCGTCTGTCTGTCTGTCCGTCCGTATGTCACAGCCACTTTTTTCCGAAACTATAAGAGCTATACTGTTGAAACTTGGTAAGTAGATGTATACTGTGAACCGCATTAAGATTTTCACACAAAAATCGAAAAAAAACATTAAGTTCAGCACTGAAACTCAAAAAATTTTTTTTCATTAAACCCATACGTGTGGGGTATCAATGGATAGGTCTTCAAAAATGATAGTGAGGTTTCTAACATAATTTTTTTCTAAACTGAATAGTTGACACTTCCAAAGTGGTAAAATGTATGTCCCCCCCCCCCCCTGTAACTTCTAAAATAAGAGAATGATAAAGCTAAAAAAAATATATGATGTACATTAATTACCATGTAAACTTCCACCGAAAATTAGTTTGAACGAGATCTAATAAGTAGTTTTTTCGCACTTTTTTTTTTATTAAGTATCAAAAAATTCAATCTGCCACACGGACATCCTGTATATAAGATAGATCGAAAGTCGAAACCTAGAAAATTGTTGTGACGCCCATTTGAAATACGCATATGTACCTAACGACTACACATATCTACCTAGAATGACTTGGTACTTAGTTGGTATTCATGTTACTTTGCAACAAGTTTAAACACTCTATGGGCTTAGCCACGACTTGGAGCGGCGGCGGTGGCTAAGGACCGTATCGGAAAGAAAGTAGACAACTTTAGGCATCTCTAAAAACTGGTACGTACATAAAATCGGTATAATTTTTTTTTAATAATCCTTTTCTTTTAATTGCAACAAAAAGCAATTACTACTTTTGTCAAACTGTCAACATGGGGCGAATTAGCTTACACGTTCGTAAAAATATTTTGGACGATTGGTGCTAATAAAAGGTATGACGATTAGAAAACTGGTTAAAAAGTACGAGTTGAGTCCCGCGGGTGTGCACAAGATTGATAAATTTGGTGACTTCTGTACTCTCCAAGATTTGCCTAAATCTGGAAGAAAACCGGGGACAACCGACTAGGCATGAGAAAAGAAAGTCGTAAGAATGTTTAAACAAAATCCGCCCTTTCAATTCGAAATGCGGCAAAAAGAGCCAAAACTTCTTCGGCTATGATACAAAGAATCAAACTAAGATGCAACCTAAAGACCTACAAAAAACTAAAACAACCAAAACGAGATGAAAATCAAACAATAGCTGTCAGAAAACTGGCAAGGAAATTATACGACCGTAGGTATATTGACCAAGAAAAATCAGTGCATTATATTGGATGCCGAGACCTATTGCAAATTGGACTTTAAAGCCTTACCAGGACCTCAATTTATTACGGTGCCGGCTTATAGAAAGTTACTCGAAAATATAAGGCCATCAACATCGAGAAATTCGGCAAAAAAGTATTAGTGTGGCAAGCGATTTTTCAACGCGGTATGCGATCGCAATACTTCTTTACTACAGGGACTTTGAACGCTACGTATACAGTGACGAGTGCTTACAGAAAAGATTACTACGACTAATAAAGACGCACAGGAGTAGCAATTTATTTTGGCCATACTTGGCTTCTTGTCATTACTCTAAAACAACGAAGGAATGGTATAAAGCCGATAAGGTAGAAGTTCACCCAATTGAGCGATATTGGTCTATCATGAAACGACCGACACCTCTAAAAAAACGTCAAAGCTGCCACCTCAGTTAAAAACTTTAAAAAAAAGTGAAACTGGGCATCATCAAATGTGTCAAAAGTGATCGTCCAGAATTGAATGAGACACATCAAAAAGAAAGTTAGGTTGCAGGCAAAATATATAACGTACGACGAATTCATTCAAAACAGTTCTTTATAAAGACCTTATTTTTCAGTTTCTTTTTGTTTCAGTATCAGTTTTCACACAGAATAAAAATAATACCATTTCGAAGTTGTCTACTTTCTTTCCGATACGGTCCTTACAGCGGTGCGCCCATACGTGGGAGCGAGAAGTCGCGCTCCGATCTCTCGCTCGTATTTTCACTCACACTATGCAGACTCAAGACTCGCCATGGCAATAATAATATAATCCACTATCGAGCGAGTTACCTAACCTACCTATAGAATTTAATTCTGTTTTATTTTGTCAGCGATGAAAATGTTGGTACTGTATGCCCCTTTATATTTACAGGTACTTCTGTCGATGTACTACGAAAGCCAGTGTCCGGACACCAAGTCATTCGTGCTGCAACAGCTGCGGCCCGCGATGCAACTGTTGCACGAACACATCGAGCTGCAACTCGTGCCCTTTGGGAAGTCCAAGGTAAAACTTTCAGTCAATTCATCCTCCTAACGATTTTCCCTTCCGAGATTTTCCTTCACCGAAAAACTACTGTTAAATGACAAACCAGTTTTTAGGGTTCCGTAGCCAAATGGCAAAAAACGGAACCCTTATAGATTCGTCATGTCTGTCTGTCTGTCCGTCCGTATGTCACAGTCACTTTTTTCCGAAACTATAAGAGATATACTGTTGAAACTTGGTAAGTAGATGTATTCTGTGAACCGCATTAATATTTTCATTCAAAAAGCGAAAAAAAAACAGAAAATTTTGGGGGCCCCATACTCAGAACTGAAACTCAAAAAAAAAAATTTTTATAAACCCATACGTGTGGGGTATCTATGGATAGGTCTTTAAAAATTATATTGAGGTTTCTAATATCATATTTTTCTAAACTGAATAGTTTGCGCGAGTGACACTTCTAAAGTGGTAAAAAGTGTGTCCCCCCCCCCCTGTAACTTCTAAATTATGAGAATGATAAAACTAAAAAAAATATATGATGTACATTACTATGCCAACTTCCACCAAAAATTGGTTTGAACGAGATCTAGTAAGTAGTTTTTTTTCAATACGTTATAAATCGTAAACCGCAATTTATTTTACGGAACCCTTCATGTGCGAGTCCGACTCGCACTTGGCCGCTTTTTTTGAAAAATACCTGACTTTACCATTGAGGTACGAGCCGGGGTTCGAACAGACGGTGAGATTTCAGTCAAGTATTTAACATTAACTAAGTAAGTACTACACTAGTGTCGGGTCGTATGCATAATACCTAGGCACTGGAACACACTAGATTGTGCAGGAACCTATGCCAGGGGATGGAACATCTAACTCTATTAGGATTAAATTAATTTGTAATACTAACCTTAGTTGATAATTCGTGATTGTATACTAACAACTTATGGACATTAGTCCGAAATAAATAAATAATTAATTGAATTGAATTGATTAATATTCTGACATTGAATTCCAGAGCATAAACTACGGCGACGACGGATTCGAGTGCCAGCATGGTCCGTCGGAATGTCTGGGCAACATGGTCCAAGACTGCGCGCTATATCAGATGCGGCAACAGTCCAATCTAGACCAGCTCGCGTATGTGGCCTGCGAGATAGAGAGTGAAGCAGGCTCTCGGGGAAGTTTGGAGGTAGGATTGTGATAGCTTGGGTTGCATGTCTTGGAAATTTGGTGCAAAACTTCACTGGATCAGACTCAACACCAGTCTAATCTAGACCACCTGGATTACATGATAAGGGATTTTAGGGTGCGCCAAATAAACAAGAATTATGTCGTTATTTCAGTGTGTACGTAAAGCCGGTTTGCGCACGGAGCAGGTGAAGAAGTGCTTGAAGACCAGACAAGGGACAGAGTTGCAGCTGGACTCAGAATACCTGACGCTGCTTATGAAGCCCAAGTTCATACCCTCCATCGCTATCGACGCAGTAAGCTCGTTTGCAATCTCAAGTAGATATATGTACCCGGAAAAAACAGTATTTAAATATATTTATTTTATTTCAAAATCAATTACATAATTAGACAATAAATAAAAAGGTACAATGAGTGTTAATAATAAATTATTAACTTAGTCAAAAAGCCCGCCCCGAGCCACGAGTAAGTTTAAATATATATATATGTACCTACGTTTGATAGGTAATTTAAACGCTGCTGGACGCTACGGAGAGGTCTCTCAGCATGTTTACATACTTTTCCGCCCCTGCATAAGGGTCTGACTGTAAAGTATTTTATTGACGCAGTAAGTTCTTTTGCAATCTCAAGTAGACTAAGTAAATAAGCATAATTGCAAAAATTCAATGCAGTCATCATTATGAATATCGCAGCATCTGTTTACACCTTTCAGACCCTTGGTCTGACTGAAAAGTATTTTTTGACCTATCACCAAAGTCCTAATGAACCGGCCACCAGATCCTTGGTGTAAAGGGGCTTTGAGAAGCTAGATGGTATATACAACCTCAAGATTGTAAGTGATGTCAGACGCAACTTTAACCTGGTCATATGCTTCTTCATTCCATTAAACTCTTCTGTGGTTGAACCCTTCAGGGCTCGAATCAACTCCCTCCATTTGCTTCGGTCTTGGGCTGTTTAGGGTTGCTTCTTCCCATTGATCAATGTAAAGACGTATCGATGCACTCTTGCAAGGGTCTCCCAGCAACAAATACTGGTCGATCCTGCACAGATGACCTGCCTTCACTTCTCAAAGTATAAGATGATTGTAATATTCCAGTTGTTCAACCAGCACGTGCAGGACAACGCAATGGTCGACTTGACAGGCACGCTCTGCGCAGAGCCAGCGCTCGAGAAGACCGCCGCATGCGCACACTACTACAACTGGCTCGCGCTGCGGCATCTGTTCTCCTACTCACTGGACGACGAACCCGAGAGTATACCTCTGTACAAGTATCAGACGTATTTTTACATTGATTAAGACTATTTTCACGTAGACGAGCATGTTTTATTTGATAAATAGCCAGAGGTCGGACCCCGTTACAATGTGTTACAATGAGATAGGTAGGTACAGTCGCCATCACATACATCGGAGCAAACAAGCACGTCACAAACATCGGAACACACCACTATTTTCAAGGCATTAGGGTGCATGTGCCGATATTTTTGAACACCTATAGTGTACCTATGTATGTGATGGCGACTGTATACAGGGTGATTTCAAGGTCGTGGAGCAAGAAGACCAAAAGCGAATAAGATGGTAACACTGAACAACTTTTCCCAAGAAACCGACCACGAAATCGCAAAAAAATCAGCTGTTCCGTACATTAACTCTCAATTAACTACAGTTAACTCACAGTTAACTATTAATTGGCTCTTAATTGGCTCTTATTTTTTGCGATTTCGTGGGTGGTCCCACAGAACACTTCATACTATAGAATGGCGATGTGGGCGTGACACGCGCGCCACTAGAGTTTGAGCACGCGCTCAAGCTTTCCTACCAACGTCACCCGATCGCCGTGGTGTTGTAGCCGACGTGGAGGAGACGAGGCGGCGACACCGGTCCCGATGGAAATCGCGCGCCATACCCCTTCTATAGTATTTAGTGCTCTGTGACTTGACGTGTGTGATGTCCATCGAGCGAGTTGGTCTAAGAATGAACATGGATAAGACGAAGATCATGTCAAATGGCCATGTAGTACCAACTCCCATTACAATCGGACACTTTACGCTCGAAGTTGTAGACGATTATGTATACCTAGGACAGACTGTCCAGTTAGGTAGGTCCAACTTCGAGAAAGAGATCAATCGTCGAATCCGACTCGGCTGGGCAGCGTTCGGGAAGCTACGGCACATCTTTTCGTCCAATATTCCGCAGTGTCTCAAGACGAGAGTCTTTGACCAGTGTGTGTTGCCAGTGATGACATATGGCACTGAAACGTGGTCGCTTACTATGGGCCTCATAAGAAGGTTCAAAGTCACCCAAAGGGCAATGGAGAGGGCTATGTTGGGAGTTTCTCTGCGTGATCGCATCAGAAATGAGGCTATCCGCAGCAGAACCAAGGTAACCGATATAGCCCTCCGAATCGCTAAACTTAAGTGGCAGTGGGCGGGGCACATTGCACGTAGAACTGATGGCCGTTGGGGCGGAAAGGTTCTCGAGTGGCGACCACGTACCGGAAGGCGCGGCGTTGGTAGGCCTCCCACAAGGTGGACTGATGACCTGGTGAAGGTCGCGGGAGTCCGCTGGATGCGGGTGGCGCAGGACCGGTCACTTTGGAACTCTTTGGGGGAGGCCTATATGAATATTTGTTTCTGAGTCTTGGATGTTTACTAATGTATTTATCTATTAAATATATCGTCGTCACGCACCCTTACACTTAACACAAGCCTTATTGACTATGGGAGTAGTTAGATTTGTGTAAGATTGTCCCCTAATATTTATTTATTTATTATTATTTTAAATCCCTTCTAGACTAGATTTTAAATCCCTTAGTCCCAGTATGCAAGTCATTGCACTTCATTTTCTAAGCTACTTGTGCTGCTGATAGTAGGCTAGGTCAGCAGCTAGAAACTGGTGGCCATGACTAACATTCATAATCATCCAGACAATTTAACTCAGACGACCTAGCATTAAGCCAGTTACAATCTCAGGGGCAAAGTTATAATAGATACGGATTGTGAGATGAGGAGACAGGCTGTGAATAGCATACCTTGTAAAAACAGCAACACGGTACACTGACCATTCGTAGACCTTCGTTGTAATAAGGTATACAAGAATAGTTTAACGTCAAACGCACACTTCATTATTATATTTTTATATTTGTAGATTCTCAGAGTCTGATTGTCTAGGTGTTGCTTAATATTAAGATCCCGATGGAGAATTCTCGATAACCCACTTGTAGTAGTGTGCTATGTTTGTATAGACGCTGGGAACGCCTTCACTGCCGCAGTTTTCTGAACCGAACGACACAATGCCGACCTGAAAAACAAATACATTATAAACCTGCATCACACTGGCGCGGCCTGCGGTGGCGGATCATAGTAAATTTGACAGCTAATGACAAGTTTTCTGAGAGAGTATGTGAGATGCCTTAGGTAAGTAGGCATATTGATCTGGGAACCAGGCTGATATTTTAGCCCGCAAGTCGAAAATCATGGCATAGGGCGGTGCGCAAATATAGATATGAACATAAATGGGGAGTGTAGAGTTTTTCAGCGGTGCTCCTCGAAACCGGAGCAAGTGTCCCTCCCTTCATCCCCGCCGGCACACAGCTGTCCCTCGTGAATAGAGTCACCGAAGATGCCCTCAGACGTCGCCAGAGTGACAAGGGTACTTCTTACTACTATGGGCAAGCTCCCATCTTGCCAGGAAGACATCCACCTGTTTTCAAACGCGGTAGACTACTAAGCTGTATTATGCTAGTACCTGGTAATACTGGCCATCTCGGTTGAGCAAGAGTGGTGCCCCTCCGAACCCAGAGCACGCGTCCCTCCCTTCTTCGCCGCCGGCACACAACTGTCCCTCGTGAATAGAGTCACCGAAGATGCCCTCAGACGTCGCCAGAGTGACAAGGGTACTTCTTACTACTATGGGCAAGCTCCCATCTTGCCAGGAAGACATCCACCTGTTTTCAAACTTGGTAGACCACTAAGCTGTATTATGCTAGTACCTGGTAATACTGGCCATCTCGGTTGAGCAAGAGTGGTGCTCCTCCGAATCCAGAGCACGCGTCCCTCCCTTCTTCGCCGCCGGCACACAACTGTCCCTCGTGAACGGGGACAGAGTCACCAAAGATGCGCTCACACGTCGCCAAGGGGACAAGGGGTACTTCTAACTGCTGTTGCCGGCTCACCTGGGGAATATTAATAAATCGATCAGAAGTACCTAATAAGATCGTTCAAACCCGAACAACGAAGATCCACTCGACTCCTATCTGTGCTATACTACAAATGATAAAAAAGGTACCTATACTTACTTCTTGCATTTCACGAAGGCGAGTAGTTTTGTCGAAATTAGGGTCGTTACAGACAGGCTGCATTTCAGCAGCTTTTTTTATTTTATACTTGCTGTTAAGCTGGTGCCGTAGCCTATGGACACTTGTGACTCCAGAAGAATCACAAGCGCGTTGCTGACCCTTTATTCA
The DNA here is from genome assembly GCA_963854355.1 of Epinotia brunnichana. Classification (NCBI taxonomy): domain Eukaryota; kingdom Metazoa; phylum Arthropoda; class Insecta; order Lepidoptera; family Tortricidae; genus Epinotia; species Epinotia brunnichana. The sequence goes on along the minus strand of OY977949.1, from coordinate 11,105,114 downwards.
CTTGAGGATTCGCTATGTTGTGCTGGCTGCAAAAGTGCAGTTTGGATGTAGTAATTTTATCAACTGCAAAATAACTGCATTCAAACTGCACATTTGCAGCCAGAAAGCATCTGAATTGTAGCTCGACTGAAACGACACTGTTAAGACTTTAACGACATAATAATAGGAGCGGAACGCCCATTCCCCTTTGTGAGATGCAACAACTTTAGTAAACAATTTAAGGATGACTCACGCTAGAACGGGCCGTGTCCGGCCCGGGCCGTTTTCTACGAAAAACGACGGCGTTTTTGCGCGGCCAAGCCATATAAACATAAAATATAATAAGCCATATAATATATTTAACGGCTTCCGTAGCCCAGTGGGTAGTGACTCTGCCTACGAAGCTGGAGGTCCCGGGTTCGAATCCCGGTCAGGGCATTTATTTGTGAGTTTATCACGAATATTTGTTCCTGAGTTATGGATGTTATATATGTATATAAGTATCTATATGTATTTACCTATTATATATATCATCGCCTAGTACCCAGAACACAAGCCTTACTGAGCTTACCGTGGGCCTAGGTTGATTTGTGTAAGATTGTCCCGTAATATTTATTTATTTATTTATATCCAAGCCCGGCCGAGCCACGGCCGGGCCGTGCCGGCACCCAGCCGCTTCCAAACCTCGGCCGTGGCGCAGCCGGGCTTGAGTAAGGCTCGGCCGCGCAATAATGCCGTCTTTTATGTTAGAAAACGGCCCCGGCCGGACACGACCCGGTCTAGCGTGAGTCATCCTTTATATTTCTATTTTGATTTGATGGATATTGAATAATCAGTGTTGGTAGTAATCGTAATTGGTGTTATTCCTTAGTTTTCGAAAACTAAATTTCTGATTAGGTACATCCACTTAGCCACGCTCATCATACATGCATGTCTAACTTTTTTGCGCGTCAACATCGAAAACGACAGCAAAGGTCGTCGAATTTAAATCAATGTCCATCATAGATAATCACTTGTCACAGATGCATCGCATTATTTCAATTGTGTTACTGAGCAGTAAAGTTCAAAATCACTTACCACGTTGTTCTGACCGGACAATTTGCCCCATCCGACAAGCAAAGCGCGCTCATTTATTACGACTTCCGGCTTCTCGTTCAGGCAGATCGGCGCCACTGATACTGGAATAAATAAAATAGTAATTAGTGCTGACATTGAGGACGTAGCCAGAAATTTAAGTTCCTATCAAAAATTTAATTTGTGGACTTTGTGGTACAAGTTTTTATTGCTGATTGTAACTACTTCTTTTGCACAATCATCAACTACTCGTTGAAAGGGTGCCGAGGATGGGTTTATCTACCCCCTGTCCGTCAGATGAGCTCGGTATAGTACCATAATATTGCGTTGCATTAACATTGAGAGTCAGCACTCAATAACCTAACCTAACCTACGCATAAAAGACAATGAACAGGCGCCAGATGAAATATATTTTCTTTCTTTGTTTTTTTATACAATCATTTTGAAGTGCGCAAGTGATTTTTCCCCAACCGACACTGGGGCATCGAAAACGACTGTTCCCTCCATCACCATGAAGAGACTTCTATTCCCAGCAGTAAACGATATGTAAGTAGCTTATAGGCTACTTCTAGGCTGACTTATAGGCTGTCGAAATAAGGAGGTACCGGTGGGTTCCTGTAACAACATTTTCATTTCAATATCTTCTGGTCCTTCGAACTAGTCTCCTTCTTTCTCTTTTGCTTCTTTCGTGCTCTGTGAATGCTGCCATGTCCACTGCGAGTTTTTTTACCATGGTCGAAAGTCGAGTAAATGTGTTTTTCAAATCTTTAAAAAAAACTTGAAATTTATGGACTAATGTGTTTGCTTTTCTGTGTCGCATTGTGATTAGATTTTTGTTTTGATTTGGTTTTGGTTTAGCTGGTTTAGTTACATTCTGTTTGATACATTGTGGTTTGATATGTTATTTTTATTTGACAGATTGTCAGTACTTACCTACTTAATTTACTTAAGTCACAAACAAAGAGAATATAACACTACGTTAAGAAGAGACGGAACTTAGTACAACGTATTTATTCTGAAAACAGCGCTTTGATTGCCAACCTAACAGACATACTTCAGAGGTACCAACATAGGCAAACAAATCTACCATCTGTCAAAAATAGCTGGTGATTTCAAAAATTGAATGTAATGTCGATAGTAGTGATGTGCTTGATTTTTTTATCGATATCGGCAATTTACCCAAACAGGACCTCTTCTTTAAAGTGTTATGTAAATTACGATGATTTTAGAGTTAAGTGACCTTCAGACCGAATTTAGGCCTTTATGTATTTGCCAATATTGGTCTGAAGATTGTCTCACTCCGATATCGTTACAAATTCGAATATGGAGTTAAATAAAACAACTTTAGTTCAGTAAATTTGCTATAATTCAATGTTTTATAACGTTATATATGGAAGAATATAATTACTTCTGATGTTTCTTTATTTTTGTTATTGCAAGATTGATATATAGACCAAAGCTCAAATAAAAATTAATCTTATGCTTTCCGGACCAACCACTTAACCACCCCAGCACTAATTTTTTAGATTACACCATCCATCAGGATTCACTCATTAATTGGTAAATCGTAGCTCGAGGACTCGAACCCAGGATCTCTATCCTGGGTTCGAGTCCTCGTTGCAGCACAATTACTTTTCAAAGATTCAAATCTATTATTTGTAAACATAGGTTGTCAGGGTGATACAGTAATTCTGGGTATCGCTATGTTTTGCCGTTTGGCATACAAATATTGCATGCTTGTCTTTAAAAGCTAATTTAAATAATACAATAATTTCTATTAATATAATAATTTCTCGCATAAATCAAAGTATTGCTTAAATATTCACCTACGGAATAATATGCTTTTTCTACCTGGAATTTATACCGTCTCTTTTTAAATTCTGATAAGTCATCTCATCTAGTCTAGTTATATTGTTTGGTAATTTATTATAAATTTTTGGTGCCATTCCGAAAATACTTTTACACAGAAGAGCAGTTTTGAATGACTCTGTATTAATTTTATCCTTCTGCCTACAGCTGTTAAAAGTGGCAAATTGACTAATTATTATTATTGGAAAAAAATATTAGAGAGGTAGGGCACAGCGGAATGTCATCTCGCTAGTATGTGGAGCAGCCCAACTGGGGAAGTACCTCCACCGTACAGAAGATCGCAGCCATAATAGCACCATTGCTTTGTAGTGTTGCTATATTATTGCATGCTATGAAGTATGTGGTGTTGTGTTCCTGGTGGTGAATAAGGTCGCCAGAGCTCCCTAGGGTGCGCTGTGTTGGGAGTGAGGGACCTGCATGTCTCTATCTGCCAACACAGCGAATCCTCAAGTGAATAAAGGGTCGGCAACGCGCTTGTGATTCTTCTGGAGTCACAAGTGTCCATAGGCGACGGTACTAGCTTAACATCAGGCAGGCCGTAAACTTGTTTGCCACCGTCGTAGTATAAAAAAAATAAAAAATAAATAATAATAATGTTGCTTTTGACATATATTCCTACCTCGTATATGTAAAGGCATGGCAGCGTTAATATGTTGAGCTTAATTTTTTCTTTGTGCTTTGATCAATGTATCAATGTAGATGTTTTAGTCTAAAAGAACGAACATATCTGAACTACATATGCATAATTCTCTATTAAATTACAGTCATTGATAATAATGCTTATACTTATTTAATTATTACTTGTGTCGTTATTGTTGTAGTGTCCCATTTGTTCTGCTTTTTTACCAATGTCTTTTATTTTTTCTTCGGACTCAGCTAATCTCTGATTAATTCTATGGCACTGGCGCCTAATTAATAAATGACTTAGGCGCCCAAATATCCTGTCTAAAATTGGATGAGAGCATGTATACCAAGATGTATCGCAATGTGCAATAAATAGCATTTTACATAGTTCAGTTATGTTTCTTTCATAAAGTCTTGGTATAACATCAGTTTCAAATACGCCAACAGCTGTCTCAACCAGTCTACAAAGCGGAATAGTTGGGTAGGTGAGTGAATGCTTGTCAGTGAACCATTCACGTAGCTGAATGTATCTGTATGTCTCAGCTTGCTGTTTTTCTTGGTCATCTTCAATTAATAACCTTCGGCAGCTTGCACAATTCAGTTTTTTTAAAGTCGAAGCTAAGTAGCCAGATACATAAACGAGTGGCTGGTGTTTTATATCCGCAAAATCAGTTTCTTCTTGTAATTCCGATTCCTCCGGGATGCTAAATATTGCAAAGTCTTCTTCTTCATAATCATCATAGTGTGCCCCAACTGATGTATCTGGTAGTTCATTTTCTTTGTCTTCTGTAACTGCCACATCGTCAAGTGCGCCAAGAACATCAGCAAAATTAGTAAGCAATTTTTGGTTGTCATCTTCACAGTTTCCTTTACTGTGCGGTGCAGTCATTCCTGACACCACTGATGCTTTTAATGCTGCTGTAAACCCCGTACAAGTTGGGTTGCGATTCGTAGGGCAGTGTTGGCGTATAACTCCAAAAAAACTCCAAATATTTGGCATAGAGTATTTTCAGCGAGTTTTCGTGGCTACTCGTCATTTCTTAAAGAATTATGTTATGACGTGTAGGTTTGTATGATGGTAACCTATGTGGGATCGGCCGCGTTGATTTCTCGTAGACTCCATGAGATTAGCCACTGTAATTATTATTGGCGATAGAAATAAAAAGTAGCTATCACCCGTAATAATAATCAAGTGCGCCAACGTTAGCATTAATGAATAAAGAAATAAAAACGAAAAATGTCCTTTTCGTCAATTTCTTTGATTCAATCGAGTATTCATGCACGTTTGGTATCTCAAAAAACGCGTAATTTTACGCATTACTACATTATCTATGAATGACATTTCCAAAATACACAACTTAAAAAAAATAACAAGTTTTCCGTTTCAGCACCTACCGGAAATGGATAACTTTATAATTTTTTTTCTCGGAATCTGTAAGGAATGGACTGAGGGTTACTTCTACACTTTTTATAAGCATATTGAACTACATCGATTTCTAGATTCAATGAAAAATGTCCGGTCCCAAGCGTTTCTGGAACACTGTGGTGCAGTCCACTGATGTCTATGTGGATATGCCGGAAACGACGAGATCATTCTGTAATGTGACCAAGAAAGAGGTGCGGAAACCTTGAAACCTTAGTTCGCTGACAAACAATCGTTTCTGATAGAGGGCCAAACGTATCGACTGATCAGCATTTGACATCTGAACAGAATCACACTGGTAGGTTGAAAACCTATGATGCAATAAGTAATTAAATCTGTCGAGTTGCCGAGGTACTTTACTGCATGCCGTAGTTGTAAAATTTGAAGAGAGGTAGGGCACAGCGGAATATCATCTCGCTCGTATGTGGAGCAGCCCAACTGGGGAAGTACCTCCACCTTACAGAAGACCGCAGCCATAATAGCACGACTGCTTTGTAGTGTTGCTATATTATTTTATTGCATGCTATGAAATATGAGGTGTTGTGTTCCTGCTGGTGAGTAAGGTCGCCAGAGCTCCCTAGGGTGCGCTGTGTTGGGAGTGAGCGACCTGCATGTCTCTATCTGCCAACACAGCGAATCCTCAAATGAATAAAGGGTCAGCAACGCGCTTGGGATTGTTCTGGAGTCACAAGTGTCCATAGGCTACCGTACTAGCTTAACATCAGGCAGGCCGTAAGCTTGTTTGCCACCGTCGTTGTATAAAAAAAAACTTGATTGTCAAGCGGTTTGTCTTACCGGAATACTTGATGTCCTCCTTAAGAACGATGAGCGCGATGTCGTGCCGGAAGATCTTCTGCTCGTAGCCGGGGTGCACGACCACGTTCTCCACCTTGATGGCCTGCGTTGTCGGCGCGCAAAACAGCGGACTGCAGTCGGGGCTGTGCGCCGTGTCCCACTCCCCTACCACTACCGTTGATCTGTGATGTTATGATGATATTACAAGTGTGGACTATGGTGAATGAATGAAATTTATTCAGGTAACACAACATAAGTAACAAAAAATAAAACACATTAACAAATACATCGAAGACGTAGATCGGGATGTGAACCTGAAATGGCCTCCACTCAGCAATGCAGTTGGCACGGCTAGCGTGATCAACGGCGCTGGTTTTCTGTGGAGCCAGCGAATATAGATCGTTCAACCCACGATGAAGCGCCACGCCTCACTCCTACCCACTTTATGGATATTGAGGAGAAGTGCGCTTGTGTGCATTGGATGGAGACTCAATCAATCAAGGGCCTTTCAGTTTATAATAGACTATGAACAGTTAAGGAGGGAGGCAAGCGTTAGACAGGCAAGCGTAACTTGCTCATTGAGAACATGTGCCTTTGTTGATGCCTCTTGGCTCGCTTATTCGCAAGAATACAAACCATCTATGAAATTGGACTATGGTTTACCAAAGTTTATAATTTCACATTCCGAGAATGGATACTTATGGGTCTGGCATAATGGGTGTCTGAATCGATCTAAGACAGTGATGAATTGACGATGAAATGTGGGCAGACAGATTAGCAGCGAGATGGGCTGATGATATCACCAGGGTGGTATATAGGAAATAGAATAACTGTCTGTAAATAGACAGCTTACGGTGTTAAAGAGAAGAAAGCCCCTAGTATATTGACAATTGATAATGATGAATAAAAGACATTTGAATGACTAAGACCACGGAACTTACAGTTTGTATCCCTCAGGCTTGGCCAGCGCGCAATGCGCCGCTGTGAGCACCACTTGCTTCGATACAATGGAGCCACTGCAGGCGAACCTCACTACACCACTCTCCTTCTCTGAAAAAAAAGAGTTAGATACATATTTTCTCAATGTACTCCTCATGTAGAACAGCTATCCGTTCGGAACTTATGTCTGAGCAATAGGGGTCAAAAAAGTGTAAATTTTGATTTTACATTAGTTACATTACCTATATTATTTAACATGTTCAGCCAAAGCCAAAACAAAAGACTCTAAGTGGACATATAACTATGTCCAAATTTACAATATCGCCTCGGGATATCAAGAACTTGAATTAAAAGCAACTTATTGGGATTACCTACAAGTCGATCTGTATCGACAACGAGTCAGAGCAAGCGCGAAAAAATATTATATAAAAATCAAAATGAACACATGAAGGGTTCCGTTAAATAAATTGCAGTTTACGATTTATGACGTATTAAAAAAAAAAACTACTTACCAGATCTCGTTCAAACCAATTTTCGGTGGAAGTTTGCATGGTAATGTACATCATATATTTTTTCGAGTTTTATCATTCTCTTATTTTAGAAGTTACAGGGGGACACACACACACACATTTTACCACTTTGGAAGTGTCTCTCGCGCAAACTGTTCAGTTTAGAAAAAAAATATCATAGAAACCTTAATATCATTTTTGAAGACCTATCCAATGATACCCCACACGTATACGTATGATGAAAAAAAAAATTGAGTTTCAGTTTTGTGTATGAGGACCCCTAAAACTTAATGTTTTTTTTTCGATTTTTGTGTAAAAATCTTAATGCGGTTCACAAAATACATCTACATACCAAGTTTCAACATTATAGCTCTTATGGTTTCGGAAAAAATGGCTGTGACATACGGACGCACAGACAGACAGACGGACATGACGAATCTATAAGGGTTCCGTTTTTTGCCATTTGGCTAACCGGGTTCCGTAACCCTAAAAAACCGCATCAAAATCTGTTGCATAGTTTTAAAGATCTAAGCATACATAGGGACAGACAAACAGACAGACAGCGGGAAGCGACTTTGTTTTATACTATGTAGTGATTTATAACTCACGAGTAAACCCAATCCTGGCGACCCACGGGTGCGCCCCCAGCCCCTTATAGCCGACCCCTTGCACCATGCTGCGGCCACATCTCTCCGTGCCGTCTTGGTACACTTTTCCGCAGTCACAAGAGGGACAGCAGACGTAGTCCTCGCCGTTGAGTTGGCCACACGTCAACTCGTTCAGGCGGTGGAAGTATCTGAGGAGTAGTTCAAGATAATTAAGTAACAAATGAATTATACTGACGTGGTTATTATACAAGCATGGATGTATCATTCAATCCACGACGAAGCGCCGCAACCCAATCTATGGATGAAACACAAAACTGGTACCTAGTAGGCAGTAGCAAGATCAGTGTAAGTAGCGTTTAGTACGGTTTTACTCGTTCGTATTCTCAAAGTCGTCCACGTACAGTCACGGATTTTAATTGTTGAGCAATTTAGAGCTCACTTTATATTATACTAGACACTTCAAAGCTTACTATGAAAACCAAAATTAGTTGACTCCTAAATGGCTCAATAATTAAAGTCCGTGACTGTACCATTTCCAACCCACATTTACCATTCAGTATCATCGCCCCATACAACGCTGAGTGAGTTCTCTACACGGGCGAGTTTGGCAAGTGAACGAGTTTGGAATGGAATGGGTTTGACTGGCTAAAAGCTGAACTCGGATAACTATCTAATTGATCACAACTTCACAACTCACTTATCAGACGAGAAGCAGGAGTAGTCCATCAAATCCCCCAGCAGCGGGCACATGCTGATAGGCACGCATGTCGTGTTTGGCGGGCATGAACCCTGAAAAATATGTTTTCTTGATTATAGTCGACACTTCAGGGGACCAAAAAGCTGCGCTTACCACTCACAGATAATTTCTTTAGCCGTATAACTATAACCATACAAAGAGGTATTGGGAAACAGCGTATTGGGAACCATGCCACAAGTGGACCTTTCAAATGGCGTATTAGTTTTTAATGGGGGTTTTTAGTATTTGAGTTGTATTTTTTTAGAAACTCTACAAGTTTTATACATTGCAGTGTGAATACGGTAAGTAGGTACGGGATTAGTAGCTGGCAATTACCTTATATAAAAATCATATTATTCACACATAGTCACAAGCGTCTATAGGTTACGGTGTCCTTTTGCAATCAGGCAAGAAGTATGAAAGTTTTCCACCGTCGTTGTATTAAAAAAAAACAAATAAACGTATGATAAACAATGTTATTTATCTACTTAATTACCTTAACATCTAAATTGCCGTCGTCATTTCTTTCGTCTCCCATCCCCACACCTATGGATATACCTGAAAAAGAGACAACATTTTCAGACTCATTTCCAGGTAGGTAGTTAGGCTAAGCCCAATAGGAAAATGCCGGCTTGTCAAAATGAAAGTATGAAATAACCAACATAATAAGTATTTTGAACTACGACTTTTGAATACGTCAATGGATCCAAACGACAAATAGGTAACTTTTATTAACACCTGCGGGAAATTATTTAACTGTAATTAACCATGCATTGATCGAGCTGCTTGGACCCAACGACGCATCGAACGTTAAATATAACATTTTTCACCACCCATACCTACATTTTTGTATACCTAAAAAATAATAACACCACCACATACTGCCAACAGTGCCGACAACACACGCGACGATGGTAAATGTTATTCAATTCCATACAACTGTGCACGTCCTCTAATATCATGAAGTTGATGGGCCATCAATACCGCAGTTACAGTGACTAAACCAGTACATTGGCTACAAAACTGATCGACCGGAAAAGACGGGTAGGTATTATAAGAGTTTTCAATATTTATAAACCAAACGCAGTCCCAAATTGTATATAACTACTTAGTCAGGATACGGTAAGTATAGTAGTTACTAATAATCCCATAGGATTCCAAATGTTTAACGAGAATATAATAGCTAATGGCTTATCCAAGTTTCTAGGGATCGCAGGACTGGTATGTCCCTTACCCAATGAATTGGCAAAGCCATCGCATGAAAAACTATCGTAAGAAGTCTGGGATCCTTAATCCTTTTGAATCTTATAAATTATTAACTAGCTACCTATACATTTTTTGGTACATTTTTGCATTCTTTTTGCAGGCCATATTTTGCTCTAGGTACAAGGCGTAAATGAAACTGTTCTTCGTTTAATTGCCAAAAAAGGTTATATTGAATCCGTCCTATCCTATGCGATCAAGGTTAATGAATGTATTCTTCGTTTTTAGTAGTCTGGGTACCTGGGTGATGTACACCTACCTACCTTTTATGATTATTTATTCAAAATTAGTTTACCTATCAAATTTTGATCGCTAACGTGGAATTGTACGACCAAAATTTGTTAAGGTACTGAAAAGTATACTTTCGCTACGTAAATATTGCATGTATTCATCGCGACCTTGCCTCAGATTATAATCATGTTCTACATCATACACCGACTAATCGAGGCTGCGTATTGTGTCTGCATATTATTGGTCGCAAGCGCATGATCTGTCATCACATTGTCATCAACGTTAAACGTTGCTGAATGCACATTTGATTAAAATGCGTGTTTGATAGGGCGTTCAGAAACGCACTATATTTGTAAGAGATGCATTTTTTACCGACACACGTTTTACCGAATGAATGTTTCGCCGAGTTTTCATTTCATCGAATTCATTTTTTTGGAAATTAAACTTTTCATTTGTTATAAAACAAACATAACCTAATGGGTTCTACACAATTACCTTTTAGCTGTAGGTACCTAAAAAGTTAACGGTTTCTGAGAAAAATAAATCGATGAAGTGAAAATTCGGCGAAACATTCATTTCGTGAAAAGTTAACGTTAAGCGTTTAACGTCATTGTAGATAACAAGTGTAATTGGAAAACACGAATAACTAAGGTATATAATATGATAATTGATAACCCGTTTTGCATACGCACTCTGGAGATTAACCCAAGTAACAAGTAAAGAAACTGCACTCATGGTTTACCATGCACATGCGGTTTCCATATAACGATACGGCATATTACCGTGGGGAAACACGGCGAGTGTATAGAAAGCTTTTGTTTCCCAAAAACAATGTATTCGTACCTACCATATGTATTGTGGACCGTTTATCTAACATATGCTGAGTACCCACTTATTTTGTAAATTATAATTTGACGACAATAATAAAGGTAGGTTTAGTTTATAATATAGGTTCAGTTGAGTTATATTTCGTTACCTACATACCTTAGTTGTTTGTATTTATCTAATATAAAAACGACGATAAATTACAACAGTAGTAACTTAGTGTTTAATTTAATAAATGACTGTATGTTTTGAATGCCTATACCGGTTACATATATATGTTTAAAAATGCTTGTACCTACAGATCAAGTGCTTTAGATTTAGAGCAAATAAAAAAAAACCACTTATTTAAATATTTGCAAGGCTACAAAAAATATGCCGATTACTATTATATAATTATAATTACCTATTAAAAATTTTAATCATGTTAAATTTCTGTTATTTTCTTGTTTCGTTTTATAATCCTAATCCTAATCCTAAATTGTTACTATGTACATTTGCTAGTGTGTGTAGGCAGAATTAGGAAAAGCTAAATTTACAAAAAAAACACACTATAGCTTATATAAATCTATTTTTATTTAACGACATATTTATTAAAATACTTAAATTATATTTTGTGTCAAATTGTTGTTTTTCTTGTAAACCTACGTCGCTTTATTAACAACGGTACATACAATAAAATGAAATATAAAGTTACATAAAAAAATAAAACGCTCGCCAAAGTACCTAGTTACTTACATTTATCAAAAAAAAACACAAAGGTTGGTGTTATTAGTTGATGAAAATGGTTTAACAAAATTCTCATCACTTACTTCCAAACTGAGCTTGCACAGTCCATTTCAGAACAAATCCTCCGAACAAAAGAAACACTTCTGCGATCATAATGCATTATCTGAGACAAACGTTCATTTGTTATCTCCTCTACTTATACTTTAAACTCCTATTTGACCGCAGCCTGCGCGAGCTGTCGGGACCACAACAAAAATGATACGGTACACAAAGCCTTTGATTCGTCAGGCATGCTGCAGGTGACGGCAACATTTCATGCTAGTGTTTATGGAAATTTCGTTTTGCTATAAATATATAAGTTTAAACATAAAAAAGTGGCCAAGTGCGAGTCGGACTCGCACATGAAGGGTTCCGTGAAATAAATTGCGGTTTACGATTTATGACGTATTAAAAAAAACTACTTATTAGATCTCGTTCAAACCAATTTGGTGGAAGTTTACATGGTAATGTACATCATATATATTTTTTAGCTTTATCATTCTCTTATTTTAGAAGTTACAGGGAGGGGACACACATTTTACCACTTTGGAAGTGTCTCTCGCGCAAACTATTCAGTTTAGAAAAAAAATATGTTAGAAACCTCAATACGTATGGGTTTGATGACAATTTTTTTTTTGAGTTTCAGTTCTGAGTATGGTGACCCCTAAAACTTAATGTTTTTTTTCGATTTTTGTGTGAAAATCTTAATGCGGTTCACAGAATACATCTACTTACCAAGTTTCAACAGTATAGCTCTTATAGTTTCGGAAAAAAGTGGCTGTGACATACGGACGGACAGACAGACAGACAGACAGACAGACGGACGGACATGAAGAATCTATAAGGGTTCCGTTTTTTGCCATTTGGCTACGGAACCCTAAAAAGAAGCGGGTTGTGTCGGAGATACAACCGTTAATTAAGTTTAAGTGGATACTTCTTTGTTGGCTGTGCCCGTAAAATATGTATCTGAATTAATTCACTTAAATCTGTATAAGTACGGATAAATCGTTATATATGGCAACATTGACTGACGTAGCTCATTTGACTCGCGATACATTGAAAATGGCGGTAATTTCAGCATTACTTTCATGTCCGCCACATAAACTAAATAACATTTTGTGATTAACAACTAATGGCTAATAAAGAAGGATTAAAACATGTAACAAACAATTATTTGAAATCAGATTAGGCTTCTCTACAAAAAGTTATTCCGGAAATCACGTGATACATTTTGAACTGTACCTGCTAGGTCAATAACATGTTTCATTGTGTTTGATTTTTGAAACATCAAGAATTTCGTAAGGAACGTTTTGATTTCGACTAGGTACTAACCTAATAGGTAAGTCGAAGTAGGAAAATGTATGAATTTGAAGCTCGGTCTTTTGTGAAAAGTTGTCGGTTTAGTAAAAAGTCCATTTGAATAAAGTCTTGTATACAAATTTTATCCATATTTACTTTTATATAAGTAGGTACCTATTTATAAAAAAAAATAGTTTTACCGCTATATCAATATGAAATTAAACCATTCTCATGTCGAAAAATAATAAATCACCAGCTTGCCAGTACTACTTCCACTTTGATGTAAACGTGTAGTGTTGAGTTCGATACGTAGGTTCTTAAGGTGGTTCGATTGCCATACAAAGTGTTATTTGACATTCGCAGGCTAACGGCGTGATGTTTTAAGAAACTTATGTAACAAACTTTCATCAATTGGCTTCCCATTTGCGCCAAATTTCCCCTTTCCTAGAATAGACTTGTATAAACTAGATTAATTTGAGAAAAATAGTTTTCCCAAAATATCACGTCCCAAACCAATTTCTAAAATTAATCTAGTTTATACAAGTTTATTCTTGGAAAGGGGTAATTTGGCACAAATGGGAAGCCAATTTATGAAAGTTTGTTACATTAGTTTCTTAAAATATCACGCCGTTAGCCTGCGAATGTCAAATAACCTTTTTGTATGGCAATCGAACCACCTTAACGCTGAAGTCCACGGTTATAAAAAAATATTTAGATTTAGATTTTAGATTTATTTATTTCGAGATAAAAATTACAATATAGGTTTGCATACAATGTCAAAATTTTAAGAATCCTTATCACGATCGTCAATAATCAGAAATAAAATTTAAAAATATTCAAAATGTATTTCGCATCAAATGGTTGCGAACCCCTGCACAATGTGAATCACCGCTACAAATTGTTAACTTCAGATTGGCAGGGACTCACGGTAATTAAATACGGTATTAAACGAGCACCCCGTTCACTATCTTTTCTAGTATGTTTAAAACTAACAATTGACACGTACGGGAATAAGTAAAAACCACGGTAAAAACAGACCGTAGGTAAAGGTAACTCACTTAACTCATATCTGTTAATCAACCCGAAATTAAATAAGTTATTTAAAAATCAAAGGTTTGGGACATGCAAATTTCTTATTTTTTTACTATTTCCAACTGAGGAACTAGGTAGGCGCCTACCGAGCCACCAAGTAAGCCTAGTTTTTGAATTTGAACAACTTTAGATAAGATCCCATTCATTGATTAGTTTTGTTTCTATGTAAGGAAAAAACATAGGGACTAGGGAGCGACCAGTCATTGGAAGAGGTGTTTTCATTATACACACATTGTACAGTCAGCAGCAGAAGTAGCTATGCAGAATTACACGCTCAAAATGATCTACACAGACCCAGGTTTATCATTGCTTTTTGGGCACTAGTCCCGCGTAGCTACTTCTGCCGCTAGGTCAACGGGGTCGCCAGTGACTTTTTGTGGCGGGGGCCACAGCACTCGGCCACCCCAGAGAAGGCGGCGAAGATGCCCAGAACGAGCCAGCAGGGGCAAAGCGCGAGGAGGGCTCTAGTGCGTTCAACCTGAGATCCTAGAGTCCTCCGAATTACTTAGCGCAGATGGCGGTTGACGTGGAGTTTTTAGTGGGTAGAAATACCACATAACCCAGACCTCCCCCGAGAGCTGGGTACCTGCTTCGCAGGTTTTCTCCACGAAAAAAAAAAAAAAAAAGGTGTTTCTTCAAGCCAAATTAGATGTCAGATGCGACTTTAAAGCGACCAAGCGCCCAAGCGCACTTTAAAATCGCAAGATCGAAGAAAATTTATAAATAATTATTAGGGGACAATCTTACAGAATTCGACGTAGTCCCATAGTAAGCTCAATAAGGCTTGTGTTATGGGTAATAGACGACGATATATTTAATAGATTAAGTACTTAAATACATATAAAACATCCAAAACTTAGAAACTAATATTCATGTTCACCTCACAAATATTTGCCCTTAACGGGATTCGAACCCAGGACCTTCAGCTTCGTAGGCAGCGTTACCCACTAGGCTAACCGGTCGTCAAATTGGTCATTCTTAGTCGCGTTAAAAACTTACTCGAATTTGGTTATTTTTTTCCAACGTTTCGATGGTGGGATTGTGGGTACCCTGTCCCGCGGACCGTGGTCAAATAATCTGCGGACGCGATCTGTTTTTTACTCCTTTATTGTAGTTTTTGCGGGTCTGATGTCATGAGTCATTCGCACCTCGCTGCAGGCCGGGCCAGTAAACCCTAATGATAATGACCCTATATTAGGTTGGCAACCGTTTTGTTTAATTACTTTAACTATACAATATACTTCTCGTAAGATGATCAACGGCTGTTGCTGAACCGTCCAATTATGATCAAAGACGATGATGTGAACGAAACGCAAAAATAAAGGATTTATAATTAATTGATATTTACATTGCAGCATCTAAGGTAAAGCACCTTACTTAATTTTACGGAAAAGAACGTCGTAAGGAAATCCGTTATATTATTTTCCCAACTTTATTTGGGTCGTAGGACTCTACTTACCTAGAGCTCTGAAAGAAAAAAAATACAAGCACTTTTACAAGTTTAAGTTTTCCCTTCTGGCCTAACTCGATGAGATTGAGAGGCAGTTTTTCTGAAAAGATTCAAAACTCTAGAACTTCTGCACTAATCGGATCATGACAAAAGTTCGAGCACATGACACATCCTGGCATCGACAAGTACGTACCTAAATGTAGGTATCCAAACCAAATACCTTGTTTATTAAGCATAATTTTCGTTTTAATTTGTCACTCAGTACAGACATCTACATCCGTACAAACCCACCATCTTCTTTGTGTTAAACCAAACCCATTCCCGTATACTGTAAGTCTATTATTGTTTGTATTATGCTACTGTTTAGTGTGCTTGTCCAGCCCAGCCTCGAAAGGAGAAAGGTGGTAACACTTGCATTTCATAAAATACCTATGACCTTTTATAAATAGAATAATAGGACGGGCTCATAAACCGTCACGCTGTGACACGGCTTTGTCTACGTGAAAAATTACTTCCTAATCAGATAATAGGCTAATTTCATACAATTACGCGTTTTGACATTTGTAAACTGGTTGTGGCCCGATGACCTTTTCTAGTTCTACTTAGTTTTATCCGTGTGAATGAAGCAGTTCTACAAAATTAGGCTTCCTCGTGCCTAATTTGCAACTAAAAACCTCTATCATACAAAAAAACTCTAAAGTACTAAATTCTTCTACCAGTCAACGACATTATATAATGTCGTTGGCTGGTAAAAGAATTTAGTACATTTCAAATCAAATTCTGTCATATTGACAGAAATATTGGTTCTTGTTTGAACATTGTGGGGTGGATGTTTTAAATCCTGTTTGAAATATTTTTCATCTAAGTATCTACTAATATGATACGCTGTTAAGTCAGCAAAATGTCTTGCCCGAGCCATTAGACCCAACAACAAGAAAAACCAACAGAAAGAACATGTTAAAATAAGGTGGGTTGTATTTTAGTTATAAACTAATGTGAATTGGGGGATTGTCCTTTCAGATATAAGACACGTTAAGTACCTACTAACTTTGAAAATATTTGCCGGTTTCCATCAAAAGGATATAGGTAGGTACCTATATTTGGCACTTCATCCAACAGTGTAGGTATGAGTATGGAAAATCTTAGTAGTGACGAAAATTATTCCCAGGCCTTCAATCCAATATTATTTAATTATTTAATCCAGTTATTGATGTTCTATAGTCACGCGTAGGTAGGTACCTAGACCTATCTACGAGTACAACTAATTTGTTTTCACCTCAGCAGCTCGAACAAGCATATTTTGCTTCGTGAAAACAGTGAGCAAAATGCGATTTTGCTCACTCCGTGATTCAAAGTAGCTTTTTAATTTTGATATCGAGCACTGACATTTCATAGTGTGGGGTCTATTACAAATTCAGAATATTTCAACTTTATGAGCATGTCCCTTTCATTTTCATTACGAAAAAAGAATACGACACGAATAGGTCGATTCATAGTTCGATATTCGAATTTAAAAGTAGACCCCCAAAACAGCGCGAAGCAAGTTACACGTTCAAAAACACACTTACTTTATGAGTTTAAATTACCAAAAATATTAGTACAAAGGAATGTTATAAATTGAAAAGAAAAAAACATGGAACATCTCAAATGAAGTCTGTTTTGCTTAAATAGGTCATAACATGAATTTTCATACGCTGAACAATCAATGATTGTATTTTGTACAATCTTCATTTTTAAGAACATATACCATAGATGCAGTTTCCGAACGCACACCCGGCGCCCCGCCCCTTTAAAAAAATGGCGCGCTGTTAAATTGTTTACATTTTATTGGGTATATTATTTTTCATGCTTGCGCTATTGATATTAGTTTTGGATATATAAAAACTACTAGGATTAATTAATTATCTATCTAACTAAGAAACACAGTGAATTCATTGAAGAAGACAGTATTTAACAACAATACCTACGCTTAGTTTTCGGAGCGCAGCACGCGCGACGCGCGTAAGCCTAACAGATATTAGATTGAACATTTCAAAAATAGCTCGAAAACATGAGTGAAATGTGGGAACAAGTGACAGTATTTTAACAATAATAGGTACGGTTAGTTTTTAGTTTAGTGTTAGTGTCACGCGAGACTCATATAGATAACTAAAATGTACTTGTCTGTCGTGTCGCGCCTTGTCTCGCCCGCGCTCTCACGTGCTTCTAGTAACTAATTAGCCGCGCTGAGAAGTTAAAACAAGCAGTAACGAACCCCGAATCAAGTTTTCTTCCTGAATATCCACGAGACGAATAGGTACGTAAAAGCCTAACGATATATATTTTAACGTGACGATGTTCTCACTGCTGAGGTGAAAAGTTGTATGTGTTACTCGAGAGCAAAGTATTTGCGTCTCGTGCTTTTGACTCCCTCGCTGTGCTCAAGGTTCTAACTTTGAATCACTCGCTACGCTCGTGATTCAATTTTAGAATCTTTCGCTTCCTCGGGACTCAAAATCAGCACTCGCAGCAAAAAATAACTTTGCTCTCTTGTTGCACAAATAACTATTGTTGTATTTAATAATTGACAATTGTTTGTGAAAACGTCAATTTGCATGGGTATTTTATTTTGTTTCAGACTATTAAATAAAAATATACTAAACATCCACCATGTCAACCTCCAAGAAATTAGTGGGCAGTTTCTCCGAGCCAAATATGAATTTTTGCTATGTTTGTCTTATCGGTAACATTACACCGGCTGTAGGCTGCGAGGCGGGGCAGAGCAGACAATCCTGTCACATCATCGACAATATCAACGAAGAGGTATCTTTATATTCTCAAACTACTATCCAACAACTTTAACCTCATATTTCCCAGTTAGATTTTTGCGACTTTGAATTTAGGAACCTTTGTTAATTTCATTGCAGTTCAAAATTCAATTTGAATTTGTACTTGTACAAGTTCGGTGGGACTTACCTTCGGGATATACCTACATCCCGACGCTGGGTACCATGAACACCCGAAAATCAAAGTTCTATCACTCTACTAGAGCAACTGTGATATATTTTCGTCATTTTAGCCCAGTGGGCGTAGCATGGTTTGCCATTTCATCACTCATTGCTGTGGATAAGACATCCGTCACGTTCTGACAAGTGTGCGAGCGTGAGAGTGACGGATGTCTTATCCAAAACGATAAGTCTTGTGATAAAATGGCAAACTATGCTACGCCCACAGGCCTTTTTCCATAAATTAGAGGGAACCCACCTATCTAACGAGCATTAGTCCCCACGCTAACTCAGTGCGGGCTGCTAAGTAGGTTAACTTTAAATTCAACCACGCACTCACAATTTTTCTTTCACTGAAGAATTATAAGTTTGGGTAAAGTCATTGGTACGAGGCTGGATCCGTGCTAAGAATTCGAAAATTATCTGTCAGATGTACTTATTTGTAGCAAAAAATGTAGGTGTTGATTTACAAAATAAGCCTATCTCATACCTTATCTTATACAGGTCTAAGGTATCTTTACTTTTTAGGTTGGCACTAGTCAAGACGAGGACGCTCCAATAGAAGTGCAAAGATCCGCAGCATTCCATGAGCTCATAGAGAGTTGCAGGAAAATGGATAAGCTGGAAAAGTGCCCGGAAAACATCGAGGAAATTGATTCCAGCACAATGCTTGTGGTAAATTTCTGTAATGCATGAATGAATTGGCCTCTGCCGCATTCAGTAAAATTTGCTTTACCACGATTGTGGCAAACAATTGTTTGCCACAATCGTATATATATCGTTTAGAGCTCTAGTATAAAGTTATGTCCGTCCGTTGTAGATGTATAGTTACAAGAGCGCTAGTAAATTCTATTAAAATACTTAAGGTGCTATAACACTATTCTGCAACCCCCTACAGCTGTATCATTTCGGTTCCGTACCATTCCTTATACAACTATTTACCGTACAGTAGCCATATAATTCTCACATATAGCGCTCAAATAACACGTGCCTGAACTAGGATACCATGTGTTTCAGGCAAAAAAGAACTAACAATTGAATATGTTATTCACATGCAAAATATTATTCAATATGATTCTTATTGACTAGGTAGTACAAAATAATTAGTAAGTTAATAACCTATATATAAAAAAGGTATAAAAAGATAGAAGATAGAACAAAATTATTTTAAAACGATAAATAACTTCTCAGTATCGTCATAGGACATATTATGTAGGGCTATGAAAGCTACGTATAACTCCTTTTAAACACCTTTACCTACTATATTACTATTTTACATCTCACAGTTGTACAAGCGCCTCCATCAACTCATTGTACTTCTTATGGCTGCCTAGCGATGCTATTGCATGCTCTTGTATCACTATAAGTAACTTTTTTTGCTTCTAAACTGCTACTGTACCACCTAGCCGTTAAAGGGTTTTTAAATATGCTACTGTTCATCTTAAGGAAATTAAATATGCTACTGTACATCTTAAGGAAAACAGTACTTGAACGACTCCTATGCAACTCCCAGGCTGTACAATGCCTGTACAAGCAGCTTGTGTGCTAGTTGGGAAGCTTACGGCCCGTCTGACGGTAAGTATACACTAGCGTATCGACGCATGTAAATCCAGCCATGCACGTTGTCAACATATTATTGATTTGAGGATTCGCCACGTCGTCAGCAACAAACAATGCAGACCCTTCTCTCACTACTAAGGGACCTTACTCGCCACTACAAAAAACCTACATATCTCGAGAAAATTCCCTACATGATAGGTGTTATAATATACCTTCTGCAGCTGGGGTGATTGCTCTAAATATTAAGTAAGATGACATTTCCCTAAGCCAAGCCCCTCCAAAAAAATTACTTCCGTGGGTCCAGATAGATTTAAGAGAAAATCCTCCAATATTTATAAAATTTCTATAAATTTATTTATTAGCCGCTCCATATAAACGAGAACAGCGACTATGAGAATGAAAATGGAAATCCGAAAATTGTTAGTCTAACTCGCACCAAGTGGCTAACTGAGAGCCGAGATGGATCTCCCGATGCCAGGTGGGTGAAGGTGTCATATCGAAAGAAAATCTGACCTGAGCAAAGGTTCTAACTGGTTTACGATTAAAATTCATGTCAACTTTGTGACAGGTTTCATTAGACTCGAGTTACATCCTCCCATGTGACGGCGCCATGGATTTTCTAGCGCGCCTAAACGCGTCCTTAGTTCGAACCTTTCTCTTCTCAGGTCAAGGAGTAGCAACTATGCCAACGAACGCATAGCAGGCGTCATAGGTCTTTTTCTCTGGTCGTTACCTACAGCCCAACTTGGGTGAAGAGCACAGCATATCAAGTTTAACCCTTTAGTGGGTAACGGCAAGATATTTGCCGTCATACGACTCAGATATTTTATTTTTTTCTCAATGAAACGTGTTGTTAGTCAATATAACTTTTGGTTCGCATAAGAGAACATACTCGTACCAATTTACGAAAAAAAGAATAGCAGATAAACGTTATTCCAACCCATGTTAAATGATGATTCTTAGGCCTGAACTTAGATTTTTAACTAGTCCTTACAATTGAACAAAAATGTTTGTAAATAAAATTTTGTTTGCTGGATTTATCCGATAGTCACAATTCTCTACTTTCAGAGACAAGATTGGCGATATAAAGTTTAAAGAAAAAAAATCTGTTATTTGATAATTTTAAAAAATGAAGACGGCAATATATTTGCCATTATCCGTTAAGTGTCTGGTGTTTATTAAAGGAAAGGGTGGGTTAGGCTACAATTGTTATTGATTTATATATGGAGCAATAGCTTAATTCAATACTTCAAATTTGCCTTTTACCTTTATTGCTGAATTAGCCGTGTTAGTTAGAAATGACAACGGAAGTAAAAAAATCTCGCAAAAAAAGTGTTGATTGTTCGTGCGTGCAATCTTATAATATAATATATTGTTGTTGCTTAACTCGCAGGTTAGGTAATTATTTCTTATCATCTATTGGTTTTTAATTTATTTATTTTAGATACGTCGTGCCACCCGTAGTTCCCCCGGCAAACTGACATGACGGTCTTCTCACTTAATGCCCTTGGCTGATAGCGGCAAACATATTGCCGTCTCATAATTCGGAAACCCTGCAATAATATATACATTTCTCTTTCTCAAAAATCATAAAAAAAATCATTCATGCTGTGCGTATCGTTAAAGTTCTCGATTCATTGCTTTAAAAAAATAATGGTCAAAGGGTTAAGTTAGCGGGCAAGCGAGACAAAATGTTAAGGGTTACAATCGCCTTAAAGGGGAAAACACTAACTCCCCACATGCTGGCTGTGATGACCAGTAAAGCAAACCCTTTGAAAGGAGATTTGTCACTTAATTGGCAATGTTTTGCGTAGGGCGTTGGCGTTGGCATAGTTGCAAGTTCTCTTAGCCAAAAGCCAATGTACATATATAGTATCCTTCCAGCAAAGTAAATGCACTGACAGGTGCCAAGGTAAGACGCGTATCACGTAACAGCCAAGGAGGATTTTATACAGGTAACTGTTGCATTTGATAAACTATATCGGTAAATTATAGTTGAGATTATTTGAGTTGACCGAATTGCATTAAAGTGGTCCATTCAAAAAGCAACTCTACCGTCAAAGGTAAAATATTAAAATTCCAATGACAGTTTTATAAAAATTCGGCCATGTTCAATAATCTCAACCATAACCAGAGTTTTATAAAAATTCGGCCATGTTCAATAACCTCAACCATAACCAAAGTTTTATAAAAATTCGGCCATGTTCAATAATCTCAACCATAAGCAGAGTTTTATAAAAATTCGGCAATGTTCAATAATCTCAACCATAAACAGAGTTTAAAAAAAATTCGGCCATGTTCAATAACCTCAACCATAAGCAGAGTTTTATAAGAATTCGGTCATGTTCAATAATCTCAACCATAAGCAGAGTTTTATAAAAATTCGGCCATGCTCAATAATCTCAACCATAAGCAGAGTTTTATAAAAAATCGGCCATGTTCAATAACCTCAACCATAACCAGAGTTTTATAAAAATTCGGCCATGTTCAATAATCTCAACCATAACCAGAGTTTTATAAAAATTCGGCCATGTTCAATAATCTCAACCATAAGCAGAGTTTCTCATGATAAGGTCCTCGAACGAAATATAGGGCCTATCAGGCGTTCATTTCTTTGAACAATAAAGAGATTCTTCTATGAGAAATAATCCTTTTTTTGAATAATAATAAAGTAATGTATCACCAATTAGTTGATACCTAAATCCACCTCAATTAAAATTTTACGAAAGTCATCTCGCGGTTCATTTACGTTCTACCAATCCGCCCACATATTTTACGTGGTTGCACTTATCTTACTCATCATCATCGCAACTTTTCATAAAAAAAAAACGCCAAGTTTTACGACATTTAGATAAACGACTACTGATCATTATTTTGTATTATAACTTGCGTAATTTTTTAGAGAACCATTGTTGATGCAATCCACCTCAGACACGAGCTCAGTATCCGAAGACCTGGTGGAACATTATTCCACCCATAAAGCCCTGTCGACGGTCCTAGCCTTGGACAAAGAGCTAAACTTATTCGGCATGTCGAATACGTACATAGATGTGGAACCGATCACTGTGAAGAAGATTAACAAGAACAGCGATAGTAAGGCGGTCTTCCATCAGACTGCGATCGTTCAGTCATGTTTCAAGACTTGCTGTAGACGAAGGGCAAGTAA
Organism: Epinotia brunnichana; assembly: GCA_963854355.1. Classification (NCBI taxonomy): domain Eukaryota; kingdom Metazoa; phylum Arthropoda; class Insecta; order Lepidoptera; family Tortricidae; genus Epinotia; species Epinotia brunnichana. The sequence continues at coordinate 11,081,923 of OY977949.1, read as the reverse complement.
ACCTATTTACTACTGCAAATCCACAATGTTTTACCTATATTTTAACGCTTTAGCCTAGTTGGTTGTGATACTGATTACCTACGAAGCTATCCCAAGACCATGTATTTGTGTGATGAGCACGAATATTGATCCGCACTGAGTCATTGGCTGTTGTATTTACCTATATGTATGTATCTATCTATAGGTATAATGATGTATAATAACTGCCTATAGTTGTCTACCCATAGTACAAGATTTACTTATTTTGGGACCGTATTCGTATCTATTTTTGGACGAAGCGAAGCTGAATCAACTCGTCCACGAATGGGGAATGGATGAAAATTTTAGAAACGCCTGATTTTTTTTTTGTTGATAGGAATAACCTTCCTTAGCACCAGAAAAAAGTTGCAGACTTTTCAGATGCGCCAATTATTTTTGAAAAATATAAACAGTTTCCTCACTTACGTTTTGTGGTTAGGACGGCGATTGAGACAATTTCCTTGATCCGTCTCATATTACAAAAAACCTCTCCGAGATCTCCGGTTCCGCCCGCAAAGCTTGTGGTTGCACTCCGCCGTGCTACTATGTGTCTGGTTAGTAACCAGAGCCTACGCAGTCGTGGGGTGGTTGGTCCCCCATCCATCGCCGAGATCTGCTCCGGTTCCACCCGCGAAGTTTGAGGTTGCACAACACGTGGGAGCACTTTACAAACGAGCTTACACTCAGGTCGGGGTGCAAGTGGTTGGTGCATCGCGATTGACTAAAGACTGCGGCGTGTGGTGTCCGAGAAGTGCACGCTTCTATATTTAAACATGTCGACTAGGTAGTGGTATGCAGACTAATTTATTTTTACCCGTTGACTTGCTAACAATATGGGTCTAATTAGCCGCTAGCTAGCGATAACAGCAAAACAGGAAGTAGTATGAAGCTAGCGGTTGATAAAAAATATGCATTTAAACAAGTTCATTAACAACATTAGGGATATAGCGAAGCTTCTTGCTTATTATCTGCTTTAGAACCCGAGCTCGTCATATGAGATACGTTTTCACAAAACGCATCCTGTCCTTTTTTTAATTTGTTTAATACTGAAATCGACCAAACAACCATATTTTCCAAGGTGCGTTTATACGTTAAACAATCCTCGCTTAATTGTGGATATTCTTTTTCTTCTGAATCCATATCACTTCGATTCTCAAGAGACATTGAAGGTTTCACCACATTTTTATTTGGTTTCGTAGAATGCTCAACAGTATTTTTCACCGGTAACGCGTTGTTCACAGGTTGCTTGCTCACTCTAACAGTGAATTCAACACCAACATCATCCCTCACGACTTGCGAATAGGCATCTGCTGACCAAGACTGTTTCATTGTTACTTCACGTTTATGACGTGATTTAATTTATTCATGGGATATTTCCACTCGTAATACGGTCACATCTTCTTCATTAGAACAAATTGATACTCTAGTTATTTCCGATTGTTTCACCCAGACAGATCTATCTGAGTCAATACCCCCTCTTGACGTCATTTGAAGTTTAATAAACCAATCACCATGCATGGTGCTATCTGTTTTATCTAACACAATTGCTTTTGTCATAAACCACTCGTTTTTCACGGCACATGACGGAATGTAATAATCACGTAATAATGGTGAAAGTGTTATGTTATTTTTCACACCACTTATTGATGACTCAATAACTAGAAGCACTGATAACGGCAGTAAATTAGTAATAAACATATCGTTTTTTTTTACTAGTTACTTCGGACGATGTATAAATCACGAATAGAATGATACTAACACAAGCGTCAAATCGCCCATCGCTTATATCGAACAAAATTTGGCAACGCATTCATTATAGTCGTTGTCGATGTTATCTAACATTGTAATTGATACTACGTATATTTATTATTAGAGAATCTAGGTTATAAGATGTTCTAGGGCGCTTGTTCTTCATACAACAAAGTAACGTTACTAACGTTACATTGTTGTATAAAGAACAAGCGACCTAGAATCTAAAATAAATCGTGTACTATCGATTAAAATGTTAGCTAACTCTGACGTAAGCAATAACGAATGTGATGCCAAACTACGTTCGATAAAAGAATTGACGATTAGAAGCTCGCGTTAACCCATTCACGATTTGTGTTTCGTCCGAATTAATTGTTGAAAAAAAAAAAAAATAAATAAATAAATAAAAACAAAAATGCTTGTTACTAATTTGCTATCGCTATCAGTATGGTTATACAAGCATCAATTAGTAGTGTAAAAGTGAGTAACAAGTAAGTAGTTATCATTTACCATATTTTCCTCGTTTCATTTAAATACCGAACGATGACTTCATGCGGGTACCCATATCGTTAGCTAATTGCAGTATTAAATCGAGTAGCAACAACGCATAATATATTCAGTTTTCCTGTTGAACCAATTACATACTTATTTTCCTAAAGTAATACCGATGCAGCTGTCTTGTACTCACACACCCACCCCTATCCAACAACCTATCCAACAAACCATCTCGCGGTCTCATTAACGACATCGTTGACGACCTCGTCAACGGCCCCGTTGACGACCTCGTCGACGGCCCCGTTAACGGTCTCGTCAACGACCGCAAGCCCCCCAAATATACATCCGCATCCAACACTCATCATGAGCACACACCCTCGCCCCCGACGTCCGCCGAGGCCACACGCGACACCATTCATCGCGCTCTACATATTATTACATACCTACCATAGAAGGCGCCACCAACTCACATCACTTTTTTCTTAAACTGAACTGGGAACTATCTCCATACAAAGCGCTTCCAAATCAGGTTGAGTTGGTAGCGAACTCCATACAAAGCGCCACCAAATCGCATGGTTTGGTTGCGACTTCCATACAAGGCGCTACTAACTCACTTTACACTTTTTTTAAAAGTGAGCTAGAAGTGACTATAATATACTACTTCCGTCACATATTACATAAAAATATCATAAAAATCCGTGGTAAACTGACACTGGCAATGATATTGACAGCTGCAGCAGCTATATTGGTCATTGCCAGGGTCAGATATTTAAAATATTTTTTGTAATATGAGACGGATCAAGGAAAGTGTCTCATTCGCCGTCCTAACCACAAAACGTAAGTGAGGAAACTGTTTATATTTTTCAAAAATAATTGACGCAGCTGACAAGTATGCAACTTTTTTCTGGTGCTAAGGAAGGTTATTCCTATCACCAAAAAAATAATCAGGCATTTCTAAAATTTTCATCCATTCCCCATTGCTATTTACCGGCCTCTGTACAAATTTCATATACCTAAGTACTTACAAACAGTAATTCCAAATAACCAATTCAAGTAATCGTATCGTAGGTAGCTTAGACCTAAAATTATTGGTTGCTTTACTAATAATTATTTGTATTATTACAGAGCCGAACAGATTTGCCGGCATCGCTAAAGGTGAGAATATCCAGTGCATATTTAGTACCTACTGCACATAGTTTGTGTTCCACGTAGCGGTATATTATTGCCAATTTGCAAAAGAGGCTGTTATCATCAACATAATTTGGCAGGTGCCTGAATCTGACACAGGTAAAGACTAGCCATCATCATGAGTGACTGAGATGGAGTTTTTTCGTACCTTCTTCTATATTCCACTTTCTGATCCCTGAACACGTACATCCCACTGCTACCTGATTGATGCAAGTAAATCAGTAAAGCTAGGGTTGCGATTTAGAGCTCGGTCGAGCCTTTAAGACTGGAGCCGCCAAGCCCTGTCATCTAAGTTCTGCATTATGTTAGTCTTATTACACGAGCCGCGAGCCGCACTCTACCTACCGACAAATCACGCCGTCCCCCTACACACATGAGCGATCTCTCGCACCCATACAATAGGGTTGGACGATTTGTGCGCGAGCCGAACGCGTAGGTACCATTCGCGAGCCGTTGGCGTAGCGCACAGACACGCGGACTTGTCCACGGACAAATCCGTGGACAAATCCGCATTGTGACTGTTGAGCTTAACGGTTCGAGTCCTCAAGGCTAACTCACAACACTAAGTAAAGCCCTGCCTTGTTTCAGTGCGGAGGATGCAGGTCGAACTGTTCCTGCGCCCGATGCCGGTCCTGCGCGAGCTGCACCTCATTATGCCTGCCCTCGTGCGGGCCCTGTGCCCCGCCCTGTAAAGTCCCGTGTAGCAAGCCCTGCAACATGCCCTGTGGAGCACCTTGTGTGGTCCCGTGCCCCTTGTTTTGGGTGAGTGACATGTCAGCTTTATTATTAACGTAAGACATCGATACTAATATAAAGAAGAAAATCTGTGAGGTTGTAAGTTTGTATGTAGGGGCTACTTTTTTTTGACCAGTATATAGAATCAACCCTCAGGGTGGGCATTGGGTTTATTTTATCCGGCGGCTCGGGTTTCATCTAGTCATAATCCCTCGGCTGTACCCTAAAGGAGCCCGGGGCCCGTTTTGGCCGCCAGAAATAAAAAAAATATTCGTATGGTCAATAGGGAACATTACGCAAAACTCTTCGTAGGTGGCGACACTAGCAGCGTTGTATCTCGTTCCCACTTGCGGTATTGTCTATGCAAGTTTCCTTGTCACTCATTTGACAATCAATTGTGCATGTGTGTGTGAATCCCTATATTCCTATACTGGTTTACTCTTAGTGGTAGTGCTGCCTCTGGCGGCAGAACATTGCAATAATGTTCCCTATTATCTGGAGGTATTCGGGGACGTCACACATGAGGGATTAAGGTCTTGTATATTTTACCATACCCATTTTGATTCTGTTTTTCGCCGCAGACCAAACCCTGCCCCTCGAGACCCTGCCCACCATCTGTAAGTACAATTTCATTCGTAAAATAAATTATTAAAATAAAATTTGTAACAAACCATACTGTGTTTTGTTAGTTATAAAAGAGCCTTATAACTATGTTCGTAGTACAACGTCTAATTCAATAAGAAAGAACACCTGCATACTGTTGCCTGGCATGTCTTAGAAGAGAGCAGCCTAGCTCTTTCACCTAATGACAAAACAGCTAGTTTTTCGTTCTCGCCTCTGTGAACTTTCCAGATGCACTCCTGCTTTCCAGATGCATACAGAGTTTTTATCGCAAACAAATATATAAGAGGGGGGGCGCCCTTTATGCGGAGTGACAGTTCAACCAAAAATTTGGGTCTTAACTTTGGCAATGTCCACAGGAAAAACGCGAACCTAGATTTCTGTATAATAAAAGTTAAATACAGATGGATTATTTAATTTACAGCCCGGCTGCTGCACGCCTATTTGCAGCAGCGACTGCCCACGATTTGGACTGCAGGTGATGAAACATTAAATATTTTTGTAATATAATAAGAGGCAAGAATTGTGTAGGTACATTATTAATAATTAAATTAATATTTTACAGGTGACAGTCATAAAGAAACCCAAATTTGACCCTGTATATGTAAGTGCTAAATACTTACTTCCTTTAATTTTGTAGTATATATAAATATAATGTCGTTTAAAAATTTAATATTATTTTTGTCGAACACCAGCAGAAATGTACCTACCTAAACATAGTTTTGGAAGTATATCAAGACGCAGATCAAATTAAGTTAATTGTACAAATTTTATTTGCAGACGGAAATAGAGCCTAAATCGAGCTGCGTTCTTCAAAAAGTAAGTTACTATTTTTATTTATTGTTATTTGTAGGTGTACCTACTTAATTTACAATTAACTAGCTACTGCCCGCGACTCCGTACGCGTGGAACTCGTTTATATCGTAGCTCCATACAAAATTTCACCCCACATTTCTTTCCCTTAGGGGATGATTTCCGAGTTGAAACTATCCTATCTCCTTCCCCGCGACTCAAACTATCTCTATACCAAATTTCATCTAAATCGGTTCAGCGGTTTTAAGGTCGATTTATAGCTACAGACATTGAGCGTGCCAGACACGACACGTGTCGTGGCAGACAAAATAATATCCTTCTATACAGTGTATTAACGTATTTTTCTCAAACATGCAATGAAATATTGACGTTACGTTCCTTATAATAGGCAGCGAAGTATCACGTTTCAGGTGCGGAGAGACGAGAAACACATAATGACATTTCATGCAAAATTAGAGGCCTAGGCCTGCAAGATGGTCTTTTTTAATTTCCATTCCACATTTATTAGAGGCACAGCATCACGGCGTTCAGCCATTAAAAAAACTATAAGCAAAATTTGCATTTTGGTTCTTTGTGACATTCTGCCACTACGATTATCTCCCAGCAATCCGGTGTACGAAGGCCTGGTCTCCCAACGACATACATGTATGTCGACATGTGTGGTCCCATTGGTCCAGCAGTCAGACCTCGATAATGAACCGTGGTGTATTTTGTATATAAGATTCAAATTAAAAAAAAATCATGACCCACATGTGGGTCATTGGGATTCCAGGGTAAAAAAAATGACCCACGTGTGGGACCTGCCGGCCGACTCACATGTGAGTCGTTGGGAGACAAGGGTTAAAAAAAAACAACAAACGATGTTTGTTATATTTTGCAGTTTTATTTATGTAAAATCGACTTGAACATAACAAATAACACATTATTAAAAAATTGTCAATTTAACTAGAAAAATACATATTTAAATTATTTCATTTAAATATTAGCGGTAAAAATGTCTACTCAAACCGCATAGGTATTTTTTAAATCATATTGGAGGCAAACTTGATAATTTTTCATTCTGTAATTTTATCTTATTGGATTTATTGTGCGTTGTTGATTTTGATATTTAATATGAGTTCCGACGAAAACACCGACGAAGAAATAGTACCTAGGTGCCATATATTATTATGTATGTGTTAGTTATATTTTTTGTCTATACTAGTACTTTCTCTAGAAATTAAAGTTTGATTTCATGGAGTTTTTGTAATTTATTTCATTGCATGTTTGAGAAAAGCACTATACACGCCTCGGCGTGAAAAGGGGTTGCCAGCCTCATAACTATCCGAACTCGCTACGCTCGGCCGTCTATATGTACTCGGCCGGCAACCCCTTACTTCCCGGCCTCTGTAGTAATGTACTATATATCTATCGTAACACGGCCGCGCAGAAACCGACCGATACAAATATAAATACGTTAATGCACTCTGAATAAACGAATATTATTTCGTTTGCCACGACACGTGTCTGGCACGCTCAATGTCTGTAGATATATATAAATCGACCTTTAAGTGTGACGAGGTGACAGACAGACGCACTTTCGCATTTTTGTCCCGGAAATCATTCCCTAATGGGGTGAAATCGGGGGCGAAAGTTGGTATGAAGCTACGATATAAATGACCACGCGGACAGAGTCCCGAGCAGAAGCTAGTCCCTAATATGACATGCTGGGGTCATCATGTCAAATTATGGAAGTCAAGTCACGCCACAGGATTGCCGAATGAATAGTGTAGCGTGGCTAAGATTTTTAGTGGGTGTTTTTTGTTTTCGTTTCCATCGTATCGGCTCTTCGTTTGTTTAAACCTAGCTTATGATTATATTATACAGGCTGTTCGAAATAACGATGTAGATACTTAAGGAGGTGATACACTGGACTGGACTGGAGGAAGAGTTTGAACCTTATATATATGTCTTAGTCACATCTGTGATAGTTTTTTTTTGAATCGACGTATAAGATGTTTATAAAATAAAATAAAAAACTATCACAGATGTGACTAGGACATAATATTAAGGTTCAAACTCTTCCTAATAGTCCAGTGTATCACCTCCTTAAGTATCTACATCGTTATTCCGAACAACCTGTATAAATGTATAGAAAGTTTATTTCAATATAAATAAATAAATAATGTGTATATCCCATGCAGCCATTTGCCGCGCGCACCTGCCACCACGTCCCCTGCTGCATCCCCCCCTCCAACTGCTTCCCCTACCTCATGCCATGCTTCTGGCCCGCGCGCTCGGGCGCCCCCTGCAGCGAGCCGGGGCGCTGCTTCCACAACCCGCCGTGCCCGAGGGGACGGACACCTAGAAGCAACATTCATCCGCAGGAGCTGTGTCCAGTTGTGAGTTCACGCTTTTGTGGGGGTAGTTGGGATAAACATTGTTGCGGAATGTATAGTTTGGTCGAATCATAATTATTAATTTTCAATATTTTTAGCCAACTCAAAAAAGGATTTGTTCGAATTCCTTTTTGATTATGGATAGATTTGTTTTATGAATTTTCTGAAAAGTCGTTACAGTGCTTTACAATTTGTGAAATAATTTCTACATTCTGACATATCATGTGAACAGCCAGCAATCAACCTACGAAAACATCAAGTCTTTATTTAAACGGAATACGAGCTTTTGACGTCTTCGATTGCATAGTTTACTTTTGATGCTGACTGCTGATTATGTGAATTACGAATAAATACGAAATTGACTAGGATAGGATTACCTTTCCAATGTTTAATGTTAATTATCTGCTCCAGGGTAAACCCTGCGTCGGGAAAGACCAGAAGGAGAAGTGTGAAAACTATTCTTGCATCGGGGTAAGACCTATATTTTGTGTATCTTTTTTGTAAATATGGCAAGTCAACATATTTTATTATAAAATCACTGAATGAGTTTTTATCCCTAAATTAGCAGTGCTCTCTCAGTAAACTAACTGCTGAAATGGCTTCTAGAGCAGTGACTTTAAATCACAACTCACCAAAATTTGTTATGACATTTTGATTTTGATTCCGTTCGGAATATACATTTTATATACAGTGCTGGACAAAAAGAATCATACACTTACACGAAAAGTATATTTTCCTTTACAACTTTTTTTGTGAACTTCACCACGTGATGTTTGTATAGAAAACTTTTAGGACATTTAATGAGCTCTATTATTAATACAGGGTGGAATTTCATAAACTGTACATAATAAAAGGAGAAAAATTTCAGCCAATTTCATCGGTGAAACGGTGTTTTTTTTTTTTTTCTAGTCATTAGTTTTTTTTTTACAGAATTTTGAAAATTTTTGTAAAAACTCGGGTAATACACCTAATTCAGACGGTATAACTTTTGATCCAATGGTCCTAAAATGAAAATAAAAAATGCAGAGTATTACCAAGGGACTGGTTAATAATTCTTAATAACAATAAAAAACCAACTAGAAGAGAAAATCCGCAAAAAAAATTATTGTTTTTGAAAAATGGCTACAAAAATTACGAATTTTAAAAGAAAAACACAATTGTCTGAAAAAAACGCAGATTTAGTTACCATTTTTTTTGCTTAGTATTAAACCTCACTTAATGCCGATTCTAAAACCGTTTTTAAACTGTCTCAGACTTTGAAAAATACCACGCAAATGGGTACGTAAATCAAACCATAATTTTATTAATTTTAATCCTCTTAAAATCCTTAATGACCGCTTGTTCCCAGGTAGTTGAAGGGTATTATCGGGGTTTAGGTGGAGATAACAAATTACGTACTTAGTATTAATCCTCACTTAATGCCGATTCTAAAACCGTTTTTAAACTGTCTCAGACTTTGAAAAATACCACGCTAATGGGTACGTAAATCAAACCATAATTTTATTAATTTTAATCCTCTTAAAATCCTTAATGACCGCTTGTTCCCAGGTAGTTGAAGGGTGTTTTGTGGGTGTACAACCGCATTTTTTTTTGGCTGAAAAAAAAAACTTTTTTTTTTTTGAAATTTCAAAATGGTCGCAGCGCGCCGAGATTTGGCATGCGGGGACTTGAGGGGCCCAAGAGTTGTAAAAAGAAAAAAAAATTGGAAAAAATCCAAAATGGCGGACGGTATGGGCAAAACAAATTTGCGAGGCCGTAGGCCGAGCTGCGGGAGCTTAAGGCTTGGCTACTATTCCTTGCCCCGAGTGTCTTACAAGCGAGGCCGTAGGCCGAGCTGCGGGAGTTTAAGGTTGTGCTACTACTCACTACCCCCCGAGTGTGTTAAAAGCGAACCTGAGGGCCGAAGGCCCGAAGGTGAGCTTCGTGGCAGGCGAAGGCCGAAGGCCGAGCTCCGCGTAGGGCCGAAGGCCCGAAGCGTCCCTTCAGAGCGCGCTTGCGGAAACCCTACGCCCCCCAAGTGTCTTTAAGCGAACCTGAGGGCCGAAGGCCCGAAGGTGAGCTTCCAGGTACGCGAAGGCCGAAGGCCGAGCTCCACGTAGGGCCGAAGGCCCGAAGCGTCCCTTCAGAGCTCGCTTTCTGGGCGAGCCCGAGGGCCGAAGGCCCGAAGGGCGAGCCCACGCGGACACACACCCCCCGCACCTTCCCGTCACAAGCAAGATACGAGTGCGAGATCTCTCTTACAAAAATACCCTCCGCTTTTCCCTTTTGCAATGCAATTTTTAGGACTACTTTTCTTCCTATTGTTTTCTCTACCAAAAACCCGATAACACCCTTCAACTACCTGGGAACAAGCGGTCATTAAGGATTTTAAGAGGATTAAAATTAATAAAATTATGGTTTGATTTACGTACCCATTTGCGTGGTATTTTGAAAGTCTGAGACAGTTTAAAAACGGTTTTAGAATCGGCATTAAGTGAGGTTTAATACTAAGCAAAAAAAATGGTAACTAAATCTGCGTTTTTTTCAGAAAATTGTGTTTTTCTTTTAAAATTCGTAATTTTTGTAGCCATTTTTCAAAAATAATATTTTTTTTTGCGGATTTTCTCTTCTAGTTGGTTTATTATTGTTATTAAGAATTTTTAACCTGTCCCTTGGTAATACTCTGCATTTTTTATTTTCATTTTAGGACCATTAGATCAAAAGTTATACCGTCTGAATTAGGTGTATTACCCGAGTTTTTACAAAAATTTTCAAAATTCTGTAAAAAAAAAACTAATGACTAGAAAAAAAAAAAAAACACCGTTTCACCGATGAAATTGGCTGAAATTTTTCTCCTTTTATTATGTACAGTTTATGAAATTCCACCCTGTATAACAATATTAGCGATCTTCTCAAAATATTGTTTTCTAGTGCTTGATTACTTTTACCGCGTCATTTTACTCTGGACAAAATAGATAATACGGACGCTTTACTAGAAATAAAATTGTACCACGTAATTGCCTGGCTAGAAACAAAATAAAAATAGGTCATTGTGTCAGTCTTGACCATTTGAAGTAACTTTCATGTATTATTTTAATGTTGAAAATGTCAGGAAAACAGATTTCCATAGATGTTCGTAATCTGGTTATACGTGATAGGAAAATACAAATTTCGTTTCGGAAAATTGCCGAAAAATATTCCATCTCTGTGGGAGCTGTACAGCACATTTGGAAGAAACATGAAAACCAAGGAACTGTGGCGAACTTGCCTGGAGTCGGTCGCAAGCGATCAAGAATTGTTCGATGTGCGAAGCTAAATCCAAAAATATCATCGAGAGCTATTAGGCTATTACGGAAACGATGGATCTTAGGGTCAGTTCTCGAACTGTACGTCGCAGGCTCAGAGAAAATGGTTTAAAAAACTGTTTAGCATCTAAGCGTCCATTTATAAGCAGTAAAAACAAAACAAAGCGTCTTGCATTTGCGAAGAAACATATTGGAAAGCCCTTGGAGTACTGGAAGTCAATCTTATGGACTGATGAAAGTAAATTCGAGCTGTTTGGACAAAAAAGCCGGTTCAGAGTGTGGCGTAAGCCTTGCGAAGCGTTGGCAGAACGCAACATACAAAAAACTGTGAAGCATGGTGGAGGTAATGTTATGGTGTGGGGCTCATTTGCTTGGTCTGGAGTTGGCAGCTTAGCTCGAATTAATGGAATAATGACCGCTGTAGATTATATTAACATATTACAAGAAAATTTAGAGATTTCTTTGCTTAAATGTGGCTTGGAGGGCCGATATTTATTTCAGCAAGATAATGACCCGAAGCACACAGCTAAAATATCCGCTGCATTCTTCAAGGCAAATAGGATCAAACAGCTTGAATGGCCGCCACAATCGCCCGACCTCAACCCGATTGAGAATTTATGGTCTTATTTGGATAGCAAAATTAATAAAACAAATGTGACTAACAAGGATTCCTACTTCGGTGCACTGGAAGAAGCTTGGGACAATATCGACCCTGAATACCTAAAGTCATTGGTGGAAAGCGTGCCTAGAAGATTAGCAGCGGTTTTGAAAGCAAAAGGAGGCCACACAAAATATTAGATTAAGTTTAATTGAGTTTGTGTTTAATGTATGATTTAATTTGTCCAGAGCAAAATGAAGTGCTATTGATAAATACCCATGTAAATAAATAATTTGTTGAATCTTGAAATTTTAATATCTATATATAATAAGCCATGGAATGTGCTACAAGTTTGCCTAAGATATAATATATGTAATCGAATTCATAAAGTAGTTCAGAAAGAAACTCTCATTTCCGTGTAAGTGTATGATTCTTTTTGTCCAGCACTGTAAATCACAACAGACCAAAATTTGTAGCTAATGACACTTTGAATTTGATTCCGTTCGGAATATCCTTTTTATATAGACTGATTATGCGATGGTACAATTATGCCCTTATGAAAACGATTTTGTAGTTAAGATTCTTATCATGGTATGTATTTCAGCGCAACAACGAAGCACTGGCAAAAGCATTGGCTGAATACGTAAGTTGAAAGATTGTATTATTACTTCTTCATAGATTAGGTACTTGTTAGGCATAGAAAAAAAGATTTAAGTATAAACAAAATATAATAATAATAACCAGAAAAAACATGGGTAAGGAAATGCCTGAAACGTCCCCTGAAAGTTGGGTCATTTATGTATGGATAACCTAGGCAGAGAAACGGGATAAAAATATATAGATACATATTATGTCGATCCTGACGGTTACCCCTATACATACGAACTTGAGCGGCCTTTAGACCTAGCTAAATCTTATCTCCCCTCCCCCAGTTAGTGCACTGCATTTAGCCAGGTCTAGCGCCGCTTTACAAGTCTCGGACTTCCCGGCTATATTAGGTATAGATTATACTAGGACTGACACTTTTGTTTCATTGCAGAACAAGACAAAGTGAAATTCCATCGCAGATACAAGAAATACAAGAGCAAGAACATGTTTATTGTCAACCCAATTTACAATTTGGAAATAAACTATTGCACGTAATCCCTTGACACGACGTATCTTTTCTTGCATGGTATATGCGGCTTGACATGTTTCACTTGGTCGATCACAGAGTAGGGCGGGGTCCCCTGGGCTATGTGGCAATAGTCGCTGCAGTACATGAAGGGAGCCATGTTGGTCTGGTAGGGGTTGGGGGGGAAGGGCGGGAGGTCGAACTTCTCACCGTGGCTCCAGGAGGCGAGACTGGAGATGGCGAAAGGAATCTGGAATTTCTTCTTCATCTCGGATTCGAAGACCCTGCAAGTTTGGAAATTAGCAAGATGCGCAACTGGTTAAGGTGCTACTTTACGCGCCAGAATCCAGATAAGTACCAGATTTTTATCAAGTTAGAAAATGAAAATGGGCGACGGCGAAATTACGGAAAAAAGGGTAGGTTGGTGGAAAAAAAAGGTAATCAGAATTATTCCGTCGATAGTGGAGTCTACTTGGGTCATAGCTGAGCTGAATGAAAATTTTCAGTTGAAAAATATCTTCTCACGTAAGTGCAATGGAGACTGATGTAAGTGGAATAGTTCCCAGAATTTTAGGTCCAACCAGTATGTCGGAATGCCGACGGGAAAAGTGGAGGTGAGCCTACTCAAAAATATAATAATAATAATATAACTGTTTTTACCTACTCGTGACCTTAGCCTGAACTTACCCCTTTATATTGTTGACGGGATTGTGACACGCGGCCACCTCGTGGTACTCTTTCTTCACGTGGATCCTGTCGTACACTCCTCGATGAACTTTGGCAGTGAGAGGCATCCAGATCTCTTTGTGCTTTGGACCGAATCCTCGGGTCTAAGATGACAAAGGAAGAATCAAAATAGTTCAGAACCATTAACCCTTTGAACGCCATCAACGCCTAAAGGCTTCGTGTATTGTCGTGCCCGCAGCGCCAAGAACGCCTGTAAGTGTTATAACGTCCGCTGTCAAAAGCAAAACAACCTTCTGTCTTTCATGTAAGGTTCATAGTTACTCTCTTATGGAAAAAGGTAGGCGTGTCAATGACACTTTAGCAGGTGAAGAATGGCGTTCAAAAGGTTAAGTAGAAACGATTTTGAAGCAGATTCTATGAAGAGCTGATCTAAGAACTATTTGAAGGTGCTAGGTATCTCAATAGGCTCGATGTTGCTAACTGTGCCTTCTAGATATAAATGGTGCTTACAAATCTAGAAGGCACAGTTAGTTATATCGAGCCTATTGAGATACTAGGATTAAGATTTGGGAGGAAGAGGAAATGGCGCGTTAGCCCCGCAACGATACAAATAGGCCGCTCTGATTTTCCACTATTGGCTTACCTTCGGGGTATTGAATTCGGTGTAAAATGTGATGTGGTCCTTCGCACCGATGCCGTACTGGTCTTCAACGGTGAAGGGTTTGTGGTAGTGCCGGTACGTAGACACGTAGGGGTCCAACAGCCTGCGGAACCCGGAGGCAGTGTCGAACATCGGCGTTTGTTCGTTCCTGCCGCAGGCTCTTACCTTCATAAAACATGAATTGAAAGATATGTAATCTAGTTTGTTATTGGCTAGCAAAAATAAGGGATCTTTATAAATTTACATTCCTAACAGATCTTTATCTTGATAATATGGACATAAAGAGGAAGTGGGAGTTAGCGTTCCGTCCATAAAAAAATACATTTTCGTGGAGTAAAAAAGGACTTCCACTGTGCTAAATCAAAGTTGTTGCTTGGATACGTTTAGTTCCGACATGCAGAAGTTCAGCGAAACAGATGATAATTGTGGAAAAGCTAAACTAAAGGAACGCTTAGGGCGAGTTGCATCAAACGCACTTTAGTAGGTACACAGCGCCTGCACTGCAGCTGTAATCGCATAAAAAACTGTCAAGTTCATACAATGGATGTACGACTCACGATTACCAACAGTTTGAAGCCAGGGCTCTATTTCACCATCCTTACAATTGTCACCTGACAATAATAATCCCACGTACATTGCTGGGTCAATAAGCTGTTCAGCAACCACCTTAACCTGTCGTCGCAGCCATGTAAGTCGAATTGTCATTGTCAGACGACAATTGTCGATTTGGTGAAAGTCGTGGTGACAACTCTGCAAAAGCCGTCTTAGTCTAAATAATGTTCTAAATACTAACATCAAAGATATACTCCGGATCAGGGGGCCTGACGGTGATGTCAGGAGGTGCCAAGGGTGACTTGGGAACCCCGCGAAAGGTCTCTTTCATCTCCGATATGACTGAAGGCTGGTTTATTGTCTTCCCTTGTAACTGCAACGTTAAAAACCCTATGTAATTGTCACGTTACTGGCTATATCTGTACACTACTTAGTGAGCTCTTTTTCAAGAATTAACCAGGGATTAATGCTGAAGCCTCCACCTGCTGAACCTCATTCCATATACTCGTAACATTAGAATTTTAACTGGTAAATTCGTTTACGTTTCCTCGGTTATCTAGGATATCACAGGGAAGTATTGTACAAGTTTTCAAACAATACAATTTTTTTACCTTTAAAAAACAAAATTATTTTCCTTGAAATCGCATGACGTAATCGTCACCTCGTTATAAGGTATAAGTACATATTTATGAATTAAGATTCGATTAGAATCATTGATATCAGTTGCCCGTTTCGCGACACTACAAGTTACTAGTTATAAAATTGTAACTCATGACCTCATGAGACAACAAAGGAAAAATGGCCAGTCGCTTTTGGTCAAGACCAAGAGCCTCAGTGTTGCCAATTTAGATGAGTAGCTTCATGAAACAGGCCACAGACCACAGTTGGTGCGCTCTTCAGCTGGCGGGCAACCAAAAGTTTAGAATCGCACTGCACCAACCAAAACAATTTCATTTCAAAACAATAATGATGGTGTTCTAGGATTAAGCCACGGGACACATTACTTACACCCAGCGATCGCTCAATGCAATGCGTGTGCAGTACAATGATGCGTTGAGGGTACCTACTGTTACGGCTGCCGCGACACTGTAGTGCGTCCGGTATGTTCGCGGACGCTCAAGTGGATGGTTTCCACGCGACACTGCGCAAGCGCTGCGCCGCGACGCTCCGCAGGGTGCGCGCCACTCACAGTCACAGTCTCCTGAACGTGGTGGCCGACAGATGGGACCTCAGAGCATAGAATACTAGAGAGAGGACAAGCCGCCGGCAGCCGCGTCACAGTTGTTAGCTCAATGGGCATACACTGCCATACTGTGCACGCGTGCTGATCGCAGAGAATATTACGTTTCTTCCGAAAATGCCTGATATAATGCGCGTGTATTGTCCAATAAGAGCGTAGGTATACAAGTGTGTGTATTTTAGATGTGTGCGTGCATTGTCTTGTCAATTAGGGTCGTTTCGCCGGTAACGCGACCACCTTCGGTTGGCGACCACTTGACGGACTAGGCTGCTTCAATTAAAGATATTAACATTTCTACAAACCCAACAGAAAACTAATTAGTTATTAACTATTCTTGAATAGAGTCAGAATAAGAATAAATACACTTTAAAACCCAAAGCTTAATCCAAAACAAGAAAAAATAACCTCAATTCACACATTTCACACATTGCTTCCGAAAAGTGTTGACGTGCAGTGAATCTGTAAAAAAAATAACGCGACAGTTGGCGCGAAAACTTTAGTTACGTCACTTAATTTTATTATTATGTTGAAATTAGTTACTTGATTGCTTAAATGATTTAGCTATTGTAATAATTTCGTTGAAATTCGGCATATTATAAAAATAGATTTAAATAAAATGGGGTGGTCGCGTTCCCAAAAAAATTATTACCAAAGAAGTCGGATAGCGACCACATCGTTTTTCTTTTTCTTTCCTTATGGATTCTTGCGGCACCCGCGATATTTAGCTTGGCAAGCCAATTGTGTCGGTAGGTATTTAAGCCGCGCCATTCCATGCTATGTCTATAGTAGGTATATGTAATATAATAATAATATATAATTATAAAATGAATAATTTATATGATTATATGATATGGTTATATTACAAATGCGAAAGTGTGTCTGTCTGTCTGTTACCTCTTCACGCTTAAACCGATGGACCGATTTTGATGAAATTTGGTATGGAGATAGTTTGAGTCCCGGGAAAAGACGTAGGATAGTTTTTATCCCCGAAATAATCCCCTAAGAGGCTGAAATAGGGGTTGAAATTTTGTATGGAGCTACGATATAAACGAGACACACGGGCGGAGTCGTGGGCAGAAGCTAGTGTAGGTAAGTAGAATTTAATCTAAAAGTTACATAAAAGCTTGTAAAATGGTGGCATTTAGATACCTTCTATGAACGACATGTGTGACTGTAATAGCAATATATATAATAGCACTATGGTGTGAGCGAGATGGCGCGCCGTTTTCGATTCTATTTTGCATTGACAAGCAATGTAAAGTAGATTTAGAAGAGTAACAATTTGTAGTAGTATAAGGGCAGTCAGGTCAGGTAGGTCCAACTTTGAGAAAGAGGTCAATCGTCGAATCCGACTCGGCTGGGCAGCGTTCGGGAAGCTACGCTATGGCACATATTTTCGTCTAATATTCCGCAGTGTCTGAAGACGAGAGTCTTTGACCAGTGCGTGTTGCCAGTGATCACGTGTGGCACCGAAACGTGGTCGCTTCAGAAATCATAAGAAGGCTCAAAGTCACCCAAAGGGCAATGGAAAGAGGGCTATGCTCGGAGTTTCTCTGCGTGATCGCATCAGAAATGAGGCTATCCGCAGCATAACCAAGGTAATCGATATAGCCCTAAGCCGCTAAAGTTAAGTGGCAGTGGGCGGGGAACATTGCACGTAGAACCAACCGGTGGCCGTTGAGGCGGAAAGGTTCTCGAGTGGCGACCACGTACCGGAAGGCGCGGCGTGGGTAGGCCCCCCACAAGTTGACTGATGGCCTGGTAACGATCGCAGGAATCCGATGGATGCGGGTGGCGCAGAACCGGTCATTATGGCACTCTTTGGGGGAGGCCTATGTCCAGCAATGGACGTCTTTCGACTGATATGATGATGATGATGATGCATCATTTTATTAACTACTTAAACACTATTTGCAAGAGTGGTCGCCAACTAGCTAACAGGTGGTCGCAAACCGACTAAAGCGGTCGCTATCCAGCGAATTCGCTATTTTGAAACCTTTTCCATATTTTTTCCTAATCTATGGATGAAAGTGCTATATTTTATTGTAGGTTTCAAAACTTGACTATACTCAGAACCTATACGAATACCATCTATTATGTGTGTACATTGAATAGGTATACATTTACTAATCTAAAGTGAGCAACTCGGCTAAGTGGTCGCTAACCGGCGAAACGACCCTACTTGGGCTTTGTGTGGGTTAATGTACTTGCGACAGGCGTACTCAATACAAATCGGCCGGCATGTCCGATCTCCTTATATTCATACATCTGTGGAGTCCCATAGAGTCCCATAGTGGTCCTCCCTTCATTTAAGTTTAAGGCCTAACATAGTTATATAAGTCATGTAGTTACTAAAAACCTATGGATCTTTTTTAAGTTGTCCGAAATAAATGCATTTTATTTAATTTTTATATTATAGGTATGATATGTACTGTATGGTATGTAATTAGTTCTCCTTTCGTACGTACAAATAACATTAAATATATCAATATAAGTAGTAAGTCGTTTTTATGGTCAAGTCTAATGATATTAGACTTGACCATTGGAACGACAACAAAATAAAGATTAAGGCACAAACTTAATACCCTTTTTTCAACTCCGGTCATGAATATCACCCTGCGGCAGTTGATGGAGCAATCTGATCGCTCCATGGCCTTATTCGGGTTGGGTTTCACGCAGTATTCGCCAGTCGTGGTCCTGTAGGTCTCTTTTTCAACCACCATGTCTCGGCCGCACAGACGCTCTGGCAGTGGATCATTGATTTTCTGAAAATTTACAAAAAAACATTACATAAACGTCATAAGTCCTAAGTAAATAAACAATTGCTGTTTGTGATTTCCCGTACATTTTCTATTTCCCATTGGGTGACAAGTTTCAAAAACTTGTTGGTGTTTTCCTACGTCAGGAACAAAGGTAGATGCCAAATTTCATGATCAAGGTTTCAATGACTCAGGCTGTGCGTTGGCTTATGACTTATGACCAGGGCGGCCAATCTTAGAACTAGGTGGACGGTAATCACAGCATAATAAGTTTAGTAAATAAAGAAGGACATTAAGTATAGGGGCCTACTATGAATATCTGGTGATTTCCAATTTAGTCACATAATAATTCATAGATGTAAAATGCAAATAATAGATGGAAGCACGCGGCACCTACTAAACATCGGAAAATAATAAATTGTACTAATAATATCAATAAATAATTTCAAAACTAAAATACTTGTGTAATTTATTAATTTTGTTTAACTATGTATATTGTGACGACGGCGGGGTCAATAATGGTCTTGTTTCTATGGTGATGAAACGCGGTATCAAGGTATTTCGAAATTCACCGTATTGTCAAAAGACATCAGTAGCCTAGGGGTTCAGACGGCGGTATTTGGAGTCGATGAGCCCCGGTTCAAACCCTGCGACCGACGCACTTTTTGTATGTTTTAACATTCAAGTGGAGTCTTCAAATTAAAATATCAGATGGCGCATCAAATGTCATCAATTACAGGGTTACTGTTTTTAGGCCCAGAGATTGTTCTCTATTTCAGTATATAACAAAGTACTTTGTGCTTATGACTGTCAGCATCATTCAGATATACACTATGTCCGTTTCGTGCACATTCCTGTCGCCCGTCAAAGTGATTTATTTTTCAATTTAGGCATATTACCTACATGGACCTATGGATGTCGATAAACTACCACCGATTCGGAAAGAAAACCTCTGCCTCGAGATATTCAAAATATTTTGTAAGTATACCTACACGTAATATGTATTTAAGTATGTATGTGTGTTTTATTTTAAGCCTAAACTTAAGGTTCACATGTTTCTTGAATTATAATGTCGTGTAATGTGATGTTGAATAAAGTTTATCTATTCTATTCTAATATCTAACGTCAATTCGTAACCGACGTTTTTATTCAAATATCTAGTGAATTTTACTTGGCTAACTAACTCTTCTACACACACTTCACTTCTTCTTCTACTTCTTACAACACTTCATTTATGTAATTTTTACAGTCAGTTTTCAGTCCGAAAGTTAATCATAAATACCTACCGTTGTATAAAGTAGTTAAACCCACAAGGAGTAATAGCTGTTTTTTGTTGCGATTAAAGTTCTTAGTAATTTGTCTCATTGGAGATGTTGTTCAGTACTTATAATCATCTTATTCGCATTTGGTCATTCCGGATCATGACACCGAAAGCACCCAATATTAAACCGGAAAGTGAAAATTCCACTTACACAGTCAAAGCTATGCGGTACATTCGGGATGTGTCGATGCGCGATGCTGGTGGAAGATCGAGTCTCCGTGTTGGACAACCTAAGCGGAATATTGTACTGAACGTTGCCCCAAGTATTAACATTTTTTATCAGCAGATCGTCTAGTTCTAAGGGCCTGCTAGCGCATCCACTAGGTGGATCGCCTGCCATAATTACAAAATAGATCTAAAAATTGGTAGGTAAACAAAGCGCAATGTTTGATTTGACATTGATTGACAAATGTTGCTATTAGTGTGACAATAGTTGTCAGTTTTAGACCATAGAAAAGTTTAAAAAGTTTGCGTTTATGTGAAAAGGTCAGCAACTTAGTACCTACAGTCACTTGGCAGAATATCTGACTCAACTTTCTTGCCTGATACTTTTAAGCGCTTTGCCTTGTGAAATACTATTGCAGATGGCTGGACTCCTAGATACACGACGTCGTTAAAATGTTAGTATGAATCAACGAACAACTCTGAATGCTCTGTTGAAAACTCTGTCTTTAAAGTAACTAGATCAGGGTGCCATCAACAGATACTAGGCAGTTTTTGTCAAAAAGTAAATGAGTTCAGCTGGATTTGAACCAACGGCCTTTCGGTAGGTATAAAGGACTCTTAACCAACTAAGCTATCATAGCCGTTGCTCGATTCAACGAATTTTCAAGTTTACGCCTTATCACGCCTGGGGAGGCTTTCAGCGACAAGCACTTATAACCCGTTAACTTGAGACTTCGTTCGTATGAGACGTTAGTTACGCGCGCGAATCTCAAGTTAACTCTTGCGGCATATACATTAGGTATAATATGTTTTTGGTAGAAAGCAGTTATTTTATAAGCTATTAGGTATTTTACGCAGATCTGCATGCTCGTAAACCTAGGGAATTTCCATGAAAACGAAGTGTCAAAGAAAAAAAGAGGCTATATTATAGCATGATTTTATTTCCAACTTTTCCAACAAATCAAACAGCATCTTTGAACACCCAAGGCACCCTCTTATTCTTCTTCTTTGTTGTGGTGTCGAAGGCGGGGTGGCGACCAATGTCGTGTTCGAAGTCCGGTCGTTGCCAGGGTTGGAAGTACATGGGCAGCAACAGCTCGTTCTGGGACACCCAATCTAACACGTAGGCTGCGATGGCTTCCACGTGAGGAGACTTCTCGAACTTGGAGCGGATGGCTGACTGGAAGGGAGAACGTACCGTCAAATAAATAAATATAAATATTACGGGACAATCTTACACAAATCAACCTAGGCCCACGGTAAGCTAAGTAAGGCTTGTGTTGTGGGTACTAAGCGATGATATATATAATAGATACATACATATAGATACATATATAACATCCATAACTCATGAACAAATATTCGTGATAAATACACAAATAAATGCCCTGACCGGGATTCGAACCCGGGACCTCCAGCTTCGTAGGCAGAGTCACTACCCACTGGGCTACGGAGGCCGTTAAATGGGGTAACATGGGACACGGAGTCAACGGTTTTCTTGGGGAACTAGTGTTTTTGTATGTAGGAGTGATCTCGAGACAGAAACACACTAGTTCCTGGTGAACTCTGGCTCAACTCTCAAGTAATTACGAGTGATACAATTTTACATGTCTTACAATACGATTAAAATCAGTTAACGATTCTGAAGTTAGCCTCGAGTCGCCTCCCGCATACCCGCCCGACCCCTCTGACACCTTTGCGGCGCTACTAGTAGCTAACATCAGAATCGTTAACTGATTTTAATCGTATTGTACCAGGTAACACAGGTCTAATGGCCAGTCATTATTGGTTAAGTACCTCACTGTTGCCTGTTTAGACATGTAAGATTGTAACTTTTTGCTTGTATTTATTCAAAATATAAACTTATGATACTTTATTTGCTTTATTATTACTGAAGCCTATTTACTTATTTACAAGAATCAGTTGCAACTTAATATTTTTTATAGCAATCATAAATCTTTGGCACGCCCGCGGCTCTACAATACAGTCGTACAATACGTCAGATGTTTGTGCGTTTTGTTCTAACAAATAGTACCTAAGTATTCGGGTAGGTATGCTGTCAACATACTCATATAATTGGACAGGAAAATACCCGAAAACGTGTAGTGCTTGCCTTTACGCACTTGCAGTAGATAATAATGATATGGATTGTTAACCTTTTCAACGCTCTGTCAAAGAGAAAAGTTGTCAACCACATGCCAAATCAACAATACATTTAGTGCGGAGTTAAACTGTGTGTACTACTATGTCAATGCAAAAAGGTTGCTATCACGCTGGGCCTCTCGACGCATATATCAGTCGTTGTGGCGAGTTGCAGGTTGAACCTGCGTTGCGGATATATGCGTCGTTGGCGTCGAAAAGATTAAACGTAAACATCTTTCATCGACAGGTTATAATATGATGATGATGATCACTGCTAGGGTACCTAGTTTATTAAATCGGTAGACTACTGTATATGTAGATATAATAAGCTTACTGGTCTCTTGTATTTGTCTTGGGCCTCTGTCATGCCTTCACAGAGAGTTTCGCCATCAGGTTTACCCTGAAAAAAAAAACCGGTAATATTTTAGGTTTTTTTACGTGAAAGTTTTTTTTTTTTTTTTTTTTTTTTTTTTTTTTTTTTATTTAATACAATTATGTTTACATAGTTACTGTGTTACACATAAAGCCACTATTTAAAACCTGGAAGGTTTAGGCAATAGTTGGCGAGATCGCGCGGTACATCCCGCGTTCCATAATTTAGTTAAGTATAATATAATATAACAAATTGCTAATATGGACTCCAATTTACTACTTACCTTCATCTAAACTTAGATAGTACTTTTTAAGTAGCTTCTTACATTTTTCATGACTACTAATGGTATCGGTGAGGTCATGTAATAATTTCTTGGGCAGGTTATTTAAGATAGATGGAAGTAAGTGATCAATAGTTCTGTTACCATAAGTGTTAATGTTGCGTGGCAATAGGTATGTATATAGTTCGTAGAGGCAGCCTAATGAGCCTGCGTATGGCTAGTCAAGTACACATTTAACATTTTTAACATTACCACAGGTAAAAGTTCCTTCACCACTGAAAACAACTCATCAATATGGTCGTGATACAAAAACATAATCCCTGGTGAGTTGAAGAACTCGTACAAATTATCTACTTTCTTAGCCTGAAAATGAAATATTATTAGTGAAGGTGTACTGAATGCAACATTTTTCACAGTTATCAAGATACACCGACCCACTAAGGCTAAGGATCAAAATCAAATGGTTGGTAAGACAGTGAGAGAGAGAGAGAGGCAAAGTATAAAAAAGAGACACTCTTAAAACCTAGACATTCTACTTACGGTGTATTTTATATGGACATTGTTCAATACTGTGGCAGGTTTTCCGAATAACGCCTTGAAATGAGCAATAGAGTAATTAGCAGGGCTCAAACATGTGATACCGTCCACATAAAAGTCAGAGTTCAGGTGCAACTTGAAATAGCCTGATTTAAATGTCTCCATCACGAAACCCTGAAAAATATAAGAACAATAGGGAACATTACGCAAAACTCTTGGTAGGTGGCGGCACTAGCAGCGTTGACATTGTATCTCGTTCCCACTTGCGGTATTGTCTATGCAAGCATCCTTGTCACTAATTTGACAATCAGTTGTGCATGTGTGTGTGAATCCCTATATTTCTATACTGATTTACTATTAGTGGTAGTGCTGCCTCTGGCGGCAGAACATGGCAGTAATGTTCCCTATACTCAAGCACTGAAACAAAACAGTTGACAGCATGCTCGAAGCATCGTATGCTTTCTTAAGAGTCCCCGGCAAGCTCGGTTCTCCATACAAACATAGTTACGCTCTCATTTTAAAACGACTAGCTAGTTTGCTCTAAAACTTTGTACTTAGATTAAGTTATGGTATATCCAGGTATGCAATTAGCTTATGTTGCTTCAGATACCATAGTAAAAAATACAGCGAATTTAAGTTTTTCATACAAAACTTGTTTTTGCTGTTTTTCGTTTGTTTCATAAACTGGAGCCATATAAACTAATTACAGACCTAGATATACCTCATGTCATTGTATATGCAAAGTTTCGTTACAATCCAACACGTAGTTTTAAAATGAGAACGAAACTCCGTTTGTATGGGTAGGTGAAATTCGGCCGAGCTTGCCGGGGACTCTTAGCGGAAATTAACTGTAGGAGTACCCGTTCATTGGATTACCTACTTATAACGCAACATAAAAACAACTAATCTAGGTTTTTAATATCATAACAAACAAGTAGGGTGTCATAGCTTAGGTAATAGTCAGCAGGAGAAGTAGTGACGCGTACGAAGATTACAAAATAATTTAAATACATACATATAGTCACGTCTATTTCCCGGAGGGGTAGGCAGATATGACGGATTTCCACTTGCGAACCACGATCTTGACAAACCTTTCTTGCTTAATTCACTTTCATGACCTTCTTATTGTCTAGCATTTCTCCGATTTGGTCTCGGAATAATTTACACGGGTTTTTGTTACAAGCAAGGCGGATAAGAGCTTGTGTAGCTCTTGTAGTTTTAGATTATTCGCGCGCCTACCTACTTCTGCTGCTGACTGTACATATTTATATCGAAAAATAAAGAGAACAATTCATAGAGTTATAATAAAGGTATTATGTTTAATCCTCGGACTTCAACGAATCGATCGAAGTCGGACATCATAGCAGACACATAACTTTGATGGGTCACTCTTTTATTTAATCGGGATGCAACGGTAGTAAAGTTGTATGAAATGTCAAAGTTTATAGTAAGGTGGCTGGTAAGTAATAACTGGCAGATAAATAGGTGTACGTACAGTAAAATTCAAGGACTGCACGTAAGGATGAGGTATCTTCATTCCCGGGGACCGGACCTCCAAGTATTGCAAGCCCCCTGGCATTATACAGTACATCGAGATGGCATGGTTGAAGACAGGCAGGCTGTCTAACTCTTTGTCCGATTGGTGCTTCGATTCTCGCCTTATTATAATCAAAAGCACAAATTAGGTAGGCATTAATATATATAGGTACAGAGATCATTTCCAAAATGTGTAACACTCATCTTCTTAGAGCGTATAGAATCGTAGGTATACACAATACTTTCTAAATATAAAAAGGGTAAACAAACTTGCCTATGAGCAGTTTCTCCACAAAGAAAGTTCTCAGCGCGCCCAGTCAATGCATATAATGACTATCCATACTCTATGTACTATGATATTACAAAAGCGAAAGTCCCCTTTCACGCTTACACCGATTTAGATGAAATTTGGCAGTGATATAGTTTGAGACGGATACTGGGAAGGACATACATATAAAGACGGGTGAAAAATTGTATGGGATATTTAATCCTACGCCTGAAATACTCTAATAGCAATTATCATTTAAGGCGAATAACGACATCTACGCGGACGAAGTCACGGGCAAAAGCTAGAAGATTCAAAGTGGAATTTTCACATTCACACCTACTATTAGTAGGTAATTTACATAGCTCTTGTCTATGATGATACTAACGATCTGTTACTGCAGAATGAATCCCCAGCATTATCCATAAACGACCGTCCAGCATTAGGGCCGACAGTGGAATCAAAGCTAACGCTCTTCCCGTTGGTTTGGGTCTTACATTCGAGTTTATTTTCTGAGAACAACGGATCCAGCTGGTTTCGTATTTGAGTTCCCAGCTAAAACAGATCATTATGATGATTGCAAATTTAGGTTGCTATTCCACACGAAGGAATATAAAGTCTACTATACAAAGAATCGAAATACAATTGAAGATTTTGCTACCTGCTAGGACTGTATTTAATCTAGTATGCGCAAACTTGGGTTCTATGCTTCCGGTAATTTTACCACCGAACCTTTTGGCTATTCTCATAGCGACAGCTAGAGACTGGATCTCTCATCCAGCAAACGTTTACAAAAGACTTTTCTCAATTCGGCGTGCATAGGTAAGATGTGTTAGATACTTCTTTGCGATTATCAGGTGAGAATGTTGCCTGTAAAAGAGCTTGGAAGCTCGTGAAGAAATTTTGGCTACACTCGTTATGCTTATTGCGAACAGAACTGTACTAACCACAGATGTATGAATATAAGGAGATCGGACATGGCGGCCGATTTGTATAGAGTGAGCCTCTCGCAAGTACATTAACCCACACAACGCCCAAGTAATTGACAAGACAAAGCACGCACACATCTAAAACACACACACTTGTATACCTACACGCTTATTTATCAATAAACGCGCATCATATCAGGCATTTTGGGAAAAAACGTAATATTCTCAGCGATCAGCACGCGTGCACAGTATGGCAGTGTATGCCCATTGAGCATACAGCTGCGACACGGCCGCCGGCGGCTTGTCCTCTCTCTAGTATTCTATGCTCTGAGGTACTAACCTTCCCACCGACTTCGTAAGAATCGTAATACTCATGTCCTCTCATCTCGGCGAAGTACCGTGCGCAATACCGAGTCGAGGGGCCGGCGGCGTAGATAGAATGGTCTTTGGTGCGACATTCGTGGTCTATTAGGATGCCCTCGTCGTACACTAGCCCGCTTTTGTGGATAGCTATTCGAATATAAAATCATTAAAATAATCTCCGTGAACCTGCGCTTGTTTCTAGCTGTCATCACAACGAACCTTTAATTCAATAAAGGGTCAGCAACCCGCTTATGATTCTGGGCTATTCCTATTTATTCCCCCCCTGGGAACAAATGGGAATTAGTTATTTGTTATACAAGGGGGGAAAGTTGTATTTTACCTGCAAGTGTTCATTTGAAACACGAGCTAGCGAAAGGATCCTATGATTGACCACGAGCGAAGCGAGTGGTTCAAAAATAGAATCCTGAGCGTAGCGAGTGTTTCAACACACGAGACGTAAAATAACTTTTCACCCGTGTGTAACACAAATCTTTTCACCTCACTACAGCAAGGAAAATAAGAAAAAGGGTAAAAAAAAGTAAAAAAAACAAAAACAAAAAAGTTAAATAAAGTTTAAAAAAAAGTAAAAAGTAAAAAAAACACGTAAAAAAAAGTTTAAAAAAAAGTAAAAAACGTTAAAAATAAAAGTTAAACAGAAATATGTCATAAAATATACCTACAAAAAACAAAAATAAACATTTAACGTTCTACGTCAAAGTACTTTTAACGTTCTACGTCTACTTTCTTCACATGTGGATAAAAAGCGATTTTCTCAATAGTTAACAAACAAACAAAAAGGACTTTCCGAGCTAGTGAGGTGAAAAAATATTAGCATCTGTTACCACTGGGGACAACGGAGAAAGAATCATTCCCATTTGTCCCTAGTGGTCACAAATGTTACACAGTTCTTACCGTGATTCTAATGGAGTGCTCACCATCAACCAGGCCGTGTGCAGCTTTACCACCGTCTTAGTATAAAACAATATAGGTATGCAATTATTTACACCCATTCTCATTTTTCTCTATGTGCAATTATTTACACAGACTTGATTATAGATTTTTATACCTACTATAGTAGGGTCGTTTCGCCGGTAACGCGACCACCTTCGGTTGGCGACCACTTGACGGACTAGGCTGCTTCAATTAAAGATATTAACATTTCTACAAACCCAACAGAAAACTAATTAGTTATTAACTATTCTTGAATAGTGTCAGAATAAGAATAAATACACTTTAAAACCCAAAGCTTAATCCAAAGCAAGAAAAAATAACCTCAATTCACACATTTCACACATTGCTTCCGAAAAGTGTTGACGTGCAGTGAATCTGTAAAAAAAATAACGCGACAGTTGGCGCGAAAACTTTAGTTACGTCACTTAATTTTATTATTATGCTGAAATTATTTACTTGATTGCATAAATGATTTAGCTATTGTAATAATTTCGTTGAAATTCGGCATATTATAAAAATAGATTTAAATAAAATGGGGTGGTCGCGTACCCAAAAAAAATATTACCAAAGATGTCGGATAGCGACCACATCGTTTTTCTTTTTCTTTCCTTATGGATTCTTGCGGCACCCGCGATATTTAGCTTGGCAAGCCAATTGTGTCGGTAGGTATTTAAGCCGCGCCAATCCATGCTATGTATGCTATAGTAGGTATATGTAATATAATAATAATATATAATTATAAAATGAATAATTCATATGATTATATGATATGGTTATATTACAAATGCGAAAGTGTGTCTGTCTGTCTGTTACCTCTTCACGCTTAAACCGATGGACCGATTTTGATGAAATTTGGTATGGAGATAGTTTGAGTCCCGGGAAAAGACGTAGGATAGTTTTTATCCCCGAAATAATCCCCTAAGAGGCTGAAATAGGGGTTGAAATTTTGTATGGAGTTACGATATAAACGAGACACACGGGCGGAGTCGTGGGCAGAAGCTAGTGTAGGTAAGTAGAATTTAATCTAAAAGTTACATAAAAGCTTGTAAAATGGTGGCATTTAGATACCTACTATGAACGACATGTGTGAATGTAATAGCAATATATATAATAGCACTATGGTGTGAGCGAGATGGCGCGCCGTTTTCGATTCTATTTTGCATTGACAAGCAATGTAAAGTAGATTTAGAAGAGTAACAATTTGTAGTAGTATAAGGGCAGTCAGGTCAGGTAGGTCCAACTTTGAGAAAGAGGTCAATCGTCGAATCCGACTCGGCTGGGCAGCGTTCGGGAAGCTACGCTATGGCACATCTTTTCGTCTAATATTCCGCAGTGTCTGAAGACGAGTCTTTGACCAGTGCGTGTTGCCAGTGATGACGTGTGGCACCGAAACGTGGTCGCTTCAGAAATCATAAGAAGCATCATAAGAAGGCTCAAAGTCACCCAAAGGGCAATGGAGAGAGGGCTATGCTCGGAGTTTCTCTGCGTGATCGCATCAGAAATGAGGCTATCCGCAGCATAACCAAGTTAATCGATATAGCCCTAAGCCGCTAAAGTTAATTGGCAGTGGGCGGGGCACATTGCACGTAGAACCGATGGCCGTTGAGGCGGAAAGGTTCTCGAGTGGCGACCACGTACCGGAAGGCGCGGCGTGGGTAGGCCCCCCACAAGTTGACTGATGGCCTGGTAACGATCGCAGGAATCCGATGGATGCGGGTGGCGCAGAACCGATCATTATGGCACTCTTTGGGGGAGGCCTATGTCCAGCAATGGACGTCTTTCGACTGATATGATGATGATGATGATGCATTGTTTTATTAACTACTTAAACACAATTTGCTAGAGTGGTCGCCAACTGGCTAACAGATGGTCGCAAACCGACTAAAGCGGTCGCTATCCAGCGAATTCGCTATTTTGAAACCTTTTCCATATTTTTTCCTAATCTATGGATGAAAGTGCTATATTTTATTGTAGGTTTCAAAACTTGACTATACTCAGAACCTATACGAATACCATCTATTATGTGTGTACATTGAATAGGTATACATTTACTAATCTAAAGTGAGCAACTCGGCTAAGTGGTCGCTAACCGGCGAAATGACCCTACTTGCGTAAACAATTAACTTTTACCTCGAAAAGCATCAGCATCGATATCTCGTTTTCCATAATAGAACAGGGCAGCACATTCCAGCTCCACCATTTCGTAATGAGACAAGAAGCTCACGTGGGTCGCCACGTTGTACATGTCGGTTTTCCAAAACTGGAAATAGTACGAGCGTAGCACCTTTATTCCGATTTCTTCGAGAACTTCTGACATCGTCTGGTCAACCTTAAAATTCAAGAAACATTGCTTGACACCCATAAGACTAATGAGTACCTAAGTAAGTCAATAATCCGTCTTAGGGCTGGGACACTTGAAAATTCTGCGTAGGTATATGACCTCGTCAAGACGTCGCTGCCACATCTTGATCACAACGACCTGATGTACCGAGTCAATGCGACAGAAGTGGCGCAGCGCCCATACAAGCCGATTCCCACCGGCTTGCCTAAAATTAATTAAGGCTATATATAGTCCACACTCCACTCTACTCTAGACTACTCTAAACTCTTACATTACTTTTTTGTTCTGGGTTGCCCATCGAACATTTTCGCGCCGCCACTGTGCGACAGTCACTTCATGTCAAGGTTACATCACTGAATCTTGGAAGGGGCCCTGGTGGCGCTTATTATAAATTGACAAAGATATTGTACATAAGTAGTAAAGTAGATTCTATTTAGATTATCAGTTCCACTAATATAACTAAATGGAATTTCTTGTTGCAGTACCTAGTAAAGTAGGTAACTAGTTCCATTACATAAATAGGTAGGTATTTAGATTTCTGAGCACTTTGTAGGGTTAGAAATTTCGATTTCGACAGCAGTTCTAATCCTCTAAAGAATCGTTCCGTTCAATTCTCACCACTCAATCTTACGCCTACTAAATAGTTCACCTTAACGTTCGTATCCACTAATTCTCCTTATGCTTAGGTGTAGGTTTGACACTCCTTCATACACGAGAAATTCACATTTACTCCAACTTGTCTTCACAATTCAATTTTATCATTTATCTAATGTCAACAAGAGCGTAGCCAAAGTTACGGTAGCCTAGTGGTTCAGATATCAAGCAGCGGCCGTGGGTTCGAATCCCGGCTCGTACCAATGAGTTTTTCGGAATTTATGTACGGAATATTTACCGTTAGGAATATTTTATATATAATTTCCGGTGAAGGAAAACATTGTGAAGAAAACGGTCCCAATCCCAATAGGTCTAGTTTTCCCTCTAGGTTGGTCAGATGGCAATCACTTTCGTAAAACTAGTGCCTATGTCAAATCTTGCTGGGATTGGTTGTCAAAGCGGACCCAGGGCTCCTTTAGGGCACAACCGGCAATAACGCTAGAGCGGAGGATGATGAACAAGAGCGTATTTAGCCAGGTACGGGCAGAGGGAACCGCTGTTCATCCCTTCAAGCTTCTGCAAGCGTTCGACCGGGATGCTTTCGAATCGAATAGCTTCTTTACCGGTTCCATATAGAACAAAATCCTCGTTACGCTCTTGAAAGAGAAACATATTTGAAAGTACGGTGACTTACGTAAACGTTATTGAATAGAGGAATCCTGGTCTTCCGCATCCTCTCTGGCGGAAAGGGTTCCACGAACACAATTTTCTTGCTCGGGATTTTCAATTCTTTCAGTGCAGCTAAGCAGCAATACACTTCCAGTGCCGAGCCGTACACTATAATTTTCTCTAGGAACGTACAAATTGGTTGGTTAGTTAGGTACAGTCAACCAATTTGATTCTTATGCCATCATCATAGAACCGTGTCGTTGCATATGCTATGTCAATACGGGTTACTAAGGAGTATTGCGTCGCTATGTAGCAGTTAAAATGACAGGGTTCTACGGTGGCCTAGGGATCAAATTGATTGACCGTACCCTTATTTACTTCTATTACTTCTTTAGAAAGTTAGAAATAGTGACCAATCGGCGCTTGTGGACTATGGTCTGCGACTTGTGAACCATAAGGTGTGAATGGGTTTATTAAATGCACTATTAACTAAAAACCACTTTAAGCTTTTGATCCCTGTAGTAGCCTACGACAGCAGTAGCTAAGCCGTGATAGAGAATCTCAGGCTTATAAAGAACTTCTAAAGAATTCTCAGAAAGCTGAATTCTAATGATGAATTTACCCTATTGATTTGGAAGGTCGACCAGCAGTTTTTCAGTAACTGCCATATGATCTCTTCAGGATTTGGTCGCGAGCTAAGTCCGACAGTGCAATAAGTCCGAATATGCTACCATAGAGCTGGTCCGATGATGGAGACGGAAGCCGGCCACAGGAACTCCTAAATTAAACGCGACAAACTCGTCGTGTTAGAGCTTGTTAGAATTCTCTTGGCGAGCTGACTACTGTGCAACCAAAAGTATTTTCGGCAAAAAATCTCGTCCCAAAAATTAGATTTTTGATAGAAAATTGTTACCATTATTATGGAGATGGGCTATGTTCTTGATCTGCCGCAGCGCCTTACTAGCATCGAAGAATGTGTTGATGATGAAGACGTTTTGAGGCGTTTCGTAGTTCGTCGTGATCTGCGGTTCTCGAAGCGAGGGGTCGTCTCGTCGGATGTATGATGGGGTGAATCCTCGTCTACAAAATGTGTCGATCCCAAGCATAAAGTACCGCTTTGCTGGTAGTCAATGATTCGCATAACACTTTAAATAAGTAGTAATTAAATGTCCCTATTATTGGCAACCGACAAAACGGTACCTTCTATTTTTAGGTACCTAATATGAGGATCTTATTATAAGCATAATTTGTTAACTATGTACATCTAGTAGGTATATAAATAGTTTTGCATGCTGTATTTTCAACAGGGAGAATCGTTCTGCCAAGCGGAGAGAGATGCAATGGAATGGCTTATTGGGATTAGGTATCCCACCTAAGCAATAACAAGCTGCCAGACACTATTAAAAAAGCTGCAACTTCCAAAGTGGCGTTTAGGTTGAGATTGCGTAAGTGGCTTCTTGACCATTCGTTTTATTCCATAGGCGAATTTTACGAACTCGAATATCGATATACCTACATACCTATATAAAATGTAATATACCTAGTATAAAATATAATTAGTGAATTGAATGACGTATACTTAATGTAATTAAACATGCGTAATATGTAAAAACCTGACATGTAACTTGGCGTTATTAATAAAGTATTTGTAGGTATTTGTATTTGCAAAATGTGAGACGCATATGCACATTGGACAAAGATCTTGGATAAGTGGAATACCACCCTGAGACATAGACAGGCATACACACCTACTTCCCCAGAGGTGGGTTAGGAAATCGGACACATGTCCTCTAGGGTGTAGTCATATTTAATCGGAATAATCCTGCATTACTATGAGATTTGTAGGCATTATAAAATATGGCTGCCGAACTCACTCAATGTTCCTTTCTCTTTCTAAAACTGCTTTCAAGTAGTCCGGATGCTGGAACTGCTTGCCAAACAAAAGGAAGAGTTTGTCGTAATAGTAGCGCTGCCCGTGTGATATCGCTATGTATTTATCTTCCCTGAAAAATAATTATATAAGCGATGTGTGTTAACAGGGCATCTCACTTCATCTTATCACACTGGCGATTTGCAACCGAGGAGATAGCAAGCTCGCGGCGAGCTCGCTGTGCAACCGCAGCGAAGTCGCCGCGACGCACACGCCATGATGGTGAATGTTTGTGTGTGACTATTCAAAACGCTGATTGAACCATAGTATAAAGAGGGCAATAGTATTTTTCACAATCGTGTTATAATAGAGAGCTTTTCAGTCGAGTACCGTGTTTAGGCCACGAAGCTTGCTGAGTGGCCTAAGTAAGGTATGAGATTAAAAAGCTTGATTATAACACTATTGTGAACAATACTTTTTGTACGAGTTCATTAAAATTAATTTTCTACGAGTCAACTGAACTAATTAAACAAACTCGATACTGTTGAAACGAAGTGCAGCCTATCGCTCGTACGCTCGTTGATATCTTATAAGAAAGACATCAACGAGCGTACGACATCAACGAGTAAACTCAATAATCAAAGCGATTCTATTGGTCCAATTCATTTCAGTTCGGTAAAGCAGCCACGTGATTGGTCGAATTTATTTTAGTTCTATTTTCAAATTTGTTTCGGTTGTCTGGAGCGTATCGAAACAGTTATTTCGATTGTTTCGACAGTAACATGGACTACAACTATGAAAAGAGTGACGTTGCAGTATTCTCTATGAAATCTTAATACAAAGATTTTAATCGACGAGTACAAAAAGTATGTTATCTTCATACAAACGCACGCGAAACGGGTCGAGATTTTGTTTGAGTGTGTTATACTATGATTGAACGCTGTTTGGTTGTTGCGCACCCGCGGCGGTCACCTGGGGCTGTCGCCGCGCAGAGGCGGCGAGCTCGTTGAGCAATCGCGTCACTCACAACACGCTCGCATATCGCCAGTGTGATAGGCCTACTTTGAAGAGGGTAGTTAAATAGTTTGGTCTTCGGAAACGGTAAAGAAAATTTAAAATAAAACACGTAACGTTTTGCCCCATATTGTAAGAATTATAAGAGCGAAAAAGGTACTTGTGTATTATAATTTCCTGGACTTGGACTGGTTAGGCTTAGGTACCTAATTAATACTAAGTAAATAATGGAATGGAAAGAGCAGAATCGACATAACGTTCTTCGTGAATACTCATTGCAAGCAAACATTCACTCGTCAGATGACTATTGCTGTCATTGAGCCGCCTCTTGATCCGGATGCGCTTTTACTGTCGCTTTCTTACCAGTGCTACTAGCCATGTTTGCAATGATTATATTTCTTTGAACGCTGCTTAAAAAATCTACGTTAGAAGTACAATCTTAAAGGCAACAGCCAGTAACAACGAATCTACAAATATATAAAGCTGCCATTATGCAAGTATTCTTACTTGTTGATCTCCACCATAGTTCCTTGCACCGCGTTCACATAGTAAGTATAGGGCGTGCTCTTCAGATAGTTGTCGGTGGCCGTACGGTGGTAAGGGAACATATACTCTACGCCCGGCTCGGGGTGACGCAAGTACGGTAGACCGTCGGTCGAGACGAGCGTCACACTTGTGAACGTGAGGTAGGACGATGCGTCACTGGAAGGATAAAGCCAGCCTACAGTAGTCTGTAATCTGTATACGTGCATGTGTATCTGTGTGCACGAGGCCGAGGCTGTGCTGTGGCGAGGAATCATGGGTTTTGCGCACGGCTCGTGACTCAAGCACGGTATACCGTCGGTCGAGACGATCATCACACTTGTGAACATGAGGTAGGACGATGCGTCACTGGAAGGACAAAGCCAGCCTACAGTAGTCTGCAAGTGCATGTGTATTTGGTGTATGTGTGTGCACGAGGCTGTGCGGTGGTGAGGGAACATGAGTTTTGGGCACGGCTCGTGAATCAAGCACGGTATACCGTCGGTCGAGACGAGCATCATACTTGTGAACGTGAGGTAGGACGATGCGTCACTGGAAGGACAAAGCCAGCCTACAGTAGTCTGCAAGTGCATGTGTATTTGGTGTATGTGTGTGCACGAGGCTGTGCGGTGGTGAGGGAACATGAGTTTTGGGCACGGCTCGTGAATCAAGCACGGTATACCGTCGGTCGAGACGAGCATCATATTTGTGAACGTGAGGTAGGACGATGCGTCACTGGAAGGACAAAGCCAGCCTACAGTAGTCTGCAAGTGCATGTGTATTTGGTGTATGTGTGTGCACGAGGCTGTGCGGTGGTGAGGGAACATGAGTTTTGGGCACGGCTCGTGAATCAAGCACGGTATACCGTCGGTCGAGACGAGCATCATACTTGTGAACGTGAGGTAGGACGATGCGTCACTGGAAGGATAAAGCCAGCCTACAGTAGTCTGTAATCTGTTTACGCGCATGTGTATTTGGTGTATGTGTGTGCACGAGGCTGTGCTGTGGCGAGGGGTCATGAGTTTTGCGCACGGCTCGTGACTCAAGCACGGTATACCGTCGGTCGAGACGAGAATCATACGTGTTAACGTGAGGTAGGTACTTAGGACGATGCATCACTGGAAGAATGAATCTAGGCTACTGCCTAAACTGTTCGCGGGGCATCCATTGCACTAAAGTTCTATCAGAAGCCAACAATTTTTGACACTTGTCCTGCAGTCCTTGTAACTTTCGGGGATTCACTTCCCGAATCCCGAAACAACTCTAAAAAATAATATATTAGCCGTTTTAGCTTATTTTATACAATCAGGCATTTAATCCGTACCTATAGGTTTATCTGGCAGACGGACGACGTTTGGCCTAGATCACTAAAACTAGAATCTCAAATACCTATACGAGGGTCAAACTGAAAGTTCTTAGAAAATCAAAAACTGAGCAATCAAGCAACTTATTACTTTTATTATATCTTTTCAAAATAGCCTCCCTTCACATCAATACATCGCTGCATTCGATAGAACCACTGAGAAAAGCACTTTGCCCACTCGTCCTTAGGGGTCTCTTCGACGGCCTTTTGAAACGCAGCCACTGCTTCGTCGGCGTCCATAAAACGTTTTCCTCGAAGTTTTTCTTTAATTTTTGGGAATAAATAAAAATCACAAGGTGCAAGGTCGGGGCTATAAGGTGGGTGACCCAGTAATTCCACGTTTGCCGTCGCCAAATAGTCGATCGTTTGCTTGGCGGTGTGCGATGAGGCGTTGTCGTGGTGAAGCAGGATCCTACTGCGAGGCCGTTTTTCTCGAACTTTTTCCAAGACAAGTGGTAAACAATTGTTAGTGTACCACTTCGCAGTAACTGTTTTTTGACCCTCTAAAATAATTGTTGCGTAATGACCAGTCCTTCCGAAGAACGAGGCCACCATCTTTTTTCCCACACTTCGACCTCTCTTCACTTTAGTAGGCAACTCCTCGGAAGGAAACACCCACTCAGCAGACTGTCTTTTAGTTTCAGGATCATAACAGTAAATCCAGCTTTCGTCACCCGTAACTACGTCGAACACAGCATTTGAGTCACCTCCGTTGAATCTTTGACCCATTTCACGGCACCAATCAACACGACGGACTTTTTGGGCTTCTGTCAAATTATGAGGTATCCACCGGGCACAAAGCTTCCTCACCGCTAAATGTTCATGGAGGATTTTGTGGACTTGACTCATACCAATGGCTAAGCTTGTACGAATCTGCTGATAGGTTACTCTTTTGTCAGTCTCTATCATACGCCGCACAACACTGATGTTATCTTCAGTAGTCGCCGTAGAAGGCCGGCCCTCACGCAGATCATCAGTGAGATCAGTGCGGCCACGTTTAAATTCATTAAACCAGTTGTAAATAGTAGCACGAGATGGGGCTTCATCGTGAAAGGCCAATCGAAGTCTATCATAACTTTCTTGTTGACTTAAATTACATCGAAAGTCGTAAAAAATCATTGCTCGAAAATTTTCTCGCGTTAAATTCATGCTCACGTAGTACACACAATTTTCAATTTGCCGCCAAATCGTAAAACAAATGACAATCGAGTGGAATTCGTACACAAAAATATTAAGAAAGAGTTCCATTTTCAAATTTTGAACTTATTTTTTTATTATATTTATTACAAGTGGCCAGTTCTAAAGACTTTCAGTGTCGCCCTCGTAAGCGTAAGTAGGTATGATGTTTGAGGAAACACGCCAATGGAGTCTCAAATAAATATTTCTTAATCCGTTTATGGAAAAAGGCTAGGAAATATTTACTTGAGATTTAATTAGGTACTCTCATAAAATCTTTTTGAGCCGTTGCTAACAGTGCATTGTTAAGTTACTTAGGTATGCCAGAAATAATATGAACGCAGCACCTACGTACCTAAACAACAGATTGTTCAGAAATCCCATGGCAGTTCTCGAAGCGCCGACAACCACTATCCTTGTGTCGATATTAAGCCGTGGAACGCTGGTCAATTTCTTGCTCATCAGCCAGGAGCTAAACGCTATGCTGAGAATAAATTTATTAAATTAAGTGAACAATTTAAATTGAAATAATTCAATTCTATTCAATTCAATTCAAAAATTTATTTCGGACATGTACATCCATATTTGTGGTTAGTAGCAATAAAAACACTTATTATTAAACTAATGTTAGTGGACACAAATTACAATGATAACTAAAATATTAACTTAGTACTAAAACTTACGCAGCCTAGATTGCCCGCATCCCATTCACATGCAGTTGCATCCAGTGGTGTTGGAACGGGCAATCCAGCCTGCCGGCCACAACGCGTAGGAGGCTGTTGGAGCTGGCGCGCACGCGTCGCATCAGGGATGCCGCACGTTTACGCAAAATGGCGTGAAAACCATCAGTCCGGGCCTCCGCAAACATACCTGATGCACTGCAGTAGCGCGGCAGTCCCATCAGCATCCTGAACGCGTTGTTGTACTGTACCCTTAGGGTATTAAGGGTACTAATGGAATATCTGACCCACAGGCTGCATGTGTAGAAGCTTTGACAGTATGCCTTAAAAAGTGTTACTTTAACTTGCTTCGTACAACGTGCAAACCTGCGGGCCAACATATTACAGCGGACTGCCATGGATCGCCTCTCCCTCTCCATATCCACTCCATCCGACAGGTCTTCGGTCACCCAGTGTCCCAGGTATTTAAACTGCGAGACTTGCTGAAGTGCAGCTCCGTATAAATACACTGGTGGCACTGTACCAACGGTCCCACTCTTTGGTTTAAAAACCATGAGTTCGCTCTTTTGCACGTTATACCTGAGACCATGGGCGACCGCATACCTCTCACAAATCCCGAGCAGCTTCCTAAGTGCACTAATTGATGGACTCAACAACACCATATCGTCCGCGTAGCTGATGTTATTGACGAAAGTCCCATCTATCGAGCATCCGACCCTGGCATTGTTGAGTTCACCAATTAGTCCATTCACATACAGACTGAACAGTTTGGGCGACGTCAACCCTCCCTGCCGCACCCCGCACCTCAGCCTGTACGCATCGGAGAACGTCGCCTCCCATCTAACACTGTTCGTCTGGTTGTCGTACCAATGTTTAAATAACTCGGTGACTTCCTCCGGGAGAGATGTCTCACAGCGCAATTTATGCCAGAGCATATCATACGAGACCATATCGAAGGCCCTCGTCAAATCTAAGAAACACGCGTATACTGGCGTTTTCCTGTCAGTATAGTACCGAACCACATGCTTGAGGCATAACACAGCAGTTTCCGTCGATAATCCAGGTTGAAACCCGAATTGGGCATCGTCAATCCTGATGTGTTTAGTTAAAAAGCCATCTAGCAAGCCGTCCAGCACCTTTGCCACTACGGTGGCCAACGATATGGGTCTATAATTGCTCATGTTAGACACGTCCCCCGTCTTATTCTTAACAAGCGGAACGACTATGGTACGCATAAGAGCGGCAGGTAGGTATGAGAATAAAAATCCGAGTGATTAAAAACAAAGCCAATCCTATAACCATCTGGTTTTGTCAAAGCGATAAACGCCCCAATCTTACAACGACCCGAGTCAGGGTGTCCACTGCAAACCCTGAAAATATTTCCCTGACTTTTCCCTGACTTTCCCTGACCAAAAATGTTACAAAAAATCTCGATTGATTAACCTTTAATGCCATTTCAAAGTACGCATGTCACACTCCAAACTCTTTATGGCTATGAAGCGTAAGGAAAACTTTTTATTTGTAAACTTCACTACGATGGTGACAAACAAGCGCACGGCCTGCCTGATGCTGTGTCACCGCAGCCTTTTAGACGTTTGCAAGCCTGTCGGACGCATAATTCATCTGAAGCTAGTACATCTACTCGGGCTTCGACATTGTAAGCACTTAACTAATTTGTTATTTATATCATATGTGAAAGCATAGTTTCATGTTTAAAGATAATAAAGTTATTAAATTTTTAGTCATAAATCATTTATCTGAAAATCTTGAAGAACAATAGTTGAGGGGCGGATTTTTTTTTTTTTTAAATCTCGTTCTAGTGTTTTTTGCGTCCAAATTTGTAAGCTTCGGATTAAATAAAAGCATGAAATTGATGGAGAGATTTTTGCATGTTGTAACAATTCGGATTCACCCCATCTACAAGGGAAGATGGGTGTGAATGTGGAAAAAGCAGGCGTCGCCTGCGATATGACCTCCTTGATAAACTTTTATTACTGGGGATTGTGCGGTAAATATAGTTATAGTTATTGGCACGAGGAATTAACTTTTCACGAAACAAAGTATTCTTCCATAGGATTTTTTTTTTATTGTGACGAACAAAGCAATACACATAATATGACAATAAGGTAAAATAAAATATTGCACGCATGGCTTTCTTTTAAAAAAAAAACCATGCAATTTAATTTTTTTCGTGTTTCTAAGATCAAATTTCCGTATCTCATTGCCCCGTTTGAATAATACACTCTCGTCTGTATGGGTCGTTATTTTGACGTGGTACTTGTGATAAACCTTTTTGTTATCTGAATCGAATGAGTATTATTTTATGGCACTGAATAGTGTTCGTTTACTATGGGCCTCATAAGAAGGCTCAGTCACCCAAATATGTGGCTATGCCGGGAGATTATCCGCGTGATCGCATCAGAAATGAGGCTGTCCGCAGCAGAACCATGGTAACTGTTGTAGCCCTCCGAATCGCTAAACTTAAGTGGCACTGGGCGGAGCACATTGCAAGTAAAAC
This sequence comes from Epinotia brunnichana, assembly GCA_963854355.1. Taxonomy (NCBI): domain Eukaryota; kingdom Metazoa; phylum Arthropoda; class Insecta; order Lepidoptera; family Tortricidae; genus Epinotia; species Epinotia brunnichana. The sequence goes on along the minus strand of OY977949.1, from coordinate 11,041,422 downwards.
CGATGGCCGTTGGGGCGGAAAAGTTCTCGAGTGGCGGCCACGTACCGGAAGGCGCAGCGTCGGTCGATCCCCCCATAAACGCGCGAGTTCGCTAGATGCGGGTGGCGCAGGACCGGTCATTGTAGCACTCTTTGGCGGAGGCCTATCCCAGCAGTCAGCTGATATGATAAATATCATCATCATTATCAATGATAATGATGATGATTATAAAAATTCATAATTGAGACATTGAAAGCAATAATTCTGAACACAAAGGCATAACGCTACTTTACCTTAATGCGAGCAATATTGGATTTTTGAAGTTTTTGTATGAACGTCGCTCAAAAAGTACACATATTTATGAAAACTAAACGACCTTTTAGATATTTTTTTCAAAAATATGTATTAGATATGATCATCTTACCTTCGACAGCAAGTTTTATTTTTAAAAAAATCTGAAATTTTTTGTTCTCTAAAACTATACCTTTTTTCACCAAAAATTAATTCCCCGTGTCTGTTTTAGTCGATAACTATAGTTACTATACTTCATAAGCCCTAGCAATTATAGTTTATAGCGCCCAAAAAGCACACATATTTCTGAAAACTAAACGACCTTTTAGATATTGTTTTCAAAATAACATAATTTACTTTCAAAACAAAGTTTTAACCGACTTCAATTCAGTACTCCGCCAAACCACATTAACATTTCCACATTTTTTTTTCTAATTTACCACATGAACTGATTTTCGAGAACAAAAGCGTTGATTTTTAGACCAATAAACCAAATCGCTGTATGTGGGCCGATAATATTTGAGGACTTCCGTCGATTCCTCAAGGATCTCAGAATTACCTTTGGCACTTCATTGTTTGCTATTTCAACGGAATAATATCAGAATCTGTGACGTACTTGTTATAGTTTGAAGTACATCATTGAGAAGTTCCACAAGCCATCTGTGGTCTTCATCATCACTTCCACTTCACCAAATTTATGATTTCCGGGTGTAAATACACGAGTTATAATAGAAAATACCGAAATTACTACACGCGTGCCTAATATATTTGAGGAGTTCCCTCAATTCCTCATGGTTCCCATCATCCAATTGGGGTTTTGGAAACAATGGGACCAATCTGGAAGCATATACTTTCAGTTAAAAAAATAATTGTACGAATCGGTTCATAAATGAAGGAGTTCTGAGGTAACAAACATTAAAAATAAAAAATAAATACATCCGAATTGAGAAAACTCCTCCTTTTTTTGAAGTCGGTTAAATATGTATTAGAAAGGTATACCTCATCTTACCTTCGACAGCCAGTTTTATTTTTATTTATTTTTTCAGACATTTTTTTACTACAAAACTACTTTTTTTCACCAAAAATGAATTCCCCGTGTCTGTTTTAGTCGATAACTATACCCCATAAGTTGTAGCAATAATAGTTTAGAGAAGGCCGTATCGCAGGCAAAGCCTACTTTTTCCACATTTACCTACCTATTTTCCCGCGCTCATGGGATGAATCCGAGTTGTTCCAACATTTAAAAATAAGTATTACTCCCTTCACAACTTTTTTCTGTAAGACTTAAATTGTATAATGTTGTTGTGATATATGACAAAAATCATTTTTATCATCCTTAAACTTGGCATAGACACCTTTGTCATAGAAATAACAAATTAAGAGCTATTTCTAAAACACCAAAAAGATTTTGAGAGAGGTTGCCTCTCGTCTCGCAACTCGAACACGCAACGCCAAGTGAAGTGCCAGCATCAGATGAAAATGGTGGCTATGCCCGTGGTCGGAAACTTATGACCTCATACTCAACCAATATCAATCAAAACATCTTCCTCTCCACCTTTTGCAAGGCAATGTGTCGAGGTATCTCCCCACAAACTGGCCTTAAACCTGGTCTTAACATATTTAACACTGAATAAAAACAAAAATCAAACTAACTAAGATCTATACTTACCTTTCTTAGTTAATGGACAACATAACGATGATGAATCAACATATCTATAGTTCAAGATACATTTGTTGATCCCTTTGATTTTTTTATTTATATTTTTTCCTTCTAGATAGATTTTTTCCCTGACCTGTCTAGAACTTCCCTGACTTTCCCTGACTTTCCCTGACCACCATGAGCTTCCCTGACTTTCCCTGACTTTCCAGAAAGTGGACACCCTGCCGAGTGCAGAAAGGCCATTGGCAGGTTTTACTGTCGCGCAGTCGGGTAAAATTATAACAAGCACTCTACAACAAATACTTGTTCAACATAATATAATTTAATTAGTCATGAAACTGTGTTAGTTTATAAGCGCTCCACAAATGGCACACTAAAATTGAGTCAATTGGCAACTTGCCTCAGTTTCGTGTCGTCAATGGAAACGTAATCATGTCTCAGCTGTCAGATGTGCCCGGCCATCTTTAAACAGGGAATTTCGTATAGACAACATATCTACCTCTTTTTTATATTACATCATTGTTTTTCACTTACATTTTCTTGCACATTTTTCCTATTTTCTTCAGCTCAGGAACTAAAGAGCATATTGGATCCCACTGCCTCGGCTTAAGCGGCACCATGGATAAAGACATGCCGTTAGCTTTGTGGATTACCTACAATTATTCTTAAATTGGATAAATATGAAATGAAAACGCCAAAGACTAATGGCAATAAAGAATTTGAATGAATATGACATACTTTACATAATTGTCGTGTAACAACAATTTATATAAATAGAGCTCATAAAACCAAGCTCGTTCAGAAAAAGAGGTGTTTTTACATTTCTCAATAGATTACGTGGCAAGAATTTACATAGTGACTAGGTATTCATTTTATCCATGCATTTTATCTTTAGATGAAAAAATGGTCATTAGTAGACCGCATGATTACACAGTGCGAAATACAGTAAACATTGATGAAACTATACTGAACAGTTACAAATGTAAATACAAAGCAATCCTCGCTACTTAAATACTTGATACGACATCTTTCCTACAGAAAACAGAGGGGAGATTAACTATATGTGGTTCGAAATAAACAAATTAAATAAATAAAATAAGTAAATATTCGAACGAGCGCTATATAGGATATCTCAAAACTATCATTTTCCCACACAGAAAAGGACATTTGGACCTACTTAACGTACGTAAGTACGATACGCTACCAATCGAACAGCAGAACTGCGCAGGGAGTCAAGAAGCGTACCCATTTGTTCCTATACCCAGTAAACCAGACCAATGTATCAGATCCAGAGAGCCTCATAATCTCCCTCATGAAGAACCGGTGGTGAGCTTCGAACACCGGGTAGACCATGGCGGTTTTTATGTCCGAGAAACCGGTGTTCGGTCCCTGCCCATAGTGGTATTTCGGAATACGAAAGGCGTCCATGTCGAAGCGCGTTTGGAGGAAGGCTAGTTGTTCAGGCGGCCTGGAAATAGTTTAAAGTGATATACTCTCTCTGAGACTGTAAGAGTAAATACTGTCAGGCAAGGTTGGTGAGAATAATATGAGATGAGTGTGACTATACCTCCCTCCCATGCACCCTTTACGGTGTAACAATACTAACAACATAATATGAAGCTATAATTTAAATATATACTTAGGTAAGTAATAACTACAACATAGAAAAATTGAAAAACTCCCGACATTTTCATTTCAAAGTTCAATATTTCAAAAACGGCTGAACTGAAATTTTGTTGAAAAGTAGCTAAGAACCATCTCGATCACGTCAGCTTTTGGATAAAAAAAACCGCATTGAAATCGGTCCATTCGTTTAGGAGCTACGATGCCACAGACAGACAGACACGTCAATCTTATAACACCCCTCTTTTTACGTCGGGGGTTAAAAAAGAAAGTGGTGTGGAAGAGATCGCTCTCTACTTTCAAGTTGTTGTTGTTCTGTATTAATTTCATATATTGAGGTGTGCAGTAAAGAGTAGGTATGTATAGTATTGTGGTTAGGTTAGTTACAGTTCAAAATACTCACTCCAATATGGCAAAGCCCACAATATCAATACCGCAAACAAAAACATAAGCCTCGTGCTGATTCTTGCCCACGATGCTGTTCTCGACTACCCACATCGCCTCCTTGCCGTCCAGATTCAGCATCAGTCTGGATATCTGGGGTATATCTACCATCTCCGCTTTTCGAACGGTCAGTTTACTGCCAAATACGTTATTTTAACATGTGGCCCGATTACGAAGCTTCCAATTTTACAAGACTAAACTGGCAACACAGAAACGCTTGACCTGTGTTGCCTGGTTATAAACTTGTAACTTGTAGCTTCATGAAACGGGGCAATACTTACTTAGGTACCTTCGGCCAAAGCCAGAGTCGACCAGATTCAAAATAGAGAATCGCTTGCTATGCTATACGGCTGGAACCAAAATGCGCCTTTAACCCTTTTTGGCTTTAAGGTTTTATATCGACCACATACTGCTTGTCAAACATATGTCTTAATGTCTATGAATAGGACTGACATCCAATTGTCATTTTCCAACTGCCGACCTGGAAAAGGGTTAAGATGGTCGACTCTGGCTTTGGCCGATAGTACTATATTTCTGTCCTAGCACGTCTAGCACAAGCTACCAACCGCGCCGCGCCGCGTTAATTAGAAAAAGGTGGATAGATTTTGTGATTTCTTCTCGCGTCAGTTGTGCTAGCTCCGCAACTATAAAAACTTACTTCTTATTATTAAGGGAAAATGTAGGGTCGCCGAAGACCCGACAAACGTGAGGCACGATCACTTAACTAATTGGAACAGCCTAATAAATAAATTTAATAATAAAGTGGAATGCTTGGCTTGATCTCTAACCTCCGTTAAGAAATGGGACCGAAAGAAATTTAAATCTTTCTCTGTTGTGTATTTCGATCTCGCAATAATATGTTTACATGAATTCATAAATATCATAGTAGGTAGTATACAAAATAATACGAACCCCAACACAGAGCTTCTGTGAGCGATATAAAGCGCATATTCGCTGCAAACTTTATTTCTACAGGGTACAAACTGAAAAACCAGTAACAATTTTATTATTTCAGGTTGGTAAAACAAAAACGAATAAAGGGCACTCATAGTTCTGTAAGCTCCCAACATAAACCGGACAGTAATCAAAACCTCTATAGCTATTAAATGTCAATAAACACTCTCATTGTTACTTCCGATAACACAACCATTAAGAAAATGAGCGTTAGCTCTCGTTTTATCGGTTATGCATAAGTTACAGACTAGAACTGCAACCTTAACAGAAACCAACCGGTACCCTAAAATAGGTTAGGTTAGAACTGTGACCGTCACACTTTGCTGCCTGGCCTCCTATACCTACTTCTGGAACATAACGCGAACTACCGCGACATTGTTGCAGACGCACATAGATCTACCGACTGCTACGTAAAACAGTTACTTCATATATGGTATGTGTTCTATGTTGGTTATGTTTACTAAACCATTAAGTAGGTATTATTTAAATAAAATTTGGTCAAAACCTCCGGTAAAATTTTCAGTAATGTAAAATCCGCCATTATTTATAATATACAATAAAAAAAAATTACCTGATTGTACAGCATGCACACGGTTTCTGCCGAAAGCTTACCGATCTATACGTGTGAATGTCTTACACAAAAGTGCCGCAGTAAATTCACAGAGAAACTGCTAGTGGGCATCCGGAGCAAGCAATAGTCGTAATCTTTCATCAGCTCGAACGCTGCTTGCAGCAAATCATATCCTTTCCTGCAAATTACAAGATTATATTACAGACTAGCTTCGCCCGCGTAATTATAAAGAACCGCAAGTGAAGGCGCGGGATAAAATATTGCCTACGTCCATCCAGAGGACCTACGCGCCACATAAGTTTGCATCTGTGAAGTTAGCCTCACGTGGCTTCCCGTACACCCGGCGAACCCCTCTGACACCTTTGCGATGCCAATTTTAGGAAACATAAGATACGCAAACATACCTGGCGCGTACCGCGTACTGTATGGACCACAGAACACTTAATACTATAGAATGGCGATGTGGGCGTCACTAGAATTTTAGCATGCGCCACAGGGTGGTCACGACGAACAAATTAGTTAGTTCCGGTAAATATGTGTGCGCGCCTGTCGGTGCACGGTGTCGGAAGGCGCCACACATCAATGTGTGCGTGAATGGCGTAGGGTTGGCACATTCACTGTAGATGTTCGTGTTCACACGGCTGAATATTATTAAACCCATATAAATTGGCAAATATCATTTCGTACACTGTATTAACAAATAGTAAAAAAAGCTAACTACGTTTGTATGGAAAACCGAGCTTGCCGGGGACTCTTAAACAAGAAAAAGATTGTCCCAGATTATACTATGTAATTTTGTTTCCTGTACGTCACGCGACTGGTAGGTATATCAAAAAAATACCGGCCAAGTACGAGTTGGACTCGCGCACGAAGGGTTCCGTACCATTATCTATAAAGACGGCAAAAAAATCACGTTTGTTGTATGGGAGCCTTCCTTAAAAAAATATTTTATTTTGTTTTTAGTATTTGTTGTTATAGCGGCAACAAAAATATATAAACCTAATTCGTCCGGCTAAATCTGATAGTGGTTTTAGGTAGATTAGGATGTGTTCCATGTGTTACTTTTTTTATTTTAAGTACAGATTTTTAATTAAATGAATAATTACAGAAATTGAAATCCTATTTAAACCTAACTCGTCCGGCTCAATCTAATAGTAGTCTTAGTAAAGTTAGATTACCATGTGCTCTTTTTGTTCATAATTTTTGTTTAAAGTAGGTACAGCTTTTTATTTAAATGAATAATGACAGAAATAATTTGTGCGAGTAAAGTAAAATCATGGAACCAATTCATTTTCTTATATAATACCTACCTAAGTTTTGAAAAACGTACTTACCTATTTGCATCGGATGGTAACTGTGCGTGGATACGCACCCAAACAGTGCACAATATGTTACCCATCGCCGCGAACGTTATTAGGTACTCTCTTATTTATGCGCGAACGTGCACACGGCAGAGCGGTGAGCGCCGCACTGGGCTACCCGGCATCGCGCCCGGGAAATAACGCCCATCGGTGAGGTTGCCGACTTCGGTGGGAGGCGGTTCGTGTCCACAAGGTAGTCGTCTCACACAGCCTCTTGGCTGTGGAGGTAGCCATTACAGGGCGTTGGCCCTCTGGTGGCGGATGTCTACTCAGCCCGTAATAACGGGCCGGTCTTCGGGGGCCTTTTTAGACGGATTCGTTGGCCAGTCATAGCTTGGTGGTCCGTTGGCCTTTCACAGCTTTGGGGTCACGTTGGCCAGTCTTGGCTTTGAGGTTACCTGGGCGTATCAGGGGGCATCGGATTTTGGGGCGAGCTCTCTCTGCAGAGGGCGCGAGCGTCGATCCGGGGGGCGCGCGTGGAGCGGGGCGATTTCTTGTAGTAGCGGGAAGCTGGAGTTATCGGCACGGTCGAACATGACGCGAGCGAGGCGGCTGATGAAGACGTCCAGTGTCTCCCACCGAAGGGCCTTCTGGATCACCTCGTTTCTCACGAATCGAGGGGCAGCGGTGATTGTGCGCAGGGCCTGGTTCTCCTGCGCACGTAGCTTCTTCTTATTGGATGCCGACACAAGCGCGTACCATGCGGGTGCCGCATACGTGAGGCGGGACCGCAGGTACGTCTTGTAGATCCCCAAATTGGTCGGCATGGGGAGACTGCTGGAGACTGCGGTTCGTGTCCGTTCTGTATGTAATACTATTATACTATTCTGTGCATGCGCTCAAGCTTTCCTACCAACGTCACCCGATCGCCGTGTTGTTGTAGCCGACGTGGAGGGGACGAGGTGGCGACACCGGCACAATAGTATAATAGTATTACATACAGAACGGACACGAACCGCCTCCCACCGAACTCGGCTACCTCACCGATGGGCATTATTTCCCGGGCGCTATGCCGGGTAGCCCAGTGCGGCGCTCACCGCTCTGCCGTGTGCACGTTCGCATACAACAAACGTGATTTTTTTGCCGTTTTTATAGATAATGGTACGGAACCCTTCGTGCGCGAGTCCAACTCGCACTTGGCCGGTATTTTTTTTATATACCTACTAGTCGCGTGACGTACAGGAAACAAAAGTACATAGTATAATCTGGGACAATCTTTTTCTTGTTTAAGAGTCCCCGGCAAGCTCGGTTTTCCATACAAACGTAGTTAAGCTTTTTTTTACTATTTGTTAATACAGTGTACGAAGTGATATTTGCCAATTTATATGGGTTTAATAATATTCAGCCGTGTGAACACTTGTTTTTATGACGCCGTCTAGTGACTTGAACATCTACAGCGAATGTGCCAACCCTACGCCATTCACGCACATATTGACGTGTGCACCGACAAGGCGCGCACACATATTTACCGGAACTAACTAATTTGTTCATCGTGACCACCCTGTGACACCGGTCCCGATAGAAATCGCGCTTGATACCCCTTCTATAGTATTTAGTGTTCTGTGGTATGGACGGTCGAGGAAAATGAAGGTTTGGCACATGACAATTCTATTTGAATGACGTTCAATCAATCAATCAATCAATCAATCAATCAAATAATTTATTCGTAAAACATAGGTAAATACAGAGGTGTTATGAACATTTTACAGGTCTCACTATGTCTTCGCCATAAGGCATACAAATAGTCATAATCATAACATATGACACAAAAAAAATTAAAATACATTCAACAAAATTATTAAATAATCATATTAATCATGCATATGTCAAAATAAGGCAAAAATAAATGAAATAAAAGAATTCAATTAAATTAAAATTTGTCCGCAAAGAAGTCTGTCAAGGAATAATAACATTTATCGATGAGTAATTTACATAAATTATTTTTAAATATCTTGAGTGGTGCCAGTCTTAGAGGCAAGGGTATTTTATTATATATTTTACTTGCCAAGCAGAACACGCTTTTTTGCATCAGTGCAGTACGTGAGAACACTATGCAAAGATTGTGAGCCCGATAGGTGTCTCTATTGGATACCTCAGACACTTGTTTAAAATTAGAAGGGTTTGTTTTAACAAATAGAACTGTTTCAAAGATAAAAAGACAGGGAAGAGTTAAGATATTCAGTTCTTTAAAATATGGCACACAGCTGTCTCTTTGTTTCAGGCCACACATAGCCCGGATGCATCTTTTTTGTGCCCTAAAGATGGTTACTCTGTTGGTACTCGGTTGGACGTTAAGGTCCAAAAGAGCTAAACATTTAATTTCCTCGACTGTATAGGTACACTATACTCACTCACCTTTCGTCGATGTCGTCTCGCAGAGCATACAATTCAATGCTGAAGGCGTTAGGCTCTCCGCGATATCTATCTTCCGCGTCAGCTTTATTCGCGTTGTATAATAGTTTTGCCTGTTCTGAAATGCAAATGTAAAATGTAATAATACTATCTACATTACCTACAGAAGCCGGAAAAAAGGGGATTGCTTGCTTGTCTAATGAATGTGCTGGGTTCGCGGTATTATTTTTATTTTGTCTCACATAAATTGATAGGTTCATTTTTGCCAAAACCGGCAACGACAACAATTAAATTTTATTAATGATATATGTACAACAATAGAAGGTTTTTTTTATTAAATACTTGCTTTTAAATCGGTTCATTTTTTTCGTTAATGTCGATCGTCTTTTCGCTTTGAACTGATTCTCGTACTGCCTTCGATACTCATTTCTATAAAGCAAAATGCACAGAATGAATAGGTTACGCGAACGAAGTGGACAGGACAGGCTCGTAGGCCTCCAGACACCGGTCGCGGGCGCGGGCCGGCGCTCGATGTGTGTTTGAAGTGTAGTTTCAATGTTTTACAACTTGCGCGGGCCCGCGCCCGACGCGCGCCCGACCCGCGCCCGCGACCGGTGTGTGGAGGAAGCCTTAAGGTACTCTCTTCAGGATAAACTAGTGTGCAGTTGATTTTGAGCTCTCAGTCCGTAGAGCTAAGTGGCGTTGGCTGTGCAGTGTGCCATCGAAAATTGAGATCCAAATGGTTTAGGTACTTTAGGTAATAGGCATGATGTCTCAAGTTGAGAATATTGATAACGTAGTGTTACTAAATGGATAGTAAACCATCAAATTATTGTAATAAAGTATAAATTATAAAATATAATAAAAACCATAAAATGATATGGACCTTGAAAGTTTAGAAAAAATACCTATGCATTTTTTTATTGTCCAAGAGTAAATTTAAAGCTACCAATAACGCTTTTATAGAAACAAAATTATATGACATGACAATTATGAACCTATTAAATACCTACGCAGTATTTCGCGAGCAAAACAGCAATTTACTTGATTTCCCATACAACGATTAGTACAAATAACAGGTGTGACGTCATACCTGTGTCAACTAGTAGGTATGATGCGTTTATGGCTGCCGCCAGCGATGTCAATCATTTTCTCAAATTTTTGGATATGTATTTTCTTTAATTGTAGTTGCTCTCATACAAACATGTGTTCCTATTCAAAAACTGGTTCGAATGGCATTGTAAAAAATCTTAGTCAACACCATCATCCCTATTATTGTTACCAATGAAGGAATAGTATTATATAACAATTATGCATTCCGGGTGATGGTGGGGCTGCCCCGCTTCTGTAGCGCATCAGGGATTTGCTGAAGCGCACATATATTGCTTTTATACGACTATGCGCAAGCGATGCACATCTCTGGTGCGTCGGGTGCGGGCCAGCCCCAACCCCATCCTGCGTTTGTTGGCTGGGGGGTTTAACTGCCCATATTTGAGGCATTGCGATGACATGCATGTTTCTAGAAGTACTTACTATGTCTGACCTACTTAAGTGCTTCTAGAAACATGACATTAAAAATAGGTAAAAATAATAATAACATGTTTAATGATTAAGTAATATAGATATTAACATAGCTATAAGTACACACTAACCATAAATATATGAGTCTAAGTTACTTGAAATAAATGATAAATAAAATAACGGTCGGCAACAGGTGGCCCGCTAGCTCCTTATTTGAGGCCTGGGTAGCTGCCCTGGCTGTTTTTATCTAAAGGTATATTTGCCTTGGCAAAATTGAGCCGACACAGTTGGCCAGAAAGCCAAAAAAAAGAGAAGAAGTATTTGCCTCATAAAGTCACGAATTATTACCAAGTGCGGCCTGCGTTAATTTCGCTAGCTACTATGTGACTCTTGGCTACTACAGGGTTGCCGACTGCTCTATACGTATGAAACTTTGATTTTGCTTTGACTTGGTGACCCTAACTATGACGAGCACATTCTATACGGTAGTACAGGGTGATAAAGCTTGAGTTTTTTTTGTTGCCAAAACATCGGTTTTACTACAATAGTTCGTCACTAGCTATCAACGCAACGAATCCTCAAATGAATAATGGGTCGGCAACGCGTTTGTGATTCTTCTCGAATCCCAAGCGTTCATAGGCTACGATGTCTGCTTACTATCAGGAAGACCGTATGATTCTTTGTCACTGTCGAAGTAAAAAAAAGTTGTACAGTCAACATCAATAGTAGCTACGCAAACGAAGACGTCAAAAAGTCTTTATTAGAAGGGATTAAGAACTTTTGACGTCTTCGATTGCGTAGCTACTTTTGATGCTGACTGTACGTAAAAAGTTGTAGGTAGTTGAAGTTAATATAAAATTAATTGTATCTACACCATATCATAAATCCTCTAGAATGTGTTCGGAAACCATTTATAACGACCACCATAATAACAACCAATAACGTAACATCTGGAAATCTGGTCTGATGGTATGGAGGTCGGGTGGACCGGGTGGTGCTGGTCATGATTTGAAATCTAGTCGGCCATGGCGGTGCAATGGCGGTTATTCTAATGGTTCCCGAACACATCATTGAGGATTTATAACATGTGGGTAGATAAAGTAGTGTATGTAAATGTACATAATTTTAATTAGGCATTAAAACACTCGTGTGATCCTATTATGAATTTCGCTGACGCTTTTTTCATAAACCCACACTCGTATTTAATGCCCTTCATTATGTACAGTCACATAATATGTAGTAGTTTAACGTTTCAACCAAATCGGTTCAGCCGTTTTTGAGATATTTAACTTTGAAATGAATATGTCGGGGGTTTTTCAACTTTTCTAAGTTGTAGTTCTTGAATGGACTACTTTGATGCAATTTCAAATAATTCCAAGTATAATATTATTATTATCTGGCAATACTCACACATCCAGCCACATAGATGAGGAGTATTTTTGCATCGGCAGCACCTCTGGGACCATGAACAGGCTGGAGTCGATGTTGACTATCTCGTAGTCAAACGGGTCCTCATCCAGCAATACTCACACATCCAGCCACATAGATGAGGAGTATTTTTGCATCGGCAGCACCTCTGGGACCATGCACAGGCTGGAGTCGATGTTGACTATCTCGTAGTCAAACGGGTCCTCATCCAGCAATACTCACACATCCAGCCACATAGATGAGGAGTATTTTTGCATCGGCAGCACCTCTGGGACCATGAACAGGTTGGAGTCGATGTTGACTATCTCGTAGTCAAACGGGTCCTCATCCAGCAATACTCACACATCCAGCCACATAGATGAGGAGTATTTTTGCATCGGCAGCACCTCTGGGACCATGAACAGGCTGGAGTCGATGTTGACTATCTCGTAGTCAAACGGGTCCTCATCCAGCAATACTCACACATCCAGCCACATAGTTGAGGAGTATTTTTGCATCGGCAGAACCTCTGGGACCATGAACAGGCTGGAGTCGAAGTTGACTATCTCGTAGTCAAACGGGTACTCATCCAGCAATACTCACATAGATGAGGAGTATTTTTGCATCGGCAGCACCTCTGGGACCATGAACAGGCTGGAGTCAATGTTGACAATCTCGTAGTCAAACGGGTCCTCATCCAGCAATACTCACATAGATGAGGAGTATTTTTGCATCGGGAGCACCTCTGGGACCATGAACAGGCTGGAGTCGATGTTGACTATCTCGTAGTCAAACGGGTCCTCATCCAGCAATACTCACACATCCAGCCACATAGATGAGGAGTATTTTTGCATCGGCAGCACCTCTGGGCCCATGAACAGGCTGGAGTCGATGTTGACTATCTCGTAGTCAAACGGGTCCTCATCCAGCAATACTCACACATCCAGCCACATAGATGAGGAGTATTTTTGCATCAGCAGCACCTCTGGGACCATGAACAGGCTGGAGTCGATGTTGACTATCTCGTAGTCAAACGGGTCCTCATCCAGCAAAACTCACACATCCAGCCACATAGATGAGGAGTATTTTTGCATCGGCAGCACCTCTGGGACCATGAACAGGCTGGAGTCGATGTTGACTATCTCGTAGTCAAACGGGTCCTCATCCAGCAATACTCACACATCCAGCCACATAGATGAGGAGTATTTTTGCATCGGCAGCACCTCTGGGACCATGAACAGGCTGGAGTCGAAGTTTACTATCTCGTAGTCAAACGGGTACTCATCCAGCAATACTCACATAGATGAGGAGTATTTTTGCATCGGCAGCACCTCTGGGACCATGAACAGGCTGGAGTCAATGTTGACTATCTCGTAGTCAAACGGGTCCTCATCCAGCAATACTCACATAGATGAGGAGTATTTTTGCATCGGGAGCACCTCTGGGACCATGAACAGGCTGGAGTCGATGTTGACTATCTCGTAGTCAAACGGGTCCTCATCCAGCAATACTCACACATCCAGCCACATAGATGAGGAGTATTTTTGCATCGGCAGCACCTCTGGGACCATGAACAGGCTGGAGTCGATGTTGACTATCTCGTAGTCAAACGGGTCCTCATCCAGCAATACTCACACATCCAGCCACATAGATGAGGAGTATTTTTGCATCGGCAGCACCTCTGGGACCATGAACAGGCTGGAGTCGATGTTGACTATCTCGTAGTCAAACGGGTCCTCATCCAGCAATACTCACACATCCAGCCACATAGATGAGGAGTATTTTTGCATCGGCAGCACCTCTGGGACCATGAACAGGCTGGAGTCGATGTTGACTATCTCGTAGTCAAACGGGTCCTCATCCAGCAATACTCACACATCCAGCCACATAGATGAGGAGTATTTTTGCATCGGCAGCACCTCTGGGACCATGAACAGGCTGGAGTCGATGTTGACTATCTCGTAGTCAAACGGGTCCTCATCCAGCAATACTCACACATCCAGCCACATAGATGAGGAGTATTTTTGCATCGGCAGCACCTCTGGGACCATGAACAGGCTGGAGTCGATGTTGACTATCTCGTAGTCAAACGGGTCCTCATCCAGCAATACTCACACATCCAGCCACATAGATGAGGAGTATTTTTGCATCGGCAGCACCTCTGGGACCATGAACAGGCTGGAGTCGATGTTGACTATCTCGTAGTCAAACGGGTCCTCATCCAGCAATACGCTGGCGTGGATAGAGGCGACAGTGTTGATTGAGGGCGACCTCGACGGTTCATATACCTATTTAATTTTATTTATTTATTACATTACACGGGACACCAATAGAGTACATAAGATAAAGTTACAGTTGTCTTTTGGGTCAGTTTCTACAGGGGCTTATGTTGTACCCCAATTACAGGTGATCGCATATTTTTACAGTACAAGATAGCTTAAGTATGAGATATTGATTTTAAAAAGTAGGTAGGTATACAAATTATATGATAGGGATTTTAATGTCTAAAAACAAGGGGAAATTCTTTTCTGAAGTACTACATTAAACTGAATATTAAATTTTACGAATACTAAATTAAAATTTATACGATATAAGGAAGGATAATAATAGTAATAGTAAGCTTGGGCCTGGCCCCGCTGCCTAACGCACCCAGGTTAGGTTTTTATAATGATCTTATTTATTTAAACTACTGGGTGTTACTTAAGTCGTGATACAAAATAGCAAAATGTGAATCTATCCATGATTCTGAAGAACTGCATTGTGAAAAAAAACAGACTGTTAATGCTGCATTTTCGTCAGTCTGAAATGAGCAAAGTGTATGAAATAGTTGGATTTCTTTTGCAAAACGCAAAGTTGGTCCCATAGTACCTAAGTTGTTCAGAATCATGTATAGATTCACATTTTGCTATTTTGTATCACGACTTAAGGAACACCCTGTATATTACACAGAATACAAAAAATACAAATGGCGAGCTTAATACCAAATGGCATTCTCTACCAGCTAGCCTAAACTTATAGCTGGGCTAAACAGCAAACAGCGACTTATAAAACGTGCAAATCAATAAATCAATCAATTATTTATAAAGAAAAAAGTATTATAATATCTGATGAAAAGTACGATAAAATTATGATGACTTCTTATGTTTCGTATAGTTTTATATTTTACTTTCTATAAAATTATTATAAAAACCTAACACTAAGATTTATAATGAATAAAGGGCATTGCACCAAAAGCAGACATTATCACAAAGAACATTTAAACTCATAGGTAGCAAGAGGCGGCAATATCGCTCTAAAGCGATATCTTCTATCTGGAAGGTAGTCTTTGGGTAGGACTTGTTTATAATACGCAGATGGAGTATCGATATGGCTTTAATTTTTGAATATGTTAGATTAGTTTTCTAGGTTAATAAACGGCATTATTTTGAAGATATTAGTGTTACACACATTCAAAAAACATAAAATGGCAGGCTCAAAAGTATTTTTTTACAGGACATCATTTGAAGTATTCTACCAAAATCGTACCTTAACTCAAAAGTTGCTTGCATGGACTTTGATTTAGATGTTAATTTCCGAAGTGTGTTTTAACTATATTTATTCAATTCATACATAAACAGTAAACATATGTCATTAACTAGGTGTATCTAACCATAAATTTTTTATTGTAGCTGCACTAGACGTTATGTTAGAGATAAATGAAAAAAGGCATCAAATTTCATTTAAAATTATCACTTGCAAACGACTACAATTATCACAGCAACCATATGTTTTGAACCAGATAAATTAGGTTTCTAAATATTTCCATTGAATACACTTCTAGTTTATTCAATGGATCATTATAATATTTTCATCAGTTAAACAAAAATACCATAAAAACATGATCTAAACACGATACAAATCAAGGACATGATTAGTATTGAGTGCGATGCGACGATGACGTCACGAGGTGCGATGTGGGCACCCCTCGGAGGGCCTGTTACCGGCCCTCTGAGGGCTTTGCTATGATCGGTACCAATTTCGATTGATTTATTTGCTTTCGGGCCATTGTTAATCCATTTAGGTTAATTTTAAATTAACTTACGATAAATAGCGGTAATGTTAATAGCTGTTAATGATTTCAAATTAATAGAAAAGCGCTAAATATCGTGTAGGCCAATTTTGTCCTTGAGTAGGTATGTTTTGTTAGTCACAGGTTTAGTACCGAAAATGGGCAGACCTTTTTTTTTTCATAAAGAACGATAATTTACTTACATGTTCAGAAGTATTCTATTTCTGGCACTAAAACTCAGCACTAAACCCACAAATTTTCACTCGCGAACACCGACCGTGGCATACGCGTCAATGACCGTTTTAGACTAACGACCAAATAAAAAATTTCCTCCATTGGCCATTGAAATGTGCTAGCTGTCTCGCTTCATTGGCTATAGGTTTCAACGGATTAAAACGAGATCGATACACATTTGGCTGTTATTTCTCTAAGAAAGTAAGAATAGCTCTTGCGGCCCTCTGAGGGGTCTCCACAGACCGGCAGAAAAAAATAAGAAGCCCGCAGAGGGGCAACCACAGCTGAAGGCATATAATGCATACAGTTATGCCTTAGGGGTTATTATACTTATTAATATCTAACAGACTACTTCTACAGTAGCTGACTAATAGTGGAAGAGGCACAATTGGAGTTGGTTGGAGCGATGCCATACGTGAGAGCGAGAGGCCGAACTCTGGTCTCTCGCTCCCACTCATAGCGCTGCCGCCGCTACTCGGAGTCGTGGCAGAGTCATTAAAGGTACCTGATCGCTGAAATCATCTGAATGTTTGTTGAAGAACAACTGATCCAAGCTTTGCCTCATGGCCGTGCTTTTCTTGAAGATGACATGGCTTGAAGCTTTCCGCGTCCTCGCTTCTGGTCTTTTGCGAGGGATCTGCAAATGATGATTAAAACGTCATATCGCGCGTTTGGCATTGGCCAGTCAGCATTGAAAATGAACTGCAGGAACTAATATAATCAATTTAAAGATGGGTGCAGATATGCTCTTCTTATGCTTTACTTCTCTTGGTGCATGTCCAATAGATATCTGTTGGATTATCTACAATAAGCATGATGCCTTATGTTAAAATAGATAACGGAGTGTTGCTAAATGGATAGTAAACCATCAAATTATTGTAATAAAGAAAATATAAAATATAATATAATTAAAATTATAAAAAGATAATAGAATATACCTTGAACATACATAAATACATACATACCATCACGCATTTATCCCTAAAAGGGGTAGGCAGAGCACATGGAACTTGTGTTCCAGTGCCACTTTTAGCATAAATGTGGGTATAAAAGATCGACAAAATGTGATTTTGCAGTGATAGGTTGCTAGCCCATCGCCCACAACACACTTCAACCCTGTTCCCTTAGTCGACTCTTACGACACCCACAGGAAAACAGGGGGTGGTGCTATTCTAACCCGATACCACACGGGGGTATACCTTGAACGTTTAGAAAAAATATGTTTTTTTTTATAGTTTAAGAGTAAATTCAATACTACCAATAGTATCCTTACGCTTTTGTAGAAACATTATATGGCAGCACAGTCGGGTTCACCAATATCTATACAGACAGCCTTTCAAAAATATCTACACATGCGTCTTATGTCACTAACAATGAAGACTCTGTATAGATATTTTTGAAAGGTTGCCTGTATAGATATTGGAGAACTCGACTGTACCTAAACCAGGGACCCACCCGGTATCCCCTTCGAGGGTTTTTGAAAGGGTTTTTTGGAAGGCTTTGCTCGCCAAAGCCGATGCTCCTCAATACCCATTCATTTAGCTATTAAAGCGCTTTAAATACGGGTAAGCAGTTCCCCTAACGAATATCAGATACCTTCTCAAGCGCTTAAAAAGGCCTTTCGAAAGGGTAGCGTTGGTAGCTCTTGAAGGGGTTTCCCTTTCAACGCTCATGCAATTTTTATCCTTTTCCTAATCAAAATAAGAGCAAAATGGTAAATTTGCGTTAGACGACGGGATGTCTACCCACACGGTGTCAAAGCGGGGCGCCTTTGACAAAGCCGCCGCTTGCTCCCTTAACGAATATCAGATACCTTTTGCAAGCGCTTAAAAAAGCCTTTCGAAAGGGTTTTTCTATCAGTAGAGGTAGCCTCACGTAAGGGAAATTCCTTCGTACGGATGAGTAAAATGAATGGGTACTTAGCAGTGTCGGACAGCCAGTGATCTGGGCTATTAAACAAACGACTAGCCGTTCAAAGGCTTTTTTCTAGGAAGGGGTGGGCGGGTCCCTGACCTAAACGCAGTATTTCGCGACCGAAACAGTAATTTACTTGATTTTCCATACAACGGTTAGTACAAATAACAGGTGTGACGTCATACCTGTGTGTCAATTAGTATGAAGCGTTTATGGCTACTGCCAGCGAGGTCAATCATTGTCTATTAATGTAATTTTTTTGGGTATTAATGTTCTTTAATTGTAGTTGCTCCCATACAAACATTTGTTCCTTTCCACAAACTGATCCGAAAGGCATCGTAAAAAAATCTCGGTCATAATCCCTATTGTGACGATAAACCAATGAGCGCTTCATGCATGACGAAAAGTGAACTTACCTCTTGCAAATGAACCAAGTCAATAACACTGTCGAAAGGGCTCCGTTTACCATGCACTATTGGTTGTCTGTGAACATAATATATGATAATCTCCTTCTCAGCCTACGTAGGTTTCACTGTCGCGACTTTCAATCCGATGTCGTCGTATTTCGATAAGACTGTCTCTCTTTTTGGAGAGGTATCGTAAACTATCGAACTCAAAATATAGCTTTGGTTAAGGAACTATGACATCGGGATTAAAGTCACAACAGTGATCGGTATTGCTAGGACTTAGGTAGTTATTAAGAAATTTTCTGAAATTAGACAGTTTATTAAAACAGCAGTTAAGCTCTGCCTTTAGATCTGGTCTTATTACCTACATTTATTTACACTAGTCTTATTTACATAATATACTATTCTTCGTTACACCCAAATTTATTAGCAATTTCCGGGATCCTATCATAAAAATATCAACATCCAAAAATTACTATTTTACGATATCTCGCTCCTCCGTGAACGCTGTTGTTTTTCATGGGTTTTTACGAGTCCTATTTAAACCTGGTACAGTAGACGGCAAACTTCGTGCGCAAATGACCTTGCCTGCGCAAAGGCGAATTGTACGTGCAAGCTGCCCCCCCCCCCCCCCCCCCCCCCACTTCCCCTCATTTGCGCACGAAGTTTTCCGTCTACTGTAATATTCTTTTTTAACCGACTTCAAAAAAGGAGGAGGTTATATGTTCCAATGTATGTATATATATTTTTTTAATGTATGTTCGCCAATTTCTCCGTCAGTGTTGGACCGATTTCTAAAATTCTTTTTTTATTCGAAAGAGTATACTCCCGAGGTGGTCCCACGGTCAAGAATTTAGGATCTGATGATGGAATCCCAGGGAAATTGAGGGCAACCCTCAAATTTTATAGGCACATGTGTAGTGATTTTGGTATTTTCTATTATAACTCGTGTTTTTACCCTCGGAAATCGCAATTTTGGTTAAGTGGAACTGATGATGAAGACCACAGATGACTTATGGAACTCCTCAAAGATGTAAAGTACTCCAAAGATTCTAAGACATGATTCCGTTGAAGTAGCAACTATTGAAGTGTTAATTCTGAGATCCTTGAGGAATCGACGGAACTCCTCAAATATTATCAGCCCACATATAGCGACTTGGGTTTTTTTCTGTGATAGTCAAGGCATTTGCTCTCGGAAAGCAGTTCATGTGGTAAATTGGAAAGGAAATGTGGAAATTTTCATGTACCTATGTGGCTTGGCGAAGTACTGAATTGATGTCGGTTTAAACTTTGTTTTTAAAGTAAATTATTTAATTTCAATTTCAATTCATTTATTTATTCAGATTACAAAGATCCATTATTTGTTAGTAGTATCCTTAAAAAGACTATGTTAGTACATACACTATAAATATAAATAAACAAAAACTAAAAAATTAAGCTTTGCACAGCTCACTTCACTGAGTACGGCGCATGTAGCCGACTACAATGAAGCAAGTAGGGACAGTCCAATCTGTCCCCTATCATCCTTAAGATGTTGTTGGGGCTGGCGCGCACCCGACGCACCAGGGATGCAGCTCTCTTGCGCATGGTGGCATAAAAGCAATCCACTCTCGCTTCCGCAAACATCCTTGATGCGCTACAGAAGCGCGGCAGCCCCACCATCACCCACATCACATTTAACTGTTATTTTTGCAGTTTAGATGTAAAATTAAATAAAGATCATGACATGATTAAAAAAACTGTACAACCCGAAACTTTTACTCTTGAGTGTATAACACACTTTTTTCCAAAATCCTAAGATCGTACCCGAATGCGAAGAACGAGGAGTTGCTTCTCCACAAGTCTTCCTTCTCCGGGCCCGTCGCCTTCCTCAGACCGAAGTGTGGCGCCAGTTCGTACGTCTTCAACAGGTTGCGGTAGTCGAGGTTCGCGTTCAGACACATCACTCCAACCGCGTGGTCGTTTTCCTAATATAAAGAAACGAATAATTTACTTTCAAAACAAAGTTTTAACCGACTTCAAATCAGTACTCCTCCAAGCCACATTAACATTTCCACATTTTTTTTCCAATTTACCACATGAACTGATTTCCGAGAGCAAATGCGTTGATTTTTAGACCAATAACCCAAATCGCTGTATGTGGGCCGATAATATTTGAGGACTTCCGTCGATTCCTCAAGGATCTCAGAATTAACTTTGAATCATATCAGAATATGTGACGTACTTATATAGTTTGAAGTACATAATTGAGAAGTTCCACAAGCCATCTGTGGTCTTCATCATCACTTCCACTTCACCAAATTTATGATTTCCGGGTGTAAATACACGAGTTATAATTGAAAATATCGAAATTACTACACGCATGCCTAATTTTTTGGAGTTCCCTCAATTCCTCATGGTTCCCATCATCCAACTGGGGCTTTGGAAACAATGGGACCAATCTGGAAGCATATACTTTCAATTAAAAAAGAATTGTACGAATCGGTTCATAAATGACGGAGTTCTGAGGTAACAAACATTAAAAAAAAAATATTAAAAAATACAACCGAATTGAGAACCTCCTCCTTTTTTTTGAAGTCGGTTAAAAATACTGTTTAACTCAAGTTTGTACCTGTTGCAATGCATCTGCCACCGACGTCATACGAAGTTCAAACATAATAGACTTAAAACTTGCGTGGCTCCGCATTTTTTCTGTGGCGGTGAAAGGGTGAATGTCCTAAGGCCAAGGTGGAGCAGGCCTGGACTGGTCATTGTGGCACTCTTTGGGGGTCCAGCAGTGGACGTCTTTCAGCTGATATGATGATGAAGGCCCATGACCCTACTAGAAGGATTTATTCTCTAGGATATTAAATACATTCCTTTGGAACTGAGTTGCATTTGTTTTGTTTCAGTATTTTTGAAACAAATGAATTTTAACTTAATTATACCTAATGGGGCTTCTAAACGGGTCATATTTTCACTGCAATATGTGGCCGACAACTATTGGTGTCGTTCCCTAACATGTGAATAAGAGAGGGACATCAATAGTTGCCGGCCACGTATTGCAGTGAAAATATGGCCCGTTTAGAAGCCCCATAAGTAGGAATACACTACTAGTTGATTCAAACTGGTGGGACTTCGGAGGATAATATATATTGCCTTGGTCAGCAAATTACTGCAAACAGCTAATGGCTCGTACGTTTCAAGGCCTAGCAATTTATCACAACAACTTGTTATTGTTAGAATGAAAGAAATGTATGGCTGTCTGTTTCCAACTATTGCAAGTTGGTGTGACAAATTGCGCCCGTTTGTAGTGTGCCTAAAGTTTTCCCGCGTTTTCTGTATTTTTTAAAGTCATAGACAAAACTCTTACTTTTGTAAGTGATCGAAGTGACGTTCTTAAAAATGTCTCAAATAGTTTGAAAAGAAGAAATAAAAATATTTATCGATATAAAATTCACAACGAACTTTAAATACGTTTAGATTTCAATCCCATTTAATCTTTAATAAGTAAACATTTTAAACTGTGATCGTTTCTAATGTTTTTAATTAAGTATGTAAATTGAAACTGGCACTACGAGTCATGCCGTGTAGGTACATACTTTAAAAAAATAAGTTGGGTGGGAACTTGATTGACATACTCGCTGTTTTAAGATTATTGAAAATATTATTTGATTTCCTCGCATTTTTGGAGAAAAGCACTTTATATGCTTCGGCGGGAACGGCAATTTGTGGATTCGTCAAATCAACTTATCCACGAATTGCAATTTCCCGGCCTCTGCAATAATGTACTATTAAATTGAAATTTCCTGTATCAATCAGACATGTAAAGCTATATGCGACCTTATTTGACATCCGATGTAATTAATAAATATTACTACTTATTAAGTATGTACATACCGACTTGTAAAACATTGATTTTTATGAATAAATATCTTGTATCTTGTTGTTTTGACACCTAGTTTTATATTTTAAAAAAAACATAACCCTCCTCTCCTTCGGCAGTTGGGTAAAAACGTTTATTTCAGACCTAGATCCATATGTTGTTAGTACAGAAAAACCTTAAGGCGACGTGACGAGCTCAGTAAACGGATTTAAAAAAAGTCGTAGCTCTTGTTTGGTTTATAATACGACTGCCCTAAACTTAATTAGCAATCTTGAGGCCTTTCTCGAGGGACAACAGCTATTCGAATCCTGAGTTTTTGAGTTTCGCTCGGTAGAAAAAAATCACGAACATAGGTCTAAAATACACTAAAAAAATCGTAACAAATGATGCACAACAGCTAAAATTATTAATATTGGTTCTAAAAATCGGCAATATCATGTTTGAGGGAACTTAGCTACCTATTACTTTACTTTTCTATTTATTAAAACGCACAAAAAATTTAAAAAAACATGATATTCGCGCTTCCGAACACGCGCTTCCATCTCGCTCACGCTTATGCTCAGTGAAAGGGAGAGAAGACCACGGAGCCTAAAGAACTATGTTAGTGATATAAGCTAAGGCATACAAAAATAAAATAAAAATACTACATTGTTTAGGCTAGCCCTTCCAGTGCCAAGCAGGGAGTTCAAAGCTCCCTACTTGGCACTGCCAATTACCACCTCCACCAAGTACTTTGTGAGGGGACAGTCGAGGCGCTTAACTAACGCCCTTAGAACTCTTAGAAGGCCGTTGCTGCTGCCGCGCACCCGCCTAAGCAGTGACCCCACTCGTTTTCGCCTGATGGCAAAATCATCCGCATTATATCTAAGTAGGTCCCTACTCTCAACTCAACACAACGCATCCACGGGAACTCTGGCGACGTTAAAACTCTATTTCTGCTTCCTTGGACGGTTTAGGCGCATAATGTCCCATTCGCAAAACGTCTTCTCTGCAAATGGTCCCTTATGTAAAATACCCCATTCGCAAAGCGCCCCTCCTGAGAAAGCCCCTTACGCTGAAAGTCCCTACTGCATAACGCCCCTTTTGCAAACCGTCCCGTCTGAGAAATGACCCTTACGCAAAATATCCCGTCTGGAAAAAGCTTGTTTAAGTAGAGACTAGGAGTCTTCTCATGGGATAAGAGATGGCCAATAAAATAACGGGTCATTTTGCGAAAGGGACGTGTTGCGAACGGGTCATTTTGCAAAAGGGACGTTTTGCGAACGGGGCTTTATTTATGTTAAGGGACATTTTGCGAACGGGACCTTTTGCGGAAGGGTCGTTTTGCGTAAGGGACATTTAGGGAAGGGACATTTTGCGAAAGGGACAAAGGTACATGATGCGAGTGGGACGTTATGCGCCGTAATCCTTGAACCTATACCTGTGCCACGACGATTTTCCTCGGGCTCTCCGGGTGTCGGCCGATAATCTCGCTGACGTAATAGTCGCCGTACACTTTCTTCATGCTGGGGTGTAGCTTGTCCAGAATCTCCACTACGTCGTCGTTGTCTTCCTCGCTGATCATTTTAAGAATTTAACCACTAAGGGAGCCGCTCTCTGATTATTATTTTAGTGGAATGCTTGCGAATTCCTACAGCCTATGTACATTCGCCATCACATACATCAGAGCAAACAAGCAGCTCACAAACATCGGAACACAACTGTATTTTCAAGGTATTAAGGTGCATGTGCCGATATTTTTGAATACCTATAGTGTACCTATGTATGTGATGTCGACTGTACATGTATGTTGTATGTAAGGGTCAGGATCCACCTAAGCTGTGCGAGGTAGTAGAACGGTGTGCGAGGTAAACATCCACTTATAACATTGCTTAGTTCGCTCGCGCATCTCTGCCTATTGGTGGTTTTTAGGGTTCCGGACCAAGAAGGGGGGGGGGGGGGGTTTATAACTTAAGAGTGGAACAGAGATGGAAGCTAAAATGAAAAGGACGTAAATACAAATAATAACTTACACAGCAGCGCGGACAGTGAGACTCGTATAGAAATCGTCCCGATGCGCCAAGTAAATGCAGTGTACCGCGTCGTCGTCTCCACGCGCGGTTATCCTTTTTATGATATGCTTGCGGAACGGCTTGTACCGAGAGAGATCGTCTGAAAATTTGTATACAGATGCACATATTACAAAACCTGACAAAAACAGTGAATTACTAGTATGCTACTACCTACCTATTCACTTCATTTTTAACCGCTTTCAAAAAAGGAGTAGGTGTATTTTTTTATGTGTGTATGTTACGCGATATCACGGTAATTTATGAACCGATTTGAAATTTTTTTTCTTTGTTTGAAAGCATATACTTCCAGATTGGTCCCGTTGTCACCAAAATCCAGTTCTGATGATGGGATCCAAAACAGAATTATGTCGGAGAAATTGCTTTGCAATGGCCATACGCATTTATAATAGGTTACCAGATGACATTAAAGCATTGACACTCAATAAATTTAAAATTAAATTATTTCACTGGCTAAAAGAAAAGGCATTTTATTCAATGAAGGACTTTTTAAATGATTGACATATATATATATTAGGTAATGGTATTGATGTATTGATTTTGAATTTTATTTTTCTTTAAAAAAAAAAAATTAAAAAAAAAATTGAACTGTTTATTTACATCCTAATTAATATAATAATTATTTTTTATTTTAAGATGTGTTCAAAAAATTTGCATGCCACATTATGGTTAAACATGTATTCGCAACTTAATTATAAAATACCACCTCTTGTAATACCATGTTTAAAGCAAATAAATAATTTCATTCATTCATTCATTCATCCTGGAGAAATTGAGGGAACTCTTCAAATTTTATAGGCAAACTTGAAGCAATTTGGCTACTGATTTGAAGTCGGTTAAAACTTTGTTTTGAAAGTACAATTATATAATGAAATAACCGATCAAGTACGTGTCGGGCCAAGCGTAGTGCAGGGTTTCGTACTTTTGTTCGTTGATCGTCAGAATATGCGTATTTATGCTGCAGAAGTACCGCTGGCCCTGCCCAGCTAGCACGATAGGTTCTATGGTCAAGTTTTACGGCCCAAATCGTCACGTAAACTATGACCATAGCTGCTCGGGGCCACAGCCGCGCCCTGACAATGCCGAGTATAGTAAACGTTCGAGTGCTCGTCGCTGTACTAGTATAGGTATATGGCATGGGCACTCTATGTACTCGGACGTTTACCTTAACATCATGCTTTCAGTATCCACAAGAAATGAGATAGACATTGCTTAGTTACGGTGTAATGTGACGTACCATGCGAGCACGAAGGTGGCACGACAAGCACGACGTGCCGCAAGCACTCGTCGTTGCTGAACACGGACGCGAGCGCATCGGACACGAACATGTCGGTGACGGACTCGGCGCAGCACATCATGTGTATGAACAAAGTGTTGTGGGGAAGCAGCATACACCTGTGGGGAGTTTGTACCAATTTTTGGGCGTCACGATTTTCAAACACAACACAATAGGCTTTGATTTCATTTTGGCCTCAATTTAGTTAATCACTTCACAATATGTCAGTGCGATTGAGACAAGAGCCACTTAAGCCCCCGGCAAGCTCGGCCCATCATCTTAAAATTGAATTGTACTCGTAACGAGACTTTGCATATAATTATAATGACATGAGGTATATCTAGCTAGCTCTGTAATTAGTTTAATATGGCTCCAGATTATAAAACAAACGAAATACAGCAAAAATAAGTTTTTCACTTCTCATGCTCTAAAAGTTCGTCTTTATGTCGTGCGTAGGCGACATAAAGTCGCTTTTTATGCTCTAGAGCATAAAGTAAAATCTTCGTCGAAGACCAAGGCAATCGCTGCAACAGCCACACGAACATCTTTAACTTCATACAACAACCTCTTTATTTTATTTCGTTTCGTTCGTATTCTAAGACCAAGGCAAAGATACCAACAGCCAAAGTACACAATAAAACTTCATGAAATAAACTTATAATTTGTATTTCGTCTCATTTATTATTTTACGTGTTGCTGTTTCATTTCCTCGCAATCGAAGTGAAAAGTAGAGTGTACAACTCGTCCATAAAACCCATTTTACACTCGACTTTATATCTATCCTCGCTCGCAAGCTCGCTCGGATGGATAAACGTCTCGAGTAAAATGGTGCGTTTTATGCACTTGTTGTACAATCTACTATTGTATGAAAAACTTAAACTCGCTGTATTTTTTTTACTATGGTAAGTATCTGAAGCTACATAAACTAATTACAGACCTGGATATCGTCGGGTGACAAGCAATAGTCACTACCAAAACTATCACTGCTCTTCAAAACCTCTTATCTCGGTACGTAGTCAATTCCAAGATACGACCTTTGATTTAAGTAGGTATTTGTTACTTAGTGAGTTTTGATTGTCACCCGACAATATACCTTAACTTATTCTAAGTACAAAGTTTCAGAGCAAACTAGCTAGTCGTTTTAAAATGAGAGCGTAACTACGTTTGTATGGAGAACCGAGCTTGCCGGGGACTCTTAATCGGGAGCAACTGGACTCATCAGCAACCTGCTAGCATATTTAGCCCACGTGGGGCCCTTTTAGCCAAGCTTCAAGTTAATTCAGCAACACTGGTCAAAAGCTAGCTATTGGTCAAGTCTCAGTGGTGCCCGTTTTGACTTATAAAATCTAAATGAATAAGTACAAATAGGTATCTTACTGAAACATGTTCCTCAGCCAGTGCTCCCAGTCCGAAGCGGGCACGGCCGGTACGTTGGGGTGGTCGTCCAAAGCCATGAACCCGATCACCGTCCGCTTATCGTTTATCTGGCATATCGCGAGCGTTGCCAGCTCGCTGAAAACAGATAGTTAGCACCTAACCCTGCACGGATTGCACAAAATCGCGCGGTAGAGACTGCCCATCTTTGTAATTGGCTATACTTTCCTAAAAAAATATATTTAAGTAGTCCGTAAGTTAGAGCATAAAAAAATATTGGAAACGTATTTTTGTTTTTTGTCATACAATAAAAAAAATATGATGATATAATATGGCCCGTTATAGTTCCGTATGACGTCACATACACACACACACACACTCACGATACATTGTACACTGTTTAACATAATGTGACGTAACGCGGAACTTTAACGGGCTATAATCTTCATCAATTTTTGATTGATTGACAAAAAAAATATTTGTAATTAATTATTTTCTATGCTACATCGGGCAACAATATTATAAATACCTTAAAGACTAACATTATTCATAAAAAACTTCTAGCCTAAATATGTAAATCCTAACCAAAAAATAACAAAACTACATATTTACAAATAAAAAACCGGCTCCAAATCGGTGCCGTGCGGCAAGGTGCCCATAAGGCTGGCGGCATTACCGCGCTGGACAGCAGTGCTGATCCGTTGCGCGAGATAGCCGCCAGCTCTCTGGTCACCACTTGCTTCTACGACTCGCTTCGCGAGCTCTTTGAACACTGCGTGTGCTCCGGGCCCCCACGGCCCAAGCGTTTCAACCCCAAACGGCTCAAACATGCAGCCAGAATCAATGGCTGCATATTTGCGCCGCTTGAGGTTTTCAGCTGTGTTAGCGGCAGCCCCAGCCCTTGTCGAAGTCCCTGCAAGATGGGACGGGGCAAGAGTATCCACACATGTGGCATCCCATACTAGGGGCCGTCCCAACTTCGAGGGAACCAGGGTCATGCCATCGGGCCTCTTGCCGTCATCCCGCGCGAGACCCGATGGTTCTAGAACTGCCGGCACACCGGCAGTGACGAGGGCCCGGCGTAAAATATCATTTAGGCTGGCATGCCGTGATGTCCGGCCGGCGCTTTTAGTGCACGACAAGCCGTGTAGGCCTAAACGAGTGACTTTTACACCGCACGCAGTGACATTGATGCGGTACCACACATGCTGCCCCTAGACGCAGCGACACCGCAAACCTAAAATCGTCTCTGGCTAAAGGCTTTTCGAAGGCAAAGCCTGCAGCCATGCACCAGATTCCCATTTCGTTCCAGCAAGGAGACGAGCTTGACAAAAATATAAATACGTGTCCAATATTTTTTAACCGACTTTAAAAAAGGAGGCGGTTCTTTATTCGTCTGTTTTTTTTCGTGTTTTTGTTACGCGATAAATCGGTAATTTATGAACAGACTTGAAAAAAAAATCTTTATTTGTAAGCATATACTTCCAGATTGATCCCGTTGTCACCAAAATCCAGTTCTGAAGATGGGATCCTGGAGAAATCGAGGGAACTCTTTAATTTTTTTAGGCAAACTTGAAGCAATTTGGCTACTGATTTGAAGTCGGTTAAAACTTTGTTTTTAAACTAAATTATTGATAATCTAACTGACGGAATAAATAGAATTATATATGTTTTACTCAGGAAAGTACCCAATTATAACACTCAGGCTCGCCACATAAAGAATTCAGTTCGCTTGTCTGAGGCAGTCCTCAATTTTATATGGAGCGGCTGCAGGCGGAATCAGCTCGGCAAAATTCGGTCACATTATATTTGATTAGAATGAGACGTTCGTTCAGAACGTAATTTAAAACGACATTAACTTTGACCATTTTTACAAAAGGGAGCGGAGGTGAGGAAAAATAACTGATCGCGGCGACAAGTTTTTTTCAATTTAGGCACTAGAAATTTTTTGTAATAATAAAAATGTGGATTCATGAGCCGACAGGTCAGTGCGCCGTGCTCAACGCCGTGTCGTAATGAGAGACGAATAAATCTACCCTCCTTACCCTCCAATCTAATTGATAATGTTGATCTGTTACCATTACTAAATTATATTATATGAATATGAATCTGCAGGGCAAGTTAGGCAACAGGTTATCCCTGAGACAGTTGTTTCAGGTGGACTGATCAACTATGGGTGGTATTCTACTCGTCAAATTCCTGTCCAAGATCTTTGATCAAATGTATTTGCGTCTCACATTTTGCTTGAAGAGTGAGTGAGACGCAATGCACATTGGACACAAACCTTGGACGAGTGGAATACCACCCTATGGTGCCTGCAGTTACTGTCCAGTGTCAACTTACATGAGCCGACCAATTTCCACCTCGCCGAATATAGCCCTGGTATGTTCCTTATTCATCAATACACCAATTTCATGTTTGTCCAAATCTACGGCCCTTCTAAGCCTTCTGCCACCCGGGTCCACGTTATAATCGAAGAAAATCGACATTATCCCAACCGCATTAATCCAAATGCACTGTCAACTAAACTGGTAGGCTATGGAATAAATAAAACGCTAGTTTGTTTATCTATATGACAATTTATTACAAATTTAAATCTACTCCCCCATTGTCACCAAATATTTATTTACTTAAGGCCTTGACAGTCTGCCGTGATCGACACAGCTTAAATTTCAGCAGATATATTGCATTGACCTTATTAACAACCTTTAAAACGCCTCCAACACACATCGAATACTGAATAATATTAAGTACGCTACAAACACATAATGAAGCAACAACTTAAATACGAGCTGCTCTTACTGTAACAGTTCAAATTATCGATCAATTCCAGTTGATCGCAATTGATCGTAATGCCATAAACATATAATAAATACAAACATGCACATATAATTAATCATGATATTCGCAAATTATTCTAATCGAAAATACAAACAA
Source organism: Epinotia brunnichana (assembly GCA_963854355.1). Classification (NCBI taxonomy): domain Eukaryota; kingdom Metazoa; phylum Arthropoda; class Insecta; order Lepidoptera; family Tortricidae; genus Epinotia; species Epinotia brunnichana. Next base: position 11,011,135 of record OY977949.1, on the reverse strand, counting down.
TTGGGTATTTGACAACATTGAAAATAAATTGTTTTTTCATTAGCAATAGATACAAAGATTTTTAGAATAAGCTGATTTGACTTTCGTCAAATACCGAATTATAAGTCAAAAGTAAAGATAACACAAATTATACTTCACAAAAATTATAATAAACGCGCAAAATTATATTATTATTAAATTATGTTATTTTAATTAATAAGAGATTCAATTATTTACATCAAGTCAGAAATAAAAGTTAAAAAATATCACTTGTCTACATTATCTTTAAGGCTCTTTTCATTAATTGCTATGCATACAGTCGACGTCTAAGATAATGTATTTTTTTTGCCTTATTACGTTTTAAAACTGTTACTGTGCATATGCCTTGGATGGCAGTTACAGGGGTGTCTACACATTACAATATTTTATACTGAGGGCCTACCGCGAAAGGCATTCGAAGTTTTCCCTCTCTGTCATACTCGGGAGTTCGTACGTAAGTGCGACAGAGAGGGAAAACTTCGAATGCCGTTCGCAGTAGGCCCTCTGATATAACCTTTCGCTTCTACAGTCGACGTTCCATATCTAAAGCCTATGCACAGTAACACTTTTGAAACGTATTAAGTAAAGGTAATTTACATCAAGTCAGAAATAAGAGTTAAAAAATATCACTTGTCTACATTATCTTTAAGGCTCTTTTCATTAATTGCTATGCATACAGTCGACGTCTAAGATAATGTTTTTTTTTTGCCTTATTACGTTTCAAAACTGGCACTGTGCCTTGGATGGCAGTTACAGGGGTGTCTACACATTAAAATATTTTGTACTGATATAACCTTTCGCTTCTACAGTCGACGTTCCATATCCAAAGCCTATGCACAGTAACAGTTTTGAAACGTATTAAGTAAAGGTACACATAAGGCAAAATAAAAATCCAAAGCCTATGCACGGATGGGCTTAATTTTAAAAAATAGAGTACTTTAAACAAACGGCTTAGGTGTTCTCACTAAGCCCGTCTGTGTTTTAGATCTCAGCAAATTGCTGGGTGTATTTTTGAATGGCAGGTGGTTGTTAGACGTAGGCTTGGCTGCACTGAGCGGGGCGCGCGGAGTAGCAAACCCACCATTGTTCAATTTCAAAGCTGATCTGGTGAGCCTAGTTGGAGTATACATAAGGTTTTTCTTAGGCGTTAAAGGTACAACGTTGTGCCTATTTTCTTTGCCCGATTTTGGCGTCAAGGGCGCTTGTTTCGTTGGACTTTCTTTTTTATAGTGAGGTGTGTTAATTTCCTCAGTATTGTCACACACGATCATTGAAATGCTTTCTTGTGACCTTGGTGCCATGGAGCTGCGGCATATTTGCTTTTCGGTTATTTCGTCCTGAAAAACAACATTAAGCTTTTACTACATATCACACACATACAGGAAATCACAACCCTGTAGGGTAAACAACTAAACATGACTATAGGCTTGTTGCGTGGTGTTAAAATTGATAACGTCGTGTTGCTAAATGGATAGTAAACCATCAAATGATAGTAATAAAGTATAAATTACAAAATATAATTCAAATCATAAAAAGATATGAACCTTGTAAGTTTAAAAAAAAAGTTTATTTATTTATTGTCCAAGAGTAAATTTAAAGGTACCAATAGAATCCTTTCGCTTTTATAGAAACAAATTTGTATGACAACTATGGACCTAAACGCAGTATTTCGCGACCGAAATAGCAATTTACTTAATTTTCCATGCAATGGTTAGTACAAATTGCACGGTGTGACGTCATACTTTAAAGCCAATCAGTATGAAGCGTTTCAGCTGCTGTCAGCGAGGTCCGTCTTTAACTCGATTTTTTGGGTATTAATGTCCTTTAAATTTAGTTGCTTCCATACAAACATTTGTTCATCCACAAAAACTGGTTCGAATGGCATCGTAAACAAATTTAAGGTCACAAGCCCATTGTAGACAGCCCTTTAATTATTGACACTATCAACTTTAAATTAAGGCAATAGTGGCGATAAAACTGCAAAAAACGGGTGCCAAGGGTGTATAAATCCCTTCATTGTGTGTAAACCCAATACAAATTTAGATAACCTGCCCGCAAAAGTTATGCATTCCCATCGTAAATCAGCAATTTATTAAAGGAATAAAATGGGATGAACATTATGTTGATACAAACAATGTTTTGTATAGTTTACATTATTTCAACTGGGCTCATGAATGGTTCTTTGTTAGCCAGGTACACAATGGTATTCTCTGCTTTTGTTTGCGAACGCGTGCCATTTTTTGCAAGAAAAAGGTTAGCGCCACGTAAAATGTTCATTGAATAATGAACTACTTTTACAATAGATTCCAAATTAGCTACGAGATAAAATACCACACAGCGCCTCATACCTGGCTCGCTGGGAGCTGTTTTTTTTCTTTTAGTCCATTTTGAATCTATTGAACAAGGCGTTAGAGTTCATTATACAATGAACATTTTACGTGGCGCTAACCTTTTTCTTGCAAAATATGGCACGCGTCCGCAAACAAAAGCAGAGAATAAATACCATTGTGTACCTGGCTAACAAAAAACCATTCATGAGCCCAGTTGAAATAATGTTAACTATAGCTTTAGTTTCCAAGCACCCATGGATTTATGTTTTCTTTTAGTATTTACCTTGAAATCAGTGTATGTAGTGAGCTGTGTGTTCTCCATAAGGGGATTCTTTTTGGCGTGCTCGGCCGATACGGCGGCGCGCCCGGTGGAGCGGCGGCCGCTGCGCCGCTTGCCGATCGACTGTCGATGTCGCAGGCAAGCCCGGTTAGATACACTTCACAACACATAAACCTCAAAGCTTCATGATGCTTTTCAAAACACTTGGTAGCAGATGGCGGTGCTATGAGATGATAATAACGATGAGACATCATAAAAACGATATTTAGAGATTGAAGGCTCTGGAAAAGGATGATAAATGCAGGGATTTAATTTCAAATGTGTAAAATAGCTATCGAGTTATTTAATGACAAAAATTTAAAAGAAGCATTGTAAAAAACAAAGTTTTGTCGCAACCGTCGAATTTAGGTATACGTAGCATCTATCCAGTCGCAAAAGGTACGATATGGGGCCCATTGCATAACAATTTACAACTTATAATACAAGCGGAAGTCTCTTTCTAATGCGAGGAGTTGAAAAGAGGTTTCCGCTTGTAATATAAGTTACAAGTTGTTATGCAATAGGCCCATGATTGTGATAATGATTTAGTAAAGATACTACCGCCCAAACACGTCAGCACCATTTATCAGGCAAAATTAAAGAGGGCTTAAAAGTTTACAGTGTAGTGTATGACAGTATAAATAAGAATAAGAATTTATTTATTTAGCACACGAAACACAAATAAAATCAAAAATATTATTATTATGAGGATGTAAAAAAAACATAATTAGTGGTTAAAAAGTAACATGCCAAAGAGCACACACACACACACACGCACCAAACCACGTTAAACTTATATTTATAATGATTTAGTCAACCGTCAAGTAAATTGTTAGAACATGAAAACTGGAGTTAAACCATGCGCGAGTGAAAGGACGAAGCAAATTTTTGCAGGCAGGTAACACGTTTAATATCAATCAAAGAGTAAATTCACATTGAACAGTTAGCTAGCTAGTACTTGGATTAGTAAATGCATTAAGAGTCTGTATTTAATATACAGTGTGTGTCTACGACCCGGGCCTTTATTAAGACTGATGATAATATGCTTCGTTAAAAATCGTTTGCACGTATTAGTAAATCATAACTATGTACATTAACTGCACAATTAAATTTCCAAAATCCGAACCTTCAATGTACTCTAGGTGTATGACGTCGTACTAAACAAAGTATGAAGAGCTGTCATTTACACTAACTTGTCAATTTACTTAGCTGTACATTGCTTACAATTAAAATTATGTTAGAAAATTAACAAAGTTTGAAATTTAGTTTGTAATAGTACATTACTTACCTAGGGCGGTTAAACAAAGAATGTCTCAAATCGCAGGTATTTGACGCCCGAGCCGAAGGCAAGGGCGATAAATATGCGCTCTGAGGCTTTCTTTATTACCGCCCGTGGTGAGTAGAACATTTTACGTCTCTATCTGGCCAGGAAGTGGGGGTTTCCGCACGCATAGCGTGCGGTAATTCCTACTTTATGGCCAGGTATGACGTAAAATAAATTAATATCATGATTACATTATAAGTATACGTTATTTTAACCTCCTTTAAAAAAAGCCTGGCTCGTAGACACACACTGTATATGGCTCCAGTTTATAAAACAAACGAAACACAGCAAAAACAATTTTTGTATGAAAAACAAAAATTTGCTGTATTTTTTTACTACAGACCTGGCTATAGTAAAAAAATACAGTAGTGTACTTAACTTATTCTAAGTACAAAGTTTCAGAGCAAACTAGCTAGTAGTTTTAAAATGAGAGCGTAACTACGTTTGTATGGAGAGTCGACATGAGTCAAACGTGCTGGGGACTCTTAAAAACCATAATATAAATAAAGAAATCAACATGCCAAGTCAATGTAAATTTATTCAAAACCAACACCGTCATCAAAACAATAAAAAATGCCAAATGGGGGTTTTTCAAAATTGATTTTATGCACTGTGGCGAGAAGTCTTTGTGTCCAAATTCAAAAATACTTCTCGCCACAGTGTTTCCAGCTGGTGACATAATCCATTTTGAAAAACCCTCTTTCTCTAACGATCGTTTACAGTGAGTTAATTTTGTTAGCCGTCGGCCTCCCGTTGACGCGTATATTAAATAGAAATGATTACTTCTACAGAATGTAACGCGATGGGTGTAGCATGGTTGCCATTTTATCACTTGTCTTTGTGGATGCCATCCGTCACTCTCGCACTCGCATTGTCAGAACGTGACGGATGTCAAACACAAATGCATGACATCAAAGGAAGACCTCTTCTCTGCGTGATCGTATCAAAAATGAGCCTATCCGCAGCAGAACCAAGGTAACCGATACAGCCCTCCGAATCGCTAAACTTAAGTGGCAGTGGGCGGGGCACATTGCACGTAGAACCGATGGCCGTTGGGGCGGAAAGGTTCTCGAGTGGCGACCACGCACCGGAAGGCGCGGCGTGGGTAGGCCCCCCACAAGGTGGACTGATGACCTGGTAAAGGTCGCGGGAGTCCGCTGGATGCGGGTGGCGCAGGACCGGTGACTTTGGCACTCCTTGGGGGAGGCCTATGTCCAGCAGTGGACGTCTTTCGGCTGATATGATGATGATGATGAAAGGACGACCAACACCATTTCAGCCAGTTAGTAAATGAACATACCGTGCGTTTGTGCTTGAGGATGCTGCCGTTTGCTTTAGGCGTCTTGGCCGCTTGGGCCGCGACGACGTCATACTCCAGCTTCCTCTTGACCGTGGCGCCGTAGCTCTCCGCCTCCGCCACTATCGCCTTCGTGGCTAGTCGCCCGCTGACTCGCCTGTAATACAATTATATGACGCTCAATAAAGAAAACTGCCGCGAGTTTCAGACATCATGTAACAGGTCACTCACGTCCTTAAAGTCGCATATCGCTGGACATTTTTCGAACCGATACGCGGTTCTTAATCATGAGAGAGCGCGATGCCGGCCCGTTTAGGTAAACCGTGACCCGTATCATTGTTTTTTTTAATATGTTCAATATAATTTACATTTATGTCTAGGTCCTAGTTGTTTATGGTGGGGTCACAAGTGTTTCGACGAGTAAAGACATATTACTAAGGACCGTATCGGAAAGAAAGTAGACAACTTTAGGCATCTCTAAAAACTGGTACGTACATAAAATCGGCATAATTTTTCCTTCTTCTTTTAATTGCAACAAAAAGCAATTACTACTTTTGTCAAACTGTCAACATGGGGCGAATTAGCTTACACGTTCGTAAAAACATTTTAGACGATTGGTGCTAAATAAAAGGTATGACGATTAGAAAACTGGTTAAAAAGTACGAATTGAGTCCCGCGGGTGTGCACAAGATAATAAATAAATTTGGTGACTTCAGGCCCCGTAGCATGGATGGCGTTATCACGCGATAAGTGATAGGATAAGCGCCTCGTCTCATTCTATCGAACGGTGTCAGCCAGGGACGGCAGCTCTATCCTATCACTTATCGCGTGATAATGATCCATGCTACGGGGCCTGTACTCTCCAAGATTTGCCTAAATCTGGAAGAAAACCGGGGACAACCGATTTGGCATGAGAAAAGAAAGTCGTAAGAATGTTTAAACAAAATCCGCCCTTTCAATTCGAGATGCGGCAAAAAGAGCCAGAACTTCTTCGGCTATGATACAAATAATCAAACTAAGATGCAACCTAAAGACCTATAAAAAACTAAAACAACGAAAACGAGATGAAAATCAAACAATAGCTGTCAGAAAACTGGCAAGGAAATTATACGACCGTATATTGACCAAGTAAAATCAGTGCATTATAATGGATGACGAGAACTATTGCAAATTGGACTTTAAAGCCTTACCAGGACCTCAATTTATTACGGTGCCGGCTTATAGAAGGTTACTCGAAAACATAAGGACATCAACATCGAGAAATTTGGCAAAAAAGTATTAGTGTGGCAAGCGATTTTTCAATGCGGTATGCGATCGCAATACTTCTTTACTACAGGGACTTTGAACGCTACGGTATACAGTGACGAGTGCTTACAGAAAAGACTACTTACTTTTTTTTACTACCACTAATAAAGAAGCACAGGAGTAGCACTTTATTTGGCCATACTTGGCTTCTTGTCATTACTCTAAAACAACGAAGGAATGGTATAAAACCGATAAGGTAGAAGTAGTGGATAAGGAGATGATTCCTCCCAATTGCCCAGAAGTTCACCCAATTGAGCGATATTGGTCTATCATGAAACGACACCTCTAAAAAAACGTCAAAGCTGCCACCTCAGTTGAAAACTTTAAAAAAAAGTGGAACAGGGCATCATCAAATGTGTCAAAAGTGATCGTCCAGAATTGAATGAGACACATCAAAAAGAAAGTTAGATTGCAGGCAAAATATATAAAATACGACGAATTCATTCAACAGTTCTTTATAAAGACCTTATTTTTCAGTTTCTTTTTGTTTCATCATCAGTTTTCACACAGAATAAAAATAATATAATTTTGATACTGTCTACTTTCTTTCCGGTACGGTCCTTACTTAAATTGTATGTCACTACTCTACATCACTACATTAGCACTAACAGGCCTAACAGCATTACTCATTCCTTGCATCTAGCTACTGGCTAAAGTTCCTATAATTCTACATAAGACTTGCCTTGCGTCGCGGCGTTATGGTTGCATTTATTGGCCGTTAGCGAACTGAAATGGCCAATAAGCAATGAGGAATACTGTTTACGATTATTTTTAAAATACAAACAAAGATAATAAATTGTAACTCTGCAATTAATAACATGATTTTAGACTACTGTTGATTGTTTAAGTTCGATTCCTTTTCCAAGTTTTGGCTCGTTCAGTAGGTCGATCACGTAACGCATTGTACGAACGTCGGGTAGGTCTAAATGTCACTTTTTATATGGAAAAGTGACAGTTAAATCTTACCGACGCGCGTTCGGAACGTTACGTGATTACCCCTCAGGACTCGACCACGTTGCTATATGCGAAAGCGAGAGGCCGCGCCGATCTCCCGCTCCTACGTATAGCGCACGCGGCGTGTTTGGCTATTTAGTGTCCAAGTTAAATTCGAATAAGTTTTGCTCAAGTGTGTCAAAGCACCCAAGATTAAGGCGACGTGGGCTCGTGGTCTTCTCTCCCTCTCACTGAGCACAAGCGTGAGCGAGATCGAAGTGCGACTTCGGAAGCGCGGATATCATGTTTTTTGAATTTTAACTTTTTGTGCGTTTAAATAAATAAAAAAGTCCCTCAAACAACAATTTTAATATGTTTAGCTCTCAGAGCATAGAATACTAGAGAGAGGACAAGCCGCCGGCGGCCGTGTCGCAGTTGTATGCTCAATGGGCATACACTGCCATACTGTGCACGTGTGCTGATCGCAGAGAATATTACGTTTTTTCCCAAAATGCCTGATATGATGCGCGTTTATTGTCAAATAAGCGTGTAGGTATACAAGTGTGTGTGTTTTAGATGTGTGCGTGCTTTGTCTTGTCAATTACTTGGGCGTTGTGTGGGTTAATGTACTTGCGACAGGCTCACTCTATACAAATCGGCCGCCATGTCCGATCTCCTTATATTCATACATCTGTGGTTTAGCTGTTGTGCATAATTTGTTAGGATTTTTTAAAGTTTATTTTAGACCTATGTTCGTGATTTTATTCTATCAAGCGAAAGTCAAAAACTCAGGATTCGAATAGCTGTTGTCCCTCGAGAAAAGCCTTATTCTATCAAGCGAAAGTCAAAAACTCAGGATTCGAATAGCTGTTGTCCCTCGAGAAAAGCCTCAAGATTGCTAATTAAATTTAAGGCAGCCGTATTATAATCCAAACAAGAGCTACGATTTTTTGAAAATCCGTTTTCGGAGCTCACGTAGCCTTAACCACGAAATCCGTGAATGATTGAAGTAACTTACCTCTTAACAGTAGAAATGGCGGATCTCTTCAGCGCAGACAGGTTGTGTGTGAGTGCGGACACGGCTTTAGTCGCACTGCCCGTTATCAGCTGGCGCTTGGGCTGCGGCCTGCGGGGGAAGAGACCTGTTTGTAGTCAGATGGTCTATTCTATTCTAACTTACGAAATCCCAGTAATTGCGTGCGTAGAGTATTTCTCTTAACAACAAAATTCATATATTGTGTTGTTTAGTTAACTCATTCTATGTGGAGGGAGGATGTAATTAACATGGAATAAAATAACGCACTTAAATCGGTTAATCCGTTAGATAGCTCCGATGCCACAGACAGACACACGTTATCATTATAGCACACGTAGTTTGCGTTAGAGGTTAAAAAGTGGAATCTGAAAACGTCCTCGATCCAGTATAATAGCAATACGAGCTCTGAAACTTTTACATCTTAAGTATCGACCACACGTAATGAGTAGGTACAATGGTGAGTACTGGCGGAGTGTACAATAGATGTGTGTAATCAACATTTTGTATGTACTGCCGCGCGGCGGTACGGTTCCGCTTGCCGAGCGGCGACGTGGCGAGCGAGCGGAACAGCGGGTTGCTCGGCGTCAGTAGTTACCCGTTCCGCTCAGCGGTGAGCGCGAGCTGCGCGGCGGTACGGTTCCGCTTGCCGAGCGGCGACGTGGCGAGCGAGCGGAACAGCGGGTTGCTCGGCGTCAGTAGTTACCTGTTCCGCTCAGCGGTGAGCGCGAGCTGCGCGGCGGTACGGTTCCGCTTGCCGAGCGGCGACGTGGCGAGCGAGCGAAACAGCGGGTTGCTCGGCGTCAGTAGTTACCCGTTCCGCTCAGCGGTGAGCGCGAGCTGCGCGGCGGTACGGTTCCGCTTGCCGAGCGGCGACGTGGCGAGCGAGCGGAACAGCGGGTTGCTCGGCGTCAGTAGTTACCTGTTCCGCTCAGCGGTGAGCGCGAGCTGCGCGGCGGTACGGTTCCGCTTGCCGAGCGGCGACGTGGCGAGCGAGCGGAACAGCGGGTTGCTCGGCGTCAGGAGTTACCTGTTCCGCTCAGCGGTGAGCGCGAGCTGCGCGGCGGTACGGTTCCGCTTGCCGAGCGGCGACGTGGCGAGCGAGCGGAACAGCGGGTTGCTCGGCGTCAGTAGTTACCCGTTCCGCTCAGCGGTGAGCGCGAGCTGCGCGGCGGTACGGTTCCGCTTGCCGAGCGGCGACGTGGCGAGCGAGCGAAACAGCGGGTTGCTCGGCGTCAGTAGTTACCCGTTCCGCTCAGCAGTGAGCGCGAGCTGCGCGGCGGTACGGTTCCGCTTGCCGAGCGGCGACGTGGCGAGCGAGCGGAACAGCGGGTTGCTCGGCGTCAGTAGTTACCTGTTCCGCTCAGCGGTGAGCGCGAGCTGCGCGGCGGTACGGTTCCGCTTGCCGAGCGGCGACGTGGCGAGCGAGCGGAACAGCGGGTTGCTCGGCGTCAGTAGTTACCTGTTCCGCTCAGCGGTGAGCGCGAGCTGCGCGGCGGTACGGTTCCGCTTGCCGAGCGGCGACGTGGCGAGCGAGCGGAACAGCGGGTTGCTCGGCGTCAGTAGTTACCTGTTCCGCTCAGCGGTGAGCGCGAGCTGCGCGGCGGTACGGTTCCGCTTGCCGAGCGGCGACGTGGCGAGCGAGCGGAACAGCGGGTTGCTCGGCGTCAGTAGTTACCTGTTCCGCTCAGCGGTGAGCGCGAGCTGCGCGGCGGTACGGTTCCGCTTGCCGAGCGGCGACGTGGCGAGCGAGCGGAACAGCGGGTTGCTCGGCGTCAGTAGTTACCTGTTCCGCTCAGCGGTGAGCGCGAGCTGCGCGGCGGTACGGTTCCGCTTGCCGAGCGGCGACGTGGCGAGCGAGCGGAACAGCGGGTTGCTCGGCGTCAGTAGTTACCTGTTCCGCTCAGCGGTGAGCGCGAGCTGCGCGGCGGTACGGTTCCGCTTGCCGAGCGGCGACGTGGCGAGCGAGCGGAACAGCGGGTTGCTCGGCGTCAGTAGTTACCTGTTCCGCTCAGCGGTGAGCGCGAGCTGCGCGGCGGTACGGTTCCGCTTGCCGAGCGGCGACGTGGCGAGCGAGCGGAACAGCGGGTTGCTCGGCGTCAGTAGTTACCTGTTCCGCTCAGCGGTGAGCGCGAGCTGCGCGGCGGTACGGTTCCGCTTGCCGAGCGGCGACGTGGCGAGCGAGCGGAACAGCGGGTTGCTCGGCGTCAGTAGTTACCTGTTCCGCTCAGCGGTGAGCGCGAGCTGCGCGGCGGTACGGTTCCGCTTGCCGAGCGGCGACGTGGCGAGCGAGCGGAACAGCGGGTTTCTCGGCGTCAGTAGTTACCTGTTCCGCTCAGCGGTGAGCGCGAGCTGCGCGGCGGTACGGTTCCGCTTGCCGAGCGGCGACGTGGCGAGCGAGCGGAACAGCGGGTTGTTCGGCGTCAGTAGTTACCTGTTCCGCTCAGCGGTGAGCGCGAGCTGCGCGGCGGTACGGTTCCGCTTGCCGAGCGGCGACGTGGCGAGCGAGCGGAACAGCGGGTTGCTCGGCGTCAGTAGTTACCTGTTCCGCTCAGCGGTGAGCGCGAGCTGCGCGGCGGTACGGTTCCGCTTGCCGAGCGGCGACGTGGCGAGCGAGCGGAACAGCGGGTTGCTCGGCGTCAGTAGTTACCTGTTCCGCTCAGCGGTGAGCGCGAGCTGCGCGGCGGTACGGTTCCGCTTGCCGAGCGGCGACGTGGCGAGCGAGCGGAACAGCGGGTTGCTCGGCGTCAGTAGTTACCTGTTCCGCTCAGCGGTGAGCGCGAGCTGCGCGGCGGTACGGTTCCGCTTGCCGAGCGGCGACGTGGCGAGCGAGCGGAACAGCGGGTTGCTCGGCGTCAGTAGTTACCTGTTCCGCTCAGCGGTGAGCGCGAGCTGCGCGGCGGTACGGTTCCGCTTGCCGAGCGGCGACGTGGCGAGCGAGCGGAACAGCGGGTTGCTCGGCGTCAGTAGTTACCTGTTCCGCTCAGCGGTGAGCGCGAGCTGCGCGGCGGTACGGTTCCGCTTGCCGAGCGGCGACGTGGCGAGCGAGCGGAACAGCGGGTTGCTCGGCGTCAGTAGTTACCTGTTCCGCTCAGCGGTGAGCGCGAGCTGCGCGGCGGTACGGTTCCGCTTGCCGAGCGGCGACGTGGCGAGCGAGCGGAACAGCGGGTTGCTCGGCGTCAGTAGTTACCTGTTCCGCTCAGCGGTGAGCGCGAGCTGCGCGGCGGTACGGTTCCGCTTGCCGAGCGGCGACGTGGCGAGCGAGCGGAACAGCGGGTTGCTCGGCGTCAGTAGTTACCTGTTCCGCTCAGCGGTGAGCGCGAGCTGCGCGGCGGTACGGTTCCGCTTGCCGAGCGGCGACGTGGCGAGCGAGCGGAACAGCGGGTTGCTCGGCGTCAGTAGTTACCTGTTCCGCTCAGCGGTGAGCGCGAGCTGCGCGGCGGTACGGTTCCGCTTGCCGAGCGGCGACGTGGCGAGCGAGCGGAACAGCGGGTTGTTCGGCGTCAGCGCCTGCTTGCGCGCGGACAACTTGTTATGACGCTCCTGAAGAAAATTGTTTTCTAATGAATGAGACAATAGTGTAACCATAGGGTTATAGGATTAGACCACGGTGATACACCTTTAAACTTCAAGGCCGTGATTTAAGTTATAAATATTTGACACGTGACTTTATTGAAAATTCTGTCCCCGAGTCTTCGCGTGTAGTACCATAATTGACCTCATTTCAGTCTCAACTTAAATCTTTTCAATCAAAAACTCTTTTTTTTCACAAACAACTTTGTTACATACACATGTATAAAAAATGAGAAAAGTGAAAGTAGTTTGGCCTGGCCAGTGGAGAGGTTTTTTCATTATCTATGGATGAGTGTTTTTTTTTTCGATTTGATGAATTCTGGAGTAAATAAGATTCACTTACAACTTTCCTGGACTCTTTTTCATCCTCAATGAGTTGCAGCAATGGGACCCCATCCACTGTGAAGGGATTGCCAGTTTTGGCCTCGTACTCCATGACTACGTCGCGAAGCTGCGCCTCAATTTTCGGGAGCTATAAAAATAACATCATATTGTAGTAAATTCCTCACTATCGTCTTTCTTGGGAGGTACTACTACTTTGCAGTGGCGGAGCACACATACAAGCCGATTCCCACCTTCCCTAAAATTTCATTCTATATATTACCAAACTTGTAAATCATCAAAAAACAGCCTGCTTCAGCCACAGGTTCTTGCGTGTGACCAGGTCGAACATGTGTCTATGCAGTGTCACAGTGTACAGCTACTTACATTGCACTCGATAGCCTTCCTCTCCTTCTCCTCGCGCAGCAGGTTGCCGCCGCGGTTGTGGTAGCGGCCCGGCTCGGAGGCGCGCGCGTCCATCTCCGCCTGCTTCAGCCACAGGTTCTTGCGTGTGACCAGGTCGAACATGTGTCTATGCAGTGTCACAGTGTACAGCTACTTACATTGCACTCGATAGCCTTCCTCTCCTTCTTCTCGCGCAGCAGGTTGCCGCCGCGGTTGTGGTAGCGGCCCGGCTCGGAGGCGCGCGCGTCCATCTCCGCCTGCTTCAGCCACAGGTTCTTGCGTGTGACCAGGTCGAACATGTGTCTATGCAGTGTCACAGTGTACAGCTACTTACATTGCACTCGATAGCCTTCCTCTCCTTCTCCTCGCGCAGCAGGTTGCCGCCGCGGTTGTGGTAGCGGCCCGGCTCGGAGGCGCGCGCGTCCATCTCCGCCTGCTTCAGCCACAGGTTCTTGCGTGTGACCAGGTCGAACATGTGTCTATGCAGTGTCACAGTGTACAGCTACTTACATTGCACTCGATAGCCTTCCTCTCCTTCTCCTCGCGCAGCAGGTTGCCGCCGCGGTTGTGGTAGCGGCCCGGCTCGGAGGCGCGCGCGTCCATCTCCGCCTGCTTCAGCCACAGGTTCTTGCGTGTGACCAGGTCGAACATGTGTCTATGCAGTGTCACAGTGTACAGCTACTTACATTGCACTCGATAGCCTTCCTCTCCTTCTCCTCGCGCAGCAGGTTGCCGCCGCGGTTGTGGTAGCGGCCCGGCTCGGAGGCGCGCGCGTCCATCTCCGCCTGCTTCAGCCACAGGTTCTTGCGTGTGACCAGGTCGAACATGTGTCTATGCAGTGTCACAGTGTACAGCTACTTACATTGCACTCGATAGCCTTCCTCTCCTTCTCCTCGCGCAGCAGGTTGCCGCCGCGGTTGTGGTAGCGGCCCGGCTCGGAGGCGCGCGCGTCCATCTCCGCCTGCTTCAGCCACAGGTTCTTGCGTGTGACCAGGTCGAACATGTGTCTATGCAGTGTCACAGTGTACAGCTACTTACATTGCACTCGATAGCCTTCCTCTCCTTCTCCTCGCGCAGCAGGTTGCCGCCGCGGTTGTGGTAGCGGCCCGGCTCGGAGGCGCGCGCGTCCATCTCCGCCTGCTTCAGCCACAGGTTCTTGCGTGTGACCAGGTCGAACATGTGTCTATGCAGTGTCACAGTGTACAGCTACTTACATTGCACTAGATAGCCTTCCTCTTCTTCTCCTCGCGCAGCAGGTTGCCGCCGCGGTTGTGGTAGCGGCCCGGCTCGGAGGCGCGCGCGTCCATCTCCGCCTGCTTCAGCCACAGGTTCTTGCGTGTGACCAGGTCGAACATGTGTCTATGCAGTGTCACAGTGTACAGCTACTTACATTGCACTCGATAGCCTTCCTCTCCTTCTCCTCGCGCAGCAGGTTGCCGCCGCGGTTGTGGTAGCGGCCCGGCTCGGAGGCGCGCGCGTCCATCTCCGCCTGCTTCAGCCACAGGTTCTTGCGTGTGACCAGGTCGAACATGTGTCTATGCAGTGTCACAGTGTACAGCTACTTACATTGCACTCGATAGCCTTCCTCTCCTTCTCCTCGCGCAGCAGGTTGCCGCCGCGGTTGTGGTAGCGGCCCGGCTCGGAGGCGCGCGCGTCCATCTCCGCCTGCTTCAGCCACAGGTTCTTGCGTGTGACCAGGTCGAACATGTGTCTATGCAGTGTCACAGTGTACAGCTACTTACATTGCACTCGATAGCCTTCCTCTCCTTCTCCTCGCGCAGCAGGTTGCCGCCGCGGTTGTGGTAGCGGCCCGGCTCGGAGGCGCGCGCGTCCATCTCCGCCTGCTTCAGCCACAGGTTCTTGCGTGTGACCATTTCGAACATGTGTCTATGCAGTGTCACAGTGTACAGCTACTTACATTGCACTCGATAGCCTTCCTCTCCTTCTCCTCGCGCAGCAGGTTGCCGCCGCGGTTGTGGTAGCGGCCCGGCTCGGAGGCGCGCGCGTCCATCTCCGCCTGCTTCAGCCACAGGTTCTTGCGTGTGACCAGGTCGAACATGTGTCTATGCAGTGTCACAGTGTACAGCTACTTACATTGCACTCGATAGCCTTCCTCTCCTTCTCCTCGCGCAGCAGGTTGCCGCCGCGGTTGTGGTAGCGGCCCGGCTCGGAGGCGCGCGCGTCCATCTCCGCCTGCTTCAGCCACAGGTTCTTGCGTGTGACCAGGTCGAACATGTGTCTATGCAGTGTCACAGTGTACAGCTACTTACATTGCACTCGATAGCCTTCCTCTCCTTCTCCTCGCGCAGCAGGTTGCCGCCGCGGTTGTGGTAGCGGCCCGGCTCGGAGGCGCGCGCGTCCATCTCCGCCTGCTTCAGCCACAGGTTCTTGCGTGTGACCAGGTCGAACATGTGTCTATGCAGTGTCACAGTGTACAGCTACTTACATTGCACTCGATAGCCTTCCTCTCCTTCTCCTCGCGCAGCAGGTTGCCGCCGCGGTTGTGGTAGCGGCCCGGCTCGGAGGCGCGCGCGTCCATCTCCGCCTGCTTCAGCCACAGGTTCTTGCGTGTGACCAGGTCGAACATGTGTCTATGCAGTGTCACAGTGTACAGCTACTTACATTGCACTCGATAGCCTTCCTCTCCTTCTCCTCGCGCAGCAGGTTGCCGCCGCGGTTGTGGTAGCGGCCCGGCTCGGAGGCGCGCGCGTCCATCTCCGCCTGCTTCAGCCACAGGTTCTTGCGTGTGACCAGGTCGAACATGTGTCTATGCAGTGTCACAGTGTACAGCTACTTACATTGCACTCGATAGCCTTCCTCTCCTTCTCCTCGCGCAGCAGGTTGCCGCCGCGGTTGTGGTAGCGGCCCGGCTCGGAGGCGCGCGCGTCCATCTCCGCCTGCTTCAGCCACAGGTTCTTGCGTGTGACCAGGTCGAACATGTGTCTATGCAGTGTCACAGTGTACAGCTACTTACATTGCACTCGATAGCCTTCCTCTCCTTCTCCTCGCGCAGCAGGTTGCCGCCGCGGTTGTGGTAGCGGCCCGGCTCGGAGGCGCGCGCGTCCATCTCCGCCTGCTTCAGCCACAGGTTCTTGCGTGTGACCAGGTCGAACATGTGTCTATGCAGTGTCACAGTGTACAGCTACTTACATTGCACTCGATAGCCTTCCTCTCCTTCTCCTCGCGCAGCAGGTTGCCGCCGCGGTTGTGGTAGCGGCCCGGCTCGGAGGCGCGCGCGTCCATCTCCGCCTGCTTCAGCCACAGGTTCTTGCGTGTGACCAGGTCGAACATGTGTCTATGCAGTGTCACAGTGTACAGCTACTTACATTGCACTCGATAGCCTTCCTCTCCTTCTCCTCGCGCAGCAGGTTGCCGCCGCGGTTGTGGTAGCGGCCCGGCTCGGAGGCGCGCGCGTCCATCTCCGCCTGCTTCAGCCACAGGTTCTTGCGTGTGACCAGGTCGAACATGTGTCTATGCAGTGTCACAGTGTACAGCTACTTACATTGCACTCGATAGCCTTCCTCTCCTTCTCCTCGCGCAGCAGGTTGCCGCCGCGGTTGTGGTAGCGGCCCGGCTCGGAGGCGCGCGCGTCCATCTCCGCCTGCTTCAGCCACAGGTTCTTGCGTGTGACCAGGTCGAACATGTGTCTATGCAGTGTCACAGTGTACAGCTACTTACATTGCACTCGATAGCCTTCCTCTCCTTCTCCTCGCGCAGCAGGTTGCCGCCGCGGTTGTGGTAGCGGCCCGGCTCGGAGGCGCGCGCGTCCATCTCCGCCTGCTTCAGCCACAGGTTCTTGCGTGTGACCAGGTCGAACATGTGTCTATGCAGTGTCACAGTGTACAGCTACTTACATTGCACTCGATAGCCTTCCTCTCCTTCTCCTCGCGCAGCAGGTTGCCGCCGCGGTTGTGGTAGCGGCCCGGCTCGGAGGCGCGCGCGTCCATCTCCGCCTGCTTCAGCCACAGGTTCTTGCGTGTGACCAGGTCGAACATGTGTCTATGCAGTGTCACAGTGTACAGCTACTTACATTGCACTCGATAGCCTTCCTCTCCTTCTCCTCGCGCAGCAGGTTGCCGCCGCGGTTGTGGTAGCGGCCCGGCTCGGAGGCGCGCGCGTCCATCTCCGCCTGCTTCAGCCACAGGTTCTTGCGTGTGACCAGGTCGAACATGTGTCTATGCAGTGTCACAGTGTACAGCTACTTACATTGCACTCGATAGCCTTCCTCTCCTTCTCCTCGCGCAGCAGGTTGCCGCCGCGGTTGTGGTAGCGGCCCGGCTCGGAGGCGCGCGCGTCCATCTCCGCCTGCTTCAGCCACAGGTTCTTGCGTGTGACCAGGTCGAACATGTGTCTATGCAGTGTCACAGTGTACAGCTACTTACATTGCACTCGATAGCCTTCCTCTCCTTCTCCTCGCGCAGCAGGTTGCCGCCGCGGTTGTGGTAGCGGCCCGGCTCGGAGGCGCGCGCGTCCATCTCCGCCTGCTTCAGCCACAGGTTCTTGCGTGTGACCAGGTCGAACATGTGTCTATGCAGTGTCACAGTGTACAGCTACTTACATTGCACTCGATAGCCTTCCTCTCCTTCTCCTCGCGCAGCAGGTTGCCGCCGCGGTTGTGGTAGCGGCCCGGCTCGGAGGCGCGCGCGTCCATCTCCGCCTGCTTCAGCCACAGGTTCTTGCGTGTGACCAGGTCGAACATGTGTCTATGCAGTGTCACAGTGTACAGCTACTTACATTGCACTCGATAGCCTTCCTCTCCTTCTCCTCGCGCAGCAGGTTGCCGCCGCGGTTGTGGTAGCGGCCCGGCTCGGAGGCGCGCGCGTCCATCTCCGCCTGCTTCAGCCACAGGTTCTTGCGTGTGACCAGGTCGAACATGTGTCTATGCAGTGTCACAGTGTACAGCTACTTACATTGCACTCGATAGCCTTCCTCTCCTTCTCCTCGCGCAGCAGGTTGCCGCCGCGGTTGTGGTAGCGGCCCGGCTCGGAGGCGCGCGCGTCCATCTCCGCCTGCTTCAGCCACAGGTTCTTGCGTGTGACCAGGTCGAACATGTGTCTATGCAGTGTCACAGTGTACAGCTACTTACATTGCACTCGATAGCCTTCCTCTCCTTCTCCTCGCGCAGCAGGTTGCCGCCGCGGTTGTGGTAGCGGCCCGGCTCGGAGGCGCGCGCGTCCATCTCCGCCTGCTTCAGCCACAGGTTCTTGCGTGTGACCAGGTCGAACATGTGTCTATGCAGTGTCACAGTGTACAGCTACTTACATTGCACTCGATAGCCTTCCTCTCCTTCTCCTCGCGCAGCAGGTTGCCGCCGCGGTTGTGGTAGCGGCCCGGCTCGGAGGCGCGCGCGTCCATCTCCGCCTGCTTCAGCCACAGGTTCTTGCGTGTGACCAGGTCGAACATGTGTCTATGCAGTGTCACAGTGTACAGCTACTTACATTGCACTCGATAGCCTTCCTCTCCTTCTCCTCGCGCAGCAGGTTGCCGCCGCGGTTGTGGTAGCGGCCCGGCTCGGAGGCGCGCGCGTCCATCTCCGCCTGCTTCAGCCACAGGTTCTTGCGTGTGACCAGGTCGAACATGTGTCTATGCAGTGTCACAGTGTACAGCTACTTACATTGCACTCGATAGCCTTCCTCTCCTTCTCCTCGCGCAGCAGGTTGCCGCCGCGGTTGTGGTAGCGGCCCGGCTCGGAGGCGCGCGCGTCCATCTCCGCCTGCTTCAGCCACAGGTTCTTGCGTGTGACCAGGTCGAACATGTGTCTATGCAGTGTCACAGTGTACAGCTACTTACATTGCACTCGATAGCCTTCCTCTCCTTCTCCTCGCGCAGCAGGTTGCCGCCGCGGTTGTGGTAGCGGCCCGGCTCGGAGGCGCGCGCGTCCATCTCCGCCTGCTTCAGCCACAGGTTCTTGCGTGTGACCAGGTCGAACATGTGTCTATGCAGTGTCACAGTGTACAGCTACTTACATTGCACTCGATAGCCTTCCTCTCCTTCTCCTCGCGCAGCAGGTTGCCGCCGCGGTTGTGGTAGCGGCCCGGCTCGGAGGCGCGCGCGTCCATCTCCGCCTGCTTCAGCCACAGGTTCTTGCGTGTGACCAGGTCGAACATGTGTCTATGCAGTGTCACAGTGTACAGCTACTTACATTGCACTCGATAGCCTTCCTCTCCTTCTCCTCGCGCAGCAGGTTGCCGCCGCGGTTGTGGTAGCGGCCCGGCTCGGAGGCGCGCGCGTCCATCTCCGCCTGCTTCAGCCACAGGTTCTTGCGTGTGACCAGGTCGAACATGTGTCTATGCAGTGTCACAGTGTACAGCTACTTACATTGCACTCGATAGCCTTCCTCTCCTTCTCCTCGCGCAGCAGGTTGCCGCCGCGGTTGTGGTAGCGGCCCGGCTCGGAGGCGCGCGCGTCCATCTCCGCCTGCTTCAGCCACAGGTTCTTGCGTGTGACCAGGTCGAACATGTGTCTATGCAGTGTCACAGTGTACAGCTACTTACATTGCACTCGATAGCCTTCCTCTCCTTCTCCTCGCGCAGCAGGTTGCCGCCGCGGTTGTGGTAGCGGCCCGGCTCGGAGGCGCGCGCGTCCATCTCCGCCTGCTTCAGCCACAGGTTCTTGCGGGTTACCACCAGCTCTAAGATATGTCTGCGGGGAAAACGCGACTTAGAGCTACGATGGTACTTTTTGCAGTGGTCCATGCGTTTTCACGAACTCGCGACTGTATTTTACGCGTGTTTCGATACGCACGACGAATTTAGTTACAAAGTGGTTACTGTTAGTTGTATGGACTCTTGAGAATGCAGGGGGCAGACATAAGGGTCCCTTTATGTCTGCCCCCTGCATTCTCAAGAGTCCCATACAACGTAACCACTTTGTAACTAAATTCGTTCTCTTAACCCGCTTTGGAATAGATCTGGGGCCCACTGAATAATTACTTGTTATAGAAGCGAAATCCTCTTTCTAAGTCTTGTTACTAAACTGTAATCTACTAATATAACAAATTATAAATATGATCTGTTTCAGTTAAACACACAACGAGTCCATACATTTAAAAATTCCTATACTATTAAACTAGCAATATTTGTACATATGTTTGTAATCACGTTCTCGAAAACGGCTCTAACAATTTCAATTAAATTTGGAATGTTGGTTTACGGGGGCGAAAAATCGATCTAGCTCGGTCTCATGTCTCCGTATTTTTGCCCAGGGACTACTACAATAATACATATTACAACACAAAACGACCTAACTCTAACTTTAATCCCCCTAACCGTTCCTGATGCAAAAGTCCCCATAATTATAAATAATATTGCTATGTATCCCATATGTTATTTTTACTCAATTCATAAAATAATTTCTTGGCCCAGAAATTATTTTATGTTTGATTAATGTTAACCATTTCTTGGAAAAACCGCCTAGCTAGAGAGTAAAACCGATCTGCCATGTTTCCTTATCATGTAGGCACATCTAGGCTATGCCATGAATATAGTACTAAGTCACTTTTGTATTGAACGTGATAACCAAAAGAGAAACTTACTTGTGTTCATTGTAGTATTTAGTAATTTTGTCCAGATGCATTTCATGGAGCGTCAGTGTGTCCTCACTGAATATGTCTTGGTAGTAGTGCACGAACTCTTCTCGCTGCTGGCTTGAGTACATTATGGTGTCCCACATGAGCTTGATTTTGGTACGAATGTTTGCAATGAAGACCTATGATAAAAAAAAATATGCTGATTTTTCAGAAAGTGAAATTTTAAAATTAGTATCCTGCACTCTGCTAAAATTTAGCCCTAGTTAGTTAGGTTTCCTTGTAGTTACGCCATATTAGCAGTTATCACATAAGAATGTTTAGGTGTTAGATTAAATTATATTACAAGCTTTCTATTAACTTGCAGTGTATGTTCGGTACCTAACTATGTTTGTTCGGGAGGAATGTTGCAACTCAATTTTGAAGCAGACATATTTAATGATTGGTATTATATACCAAATCAAATGAAAATGAGATAGAGAGAAAAATCAAAAACACCTGGAACAAGTTTTGGAGTTTAAAAGAGACCTTAAAGAGTAACCTGCCCGTTCAGCTCAAAAAGAAAGTTATGGACATGTGCTTACTCCCAACTTTAACCTACACATGTCAAACATGGCAATTCACATCAAAATCAAAAAGAATGTTAGTTTCATGCCAGAGAGGAATGGAAAGGAGTATGCTAAAACTTAGAAAAATACAGAAGATTAGGCACTCCATAATCAGAGACAAGACAAAAGTTATAGACACACTAAGCCAGGCCCAGAAACAAAAATGGAGATGGGCTGGCCATGTCGCTAGACTACAGGACGGAAGATGGACCTCTGAAGCAACAGTCTGGAAAGGGCCCATTGGTAAGAGGAAAAGAGGACGGCCACTGACACTCTGGTCAGACGATATAACAAAAGTGTGGATGTGGAAGGCCCAAGACAGAGAGATACTCACCTAGGTCGGTAAAACAAAGAATAAAAAAAGCGGTAAAATAAATGCCAGAAGGTCACTAAATATGCGATTTTTATGTCTCCGTCGAGCCAGGAAATTGGTTTATCTGCATGCAGCAGGACTGCGATCGCGAATCCCCGGCCACAAACGTATAGAAAAAACAGCTGATCAGCAAAGGAGGAGTTAACAAATAGGTAAATATTGAATAATTACCTGTATTTTCTGGCGTTTGATTTGTTCACACCGCTTGATCTCCTCCTTGATGGCGGTCTCGCTGGCCGGGTGGCAGCCGGGGTGCGCTTGCAGGAAGTTGTCTCTGTATATCTGGTCCTCGTCCAGACACTCCCACAGTCTGGACAGGCGCTCGCGTAGCTCTAATACCTAATAGAAGGAACTTAATAATAAATCATTACAGAAGAGACTTAATAATACAGGATGACTGGTAATTCGACCTATTCCTTGAAAGGGGTTATACTAGAGCTAATTTGCAACAATTTATGTCCAGTCAACCAGGGGCCAAAACAAGATTTTTTTTAATTTTTCGAGTTTTTAGTTTGTTTGAAAAAAAATTGTGACAAAAGTACTTCCATTTGAATGGTAAAAAAACATTTTTGTCACAATCAGCACTTTAAGGCTGCAAGGAGAATTTTTTTCCTACAAACTAAAAATTCGAATATCTCGGAAACCAGCGAGTTTCGACCCCTGGTTGACTGGACATAAATTGTTGCAAATTAGCTCTTGTATAACCCCTTTCAAGGAATAGGTCGAATTACCAGTCACCCTGTATATTAAAGATTATGTTTGGGTCGTCAGTCGCAGATAGTGTCTTTGTCTTGGCGTTACTAAGAATCGCGTGCGTCGCAGATTTTAGGAGCGCGTGCAGATTACTTGTGGCCTCTTTTTTTCACAAATAATCTGTAGGGGGAGTGTCACAGTGGTTACGATGTCCCGTACGATCTGTAAAGGCTACTTTTGGTTGTAGATCTCTTTGTTTACAAAAAGATCCTGCAGTGGTTATGACGTCCAGTATAATCTGCAAAGGCTACCAAACGGGCTACCAAATATCCTATCCAGTAGTACGTAAAGCCTAAGTTTAGCAGCTGAATCTTGAAATGTAGACAACATGATGGAGTTATTTTTCTAATAATTATATCTAACAGTATTTTTTATGCCGAAGCGGACCCCGAGTTCCTTTAGGGCACAATCGGGAAAACCACTAGCAAGCACAAACGCGAAAAATGCTAGGAGGGTGAGTATTTTTTATGCTAAATGTAGGTAATCTTACCCGGTTGTTGGTCAAGTCATATTTCTCCTGCAAGTCCTGCCGCAGCTTGGCCAGACGGTCCATGTTCAGATCTGTCACCTTGAAGTCCACAGATAGGGAGCTGACCACCACCTGTTCGAACTTGCTCTGTGGCCGGATTTGAAGTTTATCTGAAAAAGAGATTTAGTGATTATGCTACAGGGCGAAGCTGGATACTAACGCAACTGCGACCTAATTCTAAAAAAAGGATGCCCTCAAAAGATTATGCAAACCAATACTTTAATGAAGCAAGGTAAAATCTCACCGGAATCCTACACTGGCATCTTAACACAACCAGCAAAATTACTACTCAGATTGGTCAACTCATTGGAAACTTTAACACAATGAGTGTACAACTGGTACAGTTATGCATCATCATGCAGAGAGTATTTAAGGTTAAATTTTTCCATGGACTTCAAATTAATTTCTTTGCTAGTTTGCTTAAAAAGTTTGTACCTACAGATAAACAAATGTTTATGGCTGTACCTACATACAAATAAGTGAATGACTTTGAAAAAAAAAATTTGCTATCATACTGTTTTGGGTATCAAATGAAAGAGGAGAAGAAATTGAGCTCAAATATATAAAAATATTATTCATAGTTACTTTTCCGTAGTAGGGCTTTCAAACTTTTTATGCTTGTTACCTAACCTTACATATTTTTTAATTAATATACATAACAAGTATGGTATACCATACCCATGATATCCTTGATGTCAATTTGTGTATGCAGGAACATCTCAGCTCGCTTGTCTCTCTCCGACTGCAGATCCTCAAGGTGGTTCCTCAACTTGTCCAACTCGTCTTGGTGTGGGAGCGGGATATCTTGCAGCTCATGGAAGGTGACACCGAGCTTTTCAGTGAGTTCATGCTGCCACTCTAGTAGACGGTTGATCTCATTGCGCCGCTGCTCCATTTGTTCTCTGTATCTGTGACAGAATTTATGAGAATATTCATTGTTTTTTTTTTAATGGAAAAACTTTGTAAACATTCCATGTGATTTTAGATCCTGCTGTTTTTGTGCAGTTGTTGTGTAAAACATTATTAAAAATCAATGAAAACACCAACACTTAATGAGTTCAACAATGATTATTGAAATAACATGTATCTGCCCCTAAATATGCATACATATTTGCATGCACCTTGCTATATAAACTGTGATGAAAAATATTCCATTCTCTTCATATCCAAAGAAACATATACTGTGTCTTTGTATATGATGCATGATATTTTATATCGGTGGAAAGGCAAAATCACTGAAGCAACATTTTGGTCAAAATAGAGTTATATATATCGTTGAAATCAGCGTTTTTTTCTGCGTCGATTGAGCCGGGTTTCATGGTGATCTGATGACTTTCATGTCGCTTAAGGTAATACAAAAATAAGCGCCAAATTTATAAAATGTTACTTTATGCGACACACTTTTTGAGTAAAATCTAACCTGTGTCACTTAACCGTACACTCAATCATAACCATGGTCACATACAGTATTTTTAAAAATCGTTCATTTTCGATGTCATGTCACTTAAAGTGTTTCTTCCAGGTACATATTTCATAAGATAAGGTACTTAAGTGTTTCTTTGGACATGTTGAAAATAACTGTTGTCACATGATGGTGTCGCTTCAATGGTTCTTCCGGGAATTTTTTGGGGGGCTTTTTCACTTAAGCTTAGGAGAATAACATTATTTTTATTAAATAGCTATTATAATTTGAAATAGCACGTGCATATAACTCAACGCTCTAAGTAAACAAGAAATAAAGTAACGATTTTTTTTATAAAAAAAAAAACTTTAAAATACTCTCCTGTAAAATTCAAAAAATGTTGCTTCAGTGGTTATGCCTGATTATGATGTTGATGATTCATGATTACTTACCCCATAATCTGATCTTCTAGCTCCTTTTTGTACTCGAATAGCATCATGTTGTCATTGTATTCAAGGATACTGATATCCACAGATAGGTACTGACTCAACTTCTTGGTTTCTTCTTTTAATTCTGTAAATAAGACTAACCTTAATGCCTCCAGTCCATTTTAACGTGTCTGGTGACACATCAAATGTATACCTTGTCAAACAATGATCGAGTTTGCATGGATGTTTTTACTCCCGACATAAACAGGAGTCAGGTCCGAAAATTAATACCTCACAAAACAAAACACATTTTGACTTACTTCCATTCATAGAAAACTTCAGTAGACATTCTTAGCCGCGATTCTGTGTGTAATTATTAGATTTTATGTCCACCTACATTTCTCACAAGAGGGCCAGACCTCTATTTCAGATAAAGTATTCGTACAGGGCTAAACATAAAATTCAAGGTCAATAAAACAACATAAAACTTTTATTTTCTTTACCTTGAACTTGTTGCTGCATGGTGTTTAGTTTCTGATTGGTCTCATCCAGTACATCGTTGTGAAGGTCCTTTTCAATCTGCACAAGCTTATAGATGTTTTTCACCTTGACATCATATTCTACACCGACGTGGGACCAGTTCAGCCATAGCTGCTGCATCAGGTGACGGACGTTCCGGGACACTTCCTCGGTGACACCATTGCTGAGGATAATACCGTTTTTTAAGACCGATGACGCTAAAGTTAGGGTACCTGTCAATTTTCTTTTGGTGACAAAATATACCACCATGCCATGGCATTTCACTGCGAAACATGTTATTTTATGCAATTATGGGATAAAATACTTACAACAATTTGAATACGTCGTCCGTTAATGCTATCATCGTGAAGATTTTATCACTACAAAACTAACATTCGTTCACACCTCAACACAAATGTAAATTACGTTACGGCAACAATTACACACAACTTATATTTTTAATTGAAACACAATTACTGTTTTACGAAATTTACTAACACATAACATTTAAACACTGATTTACTAAAGCACGAATAATAGATGCGTATTGCGTTGCGTATGTATGACGAACGTTGATTATGGTTATTTGAAATACAAACGTTACAAAATGAAACCGGTTGATCGACGATGTGATTGGACAGAGCAAATAAGCGTTCGTTCGGAAATGTGACTAACCATAGAGAAAAATGTGAATGGCGCACTTACGCTGCGTACACACCACCACGGCTATCATCACACAAGACGGCCTGAGAGCTCTCTCGATTTTTATCGCACTATAGCTCTCTTTCTAAGTTTTCTGGTAAGAGAGAGACGGATAGTGCGAGAACGTAGATTGTTTGCCACCAGCTTGTTTGCCACCACACCTGTCAAAATTTGTACTGAAACTGACACCACCATGACGTCACCGATATAATACGACTAAATTATAAATTATATTAGACGTCAAGAATGTATTAGCTTCTGATACTTCTTAATTTAGTATGGTTAATTTACCGTCGTCCCTTTTGGGTATACGCTAGGACGCCATCTATATATCCTCTATCTACGGAAAAATAGAAAGAGCTCGCGTGCCGTCTTGTGATAGCCGTGCTGGACATAGAGCGACCAACTTGAATGGTGGCCAATGCACGGTGATTAAATACTAATGATCCAGCATAGCTGTCTCTATCTATATCATGCAATGTGATAGAGACAGCGCATGGATCGCGTGATAATACGCCACATATAAAGCACACCGCAAACAATGCAATTTGTTGGGCTCTACAAAGTACAAACTATACAATGGGGTTGGCCGGTGAAAGCTAATTGTAGATGGCGCTCTTATAGATTCCATACGATGAGAGAGAGAGAGACAGAAGATCGATGGTCCCTATGTCCCTACTTGTATGGAAACCATATACAGTTCTTAGGCAAAAATCTTCCCCATAGCTTTAATCCATATCCTTTTATTTTTAGCCTTTTTCGGAAAACGGTGGATTCCCACTTCAGAGCAATTCGGGACGAAACATAGTCATTTTCGCAAAAATAAATAAAAACTACTTCCCGCCATACAAATTTAACTTTTTTAGGGACCATTATTGGTGCTGTCAGTTTGACAGTTGCCAGCCCCATTATCACTTCTGATTAATCGCATCCAATTTATGAAAAAATGTGGAGAGGATAGAAGAGCCGAGGATGTAATTATCAGAGCTCACGCGGGTCATACGACGTTTTTCAACACATTTGCGAGGAAAAAATCCTTTTCATAAAATGAACATGTTACAGGTTCCTAAGTTGTTTCCTTTAGTTATTGATGACAGCAGGTTTTTACTCACATATTTGTACATCTCCAAGAATGTACAGTGGCGTCAATTCTATTTATCACTTTTCTATTCAACATTTTTAACAATAACCAAACACGCATCATCAATGTTTACAAATATTTGTGAAATTACCTATAATGGCGCGCAACTATTTTTTTTCGTGAAATTCGCGCAGTGCGCCCGCAGCGAGGCTTAGATGAAATCTCTAAACAGCCAATACAAAATAAAATAAATATTATCTTATTCAATATAAATTCATGTAAAATGTTATCAAAAGTTTAACTAAATGAAACGTTTCTATATCATATCCAACAAGAAATAATCAATTAATCCACAAGAAGGATTTAATTTGTTTAGTCGAGTAAGAATCCATTTTACTAAAATACGGTTTTGAAAAACATTAATTTATAATAGCTTTTTTTTTTCTTCATATCATTTTAAAACATTATTCTAAGATGCTTTATACATGAATCCAACAAACTTTCCATCCGGAAGTATTTATATAGCTATAAAAAAAGAATGAATTGTTTTTTTTTAATTATTTATCTTGAATATTTAAGAGCAAATGTAAATGAACCAAAATAAAGA
Organism: Epinotia brunnichana; assembly: GCA_963854355.1. Classification (NCBI taxonomy): domain Eukaryota; kingdom Metazoa; phylum Arthropoda; class Insecta; order Lepidoptera; family Tortricidae; genus Epinotia; species Epinotia brunnichana. Next base: position 10,983,750 of record OY977949.1, on the reverse strand, counting down.
TAAAACCATTTATTAATATTTTTTCTGACTTTTCAAAAGCTAGTTAAGTTATAATTTTTTTGATGTCTGAAATTTTGTTGGATTTAGTCGCTAGGTAACTATTTAATTGATTTTACATCATTACAAAGAAAAAGTCAGCTATAATAAATTATTTCCAAATTTTACATTTTTTCTATACAAGTTGTCAGTGCATTGCCTGGACTATTTGCCGAGAATTAAAAACAAACCTGTGTAACCCGGTCAATTTAAGAATGCGCCGAGTATATACATACACCTTGCTGCAAGGTGCCAACGTGTCTTAATCGGGATATAAACATAACTACACGAGTGTCGTAATGTCATTAAACACGCGTGTTTAATATCCAGGATTATGAGCCCAAAAGCGGCACAATAAGAGGCACGTTACGAGCAAATGTGTTGAAAATGACATAATGTATGACAAGTATAGACTTAAACGCACATTTTGTGGAGATAATTGCAAACTAATGACTTACTCCATAGTAAACGCGCCGAGAATATATGCTGTGACGTCATAGCATAAGCCCGTTTAGTATAGAGCGTTTTCGGGGGGTGCCGGCGCGTGCAGATTTCAAATGCATATAACATCAGAAAAATTAATCATAAGAAAGTTTTAATGCTACAAGTGTTTTAATGCTGGATTATACTTTTGATTTTCGTAATAAAATAAAAACATGCAAGTTCCCTATTCAATTCATTTTTATTTCAGACAAGGTTTATTAGTAAAAAATAATTGTTTGTAAAAAATATATAAGACTAGAAATATAAGACACATTTGTTAGTAAAAAATAATTAACTTATGACTAAATGAGTGTTAGTTAATAATAATACTTAGGGTCTAGAATTCTCGTGCGCGCGTCTTTACCTGCACATGCATGGACGTCCAGCGGGCTAGCATAGGACTGAGGGCCTACCGCGAACTGCATGCGAAGTTTTCCTTCTCTGTCAGACTTGCGAGTTTGTACGTAAGTGCGACAGAGAGGGAAAACTTCGAATGCTGTTCGCGGTAGGCCCTCTGTCCCAGCGGTAAGCGAACACGCTCAGGATGCTGTTGGGGCTGCCGCGCAAACGAGACAGAAGCGAAGCGCATCGCTTCCTCATCACGGCCGCGAAGCCATCCGTCCGCGCTTCGGCAAACATGCCGGACGCACTACACCATCGCGGCAGCCCCATCAGCACCCGCAACGCGTTATTGTATTGGACACGAAGTTCGTTGTACGCCCTCTGCGTGTAATTGACCAGAGTGTTTTTACTCTGAACAAAATACCGATTGTATGAAGAAAGTAGTACTTAGAAGCGCTATCGCTAGATGGCACTAATACATTAATTTAAGTGTGTTCCACACCTCCCGATTCTATGGAATGGAAAGTGTGGAGCCCACTTTACTGTGTTTTTTTTCCCGCTGGTATTATTAATTGATGCTGCTAGTTGGCATCACTGATATTTCCATTTCATTCTATGCATAAACTTAATTCCCAACATATAACATTTTATGCGCTTATGAAATACAAATAAAATAAAATAACATGAGAATTGGGTTATTCTATGATAATAAATATTACAGGTCTTATCAAAACACTTCACTCATGCAAATTTTATAAAACGGAACGTTATACTTGTTTATGTTTTAACAAATCCAGTTTATTATTGAAAACCTTCTTGATAGGTTGCCAACTCTTTGAAGCTGTAGCGATTGCTAGGCTTAAGCCGCGTCCGCTGCGCCATGTTTTCGTGGTTTTTAAACGTCAAAAATGTTTTGCGAATCAAAACAATACCCTATTTGTTTGCCGAAACTGACGGAAAAAATGTAAGATGTTTGCAAACACCGAAAACACGGCGCAGCGGACCCGGCTTTAGGCTGTCAAGGTATTTCGAAATTCGCTGTGTTGACATTATACATCCATAGCCTAGGGGTATAGACGGCGGTATTGGGAGACGATGAGCCGAGGTTCAAACTTCAAACCCTGCGACCGACGCACTTTTTGTATGTTTTAACAGAAAAGTTTTAATATCGCAGAAGAGATGGCGCCTGCTGTACGCAAGCATTAAATGCCTTCTCAATTTGGTCGAGTTGCCTGTCTGTCTCAGTATGTATATTGTAGTCTTTGCTTTGAACAAGGTAATTTTGACAACTTTATTTTTTTTAGGTTATCTTGCAAACCTGCGGGCCAACATATTGCACCGAACGGCCAACGACCTTCGCTCCCGCTCGATGTCCATGCTGTCGAAAAGCAAAGAGTATAATATAATCACAACGTCTTGCATGCAGGCCTGTGTAGTGTCTCCTTAAGATATTGCTATTTGCAAACGTAGTGGTTATATTCTCTTTGCTATTTACAATTTTCATACTGGCCGTTCAACGACACCACGACCACGACAGCTGGTTATGACATCATGACATTATAAACATTCATTTTTATTTTTGGCATACTCTGCTCAAACACAGCTCCAAAGACTACAATATACATACTCGTTTTATGCGCTTGTTGAACAATCTACTATTTATTGCATGACCCATTAATATCCCTAAGCAGAATAGGGACTCTGCTACTACATTATGACGGACGAACTTTTCACCGCAGCCTGCTGGCGCCTGGCGGTGTAGCGCATACAGCCGCGCGTGCCGGGCCAAAGAGAATATAAACACTACTGCCGGGCCACAATAAAAACCCAGGCATTCCGGTATGGCGAAGTGGTTATCGAGGAGAGGTACGCACACACCTGCCAGCAGCACTTATAAAAACGTAAGTAGAATCTACTTTAACTCCGTTTGGTTGTATTTAAGGCGAGGCTGGTTCACGATCTGACGAAAAAGATTGATTTTTGAGCTTCCAGTGTGAGAAAATAATGAAAAAATTAAAATAAAAAGCGAAGTAAAACATCATTATAGGTATGTTACACTCATCTGTGAGCTGTAAATTTGCTACACGATATAAAATAAATGAACAGATCTTTAAGACATATTCCATTAAGAGTGCGCAAACAAAAAGTTGGTATTTTAGCTAACGTAAGGCTTTTTCAAAGCCCATATTTTTGTTCAAATGCTTACATTGTTTCAGTAAACTACTGTTTTGTATAGATAAACTCCTATTCCAGACCATAACATTGCTATAATTCTATTTCTGTAAACGGTTATTAATACAACCAGGTTTTCGTCGGAATGTTTTCCAAAAATACGCGTCAGAGCTATCTTTTAGGTAGAATATATCCATTTTAAACTTACAAAAATGTTTCGATGTTTGCTTTTTACAATTGTAGAGTAGAGGAACCAAAAGATGAACGTTTAAGCGACTATCCCAACTTTACAATTTTTTTTCGAGGAGTGGTGATTTAGTTTGTTTACATTTAATTTTTTATACGATTTCGTATATAGTCGAGATTAGATATGACTATTTTAAACCATCCTATTACAATACAGTATTTTATTAAAAATGATTTTATGCTGAAGTATGTCATTTTGCCCAGAAGATGAACACTGTGCCCAATAGTTGAACATTTTGATACCAATAGTTGAACGAAGTAAAACCTAACACCGCGCAGCCTCTGACTTTTGGTCTAGTTATTATATAATCATTGTTATAGCAATTTATATTAGTTAACAATCACAATATTTATACTAAACACAGAATAAAACCGTTCAAATGTACCCTTTTCATATGGTTACAATTATAAGAGATTATTTTTTACATATGAATCATTAAAACATTTTTTTATTAATTTATCATTAGATTAAAATAGATAAATTGTTGGGTTTTATATGTATAAGTCAGATTTCATATTTATTACGTATCTTTGTTATTAAGATGTTCATTGTACAAACCCTTGCCTAAAACTTGAACGAATAAATTTTGTTCGTTCATGTATTGGGCACGATGGCAAAGTAATGAACGGACTAAATTTAACAAAGCGTTCACTTATTGGATTCGAAGCCAAAAGTTGAACGAACTAATTTTATTCGTTCATCTTCTGGGCAGCGGTTCTTTGTTGAACAATCGTGCTTTTCATAGTAAAACAAAGCCCAAAATAACCGTGTTGCGAATGGATACTCACGTTCAACTTTTGGTTCAAAAATCAACAGTTAAAAAACGATTAATTTGAGCCATAAAAGTTTTATGTACCTTTTCAATAAGAATTTATATAAGCATTTGAAAAAAACTATACCTTGCCCAGTAGATGAACGCCGTTCATCTATTGGCTCAGGTACAAAAAGTTAGAATCGTAAGTTGAACGCTAAATATCTCTTAAATTAACAATAAATACGCAATTTGTGATAGATAATCCATTAAAGGCATTAATCAAGAATCTATATCACGCAAAACAATCCATGTAAACGTTTTATTCAATTTTATACATAATTTAGAGCTTAAATTTAAGAGCGCTTTCCTTAAGTAAATCTCCATACAAACGGTGATTTTGGCGCGAGACCTCGACGCGACAACCGCTCACAGCCGTGTGTGTGTGGGAACTGTATGGGAGTTTAAATGCCAGCCTCGGCAAAGGGATGATGCGTTAGGAAAAAAATATCCCGAAGGCGTAAAATGTATCGCGATTTTTTTATTTCAATTTTACGACAAAACGTTCAACTATTGGGTGGTGTTCATCTTTTGGTTCCTCTACCATATATATAGTTTTTTAGTACATAACAATCGCACTAGTTCTAAAATATTGGTATTTCCTATTAAAAAAGAATACTACACAATGTCTAATTCGGTTTGTTTAAACATTTTTTATTTCACGATTATGATGGTTTATTGAAAAAAAAACATTGTATTATGAAACTACAGGACTTGTTTAATAATAACGTATTTTTTTTACGCTTATGGATGACCCAGTTAATTTTGACCATTTTTTTAAAACCACTATATAGCCGCGCGCGAAATCGTTGTTCGAGTATCTCTTAGTAGTCTGTGCATTACGCGCCGGGCCTTCCCAAAGAACGGACGTATCGTTCTCGTCGCTGCCTAAAGGTCGGTGACCGAACGTGTCCGACACGCGCCTGATGGGTAGAGGTGAGTAAATACCCGTATCTACCCAAATTTATGGGTATAAACTATTTCGAAAGGATTTTTTCAAAAAGTGACATTTTAGGGCTGAATTTTTTTTAATGAAATGTTTAATGCCTTTTGAACAACTTTTGTCATTATAAAATATTTATTATGAAGCATAGTTTATGAGAAAAAAAAATTGTTATTAAAAATAACATGTTTTTATTTTTTCAAAATATGATCAAATTAAAACGTGAGCCCATACCAGAATGTCTGTCTGTCTGTCTGTTACCTCTTCACGCCTAAACCGCTGAACCGATTTAGATGAAATTTGGTATACACATAGTTTGAGCCCCAGGAAAGGACAAGGTGCAGTTTTTATCCCGGAAATCAACCCCTAAGGGGATGAAATGGGGGTGGAAATTTGTATGGAGCTACATAAACCGCTGCACCGATTTGGATGAAATTTGGAATATAAATAGTTTGAGTCCTGGGAAAGGACATAGGCTAGGTTTTATATCGAATATCATCCCCAAAGGGGGTAAAAATTTGGATGTAACCCATCTTATGAAATTTGGTTTAGAAATAGTTTAAGTCCTGGGAAAAGACAAAGGGTAGTTTTTATCTCGGAAATCATCCCCTAAGGGGGTGAAATGGGGGATGAAAATTCGGATGGATACCATTTGAATGAAATTTGGTATCGAGATAGTTTGAGTTCTGGGAAAGGACATACATTAGTTTTAATTCCGGAAATCATCCCCTAAGGGGGTGAAATGGGTGGTGAAAATTTTGAAGGAACCCATTGAGATGAAATGGTATAGAACTATAGTGATAGTTGGAGTGTGAAAGGAAAATGCATAGTTTTTATCCCGAAAATCATCGCCTAAGGGGATGAAATGGGGGGTGAAGATTAAGATGGAACCCATTTAGATAAACTCTGGTGCCAAGATAGTTTGAGTCCCGGGAAAGGTCATAGAATAGTTTTTTCACACCTCTCATTCAGAAAAGTAAGTTTTGGTCCCCGACGAGAGGGAGCAAAATGCTAATTTTCTGTTCAAGCCACTTTTTTAATGTATTCATTGGCTTGTAGCATTTACGCAATGTGCCAATAGAATCTTGATAAAATAATCGATTGTAATTTCATCGTAATCGACAAACGTATATATAACATCATCATCATCATCATATCAGCCGAAAGACGTCCACTGCTGGACAAAGGCCTCCCCCAAAGAGTGCCAAAATGACTGGTCCTGCGCCACCCGCATCCAGCGAACTCCCGCGACCTTTACTAGGTCATCAGTCCACCTTGTGGGCCTACCCACGCCGCGCCTTCCGGTACGTGGTCGCCACTCGAGAACCTTTCCGCCCCAACGGCCATCGGTTCTACGTGCAATGTACGTATATATATATATGAGGATATTTTTGTTTTGTTTTTTTTTGTTCTTTTTTTAATTGTATTTTATTTTGTTTTTTGTTTTCTTTTTTTTGTTTTTTTTCTTGTTTGTTTTGTTTTTATTTGTTTTTTTTGTTTGTTCCAGTTTTTGTTGTTATTTTTTTGGTTTTTAGTTTTTTTTTTGTTATTTTTTTGTATTTTTGTTCTTTTTTTGTTATTTGTTTTTTTTTGGTCCGTTTGTTTCAATTGTTTTTTGTGTTTTTTTGTTTTTTTTTTCTGTTTTTTTGTTTTTGTTTGATTTACATGGCATGTTTTTTATGAGATTTCATTTCTTTTTGTAGGTTATTGTGCTATTAACTTTGTATGGAAATGTTATTTTACCAACCGCAAAGAACGTTTGTATAGTTTTGCAGGAAGGAACTGCAAAAGTAACTTTGTAATCGGATGTATTTGAATAGGATTACAAACTTACTTATGCAGTTTGTATAGTATATCTGAATCGTGACTGAAATTGCAATACCTATTTTCAGGTTTTTTTTAATGGATAGGCTTAAAACGAATGTTCACAATTTGGAGCTTGTGGGTCTGCTAGAAGTACCTTAGAATTACGATGATCATTGTAAGTCAGTGTGAGTGAGTGAATATGCCAGTGACAAAACTAAGGAACTTTGACGGGCAATAGTTCTTAAACTAAAAGTTTAAATCGAATGTTATGCGCCCCCAGATATAGGTAGCTAATATCACTATCCTACAATTTCAACGGTATTTAAATGTCTCGTTGTCACTGTAGGATGTTACACAAACGTGTGACGGCAACGCCAATTGAACTTCCTTAGGAGATGGAAATTGCAAATATTCGCTTCCACTGATGACATCTTAAAAGGACGCAACCAATCATATTTACAATCCCCCGCGGCTATGAAGGCGCTCTTATTAGACGATGTTTAGGTATTTGCGGAGGTGAGGCAGACGGTGCGGGAGACGCGCGTCCCGCGCGTCCCGCGCACCCCGCTAACGGCCTTATTCTGTTGGCATCCGTATTCGGCTCGTTTTTGCGGATCATACGATCAAATGTTTTTCATCTTGAATTATTGTTTTATTTTTCAAATCTTGGTTGATTTGTATAAGATTGTCCCCAAATATTTAATATTTATTTAAAATAAAAAAAATAAAAATAAAAAAAATAAATATTACGGGACAATCTTACACAAATCAACCTAGGCCCACGGTAAGCTCATTAAGGCTTGTGTTGTGGGTACTAGGCGACGATATATATAATAGATACATACATATAGATACTTATATAGATATATAACATCCATAACTCAGGAACAAATATTCGTGATAAATACACAAATAAATGCCCTGACCGGGATTCGAACCCGGGACCTCCAGCTTCGTAGGCAGAGTCACTACCCACTGGGCTACGGAGGCCGTTAAATTTAAATCTATTATTTTGGAAAATAAGGAATAATAGGTAGTTACAGTTCTTAAGTGTATCGTAGTATTATGATGACATTAATTAAGGACACTTACTTTCCAAAGATATGTTAGTACAGATTTCTTCATCATCAATCCTCCTAGCATTTTCCCAGTTCCTAGGTGGGTGCTTCCGTTTTCCAAATACGTAGAACTGATAAAATAATAGTACATCTTCACTTCCTAAGGGTGAACGTCACCAATTATGGATTGTACTAATATATTACAGTTTTTATAAACCGAAATAAAATCGATTACTTATAGGTAAAGTTATAGTGCCGGTAAACGCCCGCTTAAGAAACCATCAAAAATAATAAACAAATAGCTATGTTCATCTATTTTCTCCAACTTACTCGGAAATGTTTCCATTAATGGAGTAAAAACACACCTCGAAGTTTATCGTTATATGCATTGATGAGATAATAAATTAAAAAAAATGGAAATACTTCCCGGACATGCCCGGGAAGTAAATATTATTGTGCAGGTTACTTACTTTTAATTTCATGCAAGACTACAAATTCACCATACAGCCAATTGTCCAATAGTCACGTACAAAAACCGACATAGATAGAATAATAATTGTGTCCAAATCATAAGACAGTTTTTTTAGACTTAATTATTTTCTCGGACTGATAAATATTTTGTAACAAATGTATAGTTTTTTTAAATGTCTAATGCGTTTAGGGATTGTCGATTTAACTAAATGTAATAATGCCTATATTTATATTTACTAATACTATAAGTTTTCTTTTATTTATTTTCATTGCTATGTTTTATGTGGAATCAAATATACAATTCGGACCCAATACTTTAAACTTTAATATCCTTAAAAAAAAATTAGGCGGGAAACTGGAATTCATTTTGTCAAAGATTTTCTGCCGTGTTATTTTTACGAAAATAAAATGAGTTCTACAAATAGTGACGAAGATATCCCAATGGGTACACCACCAGAATTAGCAGCAGAGGCAAAGTTGGCGAGAGCTAACTTGCTTCCGCCTAAATCCGAAGAAAAATATTTAAGAACGTTCGCAAATTTCAATTCCTGGCGAAAGAAGAAAAATACCAGTTCGTTGTCGGAAAATGTTATTTTGGCGTATTTTAACGAACTTGCAAAAGATAAAAAACCTTCTACTCTGTGGGCAATGTACTCAATGCTGAAAAGTACTATACAACTAAAATATAATATTAACATTAAGAACTACGCGAACTTATTGTCATTTTTGAAACGGAAATCATCCGGTTTCAAAAGCAAGAAATCGAAGATTCTTACCAATGAGGATATCACAATATTCTTAAATGAAGCTCCAGATGAGATTTTCCTAGCAATAAAGGTAAACATAATATTGTATAACTGACTTAAATATTATTTTCCATATTTGGACTCTATCCGTCGTATGTTAACATTATTATTTATTTGTTTCAGGTTGCTCTCATTTTAGGCGTCAACGGTGCATGCCGAATGATCGAGTTGACTAATTTAACAGTAAACGACATAACGTGCCATGATGATATACTTCTGGTAAAACTACGGGACACAAAAACTAAAATCGACCGCATGTTCGTTATTCCAAATGAGTTTGTGCCAGTTGTAAAAAAATACCAATTACTTCGTCCCAAAAGTACCAATTCGGACAGATTTTTTATAAATTATAAAAATGGGAAGTGTGTCAATCAAGTAATTGGACGGCATGCAATGGCGAAAATGCCAACACAAATCGCAAGCTACTTAAATTTAGCTGACAGCGATTGCTACACAGGCCATTGCTTTCGGCGGTCATCGGCCACCTTGCTAGCTGACTCCGGGGCAAATTTAACAACCATAAAGAGGCACGGTGGTTGGAAATCTGACGCAGTAGCCGAGAGCTATATTGAAGAATCGGTGCAAAACAAAAAGAACATATCCGAAAAAATTAATCAAACTATCACCCTTCAAACAGAATCTCAGCCATCTACATCGAATCATCAATGTAATAAAATATCAAGTCCGAAACCATCCACCTCCCGCATAGATTCTGCTCCCTTATCACCTAATCCGCAGCATTCTAACACACAATCAACAACAACTTCTAATCAAGAAAATATTCAAACCAACATAAGCGTTCCGGGGAAAAATATAACTCTGTCTTTCACGAACTGCCCTAATATGAATAATGTATCTATAACATTCAATTAAAACTCCTGACATAAGGTTTATTTTTATTACTATTAAAGTGTTGAATTTGTTTAGATTGTAGGTAGATTGTTATATAAACATGTGCGAAATAAATATAACCTTTTAAGATTTTGTTTTATTTCCTCGCATATTTGGAGAAAAGCAGTATACAGGCCTCGGCAGGAATGTCATTTCGTGGATTCGTATCTATTGAAGGACTCGGCTATGCCTCGTCCTTCAAAACCATACTCATCCACGAAATGACTTTTCCCGGCCTCTGCAGTAATATACTATTATCTCCTGGCAAATTATATTATTACCATACTTATTACCTATGTTACATATGTATGACTGACTGATCAAAAACTGGATAATTAGACCACTGTTAACCAGAAGAGCATTTTATATACAGGGTGGTTATTTTAAGACCAGCAAGTTCTTCAGTACATGACTATGTCTATTAAAAAATGTAATTTGACCAAACATCATATAAAAAGAACAATTTCAATTTGTCTTTTAAATACCTAAACGTGTTATGTCACTGCGCTCGCGTGGCGCGTGCTGCCTACCATGCTCGACCAGCGGCCACATCGCGATGGACCTTGATACTTGCAACAAGCCATCAAGATTGGTCTTACACTTGTTACTTGACTCTATACTGTCAATTCAAGAATTAAATCAAGCTTTATTCAAGAATCCAACAAATTTTCCAACCGGAAGTAACTCGTATAAATTTAAATTAAGCTTTAATTGTCTTTTTTTGTTTGATTTATATTGAATATTTTAAAGCAAATGTATTATAACTTATTATTATTATTAACCATGCCATTTTTCTCGGTCTTTAGCCAACTGCATCCAGCTAGGTCCGGCGACCTCAGTTATGTCATTGGTCCAACGTCTTCGTCGTCTACCTTTTGTTCATTTGCCTTTCGGCCCTGACCATTTTGTTGCTTCCCGTGCCCATCTTTTTTTCCTTATATCTGGCGATAAATGGCTTTTACCCGAATGGGGTCCATATAAGAAAGAAAAAATGGCATAAATCTTTTAGATTTAGTAAATATGTACTAACACAAACAATATGGAATAAATAAAGCTTAAATAAATACCTATATATATATATAAACTATATATATATTTTTTTTTTTTATAAATGCATGGTATTATTATCGTACTTATAAAACTCACTACTTTACTAAATTAATGTAAAACCAACAGTGATATTTTTTTTTTTACTTATTATTTACCAGTAGCTAAAATTGTTTGTTTTAATGCAAGAAATAAAAGGCTTTTTTATTTTTATTTTTATTTTTTTATTATTTATTTTATTATATAAACTAGCTGTTGCCCGCGACTTCATCCACGTATAACATGTTATCGTCTAAATGTTTGTTTAACACGTTGGTTGCCATATCACGCGAACTCGCGTGAAGCGGCTGTATACGTAGTGGCCGCTCACGCGAGTTCGCGTGATGATCGAATACAATATTGTCCGAGCCACAAAATTGCGCCCGTTGCGTATTGGCTTCTGATTTTTCCTTTGGCCACTAGGGAAGGGAATTACCTATTTACTAGGGGGCGTGGCCTGTGGGTAGCCATGTTTTACGAGCACTTGACAGTTCGCTCGCCGCAGCCGTACTGTGCGGGTGTGTTGTTTGTGTGGCCATCCATATAAATTCTGCATTTTCGGCTTGGCAACGAACGTGTTTAAGGAATGAATTTAAAAAAAACATTGAAATTAGTTTTGTACAGTCAGCATCAGATAGTTAGTATCAGCCAAGGTAGCCAAATATATCGCAACACGTCTTTATTACTGTAGGAGTAAGGATGTGTTACGATACATTTGGCTACTTTGGCTGATGACGCTGACTGTACCTAGTCTTTTAGTAAACAGTCTAAAACCGAAGTTAGAACACCTCTTTTTATTTCAAAATGTCTTGCTCTCGATACAAACTTAGAACTCTCTTTGAACCTTCTTAAGCGATGAATTAAAAAAAAGCTGAAATGAGTTTTGTAGTATTTTAGAAAACAGTCTAAAATCGAAGTTATAAATCCCTTACTTTAAAAATGTCTTGCTCTCCATACAAACTTTGAACATCCTTATAATCCCCTTTAGGGGATGAATTTCAAAAAACGCTAAAATAAGTTTTGTAGTCTAAACAGGCTAAGATCTAAGTTACAAATCTCATACTTTATCATTTTCTTGCTCTCTTTACAAACTTTGAACGCATTTCAGGGAAAAATTAAAAATAAAACACTAAGTTTTTTTATTGTAATATAGGTAAGTATTTTTTCTACAAAATATCAAGTCTCTAGCTAAACAAAGTGTTTCCCATACGAACCTTGCACCGCTTTTTAACCCCTTAAGGGGTGAAATTTTCCAAAACGCTGGTAGTACTTTTTTTGTATTTTAATTGTAGAAAGATTAAGTAGCTACTTAATCTTTCTACAGAGTTTTAAGTTTCTACCTAAAAAAAATGTTTTCTCCCATACAATTATTGCACCTCTTTATCCCTCTCTTAGCGAATGGAATTTTCCAAACCACTGAAAGCAATTAATCTGTATATTTGTATTCTAATAAATAATCTTTCTACACAATTACATGTCAAAAAAAAAGTCTCCTCGATACAAATTTTTACCCCTTAGGGGTAGAATTTTTCAAAACGCTGAAATTTTTGAAAACGCTGAGCTTACCTTGAGGCTAGTTTGATTTGTGTAAAAGTGAGCTTTATTTATTGATTAATTACGTCGATTATTTTTCGGCAATGGCGGCGCGACAAAACCCACGGTAGCTGTGACTTGCCAGCACTACGCACATCTATATCTGCTTGTTTAGTGCGGATACATGATTCATGGAGATTTTGAGATAAATTGACACTTAGTGTCTTATAAATATGTAAATATTCAATTAAACGCACAAAAAACAAACGTACCGTACAATTGGTAATGCACAAAATACTGTATGTTCTACGTTCACCGCATGCTTGGCAACGTCCAATATGCTTGACATACGATTTCTCTGAAACTATCATAAACTGATTTTTTATATTATCTTTCCAGTATTTATAAATACATAAATATCCATAAAAACAATAGCTTCAACTAAATTTCCATATGTTTTCCTTTTCGATTTAAGGGTTAAGAAAAGTATAAGTAAGTAGTATTTAAAAGATTAAAATCAACAATGTGTACCAATTACATCTACTATTCAAAAAGCAATGTACCTATCTATGTAACTCTCGACCAAAACGCATTTTTTTCGAGTGTATAAGTTTTAATTAAATTTTATTGCCATTGATTGCTGTTTTTCAACATGATTTTTGCATGGTTCGTTAGCTAAATTAAGTAAATTATGGGCTAATCAATAAGTCCATACCGACAAAAGGTATGCTCACTTAGATACATCACATTTATTTGCTTTAGTGGGCTTATTTTTAAAGGGACGTGGCGGGGGAGGCTTTCTTGGTAGTTATTTAGAGAAGCAGCAGCGGCAGAGTGAGTGCGAGATGTGAAACGGCATACTTTAGTGTTTTGTGATGAGTATCATGTGCACAAACAAACAGCTGGCAAAGTTTTGCAGGTGTATAGGGGAACAGCCTGTAGTACTTTGTACCCGACTGCCTCAGAAGGAAGTTTATGTTTTTCGAGCATCATCATCATCATATCAGCCGAAAGACGTCCACTGCTGGACATAGGCCTCCCCCAAAGAGTGCCACAATGGCCGGTGCTGCGCCACCCGCATCCAGCGGACTCCCGCTTCCAGGTCGTTACCAGGTCATCAGTCCACCTGGGGGGGGGGGCTACCCACGCCGCGCCTTCCGGTACGTGGTCGCCACTCGAGAACCTTTCCGCCCCAATGGCCATCGGTTCTACGTGCAATGTGCCCCGCCCACTGCCACTTAAGTTTAGCGATTCGGAGGGCTATATCGGTTACCGTGGTTCTGCTGCGGATAGCCTCATTTCTGATGCGATCGCGCAGAGAAACTCCCAGCATAGCCCTCTCCATCGCCCTTTGAGTGACTTTGAGCCTTCTTATGAGGTTTCCGTTCCATATGTCATCACTGGCAACACACACTGGTCAAAGACTCTCGTCTTGAGACACTGCGGAATATTGGACGAAAATATGTGCCGTAGCGTATGTATGCATGTATGTATATGACGAAGATGAGGAAGGCCCGTGGCCTGCTGCTGGTGGAGTGGCAGGATCTTTTTCCGCACTCGTTTTTAATAGAATCTACTAAACAGCAAGTAAATATACTTCAGTTCACTAACTCGTGTAGGACTTTAGACTAGGTAGTCGCTATCCGGCGCAATAGCCCTAAATGCTTTTGATATATTTCTGTATGAATAAATAAATCTATTATTCGTACAGTCCATAATTGGTACCATTACCCCCCCCACTGTCCGAATCCGATTTACACCCGTCTACCTACTACCTAACAGTTCTACGTATTCAGGATAACTGAAGATTTTTATTGACATCTTGTCAATATGCTCCAGCTACCTATTAATACGTTTTAGGTGCGGATGTAGAAACGCTTTACTGTAGTTAATATCGCATAACTTATATTTGTTATTCTATCATTTCGAATGTGTTCTCCAGCATGTATTAGCGTTTCCCATTCCTTTATTATATTTTTATTTACCGTGATAACTCGAAATAATTGCTGCAAAAAGGCGTATTTGCGTGCCAGGTAAACATTCACAGGTCCGTCGTCGGTAGTGGCCACGGGCGTACTAAATAGTACTCGCCACCGCGCATGCAAGACGCGGACACCCGGTTTTTCAGCCAAATGACCAAATGTATTGAATTAGCAAACATATTGAAATTCTAAGAAGCAGGTAGATAGATCTATTAAAAAGCTACCTATCACAACAAATTTCATTGTAATATTCCAAATAACTTTTGAGATATTTAGAGTTTGGTGGTAAAAAAGCACTGTTTTGAAAGGCAAAATCTATCGAGGTTTTTGTAAGCAATCGTGATTCTACGAAGCCCGAACATAGCCAATGAATTGAGGATATACATATCAAAAATTTGGATCTCTAGCAATAGCACAAGTATACTAATAATCGGTTTGGAAAAGGCACTTTTTCGATGCGCAGCTGCATACAGCGCCTGAAGAGTATGAAGTCAATGCTGACACATTGCGCAACTATGAAGTTTCTGAATAATGACAATGTCAACCATAGGAATAAATTACACATTCAACCCTAGAGGCATGTCTCAGGCTTGACTTCATAGCCGCGTGGGACTACCTATATAGTAATAATACGTTATGTAGGTAAACCACTTAGGTAGAGGTACCTAGTTCTGTTTACAATCTTTAACAATAAGTTTCTCTCATCTATACTAATATTATAAAGAAGAAAGTAAAGTAGGTTATGAAAAATTATTTCCTCTGCGTATAGAATGGACTTTCTGAATTGACATAGGACCTAGGTTATGTTTTAGGTATCGCGCGGGTCTACCTGCGTTCTTTGAAATAGAATTAGAGTTTCTGTCATAAAAACATTTTTTCACCTCACTACAGCAAGGAAAATGAGAAAAAGGGTTAAAAAAAAGTAAAAAAAAAAAAACGTAAAAAAATAGTTAAGAATAAAAGTTAAACAAAAATATGTCTTAAAATATACCTATACAAAAAACAAAAATAAACATTTAACGTTCTACGTCATAGTACTTTTAACGTTCTACGTCTACTTTCTTCACATGTGGATAAAAAGCGATTTTCTCAATAGTTAACAAACTGTTCCGAGCTAGTGAGGTGAAAACATTTTTGCGAAGGGTTTGAAACATGTTGCCTGTAGTGTCAATTTATAATAAGTTTAACCGTTTATTACTACTAGTATATTTTTTATTTATTTATTTATTAACATGACTCACGAAAGTTACCATTTAAATTATTATTTTATGTTCAAAAAGAAATCCGGCATTACCTAAGTCAATCTCCCGTCACGAGTCGGTTTAGCATTTCACAGTTGTTTCGCGAGGAAAGCCACGCGTGTTGCAATCAGATGCAGGCCATTTCGCTCCACTTCAATACCTACTTACTTTCATTAGCCGTGGATACAATGGCGGATCGCAATCTGACGTCGAACGAAGCACGGTCCGTAGATACGGAGATATAAAATTAATTAGTGGTCGGCTAGCGCAGAACCTGATCATGACAACAAAAAGATGGTGATATAGGTATAGATATCTTCTTCTTCATGACACATGTGTCATCTCCATCTCGGAGGTCGGCGACCATTTGCCCATATATCGATCTATGTGTAGTCATGCGAATTCGTTTTTCCATGCCTTCACATAGCTCTCATTACATTAGCTCTCTTAAATTCTTCGACAAAGATATTCTTCATCTACCACGACCTCTTTCCTTCTATTTTCCCTCCGATGATTAGGTAATCTTACCAACTCGTATTTTTAACCACCGACACAAAAAGTGGAGTGTTATAAGTTTGGCGTGTCTGTGTCCTAAGCGAATGGACCGATTTGAATGCGGTTTATCCAAAACCTGACGTTCAACAAAATCGTTTCAGCCGTTTTTGAGATATTGAACTTTGAAATGAAAACATCGGGGGTTTTTCAACTTTTCTAAGTTGGTATGTATTTATTTCTATATGATATGCCCAAAATATGAAGATTTCCTCTTGTTGATGGTATTAACGACTTCCTTTTCCTTCTTCATCATAATATATTCTGTGTGTACACTTAACTTTGAGAATTCTGCTATAAATCCACATTTCAAAGGCAAGGAGATAAGCAAGAGAGAAATGTATACCGCAACCCTAAAGCGAAGAATGCACGCCGTCTCTATTTTCCCTACGCCCTTCATATTGAGTCATAATGACTGCCGTGCCGCCGCGACCCGACCGCGACGTGGGTCAAGACAATTTCTCCCTTTTAAATTTGCGCAGAGTGAGACAGGAGTAATTCTGCCTCGGACAGGAAGACAAAAATCTAAATTCAGAATTCTCTGAAAACTTCCGGCAACTTTTTCCATATGATGTTATTTTCTTGGGCGCGCGCGGTAAGACTCGGTCAACTAGGATAGGTCCGTCCACAGAGTACTTTTCTACGGTCTTCACGGTTGGCTGCGTGAAACGTAAGTGGAAATGAGACACCGTGTTCTGTCGAACATCTACGACATGGACAAATGCCACCGGGTGCTTATCCAAAAGGCAAATTCAATCAACCTAAATACATATTACTCCAAAAAATTTACTAATTGACTATGACTGTACGAGTAAGTAGTAAGTATACCGACTGAAACATATTCCTGTCAACAAAAGCGTTTAAACCTATAGACCTGCCTAGCTGGGTACACAGTGTTTCAAACAAAATTCGTCTTGCCTGTGGTCAATAGCCAAGAGCTTACCTACGTGCATATCTGGGGGCACGACAGTGCCCCCGACAAGTCGGCCGTCCCATCATGGCCGTACCATCCTTTTCTCGATAAATAATGTTTATATTGCATAATAACATATAAGTAAGAGGAGACGCCACTTATACGGATAAAGAGTCCAATCATAAATTAGGCTTGTAGCCCTTAACTTTGACGATGCCCACAGGAAAGGCGTGAACCTAAATCTGTGTATGACCGTGTTCGCGTTTATCTGGTACATAAGCATCCGTCCCTCTCGCGCTTACATTCTTGCTAGTAAGGGACGAATGCTTTATGTCCGACATAAACGTAATCATGCTAGCTAAACGGGTCCATAGGTCTAGACGCTTCGATGTTATTTAATTACCCAATCGTCCTGCCCCGCACCCACCAAACACTTCATTAAGCACTCCAATTGGCGTGTGACCGTCGATTACTAGCATTATTGCTCGAGCGTCACCCAACCGAGCAGACCTGTATTCCACCTCAATCTCCAAAGGGTGTAAGTCTCCGTGAGTTCTTCAGCAGTTCCGCCGTTTGGACGGGGCTCATTAAAACGTAACATAGTAACATTCCTCGCGGGCTAACCAGTGCCTGAACTTATTAGTGTGTCCAACAATCCAGGGACTCGCGTAACGGCTTACGCTCTAATCTGATAGATTGAGGGTACTGTGATTGGTTACCAGAGTATATGAAATAGAAGCGTAAGGCCTAAAACAGGCGGTGAAACGCAACTGGACCGAAACTGCAACATCTATAGTTACTTTTGAGTTTATGCCATATACTCTTTTGAGAGACCACACGTGATGCAACCAATTCGATTAAGAACTGAACCAATTCGATTAAGGTGTTGTTTTTCATGCTGACCGCATTCAACTTTCAAATAGATGAAACATAGGTAAGTACTCGTATATCTACGAAATCGACAATACCAACGATGTGTTGAAACATTCTAGAGAGGTAGGGCACAGCGGAATGTCATCTCGCTCGTATGTGGAGCAGCCCAACTGGGGAAGTACCTCCACCTTATAGAAGACCCCAGCCATAATAGCACCACTGCTTTGTATTGTTGCTATATTATTGCATGCTATGAAGTATGTGGTGTTGTGTTCCTGGTGGTGTGTAAAGTCGCCATAGCTCCCTAGGGTGCGCTGTGTACACGTACAGCGAATCCTCAAGTGAATAAAGGGTCGGCAATGCGCTTGTGATTCTTCTGGAGTCACAAGTGTCCATAGGCGACGGTACCAGCTTAACATCAGGCAGGCCGTAAGCTTGTTTGCCACCGTCGTGGTATAAAAAAAAGAAAGTTACAAAATTTTACAACATCAGAGGCCCTAAGTAAGTCGCGTTTTGCGTGACGTTTCAGTACATTTTCGCCGACATAAAACCTAGTGTGCTAGGGCCTCAGTACAGTGTTGCTTCTACTCGTAATTATTAGGCGCTATAAATCGCACTGACTAGTGTTATGTCATCTGTTTATCGGCGAGTAAAATGAACCAGATTGGTTAATCATTCAAGCCGCGGACGGAGAAAGGTGGAAAATACCTGATATGATTAGAATATGGCCGATTAGTCGTTTTACGGTCTGCCGTGACTGCGAGTTAATTCAATCCCTATGTATAAAGAAAGAAAGAAGAAAGAAATAGATTTATTTGGTATCACAAAGAAATTTCACATGTGTGTTTCATACATCGTGCGTTTGGCTTCGCTTAGCACGGTTAGCGTGAGAATCCACTAACCAACCCCAACTGACCAATTCAAATTCCAATCTAAATTTCACATGTTTGTTTCATACATCGTGCGTTTGGCTTCGCTTAGCACAGTTAGCGTGAGAATCCACCAACCAACCCCAACTGACCAATTCAAATTCCAATCTAAATTTCACATGTTTGTTTCATACATCGTGCGTTTGGCTTCGCTTAGCACAGTTAGCGTGAGAATCCACCAACCAACCCCAACTGACCAATTCAAATTCCAATCTAAATTTCACATGTGTGTTTCAAACATCGTGCGTTTGGCTTCGCTTAGCACGGTTAGCGTGAGAATGCACCAACCAACCCCAACTGACCAATTCATATTCCAATCTAAATTTCACATGTGTGTTTCATACATCGTGCGTTTGGCTTCGCTTAGCATGGTTAGCGTGAGAATCCATCAACCAACCCCAACTGATACATTTTAATACACGAAGGGTCGCCCAGGATGGTGGCAGTAATTATTTATTTAGGTATTTAGGCAAGCTGTTATCATTAGGTAATACTATAATAACACTTGTCAGATAAAAAGTTAAAAAGCTTTCGTTTGAAGTTGTTTAATGATGCATTTTAATGCAATAAATTGATGAATATCTGCAAGTTTAAGTTGCCAATAAAAATTACATTATTTTTGTCAGAAACGTACATACATGATGGGCCCTGTAACAGGAACAAACAATTATACGGTTGATTATTAAGCTTGTAAATATTATATCCAATTAATTTTACTAGAAAAAAACATTTTTTTCTCAAAACATGTATATGTAGGTATTTTTTATGCTTCCGGAGTGATAGAAGTAACTTTTTATTTCAAAGACACTTAAAATAATTACATTAAAATTCTAAAATCACAAAAATATCATTAGTTAACAAAAAATGCAAAAACTACCTTGGAGCAAAGAAATCGAGCCACCCGTGCAATTTTCATGTTTGTTCGTTTTATCCAAAATCTGCCCATGAAAAAAAAACAAATTAGGATATCGTTTGAAAGGTAATTTATTCAGCTATTAAATAATGCTAATTTTATTATTATGAATAGGGTCATTACAAAATTATGGGTGATAATGTTGCCCCATTACTAATGAGCCAATTAATGCACGTGTGGTTTGTGGCATTTGGGAAGGTATAAAATGAAAAAAATATCAGTAATTGCCCATTAATTGTGAATCGCATCTCTACCTGTTATTTGCACACATATTGCACTCTATTAAATTTGCCAGAAAATTCATGAAAAATGGATACTACCCCTGCTGAAGCCGCCCAAGCCGGTAGCCCTGCTCCAAACCGGACTTGGTCAGCGTCAAGTGGCCCTACAACTGAATTTAAGCCGATCAACAGTCCAACGAGTATTTCAGAGGGACCAAGAGACTGTTGCCTTTACGAGAAGACCCAGCACATGCAGGGTACGGTATACCTCAGAAACAGACGACCGCTTCATCGTCTCAGCTTCTCTATGGGCACGCTGAATCAATGCTGTTAAGCTACAGTAGAAGCTGCAGGAGGTCCAGAATGTGTCTATAAGTCGATGGACCGTGAGAAGACGTCTCAAGGAACAAGAACTGATACCACATCGAGCAGCCAATGGGCCCAAGTTGACCGCAGCTCATCGCACAGCACGACGTGTTTTCGCTCAGGACCATTACAATTTAACCCTTGAGCAATGGAAGACCGTGATGTTTTCTGATGAGTGCAGGATCGACCTTTTCGGCAATAATGGAAGAGAAAGGGTCTACCGAAGACCAGGAGAGCGATTTTCGTAGTGTTGCATCGAAGAAAGAGTCGCGTATGGCGGTGGATCTGTCATGGTCTGGGTCGGTATTTCATTGGAAGCGAAGACCGATATTGTTTTCGTCGTATGGCATGATAGGCGTAACGCAGGATAATAAATTGCTCATCGCTACATAGAGGAGATCTTAGCCGGATATGTGATCTCTTTTGAGGATTTTATCGGTGATATTTTTTTATTTATGCAGGATAATGGCAGGCCGCACACCGCCAGCATCACCAAGGATTACCTTAGGAGCGTCAATATTCCCGTCATGGATTGGCCTGCCAAAAGTCCTGGCCTCAATCCAATAGAACATCTCTGGGACGAACTGAAAAGGCGAGCTCGAGAAAGAAATCCAGTTCCTGAAACTCTCCGAGAGCTGAAAACCACCGTCGAAGAGGTTTGGGCGGACATCCCTCAAGAATTCGTCAGCAAATTGGTTCGATCCATGCGTAATCGCATGAACGAATGTCGTAGAGCTAGAGCAAGCAATACATGATACTGAAAGATTTTCTTTTTATTTAAATTTCCATGTAATTTTTCCGTACACTCGAATTTTCATTGCGTTGCTACAATGCCATTTTGACACGAGTTTTGTTTTCCGCCCTAAATGTATGGAAAATCACCCGTTTTTCAACTGAAACTAAAGTCATTCGATAGAAAATAAAATTATCTTTCAGACGATATCCCATTTTCCACATTTCCTTCGCCAGTTTTTCCGTAAAATGGAAATTGGTAAAAAATGTAAGGTGGCTCGATTTCTTTGCTCCCAAGTGTATTACGACATGATGTTACCTAAAAATCTACATTGACTGCTGTGCCAAGATCTCGTGGTGCCAACAGACATTACTTGGAGGTCCTAACGTTACATCAAAATTCCCCCGAATAAAAAAAAAAATCACAAGGGGTTAGTGCTGATGCTCCTAGGAAGCGTCCTTTTGAATATTTGCTCCTGTTACCGGACCGACTCCGTATATCACATGATGCTGATATAAGTAGTCATCAGTATCTTCAATAATCCAATCTATCAAAAATACAGTAATCCATCAAGTAGTACCAAAAATGACTATAATGATTCACCTGGTCTATCCTGCGATAAACTCACTGACTAGAAACAATTTGGCTCACTTTTTTTTGAGAGCTAGAGAAAGAAAGAAGATAGAAAGTCCGTAATTTACGTTCAGACAGACCAACAAACAAATGATGGTCGTCTTAAAATTTAATTACTTGAAATATATTTGATTGCTTAAAGGTGCAAAACTATTTTAAAAATCAGCACCCAAATCTCGAAAGCTCAGCTTGCAAAAGACATCAACGGGCGCCAGCTGTAGTCATTAGTCAACTTAAGAGTCCGCGGTAAGCTACATACAAAGGGAGTTTCGTTCTCATTTTAAAACTACGTGTTGGATTGTAACGAAACTTTGCATATACAATGACATGAGGTATATCTAGGTCTGTAATTAGTTCATATGGTTCCAGTTTATAAAACAAACGAAATACAGCCAATACAAAATTTGTATGAAAAACTTAAATTTGCTGTATTTTTTTACTATGGTATCTTAAGCTACATTTATAAACTAATTACAGACCTGGATGGTACTTAACACTTTCGTTGACAATACCATCAATCAAGCGTTGTTAAGCCTACATATGGCCCGCCTGTCGACTTACTGTCACCGAAAGTGTTAACTTATTCTAAGTATACAAAGTTTCAGAGCAAACTAGCTAGTCGTTTTAAAATGAGAGCGTAACTACGTTTGTATGGAGAATCAAGCTTACTGCGGACTCTTAACACGAATACCAACATAATAAAACCAAGGTCCGCCGTGCAACCATCTCGAATTCAAGATCACTTCCATTCATCATGTGCATTTCTCACACGTAATTATCATGTGCAGCCGAGAGCCGTTGAAACTTTGCCACAGTGAGGCAAACGGTCTTAGAAGAAATTAATTTCAGGCTTTGATTGTTTACTTATTGTGGCAAGGTTCTATCGCGGCTTGTGATACAAGTTAGTTGACGTTCAAATGATCATTGATGTAGTTAGGTGCAAAAGATGTTAACATATTTTCGACGTCGACCATGCGTTGTAGGTTACATAATTATTACGGATTGTAATTGCTGTTGATAGTTTATCTTTAGGTATTTTAAACATGTCTAAATGTTCGACACGCTGATAATGAGGGTAAAATTCATGACAATAAGTTCTTGGTACATACATAATCACTGGTCACTAAAAATACCATTTCATACATATCTTAAGATATTCTAATCAGCCTCTCTCTTAATCCATCAGAAGTCAGTTAAAAGACTCATAGAGTAAAACTCACGCGCAGGTACTTAACATTTAAACCTCCCGGGACCGCCATTAGTGTCGAAACAAATGCTATCGAAAGTGTTCCAAATTCAACGGACAATTTCATTAAAAGAACGCGAATTGAATCGGTCACTTTCAAAACAACCTAAGTCACACGATATTTATAAATATTGAGTGTTGTACATCTATTGAAATAAAAATCAATTGTCTGATTAATTGGACGGTGACTCAACGAAATTAGTTAATTTAGTTTACTCTGATTATACTTCTTACATTTCTTTTTCTATGATGATAATTTAGTTTGGTAACCTGGCGTATCGGTAGCAAAGACTGTGTTTTTAGGGTTCCGTAGCCAAATGGCAAAAAACGGAACCCTTATAGATTCGTCACGTCTGTCTGTCTGTCTATCTGTCTGTCTGTCTGTCCGTCCATATGTCACAGCCACTTTTTTCCGGAACTATAAGAGCTATACTGTTGAAACTTGGTAAGTAGATGTATTCTGTAAACCGCATTAAGATTTTCACTTAAAAATATAAAAAAAACAAAATTTTGGGGTTCCCCATACTAACTTCTAAAATAAGAGAATGATAAATCTAAAAAAAATATATGATGTACATTACCATGCAAACTTTCAACGAAAATTGGTTTGAACTAGATCTAGTAAGTAGTTTTTTTTTAATACGTCATAAATCGTAAAAAGCAATTTATTTAACGCAACCCTTCATGTGCGAGTCCGACTCGCACTTGGCCGCTTTTTTCACCCTCGCCCGACTTTATTTTATCCTAGCGACTGTGTTGTTAACCCCCGACGCAAAAAGAGGGGTGTTATATGTTTGACGTGTCTGTGTATCTGTGTGTCTGTCTGTGGCATCGTAGCTCCTAAGCGAATGGACCGATTTTAATGTGGTTTTTTTTTCCAAAAACTGACGTGATCGAGATGGTTTTGAGATATTTATTTATATTTCTAATTTATCTATGTATTATTCACCATTATAAGCACTAACAGCTAAACCTTACGTGCTAATTGGTATTACATTTAAAATTCGAGTCACATAACA
Source organism: Epinotia brunnichana (assembly GCA_963854355.1). Lineage (NCBI taxonomy): Eukaryota > Metazoa > Arthropoda > Insecta > Lepidoptera > Tortricidae > Epinotia > Epinotia brunnichana. Next base: position 10,959,444 of record OY977949.1, on the reverse strand, counting down.
ATATTTCAATAAGTACCTACCTATCTATAATCTAATTACAAATAGTTACATATCAGGTCACATTAGTCGAAAATTAAATTAGTCACATATAATAGTCGTAAATCTTAAAAAACAATAATACTAATAATCAGGTCCACACATATAATTAGGGGGTTATAGAGCTGGCACTAACATATTGAACTTTGAAATCCAAATGTCGGGGGTTTTTCTGCTTTTCTATGTTGTTAATTATACTACCGTGGAATGGGGTTACTTTAGGAAAAAATGGGGCTACTTTGATCATTTAGAAAGTAGTGTAAAAGCAAAACTATTTGAAATTAAGAAGATTTGATCGAGTATACAGCAAATAGATAACTAATATATTCACTGCCACAGTTCACCCACAAGTAGAAACAATGATTTCGGAGCAAAACCTATTTGATCAAAGTCGCCCCGCGAATCATAGTAACCCCATTCCACCGTTACTGTGGATAAGGATAGATAGAAAACAGGAATGTATGGTAATTTGGTAAACCAGCCAACACATTGCATTTGCATTGATATAATACGTGAGGCGATGAAAGATTCTAAATATTCTAATAAACGATTGATATGCATATTACCCGAGTTACGCGCACACTTAATTACCATGAAGTGTTAACATATTACTTTGGCACATTAACAGAGGTATTTTCTTTACCTAAGCTGAACTTATTTATCGATTCATTATGAGCTAACCTAAGGGAGGTTAGGTATGGAAGAGGTATCGTATAGTGTGGTGTATAATATCACGGCCCCCGTGTTAGCACGTTCAACGTGATACTATGGAACTACGACCGTAGCTTAAGGGTTTGGTTTACTAATATAAATTATAAAATGATATTAGCATTTGATTGAAACCAAATCTTTTTATTTTCTATTTGACATTAACCACTAATCAAAAACAATAGTACTAATCATAAAAAAGGAATAAAAAACATACAAAAACAAGGTTCTATATGCACAGTCGTGCACATCCTCCCCCTTTTTACAAAAGAACAACTTTTTTTAAGGGGCGACGTAACGTCCCTGCGGCCGTCCTTATGTCGACCACTCTAAGCACTCCATCTCGGCCTGGAAATGTACGCGAAACTACGCCACGTGGCCACGTGCCTCTCGGTAGGTCTCCATCAGCAATGAGTACAGGGTCTCCGATCGAAATGGTTGGAGTCGGGAGGCCTCTGACACGGCGCGGGGCAAGGGTTGGCAAGTATTCAATAACCCAGCGGCGCCAAAAATGATCTGCAAGCCTCAGAGCTCTGCGCCATCCGCTCCTGCTGCAGAGGTCTGAGTCCGTGAGCTGGGCGGGTATCGGACGACCAGAGGAAGATCCCAGCAGTAGGTGACATGGTGTAAGGGCCTCGGGGTCAGCAGCGTCGGGCGACACGTGTGTGAGGGGACGTGCGTTTACGAGTGCTTCTGCTTCGGCCAAGAGTGTGGCAAGCACTTCGTCGGTTGGAGCTCTTTCTCGGAGAGTGACCTTTAGGGCCGATTTGACACTTTTTACTAAGCGCTCCCAAGCCCCTCCCATGAAGGGTGCGGAGGGGGGAATGAAAATCCATTCAATTTTTTCGTTAGTGGCATAATCAGCGACGGCTTCATCATAAAGTGCGCGTAACTGTCTGTTTGCACCGACGAAGGCAGTTCCGTTATCGGAGTATATCTGGCTTGGTGTCCCTCTTTTGGCGATAAACCGACGAAGGCACATAATAGCAGCATCGGCAGACAAGCTGTGAACCACTTCAAGGTGTAATGCCCGCGATGTCAGGCAAGTGAATAACGCGACCCACCTCTTCTCTCGTCTACGGCCAATTTTTACTTGAAGGGGGCCAAAGTAATCGACACCAGTGAAAGTGAAAGCGCGATGATGGTGTGCGAGTCGGGCTCTTGGTAAATCTCCCATAAGAGGCTGTAGCGGTCGTCCACGCACCAACTTGCATAGCTGACATTTATGTACAACTGATCTGACGGCGTTCCTTAACCCTATTATCCAATATTGCTGTCGGAGTTCATTTATCACAGTTTCGGCGTAGGCGTGGGCACACTTCTTGTGATAATGGCTGATTAGCAGGCGTACGGCAGGGTCCTTTCCGTCGAGCAGAATAGGGCAGACAGTTTGAGTAGGAACGTCTTCAACAGCAGCTGTGCGCCCTTTCAGATACAGCAAACCATCGTGGTTTATAGCTGGTGACAATTTCGCCAGGCGACTTTTCGGCGATATGGGCTGGCCACGTAGTAAGCATCGCAGTTCATCGTTGAAAGTGTTCTTTTGAATATGTCGTAATATATGGGTTTCTGCCAATTCTAAAGCTTGAACATTGATTGGCCGCAGGGTAGTCTGAGATGTGACCGCTGTAGGGTTATTTTGGGGGAGGATAAAGTTCCCAGAATTTCCCCTGACCCTTGTGATGCATGCAGCAATGAACTGATGAGCTCTAGCAGTTGCCCTTACTAATTTTAACCAAGAACTAAAATGTGTCGGATCTGCAACTACAGCTACGGGCAAGTCGTTTACTTCATTGTAGTGGCAAGCAACATTCCTAAGTGATGTAGTCGAACATGATTTTAAGCGTGCGTGTGATGATTTGATGGTGCGTTCTGAAGGTTTTAACTCTATTTGATCGAGTGGTCCAACGGTGCCGCTATTTGTTGGATTAGAGGGCCAATCACTGGGATCAGTGAGCAAAAATCCTGGGCCAGATATCCAGCGTGAGTCTACACTAAATGTACTTGGTTTAATACGCGTAGCGTCGTCAGCAACGTTAAGATCCGTGGGAACCCAGCGCCATTCGGCCACAGAGCTGTTTTCCAAAATTTCGCCTACTCGATTTGCCACAAAGGGCTTATATTTCCGAGCGTCACTTCGCAACCAACCTAATACAGACATCGAATCGGTCCAAAAATAACGTCGGCTTGGTTTAGCGCGGTGAGACTCGCAAATAAATGTAGCAAGGCGAGTGGCTATCAAACTGCCTTGAAGTTCTAACCTTGGTATAGACGCCGGCTTTAACGGTGCTACGCGTATTTTGCTGGCAATAAGAGCTAGCCTAACTTGGCCAGATACATCAACATATCGCCAGTATGCGACAGCGGTATACGCCAACTCACTTGCATCGCAGAACACGTGCAATTCCCGTTCTACTACTTCCGCGTTACTCGTATTATACCACCGAGGTATCCGTATGTCTGAAATTGACTTTAGGCTTTCGAACCACTCGTGCCACGCCTTGCAGTCAACCTCGCAAAGCTGTTCATCCCATTCTAACCCCTTGCGCCACAAAATTTGAAAGAGAATTCGACCTTTTACTACAATCGGTGACAATATCCCTAAAGGATCATAGATGCGCATGACTTGTGTAAGGGCTTGGCGCTTGGTTAAAGGAGCACATGAGTCTTTCGATAGGCCAGAGTTAAATGTCAACTCGTCATGAAAAGGTTGCCAAATTAGACCCAAAGTGCGAGAAACGGCATCCTTACACAAATCCACGTCCTGTGTTTTATTGTTGACAGCGTCTGATAGCAAATCGTCTGGCAACGAGGCTACAGCTTCTGGCTCGTTTGTAGTCCAGCCGCGCATTTCAAACCCGCCACGTTTATAAATAGTTACCACCTCAGTGGCTAGACGATTTGCTTTCTCAATGTTGTCGACACTGCTAATAAAATCGTCCATGTAGGTATCACTTTTAATAACCTCCACGGTCTCGGGGAACTCTTCTCGAAACTCTGAGGCGTTTAGGTTGGTGACATAAATTGCAGTCGAGGGACTTGAACAGGCACCAAAAATCATTGAGCTCATGCGAAAAGTCTTAATAGGGCCGGAAGGATCGTCGCGCCACAAGAATCGTTGGGCGTCCCTGTCTTGATGTCTAATTTTTACTTGTGGAAACATTTCCTTAATATCAGCTGATAGGGCGATCCGTCCTTCCCTAAAACGCATCAAAATACTGAGCTGGTTTTGTAAAAGATCAGGACCTGTAAGTAACATTGAATTCAGAGACATTCCCCCAGACCGCGCAGCTGCGTCATGAACTACGCGAAGTTTTGCGGGTTTATTGGGATTTATCACCCCAAAATGTGGTAAATACCAACATATACCCGAAGGCTCCCCCCCGGTACATTCTTCAGCGTAGCCTTTATCCAATGTGTCCTGAATATTTTTTCGGTACCTCTCAGCATAGTCGGGTTCCCTTGACATCTTTTTTTCCAAACTTTTGAACCTCGACAATGCTAAAGGGTAACTTTCAGGCGCGCTTAGTTGGTCTGCTTTCCAAAGTAAACCTACTTCAAAACGCCCGGAACGAAGTCGACGAGCGGTGCGATCTAAAATTTCTAGCGCGCGTTGATCATCGGTGCTACGTGCCTCGTGCTTGGTGATTCCGATGGCATCTAATTTGTATTGAGCTTTGATAAGCTCTTCGAGCTCAGACCTAGGATTTTCATTCTCAATAGAAACGGCGTGATATAGTGAGTCAATTGGCTTAGTTCTACTACTGGCGAATCCAAAAAGAACCCAACCTAACGCCGTTTGAATTGCAACAGGTTGCGACTTTGTGCCTTTCCTGATGGCGATCGCAACCGACAAATGCCAATTATCAATCCCTATTATTAACGTAGGAATAGCATCATCGTAACACAATTCAGCGCATACGTCTCTTAGGTACGGATATTGCCGCAAATCATCTGACTTGACCGACTGCTTGCATGCTAGCCCTAAGTTTTTAATCGACCGAGCTCTATGTACTGAAAATGTTTGACTAGTGTGTCGGCCTTTTATCTCGAAATCAACATATTGAACTGAAGTGTCTCTATGTAAACCACCTACACAATCAAGCTGAATTTGCCCCTCAGGACCTCGTACGCCTATACGAGAGCAGATGTCAGAATCTATAAATGATGACGTCGACCCGTCATCCAAGAGAGCAAACGTGTCAACACTTCCTGCTGGCCCGGAGACTGTAACGGCAACTATCTTCAGGAGAGGCCGAGATGTAGGGTTTACGTTGATTGGACTAAGAGCATTTGGGTTAGCGGTTGTGTGAGCAGTAACGTCCCTTCCAGGATTTGTGTCGCTTGAGCCAGTTGCGTTTGACATTAATGAAGGTGTGGCTAGTGCGCAATTCGCGTGTTCATTTTTGCGATCAGATGTTATGGGAAGGAAGTTCGGATTGTGCAACAAAGTGTGATGTTTGCGATGACAATCATCTATTTCGCACTTATTTTTATTTTTGTTGCACAACCTAAAACTATGCGGACCTCTTTGTAAACATCGATAACATATTTTATTTTCTTTAATGAAACTCCACCTATCATCGACTGTCATTGCCTTGAAGGTGTCACATAATGACAAGTCATGACTTTGTTTACAAAGTGTACACCCAATGCTTTGATATTTTTTCATGTTTTTAGATGTATTACCTGTATCAGAATACTTACGTGGCCCTGGTTCTGATTCCGATGTAGCGTGCGTACGTTCTCGCTGCACGTGCGAGACATCGGCCGGCGAATCGAACTTTATGTGTAGATCCACTTCTCGCGACAAAAATTGGGATAATAACTCTACTTTTGCGCTGCTAGACGGCGCCGCGGCGGAAGCCTGTGCTGCGGCGTAGTCTAGCCATCGTGTGCGTAGGAGCGGATGAAGCTTGTTGATAAGTGCGCTAAATAATTCCGGTGAACGTAAATAATCAGTTTCGTTCAACAGCTTGACTACTTCAACGCAGTTACGCACACGAGCGGCAAACGTTGCTAGTTCTTTTAGATCGCCGGTGATTCTGGGTAGGGCGCGGATCGCCGCAACTTCCTGCAATACTATCTGCTCTGGCCGTCCAAAACGCCTGTCCAACTCTGTTATTATGACGTCGGGTTCTGGCGTTGTTGCGAGAAGCATGCAGACTGCATCACGCGCGACCCCTGTTAAGGCTGCACTCAACCGAGCTACATTCTCTGCTGCAGAGAATGATTTTTTCGAGTCCAAATATGACCTTTTAAAAACAAGCCAATCCATAGGGGACTTGCCGTCATAGGTCGGAAGGTTTATTTTATATTTATTGCGTTTACTAGGTTCGACTTTGTTTACCAAACTTTGAAATGTGTTTACTAATCGAGACACGTTATCCACACCATTATGACAGCAGAAATTGACCGGAGTGGTACATTCGGTGGCCTCGTAGATGTCTCGGCAATTATTGGGCTGGGACGTCGTCGGCCGTTCCGTTGCTGATAACGATGGTAATATGTTCATCGTGTCATTCTTGTCGATGTTCAAGCTCGGTGAAGGAATCTGTAAATAGTTGGCCATGTTAGTAGAATCAGGCTGAGGTATAGTATTATTATTTAACTCACCTGTTCCCAAGCCGGCAGTTGGGTTGCCGAATTGGTTATAACCATAAGGCAACATGTTAAAGGTGTCATTGCAAATATTGGGCATGCCATCATGGCTGGCTGTAGATTGCACCCATTCTTTGACACTATTTCGCCTCCTACTACTAACGGAACCATGTTCACTAGACGCGTCAATAGCTGCGAGCTCAGCCTGGTATTCCAGCTTGGCCGTCCTCCGCTCGAGCTCCATTTTCCTGGCAGCAAACTCCAACTCCACTTGTGCGAGGTGACGGGCGTGCTGTGCCTCTGCTGCGAGTTTCCTCGCAGTAACCGTCGCCGAGGAGCGGCTCGTGCGCGATGTTGTCGAGCGTGCGTGTGAGGGGCCGGGACCGGGCGCGGCAGCGGCGGGATCAGTTTGGTGTTCCCGCGACGTCACTGCCTCGCTCTCACTGGGGCCTTGAGGTATTTGTACGTGCCTTGAAACATTACCTGAACGTTCCTGATTATCGGTAGCCGTTTGTATTAGTGTAGGCTGGCTACGTGTGACAACCATTTTGTAGGATTTATAATATGCACTGTATTACACTGGTTATACTTGTTATAATTAGAGAAGGACCATTATTTGGTTTACTAATATAAATTATAAAATGATATTAGCATTTGATTGAAACCAAATCTTTTTATTTTCTATTTGACATTAACCACTAATCAAAAACAATAGTACTAATCATAAAAAAGGAATAAAAAACATACAAAAACAAGGTTCTATATGCACAGTCGTGCACAAAGGGGATGCCTTGATTCGAGTCGATTCGCGAAAACCACGCCCTCTTGTCAGAGACACGCTTATGCCTTTCGTGCACGAGATAATTTACTTTCAAAACAAAGTTATAACCGACTTCAATTCAGTACTCCGCCAAGCCACATTAACATTTCCACATTTTTTTTCCAGTTTACCACATGAACTGATTTTCGAGAACAAAAGCGTTGATTTTTAGACCAATAAACCAAATCGCTGTATGTGGGCCGATAATATTTGAGGACTTCCGTCGATTCCTCAAGGATCTCAGAATTACCTTTGACACTTCATTGTTTGCTATTTCAACGGAATCATATCAGAATCTGTGACGTACTTATATAGTTTTAAGTACATCATTGAGAAGTTCCACAAGCCATCTGTGGTCTTCATCATCACTCCCACTTCACCAAATTTATGATTTCCGGGTGTAAATACACGAGTTATAATAGAAAATACCGAAATTTCTACACGCGTGCCTAATATATTTGAGGAGTTCCCTCAATTCCTCATGGTTCCCATCATCCAACTGGGGTTTTGGAAACAATGGGACCAATCTGGAAGCATATACTTTCAGTTAAAAAAAGAATTGTACGAATCGGTTCATAAATGACGGAGTTCTGAGGTAAAAAACATTAAAAAAAAAAAAACATCCGAATTGAGAACCTCCTCCTTTTTTTGAAGTTGGTTAAAAAAGAGATGCAACATTCTTCGGGAATGCCTTTTTTGGACAAATTTCGATGAATACCTAACTTAGAGAAGTTTTATTCATATATTAAGTGAAAGTAAAGTAAATTTTATTTGTAAAGCATAGGTAACAAAGATGGTACATGGTAATATGTGTATCACTATGTTTGGCCATTTAGGCATACAAATTTGCCAGCAGCATGCATTACATACATATAGATAGTCTTAATTGTAAATTATATTTTGCTGATTACAGTTTAAGTACTCATTGACTGAATAAAAAGCTTTACCTGTCAAGAATTTAAATAATTTTGATTTAAAATGTGGCATGTCAGTTTCTCTTATAAAATCCGGTAACTTATTGTATAGTTTCGGTGCCATGCCGAAAGCACTTTTTGCTAGTAAAGCTGTTTTAGAGGCCTTGAATTAATGAGAATTTAGATGAGAAATAAAACCGGAGACTTAACTTGATTGTGTTGTAAAATAATGTATTGTTTGAGTAGGCTGAGTAAAAAAAGGAAAATAAAGACCCAACTTGTTTTTTTTTCTGAGGGCAATCATGTATCGATAAAATCAGATAAACAATCATATATCTGAAAATCAGAACTTATAGTTTCTTAATCTAGTCAGAACGGCGTTTCAAAGCACGCGATAATTTCCAATGCACCCCCTTAAGGATGGGCGTTATAGGGCTAGTGTCCTTATTTAAAATATTAATGCCCTATCGCAAAAAGTACTGTCAGTCCATTTTTAGAGAACGAACTCCCCGAGAGGTGCTTAGGTTCTTCAGAGATTTTGTCATGTCATGAAAGGCCATGGCGTTTATAGGTACTATAGGTAGAGGTACCCATGCTTGCTATCTTCGTGGTGTTAGATTAAGACATATTTACGTCAGTATAAACCTCTATCACATTCGATGCTAAGACTTATCTAGGTAGTAAGGATAAAGTAGGTCATCATTTTGTTCTTTCGTGATCACCATCAGGGAATCCTATACCTACTATGAGCTTGTAATACTTATACCTTGTGTTAGACGCTCGTAGAAATAAAGTTTATTGCGAGATTGCTCTAAGTATGTTTGTCGTCGTCTAGTACCCATAGTACAAGCTTTGCTTAGTTTGGGACTTAGGTTGATTTGTGTAAGATTCAACATCATCATATCAGCCGAAAGACGTCCACTGCTGGCAGCGGCATCCAGCGGACTCCCGCGACCTTTACCAGGTCATCAGTCCACACGCCGCGCCTTCCGGTACGTGGTCGCCGCTCGAGAACCTTTCCTGCCATTGGCCATCGGTCTGCGCGATCGCATCAAAAATTAGGCTATCTGCAGCAGAACCAAGGTAACCGATATAGCCCTCCGAATCGCTAAACTTAAGGGCAGTGGGCGGGGCACATTGCACGTGTAAGATTGTCCCCAAATATTTATTTACTTATTTATTTATTTCGACTTTAAAGGTCAGAAGTCCTCATTACTGTTTGGTCGAATCGAGCATTAGTAACAGTTAGGTGCAGTGCAGGTAAGCTTTGTTGAAGAATGTTTTCACCGTAACATCTACATAACGTCACTGCTTACGACAGGTTACATAGTGTGTAATTATTATGCAAAAACAATACTGACACGTTGTAATTTGAGCCAGTATCTGTAGCCGATCTGAATAGGTGCAATGGATATTCTGAAGGTGTTGCCAAATGACTGAACGGCTAGGCGTCGATCGATGGTGATTTATCTTTATTTTAATCGATAATGCAACGTGTTCACAATCGATTGCGATCGGTTCTAAATATTATAATATGGCATTGTTTAAAATTACTATAAATAAGGCAACGAATGCGATTATATGGAATCGCTTTATGAATGAAATTGACTAAAGTTTAATGAAAATTAGGTGATCTAAAAAAATCGTTTTAACATTCTGCGACAATTTAAATTGTTCATAATACCAACATTTCGACAATCGTTCATGAATATATATCCAGTTCTATATAACATTAGTTTTTTAACGGACAAATTCGCCTACGTTTCTTATCTAGGATAACAAAGGGAAATATTGTACTAGTATTACTTATTTCCATCATTAAGTGATTTCCAAAAAAATATTACCTACTAATTGACTTGTTTCAAAAAGGTACCTATTCCTTGAAATCGCATAACGATTAACTAACGCTTTTTCTGATTTTATATGTAATAGGGTACAGTTCTGCATAACTTTTAACAACAGTAGTGCAACGTTTTTGGCAAACAAAAGAATTACACATGCGGATCATTATCATAGATCCAGTTTCGATACTCTTAGCCAAAGTACCGCAAGAGCACAAGGTAATAGGAATATAACAAGTTCATACATTTGCTGCCTCTTTTCCTGGCTGGTGAGTTACCCAATGTTCTCAGACAGAAACAGGCAGTCTATATCGTCTTAAGGCAAGTGATTAATAGCATGCGCTAGTGCCAGAACTACGTACATGGCTTTAATTACGCATTCTAGCTTTTAGAAGATATATATTTGTCAGAAACAAATGCCGAATATGTGGGTCCCTAAGTCCCTACCCTGATGTGGTTGAAATCGGTCAGGGTATAATCATTAAAATTTTAATGCCCTATTATTATACCTACCTACTCGTATGTACGGCCGGGCACTCGCTACACACGTTTGGAAATTTATATGAATATCCGTAGTATACCCTAAAACACAGTCTCACTTAAGTATTTAGAGAGCAGGTTACCAACTAGTTAGCATGACTCACACCCCCAACACAATAAGGGTGGATTGCACCAAACCGTCAATAATGGTATTAATGGTAAGCGGTGTTCGTAAAGTTTCGATTAAAAATAACGCATTCAAATTCGTTGCAATTCAAATCCGCTTGGGGGTACACAGATGTACACACGCTTCCGACGGCGACGGGGGTTAAATAATTTATTTGAACACTCAATTATTAACGGATTTCATTATAAAATATCTTAATAGAATAAGATATGAAATTAATTTCAGTGTACCCCGTTATAGATCTCACGGATAAGCCGGTTGCTCTGGCGCACTAATTAAATTCACTACATCGGTCGGCTTTCTTGACGATTGTCGCAAAAGACTGGGATCCCAGGCCAGTTTTAATTCTCTTACCTTCGCTTGTTTATTGACAAACATTGTAAACCATTTTAGATCGAGCATATTTTGGAATAGGTACCTAGATTTTACTCAAAATATATTGATATTTGGGTACAAGTTAAGTTTTGAAATCTAATTCTATGTATCTTTTAGGCCTCTCACATACTGGCGCGGCCTGGCCATAAATTTCAAAACTTAATTTTGAAATCTAATTCTATGTATCTTTTAGGCCTCTCACAGACTGGCGCGGCCTGGCCGCGGCGGACAATAGAAAACTTGTCATTAGCTGTCAAATTTACTATGGTCCGCCACCGCAGGCCGCGCCAGTGTGATGCAGGCTTCATGTGGCAATTAGACGAAACAAGAATAAACTTTATTCCAAGATTAGTCCTTCCAACTTTGCTAATGTAATTTACGAAATTTTTGAGGATCACGATTTTCATATGCTAAAGTGGCATACTTCCGCTAGGTAATGTTTTTTCTTCATTGTGTTCTCTTTGTACAATATTTAAACTTTGGTTAGTTCATTTGGGCATTTGTTTAGCAGTGTGACGAGCAAGATACAGTTAAAAGTCGTTTGTGATAATGATAAACGGTTCACGTAAGGATGATCACTTAATCTCAAATTACAATTCATGCCAAATGATTACGCCACTAGCTTTGATTTCTTAGGATATATGAATATAAACCATAATGAATATGTTGATTACTAATTTGTCGTAATTTGAAAACTGTAATTGGTTCGGTAAGATCAATTCGACCTAACATTAAGTATTTGAATTTATTTCATGGTTAGCTTACCTTATACTTATTCTCGTTTTATCGAATTCGGCCTAAAAATGTAAGCAGAAGTTACTTTATTTGGCTTGATTAGATATGAATGGCCATAAACTGATGTTCCAATCAGGAAATTGACTTGTACATATCATCATTAAAAAAAACATCCGCATAGTTTTAAGACTAATTAAAATAATATGTACGGCTCTTGAGTGTAATCGTGAGTATATTAGACAAGAACAATGACAATAATTAAGTAAACAATTGCTTTTCAGTGCATATCAAAGATATTTGAAATCCATGAAGTTTTATTTCCCCACTTTCTATGGTACCATTGTAAATCAGTGATTAGAACTACATACCATACCAACAAAAACTATACAACAAAGTTGGGCAATTAAACCATGCAAGTCATTCAATTTGAATAATCGCCATTATGTATGCTAATCATGTTCTTTCGATTCTATTACCGAACAATTACACCTCTAGTAAGACGTTACATGATAATGGAAGCAAAATCCTCTAACTTCTTTAATCGACCAGTTTTTCCATAGATCTCCCAACAATTTCTATCTATTGTTTCACCGCCGCTTGACAATTCGAGCATACGTAACGAGCACTCACACACGGCCGAGAGAAACCCGGTATATAAGCGATGCAAATTACAAGTGCCAGCATTACCCACCACCCTCTCGCATAGAAAGGTCCTCCAGCCAACATGCAGTACCACGTGCGTAACCAGTATATTCATTATAGTGCCAGTGACGGTCGTGCAATCATAATCGGTTCAGTTCAGACATGTTGTGAAACTGAAATATCACATCTCGATCGCGTCGAGCCTAAATTCATATCAATTTGACATAAATTAGCATTTCAACAAGTGACTTAGTTAACGACATTCGTTTATGTATTAACTCAATCAAGTGGTTAGAGATCTTCCTGATTGCCGTGCATTCGAGTTTATAGGAAGCCTTTCCTTTCACGTTACATAATGCTCGGGGTTCCTTGCACTTCTCAGTGGTGCAAAACTGGTTTCGTTATTATAGCCGCACTCCAACAGTTCGTTTCAATGCTTCAATTCTTAGACAACCTCCCTGGAATTTACTGACATTATACGTTTAAATCCGCTGGATGCGGGTGGCGCAGGACCGGCCATTGTGGCACTCTTTGGGGGAGGCCTATGTCCAGCAGTGGACGTCTTTCGGCTGATATGATGATGATGATACGTTCAAATAATCCGTTCACATTTTTTTATTCCAGATTTTCCTGGGATTCTTGGCCGTGGTGGCCGCTTACCCCGGCGTAATCCACGAGGAGGCACCTCAGATTGAGGAGAAGTTCGACCACCACGCGCTCATAGGTGAATCAGAGCACCACCACCACGTGCAGCATGAGCACGCCAAGTCACATCAGTCGATCAAGTTCGAGCATTTCCACCCCGTCCCCGTGTACGTGAAGAAAGAACACAGCCATCTGCTGAAGCACCCGCTCGAGAAGGGCAAGCATGAGGCGGAACTGAAGCAGATCCACCCCGAGACCCAGCACAGCCACGGACACGGGCTCGTGCTAGAGGACCACAGGTTCGACACTGAGCATCTTGCCGCCGCTCTCGAGCATGGCGGTCTTGAGCATCATGGCGGTCTTGAGCATCATGGCGGTTTCGAACACCACGCCGCCCTCGAAGATCACGGCCTTGAGCAAGGCGGCTTGGAGCACCATGGCTTCGAGGCTTCCGAGGGTCTGAAGGCCTACGCTGAGGCCCCTGCTTCTCATGAGGGATACTTCGCGGAGCACGCGCATGCCCTGTCCGAAGATAGCGGTCACGGTTACGGCGGATACTAAACTATATTTAGGAGATGATTCCTTAAGGGCATGTCAAAGTGGAGCTCTCTCCACCGACTGATATATTTCATTTCTATATCTTGCCTGTTGATATTATTAAACTAAGATCGTAGCATTTAATTGCATCGATTCGGCTTAAGCTTTGATAGTTACGGCTTCGAACTCTGAGTGACAAATGTACTTGACGTAGGTTTAGTGGTAAAATTATTAAGCGTTCCGTGAATTCTCGACATGTGATAAACATAACCAGTTATTTGTAATATTACAAAATTTATTTGCTAGTTGTTTTAAAGTGTAACGGAAGTAAAATTAAAGCTGTAAGCTGCAATAGTTTAGAAAGTCTCCGGGCTCCACTGGCTCCAGGCTTGATCGACTGATTGATGGGTGTCACTGTAGTTTCTGCGCTTAATACTCGTTAGTATTTTATTACTTGATGTGACTTTTGAGTCTCAGTGAAATTGTGATATTAATAAAATGTTGTTTTTTTTACTCGCATTGTTTATTTCACACAAAAACGCTTTACTTTTTCAGGAACGGTACAAGGCTTTTATTGCAAGTAAGGTCCGAGTGCTCGACGCTGTAGGTACTGGTATATGGCATAGGCATGGATTCGAATGAAGAAAAATGGTCTTAGTTCAAATTTAACCCATATTGCTTTGACATAAAGTGCCCATGCCATATGCTAGTACAGTGTCGAGCACTCGGACGGTTACCTTATGTTGTCTTAGTATCCCCTACAAAATGAGCGGGAAAGCTTGTTTCACCAGACTTTTACTGTTCTTAAAAGAGGTCACCGCGTCTATCTTATTTACGTTAAACATTGAGAAAAAGTCGCGTAATGATATAACCAACTAAAACGCACGTACTTAATGTACCCAAGTAAAGCCTTTAAATTTGTCATTATTGGATGGTAAACATCATCTAGATTTAAAACAAATGACTCGAGAAGTGACCTGAATACTGATGAAGTTTCCTAATTCGAGATAATAGTATGCACATACATGTCCATAGATGTCCTTCAAAGTACCTACTAATCAATCAAATCCTTACTTTAATTTAATTCATATTTGTGTAGGTATCTATCTAAGTACAAAAAATAATACAAGCCTCTGTGAATATACTATTTTTAAACTAGAATTATGGCAACTTTATAAGTAAGTGGAGCGGCTGATAAATTTATTTGATAAATAATGCATACATGAGGAAAAAATAAAACAAATAACTTCAGACATAGGTACAGTCAGCATCAAAAGTAGCTACGCAAACGAAGACGCCAAAAGTCTTTATTAAAAGGGAATAAGAACTTTTGACGTCTTCGATTGCGTAGCTACTTTTGATGCTGACTGTACATAGCTGTCTATAATTACTGATGAGCATCATTCACGGTTGGCCAGTCTGAATGAACATAACTCGCTTAGGAGCTATGTAATACCTACTGCCAGTTTGTTATGTAGCTACAAACTAACGATTGGGAAATATTTATAAATGTAAATTGAAAATATATTGCTACTACATTGATTAGTCTATAAAAACATTACATAATGATTATGAGCTCGGTTTTTTAACTTAATCTACTTATTGCGGAGCTGCGCGGGCAGCTCGTGTGAAATAAACTAGAGACATTTAAACATCAACGTTCAACATATAATCAACACACTATGAGTAAAACAAGGCATTACGTAAGAAAATGGGACAAGTGTTGGAGATGAAATTGCTCAATTTGCTTATTAAATTGTCTCAATTTGGCCGGTAGCGGCTACCGTGCAGGAAAGCTTTTACATCGCGTGATCGTGCAACGAAAGTTCAAAGATATTTTTATGCCAACATAATGTTATTCGTAATAGTCATTGATAATTATAATAACCATATTTCATATCTTTTGGCATAGAGTAGGTAATTATTATTGCATGCTATGAAGCATATGGTGTTGTGTTCCTGGTGGTGAGTAAGGTCGCCAGAGCTCCCTAGGGTGCGCTGCGTTGGGAGTGAGGGACCTGCATGTCTCTATCTGCCAATACAGCGAATCCTCAAGTGAATAAAGGGTCGGCAACGCGCTTCTGATTCTTCTGGAGTCACAAGTGTCCATATGCTAAGGTAACTGCTTAACATCAGGCAGGCCGTAAGCTTGTTTGCCACCGTAAAAAAAAATGTCACTCAGTTTTCCTATCGCAGATGTTCTAATCACATGTTTGAATTGCCTTACGTAATTATTAACATAGCTAACTAAGCTAGACCTAAACAAATTCGCACTGACGCTATAGACTAAATTTCTCAACAATGCACCTGATGATCAAGTAAAAAGATTCTATCCAATGCAATTTCTACCAAGTACGTGACACAAATGGACATAAAGCCCCTGCTAGACGGTCGCCAACACGCCACTCTGACCGAGCGACCTTGGTCGGCACCGACCGCTGTAGTATGAAATTTCGCTCCAAACAACTGTCTACACGGTCGGTGCGGACCAAGGTCGCTCGGTCGGAGGGGCGTGTTGGCGACCGTCTAAGTAGCAGGGGCTTAAAATTGCAAGGTGAAGTAAAATCTTTATCGAACCTGCGTTGTTCGCTCTGCTTCTCCCAACGCAACATTGTCAAACAATATAGCCAGTTGGCCCATCTCGGCCTTCATGCTTATCACACGTCTGGCAGGCGCACGGATTGGCCCACATATCCAGCCGCAGGCAATTATAGTAAAACAGATTTGCAAAACCATTGTTTACATTTCAACAGCTAATGATAAGTATCTAAAACAACTTATTCTCCAAAAAACAATATTTATCTAATGCAGTTTTCGAAGAACACATAATTTCAAAGTGAAATGTGGCGAAATGCGAAATTTAATGAAATGTGCATAAGAGCCAATTCCTATTTTGTTTTCAAAAACTGTCTAGACGGCGTAACACGAAATAATAATCAGGTAGAAATTAAATTAAATAACGTAATCAAATTAAAAGAAATTATATCATGCTTATGAAATCCATACAAAATTGTAATAACTACGCAAGCGAAAATTATAGCACCCATAATCTGGGTCGGTCCGAACGCCTCGGTCTATTTACGCAACTGACGACTAATACACATCTTAAATGTTTGTTTTGAGAGACATCTGGGCTTCCCGGTAACGATTTCGTATTCAAGTAGCATTTCGAACTTTCTACACAATAGGCAGGTAAGAAAAGAAATGTGTTTAGCAATTCAATCAAACGGAAGAAGGATGGATTACATTGATTTACAATATTTACCTGAAAAAGTAGTAGCGTACTGGCCGGTTACGTTTTGACTCCTGATTGATAGGTTCAATATGACGGGTAGTTGTTTGTTTACGTTAGCTCATATCATAAAGCTAAAATAAATATACCTAGTCGGTATACGATTTATGTAAAACGAAAGTAGCGGTTAAGTAAATAATTAGCACACGAAAATAAAATTTGACGAATGACGAAAAAGGTCAAGATATATTTTTGGTTTGTCAAAAATATTTGAAAAGATAGTCCCATAGAGAGTCGCTTAGGCATCCTAAAAAAGCGCCAATATAAACTATACTGCAAAAGTTATATCGAGAAGAGGCAGGCTAAAGTTCTTGTAGGCGTTGAAACAGAGGTAAGACAAATAGTAATACAATAACAAGTCTTTATTAAATAAGCCTCAATAAAAGGTGTCAACAAACTTAAATACTAGGTACTCGTAATCTAATGTTTCCATACATGTCGAATAACTGTGAATTTCTCTGGCTTATGAACCGGAACCTCGACGGGTGTCTCTTTCTTTACTTCAATAGGAACGATGCGTTCCACGGTGTACGGTTTTTCTACCGGCACGTAGACTTTTTTTTCTACATATTCTGCCACATGTTTCTCCACTTCATATGGCACGGGTTTTTCTACTTCTACAGTTTCAGTCTTTACGATTGGCACAGGGACATGTCTGATGATCTCTATTGGTACAGCATAAGGTTGGGGTACCTTGACTTCCACGTGGTGTGGAACGGGGACGAAGAATGGCGCCGGATAAGGAACGTTCACGTGCTTAGTTATGTGGATTGGGCGACGTTTGATAATGCTTATGTCCTTATGAATAACAACAGCTGGAGACTTGGCAATATTATCCGCATGAATTTTAGCTGCCTCTCTTTCTAACTGGCTTTGTTGAAATATCTTTCCGAGATCAATGTTGTTACTAGGGATAGTAAATTGGGGAGCATATTGCTGTTCATATTCTCTCGGTTGTTTTTTTTTGCCGTTGACAGATTGTATCTGTTCTAGTGAAGGCACAAACAATTGTTGCTGAACTTGATTTTGGCCTGGCTTTATCAGGTCTTCTCTAACTTTTTGGTGTATGTTTTGTTCCGCAATATATTCATATGGGATGAGTTTATATTTCTGACGCAGCAATGGATCCCGTTGGATTTCAATGTTATTTTCCTTCTGCACCCTTATATCTTCTTTCAGATTTACAGAATGGGGTTCAGGGTGGAATATCTGAATTTTTTGTGGACTTTCATGCTTTTGATTGGAAAAGAAATGTATGTAAGCGTAGCTTTTTGCAATCTGCTCCTGTTGTTTGTTGGCCTGTTCGATTAATTTATTTTTTACTTGCTGTTCTTGCTGTTCTTGATATTGTTTCTGCAAATCATGGATTTTAGTGGCTTCTTCATCTTCAGTGTTCGGTTCTACAATAGGTCGGATCTCCGAGTTTTCATCCACTTCAGCTCTAGTGATTTCTATATTAGGATTCTTGGGTTGTGCCTGTTGGAATTGCATTTTATTCGCTTCCAAAATATCAAGCGTGCTTTGAATAATTTCTCCTTCTTCTTGATTAATGGGTATTTCTGGTTCTGGTTTCTGCTGCTCATAAATGTAAGCTGGAGCAGCTTGTGGGATTTGTTGGCGTACGTAAGTGTAGGAGGGAGGTTGTGGACTTCTTTCTTGTTCATAACTCAAAGGGGGCGAAGCATACCGAAGAGTTTGCTGGTCGTTACTCACGGAAGAAGGTACGTTGGGAAGACCATGCCCTGCCTCGTAATTCCTAATTTGGGTGGGAGTTAGATACATGATTACTTCTTTGTATCTCTGAGCATACTGCGAGTGGGGCTGTGGCTGTGTTTGCTCGAATGTTTGAGGTCCATTATCTTGGAGACTAGCTTGGACAGCGCTGAGTAGTAACGCGGACAAGGTTAATTGGATCTGTAAACACAATTATTTCAAATAAATATTTATAGTGAACTCGCATGCCTGTCTTTTTAGGCATGCCTGTCTTGTTACTCCGCTGTCCGTATGCCTGTCTGTCTATCTGTCTGTCTGTTGGTCTGTCCGTCTGTCACCAGGCTGTATCTCATGAACCGTGATAGTTAGACAGTTGAAATTTTGACAGATGATGTATTTCTGTTGCCGCTATAACAACAAATACTAAAAAACCGAATTATTTAAATATTTATAGATCATGGTACGGAACCCTTCGTGCCCTTCGCACTTGGCCGGTTTTAATTCTTTTTAATTTCGAGTAATGGCCTCCATAAATGAATTCTATATAAATAACGGACCTGGGGACCGATTTTTGACTTTTGAGCGCTCGACTTTTTCACTCGAAAACGGTAAAAAATTACGAAATTCTATTTTGAAACAGCGATAGAAAATTTAAAAACTAGTGGTATTGATCACTTGTATTCAATTTTATCGGTAGAAAGTAAGTGCCCGCAATTTTGACCTACAATTGTATTTACTTTTATTTAATTTTCGAGCGCTCGAAAGTCAAAAATCGGTCCCCTGGTCACAAAATTTCATGAGAATCGGTTGAGAAATGCGACCTGTAGAGGAGAACAACCGGACAGTGTGACAAATGATTTTCGGCCTAAGCTGAAGCATAGAACTTGGTTCGCTTCGCTCGCTCGTTCGAAAATTAAATTTGAAGAAGTAGGTACCAACAGTTTTAAGAACCTTCGTTTACTAGTTCTATTGTCTAATATCACCATCCCGAAACGATGTCCCTCATCGTCGCAGGTACGAGTAGTCGAGTATAATAGTGATAAAAATTGCCTAAAACAAATCGTTACCTACGAACTTTACACCGTTTATCGATCAGATCTTTGGCCCAAATGATTGTCATTAAGGTTCAATAGCTAGGTATTATAGCTTAATCATTTTAATATTATTATTTTTTTTTTCAGGCCAGGAGCCCATAAAGTTGTTAGTACCTACGGTACAATTATCGTTAATCTATTTTAGTAGGAATATTTATTTGATACTATGTTATTATTAAAAGTTCAATGTTTTTTTTAATTCCAAGGATACTCACGGAGAGGACCATGGCTGCTGCTTGTGATCCTGGCAGTCGGGGCGCGGCCGCTCGTCTGTTGGAAGTAAGGCAAAACAACAAATTTTATACACCGCTTGTGTATTCGAAAACAGTATGAGAATCGTAACTAGCTCTCCATTTGAGTTATAGTGCTGTGATGGTGTCGATAAACTCACGAGCAGAATTCAATCGACTGTTTATGCTAATCTTTTGACATCAATGGAGAAATTGGAGTGGTGGTAGTGGACATTTACATTGACATAATGTAAACAGACTTCTGGCTTTATAATGTTTACGACGATGTCTAAAAAACTCTAACCTTAATTTAAGATCATCTTCATAATTTTCCTATCCGTATTTCCACGCTATAATAGACATTCCTTAAGATTAACTTAAGTATAAGCAAGTACAATTTGGAGTAACAAATGAGATGAATTGACTTTATTTGCAGCGCTGATGTATTTTATTTACATTAGTTATAGTTGCTAATGTCATAAATGATTTTATCGATAAATGTCGATGTCGCGCCAACACTATCTTATTCATAGATTTTTACATAATTGTTACGAATAAATATATTTCTGATGCAATTTTCGTTAGTTGACATCGATTCCTACTTCATAAAATTGTGTTTAATATTGATGAGGATTAACTAAACGAATAATTAAAACTGAGATAAGCTTTATTACCAAATAGATGTTAGTGCATATCATTAGGCTCAATATATTAGCTTAATCGTGTGCCATAAGTCTTCATTTTGCAAAAAAAATCATTTCGAACTGTTGCATGGTTAACAGCAGAGCTACTGCAGTCGGGCGGTAAGGCTCTCAACTTTCAATCAGGTCGTGGGTTAATTGAAAACCCGGCTCGTGCCAACTGGGTAAAAAAAAGGTTATGTATGAAATATCATTAGATATTCATCAGGGCTTCCTAAAGGAAAACGGAGGAAACCGGTCTAATCCCAAGAAGGTCTAGTTTCTGAAGTGCCTGGTTATTTTTTTGGTGACAGGAATAACCTTCCTTAGCACCAGAAAAAAGTTGCAGAATTTTCAGCTGCATCAATAATTTTTGAAAAATATAAACAGTTTCCTCACTTACGTTTTGGGTTTAGGACGGCGAATAAGACACTTTCCTTGACTGATCAAGACTAGATTGATCTCATATTACAAAAAATATTTTCAATCTCTGATGGCAATGATAAATATAGCTGCTGCAGCTGTCAATATCAATGCCAGTGTCGTTTTACCACAGATTTTGAAGATATTTTTTTGTAATGTGAGAGGGATCAAGGAAAGCCGAAACCCAAAACGTAAGTGAGGAGGTTATTCCTATCACCAAAATAATAATCAATCACTTCTAAAAATTTCATCCATTCCCAATAAGGTATACCTATGTGGACCCCTGCTCATTTAAAGTAACTATGGAAACGCTAGGATGATGATGACGTGGCCACCAACAGACATAAGTTTTTCAATTTATTAAATACAATAGAGTTCTGCGCAATAGTTTTAACTTAGGTACATTTGACGTACCTAGTAGATTGTACAGACAGTCTAGTGCAAAAATATGCATTGACTATAGCTTCTGCCCGCGCCTCCGTCCGCGTGGAACTCTTTTATATCGTAGCTCCTGCAGTGATAACTCCCTGCATTTTCCTTTATTGCGTTATCTGTATTTTATTTTGTTCATTATTTTTTTAGCAGAATCAAATCTCCTTGCTGCACGTCGTGTTGAGGGACTAGCTGGTTTTTCGGCTATTATTTTAAAGATTCAAATTTTGAAATGCTTAGAATATTCTTCTCGAATCTTGTCAATTTTGGTAAACAGACTGGTGCAGACTTCATTCTGACTAGAGCTTTTATCTGAAAAACATTGGTATTAAGCTGTCTTGGAGATTTATTTTCATGGGGCTGTGTTGAATAAAAAGGCGTACAAGTGCTCTATCCTCACATTGTTGCGAACCTTTCTGCTTTGAGTATTGTCCCGGAGGCTCCAGTCACAGCGCCACAGGAGGCCTGTATTTTTTGCTCAGCGAATGCTGAATTGGCTCGACCATCGGATATTTGTAGTGCCAAACTAGATGACTGTTTCGGGTGAGTGTTTGTTTACATCATTAGGGTCTGTTAATTTGCCGGTTTTGTAGTTGTTGTGGTGTAGTGCTAACTGGTTTTATTTGTTGGTAGCCGCCAGTTTCGGGCGGACGAGTATCGGACAGACACTCACAAACGCTGGGACGCGTCTGTTTCACGAGACACCCTGCCGGGCGTGGAAAGCCTGTCGAGGGAACGAGGTCGTGCTGGACATCCTGCATTTGTGCCGCGCAGGCATCGTGTGGGCAATTCTTCGAGTTACGTCGGCTACGGATCTTCGCGATCAGATTAGTACTACATTAGGAGTTAGGTTTAGCCTCTATCTTTCGATCTGTAAATAGGCTCCCCTTCGCACTTACGACCCTCCCTCACTTCTTATTCTGGGTGACTACCCGCTATCGCGCCGAGCGTGCATAGCCGGGCTCTGATTATTTTATCGGGTCGATTTTTTTTATTTTCAAAATTTAGAAAGGCTTCATGTTCGCCAGCGTAGTTATTTTTTCGGCTAATTCGTTTAGGACCATCATTACATATCATCATTCACGTCATACGACCATTCCACGCGCTTATCATTACGTCATTACTTACCCCTATCATATTATTTAAAAAGCATCCGTGTCTTGGTATCCCGTAGCTGGGCGTACTGATAACGAACGACAAGCGGAGCGGCTCGTTACCAGTTGGGAAGTGGGGATATTATTATTGTTTACCTTTGCGTGCTGCGTCGAAAGGGTTATAAACTATTACTTGGGGACATCCTATGTACCTTTTTTTAGGGCCATTAAAAAGTGATAAATTTGCTCTAACGTTGTACCTTTTAAGGCTGTTGATTTTTTTTGTTAATTTTCTCTGATAATGTTATTAACAACTCAACCGTGACAACAACCTTTAATTATGTGGAATGTATTTACATTATTTTCCTTGCATAAATAGAATTTAGATAATATTGTGAAATAAATTACGTTCGTGTTATATTTGCAAATGTGTTTATTTTACACTAGTTTTCCTGCACTCCATACAAACTTTCACCCTCCATTTCATTCCTTTAGGGGGTGATTTCCGGGATAAAATTATCCTATGTCCTTCCACGGGACTCAAAACTATCAATCAATCTTTTCATAAAGTTTTAATTTTGTAGCTCAAAACAAGAGTTTCCCCTTAACTAAATTTTGCACCCCTATTTGACCCGCTTAGGGGTGGGCTTTTCCAAAACCCAATTTTTTTTTCTTGTATTGTAATAAGGAGTCCATACACAAAGTTTCAAGTCTCTCACTTAAAATTTGACTTCATCCCCATACACAATTTCAACCTTCTTTAAACGTTATTAAACTACCTATTGTGAAAACATCAGCTTTCTAGATTCAACAGTTTGGGCTGGGCGTTGATTTAAGTGGAGTGAGTGAGTCAGTCAGGACTTTTACGTTTATATATACAGATTTAATCCTCTCATAAATATATGTACCGCAACTTTAACCTTTTCAACGCTATGATTCACGTACTAAAGTGGCACTGACACGCCAACCTTCTTTCCATAACAGAGTGATTATGAAGCTTATATGAAAGACTGAAGGTTGGTTTGACAGCCGACGTCATAACCGCTATATGGGTTCTTGGCGTGGTGGGCACGACGACACACGACCACTTTATAGGTTCTTGGCGTTCAAAAGGTTAAGCCGCTGACATAAGAGCGATGGGACATATTTATGAGTAAGTGGTATGCACCCATATTATTACACTTGAGTGTACGACTACTACTATTGCTTTTTAGGGTTCCGTACTCAAAGAGTAAAACGGGACCCGAAATTTTCACAGATTATCTATTACTGTTGCCGCTATACCAACAAATACTAAAAACCGGCCAAGTACGAGTTAGACTCGCGCACGAAGGGTTCCGTACCATTATCTATAAAAACGGCAAAAAAATCACGTTTGTTGTATGGGAGCCCCCCCTTAAAAAAATAAAATATTTTGTTTTTAGTATTTGTTGTTATAGCGGCAACAGAAATACATAATCTGTGAAAATTTCAACTCTCTAGCCATCACGGTCCTTGAGATACAGCCTGGTGACAGACAGACGGACGGACGGACGGACGGGCAGCGAAGTCTTAGTTATAGGGTTAGATTTCAACTCTCTAGCTATCACGGTCCTTGAGATACAGCCTGGTGACAGACAGACGGACGGACGGACGGACGGGCAGCGAAGTCTTAGTTATAGGGTTAGGGCGGTAAAGCAGCCACGTGATTGGTCGAATTTATTTTAGTTTTTCAATTTTTTTTCGGTTGTCTGGAGCGTATAGAAACAGTTATTTCGATTGTTTCGACAGTAACTTGGACTACAACGATGAAAAGAGTGACGTTGCAGTATTCTCTATGAAATCTTAATACACAGATTTTAATCGACGAGTACAAAAACCATTTTTAGACGACATGTTGCTATTTCTTTAATCGAAACACATGGTTTCAATCAGATGATGCCACTTTGAAGGCATCATTGATTACAGTCAGGGCATTTCTGAACAATACTAAACCCACGAGGAGACCCTCGCCTGGCCCTCAAGAAATCTCATTATCTTAATGCATGTCGTTTTTATAAAGCACATTCAAAGATTACTTCTTAATAAATTTGGATGTGAATACTGTAAAGTTAAAGAACGATATCAGATTTCAAATACCTGAACGTGATTTTCAGCTCGGCATTCTTCAAAAATGTTAAACTTATTTTCAGGTGTGCTGCGTACAAAAGTGAGTTCAATATTTAGAAAAAAACCGGCTAAGTGCGAGTCAGACTCGCGCACGAAGGGTTTCGTACCATTATCTATAAAAAAACTATTTTCTGTGTTTTTAGTATTTGTTGTTATAGCGGCTGTCTATCACGGTATCAGTGAGATACAGCCTGATGGTGACAGACAGACGGACGGACGGACGGACGGACAGCGGAGTCTTAGTAATAGGGTCCCGTTTTACTCTTTGAGTACGGAACCCTAAAAAAGTGATTATCAATAAACCAAATCCACATTTGTCTTGGTTTAATAAAGTAATACATGATTTTGTTCTAAATCTCAAAAAAATTTAACGAGCGAGCGAAGCGAACGAAGTTCTTCGTTTCAGCTCGGGTCAAAATTATTTCGTATACAAATAATAAAAATACAAAATTATTTATTAAATTAAATACTTGAGGTAATTGATCCAGGGGATGGAGTCTCCCTGTAAGCAAAATATTGCCTGTGTTGGGAGACACCGCTCTTCGTATGGCCGGCTGTTCTCCTCTACATGTTGCATTTCTCAAAAGATTCTCGTGAAATTTCGTGAGCAGGTTCAATAATTACTTAGTTTTTTTATAGATATTCCAAATATTTCAATGTAGATATTTTCAGGCATTCGATTATTTTATATTTTACAACTCATATAGAGCCACTATAGCTTTTAATAAATTAGTTAATTATACGAATCAATAAATATTTAAATCGTAAAAAATATTTGAGAGCAAGAGATACAAGTTAACTCGACTCCACCATTGGAGCTAGCCCTTCTTGTGGTAATTTATTCAGAGAACACATTATTCAGTGAGAGTGGTTTGTGTTGTGTCGGATAAAGTTTATTAGGTACCTATTTAGTTATCTCAATTGAATAACCTGCTTCCGGTTGTTGATAATAATGCTTTCTTTACTACTATTGCGATTTAATAAGAAAATTTTATATTTACTACATATTTATTTACCCGTTTATGCTAATTGAGGACTCAATTAGATACTGTTTCGCTTTTTTATTTATTTTACATAAACATGTCACTTAAAAATATATTACTGAATTGTCAATGATAAACTATATTATTTATATGTACATCTTAAATCTATTTATTTACAGAACTATTGACTATTTGGTTTGATCACGACTATTACATTCTATGGTTAAAATTTCACCAGCAGCACTTCTTCTTTTTGTAGTGGGTGACGTGTTTGATGATGTGGATCGGGTACGGCTTCCAGATGGCCACAGGGACGTGCACGTGCTTCTCAATCGGTACATGGACCTTTCTGATCACCTCGTAGGGCCTGTCGACTGGTACTGGTACTCTCCTAATCACCTCAAAGGGCACTTGTCGGACGACTTCATAGGGCACTCGCCGTTCTACTTCGACGTTTTGCGTTTGGTACACATTGTATGGCACTTGTCTAGGGACTTCGACCTGCACGGGGTAGGGCTGGGGCACTGGCACTCTGACCTCCTGGCGAACAGGCACAGGCACAGCCTGAGGAACCGCGATTTGGACGTGACGCACAACTTCGATAGGGATGCGGCGGATGACGTTCTGCACGACGGACTGGAGTTCGTACCTCGTCGCGGAGGCGACGGGCCTGCCTACTTGCACTGAGGTTCCGATGACGCGGGGCTCACCCAGATTGGTGGATCCGGAGGACACTGGCGGTGCCACGGGAGGACGAGTCTCGTCTAGGAGAAGGCTGCCCTCATTGTAGTTTGATGGTGGACCGTAATCGGGCCGCGGAGGTGGCGGCAGGTTCTGTGCCAAATTCAGACTGCCTGAGGAAATTGGGGTTCCATATGATGTCGATGGGGGTCCATATGACGTAGACGGTGGGCCGTAGGAAGCCGACGGGGCGTGTAGGGCTGAGGACGCGTATGTGTCGCGTCCAAATGAAGCTTCACCTTTACATACGTAGACCACCGCAGCCAGGAAGAGAACCCTAACCTGAAACATAAACAATTACAGTTAGTTGAAGCCTTGTAGTTAATAGGATATTTTCTATGACACCTTCACTGCACTTCAAATGAGCCGTTTGATCCATTCATATAAATTTGACAAACTGTCATGTCATCAACTTACATAAAACGCCATGGCTTTTAGCTAATCGCCTTACAAGCCAGCCTAAAAAAAAGATAAGTTGTTGTCTCTTCTAAGTTTCGGTGGTTTGTGATGCGATAACGCAACTGTCCTCATATTTATACAAGTTGAAGTTCTCTGCGGCGATGCGACATCCATGAATAAATTAATTTGACGGATATAGTTACGTCCGATACGTCACATCTGGTGGTGGACCATAACTGTGTTGATATGGAAATCTATTCTAAATAGGGTCACTGTTTCCTAAGGTTATGCAAGTCGCTTGATTTATCTTAACATGTCGCGGACTGCAGGTCGGTCAAGGGAGTCAAAAGAATTTGCATTTTAGGGTGTGGAAGTTTTCGGAATACTTAATTTGCTTTAAATCACTATTATGGTTTTTCGTAATATCTATCTATAAATGACATGGTAAACCATCTTGCCAATATTGCCCCATGTGGTTTTACATTAAAATTAACTGTGGTGTGAGATGGCATGGCATATTTGCTATGTAACTTATTAGAGCAAAATAATTTTATATCATTTAGCTCATGAAATTTGAGTGTATTCCATCCTTTCTTCAAAAGAAGTTTGTGCATATGAACCGCCGTAGGGTTAATAATATTATTCGTAACTAGGCAGTATAGGTAATATTTAAGTCTCTCCGGGCAGTAAAGCGGTAGTCACCGCCCGCTATCTTCAAGAAAACCCCACTTCCTTACCAAGGGAAGACAAAATTTTCTTATCACTGGGCGATAACAAACAAACCTTTGGCCAATAACGGGATGCCTCGATTTATGTAAACCACGCCCTGTAAGGGACATGTACCGCGCACGGGAAAACGAGATGCAACACTCTTCGGGAATCGCTTTTTCCAAAATATCTAATTTTGGAATATTTTTCAATAGAGAATTTTCAAAGTTAAGTGTTTTGGCTTCTGACAAACGACTACACTTAAGAAGATAAATACTTATAAACGAAAATTATCTCCTATTGTTTCCTAGTTCAGGCAGTTAGCTCATCGAAACTCTCATTATATTCAAATTCATGCCCTTAATTTACCAAACAATTGTAATTTTGACTACATAATTATGTAAGTGTAGGCGCGGCGTTGGTAGGCCTCCCACAAGGTGGACTGATGACCTGGTAAAGGTTGCGGGAGTCCGCTGGATGCGGGTGGCGCAGGACCGTTCACTTTGGAACTCTTTGGGGGAGGCCTATGTCCAGCAGTGGACGTCTTTCGGCTGATATGATGATGATGATGATGAATTATGTATAAATTGCTGGTTCGACCAATAAAGATGGTCGCAGGGAACTATTGTTGCATGTTGACCAAGAAGTGTATGGCATATTGTCATTGACAGGTGACATTTGTCAAGTGTAAGAAAAAGGGGCTGGATCGCTTGTTTATCGGACTTTCCTTAGCTCGGTGTCAAGTACTTGCATCCTCTGAATGTGTCTCATCTTTAAGTTATTATGCTACTAGCTGCCCTTTAAGTTATTACGTCACTGGGAACTATTGTTGCATGTTAACCAAAAAGTGTATGGCATATTGTCATTGACAGGTGACATTTGTCAAGTCAAAGATAATTTGGTCAAGTGTAAGAAAAAGGAGCTGGATCGCTTGTTTGTCGGACTTACCTTAGCTCGGTGTCAAGTACTTGCATCCTCTGAATGGTTCTCATCTTTAAGTTATTATATGCTATATAGGACTCAAATCAATGAAGTAGTTTCTGTTTAATACAACGACGGTGGCAAAGATACGGCATGCCTGTTGGTAAGCAGAGACCGTAGCCTAGGGACGCTTGCAACTAAAGAGAAGTCACAATGGTGTTGCCAACCATTAATATATTTGTCGACATAGAGAAAAATGGAGGTCTGAACAAAGGAGACCTACAGGAAATATATAACCTGATTGCGTGTTTATCGGCGGCCAATTTCTAAGGAATGCATCCAAATCCGCCATCTTCGTCCGTCATGTGGCTCCCACTTTATACAGGGTGACTGGTACTTCGACCTATTCCTTGAAAGGGGTTATACTAGAGCTAATTTGCAACAATTTATGTCCTGTCAACCAGGGGTCGAAACTCGCTGGTTTCCGAGATATTCGAGTTTTTAGTTTGTATGAAAAAAAATCTCCTTGCAGCCTTAAGCTGGTGATTGTGACAAAAGTACTTCCATCTGGATGGTAAAAAAACATTTTTGTCACAATCAGCACTTTAAGGCTGCAAGGCAATTTTTTTTCAAACAAACTAAAAACTCGAATAATTAAAAAAAATCGTGTTTTGACCCCTGGTTGACTGGACATAAATTGTTGCAAATTAGCTCTAGTATAACCCCTTTCAAGGAAAAGGTCGTATTACCAGTCACCCTGTAGATAAACTAATTACCCTCGCGGTTTCGCCCGCGTATTGCAAAGAAGATAATAGCCTAGCCTATGTCCAATTGTCCAGTGTATTTATCTGTGGAAATGTGTCCAGAGAAGAGAGTAAGTAGAGTGAGAGTGTGTAGAGGAACTCAAAATCCGGATACACCTCTTGACAGTTTGCCAGCAACGTATGCTGTCATTTTATTTCATTTCATTTCATTTCATATAATTTATTGCATAACATGTGTTTACATTGGTGTTAAAATACAGTTGGTTTCAACATGTACCCTTTCGGGCATAGCAATCTACTACTTTTATGGACATTATAGCGTCCCAGTATTAGCCTCAAATACATCATGTTGACGGGAAAGGTGGAGGATACGTGCTCGTGGCACACCGACAACCACATTGAGTGATCATGTCACAAAGCTCACCGGATTACGAGAACACCAGGCGCTGTAGCATATATCCACCCCGTAGGTCCATTCTATACATATACTGGTGCTTTTTTTAATCGGACAAGTAGTTCCGAAGATTGCCCATCAAACTGACAAACTCACAAAGCTACTTTAACTCTTTATAAATCATAATTTAGTACATATATATAGATGGCATAGACACCACCTGTACGAGATCCCAACTTGAGCCTGGGTATCATCCGTTTATAATTCGAAAACATACCGCCTCATGTGCTTAAGTAAATAGGTATACCGTAAACATAAGCGAACCATACTCGATATTTCAATTGGTTTGATTTCAGTAATATACAATAAAATTTCCATTTGACCTATGCCAACTACTACACTTTTGATAAATGCCGTGAGAAGGAGTTGCATCACACCTTGCCCTCCGATTCAGAGATCCCTTGCATAATTGTCACTGGTCTTTTATTTATAGGCCTACCTACCTTATTATTTTAATTTAATCTTGATTCTTAATTTTCCATTCAATTTCACCAGCATTAGAAATTTATGCCGATGGGAGCGTCATAAAGCGTAGATTGACCGAGTTAGTCGGATCAGATTTCTTCCGTTTTCGTTTGTTAAGTAATTATTACGAAAATAGGCTTCTTGAGATGATTATCGATATGTTACTTTATTGCTTGTCCGTCGTACAAGAAGTAGTAGAAGTAGAAGTAGAATGTGTTGTCGTACGGAAATTTTTTCGTTAAGAATATATGTAACAAATAGACAAATTCTGTCTACGATTAACAGATATTAATTACACTATTTCTCTTTCGATCTTGGTGTAGAATCAAATTGTAAACACAACTGGGTTACAACAGCTGCAAGCCCATGTCTGCAAATTTTTTCATCAAATTTGGATAATAATTGCCCATATAAATAATTATCCTTCGTATGTTTCACCTTCCAATATTGTTTTTAACCTGAACTTAGTCCTTGAATGAGCATTATTCAGTCATAGATAACGACAGTTGTCTATTTACTCAAAACCAAGTACCTACCTATTCTTGATTCGTTATAAAGACTAAATTTTTAAGTTAGTGGCGATCGAATTTACCTGCATGATTTGAATCCAATACTTATGTACGACAGTAAGTAAACGAAATAGTATAGCTCGGAGCAAGACATTGATCGTCGATTGTTTATCTGTTAACTGCTTACCACATAAAATCTTACGGTCAAGTCTTTCTTACCGTACCTCTACCTCTAGCATCACGTGACATCAAAAATAAAGCTTATTTTTCAGATAAATTATCTAAATCATTGCTAAACTTAGGCGAAAGTCTTGTTATCCAGCCTCTCCAGTATTAACTTGTATTTTTGAAAATAGCATACAGACACATGAATTTGTAAAATAATTTTACTTAGAAATTTGAATCCTCATTTTTGATGTGTGTGTGTGTGGCAGTAAGAAAGTTAAAATGAAACTTGATCATCATCATATCAGCCGAAAGACGTCCACTGCTGGACATAAGCCTCCCCCAAAGAGTGCCACAATGGCCGGTCCTGCGCCACCCGCATCCAGCGGACTCCCGCGACCTTTATCAGGTCATCAGTCCACCTTGTGGGGGGCCTACCCACGCCGCGCCTTCCGGTACGTGGTCGCCACTCGAGAACCTTTCCGCCCCAACGGCCATCGGGTCTACGTGCAATGTGCCCCGCTCACTGCCACTAAGTTTAGCGATTCGGAGTGCTATATCGGTTACCTTGGTTCTGCTGCGGATAGCCTCATTTTTGATGCGATCGCGCAGAGAAAAACCCTTTGAGTGATTTTGAGCCTTCTTATGAGGCCCATAGTAAGCGACCACGTTTCCGTGCCATACGTCATCCATCACTGGCAACACACACTGGTCAAAGACTTTCGTCTTGAGACTAGTTGAGACACTGCAGAATATTAGACGATAAGATGAAACTTATTGTCGGTCATTAATTGTTACAATTTAACCAATTGATCAAAATAAAGGTATCAAAACGAAAGTTTATTGGATTGCAAGCCCTCGGATTTCTTGTCCTATAGGCTCCTTTTAGATAGGTATGGGAAGGTAGAAAAGAGTGTCATATCATATAATATACATATACCAGGTACCTACGCTTTACCTACTTTAGAACGGACATTGCTTTTTTTATAGGTACTTCATTTCAAGGTACGATCCCCAATGCGCGAGTTCGCCTACTTATAAGTAGTAAACTCGTAAATCTATCACAATTATTTTAATAATTTATGACAATTGCAACACCCTTACAGGGTTTTCATACTTTTCATATAACAACTGACCACTGTAATATTAATATTTACATGTATTGTGTAATAAATATGATCACAATAAAACAGATTGGGTAATGGGACAAATAATACTAATTTTTAATGTAGTCTACTTATTTCGAATTCCGTAGCAGACTTTTATTATTGAAAAGAGGACTTTTAAGAACCTTTTTCCTTCTCCATTGTCCTGTGCCAGGATAATCGCCGTGCTGTGTTGTTTTATTGAACGAGCGACCGAAGCGAACGTAGTTCTCCGTTTCAGCTTGGGCCAAAATTCTTTCGTATGTCCGGATGTCCAGATATCCGGCTGTCCTCCTCTAAAAGTCGCATTTCTCAACCGTTTTTCGTGAAATTTTGTGAGCAGAGGGGTAATCACGTAACGTTCCGAACGCGCGTTAGGACAATTTAACTGTCATTTTTCCATATAAAAAGTGACATTTAGATCTACCTGACGCGCGTACAACGCGTTACGTGATCGACCTCGATAAGTTTGTAAGTATATAAACTTTTTTGAAGTAAGAAAAACATGGCCATTAATATTGACATCTGTATGTCAATAAAAAAATTAATCCACAGTTGACACATACGTCTGTCAGTTTTTGTAAATATAATTGTAAAATATAGTTAATTTTCTATTTTCTTAGTGTTGTATCCATATGTGGCCGACTCAACATTTATAATTTCTTATGCTGAAGAATTTACTGGTTTGAGTTCAATTCTTATCTATTTATCCCTTTCGGACCCGGCTAATACGATTGTGCGGGGGGGTTACATTTACTCGTAATTGTCAAATCAAAAACATATGTCAATATACTTCATTTTACGTTCGCAGGGTCTTGTTTTTCGGGTCTGAAAGGGATATTTAGCATTGTCTTCTCAAGTCAAAACAGGAGTTACGTCACGTGACGTCACACAGCGAAAGTCACGTGGTCAGCGCACAGTTGTTTTTTTGAAATTAAACTTTTAGTACTTTTTCGATAAAAATTAAAAAACTAAGAGCGTATTGCAAGCCTCCAGCATAAGACGAATCGCATGACATATTATTTATCAAAATCGGACCATAACTGTAGATCTGATGGCATGTACAAAAATCGGCCTCGCGTAATAATACTATTCAGTTTAAAAAAAATCGTCTCCTGATTCTATATTTCACGCGAGTTCTACAGCTCACAGAGTTTACTAATGGTCCTTTTTACAAATTTTTACAAAAAGTATGTGAAAAGGAAAATCGATTAATTTATTTTCTTCATTATTAAGACGTGCTAAATCTCTTACTGTGTTCGAAATCCTACTAAAAATACTATTTGTCCCTCTCATAACACTTTCTCCTTAGACTTTGTGGATGACTCTTTCTTAACATTTCTTCTGTACGTTATTTTATGTGAGTTTCTATATTTGTATATGTATATATATTTATTTATATATTATATTTAAGTATGTATAGTATTCATATTTTAGTGTCAGTATTGTATGTGCTACTAGGTTTCATAAATTATCTCTGCATCACCTACTATCTATGAATCGTACTGGTTAGATTTGATGATTTGATTTCCGCTTCCCTAAGGTTGTCCGGTAGAGATCGCTCTCTAGCGGTTAGACGGCCTGTTGTTTGCCTCTACTTGTGTTTATTATGTTCTGTACAGTTTTCTTTTATTCAGGTGTCCAATAAAGAGTAATTGTAGGTATTGTACGAGTATTATACTTATACATTTTAATTTCGTTAGTGTTGGTCTTTTTTGTGCGAAATGAAACAACATTTAGGTACCTAATTATTAAGACTCTAGTATTTAACAGTTTTGAATATTTATTTAAAACATTTTTATAATCATTGGTAAACCTATGAAAATGCTCTGATTAGACGTAAACTTATACATCGGGGCTTGTACCATCAGCCAAAAAAGCGGTCTACCACTTTTGGACCTTATTTTGTATGCAATAAAGTCGAAAAGTGGTAGACCACTTTCTTGGCTGACTGTACCTATATATTTTAATTTACAAGGCCTATCAATGTGTCTTTACTTAGTGTATGTTCCAATAAATTCCGAACACATTATTATTGATCTCATACTAACGTACTCACTTTAACTTGTAGTTATTACTTTAGGCTCACTTGTGTATTCAGGTTTCCACTATTCCATGTTTCGTTACTATAGGTACTCACTCAAGAGCAATGAAAACAAGTACACTTTACATATCGTATACCTACAAACTGTACCCGCAGTCTGTATAGGAAATAGATGATATAGGTAATCTGTAATTATAATTACAAATAGGATTTCAGTAAAAGTGTACCAGCTTTCCATTTTATCCCTAAAGCCAGGCTTCATATATGAAAATGTTAAATTACTTTTCTCAAATATGCAATGAAATTATTGACTTTACGTTCCTTATAAAGGATGTCCCAAAAAGAACGCAAGATTTGCCATACATTATGTATGGAAAATCTTGCGTTCTTTTTGGGACACCCTATACTAGGCTGCGAAGTATCTGTTTCAGGTGCGGCGAGAAGTGAGGCCCATAATGAAATTTACTTGCAAATTGATCTTCTTTTGTTTCATCTTCAATAGGGAACATAAAGCCGGGTATTCATTAGGCAACATTTGTCAATAAACTGTTTACGAATTTGATCACAATGTTTCGCGACAAGTTTAAGTAAAGACTGTTTCTGAGACTTCGCAGTCTACACTTGTCAGTTGTTTATAAACTCAAAATCATGTTTATAAACTCAAGTTCTGTTTATAAACTCGCGCATCACACGTCCACACCTATTAGTTTTTGCTTATAAACAGTTTATAAACACTTGTTCTCCACTCGAAGTGGGGAACATGGCAACATGTTTAATACACAATGTGTCATCACCTTTGTTTATAAACTGTTTACAGAGATGATGAAACATTGTGAAACACGGTTTATAAACTGTGTATAAACAGTGTATATTAACAAATGTTGCCTAATGAATACCCGGCTTAACGCAAAACTCTTCGTAGGTGGCGACACTAGCAGCGTTGACATTGTATCTCGTTCGCACTTGCGGTATTGTCTATGCAAGCATCCTTGTCACTCATTTGACATCAGAAGTATGTACAGTTTGTGTCAAAGAAATGTTTACAGTTTTGCACATTATGTCATTGTGATAAGGCAAAAAATGCATACATCTTGGACATCGACTGTACGTTGGATTTTTAATGAGTGGATTTGAATCCAGGGCTCAATTACGGATATTTGTCTATTTATTTAATATTTGAGGGAAGTAATTTTTTTATACCTATACTTCCATTGAGAACTATAACTACGAGTATACATATATAAGATAAAAAAGGTCTGTATTACAGAAAAGGTACTTATCTTAGTTTGATACAATCAGATCGTTATTTCGCAGCTAGACTTAAAGGATAAACTAGTATGTGGCAAATAATAGCAATATTTCTTTGGATAAATTGTTGTATTTCAGTAATATCCCTTATATTACTAAATATTTACACAATTATTTGTATTATCCTAATTAATGACTTAGTTATCACCCTAGAGTGCAGCCTCCCGATGAGCTAACGTTGCTATGAGATGACTATTTACAAAACATATTTCAAATAAATGAGGTTCTTTGTACTTCAGTCTTTATGCAATGGAAAGACCTCTGCAAAAAAATGAGAATCGAAATTTCCTATTTAGTTCCAGCCACCGTGTCCGTGTTCGATGCCTTGGTCGTAGCCAAAGCTGCTGTGGCCATGATCATGGAGATCGTGATGTTCGTGGAGATCGTGATGGTCGTGGAGATCGTGATGGTCATGGAGATCGTGATGGTCATGGAGATCGTGAAGGTCATGATGGTCGTGGTGCTCGTAGTGACCATGGTGGGCAGGGGGAGCGCTCCAGCCATGCGAGTGATGATGCTCCACAGCTTTGTGATGTACCGTATTAAACACCGGCACCGGGTACTTCTTCACCACATGGTAGGGTACCTTGATCAGCTTAACAACTGGTACTTTCACAATTCTCTCAACGGGAACGCGTCGCTCTACAGGCACCTGCACTACTCTCTCTACGGGCACTTTGACGATTTTTTCAACTGGGTAAGGTACTGGCTTGTCAACCTTAACCTGCTGGATCTTCACGACTGGCACTGGCACGTCCTTGTATACGGGCACTTGGACGGGGTAGGGCTGTGGCACTGGGATTTGTACAGTTTGCGGGTAAGGTACGGGGACTGGCTGCGGCACTCGGTGGATTTGCTCCCGGAAGACTTGGTAAGGTTCTTCTCTAACACGGTATTGGGTGGGTGCTCCGTTGTTGTTAGCCAATCCATGAATGTCCGTGATGACCGGAGCCTTAGGGCCTGGCGGGGGAGCCTCGCCGCCCGCAGCTACTGGAGCGGGCCCTGGGAAATTCGATCCAATGATGCCATTGTTAATAGGTCCGCTTGGCAGAGATGATGGGCCAAAGTTTGCAGGCAGGGATGACCCGCCAAAGTTGGAACTACCAGCGTCAAAACTGGGTGCGGTTAAGGAGTTACCGAAACCGCTTGATAAACTAGGTGCTCCCAAGGAACTTCCAATTCCTGATCCAATTGAGCTACCAATACCCGATCCGAATGAGCCAATACCACTTCCGATAGAGCTACCAATATCGGAGCTGACGGAGCTACCAAGACCGCTTCCCCCAAAAGATCCAAGGTTGCCACTGCCGAGTGATCCACTGCTAGAAAATCCTCCTAAACCAGAACCGATGATGGATGAGCCTCCATGGCTAGAGCCACCAATATCGGAGCTGACGGAGCTACCGAGACCGCTTCCCCCAAAAGATCCAAGGTTGCCACTGCCGAGTGATCCACTGCTAGAGAATCCTCCTAAACCAGAACCGATGATGGATGAGCCTCCATGGCTAGAGCCAATGCTGCCGTGTCCTAAACTGCTGGAACCAAAGTTGCTTGAACCCAGATGTTGGCTGTAGTCACCTATAGACCCACTCGAGCCTGAATATGTTGCCGATGGTAGAGATCCAGCCGGGAAGCTACTTGGAGAGAAGCTTGACGGAGCAGGCAACGAAGCGGGAGCAGAGTGCCCGCCGTGAGTCGATCCTCCACGTGGGTAGTGGTATCCTGAATCGGAGTGATGCTGACCTCCATGACAGCTGCCCACTAGGATGGCTAACATAGCCAATTTTTTCTGGAAACAAAAAAGTACACTGTGAACATACGAAAACTTAGTGTTGCATTATACTGTGATTTGTTTTCTAGGATTAAATAGTAGTAGTACTTACAAAAGTAGCCATGTCGATTAGCTAATCGCTGGCCACCTAAAATGTTGCGTCTTCTACAACAAGCTGGGCTTGTGTGTGCGGTTTTGGAGGTTTTCATCATATTTATATAAATGTCTCGATTAGGCGTGAGTCGGCCCGATATGGAGATCGAGAACACAAACTGGTTTTGATCATCTCTCTCGGCTTGGAACGACTAAATTATGCGTTTGATTTAATTCTATGGTTGGTGACTTAACAGTTGAATAAATATGGGTGCATCAATAATGTATCAGTTTATTTACCAACAAGCATGTTGTGGTCACTTCGACAGAAGCCCCTATACGGAGCGTATATTAGCTTAAATGGCCCCGCCGCGTATTTAAAGAACCTAAGAAGAAACGGGATGAAATATAGCACGTACTTAATCCCGTAGGTCCATTCTACATATTACTTACTGAAGAAACGGGTATTAGAATAGGATGGGTATAGTTTCTGAGATTACCTCCAACATACAAACTTAGATTTCACAGACATTACTTTATTAGTATCGGCACAGATCAATGAATAAAAGAATACTGTATCGGGAACCGTGAATGGTTTAATAGTACATTATTGCTGTGGCCGGGAAGGAGACAATTGCAGGTTGAGTATTTTGTTTAAACGGACGAGCTTGCGAGTCCGTTTAATTATAATACGAAGCCTGCAATTGCCATTCCGGCTGAGGCTAATATAGTGCTTTTCTCAAAAATGGGGGAATAAAAAAGACTAAATTTAAATCAAGCGTTATTATTAAATACAAATTGAGGATACTGCAAATGACATAAAATTAAACGTCATATTTTTTTTTAAACAGAATCGCAAGTGTATTTTGCCACCGAAAAACGCAATCTTTTAATGACACATACAAAAATGTCGCGTTTGCAACAGATAAATACGACTTGATTTGGTTGAATACGACCTGTGCCGTCTTTTATATGCCAGTTTCTACTTTTTAAAAAGTTTGGTACTCGACAAACAAAGGAATTCATATGTAACATTCCAGGCGGCCTGCAATGTTTTTATTTTTTAATTTTGATCTGGCCTTCAACTATACACTTTACCTTCCAATATGTAGCGAGTTATGTTCACTTTGCGGGCCATTTTTGAGAAAAATAATATTTTACCGGTAAATAGTTTTATACAGTTTATGTTTTCCAGTATTTTAAAGTCGTATTGAGTTGACTAATTACAATGAAAATCTGAAACTATAAGAGATACGGAAAATTGGTCTTAGGAGTCACGAGACCGATTTTAGAAAAAATTAAAAAACTACCTACATTCAAAGATTTTCGAAAAAGCCCATACTAAGCCCCTTAGTAAGTATGGGGAGATGTCACGTCTGAAACTAGACGAAATTGGTAAATTCGTAGTATTTTTTATTTATTTTAATTATCTACACCTATCTTTTAA
This sequence comes from Epinotia brunnichana, assembly GCA_963854355.1. NCBI lineage: Eukaryota > Metazoa > Arthropoda > Insecta > Lepidoptera > Tortricidae > Epinotia > Epinotia brunnichana. The sequence continues at coordinate 10,920,900 of OY977949.1, read as the reverse complement.
AAGCTGTAATAAAAAATAATTCCTATACTTACACCTTTGACGACCGCTTTAGCCTAGTTGGTAGTGAACCTGCCTACGAAGCAAGAGGTCCTGGGTTTGAATCCCGGTAAGGGCATTTATTTGTGTGATGAGCACGAATATTTGTTCCTGAGTCATGGATGTTTTCTATGTATTTAAGTATTTATTTCTCTATATAAGTATCTATATCGTCGCCTAGTACCCATAGTACAAGCTTTGCTTAGTTTGGGACTAGGTTGATTTGTGTAAGATTGTCCGCAAATATTTATTTATTTATTGTAGGTACCTATATACTGTTCGTACGGGGAGATCCATTTCCGTACATTAAATAAATAAAAAGAAAATAAAATATAATCAGTTTATTGCAGACAATAGTCCATATTACACATAAAAAATTACAATAATAATAATTAAAAATAAAACTTGCATCATAATAATGACTAGTCCCGCGTAAAAAGTTAGTTAGCTGTATATTATAAGCTATGACAGCTATTTTCTGTTCCCATCGCGATGGACGGAAGACCAGTACCGGTAGACAGGGCTACATAGGTTTTCCGAAATGGTCTTCAAAATACGGTTGCCGGAATTCCTCAGCCTACCCGAGAAAGCTGCAATACGGCTTCTGATGATGGCGAAAAAGTGGGGAACCCCCGCTTCCGCAAACATGCTCGACGCACTGCAAAACCTGGGCTGCTTCAGTAGGATGCGGAAAGTGTCATTGTATTGTACCCGCAATTTTGAGTAAGCTTTCGTACTAAAATTAAGCCAGAGTTGGCAGGTGTACTAAAACAGGCAAAATGCTCTGAACAGAGTCACTTTGACACCGTTTGTACACCTCGCAAACCTACGTGCGAGCATGTTACACCTAACAGATAAGGCCCTCCTTTCCCTTTCCATATCAAGGTCATCCTTGACATCACTACCAAGGATATATCCAAGGTATTTAAATACATTGACAACTCGCACTGGTAAAGCCATTCAGAATCAATTCCGGAATTCTATCCGGATCCCTTTCTGCCCTAAAAACTTTCGGCCTTTTAAACTATGAAATTCAGCATTTTCCTGTGATTGTAGATACAGGGTTTCTTAGCACCAATTCATCCTTACATCCAGCACTATTTATTTACGCAAAAAAAAGAACTCTGATATTTAGACAGATTTGACCGGGTTCGATTCCCGGCCGTATATGAGGCTTTTTTGAAAATCTTTGAATGCAGTTTTTATTTATTCTTTGAATGCAGCTGTGACTCCTAAAAGCAAATTTCCGTATCTCTTATAGTTTCGGATTTTCCCTCACTGCCCCGTTTCAATAATACTGCATAGCCACATAGGTACTTAGTAAGTATTGTAGTGGTGCGAGTCCGACTCTTAGCTCGGCCGAGTTTTTTTTAAGTAGGTATTACTTTTTCACTTATTGCCAAGTTTTTTCTCAAGGTCGGTGATAATATTGTGGCATATATTCTGTAATAAAAGCTTACAATATACCTTAATCAAAGAACTCGCACCGTGTCACTCCACCCCATCACCTTTGCAACAGGAATGATCCGGAGCAATTATATTTTTGATTTTATATTGATAACCAAAATGAAATATTAAGTAGGGGTATTCGTGGTTCTTGAATATTAATTTCAAGAAACTCGAGTACTTAATATTGATTGGGGCAATTTTTTATTGTTTTAATTCCGTCTTAGGAATGAAAGTCACTAGTTTTGAAAAAGATTGACAGTTAAATTGTACCGACGCGCGTTCGGAACGTTACGTGTTTACCCCCCCGGAAGTAAGAAACAGAACAATAAAAAATTATGTATACAAATCATATAAAATTACTATAACAAATGGAAACGAAATAGGAATGTTTAAAGCATGCCTTAATTTCATGATTTGATGATGATGTGTATACTAGTTACCACCCGTGACTTCGTCTGCGTAAACCCGGGATAAAAAACCGGTCAAGTACGAGTCTGCCTCGCGCACCGAGGGTTCCGTACAAACTTCCATACACCATACCTACCCGTCATGTCAGGACCCCATTCATTCTTGAACAATCTTAAACAGCTCATAGTAGAAGTTACCGTTGCAAAGCGCCTTCTGCATTTTGGTACTAACAACTTACAACCTAACCCAACCCAACCAAGCGATAGCTTTTTATCACGCGTACCGATTTCGATTACTTATTTTTTATTTGAAAGTAGGGACTTTACCGATAATCTGATAGGAATTTGAAGACATACAATTTCATAGAAAAGTATATAAATGACAAATTTAATTAAAACATTTTTTTGATAAATAAAAAAATAAGCTAGATAGAGATATCGTTTTATTTTTCCTATATTATTTATGTTACTCTTAATTATATGTTATTATTTCAGAATTTTCGCTTCGTAAACTTCGGAGATAAGGAGGGGGGGGGGGTTCTACACTTCTTAAATCTTAATTTTTAAACAAATACAACTCAAGCCCTTTCATATGACACCCCATTTGATATATTGACTACACTTTGATTTTTAACCCCCCTCATATTCGTCATTTAAACAGAAAATAAAAATGTATATTTTTTTTTCATGTTCCATACACGTGTCTTAACCCTTTTAACAGTTGTTCCAAATTTCAAATTGATAGCTTAAGTAGTTCCTGAGATATTTAACGTTGTGACAGACGGACAGAGTCGCACCATAAGGGTTCCTTTTTTTCCTTTTTGGTATGGAACCCTAAAAACTTTTCAGGCTATAAACTATCTTTGTGCAACATTTCATCCAAATCGGTTCAGCCGTTTAAGCGTGATTGAGTAACAAACATCCAGACATCCAAACTTTCACATTTATAATAGTATAGGTAGGATAAGTACCTACTTACGTTTTTTATAACATTACGACACTCGTGTGTTATGTTTATATCCCGATTAAGACACGTTGGCACCTTGCAGCAAGGTGTACATATGTATCCTGGACTCGGCGCATTCTTAAATTGACCGGGTTATACAGGTTTGTTTTTGATTCTCGGCAAATGGATTCTTACTCGACTAAACAAATTAAATCCTTCTTGTGAATTAATTGATTATTTCTTCTTGGATATGATATAGAAACGTTTCATTTAGTAAAACTATTTACTTTTGATAACATTTTACATGAATTTATATTGAATAAGAAAATATTTATTTTATTTTGTATTGGCTGTTTAGAGATTTCATCTAAGCCTCGCTGCAGGCGCACTGCGCCAACTTCACGAAAAAAAATTGTTGCGCGCCGTTATAGGTAATTTCACAAATATTAGTAAACATTGATGATGCGTGTTTGGTTATTATTAAAAATGTTGTCTCGTGGTGAATAGAAAAGTGATAAATAGAATTGACGCCACTGTACAGTCTTAAAAATGTACAAATACTCGTATGTTAGTAAAAACCTGTTGTCATCAATAGGTAACTAAAGGAAACAACTTAGGAGCCTGTAACATTTTAATTTTATGAAAAGGATTTTTTCCTCGCAAATGTGTTGAAAAACGTCGTATGACACGCGTGAGCTTTGATAATTACATCCTCGGCTCTCTTATCACGCTCACCTGCGGTTCGCGTGACAGTTTCGTCTCTGATGTAATGATCAACATACCTCACTTGTATCACAATGTACTATAAGTGAATTTATTTGACATTGTGACCCAATTGTAACTTTTAAGTGGTTTCCAAAGTCGTTCCATGGAATAAGTTCATGTAGGTAAGTACTACATTAATTTGAACCATATACATTACAATAGAACCTAGTAGGTACGTAATTATGGATTAAGAGTACCTACTGAATTACCTATATATATCGTTTTTATATGTTGTACGGTCGGCCTCATGTTTGTACCGTGTCGCTTAAACATCATGTTTAAACTGCCATACAAAGATGTCAAACGGGTGAAAATTATTGGAGTGATCATTCAGTAGACGAATACCTACTTACGCACAAACTCGTAAATTAGTTTAACAATCATCACTCTCACTCATCTCACTTTAGTTACAAGTCAACGCTCATTCCATATTTGCATCACACGCAATAAACGAGGCGACAGATATTCGAAATCCTCATTAAGATAAAAGCCGATGCGTTTCGTAATTTGATTTGATCGTAAAATCTTTATTAGACGATTGGTAACAAAAGTATGGGACTGTGCGGGCAGAAAGCGAGACGCACGCCACGCGAAGCGCGGACGCACCTCGAGCCACAAGCATTCGCCGGACCCAGCTAATGGGACGACATTAACAAGATTGCTACGTGCCAAAACTGACACCTTGTTACCTTAATTATTTACATCTATTAACAGCATTAACTCGCATTATTCTTTTACGGCGAAATCTATACGATGCGTGCAAAACACGGGTCCACGATCTCATCGATTGCGTAACCTCGAGGACATTCATCTTTGTAATCGATCATTAACGTTACTTAAGTGAAATCAGAGGAAAATTTCACTGAATAGTGGAATCTTAACGTGATATGATGTCATCTCATTTCACTATTTAACCATATGAGTCTAATTAACAGACTTTTTAGTAGACGCACGCAACATTCGCTATACTATTTTCACGCAAGTCTTGAGTTATGCTTATTACTTATTAGGTTATCGTGATTTGTGTTTGATTAAAACGGAACATCATTTTAAACAAATAATTTATTCAATAACAACTTAAAACTTATTAATCAAGGTACAAAACTTACATGATGTAAAATACTCAAAACAAATACTTATCACAATATAATCTAAAAACTTATGCCATATTATATTTACAACTTATTCTTTATTTTGTAAATATTTTTTATAACAAAACAGTCGATTTGGAAAACAGAAAGTAAAATATATTTACAACAATTTAATTTCAGTCTTATTTAAGAAAGTCTGTATTCATTGTTTAAGACAGTCCTTATATTAAATAAATGCCAATCAAAAACAATATCTTCTTACTAACATTATTAAATTATCTCAACACAACAACATCCATACTAAATTATGATTACACAAACAATAACATTTTACAATTAGGAAATAGGTAAGCGAAAAAACCTAAGGTAAGTGAAAAATTGAGTAAAACGGTATGTATAAACCGAGTAAAGCACCAAAGTTCATTTTAAGTATAATATATTCTTTATGAACTTTCTTTCTCTTCGCTAAAATCATCAGATTTAGCTTCTACTACAGGAGCTGGAGGTCTCAATAACATTGTCATGGCGGTATCTCCATCCTCTTTAGAGGTTTCAGCTTCAAACAGAGGCTCCGTTCTCAATATTCGAGTAATTTTAGGTTTGTTTACGCGCCGTCTGCGGCTATACTTACCGTGACTTCCTCTGCTCTTTGAAGGAGACAGAGGAGGGGGTTTTAGAAGTGGATACGGTTCATCGACATCTTTAGGGTATTTTCTTGGTGAATGACGACCAGATAAAAGTGCATTTGGATGCCTCTGTCTATCACCTTTTGCCCTGTGATTTATCATATTAAAGGGTCGTTTTGGCCTATCTTCTGTGAAACTGTTTATTGTATCGTCACCTTGCGCTGTTAAATCGACACTGGAAATCACCTCGCGACCATTTACAGTATCATCTTGCTCTATGACTGCCCCAATAGGATGGGTATTCGATGCATCTGCAATAGGTATTAAACTTTCTTCCTCCTCTTGACTTCGCGAGTACTTCACACCTTGATAAGGAAATCTGCCATTATTATAAACATCAAAATAAGGGCTACTGTATGCATTCAGACTGTCGCTTACTGCTGAAAGACCCCCATAATTATCATTTTTAAGTAGAAGCTGTTGTAGTTGCGTCATATCGAGCTTGATAGGCGAAGGTTTCACAAACTGATCTCGTAATCCCAGTAGATGTGAGTCGTCGCCTGGTGTTTTACCTTTCAACATTTCGGCAACTAATTTAAGATCAACGTTAAATGGATTTGCAACTCTAAAACCATTGATAGTCGACAGTAACCCTCCAGTTTGTGCATCAATTTCTGGTCTGTTTTGATTGTAGCCTGACTGTTTGGCAATTAATTTACTGAGAATTTCACTTCCCACATCAATTTGGTGACTGCCGACGTTTTGATTGAGTCGTCCAGGGAGTTGTGACGGTATATTTGTTTGGTCAAAATTGTTGTTATGTAAACGTAGAGCATCAGGAGATATTCCTTGGGTCAATCTGTATGGAATGTCATTCAATTTTAATATACTGGCTATATCTGTGGGAACTTGGCTTTGAGGACGCTGTATGTTTGGATTATTGGCCGATGACTGCAGATTATCCTGGTAATTATTTGAAGCCTGAGATACATAGTTCATGGCTGTTGAAGAGCCATCAACATAACGCTTGTTCTCGTGATTATAAGATGGACTTGGTGTCGGTTGTTTGCTATAGTATGGTATACTTTGTTCCAATTGCTTTAGTTCATCAGTGACGTCCTCTGACTTGCTGCTCTTGATATTGTATCCATAACCCGTATTCTTGTCTTTGTAGTATGCGTCAGTTATTTGCTTGTAATATTGTTTCAAATTATGTTCATTTATATCTTTGTTGTAGTTTTGTACAGCATATCTATTATTGCTGTCTACATTTTGTGGCGTTTTTATATTTTCCGAATTTGGAACTACATTAGACACGTCAATAGGCACTATGTTCTTCAGTGCTTTAGCGTGGTCGAAGAGCTGTTTTGGTTTGGATTCGACATTATTTTCTCTTCCATTTTGGTAATAAAATGGCGAAGCTGTAATTAGGTCTTGTTGGCTATTACCGTATGGGCTTGGTTGGGAAGATTTTTTATCATTATTGTTGTAATATAAATCTCCTTGGTTGTGGTTATTTAACGCTGATTGATAAAGCCCGTACATTTGCTGTTGTTTCAACTGTTCGTGAGCTTTAGCAGCAGCTTTTGCAAATTCTTGAGCTTCGTAACTATCTGGAGCCGATTTGGAGGTCTGGTCATAATTATAAGGTTTGCCAGTATCCATATGAAAACTCATTTGACTTACGGCTTGTTCAGGATGTAACCCCACGACTTGATGCCTTGGGTAGTTGCCTGACGGGTAATTATCCTGAGACGCCAATTGTCTTTTATCCCCCATTTTCCAACCATAATCGCCATGGGAATAATACCCCGGTTGAGCAGTTTCTTGTTCTAAATCCCTAGTACGACTACGCATGTGATTTATTGATTGATAATCGGGTTGTACGAAGTTCATATAAACATTATTCGCAGATGCTAGATTTCCGATACGATGGGTATCACTATTCGTATTTTCGATGATCTCAGATATTATGCCATCTTGCTGGTTATTATACGGTGAATTACCATATTGAGATAGAGATATTTCATGTAACGATTTTGATACAGAATTTACACCAGAATTTACAGTGTTTTGCCAATTATCATGGACAGGGTCCGGATAAGGGGACGAAGATGGCGACGGAGTCGGTGTTTGATATTCATTTTGATACTGTTGTGGATTTGGGTATCTGACTCCGTTCGCTGAGTTATCATAATGATCTATTTGCATTTTTTTATTCAACTCATTATTGTCGTAATTATTATACGGATTGCCCATTGTAGACGTAGGTCTGTTATTATTGTAATCTAGGGAGCTAGATTGAACTGACATAGGCGACGAAACATATTGCTGTAAATTTGGTTGACTGGAGAGAAATACAGGCGAAGAACTAGAAACGTAATTGTTAGCCGGGGTGCCTACATATTGACCACTTGGTAAGGATGTCGACAAGTACGGAGGGAGGGGTGAAGGGGTGCTTTGTACGCCGTCAAATGAATATGAGTTTTGGCTGTTATACTGAAAAGGATTGTTGCTGGAATGGTATGACTGCGAATGAGATATTTTGGGTTCCAATTGCGGTATTTGGTTAGGACGGTTATTATCGTAATTAGAAGGGTTGATTGTCGAGTATTGATATTGGGGTTGCGGAGTAGCAGTGTAACTTAGATTGGGAGCGGGGGTCGATACATATTGCTGCTGTTGCTGCTGATGTTGCTGCTGCTGTTGTTGCTGTTGCTGCTGTTGTTGTTGCTGTTGCTGATGTTGTTGCTGATGTAAGTATTGGTTATCTGCTCTCATCTGCTGCAGGAACTCTTCAGGTGGCAGAGAATACTGCATTGCCGCATACTGGTTGCTAGCCCCAGCGTCGCTGTCCTGTGGTACCTCGTTCTTTTGCCCATCATCGTGCTCCAACTGGCGTTGAAAAGGGTTTTTAATGCGATAAACTTTCCTTGATCTTCCACGCTCTACTCTGTTGTAGTCTTCGTTCTTTTGCGCGTCATCTGACATGTGATATTGCACGCTGACCGAACTCAAGGATTGACTGTTTGGGTCTCTCTGTATGATGTTGGTACTGTAGCTTGTGATAGTCTCAATCTGGCCATCGTTGGATGCGAGTTGCTGAAGACGAAGTAGATCCTGATCGCTAAACCCATCCTGACAGCGGACGTTTTCGTTGATTAAACTGGTTATGACTAGTATCCGTATCTGAAACGAAGAAAAAAAGAATTAACCAGTGTATGTAACGCTCAATATATTAACCTAATTAGCTATACCAACTAACTTATGTAATGAAAGTGTATATTCCAGTTTACAGTAATGACTTTAAAACCCACGGTGTGAATTGAACAAGATCCAGATAAACAAGTATTTTAAGTGGACACCTAGATCGCGTAAAACAGACAATTTAAATTAGTCACTACAGTACTATGAATAAAATATGATACCAAGAAAGTTGCAGGGGCTAGGCTAGCAGACGATCGGCCCATAGCCGTCCATGATTAATTAGTTACATGTTGGCATTACTTGGTTTTTAGATAGTTCACAAGGTTGAGCTACTAAGTTTCTCTTTCAGGTTCTGCCATACCAAGTTTTCCGAGGTTATGTTAAGGTCTTATGCGTTTGGATGCGTCCCAAGACAGCAATTAGGAACTAGTTATTCGCTTTCGCTCCTTGTGTTTACGGTAATCGCAAGTAATCAAAAGTTAATATTCAATACGTATTATTTACATCAGCTAAAAGGCTTTCATGATATTAACGACGATATGGGATATGACCTTCGATAATAGGGGTTACAGTTTAACGATAGAATAAAGTTTAATATATGCTATCTGGTAACTAGTTTTATAGTCGCTTTCAGAATTAATTCCGTATTAAAATTATCACCTACAGTCTGCAAAAAATATATACAAACATCGTATATGTAGTAAAGAAGTGGCTAGAGTGAAGAAATTAGTCTTCTATACGAAATTAATAGAGCGGTAAAGTTTGTGCGGGTTGTATTTAGCAGGTAATCTCCGGCAGTACAGTCACCGGCATCAATATATGATGAATCAAAGGCCGCAAAAATATCTGACACGCTCTTCCGGCTCTAGGAATAGAGTTGTCATCAGATATTTTTGCGGCCTTTGTTCCATCATATATTTATGCCGGCGGTGAATGCTATCCGATTTCATAAAATTATTTTAATAGTATATTGAATAGACTTTTGGGATGGACATAAGGCACATAGGCTAGATTTTATCCCGCAGCTTCACTTGCGCTGGTAATACGACGGCTGCTTGTTATTCTTTAAAACTTTAACATGAACACAAGGGTTTTATTTAGGTACCTAATAGGTATCTTACATACACAACCTCGGAGATCATATTTCCTCTTTATAACTTGATGTATAGACTTCCCGCGTGTCTCCGCACGTTTAGGTATTACAAATAAGCCAGGCGGAGCCACGAGATAATATATAGCCTATATCAGATCATGATGGTCCATTCTATAATAATGTTTAATTTTTCTTTTATCGGATGAATGGTTCTGCGCGGAGATTACCGCCTACATAAAAACTTAAAACTTCACAGACTTTTCCCCTTTATAATATGACTATAGATTCACGGTAAGCAGATTCATCCCACCGCAGATCAGACAGGATATAAAAAGGAGGAAAAATGTAAAAGTGGGCACGGTGTGTGACGCCCTGGAATGTTGAATTGGCATTTTGTAACACGATAGTGACATGCGCTGCAACACCTCAGCCGTGAATCCACTGATCTCATGTTAGCTCTATGATTTACGACAACACCCGCTATAATTTTCTTAACCACCTATATTGTTCACGTGCTTGGTCACATAATGATTTAAAGGGTAATAAAATAGGTAATCATTAGTTGATAAAACAGTGATACTTTGTGAAAGACATTTGGATCTCTCATTATTGTGTTTAGCGTAGGTATTTGTTTTGTGTTGCCTTCCAGGAGGTAACTCAGGTAAAGGCTCCGACGGAAGACCAGCGCTGGCCTTCTAGGTTAGCACCATGCTGAGTCGGGGCCTTTTCGTGGACCATGTATTTTTAACGTTCTGTGTTTTGTTTTTTACACCCATTGTTTTGTCCACGAATAAATGTTTTCTTTCTTTCTTTCTTTCTTTCATTAATAAAAGGAATAATATAAGCAAGCTGAGGAGAAATCAATATTTGGGAAGTATGTTGAATAAATAATACACGGGAACAATCTTACACAAATCTACCTAGTACCATAGTAAGCTCAATAAGGCTTGTGATATCGGTAGGTACTAGACGACGATATATTAATAGATAGAAATACTCAAATAAACTAAGGGTATTTAAGGTATTTGTTACTGTGGGCCTTAGATGCCTGAATTAAATGGTTTATTATCAGTGGGTAGTGACTCTGCCTACGAAGCTGGAGGTCCCGGGTTCGAATTCCGGTCAGGGCATTTATTTGTGTATTTATCACGAATATTTGTTCCTGAGTTATGGATGTTATGTATATAAGTATCTATATGTATGTATCTATTATATATATCATCGCCTAGTACCCACAACACAAGCCTTACTGAGCTTACCGTGGGCCTAGGTTGATTTGTGTAAGATTGTCCCGTAATATTTATTTATTTATTATATTATTTATTTAAATACATAGAAAACATCCAAGACAGAACACAAATATTCATGCTCATAAAGTCATAACACAAATATTTGCCCTTACCGAAAAAAAATTACACATATATTCGCTCTTCAAGTCTATCGCAGTAGGCTAATGAAACACTAAATAGTCTAAATACTTACATAACAAAACAAATAGTAGATACATTTGTTTTATACATAGGAATGCTCATGTAATAACTAAAAACCGACCCAACACTTGTTTAGTTAGTATGCTCGCAATAAAATTAACTTAATAGAAACATATCAACCATAGTCCACATTGATAGGCACGATAACATATTGTTGCTAAATGGGTAGTAAACCATCAAATTATGGTACAGATGTAGTGAATAATTTGTCGATTTAAATGCAACGTTATGAATGTACCTAATACCTTCTTAGCAGCTGTTTATTTTTTTGATTTTCCAATACTCTTTGCTTACTGTCTCTTCTATTGTCTGCAACGTTCTAGATGTTTATCTTCCAGGATTTCATCAGCATATAAACCCTAGAGGTTTCCACTGGTGAAAAAATGTATACCAAAATGTACTACTCAGATTATATTGGTCAATAAATTAAAAAAAAAAAAAAAACAAAAGGAAACTATTGGTCTGTTTTATGCTTAAGGCGACGTGAGCTCCAAAAACGGATTTTTAAAAAATCGTTGCTCTTGTTTGGATTGTAATACGGCTGCCTTAAATTTAATTAGCAATCTTGAGGCCTTTCTCGAAGGAAATCAGCTATTCGAATCCTGAGTTTTTGACTTTCGCTCAATAGAAAAAAATCACGAACATAGGTATAAAATACACTTAAAAAAATTCTACCAAATTATGCACAACAGCTAAACATATTACAATTGGTTCTTAAAATCGGCAATGTCATGTTTGAGGGAAATCAGCTATTACTTTTTTATTTATTAAAACGCACAAAGAAATAAAATTAAAAAACATGATATCCGCGCTTCCAAATACGCACTTCCATCTCACTCACGCTTATGCTCAGTGAGAGGAAGAGCAGACCACGAACCTACGTCCCCTTAATGTATTCTGTACACTTATTATGTAAGAATGTTTGTTTCTGAATTAAAAAAAAAAACAATCATTTCCCATCGTTTTTTCTCGGAAATGTTCGTATTTGTCATGCTACTACTAACATCAGTCAACCTCAGTACTTTTTGTACCGTGACCGACTGAAATAGCAAGGCACGTTCGTACGTTTCCGTGAAAAAACTATGGGAAACCATTATGCACTACATCTGTACTAAAGTATTTATAAAATAAAAAATATAATTAAAATCGTAATAAGATATGGACATTGAAAGTTTAAAAAACATAATATGCATATTTTTTATTGTCCAAGAGTAAATTTAAAGCTAACAATAGAATCCTTACGCTTTTATAGAAACCAAATTGTATAACAACAATTTACTTGATTTTCCATACAGCGGTTGGCACAAATAACAGGTGTGACGTCATACCTGTGTGTCATATCATATGTATGTCATAGTATACTAGGGCACAAGATCGGTGATTTATTAATATTCGTAGATACCCACGTAATCGTACCTAGTTGTATCATAAGCTACGGTAGCCTAGTGGTTCAGGCATGCGGCTGTCAAGCGGCGGTCGTGGGTTCGAATCCCGGCTCGTACCAATGAGTTTTTCGGAACTTATGTACGGAAATACCGTTAGCTTTTCGGTGAAGGAAATCATCGTGAGGAAACCGGTCTCATCCCAATAAGGTCTAGTTTTCCCTCTGAGTTGGAAGGTCAGATGGCAGTCCTTTAGGGGCACAACTGGGAATAATAACGCTAGGATGATGATGATGACCCACGTAATCGTACCTAGTTTAAAATCATTGGATAGGTAATCCTCTTAAATTGAATAAAGATCGTACGTCAGACATTTCCAATGTTCCATGAAATTTATAATAGAAATGGCAGCGATGGATCGTGAACGGATCCGCATAATGGGTAGAAAGTGGGAATGTACGGGGTGTATCGTGATGGAGGTGAAAGGGCAAGCTGGCGCGTTGTCGCCTACGCGGGTTAGGTTGTGACTCATTATGCCGACAGGATTATGCAATGGTAAATTCATTTTCATCGTTACACGTTTTCATAAGGTATTTTGCAATGGTTTTTCGGGATGTGGAAGGGCAAATTGGCGAGCTGTTGCTTACTGAGCTTCAAACCTCATGTTAATATCGAAGTTATCGTTGTTTATATTTTGGTGTTGATTTTCCGGGATATCGTATATTTATGCCGAAATTAAATTTGAAAGTTATAAATGCTAACAAAAACAATGTTTACTGTGACCATAATTACCTATGCCACGTTACTAATACTAATGCAACATAATTTTCGTTGTTATTTTTTTCTCTTTCGGAAAAAAAGTTCGGCTTTGTACATTATTTATAGTCTTTTTTTCTTGCCTACTGTACTCCACCTGTTTTTTTTTATTTTTTATTCATAAACAAACAGTTTCACATAATAAGTGTACCTACATTAAGCAATATACCAATAGTTTCCTGGAAGATTAACATCTAGAACGTTGCCGATAATGGAAGAGACAGTAAACAAAGAGAATTGGAAAATAACGTTGCATTTCACAATTGAATTGTCAATACAAAAAAAAGACTTAAATTTAAAATTTCATGCAACACTTAGTGGTACGTTCGAAGCGCATAATAAACTATTGAATAGGTACCTACCACAAAATGGCCAAGTAATGGCTAAATAATGTATAGTATAAACTTGTGTGTATAATATAAAGTTTTAAAAAGTAGGTCGATAACAAATGGCATAATTACATAGAAAATTTTATGAGAGGCATTAATTATCATGAATCAGAATGTACGAGTATTACAAGTCCTGATCATTTTGTTTTGTTTTATGAATGTTTTATCGTGTACGAGCTTAACATAAATACGTATATTTTACATTCAGGACTCCTTGCGTTTTTAAATTATCCATTATTATCAGCTGCTTGATCAAAACAGACACCGTAGCCTATCAACAAGCGATCCTTTATTGGTTTGAGGATTCTTTGAGTCGACAGGCTAGAGCGAGACTTAAATAATATTATTCTAAAGATTTGATCACATCGATAACAATTATTAACTGCTGTAGTAATAAAATACCCACTTGCGGAGAAATCACTAGGTACCTACTTAACTGAGAAAATGAAGATTGGTAAATTTCGTAAACAGAAAAATTGCAACCAGAAAAAAACGATTTTGGAAAAATGTCGTATTAATTATATGTCTGTAAGTCAATTTAAAAACCTCTACATACATAATTCAGCCGCCACAGTTCGAATTAAATCACCTTGTCTAATCAATTAGCACTTTTTCATAATGATGCCACAATATCGTGCTTCCAATACTTAACATATCAAACAATAACGCGTAACGTAACCTATAGTCTTTCAGATACGGTTGAAAATGCAACAAAATCTAGTTGATCTAGTCTCGCACCCATGCACTATGCAACAAGCAAGAAATATATCATCCAAAATCCAACTGATTTCATATCTTATTACATCCAGTTAAGGCTGAAAACTGAAATACGTACTGTATCTAACCCAGGGGTCAAGTTAAGAGTGGCAGTGACACTAAGTTTCCTGCATGCTAAATTAATTTCTCATTTGATGTGGTTCAACGTACATGCAAATTTCAATGACCTGTAATAACCTCTTGTGACCTATGCTAATACGAGGTGAGAAGAGTATGTATATAGTTAGAATCGATGACGTGTCTAATTAAAACATGTATTTAATTGACGAAGCATATAAATACACAGTATGTTTGTATATCTCTAGTTGCCTCTCTGTCAGAATCAAAATCAAACTCAAAGTTATTTATTCTTCAATTTAGGTATATTATATACACATATGTGTTGATAAACTAGGTACCACAGGTTCGGAAAGAAACCCTTTGCCTCGTGAAGAACGTGGTGTGTAAAAAAATATGGTATTTTTGTTCAAAACAGTATACAATATGTATTTTTTAGAATCGTGTGGTTTTCCTTTCTATATTTGATGGGTGGGATGTGCAATGCAACAGAGGGTAGATAGATCAATTGGCATCCATAAATAGCAAGAGTCAAATTTTCATCTCTAAAATATAACAAGATAAACAAAATTCTTCTCACGTGTGCAGCTAAATATTTACAAAATTCTAAAGCAAGAAAGGCTTTGAAATCAACTCGTTTTCGTTGTGACATCAGGCCTAGAGCAACCGGATTGAATGTAACATTTTATATGAATATTAAATGAAATATGCTTAATAACATGTAAATCATTTCCGATGTAGCAAAACTGTCGTGTGCTACATATAGAAGCAGGCGAATGGTGGGCCGTATTGAAGGTGAATATATATTTCTTAATCCTCCTTTGCTGATATGGCTTTATACGTAGGTCAAATACTTCTTTTTATGCGATTTTTTTTTTTTACTTTTAAGGACTTGCGCCTTACAACTTTTTATATTCAACTATTTGTGATTAGATTATAGGTATGTAGGTTGGTTACTTATTTAAATATTGTATTGTGACTCGAATGTTAAATGTAATGCCAATTAGCACGTATAAGGTTTAGCTGTTAGTGCTGATAATGTTAAATAATAAATAAATCATCATCATCATCATATCAGCCGAAAGACGTCCACTGCTGGACATAGGCCTCCCCCAAATAGTGCCACAATGGCCGGTCCTGCGCCAACCGCATCCAGCGGACTCCCGCGACCTTTACCAGGTTATCAGTCTACCTTGCGGGGGCCTACCCACGCCGCGCCTTCCAGTACGTGGTCGCCACTCGAGAACCTTTCTGCCCCAACGGCCATCGGTTCTCCGTGCAATGTGCCCCGCCCACTGCCACTTAAGTTTAGCAATTCGGAGGGCTATATCGGTTACCTTGGTTCTGCTGCGGGTAGCCTCATTACTGATGCGATCGCGCAGAGAAACTCCCAGCATAGCCCTCTCCATTGCCCTTTGAGTGACTTTGAGCCTTCTTATGAGGCCCATAGTAAGCGACCACGTTACCGTGCCATATGTCATCACTGGCAACACACACTGGTCAAAGACTCTCGTCTTGAGACACTGCGGAATATTGGACGAAAAGATGTGCCGTAGATTCCCGAATGCTGCCCTGCCGAGTCGGATTCCACGATTGACCTCTTTCTCAAAGTTGGACCTACCTAACTGGACAGTCTGTCCTAGGTATACATAATCGTCTACAACTTCGAGCGTAAAGTGTCCGATTGAAATGGGAGTTGGTACTACATTGACGTTTGACATGATTTTCGTTTTATCCATGTTCATCCTTAGACCAACTCACTCGGAAGCTTTACTGAGGTCATCGAGCATAGTACTCAAGTCCTCCATGGTCTCAGCCAGGACTACTATATCATCAGCAAACCGAAGGTGAGTGATGTACTCGCCGTTGATGTTGGTGCCTAACCTTCTCCAGTCCAGAGCCTTGAAAACGTTTTCCAGTGCAGCGCTGAACAGTTTTGGGGAAATAACATCCCCTTGTCTGACACCCCGCTGCAGCGGAATAGGCTTCGAGCTCTGATCCTGAAGTCGGACTGACATAGTGGCGTTATCGTACAAACACTTTAGTACTTCGATATAGCGGCAGTCTACTTGGCACCGCTGGAGAGACTGTAGTAACAGCCCAGGTTTCGACAAAATCGAAGGCTTTCTCGTAGTCCACGAACGCTCAACAGAGGGGCAGGTTATACTCCTCAGTCTTCTGTATAACCTGGCGGAGCGTGTGGATGTGGTCTACGGTACTAAAGCCTCTTCGGAAATCGGCTTGTTCGGGAGGCTGGAAGTCATCAAGCCTGCGTACGAGACGATTCGTAATGACTCTTGAAAAAATAAATAATATAATATATTCAACTAAAAATTGTCCTGAAAAATATGGGTAGGTGCAAACCTATAGTTTTTGGAAAAAATGTCTTGATACTTAGGTATAACAAATTCCAATTATTATTTTCTTTCGTATCTACTCAAAAATAACGCATAATTTACTTATATAGCCGCAAGTGGAACCAGATGTGGATTATCCATAATAGGCAAACTAGGCACGAGTCTAGCGGCCCATGATTCCAGAATCCAGGTAGGCGCGACGAGCAGGGGGCCGATTTTTGACTTTCGAGCGCCCAAAAATAAATAAAAATACGATTGTAGTGTCAAAATTGCAGGCACTTACTTTCTACCGATAGAATTGAAACGAGTGGTTAGTTTCACTCGTTTTTCAATTTTTTATCGCTATTTCAAAATAGTATTTCATAATTTTTGACAGCTTTCGAGTGAAAGACTCGTAAGTCAAAAATCGGTCCCCTGCACGCGCGCGAAATAGTTTTTTTTCCTATTTTTTAGGGTTCCGTAGCCAAATGGCAAAAAACGGAACCCTTATAGATTCGTCATGTCTGTCTGTCTGTCTGTCCGTCCGTATGTCACAGCCACTTTTTTCCGAAACTATAAGAGCTATACTGTTGAAACTTGGTAAGTAGATGTATTCTGTAAACCGCATTAGGATTTTCACACAAAAATAGAAAAAAAAAACAATAAATTTTGGGGTTCCCCATACTTAGAACTGAAACTCAAAAATGTTTTTTTCATCATACCCATATGTGTGGGGTATTTATGGATAGGTCTTCAAAAATGATATTGAGGTTTCTAACATCATTAATGATAAAACTAAAAATAAGAGAATGATAAAAATAAAAAAAATATATGGTGTACATTACCATGCAAACTTCCAACGAAATTTGATTTGAACGAAATCTAGTAAGTAGTTTTTTTTTAATACGTCATAAATCGTAAAAAGCAATTTATTTAACGGAACCCTTCATGTGCGAGTCCGACTCGCACTTGGCCACTTTTCTTTTAGCGTAGAATCGTCAAGATATTTGTTTTCGGCGTAGAATTAGTGGCCAAAAAAAGATACTTGGATTTTAAAATTATTAATAACTTGGAAAATATAAGGCTCAGAAGAAAATTTTGGATTAAGGTTGATGCGTTTTCATGCCCTTTATTCAAATATTAAAAAAAACGAAAATAGAAAAAAGTGAGTTACTTGTTTTCTGTATGGGGCAGCCGAGTTATCCCGGCTGCTGTCTATGACAGTAGTCGTTAAGCCGAGTTAGAGGCCTTCGGGCGGCTTCAGAACATCTAACAGTCGAGTTGCCCACTCACTTGATAAAGGGGGACCACTGTCACTTGCGTCCGCAGGAGCTTACCTACCACAACCCTGCACGTGTCCCCTCCCCTGGGTGGTACTAAAGAGTGACAAACTAAAAGGCCAAATAATGTATGCCATACGATTAAATAAATAAATCTATAGCCGATAGAGGGGCGCCGATGAGGTGCTTGCCTAAGGCGCTCTCGACATATAATCCGCCTCTGATTGGAATGGGAATGGAGGTGAGTTTTTGTTTTGAAAAAAAATATATTTGTAAAATTAGACCCAAAAAACATTAAAAATAACACAAGCTATGTTTAATCCGAAATAAACTAAAAATATAGTCCCTACCTTACCTTAATTGAACCTACGGTCGACGATATGCTTACGTCAAAGACCCGAAGTGTAGCTATATACAGCTATCTCATCCCCAGATTAGAAATGATCGCGGTCGAATACTCGTAATAATGAGATTCCAGTTCGAAACTATCCACGGAGGTTTGATGTTAAATCACAAATATATTAAATAAATAACGTCAACTTTCTAAATTACATAATAATAACAATAACAAAGCTATCTTCGCATCTTCCCTAAGGGCGGGCCCTAGCGATTATATCCAACCAGTTAGCTAACTCATGAAAGCCATTATCCATTATTCACCAGTCAGAGGTCGCGCGACAGGGACGCATGCGCGGGATGTTTCTCTGCCCTTTACTGGTCACGTTTCACCCGATGCGCGCGCGCAGGGAAAGTCGCTTCCGAGCTGCTTTCAGCTACCTTCCTAGGTCTTTGACTTTGATGGAACGTGGGAACTGAAAGGGAAACCTATTGGGTTTAAGCTTTGTTTACGCAATCTGACCTAGAGTTGGCATTTGCATTTCCGGTGCGATCAGTAGGTACGTAGTTATGAGGTTGCGAGGATGTTGCCAGGTTTTTCAATCAATCAATCATTTATTGCGTTTCATGTTAGTATAATAAGATCTTAAAGCTAGGTACAGTTCAAACATGAGCTCTGTTGAGCATTGCAATTACTTAAAACTACAAAAATGTCAAAATACGGAACTTTTTTGCTGGTTAACTGGATTTTACATTTATAGATTAGGTATGTAAAGTGGTTTAAAGGAGATTTGTGACGAAATATTTTGATTAAGTGCCTGCCCACGAGTAACTATGTTAATCGGAAATGGTTTTACGTAATTTTGAGAGGCTTGCGAATCTTGAGATTGGGGTCGTTTATTAAATTAAACGACAATTATTGGTTGACAAATAATAACAAATACAGACTAAAAATCATATTACCTAACTACTTTTTTACTACTTACTTACGGTTATTTGTCAAGATTACGTATGTCTTGGTCGCTCATTCGTCACAATTAGACCTAATCATGAGGAAGACAAATTGTCAATACTCTACGTAGAACTATAGAAATTATCGCTTTAAGTAAGCTAATTTGTCAACGCTACTTTCTATATCTACAATAATGGGTATTATAAACTCATAGTCTATTGTTTTATTTATCTGTCATTCACTAAATGGACTTTACCTTGTCTATTTTCTAATTTTTCAACATTTAATTCTGAAATTAATCTTCTATACAAAATGTCACCGACAACAGTCTTCGAGCCACGCAACCGACGTAATAACGGTATTGTACAATATTGCGTTAAGGTAGGTAATAGTCGACGTTATGATTATGACTCATGCGGTAATAGGCAGTTGCGAGTACGCACCGTGGTTGGGTCAATAGAAGCATAGAGGGTTTGCTTGGTGACCTTTTGTGCGGTTCCTTGACAATTGGCATCTATATTTATCCTACCGCGGTGGGAATAGACTTGACAGTTTAAATGTCAAGATGTATGTGTGTACTGGCTTCGACAGTACATATACTACATATACTAAAATTGGAACGATACAGAGATTAACATGGCCCCTCCGCAAGGATGACACGCAAAATTGTTATCTCCTAAATATAATAATGATCTCTTAATGATATAATATAATTAGCTAGTCCGACCTCTGAAGAGGCGGTATCAGTCGAACGAGGGGGCGAAGGGAACGAAGTTCTATGCTTCATCTTGGGCTGAAAATCGTTCGTATGTCCGGTGTCTCTCCATATGTCACGCTGTCCGGCTGTCCGGCTGTTCAATCAAATCAAAATCAAAATCAAAATAATTTATTTCAGTAACTTATAAATACGTATACAAGTATCTGTGCTGGTGCCTCTTTTTAAGTATATAATATACTTGTGCTAAGAAGATCACCGCTCTTCCACATGTTGTGACTTAGGTGTAGGCATAACTTAAAATATAATGTATATAATAAGTAAACATTTTATATTATACTATGTGGTAAGTGTGTGCGCGTGTGTGTGTGTGTGTGTGTGTGTGTGTGTGTGTGTGTGTGTGTGTGTGTGTGTGTGTGTGTGTGTGTGTGTGTGTGTGTGTATCACATTTAATATACAGGTCTCTGAAGTAAATTTTCAATATCAAAATAGCTTTTGGTTTTTAACCATACTGTTAACTTAGATTTACACTCATGCGTGGTGGAGGAATACATATATATGTGCTTATTTATAAGATTATACAGGTTGGCAGATTGTGCTGCTTGTTGTCTCCTTGCAAATGCAGATTTCACTGTGGGAGTGTGGATAACTTTAGTTCTTTTCCTACGTGTACTTGTTGTTTCCAGTGTATATGTGGTTGTCTTGTGTGTCTTTATGATAAGGCTAAATATATATAATTTTCTTACAGATAATAAGTCACAGAGTGTATAAAGTTTGTTTGTGGAAAATCTGTACGGTTTGAAAAACATCACTTTTAGAAGTGCCCTTTGAGCTCTCTCAAGCTCAAGAAATTTGGTCTTAGTTGCACCACCCCATATAGGGATACAATACGCAAGGACTGACTGGGCCAGTGATATGTAAACTTGATTTAGTACGGTCTTCGTTACTACGTGCCTAAGATTTTTAAAGACCCAGATAAGTTTACGAATTCTGCCCATAATACTCTCAGTGTGCAAGTGCCAGGTGAGTCGTTGGTCGACCATAACCCCCAGGTATCTAGTGGATTCTACCTTCTCGATGGCTGGGCAGGCACAGATGGTTTGCGTGTTGTGGCAAGTATGGATCCTGATTGAGAAGTCTGTGTCTGGTTGCGTACGATTATAGTTTGTGAAGCAAACGTAGTTAGTTTTAGTTGTGTTTAGGGTAAGAAGATTTGTTTGTAGCCATCCGGCAATTTTTGTGAGGCCACTTTCTGCGGATAGGCGCACTTCCTCCCATGTATCCCCTGAGAATACCACAGCAGTGTCGTCAGCATATGTGAAAACGGTTCCCGCCTCAATACGCATGTTACATAGCTGATTAATGTAAATAAGGAAGAGTGTAGGGCCTAGAACACTACCCTGTGGTACTCCGTAGGATATAGCGCGTTCATCACTGATATGATTTCCCAATTTGACCTTTTGGGTCCTATTTCGAAGATAGCTACTAAACAGACACAAAGAAGCACCCCTTATACCAATCTTCTCCAGGGTGTTGACAAGGATGGGGACAGAAACGGTGTCGAATGCTTTTTTGAGATCCAGAAACACAGATAAACATTTTTTATTACCGTCCACTTTACTAGTTATTAGTGAGGTAAGAGCAGTAACAGCATCTTCTGTCGAGATACCCTTTCTAAACCCGTACTGTGCCTTCGATAACAGATTAAATTTATTTAAGTAATTGACCAGCCTTGTGTTTATCAGTTTCTCTAGAATCTTAGAAATGGAGGGTAGCACCGATATAGGTCTATAATTAGACACGTCATCTCTGCTCCCACCCTTGTACACCGGAGTAATCACGGCTTGTTTTAGAACATCAGGAAAAACCCCTTGATGGAAACACAAATTTGCTAGGTGCGATATTATTGGGACTACAATATTACTGGCTACTTTTAAGAATTGAGTCGGGATATTATCCCAGCCAGGAGCGCTACTAGACTTTAGTTTAGATAGGACTGAAAGGACTTCGTTTGGGTCTGTCTCAAAAATAACAAATGAGTTCATCACAGGGCCATCCAAGGTCGGTGTATCGCGTGCAGTATACGTTGTTGAATTACTACCTACCGGAATAACTTCAGCGAGAGATTTGCCAATGTTGGAGAAGTACTGGTTTACAGCGTTGACTGAATCTGTAGGTGAGCCTTTGATGTCCAGCAATTCAGTACTTTCAGTCTTATCCAGTTTACGATTGGTTATTTTATTTATTGCTTTCCAAAGTGCTCTAGGATTTTTATTCGCTTTAATTAATTGTTCCCTATCATATTTCCTTTTTAATTTTTTGATTAAACCATTACAGAAGTTGCGATATCGTTTATAAGTAATTTTTAAAACCGTATTATCTGGATTGTTCCGAACGCTTTTCTGCATGTTATTCCTGTTTCTAATACAGCGCAAAATTCCCGTTGTAATCCAGGGTTTGAGGATACGAGTACTCCTGGGCACTAAAGTGACAATAGTACTTTCTACGAGACATGTTCTAATTTTGTTTATAAACAGTTCAGTTAGTTTGTTAGGGTCATTTATGCTATATAATTCAGCTAGGTTTTTCTTTAAGAGAGTACTAAGTGCCTTTTCAAAATTTATACAAATTTTTGTTTTATTGCAGGATTTTGTAATATGTGTGCTACCGGTTTTAAGTAGTATCATCGCGTGGTCAGTAATCGTTGTATCTAAAACCACAACGTGTTCTCCTCTACAGATCGCATTTCTCAACCGATTCTCGTGAAATGTTGTGACCAGGCTCGTTAATTATATACGAGTAGAACTTTACCGTCGAGCCACATTTTCAAAATTTAAGAAAAATTACAAAAGGCAGGCTCGCGCTTTCTACAGCTCACAGAGCCACTAATATGTATTAAAATTAAGAAGTAACGAGTCAAATCAAAACAATTTTTCGAAAAACCCAACTGCTTTTTTGCAAATATTATAGCCAATGTCACTCTCACGATTAAGAGGAATCCAACGACACCTCACATGTCGAAATCCGTCAAACGGTTTTGGCTGCAGGGCGTGTCAAAGAATAAGACATGCCCACATACATACATACTTACATACATACTTACATACATACTTACATACATACTTACATACATACTTACATACATATATACATACTTACATACATACATACATACGCTCGAAAAACATAACCCTCTCTCCTTCGGCAGTCGGGTAATTATAAGAGAGCCACTAAGAGGGTGGCATTTGTAAAACCCACTTTAAATAAATAATGATAAAAAAGTAAGTATGTGGATTGGAACGATACACTACGTAAGCTCTCATTTGTTAGTTAAAATTTAAGTAGGTATCGTATTTATACTGAATTAATTCATAATTTTTTAACAAAAACGTTCTGTGATCTTCCAAGAGCCATAATTTGATACGTCGAAACCAATAACTGTCACACAACTGACGTGATCAACTGGAGTTTAAATATTCATGTTTATGCACTAGACCTGCAAAGTTGTGAGTGTTGTGAGTAATGTACATAATCCACGATCGGGAAAGAGGAAGAAATCAAGCAATTAGCGGCTAGGAACTGCGAGAGCATAATATCCTGTACTTTAACGATGACCATGGTCGTGCGGCTACCTAGTCACTTACGTGATTATTTAAATGAATGTTAAGCGAACGATTTAGTTAGAAAACTTGATGGTTTGTTTATAAACGGAAGACTTTTCCGGAAACAATTTATAATGTTAAGCAATGGTAAAACGTTTGAGATTCTGGAATATTTAATTCAATGACTGACTGAAAGATTGTCTTGTATATTCATTATGGCTTGAAAAACGGTGACTGCAAATTGGTTTAAAGTGGTAACACAAATTATTTTTTAAAGATTATTGACGTGCAGTTCGTCCGTTTATCCCGGTATTGAGATTTACTATATGTTTATGCATTTAATATTGTCATTACATTTTTAGAGGGCTGCGCGTAAGAATCGTGGGCATGTTTAGAACAGTTAAGAAGATATGTGACTTTGTTAATCTATCCGTTAAAAAATATCTGTTCATGACGATCAAATAACGAAAAATCGTTTATTTCATAATTTTATTGTAAGTAGGTATAAGTAATCCGCTGAAAAGGCTAAAATCCATGATAAAGTTGAATGAAAAGTAGAAAATGTTTCAAAAGATGCATTGTTTCGACGCCCATCTGTCAACGTAACATGCGCAGATATCATCAATGCAACCGCGTTAAATACAGCACAATTACGTGTGAAACCTCAGAATAAAATTATAACAAACCATCAAACTTATCGCGCACTCATAATTCACCTTTCAAGATTACACCTTAGCAGTATGTGACAGCAATTGAATCGATAATATCAAAACCAGCTTAAGGCATTCACGTTCTTTAATGACTCCTGATGTTTTTAAACCAACCGTTTCAATTAAGGTTCAGTAATGGCTCTTGATGGATGGCTACAAGTGTATTACTAATCGATGAGTTTAATTCAATGTCTGCAAGCTGTAATTGATCAGTCGGGTCATTGATCTGCAGCTTGATGACTTTAATGCGCGATTGTCAGTCTAGAGCGGTAATTTAGTATTGCTGAGCATTATCGTGCTATTGATGCCCTAGGAAGCATTATGGTATTTTCTCTTTTGAAATGTTCACGATCGACGGCAAAGTAAAATTGGTTTAGGTTGCTGTGGCGCCTTGGTCCTTTGTACGGCTATAAATCTATGTATATCTTTGACGTCGACTACATTTTAATATATATATATATGTATTTAAGCATTTATTTCTCTATATAAGTATCTATATCGTCGTCCAGTACCCATATTACAAGCTTTGCTTAGTTTGGGACTAGGTTGATTTGTGTAAGATTGTACGCAAATATTGATTTTTTTATTATTTATTTATATATATATAAATTTATTAGTTCCAAATATTTCGATAAATGCTGCACCGTGATTTTTTTTATTAAATTTTGTCTCGGTCACATTTGTTTGCTTTAAAAAACGTAATTTGGAAAGCATTGACTTTCTTTCGAAACACATGTTACATAGGTATCATTTCAGCTATTGTTATCGTCAAATTAGAAATGTTTTCAGTTCCGTATGTAATGTCGTTTAGTGTATCTGATCTTTGTTTGACTTCCTACTATATTGTCATTGTCAAGTTATAATTTTTACGGAAGCCATACCCGACATCAGGAAGAATGTTATTAAATATTTTCTGGTATTTATCCACCCAAGAATTAGTCAAACAGCTGAATTAACTTCAGCCAATCACCATAATTTTTAGTCTGCGATGGAACATTTTTAATGTAACCAAAGTTAAGTCTTATTTTTATTTATAGATTTTTTTTTAAATTAAGAAGTTAAAATATTATTAAAAGACGAGAAGACCCTCATCATCATCATCATATCAGCCGAAAGACGTCCACTGTTGGACATAGGCCTCCCCCAAAGAGTGCCAAAATGACCGGTCCTGCGCCACCCGCATCCAGCGGACTCCCGCGACCTTTACCAGGTTATCAGTCCACCTTGTGTTGAGAAGACCCTATGGAGTTTAATATAATTTATTTATTATAATTTTTTATATGAATATGGGATTTAAATTAATATTTATATTTAACCCTTTTTATGACTTATCACTGATCAAGTGATCAGTGATCTGCGCCGTCGAAAATTTACTCAATGACTGAATTGAACATTTTTAGGGTTCCATAGCCAAATGGCAAAAAACGGAACCCTTATAGATTCGTCATGTCTGTCTGTCCGTCCGTATGTCACAGCCACTTTGTTTCCGAAACTATAAGAGCTATACTGTTGAAACTTGGTAAGTAGATGTATTCTGTGAACCGCATCAAGATTTTCACACAAAAATAGAAAAAAAACATTAAGTTTTGGGGGTTCCCCATACTCAGAACTGAAACTCAAAAAAAATTTTTTTTCATCAAACCAATACGTGTGGGATCTATGGATAGGTCTTCAAAAATGATATTGAGGTATTTAACATGATTTTTTTTCTAAACTGAATAGTTTGCGCGAGAGATACCCTGTAATTCTAAAATAAGAAAATGATAAAACTAAAAAAAATATATGATGTACATTACCATGCAAACTTCCACCGAAAATTGGTTTGAACGAGATCGAGTAAGTAGTTTTTTTTTAATACGTTAAATCGTAAACAACAATTTATTTTACGGAACCCTTCATGTGCGAGTCCGACTCGCACTTGACCGCTTTTTTAAATACTTCAGCACTATCGATGTGTCACGTTACTGTCATGTTTTAGCATCTGAGAAGTTAAGTGGCCCTACGTACACCAAACCTAAGGTAGTAAAGGGCATCAACATTTGCCTGTCTTTCCTGTGCCTACTTTGATATTTGAGTCTGTAAGAGTACGATATAACACATAAAAAATACAAACATATTGGTTTTGCTGTAATATGTGGGGTGGTAAATGTTCTTGTAGTCTAAGAGATGACTTTAATAAGAGAATTCGCGATAAACTTACGTGTTCATATTTTCAACATTATGATTTACGTCTATTTACGTCTAATACGTCATCATAAGTCATCGCAAACAACGTATACCTTTTGTTTGTATACGATGTCTTTTTAAGGTATAGAAACCTACTTAGAGAGAAAATTAAACGATTTTCTGACAGTTGTTACCTAGCTTATAGCTACTTACCCTTAATGGCCTACTCGCAAGGTTTCATTACATGGCCGCACGTAGCTAGCCATAACCACACGCGTGATATCTCGCGTGCGAGATAAACTACCCCTCTCTTTTTAAGTGTTCGTATTAACCGTGCATCTCGTTAGCTAGCGTGCTAGCTAGCGTGCTATAAATTACTAATAAGTGAAAAGTCAATAAAATGCCTGTAAAAAAGGTTGTGAACCTGACTAAATGAGTGAGTTTGAGTCTTCCCAAATAAGTTCAAGCTATTTCTAGCAGACTTCATAACAAGTTACTACATACAGATTCTGATCCAATAGAGCAGTGTAATTTTTTTAATTACCTATGTTTATTTTCATGCTGCTTAAAATATAAAACAGAGAAAATATAGCATTTTATGTGCATCCTCGAGACTATATGTGCAATATACTAATGAAAAAAAATATATAATCGGATGAACCCTCTACATACAAACTTACAATCTCACAGACTTGTCCTCTATAAGATATTCTTTGTAAAAAATTTAATTTGTTTTCAGAAATATGTACTACTGTATTACACCATAATTACATGTTCAATAATGTATATTTTTGGCGTGCCTATATTTATATTTAATTATTACTACCCTTCCCGCTATTTTATGTGAATACTCACAGTCAGTGTTGAATTTTCCGATCAAGAAGGTAAATAATACCTACTAACTATTCAGGACCAAAATCATGAATTCTTATTCTGTGTGCTTCGTACATGATTGTTGTGATACTTGTTTTTCATTTCAAATCATTGCTTATTTTACTACTGACGTACAGTCGCCATCACATACATCGGAGCAAACAAGCACGTCACAAACATCGGAACACACCTCTATTTTCAAGGCATTAGGGTGCATGTGCCGACATTTTTGAACACCTATAGTGTACCGATGTATGTGATGGCGACTGTACTGTACGATTGTTTAGAAAAACTGTAAAACAATATTTAGTACTTTCTGCATATAGGCATTCCTAACCCCAAATAGCGAGTAGGTGCTATTAGAACAAGCTACTCGATAATTAGTTCTAATCACAAGATAATCACAATTTTTGACATAAGTTTTGCATAGTTTGGAAAACTTTACTTAGTTTATTACTTGGTCGATTTGTATAAGATTGTCCCCAAATATTTATTTATTTATTCCTTAGAATTAAATTAATGAATACAATCCTCACCGTTCGCAGTACGGCCTTCATTTTCACATAAAAACACCAACACTCCCAACAGTCCAATCACATATTCCACACTTCACGAGAACTTAGGACAAGGGCTGAACGTGGTGAAATGAAGTTCAAGGCTAGTCAACACCCGGCTTATATACGGGGGTAGCGGAGCGTGCGGTGGCGGCTGTGTGCAGCGAGTGCATGTGCATGCGAGATGCACACTAGCTATAGCAGACGCTGGCGGTGCTCAAAGTGTGCAGTCTGCAGTGTTTTGTTTTTCTTGGGTATTCATCGCTGTCCGTTTTGTAAATGATGTAAATGGTTGAGATCCTGTAATAATATACCTACGCTAGCTGCCTTCGCGGCGGTATTACAGAGAAACCAGCCGCATAATAAAATATACCCTATGCCCATTCTATATATACAGAATGGACTGTATAGGTCTACTCGCACTGAGCGTAAGTAAATATGTAAATGTATGCAAAGTTATTCTCCAATATTTGCAACCAATTTTTCAGCCACTTGCCGGTATCCGATTGAGCTGAAATTTGGCATACTTATGTAAGTTCGGTGGCAACATGATATTTACCCAACTGCCGAAGGAGAGGAGGGTTATGTTTTTCGAGCGTATGTATGTATGTAAGTATGTATGTATATAAGTATGTGTGTATGTCTTATTCTTTGACATGCCCTGCAGCCTAAACCATTTGACGGACATATGAGGTGTCATTGGATTCCTCATAATCGTGGGAGTGACATAGCATCGAAAAATCTTTTGATTTCACTTGTTTATTTTTTAAATCATCCTTTATGGCACAGCAACTCGTAAACTATAAAAGATCAACTCATTGGAACTCTCTCAACGAGTATTTAATGAAAAAAGTAGAGTCAGTAATAAAAAACATACGTTGTCGTTGAATTTTACAAATGATCGAGATAGACGATCATACAGACGTCTGTAATATTATATTACATATCTTACTGAGACGAGGCACTCAATATCTAACACGACTATTTGTAGAGATGTCAGATAGGTATTTATGAGCGCGTTATAGTGTATCACTTATTGCGGATGATTGCATCAAATACACTTGCCCGTTAGAGTACTTACGTAGATTAACAGCTGACCCGAGCCGTTAAAACTGCAAAGAGTGCAAAAGAAATAAACATACATACATATATATACTCGGAAAACATAACATAACCCTATGCTAGGGGATGGAGCATCTAACTCCATTAGGATTATAGGATTAAATTAATTTGTAATACTAACCTTAGTCATAATTCGTGATTGTATACTAACAACTTATGGACATTACCTAGTCCGAAACAAATAAAGAATTGAATTGAAATAACGCCCCTTCGCAGTCAGTAACAAATATGATATTTATACCAAAGTTTGACTACCACAGCTTTATTCATCACGGACAGTATGAGTTACCCCCGAGCAAGAGCGATAGATGTCCTGTAAATAACTATCTCACTCTAATGCTTTTTCTCCTTTACATCGAGTGACTGCCGCCAATGCTTCTGAGACGCTACGTATCTGTAGTTATTGGTTACCAGTTAGTCATAGTGGTGTCAAAGATCGCCAAAGTCGTAACCAGTTTTATTTACGATCAAATTAACAGAGGCCCTAGCACACTAGGTTTTATCGCCACGTTTTACGGCGAAAATGTACTGAAACGTCACGTAAAACGTGACATAAAACCTGTTGTGCTAAGGCCTCAGGTTTTGTTATAAATGGTTTATTGACTAGGTGTTACTTGTTCCTTATTACAATTTTATTATAACTTAGGCGTGTCCGCATCTTCGCCTGCTTTCGGCGTAAATGTATTATTTCAATGGATTCACAGCTATCCTGAAGGACCGTTGTAATGTTTTCTGACCGATTTTTTGAAAACTGATTACCTATTAAATACGAATATTGCCTTCATTCAAAACGAAACACGGTAGCCATAATACGATAATAATATCTTGTTTATATCTATCGTCATAATTTGTGGTACTTAGTTCTTGTATGTATGTGTCTCTATTCATCAATACCCTGAAGCTTGAACTGAACCCGGTTCCAAGAAACGAGAATCGGCATTTAACTCGCAGTTTTACGGCTTCTATGACATGTTTACGTTCCAGGAAGAAACAATAAACAAACGCTGGACAAAGCTATCATAGTATCTCACAATCCTTTAAGCTGTAGAGTTCAAATTCGTATGAACTCAGTGGAATAGGAGGAAGTACATTCAGCAACAAAAATAACTACGCGGACCTAGTGCTCAAAACGGGGTAGGTACACTACATAATTCCGAAGAATCATTTATCCAAAACTATAATAAATAAACCATGTTTTTGATTTCTCAGGGTATAATTCTAATGTAACCTAACCTATTGATATATTCCATTAAATCATCTGCGACCATTTTTTCGCGTTCAGCGGAAAATGGCGTTCGGAATTTTGATATTTCGGAATAACTTTTTTATTTGATGCAGGTTTCGGACAAATTACTCTTCGGAATTTTTTTGTGTTCGGGTCATTATTTGAGCGTTTCAACCGCCTCACTTTCGTTTGAAGAGTAGATTTTGTCCTGTGTGTCCCCCCCCCCCAACTCAAGAGTCAGGGGCGGGGACTTTTGATATGTTCATCTCCTAACTAGTCGAAATCAAAAATTGTGTTCCAAGCATTTCCCTTTAAACCGTTGCCTGACCTATATCTAACCAGAAACGAACTCGATATCTTCAGCCAATTCAACAAAAATGTGACCACGAAAGTGATTTGGAACAAACGCTCGAATATCTCTTAGTGTCAAGAGAGTAATGATCGTGTAAATCATTCTAGCTAGTTATTTTGCTTCGCTACTTCTCCTGCTGACTGTACTGCATATATCAGTTGGGCGAGGCCTCTTATTCGGTAATATAAAGACGTATGTGACGTAAAAATGTTTGAAGTAGAAGCTGTTTAACGTAGCATGGCGTAGAAAGGGAAATTTGTACTGCATCGTGATGGAACACATTTTGCATTATTGTTATTATACCCATTGCCTTTGTGATTGGTGGCAACGTGTAAATTGTAAATTGGTATGGATTAATGACTGAAAGTTATATGTTTTGCTACTTGTTCCCGTACTGGACGTGTTATATGTTAATTATTGTTGTGTATGTTATTTTTTGTCATTTTATCAGTTAGACCACGAGCGCTGGAAAGGGCTCGGAACGTCAGGATGTATCAAACATAATATACGATATAAAATCCGTTGGAATCGTTAGATATATTTAATGAGTAACGTAACAATCACGGATATAGAAGACAGTAATATATTTTGTAGTCACATGGCGACGAGATTGGTAAGGAGTACCTACATAAAGATAGAAGGTAGACAGTAAAGGATGAGGATAGAATGCCTTGTGGAGTATGTCCGCGAAAACTTGTAAGTACTAAGTACATTTGATTTTTTTGCTTGGCTCATTTTGGTTTTAATTTAGCGATATGGTTATTCGACAGTAATCAAATCTGTGGGACATTTTATGGATACTTGTGCTATTTGATGTAATTTCTTGAATATTGAGCTCTCTTACATTATTATATATTTTTATTTATTTTCTCATTGACACTTACTTTCACTCCCATACTAAGATTATTTCTCCAACTACCAGTCTTGCAGCAATAACTGTCAATCACTTACGAAATGGAATCGCTATCCTGTGTTTTAAGTTAACATAAAGTCCTGTGATATTTAATCCACACGTTAATGAAAAGCTTTATGAAATACAGTTTTCATTCATTTTGAATATTTTTTTTAAAACATGTCCAAATTTTGATGTTATGTGTATCGTCATGAAAGTAACGCTTATTTATTACTCCCACACTAACTGAATATCCTCCCATCTTCTTCTTCTATCTATCTATCTTCTATACATATAATAAAGCTTAAGAGAGTCTAAAGTCTGTACATGGAAGATATTTGAAAAAAAATAGTCTGGGGATACTTAGAATCGATAACAGAACACGTTCCAACAGTTTTTAGAAATTTTGTCTGTTTGTCTGTTTGTCTGTTTATCTGTTTATCTGTTTAACTGTTTATCTGTTTGTCTGTTTATCTGTTTGTCTGTTTATTTGACCGCGCATCACGTGAAAACGGCTAAACCGAGTTAAATGAAATTTGGCATAGAGATAGATTGAGTCCCGGGGAAGGACATAGGGTAGTTTTTATTCCGGAAATCAACCCCTAAGGAGATGAAATTGGGGGTGGAAATTTGTATGGAGCTACTTAAACCGATTTGGATGAAATTTGGTATATAAATAGTCTCAGTCCCAGGAAAGAACAAAGGATAGGTAGAAATGGGGGGTGATTTGGATGGAACCTGTTTCGATGAAATTTGTATAAAGATAGTTTGAGTCCTTGCCGGGAGAATGACAACGGATAGTTTTTATCCAAAAAATAATTTCCTAAGGGGATGAAATAGAGGGTGAACAACTAGATAAAACCCATATCGATGAAATTTGGTATAGATATAGTAGGACTCCCAGGGAAGGACAATACATAGTTTTTATCCAAAAAATCATCTCATGAGCGGGTGCAATTAGGGGTGAAAATTTGGATGGAACCCATTTAGATGACATTTGGTATAGGTATAGTCCTGTGAAAGGACATAGTATATTTTTTATTCCGGAAATCATCTCCTAATAGGGTGAAATGGGGGGTGAACATTTGGATGGAACCCATTTAGATGAAATTTGTTTTAGAGATAGTTTAAGTCCTGGAAAAGGACAAAGTATAGTTTTAATCCCGAAAATCAACCCTTAAGGGGGTGAAATTAGGGGTGAAAATTCGGATAGAACCCATTTGAATACAATTTAGTATAGAGATAGTTTGAGTACTGGGAAAGGAAATAGGACATTTTAAATTCCGGAAATCACCCCCTGAGGAGGTGAAATGTGGGAAGGAAACTTTGATGGAACCCTTTTAGATGAAATTTGTATGAGTGCAATAAATGATTTGAATTTGAATTTGTATAGAGATAGTTGAGTCCCGGAGAATCACAACGGATAGTTTTTATCCAAAAAAAACATTTCCTAAGGGGATGAAATAGAGTGTGAAAATCTGAATAAAACCCATGTGGATGATTGGTATAGATATAGTAGGAGTCCCAGGGAAGGACAATGCTTATTTTTTATCCCGAAAATCATCTGAGTGGGTGCAATTAGGGGTGAAAATTTGGATGGAACCCATTTAGATGAAATTTGGTTAAGATATAGTTTAAGTCCTGGGAAAGGACGAAGGATAGTTTTTATCCCGAAAATCATCTCCTGAGGGGGTGAAATTAGGGGTGAAAATTTGGATAAGATGAAATTTGGTATAGAGATAGAGTCCTGGGAAAGAACATAGGATAATTTTTATCCCAGAAATTATTCCCTAAGGGGGTGAAATGGGGGCGAAAATTTAGATAGAACCCTTTTACAGTAAAGCGATAGTTGTAGTCCTGGGGAACGGACATAGGATAGTGTTATCCCGAAAATCATCCCCTAAGGGGGTGAAATTTTGGGTTAAAACTTTCACAACGGTTGTATGGAGAATGCCTTGCCCTACCCGTCGCCGCAATCCCAGAAATCCGCCTTTAAGGGGGGGAATTAGGGTTAAACATTTGTATGGAGCTACTAGAAACACTGCACCGACTAAGATGAAATTTGGTATAGAGACAGTTTGAGTCCCGGGGATAGGTCCTGGGATCTAAGGACATTAGATAGATTTTATCCCGGAAATCATCCCCTAGTGGTGAAATAGGGAATTAAAATTTGGATGGAACGCATTAAGATAGTTTTAAGTTAATATTGTACACCCGAAATGGGTAACCGTTGGGACCTAACACTTGTATAAAATACCATCTATGTAACACGGTTAAACAATAAAGTTTTTTCTATTTCTATTTCTATTTCGATGAAATTTGGTATAGAGATATATTATGTCTAGGAAAGGACATGGGATAGTTTTTATCCCGGAAATTATCTCCTAAGGAGGTAAAATGGGGGGTGAACATTTTTAAGGAGCTACTATACAACCGCTGCATCCGTTTAGATAAAATTTGATAAAGGGATAGTTTTTATCCCGGAAAACAATCCCTAAAGGGGAAATGGGGGTGAAAGTTTGTATCAAGCTACGATATAAACGAGTTCCGCGCGGACGAAGTCGCGGGCAAAAGCTAGTCGGTAAATATGTTTCTCAAATGGCAACACCATTCAACATGATGGCAAGATAGAAAAAAAGAGCACCCATATTTGCTGTGTAAAATGATGTATTGTGTCGACGACAGTTTTTTGGCCCGAAAAAAATATTTTTTGACGTGATAACGTCTTATAAATCGATGAACACCGGCAGCACGCACGAAAAAGTATGACTCATTGTCCCGTTCCGCCTAAGCCGAGCGTTCGGCTTGATGACGTTATCACGTAAAATTATCGTCCGTAAACCGACTTTATAGACAACCAGTTTTTGTGTGTAAACTGCACGGTAAGTAGAAATACGATATTGTTCTATTTTACGTGATTATGCCAATATACAATTCAATTATATAATTTGATATAACTGTAAATAGTAATTTGATAGTAACTGTAGAGGTTTGTTTTATAATAATCTTAAAAAGTCAGTAGTTTCCGCAAAAAAGCGCGTTATATCAAACGTTCATTTATATCAACTGTTACGTTATATCAGAAGTTGTTATACCAATCATTACTTACCCAACTATAGCGGTTTTTGTATGAGCTGGCGCACTAGCTCGCACATGCTCTTATTCGGTTTGGGTCTACCTTACCTTAATCGGCTTAATTTTCTTCGGTTTTTCGACCTGAGTTGAAGGAAATTTAACAGTTTTCCGTATCTACTCACCGATAGTGCAAGAGAAAGCCAAGGAGATTATAACTAAACGAATGGTAATTGCTGATCCTGTTCCAGGGCAACTTTTAATAGAATTGCAAATAAGAACCAGACAATTATTATCGGTTTACGGCGTATAAAGTGGTTACTTTAATAGGTTGTCAACGGAAAACGAGAGTAAACCTACGCTGAGTGGCGATGAAGTATCGGTGTGTTTACGAATGCCATTATGAGTATCTTCTTGCTTATAGTTATGGAAACATATAAAGACCGTTTCATCCTTGTGGATGCGAAGCCGCCTGCGAAGCTTGGGTTCATATCCCGGTAATTATTTGTGGGATGCAAAAGCATGAATACGGTCTTGGATATTTATTATACAGGGTGTGGCCTGTAATAGGAGCAAATATTCAAATGGACGCTTCCTTAGAGCATTTGTAGTAACCCCTTGTGTCCCACTCATTTTTTATTTTTTTGGATTCTGAGATATTTTGATCTAAAGTTATGACCTCTCTAGGTAATGTACCTATCTTGGCACCACGACATCATAGCACAGCAGTCAATGGGGATTTTAGGTAAAATCATGTAACGAGTCATAATTGTTTTAGCATTTTTGTTTTCGAAAGATATTTTTGTGATTTTTTTTTTTTTTAGTGTCTAATAAAAAGTTGATAGCACTCCAGAAGAGTAAAAAAATACAACTAAACTTATTTTGACGAAAAAATTTTAAAAAAAAAGTACTTTTTTTCAAGTTTAACCATGTGGAAATAATTGTTCAAAAGCTTAATAATCTACCGTTTAATTTATTGCTCCTATTACAGGCCACACCCTGTATATATTTGAGTATTTATGTCTATTGAATATGTTGTCGTTTAGAGTATTTATTTACCAGATAGCGATATCGTTACAACACGTAGTTTGTAAACTACAGTTTTTTTCCATAAAATAATGTGTATTAAACATTTTCGTGTCGGTTTTTATTATCACAATATTAATACAAATTATAAATATTAACATGCTATGTTTACCTATTAAATGTGTAAGGAAGGTGCAAGTATTTATTCAAAATTTTCAAACCATTTTTCAACCACTTGTTAGTACCAGGATAGGTACTAACAATTGATGTGAATTTTAGTATAAATAAGTTTTGAAAACAATGCAATATTATCTACTGGTATGATCGTAAACTGATCAGATGTTGGAGATGGACGAAGGCTATAGGGAATCCTAAATTACACATTATATAATATCATCAGAGTAGGTACCTATTATTGAACTTTGTTTGTTAAACTTAGAAATAAAATGAGCCAACTTAGCGCAATCAAATCATTACAATTCTAAATTACGAGTAATACATTTACGACCATAAGAAGTCTCGTTAGATTGTTACCATTAAATCTTGATGGGATTAAACAGGAAGGCTTGCCCAGAGTTATAATGACGGCATAGCGTAAAAACTTGTCCACGTGTTATAACACATGCCTGCTTGAAAACTCTAGCATTATACTTCTTATTACCAAAGCAGAAAGTCGCAGTAAATGTCGATGGTGTAGGACCGACAACACCGTGTTTTGTTTCATTAGAAAAGGTCGTATGTGTTTCAGAGGTTGTAACCGTTTTTCGACCGTTCTATGCTAGGTATGGTGGTACTACCAGGGGACTGGCTTAGTGTTAACATTTTCACTCTCATTTCCCAGCTTATTTTCCGGTATTCCGGTATTGGTTACCAGTTGTGAGGAATCAGGAAAAGGCGCGTCTAAAGTCTAGTGGAAGTTCTTATTAAAGTGAGGACACACGGGCAAGTTTTGTTATGATGGTATTTGTCAGTGCTTTTTCAATAATAATAGGTAAAAAATCGACTGCATGTTACGGAAATGAGAATGTAAAGATAATAAATATTAAAAATAAATAAATATTGGCGGACAATCTTACACAAATCAACCTAGTCCCAAACTAAGCAAAGCTTGTACTATGGGTACTAGACGACGATATATATACTTATATAGAGAAATAAATACTTAAATACATAGAAAACATCCATGACTCAGGAACAAATATTCGTGCTCATCACACAAATAAATGCCCTTACCGGGATTCGAACCCAGGACCTCTTGCTTCGTAGGCAGGGTCACTACCAACTAGGCTAAAGCGGTCGTCAAGATGGATGTGTGGGTGACGAAGATGGACAGAATAAGAAATGAGTATATAAGAGGAAGCCTGAAAGTAGCCCCATCATCGACAAATTGAGATCCCATCGCCTTGCGTGGTATGGGCATATTATGCGGAGGGATGACAGTCATGTGACCAAAAGAGTGTTAGGTATGAACGTGGAGGGATGGAAGAAACGAGGTAGGCCAAGGAAAAGGTGGATGGACTGTGTGAGAGAGGATATGAAGAGGAAGGAAGTAAGTGACTGCGCCGACCCCAAATAAATGGGATAAGGGCAAGAAAATGATGAATAGGTAAAAAATCGGAAATGAAAAATAGTACAGTCGAGTTAGAAAATAATATTATGTGCACGGACAAAATTATGAAGATTATATATATGATCATGACTTTATTGTTAAGGGCACACGCGGTTGCTCAGATATTATAAACCTTTGGGAATGTACATATATTTATGAACTCGGCTGTAGGTACCTATAAAACTAAGCCCTGAGAAACTTGATGGGAGCCTCATCCTGTTGAAGTTTGGAAACAAGAATGAATTGGAATTGACTCATAAGTCATGTCATGTGATACCTAAGCTGAGAGAGCATATTTCATCTTCCAACTTTATCATCCAACGTGACTTATTAGTAACGCACAGTACGAATGTAGGTACCTACTTAGGTAATTGTCAGAAAGACCTATAAAATATTATTATATGTGCACGTAATAAATGTCTTTTTAAAAACTCCTATGATATTGAACCGGGGAATTATAAAATTCGTCTGTTTTTATTACATGAAGTATTGATTTAAATTAAGTGAATTTCATACACAATATCAGTAGTAATTGCAACCAAATTGAATTGTCATTGTCATCTGACAATTGTCCATTTCATGAAAAAGGGAGCAGGCATATGACGTGACTCGTGTCAATTACCCGCTAGCCCTGGTGTTATGTCCAGCCGTGTGTTTTCTCGGTTTAAAGGGAAAACAGCAGGAAATGGCACGCTTCGGTCAATTACGCAATCACCCATCGGACAGGAGTGGTAGATATGGCAAAGCTGCTAATTGTGTTCCTGAAATAAGTCAACCGTATGCAACATGTGTTTAAGTCAGCGGGGTTTATTTACAAGCTATAATAACGATAAATTGACGCTATTGATTTTTAGTTTGTGTTCTTCTATAACGTAGGTAGGAGCTTAGGGTCGTCGTTAATTGAACGACTTAAAACACATCTAAATTCATTGCACACCTCACACAAGCAAAGCCAGAAAGAGAAACAATACAATAACATAAAGGCAGAGCTAGACAACATACGGTCTTATCGCTAAAGCGCGATCTCTTCCAGAATCGTGCATATATAACGAGTGGCGATGACCAAAAACACGACCGAGTGTTTTGGATCGACACGAGTTGGGAATTACCTATGCGCACGTGTATCATACAATATTTTACAATGGCTCATGCAAGGCAATAAAAAAATGCACTTAAAACGTGAAATTGTAATTGTCATGAAATCTCATTCTCGCAAGTGTGTGGGAATATTGGCCTGAAATCCATTCCCGCACGGGCGCGGCCCGCCATGCACCGAAGACGACGAGACGACTTCCCGTGTTTATGTTGAACCATATAAAGGCGCACTTTCAGAGCAGGGCATTGTAAATAAAATTATAAAACATCCTCAACACAAGTGACACAACAAATATAGCTTAGAACTATCTCGACAGGAGATAGACAGAAAGACTTTCAATAAAAAAACCCGTATTCAAATCGTTTCATCCGTTTGGGAACTACGATGCCATGGGCACACATAGATACACAGATACATATGTCTAAACCTTATACTTTACCATAAAATAAAAATATCTGAAACTTCCTGATGTGGTGCGATTAGAATGGGTCGAGCGCATGCTTCCCCATTAGAGTGCTCCTGTGGCTGTGAGCCTTTCAAGAAAATACAGAGAGGTCGCTAGTAGCGGCGGCGCCGAATATGATTGAAAGATACGCTTCATCTGTCACTGTCCTCGTAGCTCAGTGGTGAGAGCACTATACCGGCAATATAGGGGTACAGGTTCGAGTCCTGTTAAGGGCTACAGACGATGATGGTCTATTTTTCCATGATATTCGTTCTCTGTATCATATCGTTTAAAATTTGATCGTGGTAACTTCCACGTTAAATTAATGCTCAACAAAAATATTTAATAATAAAATAATTTGTTTCGTTAAGAAGTGTAAACAATATACATATAGCGTTGGAAAAGTAATTACCTTATGATTGAAACAACTAAATCTAGCACAGTATTTATCTTTGATATCATTAATAAATCACCAATTCACTCATGCTGTTGTAAAATTTTAGTAGCAAGCATCGACTCTGGATTTGAATTATTAGTATCGTTATATTTGACTTAAAGGGCTTCCTATATCGATCTATTTCCTAAACAATTTAAGGCCGTTGTTCTCGTACCGGTTTTTTTAAACCATTAACATTTAATTTCATTTCACAATTCAATCGAATATCTCTTCTCATTTTGACAGACAGAGACAAGATGGTGCTATCCCTGTGACATGTTAGGGACATGAAAGTCGAATCGCGCATTTTACGAATTGATTTGCATGAAAGATTTACATTTTTCAGTCGGAAGAACGGAATAAATTATTGAAATGGTACTTTTGCCTCAATTTTTTGCTTTACACATTTGCAAGAAAACGCATAAATTTGCAATGGTCGCATACCTTCATACTAATTGAGCAAGTAATCACTCCACTCTTCTGAGATAAATACACAGAGACATGCTAACGCTGCTGACCACTTTAATTTAATCTAACTGATTGTAAATATGCACATTTACGTTAATTGGGTGTTTTTGTCGCGATTTTCGTATATTAAAATGTATGCCTACTCAGGATTCAGCATGCCCATGCGATTATATTAAGGCTAGTATCTAAAAGCACATCAAAAAATTTTGATTTATTACCTCGCACACCACACCGCTCTACCAGCTCGCACAGCTCTAGTGGATACTCGCCCTTTAAGGCTTTTTTTATTTATTTAAAGGTTCACTCACCAACAGTTATTACATTGATACTTACAAATAGTTTATAGCAAAGTGTCTTATGCTTACTTGTAATGTAAGTATAACCTACATACAGGTATACACAGCATGCCAATATATATAAACAAGGACTTAATTAAAAAAGAAAAAAGAAGCCTTGGTTTATTATCTAACGAACTCCTTTTGTTTACCGGACCTACGACAACAATCGATAACTTAACCCATCGTACCACTGGATCGAAATCCTAATAACAGATTATTTTGCAAATTGAACGCATTCTCCAAACCAAGTTTAACTCAAGAAATTTTATGGCATGTGCTGCCATCTGTTTGACCACGTAAGAACTTTCGAGAAAGTTCTTTCCTATGTGAGTGAGGGTCTCACTGGGATAGTTCGCATGCTGGCGTATTGCAGCGCCATCTATTCGTTTATCAAGCAATTTTTGATATTGCGACAACCGACAACGTTTCTCTTTGCATAATCATTTCGTACTGTCTGACCATTTATCTCGTCAACATCATATGCCATTAGGTAAGTAAACTGTACCCTATGTACCATTTGTCTACTTGAAAAGAGGATTTATTTTATTTTTTTCATTTCATTGATTACTAGCTTCTGCCTGCGACTCCGCCCGCGTGGTACTCGTTTATATCGTAGCTCCATACAAACTGTCATCCTCCATTTCACCCCTTCAGGGGATGATTCCCGATAAAGACTATCCTATGTCCTTCAAACTATGTATCTCCTTACCAAATTTCATTACAATCGGTTCAGCGGTTTAAGCGTGAAGAAGTAACATACATACAGAGATCTTAACTAAACTTAACTAACCTTTTCAACCGCGTACTGTACTCCGGACAGATCCCAAGCCAATGGAAACGGAGTATCATTACCCCGGTCTTCAAAGGTAAGGGGTCGGTGCAGGAATGCGGTGATTACCAAGGAATAAAGGTCATGTCCCACACCATGAAGCTCTTGGAGCGTGTGCTAGACTCTCGGATCACAAATGAGGTTCGGTCCTTAGTCCTTTCTTGTTCAGCGCGATATTAGACGAATTGTCAAACAGCATCAGAGATACACATGAGCAACCTCCATGGCTGCTCATGTATGCTGATGATATCGCGCTGGCGGATGCAAACAGGGGAAGATTGGTGCGACGTGTGAATGGGTGGAAGGAGTCGCTTGAGAACGGTGGTCTGAAGCTTAATGTGGCGAAGACAGAGTACATGGCCTGCAACACTACAGGGCCCCTATCCGTACGCATAGGTGAAGACGTGGTCGAGCGTACGGACCAGTTTAAGTACC
Organism: Epinotia brunnichana; assembly: GCA_963854355.1. Lineage (NCBI taxonomy): Eukaryota > Metazoa > Arthropoda > Insecta > Lepidoptera > Tortricidae > Epinotia > Epinotia brunnichana. Next base: position 10,879,500 of record OY977949.1, on the reverse strand, counting down.
TGGGCTCTGTACTTCACGCGTCCGGGGATATCGACTGCGACGCCACAGCCCGTATTGCAGCAGCTTGGCCTAAATGGCGAGAGGTGACTGGTGTCATTTGTGACCCGAAGATCAAGCAAAAGGGGCAGGTCCATCAACTCATCATTAGGCCTGTCCTTTTGTATGGCAGTGAAGCCTAGCCAGTGCTCAAACGGCACAAGCAGGAGCTGCATGTTACGGAGATGAAGATGTTGCGCTGGATGTGCGGAATAACGCAGAAGGCCCGCATTAGGAACTCCAAGCTGGACTGGTCTCGGCGGGCCACGTGGTCATTGAATATCATCATTCTCGTGAAGCATGTAGTTGAAAGCCGGGTTTTGATACGGAGCTCCTTGAGTATCGGCGTTCTATACATGAGATGCCCGACATTCTACGCATGGATGCATTTGAAATGTGTCAAATGCTTCTAGTTTTGCTTTCACGCGCGGCTTCCATGTCATTGTTTCAGAGTCATAGAGAAAAATAGAGAAGATAAGGCTTTGGTGTTGGGGTTGATGTTCCTGTTCCACCATATCTTTTCCAAGCGCTTTACTGCTGTTTTAGCAATTTGCAATCTTCTGATGACGATGAAGTAAAAAAATATTGAAATTATTATTTTTGGAAAAGTGATCATCACTAATTGTTTTTAGGGTTCCGTACTCAAAGAGTAAAACGGGACCCTATTACTAAGACTCCGCTGTCCGTCCGTCCGTCCGTCCGTCTGTCTGTCACCAGGCTGATACCGTGATAGTTCCAGCTGGAATTTTCACAGATGATGTATTTCTGTTGCCGCTATAACAACAAATACTAAAAACACTGCATAAAATAGTTTTTTATAGATGCTGCAATACATCCGAATGAAATTGCGAACAGGATTGTATCTATTTCTAGAGCCAAAGGCGACAAAGCTGAAAGTAGGAGGATTAAGAAAAGATCGCGGGAACTTAAGTCTAATCTCGCTGATGATCCAGAGCTAGCCAACCCCTTTACGGAAGATGAACTCCATCACGCAATCAAATACCTCCAAGTTGGGAAAGCCGCTGGAGTAGATGGAATATACAACGAGTTCCTGCTTAGACTGGGTCCCAACGCAGTAAAATGGCTCACTGTGTTCTTCTCGGACATTCTCCACTTCAACAAACTTCCCAGGTTATTTAAAGAGTCAAAGGTGATCGCGCTTTTGAAACCAGGCAAAAAAGAGGGAGAAGCTTCCAGTTACCGCCCAATTGCGCTGCTCAGCAACTGCTACAAACTAATGGAGAGACTCATATACAAAAGGATAGCGCCGCTCATAGATCGAGTGATACCAGTGGAACAGGCAGGTTTCAGAACCGGGCGGAGCTGCACGGACCAGGCCCTAGCTCTGACCACGCACATTGAAAACGGCTTCCAAACAGGGCTGAAGTCCGGTGCTGTGTTTGTGGACCTGACGGCAGCTTACGACACTGTATGGAGAGAAGGATTGCTTTGCAAACTGCTAGCGACTGTGCCTAGCTTGACCATCGTAAAGCTGTTATCGAACATGCTCTCCCAGCGGCGATTTAGCGTACACTTGGGCTCAAAGGTCAGCAATACCAGAATGCTGAGTAACGGTCTGCCCCAAGGATCCGTGTTGGCGCCCATTCTGTCCAACTTGTATATTCACGACCTCCCTGATACTGCTGCCAGGAAATTTATCTACGCCGATGATATATGTCTCGTTACTCAGGGCAAGGAGTTCCAAAACCTGGAAGCAACGTTATCAGGCGATATGGAGCTATTGGCCAAGTACTTTCGAATATGGCGACTTACACCCAGCGCAAGTAAGACAGTAGCGTGCTGTTTCCACCTGCATAACCAGTGCGCCACGCAGGAGCTAAAGGTCAATGTACAGGGTACAACATTGAGACATAACTTCTTCCCAAAATACGTCGGCGTCACTCTAGACCGCTCCCTGACCTTCAAACAGCACCTTACTGGTATGGCTCGCAAACTCCAGACCCGAAATAACATCATTCAGAAACTGAGCGGAACCTCATGGGGAGCAAGCGCAGACGTGTTGCGAACCTCGGCGCTATCTCTGGTTTACTCGACTGCCGAATACTGCGCACCAGTCTGGCTGGGTAGCGTCCACACCACCAGAGTTGACGTCGAGCTGAAAAAGGCCATGCGACTTATCTCCGGCACGCTCCAATCTACTCCTTGCCACTGGCTTCCAGTACTGTCAAGAATCGCCCCACCGGATTTACGTAGGAATGTCGCCCTGTTACGAGAAGTAGCAAAGATCCAGAAGAACCCGAGCCTTCCAATGCATGCGGAGTTTATGAACCCCGCTACTGTACGCCTAAAGTCCAGAAACGCCCCGTGCAGCATTTCCAGAAAACTGTCAGCCCAAAATTTCGATCTGAAGCTAGAGTGGTCGCAATCGTGGAACTCCAAGATGGTAGGAAAACTGGGATCCACTATTGCACCGGGCTCCTGTATAGAAGGGTTCGATCTCCCAAGGCGGGACTGGTGTAACATCAACCGACTCCGTACTGGCCACGGTCGCTGCGCTCACTATAAACACCGTTGCGGATGGGTGGAATCCCCAACTTGCTCGTGCGGTGCCGAGGAACAAACGATTCGCCATATAATCGAGGATTGCCCCATAACGCGCTACGCCGACGGACCCCCAGAAGACCTGATCACCCTTGGCGACAAGGCCATCAAGTGGCTGACAAACCTTAGAATTAATTTATAGTTATTATGTTTCTGTTTTAAATGCCATACGATTAAATAAATAAATATAGATAATGGTACGGAACCCTTCGTGCGCGAGTCCGACTCGCACTTGGCCGGTTTTTTAAGACTGAAATGGCAAATGCTACCTAGCTTCTAATTCATAAATAATATAAAGCAACCAACAATATGGTTTTCTTTAAGTTTCGTTAAGAAATCAATCCCTTCAAAAATCTAAGCCACCCAAGGCCACGCCGCCGAAACGCCGCCGCCGCCGTTGAAAATTTCACCTCACGCCGCCGCCGTACATTTGGCCATCGGCGCCCATATCTAAACAGACAGGCAGTAGTTCCCCTGAGTCGGCCTAGTATCGACACGATTTTCTGGTATGTAATATTTATTTTATTTCATTATTCAGCTGATCTAAGAGATGATAATGCTCTTTCTGTTTTTTTTCTATATACCTATGCGTGTAGGTACGCCTGCAAAGATAGGGTTCAGTGTATCTCTGTTTACGAGTATGTAACTGTATCTGCAAGTTCTGCAACTTATTTAGTTTCCATTTACGTAACTGATTCATTAATTTATTTGAGTCTTGAATGATATATTAACATTTTCACTAAATTTTATTTATTCATTTATTAAGCATCTCAATTAGTGATCAAAATGTTAATGCTTCTTTGATCATCATCCTAATGTGTTAACACTTTTGTACTTATAGGTATCGGAATCAGAGTTAAGGTCACGCACACAGCAACGTGTCATGTAATGACAGCGGGATTATGAAATTTATGTTTTTTTTCGTACCAAGTTAATTAGCAAAAGGCAAAATAAACTAAACGTTTTTACAAGCTTTATATTAGCTTGCACTGTTCGTATACTGTATTTAAATATGCAAATATGTAAGTATGTAAGTTGTCCGTCAAAATTTGCAATCCATTTATCAGTCACTTCCCGTTATCCAATTGAGCTGAAATTTTGCAAGCATATGTATATCGCATGACAATGCAATATTATGATACCTTGGAGCTGATCTGATGCTGGAGCGGGAAGGTGGCCATAGGAACTACGCAATAAAACGACACAACCCCATCGAGTTTGGGCTCGTTAGAATCGTCTCAATGAGTAGTTGATGATGGTATGCAGAAAAATACAGTCGGCAATAAAAGCTTATACCAAAAATGACATTTTTGACAGAAACTTATTTTAGAATAATTTTTGTAGAATAAAGTACCTACTTAATGGTTTTTTTTAGAATTTAGGTACAATTATTCTTTTGAAATAATATTACTAGTGGCGTAGTGGCTCTTTGAGCTGTAGAACTCGCGAGCCTTAAAACGAAAAAAACGGAGAACATAGTTCGCTTCGCTCCCTCGTTCAATTGGGTATGAATGAAAATTTTAGAAGTGTCTGATTTTTTTGGTTATAGGAATTTAGGAATAACCTTCCTCCAAAATAGTTGCGAACAACTACAAACTTTTCAGCTGTGTCAATTATCTTTGAAAAATATAAACAGTTTCCTCACTTACGTTTTGGGTTTAGGACGGCAAGTAAGAAACTTTGCTTGATCCGTCTCATATTACAAAAAATATCTCAAAAAACTGACACTGGCAATAATATTGACAGCTGCAGCAGCTATATTGGTCATTGCCAGGGTTAGATATTTAAAATATTTTGTTTTTATACATACAATTGCAATCAAATTCTATGCAGCGTGACGTCATTTTTTGCGTCAACGGCATGATAAGTACGGGCCCTGTTGGTAACAATACCATTTAATAAAATGTATGTATAAAAACAAAACAAATAGTTTAATTTACGTTTCACGTATCAAGTAGGTACCTATTAATTATTCCACGTGTGAATAGATTACTTTTGAAGTAATTTGTACACGATTAAAATGATTGACGACTAATGATTAATAATTACAATAAAACTATTTGGGATCATCCTATATGCAGCGTGACGTCAAATTGATGTCATTAGCATGAAAAGTACGCCCCCTGACGATGATACAATTTGGGGATAAACACTGTCTGATATTGGCAACAGAAGTAACTCATTTAATAAAATAAGAACATATGGGTGTGGTGTATCTCTTTTAGGATAATAAAGCATTTAGCAGCATTTAACATCTATAAATTGACATGTAAAACTACGTTTTATAAAGGAATAAATGAAAAAAAAAAAGCTCTTGATCAATTTGAATGTTTTATTGTATCCTTATTTGAACATATTGCACTCAGAAACAGCCATAACAAAGTTGCTTGAAAGTAATACAATAAATAACAGCTTCGTTTTCACAAATATTTCTCTTCATATTGCAATTTTCTCTTCCACTAAAAATTGTACTTGTAAATTTTGCCCGGCCATTTTATTTACCGCTTATGAAATTCTAAACTTAATCACCTTATTTTCGTTGCTGTTAATTTCTCAACGGCCGATTTTCTATAAAAAATATTCACATTTAAATACCTAATATTTTATTACCGCATAACATCATGCCGTCAATATTAATTTCATTGCTGTATCACACTTTCAATCCTTTACAAATACTAGTTCGATCGTATATCATCTAAATCTGACAAAACCTTAATACTAATTTTATCGCTATATTTACAGGAGTATTTTCGAAAAAAAAGAGCATTTTAAATATAAGTTGGGACTGCTAGCTACGATGATTTCTTTTTGTCGTGTTTTTCGTTTCGCTTCCTCGACGACAATGTAGACGGGCTCTGTGGTTTGTTGTCAGCTTTTACCATCCGCTTCGGTTGGGAATGATAGTTCCTAGGATAGGAAGGGGGCTTCTGCGAGCTCCTTGCAGGCACGTGATGGATTGCTGTTGAGTACTCTTCTTCAGCGTTGTATTGTGCTCCGCTTTGAAGGTAATGTGCGGGTAATGAATGAGAATTGACGTAGGAAACTTTCTCATTAGTTGCACCTCCAAGAACTGTCTGTGGTACCATAATGTTGTACCGAGACTGGTATTTTGTAGAAAATGGAATAGGAGTAACATAGTTCACAGTTTGCACTGGTTTGCTTGGTTGTGACGTTGTTTTATGAAACGGTAGAACCGTAGCAATCGTGTGATCTTTGCTGGGATAATTCTCTGAGATGACTAAAGTTTTGCTTGCAGAATCGTCGCCCACTTGTTTTTGGTAATAGTAGCTCTGTGACAGACCCGAATCAGGATTGAATTGGTATCTTTGTATCGTTTGGCTATTCGGAGATGACGGATAGATAGAAATTGTTTCCTTTTGAATGGGTTCTTTAGGAGAGTAATATTGCTGCTGTTCTTGAGGAGTTCCGTATTGTGGTTTAGGTGTACTATACGCACTCACAGATACTTTGGTAGGACTATCGTTCTTAGAATCTTCTTTAGGTAGTTCATATTCCGGTTCTGCTGCTTCGTATTGCTGTGATTCGAGATGCTGTGGTCTGTAATGAGGCGTCTGGGGAACTTCCTGAGCAGAATGCGCTTGTTGTTGAGCAGGTTCCTGCGACTCCTCGTACTGCGCTTGTACATTTGCATCCTGTACGCTGGCTCCTTGATCTCTTCCTGCCTGTTCGGCATGGGACTCTTGACTTGAAATGTGCTGGTGATATTCAGGATCTACATTGTCGACGTAATATTGTTGATTCGCTTCCTGTGATGGAACGTACTGGTACTGATACTCATACTGCCGGTTTTGTACAGGCTGCTGATAATAAGTTGGCTGAGCCGGAGCCATGTAATATTGAGGAACAGCATGCTTTGAAGGAAATTTAGCCATAACTGGTTGGACCGCGGAGTACTGGATTCCCGAATAGTCTGCTTGCGTATACGATGGTCGAACGTATGGGTTGGCATAATGTTGGGGTTCGTATTGAGAAGCAGGAGACTCCGGTGCAGTCGCAGCTGGAGCAGACACATGCGTAGATAAAGGTGAATGGTTGTAAGACATTATTTGAGGAGCGACAGAATATCCAATCTTAGCAAAGTATTGATTAACTAACTCTTGTAGATTAACATTCGTTAAATATTGTGAAATAGGATAGTTTTGAGGTAAGTTAGCATACAATTCAGCAGATGGGTTCTTGAGATACGAACTTGGGATTCTTAATACCAACACAGGAACCACTTTTTGTTCGAGCTGGGCTCCATGCGACCGAATATAATCTGAAGTTAAACCAGCACTCTGGTACTGAGGATTTTTGAGGAGTTGAGATGAATCTACTAAGTAGTTAGGCATGACAGAAGGAAATTGCCCGCTCAGTCCCGAAAAATGATCCCCATTGTACGTTGTGTACAACGTAGAGGGTGCAGACTGTCCGGGTGTATAAGGCGGTGGAGGAGATTCTAATCCCTTTACATTGTCGTAATTAGATTTAAATTCCGTCGATGGTTTTTTGTATTCATAAGAGCTCGATTGTTCTTCTTTCACTGGAACTAGCTCATAAGCCTGTGATGGCTGAATTTCTACATTTGGTGAAGCTGTAGTGTAACCTCCATTCGAATATCCATGCTTCTGATTATTTGGCTGCCCCGCCGGAATATCTTCCTGTGAATACGGATATAGCATGAATTTTCCTTTTTCTTGTGGTTTTCCAAAATACGAGTAGCTGTATCCAGTGTTCGTTCTGTATCCGTATCCTAAATTAGCATCGATTGTTCTTTTGCCTTTACCCTTTGAGTCCGTGTCATTGACAATTTCTATAGCAATGACAGCGGGGAACGGTAGCTTGGGTAACTCGCCTTTGGGTACAGGTTTTGTTGTTTGCTTGTCAGACTTGTCTTGCACATGCACATCGGATTTGATTCCGAATTTTGCTTCCACCTCCCTCAGGAACTGTCGTTCTGCATTTGTTAGACTTGCGTTGGTTTTTGTTTCTTTAACCTCTGGTTTGTATTTCTTGGGTTCGGGTGCGGGGCTCGCCGTGGTTAACGCAGCGAGCACTAATATCTGAAATAATGCAAAAACATAACCGTTTAAAATTACCGTGTGAATAACGTCGTGTTAAAAGTTTACTTAATGCATAATGTCACGTGATGACAAATAAGAAAGTTATATGAAATGCCAAGTAAATTATATTACTAATTTTTATAAAGGCTACACCTCAATGATTTTTGATCACGCGAGGAAATAACTAACATAAGCTTAAATAGAGTTAAGTGAGGCTAACATTGAAAATGTACACAATTCAGATATTATGATGTAACTTAACCATTTATTTAAGTCTGATACTGTTACGTAAGATATCCTGACCAAATACCGAAAGTTGCCACATTGGTATCCTTTTAAATTCCGTATAAAATATGATAAATCGTAATAAAATTAATCCTCTTAGTGGATGGAACTGATCGGGCAGCTCCGGTTGTAAAACATGAATTTTACTTGACTTCATTTTGAGTTATTTATACACACTCAAAGGCATTGTGATTCAGTATTAATGAATAATATATGTGCAGGCAGTGTAGGAATACATGAATTTCCACTAACAAGTTCTTATTTATTTACTCATTCGAGATTTTTTTACACATTGCGTTAGCTGACAATAAAATATTCACTCTTCCAAAACAATTTAAACCTCATTCGATCGTTCCAGCACCAAACACAATCATCAAAAACTACCAATCCTACATATATGGTTGCAAAGGCACCGATATGTTTACACCACAAAGTTTCAAAAATATGTACTTACACAGACCTTATTTCTGCAAGAATAAGGTTAAGTATAACATACATTTTATGAAATTTTGAGTGAATACATATTGGTGCCCTTGACTGTAGGTACCTATATCAATAAAAATTAGACAATGCTATGTTAAAACATAATTTTACGGGGTTACACGTCGAAATCGAATAGTGTCATCGAATGTTTGACAACAAGGAGAACTTTTACCAGTATTAATCTCATAAAACCCCGTTTAACAAAATGTTTAGTTCTTATCCCGCTCGACAAATGAACGTCTGCGCAAAACGTATGTTTTTCAATGCTCATAAAGCAGCATAATCGATGTTTAAGAGATGCGCGTGCGATTATCTCGAGGCAGCTGTTACATAATAACCGCCATTTTCTCGCGAGTCGCGACCCCCGCTTTCCACGACCTCAGGATCTCGTGATAAACTACCACACAACTAAAACATTGCCATACGTGTTACATAAATGTTACATAATTATTTTGCGGTTATAATTAGGGTTTCTAGCGATATGTAAATAAGATTGAGATTCCGCATCATTACGTCAACCATGGAATCGTTTTTTGAGGTTATCTTATTTTTATGGTATCAAAACCGTATTAACCGCTTTATTAAGCTTCGTTCTACATGTAATATAATAATTTCATGTAGATTTATACTGTGTCAGAAACATGACACTTTTATGGGCCCCTTGTAATAAGCTTCTGACTTTATCTCTGAATCTCATTTGTAATACCTATCTGGAATTCATAGAATTACTCAACAAAAGCCAAGTCAGGCGTAATACAATGCCTAGATACGACTTCCTCAATAAATTAGTGCCGCCTTTTATCGGACGGGTTAGTTTTAAGTTATCTAGAGAAAGTCGAACGGTGAATGCGCGGGGTTGTGAAACTTCCTGGCAATAATTCAGCCCATCTACTTATTTAGATTTACAAAACATTGTGTGCTAGTCTACGAACTGTATCCAGTATCATTTTACGTGGAAATTCGTAACAAGTCGGAGATCAGGCTCATAATGGTTCGTTGTGATGGAAAGTGTTATGAATGTAAAGTCCTGTCCAACGTTAAACGCGAATTAATGAGGTCTCGGGTTACATTGCGAAACGGACGGTTTGTAGATGCACACGTGACGCTGATAGTCTTTTGTTTTGTTGGAAACTTGTTGGAAATAACGAGATATTGTGTACGCGCTCGGCCGGTGTAGTGTCTCAATCCTTTTCTCCTTTTATGTCACATATGTATTTTTGTTTTCGTATTGTTGCTTTTCACATAGGTATGTATTACTTTGTATTACAATAATACGCGTGTGACGCATGCGTTATTATTCTGAATGAATCCAAGATCAAAACATTATTATAGTTAAAAATGAACTGGCAATCACTTAAAACTCTTAAAAGTTGTAAGTTAAAACGCTCACTTCATAATATTTACGACGACCTAATCTGTCCAAAACTATTTCAGTTTAAATGTACAACACAAATCAAAAATAAAATTACTTAATGCACCACCTTATACGTAGTTAACGCAGTGGAGTTTTTGGTTAGTCAAATAGTTAGGTAGGTATCACTAAGTAGAAATAGGTACCTAATGTAAATGTGCCATTAGTTTAACAAATTATAACTGACCTACTTACTTAATTTTTTACAAAATATCTGCCTGTAAGTAATTCAATCATCAAACGTCAATAATGCCCTGAGGTGACTAATAGAGTAGGTATGCCATAAGTATAGTATTAAGTTCGCCTTTCCAACGAAACGTTTTTTTATTTCTTGCATTAGAGATTAAATAAATGCCACCAAACAATTGATTATACTCAGTCTCTAACAATGACAATGACATCTCAATACATAACTCGCAATCATGATGACATTGATGACTATCAATCGACTAGGTACACTTAGTTCAATGATGTTTATCGCACAGTAAACCATGAGTAGTAAATGTTCAAGCCATTGCGAATCGCGCTTTGAGTGCGAGATCGTTTCAAAACAAGGAACTTATAGTTCATTAAACATAATCTCGCATGGCATTTACAGTGAAGTAATATTCGCGTTTGATGTTACTAGTGGTGCAACTGGTTACTTGGTTGTTCGATTTATGTTATCGTTTAGACGGTAGTAAATGGCTTGTAGATTTATAGGTAATTGTCGTGAGTTTACCACAATAATATGTCGGTCATGTCATGCAGAGTATAAATAGGACATTGTTTAACAAGGGGCGTATGAGGAATATTGCAAACGAGAGTCTATCAGGAGCCCGACGCCGTAAGGCGGAGGGCTTTTGATGACTCGAGTTTGCAATATTCTTACGCCCGTGTTATACACAATGTTTTTCATCACATTTGCGAGGAAATAAATAACAACAAAAGACATAAAAACCTATGTTTTATACAAGCGCATCAATCAAATGTTGACGAAATTGACAACTTCACTTCTAGATCAGTGCGAGTGGAGGGCGGAGCTTCAATATTTCAACCAATCACAGAGCATGGAGCATGTGGATCTTGCAGGGCATGGCCTGCTCGATTTTATTTTCCAACCAATCACAGAGCAGAATTCTTGCCGTCCAGATTTGCTTAACCAATCAGATCACACACAAGCTCATTACATTACTCCCTTGGGACCATTATTTCCCGCGGGAACAATTTAGGCCATTGTCCTTCTGTATACAGGCAAGGAATAACACCATTTATGAGCAAGTGTGATGAAAAAAACTTTGGTCGGTTCATAACTTTTTATCGTAGGACCTATTCTAAATCGATAATAGCCATCATAATAAGAACAGAAAATCAGATTTAGATAAGTGCATAATTGTGCCGTGTGAAACTCAAATCTGTGGTTTTCATGAATGGTTGTTTTATAAATGTTGAGGCACAATATGCGTAGGTATAACGGGGCTCGCCGATTTGTCTTGCATGGCAATGAAGACTTCAACTAAAAACCGGCTAAGTGCGGAATGATAGATAAATAGAAACCGTACTCGAATTATTTGGAGCTAATTAAAGTTTATGTGTAAATGTTATCGTAAATGTAAATTATAAACGGAATTATTATTATTTATTATTGTATTTATAAAACTGCCATTTTTTTTAATGATAGGATTAAATAAAGAGTTAAGTATTTTATTCTATTTTTATTTAGCTAAATTTTAATGTTGAGGTATGTATGTTTAACGTGAGCTCCCGCGACGAAGTGTTTACCGGGGCGTGTAGTATGCGTTAGTATTTGTTATGCGAAATTATTGTTCGACTTGAAATTGGTTCTTACCAAATTTCATGATTCTAGGTCAAAGGTACAACTCTATAGATTTTGGTATGAAAACAAACTACTCTGTGAAAGTATCTACCTATATGATGTCTCCCCGCCATGCCAGATGTGCCATGCCTGTAGGCACCGAGGTCCTAAATTATGAAAAAAGCGAGACTCATCATGCTTGTTCTGAAGCACTGATTGTTTGATTGAAAACTATTAGGTTGGCTTTATTGATAGTGAAAACTGTATCCCACCAAAAACATAACATGTAAAGTGACTGCCATGACTCCCTAGCTCATATAGCTTTCATCGTTAAAAATATATCAGATCATAAGGAGCGCCAAGCTTCCTACTCCACACGGCGTAACCTACCACTACTAATAGCCACGCTCTAAAAATTTTACATCTTGGCTAAAAAGTATAGCTTTGTTGGGCACATCCCGGTCGCCGCATAGACTCTCGCGCTGAATGAATTTATAAGCGACATTAATAAGCGAGGGGTCTATACTTTTTAGCCAAGATATAGCATTTTTAGAGCGTGGCTTGTAGTATGTTACGCCGTGTCAAAGGCCGTTTGGAGTAGGAAGCTTGGCGCTCCTTATGATCTGATATTATATTTTAACGCTGAAAGCTATATGAGCTAGGGAGTCTTGGCAGTCACTTTACATGAAAATTTTTTGGTGGGATCTCAAATGTACAGGAAAACCCATACAAACTTCCATCTCCTAATTTAAAGGGTGGAGGGGGGGGGGGGGGAGTAATACAAGCTTACATACCAAATTTCAGCTTCGCTTGGCTCGTCTTGGCGGGGGCACTGCCGTGCCCCCAGATATGTTCCTAACCCAGTCTGTCAAATGCTTGTGAACTACCTAAATAATCAAATTAACTATTAACTACTAAAAAACTCATGTAGAGTTGCGAATATGCTACGACGGCTACTATCCAGTTTATCTAACCAGTATGAACTGTGACGAGTACATCACTCCACCTTCAGGCAACATATCCCTTAACTTAGTTGACACAACATAAACGGAATATCGACGTACCTATAGGTATATACGTCCCGCCCTATCAAAATAATAATCCTTTTCATGGAAAACAAGACATTTTTGTACTGTGGATTAACTCTATAATTACTTAGTACATAGTTCTGTAAACATCAGCTATCGATATCGAGGTATTAAGATAATATAATTGAAGGTTTTGCTTAGTCAGGAATCGAAACAAGATATTTACTCGATTATTAGGTTATCTGTCAATATGAATCGACAATCTGCATATTTGGCGATTCACCTGTCGTACCATTTGTTCGTAGTAAAGCCGGAGCAAGACGGCTTGCATTTTTGAGTTCCACATATAATGGACGCTCAGGGGAGTAGGAATGTACCCATAGATGTTTCACTCTGGAGTGAAACATCTAGGAGTGCTGATCTTGAATATTGGTAGTTACTTGTATTATTTACAAATAAACAAAATTATTTACCAGCACAAACCGCCGCATGCTGCGTCGACGTCACTCGCCTTCTGTCAAAAGAAAACAAACCGTTTAGTCTGTCATCCGTCACAACACAACACGTCACAACACTGTCACATTAGATCACATACGTGCACTGTGGGGTCAGGTATATGGCCGGTGTACCGGTGGGCAGAGCAATGGATCCGCATACGACTATGCTCGCTTCTTTTATACCTCGGAAACGTTCGCGAGATGCGCCTGCGATCGCTGGTCAGAAAGCACTCACACAGGCAGAGCAGCGGAGGCTGCGCGGCTGACTTTGGTGCACACTTTCACTTAAATATTTGTTTGGATCAGGGGCCGTATACCGGTATTATTTTCTTACAAAAATACCGGTATTCAATTACGGTATCGCGCTTCTTATTTCGTATTTTTAACCCCCGACGGAAAAAGAGGGGTGTTATAAGTTTGACGTGTCTGTGCGTCTGTCTGTCTGCGGCATCGTAGCTCCTATACGAATAGACCGATTTTAATGCGGTTTTTTTATCCGAAAGCTGACGTGATCGAGATGGCTCTTAGCTACGTTTCAACAAAAGTTTTTGAGATATTGAACTTTGAAATGAAAATGACGGGGGTTTTTCAACTTTTCTTAGTTGTACTTAGTTATGGTATTCTTAACGACGCATCTAACATTTCAGCGTAATAAGGATATTTAATAAGGTAGTGATGAATACCGGTATTTGTCGCTGATTTGGATGCTCACGTGGAAATGAATTGGTAAATCCTGAACTAAATTGGTAGGTATATTTATTTTTTTGTCAATGGGTTCTCAAAAGTGGCCCTAACGATATCTATGAGATTTACAATAGAGAGAGGTTAACCTGGACTAGAGCCCGATCTAGCCAGGTTTGATTTCCGGGACAGTTCGTTTTATCCGGGATAAAACTTTCGGCCAAGCTCGATATCTCCCAGGTACCTAATCTTTATAAAACTAGCAAGTGAAGAAACAATCTATGTATCTTTTTGAGACGGCAACATAGCTCACTAATTGATGATCTAAAATCTAAATTAGATACCTATCTGAATCACGTAGATTTACTTGTTCTGAATACTGCAATTGTCAATGCAGACGGTACGATTTAGTTGTTTCAATAAGACATTCCCGTACATTACCGAATCCTAGTCAGGCGAGGGCCATGCTTCAGATTTTTGTGTGAAATGTGAATTCAACCGTATTTTTTTTTACTAGATATTATTAATGAGGCTTTTATTTATTTTAATTAAGGTGGTTCGATTGCCATACAAAGCGTTATTTGACATTCGCAGGCTAACGGCGTGATATTTTAAGAAACTTATGTAACAAACTTTCATCAATTGGCTTCCCATTTGCGCCAAATTCCCCCTTTCCTAGAATAAACTTGTATAAACTAGATTAATTTGAGAAAAATAGTTTTCCCAAAATATCACGTCCCAAACCGATTTCTCAAATTAATCTAGTTAATACAAGTTTATTCTGGGAAAGGGGGAATTTGGCGCAAATGAGAAGACAATTTATGAAAGTTTTTTACATAAGTTTCTTAAGGGGCTACCCGAGGTTTTCATTGATTTTTGACTAGTTTTGAATCGATACAAATACTTTTGCACTACAAATAAATAAGGCAAACAGTTATCGATTTTTCAATCTTCAATCTCCATTTTTGTCTACCATATTTTGAAGGAAATGGATAGTTATTTTTTTATGATTTTTTTAAACATTGTCTAAAAAAACACCTTTTTTGATATAAGATTGCTGCGAAAGATCTAACATATACGAAATCTACATATTTGGGTTTGTCTCTGATGTCTCTATAAATTTGTGTAGGGTTTTGATTTTAAACTAATTAACACAAAAGTTATGGCCAGAAAACCTGTTTTTTGGTCTAAAATTGTTCAACTTTGATGCCAAATATCTCGAAGACAGTGATGTTTGAAGTAAATATGGGATACTATATTGCTTAAAGCTGTTGTTGTTAATATGATAAGCTACAAAAAACATTAGAAAACTAAGGGATTCAGGTCGAAGGTCATTGGCGTATGGGATCCCCTTAAAATACCACGTCGTTAGCCTGCGAATGTCAAATAACATTTTGTATGGCAATCGAACCACCTTAAGCGAGCCATTGTTTCATGCTACCAATTGCTGTGTAACATGCACGCAATCAACACGGTGCGATTGATTTACGTCGGAGTGTCAGTATTAACCGATTGCAAATTAATTCCTATCTGAAAATATTTGGCTTCTTTTCAGTGTTCCGTACCTAAAATGGCAAAAACGGAACTGTTATTGTGCCGTGATGACTCATGTCCAATCCAAACACAAAGTGAACAGAAAGTGAGCCATGCGTTTAACTCCTTGACTGTGCCCCATTTTAATATTTATGATTTATTACTATGGGTATAGCAATCAACATATGTATTTAATTATTTGCCATATATTTTTTCCGTTAACTCCCTTTACAAAGTTTATATTTTTTAACAGAAGGTATTCTTGCAATTGTGAATACAGTGTTTTGTTGTTTTAGTAAAGTATTATTATAATCCGCGAGCCGAACCCATCCCACGAGTATTAACATACTCGTATTGCTGAGGTTTATATTAAAATATTTATTCTGCTGGGCTTTTGCAGGTTGTGCCGGAGGTTTCCTCTAGATTTCCCCAAGGCTACTCTCCCACCGTTCATTCTGATCATCACTTTAACGGGCCCTGGCCATAAAGCAATAGTTATGTTAAATACACCGGTAGATAAAAAAGGGCTTACAAATACATTTATAATGGCATTATTCAGTTAAGACACATAAAAATACCTGGCCACATATTTGCCGAGATATACTCGTATATAGTACCTATTTGAGTCTTTGGGTTTACATGATTCGACGCACTGTACTTCGTCGAACAACCTGCAACGCTGTGTCGCTTTCGATTTATTTGCATAAAGTTGGGCCAGACGCTAGTTTTTCCGACCGTTCAGACGTTGTTTGATTGTTCAGTAACGACCCGTTAATCAGCTGTCGCTACTGCTTAAGTAGCGTGAGGGCAGGTCATAAAATATAGGTCACCTGGGAACCACTGTTACATTACATATAAAAACTTATTGGTACAGTTACCAGCCTTATTATCTACCATAACAAAGCGAGCAAAAATATCTGACACGTCGTAAAGGCCCTAAAAATAGAGTTGTAGGTATTTATGCGCGCGTTGCAGTGAAATATATTAACGCCGGTGACTATACTATCGACTGAACCCTTTTTTTGTGTGCATGGAAATACTTTAACGCATCCCTGGCTGGGGAACCAGGGTGGGTATGACGGACTCCCGGGAACCACCCGGACTATCGTCTAAACCCCACGGTGTTCTACGCGCTGCCCTTTGGCGGTGCCACGGGAACGCTTGCGCAAACTTCCGAGACTCCGCCAGCAGCTGTCCCTATGTGGGACATGTCACATCGACTGAACCATGACCTAACTCACTTTGGAGCTATATCAGAAGTAAAGTTATCTAGGTAGTTTTTTATTATCAATAAATTATGAGTATGAATGGAATCGGAATAAGTATAATTTTACTAGCTTTTGCCCGTGACTTCGTTCGCGTTCAGTTCCTTTTGTTGGAATCTTACTGGGATAAAACGTAATATCCAGGCTATAGATAATCTATTTGTATACAGATGTAGGGAATAATCATTTCCCATCGTATTTTTTCGTTCGTATTTGTCATGCTACATCAGTCAACTTTAGTACTTTTTGTACCGTGACCGACTGAAATATATAGCAAGACACATTCGTACGTTTCCGTACAAAACGATGGGAAACCATTATGCACTACATCTGTACTAAAATTCATCTTAAAATCCGTTCAGCCGTTTTTGCGTGATTTAGTAACAAACATCAAAACTTACGCATTTATAATATTAGTAGAATACGGTTCCATCCATAGCGGTTCAAGTTTCTATTTCGATAGTAGGTACTGTTGAATACAAAAAAATATGACCGGTTTATTCGCGTATTATGCAACTATCCTTACGAAGTTTCCCCTGAACATAAGTTGTTATGCGACATTTCATTTTAATGAGTTGACTATGTAAAAGCTCGGTTTGGTTAATTAAAACTCGTGCCTGTTGCTAATCTACTCAATTGTGTAACTGGGAAGTTTCCTCGTATTAAATATGTATCGTATATAATGTAAAATATTGTGTCACTATATGGATGAAAATCACCAAAGTATCACAATAAAAAAATGTACATTCAGAATCAACATAATCAAAATCGTAAAAGGACACAACAGATTCGTTTTTTTTATTATACCTAGTTAAAAAGTATATTACTCGCTACCAATAAGTTTCATATGTACAAATAAAAAATAAATTGTACAACAACTATAATATGTAACTAAACGCAATATTTTTTTGTTCTTTCATACAATGTCTGAGGTCACATTTAGCTCTCATTTAGTATCGGCGGTTTTCAGAACTAGCCAACAATGTCTCAGCATTCAGCACAACGAACCCTCGAATCAATGGAGGGTCAGCATTGCGCTGATGGCTCCTATGGAATCGCAAGCATCCATAGGCCGTAGCGTAGCCGACAACGTAGTGTCGCGCGTTAGCCACCATAGTGATATCAAAAATAAAAAAAAGCGGCCAAGTGCGAGTCGGACTCGCACATGAAGGGTTCCGTTAAATAAATTGCCTTCTACGATTTATGACGTATTAAAAAAACTACTTACTAGATCTAGTTCAAACCAATTTTCGTTGGAAGTTTGCATGGTAATGTACATTATGTATTTTTTTTAGTTTTATCATTCTCTTATTTTAGAAGTTACAGGGGGGGGCACACATTTTACCACTTTGGAAGTGTCTCTCGCGCAAACTCTTCAGTTTAGAAAAAAATGTTAGAAACCTCAATATCATTTTTGAAGACCTATCCACAGATACCCCACACGTATGGGTTTGATAAAAAAAAAATTGAGTTTTAGTTCTTAGTATGGGGAACCCCAACATTTATGGTTTTTTTTCTATTTTTGTGTGAAAATCTTAATGCGGTTCACAGAATACATCTACTTACCAAGTTTCAACAGTATAGCTCTTATAGTTTCGGAAAAAAGTGGCTGTGACATACGGACGGACAGACAGACAGACAGACAGACATGACGAATCTATAAGGGTTCCGTTTTTTGCCATTTGGCTACGGAACCCTAAAAACGTTGCTTAGCTCTTAGCTCTGTTAGACAAACAGTATAACCAAACTATCAAAGTCCAACCCGACCATAACCTGGCAAGCAAAGCAAGCCACATTGCCGATCTACCAAGAATTCTCACGTGGTCCAAATCAAATCACGCACCAGTCATGGGTCATGTTAATTTCAAAACCACTGCCGGTTCGAGCAAACCTTTTCCTAATAAGGTGCTTAAGGTAAAAGTGTTAATTACTTGCTCTCTGACCTCTCCCAGCTGACTGGGATTGATCATCCGGAGTTGATGAGTTTCTCGATTTCCGTCAACGTTATCGTGATATATTGAACGAAATTTGCACTTCTTGAGCAGCAAAATAGTCTCATTTTTGACAATTCAAATGTGGTTTATCCCATTGCCAATTTATGATTGATTTTGGACCTGGAACTTCGACTTGATTAGATTTCGGTTCATTTAGATCATATAGTCCTCCTTGTCGTATCCGACGACGGCGACCCTTACAATTTCCTCTGGTGAGCACGAATATGGCTCGCAAAGCCGAACTTAGTTTTAAATGTCCGGTCACATTGTGTGCACACAATTTAGATCAAAAATCTCTTAGACAGGAATTTAACTTGAAAGCTTTAGGTTCGGAGATTGCTAGTAGCTTACATTTTAATTAAAAATACTGTCATTTTAACATAGACCCGTAATACGGAAATGCCCGGAAAAGATTAACTCGGTCACTCTATCATCATAACACAAATATTACCGACACCTCACCTCACCCAACGTGTCAGAGTTAATCGAAATTCAGAAACAATGCCGGGAATTCTCACAGCGTTGCGCCGGCGCCGGTGAAATTGTTCTTCGTGCAACAAAGGAAGTTAGTTATGCAACTATTAAACACTGTAAATTAATTAGATGAAACTAATGCACTGAGATAAACATTCCAGACAAGCTAATAACACCTTTGAACGTCGACAAAACACCTAATTTGCGAATCTTTATATGTATATAAACGTCAATACCTATAGTCTGGTGGTGATGAATTCAGAATTATTCCAATGAGGCAAAAAGTGCGAAAGATTTGGCAATTTCTCAGTCAATAGATTGATAACTATATATTGTTGAGCTAGAGCTCCCAAGTCTAATAGTCCGGTGGCCGACTGCAACAAAATCTACGTGGTAAAATCATAGAAAATATCTACTGTGTAGGGGTAGCTGACTTTTAATAACTTCAACTGCTCTTGGTCAGCCACGGCTTAACTTGGCAAATTTTGCGGAAATGGCCAAAAAGTAGTACAAAAATTCATCGAATAGAACGGCATCAAAAAATAGAATTAAACTTGTATGGTAGGATAGCTGCCTTTAAGGACAGTAAAAAAAAAGTGGTCGGCCAAATCCAGTGTTGGCAGATTCCTGTGTCCGACCGAATTTGTGGTACCACGTGACAGCTGCATTTTATGTCATCGAAAAATGGAATGAAAAAAACGGATTGTAATAGCTAAATTAAACCTATTAGTGCATGTTGTTAGGGGAAAATACTTCACTTTCGGATACCGGCCCCATATTTTAGTATGTTGTTAGGGTATGTCCCCTGGATTCCAAAACTGCCGGGAGACAATCTCTAAGGAGTCGAATTCCATTCATCAAAAACGCCGCGGCCGTGCGTACACATACATGTGGGGTACCAAATGAAAGCTGAATAAATTTTTAATAGTTCATTCATACATTATACGAGTATTTCAATATATAATACTAGTTTAAGTACTATTAGCAAAAGTATAAAAAGATCAAAGAAAAATAAAAGGACTTTCAGACTTTGCGGCAAAACTAGAAAACATACATGAATATAATGTAAAACACAAATGATATTTAGTATTTCAGTTTTACATTTTAGTTTTTTATTTTAAGACAGAAGCAAAATTGAGAAAATTGTGCTCAAAAAACCAAAAACGCAAAGCGTGTTTTCCCTACAAGATTAATTTTATCGAAATTACTATTTTTCAGAAACCAGCACGAAATTTTTGTATGTTGTTAGACATGTTATGGGTACCGCAAAACTGCAGAGAGACAGCCTCTAAAGAGTCTAGTTCATCAGTAATGACATTAATCTTCATTGCCGCGGAGGCTTTTTGAAAAGTGGGAATCGTACCTGAAATATGTAATACATATAAACGTGTCTTATATCATGTAAAAGCTAAACAAATATGCTATAATTATTGCTAGCATTGTGATTCCATATATCCATAAATTTAAGAGGTTAGACTCCTTAGAGATTGTCTCTCGGCAGTTTTTGAATTCAGGGGACATGCCTAACAACATACTAAAATATAGCCGGTATCCGAAAGTGAAGTATTTGTTCGACGGAATCCCCTAACAACACGCATTATATTGACGTATGTCTTGGTCGGCCTCACCTTAGCCTGGCAGTTTTTGCAGTCCTACCACATTAATAAAAAAATTTGGCTATTTCAATATTTTAAAATATGGTTTCTTCATCGCTTAAACTGAACTAGTAATGCTTAATTTAATAAGACTATCGCAATATACTAATAATGCTTAATTTAATAAGACTATCGCAATATGTCTTTTTCATACATATTCAATACAATTACATATAATTTCAATTTTTGACTGCCTTTTTAAGAATCACGGCAGTATAGTTATAAGTCATAACCATGCCGACCGACCGGAATCTGCGAGGCCGCACGTGCCTATCCACTAAACTTGGTCAGCCTCACCTTAGCCTGGCAATTTTTGCAGTCCGAACTAGGGCTTCTAATCCCGGGATCGCGGTATCCCGGGATCCCGCCTTTTTAAGGTCTTTTTTCAATACCGGTATTTACAACTACAATAGGTACCGGGATCGCGGTATTCTTACTAAGTAGCGAAATATGTTAAACTAGCTGTTGCCCGCGACTTCGTCCGCGTAGAACTTTTTATCGTCTTAGAAAATGATTTTCTCAATACAAAATTTGAACCCTCTTTTAGGGGATAATTAAAAAAAAAGTTGATGTTCATTTTCTAGTTTGTGAACAAACAGTCTAAAACCAAAGTTAAAAATCTCATACTTTAAAAATACCTTGAAATACTCAAACTTTGAACCAATTTTAACACTCTTAGGGGATGAATTTGGAAAAACTCTGAAATCAGTTTTGTAGTCTTTTAACGTACAGAATAAGACCGAAGTTAAAAATCTCTTACTCACACTTTAAAATTTTATTGCTCGCCATTTAAAATTTGAACCCTTTTTAAACCCCCTTAGAGGTTGAATTTTTCTAATCGCTGAAAGAACTTTTTTCGTAAACTTTTAAGTCTCTAGCTCAAAAAAAGTGTTGCCCATACAAAGCTTTCTTAACCCCCTCAGGGGTGGAATTTTCTAAAACTCTGAAAGTACTTTATTATTAATTTTTATAAGTAACATTTTGAATAGTTTTAAGTCTAGTAAAAAAAAAAGTTTTTCCCACACAACACTGGCTACCCTTCTTAAGGATCTTAAGGATCCCCTTAGGGATGGAGTTTTCTAAAACGCTGAAAGTTCTTTTTTAGTATTCTAATAAGTAATCTTTTTGCAAAGTTTTAAGTCTAACTCAAAAAAAAGTGTTGCCCATGCAAAGCTTGCTCTCCTTTTTAACCCTATTAGGGTTGGAATTTTCTAAAACGATTTGTGTTCTTTTTTTGTATTTTAATAAGTAATCTTTCTACAAAGTTTCAAGTCTCTAACTCAAAAACATAAACTTTCCCTGATAAAAACTTTGCACCCCTTTTTATCCCCCTTAGGGATAGATTTTTTTCAAAACGCTGAAAGTCTTTTTTTTTGTATTTTTATAAGTAATCTTTCTACAAAGTTTTAAGTGTCTAGCTCAGAAAAAGTTTTCCTCATACAAACCTTGCACCCTTTTTTAACCCCCTTAGGGAATGATTTTTGTAAAACGCCGAATGTAGTATTTTTCATGTTCTAATAAGTAATTTTTCGTCAAAATTTTAAGTCTCTATTAAAAAAAAATATATTTTTCCCATACAAACTTTGCACCCTATTTTACCCCCTTAGGGGTGAAATTTTCCAAAACGCTGAAAGTACTTTCTTTGTATTTAAATAATCTTTCTACAAAGTTTAAGGACGCTAGCTAAAAAAAATAGTTTCTCACATACAAACTTTGCACCCCTATTTTAGCCCCCTATTTTTAGGGGTAGGATTTTCTAAAACGCTGAAAGTACTTAATTTGTGTTCTGATGACTAATCTTTCTACAAAGTTTTAAGTCTCTATTTAAAAAAAAAATTGTTTCCCCCATACAAAATTTGCACCCCTATTTTACCCCCTTAGGGGTAGATTTTTTTAAAACACTGAATCTAGGTACTTAATTTGTATTCTAATGAATAATTTCTCTACAAAGTTTTAAGTCTCTATTTAAAAAAAAGTAGTTTTTCCCATACAAACTTTGCACTCTATTTTACCCCTTTAGGGGTAGAATTTTCTAAAACCCTGAAAGTTCTTTATTTGTATTCTAATGACTGATCTTTCTACAAAGTTTTAAGTCTCTATTTAAAAAAAAAATGTTTCCCCCATACAAACCTTGCACCCCTATTTTACCCCCGTAGGGGTGGAATTTTCCAAAACGCTGAAAGTGTTTCATTTGTATTCTAATAACTAATTTTTCTACAAAGTTTAAGTCTATAGCTCAAAAAAAAAAGGTTCTCCCATACAAACTTTGCACCCCCATTTTACCCCCTTAGGGGTAGAATTTTCAAAAATCCCTTTTTATCCCTAGCCCACGTTATAAAAGCAACATACTGTGCAAAAATCAACTCTCTAAGATTAGTAGTTTCGGCTGTGCGTTGATGAGTGAGTGAGTGAGTGATTGAGTGAATAAGTCAGTCAGGACATAGGCATTTATTATGTATAAATAGATAGAAGATAATGAAACTCCCATTCAAATATCTCAAAAAATTATGAAGCTACATCCGTTTTAATGTCGCTTGTTAGAGTGAGAAAACGATGAGGGACTGTGACGTCAATATACTCGAGCGTCATAGTAAAAAACAATCGTTTCATATGAAGGTGCGTTTTGCGGAAAAGGGACAGAACATACCCCCTCTTAACACTTTGGACTCTAATAACTTAATCATTACCTATATAACCTCTTGCTTTGTTTTTTTCTCCATTTGACTATATTTATTTTAAATTCTTTTTCGAGAAAATACATTATGATTATTTACCATATTTTCGATTCCTGAGCTATAACCACGATCTTCGGAATTCGAAAATATTCGGGTATCTCTATCTCTATCGCACTAACCATACTCGAGTGACAGGGATGCAAATATATGAACATTGAGTATCGGTTTTCGTGGTAGCGCCGCAGGTACTTTGGCTGAATGCGCCGAGCGCGTGCCATTGTCATTCAAAAAAAACAAATTCGTGTTAATTATATTGTTCAAATTTGTTGATTTCATTTATTGAAATTACGACATAAAACGACATTTGCGCATATAAGTTCTCATATCAGAATCGAATATTTTTTTATGGTTTATATTTTAGCATTTGTCTCGTAAAGGTCTATCGTAGACGGGATTTAAATTATTAATAAGTGAAAGGCAAAGCAATTCCGCCATTTTGACGAAAATTTGACGGCTCTTATAGCTGACAGTTGGAGCAGCGTTTGATTTCAATAAAAATAAATGAAAAATTAAATGAAGTCGTATATTTCGGAAAATTAATTAACTGTCGCAGTCGGATAAAAACTATCCTAAGTTGCAGCTAGAATAATAATGTACCTATATAAAATGTTTCATATTTTTCCGTTCATGGGATGCTGAGAACATTCGAACCGCGCAAAGCTTAGTTTTAAACTGGCTGATTCTTTTTTTAATTTAGAGATTTATTATAAGTGGAGATTATTATTATTTATTATCTATATATATAAATGCCTTTGTCCTGACTGACTCACTCACTCACTCATCAACGCACAGCCGAAACTGCTGGGGCTAGAGAGTTGAAATTTACACTAGAACTACCTTTTACAACGTTAGCAACGGATAAAAAGGCATTTTTGAATACTCCATCCCTAAGGGGATAAAATAGGGGTGCAAAGTTTGTATGAGAGAACCTTTTTTTTTTGAGCCAGAAACTTAAAACTTTATAGAAAAATTAGTTATTAGAATACAAATAAAGAACTTTCAGCGTTTTGGAAAATTCTAACCCTAAGGAGGTAAAATAGGGGTGCAAAATTTGTATAGGGGAAACATTTTTTTTGAAATAGAGATTTAAAACTTTGTAGAACGATTACTTATTAGAACATGAAAAAAACAACATTCAGCGTTTTACAAAAACCATCCCCTAAGGGAAATAAAAAGGGGTGCAAAGTTTTTATGAGGGAAAGTTTATGTTTTTGAGTTAGAGGCTTGAAACTTTGTAGAAAGATTACTTATTAAAATATAAATAAATAACATAAAGCGGTTTGGAAAATTCCACCGCTAAGGGGGTTTATAAAGGGGAGCAAGCTTTGCATGGGCAACACTTTTTTTTAGTTAGAGACTTAAAACTTTGCAGAAAGATTACTTATTAGAATACAAGTAAAGTACTTTCAACGCTTAGAAAAATTCTGCTACTAAGGGGGTTAAAAAGGGGTGCAAACTTTGTATGGAGGAAACTTTATCTTTTTTAGCAAGAGACTTAAAACTTTGTAGAAAGATTACTTATTAAAATACAAATAAAGTACTTTCAGCGTTTTGAAAAATTCCACGCCTAAGGGGGTTAAAAAGCATTGCATTGTATGAGAGAAACTCTTCTTTGAGATAGAAGCTTAAAAGTTTGTCGAAAAATTACTTATTGACATACAAAAAAAGCACTTTCAGCGTTTTAGAAATTTCCACCCCTAAGGGAGTTAAAAGCGGGTGCAACATTTGTATGGAGGAAACTTTTTTTTTTAGCTAGAGACTTGAAACTTTGTAGGAAGCTTACCTACTTAAGAAAAAAACTTTCAGCGCTATGGAAAATTCCACCCCTAAGGGGGTTATAAGGGGGTGCAACATTTGTATGGAGGAAACATTTTTTATTAGCTTTAGACTTAAAACTTTGTAGAAAGCCTATTTATTAAAATACAAATAAAGTACTTTTGTGCGTTTTGGAAAATTCTGCCCCTAAGGCGGTTAAAAAGGGTTGCAAGGTTTGTATGAGGGAAACTCCTTTTTGAGATAGAAGCTTAATTGTTTGAAGAAAGATTTGGTACTTATTACAATACAAATAAAGAATTTTCAGTGTTTTTGAAAATTCCATTCCCACGGGGATGAAAAAGATGTGCAATGTCGGTAAAGGGGATGTTTTCAACTAGAATCTTAAAACTTTTTAGAAAGATTACATATTTAATAAAATAAAATGCTTTCCTTTTAGAAAATTCCACCCCTTAGGGTTGTATAAGAGGGTGCAACATTTGTATGGAGCAAATATATTTTTTTTGCGAGCGACTTAAAACTTTGTTGAAAGATTACTTATTACAGTACAAATAAAGTACTTTCAGCGTTTTGGAAAATGTCACCCCTAAGCGTGATAAAAAGGGGTGAAATTTGTTTGGAGGAAACTTTTTTTTTGAGCTAGAGACTTGAAATTTTTCTACACAATTTCAAGTCTCTAGCTCAAAAATTTTTTTTTATTATTTATTATACAAATATAGGTAAATAACTTTCCGTTGTTTGGAAAATTCCACCCGCTAAGAGGGGGATAAAGAGCCGCAATGCAATGTTTGTATGGGGTAAAATTTATTTAGGTAGAAACTTAAAACTCTGTAGAAAGATTACGTACTTATTAAAATACAAAAAAGTACTGCCAGCGTTTTGGAAAACTCCACCCCTTAAGGTGTTAAAAAGTGGTGCAAGGTTCGTATGGGAAACACTTTTTTTTAGCTAGACTTGATAGTTTGTAGAAAAAATACCTACTTACATATTACAATAAAAAAAACTTAAGTTTTTTTTTTTATTTTTCCCTGAAAAGCGTTAATAAGGGGTTCAAAGTTTGTATGGAGAGCAAGAAAATTTTAAAGTATGAGACTTGTAACTTCGATCTTAGCCTGTTTAGACTACAAAACTTATTTCATCGTTTTTAGGGTTCAAAGAGTAAAACGGGACCCTATTACTAAGACTCCGCTGTCCGTCCGTCCGTCCGTCCGTCCGTGCGACGTGCGTCTGTCTGTCACCAGGCTGTATCTCACTGATACCGTGATAGAAAATAGTGGCTGTGACATACGGACGGACAGACAGACAGACAGACAGACATGACGAATCTATAAGGGTTCCGTTTTTTGCCATTTGGCTACGGAACCCTAAAAACCGTAGACAATATCCAAACTCAAGCAAAACATCCGCGATGAGATAGCCGAGATCCCTCGCAGCATGTGTCAGCGAGTTTCCCAAAATCTGCGTATTCGTTTGCAGAAGGGCCAGCAACGAGATGGAGGTCATTACAAACACGTTATTTTCAAAAAATAAATTGCATTAGATGTTAGTCACAAAAATTAAATGATCAGGAAAATAACTTTCATGGGTTTATTTTCATCAAAGTTTCAAAAGTACAAAAAATGTTGGCCCACCCTTTATAATAATTTATAATATAAAACTACGGATGCTAAAGCTGCAGGGACTTTGCATGCGTCAGTCATGGTAAGCAACTAGTGAGGAGTTGAGAAATTATCGTGGTTCTGATTGAACTTCAGTGTCTCTTTGCTTTACTGATCTTGGTAAGACGCTTAAATGGAGATGTATGATTTTTTTCGCAAACTGCGACAGGATCAGCATGAAGCAGCTTATCAGGAGGCTGCGTAAGTAGATACGTAACTTTAGATTTAATGTTTAGCTATATTTCACTCTCCATTGTTTTCAGAACACCTATTGTATTGGTTGTTTGGCTGTCTCGGTTGGATTGGAGTTAATTATTTGGAAGTAGACTGACGTTCAAACGTGCAACTTTCCGGCGGGGAAAGTTCCAACGTGCTAATTAATAACAACATTATATAGGTACCTAATTCATATTTGCTGTGTTTTGATATTAGCTTGTGACATAGAAAATTTTTCGGTATGATAATTACGAAATTTTCTGTGTGACTTTTTCCACTCAAAATTTGCCATTCAAAGTACCTACAGTCGCCTTCAGATATATCGGAGCGAACAAAGTGCTCACAAAAATCTGAACACGTCTCTAAGGCATCACTAGAGACGTGTTCAGATATTTTTGAGCACTTTGGCCGCTCCGATATATCTGATGGCGATTGTACACGCATCCTATGCCTGTAATTTGAATAGCAAATTTTGTCAGTTGCCCGGTCTGTACTTTTTACGAAAGTGACCATTCGCCATGTCACGCTATAAATAAATAAATAAATTGTTCTCCTTTCGAAATAAATTAAAAATAATAATGAAAACCCGCAAAGTTCTGTTTCAGTCAAATTAGAGTTTTATAAAAGTTGCGGCAGTGTCATAAATAACATCTCTCGTGTTTCCTTTTTGTGCGGAGCTCTTCACGCATGGCGAGCCGTTATCACTCGCTGATATATTGCAACTGATCAATCTTTTTCGATTCGAACCTATCATCTAAGCCAATCAATTTGAGATATTGAGGAAGCGTGTCATGAGAACCGCTGGTAGGCTCCGAAAATACCTAGGGGGATCCGTATATCGTGTGATCTCTTTTACGAATCAAACACGTTATGTATAATCATCAGCAGTTTGGCCATGCCGCCAAGACATGTAAGCAACCAGATCACACATGCGGGCATTGTTGCAAGATAGGGCACTCGGACAAGGAGTGCCCAAACAAGGCAGACCCTCCCAAATGCGCAACATGCAAACTGTTTAATAAGCCCAACGACCACAAAACAGGAGACACTGAATGTCCCGCCAGGAAAATGGCCGAACGACGATATATAAATTCTATTGATTATGAAGGGCCCTAAGTATCAGATAATTCATTTTCTATTTGATTTTTAATTACGATGTTTTAGTTATAATTGTGTGTTACCTAATTAAGCCGATAAAATGTTCATTTCTAATATAGATCTGTCACCGATACTTTTATTCCTAACTCGTCATTTTTTAATTTTGTCCTATTAACTGTAAATATATCAAACTGCAATGTATGCTAAGCTATTATATTATTATACTAGCTGTTGCCCGCGACTTCGTCCGCGTAGAACTTTTTATCGTCTTAGAAAATGATTTCTCTCAATACAAAATTTGAACCCTCTTTTAGGGGATAATTAAAAAAAAGTTGATGTTCATTTTCTAGTTTGTGAACAAACAGTCTAAAACCAAAGTTAAAAATCTCATACCTTAAAAATGCCTTGAAATACTCAAACTTTGAACCAATTTTAACACTCTTAGGGGATGAATTTGGAAAAATTCTGAAATCAGTTTTGTAGTCTTTTAACGTACAGAATAAGACCGAAGTTAAAAATCTCTTACTCACACTTTAAAATTTTATTGCTCGCCATTTAAAATTTGAACCCCCTTTTAAACCCCCTTAGAGGTTGAATTTTTCTAATCGCTGAAAGAACTTTTTTCGTAAACTTTTAAGTCTCTAACTCAAAAAAAGTGTTGCCCATACAAAGCTTTCTTAACCCCCTTAGGGGTGGAATTTTCTAAAACTCTGAAAGTACTTTATTATTAATTTTAATAAGTAACATTTTGAATAGTTTTAAGTCTAGTAAAAAAAAAAGTTTTTCCCACACAACACTGGCTACCCTTCTTAAGGATCTTAAGGATGCCCTTAGGGATGGAGTTTTCTAAAACGCTGAAAGTTCTTTTTTAGTATTCTAATAAGTAATCTTTTTGCAAAGTTTTAAGTCTAACTCAAAAAAAAGTGTTGCCCATGCAAAGCTTGCTCTCCTTTTTAACCCTATTAGGGGTGGAATTTTCTAAAACGATTTGTGTTCTTTTTTTGTATTTTAATAAGTAATCTTTCTACAAAGTTTCAAGTCTCTAACTCAAAAACATAAACTTTCCCTGATAAAAACTTTGCACCCCTTTTTATCCCCCTTAGGGATAGATTTTTTCAAAACGCTGTAGGTAAGTCTTTTTTTTTGTATTTTTATAAGTAATCTTTCTACAAAGTTTTAAGTGTCTAGCTCAGAAAAAGTGTTCCCCATACAAACCTTGCACCCTTTTTTAACCCCCTTAGGGAATGATTTTTGTAAAACGCCGAATGTAGTATTTTTCATGTTCTAATAAGTAATTTTTCGTCAAAATTTTAAGTCTCTATTAAAAAAAAAATGTTTTTCCCATACAAACTTTGCACCCTATTTTACCCCCTTAGGGGTGAAATTTTCCAAAACGCTGAAAGTACTTTCTTTGTATTTAAATAATCTTTATACAAAGTTTTAGGACTCTAGCTAAAAAAAATAGTTTCCCACATACAAACTTTGCACCCCTATTTTAGCCCCCTATTTTTAGGGGTAGAATTTTCTAAAACGCTGAAAGTA
The DNA here is from genome assembly GCA_963854355.1 of Epinotia brunnichana. Classification (NCBI taxonomy): domain Eukaryota; kingdom Metazoa; phylum Arthropoda; class Insecta; order Lepidoptera; family Tortricidae; genus Epinotia; species Epinotia brunnichana. Next base: position 10,849,716 of record OY977949.1, on the reverse strand, counting down.
CTTAATTTGTATTCTGATGACTAATCTTTCTACAAAGTTTTAAGTCTCTATTTAAAAAAAATATTGTTTCCCCAATACAAAATTTGCACCCCTATTTTACCCCCTTAGAGGTAGATTTTTTTAAAACACTGAATCTAGGTACTTTATTTGTATTCTAATGAATAATTTCTCTACAAAGTTTTAAGTCTCTATTTAAAAAAAGTAGTTTTTCCCATACAAACTTTGCACTCTATTTTACCCCTTAAGGGGTAGAATTTTCTAAAACCCTGAAAGTTCTTTATTTGTATTCTAATGACTGATCTTTCTACAAAGTTTTAAGTCTCTATTTAAAAAAAAAATGTTTCCCCCATACAAACCTTGCACCCCTATTTTACCCCCGTAGGGGTGGAATTTTCCAAAACGCTGAAAGTGTTTCATTTGTATTCTAATAACTAATTTTTCTACAAAGTTTAAGTCTATAGCTCAAAAAAAAAAGGTTCTCCCATACAAACTTTGCACCCCCATTTTACCCCCTTAGGGGTAGAATTTTCAAAAATCCCTTTTTATCCCTAGCCCACGTTATAAAAGCAACATACTGTGCAAAAATCAACTCTCTAAGATTAGTAGTTTCGGCTGTGCGTTGATGAGTGAGTGAGTGAGTGATTGAGTGAATAAATCAGTCAGGACATAGGCATTTATTATGTATAAATAGATAGAAGATAATGAAACTCCCATTCAAATATCTCAAAAAAATATGAAGCTACATCCGTTTTAATGTCGCTTGTTAGAGTGAGAAAACGATGAGGGACTGTGACGTCAATATACTCGAGCGTCATAGTAAAAAACAATCGTTTCATATGAAGGTGCGTTTTGCGGAAAAGGGACAGAACATACCCCCTCTTAAAACTTTGGACTCTTATAACTTAATCATTACCTATATAACCTCTTGCTTTGTTTTTTTTCTCCATTTGACTATATTTATTTTAAATTCTTTTTCGAGAAAATACATTATGATTATTTACCATATTTCCGATTCCTGAGCTATAACCACGAACTTCGGAATTCGAAAATATTCGGGTATCTCTATCTCTATCGCACTAACCATACTCGAGTGACAGGGATGCAAATATATGAACATTGAGTATCGGTTTTCGTGTTAGCGCCGCAGGTACTTTGGCTGAATGCGCCGAGCGCGTGCCATTGTCATTCAAAAAAAACAAATTCGTGTTAATTATATTGTTCAAATTTGTTGATTTCATTTATTGAAATTACGACATAAAACGACATTTGCGCATATAAGTTCTCATATCAGAATCGAATATTTTTTTATGGTTTATATTTTAGCATTTGTCTCGTAAAGGTATATCGTAGACGGGATTTAAATTATTAATAAGAGAAAGGCAAAGCAATTCCGCCATTTTGACGAAAATTTGACGGTTCTTATAGCTGACAGTTGGAGCAGCGTTTGATTTCAATAAAAATAAATGAAAAATTAAATGAAGTCGTATATTTCGGAAAATTAATTAACTGTCGCAGTCGGATAAAAACTATCCTAAGTTGCAGCTAGAATAATAATGTACCTATATAAAATGTTTCATATTTTTCCGTTCATGGGATGCTGAGAACATTCGAACCGCGCAAAGCTTAGTTTCAAACTGGCTGATTCTTTTTTTAATTTAGAGATTTATTATAAGTGGAGATGAGCTTAATATCATCCATCAAAACGACTAATTTTGGCTGCGCCACGGAGCTTAAAAAGTCGCTTGTGCATGTATCTAGAATATCTAGATATACGTTTCCCTTTTGTATTTTGAATGATTAAATTCATAATGTTTAAGATATTTTATAATCTCAATTAAATAATAAGGTGTAACATTTGATATTTATAAATTATGACATGTAAAAGAGCCCATGTAGTAATTGTTTTTTTTTTTAATTTGAATCTCGAGTCGGACTCGCGCACGAAGGGTTCCGTACCATTATCTATAAAAATATTTAATTTATTCTGTTTTTAGTATTTGTTGTTATAGCGTCATTTTTGGTACAAGCTTTTATTGCCGACTGTATTGATACCATCATCAACTACTCATTGAGACGATTCTAACGAGCCCAAACTCGATGGGGTTGTGTCGTTTTATTGCGGAGTTCCTATGGCCACCTTTCAGCTCCAGCATCAGATCAGCTCCATGTCATCATAATATTGCATTGTCATGTGATATACATATGCATGCAACATTTCAGATCAATCAGTTGACAGGAAGAGGGTAAAATTTCAATTACTAAATTTTACCCAAGAAAGAAAAATAAAACAACCGGGGTGAGCTAAATAAAAGCTTGTTTATTTATTATTTATTTATTTTAATAAGTACAATGTTTTACATACTTAAAATTAAACATTGCCCCACAAAACTGTAGTGACAGTTTGACTGTGGGAGCGGCAGTCTCTAGTAGTACGGGAAGTAGTGGCATAAGTAGTCGCAAAGTCGGAAAGTCCTTAGATTTTCGCAAACTGATTTTGATATATTCGTCAATATTTTCCTTTTTTTCTATGAAACTATACATTGGATGTCTCAACAATTAATTTGTGATGCCCGATTTATCAGAATTTGATACCACATTTGAGGTGTTACGTAAATAGAAGCTGATATGATTTTTTTTCTGAAGCGCGGCGGCGTGTAACTTTAAATGCCGCCCCTGCCTACCCTCCAAGTGAATTCATCCGATACCAAAATTTGCACCTCCCATACATTGGGTGACACTACTTCCCGTACTATAAGGTAAGGTAAGGTAAGGCATTCATTAACAAAAATATTTAGGTAGCTATTCATTAGTAACAGTAGTAGTAGTAGTGTAACTGAGTATTATATACGAGTAAGTACATCTAGGTAATGCTTTTTTAACAGTCTCTTAAATTTATTCTTATTTTTTTCTCGTCTAATGGCTTCGGCCAAACTATTGAGTAGGTATGGGATACGTTTTTTGAGAGTTCTGTCCCCATAGTAATTATTTATCCTAGGAACGAATAGTTTACCAGTCGCCATGGCCTTGGTGTTATAGGTATGATCAATAGGTTTTAATGAAGAATACTCTGAGTTATGTTCCAGACAGCCATGGTTATGGTATGAAACATCTACATCTACTTGCTACTAATAGCAAGTAGATGTAGATGTTTCATGCTTACTGGTAATATTCTACAGATTTTAAATAGTTCACGATAGTTACCTTTACATTTGTGTTTAATTTTTTCGGTAACGAGTAATTTTAAAAATCTAATTTGCATGGCTTTTAATTTATCGATATTGGTCTTTGTTGTGAGCCCAAAGCTGTCGAGAGCATAACCCAGTATCTAAATAAAATTGACATGATATGACCAGGAAAAATGTTCGTCTACTTTCATTCCGAGATAAGTGATACATTTAAACTTTTTCTTTAGGTTCACAGGCGCAGTTAGACTTATTTTGATGGAAGCAAGGATATGTGTAAAAACACAATCTTTATAGGAGTACCTATAGCTAAAGCTTTTCGATGTTACGACGACATAATTTATCGAAATACTTGTAATGCTTTGTACTTTATCCAACCGTAAATCGCTAAAATTAAAAAAAGTTACAATTGCATCTTCATTTTCACCATTCAATTGGTTTAACCGAATGTGCAAGCTATTGTTCATTCTTATGCAACCTGCGTATTAAATTCGATCATTTAGCTAACTCTATATTATTACGAGTAGAAGCGCAATAGTTACTCGAAATTATGCAACAAGTTATTAATATTTTTGAACGTAATGATGCCAAAGCCTACCTACTGGGCCCAATATTCACTACAACAACGCTGAACTACAATGTACATCTAGCTAACCAGTATACATTTTGATTCATTGTAAGATCTCGGGCTCAAGTTAGTTACTAATGCCGAGTGAGGTGATTAGAGACAGGTGGTGAATCGAACTCTTCGAAAAGGAATGCTCAGCAGATGGCTGTCGAAATGCGTATTAATTATATGTTCGCAATGTGCCAGACGGGCGCCATTAAGCTATTAAAAAACAACAACAATAAAGAGGTGAAGAGGTATATTTTTACACGTCGCTTCCGATCTCCATCACATTTCAATCTGTTACAGAACACAATGGGGAACTTTTAATAAGACATCGAAAACGCTTTGTTAGTGTGCAGTTTGTTGGAAAATAGTAACAACTGCATGACGTCACGATTGTCTATAGAGAAATAGCGTCCATTTTTGTTCTTTATGTAATTGTTTAAAAATCTTAAAATAGTAACAATAAGTTAAAGCGTGATGATTTGTGAATATTTTTCTGAGTTTTGTTTTTTGGTAATGTAAGAATAATTATTTTTTACTGTGGTCAACTAAATGTCGTATATGGCGCTCGTCAAAGCGCTTAAGTATTGATCGAGAGGCTATTTTCTACCTCTCTTTTAACCGTTCACCCACAAATATATCTTGATGCCGCGGTTCGTAGTAACTGAGCGTAATCAGAGGTCTACTTTTGCTAGGCGTGACGGGTGAGGTGAGGCGCATTAGCGCGTTCCAAATAACAGCCCAACGTCGACGCAAGTCGACTCTCCATACAAACAGTTTGAGTCTCATTTTAAAACGGTATAATGAAACTTTTTGTACACAATGGGATCCGCCATATAGTGTAAATTATATAATAATTTACTTTAAAAACAAAGTTTTAACCGACGAAAAATTAATCATCGCCTATTTTCCTAGCCTTAAGGTTAGTTTTTTTTTCAAATTTATATGGGATATATATAGGTACCCTTTGGGGTATACCCTTTCCAATAAAAAAAGAATTATCAAAATTGAACTACTCTGTAAAAAGTTATGCGTGGTCATACATAAAATCCCATTATCAGATCCAGACTTGGTGACAATGGGACCACCTCAGGAGTTCCCTGCACCCTTTTCGAATAAAAAAGAATTTTGGAAATGAAAATAAATGAATATCATATACAGACACACATTCAGAAACATAACTGTGGTCCCACACTAGGCTAGGCCTGTCCCGTGGAGACCAAGACAAATACTGATTAACTGTCCATGCGGCTTAGCATGAAAACAAGACAAAGTAAAACGAGAAAAGAGAAAAAAAAGACAATTATATAGACAATTGGTCCACAATTGACGGAGAAACGTGAAGATACATAAAATATATATATATATATCAGTGGAACATATAACCTCCTCCTTCCTTCCTACTTCTTCCTTTTTGAAGTCGGTTAAAAATGTTAATCGTTTTATGGTACCTATACGATATGTGATATATTTTATCAAGCCCTCAAATTTAGAAATAAAAATGATACAGAAGTTTTAACCCTTTTGCATTCTGACTTATTTATTATATTTAAGATACAAGTTTGAAATGTAGTATAATATAATTGGTCGATAATCGATATTCCGTTTCTGCTTGAGAAAGGGTTAAGTGTGTTTGATAGACAAGTCTGCCTAAAAGCTTTATGTTTTTAGGGTTAGGTATGTTTTGTACCTTAAAAGGAAAAAACGGAACCATTATAGGATCATTTTGTTGTCCGTCTGTTTGTCTGTCTGTCTGTCTGTCAAGACCCTTTATCTCGGAAATACGTGGAGGTATCGAGTTGAAATTAAAACCATATTTTCAAGTCTACACTTCTACAGTCCCTTGAAGCTGTGAAAAAATCAAACTTCTAAGTTAACGTAAAAAAAGTTACAGCCGTTTATACCGCAAAAAAAAAATTCGACTCTTAATGGAATCAAAATTTGTAGGGTACTTTCCGTTGACCTAGAACTATGAAATTTGGCAAATAATATAGTCTTAAACTACAAAAACAGGGAAAAATCTGAAAACTATACATTTGTAATTTTGTACGGAACCCTCGGTGGGCGAGTCCGACTCGTCGCATCTGTCCGGTTTTTTTAATAGTATAAATCCTACTTCATTGCCAATTTCGAAACAAAATTTTGCATAAGCTCTTTAAATTGAAACATTATTTACTCGGAAACACGTGAATTTGTGCCACATAACCACTTAGCAACGGTTAAATATTGACACCCATATTTCAACGATATACCTGGTTTGAATATATAACTCGTTTGTTACATACACCACTAGATAGGTTTCAATATTCATAAGATAATTTTCCGGCTGAGCACTCTTGCATAGAGGAAGTTAGATTATAATTCATAAAAACATTGTTCTAAATGATGAATTTTGCCTTAACAGTCGATAAAATCGGCCAAGTGCGAGTCGGGCCATACGCTATGTAGGTTTCGTTAGTTGCCAGTCCGTCATAATTACGATGTTAGACACTATGGACATATTTAATTGAGTTCACGATCTAAAAAAAGGCGGCCTTCACACGGTGTGTTAATCGCCTGTGAACGTATATAACAATTGTTTTTTTATAAATTAAGGAATAAATATTTGTATAAAATTTTGTTAAGGATGTTGTAATTTTATCGTTCCATAATTTGGGTTCACAAACTCATATTTACTACTTGTTTAACATAACTGACAACTTCTTCTACAAACCTGTACAGTCAGCATCAAAAGTAGCTACGCAAACGAAGACGAAGAAGTGTTTATTAAAAAGGAATAAGAACTTTTGACGTCTTTGATTGCGTAGCTACTTTTGATGCTGACTGTACCTATAAGACTTTTATCTATCCAAATATCATAAACCCTCCATGATACGTTCAAGAACCGCACATTATGACCACCATAAAAATAGACAGTTTTGTTAGAACAAATTTCTTATCTGTGAAAATGTTATTATTGCTAAATAATAACATCGATTTCGATAATATTATTTCATTCAAATTTCGAACGTCTCTGAAAAACAAAGAATTTGATTTATCCTCTATTCTAATATCTGTCGAGATGACGTTTAGTTCGAAATGAATTGTCAATTTGCATACAAATTTGACAAATGTCGCACGTAAGTAAGATATCGAACGATATGAGAGTTGGATTAGTTGGATCCGACTCTAGTTTGTCACTGAATTAAAAAAATAAACTATGACAGCTGCCAGAAAACAGCAACGCCGCGATGCCGGTCATAATAAGCGGCTCCTGAATGCATCATGGAGGCTTATGATATGTGGATAGATAAAGTAGTGTATGTAACTGTACATAATTAGGCATTAACACACTCGTGTGATGTTATTATGAAACTCGCCTGCGGCTCGTTTCATAAACCCACACTCGTGTTTAATGCCCTTCATTATGTACAGTCACATAAACTACTATTATATACAAAACTCCCGTGAGACTCAGACATATTACAATATACTTATTGAAAACGGGTCACTCACGTATTTTAGGTCGAGTACCACTTGACATATTTCGAGCCGATTCGCGGTTCCTAGTCAGTCTGTATAATACTGCCGTGATTTTTTTGACATAGGTATCCAGTTCCTTCCCTTCTGGCAAAACCTTTTGCACGAAGGGGCACGCTACTTCATCATACAATTTTGACATGTAGCAAGGTACGTAAGTACTCCTATTTTTTTCCCTAATTGCTATCCCGTTCTTGACTTCAGACGAAGCAAAACAATCATTGATTTGACACTAGCAACCGAAGAAGCATCGAAGCACATCTCAAACTGGCATGTATCGAGTGAACTCTCATGCTCAGACCATAGATGGATTCGATTCGACATTCAGGTAAATACACTTGCGGCAACACCCAGGAGGAACCCCAGGAAAACGAACCGGGCCCAGTACGCACAGCGAATAGGGCAGGCACTCATACGTACGGAGGTTCCTCCTAAACTAACAGGCACCGCAGAAATAGACAAACAGGTAGGTGTCCTTACAGATACCATCATAGACTGTTACCACCAGACATGTCCTGTAAAAACCCCGCCGACAGGCAATGGTAACAAAGCCAACTGGTGGGGACCTGAGCTGGAGAGACTCAGGAAGAAAATGAGGAAACAACTAAACAGGGCAATGAACACCGGTGCAGACCAGGACTGGGATGATTATAAAATCACCAAGTCCAGGTACAAAAAACGGCTCAGATACAGGACCACAAGCTCATGGCGCAACTTCTGTACCAACATTGAGTCCACTACACAGGCCAACAGGGTAAGGAAGGTTCTCTCCAACAACACAGCCTTAACTCTAGGATCCCTGCGTAAACCTGACGACACCCTCACCAACTCACCGGAGGAAACAGAGTGCGTCCTGGTTCAGACACACTTCCCGGGCTGCGAGATAGCGAGTCCAACGGTACGGTTGGATGAGGAAACCGCCCCGACAGAGGAAGGGTGGCGACTGGCCAGCGAGGTAATAACCCCTCAAAGAACTCAATGGGCCATTGACAGCTTTGACTCCTACAAATCCCCATGACCAGATGGAATTTTCCCCGCCCTACTGAAATGGGGCGGGAGGGCGCTAACGCACAGGCTCACCATCGTCCTGAGTGCCTGCTTGGCACACACGTTCGTGCCCAGGCAATGGAGAGAAGTCAAGGTCATCTTCATACCGAAACCAGGTAAAGGAGATTACACGGACCCCAAATCCTTTAGACCAATAAGCCTAACCTCCTTCTTGCTGAAGACGTTGGAAAGGCTGTGTGACAGACATCTGAGAGAGAGGGCGCTAGTGCGGGTGCCCCTGCATCAGAATCAACATGCCTACAGTTCAGGTAAATCAACAGAATCAGCGCTTCACGCAGTGGTTACCAAGGCCGAAGTCGCGATCAAAAACAAGACTATGTGCTTAGGCACCTTCATTGACATCGAGGGAGCCTTCGACAAGACTAAATTCACCAGCATAACTGCAGCACTGGGAAGGCATGGAGTGAATGCGGTTATGATTAAATGGATACACAACATGTTAAGTCAAAGGGTCATTAGGCTCGGGGAAGACAAAACAAAGCAAGCACAAGTAGCGAAGGGATGCCCCCAGGGAGGCGTCCTCTCACCACTACTCTGGAACATGGTGGTTAACGACCTAATCACCAAGCTAAACGACAGTCATCACTACACCATCGGGTATGCTGACGTCATAACAATACTCACCAGCGGCATCCATGCAGGTACAGTGTGCGATGTCACTCGCTCCGCACTCGCCATAGTGGAACGCTGGTGCAAAGACAATGAACTAACAGTCAACCCAAGGAAGACCGAGCTGGTAATGTTCACCAACAAACGGAATCTGGGGACCTACCACCTGCCCAGACTGTTCAATACAGAACTCCAATTGTCAACAGAGGTAAAGTACTTGGGTGTAATACTCGATGCCAAACTTAATTGGAGCAGTCATCTAGACAATAAAATCCAAAAAGCTACAGTCGTCTTCTGGCAGTGCCGTAGAATGGTAGGTAGGACCTGGGGACTAAACCCCAAAATCACTCTATGGCTCTACCAGGCAGTAATCCGACCAATAGTAAGCTACGGTGCCATAGTGTGGTGGCCTCGTACCACGCTAACCACGGTCGAAGCTAAACTACAACGCCTCCAGAGACTGGCCTGTATGGCCTCAAAAGACAACATCTCTGGAGACCGCCCAGGGTTCCACACACCGAAATACTCTACGAGGCTGTAGGTAGGGAACCCTTTATAGAGGCAACTTCAGACATTATTCCCAGACAATTCGTCTTTGACAAAAAGTACAAAGTGGAACTTTACGAAACCCCCCAGGAAGGACTTAACCCCAGAGAGTTAAGAATCTTCACGGACGGGTCCAAGACAAGGTCAGGCACCGGATCAGGAGTATTCTCGGAGGACCTAAACATACACATTTCGACACCATTAGGGACCCACAACACCGTCTTCCAGGCAGAGTGTATGGGCATAATAATGGCTGCTCATGCAATCGCCTCCAGGGAGGTAAGGGGATATCCCATCCGCATACTTTCTGACAGTCGATCCGTACTGCAAGCCCTGCAAGGTCACGCAACAACTACTGGGCTGATACACGAGTGCCACAAGGTCCTATCAGAGGTATGTAATGACAGCGACATAACCCTGCAATGGATCAAAGGGCACAGCAATTCACGCGGTAACGATGCAGCGGATGCACTGGCTAGAGAGGGTTCAGAGTCAAGAGCTGTAGGACCGGAACCCACAATTCATCTACCCTCTGCATGGCTGCGGAGCACACTGCGACTAAACACCAAGGTAGAACACCAAAAACATTGGAACACCCTAGGAACCTGCAGGCAAACCAGGGAGGCCCTCCCGACAATCAACCCCGGATTGTCAAGGAAGCTAAAACAGCTAAAGAGGCCGGCACTCCGTCTTCTGACAGGAGCTATAACTGGTCATGCACTACTAAACAAACATCTTTTTACTTTAGGTGTTACAGACAGTCCTCTCTGCAGAGCTTGCATGGAAGAGGACGAGACAGCCGCCCACGTCATCCTGACATGTCCTGGAGTGGCGGAATACAGGGCAAAACACCTCGGAACACCGGGGTCACTACCGGAGGCCGTCGGCAACATAAAGGGTCTGCTAGGCTTCCTGGTGGAACTGGGTTGGCACGAATAACAGTAGTGCCAAAACCCCTACGCAAAATAGGCGCATTTATGACGTCGAGTTGCGGAAACCCAGCCCGCGTACAACCTATAACCTATATCCCTTTTATTGCTTCCAAAGTTCTTTCTCTAAAATGTTGACAACCTGAAAGTAATAAAATAAAACTGTCAGTTATAAACATTGCTTAATAATAATGTGGAAGGGCTTTATGAATTTAGAGAACGTTTTATCGTTAAAACATCTTTATTGTCTCGTTGCTCGTTTAAATCTGAAATTTTTGTAGAAAAATCACAAACAACGAACTAAAATATAAACTCGATTCTCCAAAAAGTTCCGTCATAATACTCATAATACTCCGTTCCCACAATAATATCATCGCTACTGAATTTTCATATTATCGATAAATTTTATGATTATGACACTAATCAATTGTTTACTTAAAAAAAGCGGCCAAGTGCGAGTCGGACTCGCACATGAAGGGTTCCGTAAAATAAATTGCGGTTTACGATTAATGACGTATTAAAAAAAAACTATTTACTAGATTTCGTTCAAACCAATTTTCGGTGGAAGTTTGCATGGTAATGTACATCATATATTTTTTTTAGTTTTATCATTCTCTTATTTTAGAAGTTACAGGCGGGGGGACACACATTTTACCACTTCGGAAGTGTCTCTCGCGCAAACTATTCAGTTTAGAAAAAAAAAGCGGCCAAGTGCGAGTCAGACTCGCACATGAAGGGTTCCGTGAAATAAATTGCGGTTTAGGATTAATGACGTATTAAAAAAAACTACTTACTAGATCTCGTTCAAACCAATTTTCGGTGGAAGTTTACATGGTAATGTACATCATATATTTTTTTTAGTTTTATCATTCTCTTATTTGAGAAGTTACAGGGGGGGGGAGGACACACATTTTACCACTTTGGAAGTGTCTCTCGCGCAAACTCTTCAGTTTAGAAAAAAATGATATTAGAAACCTCAATATCATTTTTTAGGACCTATCCATAGATACCCACACGTATGGGTTTGATGAAAAACATTTTTTTGAGTTTCAGTTCTGAGTATCCACCCCTAAAACTTAATGTTTTTTTTCGATTTTTGTGTGAAAATCTTAATGCGGTTTACAGAATACATCTACTTACCAAATTTTTAACAGTATAGCTCTTATAGTTTCGGAAAAAAGTGGCTGTGACATACGGACGGACAGACAGACGGACATGACGAATCTATAAGGGTTCCGTTTTTTGCCATTTGGCTACGGGACCCTAAAAATATATTAGAAACTTCAATATCATTTTGAAGACCTATCCATAGATACCCCACACGTATGGGTTTGATGAATTTTTTTTTGAGTTTCAGTTCTGAGTATGGGGATTCCCAAAACTTACTGTTTTTTTTTTCAATTTTTGTGTTAAAATCTTAATGCGGTTCACAGAATACATCTACTTACCAAGTTTCAACAGCATAGCTCTTATAGTTTCGGAAAAAAGTGGCTGTGACATACGGACGGACAGACAGACAGACAGACATGACAAATCTATAAGGATTCCGTTTTTTGCCATTTGGCTACGGAACCCTTTGCCATTTGGCTACGGAACCCTAAAAAGGATAAAAACAAACTTGTTTTTCGTGATCTTACGTAACAAACTTAACGAAATATTGTAACTGTAGGCAATTAAAACTGTATTTATGAATAGTCTCATAAAATCGATAAGCACCTACATTTTATGCAGTCTTACTTAACTAATAAAAAAAACTAGTAACTTTTGCAAGTTTTTCTCAGATTTAACCAACTAAGTCAGTGGGTATGAAAGTAAATGCAAGTTACCTACTAATACTAGTTAAGCGAGTTAGTTCATTAGTAAGATAAAACTTTGCAAGTCAGCACTTGAGATACTGTGGTGTTAACGAGGTGACCTCAAAGGTCCGTGTTTGTTTTTTTGTTTCGTGAACTTTAATGCGTATTAAAGTGACTAACCTATTACCGCGACTTTGGTTGAATGGACTCCATCTCATCTGTGTTTATACACAGATAAGATGGAATCTATTTAACCAAAATAAGCATAATTTGCAGTACTAAAGACACATAAGTCAATACATCAGTTTAGGCTATTAGGTATGCATTGACAATGTGTGTATCTATACAATTATATAGACAACTATCGAATTTACAGGTTTATAATAGAAAACAGTAGCAGGCCCTGTATATTATTTTTCATCTCTCCTGCTCTGAAAGTTGATTTTTCATGGGCATATAGCCGGGTGGAAAATAGCTTTTTCTCCCCTAGGGTGGAAAGTATTTTTTTTTTATTGTTACGGTCAGCCACGGAGTCGAAGATAATAGAGTTACGTCAAATCATTAAAATAAAAACTTTTCACAAATCGACACTCAGCTATATGTACCTGCATTAACGAGTTGTTTATTACGATTATAGGTTGACATTAAATTATTTTTCCGCACAGTCGAAATGAAAAGTAGAGTGTTTAACTCGGGTGAAATTACCCATTTAACCCTCGAACAATTGGCGCTCTCACTTCGTTCGAGCGCCAGAAATATCTCGGGTCAAATGGGTCACTTTCAACCCTTGGTTAACAATCTACTAATGTTTTAGTGGACTAAAGTACTCGTAGTAGTTGTTAAACAAAACAATGAGAGTTGAGTTCTATGGATACTTCGACATCGCCATCTTTTCCCATCATTAAGCATGCAGAAAATTATCGCGTGAGATGAAACGAAAGCAAGTAAAGTTTCATCAGTCGTATCATACTCTTCGATGTTGTAAAATAGAAACAAACTGACAAACCTTAGTATCGTAATATATGTATTAGTGTGGATAAATTGTGTTTGGCACATGAGCGGATGACCCGATTACGCAGTACAGTACTTAGTGAAGAGGCAAAATTACTTCGTGGGCACGGCAGAACAACACGCAATATTTGGAAGAGCAGTGGAGTAACAGCTAACTTAAATCGTATTAATATGTTGCGAAACAATACTCACTACTGATACATTACATATGCATATTTATGGTTTGCTTCTAAAGGTGCGGAATTGCTTTCGGTACCATATAATCTAACGAAGAAATGCCTTTTCCTGCCTACGCCAAAGCACTTTGCACTTTTGTCTACACACTTTTTAATACGTGGGCGGATCCGAGCGGGCTGGGGACCGATTTTTGACTTTCGAGCGCTCGAATCTTTTACTCGAAAACTGACCAAAATTACGAAATGCTGTTTTGATATTTTGATATAAGCAAGTTGAAATTACGATTTATTACAATTAATATTATTTAGTTTTTAGGTATTTGACATTTAATTATAATGAAAATCATGATCGTACTTAAGTCGTAATTTTAATTTTAACTGAATTTTATATGCCTTGTGGCAAAACACAGTGAGACATGTTTTTTTGATACCCTACCATACCTTGTATACCTGTGTTTGACAAATAAATTATTTGAATTGAATTGAATTGAATTGAAATAGCGATAGAAAATTAAAAAGCGAGTGGCATTGACCACTCCTATTTAATTATATTGGTAGAAAGTAAGTGCCTGCAATTTTGACACTAAAATCGTATTTACTTTTATTTAATTTTCGAGCGCTCGAAAGTCAAAAATCGGTCCCCAGCTCGGGATATTTAAGTAAAAATAGTATTTAAAATATTCACTTGTATCCATATGTAAATCGGTTCAATATCATTCAATATTCTGAATCATGCTCTTAATGGCTTCATCTCTATGCTTACCGCCTCTAACTATACTCATTGTCGGACATTAAACAATAATAAGTTTCTGTCAAAAATTAAATTTTTGGTACAAGCTTTTATTGCCGACTGTATTTTTCTGCATACCATCGTCAACTACTCATTGAGACGATTCTCAAGAAATCAAGTAATCAAGTAATTTATTATTACTAGCATTCATGTTGTTACATAAAGGTGGTAAGTGTTACAATATGGACGTATCAAACGATGCCCTTGCAGGGCTCATGTTTGATTCAAACATGAGCCCTGCAAGGGCATCGCAAAAGTAATAGTATTGAAATTAAATATTAACTTAAAAACTTACAGAGCTTAAAGTAATATAAAATTAGCTATAACAAATCTCTTTGAGCCGAATTGTAGTTAATGTTTGTTTGTGTTAGGTTACTAGTAGTGATATAAGAACTTACTTTGTTAAAGTAATTTGTCTTCTAAGTATTCACTAATAGAATAATACGCTTTATTTAGAAGAATTTGTTTAAATTGGCTTATAAATTTATTTTCTTTGCTTTCTTTTTGAATTTTTTCTGGTAGTTTATTTTATAATTTTATGGACATTATTAAAGGGCCGGATGAGTGGAGTTTTAATCGGGAGGGTGGTGCTATTAATCTGGTTTTATTTCTTAATGCATATGGTACAGGTGTGTCTTCTCGTTTGGTATAGAATTCTGAGTATTTGCGGACAAATTTACATATTTCTAAGATGTATAATAAGGATGGTAGAGTGAGTAATTCTGTGTTTGATAAAGTGCGGCTTACAAACTGTCTATTTGTTTTAGGTTCACTAGTATTCTTATAAGCTTTTTCTGCAGGGTGAATATGGTGGAAGGATCGGTGCTATTTCCCCAGAGATAATTCCATAGCTGGGTCATTGTCAGTCACAAAAACAAAAATCATCTTTCCGGTGGTCAATAGTTAGGGGCTTCCGTTTATATATAATTTGTTTTTATCACATAGAATTCTAGAAGGGGCAACGCTGTTTATGCGGATTCAGAATTCAACCTAAAATTAGGCTTTAGAGCCCTTAACTTTAGCTATGTGCTCAAAGTCGGTGGTTTTCTTTATTTCCCGTAGCGCGTACGCAAATCTGGAAAGTTTGGTTTTAATACTTTTTCCTAAAAGCGTAAATGTGTCGACTACCTCTAATGTTATAGAATTAAGGTTACAGTTAATTGTTACCGGGTCTTTCTGATATGGGTGAATTCTAACGAGCCCAAACTCGATGGGGTTGTGTCGTTTTATTGCGGAGGTCCTATATATGGCCATATCAGGTCCAAGTCATCATAATATTGCATTGTCATGCGATATACATATGCATGCAAAATTTCAGCTCAATTGGATAACGGGAAGTGACTGAAAAATTTATTACAAATTTTGACGGACAACTTAAATATTTACATACATACGAACAGTGCAAGTTAATATAAAGCTTGTAATAAAAAGACAAAATTAATCAGATATAGAATGCAACCAACCATTCGAATTCCTGTGTACTATTCTTAATCATTGCTTTCTTCTACCGTCTTAGTAGCATCACATCGTTCATTCAATTGCTGGAGCGGGTATAATAACACTGATATTAAAATAATAACGACAAATTTATCTAACTTTATACTTGAAAACGTGAACGTGTCTCTAGCTGAGGCGGGTTTTAAAATAAGTAATAATTAGTTGGAGAAAATTGTGATTAAAATTACTAAGTAGGTATTCGGTTATGAAGCGAAGTTAATCTAATGGACTGGCGTCGCGACGGGAAAATACTTGTCAGTTATTATAGGTACATTTGACTGTGTAATGGCACAGTTTAAAACTATGTTTAGGAATTCGAGACTACATATAATCTTTCACGTAAAACTAATGTCACAGATGATACACCGAGTTTTATTTACTTGTTGATAATAAATATAAGTTACTAGCTGATGCTGCCGCCTTTTTGATGGTTTTAAGTAACAAGAGTTTTAGCAATAAATGTGCGAGACGCACCTATGACTGGCTCTGGGCTGAGTAGAATTTGAAGGGAAATCCTGCACCTTCGGCGTTGGTCGTTACGGCTTAGCAGGAACTTGGTCGGGTCGGGGTTCTGAATTGAAAGGCTTGTTTACTTTTTCAAGTAATGTCACTTCGCTGCTACTGTAGGTACTGAATTTCATGGGGTCTGGCCGCCCAATTTATACTATTAAGTTACCTCGGCCGGACGCCCCTTCGCCCCGTATATTTGGCGGGAAAGCGATTTGCGCGGGAAATTTTGGCGCGAAATGACATGTTCATTTATTATAGTTCAATCTTACTCTAATACATTATTTACAGTGCTTATACCTATTTCTATGCTATTTATAATACATTATTACACGAGATCCTGCTCGTTCGGCGTAAAAATGCATCTGAAACGCGGGAATTCCGTGTCCGCCCGTATATACGTACCTCGTTCCCCACCTGAGGTATAAATACCGGGTTTCCCCCCTCGCTCGCCCATCAGTCGTTGCCTGACTGGCGCGCGAGTAGGATCTCTAGGTTCCTTTAGTCTGTCTATATTTCTTAGTGGAAACTTAGTGTTATCCACTCGTTATTTAGGAAACCAGCGGTATATTACCCTTTTTTACTATGTAGGAATGAAATGTGAGGCCTATTACTCTTTATTTCAGGTGCCAATTAAATAAGGCAATAGTAGCGCAATGCCTATGTTATAAGAAGGTTTATAAGCTAGATTATTACAAGTTAGGTCGCGACTGACAATTTTATGTTTATAGCGGGTTTATTCTATGCCGTCCTGCACATCTCTCCCGCCGACCATCGTTCGGGTGAACGTTGGATCTTCTTTTGCGTGCAGGATCTCAGGCTCCGTCGGCAGGATCACCAGCTTCTTGGTCGGTCTTCTGAAGACTCCGCCCTTGGTGGTCACGTCCACTGCTCGCGTCACGCCGTCGGGGCCCGGGTATATAGCTGTAACCCGGCCTCGTGGCCATGTGTTGCGAGGCAGATTCCCGTCGGCCACTAGCACGATGTCGCCGACGTTGATAGGCCGCCCATGACCGTAGGGCTCCCGCCGGTACTGGAGTGAGGGCAGGTACTCCCGGAGCCAGCGGGCCCAGAAGTGCTCGGCCAGGCGTTGGCTCGTCCGCCAAGTCGCGCGGCCGATGAGTGCGGTGTCGTCGAATGTCCCGGGGTTGGGGGCCCGGGCTGAGCCACCGAGGAGGAAGTGGTTCGGCGTGATGGCTTCTGGCTCGTCAGGATCAACCGCCACGTGAGTGAGGGGGCGGCTGTTCACTGTATATTCGGCCTCGGCGAGCAGAGTAGTCAAGGTCTCCTCGCTGGGGCGGCGCTCGTTGAGCACGGCGTGTAGGGCTCTCTTGACGGCTCGTACCATCCTCTCCCATGCCCCGCCCATAAATGGGGCTCCCGCCGGTATGAAGCGCCAGCTGATACCGCGTTGCGCGGCGTCGGATTCGAGGGCGTCGCCGTAGGCCACGCGGAGCTCTTTGTCGGCAGCGTGGAAGTTACTTCCGTTGTCGGTCCAGATCTCGGTCGGGCAGCCGCGGCGCGCGATCATGCGTCGGAGTGCCATGACCGCGGAGTCCCCGCCGAGACTTGGTATTACTTCCAGATGTACTGCGCGCACGGTGAGGCACGTGAAGAGTGCCACGTACCTCTTCTGAGTCCCTCTACCGACGGTTACTGTTATCGGGCCAAACAGATCGAGGCCCGTGTAGGTAAACGCTCGCTGGTGGTGGGCGAGCCGGCACCGCGGGTGGTCGCCGGTGGGCGGCACTGACGGCATTGCTTTCTTTATCCGGCACGGCAGGCATCGATGCACTATCATTTTCGTCACGGGTCGCAGGCGTAGAATACTATAGTATTGTTTACACTCGTTTATAGTAGCCTCGGCGCCGTTGTGTTGCATTTGCCTGTGTATAAAGTCTATATATAGCTTCACTGCCGGATGATTTCCATCGAGCACGGGTGGCCGTTTTTGTAGTTCGGTGATGTCCACTGCTGCGTTGATACGCGTCTTGATAACAATAACGTCGTTCACTAGTTCGACCGCCATGTGTCGTAGGCGGCTATGTGAGCCCGGTGGCTTATTATTTCTGAGGTCACTGAAGTCGTCATAGAATGACTCCAGCTGACTGGCGCGTATCACTAAGCGTTCCGCTTCACGTAGGTATGTGGCATCGAGTATTTTATACTTTCTATTATTTTGTAGCCTTTTAGACGGCGGCTGCGGCGGGGCGGGCTTGCTTCGTTTATTCCAGTCTGGATCGGCCTGTTTGTTACGCATGGTGCGCTTGTAATGTGCGCGCGCCTTGCGGGTTCGGCATAGGTCGATGAACTGTAATACTCTGCCTATAGTTCGCAGCAAGCGTTCCCACCTCGAGAATCGGGCCGGGTCTGGTAGCCAGGCGAGCGGGCCGGGTTTTCCCTTTACGACTGATATTGTGTGCACCTTTTCTTCACTTATTTCGGACTCGTGCGGTTGTGATGGCTCTGTGGGCCACGTCTCCGGGTCATCACGCAGGAAGGCTGGGCCCTGGAACCACCGATGATCAGTGTTGAACTCGAGCGGGACTGTGCGCGTGGCTTCGTCAGCGACGTTGAGCTTGGTAGGTACCCAGCGCCATTCTTTGACAGCCGTGTACTCCTCTATGGCGGCAATGCGGTGCGCGACAAAGGGCCGGTACGTGCGCGCCCCGGTCCTCAGCCACGCGAGTACTGTGCGGCTGTCGGTCCAGAATGTCTTCGTGTCTGGTTTGAAGTCGTGCTCTTCTATTACTGCGGCCGCCATTCGACTCCCCATCGCCGCGGCCTGCACCTCTAGGCGTGGGACTGATATCACCTTCAGGGGCGCGACCTTAGCCTTCGCAGCTATCAAGGACACGTGCACTCGCCCGTCGCCCGTAGTTATGCGCCAGTATAGCGCGCTTGTATATGCAGATTCGCTAGCATCGACGAAGATGTGCATCTCACGCTTGTTTGCGTCACCGTAGTAGGGGTAGGCGCGCGGAATCGCGAGGTCTCGCAATGCCCTTAGGTGCAGCGTCCACTCCGTCCATTGGCGCGCTAAGTCTGCATCCAGCTTGTCATCCCAGCCAGTTCCGCGCCGCCACACCTCTTGTAGGATTTTCTTTGCTATGATGGTTACCGGCGCCGCTAGCCCGAGAGGGTCGAAGATCGACATTGTTATTTTCAATATTTGCCTTTTGGTAGGCTCGATGTCGTCCAGGGCTCCGGGAGGTAGGCGGCTGAGGTCCAAGTTGAAGGCGAGTTCGTCGCTCGCGGGTTTCCATATTTGTCCCAGGATTCGTTCATTTTTCATTTCGCTTTTATTCAGTTCGACGGGCGCGGACGTGGCGTCCTCCGAAGTGAGGGCTCGGAGGACCCGCGTGGAGTTAGAGGTCCATTGGCGTAGTTCGTAATGGGCCTCTCTATGTATATCGCGTACATCACTTGACACTCGAATCGCGTCTTCTTCCGTTTTGAAGCTGTGTAGGTAGTCATCGACGTAGTGATGTCTTATTATCGCTTTGACGGCCTCTGGATGCGTTTCTTCGTGTTTCTGGGCGTTGACGTTCTTCACATATATTGCTATTGACGGTGAACAAGTAGCGCCAAAAATGAGTGAAGTCATGCGATATTCTTGCGGCGCGTCGTCGCCCCGCCGGTCGCCCCGCCATAGATAGCGCAGGGCGTCTCTGTCTTCAGATTTGACTTTCACTTGCATGAACATTTCTTTAATATCCGCCCCCACGGCGACTGGGTGTTGCCGGAAGCGCATAAGGACGCCTGGCAGCGATTGTAGGAGGGCCGGGCCTGTCAGTAGGCGGTCATTGAGCGACACGCCCCTTGTAGGCGCGGCGGCGTCGTGGACAATTCGGACTTTCCCGGGCTTGCTAGGATTCAGCACCGGGAAATGGGGGAGGTACCACACTCTTGATGACTTGGTGGGCGGCGCAGGCTCGGCGTAGCCCTTCGAGACAAGGGCGTCCATTTCTTCACTATATTTGCTTTTAAGCTCTTTATTTTTGTCGAGTTTCTTTTCTATGTTATGAAGTCTTCTCAGTGTATTTTCGTAGTTGTCAGGCAAGCGGCTGTCGGGTTGTTTCCATAATAGCGGTGCTTCATAATGGCCGTCGGCTGTAGTCATTATTGACTGGGCTAGCATGATACGCGCCCGCTCTTCCGGGCTTGACTGGGGTAACTTCGGCTCGATAAGTAGGTTTTCGAGCGCGAAATATTCACTGAGTTGTAAATTCAAATCTTCATTTTTCTCGGCTTCTTCAATAGTGGTCAAGCGATGCGTCGCATGTACTTGTTTGCCTGTGATGCGTGTGTGTGCACCGTGTAGCACCCAGCCTAGCGGCGTTAGGGATGCCGCTGGCTGATGCCGCTGGCCGCGGCGTGTTTCATTACTGACGAGTAAATGCCAGTTATCTTGTCCGATTAACACTCTAGGTCTCGCTGACTCGTACCGCAGGCTATCTTCTATGTCGCATAAGTGTGCGCACTCGCGGAGATCCTCCTTCTTAACGGACTGTGGTGATAGGCTCAGATCGTCTATGGTATGCGCACCGACCCTATAAGGTTGGTCGGTGCCGCGGATGCTGAGCGTAACACGGCGTGATCTCGATGCGTCGATTTTTTCTTTCGTTATAGCTTCTATTTGTAGCGGCACTGTCGGGCCGTCCAGGCCTAAGTCGTTCGCGAGCTCTTCTTGTACAAGTGTTATCGTGGAGCCGTCGTCTAGGAGGGCGTAGGTCTCGACGGCTCCCGCCGGTCCAGAGACTGTGACCGGGATAATTTTTAGATAAGCTCTCGCTTGTCGGGAGGCGCGTGTCGATGTGACGGCCTCGTTTCTTTCTTCGATTCGTTGATAATGTAGCAAGTTGTGGTGGAAGTATTCGCAGCCGTCTCGCTCGCACTTCGTGCGCTTGCATGAGTGCATCCTGTTCTTGTAGCGCAGGCATCGGAAACATAGCCGTTGATCTTTGGCTAGTTTCCACCGGTCTTCAACGGCTTTTTCGATAAACTTAGTGCATTTATCTATTGGGTGACCGGTGTTGTTGCAGGCGGCGCACTTAGGTGAAGGCTTGTCTGTGGTCGCGAAGGCTCGGTGTGTCCTCTTTGCAGGATGAGGATTTGCACCGTCGACGTTCTCGGGCTGCGCGTAGAGCGCGCAGTAGTCCGCCTCGCGTTGCAGGAAGGCTGATATCTTTATTAGCTCAGGCTCGTCGTTTTTCTGCGTATTCGCGTAGTCGAACCATCTGTAGCGTAGGGCGGGCGTAAATTTCTCCATCATTGCCCTTGTCGTCTCCGGGCTGTGTAGATAGTGAGCGCGGTCAAGAGCCTTGAGTGTGGCTATGACGTTGGCTACACGGCTGGCGAAGACACAGATGTCGAGCGGCCCGTCGTTAAGGCGCGGTAGGGCGCGTAAACGCTCGAGCTCGGCGAGGGCAATGGCGTCTGGGCGGCCGAAGCGGGCTTCTAGGCTTCTCATTACTTCGTCTGCGCGAGCGTTGTAAATGAGGAGGCTCTCGACGGCTTCTTTGGCCCTCCCTTTGAGGCATCTTCTTAATCTTGCTATATTATCCACTTCACTATAATTTGCGGTGGTTCCGTTGTAGGCGGCTTTAAATGATAGCCATTCTTGATGCGAGCCGCTGAATGGCGGCAACTCGGCGTGGTAGCGTGATGACTCTCTCGGGCCGGCACGCGCGGCGATGGCGATGGCAGAGGCGAGCTCACTCAGGTTCACACTTTGTTGATTCTTCATTACTATGGCGCTATCTTCTTGCGCATTCGCTTGTGAATACATTAACGGCGGCGGATATGCGTCTGTTTCGCGTGGGCGCGGCGGCGTTGGCGCGAAAACGGGAGCGTGGGTTCCCCCGGCGGGGGGAGGGGCGGGGACGGCGGGGCGCACGGCAGCGGCGCCCTGTCCCGCGCCCTCGGCGGGGCTCCTCTCCCGAGCCTGCTCGGCGTACTGTGGGGTTGCAGGCTCGGGTTCTTCGATGTAAGGTGCATTGGAGATGGCGAGGACATGTCTCTGGCTGGTCTCGAGCCATTCATCTATGCGGCGTTCTTGTTGGACTGTAGATATTGTGCCGGTGTCATCGTCGCTGTCTTCGGCTTCTATGGCGGCTATGCGCGCTTGCGCGAGCTCCAATTTGATTCGGAGGGCTTCTTCTCGCGCTTGTGCGAGACGGCGGACGCGATGACTCGACGTTGTTCTCACTGATTTTGACGGCGGCCGTGCGGCAGGATGCTGGCTTGACTGTGGGGTTTCCTGCCGCAGTGTTGCTGCAGGGTGTAGGCTCTCCTGCAGCAGCGGGACTATGGGTGGCAGCGTTGACTGTGGGGTTTCATGAGGCAGTGTTTGTGACTGCGCGGCATCATGATGCTGCCCTATGGGTGACCTCGGCTGTGGGTCTGGACGAGGCGCCGGCGTCGCAGGAGTGCTTGTCTGTGGGGTTTCCTGCGAGGGCCTCGAACCTTCTTGAGTAGTAGCAGTTCCCGACGTGGACGTGGTTGCTTCTTCCAGCATGGCTTCTCTGATGTTCGCTGCGATAAGTTGACCGAACGTGCGTTTTCCTGCTTTCGATCTTGTAAGGGGCATCCTCTATGTAGAATCCGGTTTTCGATGGACCAGCATGTGCGAGACGCACCTATGACTGGCTCTGGGCTGAGTAGAATTTGAAGGGAAATCCTGCACCTTCGGCGTTGGTCGTTACGGCTTAGCAGGAACTTGGTCGGGTCGGGGTTCTGAATTGAAAGGCTTGTTTACTTTTTCAAGTAATGTCACTTCGCTGCTACTGTAGGTACTGAATTTCATGGGGTCTGGCCGCCCAATTTATACTATTAAGTTACCTCGGCCGGACGCCCCTTCGCCCCGTATATTTGGCGGGAAAGCGATTTGCGCGGGAAATTTTGGCGCGAAATGACATGTTCATTTATTATAGTTCAATCTTACTCTAATACATTATTTACAGTGCTTATACCTATTTCTATGCTATTTATAATACATTATTACACGAGATCCTGCTCGTTCGGCGTAAAAATGCATCTGAAACGCGGGAATTCCGTGTCCGCCCGTATATACGTACCTCGTTCCCCACCTGAGGTATAAATACCGGGTTTCCCCCCTCGCTCGCCCATCAGTCGTTGCCTGACTGGCGCGCGAGTAGGATCTCTAGGTTCCTTTAGTCTGTCTATATTTCTTAGTGGAAACTTAGTGTTATCCACTCGTTATTTAGGAAACCAGCGGTATATTACCCTTTTTTACTATGTAGGAATGAAATGTGAGGCCTATTACTCTTTATTTCAGGTGCCAATTAAATAAGGCAATAGTAGCGCAATGCCTATGTTATAAGAAGGTTTATAAGCTAGATTATTACAAGTTAGGTCGCGACTGACAATTTTATGTTTATAGCGGGTTTATTCTATGCCGTCCTGCACAATAAATATGCACTTTAACTTAGCCACACAATTCTCGTAGCCAAGATAGAATTTGTAGAGCGGTGCTGGCAGAGTAAGATCGTATGGAAAATAATGATTCACGCTGCGTTCGATATGATCACTGAAATTAATATGAGATAGGGATGCTTGATGACAATGATGACTTTACAGGTAAATATTTACTTACAAAATATTGCAGCTAAACCACAGAATAGATAATACTTAGTACAAGTAGCTAAACTAATACTATTGCTGGCTCTATAGGCATGTGTTGTTGTGTTTCTGGTGGTGAATATGGTCAACAGAAATCCCGACGATGCGCTGTGTTGAGCGTGAAGAACCTGGGCTGCTATTCGGAACGCGCTAATGTGCCTCACCTCACCCGTCACGCCTAACGAAACTAGACCTCTACCGACGCTTAGTTACTACGTATCGCGGCGTCAAGATATATTTGTGAGTGAACGTTGAGGTGAGCTTAAAAAAAGTTTCAGAATACCGGGGCCACATGCATCATCATGTTATCAATCAAACGACTCACTATTGAACACTAATGTTTTCTTGCCACCCTCGTCTAATGTACCTCGTCGGTCCATCTTGTGTCTTATGCTTTCTTGCGAGTTCGCTGTTCGAGAACTCTCCGACCGCATTGGTCATGTAACCCATGTCATGCAGTTACAATTACCTCTTATAATATAACAAAAGCTATCTAGCCTAGGCACCTTGTCTAGTCGTTCTCACCATTTCACGTGAATGTTAATTATAAAGATAATAATAAAGAAATGCACAATAACATATTATCTAATAAAATTATGTCTATCGTGGCGATTTCTAGTTTTTAGGGTTCCGTACTCAAAGAGTAAAACGGGACCCTATTACTAAGACTCCGCTGTCCGTCCGTCCGTCCGTCTGTCTGTCACCAGGCTGTATCTCACTGATAACGTGATAGTTCCGGCTGAAATTTTCACTGATGATGTATTTCTGTTGCGGCTATAATAACACAGAATAAAATAGTTTTTTATAGATAATGGTACGGAACCCTTCGTGCGCGAGTCCGACTCGCACTTGGCCGGTTTTTATTATTTCTAGTTAGTTCTTAACGATATAGGCTAAGCGACATTTTACGAGTTCTTTCAACACTATTGTAAGTGAATGATGAGTGGAACGAATGTTATTACAGAAGCTGAAATAAATCACATCCGTGTCGTAAAGCATGTAAACATTGTGCCGGAACCGCCGGCTAATGTTCGTTGGCTCCGTTTTTGCTATTTTCGTTAGAATTGCAACTGTCATTTCCAGTCGTGTTACATAAGGGAGTAATGAGAACATGCATAAGGAAAATTACTAATCATAGAATGCTGATGTATCTTTTAACGGTTTTTTTTTAGCTTGCATGTATCGTATTACGTAAGTAACTATTGTAAGTTGTCCTTCGAAATTTGCAAACCATTTTTCAGCGTGTCATTGATCTGTAATTTAGCATAATTATTTATACTAATTACTTGACAATGCAATATTATGGCACCACTGAGCTGATCTGATAATAGAAACCAAATGTGGCCATAGCAACTCCTTAACTTCACACAATAAAACCGTAGTGTTAGGGTCAATTGGAATCCTCTCAACGAGTAGTTGATGCAGTCTGTGCAAAAAAGTACAGTTGGCAATAAAAGCTTATAGTCAAAATGTCATGACTTAAGAACTGAGCCTTTGATACGCTCGGAGATTTGCTCATCCCTCAGCTAGCGCAGCTTATTCAGTTTACCTTTTTTCCTAAGGTTATCTTGGCTGTCACATTACTCACATTAGGCATGAGCCGTGAGGTGACCAGTGAGTTGAAGGCTTACGACGCCGCCGTCACGAAAAATTTAATTATTTTAGAGAATTGCACTCCAGTAGGGATAAGGCGATCGATATTTTTTAAATACACAAGCAGTAGCAATCGACTTCTATGCGTACGCGCTAAGACTACGACACACCATCGTTTGCGTGCCAGTCGCAATTAAACGTTGCTATGAAAGAAAGTGATCTTAAAAGTTTTGATTTCGCTTTTAACTCTGAAACCTAGAAAAAAATGTTTCTTGATCTAACATTATTAATCCAGATTTAGAAAAAAACACTATCTCACTTTCATGCCAGTAACTTAGGACAACGACCGCCATTGCTCCGATGACCAACAAAAACTGCATAGCGCTGCATCTATCCAATCGACCGTTACCTTTCATAGGCGCTAACTTTATATAAATAAGGTTGAAATTAGAATACTTGAATGCAAATTGATAGTTGGCATTCTGCGGGCGAAACATTGTCACTGCCAAGTGAAAGGCTTATCTCGCCGACATTGTGTACTAGGTATTTGTTACAATTAGGCGTAGGTATAGATAAAATTGACTACGTATTCCGCTTGGGGGACTAAGAAATTTAGAATGAGGCGGCGTAGAAGGCGGAAGTATTGGCATTTGTTTAACTCTGAAATCGTAACATTTCCGAAATGTCACAACTTAGGGCCCCCCCAGGCCCCCACACTACCGGCGTCTTGTGAGCGTTCTCATACAAAATTGTGCGTTGCGTCGACGCCGCGTCGAATGAGAACGCTTACAAGACGCCGGTAGTGTGGGGGGCCCTTACCGGGGGATTATTCTCGCATGTGCTACTGACATATTGAAAGGAGATGGGTAACGAGTACCGAAATGTGTGAGACGGGTGACGCACTGATCATCGAGTTGAAATTGAGTTAAAAACGAATTGGATTGCTCGTCGCTGGACGTCGACCCACCGCTCTCGACCGACAGACGTCATATTGTCCATTGACATAAATAAGCTTGTTACTGATCGTTTTTGAATCTGTGATATACTATTTGAAATAACTATCTACTAAACCTAGTAAAAACACATATAGCTACTTGATATTATTTGAGTTGGCCGAATCGCGTCAAAGTATTCCATTTAAAAAGCAACTCTACCCTTTAAGGTAGAAGCTTCTAATTTGAATGGCAGTTTTATAAAAAGTCTGCCACATTAAATAATTTCATCCATAAGTACCTACACTATTAAATAATTTCAACCATACCTACACTATTAAATAATTTCAACCATACCTAGACTATTAAATAATTTCAACCATACCTACACTATTAAGGATTTTGTAAAGCATTATAACCTCAGAGCATAGAATACGTAGCAGAGCATACATCTGTGATTATAAAGATCGGTGCGGTTCCACGCATGCTATACCTACATGCTGTTGCTTTCTGATGTAGAACTGTGAAGTTGAGACATAATTATCTCGAGTTTACAGAAACATTAGAAAAACGACGCTCAGACGATATTGTAACGAAGCTGTTTTCAATATCAACATTGACATCACGTATCCCATAATTGTTGTATCACAAACCCACACCTTTACGGCACCGCCTTACAACGTGAGCAACATAAACCCACACACGCACTTGATACAACTATTAGCCGTCAAAATGAGCATTAATTGTTACCTAATACGTTTATCTCTACCGTATAATTACTTCTAGGATATTCACAACTTGTTTCATCCCGATTCATAGCTCACACCTAGTATATCTTGATGCCGGGAACACTATATAACTCTTGAAATGTTGTATTGTATCGCTTGCTTATGTTACCTCAATTTGCTGAGCTCATCGGCCGCGCACAGTAACTTGCGAAAATCAGTACCTACAACAAGTGAAATCAAAACATTTTTCGAAAAACCCAACTGCTTTTTTGCAAATATTATAGCCTATTTCACTCCCACAAATAAGAGGAATCCAACGACACCTCACATGTCGAAATCCGTCAGACGGCTTAGAGGCTGCAGGGCGTGTCAAAGAATAAGACATACCCACATACATACATACATACTTACATACATACATACGCTCGAAAAACATAACCCTCTCTCCTTCGGCAGTCGGGTAAAGTTAGGTAGGTATTAGATCATAATTTAAAAAGTGAACTATGCCGTTTATTATAGAAAAATGTAGGTGTATTTAAGAACTGTCAAAATATCACTTCTAGTTTAGAAGCAATTGGTAATAGCGTACTCGTATTAAAAGTAGTAAAAGGCCTTATTCAAATAGAATGAATACCAATGGTTATGTAGGACATTAGCCATAGGCTCAAAACTTCAAAATCGGACATTTCACCAGACACAGCATGGCATGACTTACAGTTGTGTTCCTAAGTTAGGTAAGGCGTTGTGAACAGCCTGTCGTTATCGTTGGCAACTTTTCACTTTTCACAGCGTTGGTTGTTGTCATTCATCATGCATTCGGGTGTAATAACCGATGACGCGCTTCATAAATAATTCATGAGGCTGTGTTGTAGATCTCACGAAATTTTAAAGTCCTTATGCAACATGATCTCTAATAAGATGTAAGCTAATGAACCGATAGTTTTTGAGATAAGTATGCTGACGTAATCGTGTTTCAATTAAGGTCTAAATAGGGTCAAATGGCAGTTTGTAACTTAATGGATATTTAAGATCTGCTTAGCTGATAGTACTACGCCATTGTATGGAAAAAGTAATAAAAATTTTGTCAAAAGATCATGATAATATCAACGTGTAGAGCTTGCTTATCTGTTTGTTGTTGTCTTTAGCATACTTTGTCTTCGCATGTGCGCTTACTAATTAATATTAAACGCTATGCATATTTTCACTCTTACATAAATCTGTTTAGGATTACATTAACTTTTTCCACTTTTTAGGGTTCCGTAGCCAAATGGCAAATAACGGAACCCTTATAGATTCGTCATGTCCGTCTGTCACAGCCACTTTTTTCCGAAACTATAAGAGCTATACTGTTGAAATTTGGTAAGTAGATGTATTCTGTGAACCGCATTAAGATTTTCACACAAAATAGAAAAAAAACATTAAGTTTTAGGGGTCCCCATACTCAGAACTGAAACTCAAATTTTTTTTTTTCATAAACCCCACACGTGTATAAATAGGTCTTCAAAAATGATATTGAGGTTTCTAATACCATTTTTTTCTAAACTGAGTAGTTTGCGCGAGGGACACTTCCAAAGTGGTAAAATGTGTGCCCCCCCCTGTAACTTCTAAAATAAGAGAATGATAAAACTAAAAAAAATATATGATGTACATGACCATGTATACTTCCATCGAAAATTGGTTTGAACGAGATCTAGTAAGTAGTTTTTTTTTAATACGTCATAAATCGTAAACCGCAATTTATTTCACGGAACCCTTCATGTGCGAGTCCGACTCGCACTTGGCCGCTTTTTCTATATTGAAAATAAAAAACAAAATGAAAGTGAAAATTATTTATTTTATAGATTGCTAGTTACAAAATAACAACAAGGTTGGGTCTTCCTAGTAGGTAAAAAATACCTGTGTCAGGAAGACCCGCTCCTCCATAAAAAAGCAGTTGTTGTTTATTTCTTATATAGTACTTATTTATAGCTTAAAATAAAAACCAAGACGAATTAGGTATCACAGGCATATTGTCGTGAACTTAAAGTTGAGTGTATGTGAGTGTGGGTATGTGTGTGTGTGTGTGAGTTTGTGTGTGTGTGTGTGTGTGTTAGTGTGTGTGTGCGTGTGTGTTGTTTGATAAAGTAGGTATAAAATAATAAGAGTGGAAATTAAATGTAAGCTTTGTAAGTTTGTGTACGATTTAAAACAATATCTCACCAGTATATACTTGTATAATGGATCTTCGGGGTGGACATAAGCATTATTTAATGCCGTAGCTCTACCTTATATTAAATACGCGGGCGGACAGTATACAATAAAATTGAATAGGTAGGTACTTACCTCGTAGAGTAAATATGCGTAAAATAGGATAGAGACACAGTCAGATAATAGGCACAGTAGACGTCAATGGTTTTACACTTTTGTTTGTTTAGTTAGACACACTTTTGCACCTTATTTTAAAGCAATAAGGGGCAAAAGTGTAAGTGTCATTGAGGCTTAGAATAATAACGCCTAGAAGGATAGTTTCATACGGCCGACGCGCCAAGCGTGAGGCATAAAATGGATTCATGTAGTTGTGATCAACTCGCATTCACACGCGCCAATACGCACACAAACGCACCAATTTTGTTCCACCGATCGGCGTACTGGGCCATTTATGTCCTACTTTTGGTGGCCTCACCGTTGCGCGTGAACTGCGTTTCTATGCGTTATTATTCTAAGCATTGAGATTGACTATAACTGATAATTCATGAAATCGTTTTCACTGAATTTGCTATCAATATTAAGAGTGCTCTTCAAAAAAGCGCTCGCTCAGAATTCGGTATTTTGACACGCGTAGTGCGTTTGTGTGTGTAAATACTACTACCACCCACACAAACGTACCTAACCCCCACATGCACAGCGAGATCGCACCAGCCGCGGGTGCCGTCCCTTTCTAGCTATATGTAAGTGCGATCGGGATAGAACTAACCGCGGAGCTTGCCGATGCAAATAGCTGTATAGCGCACCGTTGGAATTCACTCCGTGACCGATATTGATACTTGCACTAAAAAGTGGTAAGTATTACTTCGCTAACATGATGTTCTAGAACATCATGTTAGCGAAGTTAGATAACTTGAATAAAGTAAGTATTTGATTTTTGAGCACAAGTTTTCTATTTGTATTAAAATACTATGATATGACAAAGTATATTTAGTTTCGTTTTTTTAGTATAAAATAAACTAACGAGTTTTAAAGTTGTCAGTAATAAGAATAATAATTTGTTTTACGGATATTAATAGTTTGCATGTTATCTGAGTCTTATTTATACATAGTAATGTAATGAAATTATACCAGTAGACCCACTACTAGGAAATTACTGGGTACTTACGTATTCATTTCTTGAAGAAAAATTTTTTTGTTATGGACAGTAAAAAAAAACTGCCCTTCATAGAAATTGCTATGTCCGTTTCTTACCAAAGGAACTGAAAATTATAAATTATACAAACACAGCTTTTTATCTAGAATACAATTAATTAATGCGTGATTTTATTCAAAAGCCTAAAACCTCAGATGATAAAAAGGAATAGATATGAAACGGGGGCTTGGCGCGTGTCGGTGCGACATGGCCAAATGGGCATGTCACTGCCCACCGCATGTTAGTCGCAATTTGCCGTGAATCTGAAATGTTTTTCCATGTTTACTCAAAATGCCGAATTGTAGCGTGGTTACATGCAAAAATAGGAATGAAACTAAAACCTACATAAATGGTGGAGTCACGCACCACATGTGAGTATTAGTATTTTCACTTAAGTCAGTAAAAACTAATATTTTAATAAATAAACGCAACACCGCATCATTTCTCGGGATCGAACTAACATATCGAACGAAAAAGCATATTTTTGTTCTATGCGTTGTACATTGAACGTTCAATACAGTAAACCACGGCGCAATGTATTAAACCACTATGGATATGGACGATGCTTGAATTTTTTAGTGGTACAGCCGCTGCTTGGCGTCGCAAACTAGAGCGGTGCCAAAGTGGAGTTACAATTTACGCGTAATCGATAAAATAGAAGTACGATATCATACTAGTTATTTTATTTCGACTACTTTCGCTGTTTTATTTTATTTAATTACTTGTTTTGGTTGGGTGCCTATCTTAAAGGTAACTAATAACATACTAATAAGATTAAAAGGCACAAAATGTTTACGGTACCTACTAATAAGATTTTCACTAAGTTGCAGTATGAACGGTAAATAGACATATTAAAATTGTATATACAAGTATATAATTTAGTTGCAAATGGCTTCAGAACAACTTAAAATGTGATATTATTACCAATAATTTATTTTAAATGAGTATTTTTTACTTTCATTTGAAATGTGATAATTGAAGAAGAAATCTCGGTTTCTTATTACAGTTTTCCAAAGAATCCGAGTAGGTACTAAAAAAATGGATAGATGCTACTGGCAGAGGTCCTAACTGGTTTCCTGTACAGAGAAGAGTTCATGTGTTCGTAACATTTTCAAGAAAAATGTTTCCAACCACTTAATAAGAGCCATACACTTTTCAAATATTTGACACCTCGCTTGCTTGAAACCTAGGTGTAAAATGTATGGTAACACATCTTCGCACATCTTTGGTGGATACTCGCCCTTAGCCTTAAATCTCGTAATATGAGTAATGGACATATTATTTCGCGCCAAAATGCGAGTCGGATCGGCCTGGTACCTACAGGTCAAAAATATCGATGTGACCAGAGTTTTAAATGTATGTGAACACGAACTTATAAAAAGCCGTTTATGTTACTCTGTAGGTATTCGTCAATATTTTTTACTTTTGCGATTTATGGTAAGTTAACAACCCGTGTTATTTAAACTTGTAGCTAGAAGTTTAAATACCACCACATAAACTTACCATGTCGTTGAAGTTGTTACCCATCAATATATTAACATAATATTAATTTTAATATCAATGTCGATAAAACATAATTTTAACGTTTGTCGCCCCCCTAGTGTATAGTAGTTTAAGCCAATCACAGCCCTTGTTTGCATGTTGCCGTAGACTCACTGGCAACGCCCGAGTCTTTGTTTTTACACGGTTCAATGTGTGTGCCTGTGGGCACTGCGGTGGGAGAAAACTGGGGACATCGGTTTTGGTTGAAATTAAGCAGTACGGCACTTCTCCCTTTTTTATGTTCTGAGCCTAAAACCTATGTCACTTTTTAGGATTCCGTACTCAAAGAGTAAAACGGGACTAAGACTCCGCTGTCCGTCTGTCTGTCCGTCTGTCACCAGGCTGTAGCTCATGAACCGTGATAGATAGAGATTTGAAATGTGATGTATTTCTGTTGTCGCTATTTATAACAAAAAATACATACATATTTTTATTTTAGTTTTTATCTGTTTCTTTTTCTTTTACAATCTTACACAAATCGACCTTGCCCCAAACTAAGCAAAGCTTGTACTATGGGTACTAGACAACGATAAACATACTTACATAGATAAATAAATACTTAAATACATAGAAAACATCCATGACTCAGGAACAAATATTTGTGCTCATCACTCAAATAAATGCCCTTACCGGGATTCAAACCCGGGACCACCAGCTTCGTAGGCAGAGTCACTACCAAGTTACTAACTAGGCTACAGGGGGTTCCTATACAACAATTTTTTTGCCGTTTAAAGATATAGATAATGGTACGGTACCCTTCGTGCGCGAGTCCGACTCGCACTTGGCCGGTTTTATAAACATTTATTTCGAAATAAAGAGTGATACTCGGAAATGTCGAAGGGAAGGTCAATCGTCGAATCCGACTCGGCTGGGCAGCATTCGGGAAGCTACGGCACATCTTTTCGTCCAATATTCCGCAGTGTCTCAAGACGAGAGTCTTTGACCAGTGTGTGTTGCCAGTGATGACATATGGCACGGAAACGTGGTCGCTTACTAAAGGCCTCATAAGAAGGCTCAAAGTCACTCAAAGGGCAATGGCTCTCCATTGCCCTTTGAGTGACTTTGAGCCTATGCTATGCTATGCTGGGAGTTTCTCTGCGCGATTGCATCAGAAATGAGGCTATCTGCAGCAGAACCAAGGTAACTGATAAAGCCCTCCGAATTGCTTAACTTAAGTGGCAGTGGGCGGGGCACATTGCACGTAGAACCGATGGCCGTTGGGGCGGAAAGATTCTCGAGTGGCAACCACGTACCGGAAGGCACAGCGTGGGTAGGCCCCCCGCAAGGTGGACTGATGACATGGTAAAGGTCGCGGGAGTCCGCTGGATGAGGGTGGCGCAGGACCGGCCATTGTGGCACTCTTTGGGGGAGGCGTATGTCCAGCAGTGAACGTCTTTCGGCTGATATGATGTTGATGATGATGATGACTCGGAAATGTAATAAAACCACGTAAAAATCTTCCTTTCCAGTGTAAACCCCCGGTGTGTGTTATTATTATATATAACCGAAAATAATTACTAAATGCAAGGTAGGATCGTGCTGTACTTAACAAACGCCATATAAGCTTGTTTTTTAAAAAGTTTTTTATTCATCTTGTTATTTTCAATAACCCTGCATATTATGTCGCTGGTTCGTGGGTATTTGTACAGACAAATCACACAAACCCAAACAAGATAGGTCTATCTATTTTAGTTAAGGAGTTCCCATGACCACCTTCCATCATCAGATCCTGGAAATCATCCATCACCAAAGTGTTTACCTAGACAAAACAGATGAGCCCAAACTAGATGGGTTTATCTAGTTTAATTTAGGAGTTCCATGACCACCTTATAGCTCCATCATCAGACTCTGGAAATCATCCAGCACCAAAGTCTTGCCGTGCCATGGCCAAATAAATGAGCCCAAATTCGATGGCTTTATCTTGTTGAGTTTAGGAGTTGCTATGGCCACCTTCCGACTTCATCATCAGACCAGCTCTATGATATTATGTCACCGAAGATACGCAATTGTACCTAATTTGAAGATTTCACCCTAACTCCCATACATACATACATACTAACAAGGTGGACTGATAGTAACAAGTAAATAAATTAAATCTATCAAGTATCACGATCACTCGTACAATAATAATTGACTATAGAACGCGTAGTTTAGACAAAAGGATCCAACCCACAAGACATCACCATTGAAATGTATGACTTTTGTTTTAGGTAGAAGGTTCAATTTTAAATGTTACGTATCCGGTGGGTTTGAGCCTTTTCGCTACACTACGTCATATATGGCAGCTATGCAATTCATAACTTGTCTCGATTAGCCTCACGAATGTATCCCCAGTATAGTTTGACCCCGAGGTTGGTAACAACTATGCCTAGTCGGAGATCAAAATAATATTATTTTATCTGAAGAGTGGCCGGTTAGCTTCGTGAATAGCCACAAATAAACACACTACACGTCTGTCTCGGAGGGCTATTCAGCCGGTACTGAGATATATTCCCGCGCGACGGTAAATTTATACTAGTTTTGAATAATTATTTATAAATATAAATTTTAACAAAAGTTATATTTTTTGGACTGGATCTTGTTGGTACAAGCATGAACTTTAATGTTGTGTAAGATTCAATACAAAAATTATTCAACAATAATGAGAAAATCCTTGAGTTTTCAGTACGATTTTGTTGACAAATATGGTGTAATTGAGAACAGTTTACATATATATACGTGCAGAATAAGGAAAATTCGAGGCGGCTAGGCGCAATGGCAACATATAACGCTAGTAAAAATAGAAAAAAACAAGTAGGTTCTCATATAACATCATGGAGTATTAGGGGCTCAAACTTATGACTCTGCGCTCTCTTCAGAAAACTACTGTCGGTAATCGGGTATTTTCGGTTAAAGTATTCAGTTCTTCGTAAATTGGAGGCGGCTAGGACCAATATGAGGAGTTTACCTATGCAAATAAGTAATCAGGATCTAGAAAAAGCTCTCCGTTTCTTAGAATTACAACGTCAAAAATCCGTCATTCTCGCTTATTCCTGACCAAAAAACGAGCGCCCTCTTAAGTAAAATAATAAAGTACCTACTAAATATAAATGTAGTACTACATATTTTATCAAAGGTATTTGGACGAACCGCCGCAGGCCAATACGACTTCTTATACAAGACTGACAGCAACGGCGGTTTGTTTACGACAGTTTATCACGCACTTAGTAACAAGTTAACATGGAACCATGTCAGTAACTAGTGTAACAATCCGTATTTTTTTGAGGGTAGATAATTGCTCCTATTAATACCGATCGCTATTGAGGGTAGAAATGCTACGAGTAATACTGAGTTGGGAACGTCACCGAAGGTTATAAAACAGGTCCATCCAGCTCGGAACGGTCACTTCGTGATCAGATTCAGACTGAAACGGTCGTATAAACTTTGTAGCAGTAACTTTGATTAGTTCTTACGAATTACATAATTTTTAATTACATTGACGGTGTTATCTTGTAACGTGTTTGTTAAAATGATAATAAATTTGGTTATTCTAACAAACGTGGTTTTCCTCGTGTCCCCGCACTGAAGGTTTCACTAGTGGTTCTGTGAGCTGTAAAACTCGAGAGCCTGCCTATTGAAAAAAAAAGCGGCCAAGTGCGAGTCGGACTCGCACATGAAGGGTTCGGTAATATAAATTGCTGTTTACGATTTATGACGTATTAAAAAAAATTACTTACTCGATCTCGTTCAAACCAATTTTCGGTGGAAGTTTGCATGGTAATGTAAGGACCGTACCGGAAAGAAAGTAGACAATTTCATGTGTATCAGAGTAATCTCCAATGTATATGTTATGACTTCCTGTCGTCCCTTGTTCAAAAACTTAAACATGTTGACTGTGCCATCTA
The DNA here is from genome assembly GCA_963854355.1 of Epinotia brunnichana. Lineage (NCBI taxonomy): Eukaryota > Metazoa > Arthropoda > Insecta > Lepidoptera > Tortricidae > Epinotia > Epinotia brunnichana. The sequence continues at coordinate 10,813,771 of OY977949.1, read as the reverse complement.
TGTATGGGCATTTTCAATAATTCGTGCACCCAATTAGCGTGAGTTGTTAAATAAAAATTAACTCAGTGTCCGTTTTGTAACGACAATTAAGTATTTAGTTTGTATAAAAATTTACTTTTTCTTTTCAATATATAAATCATATACATATAGACCTTATTTAAATGTGAAAAAAGTTCAGTTTGACATCATTTGTATGCTTAACTTTCGTTACAAAACTGACGCTAAGTTAATTTTTATTTAACAACTCACGCTAATTGGGTGCACGAATTATTGAAAATGCCCGTATGTGTATGAAGTGTCCTTGTTCGTGAAGAATAATTCAGAATTCTTTAAAACATGTAGGGATGCATGTAACCTTCGCACAAGGTATCCAGATCGTCTTGTAGTGCCATTTAGGAAGACTACACTTTACAGCAGAAGTGCATTCTGTATGGCTATTACCATCTACAATAAGTTACCAGAAGATTTAAAAAAAATGCCCCTTAATATGTTTAGAAGGCAACTTAAAAGATGGCTTGTGCAAAAATGCTTCTACTCGGTCAATGAATATTTAAATAATGACATTTTATGATAAAGGATGTGATATTTAGCAATGTATTCCAAACTTATTTTATTTTATCTACTACAATTATTTGACAATTGATATGACATACCTGTCTAATTTTACTTTAACTATTCCAGTGTAAGTACTACTTATTAAATATAGAATGGTATCTATTATTTATTGCTTAGCATGAAGTGTGACAAATCCTGTTAATATTAGGCACCTAACATTTTACGTGTTGCACTAGCAGCAAAACATGTCATACTTTGTTTTAATTGTAATACCCTTATGTACACCATGTTTTGATGTAAAATAAATTGAATTGAATTGAATTGAATTGAATTGAATTGAACTTCAAAATGGTATTATTTTTATCCTGTGTGAAAACTGATAATGAAACAAAAATAAACTGAAAAATAAGGTCTTTATAAAGAACTGTTTTGAATGAATTAGTCGTATTTTATATATTTTGCCTGCAACCTAACTTTCTTTTTGATGTGTCTCATTCAATTCTGGACGATCACTTTTGACACATTTGATGATGCCCTGTTCCACTTTTTTTTAAAGTTTTCAACTGAGGTGGCAGCTTTGACGTTTTTTTAGAGGTGTCGTTTCATGATAGACCAATATCGCTCAATTGGGTGAACTTCTGGGCAATTGGGAGGAATCATCTCCTTATCCACTACTTATACCTTATCGGTTTTATACCATTCCTTCGTTGTTTTAGAGTAATGACAAGAAGCCAAGTATGGCCAAAATAAAGTGCTACTCCTGTGCTTCTTTATTAGTGGTAGTAATCTTTTCTGTAAGCACTCGTCACTGTATACCGTAGCGTTCAAAGTCCCTGTAGTAAAGAAGTATTGCGATCGCATACCGCATTGAAAAATCGCTTGCCACACTAATACTTTTTTGCCAAATTTCTCGATGTTGATGGCCTTATGTTTTCGAGTAACCTTCTATAAGCCGGCACCGTAATAAATTGAGGTCCTGGTAAGGCTTTAAAGTCCAATTTGCAATAGGTCTCGTCATCCATTATAATGCACTGATTTTTCTTGGTCAATATACGGTCGTATAATTTCCTTACCAGTTTTCTGACAGCTATTGTTTGATTTTCATCTCGTTTTGGTTGTTTTAGTTTTTTATAGGTCTTTAGGTTGCATCTTAGTTTGATTCTTTGTATCATAGCCGAAGAAGTTTTGGCTTTTTTTTGCCGAATCTCGAATTGAAAGGGCGGATTTAGTTTAAACATTCTTACGACTTTCTTTTCCCATGCCAAGTCGGTTGTCCCCGGTTTTCTTCCAGATTTAGGCAAATCTTGGAGAGTACAGAAGTCACCAAGTTTATTTCTTATCTTGTGCACGCCCGCGGGACTCAACTCGTACTTTTTAACCAGTTTTCTAATCGTCATACCTTTTATTTTGCACCAATCGTCCAAAATATTTTTACGAACGTGTAAGCTAATTCACCCCATGTTGACAGTTTGACAAAAGTAGTAATTGCTTTTTGTTGCAATTAAAAGAAAAGGATATAGTTCGTTATTTAAAAAAAAAATATGCCAATTTTATGTACGTACCAGTTTTTAGAGATGCCTAAAGTTGTCTACTTTCTTTCCGGTACGGTCTACATCATATATTTTTTTAGGTTTATCATTCTCTTATTTTAGAAGTTACAGGGGGGGGGGGGGACACACATTTTACCACTTTGGAAGTGTCTCTTGCGCAAACTTTCAGTTTAGAAAAAAAACATATTAAAAACCTCACTATCATTTTTGAAGACCTATCCATAGATACCCCACACGTTTTTTTTTGAGTTTCAGTTCTGAGTATGGGGAACCCCCAAAACTTAATGTTTTTTTTTTTTTTTTTTGTGAAAATCTTAATGCAGTTCACAGAATACATCTACTTACCAAGTTTCAACAGTATAGCTCTTATAGTTTCGGAAAAAAGTGGCTGTGACATACGGACGGACAGACAGACAGACAGACAGACATACAGACAGACAGATAGACAGACATGACGAATCTATAAGGTTCCGTTTTTTGCCATTTGGCTACGGAACCCTAAAAACGAAAAAAAAGGTCGATAAAAAAAACTATAGGTATAATTATCAGACATCGTTAATTTTGTAGCATTTTTTGGTGCAGCGTCGTGCTGTTATCGTAATCGGCATGGACAATATCAACCAAAATTGTTAATTAGGGTAAATATTGACATTATTTACGCTAATTAAGCATTACGATTGAAATAGTTTATACCATTTCCGTTAACAACACTACGCTGCACAAGTGCTACAAAATTAACGATGTCTGATAATTATTGTACCTGCTCACAAAATTAACGATGTCTGATAATTATTGTACCTGGTCACAAAATTAACGATGCCTGATAATTATTGTACCTGCTCACAAAATTAAGAGTGCTCTTCAAAAAAGCGCTCGCTCAGAATTCGGTATTTTGACACGCGTAGTGCGTTTGTGTGTGTAAATACTACTACCACCCACACAAACGTACCTAACCCCCACATGCACAGCGAGATCGCACCAGCCGCGGGTGCCGTCCCTTTCTAGCTATATGTAAGTGCGATCGGGATAGAACTAACCGCGGAGCTTGCCGATGCAAATAGCTGTATAGCGCACCGTTGGAATTCACTCCGTGACCGATATTGATACTTGCACTAAAAAGTGGTAAGTATTACTTCGCTAACATGATGTTCTAGAACATCATGTTAGCGAAGTTAGATAACTTGAATAAAGTAAGTATTTGATTTTTGAGCACAAGTTTTCTATTTATATTAAAATACTATGATATGACAAAGTATATTTAGTTTCGTTTTTTTAGTATAAAAACGAGTTTTAAAGTTGTCAGTAATAAGAATAATAATTTGTTTTACGGATATTAATAGTTTGCATGTTATCTGAGTCTTATTTATATATAGTAATATAATGAAATTATACCAGTAGACTACTAGGAAATTACTGGGTACTTACGTATTCATTTCTTGAAGAATTTTTTTTTTTGTTATGGACAGTAAAAAAAAACTGCCCTTCATAGAAATAGCTATGTCCGTTTCTTACCAAAGGAACTGAAAATTATAAATTATACAAACACAGCTTTTTATCTAGAATGCAATTAATTAATGCGTGATTTTATTCAAAAGCCTAAAACCTCAGATGATAAAAAGGAATAGATATGAAACGGGGGCTTGGCGCGTGTCGGTGCGACATGGTCAAATGGGCATGTCACTGCCCACCGCATGTTAGTCGCAATTTGCCGTGAATCTGAAATGTTATTCCACGTTTACTCAAAATGCCGAATTGTAGCGTGGTTACATGCAAAAATAGGAATGAAACTAAAACCTACATGAATGGTGGTGGAGTCACGCACCACATGTGAGTATTAGTATTTTCACTTAAGTCAGTAAAAACTAATATTTTAATAAATAAACGCAACGCCGCATCATTTCTCGGGATCGAACTAACATATCGAACGAAAAAGCATATTTTTGTTCTTTGCGTTGTACATTGATCGTTCAATACAGTAAACCACGGCGCAATGTATTAAACCACTATGGATATGGACGATGCTTGAATTTTTTAGTGGTACGGCCGCTGCTTGGCGTCGCAAACTAGAGCGGTGCCAAAGTGCAGTTACAATTTACGCGTAATCGATAAAATAGAAGTACGATATCATACTAGTTATTTTATTTCGACTACTTTCGCTGTTTTATTTTATTTAATTACTTGTTTTGGTTGGGTGCCTATCTTAAAGGTAACTAATAAGATTAAAAGGCACAAAATGTTTACGGTACCTACTAATAAGATTTTCACTAAGTTGCAGTATGAACGGTAAATAGACATATTAAAATTGTATATACAAGTATATAATTTAGTTGCAAATGGCTTCAGAACAACTTAAAATGTGATATTATTACCATTATTTTTTTTTAAATGAGTATTTTTTACTTTCATTTCAAATGTGATAATTGAAGAAGAAATCTCGGTTTCTTATTACAGTTTTCCAAAGAATCCGATTAGGTTCTAAAAAAATGGATAGATGCTACTGGCAGAGGTCCTAACTGGTTTCCTGTACAGAGAAGAGTTAATGTGTTCGTAACATTTTCAAGAAAAATGTTTCCAACCACTTAATAAGAGCCGTACACTTTTCGAATATTTGACACCTCGCTTGCTTGAAACCTAGGTGTAAAATGTATGGTAACACATCTTCGCACATCTTTGGTGGATACTCGCCCTTAGCCTTAAATCTCGTAATATGAGTAATGGACATATTATTTCGCGCCAAAATGCGAGTCGGATCGGCCTGGTACCTACAGGTCAAAAATATCGATGTGACCAGAGTTTTAAATGTATGTGAACACGAACTTATAAAAAGCCGTTTATGTTACTCTGTAGGTATTCGTCAATATTTTTTACTTTTGCGATTTATGGTAAGTTAACAACACGTGTTATTGAAACTTGTAGCTAGAAGTTTAAATACCACCACATAAACTTACCATGTTGTTGAAGTTGTTACCCATCAATATCATAACATAATATTAATTTTAATATCAATGTCGATAAAACATAATTTTAACGTTTGTCGCCCCCCTAGTGTAGTGCGTTTAAGCCAATCAAAGCCCTTGTTTGCATGTTGCCGTAGACTCACTGGCAACGCCCGAGTCTTTGTTTTTACACGGTTCAATGTGTGTGCCTGTGGGCGCTGCGGTGGGAGAAAACTGGGGACATCGGTTTTGGTTGAAATTAAGCAGTACGGCACTTCTCCCTTTTTTTATGTTCTGAGCCTAAAACATATGTCACTTATTAGGATTCCGTACTCAAAGAGTAAAACGGGACCCTATTACTAAGACTCCGCTGTCCGTCTGTCTGTCTGAATGTCTGTCTGTCCTTCTGTCACCAGGCTGTATCTCATGAACCGTGATAGATAGAGATTTTCATAGATGATGTATTTCTGTTGTCGCTATTTATAACAAAAAATACTAAAAAACAGAATACATCTTTTTATTTTTATTTTTATTTGTTTCTTTTTCTTTTACAATCTTACACAAATCGACCTTGCCCCAAACTAAGCAAAGCTTGTACTATGGGTACTAGACGACGATAAACATACTTATATAGATAAATAAATACTTAAATACATAGAAAACATCCATGACTCAGGAACAAATATTTGTGGTCATCACACAAATAAATGCCTTTACCGGGATTCGAACCCGGGACCTCCAGCTTCGTAGGCAGAGTCACTTCCAAGTTACTAACTAGGCTACAGGGGGCTCCTATACAACAAACGTGATTTTAGATATAGATATTTTGCCGTTTTTAGATATAGATAATGGTACGGAACCCTTCGTGCGCGAGTCCGACTCGCACTTGGCCGGTTTTTTTAACATTTATTTCGAAATAAAGAGTGATACTCGGAAATGTCGAAGGGAAGGTCAATCGTCGAATCCGACTCGGCTGGGCAGCATTCGGGAAGCTACGGCACATCTTTTCGTCCAATATTCCGCAGTGTCTCAAGACGAGAGTCTTTGACCAGTGTGTGTTGCCAGTGATGACATATGGCACGGAAACGTGGTCGCTTACTATAGGCCTCATAAGAAGGCTCAAAGTCACTCAAAGGGCAATGGAGAGGGCTATGCTGGGAGTTTCTCTGCGCGATCGCATCAGAAATGAGGCTATCCGCAGCAGAACCAAGGTAACCGATATATCCCTCCGAATTGCTAAACTTAAGTGGCAGTGGGCGGGGCACATTGCACGTAGAACCGATGGCCGTTGGGGTGGAAAGGTTCTTGAGGGCAACCACGTACCGGAAGGCGCAGCGTGGGTAGGCCCCCCGCAAGGTGGACTGATGACCTGGTAAAGGTCGCGGGAGTCCGCTGGATGCGGGTGGCGCAGGAACGGCCATTGTGGCACTCTTTGGGGGAGGCCTATGTCCAGCAGTGGACGTCTTTCGGCTGATATGATGATGATGATGATGATGACTCGGAAATGTAATAAAACCACGTAAAAATCTCCCTTTCCAGTGTAAACCCCCGGTGTGTGTTATTATTATATATAAACGAAAATAATAACTAAATGCAAGGTAGGATCGTGCTGTACTTAACAAACGCCATATAAGCTTGTTTTTTAAAAAGTTTTTTATTCATCTTGTTATTTTCAATAACCCTGCATATTATGTCGCTGGTTCGTGGGTACTTGTACAGACAAATCACACAAACCCAAACAAGATAGGTCTATCTATTTTAGTTTAGGAGTTCCCATGACCACCTTCCATCATCAGATCCTGGAAATCATCCATCACCAAAGTGTTTACCAAGACAAAACAGATGAGCCCAAACTAGATGGGTTTATCTAGTTTAGTTTAGGAGTTCCATGACCACCTTCCAGCTCCATCATCAGACTCTGGAAATCATCCAGCATCCAAGTCTTGCCGTGCCATGACCAAATAAATGAGCCAAAATTCGATGGCTTTATCTTGTTGAGTTTAGGAGTTGCTATGGCCACCTTCCGACTCCATCATCAGACCAGCTCTATGATATTATGGCATTGTCACCGAAGATACTTAATATAAGAAGATAATTGTACCTAATTTGAAGATTTCGCCCAAACTAACATACATACATACATACTAACTAATCATAATGGCCGTTGGGGCGGGGAGGTTCTCGAGAGGCGACTACGTACCGGAAACTGCAGCGGACCCTCCACAAGGTGGACTGATAGTAACAAGTAAATAAATTAAATCTATCAAGTATCACGATCACTCGTACAATAATAATTGACTATAGAACGCGTAGTTTAGACAAAAGGATCCAACCCACAAGACATCACCATTGAAATGTATGACTTTTGTTTTAGGTAGAAGGTTCAATTTTAAATGTTACGTATACTGTGGGTTTGAGCCTTTTCGCTACACTACGTCTTATCTGGCAGCTATGCAATTCATAACTTGTCTCGATTAGCCTCACGAATGTATCCCCAGTATAGTTTGACCCCGAGGTTGGTAACAACTATGCCTAGTCGGAGATCAAAATAATATTATTTTATCTGAAGAGTGGCCGGTTAGCTTCGTGAATAGCCACAAATAAACACACTACACGTCTGTCTCGGAGGGCTATTCAGCCGGTACTGAGATATATTCCCGCGCGACGGTAAATTTATACTAGTTTTGAATAATTATTTATAATTATAAATTTTGACTAAAGTTATATTTTTTGGACTGGATCTTGTTGGTACAAGCATGAACTTTAATGTTGTGTAAGATTCAATACACAAATAATTCAACAATAATGAGAAAATCCTTGAGTTTTCAGTAAGATTTTGTTGACAAATATGGTGTAATTGATAACAGGTTACATATATATACGTGCAGAATAAGGAAAATTCGAGGCGGCTAGGCGCAATGGCAACATATTACGCTAGTGAAAATAGAATAAAACAAGTAGGTTCTCATAAAACATCATGGAGTATTAGGGGCTCAAACTTATGACTCTGCGCTCTCTTCAGAAAACTACTGTCGGTAATCGGGTATTTTCGGTTAAAGTATTCAGTAATTCGTAAATTGGAGGCGGCTAGGACCAATATGAGAAGTTTACCTATGCAAATAAGTAATCAGGATCTAGAAAAAGCTCTCCGTTTCTTAGAATTACAACGTCAAAAATCCGTCATTCTCGCTTATTCCTAACCAAAAAACGAGCGCCCTCTTAACGATGTCTGATAATTATTGTACCTGCTCACAAAATTTCACGAGAATCGGTTGAGAAATGCGACCTGTAGAGGAGAACAGCCGGACAGCGTGACGGACACGGACACCGGACATACGAACGATTTTCGGGCCAAGCTGAGGCATCTAACTTCAATTACCTACAGCACATTAGTCAACCTAGGGCGGTAAAACAAAGAATCTCACAGATCACAGGCAGGTATTTGAAGATTTCTCTAAGGCTTTCTTTATTAGGTACCGTGGTAAGTACGAAATGTTTCGTCTCCCCTGGCCAGAAAGTCGCGTTGCGGGCGGTAATTGGCACTTTATGGCCAGGTGTATCGTAAAGTAATTTACTGTTATAATGCTACTTGTTATTATTGCTATAGGATTTACTACGTCGCCAAGACATAGTAAGCCGCTATGTCACAGTCTATGAGCCGGTTGTATCCAACAGTTAGTTGCGTACCTACTGGAAAGTGGAAACTCCATTAAAATCCCTTTTAAATAAATAAAATAAACATAAAAATTGTCTATTTTCAGATTCCTTAAATCCATATCATAGCATTGTTGGTTACAAAACATTTATACAACTACATTAGTAAATTAATAATAAATGGCCACATGAATTATCTTATTTTCATTTATTTTTTAGGACGTACGACATGTAGGTCGGTGTATCGGCGTAGTATGACCGACTCCCACCTCTCTGCTATCATTTTCAGGATCCTATTTGAGCTCCTCCTCGTCTGCATCACCACAGACGCCGTCTTCTTCCGTATTATGGCATAAAAGTCATCTACGCTAGCATCGGCAAACATCCCAGAGGTGCTCCAGAATCGGGGAAGCCCAGAACAGCCTCCTGAAAATGTTGTTAGTGTCGTGTAGCCTGTGGGCGAGATTTACTCAGAGGGCCTATAACATCCTGCGTGTTCAGTACAATAACATCCTCAGAATGCTGTTGAAGCTGCCGAAGCACTGCAGTGCATCAGGCATGTTTGCCGAAGCCCATCAAGCGGACGACTTTTTTGCCATTCGGCGGAAAAGAATAGCGTCACTGCTAAAACGGTTGCGCGGTAGCAGCAACAGTATGCTTAGGGTGTTGGCAGAGCGCCTCGACTGCCCGCTTACCAAATATTGGGTTGAAGTGGTCATTGGTAGGGCCAAGTAGGGAATAAAATATTCACTACTTGGTCCTACCTTTCTGCCATAGGTAACCAAAAGAAGTACTTAAATGTAATTAAAATTTTATTCAAACTAAACTTAGTTGTGTAATACTAATATAGTCTTGTAAGCCCCATTTTTGTTACTAACACTATTATGGATCTCGGTCTGAATTATTCAATTTTTTTTTTTTTTTTTTTTATTGGATACGCAGGGCGTTATATGACTTCAGCCTGAAACTAGCCCACAGGCCACACGTATAGAAACTTTGACAATAAGCTCTAAATAAAGTCAGCTTCGCTTGGGCACTACAACTTGCAAATTCGCCTCCTCCATAGTTAATAGCCTCCTCAAAAGTTCAATGGCACATAGTTCACCCTGCATTTCACCCATCATCCATTACAAGTATTACAACCATCACTCATCGTCATCATTGATACACAGAATCACTAATTCCATTAGAAATCATGTATCATAAAGTAAGCGCGGATTCAGTCGCCCGTATCCTTCGCGGGGACTGTTTCTGAGTATATCAGAGACAAAAAAAAAAAAAAAAACGTGCGAACCTGTGCGCCAGCATCCCGCCTCGTAATACTGACAACGCCCTGCGCTCCCGCTCGATATCGAAATCGTCTTTCAGGTCCTCGGTCACTATATGACCCAGGTATTTGAAATTAGTAACACGATTCAGAGGAACTCCGTTCAACAGTATTTTGGGCGAATAGCCTGGACGCTTAATTTTACCCCTGAACATCATGAACTCGCTTTTGCCCGCGTTGTTGCGCTTACATCTCACATGTATCGATCAGCTTTTTTAGCCCTGATACTGATGGGCTCAGCAGCACCATGTCGTCTGCATAACTGATATTATTTACACAAACACTTTTGGCGCACAATAAGTACTAATAGTTCAGTAGGTCCACTTGCTTAGTAATTACATTTACGTTAGTTGAACGAGCGAGCGAAGTTCTCCATTTCAGCTTGGGGCAAAACTCTTTCGTATGTCAGGATGTCCCGCTATCCCGCTATCCGGCTGTCAGTTTGTTCTCCTCTACGTGTCGCGTTTCTCACCTATTCTCGTGAAATTATTTGTAAGATCACATTCTAGAACAACACGGCTCTAACGGCTTCGATGACATTTGCAATTTACGGGTTTACGGAGGCGAAAAATGCTAGGCCCCATTTCCGAGAAAAATCCGTATCTCAATTTTCACTCGAGCAGAGCTCGGTCGCCCAGGTACTTTGTATCTTCACTGACATCTACCGTCCATGCTTCGAACTAACCAGATCAATGCGAAGTTAATCAATACGCCTGTATCTTCTGAAAGTTCAGACGTCTGTGGCGCCATCTGTGATACTATCACGAAACTTAAGTGAAAGGTTTTTCTGTTGTGGTCGCGGGACGCCAATAAAGTTTAGTATAGACTAGAGGTTGTTTAGTTAGCCTTGTTGTTAATAGAGGGCATAGAAGATGAATGATACATGTTTCATTTTTGTACTCTGGACCAGCGTGGGGACTACTGACTGCCCATTTGATTCCCATCCATGACAGGTGACTTGTGCCCATTCTGTATGATGGGCTGGTGATAATCATCATCATCATCATCATATCAGACGAAAGACGTCCACTGCTGGACATAGGCCTGCCCCAAAGAGTGCCAAAATGACCGGTCCTGCGCCACCCGCATCCAGCGGACTCCCGCGACCCTTACCAGGTCATCAGTCCACCTTGTGGGGGGCCTACCCACGCCTCGCCTTCCGGTACGTGGTCGCCACTCGAGAACCTTTTCCGCTGCTGATAATGATGAAGTCAAATCACTTTTAGCAGCGGCTAGTCAGTGTGATATGGTTATTGACCGATTGATTTAGTACATCCAGCTAGTAATTTATGAAGTTTAAAAGTATCATGTTAACAACTCACCGTCGGTCGCGTGATTCGGATTTTGGGTTGATTTAAGGCGGTCGCTCTTAATTGTTTATCAACCCCTATATTGCCATCGTTGCATGACAGACCAAGGTAAAATATATGCACTAGAGATACGCTATTTAACGTTTATCGTTTTTCAGGCTGTAAAGTGTGGTTAATGCAAGTGATGCAACTCACACAAGGGGATCCCATACGCCAATGACCTTCGATCTGAATCCCTTAGTTTTCTAATGTTTTTTTTGTAGCCTATAATATTAACTACAACAGCTTTAAGCAATATAGTATCCCATATTTGCTTCAAACATCCCTGTCAATTTTAGACCAAAAAACAGGTTTTCATAACTTTTGTGTTAATTATTAGTTTAAAATCAAAACCCTACACACTTTTATAGAGACATCAGTGACGAACCCAAATATGTACCTAGATTTCGTATATGTTAAATTTTTCAAAGCAATCTTATAACAAAAAAGGTGTTTTTTAGACAATGTTTAAAAAATCATAAAAAATAACTATTCATTTCTTTCAAAATATGGTACACAAAAATGGAGACTAAAGATTGAAGAATCGATAGCCGTTTGCGTTATAATTATATATGTAGTGCAAAAGTATTTGTATCGATTCAAAACTAGTCAAAAATCGATGAAAACTTCGGGTAGCCTCTTAAACAAAAAATCTTAGGCACTGATCATATCTTGCTTTCTTGTTATTGAAAGCCCTTCGTACAGATTTCTTCACATTCGGTAAGGATGTAGGTAAGTGACGAGAATGCCGTCAACTATAAAAATATGTATACAATTTTAAGTCTTACTCCTCAGACATGACTACTGAGACTACATATTTATGACACATGATAGAACGTGGAAAGTAATGCGTCGGCGTCGGCACCAAAGACGTAGAATTCGAAATGCCACTGACCCCCGCTGTGCTTTACGAATCAATTTTACTGGCGCCAATAATCAAAAGCAGCAATAAGTACAGTCAGCTACAAAAGTATCCATTACACTATTCTGATGCGTAAGGGCATCATAACATCCATCAACCCTATTTTAATCATGGTGTCAAAATTGTACCGTCCTTATCCGACTACGTACTCTCTCAGGGATTAGACACATTTTAGTTAACTGAGGGTTTTTAATTTGATTAATAGGATTGTGTTTAAACGGCCTCCGTAGCCCAGTGGGTAGTGACTCTGCTTACGAAGCAGGAGGTCCCGGGTTCGAATCCCGGTCAGGGCATTTATTTGTGAGTTTATCACGAATATTTGTTCCTGAGTTATGGATGTTATATATGTATATAAGTATCTATATGTATTTATCTATTATATATATCATCGCCTAGTACCCACAACACAAGCCTTACTGAGCTTACCGTGGGCCTAGGTTGATTTGTGTAAGATTGTCCCGTAATATTTATTTATTTATATTTATTTAGTCTATTTTCATTGCAATGGAATCGGAGTAAATTCACAGCTTGTCCCTAAAACCAACGCCAAGCCGCAAACGGATGATAGCCCAACTAGCCCAAGTCGAAAGAGTTATATATTTTTTTTAAAACAATCATAGACATAATAATAAAAAAATCCCGTAGGTACATGATGGAAATGTAGCTTTGGATTTCCTATGGCGTATTACACAAAAAACAACAGGCATATCACACTCCTTTAAAAAAAACAGTTTTTCTTCAATAATCTATCAAGTGTCCTTTTTGCAATTCGGATTATTTAGTCAAGCCATCTTTTAAAGCTACTTGCCAAATTTACGTAGGTTTTTTTTTTCAGTTCAGTGCAGTGAGTGTGATTTTATTTAAAACGGAGGCATTTGTGTTTTAACCTTAGTATTTAATTTACAGAATGGTCATTCACGGTCACATATTGAAAAAAGGTAAATATATGTAGCCGTAGTACTTAAAGCATCAACTGTTATGCCTGTCACCCGTTTGCTTGACTTTGAATTTTGGGACACCCGGCATACTAAGTGCGTGTTAGTAAAGACATTATCGGAGCTAACTGACACACGGCTGGCATCTTACCTATATGTAGTACAATATGCAGGCCATTTGCGACATTATCGGTGCTTATCCTATCCGTAAAATATATTCATCGAATGCGCCTAGAGAAGACAGCGCAGCGGCTGATAGCGAGCGAACAGCAAGAGTATAAGTACCTACCTAAAACAAATTGATCCAAGATGATACCGCAGGATCGATTGGGCATGGGCACCCAGAAAGAAAGAAAATAATTATTTATTTAAAGTAATTAATTAAACTGTCGATTTGACGACAACATCACGATAAGGTTAAATCACTGTTAAATCCTCGAAGTGTTCCAGACCCATGACCCATCATAAGCTGACTAAGGCATATTCGCAATCTCCTGGACTATTGTCTTTGCTCTGAGGTACTGACCTACGAGTGGTGCGATACGCATGCCCGCGACGTGCTTCATTGAATAGTTGAAACTGTTGAAAGCAAACAATATTGTGTGCGTGCCAACACCTGAATGCTATGCAGCTGGTGATTCCAAGTGTGTGACCCGGATCTGGACTGTTCCCGTGTGCCAGCGGGACGTCTACCTACTTGTTTATTCCGCGAGGATCGCGGCGTTCCAGCAGCTTAAGGTACTGTGCTCCCCTGACTGACGGGCCTCTTTTTAACCCTTAACAGTGGTAACACACATAATCAGGCCGTTAAAACCCCATTTCTCCTATTGAAACTTCCCGAGACGAGTCACGTTTTATGACGCCATTATCGCGTTTTATAATATTAAAATTGTAGTAAAAAAGCGTACAAAAGCTAGAATTGGTCTGATTCTTCCGCTTAGTCACAAATAATGCGGCGGATAAATTGGACGATCAGTTGTATTGTATACCGCCAGCACAGGTAATTCTGTGGTTTCATGGTTGTATTCACAGGATGACGCTCTATAATTATATAACAACGTGTTAATTATATGCTTACTGTCATATGCATACGTCATCATCCTCCTAGCGTTTTTCCCAGTTGTGCTCTAAAAGTGCCCAAGATACAAGATATTTATTAGGTCCGCTTTGCACCAAATCTTCGGAGTAGGTCCCAAGATTTGGTGTATAGTTTTACGAAAGCGACTGCCGTCTGACTTGCCAACGCATACGTCTACATCGCAAATTAAGGGCATATACTGGATTATTATTTTTCGGATATAGGAAGGTATGTTGACTCTATATTTTGTTGCTTAAAATCCAAAATACAATTGTTTTAAATTTTCTCTATGGGAAAAAAAAACAAAGTTGGGCCCTTATTTTTTTTTGTCACAGTCAACTCAAACAATACACAAGTGAAATCAAGAGATTTTTCAAAAATCCAACAGCTTTTTTCAAATATCATAGCCTATGTCACTCCAGGCCCCGTAGCGGGTAACGGGGCCAGGCATCCAACGACACCTCATACATACTCGTAATGTCAAAATCCATCACGCCGTTTGACTGTAGCCCGAGAAATAGAATTTTCTTGTCCACATACATACAAACATACATACATAATACGCTCGAAAAAAATAACGCTCCTTCTGAGGCAGTCGGGTAATTATTATATGGCATAAAGCAGTTAAAATGAGGTTTTTTGCCTCATCACGAATCTAAATACAAATAAAACTTCATGAATTTGTCCAAGTGCAAGGCTGTGTTTTCAATGTTTTCATATATTTTCTGCAGGTCTTTAGCTTTATGTATGTTGGTACTGTTTGTGTTCCCCTTATATTTTTGTTCATGCGACTGTTCGTGTTCTAAATAAGTTAAAAAAAAATTAAAAATTAATTAAACCTACCTAGCTGTCAAGCATGCGAAGTGAAAACATATCTTCGCACATCACTGGTGGATTAGTTGCATCTCTAACCACATCAAAAATAGGTACCCCTTGAATATAAGATATGAATTTAGCATTACTTTAACTACGCTTAACATGACGGAAAACTAGATATTGTTATTTGTAGTCTATGCACGTATTCAATTTGTACTAAATAACTTTTCCAATATTTATTTGCGAAAGCGCAAACTAGTATACCTAATACATAAATAAATGGAGTAACTTTCACAAAATCGAATTTATCAATTGTGTCATTGTTACAACTTGGATTCATTGTTACATAACATAATTTACTTTAAAAACAAAGTTATAACCAACTTCAATTCAGTACTCCGCCAAGCCACATGAACATTTCCACATTTATTTTCCAATTTACCACATGAACTGATTTCCGAGAGCAAATACGTTGATTATTAGAGAAAATAACCAAATCGCTGTATGTGGGCCGATAATATTTGAGGACTTACGTCAATTTCTCAAGGATCTCAGAATCATCTTTGGCATTTCTTTGTTTGCTATTTCAACGGAATAATATCAGAATCAGTGACGTACTTTTATAGTTTGAAGACTTTGAAGTACATCATTGACAAGTTCCACAAGCCATCTGTGGTCTTCATCATCACTTCCACTTCACCAAATTTATGATTTCCGGATGTAAATACACTAGTTATAATAGAAAACACCGAAATTAC
Source organism: Epinotia brunnichana (assembly GCA_963854355.1). Lineage (NCBI taxonomy): Eukaryota > Metazoa > Arthropoda > Insecta > Lepidoptera > Tortricidae > Epinotia > Epinotia brunnichana. The sequence goes on along the minus strand of OY977949.1, from coordinate 10,797,891 downwards.
TACACGCGTGCCTTATATATTTGAGGATTTCCCTCAATTCCTCATGCTTCCCATCATTGAACTGGAGTTTTGAAAACAATGGGACTAACCTGGAAGCATATACTTTCAATTAAAAAAATAATGGTACGAATCGGTTCATAAATGACGGTGTTCTGAGGTAACACACATTAAAAAATAAATAAAAAATACAACCGAATTGAGAACCTCCTCCTTTTTTTATGTAGTCGGTTAAAAATGACCATAACTATTCGATGGGGAAGCGTTAATTGAGTAAACTATAAAGCTCCGTTTTTTAAAGATCCGTTAGATTTAATGTGGGGAAATAATGTCAAAAAACCGTCCAAGCGCGAGTCGGACTCGCGCACGAAGGGTTCCGTACCATTATCTATCATTATCATCATCATCATATCAGCCGAAAGACGTCCACTGCTGGACATCGGCCTCCCCCAAATAGTGCCGAAATGACCATTATCTATAAAAATATTTATTTTATTCTGTTTTTAACCGACTTCAAAAAAAGGAGGAGGTTCTCAATTCGGATGTATTTTTATTTTTAATGTTTGTTACCTCAGAACTCCGTCATTTATGAACCGATTCGTACAATTCTTTTTTTAACTGAAAGTATATGCTTCCAAATTGGTCCCATTGTTTCCGAAACCCCAGTTGGATGATGGGAACCATGAGGAATTGAGGGAACTCCTCAAATATATTAGGCACGCGTGTAGTAATTTCGGTATTTTCTATTATAACTCGTGTATTTACACCCGGAAATCATAAATTTGGTGAAGTGGAAGTGATGATGAAGACCACAGATGGCTTGTGGAACTTCTCAATGATGTACTTCAAACTATATAAGTACGTCACAGATTCTGATATGATTCCGTTGAAACAGCAAACAATGAAGTGCCAAAGGTAATTCTGAGATCATTGAGGAATCGACGGAAGTCCTCAAATATTATCGGCCCACATACAGCGATTTGGTTTATTGGTCTAAAAATCAACGCATTTGTTCTCGGAATCAGTTCATATGGTAAATTGGAAAAAAAATGTGGAAATGTTCATGTGGCTTGGCGGAGTACTGAATTAAAGTCGGTTAAAATTTTGTTTTGAAAGTAAATTATTAGTATTTGTTATGGTCATTTTTAACCGACTACATAAAAAAAGGAGGAGGTTCTCAATTCGGTTGTATTTTTTATTTATTTTTTAATGTTTGTTACCTCAGAACTCTGTCATTTATGAACCGATTCGTACAATTCTTTTTTTAACTGAAAGTATATGCTTCCAAATTGGTCCCATTGTTTCCGAAACCCCAGTTGGATGATGGGAACCATGAGGAATTGAGGGAACTCCTCAAATATATTAGAAACGCGTGTAGTAATTTCGGTATTTTCTATTATAACTCGTGTATTTACACCCGGAAATCATAAATTTGGTGAAGTGGAAGTGATGATGAAGACCACAGATGGCTTGTGGAACTTCTCAATGATGTACTTCAAACTATATAAGTACGTCACAGATTCTGATATGATTCCGTTGAAACAGCAAACAATGAAGTGCCAAAGGTAATTCTGAGATCATTGAGGAATCGACGGAAGTCCTCAAATATTATCGGCCCACATACAGCGATTTGGTTTATTGGTCTAAAAATCAACGCATTTGTTCTCGGAATCAGTTCATATGGTAAATTGGAAAAAAAATGTGGAAATGTTCATGTGGCTTGGCGGAGTACTGAATTAAAGTCGGTTAAAATTTTGTTTTGAAAGTAAATTATTAGTATTTGTTATGGTCATTTTTAACCGACTACATAAAAAAAGGAGGAGGTTCTCAATTCGGTTGTATTTTTTATTTATTTTTTAATGTTTGTTACCTCAGAACTCTGTCATTTATGAACCGATTCGTACAATTCTTTTTTTAACTGAAAGTATATGCTTCCAAATTGGTCCCATTGTTTCCGAAACCCCAGTTGGATGATGGGAACCATGAGGAATTGAGGGAACTCCTCAAATATATTAGAAACGCGTGTAGTAATTTCGGTATTTTCTATTATAACTCGTGTATTTACACCCGGAAATCATAAATTTGGTGAAGTGGAAGTGATGATGAAGACCACAGATGGCTTGTGGAACTTCTCAATGATGTACTTCAAACTATATAAGTACGTCACAGATTCTGATATGATTCCGTTGAAACAGCAAACAATGAAGTGCCAAAGGTAATTCTGAGATCATTGAGGAATCGACGGAAGTCCTCAAATATTATCGGCCCACATACAGCGATTTGGTTTATTGATCTAAAAATCAACGCATTTGTTCTCGGAATCAGTTCATATGGTAAATTGGAAAAAAAATGTGGAAATGTTCATGTGGCTTGGCGGAGTACTGAATTGAAGTCGGTTAAAATTTTGTTTTGAAAGTAAATTATTATTATTTGTTGTTATAGCGGCAACAGAAATACATCATCTGTGAAAATTTCAACAGTCTAACTATCACGGTTCATGAAATACAGCCTGGTGACAGACGGACAAACAGACAGACAGACAGACAGCGGAGTCTTAGTAATAGGGTCCCGTTTTACTCTTTGAGTACGGAACTCTAAAAATGTACTGAGTTACAGGTAAAAAAATTAAGAAAGGTAGATCTTGTAGTTGTGCCCTATTCGAATAGACGTTACCTGCATATTTAAAAATTGTAACCCAGACAAAAACAATGCCTATTTGTAACGTCCCGTCTATATGCAGGAAAAAAAAACTGTTTATTTCAGTAATTTAATTGTTACAAAAAATATGTCTACTAATTACTTAGCGCAATCTCAATTTTTTAAGATTATTTGCTAAGCTTAGCTATTATCTATCAAAAAAAAGGGTCCTTATTTAAGTTTTTTACCTAATATTTGATCTAATGTTTCGACTGAAATCGGGCCTAATCAGGTGAACCCTTAAATATTGAGATGACTTTAATCAAGTAAGTAAACACGTTCGTATTAATGTCTTTGTCAATCTAAGTTATGTATGACGTGTATACAAATAAAATTAAGATAAAAATGATTTTTTTCGGATCACAAAAAATCCATATTAGGTTAGTAGGTACGTATTCAAGGGTGCGTAATAAAATTAAATAAAGAAATACAAAAACGAATTTAACGAAACACAATATTTCATGAGCCCATGTAAAATTTGGCTGCAACAGCTGCCATCCTATAAAGGATCATGAAATATTGTGTTTCGTTAAATTCGTTTTTGTATTTATTTATTTAATTGTATTACGCACCCTTGAATACGATGTCTTTATAGACATGACAAACTGCAACAAAATGTAACGAAGTCAAGTTTAAACGTTGTTAAATTTGAAATAATTGATCCTTAATACAATTTTCCGCGTAGTTCGCCATTTTTTATTTTCTACCGGACTCATAAAATATGAAAATAGTGATATTATAACGTTATAAATAACGATATGTTTAAAATTTCTATACAAATCTCGGCTAATAACGGAATTATAGCGGTAAAATAGCGCTATTTTTATAACGTTTTAAAGGCCTGCTCATAATACACAACTTATTTAAAACATTTTTGCCGTTTATTACGCATACTAAGTTACGTACCTATGCGCTTTTTGCTTCGCCCTTCAGAATCATTTAGGACAGGTTTTACCGTAGTATCTAAGTAACCGGTCTTATCACTAAATATAGAATACTTTCCTTTTCCTTGTCCTATGATCACTGCCGCGTCCATAAAACGATTGTATTCTAATCTAATCGAATACTTACGTAGATTGTGCAAGTATTGTCATCGGGGCGGATAAGTGTCATCCTAAAAAGCTGGATCCGACCAAGCAGGAATAAAAATTTGGGACTTGGGAATAAAAATGGTTTAATTAGGATATAAGTTAGGTCGAAATGACACTAAGAAATAGGTATTATATTTTACCCGCGGTCTTCACACACCTCTCAGCCTTTAATCCATTGCTTGAATTAGTAGTTGGCTACTTCTACTTGGTAGGTATACCCATGATCCTGAGGTGGTTATTCCAGCAGCTCGCATCGGAGGTTCAATCATTTTTAAAGAGTTATCATCATTTCATCAGTTTGTCACAGGTCGTGTGCCACTTAGATTCCGTGTTCCAATTTGATATCAATGATTTTCGCGCCTTCGTTCTGACAACTTAACAGATCGCGTGGAACCAATCACAAGGGTATTAATTGAAATACAAAACAAATGATTACAGCGAACGTCGAAAAGCTAGCTTCTCTGTCATAAACAGGCATTAGAGAGTATTTTTGGCACGGTAAGACTAAAGTGTAGTCATACTCATCCTCATTAAATTAATTCATAAAATAAATAATAACTTTAGACGGTGGTGTATTTTTTATAGTTATTATTTATTTCATGAATTAAATTAATGAGGATAAGTATGAGTAAAAATTTAATTTTAATGCTTACAACGACTCCATAGCTCACTAGTCTTACCGTGCTAAAAATACTCCGATGCCTGGTCATAAACGACAAGTTATACAGTGTGTTACCGACATGCCGGCATTTTTTAAATAGGTTAATAACTATAACGTACTGCAGGCCATAAAGAGACGACAAGTCGAAAACACAAACATACGGATACTCTCAGACAGTAAATCGGTACTACAAGCACTGAGCAGTGATAACATCACATCTAGCTTGATATACGAATGTCACCTAAACCTCACAGAGGTGTGCGCAGATAAAAACAAAGTTACTATACAATAGATCAAGGGGCACAGTGGCTCAAGAGGAAACGATGCAGCGGATGAACTGGCCAGGAAAGGCTCAGAAACAACGGCATACGGACCGGAGCCAATCTTGCCCCTGCCACAAAGCTACATATACCATCAACTGGACCAACACACTAAAGACCTACACCAAAGATACTGGGAGGAGATAGACACATGCAGACAGACCAAAGAGATTCTGTCGAAACGCGACTACAAACTCACAACCACACTACTAAGGACACATAGAAACCAACTGCGCAAGATAGTGGGTATAATAACAGGACACAACACCTTGAACAGACACCTCTATAACTTAGGTATCACAGACAGCCCCATGTGCAGAGCGTGCATGGAGGCAGAAGAAACGACTAAACATATACTACTGGACTGCAAGGAGGTAGAAGTATACAGAATTAAGCACCTAGGTTCTCCAAACACACTACGGGACGCAGTCAGCAACACCAAGGCACTCACCAACTTTTTAGACGAGCTGGGGTGGTTAGAGTAGCGCCACACCGCCGTTTCACGCAAAATAGGCACAATGGATGTCGACTTGCGGAAAACGCCCAGTATAACTAACTAACTAACTATAACGTACTTCTTTAACTTAACCATGACCTTAATTAAATGAAATAACTAAAATTCCGACTTCTTAAATATTCTAACAAAATTTAAATTGCCAGCAATGTACAGCGAAGTAAATTGACAAGTTAGTGTAAATGACAGCTCTTCATACTTTGTTTAGTACGACGTCTTACACCTAGTACATTGAAGGTTCAGATTTTGGAGTTTTTATTGTGCAGTTAATTTACATAGTTATGATTTGCAAATACATGTAAACAATTGCTAATGGAACATATTATTATCAGTTTTAATAAATGCCCGAATGTCGGTAACACACTGTATATGCTGTGAATGTTGCATGAACGCGTGTAATTTGTCTATGGCGTGGCAAATCGGAGATTGCGTGAGATGAGATCCTTTTACACAATCTGGATCAACTGACCACTCGTGACCGCGACGCGGAAGCCAATTACCGTCTCTCTTAGACAGCTCCTACAGACTTAAAGCTGCATTGTCCATTAAACTCCTTATTATCCAGTCTGGTTGATAAGATTATAGTGTGAAAGCGTGTTTAACAATAGAACTTTATCGGTTGGTTTTGAAATATTACCTAACACAACAGTGGCTAGCCAGTCAATCTGAAAATCTATATATTGACCTAATACTCTCATGAATTACTCATTTACCACAGAGCAGCGAACGACTAATAGATTCCTTTAGACAATTAAACTGACCGAACTTAAACTTTGGAGTATCTAATAGAGTTTATAGTGCCAAAACCAATAGATTACCCAAAGGGGTTTGAGGTTATATAACGTTTTTTTCTACTTACTCAATCTGAAAAAATATTATTATAACAAATTTAACTCAACACGCGGAAGCTTAATTATCGTCCGTTGTACCCTTGTTGTACCTACCGCTTTTACAGCCTACTAGGGTCTATCTAAGTGCTCTATTGAATTATAGTGTGTGTTAAAATGGAGATTAAAGGAAGGTATATAGTGAACATTACTGATGACTGGCTGAAAATGAATAGAAGGTTTGATTGGCATCTTAAGTTTAATTTTATGCTGGGGAGCATTAGTCGGACTTATTGTAATTTTAGAGTACCACACACTGACACAGAGACTTTAGAGTATACGCAATTAGACTCACTAGTAGGTATGCGGGTTGGGCCCTGTAACTGGAGCAAATATTCAAAGGGACGCTTCTTTAGAGCATTTGCAGTAACCCCTTGTGTATCATTATTCACTTTAAAAAAAATTAGTTTTGGAGAAATTTTGATCTAAAGTTATGAATGACCTCCAAGTAATGTATCTTGGCACCACGAGATCATATCACGGCAGTCAATGCAGATTTTGAGGTAACATCATGTCATCAATGAGTCAGAATAGTTTTTGCATTTTTGTGTTCAACAGATAGGTTTGTGATTTTTAAATTTTTTTTAAATTTTTTTTTTATTTTTGAAATAAATAGTTATTTATAGCACACAAAAAAATACAAGTACTTAAACTTATTTTAAAGATTTTTTTTTCAAAAACAATAGTTTTTTTTCGCGTAAAACCACTTGGAAATAATTGTTCACAAGCTTTATAATCTGCCGTTTAATTTTTTGCTCCAGTTACATGGCCCACCCTGTATACGCAAAATAACGCGGTGACTAGGGTGACTATAGTCCGATCTCTCTTGTTTATCAGAGGAAGCCTATGTCCAGCAGTCAGACGAAGGTTGAATAGGCTGATGATGAATATCGTTGCAAAGACAATGGCTAATTGGCTACATAAATACTCATTTTGTTTCATGAAGTTTATGTGAACGTTGAAATAACAATTTAATAGATATGAGTTAGTATGTAATCCTTTAATTTGTCTTAAATTACCTTCAAGCCAACTGTGGTATTTCCCTTAACTTTTAGTTTCTAACCGTGGTTAAATCTTGTGGACGGAGCGCGGCAAACTTAATGGATTGCGATTTAATTTCCTTGCAAAATGTACTGGGGTCTATTATGGTATCTGTGAAATAGGCTTAGAAACCGCGTGACAGGCAGATTCAAATTAAGTGCGAATAGAAGGGACATTAATGATAGACAGGTTAATTATCTTATACTGACTTAGGTAGTGAGGTTCTCGGAACTCAGAATGTATCATTATACAATACTTACCAAAAAGAACTGCTAGTTTTTCATGTGTTTTTTGTAAGTAATTCTTACTAACTATGTGATAGCTATTCTGTAACGCCCAATATTTAAATATGGCCAAAACTTACAAATGAAGGATAGCTTTGGGTCAACCTTAAAAAGTACAATTATACGATTAACAAAATTTTATTTCATAAATAACAAAACAAAACGCTGTACATACATACTGACATATCGCGTTAATTTACAATGTTTAAGCCTCATTAGTTCTTCACTAACTCCAACTTAACGACTATTTAATTAACTAATACCTAGGGTTCATTGTTTTAAATATTACTTATAGTATGTTACAGTTGTAGTAAGTAAATATCTACATTAAAATTCAGTTCAGTGCTTTCACAAATCGCACCACATGTCAAGCATTTTGATCAGTATAATACTCTTCAACAAAACATAATTAGGCATATTCTAAGTACCTTTCTAACTTTTATGGTAAGAGTTAATTTTGTGACGCTTTATCAATCTTCGGTGTCCTCTTGTAGTGTCCATAAGTGATGCCCCCGGCCGCGGTGTGATACATTTGATTGGGGAGGAAACCTCTTTCGTAATGTCTAGGAGCAGGATAATGGGAGTAGTGGCGATGACTGGACAGCGCTTCGTAAGCTGCGAGAGGATCCTTGGCGTAACCTCGTTTGAGGTATTCCAACTGGACCCCTGAAGGCACATACGAATCAAGGAGAGACATAGGTCGTCGTTTATAAGGATTACCAAAACTTTCACTCGGTTTTGGCGAGTAGGGAGAAGAGATGAAGTTACCACCAGCGGCGTACACTGGTTTGGATAAAGGACGGAAAATCGGTAGTGCTTTAGGAAGGTGGGCTAGATGCGACGGAGGACCCTTCAGGAGCAACGGATTAGGTGGAGGAAGCTCAGAAATAACGCCGTGGCGCGGATCTTCCCTAAGGGGACCGTGAGGTGAATAATATCGAGGATAATCAGGACTTGGCTTTGGGTAAGGCAATTCTGTTTGACTGGAGTATTCTTTCGGATTTTCGACTTCGTTTTCTTGGACTTCTTCAACGTTGTTTGTTTCTATGTATTGAGGATTCTGATAATATCCTTTAGGTGCCACAGGAGGTGCAGCAATAGCGGTCGGGTACTGTACTACCGGCATTTGATATAATACTGGTGCAACTGTAGCCTGTACTGGAGCCATAGTTGACGGAGCGGCGTAACTCACGTAAGCAACTGGTTGCTGGATATACGTTTTTCCTGATGGTGTCACATAGGTTGGGACTTCTATCAAGTTGTGTTGTGGTTGTATCGCTTCTGGTCCGCTAGGAAAGGCGCTCACTCGATTGACTACTGGCGGTGCATATTGAACTGCCGGCTGAGTATTAGCTGCCTGCTCCCCGTGCTCGTTGTAATACTGTGGGACTAGATATATTTGCATAGGGACATTGGATAGATAGCTAACCATTGCTTGCTGAGTACTTGGGGCTCCGTACTGAGATTGAGGCGACGCGATTTGCGTGGGAGGTTTTTCTGGCGGCTCGGTAACTGCATATTGTTGAACATACCTCGGCTGCTGTGGAACTGGGTTTGGACTTTCAAAATATCTAAGTAGGCCATTCTTGAAGAAGTCAAGCGGTAATAATCCAGGAGCAGTGCCTGGAACAACAGTCTGCGAGCGGGGTTCAGATTTCTGCTCGTACTCATTTTCTTTCTCGCTCTTCAAATTATCGTTCTCAATGTCTTGCAACTCGATTTTCTTCTCCGCGGTGGCGGCAAGGGCCAAGACGCACACAAGGGCAACCTGAAAGTAAAAGCGTGCGGTGTGAGTGAGGTGGATGTCCGAGGCGCGTGGCCGCTGCACCACATGCCCAAACATAGCCCGAAGAGGCGTGCCGCGCGCGCGCGCTGCCTTATGTCCAACAGGTGAACGGCAAAAAATAGATTGCAGCCTATTACGAAACCAGTAAGCTCTGTGGAGTACTTAGAAACGGGAGCTAGCTTTTACTCGTAATTTATGTGGTTAAAAGATTCCTACGCTTTCATCCTATATGTTATACATGCGGTCACCATAATTCGCCGCTATGTCATTATTGTTACATTTACGTGGTGACGACGTAATTAGACTCATATCTAAATAAGTTGATGATATAAGTTTCGCAACTAATCGTAGGTTAGTCGCATTGTTGGTTTTATTGTTGGTTAAATATCATTGCAAATATGTCAGTAAACTTTTCTGCGTGATTGATGTGTGTGAAATGCATTCAATTTCTAAAGATATCAAGCCGCCGTTTGAATTCTAATTGAAAGTCATGCCTTGTGAAACGAAGTCATCTTTTGTTTTTGAGGTTCACATGGCATGCAACATCCGTATAGGTTTGATGGTGAATAACTTAGTTATGGCAATCACTTGTCTGGTGTTGTCAAAATATAATAAGTAGTACTACTGACTGGAATGACATCTCGCATTAATTATAGTTGGCGCGCTGTCGGAGAGCGAATGGCGTTGATTGGTGAGCATTAAAATTACTAATTTGCACGCTTACAGATGCCCAACTTATTAAAAAGTTTGCTCAAGAGATTACGAAGCTTGCCTATTAAAAAAAAAGTTTACGGTACCTTTCGTCTTAGCGTTAGATAATATTTTAGAAATGATGACAGTAAAAGCTGAGCGCGAGTAGGTAGGTATAGGAACACTAGGTACCTATTAGTAGAGTGAATGCCTCTATTTGTTTCATTATAGAATACTTTCTATAATGAAACTATGGTAACCAATAATTTCTATATGAATGTAGTATGAGACATTTGCATTGAATGTTAGTAGGTAGGTAAGACAAAAACAGTTTTTGGGTTACCTAATCGCACAGCCCGAATTCCTGTTCAAAACAATAAAACCTATCAAAAAATATTTTAACAGGGTAACACAAATCCTACTAACGCAACAAATTGCAAGATAATCACACTGATGTGTTGCAAGAATTAAAGAATTTTGAGTGTTATTGTGAATGGAAGGGTTAATTCAATAAACGCATTCACACCAGTTAACCGCAATAAAATAATGAAATAAAAACAATTTAATCGTCTTCCAATCCCACGCTACAGTTTTATTAACGTAAGTTATAATCGTGATGGTAAAAGAACCCGTTTGTTACCTCAACACAATTTTGCGCAACCAAAAAGGTCTTCTTGAAGTTTTTGTGCCAACGACTGCACTAAATTCGTGGGTAGTTTTGTACCTTTTATAATGGTACATTTATATGAGATATGACATAGTACACGACGTTAATGGTCACTTAAATGTCGCATTGCTTTTGTGTACGATAAACTCGTCATAGCTTTTAGGTTGCGATAATCTTCAGTGCCGTCAAGTCATAAAAATGTCTAGCGAATATTGCAGTAGTTATGACTGTGGTCTCATAAAATGCAATAATAGAGTTGTTTTACGTAACGCCTTTAATATGTAGGTACTCTTTTTGATAAGGACATTCATTTTAATATGATTATCGGGACGGCAAGAAATAAATCGCATAGCGAGAAAAGTCTGTAGGTAGGTATATAAGAATATTTTCGGGCCACCGAGTGTTAAAAAAACAAAAGTTGTTTTTCCTGTGATCAATATATAACAGTTTATATACTTTTCTCAAAAATGGCCCGCAAAGTGGACATAACTCGCTACATATTGGAAGGTAAAGTTTAAGGCCAGATCAAAATTAAAAAATAAAAAACATTGCAGGCCGCCTGGAATGTTACATATAAATTCCTTTATTTGTCGAGTACCAAACTTAAAAAAAAGTAGAAACTGGCATATAAAAGACGGCACAGGCCGTATTCAGCCAAATCAAGTCGTATTTTTCTGTTGCAAACGCGACATTTTTGTATGTGTCATAAAAAGATTGCGTTTTTCGATGGAAAAATACACTTGCGATTCTGTTTAAAAAAAAATTATGACGTTTAGTTTTATGTGATTTGTAGTATCCTCAATTTTTATTTAATAATAACGCTTGATTTCAATTTAGTCTTTTTATTCCCCCATTTTTGAGAAAAGCACTATATTAGCCTCAGCCGGAATGGCAATTGCAGGCTTCGTATTATAATTAAACGGATTCGCAAGCTCGTCCGTTTAAACAAAATACTCAGCCTGCAATTGCCTCCTTCCCGGCCACGGCAATAATGTACTATTACTACACAGGCCGCGAAATAAGGGATTGCCGGCCGAGTGTCATATAGACGGCCGAGCAAAGAGAGACGGGATAATAGTACGAGGCGAGGCAGGCAATCCCTTAGTTCTGGCCGAGGTATGTATAGTGCTTTTCCCAAGCATGCAATGAAATAAAAACAAACCTTAAGAATTTTTGTTCACCAGTTAAAGATGAAACAAAAGAAGATCACTTTGCAGGGCAAGACCTCCAATTTTATATGAAACGTCGATCGCCGCACCTGCAACGTGATACTTCGCCAGCCTAATGTCAATATTTAATTGCATGTTTGAGAAAATTGTGTTTTTACCACACATATTTACGCGACTTACTCATATTATACGTATTGATTATATAGAACTGAGTTATGAGCCCATCAAAAACATTGTAAAGAAAGCAGTTAATGAGTATTTCTCATAATATAGCATGCTACGTAGAGTTTAAAATATTTAAATGGTCCAATCAAAGCACAGGTCCAATGATAGCAACCTCCCCCTAATATATGTGGCCCATATAACGTTTAAGTCGAATTACAATGCAATGTTATTAAGGCTCATAGACCTGGTATGATGATGGACCCGGAAGAAGATTAAAAAAGGAATTGAATCGAGTTTCATCTTAACCGTAAAATGTATCGTTTCAAAGACGATTTTTCTACGAGAATTTTGATTACATTCAAAATTCTGCGAAAAGTAACAGTCCAAGAATCGTTCGTCAAGAAATAGATGTAAGGATTACATTTTATGACTTATTGCAAACGGAAACGCATTTAAGTGACCATTAGGAGATCATAGACCTAAGTAATTAAGGTTAACTGTGTCTTCCAAGGTACAGTCGGCAACAAAAGTAACAACGACGTTCTCAAAATTATCTGCAGACGAATCTATAGTCTATGGTCTAAAACATAAGGCCTAAATCAAATAATTTAGACCACGTCACGACATTCCGCGTATTGATTATTTCTCAATACGATTGATTAATCTCATATACTTAAAGGCTATTTTCGGTTGAGTATTTTCCAACGTATTCTACTCGTACATTCCACCTTTTATTTTATTTATTTCACTATAAGGTGAAGCTTTTATTTTTTATTTTATTTTCTCCATGTCAGATCTTCTCGGCCTTTCCCTTTTCATTTTTTTCTTATTTCCCTCTTTTGTTATTTTCATCCAGTTAGCGTATCCTATGTCCTAACATTTTTTCTCTCCTTATTTCAACAATTTTCATCAGATTTATTTTTTCATTAACTACTCTTATTTCCAGAATTATTTATTAATTTATCGTATGGCGGTTACACACTGGTACATAACTAGGTATATGTATTCGTATCGATGTCGCTATTAGAGTTCCAGTGTGATTTATTTCCAGAATTACATACATAATATGAATATTATCCTTTCTGAACTATTTCTCAAAGATTTGTATTTTGTTGCAATTAAACTACCCTCTTAATAAAAAGCGTAGATGTCGCAAAAGTTTCCTGAGTTTTTTTCGAGAGTGTCAATTCCAGTGTTACCAACACATTCATATAAAATTGGAATGCGACATGTAAGTATCACATGTGGTTACCTATTCTTTATTATTTATACCTACTCGTTTCATACGAACTAAATGCATAATTGAGTATTAACATACTGCTGTGACGAAATAGGCAATATGTCTTGATTTCCATGCTAAATATATTATGTTGTGCTCTAGGGAAAGGGACTAAAGAGCGTTTGACGTTGGTGAATCGTCGCATTCATATTCATATCCTTATACCAATACCTACACATCGTTAATAATGTCCCTTTTCCAAGACCCTTAATTAACACACTTAATACATGCAAGTTTTATATTTCGCTCATTTATTCAATTCAATTCAATTAATTTATTACTTCAGATAACGAGATCCATTATTTGTTAATAAACATCCCTAAAGGCCGAAACCACAAAACAAGTAATAGATAAGATAATAGTACACCCAAACGCAGTGCACGCGCCGCGCCGCCACTCCGCTACCGCTGTCAGTGCGTTTCGGCCTTAAAACCAATTTTAGTTAAAATACCGATACAATTCGTTTGTCCTTATCTGCCACGGTGACATTTCTGTTTGTGTGAAAGGCACCAAACTTACTAGTTAGCAGAGGTTTGTTAACTTCTTTGAATAAGGGGGTTTGAGCTTAGTATATAGGTAAGTTTTTATAACAAGATGGTTTGAAAGAAAGTGTAACACCCATCTGATAAGCCTAGTAACGAATACCTACATGACTCCTTGGCTGTTATTCGCTACGCATTAATGCGGCTGACCCCGCCGGTCACCCGTTACGAAACTAGACCTCTACCTACGCTTAATTACTACGCATCGCGGTGTCAAGGTATAATTGTGGGTGAGCGTTGAGGTGAGCTTAAAACAAGTTACAGAATAGGGGGGATTGTGACTCCAGAAAAGCCACAAACTCATGGCCCAGCTTTCCAACGAGTAATTAGTGTGTGACACTTTGTCACAAATAAGAATGTTGCATTGGATTAGTAAATTATTTATGAGTCATATTCAACAAGTGCATCAGGCGTGAAATATGACATTTATGGCGCTGTCACAGCTTCAAAGTGTCGGGTGATATCATATCCCTTCCCCTGTGTTAATTATTCCACTTTCTGACTTTTAATCGAGTTGATTAGTCACATGGTGTACTTATTTGGTATTATATTATCAATAAAAACCGTACTTTCTACAATAACTTAAACAATTCAAATGCCTAAATAATGAATTAAAATAATCTGGAAAGCTCTGCTTTGAACGTAACAAGTGGTCTCAATCCACTTTTAAGTCTTATCAATTATCATACAAATAAGAGAGTCGAAAAGTGGTGCAAAACTTTCTTGGTTGACTGTACACACAGTGAGGTATTTTTTTGTTATAAATGTATGTTTAAGTATTATATTAATATTGTATAAGTTACAATCTCCTCACCTGTTTCAGTAACATCATGTGACTGGAAGAGAAGCTAGGTCACAAATCCCACTAAATCCCCGAAAGGTCACTGAACATGAGCACTTAGTCTATGGCAAAGCACTTCAATAACACCACACAGCTGGTCCCGAAGTCAGGCTCCTCATGACGACGTCAACTGCGTACTGTCATCATATCCGTCAGTGTCCATGCAAGCGGAGCCGATGGAAACCCTATAATTTCAAACCCATTGGTTAATTAAAAAGAAAATCGTTGACTCCTCCAATGACCACACTCGTTAATTGGGCACCGAGTTTCATTTGTTTGGAATAAAAAAGAAAAAAGCGCGGGAAAAGTGACAGTTGCAACTTTTTAATTGTACGCCAGTTATATGTTGGAAAGGTATCGATATTTTGAATTTATTGAAGTACGAACTTTTTTTAAATTGTTGTACCGCGCAAATGCGTTCCGCCGGCTGGCCGGTTTGTAAGTGGTGCGGAGTATCGGCGTTGTGTTGTTAAATACCGCACTACTCTACATATTGAAGTACAAGAAAGGCAATCGGCCGCTCAGAAACGAAGATACGGTGTTGATACTGATAATACATGGATTCGGCTACAAACATCGGCGGTGAAGCTACATTCAATTAAAAAACATTTTTTTTTATACTACGACGAAGGAATCATAGGTTTGCTTTGAAAAAAAACAAACCTGGCAAGTATTAAAATTTATATCTAGTATCGATTGATACCAAGTCCGTAAATCCTTTAAATATGATATTATACACATAGTAACCATAAACTTCATTAACTTTTAAAGGATATTCAAGAACTCTCTCGAATATATCCTATACCTAGGGTACATTTTAAATCGTTGCAAATCATAATTTCATTTTATTTCAACTGCATTGAAAATCTTTGGATCGTCGTCGTTGGAAACCCTCCTCAAAAGTGAACGTGCCTACACGAAACCAAGTTTGTATTTTCTTAAGGTACAATATCACTCTTGAACTCTTTTCGACCTCCCAGTCCCAAAGCCTTAGCAAAGCTTGTAGTATGCCTAGGTAATAGACGACGTTAAACATACTTATTGTATAGATTAATAAATACTTAAATACATAGAAAAGAAATTGTTACACTAATTACTTGATAAATATAAATTAAATCCGACTGACTATCTTATCAGTTATCTATTTACCGTAGGGTCATTTCACCGGTTACGCGTCCACTTGAAGAACATGGTTTTTTCAATTGAAGATAACATCAATTCTACAGAGCCTATTGAAACAGTCAGCCGTATGCCTTATTGTTTGTAAGTTATGGAATAGGAATTTACAAAAAAAACTAGAAAATATGCTTTCAGTTCACCAAGTCAGCTAAGTGGTCGCTAACCAGCACAAGAAATTAGGTGGTCGCCAACCGGCGAAATGACTACTTTTCTTTCAATCCAATTACTATTCGTTCTCAAAAGCAAACAGATAATGCCATTCCCGGACAAGCATTTCCGTTTTTAGGGTTCCGTACTCAAAGAGTAAAACGGGACCCTATTACTAAGACTCCGCTGTCCGTCTGTCTGTCTGTCTGTCTGTCACCAGGCTGTATCTCACTGATACCGTGATAGTTCCAGTTGAAATTTTCACAGATGATGTATTTTCCGCTATGACAACAAATACTAAAAACAGAATAAAATAAATATTTTTATTGATAATGGTACGGGACCCTTCGTGCGCGAGTCCGACTCGCACTTGGCCGGTTTTTTAGTGTAGTTAAGTTGGCACTATCTATTAAATACAATGGAAAGATTGCATGGCGTAACCTAAATGTTCTATCGAATTTCAATCTAAATACTTACTACTTATATCAAAACCCAATAATTAGGAATGATGGCCGTTATTGTAATCGCAAAGCAATTACAGGAAGAAAAATGTAATATTTACGACTATTAGGTATTACGAAATCAGAGATCGATTGCGTTTTAATGGCCGGTTATTAAGATGAACCACTTTTAGGGACCGATCAGACGATCATCTCGACATTGTTATGTCACAAAAGAAATATGAGACAACGAAAAAGCTGTAAGTGATACTTACAAAATGATGTGAAGTGGCATTTATTGATACATCCCACGTGGACGGTTAGTACATTTTGATTGATTTATTACCCACGCGTTTGGGTGTCAATGAAAAGGATTTACTATTTGGAGTTAGAGATTGACCTAAAGCTATACCTCGGTCAATTCATGGTGGGGTAATATAGCCATGTCATGACATTAATTTATTTATTTTTGTCATGTCATGACATGTCTGGTCTGTCTGTCACGTCGATTATGATATGACGATACAGAATGAGTTTAAATTCAAAACATGTATTCTGCGAGCAGGCCGCACCTTCAAGTTTTTGTTTTTATAGTATTCAAATGAATAAGTAATTCCTAAAGTTTTACATGTCAAAATATAATTAATATTAGGTACCAATACAGATTTGTTAGAGATGTATTAGGTATCTAAGCGTCAATATAAAATAGAAGTAATAAAGTATAAAATAGAAGTAGTAAGTAATGTAGGTGTACATTAATCTCCCGAAAGATGTAGGTACCTATTGTCTCCAAGCGTCACATTTTTAGCGTACCCAAAGGGTAAAACGGGACCCTATTACTATGGCTCCGCTGTCCGTCCGTCTGTCACCACTGTCACCAGGCTGTATCTCATGAACCGTGTTAGTTATACAGTTGACATTTTCACAGATGAAGTATTTTTGTTGCCGCGCAAAAAAACAGATTAAAATAAATATTTTAGGGGGCTCCCATACAACAAACGTGATTTTTTTGCTCGATATTGATAATGGCTACCGTTAGAAGCTTGAAATGTTCACAGATGATGTATTTCTATAACTGCTATAACAATAAATACTAAAAAACAGAATAAAATAAATATTTAAGGGGGCTCCCATACAACAAAAGTTATTTTTTTGCTTGTTTTTGCTCGATATTGATAATAGCATCAGATAGACGCTTGCAATATTCACAGAATCATCAATGGCCTTTAAGTCTATTACAGACTATGCAAGCAGTGTTAAGAAAGGAGACGACGTCTTCCATGGCTGTGTAAGCCAATGCGAATAGAATATTTAGTTATATTCACTTTAAATATAGATAATTAAATCATAATAAAACAAATATTTAAGGGGGGCTCCCATATAACAGACATGGTTTTTTTTGCCGTTTTTATAGATAACGGTATGGAACCCTTCGTGCGCGAGTCCGACACGCACTTGGCCGGATTTTTTGTTTCTTTAAGCCTGTAAAGTGTCTACTGCTCGGCAAACGCCACATTAAAATATTTAAATCTAATAAATATTCTCAGAGATGTATCTGAACCTCAAAATCTAAATTATGAAATTAAATGAGCACAGAGTGAAGTCTAGTTCAGTATATCCAGTTGATGTAGCAGCTAAAAGTCTCCCAGACCATCGGCCCACCAATCCCACCATCAATTGATGGACCATAGTACCTACAGTCGATGTCAAAGATTATCCTCCTTATTCATAAAACATAAAATGCCTCTGCTAAATAAAATGTGCTTTGTCCTTTTCTTACGAACACACATGTCAAAGTGACAGATAAGGACAACCGAATTTTAACCTCATGTCTTTGAAGTCGACTGTACAATAGGCTAAAAACTTAAAAACCGGCCAAGTGTGAGTTGGACTCGCGCACGAAGGGTTCCGTACCATTATCTATAAAAACGGCAAAAAAATCACGTTTGTTGTATGGGAGCCCCCCTTAAAAAAATATTTTATTTTGTTTTTAGTATTTGTTGTTACAGCGGCAACAGAAATACATAATCTGTGAAAATTTCAACTCTCTAGCTGTCACTGTTCTTGAAAAACAGCCTGGCGAAGTCTTAGTAATAGGGTTGGATTAGGCATTAGACCTCATTATTACTTTTTGTTTTCTAATACCTATATCTACATAACATAACACTGATAAAAATCGGTTTTGTATCGAGCAAAATGTATTCTCCGCTTATTACGTATCGCGTGCGTACGAACGGCTGGTAGATGTAAAGGGCTAACGCTTTCAACATCTTGTAAATAAACTATAAATCTGCTCACAGCTTTTTTTATTAGAAAGTTCTTTATATAGATCGATTGAGTAACATTCCGATAAAAGTACCAGTACATTTTGTTTTATAGTTTCACGTAACGTAGGCTGGCGCTTCTTAGTATTGGTGATAGTGTAGGTAATTACTAAGGCTACTACTATTTATACTTATTTAATTAATTATTACTAAGACTACCGGCCCATAACATTATTATTTCTCACCTTTATACGTGAATAATAAGAATTCTCCGAAATAACCGCTTATGACCTTTTCGTCGGTCTTACATTAAGGAATCCGACGCACCAAATTTTTAAATTATGAAAAACTATCAGAAAGTATAAATTTAAATAAGTTAGTTGAAATCAACATGAAAGTCAGTTGATAATTTCAAACAATTCTGTAATAAATTTTAGTAAAGAGAGTAAAATAAGGGTTTCATCGATTAAATAATTATAAGTATATGTGAATGTTAAATACGACGAAATTTCCGTAGTTCTTTTTTGCGTTGATTAAATGTAAAAGTTTTGTTATATTGAGATACTAGCTTCTGCCCGCGACTTCGTCCGCGTAGAACTCGTTTTTTTTTTTTTGCGTACTATCTTACACAAATCAACCTAGTCCCAAACTAAGCAAAGCTTGTACTATGGGTACTAGGCGACGATATAGATACTTATATAGATAAATAAATACTTAAATACATAGAAAACATCCATGACTCAGGAACAAATATTCGTGCTCATCACACAAATAAATGCCCTTACCGGGATTCGAACCCAGGACCTCTTGCTTCGTAGGCAGGGTCACTACCAACTAGGCTAAAGCGGTCGTCTAATATCGTAGCTCGATACAAACGTTCACCCTCCATTTCCACTTTAGGGATTGATTTCCGGGATAAAAACTATCCTATGTGCTTCCCCGAGACAATTTTATCTAAACGGGTGCAGCGGTTGTATAGTAGGTAGCTCCATACAAATGTTCACCTCCCATTTCACCCCCTTAAGAGATGATTTCCGGAATAAAAACTATCCCATGTCATTTCCCGGAACTCAAACTATCTCTAAACCAAATTTCATCTAAATGGGTCTCATCCAAATATTCATCCCCCATTTCACCCCCTTAGGTGATGATTTTCGGGACAAAATCTATCTCTATATCAAATTTCATCTTAATGGGTTCCATCCATCCAAATTTTAATTCCCTATATTACCCCTAGGGGATGATTTCCGGGATGAAATCTATTTAATGTCATTTCCCGGGACCTATCCTCGGGAATCAAACTGTCTCTATACCAAATTTCATCTAAATCGGTGCAGCCGTTCTAGTAGCTCCATACAAATGTTCACTCCAAATTTTCCCCCCTTAAGGCGCTGTCAACACCAAAAACGAGCACACTGTCTATTTGTATCGGAGTAAACGAGAGCGAGTGTTACTTGAGCGGCCAGGTTTTAGACGAAAATAATGAATAACAATTGAAATTAAAAAAAATGTGGATTATTTGTGAAATATGGCTCGTCAGCAGTTTAGGTATGAATATGTGGACTTCATGTTTTAAATTGCAGACCCTTACGTCAAAAAAATAAGGGGATAGAACCGTTTAAGATGATTTTAAGACCAATCTTTGCAATTCTTTTCTATCGAGCCGATTTCATCCAATTATGTTTCGAGTCCGTCTACGGTCTTGGAAATATGATAAATATTAACTTATATTTTTTTGTAGTGCTAGAACGAATAGTTTTTCTTAAACAACTGCTTAAATATTATCAATTTCAACAAATTTGGTCTCGTCAGCTTCTTAAAGGCTGATTTCTGGTATTAAAACTATTCTATGACCTTCCCCGGGACTCAAACTATCTCTGTACCAGATTTCATTTAAATGGGTTCCATTCAAATCTTTATCATCCCTCATTTCATCCTCTCAGGAAATGATTTTCGGGATAAAAACTATGCATTGGCCTTCCCCGGGACTCCAACTATCTCTAAGTATACCAAATTTCAACTAAATAGGGTCCATCTAAATGTTCACCCCCCCTGAAATAGGGGATTATTTTCGGGATAAAAGCTATCCGTCGTCCTTCTCCGCAGCTCATATCTCTATACCAAATTTCATCTAAATGGGTTCCATCCAAATTTTTAACCCTAATTTCATCCCCTCAGGAGATGATTTTCGGGATAAAAACTATGCATTGTCCTTCCCTGGGACTCCTACTATCTCTATATCAAATTGCATCTACATGGGTTTTATCCAAATTTTCACCCCCTTGTTCATCCCCTTAGGGAATGATTTTCTGGATTAAAACTATCCGTTGTATTCTCCAGGACTCAAACGATCTCTATACCAAATTTCATCTAAACGGGTCCCATCCAAATTTTCACCCCCGATTTCACCCCCTTAGGGGATGATTTCCAGAATTAAAACTATCCTATATGTCCTTTCCCAGGACTCAAATTATCTCTATACCAAATTGTACTCAAATGGGTTCCATCCAAATGGGTTCGATCCGGGATCAAACCTATCGTATGTCCTTCCTCGGGACTCAACCTATTATATACCAAATTTCATCCAAATCGGTGCAGCGGTTTAAGTAGATCCATACAAATCTCCACCCCCAATTTTATCCCCTTAGAGGATGATTTCTGGGATAAAAACTATCCTAAGTCCTTTCCTAGGACTCAAACTATCGCTATACCAAATTTCATCTTAATCGGTTCAGCCGTGTTCACGTGATGCGCGGTCACATAAACAGACTAACAGATAAACAGACAAAAATTCTAAAAACTGTTGGAACGTGTTCTGTTGTCGATTCTAAGTATCCCTAGCCAATTTATTTTTCGAATCCATTCCATGTACAGACTTTCGACCCTCTTCAGCTTTATTATATGTATAGATAGATTACATTGAACTGTGGTTAAAATTCGTAGAAAATTAAACAAAACATTAAAAACAATACAGTTAACTCGACAAACTTTTCTCCTCCTTTGATCCTAACAGAAATATCAGAAAGTAGGACCTTCCTCTGTCAAAACGCGGGACAAAAGTCACACGTTTTAACTATTTACTTCCGTATGTGGTAATGGATAAGTATTTTGGCATAACAAAACTAACTACTTAAATTTGAATCGTTCATTGATGAATTTGCTGTTTCCCTGCTAATTACCTATTCTTCAGCATAACCGTTAAATGTTGTGTCGAAACAAAAACCAAGTGTAAGAACCACATGTGAAGAGAATTCGCAAAACAATTTGCACGCCATTATGACGTCATTTTTAGTGCTCCGTATTCAAATTGGCAAAACGGAATGCTTATAGAAACGCTTTAGAGTTTACGTTTTTAGTGTTCCGTACCAACAAGGGGTATAAGGGTGGTGATCAAAAAAATTGTACATAGTTAAGAGCCTTAATCTAATCTACGCTTTAACTTTTCATATAACAGGTTTCCCGAGTAAGTAGTCTTTTTAGGGTTCCGTACTCAAAGAGTAAAACGGGACCCTATTACTAAGACTCCGCTGTCCGTCTATCTGTCTGTCTGTCTGTCTGTCCGTCTGTCACCAGGCTGTATCTCAATAACCGTGATAGTTAAGACAGTTGAAATTTTCACAGATGATGTATTTCTGTTGCCGCTATAACAACAAATATACCAAAAAAACAGAATTTAATAAATATTTATAGATAATGGTACGGAACCCTTCGTGCGCGAGTCCGACTCGCACGTGGCCGGTTTTTTTAGTTCCAATTAAGTAAATGAACTGATCACTATAGGTACAATAAATTTTACCGACTTTAGAAAAGGAGGAGGTTCTCAATTCGTCGGAATCTTGTATTTTTCATACTATGTTCTTCGATTACTCGAAAACGCCTGAACCGATTTGGAAAATTATTTTTTTGTTTAAAAGGGTATCCTTCCCAGGTCCCATAGTCATTCGGTCAGGACTTGATTATGGAATTCTGAAGATATCGAGGGAAATATTCAAATTATATAGGCACAGTTGAATACTGAATTGAAGTCGGTTAAAACTTTGTTCTTAAAGTAAATTATCATAACGTTTTTGTGCGTTTTTCAAAAAAAGTGTACAAAACAATTATTTTTTTCAGAATTAATTTTTTTTTTGTTTTTCTTACTCAGAATCTTTGATACTATCGATCCTCATACAAGAAAAAAAGTGTCCTAAATATTCCATTCCAGATCGTCACATTTTTGTATGCAGTCTTTTTTTATTTATATGGTCGTGACGCACTGGAAGAAAAAACTTACATAGTAAATCTGGGACACTTTTTTTCTTGTATGAGGATCGATAGTATCAACGATTCTGAGTAAGAAAAACCAAAAAATTTCGAATTCTGAAAACACTTTTTTTGAAAAACGCCCTTTTAATGACGGTCTATAACAGATTCCCGAGTAGTAGTTAGTCTATTTTAGTCTCAATTAAGTAACTGAACTCATCACTACAGGTGCAATTAATTTTACAGTGTATAAGTCCATTGTGCTTAAAAGCGTTGAAAACGATGTCCGATTGCATGACCACATTTAAAATTGAATTGTAACAAAAGCTACGGAGCATGTGTTAATAGCGGTTTCTGTATTTGAGGGTTATGGCGGAACGTGTAAAGTTATGCAAAAATCATTTACGTTGCTTAATGTGAGGCTGGATGCTGTATTAATTGGCTATCGTTAAAATGGACAAAAGAACTTTCGTGTAAGATTTAATTTAACCATTTTCCAGGCAGAGGCATTATATCGACCACATACAGACTGTCAAACTTGTACCTGAATGTCAATAAAAAAGGCTGACATTTCATTGCCATTGTTCAATTGCCGGCCTGGAAAAGGATTAATACAAACATAAGATTGATTGTGTTTTTATGATATTTTCGTAAAGTTAGCTGAGCGACGAGCGTGTTTAAATACGTTTTTTAGGGTCATATAGAGTGAGTAAAACGAAAGTTGTCTTTTCTGTGGTCAATAGTTAGGGGCTGCCGTAATTGCTTGATTGACTGAAATCATATAAGAGCAGACGCTGTTTATGCGGATTAAGAGCCCAACCAAAAATTAGGCTTTATAGCCCTTAACTTTAGTAATGTCAACAGAAGAGACCCGAACCCAAATCGTCGTATAGGTATGGGTCTAATCTCACTAGGAAAAACTTATCGCAATACTATAATTTCCCAAACGAATCTTTAGCAAAGTCACATTTCACATTTTATTCATTTGGTCAAATTATCATTTGGCAAAGTTTCACTTCGTCAAGATTTTATTAACAAATTCTTATTAAGCAAATGAATTATTCTGTCATAAATTATATGCCAAAATATTAAACGTAAGCAGTAGGGAACAGGGACGACGTAGTGGCAAAACCGACTCAGATCGCGGATAGGTCTTTTTCAAACTTGTTTGCAAAATAATATTATTGACCGCCCTTTCTTTTTTTTTCTTTTGACTCTGACCATACGTTTGCCAAAAAAATCTTTGGCAAATAGAACATGACCATGTAATTATTTGCTAAACAATCACTTGCCAAAAAAGACGTTTGCCGACTGTAGAATTGCGATAAGTAGTTTTGGTTTGACAATTGAGTTAATAAAATTTTGGGAAGAAAAGTTTGCGATGTGATACTTTGGAGAACATTTTTTGCCAAACATTAGTAATCCATTTTAGTAGATAGTATAGGTTCATACTATACACCCAATGTACCTATTCGCGAGTTAGGCAACTGAGAGCAATGGAGAGTTGTCGGCAATTAGACCATATTGGCTAAAAACATACAGACATTAATTAAATTTTTGCTGCTAATTAGTAACAGGATATTTTCTCAACGGTAAAGGAATTATATGAAACAAATTTACCTACGCAAGTAGGCATGAGAGAGATGCCGGCATCACATGGGCTGCCCATTTCGGAAGAAATAGAAAATACATCAACATACGAGGGCGGGTTGATAAGTAACTAGCCTAATAAGAAAATACTCAAGCTTTCGTGATTCAATTGATTAAATTTTTCGACATAGTCTCCGTGTAGTTCTAAGCACTCATTACATCTTCTCATACGTTCTAAAGCTGTGATTGCCCTCCATAAAACTACTTTTCTCGAGGCCTGTAAAATACTCGTCTACGGCGGCTATGGCTTCATCATTTGTGGCAAATTTAAGTCCACCTAAAAAAGTTTTGAGCTTAGGAAACAGGTGGAAGTCTGATGGTACTAGATAAGGCGAATAAGGTGGATGGGACAGCAAATCATACTTCAATTCGTTGATTTTTGACATAGCTTTAACACATGATTTTTTTTTTGCTAATCCTGGTCGTTTTTGCTGAATACTTTGATGAAACTTATCTAAAAGATTAGCGTAGTATTCTCCATGAATAGTTTGACCTTTATATAAAGAAACTTTATCACCGCTCTTTGTTCCATTTTATCCATTTTGAAAACAATCGACGAAATATGTTTTCAAATGACAAGAAACCAATAACATTTTCGCGCCCCTAAATCAAAGTTAAAACGCAAATACCTAGCCAGAGACACGAATTTAAAAATAAAACAGTTTTTTTTTAATTCAAACGTTTTAAATATTTAAGGCTAGTTACTTATCATCCCGCCTACGTATAATAAATCAGCTTATATACGTCCCACTGCTGGGCAGAGACCTCCTCTGATGGATAAGAGGGAACGGGCAGTAAGTTCCCACGCTGACCCAGTGCGTGTTGAGGACTTCACATACACCTTTGAATTTCTTCGCAGATGTATGCAGGTTTCCTTTCGATTCCTTTACATCTAAAAGTGGAGCTTAGTTTTTAGTTTGGTATTAGTTATTATACTGCTTGGTTATGATAAGTTGGATTATATCTTAGCTCTTGGAAACGTCCAACTAAATCGCAACCCGATCCGCCATCCGATGCAGGTATTGCATTACACGCATCCTTCCCTCACTCGTTTCTCAATTCTCAATTACCTGACCGTGTCATTAATGCGTGACGCAAACTGCGTATTACCGTCATTGTCACTTTTCCTCGGCCATCGGTTTCACTGCGGGACTTTCTAAGCAAATGGAGCAGGGACGATACCCTAGACGGGTCATGAACATGTTATAACTTCCCATGTAATGTTCTTACTAAATGTCTTATAGTTCGAAGTTATCATTTTGACGACTAGTTTGACCTAGTAGTAGTGAGTTAGTGACCCTATATGGGTCATAGTCAGTCACAAAAACAAATCATCTTTCCGGTGGTCAATAGTAAAGGGCTTATGTTTATCTATAATACTAGCTTCGGCCCGCGCTTTCGTCCGCGTAGAACTCGTTTAAATCGTAGCTCACCCCCATTTTCCCTTTAGGGATTGATTTCCGGGATAAAAACTATCCCTATATAAAATTTTATCTAAACGGGTGTGCGGTTGTATAGTAGCTCCATAAAAATGTTCACCCCCCATTTCACGCCCTTAGGAGATATGATAGAGATATGAGATAATGTCCTTTCTCGGAACTCAAACTATCTCTAAACCAAATTTCATCGAAATGGAATCCATCCAAATTTTCACCCCCTATTTCTTCCCCTTAGGGGATTATTTTAGGGATAAAAGCCATGCATTGTCCTTCTGCACGGCTCAAACTATCTCTATACCAAATTTCATCTAGATGGGTTCCATCCGAATTTTCACCCCTATTTCACCCCTTTTGAGTATGATTACCGTAATAAAAATTATCCTATGTCCTTTCCTAAGGCTCAAACTATCTCTATACCAAATTGTATTCAAATGGGTTCCATCCGAACTTTAACCCCTAATTTCACCACCCGTAGGGATGAAAACTCTCCTATGTCCTTTCCCAGGACTTAAACTATCTCTTAACCAAATTTCATCTAAATGGGCTCCATCCTAATTTTCACCCCTAATTGCACCCGCTCAGGAGATGCTTTTCGAGATAAAAACTATGCATTGTCCTTCCTTAGGACTCCTACTATATCTATACCAAATTTCATTTAAACATGGGTTTTATCAAATTTCTACCCCCTATTTCATCCCCTTAGGGAATCATTTTTTGGATAAAAACTATCCGCTGTCATTCTCCGGGACTAAAACTATCTCTATACAAATTTCATCGAAACGGGTTCCATACAAATTTTCACACCCCATTTCACCTCCTTAGGGGGTAATTTCCGGAATTTAAACTGTCCTATGTCCTTTCCAAGGACTTAAACTATCTCTAAACCAAATTTCATTAAAATGGGTTAAATCCAAATTTTCACCCCCCCATTTTACCCCCTTAGGGGATGATTTCCGGGATCAATCCTATCCTTTTTCCTTTTCCGTGACTGAGACTATTTATATACCAAATTTCATCCAAATCGGTGCAGCGGTTTAAAAAAGTAGCTCCATACAAACTTCCACCCTCAATTTCATCTCCTTAGGGTTGATTTCCGGGATAAAAACTACCCTATGTCCTTCCCCGGGACTCAATCTATCTCTATGCAAATTTCATCTAAATCGGTTCAGCCGTTTTCACGTGATGCGCGGTCACATAAACAGACAAACAGATAAACAGATAAACAGACAAACAGACAAACAGACAAACAGACAAAAATTCTAAAAACTGTTGGAACGTGTACTGTTATCGATTTTAAGTATCCCCAGACAATTTTTTTTCAAATATCTTCCATGTACAGACTTTCGACCCTCTTCAGCTTTATTATATGTATGTAAGATAGATAGATATTTTTATCACATAAAATTATAGAAGAAGCAACGCCGTTTATGCGGATTCAGAGTTAAACCTAAAATTTGGCTTTATAGCCCTTAACTTTGGCAATGTCCACCGAAGAGACGCGAACCTAAATCTGACAATGACCCATCTGCGATGCCAACTGTCTTGGGTGCATATCCCGGTTAGAGCATAATATTTGCGTGATGAGAATCAATATTTGTTTCTGAGTCTTGGATGTCTTCTTTGTATTGTACCTATTAAATATATCGTCGTCTAGTATTCATAACCATACTATGGGGCTAGTTCAGTGTGTGTGTCACATTATATATTTATTTATTTATACCTACGTTCGAGTGTCAAATGCTGTCAATGTGCCATTTTACAAATTTGAACGTGTGATGGCACAATTTTGGCGCGACGCGGACACGCTGGTGGGTTCCACGTTTCAACGCTAAAAATGTCATTCATTCCCATATGATATGATTATTATAAGTGCGTTTAGCTTGTTACATATTGTAAGCTACACGTGAGCGGCAGTGAACGCAGAATAGCCAATATAATCTCAATCAGATACAACAAAAAAAAACATTTATAATAATAGGTTTCAACTTTCAATGCTGTTGCCAGCTTTTCGTCTTTCAAGACACCTATTTTACCTACTTTATATGTTTAGTTTAGTTTAGTTTATTTATTTCATTGTACAATTTTCACAGAACATTTTTCTTACATTTTATTACTTATCGTACAGCGATCGTCAAGATATGCAATAATAATGAAACATTGAACATGAATATAATTATGTAATAGGTATATACGATATATGTATATACCTATAATTAAAATGAAATGAATATAAAATTAAATGTCAAGTCAGGTTATGTAGTTGCCTATATTTTAGGCAGAGTTAGAGCATCGTTACAATATAACGACTTTCGATTATGTAATAGAGGAAAGATGTTGTATGGACCCTAATCAAATCTGATTACGATTTGAGTCCTATAATTTATGTGATTATTAATTACCGAGTCCTAAGACTTTATCTTGTCATTATAAATGAATATGCAAAATTCATTATAGGCAGTGATGATGGGGTTTATGGACGCATACGTCAAACAGGCCTCTTTATGTGATGAAGTGGTCTAGGCTCAAAGCAATGGTTGGCGCGCTGTGAAGACCAAATGACAGGCATTCAAATTTATATGACTCGATACTGTCTGCAACACTATTTTTAATTTTATCTACTTCACTAAACAGTATAAAACAAAGTCGCTTCCCGCTGTCTGTCTATCTGTCTGCTTAGATCTTTAAAACTACGCAACGGATTTTGATGATTTTTAATAGATTGATTCAAGAGGAAGGTTTATATGTATAATACAAGCATGTTATTATTATTTGCATACATATAAACCCGTGCTAGTATTACATAAAAGCTTTGACCAGAACTTCGTCTGGAAACACATATTTCATTTGTCCACTGTAATTATGATATGTTTATTTATTTTATAAAAATATTGATTGTAGCCAAAATAACGCATAGGTAAGTAGTAGATTAACTACATCATCATTATAGTATTGACGACCGCTTTAGCCTAGTTGGTAGTGACCCTGCCTACGAAGCAAGAGGTCCTGGGTTCGAATCCCGGTAAGGGCATTTATTTGTGTGATGAGCACGAATATTTGTTCCTGAGTCATGGATGTTTTCTATGTATTTAAGTATTTATTTCTCTATATATGTTAGTGTCTATATCGTCGTCTAGTACCCATAGTACAAGCTTTGCTTAGTTTGGGGCTAGGTTGATTTGTGTAAGATTGTCCGCAAATATTTATTTATTTATCGTCCTCCTAGCGTTTTTTCTGGCTGTAGTTACCTTTAAAGGAGCCTGGGCCCCACTATGGCACGTATCTAATTAACATTTGTAGCAAAATAATCCAAATGATATAAGAGAGACGACTTCAACCATAACATGACTGCTCGAACGTGCTAGTACGTACGCAAGTACAAAGTGAAACTACTACTTATGTCGTACTTTATCTGTACATCTGTCTTACTAAATACCCGGCTAGCTTAAACGTTAACTTAGACGCTTCACAATTTTATGTAACTATTCTGACCTGCGTAAGTAACTTTGATGATTTAATGGACTAAAGTAGAAAGTTTACACTGAAATTAATCATGGTTATTGCGGTTTTCGTAATCACAAATTTACGCTAAAGCTTAAGCTTTGTGAGCTTAGCTAGTTAACATTGGATTAACAAATTAGGTCGCAGAAATCTTGATTGGCAAAGGCAATGTAATATTTAGTTAGAGAGGTAATTTAGGGGCCAATTAATTATATAATTAGTGAGACGAGTTTTTATGCCGATCTTTTATGAGGATGGTGTTTGTATTTAACTGTTTTGTAGTATCGTGATAATAATGGGTTATACTTAGACACCGTAGCGGTGTGAGTTAAGCTATTAACTTTAAAATAAACAGACGCTTCACGGGTTTGTTTATTTTTTATACTTACAGCGATGATGGCGAATAACCAGTGAATCATTGATGAAAATTTTATTTTCAACACACCTGCTCGTAAAGTAGGTCTTATTACAGCGTATTTACACTGATAATGCAGAATATTACCCATGCCGTGCCTTTTACATTACATTATCGCACTAGTGCCTTTTCATTACATATCTTTTTAAATATTAGCAAAATAATGCAGAATATTACCCATGCCGTGACTTTTACATTACATTATCGCACTAGTGCCTTTTCATTACATATCTTTTAACATTTTCATTTTTTATTTTTTATTTTTTTTTCCTCGCAAATGTGTTGAAAAACGTCGTATGAAACACGTGAGCATTGGTCATTACACTTCTCGTCTCCATTAAGCCTTCGCCTTCGGCTCAGGCTTAAAAACCGACTCGAGTGTAATGACCAACTTAGCACACTTGTATCATAATGTACTATTACAGTGTTTGTACGTAGATATATAGGATAGATAGAAAAGTATTTAATATCTATTTAAGGCAAGGTTTTTCTTTTAACCAGAGGGGTAATTATGGAACGTTTAGAGACGCACGTTAAGATAACTTAACTGTCATTTTCCCATACAATAAGTGACATGGTTTTATGGTATAAATCCAGTCATCCCCTAACGGTTGGGTAACTGCAGGTCGATCTCGTAAACCATTGTACGTACGTCAGGTAGATCTAAATGTCACTTCTTGTATGGGAAAATGACAGTTGACTTTATAAATTATGATATGTACTTCTATATGATATCTATTATATCCACTGATACAGAGGACTCCAGGATCTTATGCCGAACTGAATATTCTCAGCTCTCCTCGCGTCTTACTACATGGCGTGTTATGGAGTTTCTGATCTTCCCTCAAATCCTTGGATGAGTGTCGTGGGGGCCACTAAAAACACTCGTGACCCCAATGACCCCATTTAGTCGCATTTTACAACAGGCGGAAGAGACTGAATTCTTGTCCAACCTACACGGTTTGTTTTAATACCACGTCGGTGGCAAACAAGTTGCAACTCCAGGGGTGTTACAGGCGCGTTGCCGACCCTTTAAGAATGTATACACTCCTTTTTTGAAGAACCCACAACCGGAGCGTCCGAGGAAGGAAATCTCTCGGTTGTTAAGATCTTACATGCATTGATATCAATTCGAAGGAAACCGCAGACTGGATAATTCCGAAAGCCACTTTGAAGTGTCACCGTTGATATCAGTCATTCTGATTTATTGGAACATGAATTTAAATGAGTCGACTGCATATTAATCACGTTAAAAGCATATCTTGTCCAGAATTTTTAAGACCTTTATTTGTACACACAAAGCAATTAATAAATGAAATGAAATGAGAATCATGTGACGATTACGTTCTTTTGGTATTAATCCAATGCACCTTACTTAAATTCATTCATTACACTAAATACCTAATCATTTATTTACGCTAATACCATTTACCACGCCTCATCAGACTTGCTCAATCCTAATCTAGATACATTCTTTCAATCGTATATTCAAAGGAAAACGAATCACTAGTTAACAAACTCATGAATAAACATCGTGAGAAAAAAGCGTAATTAAGTAATCAATCACACAGAAGCGGTAATCGTTTTAGAAGTAGTCAAAGCATAAGTAGCATAACCTATGAGTTCGGGTCATACTGCAAGGTAACTTCCAAATGCTGTTAACTTGCTCTCTGTTATCAATGGAAACAGAATCTTATTTCCTTAATATAGAGAGTACCTATAGAGTTCAAATAATTAATGCATACGAGTATATGTACTGTTTTGTTTGAGATGCAACTTAATTATGAGGAGAAAAGTTTTATAGGTATTTTTTTTATTAAAATCTGTTCCTAGCTTCTGCCCGCGACTCCGTCCACGTGGAACTCGTTTATATCGTAGCCCCGGACAAACTTTAACCCCCCATTTCACCCTTAGATAGAGAAAACTCTGTGTCCTTCCCCGGGATTCAAACGATATACATACTAAATTTCATCTCAATAGGTACAGCGATTTATAGTCCAGTACGCGAACACTGTAATTGGTCGTCAAACTAACATAATTCACAAGTCAGTTTTTTTTTGTTATCAGCGAGAGTACCTACATTAAATACTATCAGCGAAAAATATTTTTTAAGATTTTCTAACGTAGATAAACGAATAATTTACTTTTTTGTTAGGAACACGTGTAAAACTTCGAAAAGATTATACAAGTCATTTTTTTCTCCAATAATGCAACGCATTTGATTATTCAAAATGTTACCTATCGTTTTCTAATAGTTTTGTTAATAGATTACGTCAGCAAAACCGGATACGATTAAAAAAATTATAAATCTCCTAAAAAAATATTTAAATCACTAGTGGAAAGCTATCAAAATTAAAATTTTCATATAAATTTAACCTATTGATGAATATATTATTAATTCAAACTGTCGTTATCTTTGATAGTTTTTAACACAATTCAGTTACCAAAACTCACTTGAATAATCTTTTAGAGGATTTTTTTTTTATTTGTTTTGGATTATACTGAACTGACGTTATCCATTGACGAAAGTTTTAGTAAATTATAGGGAAGGTTGTAACAGTGAATGCGACACTCTATTGAAGAAAAATACCACTTGTATAATCTTTCCCTGGATTTACAAGGGTCACTAAGAAAACGCTGTGTCATACCTAAATCCACGTTAGAATTCACTTTCTCTTTTTACTACTAGTAGTATTCATTCTATTCTAAATATGAACAAAAAATCGCGCTCTTGTAAATTATCGAAGGTGCATTCTGTTTTCGTACCGGACTATAAAGCGTGAGAAGGTAACAGACAGACAGAGTAACTTTCGCATTTTAATATTAGTATGGACAAGATGCGGTACAAAGGGTACAATTGCTTTAAGTGTACCGTGAAGGAAATTGAAACACGTATGCTTATCGCTCTTGTCAATATGACAATAAGGCTAAGATCGAACAAGCTCGACAGTCAAGACTTTCAATTTAAAAAAAAGCGCACTCCACTGGGTTCATCTGTTTAGGAGCCACGATGCCACAGAATAGTGCATGTTGTTAGTGGAAAATACTTCACTTTCGGATCCCGGTGCCATATTTTACTATGTTGTTAGGCATGTCCCCTAGATTCCAAAACTGCCGGGAGACAACCTCTAAGGAGTCGATCTCCACTGTAATGACGTCATCAAAAACGCCGCGGCCGCGCTTGGAAAAGTGTAAATTACCTATATCCAAACTAACATAAAACTTTTAGTACATTGCATGGTTTGGGTGTAATTTATACTTTTCCAATCGCGGCCGTGGCGTTTTTGATGACGTCATTACAGGGGAGACAGACTCCTTTGAGATTGCCTCCTGGCAGTTTTAGAATTCAGGGGACATACCTAACAACATACTAAAATATGGCGCCTGTATTCGAAAGTGAAGTATTTGTTCGATGGAATCCCCTAACAACATTACAACACGCACTAGAAAGAGACATACAGAAAAATACCTTTCGAACAGTTATTTGATACCCACCACTGGCCACCTGTAGCTCTAAATAGTATAAGTTTTATCGGGACATATACGTTTTCGAACGCGTTTGCGTTTATTTGTATGACAACGCGCGAATCCTAATAGTTACCACCAGAGGCGCTGTTCGCGTTGCCATATAAATTGAGACTATACGCAAACGCGTTCGAAAACGTATTGTATGGATAAAACTTATACTAGAGCCTCTGATGCCTAAGATGGTCGGCATTTTATCACTTATCATTGTTGATAAGGCATCCGTCACTCTCGCACTCGCATCGCGTCAGAACGTGAAGGGTGTCTTATCCACAGCGATAAGTGATATAATGGTAATCTTGCAAATCTGGCTACGTCCGCTGGAAGGGATATCTTGTGGTATCCATTAAGACGCGTCGAATTCTGCTCCGGTACCCAGTATTTGCCTATTTTAAGTGAATGCAAATCGAAATTGAGGAGCAATCCCGTTGGAAAGTGGCTTTAGAATAGAAGATCGTTCTAAGTTCTAAGACACTTTGTGCACACCTACATTGAGCCATACCATAGTCTGATTTTACGTGCCTACGTTTTATAGTCGCCGTGCAAGTATTAATTCTAGCGAGTAAATACAGTCGTTTTTGGACCTTCCCAGCATGAGAGCCTAATGTACCCTAAAAATATAGTTAATATAGTTAGCTCAAAGCTATGTACGGTCAACCAATTTGACTCCTAGGCCACCGTAGAACCCTGTCATTTTAACTGCTACATAGCGACGCAATAATCTTAGTAACCCGTATTGACATAGCATTTACAACGGCAAGGTTCTATCATGACCTAGGAATCAAATTGGTTGATTGTACATCTGGACTTACCTACCTATTCATCAATAATCAATATCCACTGGCCATACCTATTTTTCTAGAACAGGCAGGGTTTTTGATTGTTTCCAGTCAGGAACTAGAGACCTTATAATGTAATTGGTAATAGAAAATGAACTTAGGAACGAGCGGGAAAAAATGAAACAAGAAAGCATTGCTCAACCAATTAAAAGCAAATAAGCACTCGCAACTCACATCTATATATTTGTTCGAGATTGTTATCCGTAGAGTCAGCGGGGGCGTGTTAAGACTAACACTTGGCAGACAGGGTCACCGCAGCGCAGGTCTGGGGCATTCAGAACGGTTCACCTCACCTCACCTCAGGGGAACCAGAGTAAGACAGATTTCCGATTACATACGGGTCAGGACAAAATTTTTAGCCATTGTTAAATAGTCGGTAGTTGATAAGCCATACAAACTCAAGAAGTGAACAAAGTCCCGCTGTGACACAAAAATTAACCATAGATTAACAAAAATTAATCGTATGGTTAATTTTCGTGTCACAACGGAAAACTTTCAAACATTCACAATGTTTCCAAAAGGGGCAGAGCAAATGAAATTTAATGTTCAGTGCCATTTCTAGTGATTGTAGATATAAAATAAAGACGGAGAAAATGTTATATTACTGTGACAGTCGTCCATGATACACTTCAAACCTTACCCCGTAGTCGACTTTTACAATACCCACAAGAAGAAAGGCTTCTTACCAAACTACACGGAGTAGACCTCCGATGTAATTAAAAAATTCAGCGTCGAAGTATGCCAAGGGTGAACGGTGAAGTGAGGTGAAACAAGTCGTGAATAGCATACCTGCTTGTGCAACCAGGTAGCTGAGATTTTTGACACATTGACAGTACTCGTACGAGTGGTACTGACAGTTCACGATGGGGTCAAGTGTGTCTACCGAGAGGGACTAGACTACACATCCCGTAAAAACTGTCAAAGTGATATTATAATTAAATTTTAACGGTCGTAAATAGTCGTAATTTAATATTACCGACGTTTTGAAACAATCGAGCCTTAGTCTTGACGAAAACGCCTTTGTAACTTTTAAAATCATGTTTTTTCTGGCTAAACATAGTCTCAGTGATATTTCCAACGAAATGACGTCTATATAACCAATGATCTTTGGTTACATAGCACCAGGTGGCTTACGGTTCGAGGCTTTCGCTCGTATAACAAACTTTTTTCATTTGTATATCAAAAGGCCAAACAAAAGGAGCAATATAGATCGGTGTCGGTCCCATTTCGAGCCCCATATTACATCACATACACTGTTATCCAACGGTTCCGGTCAGCGAGCGTCTTTCGGAACTGCGGATGCATCGGTGTGTTACCTCGGAAATTGGTTGCGAAGAATTGATTTGACGTATGTACCATGGCTGTTATTGTTCACGGTATTGTTTGCAAAAAGGCGGGGTTTAGACAAATAAATTAAGAAGCGTTATAAAATGATCTGTTAACATTTTCTTCGCGAAAAACCAACTAAATATAAGTGCAAGTGCACTCGTTCATTTGGGCGAAGTTTGGGCTTAACCCTACATCATTGGGTAACGTTAAACATATGTACTTACGAGAATCTTGAATCAACGTCAACTAATAAGTATTGTTAGTTGTTTTTATCACGATACACATACAGGATAAAACACTCATTGATTGGCAAAAAAATAGTTTTTGCAGGATTGGCATTCCTAATTCTTAAAGTTGGTTATCCATCGGCGATGAGCGGCTAGGCTTTGAACTTAAGCTTTGATTACGTATTAATTATTGTGTGACGTAAAATTATGAATAACCTATCAGCTTACAAGCGCTTAGTAATGTTCATATACTTAATAACACGTGCCTAGGCATAATTTTAACACTTCTGTGTACTGACTGCTAACTAATCATCTTCCATCAACATCAGTTGTAAATATACGCAACTTTCCTCGGCTGAATTCCAAAAATTACTTCCGATATAAATACTTCAACCCACCTTGTGTAACCAAGACACTGGGAAGTACGATAACTTCCCTCCTGCTCTTAAACATCAGTATCCAGAATAACGAGCCATCGACCACAACTGACTTATCATTTTTAAACCTTATTGCTAAGGAATAAGGCCTACCTGTGGATAATCCAGCTTGACTCCGTTGTACTTGTTTTGCCAGTACCTACTGGACCGGTGCGACTGGATGCAAGTGGCCACATAACTAGCCAGTAGGGCGTATACGGCACTTTATGGAGAGTGAAACCACTAGCAGGTGAAAATAAAAGTGGCTGTGGGAAAATTCATTACCAAAGTCTAGTTTTCTTAGGAAAATCAGGAGTGCCTCGCTTAGTTAATCAACGAGATGATTGGAAAACGTTTTCTGTCCATAGTTCCGAAACGTGAACTTGCTTGTGCTGGGAATTCTCACGCATGTCTTGCATCTCCATTTAAGTCATAAAATACGAATGACAAATATCTATTAAGTTTATTAAAAACCGTATAGCTGGGCACCTAACCTACTTCGATTTCCGTAAATAGATGATCCAAAGAAAACTCGTCCTTATTTTCATTGATTCTAGTGTGTAATGAAAATTAAAATATTGCATAATATATCATTTAGTTGTTGAAATTTATATGGCTCATATTTTTATCCCAATGTGATTCATTCGAATTCAATGTTACACTCATTTCGAGTACCTAAATCCTTAACTGTGTATTTTTTAATCCATTCAATTATTTTCTCTGCGTCGCAACATTAAAATATAATTTTTCAAGTATCACTGTACAGTTCATTTAAAGCCTGCATACGGGGTGTGGCCTGTAACAGGAGCAAATATTCAAAAGGACGCTTCCTTAGAGCATATTTTGCAGTAACCCCTTGTGTCTCATTCACTTTAAAAAATTTTGGTTTCGGATAAATTTCGATCTAAAGTTATGACCTCCAAGTAATGTATCTTGGCACCACAAGCACGGCAGGGCAGTCAATGCAGATTTTGAGGTAACATCATGTAATGAGTCATAATAGTCTTTGCATAAGTACTTGTTTTTAAAAGATGATTTTTGTGTTTTTAAAATAAAAACTTACTTATGGAATTTCAGAAGAGTAAAAAAAAACACGTATAAAGATTTTCAAGAAAAACATATTAAAAAATTAATTAAAACCCTCGGAAATAATTGTTCACAAGCTTTAATAACCTACCGTTTAATGTTATGCTCCTGATACAGGGCCTAACCTGTAGGTATATCAATTTGAATTTTTCACATGCAGTCATAAACGTTCCGTAAGGTAAGACCCAAGGATTACGAGTAATACGACTGCCAGAGGAAAGGCCCGACCCAAGCGTTGCAGAACATCAATATTAAGTATATCAAATGTAGGACTCGTATCAGTAATATTTTACAATTAATAGCCTTTACTATTACATGTTTGTTACGACTGCAGTGACGTAATACTGAGTCTTACACCTACGAGATAGAGTTTTAATTAACTTACGAATTGAGGCAATGATTTGGGACTACGTATAAAGTAGATGATCAGACCGGTCCATGGAAACTTGAAGTACATCGAACAAGTTTTAGTATTTATTTTGGGGATATCTACAGTATGATTTGTTTTTGTTTTGTTTAGATACTTATTTCGTTATATATGTATTATATGAAGCTACGGTAGCCTAGTGGTTCAGTTCAGCCATGCGGCTGTCAAGCGGCGGTCGTGGGTTCGAATCTCGGCTCGTACCAATGAGCTTTTCGGAACTTATGTACGGAATATTTACCGTTAGCTTTTCGGTGAAGGAAAACATCGTGAGGAAACCGGTCTAATCCCAATAAGGTCTAGTTTTCCCTCTGGGTTGGAAGGTCAGATGGCAGTCGCTTTCGTAAAACTAGTGCCTATGCCAAATCTTGGGATTAGGTGTCAAAGCGGACCCCGGGCTCCTTTAGGGCACAACCGGGAATAAACGCTAGGAGGATGATTAGTTATATATGTCTTAATACATTTTCAGGTTTCTTTTTCTTTTTGATTGCTACTTGCCTTAGTTAATAGTATGTAGCAATATGTACTTACTTAATTAAATGCTGATGTTTCTAGCTTAGCCATAGGAAGCTATAAAGCTTATAATACCGACGCTATAATTTAAGAAACCAAGAAAATTTGATTTTATAGTTTAGTTTTAGACTACAGCTACACGCATTATATGATAGGTAAGATATTAAATCTGACTAATTTATTACGTTGGTCTTACTTTAAAAAAAAATAGGGCATCATTAAGAAGTCAGAGAAGATTTACCTTTTTCACCAGCGTTTGACGTGTTATTGACGTTATTGTATTTAAATGTAATTTGTATCTGTATTTCTAGGCAGTGTATCTCTATATAGGCATCCGTATCTAACCCATTCCCTAATATTCTATCTTACTTTAATTAAGTCATACTAACGTTATAAAACCCTATCTATCTTGATTTTTTTCATCCCAATGAGCATAGTCACAACCCGTAAATTTTGTACCTACTAGTGACTCTCTGAGATGTAAAACTCCCGAGGCAGTGTTATAATTTTTTTTAATCGTTAATTTAGGCAGCTTCTTATTAAAAAAAAAACAAATTAACGAATCCGAAAACGGAATTTTCAAAAAAAACTATATAATCATTGAATCTGCTCACAAAATTTCACGATAATCGGTCGAGAATGCGACCTGTAGAGGAGAACAGACGGACATCTGGACATCTGAAAGAATTTTGGCCCGAGCTGAAGCGTAGAACTTCGTTCGCTTCGCTCGCTTGTTCAATAAGGAACGGCTGTTAGCTTAATGCCTCTAAATGCAGTTAATTTTGATATTTCTCCTGCCTATTTACGATGGGGTTACGATGGGATGGGTGTGACCTAACATTGCCATATATCGTCGGGTGACAAGCAAAACTCACTAAGTAACAAATACCTACTTAAATCAAAGGTCGTATCTCGATATCGACCACGTACCGAGATACGAGGTTTTGAAGAGCAGTATTAACAGTTTTTGTAGTGACTTTTGCTTGTCACCCGACGATATCTCTGTGGCTCCGTGTAGGAAACCGAACCGAAGATAATGTGAAATAAGGAGCAACCTGTGTTTAGCAGGTGCGTTCGATTGCTCATCCGACTCGTAATCGGAATGATACGAATAACGCGGCAATTAGTTGAACTGAACGATCTCCTTTCACTGTTACATGCTACACAGAGTTCAAGCAGTATGACAATGCAATGTGTTAAAATTTACACTAATTAGTAAAGTATGATATTTTCATTTATATCCGTCAGATAAATGATTAAAGATATTAATTAACCATACCGATTTATCACTAAAACTAAAATTTCAAAAATAATGGGTCCTCACGGGCTGCCGAAGATGCTGGCAGCATTTCCCCGCTGCGCTGTATTTATATTTATTATTATATTATATTAGGTATATGTATTGCAATGTTGATGCGTTTAGTAAAGTTATTTTTATTATACCACGTCAAATAAGCGTACGGCCTGCCTAATGGTAAGTGGTCCGTAGCCTATGGAGGCTTGCAACTCTAGAGATGCCACATGCGTGTTGCCGGCCCTTTAAAAATGTATTAACTCCTTTCTTGAAGAACCATATTACATAGACCCTAGGTTCCATTTTGTTTCTTTGGTTGTCAAATTTGGGAATGGATGAAAATTTTAGAATTGCCTGATTTTTATTTTGGTGTTAGGAATAATCTTCCTTAACACCAGAAAAAAATTGCAGACTTTTCAGGTGCGTCAATATTTTTTGAAAAATATAAACAGTTTCCTCACTTACGTTTTGGGTTCAGGACGGCGAATGAGACATTTTCCTTGATTCGTCTCATATTACAAAAAATATCTTAAAAATCCGTGGTAAACTGACACTGGAAATGATATTGACAGCTGCAGCAGCTATATTTGTCATTGCCAGGATCAGATATTCTAAATATTTTTTGTAATATGAGACGGATCAAAGAAAATGTCTCATTCGCCGTCCTAACCCCAAAACGTAAGTGAAGAAACTGTTTATATTTTTTCAAAAATAATTGACGCCGCTGAAAAATCTGCAACTTTTTTCTGGTGCTAAGGAAGGTTATTCCTATCACCAAAAAAAAAATCAGGCATTTCTAAAATTTTCATCCATTCCCCACATGACGTTAAGATAGTCCACTTTTTTTCCGATGGTTATTTATGTAAATTGTATGAGTTACCTACCACATCGTCCCGCTGAAATCTGTTATATACGAATGCATGTAAGTAGGTACCTGGGCGTTTTCAAGAAAAGTTGTTCAATTTCGTATGATTTTATAAGTATCTGGATAAAAATCGTTTTATTCTACTCAGAATTTGAAGCCCTTTCGATTTTAGTAGAAGAAAAAATGTGTCCTAAGTTGTTTCGTTCCATCACGTTACCATATTCATAGAAGCTTGTAGGACGGTAGCGTAATGGAAACAAAAAATTGTATGAATAACGCGGGACACATTTTTTTTTCTTATTGAAATCGAAAGGGCTTCGATCGAATGACCTTTACTTGTTACTGTATGTAATCTGTTTACTGTGCTGATAGCACCCAGCACCCACTAGTGATAAGAGTTGCGTCATTGACATGGGATTTTGTTCTCACGTTCATTTGACATGATGTGTGGTATAGACGTTCCACTTTGCTCGAAAATGAACGAAACAACTAATAAGTAATAAATAGGTCTACTTGTTATGTCATGTTTGTATTTAAGTTTATAATGTTGATTGATAATTTATGGGATGATAAGTTTGTTCGATTTTGTAACTAAAGCGTGCCAATGAGATTTCCTATATCGGATGTTGAACTATAAAACTTAATATTCTTAATAATAAGTAGGCAGCAGATCGAATAGTTTTTGCGTCTCTTGCTCAGATATCCTTTTTTGCAGAAGCGTTAGTAGTCAGCCAGATTTGTAGAAGTACCCACGTATGGCGTATGAAATTATTATTAAACTAAATTAATTATTGTATTTATCCGTTATGACAAGTAAAATAAATAAAATTATGGAAAACCCAAAAAGAAGACCCAAATGATCCCTATAATTGCTTGAATAGGTTTCTGTTCAGGTATATGTTATAAATACCTACATAGGTATTAGGTACCTACAAAAGTTTAAGTTTTTTTTTTATCTAACCAGTTCTGGATCGCCAAAACGATGACATCCACATTATTGGTTCAACACCAATGATTAAATTTAAGCGTGCAGACTGATATCAAATTGCATCATTATCTTCTGATTTGGCATTTTAGGATAAATTTAGAGATATAAGTAGGAATCACTCGGTCGGTGACTATAAGGAAAGAGGTTACTCTTATACAAACTTAAATTGCTATTAAAGCATCATTTAACTGCTCTGTGTTCGTTCTCTTGATATTTTAGGTGAACAAAACTCTACAAGTGTGTGTTTTTATTGCCAAGGGTGCTTCGAAAATCGATAATTTGGCACTAATATCCAATTATATAGTGTCTGCAACACGTATGCGAGTCCCCTTGAGTTGCAAGTGACCATAGGCTTCGGTAACCGCTTACCACCAGGCGAGCCGTAAGCCTGTTTGCCACCGACGAGGTATAATAAAAAGCAACATAGATAATGGTCGTTTAAAAACCTAGGTCCTATACTTACTTAAGTTAACTTCGCGCAAAAGGGCTACCCCCGTTGAATAGAACTAGTAGGTATACCTATGTTAAAGTACGAAAGTGTTTAAATATACGTATACAGGTACTTACTGTCCGTTTAGTTTAAGTGAAAGTTCGATTTATGATAGATATCCGACGCGTACGCAGGGCTTATAGGTAGAAAGGAAACCCGTAGATTTACTTGCACTACCTAATACCAAACTTGTCTAATTACGCATTGCGAGAAGGTATTTGTGCATATACATGTGCGTTCGTGATCTGCGTATGAGTACCTATGTGATACATGTTACATAAAATACCGAGCTTCATCATCATTTACGTGCTACACATACATCCCACGGCTGGGCAAAGGCCATGGATGAGAGGAAATGGGCAGTATAGTCTCCATGCTGGGCACTTTGAATTTCCCGATGTATTTTCGAAGGACTACACGATGGGATTCTTCAAGCAAGGAGCGTATACATTTTTAAAGGGTGGGCGTGCATGTGACTGCCCTGGAGCATAGAATATTTAATAGCACTACTCACAGAAGATTCTCTGTTAACAAATGGTTGTTTAGGTATGCCGAACGAGCCTAAACGTGGCCATCCCTTTCTATCGCATGCAACGCGCTGCGATAGAACGCGTGCGTGCCGTAGCAGCCCTAACATACTGGCTAGGGCGGCATGTACTTGTAGAGGCGCGACGAAATCACGGAGTGAGCCGCCCCTGCCTGGAGTTGCAAGTGCCCATACTCGTACCATAGGCTACGGTGACCGCTTACTATCAGGTGGGCCGTACGCCTGTTTGCAAACGACGGGGTAATTAAAAAAAACCTTATTCATCTACATATTCACTCTTTAATAGAACTTTATAAATTGCCTAGAAAATAAACTAGGTAGGTATACTTGCGTTCCAGTCCCCTGATGCGGAAGGTTTCGAATTTCCACTTATCATATATAAATTATTCCTAAAGTAAACGTCCTTGTCCTCGCCGTTGCACTAGTTTAGGACATGGCCACTTTATGTCAAAGCATTATGGGTTAAATTCGAACTACTTTTCTGCATACGAATTTAAGCCACTTTGACATAAAGTGCTTATGTCATACACTAGTGCAACGTTGAGGATTAGAACATATATCACATTTAGTATTTTTTAGTACAGTAATCGATCTGCAAATGTAAAAGAAAGTTTCTGGGAGTCCATTATACAGCTATTTAAAAAAAAATACTATTTAGAAACAAAATGGCAAATTCTGCTCGTTTAATAGAAGGAGGTAATCCATATATCCTATATACCTACTATTAAACGAGC
Organism: Epinotia brunnichana; assembly: GCA_963854355.1. Classification (NCBI taxonomy): domain Eukaryota; kingdom Metazoa; phylum Arthropoda; class Insecta; order Lepidoptera; family Tortricidae; genus Epinotia; species Epinotia brunnichana. Next base: position 10,754,709 of record OY977949.1, on the reverse strand, counting down.
AATTGTTCGTTTAATAGTATAGGATATATGGATTACCTCCTTACCTGCAAATATATATATGTATATATATCACGTTCTCGGAAACGGCTGTAACGATTTCGATGAAATTTGGAATACAAGGTTTTACGGAGGTGAGAAATCGATCTAGCTCGTCTCATTTCCGGGAAAATTAGTTTTCTTCGTATTTTCTCTATTTACACCCGACTGATTTATAATATAATCAATGGTAATTTAAAAGTCGGTAGTTACGCCTATTCATTAGCCGCATTTTATAAGTGAGCGTACTTAAGTGAAATGAGACTAAGTATGTCCATTGTAGTTCTTAGTACCATATGGGCTATTCGTTTACTGCCCATGCAGTTTAATTCATTTTAATTTAAAAATAATATATTACACGGGGACGAGGTATCAAAAATGGGTACTGAAACGTATATACAAGGTCATATAGGTCATAATCATAATCAATCAACAGCCCCTGCAGCTTGTAGCCTCAAGCTATATTAAATGGGCTTCAAGGTAAATAAAAACACTTTTAACACATACATATAATTTTTATTTTGTACATTGAATAAAATTACCAACAACTGCCATATATTAATAAATAACACTGCATAACATATAATAAATGGCAACTGAACACCTGTAACATAACTATATTAAAGCCACAAGAAGCGGTAACTAGTTTAACATACTTAATGTATGTTAGTCAGTCATTATAGCTTAGAGTACGTGCCGCTTCGACTGGTCGCGTATGCCGTCTTGTAGCTGGTACTAGAGTCAGACGGAACAAAATCACTCCCGTGCGAGCCTATATCATTGTCTTCCTTGGGCAAACTCTGCGATATAGGGCCCTGTACCTTCTCATACTCAACCGACGGCTGCGAAGATGACCCATAAGCTAAGTTATACTTTTGCTGGGCGTTCGAAGGATAATAGTTATAAAAACTTTGGGAAGGATTCGAACCAGGATACAAGAGATTATTATAAGGATTCGGCGGCGCTAGAAGAAACATTGTAGACGGCTGGCCCAAGTAAGGCTGACCTAAAGGCAGTTGCTGGTATGGAGATGCCACATTGAACTGTTGCTGAGAAGGAAGCTGCAGTTGCCCATGCTGGCTGATCTGACTTGAAGGGTTTGGCGAGAATAGCGATTGAGGATACTGTAAAAACGGACTTTGCTGGTAATTAGAAGATGGTTGTATTAGCAACTGTATGTTCCCGTTGGCCGTTTTAGAAGGGATTAATTGGTATTTAGACTGATAACCCGGATTGGGTACGAAGTTGATTGGAACAAACTGCGAAGGATTCGGTGGAGGAATAAGGTTTATTTGCGGCTGATGAGCGTACCCTGGTGATGCTGATACTTCTTGCTGATTTGGGACTGTGTAATACTGGCTAGACGTTTGACTTGGATAAAATGAATTTGGTACTTGGCTCTGATAAGAACTGCCTTGAGAGCTTGGGTTTTGAGAATACACTTGGTACGTGTATTCCGGCTTTTGGGCTCCAGTGGGAATAGAGTTCAGGCTGGTCCCTTTACCGGCGCCTCGTTTCTTCTGCTCCGAATCCTCGATATCGTCCGCACACACCAGCACGGCGAAAGCCACGAACATCTGAAAACACCAATCAGTTTAATGATCCGTCATCGCCGATCAAGAAAGGCGCGGAGCCCCATCAATCAGCTACCTCGTTAATGGCTTATTTGCTTTACGCAACGAACGCTCGTAAATGGCTCTCAAATCGCCTTGTAATTTACTTTTAAACATTTAATGGCGTTAAAACTTACTAGGATCTTCGACATGATGGACTTTTTAGCGCTTCGCAAATTATAAAATCACATTATTTTCTAATGAATGTTGCGAAAGGAAAAGCGCTCCGTGCAACGTCGCATGGAAAAGTGCACTACTGTATCAAGTTCAGGCATTTATATAAGCGTTCGTGGACAACTTTCCTAGCTCCAGATCGAGGGAACTGACCGCCGGGTCTTTGTCCTATCGCTACATATCCAGTTTGCGAGATAGTTTCCTGGTGCCGCGGAAATGTGTCGGGGGCGCGTCCGCCTGATATGCGAATATTTCCTTCACTTTAACACCTGCTCTCGTTGCAACGAATATTTAACATGACAGAAAATGTAAATATTTTAACTAATTGAACACGATGATAGATAGAGGTATAGTAAGTACTATATAAAATAAGTGTAGTCAAATAGTAGTTTATGTGAATGTACATAATGAAGGGCATTAAACACGAGTGTGTTAATTTCTAATTATGTACAGTTACATACACTTCTTTATCTATCTACATATCATAAGCCTCCACGATGCATTCAGGAGCCGCATATTATGGCCATCGATTTAAAATATTATGACCGGCATCGCGGCGTTGTTTTCTGGCAGCTGTCATAGTTTTTTCTTAATTCAGAGACATACTAGAGTCTGATCAAATTGTCATATCGTTCGATATCTTACTTACGTGCGACATTTGTCAAATTTGTATGCAAATTGACAATTCATTTCGAACTAAACGTCATCTCGACTGATATTAGAATAGAGGTCAAATCAAATTTCTTTGATTTCAGAGATGTTCAAAATTTGAAGAAATTAGTTCTAACAAAACAGTCTATTTTTATGGTGGCCATAATGTGCGGTTCTTGAACGCATTATATCGCAAATTGCTGTAACTGCATCGAAAAACGAAAAATGGGTTCGTGAGTCATGTGTGGAGAAGACGCGGTGTTTTGCAACATTTCAGCATCTCAAGGTTGCGGAGAATGTATAATGCTTTCTGTAATTGGGTCAGAGCAATGCTTGTCAAAGTTTGATTGCTTTATTTAAAACTTTATTGACGTACACAACGGTATAAAAATATAAAGCGCGTAATACCTATGCTGTATTTCATTTTGATGTTGAGATATGTATGTGTAGATACAGTACAGATTAACTTAAATGTACCCACTAATGCTTACTAAGAATAATAAACGGCTACCTACCCAGGAGAGTAATGCACCGACAAGCCCATAGCAATTTAGGTAATCTATAGAATGACTAGCTAAAGCTTTCTACCGGCTGGCAAGCGAGAATGAAGCCTAATAATTGTAGGGGCCGACTAACTACCAGCAACCGGGCATGATTAGCGCACGACTATAACCTTCCATCGAAAAAAGATCTAAGAACCTGTACAATTTTATGTTATGTCAGACTTTTCATTATGAAACTTATGAAACGGTAAAACGTGCTCCCAATGATAGTAATGTCTTCAATTTATTAGTAAATAAGACAGTAGTTTGGTTATTTTAGTTGATCGTGCGTGAGCATGAATGGATAGTTCGGTGATGGAGGAATCTGGTTACCGCTCTAGTTAAACGATAATAATGATTCTATCCTACATGATAGATCGTACAATGTTGGATTAGTCAATTAGAGACTTTTCTCGCTGCTTCTCAACGACCTTCCAGAAGCGACACCGGCGGGAGAGGTGTATATGTACGCTGACGACGTTGCTGCTGTAGTGTGCGCACCTGACATCGACACGCTCGAGCAACGTTTGAATGAAGTCGCAGATCAGGTGTCACAATACTTCCGGAGCAATGGCTTGGTACTTAACTTAAAAAAGACCCATTTCATCCACTTCCATCTGGGAGGTAAGGTTCCGAGAAGCCTTGAGATTCTTGTCGATGGCACCAAATTAGAGCAAGTGCAAAATACTACATTTCTGGGATTCGAGCTGGACAGAGGGCTTAAGTGGGAATCGCACATCACTAAACTAAGTAAAAAGCTGGGGAGTGCCTGCTTTGCCCTGCGACGCTTGGCGAGGATAATGCCCAGAGATGTAGTACGCTCGTGCTATTTCGCCACTGTGCACTCGCTTCTACAATATGGTACAGAGTTGTGGGGCCGCGCCGCCGACTGGGAGCGCGTATTTCGCATGCAAAAGAGAGCCGTACGAGCGATTGCACAGGTAGGCCAAAGAGTCTCTGCAAGACCTTACTTCCAGTCCCTCGGGATACTCACGCTACTTTCCATCGTTATATTTCAGGTGGCTACATACGTGCGGTGTCATTTAGACGAATACTCGATACACGGTCGTAACCTGCGTAACGCTAACAAACTTGTTGGTGTTAAACATAGACTAGCGAAGTCTGGCAAACTAACACATGTCATGGGACCTATGGTGTACAACCAATTACCGGCACATATCACAGATGCACCATCACTGGCCAGCTTCAAATCACGACTCAAATTATGGCTTATCGAGCACACTTTCTATAGATTTAGCGACTTTAGTACGCAATAGGTCGCACTTTATTTGTGTAATGTGTACAATTATGTATATACAATTCGTTGTACCTATGCTTTAATTTTATTTTTTGACTTTTATGATTATTTATTATTTTTACAATTATGATTAAAATATTGACATGTAATATGAAATATTATGAATAAATATGATTATGATTATGATTATGATTATAGATTTGGCTTGTCTTGTCGGAGACAGTACCCCCAGATTTCGGGATTTATTAAAATTATCACTAATATGAATCTGAACCACACTTTTATATACCTACGTTTGCCGATATATGGGCTGCGTTCTGGACTCTGCAGGCAGCATCAGTGCGACGAGCGGATGTTCCTACATTGAACTCACTCAAATATATAGATCCCATAAAAAACATTCCATGTAAAAAATAGAGGCCAAGTCTCAACTCTTCCACAGTAAAAAGTGGTGAGATATTTCGTAGAGCTAAGTCAGGCATTCTTATTAATCTTTACTTGCTTGCTAAATAAAATTCTGCAAACAACACAGCATAAAACAGTGTTTAAATATGTGTACAAAGCGCGAGAGTTTAAAGTGTTATAAAATTTTGCAACTTGGGAATCACACAACTTTACTGCATTTAATAATTTTTGCATACCTAATACTATGCAAGTGTGATTGCCAAGTCACACAATTTAATTTACCAAGCAAGTATAGATTAATAAGAATGCCTGACTTAATTGGCTCTACGAAATATCTCACCACTTTTTACTGTGGAAGAGTTTCGAGACTTGGCCTATTATTTAAATGGAATGTTTTATGGGATCTCATTTCTTTTTTTAGGTTATTGTGTATGTATGTACTTTGTATGGAAATGTTATTTTACCAACCGCAAATAACGTATATATAGTTTTTCAAGAAGGAACAGCAAAAGTAACTTTGTAATCGCAGGTATTTGTAAAGGATTACAAACTTACTTATGCAGTTTGTATATATCTGAATCGTGACTGAAATTGCAATATTTTTAGGTTGTTTTATATAAAAACAACCTAAAAATATATAGGCTAAAAATTATTAATTAATTATGTTCCAAATTTGGAGCTTGCGGGTCTGCTAGAAGTTCCTTAGAATTACGATGATCATTATAAGTCAGTGAGTGAGTGAGTGAGTAATGTCAGTGACAGAATTAAGAACTTTGACGGGCAATAGATTTTAAACTAAACGTTCAAATTGAAAGTTATTGCCAATATATGTAAGCCATATTATGCCCTATATGTTACTGTAAATTCAGGGTTCTGGCTTTAGCCAGCACAAAATTACAGGATGTTGAAAATGGCTTGAATGGCTTCGAGAAAAGGATGGTACGGCCGTGCCTCTTTGTTTTGCTCGACTTGGCGCCCCCAGATACCTATAGTAAATATAAACGCCCACACACCGTCCGCTGCCCGCTGGCGTCCAGCAGGTCGATCACGTAACGCATTGTACACGCGTCAGGTAGATTCTAACTGTCACTTTTTATATGGAAAAATGACAGTTAAATTGTCCTAACGTGCGTTCGTAACGTTACGCGATTAGTCCCTCAGCTCCAGACCGCGGCGTTATAAAATTTTACATGTTTTTAAATGAATAAAATTGAAGTAAATTATTTATTAGTATACTTCCTTTATTCGATCACGCTAGCGACACGTCACGTCACACCACACCTGCTACTGTGACCCTTCTATCATCTCTTGTTCAAACAATAACCAATATTACAACTCTGATAATCAGGTAAGTAACTCGAAAGCATACCGCATACTATAAATAAGTAGTATTGTAACATTACATTAACAGGAATGTAAAGATATAGTCTGATAAAGGTTCGCTAATGAACTTGCCACAGAAACAAACGCACACTAAACTGTTACAGTTGTTGTTGTTACACAACAAGGGCAGCTGTTGATGTGCCAGTGATTCCATCACTTATATAGGCAGTGCATTGTCCGACCTTATTGCACCTGTTTAGAGCCCGTTAACGTGCTCACTAGCGCCACTGGTAGATTATTGTGATTATTTAAATTTAAATAAAGATCTTTAAAAAAAAAACATCCGAATTGAGAACCTCCTCCTTTTTTTTGAAGTGGGTTAAAAAAGTAGGCGACTACGCACTGTATTTTGTATTTAAGTACCTTCTGAATACATCAAACTAGTTTTTATTTTGCTGGATCTGTCGATCTATGAACTCAAATTGAAAAACGGCCGTTTTAACTTTGGACACATGACTAATCCACCAACGTAAAATTAAACTATAACTAAACTACTTAGGATGTATTCAAAATATAAGTATATTTTAAATACAAAATACAATGTGTAGTGGCCTACTTTTTAGGGTTCCGTAGCCAAATGGCAAAAAACGGAACCCTTATGGATTCGTCATGTATGTATGTCTGTCCGTCTGTATGTCACAGCCACTTTTTTCCGAAACTATAAGAACGAAACTGTTGAAACTTGGTAAGTGAGATGTATTCTGTGAACAGCATTAAGATTTTCACACAAAAATAAAAAAAAATGATAAATTTTGGGGGTTCCCCATACTTAGAACTGAAACTCAAAAAAAATTTTCCATCAAATCCATACGTGTCTTTGGAAAGGTCTTCAAAAATGATATTGAGGTTTCTAAAATCATTTTTTTTCTAAATTAAAACAAAAATAGTTTGCGCGAGAGACACTTTCAAAGTGGTAAAATGTGTGTGTCCACCCCCCTCCCCCCTCCCCTCTCCCCTCCTGTAACTTCTAAAATAAGAGAATGATATAACAAAAAAATACATATGATGTACCTTGCAAAATCCACCGAAAATTGGTCTGAACGAGATCTAGTAAGTAAGTATTTTTTTTAATACGTCATAAATCGTAAACCGCAATTTATTTTACGGAACCCTTCATGGGCGAGTCCGACTCGCACTTGGCCGCTTTTTTAAATGTTTATCGTTAAATTTATAAATTATAACGTTATAGGCTACCCCTTCCTCGCATTCAGTTTCGCCTACTCGTGCGATGTCAGCGCGGCTCGCATTTTAAAACGATATTATAACGTTATTTGACCGTATTTTATAATGTTATGATATTCAATTATTCATTGTGTTACGATATTTATATCGTTATGGAGAATACTACTTTTATCATAACGATATTTTTCAACATATCGTAATTATATCGTTATGATACCTTTTTTTTATAACGTTTTAAAAGCCTGTATTTATTCGTTTTACTAGCTGCCCACGCGGATCCGCCCGCGTATTGCAAAGAACGCAGTCAAATTCATGGGATGAAAATGGCTCGAATGAAATGGTGAATACTAATGTAAATGGACAATATGAAGCCAGGGGACGAAGAACAACTTTTAATTTCAAACTATAATTTAGCAACTTGTTACTCTAGGGAAAACAGAAATGGAGGGTCTTGTATTCTAGTCAAAAATTGTCATAAATACGTAGTTTGTTTTTTAATTTTGTTAAATAATTGTGCTATAGATATATTCTTAAATAGATTAAACATAATTTTTTCTAAGATATGTTATAGAAGCAAGAAAATTATTGTCTGCGGCGATTTCAATATCGATACATTAAAGAGAACTAAACACTCTCTACAATTCAAAAATTTGGTACTTGGCTATAATTTAAGATTAGGAATAACAGAACCTACGCGATTGCAAAGTAAAACATGTATTGACAACATTTTGCATAATGTACGAGGTGGTAAAACAGAAGTGATTGATTTGGCAATTTCTGATCACACAGCCCAGATATTGAAATGCCCAGTTAAAAAAACTTACCTACTGCCATACTGGTATATAAAAAAACGAGACTATAGCGCAGAAAATATAACAAAGTTTGTCGAATACTTACAAAGTCTTAACTTCAATAGTGTGTATATGGCTAACAACCCAAATGAGGCTTTCGAATGTTTTATCGATGATTTTCAATTATTTTATAACTTATGTTTTCCACTTGTCAGATACAAAATATCAACTTTTAAAAAACCGAAATGGATAACTAATGGTATTCGAATTTGTTGTAGGAAAAAAAGGAATTTGCTCTGGAAATATAGACTCTCTCCTAATACACGGGACAAAAACTACTTAAAAGTATATTCTAATAGACTTAAAAAAATTATATCACTCACGCAAAAGTCTCAAAATGACTATTACATTAAAAACTCATCTAATAAATGTAAAGCTACATGGAATATCATAAAAAAATCAAAAACTACCTACTTGAGGGAAAATATTACCCCCATAAAACATGACGGTATACAAATAAATGACACGAAGATTATCGCACAAACATTTAACGCGCACTTTGTTGAACAAGTTACATCAAATAACAATGCTGACATCATATCTAATAATCCTAATTCTATATCAAAAAATAATCTTACTATGACATTTAAATCCTCTAATTCCATTTTTATGAAACCCACATGCCCTCATGACATTCATACTATAATTAATTTATTAAAAAATACGCCTTGTACTGGTTTCGATGGCATTTCATGCAAAATTGTAAAAAAAGTAGCGCATATAATAGCACCAGTAATCAGTTATATTACAAATCTATGTATTGAAAAGGGTAGTTTTCCTGAAATATTAAAGACAGCCGTAGTGAAACCTCTATTTAAGAAGGGCGACAAAGAAAATATGAATAATTACAGACCAATAGCCCTATTATCAATCTTTTCGAAAATTATCAAGAAAGTTATTTACAATATAGCCTTTACCAATACTTTGAGACTCACGACTTATTTGCAGCAGAACAAAAAGGTTTCAGAAAAAACAAGTCCATTAATATGGCAATTTATGATCTTTTAAAAAAAGTTATGACGGAGCTAGACAAAAAAGACCCGCTGTTGCTTTATACATGGACATGTCGAAGGCTTTCGACTTTGTTGATCATAACATTTTGTTAAATAAATTATATAATTATGGCGTACGTGGTAATGTTCACAATTTAATTAGATCTTATTTAACCGGACGAAAGCAAATAAAATTTGTACTAAATCAAAGACTGAAATATCTGTATCATCTGATTTTAAAGAAATAAAATACGGAGTGCCCCAAGGCAGTGTATTAGGCCCCTTGCTTTTCCTTATCTATATTAATGATTTGCCATTGACTACTGAGCACTCAATGATCATGTTCGCCGATGATAGTACAATAATATTTACTGGAAATAATACACAAACAATACAGATTGAAATTAACAAAGCAGTTGACACAGTAATTACATGGTTGAATACGAATAATTTATGCATTAATTTAAATAAAACAAAGATAATGAAATTCAAGCAAAGAGTTGATAGAATACCAAATCTCACCGTGACATACAAAAACCACCAAATTGACGAATCAGACCTTACTAAGTTTAGATAATAAGTTGACATGGAAAGATCAGATTGACATTATATGTAAAAAACTTTACAAATTCTCATATGCATTATATAATCTTAGTAAAATAGTAAGTCAACCAGCTGTTCTAACCGCCTATCACGCGTATGTTACTTCGACTTTAAGATACGGTGTCATGTTCTGGGGCAATTCCACAGACAGAGAAATGGCCTTTAAAGCACAGAAACGATGTTTACGATCAGTATGTAAAATACCATCAACGGAATCTTGTAAACCGCATTTTATCAGACTTAGCATACTTCCACTACCGTGCCTCTACATATTCGAGACCGCAGTTTACGTTAAAAACAATATGCATCAGTTTTCTGTTTTTAACAGTACTCGCCAATGTCATAAAATATTTACGGAATCAATAAAAACGGGTCTTCTTGCTAAAAGTGTTTTCGGAATGGCACCGAAAATCTATAACAAATTGCCAAAAAATCTATGCAAAGTAGAAGATTTAATAGAATTCAAAAAAAGCCTGTTTACCCTTTTAGTAAAAAAAGCCTATTATTCACTGAATGAATATTTTACAGATTGTGAACTATAATAATATAATACTTACTCTAAATTAGATGCATGCTGCTCCATCTTCTCATAAGTATTTGTATGCCATATGGCAAAACATAGTGGTACATAATTTTAAGTTCTTTGACCATCCATATACCTATGTTTACAAATAAATGATTTTGAATTTTGAATTTTGAATTTGAATTTTGAATTTTTTAATTTGAATTTTGAATTTTTTGAAAAACAATTCCTACCTTATGTTACGAAGGTATAAAAAACAAAAGAAGGTGCCTACACGTATTCATGTCGGAGCTTCCGCATTCATTTATCGTCAGTACAGTCATCATCTGATTTCGATCAGACTAACTACTTACATAGTCTACATAGGTAGGCTATTATTTTCTCATTATGTATCATAGTTATTCTTTTATTTTGGTGATGTGGAAAGTAAATTTCAATGGAATGCCCGAGTCATACCGTAGGGTACGTAGGTACGTTCGGATTCAACGATATGATATAGTAGGTACACTTTTGCACCTCATTTCTTTGCAGTAGGTACGGCAAAAAGTGTTTTTGGTCTGGTACGCCGACCGTACCTTATTCTTGGGAGAGTAAAGTAAAAGATATAGCAGTAGTAGGATTCTCTCAGTGTCTGTCACTCGAGTTAGGCGTATAGCGAGGCGGGACTTGCGGCGCTCATGTAGTACCACACACCAAAACACACACACACACAACACCTACACATGCAAAACGCAGGCCACCCGCCGCATAATCCAGTCAATGGAACTTGTATTGAAAAAAATCCAATTCAATATGACAATGTTTTCAGTGAAACCGTTAATCACTTAGCCACCGTAAAATAAGGATGGTATATAATTGCGAATATGATTGAATTGTGAATGTAAAGAAAACATGAAACATACTGAATAATTCTATCATATATATAATATTAAACGAGCAATATTTGTATATATATATATAAGACTATTCTAAGGACTTATTAGGAACCGACCAAATGAAAAGTAATGTGTTGCTCTGAAAAACAAAGTTTTATTTAAATCGGTTACAAAAGTTAAAGTATGTACTTTATAGCACACTAAATACACAAATATCATACCTGAAAAACAAAGAAACGACATTTAAAGTCCATTTATTGGCTTGTCGATTCCCACTTTGCACATTGTAATTATAAAATAACTCATTTAAACATCTTCAGTTCATAACCTCACAAATCACAATTGTCATCTTCAAAACAATCCCTGTTTCACCGACAGGTAGCTCCTGGCGGTGACAGCGCCATCTTTTGACATTTGAAAGAACAACTTCTGTTTTACCGACGACCATAGGCTGCACATCGATACAAAAACAAAATAAAGAAATCTCATTTCTTTATATCTCCCCTCCCTGGGAAGAAAATTTTCTCTTTCAGACAATTTTCAATCATAGAAAATTCTATATCGCGATTTTTCCTATTATGTAGTAATCGGAATGAGTTTCGTAATGTGGAAAAGATTTGATTCCAACTTCTTGTGGCCAGTATCAATTTTGTATATTATATTAGATATTTTCTCTTTGATTTCAAAAGGACCTATCTTCAACTCATCCAATTTTTTTCTATTTAACTTGTGCCCATTTTCAACATACACCATATCGCCTGTACTAAAATTATGGTATGTTCTGTTCTTGTCTACTACCATTTTGTTATAGCTATGCGACTTGATTGAATTTTCAAATGCTATTTTCCTGTCTTTAACCCAGTCATCTATTGACTTATTTTGTTTCAATTCATTTGGCACTAATGAAACATCTGAGCCATCCAGTAGATATCTCGGTGCAAAACCAGTAACTGTATGTTCAGTATTGTTATATTTTTCTACACAGTCGTGAGCAATTGTTGTCCACGCTGTTATGTTTTCTTTTTCGTTCATTTTACATCTTATTTTGTTTACAAGGGTTTGGTTAAGTCTTTCATTTAATCCATTAGAAAACAGTGCATTTACTGCAGTAAAAACCAGCTGGATTGATTTTTCATTTAAAAATAATTTAAATTCCTTTGAGTTTATTCCAGGATACTGATCTGAGAGGATCATATGAATATCATTATGATTAGTTACGTTATTGGTTAATTTTATGAAGTCCGTGGCGTTCTGTGTCTTCGAGGTTACTATATATGCGTAACGAGTGAAGTGGTCCACTAAAAGATGTAGATATCTTTTCGTTGATCGTGATCCACCAAAGCCCCCAATCGTGTCTATAGAAACAATTTCAAATGGCTTTGTAGCGGGACCCAAGTGTGACATTAAGCCATATTTAACTTGTCCTCTGGTTTTATTCTTTATACATATCTCGCACCTTTTACATAGACCAATTATATTTTTAGTCAAATTTTTTGCTGTATATTGTTTTCCAATTTTCATCTGCATTTGTTTTACACCTATGTGACACATATTTTCATGTACTCCTTTAATTATTTTTTTACTGTACTCTTCGGACAATATAATTTTTTCTTGTTTATTTACTTTTTTATAATATATATTGTGTCTGTAAATTAAATTGTCCTTATAGATTTGTATATCCTTATTTGTCTATTGATCTGTGACAACATCCTGTAATTTTATAAAATTTACTACTTTTAACTGTTCGGTCATATCTTCATTTGCTTCCAGTACCGGATTCCTGCTTAAGCAGTCTGCCTCTAAATTTTCTTTTCCTGGTGCATATATTACTTTAAAATCGTACTGTGAAAGATAGTATGTTAATTCTCCCAAGTCTTCATCTGGTCTAGATTTAATGTTCATATTCTCCAATGGTTTGTGGTCTGAATATACCGTGAATGATTTATCTATTAGCCAATATTGCCAGTATGTTATGGCTTCTTTAATGGCTAAGCATTCTAAATATATAGCCTTTTTTTTCTTTTGGACATCATTTGTTTTTTTTGAAAAGTATGCTACCGGCTTTTCTTTTCCGTCTCGCTGTATTTGCTTCAAAATTGCTCCGACTCCTTCTAAAGATGCATCTGTGTAAATATTTATTGGTAAATCTTTATCGAAAATTGCCAAGATTGGTTGTGAGCACAGTTTCTTCTTTATATTTTCAAATGACTCCTGACATTGGGCTGACCAAACAAATTTTTCATTTTTTCTGAGTAATTTATGGAGTGGTTCCAAAATTACTGAACTCTTCGGTATATATTCACGATAAAAATTGATTTTTCCTAGAAATTGTCTGATATTTTTTTGAGATTTTGGTCTTGGGAATTCCCGTATAGAAATTAAGTTATCTGTCACTGGTCCAACTGTGTTATCCTGTATTACATGACCTAGATATTTTACTGAATCCGAAGCAAATGTACACTTTGTAAACTTTAGTCTGAAACCTTCTGACTTTATCGCCTCCAATAATTGCGTTAAGTGGCTAATGTGTTCATTATAAGACTTGGAGAATACCAAAATGTCGTCTATATAATTAACGGTAAAATCAGTTAGGTTATACTTTCTTAGTATGTTGCTCAATATCCGTTGAAATATCGCTGAAGAGGTTTTCAAACCAAACGGTAAGCAGGTCCATTGGAAATGGCCTTCTTGTGTAACAAAACCAGTCTTCTTTCTATCTTCAATCCGTAGTGGTATAGACCAGAACGCTGAATTTATATCCAACGTCGAGAAATATTTACAATTTCTTGTCTTTAGTACTAAGTCCTCAATTAGTGGGAACGGTTGAGCTTGCGGTACGACTATTTTATTGAGATCCCTGAAATCAATACATAATCTGGATCTCCTTTTGTCTTCTTTTTTGAAAGCTAAGGTTACTGGTGCTGCGAACGGACTGTATGATTCCTCTATAAGATTTTTTTCAAGCAATTTTCCTACTTGTTCTTCTATTTCTTTTTTATCTTGTATAGAACATTTGTAAGGTCGTTTACTACAGTTTTTATCCACAAGCAAATCAATACGCGCTTCATAGTCTCTCACTGTTCCAATATCGTATTTATCTTTCGCAAAGCTTGATTTATATTTGTCAATAAGTTTATTTATTTCAGATTTTTGCTCTATACTTAAGTGACTCATATGCGTTTCAAAATCTTCTTGCTTTACGTGTTCATTAAAATTTATAGCTTGTAAGTCTGTTTTATCATTTACTTCTTTAGAAGTGTTTTTTTCATGTATTTCCTTTTCTGTAGAGAGCTCCTCTGTTTTTTGAGTGATTTCTAATTATTCGTTTTGAACCAGCTTAAACTCTTTTATCATATCTAGTCCAATTAGGAAATCATACTTGAATTCTTTTCCATCCACTATATATACGTCAATATTTTTTTCTATATCCAATATTTTTATTTTTAATGTAGTCAAACCTCTTGTTCTTTTAACACCATTAATTGTTATTAAATCTGCATTTTTATATTTTTTATCTGCTGCTTCCTTTAGTTTTAATAATTTGGAATTGACCAGAGAAACATTAGAGCCTGAGTCATATATACCAAATATTTCTAATTTTTCATTTAATATTAGTTTGACTTTAATTAATGGTGTAATTATTCGTTTTTTTGGTCATCATCATTTAATTCGACATCCAGCACGGTATTGTTTACGTTCTTGCTGTAGTTTTTCTTGTTCTCATGATCACCATTATGTTTAAACCAGCATTTTTCCTCGGGATGAAAGCGGGCACCTTTGTTTAGTTTTTCACAAATTTTGCAAGGCTTTAATTTATCGACTCCTCCTTTGGTATCAAATGTGGTTCTTTTTGTTTTATTGTAATTCTTTTTGTATATTGTATGCTCATGTTTTCCAATTTCATTGTAAAGATTTGCAGTGGTTGTAATCGATCCCTTATCAATCTTATCCATTATGAAATCTGGTAAACCCATAACAATTAGATGTATCATTGTTTGCGAGTCAATCTGTTTATTTACCTCTAGTAATAGCCTCTCTTTCTTTGTGGCATATTCCAGTAGTGAACCCACCTGATATTTAAATGTAAATGCATATTTAACTTGGGACCAACCTTTATTTCCGTATGTCTCACACAAATTATTTTTCCATATTGTCCAGTCCGAGTTTACTGTAAATTTTATCATCATACTGGTGTACCAATCTAAGCATTGTTTGTCGAGTAGATGTTTTAATATCTCGATTTTTTCTGTATCTTGCACTATTTCAAATCTGTCACATTCGTTCTCAAATTCGTTAATCCACTGGTCAACATTTGTTGTTTTTTCCAGAAAACTTCTCTAGCAAAAACCTTTCTGCCACTTTACCCAGATTTTTATTTCCAGATTCCGTGTTATTATTCGAAGGTCTGGTTTCAGCTATGATTTCGTCTAGATACTGGTCACAAAATTGCACATTTTCACCCTCATCTAAGTAGATTTTTTTCAATTCTACCGTTAATGGGATCCATATTTTGCGTGTCTGATGTCTTTTCTTTAGTGAATTCTTTATTTTCGTGTATGCGTCCGTAGCCGCTATGCCAGTGTGTTTACTTGCAGGTTTCAGATCGTCCGGAACATCAAAAACACGTCCATCAGGTGTTTCAATTGAGGTAATGCAAATCAAATTTGATTTCCCGTCAGTCCCCGTCGCTAATACCGCGAACGTGAATCTTAACTTTTCCATAGTTTTTAACTAGAAATGTCGTTTTATAAGACTATTCTAAGGACTTATTAGGAACCGACCAAATGAAAAGTAATGTGTTGCTCTGAAAAACAAAGTTTTATTTAAATCGGTTACAAAAGTTAAAGTATGTACTTTATAGCACACTAAATACACAAATATCATACCTGAAAAACAAAGAAACGACATTTAAAGTCCATTTATTGGCTTGTCGATTCCCACTTTGCACATTGTAATTATAAAATAACTCATTTAAACATCTTCAGTTCATAACCTCACAAATCACAATTGTCATCTTCAAAACAATCCCTGTTTCACCGACAGGTAGCTCCTGGCGGTGACAGCGCCATCTTTTGACATTTGAAAGAACAACTTCTGTTTTACCGACGACCATAGGCTGCACATCGATACAAAAACAAAATAAAGAAATCTCATTTCTTTATATATATATATATAGTTGCAATCACGTTCTCGGAAACGGCTCTAACGATTACGATGAAATTTGGAATACAGGGTTTTACGGGGGTAAGAAATCGATCCAGCTAAGTCTCAATGTCTGGGAAAATTCCGTATTTTCACTATTTTCACCCGAGGAGAGCTCGGTCGCCCAGGGACTAGGTACTATTAAACAAATAACATTCCAATAATGACTAGTTCGTTAAATTGTTTTCGAAAACGCCTCTAATGATTTCGTTGAGATTTACAACACTTGGGTTTAGGCGGCGAAAAAAGCCAGGGTGTAATTTCCGGGAAAAATCAAGACGCCATGCACCGCCACGCTAAGCTCGGTTTGCCAATTAGTCGGTCTTAGCTCTGAAGGCGAACTGTAATGAATAGATAAGTACTAATTTGAGCAATGAGCAGATATCGTAAATTTTGTTGCATTTTCGGTGCAGCATACGTACTTACATAAATGCTACAAAATATAAATATATATATATATCTATATATATTGAAAGAAAGAAAGAAAGAAAGAAAATAGTTTATTAGTGCAAAAATTATACAACAAAACTTAACTTAATACACATAATTTTTCAGAAATTGCTTTTTATTATTGCTCGTTTAGTAGGATGATAAGAATATTACAAGACACGAAGCAAGAATGGTAAATCTAGCAATGGATTGCTCAGCACGCCATCTAGCTGGTGCGCGTTTAGTCGATAAGTGTATGGTCGATTGCGGTTATCGTAACCGCAGCTTATGTTACGCCATTTTAAAAGGTAGTGTATGCCGCCGATTATAGATGGCGCGAGTGGAAATAACAGAGTTTTGTTAAAATTTAAGCAGATAGTATTTAGTGTTAACTTAATGATTGATCGAGTATTATTCTCAACCAAATTGAATAATGCGTAAACTTGATTCAATTTGCATAATAATGTTATCGTAATCATGGTTCATGATACTTACTAACTCTATGTATGTAACTAGGAAAAGGAACTATGCGCATGAAAGGTAAGCATTAGCAGTAATCAATCATTATTACTTTATCAACGATACTAGCAATAAACACTCCCGAGTGCTAAACGGTTAGCCAACATGCAATGCAATGCATCGCTGTGCTGTGTGGATTATCGCGTTAAATAAGATAATGCTAAACAGCAAATAGGGTCGTTTCGCCGGTTAGCGACCACTTAGCCGAGTTTCTCACTTTAGATTAGTAAATGTATACCTATTCAATGTACACACATAATATATGGTATTCGTATAGGTTCTGAGTATAGTCAAGTTTTGAAACCTACAATAAAATATAGCACTTTCATCCATAGATTAGGCAAAAATATGGAAAAGGTTTCAAAATAGCGAATTCGCTGGATAGCGACCGCTTTAGTCGGTTTGCGACCACCTGTTAGCTAGTTGGCGACCACTCTTGCAAATAGTGTTTAAGTAGTTAATAGAACGATTTATCATCATCATCATCATATCAGTCGAAAGACGTCCACTGCTAGACATAGGCCTCCCCCAAAGAGTGCCACAATGACCGGTTTTGCGCCACCCGCATCCAGCCGATTCCTGCGATATTTACTAGGTCATCAGTCCACCTTGTGGGGGTCTATCCACTCAGCGCCTCCCGGTACGTGGTCGCCATTCGAGAGCCTTTCCGCTCCAACGGCCATCAGTTCTCCGTGCAATATGCCCCGCCCACTGCCACTTAACTTTAGCGATTCGGATGGCTATATCGGTTACCTACCTTGTTTATGTTGCGGATAGCCTCATTTCTGATGCGATCACGCATATAAACTCCCAGCATAGCCCTCTCCATTGCCCTTTGGGTGACTTTGAGCCTTCTTATGGGGCCCATAGTAGGCGACCACGTTTCAGTGCCATACGTCATCACTGGCAACACACACTTGTCAAAGACTCTCGCCTTGAGACACTGCGGAATATTGGACGAAAATCCATAGCGTAGAGCTTCCCGAACGCTACCCAGTCGAGTCGGATTCGACGATTGACCTCTTTCTCAAAGTTTGACCTACCTAACTGCCCTTATACCACTACA
Organism: Epinotia brunnichana; assembly: GCA_963854355.1. Classification (NCBI taxonomy): domain Eukaryota; kingdom Metazoa; phylum Arthropoda; class Insecta; order Lepidoptera; family Tortricidae; genus Epinotia; species Epinotia brunnichana. Next base: position 10,736,405 of record OY977949.1, on the reverse strand, counting down.
AATAGGAGTGTCGACTAACCATTTATTATTACTCCAAAAAAAAGAAGGCAAAATAATAAGCCTAAGTGACGAAAATCCCATTCATATATTTCCAAAAATACGAAGCTACAACCGTTTTAATATTGCTTGTTAGAGAGAGAAAACGCTAGTGGATCGTGACGTCACAATCCCCGAGCGGTATAGTAAATGACAATCGTTTCATATGCTGAAGGTGCGTTTTGCGGAAAAGGGATAGAATATACCTACCCCCTCTTAAAACTTTGGATACTATAACTTTGTAATTACTTAATCCCCTGCTCTGTTTTTTCTCCATTTGACATTACATTTAATCCTTTTTCGAGAAAAATCATCATTATAGGTCATTTTATTTAGTGTTACTCTTCTAAATCTACTTTACATTGCTGTGTCAATGAAGAATAGAATCGAAAAAAGCGCGCCATCTCGCTCACACCATGGTGCTATTATATAAATTGCTATTACAGTCACACATGTCATTCATAGTAGGTATCTAAATGCCACCTTTTTACAAGCTTTTATTTAACTTTTAGATTATATTCTACTTACACTAGTGTCTGCCCACGACTCCGTCCGCGTGGAAATCGTTTATATCGTAGCTCCATACAAACTTTCACCCGCTTAGGGGATTATTTCGGGGATAAAAACTATCCTAGGTATGTCTCTTCCCGGGACTCAAACTATCTCCATACCAAATTTCATCAAAATCGGTCCATCGGTTTAAGCGTGAAGAGATAACAGACAGACAGACATACACACTTTCGAATTTATAACATAACCATCTCATATAAATTGTGTATTGTTATTATTTATTATATAATATAATATATAATTATATATTATTATATACTATGGACATAGCATGGATTGGCGCGGCTTAAATACCGACTCAATTGGCTGGCCAAGCTAAATATCGCGGGTGCCGCATAAGAATCCATAAGGAAAGAAAAATAAAACGATGTGGTCGCTATCCGACTTCTTTGGTAATTATGTATTTGGGTACGCGACCACCCCATTTTATTTAAATCTATTTTTAAATATGCCGAATTTCAACGAAATTATTACAACAGCTAAATCATTTAAACGATCAATTAACCAATTTCAGCATAATAATAAAATTAAGTGACGTAACTAAAGTTTTCGCGCCAACTGTCGCGTTATTTTTTTCACAGATTCACTGCACGTCAACACTCCACGGAAGCAATGTGTGAATTGAGGTTATTTTTTCTTGCTTTGGATTGAGCTTTCGGTTTTAAATTGTATATATTCTTATTCTGATACTATTCAAGAATAGTTAATAAGTTATTCTTTTTCTGTTGGGTTTGTAGTAATGTTAATATCTTTAATTGAAGCAGCCTAGTCCGTCAAGTGGTCGCTAACCGGTGGTGGTCGCGTTACCGGCGAAACGACCCTATAGCGTGCTTTTTTAACTGCCAACGGAAATTGATTTATAACATCGTGTAGTTCTTTCTTACAGAATGGAAAATGAAGAAAATACTTGTCAAAGGTTAAACACGCTTTCCCAATATCTAGAATGATGATTATTATAGACTAGTGTCTAGTGTTTGACATGAGGGATATCCCTAGGATATCGGTTTTGTGACATCTCTCCATCATTCTGATTTTGAGTTGAAAGACATAAACATGAAAGTGAGGATACATATATAAAAAGATAGTGGGGATAAGCTCGCCTTTGTACCTACATGTGTTATCTGTTCTTGTAATAATTGTTGTTGTTGTGTTCTATTATATTCCATGTACAATAAAGAATTTACATACATACATAGAGACATCCTCAGGATATTACACATTTTGAACATTTAAAGCGCAGCGAACCAAGACATATACTTTCCAAAAACAGAATCAAAAATAGCTGCGACAAGAGCCTACTCGTAGCTCTGAAATAAGAAGAAAAAAGAAGAAGAAACATGCAAATATTATAATAAATCGTAGCAAGTACTCAATTAAACTTTAATATAATTTTCCTGCACAACTTTTCTGTTAAATATGTCCATACTTATAGATAAGTTCATTATAGCAAAGCAATAGTTTACTTCAATATTCAGGAATCATCACGATTGCCTCACCGTATTTTGCACGATTGCCTGTGCTTTAATCTAGATATTTACCTATGTAATTACATACGTGCATAATTCAAAAGGCAATTAAGAACATGTGATTTATACTTGCAGACTACTGTTTAGAGGTAGGTACATTATGTTCTCTAACGTTCGTATAATATGTTTTGTGCTGCAATCAATATTTGGAAGTCTATTTGACTAAGCATCTTGAAATGGAATCGGTTTTATATTTGTCCGCTGTGTTTTGGCGATCGTTCTGTAGGTATGTGTTGTTATATTCCTGACGGTGAATAAGGTCACCACGTCACCAGAGCTTCCGAGTAGGTATGCGGTGTGTTGAGAGGGGGGATACCTGCATTGGTCTGCTGTTGACGCAGCGAGTCCTCAAATCAATAAACTATCATCAACGCGCTTAAATTGTGACTTCTCTAGATACGCAAGTCTGCTAACCATGCTTGTTTGCCACCAATGGTTTAAAATATTTAAAAAACCAGCCAAGTGCGAGTCGGACTCGCGCACGAAGGGTTCCGTAGGTACCATTATGCATAAAAACGGCAAAAAAATCACATTTGTTGAATGGGAGCCCCCTTAAATATTTATTTTATTCTGTTTTTTAGTACCTATTTGTTGTTATAGTGGCAACAGAATTACATCATCTGTGAAAATTTTAACTGTCTAACTATCACGGTTCATGAGATACAGCCTGGTGACAGACGGACAGACAGACAGACGGACGGACAGCGGAGTCTTAGTAATAGGGTCCCGTTTTACCATTTGGGTACGCAACCCTAAAAAGCACGACTAATGCAAAACCGAATCCAATTCTGTAGTCTAATAGACCCTACAAATTGGATTACAACAGGTATTCAATGGTTTCATTTAGGTACATGACTTAATTATTAGGTCACCAGCGGTGACATCTATCTGCCATAGCCATAACTATTTGACGCCACTCTATTCCTAAAGCCGTCAGGGGACGTGTCAAATATTATTAACTAGCTGTTGCCCGCGACTTCGTCCGCGTAGAACTTATACTTAGAAAATATAATGCAAACAAACTTCTACCATCTTAAGGGATGATTTCCGAGGCAAAAACTATTATTTATCCTTCGAAGGGTCTCAAATTATCTCTATACCAAATTTCATCTAGGTACATGGATTTTATCCAAACTTTCACCCCCTATTTCATACCCTTAGGGAATGATTTTCGGGATAAAAACTATCTAATGTCATTCTTCGGGACTCAAACGACCTTTATACCAAATTTCATCTAAACGGGATTCATCCAAATATTCACCCCCCATTTCACCCCCTTAGGGAGTGATTTCCGGAATCAAAACTATCGTATGTCCTTTCCCAGGACTCAAGCTATCTCTATACCAAATGGTATTAAAATGGGTTCCATCCGAATTTTCACCCCTAATTTCACCCCCTTAGGGGATGATTTCTGGGGTAAAAACTATCCCATGTCCTTTCCCAGGACTTAACCTATATCTACACCAAATTTCATCAAAATAGATTACATCCAAATTTTCACCCCCCCCCCCCCTTCACCCCCTTAGGGGATGATTTCCGGGATAAAACCTATTATATGTCCTTCCCCGGGACTCAAACTATTTATATACCTACCAAATTTCATCTAAATCGGTGCAGCGGTTTAAGTAGCTCCATACAAATTTCCACCCCCAATTTCAGCCCCTCAGATATAAAAACTACCCTTTGTCCTTCCCCGGGGCTCAAACTATCTGTATACCAAATTTCATCTAAATCGGTTCAGCGGTTTAGGCGTAAAGAGGTAACAGACAGACAGACAGACACACTTTCGCATTTATAATATTAGTATGGAAGTATGGATTATTAGTATGGATAGTATGGATTCTTTCCGCTTGTCTTCCAAATAGAGGTGTAGCTGTAGACTCACTTCAAAAGAAAGAAGAAACGAAAAACTCATTCAAATATCTCAAAAAAATACGATGCTACTTACAACCGTTTTAATGTCGCTTGTTAGAGTGAGAAAACGATCAGGGACCGTGACGTCACGATCCTCGAGCGTCATAGTAAAAAACAATCGTTTCATTATAAAGGTGCGTTTTGCGGAAAAGAGACGCAACAAACCCTCTCTTAAAACTTTATACACTTATAACTTAGTGATTACCTCTTGCGTTGTTTTTCGAGATAATACAACATTATGATTATTTTGTTTAGTGTCTACATCCCTATTTTCGATAAGATAAGATAAAATAAGATTTCTTTATTGTCAGAACTGTGTACATTTAGTTGTTTTGGGTAAAATAAAGTCCAACAGCTTGCCCATTTCGGACGTACAATATTAAACTTAAAGCTAGTCAAATATACTAAAACAATAACAGCAATATAGTATTTCCAAAAAAATTTAACCATATTTACACATAAAATATTAATATAGATCTATCCGACATCCGTATTTTCTTTTAAACCACGAACTTCGGAATTCTCGGGTATTTCTATCTCTATCGCACTAACAAATGACAGGAATGCAGATATACGAACTTCGAGTTTCGGTTTTCGCTGTTTGGCTGAATACGCAAAGAGCGCGCGCGCGTGCCATTCAAAAAAACCAAGTTTATATTGTTCGAATTTGTTGTTACATTAATATTTTGTGGAAATTACGCCTTAATTCGACATTTGCGCATATAAGTTCGCATATCAAAATCGATTAATTTTATATTTGCTTTTGATACCTATGTGTCTCGTCAAGGTATATCATAGACGGGATTAAAATTATTAATAGGCGAAAGAAAGGCAAAGCAATTCCGCCATTTTGTCCGTAGTATTTCTTATTAGTCTGTGATTTTGACGTTTCTTTTAGCTGACAGATGTGGCGGCGATATACTTTAAGAATAATAAATGAAAAATTAAATGAAGTCGTATATTACGGAAAATTAATTAATTGTCGCAGTCGGATAAAAACTATCCTAAGTTGCAGCTGGAATAATAATGTACCTATATAAAATGTTTCATATTTTTCCGTCCATGGGATGCTGAGAACATTCGTACCACAGAAAGCTTAGTTTCAAACTGGCTGATTCTTTTTTTAATTTAGAGATTTATTATAAGTGGAGATTATATTACACAGTACAGTACCAAAATATGGAGGTCGTTGTTGTTCTACGTCCGTAGGAATAACCCTAGAAACCCTACACGTGACCTCCGGGTGGTGCTAAAAGAACTACAAACTCGGCAGCTGCACTGTTCCTTCTGAACCTCGCAGCGCACACTGGAAGTCTATCAGCGACATCGATACGAATACATATATGTACCAGTGTGTAACCGCCATACGATAAATAAATAAATAAATAAGTACCAAAATGGCCTTTCGTAAACGTGACTTTTTTTACTTTTAATAATTTCAAAGAACTTCTTTGACCACTAAGCACCACTATCCATAAACCACGACCACGACTCCACAATCGCGACAAAAACTAGACATTACATCTTGACACAAATCGCCGCTTCCCAGCCCTATGCATTGCCACAGATCGTGACCAGACACATAATAAGATAATAAGAAAATTCGGAAGTAAGCACCGTCTACATGCGCCCCGGACCGTAACATTGTATAACACCCGCCGAATGACAAAAGCCATAACAGTGGAACTCATTTTTGAATCGCACTGTAGACGTGACCTAACTTAAAATCTCTCGTGTTCGAACTTTAAACTCTATAGCAATTGCGTTAAACCCAATAATCGCATTTGATTAGAGTCTGTACAAACCACTACTCCACTGCCAGCGTCGTTTAATGTTACGCCTTTTTTACTTGTAGTGTAGATGGACAGTGATCAGCTGTTAGGTGAAAAACTTAAGTAAGGCCTCTTGCATGTAAATATATTCGTCGGGTGACAAGCAAAAGTCACTACCAAAACTGTCACTGCTCTTCAAAACCTCGTATCTCGGTACGTAGTCGATATCGAGATACGCTCTTTGATTTAAGTAGGTATTTGTTACTTAGTTAGTTTTGCTTGTCACCCGGCGAAGTATATAGTTGAGCACTATCATAGGCTTTTGTTTTATTTGTGTTCCACATTTTAAATATATAACGTCTGTTCCTTACTTAAGTTTTTCACTATTCTGTGTATAGCTTATTGCGCAACTGTTTAGCGTTTCATTGTGAGATCAGGGCATCTGATTCAAGTTCCTTTTTTACATAATGGCCGCCGTTCCATGCAACTGCGTTATTTGGTTTTACTCCAGCGCTACGCTTAGCGAACAGCAATGTAAAAAATCATAATAAACTTAGTAGAGTATCGCTTTGAAGCAAGTTGATTTGTCAATGATAAAGTCGTGGTAGCTACTCGCAGGTAAGGTAAACGTACTAGTGTAGGTATGACATGGGCACTTTATGTCAAAGTGACATGGCTTAAATTTGAATGAAGAAAAATCTTTTAAACTCGAATTTAACCCATATTGCTTTGACATAAAGTGTCCATGTCATACGCTAGTGCAACATCGAAGACGAGGACGTTTACCTTAGTTGTGAATATTATAACTAAACAACAGTCTAAATCGACGAGTTTTCTAAGGGGTTAGGGAACATTCCGTTCGTTCGCGAGTCCGATTCACACTTGACCTAAATTATTTATTCTACTTTACTATGTGATTTACATAATACCTAAGCCACTTTTTTCTTAAATTGCCATAATTGTTTTATGACATTTGCTGCAACATTTATGTTATTTGTGCAGAATCACGATCTCTTTCCATCCCAACAGGAGAAAAAAAGTGTCTAGGAAAAAATCTTTGGGACATTTTATTGTCCTATTAATCCTAATAGAGCTCGTGATTCTCAGTGCAAAAAACATAAATCTCCTAGAAAATTACACAATTAATTATACTTAGTGTCATTTTTTCAAGAAACGCTCACCTATTTATTGACAATTCAAACACTCTTTATTGCACATTGCGCACCTCGCAAAAACGAATCAGCTACAAAGAGAAATAAAACAATAACATGTAGATCACTGATATAATACTTAAGTAGTGCATGGAATAGAAGCGCTTTGGAATGATGACCTAATTTTACATTAGGAGAAGGCAGTACGTGCCAAGAAAGCACACTTTCACGGAAACAATAATAAAGTAAGACGACTATATATTCAGACATTTACTTGGATGAACTCGATAAGGATAATTAAGAGATAGACAATTACGCATACTTAATGCTATGCGATCACTCGTTTTCAGACCTGTCTTTAGATCTCTAGGAGCAAAATGAAGATCTCAGTACCAAGTATGGTAGGTTAGAAAACTTCCATTGCCCAGCTATCTATGTGTAATATTCTTTACTTTCCTATGAGTGAAACTGTCGGAGCGCCCGTTGATTATCCAAGCCGGAATATCATGTTTTCACGTCTTACATAGCTCATGCATATTATGTTCCGTCCGTGCCCATGCGTTTTGACAGTAACATGAAAGGTTGAGGTAGTGTTCAACCAAATGAATGACTAGCCGTTTACGGTGCTGTGGAAAATTAAATACTCGTATTTACTTTGCCGGTACTAAAAAAATATCGCTCGTCAGCGATACACTTTTCGTACATGGTGGGTTAATAAAGTCGTGGGTGCATAATAAATGCAAATATGTGCATTGTGCCTAGTAGATATCATATTTGACAAGTGTATTTTATGACTATGTATGATCAATGTAAATAAATGGTATGATATGATTAAAAAAATTGCAGAACCTATCCTAAACAAATGTATTTATGCGAAAGGTAAAGATGTGTATGATATGCATGCTAGCAAATAAAACTCAACACTTTGTACAACAAATTTATTAAAAACAATAACGATTTACCGGCTATCTTTAATAAATAGACTATTCTATATTAACTTATAATAATATTTACATTTCTCTGCTGACCGTTTGAAAACAAACTGGCGGATGTTTGGGTGAGGTTGACGCAACCGTCGAAGCGGTGATATTATATTATGGGTAACTAGTAACATAATTATGTAGTCGCTGCTAAAAAGAAAGCATGTATCCAAAACACTTCAAGCGCCAGTGACGTGGCAGGGCCGGGCAGGTAATTAGCGGAACATACGCAAATAAATCATACCAATAAAAACGCTTTGGCTGAACTCTACGCCCTGCACCACATAACTCGCAAACAAACACACGGAATGTTCGTCCTAAGCGACCTCGTCATTTATTGAGGACTGGCTTTAAGCTCCTCGCTATATTTAATCGTGTTGTAGGTATTCTCACTATAAGCACCTTCAAGTGGGTCCTTAGCAGAACCGTATAGTGAACTAAGACTGCTGTATCCCCCAGCGCTGTATTTAGGGTAGGATTTCAGAGAGCTGATGCTGCTTGTGGGGGATCTGTATGACGAGCTTCCAGATCCAAAACCGCTGTATGACGGCTGCGACTTGTAATATTGAGGGGTGTGAGAAGAAGCGGCGTGGGAGGCGGTAGGAACACCGTAACTGGTCGAAGGTGGTGCAGATAAACCAGGGTAAGAGGAAAGAGAGAACCCTTCCTTTGCAGGTAGGTAAGCATTAGAAATATACTTAGACGAGCCGCTGCCGAAGCCGCCATGGGATCCACCGAAACTCGCGCCATGGCCGCCTGAGCCAAGAGACAAAGCACCGTGACTGCCATGCCCTCCAGAAGACAAGGAAAGGCCATTTAGACCTCCAGACCCAAAGGAAATACCGTGGCTTCCAGAACTTAGAGAATGACCACCAAGGCTTCCAGAACCCAAAGAGTGACCACCAAGGCTTCCAGAACTCAAAGAGTGACCACCGTAGCTGCCGGATCCTAATGAATGACCGCCTAGGTTGCTTGACCCTAATGAGTGCCCACCTTGGCTACTGGAACCCAGTGATAGACCACCGTGACTGGAACCTAAGCTGATACCTTGGTTAGCAGAGCCCAGAGAAAGAGCACCATGACTGCCAGATAGAGAAGAGGCACCGCTGTAGGAAGGTGCGCCGTAAGAACTAGATAAAGCAGATATACCGTGGCTAGGGTCAGCTTGAACAGAAGATCCTATGTAAGCAGAAGGTTTGAAAGAGTTTTTACCAGATGAAGCGTAACTGTTTCCGAAAGATTTGTAAGGCGAGTTTCCTAACGAGTTTCCACCACCAAGAGATTCACCAAAAGAGCCAGCAGCACCAGCATAATAATGTCCTCCGTTACCTAAAGAAATGCCGCCAGAACCAAAGGAGTGACCGCCGCTCGGGGCGGCGTAGTTAAAGGTAGGTGTATTCGTTTTCGCATCCGTAGGATTGAACAGAACTGGGCCAGTGGAACTGTAGGAACCAAGACCTTTCGAACCGGCGGCGTACGATGGTACGCTGGGTTGAGTCTGCTCAGCTAAAGTGTATTGCTGTTTCGGCGCTGAGTATGTATACCGCGGGATGGATTGCTCTTGCCCGCTGTAACCGCTGTGGCCTTCCGATTGTAACGAGCCTCCGTAACCTTCCGATTGTAACGAGCCTCCGTAGCCTTCAGGCGCCTGCAGGGTCAGCGCCCCCGAGTTAAGCTGCTGTTGAAGTTGGCTCATCAGCTGATTCAGATCGGTGCCGACTAGATTGCCGTGACTTGGCTGCAGTGTGATCGGAGCGAGTTGAATGGTCGCGTGGCCGTTAGCCGCCAGGCTCTCGGGTGACAGTGAATGAGATCCAGTAAATCCTTGTCCTTCATAGTTGGAGTAGCTGGGTTTGGCACCACCGACGCTGTAGCCTGCCCCGATACTGATGGCGCTGGCACCCTCGTTGCCCAACGACGGTGCCTGGAAGCTGTGTGTAGCCCCAGGGTACCCGACCGCAGCTTCCCTCTTGTCTTTAAGCTCATCCGCCTTCTTTCCTTTATCGGCCCATGACGTCGTAATGGCCAGCAGACCGATGAATGCAATCTGAAATTAAAGCAAAAAACGGTCATTAGCATACTTAAGCAGCATCATTTATTATTCTTTGTTACATACGAAAAAAATATTTCCGCTAGAGGTTATTAATGCATGACGGCATTTGTGCGCACGCTCATCCAGCTTATATAATTAATATTAATCTAATTTTCACTTTCGTTAATGCAAACAAGGGAAACCCGAAACGAGTTTTAGAAAAAAACGAAACCGCTACTTTAACGCCCGTGCCGGCGCGGCCCGCATGACACTTCCAAGAGATTAAAACTGCTGTAGCTATAAATTAATAAATTTTAATTTCACTTTTACCGCTTTTACTTCAGGTTCAAGAACCACGTGTTATTATTGTTATAATTCCATTCTAAGCCAAAAACGTCTGCGCAAACTCACAGTAGAGAACGTAATTTTTATATCTAATTAAGACGAATACAATGTACATCTTGATGTGCAACTTTCGTAGAGTTAATTGCTCTAATTATAATCGCAATAATCCTCGGTGTCATACTGTTTACACTGCATTAGAAACTCCAGATCCAATTCCATCTCCATAAACACTTGTTAAAATTCGCTTGTCACTGATCACACACTCACCGTGAATTTCATTTCGGTTTGTTTATTATGCGGAATGCGTGTTGGAAACTAAATCACTGGGCACACACAACACAGACGCGGATCGGGCGGCCAGGTGGGACAACCGCCGAATTCGTAATGTCAAAGCGTTGTGTCTTCGTCGAATTTATAAGAGAGGTAGCGGTGCACCCGGCGCGGGCGACGGACGCAGGCTGCGAGGGTAAAAGTAATAAAGCAACGACGACCCTTTCACTGCGGGCTGAAAGAATGGGAGCGAGGAGCGAGCGAGCTTCCGAACCAGCAATGAGGTAATCCGGCCGGAAGTTATGTCACAGCTAATCGCAATTTTGGCACACTTATTGGGACAGGTCATGCCAGGGTGTCGTCCGATTTACCGATCGGATGTTTTAAGATAGTACCCTGAGAACTTTACAGTTTCGCTCTATGAAAACACAACAATATATCGATATCAGCCATATTTTTACACCAAAAAATAGGTTGGGTAATTTGACTAAATATTCATTAATAATCCACCTAAATTTAATACCGGAACGGTAATAAATAATAAAAAGTAATCTATATAAATTCCGTAAATTCAGGCGAAATGGTATAAACTTTCTTTACTTTATAATTGACTACTTCTATTAACGTTCTTTGGGATACGCGCATAATCCACTTGTTTTTGTGAATGAATTTGATATGAATTCAATATTATGTCAAGGTCGTAAATATTTCATTAAAATGCTGATTTTTCCTGATGCATATATTTTTGCATTCAGGTAGTAAGTCTCCAAATTCGTGTACTCAAACATGTTTTCGTTATAAAAATACTGATAGCAATTTTGCTTGCGGGTTTAGAGGACTTAGTCATTTCAATAGTAAAAGCTTTTAAAATAACATATAAAAACCGTATACAAATAATAGGGAACTTGCATCTTAATATTTTATTACGAAAAACAAAAGTATAATCCAGCATTAAAACAACTGTAGCATTAAAACTTTGTTATGATTTATTTTTCTGATGTTATATGCATTTGAAATCTGCGCGCGCCGGCACCCCCCGAAAACGCTCTATACTAAACGGGCTTATGCTATGACGTCACAGCCATAGCCTTTACTATGGAGTAAGTCATTAATTTGCGATTATCTCCACAAAATGTACGTTTAAGTCTATACTTGTCATACAAAATATCATTTCTAATTTAATATTCTATGTAACTGTTACGTTATTTTATCGAAAAAATAAAAAAATAATTTTCGTCATTTTAACGTTAGGTAAAACTAATAAAATCGTTTTTTTTTTCTTTTTTTTCTTTTGTGTGATATCTCTACGTATATCCGCATCGATTGAGTGCAATTTATTCGAAATTGAAGTCCCATGCAAGTTCCCCATTAGCCTGATATTGAATTATTTCCAAAAAAACCGTAGCTTGCTCAGGCTATAGGTATTTTTCGCATATACTCGCAAGTAATATTTATTGATGACTGACGAGTTCCTTCAGTTTTTTCGGGCATATTTTGTTTTAGTGGTATTTTAAGGTTATGATCCTCATAAGTCCTAGATTGATTTTTGCCATTTTGAATTTGGAACGTTCATTAATTACATTAGAGCTAGCTCGAAACTTGATTTGAATTTGTACAAAGTACGCGTGGAGTTACGGGGTTAATTGAACGTTCTAATTTCTAATGTTCTGATTAGGTACTGATTTTGTTAACTAACGGCACAGATTATCTAAGGAACTAAGCCTTACAAAACTTTACTAATAAGTTACTACTCATTATCTATTATTATTGATGGTTAGAAATTACTTCGTTTTATAGAAAAACCTTTTTTGATCGCACAATCTTAATCCAACGTGATCTTAATCTTCATGATTTTGTTGCATTAAGTCTAATTAAGACATTAAAGACCACTTGTCTTAGGTTTGGATTGCAAGCATACGGAAACCCTTCCTAACGTGCCCCACGTTCTTAATCCGGTTTAGTGGGCAGGGATTCCGGACGCATATAGTCCGGGCCGGGCCTTATTACGCATTCCCGATACAGATACAGATCTCATTACCTCGGCAAAATACTTTACCCACACTTGTGGATTGTGTGCGCTCACTCGAAAGCGCTCGTATTTTTAATTCACATGTCGAATCAGGTACGATTTATGCGATTTATTGGAGTTTTATCTGACTAGACATAGGTACATGCTGATATGATATTTGCTGCGCTGCGCAAGATATTTATTTGGATCGATCCAGCCGGCATCGACTCTTGGAAGTAATCTGGAGGTCCAAAATTGACAAAATGAACATTTGGACAAAAATCTATTTATGAAACGTCGCATTTCTGATAGACAGCAGTAAATTCCTTTATCAAACATGTACTTGCCCTATACTCGTACCTACTACTCGTACAGCGAAGGCACTATTGCGGTATGCAACACAAAGCACGGGGCATGGAAAGTGGCAGCCATTAATCTCGGCGGATCGCCATCTGCAGCACGTGTTCGATGCACTTTCGACGTCGTTGGTACGCACGGTGAAGTAATATTTAATGCCGAGTGGAGACCAAATAGCTTAAGTACGCACGTTATTGGTGTGATTATATGTCTTTTTGGAGAAGTTTTGAGAGATACTTCAAACTTGGTTCGGTGAAACACCCGCGTGGCTATTCCAAAAACATTTGGCCCCTGTTCTCAGGTTTTGAGGAAACCTGCGAGCCAGGGCCTCTAATCTGGAACTGCTGCCTAGTGAAAAGTCCACGACGGCACCGATTTATTCTGAGAAATCTAGGATCTCAGGTTGAACGCATCCTCGCGTCTGCCTCTGCTGGCTGGTTCTGGCACTATTTGGCCCATAGATTCTTGACAACGTATCGGAATGGACCGCATGTAATTGGAGGCTGCTATGCAGCCCCGCTATTCTGTAACTTGTTTTAAGCTCATCGATCATCAAATATATCTTGACGCCGCCATTCGTAGTAACTATAGTATCCGCAGAATTAAGTTGCGAGCATGGTCATAAAATATTAGAATCATGCTATTATTACGCACGAAAAGATTTCATTGTTTTTATTGCCCAACTCGCCACTTAATTCTGCGAATACTATAAGCGTATTAGGTAGAGGTCTAGTTTCGTTAGGCGTGACGGGTGGGGTGAGACGCATGAGCGCGTAAAGAGTAACTTCAACTTAGAAAAGTTGAAAAACCCCCGACATTTTCATTTCTAAGTTCAATATCTCAAAAACGGCCGAACCGATTTTGTTGAAGCGTATTACCTAAGAACCATCTCGATCATGTCAGCTTTCCGATAAAAAAATCGCATTCAAATCGATCCATTCGTTTAGGAGCTACGATGCCACAGACAGACACACACAGGCAGACAGACACACAGACACGTCAAACTTATAACATAACACCCCTCTTTTTCCGTCGGGGGTTAATAACAGCCCTGCTCGTTGCTCAGCGACACGCCGCGCGACATTACGCGTGTGCGTAAACGCGGCGTCACTAAAAATTCTGAATGTGTACTTCCCTGTCATATTCGTGCGCTGAACTCGTAGGTACTAACATTTTTGTTAATTATGTGATGATACTCTGCGCTTGAAACTGCCTACTTATAAGCATAATATAGACGCAAATATAATTCACAACTATATTCTGCTATATATGCGGGTCATTATTCAAGCGTTTGTTCCGAATCACTTTCGTGGTCACATTTGTGTAGAAGTGGCTGCAGATTTCGAGTTCGTTTCTGGTTAGGTATCTAAGTTTACCGGACATCTAAGAAATATCCAAAAACGACATCAAAATCTACGCCCACGTCTTCATAAATATGTCCACAAAAGTGAGGCGGTTGAAACGCTCGAATTGCATATAAAAGTAGAAAAAAAAACATATTTATTATTCTACGCAATACTGGCGTAACTGGTTATGATTTAACAAACCTTGAATAGTAACCCTATATGCACACACCTAATAAAATTGGCACCTAAATGTGACACTGCACTACGCCAAATCTCGTAGGCGGGCGAGATAACTGGCAGAAAAACATAACATGGGTCCTCAGGATTCATCGACAAGGTTACTTAACACTTCACACTAAGAGGCTACTGGAAAGTAACCTTTACATGCTATATGGTCAGTACCTGTGAAGTTTCAATCAGGAATGTCAACACGCCCCAAAATGTTATAGTGTGTTAATTGAATTATGTGGTCATATATATATCATATATACCTATGTAATATGTATATACGTATTCATATATACCACCATCGGAGCTACGTGCAATGTGCGTTGGGGCGGAAAGGTTCTCGAGTGGGAAAGATCGCAAGAATGGCACTCTTGTGGCCGTTGTCTCAGTGGCCGTTTTTTGGCCTGTAATGATGATGATGATAATGATATATATACTTACTGCATTCATTGTGTGAATACTGGATTTTTTACATTTAAGTTTGTCAGTTACTTTACTACTTATTACCTATCTATTCTGTGCGGACCTTTTCATATTAGCTCGAACATTACAACCGGTACCGCCTCCGCACCGCACCGCACCGCGCCGCCACCGCTGTCTGTGTGTTTCGACCTCATGTGATGCCTGATGCGCCTTACTTGAGTAGATTTTTGCAGCTAACTATATCTATAGCGCGTGCTACCCCATGGCTCTGACATAGCCACACCTTTCCACTGTTTCAATAGCTAACATTTCAATTGTTTTAGATACAAATTGCTAACTGTTACATCCAATCCAATCCCTTCCTGGTGAAAGCCTCGATCCCGCACCGATATTGCAATAAAAGTAGGCAAGTGAATTAGGTAACATGTTAGTTTTGTTCCTTTTGGTATGAGGTGAAGTGATACAATTACTGTTGCTTAGTTTCTGAATGAAGTTTTTTACGTATTGTTATAATAGAACGCGGTTACTTTTCTAAATCTGAAAAGGAGATTGAACGATAGTGGTAAGAGTGAGGTAGATTGACTGGGTCAGTGTTAATGTGTGAATAACGCGCGTATGTGTGTGTTAGATACGTTAACGTCTAAGAAGCATACAAATACCTTTAAAGAACACAGTCTACGAAATGTAGTACTTGTTATGTTAATAGCAAACGGATTGTACAGACAAAAATAAAAGATGTTTCTCCTGTTCCCGAAACTTTAAGGACACTGGAACTTAAATTTTACATGTGAAGTAAATTGGCGTATATTATGTATATGACCCTAACCACGCGTAGTTAGTACTAAAGTAAAGGAACAAGAACAACAAATAGGCATCTAATCTCTATATGTCATACTTAACACCAACTATCTTTGTGCAATAAATATTCATTGAGTTATACATAAATATTAACATATAAGTGGGTATACATTTTTCTTTATATACAACTAGTACCGTCGAGGGCAAAAGTATAATATTTTATATACACTTATACACATTTTTCTCCTTATTACCATTGAACAAGGTTCAAACACGTAATGTAAACGTAATGTAATGTATAATCTTTGTCATTGACTGTAGAGTAGGCCCGTATAAAAATCACATTGTAATGTTTTTACCCTGATCTTGAAGCTTAACAAGGTCCTTACCGCAATAAATTATAATTCCACGCTTCCTTGTCGCCTTCCAGTAAATAAAATTACAGATTTACTCGTATAGTCGAACAACTGTGCCCGCAGATCCGCCTGCATATAACTCGTTAATCGCACCTTACAAACTTCAATTCAACCCCCATTTAACCTCTTAAGAGGATGATTTCGGGGATAAAATCAGCCTACGTCAAACTATCCCATCCCACATCACACTCGGTTCAGCAGTTTAAACGAAGATAGGGTATTGATTTGTACTTTGTCGGCGTGTACGTTAGAGTCTAGATAAATTTAAATCTGTTCGGTAGTGTTTATAGAGAAAATCACTGCTCATGTCTTTGAAGCCATAAATTCATTAGGAAGATGTTTAATTACCTTGAGCTAAGAATTTTTGTTCGTGTTTTGTGTGCATCATCTTAATTCAAGATGATTTCTGTTTCATTCAAGATAATGGAGTTCTTCTTAATGGATTTCTTGACTTAAGATTTTTTTTGTTTGTTTAAATAACTAACTAATGGCTAAAGTACTCCTAACGAACTTTCGCGTTTGTAATATTAATATACTAGGATAGGATCTAGATCTCTCAGCAGCACAAAACAAAGGGTAATCATTACAATCAAACCGTTACCAAACATGAAAGTTTGATCTGTTTTGACAATACACTAATACCAGCATTATTCTTATGATCAGACACTTCTTCTGTATGTAATGATAGCCGTTACATAACCGCTATTGTGTTTTGACATTGATCGCGTGCTCTGAATTCCTCGAATAAAATACCCTTATTACGGTCCTCTTTTGCATACTGATTGTTATATAACTTTGCATGCATTGCAATGCCGAGAGAGGTACATAATATATGAAAGGAAAATATACTCTGCGCCGTCTCCGCGTTAAATATTGAGATAATTAAGGGCAAGCTTTATTAACTTACAAAAGTATTGAGCACCCCACTTTTTCCTTTGTAACTTATGAATAAAGTATTATTTTTAAATTTCAGAAGTATTTACACGAAAACTTAAAATCCAATAAGTGTTTATATTTAACTTGTGCAAATCGTTAATATGTATTATTTTGAAATAGCTATTTGCGTGTGAAAACTGAAGTTAGAAAAAGTCGGGTTTTACAATGGAGGAGTCGGATTGTACGCCACTTGTACCAGTTGTACCTTGCTCGATACTTTATGCCAAGGCTGTACTGGTAGCTGTAACAACACAGTCTTTTTATTTTTGATATTCAACGGGTCGTATAGAATTTCCAACACATTTGTTTAGAAATTTGAACCGAACACGATCAAGCGGAAACATGTATGCGGTCAAAATATTACGTCTGTCCGTGCATGCATCTACACCCATTCGTCGAAGAAACACGGAGCGGCGCGTCGGTGAATGCCCATCTTTCTCGTAATGCATCTTTATGACATCGGGAATTGTACCGAAATGTTGGCCTAGAAAAGTATGGCCGTAGCGGCGGCCTCCACTTAAACCGATGACCTAGTGAAGGTCGCTGCACTGGCTGTGCCTAGACGGTTAACGAACTTTAATATTATAATACCAAGAGGTACATTTTATTTCACTCAACGTATCGAATACCAATATGATATTAAAGAGGTCTCGCTTTGAGTTCTAACACGTTAACTCGGCGCATATGGAAGCAATCGCAGAAGCGCTTGGAAGACATTGAAATCATATAGGTATTCGATATTTCGAGTCGGACTGCTCTCGGCTCGGCATACGCTATTAGGCCATGAAGTGACAAGAACATTGGCTTGCAGTCCTTAGTCTAGATTGGGATAGACACCTAGTCTGACTAACATGACCTAAACAACATTTTGTAAGGTTCAGTATTCCTAAGTTCTATATTCATGATCGTCAGTAAATACCTATTACAAGTTACCAAACTATAAAATTAAAAGTGCTTAAATAAGCGCGTTGATGTCTTTCGTCACAGTGATCGAAATACCTACTTTTTGCAATACCTACGATACGAATGTTATATGAGAAACATTCAAAGCAGTAGACCAAATATATTATCTAACCAATGTCTGACGGGGCATCACTAATTCTGCTATACTCGCGTAGAAGATGAAAAACCAAAATGTTGGTCCACGTAAAACAGATATACCTAAACTCATGAGTTGATAACTATGGTTTTGTACAAGTAAAATTCTCAAGTGTATAGGATTCTTCAGGAAAATTTGCGCATTGCGAGTGTAAATTGGTTTAATAATAATAATCATAATTTAATTCAGATAATAATCCATAGTTACATTAATATTAAAATTAAATATCATTACTTTATCATTACAATGAAATTAAGTACATTGAAGTTTAATTTAAATAACAAACAACTGTCGAAAAGTGATTTATTGTTACATGCTGACTCCGCTCTTCAATTCTTTGGTAACGCATGCTAAATGGACGAGTAGAGCGGTTTCCATGTTAAGAAGAAAACTGTGCATCTTATATGCATAAAAAAAAACTGATAGCATAGGTAGTTTCCGAGATATTTTAACGTTGTGTTGTTTTATCTGTGTAACAGTGTTCAGATATACATTATTTTGTCGACTATGGATGCACCCTTTTTTTACTCATGGTTTACATTAAATAGTAACATATTTGTAACATGAGCAAAGATATTGAGGTAATTTCGCTTTAAGACCTGCTTAAACGTCTATTTCGTATTCCTTCCACTCTACACCGTGCAATAAAATAAGTGAAAACTGGGTACTATAAAATAGGCAAACTTGATGCCAATCTTTTGCACAGTGATTTTCATTTATTTGTATTACAATAACCGGAAAATGACAAAAACGATGGCGCAGCGGTAAACAATTATAAAAAAGAAGGAATTTTATTGTGCCAGCGGATTTATGGAACAAACACGACCGTATAGCGCAACTAATCTGTCCACTGAAAATGTAATAAAAATCTACTATAGCCTCATGAGACTGTACGCAAATAAATACTATTGGATTTTCAATTGTTCTAAAATTAAATAAAAATATAAGAAATGTGACTGTCTTGCTTTAATTTTACTTAAATACCATTGTAACGTTTTGTTCTCTCTGTGCAGGACAATGAACCTCGCTAAAAGGAGTGGGGCGCTCTTTCGTGGATTGAACAATGTAGGTATAAGTTAAGTCTCCTGTAAAAATATAGGTATGATTGAAAACGGTGCTCTAAAATATCTGACTAAACTGTACCGGTATATCGAGATCTAGAAGAACGTGTCAGATATTTTTGCGTCTTTTGACTAATCGTCTAATCAGACAGTGAAGCAGGTGACTGTACCAAGATTCATTCAAATATATGAACATCAAGTGGTTCTTTAACCACTTGGTTTTTTTGCAGGCGGCATCACAATGTACGTAATTACTAATTAGGCACGCTAAATGACACGTACAAATCTTGTGGCCAAATATGAATTTCCACAAAAACTGTCCACATTGCGACCACTTTTATGCAACCCACCTAAATACCTGACTCTTCGTTACCAGCAAGTGACAAACTTATATAATATGTTACATATTTGTTCCGCCGCTTCGCACCAACAATCTTATGTACATGGAAAAGACGACTTTCTTAAGCCCTTTAGTATAGTTAGCGTAGTGTTCAGAACTAGGAAATGTAACTTTGCATGGACGTAGATTAAAATGTGATTAGCAAGGGTGTGGCAAACCGGTTATCATATACCTATCTACTATTTAAAAAGCGGCCAAGTGCGAGTCGGACTCGCACATGAAGGGTTCCGTAAAATTAATTGTGGTTTACGATTTATGACATATTAAAAAAAACTACTTACTAGATCTCGTTCAAACCAATTTTCGTTGGAAGTTTATATGGTAATGTAATGTATATCATATATTTTTTTTAGTTTTATCATTCTCTTATTTTAGAAGTTACAGGGGGGGGGGACACATTTTACCACTTTGGAAGTGTCTCACATGAGAAACCTCAATATCATTTTTGAAGACCTATCCATAGATACCTCACACGTATGGGTTTAATTAAAAAAAAAATTTGAGTTTCAGTTCTGAGTATGGGGACCCCCAAAAATTACTGTTTTTTTTAGATTTTTGTGTGAAAATCTTAATGCGGTTCACAAAATACATCTACTTACCAAGTTTCAACAGTATAGCTCTTATAGTTTCGGAAAAAAGTGGCTGTGACATACGGACGGACAGACAGACAGACAGACATGACGAATCTATAAGGGTTCCGTTTTTTGCCATTTGGCTACGGAACCCTAAAAACCCATATAAGTAAAGAACTTGAATACGTTTTCTCAGACAACATGGCTCGTTGTTCATAATAGTACATTACTTACCTAGGGTGGTTAAACAAAGAATGTCTCAGATCGCAGGTATTTGACGCCCGAGCCGAAGGCAAGGGCGATAAATATGCGCTCTGAGGCTTTTTTTATTACCGCCCGTGGTGAGTACAACATTTTACGTCTCTATCTGGCCAGGAAGTGGGGTTTTCCGCACGCATAGCGTGCGGTAATTCCTACTTTATGGCCAGGTATGACGTAAAATATGTTAAACTAAATACTGAATGTAGATACTTTGCATTCGGAAAATCTCATTTCCAAGACGTTATCTGTACAAACAGTGGTAATATGTAACGGAGGTTACATATTTATGACCCTTGCCTTCGGCTCTGACATGAAATACCGGCAACTTGAGTCATTATTTGTTTAATCGCTCTAGGTGTGTAGTGTAGTGTAAGTGTGTAGTTTAGTTTTTATCATATAATATAGCTTTATTCCAAAGATGAATATATCTAGCTATGAAATTATATTGAAGATGCCAAGTATTTGGCCAACGTGTCAATCACTAGAACATTTACCGTGTGTCATTAATTTAAAAAAAAATTGTTTAAGCTTCCTTATTTATGTTACCATCACCATAATAAGTCCTACCTCCATAAAAGGGTATTTGACAACAGTGAAATTAAAATGTTTTTTTCATTTCCAGCAGATAAACATTACGAAAATACTCGGACAGTATCAATCTTTCTTTTATTATTGCTTTTTCAGATTTTTTCATTCATAAAAACTAACAATAAGGACGTTGTTTGATTATGACGTTACAACCAAATCAATCCTACAAATTCCGTACTAACGATAACGGAGCGTTTTTGACATTTCATAAAAAGAAGCTGTTTGACTAAAAATATTGTCAAATACCGTAGTTATTGGGCAGCGACTAGAAAGCAATTACCTAGCGACCGACGCGATGCATTGCTATCACAATCGAGACAAGTCTAGACTTCTACATCTACATCTAGATGCGGACGTTTGCATTGATCGGAGAAAAGGTCTCGCAGGAGCGACCTACTTTCCCGAAACTTGTCCGTCTGGTATATTGTGTATTTAGGAAAGTGGCTCTTTTCTATTCGATCAGAAACATACTTATTACTTACTAATATTTCATACGATACGAGTATGTTTTGAGACATTTAGGCGCTGCTCACGATCGACAAACTGGCTTTCTATATTTACCACCCTAAAAGTGTAATGTGTAATGTACTTACATATTATGTGAGATTAGATAAGACTCACTTCTCATCAGTGCATAAAAAGATAATTGATTTATGTTTTGGATATGCAGCTGACCGATGCAGTCCTGTGGTGGCCACAAATTGGTATTTTCTTCGCGCATTGCTCACTATTTATCATGGTTATATTTTTTAATAGACAGAATTTAACTCAAGACTGAATCACTGTGCATTTTTGGAGAGAAATTACGTTTCTTGCATAAATCCAACATACCACCGAATATGTTAGCTAATCCATATCAAAATGTAAAATAGGTAGACACGTTTCATCATCACTACATAGTATAAAACAAAGTCGTTCCCGCTGTTTGTCTGTCAATATGTATGCTTAGATCTTTAAAACTACGCAACGGATTTTGATGCGGTTTTTTTTAAAGGTAGAGTGATTCAAGAGGAAGGTTTATGTGTATAATACGCATGTATTCATATAAACCCGTGCGATGCCGGGGTGGGTCGCTAGTATTGTATAAGATTCAGTTCGGCTCTACACTATCAAACATTTCCGAGTGATATTTAGACAGATGTAGGCATATATTGCCTTCTGATATGTATTGTGAGGTTTTATTGTTTGGTATACGGTTATATTTATTTATGTTTTACTTGTCTGTGATTCTTCGTAAGTATCGCTTTCCTTTGGAACATAATATCAAAATTCCATTCTGCCCCTTCTCTCCCCAGTTGGGTGCCAAATGCCACAAAGTCTACAATTTCCTATTGAACATAGGCTTGCGAATGGATTACCTAGATTTATGGTTAATTCTTAATAATCTCAGTTTAATATTATACCTACAACATTTTTGCACATTAGATAGCTGTGTAGCTTAGTTAGCTGTTTTAGTAATAGTCCCTGGGCGACCGAGCTCCGCTCGGATGAAAATGGAGAAAATACGGAGGAAACGAATTTTCCCGGACATGAGACCTATCTAGATCGATTTCACGTCCCCGTAACCACCTATATTCCAAATTTCATCGAAATCGTTTGAGCCGTTTCCGAGGACGGGATTGCAAATATATATACATATATACAAATATTGCTCGTTTAATAGTATAGGATAGGATATTATCGCACAATTCAACCAGACTGATGGCTCTAACGAACTTTCTATGAATTTGAGAAGATAATGAGATGATATTTTATATGCTGGGACATTTGTATAAAATTATTTTATACGAATGTGCCAGCATGATCTGTGTGTGATTCCGACACATTAGCTTATCTTTTTGTAAACAAGCTCAGCTATTTTCTACTTATCATTCGATATATACCTGTCTACTTAAATGAAATGCTGCGTAATGTAATAGTACATTACTTACCTAGGGCGGTTAAACAAAGAATGTCTCAGATCGCAGGTATTTGACGCCCGAGCCGAAGGCAAGGGCGATAAATATGCGCTCTGAGGCTTTCTTTATTACCGCCCGTGGTGAGTACAAAATTTTACGTCTCTATCTGGCCAGGAAGTGGGGTTTTCCGCACGCATAGCGTGCGGTAATTCCTATTTTATGGCCAGGTATGACGTAAAGATCTTTTAAAGTTTAGCTATACCACCTGTCAAAGTTTTTTGTGAATAAATAAATAAAAGCTACATATACTGGCCGAAACTACACGTATTACGCTTTTGAGGGCTTTGTGTTTATTTTTATGACCCTTCCCTATATCCTTGAGAATTAAATTAAAATATCGTTGAAATTAAAATGAAACATCGTTTATTTGGTCACTATCATTGTGTTTACAAAAGAAAAGGTTGGGAGGCTCCTACTAATTATGGATAATACTTGTAAATAGGAGATCGCGCTCTTCAGAATCAAGTTATGGGTATAGGGACTTAGTTCTGCGTACTGACAATAGAAAAATCTATCTACCTAATTTTTATTTTGTTGAAAGAAAAGAAAGAAAGATAAAATATTTATTCATGACATAAAAGCAAACTGCCATGAAAGTACAAGAATAAAATTAAAATAAAACATAATGTCTAGTGTCACGAAAAGGACACTCATGCCCCAATTTTCATTCATTTTTACAAGCTTTATATTAACTTGCACTGTTCGTATGTATGTAAATATGTAAGTTGTCCGTCAAAATTTGCAATCCATTTTTCAGTCACTTCCCGTTATCCAATTGAGCTGAAATTTTGCAAGCATATGTATATCGCATGACAATACAATATTATGATGAATTGGAGATGATCTGATGCTGGAGCTGGAAGGTGGCCATAGGAACTCCGCAATAAAACGACCAACCCCATCGAGTTTGGTTGGGCTCGTAAGAATCGTCTCAATGAAGAAAAGTACAGTCGGCAGTAAAAGCTTGTACCAAAAATTTAATTTTTGACAGAAATTTATTTATTGATAAGTAATACAAAAAATATCTGGGTTAGTAGTTATGTATTAGCTTACACCCCGTTACCTATATTCAATTAATTCTTATCTCCGAGACTCAGGAAAATTTCGCTATTAGATGTACCGGTAGACTGGGGTTACTTTAGGAAAAAATGGGGCTACTTTGATCATTTAGAATGTAGTATAAAAGCAAAACTATTTGAAATGAAGAAGATTTAATCGAGTATACAGCAAGATAGATAACTAATATATTCACTGCCACAGTTCACCCACAAGTAAAAACAATGATTTCGGAGAAAAACCTATTTGATCAAAGTCGCCCCGCGAATCAAAGTTGACGGTACTTTACTCAATGCCCGAAAGATTCGAAACAAAGTTTAACTTTGATCATGCTAGTTCCCCTGTTGTTATTAGTATGCGTAACTTGACAACACCGGCTTTAACAATCAACACTCATTACGCTATTACTGTAGCTGTGCCATTATGTTATTAAGTGCACATTTACATGGAGATATGTGATTGTTGTTCAATCAAGTACACTGATATGTTAATTTTGGTCGGTATTCTGTAATGTATAAGTGCATTAAGTGTGCAGTTCATAAATAATTATTTGATCGAACTAGAATTACTTTTCTCAAGCACAAGGCCATTGGCATTGTATATATATAATTTGATTTTATTTAGATGACGAAAAGTACTTAAAACCAACTGTTTTTTATTACAAGCCTTATATTAACTTGCACTGTTCGTATGTATGTAAATATGTAAGTACCTATGTAAATATGTAAGTATGTATGTTGTCCGTCAAAATTTGCAATCCATTTTTCAGTCACTTCCCGTTATCAAATTGAGCTGAAATTTTGCAAGCATATGTATATCGCATGACAATGCAATATTATGATGACTTGGAGCTGATCTGATGCTGGAGCTGGAAGGTGGCCATAGGAACTCCGCAATAAAACGACACAACCCCATCGAGTTTGGGCTCGTTAGAATCGTCTAAATGAGTTCTTGATGATGGTATGCAGAAAAGTACAGTCGGCAGTAAAAGCTTGTACCAAAAATTTATTTTTGACAGAAGCTTATCTTCAATACGGTTGTAAAACAATTAACTACGCAGGTGTATCGGTGTACTGTGTGAGTTTTCATAAAGTGCACATATGAAATAGGTTGAATCTAGACATTCTGAGATTTTTGGTCTAGCCCAATTGCATCGACGGGAAAAAAACAAAAGATTGTTTGGATATATAGGTAGTTAGGTACCTAACGTGATGGCGCCAGTAATGGATACTTTAAGGAGGTCGTGTATTTTCATCAACAATAAAATAACAATGTTTGTACTTAAAACAATAATAATGAGTAAAAACTATAAAATACATCCGTAAGAAATGAAATATTTGCGTTTTGCTAATTGAAGCGACATAGATTAAGAAAAAAAATTGAATAAGCAAAAATATGTCAAAGCTCCAGTTATGGTCACCCAATCTCCAGTTATGGATACTTCTCGAGACCCAGTAATGGATAGACCCCAGTAATGGTTACCCCAATATTGGGCACTAGGATAACGCAATGTTTTCGTATAGGTCGTTTTTATTCTGGCTTATATTTCACGGGACAGGACAGGATACGAAGATATCGTGTATTTTTACAATTTCAAGCTTTTATTACAAGTTTTTATTTACTTTCACCTGTCCCGTTGTCTGTCTGTAATCAAATCTTGCAAGTAAAATTTGACCCACTTCCCGTATTCCGATTGAGCTGAAATTTTGCATGCATATATCGCAGGACAATGCAATATTATGATGACATGGAGCTGATCTGATGCTGGAGCTGGAAGGTGGCCATAGGAACTCCGCAATAAAACGACACAACCCCATCGAGTTTGGGCTCGTTAGAATCGTCTCAATGAGTAGTTGATGATGGTATGCAGAAAAGTACAGTCGGCAATTAAAGCTTATGTACCAAAAATGTTAGGCGGTTATTACCGTGAAATACGATGGCCCATCATACAGGACAGGACGCAACTAGGCGTTAAAGGGAGAAAGACATATGTACTTTCATCTCATTCCACCGCCTATTGTGTAGAGCTAGCTTATATGCACGTCCTGAAAGGCTAGCACAAGACTGCGTGCGGGCTGTTTCGCGCCGAGGCAGTCTATCCGTCTCTTTCTAAGTGTTCTATTTAGAAACAGACGGATAGATCTCGATCTTGTGCCAGCTGTGCAGATGTCCGACCACGGAAGATAGCGTCCAGACGTCTGAGCGCGGCGTACTGCATACGATATAAGATAGAGCGAGAATATAATGTTTCCTGTCTCGCTCTATCTTATATTATACTAGCTGTTGCCCGCGACTTCGTCCGCGTAGAACTTTTTATCGTCTTAGAAAATGATGTCTCTCAATACAAAATTTGAACCCTCTTTTAGGGGATAATTAAAAAAAAAGTTGATGTTCATTTTCTAGTTTGTGAACAAACAGTCTAAAACCAAAGTTAAAAATCTCATACTTTAAAAATGCCTTGAAATACTCAAACTTTGAACCAATTTTAACACTCTTAGGGGATGAATTTGGAAAAACTCTGAAATCAGTTTTGTAGTCTTTTAACGTACAGAATAAGACCGAAGTTAAAAATCTCTTACTCACACTTTAAAATTTTATTGCTCGCCATTTAAAATTTGAACCCCCTTTTAAACCCCCTTAGAGGTTGAATTTTTCTAATCGCTGCTAAAAATTCTAACTTTTTTCGTAAACTTTTAAGTCTCTAGCTCAAAAAAAGTGTTGCCCATACAAAGCTTTCTTAACCCCCTTAGGGGTGGAATTTTCTAAAACTCTGAAAGATCTTTATTATTAATTTTAATAAGTAACATTTTGAATAGTTTTAAGTCTAGAAAAAAAAAAGTTTTTCCCACACAACACTGGCTACCCTTCTTAAGGATCTTAAGGATCCCCTTAGGGATGGAGTTTTCTAAAACGCTGAAAGTTCTTTTTTAGTATTCTAATAAGTAATCTTTTTGCAAAGTTTTAAGTCTAACTCAAAAAAAAGTGTTGCCCATGCAAAGCTTGCTCTCCTTTTTAAACCTATTAGGGGTGGAATTTTCTAAAACGATTTGTGTTCTTTTTTGTATTTTAATAAGTAATCTTTCTACAAAGTTTCAAGTCTCTAACTCAAAAACATAAACTTTCCCTGATAAAAACTTTGCACCCCTTTTTATCCCCCTTAGGGATAGATTTTTTCAAAACGCTGAGTCTTTTTTTTGTATTTTTATAAGTAATCTTTCTACAAAGTTTTAAGTGTCTAGCTCAGAAAAAGTGTTCCCCATACAAACCTTGCACCCTTTTTTAACCCCCTTAGGGAATGATTTTTGTAAAACGCCGAATGTAGTATTTTTCATGTTCTAATAAGTAATTTTTCGTCAAAATTTTAAGTCTCTATTAAAAAAAATATGTTTTTCCCATACAAACTTTGCACCCTATTTTACCCCCTTAGGGGTGAAATTTTCCAAAACGCTGAAAGAACTTTCTTTGTATTTAAATAATCTTTCTACAAAGTTTTAGGACTCTAGCTAAAAAAAATAGTTTCCCACATACAAACTTTGCACCCCTATTTTAGCCCCCTATTTTTAGGGGTAGAATTTTCTAAAACGCTGAAAGTACTTAATTTGTATTCTGATGACTAATCTTTCTACAAAGTTTTAAGTCTCTATTTAAAAAAAAATATTGTTTCCCCCATACAAAATTTGCACCCCTATTTTACCCCCTTAGGGGTAGATTTTTTTAAAACACTGAATCTAGGTACTTTATTTGTATTCTAATGAATAATTTCTCTACAAAGTTTTGTAAGTTTTTAAGTCTCTATTTAAAAAAAAGTAGTTTTTCCCATACAAACTTTGCACTCTATTTTACCCCTTTAGGGGTAGAATTTTCTAAAACCCTGAAAGTCCTTTATTTGTATTCTAATGACTGATCTTTCTACAAAGTTTTAAGTCTCTATTTAAAAAAAAATGTTTCCCCCATACAAACCTTGCACCCCTATTTTACCCCCGTAGGGGTGGAATTTTCCAAAACGCTGAAAGTGTTTCATTTGTATTCTAATAACTAATTTTTCTACAAAGTTTAAGTCTATAGCTCAAAAAAAAAAGGTTCTCCCATACAAACTTTGCACCCCCATTTTACCCCCTTAGGGGTAGAATTTTCAAAAATCCCTTTTTATCCCTAGCCCACGTTATAAAAGCAACATACTGTGCAAAAATCTTCAAATATCTCAAAAAATTATGAAGCTACATCCGTTTTAATGTCGCTTGTTAGAGTGAGAAAACGATGAGGGACTGTGACGTCAATATACTCGAGCGTCATAGTAAAAAACAATCGTTTCATATGAAGGTGCGTTTTGCGGAAAAGGGACAGAACATACCCCCTCTTAAAACTTTGGACTCTTATAATATAACTTAATCATTACTTATATAACCTCTTGCTTTGTTTTTTTCTCCATTTGACTATATTTATTTTAAATTCTTTTTCGAGAAAATACATTATGATTATTTACCATATTTTCGATTCCTGAGCTATAACCACGAACTTCGGAATTCGAAAATATTCGGGTATCTCTATCTCTATCGCACTAACCATACTCGAGTGACAGGGATGCAAATATATGAACATTGAGTATCGGTTTTCGTGGTAGCGCCGCAGGTACTTTGGCTGAATGCGCCGAGCGCGTGCCATTGTCATTCAAAAAAAACAAATTCGTGTTAATTATATTGTTCAAATTTGTTGATTTCATTTATTGAAATTACGACATAAAACGACATTTGCGCATATAAGTTCTCATATCAGAATCGAATATTTTTTTATGGTTTATATTTTAGCATTTGTCTCGTAAAGGTCTATCGTAGACGGGATTTAAATTAGTAATAAGTGAAAGGCAAAGCAATTCCGCCATTTTGACGAAAATTTGACGGTTCTTATAGCTGACAGTTGGAGCAGCGTTTGATTTCAATAAAAATAAATGAAAAATTAAATGAAGTCGTATATTTCGGAAAATTAATTAACTGTCGCAGTCGGATAAAAACTATCCTAAGTTGCAGCTAGAATAATAATGTACCTATATAAAATGTTTCATATTTTTCCGTTCATGGGATGCTGAGAACTTCGAACCGCGCAAAGCTTAGTTTCAAACTGGCTAATTCTTTTTTTAATTTAGAGATTTATTATAAGTGGAGATTATTATAAGTGGAGATAACTTATATTTTGCCCCGTATACAGTCAGCCGCGCTCGGACGAATAGACTCGCTTTTTGTTATAAGTTATAATGTACAGTTAAAAATCATACTTATCGATAAGTATCCATTATTGGAGAAACGTAACTTTAGCGGATCCAATGATGGACACTATCAATTTCAAATAAATTAATCTAAACTCAAATTGTTAAATTACAACATTATTTGAAAGATATTTATAGCAATCCATAAAATAAACTGAAATTCAAATAGCTTTCATAGTAATTAAATAATTGGCAAAAATCTACACTCACTTCCTTAAGCATTCGGTTAAGAGATCATGATTTGTTCACAGAAGCACTGACCCCACTTGATTTTTAATTAACCATTTTTAAACAAAACGACCTATCTCAATGATATTGTGCTGGACGAAAGTAGGATAGACACTGTGTATGGTTCAGTGTTGCCATATTAGAAAAAAATGTTGCTAGTCTTTATTTTCAACGGTTAAAGAAAAAAAGTAACCATTACTGGCTCCATTCCATTACAGGTGCCACCACGTTAGTCAAAAACTTATTTTTTAAAGGCGACTGATTCGGAGCGACTAACTTTACTTAAAAAGGTGTCACAGCGCAGCGCTTTGAATAAATAAAAATGTTTTTTCCTGTCGATCATATTGGGTCTTGCTCGATTCACCCTATTTCATATATGTACCTACACTTTATGGAGACACACTGCATGTGTCGTGATACTAGCGTCATAGAAAAATTCTAATTGCTCTTGCAATCGGCTTGAATTCTAGTAGGTAGTTGATGGAAATCAGTCAATAAGTAAGTAGTTTGCGTACTTTGCGAAATTGCATGAAACGTTTCTAGAAACATATATTCCTTTGCTTTCCTTATTATTCCGCTTTTCTTCAGAGGAATATGTTGGTCTATAAAAATTAGATTAAATTCTGTTTTAAATGATATAAATGGCTTTACTAGATGTATCTGTATATAATAACTATCGAGTTTTGCTATCGAGAGTGCACCCAGCACACGAAGCTATCCTTCAATTGATTCACACAATGATTGCTAAGTGCAGAGTCATCTCCATTCTGTTTCGTAAACGTGATTCACAAGAAAGTTAACAACTACCACAACAGTTACCACAGAATTCGAAAATCGAAGTTCGTTTAACGCCATCTCTATCGCTCCAACATCCAAGTGTGGGAGATGGAGATATACGAAGTATACGAACTTCAAATTTCGATGTTCGTGGTAACGCCTTAGTTACGAAGATCATACTAAGTGACACAAATACGGAATGGAATCCGGTTTACGAGGAAACGCGAGCAGGGTAAGGTCATTAGAGTTGAGATGATTATTACCATAATACTTATAGAAATTGAAAGCTAATTTGTGTATGTTGTGTAATAAACCTTTTTGCTTGAAGTCTACGTAAAATCGATATCTGCTGGAAGTTTAATTTGTGATTCAATGTTTGGTATACGTACATAATTAACTATATTAAAATAGCGTAGCTATATGACCACCTTTTTTTTATTTATAGGTGTTATCCACAGTAAACCGTTTTAATATGCAATCAATAATATAATTAACTAAAATTACCCCCTTATTCGTAAAACTTAAAAAGCCTCTGTTAACTAAAATATGTTTTGTGCCTCTGTTAACTAAAACAAACGAAGTTAACGGCATGTTAAGTCTGATGACGTTTATCAATACCATAAGATTCTATTGTAGGTACTCTACATCGACTAAATTACGAAACGCTAAAATAACAGATAGATGATCTATGTACTTCTATTAGTGCCATAGTTATATATATATATATGTTGTAGGTTAAAAGTTACAACTTAGATATTGCTGTTGTAACCGTTCCGATCCACCCAGTTCCTCCGTCATATACCTATGTATTTAAAATATTTATGTAACTGGATATCGCGTTCAGTGGCAGCTTTATACAACAAACTTATTGAACACAGCTGTCCTGTCAACCCACGTTACTTTTACTTTAAAGGAAGGCAATATGACCGAGGGTATATGTTGTGCAAACATTACGTTTTAAAGTTGGCAGATTGTCGATAAAAACCAATACTGTTATTAATTTATTATTTAAGCGATGCAAACCTGTTCGGGGCTCTTGGTTCATTTTTGAGAGACACCAATTAGGTGATTAACTGTCGCAAAAGATTGTGCGCTACATAACATACGGCCTTCATTTGGATCGGTTGCGAATATAAGTAGTTCGCAGTGGTTTAATAAATGATGACCCGATGAAATCGATGAATACATATAAATATATCATATAAAGCTTGTCCCAGAAAAAAATGTCGCTTATAAATTAGTAAAAATTCCATATTAAATATTAAAATTCAACAAATTTTCCAATACAAACCATTTGATATTCCTTTTACACATAAAGATCAGTTTAAGATTGGTTCATCCAGAAACTTCTTAATTTTCCCTTGACCCCTAGCTGCCATCAAGGTTTGTACATCGTCATCGGTGATTAGTTTGGATGCTTCATTCCACTTCCGTTTGAGTTTTCGACTGAAGTGGCATTACTTTTAGGTTTTAAAAGCTTCTGTTTCACACGAGCCCAATATTTCTCAATGGGTCGTAGCTCTGGGCAGTAGGGAGGATTGAGGTGTTTTTCAACAAAATCGACATTATTTGCTTTGTACCACTCTATTGCTTTCTTCGTGTAGTTGACACGTGGCCAAATCAGGCCAGAACAGTACAGGTGAAGTATGCCTCTTAATGAATGGCAACAATCGTTTTTTAAGGCACTCATTCAGGTACATATCACCATTTATGGTTCCATTAGTAAAATATGGTTTACTGCGTTTGCCACATGAACAGATCGCCTGCCACGCGAGAACTTTATTTGCAAGTTTATCCATTTTGATGACCTTATGCTCTTCACTTACTGCTTTTCTGTCGGTCCCAGAATAATAATGGTGTCCTGGATGGGATTTGAATTCAAGTTTGCAGTAAGTTTCGTCGTCCATAACAGTACAATAATTTTTCTTCGTCATTTTTGAATAAAGCTTTCTAGATCTGGTCTTAGACTCTTTTGACTGTCTTGCGTTTCTATTGAGTACTTTAGTTTGTTAAAACGTTTTTATAGAATTATTTCTCTTCACTCGTTGCACAGTAGATTTCGAGGTTTTAAACGTTTTGCCCAAGTCTCGTACAGAGAGGGTAGGTATTTTCTGTAAAGCTGTTATAATCTTCTTCTCGATATTCTTGTTTACAAACCCTGGTTTACGTCCACTTCCAGGCCGTCGCCGTATACCACCAGTCTCCCTGAACCGTTTTAAAACCCTTTGAACGGTTCTTGTAGACGTTTTCAGCTCCGATGCCACTTTCTTCGCAGAGATGCCTCCATATTGAACATATTTGTATACAAAAAAAATTCGTGTATCTGTTCTTGCACCGACGATATCGTTGAACATCTAGTACTGACAGCGTTTTTTTTTATATCAATTTATACATTAATGACCATCCTAACGGAGAACATAGTTTTCAAACCTCTTTAGATTTCATCCTGATATACTACCCCATCTAATAATGAGCGACATTTTTTTCTGGGACAAGCTTTACGTACTGCTGTTAATTTGGCACAGTGGTCCAAGAAGGGTTGATATTGGGCTCTGCGGCGCTACCACGAACTTCGAATTTCGAACTTCGTATATCTCCGTCTCTATCGCACTTATGGTTTATGGTACTCGAGCGACAGAGACGGATATATACGAAGTTCGAGATTCGAAGTTCGTGGTAGCGCTGCTGAAACGAGAGCACGCAATTCCGATCCTGAGCCACTTCCTATAGGTACATATACATATATACCAAATTTTCATTCTTGCACTTTGATCAATATTTTCTGGTTATAGTTTTTATTTATTTTGCCTATTCTCTCTATGTCGATATTAGTAGAAGAAAGTACATGGATTAGGTAAATAAGGTGACATTCAGTAGGTACGCAATTGTTAAAGTATTACTTTTTAACCCCCGACGTAAAAAGAGCGGTGTTATAAGTTTGACGTGTCTGTGTATATGTGTGCCTGTGTGTCTGTCTGTGGCATCGTAACTCCTAAACGAAAGGACCGATTTTAATGCGGTTTTTTTGTCCAAAAGCTGACGTGATCGACATGGTTCTTACGTTTCAACAAAATCGGTTCAGCCGTTTTTGAGATATTGAACTTTGAAATGAAAATGTTGTTTGAGATTTTTAACTTTTCTAAGTTGTAGGTACCTACAACTATACTTCAAAGTTATTCCCGCGATTCTATTATATTCGAGATAAGAGTAGCAAACGAAATAGGTGATTAACTCAATACCGCGAACAAATATTAAAAGAGCCACCAATTATTTACTACAATTGGACTAACCCGATACAAAAAGTTGTGAAGCTCTGTAACAATCATACATCGTTAATTTTGTAGCATTTATGATGCAGCGTAGTGTTGTTAACGGAATTGGTATAAACTATTTCAATCGTAATGTTTAGCGTTAATAATGTCAATATTTACCCAAATTAAAAAATTTGGTAGATATTGTCCATGCCAATTCCAATAACAGCACTACGCTGCACCAAAAATGCTACAAAATTAACGATGCATGATATTCTAAACGAAAACTTGTAACTGAACAAATGAATCAAGTAACTACTTAATAATATTCAATCAAACAAATACTCATTACTCGGTACATGCTGACATAACCACTTAATCTGATCTTATCAAATAACATGTAGGTACTCATTTGAATCAGATCTGATCAGGTGACATCACAGATGGTAGATAGTTCATGCAGTTATTCACAACGTTTTACCTTACCTCACCTCAGGACAACCAGTGAATTAGATTATATTTAACTTTAACCCCCGCAAATAGAGGGGTTATAAAGGCCTCCACACACCGGTCGCGGGCGCGGGTCGGGCGCGGGCCCGCGCCCGACCCGCGCCCGCGACCGGTGTGCGGAGGCCTTAAGTTTGAGGTGTCTGTGTGTCTGTCTGTGGCATCGTAGCTCCTAAACGAATGGACCGATTTTAATGCAGTTTTTTTATCCGTGAGCTGACGTGATCGAGATGGTTCTTAGCTACGTTAACAACACTTCCAACTAAATCGGTTCAGCCTTTTTGAGAAATTTAACTTTCTCAGTTGTTAATTATGAGTACACGGGGCTGCGATCAAGTCCCTTACCAAGCGTTATACTGCGATCAAGTGTATTATTTATTTATCTCTTTTAAAGCGAGTTTTAAAGAGGTTAATAATAATAATTATTATTTTTTATCAGACCTTTTTAGATTTTTTCTCACAAATACCCTCGTCAAGATACACTAGGGATGAGCGGTGAGTACCTAAGGTGAGTTGATGAAACAAGTTGTGAATAATGCCTGTAAGAAACCCGTGTAAGTCTGACGTCCGATTATGCATTATTGTTATTAATCTCGGAAATCAAAATCAAATTATATTTGAAACGTGTGTGAGTCTATAGACAAGTTGAGGATCACATGGCAGCGGCAGGTATAATTTTAGTTCCCATTCCGGCACTTTTATTTTTCATCATCATCATCAACTAAGCTAAAGCAGTCGTCTCAGAATGAAGAATGCTTCGGTACAATGATTGCTAAGTGCGCAGCCGAAAGACGTCCATTGCTGGATATGGGCCTCCCCAAAGAGTGCCAAAGCTCGCTATGGGCCTTATAAGAAGGCTCAAAGTCACCCAAAGGGCAATATAGAGGGCTATGCTGGGAGTTTCTCTGCGTGATCGCATCAGAAATGAGGCTATTTATTCGCAGCTGAACCAAGGCAACCGATATAGCCCTCCGAATCGGTAATCTTTAAGTGACAATGAGCGGCGCACATTGCACGAAGAACTGATGGCCGTTCGGGCGGAAATGTTTTCAACTAGCGACCACGTACCGGAAGACGCAGTGTGGGTAAACTCCCGACAAGGTGGGCTGATGACCTGGTAAAGGTCGCTGGAGTCCACTGGATGCGGGTGGCGCAGAAGTTGTGTCTTTGGCTTTTATTTTAAAGCAAGGAAAATAAGATAAATAAGACCAAAGAGAGCGTCGTGTTATAACATAGATAGAGAAAGATACACGTCGCGGAAGTGTTCCATATCGTATAGCACAAAAAGTCATTACGTCATTCATTTTGTCGTAGTTTTATTTGAGGTACAGTAATGTTTGTTGTGCACGGGAAGGTATAGAAAGTAAATTAACTGTAATATACCGTTGTTATTAGTTACTATATATTGTCGAAAGCAGGATATTGGTAGAGTATACAACTAGCTAGCAACGTCCAAATGTTTGGCATCGTAATGCCTAATAGTTGACATCTATTGTTCACCTCTATTATAATAAATTAAGACAGAGACTGTCAAGTACATATTGGGCCTGTGTCATGCACTGGGACATTTACTTTACTGTTCGATTACGAACGCTGCGTAAGGGTGAGAATCCACCAGAGATGTGCTAAAGCTAAATCCCCGGGACATGATGGTCTCAGCATCGAGCACCTACAACATGCGGGCCCACATTTACCTCGAATTCTGGCCATGTTGTATACGTTGTGTTTGAGACACTCTTATTTACCGGCTGAGCTTATGAAAACCATAGTTGTACCGATTGTAAAAAACAAGACTGGAAACACATCGGACAAGACTAACTACAGACCAATCTCACTTGCCACTATTGTCGCGAAAGTGCTTGACAGTCTGCTTAATGCACGGTTAGATAAGTACGTACAGCTACACGACAACCAGTTCGGTTTCAGGCCTGGACTATCAACTGAAAGTGCGATACTGTGTTTAAAGCAGACTGTCAAATACTACACAGAGCGAGATACACCAGTGTATGCGTGCTTCCTGGACCTGTCGAAAGCTTTTGACCTGGTCAGTTATGATATACTCTGGAATAAGTTACAGAATATGAAGGTCCCCCAGGAACTCATATAAATTTTTACATTCTGGTACAGAGGACAGGTCAATAGCGTTCGATGGGCAGGGGCTCTATCTGAACAGTATGGGTTGGAGTGTGGGGTGAGGCAGGGGGGCTTATCCTCACCGAAGCTCTTCAACTTATACGTGAATGCACTGATTGCCGAGCTCAGCAGTACACATATCGGTTGTCACGTGGAAGGCGTTTGCGTTAACAACATTAGCTACGCGGACGATATGGTACTGCTGAGCGCGTCCCCATGTGGTCTCGCCAAACTCATAGCGGTCTGTGAGCAATACGCTATTTCTCATGGACTTAAATATAACTCTTCGAAGAGTGAGCTGATGGTGTTTGGAGTCAGAGGGAAGTGTCCGTCCACGGTTCCAGTTTTAAAGTTGAATGGTGGTCCACTTCAATTAGTCAGTCAATTTAAATATTTGGGCCACGTCATCACCTCTGACCTCAAGGACGGCGCCGACGTCGAAAGGGAGCGCAGGGCGCTGGCTGTTAGAGCAAACATGATTGCCCGCAGGTTCACTCAAAGCTCAACAGCAGTAAAAATTACTTTGTTTAGAGCATATTGCACATCTTTTTATACGAGTAGCCTGTGGGTGAACTACACGCAAAAACAGTACAGCGTCTTGCGAGTGCAGTACAATAATGCATTCAGAGTGCTGATGGGGCTGCCTCGTTGCTGCAGCGCGTCGGCAATGTTCGCGGAGGCGCGCGTGGACAGCTTCGCTGCCATAATACGTAAAAAAGCCGCATCGCTGCTCAATAGGGTAAGGGTCAGCACCAACAGCATTCTGGCAATGTTTGCAGGCAGGTTGGATGGTGCCTACCTAAACCATTGCAGTGCACTGCATGTAATGGGAAATAATGTCTACTAACACTTTAGATGTAAGATGAAATTTACCTACTAACCCTGACATGTATTTGTATTTTTTATGGTTTGTGTATAGTATTTAAATGTATGATCCAAGTTGGTTGAATAAATAAATGAATTAATTAAAGCTGTGTTTCCACCATGTGACACCTTGCTGTCAACCAAATGAAATATATGAAACCACATTAAAAATAACTGTAAGCCCTCGTAAATTCTCGAAACACTAGGTAGGTTAGGTTCGTTAGGTAGCTTCAGATGCCACGCCCAGAAATAGAAGCCTCGCTGAGCGGGGCTCCGTTGACTCTTTCAAACTTCGAACAAAATGGCGAAAGGGGCATGCCGGTAATGTATATTAGTTATGTATCTAATCAACACGTGGGAATGTGAACTACATAATTTACATATGTCGTCTAGAAAAATAATCAAATTAAAAAAACGCAACTAGAAAACAATCCTTTGGTCAACTCTTTCGTTGTTTCGTACATATCGACTAAGAAAAATAATAAAAAGTGGGGAAATACGCAAATGGAAATTCTGCTACGCGGAATTAACGAGTTTGGGGAAACGATCTAATTAATTTCTCAACATCACAACGCTAATTGCTTGAATGCTATCTTGACTTTCAATCTCATTAACATTATTATTAAAATTCGTAGAATGTCCGCCAATAGTTTTATCACTGTAAAAATATTCCGAACAATCAAGTTCCTTACATAACAGCACATTAAAATTAGGCAAATGTTAGGTCAGTGATATCTCACATCTCATTATGTGACATTTTATAGGTAGGTACTGTGTTATGTAAAACTTTCTCACACGTTTTGTATATCATTTGTCGATACTATAATGGTAATGTAATGATGCTTTTTGTTGCTTTCAGAAAATTCCACGAACAGTAGCTTAACATATATGGATAGTTTGAAACTGGTCAACTCGTAAAAATTTGCAACATTTTACAAATAAA
Source organism: Epinotia brunnichana (assembly GCA_963854355.1). Taxonomy (NCBI): domain Eukaryota; kingdom Metazoa; phylum Arthropoda; class Insecta; order Lepidoptera; family Tortricidae; genus Epinotia; species Epinotia brunnichana. Next base: position 10,698,339 of record OY977949.1, on the reverse strand, counting down.
GTGATTTAATTTGTCACTGTCACTTGTGACTTGTTAGCACTGTAACGGATGACTTCTCTGGATGCGGTTTAAGCCCAGTGAAAATGAGCCTTTAAACAAGAATAAATTGACCATTAACAGAATTGACAAAACAAATAACAAAAATTAATTAGGCCAAATTTTAGCTGTTTTGTTTCTAGTATTTAAACGGTGCGTTACTCTTATTGTTTAGCCAATAGGCTATTATATAACTTAGATTTTGCAGTTAACCACGGTCTGTAACCCATTCACCGCCACTGACTTGAACTCCAGTTCGTCACTGTTGCCACTTGCCATTCTTGCCACCCACCTACCACCGACTTCATACTTATGCGGTAAACACTATAGATACCTACCTGCGCTTACCGCATCGCTGGTATATATGGAATCGCAGCGTTTAGCGCTTGAAGCCCGCAACACACTGGCGCGGCCCGCGGTGGCGGTCAATAGTAAATTTGACAGCTAATGACAAGTTTACTACTGACCGCCGCGGCCAGGCCGCGCCAGTCTGTGAGAGGCTTAAGACTTTCGTGGTGTGGTGGGGGTGCCCAGGTGCCCACCTCGGTATTTTTTTCTGTGGCGGCGATTGGCCTAAAGCCGAGTTAACTGTGTGACGATACTATAATGAATAATGATATTAGTGCCTTTTATTGCTTTCAGAAAATTCCGTGAACAATGACTTAACATCCATGGATAATATGAAAATTAATACTGGATGAAATATTGGTAAGTTTTTATAAATAAAATGAATCAATTTGATATTTTTAGTTTTGTATAGGTAGACACAATATCACTTTAACGGGTGACTTTCCTTGAGAGAGATATATATTCAACACAAGCATCCCAACTACATTTTTTATTTTATACTATTTATCCCGGCTTAAACGTCATGTCCCGAATGAATAGAAAATAAAATTAAATAAATATTTGCGGACAATCTTACACAAATCGGCCTAGTTCCAAAATAAGTGAAGAAAAAAGTTATGATTGAAAAAATTAATCGTTTGTTTGTAAATAGGTTCCCCAAAACAGTATATATTTAGGTACTAACGATTTTGATGAGATGTATATGTCACCGTTAGATTGTGATAACCGTCAGTTTATAATCTTACCCGTTATATTGTAAGCTGACGGAATATTGTGAACTGCCAAAATAATTCATTTTATAAACTAACAATGTCATATCGTCAAATTGTGAACTGAATCAAATTTGCCTGTTTCGGAAGGCAACCTGTGCGCTGTTTGGTTGAGCGAATTATTCCACTTGCACCAGTTTCCACTTACGTCAGAGCATGATTGTTTTTTTTTTGTTATTCAGACCTTTTGTTCCATTTATTTCGGCATCCAGCAGTGTCGACGGAGCCCCGCTGCGCGGGGCTCCTATTTCTGGGCGCTTTGCCCTTCGGGCAACTGAAGATACCTGACTAACCTAACCTACCTAGTCTTTGTGTACGTTCAATAGCAAGCCGATTTGATCTCAGTTCACAATTTGACGATTCGACTTTGAAAGTTTATAAACTTACGAAAAATATTGCGTTAAATTGTGATCGGTTTTGACAGTTTTTCGACAGTTTATAATATCGCGAGTAAGATTATAAACTGACGGTGTTCACAATCTAACGGTGACATATATAACACGGGGACTTATGGCGGCAAAAGTTTTATCAATCTGGACAGCGTTAGGTCGATTTACTCACAACGCCAGTTACTTATAGGTACATAATACGAATACTGCCCATGTGTGGAGGCAAGACCAGTTAGTAGTCGGACGTATTGTATAGGCTGGTGATGACGAATACGAGTACAAATAAAACCAACATATAGACGGGAATCACTTTAATTGGGGATAAGCGAATATTTACAAAGGACAGTAACCAATGGGCATGACGTGACACGGCGAAGTTTGCACCTCGCTAGTACGGGATGCCATAGCCAAGGTGCAAACCTACTAGTAGATACTGTTTAGAAGTAGGTGGGTCCGACGTAGCCGGGGGCAATGTAGCGGCCGCCCAGGCCTCCCCAGCCGAAGCCGTTCACCACCGTCGGTCCGGCGACCAGGGTCTGGAAACAGGGGTAAAATTAGTTGGATAAATTGATGTGTGAAGAAAGAGGGACTGTAGAAGGGAGTAATATATGTATGAAAACGCGGGAGTAGAACAGGGCACCGATTCCATTGACACGGGACAATATCAAACGAATTTACACAAATCAAATTAGCCCCATAATAAGTTGAATAAAAATCTTGCGTTATGGGTACTAGTCGAACGATATATTACAAATACTTACATTGAAAACATCCAAGACTCAGAAACAAATATTAATGCTACAAATATGTGCCCTTACCGGGATCCAAATTCCATACCCAGGACACACACAAATATGAATATTCGTTATGCTTGCATATTTATTTCTTTATCGGTCACCTTTTTATTTTAATCACTCTTTTTTTTAGTCACCTTGGAACGGCTGTACGGAACTCGCAAGCGACGTTAAAACCTGGGAAAGTTTTTCACTTAGGAAGCCAACAAAAAAGCTAGCATACAAAAAAAACTATATAATTTGAACCCTTTCGTTCGGATATTAAATTTGAATTTGACATGACTTAAAATCAAACGAAACAAAAGAAATGCAAGTCTCTTCCTTTAATAATTTACTTTGAAAACAAAGTTTTAACCGACTTCTAACCAGTACTAGTAGTTGCTTCAAGTTAGCCTATAAAATTTGAAGAGTTCCCTCGATTTCTCCAGGATTTTCGTGACAACGGGACCAATCTGGAATTATATGCTTTCAAACAAAGAAATAATTTTTCAAATCGGTTCATAAATTACCGAGATATCGCGTAACAAACACACAAAAAAATACTGTCGAATTGAGGACCTCCTGTTTCACTTTGTTCCAGGACTCAGGAGGCGATAAGAAGGAACTCCAGCAAGTCAGGAGGTGATATGTGTCTTACCCTAGCACCAACAGGAGCGATGCCGGGAGCCACGAGCCCTGGGTAGGTGAACAGCTGGGGGGCTGCGGCCGCCAGCGCCACCAAGCACAAGAGGAAGAACACCTGTCCACAACATAAACAAATATCAAGGGATAACCTTATATATATATCCCTTCAGCTGTGGTTACCCCTCATTTTTTCCTGCAGATCTGTGGAGACCCCTCAGAGGGCCGCAAGAGCTGATCTTACTTTCATAAAGATATAACACCCAATCGTGTATCGATCTCGTTTTAATCCATTGAAACGAATAGCAAATGAAGCGAGACAGCTAGCAAGTCATAATTTCTATGGTCAATGGAGGAATTTTCTTATTTGGTCGTTAGTCTAAAACGGTCATTAGCGCTATGACACGGTCGGTGTTCGCGAGTGAAAATTTGTGGGTTTAATGCAGAATTTTAGTGCCAGAAAGAGAACACTTGTGAACAGATATAACCAAGGTGGACTGATGACCCGGTAAAGGTAGCGGGAGTCCGCTGGATGCGGGTGGCGCAGGACCTGTCGTTTTGGCACTCTGGCGGAGGCCTATGTCCAGCAGTGGACGTCTTTCGGCGGATATGTTGATGGTGGACCTTACACAAATCGATCAAGCCACATTATAGTACGCTCAATGAGGCTGGTATTGGTACATGCCTACCTAATTACCTAAATGCATATAACATCCAAGACTCAGAAACAAATATTCATGCTCATCACACAAATAATTGCCCTTACCGGGATTCGAACCCAGAACCACCAGCTACCTATACAGCCCGCTACTCTGGAACTTATTTTAAGCTCACCTCAACGCTCACCCACAAATATACCTTGACGCCGCGCTTCGTAGTAACTAAGCTTATAGGTAGAGGTCTAGTTTCGTTAGGCGTGACGGGTGCGGAAAGAATAACAGCACGTCACGGCAGGGCCGAAAGCAAGGAATATGTTTTAGCAGTCTATGTTTGTATGTGTATGTTCCACTGTAGCGTTTAAAATACTGAACCGATTTTGTTAAATGGGGTGGCAATCGATTCGAAATTATGGTCCGGGTGACATAGGCTACCTTTTGTATGAAAAATAAAAACATGGCTGCTGTCACAGAAATAATAATGACTTTGAAAAAAAAAATTGCTATCATAGCGTGTTGGGTAGGTATCAAATTAAAGAGGAGAAATTTTAGAGTTCAAATATGTAAAAAATATTATTCATAGTCACTTTTCCGTAGTCAGGATATAGTTGACAATGGCGAAAGATAAACCGCACGCGGCAAGTTTTTTTAACGTTTTATGCTTGTTTGAAATCGCAACAGTACTCGGTCGTCGTAAAGTTGCAGTTAAATGCAAGAACAAATTTAACTTTTATCAGAGTGAAGGTATAACGGTTTCTTTTGTCGATTCAATTTTTGGAAATTTTTCTAATTTTTTTTTTTCGAATAGAGTCACTCTCGATTTCTTCAGCTCACAGAGCCACTAGTTAGGTAGGAATTAAATGCTATTTATTTTTGTTATGTTAATATACCTATATATACCTATATATTTATATTTATTTACGTTGCCAATTTATCTAATCCTATAATTTTATAAGAACCACGAACAATGAAATAAATAAATCGATGACTTACGGCGTATTTCATTTTGACGATGAATTAGATTTCACAAGAACTGCTTGGTAAGCCTTCTTAGTGCAAACTACATCTTGGTCCAGAAGACAGCCGCATATATAGGGCCCTCAGAAGGTCATCGGGTCCTGGCGTAGAACTCAACAAGGCGTAGTACTAGGTAGAACCTCCAAAGGTCAGACTTGCATGAATACCTAATAGAAATACCTGAGATAAAAACTGACGCCCGCTTAATATGGATACAGTAAATTATAGGCAGCTACAGTTGATAATTATTTTAAAAGGTATTAAGTCTCTCCTCAGCTTATTGTATCGAGATCGTTTAATCCTCGAGGAAGCGTGCACCACCTCATAGCATAGGCGCAAATTTGTATTTTGTCCGCATATTATACATTGCCTAACAAGTTAACAACATTGCCAATTCATAGTTGACGTGCCACGTAATGCACATATTCTAGGGTGAATTTTCATATTTTTGTATTCTAACCGTCCTAAATCTAATATTTCAGTCATTATTTTTTTTTATTAATGCCAGTTATTTCTAAAGTCCTTGGTCTTGTCTAGACAGTGTGCTACTTAGCGGATTTAACGATATACTAGCCTACCTACTAGGTAACTACCTACGTTAACGTAGGGAAGATATGTGGCCCAGTGTCTTCATTGACAGAAAGGTACTTTCCTAGGACATTGTGTCATTCTGATTTTGAAAGTGGAGATATCCCTAGGGTGCCTGGGAGGTTTTTTGGCTTAGAAATTTCGAAGACAGCTGATGATATTAAGATCACCTAACCTATTTGATAAAAAGTCTATTAACTAAGAATCCTCGAGATTTAATGAATCGCGAGCATAATAATTGATAGATAATCTAACAAACACACACGGTATTTTTATCTCAAAGCGTAGATTCGAAATGAATTTAACTAACTAGGCAGTACCTACCTATGTTCTTTTCGTGTACCTTTCAAATAATCTAAGTTGAAGCAAAACTCAAGACAGCCTAATTAATAGGTGTGTTGACATCAAATAAAATAACCAATAATGTTGAATTATCTCGAAAAAGGAATAAAAATATTGTCAAATGGAGAAAAAAGAAGTTATAAGTGTCCAAAGTTTTAAGGGTAATACTTCATATGATACGATTGTCATTTACTATAACGCTCGAGTGTCGTGACGCACGATCCCCGAGCGTTTTCTCTCTCTAACAAGCAATATTATAATATAATTTACTTTAAAAACAAAGTTTAAACCGACTTCAATTCAGTACTTCGCCAAGCCACATAGTACATTAAAATTTCCACAGTTCCTTTCCAATTTACGACATGAACTGCTTTCCGAGAGCAAATGCGTTGATTATTACAGAAAAACCCTAAGTCGCTATATGTGGGCTGATAATATTTGAGGAGTTCCGTCGATTCCTCAAGGATCTCCGAATTAACACTTCATTAGTTGCTACTTCAACGGAATCATGTCTGAATCTTTGATGTACTTTACATCTTTGAGGAGTTTCATAAGTCATCTGTGGTCGTCATCATCAGTTCCACTTCACCAAAATTACGAGTACCGAGGGTAACACGAGAACACGGGTATGCACGAGTTTTAATAGAAAAAGCCAATAAATATTGAGGGTTGCCCTCAATTTTCCTGGAATCCCATCATCAGATCCTGACTTGGTGACAATGGGACGACCTCAGGAGTATACTCTTTCGAATAAAAAAACAATTTTGGAAATCGGTCCACAATTGACGGAGAAATTGGCGAACATACATTACAACTTTGAGGAGTTCCATAAGTCATCTGTGGTCTTCATCATCAGTTCCACTTCACCAAAATTGCGATTTACGAGGGTAAATACACGAGTTATAATAGAAAATACCGAAATCACTACACGCGTGCCCTTAAAATTTGAGGGTTGCCCTCAATTTCCCTGGGATCCCATCAGCAGATCCTAAATTGGTGACAATCGGACCACCTCGGGAGTAAGTATACTATTTTGAATAAAAAAATAATATTGGAAATCGGTCCACAAATGACGGAGAAATCGGCGAAAATACATTAAAATAAAACACTGTAACATATAACCTCATTTTTTGAAGTCGGTTAAAAAGTTGTAGCTTCGTAATTTTTTGTGATATCCGAATGGGATTTTTGTCACTAGGCATATTTTTTTGCCTTCTTTCTTTTGGAGTAATACGCAATAAATGAATTAGGAATTATGAATTAAATGTTTTGTCCACAGCCACACCCCCATTAAACAAGCGAGCGAAGCGAACGAAACAAACTAACCGATTCTCTTAAAAAATTGTGAGCGGGTTCGTTAATTATATAGTTTTTTTTTAAGCGGTGCGCGCGTTATACAGACCCACTAGTTTTTACAGTAGAGTCTGGCCAGGGAAAGATGAGCCTGAGATTGATTTAAAACTTTGTATACGGCAACAGTATCTACCTAAATATCATTGTCAAAAGTCTCAAATCATTATTCTTGATACGTGATATACTAACTAAGAAAGTAACTCTTCCATAATAAATTGGACTGTTTTTACTTTCTAACAGAATTAAACAGTGGTGTGGTACAGATAATATCATTCTCATTGAGGAATATGTATCATGAAAAGTTCAATTATTATGTCTCGTCAAAATTAAAATTTTGGATAGTGGTTTAAATTATTCTTTATACAAAGTAGATTGAAGTTAAGGACTTTTATGTCAAATAACTTTACTTCCTTCTGCTTTATCAGTTGCATTGTGTAAATTGAAGAAAAGCAATAATTTTTCAAGTAGGTATTTTTTTTTTCGGTGTTGCAACACGCTGCTTTGTTTTTTTTTTTCTCTACCGACGGTTATGTATTAAATAATGGTAACATACTCGTACTCGTAGTTGGGTCATTGTCAGTCACAAAAACAAAAATCATCTTTCCGTTGGTCAATAGTTAAGGGCTTATGTTTATATATAATATGTTTTTATCACATAAAATTATAGAAGAGGCAACGCCGTTTATGCGGATTCAGAGTTCAACCAAAAATTAGGCTTTATAGCGCTTAACTTTGGCAATGTCCACCGAAGAGACGCGAACCTATATCTGACAATGACCCAGTTGATAGGTACTCGTAGTTTGTATAACATAATAACAGCAGTCCTGTACAGACAAAGTCAAGTACCTAATTATTTATTGCATCATACTATTTATAATAACCAAGTCAAGAATGTCACCAATCGCAATTATCGATTTGAATTGAATACATCGTAGCTTGCACAGTTGCATTTAATTAGGGACAGTCAACTAGCTCCCTATGACATAAAGACCCAAGTAACACAGTAAACGCCTTTCAAACCTTTCGTGTGGGTAAAGTAGGTATGCCTACCTTAAACGAACACATTAGCCTAATCGGTTGGTATAGTGCGGATTCTATTTCTAGGCAGAATTACTCTACTAATTTATAATCACTTCTGTTTATGACTATTAAACAAAGCGATTGTCTTTCATTATTAAGTGTAACCGATAATTGATACTGTAAACTACACTTCTTCATCCAAAAGGCGGCTTTATGTCTGAGGAAAGGTGGACTCGGGTCGACATTGAGAAATACTTCTTAGCAATAATTAAATAAAAATAAAATAAAAAGCATTTATTATTATTTATTTAATAGCCTTAAGTGTCCCACTGCTGAGCAAAAGCCTCCCTCTTTTCCTTCCACGTATCCCTATCCTTTGACCAAAAAGCATTTATTTCTGATAAAATAATCCATAGATGTTAGTATTACAATACACTTAAATAACTATGTTAGTACCTAACCTTAAGTGCTGAGAGGTCCAGTGCCTGATTAGGGCGCTGTCCCATCTCTCTGCCACGACAGCCAGGAGACCGTGGCGGCTATAGCGCGCACTCTGCGGAGCGTCGCGGCGCAGCGCTTGCGCAGCGTGGCGTTGGAATCCATCCACATGCGCGTCGGCGAAGAACATGCTCGACGCGCTACAGATACAGTATTGCGGCAGCCGCAACAATACCCTGAAGGCGTCGTTATATTGTACACGCATGGCATTAATAGCACGCTGCGTGTACCTGGTCCACTGGCTACAGGCGTACAGCGAACTACAGTACGCTCGAAAGAGTGTTACTTTAACTTGCGCTGTACACCTGCTGAACCTCCGGGCTATCATGTTTGCCCTGACGGCCAATGCCCTACGCTCGCGTTAATTCGATATCCGCATCGTCACGCAGATCATGGCAGACGCAGGCCACTTGGAACCGTTGGAAAAGTATCGCATGGTGATTTTCGTGGATGGCTACTCTCTACGATGATTAGCTGTGCATAAATTAGCCTGGAACAAATGGTTGAATTGTTTATTTTTATTTTATTAATGTGTTCTCGTCGGTATGGCGGGCTCTAAGTCACACGCACGCGTGGGCACTACGCTACCGCCTACTTATTTTTTCATCGACTATCAGAAAATACAAGAATTTTGTGTAAGAAATCGTTCGACTTTCGTAATTTAACCGACACGTTCAATTACCGCCCACGCGTTTGGGCCGCCGGTATCAGCGCTATGACCATCATTTTCCTTTTCTTCATTACGTAATTAGACCCCTGAATGGTCGCCATACTTGGTACAAAAACCTTAAAAAATTGTGTCAGCATCTCCCGGTCTATAAGCTATATTAACATTGGGATTTTATTAAATATATTGACTGACGTAGCGAAAGTCGGTAGTGATAATTTTCATTTTCGAATTAGGTAGGTTGGGCTAGTCTGCTATTGGGGCGTAAAAGGGGCGGACGAATTTAAGTACTGTGGGAAAAGGAACATATTATTTTTAACAAAAACAATTTGAATTGCGACCTGTAGAGGATAACAGCCGCACGGACGCCGAACATACTACTATACGCCGGAATACTATATAAAAATTATATTATATGGAATATTTTTGTCCATTAAGATTTTCGAAAATTAAAAAAAAATGGTAATACGACAGGCTCGCGAGTTATAATTATTCTGTGCGTTTGGAAGCGAGCGCTAAATACACGTTCAACTCAAACCAAAATGAAATTAGACTGCGTACCCTATGTCGCGAATCGACACGCGGCTGTCCACAAAGCGTCAGAATAATAAGTAGCAGTCACCAGCGCGCGTTATCTCCACTTATAATAATCTCCATCTCCACTTATAATAAATCTCTAAATTAAAAAAAGAATCAGCCAGTTTGAAACTAAGCTTAGCGCGGTTCGAATGTTCTCAGCATCCCATTAACGGAAAAATATGAAACATTTTATATAGGTACATTATTATTCTAGCTGCAACTTAGGATAGTTTTTATCCGACTTCGACAGTTAAATAATTTTCCGAAATATACGACTTCATTTAATTTTTCATTTATTTTTATTGAAATCAAACGCTGCTCCAACTGTCAGCTATAAGAACCGTCAAATTTTCGTCAAAATGGCGGAATTGCTTTGCCTTTCACTTATTAATAATTTAAATCCAGTCTACGATAGACCTTTACGAGACAAATGCTAAAATATAAACCATAAAAAAATATTCGATTCTGATATGAGAACTTATATGCGCAAATGTCGTTTTATGTCGTAATTTCAATAAATGAAATCAACAAATTTGAACAATATAATTAACACGAATTTGTTTTTTTTGAATGACAATGGCACGCGCTCGGCGCATTCAGCCAAAGTACCTGCGGCGCTACCACGAAAACCGATACTCAATGTTCATATATTTGCATCCCTGTCACTCGAGTATGGTTAGTGCGATAGAGATAGAGATACCCGAATATTTTCGAATTCCGAAGTTCGTGGTTATAGCTCAGGAATCGAAAATATGGTAAATAATCATAATGTATTTTCTCGAAAAAGAATTTAAAATAAATATAGTCAAATGGAGAAAAAAACAAAGCAAGAGGTTATATAGGTAATGATTAAGTTATAAGAGTCCAAAGTTTTAAGAGGGGGTATGTTCTGTCCCTTTTCCGCAAAACGCACCTTCATATGAAACGATTGTTTTTTACTATGACGCTCGAGTATATTGACGTCACAGTCCCTCATCGTTTTCTCACTCTAACAAGCGACATTAAAACGGATGTAGCTTCATAATTTTTTGAGATATTTGAATGGGAGTTTCATTATCTTCTATCTATTTATACATAATAAATGCCTATGTCCTGACTGACTTATTCACTCAATCACTCACTCACTCACTCATCAACGCACAGCCGAAACTACTAATCTTAGAGAGTTGATTTTTGCACAGTGTGTTGCTTTTATAACGTGGGCTAGGAATAAAAAGGGATTTTTTAAAATTCTACCCCTAAGGGGGTAAAATGGGGGTGCAAAGTTTGTATGGGAGAACCTTTTTTTTTTGAGCTATAGACTTAAACTTTGTAGAAAAATTAGTTATTAGAATACAAATGAAACACTTTCAGCGTTTTGGAAAATTCCACCCCTACGGGGGTAAAATAGGGGTGCAAGGTTTGTATGGGGGAAACATTTTTTTTTTAAATAGAGACTTAAAACTTTGTAGAAAGATCAGTCATTAGAATACAAATAAAGAACTTTCAGGGTTTTAGAAAATTCTACCCCTAAAGGGGTAAAATAGAGTGCAAAGTTTGTATGGGAAAAACTACTTTTTTTTAAATAGAGACTTAAAACTTTGTAGAGAAATTATTCATTAGAATACAAATAAAGTACCTATATTCAGTGTTTTAAAAAAATCTACCCCTAAGGGTAAGGGGGTAAAATAGGGGTGCAAATTTTGTATGGGGGAAACAATATTTTTTTTAAACAGAGACTTAAAACTTTGTAGAAAGATTAGTCATCAGAATACAAATTAAGTACTTTCAGCGTTTTAGAAAATTCTACCCCTAAAAATAGGGGGCTAAAATAGGGGTGCAAAGTTTGTATGTGGGAAACTATTTTTTTTAGCTAGAGTCCTAAAACTTTGTAGAAAGATTATTTAAATACAAAGAAAGTTCTTTCAGCGTTTTGGAAAATTTCACCCCTAAGGGGGTAAAATAGGGTGCAAAGTTTGTATGGGAAAAACATATATTTTTTTAATAGAGACTTAAAATTTTGACGAAAAATTACTTATTAGAACATGAAAAATACTACATTCGGCGTTTTACAAAAATCATTCCCTAAGGGGGTTAAAAAAGGGTGCAAGGTTTGTATGGGGAACACTTTTTCTGAGCTAGACACTTAAAACTTTGTAGAAAGATTACTTATAAAATACAAAAAAAAAGACTTTAAGCGTTTTGAAAAAATCTATCCCTAAGGGGGATAAAAAGGGGTGCAAAGTTTTTATCAGGGAAAGTTTATGTTTTTGAGTTAGAGACTTGAAACTTTGTAGAAAGATTACTTATTAAAATACAAAAAAAGAACACAAATCGTTTTAGAAAATTCCACCCCTAATAGGGTTAAAAAGGAGAGCAAGCTTTGCATGAGCAACACTTTTTTTTGAGTTAGACTTAAAACTTTGCAAAAAGATTACTTATTAGAATACTAAAAAAGAACTTTCAGCGTTTTAGAAAACTCCATCCCTAAGGGGATCCTTAAGATCCTTAAGAAGGGTAGCCAGTGTTGTGTGGGAAAAACTTTTTTTTTTACTAGACTTAAAACTATTCAAAATGTTACTTATTAAAATTAAAAATAAAGTACTTTCAGAGTTTTAGAAAATTCCACCCCTAAGGGGGTTAAGAAAGCTTTGTATGGGCAACACTTTTTTTGAGCTAGAGACTTAAAAGTTTACGAAAAAAGTTCTTTCAGCGATTAGAAAAATTCAACCTCTAAGGGGGTTTAAAAGGGGGTTCAAATTTTAAATGGCGAGCAATAAAATTTTAGAGTGTGAGTAAGAGATTTTTAACTTCGGTCTTATTCTGTACGTTAAAAGACTACAAAACTGATTACAGAGTTTTTCCAAATTCATCCCCTAAGAGTGTTAAAATTGGTTCAAAGTTTGAGTATTTCAAGGCATTTTTAAAGTATGAGATTTTTAACTTTGGTTTTAGACTGTTTGTTCACAAACTAGAAAATGAACATCAACTTTTTTTTTAATTATCCCCTAAAAGAGGATTCAAATTTTGTATTGAGAGAAATCATTTTCTAAGACGATAAAAAGTTCTACGCGGACGAAGTCGCGGGCAACAGCTAGTATTATCTATTCCGTCTGATATGAACACTTTTACTAATTGAAAGTATTGAAACCCGCCTAGCGGGCGCCTACGCCGTAGTCGCTTTCCGCTACGTACGGGGAAAACCACGGGATCGGCTACGAGCGTAGCGCGTACCAATCCTTGGCAGTGAATGTGTAATGCTGGTGACTGACATATTTGACACTAATTAACGCATTTGTATCTGTTACGTAGTTAGCCTGATTTATTTATTTCGAGATAAACATTACAGGATCTGCAAACTTAAATTAAATTAAACCAATAAATGATAATTTATCTCCTAATCATGTGAAATTAGTGCTCAAAATGTAATCAGCACGCTTAACACTAACGGTCAATAAAACCAATTAAGATAATACCTGGGCAGACCATATCTGACCCACATCAGCTTTTTTACGTAAGTCGAAATCGATTTTAATAAAATACCTAGATGTTACGACGAATAAGTGATGATCGGATTACACAAATCGTTTTATTACTTTTTTTCAGTTTAACTGATAAGTCTTCCTACATACAACTAAATTGATATTTTAACGGCCACTGGCCGAGTAATTTTAATGCTACCTATTCATTTGAACTAGAATTCTATAGATATTAGTTCGATCATTTTATTTTTTAATCTTTATTTATGAAAGTTTTTTTATTAACCGAGATGTAACTTGCTCTTGCAACATTAAGCACAGAACAGTATAATAGTATTAGTGACTGGACTACTGAATTTTATACTCGCACCTGCTCTTTAATCTTTGCTTGTTATACCTACAATGCATGAGAGTATCGATGAAATTGCATCGAAGGGATGAAATGCATATACCTAAGTATACTGTAAAGCACTATTAGAAAACAAGCCCATATGGAACAGAAATTATCAAATAATATTACTAGCGATAGGTCTGGTATAGTCTACTGCAAAGATAGTTACTGTTATCGCACCCAAAAATATATGAGTCGGTGTCGGAATATACATACTGATCACGCAATAAATAGATAGGTACTTAATGTATCGTAAACTAGCGTCAAATCTTGGGATTAGACCTAGATTTCAAAAACTGTTTTACACGGATCTAACGCGATATTTGTTTACCTTTATTTATTTACTAGCTGTTGCCCGTGACTTCGTCCGCGTAGAACATGTTATCGTCTAAGGGCCTACGCTAGCTGACGCGGGTGCACGGAGCGGGCGCACGCCTGCGGGTACCCGCTCTATGCACCCGCCGCGGGTTAGTTAGCGCTGCTAATACTATTTTTCAATAGGCGTCCACCCGCTCCGTGCAAACAGCGTCAGCTAGCGTAGGCCCTTAGTGTTTGCTTAAGGAATGAATTAAAAAAAAACATTGAAATTAATTGTGTAGTAAACAGTCTAAAACCGACGTTACAAATCTCTTACTTTCAAAATGTTTGCTCTCTATACAAACTTAGAACCCCCCTTGAACCCTCATACCATAGTAAACAGTCTGAAAATGTCTTGCTCTCTGTACACACTTCGAACCCCCTTTTAACCTTCTTAGGCGATGAATTAAAAAAAAACGCTGAAAGAAGTTTTGTAGTCTTTTAGCAAACAGTCTAAAATCGAAGTTACAACTCTTTTACTTTAAAATTTTATTGCTATCCATACAAACTTTAAACCCACTATTGACGCTTAAAAAATTAAAAAGAAAAAACATTAAGTTTGTTTTATTGTAATAAGTAATTTTTCTACAAACTATCAAGTATCTAGCTCAAAAAAGTGTTTCCCATACGAACCTTGTACCCCTTTTTAGCCCCTTAAGATGTGGAATTTTTCAAAACGCTGGCAGTACTTTTTTTGAAATTGAATAAGTAATCTTTCTACAAAGTTTCAAGTTTCTATCTAAAAAAAAGTTTCCCCCATACAAATTCACCTCTTTGTCGAATTTTCTAAACCACTGAAAGTAATTTACCTATATTTGTATTCTAATAAATAATATTTCTATACAATTTCAAGTCTCTAGCTAACAAAAAAAGTTTCCTCTTAACAAATTTTCACCTTATTTTATCCCCCTTAGGGGTGGAATTTTACAAATCGCTGAAAGTACTTTATTTAACAAAGTTTTAAGACTAACTAAAAAAATGATTCCTTCATACAAATGTTGCACCCCCTTTTAACCCCCTTTGGGGTGGAATTTTCTAAAAGGCTGAAAGTACTTTTTTTGTACTTCAATACGTAATCTGTTTACAAACTTTTAAGCTTCTATCTCAAAACAGAGTTTCCCTCATACACAATTTTCAACCCTTTTTAACCCCCTTAGGGGTAAGAAATTTCCAAAACGCTGTTTCTATATTTGTATTCTAATAAGTAATCTTTCTACAAAGTTTCAAGTCTCTTCCTAAAAAAATAAAGTTTCCCCCATACAAAATTTGCACCACTTTTTAACCCCCTTAGGGGCAGAATTTTCCAAAACGCTGAAAGCACTTTATTTGTATTCTTATAAGTAATCTTTCTACAAAGTTTTAAGTCTCTAGCTCAAAAAATAAAGTTTCCCTCATACAAACTTTGCACCTTTAACCCTTTTAAGGGTGGAATTTCCAAAAATCCCTTCTTATCCGTTGCCTTCGTTGTATAGCCTCTCTAGCCTCTCTAGCCCCAGTAGTTTCGGCTGTGCGTTGATGAGTGAGTGAGTAAGTGAGTAAATGAGTCAGTCAGGACATAGGCATATAGAAGATAGATTACTCTTTCCTGCACGGCTATCACAAGACGGCGCGCGAGTTCTCTCGATATTTCTCGCGCTATACGTCTCTTTCTAATATTCTAATAAGTGAGAGACGGATAGTGCGAGAAAAATCGAGAGAGCTCGCGCGCCGTCTTGTGATAGGCGTGCTGGGTCTTTCGCTTGTCTTCCAAATAGGGGTGTAGACTCAAAATTTATTATTACTTCAAAAGAAAGAAGGCAAGAAAATTTGCCTGAAGACGAAAATCCCATTCAAATATCTCAAAAAATTATTTAAATTCAACAGTTACTTCAAGATCCTCGAGCGTCATAGTAAAAAACAATCGTTTCATATGAAGGTGCGTTTTACGGAAAAGGGACAGAACATACCCCCTCTTAAAACTTTGGATACTTATAACTTAGTGATTACCTATCAGCGTTTGATTTAAATAAAAATAAATGAAAAATTGAATAGTCGTATAATTCGGAAAATTAATTAAGTGTCTCAGTCGGATAAGAACTATCCTAAGTTACAGCTAGAACCTACCTGTAAAAAATGTTTCATATTTTTCCGTTCATCGGATGCTGACAACATTCGTAACAACACAAAGCTTAGTTTCAAACTGGCTGATTCTTTTTTTAATTTAGAGATTTATTATAAGTGGAGATGGAGATAATGGACGGGTAGTGGACTTTTATTCGGGTGTACCCCCCATGTTTTTATCGACTTTTGGAGGGTAGTGAAATATTGTAAACCTATATCTCTGTTAACTACTTGCTGGGACGACAGTTATCTGCGACCATGACCGGTGCAACCCGTGTCGAAGCGTCAGAAATAAAGGTAAATAAATATCGCATTAGACCCGTGTAAAACGGTATTTTAAATATGTGTACAAAGCGCGAGAGTTTAAAGTGTTATAGATCAAGATTTGGCTTAGGCATAGGCACTAGGTTGAGCAGACCCCGGGCTACTTTAAGGTACAGCCGGGAAAAAGGCTAGGAGGATAATGAGTACTTGTGTAGAGTATGTATTTCTCGCATTATTACAAAGCCATAAGGTGCAAAAGTGTATACATAACTTTGACGACTGTACAGTCGCCATCACATACATCGGAGCAAACAAGCAGCTCACAAACATCGGAACGCACCTCTATTTTCAAGGCATTGGGGTGCATGTGCCGATATTTTTGAACACCTACAGTGTACCTAAAATGTATGTGATGGCGACTGTACCTACCTGCACGAAACAGAAGAAAATTAGTAAAAACTTTTAACGCTCCATACTTTATTAATTTTATGAATATATCGGTTGACACAAATTGTTCTAGGCGTAATCATAGGGTAATGCAAATCTAGATTCTAGCATAACTAGATACACAGTGGGCGTTGCTGATTATTTAGTCATTCAGTACTATACTATATATAGGAGTTATTTGAATTGGATCAAGTTTTTAGGGTTCTGTATCTTAACAGATTAAATGCACTAAAGACAGTCTAGACTAGAACTAAGATAACGCCTAACTACAAAAGAAGTAGACGTAAAGAAGAAAAATAAAAATTACAAGATTTGAACTTAACCAAATACTACTAATACTAGGTACTTATAAATTGTATTTCCAACTGTACCATTTTTGGACAGTCATCATTGTCATCAACTAGGTATAGGTAAAAAACTTAACTCAAGCCGTTCTTGTATGTAGTTGTGACCTGTTTGAATAGACATTAGTTACAGTCAGGGGTATTCATTTAGGTACATAGTTAGTTACCTACATAAATATCCGTTCAAGACTCTACTGTCAATGTCATAAAGGCGTGTACAGATACTTATGTCCTTATTAGGTTTAAAGAACTTTTATTTTTCTCTAAGAAATTATACATTTCACTTATGAGAAACTTAACTAATTTTACAAAACGTTTATATCGGTAGGTAAGCCCCACAAGGTGCTTAACACTCTAAGCATATTACACAAAATAGATTATAAATTACAGTAGTACACACAATATGTAGGTAGTTATGTAACAAAATTTTTAAAATCTATTAAAATATTCACTAAATCGAAATACGCTATCCAGTTTAAATTATAATAGGTCTAAGCCTGTAATAGTATCTAATACAAAATATTAACAAAGGTATTTGTTGAACAAATTTTGTTCCTAGAAGTAAGAAAGTGTAATACAAATAATACAAAATTGCGCGAATAATTCGCACACTGAGGGTAGGGAGGGATTAGTTGAATACAGTCAGAAAACAGTTCACTTATAAAATTGGGTTCGATTACATTTTATGCCTTAATGCAATGCACATTAGGTCGAAAATAATTATACGGGGATTAGTTGAATAGTAACACGATACTTCTTTGTTTACGACTTGTCACTGACATGGCCGGATTTAGATATTTTTAATAACGAAGTCTTTTAATTTCCGTTTAAACATATTAATTTTTTTACAATCTTTGATGTGTTTAGGTATTTTGTTATAGAACTTTGCCCCTTCATATTCTATGCTTTTTTGTCCAAATTTAGTACGCGCTGGCTGGAGACATAGATTGTTGGCATTACGTAGAGGACGTAATCCTGCCTCTGTTTTAGTTTTAAAAGATATTTGTGAATGGATTTTTTTCCGAGTATTTTTCTTATTAGGAGGCAAGTATTGTTAAAGTATGACTGGTTAAGATTATTAATTTTAGTTTCTGAATAAATTTATTTATGCACGTCTACGTATATTAATACCACTGACTGTACATATTTAAAATTTGTAACACAAAAAAACAAATGCAGATTCGAATATGCATGTTACAACGATTTAGGAATCAACTCGTCACACCAAAATTTTGTTCTAATCGGTCACACCGCCAAAAGCAGTATTATTTGTTTCAACTCGTCGCAACTAGGTCATAATTCATAATTTTGTAGCTATTGGTCACACTGCAAATCTGTTCTTATTCGTCATCCCATCAAAAAGTTCTAACTGGTCACAAGGAGGATACCTCTTGCGGAGCTTGCGTCGAGGCGAGGCGATGCTGTTCCGATGCCGACATGTGTGCGTTACAGTATGGAATTTCTTACAAAGAAGCGGCGCCGAGGCGGCGCCGGTCCGGTCCCGAGCGGTTACGTGTGCGACAACCTTAAGTTTGCTAAATTTATAACACATCCTCTTGGCTTTGTCGCAGTCGTGTCAAAAGTAAAGATGTTTCTGTCAAAAATATCATTTTCGGTACAAGCTTTTATTGCCGACTGTACTCTTCAGAATACCGTCATCAACTACTCTTTGAAACGAATCTAACGAGCCCAAACTCAACGGGGTTACGTCGGTTAAGTACTGGATTCCCATGGCCACCTTCTGTCTCCATCATCAGATCAGCTCGATGGACCATAATATTGAATTGTCATCCAAACTATACATTTACCCAAAACTTCAGCTCAATCGGTTGAAGATATCTTCTGTAAAATTGAGTTGCAAGATTCCACCCGACTGAACTTATTTACATAGTTACATACATTGCAAGTTAAGGTGGTTCGATTGCCATACAAAACCTTATTTGACATTCGCAAGCCAACGGCGTGATATTTTAAGAAACTTATGTAACAAACTTTCATAAATTGGCTTCCCATTTGCGCCAAATTCCCCCTTTCCTAGAATAAACTTGTATAAACTAGATTTATTTGAGAAATTGGTTTGGGGCGTGATATTTTGGGAAAACTTTTTTTCTCAACTTGTAACAAAAGCGGAACCCTCATAAGACGAGCTATATTAAATCTTGACCTGTTTGTAGACGGTTTACTGACTATTTGTAATATGCAATGCAGTGTCAAGTACATTACGATCGTTATGGAGCGTGCTCCAGCAATATTTTCTTTGTGTTATTGGCAGTTATTTATGGCAATAGGATGGCCTTAAGATGTCAGTCGGCAGCAAACATAATATAGCCAACCAAACAGCATATTTTCCCAAATGAAAACCTATAAGACGATTTTTGAGTTATGTATTAAATAAAACGGATATCATTACTCATTAGGTATACATGTTATAATTTTACATAGAAAAGTACACAAATGCGAGTCATGAAAAAAAATCACAATATTGAAATTATCGGTAACAGGAACTAACACAACTTGTAGGGACTTCATAGGTCTCGGAGCACACCATTTTCAACCTGAAATGTCACAAAAGTATGAGAAATATTCTATAGAATAGGGAACAACGCTATTTACATAAACATAGGTCACGCTACGACCAGGGGCCCTCCCTGGCCAGGCCTGTAAAGCGGGTTAGTCGCGAGGGTCAAAGTAGCATGCGTAAGCGAACCTTTGATCCACCTTGTAAGCGAAATGGTTGGACGATCGTTGGGGGTTGTGGGTAGTCTAGTCTGGGACTTCTGCCCGGGAGTCCCACACGCCCGTCCGGCCCCCCTCCGACCGGGCGGAGAATCAACGCATTCCCCAAACGGGAATGATGCTGATGCGACTGTCCACTTCATCTAATCGTTGCCAATTTCATCACCATCATCATTATTAACCTATATGTTCCTTGGCTGGGCACAGGCCTCCTCTCAAATATGAAATGATATTCCGTAGTTCCGAAAAACTAACTGGTACAGTCACCGGCATCAATATCTATGTGATGGATCAAAGGCCGCAAAAATGCCATGCGACTATGGTCATCATAAATAGATCTATGTTCAGCAAATTGACGCCTCCAGGACTAGGGTTGAAATATTGTACATTAATCTAATATAATAAATAAACTAATACATTCACGGTTGAAGGATTAGAAAACCGCTAACACGTCTACGTCTGCGTTCAATGTAACATTGAACGCAGCTCGGTTACGCGGAGTGACGCCTGCGTGCATACCTAATTATTGCATCACACCTTATTTACAATTTTATTACTTTCTTCATAATTAAAAAATAAAAGATATTATTACGCTACGCATAACATACCATTATAACATACCATATATGTAGCATTTTGTATTCCTTCCAGTGGCGATTTCATTTGAATCGAAATTCTACTTTCACGTTATTTGCGTTCCTAATACTAAATGGCGCTACCTAATGACCCTGCCGGAATTGAGTAGATAGGTAGGATATGGTGAAAGGTAGTTAATTATTATTGTGATTTTATTTTATTGTGTAATGATGGTTTTTGTTTTGTGTGTTATGGGTCGATGATACCCGAAATAAATGATTTTTATTTTTTTATTTATAGGTATACAAAGCTTTAATTGAAGCGCGCTTCTTTATTCATTCTTTGCGTCTAGCGTCTTTAGCCATTTGGCAGTAGTAAGAAGTAACTGAAGCTATCTGCTATATGTATGCGTAAAGCACTATGCAAAGCCACTAGGTATCAGAAAAAAATTGGAACAAGTTTCAATTATATGATTCCTAGATTAGCCCATACAATTTTGGAACATACCGGTTAGGTCGAATCCAGGTCCTTATTCCTGGTTGATCGAGTATTAGCCTAAGATAAGGCACTGTAGCCGAGCTGTGGCGGCTTTCTATCCGGAGGTCGTAGATTCGAACCCGAACTGGTTCCACTGGGCTCGTTTTGGTTGGACACTACCGCCACTACCAGGCAAAACGCTAGAAGGAGGACGATGGCCGAATTTAGCCTAAGCGATGTTGTCTAGAACAATACTGCAAATATATCTGATGTGATTATTTACACGCCACAGTGCACCGAGTTTTCGCAACCACTTGTAGAAACATTCATTGCTCGCATTCTGATCAACGACGATAAAAAATTACGACACGATGGGCATTCACATCTTAGGACATACTCTGTAAACGAAGCCTAGACTGTGTGTAGACGAAAGACATCCATTGGGTGGCATCTCATTGAATGATTCTATACTGCAGAATCCACATACGTAGTCTGCTAGTATTATAGGTATTTCGATCCGCCAAGAAGCGCCCAATTATTATTGCGTACCAACTAGGTAGTTTATATTTGTACCTGGATCGAACCAAATCAGCTTATAAGCCGTCTCCTAGTCGAGACGCATCTGCTCCTGTTGGGGTTCTTCTATCTGCTCGATGACGTCTCGTGTTCTCAACCCATACGCCGAATAGATTGCCACCGTGATGTAGATACTTACTCTAATAACCTGAACGCAGGAGGTCGATTATCAACTCGATGAACATACACCGCCAAAGCTGTCACCGAAAGATTCCTGTGACAGAATGCGCTCCTCCCGACCCCGATGGGAGAAGGATAAGTAAGGCAGTTATGGGCAATCCCCATGACTAAAGCCTATATGAAGAAAGAACAGCAAATAAGGAAAGGCTTACTCTATAAATATCTGGATCAAACTAGATCAGCATATGAGCGGGCGATCATGGTCGAGATGCATGGTCGAGATGTCGCGGTGCATCGCGTCCGCGCGGTACACCGCGTTTTTAATGCACACGACGAATAGATCGCCACCGTAATGTACTACTACTCTAACTACTACTCTAATAACCTGGCGGCAGGAGGTCGATCATCAACTCGATGGACAGACACCATCAAAGCTGTCACCGAAATTCCAGTGACAGATTGCGCTCCTCATGCCGCCAGTTGACCCCAGTGGAGAAGGATAAGTAAGGCGGTTGTGGGCGACCCCCGTGACCATAGCCATCATGAAGACTCTAATAAAAAACTGGATTGAACCTGATCAGCATATGAGCGGGCTGTCATGGTCAAGGCGCATGTGTTCGTGGTCCAGTTCCTCTGCCGGCTCGATCGCGTCCGCGCGGTACATCGCGTTCTGAATACACACGGCGAATAGATCGCCACCATGATTTACTTACACTAATAACTTAAAGGCAGGAGGTCGATCATCAACTCGGTGGATAGACACAACTAAAGCTGTCACCAAGGTTCCTGGGACAGTATGTACGGTGAATGGTAAAGAAGGATCGCGAAAGCTGTAACTGCAGTAGGTAGTGGGCGACCGCCCATGACTATAGGTACCCACTAACTAGAGTGAACGATTAAGAGGGCTTACTCTATAAATAATCAGCATATGAGCGGGCGGTCATGGTCGAGACGCATGTGTTCATGGTCCGGTTCCTCTTCCGGCTCGATCGCGTCCGCGCGGTACACCGCGTTCTCTATCCACACGGCGATGCGGTCGGAGATCGCTACCATGAAGCGCGCCAGGCGACCCGGGTGCGTCCGGGTGGGTTTGGGCTCACCTATACCAGTTCACATCGTTATTACTCTTGCACCTTGTTATCAGAGACCAGTAAATAATAAAGACTGTCAATGTCAATACTATATCGCCATCTAATATTAACCCAATAAAAAAGCTACTAATAGTTGGCTATATTGTATGTTAAGTAGAGGTCTAAGAGTCCTACGAAATTAATGTTACAGAGCTCTATAATGAAAAGAGCTAAAGCAGCCTAATTATTTTAAAGGCATTTTATAACCATTGGCATAGTTTTCTAGTCTCCGTTGTTACTAACATAAATAAACTGCGAGAGTGTAACTCTTACGAGTAGATCTAAGAAATATTTATATCAGGAAGACTTTGAAATATATTGTCATATCATAACTAACCCAATATGTCCGCCACTCTCTCCAACACCACGTCGGCGATGCTTCTGAGCCTGTTGGACACGAGCATCTCTTTTTGCCCCTTCGCGATGTAGTCGCAAATGCGATACGCCACCTGATAGGGTCACAGAAAAATCCAATGGAAAAGTGTGGTCAGATAGTGCTCAGATACCTAATGCTTAAAACCCTTCGTCTCCCAGCGACCTATACCTAAGTACAGGGTGGAAATAGATTTTGGGTCAGTGAGGGCAGCTACCAGATCACGTGTTGCTAGGCGATAATGGTCTTAGGAGACCTTCCTTCGATTTCAAATTAATGAAGATTGGCGTGTACAGATTTTGGAAAAAACATAGGTACAGGTTGCGAGAAAATGGTCATTTTTGACAAACTTTTTTTTTTACGCCAATCGATCCCATTCCTGTCCGGGATCAAAAGCTCGTATGTAAGCAAAAAGCAAACTGTTTTCATACATTTACTATGAAGAAAAAGTTCTTTAATTTATGGCTTTTTTAGTTGACCTCAAGAAAACTATTGATACTGAATAGAAATGGAATCGAGTGACATAGAAAAATACATGTAAAAAAAACATTTTTCATTTTCATACAAATTGTATGGGGAAAGTTTTTCTCGATTTATGGCTTTTCTAGAAGAAAATTTATTTTCGGTCCCATACAAGCTTTTGATCCTGTACAGGAATAGGATCGATTGGCATCAAAAAGAACCATTTTCAAAAATGACCATTTTCTCGCACCCTGTATGTTTTTTCCAAAATCTATACACGCCAATCTTCATTAATTTGAAATCGAAGGAAGGTCTCCTAAGACCATTTTCGCCTAGCAACACGGGACCTGGTAGCTGCCCTCACTGACCCAAACTCTATTTCCACCCTGTATAAGGGTCAAAAGGATTGTCCCAGGCCCCTCCTCCTTCAATTATTCTTCCGCCCCGACTTGCTGTCACCTTGTTGTGGTGGGGGGCTTGCGTGTTCCTAGGATCCCCGAGGCTATACCGGACAGGGCCACCCATACCGGGAAGGCGAGGGGGGAGGGACCAGACGAAGAACAGCACACGAGGAGTCGCTCTAGTTCCTCTGTTACAGCAGAGGGTACTCCAGAGATGACCAAGGAGAGAGGGACCCCATATAGGGGATGAATAGCAAGGAAGGTAATTCTTAGTAACCAATAGGCCGCCGGCTCCCCTTGAATCCCGGAACCCGCAGCACTCCCAACGACCCCCATCAGTATGGGGCGGTATGGGGTACGGGAGGTGCCAGCTTTCTGCGCGCGGACCGGAGGGCTTGCCTTAAGGTGGTTCGATTGCCATACAAAACGTTATTTGACATTCGCAGGCCAACGGCGTGATATTTTAAGTTTAGATTAGTTTAGTTTATTGATTTCATTGTGCAATGTTCACAGAACAGAAACTTATGTAACCAACTTTCATAAATTGGCTTCCCATTTGCGCCAAATTCCCCCTTTCCTTTTATAAACTTGTATAAACTAGATTAATTTGAGAAATTGGTTTGGGACGTGATATTTTGGGAAAACTTTTTTTCTCAAATTAATCTAGTTTTTACAAGTTTATTTTAGGAAAGGGGGAATTTGGCGCAAATTGGAAGTCAACTGATGAAAGTTTGTTACATAAGTTTCTTAAAATATCACGCCGTTAGCCTGCGAATGTCAAATAACGCTTTGTATGGCAATCGAACCACCTTAATTGGCCGCCCCGCGGGAAGGAAAACCCTATAAAGTCGTAAAAACCTCTGGATACCGGACGACCTCCAGAGTATATAGTCACACCCGCGGGATGGGCGTCACCCGAGTCGCAACCTTGTAGGTACAGTTCTGGTGGACACTCGCCCTAATACTTGTCTAAAGCCCTCCTCCTACATGCAAACTTACAACCTGGCGTAGCTGGACAACAATTTGTTTTTTTTTTATATTTTTGTTTTTATCCATTTATAAAAAGAAAAATATACATTTCGTTAAACAGAAAAGGGTCGTTAAACTTAAACCCTATCGCTATTAACTGCATTGCCACTCTGTTACCTGGGCACTGAAGTTGACGAGCCACTTCTGCCGCTGTCTCAGCTCCTTCGCCTTGTCGGCCTGCTCTTTTCGGCTGACAGCGCCCACGCCTGGCATGTGGAACTTGCCCGCGTGAAGATTTAGGGCTTGGAAGTATTGCTCCGTTTGCCTAACGAAGTGAGAAAAAATATCGAGAAATCAATTTTAAAAAATTGGGCCAATTTGACCAAAGAACTGAATCCGAAACTAAACGTCAGATAAGATGGCCAAATCTTGGAATAAATAAATAAATAAATAATAACTGAATTTTTGCGGACAATCTTACATAAATCAACCTAGTCCCAAACTAAGCAAACCTTGTACTATGGGTACTAGATGAAGATAAACATACTTATATAGATAAATAAATACTTAAATACATAGAAAACATCCATAACTCAGGAACAAATATTCGTGGTCATCACACAAATAAATGCCCTTACCGGGATTCGAACCCAAGACCTCTTGCTTCGTAGGCAGGGTCACTACCAACTAGGCTAAAGCGGTCGTCAGACACTATTCTTGGCTGCTCGATTAACACTTAGACCTGTGGCCCCATACGCGTGTTCAAGTTAGATATGAATGGGCTTGAGATCTGAGGGGAAATGGTCGAATGGCGTAAGTAACTACTTTTCTAACCTCTTTTTCATCTAAAGAGGTCTGTACGCAGCAGTAGAGTATAGGTACAGTACATACAGGGTGAAATGGTCCACCTCGAGCGCACTCTTGAACAAGTCGTGTCGCTCTGGTAGCACCAGTCTGGGCCTTCTGTTCGGGAGTCCCATACACCGGTCCCGTCCCCCCTTTAGACCGGGCGGACGGTGCGTCAAAGCATTCCCTCAACGATAAAAATAATGGGTGCACCTCGATCTCGTCCCACAGGCTGCGCAGGCGATGAGTGTTCGGCCGCGCGAGCATCTCCCGCTCCATGTTGCGGCGTTGCCACTCTGACAGGGGACCTCCTGACATATATAACCTACTCTGGACTAAGGAAGTACTAGTCCTCCTTGAGCGCGCTTTTGATCTTGTCGCGCCGCTTTGGCGGCAGCAAAGCACACTTCTCGTCCCACAGGCTGCGCAGGCGACGAGTGTTCGGTCGCGCGAGCATCCCCACACGCTCCATGTTGCGACGTTGCCACTCTGACAGCGACCTCCTAAAATGTATAACTTACTCTGGACTAAGGAAGTAGTCCTCCTCTAGCACGCTCTTGATCTTGTCGCGCCGCGCCGTTCTCGTGGCAGCACGGCGCACTTCTCGTCCCACAGGCTGCGCAGGCGACGAGTGTTCGGTCGCGCGAGCATCCCCACACGCTCCATGTTGCGACGTTGCCACTTTGACAGCGACCTCCTAGAATGTTTAACTTACTCTGGACTAAGGAAGTAGTCCTCCTCGAGCGCGCTCTTGATCTTGTCACGCCGTTCTGGTGGCAGCACGGCGCACTTCTCGTCCCACAGGCTGCGCAGGCGACGAGTGTTCGGCCGCGCGAGCATCTCCACTCTCTCCATGTTGCGGCGTTGCCGGTCCGACATTTTTCCTTCGTGCCTCATCCCCCGCGGGCCGTTACCTTTGCTGGCTACTCCAGGGCAGGCCGTGACGCATTCTGATTACAGTGGTTAATTTTTATTTTATGATACCACGTCGGTGACTAACAAGCTTACGGCCCACCTGATGGTGAGTGGTTACCGTAGCCTATGGACGCTTGCAACTCCAGGCCCCGTAGCATGGATGGCGTTATCACGCGATAAGTGATAGGATAAGCGCGTCGTCTCGTTCTATCGAACGGTGTCAGCCAGGGACGGATGCTCTATCCTGTCACTTATCGCGTGATATGCCATCCATGCTACGGGGCCAGGGGTGTTACATGCGCGTTGCCGACCCTTTACGAATTTAAACACTCCTTTTTTGAAGAACCCCAACCAATTAAATTTATGATTTTAGAAGTTTTCAGTACTTTGACTGGAAAGCGTAACATGGTCAATTAATAATCTGGTCAGCAGTATGGCAATTAAGGGACTATTGGGGCGATACTTGGGGAGGACATTTCCGGGATTTAGTCAGCAACGCAGATGATAAAACGAAGGAACAACACTTTGAACAGATCTGAGGGCACGGTAGTGCCCCCGCTAAGTCGAGCACAACAAAAGAGGCACGGCCGTACCATCCTTTTCTCGAAGCCATTCAGGCCATTTTCAACATCCTGTAATTTTGTGCTTTATATTTAACCTTTTATCGGGCAAGGCATCCGTTTTGTTTTATAGTTTCATACTATCACATAGAGATAAAGTCAATCATGGTGGGAATATATTCACTAAGCCTTATAAAGATTAATAGACTTAATAGACAAAGTTATGTTACTTAGATGTACCTACTTAACTAAGTATATACACTTCGGGAGGTGATATTTGGGATACGTCAGCTTATACCTAAAACAAAACAACGCAAACGAAATCACTTTGCGTAAGTTTATATGTCGGGGATAAGTAATCCCACCAAAAACATTACATGTAAAGTGATTGCCAAGACTCCCTAGCTTATATAAGCTTTCAGCGTTAAAAAGATATCAGATCATAAGTAGCGCCAAGCTTCCTACACCAGACGGCGTGCGGGCGTAACTCTACCACTACCAGCCACGCTCTAAGAATTCTACATCTTGGCTAAAAAGTATAGCTTTGTTGGCCACATCCCGGTCGCCGCATATACATAGACTCTCGCGCCGAATGAATTTATGATATTTGATAATTTATAATATTACTAAAGTATAATTTATGATAGTAATCTATACTTTTTAGCCAAGATATATATAATTTTTAGAGCTTGGCTGGTAGTGGTAGTGTTACGCCGTCTGGTGTAGACAGCTTGGGGCTACTTATGATCTGATATGCTGGCACGCAGATTCGCAAAGTGCTCTAAGGATTTTAAGCTTGTCCTGTTTAGATCATATTGTCAAAGTTTTTATACCTGTCAACTATGGGAAAAATATACACGGAAGGCTTACAGCACCCTTAAGCTGCGTACGGACAGCGCGTACATTGGCACGCGTAATAGTCGGTTACGCGTGTCCTGGAACACCATGTCCGTACTTGCAGCTACGCGTACACTCTAGGGGAACGCGTGCCTCGCGAACCGGCTCGTGCACGAGCCGACGGCAGTGGATCGTGGCGGTCCGTCTAGATCCAATGTACGCGTAATCAAACGCGTAACCGACTACGCGTAGCAGAGGGTACGGGCTGTCCGTACGCAGCTTTAGATTCAGATTCAGATTCAGAACTTTATTGATAAAATGTCATATTTTACAGGTCAATATCATGCATGTCAAATACATTTTAAAAGAGAGTACAATACAATAATGCATTACGTATTATCACCAAACAGCCTCGATTCTGTAGTGCATCGGCAATGTTTGCTGACGCCAGGGTACCCGATTTCTATGCCATTATTAGAAATCTAATAGCGTCGTTCTGGCAAAGAATACGCATTTCTAATAATGTGCTAATTGAGACGGTCAGTAACAACTTGTACCGAAATGCAATCTTCCTGCATTGGTTATCTGCGCATCGGCACCCGAATCGCAAATAATTGTACGTATTTGTATTAGTTACGGATTTTATTTTATTTTATTTCTTTGTATCATATATATTGTAATGTAGTAATGGGTTTATTGCCTGAAATAAAGAAACATTCATTCATTCATATCTTTTTAACGCGCTGAAAGCTATATGAGCTAGGGACTCTTGGCAATCATCTTGGTAATGTTTTTGGTGGGATCTCATTCCTTTTTGTAAGGTAATTTCTAAAGAAGTGTAAGGGAAAACCCATACAAACTTCCATCCCCTAATTTAAAGGGTGATTTACTAAAAATCCTAAAATATGTATTTTATAATTTACTTCGCACGGGTTTATATGTAGGTATAATACAATTAATACATGCATGTATTATACATATAAACGTTCCTCTTGAATTACTCTATCTATTAAAAAAACCGCATCAAAATCCGTTACGTATAATTTTAAAGATCTAAGCATACATAGGGACAGACAGACAGAGAGCGGGAAGCGACATTGTTTTAACTATGTATTTATAACAAGGAGTCCCTATCCCTATATAAATTTTCAGACCCCTAGCATCAATTTGTAGAATTTTGTTGTTGGTTGTGTACCTACTAATAATTGCTTACATACCAAATTTCAGCTTTCTAGGACTTCCTGAGAAGTACCCTAGAGGTTTTGATGATCAACGTGAGTGAGTGAGTGAGTCAGTGAAATCGGCGTTTTTAGATATCAATAAAATCTAAAGTATAAGAGCTACGCAATTGAAACTTTATATGTTTAATAAGGCCACTATTGACATCATACCCCGAGAATAAATAGTGCCCTGCCCTTGCGCTTCGCTTGGCTCGTCTTGGCGGGGGCACTACCGTGCCTCCTGATTACCAAAACTATTCATCTAATTACAAATACGCTTTCTAGAATTTATAGAATGGAAGGACGACGTGAGGAGTAAGCATTTTGCTGCGGCGCCTCCGAGCTCCGCGGGAATTGAATGTAATAAGAACCTATCAATGGCGATGCTTCCACAGAATTTAGTTCCAATCGGCTTCCCGTCATTCGAGCTTCGAGCACCTTAAATTAGGTAGGGGAAGACCGGGCAATGGGAATCAGCGGGCAATGGGAATCACCCACACATCTACAAAACCACAAACACTAAGTGATGCGTGCGTGCCCGCCCCACCCCGCTCTTGACCCCTTGCTATCGGATCGGTGTGAGTCGCTCGCGCCGCTATGGCTGCCGCAGCAGTAATGAGAGGAGTTTTTCGTTTTCGTGCTGCATCGATGTAATTTTTCAACCACGCAAAATAAACGATAAGTGCCACAATTGTTAATGTATTTGCTTGTAATTTTTATACACGTTTAGCCGGACTTTCAAAAGTATGATGTGAAACCTAAATCACGTGTGTAACTAAGGCGTATTTTTATATATTTTTTTTTTCTCATTATTGTTGTTGTGGGTAATGAGACTCGGGTGACTCCCATTGTCCGCAGCATAAAAAACAAAGGGCAAGGGCCAATGAAAAAAGACAAAAGTCCAGAAGAAGTGAGCAAAGAGACAAGTTCTTCAGGAATCAAATGATACCTCTATATCAGATGTGGGAACTGACGATTTATGGCAAGATAATGAGGATGATGATGTCGACGATACAGAAAACAAATGCTTACCTAATCTGTGACAAATTCGGACGAATTGGTGAAGTTTGGTACATATGTACCTCATGTGGCTTTTGGGCTCACGCAGACTGCACTGTGTTCGAGTCGGCCGCAGGTTATGTCTGCGATTTGGGTTAAAAATTTGTTGGCTCCGATTGCCCTCAGGGTGACTCCAATTACCCTCACGTCGGTGCAATGGGAGTCAAATCTGTATTTTTTTTTACTCGTGTATTTTCAAAAGTTGATTACCAAGATGATTACTATTGATCTCAAATGATAGCCAATTAAGTAGATTTTGATATGAGGCGGTTGCAATAAAGATATTATTGCGTAATATTTTTTATTTTGAATTTTCGCTTAAGTGACTCCCATTACCCCATTTTACCTATTTATTTCATGATAAAAAATTACATTAAGTACAAATTTGCATACCTACCTACATGTCAAAAAAATAAGATTTAGGAACCTATACCTACTTACCTACTTTTTCTTGAATATATATTCAAGAAAAAGTAGGTAAGTAGGTATAGGTTCCTAAATCTTATTTTTATTCAAGAAAAAGTAGGTAAGTAGGTATAGGTTCCTAAATCTTATTTTTTTGACATGTAGGTAGGTATGCAAATTTGTACTTAATGTAATTTTTTATCATGAAATAAATAATCTAATCTAATCTAATGGGTCATCGTGGCCGCAGGAAAGAGGCGCTACCGCAAAACGAAAACATAGTTCATTCGGTTAGGTATCTGCCTCTACGTCGTACCTACCTACTTTCTTATTCGAGCGACAGAGAGGGAGATACACGAACGAACTTCCTTTTCACGCCACTGCTCGGAAATGTGGCAAAAGATTGTCAGAATTCAGGCTTGAAAGCAGAGGGCCTACCGCGAAAGGCATTCTAAGTTGTCCCTCTCTGTCATACTTACGTGTTCGTACGTAAGTGCAACAGAGAGGGAAAACTTCGAATGCCGTTCGCGGTAGGCCCTCAGGGGTTAGTTGGACGTCGCACGAACAGCGAACAGCCCATCTATGAATTCAAACTGTCCAACCAATGTTTGCGTGCCTTTCGGTGCCTACCTTTGGATTGGGTCATGTCACAGCTGGAGGTTTGGCACACTGATGTTTCTTTTTTCGGTTTCTTTTCGGGTGCCATTTTAGTTTTTGCCAATATAAATAACTTATCAATTTAAAAATTTGATAGCCAAAACTAGGAAGAAGTTAACAAAAATTTTGAATTTTTTCACATTTGTTATTCCTGATGGCTGCGCTTCTGAAGTGTCAAATTAGAATCTGTCAAAGCGATGGAATTTACTTAACAAAGAGGTGTGATACGTGTAGGTAACCCTCTATGGTAGGTAGGTAGGCTACCTAGCTACCTAATAATATTTAAAATACTGCACTCGACTAGGTAGTTGGGCATTTTTAAAAATTCGTGTACCCAATTAGCACGAGTTGTTAAATAAAAATTAACTCAGTGTCAGTTTTGTAACGAAAGTTAAGCATAAAAAAAATGTCAAACTGAACTTTTTTCGCATTTAAATAAGGTCTATATGCATATGATTTATATATTGAAAAGAAAAAGTAATTTTTTATACAAACTAAATACGTAATTGACGTTACAAAACTGACACTGAGTTAACTTTTATTTAACAAATTATGCTAATTGGGTGCACGAATTATTGAAAATGCCCAGCTACGTTTCCAAAACTATTACGTACAAAATTAAAACATGAACTTTGTTTTGAACACCGATATGGGTTGTAGAATTATTCAATTCATTGAATGAACAAACAGAACAGCTTGCGAGAGTATGATTAGATTAGAACAGAAAAAAACTTCTTTTCGCAAATAACAGTACCTACCAACTTAAGTACATTTTTACATTTACACTTAGATTCTACCTATATAAAAACTAAGATTAGATGCGAACTCAAGAGTCCACCTGCCTGGTAGTTGTGCTTATTTAAAAGTCGCGGGAGTCCGCTGGATGCGGGTGGCGCAGGACCGGTAATTTTGGCACTGTTTGGGGGAGGCCTATGTCCAGCAGTGACGTCTTTTTTACAAGATGAGAGATTTAAGAGCTGAATGAGCCGCATACGTTGTAGAATGTAGAAAGCAGAAAAATGTGTCATAACATAAGGTATACAATATATTTCATTTAGTAACATTAGATTTTATACATAACCAACTAGTTAAATTAGGTAACCCAGTATTGACTTGTCCCATGCTCCTGGGGTCTTCTTTCTCGTAGGGTAGATGCCAACCAGATTTTGCCTTTTGAGCGAACGGTGTAAATTTCACCGGCGTCTGAAATAAATGGGTGAATCAATTTCTTATCAGTCAGTAGATTTTATGAGTTTAGTTTTATTATTTTCTTGTCAAGTTCCACCCCTTTTTTATGTGATATAGGTACCTAGTGTTAGAAGTCCAGTTTTAACAAATTTGTTTAGAAACTCTGTTATAAACACTCACTGTTATATACAGAATAACAAGAAGAAATCCCTTTCCCCTAATAGATTTTCTCTCCTTAACCTTATAAAATTTAGCGTTACAATTTTGCTAGAATTTTAATTTTGTTTGTTTTTCGTACTCGTGTTGTTATAATTCTCATTTGTTTATTTCTCTTTCTTGTGCGGTTGCGCTAGTGTGTAGCATTATAGTTATACTAAACCAAATAGACGACTGGGATCGTATTGGCTCGTATTGGCAGGCGCGGCTCACTCGCGATTTGTGTTTATCGCTACAAGTACATGCCGGTCGCCCCTTCGAAGGGCTCTATTCAGTGGCTGCCACTGTGTTGGTACAGGACGCTCGCACGGGTCGCAGCGCGTTGCATGCGATAGAACGGGATGGCCACATTTAGGCACGTTTGGCGTACCTAAACAGGGAATTTGTTAACAGGGAACCTTCTGTACGTAGTACTATTACTTATTCTGTGGTATTGGCGCTCGTATTGGCTCAGTCGTCCGTTTGGTTTGAGGATACCTAAGTTAAAATACAATGTGACTACCTGTGAGTTCCTATAATAGGCTTGTTGCGTGGTATTAAAATTGATAACGTCGTGTTGCTAAATGGATAGTAAACCATCAAATGATTGTAATAAAGTATAAATTATAAAATATAATTCAAATCATAAAAAGATATTGAACCTTGAAAGTTTAGAAAAAAAAGTTTTTTTATTATTGTCCAAGAGTTAATTTAAAGGTACCAATAGAATCCTTACGCTTTTATAGAAACAAATTTTTATGACAACTATGGACCTAAACGCAGTATTTCGCGACCGAAACAGCAATTGACTTCATTTTCCATGCAACGGTTAGTACAAATTGCACGGTGTGACGTCATACTTTAAAGCCAATCAGTATGAAGCGTTTCAGCTGCTGTCAGCGAGGTCCGTCTTTAACTCGGTTTTTTGGGTATTAATGTCCTTTAAATGTAGTTGCTTCCATACAAACATTTGTTCATCTACAAAAACTGGTTCGAATGGCATCGTAAACAAATTTAAGGTCACAAGCCCATTGGCTCTTTGTTTCTACTGTCAATGATTATTGTGTGTATATAGCTGTTGGTTCTCCTAAATATAATAAATAAATAAATAAAATAAATAAAAGAAATTTAGAGACTTTTAACGCTCTTTTCCTACCCGTTTTACGTAACGTTTTAGTACATTTTCGCCGTAAAACGTGACGATAAAACCTATCGTGCTAGCTGGGCAAGGGCCAGTTAAAATTAAAATGCTCAAGTAGGTACAGTCAAGGTCACCAATATGTATACACCACAAAGTTACAGAAATATGTATACAGACCTTATTACTACGGAAGTAAGATTCTCTTATTTTTAATCTAAATGAAGTTATGTCCGTCTCCATACAATTTGATGATCGTCTTACTAAAGGACTACTTGCACTTTGGGATTTCATACTAACTGTATGGAAAAAGTTTTCTTTGATTTCTGGGCGTTCTAGTAGTCAAACCTTAGTCGGTCCCAATAAGTATTTTGATCCTTAATAGGAATGGGATCGAATAGCATTGAAAAAAAAATCATCAAAATTGATGATTTTCTCGCTGACTGTACTTTTTTCAAAAATCTGTGAATGTAGATTGTCATCACTTAAAAAGTTAGGAATGAAATCCTAATGCCATTTTTGCGTGGCGGCAAGGGATCTAGTAGCTGCCCTTACTGCCCCGTTTTAACTTTCCACCCTGTATACATATTGTTGACTTTGACTGTACTTTAATCCACGGCATTGTAACTAGAACTTGCGCAATAGTCAATTTTTGGGCGTAATTTGAGTTGAGGCGTAGAGGGCGCGCGTATCAATAGCAACGGGGCGGCACGGGGCCCCGCGCATGCTATCAGCGGCGCTACCACGAACTTCGAATCTCGAACTTCGTATATCTCCGTCTCTGTCGCTCGAGTACTATAAACAATAAGTGCGATAGAGACGGAGATGTACGAAGTTCGAGATTCGAAGTTCGTGGTTATAGCTCTGAGCATGCGCACTTATGAACCTATGCAAATGGCACCATATTGGTTCTACTGGTCTCGGGTATTATATAAGAGTATTATGCTGCGGGAAACAAAGATATACTTTACCATTATTTGAGGTTTCCCTCGACTACCAAATACCATCCACTGATGTTGCCACTGCCACCTCCTGAAGATATGCCTCAAGTTTTCATCTTTCAGATTGAACATATGGCCTCTTAGCAAGTCCTTGGAGACTATATCAGTTTGTGGTCCACTTAGAATAGCAGCTGTAATAAAGTAGGGGTCATCTTGGGATCTGAAACCAAACAGCATGTCAAGAATTGGTGATTAATTTTTGACATGCTCATAGTTACTTAACTATGAGCACATTATAGTTAGGGAATAATCTAATATCTGAAGAACCTGTAAAAGTACAAGTTGGAACTCGACCACAGACAGCAGCAGTATATGACGTGTCGCGGCGTTTCTATGTAGTTATATGAAGGCAACACCCGGCGACGTGTTGCTAGCAACGAAAGGTAGAAATACATAATAATAAATAATAAAAATAAATATTACGGGACAATCTTACACAAATCAACCTAGGCCCACGGTAAGCTCAGTAAGGCTTGTGTTGTGGGTACTAGGCGATGATATATATAATAGATACATACATATAGATACTTATATACATATATAACATCCATAACTCAGGAACAAATATTCGTGATAAATACACAAATAAATGCCCTGACCGACATAGAAACCTAAGTCGTGTCGCCGCGACATGTCGTCTGCTGCTGCTGTCTGCGGTTGGGTTTCAACACTTTCAACTTGTATCTTAAATCATATTCTTTTGACAAAATTTTTTTAAGAGACATAACATAACATAATATGTACATACAAGTTATCTGCAGTTGGGTTTAAACTTGTACCTTAAATCATTATCTCTTGAGACATAAGATATAATTTCTAAGAATCAGTTAAAACATTTTTTTTTTACATCAACATTACATAATATGTACGGTCAACCAATTTGATTCCTAGGCCATCATAGAACCTTGCCGTTGTAAATGCTATGTCAATATGGGTTACTAGGATTATTGCGTCGCTATGTAGCAGTTAAAATGACAGGGTTCTATGGTGGCCTAGGAATCAAATTGGTTGACTGTACATAATATGTACCATTACATGTACATCAATATTACAATGACATAATAGGTAACTTACAAGTTATCCGTGAAAAAGTGACTAGTATTTCTTTTCAAATACTCTAGAGGTTGCCTGGGCCATTTCAGCATATGCTTTCTACCCAACAGAAGTATTCTCTTATTCTCCTTTTTGAAATAATCCACCACTGCTTTCAAAAAAGTAACCCTCTGTACACTATCTAGTGATCCAACAGCTAAAGCTATATTTAAACCATCCAAGACTATATCATACGGGGCTGTTTTTTTTAACAAATCTAGGAATCTCTGAAGTTCTTCCGGGGATGTTTTGAGAAACAAATCAGATCCTACGATCAACTTTTCTTTGACATTATTTTGGAGCTGTTGAAATTCATCTGGGGATAGTTTCAAACATTGTAATGTTTCATTGCAGGATTGGCACAGGCCACTGAAAGAAAATACAAATGAGATTAGATCAATTGGTACTTATTAAAAATATATGTCATAATACATCAATGCATCTATCAGACCTCAAGGAAAAGATTTACAAGTGCAATTTGGGGATGATATACAGCTTTTTTTGCTTGCAAACAAAACAAAAGATAACTTGAATGCTATGAAAAACATAGCATCTGTGTCCGACAACATGTTAAGAGGAAATAAAAAGTGTTATTTGTCCATGGTACTAACCTGTGACGGCTTATAGTAGAAAACTGGGCATTCCAACCCAATGATGTGTATGTGTCTGCTAATTTTTTTGCGATATCAACATCCAATGTTGTGCTATTTCTAGATATATGCACACAAATCTCATCCAAATACTTAACTATTGTTTTGTTTGTTTTGTACTTTCTCAATATGTAATTAATCCATTCTTCATATGCAGTATATAATAGTGGTCTTTTATCATTCAAACTCCTTTGTATCATTGTTAACGCTTCAGTTTTTTTGTTAAGTCTAAATAGTGCAGCTACAAGATTACTGTATGCGGAGTGACTGGGAACACCACTGTAGTGAATTTCGTCTAATACTCTTAGAGCTTTTTCTGATTCATCAATAGCACAAAGTGCATGTAAGAGTTTCTCACTGGTAGTGTAATCTAAAACCTTGTATTTATCATACAGTGTCTTATATGTTTCCAGTATAAATATCTTTTCTGTAACAGACAGTTTTCTTGTTTTTCTAATTTCATAATAAAGACCCAGTAAGCCATTGGTTGAACCTAGAGTTAGTTTCTCATTACTTTGTAGATAATTGGCAAATGATTGGGCTACATCTAGTATTTTATTGTTTACCATTAATTTCAGCATAATAGAGTCCACATTTTTATTATTTAAATTGCCTGGTGAGTTCAATAAAGTATTCTTTATTTCTGACCAATTCTCATTGTGGTTTTGTATAGCTTGTTTCAAATTTTCAAAATAATCTGGTTCAGGGTTATGATTCTGCAAGAAGCTGGCTTTATTGACGAATTTCCGGCCATAGGACAAGTCTGTAATAATGAAAATATACAAAACATTTGATATACAAGACACATAAACATTAGTAATTGGGAAATCAGTGACTTACAAGATTTATGATTTAAAATAGAGCGTCGAATAAACGTGGACATCATCTTTTGAACAAATGGCGAGGTGGTGATAAGAAAAGTTTGTTCATATGTGAACTTAATAATCTTAATATTGATTCTTATTCAAAATTATATTTATTCACAATTCAGTACAATTCAGTAGTTTGCCAAATTTCCACATGTTTATGACATTTAACATAAGTGTCATACGATATGTCATGTCAGTATAGTTTTTTTTTTTTTTTTTTTTCCGTGTTGTGGCTTTTTGCTGCTTAGGCACTTTGCCAATGTCAAGTGGGGGAAATCAGTATAGTTCGTGGTAGCACGGCTGCCGTGCTACCACGAACTTCGAATCTCGAACTTCGTATATCTCCGTCTCTATCGCACTTATGGTTTATGGTACTCGAGCGACAGAGACGGAGATATACGAAGTTCGAGATTCGAAGTTCGTGGTAGCACCGCAGTTCGTGGTAGCGCCGCAGTATCTTTAGAACCCTTCAGAATCAAAATTTGGTTTTGATTTGGTTGTGGTGGCAAATAGGGTGGTAAGCAAGCTAGTAAACGCATACCATAGACATAAATTAAGCTACGTATACACCATACGAACGAATGGCAAATTTTACTCAGAAGACAAGAGCGTCGGCCCTTATATTCTCTTTGATCAAAACTATTGTAGCTTAAATGCGGTTAAAATTTATCAGCCGCTTGATGTTTTTGTTTGTTTGAAAGTGACAAAACACATTTTAGTCAACAGCGGCACTACCACGAAAATCGAAGTTCGTATAAAGGCTGCAACACACTGGCGCGGCCTGCGGTGGCGGACCATAGTAAATTTGACAGCTAATGACAAGTTTTCTATTGTCCGCCGCGGCCAGGCCGCGTAAGTCTGTGAGAGGCCTTAGGCCTCTCACAGAGTGTGGTGCAGGCTTATAGCCGCGTCCGCTGCGCCATGTTTTCGTGGTTTTTAAACGTCAAACATGTTTTGCGAATCAAAACAATACCCTATTTGTTTGCCGAAACATGGCCGAAACTGACGGAAATTATGTTAGATATTTAAAGACATGGAAGGCATTGGTGCAGCGGACCCGGCTTAGTAAGAAATTTATTCTATACCGTAATTTTATTTGTCTCAAGAATTCAACATCCTTTCTACTCGTCATTGGTCCAATCAGCACGGCTATCACAAGACGGCCGCGACATACTCTCGAGCTCTCTCGCAATATCCGTCTCTTTCTAAGTGGTCTAGTAAGAGAGAGACGGGTAGCGCGAGATAGCTCGAGAGTATGTCGCGGCCGTTTTGTGATAGCCGTGCTGCTTAGTGTGGTGTTACTGAGGTGATTGGACCAATGACAGTAGCCTTTTAAACCAGTCAGTGCTGCCGGTGCAGACTTGTAAAATTATAACTAGAAATGTGCGTTTATTATAAACACTTCCATTGGCCATAATTATAATATAACTCAACCCTTACTTTCCGATATGACGGATAAATACTTCGATTGTTAGCCTTTGGCGGCCAATACACGGTGAAGTCAAGGTGAAGTCACGCCATGCATGTGCTGTCTCTATCTCATTGCATGTTATAGATAGAGACAGCTATAGGCCGCCTTTCGGTAACTTGGTTGGTGTACACATGGCTTTATGTAAATACAAATGGAGAACAAAAAAGCGCTAGAGTCTGACCAGCGAGTCGTGACAGTAGCATTTTTATCAAATTATTTATATGGCAACAATTTTACCTATGAAATAAACTGTCAGTTATAAGTACTTATGACGGCTCCATACATTTCGTGTTACCAGCATGCGTTTTTTTTTAATTTGCCGCCATTTTTCACTGTCACGACTCGCTGGTCAGACTCTATATACCACAGATTACAGAGAAAGACAGATAGGCCCTAATAAATTAAACGTTTTCTATACATCCGATCTCCTTAAACTTACGTACTGAACAACGAGTAAGAATGGGATAGAACTACGTTATCTGCCAGGTCTTCATACGTCATTGTCTCCGCTTTCTCGCTCACACGATGTAATTCGCTCCCTCGCTCGTTCGAGATTTAGTGCAGCGAAAGATATTTCCTTACAAGTTATCGATATCGATATTTACTGTGAATATTCACTACAATTTCAGACAAGTTACTTTTTAACCCTCACCATTTTTTTTTTTTTTTTTTTTTGTTGGCTGAACGCGGTTTGCGTATTGCCACCGACAAAGCAGGGAAACGTTAGGAAATTAGGTAATATGATCGAAAAACGGGATTTGGAAGGATAGGATCAGTTTGGAATAGGAGCTAATAAAATATATAAATAACTAAATACGGATATCATTAAGTAAAATATAAGAGGATATAGAACTAAACACATAAGGATCTTTTGAGGCTAACAAGACAGGGATGGATGTAGGAAAAGGAATTTTAAGTGAGGAGAGATCATTGTAGAAAGAGACATGGTTGAATAAAGGACATGAAAGGAAAATATGATTCAAGTCACCAATTTCTCCACATTCACACAAGTTTGACTCCACAATATGTAGTCTGGCGAGATGAGCCGGCGTGCACACATGACCCAGTCTCATTCGTATTATAATACTAGTGGCTCGTTTACCGAGCCTTAGCTTTGCAAACCAGGGCTTAGTAGGAACATAAGGTTGAATTGCGTAATAAAATTTGCCCTTTGTCTGGGCACTTTCAGCCCACAACTGATTCCAGGCATCACTGAGATAAGAAGAAGGTAAAGCAATCAAGTCATGACTAAAATTTTTATAAGGAAATCTGTCCCCAAACGTCACAGCTTCATTGGCCAGGTGATCTGCTTTAACATTACCATCTATTTCACTGTGTCCCGGGACCCAAGCGAAAGATACTGAAAGCCCACTAGTTATGCAATCACTTAATAGTATTCGAGTGTCTATGATTACTGGAAAAATTGTTTTACATTGAAAAGGATATTTGACTAATGCCTGTAAGGCACTCATTGAATCGGTTACTATAACTGATTTTTTAAGTTTTGCCGTTCGAATATATTCGACTGCTTTAAGGAGACCGAAACATTCTCCAGTAAACACAGATGATTCAGGTGGGAGTTTTATTTGTTGGAAAATTTTGTACTGAGAATGATAAACCCCAACTCCGACATGGCTAGAAGAAGAATGTTTAGAAGCATCGGTGTATATTGTGTGATAGTCTTTCCAAAAGTTATCCTTCACATGGTTAAAACTTATATTGTTATTAGGAGCATTTTTTGAAATACCTATATTTAAGGCTACGTCAGGAGTGTCAGTTAGAGATTTATACGAAGCACAGAATAAAGGATAATAAATAGAAGAGTGAGTGGGAGCTTGGATAGAGGTAAACTTTTGGTAGCTATTTATGAGGCATGGGACAGATTTATGTGACCAATAACTGGAAGAAATAATAAGATCAGAAAGTAACTTGAGTTTAGTATGAAGCGGATGATCAGAAATTTGTAGGGCTCGAAACAGAAATCTATCAGCGAGGTATTGACGACGTAGCTGTAATGGAGGTTCACAACACTCTAGTTGTAAAGCATTAAGTGGGCTAGATTTCATCGCACCTGCAATCAATCTTAAAGCTTTGGACTGAATATTATCCAGTTTTTTGAAAGCAACAACACTACCAGGTTGTAAAAGGAAGGTGCCATAGTCTAAGATACTACGAATCAGAGCATTGTATATTAGTTTCATACAAAACGGATGAGCGCCCCACCAAACACCAGAGAGGCATCTAAGCATGTTTAACAAACGTTCACATTTAGCAAGAATATATTCACAATGTGGAGTACCAGTTAATTTAGAATCAAGAACAACACCTAAAAATTTTGTTTGGTTGACTACAGGAATTTCACAGTTATCATAATATACAGAAACTGGCGGGGGCAAACGCATTCTAGAAAATAACACAACAGAGCTTTTAGATGGAGACAAATCAAGACCATTTTGTTCTAACCATTTCCTTAAAAGATTTAAAGAGGAAGTCAGAGAAGAACTGGCATTTTCAATAGATCGGTCAGTACAATACAACAACAAATCGTCCGCATATTGAAGAACGCAAACATTATTACCCACTGATGCTTCCAGATCATAGGTGTACAAGTTATATAAGATTGGGCTTAATACAGATCCTTGTGGAAGACCTTTCCATACTAATCTAGATTCCTCATTGTCTACATCTAAAATTAAGTGGATACGCCTTTCTGATAGGATGTTAATTATGAATTTACTCAGAAGAGTCGGGACGTTCAAAGTATTTAGTTTTTCCTTCAGGATACTTAAGACAACATTATCATACGCAGAATTTATATCCAGGAAAGCCGCGACTACAGACTTATTAGAGAATGCTAATCTTATGTCAGTTATGAAAATACTTATACTATCTAGGGTACATTTACCTCGTCTAAAACCAAACTGGGTTTTACTTAAACTGTTTTTGGTTTCAATGAACCATATATTCTAGTCTATTTTTAACTAGTTGTTCAGCAATTTTCATTAAAACCGAAGAAAGAGCTATTGGTCTGTATGACGAAGGATCAGACGAAATTTTATTAGGTTTTAATATCGGAAGAACCTCTTGAGATTTCCATGAGTTAGGAATATTGCCTGAGATAAAAATAGAATTGATTAGGTCCAAAAAATATGAGAGAGTGCTAGGCCCAAGATGAGAAACAAAAGAATATGGGATGCCATCTAACCCAGGGGCACTATTCTTGACATTAGATAACACACCTTTAAGTTCAGAAATAGAAAATGGATCATTCAGTCCATCAGGATCATTTGCAATACAAGATGGAATAGAGTAGGTTGAAAGTAAATCCTCAGAAACAGACGAAGGAGCTAGTTTATTTAAAAAGCTATTTGCTAGTGTTTGGGGAAAATGTTGTGTCGACGACGATTCACGGAATGCACAACGAAATCGTCGAATGTTACGCCAGACTTCTGTAGGAGAGACATGTGGAGATAAGGACAAACAAAAGTTTTTCCAGCTTTCAAACTTTTTTTTTTTGAATAATTTGCTTGTATTCGCTATAGCAGTCGATAATAAATCAAAATTTTCGTCAGAGCCACACTCATTGTACTTTAATTCTATATATTTCCTATTTTTAACCGCTTCACTACATTCATTATCCCACCATGGGGGCGAAGGAATAAAATTTAAGCATTTTTTCTTTTCAGGAAACACTTCGTCAGCAGCCTCCATAAACGCCTTGGCTAAAACTGACGCACAGACAGGCTCTGTTCCACAACTGACATTAGGAAAAGACGAAAGTTTAGCCTCAATGCACTCACTAAATGATGCCCAATCTGCATTCTTAAAAATTGTATTTCAGTCGGGGAGGGCGCTTATGCACAGGACCACCAGTAAAAGGAAAAGTGATTAATATAGGAAAATGATCACTTCCGTATGTTGATGGTAAAGTATCCCAAGTAAGTGTAGATGCCAGACCAGGTGTGCTAAGCGAAAGATCAGGCACACTGAATCCCTCATTAGGACCATTTCGACGGGTTGGATTGCCATTATTCAGCACACAAATATTGTGACTATCCAATATATCTAGTATAATGGAACCATAGTGATTTGAAGAAGAACCCCATGAATGATGTTGGGAGTTAAAATCACCAAGAATAATAAATGGTTTAGGAAGTGTGGAGATGATGCAGTCAACTTCATTAAAAATAATAGAGGATGGGTGTGGAATATATACCGAAACAAAACATATATTCTTAACTATGACAGCTATTATTGAAAAATCTTTATTCACATGAGTAGTAGCAAAATGGGTAAAGGAGAAAGAATGGTTAATGAGTAGGGCTGTACCACCATACCCATCAGACCTATCTTCTCTAAGACAGGCATAACCAGGAATCCTAAAAGAATAGC
The DNA here is from genome assembly GCA_963854355.1 of Epinotia brunnichana. Taxonomy (NCBI): domain Eukaryota; kingdom Metazoa; phylum Arthropoda; class Insecta; order Lepidoptera; family Tortricidae; genus Epinotia; species Epinotia brunnichana. The sequence continues at coordinate 10,654,985 of OY977949.1, read as the reverse complement.
CTGGTTTTAACCATGTCTCTTGTAGGGCAACAATAAATGGTTTATACTTATTAATTAGATGAATTAATTCACTCTTTTTGGGAATTACACTCTGACAGTTCCACTGAATTAGAGTTAACTGGTCCATTGTTTACAGGTATTTTAGATATAGCATCAAATATTGGGGCAGCGTTGGACGGTGTGAAGAAATTTGATTGAGACAATAACTTTATAAGTGCAGCTATAAGATCTGCAACAGAAGCTTCATTGGGAGAATTGCTATTATTTTTAAACATACAGCCATTGCCAGGTTCTGTCATATTATAATCTCTTATAATGGAGTTATGGGCAGCACGATCATACCCTTTGTCAAGAATTGGAGGAGGTTTTGATTTCATATAAATTGTTTTCTTGTGTGAAGAAACTCCAGGGTGCATAGGTTTGGAATATTGAGGGCCTGTAGGAGAAGGAGTACTATTGCTATTTGTAGTTACGACATCAGCATATGAAATTTTAAAAATTGTTGGGTGAACTTTAGAAGCTTCAGCATATGAAATACAGCTTTTTGCCATTGAATCTTTTATGGCTGTCTGACGGCTGAATTTGGGACACGATTTGCTAATAGCAAAATGGGCTCCTTGACACAGGCAACATATAGTATTATCTTCTTCTACGGAACATGAATCGCCTGAGTGGCCAGACTGACCACATTTGTAACATCTGGGACTGTTGGCCCTGCAATTCACTTTAACATGACCGAAGCGGCAACATTTATAGCACTGAATTGTGGGGAATATATAAGTTTCGATAGGCAGAGCTGTATAGCAAAGGAAGACACGTTTGGGAAGTACTTGTCCGTCAAAAGTAAGAACTACAGATTCAGTTGGTTTTAATTGAGGACCTACATCTGTAATTATTTTCCGACTCAATCTTCGAACTTTTAGAATTGGGCCACAACCCATAGGAAGAGAAACATTCTCTAGAATGTCCTCCTCCGACCATTCTGAGGGAACACCACGAGCAATTCCCATGCGAGTCACTGAAAAAGTTGGAATGAACATTTTATATTGCAAATTTTTCAGGGCAGAATTTTCCAGGAAACTGTTGGCTTCTTCATATTTTTGAAAGGAAATGGACACTTTGTTCCTACCTATACGCTTTAAGCTACCATTCACAATTCCTTTTATGTTGTTATTTTTAAGTGTCCGGCCGAGAGATATTGGGTGAAGAGTGATACCATCATTTGGTGAGGCCTGCAGTCTCTGCACATGAACAGTGTATGGAGCAGCATCAGATGATTGATATAAAGCTCTACCAATAGGCGCTTTCATCTGGGATGAAGTATTTGGTGTGGGGACAGATTGTGTAGAACTATTATTTTGCAAGGTATTTGGCAACTGAACTGAAAGATTTGGGGGAGGCATTGATGGGGGAACACTGTTATTCTCAGCTAATAAAATATTATTATCCTGTACTGTCAAGTTATTTTTATAAGCCACTGCCGATTCATCTTCCAAACTACATAAACAATCCTGTGCTCTCATTTCAATATCCTTACGGTGTCTCCTTCTCTTGTTACAATGTTTACATACGCGTCTGGTTACTTTACGTTTAATTCTCTTGCCCTGAGATAAAACAGACACATCCGTGTCCATAGACTCATCATTATTATGTGAAATTGTTATATCTTGAGCAATGTCCGGAGGATCCTTTTCAGAACCCCCCGGATCGGGGCCATGATAGGCGGCAAGAAACAAAAATCGACTTACCCGAGAATATAAGCTATTTACACTAATAAAAAGTAACAAATATATACAAATCTCCTAACTACATTCGAATATATACAAAACTGATCCTATGAAGGTAACTATCAGCGATAGATCAATTTTAATTAACAAAAGCCAAAAACACAACCGAACCGGTGGACGTTTCCCGCGCTTTTTTCCCTCACCATTTTATGGATTTTTAGTGGAACTAATTTAATTATTTTTAACCGACTTCTAAAAAGGAGGAGGTTCTCAGTTCCGCGGGTTCTTTATATTTTATATGTATGTATATGTATGTTCCTCGATTACTCGAAGACAACTCGACCGATTTGTTTTTTTTTTTGTTTGAAAGGGACCTGATAACCAACCATGGGGCCATGGTTATCAGGTCAGGGTCTGATGATGGGATGCTGGAGAAAACCAAGGACATCTTAAAATTGTATAGGCACACTTGAAACGATTTAGGTATTCTTAATAGTGACTCGTGCATTTGCTTTCGGAAAGCATTTCATGTGGTAAAGTGGGATAGAAATGTGAAAATGTTCATATGGCTTCGCGGAGTATTGATTTGAAGTCGGTTAAAACTTTGTTTTTAAAGTATAACCCGCAAGAGTTAACTTGAGACCTCGTTCATATGTCGTTAGTACGCGCTCGAGTCTCAAGTTAACTCTTGCGGAACATAGGTTATTATGGCAACTATAATCAAATTAAAGGTCATAAAGTGCCACTAATCTAAACAATGAGAAAGGTCAAAGCCTGATGTTAATTACGCAATTTGAAAACATTTAACAGCACAGTAATAGCAAAAATAGTACACAGTTATACGAGAAAAAGAATATTGCCCATATATTTAGTAGATATACCTAAATATATAAACACGCTACCCTACTTCCATTAATATTAACTCGAATCCAATGCACGCTACCCTGACTATACATGTTGATAGATAAGTGTACATTTTTGACTATAAGGCCTGCAACACACTGGCGCGGCCTGCGGTCGCGGCTAATAGAAAATTTGACACCTAATGACAAGTTTACTATTGACCGCCGCGGTCAGGCCGCGCCAGTCTGTGAGAGGCTTAACTCAAGCATGATTTGTGCACATTATTGCCATATTTAAATTGTTTGTAGCGCCATTATATCATGTTATACACTAACTAATCCAGCTTTACTTTAATTTAACGAAGAAATACAAATTCAAATGCAAACATAAGTTAAAACTGTACAAGCCTTATTTATTTTTACACATTATACATTCAAGGTAAATTTCAAGTTAATTGTCTCATTTATCACATACTAGCTTCTGCCCGCGACTCCATCCGCGAGGAACTCGTTTATATCGTAGCTCCATACAAACGTTGTCGCCACGTTGAGAAATGAGGATGTAATAGACGACAAAATAGCATATTGATTAGAGTATCTGCATATAAATATGGTTTGGTTTTAGGACTCAACCTTGTTTCCATAACCTTTGATAAAGGTCACTGGTGAACTATTGATGCAGAGAAACTACGAACCCGTATTGTACACTATTCCAAGTGACCCGTGGCTATTTAGCACGGCTACCGTCAAGCCTCGTCTGCACGAGCTTATGACATCACAGAGATCGCCACAACCCACGTGTTGTGGAGCGAGCAACAATCACTACGTGTTCTCGCCTGTATACGATCCCCTACTTGGGATATTGTGTGGGCCCCAAATGGGCCCGAGAAGTCTCCTTTTGCCTCCCCCTATAGCTTCTCCCTGTTGAGCCTTGCAACTTGCCTCACATCGGTTTCGTACGAGTCTCTGACTCTTGCTTGTGTTACTATTGATACTTGAACCTTTGGTCGGGCCATTGTTGGTTGTTGAGTCCCACAACCAACCATTGTGTATAATATATTAATTATAAGCACTCACCAGAACAGGCGAACTTGATCTTACTTGAGCTCCAACATCCCTCGCGCGGTGAATTTTTACCATCTTGTGTCTACCTCCATTTTTTCTGTCATTGTCCGACCAACGACTATAGAGGTAAGAAATAGAAATAGAAATGTTTATTGCATATCACATTACAGACGTGGATGGTATTAATAAGTAGGTATACATGTGACACCCTGCAAGGGCACAGCAATATCAGAGGGCTAACTAAATACAATTATTAATAGTAAATTTATACATTAAAAAGCCTGATAAGAAAAAAAGAAAAACACACAGCAAGATTTTTAACTTTTAGGCATCATTAAAGTATTCCTTCAAGTTATAAAAACATCTGTTTGTTAAAAACATTCTCAATTGTTTGTTAAACAGTTTTGGACTTTCCAGATTCTTTATAGCATTAGGAAGGTGATTATAAATTTTGATAGTCATATAATGAGGGCTACTGCAGACTAGTTTTAATTTCGAGAATGGCAGGTTAAGTTGGTTATGGTTACGATCATTTCTTTTAATTTGAGTTGTGTCTTTCGGTGAAAATAAATTTATCTGTTTCCTAACAAATTTACATGATTCTAATATATAGATGGAAGTAACGGTTAGTATTTGATGTTTGATGAAGTAGGGTTTGCATGACACCATTTGGTCTATATTAACTAAAATTCTGATGCACTTCTTTTGCAAAATAAATATTTTATCAATGTCACTGCTATTTCCCCTAGTTAGTGTTGTCAGTAAGAAATATATACCACAACATTAAGGTAAAGCAGTTGATACATGACTTACCGATTGTTTGTTAATCGCGGTGCTCCGCGACAAACGTATTCCGGCCCTATATCAGCCCCGTAGGGGATGATTTCCGGGATAAAATCTCAGGATTCAAACTGGTTCCATACCAAATTTCATCTTAATCAGTTCAGCTGTTTAAGCATGAAAATGTAAGAAACAAACAGACAGACGGAGTTACTTTTGCATTTATAATTCATATTAGTATGGATATATACAGAAAATCAATATAGTTATCCACAAAGTCTTAAAATATACAAAACTTAAATCACTGGTACACAAGTTTCATGTGCTCTGCCTACCCCTTTTAGGGATAAAGGCGTGATGGTATGTATGTATGTTAAATCAAACTAATTCATCTGGAGGGACATCAGAAATGTCAGTCATAAAACTCTCACTTTTCCAACTTACCTCAAGCGGTCTCTGAAAAACTGTAGGTATAGCATCTGGCAACAAGCGTCTTAACCTCGTAAGGCCCATCGGCCCAATTTTAGGACAAAGAATTTCAGGCTTAACAGCCCAACTCATAAGCTTTTTGTAATCAAATTTTGACTCTATTTAAAAGTCCAGAAATTTCAAAATAGTATGACCTATTTTCAGGACACTGGGCCGTTATTACATTTGTCCTAAAAATAGCATGGGCCTTACGAGGTTAATTCTGTTTTTGATAATAACGAAACAGTCCGATTTGAAATGTTTCGAACATATTCTGTCGTATGATTTCTGCGTCCAATTATTGCGCCCTACTGCGGCAATCCATTTTTGACGAAGATTATTTTCCGGGAATCTGAAGTTAACAGTTAACTACGTGTAACATCAAAATATTTTGTCTAACTAAACGCCTACATAAATAAATCATGTCGATAAAATGTCGACATACAGATTTGAATTTAGTTACAACACTACCCGTGTTTACGACAATTGTATTTTTAACAAAAATCCTAATAAGATCGACTTGGAACCATGTAAAAAGTACTTATTTCATAGAATGCAGTATCTGCAGTAATCCCAGACCATTATATTGTGTAATGAACGTGAAATATTTGAAATTTAAACAAAATATTCTTACCGATGAAAACTTGTATTTTCTCCGTTCTTCTTTGCCAATCTTTAATAACTACGACAGTACGGAGCTATACAAGACAATTTGCCCCATATGTAAATTATATCTTGCACTTTTCACTCAAATATATATTTGTAAAACACAATTTTCTGCAAATAACAATTTTTCTGAGAGTTTTGACGTTGACTTGACTTTGACGTCTGGAGTGCATTGTTTACACTGCGGCTGACAGTAGTTGGAGAAAATGCGCCAACAGCCTGAAAATACCGTACTATTCGTCTCATTCTAACTCACATCGGCTGACCATAAGCAGTGACAGAGACAACTATATGAAATATCGTCTGACTTAATACTGCGCGTCTGTATTAAGCCGGGTCCGGTGCGCCGTGTTTTCGGTGTTTGCAAACATCTAACATGTTTTCCGTCAGTTTCGGCAAACAAATAGGGTATTGTTTTGATTGGCAAAACATTTTTGACGTTTAAAAACCACGTAAACATGGCGCAGCGGACGCGGCTTTAGTCTGTGCTATATACTAATCTATCTTTGTCTATAGCCGTTTTTTTTTGTCAATTCTGTCAATGTCAATTGATATACGCGTACGGGGTAATGTGACGCGTATTTGTAGAAATTAGTGATTTATTTACTATTTCAGCGTTTAAACTTTGACTAAACTTAGTCAAAATAACTTGGCTAGATAATCTTAATCAGAATGGAGGGAAAAGCAACTAAAATGCCCAAAGTGGCAAAGGTAAATAACATCACAAAAGGGTGGAAACGACCAATTCTCACAATAAATTACAATTATCTTATGAATTTCCTGTATTGCAGGTTAAAAATAAAGCACCAGCAGAGATACAAATCACTGCTGAGCAACTTCTCCGCGAAGCGAAGGAGAGAGATTTGGAAATATTACCTCCTCCACCAAAACAAAAGATCTCTGATCCAGAAGAGTTGAGAGACTATCAGCATCGTAAGAGAAAGGCGTTTGAAGATAATATAAGGAAGAACAGACTTGTAAGTATAACCGAATATTTCTAAAATTACTTGTAAAACTTTATATCATTATTGATGCAATGTTGTTATTTTTAGGTTGTAGGAAATTGGCTCAAATATGCCCAATGGGAAGAATCACAGAAACAGGTCCAGAGGGCCCGCTCCATATATGAGAGAGCTCTTGATGTGGACCACAGGAATGTTACCCTATGGTAAGCAGTATTTTTAACCGACTTCAAAAAAGGAGGAGGTTCTCAATTCGGATGTATTTTTTTTTTTCTTTAAGATGCTTTACCACAAACTAAGTCGATCAGAGCAAAATGTGCCAACAGTGTGACAAGTGTATTGCTGATTTTGTTTGATGTTTAAATTGACTTTTCTTGAACCAATTTTATGTGTTTTTCAGGCTGAAGTACACTGAAATGGAAATGAGAAACAGACAAGTAAATCATGCTCGTAACTTATGGGACAGAGCAGTCACCATACTACCCAGAGTGTCTCAATTCTGGTATAAGTACACTTACATGGAAGAGATGCTGGAAAATGTAGCTGGAGCCAGACAGGTATGTCGCTGCCTAAGCTCCAATCCTATTTGAAACCAAACCACTCACTGTGAAACCCATACTGACATTGGTTGAGTTTGAATTACTGATTCATGAGTGTACTATGTTTTGAACATGATGGTAAAACATATAAAGTGTTCAGTCTTTGTCTAACTATATTCCCTTTTCTAGGTATTTGAGAGATGGATGGAATGGCAACCAGATGAACAAGCATGGCAAACCTACATCAATTTTGAATTAAGGTATAAAGAACTTGAAAGAGCCAGACAAATATACGAAAGGTTTGTCATGGTACATCCTGATGTAAAAAATTGGATAAAGTATGCCAAATTTGAAGAAAACCATGGGTTTATCAATGGCTCTAGAAAAGTATTTGAAAGAGCTGTTGAATTCTTTGGTGATGAAGATTTAGATGAGAGACTATTCATAGCATTTGCAAAGTTTGAAGAAAACCAGAAAGAACATGACAGGGCAAGAGTCATTTACAAATATGCTTTGGATCACATCCCAAAAGACAGGAATAAGGAACTGTATAAAGCTTATACTATACATGAGAAAAAATATGGAGATAGATCTGGCATTGAAGACGTCATTGTTAACAAAAGAAAATACATGTATGAACAAGAAGTTATCGAAAATCCCACTAATTATGATGCTTGGTTTGATTATATCAGACTTGTTGAAAATGAAGGAAATGTAGATGATATAAGAGATACTTATGAAAGAGCCATTGCAAATGTACCCCCTTCAAAGGATAAACAGTTTTGGAGACGCTACATCTACCTTTGGATCAACTATGCTTTGTATGAAGAACTAGAAGCAGAAGATCTTGAACGCACCAGACAAGTTTACAGAACTTGTTTGGAATTGATACCACATAAAATATTCACATTCTCTAAAATTTGGTTGATGTATGCTCAGTTTGAAGTGAGATGTAAAGAGTTAAAACAAGCAAGGAAGTCATTAGGCATGGCACTAGGAATGTGCCCACGCGATAAATTGTACAGGGGTTACATAGATTTAGAGATACAACTCAGGGAATTTGACAGATGTAGGATATTGTACCAGAAATTCTTGGAATATGGCCCTGAAAACTGTATAACTTGGATCAAATTTGCAGAATTGGAAACACTCTTGGGAGACATAGACAGAGCGAGGGCAATTTATGAAATAGCAGTTGGGCAACAAAGATTGGATATGCCAGAATTGCTGTGGAAGAGTTTCATTGATTTCGAAGTTGCTCAAGGAGAGACTGAAAAAGCTAGACAACTTTATGAGAGATTGTTAGAAAGGACAGTGCATGTCAAGGTTTGGCTTTCCTATGCTAAGTTTGAACTGAATGCTGAAAATGCTGACAACATCAATGTTGAACTAGCCAGGCGAGTATATGAACGCGCCAATGATAGTCTGCGAAGCCTGGGAGAGAAAGAAGCAAGAGTTCTCCTTCTAGAAGCTTGGAAAGACTTTGAGACAGAGATTGGAGAAGATACTAAACTTAAAAAGGTGTTGACTAAAATGCCTAGAAGAGTTAAGAAGAGACAGAAGATTGTCAGTGATGAAGGTGTTGAAGAAGGCTGGGAAGAGGTGTTTGATTACATATTCCCTGAAGATGAGATGGTGAGACCTAATCTTAAACTTCTTGCTGCTGCTAAACAATGGCGTAAGCAGAAGGAAGTACCAGATACGCCTGCTACACCTGAGACACAGGAGCAATCAGAAAAAGAACAAGAAAGCAGTGTCCAATCAGATGAACCACAAACGAATGTTGATGATTCTGATGACAGCAGCAGCAGTAGTGATAGTGATTCCTAATCTTGCAGGATTGGGGTAGTTATTATAAATTCAAAAATAAATGAAGATTCGAAACTCTTGTCATTTTTATTTATGTATCTTTTCTTACATTCAGTCCACATCTTCAGGTCTAACAGGATGAGCTAAAGGTATTACAGAAGTCTTATTCACATCTCTTGAACAGGCTTTCCTCATATCTGAAATCACAAAAAAAAAACAAATAAGTATTCTACTAGTTTTATTAGAAAAGTAATGGTTATATTGTAAGAATTTAGTTCTCCAAAAAGAATACAATTCACTTATCTAGAGAATACAATAACATGCCTTAATGTCTAATTTAACAACATGTATGAATGCAAAGAATACATTTAAATTAAAATACCTCGTGTGTTCATAAGTTTTGAGACGAAATAAATGTTGCATAAAAAAATCAAGGAATAAAGATATATTTATAAAATTTACAGATAATGATAATTAGATATTAACGAATAACTACAAGCAATTACTATTCAATATGACCACCCCTATTTTTAATACAAGCTTTTAGACGTTCTGGCCAGTCATCGATCGCGGCACCAATCTTCTCCAGTGGGATATCCTTCGCTGCTTTGATTAGGGCTCGCTTAAGGGAATCTACGTTTGGGTGGGACTTTTGGCAGGCTCTGAGCTCCAATTCAGTCCACAGAGAATAGTCCAGCGGGTTGAGGTCAGGGCTGGAGGATGGCCATTCTTCCGCCGCGATGAAGCCTGGCAAATTTTCCCTCAACCAAGCTTGAGTCGTTTTAGCCTTGTGGGCAGGTGCTGAGTCTTGCTGGAAGATCCATTCTTTGTTGTGAAATAAAGTATCAGATAGGCGTTTCACTACAGTCTCCAAAATGTCACTGATAATTTTTTGCTTTCACCTTGACACCTTGTTGGCAAAAATGGAGTGGAGTGACACCTTCGTACGAAACCCCCCACCATACCATCACACTCGCCAGATGGTGGGCACGCGAGACATTTCGTGCTGTAGCTGGAACATCTTTGCTACTTTTGGCATAAACTTTATTATTTTGCCTGTTAAACTTTTCTTCAACTGTAAAGATTTTTTCGTCGGTGAAGAGTATCTTTTTCGCATCGTGTCTCTTAAGCAGCATCGGACAACGTTCACGTCGTAATTTACGAAGGCGATCATTTAGATCATGAACTTTCCTACGACTGTAAGCCTTTACTTTGAGATCGTATTTCAATATCCTGTTGACTGATTTCAGTCAACAGAAAAAACGTAGAAAAAGCGTATTTACGCGAAATGTTAGTCTGCAGAGCGAGTTTTTTCTGGGTGCGACATGGATTTCGGCGAAGTCGCTCTCTGATTATTTTGATGTTTGCAGCCGTCCTTACAGACCGCGGGCGACCACTCCTATGGCGATCTTTCAAAGAATTAGTCTCCTTGTAACGTTTAATAGTGTAATATACGAAGTTGCGGCTTACCCCAAAACATTTTATGTCACGGAAAATGTCCACTGGTTTTTTTCCCGCCATATGTAGCGAAATGACAGTCGCACGTAATTTTTTCGTTCCCTCCATCACGAGTAAAACAAAAGAAATGAATTTTAAAAACATTCAAATAGCACACTAACATTCCAAATTCAAAATTTAAAAAGAATAAAATAGGTGCCAGTATTATTTTGTTTCATTTTATTAAGTAAAAAGTTTGTCTCAAAACTTATGAACATACGAGGTAGACAAAGTTTGTTAAGACCTATTTTGTTCAACATTAGAATAAATCCTACTAATTTTGATAATAAAGGCGAATAATATGTGTATATAAATAGACTTAATATTATATAATATAGTATCACCACAATATGCACAACAAAGTGGGTAGAATACAAACAAAAGTAAGTTAGTATTTCAATAAAATTGTCCATCACATAGTAACTGATTAGCCAGTAAGTAACTAAAACATTATCTCATAAATTTCTTATGATTTTTATCTACATTGCTATTGATACAGTTGGTTTGCCAGATTATAAATAACTCTAGCCAATTCTCTATTTTAGTTTCATAGACACTTACCATAAGCATCTTCATCAGGATCCCCAGAATAGTATTCTAACACAGTCCTATACACAATGTAACCTAAGTTCTTATACATGTTGATGGCTACTTTGTTGCTTACTCTCACAAATAAGTCCACAAAGTAAGCCTTTTTTCTGTAAAAAAATAATTCATTTATCATCAGCATCACACAATAAATCTGTTACGAAAATGAGAACCATGATTTAGAGAAGTGACAATGAGTGTGAATAAATATTTTATAGAAATGTATATATATTTCACTTGAAAAGTGATTTATCACACACACAATAAAAATAGAATTACAGCTCAGTGAACTTGTTAAGCAAAGTATACTTTTTTTTATAATATAGTTATGTAGGTATTACTCAAGCCTTTAGCCTACGTAGATGATCACTCACTTTTCTGATACATCTTCTAGAATGCTCATCAGTGTAGCTGCTAGGCCCAGCCTCCTGTAGTCAGGGCTGACTGTCAAAGCTGTCACATGCCCATGCCAGTTATCACCAAGGCCCTCTGCTTTGCCCATTACTGAAATAATAAATTACACCGTTTCATACCAGATAGACGTAACACAGAGTAGATACAGTTTGTTGGTAAACAAACTAATTATAAAGAATATAATTTTGATAATACTTACTATATCCCATGATTTCTCCACTGGGTGATTCAGCAACTTGAAAGTACTCTGGCCAATGAGCCAAATACTGAGTGTAGAACGATAAACCATATGTTTCAGTCAAAGGATCCAAGTTCCTGATAAAACATTATTATGTATTAAAGCTGGTACAATTAATAAAATATTGAATATAAATATATTCCTACTCACACATTATTAAATTTCAACATATCTTCGCATGTGAATGGTCTTATCGTAGTCATTTTGATAATAAAATACTTTTCTTGTAAATATAACCTAAATTTTCACTTTTTCGGATCGGTCGGTCAAAGTAGTCAAACAAGTTGTTGGGGTTTTTTTTAATAGGCTTGTAAGAAACAGATAGGAAAATGACTTCTCGATTTTCAGGAATTTCCTGCATAATAAACCTAACTAATTACTTTATACGTTACGATGCACCAACATAACAGCCAATATGCATATTAATGACATAAACTTATTTGATTGACAAATAAAAACAGGTTTACCAAATTTTACGTGTCACAGAAAAAATATTACTTTTAATGTTTATTGAAATTATTCGTAGAAGAGTCTTTTGTATATTTAATTTTGCTTCCGTTTCTTTCGAAATTGTTGCCATATAGAAAAATATTACAGAGTCCTACTATCCGACACGAAAAAGAACGAAAGAAATATTATCTGACTCGTTTTAACACATGTTGAAAGCCATATTTATTGCTCTTTTTACAAGCTAAGAGCACTAGTGGAGCGATCTATGGGCTTCGGCAGTTTACCAACACGACAATGGCCGAACTGTCTGCTTGAAGATATTTTTTATACAGCCAAACCTGCCATGTCTTTGGTTTTAAAAATGGCGTATACAAGCTTTTTGTTTGCCGGTTTACGCTGTTAAATAGCTTCTATGACCTCGCGGTCAATCGAGCGAGATTGAAACGTTGTGAATATGAAAATAATATACATGTGTACGTATATTAATCATCGCTGTGGACCCCGTGAACAAATTTTAGTAGCGTTATGGTGAATTAGAATGGTGCCTGTGGCTTGTCAATCTCGCACGTCGTCAGGTTACCCGTTCGTAACGTAAATATCACCCAGCGAGCGTTTTGTATTTCAGACATGACAGCGTCGCAAAGCAGTAGATAATGGAGAGTTCAGAAGACGATGCGGGTGCCGCGACGGTCGCTTCCCGCCGTGCATCGGCGCGGGAAAAGGACCTCGGGCCCAACGAGGAGGTCGACGCGACCGCCAATGCGTCTCGAGAGGCATCGGGGGCCCAAACGCCGTGCGGGTCCGGAACGATGTCGGAGGACAACTTTGACGGGGACAGCGTCCCGTCGCCGTCGGCGCACGACAACAATGCCAGCACTGAAGCGATTTTGGACATGATTGACGAAATTTGTGACGGACCTGGTGCACCGAAACGAGTTCCGTTGTCGACTGAAGGTGAAGAATCCGCGCCTTCGCCACCCACGCCTTCTGCGCCGCCTGCTCCGAGTGAGCCACAGCTGGAGCTAGCCCCCGCCGCGGTACCGCCGGCACAAGATGGCATTTCTCACCAAGAGGAAGATGCCAGTACATCACAGAGCTCTGAAGATCCACGAGTTGCCCCGGTGTTACTCCCTGCATCTAGTGCCAAATGTGAAAGTGCACCTGAGATCTTACCTGAAGCCCCAGTAGAAAACGTATCTGAAAGTTCAGTTTCTGTAGATGTTGCTAACACCAGTAATGCAGAGCCTCCCCAGGCAAGTTCATCTGTGCCTGAAGTGTGTGAATTACCTGCCGAAATACAAACAAACGCCCCGGAGGCTCAAAATGTGAATCTAGAGGCAGCTAGCACCTGCTCGGCCGTAAATATTCCTTCCAGCAGTGTTGAAGAGACTGTTCCAAGTGTTTGTGAGATTAGTGAATGTGAATCTAATGACCGGACAGTGAAGCATGTGACTTCCAGTGATAACAGAGACAATGTGACTGTTGAAAGTGTTGAGTCTACATCGGGTGATGCTAGTGTAAGTGAAGGGACACCAGTAGTGCAGGAGTCTGCAACGAGGTCGCCTTTGCGCCGCAGACTCATTCGGCCAACACCTTATGATCGCCGTCCGGACACAACTGTCTCCTCTACTGTTGATTCCCAAGTTAGTGATAATGAAGTGACTGGACAGACAAGCAGTGAGAGTGTAGCCAAGGATGTGTCTAGTTCCTCGGATGTCATCCCCCCTGTACATGGTAATGTACAAGATGATGCAAGTAGCAATGTAAGTGAAATTAGTGTCTGCAAAGCAGAGACTTCAACTAATCCTTCTAAAAAAATCAAGTTAGTAAGACAAAAAGTTACACCATCAACAAGTCAGAGTGAAAAATTACAAGATCAAGCGGTAACACCTGAAAGTGAGACTCCATCAACTTCATCACCATCTGTACCCTTCGCAGTAACTGCATCGTGTTCTTCAGACTGCATTAGTACAACTAAAGTAAGTGATGAAGTTAAAGTGGAGCCGAGTCAAGCTTGTCCATCTGAATCAACAATTTCAGACCCTATAATTGAACCTATTCAAGAAGTTATAAATGAAACCCCTATTGCGAGTAAAGAGAATGAACAACCAAACCATTCCACAAGTGAACCAACACCACAGTTAAATACTTCTGAGAATCAGGATATTCATAAGAAAGTCCCTCCTATTAAACTTAATTTGACTGTATCAAATGCATCAGAACCAGTCATCAATGATACAAAGGAGCAAAGTGAAGCTTCTCCGAGTACTGTATCTGTCCATGATTCACCAGAAACATCAAAACTGGTTCCTAAGCTAACTATAAAACTTGGTGGAAAACAAGCAGAGGAAATAAAATCTCCCATTCCTAAACTGACTATTAAGCCCATTAAGCCACGTGTTAAAGAAGAGATAAAATCAGAAAATGCTAGCAGCAATGAGCCAATTCCTAATATTACCAAAATCAATATAAAACCCATTCCCAGGCCACCGGAGAAGATTAATGAAATTCACCGTAAATCCAGCAGTAGTGAAATATCAGAATCAGAATGTTCAGAAAATGATGAAACTAGTACATCTGATCAGGCATCCACCTCAGATCAAGGACCTCCTGATATAGTTCCAAAAGTTACTATAAAGCTTGGTAAACCGGGCACTGATGGAAAGGGTAAGTTCTACACAGAACAAACTGTACCTAAGCTCACTATAACAGGCCTTCAACAAAGTGAGCAAGAAGAGCCTGATTCAGTTTCAAAATTAAAAGTAGTTGTTAGTCAATCAGAAGAAAAACAGGCAGATAAGATTCCTAAATTGACTATAAAAACTGTAACTAAATCTGAAAGCCAGTTAAGTCCGAAACTAACAATAAAGCCCATAAAACCTGTGGAAAACTCTAGCAAAGACAATGCTGATGAATGTAGTGACGAAATGTCTAAGAGCAAGTTCTCAGAGTCCCCTGAGACCTGTTGTGATATTAAGGATACTCCTCATCATGGTCATGTCCCCAAAATCACAATTAAACCTGTCCTTAAAAGTGATGCTGAGCCATCTCCGAAAAAGTCATCATCAAAAGGTGACAATCTTGAACAAATTCCTGTGGTGACAAAATTAAACATAAAACCCATTTTGAAACCTACAGGCAATGAAGAAACATCTGAAGAAATAAAAGGTGAAGTTCCTGTAGTTTCAAAATTAAATATAAAACCCATACTACGACCTAAAGATAGTGAATTAGATCCTAGTATAGAAGATATCCCTAAAGTTACAAAACTAAATATAAAACCACTAAAACATCCTGAAGAAAAATCTTCAGAACAAAAAGACTGTGATGAATGGAATGCAGACAGTGATGAAAATAGTATACCTGTTGTTACTAAACTTAATATTAAGCCTATTGTTAAGCCCCTAGAAGAAGAAAATATGAAAGATACTGAAAACCAGTCCTCTGAAACAGGAAATTCAAGTGATGACAATACAGATATACCCATTGTTACAAAATTGAACATAAAGCCTATATTGAAACCTGCACAAAATGAAGATATGGACAAACCAAATACTTCAGCAGGAAGTAACATACCTGTAATAACTAAACTTAATATTAAGCCTATTATGAAACCAGAAGAAAATGCATTGCCTTCATCTCCTAAGAAAGAAATTCCAATCATAACCAAATTGAACATCAAGCCCATTATTAAACCTGATGAAATAGAGCAGTCAAAAGGCAGAGATATGGGCGATGTTTCTGTGAAACATCCTCCATTAGTGATGAAAATTAACATGAAAGCTGTTGCTGATACTTCATGTGAAAGCATCAAGGCCGATATAAAGGTCAATAATATTGAGCAAAAAAGGGAACATGTTTACAACAATATTATTGATAACATACCAGTTGTATCCAAAATTAGCATCAAGCCACTCATAAACCCCACAGAAGATGATCATGTTAAAAATGATTTGAGTAATTGTCATAAAGAAAATGCCTGTGAAGTCGACTCCAAAAAATCAACAGTAACTCCATCTGTAGACAATTGCATAGAGGACTCAAAAACGGAAAACTTTAATGCATTGAATCTTAAAATAATAAAAGAAAACTGCCTTCCTGAACAATCACATTCTCTGAATAGTGAAGCTCCTCATAGTAATGATTTAGAGCTTTTGAGATTAAACAAAGACAGTTCTGATACGGTACCTAACAAGAAAGAATGTGTAAATACTAATGTAGATCCAAAAACCATTCAGCCTGTTACAGCACCTCCACCTGTCAAGCAGACAACTTTATCCAATTGTACATTATTAAAGAAGTTGTTAGAAAATAAAAAGAAAGATGTGGATACTAGAGTAAAAGAACCGGAAGATGAAGCTCATCCACCTGTTCATGAAGAATCTAAATCAGCTCCAATGGGCTCAACCAGCATTTCAAATTGTGAACAAATAGATAAAGTAAATTCCAAGCCTAGCCATGATAAAAAGAGAAGTAAATTAATAAGCCAAGGTGTACATAATGATGCTCTACCCTCACCCTCATCAAACACTCAATCTCTTGATCATAGCAGATTAGAAAGTGAAAGTGTTGCAAAACCGTTAGAAATTAATGTTTCTGAGAAGATCACAACTGCAAGCTCAGGTCAGGATTCTCCTCGTATTATCTTGAAAATTAATAAGACTGATCATGGTTCTTCTGCCAAAATTATAACAGAAGAAATTAAAAATACCGATACTGGTCAAGATAGTTACTCACCTGAAAATACTCAAGAGTTGAATGATAAGCAAAGAAAAGTTATTGTGAATAGTAGAAGAAAATTAGTAGATACTTCATCAACAGTTGCTTTGGGGAAAAGACTACGTAGCTCAAGGGTTGTTCAGGAATCAGAAAAATCTCCTGTAATAAGGCGAAACGCCGGAAAGAGGCCGCCTTCTGCGGAAACCAGTCCTCCACAGAAAAAGGAACCAGAGCTCTCAGTATTAGAAACAAAGCGGTTAAAGCTAGGACAGTTACTATCCAACAAGGCTTTAACAGTTAGTCCCGTAGTCACTAAAGCTCAAAACGCGACCATGGACACGAAAGCTGGGTTGGAAAGTAAACAAACCATTAAAACAGTAAATCATTCTTTGTTGAACAACGAAAACTGTTCTAAGAATGGCAACTCAAAGCTTCATAATATTCTGTCGAATTTGCAAGCCAAGCAAATACAGGCTATGCCATTAAATTCCATAAACTGTGTAGAAAAACCTCAGTCTATAATTCCAGAGATAGACTCTAGTACTTCAACAGGCAGTTCAGATGTGGTCGAAGTTACGACCGTTGAAAGTACACATCCTAAGGTACAGGAAATGATAATAAATGAAAACTCAGGTTCCCACGATTTCAACATGGTGAACGATGAATTATCTCAGGATCCTTTAGAAGTGAGCGTTCCATTTACACCGCAACCGAAGAAGCGAGGCAGGCCGCGCAAATTACCAGTCTCAGAGGGTGCGAAACCCGTCGTTACTTTGCCTACACCGGCCCTAGAAGAACGACCACAACGATCGTTGCGATTAAATAGGTATGTATAACAAATTAATAATTATCGTACACAGCCAAGTTTATAATGCGTGTTTTATGAAACCACTAAATTCCTTATGACATTCTCTTACAGGGATCGGCCGGCAATACTAGTGAAACCTCGGGGGAGGGGCAGAGGGCGAGGCGTAAAGCGAGCTCTGGCGACGCCGCTCAAGGAACCCGAACCCGTCGTAGAAACGGCCACTAAATTTTTTATCAAGGAGGAAAAGACCCCCGAAGAGATCGACCCGACTAGCTCACGTGTGAAGCTACCACGAATGACCGAAGCGCTCGATAAAATGCCTTCAGTTTGCACGACACCTCTGAGCAGTCGTAAGAGAGATTCCTGCAGTAGTATGGATAGTAAAACCTTCCCGGAAACGCAGGAGCTGAAAGTCGTATTGGAAACGACACTGCCAAAACCGGAAGATTTGTTTATGAAATCTCCGGAGACGCCGGGAAGCGAGCCCAGAGGTCGAGGAGGGCGCGGCCGAGGCAGCCGCGGTGGCCGAGGCAGTCGCGGGGGTGCGACCGCCAGGACTCCGCGCGGCCGAGGCCGGGGCCGGGGCGGTGGCCGCGGCGCTATGTATATGAAGGTAGGTACTGACAAGACAATGCACTCAGACAACGTCTAGAACCGTTTTCTTGCCACTAGGTAGGTACAAACTGAAATAAAAACTTTTAATAACCTCTATTTCTTTTATTTATGGTAAGGCTCTAAATGGTTGGCTCTTGCATGATTGAATACTTTGAAACGAACTTTAATTCGCGTTTTAAAAATATATTAAAATGGTATTCAACCTCGTACAATTTTAGGAGACAATGGGTATTTACGGACGCGTATGCGGGCCCGCTACCACGACGGTACACTTATTTGAAGAGGAGACTTGTATGATGGATGACAATGCTACACCTGCTAAGTAAGTAGACATACAACCTACATTTGAATTACCCATCAACCCATTATGAGTCACTCAACTTCAAACTCGGGTAAATCCAATTCTGTAATTTTTCAAGATTTTGGTATGAAATAAAAGGGTAAAAAACTAGTTTTGTTACAATTTAATCAGTTTTGTATAGTTTTGTCTGGTTTTTGAGAAAAATACAGTTAAAATTGTAATATTTTATCAAAATCAGATCAATCCATATGACAGTTTTTTTCAAATGTAGGTAAGTCCGGGAGCCAATAATGTTCAGCCAAATAATGTACAGCCCGATAATACGCGTCCACTAAAAGTGGACGCGTATTATCAGGCCGTACATTATCAGCCCGGACAAAGTTGGCTTCCAATTATTGCCCCGTACCTACCAAATTTGCTCAGGGTGATAATGCACGGCCCTATAATGTACAGCCCAATAATACGAAGCCACAAAAATTGGACGCGTATTATCGGGCCGTACATTATTAGCTAGAACAAAGGTGGCTTTCAATTATTGCCCCGGACCAAGTTTGCTGCCTGTCAAAAGCGAACTCTGCCTTAGGTCGGTTAGGTTAGGGTACACTTGTGTCCCTTAGACCGGAAATAGCCACCCCGCGAAGGCTGGAGGCCGCTGGAGACTTTATAATGGACGCCAATTATTAGGCTGTACATTATCAGGTCGTACAAGATTGGCTTCCAATTATTGCCACGTACCGAATTTGCTCAGGGTGATAATGCACGGCCCAATAATGTACGGCCTGATAATACGCGTCCAATGGAAGCCGTACATTAACCGGCACCGGTAAGTCCATCCAAGCCAATCAGCGAAAGATCTAGATAAATCCAGGTTTGTTAAATCAAAATTATACAAATCCACACTGAGTTTTTTCAAAGACAGACAAATTGCAATCGATTATATCAAATGAAGGTATCTCCAACCAAAATTTTATTTTTTGTTAAGAATGGATGGGTTTACTGCTGAATTTGCCAAACAGGATGGCTTTATTTAATACTTTAGCCATAATAAAAAAATACTGCCTTTAAAATCACCGAATTAACGCTATTATCACTTTTTTTCAATTATCTTGCAAGTGGTTAGAGTAGATTTATCTGAGTTTGAAGTTAAGCGACACATATATTTTTTTATTCTCAGTTGGCTGTATGGAGTCATTTTCCTTTGCTTTGATTTATATGAGAAAATGTTTGAAAATACTCTATGCCTAGTTTTATTTTCTTCGAAAAAGTGACTGTCAAAAAGTGGCGGCAATTGGTGTAATGTGTTAAATAATCCAAGGAAGTTGTTGAATTTGTGTTCTTTAGTCATTTTAACCCTTCGCTTTTAGCCCTTAATGCTGCGATTCCTCTTTTATAATAGTAATTTATTATTTTCAGACCCTCGCACTTATTAGACGAAGACTCACAGAGTTCCGTAAAAAGCTCAACAAACGAGAGTAGTAAAATGAGAAAATCGAAGTTTGCCGATTTGTTTGACAGGTAATGAGATGTTTTATTACCATTATTAACATTATTATTTTGTTGTATGTTACAATTTCGATGACTAACTCTGTTTTTAACTTTCAGTAATAAAGTTTGGACGGCTGCCGATGTCAAAGAATACATGTGGCCGCCTCCCGAAAATCCAAGTATTGAACATCAGGTGTGTTTCCTTTCACAGTTGTATTTGACTTATTGCAACCTTTTATTTGCCTTGTTTGGTATAACTATAATATTCAGCTATTTATTCGGTTGTTCAGCTATTTAGGTATTATATTACCAAGCAAAAGGTCCCGCTTTGTCTATAAGGAACTATTTCCATAACAACGCACTAAGAAATCTTCCTCATTGATATAAAAACGGGACCTTTACTTGGGAACGACGCTATTATAGAGGTGACTTCACCTGAGATCACGTTGCAACAGGTAATATTAGTTAATAATGTTAATAAATATGTTTAAATAACATGAGTAAAGTGTCTAGGTGTTAACTTGAAATTTAAGCTCTTGTATTTCGATCGATTTATTGCTGACATAATAATTCGTCTTCGCACCACACGTTTTTTGAAAGAGACGAACGCTTTATGGTGACTAAACGTATTTTCAATCCGTCACGTTCAGTTCCGTTTAAATACTTTAAATACACAAAACGAACTAGTCTATTAGTAAGCTCAATAAGGCTTTTTAGGACCATATATTTAATAATAGATTTGGATATAAATAGGTACGTAAAAAAAACATCCAAGACTCTGTAACTAATACTCATGCTCTACATACAAATATTTGCCCTTAGTGGGATTTGAATCCAGGACCGTTAGCTTCGTTTGGTACGTGCAGGGAAACAACCCACTAGGCTAAACCGCTCTTCAATTCGTCCCACCCTATAATATTACCTATACATAACTGTGAATGTGTGAATAATATTTTCCGTTTTCTTTATCAATTATCCAGGTGATGATGATACAAGAGCAAGTGGCAATGTTCCTGGGCGTGAAGAGCTTCAAGCGACGGTACCCGGAGTTGAAGCGGCGCCCAGTGGGCGGCGAGGAACGTAGCTACATCATGCGCAAGGGCCTGGTCACCGAGGCACTCTGCGATCTAGGTGAGTCCGCCGCGTAGCCAGGTGATGGTACAATAGAACAGTGTTCCTTGTGGAGAGCTTCAAGCGACGGTACCCGGAGTTGAAGCGGCGCCCAGTGGGCGGCGAGGAACGTAGCTACATCATGCGCAAGGGCCTGGTCACCGAGGCACTCTGCGATCTAGGTGAGTCCGCCGCGTAGCCAGGTGATGGTACAATAGAACAGTGTTCCTTGTGGAGAGCTTCAAGCGACGCTACCCGGAGTTGAAGCGGCGCCCAGTGGGCGGCGAGGAACGTAGCTACATCATGCGCAAGGGCCTGGTCACCGAGGCACTCTGCGATCTAGGTGAGTCCGCCGCGTAGCCAGGTGATGGTACAATAGAACAGTGTTCCTTGTGGAGAGCTTCAAGCGACGCTACCCGGAGTTGAAGCGGCGCCCAGTGGGCGGCGAGGAACGTAGCTACATCATGCGCAAGGGCCTGGTCACCGAGGCACTCTGCGATCTAGGTGAGTCCGCCGCGTAGCCAGGTGATGGTACAATAGAACAGTGTTCCTTGTGGAGAGCTTCAAGCGACGCTACCCGGAGTTGAAGCGGCGCCCAGTGGGCGGCGAGGAACGTAGCTACATCATGCGCAAGGGCCTGGTCACCGAGGCACTCTGCGATCTAGGTGAGTCCGCCGTGTAGCCAGGTGATGGTACAATAGAACAGTGTTCCTTGTGGAGAGCTTCAAGCGACGCTACCCGGAGTTGAAGCGGCGCCCAGTGGGCGGCGAGGAACGTAGCTACATCATGCGCAAGGGCCTGGTCACCGAGGCACTCTGCGATCTAGGTGAGTCCGCCGCGTAGCCAGGTGATGGTACAATAGAACAGTGTTCCTTGTGGAGAGCTTCAAGCGACGGTACCCGGAGTTGAAGCGGCGCCCAGTGGGCGGCGAGGAACGTAGCTACATCATGCGCAAGGGCCTGGTCACCGAGGCACTCTGCGATCTAGGTGAGTCCGCCGCGTAGCCAGGTGATGGTACAATAGAACAGTGTTCCTTGTGGAGAGCTTCAAGCGACGCTACCCGGAGTTGAAGCGGCGCCCAGTGGGCGGCGAGGAACGTAGCTACATCATGCGCAAGGGCCTGGTCACCGAGGCACTCTGCGATCTAGGTGAGTCCGCCGCGTAGCCAGGTGATGGTACAATAGAACAGTGTTCCTTGTGGAGAGCTTCAAGCGACGCTACCCGGAGTTGAAGCGGCGCCCAGTGGGCGGCGAGGAACGTAGCTACATCATGCGCAAGGGCCTGGTCACCGAGGCACTCTGCGATCTAGGTGAGTCCGCCGCGTAGCCAGGTGATGGTACAATAGAACAGTGTTCCTTGTGGAGAGCTTCAAGCGACGCTACCCGGAGTTGAAGCGGCGCCCAGTGGGCGGCGAGGAACGTAGCTACATCATGCGCAAGGGCCTGGTCACCGAGGCACTCTGCGATCTAGGTGAGTCCGCCGCGTAGCCAGGTGATGGTACAATAGAACAGTGTTCCTTGTGGAGAGCTTCAAGCGACGCTACCCGGAGTTGAAGCGGCGCCCAGTGGGCGGCGAGGAACGTAGCTACATCATGCGCAAGGGCCTGGTCACCGAGGCACTCTGCGATCTAGGTGAGTCCGCCGCGTAGCCAGGTGATGGTACAATAGAACAGTGTTCCTTGTGGAGAGCTTCAAGCGACGGTACCCGGAGTTGAAGCGGCGCCCAGTGGGCGGCGAGGAACGTAGCTACATCATGCGCAAGGGCCTGGTCACCGAGGCACTCTGCGATCTAGGTGAGTCCGCCGCGTAGCCAGGTGATGGTACAATAGAACAGTGTTCCTTGTGGAGAGCTTCAAGCGACGGTACCCGGAGTTGAAGCGGCGCCCAGTGGGCGGCGAGGAACGTAGCTACATCATGCGCAAGGGCCTGGTCACCGAGGCACTCTGCGATCTAGGTGAGTCCGCCGCGTAGCCAGGTGATGGTACAATAGAACAGTGTTCCTTGTGGAGAGCTTCAAGCGACGCTACCCGGAGTTGAAGCGGCGCCCAGTGGGCGGCGAGGAACGTAGCTACATCATGCGCAAGGGCCTGGTCACCGAGGCACTCTGCGATCTAGGTGAGTCCGCCGCGTAGCCAGGTGATGGTACAATAGAACAGTGTTCCTTGTGGAGAGCTTCAAGCGACGCTACCCGGAGTTGAAGCGGCGCCCAGTGGGCGGCGAGGAACGTAGCTACATCATGCGCAAGGGCCTGGTCACCGAGGCACTCTGCGATCTAGGTGAGTCCGCCGCGTAGCCAGGTGATGGTACAATAGAACAGTGTTCCTTGTGGAGAGCTTCAAGCGACGCTACCCGGAGTTGAAGCGGCGCCCAGTGGGCGGCGAGGAACGTAGCTACATCATGCGCAAGGGCCTGGTCACCGAGGCACTCTGCGATCTAGGTGAGTCCGCCGCGTAGCCAGGTGATGGTACAATAGAACAGTGTTCCTTGTGGAGAGCTTCAAGCGACGCTACCCGGAGTTGAAGCGGCGCCCAGTGGGCGGCGAGGAACGTAGCTACATCATGCGCAAGGGCCTGGTCACCGAGGCACTCTGCGATCTAGGTGAGTCCGCCGCGTAGCCAGGTGATGGTACAATAGAACAGTGTTCCTTGTGGAGAGCTTCAAGCGACGCTACCCGGAGTTGAAGCGGCGCCCAGTGGGCGGCGAAGAACGTTGCTACATCATGCGCGAGGGCCTGGTCACCGAGGCACTCTGCGATCTAGGTGAGTCCGCCGCGTAGCCAGGTGATGGTACAATAGAACAGTGTTCCTTGTGGAGAGCTTCAAGCGACGCTACCCGGAGTTGAAGCGGCGCCCAGTGGGCGGCGAGGAACGTAGCTACATCATGCGCAAGGGCCTGGTCACCGAGGCACTCTGCGATCTAGGTGAGTCCGCCGCGTAGCCAGGTGATGGTACAATAGAACAGTGTTCCTTGTGGAGAGCTTCAAGCGACGCTACCCGGAGTTGAAGCGGCGCCCAGTGGGCGGCGAGGAACGTAGCTACATCATGCGCAAGGGCCTGGTCACCGAGGCACTCTGCGATCTAGGTGAGTCCGCCGTGTAGCCAGGTGATGGTACAATAGAACAGTGTTCCTTGTGGAGAGCTTCAAGCGACGCTACCCGGAGTTGAAGCGGCGCCCAGTGGGCGGCGAGGAACGTAGCTACATCATGCGCAAGGGCCTGGTCACCGAGGCACTCTGCGATCTAGGTGAGTCCGCCGCGTAGCCAGGTGATGGTACAATAGAACAGTGTTCCTTGTGGAGAGCTTCAAGCGACGCTACCCGGAGTTGAAGCGGCGCCCAGTGGGCGGCGAGGAACGTAGCTACATCATGCGCAAGGGCCTGGTCACCGAGGCACTCTGCGATCAAGGTGAGTCCGCCGCGTAGCCAGGTGATGGTACAATAGAACAGTGTTCCTTGTGGAGAGCTTCAAGCGACGCTACCCGGAGTTGAAGCGGCGCCCAGTGGGCGGCGAGGAACGTAGCTACATCATGCGCAAGGGCCTGGTCACCGAGGCACTCTGCGATCTAGGTGAGTCCGCCGCGTAGCCAGGTGATGGTACAATAGAACAGTGTTCCTTGTGGAGAGCTTCAAGCGACGCTACCCGGAGTTGAAGCGGCGCCCAGTGGGCGGCGAGGAACGTAGCTACATCATGCGCAAGGGCCTGGTCACCGAGGCACTCTGCGATCTAGGTGAGTCCGCCGCGTAGCCAGGTGATGGTACAATAGAACAGTGTTCCTTGTGGAGAGCTTCAAGCGACGCTACCCGGAGTTGAAGCGGCGCCCAGTGGGCGGCGAGGAACGTAGCTACATCATGCGCAAGGGCCTGGTCACCGAGGCACTCTGCGATCTAGGTGAGTCCGCCGTGTAGCCAGGTGATGGTACAATAGAACAGTGTTCCTTGTGGAGAGCTTCAAGCGACGCTACCCGGAGTTGAAGCGGCGCCCAGTGGGCGGCGAGGAACGTAGCTACATCATGCGCAAGGGCCTGGTCACCGAGGCACTCTGCGATCTAGGTGAGTCCGCCGTGTAGCCAGGTGATGGTACAATAGAACAGTGTTCCTTGTGGAGAGCTTCAAGCGACGGTACCCGGAGTTGAAGCGGCGCCCAGTGGGCGGCGAGGAACGTAGCTACATCATGCGCAAGGGCCTGGTCACCGAGGCACTCTGCGATCTAGGTGAGTCCGCCGCGTAGCCAGGTGATGGTACAATAGAACAGTGTTCCTTGTGGAGAGCTTCAAGCGACGCTACCCGGAGTTGAAGCGGCGCCCAGTGGGCGGCGAGGAACGTAGCTACATCATGCGCAAGGGCCGGGTCACCGAGGCACTCTGCGATCTAGGTGAGTCCGCCGTGTAGCCAGGTGATGGTACAATAGAACAGTGTTCCTTGTGGAGAGCTTCAAGCGACGGTACCCGGAGTTGAAGCGGCGCCCAGTGGGCGGCGAGGAACGTAGCTACATCATGCGCAAGGGCCGGGTCACCGAGGCACTCTGCGATCTAGGTGAGTCCGCCGTGTAGCCAGGTGATGGTACAATAGAACAGTGTTCCTTGTGGAGAGCTTCAAGCGACGGTACCCGGAGTTGAAGCGGCGCCCAGTGGGCGGCGAGGAACGTAGCTACATCATGCGCAAGGGCCTGGTCACCGAGGCACTCTGCGATCTAGGTGAGTCCGCCGCGTAGCCAGGTGATGGTACAATAGAACAGTGTTCCTTGTGGAGAGCTTCAAGCGACGGTACCCGGAGTTGAAGCGGCGCCCAGTGGGCGGCGAGGAACGTAGCTACATCATGCGCAAGGGCCTGGTCACCGAGGCACTCTGCGATCTAGGTGAGTCCGCCGCGTAGCCAGGTGATGGTACAATAGAACAGTGTTCCTTGTGGAGAGCTTCAAGCGACGGTACCCGGAGTTGAAGCGGCGCCCAGTGGGCGGCGAGGAACGTAGCTACATCATGCGCAAGGGCCGGGTCACCGAGGCACTCTGCGATCTAGGTGAGTCCGCCGTGTAGCCAGGTGATGGTACAATAGAACAGTGTTCCTTGTGGAGAGCTTCAAGCGACGGTACCCGGAGTTGAAGCGGCGCCCAGTGGGCGGCGAGGAACGTAGCTACATCATGCGCAAGGGCCTGGTCACCGAGGCACTCTGCGATCTAGGTGAGTCCGCCGTGTAGCCAGGTGATGGTACAAGAGAACTATGTTCTTTATCTCCACGAGCTGGAGAGCTTCAAGCACCGCTAAACGGCACCTTAGCGGCGCGCCAGAGGGAGCGAGGAGCGCGATTGCATCCTGCGTTACGGCCTGGCCATCTAAATTGGCTTCCGTTACGTTTATTTTTAGGTAAAGCTTTTATCATGGTGAGCTACACTCATAGAAGTTTATCATAAGTCGATTTTTTCCTGTATGTAGCAAATTTCAACATGTCTAATTCAAGATTTCTATTTCAGGCATTACAGCGGTAGACGCGAGCGAAGTCCTAGACATCATGCTCTCAGACTACCCGCACAAATACGAAGAATACCGTACGCACCAGCGGGCGCGGCAGATTGCGGCCGTCGAGGATCCCGTACCCGAAGTGAGGGTGGACCGTGTCGAGATGAAGATACAAGACAAGTCGTTGGACAAACCGGAACCGCCTAAGATTGATCCGGAGAAGGCTCGCCAGGTATGTTTCCCTGTGGCCCTAAAGGTTATTAAAGCTAGAGCAGCAGGATTTGTGCTGTGGACTAATTTATTGAGGTTTCTGGGATGCGTTCATGGCTTCACGGGGTGGCCAGTTAACAATGGCAAATAATATAAAAACTCAAATTCTAGATTAAAAAAAATATTTGTAAGAATGCAGTTATACATGGTCTTAGGATAAAGTGTTGAAGTCCTTGTATTCAGCATGCAAGCATGCATACTGAAATTACATGTCTAAGATGTCAATTCATATGTTCATTCTCACGATAGGACACTAGTGCAATCGTGACAATGAGTGACAGATGTGTGCATCTGTCACTCATTGTACATTTATACGAACTTTGAATTTCGATTTTCGTGGTAGCGTAGCTGCAACGATGAATTCTAGTAGGTATGCGTTTTCACGGGCCGTGTTTCCACAACTCGACGTCATATATGCGCTGCCTATTTTAATAATAATAAATCATTTAAGACAACTGGTGTCCACAATTTATACTTATCCTGGTCACTGGTTGACACAATAAACCTTTTTTTTTTTTTGACGGAGTGGAAATGCACTTACGCATCCCCCCAGCCGGGAAGCTATAATGAGGGTATGTGGGGCTCACACCCTCCAGCCATCTCTATTTAAAGAGAAGGGGGAGGGAGTCTACCCACTAAAACCGCTCCGGCGTTTCCGTCCCTGCCATTAATGGGAGCGCCATGGGATCGCGAACATGTCACCATGACGCCCCCCGTGACACAATAAACCTGCTCAGAGTGAGGGTTTATTATTGCCGATACCTACCTTTGCAAAGGTCTGTCGTGTCTGTCGGCCAACATTTTTAGTAAGGTGTTGGGACTGCCCTGCATTCTGTTTCGGATAGACACAGTTTTTGCGCATTATGGCGTATTTTGCGAGTAATCAGAAAGCTTAACCGTGGCCGTGTTCCCAGGACATGGCGGCAGCAGCGATAGCATCGGCCAGCGAGTGGAACACGCGGCTAAACTCGCTGCGGCGCGGCGCGTGCGCGGACCTGCAGACCATGACGGTGCAGCGCCGCCGCGCGCCGCAGCGGGCCCCGGCCACGCACGTGCGCCCGCCCGCCGGCTTCTACCCGCACGCGCTGCTGCCCGGACAGTACCAGCACGCGTACAGACACTACACCCCCGAGCAGCTTAGGTCAGTGCAACCATATGTTACGATAGCATCAGCCAGCGAGTGGAACACGCGGCTGAACTCGCTGCGGCGCGGACCTGCAGACCATGACGGTGCAGCGTCTCTCATTCATTTGAAAAAGTTCTCTTATTACACGTATTATTTTATGTTTTTTTTTTTATTTAGAACAAACAGTCGCATAAACAAAAATAATTAATAATTAATTTTTCCTTAAAATTTTACTATTTTCTAGATTATAATCCTTGATAATACCATTCACTTGATGATATGTCATATCAGTCATATGCAAAATATTTAAATTATCGATTGTTCACAGTATTGCGCACCTATAATTCGTTGTATAACATTGATTTATATCCTACAGATACTTCCCGTTGAACACGGTAGTGGCGGCCCCGCCGGCCCCGCCGTCGCCCTGCGAGAGCAGCTCGGAGTCCGAGCCCGACTCGCACTCCAACTGCGACTCCAGCGACGACAACAGCCGCCACCAGCCGCCCAAGGTAAGCCACTAGGAACACAGATACTTCCCGCTGAACACGGTAGTGGCGGCCCCGCCGGCCCCGCCGTCGCCCTGCGAGAGCAGCTCGGAGTCCGAGCCCGACTCGCACTCCAACTGCGACTCCAGCGACGACAACAGCCGCCACCAGCCGCCCAAGGTAAGCCACTAGGAACACAGATACTTCCCGCTGAACACGGTAGTGGCGGCCCCGCCGGCCCCGCCGTCGCCCTGCGAGAGCAGCTCGGAGTCCGAGCCCGACTCGCACTCCAACTGCGACTCCAGCGACGACAACAGCCGCCACCAGCCGCCCAAGGTAAGCCACTAGGAACACAGATACTTCCCGCTGAACACGGTAGTGGCGGCCCCGCCGGCCCCGCCGTCGCCCTGCGAGAGCAGCTCGGAGTCCGAGCCCGACTCGCACTCCAACTGCGACTCCAGCGACGACAACAGCCGCCACCAGCCGCCCAAGGTAAGCCACTAGGAACACTGATACTTCCCGCTGAACACGGTAGTGGCGGCCCCGCCGGCCCCGCCGTCGCCCTGCGAGAGCAGCTCGGAGTCCGAGCCCGACTCGCACTCCAACTGCGACTCCAGCGACGACAACAGCCGCCACCAGCCGCCCAAGGTAAGCCACTAGGAACACAGATACTTCCCGCTGAACACGGTAGTGGCGGCCCCGCCGGCCCCGCCGTCGCCCTGCGAGAGCAGCTCGGAGTCCGAGCCCGACTCGCACTCCAACTGCGACTCCAGCGACGACAACAGCCGCCACCAGCCGCCCAAGGTAAGCCACTAGGAACACAGATACTTCCCGCTGAACACGGTAGTGGCGGCCCCGCCGGCCCCGCCGTCGCCCTGCGAGAGCAGCTCGGAGTCCGAGCCCGAATCGCACTCCAACTGCGACTCCAGCGACGACAACAGCCGCCACCAGCCGCCCAAGGTAAGCCACTAGGAACACAGATACTTCCCGCTGAACACGGTAGTGGCGGCCCCGCCGGCCCCGCCGTCGCCCTGCGAGAGCAGCTCGGAGTCCGAGCCCGACTCGCACTCCAACTGCGACTCCAGCGACGACAACAGCCGCCACCAGCCGCCCAAGGTAAGCCACTAGGAACACAGATACTTCCCGCTGAACACGGTAGTGGCGGCCCCGCCGGCCCCGCCGTCGCCCTGCGAGAGCAGCTCGGAGTCCGAGCCCGACTCGCACTCCAACTGCGACTCCAGCGACGACAACAGCCGCCACCAGCCGCCCAAGGTAAGCCACTAGGAACACAGATACTTCCCGCTGAACACGGTAGTGGCGGCCCCGCCGGCCCCGCCGTCGCCCTGCGAGAGCAGCTCGGAGTCCGAGCCCGACTCGCACTCCAACTGCGACTCCAGCGACGACAACAGCCGCCACCAGCCGCCCAAGGTAAGCCACTAGGAACACAGATACTTCCCGCTGAACACGGTAGTGGCGGCCCCGCCGGCCCCGCCGTCGCCCTGCGAGAGCAGCTCGGAGTCCGAGCCCGACTCGCACTCCAACTGCGACTCCAGCGACGACAACAGCCGCCACCAGCCGCCCAAGGTAAGCCACTAGGAACACAGATACTTCCCGCTGAACACGGTAGTGGCGGCCCCGCCGGCCCCGCCGTCGCCCTGCGAGAGCAGCTCGGAGTCCGAGCCCGACTCGCACTCCAACTGCGACTCCAGCGACGACAACAGCCGCCACCAGCCGCCCAAGGTAAGCCACTAGGAACACAGATACTTCCCGCTGAACACGGTAGTGGCGGCCCCGCCGGCCCCGCCGTCGCCCTGCGAGAGCAGCTCGGAGTCCGAGCCCGACTCGCACTCCAACTGCGACTCCAGCGACGACAACAGCCGCCACCAGCCGCCCAAGGTAAGCCACTAGGAACACAGATACTTCCCGCTGAACACGGTAGTGGCGGCCCCGCCGGCCCCGCCGTCGCCCTGCGAGAGCAGCTCGGACTCCGAGCCCGACTCGCACTCCAACTGCGACTCCAGCGACGACAACAGCCGCCACCAGCCGCCCAAGGTAAGCCACTAGGAACACAGATACTTCCCGCTGAACACGGTAGTGGCGGCCCCGCCGGCCCCGCCGTCGCCCTGCGAGAGCAGCTCGGAGTCCGAGCCCGACTCGCACTCCAACTGCGACTCCAGCGACGACAACAGCCGCCACCAGCCGCCCAAGGTAAGCCACTAGGAACACAGATACTTCCCGCTGAACACGGTAGTGGCGGCCCCGCCGGCCCCGCCGTCGCCCTGCGAGAGCAGCTCGGACTCCGAGCCCGACTCGCACTCCAACTGCGACTCCAGCGACGACAACAGCCGCCACCAGCCGCCCAAGGTAAGCCACTAGGAACACAGATACTTCCCGCTGAACACGGTAGTGGCGGCCCCGCCGGCCCCGCCGTCGCCCTGCGAGAGCAGCTCGGAGTCCGAGCCCGACTCGCACTCCAACTGCGACTCCAGCGACGACAACAGCCGCCACCAGCCGCCCAAGGTAAGCCACTAGGAACACAGATACTTCCCGCTGAACACGGTAGTGGCGGCCCCGCCGGCCCCGCCGTCGCCCTGCGAGAGCAGCTCGGAGTCCGAGCCCGACTCGCACTCCAACTGCGACTCCAGCGACGACAACAGCCGCCACCAGCCGCCCAAGGTAAGCCACTAGGAACACAGATACTTCCCGCTGAACACGGTAGTGGCGGCCCCGCCGGCCCCGCCGTCGCCCTGCGAGAGCAGCTCGGACTCCGAGCCCGACTCGCACTCCAACTGCGACTCCAGCGACGACAACAGCCGCCACCAGCCGCCAAAGGTAAGCCACTAGGAACACAGATACTTCCCGCTGAACACGGTAGTGGCGGCCCCGCCGGCCCCGCCGTCGCCCTGCGAGAGCAGCTCGGAGTCCGAGCCCGACTCGCACTCCAACTGCGACTCCAGCGACGACAACAGCCGCCACCAGCCGCCCAAGGTAAGCCACTAGGAACACTGATACTTCCCGCTGAACACGGTAGTGGCGGCCCCGCCGGCCCCGCCGTCGCCCTGCGAGAGCAGCTCGGAGTCCGAGCCCGACTCGCACTCCAACTGCGACTCCAGCGACGACAACAGCCGCCACCAGCCGCCCAAGGTAAGCCACTAGGAACACAGATACTTCCCGCTGAACACGGTAGTGGCGGCCCCGCCGGCCCCGCCGTCGCCCTGCGAGAGCAGCTCGGAGTCCGAGCCCGACTCGCACTCCAACTGCGACTCCAGCGACGACAACAGCCGCCACCAGCCGCCCAAGGTAAGCCACTAGGAACACAGATACTTCCCGCTGAACACGGTAGTGGCGGCCCCGCCGGCCCCGCCGTCGCCCTGCGAGAGCAGCTCGGAGTCCGAGCCCGACTCGCACTCCAACTGCGACTCCAGCGACGACAACAGCCGCCACCAGCCGCCCAAGGTAAGCCACTAGGAACACAGATACTTCCCGCTGAACACGGTAGTGGCGGCCCCGCCGGCCCCGCCGTCGCCCTGCGAGAGCAGCTCGGAGTCCGAGCCCGACTCGCACTCCAACTGCGACTCCAGCGACGACAACAGCCGCCACCAGCCGCCCAAGGTAAGCCACTAGGAACACAGATACTTCCCGCTGAACACGGTAGTGGCGGCCCCGCCGGCCCCGCCGTCGCCCTGCGAGAGCAGCTCGGACTCCGAGCCCGACTCGCACTCCAACTGCGACTCCAGCGACGACAACAGCCGCCACCAGCCGCCCAAGGTAAGCCACTAGGAACACAGATACTTCCCGCTGAACACGGTAGTGGCGGCCCCGCCGGCCCCGCCGTCGCCCTGCGAGAGCAGCTCGGACTCCGAGCCCGACTCGCACTCCAACTGCGACTCCAGCGACGACAACAGCCGCCACCAGCCGCCCAAGGTAAGCCACTAGGAACACAGATACTTCCCGCTGAACACGGTAGTGGCGGCCCCGCCGGCCCCGCCGTCGCCCTGCGAGAGCAGCTCGGAGTCCGAGCCCGACTCGCACTCCAACTGCGACTCCAGCGACGACAACAGCCGCCACCAGCCGCCCAAGGTAAGCCACTAGGAACACAGATACTTCCCGCTGAACACGGTAGTGGCGGCCCCGCCGGCCCCGCCGTCGCCCTGCGAGAGCAGCTCGGAGTCCGAGCCCGACTCGCACTCCAACTGCGACTCCAGCGACGACAACAGCCGCCACCAGCCGCCCAAGGTAAGCCACTAGGAACACAGATACTTCCCGCTGAACACGGTAGTGGCGGCCCCGCCGGCCCCGCCGTCGCCCTGCGAGAGCAGCTCGGACTCCGAGCCCGACTCGCACTCCAACTGCGACTCCAGCGACGACAACAGCCGCCACCAGCCGCCAAAGGTAAGCCACTAGGAACACAGATACTTCCCGCTGAACACGGTAGTGGCGGCCCCGCCGGCCCCGCCGTCGCCCTGCGAGAGCAGCTCGGAGTCCGAGCCCGACTCGCACTCCAACTGCGACTCCAGCGACGACAACAGCCGCCACCAGCCGCCCAAGGTAAGCCACTAGGAACACTGATACTTCCCGCTGAACACGGTAGTGGCGGCCCCGCCGGCCCCGCCGTCGCCCTGCGAGAGCAGCTCGGAGTCCGAGCCCGACTCGCACTCCAACTGCGACTCCAGCGACGACAACAGCCGCCACCAGCCGCCCAAGGTAAGCCACTAGGAACACAGATACTTCCCGCTGAACACGGTAGTGGCGGCCCCGCCGGCCCCGCCGTCGCCCTGCGAGAGCAGCTCGGAGTCCGAGCCCGACTCGCACTCCAACTGCGACTCCAGCGACGACAACAGCCGCCACCAGCCGCCCAAGGTAAGCCACTAGGAACACAGATACTTCCCGCTGAACACGGTAGTGGCGGCCCCGCCGGCCCCGCCGTCGCCCTGCGAGAGCAGCTCGGAGTCCGAGCCCGACTCGCACTCCAACTGCGACTCCAGCGACGACAACAGCCGCCACCAGCCGCCCAAGGTAAGCCACTAGGAACACAGATACTTCCCGCTGAACACGGTAGTGGCGGCCCCGCCGGCCCCGCCGTCGCCCTGCGAGAGCAGCTCGGAGTCCGAGCCCGACTCGCACTCCAACTGCGACTCCAGCGACGACAACAGCCGCCACCAGCCGCCCAAGGTAAGCCACTAGGAACACAGATACTTCCCGCTGAACACGGTAGTGGCGGCCCCGCCGGCCCCGCCGTCGCCCTGCGAGAGCAGCTCGGACTCCGAGCCCGACTCGCACTCCAACTGCGACTCCAGCGACGACAACAGCCGCCACCAGCCGCCCAAGGTAAGCCACTAGGAACACTAGCTTGTTTTGCTATCGAATTGTCGCGTATTTTTGTATTTAAAAATGCAAATAAATGGCACACATTCCGCCTTATTGTGTCGAGAGAATCAGTGGAGAATCGACGCACACTGTTAAGTTATACTTAATGTCGTTAAGTTTAAGGTATTGATTCCTTTAAAGTCTTTAAACAAGTTGGCCTTGGAGAATTTTTTAACGTACGCGATGTGCGTATTATGTAATGTCGAATATTGAAAAATCGATTAAACCATACGAACGAGCGAGTAAACGAGTAAGTAAACGTATAAATGTAAATGGTAAAGTTTAGATTTTTAGTTCTGTGAGTGACCGCCAGGGGCAGTGTGTCGATTTTCCATACTAGTGATACTCGATTCTCGCTCTCGACGAAAGTAAACGCGACTCACGTCAAACTTGTGTTAACGGTACAGATCCAGCGCACTCCATACTTTACACGTAGTTAAGATAAGCGGTCTGTTTTTAGACATTCTTGTAATTCGACAACTCAGCGCCGATGTAAGGGGCAACGCCTAATGTTCGACATTGCACGGATCCATGTTACTGGCTGGCATACTACACGATTCAATACAACCACAGAGAATTGACCAATTCCATGTATTCTTGCAGCGGAAGAAACTGATGAAGGTGAAGCGAAGCAGCAGCGTACTGGAACCGAAAGAGGAGCCTCGCGACGAGGAGCTGTGCCGCACCTGCCGCCTGCGCGAGGAGGGCAACCGCAAGTACTCGCACGAGCGCTTCCTCGTCTGCGCCAACTGCAACTGTCGCCGTAAGTTACTGCACTGTTTAACGCAGATAAACGTGTGCCAACGCTAAAGAGCGCCATTGATTGGCAAACTACGCCCCCGGCCGTTTTAAGCGGCGCGTTCCACGGCGCGTTTATACGCGCCTTTTATCTGCACCATCAGTGTACGGTAGTCGAAAGCCTCCTCGATGGCATTGCATGTTCCCCATTTCCTCTTTGTTTTCCATTTTCTCTCAGTTATATAAATGATCGGGAACATAAAAAGAGATTGTTCCAACTGCTGTAATCGACCATTGTTCAATTGCACCATGTTTATTATTCAGCCGATTATGCTCAGCCGAGCGCGGCTCAGCGTGGACGTCGTTCGGCGAACAACGGCGCGCTTGAGCCTTGCGGCCGAGCGTCCGTATGCTCGGCCGAGCGCGGCTCAGTGTGGACGTCGTTCGGCGAACAACGGCGCGCTTGAGCCTTGCGGCCGAGCGTCCGTATGCTCGGCCGAGCGCGGCTCAGTGTGGACGTCGTTCGGCGAACAACGGCGCGCTTGAGCCTTGCGGCCGAGCGCGGCTCAGTGTGGACGTCGTTCGGCGAACAACGGCGCGCTTGAGCCTTGCGGCCGAGCGTCCGTATGCTCGGCCGAGCGCGGCTCAGTGTGGACGTCGTTCGGCGAACAACGGCGCGCTTGAGCCTTGCGGCCGAGCGTCCGTATGCTCGGCCGAGCGCGGCTCAGTGTGGACGTCGTTCGGCGAACAACGGCGCGCTTGAGCCTTGCGGCCGAGCGTCCGTATGCTCGGCCGAGCGCGGCTCAGTGTGGACGTCGTTCGGCGAATAACGGCGCGCTTGAGCCTTGCGGCCGAGCGTCCGTATGCTCGGCCGAGCGCGGCTCAGTGTGGACGTCTTTCGGCGAACAACGGCGCGCTTGAGCCTTGCGGCCGAGCGTCCGTATGCTCGGCCGAGCGCGGCTCAGTGTGGACGTCGTTCGGCGAACAACGGCGCGCTTGAGCCTTGCGGCCGAGCGTCCGTATGCTCGGCCGAGCGCGGCTCAGTGTGGACGTCGTTCGGCGCACAACGGCGCGCTTGAGCCTTGCGGCCGAGCGTCCGTATGCTCGGCCGAGCGCGGCTCAGTGTGGACGTCGTTCGGCGAACAACGGCGCGCTTGAGCCTTGCGGCCAAGCGTACGTATGCTCGGCCGAGCGCGGCTCAGTGTGGACGTCGTTCGGCGAATAACCGCGCGCTTGAGCCTTGCGGCCGAGCGTCCTTATGCTCGGCCGAGCGCGGCTCAGTGTGGACGTCGTTCGGCGAACAACGGCGCGCTTGAGCCTTGCGACCGAGCGTCCGTATGCTCGGCCGAGCGCGGCTCAGTGTGGACGTCGTTCGGCGAACAACGGCGCGCTTGAGCCTTGCGGCCGAGCGTCCGTATGCTCGGCCGAGCGCGGCTCAGTGTGGACGTCGTTCGGCGAATAACGGCGTGCTTGAGCCTTGCGGCCGAGCGTCCGTATGCTCGGCCGAGCGCGGCTCAGTGTGGACGTCGTTCGGCGAACAACGGCGCGCTTGAGCCTTGCGGCCGAGCGTCCGTATGCTCGGCCGAGCGCGGCTCAGTGTGGACGTCGTTCGGCGAACAACGGCTTTCTTGAGCCTTGCGGCCGAGCGTCCGTATGCTCGGCCGAGCGCGGCTCAGTGTGGACGTCGTTCGGCGAACAACGGCGCGCTTGAGCCTTGCGGCCGAGCGTCCGTATGCTCGGCCGAGCGCGGCTCAGTGTGGACGTCGTTCGGCGAACAACGGCGCGCTTGAGCCTTGCGGCCAAGTGTACGTATGCTCGGCCGAGCGCGGCTCAGTGTGGACGTCGTTCGGCGAACAACGGCGCGCTTAAGCCTTGCGGCCGAGCGTCCGTATGCTCGGCCGAGCGCGGCTCAGTGTGGACGTCGTTCGGCGAACAACGGCGCGCTTGAGCCTTGCGGCCAAGCGTACGTATGCTCGGCCGAGCGCGGCTCAGTGTGGACGTCGTTCGGCGAACAACGGCGCGCTTGAGCCTTGCGGCCGAGCGTCCGTATGCTCGGCCGAGCGCGGCTCAGTGTGGACGTCGTTCGGCGAACAACGGCGCGCTTGAGCCTTGCGGCCAAGTGTACGTATGCTCGGCCGAGCGCGGCTCAGTGTGGACGTCGTTCGGCGAACAACGGCGCGCTTAAGCCTTGCGGCCGAGCGTCCGTATGCTCGGCCGAGCGCGGCTCAGTGTGGACGTCGTTCGGCGAACAACGGCGCGCTTGAGCCTTGCGGCCAAGCGTACGTATGCTCGGCCGAGCGCGGCTCAGTGTGGACGTCGTTCGGCGAACAACGGCGCGCTTGAGCCTTGCGGCCGAGCGTCCGTATGCTCGGCCGAGCGCGGCTCAGTGTGGACGTCGTTCGGCGAATAACCGCGTGCTTGAGCCTTGCGGCCGAGCGTCCTTATTCAATTCAATTCAATTCTTTATTTGATTCGGACTAGGTAATGTCCATAAGTTGTTAGTATACAATCACGAATTATGACTAAGGTTAGTATTACAAATTAATTTAATCCTATAATCCTAATGGAGTTAGATGCTCCATCTCCTAGCATAGGGTCCTGCACAATGTAGGGTGTTCCAGTGCCTAGGTAATGGAGCATCCAGCCTCGCAGCCAGCGTCCTCAGGATACTGTTACCGCTGCCACACATCCGCCGCATTAGTGATGCCGTCCTGCTGCGTATTATTGCGTAAAAGTCATATGTACGTTCTGCCGCAAACATTCCGGACGCACTACAATATCGCGGCAGCCCCAACAGCATCCTGAAGACGTTGTTATATTGTATGCGCAGGGCGTTATACGACCGCTGGGTGTAGCTGGTCCACAGGCTGCAGGTGTAAAAGGATTGGCAGAATGCCTTAAACAACGTCTTTTTGACGTCCTTATTACACCTAGCGAACCTGCGAACCAGCATATTTCCCCTCACTGCCAACGCCCTGCGTTCCCTTTCGATATCAAGGTCATCCTTGAGGTCCTCGGTGACCCAGTGACCAAGGTATTTAAAGGTTTTTGTGATCCTAAGTTGCTCTCCACCCAAGATCACCGGCGGCACTGTCTTATAGGATTTTCTCCCCGCTTTGAAGACTAGTACCTCACTCTTCCTCCCATTATACCTTAGCCCATGTTTCACCGAGTACCTCTCGCAGATGTCCAGCAGCTCTTGCAGCCCACTGATGGAAGGGCTCAACAAAACCATATCATCTGCATAACTTATGTTATTGATTGATTTATTGTCAATAGAGCATCCGACATAGGCTTTGTTGAGCTCATCCATCAGACGGTTTACGTACAGATTAAATAACCTCGGAGAGGTTAGCCCTCCTTGCCTTACACCACACTCTGACTGGTACTCATCTGAATGCATGCCTGCCCATCTGACGGAGTTGATTTGGTTGCCATACCAAAACTTTAAAACCTCAATCAACTCGGCCGGCACGCTAGTTTCACTGGTTAATTTGTCCCACAGAATATCGTACGACACGAGATCGAACGCTTTGGATACATCCAAGAAACAGGCGTTCACCGGCGTACCTCTACTGGTGTAGTACTGAACAGTGCTTTTCAAACACACTATAGCCGTCTCAGTGGAGAGTCCAGGTCTAAACCCGAACTGAGCGTCATTCAGTTGTATGTGTTTAGCCAGGTGTTTGTCAAGCAGGCTGTCCAGCACTTTCGCCACTACTGTTGCCAGAGATATCGGCCTGTAGTTACTTATGTCCGATACGTCCCCCGTTTTATTTTTGATAACGGGCACAACTATTGTCCTCATTAGATCTGATGGCAGATAAGAATGAGAGACTTATGCTCGGCCGAGCGCGGCTCAGTGTGGACGTCGTTCGGCGCGAACAACGGCGCGCTTGAGCCTTGCGACCGAGCGTCCGTATGCTCGGCCGAGCGCGGCTCAGTGTGGACGTCGTTCGGCGAACAACGGCGCGCTTGAGCCTTGCGGCCGAGCGTCCGTATGCTCGGCCGAGCGCGGCTCAGTGTGGACGTCGTTCGGCGAACAACGGCGCGCTTGAGCCTTGCGGCCGAGCGTCCGTATGCTCGGCCGAGCGCGGCTCAGTGTGGACGTCGTTCGGCGAATAACGGCGCGCTTGAGCCTTGCGGCCGAGCGTCCGTATGCTCGGCCGAGCGCGGCTCAGTGTGGACGTCGTTCGGCGCACAACGGCGCGCTTGAGCCTTGCGGCCGAGCGTCCGTATGCTCGGCCGAGCGCGGCTCAGTGTGGACGTCGTTCGGCGAACAACGGCGCGCTTGAGCCTTGCGGCCGAGCGTCCGTATGCTCGGCCGAGCGCGGCTCAGTGTGGACGTCGTTCGGCGAACAACGGCGCGCTTGAGCCTTGCGGCCGAGCGTCCGTATGCTCGGCCGAGCGCGGCTCAGTGTGGACGTCGTTCGGCGAACAACGGCGCGCTTGAGCCTTGCGGCCGAGCGTCCGTATGCTCGGCCGAGCGCGGCTCAGTGTGGACGTCGTTCGGCGAACAACGGCGCGCTTGAGCCTTGCGGCCGAGCGTCCGTATGCTCGGCCGAGCGCGGCTCAGTGTGGACGTCGTTCGGCGAACAACGGCGCGCTTGAGCCTTGCGGCCAAGCGTACGTATGCTCGGCCGAGCGCGGCTCAGTGTGGACGTCGTTCGGCGAACAACGGCGCGCTTGAGCCTTGCGGCCGACCGTCCGTATGCTCGGCCGAGCGCGGCTCAGTGTGGACGTCTTTCGGCGAATAACCGCGCGCTTGAGCCTTGCGGCCGAGCGTCCTTATGCTCGGCCGAGCGCGGCTCAGTGTGGACGTCGTTCGGCGAACAACGGCGCGCTTGAGCCTTGCGACCGAGCGTCCGTATGCTCGGCCGAGCGCGGCTCAGTGTGGACGTCGTTCGGCGAACAACGGCGCGCTTGAGCCTTGCGGCCAAGCGTACGTATGCTCGGCCGAGCGCGGCTCAGTGTGGACGTCGTTCGGCGAACAATGGCGCGCTTGTGCCTTGCGGCCGAGCGTCCGTATGCTCGGCCGTATGCTTTTATGAAAAATGTATGAACCAAAAAAGTACGCTAAACAGTGCGTTTTTGGGCCATAGAGCATAGAGTTTTTCGACGACTTATCAGTGGTGTCATTGTATTTGAGCTACAGCCTATATAAATGACAGATAACGATACAAGAGTAGAAACAAATTTACAATCTTTGATTTGTTTAGGTATTTTGTTATAGAACTGTGCCCCTTCATATTCTATGCTTTTTTGTCCAAATTTAGTACGCGCTGGCTGGAGACATAGATTGTTGGCATTACGTAGAGGACGTAATCCTGCCTCTGTTTTAGTTTTAAAAGATATTTGTGAATGTACTCCTAACAAAAGAATAAAATAATAGTTTATAAGTATTTGGGCGCCTGAAAGGCTGTCCGATCCGAAAGAGCATCCCTAAATTTTTATAAGCTCGCTTACATAAATGATCAATGTGTATATTAAAATTTAATTGCCAGTCCAAAATAACACCCAAGTCCCTGATAGAAGATACCCGTGCTATGTTATTCCCAGCTAAGGTATAATTGAAAATTATGGGATCATTTTTACGATTAAAACTTATTACAAAACATTTTTCTGCATTCAAGAAAAGATGATTATCAGAGCTATAAAGGAAAAAGGTATCTTCTAAGTCCTGCTGTAATGCATGGCAATCCGCTTCCGACGATACAGCTTTATACATTTTTGTGTCATCTGCATAGATGAGGTGTTCAGAACTACGGAAACAGGTTGCCATGTCATTAACATATAAGATAAAGAGTAAGGGCCCAAGGTGTGACCCTTGGGGTACTCCGGAGGGTACTGAAAGAAAACAAGAGGTATATCCCTTCAAGGCTACGGCCTGACTACGATTAGATGTTTATGTGTGGCTTCCACGATAGTTCGCTATCTAGTATTAGTCCCAAATATTTTTCTTCAGATGTTTTTTTTTATTTTTATTGAGTTAATTGTTGTAATTTTCATCATTTATTTTCTTATTTTTGGCCTTAAATATAACATAACTGGTTTTTGCTACATTTATTGTGAGTAGATTATTTTGAAACCATTCGTGTAGTTGATCGAGATCATTTAGCGCTTTTTTAGGGTTCCGTAGCCAAATGGAAAAAAACGGAACCCTTATAGATTCGTCATGTCTGTCTGTCTGTCTGTCTGTCTGTCCCTCCGTTCGTCCGTCCATATGTCACAGCTACTTTTTTCCGAAACTATAAGAGCTATAGTGTTGAAACTTGGTAAGTAGATGTATTCTGTAAACCGCATTAAGATTTTTACACGAAAATATAAAAAAAACAATAAATTTTGGGGTTCCCCGTACTAAGAACTGAAACTCAAAAAATTATTTTTTCATCAAACCCATACCTGTGGGGTATCTATGGATAGGTCTTCAAAAATGATATTGAGGTTTCTAACATCATTTTTTTCTAAACTGAATAGTTAGCGCGATAGACACTTCCAAAGTGGTAAAATGTGTGCCCCCCCCGCCCCCTGTAACTTCTAAAATAAGAGAATGATAAATCTAATAAAAATATATGATGTACATTACCATGCAAACCACGAGATCTAGTAAGTAGTTTTTTTTAATACGTCATAAATCGTAAAAAGTAATTTATGTAACGGAACCCTTCATGTGCGAGTCCGACTCGCACTTGGCCGCTTTTTTTTTATTTCATCTATCGATTGCCCAAAATAAAATACGCAAGTTACATCTGCATACAAACTAAGTTCTCCTCTTAATGATACTTGGTTAATACTGTTGATATATATTAGAAATAGAAGTGGGCCAAGTATGGAGCCCTGAGGAACGCCATAGGTAATCCGTTGAGGAGAACTTTGTTCATTGCCTATCTTGACAATCTGAAAACGATTTTTTAAGTATGATTCTAAAATTGCATATGCTGCGCCCGAAATTCATATACTCATTAGTTTTGATAGTAAGAGTGTATGACTTACAGTATCGAACGCCTTTTTAAGATCAATAAATATACCGACAGTTATTTTTTTATCATCTATGTTTGATTTGATCATACTGACTAAATCAATCGTTGCGGATAGTGTACTGGATTCTGGGCGAAAACCGTATTGTTTATTAAAAAGGAAATCAATTTGTGTAAGATAGTTGAAAAGCCGGCAGTAAATAATCTTTTCAAATTTTTTTGAAAATATTGGCAACACTGAGACTGGCCGGTAATTTCCCGGGTCCGTTTTGCAACAAGATTTGAAAATTGGTGTCACTTTTAGCGAGTCCGGGAAAGAACCAGTCCTCAAACTGTAATTAATACATTCTGTTAATTTTGGCACTAAATATTGTTTCATACATTGAGTTGATTTTGTTGTGATTTTGTCTATTACCAGCACTACAGTTGGTATCCAGATTTTCGATTATTTTTGATACTTCTTCTTCGCTGCATGATGTAAAATTTGACAGTTCGTTTCCATCACCTTGTATGTTGTTGTGGGTTCCAGGCGTATCTATGTTGTGATGATAACGAAGTGGGATTTCACTAGCGAGGTGTGGACCAATTGTAGCGAAGAATTCGTTGAATCGTTCGCATATTTCCTTTCCATCCGTGGTTGTTCCGGTTGTAGTCATTAGTTTTGAAGGAGTTTTTCTTTTGTTGTTCGACAACGATGTAATGAGACTCCACATCTGTTTCGGGTCGTCCTTGCTTTTTAGAAAAGAGTCATAATAATATTTGTTTTTTGTTTTGTTTGTTAGAACCGTAGTCTCGTTTCTTTCTTTCTTGAACCTTGATAAATAGTTCTTCGTTATCTGGTTTGTTTTTTAGTTGCTGCCACAATTCATTCCTTTTATTCATCTTTCTTATGATGTCTTTATTTATCCAATCCTGCTTTGGAGGGTTCATAATTTTGGTCTTCGTTATCGTACTACATTTTAACATGTATTTTATAGAATCGTATTGAAATCTGGATCACCAGTCATATCAAATCAATGTTGTGCTAGTTTACGTAGTTCTTCAAAATTGTATTTAAAGAATTTAACGATGGCTGCAACTATTTTACAATCCAAGTTCAGATTTATATTAAGAGCCCCCTCGGACCCTCAGATATCGATTTTGAACAAAATCATCGCTTCGCATCGTCCCTTACGTTCTAGGCCATTATTTCATATCAGCTTTGCCCGAAAAAATTACTCTCGGCATACTTTTTTCAGACGAGTCCTTAGTTTTTATAACAAGTATCTGAGCGATATTGATCCTTTCCACAAATCATTGTTAAGTGTTAAATTGTTAGTAAAATGTAA
The DNA here is from genome assembly GCA_963854355.1 of Epinotia brunnichana. Lineage (NCBI taxonomy): Eukaryota > Metazoa > Arthropoda > Insecta > Lepidoptera > Tortricidae > Epinotia > Epinotia brunnichana. The sequence goes on along the minus strand of OY977949.1, from coordinate 10,612,159 downwards.
GTTATTTTTAGCTCATCCTTGAGAACAATATTTATTTACTTACCTAAGATACATTTTACTATTCACATCACCTGAAAGTCTAAATCGAAAATGTCTTAATTAATCTCATAAACCTACTTATTACCTACCTTTAATTTGTGCATGCATACTGCGTCGACGACCGGTATTGTATTATATGGGTCATTGTCAGATTTAGGTTCGCGTCTTTTCGGTGGACATTGCCAAAGGTAAGGGCTATAAAATTTTTGGTTGAACTCTGAATCCGCATAAACGGCGTTGCCCCTTCTATAATTATATGTGATAAAAACATAGTATATATAAACATAAGCCCGTAACTATTGACCACCGGAAAGATGATTTTTGTTTTTGTGACTGACAATGACCCATATTAAAGAATTTATTAAGTTTAAATTTTTTAAATCTTTTCAGTTTTGTTTCTTTATGATTATTTTGTTACGTTAACATAGTTTTTATGTATTAATTAACCTCCAGGTCTTTAGATTTATGTCTATTGGTGCTCTTTGTGTACCCTTTATATTTTTGTTTATGCGACTGTTTGTGTACTAAATAAATTAAAAAAAAATCGGACAGTATTTAAAGAATTTAAAGCTGTCGACCTTTTTTTAAAAAATCCAATCTCGGATTCGTATAAGAAGCCCCTCGGACCCCCAGATATCGATTTGAACGTAATCGGGGCCGTATTATAAGAATTTCAAGGTGGCGACTAAGAGGCCCCTCAGACTCGCAGATATCGATTTTGAATAAAATCGGACCGTATTTAAAGAATTCTAAGATGGCGGCCACTTTTTGAAAATCCAACCTCGGATTCGTATTAAAGGCCCCTCGAACCTTCAAAAATCTAATTTGAAAGAAAAAAATATATGGCCCCCATTTCTAAATTTAGTTAAGCCCGTAGGTAAATTCGGCCGAGCGCATTTGGCTCGGACATGCCGCGCGCGTGTGGCGTCACACACGCTAAAATTCGACCGAGCGCATGCGAGCGGCTCGGGCGAGCGTGTGGATGGCTTGGGCGAGCCGCTCGGCTGAGCATGCGTCCAGTGTGGACACACCTAATAATCATTAGGCATCTCTCTGAAAAGTGACTACAATTTGACCACGTTTACTCCGTAGTACATCCATCCTGCGTGGAGCTATCCGCGGACACGATCCGCAAGGTCCGCGAGTACGCGTGGCAGTGCGCCGAGTGCAAGACCTGCTGCTCGTGCCGGCTGCCCGCCGACGATGACAAGATGCTGTTCTGCGACCTGTGCGACCGCGGCTTCCACATCTACTGCGTCGGGCTCGAGCGCGTGCCCAACGGTCAGTACACACGACAGTACGCGTGGCAGTGCGCCGAGTGCAAGACCTGCTGCTCGTGCCGGCTGCCCGCCGACGATGACAAGATGCTGTTCTGCGACCTGTGCGACCGCGGCTTCCACATCTACTGCGTCGGGCTCGAGCGCGTGCCCAACGGTCAGTACACACGACAGTACGCGTGGCAGTGCGCCGAGTGCAAGACCTGCTGCTCGTGCCGGCTGCCCGCCGACGATGACAAGATGCTGTTCTGCGACCTGTGCGACCGCGGCTTCCACATCTACTGCGTCGGGCTCGAGCGCGTGCCCAACGGTCAGTACACACGACAGTACGCGTGGCAGTGCGCCGAGTGCAAGACCTGCTGCTCGTGCCGGCTGCCCGCCGACGATGACAAGATGCTGTTCTGCGACCTGTGCGACCGCGGCTTCCACATCTACTGCGTCGGGCTCGAGCGCGTGCCCAACGGTCAGTACACACGACAGTACGCGTGGCAGTGCGCCGAGTGCAAGACCTGCTGCTCGTGCCGGCTGCCCGCCGACGATGACAAGATGCTGTTCTGCGACCTGTGCGACCGCGGCTTCCACATCTACTGCGTCGGGCTCGAGCGCGTGCCCAACGGTCAGTACACACGACAGTACGCGTGGCAGTGCGCCGAGTGCAAGACCTGCTGCTCGTGCCGGCTGAAGCAGGCATGACGCGCCGTAACCGTGTATCGTGATCGATAATTTGAGTGGAAATGCGTGGATGGCATCGTGGATCCTGTTCTGTATCACATCTGTAAACAGTTCCATTCGGCATTCCAGGTCGATGGCACTGCGTAGAATGCGCGATATGCAAGTCGTGCGGCGCGCGGGACCCGAACGGCCTGGCGCCGGGGGTCGCGCCGGGCGCCGCGGCCCCCGCGACCCCCGTGACTCCGGCGACCCCCGCGACCCCCGCGACCCCCGCGACCCCGGCGGGCGGCGGCGAGTGGCACCACCAGACCCGGCGCGGCCCGGGCGGACACAAGCTGTACTCGCACTCGCTCTGCACGCCCTGTGCCAGGTCAGTACCTTACTTAACACTGCTGGGACCCACAAATGTTGGACGTTCAGTTAAACATTAGTGTCCAGGAGTTACTTAGGATTTTATCGGAAACTTTCAGCCGGGTCCCAGTTGTACTGTTTTAGAATATTATTTTGTTGTTTTATGGTTACGATTGCTCTTAGGAATTATATTATGAGATTTTTCTGATGAATAAGCGTGTGTAGGCTGTTGATAAGGATAGATGTGAACAGATCGTATAAGTCTATAATAGTTAGCGAGAATAAAGAACGCTACCTTGACTTGATTATTTATACATTTTAAGTAACTCTACTTGAAGCTATTCGTTTTAGCTAAGCGTCTTATTGTAAATGTTGAAGTAATAACGTATCAATAAATAGGACTTGGCTGAGCATTATGTTAATGTTTACTTTGATTCAATTTGAAGCTTTTTATAATCAATTATAGGTAACACATATTATCTTTCACTTGTTATTTGCATAGGTCCTTAACTAAACATGGTAGAACTACAGTAAATAGTTATTGAAGATTTTAACCTCAGCTCAAAAAAAAGTTAAACGAGCTTAGTAAAGGACCACATATCTTTTATCAGATTTCATACGTTTACTTATTGTTACCAGTGAATGTTTGTCTTGCAATCCTGTGAAACAATACGCGTTGTTTCTAGTATATCGCAGAGGGGCCGAATAAATCGGGAAAGACCATTCGGAGCTCTAGCGAGTCGCTGACGAAAGTACTAAGTTTCACTAAACGATTCTGTGTGTAATGTTTACGTTTTGGTCTTGGTAGTGATTGTTCACATCATGGGACTAACACGGCGCCTCACTGACATGTGCTTTGACTCCGGTATCTAATCGTAGACTTACTACCCCCGCAGTTCTATGCCCCAACGCCGCATTCTTTCGCACAAACCCCAGTATAATTCGATAGGTATGCATGCTACACATCCTTTTTAATTTAAGTTTCCATTAATCTCTATGTATGAAGGCTGTTTGTTCAAATCAAAGCAGAAAGTTTTTGTTTCGATGTTTAGAAGAGCGAACAATCTTTATTTCGATTATAAACAGCAAAGTTGAATCGACTAACAGGTTCTTAATTGGTTCGGAATCACTGTAAAAACTACATTACTCCTGCAGTATGTTATCTTCTTCCTACCCAAATAACAGTACAGTAGTGCTCTGAATAACTATTTCAAGATTATCTGGGGTTTCTTTAACTAGTAGCCACACCAACTTTACTGTTTCTTTGTTCATTTTTACTGTAATTGATTATTTATAATATACACCCATGTATTTAACTGAGGCAATAGAGCTCTGTCGCCGAAGGGTGCTATTAATTAATAATTGAAATAAGTTTATTGGATCAGTATGATGATGATGACTGATGATGAAAGAGACTCGTCATCAGTCAAGAGTTTTAAAGTTTGCCAGATTAGTCTAGTGAAATTATAATTTTTGACCACAAAGGAGACATATATTTTTCTCTATCTTGTTTGCGTATTGCCTCAATTAACATGGAATCATCTGTTATAATGGGTGTCATCATCATCATTGCAGTGAATATGCCAACTAACTGTCATTAATGTTCCATTCTATGTCAGACTTGACTAACACGGGCGTAGATATCCTAAACATTCCAGAGCGTCAACTAACTCAACTGTATTTTGTTACTTGTCTTCGGGTGCAACACTCCAAATAAATAAATAAACTGTCAATAAATATTTCTTCAGCACGTCTAAGTGTTCTTGATTATTCTCTACCACTCCAGTTAAACTTAGCACTGTGTTAACTAAAGGAAATCAAAATAAATTGTGATTTCCACACCACCACACATGCTCAACTATCAAAACAAAATTTTTACATCACCAAAATCTGACATTCAGAATAGTGATTCTTAGTAATTACCACCAAATCGGTTGAGGGCAGCTACTGGAAAAACAACCCAGTACAGTTGCGGTTTTTAGAGTGAACCTTTTTTGTTCGAACATCTCATTGATAAACAATAGGGGTGTAGACTCAACATTTATTATTACTTAAAAAGAATGAAGGCAAATAAATATGCCTAATGACGAAAATCCCATTCGAATATCTCAAAAAATTACGAAGCTGCAACCGTTTCAATGTTGCCTGTTAGAGAGAGAAAAGGCTACGGGATCGTGACGTCACGATCGTCTAGCGTCATAGTAAATGACATTCGTTTCATATGAAGATGCGTTTTGCGGAAAAGGGGCAGAACATACCCCTTCTTAAAACTTTGGACGCTTATAACGTTGTGGTTATTTAACCTCTTGCGTTGCTTTGTTTCCATTTGACTACATTTTCAATCCTTTTTCGAGACAATGCAACATTATTGATTATTTTATTTAGTGTCTACACCCCTATTAGTGGGGCAGAGTGCTAGAACAAATTGTCGTAAATGTGGACACGCTGGACAAAGGCACCAAATTTTTTTCAGGTCCATAGCTTTAAGTTTTTGATAGGAACCAACTCGTCAGTCGGCCATCTTTAATTTTCTTAAATTAAAGTTCTAGACATAGATCGATTGTTATGGGCGGGCATAAACACGCCATATAATTGCATTTCATGTATGAGAGCACTGTTTAATTTTTATTTTTATGAATGAATGTTAAATCAGCAATAGAAATACAAATTTTGTGATTTTTTTTTATAATTTTTTGAATGAATATTAGAGCAACTATAAAATGACAAATTCTGTGAAACTTTTATCAGTCTAGCTATTGCTGACAGGCAGACAGCCGGACGGACAGCGGAGGCTTAGTAACAGGGTTCCGTTTGGTATCTTTTGGGAACTCGATTCCAAAAAATAGCTAGTTGAATTCCTTGACCCCAATGTATATTTAGACACCAAGTTTGTGATTCTAAGTGATTTAGAACTCGAGACATTAATAATATACTTATAATTCAAAATGGCCGCCATGAAATTAAAGATGGCCGACGGAGCAGTTGTTTCCTATCAAAAACTTATAGCTATGGACCTAAAAGAACCTGAAAAAATGTTGGTGCAGCGTGTCCACATTATCACCTGAAACTGCCCCACTAAATAACATTGAATGATTTGTAGCCTGCTGTCGGCTTCTATGTCCGCTACCATTAAGTATTAGCGGAAACAAAGTCATTCAAATGTCGATTTTTAGTCGAAGCCGGAATTCACAAAGCATACAATGGTATATTGATAGTTACATGAGATAGTGTTCGAATTCAGACAGCAGTAACCAGTATCTTGATGGTAACCACTAGGACAGACATTTTGTAAATGACCACACCTGACATTCCCCACAAACCCAACCCGAAGACAAGTACCAAAATAGGTAGTCGCTCAGGTCCGTGTATGAACTAATGGCGTGTTTCTGTGTTCCGGTGCTTGTGCGCGTACGGTGCGTATGTGTGTGTGCGTGCGTAGGGCGTATCGCATCGGTCGGTACTGCCCGCTGTGCGACCGCTCCTTCATCGGCCCCAAGGGCACAATGCAGCTCGTCATATGTAAACTCTGCGATAGACAGCTGCACCAAGGTACGTCCACGTCTGTAGAGCCGCGGGCGCGCTCAATAACTCTCATACTGATTGGCTACTTTCCTAAAAAATACTATATATTCAGTCAGTTACATTATCAAAAATTATTGGACACGATTGAATTGTTGTCACACAAACAAAAAATGTTTCAATTCAATTCAATCATTTATTGCGTTTCATGTTAGTATAATAAGATCTTAAAGTTAGGTACAGTTTTAATATGAGCTCTGTTGAGCATAGCAATTTCTTAAAACTACATATTTAAAATAACAAAATACGGAAAACCTTCAATCAATAGTTACTATAATAATATATAATGAAGTTTCGAATAATAAGTGATGAAGGTGAAGCCCATTGAAGTTTCGCCTGACCTCGACATTGTGGTACACTTTTTAGCATAATGTGACGTCATGCAGAACTTTAACGGGCTATATCTTCATATTTTATTGACTTCACGTTCGTTGCCAAGCCGAAAATGCAGAATTTATATGGATGGCCACACAAACAACACACCCGCACAGTACGGCTGCGGCGAGCGAACTGTCAAGTGTCAAGTGCTCGTAAAACATGGCTACCCACAGGCCACGCCCCCTAGTAAATAGGTAATTCCCTTCCCTAGTGGCCAAAGGAAAAATCAGAAGCCAATACGCAACGGCCGCAATTTTGTGGCTCGGACAATATTGTATTCGATCATCACGCGAACTCGCTTGAGCGGCCACTACGTATACAGCCGCTTCACGCGAGTTCGCGTGATATGGCAACCAACGTGTTAATTGACAATCAAAATAATACGTGCCCAATATTTTTGATAATCTAACTGACTGACGGACTAAATATAATTATATATTTTTCACCCAGGAAAGTACCCAATTGCTGAAAACCAAGCATCCGAGACTTTCGGTCAAAAATAGTGCCACATGCTTTCATCTTGCTATTGCCACACGATGTTAAGGGGCCGGCCATGACTTCGGGCGGCGGCGTTAACGACAGCGGGCCACCATTCGTGGGAGCGAGAGGCTTCGCTCCGATCTCTCGCTCGCACGTATCTTGCACCACTGGCGCTCAGTCTTGGTCGGGCCATAATAAGGCGAATAATATCCATACTTCCTATACAGTTAAATGCGGGTGAACGGATGTGGCCTGTTGCGCTTGATGTCCAAGAGTTTGGTGTTGCCTTTAGTATTCATGTATAAACTCATTGACAACTTATAACATGCGTTCGGATACATCAACATTTTCTTTATCACATATGAGAGTTATTTACATGAAGCCGCAGTACGTTTCAGGCTGCCCAGTAAGCTACCAGAAGGAATTATAATATTGTAGAGTTTAAGCAAACATGAAAAGACAGTAACATTCTTACTTCTCGTAGCTTGATGTACAAGCCTTTTCCATTATTTATTGCCTGCTATAACCTCGTAAGGCCCAAACTATTTTTAGGACGTTTGATATATTGAACCAGTGTCCTAATTTTAAACCCTTAGACTAGCATCCCAGACTTTTAAATTGCCATAAAATCTAAAGTAATAATTTTTTCAAGTTGTCGTCTTAATATTTGTTGTAAAGGTAAGTATGATAAACAATATTATTATAAAATTTCTAGAAAAAAACGTGTCCTAATTTTAGGACGCTGGGATGGTATTTCAAGGAAATTTTCAAAAAATATCTACAGTAACATTTCAATTATTTGGCAATCATTTCAATAGTAGTAGATTATTAGATTAAATAAAAAAATAACAATCACATGCATTTAAATGCTTTTTATTTATATCAGAATACAAAAACTTTATACTTATCTAATTGTAAGTCTTACACGTATTAAAAATATCAACAAAAAAATACATTCTTCTAAATTTCATATATAAAAATATATGTCACAGCCTGCCTTAAGCGAGTCAGTCTTAAATCTGCTTACCTAATCAATTAACTTTACTTTTTGGTACCTATTTCAACCATGAGATCAGGCTTTCCATGATCATTTTTATATTACTTGACAAAAAAACTAAGATAAACCAAAAATGTTATCCAAAAACAGCAACATAAACTTAAAAACTGAGGAAACTGACATTAAAAAGAAGACGTTAGTCTTGATCATAATTAAGTTGACCCTAGTGTAAACAAATAACAAAATAAACCTTAATTCCAAAAAAAGTTACAAAAACTTCGAAACATAATTTTTTTTCCGCAAAAGTTATCATTGAAAAATGATTGTGAGATCACAACTTAAAATGTACTATGAAACTGGTAAAAACAGTTTCTATCCTTGGTGAGGCACAAAGCTACTTGACACCTTGTACATATGATTGTGCTTTTTCTATTGCACCCTGGCCTCCTACATCTATTTTGTTGCTCTCCAGCCGATGGCATATGAAGTGCACCATGTGTTCTGAAACTTTGGGTGGGTAATTGTATACCTGCCTTCGAGCGTTTTGGAGGAGGTTCTTCGTCGTCTAAACACTGGCTCATTTCAGATTCCTGAATATTGTTTGAATCCAGTATGATCTTTGCGATTTCTATTTTAAAACTCCGTAGCTGCTGGATCTTCTTTTTGTCTTTATGTCCCAAAAATATGACACTACTATTTTATACAACTAATGCAATAACATCCCAATAACCTATTTTTAGGACATCCATGTTTACTCGCTTCTCCTACTCGAAATAAACCATGACGGACTAAGATATTAAGTAATATATGTAGTATAAACCTTAAATAATCAATTTTAATTAGATTTAGGTTAAAACAATTGAAGATTATATTGAAATAAACGGATTTACTTACCACGCTTCCCCGAGTTCGCCATGTTGTTCGACACCCACGAGGTAAAAGACAGTTCTTTGATTGTCAAACGTCATAATTGACAGTTAGCAAAACAGCTGCGATCAGTACCGCCATATAAGAAACATAAACGATCCGTTGCACGCAATATTTATGAAATGGTCTATGGTTAAAATGGAGGTCCTAATATTAGGACGCTGGGCCGCTAATTGATGAATTATAATATTTACTTGGGCCGGAAGGACTACATTTTCCAGTCCTAAAAATAGGACGTTGGGCCTTACGAGGATAATGCTGTGTGCATTTTGAGATCAAATTTGAGAACACATTTTATCACAGTTCCATTGTAATAAAAAAAAACTTGAAAAAAATGTGTTTTCGAATTAGATGCTTGGCTCCATCCCTTCTGCATGTTACATATAACTTCATTCCATAAATCGGTTGCTTTAGTTTTATGTATTCGCTATTACAGCTTCTTTATCGCATCACGTATCGCTGTTCTTACCATAAACATACCTTTTAGCCAACACCTTAATATCCCAACAACAATACAAAGATATCCAAATAAACAAACCAACCACATCGATAGGAAGCTTAGTTCTTGTGTTTTAGATGTATTAGACAGTGTAAGGTGGCATGATGTAATATGATGTATATACACAGCGAACGAATGATGCCTCTAGTCGGTAGAGGGTCGCATATGAAATGACCCCGTATCGTCGGCCGATAGACGCGCCGATATGTGTGCCTTTGTCGAGCGTGTTAGGTTTATGATATAGGAAACTATTATTACGAGACTTGATACTACTTGAGATAATTTGTGCAACTTTAGTATTGGTGTAAGTTACAAGCAGACACGATTTATAAAGATCTACTAGATCGCGTTATATTGGTGAGTTCAAGGACACGACGAATGGATATGATAATGGTCTTGTTGAAATTATTATGCATATTTACCATGCGCCCAAAAATGAAAACTGCTCCGGCAGAGGTAAGACAACAAAAACAAAATATGTGGTTGAAAAAAATTGGCACCGGCGATTTGTGCAGTCGTTTAATTCAGATTTATGAGGTGCCATATTTGATTGGTCATCAGTCCACCTTGTGGGGGGCCTACCCACGCCGCGCCTTCCGGTACGTGGTCGCCACTCGAGAACCTTTCCGCCCCAACGGCCATCGGTTCTACGTGCAATGTGCCCCGCCCATTGTGGCACTATTTGGGGGAGGCCTATGTCCAGCAGTGGACGTCTTTCGGCTGATATGATGATGATATTTAATTATCTATTTGCTCAGACCCACCTCGATTGCACTGGCTGGACCCCTCAGCAAATATTTACTACTAAAAATATGCATCCCAAACTATTTGAAAAACGGACGGTCCATAATTGACAGTCTGGGCCATTTCACTTGGCACATTATTTGCCAAAATACGGTTTTGCAATGCAATACGAATGGAAATGTCTCGAACGAGAATCTGTTGCCAATTACTTTGAATTGTATCAAGTCTCAATTAAAAACTGAATGGTCAACCGCTTTGATATAGATGAGTTCGGAACATCGTTCTTCATCTGCTACTCAAAATGGTAGAACCATTCTTTTACTGTAAAATAAATACATAGAAAACGCTAGTTCAGGGAAACTATGAATCGGTCTTACAAAGATTGTCTGACATATTTGTATGAATTCATTACATTTAACTAGTGTGAGACCGCTAGATCATTATAAAGTCGCTATTCGTGATTTCTCTATAGCAATAGTGTTTTGTACGTACTTATTTTGAAACCGTACAGCGGCCTGCGACATTGTTGAGCACTAGTACCTTGGCATTTAACTTATGAACGTATCATTGAAAGTGAAAAAGTGATAAGATCAGGGATACATTTTACAACTTAAAACGAAGCAGTCCAAGGAAACCAGTGACTGATTACGAACAATACAAGTTTTAGTAAAAAGGAACCAGACGGGTGCCTGCTGCCTAGATAGCCCCTTAATTCATATCTACAACATACGTGGCATTAACATGATAGGTATAGTCGCCATCACATACATAGGTACACTATAGGTGTTCAAAAATATCGGCACATGCACCCTAATGCCTTGAAAATAGAGGTGTGTTCCGATGTTTGTGAGCTGCTTGTTTGCTCCGATGTATGTGATGGCGAATGTACAAAATTAACAGTGAAAGTTGTAAAGTGACAAAATAAACAAAAGAAAAAAGTATGCGACTTAAGACTAGATACTTAATTTAAAATGCACTAAAAGGAAGCATGCAACTTGATACTAAAAACAAAAAGAAAAAAATACCATTTATATTGGACTCAATGAAAATAACCATGTGTCGTGGCAGAGAATAGGCGCTGGCTCAGCATAATGACGTGGCAAGCCCCATCGCCTATATTCTGCCAGGAGTAATAATAATCAAAAGATCACAAAAAAGAATAAGCAAAATCTATTCTGTCAGAAAACATAGAAATATAAATTATTTATTTGCATAGACACAGTATAGGGATGTTGAAATGTGATTACTAATTTATGGTCATATCTAGCTTGCATGCAAGTGTGCAAATATGCAGGTACAAGTCAATTAAATTATCAAAAAATAAAACATAAATTTAAATAATTATACAATCGCAAAATGAATTAAATATTTACATTATTATTATTTACATAATCATAATAATCGTCAGAGGCAGAATAAAATGATTTATCTAAACACTACAAGTTCTAGGCCGTGTCCTACGTGGGCGAAATCCTCGCGAACGCGAAGCGAAGCGGTGCGGCGCGGACGCGGCGCGGCGGCCTTGTGCTGCGTGCGCGCTAATCACCACGCCGCTCATTCGCGTGAAAATATCTAACCAACTGATCGCGTTCGCTTCGCGCCGCGCCGCGCCGCCCGCACGCCGCGCCTGTATTGATCACGTAGGACACTTCAATAGTGTCGACTGTTTGTTTCTTTCGTGCCGCGCCGCTTCGCTTCGCGTTCGCGAGGATTTCGCCCACGTAGGACACCGCGTAATATATTGATGTTCGAGTCTACCTTCAGTTGTTTTTCTGCGCATATCGATATGATCTTCACTCCCAACAATGAGTTGGGCGTGATAGACTGCGTTCAGAATGCCACGGCTCTACTGCTCAACATTATTTCGTCCATTGTGTAACGCTATGGGTGGGTTGTGTGCACGTGCAGAGTGCGTTAAGGCGACGGTCCCCGCGCTGCGCGTGCTGGACTACACGTGCGGCGAGTGTCGGCGCGCGGGCATCGCGTCGCGCTCGGCGGCCGCGCGCCTCGCGCCGCGCACCATCGCCACCTTGTTCATGGCCAAGCGTCGCTTCAACAAGTACGCGCATCGCCAGTACCTCGCGTCGCGCGCGCGCGCCAGCGCCGACGGCGAGCCTGAGCACGAGCACGAGCGCGACCGCGACCACGACCACGAGCTAGTGTAGTGACCGACCAGACCCTGTGTATAGTAGCCGGTCCGTGTAACTCTTATTCGCTTGGTTGTAAGGACGTTGCATAAATCTGATTAATATAACGATTAACTGGTAGGCTATGTATATTTAAGTTATCGGATAGTGAAGAGATACTAGTTGTATTCGGAGGCCGCGCGCTTTGATTTCTGTGCGTCGAGATCTGTTGGGGCCGAGTGACTGGGCCGCGGAGGCGGCCGATTATAATATCCCGAGTGGGAGTAGACGGATTAATTTAACAGAAGTTAAACATGAAGTGGTTAGATAGATGTAGGTCGCAGATAAACTAACATGTAAACTGTACAGTAATACTAACTTCACTATAATGGGTAGCTGGGCAATCATACTATTTTTAATAATAATAGTTTTGTTTTGAGAGTATCCTGTAAGACAAAATCATGTATTTGTGTGTACGAGTGCTTTGGTAATCAAACGGTTGGACGGTGTTCAGTGTCGTATCTTTTATTCGCCAGATAGATGCGTAAAAGAAACAAAAAACGAATGCCGACAAACCATTTCCTTACAGAAGCGCTGTTTTGGGTCAATGAGTTGTTATTTATGTTGGAGAGAGAGAGAGGATTCACGAGTGCTGCTGTTTAGTTATGATGGTTACGATTTATTTTGTATCAATTTGTAGCACTAACATGATCGTTTTCTATGAGCTATATTTGCAGAAAATTGACACTTGGGTTGTATTGTCTACAATTGTTTTTTTTTACTTGAAGATAATAAACAATTATAATAGAAACGTCTGCCTTTTGATGCATTTGAGTTTTGTTTCTATGAATTGTTTTCCCCCTTTTGTTTTCGAATATCGGCTGAACGCTGTGAAGTAATGATCTAATCAAGACAGTTCGCATTTTTTGTTTTGATAGATTAAATTAGTTATTGTTAATTCTCCTTGTAAGGTATTTATTATAGTTTTATGTGGATACAACTGTATACAATTTTGTGTCCTCTGTATTTTTCGAATGTAAAGTATATTACAAAAGTGAGATATGCCCGGAATTCATTGGACAATAGGGGTCCAGTGATAGCTTAAATACTTATGAAATATTCAGATATGATTGAGGGCAAGTACCCTAATATTACGCAGAATCATTCAATTAATTAAGATATCGTTGATTAAAACACTAAATAGTTAAAATAAGATTTTGTTTCTGTAGTTAAATTACACGAATAAAATCCAGCAGCTTTCCAATGTCATTTCTTCTATACTTAATTTCAAAGTACAAAACCATTAGGCTATTTTGTGTACTAATTTACTCACACTCGTTCTGGAAACTTTATAAGCCCAATGTTTTTTATATAGATTATTAATAGAGAAGATCAAATAAATTATTTAAACTCAGAGTATATGTTTATTTTCATTACGAAGAAAATTATTTATTGTACGGTGTTATAAAGATAGTATTAAAATAAATATAGCCGAATTGGGTGGTATCCGTTTCCAGAGCGAACTTAATGAAACTGATAGCATAATGATGTGTTCCGCCGCTCGTGTAGGGTAGGTATCGGCCTGTATATTGTACGTAACGCCGGAATTCGCTGTACTTACGATTCTCTGCGCCATCTTTTAACCACTGCTGTGTGCAATTGTCCCCTATGTTGTGTATTATACTTGTATTAGAGCTTTGTAAGTGCAGTATCAGTAACATTCAGCGAACTGATGACCTCTAATGTATCATGTTTAGTTTATAGTTATCCTTCGGTTATTATTAATCATAGTTTACTTAGTAACAATTTTTAAGGCAAAATTTATGTCCACAGATTTATTTCATCGAATCATGTTACGACTTTTTATATTGACTATATACTACTGGTTTGGGTGTGTCTGTGTGTCACACCTCTGATTCGTATTGCTTTATTGACACAGGTGAATTAAGACTTACTTCTAAGAGAATATTGATAACTTTATGTCTACTTAATGCAAGTGTAAACGTTCTAGAAATCTCGCACTGTTCGGTCAATTTTGTAAAAAAATAAAATAAATTTAATATGATTTTTTTGTTTTCATTGCATCATTTCGAATCGGGAATGAAAAAACAAGAATGCAATAAAAATAATTTATATAATTTGACTTATGTTATCGTAAACTCGGTAGCATAATTAACAAAATTTATATAAACACTGAAAATATTCAGCAAATATATTATATAAACTGGCAATAAAGCATATCTGCAATCTTTCTTGAGAAGAAAACCGCACGCTGAAACAAAAAACGTTGATCTTGGAACACGAGATCTTAGAAAGTAAATATAGGTAACGAAAGAAAGAATATTATTATCGGAAGCTATCGAAAAACAGGACGTTTTAGGTACAGAGTTAGTTATAAATACAAGGTGTAACAAAAGTGGTGGCGATCCGTTTAACGACGGCTCGGCGACGGTCGTAATTGGTATCGCATTGTGACGAGTTAAGTTGCGCTTTTTTTTTGTGATGCCCCTTTTGTTACATCCTTTATTACAAAGACTATTTTAGTCGACACAAATCTACCGCGCCCGGTCCTTTTTATTACATACTAGCTGCCCGCGCGGCTTTGCCCGCATATTGCAGTGAACGGAGGCAAATTGCGGGAAAAAACAACCTATAACCATATATATTAGTATAGACAATATTTATTTTATCGGACAAGTGCGGTAACACATTTTGTTAAATATTGCATATGACTGTACAGTAGAGTTCTCCAATATATACAGACAACCCTTTCAAAAATATCTACTCATGCGTCTTCATAAAGACTGTGTATAGATATTGGAGTAGGTACTCGACTATACAATGGGTACTTCTACTACGATACACAGCACACTACAACAAATTCAATTTGTTACAACAAGCGGTTACAGTTAGAAAGGTATGTATTGTGGTCTCACTTCAACTATTACAAGGTGTGTAATCGCCTTGAGCAACCCCATTTGGCTAGTAGGGACAAATCTGAAACTAATGGGATACATACGTAAATTACCATCGCGTCGATATAAAAGTTGTCCCAAAAGTCATGGAGGTTATTGATGGAAGATAATATCGCTCAAATGGGCGCCTCGACCTGCCTTGCACACGCGAGCTCTTTTCATTAAATTTTCGAAGAATTCTGGCATAATAGGGATGATGACTAAGATTTTTTTAGATTCCATTCGAAGCCAGTTTTTTGAGAGGAACAAATGTTTGTATAGGAGTAGCTACAATTAAAGAACATAAATATCCAAAAAATTTAAACAAAGATTGACTTCGCTGGCGGCACCCATAATCGCTTCATACTAATTGACACACATGTATGACGTCACACCTGTTATTTGTACTAATTCAAAATGTCAGTGACTTTTGGGACAATCTTTATTAAACGAGCAATATTAGTAATCACGTTCTCGAAAACGGCTCGAGCGATTTTGATGAAATTTGCAATATAGGTATGTACGGGCGCGACTAATCGATCTCTAGATAGGTGTCATATCTGGGAAAATTCATTTTCTCCCTATTTTTCGCCCAGGTACTTGTATTTTAAGCAGGGACCAGAACCGGTTACCCCAATCAGGGTTTTCCATAGGCTTATTTTAGAAGTTGTTTTCTAAACCCTATCCATATAATGGTTACCTTACGATAAGGTAACCTTACTGCTGTCAGTAAGGTTACCAGTTATCGGATGTGGTAACCATAAGGTAACCCTAAACAAAACCCTATCTCAATAGGGTTAATTTATGGTTACCACATCCGATATGTTTACCTGAACAATACCGATAGGGTTACCAAATCGATAGGCTTAAGCCTGAAAAGGGGTTTTCCGGCCGAGAGAGGTCAAAATCCAGCAATGATGATAAAACATGATTCTGAAAATATCTTATTGGATTTCCTTATAAAATTATCTCCTGCTTGATTACAGCTATGTTGAATGCTACCAAATAGCCACCAGCATACCAGTTTGCCTATTTCAAGTCAATAGACTTGAAATAGGCAAACCTTCGACCTTCCCCCTGACGCAGCCAACCTAGATCAGGCTTAGATCTCTGTATGTCTTTTTTATGTAGCCTATTCAATGTAAGCACGTTTAAGGGGGTTCGATTGCCATACAAAGCGTTATTTGACATTCGCAGGCTAACGGCGTGATATTTTAAGAAACTTATGTAACAAACTTTCATCGATTGGCTTCCCATTTGCGCCAAATTCCCCCTTTCCTAGAATAAACTTGTATAAACTAGATTAATTTGAGAAAAATAGTTTTCCCAAAATATCACGTGACAAACCAATTTCTCAAATTAATCTAGTTTATACAAGTTTATTCTAGGAAAGGGGAAATTTGGCGCAAATGGGAAGCTAATTTATGAAAGTTTGTTACATAAGTTTCTTAAAATATCACGCCGTTAGCCTACGAATGTCAAATAACGTTTTGTATGGAAATCGAACCACCTTAAGTACTAAATGTTCCAAGGGATGACAGCAAGCCATGACAGTATAGTACAGTATCTAGCTTGCTATCCTTGCTTGAAAATCTAGCCTAGTGTATCCTAGCCATAATACTAGGAGATGTCTGCTCTATGCTATATAACTCAATGTGAAGGGTCCACGGAAAAAACATGTCTTGTCACTTTTTTTTTAATGAGATTTTTGTCTCTAAATGTTGAGGCTCTCTGTAAACTATTACGTGACATTAAAATCTAATTTGAAAAAAAAAATTGACGACATGTTCTTTCCGTGGAGCCATCATGTATTGAAGTTAGATAGTTACCCGTGGTCACTCGTCGAAGCGCAGCCCGCTGATGGACAGGAAGGTGAAGGCGTTGTGCAGCGCCAGCACCGGCACCGCCGTGACGGCGGCCAGCGCGCACGAGCGAGCCTTCACGGCGGCCACCGCTTCCAGGATGCGGGACATGGGCGGCGCGCTCCACACCTATACCAAGAGATTCTCTTAGTGCCCCTGCCCTGCTTCACTGGGACGCAGGGACCGGAACCGGTTACCTTAATCAGGGTTTCTCCCATTGCTTTTAAAACCCTATTCATAACCCTTTTGTTATGGTAAGCATATCGGTTGTGGTAACCAAGGTAACCCTAAACAAAACCCTATCTCAATAGGGTTGACTTATGGTTTCCTGATGGTTACCACATCCGATATGGTTACCATAACAATAGGGTTACCCTATCAGTAAGGTTACCTTATGATAAGGTTACCAAATCGATATGCTTTTAGCCTGAAAAGGGGTTTTCCGGTCCTTGCCGGGACGTCATGGCGAGGTATCCCATACAGGTTGTTTGGTCCATCGTTTGCCAAATTAAAACGGCAGGTAGTTTGGGCAAATTTGTTTTTTTTTTTAATAAATTTTGTAAAATTCAAGTTGAAACGCGTAGGGCGTCTCAACTTGAATTTAGAAAAGAAGGAAGTGGTAGAACTTATTTTTTTTTAAATTGTAATGTTTAATGTTGTATGTCTCTATCAAAGTAAAAGTAAATATAGGTTATGCGCGCCGTGTGAACATAACGGTACCGTAACCGTTTTGAAATAACGGTTAGCGGTACCAGTTTTAAATGATACCGAAACCTTTATAATACCGGTATTATAAAGGTTATCGAGAAAAGTAAGCGAGCTGGCACTCTACAGAGGAAGCATTGGCTACTAAACATAAAGATAAAAAGACAAAACGGCAGTGCCTTTGCCGGCGGTTTGGCAACAACGCCAGGCCAAAGTCCAGATATCGGTACCGTTAAAAAGCGGTTACGGTACCGGAAAAAATAAAGGTATCTTTATATTTCGATAGCGAAATATAAAGGTTCCGCTACCGAAACCGCTATTTGCCAACCGATATGACGTCATACCGTTAAAATAGAATACCGGTATTTTTCGGTTATGCAGTCCCTGGTATAAACAGGGTGGTAGCCAAGCGTCGCCAAGTGAGTTAACCTCTA
Source organism: Epinotia brunnichana (assembly GCA_963854355.1). Taxonomy (NCBI): domain Eukaryota; kingdom Metazoa; phylum Arthropoda; class Insecta; order Lepidoptera; family Tortricidae; genus Epinotia; species Epinotia brunnichana. Next base: position 10,594,135 of record OY977949.1, on the reverse strand, counting down.
TACATTTCTATATGATTTGTTTGGATGCTGTAGCCGACGACGTCGCCATAGCGTCCCAGTGAGGCACGGCACTTAGTGTCTGGCCCGCGAGTCGTGTCACAAAGATTGTTTTCAAATTCTTAATATGGCAACCATTTTACTTATGAAATAAGCTGCCTGTTATAAGTACATATGACGCCGCTATACATTTCGTTTGGTCACCATGAGTTTTTTTTTCAAATTTGCCACATTTTTTTTGTGATTTGACTCGCTGGACAGATTCTAACCTGCTTCGCTACCCGATTTTCGTGGTTACAGCTCTGCACAATAAGGATGTTGACTGATGGTCAAACCTGCGAACTTTTCATAAAATGGCATTCGGTCTGGAACTTATCCCTCGAAACTTTAGTGTAGAAGTCAACATAATTGTTGAATTGTAGGCAAAATATTGTTTAATGTAGTGTGTAAATTCCATGGGAAACATACATTTTTTAAAGCCATTGGTAATAATTTGTGATATAGAGCCCTATTAGTATGAATTTTGTACGGAAAAAGGAAAAATTGACGCCTAGATTTTCAATGTTCAAACGGCGTCCATTTTTACAGGCTTTCTAACACTTGCAATGTAGTACCTAACTAACTATGTAAGTATGTGGTATTTATGTACAGATGTAGTGCATAATTGTTTTCCATCGTATTTTCACGGAAACGTACGAACGTGTCTTGCTATTTCAGTCGGGCACAGTACAAAAGTACTGAGGTTGACTGAAGTAGCATGACAAATCCGAACGTTTCCGAGAAAATACGATGGAAAACAATTATGCACTACATCTGTAACTGTTTGTTCGTGTGGAATCTTGAAACTCAGTTAAAAGCAGATGTCTTCAACCGATTGAGCTGAAATTTTGGGTAAAGTAAAAAATCAAGCTGATCTGATGATGGAGACAGAAGGTGGCCATGGGAATTCAGTACTTAATCGACATTAACCCCGTTGAGTTTGGACTCGTAAGAATCGTCTCAATGAGTAGTTGATGACGGTATACATACAGAAAAGTACAGTCGGTAATAAAAGCCTCCTGTATATTTAGAAATCTATACAGTAAGTGACAGTGCGTGTCATAGACCAAAAAACAGAAGATGACTCGAATGCTAAGTATAGTAAGTAATAGCAAAGTTGAAGCGTGACGGTTTACGAGTATTTTCGTAAGTTTTGTTTATTAGTAATGTTCACCATCTCCAGCACCTTTAGGCCTATACGATGACGATACTAAGCCACTCCTAAAATGGATATAGTAATTACCTGATAAAAGATCCTCATCTTAACAGCAGAAGGCTCTGTCCGTTCATGCAGCAACTTTCCGAGCGCATACTCCAACACGGCTTCGAGTTCCGCCGTCGTCATCTGCGCGGCGCGCGCGCGGTGCGACACGCAGGCTTCCTCGCTGGGGAACGATAGCTGGCAAGTCGATGGAGATGAACCTAAGGGAAAGGTATTATTCAATCTGGTGCTTATTTAGGACTTAATGAACATATGAAAAAAATACTATTGTGTGGTTTTATGAAACCACGATGCATGTGAAACTCGTCGCCATATTGGCCTTGGCTGGTCTGCCGAGCGCCTGTCACTTGTTTCTGTAGTGGGACAATGCGATAGTAGGATGAAATAATTTGAGGCGATGTAATAAAAGTTTCACTTTAAAACGATAAATAATGCACAGCTGCGTGTGTGTAAGTTAATCCAAAAATTTTGTTATCAAGATTTTTACACTATTTTTAACGAAACTTGGTGCGTACGACAACGGTAATTTTACGTGTCAAATTCATAAATTAAATTGAAGAGATAGTGATGAAATAACGACGAACTTGAAGGACGACGGCGGCGCTATTACGAAAATAGAATATCGAAGTTCGTTTATTTCCATCTCTTTCGCCAAGTACAGAATTTAGATTTTAGTTTAGTGACATGTGTTTCTCAACTTTAAAGATATACTAACATACTCTTGCCGCCCGTATTGCTAGTGAAGATAGGGACCGGAACCGGTTACCCTAATCAGGGTTTTTCATAGGCTTATTTTAGAAGTTGTTTTTAAAACCCTATCCCATAATGGTAACCTTATGATATACCGGGAGTCCCTTGTTTTGTCGACAAACTTTTCAACGAATTTCATTTCATCGAAAACGTTTCAAGTAACATTTAGTTCACGAATTATTATTTGGTGTAATTTTATTTCATGACCAGATTCTAATTCTTATTTTTTTATAGAATAACTGTTCCGGGAATATTATTTGGCACATTATTCCTTATGTATGAATTTTAAATGGCAGAATAACAAACCAACGAATTTCATTTGTTCGAAATTTTACTACAGCATTACAAAATAATCAAAATAAACTGATTACAGGGGTTAATCTAAGTTAGGGCAGCCAGAAAAAGGGGAGACGGGGGGCGACCTGCGAGTGTTCATTTGAAACACGAGCTAGCGAAAGACCTCTATGATTGACCACGAGCGAAGCGAGTGGTTCAAAAATAGAATCCTGAGCGTAGCGAGTGTTTCAACACACGAGACGTAAAATAACTTTTCACCCGTGTATAACACAAATCTTTTCACCTCACTACAGCGAGGAAAAAGGGTAAAAAAAAAGTAAAAAAAAGTTTACAAAAAGTAAAAAAAAAGTAAATAACAGTAAAAAAAGTAAAAAAAAAAGTAAAAAAAAATATGTCATAAAATATAAGTACAAAAAACAAAAATAAACATTTAACATTCTACGTCTACTTTCTTCACATGTGGATAAAAAGCGATTTTCTCAATAGATATCAAACATACAAAAAGGCCTTTCCGAGCTAGTGAGGTGAAAATACATGAAACGTTGACTATGAAGTGAAATTCGACGAAATGAGTGTCGACAATTTGATGATAAACCATGATATACCTTACTGATATCGTAACCCTATTGTTATGGTAAGCATATCGGATGTGGTAACCTTATGATATACCTTACTGATATCGTAACCCTATTGTTATGGTAAGCATATCGGATGTGGTAACCATAAGTTAACCCTAAAACCCCCTATCTCAATAGGGAACTTATGGTTACCACATCCGATATGCTTACCATAACAATAGGGTTACCCTATCAGTAACGTTACCTTAACATAAGGTTACCAAATCGATAGGCTTTTAAGCCTGAAAAGGGGTTTTCCGGCACATGTCTAAAACCCCAAATAATAAAAAAAAACCAAAAGCTAAACAAACTCGATCAACGAACCTGTCGCGACGTAACACACGAACGCTGCGACCGTGTTCTCGTAGTTCCACCGCCTGGTGATCGCCACTTTGTAGTCGCCAACGTTGCAACCCGTTTCTTCATCTGAAATAGAATAGAAAAACTTTATTCAGCATCACATTACGAGTACATGACATTATAATTAAATATACCAGTGAACCTTAAGATTAGATTTAACATAAAATTAAAATTAATCATAAACTTTTGATTGTTTTTTTTTAGAAATTAATTAGCTAGAAGCTATACAGTAACAATATTACTTACTAGACCTACCGTTTCCTTATTTTTATTAAATTAAACATAACTTAATCACTATACCCGTTATCATTGCATACATTAGTACAGTTATATTCTTACAAAACATTACAATACAACCTTAAGTAAAGTAAATAAGTAAAGAAAATACTTCTTTTTTTACTATGTGATTTTAATAGTTTACTTTACCTAGTCGGTCCTTAAATTCTGTCACAAATGTTTTGCCGCATAGTAAATAATACCAATAATGTTTTTATTTAATGCTATATATGGTTTGATAGCTTATTAAATACTGATAAATTAAAACGATTATTGGATTTAAATGCTTAAAGCCAAATTACACAAATGCTAGTTTCTTCAGAGTTGTTGCACTTTTTAAGGCAATCAAAAACACGGACGTGATTCACTGTATCTCTTTTCCATGATTCTTAAAACCTTACAAACTTACGTGCGATTTTTGTCAGAACCTCTCCCTGAACCCTCCCTCCTCCATTTTGGAGCATAAGATAAGTAAGTCTGGGTAAAACTAATTTTCATATTCACATTTTACGTAGTGTACCTACTTGTTTTGTTGCCCACAAGATCAATTTTACGCGTTTTTCTGAAAACGTAAAAAGTACGTTTTCTCGATGGGGAGTAGAGGCTCTAGTATAAGTTTTATCGATACAATACGTTTTCAAACGCGTTTGCGTTTAGTTTCAATTTGTATGGCAACGCGAACAACGCCTCTGGTGGTAACTATTAGAAACTACGCGTTGTCATACAAATTCAAACTAAACGCAAACGCGTTCGAAAACGTATATGTATCGATAAAACTTATACTAGAGGTACAGTTGGAATTGAAAACTAACAGAAAACCAAATGCTAGTTACTAAGCATGGTCTAAAATCGAGGTTTCAGAATAAATAAAAAAAACCTTGTTGGTCATCTTGAAAACTGTTTTTTTTATTAAGGGGTCTAGCAGGATAAGCTAACAAGAGTGCCCCCCGTAAGGGATTTGGTTGTAATTTCAGGTGCAGTAGTGGCAGAACCTAAGAACACTGTATGCGTAATATCAGCCTTCGATCTTCTTTTGTTTCAGACTTATTCACGAACATGTCAAAAGACCAAGGTAATTTTTAATGTTATTTTAGCTAAACCAAGCAAGCGAGAGTAACCAAATAAATTCAGAATTAAGGAGCATAAAATGGGGTTTATAATGCATATTTTTACAGACATTCATATCCTTTAACTTGGATGAAAAAAAAATTGTTTATTTTTTCGATTCATTTTTTTTCGACTTCTCGTGGAGAAACAACAATCAAAAAAATTACTTAATAAGCCACAATTGTCAACTACGTACCTATACATTAAAAAAACATTTTAAAAAATCATGGTGCGTCATGTCAAAAAAAAAACATTTACGAACGTATGTTTACTATATCATATCATATCAATAGAGTAGTAGTGGCAAATCAGTCTGTAGTAGGTTCCATCCTCTTTCGTTCATTATGAAATAATTAATTGACATTGATCAATGACGTTTGTCATATATTTATAACTACACATTTTCTAGCTATTACTTATGTAGTTTCTTGTAATAATGTCTATGCTACTTTGTTTTAGGTATTATTCTAAATGTATTTTTTTTCTTCTATTTTTTTTAATTCTATGCAAATAAGGAAAAAAATGGGACATAATAAGAATTGGCTGTAGGCTCATTGACAAAAAGCTTTTTTATCACCATTCCACATCAACAAATAACTCAGTAGAGCAAACAGAACAATACAATTCTTCCTTCTTTACATAATCATATTCTTCGTCGTCCCAAGTATAACTAACATGACATTTACCGCACAAAATATCGCCACTCAAAATAGTTTTATTTGTAGCACTAGAAAAAAACGTAGCTTCGTCAGCGTTCTCTATCACTTTTTTTAGTTCCTATTCTTTTTCGTAAACATATTTCACAACATTTACACCTGCTTCCAGACATTATTACAAGGAACTACATAAGAAATAGCTAGAACATGTGTACATAGTTGTAAATATTTGACAAACGTCATTGATCAATGTCAATTAATTATTTCATAATGAACGAAAGAGGATGCTATACCTACTACAGACTGATTTGCCAGTACTACTCTATTGATATGATATGATATAGTAAACATACGTTCGTAAATGTTTTTTTTTTGACATGACGCACGATGATTTTTAAAAATGTTTTTTAACGTATACGTAGTTGACAATTGTGGCTTATTAAGTAATTTTTTTGATTGTTGTGTCTCCGCGAGAAGTCGCAAAAAATGAAGCGAAAAAATAAACAATTTTTTTTTTCATCCAAGTGTGAATGTCTGTAAAAATATGCATTATAAACCCCATTTTATGCTCCTTAATTATGAATTTATTTGGTTACTCTCGCTTGTTTAGTTTAGCTAAAATAACAGTTTAAAAATTACCTTGGTTTTTTGACATTTTCGTGAATAAGTCTGAAATAAAAGAAGATCGAAGGCTGATATTACGCATACAGTTTTCTTAGGTTCTGCCACTACTGCACCTCAACTTACAACCAAATCCCTTGTGGGGGCCACTCTTGTTAGCTTATCCTGCTAGACCCTTTGTTGTAAGTGGTATTTCTGTCAGATGCGGCGTGTTTTGGGTTCACGATTGTCTCAAAAGGTGTTTTTGTCATATTGCAGCAATTGTTCAAAATGTATTGTATTTGATTCGTATAAAATAAGCTTTTTAATCATGTATGATACGAATAAGAAAAAGTTTATTGCTGAGTTTTATCCATCAAAAACCTTGTGACAGAACTTAAGGATCGACTAGGTAAAAAACAAAGTTTAAACAGACTTCAATTCAGGACCTTTGGTAAGCCACATAGGTACATGAAAATTTCCACATTTCCTTTCCAATTTACTACCTACATAAACTGCTCTCCGACCAAGTCGCTATCTGAGGGCTGTGGGCTGATAATATGGAAACTGTATGGAGTCTACCCTTTCTATCCGTTGATGTATCCTACAAACTTCGTCATAGTGGTATCTGCAACCCGGGTATATTGCAGCAGTTATGTTTGGGTGTGCCGGCGGGTACGCGGGGCGGCGGCGGCCGCCGCTGCTGGCGGAGCCGTAAGGCAGAACCAACTTGCTTTGTAAAGCGGTCTCTCAGTCGCGCCGTACACACACTAAATCGTGGCTGACCAAAGTGATCTTTTTTATTGTCCAATGTCCGAATTTGTTAAAGTATGTCTGTGTGTCTTGTGCAAGTATAATAATTAGGTTAAGTGAATTAGTTAAGGCGATATAGCATTAGGTCAACCTGTTAGAATAGTTGCTGTATTGAAATAAATAAAATAAAATAAAATAATTGAGGATTTCTGTCATTCCTCAAGGATCTCAGAATTACCACTTCATTAGTTGCTACTTCAACGGAATCATGTCTGAATCTTTGATCTACTTTACATCTTTGAGGAGTTCCATAAGTATCATGTGAAAAAAAGTCAATACATGGTCATTGAGGCCGGCAGTAATCGGACAGGAAAAGTAGCGGCCATAACTGCCAGTGTTTCAAGTACTTAGGTCATGTAGTTACTGCCGACCTTAAGCGACATCGAAAGGGAGCGAAGGGCGCTGTGCGTGCGGGCGAACATGTTGGCTCGCAGGTTTGCGCGGTGTTCGAGCGGCGTGAAGTTAACGCTTTTTAAAGCTTCCTGCACGTCGTTGTACACGTGCGGCCTGTGGGCTAACTACACGCAGAGGGCGTACAACGCCCTCCGGGTCCAGTACAACAACGCGTTCAGGGCGGTGATGGGGCTGCCTCGTTACTGTACCGCCTCGGGCATGTGCGGCGGCGACGCACACGGCATGTTTCCACAGCACCATGCGATTACGGGCCCCGTCTCAGCTCCCGCGCGTGCGAGCCAGCGCCAACACCGTTTTAGCAATGATAGCGGGCAGACTAGAGGCAGCCTCCAGCTGCCGCCGCGCCTCGCCCGCAATGCCGCCGTGCGTCATGTAGCACACGCTCTGACAGTATAGACTCACAGTCGAAGCGGTTGTTGTCGGTGTGCGCCCACGCGTGCCACTCGACGGCGGCGCCGCGAGGCAGCGCGCCTACTACGGCGTACTGCACGATGGCGCCCGCCGTGCGCCGCTCCAGCTGCCGCCGTGCGTCATGTAGCACACGCTCTGACAGTATAGACTCACAGTCGAAGCGGTTGTTGTCGGTGTGCGCCCACGCGTGCCACTCGACGGCGGCGCCGCGAGGCAGCGCGCCTACTACGGCGTACTGCACGATGGCGCCCGCCGTGCGCCGCTCCAGCTGCCGCCGTGCGTCATGTAGCACACGCTCTGACAGTATAGACTCACAGTCGAAGCGGTTGTTGTCGGTGTGCGCCCACGCGTGCCACTCGACGGCGGCGCCGCGAGGCAGCGCGCCTACTACGGCGTACTGCACGATGGCGCCCGCCGTGCGCCGCTCCAGCTGCCGCCGTGCGTCATGTAGCACACGCTCTGACAGTATAGACTCACAGTCGAAGCGGTTGTTGTCGGTGTGCGCCCACGCGTGCCACTCGACGGCGGCGCCGCGAGGCAGCGCGCCTACTACGGCGTACTGCACGATGGCGCCCGCCGTGCGCCGCTCCAGCTGCCGCCGTGCGTCATGTAGCACACGCTCTGACAGTATAGACTCACAGTCGAAGCGGTTGTTGTCGGTGTGCGCCCACGCGTGCCACTCGACGGCGGCGCCGCGAGGCAGCGCGCCTACTACGGCGTACTGCACGATGGCGCCCGCCGTGCGCCGCTCCAGCTGCCGCCGTGCGTCATGTAGCACACGCTCTGACAGTATAGACTCACAGTCGAAGCGGTTGTTGTCGGTGTGCGCCCACGCGTGCCACTCGACGGCGGCGCCGCGAGGCAGCGCGCCTACTACGGCGTACTGCACGATGGCGCCCGCCGTGCGCCGCTCCAGCTGCCGCCGTGCGTCATGTAGCACACGCTCTGACAGTATAGACTCACAGTCGAAGCGGTTGTTGTCGGTGTGCGCCCACGCGTGCCACTCGACGGCGGCGCCGCGAGGCAGCGCGCCTACTACGGCGTACTGCACGATGGCGCCCGCCGTGCGCCGCTCCAGCTGCCGCCGTGCGTCATGTAGCACACGCTCTGACAGTATAGACTCACAGTCGAAGCGGTTGTTGTCGGTGTGCGCCCACGCGTGCCACTCGACGGCGGCGCCGCGAGGCAGCGCGCCTACTACGGCGTACTGCACGATGGCGCCCGCCGTGCGCCGCTCCAGCTGCCGCCGTGCGTCATGTAGCACACGCTCTGACAGTATAGACTCACAGTCGAAGCGGTTGTTGTCGGTGTGCGCCCACGCGTGCCACTCGACGGCGGCGCCGCGAGGCAGCGCGCCTACTACGGCGTACTGCACGATGGCGCCCGCCGTGCGCCGCTCCAGCTGCCGCCGTGCGTCATGTAGCACACGCTCTGACAGTATAGACTCACAGTCGAAGCGGTTGTTGTCGGTGTGCGCCCACGCGTGCCACTCGACGGCGGCGCCGCGAGGCAGCGCGCCTACTACGGCGTACTGCACGATGGCGCCCGCCGTGCGCCGCTCCAGCTGCCGCCGTGCGTCATGTAGCACACGCTCTGACAGTATAGACTCACAGTCGAAGCGGTTGTTGTCGGTGTGCGCCCACGCGTGCCACTCGACGGCGGCGCCGCGAGGCAGCGCGCCTACTACGGCGTACTGCACGATGGCGCCCGCCGTGCGCCGCTCCAGCTGCCGCCGTGCGTCATGTAGCACACGCTCTGACAGTATAGACTCACAGTCGAAGCGGTTGTTGTCGGTGTGCGCCCACGCGTGCCACTCGACGGCGGCGCCGCGAGGCAGCGCGCCTACTACGGCGTACTGCACGATGGCGCCCGCCGTGCGCCGCTCCAGCTGCCGCCGTGCGTCATGTAGCACACGCTCTGACAGTATAGACTCACAGTCGAAGCGGTTGTTGTCGGTGTGCGCCCACGCGTGCCACTCGACGGCGGCGCCGCGAGGCAGCGCGCCTACTACGGCGTACTGCACGATGGCGCCCGCCGTGCGCCGCTCCAGCTGCCGCCGTGCGTCATGTAGCACACGCTCTGACAGTATAGACTCACAGTCGAAGCGGTTGTTGTCGGTGTGCGCCCACGCGTGCCACTCGACGGCGGCGCCGCGAGGCAGCGCGCCTACTACGGCGTACTGCACGATGGCGCCCGCCGTGCGCCGCTCCAGCTGCCGCCGTGCGTCATGTAGCACACGCTCTGACAGTATAGACTCACAGTCGAAGCGGTTGTTGTCGGTGTGCGCCCACGCGTGCCACTCGACGGCGGCGCCGCGAGGCAGCGCGCCTACTACGGCGTACTGCACGATGGCGCCCGCCGTGCGCCGCTCCAGCTGCCGCCGTGCGTCATGTAGCACACGCTCTGACAGTATAGACTCACAGTCGAAGCGGTTGTTGTCGGTGTGCGCCCACGCGTGCCACTCGACGGCGGCGCCGCGAGGCAGCGCGCCTACTACGGCGTACTGCACGATGGCGCCCGCCGTGCGCCGCTCCAGCTGCCGCCGTGCGTCATGTAGCACACGCTCTGACAGTATAGACTCACAGTCGAAGCGGTTGTTGTCGGTGTGCGCCCACGCGTGCCACTCGACGGCGGCGCCGCGAGGCAGCGCGCCTACTACGGCGTACTGCACGATGGCGCCCGCCGTGCGCCGCTCCAGCTGCCGCCGTGCGTCATGTAGCACACGCTCTGACAGTATAGACTCACAGTCGAAGCGGTTGTTGTCGGTGTGCGCCCACGCGTGCCACTCGACGGCGGCGCCGCGAGGCAGCGCGCCTACTACGGCGTACTGCACGATGGCGCCCGCCGTGCGCCGCTCCAGCTGCCGCCGTGCGTCATGTAGCACACGCTCTGACAGTATAGACTCACAGTCGAAGCGGTTGTTGTCGGTGTGCGCCCACGCGTGCCACTCGACGGCGGCGCCGCGAGGCAGCGCGCCTACTACGGCGTACTGCACGATGGCGCCCGCCGTGCGCCGCTCCAGCTGCCGCCGTGCGTCATGTAGCACACGCTCTGACAGTATAGACTCACAGTCGAAGCGGTTGTTGTCGGTGTGCGCCCACGCGTGCCACTCGACGGCGGCGCCGCGAGGCAGCGCGCCTACTACGGCGTACTGCACGATGGCGCCCGCCGTGCGCCGCTCCAGCTGCCGCCGTGCGTCATGTAGCACACGCTCTGACAGTATAGACTCACAGTCGAAGCGGTTGTTGTCGGTGTGCGCCCACGCGTGCCACTCGACGGCGGCGCCGCGAGGCAGCGCGCCTACTACGGCGTACTGCACGATGGCGCCCGCCGTGCGCCGCTCCAGCTGCCGCCGTGCGTCATGTAGCACACGCTCTGACAGTATAGACTCACAGTCGAAGCGGTTGTTGTCGGTGTGCGCCCACGCGTGCCACTCGACGGCGGCGCCGCGAGGCAGCGCGCCTACTACGGCGTACTGCACGATGGCGCCCGCCGTGCGCCGCTCCAGCTGCCGCCGTGCGTCATGTAGCACACGCTCTGACAGTATAGACTCACAGTCGAAGCGGTTGTTGTCGGTGTGCGCCCACGCGTGCCACTCGACGGCGGCGCCGCGAGGCAGCGCGCCTACTACGGCGTACTGCACGATGGCGCCCGCCGTGCGCCGCTCCAGCTGCCGCCGTGCGTCATGTAGCACACGCTCTGACAGTATAGACTCACAGTCGAAGCGGTTGTTGTCGGTGTGCGCCCACGCGTGCCACTCGACGGCGGCGCCGCGAGGCAGCGCGCCTACTACGGCGTACTGCACGATGGCGCCCGCCGTGCGCCGCTCCAGCTGCCGCCGTGCGTCATGTAGCACACGCTCTGACAGTATAGACTCACAGTCGAAGCGGTTGTTGTCGGTGTGCGCCCACGCGTGCCACTCGACGGCGGCGCCGCGAGGCAGCGCGCCTACTACGGCGTACTGCACGATGGCGCCCGCCGTGCGCCGCTCCAGCTGCCGCCGTGCGTCATGTAGCACACGCTCTGACAGTATAGACTCACAGTCGAAGCGGTTGTTGTCGGTGTGCGCCCACGCGTGCCACTCGACGGCGGCGCCGCGAGGCAGCGCGCCTACTACGGCGTACTGCACGATGGCGCCCGCCGTGCGCCGCTCCAGCTGCCGCCGTGCGTCATGTAGCACACGCTCTGACAGTATAGACTCACAGTCGAAGCGGTTGTTGTCGGTGTGCGCCCACGCGTGCCACTCGACGGCGGCGCCGCGAGGCAGCGCGCCTACTACGGCGTACTGCACGATGGCGCCCGCCGTGCGCCGCTCCAGCTGCCGCCGTGCGTCATGTAGCACACGCTCTGACAGTATAGACTCACAGTCGAAGCGGTTGTTGTCGGTGTGCGCCCACGCGTGCCACTCGACGGCGGCGCCGCGAGGCAGCGCGCCTACTACGGCGTACTGCACGATGGCGCCCGCCGTGCGCCGCTCCAGCTGCCGCCGCGCCTCGCCCGCGATGCCACCATGCGTCATGTAGCACACGCTCTGAAAGGAACGGGGGGATTGGTACATGCATCATGTAGTCACACTCTGAAACGAAGAGGGATTGAGTCCACGCGGTGGCACTGTGCGTCTATACGCATTCGTTCCTTTAGAAGCAAATACAACGAACAAATTATCTTCGCAATTCATAGGTTTATTTGCAAAGATACTGCCCAAAGAATCTGTTCGGGCCGAGCGTCTGCCCGCCCCTTAAATGCCTCTCGTGTGTACGCCCTTTTAGTCTTTGGTTTTGAATGTGACATTTGTGCTGTCACATTTTTGCTTGTCTGTCGAATAAGTACCACGTCACGATCTTGGTGAGAAGAACGGTTATAGCTGTACGTGTACTGTTTTTTGGTTTGTAATAAATAACTCGCTTTGCCTGTTGGCAACAGTGTCCGAGTTTTGTTTGGATATTTGGTGAAGTGTTTCGAGACTCGCTTGGTGGCCTGAAGGCCCGAGTCGTTTGGTGAAAACAGCGGACAATTGGTGATTTGTGCCCGCAACGGATCGTGCATTGGAGGCTCCAGCCCGCAGAACGTGCGGCAGCTACCAGGGAGACTTGATTTAACTTGACTGACCATTGACGGATAACAGACAGAATTGACACGATATCGCGTCGATGGAAACCGGTAAGAGAACTCCACATTTGTATAAAATTTTGACACTTTTGATAGCCATTACTGGCACTATATGACCCACGGATTGTGAGGCACGTTCAGTTCCTAGCATTGGGCGACGACTGAACAGAATCTACTCATAATTAATCGAAGTGATATTTAAACTGTAACTTTTTCTGATATATGTATAAGATGACCATGACGACAGAATAATTAGACTTTTAACCGCCGAACGTTAAATTTATAAGTTACTCGCAACTTTCAACTTTATTATAAATCAAGAAGGTGTCATTTTCACTGTCACTTTGTCTGATATATCAGACGATGACGGTTAAAGGGTTACGGGTGAGTTGCACCAAACTGTCTGTAATCGTAAGCGGTATCCGTTAAAATGTTATACAATCAAAGTTTGACAAGTTTCTGTGGAATGACAGCTGCCGGCGCCTTATTTAACGCTGATCAGTCTGTAATCGTAAGTTGGTTTAACTCCCTAAAGGATTAAAAAGTAGGGTACCTGTGCCACGCTGCGGATGTGCGAACGTGGGTGGACTGCTCGCACTACGCGCGTGAGGTGACGGAGAGCGAGCGCGCACTGGCGCCGCGCGCTGCCCTCCAGCAGCTGCATCGAGCCTGGGACCAGGGCGATCTGCCCGCATGTGCCGATCACTTCGCCGACCTAAACACAAGGTAACGTTACAGTTAAAAAGCTATAGTAGCTTTGTCAAGCATGCGGCTGTCAAACGGCGGTCGTGGATTCAAATCCCGGCTACGAATATTCAGTGAAGGAAAACACCGTGAGGAAACTGCATACATCTGCGAAGAAACTGGCTACTATCCTAAAAAAATTATTTAGTCCGTCCGTTAGCCGTTAGTCCACCATTTTGTGTTTGATTGACAAAATAGAAAATACGTGTCCAATATTTTTTGATATCTAACTGACAGACTAAATTGAATTATATTTTTTTACCCAGGAAAGTACCCAATTCAAAGACGTGTGTCAGGTAAATGTCCAAACCGCACTAACTCAGCGTGGGGATAACTGTACGTTCCCTCTCATCCTTGAAAGTGAGACGTATAGGTATATTCTGATGATCAACTGAGGAAGAACTTCCCTATGTAGTCGAACTCCAGTTCTGAAATCCTAATTTTATAGACACGATTGTGCCTGCAATTTTGTTATTGTGTAATACAGGGCGCGGTGGATTCCAATTTTTCGAGCCGACTTGAGCGTTTGGTTTCATACTTCTCAAAGATCCCTAATATATAAATCTATAAAGCCATAAAGTTGACATCGGTTTTTACGGTCTTCTCTCCATTCAATCTACAAACTATGCCTACCACACATTAAATGTACAACGTTAACATTGAAGAACTTACTTTAACCGCTTGACTGTAAGGTCCAATGTTGGCCGGCGCCCAGTGAGAGATACCCTGAACATGCATCGTGACTCGCTCCTTCGAGTTCCCGTCGGCGTCGACGAACTGAGCGCTCGTCTTGTGCGCTACCTGTTTCAAATTAAACAGGTATTACTTACACAACAAGTGACCAATGGAGATTTCTGCAGTCAGGATTATCTATTTATCTAACTTCATAAAAACAATATGTGTAGCTTTTGCCTAGTCTATTACAGCGGTGTGATATGTTTTTCGTTTAACCAAATTACGAGGGCCACACTGATAGTTTTGCACTCTTGCCCACTAGTAATCACTTTCTCCCTATCATATCCGTCCCAAGACATGTTCTGGATGGATCCAGACCATGCTTTCTTTACTAGATCAAGGTTGCGTATGTTGTAAAATAAGCCTTATTGTTGTTAAAGTTGAAAAACACTGCAATAAGGAAACTTAAAAGCTCGTGTTTGAGCGAGATAGACTGCTATTAAGTTGTTTACCCGGCCATGTGTATATATCTATAAAACATCAGTATTATCAGTATCGTTTGTGCATCTGTTGCAAGGTCAGGTCTGCTGGCCTAAGCTAAAAGGACGCATCTGACTATGAGTGTCATTCAAAAAGGCTTATATACTACCGGAAATTCTCCGCCCCCATGTAATTAAATATTTTCGTTATGTTCCTTATCCGCCGCCCCTTTTCGTGTGCCCCCCCTCGTACGCTACGCCACAGGGACAGCAGAGCTGCACAGAGTTCTAGTCTGGGTATAGATACTCACAGCGTCCAGTATGAGCCCCACATCGTCCGGCAGCGGGCACTGCACACACACCCTGGTCGGTGGGTTCTCGAAGTTGAACGCGTCCACATAAACCTCGTTAAGGGCCGCGTAGTCACCCATGTCCCGCATGTATATATTCACGGAACACATGTCTTCGAGGCGCATTCGTTGCGATTCTAGGAGGTCTGGAATTATGGGAAGAGTTAGCGGCGGATTATAACAAATGAAGTTACTTATGTGTTTTTTAAGACTGTTTGTTTCTCAATAAAAAAATTAAGACGGGAGTTTAAAGCTTATTTTAGTGATTAGAAGCAAAATCCCACTTACACACTGAGGTACGCAACTGACACCGAGAGTCTAAGACACGTATAGAAAATATACAAAACACACAATTACAATTTCACGTATTAACTGCTGAAGGATAAAAACCAAAGATATATAAGATCAGTAAAATACAAGCGATATGGTTTATGACCACATGGCAAGACAAATTCACTATAACACTGTTTTTATTCAATTTGTCAGTGTATTTTCTCTCAAATCTGAGCATTACATGTGCTTAGATGATAGAACGCAAGTATCGTTGTATGCATGATGAACTAATAATTGTGTGTATAGTTCAATTCAAACATGCATTCTAAAAAGTTGCGCCAGCGGTTTGAGAACAAGATTATAATGACTTCATGACAGCTCTTTTATATTCTGATATCTCCGCTAAAAACTAAAACATATTAATAACAAAATAATACATCTCGTGAACAAGTTTACCTACTAATGAGTTTCTTCATCGCATCCTTTGTCGCCACCCTCGTGTCCACCCCCTCTCCGACGATCCCTCCAATGTAGTACCATCCGTGACTGTTCCCGTATATCGAGCTGTGGTCCAACACGGGATGTATCTCACTAACACTGTGCATATCGTAATTATAACCTATACTCTCTGTGCTATCGTTGTGGTCCGCGTCTATACTGTCTTGAGTATTGAGCAATGGATTCAGTTTTTTGTGCTTCTTCTTCTCCTCTTTCTCTAACTTCTCAATAGATTCTAGCTCCGTCTCGCTCAGGTCTATGTCGCTGAGGTCGCTGAACACGGTGTCGCTTAAGTCGTTTACGTAATCTAAGGCGCTTTTCACAGTGGGAGGTAGTTCGGCAACGGTTTCTACGTTTTTTGGTTCCAGGTGCAGTTTGAGGTTGAGATACCCAGCGGACGCGACTGAGTCGTCCGAACTGAGTACTAGTTCTTTCTCGTCACTATGTAAAAAATAAAAATAAACCAAAATTACTCACTCTAAATATGCTTGCAATGCAGGCGTTATAGCTAACACTATTATTTTAGGCATTAAATAAGTCTATGAGCTAGTTGTAACCAGACTAAACTGCACGGGGTTGCGTTCTATATTACGTTCCTATGTCTACCTTAGGGCTTCAACATTAGAACACCTCAATGACACCCTAATTTTAAGATGTTTTTTCAGTGTTGCCATCCCGCTATATGAGTTGTCAACACAATTTAAAGGAAGAAAAGTCGTTCAAATTTAACTAGTATCAGCCTCTTCTGCATCAGCAGCAGGTGCGGCTGGATGTCACGGATCGACATGCCGAGGTGCACTTTAGGTCGAACACCTAGGGAACTAGTGACTCACATGACTAGTCGCTTCTTGAAGAGCGGGCAGTCGAGCGTGAACGTCTCGTACTCGCCGCCCTCGCCGCACACGTTCAGCCCGTACTTCTCCTGCATTCGCAGCAGGTGCGGCTGGATGTCACGGATCGACATGCCGAGGTGCACTTTAGGTCGAACACCTAGGGAACTAGTGACTCACATGACTAGTCGCTTCTTGAAGAGCGGGCAGTCGAGCGTGAACGTCTCGTACTCGCCGCCCTCGCCGCACACGTTCAGCCCGTACTTCTCCTGCATTCGCAGCAGGTGCGGCTGGATGTCACGGATCGACATGCCGAGGTGCACTTTAGGTCGAACACCTAGGGAACTAGTGACTCACATGACTAGTCGCTTCTTGAAGAGCGGGCAGTCGAGCGTGAACGTCTCGTACTCGCCGCCCTCGCCGCACACGTTCAGCCCGTACTTCTCCTGCATTCGCAGCAGGTGCGGCTGGATGTCACGGATCGACATGCCGAGGTGCACTTTAGGGTCCAGCCCTAAACATGCCACCTGCGAAGCAACATAGATAGGTATCAAACATATCCCATCCCAATCTATCCTCGTGGCGCCCACCATACAACACAAAATTACATTGAAATTTGAATCAAACTAATAAAAGAAATAGAGTTGAATTTCTTTTGTTTCAAGAGAAGAACAAAACAAAACAAATGCAACTCTATTCCAATCCAAAATTGTTTAAATTCCTTTAAGACAATATGTCCTTCCAGTAGGCCCATGGGCGCTAGGAGGCTATACTTCCATATTAATATTATAAATGCAAAAGTAACTCTGTCCATTATGCGAAAGTAACGCTGAACCGATTGTTGAAATTTGGTATGCAGATAGTTTGAGATCCGGAAATGGACATAGGTATGTGATACTTTTTATATGGAGGGTAAAATGGGGGGGTGAAAGTTTATCTGGGTCGATAATTAATACTATGCCTAAGAGAATCTAATATCAAATATCCCTTAAGCAGATTCAGATCGCGGACGAAGTCGCGAGCAAAAGCTTAAGCCAAGTAATATATGATCCTTAATATCATAAATTTAAGAGTTAGACTGTTGTCGGTGTAGCTCCCTCCATCTGACGTTATCTAGGGCCGCCTCCTTGACCTTTTTATACGAAAGAAAGAAAAAGAAAGAAGACATTTATTTACTACACAAAAGACACACAGAGACAAAGGGAGTAGGCATACATTACAATTTAGCACATATTGTGTGTGTCTTCGCGGCAGTGAATAGGTCACTGTCTCAGCATTATGCCGAGGTGTCAGACAGACACCTACAGCGCTGATTTTCAGACAGCACCGTACGTGACCCACGGAACGCAACACAACATAAGACCATTGATAAACACATCATTATTGACATATACGACGTAACTGCTACTTTTTCTTTTATTTGTTTCATGTAACTTATCCTCGGTCTTCCCCTTCTTCGCTTGCCTTCTACCTTTCCTTCCATGATGTTATTAATAAAAGCGTCATGTCGTATAAGGTGACCAATCATATTCCCTCTCCTATTCTCTATCGTTTTTATCAGTTTTCAAACTGATGACCCTTAAGGGGACGTAGGTTCGTGGTCTTCTCTCCCTCTCACTGAGCATAAGCGTGAGCGAGATGGAAGTGCGTGTTTGGAAGCGCGGATATCATGTTTTTTAATTTTATTTCTTTGCGCGTTTTAATAAATAAAAAAGTAATAGCTGATTTCCCTCAAACATGACCTTGCCGATTTTTAAAATCAATTGTTATGTGTTTAGCTGTTGTACATAATTTGTTACGATTTTTTTAAGTGTATTTTAGACCTATGTTCGTGATTTTTTTCTATCGAGCGAAAGTCAAAAACTCAGGATTCGAATAGGCTGATTTCCCTCGAAAAAGGCCTTAAGATTGCTAATTAAATTTAAGGCAGCCGTATTATAATCCAAACAAGAGCTACGATTTATTAAAAATCCGTTTTTGGAGCTCACGTCGCCTTAATACATATACTTATTTTTCAAAAAGCGGCCAAGTGCGAGTCGGACTCGCACATGAAGGGTTCCGTGAAATAAATTGCGGTTTACGATTTATGACGTATTAAAAATAAACTACTTCTTAGATCTCGTTTAAACCAATTTTTGGTGGAAGTGTACATGGTAATGTACATCATATATTTTTTTTGGTTTTATCATTCTCTTATTTTAGAAGTTACAGGGGGGACACACACATTTTACCACTTAAGAAGTGTCTCTCGCGCCAACTATTCATGATGTTAGAAACCTCAATATCATTTTTGAAGACCTATCCATAGATACCCCACACGTATGGGTTTGATGAAAAAATTTTTTTTGAGTTTCAGTTCTGAGTATGGGGACCCCTAAAACTTAATGTTTTTTTTTCAATTTTTGTGTGAAAATCTTAATGCGGTTCACAGTATACATCTACTTACCAAGTTTCAACAGTATAGCTCAAAGAAGATATAGTTTGTGGACTTGGCGATTGTCCCTTTTCCTGAACAACATTGACAACTGAATTGGTTTTACGATTACGATATAATACGATTTCCACAACTATTGTTGTGGTACTGATTAGGCAAGGTTCACTCTTTTTTTTTGTTCCTATGCATCATTATTATCATATTATGTAAACAAAACACTGGACTAACCTTGATTATAATGGCTTCAACTTTGCTAGTAATCATTTCCTGTAACAGCTCCTTTTGGTTCCTTCGCCATAAATAAGCGAGCGAGACTAGACCTAACCTGCGGCACCTGAAATAGTGTTAGTGTTAATTTTCAATCCCATGTTCTGTAAGGTAAATGTGAAATAAAAATTACCAATGTAATATTAACCTAACGCATAACTAAACTAGGTCATATTTTGTTACTTCATTTAAGCAATTTTGGAACAAGGAGTTAACATTTTTAACCGACTTCAAAAAAGGAGGAGGTTCTCAATTCATCTGTATTTTTTTATGTGTGTATGTCACGCGAAATCTCGGTAATTTATGAACCGATTTGAATTTTTTTTCTTTGTTTGAAAGCATATACTTCCAGATTGGTCCCTTTGTCACCAAAATCCAGTTCTGATGATGGGATCCTGGAGAAATCGAGGGAACTCTTCAAATTTTATAGGCAAACTTGAAGCAAGTTGGCTACTGATTTGAAGTCGGTTAAAACTTTGTTTTGAAAGTACAATTATATCTTAATCCATTAAGCGATTTGGATACAAGTAACTTAGAATTTGGCTTATTACAATAAGCTTCATTAATCTCCCAACGCAAGTAGATCTCAATAGATTAAATTACGCAGCAACACTGTTTGTTAGTTAAAATGAATGATGCGTATAATGTTTAATGTGACCGCGTTTTATGTCGTGGATTCGTGGGTTCAGCTGTTAGCGAACTCTATAATATCTTTTTCATCACACTTGCTCATAAACGGCGTTATTCCTTGCCTGTATACAGAAGGACAATGGCCTAAATTGTTCCCGCGGGAAATAATGGCCCCATGGGAGTAATGAGCTTGTGTGTGATCTGATTGGTTAAGCAAATCTGCACGGCAAGAATTCTCCTCTGTGATTGGTTGGAAAATAAAATCGAGCAGGCCCCGCCCTGCAAGAACCACATGCTCCATGCTCTGTGATTGGTTGAAATATTGAAGCTCCGCCCTCCACTCGCACTGATCTAGAAGTGAAGTTGTCAATTTCGTCAACATTTGATTGGTGCGCTTGTATAAAACATAGGTTTTTCTGTCTTTTGTGGTTATTTATTTCCTCGCAAATGTGATGAAAAACATTGTGTATAATACGGGCGTAAGAATATTGCAAACTCGAGTCATCAAAAGCCCTCCGCCTTGCG
This sequence comes from Epinotia brunnichana, assembly GCA_963854355.1. Taxonomy (NCBI): domain Eukaryota; kingdom Metazoa; phylum Arthropoda; class Insecta; order Lepidoptera; family Tortricidae; genus Epinotia; species Epinotia brunnichana. The sequence continues at coordinate 10,573,762 of OY977949.1, read as the reverse complement.
GCGTCGGGCTCCTGATACGCCCCTTGTTATACAATGTACTATTGTTTTTCTTAGCCATTCACTGCCATGCATTTCTCACGCCTCTATCAACTATCGATTGTATTTGATGGTGCAATGTAAACAAGGCTTATAATTATAAATACTTACACATTTTCTACTCTTATTCTTTGGTAATCGGACAGAATAGCCCCAACAGCTACTGCATCTATATCCATCTCACTCTGTAATGTATTGTATGATGTCACAAGTTAAACATAAGCAATTAAGATAATTGATATCAGAAACACAGATTTATTATGTTTAGAATTAAGATAAGTATTGTAGTTATGTAGCAACATAGTAGAGGCTTGCGGGAAGTGTTTATATAATGCAAATATACAAGCTGCTGATACAAATAATATTACCAGTGTATATCTGATCAGTGATCATGTTTAAAAAATAATATGTCATATAAAGTATGCTGGATTAGGCTAAGTTTTATATGAATGTATTTTTATCTTGTCACTTTTAATAATAACTAAAAACTTCAAAAAGTTGAACCCCCCCCCCCCCCCCATTTTCATTTCAAAGTTCAATATCTCAAAACCGACTGAACCGATTTTGATGAAACGTAGCTATGAACCATCTCGATCACGTCAGCTTTCGGACAAAAAAACCGCATTAAAACCGGTCCATTCGTTTAGGAGCTACGATGCCACAGACAGACACGTCAAACTTATAACACCCCTCTTTTAGTAAAAAAAGTCTCAATCTCTCAATTTTTTATTTTTTACAAGCTTTTATTGAATTGATTAAAAATATTAGAATGTCCATAAAATCAATGATACGTAACATTTATTAAGTATCAACATGTCTCTGTTTCACAACTTTGAACAGTTTGAATATGTGTACTAGCAAATATGTAAACTTGGCATGATAACAAGACATACATTGATTAGTTAAGATGGCAAACAATTTGTGGTCATTGGCATAGAAAAATGGAAACTTTTGAATCCAGTCAATACATTGGCTGTTTCACACTATTGCTGCAAGAGTATAAAAACATTTCATGATGGGTTGAGTTTTATTTGTGACACAGCCCATATTAATATTATTCTCTTCATTCAATTTGTTATTCATAGTCGTAATATTTTAATTTACCTCAAAAAATATCAAGAATAGATTTGCAATGGGAGGTTTTTTTTTTATTGTAGCTTAAACTTAGCTGTATAAAAATTAAATTTGAATATAAGTTCATCATATGTATCTTGCAAGTTTTGATTGGAAAAGGAGTTAAATAAATGTGTACTATCAATATAATTATAGTTTCTTATTTGTTCATTTTAATACTATATTTTGGAAGTAAAGGGTCTAAGCAGGCTAAGCTAACAAGAGTGGCCCCCCCAAGGGATTTGGTTATAATTTGAGGTGCAGTACTGGCAGGACCTAAGAACACTGTATGCGTAATATCAGCCTTCAATCTTCTTTTGTTTCAGACTTATTCACGATAATGTAAAAAAATCAAGGTAATTTTTAAACTGTTATTTTAGCTAAACCAAGCAATCAACAGTAACCAAATAAATTCAGAATTAAGGAGCATGAAATGGTGTTCATAATGCATATTTTTACAGACATTCATATCCTTGAACTTGGTTGAAAAAAAAAGTATTTTTTTTCGCTTAATTTTTTTGCCACTTCTCTCGGAGACACAACTATCAAAAAAATTACCTAATAAGCCACAGTTGTCAACTACGTATTTATTTAAAAATATTTTGAAAAATCATGGTGCGTCATGTCAAAAAAAACATTTACGAACGTTTGTTTACTATATCATATCAACAGAGTAGTAGTGGCAAATCAGTCTGTAGTAGGTATAACATACTCTTTCGTTCAATATGAAATAATTAATCCCATAAAAAGCATGCCATATAAAAAATAGGCCAAGTCTCAGAACTCTTCCACAGTAAAAAGTGGTGAGGTATTTCGTAGAGCCAAGTCAGGCATACTTATTAATTTTTATTTGCTTGCTAAATAAAATTCTGCAACACAACTTTACTGCATTTACAAATTGTTGCATACCTTAAGCTATGTAAGTGTGATTGCAAAGTCACAAAACTTCATTTAGCAAGCAAATAAATATAAATACGAATGCCTGACTTGGCTCTACGAAATATCTCACCACTTTTTACTGTGGAAGAGTTCCGAGACTTGGCCTATTTTTTACATGGAATGTTTTTTATGGGATCTCTTTTCTTTTTGTAGGTAACTTTGTATGACAATGTTATTTTACCAACCGCAAATAACGTTTGTATAGTTTTGAAGGAAGCAACTGCAAAAGTAACTTTGTAATCACATGTATTTGTATAGGATTACAATATTACTTAAAAAATAATTAAGAATGTTAAAAATTTGGAGCTTGTAGGTTTGCTAGAAGTACCTTAGAATTACGATGAACATTATAAGTGAGTCAGTGACAAAACTAAGGATTTTTGACGGGCAATAGTTCCTAAACTAAAAGTTCAAATTGAATGTTATTGAGAATATATAGTCGGGTGACAAGCAAAACTCACTAAGTAACAAATACCTACTTAAATCACAGGTCGTATCTCGATAACGTCTACGTACCGAGATAAGAGGTTTTGAAGAGCAGTGACAGTTTTGGTAGTGACTTTTGCTTGTCACCCGACGAATTATGTAAGCCATATTATGCCCTATATGTTACTGGAAATTCAGGGTTCTGGCTTTAGCCAGCACGAAATTACAGGATGTTGAAAATGGCCTGAATGGCTTCGAGAAAAAGATAGTACGGCCGTGCCTCTTTGTTTTACTCGACGATTGACATTGATATGATATGATATAGTAAACATATGTTCGTAAATATTTTTTTTTGATATGACGCACCATGATTTTCCAAAATGTTTTAAATGTATACGTAGGTGACAATTGTGGCTCATTAAGTAATTTTTTTGATAGTTGTCTCCATGAGAAGTGGCAAAAAAATGAAACGAAAAAAAACTATATTTTTTTTCATATAAGATCAAGGATATGAATGTCTGTAAAAATATGCATTATGAACCCCATTTTATGCTCCTTCATTCTGAATTTATTTGGTTACTCTCGCTTGCTTGGTTTATCTAAAATAACAGTTTAAAAATTAGCTTGTTTTTTTTTCATTTTCGTGAATAAGTCTGAAACAAAAGAAGATTGAAGGCTAATATTACGCATACAGTGTTCTTAGGTCCTGCCAGTACTGCACCTCAAATTACAACCAAATCCCTTGCGGGGGCCACTGTTGTTAGCTTAGCCTGCTAGACCCTTTATCAATATAATAATGAGGGAACATTATATCAGTTAATCAAAGTTCTTGTAGCACATTGGCATATATGGCAGATTATAGAATAAAATAAAAAACCTTTATTTACAGACGTTAGTTTGTTTGCCATTACATTAATCTAGTTCTACTACTTCACAGCGACATACGGCAGATTACTCTCTAAAAATGATCTTATATACAATCACCAATTAACTATTTTGCAAATATTATACAGATCATAATATAGGTAATTGTGGTATGTAAACTTTTCTCTCTGAAACATAGCAAGCTACTAGCTTGTGGTAGCTGTACAATGGTGACACCCCATTCTTTACTAGCTTACTACATACTAAGATGTCAAGAATGTTGTTTGTCTAATAAACAAGGTATGTCTAATCTCACCTTGATCCTAGCAAGCAGCCTGTACATATCCTCGACTTCATCACTGTCTGTGGGCTTATAGTTCTTCCCCTGGTCTACTGCAGTACCGGATATCACCTCCCTGTAGAGTGGTAGGTTCATGGCCTCTGCATAGAGGTCAATGCCCTGGTGCCCCACCGTTTGGTACATGTAGCTGTCCAACTCATCTGTGAATTTAAGTTCTTTTTAAAAACATATTATGATGGTACAGATATGGAACACAAAAGTTGGCTGTCCTGTCCTTAAATTTAATGATACATACTGGCTCACGCCAGTAATTACTAATATTTAAGTCTATTGGCATAAAATACTAACGTTTAGCTATATAATACTCCACATCCTTAACAAATAGGAACAGGACAGGCAAAGTTCCTAAATTACTTTATGAATCAAATACAATTTATATGAAAATTACTTTATAATTTTTTATATGTGGATTTTTAAGTGTGCTCTTTCGTTTTGGGTGCATAAATTGTAGCAATGAAAAAAAAATCATTTGTTTCTAATAGTATAGCAATAGATATTAGAATAGATGGTTGAAGAGATTTTAAAGTTTATCATAATTGCAATGCAAGTAATAAATAAATTCTTATCAGTGAAATGGATAACATGTTGCTGCCACAATCAACAAGCTTGAGAATGTGACATACGACATATGTGTCTATATAGAGTAGCGTTAACCTTTGTGTTGCGGTTGGAGGTTCGCCAGGGCGACCAGCGTGTGCCCGGCACCTACACACTGCATCATGTTGTAACAGCTGTCCTTCCCTCCGCTCACCAACGCCACCACCCTCATGGTGCTAAACAAATAAATTCACTCGCGACAAAACATTCGTTACATAACATACATAATATTTGCGCGCCCTTTACTAAAATAAACGAAACACACGACTCCAAAAACGGCGAGCCGTACCGTCACGGAACGCGCATTTCTAACCAAAACTTATTATTATAATGCAAATGTTATCACTAGCACGACTTCACGAGTTGCTAGCCGAATGATAATACAGCATCGTTATCTATTTTGATAACATTCTTTAATCGTGTTGGAATGGCAAAAAATATTCTCAAACACCTCATCATCTGTCAAATGGCCACGCGTTCTGAAACTGAAATCAATCGGAAATAGTGTAGGTGTAGGTATTTTATTTATGTCGCACCACACTTGCGGTGCCTGTACGCGTTGCGTCGCTGCCTCTCTTTCATTTGGCGTAAGAAGGAAAAAGATGCAACACGAATACTTGGGCAAATACCCCCAAATGTAGTGCAACCAAAGAACGGCGCAGAAATTTCGTTCAGTAACATTTTCGGACAATTATTAAATTGCCACGAACGTATTTTCACGCTCTTTTTGCCATAGGTTATTAGAAGAAACAAAGAAAGCTTTACTATTTCATAGAGACACCAGAGTATTAGTGAAAAAGATAGAAAAAAGAATAACAGCTATAATTTTATACAGGGTGATAATTTATTCAGCATCCATATATCACTAGGTCGGCACATTAACAGCATTATATTAAAATAAATTCTAGTGTGTCATAGAATAAAGGGCAAACAAATAGAGGTGAAACGAAATGCAATTTGCCTGAGGAAAAATTAATTGGTGAATACATACTTTATTCGTGGCCCTGTGAATGTTAATTTGATACCTTCAAATGCTCGTCCAATTAAATAATATTTTAAAAAATAACAGACTAATATAATATGGGATAAATCAAAACATTATTTTTGCGTTAAAGTTTGTAACTAATGAAGATGCTATCAGATTAGTTACTTTTATACAGTAACGTACGACCCGCCCCGGCTTTGCAGGGTTTATATGTATAATACATGCATGTATTATACGTATAAACCTTCCTCTTGAATAACTTTATCTATAAAAAAAACCGGCCAAGTGCGAGTCAGACTCGCGCACGAAGGGTTCCGTGCCATTATATAAAAAAATATTTATTTTATTCTGTTTGTATTTGTATTTGTATTTATTTATTTCACCATAAAGTAATATGTGCATTACATGGTATGTCAGTAACAATTTGTAAAAATAAAAGAAATAAATTACAATAAAATCAAAATGATACTTATAGCTAATAACATACAGTTCAAAATGTTTGTAAGCTAATATTGCTTGTTAAAAATTCTGATACGGAGTAAAAGGCATGTTTCCTGAAATAGTGTGATATTTTCTTCTTAAAACTATGAATTGGCAATGATGTTATTTCAAAAGGTAATTTGTTGTACATTTTTATCTTTAGAAAAGCACCCTGTTTTTGACATTTTGTAAGCCGCAACTGTGGTAGTACCAATTTGTGTTTAGATCGCGTATTATAGTTATGTATATCAGACAATTTAGGGAGGCAATCCGTTTGTCTGTGTATTTCTAAAAGGGAGTTGTAAATAAATAATGAAATGACCGTCATTATGCCCAGCCTCTCGAAGTGTGGTTTGGCTGTGTCTCTTCGGTTGACCCCGCACATGATCCTGATGGAACGCTTCTGAAGCACTAGTATTTTTTGAATCTCTGATGCGTTCCCCCAGACAGTTATAGCGTAATTTAGTAATGATTGTATGTATGCATAATATACCGTTTTTAATGTTTCTTTATTAATTAATGGTTTTAACTTTAGTAATGCAAAATTTGCCGAGGATAATTTATTGCTGAGTTTTTCCAAATGTTCTTTATGTGTTAATTTACTATCCACTATATATCCCAAAAATTTCGTAGAACTTTGGTAAGTTAGCTCTGGTGTATTTTTGAGAGTTCGAGAATTGGTTTGATATTTTATACTTATAGTTTTATCTGTATTTAAAACAATGCCGTTTGCCTGAAACCATTCCTGGAGGATATGCTGGGCCTGTGTCAGCTGTGCTTCCATTGTATTAATGTTTTTATGTCTCACTCCAATATGAGTATCGTCAGCAAACAAACTGACCTGTGCCCAATCTGGAATATTTGATGGCAGATCGTTGACGTATATCAGGAATAACACAGGACCCAAAATCGAGCCCTGTGGTATTCCGATGTCATTGTTTCTGATCCTCGATTTGCTTGACCCAATCTGTACAATTTGACTACGGTTTTGCAAGTAGGAGGTCATCATTTTGAGAGCCGTCCCCTTGAACTTGTAATGTTCCAGCTTCCTCAGAAGTATATCATGCCGCAAGCAATCGAATGCCTTGGATAGGTCACAAAATATGCTTGCACATTGTTGTGACGTATCCAATGATTCAAGTATGAAATCTATTACTCGTCTAATAGCTGTTCCCGTACTTTTATTGGCTCTGAATCCGTACTGACTGGATGTGAAAAGATCATTATCTTCGAAGAAAGCTACAATTCTTGATTTAAGGGCTGACTCCAGTACTTTCGAAAACACCGGTAAAATACAAATTGGTCGGTAGTTGTTTGGGTCCGAAGCGTTGCCTTTTTTATATATAGGTACTACTCTGCCATTTTTCAGTACATCTGGAAATACACCTTCCCGAATACAACAGTTTATACTGTTTAACAGTAGTCCCATTACGGTATCATTAAAGATTATTATCTTGAGGAATCTCGTGTCCATTTGTAATATGTCCTTAGATTTTTTAATTTTTAACTTGCTCAGAATTGTTCTTAGTTCTTTAAGCGTTAGCGCATTAAATTCAATATGCTTAGTCGGTATTTTACAGTTGCTGAGGTATTTTGAGCAAGATTCTGGTGATGTATCTAAATGTCCGCTTACTCTATGAGCTATAGTCGTAAAGAATGTATTGAAGATGTTCGCCATTTCTTCATGGTTAGTTGTGCAAGTAGAATTTTCATCAATATATAATTTATCAGGCATACGCGAATCTTTATCCGATGCACATACAGTTTCTTCTTTGATTATTTTCCAAGACTCTTTGATTTTATTAGCCGACTTTTGTATTCTTTGAGAATGGCTTAGTCTTTTCGAACATAACATAACTTTTTTAAGTTCTTTTTTGTAAGCCTTTATTCGTTCTTTTCTCTCGTCCGTGGGTGAGAACTCTTGGAGCAACTCCATGTTATTTAGATTTTCTTTCGAAATCACTATACCTTTAGTTATCCAAGAATTAAAATAAGCTTTGGTATTTACCGTTCTTTCGGGAAATGCAATATTGTAATAGTGGGCAATTCCTTTCATTAAGACGTCTACTTTATCGTTAGCATTATTAGTATTTAATACTGTATTCCTAAGATTAATGTCATTGTTGAAAAGGTAGTGAAAATAATTACAGTTACTATTACTAAACACTCTGGTAACTAGTTTATCGCAGCTTAGTCGTTTAGATCCAGGGCACTTTACTTTAAGCTCAATCGCGTTGTGATCAGATATCTTATATTCCAGGACCCTGCCTTCCACTGTGCTATTACTAAAGTTAATAAAGAAATTATCAATACATGTCGCGGAATGGTGCGTAGTCCTTGTTGGTTTTTTTAAAACCGTTTTAAACCCAAAACTTCGTAGAATTGTCTTAAAACTACGTACGGACGGAATTTTTTTCAAGAAATCTAAATTAAAATCACCTGTAATAACGACTTGCTTATTTTCATGTTGACTTTTTGCTAAAACTTTTGAAATAGTTTCTTCAAATACTTTTATATCGTAGTTTGCACGGTATACAACAACAATTATCATTCGCGGTGACTTCAACTCGATTGCTGTAAGCTCACAGTGTTTTTCATTCGATAAACTATTTATATCACTCCGTACTCTGTATTTAATACAATTTTTTACTAATATTGCAACACCGCCATGCTTATTCTTGCTTCTACAGAAAAAAGAAGCAAGATTATAGTTTTTGAAATTTACTATCCGGGTTTGTAACTCCGTAAGCCATGTTTCCGTTACACAAAGGACATCACAAGATGTATTTATCGCTAAAATTTCAAGGTCTTCTAACTTATTTCTAATACATTGGACATTTGACTGAACTATAACTAAATTATTCCCTCTCGACTTGTCCTCACTGGAAAAACCGGCTCCTGGACCTCAATAGTCTTCTCCTGGTCATCAGTATTGATGAATGTAAGTGATGAGCTTGATATAGGATTTTGCAGGATGGCAATGAGTTCATCGGCCATGAATTTCCGTGTCCTGTTGCCCCTGTGGTGGAGTACTCCGTATTGTTGATAACATTCCCTATTGAGTTCGTAAAATTTGATTTTCTCATTTGTACATGAAATATGATGCAATCTTTGATTTAACTTGAAAATTTTGCTATCATGTATCCCATCAAATGCTACACCCGAGACGATTACATTGAAATCAAGTTCACGTTGTTTCTGTATTATTTTATGTATTCTTCTTGTATAATCAGAGATAGGTTCATTTATGGTACTGTAATCACCAATTAATATTACTACACTATCCTTTTTATCAAGTTTGTAGAGATGGTCTTCTAAACGGCTGAGAATATAAGAACTTGATGCATGTGGGTAGCAGAAGTTTATAGGTGATTGTTTTTCATTGGTTAGATATTCGCCTATGTTGCGGCCCGTTTTGTCGGAAAAAATCATTAAGTTTGGCTTGTTAGGGTTAGATTTCGGGACCTTACTTTCAGGCATTGCTATTTCTATTTTACGCTTGGAATTGCTGTCACTTAATACCTTATTGATCCGTATTGTCTTATGTAGTTCTGTGACCTTCCGAGTGATTTTGGGATCGTTTAGTTCTTTTTCCAGGGTCTTAATTTTTTTGTTCATATTATCATTTTGCTTTGTGCACCTTTGAATCTCTTTTTGCAGATGTTTGATAATTTTTTGTTTTCTATGGATTTTCTTCGCGACGGAACGGCTTTTGTGTATTTTGCAGCCTTTTATTCGATCTAGATTCGTTTTGGTCTCTTCTGTATGCTTGTGATGTTTTTCTTCGGTTAATTGCGCAAATTTGTCTTTCAATTGGTCGTATTCATCCTGTATTTTGCATAATTGCGATTTCAACGGTAAAATTATGGCATTGTTTACAATGTCAACTTCGTTCTGCTCATCTATCAAGGTTTTATTATCTTCATTCACGTCGAATATGTCATTTTGGAGGTCTATATTATTTTCTTCAAGTTCGGCTATCCTCTTCTTCAGTAATTGATTTTCTTTGCACATTTTTTCAAAATCCGCGCCATCATATTCTTGTTCTTCCATCATACGCTGAATGAGCTTGTCTTTACCGTTCAGCTTTGTTTGGAGGCTGCTTATAATTTTTTCGTATGTTTTTAATTCGTTTTCTTTTTCTTGTACTATTTTTCCATATTCGAAGACTTTGTGTCTGTATTCTGATAGCTTACTGTTTGTGGTTGCCCGTGCTTGAACCTTTGTATTTTCGGGCTTATTTCTCTGCATGTTGGACATGTTGGTCTGATGATATTTATTTTTTAGTCTACTGACAGATACATAAGAAGTTCCTTAGCATTACTGTAGAACTTTGTCGCCGCATGTAAACGGAAAAAGAATGGATTCAATGTGATTTTCCAGTATCGATATTCAGACTGTGACCACTGTTTGAATGCTATATAGTTCATTTAAACAAAAAAACATACAAAAAGATTCCCAATGCTGAGGATCGAACCTGAGTCAGATTAGCGTTAAACGTAATTAGTCCACTCAGGTCCCACTGCGCTACTGTGACCGATGGGAGGCTGTGTGAATATTTGAATGCACTTGTTAATACATCAGTTCGTAAAATAGGCGTACGTTTTTGTTCCACCCTCTAAATTGGCGAATAATTAACAAAGTCACAAATAAGGGCGAAAACTGTTAACACTTATATCACTGTTTATCATGATCTAAATATTGTACTGCAAACACACAACGTTACTTATGTTCTGTTCTGTTCGGTTATTATTGCGGATTGGTTTGTTTATATTATTTGGATAGAAGCTGTCACATCATTATATGCACTTTTTGTTAATTTTCAGCAGGAATTAGCGTGAGATAACATTTACACATATTTGGCACATTTGGTAAACTACTGTAGTCTTATAATAACACCGTTTTTTTGTTTAGATTATTTTATACAATTATATTATTATAGAGGTGTTGTTGGCAGTGGCAATGCCAACTACCCCCTCTTTTTAGTATTTGTTGTTATAGCGGCAACAGAAATACATCTTCTGTGAAAATTTCAACTGGAACTAAATATCACGGTATCAGTGAGCCTGGTGACAGAAAGACAGACAGACAGACAGACGACAGACAGACCGACAGACAGACAGACAGACAGACAGACGGACAGCGGAGTCTTAGTAATAGGGTCCCGTTTTACTCTTTGAGTACGGAACCCTAAAAACCGCATCAAAATCCGTTGCGTAGTTTTAAAGATCTATGCATACATATTAGGGACAGACAGACAGCGGAAAGCGACTTTGTTTATATTATGTAGTGATGTAGTCTCGGCCTCCATACAACAATAGCTTGTCACAAGCATAACCATAACTATGTATTTTTGAATTCATTCATATGGTAACATAAAATATTATAAAAGGATCACTCTAAAATTAACCACAAACAAGTAAAATCAAAACATTTTTCGAAAAAACCAACTGCTTTTTTGCAAATGGGCATTTTTTTTTCAAAGTGTACCATTTTATTTGGAGTGATGTTGTAGTGGGGCTAGGGTTTGCAAGATCCCCCAATATTTTGGATCCGGATATTTCGGATATTTAAATTCAACAGATCCGGATATCCGGATCTTTCGGATAATACGGATCCACAAGGTTTTTTTTGGTATAAAGTAGGAATCGTAAGTTTAAACTAAGAAAAAACGGCTACACCACCGTATACCTGAAAGATTTTAAATAGGTACGAATTCCCGAAGTCATAAAGGGTATAAAACTTCTTTTTACTTACAACTACAAACTAACCGGCAAAGTGAGAGTTTCGTCACTGAAAGCTGTCACTTGAATAACAACCAGGGGTAATCAACGTAACGTTCCAAACGCGCGTTAGAACTATCGAACTGTCATTTTTCCACATAAAATTTGACATGTAGTCTACCTTACGTGAGTACAATGCGTTACGTGATTGACCAGCAGGTCGAGTTAACTCCGTACCTGGTGCTCGTACATATATTTCAATGAGATCTATGTACCGGAGTTAATTCAATAGGGTTGTAACTAGGTATCAAGCCTAGGAGGAGAAATTGACAATGTGATCCGGACGAGGGAAAAGGTGTTTGTCTAGCAGGGGACATTCATTTAGGCAAGACTGTGTCTAAATATGGCAAAACCGGCGAACGGACATTAATATAGCGTACCATGCTTATTATTACATGATCATATTATAGGTCAAGATCGTCATACTAAAAATTAAAAAAAATATTACAAGTATTAAACGTAGGTATTATTGCTGCATTTACTTTTTACTTCCTGGGTCAAATATACTTCTTAAATATTTCTTTAGGTTTATTTATCTAAACTAATCCCCTTATTCATAAAAAATGTGATATAATATTCATAAACAAAATGATATAAAACTTAAAATAGCTGCTAAATAAAATGTGCTTTGTCCCCTTCTTACGAACACATGTGAGATAAGGACAAACGAATTTTTACGCCATTTTAAATAGTTAAGATAGGCTTGTTGAACGTTTATGAATACGGGCGTAAGTTTTTAGTAGGTAGCTATAATAGTACCTATAGGTAAGATTGGATTTATATAATTACTTTGTGTCTTTGCCTACGGTGAATTAGTGCATTTAAACCAACGCCAACTTTCGCCATGAAACTACGGCATTTTTACTAGTTTGTAGTATGTAGGTTTCATTAGTTTTTGTGACTAATAAATTAAAAACAAAAATAATCTGGTCTGGGATGATGAAGTGGCGAATAAAAACAGAGAATGAGTTATCTACCATTCGGTTTTCAGCGATGACTCGGTAAAAAACTTCATTTTGTAGCCGTATTTTCGGTTTTAATGGTTGTATTTTAAGGATCCGTAATATCCGAAAAATCCGGATCCAAGAGCCTGTTAGATCCGGATCCGAAATTCGGCGGATATCCGGATATTTCGGATATCCGGATATCCGGATTGCAAACCCTAAGTGGGGCTCACAACTGGTAACAGCTGGTCACAGAGATGTTAACAGCTGTCGGCAAATAGTCACCTATTTTCCGTATTATTATTTATATAAATTCTAAGTAATCAACACAAAGGAAATGCTTCGCATTCCTTACACCTACCTACCTAATAGCCTCGTACTTTGTACCTATTGACCTTGTCGCGAAGAGGGTTCGCGAGAAATAACCCTTAAATAATATTTGTATATAGCAACATTGACTGAACACCGGATGGACTCAAACTCTATTTTATCTTTGGTAAGCTTTGAATTTTGTCGCTAAAATTCTTTTGTTTTCTGACATTTAAAATGATATAAATTGTGATGGTGAAAATAGTTTTTGTGCCCGTTTCCTGACCTGTTACCCAAAGCTAAGTATCTTGAAAATATCTAGAGTATTCTCTTATTTAAGTCTTTATTAATGGAGTGGAAGCTAGATGACTTGGCGAAACTCATAGAGCTGATCAAGCAATCTATTTCCATCCAATACAATTATTCATTATATATTAGTAACGTTATTGTTCGTCCTTACAAGAATCTGAAGAAGGCTTGCGAGCCGCCGTTTTAATATTCGGCAACTTTGAGAACCGAAGGGTTCACCAGTGCACGTAGACTTGGCCAATTCTATAGGCAGGGAATGAGTAAAGAGTCCGCGCGACTCCGTCTGGGTTCGTGTGAGCTCAGGACGAAACATAAGTAAGAGGGTCCTTGCGACTCTGTCTGAGCCTGTGGGCTACCAAGTTCATAACATTCAATAACATGCTAAGGATAAGTCAGTTAACGTTCTTACCTATGCGTTGAAGGCATAGTCAAGTACTTAGAGGATCTAGCAGAGATTCATGTTTTCACCTTTAAACAGATGGGACATTCAACCCAACTACATGGGATCAGCGGACGGTGCCAGGTCAAGGAACACTTATAAGGTAAGACAGCTGACCCAACAATCTGACCAGAAAAATTGACTCAACGTTCCTATTAAAGGATTCTCACTTAAATTTATAAACTACAAGTTAATGGTCTTAATATCAATTTATTATACATAATATTACATACTCTAATTGCGAAGCAGATATATCATATCCAGAGGAAAGTTAATCCAAGAGTTACATTCCATAGGACCTGGAGCTAGAATGTCCTTGTGAGGTTATTCTTCTTTGAATACACTCATGAAGACATTATCACTTTTGTACGCAGCCGTATGTTAAGGAGCGGGACAGACCTTGCAGGCATTGCATTACACAATATTTATGCAACAAAGGATTTTCTTTGGTATAAAAGGAATGGATTTTATATGAATAAGTCAGTTATAAACCAAGCCTCGTGTAGTCACTAACTACCCTGAACGTCCCACACTTCATGGCGACCTTGCCAGGATTTTTCTGTTTAGTTAATGGGGAATGGATGAAAATTTTAGAAAGGCCTGATTTTTTTTGGTGTTACCTTCCTTAACACCAGAAAAAAATTGCAGATGTTTCAGGTGCGTCAATTAGTTTTGAAAATATAAACAGTTTCCTCACTTAAGTTTTGGGTTTAGGACGGCGAATGAGAAACTTTCCTTGATTCGTCTCATATTACAAAAAATATTTTGAATATCTGACCCTGGCAATGACAAAAATAGCTGCTGCAGCTGTCAATATCATTGCCATCATCAGTTTACCACGGATTTTTAAGATATTTTTTGTAATATGAGACAAATCAAGGAAAATGTCTCATTCGCCGTCCTAAACCCAAAACGTAAGTGAGGAAACTGTTTATATTTTTCAAAAATAATTGACGCACCTGAAAAGTCTGCAATTTTTTCTGGTGTTAAGAAAGGTTATTCCAAACACCAAAAAAAAAATCAGACACTTCTAAAATTTTCATCCATTCCCCATTGTTAGATTTTTATTTGCTTAAGGGGTGAATCGTTATGTAAAATACGCGCGAATTTAATAAATATAGCTTATTATATATATACTTACAATTTTCACTTCTAATCAAATAATATAAGGTCTGGCACCTCAAGTATTCAGAACAAACTTAACTAATAATTGTGCATTTTAATAAGGAGATTTTTACTAATTGTTAATAATGAATTAAATAAAAAATAAAACGCCAATTCACAAAAATGGACAATAACGGAAAAGACCGTAACGGAATCATAAAGCCGCAGCTATAATGTTCATTAAGTTACAAAATAATTTCAGTCAAAAGAAGGGTTATTGACGAGTTAGTAATAATACACTATATTACAGGGCCATATTCAATGAAAAAGAGGTATAATAAATTACATTGTAAATATTAAGGTTTAATGTGTTATATTCATACATCTTTATCGCGGGAGCAAAAATATTTGACAGTACTGAAAGATTATGACAAATAGTCAATAACAGAAGTGACACTCGCATCGAGAAACATTTATACCTACGAGTTCAAAATGTATACATTTTTTGGTTCGAATATCTCACCTTCGTACTTGACTTGATTAGTAGGACATACTTAAATAGATTACCTACGCAACCTCTTCAGTCACTGTTCCTGCTACTTTAGACATTTGTAAGTCCTTGATTGGTTTTTAGCAACATAATGAACTAATACTGGATTTTGTAGGAACTTAGTGCTTTTAAAAACACCCAGAAGGAAAATAACGTGTGATGAATTTATGGTTTATTATTTAAGCTGACACGTTGACTTAAAGGTAATCGTACAGTTCCTTTCCAGTTCGTTTCTTACACTAAACTTCTTGAACGCTTAGAATGCATGGGCAGAAAATACTGTTTTCCAGCAAAAAAATCGTTTCTTACACTAAACTTCGAGTGAGTCAAGGGGATGGCGTTCGACAGAGAGAAGTGGAGAATACTCCACCGACAAGAGGATATTTAACTCTTAAATTTACTTCTTGATGGCTAAGAATGCGTAGGCAGAATATACTGTTCTTACTAAATAGACATTCTGTTATACCTACACGTTCTTTAAATGATTTGATTTTGCCCCCGCGATAACGATGTATGGTTATATTATACATATATATATGTATGTATAATATAACCATACATCGTTATCGTTTAGTATTATAATTAAGCAAAAAAATGCTGTTTTTTTGTTACGATATTGTTTTTGTCATATATATTTATGACAAAAACAATATCGTAACAAAAAAACAGCATTTTTTTGCTTTATTATAATACTATTGTTACTAAGAGGCCGCAGTAAGCGGGGCCGAATTTCACCTTCCCATACAAACGGAGTTTCGTTCTCATTTTAAAACCACGAATTGGATTGTAACGAAACTTTGCATATTTAATGGCATGAGGTATATCTAGGTCTGTCAGTTTATAAAACAAGCGCAACACAGCAAAAAACGAGTTTTGTATGCAAAACTTGAATTTGCTGTTTTTTTTTTACAATGGTAAACTAATTACAGGCCTGGATGGTATTTAACTTTCAGAGCAAACTAGCGAGTCCTTTGAGCGTAACTATATACGTTTGTGTGGAGAATCGAGCTTACTGCGGACTCTTACAATTCTTACACATAATTGAGGTCCTCTTTAAAATCACCGTTGAAATATGTCTGCCATCTAACTAAATATAAAAATAACATACAATAGCAACTTAAACTTTTATTTTTACTGATACCAATAAAATAAATTTTTCATTCCAAAAAAATACAACTTAGTTGCTTAGTTGCCACAGTTAGGAACCTTATCGGACAACGACTCGTTGCGGGTGGCGGTGGCCCTATGACTCGGAAGTAAGGTTTGCGAGCCACACCGGTGTAGATGTGGGGTGATGGTCGAGTCAGATGGACACCACGGCCTAAGCTGCGTGCGATGTACCGGCAGGATACCCAGGCATTGGGCTATCAATGAGATGATAAGGCGCGCTTTAGTTTCGGCAAACGTGCCATGTGTAATGGAACCCCAAGGCCTGAGCCGTACAGACGGTAAGAGACCGGACGGTCTTACACTGGTTCCATGGGCGAAGAGTCGTAGCTTGCTTTGGGATTCGAAGTGTGAGTACTTTCGCTCCTACTCACCTCACCCACACGGTTAGAAAGGCGGGTGCAGCGGCTGAAAATGCGGCTAAATTTAAGCACGTCAAATAGGTACGCCAACCTTGAACCAGTGTATGATTTTGTCCCGGTTGCTGTCGAGACGGCTGGGCCTTGGTGTACCGAGGCCAAGAGGTTCGTCAAAGATATAGGGCAGCACTTGAGAGAAAGGGGCTGCGACCTCCGTTCTGGTTCTTACCTGGTCCAACGAATATATCTGGCCATTCAACGTGGTAATGCTGCAGGTATTTTTGGCACGTTTGGCCCGGGTAAGTATCGGAATGAGGGTGAACTGGTGGTGAATGTTAAATATAGTTGACGAAACCTGTGTGAATTTAGGATTTGTGGATGATTGACGAAAGCTGTTGTGGATATATGATTTGTAAATGATTGACTTAGTTGCTTAACATGTAGATATAATTGAGAATCTTTGATTAAATCAGTATCTAAATTGGCAATGGCTATAGTGCGTTTTTTTAGCATTAGAAAGAAGGATAAAGCACAACGCATGAGGTTTTTTATATAAGACGCTTTATGCTACACAACTGTCAATTATCTCAAACAGCCATTAAAAAAGCCTTACATTATTGTTGTCGACCCTTAAATGATAGAAATGTTTTTTTTATTTATATCTAAATAATACTTAAAACGATATATTTATCTTGAAAGTATTTATTTTTTTACTCTGTTATTTAAAATTTCGTTATTCAGTTCTGGAAAGGTTGCATAATAAAAAACCTAAAGAAGAAGAGGTCTGAAACGATCGGTTCGTTTTTTTCGCTGACGACATTGTTAAAATTGTCAATCGTATCACGTTATTTTTCTTGATAATCAACAAATTGTTACGAAGATACGAGTATCTATTTGTTAATTAATATTAAGATTTTTTTTCGCTGTGTGTGTGTGGTGGCGTGCGGACTGCGATAGATCAACCAGAGGCAGGCCCAAGTGGCTTGCAAAAAAGACCGACTCGTTCTCCCCCGAACGTTTTACCTTAACCAAAAGCAAAGAGACAGAAACAGAGAACAACAAATGAGAAACGTATGGTGGTCAACTTTTACAAGTTGGTGTGTGAACTTTGCAGAAAGGATGAATTTTATAGTACTTACATAGTTTTATTTAAATACATAATAAATTGATGTGGAAATACGCACTTTTTATTTATTACATAGGAAAATACAAAATAACTAATATAGGCCTGTAAAGTTCTCGTTCTGTGATGGATTTCGTGACATCTACTTAATATTGGTCCAAAGCAGAAAAGGTTGACAATGACTGCTTCTTTGTTTAAATTGCATCACTTCACTTTTAGTAGCATTGTACAATAGCCCGTGGGCCTCCGCGTATGTTTCACAAATGCGTTACAGTTTTATTAACCCCCCCATCGAGGGGCTCAGCAGCACCATATCGTCTGCGTAGCTTAAATTATTTACACAAACCCCTTCTATGTGACATCCGACATGAGCACTGCTGAGCTCCTCGATCAGACCATTCACGTAAACGTTGAACAGTTTAGGTGAGCTCAGACCCCCCTGTCTAACCCCGCATTCTAATACATAAGAATCGGAGAAAGCGCCGGCCCACCACACACTATTTCTTTGATTATTATACCAGTGCCTGAACAAAACGGTAATTGTGGTTAAAGAACTTTATTTATCTCTAAAGAAATTTACATTTCACTTAAAACAGAGAAAAATATACATAAAGTAAAAAATATACATAAAGTAAACAGTGAGTAATACAATTTTACATTAGTTTAAAAAGTAATACAAATGTTTAGTTTAAGTGGGTACATAAATTAAGAAAAGATCATAGTAGTAAGTTATTCTAGTTTGTACAATGCATAATGAGCTCTAATACAATGTGCTTGTAGTGTATTTCACTGATGAGGAGTCATATAATCCAGTTTCTATGTCAGTGTTTCCAGGGCCAGAGCCGGAGTTAGGCGTTAGATATTTTTAGTTACATACTCCTTTAACTTATGTTTGAAAATATTAAAACTTTTACATTCTTTGATATGTTTTGGTAAACTGTTATAAAACTGTGCCCCTTCATAAGTTATACTTTTTTTGCCATATTGTGTTCGCACTGGTCTCAGAGACAAGTTGTTAGCACTCCGTAAATGGCGTATTCCCAGTTCAGCATTAGTTTGAAAAGTCAATTGTGAGTGAATTTTTTTTTCAATTATTTTCCTGATTAGAATGCAAGTATTATTAAAATAAAGTTGATGGAGATTTAAAAATTTTGTTTCTGAATATATTTTTTTACTGGATGTGAGAAAATCATATCGAAAGAGTGTTTTTATTATCTTGTTTTGGGCGACTTGCAATTCTTTAAGCGTAGTTTTATTTGCACTACCCCATACTTCTATATTAATTTCTTGCGGAACAGATGTATCATCACGCAGTTTTTGCCACAAAAGGTCATACGCCACCATGTCAAAAGCCCTAGATAAGTCCAAAAAACAGGCAAATATCGGCGTTTCACGAGATGTATAATACTGAACAGTTTGCTTGAGACATAAAATTGCGCTCTCGGTAGATAAACCCGACCTGAAGCCGAATTGGGCATCGTGACAGTCCCATCAACCCTCTGAAGCCGTTGTTATACTGGACACGCAGGGCATTGAGCGACTTTTTAGTGCGGTTTGTCCATAGGCTGCACGTGTAAAAGGATTGACAAAAAGCCTTAAAAAGAGTATTTTTGACATTCCCGTCACAGCGTGCAAACCTACGTGACAGCATGTTACATCTAACCGCCAAAGCCCTGCGCTCCCTCTCGACATCTGCATCATCCTGGAGGTTGTCAGTGACCCAGTGCCCGAGGTACTTAAACCGCGACACTCTGGTAAGAGGAGCCCCGCACAGCTGGATCTGAGGGATAGAGGTAAGAGCCTTGTTTCCCGCCTTAAAAACCAACAGCTGACTCTTTTTGGTGTTGTAATTCAGACCATGGGTCAATGCATACTCCTCACAAATCTTCAGCAGCCGGACAAGAGCACTGATCGCTGGGCACAGCAGCACCATATCGTCTGCATAACTAATGTTATTTACAGTCGTGCCACCGACTGAGCATCCAATACCCGTGCTGCTAAGCCTAGCGATCAGCTCATCCATGTAACGGTTGAACAACCTAGGCGAACTGAGACCACCTTGTCTCACACCACATGTCAACCTGTACACGTCTGAGTGCGAGCCTGCCCATCTAACTTGATTAGTCTGGTTTGCATACCAGTATCGGAACATGCCAACAACCCCCCTCGGAGTACTCGTACTGTCTTTCAATTTTTTCCACAAGATCTCATACGAGACCATGTCGAAAGCCCAAAAAACAGGTCCAAAAAACAGGCAAATACGGGTGTTTTCTCCTCAATATAGTACTGGACGGTGTGCTTAAAACAAAGAATAGCACTCTCAGTTGATAAATTAGGCTTGAAGCCAAACTGAGCATCCTGTGACTTGATGTGCTTTGACAGCAACCTGTCAAGCAATCCAACCAGCACCTTTGCTGTTACCACCGCAAGGGATATCGGCCTGTAATTGGACCCATCGGAGGCATTTCCTGTCTTATTCTTAGCGATGGGCACCACAAGAGTCTTCATAAGACTATTCGGAAGGTAACAGTGACTCATGCACAAATTAAAAAATATTTTGAGTAGGTACCCGAGGTAGGTGATCACCAGCAAATTGCAAGTGCTCTATGCTAAGGCCATCGTGGCCCGGCAACTTGCCTCTCGTTATAGATTTTATCACACACTTAACCTCTTTTAGAGTGAAACGAACCGGCAACTTCTCACTGTGATCCTTAGCAGAAAGGTAATATATAGCCAGAACGTTTAGGTAAGCCGGTGGGAATCGGTTTGTATGGACGCTCCGCCACTGATACTTACATACAAATATACTTACTTACATACATACATTCATACGCTCGAAAACATTACCCTCTCTACTTCGGCAGTCGGGTAAAAGCCACCCTACACCATGACAACTCTCATTATACAAACTTAAATGCTTACTTATTAGAAACGTCCGCTTACGAAATTCTTAAATGTATATTGTATAAATGTAATAAAACAAGATTTATATACATTTAAAAACTTAACTCAGATTGAGTAAAATTTTATGTGTCCCGCGTAATTATAGAAAATGGTTTAATGTTTTGAAGACATGGCGTTGCCGTTAGCTCACAAACAAGCAAAACATACCTAAGTTTGTAAACACTATTTTAATATTATTTGTTTTGTGGGCCTTAATATGCCGCTTCAACCAGTAAGTGATCTATTGTGGCAGCCCTTTCTTTAGAATTCACTGTTAAGGCCCGTCGCCTTCAGTAAATTCCAGATTCTTTGGGCGGTGATGGTGATACGTTGTAGGTACCTCTTCTGGGTGCACGATGTGCCGCCCTAGGTAGATACTTCTTTTGTGCATGAGTGGTCCGCAGGAGCAGAGAATATGCATTACTGTCTCCTCTGTCTCCTGGCGGAACCTGCAGTCCTGTCAGGATTCTTGTCACTGCGCAGGTTGTGTGTCTTTTGAGTTGTAATAACTCTTTAGACAGCTTGTTGTTGATGTTGATGTTGTGAAGGGACGCCTGGCCGGTCCATTTGTCAGGTCATTCAGCCCAATTCCCTTAGTTTGGCGCCTCAGGTTACTGTCCCGGCGGCATTCCCACATCAAACTCTTCAATTCTTCTCGTTTTCCTGCAGAACAGACGAACATCTTTTAGGTCGATATCCTTCAATTCCCTCTCCTCTAACATATCTTTACTGAATGTGTTAAACCACGGTGCCGCGTACATAACACATTCCGCTTGTACATGCTTACTTGTTTCTTCCTGCCCACAGTGTGGGCAAGTAGCGTCGTTACTTATACCCATTATCTTTAAGTGTCTATTCAGAGTATTGTGTGTGACCGGTTATGATACCAGTCAGCAGTCTCAGATTGCTCTTACCCAGTTTCAGTAGATACCTGGTCCTTTTGTGATTAATGCCTCCTATCATCATCTTTGTCTGTCTGCATCCAGATATGCATAAAAGAATACAAATTATAAAAAAAAAATACATCGATTCTGCTATGCGTCAAGTAACACGAATTTTCAAGGTTCATTTGGTGCAATCATACTGCTAAATTGTTTATCATACTGTCGCAAAGTACGACTAATTGGAGAATTTTGGGCATATTTTGTATGAACCATAGGAAGGCTGAAAGGGCAACTTGTAGAGTGACGAGTTTTAACTGCAGTATAATATTACTTATCTTTAACTAGGATACGAGTTTTATCAAACGTAATTAAATGATGAGGCTTTTTTTTATTCATGTTACAAAAAAAATAACAAAATATTTAATTGCTTAAGACGCGTTGCAGAAACCTGTTTTAGGTTTATATGTGGCGCGAATGTATTGCTGCTCTTTTACTATTATTTTAATACTAAGGGGTAGCTACTTAAACAAGGTGAGTACCTTACTTCGATAAATCCAGTAATCACAATAACTCGTTGTCGTCCGCTCCTATTATAAAAATGTTTAAACCTTCACCCATATCATAAATCCTCTATAATGTGTTCGAAAACCATATGTAATGACCACCATTATTGCAACCAGTAACGTAAAATCAGCGTTTTATCTGTGCTGGTGTTGTTATAATGTATGAAAAATCATAATTTCATGGATATAGATGTTATTATGGAAATCTAGTTGGTCATGATTTGAAATCTAGTCGACCATGGCGGTTATTCAAATGGTTCCCGAACACATAATCGAGGATTTATAATATGTGTGTAGTTAAAATAGTGTATGTAACTGTACATAATTAGGCATTAAAACACTCGTGTGATCCTATTATAAACCCTCACTCGTGTTTAATGCCCTTCATTATGTACCTACAGTAACATGAACTACTATGTTGTAGATTTATTTTTATTTTTGAGGATGTTTATGTAACAATCTTGTGGTAAATATTCATCATATATTCCCACGTTATTTTACCATATGAGTATATATGTTGGCAGATTATATCTAGATTGATAATTTAAGTTACGTAGCTGTTTACATTTACTTTTATTTACTAATAGTTTTATTTTATCGTATTCTTCGAGTATAGGGAACATTACTGCAATGTTCTGCCGCCAGAGGCAGCACTACCACTAATAGTAAATCAGTATAGGAATATAGGGATTCACACACACATTTACAATTGATTGTCAAATGAGTGACAAGGATGCTTGCATAGACAATACCGCAAGTGGGAACGAGATACAATGTCAACGCTGCTAGTGTCGCCACCTACGAAGAGTGTTGCGTATTGTTCCCTATTACAGACATTTTTATTTTATCAAAGACAGAAATTACTTAACAGTGTCTGAAGATGCTATCTACATCTATGAATTTATTTTGGTAGGTCAGTATTATAGTATTTATTATAGGTAATTGGTTTGTCTATGTGTCCTATGTACGAGTATGTGTTTTATACGTACATCCGTAGCTATGGCTTCATAGCTAATTACTGAGTCGGCTAGCGATAGGTACCTACAGTAATTTCAGTGTGTTGTAACCTTACAACCTTACTTGAATAAACCATCTTGAATTCCCATTGATACCAAGATGCTATCTACTGGAAAAACATCAAAATAAAAGAGTTTCAAAATAAAATAGTCAAAAATTACCACATACCTAAGTGCTTTGGTGTAATTAGTTTAGTGTTAACTTGCGTGTGAAATTAATGAGCTCCTTTACCATCTCTAAAAAAATTGCAAGTAGCTTCCCAACATCCTGTAAGTACCCTGTATTACCTGAGGGCCTACCGCGAAAGGCATTCGAAGTTTCCCCTCTCTGTCATACTTACGAGTTCGTACGTAAGTGCGACAGAGAGAGAAAGCTTCGAATGCCGTTCGCGGTAGGCCCTCTGTATAGGTCAAGTTAAGACGAACACGAGCAGTTCGCGAAATCTTATAGCAATGTTATCTATAACAGTAGTAACATAGACTCAGTGCAAATCACAGATTCTTTATTTCCCAATCAACTTTCTTCACTTCCTTCTTTAATAAATTAAATATTAAATACATGTTAAATTAGTACCGATTGCGGTTGACACAGACACAGAGTAAAGAGTATGTGAGAAAATGATAAACGATAGCACTGCTAGAGCCATCTCTATTCCCAAAAGCGTACCAGAAAAAGTAGGAGTACAACTTTCAAGTGTTCGCTATTATTGTTGTTTGACGTGTTCGGGTTGGTTTTTTCTTTGCAACTTATTCAAAAAAATCCTTACTTCTCCTTTTATTTTGTAAGTTTCGATAGTTAGAAGGTCAATGATTAAATCGTTTTTAATTAATATAGTTTGCAATGTTTCATTTCTTCAAGTCTGTACTTAAGGTGTTGCTAGTTTCAAGTATTCATTCTGGCTTCGAATTGCAAATCAAATTCTTGATTGGTTTTATTATTTTTGTTGAATTTTGGTTATACATTTAAGTTTTCTCTCAGGTTGTACATAAACCATGCATAAAATATTTTATTTTAAATATTCATCATTAAATATTTTCAAGACAAACAGAAAGTGAATGCTGTAAGTCGAGTACAGACGCCATTAAATGAACCGTTGCTCACCGTTGCTCGTTTGTCAAATTATTGATGCGGTGGTTTGAATTGAAGTGCGAAGCTCCGCATTTCCAATATTATTCATTTTTATACTGTGTATTTTAATTTAAGTAAATGAATTTGTGATTTGTGTAAATTTAAGTTTATATTATTTGTCTTAAGTGCTTATTTAGTTAATCATGGTTCTGGCGGAACGAAGTAATGATGTTCGAAACGGGAAGCGGTCGAGAGGGCCTAGCCCTAATGGCCATGGAAGTCCAGATTCGAGTTCTGAGGATGAGAATGGTAAAGTACTCTTTAATGTGTATTGATTGCTTTCTGATCATAAGGTTGAGCTTATTTTCGGGTGAACATATCGCAGCTTTATGCATGTGGTTTTTGTACGACTCTAACGTCAGTAAGTATGAGTCGTCCAACAGCAGGGGAATAAATCTCATTCTGGGGCTTTACATTGTCAAATGCTGGTGTTATCATAATTTTACGAATCTCATCTCAATCCATGCTTTCTTTTTTATGCTTCTCATCATCTACATCTGCCTCCATCTACATACTGCTCATCTCATCCTCGTCATGTATTATGAAACAAGCAGTAGTGCCATTTGCAGCTGAGAAGATAAGAGTAGGTCGGGATTACCAGGCAGTGTCTCCAGAGTTGGAGCCCCTAGAGCAGAGAAGACCTGAACTAATTTCTGACAGAGCATTGCTTGTGTGGTCACCAACTTGTGACATATCAGATGCCAAGTGTAAGTTTTATCAATGGTTTAAGTTTTTTTTTAATATAATTTAAATGTCAAATACATGATTGTAAATTCAATTTTGTTGTAGTGGATGAATACATAACTATAGCAAAAGAAAAATATGGGTACAATGGTGAACAGGCACTTGGTATGTTATTCTGGCATAAACATGACTTAAATCGGGCCTCCATGGACTTGGCAAACTTCACACCTTTCCCGGACGAATGGACAGTGGAGGATAAAGTGCTTTTTGAGCAAGCATTTCAGTTCCACGGCAAAAGTTTTCACAGAATTAGACAGATGGTGAGTCATCACATCATTAGCATTGATGGTTTATATTTTAGCTAATTTTAACCCTGTATGCTGAAAAACTTTAATCTAATTAAAATTTCAATTAAACTTAAAAAAAATTGTATTTTTTGTTGTTTGACTTTAGAACAGATAAATAAATAGTTTTGTAAAATGCTTGACTTATTTACTCCAGCAGATTTTGCTGCATTGTGGGTAATTTCCGGATATTATTGATCTGATTTATCTTTCCAACAGTTACCTGACAAGTCAATAGCTTCATTAGTCAAATATTATTACTCATGGAAAAAAACAAGGGCACGCACTTCATTGATGGATGTGGTTGGTGAAGGACGCACCGCTGCAGGCTCTGGGTCAGGCAAGCGAGAATCTGGTGCCGGCTCTGAGCCTGGAGGCTCTGACAAGGAGTCGGATAATGATGAGAAGGTAGGCATTACAAATATGTACTCGTAAAGCTTACATGTAGAATATTTCATTACCAAATATATTTTGCTGTACAGACCCACCATTAATTTGTGTATGTAATTTGTTAACTATGTGACTGGATACTCAGATCTTTCCCCTTGTTAATTGCTGATGGTTTATCTGGATTGTCCAATAAAATCAGTCCTTTATAGTGGCACTAGTAGTGAATAGAAATGCAGAGTGGTAGTAAATTGGTAGCCCCAAATTTTCGATAATTTACTCCCCAAGTCCTTGATAGAAACCATCCTGATGATTTCCGACTCAATTACTGAAATTGTGCCAGTGGACAGAGACAGGTATATGTAGTATATTTGAAATGTGCTACAGTTGTTGATGAGTTACGGGCGTGTGTTGGCTATGACAGAAGTGGACTATCCATCGAGGTATTGTGCGCGGGAGCCGGTCCCCCGCGCCGGCGACGCAGCGCAGCGGCTCGCTCGGCGCCCAGGTCGGTGCCTGCTTCCCACCTTCACTTCTCACCATGGAAACTCGATGTTCAGTGTCTTCTTCCATCACCATGACTGTCTATTTAATTGGTGTATTATCATTCATATTTCAATGTCAGATTCCCTCTCCCAGATGTTGATCTGTTCCAAACTCGTTCCCACTCAGTGGTGTCTGTTTTCGTCATGCAATACCTAGTGCTGCACTATCATTCATGTCTACTTTCAGTTGTTTGGCTTCATGGGTGTAACTACGCTTTGTGCATCATTATGATTTTCGTAGAGCTCATTCCTTAAGTTTCATGATAGCAATAGTGGCATATTTTTTCATTTTTATTAAAACACATATTTTAGTTATCAATTTAAAAATGAAATTGATAACTAAAATATAGTTATCAATTTCATTTTTAACTTTTGGTTGGCATCAAGTATTATTTGATTGTTGCCCAATGCTTATTTTATTTTTTGTTTTTGACTGCTCTGCATTTTTATTTACATACTATTGCTAGTCTCATGTGAACCTTATTTATTTAAAAGAAATAAGGTATTCTGATTCATGCCCATGAGTAGTCTCCTGTTTTTGAGAATATCCATTTGAGACCATGTTGATGACTTTTCCTGATCTGCATCTGGTTAGTTTTCAAGCGGTGTGATAAATGTTGACGTCTTCTAAATAATCCTATAAACCCTTTTATAAACAGGAGGGTGCTTTGCACTATAACTTAGTGGAATGAGTGTTGTTTCGGAAATGTTCATGTTAACAACTCTATCATTCTAAACCTTAAATACCAACATTATTAATTGCACTACTTATAACTTGACATATTTTTGCGCTTCCAAACCTCATTTCCCAAAACCTAATTCCCGCATGCTTCCTTTAACAGCCCCAGATAAGTTTTAAGTAAACTGTGTGTGCAGAATGGCATTTGACGGGTTTTTAAAAGAAGTGTGTAAGGAGTCCTTGACAACAGTCCTTTTAGGAGCGCGTGTCAGTGATGATTGTTAGTAAAGTGTTGATTGGGGTTTAGGGCGAGGTCGGCGGCGAGAGCGCGGGCAAATGGTGCTCGGTGTGCGGCATTCAATGCTCCCAGACTACACCTCACAACTCGCAAAAGCTGTGTCAGGCCTGTCTCGTGCACGCCAGGTCGGTAGCGTTCCACTTTGGTAACACTCATTCTATCCATCCGTTTGCGATTACATGCATGTCTTTAAAGTTAGACTTGATTCGTACATAGTAGGATTGTTGTTTGATCGTTGGCGGTGATGTGACAGACGCACGGGGACGATGAGACCGCTCTGTGGGCCGTCGGGGCGGCGCGGGCCCGGCTCCAAACAGCAGCGATACAAGCACCGGCTGCCGAGAGGCATTTACATCAATCATGATGATCTGGTGGCCATGGCGACCGGCCCGCAGCCCGGAGAACAGCTGCAGCCTGGGCTCGTCAATCAGGGCGAGGCCATGCTCAAAGCCATGGACAGAGAAATTATATCTCTCAAGAGACAAGTACGTTACCCGTTGAGACAGTGTCGCTAAGTAGTACCGTAGCGGGAGACGCATTCTCACTCTACGTCGACACGTGCATCCCATGGTTCTCAGATTTCTAATTCCAAGCATGTGAAGAGTTTGTGTGATGTAATGTGAGAATGTGATTCTAACAAACCTGAAGCTCCCCAATGAACAAAAGTAGTGGTTATCTGTAATACACTCTAGGTGGTATTGCATTTGCCTAGAAATGCATTCTGCACCACAGATCACTCGTTTCACCTCCTGTCCTTTATTATTATTTATGCCGCAATTTATTTATTAATACATTGTTATTCCCACGACCTTTACTACTAGTTGGATAATCCAGATATGCACTACCAGTCGTTCTTAGTTTGCTAGTGCTTTTTACTTTGTTCTCAGTCAGTTTTCAGTGTAGCTAAGATTGGTGTATGTTGGCAGGTGCAACAGAACAAACAGCAGTTGAGTGCGATGAAACGGAAGGTGGGAGACAGCGGCGTGGAAGAACTAAGGCCTGGCGAACCGCCGGCAAAGATCAACTCGCGCTGGACCAATGACGAGCTTCTAATGGCTGTCACAGCAGTTCGGAAATACGGTATTACCAATATTCAAACTCTTACTCAATATTAAAACTTGAGCTATTGCCGTTAAAATAGTTAACATCAGATAGCCAAATAATTAGGCAATTCGGTTATATTATATCAGTGTTTTTCAACCATTTTCATGGTGCGACCCCGTTACTATATCTAGACACGCGGCAGCGTGTCAAGCCAAGATCAAGCAAAAGAACTGGCTAGCCAGCGACAAGTGTAATATAAAATATTTCACGGTCCTCCGTTGTTCTTCACTTATACATACATTTTTATTTTACAAATATAATTTTTTTACTACACTTTTATTTTAAAAATACGAGTCCGCCGCGAGGGGAGGTCGCGATCCACAGGTTGAATAACACCTAGTTACATGCTGGCTGTGATATCAGATATCAGTTAGAGCCTGCCCTCTTTTGACAACTATTCGTAGCATGCATTATTTTAATTCTAGATTTTAATTTAGTGTCATTTAACCTGTACAGGCAAAGACTTCCAAGCCATTGCGGAAACACTAGGCACAAAGACTGAAGCGCACGTCCGCACGTTCTTCATCTCGTACCGCCGCCGCTACAACCTGGATGCCGTACTTCGCGAGCACGAAGCCGACCGCGGCTCCAACCACATACCCGCAGGTAACTAAACTAGACCTTATGTCGTTGCAATAAGGTCTACGACGCGTTCTTCATCCCGTACCGCCGCCGCTACAACCCGGATGCCGTACTTCGCCAGCACGAAGCCGACCGCGGCTCCAACCACATACCCGCAGGTAACTAAACTAGACCTTGTGTCGTTGCAATAAGGTCTACGACGCGTTCTTCATCCCGTACCGCCGCCGCTACAACCCGGATGCCGTACTACGCGAGCACGAAGCCGACCGCGGCTCCAACCACATACCCGCAGGTAACTAAACTAGACCTTATGTCGTTGCAATAAGGTCTACGACGCGTTCTTCATCCCGTACCGCCGCCGCTACAACCCGGATGCCGTACTTCGCGAGCACGAAGCCGACCGCGGCTCCAACCACATACCCGCAGGTAACTAAACTAGACCTTATGTCGTTGCAATAAGGTCTACGACGCGTTCTTCATCCCGTACCGTCGCCGCTACTACCTAAGTGCCGTACTGCGAGAGCACGAAGCCGACCGCGGCTCCAACCACATAATCACAGGTGACTAAACTAGACCTTATGACGTTGCAATAAGGTCTACGACGCGTTCTTCATCCCGTACCGCCGCCGCTACAATCTGGATGCCGTACTTCGCGAGCACGAAGCCGACCGCGGCTCCAACCACATACCCGCAGGTAACTAAACTAGACCTTATGTCGTTGCAATAAGGTCTACGACGCGTTCTTCATCCCGTACCGCCGCCGCTACAACCTGGATGCCGTACTTCGCGAGCACGAAGCCGACCGCGGCTCCAACCACATACCCGCAGGTAACTAAACTAGACCTTATGTCGTTGCAATAAGGTCTACGACGCGTTCTTCATCCCGTACCGCCGCCGCTACAACCTGGATGCCGTACTTCGCGAGCACGAAGCCGACCGCGGCTCCAACCACATACCCGCAGGTAACTAAACTAGACCTTATGTCGTTGCAATAAGGTCTACGATGCGTTCTTCATCCCGTACCGTCGCCGCTACTACCTAAGTGCCGTACTGCGAGAGCACGAAGCCGACCGCGGCTCCAACCACATACCCACAGGTGACTAATTCAATTAAATTCAATTAATTTTATTATGGACAAAGTCCATACATTGTTAGTAATATATTACTTAATTCTAGGGTTAGTATTAATATTAATATAGGTCTAGGTGTAAAAGACATAGACGGGCATGCAGCTGCACCCAGTGCCTCAGCCCCGACCTCGTCCCACCGGTCGGCCAGCTTCCACAGGATGGTATTCGAGCTGGCGCGCCACCGTCTCAGTAGCGAGCAACACCGCTTCCTGATGATCGCGTGGAAGCCGTCGACCCGCCCCTCCGCGAACATGCCCGAGGCGCTGCAGTGTCGCGGCAGCCCGAACACCACCCTGTTCGCGTTGTTGTATTGCACCCGCAGAGCGCTGTATCCCCGCTGCGTATAGCTGATCCATAGGCTGCACGTGTAAAAGGACTGGCAGTATGCTTTAAAAAGCGTAGCCTTTACCTTATCTTATTATAAAATTCATTAAACCAATATCTCACGGTTGTCATAGACGGCGAAAGACCTCCGTAGACAGCATCTAACTTAACTTTTACTTGTTCGCATGTTTTTCCATCCAAAAATAAGTAGCGAATTACGGAACGATATTGCTCTTTCTCCATTTTGTACGAAAAACAAAACAAGTCTTACAAAATTGGCCGCCAGAAAAAAACTGAACCATAGACAATTAACAGTGTTAATTTTTTTATTTGATAAGGTCAATAACTACACGACGTTAATGCCAACTTTCCTAAGTAACGCCACCTGCCATCAAACATGGGTACTAATGATCCACCCTAGTACACAATTTTCTTGGTTATCATACCAGAACCTGAGTAACGAGGTAACCTCACACGGCAAATCAGTCCCAGATTGCAACTTATGCCACAGCATATCATAAGATACCAGGTCGAATGCTTTTGACAGGTCCAAGTAACAGGCATACACAGGCGTTTTTCTAGCCGTGTAGTACTGGACAGTCTGCTTTAGACATAGGATGGCTGATTCGGTGGATAAGCCAGGTCTAAAGCCGAACTGGGCGTCATGCAGGCGGATATGCTTTGCCAGCTGTTTGTCAAGCAGACTGTCCAGAACCTTGGCAATAACATTAGCCAAAGAAATGGGCCTGTAGTTGGACATGTCAGAAACATCCCCGGTTTTGTTCTTAATAATTGGTACAACTAAAGCTTGAATACAGTAAAATGTGGGCACAAGTAAATGCTTATATATTTTTATTTATACAATATGGAAACTTCTTAGTATTAAAAATAAAAACTATTTGATATCATGAATAAAAACGATTATGACAGCGTTCCATTTTGATCATTTGTTTTCACGATGGCGAGTTCTGAACACAAGAAACGTGAAATTATTTACAAACATACTGAAAATCTCCATTTAAGTTATATGGCATTAGCAAAACTTTTAAAATTACCGCAATCTTCCGTATGTTTAGTTTTAAAAAGGTTCCGTGAACAATTGACAGTAGATCGCAAGCCGGGAAGTCGGTAAGCAAGGCGCAAAGCATAAAAAAAAAGAAGCCCATTTCTTGCGGCTTTTTACAGCGAATCCGAAATTATCGTCCCGTGATGTCGCAAAAAAGGTCAAAATGTCGCAGTCATATGTACAGAAAACTAAGTCTAGAGCTGGATTAAAGTCGTTCAAAGCACAAGCTGCATCCAATCGCGACGCTAAGCAAAATCTGTCTGCAAAACAGAGATCACGAAAGTTGTACGACAATTACTTGACAAAATTTGGATGCGTTGTATTGGATGATGAAACATACATCAAAGCAGACTTCAAGCAGATACCGGGGCATGAATTTTATACTTCTAAGAATCTTAAGGATGCCCCAGAAGATTGCAAGATAAAAAAGACAACGAAGTTTCCAAAAAAAATCCTTCTATGGCTAGGCTAAGCTATTTGTAGTTGTGGTAAAAGAAGTCGTTCATTCGTAACAACAGGCACAGTAAACGGTGAAATCTGCAAAAAAGAATGTTTGCAAAAGCGTCTACTGTCCTTTTTACGCAGTCATAGCACACAGCCATTATTTTGGCCAGACCTTGCGAGCTGTCACTACTCTAAAGCAGTAGTTGAGTGGTATAAACATAACGATGTCGCAGTGGTACCTAAAGAGTGCAATCCTCCAAATTGTCCTGAACTGAGGCCGATTGAAGAATATTGGGCAATTATGAAAGGGATTCTAAAAAAAGGAGGCGGAGAAGTTAAATCGGCAGCTGAATTGCAAAACAAATGGAAATGGGCTTTCAAAAGATATCCTGACAGTGCTGTGCAAGACTTAATGAGCCGGATTCGACGCAAAGCACGCAGTATGGCATATAGAAAGCAAATTAAATAATTGTATATATTTGTAAAAATGGTTATTAGCCTAGTAAATAAATGCAATAAAAATTTCCTTGAAATATGTTCCATAACATTTTTATTTTTGTTACTTTATGTGCCCATGTTTTTCTGTGTTCAAGCTTTACTGTGCGCATACGTTAATCCGGAAGGTAACCATGACTCTAAACAAAGGTTAAAAAACAATGCAAGAGTTCTTGGTAGGTGTATACCCGCGAACTTTAAATGCTCTATGCTGAGGCCATCTTTCCCAGGAGACTTCCCTCGCACCATTTTGTTAACTACTGAAGCTACCTGTTTAGCAGTGAATCTCACAAAATTGGCCTCAGGATGCCTCTCAGCTTCGCACAGATGAGACGGGGGCTTAAGCGGAGTTTCTACCTTAAAGTGGCGCTGAAACGCAAACTAGACCTTATGTCGTTGCAATAAGGTCTACGACGCGTTCTTCATCCCGTACCGTCGCTGCTACTACCTAGACGCCGTACTGCGAGAGCACGAAGCTGACCGCGGCTCCAACCACATACTCACAGGTGACTAAACTAGACCTTATTTCGTTGCAATAAGGTCTACGATGCGTTCTTCATCCCGTACCGTCGCCGCTACTACCTAAGTGCCGTACTGCGAGAGCACGAAGCCGACCGCGGCTCCAACCACATACTCACAGGTGACTAAACTAGACCTTATGTCGTTGCAATAAGGTCTACGATGCGTTCTTCATGCCGTACCGTCGCCGCTACTACATAGACGCCGTACTGCGAGAGCACGAAGCCGACCGCGGCTCCAACCACATACCCACAGGTGACTGGAGATTCCTGGATAGACCATGACTTGACTCTTGACTTAATATAGTAGATCTCTTCATAATGTGACGGTTTTTGGGAAAACGTCCCACTTCGTCGATATGGAGTTAAGAGTAGTTCCTAATACTACAGATCATACGCTATCTTTTGGTGAAAGATTCATGTCTCTAGGTGCTATAGTTATTTTTTTTAAATTCTGCAAAGTTGCAGAAGTGAAAAAGCGACAATTGAGAAAACGTTGGTTAAAGTTTGGGATGGCAGAAAACACACTTCTACTTTGAAGTTATGGTGTGGTTAGTATTAAATGAATGGGCATACTTTAGGGATTTTAAATTAGTTAAAATCACGTATGTAACCTTAGTATTTTGATTGTTATGGAGGCTTGAACATAAAACAGGACGAAAATATGTAAATCCTGAATATGGGTTTATTTCTATATTCTATTATACGGCACGCAGATTTATCATTAAAGTTGTATTTATAAATGGTTTCCCATGCTAAGAAAGACAGAAATAATTCTGTGGATCCTTTTATTTAGTTATTATGTCAAAAAGTTAATAACAAATGATTTGAAGAGTGCCATGCATAAAAATTAAAATACATGTGTCTCTTAATATACACCGTGGCCGTGAATAACCCGAAAGATTTAAAACGACCTTATAACAAAACTAAACAGTAACCGCTTCCTAACTATAGGATATGCAGATGACATAGTGATACTGGTCAACGGCCTGGTCATAAACACACTGTGTGAACTCACACAAACAGCACTGAAAATAACAGAGAAATGGTGCAAGGAGAATTACCTATCGGTAAACCCAAAGAAAACCGACACAATTCTCTTTACAAATAAACGAAAACTGGGTACCTACGAAATGACAACTCTATTCGGCACCAAACTAACACTCTCGAAGGAGGTAAAATACCTAGGCATAACACTAGATGATAAACTAAACTGGAGCAAACACCTAGACAGCAGACTAAACAAAGCAACAGTAGCCTTCTGGCAATGCAGAAGGATGGTGGGGAAAAGATGGGGCCTGGCCCCCCACATCATACTGTGGCTATACAGAATGGTGATAGTACCAATGATAAGCTACGGTGCCATTGTATGGTGGCCCCGCACCCAAACCACGAGTGCAATTACCAAAATTCAGAAAACACAAAGACTAGCATGTGTCGCTGCTCAACTTCTGGGCTGATACACGAGTGCCACAAGGTCCTATCAGAGGTATGTAATGACAGCGACATAACCCTGCAATGGATCAAAGGGCACAGCAATTCACGCGGTAACGATGCAGCGGATGCACTGGCTAGAGATTGTTCAGAGTCAAGAGCTGTAGGACCGGAACCCACAATTCCTCTACCCTCTGCATGGCTGCGGAGCACACTGCGACTAAACACCAAGGTAGAACACCAAAAACATTGGAACACCCTAGGAACCTGCAGGCAAACCAGGGAGGCCCTCCCGACAATCAACCCCGGATTGTCAAGGAAGCTAAAACAGCTAAAGAGGCCGGCACTCCGTCTTCTGACAGGAGCTATAACTGGTCATGCACTACTAAACAAACATCTTTTTACTTTAGGTGTTACAGACAGTCCTCTCTGCAGAGCTTGCATGGAAGAGGACGAGACAGCCGCCCACGTCATCCTGACATGTCCTGGAGTGGCGGAATACAGGGCAAAACACCGAGCAACACCGGGGTCACTACTGGAGGCCGTCGGCAACATAAAGGGTCTGCTAGGCTTCCTGGTGGAACTGGGTTGGCACGAATAACAGTAGTGCCAAAACCCCTACGCAAAATAGGCGCATTTATGACGTCGAGTTGCGGAAACCCAGCCCGCGTACAACCTATAACCTATAAAATGTGTCGCTGCTACAGGTTGCATGAGAACAACCCCAACAGCAGCACTAGAAGTCATGCTAGGGCTAACCTCTACAAATGCACATACAAAAAGAGGCGGCTGCGACGGCAATACGCCTAAAAAGCCTCAACCTATGGACGAAACTAGACATACCCCACACAAAGATCCACAACAAACTGATCACAAGCCTACCTATGATGGAAGCTTCAATCGACAAAATACCAAAAACTGCAGTCTTTGGGAAAGACTACGAAATATTACTGACGGAAGACTCCAAAGAGGGGTTAAACCAAACAGACCTCAGAATCTTTACAGATGGTTCAAAAACAAATACGGGAACAGGATGTGGTGTGTTCTCAGAGGATTTAAACATACACATATCCAAACCACTGGGTGTACAAAACACGGTATTCCAGGCTGAATGCGTAGGGATACTTGAAGCCTGCAATGCCATAAAGAGACGACAAGTCGAAAACACAAACATACGGATACTCTCAGACAGTAACTCGGTACTACAAGCACTGAACAGTGATAACATCACATCTAGCTTGATATACGAATGTCACCTAAACCTCACAGAGGTGTGCGCAGATAAAAACAAAGTTACTATACAATGGATCAAGGGGCACAGTGGCTCAAGAGGAAACGATGCGGCGGATGAACTGGCCAGGAAAGGCTCAGAAACAACGGCATACGGACCAGCGCCAATCTTGCCCCTGCCACAAAACTACATATACAATCAACTGGACCAACACACTAAATACCTACACCAAAGATACTGGGAGGAGATAGACACATGCAGACAGACCAAAGAGATTCTGTCGAAACGCGACTACAAACTCACAACCACACTACTAAGGACACATAGAAACCAACTGCGCAAGATAGTGGGTATAATAACAGGACACAACATCTTGAACAGACACCTCTATAACTTAGGTATCACAGACAGCCCCATGTGCAGAGCGTGCATGGAGGCAGAAGAAACGACTAAACATATACTACTGGACTGCAAGGAGGTAGAAGTATACAGAATAAAGCACCTAGGTTCTCCAAACACACTACGGGGCGCAGTCAGCAACACCAAGGCACTCACCAACTTTTTAGACGAGCTGGGGTGGTTAGAGTAGCGCCACACCGCCGTTTCACGCAAATTAGGCACAATGGATGTCGACTTGCGGAAAACGCTTAGTATAACTAACTAACTAACCACGTATTTTTGACGACAGTACGAGTAAATAATGTTGTATCAACATGGGTCTAATTATGTGTTTTAATTACAATAAACTACTATTTCAGTACAAATTAAATCTTATTAATTGCCCGCTTCTTTGTGAACAACTCTTTAGTTGAGAAACTCAAGTTGAAGAACAGAGAGCGAGCATAACACTTCACGAATCGCTCCGAAATCATACGACGAACGGCGAATGCCGTGACTTGTGTTCCATGACAAGAAGTGTCAAGTTATGCTCAAGCCTTTAGGGTGTGTTAGACTGGAGATTTTTTAACATTTGATTTGTTTCAAATAATTAATATCTCCTTAATTATGAGTTTTTGGACTATATGTTACATAACTTTATATACTCTAATTAGGCTCAAGTATCGTTAGCTTAAATCTTTCGGGTTATTCACGGCCACGGTGTATAACATGAGATTACTTAAAAAACATACTTATCAAGCATAGAAAGTATGTAAAATATCAAATTATAAGTACTATTTGTGTGTATAAAGTTTAGTGATTTTATATAGGGAGCGTCCCACTTGGTCGGTTTACTAAACTTTAGTGCTTCTTCATTGAAAGTGTTTGTGTTTGGTATATTTTTCAGTTTAATGTATGAGATAATGGTTTGTTATTGTTAATCTAAGAGTCTTTGATACTAACGTCGTTTGTTTAAACTTTTTTAACGTAATTGAACGAAATTTCTTTTCGACTCAAGTTTAGTGACCCACTTTGACGGTTTGGTGGATCATACGCTAAAAAATTACTACAAGTATAAAATCATAATTTATAAACATAGGTGTAATTTGCTGAACCAAAAACAGTATAATTACAAACCAAAAATGGTGTACGTATTGAACCTATGAGATGTAGCAAACGGATCCAACTCCACCGAAAGTCACCAAGTATAATGTATAGAACTCATCAAAGCAAACCAAATTAACCCAAACTCGAGGGGTATACAAGTAGCTGTTAAGGAGTTCCACTATCCACCTCCTGACTCCATCATCAGACCATCGTCACCAAGTATAATGTATAGAACTCATCAAAGCAAACCAAATGAACCCAAACTCGAGGGGTATACAAGTAGCCGTTAAGGAGTTCCACTATCCACCTCCTGACTCCATCATCAGACCATCGTCACCAAGTATAATGTATAGAACTCATCAAAGCAAACCAAATGAACCCACTCGAATCCAAAACGAAAGGAACCTTCTGCAGCTTCGGCAGGTGCTTACGAAGTTAATGCCTTATCTTTAATGCAGAAATCGAATGAAATTGCGTGTGTCTGCGGCCAGAAGGCCCCTTTCATTTTGGATGACCACATATTACAAATTACTCATAACACCATATCGGCAAAATAGAAATTGTTCTCTAATAACAGGTACAAATATGATATCGACGATTTTTTCTGTAATTAAGACACAGTGGGTCGCTGGGCACTAAACTTTGAGGCCCTAAAAAGGTGCTTAAAATAGAGATTTATGCGTCGTCATCAAAATCATAGGTTTATTACAGTATGTTCTATCAGTTTTCATCGAAAGTTGATTTTCGGTAAGTTTTGCCATATTTCACTAAACTGCCCGTAACTCCGTAACTAGAATCGACAAGTGGGACGTTTTACTAAAAACCGTCACATATTATATTTCGCTTAGACTGGAGCTTGGACCAACCAAGGTAACTCTCATCTAAGACCGCAGGTGTGCCATTTGCAAATTTTCCCTGAGGGTAAATATTGGATATTTGAGCTGAGGTTTATCCTCGTACGTTTCGATATAAATGCTTTTGCCAAATTGATAAAGTAGAACTCCTTATGCTTTCATGAATTATCCTTTCGCATGCTGTGACACTGAGAGTGCTGAAGGGCATACACATTTTTCGTATCTGCCTCATCATCATCACTGATCAGTATTGTGCATACGAATGGTTAAAGGTCAAGAGAAATTGATCACTATTTTCACAACTTTTATTGAATGAATAGGTAAGTGAAATCAAAAGATTTTTCAAAAAACCCAACTGCATCATTAATTCTATCCAAATATCATAAACCCCCCATGGTGCGTTCAAGAACCGCACATTATGGCCACCATAAAAATAGACTGTTTTGTTAGAACAAATTTCTTATCTGTGAAAATGTTATTATTGCTAATATTATTATTTCATTCAAATTTCGAACATCTCTGA
The DNA here is from genome assembly GCA_963854355.1 of Epinotia brunnichana. Lineage (NCBI taxonomy): Eukaryota > Metazoa > Arthropoda > Insecta > Lepidoptera > Tortricidae > Epinotia > Epinotia brunnichana. The sequence goes on along the minus strand of OY977949.1, from coordinate 10,535,212 downwards.
AATCAAAGAAATTTGATTTGACCTCTATTTTAATATCAGTCAAGATGACGTTTAGTTAATGAATTGTCAATTTGCATACAAATTTGACAAATGTCGCACGTCAGTAAGATATAGCACGATATGGTAGTTGGATCCGACTCTAGTTTGTCTCTGAATTAAGAAAAAACTATGACAGTTGCCAGAAAACAACACCGCGATGGCGGTCATAATATGCGGCTCCTGAATGCATCATGGAGGCTTATGATATGTGGATAGATAAAGTAGTGTATGTAACTGTACACAATTAGGCATTAAGACACTCGTGTGATTTTATTATGAAACTTGCCTTCGGCTCGTTTCATAAACCCACACTCTTGTTTGATGCCCTTCATTATGTACAGTCACATAAACTACTAATTTTAAACTAAAAAATAATTTTTGAAGACCTTTTCAATGACAGTTCGTTTTCTTGTTTATTTTTCTTTTTAGGGTTCCGTACCAAAAAGGTAAAAAAGGAACCCTTATGGTGCGACTCTGTCCGTCGGATTGCGTCTTGCAGTCGGGTAAAAATTATGGAATTTGTACGTGTATTTTAAAACTCGGTATTTTTTATGCAAACCACGCTTTACTTGGAAAGCTATAGGTATCTGTAGCTTTGAACACTGTATTTTCTTCTAATGCTGGACTTAATTTTAGCTATTTTGTTTCTTTGTTTAGGAACCACAAGCACAGAAAACGCTGAAAGCGCCGTTGACAACAGCAACGGTAACAGCGGCACAGCTTCACCACAAATAACATCTAAGGATGAAAAAGTAAGTCCAAACCAGGGACCGGCCCGCTATCCCTTATAAAGGGTTTTGTATGGGTTTTGCATATGGCTTAACTCACCATACCCTTTGCCCGACGAAACCCTTTCATTTTGCTTTCAAAGCCCTTATATAAACGCTAACCCATTTGAGTAATCGGTATCCCAATACCCTTACAAAACCCTTATCATCCGCTCACCAACACCTTGCATATGGCTTAAAAGGGTTAGCCTTATAAAGGGTTTCCCTTTTAGCATATACGCATGCTAATTTAAATCGTCTACCATGTTCATAAAGTTGGTAGTTGTAGTCGTACTAGGTAGGTAGTAGGTAACAGAATGATTTTACAAACCCTGCCCTGGGCACGTATTTTCTTTCCTTTTCATACACTAATGTTGATATCTAATCCTGTCTCTTTCACGCAAGGCTCAACTACGACATTACTAAAGGGAAAGCTTTATAAAAAGCGCTAAATGATAAGGGTAACCCTTATTAAAGGATTGCAAGGCATATAGGATAGCAGTAAGTAATTGCAAAGGGCTAGCTTTATTTTTTGCTAAGTTTTTCGGTAAGGAGTAGTCGAACGAATGGGCTAGCAGTTTAAACTGGAAAGTCTTTTAATGGGTTAGCCTTGTTTAAGGGATGCCCATTGAAAGGCTTTTATCGTGGAAAGGGTTGTCCGGTCCCTGGTCCAAACAAACCTTTGTTACCTTTACTTTGACATATCCATGGATCGGATCTTAATGAAACTTTCTAGTAATATTGCTTGTATATTGTGACTGAGCTTGCTATGGGACGGTACTAGTTCGATTTAGTGTTGCTAAATGTATAGTTAACCATCATTATTGTAATTAAGTATACATTAAGGGGGTTCGATTGCCATACAAAACGTTATTTGACATTCGTAGGCTAACGGCGTGATATTTTAAGAAACTTATGTAACAAACTTTCATAAATTGGCTTCCCATTTGCGCCAAATTCCCCCTTTCCTAGAATAAACTTACATAAACTAGATTAATTTGAGAAATTGGTTTGTCACGTGATATTTTGGGAAAACTATTTTTCTCAAATTAATCTAGTTTATACAATTTGGCGCAAATGGGAAGCCAATTGATGAAAGTTTGGTACATAAGTTTCTTAAAATATCACGCCGTTAGCCTGCGAATGTCAAATAACGCTTTGTATGGCAATCGAACCACCTTAAAAAATATAATTCAAATCGTAAAACGTGTGGACCTTGAAAGTAGGTATAGAAAAAATATGTTTTTTTTTTATTGTCCAATAGTAAATTTAAAGCTACCAATAGAATCCTTAATCTTTTATAGAAACAAAATTGTAAAACAACTATGGACCTAAATGAAGTTTTTCTCCACCAAAACAACAATTTAGTATTTTCTATGCAATGATTAGTACAAATAGCAGATTTGTATGAAGCGTTTTGGGCTGCGTCGCCAGCGAGGTCAATATTTGTCTCAAGATTTTGGGTATTTATATTCTTTTTCTCAAAAATGGCCCGCAAAGTGAACATAACTCGCTACATATTGGAAGGTAAAGTGTATAGTTGAAGGGCAGATCAGAATTAAAAAATAAAAACATTGCAGGCCGCCTGGAATGTTACATATGAATTTCTTTATTTGTCGAGTACCAAACTTTTTAAAAAGTAGAAACTGGCATATAAAAGACGGCACAGGTCGTTTTCAGCCAAATCAAGTCGTATTTTTCTGTTGCAAACGCGGCGACATTTTTGTATGTGTCATAAAAAGATTGCGTTTTTCGGTGGAAAAATACACTTGCGATTCTGTTTAAAAAAATATATGACGATTAATTTTATGTAATTTGCAGTATCCTCAATTTGTATTTAATAATAACGCTTGATTTAAATTTAGTCTTTTTTATTCCCCCATTTTTGAGAAAAGCACTATATTAGCCTCAGCCGGAATGGCAATTGCAGGCTTCGTATTATAATTAAACGGACTCGCAAGCTCGTCCGTTTAAACAAAATACTCAGCCTGCAATTGCCTCCTTCCCGGCTACGGCAATAATGTACTATTATCTATCCAAATATCATAAACCCTCCATGATGCGTTCAAGAACCGCACATTATGACGACCATAAAACAGACTGTTTTGTTAGAACAAATTTCTTATCTGTGAAAATGTTGTTATTACAAGATACAAGATATTTATTCATAAAAGTCAATGTTTTACAAGTCAGGTATGTACATAATAAGTAGTATTATTTATTAATTACATCGGATGTCAAATAAAGGTCGCATATAGCTTTATATGTCTGAGTGATACAGGAAGTTTCCATTCAAAAATATTAGTTACTAAATTGTGATGCCTTAACTGTAAGGTTATGTAGGTGCTCCTAATACTTAGGGCCAGTGCACGTCTCAACAAATTCGTCATTATTGCTAAATAATAACATCGATTTCGATAATATTATTTCATTCAAATTTCGAACATCGCTGAAAAACAAAGAAATTTGATTCGACCTCTATTCTAATATCAGTCGAGATGACGTTTAGTTCGAAATGAATTGTCAATTTGCATACAAATTTGACAAATGTCGCACGTAAGTAAGATATCGAACGACATGATAGTTGGATCCGACTCTAGTTTGCCTCTGAATTAAAAAAAAATATATGACAGCTGCAAGAAAACAACGCCGCGATGCCGGTCATAATATGCGGCTCCTGAATGCATCATGGAGGCTTATGATATGTGGATAGATAAATTAGTGTATGTAACTGTACATAATTAGGCATTAAAACACTCGTGTGATGTTATTATGAAACTCGCCTTCGGCTCGGTTCATAAACCCACACTCGTGTTTAATGCCCTTCATTATGTACAGTCACATAAACTACTATAATTGTAGTTGCTCCCATACAAACATCCTCTCCAAAAACTGGTTCGAATGGCATCGTAAAAAAATGATAGTCTAGCTAGACCTACTTATACGCGTACGAAGTAGTAAATCGTTTTATCTTATAAATGTTTTTATTATCAGACGGAAGTGGACAGCGAGGGCGTGGCCATCGGCGCCCCGGCGGAGCAGGGCGGGCCGCCCACCACGCCGCCCAAACACAAACCCAACAAGTGATGCTGAAGCACTCCATCTGTACATTATGTATACACACACCTACCGCAAGAGCGCAAAGAGCTTCGATCTAACAACGGATGACACAGCACCGCGGCAGCCATTCACTATTCAACCCTTACCTTACCCATAAACGTACTAGCTGGTACATTATGTGGATACGCCTATCCAATGTAAGTGTAAGGCTCGAGTGCCCGCGCCGCTGTGAGCGGGGCGTGCAGCGTGCATATTAAGCTGCGTACGAATTAGAGCAAAATAGGTGAGCCGTGTGTGCCTCAACCCGAGGCTGCTCTAATTCGTACGCAGCTTTAAACAAATGCAATTTATATGGACGCTCAATGCCCCGCTCGTAGCGGAGCGTGCACCCAGGCCGTACACTAAGGGAGGACATACCGGTAGATTTACCATTGAAATACTAACACATTTATTCAAATACAATGTATTTTAGCGGCGTTAAAATCGCTTGTCTTTGTCTCGATCTGACATTATGATATTTGTGATTGTAAGAAAGACAAGAGACGTTTTAACTACTAAAAGGTATGTTAAGTTTTATGAATAAGGGTGTCATGTGTTTTGATGCAGATATTGCCAATTTTAAGGTTCTGCAGAAGAGTTGCCATTTGTAGTTCATCGGGTCTACAAAAAATGTCATACATTACGTTCGCCGAAACGTTTACATTTAATTTATTCAGTGTATCAAAGCAATATTATTCAGTTAGAATAAATATTCTATGTCATTTCTTAAATTAAGTATTCAATGAATTATATTATGATTTTCCTGAAATTATTAGTGACTACTCTTAGCATTTTTTTAATTCTAAAGTGAAGGTAACCTTTGGTAGGGTATTATACATCTTCTAGAACTTCATTAACTAGTTTAGTGTCACAAAACACTTCTTTATATTTATATGTTATAAGTTATACCATTCGTATTTGCCTAACATTGATAGGTAGGAACTGTGTAAATATCAGCCATCTATTTCCCCAACGCTACCAGCAACAATTGAGTATCTTTGCATTGCCTGTCTATTATGAAGCCGAATAGTCGAGTGTCACCTATTGCCTGTCATGTATGTGAAATAGTACCAGATCTTTTTAAATCTAGCCCCTTAGCAATAGTCTCATTGTGATGCACAAAATGTGTAAAATAGAATGGTGCAAAATGTAATAAATAATTATGGAAATAGCTATGAAAGTGATGTTGATGGTGTTTTCGTCGGTTGTAGTTGGAGAGGTCACAGTAACGTCAGTATACGCTTCAGGAAAGCATCATTGAGTTTGAAAAGTAATCAAAATATACTAGATTGGGTTTTATAAAGCCAACAACAAAAATGTCAGGTTGTTAGTTACCAAAACTACCTACTGATTTGACCTAACATTATAGTAATAGGACTTCATAAAATCCATTCTAATAGTCACGTTTTGCTGGCTTGTGTAATTTATACGATGTATTATTCCAAATATAATCCCTATTTGGCTATTAAAGGATGCATAATTGCAAATTTAAAATTGAACACTGTCTATGATCTCTTCAATTTATCTGGATTTGTGTGATAGCGTTGCTAATGCATAGATATATTATATTCACTTGCCTTGATTGAGGATAATTTTATGTCTCGTATACTCGCATCTTATTAAAATATGCATTATGACAGAGTTAGTGCCACATATAGTTGTGGTGTTACTGATAATAGTTTTGTATTCTAAGTAAGAGCAAATAGTAGCTAGGCATTTTCATGTAGTCTTAATTTATGAATAAGCGTATTATCCATTTTCAATGTCCACGTCGCTTATTAGTTTTACGATAAAACTAACATTCTATCTAGGTATCTAGACAGACTTTAATCTACGGTGATCGTAGGAGATGTGACATTGGTAAAATTAAAACACGATGATGCAATCACAATATACAATAGATATACATTGGAAGTAATATAATAAATAAATAAATATTATGGGACAATTTTTACACAAATCGAACTAGCTCCATAGTAAGCTCTATAAGACGACGATATATTTAATTGATATAAATACTTAAATACATAGAAAACATCCAAGGCTCGGAAACAAATATTCGTTGCTCATCGCACAAATATTTGTCCTTACCGGGATTCGAACCCAGGACCTTCAGCTTCGTAGGCAGGGTCACTACCCACTAGGCTAACCGGTCGTCAAATGTGACGTAAGATAACAATAATCCATCAGTTTTGTGTTGCACTTCACATACACCACTGATACAAGTCTTGCTCGGATTCTGCAGTTGCTTGATGGAATGGACCAAGAACATTCTTGCAATCAAAAACAGTGTCAAGTAACTACAAAATCGTGCATTGAGCCTTTATTGTTCCAAATAGTGAATTAGTTTAATCTAGTAGGATATAGCAGAAATGAATTACAATATTAATAATATTTTTGTATGTTTAAAGGACAGCTCACAACGTAGGGCAATTAACTGTGGAAGCGTGTTTTTATAGTTTGAAAATTAACCTTATTTTAGAGTATTAATAACAATTTTAAACCTTATTCTAATAGATTTCGTTCAATTTAGGTTATGGATTTATACTTGCGTAATTTAAAGCATAATCTTCTAGTTTTAATATACGTACATCACGAACGAGATGATATTTGGTATTACCGAACCGAAGACGAGGTTACCGATATTAAGTTTTTATTATAACTAACGCCAGATTCAAGCATTTTAATGAAATTTTATTGTATTTTTCCTAAAAACATTTGGTTTCGTGTTTCGTAAATAAGGAAACGTCCGCCTAAACGTGTTTTTCACTGTTATAGCTTTCTAACATTGACGCAAGCAATATGTCTAATTCATAATTTTGTATATTTATAATTTTAAGCAGGATCATGTTAATTCATATGTGATCATGTATTCCGATTATCTTGAACTTATTTGTAGGCTGGTATTGGTTTTTTTATAATTGTATCCTAGACTTCGTTCGCCTGTAAATATTTGACGCTTAATTCCACTTTTAAAATACCGTAAGAATACTTTGTCGGACACACTTTGAACTGTAGTAGAAAAAAAATCGAAGTCTTATTTACATGTGTCTACAACTCCAAAGAAATCCACATAATGAAGTCATCTTATTTATTGATGCTAATTAAAGCAAGTAAGATTATTGTTGCTGAATTAAATTATTTTTTATTTAGAATGATGTGTTCTGTATATTAAGGATATTAATCATTATCGTTTATGAAGTTCTTTATTATTTAAGTTGAAAGCTCAAATAACCCGTGTTAGTCTCGAGTGACGCTCTGAATGACTTATGGTTTCTACAAATTATTAGGTACAATGTTTAAAATTGAGGAAGCTTTGATTTTGGTTTAAGGATATTAAAATAAGCATAAGTACGTTAAATAAGCATTTCATTTTATTTACCATCAGTTAGCTTCCTAGTAACACTTTTTCATGTGTCATTGTCAGAGAAAAGGGGCCTAACTGCGACCGGCGCTAATTAGTAACGCAGCGCTTATAACATGTATTGGAGTATATACGGGGTGTGGCCTGCAATAGGAGCAAAAAATGAAACTGGATTATTAAGCCAATCAGCAATCAGTTCCAAGTGGTTTAATAAAAAAAAAACCGGTCAAGTCCGAGTCAGACTCGCGCACCGAGGGTTCCGGACCACCCCGTACAATAGAAACAAGTCTACTATAAACGGGCACTCACAAAATATGTATTCACATACTTAGTGCGTGTCAGTTTATACTGGACATTAAATTTTCAGTGATATAATTAAAATTGTACGGTTTTCGTTTTTTTTCCTTTATCTGTGCTATAAGATGTTGCTTCGTATAACATTTCAAGATTCTGAGTTCATGGGAAGTACCCTGTAGGTTTTGATTCCCTTAAGAATTTCGAAAATTTGCATAAAACGGCTGTATCTTTTGATTGTGTTGGCTTAAAAGTTTGATTTTTTCACAGCTTCAAGGGACAGTATACCTGAGTATTTGATATAAATTTCAGCTTGATACATTCACGCATTCCTGAGAAAAGGGTCTTGACAGACGGACGGACGGACGGACGGAGGGACAACAAAGTGATCCTATAAGGGTTCTGCTTTTTCCTTTTGAGGTGCGGAACCCTAAAAAACAAGAAAAAAAACTTCTTTTTTGATGTAAGAGCATGCCTGGATTCTTTTACATAACTGGAATATTATCAATATTATTATACATTTTAAGTTAAAATACTTGCAAAATGTTAAAAAAATACTATGATATAAGTGCCCAGTGTTCTACCAAGATATTTAAAGAGTTACATGCTACGATATCGTGATGTCAAATTTCATTCATTACCTACTTATCGATCACAACTTCAATAATTTTGAAACACTGGGACCAACAGAATACCTGCGGATATTCTATGGAGTCATGCTTTAAAATTTTTGCTCCTATTACAGGCCATACCAGGTAGGAGGTACCTATACAATTACTTTTCACACGTCCTATTCAGAAAAGAGTCGGTGTTGCCAAGGGGCTTGCAGTGCAAGGTGGAGCGCGTCGCGTTAAATACCTAGCGCTCGCGAAACCTCGAGGAGCCAGTCAGTCGTAGGCTGGCGCCGCTCGAGCGAGCACATGTGCGTCGTGCCGTGATCCGCCGCCGCCGCCGACTTGAATGCGACGAATCGCGCGTACTTATTATTAATTGTTCTGTTAGTTTTTACGGAGTTCGATGGCCACGATGAAATACTTATTTGTTATACAAGGGGTTCCCTGTTTAGTTGTATTTTACCTGCGAGTGTTCATTTGAAACAGGAGCTAGCGAAAGGATTCTATGATTGACCACGAGCGAAGCGAGTGGTTCAAAAATAGAATACTAAGCGTAGCGAGTGTTTCAACACACGAGACGTAAAATAACTTTTCACCCGTGTATAACACAAATCTTTTCACCTCACTACAGCGAGGAAAATAAGAAATAGGGTAAAAAAAAAGGAAAAAAAGTAAAAATAAGTATTAAAAAGTTAAAAAAAAAGTAAAATAAGTTTATAAAAACTTTTAAATAAAGTTAAAAAAAAAGTTTAAAAAAATTAAAAAAAAGTTAAAAAAGGTAAAAAAAGTTTAAAAAAAAGTTAAAAAAGTTTAAAAAAAGTTTTAAAAACAAGGTTAAAAAAAAAAGTTGGAATTTTTTTCACGGAGTGAGCAAAATCGCATTTTGCTCACTGTTTTCACGCAGCAAAATATGTATGCTTGTTCGAGCTGCTGAGGTGAAAAAGCGATTTTCTCAATAGATATCAAACATACAAAAAGGCCTTTCCGAGCAAGTGAGGTGAAAACTAATGACAGCCGCTGGTGTTCTGTATATGGATGTTTAACCCTTTCAGGGCGAACGCTGTCCGCGCTTTGCGCACCGCTAAGGCGCAGAACTAACAAAAAGCTCGGTAAACCCGATGCGCCGAGCCGGCGCGGCGTCATGCCGGCCGACGGGTGCGAATCGTTAAATGGATGGGTTGATGCGTTTTTTCCACAAACCAAAAAAAATAAATATGTACATCATTATTTTTTTAATTTTAATGATATGGTCCTCCAACATGGAGTTTACTAGTATTTATTATTAAATACATTATAGTGGGTTATCAGATATGTTTAGAAAAAAAAACCAGTTGATTATTATGTTTTATTACAAAATAAACACATATGATAAAACTAAATCAACAAATATGTAAAATCAAATTAGGAACAAATTAAAATATCACAAAAGTACTTATCCTAAAAATACAATAAAACAGACTGAACTCTATAAATTATTATTATTAAAAATAGTTTCATGGTATTCGTCAAAACATCTTCCCATGCAAAGTCCTGGTCTACCCAAAGGAACAATGGTTTATCTTTTTTTTACCTGCGACAAATTGTGAACGGTAAGTTTCTTTTTAGGGTTCCGTACTCAAAGAGTAAAACGGGACCCTATTACTAAGACTTCGCTGTTCGTCCGTCCGTCCGTCCGTCCGTCCGTCTGTCACCAGGCTGTATCTCAACAACCGTGATAGCTAGAGAGTTGACATTTTCACAGATTATGTATTTCTGTTGCCGCTATAACAACAAATACTAAAAACAAATTTATTTATTTATTTATTAAGAGCCTGTTGTGTCCCACTGCTGGGCAAAGGCCTCCCCCCTCCGTTTCCAGACTTCGCGTAAAAACAAAATAAAGCATTTTTTTAAGGGGGCTCCCATACAACAAACTTGATTTTTTTTGCCGTTTTTATAGATAATGGTACGGAACCCTTCATGCGCGAGTACAACTCGCACTTGGCCGGTTTTTAATTATTTATTTAATAAGCAAGTACTTATTTAGTGTAACTTAGGTACTTAATATTATGAAGTTGCAAGATAAAGCTTGAATAAAGTAAAATGTGGGCACAAGTTGTAAATGCTTATAATATATTTTTATTTATACAATATGGAAACTTCTTAGTATTATAAATAAAAACTATTTGATATCATGAATAAAAACAGCGTTCCACTTTGATCATTCATTATTCATTAGTTTTCACGATGGCGAGCTCTGCACACAAGAAACGTGAAATTATTTTGCGCAAACATACTGAAAATCCCCATTTAAGTTATAGGGCATTAGCAAAACTTTTAAAATTACCGCAATCTTCCGTATGTTTAGTTTTAAAAAGGTTCCGAGAACGACTGACAGTAGATCGCAAGCCGGGAAGTGCAGATAAGCAAGGCGCAAAGGATAAAAAAAAGAAGCCCATGTCTTGCGGCTTTTTACAGCGAATCCGAAGTTATCGTCCCGTGATGTCGCAAAAAAGGTCAAAATGTCGCAGTCATATGTACAAAAAACTAAGTCTAGAGCTGGATTAAAGTCGTTCAAAGCACAAGCTGCACCCAATCGCGACGCTAAGCAAAATCTGTCTGCAAAACAGAGATCACGAAAGTTGTACGACAATTACTTGACAAAATTTGGATGCGTTGTATTGGATGATGAAACATACATCAAACCAGACTACAAGCAGATACCGGGGCAAGAATTTTATACTTCTAAGAATCGTAAGGATGCCCCAGAAGATTGCAAGATAAAAAAGACAACGAAGTTTCCAAAAAAAATCCTTCTATGGCTAGGCTAAGCTATTTGTAGTTGTGGTAAAAGAAGTCGTTCATTCGTAACAACAGGCACAGTAAACGGTGAAATCTACAAAAAAGAATGTTTGCAAAAGCGTCTACTGCCCTTTTTACGCAGTCATAGCTCACAGCCATTATTTTGGCCAGACCTTGCGAGCTGTCACTACTCTAAAGCAGTAGTTGAGTGGTATAAACATAACGATGTCGCAGTGGTACCTAAAGAGTGCAATCCTCCAAATTGTCCTGAACTGAGGCCGATTGAAGAATATTGGGCAATTATGAAAGGTATTCTAAAAAAAGGAGGCGGAGAAGTTAAATCGGCAGCTGAATTGCAAAACAAATGGAAATGGGCTTGCAAGAGATATCCTGACAGTGCTGTGCAAGACTTAATGAACCGGATTCGACGCAAAGCACGCAGTATGGCATATAGAAAGCAAATTAAATAATTGTATATATTTGTAAAAATGGTTATTAGTCTAGTAAATAAATGCAATAAAAATTTCCTCGAAATATGTTCCATAACATTTTTATTTTTGTTACTTTATGTGCCCATGTTTTACCGTGTTCAAGCTTTATCTACAATGTTACAATACGAACCGGCTGGTTAGGTACTTACTTACTTATTACTTTTAACGGGATACCTACAGTAATTTTCTTCAAAATGAAGCACGGGTTTGAAAATGTATTTTACTTAGCTAGGTATAATGGTTGTCCTGTCCTATTTTAATTAAATGAGAACGTGCTTATAACAAAATACAACAATACATACATATACATATAGGTAAGTCGGTGCAGAGCTTCATCACTTTTTTGCCAGCAGGCAAGTGTGACAGGGAAAAATGCTTACGTCGTCGAAAAACGCTCGTATATATACAGGGTGGAATTTCATAAACTGTACATAATAAAAGGAGAAAAATTTCAGCCAATTTCATCGGTGAAACGGTGTTTTTTTTTTTTTTCTAGTCATTAGTTTTTTTTTTACAGAATTTTGAAATTTTTTGTAAAAACTCGGGTAATACACCTAATTCAGGCGGTATAACTTTTGATCCAATGGTCCTAAAATGAAAATAAAAAATGCAGAGTATTACCAAGGGACAGGTTAATAATTCTTAATAACAATAGAAAACCAACTAGAAGAGAAAATCCGCAAAAAAAATTATTGTTTTAGAAAAATGGCTACAAAAATTACGAATTTTAAAAGAAAAACACAATTTTCTGAAAAAAACGCAGATTTAGTTACCATTTTTTTTGCTTAGTATTAAACCTCATTTAATGCCTATTCTAAAACCGTTTTTAAACTGTCTCAGACTTTGAAAAATACCACGCAAATGGGTACGTAAATCAAACCATAATTTTATTAATTTTAATCCTCTTAAAATCCTTAATGACCGTTTGTTCACAGGTAGTTGAAGGGTGTTATTGGGTTTTAGGTGGAAATAACAAATTACGTACTTAGTATTAATCCTCACTTAATGCCGATTCTAAAACCGTTTTTAAACTGTCTCAGACTTTGAAAAATACCACGCTAATGGGTACGTAAATCAAACCATAATTTTATTAATTTTAATCCTCTTAAAATCCTTAATGACCGCTTGTTCCCAGGTAGTTGAAGGGTGTTTTTGGGTTGAAGGTGGAGATAACATGAGGGGTATAAAGGCATTGGGCAATAGGTCAACTATTCAGTCGCTCGCAAATCGCAATTGCTTGTCTTTGCTCGCCACTTCTTTGATTACTCCAGTACTTGTTCAGTTTGAATCATCATGCCCCGCTTACGAGAGTTTTCGCCGTTACAAATAGCCAACATGCACTATTATTATGGATTGTGCCATGGATCTGCAAGAGCTGCGTGTATCGCCTATTTGGAGCAGTATCCTAATGACGTTCCAAGACCTGCTGCTCGCCACTTTCAAGAAGTTCATCGCCGGTTGTGCAATATTGGCCTGGGATACGGTGGCCGAGATCGCCGAGAGCCAGGAAACATAATTGATGTTGCCATAGAAGAAGCAGTTCTCAGAGACTTGTACGCGGACCCAACCACGAGTCTAAGACGCTTGGCATTGAGGCACGGAATCTCAAAATTCTCTGTCTGGAAAATTTTGAAGAAGGAAGGACTGCATCCATTTCATTATCAACGGGTACAAAATTTGCAAATTGGCGATGCCCGCGTTAGGTGTGTTATGTCGACTTGGATACTTGGCAATATCAGAAGGGATCCGGAATTTACTAGAAGAATTTTATGGATGGACGAAGCAAGATTTACTCATACGGGAATAACTAACTTCAGAAATTTACACACATGGGCTCACGATAATCCAAACCTAGTAAGACCATCTAATTTTCAAGACCAATTCTCCATAAACGTTTGGGCAGCGGTACTCGACGATCAATTGATTGGACCAGTCTTCTTACCGAATACTTTGAACGCCGACAGATTTTTACTGTTACTGAGAGACGAGCTCCCAGAGCTTTTGGAAGATGTGATGTTAGATGTGAGACAACGCCTGTTTCTCCAAATGGATGGATGCCCAGCTCATTGGGCATTAAGAGTTCGACATTTTTTAAATGAGCAATATCCCAATAGGTGGATCGGCCGAGACGGCCCCGTTGGATGGCCTGCAAGATCGCCTGATATGACGCCGTTGGATTATTTTCTTTGGGGTGATATGAAGCAACGGGTATATCACAGAATTGTCAATACCGAAGCAGAATTGCACGACAGAATTTTAAATGCAGCACAAGAAATAAAAAATAATCCGGGAATGATTCGACAGGCTACGCAACAAATTCAAGCTCGGGCCACATTGTGCCTCCAAGAAAGAGGAGGTCATTTTGAACAATTAATACCATACAGGGAACGCCCTTTGCAACACTAGAATAAGTTTTTTCTTTAATAAAGGTTTATCAATCGAATTTATGACTTTTAATTAAAATACATGATTTTATTTACGCAATTTTTAGGACTAATTTTCTTCCTATTGTTTTCTCTACCTAAAACCCGATAACTCCCTTCAACTACCTGGGAACAAGCGGTCATTAAGGATTTTAAGAGGATTAAAATTAATAAAATTATGGTTTGATTTACGTACCCATTAGCGTGGTATTTTTCAAAGTCTGAGACAGTTTAAAAACGGTTTTAGAATCGGCATTAAGTGAGGATTAATACTAAGTACGTAATTTGTTATTTCCACCTAAAACCCAATAACACCCTTCAACTACCTGTGAACAAACGGTCATTAAGGATTTTAAGAGGATTAAAATGAATAAAATTATGGTTTGATTTACGTACCCATTTGCGTGGTATTTTTCAAAGTCTGAGACAGTTTAAAAACGGTTTTAGAATCGGCATTAAGTGAGGTTTAATACTAAGCAAAAAAAATGGTAACTAAATCTGCGTTTTTTTCAGAAAATTGTGTTTTTCTTTTAAAATTCGTAATTTTTGTAGCCATTTTTCAAAAACAATATTTTTTTTTGCGGATTTTCTCTTCTAGTTGGTTTTTTATTGTTATTAAGAATTATTAACCTGTCCCTTGGTAATACTCTGCATTTTTTATTTTCATTTTAGGACCATTGGATCAAAAGTTATACCGTCTGAATTAGGTGTATTACCCGAGTTTTTACAAAAATTTTCAAAATTCTGTAAAAAAAAAACTAATAACTAGAAAAAAAAAAAAAACACCGTTTCACCGATGAAATTGGCTGAAATTTTTCTCCTTTTATTATGTACAGTTTATGAAATTCCACCCTGTATGTACGAGTACCTACCAAGGGGCTTGTAATGTGTAGGTACAAACCAAATGTTAATAAATTTCTTTCTCAATCACAAATTTTGGCCCTCATTGCTGTTTTCTTGGCGTGACAGCCCTAGCGCTACACGTGCCGTGCGTGAATGAATACAAGTTATACGATAGACAGAGAAGGAGAGAGTAGGCATGTTTCTTATGCCTAAACGCCGTTTTTGCTAGGGAGTGCAACTTCTGTACTTGTACTATTACTTATTCTGTGGTGTTGCCCTCAAATGATATCTACTTTCCTTCCGTAACATTCCCTGTTCAATTTCAATTTACCTCATAGTAGGTGTGAAAAGTAGTAATATTGTGTACACACACACTGTGTATTGTGTAGTTAAAACAAATATTTCCGTCTTTGGCGTAAACACTTTAATCCCTCGTTACGCTCAAGATTCTACTTTATATATTCCCTCGCTACGCTTGGGATTCTACTGAAGCATTTTTCGCTACGCTCAGGATTCAATAAACTGGCCTCGTGTAAATATATAATTTTGCTCCCCTGAGACATGTTACAATTTGTGACAGGATAAGACTCTCTCTCTCTCTCTCGTCTCTGATACTGATAACGTATACTTTTTAGGGTTCCGTAATCAACAAGGAACCCTTACAGTTTCGCCATGTCCGTTCGTCCGTCCGTCTGCGGCTTACCTCAGTGACCCTTCTTATTACTAGAAAGCTATGACGGCATGTGTAGGTATATCATGCAATTTAGTTTGCAGCATGTATAAATAAATCACGCCGACAAAATGATAGAATAAAATTTTGAACTGATTTATTTTTAAGGCTTTTTGGCTGATGGTAGCCAAAAAAGCGATCTACCACTTTTGGACCTTATTTAGTATGCAATAAAGTCGAAAAGTGGTAGACCACTTTCTTGGCTGACTGTACCTAGGTACCTCCTTTTTAGGAAGAAGTAATGATGTTATTTGTACCTTGTAATCGTTAGATACTTAGCTTGTTCAAAAATATTAAGGGTTTTGAAAACCATTTTTCAAATCAGGGACCCATTTGCGTGATATTGGGTTTTAAAGCCCTAATTTTTGTAAGAGTCAGCCCCCCCCTGCTGCCGGATAAATGGTTAGTACATATAATTAATTTAATAACTAATTAAATAGTAAATAATAGTCGACCAGCTTAGAAAATTTACTTGGAAAGGACAAATTTCGCACAAAATCATAATATGAAACACTCGCAAGCAAATAAAACGGCACACTTTGTGAAGAATTGCTACCGGAGGGTGTACCCTTTTTTGATCTTGAGTGATTCAGATTATCATTAGGAGACGGTACCTACACGAGCGAGATCGGCAGGACTGCATGCAGTCCTTCAGCGTGATTCGGCACGTGTGGATATGGCACGGCACCTTCACTGACCAAAGTGACCAATTGCCAAAAACACTTCAACAAATAAATTGCCCAGAAAAGTTAATTGTATCGACTGGAAAAACTAAATTTTGGTTAAATAACCGGCCCGGGAACGGCGGGAACGTATCACTTTTACCTAACCTTTTTGACGCCATTTTTCACGTACGAAAGTGACACGGAAACCTTTACTAGATATCTATAGTTATACCTCTTCTTACAAAGGTGGATACTTGGATAGCTGGACACTTGATGGCTGATGCGTTGGCGAATGCCCTTGTTCCGATCTTTATCACACAGGGACATCTCCGAGTAATGAGCGCTCTACCATACCTCGTAGTGCTACTTGGCTTTGGTGGTCCACGGCGACCACGGCTCTCTTACCAAACCCACCAGCTATTAGAGTTAACCTATATGTTGCAATTATAAAGTTTAGTACAGCACCTATTTCATGACAAACTCTTCTCTTGTTTAGTTTTCTACTACTAGAATATTTTGTCATTCATCTGACATCATTTGTCACTAACGTCTGCCTTGTATTGAACTAGGTCATTCCAGGTTGTAGATTATCATCAAGATGGTTTCTACGCCGCTTGGTAAGAGGCGGTTCGCTACCCTGGAAGATGCAACAGCCATTAATGAACTAATCAACGAGTCTATGGCCAAGAATTTCCGCATAAGAGACATATTTGACATAAATATTGTTATGTAAGTGGTTAAGGGTTACCTAGGCCTCAGTTATGGACAAGCATCGCATGGCGCGGCGCGGGAATATGCATAAACAACATATATTATGATGAAGTGTTTCATACACGCTTCTCGCGCCGCGCCACGCATCGCTGCAGATTACGATATGTACCTAGTTTTATATTGTTCGTATATTTGTATTTACTTAATTCTACCTTTGCCGACTGGCAAGCGGACACCCAAAATAAATAAAGAAACCAATTTAATAATCAAAGAAGAAACTACAACATTTGGATGTCACGATCAAAGGACATAACATATAATAATTCTCTACCACGCAATAATATCGCTTACCTAGGTATATCATATCTATTTACCCACCCATTTATAACTCTTTCATCTTGTGGGGGTCGTAAGAAGCGACTTGATGGGATGTTTAACATCACTGCATTTGTTTTTAGTAATTTATTAAATTGTAATTTTACTGGCACAATGTAGGTACCTACTAACAATAGTTTTAATGTTTTTACGTCATACCTGGCCATAAAGTAGGAATTACCGCACGCTATGCGTGCGGAAAGCCCCACTTCCTGGCCAGATAGAGAAGTAAAATTTTGTACTCACCACGGGCGGTAATAAAGATAGCCTCAGAGCGCATATTTATCGCCCTTGCCTTCGGCTCGGGCGTCAAATACCTGCGATCTGAGACATTCTTTGTTTAACCGCCCTAGGTAAGTAATGTACTATTGTAACCTACTAACACTTTTATGGGCTAAGCCTGCAATAAACTTATGAATTGAATTGAATTGAATTATCACACTTTGTTAAATGCAGCAACCCTTTGAGCACCAAGAGCTATAATATCGAATGACCTAATGTGAGGTTGCCCATTTATCCAAAACTCGTTGAAAATATCGAATGACCTAATGTGCGTTTGCCCATTTATCCAAAACTCATTGAAATTCATTGCAACCATGTCAAAATCATAATTTAACTACCTATTTACCTTTATTTAAGCTTTTAATTTGCTTGTTATATTTTTCCGTAACTTTGTGTCCAGAGAAAGCTCTACGCTAGCTATAGTTCAACTTAACGAGGGAAATGAAGTCGTCGGGTTTCTGGCTGCAAAAGGTCATCCCTTGCTTCCCTCGGTCCACCCGTGCGCATGGGAGCACTATATCTGGACTAAATACAAGTAAGTGTAGGGTCCCGTGTAGATACGGTGGAGGAAATTGAAGGTTTAGCACTTTTGGACCTTAATGTCCTTCAAATAGAGTTGATAGTTATAGTCAAAATCATTTATTCCATTGACATACAATATGCACTTGAATATGTCTTAAATCTATATGCCAATCAAATTAGATCCAAGAGAAGCGTTTTGAGGAGTTAATTCCCAGAAAGCTGGAAATCATTTTAATACCTTACTCGTAATTTGGCCCTAAATGCGTGTAATCCGAGTTTGCCCAATCCCAGGAGGTGTGCATAACTTTTGGGAGCCCAATAACCGCGAAATTGATGCTCTTTTTTTCAGTTCTTTGCATATAGATAGCATAAAAACGGTACGTCGAACGGAAAATGTATTCCATTCTGCGTCGAATGAATATCTAAAACTTCAAATTCAATTCAGTGGTATAGTCGAAATCAAAGGTTTGAAACTGGCAAAAGGGTCTAGCAGGCTAAGCTAACGAGAGTGGCCCCCGCCGAGAGATTTGGTGATTCTTTCGGGGGATGTATTGGCAGGCCCTGAGAACAATCCATGGTTAATAACAGTCCTCGATCTTCTTTTTTTTTCGAGTAATTTAGGATATTATAAAAAAATCAGGGTGTCATTTAAAGTGTCATATTAGTTCAAGATAGAGTAGGTAAGGTTCTCGAGTGGCGACCACGTACCGGAAGGCGCGGCGTGGGTAGGCCCCCCACAAGGTGGACTGATGACCTGGTAAAGGTCGCGGGAGTCCGCTGGATGCGGGTGGCGCAGGACCGGTCATTTTGGCACTCTTTGGCGGATCCCTATGTCCAGCAGTGGACGTCTTTCGGCTGATATGATGATGAGAGTAGGTAACCAAACAAAATCACTATGAATAAAAACATTACACTCCTTTTCGTTGGGCAGTCGTGTAAAAATAGAATAGGCTACCAAGTGCATATATTCAACCAACACCTTTGTTGTGCATGGAAGGAGGGATCGAGCCCCATATAAACGGATGACGATGTACCTACTGCTTTCAGAACAGTGGAAATGACTGCCCGAAATACGCTTTTCATCCATCTCCTTTGCTGGAATAAGAACTACGGCGGCCGTGAGATCGTCGATAGCTTACTGAGAAGTTTGTTTATGCATGATTCCTACCTGATGCACATTGCTATAGTCAAGTCTGTGCACAAATATCCACGTAAGCCTTCATTAACATTACCTTGACGACCGGTTAACCTGGTGAGTAGTGGCGCTGCCTAGTTGCCTACGAAGCTGAAGGTCCTGGGTTCGAATCCCGGTACCTATCTTATCTTAGCTTATCTTATCTAGGTGAGGGCCCTTTCGGATGCACTTCGACCCAGTGGGATCTTTTGTGAATTTGCCCTCTCCTATATACCTGCTCCCAGGCTTTCTCCATCATTTCCACAAAGCGGATGATGCAGTTCGCCGGGAGCACCTTGAATTCCTTTGGTTGCGGGTAACCGTTACCAAAGTAGTGCATTCTTTGTCTGGCAAGGGCATGACATTCACACAATAAGTGTTCCATAGTCTCGTCCTCCTCGCCACACATTCTACAGTCTAAACTATCCGATAGTTCCAACTTGGCCAAGAGATCCTTGACCCCGAAGTGACCTGTGAACACCCCAGATATAATTCTGAGTTGCTTCCTACTGGATTTCCAGAGTTTTCTGGTCCAGCCCGAGTCCACTCCTTCTATGAAGAGCTTAGAGTGCCTTAAGCCAGCCTCATTCCTCCACTCGTGTTGGTATTTGGTTTTGGCGTAGGCTTTAAAGGCCGATATTATGGTCCCCTGCGAGAGTCCCACAAAGGTTCTGGACCTACAAAGTGATTTGTAGAGCCCCCTCTTACAAGCTCATCTGCTCTTTCGTTGCCGATGAAGCCCTTGTGCCCTGGTATCCAAACTAGTTGCACCTTATTGTGCCTTTCAAGTCTGTTTAGTGCTTGGATGCCATTATAAATTAGTCTAGAGTCCACTTTCGGCGCCGTAAGCGCTTTAAGGGCCGCTTGACTGCCACTGAGTATATAGATAGTCTGCCCTTTGGTTTGCCTGTCTATATTCTCCTGTACACAGGCAATTATGGCGTATGTTTCCGCCTGGAAGACAGTTGCCAAACTACCCATGCTTATACTACTACTATAGTCATTTGCATATATGCCTGCTCCCGTACCGGATCCCATTTTTGATCCGTCCGTGTACCATATACTGTCTTCGATACCAGACTTTGGTGGTTCTAGACCTTCGGCCCACTCAGCCCTGGTTGGAACTTTTGTTGTGTAGTTCTTATGGAATACATACTTGGGTAGCATTTTGTCGCTTCCCATGTTTGTTATTCTGTCTAAGAAACCACCAGTCTCCATGTTTGTGTGCTTAGTCTTCGGCTTGCTATCGCTCCACAGTCCAAGAGTTCTTAACCTGTAGAGCGATTTGCGCGCCTCTGACTTAATCACCATGTGAAGTGGCGGTAGGTCCAGTAGGACTTCTAGCGCCGCTGTAGGCGTGGTACGAAACGCCCCTGTTATAGCCATGCATGCCGTTCTCTGCACCTTTCTCAGGGCCTCTCGGCATGTGCTCATTAAAGTCCTTGGCCACCATACCAGGCTACCGTACAGTATTATGGGTCTCACCATCATGGTGTAGATCCACTTCAGTACCTTAGGGTTCAGTCCCCATGTTTTGCCATACGCTGATCTACACATTCCAAATACCCTCAG
The DNA here is from genome assembly GCA_963854355.1 of Epinotia brunnichana. Classification (NCBI taxonomy): domain Eukaryota; kingdom Metazoa; phylum Arthropoda; class Insecta; order Lepidoptera; family Tortricidae; genus Epinotia; species Epinotia brunnichana. The sequence goes on along the minus strand of OY977949.1, from coordinate 10,514,466 downwards.
GGCCTTTGTAATGGTGAGATCTGTATGCTTCTTCCAGTTCAGTTCCTTATCCAGTGTGACACCTAGATATTACACGTCATTGGACAGTTCTAGTACCCTTCCGTACAGCTTCAACTGCTGTATGCCGCGAAGGGTCCTTTTCCTAGTAAAGGGTATTACTACAGTTTTGCCTGGATTAATGGATAATTGGTGACAGTCGCACCATCTCTCCACTTCCCTCAGTGCCTTGTTCATGATTTCTGATACCGTACTTGGGAATTTCCCATTAACCAGTATCACTAAATCATCAGCATATCCTACCGTGTGGATGGGACCTTTATTGAGTTCTGTCAAGAGTGAGTTCACCACCATCAAACTCCATAGAGTTGGTGAAAATACCCCACCTTGTGGACATCCCTTTGTGGCCGTGGCCATTATCTCATCTCCTAAAAGAGATGACTTTATCAGTCTGCCATTTAGCATGTTGCCTATCCATTTACATATAGTCGGCTCTATACCATGTTTTGCAGCTGCTTCGCTAATAGCATTATACGGTACCTATACTCGTAGCCTATGATACGAATAGAGGCACGTTCTGCACCCATCTGCTTAATGGATGAAACGTATTTTATGTATATCGAAATTAGTATGGTTACGAAATTACCAATGGGTTGGCAAAAAAAATCCTAGGAAGACTATGAAAAATTCAAAAACTAAAAAGATTTTGTTTTCTTAAACATTCAATTAACGAACAAATTGTATACTAGGTAATCCAAAGTATGAAACATAGAATGTAGGTACTAACGCTGAATTGTAAAAAAATTCCTGGCCAAATTGATTAATTTAGGTATCTATTTATTTTATTTTTTTTTCTTGGAGAAATGCCTTTACGCATCCCACCTAGCCGAGGAACTAGGATGGGTATGACGGGCTCCCGGGAACCCCCCGGACTACCGTCTAAAACCACCAAGGTATGCCCTCTCTGCCGTGTAGTAGGGGCGTCATGGGATCGCGAACATTTCACCACGACGCCCCTCGGCAACAGCCGCAGCTGCCCTCACTACTGAGGCAAAAGCCCCCCTCTCGTCGTAAGCGTGCAGGGCGACACCACACGCTTCCCGACCCGACCAAAGGACCTCTACGCCGGGAGAGGGTGATAGACCTCGGATACACCCTCTCAGACCCCCGCGCCGAACATGAATCCTCTGATGGCAGAGGATTTATTATAGAGGCAAACGGCAATGGCCTCTCCCTCAAGCCGCACCTGGGGGATCTTGCGATTCCCTGGACGGAACCCCCCGACCCCCCCGTGTCGGGTTATTGGTAACACCAGCAAGCGATAACTTAGGGTTCACTAAATTATCACTTGCCGTTGTCTCCAGGGCGCACCGGCCAAGACACTACCCATTCCTGCGGATCAACCGAATCAAGAGGAATCGGTAGAGTCCAGACACTCGAGGAGGTTACCCGACATAGCGCCCCTTTATTACCCAGCCTGGTTTTACTTATAGGTAGTTGCGTTTGAGCGGGTGTTGAAATGATTGACCTAAGTAACTGCGTTTCTAACGGAACACTACTCGTACACCTAGATCAGTCGGAAACCTATTGAGTGCATTAGCGCCAGCAAAATATTTATGTTTCAACTTTATAGAACTTTAAAACGGCTGTTTCGAGTTCTGACTTTCCCTGGATTCTTTTTCGCTTTTTGGGGCGTTCGCTTCAGCCGTTTAGGCCGTGCGAGTAGATAAGATTCGTGTTCTAAGATTCCTGAAGTAAGAGCCTTTGTACTTTTTCCAGTGTTGATGCCGGGCCAGAGTCGCTGTGAGGGCTCGTTCCGGCGAGTGTCCGTGGGGGAGCGCGGAGTGCCGCCAGACCTGTTGCCCGTGCTCAGCGTTGCGGAACGCGCTGAAGTGTGCCCGCGGCTCAGAGTGAGGAGGGCGGTGTAAGTATCACCAGATAGTGTTTGTGTCAAATGTTGACGGGACAGATTCGCTGTGCAGGCTCGTTCCAGAGATTGTCCGCAGTTCCCGATGCTCTGCATCGCAGAACGTGCGGAAGTGTGCCCGGAGGCTCAGAGTAAGAGGGTAGTTTCGTAGGTATCATTAGAAACTGGTGTTTGTACTTCAGTGTTAATGCAAGTACAGTATATGAACTCGCGAATATTGAATGAACATTCACAAAATAATTTTATTTCGTCAACTAAGCGCACAGTTCACAGCATAATTCCCTCGATTCGACTACTACTGTACTACCTACATGTAGATCAGAATTAAATTGGTTCGCTTCTCAGAACGAAATCTGAGGTCCGCTTACAGCGTTGGATCGTTTTGTGAATTGCCTGTAGTTCAATCCGATTTTGTATTCTAGCGAAGAAGACAACGACGACTTAGTGCCCATAATCGAACAGCACTCCACGCGTTTGCGGCAACTCTACGGCGAATTCTACATCAGCGAGTTGATATCGCGACACCCTGAGTCTGAACGGCTGCTCCTAGTTGGTGAGGTAAGGATATGAACAGTAGGTACAGTTTTATCGTATACATTCATGTATAGTTTTTTTTCCGGCTGATAAGTTACCTGCTTGACAATTTTTTTTTCAGTAGTTTTAATCTTTGACTTTAACCTGCTAAAATGGTTAAAAGTAGGATAGACAGTTTTGGCTTAGTTATTTGGCACTGTGGATGCGTGGTTCTAAAAAAAATACTGTGGTCCACGGAAATATGCACGCCACACGCCGCGTACCTACAGCGTCAAGTGGTATGGAAGTGCAGCTGCATTTCTCTAGAACGTGACGCTGTATAAGTGGTGTGCGGCGTTAACCGGAGATCATGGACTTAAAACCTTTTTTTTCAGCACAAAGAGTTTGCGATCGGAGTGATGATTTTCAACACGGTGATAAACTACGAGTCTTTAGAGGAGAGCTATGACCTCTCGCCGTTCGGAGGGCTTCGCCAATTGGACGCCAAGCCGGGTCACGGCGTTCAATTTGCTACAAGAGTATCTTCAGAAACGTTGTAAGTCTACAACAGAGGTTTTCGATAATGCGGCCCATGCAGGTTTCATCTGTGGCCCGGCAATAGGTTAAATTCGCGAGCGGATCCGCGGTAAAAACTATATTATTATTGTGATACAAGTGTTGCATAGATACGACGTTTTTTAACGCATTTGTGAGGAAATATAATTCTATTGACTGAAACTTTAGTGTAGTCGGCTAAATAGAAGCCACGCGGGCAGCTTGTCATTTACGAGTATAAAGGTTTAATTTTGGAGGAGGAAACTTTCGAGTCGCAGCTTGAAAACGAAATGTTTGTATCAATCTTTTTTATTGTTTCTAGGCTTGATTTTTCTGCAGAGAAGGGCGATGTCCTCCAGAAACGCGGTGTCGCTAGCGTCCAGAGTCTCTTACCAGTAGCAGTCGAACCACTTCACAACACTGATGCTGATGACAAGGTATCTTCGAATGGTAGCGCGATTATCGCCCATGTTTATTTTGTAGAGTAATATTTTTACGCATCCCGCCTGGCTGGGGAACCAGGACTCCCGGGAACCGCCCGGACTGCCGTCTGAAACCCTACGGTGTTCTACACGCTGCCCTTTGGCGGAGCCACGGAAACGTTTGCGCACACTTCCGCGACGTGATTTGATAACATAAATTAGTTGATATTTTTTCAATGCAAAGATGACTTTGAATGATCATTAGATATCCCATTTCTGACCCCCGACGCAGACGAGGGGTGATATAGGTTTAAACTGTTTAAAGTGTATTATTTGTGTATCTGTATATGGGGCAGAAGTATTTTTCATAACCCTTTTCCAGGCCGGCAGTTGAAAAATTACAGTCGAATGTCAGTCTTATTCATTGACATTTAAATGCTGCATCTGCATGTGGTCAATATAACGCCTCTGCCTGGAAAAGGGTTAAAGTACCCTAATGAATATAATGTTGCCCAATTCTAGCTTCGGCCATTGGCAGGCAAGTGCAACAGATAGCGTAACAGAGTGGTCACGTTCCTACTACTATTTATTGCTCCGCGCGCAGCTAGTGTTTGGAAATGGGTGCGCCAAAGTTAATTTAAGCGCCAGAACCGATTTTTTTAAATTTATTTACTTAGTCTCTACTCATAACTACTGCATATTAACCCACAATAAAATTAAGAAATTGTGATTAAATTTAACCTACCTATCGTTCCGATATACCTTATTCGAAAAACGTAAGTATATTCAAAACAACATTATGTGAAACAATGTAATATCTGTCATGACATTATAAGATGAACAAAAAATCACGAAGAGTGATGATTACGAGTATGATCACAAAGATGGACTACATAGATGGACTAAGCTCCTTACCAGAATAAATACATACTTTATTTTTTAAGTAACAAAGAACTAACACTAGAACATAAGTCTGTATATAACTAACACCTATGGATTCCGTCCGAAATAAAAGATTAATTTACAAATTTTAATTTACAAAAGCGGTATTAGTACAAAAATCGACCGAAAAAGTTAAGAGCCAATATGGACCCTTTGGAAATACTATAGTCGTGCCAGACAGACTATTCCGAGCCCCGACATCGAACTGAGTTATATTGGGACCCGCGGAGCCGTGATGCACGTGTTAAACCGTACTGCACCGATCTCCGAGGTCCAAATGGGCTTCGACGTCGCACCTTACGAATAAAGCGCGACTAGTAAAGTCACATTGTTTAGAGCCTCCCGACTCTCGGGGCTCCACAGTGAGCATATCCTTGCCGGATTCGGCTAGGCTGGCTTCGGCCTTAGAGGCGTTCAGGCATAATCCCGCGGATGGTAGCTTCGCACCACCGGCCGCTCGGCCGAGTGCATGAACCAAATGTCCGAAACTGCGGTTCCTCTCGTACTGAGCAGTATTACTATCGCAACGACAGGCCATCAGTAGTATCGACTCGCACATGAAGGGTTCCGTTAAATAAATTGCAGTTTACGATTTATGCCGTATTAAAAAAAAACTACTTACCAGATCTCGTTCAAACCAATTTTCGGTGGAAGTTTGCATCATACTACATCATCATCATAATGTACATCATATATTTTTTTGAGTTTTATCATTCTCTTATTTTAGAAGTTACAGGGGGGGGGGACACACATTTTACCACTTTGGAAGTGTCTCTCGCGCAAACTATTCAGTTTAGAAAAAAATGATGTTAGAAACCTCAATATCATTTTTGAAGACCTATCCATAGATACCCCACACGTATGGGTTTGATGAAAAAAAAAATTGAGTTTCAGTTCTGAGTATGGGGACCCCTAAAACTTAATGTTTTTTTTCGATTTTTGTGTGAAAATCTTAATGCGGTTCACAGAATACATCTACTTACCAAGTTTCAACAGTATAGCTCTTATAGTTTCGGAAAAAAGTGGCTGTGACATACGGACGGACAGACAGACAGACGGACATGACGAATCTATAAGGGTTCCGTTTTTTGCCATTTGGCTACGGAACCCTAAAAACTGCATACCTACACTGTGACCGGTTTTAAAAAAACTGCACACTCTTTACAGAAATTGAGCTGGCAGACCCACGAAGACTCCATGACGAAATATTCCGCCGAAGAACTGTATTATAATGAAATGACACTGGACGACGACGACGAGATCGACTTCGATATAGTCAACATTGACAATTCCCTGCTGAGAGTACCCAGGCCTCTGTCGGTTGACCTCAATATAGATTTCCTGTAATTATTAGTACCTACCTACACATACTGCTCTGTTTGTCGCATGTGTGCGACCATATCGGCATAGTAGAAAGAGGGCAGTAGGCTATCTCCGGCCCAATCCGCGATATACCGCCTAGTGCCTGCAATACGGCCACAACTCACAATTAAAACACATTTGAGATGTATATGAATGAATGAATGAATATATTTTATTTCAGGTCTTCACCGACCCATATAAGAGGTGTTAGTTACATTTTAATTATAAGGTTAGATTACAAAGCTTACATACAATTTAACATACAACATAAACTGACATACACAGAACACAGAACATACACTTACTTACTATATTGCAAGGTAGATTTGACCTGCCCAATCCAATACAGAAGTATTGGACAGTCAAACCTACCAGCCATCATTTTCAGGATGCTGTTGGTACTTTTCCTCACTCGAGCCATCAGGGATGAAATTTTATTTCGCATAATCGCATGGAAGTCATTTGATATTATATATGTCCACAATACTGCACTGTGCAATAGAGCCACATCTCAAATGTGTTTTAATTTTGAGTTGTGGCCGTATTGCAGGCACTAGGCGATAATTGCCTACCGTACTTGCCTGTCTCAGGGTTGTCACTTTTAGCTAAATTTTAATTCAGTGCCTAGAAACTGGCAAGGGCCGGGAAGTTGTATTTTTTACTTGTGTTGTCTGAGTTCGGGGATTTTGGGGTCGCTTTTACCTAAAACAACCCAAAAAAAATACCGCCCGTCTCTTAGACTATAATCAATTTTTGTTCTGTTGTTACGAATGGTTACGCTTCGAACTTTGCTCTATTTATCTGATTCACAATTCGTCAATTATTTTAAATTACGATTTTATAACTGTACCTACAATACTGAGAAATCGGCATGACTAAACGTAAACAATGCAATAGCAGAGCTGCATATCAATTGACAGATCAAAAGTACCTAATACATTCTAGCCTGCCTACTTCGTTTGTCTGACAACAAAAAAATAAGTAGGTATCTCATCATCAAGTAAAAATTAGATGCTAGAATATGTGACTGCTTACCTTTCCTGTTCAGTAGGTAATCTGAACAGAGACATCTCTGGAATCGAAGCAAAAAGTAGTCGAAAAAACCTCGCGTGATTTGTGCACAAGCCCATAGTAAACACAAGCAGAGGCAAACGACAGGCGGTCTTATCGCTAGAGAGCGATCTCTTCCAGACAACCTTAGGGTAGCGGAAATCAAATCTAACCAGTACGATTCATAGTAGGTGATGCAGAGATAATTTATGAAACCTAGTAGAAATTACAACACATACATACCTGCCTAGGTATTAGAAATAAGAATAATATATGTGTACATACAGATGTAGTGCATAATTGTTTTCCATCGTATTTTCTCATACTGTGACCGACTGAAATAGCAAGACACGTTGGTACGTTTCCGTGAAAATACGATGGAAACCAATTATGCACTACATCTGTTAGGTACTTAAATATAATGAAATTAATGAATATACATACATTTATAAATACTCACATCAAATAACATACCAGGCTTTCGGCTGATGATGATGATGAAATAACATAGGTACTTACAGAAGAAATGTTTAGAAAGAGTCAGCCACAAAGTCTAAGGAAAAAGTGTAATGAGAGAGACCAATATTTAGTATTTTTTTAGTAGTAAGAGATTCAGGTGGTAACGAATTCCACTTCCGAATAGCTTGAAAAGTGAAGGAAGAGCCATGTTTCGGGTATTTTAACGACAAAGAACTAGCATGGATTGGTCTTATCAAAAAAAATAAAAAAAATCAATCATTTATTGAGCAAATAGGCCACAAGGGCACTTTTACATGTCAAATGGTATTCTACAATATAATATTAATAATCTTACACAATAATCATTTAAAAAATGCAGATTTTAACCAATTAAACGAATCAATTTAATTCAATCTAAACGGTTAACAAACTAAACGACACTAAATGAAAACAAAAAAAAAACAAAATTGTATATATTCGATATAAGATCTGTATCAGAATTAACAATAAGTTTATGATATTAATTTAGTACCCCAGAGATGTATAAGGTCTCTGAGCGTCCAAATACAATTAATAATTATTCTAATGTGTTTATAGAGATGTATACCTACTGTCTCTGAGCGTTTAAAACAGAAAAAAAGGATCATCTCCATCTCCACTTATAATAAATCTCTAAATTAAAAAAAGAATCAGCCAGTTTGAAACTAAGCTTTGCGCGGTTCGAATGTTCTCAGCATCCCATGAACGGAAAAATATGAAACATTTTATATAGGTACATTATTATTCTAGCTGCAACTTAGGATAGTTTTTATCCGACTGCGACAGTTAATTAATTTTCCGAAATATACGACTTCATTTAATTTTTCATTTATTTTTATTGAAATCAAACGCTGCTCCAACTGTCAGCTATAAGAACCGTCAAATTTTCGTCAAAATGGCGGAATTGCTTTGCCTTTCACTTATTAATAATTTAAATCCCGTCTACGATAGACCTTTACGAGACAAATGCTAAAATATAAACCATAAAAAAATATTCGATTCTGATACGAGAACTTATATGCGCAAATGTCGTTTTATGTCGTAATTTCAATAAATGAAATCAACAAATTTGAACAATATAATTAACACGAATTTGTTTTTTTTGAATGACAATGGCACGCGCTCGGCGCATTCAGCCAAAGTACCTGCGACGCTACCACGAAAACCGATACTCAATGTTCATATATTTGCATCCCTGTCACTCGAGTATGGTTAGTGCGATAGAGATAGAGATACCCGAATATTTTCGAATTCCGAAGTTCGTGGTTATAGCTCAGGAATCGAAAATATGGTAAATAATCATAATGTATTTTCACGAAAAAGAATTTAAAATAAATATAGTCAAATGGAGAAAAAAACAAAGCAAGAGGTTATATAGGTAATGATTAAGTTATAAGAGTCCAAAGTTTTAAGAGGGGGTATGTTCTGTCCCTTTTCCGCAAAACGCACCTTCATATGAAACGATTGTTTTTTACTATGACGCTCGAGTATATTGACGTCACAGTCCCTCATCGTTTTCTCACTCTAACAAGCGACATTAAAATGTATGTAGCTTCATAATTTTTTGAGATATTTGAATGGGAGTTTCATTATCTTCTATCTATTTATACATAATAAATGCCTACTTATGTCCTGACTGACTTATTCACTCAATCACTCACTCACTAATCAACGCACAGCCGAAACTACTAATCTTAGAGAGTTGATTTTTGCAGAGTAGGTTGCTTTTATAACGTGGGCTAGGGATAAAAAGGGATTTTTGAAAATTCTACCCCTAAGGGGGTAAAATGGGGGTGCAAAGTTTGTATGGGAGAACCTTTTTTTTTTGAGCTATAGACTTAAACTTTGTAGAAAAATTAGTTATTAGAATACAAATGAAACACTTTCAGCGTTTTGGAAAATTCCACCCCTACGGGGGTAAAATAGGGGTGCAAGGTTTGTATGGGGGAAACATTTTTTTTTTAAATAGAGACTTAAAACTTTGTAGAAAGATCAGTCATTAGAATACAAATAAAGAACTTTCAGGGTTTTAAAAAAATCTACCCCTAAAAATAGGGGGCTAAAATAGGGGTGCAAAGTTTGTATGTGGGAAACTATTTTTTTATGCTAGAGTCCTAAAACTTTGTAGAAAGATTATTTAAATACAAAGAAAGTACTTTCAGCGTTTTGGAAAATTTCACCCCTAAGGGGGTAAAATAGGGTGCAAAGTTTGTATGGGAAAAACATTTTTTTTTTAATAGAGACTTAAAATTTTGACGAAAAATTACTTATTAGAACATGAAAAATACTACATTCGGCGTTTTACAAAAATCATTCCCTAAGGGGGTTAAAAAAGGGTGCAAGGTTTGTATGGGGAACACTTTTTCTGAGCTAGACACTTAAAACTTTGTAGAATGATTACTTATAAAAATACAAAAAAAAAGACTTTCAGCGTTTTGAAAAAATCTATCCCTAAGGGGGATAAAAAGGGGTGCAAAGTTTTTATCAGCGAAAGTTTATGTTTTTGAGTTCGAGACTTTAAACTTTGTAGAAAGATTACTTATTAAAATACAAAAAAAGAACACAAATCGTTTTAGAAAATTCCACCCCTAATAGGGTTAAAAAGGAGAGCAAGCTTTGCATGGGCAACACTTTTTTTTGAGTTAGACTTAAAACTTTGCAAAAAGATTACTTATTAGAATACTAAAAAAGAACTTTCAGCGTTTTAGAAAACTCCATCCCTAAGGGGATCCTTAAGATCCTTAAGAAGGGTAGCCAGTGTTGTGTGGGAAAAACTTTTTTTTTTACTAGACTTAAAACTATTCAAAATGTTACTTATTAAAATTAATAATAAAGTACTTTCAGAGTTTTAGAAAATTCCACCCCTAAGGGGGTTAAGAAAGCTTTGTATGGGCAACACTTTTTTTGAGCTAGAGACTTAAAAGTTTACGAAAAAAGTTCTTTCAGCGATTAGAAAAATTCAACCTCTAAGGGGGTTTAAAAGGGGGTTCAAATTTTAAATGGCGAGCAATAAAATTTTAAAGTGTGAGTAAGAGATTCTTAACTTCGGTCTTATTCTGTACGTTAAAAGACTACAAAACTGATTTCAGAGTTTTTCCAAATTCATCCCCTAAGAGTGTTAAAATTGGTTCAAAGTTTGAGTATTTCAAGGCATTTTTAAAGTATGAGATTTTTAACTTTGGTTTTAGACTGTTTGTTTACAAACTAGAAAATGAACATCAACTTTTTTTTTAATTATCCCCTAAAAGAGGGTTCAAATTTTGTATTGAGAGAAATCATTTTCTAAGACGATAAAAAGTTCTACGCGGACGAAGTCGCGGGCAACAGCTAGTTAATGTAATATTATCAGAGATGTACAGGGTCAATAACAATAAAACGTGTCAAGAACAGAATGATGTCTCTCGTCAAAATAATGATAATAACACTAGTATTTAGGTAGTTAATATGCCCTTGTAAGAATGAACAGACCGGACTCCACAAACAGGTAACTAGAACGGTTAACTCGGTCCTCGCCTGCGCGGCGCGTGGGTGCGGGGATAGGACGATAACGGGGCGCGGGCGGCATGCGAGGACTGATTAAAGCACTGTAGGTTCATAATATAACCTCCTCCTTTTTTGAAGTCGGTTAAAAAAGAGTTAAGCGCGCAGGTGGTGTTAGCCCGGCAGGGATAAATGCTGTAAATTATATTCAGAGCAAAGAGAATAACTCTAAAGTATTTAAATTGTACAGTCGGCCAATAAAGTGGTCCACCAGTTTGACAAAAGTTTCTGTGACATCTAATTATCGCTAAGGTAACTGTCATAATATTATTGCAAGTGGAATTCGACGTTTTTTATGACGTTTAAATGAACCTCGACCGTAGTGTGGTACCACATTTTCGCCGACTGTACACATATGTTTAATTTTCAAGTAGTCTAACAGAAGCCGAAATCAATGGCAAGAACGTTATGGCGACCATTCAAGAAAAGGTTGACAACAGCGCGAGTAAGCTGAAGAAAGCTAGTAAGTCGCATTTATATATCTAATTAATCTTCAATAGGGAACATTACGAGAACACACTCTCGACTTATCACATATGGATGTGTATGTAGTATGTAGATATATGTATACTTGCAGAAATAGGTATATTTATTTTCTTTAGTTAATTTAGGCATGAAACTTTATTTTATATAAGATGAATTTAATAGGTTAAGTTGTATAAAAACTGAGCGCGTCTCGCCATCAAACGTAACAAATTGGCGAGGATATAAATGTTTTGTAAGATGTAATTTGAAAATATAAATAAATAATAAAAAAAAATAAAAAAACTCTTCGTAGGTGGCGACACTAGCAGCGTTGACATTGTAACTCGTTCCCACTTGCGGTATTGTCTATGCAAGCATCCTTGTCACTCATTTGACAATGAATTGTGCAAGTGTGTGTGAATCCCTATATTTCTATACTGTTTTACTATTAGTGGTAGTGCTGCCTCTGGCGGCAGAACATTGCAGTAATGTTCCCTATTACCGAGGTGGTTTCTGAGTAGCACTTACACCGACGTACTGTCTGACAGACGCCATATTTCAACTCGATTTAAAAAAAAATCCTATTGACATGCGAGTATTATCAAAGCTTTTAAACTAGTTGGGTAATTATATTAGGTAATTAAAAATGGGATAAAAAACATTGAATAACTTCAATCATGCTAACAATATTTTTTTAATTATGAGGTGACATTTTTTGATATGCTAAATTTCCAGACTTGGTTCAGTTTAATTTTTTACTAAAATCATGAAGATATTTTCTATATAACATAAAATATCTTTTGATTATAAGATGTTTCATCATATTAAAGAAATGAAAAGCTCCTAACTTTAAACATAAAAAAGCTGACATCATATGATTTAGGCATATTTTGAATGAACTAATGTGTAGTTCCTAATGATACTAGCTTCCTACGGGTAATTAATAATATTAATTATACTGACAGTAAGCCTTACTTGTTTTTTTCTTAGAATTCTATATAAAAAAAAAATAGCTCAAACTTAAAAGATGACGTCACGGCTGGGATACACGATACAGGAGACGTGCATATTTTTTGTACATAAACACCGTGGTGGCGTCTGTGAGACGTCGATCGCTCCGTAACCGATTCGTGCGCACTCGCCGCGGTTACGGTCTTGGCTGCAGCTAGAGGACCCCAAAAAAGGAAGCTAGCGGAAAGGATAGCTTCAGACGCCACACATACGCAAATATATTTTCGAAATAAAAGTGGTGACGTCTGAGAGACGTATACCACGGTAGTTAAAGGTTAAAAAATAACGCAGTTATACCACTATGTTAAAAACATAATATTCAAATCAATATCATAATCTCATTGATGCAAATTTGGTCGGTTGACTGTATATTGTTTTTATTAGTTCCAGTTGCCAGCGAAAAGTCCCCTTCATTTCTAACTCAGTTTGAAGTCTTGCACTATTCGGGGCCGCCTAACGCTTTCATGTTAGAAGTTTTTGCTATGCATCCGGATTATGACGAAAGGTACGCCAAAAAGTCCATGACTTAGTCCGGACTTCCGGAGTCCCCTAGGTGGGGCAGAATGCCTCCACGCTGGTCCACAATGGTTCCGTGCCTCAAAAGGAGCCCTTATAAGATCGCTTCAAAGACTTTTTTGTCCGTCTGTCTGTCTTGACTGTCACGACCAATTATCTCAGGAACGCGTGAAGGTATCGAGTTTAAATTAAAACCATATACTCAGGTCTACAGTCCCTTAAAGATGTGAAAAAAACAAACTTCAAAGTTGACGTAAAAAACAATACGGCCATTTATGCCGCCAAAAACGTATATTTCGACACTTTCAAGGGAATCAAAATTTATAGGGAACTTCCCGTTGACCTATAAGTATGAAATTTGGCAAGTAATATTTTCTTATACTATGTACAAGTACAGGGGAAAATCTGAAAACTATGCATTTGTAATTAAATTATAAAAAGTATAGTCTTTATTTAAAGTACCTACTTAAATCAATCATCTAGGTTAAACTGTCTGTCAAGACCCTTTATCTCGGGAACGCTTGGTGCTATCGAGTTGAAATTAAAACCATATACTCAGGTCTACAGTCCCTTGAAGCTGAGAAAAAAAATCAAACTTCACGTAAAAAACAATACGGCCATTTATGCCGCAAAAAACGTATATTCGACAATCTCAAGGGTATCCAAATTATTTATAGGGTACTTTCAGTTGACCTAAAACTATAAAATTTGGTTGGTTTTGGAAATCTTAAAAGTATTGAGGGTTCCGTACACATTTGTAGGTAATTGTGTACGAAACCCTCGGTGGGCGTGTCCAACTCGCACTTGTACGATGTTTTTGCAACTATGACTTATTTTCAGATACGGATACGACATTCTGCAGGCAGCGTTCGAGATGTTTCCCGACAGGGATTACTGTGTGCTGTGTCTGCCTTCCAACCAACCAGCATTTCCACTTCTAGAACATTTCACGGTAGAATATAGCTAACAGTACAGTTTGTTCCAACCGCAAAGAAGCGTCACACTCCTAGACAAACAACGTAGTACAGATCATCTTTTGCACGTGGCAGTACGTGTGTGTATGTGCTTGTAACTTCCGCTGTTTTCGGGCGTGTGCCTGTACGATGGCTGCCGCGTCACTGTCTCACGACACAAGTCCATGAAATCCAGCCTGCGTAGTTACAAGCACACACACATACCGCTGCGTGCAAAGATGAGGTGAAGTATCAGCATAGTTATCAAAAAGCGAGATATAGATATAGACTATCCGTCTCTTTCTAAGTGTTGTAATTGGGAATGGATGAATATTTTAGAAGTGCCTGATTATTTTTTTGGTGATAGGAATAGCCTTCCTTAGCACCAGAAAAAAGTTGCAAACTTTTCAGCTGCGTCAATTATTTTTGAAAAATATATACAGTTTCCTCACTTACGTTTTGGGTTTAGGGCGGCAAATAAGACACTTTACTTGATCCGTCTCATAATACATAATACAAAAATCCGTGGTAAACTGACACTGGCAATGATATTGACAGCTGCAGCAGCCTTATTTGTCATTGCCAGGGTCAGATATTTTGTAATATGAGGCGGATCAAGGAAAGTGTCTCATTCGCCGTCCTAAACCCAAAACGTAAGTGAGGAAACTGTTAATATTAAAAAAAAAACAAAATTGACGCAGCTGAAAAGTCTGCGACTTTTTTCTGGTGCTTAATTTAATTTAATCGTATGGCATTGAAAACAGATACATAAAAAATAAATGCTTTTGTTTAATTGCTGCGAGGCTCTCATGAAGAGTGCAGTGCAGCGGCCAAAGTTGATTACTCTGGTGCTAAAGAAGGTTATTCCTATCACCAAAACAATAATCAGGCACTTCTAAAATGTTCATCCATTCCCCATTAAAACAGCTTGCGCGCCGTCTTGAGATAACTGTGCTGGTACGCTATAAGGACCACGCTTCCTTCTACGAAGACTTTTCGTGCGGGTATGATTCCTGCAAAGCATGTTCATGTACTTCTTAATAAAGACAAGTACCTATTTCAATTTATTTGCAGCTGGTTGCACCTAAGCATAGCCGAGAGAAATATACAAATCAATCGCTGTATGTGGCACACGTCAACTCAGTACGCGAGTAAGTTGGAACAGTGTTGTAAATGTTGTATTCCAATTTATAATCCTGGGTTGTTTTCGTGTTTTGCACTTCAACTCTTGTCTAAAAGAAGTAGGTACCTATTAATGTTGTATTGTCTAGGAACGTGGCTGTGCGTCCCGCGGAAGCGTTCGACTTTCCCGCCATGAGCCACATCCTAGAGCACGTCAGCGACAGGCCAATGATACTCCAGCTACTGGAGAAAAGCCTCGTCTCCAAAAATCTGGATGCCTACGCGCTTCTGAGCCAGAATCAGGCCGTTGGATTGGTTATACTTGGGTAACTGCCGTTCATGCCAATATTCCGTTAAAGTTGATGCTTCCATGTGTGGCGCACCGCTGTCGCTGTGTAGTGTCTTGAAGTCGTGGCCCAGCTCTTAGAGGTATGGGGTGAGTTGTTATACGGATGGACACATATGGACGTAAAATGGATAAAGGGGTTAGGGCTGTTTTGTGGCAAGAATTTAGGTGTGCCAGTGCAAGTTTAAGATGTGATGAATGATGCTGAAAAAGTTAATTTAGCTGACAAAATTCATAAAACTTTTTGACGTGTCCCCGAATGTAGGTACAGTTACTACTCGTCAGCATTCTACTACAAACATCTTTAATTAGGTATTCACCCCGTTTATCAGTGCATACCGCTCCGACACATTTGATCACTAATGTGTAATTAGACTGTATTATTCTACTTTGAAAACTTTGTGTATTTAGAATATTTGTTTGCCTAAGAATGACTATTAACAGTACTTATTACCTCAGGTCTCTGGATAATTGCGTTGGAGTTCGAACGCAATACGACTTAGAGCCAGAGCCTCGTAGTGCGGACACAGACGGCGCGGTGAGTTTGAGACGAAGAAACATTTTTTCTGTTCGGTAACGAGATTGTCTTTACTAGAGGACTTTGCGCTTGTCTGATTTTCTTTGAACGGCCTGCGGGATACAGGCATGGCTACGTAAATACTGAAATGATAACAGTAGACGTAGATAGCTTAACGCATTCAGCGACTGGTACAGTCAACTACAATAACATATATCACTTCTTCTTCTTAGTCGACCCCTGATGTCTGAGGATCCCTCTGTGTAAATAGTTTGGGTCTTTGTCAAGAGGACCGCATGAAAAAGACTGCATTGGGCTTTATTTGCAACAGTCTAGCGCACTGGAATCCTTCCTCTAGCACGTTTGCTTTCCAAAGATCCCAGAATTACTTGTTTCTCTAGATCATACCTAAATGAACTAACATGTGTCACAGTCGACTACCGACGACGATAAGATGGACACATTTGCCTACCGCAGTTTTAATGGACCATAAACTCCCAGAAGTCCTGAAAAACATTATTTTGTAGTCGACTGCACGTATGGTTTACTTATATTATTATCATCTGTCTCTTCTATAGCTACAAATCTCACATAATTGGGTCATGTTTCCAGGGCTGGATTTTGAGGACTGGAGAGAGAGGGGCCCCCACAATAGATATTTATCTATATTGTGGGGGCTTCTCTGTTGCAGAGGCCCCAGGGCAGGAGCCCCGCTTGCCTTCCCCCAAATCCGGACCGGCATGTTTCCGTCATCCATGTTAATCTTCTTCCCTCGGCATTGTTTTCGGATGCCTGACACCCTATCATGTCTTTTAGCACTACGCCTTTCCACCTTGTTTGCTTACATCGTGCGTAGTTGAATTTGTAAAATATGACGTCACAGGGATCGATTGCCTTGTTTCCAGATCGTAGCAGGTATACTGTCGCCAGCGCTGGAGCCACACGCTCGCTGGTATCTTCGGGACCTCCTCCGCCGCTCCAGGTTCACCCATCTCTTCTGGCTGTGCCATACCATGGCTAAAGGCAGTGTAATACTTTAAACATTCCTAATTTCATATGCTTTATAACTAAGTATGATCATCTGTTTATTTTAGCCTAGTACGAGTATTGTGAGAGTCTAATTAACAACTCGTCGATGTCGCATTTGGTCTAAATGTCTGCTGGTCTAAAACGCAACTGGTCTACAATTATTTAAGTACCAACAGTTGCTAATTAGTCCAGTTGCTACTTAGTCCAGTTGCTAATTAGTCCAGTTGCTACTTAGACCAGATGCTACTTAGGCCATTTGCTACTCCAACAAAATTGTAGACCAGTTGCGTTTTAGACCAGCAGACATTTAGACCAAATGCGACATAGACGAGTTGCTAATTAGATCCCATGATCCTATCCCCTTACGTTTGTTTTATTCTGATTATGGAATTTAGATAAACCAGCAGATATTAAGACCAAATGCGACAAAGACGAGTTGCCCCATAGACGAGCACATCTTCCGCACG
Source organism: Epinotia brunnichana (assembly GCA_963854355.1). Taxonomy (NCBI): domain Eukaryota; kingdom Metazoa; phylum Arthropoda; class Insecta; order Lepidoptera; family Tortricidae; genus Epinotia; species Epinotia brunnichana. The sequence continues at coordinate 10,497,234 of OY977949.1, read as the reverse complement.
CCATACGCCATTAACTTATGCCTATGGCTGTTTCAGTAGATGTAAACGTTGATTAGCTCACAAAAGACCTGACAAAACATCCTATAAATAGGTAATATATCTAGTCATCAATCATCATCATCATCATATCAGCCAAACAAGACACTGCTGGAAGGCCTTTTCCAATGATCGCCACAATCCTAGGTCCTTTGCCATCCTCATCCAGCGTTCTCCCGCACCTTCACTAGATCATGGGTCCACCAATATATCTAGTGTACCGACGCATTTCCAGTTCTCAAGTCGAAACATAATGTCGCTGGCAGGCCGAATGGTACCCGTGGCGCCGCACCGCCGATGCGTGCCCAATATTACTGGGAATAAAGCCTTGGATAAAGTGTGGAATGCGTAAGTATTTATCCGTTTCAATTTCATGATTGTCGTGAACAGGTAGTCATCATGACATGCACTGTAAAGACTTCGGTCTTCAAGAACGTCTTATAATGCATTTATTACTGTAGCAAATATGCTGAACGATGAGTGACATTTTATAATATACTAGCTGTTGCCCGCGACTTCGTCCGCGTAGAACTTATACTTAGAAAATATAATGCAAACAAATTTCTACTTACCATCTTAAGGGATGATTTCCGAGGCAAAAACTATTCTATATCCTTCGAAAGGTCTCAAATTATCTCTATACCAAATTTCATCTAGGTACATGGATTTTATCCAAACTTTCACCCCCTATTTCATACCCTTAGGGAATGATTTTCGGGATAAAAACTATCTAATATCATTCTTCGGGACTCAAACGACCTTTATACCAAATTTCATCTAAATCGGTGCAGCGGTTTAAGTAGCTCCATACAAATTTCCACCCCCAATTTCAGCCCCTCAGATATAAAAACTACCTTTTGTCCTTCCGCGGGGCTCAAACTATCTGTATACCAAATTTCATCTAAATCGGTTCAGCGGTTTAGGCGTGAAGAGGTAACAGACAGACAGACACACTTTCGCATTTATAATATTAATATGGAAGTATGGATTATTAGTATGGATAGTATGGGTTCTTTCCGCTTGTCTTCCAAATACACTACAAATACAATACACCAAAAGTTATGGAGAGTGTAAAAAAAACTGTTACAACTTGGTTAAAAGGGATAAGTTATGATGAGACCGAATCACTCTTACAGTGATTCAGTCTTTATCATAGCTTTAGTGTACATGGTTCATTTAGTTAGGTACCTATTCTAATATATATGTATATGTTTAATATTTCTAAATAATATTTAAGTCTACTTAGTTTTCCAACAGACCTATGTGACTAACTATACTCATGAGCAGTGAGTATTTCTTAAATTGTTACTGAAACTTGATATAGGATCATCATCTCCCATTGCTCTTGAGTATATTTAGGATAATTGGGACTAATATAATATACCTACCTAGCTTAATTTTATTTTTAACTATTTTTTTAAATACCTTGTATGAAAGAGCGAATACCTCCTAACACAAGTTTTTAACTTAAAAGGAGGATTCCACAAATCTGTATTAAAATATAAGTTAAATAATAAATAATTTTGAATTTTGAATTTGAATTTTTGAAATAGAGTTGTAGCTGTAGACTCACTTTAAAAGAAAGAAGAAACGAAAAACTCATTCAAATATCTCAAAAAATTACGAAGCTACAACCGTTTTAATGTCGCTTGTTAGAGTGAGAAAACGATCAGGGACCGTGACGTCACGATCCTCGAGCGTCATAGTACATACAAAACAATCGTTTCATTATAAAGGTGCGTTTTGCGGAAAAGAGACGCAACAAACCCCTCTTAAAACTTTATACACTTATAACTTAGTGATTACCTATACGAGTATAGCATTTTGCATTATTTTTTTTCGAGATAATACAACATTATGATTATTTTGTTTAGTGTCTACATCCCTATTTTCGAAAAGTTAAGATAAAATAAGATTTCTTTATTGTCAGAACTGTGTACATTTAGTTGTTTTGGGTAAAATAAAGTCCAACAGCTTGCCCATTTCGGACGTACAATATTAAACTTAAAGCTAGTCAAATATACTAAAACAATAACAACAATAGTATTTCCAAATAATTTTAACCATATTCACACATAAAATATTAATTTAGATCTATCCGACATCCGTATTTTCTTTTAAACCACGAACTTCGGAATTCGAAAATATTCGGGTATCTCTATCTCTCTATCGCACTAACAAATGACAGGAATGCAGATTATACGAACTTCGAGTTTCAGTTTTCGTGGTTTGGCTGAATACGCAAAGAGCGCGCGCGCGTGCCATTCAAAAAAACCAAGTTTATATTGTTCGAATTTGTTAATACATTTGTAGAATTTACGCCTTAATTCGACATTTGCGCATATAAGTTCGCATATCAAAATCGATTAATTTTATATTTGCTTTTGGTACCTATGTGTCTCGTCAATGTATATCGTAGACGGGATTAAAATTATTAATAGGCGAAAGAAAGGCAAAGAAATTCCGCCATTTTGTCCGTAGTATTGCTTATTAGTCTGTGATTTTGACGTTTCTTTTAGCTGACAGATGTGGCGGCGATATACTTTAAGAATAATAGATGAAAAATTAAATGAAGTCGTATATTTTATTTGTATAATTAATTGTCGCAGTCGGATAAAAACTATCCTAAGTTGCAGCTGGAATAATAATGTACCTATATAAAATGTTTCATAATTTTCCGTCCATGGGATGCTGAGAACATTCGAACCGCAGAAAGTTTAGTTTCAAACTGGCTGATTCTTTTTTTAATTTAGAGATTTATTATAAGTGGAGATAACAACGTCTCTTTGCTCTTTGTTCTCCCCAATGACAGTTCATACAAATTTCTGTCAAAAAATACGTTTTTGTGCAAGCTTTTGTCGCCGACTTACTTTTGTTTGCACAGTAATCAACTACTCGTTGAGAGGGTTCCAATGAGCTCAAGCACGATGGGTTTATCTTATGCGGTTAAGGAGTTGCCATGACCACCTGTCTCCATCATCGGATGAGCTCGGTGGTGCTACAATATTGCGTTGTCACCGAAATTACATAAGTATGCCAAATTTCAGCATCGCAAGCTTGCAAATTATGTAGGGCTAGTAGGGCTACTATTCTGGTTTGAACAGTGCGCGTTACATACCTAAAAGGCTTGTAAAAAACGTAAGATGTTTTTATCCAGAACTTCGAACTTCGCTCTGTGGGCCATTGATACGCACATAGCGGCGTTGCCTAAAGTAGACGTGAACAACGGCATCGTGGTGGTTGGCGCGAGTCGGACAGCCTTGGCTTTTATAGAGACTCTGCTAATGGGGTAAGATCTTGTTTGACACATGAGGATTAAAAGTCGAGATAGAAATGTTCCATTCCATGATCCTAATTATTATATATATTGTAAGGTAAACCTCCGAGTGCTCGAAGCTGTACTATTATATGGCGCGGGCACTTTACGTCAAATCAATATGGGTTAGAATCGAACTAAGAGGAATTTTCTTCATTCAAATTTAAGCCATGTCACTTTGATATAGAGTGCCCATGTCATATACTAGTACAGCGTCGAGCACTCGGAACTTTACCTTATATTCAGCCATCGTATAGAGTAGTCTTCATGGTCTAAATTTGCTATACAGTCCACTATGGAAAGCGAAAACTGGTCGACAGACGTATCATCTGTCGTATCAATTTGATGCCTGCAGACTTATGCAGTTGAGCACTTTTCCGCTTCTGAGAAATTGGCTGTTATATCTCAAGATCTATTAACACAACAGAGGTCTTTATTCATTTATCATTGCGTCGGTACAAGTTAGTATGTTGTCCAGTTTGGACTACTTACTTACTTCGTGGATTAAACGCTCTTTAAATGTTTTCTCAAGTTAGCACGTTCCCTCAATTTTTTATTACAACACAGCCCAGCATCCGAATACCTGACGTTTACCAACATCACCCTGGTTTCTGAGTACGGACTACCTATGCTTTCTGACTGTATGCCGGCTGCGGAGACCTGCGTTCCGAAGGGAGGCCGCTACACTGAGCGGTACCTCAAGAGCATCCCTATTTATTACTATGTGGACTGTATTACCAGCGTCGTGGTGGGGATCGACAGGTGGGCTTTGTGTACTTCTTTAAAAAAAACACATTCGCTACTCTACTGGACAATTATGAGTGCCCCCGCCAAGTCGAGCAAACAAAGAGGCACGGCAGTACCGTCAAACATGCCTACTTTGCCACCAGGGGGAACTTTGCCCATGAGGAAAATTTTAAAATTTGCTTCTTGGGCAAAGTTTCCCCTGGTGGCAAAGTAGGCATGTTTCACGGTACCATCCTTTTCTCGAAGCCATTCAGGCCATTTACAATATCCTGTAATTTTGTGCTGGCTTAAGCTAGAACCCTGAATTTTCAGTAACATACGAGTATATGGCATAATATGGCTTAAATATATTCTCAACTAGCTGTTGCCCGCGACTTCGTCCGCGTAGAACTTTTTATCGTCTTAGAAAATGATTTCTCTCAATACAAAATTTGAACCCTCTTTTAGGGGATAATTAAAAAAAAAGTTGATGTTCATTTTCTAGTTTGTGAACAAACAGTCTAAAACCAAAGTTAAAAATCTCATACTTTAAAAATGCCTTGAAATACTCAAACTTTGAACCAATTTTAACACTCTTAGGGGATGAATTTGGAAAAACTCTGAAATCAGTTTTGTAGTCTTTTAACGTACAGAATAAGACCGAAGTTAAAAAACTCTTACTCACACTTTAAAATTTTATTGCTCGCCATTTAAAATTTGAACCCCCTTTTAAACCCCCTTAGAGGTTGAATTTTTCTAATCGCTGAAAGAACTTTTTTCGTAAACTTTTAAGTCTCTAGCTCAAAAAAAGTGTTGCCCCTACAAAGCTTTCTTAACCCCCTTAGGGGTGGAATTTTCTAAAACTCTGAAAGTACTTTATTATTAATTTTAATAAGTAACATTTTGAATAGTTTTAAGTCTAGTAAAAAAAAAAGTTTTTCCCACACAACACTGGCTACCCTTCTTAAGGATCTTAAGGATCCCCTTAGGGATGGAGTTTTCTAAAACGCTGAAAGTTCTTTTTTAGTATTCTAATAAGTAATCTTTTTGCATAGTTTTAAGTCTAACTCAAAAAAAATGTTGCCCATGCAAAGCTTGCTCTCCTTTTTAACCCTATTAGGGGTGGAATTTTCTAAAACGATTTGTGTTCTTTTTTTGTATTTTAATAAGTAATTTTTCTACAAAGTTTCAAGTCTCTAACTCAAAAACATAAACTTTCCCTGATAAAAACTTTGCACCCCTTTTTATCCCCCTTAGGGATAGATTTTTTCAAAACGCTGAAAGTCTTTTTTTTTGTATTTTTATAAGTAATCAGAAAAAGTGTTCCCCATACAAACCTTGCACCCTTTTTTAACCCCCTTAGGGAATGATTTTTGTAAAACGCCGAATGTAGTATTTTTCATGTTCTAATAAGTTTTATATAAATAGTTTATTTCGTCAAAATTTTAAGTCTCTATTAAAAAAAATATGTTTTTCCCATACAAACTTTGCACCCTATTTTACCCCCTTAGGGGTGAAATTTTCCAAAACGCTGAAAGTACTTTCTTTGTATTTAAATAATCTTTCTACAAAGTTTTAGGACTCTAGCTAAAAAAAATAGTTTCCCACATACAAACTTTGCACCCCTATTTTAGCCCCCTATTTTTAGGGGTAGAATTTTCTAAAACGCTGAAAGTACTTAATTTGTATTCTGATGACTAATCTTTCTACAAAGTTTTAAGTCTCTATTTAAAAAAAATATTGTTTCCCCCATACAAAATTTGCACCCCTATTTATCCCCTTAGGGGTAGATTTTTTCAAAACACTGAATCTAGGTACTTTATTTGTATTCTAATGAATAATTTCTCTACAAAGTTTTAAGTCTCTATTTAAAAAAAAGTAGTTTTTCCCATACAAACTTAATTTACCCCTCTCTATTTTAAAATTAAACTAAGGGTAAACTCTATTTTACCCCTTTAGGGGTAGAATTTTCTAAAACCCTGAAAGTTCTTTATTTGTATTCTAATGACTGATCTTTCTACAAAGTTTTAAGTCTCTATTTAAAAAAAAAATGTTTCCCCCATACAAACCTTGTACCCCTATTTTACCCCCGTAGGGGTGGAATTTTCCAAAACGCTGAAAGTGTTTCATTTGTATTCTAATAACTAATTTTTCTACAAAGTTTAAGTCTATAGCTCAAAAAAAAGGTTCTCTCATACAAACTTTGCACCCCCATTTTACCCCCTTAGGGGTAGAATTTTCAAAAATCCCTTTTTATCCCTAGCCCACGTTATAAAAGCAACATACTGTGCAAAAATCAACTCTCTAAGATTAGTAGTTTCGGCTGTGCGTTGATGAGTGAGTGAGTGAGTGAGTGAGTGAATAAGTCAGTCAGGACATAGGCATTTATTATGTATAAATAGATAGAAGATAATGAAACTCCCATTCAAATATCTCAAAAAATTATGAAGCTACATCCGTTTTAATGTTGCTTGTTAGAGTGAGAAAACGATGAGGGACTGTGACGTCAATATACTCGAGCGTCATAGTAAAAAACAATAGTTTCATATGAAGGTGCGTTTTGCGGAAAAGGGACAGAACATACCCCCTCTTAAAACTTTGGACTCTTATAACTTAATCATTACCTATATAACCTCTTGCTTTGTTTTTTTCTCCATTTGACTATATTTATTTTAAATTCTTTTTCGAGAAAATACATTATGATTATTTACCATATTTTCGATTCCTGAGCTATAACCACGAACTTCGGAATTCGAAAATATTCGGGTATCTCTATCTCTATCGCACTAACCATACTCGAGTGACAGGGATGCAAATATATGAACATTGAGTATCGGTTTTCGTGGTAGCGCCGCAGGTACTTTGGCTGAATGCGCCGAGCGCCTGCCATTGTCATTCAAAAAAAACAAATTCGTGTTAATTATATTGTTCAAATTTGTTGATTTCATTTATTGAAATTACGACATAAAACGACATTTGCGCATATAAGTTCTCATATCAGAATCGAATATTTTTTTATGGTTTATATTTTAGCATTTGTCTCGTAAAGGTCTATCGTAGACGGGATTTAAATTATTAATAAGTGAAAGGCAAAGCAATTCCGCCATTTTGACGAAAATTTGACGGTTCTTATAGCTGACAGTTGGAGCAGCGTTTGATTTCAATAAAAATAAATGAAAAATTAAATGAAGTCGTATATTTCGGAAAATTAATTAACTGTCGCAGTCGGATAAAAACTATCCTAAGTTGCAGCTAGAATAATAATGTACCTATATAAAATGTTTCATATTTTTCCGTTCATGGGATGCTGAGAACATTCGAACCGCGCAAAGCTTAGTTTCAAACTGGCTGATTCTTTTTTTAATTTAGAGATTTATTATAAGTGGAGATAACATTCAATTTGAACTTGTAGTTTAAGAACTATTTCCCGTTAAAGTTCCTTAATTTTGTCACTGACACACTCACTGACTTACCAACTGACAGATCGAGATAATTATAATATATAATTATAATATAAGGTACTTCTAGCATACCCACAAATCCCACAATCTCCAAATTTTAAACATAATAAGTATTTAGCCTATCAATTCATAAAAACCAACCTAAAAAAACATAACCCTCCTCTCCTTCGGCAGTCGGGTAAATATTGCAATTTCAGTCACCATTCAGAGGTATACAAACTGCATGAGTAAGTTCGTAATCTTATACAAATACATGCGATGCCAAAGTTACTTTTGGAGACTTGGCAATTACACAATATTTCATAGTTTTAGGTATGCAGTAAAGTTGTGTGATTCCAAAGTTGCAGGAATTTATTTAGCAAGCAAATAAAGATTAATAACAATAATAAGAATGCCTGGCTTGGCTCTACGAAATATCTCAGAACTAGCTTTTTACGGTGTAAGAGTTTCGAAACATGGCCTATTTTTTACATGGAATATTATTTATGGGATAGGCAGTCTATTTTGTCGAGTCAGATTATGACAATTAAAAAAAAAATATACACACTCGCGTGTTCTACAGCTTACTCGTATTAAATGTACCTCCTGCCTGTATTTTTAGGAAAAAGAAATTCATCCGCCTTAAGAAGGGTGCAGTGAAGTACTACGACATACTGGTGTTGACTTGTGGCGAGCAGTTTCAACACCCAGACTACTTGGCAGAGTCCTTTGCACATAGTAAAAAGATGAGGTACCTAATTATATTAAATTACAACTTTTGTAGTATTTTATTGCGTTATAACGGTGAATCCGTTGACACCCTTCCATTATTCCATTATATTTGTAAGATAAAAAAAATCATCGGCGCGTTCAACCTGCTTCAAGGCAATACAACAAGGTGACGAGCTTTTTAACCCCCGACGGAAAAAGAGTGTCTGTGTGTCTGTCTGTCTGTGTGTCTGTCTGTCTATATGTGTGTCTGTCTGTGGCACCGTAGCTCCTAAACGAATGGACCGATTTGAATGCGGGCTTTTTGTCCGAAAGCTGACGTGATCATGATGGTTCTTGGCTACGTTTCAACGAAATCGATTCAGCCGTTTTTGAGATATTGAACTTTGAAATGAAAATGTCGGGGGTTTGTCAACGTTTCCAAGTTGTAGTTATTTAAAACATGCTGCTAAGATCTGGGTTTTGGGTGCCAGTTCACTGGAACTCCTGTGAAGAGAAATAAATTAAAAATGATTATAATAATAAAGATTTAATTTCTGAAATAACAATGAAAGAATCGTGAATAATGAATGATGAAAAGTTTGAATTACAATTTTACTCCTCCTCTCTCTCTATTAAAATAATAGATACCTACCTACACTATATACGTAAATCTATATATTTCAAGTTTTTTTTTGTAATTGTTAAAGTAGGAAGTGGCGCAGGATCGGGATAAGTAGCGTGCTTTCGTTTCGGAGGCAAGACCCTTTTTGGATCACTGAGCCAAAATAGTTAGTTAGTAAAGGTAGTGAAATCACAAAGTAGGTAGTGAAATATCCAATTCACAATTTATTTTATATATAATTTGTTTTTACAACTTCAGACCAGACTTCGTTTGTATTATTTTGTTTTTGTTTCGTTTGATTTATTGTGTTTTTTTGTTACACCAGCAAGGGCTTGCCCTGTGTGAGAATGTTGATGGATAACCCCAAATACCAGCCGGATAAAGTGCCTTCGCTACCCGACTTGCCTGACAATGTGTTCGTGATTAACTCTCTCTTCGAAGCCAACAATAGCTTGAGGACGCTGCTGGGCATGATCAACTGTACAAGTATGGAAATGATCATCGTTATTCACTTAGATCTACACATCTACATACAGGGCCGTATGAAGTGTGGGACGTTCAGGGTAGATAATTACTACACGAGGCTTGTTTTTTAACTGATTTATTCATAGAAAATCCATTCCTTTTATACCAAAGATCATCCTTTGTTCCTTAAACATTGCGTAATGTATGCAAGGTCAATAAGTCCAAAGTGCAATGTTGTTATTACGGCATTACTAAGGAATGCCAACTATTTCCTTTGTGTTCGATTACTTGGAATTTATATAAATAATAATACGGAAAAATAGGTGACTATTTGCCGACAGCTGTTAACACCTGTTACCAGCTGTGACCCATACTGCGACTCTTCCGTTTTTTTTAAGTCAAAAATTTGTTGATTACATGAGTACTATGTTTTTGACTTTACTATTATATATACATTACATATTATTAATTTGCTTAAAATTATACAGACATAAAAGGTGACTATTTGCCGACAGCTGTTAACATCTGTTACCTTCAAAGTTTAGAAAAAATATGTATTTTTTTATTGTTTAAGAGTTTAACTTTAAATCTACCAATAGAATCCTTACGCTTTTATAGAAACAAAATAGTACAAATCGATGTACCTAAACGCAGTATTTTGCGACTGAAACAGCAATTTACTTGATTTTCTTTGCAATGATTAGTACAAATATTTTAACAGTTGTGACGTCATTCCTGTGTGTCAACTAGTATGAAGCGTTTCACCTGCCACCAGCGAGGTCAATCTTTGTCTTAAATGTTTGGGTATTTATGTTCTTTAATTGTAGTTGCTCTTGTACAAACATTTGTTCCTCTCCAAAAACTGATTAGAATGGCATCGTAAAAAAATCTTAGTCATCATCCCTATTGCCACCTAATGACAATTCACCGTAGGTACATTGCTGAGCCTGCAAGTGAAGATAGTCGCTGGGCTCTAACGTTACTTATCGATTCAGGAATGAACGAGGAACTGTCATGATGGTGTAATAAGGGCCCGTACTGGATTCTCGATTATTACAATATTCAAACGTTATTAAATAAGAATAAGAATTTATTTATTTAGCACACCAAGTCAAGAAAAATACATAGGATCGAAAAAGGTACAAACATAATATAAAATGTGCTAAATAGGACCCTCACTCAGCATGTTGTCACGGAGGCCGTGACGATGATTTTCAGTGAGAGCCCTAAAAAATAAACAAAACTATAACTAAACTAAACAATCAAGTTTATAATTTTTAGGCACCATATACCTAAAACCCAAGGTAACCGATATAGCCCTCCGAATTGCTAAACTTAAGTGGCAGTGGGCGGGGCACGTAGAACCGATGGCCGTTGGGGCGGAAAGGTTCTCGAGTGGCGACCACGTACCGGAACTAAGAAGGCGCGGCGTGGGTAGGCTAAACAAGGTGGACTGATGACCTGATAAAGGTCGCGGGAGTCCGCTGGAGGCGCAGGACCCGCCATTGTGGCACTCTTTGGGGGAGGCCTATTCAATTCAATTCAATTATTTTATTTCAGGCATAGAACCCATATAGTGTTAGTCGCTATGTCCAGCAGTGGAGTCTTTCGGCTGATATGATGATGATGATGATGATATACCTAAAAATTACAAAGTGAACTTAAAACTAGCGGGTAACTTCTCAGATTCGTTGTCCAGTAGTTTAATTTACAAGCAACACTGATACAATTATCTAGTACGAGTACGTAATGGCGTATTATATTGCAACGCACTATGGGCTGTAATCATACATGTTGGATGGCATTATCTGGCATTTTAGGTTCCGGTTTATATCCAGGTCGTACCGACCGCCTCACCGCCGACAACCGAGTGGTTGTGTACGGCGATCACGTCGAGTCGTACACCACCATTGCGGCCTTGCTCGAAATCGGCGTGACTCCGCATGAGATCGCCTTCGTGGAACCGTACCCGTCGTGCGAACGGAACGCTATGAGGGTCAACTGCTTTAACGATGAAATCGTACGTATTTACTAGGTACCTACTTCTGTATTTAAGTTTGATACAAATACTTGCGATTGGGCACATACATTTCATTAGGTATATGAATCAGAATCGTTGATGATTCGTGGTTGATAGTCATCCTATAGCTTTCAAGCCCTTGAACGCAATTTTGCTCTCGATAGAGATGAATAAATACAAGAAATCTGTCGCGATTGGAATGACTGAAATGTATGTCATGACACGTGTGTGTATAGATGATCAGTCTGAAAAAAAATGCAACAGTAACAGATCAAACTGAAAAAAAGTGCCTCATTGATTTAGGTTATCATGTATTTTTATTTAACACAGATTGACGAAAGAGCTCAAGCGCGTCTAAAAGCGTTGGGAATATACGTGTACCGCAAATGTCGGTTCGTGGGTTGGCGCGTGAGAGGTCCCCAGATCTGGGGCCTCGACGTAATGTCTCCGCTCCACAGCATATTCATACCCTGCTTCGCGCTCTTCTATTACGGCTTGAAGGCGATCAACTTCCACGCTTTCAAAGGTAGGGATATACGTATTGAATTGGAATCAGTTTTGTGATTTTTGGGCGTGAAATGACATGGTGCTGTTTGTCCGCACAGACGAGTGACGGAAGTGTGAAAAGACCACACGTTTTATTTATGCCATCCAATCTACATAATATATAATAAAGTCTAATAGAAGAATCACACTGACGCGGCCTGCGGTTGCCGTCAATAGTATACTTGATAGTTATTGTCAAGTTTACTATTGACCGCCACCGCCAGGCCGCGCCAATCTATGAGAGGCTTTATAGTAACGTCGCGGAAAGCAACAGTTCGCCCATCTGAAAGCCTCAGAGAAAAATACCCATAGACTTCTAGAAATCTTTGAATTTCTTCACAGATGTATACATGTAGGTTTCCTCACGATGTTTTTCCTTCACCGAAAAGCTAATGGTAAATATCAAATGATATCCCGTACGTAAGTTCCGAAAACTTATTGGTATACGCGGTCAGGTCAGCCGGCATTCGAACCCACGGCCGCCGTTTGACAGCCGTATGCCTGAACCACTAGGCTACCGTAGCTTACTACACTACACTATATGTGTATATTATATTCTCAGCTATAAGCGAGTGCGGACTTGTGTACGACGGGGGCTTAGTGGTGGACCCTACATTCAAGACTAACGACCCTAACGTGTACGGCGCGGGTCCCTGTCTGCAGTACTCAAGGCGGCTGCGTGCTCAGCTAAAACTGCACCGATACTGTAGCTCAGAAGACGTGGGCGAGTCGGTAAGCGTCACTAGACTAATCATCATCATATCAGTCGAAAGATGTCCACTGCTGGACATAGGCCTCCCCAAATAGTGCCCGGGTGGCGCAGTCGGGTCATCAGTCCACGCCGCCGCCACCGGTACGGCACTAGACTCACTAGTATATATCTGCAGGCGGTTCAAAACCCCCTTTGAGTGAGTGTTTAGAAACGTAAATTCTCTATGTTGCAATTCAATGTTTGTATGTTAAGTTCGTACAGCAGATAAAAATGTTCCTACTGACTTAGAACGACCAACACACACACACACACTATTGTCACATGTTAGTTTGTAAGTTTTAATTAATTTTTTATTTTAATTTTATTTTTCGTGATAATTTGCGTTTTCTTTATTTCTTTCAAAACTGTCGTTCCAATTTTTTGGGCGACTTGCGTGCACTACTACGACGTATCCCTCCCATCCATCATTAAATTGATTGAAATACAACAAATCACTTAATTTATCTATAAGATTATATTTTCAGCTGGCTAATATATTCCTGAGCCAAATGGACCCGTTTATAATGGCTGATAAAGAATCTGATCTGAATCTCTTACCGAGGTACAGAGAGAGCTTGCTATCCCGGTAAATCATTTCCACTTTATTCCAAGTTTTTCATACTCCTGAAGCCAAAGATATGAATTGTATTCTAGTTATTAAAGGTAGAGGAGGTAATGAAACCAAATATTGGAGTCATACAAAGATACAAATAGAATAAAATAATTAAGGCGCGTATTAATTTATTTAACCCATACGCCGCGACAGAAACAAAATCGAGGTGCCCACGCCACGCAAGTTTTATGTCTATTGTTTTTTGAACTTCCTATGAAATCGGTGGCAACAGTGGCGAACTGGAGTTCAAGTCAGTGGCGGCAAATGGGTTAAATGCGGTCTTGCCTCAGGTTACTTGACTAACTTATTTATACAACTTAATAATTTTCCAGCTTCCCTCATCCAAGCATAGAACCATTACTTAGACCGTCACTCGAAAAGAACAGAAAGTAAGTTTATTTTACTATGTTACACCCGCAATTTTTATCATGAGCAAATCATGATAAAAATTGCGGGTGTCATCAAATAAACATATAATTATATGTTTTCTATACTCAATATTAATACACTTATTCAGAGCAGCCCAACTGGGGTAGTAGAGTGAGGGGCGGTAGAACCATAAATAAAGTCAATCAAATCTACCAAAAAATGTCACCGTCACAGTGAAACCTACCATTGTCAGTATGATGTTCTAGGTGTCACCAACCATATTATGATAATACGAAATATAATCTTCAGAATCGACGTAAGACCGATCAGAAATACATAGATATTTAATTTATTCGTCAAATTTTAAATAAGTAAATAAACTAAATAATTCTAAAGAAAACATTCGTCCGTTCCAGACGGACGTAAGGGCCCGAAAATGGAGTAAATATAATTAAAAATTAAATCATAATACTTGTATACAGATAAGAATGTTTATTTAGACAATGTTATTAAATTGTATCTTTAAAATTACAAATAAATTAACTACTTACGTACATTTTTTCGCCAACAGTAAATTAACTGTTGATGGAATGTTTCACTTTAATGGCAACACAGTAGTAGATTTGATGGAATTTAATTATGGTTTCGGGTATATATGGTGTTGTGTTCTTGATAGTCAGTAAGGGCGCCAGAGCTCCCGAGGATGTGTGTGTTGAGAGTGAGGGACCCGCGTTCGTCTCTAGTTATCAACACAACAAATCCTCAGATCAATAACTCCAATCGTAAACGTGCTTGCCATCAGGCAGTCGTAATATAAAAAAAAAAACTTAGTTGAATTATTTCGCAGATGGGAGCCCGTGATGGAATTCGAATCGCCTGTAACATTTTGGGCGACCTTGCCAGGCCCGCTGTATTACATGCGCCTGAGGGCACCCGGCGAGGACATACCGATGGAGGTCAGACTGACTCTGCCTCATCAAGTGCGTATTTTATTCAAACACTTATTCTGATAGTAGATTTTAAAAGTTTTTTCTTTAAACTGGCTGCTGAGCCAGGTTTGGTCAGTTGAACATCGAGCAGCGCCTTTCCTCCACTATCCAGTCCAGCATTCTAACTTTCATCGGCCACGTATTACCCTGGGACCCTATGCCAGGGGATGGAGCATCTAACTCTATTAGGATTAAACTAATTTGTAAAACTAACCTCAGTTCATTATTCGTTATTGTATACTAACAACTTATGGACATTAGTCCGAAATAAATAAATAATTGAATCGAATTGAAATAACGGTGAGGTGGTGACTCTGTCGAGCGGCTTGTATAGGTAGTGCAGGGCAGGATTGAGGGCACAAGAGCGCGCGGCAGATCGCCTATGAGATGGACTGGCCAAATCAAGGCCGCGGTAGACGCACCCCTACATAATATATGTGCACAAGGAAGGCGGCCTTTAGAGACGAATGGCGACCGATTGTCAAGCTTGCCACTAAACCAAGTCAAGCCACTCTGCCAAGCGTGAAGCGACTAAGAAGAAGTGGTCCGTCAGTGGAAGTCTTGGCTGATATGATGATGATGATGATGACTGCCAACAATTTCGCAGCGCTACGCTCGTAGTCGATGCCATGGTTCTAAGTAGAGGAAAGTGCCTAAGGCTTGTTTACACGTTGTGAAGTAGCAAGTGCAGGTGAGAAGTGATTAGTTAACATGTTTTTATGGTGATAAGTGTTAAGTGTTAAGAAATCGTTTACACATTGCTTAGTTGTGCTTGTGCAAGTGTAATGTGTAGAACAAAATGGAGGACGAACAACGATTAGAATTACGAAATATTTTAAAAAGTATAGTCGCGGTGATCGCTTCAGAAATCGAGAATGAGGTTTTAGTTGAAACCGAGAAACCTAAAAGGTTATGGCAAAGAAAATGGATCGGCAGAAGAATTCAGTATGGAGCTAGCGATGCTCATCGATGTCAAAGCATCATACAATATTGAAAACCATTTAACGTTTGGTTTATAAATGTCGCTGGTTCCAGCTCCAGATCTTTGCGAGTTTTTTACTCGTTTTAATTCTTGTGAGTATGTCGATTTTAAACTTCTTATTTTTAAATATACCTCCTTAGGGCCAAAGTCTGGGATATGCATGGTTTTACTAATTTGTAACAAAGCTGCGTCTCTCAGTTGTTTATTTCTATATTCAGCACAATTTATGTTACAAAGGCACTCGTACTTTATGTATTCCATTACGAATTTCAACGTTTGCTCCTCAGTCCACCTCATTTTTATACCATACTATGCATTTAACAAGCAGATACTGTTTACACGGTGAAATAGAGGATGAGACTGCGAGTGCGGGGAGTACGCGGGTGTGCGGGGGCAACAACTTAACAGGCAAAAATAGAAGGAGCGTCTATTCACTTTACTTCACACTCGCACTTCACACTCGCACTTGCCACT
This sequence comes from Epinotia brunnichana, assembly GCA_963854355.1. Lineage (NCBI taxonomy): Eukaryota > Metazoa > Arthropoda > Insecta > Lepidoptera > Tortricidae > Epinotia > Epinotia brunnichana. The sequence goes on along the minus strand of OY977949.1, from coordinate 10,481,174 downwards.
TAACAGCGTGACCGTTTACACGTTGTTTTTACTAATCACTTTACACCTGCACTTCTCACCTGCACTTGCTACTTCACAACGTGTAAACAAGCCTGTGTGTGTGTACGACACAGAGCGCCCGTTAAGTGTTAAGTAAGGTTCTACTAAAGCATCGTCCAGTCAAGAGGGAAGATACGAGTATACTTGTGTTCGGGATAAGGTACAGTTTCAGAATGGCCTAACACATTCACTGCCAATAATCGTCACGCGCTAGTCTCGTAGCCGATCCCGTGATTTTCCTCGTATGTAGCGGAAAGCGCTTATGGCGTAGGCGCCCGCTAGATGGGTTCGTGGCAGTGAAAGTGCTAATTGTGCCGCATTTCACTAAGCTACAAGTTACACGGTTCAGTAAATAAGTTAAATGGCCAGCTATCATTGGTCGAGCGCCTCATCATTATCAACTTAAACTTGTAAAATTGTAATGGATAGAGACGTATCGGGCGTTGCTATCGCTGTAGAAGGCATGCGAGCCTTCAGAAAAAAGGTCCGCCTGTGCGTATGTGGGTATACATACATACCGAATCCAACGGATCGTTAGGATAAGGCGTACCGTCAGTCGACCACTGAATCCAGTCTAATTTTGCTATATAAACCATGTCTTCTAAACGCGACTTTTAGTAACACAATAGAATAACATTGTGTTGTGATTGAGCACTCGGCCGAGCCTCGAATACTCGTCCCGTTAAAGGTATAACTACTATACTAACAGCTAGCACTAGCAGCTAGCAGTTAGGTGGTAGGTACAGTCACTGGCATCAATATATGATGGAACAAAGGCCGCAAAAATATCTGATGACAACTCTATTCCTAGAGCCGTCAGATATTTTTGCGGCCTTTGATTCATCATAATATATTGACGTCGGTGACTGTACTAGCGTTATCCAAGTACCCACTGAGATCGCCCGCGTTAGCTTAGGCCTGACGGCTCGAGTCTTTAAGAGTCCTCAGCGCGGTCCATTCAACTCGACTCTCCATACAAACGAACGGTTCTCATATGAAAACGGCATACTGGAATAACATGAAACTTTTATACTCCATAGGATCCGCCATATCTACTTAGGTCAGAAACTAGTTATAATACAAAAAAGCGGCCAAGTGCGAGTCGGACTCGCCCATGAAGGGTTCCGTAAAATAAATTGCGGTTTACGATTTAAACCGTATTAAAATAAACTACTTACTAGTTCTCGTTCAAACCAATTTTCGGTGGAAGTTTGCATGGTGTGGTGGTAAATACATCATATATATTTTTTTGTTTTATCATTCTCTTATTTTAGAAGTTACAGGGGGGGGGGGTTACACATTTTACCACTTTGGAAGTGTCTCTCGCGCAAACTATTCAGTTAAAAAAAAATATATATTAGAAACCCCAAATATTTATTGTTTTTTTTTCTATTTTTGTGTGAAAATCTTAATGCGGTTCACAGAATACATCTACTTACCAAGTTTCAACAGTATATTATAGTTCTTATAGTTTCGGAAAAAAGTGGATGTGACATACGGACTGACAGACAGACATGATGAATCCATAAGGGTTCCGTTTTTTGCCATTTGGCTACGGAACCCTAAAAAGAGCAATTAGATACTTTGTATGAAAAACGTTCTTCTCGCTCATTTTTTTTTCAATTTTAATTTCAAGCAACATAAACTAGTTTCCAGCCTAGATATGGCAGATCCTATTGTGTATACAAAGTTTCATGTTATTCTAGCATGTCGTTTTAAAATGGGAACCAAACTACGTTTGTATGGAGAGTCAAGCGTCCTGGCGACTCTTAAGCCTCGGCCGAGCTCTAACTCGTTACACTACCATAAATACCATAATTGACAACATTTCATAATTCTATGTCCAGGATTTGACTAGCTCCTTGTATTCTACTCGAAAAGAGGAACACGCTGGTAGTTTTATATTTCCAGTATTATTTATTTTGAATTTTTAACGAATTTTTAAAAATGCACTCATAGCAAATCCAAATCTACTGCAGTCAACAGGGCTAAAGCAAGGTGCCCACCTTGCTTTAGCCCTGTTTACATATACCAAATTAAAAACAAACATTGTCAAGATGGCGTCAATGTAAACCCACCCGAAAATGACATTTAAACTTTTTAAACGTTTTCGTCGAAACGGGACTAAAGCAAGGTGCCTATTCTGCAGTAGAATTGGATTTGTTATGAATGCATTTTTAAAAAATCGTAAAAAATTCAACATAAATAACACTGGAAATATAAAACTACCAGCGTGTTCCTCTTTTCGAGTAGAATACAATGAGCTAATCGAACTAAGGGCTAAAAATTATGAAATGTTGTCAATTGATATGTTGATTATTCTCGTCTCCAAGGGCCACTCGCTGATCACAAACAAGGATGGCAACTATTTTGAATTGCGATTGAATGAATTCCATTGCATAGATGCTATCACTTGCCTAGCTAAGAAGCCTCCACATTACGAGTTGCTGACGGCGATTTACGGGATGCATGAATCTATGTTCAACAAGCTGCTTGCCAGATTCATGGTAAGTATGATCGATATGAACATTGATCGATTCGGGGGTATAAAAAAAAATAATAAAAAAATAGGTACCTTCTTCTTAGTCAATCCCTCATGAGCTCATGACTGAAGATCGTGACCGTCAAGTGAACTGCATGGGAAAAAACTGCATTTTTCACTTCTCATGCTCGAAAAGTGTGTCATATTAGGCTTAGCAAGCGGGGCTAAAGAAGTACATTTAGCCCCTAGGGAAAATATGTATACCTACATATTTCTGATTTACAAAACATTGTATTTTGACTAACCAAAACACTTCGCCGTATTATATATCCATTAGTTGACGCTCCAGAAATCCCAACCCTAACCCATCCAACACTCTTTAATATCCCAAGTCCCAACCGTGTCGAGTTTTTTGCTTTGTGTTTTTTCATCCCATTGTGCTACTGTTACATACTTTACAAATTTATTATTTGAATTATTAATTAATTAGGTATGTGTCTATAGTATATAGTGGGTCACGTACGGTGCTGTCTGAAAACCAGCGCTGTAAGTGTCTGTCTCACACCTCGGCATAATGCTGAGACAGGGACCGATTCCCTACCGCGAATACACACACAATATATTGTGTAATTTGTATTGATGTAACTGTCTTGTGTCTTTTGTGTAGTGAATAAATGTCTTCTTTCTTTATTTATTTCTTTCTTATAGCCATAGCCGCGTACGAAAGTTCAAGCGTGGTTGACTGTATAAGTACATGGCATAAGCTATTATATCGCTTTATCTTATGCCCCGTATGCTGTCCGCTGCGCTCGGCCGTTTGGACGCGCTTATGTCGTTTATTATGTAGGTATATAACCATAGAGCATTATCCATTGTGCTCCGATTTATTATTGTAATTCGCAACATATTGGTGACACGCGAAAACTGTCAGCGCAGCGAGTAAAATGCAATCAGGGCGATTCGATTTCCAGATGAACAAGATCGACGATTTTTACGAGTACTTCCTACAGCCGTGGATGTCCGCTATGTATCAGGAGTCCTTCGGAAATCTGCTCAGACATATATGCCGCCAGAATGTTGGGACGGTAATATAACTATTCAGAATTACCTATTTGGACGTAGTTTACGACGAAAATTAGTAGCTAGCACACACCAAAATACCTCAAAAACATATTTAAACATTTAAATTTTTCTGCGGTTTAGATCTATCTTATACCGTTTTTACAAGCTCCATTTAACTTGACAGGTAGGGTCATTTCGCCGGTTGGCGACCACCTAATTTCATGTGCCGGTTAGCGACCACTTAGCTGACTTGGTGAACTGAAAGCATATTTTCTCGTTTTTTTTGTAAATTCCTATTCCATAACTACAAACGGCCTCCGTAGCCCAGTGGGTAGTGACTCTGCCTACGAAGCTGGAGGTCCCGGGTTCGAATCCCGGTCAGGGCATTTATTTGTGTATTTATCACGAATATTTGTTCCTGAGTTATGGATGTTATATATCTATATAAGTATCTATATGTATGTATCTATTATATATATCATCGCCTAGTACCCACAACACAAGCCTTACTGAGCTTACCGTGGGCCTAGGTTGATTTGTGTAAGATTGTCCCGTAATATTTATTTATCTATTATTTATTTATTTATTTACAAACAATAAGGCATACGGCTGACTGTTTCAATAGGCTCTGTAGAATTGATGTTATCTTCAATTGAAAAAACCATGTTCTTCAAGTGGTCGCTAACCGAAGGTGGTCGCGTAACCGGCGAAATGACCCTATGTATGTTTAGATCAAATCTTGCAAGTGAAATTGTAGCAGCTTCCCGGAGTTCAATCGGGGAAATTTTGTCACACACTTCTTGAAGTCAGATACAATATTGCGGTGCTACCAAGCTGGTCTGATAATGGGCACAGAATAAATTTCATGTTTTAATTGTGATATAGGAACTTCTCGATTATATATGAGTTATTTATGTATCGTAATGTTTTTCGTACTCAGGTGTATGACTTAGTTAAGTCGCATTTCGCACTAGATCTGCATGATGATTTAAGTTATGACGAAAATACTGAAGAATCGGACGTAGAGCAAACTTCTTCATCTGCCTCTATTACGCTGCACTCATGCTACACAGACCCTAGCTGCGTGTATTATGGTCCTTCGGTGAGTGATTTTCAAATTTAAACACATTAAATGCTATACTTCACACATCATCATCATGCTCCTTAGTATTATTTTGTTACTATGGGCCTTAGATGCCTGAAATAAATGTTTTTTTTTCACACAACCGGGAATAATCCCGGTTGTGCGAAAAAAAAAATTATTTCAGGCATCTAAGGCCCATAGTAACAAATACCTTAAATATAATAATAATAAATTTATTGATAAAACATAATGTACATCAGTAATTACTATAGACTAGGAGCTTAATATTAGAGGCAAATAACACGTGCCTGAACTAGGATACCCTGTGTTTCAGGCAAAAAAGAACTAACAATTGAATATGTTATTCACATGCAAAATATTATACAATATCATTTTTATTGACTAGGTAGTACAAAATAATTAGTAAGTTAATAACCTATATATAATATATATATATATATATATATATATATAAATAAAAAAGGTGTAAAAAGATAGAAGATAGAACAAAATTATTTTAAAACGATAAATAACTTCTCAGTATCGTCATAGGACATATTATGTAGGGCTTCTCGTAATAGCGTTGATTTACATTTCATGTAGTTTAGGGGATATAAATCTAGCCGTGCATTAAGTCTTTTGTAAAGAAAAAATCCAGAAGAGAAAGCGTGTCGTGTTTGAATACTAACATACATACAAAACAATTATAAAATTAAAGACTAGTTACTGGGGCGACATAACAGCGTGGCTTAAAGAAGCCCGGGATCCGCTTCGGCACCTAATCCCAACATTTGGCATATGCACTTCCAACCCAGAGGGAAAACTAGACCTTATTGGGATTAGACCGGTTTCCTCACGATGTTTTCCTTCACCGAAAAGCTAACGGTATTCTGGACACAAGTTCCGAAAAACTCATTTGTACGAGCCGGGATTCGAACCCACGACCGCCGCTTGACAGCCGCATTCCTGAACCACTAGGCTACCGTAGCTTCTTCAAATATAACAATAGTAAATATGTGCAAGTATGTGCATAGTAGCCTTTGACAAAGTTCCTATTTTCCTAGTTTTGGCGTTATAGGGACGTTTTTTATAGTATTATTTTGTTATATTATATAGATACATATTATAACACTAAGCGGACCCCAGGCTCCTTTAGAGCACAACCGGGAATAATGCTAGGTGGATGAGGATGATTGATACAACACTGTCCTTTTGTTCCTTCGACATCGATTATAAATTGAATAATTTACTTTCAAAACAAAGTTTTAACCGACTTCAATTCAGTACTCCGCCAAGCCACATTAACATTTCCACATTTTTTTTCCAATTTACCACATTCGCTGTATGTGGGCCGATAATATTTGAGGACTTCCGTCGATTCCTCAAGGATCTCAGAATTACCTTTGGCACTTCATTGTTTGCTATTTCAACTCAATAATATCAGAATCTGTGACGTACTTATATAGTTTGAAGTACGAGAAGTTCCACAAGCCATCTGTGGTCTTCATCATCACTTCCACTTCACCAAATTTATGATTTCCGGGTGTAAATACACGAGTTATAATAGAAAATACCGAAATTACTACACGCGTGCCTAATATATTTGAGGAGTTCCCTCAATTCCTCATGGTTCCCATCATCTAACTGGGGTTTTGGAAACAATGAGACCAATCTGGAAGCATATACTTTCAGTTAAAAAAAGAATTGAACGAATCGGTTCATAAATGACGGAGTTCTGAGGTAACAAAATACATCCGAATTGAGAACCTCCTCCTTTTTTTGAAGTCGGTTAAAAACAAGATCGTTTCAATTTAAATTATATTTCCAGTGCAGTGAGATTTAGTAGTTTACCTGGTGACACGTCAAAATAACGCCGGATGCCATATAAAGTGGCCGCCAGCGTTATTTTCAACCGACGAAAAAAACGGAGGAGGTTCTCAAGTCGACGCGTATATTTTTTTTTAATGTATGACCACGCATAACTTTTTACAGAGTGGTTCGATTTTTTTTATTGGAAAGGGTATACCCCGAAGTTGGTCCTATATGAATTTGGAAACAAAAAAACCAACCCTAAGGGTAGGAAAATAGGGGATGATTGATTTTTCGTCGGTTAAATTTTGTTTTCAAAGTAAATTATTACGTGTATTGAAGTCTAATAAAAAAAAATAGAAGATAAAAGAAAAAAAAGAAAATGACCAAAAAAAGAACGAAAAAAGATTAAAAGATTTGAGTTCACATTTAATTTGTACGGACGTAGGTATACGATTTTCAATCCTTTTCTCCAGGCATAAGTTCGAAACCATATACAAATTATTAGTGCATGGCTGTACAACAAAACCTTGTTGCTTTTTTATAGGAAGCTCCAAATCTCGGTTCTGTCCATTCAGTGATTAAAAGGTTCTTGAAACCAGGGATAATCATTGATGGGGTGAGTATTTTTTTACTTCGTAGGTTAGGCCAATCAACTATTTTTTGTTTCTCGTTTCCATGGTTACGTCTCCTGGAAAACTCCTTTAAAACTTTTCATAGAGTGTAAATCCACTAAAAAAGTATATTGGTATACCCGTTTTATGGCGGGGCATCTCTTAAGCATGCTTGAAGTCCAATTTATAGTATTGTTTCTTACGAACTGAATATCAACAAAAAAAAATTGATTTCTTAAACAATATTCTTAGCGTCTATTCGACAGTTATAACTTTTTAGTTAAGTTAAGTTGCTTTTGTTAGACACATAAATAATATTCGTCTGTTTTTCCCAGATGGACAATGATCTTAATAGACATTTCCCCTCGGTAAGTCTCATAAATCAGTCAACATGATAAGCAGTTGTTTGTTGCGCATATCTATTTATCTAATCGTTCATAAGCGTTGACTAGACCAATTGTTGTTATAAATACAACTTATAAAAGTTGAAGTGTATTGCGGGCGATGGGCTAGCAACCTATCACTGCAACATCACATTTTGTCGATCTTTTATACCCACATTCATACTAAAAGTGGCACTGGAACACAAGTTTCATGTGCTCTGCTTACCCCTTTTAGGGATAAAGGCGTGATTGTATGTATGTATGTTATAAAAGTTGAAAAACCCCCGACATTTTCATTTCAAAGTTCAATATCTCAAAAACGGCTGAATTGATTTTGTTGAAACGTAGCTAAGAACCACCTCGATCACGTCAGCTTTTGGATTAAAAACCGCATTCAAATCGGTCCATTCGTTTAGGAGCTACGATGCCACAGACAGACACACAGGCACGTCAAACTTATAACACCCCTCGTTTTCCGTCGAGGGTTAAAAATGGCGATACAAATCGTTTGCCGCGCGCTACGCTCGTAGCGATTCCGTGGTTTTTCTCGTAGCGGAAAGCGACTACGGCGTAGGCGCCCGCTAGGCGGGTTCGTGGCAGAGTGTCAGAGGCTTGTTAACACGTTCACACTTCCCATACAAAATGTTTCAATTTTCTTGGACGTCCAAGCAAATTACTTCCATCACGCGTCCGTGCTCCACGTTTGGGTCACTATGAAACTACCAGGTACGCACTCGGATTATAACAATATACAATGCTAGATTAGATGAGATGCTAGATTGGTTAGATGATTTTTTATAGAATGCTATTTCGTATCTAACTGAAATATGAGTTGATAAATTTGAATTGTCTTTATAAGCCTTTTATCGAATGCAGTCGGAATAATGGGGAATGGATGAAAATTTTAGAAACGCCTGATTTTTTTTTGGAGTTAGGAATAACCATCCTCAGCACCAAAAAAAAGTTGCAGATTTTTCAGATGCGTCAATTATTTTTGAAAAATATAAACAGTATCCTCACTTACGTTTTGTGGTTAGGGCGGCGAATGAGACAATTTCCTTGATCCGTCTCATATTACATAAAAATATCATAGAAATCCGTGGAAAACTGACATTGGCAATGATATTGACAGCTGCAGCAGCTATATTGGTCATTGCCAGGGTCAGATATTTAAAATATTTTTTGTAATATGAGACGGATCACGGAAAGTGTCTCATTCGCCGTCCTAACCACAAAACGTAAGTGAGGAAACTGTTTATATTTTTCAAAAATAATTGACGCAGCTGACAAGTCTGCAACTTTTTTCTGGTGTTAAGGAAGGTTATTCCTATCACCAAAAAAATAATCAGGCATTTCTAAAATTTTCATCCATTCCCCATTATAGTGATTTGAGTGCGTACGGGACCGATTTTTGACTTTCGAGCGCTCGACTCTTTCACTCGAAAACTGTCAGAAACGATGAAATACTATTTTTGAAATCCGAGCGATAGAAAATTCAAAAACGAGTGGTATTGACCACTCGTATTCAATTCTATCGGTAGAAAATAAGTGCCGACAATTTGGACACTTCACTTGTATTTAATTTTGGACTGACAATGAACTTAGAAAGAGATAAATAAAGATTAATATATTTTATATTATTTTTCTGCCGAATTTTGTGAACTTAGTCTTTTGGCGGGTTTGTTTTAAAATTAAATAATTTAACTTGTCTGTCTCTCTCTCTCTCTCTCTTTGCACAGGTTAAAAAGAGACAGAGATATAGTAATATGTAAAGGCCTGGCAATGATTCACAACAACTCGCTATACTTAGAATGAAAAGTATGAATTGCTGTCTCATTCTAACTAAAGAAAGTTGTTGTGACAAATTGTATCATTTGTAATTTGTATTAAGCCGGGTCCGCTGCACCAATGTTTTCCATGTTTTTAAACATCTAACATGTTTCCGTCAGTTTCGGCAAACAAATAGGGTATTATTTTGATTGGCAAAACATGTTTGACGTTTAAAAACCACGAAAACATGGCGCAGCGGACGCGGCTTTACTTTTATAACAGGCGGGAAACGAAACGTTTCGTTTACTAGGTATTATTTACTACGATCTTAGTTTTTTCTGTTATGTAACGCATAAAACACAAAAAAAAAAACACTTAAACATTAATATTGTAGCTATAAATAGACCTTCTAATGATATTTTATTTTTATTCCATGTGTAGAATACAATTTTAAATAACCAGTACTTATCGAATTTCTGCGTACAACGAAGCGTAAAAGTATAAATAGCCAAACCACTAGCTTTCGAGTGATGAATTTCAAAAATACCTATTATTGGGTTCATGCGAAAATAATCGTGACAAATTTTCGCATGCGATTATTTTCTACCGCTCGCTTTTGATTTCGAGCGCTCGAAAGTCAAAAATCGGTCCCTGGTCGGCTTGTGGAGATGGTTCGTCGTGACCCATGTATGGGGCACTGGACTGTGAACGTGTTAAGTAATTCGAATCCTCCTGAGTATCTTGTGTATCATGTTATTCACGTTTCATACATTTCATCCATCCGTCGCCTATATCCACGTTCTACACAAAGCCTTACAGACATTGCGACTGTTCCTCAGGAGTGTGGACAAAGTGATTTACTCCACAACGAGGCGCGGGCCTTCTGGACGGCTCTGAGCGGCGATCGCATCGTGACGGCTCACCTTGCGCGCTTCCTCGACCGAAACTTCGTGCCCAATCCGCAGTACGCGAACATCCGACCCGATCTCATCTAGGGTAAGAAGCATTCCTGTAAGCCGGTGTGATTTGCAGTTGTCTGAAATAAAGACTAGTTTGAAAGTATACCCGGTGCGTAACTCATTTAAGGCCAATGACTCGCATGTGAGTCATAGCTCTAAAGCCGCGGTCTGGACGCCAGTCGGCAGCGGGGAGGACGAGCGTGCATGCGTTCATAGATTGAAGCGTATGTCATTTAACCAATGACTCACATGTGAGTCAAAGCTCTAAGGCCGCGGTCTGGACGCCAGTCGGCAGCGGGGAGGACGAGCGTGCATGCGTTCATAGATTGAAGCGTATGTCATTTAACCAATGACTCACATGTGAGTCAAAACTCTAAGGCCGTGGTCTGGACGCCAGTCGCAGCGGGGAGGACGAGCGTGCATGCATTCATAGATTGAAGCGTATGTCATTTAACCAATGACTCACATGTGAGTCAAAGCTCTAAGGCCGCGGTCTGGACGCCAGTTGGCAGCGGGGAGGACGAGCGTGCATGCGTTCATAGATTGAAGCGTATGTCATTTAACCAATGACTCACATGTGAGTCAAAGCTCTAAGGCCGCGGTCTGGACGCCAGTGGGCAGTGGAGAGGACGAGCGTGCGTTCATAGATTGAAGCGTATGTCATTTAACCAATGACTCACATGTGAGTCAAAGCTCTAAGGCCACGGTCTGGACGCCAGTCGGCAGCGGGGAGGACGAGCGTGTATACGTTCATATATTGACATAGACATAGACATAGAAAAACTTTATTTAACATCACATTTTATACAAAAGGAACAGTGTACAAATTAGACTTAGGAATAGACAAACACACTTAAACAATATCGTACGAGGCATTTACATTTTGTGATGCCAAAAAGGGGCTAGACTCAGCATACTGTTGCAGTGAGTACCTACTGAGTACCTACACTGCAACGCTGATTTTCAGTCAGACCCTTATATATAATAAGTTTTAATTCTAATTAATATTGTCGGAAGGGAATGAATATCTTGTTGGAATGTGAGTAATGTTGTGTATATTTTAAATTATGTAATGACTGTGGTTTGGTTGTACTTGTATAAATATGTATGTTAAGTAAGCAAGTATATAAAAAATATGAAATAAAATAATAAACAATTAGAAATGACACGTATATAGTAAGCATCAAAGATACGAGGCCAAGACTCGACCGCCCAAGGGTAGATTTTTTTGTATCTGGAGGAGGTGTCGTTTTAATTTTAATTTAAAACTGCTCAGACAATTAATATTTTTGAGAGGTGGAGGTATATTATTCCAACACTTGGTTGCTGTGTACTTAAAACTACCCCGAAAAGCGGTGGTGTGGTGATGAGGAATTATGAAATTTTGGCTGATTGATCTAAGGCCATACACTGTGGAACTATTTTTACGCCAAGTGACCTTTTTAAACAAATACTCGGGTACTGAAGTTTTTAAGATGCCGAACAACAAGAATGACAAGTGAAGCTCTCTTCGAAATGCCATTTTGAGGATGCCTGCCGAATTTAAGTAGGGAGTCACATGTGTTCGAGGAGGAATTCCGAAGCAGTACCGCGCACATGCGTTTTGTACTCGTTGCACAATGCGATCAGTGCGTGCTAACAGTCGTGGACCGTATACAACATCGGCATAATTGAACCTCGAGAGAACCAAGGAATCGCATAGCTTGATGCGTAAATCTACGTATTGTATATTGAAGCGTATGTCATTTAACCAAGGACTCACATGTGAGTCAAAGCTCTAAGGCCGCGGTCTGGACGCCAGTTGACAGCGGGGAGGACGAGCGTGCATGCGTTCATAGATTGAAGCGTATGTCATTTAACCAATGACTCGCATGTGAGTCAAAGCTCTAAGGCCGCGGTCTGGACGCCAGTGGGCAGCGGGGAGGACGAGCGTGCGTTCATAGATTGAACTCGATCAATTGTCGCTCGTAGTTTAGCCCCGCTGCCCACTGGCGTCCAGTCCGCGGAATGAGCGATACCTATACACGACTTTATTGCCTTTACATATTTTTGTAGCTTTGGCCGTATCGATCTCTTTGTATTCGGCTGTACTTAAATGTTTGTATTTAAGTACAGATTAATTTGAGAAATTGGTTTGGGACGTGATATTTTGGGAAAATCATTTTTCTCAAATTAATCTAGTTTAAATAAATTTATTCTAGGAAAGGGGGAATTTGGCGCAAAAGTTTGTTACATAAGTTTCTTAAAATATCACGTCGTTAGCCTGCGAATGTCAAATAACGTTTTGTATGGCAATCGAACCACCTTAAGTACCTTCTGAATACATCAAACTAGTTTTTATGTTGCTGTATTCGTCAATCTATGCATCCTTAGTTAAAACGGCCGTTTTTCTTTCGAGTTCATTGGTCGACGCAACGGTCGACCAGTGGCGCTAGTGAGCTCGTGAAGGGGTCTTAACGTGAATGTGCTAGCTAGGCTTATGTATGTTTTGTTAAGATTGGTATCCCTAGCTATGAATGAAAGACAAATAAAAACGATGTCATAAAAAAGTAGGTACATATATTTTTTCTGTCTGATTTAATTATGTGGTTGATGATAATCCTCATCATTATTTAACAACTTATAATTAAACATGACGTAAAATTCACCATAGACTTAAGTTCGGAACGAGTTTATCATTTGTGAATTGTCTTAATACAGAGAGGCGTATTAGTAATTAGATGGGATCATTATCAAATCCAAGCTCGGATTCATATTAAGGGGCCCAACCCAACGGATCGTCAGATGTCGATTTTGAACCAAATAAGACTGTATTTAAAGAATTTCAAGATAGCGGCAACTTATTTACTATCCAACCTCGGATCGGATTCATATTAAGATGCCCCGCGGACCCTCAGATATCGATTTTGAACCAAATCGGGCAGTATTTAAAGAATTTCAAGATGGCGGCTACTTTTTAAAAATCTAACCTTGGATTCTTATTAAAAAGCCCCACGAAACCAATAACGATTTTGAAAACGAAAAAAAATGGCCGGCTTTTCTAAACTTATATATTTCTATTTAAAGATCTGAGTGAGTGAGAGAGTGTTTATAAAATAACAACATACCTACTTACTTATGAAATGCTTGAAAATGAATCAAGTAATAATAAATTAATTAATATCTCACCAAACATATTTTTTACAACCCGCTAAGCGGGTGCGTAAATTCGTAGATGAATGAAGCTTGCCTACTGGTTGTAGTTCTTTATACCTATACCTTTATATATATATAGTACCTTTTACTGAGCTGTCCAATTTACTATGGTCCGCCACCGCAGGCCGCGCCAGTATTGGTGTGGCTTTATATATTTTTAAAGGAAACATCAGATCAAAGTATTATTTCATACGATTCTATAATATTGTAACTATGTAGCTACCTATTAATTATTAATTTCTATTTCATTCTACGTTATATTTATACTAGATAGCAATTGCTAACTTCGACACTACATATTATTCTACAATACTCGAAATTACCCAATAAGTAAAATAAAACTACATACTACTAACATCTACTCTTAAACCAACAAAATACTTCCAGTACGTACTACAATAATATTCCGTTCACTAGCTCTGAAAGCTATAAAATAGAGCGAGATAGTATTTTACTACGTCTAGAGGGAGAGAGCTTGTCAAACGGTTGCAGTCTGCAACGCCGCCTTCTTGATGTAGTTTAAACCTTACATCGTATATATTATCTATGTTATGAGAGACTTTTTTAACAAATGAATTTTGAGAATGCAATGACAAGGATATAAATATAACCTTTAGTGAATTTTCGTGTTAAAATAGTACACGAAATCACGGATGAGTTAATGTATTGTTACCTTAAATGAATCTGAATCGGTAAAATTCGAAAGCATCACTAGCCCATCACTAGAGTGTCACGTGATTTCGTCAGAAAGGAACAGTATATTGTCATTTCCATTGAATGTAAAGGGACATGCATACTTCACTACTTCTTATGGACCAGTGTAAAATGAACTCCGCGTGACCGAATGAAAATTACATTTATATTATGATAAATTTTACTTACCTGTGAAATGTTATTCCGTCGGTTGTGTAATTATACGTTCGGGTGTTCTTTTCACACCACCTAACACATCACGAACTCATTTTTAAAGCGCAAAATCTATTTTAATTTGTTGGTTGTTGACGCACGTGTAGATCGCGTACCTGGCCGATACTGACAATATGGCTCGGAGTAAGGGGGGGTTATCATTGCTAGATCATGTACGCGTGGTGACCGCACGTCGCCCTATAGGCTCTATCTAATGGTCTGAATAGACGTGTTGTGACGCGACAGAACGATATCGGTTGTATACAATAATAACATCAGAAGTAGCTAAGCAAAATAACACGGTCAAAATAATCTAAAGTCCCTATTCCGTCCACGTAGCTACTTTTGATGCTGCCTGTACATTACTTACGGTTATATTCATATTCATCGGACGGGCTCTGAAGTGACGGCTCCTGTTGTGTCAGACGTCAGAGCATCACGTCAGATATATCCCGCAAGAGTTAACTTGAGACTCGAGCGCGTACTAACGTCATGCGAACGAGGTCTCGAGTTAACTCTTGCGGGATATGGGTATGAACAAAAGGAGAAAAGGAGTGTATAAATTCTTAAAAGGTTGGCAACGCGCATTTAACACCCCTGGAGTTGCAAGCGTCCATAGGCTACGGTAACCACCTACCATCAGGTGGGCCGTATAAGTTTGTTTGCCACCGACGTGGTATGAATCTATTACATTTACTTGAATATCAGGAAATGCGTGGAAATCACTGGTTCTTACCGTTTCATCATCATCATATCAGCTGAAAGACGTGTTCTGCGTGTCATAGGCCTCCCCCAAAGAGTGACACAATGACCGGTCCTGTGCGCCACCCGCATCCAGCGGACTTCCGCGTCCTTTACCAGGTCATCCGTCCATCTTGTGGTACTGGGTGGTCTTACCGTTCCAAGTAAAAGTTAATTATATTTACGTTTTAGACAATTTATTCCATTTTACACATGTTCATTATTTAGACAATGTTTCTTAAATATTATATTTACACAATGCACAGGATGGCCATCGATGAATAAAGATTTTTCGCTGAAACAGTCTTACTTGATATGATTCTGTTTGTACACAATTCAAAACGTTCATTATTCGGAATAAATAATTATTCAATTACATTTACGGTATATAAAACTATGAGATCGAATTTTAATTAATTTGACAACGTATGAAATTAGTTTTATTATATTCGGGTGACTAGACGAGAATTTTACGGCCGCTTATATTTTAATTTGACTAGACAATTATTTAGTTAACGCTATGTATGATATCGTTGAGCTGTTAACATCTTACAAAATATCATTATCATGCAAAACGATTATTTACAAGGGCTGCTGTTGCACTGATAAAGAATATTACAATTATAAACCTTTTTATTTGATAGCTCCAAAATTTTATAAATAATTCGGTGAAAAGAATCCGAACCGAACATAACATTAAGCACAATTTCAAGCATGACGTAAGTGCTCATTGGTTGTACACTAAAATATGATTCAAAATTTTTCATTATCATTATCTATTCTCAGTTCAGAGTACCTTTAGATAAGCGGTAGGATTTAGTTATGATTCCAGACAACAGCAAAAACTGCTTATTAACGGGTAATAATGGTATTCGTGCTGAACAATACGTAACAGAGTTATTGGTTTGTTGAACGATTACTATGCTTAGTATTTAATACCGAGCTCACAAAATAAAATCAAAGCTCATTTATGTGACAATGTAAACGAATTGAATTGATTTCTCGAACAGATCTTAGATGTCTCTCAAGCAAGAGTAATGACGTATTGACGTTTTATGGGTCAATCAACTTTTTCTTGTTGTTATTCTGTCCCGGTAAGCCAAGAGACAACAGTAACAGACTTTCTTAGACACAATACTATAAACTGGACTCCTATCACACTAAGGAGATGCCCCACCATGGAATGGGTTTACCAATATAACAAAAACACGTGTTTAGTGGATTAAAACCCCATAAAATAATAGTTTTAAAGAGTGACCCAGGAGACGTAACCATGGCAACGAGCAACAAGAAATTGTTGATTGACCCTTATTTAGTGTGCATTGCTACATCGACCGTACCGCATGTCATACTACCTACAGTCGTGTCATAGTAGCGGAAATCTGTCGTGGTAGTGACACGTATGCGAGACATGTTCACTGAAACGGTTAGTTTCAAACTGAAATAGGTACGTAAAATCAAAAGCTTTGCGATATGTTTGCGATAGACACGCATAAATAATCGTCATTATAGCTTTTAGAAATAAAAATAAATTAATCTACTGCCATAGTAAAAATACCGATTATTTGAAGGAGCTATCAAATAAAAGTGTTATTAGACTTATCAGAATCAATACAACAATCAAGAAAATACAATACTTATCACTTAACCGATTTAAGATGGCTGTACAGACTAGCATACACGTTGATTTATCTTACGCAATGTCATAGAACAAATGATTCATTTAAAATTATAACACTATTTGTACCTATATATAAATATCTAAACACAGGAAGGCCTGCGGAAACCGATGCATTTCTGTATTTATTGTAACTGTACTAATATTCAGTTTCTGAAATTGCATACTCTTATAAACTGCAGCGATCCCCGCAAGCATTCATCTTGCATCTTATACTCATAAAAAACACTAGATGATTGATTTTACTGCAACAGATAATGTATTTTTATCGACAAAATGTACCTGCTATTCTGATGTTGAGTTGGGGTTGAAGAGAAGTTCGCAAAATCGGAAGAAGAGCATTAAGAGGTAATTAAAACTCAATAACTTGTTGGAATAGGAAACAATATCTTACAATGACTGGGAACAATATCATCATACATGTAGAACAAAATCATGAATTATCTTCAAACAATCGTGTTCTCAATTTTTGTTAAAAGGTTTTTGTCATCACTCTAACTAAACAATTAACTTTGAACCCTGTTCAAAATCGAAGTGGTCTTGATCTTTGAAGTGATCTTCATGCTTGATCTATTTTTGTGTCGATATATGACATGATATCAGAAATATTAAATTTTTGATTGACAGACACCCTTGGCTCGTTCTTTTTTTACGACGACAGGATAAAAATAACATCAACATTTTAAATATCTAAAAACGCATTTGATTATTTCTACAAATACTATTTAAATTCTTGGATAGACGTCTATCAGTGGCGTTGATCAGCAAATAAACCAAATGGGTTTCACTTTCACTTACCTTGCCACTAGCTAGTGAAGGGGAAGTAAAACCTAATTTAAAAAGTTGTTATAAAAATCAATTATAATTATAAATGCAATTTTTGGAAAACTTAAAGGAAACTAGGAAAAAAAATCGTTTTTAGGTTTTGCATACTGTGTGGGTGAGTGTGAACGAAAAACTGCTTTTGTGTTACGTTTTGTTTTGAGTTTATACTTTTGTGATGAAACACAAAAGCAGATAGATATAGGGTTAAATTTTTTTTTTTGACGGCCATGTATTTGTTTACCTACTACAAAATGTCTTTCTTGTTCTGGTTAATAGGGAACATTACGCAAAGCTCTGCGTAGGGGGCGACACTAACACAACCCGTAAACAAACCGATGCCGGTTAATGTACGGCCCAATAATTGGCATCCTCTATATCTATGTCTCTTTTTAACTTATACAAAAAGAGAGAGATAACGATAGATGGACGCGTATTATCGGGCCGTACATTAACCGGCACCAACAAACCGCCATGACGTACAATGTCATATTTACGAGTATTTACCTAACAAACAATAACGAATAATTGATGAAAACGCGTTAAACTACAATCGTTTTATTATCATTCGTGGGTAAAATACCTGTACTGTGATATTAAAATGGCATCCTATAGCCATTTAAAGGTGGATGAGGGATTTTTTTTGCTTTACGACGTATTGCCGCTTCCCATAGTTTTCATATCATCGTTTCCTTCGGAAATGAATGATGCCCTTCATTCTTGCATCCAATTACGCGGCACTGATGCATTTTATTCATTGAAATATTTTCTTCACTATTTGATCCAGAGCTTTGAAGGACTTGTCAAAGTTGTCAAAAAAACTGTTTACTAATTGTGTTAGTGCTGCACTCTGGCGGCAGAACATTGCAGTAATGTTCCCTATTTGATCACACCATAAATCTCATAAATTAAATGAGACATAGTTGGCGGATTGATCAAAACGTAATTGTTATCTTATTATGATAGTGTTGCGAGTTAGGGCCACGCTGAGCCTTAAGTACTCCAGCCGTCAATTAAAACTGACTTGTTGTCTGGAGTAAAGAAAGCTATAGTGGGGCAGACTGCCGGAACAAATTGTCGTAAATGCGGACACATCGGACAAAAGCACTAAATTTATTTTCAGGTACTAGTTAGGTACATAGCTTTAAGTTTTTGATAGGAACCAGCTCTTCCGACGGCCATCTTTTTTTTATGGGGGTTTTATTTTTTTTCTTATTTTCATTTTGAATTATAGGTACATTATTAATATCTCGGTTTCTAAATCACTTAGAATCACAAACTTGGTGTCTAAGTATACATATTTGGGGTCAGGGAATTCAACTAGATATTTTTTAAGGTCGAATTCCCAAAGGATAGCAAAGGGAACCCTGTTACTAAGCCTCCGCTGTAGGTCCGTTTATCTGCGTGTCAGTAATAGCTAGACTGCTCAAATTTTCACAGAGTTTGTATTTTTATTGCTGTTATAACTAAATTTAATAAAAATAAAAATATATTAATAGTACATTACTTACCTAGGGCGGTTAAACAAAGAATGTCTCAGATCGCAGGTATTTGACGCCCGAGCCGAAGGCAAGGGCGATAAATATGCGCTCTGAGGCTTTCTTTATTACCGCCCGTGGTGAGTACAAAATTTTACGTCTCTATCTGGCCAGGAAATGGGTTTTACGCAAGCATAGCTTGCGGTAATTCCTACTTTATGGCCAGGTATGACGTAAATAAATATTACGGGACAATCTTACACAAATCAACCTAGGCCCACGGTAAGCTCAATAAGGCTTGTGTGATATTAAAAATTAAACAGTGCTCCCACACATTGAAAGTAATTTTAAGGCGTTTTTTTTTCTCGCCCATTACAAACGGTCTATCTCCAGAACCGTATAGATAGACACTTGAAATTTCCGCAGACTATGTATAACTATATCTACTATAATTACA
The DNA here is from genome assembly GCA_963854355.1 of Epinotia brunnichana. Classification (NCBI taxonomy): domain Eukaryota; kingdom Metazoa; phylum Arthropoda; class Insecta; order Lepidoptera; family Tortricidae; genus Epinotia; species Epinotia brunnichana. The sequence goes on along the minus strand of OY977949.1, from coordinate 10,461,695 downwards.
AATAATAAAAGAACAATAAAGTTAACAATCTAGCCATTCCTGACACGCAGAAAGACGGACCCACAGCGGAGGCTTGGTAACAGGTTTTGTATGGTATCCTTTAGAAACTCGACCCTAAAAATATCTATTTGAATTCCTTGAACCCAAATATGTATATTTAGACACCAAGTTTGTGATTATAAGTGATTTAGAACCCGAGATATTAATAATATACCTATAATTCAAAATGACCCCCATAAAAAATACTTACCTATTTAGTACCTGAAAAAAATTTGGTGTTTTTGTGCAGCGTGTCCACATTATCACCTGAAACTGCCCTACTACTAGCCTTAAGTGCGATTCCCACCGTGCATCCGTTGCGATGCGGCGGCAGCCGATCCGGCCCAGTTGGTGGGAATCGTAGTTAAACTGAACCCAAAAATAAAATGTAAAATAACTAGGGACTACATAGACGCTTTAAAGTCTTTTGGCGTCTAGCATAAATACGCGCACCGGTTCGGCCCGGTCGGTTGAAATCGTCTTTTAACGCTGACCGCTTCATCCTTAGGTGCGGCTCAAGTCAACACTAGTTTCCGAACGTTCACCTTGCGACTAAGGGGGCGCGTACGGCGCCGCCGACGCCGAGTAGTCGGCGCCGTGTAGCAACGATTAGGTCTGGTACTGCAGCATGGGGGCTGCTGCCAGGTTCGCGTGGTGACCGCTGTTCATCCTCAGCGCGGATAGCGACTTGTTGTACCACTCGTCTTCGGCGCTCATGCCTGTTGGTGAAAAGAACTGTATCAGAATCTATGTAATAACATAGTGTCGTTAACGTTATTTTGTATTAATGTGATAACGGTTTATTACTCCCACTGCTGCGCACAGGCCTCGCACATGCCAGCCAGGAGAGGGCGGTTAACCTATTTTAGTTAAAATTAGACAAAATGGGAATGTATGCCACAGCTTCTATAGTAGGTACTTTGATCAGTAAAGCAAACTGAAACTTTACATGACAATACATGGACTTAACGTATTTCTGCGGTGTGCTATAAAAGCGAACTCGTGTCTGGACACCTATAATATTTAGTAAGAAGTTATCACATCTCCCTGTATTTAGCATCCTAAATGTGGAACAGAAATTGAAGCATCTTACAGAGAAAAACATGTCATGCTATAGCTTAGAGTATATACTCGTAACTATAAGCTTGCCTAAATAATTTAGGCAAGCCGGTAGGAATCGGATTGTAGGGGCGCTCCGCCACTCGACAGGTGTAAGTAAATCATGAACATACTCTTAAACGATACACAAAGATAGGTATATTATGTGTAAAAACTAAAAACGCGTCAAATTTCAAGGAATATTTGGAAAATAATGTCATGATAACTGAAAACCATTTTATTACTTGTACCCACTTTCTTTTAAATCGAAAACTATTTTCGTTCTCTGAGATCGAAAAATAACACCGCGAAAAACAACCCTCCTACGCGGCAAGTCGTTTCGACCCGCCTACCTAGCCCCAGCTATATATAGGTCGCCTTAAGAGGGTAGGGACGCGAATAGTGAGGCACTGAAACGACCCTCGCGTTTTCTCAAGATGCAATCTCGCCGCAGGAAATAAGATATTTGCCAAGACGCCGCGAGGACGCCCGCCAAAGTAAATGTAGTGGAAATTTTCTTATTAGAATATCCACGGTACGATGCCTTGCCTCTCTCGTTTTTTGCTACGCAGGAATCTGCCGGATCGTCTCTTGTTACACGCTTTATCGCGTACCTACGCGTTTTTCTATCTACGTCTGACTTCGTTTTTTGGCGAGGGAAAGTGTAATAGAAAAATTACAAATTGCCTCCAAATTTCAATGCTTCAGTTACCTAATTTAGGTTTAGGAGTATGATAGTATACGATTATTTGTAAAATACATCCTACATCAAAATGAAATATTCATATTTAATCACAAGCAACCTACTTGACATAGAAACTGTATCACTAATGGTTTGCTAACTCTAACGGCAAATTAACAATTCTGCCTGTACATAGATTATGATCATAGACATTAGTTGCACGTACGAGTACTAGCTACAAATTAATAATCTCCGGCCACAAACTCAAGGATCATTGGATTAGCGCAACTCGCGTCCCGCGTCTTAGAGACGTGTGTGACATGACTTGGGTGCACTTTATTTGTATTCAAAACGTGCTCAGGAATTGAAACACGATTATTATAAAAACTGCGTTCTTTATTCAAATATATCGAAGCAAGAGGTCCTGGGTTCGAATCCCGGTAAGGGCATTTATTTGTGTGATGAGCACGAATATTTGTTCCTGAGTCATGGATGTTTTCTATGTATAGTTCGTCCGGCGGCGTAAGAGCCAAAAGCCATAAAGATAAGCTAATTAGTCATCTATTGTTAAAAGTCTGGAGGGTAGGGCTGCAACAAACGGGAAAAGTCCATCTAGTATTCCGTTGGAACTGATTTAGTGATAACGTGTTTATACTATTTAAGTTGTTTTGGTAAAAATGTTTCGTCCGTGAGTAGATAAAAAGAAAACCAGTACAAGTGCTCGAACTCATTTAAACAGTCAAAGTAAGCAAATAGTCAAAAATGTGTACAATGGACTTTTTAGAGAAATTGGACCTACAGCATTAAAAAAAAACTGCTGAACTTACTCAGGTGCCATATGAAAAAAATTATGTGTCTCGGTACAAGTGAAAAAACCACCAATACCAACGTAGAAGCAAAAAAGTTTCGCGAGGAGGTGATGAAAATTGCTAATAATGTATGGACCGCATGTTTTAGTCATGTTGAGGGTATCGAGAACACATTTATTATTCAAGATCAGCAACGCTTCGTTATTAACGTGACAGAGAGCTCAGATATTGAATAATTAAATTATTTTTTAATAAAGTAATATATGAGTAAATAATTTATGTTGTATTATTTTTACTCCATTCCAATGTTAGGTACATTTTTGACAACCCTATGCAAAAGTGATGATGCCTTTTGTTAAAGAAACATAAAGTGCATTATAAGCTGTAATAGAAGTGGTTTGGGTCGAATCTCACTTTGTCGTATTACGACTTAAGACCTTTTGAAATAAAAAAGCCATTGTAACAAGTTTTATGGCTTTTAGCTCTTAAACCGTCGGCCAGACTATATTTAAGTATTTATTTCTCTATATAAGTATCTATATCATCGTCTAGTACCCATAGTACAAGCTTTGCTTAGTTTGGGACTAGGTTGATTTGTGTAAGATTGTCCGAAAATATTTATTTTTATTTTTTATTTATATTTAAATAAAGAAAGTAACAGTACCTAATTACGTGCAATATCGTGAATGCAATGTGCTTAGTGCATAGATCGCGTTTTTGAATTAACGATAATATTTAGTATTTACTAATGCATTAAGGTACAGGAATAAAGTATGTACTCTTATACTTAAATGTGTAGCCATTTTTTTATGTGTGTTAAGTAAAATGTATTATTCCTCTAACAGACAATTCAGTCTATTTCCGATTTACGCTAATAATAATTGGTTTCTGTATCTATGTAGTTCAATTAACCAACAATGCGGTTAAAAGTGTCCAAAACTGTTGTCTATATCAAGCAACGTTTAGAAATATCAGTGCGGCATTCCTTGTTAATTAAACCGGTAACTTCGAAGAATATTCTATCGTGGTAACGTCGTTTTTTCAAGATCATCTGATCCAACTTACTTGAACCATGCGGCCGCAAAAAGAGCAAGTTTTCTCATTATTACAAGATAAGTATTTGTGTAAAACGGAGGTTGGCACTGCGATCCGGCGCAACTTTATAATTGCCTCGACGGCCGTAATAGAAAGTTGATGGAAGTTGATGAAAGCTGCCTCCCTTCCCGTTGCCAACTTACGTCTTAGCTTCATGCGAACGTTGAATAATATTAAAAGTTTCTTTGTTGTGCGTTGCTATGAAATATATTAGTTGGATATTATATTAAGTTGGGATGTTACGGTATTTACGGAACTAAATACGAATGTTACGTTGCGTAATTATAGCTCAATTTAACCCATTAAGGTGACGTGAGCTCAAAAAACGGATTTTTAAAAAGTCATAGCTCTTGTTTAGATTATAATACGGCTGCCCTAAATTTAATTAGCAATTTGAGGCCTTTCTCGAGGGACAACATCTATTCGAAACCTGAGTTTTTGACTTTTGCTTTATAGAAAAAAATCACGAACATAGGTCTAAAATACACTTAAAAAATTCGTAACAAATTATGCACAGCAGCTAAACATATTCAAATTGGTTTTTAAAATCGGCAATTTCATGTTTGAGGGAACTTAGCTATTATTTTTTTATTTTTTAAAACGCACAAAAATTTTAAATTAAAAAAGATGATAGTTCGCTCACTCTTATGCTCAGTGAGAGGGAGAGAAGACCACGAGCCTACGTCGCCTTAATGGCTAGTGACACAAGGCACTCACAATGTCATGCCTCTACGAAGTCCACTACCAATTTCTGCTATATAGCGGAAATATACTGCTACGCGCTACGGCGTAGCACACGTTGCGTTTCTTGGCCTCGAATGGATTAAGTACGTAGGTACATATTTAATTTCTACTCACATTTTTAGGAGCTAATGCAGAAGGTATTTATTTTATAAAGTATTTACAAGATGATAATTTACATTAACAAAATTAAATTAAAACTTAGTACCATCATCTAGTTAAAATTCAAATCAAAACTAACAGAAAAAATGTCCATCACAACAGGATAGAATCGTGCCCCCATTTCAACAAACGTCCCTCGAACCTATTGTCAGTCTCAAGAAGGAAGGGACACACCACATTTTAGTTAAAGGAGATTTGATAAGTTTTATGAATAAGGGATGACAAATAGTACATTTCTGTAGACGCCGAGAAAGAAGGGCTTGCCGGGTAAGCAGGTATAGACAGCCGACCGTAGGGAGGCTGGATAGTGATACGAAGCCGGCAAGCCCTTTTCACGACCAGGCATGTATAGTGCTTTTCACAAACATGCAATGAAATTAACAAAAAAACTCCAAGAAATCAAACTAAATTTCATGGCTGAACGCCGTGATGCTGTGCCACAAATGGTAGAATGAAAAAAATAGAAATTTACTTCCCAGCCTAGGCCTTCAATTTCGTATGAAATTCCTTTAAGCGCGAATTACACATGCAAGAAATTGCAAGCGTGTTTAACTACATTACGGGGTTTGATAGATACATTGAACGCAGCATACCTCGGTAACCCGCAATGTAATGAAACTTGCATGCAATTTGTTGCATGTGCCATTTGCCCGATACCGTTCTCTCGAGTTGTTCCGCCCGAAACGTGGTACTTTGGAGCTTGTTATAACGCACATAATGACGACATTTCGTTGCATGTTTGAGAAAATGAACTTACCCATGGCATCTTGCCGCATGCCCACGGCGCTCATGTTGGCTCCGTGGCCCATGGAGAAGCCCTGCGTCATCGGGTAGGAGCCGCCGCCCATCTGCGAGAGTGAGAAGATATCCTTCTGCAACTCCTCGTAGCTCCCGTGGTGCTGGGAATAAACAAACAGGTTATATCGGTTCAACATTTTACGAGAAAAAGAAACTGTAGTGAGTGAAAAAAGTGTAGTTTTGCAGCAGATCTGCACGCAACTTCGTCTGCATGGTATGATTAGATTACGTAGGCCTAGTGTTTTAATTATGCGCCCCCATACAAACTTCCAACACTCATTTCCACCCTTCCAGGATTAAAACACGAGCTCTTATTTCTCTAAAATAAGATCGAGAGACGCGTGTAGGTCATTTTGTATTAAAAGCCCCCGTGGAACGCGTGGTTACTTTTGCTGCTGACTCTACGTAGCACGCCGTAGATACGAAATGTCGCGTCATGCGATCTGAAACGGTGATCCATTCAGCGCCAATCACGACATATGCGTTAGAAGCTCAGAACGCCACGGGCGCTTTTCGCTTCATTCGAGGAAATCCACGGGATCGGCTAAGAGCATAGCGCGTAGCAATTCTTGGCAAGGATTGTATTTAGCGCTACGAGTGTAGCGTGGCGGTGAATGAGTCGACGCCATCTGCCTTTTATATTATCTACACTCAGAGTTGGGCGTTATTTAGATAATTTCTTATCTAGATAATTATTTCAAATAAAATCATTTCAAATAAATCTATTCAAAGATAAATTCAATCACAAATAGTGCGTTGACAACTTTTTTATTTAGACAAATTATCTAGATGAAGATAACCGACCTCATTTGTTATTGAAGTAAGCTTATAATAATAAATGTATAGAGAATGTCAAGTTGGGTCAAACCGTCACACTGACATTCATCTTTTATTTCAAATCCCAACTAATTTATCTAGATAAGAATGAAACTGATCTAGATAAATTCAAAATAACAAATTACGGATTATTTAGTAACTTCAAATAAAAGATGATTTAGTTATCTTCCCGGTTTTTCGTAAATAGATAATTTTTGTCCAACTCTGACACTGCTACTAGTAAAATTAAAAAAAAAAACATTTGTTCGTCGAAGAGATAATATCATAATTAAATCCTTCCTGATTGTCAATAAGCATTAACCAAGTCCATATTCAAATCAGTCTGGAATGGCACACGAAAATTGCATGAGAAAAATTGGGATATATTTCTTTGTTCATCGATGAACGTTCGATACCTCATCAGCGGCTGATGGCCGTGTCATTTATTTTGATTTTATGTGTCAATTTTTGGGCGAGTGTCATGTTAATCGTGATTAAGTGGTGGTTGTTTATCGACACTGATCGACGGTCGCTAATGGGTAATTGGGTGTCGGGCGCCATCGCGATCGGGTTAGGTCTTGCGTGATATATTTTAATTATACTACATTATTGTTTGGTATCCACAAATAAATGTTTTATTGGAATGTTTTTGGTTATTGGAAAGTGTCGATCTGTATAATTTGATACTGATTATTAAATTGTTAACACCTGACGCAAAAGTGGGGTTTTATAAGTTTAACATGACATGTGTATCTTTAGGACTGCTGTAGCATATTAGCTCTTAAACGGATGAACCGGTTTGAGTGCAGTTTTTTTAATAGAAAATCTTGCCTGTTGAGATGGGCTTGTTTTTGTGTTTATTTTGTGTTTGTTTTCTAAGATCCGCTCTCTTACCTCCAAGGTGCAAATCATCCGAACGCAGTTTTCAGTGAGACTTATAATCAAACCGCAGCCAGCGTCACTACGATGCCAAGTGAACGTGATGACCCTAACTAGGCGGAAGAGCGTGTGCTATGCGGTAGAAGGATGCCATAGTTTGTTTTTGTTAGTTAGTGGAGCTTCTGTACGCAATTGATTGCGCTGTGTCGCGGTGACATAGACTATCCGTCCGTCTCTTTCTAATCATTCTAATTAGAAAGAGACGGATAGTTTATCTCACCGCGACACAGCTCGCGGGCCGTCCTGTGATAGCCGTGCTGGTAGTAATATATTTTTATTTATGTACCTACAGCAGCCAGCAATATGATTATTTGCACAAAATTAACACAACACATTAACAGTAACAACTGTACAAAACTGTTTTATCGCTGTCACAAAGGCGTCCACAGATTTTACCTAGTGTTGCTGACTGTATTCATACGAATGTTACAAATCCTTCATTTAACTAGGTTCTTAATTTATTATTTTGGAATCTGTGTGATTTCTATAGATACCATAAAAGATTCTCTGTCACTGTTTAATGTTAAATGATATCTGTATCAAATTTGTTTGATTGCGATTTGTTTGGTTACGTCCATGCACTACTTGCGTGCTGATAGACTTGAGCATATTCTAGTAAATGTTATATTACATATTTAAGCGAGAATTCTAGCAAAACGACAGTTCATTTGCTTCGAGCTTATTGCCGAGCCGAGCAATTTTGCTACGCGGCCGTCAAGTCTGACATCTTCGTGAAGAATACATTTTTTTACGAGCATTTTACTAGAGCGTTCGCTAGAATGACCGTGAAAATATTTGTAGCGATGTTTGGCTCTATGCTTGTTCGTTGTTTAGTTCGACAAAGGACCATACGTCAAAATAGCCCCAAAACCAACAAACATGAGAGTTGGGCTATTAAATAGGTCTTCAAATCTAATTAATTTAATTATACAATGTTTTCATGACAATTTACGTTAATTGCAAGGGTGTATAGTTTAGATCAAATAAAGTTAATTTCTCCAAGAAAGTAGTATGTTAACTCTTACTGTTATCAAGATATTCAATGTTTAATTTTATCGGTTTTGCAGATTTAACCGATGTAAATGGCTCTTAACTGTGACTTCGTAACAGCTTTTGAATTTTTTTTTCTTAATAAATTATTATGCTAATTTGTTTCCGTGAATGTACTCTGCAATATGCCAAAGTTAACGGAAATTCCCTGGAACACCCTGTTTAGGCACGAAGTCGAACTCCATTGCATATTAGGCAGGCATCCCGCATTTAAATGGCTTAATTATTGATAATATAATGAGATAATAACTTGCTGTAAATAGTAAGTGTAGATATTAATTAAATATAGAACCCAATAATTAGCTACAAAAATGTGTTTATTTTACACACTTCGGTACCCTAATGATTATTGATCGGTATCTCCATGAGAAACCCGTTTTCAGATAGAATTCACGCTGACTTAAATATGAATATCGCAGTTCTGCAATTAAATTCAACTTGGTGACTATAAAATGAAATGAAGAATATTTAAAGACCTATTTAATGACCTAACTCTCAGCAGTGTTGGTTGTGGGGCCAAGCTCTATACAAAGTTGCCCATGGTCCTTTAAAAACGGCGAATGCTTAATGTTCTGTTACATGTGAATACTCAAGTCTAGCAGAACCTTTAGCGCGTACGTAAAAGCTCGTACATTTACGAAATTTCCGGGTTGTAGTGACGGAAAACCGGTCGTATCTATAACAGACCCCTTAAATTTGTTAGCGTGGCTAGACTTTCAAGTCTTGGGCGCATTTCGGCGAGTCGATGAAGCCTGAAGGGGCGAGAGGTACAATTTGCATGGGGTGAGATTAAACTTATAACTAAATAGATAGCGAAGCAGTTACTTACATAACGATATTAAGATATTTACCCCAACTGACGCCATACAAAACACGTAAAAAAGGAGCTAGGCTACTCCAGAAAGTTTTTTTACGGTAGAACTGGATCTTGAATTCCTACAAATACCGTTTGCCATTATTAAGCCCTGACATCCATACCTAGTAATAATATAAATACGAAAAACTCCTGTCAGCCACTGTAACTATTCCACACCTAAACTACTAAACCAATTGTGATGAAATTTGGCATGTAGAAAGTTTAACCTCGTAAGGTCTAAGCTATGTAATAACTGCACAGTGTCCTAAAAAATAGGTCATAAATAAATAATTATTCAGAATTTTCGTTCCCAAAAATAGGGTTCAAATTGTATTACAAAAATTTCAGGAGTTGGGCTGTTAGGCATGAATTTGTTTGTCCCAAAATAATGCTGATGGACCCATCAAAGCCTTACAGGTTAAGCCGTAGGATAGGGATATTGAAAGTTTGAGGAAGGATAATCGAAACGGACCGAATCCCACACGGGCAGAGCCGTGCGCACAGCTTTACAAATACGCTCAGAATGTATTCCATACGTAAGACGGTTACAAAGTCACGAATGACAAGATAAAATAAAGATTAACGGGACCATTAGAAACACAGATAACCTGCACAGATATACAGGTAACCTGTAAATCTGTGATTAGACCTATGCAGTGCGAATGTCCAAACATTAACAGCTGCGATCATCCTATAGCGATCTGTTTGTGTACCTGTCAGTAACCATCAATAAAGAGACATTTCCACGCAATCAAAACAAAAGAGCCTCAGGCATTGCATATTTTCGCGTATGACCACGCACCACGCAATCAGATTATCGCGTAATCAGCGCTGATTAGCGCCGCATAGTAATGGGGTGGAAATTGCGTGCACTTGGATATATGCATTGTTTCCAGCCTGATTGGGCCTCGCGAGGCTCGGGACAATGGCGGGCTATCGGGAAAGTTCTGCAATAGTCTACGTGCGAGCGAGATTTCATTCGAAAATACAAGATTATTTTGAAAATATGACTACGTCGGGCTTGGAGCGTTCTGAAGCTTGAGAAGGTAGGTACGCGAAATTATTCCAATCTAAAACTCTCGTTTAAGTTAGCCGCCCGTAAGCTACCGTTTAATGGTGTTGAGGGAATGGTGTGGACTTTTAGTTTTCTATGAAATCAAAATATTGATACAGCGATTGCAACGAGTTCTACAGATGCCACCGACTATAGATCTGGGAACACTGTTGAATGAATGAATGAATGAAAACATTTATTTTAAGTAACACAAGGACTCATACAGGAAATTACATATTAACTTAAGTTAGGGCAGGCTATTACACTATTGTCCCCCGCGGCTATGAAGTCAATCCTGAGACATGCCTCTAGGGTTGAATATGTAATTTTTTCCTATGGTGTCATTATTCAGAAACTTCATAGTTGCGCAATGTGTCACGATTGACTTCATAGCCGCGGGGGACTGTAGTAGCGGTATGTATGTTTTGTGGTAAACTGTTGCAGTCGGTGAGCGCTAGTGCTACGAACTGTTGCGACGGGCAGATGTGCCAAGCCCGGTAACTCTGTAACTGTTTGTACATGCCGTTTCGGCCGCGTATACTCAAATGCAATAGTCGGTATTTACCTGTGGATACCGGTTGATAGTGTTGGGGTGCGGGTAGGGCTGGTAGCCCCGGTAGCCCTGGATGTTCCGCATCATGCCGTTGCAGCCGGGTAGTACTGCGGGCGCTAGTGCCTTTTGTAGCTGCTTCTCTTGTTTGCGGTATTTGGCGCGCCGATTTTGAAACCAAACCTGGACAAAGACAATATTTACTTTTAGCTAAATTTTAAGAATGGTGCCACAGAACTCTGAAATGTCTGAGATAAAAAAAACATGACTTAATTTTTTAGGTATTGTTTGAGTTTGTACATTTTGATGCAAGTAAGATAAATTCAAAAAATAAGATAATTATTTATTAACGCCACAATACACAATTACACAAAACAGATCAAAAAAAAAAAAAGGACGCTAAAAGATTAATTATTCATTCCGATTTCTTATTTATCTTCACCGGTATTTAAATATGGCGTTTTATGTACGTACAGCTAGTTTGTAATATGTATTACAACGGCCACAATCTTCTATTTCGAAGCCCTGCTAGTGAATGTGTCCTTTAGGTTCAATACGTGATTTAGTTTTTAAACTTATTATACATTTATACAACTAGCGACCGGTCCCAGCTTCGCACGGGTTTATCTGTATAATACATGCATGCATGGTTTGTTTTATACATATAAACCTTCCTCTTAAATCATTATATCTATTAAAAAAACCGCATCAAGATCCGTTGCGTAGTTTTAAAGATCTAAGCATACATAGGGACAGACAGACAGACAGCGAGAAGCGACTTTGTTTTATACTATGTATTGATGATGTGCCAAGGCTGGCATCTTGTACTATGTACAACCAAAAAAACTAGCTAACAAATAAAAGGCTCTAAAATATCGGAAACGTTCTAGCAGGCACACTAATAGCGTGGTGTCAGATATACAGGGTGTCCCAGAAATCGACGTCAAGCCGTAAACGGATGATAGACCAAGTCAAAGTTATCATAAAAATGCAAAAACTCGTGTTGGTTTTTTTTTATTTATTCATTAATTGGTCAATAGTCGTAAATTTTAAAATTTTAAAGTGACCATAATTTTAAAAGAACACGAGTTGGTTATTTTTTTGTATTTTTCTGATAACTGTTATGACTCTTCCCGCCTCTATCAAACGAAGAAACAGCGTTGAGCAAAGCTTTAGGTAAGCTAAAGTCATTTTAAGGAAGTATGGACATTTTGTGAAAACCTGGGGTTAATTACAATTTTATTTTTTACCAATTATGTAAAACGTAATCTAGCAAGTGTTTTACCATTTTGGGATCCTTATTAAACGCGCCAGTTCTTAACGTTACTTGCCAAACTAGCGTAGTAATTTTTTTTTTCCATTACAGTCAGTTAAAGTAGGGCAAAACAGTAAATTTAAATAATTTGGTTTTGAAAAAGTAGGAGCAGTTGGCTTTAAATTTTAGGCAAAAATCTACAGAAGCATTATTCAAGATTACATAATATTAAAGAAATTAGAATAAATTATGGTATTTGTACTAACAAGAGTTAAAGGATCATTACAGGGTGTGGATTTTTTAGTGAATTTTTAAAGTGACCATAATTTTTAAAGAATATGAGTTGGATTTTCTTATGTATTTTTATTATAACTGTTATGACTTGGTTTATCATCCGTTTTCGGCGTGACGTCGATTTCTGGGACACCCTGTATAAAGGCGTCGAATACTGCTATATATTTTTGCAGGTGACCATTCGATACATTTAAACTTTTATTTATTATCTGAACAAGACACTTTTTTAATAAGTCGCTCGGTAACACGAAAATTACGCGTAGCTATATTTATGTACCTTTTATAATTATTCAATTATCTACTGATCCCCAAAATGCACGGCACGGCACGGCTATCAAAGAACGGCCCGCGAGCTGTGTCGCGGTGACATACGACTATCCGTCTCTTTCTAAGCGTTCTCATTGGAAAGAGATGGGTAGTTTATCTCGCCGCGACACAGCTTACGGAAAACCTTCTTTTCGCAGCTAACGTTTGGCAAACTGATTCATTTCGCAACTTTTCATTTCCCAAACTCTGAAACTGTAAATATTTCAGGATTTATTTCAGGGCCATCGTGTAGAGCCCTAAAGGTTAGGTTAGTTTAGAAAAATCCTGAAATATTAAGAGGTTGGGAAATGAAAAGATGCGAAATGAATCAGGTAGCCAAACGTTAGGTTGGGAAACATTAGTGAACCACCTATTACTACATTATCTCACAATGAAATATGAAAAATATATCATTCCAGCTTCCAATGTAGTAACTATGAACATACATTCCCGGCTTTGCCATTTGGATTTCGAAAATATTTTGAATATGCGCCGGGAACGTGAAATTTTGCGGTTTATGAATACGAACGTAAGAACAATATTTTACTGCATGTTTGAAAAACAAAACATTTTCTAAAAAAAATGTTCCTCAATCTCTAGTAAATACGTAGGTATTAAACTACGCATTCTCATGAACCTACCGTAGTAGGTTCATGAGAATGCGTAGTTTAATACTGCCTCATACTAATATAAAAAAACCGGCCAAGTGCGAGTCGGACTCGCGCACGGCGGGTTCCATACCATTATCAATAAAAATATTTATTTTATTCTGTTTTTAGTATTTGTTGTTATAGCGGCAACAGAAATAAATCATCTGTGAAAAGTTCAACTGGAACTATGGGTCCCGTTTTACTCTTTGAGTACGGAACCCTAAAAACGATATCGACATACTGTATAGTGGAACTTAAACGAATGAACCGCACACGAACACATACTTCCCTAGCATAATCACATTAACTACAACATAAAAGGCGAAACAACAAAACATAGTCCTAATCTGCGTGTTGTCAACAGGAATGAGCGTACGTCGTTTGATATGGTGATTACAGCTGATTAGAGGGGAGGGTCGGGAGGGCCGCGCCCTCTACGCACTCTCCATATAAATAAACCGATACACCCTATAGGTATAGGGCCAAACCCTCCCTACGTCTATATACTTGTATTAACTGTAGGAGGAAACGTAAATGGGATATTAGTTTTTGCGCTGACATTCTGCGCGTTGTTGTGGAAAACGAGGCAATATCCGCCCAGTTTAAATGATGATGCGCTCTGTAGCTTTACGAGCATTGGAGGTTTTTAAAAGATAATGTAGTAGTGGTAGGTAGACTTTCTCATCATCATCTCATTTGAAGTGATTTCTTTTCCACGTTTATTTATCAGCGCAGCGGCCGCGCGAGGTTCATGCGATTGTAGGACGTTCGGAATTGATACAACTTTGACTTAGCGTGTGAGAGACTTATCTTATCTTATCTAGGTGAGGGCCCTTTCGGATGCACTTCGATCCAGTAGGATCTTTTGTGCATTTGCCCTCTCTTTTGCTCCATCATTTCCACAAAACGGATGATGCAGTTCACCGGGAGCACCTTGAATTCCTTTGGTTGCGGATAGCCGTTACCAAAGTAGTTCATTCTTTGTCTGGCAAGGGCATGACATTCACACAATGAGTGTTCCATAGTCTCATCCTCCTCGCCACACATTCTACAGTCTAAACTATCCGATAGTCCTATCTTGGTCAAGAGATCCTTGACCCCGAAGTGACCTGTAAACACCCCAGATATAATTCTAAGTTGCTTTTTACTGGATTTCCAGAGTTTCCTGGTCCAGCCCGAGTCCATTGTATTGCTCTAGAGGTCAACTTTAAAAGGTTTTAAAAATATTACATATATTTGTACAGAGTTTTTAATCGATATTTTATAAAAAAAAAATGTGGTGCTATTTTTACATTTTTAAACCTTTTAAAAACTGAGGTTGAGGTATTATATAGCTTTACATATATCATTAATATTATGAATGTAAGTGTGATTGTTTTTTTTATTTACTGGACATTAGTACGTACCTACTCTTAAGCGTGAACTAACTTTTTATAAATGGGATACAAATGTCGTAACTATATAAAACCGGCCAAGTGCGTGTCGGACCACGCACAACGAAGGGTTCTGTGACTATTAAAAAGGTAGTATCGTCACAGAAATCTAACGGCACTTACGTCCTTTCCTATAGGGGGGGCCGTTTTTCAGCAATGTTCAAAATAATTTTCGGTGAAAGAATATAATATAATAAGCACTGCGTCCATGATTTTATTCAAATTTTTAAATATACCGTTCAAAAGTTTGTGACTTTCGGGGCGATTTTCTCCGACTATATTCACTTAATCAAAAATGTTGCTAGGAAACCTTTTAATTATTTATTTTGAAAGGCCTATCGATTGATGTGCCACACGTGGACATGCAATGATATTTTATTTATTGACTTGCAGATACATGTATGGAGAGTGCACACCTAAAAAAAAAAAAAAGCGGCCAAGTGCGAGTCGGACTCGCACATGAAGGGTTCCGTGAAATAAATTGCGGTTTACGATTTATGACGTATTAAAAAAAACTACTTATTAGATCTCGTTCAAACTAATTTTCGGTGGAAGTTTACATGGTAATGTACATCATATATTTTTTTTAGTTTTATCATTCTCTTATTTTAGAAGTTACAGGGGGGGGGGACACACATTTTACCACTTTGGAAGTGTCTCTCGCGCAAACTATTCAGTTTAGAAAAAAAATATGTTAAAAACCTCAATATCATTACCCCACACGTATGGGTTTGATGAAAAAAAGTTTTTTGAGTTTCAGTTCTGAGTATGGGGACCCCTAAAACTTAATGTTTTTTTTCGATTTTTGTGTAAAAATCTTAATGCGGTTCACAGTATACATCTACTTACCAAGTTTCAACAGTATAGCTTTTATAGTTTCGGAAAAAAGTGGCTGTGACATACGGACGAACAGACAGACAGACGGACATGACGAATCTATAAGGGTTCCGTTTTTTGCCATTTGGCTACGGAACCCTAAAAATTAGTCATTTCATTTCAGAACTACATTATGTAGCGGCTAACAAAATACACCTATCCTCCAAATTATATTCAAATAACTACACCTTATAGTTTTTGAGTAAAATGCCTATGACATACGGATACACGGACAGACGGACATGCACGACGAAACTAAGGGTTCCGTTTTTACCATTTTGTCTACGGAACCCTAAAAATCACCGGCCTAAATTTTATTTCGGGTTGATTCCGAAAACTAACTTATTCTTTTAAAGTTTACGCTTACGAAGCGAGTGACCATTTTTAATATTTTTTATGTTACCTTTTACGCGAAGATTTGTTTACTTTTCAGATTACCTCTGTAAAAAGTGGACAAAACTCATAAAAAGGTTTAAAAGCAATCACGAGAGCATTCAACGGAATATCGGGTTTTCGAGTACAAAGAGAAACTTCATGTGCCTTAATAATTACTGTCCTGCTCGTTTAATAATTACTGTTATTTAAACTGTTTTTGGTTAAAAAAAAGAACACAATGAAGTTTTTTATGAAGAGGCTTTTGAAAAAAAAGGAAAATATATAGTGAGGTTGTATATCAAATAATACAATTTTACATTTTTGGCACATTCTACTGACCACTCAATTAGGTTGATAAAATTTTTGCAGGATGTCAGTCATTTTTGCTTTCCAAAATGCTTTTATATTTATCATGATCAACGTTTATAAAATACCTGAGTCTACGCGAACTTGGCCTTTATTAGAATAGGAACACATACATTCTTATATTTAGTAGTGCCCTCTAAATGCCCTGTAAACTCATATCATAGAAATATGTAGTACCTACTTAATAACAAATGAACGCGGAAACTATAAAACAAATAAAAGTTATTTATAACCATACTACGAGTATGTATTTGCGGCAGATCCGTCCATAATTGTTTTTATCTATACCACGATTGCGGCCAATAATCATACGACCCACTTGATGGTTAAGTGCAAATGAATAATATACATATTCATATTATTATGAAGAAATTTTATTGACATTTCGCAATCAGTAAACACAAAAGGTAGCAATAATCAAGTATTTATATGGGCTGAAACTTGTTAACCTTTCAGATAAACTCCTCTCCGAGCGACATTTAAAGGCAGATAAAGCTTAATTCAGTAAAGATCCCTCGCTGAAGCTGAAACATTTCAGCGTATAACAAAGAGATAGATAGGTATTTTCCGAGGCCGAGTTATCCGAAGAAAACGGTCGCCTTTAAACTGAAAAAGCACGGGGATCCAACAAAACATTTTCTTATTTCCAATTGTAGAATTCATTTGAGGGCAGAGACAATGTCGGCGGCGCGCGGGGAGGATGAACGGCTAACTTCGTTACGGATCCATTTGATGGGATTGCAATGCCTCAGGGGCCACCCGCTCCCACCCCGCGCCCCTCGACCCTCGCTCGCCCGGCAACACTGTATTTTTATATCGAAATTTCCTCTAGAAGGAGGGAAAGCGACGTCGCCGTCGTCTTTAACGTTTACATTCTTATGTAGCGTCGCCTAAACGTTAATAGCCTTCTACGGAGCGCGTGCGAGCGTACCTACACTACCTACTCACGAGAGAGGGCTGGTACCGAGGAGTCGTATGCGTCGATTAATGTCCTACGTGTATACGACCTTTATACAATGCTGCCAGCACGTGCCGGCACTCCACACGCGGCACATACGCCCGTGTTTCACGTGCTTTTAACGGTAGGTGTATGTATGTATGTACATTGTACGTCCCCGATCTAATGTCATTTCGTGGAACCTTTCATTTTCTTAAGTCGAACTTCGCTTATTGCCGTTGAAATAAAAGAGTCATTTACCGTCTCTTGATGGAGTGTCGGTGAATAAAACATCACCCGTTTGTACTTATACACGGGCTTAATGGAACACTCTATTCTTAAAATGCGTGTAATATTTTCCTATTAGGTTTTTTCGTGTCAAAATTGAAGGAATTTTTTTTGTGTTCTTGAAGGGAACGGTGTAAGTCTGAATAAAACATCTAAAGCGACGAATTAGGTGCCCGGGGGCAAATCAATAGCGTGCGCCCAGAGGGATTGAGCAATTTTAAAACTGAGATAAGGATCGCTCCGAGTGACTGTAAGCATTTCGTATTCATACGGTCCAGGCGACAGATGGCGCTAATTCAATCCGCCTCCGGCCTACGCTCCAAATTCTATTATGCGAGTATTCGCATCATTGATATTTCGACAATTTGGTCCAAGTTTTGACGAGTGATAGGGTGGTACCTTGTGCGATTTTCTGTTACCTATTCGTCTATTTTCGCAATTCGTTTGGTTATACGGGTGTTTGAGGTTATTTTTTACACATAAGTTACTGACAAATTGAATTATTAGGGTAGGTATTTTTATATAAACTTGACTTAAGGGGGTTCGATTGCCATACAAAACGTTATTTGACATTCGTAGGCTAACGGCGTGATATTTTAAGAAACTTATGTAACAAACTTTCATAAATTGGCTTCCCATTTGCGCCAAATTCCCCCTTTCCTAGAATAAACTTACATAAACTAGATTAATTTGAGAAATTGGTTTGTCACGTGATATTTTGGGAAAACTATTTTTCTCAAATTAATCTAGTTTATACAAGTTTATTCTAGGAAAGGGGGAATTTGGCGCAAATGGTAAGCCAATTAATGAAAGTTTGTTACATAAGTTTCTTAAAATATCACGCCGTTAGCCTGCGAATGTCAAATAACGCTTTGTATGGCAATCGAACCACCTTAAATAGTTTTATCTAAGGAGTAGCAAACACGGTAACCAAATATAATAAATACTAGTTTATTTTAATAAATTAGCAACGTGAATAGATGTACGTATTTAATTACTAATAAGATAAATTATGTGGGCTTGCGAAGTCATCACCGAGCTTTTGGATTTATGGGATAATCCGAAAGCTCGGTGATGACACAGCGGGAGCACCGTGTGGTGATTTTTTAAGTACCGTATCAGGGGGGTATTATTATAAATAGAAATCGGAGGAATTGCTCAAAATTATCTGACACAAGGAAACTGTATTCGTAGAGCTGTTAGGAGTTGGCCACGACTCAGCGACGGCGGCAACCGCAGCGGTGCACCATAGGTGAGAGTGAGATGCTCCGTTCCGATGTTTCGCTAACACGTATGCGTCCGTTGCTTAAAGTCGCGGGCAACCCTTAAGTTGTGCCAGATGTATGTTGCAGGCGCACATGTTTTTTTTGTATGTATGAAGTAGACTGACCTGTATCCTCGCTTCGTTCAGTTTCGTCGTCCTCGCCAGCTCTTCTCTACAATAAATGTCAGGATAGTGCGATTTCGCGAATGCTGCTTCTAATTCTGCTAATTGTTCCTGTTGCAACAAATATGTATTTACATTAGAATTTGTATTAAAAATAAATGAGTGAATTAAGCTGCGACAATGAGTCAGTTAAATACAAAGAAAAAAAAACGCATCAAACCCGGTAGGTACCTATCATATGGTTCACCGGACCAGAGGCTCAAATAAAAATTGAGGTGTTTCCAATGTAAGTCACATACCAATGAATTATTTTATTGTTACTTAACGATTAGGAGTACCTATATCATTCCAAAAAAATCGTCAAAATTGAACTTTCGCTGGGACCTAATTTATAACGTTAAATTACCTGCTTGAATGATTCGTGATATTTATGGCATATGCATGTGAATAAATTTGTCTGTGAAGAGATCTATCTACAGTTTATTGACGCCGTCGTCGCTTTGGTGGGCATGGTAAACTAAACTGTTACTTAAGTGTTTCGCAAGTCTACCCTTGTGTTAAAAAGTGGGATATACCCGCACATATCCCACAAGCGGCGCACCTGTAGTGGACATATACTTACCCATTTATCTGATGTCTTTTGTGTTTTCGAGTTCATGAGCTTTGTCTTGTTTCCGATGTCTACAACCTATGTGATCACGTCACGTCCTTCACCACCGTAATGTGTCTCATGCTAGGGCTATGGTTCTATCGTTTACTCCAGTGAGAAGATAATCCAGAGACGGCGTCTCACAGGCATGATGCTTGATATGGAACTTGAAGTATCCTTCAATGGTTTTGGTCGACAATTACCTGTGTGAATGTTGTCCGATGCCGCCGCCGCGCGGGCGTGGGGCACGAAGCAGTGGTAGGTGTGTGCCCTGCATGCTGGGGCCCCAGCGCGGGAGACAGGACAGACGTCGCGCCAGACGTGTTGTTCCCGCCGGGCTCTGGTTTTAACTTTTTGAAGGCACCTTCAGCTGTGAACAAGGCTTGTTTGTAAACGGTATATTATAGGTTTGTGGTTGGCATGTTGTCGCAAGTGAGTCACTATGCCGTCATGCCGTTGCATCGTAATCACTACACTTGGCGGTGTTTGCCCAAATATTCGTGTTGCATCTTTCTTCTTCCTACGGCAAATGAAAGAGAGGCAACGACGCAACGCGAACACAAACCCCCAAGTGTGGTGCGACCATAATGTATGTTGATCAGACTGTTAGTGGCCAGTGGAATATTTAACATGTATAAGTGGCCATTTTATGAAGATCGATGTATGGTAGTAATCAGAGCTGGTGATTAAAATACCCTTCTTACTTTTCTAATCTCTACTGTTCTTGCGTATTTGTGGGGCGCGTAACCCCATACCTAGCTACCCCGTTAAATATTGAAATGTCGGTATGAAATTATATATTTAACGCCTATTTTCTTTTAAAATATACAGATAGAACACACAGTAATCCTACTTATTTCTGGTCTTTTATAAAATCGAAATTCCATAGTAACTGTGTACCTGACCAGATGTCTTGTCTAGGTGAAACTTCTAAGGATGGTGACACAATTAGTAATTATTTCAACAGTTATTTTAACTCGGTGTTTGTTTCAGATTAATCTGTCCTACCTGATAATTTGCATGTGCCTAATGATTCCGTTATAGACCTTAATACCATTGACATCTCGGAGAATTGCGTTTTTAAGTTGTTGCAGGGAGTAGACATTAATAAGGGTGGTGGTACTGACTTGATTCATCCCCATTTCATTAAGTTGTGCGCTCGTGAATTGGCAGCGCCTTTAGCTAAATTTTTTATTAAGTCGTTATCGTATGATCACTTCCCCTCTACATGGAAAAAAGCCTTGATTACACCAATTTACAAAAGTGGCGATGCGCACCAGATTACTAACTACAGGCCCATTAGTAAGTTAAATATTTTTGCAAAAATCTTTGAAAAAATCGTTTGTATCAACATTACGGCTTCATTTTATCAGCACATTACGCCCAGTCAACATGTTTTTTGACAAGGTCGTAGCGTTGATACCAATCTTCTGACCTTTACTGTTTTTATTATCAATAGAATATCTTCCGGCTGTCAGGTGGACGCAGTGTATACCGATTTCTCAAAGTGTTTCGACAAAATTAATCATAACAACTTAATTAAGCTCTTGGAACTCGGTATACATGGTGACCTCCTTAGATGGATAAAGTCCTACCTATCTAATCGTAGTCAGGCCGTAGCCTTGAAGGGATATACCTCTTGTTTTCTTCCAGTACCCTCCGGAGTACCCCAAGGGTCACACCTTGGGCCCTTACTCTTTATCTTATATGTTAATGACATGGCAACATGTTTCCGTAGTTCTGAACACCTCATCTATGCAGATGACACAAAAAATTATAAAGCTGTATCGTCGGAAGCGGATTGCCATGCATTACAGCAGGACTTAGAATTATTAATCCTTTATTGCTCTAATATCATCTTTTCTTGAATGCAGAAAAATGTTTTGTAATAAGTTTTAATCGTAAAAATGATCCCATAATTTTCTATTACACCTTAGCTGGGAATAACATAGCACGGGTATCTTCTATCAGGGACTTGGGTGTTATTTTGGACTCGCAATTAAAGTTTATTATACACATTGATCATTTATGTAAGCGAGCTAATAAAAAATTAGGGATGCTCCTTCGGATCGGACAGCCTTTCAGGCGCCCAAATACTTATAAACTAGGTATTATTTTATTCTTTTGTTAGGAGTATCCTGGAGTTTGGCTGTGTTGTTTGGACACCTCAATACCAAGTCCATATTGACCGTTTGGAGAGGGTCCAAAATATTTTCCTTAAGTCAATGTGTTATAGAACAGGTAATTATTTCGAGCGTTCCGCGTCAGCTGCGAAGCATTTTTGTATTCCTTCCCTTCATAACCGGAGACAGTTTTTAGATGTGATGTTCTTGTTTAAAATTATTAAAACACTGTCCTAACCTCTTGGAATTGGTTACTTTTAGTTGCCCGCATCGTCCCTTACGTTAGAGGCCATTATTTCATATCAGCTTTGCCCGAAAAAATTACTCTCGGCATACTTTTTTCAGACGAGTCCCTAGTATTTATAACAATTATCTGAGGGATATTGATCCTTTCCACAAATCATTGTTAAGTGTTAAATTGTTAGTAAAATGTAAGTTATTTTTAGCTCATCCATGAGAACAATATTTACTTACCTAAGATAAATTTTACTATTCACATCACCTGAAAGTCTAAATCCGAAATGTCTTCATTAATCTCATATACATACTTATTACCTACCTTTAACTTGTGCATGCATACTGCGTCGACGACCGGTATTGTATTATATTAAAGAATTTATTAAGTTCAATTTTTTTAAATCTTTTCAGCTTTGTTTGATTATTTTGTTATGTTAACATAGTTTTTATGTATTAATGAACCTCCAGGTCTTTAGATTTATGTCTATTGGTACTCTTTGTGTACCCTTTATATTTTTGTTTATGCGACTGTTTGTGTTGTAAATAAATTATGAAAAAAAAAATTAACGCTAACATCATAAAGTTCTAATTAGGCAATAGCTAATAATGTGATGATATTTATAGATAATTCAATAAAAATGTAAGGTTTAATGCTAATAAGCATCTTATCTCTAGCAAACAACAATCTTAACCTTCAAATAACTATAGAAATAGGCTTCCTGTACCCAGCTGTAGTAAACCAACCGTACCTAAACAGGGGCAATCACGTCCACTCGGAGTCAAAGAAAGGTTTCTTATTTGCATAGGATCGATCGTTGGGCTAGGTCAAGTGCGGGCGTAATTGCGGCGCTTGCCTAAGTAATGTGGTTAAGTAATCCAGGCGCGGATTAGCATAGCGCCTCGCCGTGTGGGGAAAGTGTCTGGGTGCCAAAAAACCAGTGCAAACCAAGCAGAAGAAGGGTTTCAAACGGCTACAACGTACGTTCAATCGTATGTGTGTATTGCTATTATTAGGTCGAGTCAAAAACGCCGATAGAATTCGTGTAATGGGGATCACCTGTGGGGATCAAATTTCGAGTGAATACCTGTTATGGTTACTCATGCAAGTAAAATCCTCCTTCATGTGATTAGTCGACGTCTTAACTACTTTCTTAGTCAAATGGGAACTCCTAAACACCTCGTTACCTTAATCCGGAGTCTGTACAGTCAGCCAAGGAAGTGGTCTACCACTTTTCGACTTTATTGCATACAAAATAAGGTCCAAAAGTGGTAGACCGCTTTTTTGGCTGATGGTACACTGGTAACCGTTCTTTCATCAGGATACGCACTGAATGCTCTAATATTTTGAGACAAGGCTGCATTTTTTCCCCCCGCGCTTTAAAACATACATGGAGAGTACATTTTTCGGAAGACCATCGGTAATTGGTAGAAGGGTTGCCCTATAGTCGGAAAGAGATTGTCAAATCTCCGATATGCCGAGGACACCGTTCTTCTGGCAACATTCATGGAAGATATGAGGGAGCTATTCCAAAGACTCGAGGTAGAACGTGGCAATATCGGCCTTGAAGTGAACAGGGTGATACCAAAGTGATGATAGTCGATCGAGTTGGAAAATTAACAAATGCCACCTGCAAAATTCCTGGCATTAATATCGTCGACCCAAATCTGCAATGACAGCAGCTGGGTCCCCGAGATAAAAAGGCAAATCGGGATGGCAAAGGATGCTATTTTAAGCGTTTAAACAATATATGGAAGAAAAGAAGAATTGGTATCAAAACCAAAATCAGATTGATACGAGCACTGGTATTCCCTATCTTGTGTAGAAACGTGGACAATCCTCGCCCGAGAAAGATAAAGGATTGATGCTCTTTAGATGTGGTGCTGGAGACGCATGCTAAGAGTACCTTGGACTGCGAAACACACTAATGCATCGATCCTGAAGCAGCTCAAAATAAAAACTCGTTTGTCTCCCATATGCCGATAACGTATTATACCGCTTTCATATTTCGGCCACACAATGCGCAGAGGCGACGAAAGTTTGGAGAAATTAATTGTGATTGGGAACACCGAAAGAAAGCGATTGTGCGGTCGTTCACCAACAAGGTGGAACAATCAAGTTAAAAACTTGTCGTCCTCCAAATTCTACACGGTCGTAAGCAACACGCAGGACAGAAACCGGTGAAGGCTGATCATCTGCTACAGATGCAACCTCAGACATGAGGGACCGACACAGAGAGAGACCTTTTATGGTTTAAAATATATAGCTTTGTGGCGACGGGTCGACAGGCAGTGGAGTGTAAGGAACGATCCTGATATTCCAGTTGACCGTTAAGGCACGGACCACTAAAAACCAATCTTGTTTTAGTCTAATTGTACAAACAGTATACTTGTGAAAGATTACTTTTTAGGAAGTTTCTTTTAAAGTTAGTTAATCCGTATAGTTTTAAATTCTTCAAGTTTACTTTCCTGAGCAAGGCAAGGGTTCGCTTGTCTTGCTTAGTAAAGCGCCTAAGAGTGATTAAAAATCTTGAGGCTATTTAGGCACGTATATCTCTAGACTTGGAATAAATAAACTGTACGTAATTACATCAATAATTCAGGAAAAACCAATTTCCTAGCTGAGGAGCCAAGTTGAGGTTCTTGGCCTCCGATTTCTAAGTTTATGATTATATCGTTGTTAGTTTGGTGTTTATGTCTAGGTAAATCATTCTCCAAGCCGTTGAGCCGTCCTCTATCTAATTCGTACCTATTAAAAATGTGATACATTGTAATCTCCACTTATAATAAATCTCTAAATTAAAAAAAGAATCAGCCAGTTTGAAACTAAGCTTTGCGCGGTTCGAATGTTCTCAGCATCCCATGAACGGAAAAATATGAAACATTTTATATAGGTACATTATTATTCTAGCTGCAACTTAGGATAGTTTTTATCTGACTGCGACAGTTAATTAATTTTCCGAAATATACGACTTCATTTAATTTTTCATTTATTTTTATAGAAATCAAACGCTGCTCCAACTGTCAGCTATAAGAACCGTCAAATTTTCGTCAAAATGGCGGAATTGCTTTGCCTTTCACTTATTAATAATTTAAATCCCGTCTACGATAGACCTTTACGAGACAAATGCTAAAATATAAACCATAAAAAAATATTCGATTCTGATATGAGAACTTATATGCGCAAATGTCGTTTTATGTCGTAATTTCAATAAATGAAATCAACAAATTTGAACAATATAATTAACACGAATTTGTTTTTTTTGAATGACAATGGCACGCGCTCGGCGCATTCAGCCAAAGTACCTGCGGCGCTACCCCGAAAACCGATACTCAATGTTCATATATTTGCATCCCTGTCACTCGAGTATGGTTAGTGCGATAGAGATAGAGATACCCGAATATTTTCGAATTCCGAAGTTCGTGGTTATAGCTCAGGAATCGAAAATATGGTAAATAATCATAATGTATTTTCTCGAAAAAGAATTTATAATAAATATAGTCAAATGGAGAAAAAAACAAAGCAAGAGGTTATATTTCTCACTCTAACAAGCGACATTAAAACGGATGTAGCTTCATAATTTTTTGAGATATTTGAATGGGAGTTTCATTATCTTCTATCTATTTATACATAATAAATGCCTATGTCCTGACTGACTTATTCACTCACTCACTCACTCACTCACTCATCAACGCACAGCCGAAACTACTAATCTTAGAGAGTTGATTTTTGCACAGTATGTTGCTTTTATAACGTAGGCTAGGGATAAAAAGGGATTTTTGAAAATTCTACCCCTAAGGGGGTAAAATGGGGGTGCAAAGTTTGTATGGGAGAACCTTTTTTTTTTGAGCTATATACTTAAACTTTGTAGAAAAATTAGTTATTAGAATACAAATGAAACTCTTTCAGCGTTTTGGAAAATTCCACCCCTACGGGGGTAAAATAGGGGTGCAAGGTTTGTATGGGGGAAACATTTTTTTTTAAATAGAGACTTAAAACTTTGTAGAAAGATCAGTCATTAGAATACAAATAAAGAACTTTCAGGGTTTTAGAAAATTCTACCCCTAAAGGGGTAAAATAGAGTGCAAAGTTTGTATGGGAAAAACTACTTTTTTATAAATAGAGACTTAAAACTTTGTAGAGAAATTATTCATTAGAATACAAATAAAGTACCTAGATTCAGTGTTTTAAAAAAATCTACCCCTAAGGGGGTAAAATAGGGGTGCAAATTTTGTATGGGGGAAACAATATTTTTTTAAATAGAGACTTAAAACTTTGTAGAAAGATTAGTCATCAGAATACAAATTAAGTACTTTCAGCGTTTTAGAAAATTCTACCCCTAAAAATAGGGGGCTAAAATAGGGGTGCAAAGTTTGTATGTGGGAAACAATTTTTTTTAGCTAGAGTCCTAAAACTTTGTAGAAAGATTATTTAAATAAAAAGAAAGTACTTTCAGCGTTTTGGAAAATTTCACCCCTAAGGGGGTAAAATAGGGTGCAAAGTTTGTATGGGAAAAAACATATATTTTTTTAATAGAGACTTAAAATTTTGTCGAAAAATTACTTATTAGAACATGAAAAATACTACATTCGGCGTTTTACAAAAATCATTCCCTAAGGGGGTTAAAAAAGGGTGCAAGGTTTGTATGGGGAACACTTTTTCTGAGCTAGACACTTAAAACTTTGTAGAAAGATTACTTATAAAAATACAAAAAAAAGACTTTCAGCGTTTTGAAAAAATCTATCCCTAAGGGGGATAAAAAGGGGTGCAAAGTTTTTATCAGGGAAAGGTTATGTTTTTGAGTTAGAGACTTGAAACTTTGTAGAAAGATTATTTATTAAAATACAAAAAAAGAACACAAATCGTTTTAGAAAATTCCACCCCTAATAGGGTTAAAAAGGAGAGCAAGCTTTGCATGGGCAACACTTTTTTTTGAGTTAGACTTAAAAATTTGCAAAAAGATTACTTATTAGAATACTAAAAAAGAACTTTCAGCGTTTTAGAAAACTCCATCCCTAAGGGGATCCTTAAGATCCTTAAGAAGGGTAGCCAGTGTTGTGTGGGAAAAACTTTTTTTTTACTAGACTTAAAACTATTCAAAATGTTACTTATTAAAATTAATAAT
Source organism: Epinotia brunnichana (assembly GCA_963854355.1). Lineage (NCBI taxonomy): Eukaryota > Metazoa > Arthropoda > Insecta > Lepidoptera > Tortricidae > Epinotia > Epinotia brunnichana. The sequence goes on along the minus strand of OY977949.1, from coordinate 10,434,707 downwards.
AAAGTACTTTCAGAGTTTTAGAAAATTCCACCCCTAAGGGGGTTAAGAAAGCTTTGTATGGGCAACACTTTTTTTGAGCTAGAGACTTAAAAGTTTACGAAAAAAGTTCTTTCAGCGATTAAAAAAATTCAACCTCTAAGGGGGTTTAAAAGGGGGTTAAAATTTTAAATGGCGAGCAATAAAATTTTAAAGTGTGAGTAAGAGATTTTTAACTTCGGTCTTATTCTGTACGTTAAAAGACTACAAAACTGATTTCAGAGTTTTTCCAAATTCATCCCCTAAGAGTGTTAAAATTGGTTCAAAGTTTGAGTATTTCAAGGCATTTTTAAAGTATGAGATTTTTAACTTTGGTTTTAGACTGTTTGTTCACAAACTAGAAAATGAACATCAACTTTTCTTTTAATTATCCCCTAAAAGAGGGTTCAAATTTTGTATTGAGAGAAATCATTTTCTAAGACGATAAAATGTTCTACGCGGACGAAGTCGCGGGCAACAGCTAGTATAATATATATCTTACAAAGGTTTGGCCCATTCCTATTGCAAGTTAAACCAGCCAGGGTTAACTGTTAAAACGAAATTTGAAATCAGGTTCGTGCTACATTTTGACGAATTTAATTCTTGATTGAGGTCGCTCGGTCACTGCCATCAATTTTCTAGCAGTCCTTTCTAATTGTGTTGCCACATGGATGCCAACTTCAAAGGTTAAACGTTTCCCTGAAAAATTCCCATATTGGCGACATAATCGGTTTAGCTTCGGTTTCTCTGATATTCGAATTAAGAGGGGGAAATTTTAAAAGCGCCGTTGGAGGTCGGTTTGGCAAGTATTCATGCATTCCCTTTGACGGTGTCCCAGCTACTTACTAATTAACAGGGAGCTAAGTGTTTGCGTCCGCGGTAAACGGGCCTTTTAACGTTTAAAAGGCTTTTTTTGGCCACGTTCTATGTTTTAGGCGCTTTGACGCTGAATATGGCTGTGACGTTTTTGCATTTTTCCCATTAGCGATTTTTAGATTTTGTTTCGGTGTTGTCGGTGTTTTTCGCCGGTTTTATAAAATCGTAATTATGCTGAAGAGACGAGAAACCCGATAATAAAAAGCGGTACCTACTTGCTGGTACTATGGAGTGCTGTAAATGTTGCGTTGACCATAGAACTGGGGCAAATAAATTGGCACCGAAAATCTTTTGATATACTGGTTGGAAACTGGGTTTAGCTTTATTTTATTTTCTGATAATAAATCAATGGTCCCGGAGAAAACTTTTGATGGATTTAAAACATAAATGACCAAGAGAACAACCTATTTTCTCTTCGTATATTGGAATTTAACTCAACGAGAATAAATACTTAATCTGAGCCTAAACGGCAAATTAGTAAGGATTTATCTTAGAATAAACTTTTTTCTTGTTTGGTCGAATTCGCCTTAATAGTATGTGTTGAATTTTGACTAACGTATCGTTCCAGTCAATAAGTAAGTTATAAAAGCAACTAGACCCCATTTAGCAAACGTCATTCAGTTTGTAACTAAAATGTCATTAAAGTATGACCACGAGTGACCTATAAATATATTTAGTTAATACTAATTATTTTAAGTAAATAGTAGTAGTATATGTATATATATATTTGGGGACAACCTTACACAAATCAACCTAGTCCCAAACTAAGCAAAGCTTGTACTATGGGTACTAGACGATGATATACATACTTATATAGATAAATACATACTTAAATACATAGATAATATCCATGACTCAGGAACAAATATTCGTGCTCATCACACAAATAAATGCCCTTACCGGGATTCAAATCCGGGACCTCCGGCTTCGTAGGCAGGGTCACTACCAACTAGGCTACAGAGGTCGTCAAACCTAGAAGTTATAGTATTTGATAATGTAATTAAAATTTAAGAGATAATAATAATTTGCACACCTGCATGCAGGTCGAATGTGTATGTACTTACTGACTTTTATGAACTTGGTACCATATTCTGGCAAATAAATTGATTTGATTGGTTTGATTTGATTAAAAAAAAGAAATAGATAACTATTACACAACCCTATACAAAACTATTTCCAAAATGTTTCATTCATTTTTACAATCAAAACATAAAGCTGCAAAACGAGGGTTGACCGGCGCAAGTCAAGAGTTCGTTCACAAAGTGAAACATTTGTTCGGAGGCGTAACAGATTCAGTGCAACGTGTCATTAGGACGCTGATCCCTAATTATGACGATTGACAGGGCACCATCTGCGGCCGGGCCGGTGTCGGGTCGCTAAACACCGGCTTTGACGAAAATTGAGATGTTACAATGTTAGTCAAGTACACCATTGTAGTTTTGTTGGAGCCGTTTGGGTTATAAATTGTCTACAGACGAAAAATCCATCTCCCGGCCGCGAAAGTTAAATGTTCGGCTTTGAAGTATATGAATAAATAAATAATTATTAATGTCATTTCATGCATATTTTTGTTGTTTAATTTTCTTGAACCCCCTTCGATATTAAAAGTTGGCTACGCCCGTTGTAGCACGTATTGTTGACGTAGTGTTGACTTAGTGTTCGCCTTTACAACAATTGTGACGTAAGCGCTTCTATTTCGTTAACTACCGTAATACCGGATACAGAACAGAACATTACGCAAAACTCTTCGTAGGTGGCGACACTAGCAGCGTTGACGTTGTATCTCGTTCCCACTTGCGGTATTGTCTATGCAAGCGTCCCTGTCACTCTTTTGACAATCAATTGTGCATGTGTGTGTGAATCCCTATATACCTATACTGGTTTACTATTAGTGGTAGTGCTGCCCATGGCGGCAGAACATTGCAGTAATGTTCCCTATTTCGTCTGTTAGTAATGCCTTGTTCAGTAAGGCCGTGCCTATATCTAATGAATATAGGTAAATAGTTTTCTTTTAAGATATTATTTGTGCCAGCACCGCTGCCCGCGTTTCTTCAAAAACTAGCTTATTTTAACGCTATAATATAATAAATATTTTACATAATCTATATCCTTCTGGACATAGGCTATATAGGAAATAATCTATATGTACTGGACATAATCTATATGTAAGATTTTAACCACGCATTCCAGAGGTCATTAGGAGTAAAAAATGTTACATGAACCCAACTCCAATTCAGCAAAAAAGAATAAAAAAATCTTGTTTTGTCGGTTTTTGTAAACAAAAATTGGATAACTATCGCTTCTCTATGGAAATTATCCCTTTTAATAAAACGGTCCTAACGATATTTTTTAACCCCCGACGGGAAAAGAGGGGTGTTATAAGTTTGACGTGTCTGTGTGTCTGTATGTCTGTCTGTCTGTGTGTGTGTGTGTGTCTGTCTGTGGCATCGTAGCTCCTAAACGAATGGACCGATTTGATTGCGGTTTTTTTTAAACGAAAGGTGACGTGATCGAGATCGTTATTAGCTATGTTTCAACAAAATTCGTTCAGCCGTTTTTGAGATATTGAACTTTGAAATGAAAATGTCGGGGGTTTTTCAACTTTTCTAAGTTGTCGTTATTTAAAAAAAGGATTAATTTAGTGAGTGTTAGCTGTCACTTTGATGTGCGACGCACAACTGGGCAACATCGGTAGCAATGTCACAATCAAAAGAGCTTAATGCACTTTAGTAATCACAATAACTAGTTTGCATGAAAATTGATAATTTCTCAAAACTAAGCTAGATTTGACTGGGGTTCATATAACATTTTTTGCTCCTAAATGACCTAAGGAATGCGTGGTTAAAATCTTTCGGGTTCCTTAGGCCCACGGTGTATATAGTCCGCAGTGGATGCCTTTCAGCTGATATGATGATGATTATTAATATATCCAGTCCAACCTGAATTTCCATTACAAACAAGGCGAAAGAATGTTTGAAACCGGATGAATAGTTTTGCACATTGTACAATTGTGAAGTCAATAAGTAAAGAACCCTTAAAATGTTCAACAATTTCATATTTTAAGAGTATTTACAAAAGATCTTACATCTTCCCTTACTTTACTTCCGAATTCAACCTTGCGTCTTTGCAATTCGGTTTACTATTGAAGACACCTTTAGAAAACCCGCTCCTAATTTGCACTAGATTCCACTCAACATGAGTCGCAATCAAAATACAATCGCAATGGCGCCGCGGGTGTTCGGGCCCCCGCCGCCGGCCCCGGGGGTCCATATGTTATCACATGTTAATAGATTTGTAATCGGCGCAAATGCCGCAAATCCCTGTCATTGGGCTCCTGATGTTGAAGATTTTATAGTGAAGGTAGCTGAAATATAATGTATTTCAAATGTAGGCAATAATAGTTCTTAAAGATACGATCATTTGAATATTATATACAAAATTAACATGCAAAATAACGTTCTTCAAAAAATAATGTGAATTCAAAATAATTTACTTTAAAAAGAAAGTTTTAACCGACTTCAATTCAGTACTTCGCCAAGCCACATGGTACCAATTGCCATGAGCCAATTTACCACATGAACTGCTTTCCGAGAGCAAATGCGTTGATTATTACAGAAAAAAACCCAAGTCGCTATATGTGGGCTGATAATATTTGAGGAGTTCCGTCGATTCCTCAAGGATCTCAGAATTAACACTTCATAGTTGCTACTTCAACAGAATCATGTCAGTTTGAGGAGCACCATAAGTCATCTGTGGTCTTCATACATTACATCTTTGAGGAGTTTTATTAGTCATCTGTGGTGTTCATCATCAGTTCCTCTTAACCAAAATTGCGATTTCCGAAGGTAAATACACGAGTTCTAATAGAAAATACCGAAATCACTACACGCCTGCCTATACAATTTGAGGGTTGCCTTCAATTTCCCTGGGATCCCATAATCAGATGCTAAATTGGTGACAACGGGACCACCTCGGGAGTAAGTATACACTTTAGAATAAAAAAAGAATTTTTCAAATCGGTCCACAATTGACGGAAAAATCGTCAAACATTACATAAAAAAAAAAATAAGACATACAGTGGAACATGTAACCTCCTCCTTTTTTGAAGTCGGTTAAAAATAGTTATAGAGTTATTTTATATTGAACCACGTTTGTTTTTTATGTTTTACCAAATCTGTAAGAACTTCCAATATACCTAGAAATAACAAATAAATACTTTTATATTTATGTGGATATGTAAATTACTTGCATTTAAATTCAAAACAGTTTATATTATGATTAAGATAACGGCCCTTTACCACAATTTAAATCGATAAAGGTGACTTTGTTGTATAAGATGATGCAAGTCAACCTGACACCAGAAATTTGAACATTTTATCACAACATTTCTCTTAAATCTAGACAAATAGCAGTACAAAAAAGTGAACATATTTTGCCAGCCAGCTGATTCTAAAGGGGCCTCTGATGTGTGTAATTACAATAGGTTTATAGCGGATTGTCGCCCGGTGCGGTGTCGCGTGGAGCGCGCACAATCGCCACTCCATTATGTCGAGTGGGTGCTAAGTATGGGATTTATTATGCGCATATTGGGGGATAGTTTTTAGTTACAATTAATACAAGTGTAAGAGTTGTAAAAAGCAAGTTCTGGACTTTGAATATGGCCGGCGTTTGTTTTTTATGTGGCTAGTTAAATTGAATTACCTATTTTAGTTTGTGTGTGTTTTTATGTAAACGAATTCTAGCGGCCTAATATTATTTTATTGATTATTTTCCATAAAATTTTAAAGATTTATTTATCTCTTTTTATCTGCTGTTACTACTTAATTCGTATTTACCTACTTACTACCTCGTGGTCAACTATTGAGTGCCAATAAAGTCGACCAGTTTAAAAATCCCTTCTCTTGGAAAAAATATGTAGGTATGTCGTTACTTAGGGAGAAAAGCAGATGGCCGACCAACTGACCATCGTAGACTATGGTCCAATTGACCACCACACGTCCGCAAAAAAACTACTAACTATTAAGTAATCCGTGTCAAACGAACCCTTCTGCCTTTATGCAGGCAGGTGGACACTGCGCACGCGTCGGTCACGCGTCGCGAATTAGCACCCACTTCTAATCTGCAGTCAACATAGGATTTAATACTCAGAACTTAGATATGATAATCGCTCGTTTGAGTGCCTTTGTCACTTGCAACACAATTTGCAACCAAACAGCATTTGTTATTTAGTATTTAGAGTAGCAATGATTCTTCGAATTCCGATAAGCGGTCAGGAAAGACTTGAGTCATTGACAAAATGGAGTGTAATGCTCCGGTACACTCTGTAATGCGGTGATGAAAAGGTTAGGTCACAATAGCTTAACATCTGCTAATATAGGTATTTTTGGTGTTTAAGGAAGGCACGATGACAATATTAATGTTATAAATATAATTCTATTATGATGATTTACTAAGGGGACCCCATACGCCAATGACCTTTGATCTGAATCCCTTAGTTTTCTAATGTTTTTTGTAACTTATCATATTAACAACAACAGTTTTAAGCAATATAGTATCCCATATTTACTTCAAACATCACTGCCTTAGAGACATTTGGCATCAAAGTTGAACAATTTAAGACCAAAAATCAGGTTTTCTGGCCATAACTTTTGTGTTAATTAGTTTAAAATCAAAACCCTACACACGTTTATAGAGACATCAGAGACAAACCCAAATATGTAGATTTCATATATGTTAGATCTTTCACAGCAACACATGAGGTGTTTTTTTTAGACAATGTTTGAAATAATCTAATAAAATATTAATTTCTTTAAAAATTTGGTAGACCAAAATGGAGATTAAAGATTGAAGAAGAATTCAAACAAATTTTTATCGCTGAACGCCGTGATGCTGTGCCAAAAAATTACTTCCCGGCCTAGGCCTTCAATTTCATATGAAATTCCTTTACAGTTCTCTCAAATAGTTCCACCCGAAACGTGATACTTTGAAGCCTGTTATAATGCACGGAATTACGACATTTCATTGCATATTTGAGAAAATACACTTAAAGATACTATACTAATGAGTACGCATTTAGAAGGTGTGTGGCATAGCATAGGCTCATTATCGTGGATTGAACCTACATTTGTTTATAGATCGTTAATGCATTGCACAGTGTGTAATTTCTGCCCGGCTGCGGCCACGCGTAGTTTATGTGTTTATCCGAAAGAGCTTGATATGATTAACAGTTGATAAAAATTCCTATGGTAAATTTCTGTATACTTTTACAGAAATGATTTTTTTTGTGAAAGGTCAATGAACTTAAGGAAAACTTAATTATTTTTTTACTCCTAAAATATCATTGTTTCTGTTTTTGTTAGTATCTTAAGTAACGTAATATTGCATTATGTATTCATATAAAAATAGGAAATGTAGCAGTAATATTATAAGACATATTTAAGATTTTCTTATTTTCCCTTTTTATTGATTTTTAATTTAATCTTGATTCGGTCGCATTTTATTCTTCATTATGAATATGCACAATATAGTTGTTTATTATGTCCTAAAAAATTACACACGACAATAGAAGGGGTAGAGAAATATAGCGTTTCTAAGTATTTTAGAAATTTCTAAGGAAATAGGGTTGTCCAAATAAAAAATAATTATAAATAAATGAAAAACTATCGATGTCATCGTCAATCATCACAATGTATCAAAATTTCTTCTGATGGTAATACGACGTTGTCATCTTCGTTATCGTCAGTATCCCGTTCAAATTCAATAGAAGTATCATCGGAACATTTTTGCGGCGAGGAGCCTTCATGAATGAGTACGTTATCCATTGTAGGTTTTAAAAGATGCAGAACTTTTTCTGGAATGGCAGAATATTTTCTTTTCTTTTGTCTATCACCAACTGACATAGTCGACAAAAGAGGGCCAGAAGACTCTAAAGCTCGGTGAAACAAGTCAAGGACTGTGGTTTTACGGTCTTATTTGCGAGTGTGATGTTCTCGATCGTAACGCCAAAATTTGTTCCTTGATTCAACGGCTTGTTCTGAGAGCATTCCAATAAGTAAGGAATTAGAATCTATGATTTTCGCACCATGTATTAATATTTTGTGAACCGTGACGGTATAGTACCAGCTATATTTTTGTACGTATTTGGTAGCCAGATTGGTGCAAAATACCTGAAACTTCATAGAATCTATTTCCAAACCGCATGACAATGCCACTAGAATAGTATGTAGGTCGTTAAGAAGCCATTCTTCGAGTCCTAAAATATTGGCAAAGGTCTCTCGATTTGATTCTGATAAAGCAGTGCGGGCAGTGTTCTCGTCATTGGTTGTTCCTGAGTTGGGCCGAACAACCAACAAACCCATTTTGTGTCTGATATAATTTTGGATTTGTTTTTTCTTTCTTCCACAATACGAGCTTCTGGCGACTTTTTCGCTACTACTTTTGCACAGCAGGGTGATTTTCATAGCCTAAATGTAATGAAAATTCGAAAATTCTTATCCAGGCGTGCAATGGACTAAGTCCGTGCATTAAAGCTTCCTGATTGATTGTTTTTAGCTACTTGGTCTAGTTTATTAAATTCTCTACTGGTAGCTCTACAACATGCAGACCGTAATTGCGAAGTGGTATTAGTAATAGCATTCAGAACTTTGCCATCTATGATGGTTAAATATAATTTTAGTTCTGCAATTAAGTACTGTATACCCTAAAGAGTTTTCAGCAAAAATTGGTGACAAATCCTTTATTTCTTCTTCAACTCGGTTTTTCTCGTTTAGAATCAGTTGTGTTGTTTCTGATCTATATTGAATCCGTATTGGGCGGCGAAATCTAAAAGGGTGTGGATTTGGGTTAATCCATAACACAAAACCGTCATCAGTTTTTATACTTTTTATCCGTATCGGTATATAAGTAGTTGCGAAGAGGCAATGCTCATCATCGTCTCCATCAGAGAAACTTTGCTTATATGTGACTGCCCGGTTGTTCCGTCAAAGCCCCATGAACCCTCGAAAACACAGTGAAGTGTATCAACTCTTCTGTTTACAATACTCCGAAAGTTTTTGATCACACGCATCAATAATTCGACGAAACGTGTGCATAAGCAAATCTATAAGGGGTACTTTTGCTTCTCGTTCTGATATTTGAATTTCCACATCAGAATAACATAATTTTTTAACCACTTGGGTTTTATAAAAGGGGGGTAAATATTAAATCCCCAAGATTTGGCTCCTTCACGTATAATATTATAGTCTTCAACTGACTTCAACTCACAGTTTTCTATCTATAATTAAACAAAGAGCTTATATACGGTTGACCTTTTTTAGCTTCTTGACTGGATCTTACTAGTTTGGCTATTTCCGTTGACTGGGTTGGAGTTTTAAGGCACTCTTTGACGACAAATTCAAAGTCACTAGCACATGATTTACTTAACTTGTTACCTGTTTCGTCTATAATAATTTTGGACATGACTTTAATCAGAGAGTCTGTTGGGTAATTTTCCAGTTCTTGTTCCAGTGATTTTCTTATACGTCGCTGACTACGATCGCTAAGCTGGTTATAGGTTCCTCCTCAATATTTCAGTTTTCTAGTCTATTGGGGTTTATTTGGTGTTCTGTTTCTTTGGGACAATTGTAAGGGTTAAATTTGGAAGAAAGCCATTTATTATTTTTTGCTATAAACCTTCTGCGATTACGAATACTGGCTTTGTAAAGTTGTTCGCATTTACAAATAAACCTTATTGTATTTTTTTAACATATCATAAATAGTCGCTGTGTATTGTATATAGTAAGGAATACCTTTAGGGTAAATTGCATTCAAGACTATTGTTGTTCGTTCGTTTTCGGGAATGTCCAGAAGCCGTGATTTCGGTCGTCGTAAATGAGCACTATTTTCCAATAATTTGAACAAGTCAAGACGAGTCAATGTAGACATTTCTGCCACTCGCTGACCAACATGAGGATTGGCGCCCTCATGCCCCTCTAGCATTAAGTCACCCGGTCGAGGCCCAAAATGACATCCCCCCGGAGAATGGGTCAAATTCTCCTGAGGCAAAGCAGCGCCATGTGTCTTTTCCGGCTCCATGACGCCTCATCCCCGCTTCTCCGGACATTGAGTACTGATATTGGGTTTTAGCGTAAGCTTGACGAAGGCGGATTCATCGAAGATATTTTCATACAAAGAGACTTTTGACGCAACGTTCTTTGGCGTAGCATATTTTTTTAAGAGAGTCAAATATATAATGGCTAATACAAACCAAAAAAAATTGATATTTTTTTTATATGACCTTTTTGTTTTAAAAAGTTGAGTGATTTAATGATATAAGTAATATATTTACCAAAATTAACGATGTTATGTATGAGCAGAATCAATGAATATGACTCTGAATATGATAATTAAATTTCCATAGAAAAGTTACTGACAACCCTTACCAAAAATTTTAAAAATTCATATTTCGTCATCCCTTCATTTTTATGAGCTGATATTTTTTTACAACTATGTGATTATGTGTAGATATGTACCAAACAAAACTAAAATGCGACCATTAAGACACTGTCTCACAAAAAAATAGTATTCATTTTTGGTATAAACCTTCTTAATTGTGTCTTAATTTACCGTGTTTTTTAATGAAGGTTTTTGCAAGGTTATAACTACAAACTTCTTTAATGAGAACATATTTTATTTATTAACAAATCATGTATCTGAAAAAAGACATTGCATTTTTATGGTTTCTATGGGTTTTTCTTGAAAATCACAATAACTCAGAAAATCATTATAAAAAAAGCTTCGGTGTCTTTGTCTAATCTCTGAAATCCGCTGCCGGCCCGAAATTACACACTGTGCATTGGCCTAATTAGATAGTTCTTGTTAATTTTTTTTAAAATTTACATTAATAAAAAATATAACCAATTTGTTAAACTGATACTGGTATGGCACCGATTTTGTTATTATCTTCTTCTAATGATAGAAACCAAACTATTTGTTAATGACGATTTAATTACCAAAATAAGTTAGTTAGGCTTCTGATTTCGTAAGTGTCAATCGTGGTCGTCGATGCCAGTGTATCTACATATTATTGTGAAATTGCACTTCGGTTACAGTTAAAAATGTGGAGTATATTTGGATATGCTATTGTTTTTGCAGTTTTTGGTAAGTATTATATTCGATGTTTTGCAAAGTTTAATTAATTAAGTCCGAAATTATTTTTTCCGAAAATGGTTAGGTGCTTTTCCCCAATTTGTTAAAAACGCGATGGCGGCATTGGGTTAAACATACTTACATTTAAGTGCCATACGAAATTAATTACACCGATACCTCTCTCTTATACTTTATTAGGTAGGTACAGCAGATTTCATAGTACAACCATTGGCACCACTTAGCACTCCCTCTTTGTCTGTTTGGCTATGCATTCAGTAAGACCTCAGACTTGTATTATATTTGAATAATGATTAAAATTTAAAAATATTGTCTACAGGAAATTTGGTGCCTCCATCAGCAGCGGCAGGATTGTTTGGATCGTTACTTGGAGACAACGGCAGTAATAACAACAACCCCAGCATACCACTTATCGGTTCACTCGGCATTGGTACCAACATAATCGAACAAAACAGACTAAATAATAATTATAACCAAAATCCAAATAACCAATATGCAAATAATAATGACCAATACACAAATAATAATAACAACGTAAATGATAATAATGTAAATAGAGGTTTACTATCTGCACTTGGAGGTAATGCAAATACTAACAGACCGAATGCAAACAATCTAAATAACCGCTATCCAAACACAGGGCAAAACAATCCAAGTAATGAAAATGATATAAGAAATCAAATGATGGAAGCTGAGAAACTACTAGAAAGGTTAAAAGAGTTGAATAGGTTAAAAGAACAACAAAAGTTGGAAAAGGAAAAGGGAAATAATCAAGGACAGACGCAAGCAGACACCGATAAAGAAGAATCAGTAACTGATGAAAATAATTTAAACATGAACGGTGACAGTAATAAAAATGGTGACCTGAAGTCACTGACAAAGAAGAAGTTTTACTTTATGGTGAAACCGGTTGTGCCTGAAAATGAAGCATCGAAACAAGAACAAACTCTGTATTACATAGACTGACAAACTAACATCGACTGAACAAGTAGGTCATAAGGTGTAATTTTGATCAAGTATACGAGTATAAATATAGTCCTCCTCATCGATTTCGATTACGGCGACCCTAGCAATTACATATTTGCCCTATTGTGAGCTCTGATGTCTGCTAGGCCAAACTTACTCTTAAAAACTCTATTGCATGGGGGACAGTAGAGTTGGCCAGTTATGTTTATAGGTGTACACGTATGAAGGCCTCTCTTTTCGCTTTTCTTTGATCAAGTAACCATCCTATGAGGAACTTAATCTGTGTACATATCTACATTTCCAGAGATTAGGATTTGCGATAAATTATTGCTATGACTAAGTCCTATCTGATAATCTTGCATCAAACAATATAATTTTGCTATTTAATAATATGCGTTTATTTTCCTGTCTGTAACATACCTTTCCAATTATTTTAAAAACGATCTAAGTCAAAAGAGAGTTACTTTACTTTGAACGTTGGCTCCAATACTATTATGGTCAGTTATCAGATTTAGGTTCGAGTCTCTCCTGTTGACATTGCCAAAGTTAAGGGCTATAAAGCCTATTTTTTGGTTGAACTCTGAATCCGCATAAAAGCCGTCGCCTCTTTTATAATTCTATGCGATAAAAAATATTATATATAAACATAAGCCCTTAACTATTGACCACAGTACCGACGATTTTTGTTTTTTTGACTGGTATTGACCCATTAAAGCAATGCATATTTGTGTATATGTTACTGTAAAAACCCGAAGTGCGGTAAATCCAGATACTTAATAATCTTTGTAAGCACCAACGATTTCGATGAAAAATCGATCTAGCTTGGTCATATATTTGGGAAAATTCATATTCTATATTTCCACCCGAGCAGATCTCGGTCGCCTAGATACTTAATGATTTAAACAAACGACAAATAGATATAGGCATAATAAATATAAAGATACGAGTAGTATCCGGTAAGTCCTACACTATCTGTAAGGAAACCTGTATCTTAAGTTAGGACTGACCTAGTAAGTTAACAATTCCTCAAATCTGTGACAAAAACTCCGAAACCTTCCTAGATTTTACTTCCTACTTTATCGTAATTAAAAACGAACATTTTGCCTAATTTAAACTGTACCCCGCCACTGCGGAACTTGCAATAGTTTGTTCTACAAACTGAAAGGTGCAGACACACAGTCACGTCCCCGCCATTGTTAGCTGTCCGGGCGGTACGTGACGCCGTTGTGTGCGCGCCTTTATTTCTCTCTCCACGCAAACCTGTGTCGAATTTGTTATTCGTTCGCTGCCATTTTCTCCGATTAGAATAGATTGACGGGAGGAATAGTTTGAGGATTTTTTTAAAAGGGAGTTGTTATATTTCTTTACGGGAGTGGTATTAATAAGTGTTTTTGAATGATTTTGAAATATTATTTAAGTAGCTAGTTACACTTCAAAAACCATTAGCAAATTATAAAGGTATTGACTAACAAATCCTTGAAAAACAGGTATGTAATAAAGTGTTGATAAATATTATCGCATTAAAATTGCTATTATTGCTATACTACACACATTTCAATTACTAGACCAAAATATTTTTACCTACAGACCACGTTAAGATCTAAAATTGACAAAGTATATGTAGAAACGGCCAATAAACTACATGTTCGATTGGCACATCATCACAATAAATATTAATGGCGTGACGACGACACACATCTTTGGGCATGCCAGGGTTAACATGGCTTACCTATTTACTTACTATTAATTCAGAATGTAGTAAAAGGAACTCACATGTTTTCAATCAGGCAAGCCGTCCCTGCTAATATATTCTGTCTATCGGCAATGTCCAATAGAGACGCTTTGACTTTTGATATGGAATCTGATCGAAATATAAATGATCATCAGTAATTTTTGATTTTATTTGACAATCCATCCATGTAGTGATCCAAACATGAAGTGATAAAAATAGGCATATATAGTTAAACCATCAGAAAAATCAAGAAAATTGACAGGCTTGAGAACGAATCAACATGTATCAATAAACTATTCACTAGTTTGAATACACTATAAATGGCAATACCTCACTAAAATATAAAGACATCAACATTACACTGAAATGTATCGCATATTAATTGCTCACACTGCAAGTTGGGTGAGGCGGTTGAAAATTCCCCCCACGGGGGAGGGGTGGTCGTTAGTGACGACATTTCGTATTCATGACGTCACCCAGGCCCGATTGTTTGCTATATTACTCTAATTGGAATTGTAATCACTGGCACGTAACATAGTGCTTGGTTATAGGTTGCCTTGGTTTTGTGCAGCTGGGTTTAGAATGCGGGATTGAGCGCTTTGTCTTCAAAATAATGAGTCCAAATATTCTTTAAAATCAATATATGCAATGCGATTCCACTATCTATACAGTATTATATTATAACCTTTGTTACTTTTTGTGGATACAAATGGGCCAGAACGTAATTTTTTACGTTTAAAAATCATGATGGTTAAAAACTGGTAACACCCAGAGGTTTAATACAATACAATATAACAACACTAACTCTTTATTGCACAATGCCTACAATACTGTACAAAATACAGCAAATATAATAACAATTTTATTTTTTTATGTGACAAAGTGACAAATAAAACGATGGATTTGAAAAGAGTTTAAATCCATTGTTTTATTTGGGTACGGCCGTAGATTTTACCACTTTTTGAAATTAAAAATTGCTCAAAGTTTGACTGCATATTAATAAACTAACTAGTATTTTGTTATAAAATAATTCTTATTGTGTTTTGTAGCTTTCTACGTATTACAATTTTATCTCAAAGTTAAAATACTTTACATAGTTTATAATAACTAGAGTGAGTTCAATTCGTCCAGTCCTCCAAATTTACCCAGCAAAAAACAGCGAGTCTTTTTAATGTATCGTTTGGATGCATTAAAGAGACAACTCGGAACTACAAAATTTGTATTTGTTTCTATGGAAAGTCAAATTCACTAGAACCAACATACATTACATAAATTTAAGCAACTAAGTAAATCGTAATTTTGGTCTTTAAAAGTAAGCTGATTTCATGAATTTATCGCAATTTAAAATGTTGTCCCCGTATTTTTGCTTCTACATTACAATTTTTTACGTTACCACAATTCCACCTGTAAATAAAATTAAGCTCTTACGTACTATTTTGTATTGACACTGGCAACACCAATTATCTAGGCGAACCAATTTAAAAAAACCGGCCAAGGGCGAGTTGGACTCGCGCACGAAGGGTTCCGTACCATTATCTATAAAAAACTATTTTATTCTGTGTTTTTTTAGTATTTTTTGTTATAGCGGCAACAGAAATACATCATCTGTGAAAATTTCAGCTGGAACTATCACGGTATCAGTGAGATACAGCCTGGTGACAAACACACGGATGGACGGACGGACGGACGGACGGACGGACGGACGGACAGCGGAGTCTTAGTAATAGGGTCCCATTTTACTCTTTGAGTACAGAACCCTAAAAACGGCAAAAAAATGACGTTTCTTGTATGGGAGCCCCCTAAAAAAAATATTTTATTTTGTTTTTAGTATTTGTTGTTATAGCGGCAACAGAAATACATGTCCTGTGAAAATTTCAACTCTCTAGCTATCACGGTTCTTGAGATACAGCCTGGTGACAGACAGACGGTCGGACAGACGGACGAACGGACAGCGAAGTCTTAGTAATAGGGTCCCGTTTTACTGTTTGAGTACGGAACCCTAAAAAAGACGCCATTTTGTTGTCTGTGGAGTCGATTAAAGGTACACGCAAGAGGCTGGTTAAAAAAAACCGGCCAAGTGCGAGTCAGACTCGCGCACGAAGGGTTCCGTACCATTATCTATAAAAAAAAAAATATTCTGTGTTTTTAGTATTTGTTGTTATAGCGGCAACAGAAATAGCTCATCTGTGAGAATTTCAGCTGGAACTATCACGGTATCAGTTAGATACAGCCTGGTGACAGACAGACGGACGGACGGACGGACAGCGGAGTCTTAGTAATAGGGTCCCGTTTTACTCTTTGAGTACGGAACCCTAAAAACAAGTGGATTTGGACGTTTTCAAAGGTAAATAACAGTCTTTCTTACACCTATTTCATATTAAACTATCCATACGTGCATAAACCATGCGCGACGTGTAGTTTTGCTTCTAATTTAGCTCAAATTATCGATTTATGATCAATTATCCTCAAGTGAATAAAGGGTCGGCAACGCGCTTGTGATTATTCTGGAGTCACAAGTGTCCATAGGCTACGGTACCTGCTTAACTTCAGGCAGGCCGTAAGCTTGTTTGCCACCGTCGTTGTATAAAAAAAAATTTACCTAAAAATCTCGCTACTACGTTACTTCTATGTTACCGTTTGTATTGTATCGTAACGTTGAAATTTATACAAATCTTGCAATTAAGTGTACTTTTACGTTACCGTAACATAGAAGTATCTAATCATAATCATAATAATCATAATCATATTTATTCATAATATTTCATATTACATGTCAAAATTTTAATCATAATTGTAAAAATAATAAATAATCATAAAAGTCAAAAAATAAAATTAAAGCATAGGTACAACGAATTCTATGTTACTCTACGTTAATAAGTGGCAAAATCTACGGTCTTACCCATTTGTCACTATAAAATTAATTATCTTTATTGCTTTTCACGTGTTACGAATTCCAATATCCCAAAATTCCAATGTTACGAATACTTTGGTACCGCTTTATTGACTTACCTACTTCTTGATTTGATTTGATTTTCCCGACATTTGTACTATAGTTATTCTTGTGTGTTCTTAAGATTAAATAAATAGTTTGATTTTAAAAGTAAGTAGTGTGTAATTATTTTCAACCGTTTGTTTTTTTTATACGATAAAAATAAAACAAATCACTTCACTTACATATATAATTTACTTTGAAAACAAAGTTTTAACCGACGAAAAATCAATCATCCCCTATTTTTGTACCCTTAGGGTTGGTTTTATTTTTCCAAATTTATATGGGACCAACTTCGGGTTATACCCTTTCCAATAAAAAAATAATTATCAAAATCGAACTACTCTGTAAAAAGTTATGCGTTGTCATACATAAAAAAAAAAATATATACGCGTCGAATTGAGAACCTCCTCCGTTTTTTTCGTCGGTTGAAAACGCTACCCATATGTAAGTTAAGTGCTTTGTTTTATTCAAAATGTCTTTTATTTCGCCAGGGTTACCTCTTTTTATTTATTTATTATTTATAAAAAAACCGTTATATTACGTAATTAATATTGTGGTCAAGAAAAGTGCACAAATAAAAAATAAAATTATTTTATTAAATGGAATCATTAACAACCCATCACGTAAGATAAACGCAGATGTTTCTGTAGTAAGTACTATATGACAAGATTCTAAAACAGTTGAATACTTATTTTCAAGTTTAAGTAGGTACGTGAAAAGTATGTAATTATTCATTACAATATATGAGAAGAATTGGAAGTTGGACATTGTTGAAACTTAACTCGATTTTGATAACACTTTAGAATGACTAAGTTATGTAATGAGAAACACCAGTGTGATCTCAGCTTTAAAATGATGTTTTACGGTAACGTTACATGCTTTTATCTATCCAAATGTCATAAACCCTCCATGATGCGTTCAAGAACCGCACATTATGACCACCATAAAAATAGACTGTTTTGTTAGAACAAATTTCTTATCTGTGAAAATGTTATTATTGCTAAATAATAACATCGATTTCGATAAAATTATTTCATTCAAATTTCGAACATCTCTGAAATCAAAGAAATTTGATTTGACCTCTATTCTAATATCAGTCGAGATGACGTTTAGTTCGAAATGAATTTATCACACTCGTGTGATGTTATTATGAAACTCGCCTTCGGCTCGTTTCATAAACTCACACTCGTGTTTAATGCCCTTCATTATGTACAGTCACATAAACTACTATTAAATGTTAATTTTATGACTGAGACATAATAGTACTTGATTGTGGACAAAATTAATAAACACAAGCAATAAAACAACAACTTAATTTTATGTCATATAGCTTTTGCCCGCGACTTCGTCCGCGTGAACTTTAGTATTAACTTCCATTTGTTATTTCATCCATTACCGTTAGGTAAGAATTCCTAAGATAGCATTCAATGTCTGCAAAATATAGATAATTTACCTGTAGGGCAAGAGTCACCTATAACTGTTCTGCCGTTTTAAGATGTCTGAGTAGGTAACAATCATCCAAAATTACAGACGTTTGCAATTATATTATGATTATGAGTAGAGAGTGAAAAACTATACCCAATTACAGTTTTCAATACTTGTGTGAATGTTGCTCTTGTAAATAAGAGTCATGTACAATTTATTACTATTCTTATAAACCATTCAATTTAGTTCAGTTTACATGTAGGTATCACTTTGAGCGCTGAATCACGAAAGTGACTACTTCCTAACCAAGTAACCACACCCATGAAGCCCGGTTTTTTTTATGAAACATGCACTTACTGAGTTCGTACCGCTGCGCTCCCTCTTATTAGTCGTAAAAGCGATTGTTGTGAACTCGAAATTGGAGCCCTGGCAGAATGTAGAAGCCTAGAGCTACTTTCCTCCTTCCAAGTAGCCACCTTGTAACAATTTGAAGCTAGGCGGAAGGCTTTTCTTTTCAACAGAGCCTTGAGTCCCGGCAGATGACCAAAGAGGGAGTAAGATCGATGCAATATCCTTCCATATCTCTCGCACGCACGCACCTCCTAATTCCAAATAATAAAAAGAAAAGCAGCCTTAAACAGCCAGCCTTAGACCTTAAATTTCAAAAGACTGCATAACTTCAGTGGCCTCAAGGGATAAATTAAGGAACCACAGAACGCCATTGGCCGTCCAAGACCGAACCCTGGCAGCGGCCTGAAGGTGGAACCTCTTCTGAAGGTCCAAAAGGCTCAGAAGTGGAACCTTATTACCTCCATCCCAGAAATTTGATTTCAGACCGAAAGCGAACTTCAGAGGTCCACTCAAAATCCTGTTGTAAATTTCACTTAACTAAGTCCTTCAGCTTGTACGAATGGATCAATTGCATTTTAATTGTATGTCCTTTTTGCCTCCGTAGGTATATTGTTAATGACACTTATTGTACCCAGAAACTATTTTAGCTTTTTAATTGACTGCAAAATAAGGAAGACGTTCTCAAATTGGTTAATTTTTTTGTTTTTTTTTTATATTTGTTACCTTAGAACTCCTTCATTTACGAACCGATTCGTACAATTATTTTTTCATTTCAAAGTATATGCTTCCAGATTGGTCCCATTGTTTTCAAAAAGCCCGTTGAATAATGTGATCCATGAGGAATTGAGAGAAGTCCTCAATTTTATTGGGCATGCGTGTAATGATTTCGTTATTTTCTGTTGTAACTCATGTATTTACACTTGAAAACCACAAATTTGGTGAAGTCGAACTGATGATGAAGACCACAGATGACTTATGGAACTCCTCATTGATGTAAAAAGTGTGTGTCACATATTCTGATATGATTCCGTTTAAGTAGCAACTAATGTAGTGAAAAAGCTGATTCCAAGATCCTCGAGGAATCGACGGAATTCTTCAAATATTATCAGCCTACATATAGCGATTGGGTTTTTTCGTTGATAATCAACGTATTTTTCTCGGAAAGCAATGCATGTGGTATAGTGGAAAGGAAATGTGGAAATGTTCATTTATGTGGCTTGGCGCAATACAGAATTGAAGTTGGTTAAAACTTTGCATTAGTAAATTATTACAGGATTAAACGAACTTACCTGAAGTGAAGTTCTATCCTGATTATATGAATTAATTAGTCCGAGGTATTTATTTGTAGTACTCGCTTCTCGTAGCCTTGTGACGCGATCTTCAAAGCCTAGATAAAAAAAATAAAAACACAACTGGCAACATTATTGCCACCATAAACTCATTTAGTTCAGAGTTAATTAGAGAAAACTAGGGAACAAGTTAACCATCATGTTAATCTTGGGAGGGAGGGAGCTTCCTACCTCGGACTAATTAATTCATATAATCAGGATAGAACTTCACTTCAGGTAAGTTCGTTTAATCCTGTAATTATATTCTTAATTAGTCCGAGGTATTTATTTGTAGATGTTTAGAGGACATCAATAGTCATTATAATATTATTAATATATATGTATATATATTTACTTCTGAAAAGTACCAATCTCGATCATTATTCTTACTGTATATTAACTAAGAGCAGTAAGAGTATCAAGTTTTAGTACTAACTTAGTACAATAATTTTTAAACAAGAAATAAAAAATTCAGGTTGTTAACAACTTAGAGATCACTACACTAAACACTTCTATATTCCTTACTGTACTTATAATACTCCATGAGATCTTAACTATCCAGTAAATTACCAGATAAAAAGTTTAAACTTGAAATAAACCTTTAATTTTAATACTTAATTAAGATATGAACTTTTTGAATATTACAATTCTTAATGTTTCTTAATTATGAAGATAACCATACTATGTATCAGTCAATCAACGGAACCACTGCTCCGGTCTGTAGGTACTATACAGGAAACAGTTGTCTGTTGCAAAAATAAAATAAAATTTCAATCTCCAGGCAAATAGTACTTGATCACTATTATTATTAGCTAAAGGCATTATAATGATTAGCGAATGTGAAAGATCTCGTGGAACATCCTACCGTCTTCAATATGCTATCGACAGTGAGGCGTGAGTGAGTGAGTTATCTAAGAGCTCTAGATGACGAAGCATGTCTGGTAGTGTGTGTTGAGAACCTAGACATATCAATTCCACTATCCTTCATAATCTGTCTGAGCCACCTAATGATAGTTTCGGTAGAGGCTTCTTTGAAAGGCCTTTTAAAAGTTTGAAAAAGATTTTTGAGTAAGGGGTTCTATATCCGGAATGTTTGAGTTATTTTTAAATATTTAATTAGAGTCTTGGCTGGGCACATCTCTGGCTTATTGTTCAAATAAGGTATGACTAATTTGGTTGAAGGTCTCCTTGGTCCTGAGGTCCTTAATAGGTCTGTAATAATAATTGTAATACTACAGGGGTAATTTCTATATTTTTGGGTTCAATGTGAAAAAGAGTTTGTACTCTTTGCCCTGTTGCTGTTGCCAAGATTAGCCACATAGCCGCCTTTTTAGTGATAACTTCTAATTGTGAATAATCTATGGGATGCAAATTTCCTACATATAACATTATAACTCTGGGTTCCAAATGTTATCATATTTGGGTTTTGTGGTTGTTTGAGACTTAGGGGTCTTAGGACATAGATTATCTAGACTCCTGTAATTCTTGTTGTTTACAATGTTGTATATAAAAAAAATAATGTATGGACAAACGTTTCACTCGTTCATCTGTACCTAATGCGGCCGCCAATTATTAGGCATAGAGCTGAACGATGGCAGTTGAGAGATTGATAAGAATAACCTTTTCAAAGCAATCTGTCAAGTATGAAATAATGGTGGGAATTGATGCACTATATACATAAATATTATGACATTTGGTATACATATATATCCCCCATTGGAGTAAACAGCTCTTGTATTGTTTTATGGAATTATTTGATAGAAAAGCCATCATTATATTTACTGAACGATCGGAAATTAAACTTCTTTTAAATTAAACGCTTCCCTGATAATATGCATGCAGCCAGGGTAAGTTGAGCCCGAAGTGGGTACAGTGTTAAAACTTGTGATGGCCATAGTGGAAATACTAAAAAATCCATGTAGCTCTTCTTCCTTTCTGATTACCCTTAGTAATATTCCAAAAAAGGCCTAAAAGAAGGAAGAGTTCCATTTGATCGTAAAAGCATCAATGTTCCAGGCAAATGGATCCCTTTGCCATGATATATGCTCGTATTTGCTGCATTTATGATTAGTTCGTAATGCGAACCAATCCACTTCCGGGGTGCTAAAATGTTCAGTAATCGAATTAAAAAGACTCTGTGAGAGTTCCCATTCTGTATCGATGTTAAAGTTGCGAGACTGAAAAGTCTACCTCTATATTTTCTTTCGATTTTATGTAAGATGCAAAGGTCCAAAGACTTGTAGCCTCACACCATTTTCATATTTTCCTGGCAATATCGTTAAGTAAGGGGTATTGCACCCCTCTCATATTATTAATATAGGCTATAGCCGTTGTGTTATCTATTCTAAGGAGTATCTCTTTATTTTGGTGTTAATTGGCAAAACATCTAAATAAAACAAAAAATGCTGCCAGCAATTCTAGATAAATAATATGTTGATCTCTCTCCCATTCGATCCAGTTACCCTGTGTAATTTTGCAATTAAAATGCCTTCCCTGCCAGGGAAGCATCTGAATATATTTCTAAAGCAAAATTGTATTGTTTCACATGACTATTTTTTGTCAAATTTCTTTAACTTGTTTATTAATATTCATATCTTCTTCCAAAATTGTCATTATGATACGAGTATTAAGTAATACTAAGTTACCTAATAATCTAGCAAATTCTCTGATAGTAAGTACATGATTGAATCTCTAAGAAGTCTTGTATTAGGGAATGTATTCTATTTCGTTTCTTTAATGTGGGGCTTAATGTCATATTTCTGAAATTAATTATGAAAACCTAAGTATTCTCTTTCCTGATATGGAAAGGCGCAATTTTTTCTGTATTAATTATGAAACCTAAACATTTTAATATGCTGCAAGTTGTCTGTGTATTAGTTAGACATTCATCAAAAGTACTTCAGAGGCAAATTATGTTGTCTAGATATATGACAATTCTAATGCCCCGACTTCTTATATATTCAATCGATGGCTTCCAAAGTTTGGTGAAAACTAGTGGGACACAGGATATACTGAACGGGAGGCAGTTAAACTTATACATCTTTTTGTTAAACAAAAACCTTAAATATTTTTTGTGCATGTCACTAATAGGCACCAAATAATATGATGCATGTTTTAAGTCAACGGTGTTTTTGATCACAATAGATCAGCGATGGTCGCAGTGATATAAGGGCTTTGACAGCCCGAAAGCCAATACCAGAAGTCAAAGGTGCACATAAAAACATCTTTTATGATTAATTTGCACAAAGTCCTGACATTTTCAAGTGATTTTTCTTGACAAATTGGTTCTAACATTTAAATTCAGAATAATTCTATGTGTGTCATCATTCTTAAGTATTGTAAAAATACTGGATAGGAAATGTTTATCACATGGCTGGCATTGGGTTTGTTGGACTATTCATAAAAGTAATAGAGTATCTCCTTTTATCCAGATTAATATTGTTGTCTTTTGCAATATTTGACCAACATTCATAAAAATAAATGAGTCGAGCAGCAAAGTTTACCTTTATGGGTACTTGGCACAACTTCCCTGGAAAATTTTATAAAGATTCGTCCAGTAGTTTTTGAGATTTATCGGAACGTACATCCATCCATCCATCCAAACTTTCGCATTTATAATATTAGTAGGATTAGTAGGATAGTCAAGTTCGCGACCTCATCCAAATACTGTCTTAAAAAATATTGTAATTTATTATTGATATGGTTTTTATATGACTTGCTCCTCTGTATGTCCGAATCCATAAAAAATGCGGTCTAAAATAGTATTCTGTGCATTTGCACATAAAACGAATGTATCAATACATTATTAAGTACCTACAATCTTTATATTTATAAATATTGTATCTAATATTTCAATACATTAGTTTCACGCGTCTGTTCGGTCACGATAAAAACTTTGACGTAACTTAACTTTTAAACATACAATACAAATAGTCAAATCGTATTTGAAGTCTCACTCAAGTTTCGAATGCCTGTGAAGCTTCGTTTCCGTGAATTAGTTATTTGCCGAGTTTTCATTTATCCAAAGTTATTCTTTATTAAATAATTAATCAAACTTTTGAATAGTATCGTATTGAACCTAGGGTAGACTGGGTACGATTGAATATTTTTTTATATCGTCCGTAACTTTGCTTTTTATCATCTGAGAACTGAAGAAAATATATCAAATGAAAGAGCGTGTTTTTAGCTACTAATTTAAAATTATTATTTCATGTAATAATTTTATTCGTTATTTTTATGAAATTACGTATAATTTAGGAACTGTTTTTAAACAGCCCTTTTTTCGCATACAAGTTTAACTCTTCTGTATATTATCACTCATTACTGTATATTAATATCAGTCATTTGTAACCTTATAAATTACTAAAAAATAACCGTAAATTAACTAAAAAGTAAACTGTTTGCACTTTAAACGTAACAAGAATAATTAAAAACACATGAAAATAAACTAAAAGAAAACTTTTTTTGACTTTCGTAATTCAATGTCAAACAAATACAAGCAAATCACTCTGTTTCAACCGTCCCGTTTCAACCGTCCCCACTTCCCACTTTCGGATAAAATCCGTTGTAGTAATTATGAAAATATTGATACAGTAAAACTAGATACGCTGACATGATCCACAAGCTTCATTTCAAACATAAACACACACTCAATACTGTGACTTAAATAGAAACCAGAATAATTAAAAAACACTACGATAGAAAATACTTACTTTTGGGGATCAAAACACAATAGGGTCTTCTACAAACAAACTACGCGCGCGGGAAGCTACGTCACGATGTTTTTCGTGTACAAACCGATCGTCCGCGTCTTTCCCTCCTTGTACCCCTCGCCGTCCCACCAACGGTTTGCGAGATATTTGCGTTGTTTCAACCGTACCCAGCCTACCCTATAAGGTTATGTTCTGAAAAGTTAACGAAATCAGAAAAAAGTTGAGTCAATTTGGACAAATGAAGCTATGGCAAATGGTTCAATCGGAGGAACCATTTTCAAGCTTGCAATCCAAGATAAAGACTCTGGAACCCAGTTGATTAATTGGGCTAATCAACCAAATTTTTTTTGCGCGTTGCCTGGGTTACGTCTCCTGAAACATTCTTTTAATTTTAAAGTCATGATCATGATATTATAGGGTTTAAATTAGTTTAGTCATGTTTATTGATAAGAACAATAAAATTTTGATATTTTTAGGGTTCCGTACCAAAAAGGTAAAAAAGGAACCCTTATGGTGTGACCACCTGTACGTCTGTCCGTCTGTCCGTCCGTCTGTCCGTCCATCTGTCACAACGTCAAATATCTCAGGAACTACTTAAGCTATATAAAAATATACAATTTTATTTTCTGTGTAAATGACGAATATGAGGGGGGTTAAAAAATAAAAGTTTAGTAAATAAGTATATCAAGTGGGGTATCATATGTAAGGGCTTGAGTTGCACTTTCTAAACCCTTTTTTATTTATTTTCTACGGTGGTTAAATTTTGATTTATTAAGGATTTTAATTATCAAAAATAATTTCCTAGTTAAATTTGTAATTTACTTACTTTTGTATGTAATTTTATGTCATCAAATTCGTACTAGATTATCTTTAAAGTCCCTTCTTTCAAAATAAAAAATAAATAATCGAAATCGGTATGCGTGATAAAAAGCTATCGCTGAATAAACAAACATACTAGGTTGTAAGTTGTTAGTAAATACCTACCAAAATACAGATAGGGCTAACTTCTACTATGAGCTGTTTAAGATTGTTCAAGAAATAATGGGGTCCTGACATGACGGGTATGGATGGTGTAGAGCGGGAGTCCGCTTGAAGCGGGTGGCGCAGGACCGGTTCTTGCGGCACTCTTTGGGGGAGATCTTTGTCCGGCAGTGGACGTCTGTCGGCTGATATGATGATGATGATAATACATAACAATTATGCCTGTACATTGAATTTAAATGTTGATTTTTATCCGTGTTGTGTGATTAGGTACAACAAAAAAATAAGTTGGCCACCTTTGGGACCGTCTGCCAAGTACTTCCGGCCATTTCAGGACTGACAAACTTAGGTTTACTCTCTCTACGATTAAAGGGCTAAATGATGCCAGTGCCATCATGCCACATGCCTCGTTCCTACTGTTGTCACATGACGTAAATATACCTTTAGAATTTTGACCGGAAGTGAAGGAGTTTTCAAACTTTCGGCCACTTTTAGGTGCGATATAATCTTCTGATTCTTGCTGATACCAACTTTATCGACCGTGTGCCATGCATTTTATTCGAGCAGTCATGAGACGTATGTATATTGGGAGCGGGCTTACGGACTATGAAGTTTCATTTTCAGAATCGCAAATAAGGAAATAAAACAATAGATATCGATAATTAACATTAGGGTAATTTATGGGGTTTATAGACGGGCTATACTTTTCCGGAAATGTCTGAACGGCAACTATAGGCGTCTTGCTCTAGCATGAAAGTAAGAGCAAGATGCCCATAATTGCCGGCCACACATTTCCGTAAAAATATAGCCCGTATAAAGCACAATTTGATTAGGCATCAACAATGTTTTTATTATAACGAAAACGAATTGGTGTTTTTCTTCAATTTTGATAGAGGTAGAGTATAGGTATCTAATAGAACGATCGTATAAACATAATATTAGACCAACGCGCACTGTTCTTAAGGCCACGATTTGTATGTCAGCGGGCAGTGGGGCGACGAGTATTGGTTCACACATTTGATCGAGTTCAATCTATGAACGCCTACTCGTAGCTCCGCTGCTCGCTGTCGCCCAGGTCGCGTCGCCTTAGCCTGGTTGGTTGGCCATCAGATAAGAGAAAAAACAGTGAGGTAAGATAAAATCGTCTATATGAAAAAAGCACAGGAAATAAACATTAGGCTCCTACCTATCTTGATAGTTTCCAACTGAACTTACTCTCTCTGATGGACAACCTTCCGTGACGTAAATAGTAAAGTGTACCCACGTGTGTGGTCCTGCAGCGAGCGGCTGAGCGGCGGCGCGGGCGGCGTGGCCGCGTGGTCGCCGCCGTACAGCGCGCCGAACTCCTCCGCCGACGAACTGGACGCGTTGCTGCACTTCCGCCCCTTGTCCGGTGTGTACTTGCTCTCTCCTCCAGGCAGGAACTTCGCGTCCGCCCCGTGCTCATCCAACAACCCCCCAACACCTAACAATCCCCCGACCAGATTCGGCCGCAACTCCTCCATGATCTTCGAACCTTGCCCGCATCCGCCGCCCCCCGTAAAGTTGAGCTGCCGGCTGAAGAAAGCCGGGAAGATGTTGAACTGCTGTGGGTCCGGCAGCGCCGACAGAGGCGGCGCGGGCGGCTCGCCGGCCGCCGCGCACGCCGCGCTCTTGAACTCCACCGTGCTGTGGCCGGCTCGCGGGCTGATCGACCAGCGCTCTCCACCGAGCGCGCTGCGGGCCTCGTGCTGCGTGCCGTCGCCGTCGGCCCGGCCCCGACGTTCACTGACTAACCACATTATAGTGACGTCGCGACCGCCGCGCCGCGCCGCGCACAAGCCGCCCCGCACGTTTTAATTGTTCGCGACTGCGCGAGAGGACCGAACGCCTCCGCCCACGGGGTAGAACGAAACGGCCTGCTCCCATACCCCCATAATCGATGTAAAATCTTTATAGGGGTGCTGCGTCTCGCTCGGGCGCGTGGCGAGAAGCGCCCCTGCGTCGGGGGCGGCTGCGGGCGACCAATGGCGGCCGGGGGCGGGGTCGCGCCGCGAACGCTCCGGGCCAGATAGGCTTTTGTTTGTTTTATTGTTCCATGGCTTCTCGTCGATCTTGCGTTTAAAGTTTATGCATTGCACCATGTTTTGTTTCACAAAATTCAAACAAAATAGCTCACGGGTCCCAACTTCTCGAGGTAAATAAGACGTGAACCAGAGATGAGGAATCGCAGCGAATATTAAAAGGAGTGTTTTGTGATAGTGCTGTGTTTGAATGAGGCACACTCGTCTGCTTTGTTACACCTACCCTTCCTGCCTGACAAGTCAATAATAATTTGTTATACCTACTTTCCAAGTTAATGTTGTCACTGTGTTAAACATAAAAAAAATACACTGACGTTAAGAGGAGGTAACATTATGTGTATAAAATTGAATATAAAAGTCGTGGCGTTCAAGGCGTTAAAGCGTGTTCAGATATTTTAGATTACCCTTGCAAATAACTACATTTTTTTTTTCTGACTGTACCTTTAACTTTTAATTATTGTACTTACTCTAAGATCTTGTATGGAAATCAACAATACCTAGGCACTTTCTACTTACCTATTGTTATACTGTAGGTAGGTATGTCTAGGTCAACAACAGTCCTTCTAATCCTGCTTACTGAAATAACTACATAATCTTAAAATTTAATTAATTTTAAGACTACAGGACTGGACAACCGATCTTTTCCTGTAAGTATAATGAAGATGCAGAAATAATATCTGATTTACCATGGACCATACCTATACACACATTACCAATAGATCGATATTCTGGTTTGCTGTAGTCAATATTCAATGTGATTCTAACATTTCTAACCACGACATGAAGTACATGCCGCAGCATACATAGCTATGAGGGTGAGGTGCTCAAAATCACCTACCCAAGCTCTTATTCCCTTATATATAATAAGCGATCTTTTCGTACCTACACGTAAAGCAGCTACTTCAGTACTACACGATGACGCGCCTCATGCGTCATGATTTCGATTACGATTTTACTGCGTAAACGCAGCGTTAGAATACTTACTTCAAGTTGCGTTATGGTCCACTGGCCCTTAAAACAAACCACATTAGCATTAGGCACTTTTAATTTCGGCAAAAATATACATCTAGATAATAGGTAATACCTAACTACAATGAGCCAAACAAATAAAATACCGCATTGTCATTCTCTCCATTCTTAAACAATTAATATTAAACAATATATTAAATATCAAAGATACGACAAGTGTATAATGCCGTATCCGATATTGCCAACCCTTCACTTTGCATACCCTGAGTTATGAATACCATTATAGGGTATCAGGTTCGCTGATCTGTAACTAAGATATGTCTAATTTGAGGTTTAGATTGTAGATAATAATGCCATATTGCATTGAAATAGAGATGCACGCTTTGTAAAAATGTAGGTAGAAATATATTTTTGCTACCATATATTTTTTATCAAGAGCAATAATAACAAATACGAGTAACAGTTAGCTTAAAAAAGTTACAATTGAATTGCAATAGGTAGTTACCAGATAGACTCGTCCTATACCGCGGCCATATATATACGGCCAAAATTATTTAAAGGAATTTAAACCATTTTGGGTTGGAATAGAGTTGCATTTGTTTTGTTTTGGCTTTTTTAGAAACAAACGAAATTTAACTCTACTTCTTACGTTAGTTGATTCAAATTTCAATGTCAGTTTGTGTTGTATGGTGGGCGAACCCAGGTTAAATTATATTATCCATCTAGAAAAAAAGATGTATAGAGTATGTACTATAGATAATATTATATATGTATCTTTATACACATATTTATTTTATGTAATAAAAAGTAACTTTTTTCAGTCGAAGTCATCGGTTACTGTTTTATTGACGCCGTTAATAAACCGGACAAGACAAGAGTTGATGTATTATTAATGCATATATATGCAAAAAGTCCTGTGTTTGGACTTGCCTCCTAGACGGTTTTTCTCGAGTTTTAGTTTAGCTTTACTTACATCCTGCCTCTAGGTATTATATCTTGTTATTTATGGTTCTTTTGATAAATTGCAATCTACATATCGCATCAATCGTTTACTAATCGTGTATAAAACTTCACAAAGTACCTGTATCTACACTTAAGATAAATGAAAGCGGGTCTATTTGTAGAGAAATTCGGTTTTAGCTTGGGAATGACACATGTGAAGACATACTCGTTTATGCAGGCTGTGTGTGTACAGTCGCCATCACATACATCGGAGCAAACAAGCACGTCACAAACATCGGAACACACCTCTATTTTCAAGGCATTAGGGTGCATGTGCCGATATTTTTGGACACCTATAGTGTACCGATGTATGTGATGGCGACTGTACCACGAGCGTACCTAACTACCTATATGCTAAAATGTTCCCGATAACGCTTGCTGTCAATGCTGTCATCTCTCGCATGTTCGGCTATGCGTAAAGGGGGATACATCGTTAGTCTGTGCAATCCTTGCGTTGGTCGGTATTTTCAAAATATACCTTTGCAAGTCGATCTAGCTAGATCGATTTTTTCTAATAGTCTCTCAATCTTGCCAAAAAAACTAAATGCGTCGCCCCGTCTATACAAAAGTCGAGGTTTGGCTCTCGCCTATTTCCTCCGAAGAAATTAAATCTCAAGAATCGTAAACCGAATGTTGAAGAGTTTGATCTTTGACTCTTTGTTTTGCTTTATTACTTTTGTTATTAAATTAAATCATATAAAAACGCAACAAAAAACAAATAAGTTTACTGCCATCTACAGAAGTCCAATGTGCAAAAAATCAATAAAGAAAACAGACAGACATATACAAATTCTTCATTATTGTGCATGAAAAATTAATGGCGTGCTTGCCAAAGGAGAACACTGTCGAGTGCTGGATTTAGATTTCGTAGCTTTCCTCCTCTTAACAATTCTCGAAAATGAGTTCTGAGATTGGGCCCCAGATATATGTAGGCAACAATATATCGACACTATATCGAGCGCCGGTGGCAGCAACGGCGGTGCACCATAAATTAGAGCGAGAGATTAGAGTGCAGCCTCTCGCTCCTACTCCCACTCATCCGTCGCTGCCTGAAGTCTTGACCGAAGGACCGAACCCTTACGTGTGTCGTAGACTGTTCGGCGAATTCTGTTCGTAGCTAAGCTACGAAGCTACGCAACTATCGTGACGTAGCATTGATTCCTTCGGTAGCTGTTCGCTGAAGGGGGCAACGCTCGCCGCGCTTTGATCGAAAACGAGTTGATATTGAAAGAGATATTACCGTCGACCGGTCGTGTGGAGCGCGTATGTATTGTATAAGGTATTTTTGAAGTAAATGAAATGACACGGGTTCATAGTATTTGGTTTAATTGCACGACATAAAATAAAATCATATTATGATATGGTTTTGAGCAAACTGAAATATTTGACATTGTTACAACTTTTAACCTGTGCTAGTTTTACCGAAGTATTACCAGATAAATTAGGACCTACACAGCATAATAAGGCTAATAGCCTTAGGACCATAAACCAATAAAACCCCTATTAAACTATTATGAAACGGGTAACACACGTCTTTGAGGTCGAATATCGCTCGACATGTGCATGGGCAACGCGAGTGCTCATGAGTAGGAACCACGAGTCGGTTCGAAACATGTCAAGCGGTATTCGACCTTAGAGACGTTTTCTATATAAAATAAATCCCATAAAAGACAGTCCATATAAAAATAGGCCAAGTCTCGAAACTCTTCTACAGTAAAAAGTGGTGAGATATTTCGTAGAGCTAAGTCAGGCATTCTTATAATTCTTTAATTGCTTGCTAAATAAAATTCAGCAACTTGGGAATCACACAGCTTCACTGCATGTACTGTTTTTTGCATACCTAAAACTATGTAATTGTGATTGCCAGGGGGCGTACTTTTCATGCTGATGACATCAATTTGACGTCACGCTGCATATAGGATGATCCCAAATAGATTTATTGTAATTATCTCCACTTATAATAAATCTCTAAATTAAAAAAAGAATCAGCCAGTTTGAAACTAAGCTTTGCGCGGTTCGAATGTTCTCAGCATCCCATGAACGGAAAAATATGAAACATTTTATATAGGTACATTATTATTCTAGCTGCAACTTAGGATAGTTTTTATCCGACTGCGACAGTTAATTAATTTTCCGAAATATACGACTTCATTTAATTTTTCATTTATTTTTATTGAAATCAAACGCTGCTCCAACTGTCAGCTATAAGAACCGTCAAATTTTCGTCAAAATGGCGGAATTGCTTTGCCTTTCACTTATTAATAATTTAAATCCCGTCTACGATAGACCTTTACGAGACAAATGCTAAAATATAAACCATAAAAAAATATTCGATTCTGATATGAGAACTTATATGCGCAAATGTCGTTTTATGTCGTAATTTCAATAAATGAAATCAACAAATTTGAACAATATAATTAACACGAATTTGTTTTTTTTTAATGACAATGGCACGCGCTCGCCATTCAGCCAAAGTACCTGCGGCGCTACCACGAAAACCGATACTCAATGTTCATATATTTGCATCCCTGTCGCTCGAGTATGGATAGTGCGATAGAGATAGAGATACCCGAATATTTTCGAATTCCGAAGTTCGTGGTTATAGCTCAGGAATCGAAAATATGGTAAATAATCATAATGTATTTTCTCGAAATAGTACATTACTGCAAAGGCCGTGAAGTAAGGGATTGATGGACGAGTTTGGGCTAGACGGCCGAGTCGCAGACGAGGCCGGATACAACGAGTCCAGCAATCCCTGTTCCGGCCGAGGCTTGTATAGTGCTTTTCTCAAACGATGTGAGGAAATAATAAATAGTTATTTGTTATACAAGGGTGCAGTTATAATTTAACCGCGAGTGTGGAATTGAAACACGAGCAAGCGAATGTGAGTGGTTTAAAAATAGAATCCTTTTCACCTCACTAAAGTGAGAAAGATTCTAGATAAAAAAATCTAAAAAAGAAAAAAAAAACATTAAAAAAGAATAATATTAAAAAAAACATTACAAAAGAGTAAAACAAAAAGGAAAAAAATATAAAAAAAAAACTAAAAAAACAAAAAAAAAACAACAAAAAACAAAAAAAAACGCCCAAAAAAAAAACAAAAAACAAAAAAATGGACAAAAAAAAAGAAAAACAAACAAAAAACATTTAAAAAAAAACAAAACAAAAAGGAAAAAACAAAAAAAACAAAAACATTAAAAAAAACAAAAAAGGAAAAAACAAAAAAAAACAAAAAACATTAAAAAAAACTAAAAAAAAAACTAAAAAGAAGGAAAAAAACAAAAAAAACAACAAAAAACAAAAAAAAAACAATTAAAAAACAAAAAAAACGCCCATAAAAATGACAAAAAACAAAAAAAAAGGAAAAAACAAAAAAAAACATTAAAAAAAAAACAAAAAAAAACAAAAAAAAGGGAAAAAGAACAAAAATATTAAAAAATAACAAAAAAAAACGAAAAAAAAATGAAAAACAAACAAAACATTAAAAAAAAAACATTAAAAAAAGTAAAACAAAAAGGAAAACTTGAAAAAATTAAAAAAAACGACGAAAAAAACAAAAAACATTAAAAAAAAGTAAAACAAAAAGGAAAAATAGATAAAAAAAAAACTTAAAAATAACATAAAAGACCCTACAAAAATTTTAACATTAAAAAATAGACAAACATCAAGAAAAGAAAAGATTTTTTTTTAAATCATTAAAAACGATAAACAACACTAAAAAATAAACGAAAAATAACAAAAAAAATTTATAAAACTTACAATTTTTTTTTTACAAAAAACTAAAACAATTAAAACAATTAATTTTAGTTTTAGGTATTGTATTGTTTTAAACAATTAAAAA
Organism: Epinotia brunnichana; assembly: GCA_963854355.1. Taxonomy (NCBI): domain Eukaryota; kingdom Metazoa; phylum Arthropoda; class Insecta; order Lepidoptera; family Tortricidae; genus Epinotia; species Epinotia brunnichana. The sequence continues at coordinate 10,401,311 of OY977949.1, read as the reverse complement.
AAGTATTGGTGGTTGGCAGTATGTATTTTTTCCTGTCTGTTTAATATCAGTAAGCAAATTTAAAAAGTTAGAGTAGCGGCCAATAATGTTTTTAGTTAGGGTTTTCATACATTACTTCTTGGCCTAGGCCAAGAAGTAATGTAGGCAGCCATAAACAAGGAACTTCATGTCTTCATTTCGTGACATTAACGCATACATTTCCGAGCATGTTTGAGAAAAAGAATTTAAAATAAATATAGTCAAATGGAGAAAAAAACAAAGCAAGAGGTTATATAGGTAATGATTAAGTTATAAGAGTCCAAAGTTTTAAGAGGGGGTATGTTCTGTCCCTTTTCCGCAAAACGCACCTTCATATGAAACGATTGTTTTTTACTATGACGCTCGAGTATATTGACGTCACAGTCCCTCATCGTTTTCTCACTCTAACAAGCGACATTAAAACGGATGTAGCTTCATAATTTTTTGAGATATTTGAATGGGAGTTTCATTATCTTCTATCTATTTATACATAATAAATGCCTATGTCCTGACTGACTTATTCACTCACTCACTCACTCACTCACTCACTCACTCACTCATCAACGCACAGCCGAAACTAGTAATCTTAGAGAGTTGATTTTTGCACAGTATGTTGCTTTTATGACGTGGGCTAGGGATAAAAAGGGATTTTTGAAGGGGGTAAAATGGGGGTGCAAAGTTTGTATGGGAGAACCTTTTTTTTTTTGAGCTATAGACTTAAACTTTGTAGAAAAAATAGTTATTAGAATACAAATGAAACACTTTCAGCGTTTTGGAAAATTCCACCCCTACGGGGGTAAAATAGGGGTGCAAGGTTTGTATGGGGGAAACATTTTTTTTTTTTAAATAGAGACTTAAAACTTTGTAGAAAGATCAGTCATTAGAATACAAATAAAGAACTTTCAGGGTTTTAGAAAATTCTACCCCTAAAGGGGTAAAATAGAGTGCAAAGTTTGTATGGGAAAAACGACTTTTTTTTTAAATAGAGACTTAAAACTTTGTAGAGAAATTATTCATTAGAATTCAAATAAAGTACCTAGATTCAGTGTTTTAAAAAAATCTACCCCTAAGGGGGTAAAATAGGGGTGCAAATTTTGTATGGGGGAAACAATATTTTTTTTAAATAGAGACTTAAAACTTTGTAGAAAGATTAGTCATCAGAATACAAATTAAGTACTTTCAGCGTTTTAAAAAATTCTACCCCTAAAAATAGGGCGCTAAAATAGGGGTGCAAAGTTTGTATGTGGGAAACTATTTTTTTTAGCTAGAGTCCTAAAACTTTGTAGAAAGATTATTTAAATACAAAGAAAGTACTTTCAGCGTTTTGGAAAATTTCACCCCTAAGGGGGTAAAATAGGGTGCAAAGTTTGTATGGGAAAAACATATTTTTTTTTAATAGAGACTTAAAATTTTGACGAAAAATTACTTATTAGAACATGAAAAATACTACATTCGGCGTTTTACAAAAATCATTCCCTAAGGGGGTTAAAAAAGGGTGCAAGGTTTGTATGGGGAACACTTTTTCTGAGCTAGACACTTAAAACTTTGTAGAAAGATTACTTATAAAAATACAAAAAAAAGACTTTCAGCGTTTTGAAAAAATCTATCCCTAAGGGGGATAAAAAGGGGTGCAAAGTTTTTATCAGGGAAAGTTTATGTTTTTGAGTTAGAGACTTGAAACTTTGTAGAAAGATTACTTATTAAAATACAAAAAATGAACACAAATCGTTTTAGAAAATTCCACCCCTAATAGGGTTAAAAAGGAGAGCAAGCTTTGCATGGGCAACACTTTTTTTTGAGTTAGACTTAAAACTTTGCAAAAAGATTACTTATTAGAATACTAAAAAAGAACTTTCAGCATTTTAGAAAACTCCATCCCTAAGGGGATCCTTAAGATCCTTAAGAAGGGTAGCCAGTGTTGTGTGGGAAAATCTTTTTTTTTTACTAGACTTAAAACTATTCAAAATGTTACTTATTAAAATTAATAATAAAGTACTTTCAGAGTTTTAGAAAATTCCACCCCTAAGGGGGTTAAGAAAGCTTTGTATGGGCAACACTTTTTTTGAGCTAGAGACTTAAAAGTTTACGAAAAAAGTTCTTTCAGCGAATAGAAAAATTCAACCTCTAAGGGGGTTTAAAAGGGGGTTCAAATTTTAAATGGCGAGCAATAAAATTTTAAAGTGTGAGTAAGAGATTTTTAACTTCGGTCTTATTCTGTACGTTAAAAGACTACAAAACTGATTTCAGAGTTTTTCCAAATTCATCCACTAAGAGTGTTAAAATTGGTTCAAAGTTTGAGTATTTCAAGGCATTTTTAAAGTATGAGATTTTTAACTTTGGTTTTAGACTGTTTGTTCACAAACTAGAAAATGAACATCAACTTTTTTTTTAATTATCCCCTAAAAGAGGGTTCAAATTTTGTATTGAGAGAAATCATTTTCTAAGACGATAAAAAGTTCTACGCGGACGAAGTCGCGGGCAACAGCTAGTTAATCATAAGTCGTCAATCATTTTAATCATGTACAAATTACTTCAAAAGTAATCTATTCTCACGTGGAATAATTAATAGGTACCTACTTGATACGTGAAACGTAAATTAAACTATTTGTTTTGTTTTTATACATACAATTGCAATCAAACTCTATGCAGCGTGACGTCATTTTTGCGTCAACGGCATGATAAGTACGGGCCCTGGTGGTAACAATACCATTTAATAAAATGTATGTATAAAAACAAAACTAATATTTTAATTTACGTTTCACGTATCAAGTAGGTACCGATTAATTATTCCACGTGTAAATAGATTACTTTTGAAGTAATTTGTAGATGATTAAAATGATTGACGACTAATGATTAATAATTACAACAAAACTATTTGGGATCATCCTATATTTTATTAAGGATGTACGGCCGTGCTCTTTGTTTTGCTCGACTTGGCCCCGGGCACTGCCGTGCCCCCAGAACCACTCTTTAAGTTAACACATACTTGCATACTAGTATCTCCAAGGTAGGTCCAAATAGAATTCGCATCCAGGTGTAACTACAGCGAAGTTTTCAACTAAAGTAGGGACTGAAATGTCTTAGAACTTTATTAGTAGTTTTAATTGACTCCGCGCTTCTTGGAGTGTGACTCTTGTGCTCGGGCACTGTTTACACAATGCAAGTATAATTTACAGCAGAATAACTTAACTTTCAGATTACTTGCATGCAAAGCCACACACAACTGTTTCGTAGCCGATAACATACGAATAACCCTAAGTAGAAAAAAGCTCATACGAGCAGATTCCCACCTATACCACCAGTACCTATAGCACTGAAAGTGTTAAGGGGAAATGTGAGCTGACGTTGTGTACATACATACAAAAACTTTTATATAAAATATGTCGATGACGAGGCACAACAGCTAAGAGCCAGAGTTCAATATCTACTAAGTCTTTGTGTGGGCGAAGCGCAAGGTCATGTTATCCATGTTTCTATTCATGGAGACATAAAAGTTACATTTATACTGGATACAAGGCTTTAATGGGAAAATATATTTTCCACGTAACGGCATGGCTACTACAGCGAATGATCGATCAGATTTTGATCTGAATAGCTAAACTAACGTTTTCGAAATGTAGTTTATCATCAGAAATGGTGCTATCTGTAGCAGGATCAAGGTAACCGATATAGCCCACGGAATCCCTAAACTTAAGTGGCAGTGGGCTGGGCACATAGCACGTAGAACCGATGACCATTGGGGGGAAATGTTTTCGAGTGGCGACCACGTAACAAAAGGCACAGAGTGGGTACACTACACCCCAAAAGTTGGACTAATGACTTGGTAAAAGTCGTGGGAGTCCGCTGGATGCGGGTGGCGCATCAGAACCGATCATTTTGGCAATCTTTGGGGGAAGCCTTTGTCCAGCAGTAGACGTCTTTTGGCTGATATGATGATGATGATGATGATGATGATGATGAAGTAACAAACCAAACGCTAAAGCCAAGTTTTCAATAAATCGACGATTGAAAAAGATGAAATTTTAATCTAAGTTCTAAGCAATGTGTATCGAGCACTTCGGAGAGGGACGAAAGTAAAGATCAATATACTGCGTATTACTAATGTATTGTGTTATTCGAGACAACGTAGGTGAAGTTAAAAGTTAATTTAAATAATATGAGCTTAGTGTAGGCCTTATTCATGTCTAGAGAGTAAAGTCAGAACCCAAATGTGAACTAAATACCCGCGCGTAGAAACCCGGAGGGAAAATGGAGTGAAATGATGTCAATTCAGTGAAATGCTGTGAGTTGTGTCAAAAGACTGAAATGGCTGAAAATTGAAGATATACCTACAAAAATGCCTGACAGACAGCACCGAGCTGATTCCATACTGTTCCGTCTTTATCTACTTTGGAATACTAGAGTTAAAAATTGTAATAAGTATAAATTAAAAATAATATGTACTTACAGAAAGAAGTTACCTCTTTTTCAGTTATATACAGAAATAAATTATCTCTTTTTCAGGTTATTTGATGGTTCCTTAAAATTTGGATGAGATTTTTTGACGGAGTCCGGATAACGGCCACCAGTTGGACGGAGTCCGGATAACCGAGATCAACAGTTTTCCAACGCGCGGAGGCCTTTAAACAGTAACCATAACCACCCATAACAAGAATAAAAAGTTAAAAAAATTCTAACCCGACTGCGGAAACACTTTTTATTTTTTCATAAAAAAGGTAGCCCATGTCACCCGGAGCTTAATTTCGAACCGATTGATACGTTATTCATCAAAGTCGGTTAGGTATCTTAAACGCAACGGTGGAACACACGTAGATACAAACATATACCTGCTAAAATCATATCCCTTCCTTCGGCTCTGCCATAGTCGGCCAAAAAGCGATGACAGATCAGCGCGCGTAGCATGGTGGAAATTTTATCACTTATCGCTGTCGATAAGACATCCGTCACATTTTGACCAGTATGCGAGTGCGAGAGTGACGGGTGTCTTTTCTACAACGATAAGTGATAATTTATCCCTTATCGCTGTCGATAAGACATCCGTCACATTTTGACAAGTATGCGAGTGCGAGAGTGACGGGTGTCTTTTCTACAACGATAAGTGATAATTTATCCCTTATCACTGTCGATAAGACATCCGTCACATTTTGACCAGTATGCGAGTGCGAGAGTGACGGGTGTCTTTTCTACAACGATAAGTGATAATTTATCCCTTATCGCTGTCGATAAGACATCCGTCACATTTTGACAAGTATGCGAGTGCGAGAGTGACGGGTGTGAGGAGTCACAACGATAAGTGATATAATTTACTTTAAAAACAAAGTTTTTGCCGACTTCAAATCAGTAGGTACAGTCGACCTCAAAGATATAATATATACATTTTGCACCTTATTACAATGGAATAAGGTGCAAAAGTGTATACATATCTTTGACGTCGACTGTACCTGTACCCAAATTGCTTCAATTCAAGTGTGCCTATAAAATTTTAAGATTTCCCTGGATTCTCCAGGATTCCATCATCGGATCCTTACCTGATTGTGATGACTATGGGACCACCTGTGAAGCCACCCCTTTCAAACAAAAAAAGAATTTTCGAAATCGGTCCAGGCGTCTAATCGGGGAACATATATAACATATAAAAAGCGGCCAAGTGCGTGTCGGACTCGCCCATGAACGGTTCCGTAAAATAAATTGCGGTTTATGATTTATAACGTATTCAATAAAAACTACTTACTAGATTGTTCATCATATGTTTTTTAGGGTTCCGTAGCCAAATGGCAAAAAACGGAACCCTTATAGATTCGTCATGTCCGTCTGTCTGTCCGTCCGTATGTCACAGCCATTTTTTTCCGAAACCATAAGAGCTATACTGTGTAAGCTACGGTAGCCTAGTGGTTCAGGCATGCGGCTGTCAAGCGGCGGTCGTGGGTTCGAATCCCGGCTCGTACCAATGAGTTTTTCGGAACTTATGTACGGAATATTTACCGTTAGCTTTTCGGTGAAGGAAAACATCGTGAGGAAACCGGTCTAATCCCAGTAAGGTCTAGTTTTCCCTCCGGGTTGGAAGGTCAGATGGCAGTCGCTTTCGTAAAACTAGTGCCTATGCCAAATCTTGGGATTAGGTGTCAAAGCGGACCCCGGGCTCCCTTAGGGGCACAACCGAGAATAACGCTAGGAGGATGATGATAAGAGCTATACTGTTGAAACTTGGTATGTAGATGTGTTTTGTGAACCGCATTCAGATTTTTACACAAAAATCGAAAGAAAACATTAAGTTTTAGGGGTCCCCATACACAAAACTGAAACTCAAAAAATTTTTTTTCATCAAACCCATACGTGTGGGATCTTTGGATAGGTCTTCAAAAATGATGTTGAAGTTTTTAACATCATTTTTTTCTAAACTGAATAGTTTGCGCGAGAGACACTTCCAAAGTGATAAAATGTGTGTGTCCCTGTAACTTCTAAAATAAGAGAATGATAAAACTCAAAAAAATATGTGATGTACATTACCATGCAAACTTCCACCGAGAATTGGTTTGAACGAGATCTGGTAAGTAGTTTTTTTTAATACGTCATAAATCGTAAACTGCAATTTATTTAACGGAACCCTTCATGTGCGAGTCCGACTCGCACTTGGCCGCTTTTTTTAGTCTTATCATTCTCTTATTTTAGAAGTTACAGGGACTCCCCCCGGACACATTTTTTACCACTTTGGAAGTGCCTCCCGCGCAAACTATTCAGTTAAGAAAAAAATGAAATTAGAAACCTTGTTAAAATTTGTATCACATCTTGCCCCAAGCGCAACGTTGCTCTGTTAGAGTGTAAGGCGTTTGTATTTTTTCTTCTGTATGTGTCAAAGTCAGACATTACACGTTACTTAGATTGAACGAACCGTATTTAATTTCATACTCCTGTTATACTCCAAAACATGGTCCTAGATCGAACCGGATTGAAGATTTGCAGCCTAAAGTCTGTTATATTTAATAAAAGGAGTTAATTAGCGGAGAAATTAAGAAATTCGTCCAACAAGTGCAAGAGGTCAAGCAAAGGGCAAAGAAACAGCGGACATCGTGCTCAAGTTGGATTGTTGAAATTGAAGACAGTGTTAAGCCTTCATTTATTCTTAATTTTCACCCATCACCCAACAGGTAGTAATTATAAGGTTAAGATTTATTACGGTTAGTATCATTTTATAATTGTTTAAGTTACTACTCACACCTAACTGTTAGGTTAACCCATGTTACGTCAGATTGCTACTTTACTTTCATTTAATTTCGTATGTATTTAATTTAATACTAGTAACTCATTGCTGTAGGGTCAGCCCTCTTAATAAACTAGTATATTTACGAACTGTAAAGTTAGATCATCATCATTTTACTAGACGGATATACATAGGTGTTAAAGGAAACAGTAGGTTAAACTTTCACTGGTAAATTAATCAATTAATTTATGCTACAAGTTACATCTAGTACGCAATTAGTAATGTATAAACTTATAATGCACTAAATTTAACAAAGTGCACTAAATGAATGATATATAAAAGGACACTTGAGTAAAAAATAATTGTGATTACAAATACATTAAATACATTTAATTTTAATTTTGCACTGTATAACGTTTCAGTTGACTGCGCACGCCTCTCAAAATGACCGAAGAAAAGGAATTAATCAAAAAACGAGGCAGCTACAAAGGCCGGCTGACTACCTTTTCGACTTATGTAAACACTTTGAAAATTGAATCACTTACCAGTGTTTCGGCCAATGAGTTGCAGTTACGGGTTCGTAGAATGGAAAAATTATTTAGTGAGTACGATGAGGTGCAGTTACAGTTAGAGTGTTTGGCTGAAAGCGTTGGCTTTCAAATTAATGAGCGAGCTGAGTTCGAAACCCAGTATTACGGAGTCGTTGCTAAGGCACAAGATATGTTAAATTCGTTTCATAAACGGCAGGATGACCAGGGTAGCGACCGTGCAAGTGGTTCTCGTACTAGCAACCATAAACTAGTTAAACTTCCAGTCATACAATTGCCAAAATTTTCGGGAGCATATGAAAATTGGCTTGAGTTCCACGACACATTCCTAAGCCTCATTCATTCTAATGACGACATCGACGGAATTAACAAATTTCATTATTTGCGAGCGTCATTGGAGGGTTCAGCTGCGGTTTTTATTCAATCGGTCGAATTCTCCTCTAAAAATTACGAGTCTGCGTGGAAGCTGTTGTGTGATCGTTACGATAATAAACGTTTATTGCTACAAAATCACGTTTCAGCAATCTTTAACATCGAAGCTATCACCAGAGAGTCTTCATTTGCTTTAAAACGTATGATCGACCAATTGAAAAAAAACCTGCTCGCCTTAGACTCACTTGGCGAACCCACTAAACACTGGGATACGTTACTTATATATATTGTATCACAAAAATTAGACACTAAGTCGTATCGAGAATGGGAAGAGTACAAAGGTCGCTTAGACAAAGATAAGCGAATTACTCTCGACGTGTTTTTAACGTTCATGCGAAACCGTTCTGACTTGTTAGAAACGTTAGAACTGTCCACTAATAATAATAACATTGCCGGTCGATTAAACTCGTCAAACAAAAGCACTCCGAAGTTAAAAACAATGGTGTCCATGCAAGATTCTAAGCAAAACAAGGTCATTAATTGCCCTAAATGCAGCGGCGAACACTATTTAAGCAGTTGTTTACAATTTCTCTCACTTAGTAACACTGCGCGTTTAGAGTTGTTACCGAGTTTAAAGGTATGCTACAATTGTTTGCATAGCGGGCATTACGCTAATCATTGTAAGAAGCCAGGATGCAAGTTATGTAAGCGTAAACATAACACTTTAGTTCACGTGACCGATTCCAAAACTAGGCCTAGCGGTGACAGCGCGTCCGGCCGCAGCGAGGAGGATAATGCGACTAAATTAAATAAATCGATTCCTCCCGGCAATCAATTAGCATCCGCACCGCCTGCGACTGCTTTTTATAGTATGGGAAATAGTTCGCATGATTTCTCACCCGCTCCCGCTACGATGTCAACGTTATCTGCGCAATTAGGTTCAGACTCGCGTCAAGGTCAAGATGTTTTGCTGTCAACTGCATTGGTGAAGGTATACGATGGCAATAATCGCGAACATGTCGCTCGCGCAATTTTTGACAGTGGAAGTACCTCTTGCCTGATGACGCAGAGTCTATGTGAGAAATTAAACTTACCTACACATTGCGTTAACAAATCTATTCAAGGTATCAATAACTCGACATCAAAGGTAGGACAAATGTGTCGAGTACCTATTAAATCCTTGGACGACATATTTTCAATGAACGTAACTTGTTTCGTTTTACCGTCCATCACTGATAACGTCCCGTGTCGTCAAATAGACTTGACGAACTTAAATATCCCGTGTGATATTAGTTTGGCCGATCCTAACTTTTACAAACCTGCTCCTGTAGATATAATATTGGGAGCTGATGTATTTTGGGACATCTTAGGGTCAAAGGTCATCAAACTAGGTAGTGGGCAACCGGTGCTCTGTGAAACGCGGTTTGGCTGGTTAGTTTCAGGTCCGATAAATAACGGCCATGTACCGTCCACTACCATTAAATGTTGTTTTGGTTCCGTGTTCTCGCATACAGGTAATAATGATTTAGAATTTAAGGACGACATCCAAACCCAATTAGCGCGGTTTTGGCAACTTGAAGAGGTTAGCCATAAGTCGTCTCATTATTCACCTGAGGAGAAAATGTGCGAGGAACATTTTGTTAAAAATACCACGCGCTTAGCTGACGGTCAGTTTTGTGTGAGGCTTCCTTTAAAACAAAGTGAAAGCGTATTAGGTGACTCATTTCAACGCGCAAAACATTGTATGCTGTCATTAGAGCGTAGGATTAAGACTAAGCCTTCGTTTAAAGGCTTGTATACTGACTTTATGGCAGAATACGAAGCCTTAGGCCACATGTCGGAGGGCAGGCAGGTCATCGAGGAGAAGAAGGGATTCTTTATCCCTCATCATGAAGTCTTGCGCGAAAGCAGTTCCACGACTAAATTACGTGTCGTATTTAATGCTGGCAGCCCGTCTACCTCAGGTGTCAATCTGAATGACATTCAGATGGTTGGACCTACCGTTCAGGATGACCTCCTGTCCATCCTACTCAGATTCAGACAGCACAGGTACATCATTTCTTCGGACGTGGAGAAAATGTACCGACAGATCTTGGTTCACCCTGATGATCGACACCTGCAGCAAATTGTTTGGCGTAACTCTGAGTCAGAGTCACTACTGGTGCACAAACTGAACACCGTATCGTATAGCACGGCTAGTGCTTCTTTCCTCGCCACAAGATGTCTTCAGCAAATAGGAATGGAGTGTGCCGATGAGACGGTTAAAGAGATCATCATCCACGATTTTTATGTTGACGATCTGCTGACTGGCGGGGATGAGGTTTCTGAGGTGGAAGAGATTCGCCATAAAGTGACTGCAGCACTTGCCTCCGCGGGAATGAACTTGCGCAAGTGGAGTTCAAATGACCCTCGTCTTCTGTGTGGACCAACTCAGTCTATAGTAGATTTAAATATAGGAGCCAATGAGCCCAGCAAAACGTTAGGTTTAAGCTGGCATTCTAAGTCTGATGAGCTGTGTTTTCCTATTGTAACCCTAGTTTCCAAAGAAAACACCAAGCGTGATATGTTGTCAGTTATCGCTCAGATCTTTGACCCATTAGGACTCCTGTCTCCATGCGTGATCACCATGAAGATGCTATTGCAGCGGTTATGGCTGCACAAGTTGTCGTGGGATGAACAGCTGTCACCAGAAATCTCCAAACAGTGGTTGGAAATATTGACTAGCTTGCCGGCACTTAATGACATCCGAGTCCCTCGGCATGTGATATGCAATTCACATCAGATGATGGATTTGCACATTTTTACGGACGCTTTCGTGAGAAATCGAGTGTCTGATATTTTAGATATTACCGGCAGTTGTATTTGGAGACATGTTCCGACGGATCAAAACCCAGCGGACTTGATTTCGCGTGGAGTGCATGCAAGCGTTATGAAGACGTTAGACTTGTGGTGGTCGGGTCCCAATTTTTTACAACGAGATGTTTCTCAGTGGCCATTGACTCCAAGCTCTAAATCTTGTATCGCACTGCCTGAAACTCGCGTTGATGTTTCACTGTACGTTAATATGAATAATGAGCCTTTTATAGATTTCGATCGTTTTTCAAATTTTTCCCGGCTTAGTCGTGCTGTGGCATATGCTCTGCGTTTTATTAACAGATGCCGCAAACAAATAACGTCGACTTCTCTGAGTCATGACGAATTAAAGAATTCATTAGTGCTTATTACTAGAATCAGTCAACGCGAATCATTCCCTGAATATAATATATTATTAAATAAACAAAATTTGCAAAAAATGAGTAAGCTTTTGAAATTCAACCCATTCTTAGATAAAGACAATTTAATGCGAGTTGGGGGCCGCCTGTCCAATTCTGAATTTTCTTATGAAAAAAGACACCCTATTATTTTACAGTCCACTCATCGTTTCACAAAATTGTTATTCAGTTTTGAACATAAAAGGCTACTTCATGCACCACCCCAACTCCTGTTGGCAACCATTAAGGAATCTTACTGGCCGGTAGGAGGTCGTAATTTGGCAAAGGCTTGTTACCATCAATGCGTGCGATGCAAGATCATGAAAGCCGAAGTGATCGCTCCATTGATGGGTAACCTGCCTAGTTCGCGGTTGTTACCAGGAGGTCACGCATATAGGAATGTGGGCGTGGACTACGCAGGTCCACTTATGGCAGCCAGTCGCCAAGGTCGTGGTTGTACATTGGTGAAAGTATACGTTGCCATTTTCATATGCTTCACAACTAAGGCTATACATTTAGAGTTGGTAGGAGATTTAACTAGTAAAACTTACTTGTCAGCACTGTCTCGCTTTATGTCTCGAAGGGGACAGCCAGATAATGTTTTCTCCGACAACGGCACCGCATTTGTTGGAGCGTCTAACGAAATCGGTAAATTTTTAAAGACAAACTGCAACTCGCTGGCCGAAAAGTTGGCTAGCGAAAAAACTCATTTTCATTTCCTTCCTGCGTATGCGCCGCACTTCGGTGGCCTTTGGGAGGCGGGTGTAAAGTCAACCAAATATCATTTACAACGAGTGTTGGGAAATTGTCACTTAACGTATGAAGAGCTTAACACAACACTCATCGAAATCGAAGCACTGCTGAACTCCCGCCCGCTTACACCTCTGTCGTCGCATCCGGACGATCTCTCACCGCTTACCCCTGGGCACTTTCTCATCGGTCGATCGTTTACGTCACTACCAGTCCAGGATCTGCAGGATCACACCTACCAGCCCCTTTCTCGATTCCACCGAATCGAGCAGCTTCGTCAGCACTTTTGGGCTCGGTGGTGCAAAGAGTATGTCCCGGAGCTTCAACAGCGAGTCAAGTGGAGGCTCAATCATGACACCCTCAAGGTGAACACTCTCGTTGTCCTGAAGGAAGACAATCTCCCTCCGTTGAAGTGGAGACTAGGCCGCATTGTCGCCATTCACCCTGGATCAGATGGCATATCTCGGGTGGCTGATGTGAAGACGGCAACAGGAGTTTTCCGACGTGCTTTCAGCAAGATTTGTCCGCTCCCTGTGGTCAACGAGTCTGCTTGAAAGGCATGCTTTCAACCCCGGGGGCATGTTAAAATTTGTATCACATCTTGCCCCAAGCGCAACGTTGCTCTGTTAGAGTGTAAGGCGTTTGTATTTTTTCTTCTGTATGTGTCAAAGTCAGACATTACACGTTACTTAGATTGAACGAACCGTATTTAATTTCATACTCCTGTTATACTCCAAAACAAACCTCAATATCATTTTTGAAGACCTATCCATAGATTTATGGGTTAGATGAAAAAACATGTTTTGAGTTTCAGTTCTAAGTATAGGGAACCCCAAAATTTATTGTTTTTTTCTATTTTTGTGTGAAAATCTTAATGCGGTTCACAGAATACATCCACTTACCAAGTTTCAACAGTATAGTTCTTATTGTTTCGGAAAAAAGTGGCTGTGACATACGGACGGACAGACTGACAGACAAACATGACGAATCCATAAGGGTTCCGTTTTTTGCCATTTGGCTACGGAACCCTAAAAAACAGCCGACGAATTGAGAACCTCCTCCTTTTTTGAAGTCTGTTAAAAATGGCATCCACCAACGCCCGCTGGATCTGTGGACTCGATGTGCTACGAACGTTTCATCACCTCATACACAGTACCTAATACATGTAACTTTCTTCACAGACTTTCCACAATAATGGTGAGCACAGAAACCGCGCGACAGCACTAATTAGGCGACAGACTTGCGTTAGCCACGTCACACATGCTACGTAAGTTAGTCGTGTGACCCATTTTCTACGTTTAATTAAACACAATTCATATTCGTCTTGGACGTGTAGACGGGCTTTTACTGGAAAGTTGATTACCGAGTTTTTATTTATTTTACCTAAGACTTAGATGAAGTGCCAATCTTTTTATTTATTGTACCTACCTAAGACTTATAGACGAAGTGCCACTCTTTTTATTTATTGTACCTAAGACTTATAGACGAAGTGCCACTTTTTTATTTATTGTACCTAAGACGTATAGACGAAGTGCCACTCTTTTTATTTATTGTACCTAAGACTTATAGACGAAGTGCCACTTTTTTTATTTATTGTACCTAAGACTTATAGACGAAGTGCCACTCTTTTTATTTATTGTACCTAAGACTTATAGACGAAGTGCCACTCTTTTTTCCAACGCAGGAGTGAAATGGCTGCGTTCATACATCGCTGGACAATATTATTATATTTTTATGTTCTATTTTTAATTTCGTTAATTGTCCCTTCTCGTGTTTAACTAAGTTTTTAGCAATATTTTGTTTTTTTGTTTGTTATCCACCGTGAACTCACTCGACGGTTCTATCGGAAGACCAGCGCTGGCAGCAATGCCCATTCAGCATTATGCTGAGATAGAACCGTTTCGTGACAAACGCTGTGTGTTGTTTGTCTCAAATAAATATATCTTTTTTTTTTCTTTTTCATTGCTTGTCCGAATTTGTGTGTGGTTCATAGCGAAGGCAAGTGGGACGTTATTTCGTAGACGATCTGTGACCCATTTCTCGAAACTAAAGTTCTAATTCTACAAGTCTAAACTGGAAGGTGCTTGGCCAATAACGACTGGACATTTGAGCTTTCTGTTTAGACTTGTAAAATTGTAACCTTTAGCTTCATGAAACGGGCCAGTATATGTATGTATAGTCAAGGAATGAAAATATCCGCCACTTATTTCAAAGCTGTTAAATTCCAAAAGTGACGAACCTTTTCATTCCGCGACTGTACATCGATGCTTTGTACCAGTAGGCTTTTTAACATACAATAGTTTTGATAATCTGGCTCGGTTATAATTTAATTGTCGCACGAGGCCGCAACTTTGTTCGAGTAAATTAGAACAAAGTTTACGGTTTCTGAACAAATGAAATGTTGATATAACCCATTATTTGGGAGAAACAAAAATTTGGAACAACAACAAGTCAAGTCACAGCTTGTAAATTAACAAACGCACCTGTATTGTGATTAAAAAAATATCATTTTTTTTCTTCATATTAAATAAATCAAATAATAAATAAATATCTGGGAGCAATAATATAATAATATTGTGTACTTAAATGTCATTTCGACCACCCGGGACAAAGTTTAGTTACCAATTTTACTATAATAGTTTTCCTGGTGACTATTAGGTAAATGACTTTACGTCATACCTGACCATAAAGTAGGAATTACCGCACGCTATGCGTGCGGAAAACCCCACTTCCTGGCCAGATAGAGACGTAAAATGTTGTACTCACCACGGGCGGTAATAAAGAAAGCCTCAGAGCGCATATTTATCGCCCTTGCCTTCGGCTCGGGCGTCAAATACCTGCGATCTGAGACATTCTTTGTTTAACCGCCCTAGGTAAGTAATGTACTAATAATGCAATAATAACTTTACCCTTCGGGGAAGAACACTATCGTGTCAGAAGTACGAGTATGGTAAGAAATGTATTACGAACGAAAGTCTATTATAAGCCCGACGCCGAATGCGGTATTGATGACTCGAGTACAGGGGGCGAAAAATATGCGATCTGGAGCTTTCTTTACTACCGCCCGCGGTGAGTACAACATTTTCCGCCTCACGCTGACCAGGAAGCACGCCCAACGTGCGGTAATTGCTACTTTATGACCAGGTAAGACGTAAAAATAAACACTTTGGTCGGCGTAATTGTTGTGTCTACTCATTCCACATTACAGCTTTCTAGTCATAAGTCGATCAAGAACTAAAATGAAACCCTAAAAAACCGGCCAAGTGTGTGTTGGACCACGCACAACGAAGGGTTCCGTGCCTATTAAATAGATCGTATCGTCACAGAAATCTTACGGCACTTACATCCTTTTCTATAGGGAAGGTAGTTATTCAGCAATATATCGAAAGAGTTTGAACCGATCTTGTTTAAAATAATTTTCATGTTTAAAAAAAAAGGAGGAGAGGGGAACAAATTTTTGTGACTTTCGGGGCGATAATTTTCGACTATGTTAACTTAATAAAATAAAACCGGCCAAGTGCGAGTCGGACTTGCGCACGAAGGGTTCCGTACCATTATCTATAAAAATATTTATTTTATTCTGTTTTTAGTATTTGTTGTTATAGCGGCAACAGAAATACATCATCTATGAAAATTTCCACCGGAACTATCACGGTATCAGTGAGATACAGCCTGGTGACAGACAGACGGATGGACGGATGGACGGACGGACAGCGGAGTCTTAGTAATAGGGTCCCGTTTACTCTTTGAATACGGAACCCTAAAAAACTATATTTGTTTTGAAAGGCCTATCGATTCATGTGCACACGTGGACTTAAATATTTTTTTTTTGACTTGCTGTTACATGTAATTGAGTACACTCCATACATGTAACAAACCACAAAAAAAATATTTTTTACTCATTTAATTACAGAACTACGTAGCGGCTAACAAAATACACCTATCCTCCTAAAATGCCTTACGGAGAGACAGACTGACATCTTGTACTATTACTTATTCTGTGCTGATATGACGAAACTATAAAGGTTTCGTTTTTGCCATTTTGACTACGGAACCCTAAAAAGGATTAAAAATATGGAATGTGTCTCCAAGACAGAGTGCACTGAATTAGCGAAGCCCCCAATAAATAAATATAAGCTTACATTTTGACCATGTGTGACCCCACCCCCGCGCTTTGTTGCGAAAGTGTCAAAGGAATAATACGATGTGTAACAACGCCAAATTACAGGTCTTTCATCTGTTGTGATTGCAGGGAGTATGTTGGGGGACTATTTTGGGTATTTAAGTTGAACATTAATGTTTCCAGCTTGTTTTGGAACATTGTCGTTTCAAATGATCATGTTTAGTTGACCTCACCAAAAAATATTGACTTCGCTCCAAAGATAATTGCACATCAAAATTTTACAATTTCACATCAAATCTGAATTTTGATGAACGATTAGTATTTTAGCTGCAATCAGTATTTTTTAGGTTGTAAGGTTTTTTTTGATGCTTAAAGGCACATATACTAGTTGTTTTAAAATGCCATATTAAAAATAGGAATTTCAAAATATTTAACAGTAATATAGAGCGAGAAAAAATTTTAGAGCATGCGTCATCATAGCTCCCACAAAGCACTATATCGATTTGAGTAGGTACGGGTTTTTTTTGACTCGTCGACTGACTCACATTTACCAAAATTTCCTATGAACAAAACCTAAGACGGAAAACTAGTGGTTGTTGAGATTATTTCAGCAACTAAGAAAAGGAATTTGATGTTATTAAACTATAATTTGAAACGAGTTAATCGCGTCGAGTTAAACACTGCCAGATATGTTTCCAATCGACCCACGATTTTTAATCATGAAGGTGAACAGGTAGGATGGAAAACTCCTCGCCCTGCGAGAATTTCACGTTGAAGCGAGTTATTGCTACAAAACGGCGATTTTCAATCATAACTCATAACACAGTTTTCCCCCGAATTTAACAAACACGAAGCTTTTCCTTCATCAGTTTGCTAGTTAGACCTTGAAATCAGGTCGTACAGCCGTATTATTTGATTTATCGTCAATAAATGTGTTTTTTATTGGAGAGCCACGTCGCAGGTCGTCGAGGCAGCTTCCTGTGGCCGCCCGGTTCCGGTTGCCCGGACCGGGAGATACGTGCTTACATACATAGCTACATTATACGCTAGTTCATACAGATCTCCGTTCATATAGTAGTCATGTCTATTCATTTCTGTTCGACGTGTAACTTCACTTCATAATCATAATTCAAATACTTTGATGACTTCTTTGGTGTTTAGTCCTGGGCCATGTTTTAAGTGTATTTTTTTCGTCTCGCCTATCATAGGTAGATTTTTGTACATTTTATTCAACGACTTTTTGGTCAAAACTTTCTAATCCTCTTACGTTACGTTCACATCAATCAGAACAAATAAATAATAAATAAAAATAAATAAATATTACGGGACAATCTTACACAAATCAACCTAAGCCCACGGTAAGCTCAATAAGGCTTGTGTTGGGGGTAGGTACTAGGCGATGATATATATAATAGATACATACATATAGATTCTTATATACATATATAACATCCATAACTCAGGAACAAAATATTCGTGATAAACACACAAATAAATGCCCTGACCGGGATTCGAACCCGGGACCTCCAGCTTCGTAGGCAGAGTTACTACCCACTGGGCTACGGAGGCCGTTAAAGAACAAAGAAAAAGTTCATCACTTTTTGCAAGAAGTTGTTATGGATAAACTTTTTGCAATTTATCCCATCACTTCTGAGCCATGTCTATAAACTGTTTTCAAGACTCATTACGAATCGTCTCCCACGCAGGCTTGATGACTTCCAGCCTCCCGAACAAGCCGGTTTCCAAAAAGACTGAGGAGTAGGTATAACCTGCCTTTCTGCTTAGCGTTCATGGACTACGAGAAAGCCTTCAATTCGGTCGAACCCTGGGCTGTACTACAGTCTCTCCAGCGGTGCCAAGTAGACTGCCGCTATATATGTCAGTCCGACTCCAGGATCGGAGCTCGAAACCTATTCCGCTGCTGCGGGGTGTCATTTTTCCAAAACTTTTCACCGCTGCACTGGGGGATGTTTTCAAGACTCTGGAGTGGAGAAGGCTAGGCATCAACATCAACGGCGAGTACATCACTCACCTTCGGTTTGCTGATGATATAGTAGTCTTGGCTGAGACCATGGAGGACTTGAGTACTATGCTCGATGACCTCAGTAAAGCCTCCGAGCGAGTTGGCCTAAATATGAATATGGATAAGACGAAGATCATGTCAAATGGCCATGAAGTACCAACTCCCATTTTCAATCGGACACTTTACGCTCGAAGTTGTAGCCGATCATATATAGGTACCTAGGACAGACTGTCCAGCTAGGTAGGTCCAACTTCGAGAAAGAGGTCAATCGTCGAATCCGACTCGGCTGGGCAGCGTTCGGGAAGCTACGGCACGGCACATCTTTTCGCCCAATATTCCGCAGTGTCTCATGACGCGAGTCTTTAACGAGTCTTTGGCCACCGAAACGTGTTCGCTTACTATCACCTCATAAAGCTCAAAGTCACCCAAAGGGCAATGGAGAGGGCTATGCTGGGAGTGATCACATCAGAAATGAGGCTATCCGCAGCAGAACCAAGGTAACCGATATAGGCCTCCGAATTGCTAAACTTAAGTGGCAGTGGGCGGGGCACATTACACGTAGAACCGATGGCCGTTGGGGCTGAAAGGTTCTCGAGTGGCGACCACGTACCGGAAGGCGCAGCGTGGGAAGGCGCAAGGTGGACTGATGACCTGGTAAAGGTCGCGGGAGTCCGCTGGATGCGGGTGGAGCAGGACCGCTCACTGTGGCACTCTTAGGGGAGGCCTTTGTCCAGCAGTAGACGTCTTTCAGCTGATATGATGATGAAGATGATGATTTTATTCCGTTATTTAAAGGCATATTTCTATATAAAATACTTTAATGCTGGCACCAAATATAAGATAAGATTGATCGTAGATTGGTCCTTAAACTTAAATAAAAGGAGATCCTCATAAGCCACCTAATAAAAAAAAATATCACGTTTAAAATATTGTAAGCCTACCCTAGTGGATATATTTTGATATGTGGCATCAACATTTGTATATCGATACGGAAACCTACACAAGACGAGATATTGAAATTCTTCGCTGTAATGGCTGTAAGTAGACTCGTTTGAACTTCATTCGTATCTACCTTCATAGGTATAATGTCTGCTGACTGCTCTTCAGACGAATCTAGACGCCACCCGCAATTCGGAAAGTGCCTCATAAACTGTCCGGGCATTTATTAAAACTGGTTATGATAGGTTCCATTAGCAATCGTTGACATGTATTAGCAAATCATAATTATGTAAATTAACTGCACAAATAAAATTCCAAAAAAAATATACTAAGCAGAAACGTCCGCTAACGAAATTCTAAGTTTCGATCAAAGAGGAAAATTGAAAAATTATTCGCCACCTTAATTATCGAGCCTCCTTAAGTTTAATTAGGAGAGTGAAGGGATTGAAAGATTCGTTGCCACTGGCGGGACCCACGGTAGCTCAGTTGGAATAAGAGCAATGGACGGATTCCAGAGGTCGCGGGTTCAAATCCCGCTCGTGGCGAATCATTTTTCAATTTTCCTCTTTGATCGAAACTTAAAATTCCAAAATCCGAACCTCCAATGTACTACGTGTATGACGTCGCACTAAACAAAGTAATGAAGAGCTAGCTAGCTGTCACTTACACTTACTTGTCAATTTACTTTGCTGTACATTGCTGGCAATTTAAATTTTGTTAGAAAGTTAATTAAGTCTGAATTTTAATTTAATCATTAAATTAAAGTCATTGCTAAGTTAAAGAACTATGTTACAATACTCTACTTAAAAAAAAAGCCCGCGTGCCAGTAACACACTGTATAGTTTTTTTTTTTTTTTTTTTTTTTATTCTCTCTTTAAGGCTTATAGCTAAATTTACATAGGTACAATTAATCTGCCAAACCACAATGCGGTTTGTTGGCAAACAACGCTCCTAATTGATTTTACATTTTATTAGCTAAAAGCTGTTGTAACAACTTTTTTTTGTATTTTGAATATCCTGCGTGATTATAATTATAAATCAATAAGTACATACTAACGCCATCTAACAGTTGGCTCGCGCACCTCGTTGCCTCATTACAAGCTACTCCGATAGTTAATAAAACTCGCTCATCAAGCACGATATACGTCACGTATTTCACATTAGTTCGGAATTTGGACACCACCGAGGCGATATCAAGTGCGCTGAGGTGTCTTTTCTTCCGTGGCTCCCAAAGCATACGGGCGCATCCATTTTTAATTTAACAAGCTCCGAGAAGCTGCAGGAAAGATGGCGAAGTCGGCCATATTTAATATAATTAAATAAGTCGCATTAAGGCGCACATGCCGATTTAATTTGAAATAACTGTAAATAAAAATGGCAGTATAACAGCATAAAATTAATTAAAGAAAATCCCGATAATGTGAGTATCGCTTTTGTTCGTACTTAGCAGTCTGGTGAGACCTAATCTCAGAACCACGTTTAACCTGGCCGTAATTTTGTTATTAGGGGTCCTTAATTTACGTTACTTCCGGCGCATACACTATATTCCTGGTCTTCGGTGGAGAAAAGCAAGTTGCCCACATCCAGAGCATACGTGGCATGGGTGGTTTGAGGTGAAGCTTCTTGAAGTCTGACTGATGCTTCCACGAGTACATCGGCTTCCTTGCTGCAGCTGAAGAAACGGTGGTATAGTGTTTTGTGTAAAACTGTTGGACAAGGTTAGTGTACCTACCTAAAACTTATGTACTTATCTCTTTGAGTGAACATTTAACTTTCCCATGTGAAGTGTAATAAATGATTTGTTATATTACCTAATGTGTGTTTCCTTTGAATAGTAACCAGTAGCAAGGCGCCCTGAGGTTTTATTTAATTTAAATTAGAGTCTTATGCCAACCGACTGTGGCGGCCGGTGGTGACCCCATAAAAAAGAGGTTACAAAGTGTCTCCCAACGTTTGTCCTTTAGCTGCTGGTCTATTTCAAAAGATACACATTTAATTTAACGTGTAAAACATTAATCTTAATTGTTAAAATAGTTTACTTTCGCATCTTTGTATAAAGAGGGTAGATTTAAGATGAACATTGAACAAAGAACTCGTGGACCGCTAGCGGTATTTTTCTAGAAAGCACATGTTCGTATGTACCTTTGATGGAATTTAAGGTGTATTTGTTTAGTTTTTACACTTAATTAGCTTAAATATCGTTTAGTGAAATTTATTGTGCTTAAACTTAAACCTAAAATATAAATTTCCAAAATGTCGATCCAAAAATATGTAGATTGTATGCATAAGGATGAAATCATTTATGAACTTGATTTACTTGGTATATCCACAGATGTGAATGACACCACGGATGCAGTAAGGAAGCAAATTCGCCAAGTCTTCAAATTAATGCGCCGTGGAAGCATCAAGTGTGACACCCTTAAATCACCCGTGACTGCCACAGAAATTGAGATTTGCACCTCGAAGGTTGAACTTCTTGAAAACCAGCTGCGCTCGGGTAACGTAAATGACCTTAACCTTGTGCGTAAACTTACTCGACGTGCCAATTATGTGATTGATAGGCTTGCTCGTGTTTCTGAGTCTAATGCTCAACTGTCAGACCTGCGTAGTCGTTTGGTTAGGATTTTGATTGAGATAGATAAGGGCGAAAGTGACTCAAATAGTGAATACGAGGAGTCCCAGGCACCACGATCTGTGGAAAAAGAAGAGAGTAAAGTGATTTTCATTAAAGACAAACCTGTCAACTTAAACTCCTTAAATTTTAAATTCGATGGAACCACATGTGTTCGCGTCTTTATTGAGCGTCTAGAGGAGCTTAAGCAAGCGCGTAACATTTCCGAAGAGCACATACTCTCAGCTTTTTCCGACTTGTTGGAAAGTTCTGCTTTGCATTGGTTTCGATCCAACAGAAGCAGTATTTTTTCATATAAACAGTTACTGAAAAACTTGAAAAATGACTTTGATATTCCGGACTTGGATTATAAACTACTAGGCGAGATAAGACAACGTACCCAAGCCAAAAATGAAACCATTGTTGTGTATTTATCCACGATGCAAGGTATGTTTTCACGTCTCACCTATTCATTAACGGAAAGGGAGCAGTTAGAAATTTTAATGCACAACATTAGGCCAGAGTACATGAAGGAATTAGCGCTTCACGATATAAATACAATTGATAGACTTAAATTCTTTTGTAAACAACTTGAACTTGCGCGCTCACGCGCTGACCAATTTGTTGAACCCGCTTTCAACAACTTTAAAATTACCTCTGATTTTCACCACAAATCAACGTCAAAATCAGTAGGTAAACAAATTTTGGCAGTAAATGAACCTAGCTCTTCGAGACTGATGGATAGGAAATGCTTTAGGTGCAATACAGACACTCATTTTACTAACCAGTGTAAGTCGAGGGAGTTAGTGTGCTTTAAATGTGGCATGAAAGGGGTTAAGCGTTCTGACTGTACCAACTGTAACGATTCAAAAAACTAGAGAGCCCAGAACTATCCCAAACATCGCGTATAAATAAGTCTCCTTCCGTAAAGGGGGTAGTTCTGTTTAAAAATAATATTAATGACATTCGGCCGCATTTGAAAATTAAAGTACTGGACTTGGAGGCGTTCGGACTGCTTGATACTGGTGCATGTTGCTGTATCCTTGGCCGAAATGCTCATTTAACTTTTCTCAGTCACGGCTTTAAACTCAATGAATATAGCACCCATAATTACGTAACGTCAGCAGATGGTACATCTTTGCGTTGTGTGGGTTACATTAATTTACCAATAGATTTCAATAATACTCTTAAGGTTTTAACTTTTCGAGTTGTGCCCCAAATAACTACACCTGTCATTTTAGGTGTTGATTTTTGGCAACAATTTAATCTAGACAATGGACTTATTTCCAATACTTGTTCGAAGCTGCCCAAAAATGTGTCATCTATAGGATACATTCAACCAGTTAATATTTCTAGTGGAGGTATAGAAGACTATGAGGCTTTATCAGCTGCTCAAAAATTAGTCATCAATGACGTAATTCACCAGTATGACTCGATTAACACGTCAGAGGTAGGTTTAGGTAGAACAAACGTGGCGAGCCATACTATAAATACCGGGGATAGTAAACCTATTAAACAAAGATATTATCCTTTATCACCAATTAAACAACAGGCACTCGAAAAAGAGTTCGATAGAATGCTTAGTTTAGGGGTAGTTTCACCGTCTCAATCTGCCTGGAGCTCACCGGTTGTTATGGTACAGAAACCTAATGGAGACCTAAGATTATGTTTAGACTCAAGAAAATTAAACTCAGTCTCTAAACCGGATGCGTATCCTCTTCCTTACATTAGCAACATTTTAGACCAGCTCCGCGACGCGAAATACCTATCATCAATTGATTTATCATCTGCGTATTGGCAAATTCCATTTGATGGTGTAGAATCAGCGGAAAAAAGTGCTTTCACCGTGAATAAAAGGGGACTATTTCACTTTAACGTAATGTGTTTTGGATTGGTAGGAGCTTCCGCTACCATGCAAAGATTAATGGACAAATTATTTGGTGCGGAATTTGATAATAAAGTATTTTGTTTCCAAGATGACATTATAATAATTTCAAGTACCTTTGACGAACATGTTAAACTACTACGCAAAGTGTACGACAAGTTGCATGGTGCAAACTTAACAATTAACATGGAAAAGTCAGTATTTTGCCGTAAAGAACTTAAATACTTAGGCTACCTAGTAGACAAGCACGGACTTAGGACAGACCCTGGAAAGGTCGAAACTATTCTTAACTATCCAACTCCTACAACTGCAAAAGAAGTTAAAAGATTTTTAGGTATGTGTGGTTGGTATAGGAAATTTGTACGAGATTTCTCAACACTTAGCAAACCATTGTGCAAATTAACTAGTAAGAAAGTTAACTTCATATGGACCCAAGAGACGGAGGATGCCTTTAACCACTTAAAAACTGCCTTAGTCTCAGCACCTATTCTTAAATGTCCCGATTTTCACCGGCAGTTCACTCTTCATTGTGACTCATCCTCGGTCGCGGTAGGTGTAGTGTTGACTCAAATGTACGACGGTGTCGAACATCCAATCGCGTACAGTAGCCGTACGCTAAATAAGTGTGAAGTGAATTATTCTACCACGGAACGTGAATTAATGTTTTCTATGTATTTAAGTATTTATTTCTCTATATAAGTATCTATATCGTCGCCTAGTACCCATAGTACAAGCTTTGCTTAGTTTGGGACTAGGTTGATTTGTGTAAGATTGTCCGCAAATATATATATATATATATATTAATTGCTATTATTTACGCCCTTGAACAGTTTAGAGCGTATGTTGAAGGTCAAAGGTGTAAGATTGTCACAGATCATGCGTCACTACAATGGTTTTACAAACTTAACAATCCCTCAGGACGGTTAGCCCGTTGGAGTATGAGATTAAGTCAATTTGATTTCGAAATTGAGCACCGTAAAGGTAAGAGTAATGTCATACCTGATGCTCTTAGTCGCATACAAATTAACGCCATATCCGCAATAACCACTAATGACCCTTGGTATAAAAAGATTTACGATAGTTGCATTTCCAACCCACGCCGTTACCCTAACTACGCAATTAAAGACGGAAAACTGTTTAGGTACTCACGCAACAAATATCAATTAACAAGCGAGTTCGATTGGAAACTGGTGGTACCCTCAGAAGATCAGTTAGGTATATTACAAAAGTGTCACGATGAACCTACCAGTGCCCATTTAGGTATATTTAAAACGCACAAGCGAATTAGTCTTCATTATTTTTGGCCGAACATGTATAATGACGTAACTAAATATATTAAACAGTGTGAAATATGCAAGCAATATAAACCGGTTAATGTGGCCAGACCCGGCCTAATGGGCAACCCTAAGGAGGTCACTAAGCCGTGGGCATCGATTTGTTGCGATCTATTAGGACCGTTCCCAGTTTCGAGAAATAGGAATGTATATTTAATAGTATGTACTGACTACTTTAGCAAGTACGTCGTGTTGCATCCTATACGGATTGCAACAGGCGCAGCGGTAGTTAAATTTCTTGAAGAAAAAATATTCCTAGTTCACGGAGTCTGTAAGACTATATATATTGATAATGGCGCTCAGTACATAAGTAATCAATTCAAGCAACTTATGCATAAATATAACGTTCCAAATATCTATTATAATCCACGTTACCATGCACAAGTGAACGCCGCTGAGCGAGCAATACGTAACGTTGTTATTGGTATATCTTGCTATGTAGGCACAGAACACCAACGATGGGACGAGAACATCATAAAATTACAATGTGCACTTAATTCGTCCGTAAATGAAACTACAAAATATAGCCCCTTTTTCCTTGTACACGGCCGTGAATTTATAATAGATGGAATATTACATAACTTAAATTCGGATCAGCCAGTTCAAAGATCGCAAGTGACGATCAGTGATCCTCAAACATATAGCAACAAGATACTTGAACTTAATACAATATTTAAGAAAGTGCAGAAGCACATAAAAAGTGCTCACGATAGGAACGTGAAGTACTATAACTTAAGAAAAAGAGACGTTGAGTTTAAAGTAGGACAGATAGTGTACAAACGTACTCACTATTTATCAAATGCATCAAAAAGATTTACTTCGAAGTTAGCCCCGAAATTTCAGAAATGTGTTATTACAGCGAAGTTATCACCTTTAGTATATACCTTGACCAGCATGGATGGCAAAGTATTAGGTAACTTTCACATAAAAGACATCCTCAAACAGAGTGAGTAATGGATATTCGTGTATGTATCAGATGAAGTATGTAAGATGAATGTATGTATGTCGTTAGTATAATGTTTTAAAATTTGTGCACAAGTAATATATAAGCTATGTACGTAAGTGGTGATGAATGCAAGCGACGAGTACCTATAACTTCAACCAGTTTGAATGCGAACACCTGGGCGCATAAAATATTAGACTTGTTTACAATTCCGTGCGGATTAACTCTTCAAGGAATAAACGACCTTAGCTAGTGGAGAGTAGATTCGTTTTGGTATCGCATTAGTTGATCGAGTACCTACTTAAACTTGAACTTGAAGCATCCCATAGAAAGTTATGTGATTATTTCTTAATTATCTTACCTACTTAAATGTTTTTAATTAGTAGAGGCCACTACTAAATAAAATCGTAACTTAAAAACTTAATTATGCTTGATATTTGTTGAATGATACCCACCAGTAGTTTATCATTTTAAAATATTGCTATGCCTAATAGTGCAGGCTTAATACGCACTTTACATTTAGATATCTAATAGGTATCCCATATGCATACGGTCCGCCTGTTGGTAAGCCATCACCGTAGCCTATGCATGTCTGTAATTAGAAATGTAGTACCTACATAATGTTATGATTAGTTAGCTAGTAGGTAGTTAGTAGGTAAATAGTCAATCATGAATTAGTGAATAGTTGTAAAAGTCCTTTCTTTAGTTTTTGTCATCGTAATAAACATAATTAACCAATCTTTAGAATGATACCTATAGTTATGGTATTTACGCAATAGATTAACGGTCGGACTGATTGTTCATTTTTTTACCGTGCACATTCTGATCACGGCGAGTAGATAATAAGTGAATTTTCGGTATAGTACTTAGTACTTACCTTAGTTATAGAAAACGTTTAATTCATGTCATGAACGATATAAGTAGGTATGTAGGTAGGCGATTGTACAATCATTACATTAAGATGTTATTTGATAGTTGTATATTACATTCGTATTTATTACTTACGCTAGTTAGCTAATTAGGTTACTCCAAGTAGTTATCATGCATAGATACCTACTACTTATTGTCAGTGACAGATCATCTTTTCCAGGATAACAATTACTTAAAACTTAACATTACTTGAAATCGGAATTATGATGCCTGGGATTATCTGTTGTCACTGTTTGAGTCCTTTTATAGATTATAGGTTTTTTTTGTAGAATTGTCTTCTGTTGGCACTTATAAGTGTGTACTCATATTTATTATTGTTATTGTTTCTTTGAGCATTAGGTTTGAAAAAGTGTCTTCGGTATGAAGAACTTTTTAACCCAAGGAAAGGAAATGTGTAACAACTTTTTTTTGTATTTTGAATATCCTGCGTGATTATAATTATAAATCAATAAGTACATACTAACGCCATCTAACAGTTGGCTCGCGCACCTCGTTGCCTCATTACAAGCTACTCCGATAGTTAATAAAACTCGCTCATCAAGCACGATATACGTCACGTATTTCACATTAGTTCGGAATTTGGACACCACCGAGGCGATATCAAGTGCGCTGAGGTGTCTTTTCTTCCGTGGCTCCCAAAGCATACGGGCGCATCCATTTTTAATTTAACAAGCTCCGAGAAGCTGCAGGAAAGATGGCGAAGTCGGCCATATTTAATATAATTAAATAAGTCGCATTAAGGCGCACATGCCGATTTAATTTTAAATAACTGTAAATAAAAAATGGCAGTATAACAGCATAAAATTAATTAAAGAAAATCCCGATAATGTGAGTATCGCTTTTGTTCGTACTTAGCAGTCTGGTGAGACCTAATCTCAGAACCACGTTTAACCTGGCCGTAATTTTGTTATTAGGGGTCCTTAATTTACGTTACTTCCGGCGCATACACTATATTCCTGGTCTTCGGTGGAGAAAAGCAAGTTGCCCACATCCAGAGCATACGTGGCATGGGTGGTTTGAGGTGAAGCTTCTTGAAGTCTGACTGATGCTTCCACGAGTACATCGGCTTCCTTGCTGCAGCTGAAGAAACGGTGGTATAGTGTTTTGTGTAAAACTGTTGGACAAGGTTAGTGTACCTACCTAAAACTTATGTACTTATCTCTTTAAGTGAACATTTAACTTTCCCATGTGAAGTGTAATAAATGATTTGTTATATTACCTAATGTGTGTTTCCTTTGAATAGTAACCAGTAGCAAGGCGCCCTGAGGTTTTATTTAATTTAAATTAGAGTCTTATGCCAACCGACTGTGGCGGCCGGTGGTGACCCCATAAAAAAGAGGTTACACTGTATGAATAGTAATATATATGTACGGTATTACTTATGCTAGATACAATTAAAGGAATCTATAAAGTTACTTAAGATAGCTGAATTTCATTTTTTAATGTATTTAATAAGACGTCGCTTACTTTCTTCTTAAACAATTGTTTTGTGACAGTTGCACTCTTTGTCTCGGACGGCAGGTCGTTATATATTTTCGGAACTAGGTACTTTCTATGTCTTT
Organism: Epinotia brunnichana; assembly: GCA_963854355.1. Classification (NCBI taxonomy): domain Eukaryota; kingdom Metazoa; phylum Arthropoda; class Insecta; order Lepidoptera; family Tortricidae; genus Epinotia; species Epinotia brunnichana. The sequence goes on along the minus strand of OY977949.1, from coordinate 10,372,824 downwards.
GGCCATAATAATTAGTAAACCTAGGCAATATTAGTTTATCTCTGTCTCTGTTTCTAACAAGCCTTTGAGCACCAATAGGTTGTTTAAACTCGTCGTTACTAAATTGTTCCACAGCCAACAACAACATTACTTTTTTATGGACTGGCAATATTTTACATTCTAAGAAAAGCTGTTCGTAGGTGTTATTTTTACATTCTATTTTTGTTTTCTTATCAACCATTAGTTTAATGAATCGTATCTGTAACGCTTTTATTTTGTCTAAGTAAGTCTTAAATGTCCATATATAAATGTTCACTTTTATCCATAGGATAAAAGTGAGTCTACGAGCGCATAGTACACTGTATACATAGTAGCCTTGTCTAGTACAAACTTCAGATGGTGGAACTTTACAAGCACCGATCTTAACTTATTGCACACACTGTTGACATGCGGTTGCCATGTGAACTTATGGTCTATAAGCAGGCCTAAGTACTTGTACTGTTCCACCACCTGCAGCTCGGCGCAGGCGCAGCCACACGCGACCCCGGCCAGCCGCGCACTGTGGAGACACTCGAAGGTGTGCCCCACAATGCGAGGCGACCTATAGGTACCTCTGCAGTACGGTGACCGTATGTACATACACTTTGTTTTTGTGATGTTTATTATGATACCATTATCGTGTGCCCATTTTATAATGTTAGTGAGGTCTTCCTGTACTCTATTTTCTATGAGATTCAGATCTGTTTCCGCATATACGAGGCAGGTATCATCTGCATACATATAGACGCTACAATTTTTGACAACATTGCACATGCTGTTGACATGTACTATGTACCCAACAAGTTAGTATCAGCTATTCGTTAAACTCTTCCTCTTGTCTCCTACTTATTTAATCGTATGGCGAACATGATGAAACACTAACAAAATATACATATTCAACTATAAATTAATATTGAGGCTGATCAGCCACTCGATGGTTTCGTCGCTAAGGACGATAAGGTCTTCTGAAGGGCCACCGGCGTGGCGGGTTATGGGGCAGTCCTCGATGATGTGTCTCCTACAAACATGACACAGTACAAAATATGTCGGCGAATCAAGGTTTCGGTCAATATTGAAAGGAGGATTAGTTGAATACATATTTTTGCACTTAACTGTACTTAAAGAAAAAATCTCGAAAGATGACGTTACTGGCCCGAAAGGAACAAATTACCTAGATAAAAGATGTCATGTCATTGTGTTATTCGTTTTTTACAGAAAAAACGTCGATTGAAGCTGGATCAGCAAGGATATAATCTGTGACCCTGTATATTCTGTACCTAATTATCATTATCTGTTGTTTGCGAAATAAAGTTTTTTCTATTCTACTCTATTCTATAATGTAAACTGCACCTACGTACAAACACATAACAGGAAAAAGCCGAGCGATACTCTAAATGCGTGTGTAACACGTGCAATGTCCAGGCTAAGCGACATGAAGAGAAAGTTAATATTGAGGACATGCCCGCTATTTGCTTCGGAAACATTTATTAAAAAAAACTGCATTCAAAGATTTAAAACAATAACAAACAACAATCAAAAACATAATCGTACATTTTAGGCAATAATTAAGTTTATATCAAAAAAACGAGATGTATGCCAATTGAATATACCTTTGGTCCATCTACTAAAATGTGTCTCGTCCCAGTCAACGGTTTTCATAAAACTAAACAGGCACTTTGGGTGTAACATGTTATTTGGTACAATGAGGGAACCATGCTGTCTGTATAATGAAAACATGTAATTTTATTTGAGTTATTTTTGATTATTTCTCAGGAGGTGTCGCCCGGGAGGCTCGGCGGCGCGGGGGGAGGGTAATTGCTTGAGATGATGTTTAATAAGTTTTTAATGGCTGCGACGATGCGGACCCACCGTTTATCCGATACCTACACACCTACCATCCTACTCAAACCTTCCTCACCCCTTTCTCTCTTCCAAATTCCAGACGAAAGCACAGCGATGAAGACGATGGAAAACACATGAATATCTAACAAATCACCAGTTCACATTCGATTTAGTACTTAATGTCTGGTATGTTAAGGTTGACAATACGTTTCTCCATCATTTTTCTTATATCAATTCCATTTTAAAGGCAAGTAAGTGACACGGGTCTAAGTAAAATGGTGTCGAGATATTTGTCTGTAGTTCTCCGGGACGCTTCAATTTTACTTTAAAATGCACCCTTTGCCCCTTTGACTGTTAACTTTTCATTTTGCTGAGCCCGATGGTAGTAAACAGCCATTTACGGCGTTTATAAAAATAATTCCTTTTATGCAAATGATTGAATATTAACGATTGGAGGTCGGTAAAAAACAACATTCGAATATCAACTGAAAACGTATGAACGAATAAACGGATGAAAAAAGTAGGCCATAGTTGAATGTATATAGATAGATGTTGATTGTATCACCGTCACTATTAGGACATTGTGTCAATGATTTAAAAAAAGCGGCCAAGTACGAGTCGGACTCGCACATGAAGGGTTCCGTGAAATAAATTGCGGTTTACGATTTATGACGTATTAATAAAAAACTACTTTCAATCCAATTTTCGGTGGAAGTTTACATGGTAATGTACATCATATATTTTTGTTAGTTTTATCATTCTCTTATTTTAGAAGTTACAGGGGGGGGGGGGGGGGGCACACATTTTACCACTTTGGAAGTGTCTCTCGCGCAAACTCTTTAGTTAAGAAAAAAATGATATTAGAAACCTCATTATCATTTTTGAAGACCTATCCATAGATATCCCACACGTATGAGTTTGATGAAAATTTTTTTTTTGAGTTTCAGTTCTGAGTATGGGGACCCCTAAAACTTAATGTTTTTTTGTGTGAAAATCTTAATGCGGTTCACAGAATACATCTACTTACCAAATTTCAATAGTATAGCTCTTATAGTTTCGGAAAAAAGTGGCTGTGACATACGGACGGACAGACAGACGGACATGACGAATCTATAAGGGTTCCGTTTTTTGCCATTTGGCTACGGAACCCTAAAAACTGCCAACTGCAAAAGGTGGGGTTTGCGGCTGGTTTTCTTTGGATGAATACCTATGATGAGATGATGAATACTTAGGGTCTCATTTTAGTATGGCGCTATCGTATCTGCTAACTACCTGGCAGAATGTAAATTTAGATTTTAAAACAGTGTATTTTAATTGCCATACGATAAATAAATAATGGCTCTATTAGGATTTTTAAAAGTTAAACGCCACAGGAAATAATGGGTTTTCATACGGTACAAAATAAATCTTCTAAAAATGGATAAGACAAAATTAGGCACTTCGCTTCGTTTTTTTAATAGAATGCGACTATTTTCATGTAGGTATTTGGAAATTTTACCTAACCCTAGCGTAGTCTACTTGCACCGTTTAAGTAAATTAATTCTAACATTTACTGCCAAAACATTTTTTTATAGGCATGCACAAACTGAATTATCTCAAACGGTGTGAAAAAGTATGGGCAATTCCGTTTGAATTAAATGTAACAGATTTCTATATGTGTTCCTTAACTTATGTAGCTTAAACGATTAAATTGATAAATTATTCCACGGCAAACGGTTCGAACCCGGAACCAGAAACACCTCGGGACCCTCGGCAGCCTCAAAGGTGCACCTGACAAGGACATACGTTAACCCTTTACAAGCATCCCTTTCCCCCGCGAATCGTTAGACGGCTAATTTTATAATTCATCCTTTTTAGACCATTTTCCGAAATTAATAATTTATATGCCTGCCGTCCCCGATCTGTTCAGGTTAAGAGATAATTAATTATTTGCGACGCTAAATCTGAAACGATGTATTTCATACACTTCGCCGAATTAACAGGCCAATTATACTGCAGGGAGCGCCTCCGCCCAATCATTCACTTCATTGTTGGTGTTACAATGGATGTTACAAGTAACTATTATGCTAATTGTGGTTTTGTTTTGTTGCTTTTCAAGGGGGTGTTAAAAAGTAGGACGATGAAAGCGTGCGTCGATTGTTTGCAATAGTATTTTGACAGGGAAATTTTAGTGGCCCGTCGGCGAATTATAGGTACCTTACACTTCAAATAGTCACATGACTATCCGACCATTCGAATATAATACTTAGTGAAACGACTTAAGGTCTCCTGTCGTGTATCATCTGATATTTTGTCGTATATAGAGTTGATTTGGCACGCGCCACCTTTTTTATTTCCAATTCAAACGGTTAACTTTTTTACTCGAGACACGTGGCGCAGACTTTTTTGTTCAGAAGAGGCGTGTTTGTATTAGATTTACTCAATTGATTGTCGACTAGCGTATAATAAATAATCCAAGTTTGTTAGTAGTCTTGAAATACTTTTATATAGACAAAAAAAAATACCACGACTAGGAATAGCTAAGGCCCTTCTCGACCGACAAGATTTTTGATTAAAAAACACACTAAAATCGGTTCATTCGTTTAGGAGCTACGATGCCACAGACAGACACCCAGATACAGTTAAATTTATATTATAACTAGCTGCTTCGCTCGCTCGCTTCTGCACCCGTGGGATAAAATATAGCCTTACTATAACCATCCAGAAAGTTCATTTAAGGCGCAAGTGAAAGCATTTTTGAAATCGGATGAGCAGTTTCGGAGATTACCCATTACATATAAACTTACAAAGCTGCAATGTCACAGACCTGACTTACAGTGATTTTATATCGTGGCTGCATGCCTAAGGATAGGTTGGCGCTTCACGTCAAATTCAACAAAATGGACGACTGTTATTTTGTAACTTTAATTGCAATTAATATAAATTTTGCCTAAAATATTTATTTCTTCCTCGCAAATATGGTTAAAAACATAGAAAACATGGACAGTAGGAATTTTACAAACTCGATTCATCAGAGTCCTCAGCTTTCAACATTTCCGATGTCGTTCCACAATGTACTATAGATACTTACTTTAAATGAAATCCCCTAAAAACATAGTGGAAACAATGTACTATAGATACTTACTATAAATGAAATCCCATAAAAAACATTCCATGTAAAAAATAGTCTCGTAACTTTTCCACCGTAAAAAGTTGTGAGATATTTCGTAGAACCAAGTCAGGCATTCTTATTAAGTAATCTTTATTTGATTGCTTAATAAAATTCTGCAACTTGGGAATCACACAACTTTACCTACTGCATAGAAAAGGATGGTAAGGCCGCACGTTTCTTTGTTTTGCTCGACTTGGCGGGGGCACTGCCGTGCCCTCAGATTTAATTATATTTTATTTGCTGAATATGTGGAGATACAGGTGAGGTGTTGTTACATTACATGTTACAATATTCAGCCAGAATTACGGCATGCAAATCTTATGACAAGGTTTCTCAGCAAGTTTTTCGATTAAGTGAAAATAGTCGGAGATAATCGCCCCGAAAGTCACTAAATTTCCAGGATTTGTAGCTACCAAAAGTTGTCCCGAGTTGTTACGTGTAACTATTTTTGATATTTGCTCGGTTGTATCCATATTACATGACGTAAAAAATAAAATCTTCTACACCACCTTTTGCAAAGTACCCCACGCTTTGAACCTCTACTGACAGACGTAGGCGATTATCTCCGACTATTTTCACTTAATCGAAAAACTTGCTGAGAAACCTATATTTATTTTAAAAGACCTATCGATTGATGTGACACACGTGGACATACAATGTTTTTCTTTTTTTTGACTTGCAGTTATATGTATGGAGTGCACCTCTAAAAGAATATTTTTTTGTCATACAATTTTAGAATTATGTAGCGGTTAGCCTACACCTAAAATACACCTATCCACTAAATGTTATTCAAATACACCTTATAATTTTTGAGTAAAATGCTTGTGACATACGGACAGACGGATTGACGGGCAGTCATGATGACGAAACTATAAGGGTTTCTTTTTTGCCATTTTGGCTACGGAACCCTTAAAAGGCCTTCTAGGCATTGTACCGAGTATGCTGGCGGTATTTCCTCACTGAACTGCAATGCTGATGCGTTGCACGAGAAAACTGCCAGCTTTTCGATTCTGTAAATTCCTACAATTGAGGAGCTAAAACCTATAGTTAAATTCAAAATTGAAACGCAGAAGCTTAAAAACCACTATAGTCCAGGCAATGAACTGACAACTTGTATGGAAAAAATGTCAAATTTGGAAATAATTTATAATAGCTGATTTTTTCTTTGTATTGGATATATTATCAATTAAATAGTTACCTAGCAACCAAATCCAACAAAATTTCAGACATCAAAAAATTGATAACTTAACTAGCTTCTGAAAACTCAGTAAAAATATGAATAAATGCTTTTATCATTATTATGGTTCATTTACATTTGCTCTATAATATTCAAGGTAAAAACTAAAAAAAAATCTATTCATCCTTTATTTAAACCTATATAAATACTTCCGGATGGAAAGTTTGTTGGATTATTGAATAAAGCATCTTAGAATAATGTTTTAAAATGAAATAAAGAAAAAAAAACGCTATTATAAATTAATGTTTTTCAAAACAGTATTTTGCCTGGAGTACTATCTTGAAATAACTTACAAACTTGAGGAAAGCCTCGTTTTCAACCATGGTTTCTACTATGCCGCTAAACCGAATTAATATGTTTTGGTACTCATTAGACGCATAATTCCATGTTCTTTAATTTTTTGGTGAATAACTTTTCGCTAGGATGCACCGTATAGAAGCTACGAGTGAGAAACCAAAAAAGTCCCAAAATTTCGAGGATTTGTGGCTGCCAAAAGTTGTGCCAAGAAATCTGGTGTAACCATTTTTGATATTTGCTCGGTTACATCGATGTAAACAATATTAAAAAAAAATCTTCTACACCACCTTTTGCAACGTACCTCCCCCTGCTTTGAACCTCTACGGACTGGCGTAAGAATTTATATATGTCAAGGCAATTATTTTTTCTGAAAATGTAGAATTACATGTAGTACAAAGCCATGATGTGCCTTTTGACGTACGAAGTTCTAGTTATGCATGACAAATTAAAAAATATTAAATATTAAACACTCATATTAATAGCTATTTCTGTAAATGTATTTAAATAAAAATCAATAAAATATCTTTATTTTCAGACAACATGGTCCATAGATTGTTAGTAAACAAAAGAAAAAAAATTGTATTTATTTTCAATTAACAAACAAGTAATATCTGACATGGGCATTAATTAATAAGGAGATTGGGTCTAAAAGGTGGTTTCTAGACATCTGTACCCAAGTACTTACGCGTCTAACTCAGTTTGTCATCATACCTCTTAAATCGCGATTCGAATGTTTGCTCCGCTGTTTTCGTTCCGGTGTTTCATATGACTACAGTCGAGTGCAAAATTGTTATCATTTCATTTATTTTATTATATTAAGTACACAATTTTGATTTACTTATTTTTGTTTACATTTACATTGAAGAGGCACAAAAGTAACGTGTGAGCAGTGTAAGTGCTTTGAATAAGGCGCTTTTTATACCTACTTATACAGGTTGTGGCCTGTAATAAGGCAAATATTCAAAACGACGCTTCCTTAGAGCATTTGCAGTAACCCCTTGTGTCCCATTCTTTTTTTGTGATTTGGAGATATTTTGATTTAAAGTTATGACCTCCAAGTAATGTATATTGGCACCACGACATCATAGCACAGCAGTCAATGCGGATTTTGAGGTAACATCATGTATCGAGTCATAATAGTTTTTGCATTTTTGTTTTCAACAGATATTTTTGTTATTTTTTAATTTCTATTTTATTTTTTTACTGTCTTTAAAATAAAAAGTTACTTAATAGCACTCCAGAAGAGTAAAATGTTTTTATTACAAAATATATTTTCTTTTATAAATGTAATAAATAAAAATAAAAAAAGGACTTTATTTTTTTACTCATTAAATAATATATTTTTTCAAATATAATAAAACATTAGGTTTTCGGTCCGACTATAACCCAGATACTTGGAGTATCCATGTAGAAAAGGTAATTTAGTAAAGATATTGTATGTTGGTTGTAGGTACCTACAGTATACAGTTTCAAGTCTAAAGGTATAAGTATTAGTAGACTTGGAAATCAAATACGATAACAGTTGTGTGTTGTAGACTGGCATGCAAAACTTGCTGTACCTTACTTGACGATTGGCAAATGATTTATCCGTCGTAAGTTTAATAGCCCGTACATGCATAATGTTAAGCGATACGCCGCGTAAGATTTCAGGCGGCTATAGCGCAATTTACACATAAGTAGGTACATTAAATTTACACATACATGAAATTGCTTGTAAGTTTCATTTCAATCTATCAAACCCCGCAATGTATTGAAACCTGCTTGCAATTGCTTGAATGTGTAAATTGCGTTTATGGTGGGCGGTGACGGAGGTGGGAAATACCATAGTCGCTTCGACGGAGGTGGGAAATACCTTAAACAGCATTTGCCTAAAATTAGCGAGATAAGAAACATAAGAGGCGCTATTCCAATCAGCTTCCAATTAACACAGGTCCTCACCGGACATGGGTACCACAAAGCATACCTGCACAAGTTCAAAATCACTGCGGATGATCTGTGCCCGTGTGACACCACTACTTCACAAACAATTGACCATCTTCTTAGACAATGCCCTAAATTTAACCTGAGTAGAATAGACCACGAAATCGTGTGTAACAATATAAATATAGACCCATACGACATCAAAAGATGCTTGATGAAGACCCGTGGTACCTACGTGCTAGAGACCTCCATGAAGACATGCTACGTAAATTAAATGATCTGCAAATTCCTGGTCTTACACAGCCAGGTGATAAATATGACAAACCAAACCAACATAATCCCATGTTACCTAGTTTGCGCGCTGGTGATATAGATTATGTGTGCAAACAACAAAGAGGTAAACCACTCTCCAAGCGAATGGTCCCTCCTCGTATTCCTGTGATTTAGATATAAAATATATAGCAGTGTAGCGTGAGCCAGTTCATGTCTGAGCTGAGCCCCATTTACTTTACAATTAGATCTTATAGCAAGACACATGTGTAAAATAGCAATGCTGTGTACTTGGCGGCCAGAAAACTGTAAAACCAATTATATAAAATAAAGTTTTAATCTATCTAGTATAATTAAAAAAGAATCTTCAATTCAATCATTCACCAAATTCATCAACAAAATCATAGACAGCCTTAAAAAATTCAATAACACGTAAACTATATTTCATAGTACCAATATATTTTAAAGTTACATATATACTAGTCTCATATGTCATAATAGTTAAAAGAACCAAAGTTCGCCCGTATTCCTCGCGGGGTCTTTGGATCATAAAACCATAGTTTATTTAAAAAAAAAAAAAAAAAAAAACCATAGTCACTTAAAAATAAAAAATAAAAACTTAAAAAATTTAATCTGTTTATTTTTCAGAAAGAATAATTGTGTACAAACTTTTTCTTAGCGAAAGTAGGTAATGTTTACATTTTGAGATTTTGAAAGCGCCTGAGATCACGCACGACGTGTCGCGCATCATTTCGCCTGTTCGTAAACTCGTCGGCCTAAGTCACATAGTGAGAAGCTAGCCCACTCTTACGTTATTCCATAACTAACCGGAAAATTATTGACTTTAATAACTGTCCGGTGTTTTGTAAAGGCGCGCAAAATGCACTCTATTTTTTCTAAAACCTTTGAGTAAACAAAATATCCGCTTAACTCTCCGACAGTACCTCTGGCGACGTCAAACGAACGCGCGGCAAACTTAAAAGCTCACCAATTAGGGGCTAAAAGCACCTTCGGGCCCTGCTTGCGCGGTTTCCTTCCTTCATCAATTTTGTACAACGCTCTCTGCTGTTAGAAACTTTCTGCTTCGTACAAAAATACGATAAACTTCGGAGCGGGCGAGCTTATGTTTTTTTCAAGGTTGCGGTCGATTGGATTAGGTGGGAGGCTTTTGTTTTTAGTTCAGGAATTCAGGTGACCTGCAGTTGAATTTAGTTCTAAGTGTCGCATTTAAAGTTATTCGTGTAGCAATTTTCATATAATTTGTATTGAGTTCAAGTTGACATTTAACGCTTGTTTCAAAATGAGATAAATAATGTTAGTGTTATTTCTCGAGAACATATACTAGTCTTAATTAAACGTAGCAAAACCTCCCAACTATACTGGTCCAGAATAACAACTATGGTCCAAAGTAGACTATAATTTCTACCAAATTTGAGAACTTGAATTGAACATGAACTTTTAATCAACAACTACTAATTGCCTGCCTTTTCTGAGTTTATGTTTGCCGTATTAGTGTAGTTAAATTGCCTCTCATAGAGTTCATTCACAATAATAGTCACACAGAATCGTGTAACATCGAGTTCATTTGGATCCTAGTTAGGTGCATGGACTAAAGTTGGGTGTAGCTGTGTTTATGGACAGGCGACGCGTACGGTGGCGCGCCACGCGTGTTGTCAGAGTATGTATTGGAAACGTTGTCGCCTGTACATTCCCAAACAACGTCATATTTATTTGTTTTTGAACGATTTCCGACGCGGGCGACGCATCGCCGCCTTAATCCCGTACTCCGCCTCAAATGCCTATTTTAATTCCATATTTGAAAACGAAAATCGTTAGAGCATTAGTTGACATTATATATTTTTTCAAGTGGGACATTTTATCGTTTTCCTAAGTTGTAATTTTCATTCACAAATATCAAATGGAAAAGTCCAGAAGGTCATAAGTAAATTATGACGTCAATAGGTACACAGTAGTATACGGCAGCTTTGCACACCTTTCATATGACAGACGTAATATTGACATGACACACGGTTTAAACCACGTTTATACAATTTCGCGATTTTCTTAAAAACAAGTAAGAAAAAAAAACAGAAAATTTATTATAGGTTCAGATAACATAATTACCGAAATTATTTTCGATTTAGGCATCTTCACATAGTTTGAAATATTGTAAATTTTACACCACCAACTTAAGTAAATGAACCCCTACGAATCCTGTAAAATCAATTGAATGTCTAAAACTGTTATTGTGGATGCATAGGTATTTTCTTGCACAAAATGGCTGTATTTTCCATGCGGCGTTTTAGCCTTTTTTTTTGTGCCCAGGTAAAGTGGGGTGATGTATTTTCCAGCATTTTGCAGGATTCAATGAAAGGGGGAAAAGGGTTTCAGGCTTTTTTGCTAATAACCGCTTTTTTAAGAGTGTGTTTAGATATTTGAGCATCTAAGTTAGTAACTAGAGTTTTTTATTCATGTGAACGTTTGGTCCTCAGTTCAAATGAAATCTTTAACATGTTCGCCTTATTTCTACATCCACAAGAATTGTGAACTAAGTTTATTTGATATAAGAGCCTAACTTATATACTAATATGGAATTGGTACTTATCCGTCTTTGATATTTGTGTAGTGTAACGGCAAATCATTCTATTTGGAAGTTAATTTATACAACAGGGTATTTGAAACGTCAATTTCCAGTGATAATAATTTTAATTCGAATTATTTTGTAGCGAGACTTACCAACAAAAACTTTACCATTAACCATTATCTCTTACACATTTTTCATCCTTCTCGTTGTTTTCAACTAAAAGAAAGCGAATCTGAGAGCCACAAGCAAACCTTAATAACTTTCCTACATGAAAGTTTAAAAGTGATCCGAGCCCCCACCCTACGTCGAGGGAGGGGGGTTGCTAGGCAACGCCGCCCACCCGCCCTACACCGCAAATCTCCGTTTGATACGCGGAATACCGAAAATTTATTGTTTCTAACAGAGATTTCTGTTGGCCATAAAAAAGCCAAGGCAATTTGTGCCGTCTGAAAAAAATGTAGAACATGTTTGGCATTCGATGCTGTTGATTAGGAGAGATGGAATGAAGTAGGGGAATAGGTATTTACTGACATATATGCAATATAACGTGGTACCTATAACCTACTCGTAGGTTTGTACTGAGCTCGTGTAAGTAATAAAGTAAGTATTAGGTTGACTGGTAGAGAATACCTTATGGCATTAAGCTCGCTTTTTGTATTTGGAACTTGTTACTGTGCAACAAGTATAAAAAAAAATGCTTATAGTAAGGTTTGGAATTTGACAGACATCGATTTATGTAGCTATTGAAATACTTAACGCAATTTGCAATAGATACGACACCATTTTTCCTGGATATATTAAAACGCGATGCAATTGTTTATTTGTGTCCAAATCAAGATTTATGCTTTACAAAATTGATATCTAGGTAAGGTTCGTTTTGTTGTAGTCGAAATATAAACCATGTGTCAAATTATTGTACAGTATTAAATCCTTCACGAGTGGTTTGAGTACGATCTGTAACTACGTTAAAATTATTTCCTATTCTGCCCTCAGACTTTGCTGAATCGTTCACGCACAAAGTAAAAAACCTACATGGCTGAGCGGAGAAGGCAATTAGCATGCAAATGTAAGAAAACGACCATTAGGCAAGCCTTTATCAAGCACGCAGCCCGGCCGTATTGATCATGCCAACCCTCACACGGTTACATACGCCCGTCTCTTTTTAACTCCCTCACAACAGATCACTATTAAACATAAATATTTTCATTACTAAAATGTCTTCTCTCTTTCCCCATGGCAAACCAAAACCAACCTTACACGAGACAACTCAAGATTGTAATTCAAAGATTTACATCGGACGGCGTTCAACATTTCGGGTTACGCTGCAAGAATGTTGTTGTGCTAGCAAATTCCGTATCTATTCTTGAAGGAATAAAGATCTATTTCACATCTGAGTTAACAGAAAATGAATTCTATTACATAATTCGAGGGATGATTGTCGATAGATAGTGAGATGGCTTGACGAGCCCCGCTCGACTTTAAGTTGTTGACAACGCGGAGATTGGAAGTATATAAGGAAGATATGTACCGGGAGATGTGACATTTTAAAGTTTCCTGCAGATTGCGATTTACAGTCTAGTCTGCGTATTTATATTAATAAAGTGTTAGGGTGAATATACACTGGAGATGTGTGAAAATATGTTTACATATTATATTTGTCACCATGCAAGCTTGACAAAGCACAGCTTCGCACATGTCAGGTGGATTTTAACCTTACTGTTCTATCCCAAAAGTAATAAAATTAGAAAATTACCTACGTATCCGTTTCATAACGGTCATCAAACGAATTTTAGTTAAATGCCACTTAAATTAGTTTACCTCTTCTCTCATTTCGATATTTGTTTTTGTGGAAATGAGGCATAACTCATTTTAGTTAACACGTTCACTGCCAAGGATTGCTACGCGCTACGCTCGCAGCCGATCCCGTGGGTTTTTCTGCTAAGTAGTAGCTGAAAGCGTCTACGGCGTAGGCGCCCGCTAGGCGAGTTCCTGGCTGTGAAAGTGTATAAGTAGATGTTTGTTAAGTTTTATGAATAACGGGGTTATTAAGAAACGTCTATATAAGTCGGTACGTTTGTGGCTGTCATTTATATGATAATTCATCAACGTGGAATCAACCTAGAAGCACAGTGCGGTAACGTCACACGAAATACAATGTCAATTAATTCGTCTCATTGCTAGGTACAGTACAGGTGGCAGCATCCTATTAAGGATTGTTTCCTAGTATTACGTATTATCAATTTCATTAGTTTATTTCTCATCAGTTCCTTAAAGCCTCCGACACTTGATCATCAGGCATCGGAGTATTTTTAGCAAGGTAAGACTAAAGTGAGCTATGGAGTCGTTGTAAGCATTAAATTTACATTTATACTCATACTCATTCATTTAATTCAGTAAATAAATAATAACCATAAAAATTACACCACCATCTTCATTGACGATTAACAAATAATATGAATGATCCACGGAAAGGACATGTCGTCACTTTTTTTTTCAAAATGTGATTTTGATGTCAAAATGTTGCGCTCGTTATGAACTATTGCGTGACATTCAAATTTCATTAAAAAAGTGACTAGACATGTTCTTTCCATGGACCCTCATATTATTTTTTATTCGTCAAGGAATATCTATAGTGGTGTATTTATATAGTTATTATTTATTTAATGAATTAAATTAATAAGGATGAGTATGAGTATAAATTTAATTTGAATGCTTACAACGACTCCATAGCATACTTTAGTCTTACCGTGCTACAAATACTCCGATGCCTGTTGATTATACATGACTGCTCCTTTCGTTTCGATATAGTAGTGTATATTGCCCCCTAGATGTTGACGCCGTAGCATCGCCTACAAATTAGTACAAATGTCTCCCGTCCATCACGAGGATGCCTCTTATCCTCTTCTGTTCAACAGAAGTTCACGACGCGACGAACTTTTCAAAAGCGGGATCTTAACCATACTCATAGTCATGATTGTCTGGACGTGTGTAGATCGAATAGTAGATGATAATTATCCAGCTATTTGGAAGTTACAGTTTAGCCGGATTCAAATTTGTTTGGCGTGACGAATCGTGACGCAACCGATCCATATCTACTGCTACTGCCGTCCAGGTAGATAAACTCTTGTACTAAAGCCAGGTCATGCAGCTGCTCTGAACTCTGCAGCAGCTCAACTCTGTCGATGAAAATTAACCCATACAAGGACAATGACTCACATATGAGTCATGCCTCTACGAGCTAATTCCGCTACAAGCGTAGCACACGTAATTGTTGCTTTTCCTACAATGGGTAATTGGGTAGCAAAATATTGCGCGCTGACAACTTCAACCCTACCAGTGAATGGAACGCTCTTGTAGGTGCAGGTTCTCCCTTATCAGAGCCTTTACTCCCCGCACCCGACTCACCTCCCGCCTCGAGTGGTTAGTATTCTTCATATGGATTTGTATGGGCATGCGCTCACTACATCAACTCCGTTGCTCGTTGACGACGCTCGTGTCCACTCGATGACCACGCGAGGTTCACTGGTGACAAGGTGGCGTCCACCCGTGGACCAGCTGTCGACAACGAGTGGACGCCGAACGACGAGTTGGTGCGGGGCGGGTGCCGGGTGGCTGTAATGAGCTGTGACCTTCATAAATTGCTAATAAAGTGAATGTCGACTCTAAAACATTGTACCCGCACTATTCACATTATGAGCCGACCGACCATGCTAAAAGTTATGGACCTGCGGGGATAGTATGCATCCTTGCTTAATAGTGGTAGTCGTACAAGCCCTATTTCAAAGAAAAACCGCAAGTCGATCTACAGTTTAGCCATTTGGCACACGCATACTAGAGATTTTGTGGCAAAAACTAAACAAACTATACCAGCTGATGAAAAGGCGCAGTTAAAGGGTTAAAGAGGTTTTTTTTTATCGTACAAGCTACACTTTAAGGCTGTGCCTTAATTCTCGTACTATTCAAAAAATTCAAAATTATTCAAAATTATTTATTATTTAACTTATATTTTAATACAGATTTGTGGAATCCTCCTTTTGAGTTAAAAACTTGTGTTAGGTATTCGCTCTTTCATACAAGGTATTTAAAAAAATAGTTAAAAATAAAATTAAGCTAGGTATATTATATTAGTCCCAATTATCCTAAATATACTCAAGAGCAATGGGAGATGATGATCCTATATCAAGTTTCAGTAACAATTTAAGAAATACTCACTGCTCATGAGTATAGTTAGTCACATAGGTCTGTTGGAAAACTAAGTAGACTTAAATATTATTTAGAAATATTAAATATATACATATATATTAGAAATGGTACCTAAATAAATGAACCATGTACACTAAAGCTATGATAAAGACTGAATCACTGTAAGAGTGATTCGGTCTCATCATAACTTCTCCCTTTTAACCAAGTTGTAACAGTTTTTTTACACTCTCCATAACTTTTGGTGTATATATTCACCAGTCTGTTTACCTTGTTATATAAATTAATAGATAGTACATAAAATTGTTTTCGAGCAAATTCTGTCCTAATTTTGGTTGGTTGCTTAATTACTATATAGGCATTGCGTTTTTTTAGTAAGGTGTCGTCAAATTTTAGATTTTTGTGCATTTTAAGAATACAATTCAGTATGTAAAGCTGTCTCACAGTGAGTACATCAGTATCCCGGTAAACGCTAATGGTACTGTATCTTATAGTTTTACCTAGAAGGACTTTGAGAATAGATCTTTGCGCTCGTTCGAGAGTCATGAGTTTGAATTTGTGAGTACCTCCCCAGATGGGTAGGCAATAAAGTATAATTGATTGCACAAGGGTTTTATAAATATAAATCAAAAGCTCTTTATCAGTTATGTGTCTTAGATATTTAAATAACCAAATTAGTTTTCTAATTCTATTTGCGGTTGTTTTATTCTGTTGATTCCAAGATAGCAAATTATCTATATGGATACCCAGGTATTTAGTGGAAGTAACATGATTGAGATTGGAACAAGAACAGTTATTGGTGGGGTGGTTTCCGCAGCTGTGGGCAGTTAACTTAAATTTATTTTTATCGGGTTGTGATCTATTTAAAATTGAGAAGGTTATATAATTTGTCTTGTTTATATTTAATGTAAGTAAATTTGTCTGTAACCATTTCATTACTTTGCATAGCCCAGCCTCAGCACAAGCAAACACTTCATCCCAGCTATCTCCATGGAATAATAGTGCAGTATCGTCTGCATATGAGATCACTAACCCATTGTCCAGTTGCATGTCGGTAATATCATTGATATAAGTCAGAAAGAGGGTAGGACCGAGTACACTACCCTGGGGAACACCAAACTGGGTGGAGTGCTCGTCTGCGCTGTAGACATCGTCGGTTATCTTAACGCGTTGCGTCCGATCATATATATAGTTTGAAATCAATCTCAAGAAATTCCCCCTGATTCCCATAATTTCCAGTTTGCGTACAAGGATGGGGACAGAGACGGTATCAAAGGCTTTTTTCAAATCTAAAAATATACATAAGGTCTTTTTCTTATCCTCAATATGCCTTGTGATTGAATTTGTTAGTTCTAGCACAGCTTCTTCCGTGTTTTTCCCTTCCCGGAAACCAAATTGTCGTTGCGATAAAAGATCATATTTATTTAAATACTTTATTAATCTACGATTTAACATTTTCTCCATGACTTTAGAAATAGATGAAAGGACCGAAATGGGCCTGTAGTTGTTAACATCTGCTCTGTCACC
The DNA here is from genome assembly GCA_963854355.1 of Epinotia brunnichana. Classification (NCBI taxonomy): domain Eukaryota; kingdom Metazoa; phylum Arthropoda; class Insecta; order Lepidoptera; family Tortricidae; genus Epinotia; species Epinotia brunnichana. The sequence goes on along the minus strand of OY977949.1, from coordinate 10,355,778 downwards.
ATCCTTGTAGACCGGATGGATTATAGCACGCTTGAGGGCGTCAGGGAATATTCCTTGCGAAAAGCATAGTGAGCTAAGATGCCCAAGAATGGGAATTAATTCTGATTTTGCTAATTGAATAAATGTAGCCGGTATGTTCTCCCAGCCAGACGCAGATTTTGTTTTCAAATTAATTATAATGGCTTCAATTTCTACAAGATCTGGTTCTATTATACCAATTGAGGATACATGCGGTTGTAAGGAATTCAAATAGGATACAAGATCGGGGTTTTCGGTAGGTACGGGCGATATTTTCTCTGCTAAAAATTGTCCAATAGTCGCAAAGTGCTTATTAACTAAATTCGCTGAATCAATTGGGGAATGTGATAGATTTAACAGTTCTTTATTTTTACGTTTAGGTTTGTTTAAGTTTGTAATGTTTTTTATTGTATTCCATGAGCTTTTGTTGTTATGTTTGGCCTTATTAAAAAGTTCGCGCTCATATTTTTGTTTTAATTTCTTGACTTAGTTATTACAATAGTTCCTGTACCGACGGTAGGTTATCTTTAAAATATCACTCGTAGGGTTGCCTTTCAATTTCATTTGTAGCTTATTTCTATGTTGGATACATTTTAGTACACCTGATGTAATCCAGGGTTTTAAAGTTCGCTTACTGCAAGGGATTTTCACTACTTTAGAACTGGATACAATTGAATTTTGAATGTAATAAAGTAGTTTATTTGTTAAAATGTTAGGGTCATTAATTGTATACAACTCACTGAGGTCATTTTTCTTAAATAAGTTTAGCGCATTTAAATAGTCTGTGACAGTTCTAGTAACTAAATATGGCGTAGTTTTTGATTTTGAGTATATATGCCCCCGTGTACAAGCGACACGTTTATGTTTTCCGCGCACGATATAAAGAGATACTGATAATATGATTAAATATCTGTATTAGTAAAATGGTATTCAGTTTGTAAGAAAATTTCCTTCTGTGAATGTTTATTGTTACTTTTCTTGTTAATATCGTTGATAATGTCGTTTTATACCGTAACTTCTATACTGTCTGAATCAAACAGAGTTAGATGGTCAACTGTCTTAAGAAGTTTTTCTATAGGGTTTTTTTTAGTAGCCCTGGGGTGGAGATACTTTCCCCTTTAAATGATTTAAATTAAAATACCTACTAGCAGTAACGCTGGTGAGCGTTTTCCGTAACTAAGTAAGTTACTTAACTAAGACGTTCTGTTAGTAAACATGTTGTTTATATTGAACTTATGAGCATGTCATTTTTCTCCAATGACATTATCGACACGTGTCAAACACTAACTGCATGCAAAATTATGTACTTTGTATGTTGAGCAGAAAATAAATGCGTATTTTTGCAGCAGTTTCATGCAATTGCATATCTATAAGTTGGTTATGGTGACATAATTATTTTGAAATAAAATGTAAAATATTCGATATACAATGTAAATATATTACAAGTACCTACTTTTAAACTCCGGTACTGTTATCTGTCATTAATATAACTAGGCACTAACTCAAATACAATAACATCGGTACTTATTTTGCAGAGGTATCAATCTGACAAATAGTACATTGTTTAACAAGGGGCGTATGAGGAATATTGCAAACGAGAGTCTATCAGGAGCCCGACGCCATAAGGCGGAGGGCTTTTGATGACTCGAGTTTGCAATATTCTTACGCCCGTGTTATACACAATGTTTTTCATCACATTTGCGAGGAAATAAATAACCACAAAAGACAGAAAAACCTATGTTTTATACAAGCGCATCAATCAAATGTTGACGAAATTGACAACTTCACTTCTAGTTCAGTGCGAGTGGAGGGCGGAGCTTCAATATTTCAACCAATCACAGAGCATGGAGCATGTGGTTCTTGCAGGGCATGGCCTGCTCGATTTTATTTTCCAACCAATCACAGAGCAGAATTCTTGCCGTCCAGATTTGCTTAACCAATCAGATCACACACAAGCTCATTACTCCCTTGGGACCATTATTTCCCGCGGGAACAATGTAGGCCATTGTCCTTCTGTATACAGGCAAGGAATAACACCATTTATGAGCAAGTGTGATGAAAAAAATATTTTGTTTTGATTTTCGACCAAACATTTGTATAGGTACCTATATTCTGGTTCTTTTACTTTGAAATATCTAACACTAGCAATTAAGTAGGTAAACCTAGATAATAATTTTAACATGTATGGACCCGTGGTTGTCTGAATTAAACGAATTTTTTTTTTTTTTATTTTATTTATTTTTATTTATATAAATAGTACATTATGATACAAGTGAGGTATGTTGATCATTACATCAGAGGCGAAATTGTCACGCGAACCGCAGGTGAGCGTGATAATAGAGCCGAGGATGTAATTATCAAAGCTCACGCGTGTCATACGACGTTTTTCAACACATTTGCGAGGTAAAAATCCTTTTCATAAAATTAACATGTTACAGGCTCCTAAGTTGTTTCCTTTAGTTATTGATGACAACAGGTTTTTACTCACATATTTGTACATCTCCAAGAATGTACAGTGGTGTCAATTCTATTTATCACTTTTCTATTCACTACGAGTTAACATTTTTAACAATAACCAAACACGCATCATCAATGTTTACAAATATTTGTGAAATTACCTATACTGGCGCGCAACTATTTTTTTTCGTGTAGTTCGCGCAGTGCGCCAGCAGCGAGGCTTAGATGAAATCTCTAAACAGCCAATACAAAATAAAATAAATATATTCTTATTCAATATACATTCATGTAAAATGTTATCAAAAGTAAATAGTTTTACTAAATGAAACGTTTCTATATCATATCCAACAAGAAATAATCAATTAATCCACAAGAAGGATTTAATTTGTTTAGTCGAGTAAGAATCCATTTGCCGAGAATTAAAAACAAACCTGTATAACCCGGTCAATTTAAGAATGCGCCGAGTCTATTCATACACCTTGCTGCAAGGTGCCAACGTGTCTTAATCGGGATATAAACGTAACTACACGAGTGTCGTAATGTTATTAAACACGCGTGTTTAATACCCAGGATTATGAGCCCAAAAGCGGCACAATAAGAGGCACGTTACGAGCAAATGTGTTGAAAAATTATTAACAAAAATAACTGACTTTTGAAATGACTGGCTGTTGAGTTTGTTTCGGCGTTTCTTCTTGACAGTGGTATTCTTTTTCAGAAATGCTGGTAGAATTTGACTTGTAAAAGTGCCATTACGGCCTACTTGAAGAATAAAATTCATTTAAGAATTTTATTTCGTTCAAAATATGTACATCATTTCTATTTAGTTATGTTTTATCAATTATTGTTATTATTTGTAAATACAAAGTGTTTGGATTCGGTTTCGTTCAGATGCCAAGTGCAAGCAAATTAAAAACAAAACAAAGCATGAACAAGAGGTGTCATATTATATTTCTGATTTCCCACCAATTTCCAGTTCAAAATTAAAAGACGGAAGATTAAAACTAGGTATTACTTATTATTAAGATGTAATAAATAATACCTGAGTAGTTATAATCTTCCGTCTTATAATTTTGCGTTTCCACGCAACGTAGTTTTCTGAGACCAATTGTTAATTTACTTATAATGTTTTAAGAATTAGAAGCACTAAAAATTTTGCGCATCTCAAATAAATCATACATACATTAAATTTTGTCGAAGCACATCACATGTACAGTGAGCCTAAGGGAAATTTATAATTTGGCTTTATAAAACTTTTATGTCCATTGTAGGTAAATATTATACTTACCTTTCAGTGGCGGAGCGCCCATACAAGCCGTAGTAATATACCTACTTTAAACTCTTTCATAACTTTTATTGTTCCGGGTTGCTTATCGATTTTTTTGATATATTTTTTTCAAAATTTATCCATCATGTAACTCGAAAATTAACCTAATTCCCCACGTTTATAATTAGTATCCTCTCCGACGGCTATTCCTAGATGCAATTTGGTACTTCTAACGACATCTATGAAAGGGTGTAAACACTGAACATTACCTAAGATGCCATGCGCAGAACCTGCGCAATCAGCCACGCGATCCTCTTCATTATTTTCACGTGATAAAGTTTAAATTCGCTTGATGTTTTTGCGCGTGCGCCTTACCATTGATTTTCGGTGTCGCCGTGAAGTTGACAGATGCGTGTTGTGGAAATCTATTTACGATTATTTAAAGGAAACAAAGTGTTTTGTTCGCCTATAATGAAGATTGAAGGTAAATAACTCTATTATTAGCTTACTATTCACTTGAACTTTGGCTGTTATAAATACCTAGTCAATTTTGTTCTCACAGGATGTTTGACTTTACATAAACTAGATAGAAAGGAGTTCATAAACGTTATTCATTGTATCTATGGCCAAATAATATTAACGAAAGAAGCATTCTAATCAGACATCTAGCCAGTGTCTAAATAATTGCTTTATTGGTACCGTCGGTATGTGGTACTGTCGTTTTACTCGCTAATTAGTGTTTTTAATGGGGTCTGAAGTAGGTCTAAAGTCACAGATATATAAAACGTACAATATGCCACAGAACAAATAATCCATAGCATTGGAAGTACTTATATTTTTCACATGTACCTACTGATATTTAAAACAACCATATTAATAGCCCATAAGCAAAAAAGTTTTCGTTGATTACAATTCATAACATCAACATTATACAAATCACCCCATTAGATCATTGCTTAAGTGAAATTTCCAGAATTGGTATTAATCTACACTACATGATCATTTTCTCTGGCATTATGGTGAGGGGATAAAGGAATTTTTGACCCGTAAGGGCATTGTGATCGGTCGGATTAGGGTGTTATCGCCATAATACGGTGGGCTGGTGAGTACCACGGGGGTACTTTTAGGGACGTGATGTACTGTCAAAAAGGATGGTCAATAGAGCCATATTAATTAGACAAAATAAAGTGTAGGTATATTATGTATATTATAATATTAGATTTATTCGATTTAACTAACTTAGGGTAACCAAATGTACCTATACTAACACTATGGACATGGTCTGAAATAAATAATTTGAATTGAATTGAATGGAATATGTTTTAATGCTACAGCATTACTAGAGCCTGGCCAGCGAATCGTGGTAAAAGCATATTTATATATTAATAAGTAGATTTCGTGTTTCGTTTCGTATGTTCGTGTTCGTGCTATGCGTTTTATTCGAATTTGCCGTTTTTTTCTCGTGACACGACTCGCTGGTCAGACTTTACTTTAGGTACCAGGTACTATATAGGGAAGAGCTGACTACTTTGTATGTATTTTTACTATATAGACTATATAGTGTGAGATGCATTTATTTGGGAGAAAATGCAAAATAACGTTCATTTTCAATTGCAATTTTTGACGCTCGCAACATTTAAATGTGATGAATGTATAGCTGCTACATACATTCTCTGAAAATTATTACAAGCCATCTCTTCCCATCTCTACCTACTTCTTTACCTAAGTATACTTTAGTTATCTACTCTATGGTATAATTAGATTTCCCAAACTCCGGATCCCTGTGTCAGTCCTCCGCCGCTTGTGACAGACACCCCGACATATGGACCACGCACTTGTCGACGCAAGCGCATAATTTGTCCTCCATTACGTCTACAGGTCCACCATCTTACAAATCACACATTATAACCTTACTGACATTGACATAGGATTTATTTTCGGATAGCTAGTGCCCCAGGTAAGTTGGTGGATCATAATAAAGAGGGTCCGATTAAAGGCTCGTCTTTCTGCCAACTGTTCCATCTGAGGGAGGGTGGCCACATTTAATTATGCATTCCGACTATTGAAAGTAGTACTTTGTAATGGATTTTTAGTGACAGTGTACTTACCTACTTAGGAATTGATGTTACTAAAATATTAACAACAAATGGATCAAAGGCTTGAAAGGTATATATTTTATGAATGCGTGTTTTTTTAAGTTTTTTTTTTTTGCATAAGTAAGTCTAACTTAGCCATTGATTAAACTCCTTCACGATTATATTGAGCAATGTGCATCGACTTGCAAGATTGGATTACCTAGTCACATTGATACTTACAAACTTACGTACAGTTAGTACGTGAAGTTAATATAGGTAAGGCTTCTAAGCATAAATAAATAAATATTAGAGCACAATCTTACACAAACCGAACTAATAACATAGTGACGAGAACCATCTCATTTCTTTGGGATTTTCATACGACATGCTTAAATTTGATAAAAAAGTAGAATTAGGTTATATTAGGAATCATAATTTAGGTTTAATTACCTAAATTAGGTATATATTTATTATAGATTTGTTTTTCTATTTTAGGCACAGCATTTTGAAAGAATAAATAGCTAAATATGCAATTAAAACAAAAATAAAAGTATATTTTATCAATAAAAACAAAATTTAATTTGTATTTAATTCCAACTGTCGCGGTTACAATTAACACCTACTTATCAACGTTTTGCAAACCTTGACAACATGTAAAATAAGCTAATTTGGCGTCCAAACTAAACATTTAATTTGCCGCGCATTTACTTACAAATGAAATGGGCAGGGTGCGTCAAATGAAGTGTGAATATTGCGTCTCCGCGGGACATGCGCCGCCAGGCCCCGGCCCCATGGGGCCCCAGCTGCCCTACCCTTTATACCAAGCACAATGGTGTTCAAATTACAGACAGGTACCATTCAGTGTTGATCTTGTTTCATTGTTTAGTTATTTGTCGCGAATATTGACGGCACGTGCACGTGACCGAGTTTCGAGTTAAACTGATTTGGCAACCGTTTCGTGTTTTGATTTTGTGTTACATAATACTGGTTGTTATTGTAATGTCATTAAATTCAAAAGATAAACAAAACACAAGTCAAGGTTCGTCTGAGTTGGAGGCCGCGAACGCACTGGTACACTAACGACACGATGGCGATGTCAAAAAGTCGTGTCGGAGTCTGTCACCAGTTTTCCAGTTACCGTAAAATGGGGTGAGTAGGGTTCGCGGGAAGAGTTGGGTTATGAATGGGGAGAGAAGGGTTGAAAGGGGGTGAGATGGGATTTTAAGGCTACTGCTACAAAAATAATGTATTCCAATTTAAAATGGAGCTATAGTAATACTCATAATAAAAAAAAAACGATCCAACAATCTTCCAAAATCACCCTTGTATGAAAACCCATCTCACCCCAATTACGTGGGACTACGGGGTGAGGTGGGTTTTCCTGTTTATCGTCAAAGTTATGAGAAGGAACTACCCAAAATAAAATTAAAATACAAACGTCCGGAACACTTATTATATACACCATTCAGTTTGCATATGTAAAAATAAAACGTTATCGAGGTTTGAATGTCAGTTTTGACCATACTCACCCCATTTTACGGTATATGATAATGAAATTGGGTAAACATTCTTTCTACATGAGAATTTTCTGTACCCACAGCATGCCTAGCACTGTTCCTAGCACCGCTAGCATGCGCGCTGCGTCGCGGGCCTCATCACCCGCACGGGCAGTCGCCGGTCGAGCAGAAGCACCACCACTACAGACCACCGCGAGGCGCTGATTCGCTCACAGCTGATGCTCAACTACTGCACGATGTCCAGTAAGTTTGTGTTATTTGGTGTCCCCGAAATTCCCGATTGCTTCACGGCATGTCTGGCCCTGTTCCGTGCACCGCTGGCCGCCACGCTGCGCCATGAGCCAAGCACCGCCACTACAGACCACCGCGAGGCGCTGATTCGCTCACGGCTGATGTTCAACCTTCGGTTTGCGGACGACATAGTAGTCATGGCAGAGACCATGGAGGACTTAAGTACGATGCTCGATGACCTCAGTAAAGCTTCCGAGCGAGTTGGTCTAAGAATGAGCATGGATAAGACGAAAATCATGTCAAATGCCCATGTAGTACCAACTCCAATTAGAATCGGACTCTTTACGCTCGAAGTTGTAGACGATTATGTATACCTAGGACAGACTGTCCAGTTAGGTAGGTCCAACTTTGAGAAAGAGGTCAATCGTCGAATCCGACTCGGCTGGGCAGCGTTCGGGAAGCTACAGCACATCTTTTCGTCCCATATTCCGCAGTGTCTCAAGACGAGAGTCTTTGACCAGTGTGTGTTGCCAGTGATGACATATGGCACTGAAACGTGGTCGCTTACAATGGACCTCATAAGAAGGCTCAAAGTCACCCAAAGGGCAATGGAGAGGGCTATGTTGGGAGTTTCTCTGCTTGATCGCATCAGAAATGAGGTTATCCGCAGCAGAACCAAGGTAACCGATATAGCCCTCCGAATCGCTAAACTTAAGTGGCAGTGAGCAGGGCACATTGCACGTAGAACCGATGGCCGCTGGGGCGGAAAGGTTCTCGAGTGGCGACCACGTACCGGAAGGCGCGGCGTGGGTAGGCCCCCCACAAGGTGGACTGATGACCTGGTAAAGGTCGCGGGAGTCCACTGGATGCGGGTGGCGCAGGACCGGTCATTTTGGCACTCTTTGGGGGAGGCCTATGTCCAGCAGTGGACGTCTTTCGGCTGATATGATGATGATGATGATGATGTTCAACTACTGCACGATGTCCAGTAAGTTTGTGTTATTTGGTGTCCCCGAAATTCCCGATTGCTTCACGGCATGTCTGGCCCTGTTCCGTGCCCCACTGGCCTGCACGCTGCGCCATGAGCCAAGCACCGCCACTACAGACCACCGCGAGGCGCTGATTCGCTCACGGCTGATGTTTAACTACTGCACGATGTCCAGTAACGTTGTGTTATTTGGTGTCCCCGAAATTCCCGATTGCTACACGGCATGTCTGGCCCTGTTCCGTGCCCCGCTGGCCTGCATGCTGCGCCATGAGCCAAGCACCGCCACAACAGACCACCGCGAGGCGCTGATTCGCTCACGGCTGGTGTTCAACTACTGCACGATGTCCAGTAAGTTTGTGTTATTTGTCCCGTAAATTCCCGATTGCTTCACGGCATGTCTGGCCCTGTTCTGTGCCCCGCTGGCCTGCACGCTGTGCCATGAGCCAAGCACCGCGACCACGAGACGTTGACTAGTTCACTTGCGACTAGCCATGCACCTACAATGTTCGCCTATATACCTATTCCTACTTATAACGCTCAACTGCTTCACGATGTATTAAGGATGTTTGATTTGACACACACTGTCAGTAGCTAGTTAAATAAAAGTATTAACTACTACTTACAACCCGAGTTGACCAAACTGGACTATGTCCGACGTCTAATCGGCGATTTGACTTTCTATTTATACGTTAGTTGATGAATTTTGGTGGCAAATGCTTACCTAAACATCTGTAACAAAGAATTTGTTTACCTACTTTGTAAACCGTGTCTTTGGTAAAATAATATCCGGAACTATGCTTACCGATTATTAATGATAATTACTTATGTTTTATTTATTTCCTTCCAGGCACATAGAAGAAGATTCCAAAGTATTGACCCCCGAAGCGCTAGCAAAGATGACGCCAGAAGAGCTGGAGTTCCACTATTTCTCCGCTCACGATTTCGATAGGAACTCTAAATTAGATGGACTAGAACTACTTAAAGTAAGAGGCCAGTCCCTAACAAATACCTGGGAAATATTTCACAAAGCTTTGTAATTTTTAATAGGTCATCTCTAATAAATGTAGTATAAAAGAGGCTTCCGCTAGTATTACTTGTTACAAAGTCTTTGTTGAAAGTCTTCTAGGTAGGTCTACCTGATTTAAACGTTGATCGGCAAACATTTTCTTCTTAAAACTCTTGGAGAATTAGTATTTTGATGCATTTATACGGTCGTTCATAACATATTTACGCATAGTGCGGAGACCCCTGTCAAATATTGTAACTAAACGTGTTTCTCCATAAACGATTATGATTATTCATTGGCGTCAAAATGGGGTTGTCTAAAATGGCACTTTTGACGGTAGATGCTGATCCCACTTTAGATATTGTGCCTACCTTAAATATGTCCCAGATATCACGACGATTAAATACTTTGCTTTCAAAACAGAGGATTATTATATTGTTTTGTTTCTTATTTCAGGCTGTGTATCACACAATAGAACACGAAGCTCATGACCCTGAGAATGATTCTTCAATAGAACCTGAAGCAAATGAACTTGATGCCTACATAGGTTAGTATATAAAATTATGATAGCGGTGACAGGCCCCTGATTACACATTTCTACATTTCTAGTTCTCTACATGTATAATCTCAGCAATGTACAGTCAAATTCAAAAATAAATATCAATTTAATCCACTTATAAATATGTATCGAATCCTTATTGCGCCGACATGAGAGCCAATGGGACCCACACTTTTGCACTCGCCTCTACAGGGAATTATCATTGTCAGGTGACACTTGTATGAAATATAATGGTGAAATAGTTGGTTCGGACACATACATTTCGTAATCCGATTTCATTTCAATTCTGGCACGTTAGCTTGACGCGCGTAGAATTGTGCGAAAGGCATCGAAATCAATGGATCACGACACTTTTATCTGAAATCGAACACCAGTTTAAATAATGCAAAGAACAGTTAACTTACCAAACAATTTAACGACTAAGTACGTACAAATCGTTTATATATGCAAAAATATGTATCGATTCAATCCTCTTATAAATATGTACCGTAACCTTAATTCGCTGACATAAGAGCGATGGGACATCACTGAACCGATATGGTTGAGGTGGATCTACAATACTAGGTATACATGAACTCTCATGAAATGGGCTGTTCTTCAGACGTTGGAACCATCATCTTTGTTATGTTTGACGATATACTTAAATGACGAAAAAGTTCAAAACTTAGTAGGAAAGTAACACTTGGTAAATTCATAAATTTTGGCGAATAGCCTCTCGAAAAAGGGCTCAATATCAAACAGCGATCGTCATCATCGGCCTTATACATCTATAAAAAAATATTTAAACAGCGTCCATATTAGAGTTGCGGCACTTACGTACGTGGCTCGTAAGGCCGATACGAGAGCGACAGCCACGACCACATATATGGCAAGTAAATATCCTGCCCGGAGATGAAAGAGGAAGAGCAGCGCGTTGGTGTCTTAATTCGCGTCTATAGGATAAGAGATCGAACCAAGCTTTATCGTGCCACCACTTCATTACGTAGGGTCTCCCTCCAATGGTCTCGATCTTGGGAATGTTCTTCCCAAGTTGAGGGATCGATCCTAAAGGACACCATGTCCCGTTTAGCACTGTCCTTAAAACGCAACATAGGTCGCCGACCGATCGTTTAGCGTGCGCTATTTCACTCAGGAGAGTTTTTCGTGGCAAACGGGAAGGCTCCATCCTTTGCACGTGTCCAGCGATGGACAACATACTCGTATAACTAAGAATAGTTGCGCACTCTCGTATTGGAGGCCTATTTATTTTATTTTGAGAATTTTCAGTAGCCCAGCAGTAGCCGAGTCAATGGAGTAGCCGAGTCATCGTTCCCACTCTCTCGCATTCCAAAACTATGACTGAAAGAACCTTGTAATATTGCTTATGTTCACATAGGTCTAATAGGAAAATATATCTCCAATGTTTCAGCGCTAGTAGACCGCACGCTGCAGTCAGACGACACAGATGGCGACGGCTACGTATCGTACGCCGAGTACCGCGCCGCCCGCGCCAACAACCCCAGCGAACGGACGCCGAGAGTGCTCGCTGCTGCCTCCCCGCCTTAACAATACGAGTATGATAACGTACTAGAATAATTTGGGGGAGACATTTTACTTTAGTAGACATTGGTCAGAGGGTACAAGGGTAATCCACCTACAAGCTTTCGAAAATCATGACGTTTGTGAACGGTACACTTATCAATTTTCTTTTCCTAATTTCTGTAGGTTGACAAATTATTGCTTATCAGCAGGGCCCGTAACTTTCATGCCGATGACATCAATTTGACGTCACGCTGCATATAGGGTGATCCCAAATAGGTTTATTGAAATGATTAATCATTAGTCGTCAATCATTTTAATCATGTACTAAATTACTTCAACAGCTTTTAATCATTTAAGCTTAGGCCATTTAGGCTGCTTTTTACCAGAACTACCGTAGAGAACTTGAATGCTGATAAGCAGAGCCCGTAATTTTCATGCCGATGACATCAATTTGACATCACGCTGCATATAGGATGATCCAAAATAGGTTTATTGAAATTATTAATCATTAGTCGTCAACCATTTTAATCATGTACAAATTACTTCAACGGTAATCTATTCACACGTGGAACAATTAATAGGTACCAACTTGATACGTGAAACGTAAATGAAACTATTTGTTTGTTTTTATACATACATTTTATTAAATGGTATTGTTACCACCAAGGCCCGTACTTATCATGCCGTTGACGCAAAAATGACGTCAGGCTGTATGACCTATAAAAACAAAACAAATAGCTTAATTTACGTTTCACGTATCAAGTAGGTACCTTTTAATTATTCCACGTGAATAGATTACCGTTGAAGTAATTTGTACATGATTAAAATGGTTGACGACTAATGATTAATAATTTCAATAAACCTATTTTGGATCATCCTATATGCAGCGTGATGTCAAATTGATGTCATCGGCATGAAAATTACGGGCTCTGCTTATCAGCATTCAAGTTCTCTACGGTAGTTCTGGTAAAAAGCAGCCTAAATGGCCTAAGCTTAAATGATTAAAAGCAATATTATAATTTTGACCTAATCAAAATTAGCGTGACAATATTAGCTAAAGTTTAATTAAAGAATCAAAATGCACGAGCCTAGGAATGGTCTAAGTAATGATAGTTGTACAATGACTGATTGAATTGTATGTTATGGAAATGTTATAAAATTTGTTTAAAATAAATATGGTAATAATTAATAAAATTATTTTTTTAATGTCGCTATTAATAGGGGCCCATCTAGTAGTTGGCGAGTCACCGTCTGCCAGAGATAAAAAATGAGACAGTTTATTAGGCAGGCGTCCGATGTTTCACCCAATAGCCCAGCCACTAGTCCATCATTTTCACCCAATAACCAAATTTTCTTTAGATTCCATCAACAGCAATAGTCCCTATACACCCCAGCAGGTGCTGTCTCTGTGTGCGTCCCATGACACGGGCAGGGACAGCATCCGCTTGGTGTACTCCTTGCATTTCATTAAATTGTCAAAAGGGCCTCTACGTGTTGGCTCAGTTGGTACTTTGTAGGTACCTAGCCCCACGCACGCCTCCCAAAGGTCCGGGACATCTTTGTCCCGTGAGCGGGAAAGACATACATAATAAAATAATAACACAATTGTAAATAAAATACTTTTAGTTAAAAGTTTTATAATTTATAACTAAGAGTACATTCATCGTTCCTGTATCCATATAACTATTATTTACATGACTAAACAGTTTCTGGAACATGAACTGAGAAACTAAGCTAATCGTAGAGTCGAGTTCGTAAATATGTGCAAAGACAAAGTGATCGAAAATATGAAAACACGAAAGGCATAATAATACGGTTGCTCAAATGTTTTTATAGTGGCGGAAATTCTTAATAGTTTCATTAACAAATATTAGCGTTTTACCTTGCATTAACGAATAAAATATAATAAGACCTACACTTTAAACGGATTTAGACCAAAGCTGACTGTTCCAGATTGCAATTAAATCGGCAAATTAATTAATTAAGTTGAAGTTGATAAGTACTTTACGTAATTTATTTAACTCGTCCTATACCGCGGCCGTATATATACGGCCAACATTATTTAAAGGAATTTAAACCATTTTGGGTTGGAATAAATTTGCATTTGTTTTGTTTTGGCCTTTTTTGAAACAAACGAAATTCAAATCTACTTCTTACGTTAGTTGATTCAAATTTCAATGCCAGTTTGTGTTGTATGGTGGTATAGGCCAGGTTTGCTCATTCTTCTTCTAATTTCTACGATCTGCAAAGAGTACGAACATATAACACTAACCTATTGGCATGGTATTCTCTTCCACCCAATATACTATTTTGACTCTCAATTTATTTGTTTTACAGTTTGCAATTCTTATAAGGTAAACGTCCGAGTGCTCGACGCTGTACGAGTATATGGCAGGGGCACTCTATGTCATAGTGACATGGCTTAAATTTGAATGAAGAAAAATCCTGTCAGTTCGAATTGAACCCATATACATTGACATAAAGTGAATATGCCATTGCCCATTATAAATACTAGTACCGCGTCGAGCACTCGGAGTTTACCTTACACTATGTAAGGCTGTGTGTGATTAAATGATGCTATTTTCATACTTTATAAAAAATACATAGTGTCGGAAGAAAATAACATGCGCGTATTTATGTAATATACCAAAGTACTAGGTTTTTTCCTTTATTCTTCACACTGGTACCGAGTGTCGCAGTTCATCCCCTCCTCGCCCCAGGCAGACGCTTGCTTGATGCCTTTTGACACCTCTTCGTATTGTTCCAGTTCAATGCTATTCCTGATAAAAAAAAAACAATGTCAACAATCATACTAAAATTGACGTAATTTTTCTTTCTTTCGCTCTGTACCTACCGTACAGAGCGAAAGAAAGAAAGACCGCTCTAGTATCCTTACCCCTGAAGCAACTTGGTTCCTTGGATTAGAATCACCACACCCTAGGCTTCAGCCTCGTTATCAAGCGACTGCGGTGCGCCGTATGGTGCACCGCTGCCGCTGCCGCTGGAAGTCGTAGCCAAGCGTAATTTGCTAAAGCATCTTGCACGACAGATGGTCGTCACCCTGGCTCAGCCACGTATCAACTGTGGATGAATTACTTGAAGTATCCTTACCCTAGCAGCAACTTTGCTCCCTGCAGTAAAATCATCGCACCCTAAGAATATAGCGCAGACTGCTGTCTATACAGACATCCGAAATACTGGCTCAATACATATATCAACTGTGGAAGAATTGTAGTAACCTCACCCTCGCAGTAATTTGGCTCCCTGCAGTAGAATCTCCGCGCCAGGAGAGTACAGTGCAGCCTGTTGTGGCCTCTTGCACGAAAGACGGTACAAGCAGTTGCAATCGTGGCTCTGTCATATTAACTATGGATGAATAGAAGTATACCCCTCGTAGTAACCCTCGCAGTAACTTGGCTCCCTGCAGTAGAATCTCCGCGCCCGAGGAGTACACTGCAGCATGTTGTGGCCTATTGCATTACAGGAGTAACAAGCAGTCTTAATCCTGGTTTTGCCACAAATCGAATGTGTGAATTGAAGTATTCTCACCCTTGTAGTAACTTGACTCCCTGCAGTAAAATCTCAGCGCCGGTGGAATACAGCACAGCCTGTTGTGGCCTATTAAAAATATTTGCGGACAATCTTACACAAATCGACCTAGTCCCAAATTAAGCAAAGCTTGTACTGTGGGTACTAGACGAAGTTAAAAATACTTATATAGATAAATAAATACTTAAATACATAGAAAACATCCATGACTCAGGAACAAATATTCGTGCTCATCACACAAATAAATGCCCTTACCGGGATTCGAACCCAGGACCTCTTGCTTCGTAGGCAGGGTCACTACCAACTAGGCAAAAGCGGTCGGTGCATGACAGAGAGTACAGGCATCCGTAATCCTGGCTCTGCATATCAACTGTGGATGAATTGAAGTATCCTCACCCTCACAGTAACTTGGTTCCCTGCAGTAGAATCTCGGCGCCAGAGGAGTACAGCGCAGTCTGTTGTGGTTTCATGTAGAGGAGTTGGTACAAGCAGTCGAAATCCAGACTCTTCCACATATCAACTGTGGATGAATTGAAGTTTCCTCACCCTTGCAGTAACTTGGCTCCCTGCAGTAGAATATCAGCGCCGGAGGAGTACAGCGCAGCCTGTTGTGGTTTCTTGCAAGAGAGACGATACAGGCATCCGAAGTCCTGGCTCTGCTGGCCGGCTAGGTAGCTCAGGTAAAGCTGAATTTCATATTCCGTGATGTATGATGCGTTTTTGTTGTCTGGAATGTTTGGGATAATGGTAATAAAAAAATTGAAGAACTTGTTTTGGTTCGATGTTAACACTGTTCCTGTCAAGATAAAGACACTATTTGAAGTGTTGAGTCTGGCTATTTGAAGTGTTGAGCTTGAGTTTTAATGTAAACCTTTTATTTGGCAACAGTAATATCGTTGTGAAATGTGTCAAACGCCTTACATTAGTATGATGTCCTAATCTTGATACCGTAAAACTACACAACTATAGTCCACTACCCCAACTATGGTTGTTTCCTTCGTTCAACCATTCGTTCAACGTTCAACCATTCATTCGTTTCTATCAATACCAATTTCGTATTAGTTATTTTATACGTTTTTATTTACATTTGTGTTATTATATTGCTTGTTTCTAAGTTCATCCGTGAAAATGATGAAACCTGAGCAAGTAATATGTTAATTGATTTGGACCATAGCTGGGTAACTATGTGTGTGTACTACGGTACTTGAAATGGTAACTAAGAAAGTAACTGTTCGATAACATATTGGACCGTTTTTGCTTTTTAAGAGAATTAAGGGTTAGTTTGCTGCTAATCTTATTCACATGCATTGAAGAATATCATAAAAAGTTCAACTACTATGTCTCGTCTGAATAAAATGTTTGGAGAGTGGTTTTGATTGTGTTTCTTAAATATTAAAGTAGAATGAAGTTAAGAGTTTTACTTCATATAATTTTATTTCCTTCTGCTTGATCAGTTGCATTGTGTTAATTGAAGAAAATTATTAATTGTTCAAGTATCATTAGTTTATTATCGCGTTATAAACAGTGTTGCAACACGCTGTTTTTTTTTAATTTGTCGCTCTTTTCTAGGCTCAACTTTCATTAGCCAGACTCTACCTATAAAATAGTAAAGTTGTGACCGAACCGGTTAAGCAGTTTAGGGTAGTTTTCATTGCCTTTCCAAATCTTCTTCACTTCATAACTAGTTTTAGAATAAATACCGTGTAAGCTGTTTCAAATGTTTACGTACTCATATTAATTTACGGATCCCCACGAATATCTACAAAATCAAAATCAAACATTTATTCTGCAAATAGGCTACAAGGGCACTTATACATGTCAATCAATAGTTTACAAAAAAAAAATCATACAACAAAAATTATTTGGAAGTTGCAGTTTAACAGAACTAAATGTCACTAAAAGAAAACAATATTACAAAAAAATATCCATTACCATTACAAGATCTCTATCAGAATAAACAAGAAGTTTGTGATATCATTTTATATCCCAGAGATGCATAAGGTCTCTGAGCATCCAGATACAATTAATAATTATTATTATAATGATCTTAAAGATGTATAGGCTCACAAAACAGTATATCACAAAGATGTTTTTATTATCCGAGTGAGTCTGTAAATTTTGACCAACCACTGTATAAATTCGATTGACCATTTGTTTGTAACAATAACGACCAAAAGGCACGAGCCGGTCAGCCAGACGTGTCCGGATAATCCGATGAATGGGATTAAGTCCGGGACACGACAACCGCTTCAGAGGGTGGACTCATCGCGGAGAATACGTGAATATTATATACCCACTCGCATATTGTGATCCTGTAGCAATTGGAATGGAATTTAAATAGTTTTGCCATATCCGGCCATTATACAGGGTGTCCCAAAAGTCAACGGCAAGCCGCAAACGGGTGATAAATCATAACAGTTATATAAAAAAAAACCCAGACAACTTTAAAAAATATTCTTGTTCTACATGGAAATTGAACTTCGAATTTCCTCCTAACGTGTGCCGTATTACACAATTAGCAACATGCATCTCACACTCCTTTAAAAATGCACAATATTTTCTGCATTATTCTAGAAAGTGTTATTTTTGAAATTCGAACTAGGTATTTCCTGCAAGAGTTAGTTGAGACTCGAGCGCGTACTAACGTCATACGAACGATGTCTCAAGTTAACTCTTGCGGGTTATAAATAGGCCATCTTTTGAAGCTATACTTGCCAATTTAGCATAGTACCTACATTTTTTTCAGCACAACCAGATAATGGTCTAACGATTTTAAATCCATGTTTGGGAAAAAAGTATTATTTTATTTAAAACGGAGGCACTTGTGCTCTAATTTACAGAAGGGTTGTTCACGGTTATACATACATGAAAATATTAAAGAAAAGTAAACTTTTGTAGCCGTAGTACTTCAAACATCGTTACTGGGGTCCATATTAGTATCTTTTTAATGCCTGATTTTTTTAAAATACTAGAACTGGTTTTAAAAATTAATGATAATTAATGATTTTTTTGTAATGTATGATTCTTTGTTATCTGCCATAAATCAATTTAATGATTGATTGATTGATTGAAAAAACAAAAATTATAACTCTCATGACTTGGTCTATCACCCGTTTTCGGCTTGACGTTGACTTTTGGGACTCGTTGTATGTTCCACTCTTGCGCACTGTCAGAAATAATTGGTTATGGCTACGCTGGCTCAGTGCTGGTTGGGGACTTCCATATTTTATACTTATCTGCGTCCAAGTATAGGTTTATACGTGGACAGTTATTTTGACGTACGGTCAGCATCAAAAGTAGCTACGCAAACGAAGACGTCAAATGTTTTTAATAAAAGGGAATAAGAACTTTTGACGTCTTCGATTGCGTAGTTACTTTTGATGCTGACTGTACCTCCGTGACCTTATACCTCGTGTGTAGATTTCAACTTGTATGTTTTCATCACCTATCAAGAAGGTACAGAAAATCTGTGTACTAATGAAACGCCCTTGGGCCCATTTCACAAACGCTTGTAATGTAACTTGTAATACAAGATTTTTTTTATTTTTTTTTTATTTTACGACAGTGGCAAACAAGCTTACGGCCTGCCTGATGTTAAGCTGGTACCGTCGCCTATGGACACTTGTGACTCCAGAAGAATCACAAGCGCGTTGCCGACCCTTTATTCACTTTAGGATTCGCTGTGTTGGCAGATAGAGACATGCAGGTCCCTCACTCCCAACACAGCGCATCCTAGGGAGCTCTGGCGACCTTACTCACCACCAGGAACACAACACCACATGCTTCATAGCATGCATACATATAGCAACACTACAAAGCAGTGGTACTATTATGGCTGCGGTCTTCTGTAAGGTGGAGGTACTTCCCCAGTTGGGCTGCTCCACATACGAGCTAGATGACATTCCGATGTGCCCTACCTCTCTAAGTTGCAAAGGTGAGTTCAACTCCTTTAATTAGATATAAACTTCTGCTTCCATTGCAAGTTAGAACTTACAAGCTTTTGTAAAATGCGCCCCTGTATTTTTTACTAACTACAAATCTAATTGGATTTTGTACCTTATGCCAATGTGCAGAACTGTAAGGTTATAGATTTTTATACCACGAAGAATGTAGCGCATTCTTACATGATAACATTGATAACACAAACTAATAGGCAATTAGTAATTGTGAAAGTATGAATTGTGTTGTCTGAGCAATTCTAGAAAACGTTGTACATAGTTATTTACCACGTCATTAGGGAACATTACTGCTATGTTCTGCCGCCAGAGGCAGCACTACCACTAATAGTAAAGCAGTATAGAAATATAGGGATTCACACACACACATGCACAATTGATTGTCAAATGAGTGACAAGGAGGCTTGCATAGACAATACCGCAAGTGGAAACGAGATACAATGTCAACGCTGCTAGTTTCGCCACCTACGAAGAGTTTTGCGTAATGTTCCCTATTGAGTTAGCTTTCATTATTGCTTTTTGGTTACCAATTTTATGAACAGTTTTGTTTGAACTTTATTGCTATTTTTGGAAATTAAGGTTCTATAATCCTTATACTTTCTTATTTGTAAAGAATGACGTGGTAACTATGTACAAAGTGTTCTAGAATTGCTCATCTGCAGTTATTTATTAATAAATATTATTATTTATTTATAAAGTACGACTTACGTGTAAAACCTTTTAACAACAACGTA
The DNA here is from genome assembly GCA_963854355.1 of Epinotia brunnichana. Lineage (NCBI taxonomy): Eukaryota > Metazoa > Arthropoda > Insecta > Lepidoptera > Tortricidae > Epinotia > Epinotia brunnichana. Next base: position 10,335,903 of record OY977949.1, on the reverse strand, counting down.
TTCATAGGTGTACAACCGCATGGCAGCAACGTAACGGTCCGATGGAGACAGCTGGTCATTACACAGATTAATCGAGCGATGGTCATTGTGCGGATGGTCATTTTGCGGAAGAGCGTAGCGGATTTTAGTAAGTGGATTAAAATGCCGGATGCTGTCTGCAACTCTGTATTTAGAGGGTACTCGTGCCGACGAAAAAAATGTACAAGCGTGTTTGGGTACACAACACCTTTGGATTAGTTCGCGATGGTAAGCGTGTGGTTGAGATTAAGGAGACGTGAGCTCAGAAAACGGATTTTTATAAGTCGTAGCTCTTGTTTGGATTATAATACGTCTGCCCTAGATTTAATTAGCCTTTCTCAAGGGACAACAGCTATTCGAATCCTAGGTTTTTGACTTTCGCTTGATAGAAAAATATCACGAACATAGGTCTAAAATACACTTAAAAAATTCGTAACAAATTATGCACAACAGCTAAACATATTAAAATTGGTTCTAAAAATCGGCAATATCATGTTTGAGGGAACTTAGCTATTACTTTTTTAACCGACTTCAAAAAAGGAGGAGGTTCTCAATTCGTCTGTATTTTTTTTATGTGTGTTATTTACGCGATATCTCGGTAATTTATGAACCGATTTGAATTTTTTATCTTTGTTTGAAAGCATAAGACTTCCAGATTGGTCCCGTTGTCACCAAAATCCAGTTCTGATGATCGAATCCTGGAGAATTCGAGGGAACTCTTCAAATGTATAATAAATCTAGTCACTATCTATCTAGAATCGATTGTCACACCTAGCTCTATCTAATTATTAATACCCAATTACCCATGTGCACGTACCTATTGACTATTGATTGTTAAATATTGTTTATTATTGTATTTTGAACCCATTTAATTACTTTAATTTTATTATAAATTAGTACGTAAGGTTTATCTGTCAGTGCTAATTATTACATTAAATAAATAATAATAAAATGTTATAGGCAAACTTGAAGCAATTTGGCTACTGATTTGAAGTCGGTTAAAACTTTGTTTTGAAAGTACAATTATTATTTATTAAAACGCACAAAAAATTTAAATCAAATAACATGATATTCGCGCTTCCGAACACGCACTTCCATCTCGCTCACGCTTATGCTCAGTGAGAGGGAGGGAAGACCACAAGCTTACGTCGCCTTAAGTATCGAATGTGGGTGGCTGACTCTTTATAAAGCTGTCATTTGAATTGGAATCCTCTACCTTCGACGTTAGAGTTGCTTTTTAACCGACTTCGAAAAAGGAGGAGGTTCTCAATTCGTCTGTATGTTTTTTTATTTTTTTTTAATGTGTGTATGTTACGCGATAACTCCGTAATTTTTGAACCGATTCGAAAAATTCTTTTTGAATGGACTACTTCGATACTATTCGGCCAATTCAAATAATCCCAAGTATAAAGTGGACTTTGCAACTATAATCGTTTGTAATAGTATTTTTCACAATCGTGTTATAATAGAGAGCTTTTTAGTCGAGTACCGTGTTTAGGCCACGAAGCTTGCTGAGTGGCCTAAGTAAGGTACGAGATTAAAAAGCTTGATTATAACACTATTGTGAACAATACTTTTTGTACGAGTTCATTAAAATTAATTTTCTACGAGTCAACTGAACTAATTAAACAAACTCGATACTGTTGAAACGAAGTGCAGCCTATCGCTCGTACGCTAGTTGATATCTTAAAAGACATGAACGAGCGTACGACATCAACGAGTAAACTCAATAAGCAAAGCGATTCTATTGGTCTAATTCATACAGTTCGGTAAAGCAGCCACGTGATTGGTCGAATTTATTTTAGTTCTATTTTCAAATTTTTTTCGGTTGTCTGGAGCGTATCGAAACAGTTATTTCGATTGTTTCGACAGTAACATGGACTACAACTATGAAAAGAGTGACGTTGCAGTATTCTCTATGAAATCTTAATACACAGATTTTAATCGACGAGTACAAAAAGTGCGTTTTCGACCGTCCTGGGTACTCATCATTTAGGAAGACAATGCAAATGCAACTCCATACCATACGCTGCGGTGAGCGCTAACCACCAGGCGCGCAGAAGTTATGCTAGATTGCCACCTGGTATTAAAAAAAATTGGTTGTCTATAAAGTCGGTTTACGGACGATAATTTTACGTGATAACGTCATAAGCAATCATTATACAAACTTTGAACCCCCATTTCTCCCCCTCAGAGGGTGAATTTTGAAAAATCCTTTCTTAGTGTACCCCTAGATCTGATAAGGAACCTATGTACCAATTTTGGAATCTCTAGAACCAGCGGTTTGGGCTGTGCGTTGATATTTCGTGCGCGCAGCCGGCGTTCGGAGCGGGACAATGAGTCAAACTTTTTTGTGCGTGTAGCCGGCGTTCATCGATTTACTCATATTCATACTCATCTATTCATAAAATATAAAAATTTACATGTCAAAAATAGAATTATAATATGTCAAATGAATTTGATTATTCAACTAGTATAACATAACAATATTTAGACGAAGACGAAGAGATTTATAAGAAGTTATCACGTTAAAATGTGTTATTTGTGGACTTTGATAAGACGGTAGTAGTAGTAGTATTTGGACGGCTCCAAAGTGGATAGAATATTTATAATTAAGATATTCATAAGTGGATTTACGGTAAGACCTACGGTAGCCTAGTGGTTCTCGCATGCGGCTGTCCAACGGTGGTCGTGAGTTTGAATCCCGGCTTATGCCAATGCATTTTTCGGAACTTATGTCCAAAATGTCATTTGTCACCATTATCTACCGACGACCGGTTAGCCTAGTGGGTAGCGACCCTGTCTACGAAGCTGAAGGTCCTGGGTTCGAATCCCGGTAAGGACAAATATTTGTGTGACGAGCACGAGTATTTGTTTGCCTAGTCTTAAGTCCCCAACCTGCACTGGGCCAGCGTGGGGACTACTGTCCGTTCCCTTTCATCCATGAGAGGAGGCCTGTGCCCAGCAGTGGGACGTATACAGCGTGGAAATCCAATACGAGCAAAAAAAATGGTGGTTAGTACAGGACCTAAGAAGCGTATTAAGATAATTTTTGTCTAAATTTACAACGAAAAAGTTAACCATGCAAAATAATTCAGCCCGCAATGTAACGTTAAATGTTCAAATTAATGTCTCGTTGACAGTTAGGTACTTGTCACCACCAAGAATCATTTGCGTTACATTGCTGATCGGAACTTTTTCAAAAAATCATTATAGTCTTTCAATTAAGTGTAACCTAAAAAGTCCCGTTAATTAATGTTTACGCTACTAAACCCTCCGTCTTCTGGTTTAATTCTTTGCTCGTATTGGATTTCCACGCTGTATAGGCTTATTTATTTAATTAAGTGGATTTAGGACTTACCATCAAGACTTCTACCGTACTGATGCCCCCCCTTCCAGGCTCCAGCCCCGAAGAACCCTGCAGCCAGGATCAATGCCTTCAGCACGATCAGGATCGTCAGGTTTGTCAGGTTCAGACTCAGGACCTGATGGAGATACGGGTAAATATTTAAATTAACACTTTGATGAGGGTAAGGATGGTGCCAGGTGCCAGGAGGAAATTGATAAAGTGTGAAGAGTGCTTTTGGAGAGTCAGCACAACTGGCCCCGTAAAATTTATCCTATCCCATACTATTCAACGAGCAATATTTTTCTAGATCTTTATTTATCACACTAATCGATTCAGCAAGGTCTCATATCTGGGAACATACCATTTCAAATAGGTATCAATATCTATACCATGTAGGTATATTATCTTTATACTTTAAGAAGCTACGGTAGCGTAGTGGTTCAGGCATAAGGCTGTCAAGCGGCGGTCGTGGGTTCGAATCCCGGCTCGTACCAATGAGTTTTTCGGAACTTATGTACCTACGGATTATTTACCGTTAGCTTTTCGGTGAAGGAAAACATCGTGAGGAAACCGGTCTAATCCCAATAAGGTCTAGTTTTCCCTTTGGGTTGGAAGGTCAGATGGCAGTCGCTTTCGTAAAACTAGTGCCTATGCCAAATCTTGGGATTAGGTGTCAAAGCGGACCCCGGGCTCCTTTAGGGGCACAACCGGGAATAACGCTAGGACGATGATGATGTAGGTATATTATGTTTACCATGATTTGAATTTCAACCCAGGACCGTTGGCAACGGAGGCAGGGTCAGTATATAACTACAATAGATTACATTCGAGATTATTATTGTTGTAGGTAAAGTATGTAATGTACCAGTTCCCGGGCACCCTGACTTAACAGCGGCTAATAAAACTATTACCGGATAAGATTACAGAAACTGCCAGCAGTGCCAACAAGTAGGTATGAAACCCTCAATGAGGATATTAATGGTAAAGTCTTGTAAAACTTGGAAACGATGAATTATTTTCGAACTATCTTCAAGGGATACGTTAATGCACATGCACAAATGAAATTTTATGAATCATTGGTGATACTGAGATACGATAGGAAGCCTTTTAAATATTACGTCACTTTCTTTCAAGAAGAACTCTTGATGACTCAGTCACAGTGTAAAGAGTAAGGCTAGGTTCACACGGCATTGTCCTGCACGTTTTTTTGCAATATACATCTTAACGTATACATAGTGGCACATACAACATATTGTTTATACGTTTAAACGAATACTCACCGGACTTGTCAAGCAAACCGAATACAACCGAATACGTGCAGAAAACGTGCAGGACGATGCCGTGTGAGCCCAGCCTAACAGTGGACCGACGCCTTTGACGTTTGCGGGTTTGACAACGTCATGTCCCAAGCTACACGTATGCAGCTGGGGCTCGCCCTACCCGCTCTCGCCCCTCACACCCCGCACGATTGCCCTGTCTAGACGGCTTCGTCGAATGACTGTATTTGTTTATAGGCTTGTGACTCAGTTTACTTTTTATAAAACTGTCATTGTAATTGGAGGCTTCTGCCTTGGACGGTAGAGTTGCTTTTTGAATGGACTACTTTGATGCAATTCGGCAAATTCAAATAATCTCAAGTATGCAACCTTGTGGGATTCATACTTGCAAGTGTTAGGAATGCGAGTAAGATTAATGTATGGTGTAACATAATATTGTGAACGTCCACTGCTGGACATAGGCCTCCCCCAAAGAGTGTCACAATGACCGGTCCTGCGCCACCCGCATCCAGCGGACTCCCACGCCCTTTACCAGAGGGGTAATCACTAATCACGTAACGTTTTGAACTAACTGTCATTTTTCCATATAAATATTGACATTTGGATCTACATCGTACTTACAATGCTTTACGTGATCGACCTGCAGGTCATCAGTCCACCATGTACCTTCCGGTAGGTACGTGGTCGGCACTCGATTGCACTGATGATGATTGAAATTCATCCAGATCGCGATATAAGCGCCTTAACTTCCTTTAGTTGTTTCGAATACCTAGGAATAAGTGTACAGCATGTGTGCGTCTTTATAAAACAAATGCACTCCACGCCCCGGTCGTAGCGAAGCGCGCACTCAGGCCATACACTAAGGGCCCCCCCCACACTATCGGCGTCTTGTGAGCGTTCCCATACAAAATGGTGCGTTGCGTCGTCGATTTTGTATGGGAACGCTCACAAGACGCCGGTAGTGCTGGGGGGCCCTAAGTAGAAACTAGTACTCCAAGACCCAAGGGAATAATTTCGAAGTAGATTGCGTGCAAAGATAGAAAAAGTGCGATACGAACCTGCTTGAAGCAGTCAAAACCAACCTGGCTGCTACCAGTCGACCGCGCAATGAATTCTTTCGCCAGGTTCGTCACCATCTGTCCGCCAGCGCCGCTCAAAAAACTCCCCGCTGAGTTGAAGAACGACGATCTCGCGTACTGCGCTGTATCATTATCATTACCATCACTATCAAATCTATCTATACTCTGCTTCTTGAAAGGTATCGGAGGCTTTTCGTTAGGCAACAGCGCGTTCGTGTCAAACTTCGGGTACATCTTCTTCGCGTATTGAGGCGAGGAGTAGGCGCCGGAGTGTTCTGCGGCTACCAGGGCCACAGCGATGCATAGGAGCGCGTATACGGTTTTGTCGACCATTTTGGACGGGGGTGGGTGCGCGACTGGAGGAACAGGTAGTGCTGATAGGATTGAGACGGCTCGGACATGCCTGGCGGTTTTATCTCTTCCTTCGCTTTTGTTTGTCGTACGCACGATGACATCTGCTAATGGTGCTATTGTTGTTGCTTTGTAGTGGCCGCGTGTTAATTTTTTTGCAGAACGTTCGAGGTAGAATTTGCAACATTTCGTGACGTAATGGAAGATGAAAAAAAATCTCTGCTAATGTAGGTACCTAAGTATCAAGGTAATTGTCATCTAAATACGCATGTATATCATCCTAATCCAAATTATAAACGTAAATAAATATCATATCACAATTGTCAGTAAAGATTTTTCTTTACTTTTACATATATAACGTAAATCAAACATAACTATATAATTATATACTCGGAAGAATATGTTTCTATGATCGAATTATTTAATATAGGTACATTAGGTACATTGTGTATTGTTAGGTATAATTGTAATGTTACATCCTAAATTATTACAACAAATTGAAAGATTTATTTTAGAGGCTGAGAAATAAAAATACTTAATATAAAAAAAAATTAAGGAACATTACATACATTATAATTTCTTCGATGCATTGCCAGACTATTTAAACCGTTACCGTTAATAAATATATAATATCAATCGATATTATATACTTGTGGCTCGATGAGCTGTAGAACTCGCATCTGTCTTTTTTTTTAAATTACCAATTTCGGCAAAATTGATCGTCAAAAAAAAGTATAATTATTGTACACTGCTCACGAGAATCGGTAGATAAATGTGACCTGTAGAGGAAAACAGCCGGACAGCGGGAGATCGGACGCCAGACACCGGACAAAATATTTTCGGCCCAAGCTGAAGCATAGAACTTCGTTCGCATCGCTCGCGTTCGATTATATTTACTTATACGTATCGTGGCGAATCTTGATCAATATGAGAACTGTCATCTCAGTACAATTTTACGTTTTAAGTTTTTTTTTTTTTTTCGTGTTGTGGCTTTTTGCTGCTTAGGCACTTTGCCAACGTTTTAAGTTTATAAATTGTACGGAGATGACAGCTGTCAAAGGGATCAAGATTCGCTGCGATACGTAAGAACTACTACGACGATACGCATGAGAAAAGGCGACGGTCTCAATTACCCGCAGGGCAACGATGACAAACGTGGCGGAACATCTTTGTTTACCTCGAACGTCGATTGTTTCCGCAATGCACGGGAATGTGGGCCACACTGCATTTCGGTAACTCTGACATAACGAGCCAACACCATGGCGACACCATTTTGGGGCATATTAGAAAAAATCGTTAAACTAGCACATCTTTTTAATGACTTTGAATAATAATAATAATATTTTTTTCTCAAACATGTAATGAAATGTCGTAATTACGTGGGTTATATCAGGCTTCATAGTATCACGTTTCGGGCGGATCAACTCGAGAGAACTGTAAAGGAATTTCATACAAAATTGAAGGCCTAGGCCAAGAAGTATTTTTTTTTAATTTTCATTCCACTATTTGTGGCACAGCATCACGACATTCAGCCATGAAAATTAGTTTGATTTGAGGAGTTTTTATTTATTTATTTCATTGCATGTTTGAGAAAAGCACTAAATTATACATGCCTGGCCGTGAAAAGAGCTTGCCGGCTTCGTATCACTATCCGTCTATACCTACTCACCCGGCAAGCCCTTCTTTCCCGGCGTCTGCAGTAATGTACTATTATAATCAATCATACCATCCGTTGCTACTTGCTTTCACTCCTTGCTCCTTGGTAGACGTTTAGCAGAACGTATTCTTATACGTGTTTTTAATCAGTTACGTTCGAGATAATGGGAACGGTAACGAACGGGTGACGTCATAATGTATAGCCTAATAAGCACCGAAAATAATATTACTTGAATCAAAAAAATTGTTAGGCAGACGATCTTTTCGAACAAAGAGAACAAATCTTGACTCAAGATAATATCGCTTCACGCACTTCATTCTTGACTCTACCAAAAATTAGGGTTTTAAAGCCCAATAAACGGATCACTAAGTTGAAAAATAGTTTTCAGAAACCAATAATATTCCGATTTTTTTATTCTGCCGATCATGATTGGCGGCAAGCTACCCGACAGAGGCTTGGCGTGTCTTAGTGTCGGAGGCCAATCCAATATACGCTGAGCCGGCGTAGTAAGTATATAATATTTTGAACAAGCTATCCAACGATACCCCACACCATGGGTTTAACGAGTAAAAAACACCGGCCAAGGGTTCCGTACCATTATCCATAAATATTTATTTAATTCTGTTATTTTGGTATTTGTTATTGTTGTTGCGGCAACAAAAATACATCATCTGTGAAAATTTCAACTGTCTAACTATCACGGTTCATGAGATACACCCTGGTGACAGACGGACAGGCAGATAGACAGACAGACCGACAGCGGAGTCTTAGTAATAGGGTCCCGTTTTACACTTTTAGTACGGAACCCTAAAAATGAAATCCCCATTTAACATGTAGCCCATGTACCCTACATTTTTTTTTATTATATTTTGTTCTAGCATTTTGTCGGCATGATTGATTTATATAGCTATATAGCCCCTGCTAGACGGTCGCCAACACGCCCCTCCGACCGGGCGACCTTGGTCCGCACCGACCGTGTAGACAGTTGTTTGGAGCAAAATTTCATACTACAGCGGTCGGTGACGACCAAAGTCACTCGGTTGGAGGCGCGTGTTGGCACCCGTCTAGCAGGGGCTTAAGTGTGTGGTGATGCAGACGAGGGGAAGCTCAAATAGCATCCTGAAAATGATAGCAGAGAGGTGCAGGGACTCGGACATACTCCGCCGATACACCGACCTACACGTCCTAAAAAAAAAAAAAAAATTAAATTAAATTAATGCATGTGGCTATAATTTTACTAATTTAGTTATATAGTTGTATAAGTGTTTTGTGTTTTTGTTTTGTGTTTTGTAATGCTATGGATCTAAGAAATCTGAAAATAAACCATTTTTATTTTTATTTTTATTTTATATTTTATTAAGCCGAATTACTGCTTTCTATTATCGAGGGTCAATGAGCTAAGCCGCAGACGGACTGACGGACAAGGCGAAACTATAAGGCTTCCTTGTTGACTACGGAACCCTAAAAAGGAAACAATAATCTTGTTGCACGGAACTCTAAGATGATTTACCAGATCGACATTGTGCGTAAACGAAAGAAAGTTGTTCTACGCTGTGTGTACTGCAAGTAAAAGTCAATTTTCCCCGTGGATGCTCCGAACAGCAAAGTGCAACAATGCAATTGTATCGATTGTGTGGTTTAAGCGTAACCGTAGGCAAATTACGTCGGCAAGTTATGAATAACAATCGTTAAGGCTATGTTTTCATACAAGTAGTAAGTATAGGTAGTATGTATAGGTATCGGCAGGAGAGTTGAGGTGAATGATTATGATATACACACAGCTACATAAAGTAGGCACTAATTGCAAAAAAGGTAGTGAACGAACGATTGCATTTATATTGCAAGGTATTAGGGTCGTTGCAAGATTGGATTTATATTTTCGAAAATTTATAGGTATAGCAAACAGCTGGAAATCAAAATAGGGTAGTAAATTAATTGAAATCATCATTTTATGCATATATTTTCTTTTGTTGAACCTCCCCTGAAATTTCTTGAAACCATAAAACTATGGAGTACTAGTAGAGTAGAACATTAAAATTTTATAGGTAAGGGATTGTATCTTTCAGCTAATTTAAATTATTCACCTATTGTAATGTGGGTGTCTACGCATGAGCGAATGACACGTCAATTTAATTTTGATGGACCCTGGTAAGACTTGGCAAGCTTGCCCGCGAGTCCCGTGACAATAAATTATGTTTAAAATATGTAGGTATATCGATCAAGCACTTTATCTAATATATCAAAGACATTTAAGTATAATGGTAACATAATAAAATGTATAAAGAAATATAATTAAACTAAACCTATATTATAAACTAAACCTATAAAAAGTAAATGCCCCCCAGGTCGCCGTCGTTGGCTATAGTGCCCAGAAGGCTGGCAGCGTTACCTCTTTGGATTGCTAGGCTAATCCTTTGGCCAAAATAGCTGCCAGCCCTCTCCGGATGTTTGGATGAGCCGCTCCGAAAGTTCCTTATACAGGGCCTTCACGACCCGCTCCCCACGGCCCCAGGGTTTCCACTCCAAACAGCACTTTAGTTTAACTAAGTATATAAAAGCTTAGGATTTATTCGTTCACACTATCCTTACTCGTTCACATAAGTACATACCTTAGGTAGGTAGGTACCTAAGGCGTCAACTTCCTGCATGGGGACAAATACATATAATATATAAATTATCCCTAGTATGAGATCTGATATGGCAGGCTATACTTGCTTGATAAGGCCAAACTTGCTTTAATAAATACTCTATTGCACTCTAGGATCACGAGTTGGCCAAAGAAAGAAGGTTTTTATTTTTATAATTTTTAAGTGACATTTTATTTATTTGACCTTCTTCTTTTTGATGTGAACTGTTTGTGGTTCTAATTTTGTGTGGACTGTCAGCCGTTAATTTTTTTTGATACTTATGATTGACATTTATGTATCTTATCGTAATCTTTTCCGTGTATTTAGTCAACTTTAACTTTCTTTTGTGACGTTTCTCAAGCACTCTTTGAGTCTATTTGAAATAAAATCATTTTGATTTTGATTTTTTGATTTTAATCCTGGTCTGTGTCTTTCTCTTACACCACAAATTTTATCCTACTCTTTCCACCCATAATGAGTCTCTGTCTCTGGAATATTCTAACTCAACACGTTCACGAGTAGGTACACGAAGAGATCAAATACACTAATAAAAAACGAAAAAGCTGCGAAACATATCGAAATCGCAAGATAAATCCGTATTTTTTCTGATTTTTCAATCAAACTTCAAACATTTGAATTCAAATTTCAACTTGACATTTGCAGTCAAAACATATATTGGTTAAAACGCTCAAAAAATTCAAAAACATGCGGCAAGAGTGACAGCTCGAACAGCTTGTACCCTGAGAACTTTACGGTTTCGCTCTATGAAAACACAACAATAAATCGATATCAGCCATATGTTACACAAAAAAATTGGTTGGGTAATTTGACTAAATATTCATTAATAATCCACCTAAATTAAATACCGATACGGTTAAAAAATAATGAAAAGTAATCTTCATAAATTCCGTAAAAATCAGGCGAAAATGGTATAAACTTTCTTTACTTTATAATTGACTACGTTTATATAGGGTCATTTCGCCGGTTACGCGACCACCTTCGGTTAGCGACCACTTGAAGAACATGGTTTTTTCAATTGAAGATAATATCAATTCTACAGAGCCTATTGAAACAGTCAGTCGTATGCCTTATTGTTTGTAGTTATGGAATAGGAATTTACAGAAAAAACGAGAAAATATGGTTTCAGTTCTCCAAGTCAGCTAAGTGGTCGCTAACCAGCACATAAAATTAGGTGGTCGCCAACCGGCGAAATGACCCTACGTTCTTTGGGATACGCGCATAATCCATTTATTTTTGTTAATGAATAAACCTTTCTATAGGCCAGATGAAATTCAAGGTCGTAAATATTTAATTAAAATGCCGTTATTTCCTGATGCATATATTTTTGTGTTGTCTCCAAATTTGTGTACTCAAACATGTTTTCATTATAAAAATACTGATAGCATTTTTGTTTGCGAGTTAATTTTTTTTCCTCACTTCCGGTCCATAGAATTATTCATTTCTATAGTAAAAGTTGTTTAAAATAACATATAAAAGCCGTATACAAATAATTAGCCTGATATTGAATTATTTCCAAAAAAACCGTAATTTTCTCAGGGTATTGATGATGGCAGTAGGTGCGGAGGTGAGGGAAGCGCGGTAAATATTTACTTAATTGCATTAGCCAATCACGTGCAATCACGTGACCACAATACTAACGCCCGGATATTTTGTTTGTTCATAGATTGCAGGCCGTGGATGGGGCCGTAAATGTCGCTTCAGGGGTTTTTCCTTTCCATCATTGAAATATTTTATTATACTATGGGACATGCGCGTGCATCGGCGGCCGGAGGCAACTGAGGCGCGCGCTAACGCTGCGTCGGTATTTACGCAGCGGTTGGAGCGAGAGGCAAGATATCGCGCGCTGCTCTCGTGCAACTTATTTTCGCGTCGGGTGGATGGGAACTTGGTATTCTCATGTACCCGTCCTATGCATTTTGTGCTCGCGGGAAAAGGTATATAAGGAGTTTACGTTTGTAAATAAATGTGCGATGTTATGGTTATATAATCATCGCGCGTCCGCCGCGCCGCGCGGACGTGCCACCGGCCGACCACCTGCGCCGCGTCCATTGAGGATGTCCTTTTGGACATAGGCCCGTCGTCCGACGGAGTCATTTCGGAGCAGATGTTCCTGTCTACTGGAAGAAGTTAAAGTGGAGTTGTCGTTTGACTGCATTCTCGCAGCTCGGTACTGAGTACTGGGGGACCTTGCGCTGTCAGTCAGGTTTGACAGTCTGGGAATCCCGGGAAATTACTAAGCGGTGGGGGTGTGGTCGGACTTCGACTCTGCGGAGATTTCGACCACGCCGGCGGATGACCCTGCTCCTTCATCACGGATCTGGACTTCGATGCGGCCCGCGGGACTGCCGTACTGGCTGTAATCTCGTAGCTCGGTATTTAGTACTGGGGGACAGCCTCCATTTGGAGGTGATGGGCCATTTGGAGGTGGAAACCCGGGAAATTGCTGACTATGGGAGAGCGGTTGGTCTTCGGAAACGTGGGACCCGCGTCGCACTACAAGGACAAGAAAAACAATCTGGCCCTTGTCAATCGGGCGCAGTTTCTTCGAGACCGTCGTTAGGCTGTATCTCGTCAGTGGCTCGGTATTGAGTACTGGGGGACCCCGCGCTGTCAGTCATGTTCGACAGTCGGGGAAACTCGGGAAATTGCTGAAAAGCGGAGACGCCACCTGGACTTCGTGATCATCGGGACTTCGCTCGAGAGAAGAGAGCTTCACTGCGTGGACCTGCGTCTAGCCCGTGGATCTTCGGCCGATCTACGTGCGCCTCGCTACCACTGCAGCCGGCCCTGCGGCTGTATCAGCAGTGAAATCCGTGCACCGTGAGCCACGCCCTCTGCGGCGGGGGGGTGGGGGGCTCCGGATCGCCACGAGAGGACATAGAAGAATGAAATAAATATTCTTGCACAGTTATGTATGTGCTCTATGTTATGTTATTTCAATAAAGATACCCCTTAGCTTAAGCTTAGTTAGGATAGTTAAATAGCGCGCTGTGCGCGCGTGCAATGGCCAGTTGGGCCTTGCATAGTTATAGGCAATTAGTTAAGGGCCCCTTCGGGGCCCAACTTAAGAAGCTAGGCAGGAAAAAAAAAAAAAAAAAAAAAAAAAAAATGTGCATTATTATATCGATCGCTGCGTGTTTCACTGGTCTCCTGCCGCCAAAACCCCCATAATACACACACATTCAGGAAGGAATCTTTTGTTCATGGAACATTAAATTTATTTCTGCTCCCTCGTAATGACAACAACAATATTTGGTAACTTAATGTACCTATAATTAAGTAAAAACACGTGCATGGTAATGACTAATGACATTACTTTATGAATTCATTTCAGTTGCATGTAATCGGTTTGATAGGTATAAAAGCAACGGCTAACTACTGAATGTTCCAGTCTTTCGAATACATTTTAAAATGAAGGTTGAGTTTTTTGTACAGATAGGAGTTATTGCCTTCGTGGTATTCTTGCAGTTTATATTGGTAATTCTCTTCCTAATTAATACTAACTCCTAGTTCGCACTGACCGCACCGACTCCGCATCAGCAAATTCGGCCTTACGCTACGCCAGTCGACTACAAAACATTCATGTTATTGCTTAGAAATAAAACATTTCAGACCGTTTTAGACTATATTTATTACATACATTACAACTATATATATTTCTATCACAAATTAAATACCAGCTGTTTGTCCTAAAGCACCTGGGGACAAATTTTCGATTTTCGAGCGCTCGAATCTTTCACTCGAAAACTGACAAATATTACGAAATGCTCTTTTGAAATAGCGATAGAAAATTGAAAAGCGAGTGGTATTGACCACTCGTATCGAATTCTATCGGTAGAAAACTAGTGCCTGCAATTTTGACACTAAAATCGTATTCACTTTTATTTAATTTTCGAGCGCTCGAAAGTCAAAAATCGGCCCCCTGCACTATGTGTACCAGATTATCAAAACAAAGCAAAGTTTCTTTGATCTCAGGTGCTTGGAAAATATATTCAGTCGGTTTCAGACTAATTTAACAATAATTGCAGAGCACGGAGGTGATACTCGAGCGCGTTCAGGTGGACTACTTTAACAAGAAGTATCTAAGCAACGTCACCGTTTATATACGAAGGACGGGCAGGAAGAGTCCCTATTACGGGCATGCAGAGGCGACATCCCATTTCTGGGCTGGAGACAACGTATCGGTAACAAACCTACGAAATATGTACCAACAGTATAGTTAAAGCGGCATTTAGACCTGGCTAAATGCAGTACCCTAATTAGGGGAGGGGAGGTAATCAATCCCGCTCTAATGAGTGAGACTGTTTTATTCCCCTCCATCCACTCCCTCCACTTCCCCAGGCGGTAAACTGCATTTAGCCAGGTCTAAAGGCAGCTTTAGGGTTCGACTGTTCAAAGTAGAATTAGAACTTAGTACCCAAGACCTAACCTAAATGACGACATATTTAATTGTAAAGACCCTACTTGTTAAACTCTATTTATCCTTTAACCCAATCGGTTGACTAATAATTTTTTTAATAAGATTAGTAAGTAAACAAGTAGTTACTTTATGTACCTACTATACCTTGTGCAAATACGAAATTTCATTTTGATGCATGTAAGACGACGTTTAAACTTATTTTTGTCTGTATTTTTACCTGTGTCTTGTTTACAATAAAGTTATTTACATACATACATACTTTTTATCCATCTTATAAATTTATCGTATTGAATATCGTAGTACAAGTTGCTCCCACTCCGTTAAGATCGTTATTGAAGAAAATCTAACGGAAGATCGCGCTTCGTCGGAGGTGCGACAATGTAACATGTAACTAAGATCATTGGACGTCCCGCTTTAAGCACCCTAAAAGAAGCCATAAATCGAAGGAAGTGTAGGACCCTGATTGGAATAGATAATGTTAGATAATTGAAGATAATCTTTCCAGCTTCACGGGGTGTTTTATGAATTTCTCCACAACGAATACAAGCGCAGCTTCGTGGAGCTGGACCTGAACATGTGCGATGTAGTCAACAAGGAGCCCTGGCACATGGTAATCGGAGCGCTATTGGTCAAGAGGGGCTTCGTATGCCCGACGCCACCGGTGGGTAAATAAATTCACGAAATCTGGCGAGAATGGAATGCACAAAAGGAATGACTTATTTTTAACTCGCCAACAGCCCACAAAAGGAGAGTAATGTTTTTTTTCAGGGTTTATGTATGTATGTGAGTTTTTTTATTCCCCCAGAACTACTCAACGCCTTAACCGATTTAGACATGCGAGATATCATTAGAACGTCAACCCATGCAGGTTAGGTCAGTCCGTAGAGTATATCTTTGTTGCAAAAGGTGGTGTAGAAGTTTTTTTTTTAATATTGTTTACATCGATACAACCGAGCAAATACCTATCATAAAGGTTACACGAGATATCTTGGGACAACTTTTGGCGCACAAATCCCTGAAATTTTGAGACTTTTTTTGGTTTCTCACTCGTAGCTTCTATACGGTGCATCCTAGCGAAAATTTACTCATAAAAAAATTAAAGAACAAGAAATTATGCGTCTAATGAGTACCAATACATAACACTTTGGTTCAGCGACATAGTAGAAAAACATGGTCGAAAGCGAGGTTTTCCTCAATTTTGTAAGTTATTTCAAGATAGTGGTTTTTAAGCTTCTGCGTTCTAGTTTTGAGTTTAACTATAGGTTTTAGCTCTTTAATTGTAGGAATTTACAGAATCGAGAGTTATTTCAGCATTAGTATCATGATAACTGGTGATCGAAGAGCTGGCGGTTTTCTCGTGCAACGCATCAGCATTGCAGTTCAATGAGGAAATACCGCCAGCATACTCGGTACAATGCCTAGAGGGTCTTTTTGGCAAAAACGGAAAATGGCAAAAACGGAACCCTTATAGTTTCGTCATGTCTGCCCGTCTGTTCGTCTGTCCGTATGTCATAGGCATTTTACTCGAAAACTATAAAGTTTATTTGCATACAATTTAGAGGATAGGTGTATTTTATTAGCCGCTACATAATTCTATAATGATATGACAAAAAAATATTATTTTAGAAGTACACTCACATACATGTAACTGCGAGTCAAAAAAAAGAAAAACATCGTATGTCCACGTGTGGCACATCAATCGATAGGCCTTTTAAAATAAATTTAAGGTTTCTCAGCAAGTTTTTCGATAAAGTGAAAAAAATCGGAGAAAAAAAAGCCACAAGGCTGCCAAAATGTGTCCCAAGATATCTCGTGTAACCTTTTCTGATATTTGTTCGGTTGTATCGATTTAAACCATATTAAAATAGTACATTATGATACATGTGTGCTAAGTTGGTCATTTCACTCGAGTCGGTTTTTAAGCCTGAGCCGAAGGCGAAGGCTTAATGGAGACGAGAAGTGTAATGACCAATGCTCACGTGTTTCATACGACGTTTTTCAACACATTTGCGAGGAAAAAAAAAATGAAATAAAAAATGAAATTGTTAAAAGATATGTAATGAAAAGGCACTAGTGCGATAATGTAATGTAAAAGTCACGGCATGGGTAATATTCTGTATTATTTTGCTAATATTTAAAAAGATATGTAATGAAAAGGCACTAGTGCGATAATGTAATGTAAAAGGCACGGCATGGGTAATATTCTGCATTATCAGTGTAAATACGCTGTAATAAGACCTACTTTACGAGCAGGTGTGTTGAAAAAAAACTTCTACACCACCTTTTGCAACGTACCTCCCCGTGCTTTGAACCCCTACGGACTGGCCTAGGTGACATAGGCTATTCGACGTCGCGATAAAAAACAATATGGCTTTATATACTCCATATTGTGTGACCTTAAGAAGAAAATAGTTTACAATTCTATCGAGTCCCATACGGGACTCAATAGAATAATATAAAGAGTTTAAAATGGCAATTTCATAAACAAATATAACTTTTGTATTGAAAATTTAATTTCATGACATGAGATATTCTAAAATAGAATCAAGAATAGCTAAGAAAAATACCATCCGGGCCGAATGTATTGAATGACATCAAAAGAAAGGATTTAGAAAGTTTCTGTTAGGAATCCTCAGAAATGTCAAAAACTAAGTAATAAAATCAAATAACGCTGAAGACTGAATTTTCCTGTCGTCCTTGCAAGCATGATCTGACCTGACTTAGATTAAGCATCGCGTTTAAAAATATTAAATAGTGATTGTATTGTCCACAGGGTACATACAGATTCCATAACATGACGGTATCAATGATCAACTTTCACTACGTCTGGCCGTTTGAAAAGGGCATGATGGAAGGGTATTCGCAATTGACGACTACCAAAGAAATATTATCGCGCGGGCGACTCTACTTTACCATAAAGCGTGATATCCCGAAAGGAAAATAGATAATATATCATTTTATAATATTATATGTCCGACACGATTATAAAATTGTCGTGGAATAATGAAATTGAATTAAATTGAATTGATAATTATTACATGAACGAATTACATACAAGAGGACTGCCTAAATATAAAGCCGTATTCTTTAGAAATAAAATGGCTGTTGCAGATGGCACTACCTTAGACAATTTTATTCTTCGAACTAGCTTTTGCCCGCGACTTCGTCCGCGCGGAACTCGTTTATATCGTAACTTTCTCCCCCAGATAAAAACTATCTTTAGTAAGGATTCTTTGGGAAGGCCCCAGAATTCAAAGTATCACTACACCAAATTTCGTCTCAATCGGTTCAGCGGTTTAAGCATGAAAAGGTAACATTGCAGACAGACAGAGTTACTTTCGCATTTGTAATATTAGTATGGATTCTATGAAGGAAAGGGTCATTATGGCTGAGTTGCATGATTTTATAGATTAGCTTACTCTGCCTTTTTTTACAAAATAGACTCCGCCGCAAACTTGGTTTCTAGACTTTTTTCAGTATTATTTTGCATATTTTCATATCACACGGCCGTAAGGACCTTTTCTACTAAACCGTAGGAGTAAATAAACTGACTTGTAATTTAAATATTTTGTATTAAAAATAAAGATACGTCAACAAAATGTAACATCTAATAGTTTTCAAAATAGCCATAATAAAACTTCTTTTTTCCCCGTTTTAGTAAACATCTACCGCCATAAGGTACCTTTACCCTTGGAACGTCACATACATATATTTACCTATGTAATGTTCCTATTCCCCAGAACTCCCAACTACCGCTATACCGTAAATGGGTTCCATCCAATTTTTCACCCCCTATTTCACCTCCTTGGAGAATGCTCCAGGACTCAAACTATCTCTATACCAAATTTCATCTAAATGGGCTACATCCAAATTTTCACCCTCATTTCACCCCCTTAGGGGATGATTTCCGGAATAGAAACTATCACATGTTCTTTTTCCAGGACTCAAACTATCTTTCAACCAAATTTTATCAAAATGTGTCACAAACAAATTTCCAACCCCAATTACACCCCCTTAGGGGATGATTTTCGGGATAAAACTATCCTATGTCCTTCCTTAACTATCGCTTTACCGTAAATGGGTTCAATCCAAATTTTCATCCACCATTTCTCACCCCCTTATGTTCTTTCCTTGGACTGAGACCTCTCTCTATTCCAAATTTCATCTAAATGGGTTCTATCGAAATCTTCAACCCTCATTTCACCACCTTAGAAACTGAGTTTCGGGATTAAAACTATGCATTGTCCTTCCCTAGGACTCCTTCTATCTCTTTACCAAATTTCATCTAAATGGGTTTTATCCAAATTTTCACTCCCTATTTCATCCCTGAGGGGATGATTTTCGGGATTAATACTATCCGTTGTCATATTCCGGGACTCAAACTATCGTCCAACCAAATTTCATCAAAATGGGTCACAAACAAATTTTCACCCCCAATTACACCCCCTTAGGGGATGATTTTCGGGAGTAAACTATCATATGTCCTTCCCCAAGACTCCGACTCACTATACCGTAAATGGGTTCCATCCAAATTTTCAAACCCCATTTCACCCCCTTAGGAGATGATTTCTGGACTAAAAATTATGTTAAGTCCTTCCCTAGGACTCTTAACTATCTCCATACCAAATTTCATTTAAATCGGTTCTATCCAAATTTTCACCCCTCACTTCACCCCCTCAGGAGGTGATTTTTCAGGATGGAAACTATGCATTGTCCTTCCCTGGGACTCCTTCTATCTCTATACCAAATTTTAACTTAATGGAATTTATCCACATTTTCATCCCTATTTCATCCCCTTGGGGGATGATTTTCGGGTTTCAAACTATCCACTGTCATTTTCCGGGACTCAAACTAGATCTATAAGAAATTTGCTCTAAACGGAGTCCATCCAAAATTTCACCCCCCATTTCACCCCCTTAGGAGAAGATTTCCAGAATAAAAACTATCCAATGTCCTTCCCCAGAACTTAAACTACATCTAAACCAAATTTTATCAAAATAGATTGCATCCAAATTTTCACCCCTCCATTTTACCCCTAAAAGGAAGATTTTCGGGATAAAAACTATCATTTGACCTTTTTCGGGACTCAAACTAATTATATACCAAATTTCATCCTAATCGGTGCAGCTGTTTAAGTAGCTCTATACAAATTTCCACCCCCCATTTAATCCCCTTAGGGGTTGATTTTCAGGATAAAAACTACCCTTAGTCCTTCCCCAGGACTCAAACTATCTCTATACCAAATTTCATCTTAATCGGTTCAGCCGTTTTCACTTGATGCGTGGTCACATAAACAGACAAAAACAGATAAACAGACAAACAGACAAAAATTCTAAAAACTGTTGAAACGTGTTTTGTTATCGATTTTAAGTATCCCTAGCCAATTTTTTTTCGAATATCTTCCATGTACAGACTTTCGACCCTCTTCAGCTTTATTATATGTATAGATGGCACACATACACCTCTGGTATCCGTTTCTCAAAACATTCATTCCCAAAACACCCATACGCTTATTTTTGGAGGGCTTCTGCCCTGAAACGCCAGTCCACTATAACGGGGCTCCATTTTACTTTAATTGTTAAATGTATATTTTATGTAATGTAGTAATCAATCGATCTTTAGGTACTTCTGTTGTATGAGCTCCCACGTTTCTTCAATAAAACTCCTCCGTACCAGTAACTATTTTATTCAAACACTAACACCACAGATCCACTTAATGTTCTTCGAAGCCCAAAACGACCAGTTCAAGCGTAGTTTTGTGGAGATCCACTTCAAGCTGTGCGACATGTTCCATCGCGACCAGTACTTCGGGAAAATGTTTGGCGCAGTCCTAGAAAAATATGGAACCTCTTGTCCTTTTTCGCCAGTACGTTATATATGGTATCAAAGAAGGCATGTTAGAATGCTTGGTATTACTTACATACGGGATTTTTCGTGAATTCCACGGTAACCTAGCTAGCATGATCGCATTTATGTCGAACAAATAGCGTAATTCGTCCCTTATTAACAAGTATTATTAACAAGTACTTGAGATTATTTGAGTTGGCCAAATTGCATGAAAGTAGTCCATTCAAAAAGCAACTCTTATACGGCATTACCTCGGTTTTTTTATAATCTATCTATATCTATATTATTATTACGCGAGAATTATTGTACGTGCCATCAGATCTACAGTTATGGTACAATTTTGATAAATGATATGTCATTCGATTCGTCTTATGCTGCCGATTTGCAATAAGGTCTTCGTTTTTTTAATTTTGAAGTGGATACTTCTTTGCTCGCGTTCTTGTATAGGGCTACAGTTCAAAATGTATCACGTGACTTCCGGAATAACTTTTTGTAGAGAAGCCTAATCTGATTTCAAATAATTGTTTGTTACATGTTTTAATCATTCTTTATTTTCCATTAGTTGTTAATCACAAAATGTTGTTTAGTTTATGTGGCAGACATGAAAATAATGCTGAAATTACCGCCATTTTCAATGTTTCGCGAGTCAACAGAGCTAGATACCGATTTATCTGTACTTATAGAGACTTATATTAGATTTATTTTAGTAAATTAATTCAGACATATTGGGGCTCCATAGCCAACAAAGAAGTATCCACTTAAACTTAATTAACGGTTGTATCTCTGACACAACCTGCTTCTTTTTTTATCGGTATGGTACTAAAATTTTAATTTACAATTACTACTGTGCGCTGACCACGTGACTTTGGCTGCGTGACATCAAATTCAAATTCAAAATTCAAATTCAAATATTAATTCGTGACAATAAAAACACATACATCCTATCCTATACTATTAAACGAGCAATATTTGCATATGTATACATGTATGTATGTATGTATGTATATATATATATATATATATATATATATATATATATATATATATTTGCAATCACGTTCTCGGAAACGGCTCTAACGATTTCGATGAAATTTGGAATGTAGGTGGTTAAGGAGGCGAGAAATTGATTTAGATAGGTCTCATGTCCGGGAAAATTCGTTTTCTCCATATTTTTCCATTTTCATCCGAGCGGAGCTCGGTCGCCCAGGGACTAAGAAATAATATAAGACACACTTTGTCACGAAAAGGACCCTGCTCAGCATGTTGCTAGCTTTGCAGCCAGCGCTGGTCTTCCGCAGGGTCCATAAGGTGAGAGCACGGTGGGCAACAACGACAGATACACATGCAATATCATAAAAAAAAGTATAAAAATGAACTATTATGTAACATCACGTGACGTAACTCCTGGTTCGACTTGAGATGACAATGCAAATAAACATACAAGAGTTTAACCCAAACCTGGAGTAAGTTCTTCAGCATGAGAAATTATAAATGTTGAGTCGGCCACATATGGATACAACACTAAGAATATTAAGAAAATAGAAAATGAACGATATTTTAAACAATATTTACAAAAACTGACAGACGTATTGTGTCAACTGTGGATTAATTTTTTTATTGACATAGAGACGTCAATATTATTTGCCATGTATTTTATTACTTCAAAAAAGTATATATGTAGGTATACAAACTCATTTTCCCATATTCGAGATGTTGGGAGAAGATTGAGGTTTAATTAATAAATGCATTAATAGGGAACATTACGCAAAGCTCTGTGTAGGGGGCGACACTAACACAACCCGTAAACAAACCGCCATGACGTACAATGTCATATTTATTTACCTAACAAACAATAACAAATAATTAATAAAAATGCGTTAAACTACAATAGTTTTATTATCCTTCGTGTGTAAAATACCTGTACTGTGATATTAAAATGGCATCCTATCGCCATTTAAAGGTGGATGAGGGCTTTCTTTTGCTTTACGACGTAATGCCCTTCATTCTTGCATCCAATTACGCGGCACTGATGCATTTTATTTATTGAAATATTCTCTTCCCTATTTGATCCAGAGCTTAGAAGGACTTGTCAAAGTTGTCAAAAAAACTGTTTACTAATTGTGTTAGTGCTGCACTCTGGCGGCAGAACATTGCAGTAATGTTCCCTATTGTCATGAACCCCATATACGGCTTTGTTAGCCTTACTTAGCACAATGCCGTAGTCACCGATAGGCTCGCCTTATTTCCAGTAATAAAGATGTAGAAAACGAAACTCGATTACAAAATTTTCTTTCGGGATGCCGGGGACTCCTGGTGACTTTGTTGACCTGACTTGAATACCATACTTTAATTACCATATTTTGATTACAGGTAAACCTACCTATTTATATAACCATATAAATTGTAGTTTGTCAAACCGATATGACTTAGTTAATACTTGAAAACATAAATTAGTATTAAACTATTTAGCAGTATGTATAAATAGTCAAATGCAACTAAATATAACCGGTAAAATATTATTTTAAACCATTTGGCGGTTACACACTGGTACATATAATATGTATTCGTATCGATGTCGCTGATAGAGTTCCAGTGTGCGCTGCTAGGTTCAGAAGGAACAGTGCAGCTGCCGAGTTTGTTGTTCTTTTAGCACCACCCGGAGGTCACGTGTAGGACTTCTAGGGTTATTCCTACGGACGTAGAACAACAAAGACCTGTTTAAACCATTAACGGTCCCTGATTCAATATTCTTTGATCTGTGCCGATACTAATAATAAACAGGTGTAATGTCTGTAAAATGTAAGTTTGTATGTTGGGGGTAATCTCAGAAACTGTAGGTACCCATCAAATTCTAAAAACCCTTTCTTCAGAAAGTTATATGTGGAATGGACCTACAGGATTAAGTATGCGCTGTATTTTATCCGGTCGCTCCGCCCAGATTCTTTGTATCCGCGAGCCGCGCGGGTACCTAGTGTTTTAACCGCAACGAAATGGCTGACCATTATAGGCACTTTAGCATGTTTTGACGAAGATAAGCCAATTTAATTTCATATCTAGATAGATATGAAATTAAATTGGCTTGACAATTATGATTATGAATGCGAGAAAGACGGATATCTATCTACAGCGATAAGTAATAAAATTACATTCAGATGACTACAGGTTGTGGTACTTGTGGTACTACACAATTTTTGTTAAAAAAAGGTTTTGCAGCTTAATATATCTATAAGGCCCATTGGCCTACTGGAAAGACTTATTCTCTTAAAGGATTTAAAACCATTCTGGGTTGGAATTGAGTTGCATTTGTTTTGTTTTGGTATTTTATTGAAACAAACGAAATTCAACTCTTTTTCTGACAATAGTTGATTCAAATTTCAATTTAAGGCCTTATGAGGCTATATCTTTTACTTGAGATTATTTGAGTTGGCCGAATTGCGTCAAAGTAGTCCATTCCAAAAGCAACTCTATTATCCAAGATATACGATTCAAATTCCTATGACAGTTTAAAAAAGTCGGCGACCAATCTCAACCATATCTATGTGCAGGCGTTGTTGTTGCCGTGTAAAGGATGCTTCACAGTTCACAGCACAGGACTGTTATGCTTTATGCGCTCATGCGCCTCACTCCACCCGTCACGCCTAACGAAACTAGACCTCTACCTACGCTTAGTTACTACGAATCACGGCGTGAAGATATATTTGTGGGTAAGCGTTGAGGTGAGTTTAAAACAAGTTACAGAATAGTGGCGCAGTACATCGTTCCGTACCCGGTCCGACGACGGGATATAAATAAGTGGTATATGATAATACTTAGTAGAAAAGCAACCTAAGAATATAATATTAAATGTCCTTTCCCTTTCAGGGCATGTATCACTTCACAAACACAACGCTGCAAGCAGACGAGATTCCCAACATACTGCACTTCCTGAAGGGCAAGGTTGAACTAATGTTCAGCCAACTTCCGACAGAAGATTTGATTGCAAAACTCTACATCATATTTAGTATTAGAGGGTCGTAAGCAACTAAACAAGAAGGATTAGTACACCGCGAGGGTCACAAATATCCTTTAAAAGTAACTCATATTTCTATGTAGGTACCTAATCTAATTTCGGATGTTAATGTCTGTTCACCCCGTAACCGGTAACTTTGGCACTGTTTGGGGGAGGCCTATGTCCAGACGTCTTTCGGCTGATATGATGATAATATGATGATGACCGTGTCACTGATACTACATAAACAACAGGCTTGTTGAATACAATAGGCTTGTTGCGTGGTGTTAAAATTGATAACGTCGTGTTACCAACCAGTAGTAAACCATCAAATGATTATAATATTATCTCACTATTGTGAATAAAACAAAGGCGAAATTTGCGTTTCTCTGTAAAGACAAAAGGTTTATTTTGAAATCAATCTTATAACATCTAACTTACTACAATATTTGTTTATACAATAGAACTTACCTGTAAAGACAAAAGAAACAACATTTAAAGCCTCTATTTTAGGGTTTTGTTATTTCTTTCACACAAAATCAATCTTATTAATAATGAACAATCTTCATATTTTGCTAATCATCAATGTCAGTTTCATAACTGTCATTGATGACATTTGGTGCACTCTATGGGTAAAGCGGCTAGCTGCGTTCAGATTAACACAGGGACAGGAACCGGTTACCCTAATCGGGGTTTTCCATAGGCTTATTTTAAAGGTTGTTTTTAAAAACCCCAATCAATAAGGTTACCTTATCATAAGGTAACCTTATTGAAAGGGTAACCCCAACGATCCAGTTAACTCAGTTAACCTAGGTTAACACTAACCGAAATGAAAACCCCATCCAATACGGTTACCGTATCATGAGGTTTTGAACCAGTTTAAAGGAATATGATTGTAACGCACACTTAAATACGACTTATTATTGAATAACCGCCGTGGCTGGCATCGGTTTTACCAAGCTTGCTAGGATACCGCAAGGCGCTCGGCGGCACTGTTGCGATGCCGCGAGGCAAAAGTCGCAAGCGCCGTCTGCAAGCCGCGGCACTTAATGCGTTTCACTCAACCATGTTGATCTCTATGCAAACTGGTTTCGTTTGCCGAAAACGCGGCTTCTTATTCAAACAGTGTGTCAAATGGTACATTGCTTATTTATTATGAAAAAAAAAACAGTTTGAATAAGAACCCGATTCGCGCACCGAGGATTCCGTACAAACTTAGCTTATAAAGGATTTATGATGATTAATAATTAAGTAATTAGGACTATTTTTTTGGTTGATCTTGTTAGGTACTGTTTTCAAATCCAGTTTTCGGAGCTGTACGATTTTACCCAGTTTAGTGCATTTTATTATATACGTTTCTAATGAACTCGTCGATCTCATTGATTGGCTCTAGCTAGCCAAATACACAATATCAGAATGTAAGAATCTGTTGTCAATATGACAACGATACATCGGCACCTCCGCACGTATAACAACATAGAGTTATTATCCCGGGACTACAAAAGAATATGAATAAATTGTGTTTTTAGAAATCCGGGATTTAAGTATGAACCCTTATTGGTCCTAATTTATGCAAATATTATAAAGAGGAAAAATCTGTGAAGCTGTAGCTTCGTAAGTTTCATAGTGTGTGTGTATGTAAAAATGGGCAGTGATCAGAATTTATGGTGCAACACGGTGGGATATCGAGTAGAAATATTAATATGAAAATCACCAAATTACAATATCTTGTATAAAAAAAAATGTTTTTTTATAATTGTAGTTAAGCCGCTTAGATCTATGGCAGATCAGTTATTTAGATTTTTTTTGTATGTAGTGATATTATTTTATATCAATTGTTAAAATGTTATTAAATTTTGTTCTCCAAAAATAAAAGTAAGTCTCGGAATCATTTACTCCGTTTCGCATCGGGAAATCGGATCGTTGGTAATAGGTAATAACTGGAACCACTGGGCCAATTAATTTTTATTTCATCAATGTACTGTAGAATGGACTTTCTGGTTGGTCTTAGGCCATAGTTAATGTCACGGTTTGCCTGCGTTTTTTGCAATTAAGAGATAGTACTCATATAAAGAGATTTATTACCTTGTTATTATTATTTTATTTTTCTATTGATATGACTATCGATGTTGTTATCGCACGGCGAGGTAAAAGCGGGCCAAAAACGAATGTGTTTTGGTATTTTCTAATGTTTTAGGATTAACCAGATTACGGCGGCGGTCGTAGTGACAGCAATAAATGCCTCATTCATTATTATAAATACGTTCTTGCCAACGTTGTTATCTTTAAGCGACTTAAGCTTTTAACTTTGCGTTTGATTTTAACTGGAGTGTGATATTTCTCATTATTTTCAGAATAAAATTTTTCGCAAACATTCGAGCTTACCTGCAAGTCGTAGTATGTAATTAGTGCATTATTTTTTACCTTTTAGTGAAGTTAGGACGTATTACTTGCAGTGAATTTTGTAGTTGTTGTTGTTTTTGTTGCGTTTGTACCTGATTAAATTGACGATTTTGGTTACTGTTTATGGACACTGATTGGTGCATTTCGATTGGTTTGTGAAGTTTAATTGGATTTACAAATGAATGTTATTAAGGTGAGTGTATACATTTGAATATTCCACTTAATATTTATAAATGCGAAAGCTTCGATGTTTGTTACTCAATCACGCTTAAATGGCTTAACCGATTTGGGTGAAATTTTTCACTAAGATAGTTTATGGTCTGGATTAAAATAGAATAGTTTTTATCCCGGGTCCACGCAGACGAAGTCGCGGGCGGAAGCTAGTATTGTATTCTGTCGCCAAATCTTTAAAGTATTAATGTCAATACGTATATTACTACTTCACCACAATAACTACGAAATTATGAACAGTAATAAAATCCCGGACATATATAAAATAATGCTTACTCGACATTTTAAGAATCCCGGCATTGGATGGTGTTAGCAACTTCTAAACGTGCGACGCCCTGGCATTCAGATAATTATACAAATGGCGCCGATAATAAGGAACGCTGTTCATCGGTACTTTGAATATGATGATTGTTTCGGTATCGGCACTTGTCGGTTGTGAAATAATAAGTTAAAGGTATGGTGTTTAAATATATAAATTATAGATCTTGCATATATTAGTTAAGTTTTCTGAAATAATATAACTAAACTTATTTACACTAAAACTTAGAAATGAATTGCTTTCAAGAGTTTCATTAAAATAACTTGTAACATGTGTCAGTATTATTTTCTCCTAAAAACTCACTTCAGGTTCAGGTTCTCTAGTGGCGTGGCACAAGGTGGACTGATGATCTGGTAAAGGTCGTAGAAGTCCGCTGGATGCGGGTGGCGCAGGACCGGCCATTGTGGCACTCTTTGGGGGAGGCCTATGTCCAGCAGTGGACGACTTTTGGCTGATATGATGATGATGATACACTCAGTTTATTTATCAGTTTAGTAAGGTAAACACTAAACATTCAACCAACTTGAGAAATTACAAAGCAGCCAAACATGCTTAGTGAGCATCAAGTTCTTGCAACGCTGAGTCAAAAAGTCAGAATCAAGATGTCATTTAAAATAAGTAACTTATATGTATTATTAACTTACACCACACTAGTTAACTGTAAACATAACGTAAACTGCGTACTTTTTAGGGTTCCGTACTCAAAGATTAAAACGGGACCCTATTACTAAGACTCCGCTGTCCGTCTGTCTGTATGTCTGTCTTTCTGTCCGTCTGTCACCAGGCTGTATCTCAACAACCGTGATAGTTAGAACGTTGAAATATTCAGAGATTATGTATTTCTGTTGCCGCTATAACAACAAATACTAAAAACACAGAATTAAATAGTTTTTTATAGATAATACGGAACCCTTCGTGCGCGAGTCAGACTCGCACTTGGCCGGTTTTTCTATCTTCTATCTATCTAATTTCTGTTGTTTGTTATCAAAATTACCCAATCTTGTAATATACCAAATAGATGCCCAAAACTGTATGTACGTATGTGTTTGCTTGCATTACCTACCGTGCAGCTAATACAAAGAAAAAATACAGATCCATGTTAACGTAACTACGATTTAGTCAATTTTGACGTCAGTACAAACAATTATAAATACGGAAATACCATATACCTATCTTTGTGAATGCTTTAGTATATAAAAGGTTGCACTCATAACACAGTCGGTAAAATATATTTATAATAATGAATAAGGTATTTATTGTTGTCATTATGACTGTCCCTGCATTCTGGTTAATCTTAAAACAATGGCAAATACCACGAACGGTGAGCTTTCGGTCCGCATCCTGATGCGCAGTGGATTCAATTTTACGAGTAGGCGTGATAGATCTGGCGTGATTCCACTTGAACGCAAACAATACACGCAATAAACCAAATACTCCTAGAAGCTCCTAGAAGATTTTAAAGGAGCTGGTTCGGCTTTACCTGTTTTGGTGCAGACCAACAAGTGTTGATACTTTTAAATATTATTAAT
Source organism: Epinotia brunnichana (assembly GCA_963854355.1). Taxonomy (NCBI): domain Eukaryota; kingdom Metazoa; phylum Arthropoda; class Insecta; order Lepidoptera; family Tortricidae; genus Epinotia; species Epinotia brunnichana. The sequence goes on along the minus strand of OY977949.1, from coordinate 10,306,787 downwards.
AGAATAATTTAAAAACAGGTACATACCTGAAATTAATTTTATTTATTTATTTCATTTCTGAATTATCTTCGGTACTTTCAGTGTCAGCGTCACTTCCAACATTTATTCTAAGGTTGGAACATGGTGTTTTTAAAAATCCTTCTTCAATTTTCTTACAGTGGTTGTAAGAATTCTGCCACAGAATCGGATCGGAAGTATTAATAATGTCACGTATTTTAGTTATAACACTATAGTATGACCATATCTCTCAAATGGTCGTTTTGTTTTGCTGAGCTGTGTTAATTTTGCTAAACGAAAAGGTAACAGGAAAAGTATCAAGATCGTTTGAAGCACCGCCGGCCGGTGTTTAGCAAGTGTTTGCAAAAAATGGGCTCGCCGCGACTTAAGCCTATTGTTATTGCTAATGACGGTCTCAAGTGGAATCACGCCAGATAATATTGAATCCACATAAGCACTCCGATAACAAATACTGTAACAAATCTCTACATTTCTGTTCACATATTAATACGTTAATTAAAATGAATCGCACTAAAACGCTTTTAAAGAGTAATTTTTATGATCCCGGGATTGGGTGGTTTAACAACTCTATATTAGGTGCACACACGCCGCCGCCTCAAAGATTATCCTATCGACTACTGATTTCCGTGACGCGACGCCACGTGGAAATAGTTATTTGTTATACAAGGGGGGAAAGTTGTATTTTACCTGCGAGTGTTCATTTTGGGTATATACTCGCTACGCTCAGGATTCTATTTTTGAACCACTCGCTTCGCTCGTGGTCAATCATAGAATCCTTTCGCTAGCTCGTGTCGAGAAGCACACGAGAAGTAAAATAACTTTTCACCCGTGTATAACACTAATCTTTTCACCTCACTACAGCGAGGAAAATAAGAAATAGGGTAAAAAAAAGTTAAAAAAAGTTGTAAAAAAAGTAAAAAAAAAAGTTAAAAAGTTGAAAGAACTTTCAAAAAAGTAAAAAAAAAAGTTTAAAAAAGTTTAAAAAAAAGTTTAAAAAAATATGTTATAAAATATACAAAAAACCAAAAATAAACATTTAACGTTCTACGTCATAGTACTTATAACGTTCTACGTCTACTTTCTTCACATGTGGATAAAAATCGATTTTCTCAATAGATATCAAACATACAAAAAGACCTTTCCGAGCAAGTGAGGTGAAAATATTTTGTTCGTATAGTAGGTACATTTGCATCCAATTTTTTTTTTTTTAAAAAGAAATGAAAAATAAATATTTATTTCCGTAACACAGTGATATGCAGATTACAAGGTAGGGGCTTCCTATTAAGTATATTTTAATATATCTAACTATATATTTATTTCATTCGTTACTTAAGAGCCCTTAAGTTACCTTTACTGCCACTGAACTTTTATATCATGTTTTTTTCTATAGAAAGTTAGATTGTGTGTGTCATGTCATGATATAAAACTAATTAAATAGTATAACTACCCACCGGGAGTCTGATCCCATGAAACAGCAACGCGAGTACGATACGCGATACTCTATAACATGTTTAAACATAATGCGCAAATCACAATAAGCAGCTGATGATAAGGTTACCATAACCCAATGAAAACCCCAATTAAAAACCCCATCCCAATAGGGTTTGAGGTTAACTCAATGAGTAGTTACGGTTAACACTTCCGATAAGGTTACCGTAACAATCGGTTAACCGTATCATACGGTTAACCCCATAACAGGTAACCGAATTGATTCGGTTACCGGATCGATACGGTTAACCTTAAAGAGGTGTTTTCCGGTCCCTGAATTTAACATTAAGAAAATAGTTATTACAATTTTCTTTACATCTCCCTCCTATAGGAAAACAATTGCAAAGGAGAAAGCAGTAACGCAATTGTTCATTCAGGTACTAAGTACCACTGGAGACAATTTTGTGATGTGGTAAAGGTTGGATTCCAGTTTCTTGTGTCCTGCATCAACTTCATAGATGGAGCTTGAAATTTTCTTTAGAATCTTAAATGGTCCAATTCTTAATTCATCCATCTTCTTCCTATTCAGTCGGTTCCCATTTTCTACATAGACCATGTCTCCCTTTTCAAATATGTATTTTTTTCTATGTTGGTCGAATCTTTCTTTATTATATTTGTGGGATCTTATTGTGTTGTTGTAAGCTAATTTTCTATCTCTTTTCAGATCTTCTTTTGAGCTTTTCGTTTTTAATTCTAATGGCAAAATATTTACGTTTTCGCCTTCTAAAAGGTATTTCGGAGTAAATTTCGTGACAGTGTGTTCTGTGTCATTGTATTTTTCTACACATTTCTGTGCAATAGTAGTCCAGGCTGTTTTCTTATTACTTTCATTTATTGTACATCTTATCTTATTGACTAAAGTTTGATTTAGTCTTTCATTAAGACCATTAGAAAATGGTGCATCTACGGCTGTAAAAACCATTTTTATATTTTCATTCTTTAGAAAGTCTTTAAATTCTTTAGAATTTATGCCGGGGTATTGGTCTGTTAATACCACATCAATATTATAACTTTTAGTGACATATTTTATCAGTTTAATGAAATCACCGGAGGTTTGATTTTTAGATGTCAAAATATATGCATATCTTGTGAAATGATCAACTAGAAGATGTAAGTATTTTTTTGTTGACCGTGATCCTCCAAAGCCTCCAATTGTATCAATAGATGCTATTTCAAACGGACGACTTGCTGGGCCAAAATGTGACATTAAGCCATATTTTGGTTTCCTCCTCGACTTGTTCTTTATACATGTTTCGCATTCGTCACAAATGTTGTTAATGTTGGTGAAAATATTTTTTGCCGTGTAGAATGGTGTTATTTTATTTATCATTTGGGTTCTCCCAATGTGGCAGTAAGTATTGTGAACATCCTTAATGAGGGTCTTGCTAAGCGCTTCAGATAGTATGATTTTATTTCTACATTTGTTCTTTTTGTAATAAATTTTGTTCTCCAATATGATGTTTGCTTTGTCAATTTGTAGTTCTTGATTGTTGTGTTGATCATTTTTAATATCTTCTAGGTTTATTAGATTTACAACTTTCACAACGTCATCTGTGTTGTCATCTGGATCTAGGACCGGATTTCTGCTTAAACAGTCTGCCTCTTGATTGTATTTTCCTGGGTTGTATTTTATTTTGAAATTATATTGGGATAGATAATAAGACATATCACCAAGTTCTTCATCCGTTCTTGCCTTGATGTTCATATTTTCCAATGGTTTATGATCGGAATATACCATAAATTCTTTTCCCATAAGCCAGTGCTGCCAATATTTGACAGCTTCTTTTATTGCAAGGCATTCTAGATATATGGCCTTTTTCCTTTTTTGAGTATCAGTTAATTTCTTCGAGAAGTATGCCACTGGCCTACTGTCTCCGTTTTTATCTGTTTGTTTTAAAATGGCTGCTACTCCGCTGATACTAGCATCCGTATAGATGTTTATTGGCAATTCCGGATCAAATATTTTCAGAATTGGTTTTGAACATAGCAATTCTTTTATTTTATCAAATGATTCTTGACATGCTGGCGACCATATAAATTTTACATCTTTTCTTAGTAAATTATGTAACGGATGTAGAATAATTGCACTATGTGGTATAAATCTATGGTGAAAGTTTACTTTTCCCAGGAATTGGCGTATATTCTTTTTTGTTTTTGGTACTGGAAAATCTTTGACTGCGGTTAAATAGTCTTTCAGTGGTCTGACTGAATTGTTCTCGACTATATGACCCAAATATTTAGCATGGTTTTTAGCAAAACTACATTTAGAAAACTTCAATCTTAAACCTTCTGTTAGTATTGCCTCGAGTAGTCTGGATATATGTTGTATGTGTTCATCGAAAGTTTTTGAAAAAATTAATATGTCATCTATAAAATTTACCGCAAAATCAGAAAGTTTATGTTTTCTTATGATGTTGCTCAAAATTCTTTGAAAAATAGCCGAAGCAGTCTTCAAACCATACGGAAGGCACGTCCATTGAAAATGGCCCTCTTGTGTGACAAATGCAGTTTTGTATCTATCTTGAATTTTCAAAGGTATTGACCAGAAAGCGGAATTTACATCGAAAGTAGAAAAGTACTTACAGTTTACAGTTTTCACCATTAAATCTTCAATTAATGGGAATGGTTGTGACTGTGGAACAACAATCTTATTTAAATCCCTGAAATCCACACATAGCCTTGTTTTCTTTCCATCTTCTTTTTTATATGCTAAAGTCACCGGGGCAGCAAACGGGCTATAAGAGTCTTCAATTAAATTATTCATCAATAGTTTTGATATTTGACCTTCTATTTCTTTTCTGTGGTCTGTGTTGCACCTATATGGACGTTTGCTACAGTATTTATCCACCATCAAGTCTATATGTGCTTCATAATCGCGTACATTGCCAATGTCATATTTATCCTTAGCGAAGACTGATTTATATTTAGCAATCAATTGATCAATCTGTGTTTGTTGATATGAATCTAGATGATCTACTGTCATTTCAAATTCATCTGAATTTATGTGTTCGTTAAAATTAACTTTATATTTGCTTTCAGTCTCTCGATTTAAAACCATCTTGGAGCAAGTAATATCTTCATCTTTGTCGCCTAGTACATCAGGAATATTGACATCAGATGTATTTGAAGTATTATTTCTGAACTCCTCTTTTTCTATCTTCTCACCACTTAGGAACCTCTTTTTATCTTCTGGGCTATTATATTGTAAAATGTTTAATTCATCATCTTGCATTAATTTAAATTTTTTTATACAATCTAGTCCTATTAGAAAGTCATAAGGAAGGTTTTCTATGACAAAGACATCCATATGTGTCTCAATTTTAAATATCTTTACTTTTAGTGTTATCACACCTTTTGTTTTTTTCGCACCATTAATAGTTTTCAAGTTTGCCGTGTCTAGATCAGTTTTATTTTCTTTATCTTTGATCTTTAATAATGTGGAATTTATTAACGTCACATTAGAACCTGGGTCATAAACCGCAGTGACACTTAAAGTATCATTTAACAGCAACTTCACTTTTATTAATGGTGGTACTTCTAGTTTTTTGGATTTTGCTTGTTCAGTTCGACTTCCAATTCTGAGTTATTTACACTCTTCACAACTGCTCTTTGATGTTTGCCTTTAAACCAGCAATTTTCCTCGGGATGGTAGCGTGTCCCTTTATTCTCAGTGATGCAGATAAGACATGCCTTTTTTTCTTCAAACTTTTTTAATTTGTTTTCTGATGATGTAGAACTTTTTTTATCATACCTGTTCTTTACGACCATATGCTCCAATTTTCCTAATTCATTATATAGGTCTTCCGTCTGTTGCAAAGTTTCACGATCAATTTTATCAGCTATGTAATTAGGCAAACCCAATGCTATAAGGTCAATAAGTGTTCCAGTGTCAATTGATTTTCTTATTTCCAGTAACAGTTTTTCTTTCTTTAAGGCATACTCAAGTAATGAACCCGTTTGATACTTAAAGGTGAGAGCGTATCTAATGGGTGACCATCCCTTGTTTGCAAACGTCTCACAAAAGTTTTTCTCCCATTTACTCCACTCTGATTCTATTGTAAATTTAATCAACATACAGGTGTACCAATCAACACTGGAATATTCCAAAAAGTTTTTTAAAATTTCAATTTTTTTTCTGTCTTCGTTAATTTGAAAGCGCTCACATTCTTTATTAAAATCTTGAATCCACTGGTTAGCATTTGAATTTTTGCCGGTGAATTTGTTAATCATAAAATCCTTCGCAATTTTCCCTAAATTTTGTGTTTCAGACTTCTTCTGTTTCTCGTCAAGTAATTTTTCCAATAGTTTTTCCATTTTATCATTTGAGCCACAAGGTATGGATTCAGCACTCTTTTCTGAAATTTCTTCTAGGTAAATATCATTAAACTGTATGTTTTCTTCTTCATCCAGGTATATTTTTGATATCTCTTCCGTCAAGGTTATCCAAATTTTTCTTGTTTGATGTCTTCTAGTTAATGACTTCCGTATTTTTTCATAGTTGGAAGTATTTGTAATTGCTTTATGCATATGCGCAGGCTGGTATTCCGTTGGTAGTCCATAAATCTTTTCATCAGGTGTAGCAATTGAGGTTATGCACATAAGATTTGATTTTCCATCTGTCGCAGGTTTTACAGCAAAATCAAACCTTAACTTCTCCATGTTTCTTGAAATAATTTGCAGAAAATGTTGTTTTATAATATTATCTCACTATTGTGAATAAAACAAAGGCGAAATTTGCGTTTCTCTGTAAAGACAAAAGGTTTATTTTGAAATCAATCTTATAACATCTAACTTACTACAATATTTGTTTATACAATAGAACTTACCTGTAAAGACAAAAGAAACAACATTTAAAGCCTCTATTTTAGGGTTTTGTTATTTCTTTCACACAAAATCAATCTTATTAATAATGAACAATCTTCATATTTTGCTAATCATCAATGTCAGTTTCATAACTGTCATTGATGACATTTGGTGCACTCTATGGGTAAAGCGGCTAGCTGCGTTCAGATTAACATTAAGAAAATAGTTATTACAATTTTCTTTACATGATTTTAATAAAGTATAAATTACAAAATATATTTCAAAACATAAAAAGATATGAAATGAAATGAAATGAAATGAAATTTTTATTTCGTGTAACCATGGACACATGTTGTTAGTAGAATTTACAAAACTAGGGGGTTAGTAGTTACAGCTAAACTTACATTTAAAACAAAACAACACTGACAGGGGAGTGTAGTCCCTCGCAGTGCGACATGTAGGGACAGTCAACCCTGTCCGCTATCATGCGCAGAATGCTGTTGGGACTGCGGCGCACCCTGCGCACCAGGGATGCTGCGCGCGTACGCATGCTCGTATAAAAACAGTCCACACGCGCCGCCGCGAACATCCCTGATGCGCTACAGAAACGAGGCAGTCCCATCAACACCCGGAACGCATTATTATACTGGACCCTAAGGGCCCCATATGCCCGTTGCGTATACTGCTCCCACAGATTGCAGGTATAGAGGGAGGTGCAAAACGCCCTAAACAGAGTTTCTTTCACCTCTTTAGAGCACCTTGCAAATCTGCGGGCGATCATATTCGCCCGGACCGACAGGGCCCTTCGTTCCCTTTCCATGTCCAGGTCGTCTTTGAGGTCGGTCGCGATCACATGGCCTAAGTACTTGAAATGGTCCACTCTATCCATAGGGGTACCATTGAGGCAAATGGTAGGAACTTCCACTGTTTTCTTGCGATCGCACTCAAATATCATGAACTGGCTCTTAGCAACATTATATTTAAGGCCATGATTTGTTGCATACGTTTCACAAATTTTCAGCAGCTTACGCAGCCCACACACCGACGCGCTCAGCAGCACCATGTCGTCCGCGTAACTTATGTTGTTAACACAAACTCCACCTACATGGCAGCCAACATGGGTTCTGCTGAGCGCCTCGATTAGCCCGTTTACATACAGGTTAAATAGCGTAGGTGAGGTCAGCCCTCCCTGTCTCACCCCACACTCCAACCTGTACTCATCAGACTGCGCGTTAGCCCATCTAACACTGTTGACCTGGTTTCCATACCAGTACTTAAATATGCGAATGGTTTCCTGCGGTAAACTGGTATTTTCCAGCTTCTTCCATAGTAGGTCATAGGAAACCAGGTCAAAAGCCTTAGATAGATCGAGGAAACAGGCTACCACCGGGGTTTTACTTTTGGTATAATACCTGACAGTGTGCTTAAGACACAGAATCGCAGATTCTGTAGATAACTGTGGTCGGAAACCTAATTGGTTATCATGCAGTTTTACATGACTCTTTAACTGTGAATTAAGCACACTATCAAGTATTTTTGCCATGATTGTTGCTAACGAGATGGGTCTGTAGTTATTCCTATCTGCCAGGTCCCCCGTCCTGTTTTAGACGATAGGTACAACGATCGTTCGCATTAGGTTATCTGGCAGATAAGAATGCCTAATACACAGGGTATAAAACATGGCCAACACTCGCGATATGTGGGGACCTGCATGCTGGAGATGCTCGATAGAGAGACCGTCGTACCCGGGTGATTTACCTCTAGACATTGATTTAATAATTTGAGCAATGTCCTTGGCGGTAAGGCTGGGACCCACGCTCTCAATATCGGTCTCACTATTGAGCCTCCCCAACTTCATTGAGCCTAAAGCCGATTTGATAACAAAATTGTCTTTAAAGAGGTTGGCTATGATTTTTGGATCGCTAACGCCCTCTACGCTAGCCGGGTGGCCACCCAAAGGTTTCAATTTGTTAGTGGCCTTCCAAAAGGAACGGAAATCCTTTTTTGAGTGATGAGAGCTGATAATGTCCAGCTTTATTTGGTGTTCATGATCTTGACACCATTTCAAGCGCGATTTAAAGATCTTTCGACTCTCACGCATCTCATTGAACATAATACCACTATCAGGCCGTCCGACCATTATCCAATCATGAAACCTTTGTCTAGCCACCCCGTGAGCGGCACTGACATGTTTGTTCCAACCTACAATCGGTTTCTTAGTCCTCGGCTTCCCATTTCCTCGACCGACAGTCGCTGCACTCGTGAGTGCACCTACGATTTCCTCACACAACCTGTCCAACACTTTCTTATGTCCCTGTTCATGGCAATACCGATCGGCACAGGATACAAATTCCGTTGGAAAATTAATTTGACGCAATCTTTTGTGACATTCCTCGCGATAAATAACAATTTGTTCTGCCGTTCTTTCTCCCCAAATTACATTTTTATCTACGTGAACCTGACTTGTTGTTCTAGGGACTATTACATTGAGGTCACATTATATATACATAGATATGAACCTTGAAAATTTAGAAGAAAAAGTTTTTTTTATTTATTGTCCAAGAGTAAATTTAAAGGTACCAATAGAATCCTTACGCTTTTATAGAAACAAATTTGTATGACAACTATGGACCTAAACGCAGTATTTCGCGACTGAAACAGCAATTTACTTCATTTTCCATGCAACGGTTAGTACAAATTGCACGGTGTGACGTCATACTTTAAAGCCAATCAGTATGAAGCATTTCGGCTGCTGTCAGCGAGGTCCGTCTTTACCTCGATTTTTTAGGTATTAATGTCCTTTAAATGTAGTTGCTTCCATACAAACATTTGTTCATCTACAAAAACTGGTTCGAATGGCATCGTAAACAAATTTAGGATTGCGCACGTCCAAATAAAAAACACTAACTGAACTGAAGGCGCATTCTCAATTCTCATTGGTCGTTAAGTATCGGTTTCATTGCCAACGGTAGTAACGAAAAAAATAAGGCACCGTAGGTTCAGCGAAGTTTGGAACAGAGTTTTTGAAACAATATAATGCGTTTCAAAAAAATACGATTCTTGAGGCTTTTCTGCAGCGAGATCAGTGATTCGAAACATGATTAAGCAATTTTCGCTCGATCGAAAAAAAATCACGAACATAGGTCTAAAATACACTTAAAACATTCGTAACAAATTATGCACAAAACTTAAACATATTAAAATTGGTTCTAAAAATCGGCAATATCATGTTTGAGGGAACTTAGTGATTACTTTATTTATTTATTTAAAAGTACAATAAATAAAAAAAAAAGAAGCGGGTTGTGTCGGAGAACGGTTGTTAATTAAGATTAAGTTGATACTTCTTTGTTGGCTATTGAACCCTAATATTAATTCACTAAAATCTGTATAAGTACAGATAAATCGGTATATATGGCAACATTGATTGATGTAGCTCATTTGACTCGCGATACATTGAAAATGGCGGTAATTTCAGCATTATTTTCATGTCCGCCACATAAGAAAACTAAATAACAATTTGTGATTAACAACTAATGGCAAATAAAGAAGGATTAAAACATGTAACAAACAATTATTTGAAATCATATTAGGCTTCTCTACAAAAAGTTATTCCGGAATTCACGTGATACATTTTGAACTGTCGCTATACAAGACCGCGAGCATAGAAGTATCCACTACAAAAAACATGATATCCGCGCTTCCGAACACGCACTTCCACCTCGCTCACGCTTATGCTCAGTGAGAGGGAGAGAAGACCAAGAACCTACGGCGCCTTAAATGAGTCATCATTCGATATTGCAGTCGTTTTACTTACTGCATGAGGATATTATTTCTCGTACAACAAAAATAGCATAAGTAAACTCAGACATACAGGCGCCAACTAGCGATAAAACTACGAAACCACAACTATTACAGTTAGAGAAACAAAATATAGGTGGCGCTGACGAGGGCCTCCCTATGAATACTGTTACCGTCAGAACTACAGCAACAAGTTTCGGTCGTTGACGGATAGATGGCAGTTTATTAGCACAATATGGTAATTTTCATATTTTTACTCACTAAGTAAGTAGATACATCTAGTACTTGAGCTTTTTCCAAACAAATGTCACGTTGTTAAGAACTTTCATTAGTAAAATTGGTAAAATTTAATTCGTTACTACGTCACGTATTTTACCCGTATTGATAACGTGGCTAATTTTCGTGTCATAGTGGAACGAATTAAATTTTACTAATAAAAATTATTAACAACTTGACATTTATTTGGAAAATGCTCACATATTTTATTTGACATGTAATAAATGAATTGCCAATTGATTAAAAAAAGAAAAAATAAATGTAATACTTTTGAAGGCGTTACCATTTCTTAATAGATAGGTATTCTTATGGTGAAGTTTTTTGGTAAGGACACGGTAGGAATTAAACAAAGCAGCTGACTTCCAGAAAATATATTGACAACTAACATACAAGAACACACTACCGATAATATAAAAACGGAAAAGACAATAGAATTATAAAAAGTATAACTAGATGTAAACGCGACAAGTTTTATGTGTAGGTGCTTAAATAAATATTAATTTATTTATTTGTTTATTCAACCAACTTGGATCATACAATTATACTATACACAGACCATTAAAATTAAAAATATATTCCTTTTATACAACTACGGTGCCTGATGTTAAGAAGTTACCGTAGCCTAATGAACAATTGTGACTCCAGAAGGATCAGTTGCCGATCCTTTATTCACTTGAGGATTCGCTATGTTGGCAGATAGAGACATGCAGGTCCCTCACTCCCAACACCTACCCTAAGGATCTCTGGCGACCTTACTCACCACCAGGAACACAACACCACATGCTTCATAGCATGCAATAATATAGCAACACTACAAAGCAGTGGTGCTATTATGGCTGCTGTCTTCTGTAAGGTGGAGGTACTTCCCCAGTTGGGCTGCTCCACTTACGAGCGAGATGACATTCCGCTGTGCCCTACCTCTCTAAAAACACATGTCAGGTAAACATTAATTTTTAATTTCATCTTACATCTAAAGTGTTAGTAGACATTATTTCCCATTACATGCAGCGCACTGCAATCAATGGTTTAATTCAATTCAATACAATTCATTTTTATTTCAGACAAGGTCCATACACATTTGTTAGTAAAAAAAAAGGTAGGTTTAGGTAGGCACCATCCAACATGCCTGCAAACATTGCCAGAATGCTGTTGGTACTGACCCTTATCTTATTCAGCAGCGTATCGGCTTTATTACGCATTATGTCGGAGAAGCTGTCCACGCGCGCCTCCGCGAACATTGCCGACGCGCTGCAGCAACCAGGCAGCCCCATCAGCACTCTAACTAAATGCATTATTGTACTGCACTCGCAAGACGCTGATAGGTACTGTTTTTGCGTGTAGTTCACCCATAGGCTACTCTTATATAAAGATGTGTAATATGCTTCGAGCGGACCTGCGGGCAATCATGTTTGCTCTAACAGCCAGCGCCCTGCGCTCCCTTTCGACGTCGGCGCCGTCCTTGAGGTCAGAGGTGACGAATTGACGATGTCATGTAAATAAAAGCTTAAAAAGAATAAATGCATGCTGTATTTACGACGGTTCCTAATAATTGATTAGCAGATTAGGGGACCGACTTTTGACTTTCGAGCGCTCGACTCTTTCACTCGAAATCTGTCAAAAATGATGAAATGCTAATTTTTAACCCCCGACGGAAAAAAGGGGTGTTATAAGTTTGACGTGTCTGTGTGTCTGTCTGTCTGTGTGTGTGTGTCGTCTGTCTGTGACATTGTAGCTCCTAAAATAATGGACTGATTTGAATGCGGTTTTTTTATCCGAAAGCTGACGTGATCGAGATAATTCTTAGCTACGTTTCAACAAAATCAGTTCACCCGTTTTTGAGACATTGATCCGGGGGTTTTTCAACTTTTCTAAGTTGTAGATATAGGTATAAAATAAGTAGCGATAGACAATTAATAAACGAGTGGTATACCTACCACTCGTATTTAATTTTATCGGTAGAAAGTAAATCCATGCAATTTTGACAACTCTAATACACGTTCATTAGCATCACTGTTAGAGAATATTTTCGAGCGTTATTAACGTCCTCCTTAAAGTGAAATAAGGTGCACTACTTGCACCACTTGCACCTTATTTATCTTTAATAGTTCTCGGAAATATTCTTTAACAGTGATGCTAATGAACTTGCATAAGAGTTTTATGGTGGCTTTAATTAGGTCTTAATTAATAGAATCACATTTTTCTTTAAAATGTTCTACTAGTTTGATTGCTTGTGGTGAAAAAAAAATGTATGAAGACCAGAGTGGCCAACTTCCTGAAAATAGTTTATCTAATACTGATTCTAAAATGCATGCCATTTACATCTGTACAAATAAAGATGTTGCTATAAATGTTCACTTTTAAACACCTTGTTTTGGTAGAATTCGCTCTTCAAAAAGTGCGAATATCTCGAAAACCAGGGGACTTTTACTAAACCTTAAAGTCGATTTTCTGGACCAGTCTTAGGTATTCGTGGTTAGAAGGTTGACCATTAATTACCGGACACCCTGTATGTTTTTGGCCCATTCGCTTTATTGATCCGGTGCCCTGTAAAAATAATGTGGCCAGCCAAGCTAGCATGATCGCATTTGTGTCGGACATAAAGCATTCGTGCCTCTCGCACTTATGTAGGTATTTGCTAAGTAAGGGTTTAAGTAGGCAGTTCAAGCAACAATGGCCTCACATGAAAAATAGCTATAACCCCGTAAGCCTCCGCTTACTTACAAATTCAATTTGATTTTTGAACTATAATAGAGTTAACCAAGGTTGAAATTCAAAATTGCGAAAACCAGTCTGGGGCTCACGAGGATAACATGAGAGTGAAACCACTACGTTGAAAAACTCACGTTTCATTATTATCATTGTACAATACACAAATATCCTTCCGGCTCTTTACCCAGTATAATAACACTAACATAAGTATAACAATCTGTCCATATTACCTCCAACTATACTGCTTAGACATAAAAGACGTAACTTAATAGTCTTGCCTCGTAAGTTACGTGATGTTGTCATGGAAACTATTATTAATAAACGCAGTCGTTTGCGTTTGCGCATTTCTCCGAGCTTTGCGCGTGAGAGCGGTGAAAATGTTCGGTGCAAGAAAGTGAAACCTAAAGGCCTTGACCGCCGCGCGCCGTCCGTGGAGACGCCGTGAACAATTTTTTGACGTGACCGATGCTCGTGATCGGATCGATTAAAGGTCGATATTGGAAGTTATTGAAATGAACATAATAATATTAATAATAACAACAAATAAAAGTGATTGTCCATTCATAAGCACCACCCGAACGCCTTGTCAATTTCATTGCGTTAGTAATAATTGATTGATGTTGACTAAAAGTCAAAACAACCACTTTTTACGATGGGTCATTGTCAGTCACAAAAACAAAAATCATCTTTCCGGTGGTCAATAGTTAAGGGCTTACGCTCACATATAATATGTTTTTATCATATAGAATTATAGAAGGGGCAATGTCGTTTATGCGGATTCAGAGATCAACCAAAAATTAGGCTTTATAGCCCTTAAATTTGGCAATGTCCACCGAAGAGACGCGAATCTAAATCTGACAATGACCTTAACGTGAAATAGTAGATTGTATTACTAGGGAGCAAAATTATATATTGTATCGAGGGTGACTGATCACTGACTGACCAGAACGAAGGGAAGGATTCTAACGTGGAATCCTGAGCGTAGTGAAGGATTCAAGCAACGTCGCCCGAGATATAAATAATTTTGCGCCCGCGTCATGCACTCTTCTTTTCACTCCTTCCATGATAATGAATAACACGATAATTTCTACCTAAGAACAAGGTTTAATATAAGTAGGTATTTCAAAAGAATATGGCTTTGTTATTGACGTTTTTTTGACGATTGTTGCTTCGATTAAAAAAAAACGTATAATTTTCAGTTGAACCGGATGAATTCACATCTTAAATTGAAAATATTAGTATGGGAAATGCTTTTACGTGCTAGTCATTAGTCACGACGGTTTTTTTTATAAAAATATTCGATCCTTTTGTTACGGCTTTTTGTTCCATGGTCTTATACTTAATATATTTATATTTATTAGTAATCATATTATACCTATCAAATAAACATTGTTTGAAATAACACGTAGCTATTATTAAGAAGTAGGTACGTAGTAATAAATCCATATTATTATTTATCAACCATATTTATATTCAAACTAGCTGTTGCCCGCGACTTCGTCCGCGTAGAACTTTTTATCGTCTTAGAAAATGATTTCTCTCAATACAAAATTTGAACCCTCTTTTAGGGGATAATTAAAAAAAAAGTTGATGTTCATTTTCTAGTTTGTGAACAAACAGTCTAAAACCAAAGTTAAAAATCTCATACTTTAAAAATGCCTTGAAATACTCAAACTTTGAACCAATTTTAACACTCTTAGGGGATGAATTTGGAAAAACTCTGAAATCAGTTTTGTAGTCTTTTAACGTACAGAATAAGACCGAAGTTAAAAATCTCTTACTCACACTTTAAAATTTCATTGCTCGCCATTTAAAATTTGAACCCCCTTTTAAACCCCCTTAGAGGTTGAATTTTTCTAATCGCTGAAAGAACTTTTTTCGTAAACTTTTAAGTCTCTAGCTCAAAAAAAGTGTTGCCCATACAAAGCTTTCTTAACCCCCTTAGGGGTGGAATTTTCTAAAACTCTGAAAGTACTTTATTATTAATTTTAATAAGTAACATTTTGGATAGTTTTAAGTCTAGTAAAAAAAAAAGTTTTTCCCACACAACACTGGCTACCCTTCTTAAGGATCTTAAGGATCCCCTTAGGGATGGAGTTTTCTAAAACGCTGAAAGTTCTTTTTTAGTATTGTAATAAGTAATCTTTTTGCAAAGTTTTAAGTCTAACTCAAAAAAAAGTGTTGCCCATGCAAAGCTTGCTCTCCTTTTTAACCCTATTAGGGGTGGAATTTTCTAAAACAATTTGTGTTCTTTTTTTGTATTTTAATAAGTAATCTTTCTACAAAGTTTCAAGTCTCTAACTCAAAAACATAAACTTTCCCTGATAAAAACTTTGCACCCCTTTTTATCCCCCTTAGGGATAGATTTTTTCAAAACGCTGAAAGTCTTTTTTTTTGTATTTTTATAAGTAATCTTTCTACAAAGTTTTAAGTGTCTAGCTTAGAAAAAGTGTTCCCCATACAAACCTTGCACCCTTTTTTAACCCCCTTAGGGAATGATTTTTGTAAAACGCCGAATGTAGTATTTTTCATGTTATAATAAGTAATTTTTCGTCAAAATTTTAGGTCTCTATTAAAAAAAAATATGTTTTTCCCATACAAACTTTGCACCCTATTTTACCCCCTTAGGGGTGAAATTTTCCAAAACGCTGAAAGTACTTTCTTTGTATTTAAATAATCTTTCTACAAAGTTTTAGGACTCTAGCTAAAAAAAATAGTTTCCCACATACAAACTTTGCACCCCTATTTTAGCCCCCTATTTTTAGGGGTAGAATTTTCTAAAACGCTGAAAGTACTTAATTTGTATTCTGATGATTAATCTTTCTACAAAGTTTTAAGTCTCTATTTAAAAAAAAAAATTGTTTCCCCCATACAAAATTTGCACCCCTATTTTACCCCCTTAGGGGTAGATTTTTTTAAAACACTGAATCTAGGTACTTTATTTGTATTCTAATGAATAATTTCTCTACAAAGTTTTAAGTCTCTATTTAAAAAAAGTAGTTTTTCCCATACAAACTTTGCACTCTATTTTACCCCTTTAGGGGTAGAATTTTCTAAAACCCTGAAAGTTCTTTATTTGTATTCTAATGACTGATCTTTCTACAAAGTTTTAAGTCTCTTTTTAAAAAAAAAATGTTTCCCCCATACAAACCTTGCACCCCTATTTTACCCCCGTAGGGGTGGAATTTTCCAAAACGCTGAAAGTGTTTCATTTGTATTCTAATAACTAATTTTTCTACAAAGTTTAAGTCTATAGCTCAAAAAAAAAGGTTCTCCCATACAAACTTTGCACCCCCATTTTACCCCCTTAGGGGTAGAATTTTCAAAAATCCCTTTTTATTCCTAGCCCACGTTATAAAAGCAACATACTGTGCAAAAATCAACTCTCTAAGATTAGTAGTTTCGGCTGTGCGTTGATGAGTGAGTGAGTGAGTGAATAAGTCAGTCAGGACATAGGCATTTATTATGTATAAATAGATAGATGATAATGAAACTCCCATTCAAATATCTCAAAAAATTATGAAGCTACATCCGTTTTAATGTCGCTTGTTAGAGTGAGAAAACGATGAGGGACTGTGACGTCAATATACTCGAGCGTCATAGTAAAAAACAATCGTTTCATATGAAGGTGCGTTTTGCGGAAAAGGGACAGAACATACCCCCTCTTAAAACTTTGGACTCTTATAACTTAATCATTACCTATATAACCTCTTGCTTTGTTTTTTTCTCCATTTGACTATATTTATTCTAAATTCTTTTTCGAGAAAATACATTATGATTATTTACCATATTTTCGATTCCTGAGCTATAACCACGAACTTCGGAATTCGAAAATATTCGGGTATCTCTATCTCTATCGCACTAACCATACTCGAGTGACAGGGATGCAAATATATGAACATTGAGTATCGGTTTTCGTGGTAGCGCCGCAGGTACTTTGGCTGAATGCGCCGAGCGCGTGCCATTGTCATTCAAAAAAAACAAATTCGTGTTAATTATATTGTTCAAATTTGTTGATTTCATTTATTGAAATTACGACATAAAACGACATTTGCGCATATAAGTTCTCATATCAGAATCGAATATTTTTTTATGGTTTATATTTTAGCATTTGTCTCGTAAAGGTCTATCGTAGACGGGATTTAAATTATTAATAAGTGAAAGGCAAAGCAATTCCGCCATTTTGACGAAAATTTGACGGTTCTTATAGCTGACAGTTGGAGCAGCGTTTGATTTCAATAAAAATAAATGAAAAATTAAATGAAGTCGTATATTTCGGAAAATTAATTAACTGTCGCAGTCGGATAAAAACTATCCTAAGTTGCAGCTAGAATAATAATGTACCTATATAAAATGTTTCATATTTTTCCGTTCATGGGATGCTGAGAACATTCGAACCGCGCAAAGCTTAGTTTCAAACTGGCTGATTCTTTTTTTAATTTAGAGATTTATTATAAGTGGAGATAAAGCGTTCAAGGAAAACAATATATGAGACCCTAAACGCTCCAAGAACAAAACAGCGCGGTATTTAAAAAAACACTCAACAAAAGTGTCTCCTTAAACACGCTACTGAAATAACATATTGTCTCTGGCCTCGCTCAGGCCCACAGATTTTTTTAAATAATATTTTAATGCTTTCTTCTCTACGTGGTCTATGACTAGCGTGCAGGGAGCAAAATTCAATTTTGCATTAGGGCAAAAAAGATAAATGGAAAAAAAAATATGCATAGGGATCAAAAACAAGTTTTGCTCCCTATAAACGGGCTAGAAAAGACTGTTTTTCGAATAGAAGGAGTGAAAACGCTATTTTGTATTTCACGTAGGTAGGTATGAATTAGCAAGTGATGTCACGTTTTTTATAGTAAAGCAGCGTTTGCCTTGTCTTTCAAAATCTTTAAATTTGCAAAAAATATTTGAAATGTGACTTTTTCGAGTATTTTGGTGATTTTTATTTATTGATGCTTCAAACAAAAAAAGTGCGAGTCAGACTCGCCCATGAAGGGTTCCGTTAAATAAATTGCGCTTTACGATTTATGACGTATTAAAAAAAACTACTTACTAGATCTCGTTCAAACCAATCTTCGGTGGAAGTTTGCATGGTAATGTACATCATATTTTTTATTATTTTAGAAGATACAGGGGGGGGGGGGGGGAGACACACATTTTACCACTTTGGAAGTGTCTCTCGCGCAAACTATTCAGTTTAGAAAAGAATTACATTAGAAACCTCAATATCATTTTTGAAGACCTTAGTAAGTTAGTACCTATACCTATATAGAGATGGGTTTGATGACAATTTTTTTTTGAGTTTCAGTTCTTAGTATGGAGAACTCCCAAAATGTATTGTTTTTTTTTTGTGTGGAAATCTTAATGACAATTCACAGAATACATCTATCTACTTACCAAGTTTCAACAGTATAGTTCTTATAGTTTCGGAAAAAAGTTGCTGTGACATAAGGACGGACAGACAGACAGACAGACATGACGAATCCATAAGGGTATAGTTTTTTGCCATTTGGCTACGGAACCCTAAAAATACAGCACATGATATAAAATTCATTGTGATACATATTTAAATACTGTTTTTTTCCGGGTCTAACGCATTATTTATTTACCTTTATTTCTGACGTTTCGTCACGGGTTGCACTGGTCATGGTCGCAGATAACTTCATTGTGATGCACGAAATTATTCACATGGCGTAAAACGAGCTTTCATCGAGGATATTATAAAATGAATATCGCATTAACGTACAAAAGACGAGACGTTAATAATAAAGTCGGAGATGAATTCAATGATTTCCCTACAGATTAGGCTCGGTCGAGTGGCGTCGTTGGTAAACAATGTAAAGAACAATGTGGCATTATTTTCTGCTCCTTACAGTTTAGTAAATGATGTTGAGAGGAGTATTTGAACAGTCTCGACATACAGTAGGTATGTGATCCAACAGAAGGACAATATTATAGGTACGTACGTCAGTCAATAATAATGTATCAGATCAGTAACTACGTATCTTCTTAATCTATTCCTAACTTAGACTCTACACTACACAGGTCTGATTTTAGATAAGGTAAATAATTTAAATCAGATTCAATGTTTCTCGTATTGCTTTGTTTCATTCGATCTATTGGCGTTTAAGGTGGTTCGATTGCCATACAAAACGTTATTTGACATTCGTAGGCTAACGGTGTGATATTTTAAGAAACTTATGTAACAAACTTTCACCAATTGGCTTCCCATTTGCGCCAAATTCCCCCTTTCCTAGAATAAACTTGTATAAACTAGATTAATTTGAGAAATTGGTTTGGGACGTGATATTTTGGGAAAACTATTTTTATCAAATTAATCTAGTTTATACAAGTTTATTCTACGAAAGGAGGAAATTGGCGCAAATGGGAAGCCAATTTATGAAAGTTTGTTACATAAGTGTCTTAAAATATCACGCCGTTAGCCTGCGATTGTCAAATAACGCTTTGTATGGCAATCGAACCACCTTAACAGAGATACGATTTTACAATCTATATAACACAACTCAAAATTAAAATTAAACTTGAAAAAAATATTATTAGGTACGTTTAAATATATTTTACTTATAGGTACTTCTGAACTCAAAATTAAATGAAATCGGGAAAAACTACACCACTGAAATGCATAATGTCACAATAGCGGACGAAATAAGTTATATGTACATTAGTAGCGGCGCGTGAAAATTTACAATGGGCAACCCGGAACAAAAACGTTATGAAAGAGTTTAGAGTATGATATAATACTAAAGGCTTGCCTAAAAAGCCTAAAAAATTTAGGCAAACCGGTGGGAATCGGCTTGTATGGGCGCTTCGCCACTGCTGTACATGTTCCCATCGCAAACGACTCCACCACTTTCTCTGTCCAAATTCGGCATTTGCCATAGCGCATGGAAAGTGCTTTGTTTTGGTTCTGGCGCCAAATTACGCTTTCGAACTTATTGTGACGCAATTGTGCTCGCGCTCTGTAAGTATCACGTAAGACTTACCGACTTTTTTGCGCAGAAACCGGCAATTGGAACAGCCCCCCTATTCTGTAACTTGTTTTAAGCTCACCTCAACGCTCACCCACAATTATACGTTGACACCGCGATGCGTAGGAATTAAGCGTAGGTAGAGGTCTAGTTTCGTAACGGGTGACCGGCGGGGTGAGCCGCATTAACGCGTAGCGAATAACAGCCCAGGTCAGAGCAAAACAAATGATGTAGTATTTACTACCCAGTAGATGGATAGGAAAGAGTTCGCGATGTGTGTTGGCGCTAGTTATTGTTATTAGACTACTGATAAAATCCAATTCACAGCTGCTAATAAGGTGGTATAATTTGTGGGTTGTTTTTGTGTGGTTGTTGAATTATAAAATTTCGTTTCTAAGTAAGTAGGTAGGTAGAGGTAGTTATTTCTTGCATAATTTGCCCATGTAGCGTGAATGGGGAAATGGGAGTTAAAAAAAGCAAAAGTTGTTGACAACACAGTATTATAAGGCTGTGGTCGATCTGCTAACAAATCCTAGAGTATAATTATAATATGAAGGTAAATACTTAGGTACTTATGGTTTGGTTAATTATGATATGAGGGGCATAATGGAAGGGAATCATACATTCTAAATGTATATTACACAACACAAGCCTTACTGAGCTTACCGTGGGCCTAGGTTGATTTGTGTAAGATTGTCCCATAATATTTATTTATTTATTTATTTATTTATTTATATTATTGATTTATTGTCATCCTTATAATTATCATCTAATGATGTTGATGATAGAAAATTCTCAGCCATATGAGCTAATCGCCAGAGAGAGACAGAGAGAATCAACGTTGTAATGTATCTACACTGTGTCTGTATGTCATGTCATGTGTAAAACCTGTGTATACTATCAAATGTAGCGAAAGTTAAGCACATAAATATGACATTAGTGCAGATACTTCTCTTTCAGTTAAACGTTCGTTCTTGACACGTTATTATGCCAAAATGATTTCTGCCGATCCCGAAGACTGTTCTAAGAACTAACGGACTGTGGTGTCATCATCATCATCATCACCAGCCTATATACATCCCATTGTTGGGCATCTCATAAATGAGAGGGAACGGGCACTAGTCCCACGCTGGCCCAGTGCAGATTGGGGACTTCACATACACCTTTGAATTTCTTCTCAGATGTATGCACGCAGGTTTCCTCACGATGTTTTCTCTCACCGAAAAGCTAAGGGTAAATATCAAATGATATCATGTACCTACATAAGTTCCGAAAAACTCATCGGTACGAGTCACCCACAGCCGCATGCTTGAACCACTAGACCACCGTTGCTTAGGAATGTAGTGTAGATACGAGTATATCTACTTTTTAAGCACTTACCACCAAGGTTTTAACTGAGTTTCAGGGAGAAGTGGGTGTATTTACTCAAACCAATATTATTGTTATTTATTATTATTTATTCAGAAAACCAACAGCGATACAAAGTATGTAACTTATAATATAATATAATACACAGTAGTATGGCCAATTACAGGTTTACCTTAATATGCAGAAAAAGTTCGAGCTCCTAAAGTATAACGACAGAATAATAAGACTGGGTTTTCAATCATGGGCAACGCTCGAGTTTTAAGTAACTCAATTACGATGCCATCAAGATAACTAGAGTTATTAGCACTCAAAGCATCAAATGGAAAACTCGTCAGCAACGTCAACGTCTATTAAAGTGTAACAATCAATCCGAGTCACGTCGAACTTCGTGATCAAGAGTTGAACGAACTTGGATAAACAATATTTTCATTTCACGAGAAGCGACATTATTTAGAAATCCGTCAACACCATTTTGCGAGCTGTAGAAAGCATAAAGGAGCCTGGCGTTAAATGAGGGACGTGGAAAGGGGGGGTTGGTGACACCAAGGCGTGTCACACCCGGGAGTCGGTCACTTCTATAAATATGTATACGATTTTTAACCTTATTCCCCAGATTTAAGTTCCCAAATGTACGAATTACTTTAGAGTTTAGACTGAGATTCGATGGCGAGCACATTTTGCAGGTAATACAACCAAGTGCCATCAAAACCAGTGCCTTAGAAATCCTGAGATCACTGAGTCAGTTAGGAGTATATGCCGAGTGGCATACACTTTGGTGTTAATTGCTGTTAATTGTTGATCCCATAAAAAACATTCCATGTAAAAAATAGGCCAAGGCTCGGAACTGTTCTACAGTAAAAAGTGGTGAGATATTTCGTAGAGCCAAGTCAGGCATTCTTACGAATATTGAGAGAGACAGAGCATTCTTATGTATTAGTCTTTATTTGCTAGCTAAATAAAATTCTCCAACTTGGGAATCACACAACTTTACTGCATTTACTAATTTTTGCATACCTTAAACTATTTAAGTGTGATTGCCAACTCACATTATTTTATTTAGCAAGCAAATAAAGATTAATAAGAATGCTTGACTTGGCTCTACGAAATATTTCTCCACTTTTTACTGTGGAAGAGTTCAGAGACTTCTAGAGGCCTATTTTTTACATGGAATGTTTTTTATGAGATCTCATTTCTTTTTGTAGGTTATTGTGTTATCAACTTTGTATGGAAATGTTATTTTATCAACCGCAAATAACGTTTGTATAGTTTTGCGGGAAGCAACTGCAAAAATAACTTTGTAATCGCATGTATTTGTATGGTCTTTTATGAATAGATAGGCTAAAAACTACTTATGTTCAAAATCTGGAGCTTGTGGGTCTGCTAGAAGTACCTTAGAATTACGATGATCTTAAGTGAATAAGTGAGTCAGTGAGGTATGTCAGTGACAAAACTAAGGAACTTTGATGGGGCTTAGTTCTTAAACTAAAAGTTCAACATTTACTGATATTGAGAATATATGTAAGCCATATAATGCCCTATATGTAACTGAAAATTCAGGGTTCTGGCTTTAGCCAGCACGAAATTACAGGATGTTGAAAATGGCCTGAATGGCTTCGAGAAAAGGATGGTACGGCCGGTCCTCTTTGTTTCGCTCGACTAGGCGGGGGCACTGCCATGCCCCCAGATATTAACATTTATTCGTTCATGTTACACCAAATAAATATACCTAGTTGTTTCCTTCTTTCTGCTCAACCTCATTTGATTTTGTACAGTGTATTGCTCATAGTATTGGTCTTTTTGACTGATTGATGTGTCCTAGCTGATACTATTTATACTCGGGTTTGCGTCGCTTATGACGCCTATGGTCACAAGGAAGAAAATATATACTGGTGAACACGCGCTTATGGCTATTATGTTGACGAAATATACCTTTTTACCATACGTTTTCGCTTGGATTGTTTCGGATTCGCTCGTGCTTGTGAACACGTCACACAGCAATAATTAAACATCCTCCTTCAAACGCAACTTGCACTAAATGCATTAACTTTGCCCGCCTAGAGCGCTCGTTTAAGTGGGAAACTTTCTTCTTACTTACATCTGTATTCAATAACTTCACTAAATTCTGATAAGAATAATATGCGAGCTTGGAATTCAGACTTTAAATTAATGAGTTAAGGGTGGTTATGGATTGAAAAAGATGACCGATATGTGAGGTTGGGTCAGTTATAGTGTGAGAGCTAATTTATAAGTGTTTAATCAAAGGGGAAGTTTTCTTACACGTGCGCTCCTCGCTCTTGTTACGGGGTTGTTTCAAACTAAAGTTGCATTGTCTTTGCGATAGTAGGTAAATAAAATTTGTCCATATTGGCTCACATCAAATTCTTTGTCCTATTTATTATTATAGGTACTTACGATTTGTATTCATAATCATCACTCTTCATATTTTTTTCGTCATACCTTCCTAGCTTTTTTGTTCCTAAATTTCTATAACTATCAACGGAACTAGTAATGGACAGTTTTCATTAAAAAAAAATCATTATTTAATTACTAAGAACAGGGAACACATATTTTTTTTCTCATAACAGTTTCCTTCATAACGGACATAGGTACATCGTAATTTTGTTAGTACATTTTCGGAGTTCCAATAATAGGATTTAAAAAAAATATGTGAACAAAAGCGCACCCAAATAAAATATCGATAAAATTTCATATAGAAAGAAAAGTCAAAGAAAATAAATAAACAAACCGAACTAGAGCCCCATCGTAAGGCTTGTGTTATCGGCTAGACTTAGTAATAACTAGTTCTGGTGGATTAAAGAATCTCACATACATACCCTGCAAACATTACACTCCTTTTCGTTGGGCAGTCTTGTAAAAATTAATGCTCATCAGCTCATCTCTCAAATAGTTGGCTTATCGGAACTCGAACCCAGGACCGTCAACTTCAAAGGCGTGTCGGGTAGTGACCCTGCCCTCGAAGCTGACGGTCTTGGCTAAACCAGAAACACATGTTTTATTAATAGGGATGATGACTAAGATTTTTGTACGATGGCATTCGTAACAGTTTTATGAGAGGAACCAATGTTTGTATGGGAGCAACTTCAATTAAAGAACATAAATACCCAAAAATTTGAGACAAAGATAGACCTCACTGGCAGCAGCCGTAAACGCTTCATACTAATTCACACACCGGTGACCAGGTCATTTATCGACTAAATGAGAAGTCACTATGACAGCTCAAAAATGCCACGAAAATTGGACAGTGTTATGGAATAACGAACTAAGTGCTATCGCTTACGATAGCGCTTAGTTCGCTATTCCATAACTCTGTCCAATTCCGCTCTCTGATCGTTACTAGTAGTTCTAATAATCATTTCAAGACGCTATTTACTGCAACAAATATGATATCACACAGAAATTGAATCTGATCTAGCACATTCATCAGCAATATCACAGCATAGACTTGTAATTACGGTCCCCTAATTGCCCTGATTTCATCTGCCAATTACATGGAGTCACTCAAACTGTTGTTAGTAGACTAATGAAGCTATAATTTGCAGCGCATTCACCCCGTGGAATATACTTAGGTAGATAGAACAACCTGCAAAAACTAGATGGATTTTAACAAATATTTTGTATGAACACCACCTGTAATCATCAAATGGTGTGTGTTGCCAGATAAAAAAAATCAATATTCTCTAATTAGTGGACCGTAATTGCAAGATTTGCAAGTATACGTTGATCTGTAGATGCCTTTTTATTATTAATTGCTGTGGCTAAGGATATATTAACCACAGCAATAAATAATAAAAAGGTGTTTTCAACACACCTGCTCGTAAAGTAGGTCTTATTACAGCGTATTTACACTGATAATGCAGAATATTACCCATGCCGTGCCTTTTACATTACATTATCGCACTAGTGCCTTTTCATTACATATCTTTTTAAATATTAGCAAAATAATGCAGAATATTACCCATGCCGTGACTTTTACATTACATTATCGCACTAGTGCCTTTTCATTACATATCTTTTAACATTTTCATTTTTTATTTATTTATTTTTTTCCTCGCAAATGTGTTGAAAAACGTCGTATGAAACACGTGAGCATTGGTCATTACACTTCTCGTCTCCATTAAGCCTTCGCCTTCGGCTCAGGCTTAAAAACCGACTCGAGTGTAATGACCAACTTAGCACACTTGTATCATAATGTACTATTACAGAACACATGGTGCTACTTTTCCGCACGTGTGCGGAAAAGAGCACTTTCCGTGCATATGTCGAAACTTTAAAGAGCCATATGTAGGTACTGTAAAACGTATCGTAATACACGTGCGAATAGGTAATTCGCAACTCGTGTCACATTTCATCACCACTTGTTGCGAATTTCCTATTTTCTGCACTTGTATCGTAAATAACTATTCTCGTACTCGCATTCTTGCCAGAGCGTGACGAGTTTAATCCGGAACGCTCAATAATAATATTATGACAACCATTACACGCACTCATCAGGTTTTTACGAATAGAAGCCAAATTGAATGACTGAAATCTATCCATAGTAATTATACAATTCGAGGCAATAGAGTATACTACATAGATAAATAGGTACATATCGATAGGCAAATGCATCTAGGACGATCGAGATCCATCCGTGGTAACTAAAGATTTGAGGGAATGAAGTACTCGTAGGTAGGTAATGTGGGTTAGAGATAGATAGACCATTATCCTCCTAGCGTTATATAGACGATAGTCCTATAGAAATAGATAGACGCGTTAAAAACATAAACAGGGCTTTGTCGCGCAGCCACACGCAGCCAGGTAAGATAGGGTTGCCAACTAATTTTGGGGAAGATATAGTATTTTCCAGAAAAAAACGACAAAAATATAGTACACAGTAAAAAAATATAGTACTTGGCTGGCCAATGTTGCTATTTAGCAGTGGCGGCGCGCGAAAATTTTCTATGGGCAACCCGAAACAAAAATGTTATGAAATAGTTAAGGATATATAACAATAGGCTAGCCTAAAAATACATTTTAGGCAATCGGCTTGTATGGGCACTCCGCCACTGCTATTTAGTAAAACCTCGGCAATTTGAAGCACTTCGTAAGGTCCCCTATCATATAGTATTTTCGCGTACTATATATTTCTTCAACAGTATATAGTACAAAGAGTCAAAATATAGTACAATAATATATAATAAAGTACGGTTGGCAACCCTAGGTAAGAATGCGTTAATTTTTCACCTTTCTCTTTGAGTTTTGAGTTCTAGTAAAAATAAACGGATGTTGTTTTACTTATTTTTGCGCCGTTACGTTTGTTACGTGACAGGGGCGTGCTTAACCGTTTATTGTGTTCATTGATTGGATAATAATAACTGTTGTTATTTGCTTAATGCAATTTCACGTAACGATTATTTTCTTTGCGCACGTCATGTGAGATTGTAACAGAAATTTAGGTACAGTATTGTAATGGATGGGAGTAGAGTTTTACGCGTCATTCGTCATTATCAAGTTAGTCAAGAATTTCATGGATTTTTAATAACAAGTGATTTAGTCGACGAAATATAGATATGACACTGTACAATTTTCGCCTTATGACAATGGAGTAAGGAGTACAAAAATTTAAACATTATCTTTGACGTCGACTGTAGGTACAAGGCCATACCTAGGTATAGTAAAAGTCCTAATGTTTGACACCTTAATCCCTAATAGTCGATACTTATTCTTCACAAATTGAGATTGAAAGTATTGGGCTAGTTTTAAGTACTGGGGCGTTTACGTCCCAATTCAATACGTAGGTAAGACGTTCGTTACGCATCTTTCAAGTCCTACAGAACACGTGAAAAGGACCAAACTACATAGAACAAGGAAGACTTAAGAAAATATTTGAACCCACGACCTCCGTTGGAAAGTAGCAAGCCTAAAGCACTAGGCTACCTACTCATTAGCTTGCTACAACCCGCAACCGCTCCGATCAACACAGTGCAGCATGATAATTAACAAAAAATATATAATTTTGAAGATACTCGTACAGACGAATGCTTTCTTGAACTGCAGGACATGTGCAACAGTTAATGTCGTTTTTGTTAACCCTAAATATAATAATATAATACGAGTATACTTATAGATACTACCAGCGATGGCTATGTTGTTAAAGAAAGCAGTACCTATGCTCGAGCACTGAACTTATATGCACTTGTCGTGATTTCTATAAACAGTATGTGTAAATAAGACTAATCAGTAAATATGAATAACAAAAAGTACATCTAAACAGAATCGTAATAAATTATAGCTTTTTCATACGTCCCTTTGAAGAACAATTCTCTAGAAGATGCCAGCGCCATCTTCGCATTCGAAAGGTCGGATTTGTCGTCTTGTGCCTCTGATCCTTATGGAAACAGCTCTTAGGACTGAAATTTGTACTTTTACTTTGAGCCAATAAATTATTTCTGAATATGCTTTTCCCCATTTTTCATTCAATTTTGATGCAGTCTTTTTTAAGAAACTGTTATACTCAGTACCAAGGGCTCCATCGCAGGATATGACTAGTGGAGTAAATGACGCTCTCATGTGTTAATAAATAAATATCGAGTAAAAGTGCATCGTGCAATTACAGCGGAGCCGATCGCGTTAGGGATAATAGTAAGTGGGCTAGCGATTATGGAGAGAGTGGCACGCGGCCACGAACTAGAGCAAGGGGAGCTGTGGTGGGATTATTTTTAATCTTTATTTGTTTTTAATTAAAGGGGTATGCCAGTATGTTTCATGCTAAGGCCTCACAGACAGGCGTGGCCTGGCCGCGGCAGCCAATAGAAAACTTGTCATTAGCTGTCTAATTTAGTATGGCCCGCCACCGCAGGCCGCGCCAGTGTGATGCAGGCTTTACGTTGACGAAATTCATTGCTTAAAGACTGAAACGCTTGCTCAAAATTGAAGATAATACATGTAAGTATCTCCCAACCAGTAAGCGAGAAGTTGAATGGCAATTGTTTAGAATAAAATCAAGAAAGTTTAAAAACTAAATGTTTTTCTTGTTCACAGAGATGTTATTTCATTCATGATGAAAAGTAACAAAAAACAAACCCAAATATTTTCTTTCGACTGACTATAAACAACGACCTATCTGAAAATCTATTTTCATAAATACGTAAGCACCTATTATCTTATAAATAACGTCGCGATTAATATCACTTCCAGCCCTCGTTAAATTTAATTAAATAGGGAAAACATGAGAATTTAGAGAAAACGTACAGAATGAAAAACGGTTTCACCTGAGCGCAGGTCACGGGCATGAGAAAGATGCGATAGTCCATTAAGATAGTCGCCAACGACAATCACCGCAATTATCCGGCGCATTCGTCGTGACTGAACTGAAATTACCATTGCATTAGAGCGCAAGGGAGGGCGTTTAATGTGCATCCACTATCAGAACTATATCAGTTCGAAGCAACCACCGCCGACGCTCAGTCCTCGCGCGCCCGCCGCGCCGTCGCGATTCGAAAGTGAATACAATGAAAATGACAGTGAGAATAATTGTATTTTGCGCGGCCCTTGTCGCTGCCCATTCAAAAGATCCGGCGCGAACCGAGAATGGAGAGATCAAGTACCTGTTGGATGTGCCGGGAAAAGAACCGATCACTGTCGTAGAAACGGTGCCCACCAGACAACACTGGCAGGATTATTCCCGGGACTTTAAAGATCATGACAATATTGAAATGAAGCATGTTATGACTGATATTATACACGACACGGACGGGTATCCACGATGCTTCGGGCCGTCTTGCCAGGAAGGATTTTCGGACAACGATGAATCCCAGAAAGAGTCGAATGATTATTACTCAGATATGGAAAAACTGAAACACTATCCTGACTTTCAAAATAGTATGCAAGCGTTAGCGGCAAAACTCAAGAAGGAGAAGTACAAATCGGGTCCATACAATAGCGATCCCTATAATTCGGATCCGGTGGAACTAGAGCATTCTAATGAAGAAGACAACGCTAAAGTGTATACTTCTTGGAACAGATTAAAAGTGAAACAACATAAGCATCCTTATGATGACAAAGAGGGCTGGGTCACATTAGAGCCAGTTGCGTGGTCTACCAGTAAGATATCCAAGTGGAAACCAAATGTAAAGAAGCAAAAACCTACCCAGTGGAATGATGATGACGATAGACCAGATAGCGACAGATACAATCCATACCAAGGAATAGATTACAATAACAAGTATCCCCCAATGCATCAGCAGAAGAAACCGACAATGAATCGTCCCACGTACATCAACAATAAATTGCACGCGTCATCGGAATATGATTCCGAAATGCCGTCAAAACCTACTTGGAATAAGCCAACCCTAAACCAGCAAAGTACATTCAATTATCCTAGTACCTGGTCGCCAGACGATAGTCGACGGCCACAAAAACCGAATTGCGATTCAGAAGAGACATACGATAGTGGTGCTAATGACGACCCTGTTTTCTATGGTATGTCGGACTCCGTAGTGACGGATCATCGTCCTAGTAAATTTCCAATTGAATACGAAGCTCTCCACCAAGCTCCATATCAAAAGAGGCCTATCAGAAGACCGACACAAGTAATCTACGCTGGGACTCCTGAACTGGACAGTGATCGGTCTTCAAGACCTCCTTATGGCGATGGACAGTGGGTGCTACTCTCTACGACCAAGGGTTACCGGAACAAGAAGCGCCAGAGATCACTGAACCCTACACCAGCCGATGACCGGTCGGACGGTGTAACGATGACCTCTCACCAAGCAGTAGCGCTAACAGTCCTGCCCATTGACAACGCTCACACTAACATGACGACGTCATATGGAGGGTTATTAGAAGTGGAAAAGAGTTTTAAAACAGTGGAAGAATCAAAGCGAGACATGGATAAGAAGCATGATTTAGCTTTCGCTTCGACTCAGCAGAAGCCGTCGATTAACCGGGTGGTGAAACGGAAGATTGTATCGAATGTTGCGCCTGACAGCTCGACTGTGTTCGCGGCAGTGGGTGCAGGTATGCTTCCCGCGACCATGGCCATGGTCGTTCCCATGATGTTGGGCCGCAGACGAAGGAGAAGAGACCTTTACTCTTCGCCAGAGGATTCGAATTTCAATAACATTTTTTACAAACGTCAATGATTGTACCTTAATCTAATGTAATTGTAGGATAAGTGGTCACTGTGATTATTAATTTATTTAATTTATGTTACATATTTGAATACTCATAGGATTTTACATTATTTAAATAAACAGTCTGTTAAAATACGTTTCATGTATTTTAAGACCTTGAACATTATATACGGTAGGATAGCGAAATTAAAGATAAGCGAAGTTTCAAATGCGTGTATTATTTAAACAATTTGAGGTGGTAGGTACTATTTACAAACTTATTAAGTATTCTACACTCACGAGCAAAAGTTTCGGGTCACTTGTCACGGGTCAAATGTATTAGCAATTTCCGGGATCCTATCATAAAAATATCAACATCCAAAAATGACGATTTTTGCGATATCTCGCTCCGTTAACGTTGTTTTTTTCATGGGTTTTTACGAGTCCGATTTAAACCTGGTAACGTGTTTTTTTTACTGTTATTTCTGCAGATTAGATGTAAAATTTAATAAAGATCATGACAGGGTTAAAAAAACTATACAACCTTGCACTATTTTAGGAAATATGACGGTATTTCATCGACCCGAAAATTTTGCTCTTGAGTGTATTAAGCAGCTTAATTTACTCTGGCAAAAATTAACTAACATGTTCTTATGATCTTGTTATTATAATATAACTCATTAGTATATTACATGAAAAGATAATTTAATAGGTAATAATAAAAATAAATACACTAAGTACAAAAACACAAAAGAATATACAATTAAAACTAGATTTAAAATTAAAACTAAAACTAACCTAAAAATAACCTACCAGAAACTATAAATTACTATCTAAATTTGGACCCTTTGGTAGGGTTCCCATCACGCAGGCAGCGTTCCCGCGTTGAATTGCGATTGCAATAACTCATACAATTACATTGCATTTACATAATTTGCCGCTAAGCAACCAGAAGTAGGTAATTTTATAATATACATTTATTGGTAGGTTTATTCACACCGAACAAAAATTATGTATATGACATCATATCATATGATATGTCATATGATATGATACCTACCCATGAACTCAATTTGGACAGGTTATGATCACAAGAGGACATGTAAACGTCACTGTCTTTGACACTGAGCCAATACTCGTCACTTTTTAGAAGTGAACATTAGGTGTCATACATTGGGACGTTTACCACACATAAGTTATTTAATCCAATATTCTAGAGACGATGTATGACGACGAAAGCAAGTTAGGATTTTTTAAATAATTTAGCTATATTATTACATTCCATTAGTTCTACGAAAAACCATTCAAAACGACATAGAACAAATTTTGGCACTTTATTTTTACACACATAATCATCACACACATTTTATAGACGTAATTATTCAAAAACATAATCAATTAGTCATATGTTTGTTTGAAAAACAATATTTATCTGTACGGCATCTTTTATTAAGTAAGTATATGTTAAAATTATCATGTCCATCTGTCGCCATAAAAAAAAATGTGGTTGCTTATATTTCACTAAATCAACTTAAACTTTATAGGTATCTAACTTTTGTACCTAGTGTACCTACCTACACGTAGTCAATCAATGTAGTGAATAAATAACACTTTTTTTTACTTCAACCTTTAATTATATTTGAGATGTCTTTCGTGAACTTAATACTTATAATAAACTTCCCCTGGCCTACAGTAGATGTTGCCGGTCCGTATCGCTTCCATCAGATACTTGACGCTGAAGAGACATATAATCAGGATCACTGTCAACAAAAATACGAATGTAATTAATTTGAATATAAAAATAAGAACACAGTTTCTAATTACCTACCTAGTACCTATCATCATTCGCTTGCACTTATACCATTTACTTCGGGTCTACTTCTCTGTCATCCGGCATCTTATCGCTCACTTAATTCTTCTTCATATAGTCTCTCACAGAGTCCTGCCACATTATCTTTGGTCTGCTTCGTCTCTTTCATTCCTCCACATTCATACTAATGCTAGTAGAAAATGTGTGGCAACTGACATCCACCACGAATATGATGATTTTTGATGCCGTCGAAATTCCGACGATTCTTTCGGAACCAAATCTCATCCCTGACAAGAATTAGATTTTTCAGTTGATTCAAGTTTATAAATACCTACTAAAAATGTGAAAAATGCCTTTAACTCCGTTGATAGGGGTGCTCTGCTGACCCAAGTGAAGGAAAAATACCTTAAATTTACTCTTTTATCTGGCAGTGCTATAGTACCCCCTCAAAACTACTTTTTAAAGACAATATTTTATCCTCTGAAGTAGGTGGTCAGCAAGGCGACCCCTTAGGCCCAGCCCTTTTCAGCCTCGCCATACACCCCATTATTAATAAACTAAATTCTAAATTTAATGTTTGGTATTTAGACGACGGTACTCTCGGAGGTGATGTGAATGAGGTTTTAGAAGATCTGCGTCAACTAACCTTAGAATTTCACGCTATAGGCCTAGAGCTTAATTTTTCCAAATGCGAAATTTTCTTTTCGGACACCTACCAGCAAAAAGATACTGCACTCTCGCGATTCCGAACCTTAGCACCCAACATCAAATTACTGGATAAAAACTCACTTCACCTCCTTGGGTCACCGATTTTGGATGAATCATTCCCTGGTTTTGTCGAACAAAAAATGCAAGAATTTCATTCAGTATCGGATCGCCTGCTGCAAATTAACACGCATATGGCTTATACCATTATAAAATTTTGCTTACGTGTTCCACAGTTCACCTATATGCTTCGATGTAGTCATTTTTGGAAATTCCCTCACCTTCTGGCACCTCTTGACGATATCATTAAATAAACCATCTCATCAGTCGCTAACATCGATCTGAATGAAATCCAATGGACCCAAGCTTCTTTGCCAATTCGGCACGGCAGCATTGGGATTCGTAAAATTTCAAGCGTTTCTCTCCCAGCTTTCCTCTCGTCAGCACACGGCACCCAAAAATTAATTAGTCAAATTCTAAAACCTCCCCATAATAATTTTGAAATTCCTTTTGTCGCTGAGGCCGAGTGCCGTTGGAAAGATCTATGTCCAACTGCAGACCTACCAAAGAACAATGGGAGACACAGAGGCAATGGGACGGACCCGCTGTGTGAGCTGGTACGGGATAACCTTTATGAAAAGTCGTCCAGCTCCGCAGATCGCGCCCGTCTCCTTGCCTCTGCTAGATGGGAATCCGGCGGTTGGCTCCAGGCACTCCCTTCACACAACTTAGGCACAATTTTAGATAATAAAACTTTTAGGGTTGCCGTGTTACTGCGTCTTGGAGTAACATGTGTCGTTCCACATCGGTGTCACTGCGGCTGCACCGTCGACAAATTTGGGCACCATGGCCTCTCCTGCCACAGGAGCGCAGGCCGCATCCCGCGACACGCCAGCCTGGACGACCTCATCCGCCGGGCTCTCGCTAGTGCCGGAGCTCCGGCCGTCTTAG
This sequence comes from Epinotia brunnichana, assembly GCA_963854355.1. NCBI lineage: Eukaryota > Metazoa > Arthropoda > Insecta > Lepidoptera > Tortricidae > Epinotia > Epinotia brunnichana. Next base: position 10,272,753 of record OY977949.1, on the reverse strand, counting down.
AGCCTACTGGTCTTGCCCGGGACGACGGCAAGAGGCCCGACGGCATGACGCTCGTGCCCTGGAGCTTGGGACGGCCACTGGTATGGGACGCTACCTGCGTCGATACCTTTGCGCCGTCCCACCTTCCTGGTACATCTACTAGGGCTGGTGCTGCTGCTGACTCAGCCGAGTCACACAAAAGGCTCAAATATGCTGGCATTGATAGTGGCTTCATGTCGGGGAAAGACCTTAGGGCCATGGGGCACCAGTGCTTTAAAAATCAACAAAACACTTTCGCAGCGCCTTGTCGACGCTTCTGGTGACCAAGAAGGCTGGCGCATACCTAGCCCAGCGTTTACGTATTGCCATACAACGTGGCAATGCCGCCAGCCTTCTGGGCACCCTGCCGCCTGGCGCCGATCTGGGCCAAGTTTTCTATTTGTGATGTGATCTTTATTTGTTTTATTTTATTTTACTTTTGTGTAGGTATTCTGTTTGTTGTTAATTTTTTACTCACTACTATTTTAGCCTAGCTTAATTTTATTTATTTAGATTTAATTTTCAATGTTTACTTGTACAGAACAGAATGATTACTTATCAGTTATCACTAAATTCTGTATAGTGTATTTGTCATCTAGTGTGAAATAAACCCTACTAAAAGGACAAAACCTTGATTGACGTTCCTTTATTAGAAGTCAGTTCGTAATTAAATACACGTGTAAGAAGTTCTTTTACTTTATTTCTTAACATAATTAATTGTTCTTATTTCACGTAGACGGGCAAATTTAAATATTACATATATATTTTAGTACCCTTTGATGCACTTTAAAGAGAATAAAAATTCATTGTAAAGTTCATTTATTTTATAAAAGCGCTGCCAGTGTAGCCGCGAGCACAAAGGTTAGGTATTATTAAACTTTGGTGAGCAATAAGCAAATCTTTTTAGTAAAAAGTGCTCTACGTAATTATAATTTTAGCTTGAGGGATTCCTGCTCTACTCGTGTAAGAGCATTCTGCAACTGAATGTAATAATTATGTAATCATACGAGCGAGAGAGACACTTCTTATGCAGTACACACTACATTGAGATCAGTCATCATCAAGAGATCAATCCCACATTATTATATGGCAATGCGGCGATAATAAAAACCCCTTTTACATGTAGATGTGTACAATTTAGAAAAAAAGCGGCCAAGTGCGAGTCGGACTCGCACATGAAGGGTTCCGTGAAATAAATTGTGGTTTACGATTTATGACGCATTAAAAAAAAACTACCTACTAGATCTCGTTCAAACCAATTTTCGGTGGAAGTTTACATGGTAATGTACATCATATATTTTTTTTAGTTTTATCATTCTCTTATTTTAGAAGTTACAGGGGGGGGGACACATTTTACCACTTTGGAAGTGTCTCTCGCGCAAACTATTCAGTTTAGAAAAAAATTATATTAGAAACCTCAATATCATTTTTAAAGACCTATCCATAGAAACCCCACACGTATGGGTTTGATGAAAAAAAATTTTTTGAGTTTCATTTCTGAGTATGGGGACCCCTAAAACTTAATGTTTTTTTTCAATTTTTGTGTGAAAATCTTAATGCGGTTCACATAATACATCTACTTACCAAGTTTCAACAGTATAGCTCTTATAGTTTCGGAAAAAAAGTGGCTGTGACATACGGACGGACAGACAGACAGACGGACATGACGAATCTATAAGAGTTCCGTTTTTTGCCATTTGGCTACGGAACCCTAAAAATGCATGTATCTAATTCATATCATGTCTATAGATGACGATTGTGTTAACTGATACTCATCAATGCGATTCAATTATACGTAGAGAGGATTCATTCAATTTCTTAGCTATGTAAGTAATGATAATGAGTTAGCAAACTGTAGGTTAAATTACATATAAACCATCATTTTATAATTAAAACAACTCATACTATAATTGAAATAATTATTACATTAGAATACACTATACCTAACCTAACCTAACAGAAAAGAAAAAATATAAAGTAAAACTACATCCTGCATCATGTCCCAACCAAAGGTCCCCAAAATGCTTGCGGCATTGCCTCGCTGAACATCAATTGAGACCTGTTGGACGAGCCATGACCCAGAGCGGGGGTCAAGACCCCTTTCCCTCAAACATCTGACTTACTCCTTGAAAAACCCGAGAGCCTCGCTGCCCCAGGGCCCAGCTGTCTCCACAGTCCACATCAACCGGAACGAAATCGTAAGTTGGTTCCAAGGCAGAGTATTTGGTGTGTTTGAATTTTAAGTTAATTGATTCATCGGTTGATTAGGTATAATTCTAATGCTCCTGTATCATATTAATTATCCAATTCCTAAAATGATTTCAGCAGTGTATGTACCTATAGATAGAACGGGCATTCAGGATGGATACATTTATATAGGCTTTATTCTATAACGTTCTTTGTAATACGCAAGTGCAGCCGCGCGGGCTGCTAGTCTTGTTGTAAAATTCTCCAAGTTTGCCAAGTATTTGCATAAAAAGCGTTGAAACTTTAGCTACTTCATTATACTAACATTTTACATACGAGGATACACGGCTGTGTAATGTCTTTTAAAGAGTGTGTAAATACTTGATCTCTGGGGGGGGAATAACTTCTATTGAATTGGGTATTTTTACGGTACTTTTTAGTGTTTCATATACAGGGTGGACCCTGTAACTGGAGCAAAAAATTAAACGGTAGATTATTAAGCTTGTGAACAATTATTTCGAAGTGGTTTTATGCGAAAAAAAAATTCTTTAAAATAAGTTTACTTGTATTTTTTTACTCTTCTGGAGTGCTATGAGTAACTTGTTATTTTAAAAACACAAAAAAAAAGAAAAAAAAATTAAAAAATCACAAAACTATCTGTTGAACACAAAAATGCAAAAACTATTATGACTCATTACATGATGTTACCTTAAAATCTGCATTGACTGCCGTGATATGATCTCGTGGTGCCAAGATACATTACTTGGAGGTCATAACTTTAGATCAAAATTTCTCCGTAACCAAAATTTTTGAAAGTGAATGATACACAAGGGGTTACTGCAAAAGCTCTAAGGAAGCCTTCCTTAGAGCATACCCCTTGTATAATATTTGCCCGTGTTGGCCGTGTTACGGGGCCCACCCTGTATACAGAAATTGGTCCAACGGAACACTTAAGTATTTTTAATAAAGTGTTGTCTTACGAAACGAAAAACTTATTTAATTTTAAGTTAATTGATTGATTCTTTGATTAGGTAAAATTATAAATATTATACCGTCATACATGCCTACTTTGCCACCAGGGGGAACTTTGGCCAAGAAGCAAATTTTAAAATTTTCCTCTTGGGCAAAGTTCCCCCTGGTGGCAAAGTAGGCATGTATGACGGTAATGATCCTATATCAATGTTGATACTTCGATCGCAGTAGTTTAATAAGACACAATTCATATTCCTGGGCCCGTAAGGCAACTCCGTGGTTTTCCCGCAACCAATTTCGTAACTGGTTGCTAAGCAGGCCAAACTAGCAGACCAATAAAAGTAGGTATAGACTTACGATCTGATCCAGCGATGAGACCAAGCTGTATCCAGCCACCCGACGTGGCCTCCCACACGATCAGGAATATCGTGAGGAACAGGTGGAAGAAGCTGTACAGGAAGAACGACGACACCAGGCAATTGTTCACCTGCAGGAAAGTGTTAGTTCAATAGGTGTGTCCACACTGGACGCATGCTCAGCCGAGCGTCTCCCCGAGCCGTGCACACGCTCGCACGAGCGGCTCGGGCGAGCCGCTCGCACGCTCGCCCGCATGCGCTCGGTCGAATTTGCTCGCCGAGCGACGTCCACACTGAGCCGCGCTCGGCTGAGCATGCGTCCACTGTGGACAGACCTATTGAGATTCAATTGGTTCAATTATAAGTCTGTTTTTGTCGATAAAATTACGAGTACATCCAGTCTCATCCCTATTCGTTTGTGCCTTTTAATATGAAACACACTGTATAATTTGGGAAACCACTTTTGTGACTGCAGCGTAGAAGTTATGAAGACCACTCCCATAACTTTTGAATATACTTCTCATAGCACTGCTAGCCCATACATAGAAAGGGATGAACGTTGGGTAAATAAACCTGTGCTAGTGTCAGATAAACATTAAAAAAACCACATAACGCGGCCTGCGGTGGCGGTCCATAGTAAATTTGACAATTGTTGTCAAGTTTACGATTGAACGCCACCGCAGGCTGTGCCAGTGTGATTCAGGCCTTAAACGTTAAGAATTTGCGAGGAGCTACACGCAACCGAATTGCATTTGTTTTATAGTTTTATTATTAGCAGTTTCTACCTAGGTTTTCCTTCGCTTGAATATTTAAACGCATATAGTTCAACAATTACAATTAAAAACACTTTTTATTTAAGTAGGGTCATTTCGCCGGTTACGCGTCCACCTTCGGTTAGCGACCACTTGAAGAACATGGTTTTTTCAATTGAAGATAACATCAATTCTACAGAGTCTATTGAAACAGTCAGCCGTATGCCTTATTGTTTGTAGTTATGGAATAGGAATTTACAAAAAAAACTAGAAAATATGCTTTCAGTTCACCAAGTCAGCTAAGTGGTCGCTAACCGGCACATGAAATTAGGTGGTCGCCAACCGGCGAAATGACCCTATCTATAATTATTATAACTATAAAACATAAAAAAATTGTACCAAAAATAATTTGGAATATCTTACCGAATAAGCTCCGCACGTAAACATGGCGGAAAAGAGAAACATCAGAAATGCAATAACTGCGTACGACGTGTAATACACCATAGAGACTACTGTCACCAGGGTCTCCTTCTTTTCTCCAAACAATTCTTCCAATTTCTCCCAGTTCTCGAATTTGCTAGAATCAACTTTGTCAGGCGAATTGATGCTGAGGCCGAGTTGGTATAGATTGTAAGCCATTACTGCTATTGTTATCATCTGCAACATAAACAAATTCTAGGTATTAAGACATTTAAAACTATATAAATAGGTTAACGTTCCATTTATTTCCAAACTAAGTAGGTATCATGACAATTATCTGCCCGCATTTTAATTGTCATGGCGTCATTTGAGCAAACAATTAAATTTCGCCTCAAGTACTTTATAGGAGTGAAGTTGTAAGACCCGCCGATTTAATTACTAGAAGACGGTGGTCTATAAATTCAGAACGCAGTTACAGTTCGGTGTAAGTATTCATTAACGTTATGTACTAGCGCCTACTCAAATTGTGTAGTCAATTTACGTATCGTTAACTTTGCTCTACTGTTATTAAAGGAGCGCAGAGCTGCGAGAATTTTCCGTAAATCAAGTCCGTAAGGAGTTAGTAATAGATTCCAAATACTCGATCATGCCCGGTGTTACAATTACCTACTTTCAGTTTCCAAGCAAACGAAAACGTATCAGGGCTTTTTTTAAAGTTCTATATATGTATACGCTTTATCGCAGCTGGAGCTGTACATATGTCAATCCTGGAAGGAATCTCCAAAACGAAGGGTTTCGCAACCTTGTGTGGTTGACAGTAGTATAATTTTAAATACTTACTAATATGAAATACCCGAACACCATGTTTCCCACCCTGAGTGGGAAACAGAAGAGGAATTTTCTTGTCATCTTGATCCCATGTGTGTTTCTGGAACAAGATAAATAATCTAATATCCAACAAATATCGTTTAAAATTATTTGAGTTGACCCAGTTCTCTCCAAATAATTAATTGGGAAAGCGACTATAGGTACAGTCGAGGTCAAAGATATGTTTACATTTTAGCACTTTATTCCATTGTAATAAGGGGAAAAATGTAACATTTCTTTAACGTTAACTGTCTAAGCTAGAATTTGCGAAAACCCCAACAGTTACATATATAAAATGTTGAATATTCTACCTACTAATATTATAGATGTGAAAGTTTGGATGTTTAGATGCTTGTTACTCAATCACGAAAAAACTACTGAATATATTTTTACGAAACCTGCCAGTTATGTAGCTTAGACATCAGAATAGAACATAGGCTTGATAATTACTTTAAAATCAAAGTTTAAACCGACTTCAATTCAGACTTCGCCGAGCCAAATAGGTACATGAACATTTCCACATTTCCTTATCCAATTTACCACATAGTGCTTTCCGAGAGCAAATCCGTTGATTATTACAGAAAAAAGCCTAAGTCGCTATCTGTGGGCTGATAATATTTGAGGAGTTCCGTCGATTCCTAAAGGATCTGATAATTACCACTTCATGAGTTGCTACTTCAACGGAATCATGTCAGAATCTTTGTCGAACTTTACATCTTTGAGGAGTTCCATAAGTCATCTGTGGTCTTCAGTATCAGTTCCACTTCACCAATATTGCGATTTCCGAAGCTAAGTAAATACACGCATTATAATAGAAAATAGCGAAATCACTAGATGAGTGCCTATAAAATTCGAGGGTTGCCCTCAGTTTCCCTGGGATCCCATTATCAGATCCTGCTTTGGTGACAATGGAACCACATCGGAAGTATACTCTTTCGAATAAAAAAATAATTTTGGAAATCGGTCCATAATTGACGGAGAAGTCGGCGAACATACCTACATAAAAAAATTAATACATACAGTGGAACATATAACCTCCTCCTTTTTTGAAGTCGGTTAAATATATACGCGTACGAAGTCACGGGTAGCAGCTAGTCTTAAATAATTTTAGCCACAATTAAAGAACCTTCTCCAATTTAGTAGGTTTTGAACTTTATTTCTATTCATAACCCGAATATCCATTCCTAAGTTAGACACAGAACCGCGAAGGACAACTTAAGAATATCTAATGGAATTACGTCATGCATATTTGAAATTGTTGACACAGGCTTTTGATACGGAGAATTTCAAAACTCGTATGAGTACGGGTGTTTTTGTAAGATTTTCCTTAAAAAAATGTTGGTAGGCATAGGTACCTACCTCTATTGTAACTTTGTTGCTTTAAAAACATTTCTTGGAAAACCCTAGGCCGGTATTCTTACCGTATATATATGGTAGAAAGGAACATATATGCCCATTATGATGTCCCAGTCATTTTGATTTTGAAAAATAGGGTTATAAAAGTTGGGAACATGTCCTTCTGTTAAATATTAGCTCTGGGTACACTGTATACTTTTGTCCGGGTACACTACATAATTCCGAACGGGCATTTGTCTGAAATAGCATATTTAATCCGAATTTCATAATTCCGAACACCATGTTCCGCTGAAGGAATTTTAGATTTTTCAGGATATAATGCTAAACTAATCTTTAAACTGTGTTAACAGCTGCGTCCAAATTTTCCCTAAGCGGAAAATGGCGATCGGAATTTTGAAATTTCGTAATAATGATGGTTTCGAACAATTGGCTCTTCGAAATTTTTCTGTGTTCCCATCGGCCCTGTGCCTATTTGAGAATTTTGAGAACACATCTGAAGCAACTGTGTTATACTTATAAGTTACTAGCGGTTTATATCAATAATACATGCATAAATATGCATGCTATTAAAAAAACCGCATCTAAATTCGTTCCTTAGTTTCTATACATAGGGACAGACATACAGCGGGAAGCGACTTTGTTTTATACTATGTAGTGATAATACCAATTAGTCACTGAAGTCTGAAGTAGTCACAGGACAGAGTCCATAAATAAACCTATTCATTATTATTTTAACCACAGTAAAATTGTTGTTTCGCTATATACATCAACCGTTATTGTAGCGATAATGTTTTCTTGACAATAATATCTCTCTACACTCTGATAAAATTCTAATGCGTGACTCACTTCTCACATAAGAAGTTCTAGTCAACATAGCTGATTACAGCCTTACAAAAACCCTACAATCTTAGAAAACAACTTTCTCAGCCGAGAAAACTTGTGTACTGCGACTCACGACTGGAACATTGGAAAAAGTTAAGTAATAATTGTTATAGTTTGTATGTATGCAAGCATGCACTTTATTGTTCACCCACCGTAATAGATTAAAACATATATAGTACGTGGCTTATAAGTTACTTCCAGCCAAAGCAGCTTCTTCGAGAACTTGTGTCGAAAACTCAGATATTTTATTTGATGATTCCTTAGAAACCTCAAAACAATGTTATCCTGATTTATACGCACAGATGTATGATCTCAAATGGGTTTTGAGCTAGTGATCGGCAATTAGAAGCTATTGAGTTCAATTGAATCAAGGATAAAACAAACTATACTACAATAATCTAACTAGAGTCTATTTTTTAAAACTGAACGCGTTAAGTATAGTCCAGTCATTTTACTGACAACTAGTACGTATAAAAAAATTACTATTTTGGAAATACTTATATTTGCAGATATTTTCTCTGTAACAGATATTATAATCATTTAAGTAATTAATTACCTAAAGACCATATCCAACAAAATATATGCTCAAAAAAACATATATTTAGCTCCTGAAATTTCGGAAAATAGTGAATAAATGTTTTAATCCATATTTTGGTTAAATTATATTGTTATCATACAAAAAAAGACAATGAATGCTTCATTTTAATCTGTAAAATTACTTGTTGTAAAGATGGAAAGTTTGATGGAGTAGGTAGTTAGAATAACGTATTAAAATGAAATTAAACAAAAAACTTTATTTTTCCTGAAGAAGTATACTATTTACACAGTAAATACCCACACGGAGTCAGGCAGACTCAATAAGCTGACAGTGTCAAGTCAGTACAGATTTTTTACTGCGCGTCTACAGTTCAATGACTTCAATGAGTGCTTTCTGATTGGCGAAGGATGCGCGGATGCGATTTGGTACGAATGCAGTTACTGCAAGTGTATATTGCGTTCCGCACAATATAAAACTATATAGTGCGTAAATATAGACCTATAATACTGACAGTATATCGACAAGTAAGGAAATCGGGTGACAGTATTAAGCTCTCGGCAAAGTAAAGTACAGAATAACGCATATTTTGCACCGATTGTACAAAACCGGAAAATCTGCCAAATCCGGAAGTGACCAGGTAGTGGCCTAGAAGTGGGAAGGTACAGGTAGGTGATCTCTTGTACGGAAATTAATATCCAACGAGAAGTGGCTGTAAGACTAAATTTTCTTTGGGTTCTGAAATAAGACACCTACCGGCTCCTTTGTGCGTGAGCATAAACTTATTGAAGAGACGTTTAGTTTTTGATGAGATTAATTAGAGAACCATCGTATCTACGTTTATGTTGACGAAAGTATGCAGCTAAATTTCCAATTTTTTCCGGCCTTAGTCAGCCCGTGGTCAGCCCGCAGCAGGTAGTTAACCTACAGATACGAATCTCATATTATCTTCCACCCCTGTCATTTATTACGGTGCATAGGTATTAAGAGCCCGTTCAAAGTAAAAACGGCCATCCATCGTGTTCTTACCTGCTGAGATTTGTTTCTAGCTGCTTTAGTTGACCAGCGAAATTCAGAGCGCGCGAACAGTTTAGATACAGATTTGGCACAGAGCTGTCAAAAAACTATAAAACTACCTACCTATTATATTAATTATCTTGCCATTGTCACATTTTGTTTACATTTGCTCCACGGGGGATGGTTTTGATGCACTAAAGATAACACAACACTAAACACAACCGGGATGTTAGCGCGCATAACACGTTGTGCTATTTCGGACTAGATATTCCAGTGCCCAGTCTAATATGAACATAATTTACGGTTAATTGTCCACAAGGGGGGCTCATTATAAATTGGTTTATAAAACGTCGCGGTTCGCTGGGTACTAAAGGTCATTGTGGCGAGGGTCCTGGTTACCAGCTGGTTAAAGGGGCGTAAGTTTATAAAGATTCAACGGTACATGTATTTTTCTAGCAAAACAGCTCAATGGCCTGCTTCGAGGATAAAAGGTACGAGTAAGTGAGGTCGCCCTGAACGCGATAACAGAACGCTATTCACAATCTGGTCTAACTCACGACTCACCTAACCCTTAGTTTGTATCTTGAGTCTTGACCTCGTGATTGGGCGTTTTCACTCAAATGTGCGACTTTTAATTTTTTTTCTCAGAATAGTGTTTTTTTTTTTTGTTTTTCCTGTTCAGAATCATGGGCACTCTTAAGCCTGATAAATAAAAAAAGTGTCACCAGTTTTTTCTGTATGGGACCGTCTCATAGTGGAATCCTAATAGTATTTTTCACAATCGTGTTATAATAGAGAGCTTTTTAGTCGAGTACCGTGTTTAGGCCACGAACCTTGCTGAGTGGCCTAAGTAAGGTACGAGATTAAAAAGCTGGATTATAACACTATTGTGAACAATACTTTTTGTACGAGTTCATTAAAATTAATTTTCTACGAGTCAACTGAACTAATTAAACAAACTCGATACTGTTGAAACGAAGTGCAGCCTATCGCTCGTACGCTCGTTGATATCTTAAAAGACATCAACGAGCGTACGACATCAACGAGTAAACTCAATAATCAAAGCGATTCTATTGGTCCAATTCATTACAGTTCGGTAAAGCAGCCACGTGATTGGTCGAATATATTTTAGTTCTATTTTCAATTTTTTTTCGGTTGTCTAGAGCGTATCGAAACTATTCGAAACAGTTATTTCGGTTGTTTCGGAAGTAACAGACTATTCAACGATGAAAAGAGTGACGTTGCAGTATTCTCTATGAAATCTTAATACACATATTTTAATCGTCGAGTAAAAAATAGTATTTTTCACAATCGTGTTATAATAGAGAGCTTTTTAGTCGAGTACCGTGTTTAGGCCACGAAGCTGGCTGAGTGGCCTTAGTAAGGCACGAGATTAAAAAGCTTGATTATAACACTATTGTGAACAATACTTTTTGTACGAGTTCATTAAAATTAATTTTCTACGAGTCAACTGAACTAATTAAACAAACTCGATACTGTTGAAACGAAGTGCAGCCTATCGCTCGTACGCTCGTTGATATCTTAAAAGACATCAACGAGTAACCTCAATAATCAAAGCGATTCTATTGGTCCAATTCATTACAGTTCGGTAAAGCCGCCACGTGATTGGTCGAATTTATTTTAGTTCTATTTAAAAAAAAAAATCGGTTGTCTGGAGCGTATCGAAACAGTTATTTCGATTGTTTCGACAGTAACATGGACTACAACTATGAAAAGAGTGACGTTGCAGTATTCTCTATGAAATCTTAATACACAGATTTTAATCGTCGAGTACAAATTTTTTTTTATGGAAAATTGGGGACACTTTTTTCTTTATCGCGTTCAAGAGTGCTCATGATTCTGAACCGGAAACACCAAATAAATCTAGATTCTGAGAAAAAAAGTAAAAGTCGCACATTTTAGTGAAAACGCCCGATTGGTAACAACTAAAGACTGTATCGTTTGTTATAAATACAAGAAAAAAATGCGACAACTTTTTTTTAATTATTTATTGACATACTAAAATCAATCAACTATGTACAAAATAATATGGACAACTCGATTAGTACCATAAAAAGCCCAAATTATTCATTTCTGGCCACTAATTTTTTGCCTCATGGTGTCCATTAATGACCGGACAGCGACTTTGTCAAAAGTTCGAGCCACCTTATTCCAATCTGACCGAAACTGTTGCTCTGTATCGGCACTACGGGCTGTTTTACGTAGTTTAGCTTTCATTATAGCCCAGTAGTGTTCAATCGGGCGAAGCTCTGGACAATTCGGTGGATTTAACTCTTTGGCCACAAAATTTACATTATTGTCTTTATACCATTTTACTACCTTAGCCGCGTAATGGCAAGACGCTTAGTCAGGCCAAAATACAGTTTCGGAGTTGTGCTTTTTGATCATCGGCAATACTTGTTTCTGAAGGCACTCTTTCATATAAATATCGGAATTCATCGACGAGGTAGTGAAAAAAGTAGTTGACTTCATTCCGCATTCACAAATGGCCTGCCACACTATGACTTTCTTGCCGAACTTCTCAACGCAAATGGATTTTTCAGCCTCTGTGATTTCTGTTCCCTCACGAATAGTGTAATACTGGGGGCCTGGCAAAGACTTGTAGTCCAGTTTTACATACGTTTTGTCGACCATTATTACACAGCTGTGTTTTTTCGATAAAATCGAGTCATATAATTTTCGGACTCGTGTCTTAACAGATGCTTTTTGTTTTTGACTTCTTTTCGGCTGTTTCTGTTTTTTTAATGTCTTTAAATTATTCCTTTTCTTTGCACGTTGTGCCATCCCGATACTCGTACCAACTTTTTTCGCGACATCTCGGACTGATAGCTCTCTATTAGATGCGAATAATTTTACTATCTTTTGGTCCAGTTTTGGATTGGACGGACCTGGTTTTTGGCCTGGCCGTTGTTGGTCCTCGAAGGTATAATCCTCCCCGTACTTACGGATAGCAGTTTGGACGGCTCCAACATTAACACCTTCCATTTGTGCGAGTTTTCGGTACGTAATACCTTTAACCGAACACCATTTGTCCACAATAGATTTTCGCTTTTGCGGTGTAAGACCCCTCATTTTTTTATTGGAACAAGTTGAACAAAAAAAGAATAAAGATATCGGTTCTATGACAAATGTCAATCAATTGTCTTGTATCAGAATATTTTTAAATGAATAGACAACTTATTCCTGCCAGAGCTAACTTGTATTTATGACAGACGATACAGTCTTTATGCGTAATAATTTACTTTCAAAACAAAGTTTTAACCGACTTGAATTCAGTACTCCGCCAAGCCACATGAACATTTCCACATTTTTTTTCCCAATTTACCACATGAACTGATTTCCAAGAGCAGATGCGTTGATTTTTAGACCAATAAACCAAATCGCTGTATGTGGGCCGATAATATTTGAGGACTTCCGTCGATTCCTCAAGGATCTCAGAATTACCTTTGGCACTTCATTGTTTGCTATTTCAACGGAATCATATCAGAATCTGTGACGTACTTATATAGTTTGAAGAACATCATTGAGAAGTTCCACAAGCCATCTGTGGTCTTCATCATCACTTCCACCATCACCAAATTTATGATTTCCGGGTGTAAATACACGAGATATAATAGAAAATACCGAAATTACTACACGCGTGCCTAATATATTTGAGGAGTTCCCTCAATTCCTCATGGTTCCCATCATCCAACTGGGGTTTTGAAAACAAAAGAACCAATCTGGAAGCATATACTTTCAAATAAAAAAAGAATTTTATGAATCGGTTCATAAATGACGGAGTTCTGAGGTAACAAACATTAAAAAAAAAAAAAATAAAATAAAAAAAAAATACATCCGAATTGAGAACCTCCTCCTTTTTTTGAAGTCGGTTAAAAAGGGGCATACATTGAACGATCTGTCGTCACGCACGATTCATCGCCTCAGAGTTCAGACTGATTAAATAAGGAGTGTATCATATCAAATCATATCATAAACGATTTACTTATGAAAGGCGATATCGGAGATCGTAAACCAAGGCTTAGTGATCTTGCGATGAAATCAAAAACCGACCAAGTGCGCGTCGGGCCACGACTCTCGACTCGAACAAAAATTAGGGGTTTAAAGCCCAATATCACTCAAACGTATCACAGAGTTGAAAAATAGTTTATGAAAACCCATAATACTGAATCAAGCAAGCTATCCAACGATACCCCACACCATGGGTTTAAGGAGAAAAAATAATACATTCATACTGTAGAAATAGAAGAGGTCCCCAAAAAAATATTTTTAAGAATTTATTCCGGCGTTTTTTCGTCGTGATTGATTAATATATCCATGCCGAATTATAGCTATCTGTAGTAAAAGTCACTGAGCTAAGCCGCAGACGGACAGACGGACAGACTGACATGGCGAAACTTTATGGGTTTCTTGTTGACTACGGAACCTTTAAAATGTGTTCAAACTGCAACCCATAAAATCCTTTTTGTCTCTTTCTTTGGTTTCGCTCTCATCGATTTATTTTAAACAACATAAATTATCATCATCATCATATCAGCCGAAAGACGTCCACTGCTGGACATGCCTGTGCCTCCCCCAAAAAGTGCCACAATGGCCAGTCCTGCGCCACCCACATCCATCGGACTCCCGCAACCTTTACCTTTTACTCGTAAATGATGGTTTGCAATTAACAATTGTTTCATGTGTGAACGGTATTTTTGAAGCGACGGATCGTCACGATTTGTGTGCGATTGATCGATGCAAGGGACCGTTCTGAATATAGCCCGTTTAATTGGGAGCTCGAACTTACACTGGTTCTCCTGAGTTGTCGGTCATTGTGAATGTTGCCAAGTTTTTGTTCGAACACCTGGCCGCTCTTTATTGGGGTGATCTGACCGATGTAGTTAATATGCGAGGTCGCCTGTAAGGCTATTAGGGACTGCTTTGAATGCAACGGCTGTGAATCACTAAGCGAATGAACAGCATAATGAAGACATAAAGATGCGTTTGCGATTTAGCTAGCCTCTCTATATAGTTGTCTGTATGTTGTGTATATGGAGGGTAGCTGACAGTTTGATGAGTTCGATGCATATGGATATGACCGGTGAGCCCAATGCGGATTGCAATTTAGGATACTATTGTACAGTCAGGGAATGAAAAGGTTGATCACCTTAAGATCTGTTTTTGCTTGCTCAGTATAAGTTATAAGTATCTGCTTTATCGACCGAGTGTCAGACACATTCCGTCATAATGAATGTCATTTCACTACACCTCTTTGAATTTTGGAAAACGAGTTAAAGAAGAAAAAAAACGTATACAAGAAATAGCAATGATGACATTGACAGGACCTGTTACTCACATTTATAGTTTTAATAATGTTAAGCGAAGAGGATTTTATCATTAGATTTATAAAACTTGACACAACGTAATGGCAAGATCAAACTAATAACAAGGTTTTAGTTCAACTATTGATAGTCCAGGAAAATTCGTCTAAGTAAATTTGAACTTTGTTGTCAAACAGTTGAACATAATTTTCAATACATCACTCTCGTCTGATACACAGCTTAAAAAGGTGACATGTGCTTGCAACGCGTAAATGATTTGATTTAAAAACTGATCAACCTTTTCATTCCGCCACTGTACGTTCTGTGGTTCAGGTCAGTCAAATAAACAAAAAGATATATTAACGTTTATACTAACGGCCTTTTTCGCTATTAATCTGCTCGTTGTCTAATCATGCTATATTTGAGAGACCCTGCCCCAAGCTATAGGATACCTACCTACTTTATTAGTGGGACAGTTTCACGTGATAATGAGGACACGCCGGACAAAAGCAACAATTTTTTTTCAGGTACTAGTCAGGTACATAGCTTAAAGTTTTTGATAGGAACCAACTCCTCCGTCAGCCATCTTTTTATTACGGTGGTTCTTTTAGGTAGGTACCTATTATATTAGGGTCATTGTCAGATTTAGGTTCGCGTCTCTTCGGTGGACATTGCCAAAGTTAAGGGCTATAAAGCCTAATTTTTGGTTGATCTCTGAATCCGCATAAACGGTGTTGCCCCTTCTATAATTATATGTGATAAAAACATATTATATGTGAGCGTAAGCCCTTAACTATTGACCACCGGAAATATGATTTTTGTTTTTGTGACTGACAATGACCAATTAATATCTCGAGTTCGAAATCACTTAGAATGACAAACTTGGGGTCTTAATAAATATACATATTTGAGGTTAAGGAATTCAACTAGATATTTTTTAGGGTCGAGTTCCTAAAGGATACTAAACAGAACCCGTTACTAAGCCTCCGCTGTGGATCCGTCAGTCTGCGTGTCAGGAAAAGCTGACAGGATTACCGAGTATTCATGTATGTTGTCGAATCCAATGAAGACAAGATATATTAAATCAATTATGTATGAGTATCACATTAGTTTGTACTAGTCTGTAGTATTCGCAAGTCAGTATTATAACCTCAAGGCAATTCTCTTAACCGACTTAATACACAGTGTTGTATCAGAGTCAAAGGCGTTTCACTCAATTTAAATGTAAATCTGATTAGATTTAGATATCTTATTCAATACAAAGACTAATACTTAAAGTCGCTCGGAGGACAACCACTACTCAATATTGCTTATTATATTCCAAGAATTACAAGTATTTTCTCAAACACAATTTGTTTCAAAGAAATCAAATGTCACCAGACAAAGTTTAATTTATTAGGCTTTAATTGCGTTCGCAAAATAAAGTTTACGAGGTTGTTATCTGTCAGGAATTTTATCTTTGTCACAGTAAAAACTAACTTTTAATGGCAATAAAAAATATCAATGTTATTCACATTGTTTGTACAGACCAATTCGTTAAGAACAGACCAGTATAAATCTGACCTCAACCGTCGTCGCCTTAAAATTATCGGAGTTGTAGGTACCTAACTATCCTAACCGAGCCCGGAATCCGCCAGCCACCTAATCAACAAATATTGGAGTAGGCACTAGTTTCAACCATGAGCTTTCCATTAAACGCTGTATACAATTCCCGTCCGTCAATTACAAGTCTGACCTCATATCTAAGAGTCAAATTATACTAAAGTCAAGTTCAAAGTATCAAACTTTGTGAATGATATTTGGACTATTTGGAGCTCCTCTAACATTTTAATCGGCATTCATATACCTAAATGGATGTTCCACTTGATTTGTCGTTCGTTAGGTACTCAATGACGTAAATCCCGCATGAAACTCACCCAATGGAATGATTCAAATTATGTTGGACATTCATTCTGATACTGTTTTATTGGAAAAAAACCCTTTACCTTTACATTTAAATATAGGTACCTATTTACTGTCTTCTTTCCCTTTAAAACAACCCATATAATTTACATTGATATTATTTTAGTTATAACAATTGAGCTATAAACGTAACGTAAATGTCCTGGTGCTCGACACTACCCTAATCAATAAAGGTCACAAACATTTACCTTATCTAGAAACGCTTTAAAAACTTTGAAGGACAGTCTGCATACTATGCTGGGAGTCTACTCTACCTACTTTTCTATTCCCCGTCGACACACCATTATTATTCTCAATAGCTTCAATGCATGCCAATGCATTAAGCGTTGTGCACCTATACAAACATACTCACGCAACATAACATGTTTACCTACCTACCTGTAAGTCTGTCTACTCTAGTCCCCGTTACGAGCTAATAATAATATCATCACCTACAATTTAATTCATATAAATAGAATTTCAAAGGGCAACGTACTTGAGTTTGTACACACGACTAAAGGATGATTCACGCTAGACCGGGCTGGTTCCGGCCCGGGCCGTAAACTTACCGAGCCGTCACCGAGCTTATTTTGATACACCTTTCACCACTGGGCCGTTTCCGGGCCGTTTCCGGGCCGACGCCGAGCCGACACCGGGCCGGGACATTGTGCAAACGTTATGTCACCGAGCTCGCACCGGGCCGGGGCCGGGCCGACACCGAGGCTCGGTCGCCGTGCCACGTCCGGGCCGATTCCGAGCGTTGCGTGTCAATCACAGCGGGCAGCGACCGGGCCGTTTCCGTCGTTCTAATGTCAAAGAAAGTCTGTCATTGTCACTGAGTCATTGTCATTGTAATTTATTCCAGCACTGCAACATACTTGCATAAGTTCTCTCATTTATACGATAAAATACGATAAACAGAGCTAAATAAAATGTCGAAGAAGAAGATACTATGTTCTTCAAAACAATTTGGCGTGCATCGACTTTGGCGTTCCCGTGAAGCAAGAGGAGAGTTCAAAATGTTGTGTAAAGATCTTTGGACCTATGATGACAAATTTTATGATTATTTTCACGTGACACAAGATTCTATCCATGAAAAAGTTAAACACTGTTTGGAAAAGAAAATTACTAGGTTCCAGAAACCGATATCCTCCGAACATCGACTAGCTCTTTGTTTAAGGTAAGCAAAATGCAAATTCAATAAAATCTAAGTAGGTATGCGCTATGAGAGTGTGGGTGAGTTGTGTATTACCTGCATTTTTCTCCAGCCCCGCTATTCTGTAACTTGTTTTAAGCTCAACTTCCTCAACGTTCACCCACAAATATATCTTGACGCCGTGATTCGTAGAAACTACGCGTAATCAGAGGTCTGAATGAAGGGTTGAGAACATGCTTGTTATAGGTACTAGTGAAGTCGCAAGTATCCATACGCTACGGTGTCTGTGTTTGTGTACAATCAGGTAGGCAGATCCTATATTTTATGCTGTGCAGCAATGCGTCTATATTTTGTGTAAACATAAATGTGTGCGTTATTGTTACTTGAATGTCTAAATAATATGTATTTATAAGTGTTTGGTAACTGTAGGTAACAACAGTCAATTGCTCGGAGTTGACGCTTGAGAAGAAAAACAAATTAAATAAATAATGCTACCCAATCATATCTATAGGTAATGCTAATAATTATAAATTAAAATCCGTTTGTAAATTATAAATTAAGGTAAAATTAATTTGCAGATTCCTGACTACAGGGGATTCATTCAAAACACTCTGGCTCAATTTTCGAATTGGTCATTCTACCGTTTGTAAAATTGTTAACGAAACTTGTCGAGCAATATTTTGTTAAATGAAAGAGGTGGTGGCCACAGCCAAATGAAGAGACGTGGAGGAAAATTGCAGATGAATTTGAAAAGCTGTGGCGTTTCCCAAATTGCATTGGAGCATTAGATGGCAAGCATTTTTGTATCGAAGCACCAGCAAATAGTGGTTCTGTATACTTTAATCACAAAAAAATAATTTTCCATAGTTTAATTGACCTAGGTTGACGCACATTACAAATTTATCTACGTGGATGTTTGATCTTAAGGCCGGAATAGCGATATGGCAGCTTTTTTGCGAATAGCTCTAAAGAGCTATTCCTAAAGGACAGAAATTAAATAATAATACTTAAAATACCTGGTCGATCTTTGCCGAATTCAATAATTACGGGTACTACCCCGTTTGTCATGGTTGGCGACGAAGCTTTTCCTTTGAAAACATATTTGATGCGACCGTCAGGCCAATGGTAGAGATCCAGAAACAAATTATAATTTCAAATTATCTCTTGCCTGACGGTTAGTGGTAAATGCTAGGAGGATGATGGTGATTCCATGGTATTTTTGGGGCCTTGATTGAACGTAGAACCGATGGCCGTTGGTGCGGAAAGTTTCTCGAGTGGTGACCAAGTACCTCAAGAAGGTGGACTGATGACCTGGTAGGCAAATGCGCTCGCCTGGCGCAGGACCGGTAACTGTGGCATTTTTGGGGTAGGTAGGTAGGTATAGGCATCCCCAGCAACGTACTTTTTTCGGCTGATATGATGATGATGACGACATTTATGACCTTATGACATCCAACAGGGCAATTTAATTTGAACAGAAGTTTTTGAGATTTTGTTGTCAGTATATGGTGTCAAATCTCCATCTAAGTACCTTGGCTGAAATTGATCCTAAGGCTCTTGTATGTCCGTCCGTCCATCTGTTACAGGGCTGTATCATTTGAACTCTTGGCACCTGTTTCTTCTGAAGTACGGAACCCTCCGTATGCGTATCATTTTCGTTTATGTGAATGTGTTTCCACACATTCACGTCATTCATTTGTGTGTTCGGGGGTACGTATCCTTAGGTATTCTTTTATCGTGTTTACCAATTTTATTTTATTTTTTTTCATGTGGTTTTTGAGCTACCCTACCTACTAACGAAACTTGGTGGACCCTGAAACACGAAAGACGTTTACAATACCCACAACCAACGCCAGCCTAAGATTGACTTCTACAAATAGGTATATATAATATCTACTTCCATTAAGCTCGGGTTTTATAAAGCCCGTTAGACCTTATTTCGATCAGTAAAGTCAAAAAATGTACCGAATTACTGAAATTTGATATGGGTCAAGTATTTTTATCTGTAGAAATATAATAAAGAGGAAAAGTCTGTGAGATTGTATTAGCTTTGTAAGGTTGTAAGTTTGTATGTAGGGAGCTAGGGAGTGTTATGCGGCACCATTTATCCGAGGAGTAAGTTATTATTTTGTCTTTTTCTGGTTCTGTACTCTGTACCTAGGAATCTTCAACTACTCAGGCTCCGTCCGTCTGTTCTGTTACTGGGTTGTATCGTTTGATGATATGCCGAGGGAGATAGCTTTGGAAGTATTCTTTTATACTAAGTGGGTGGAAAACAGGCATACGGTCTGCCTGATGTGATTCCAGAATAATGAAAAGCGTGTGGCCGACCCTTTATTGATTTGAGGATTCGTTGTGGTGATAGCTAGAGACGATCACGGGTCCCTCGCTCTCATCACGACACATCTTCGGGAGTTCTTGCGACCTTACTCACCACCAGAAACACAACACCACATACCTAACCGACAGAGCAAGTAGTGGCGTTATTATGACTACGGTCTTCTGTAAGGTGAAGGCACTACTCCAGTTGGGCTGCTCCTGCTTCAAATGTGCTAGTTATAATTATATATATTGTAGGTATTTGTGTATTGTATACATATAGCTGGTTGATTCACTTACTGTTTATTCTTGCAGCATAGTGTATTATTATAGCTTATCGCGTAGTCGAGGTACCTACTTAAGAAAGTAGTTGAACCGTAAAACACGAAAGATGATTTCAAGACCCACAACCCACGCCAGCTTAAGATTGGCTGCTAAAAATAGGTACGTACTAATCTATAAAATCTACATATATTAAGCCCCTGTTTTATAAAGCCCGTTTAACCTAATTTTCGTAGACATGGAAAAGCTTAATCATACATCACATTTTATACACGCAGTGTATTAATCAAACTTTAAAAACCGGCCAAGTGCGAGTTGGACTCGCGCATGAAGGGTTCCGTACCATTATCTATAAAAACGGCAAAAAATCACGTTTGTTGAAATATTTTATTTTATTTTTAGTATTTGTTGTTATAGCGGCAACAGAAATACATAATCTGTGAAAATTTCAACTCTCTAGCTATCACGGTTCTTGATACAGCCTGGTGACAGACAGACGGACAGCGAAGTCTTAGTAATAGGGTCCCGTTTTACTATTTAAGTACGGAACCCTAAAACAACAAGGCATAACAACGTGTGATGCTAAAAAAGGGGCTAGACTCAGCATAATGTTGCAGTGAGTACTGGGTAACTGATGATGTACTGAGAAATATGGTTTAACCTCAGAGCATAGAGCACAAGCCGCCGGCGGCCGCGTCGCAGTTGTTAGCTCAATGGGCATACTCTGCCGCTAGTTCACCGTCCGTTGTTACCGAGTGTGCACGCGTGTTGATCACAGAGAATATTATTTACGTTTCTTCCCAAAATGCCTGATATGATGCGCGTGTATTGTCCAATAAAAGCGTAGGTATACAAGTGTGCGTGCTTTGTCTTGTCAATTAATTGTGCTCTGTGTGGGTAAAACTTGCGACAGGCGTACTCAATAAAAATATCCGATCTCCTTATATTAATCTGTGGGTTTAACGCATCTTTATAGAACCGAGTCGAAGTATGTTAGCAGAATGGGAGTAAATATTGCTCTAGCTTAGAAAGTAGTAGGTACTCATAAATTATTATTTTTAATGCTGTTGCCTAGTGGTTGAGGCATGTGGCTGTCAAGCGGCAGTCGTAGGTTCGAATCCCGGCCCGTACCAATCAGTTTCTCGGAACTTATCATGGAGTATTTACCGTTAGCTTTTCGGTGAAGGAAAACATCGTGAGGAAACCTAGGTCTAGATCTCCCTCTGGTTTGAAAGGTCAGTGGCAGTCGCTTTCGTAAAACTAGTGCCTACGCCAAATCTTGGGATTAGATGTCAAAGCGGACCCCGAGCTCCTTTAGGGTTCAACCGGGAATAACGCTAGGATGATGATGCTGTTATGGTCCACTCTCATTTTTGGATTGCAAAGAGATATTAAATACACTTCAGCGTCAAAATTTGGATCAAGTATTTTTATCTGAAGTAATATAATACAGAGGAAAAGTCTGTGAGATTGTGAGGTTGTGGTTGTGCTTTGTAAGTTTGGATGTAGGGGGCAATATCCAGAACCATTTATCCGAGGAAGTTCTCATTTTGTCTTCTTTGGGTTCTGTACGCAAAAGGACCCTTACTGTTACTGGGTTTAATAGTATTGTTTGACGATATGCCGAAAGAGATAGCTTTAGAAATTTTAGTTTGTAGGCATACGGTCTGCCTGATGCGATTCCAGAATCATCACTGACGCTGTGCCGACCCTTTATCGATTTGAGGATTCGTTCCGTTGCGCGTTGTTAGCAAGAATCAACCCGGCCATAACACAAGCCGGAAACAACACAGCCTCGGGAGCTCTGGCGACCTTACATGTCACCAGCAACACAACACCGCATACCTACTGAGCAATAGTAGGATAAGATAGGTACTCGTACATAGGTAGGTATAACTGCAAATAATAGGTTTAGCTACTCTTTCCGGAGATAGCGTTATAATTATATATATCTATAGTATGCTGTTATTATAATTATAAGACAACAAACTCGGCAGCTGCACTGTTCCTTCTGAACCT
This sequence comes from Epinotia brunnichana, assembly GCA_963854355.1. NCBI lineage: Eukaryota > Metazoa > Arthropoda > Insecta > Lepidoptera > Tortricidae > Epinotia > Epinotia brunnichana. The sequence goes on along the minus strand of OY977949.1, from coordinate 10,250,350 downwards.
CGCAGCGCACACTGGAACTCTATCAGCGACATCAATACGAATACATATATTTACCAGTGTGAAACCGCCATACGATTAATAATTATAAGACGATTCATTCACTTACGGTTTATTTAAAAGCTTAAATCTTGCAGCATTATCTATTTTTACAGCTTAGTCTTAGTCTTGCTTTATGAAAAAGAACTTGCTGTATTGAGTTTGATTAATAATCCACTACCAAAAATAAAACTAAAAGAACCCTGCATTTATTTAATTCACTGAATAAAACTTTACTTTGGATGTTTTATTTCTTGTTACATGTACGAGCAACGTTAGCCGGTCTAGATGATACAATACTGCAGCCACAACAGGCTGATAGCCAAACGAGCTGGTTTCCGATCCAACATCATCACACGTAGCATGATGCCATCACTTCTCTGCCAGCGGGTAGACCCAACTGCTTCACCACATGTAACGGCGGCGGAGAGACGATGGCCCATCGGATGCCATTACTTCTCTGTCAACGGATGGAAATAATTTCTTCACACATGGCACGGCGAAAAGACGATGACCTATCGGATGCCATTATTGCCATGCCATCACTTCTCCGTCAGCAGGCGGCCAATCGCAGCCGATCTACTACTCAATAAGTTTACCTACCTATACTATACTTTAGTATTCAATTTTGTAAATAAAACTATTGGTGTTTTTTTATTCCAACGGTAAATTGGATTACTTCCAGCTTTCATAATAGAACTTGACTTTGACATCAAGTCAAGGCCATAGACAAAACACTTAGCTGTCATCAGGTTTTATCCGGATAAGGTTAGTTGGGCTACGTTACGAGCCGTTAGGTTGGTTACCATTTCCAAGTAATGTTATTCGCTAACCTAGGTTAAGGTTAGTTCACATGCATGTTACTCAGACTAGCAAAAGCGGAAATCGGAAATTTTCTGTCGCTCTGAACGGGTCTATCCCAGAAGTTCCATATTTTCTAGTTCCATATGGAACTATCGGTATATTTGTAAATGTCAAACAAATGATCCCAATAGTTCCATATACTAGGTTTTACACCTGGTTTTATTTTAGTTTTAAATCAGTTGAGTACCTACCTATCTTCGGAAATGTGCTCTAGGGTGAATCAGTTGTATTTCGATTCTCCAACAATTTATTTGACCATTTTTTTTAAGTATTTCTTATTTCTATTTTGTGACTGTACCTACACGATTAACAGCGTTCAAACATTACTATGAACGTAAAAGGCACGCTTATGCATTTGATATTTTAAGAGTTATATGTATAGACAAAGTTTCTACTTTGTTAGCAGAAGTAGACGTTTGATATGAAAAAAAATCCATGCATCCCTACCAGTGGAGACAACCCGGTAGGGATAGGTAGAACAGGGGAATATGAACCATTAGTTCCATATGGTACTTCTGGGAAATTTCCTTCAAAATTAATATCCCGGTAGATCCATATGGAACTAGAAAATATGCCCCACCATTACCCCTAACCATACCCCTGGGGGTAGGGTGGGACTGAACCATACCACCGTAGTGCTGTGCACTATATGCTTTCAGGTTTTGTTTTTCCAAATATTACGTACACTGGTGTTACCTAAATAGCATCCCATTCAGGGACTTATTTCGGTTACGGTTATACAGGTATGAAACCGCTATTCAATTACGGTACCGTTATGTCGTAAAGGTTATGCGCGCCGCACGAACATAACGGTACCGTAACCGTTTTGAAATAACGGTATTATAAAGGTAACCGAAAAAAAAAATAAGTGAGCTGGCACTACAAACATTGACAGAAGAAGCATTGGCTATTACTAAACATTTAAAGACAAAAAGACAAAACATCTGTGCGGCTGCCGGCGGTTTGGCAACAACGCCAGGCCAAAGTCGATATATCGGTTACCTATAAAAAGCGGTTACGGTACCGGAAAAAATAAAGAATAAGCGAAAGCGGAATATAAAGGTTCTGCTACCGAAACCGCCATTTGACAACCGATATGACGTCATAACGTAAAAATAGAATACCGGTATTTTTCGGTTATGCAGTCCCTGAGCCCATGTGACAAAGTATAAATACTTATAATTAAGTTTTATATGATTGTTCTTAATGATAATCTTAAGGCGCTGTCAACACCAAAAACGCGCACACTACCTATTTGTATCGGAGTAAACGAGAGCGAGTGTTACTTGAGCGGCCAGGTTTTAGCCGAAAATAATGAATAAAAATAAAAAAATAAAGTGTGGATTTTTTGTGAAATATGGCTCGTCTACGGTTTAGGTATGAATATGTAGACTTCATGTTTTGAATTGCAGACCCATACGTCGAAAAAATAAGGACATAGAACCGTTTAAAATGATTTTAAGACCAATCTTTGCAATTATTTTCTATCGAGCCGATTTCGTCCAATTATGTTTCGAGTCCGTCTACGGTCTTGGAAATATGATGAATATTAACATATTTTTTTTTTGATGTGCTAGAACAAATAGTTTTTCTTAAACAACTGCTTAAATATTATCAATTTTAACAAATTTGGTCTTGTCAGCCTCTTAAGGTTGTCGCCCCGCGTAACCGCTCGCCACGGGACCGGCGCCGCCTCACCTCATCGGCTCGCCGTAAACCAGGCGTCAATCATACGCAAGCACGTAACGGAAACAACGGCTCAGCACCACCGAGGTGTCCGCGCGGCTGCACCTAACGGCTGGACGACAGCGCGCTTAAAGCGAGGCGGCGGCTAGCTGGTGGTCGATGATCTTCGATGCCGCTCAGTTTGAAGTTGAATGTAGAGCAGAAGGTTATGATTATGAATCAATTTTTTAGTGCGTGACATGGCTATGGCAGCCCTATGGCCCGCGGAGCGGGGCTCCTATTTCTGGTCTGTTTGCCCTTCGGGCATCTGAAGATACCTCACGAACCTAACCTACCTAACTGGTTTTGCCAGAACGGCTTTCGTTATTTTCAGTTTAATAAAATAAATATGTGTATCTGTTAGGTACCTATTTATTTTTCTATTTTTGCATCAAATCCCAGCACTACTAACGGTGGTATGGTTCAGTCCCACCCTACCCCCAGGGGTATGGCTAGGGGTATGGTGGGTCTGACATGAAAATATGGAACTTCTGGGATAGACCCCCCTGAACGCACGGTACGAGTTTGATATAAATGCAGATAAGTGTATAATTTACTAGGGGAAATATATACTTATCTGCATTTAAGGTGTCTTTTTTTTGCCAGTGATGAATGGCGTTTAAAAAATCTGCTCATTCTAGGAAGATGGAAATCTATCCGCACATTCCTTACATCTGACTAATCTTAGGCACGAGTAAATCAAGGCGATATCAGTACGAAAACTGTAATTTACCTAATAATAAGAACGCGATTTTGTAAATGAGCTAAGCATTAAAAAAAACTAATAGTCGTGTGTTACACATACCATGTCAAATCTGTCAGATATTGTGGTTTTCCAAGATTTGCAAAAATAAAAATAAAATTATACTTTGTCCTGTTTTATTTATTATTGTATTTAGTATAACCAGTTAGACAACCAGAAGCTGCTTCTGGATATTCAGTTTGATAACGGAACAACAAATTAAGTTCTAAGGCTGAGCGCAAACGTTCGGGTTCCACGTACGGTTTCCTACCATGCAGAAATCATACGCGGATACCGAACGTTTGTGCCCAGCCTAAATCCTAACTTATATTATACATGCGAAAGCTCTGGCAATATATCTGTCTGTGTGTTACGTTTTCACGCTTAAATCTCTGAACCGATTGAATCGTTTTGAAGGACATATGTTATTTTTATAGGGGGAGAAAACGGGGCGAATGTTAGTATGGAGCTTTATAACGTGGCAACAACCTGGCAACCGTACCGTCTTTTCGAAGATCTCGCGGTTCTAATACAATGATTTGCCATACGATAAATAAATAAATAAAATAACGTTATAAACGAGTTTCACGCGGACGAAGTTAAACGGAAACTTGTCACTCATAATTAAATAATATCATGGATCAGTCCTAATCTGACTGGTTTTTGTTAAATACAATGTAAATATATCTATTTTAATTACCTATTAGAACAATCAGACGTTATGCTTTCTCTTCATAAGATGCCTCATACAAAAATATCTAACAATGTACAATAGCCCTTAAAATTCGGTCAGTGTATCATTGTAATAAACCTTTACATCTGCTAAACTATTTTTTATGAGGTCAACATCACATAATGTAAACCGACTAAATGCAAGGTTAGATGGACTACCATATTTCACATATTCATATATGACAGCTAACAGCCTTTGTATTTTTGATGTATTTGTCCGTGCCGGGCCCGAGCTGAGACCGGGCTACGGGCATTGGAGCGTTGTTATAGTTAACCGGGCCGTTTCCGGGCCGTTTCCGGGCCGGGCTGGGACCGAGCTGCTTCCGAGCCTCGGTTGGCGGTAGAACGGCCGTCAAACGGTGGTGTTACAGTTGAGCGACCGGGCCGTGCCGACACCGAGCCGCTTCCGAGCCTCGGCCGTGGCCCGGCCGGGCTTGGGTATGACGTCAGCCGCGCAAAAACGCCGCGTTTTTCTTAGAAAACGGCCCGGACCGGAGACGGCCCGTTTTAGCGTGAATCATCCTTAAATCGGAACATATGAATATAAACATGGACTTATGCAAATACGTCAGGCAAATGAGCAGTAGCATTGGTCAATTCAATTGTTTACATAGCTACTTAATTTAATTTTATGACTACGCTTGAACACATTCGGATTGTAAGAAATAAATAAGGTTCTAAGATGTTATTGTTTTGTTATATTCCATATTTAATTGTCTTGTTGTAGTGTTTCAAGTGTTTTGCGGTTTAATAGAATTTCTCAGGTAAATATGTCATAAACAATAAAAAGTATTATTTTCAAAAACGTCATTTATGTAGGTGATAATTAACATAATTTAATTTTAAATTATACTTGTAAAATCTGTACTCTCGGCTCCCAAGATACAGGCTGTGCCTAGTTTGGGGCTGACGGATATCTTTCTCTGTTTGTTAAAAATGTGTATGTTAACAGAATAGTTTAATTTAATCGCATGTAACGTTGTTATGGTAAATAAATAATTTGTATTTGTATTTGTATAAGCTAAATTAAATTAAAACTACGTTAAATCTAAAAAAGGCCCTCGAGGCATTGTACCGAGGTAGTTATGTAGGTAGTTATTGATATCACTTCGAGTACTAATACTCTACCTTAATCGAAATTTATTCTTATTTACTTTTTTATGATAGTTGCCAAAGAGACGCCTAAAAAACGTTCAATGTCAAGCTTTAAGTCGAACCATACATCGATAAAATACCAACTGCATTCACAAAAGCAAGTAATTAGGTACGAGTAGACAGACATTTTTTGTTCACCAAAGTCAGAACTGGTAGGTTAACTTAGATATGTTAATGTAAGCAAATTGTACTTAAGATGAGACACGACGAAAGGTAACAGGGGTGAAATAGGACCTACATACACAGACAAACAAATATAACGCAGAAAGAGGTTCCCACGATATCCAAACAATAACTCTGCACGTTCACATGCTACGTTTCTCCTAACATCACTTATTGAATTCCGCAGTCGAAAAAACTTCATACGGTCGGTATTATTTATCATGCTTCTAGTACCGATATGAATTTTAAGGCTATTTCTGTACAGGACCATATTGCTGCAGCCTAATATCCACTCTAAACCTATCATGTACTAATACCACGTATTTTAACTGGTAGTACAAATGATAAGTTTGTAGGTACCTACTAGTGACCATAAAGGAGGACCGATAGTACAACTGTCCTGTAGTCATTGCGTTCATTGCGATACTCTTTTTATTTAATAAAGCAGGGTTCAATAAATATCCATATTTGTTCAATATCTCCACTCCTGTTGTAAAATATAGGTTGGTTATGTTCGTTAGGTATCTTCAGATGCCCGAAGGGCAAATAGACCAGAAATAGGGGCCCGGCCTGCGGGGCTCCGTCGAAACTGTCGAATTACCAGGTGATCATAGATATACATATAGGTAGCACAGGTGACCCTCTAGGGTGTATCATTTGTACTACCAGTTGAACCACCGGCTGTCTAAGAGGAATACCATAGATTTTAAATGTATCTAGTTTTGAGTTCATAAAGAAATATGTTGTTCCGAAAGGGTTAAAATTTCCTCATACGATGCACTTCATAGGTTACCCCTGTGACGTACACGCAAAAAAAGCAACACGTTTCTTCGTTAGCACCGTATCCTTCATTGAGTTTTTGAGAGGCCACCTCTTAAGTGATTACAACGTTTATATTTTTAATTTAATCATATAGGTACCTAAGGATGAGATAAAGTCAGTCAAAATCGTAATTATGTTCGAGTCAAATGTTTAAAAAAAATAAAAATGGTGCCCTTTTTCCGAAATACACAAGCGACTGCCTTCTGACCTTTCAACCCAGAGGGAAAACTATTATTGGGATAAGGACCGGAAACCTCACGATGTTTTCGTTCACTGGAAAGCTTTTATATCAAATGATATTTAGTAAATAGGTGCATAAGTTATATTATAGTTGTTATGACATCAATATGGTTCATTTAAACATCGCTGGCGTTGTCACCGTCCAATAACTGGATTAGCTGTTTATAAATTGATGAAGCGAGCGAGTTTAATGAACACTCGTTCACTATAAACCTGTCATGTAGTATAGAAACTTGTCTCTTCATAAGATTTATTCTCACCATAAACATTTCGCAGTTGAATTGGTTTGTTTTTCCAGACGGTATCGCCCACTTTTTCCCTTTTCGAAGGTTGATTTTTAAAGATTTATTTCGAAGTTGGTAGGGAAACCTAATAAGAGAAGATCTTCGGAATGCTTATCTTTAGTTGTTAGACTGTACGTTGTCTGGCCAGTTACGAATTTTTTGTTAGGTAAAATATACATACCTATATTTTTTCTACAATAAAACGAAGGATTCCTGAGTAGTACCTACCTACACATAAAGTTTAGGTTAGATACGGATTTGCGAATTATAATTTTGTCAATTAGAAGAAGATCTCGCCTAGCGAATTTAGGTACCCGTGATAATCTAAGTAGTATTTAGAAATATTTTTCTAATAGCTTGATACTAATATTGTTAAAATGTAGCAGTTCATGACTATTCTTAGTTTAGAAAACTAATTTCAAAGGATTCGATTAAGTGCCTATACTTCAACTTTTCATTATCCTCCAGCCAGTTTAGTATGCATACAATGTTCGCCCTCCTTTAAGTTATTCTCTTCAGGAAGTCACGTTAAATGAGGCAGTAAAAATAATTATTCGTGATGCTCCATTTTATCTCAGGGGCAACAATGAAGGATAAAATGTAACGGACTTAATTATCTACACTTACTCAAGATGTGCAATTGTTATTGTTCCAAATCCAAAGAACGTTCCTTTTTCGTTTTCACATCCCTGTCACAATTGAAAATGAACACGTTATATCGAACTTTTTATTTTTAATTTAATTCTAATTCGGAATAGCGTTGCGAGTGTTGAGACCGACTCCGGCGCACGTTCGTCGGCTCGCTCGGCCGGAGCGAAGATCGCGGAGGCACCACGTTACGTCATGCCACAAGGTCGCAGCGACGCAACCCACAAACTTGGTCGGATCTCGGAATTAATCTAGTGACCAAGGTTATCTACGAAAACGGCAAAGCGAAGCTGGATTTCTGTAAGAAATGAGTGCGACAAAAGACCCTGGGAGAATTTGGGCTGGTCACGACACGATACCATCGTACTAGAGTCCAGTTTTTTTTTCATATTACGAACTCTCGGCACGTAATTGCAGGATTTCTCTCATATTCTTTTATGCGATATATCTCACTCACGTATTAGGGGCATATGCACATTTAGCTGCCAATCAAGGTAAGCGTCCCAATGATTGCCATTTAGTTCCTAATATTTGACACGTTTTTTTACCTTTATTGTTACGAATTAAGAGTGAAAGTGTCAAGTAATAAACGTTTCATTATGTTTTCGGACAACCGGAAATGTGAGCTCCAGTGTCGACACTGACGTCAATAGATCAATTGGTAAAATAGGATAGGGTGGGTCTGCTTATTATAATTTATTAACTTCACTTTACTTTAGAAACTTCTTCAATAAAATGCACTTTTGATCGTAATACTAAACTACTTTTATTTTTCCTTCAAATGTCAGTTACAATCGTCACCGCTCACTGGATTAACTGACTTCTCTCTCCTCCTTCCGTACTTTTTCTTTTTTCATACCCTCTCATTATTAATAAAAACCCATATATCCCTATTTTATTCTGTTGCCAGCCTTAAAATTTCGTAAAAACTTAGCTAGTCTTAATAAAATATGTACCGTAAAATGAATCGAACCTTACAGTAGTTTCCTTTAAAGAAAAACACACAAATGTATGCAGGAATGGAATGTTCTCCTATAATAAATAACTAATAATAATAATATTTTTTGTCATTTATAATTTATCCAATTTCGAAAGTATATAAAGTAAAGACAAAGCAGTAAAGATGACTTATATGTTCGCGGATTCGAATAATGCCTACTATCAAATCCATTTTCATGTTAGGCTTTCGACGATTCTCTATTTTTTCACGGCGAACGTTATATGCAGTGTTAACATGACCTCTTTTGTCTGCAGTTGAGTGAAAGAGATTTCGGCCTTTCCTTTCTGGAAGGGCAAAATATTGGGAAGACTCTCAGACGGCAGCGTAACATTTAATAACTGATAGATACCCTGAAATAATAATAGTTAAAATAAACAATAATATAATAATAAACGCAGCGAATCTCATCAACATTTTCTCACCTAAAATAGTGAATACCTATGTACTTTCAATATCTTCGTTTTGAGCATATTTTTGCAGAAAACGACCGACGCGTATTTCTTGCAAATATTAGTGAGGTTTCTTTGCAATGATGATACAATTGGCTTTAGTCTCGTTTTGCAAATAGGTTAGGTAAGTCATGTTCAGTATACAGGGTCTATTATTTAAACGGGGCAGTGAGGGAAAATCCAAAACTATAAGAGATACGGAAAATTGCTCTTACGAGTCACGAGAACCATTTTAGAAAAAATAAAAACTGCATTCAAAGATTTTCAAAAAAGCCTCATACACGGCTGGCAATTGAACCCGGTAAAATCTGTCTAAAAATCAGAGTTAATTTTTTTCCGAGCCGATGGACCTCAATGCTCACGAAAGTGGGTATAGGCCGGCAATACAAAAGTATGCAATAGTAGGTACATGTCAGTATCGTCAATGTCAGGAAAAAAATATGAAAATAGCTCAGTAAGTACAATATATAAAATAAATAATAGGTACCTACTCATAACCATAGAATTATAACGCATTGAAACGCAGTTCACGCGCAACGGTGAGGCCACCAAAAGTAGGACATAAATGGCCCAGTACGCCGATCGGCTTGTCAGTTGCAAGGACGCGTGTCAAGTGTAAATGCTCCCACATTTTTCATTAATATGACGGTTTGTGCAGTGAAAGGGTGTCACAATGCATCGGATAAGAAGGATAAACATTCTAAGATAACATTTCACACGTATGTATGCATGGGACCACCCTGTCGGTGGTCGAGGACTTTAAATATCTGGGGCACGTGATCTGAATGATGATCTGGATATAGAACGGGAGCGCAGGGCGTTGGCTGTCTGGGCTAACATGATTGCCCGCAGGTTTGCTCGATGTTGCACTGAAGTTAAAATCACACTGTTTAAAGCGTACTGCCAATCATTTTACTCGAGCAGCCTGTGGGTAAGGTACACTAAAAAAGCCTATAACGCCCTGCGTGTACAGTATAATAATGCGTTCAGGATGCTGTTGGGACTACCAAGGTGGTGTAGTGCCTCGCTCATGTTTGCGGAGGCCCGCACAGACAGTTTCCAGGCACTTATGCGAAAGAAAATCGCCTCGCTACTGAACAGGCTTAGAGGAAGCTCCAACAGCATCTTGGGGGTCATTGCTGACAGGTACGACTGCCCTATTTTAATATACTGGGTCAGCCAAGTGAAAGCAGTGGCTCAATTTAGAGTTAAATAGAAATAAGTACCTACATTTATATGAGCATAACTAACCTAGATTAAGATTTATACTAACACTAGCTTTTGCCCCCGACTTCGTCTGCGTAGAACTCGTTTATATCGTAGCTCGATACAAACTTTCACCCTCCATTTCCGTTTTAGGGGTAGATTTCCAATATAAAAACTATCCCATGTCCTTCCCCGAGACTCAAACAATTTTATCATCATTATCATCATCATCATATCAGCCGAAAGACGTCCACTGCTGGACAGAGGCCTCCCCCAAAAAGTTCCAAAGTGACTAATCCTGAGCCACCCGCATCTTGTGGGGGGCCTACCAACTACCTCTATACAAATTCTTATCTAAATGGGTTGTAAAGAAGCTCCATACAAATATTCACCCCCAATTCAAGAGATTGATTTAAGAGATGATTTTTGGGATAAAAACTATCCTTTGTCCTTTTCCGGAACTCAAACTATCTGTAAACCAAATTTCATCTACATGGGTCACTCAAATCCAAATTTTCATCCTGAAATTTGGTATATAAATAGTTTGAGTCCCGGGAAAAGTTAAAGGATAGGTTTTATCCCGGAAATCTTCCCTTAAGGGGGTAAAATGGGGGGGGGGGGGGGGGGGGGGGGTGAAAATTTGGAAGTAACCCATTTTGATAAAATTTGGTTTAGAGGTAGTTTAGGTTCTGAGAAAGGAAATCGGTTAGTTTTTATTCCGGAAATCTTCCCCTAAGGTGGTGAAATGGGGGGTGAAATCTTGGATGGACTCCGTTTAGATCAAATTTGGTACAGATATAGTTTGAATCCCGGAGAATGACAATCGATAGTTTGAATCCCAAAAATCATCCCCCAAGGGGATGAAAGAGGGGTGAGAATGTGGATAAATCCCATTAAGTTAAAAATTGTTATAGAGATAGAAGGAGTCCCAGGGAAGGACAATGCATAGTTTTTATCCTGAAATATCATCTCCTGAGGGGGTGAAATGAGGGGTGAAAATTTGGATGGAACCCATTTACGGTATAGCGAGTTGGAGTCTTGGGGAAGGACATAGGTTAATTTTATCCCGAAAATTACATCCCCAATTACACCCCCTTAGGGGATGCCCTAAGGGGGTATAATTGGGGGTGAAAATTTGTTTGTGATCCATTTTGATGAAATTTGATCAAAATATAATTTGAGTCCTGGGAAAGGACATAATTATGATAGTTTTAAATTCCAGAAATTATCCCCTAATGGCGTGAAATTGGGGTGAAAATTTAGATGTAACCCATATAGATAAAATTTTGTATAAAGATAGTTTGAGTCCTGGAGTATGAAAACGGATAGTTTTAATCCCGAAAATCATCCCCTCAGGGATGAAATAGGTGGTGAAAATTTTGATAAGACCCATTTAGATGAAATTTGGTAAAGAGATAGAAGGAGTCCCAGGGAAGGACAACGCATAGTTTTTATCCCGAAAAATCATTTCCTGAGGTGGTGAAATGAGGGTTGAAGATTTGGATAGAACCCATTTAGATGAAACTTGGTATAGAGAGAGGTAGAGTCCTAGGAAAGGACATTGAATAATTTTTATTCCGGAACACATGAAAGGAGGAAATCATCCCCTAAGGGGGTGAGAAATGGTAGATGAAAATTTGGATTGAACCCATTTACGGTATAGCGATAGAAAGTCCTGGGGAAGGACATTGGATAGTTTTATCCCGAAAATCATCACCTAAGGGGGTGTAATTGGGGGTGGAAATTTGTTTGTGACAAATTTTGATAAAATTTGGTTGAAAGATAGTTTAAGTCCTGGAAAAGGACATATGATAGTTTTTATTCCGGAAATCATCCCCTAAGGGGGTGAAATGGGGGTGAAAATTTAGATGTAACCCATATAGATGAAATTTTGTATAAAGATAGTTTGAGTCCCGGAGTATGACAACGGATAGTTTTAATCCCGAAAATCATCCCCTCACGGATGAAATAGGGGGTGAAAATTTGGATAAGACCCATTTAAGTGAAATTTGGAATAGAGATAGTGGGAGTCCCAGGGAAGGACAATTCATAGTTTTTATCTTGAAAAATCATCTCCTGAGGGGGTGACAATTAGGATAGAACCTAGATTTAGGTGAAATTCGGTATAGGAATAGTTGAAGTTCCAGGAAAGGAAATCGCATAGTTTTTGTAACGAAAATCATAGCCTGAAAGGATGAAATGAGGGTAAAGATTCTGATGGAACTCATTTAAATGAAATCTGGTTAAGAGATAGTTTGAGTCCTGGGAAAGGACATATGATAGTTTTTATTCCGCAGATCATCCCCTAAGGGGGTGAAATGGGGGTGAAAATTTGGATGGAACCCATTTACGGTATAGCGATTGTTGGAAGTCCTGGGGAATCCTCCCCTAAGGGATAAAATTTGGATTTGAGTGACCCATGTAGATGAAATTTGGTTTACAGATAGTTTGAGTTCCGGAAAAGGACAAAGGATAGTTTTTATCCCAAAAATCATCTCTTAAATCAATCTCTTGAATTGGGGGTGAATATTTGTATGGAGCTTCTTTACAACCCATTTAGATAAAAATTTGTATAGAGGTAGTTGGTAGGCCCCCCACAAGATGCGGGTGGCTCAGGATTGGTCACTTTGGAACTTTTTGGGGGAGGCCTCTGTCCAGCAGTGGACGTCTTTCGGCTGATATGATGATGATGATAATGATGATAAAATTGTTTGAGTCTCGGGGAAGGACATGGGATAGTTTTTATTTGGAAATCTACCCCTAAAACGGAAATGGAGGGTGAAAGTTTGTATCGAGCTACGATATAAACGAGTTCTACGCAGACGAAGTCGCGGGCAAAAGCTAGTAGGCTATAATTTATGTCAAATTTCATCAAAAAAGGGGATGAAACTTTGTATGAAGACCAAATATTTTTATGTTGCGAGAGCGGCGTTATGGTTACCATGGTAATGACCTCGTCAACAAATTAGAAAATTCATCTTGGGCGTACGTAACTTACATATTGTAGTTTTATTATAATATATATTTCCAAGGAATGTGTATGCGCTGGCAACACTATTGGTGCGTTTGTGTGCGTATTGGCGCGGGTAAATACGAGTTGATCACAACTACATGAATCCATTTTATGCCTCACGCTTGGCGCGTCGGCCGTATGAAACTATCCTTCTAGGCGTTATAATTCTATGCTCATAACATTATCATTATCAATAAAGTCTACGTTACGAAGCAGAAACTACAGCGTCAGGGTTAGTTGGCCTCTCCTTTTTCTGGGGTATTGGGGTACATCGATGCAGCATTCGTCAATCGGTAAAATCACCATACAACAGCTCACCTTTTCTCGTGGCTTTATGCCACAATTGGGTAGCTTTTATTTATAAAGAAACATAAACGCTGTGTACCGGTGGTATAGGACAAGGTTTATGAAACCCCGTTAGAATAACTTTTAAGAGTTTCCCAAAGTACGGATCACGTTGCAGCATGTCGCACATCCTGAGGTGGAACTCCACAAAAGTACTTTTGTACTGGTTATTTTGATTTTCAAAAAACGACAGGTGTAGCTGTAACAATACAAAGTAAAATGATAGCGGAAATATGGAGCCGTAACAATAGTCACAAATTAATATGATAGTGGGGGTAGGTACCTATATCATAAACATTATATTATGAGGCGTAGTCAGTGGAGAGATCTAGTTTACTGTAAACCTACTATTATCTTATTATTATTATTTCTGTTTTTCTATTATGTACTATTTCTGGTGAGCAACAAAGAATAATACAATATACTTTCGGGCATGTGCTGACGCTAAGAAACTGGAGGAGTCTCCGAACCCCTCAGTTCCTCCGAACCCCGCATATTGTTACACCAGAGTTTAAAGTAGGTAAGTGGATTTAGAGCCAAAAAAGTCGGTATACCCTAACTTGGATTGAATTTCCATAGGTTTATGTTTGTAAAGTGTGCCCGTTTTTTATGCTCTTTAGTATAATGCTGATAAAAACTCTTTATGGTCTAAAATTTTCGAGCTAAAGTATTGTAGGTAATTTCTAGTAATTATAACTTTACCGTAATATTATTCCCCCAGACATGCTTGAGGCCTAACATAAGGTTGAAATAGTAGGTGCTTCTTCTGCCGAATCGATTGATGTATGAGGAGACGTTATAGACGTACTGGTTGTTGACAAACGTTACTTCTGCGCGCTCAGGGATATAGTGAACACTCTAAAAACAATACAATTACAAGTTAAAGGCAGTGAAATACTTCTCGTCAAACTTTTCAATCCCTACACAATTTTTCACACCTAATTGAAACAGACTGACAAATATAAAAACATATTTGCACATTAAAAATTTAAGCTTTCTTCTGGCCGCTTCATGAGTCATGACATTCAGCTAGAGAAGATCTAAGTAGTATTATTAAACCTTTTTTTGGCCTTATGAGTCGAAGCCTTGTTTGTGGTTAACAATTAAAAAAATTATAGGTACTTTCAAATACTAACCACTGATATGCTTTTTTGAACTAGAACTATTAGGATCTTTGTCTCTCGTTTTATTTTTATAATTTTACTCTTAATTTTTCTGATATACTTGATTTGCATGCATATCGCAGGATAACGACTACTATAAATAAAGACTTACCAATGTCCATTCAAATAGAAGTGAAAGAAAAATGACCGTGAGCCAAGTAATGTTCACATGCCTCATAACGACGCGAAATATCTGAAAGTAATGAAGTTGTATGGACGGAACACCGCCAAAAGCCTAATGGGTATTTGATGTAACTAATTAATGAAGTCATATCATGATGTCTGTATCCGGTGAATTATGGTGATTTTGTTATAAAGATACATACATACGAGGGCTGTTTGATATGTACCCGTTTTCAAATGTTATTCTTATCACTTGCTGAAAATATGTATCCTACCAAAAACATTACATGTCAAGTGAATGCCAAGACTCCCTAGCTCATATGGCTTTCAGCGTTAAAAATACATCAGATCATAAGGAGCGCCAAGCTTCTCACTCCACACGGCGTAACCTACCACTACCAGCCACGCTCTAAAAATTCTACATCTTGGCTAAAAAGTATAGCTTTGTTGGGCACATCCCGGTCTCCGCATAGACTCTCGCGCTGAATGAATTTATAAGCGACATTAATAAGCGATGGGTCTATACTTATTAGCCAAGATATAGAATTTTTAGAGCGTGGTTGGTAGTGGTAGGTTACGCCGTGTGGAAGCTTGGCGCTCCTTATGATCTGATATCATTTTAACGCTGAAATATATATGAGCTAGGGAGTCTTGGCAGTCACTTTACATGTAATGTTTTTGGTGGGATCTCATTCCTTTTTGTAAGGTAATTTCTAAAGAAGTGTATAGGAAAACCCATGCAAACTTCCATCCCCAAATTTTGAGGGTGGGGGGGTGATCCTGAAATAAGTATTTTATTATTTATAATAAGGAGTCCTTATTTAAATTTTCAGACCTTTCTAGCATCAAAATTTTCGGAAGTCTCATACAAAATTGCATCTCCTAGTTTAAGCGGTTGGGGGGTAAAAGTTCAATTTTTTTTGAATTTTCGGTTGGTTGTGTACTAATACTAGCTTACATACCAAATTTCAGCTTTCTAGGACTTCATGAAGTACCCTAGAGGTTTTGATGATCAACGTGAGTAAGTCAGTGACGAAATCGGCGTTTTTAGATATCAATAAAATCTAAAGTATTAGAGCTTTGCAATTGAAACTTTATATGTTTAATAAGTTTACTATTGACACCATATCCCGAACATTTTGTTTACCTGGTATAATCCAAACACAAGTTATGAGGGTTCAAAAAAACGACGAAGCGCTTCGAGAAAAGGTAAGTAGTGCCTGCCCTTGCGCTTCGCTTGGCTCGTCTTGGCGGGGGCACTTCCGTGCCCCCAGATACGACCGTTTTAAGGCATCCTTCATGGGCGGGGAAAAATTAAAATATATTAGAGCGTTCTTTTGTTATTTTTCGTTTAACGGCTGTTGAATGTCAGCATTCGATTTTAATTGCAAATATGGAGAAATAACAGTATCGTTCTGTAATTCGTTTTCTGTTTTTAAAATGAAAAAACATGTGATGAGGTAAAAGTAGAAATTGTACAAGAACAATTCACCTTCTAACTATCAGATATTGGTATAACGTGTTTAAACGGGGCAGAACATGCGGCGGGGCAACTTTGACGAAGAGCGTCCAGCCGCCTATTGAGGTGACTACGGATGAGATGGTCAAGAAAATTGAAAATATCGTATAAGCCGACCGCCGAATAAAGCTTAGAGAAATTTTTGACACTATTAATGTTCCAACCGAGCAGGTATAATATATTTTAGAATACAAATTAGGGATGAAAAAGGTATCTGCAAGATAGCTGCCGCGTTTGCTCACCGAGGAACAAAAGCTTACCCGAATGACTACTTCGACGCAATGTTTAGCAAAGTATAAAAGCAATCCGAATGAGTTTATGCGGCGTTTTGTGACTGTAGATGAAACGATTCATAACTATACCCCAGAAAATAAAGAACAATCAAAGCAGTGGATTTTACCAGGCGAATCAGCTTCAAAAAACCAAAGACCGTCCCATCGGCCGGAAAGGTATCATACATATTAAGTAACAGGGCAATACTACGCAAATTTATTGGGCGAATTTGATTCTGTTTTAAGGAATAAACGACTGCATTTAACAAAAAAAAAGTTCTTTTCGGCCACATCATGACAAATCGCAGGGGCAAAATTAGAAAAATTCCGCTATGAACTGCTGCCGCATCCACCATATTCAACAGACTAAGCCCCATGCAACTTTTTTATTCCCAAACCTATAAAACTGCCTCGGCGGAAAGAGATTTGCGTCAAATGAAGAGTTCATCGCCGCCACCAATGATGTAATATAAAATATACGTAGATACCTATGTTATAAGCGGTCCAAAAGTGGCACACTAAATTTTGGTCAAGTCACACTTGCCATAGTTTTGCGTCGTCAATGGAAACGAATGCTGTCAGAATTTGACGGCCATTTTTAAACACGGAATTTTGTATAGACAACATATCTACCTATTTTTATATTACATCATTGGCCGCCACAGAGGCCTATTTCGACGACTTTTCGAAATCGTATTTTTTGGATGGCTTATTTAATAAGCGGTATTCTAGCTTTAGCTAGAATACCGCTGGAACAAATGTATAGAGTTAAAAGGTGACTAAGTAGATAAATAAATATACAAAAAATATGTTTTTTTTTCTAAACACGGGTATCAGCATATCAAACGGCCCTCGTACACAAATGTGTTGCCAGTGATGTCATATGGCACTGAAACGTGGTCGCCTACAATGGGCCTCATAAGAAGGCTCAAAGTCACCCAAAATGTTGTTAGTTACAAAACAGAAACACACTGGAATATAAGTTAATTTATACCTCTGTCACGCACTGGAGCAACGACACGTGGGAAAAACAAAGAAAAATATCTAGACAAATCTTTATATTTCAATCCGATCATTAACTAACATTTATTCCTTCTTTGGGCGAGTTTTCAATTTATATAGTGTGACATATCTCTAGTTTGATATAGAGATATTTCCCTTCATTGTCACATAAAATGAGAACGACAAAGACATGAAACAGGGGACATGACAAGGACATCTCACATATTTTAGAATGCCAGTTCTTTATAAAGATTTTTTTTTAAATGAGCGCCTTTGTCCTTAAATAATCTATTTTAATACGAAAATGCATTAGATAAAATTTTACTTTTACTTTCAAATGTGGCTCTTATTCTAATTTTGCTAAATCGAACGAGTGCTTACATAAATTTCGACAACTTCATTCAACATAAAATCGTATTGAAAATAACAAAGAAAACACTTTTACAAAAAAGCATTCATAAAAAATACATAAAACGCTATTCAAGTGGAAAAAAACACGCATTTTTGAAATTGCTGTTCGACCACTTATAATTGTGAAAAAGTTATCGGCGTTTACAGCGAGGAAATTGGCTGGCGGCGCCTCCAGGAGGTCAATCTCACTCGACATATTGCACATCGGTTTAAAGAATCTTTATTCTCGTAAGAAATACAATCAATTCACTTACATGATAATATTTGTGTATTAGTAATACATTAATTAACCCAGCGAGCATGACGTGAAAAAAAGTTACATCAAGCATGAGGCAGGGTATGACATACCCGAATTTTAATGTACCATAATATAGTTTTTATTAATTTTATTTTATTTCGTGCAGTGTATATTTTTTCATAATTAATTATATGACGAATTTAAATCAAAGACAAGTTTTAATTATTAAATTATTTTTATTTATTTGTGTTTACCGTATACTATGTAATTTTTAAGGTTTTGAGGTTTACAAAAATGAACAAATAAACGTAAACAAACTGTCTTTGGAATATAAATCAACTTTTAACTAAAATATAATGAGATCCTCTTCTCAAAGAAACATAACAATATTTTTTTTATTGCAAATATGATTAATCACTGCCATCGAGATTATCATGCTCCATACATATGGGCTTGCTGCAACCTTTACAGGAATATTTGGTTTTTTCTGTCCTTCTTGTATGGAAAATAAAAGAAAAACAACTAATATAAATAAAGTAATCTCAAGCCGAGTCATTGAAACCTTAAAAATACTAAGAATCATAAAAAAAAATTATAAATCATACATAAAAAAAATACGTCTAAAATGACGCAGGGTGTGACATACCCGAAACAGGGTTGTGCACAAATATTTCGGCCGACGCCTCACGTCGCACTGCAATCACGCCACTATCCCGTCCCGCACTCCCCTGCCTCCAGCTACTGAGCGAGCTAGTTTTGCCAGACGAAGATTTAAAAAATAACAAACGTTTTTAATACTGTCAGGGTATGACATACCCTGGGTCATGCTCGCCGGGTTAAGCGTGCATTATTTATTAAGTTAAAAATTATGTTTAGGTACTTGTTAGAAAAACTTACTTAGTTTATTATAAGCAGAGGTCGGCGGGGGTGAGCTGTTTGCAGTTTTTGCACCTTGTCATTTAATGGTAAATTCAAATTCTAATAAAAAAAAAATCAGACCATGTCCATAGTGTTAGTATACAATTTCCTATCCTAAGTTAGTCTGTTAAATCTAATAGTACAATATATTAAACACAGAGCCTCTCATGTGCACCGAGTCCCAGCGCTTCCACACAGCGCAGGCAGGAGACTCTAGCACCAGGCGCACTAGGCTGTTGGAGCTGTCACGCACGCGGCGCATCAGGGAGGCGGTTCTCTTGCGTATTATTGCACTGACGTGCCTCCGCAAACATACCTGATGCGGTACAAAAGCGGGGCAGCCCTAAAATCATCCTGAACCCCATGTGTAATTATTAACTAATGTAATGATTTTATTTAGGCTGCCTTTCTGCTACGAGCGAGCGAGAATTAGAATACTTTACTTACTTAGTTTAAATTACACAAATGGCCAATGTTAAATAGGACAAGTACCATTTAGTACAATAAATAAAAAAAGGTTAATACTCGTTTTGTAATGCATTTTCATTTTATATTTAATCATTTAAATTTTGTCCTCTTTTAATATTTCTTTATGTCACCTTATCCATGTTAATATCTACAAGACACAACTATATACATGACAATAATGACGTAAAAATAGCTCTCCCCCGCCGACCTCTGATTATAAGAGTTAAGAGGGTAAATATAAGTTGGGATTGGTTGCTATGCTCATCGTACCGGCCGTACTACCACTCTAAGCCAAAAAGGGCGTAAGTATATATGTGTCCCTTACTGGCATGCGTCCATTCGGCTTAGCGCGACATCATTATGATATCAATAAATTGCACATCATTAAGCCGTTCACGCGCTTGTTACCAAATAGGTACTGGGCTGTTATACGGAAGACCAAGACCTCTACCGACGCCTAGTTACTACGAATCGCGGCGTCAAGATATATTTGTGTATATACAGAATAGAGGGGCTGAGCTAACATGTCAGCGGGGCTAGCACAACTGCTGCCACGCAAGATGAGAAAATCTACCTTCCTCTCTCTACTTTTCACAGCACGAGTGAGACAGAAGTTGTTGAGACGCGCACGACGTGACTTGGCAGCAAGTTGTGCTAGACGAGTAGAGCTAGGGAATGCAATTACCGGGCAAATTTCATTACCGTAAATTACCGATTTGAGTGAGGCAAAACCGGTTAACCGGTAAATTACCGGTAAATTCGATTTGGCTAATAAGTAGCGTTATTTGACGTTTATTTATCGTAAAAATAAGCTATGATATTGTATAAAGAGTTATCAATGTTATCATGTGCCGTAAATGCTGTAATAATCAGATTATTTAATATTTGAAACTTGCTCAGTGGTAAGAGGGCAAAACACACAACTCAAAACGTTCCTTGGGGGTTAGCAGGTAGGTAGGAGTTGTCTCCAGTTCTACAGAAACTAACTATGTACAAGCCCACTTAGTAGTCTTAAATAATATTTTATTAAATAGATGTTTCTACGGGCTTCAAGAGACGTTTATATAACCAACCATACCTAGATCGAAAAGAGTTGGATAGAGAAAAAGGTAGTGATAGTAACAATACATCTTACCAAGCAGAGTTCGTACAAACGGTTTTATAACTTTTTCTAGGAGTGGAGCTCATGGGGGTTCCAAATTGCGGCATTGGTTAAGCGATTCGGAGGACTATATCTGTTACTTTAGTTCTGCTGCGGATAGCCTCATTTGTAATGCGATCACGCAGATAAACTACCAGCATAGCCATCTTCACTGCCATTTGGGTGACTTCTAGCCTTCTATTGAGGCCCATAGTGAGCGACTACATTTCAGGTGCCATATTATGTCATCACTGGCAACACACACTGGCCCCATAGCATGGATGGCCTTATCACGCGGTAAGTGACAAGATAAGAGCGTCGTCTCGTTTTATCGAACGGTGTCAGCCAGGGACGGATGCTCTATCATGTCACTTATCGAGCCGACAGGACTGGAACTGGACAGTCTGTCATAGGTATATATAATAGTCTACAGCTCTTAGCGTAAAGCGCCCGATTGTAATGGGAGTTGGCACTACATGGGCATTTGACATGATCTTCGTCTTATCTATGTACATTGTTAGACCGACTCGCTCGGAGGCTTTACTGAGGTCATAGAGCATCGTACTAAAGTCTTCCAGTGAGTGATGTACTCGTCGTAGATGTCTGCTCTCTCCAGTCCAGAGTCTTGAAAAAATCCTCCAGTGCAGCGGTGAACAGTTTTGGGGAAATAACAACTCCTTGACTGATTCCCCGCTGCAGCAGAATAGATTTCGTGTTCAAATCCTGGAGTCAAAATGACACAGTGGCGTTTTCGTACAAACACTTCAATAATTCGATATAGCAGTAGTCTACTTGGCACCGCTGGAGAGACTACTGCAGCCCAGGTTTCGATCAAATCGAACGTTAAGCAGAGGGGCAGGTTATACTCCTCAGTCTTCTATATAACCTGACGGAGCGTATGGATGTGGTCTACGTCGCTAAAGCCTCTCCGGGAACCGGCTTGTCCGGGAGGCTTGAAGTCATCTAGCCTGTGTACGAGACGATTTGTTTTGACTCTCAAAAACAGATTATAGACATGGCTCAAAAATCAGATGGGTTGGTAGTTCTTCAGCAGGGTGTTGTCACCATTTTTGAAGAAAAGCACCACCACACCTTTTTGCCTTGGCTTTTTCTCTCCCAGTAAGACGAAGAGAGGTATTTATTTGGATTGTAATGATGAGTATACCTCTAAAGTATGTTAAATAAGGCGTCTCTATTGTACTTATTCACACTGATCATTATTCATATTTTATAAAACGGAACCGGGAACGTGTTTATATTTTAAGAAGCTTCTACAAACGATTGCATTAATTTGATCCTACATGAGGTAAGATCACGCTAACAAGTTTATTAATTGACATTTTTACATGATAAAAGGAGGATTATTGAGGTATAATCATGACGATGAAGCATTAACAATCGTTAAAATGTAGTATTTTACTAATAATTTGTGTTTCGGTAAATTACCGGTTTTGATTTAAATTTTCCGGTAATTTACCGGCCTCATATTTAGTCAATTTACCGGTTAACCGGCTAACCGGTTAACCGGTTTGCATTCCCTAGAGTGGACGCACTGAAGTCGGGGCGACGCGACGCGAGAAAGTATATTCTCCTTTTCCTAATTTGCGCAGTGCGAGTGAGCGGGTGAGGCGAGTTAAGCTACTGTTACACATGCTCTTTAGTAGCATGCTTGCTCAATTATTTTGTGTGCAAATAACATGCTACTTACTAGCAACTTTCCAGATACACATGCTATTTTCTCGAAATTAGCATGCTTTAATGCTACTAAAGAGCATGTGTAACAGCAGCTTTATGCTATAGCCGCCCAGAACGAGTACGAGCATCACATTGCTATCATATTGATATGCGATATGCGCGAGTCACATTGACCCTCTTGGCCGTGGAACAAGCGACAGGGGTACGAGTGCCCAAGCAGGACAATAAAAATGTAATATTCTTAATACATTTATTTATTTCACAAGCACGAAATTAATGACAAATTAGCTCTGCGCGACATGCGCTTGACGCTGAGGTGGCTCGCTGACTGGCGGTGCGCGAGCGCAGCCGCCCGATCTGCCCTTCAAACGCCCCGTCCTTTGCCGTCGTCCGATGCCCGCGCGTACATCGTCCCGGCGTTGAAAGACTGGCTTTCAACAATGAATTGCAGAGATTCTTTGTGTTGCCTTTCGCGGGTCTAGGATATAGGTCTAGTCAACCCTTCGACAACCTGCAATATAGTCGTTGCGGTGAAGCTCACCCGATGGAGTAAAGTAGTTGATTTGTTCCCATGTATCTTTTTCTTGTATGTCTTCAGGTGTGATTTGATATGAGTCCTATCTACAGAATTCAGGATTTGTTGCCCTTAATGGGTAGGTAAACCATTCTTCCCTTCGACAACGTCTGTAGTAGGAACAATACACATTTTGTTGATTGCTCTTCTTATTGTGCCCCGATTGGTGATGACATCAGCGACACGGTTGACGCCATCTTTCCCAGGGTATAGATGGCTGATGCGTGCTAGGCGCCACTGAAGAGGAGGTAGTTGATCTTCCTTCAAAATGACGAGGTCCCCGACTCGAAGCTCTCGCTGCCGCGTCTTCCACTTCGTACGCTGTTGGAGCTCTGCTATGAATTCTCGTCGCCACCTGTCCCAGAAGTGCTGCCTCAACTGCTCTATGCGTTCGTATCTGTTGGGGTACTTTGTAGTAATAGGTCGGGACGGTACCGAAGTGAGAGGCCGCCCGCAAAGAAAGTGCCCTGGAGTCAAAGGAGTTGGGTCAGTGGGGTCCGACGAAAGAGGCGTTAGGGGTCGAGAATTTAAAATAGCTTCGACTTGTGCAAATAGCGTTGCTAGCTCTTCAAACGTCAGGGAAGCCCCCCCAGCAATACGTCGAAGATGGAACTTAGCCGACTTAACCCCGGCTTCCCAGATCCCTCCGAAATGGGAAGAATAAGCTGGACTAAACATGAATTTAATTCCTTCATCATTAGCAAAATTAGTTATAGACTGACGACTGGATTTAATAAATTTACCCAGTTCATTGTTTGCACCTTTAAAGTTTGAATTTAGTTAGCCGGCCTTTGATACTACCGCGCTGCTTAATAAGCTTAGACAAATCATCAACCTTCGACGGCACATCCAACTTTGCCCCTTCCGGTGGTGCCATAACTTCAAACAATAAATATCGAAGGCGCTAACGACAATGAAATAAGTAAGTAATTAAATCTCAAACCAGTTAAATCCAGTCTCAGCCGCGACCGCCCGACATAGAAAATTACTCCGTCCGAGCACACAGCTAGCCAGCAAGGTGCGCGCGGAGCTGCTACGGACCCGGGCTGCACCCAGCAAACAGAACGCCTTAAGCGCGCCGGTCCCGATCAAACACTGAAATAGTCGGCAAATCGCTATAAGATATTTGAACTACAATAATTCGTTAAGAAGGGATTTAGCACGGTTATCTCCGTTTATTGTTTAGCAAAATCTCTAATAATTAAGGAAAACACTAAGTAATAGCCTTGATTAGGCAAACTTGTATAAAATATGGAATAGCCACGTATTGCACACAAAGGAACCGTTACTACAAATTTTAAATTTAACTACGTAACGGATTTGTAAATAACTTTCCGATTTACTAAAATTAGCACTGTAATGCCTGTATAATACAGCTTAATAAGGCAACTCTTGTACAAAAATATGGAATAGCCACGTATTGCACACAAAGGAACCGTTACTACAAATTTTAAATTTAACTACGTAACGGATTTGTAAATAACTTTCTGATTTACTAAAATTAGCACTGTAATGCCTGTATAATACAGCTTAATAAGGCAACTCTTGTACAAAAATATGGAATAGCCACGTATTGCACACAAAGGAACCGTTACTACAAATTTTAAATTTAACTACGTAACGGATTTGTAAATAACTTTCCGATTTACTAAAATTAGCACTGTAATGCCTGTATAATACAGCTTAATACTTAACATGCGTATAAATGCGAGTAATGCGATAATATTTGCCGAAATAAGCACTTCGCAAGCTAGATCAGGATACTATCCTGACGCTTTAAAAAAGAAGTACCAAATAGAAATAAGCACTTCGCAAGCTAGATCAGGATACCATCCTGACGCTTTAAAAAAGAAGAATTTATTTAATAAGGCAACTCTTCGCCGAAATAAGCACTTCGCAAGCTAGATCAGGATACTATCCTGACGCTTTAAAAAAGAAGAATGTATTTAATAAGGCAACTCTTCGCCGAAATAAGCACTTCGCAAGCTAGATCAGGATACTATCCTGACGCTTTAAAAAAGAAGAATTTATTTACCAAATAGAAATAAGCACTCCGCAAGCTAGATCAGGATACCATCCTGACGCTTTAAAAAAGAAGAATTTATTTAATAAGGCAACTCTTCGCCGAAATAAGCACTTCGCAAGCTAGATCAGGATACTATCCTGACGCTTTAAAAAAGAAGTACCAAATAGAAATAAGCACTCCGCAAGCTAGATCAGGATACCATCCTGACGCTTTAAAAAAGAAGAATTTATTTAATAAGGCAACTCTTCGCCGAAATAAGCACTTCGCAAGCTAGATCAGGATACCATCCTGACGCTTTAAAAAAGAAGAATTTATTTACCAAATAGAAATAAGCACTCCGCAAGCTAGATCAGGATACCATCCTGACGCTTTAAAAAAGAAGAATTTATTTACCAAATAGAAATAAGCACAGGCCGTTGCGTGCAGCTAATAGTCTTGTCTTTTAGGCAAGCTAGATTAGGAATTGAACCTAACGCTTAAGATGCAAGAAAGCCGTCACACAAATCGAAGCCAAATTATAAAAGGGGATCGGAACAAAGGAATGGTAAAATAGGCGTACTTCCCTCGGGTTAGACCTGCAGGCAACCACGTAGAACCTTGAGGCCCCAGTATTTCAAAAAAAACAGCAGCATCCTTTGTTCTTCCGAGTCGGTGAGTCAGCGAGCCGGTAAAATTCCGTTATTTTAACGGTTAAAATGCAGCTTGAACTTGCACATTATTTGCAGTTTCTTCCAACGGTCGCCATTATTGTCCAAGCAGGACAATAAAAATGTAATATTCTTAATACATTTATTTATTTCACAAGCACGAAATTAATGACAAAATAGCTCTGCGCGACATGCGCTTGACGCTGAGGTGGTCACGGTCGCCATTATTGTCCAAGCAGGACAATAAAAATGTAATATTCTTCTTAATACATTTATTTATTTCACAAGCACGAAATTAATGACAAAATAGCTCTGCGCGACATGCGCTTGACGCTGAGGTGGCTCGCTGACTGGCGGTGCGCGAGCGCAGCCGCCCGATCTGCCCTTCAAACGCCCCGTCCTTTGCCGTCGTCCGATGCCCGCGCGTACACTATCGGCTTTGTATCTAGAACTCTTTTGTTCGCGTTTTGTTTTATTCAAAGGAAAATTCGGCTGATATTTTATTTTCTCTTTTCAACTGAAACATTCTATAACCTAAATATATCGGTTAAAAGGAGTTCAGTCGTCTCACCTGTCAGTGAACTGTGATATTTTTGTAGCGGTCTGTAAATCTTTCGCCCGAGAGTCACGAGACCTTCTAAGGTCGATGTTATTATTTAACCCTCAATAGGACATAAGGGCATCCGGTTTTTTCATAGAGTTTAACCCTATCACGTGAGATAAGGTTAAATATCTACAGAGTAGGCCCTGTAACAGGAGCAAAAAATTAAACGGTAGATTATTAACGCTTGTGAACAATTATTACCGAGTGGTTTTAATTGAAAAAAATAAGTACTTATACATAAGCACGTGTATTTTTTACTCTTCTAAAATGCTATACGTAACTTTATATTTTAAAAACACAAAAAAATATATACGAAAATGAAAAAATCACAAAAATATCGTTTAAAAACAAGATGCAAAAACTGTTATGACACATGATACCTCAAAATATGCATTGACTTCTGTGCTATGATCTCGTAGTGCCAAAATACATTACTTGGAGGTCATAACTTTAGATCAAAATTTCTCAGAATTAAAAAAAAATAAAGCAAATGAGACACAAGGGGTTACCTACTACTGCAGATGCTCTAAGGAAGTGTCCTTTTGAATATTTGCTCCTGATACAAGGCCCACCCCTACATGCATTGGACTACAAGATTGAAAGTAAAGAGTGTAAATCGCTTCAAATTATTAGTCAGCTATCAACAGCCTAATCAACAACATTCTGACTGTAAAGGGTATAGCCGTGTTTGTATGGCGAAACTGCCTTTGACGAGAAAATGGTTTTCCTTTTGCTCTGATATTTATCTTTATATACGGCCTCCGTAGCCCAGTGGGTAGTGACTCTGCCTACGAAGCTGGAGGTCCCGGGTTCGAATCCCGGTCAGGGCATTTATTTGTGTATTTATCACGAATATTTGTTCCTGAGTTATGGATGTTATATATCTATATAAGTATATATATGTATGTATCTATTATATATATCATCGCCTAGTACCCACAACACAAGCCTTAATGAGCTTACCGACGGGCCTAGGTTGATTTGTGTAAGATTGTCCCGTAATATTTATTTATTTATTTATATACGTTGTAATTTCACCAAATATCAGCCCCAAAATCGTCGTGATTTTTGAGATGATTAAAAAAAAGGAAAATCGTTTTTATTTATTATCTACTAAACTAGCGGCCCGCTTTTTTTTAAATTTGTATATATTATGAAAATAACAGAGGACTTTTTATAAAAAAAAAATTACGTTGAAATTTTATATTTAAGTTAAAAAAAAAAGATTTTATTATTTAAAAAAAAAAAATTTTACTTGCAAGGTGGCGACACCTTCCAATATTGGATATTTTATAAACCATTTAATACTCTACCACATATATTTTTTCCAAAAAATATCACTCGGATCAACAGGTTAAAAAAAGCGAATTTGTAACCTCTCATACATATAGGTTTCCCTTTACTAGGTATGGTAGACACAACACTCTTTACGTATGTACTAAATCATTGGAAATATAATATTAAAGTACTATAAATCTTTGCTTTTAAGACAAATACAAATCGTTTATTTCTTAGTAATGTTTGTGTAATTGAAGGATACACTAATGTACAGTAAATATTAAATTAGTCATATAGGTACGGTGCAATATGGTTTTCCATAAAAAGTCAAGGAAAGGATTTTTCCAAACTACTTACTCCAACACTTTTTATTTAAGTATGCAGTCCAATACCTGCTCTACAAAAACCCTGTTTCTGTCCACAATTTGATACCGATTGGTAAATACCAATCTGCTTAGTATGAATTGGTAGCAGACGTAGTTCATACTTGACATTTGACATTTGGAGTCAACTCGGGTCGTTAGAAAAATTAAGCAAGGCCATTGGCCTGTTAAGCGGGGAATAATTGGTGTACCTACCTAAGCGCAACAGCACCAGTGTAGCACTCAATGATTTATTTAAGCTATACCTACAGTCGTGTATCTATGTTATGTAGTCGTGCTAGGCTCGATGTTGTTTCAAAGTGCATCAAGTGGTTGAGTTTTAAGTCTGAATGAGTGCTATCTGGCGTTGTCTGGCTGAGGGCGCTCGAGTCGCATCTCCAGGCCAGCACGAGTGGAGGGTTAAGTGGAAAAGAAGGCTCAACGATAAGGGTTGGAAAGGGTTCGCGACTCAACCAGTTGTTCTTTCCTAACTTAATTTGCTGTTTATAGGGGAATTCTTTGTTGTTTGGAATGCCAAGATATGATATTTTTTTACAGGAATACTACAAAAAAATACGGAGCATATTTTTTGATTTTAGCCGTAGCCATTATGTTCATTCGGAATCTACAAACGACTGACCATTCGTGACCCTTATTACAATGACAGTGTGCACGGATGGCCAGTAAACTGTGTTGGCGATGTACCTGAAATAGTTTTATGTAATTAATTCCACAGAAAAAAAATTGGAGAAATTGTTATTTAACTGAAGTACTTAATGTTAATAATTGATTACAGTAATAACCAACCAATTCATTTTTTTTTAATAAACATAAAGGGAAAAACCATTTTTAACATTAAATTTAATACATTATATTTCTTCGAGGAAGGATATTTTGCTCTATCGAGACATTACCTTTTTCTCGGTAATTGTATTGAAATATTTAAAAAAAACCGGCCAATTGCGAGTCGGACTCACGCACGAAGGGTTCCTGTGGGCGACAGAATGTAGTTTGTGAAATGTAGGACCTACGGGTCACGAAGAGAAAGGGTGTTGTATAGTATGTGAACAATAAGGCCTACGGGTCACGAAGAGAAAGGACGTGTAACTATAATTCCTTCACATAAGGACGGCAATTGTGCCCAGATTAAGCTCCTAAAGCAAACGGCTCATATAAGAAGCGCGTGATTTATTTAGGACCTAAGTACAATAGGTACAAACGAAGAAAATAGCTTAAAGTAAAGATAAAGGTACCAGGTACCTCCAGTAATTATTTCATAAAGATCGATAGGGGGAGAGCCCCTGATAAATGAGGGAGAGATAGCCAAATTATTTGTAAAGAAACCAACTTGAGACTATATCCCGATCTAGTCCGTCAACAAGGGACATCGGTAACTAGAGTTACGAAAAATGTGAAATAAAAATGTACACTACGTATGCATAGAGTTTTATTGCATATTATGGTGCAAGAATGGTCAAGGTTCAGGTTGATTTCTCTGATTGGCTAAAAAGACGGGAGCAAAGTCAAACTTATGCTACCACGTTAATGTAAATGTGAAAATTGACGGTCTCACCCGGCCATATCTTCGTAACCAGATAAGGTACGAAAGCAATTAAGATATCATTAGAAAGGTAAGGTAAATGCCCTTACGTATGTATACTCATTTTTGATAATCAATGTTAATTAAAGCCACTAGGGCCTGGCAAAGCCATTTCATGTTACCAAACTTAATAATTTTACGTAAATATCGATTTTCCCAATTTAAACGGGAAAAGTAGGAAAACTAATAGACATTGTAATGTATAGCCCACAAATAGTTCTTTTAAAGGAAAATGTGTAAAAACCCCTAAGGTTCCCCTGAAAATCAGGAAAACATAAAAACTAGCTTTTCCATAGTGAAAGTGGGCGAGGTCTTTAAAATTGTATCCCCACCACTTCTGATGTCTTAGGGGTATAAAAGAGGCTATAATCGCCGGATATATTTGTGTTCGCTCAGCCCCACCAGTGGGAGCTCCTAGGAAGAAGAAGAAAGGAAGAAGTAGGGAAATTGTGATAGGAAGTAGGAAATTGTGATAGGGAAAGTTTAACCAGTAGTTTGTGTCTCATTATTTTATTATACCGTTTCATTTATATTTCGCCAAGTATTATTTTATCGTCACCCCCACCCCATTCTTCAACAGTGCAGCTCAGTCTGCGGGATTAGTGCTCCCCTAGAGCACCTGCGCTATCAAAGCGCGTTACGGCCGTTTAAAAACACGCTGAGCGGTTCAACCGCCGCGGTTGAAACGCGCGGTTCGCCCGCCGCGGTTTTTAAACGCCCCTTGTTAGGTGACTGTGAGGTCGCGAAGGTCAAACCCAGGCCTGTCGCACATTGACCACGTCGGCGCCACGCGTCGTCCACAGTTCCGTACCATTATTTATAAAAACAGCAAAAAAATCACGTTTGTTGTATGGGAGCCTAGTTTGTAGTGACCCTGCCTACGAAGCCGGAGGTCCCGTGTTCGAATCCCGGTAAGGGCATTTATTTGTGTGATGAGCACAAATATTTGTTTCTGAGTCATTAATGTTTTCTATGTATTTATTAAGTATTGATTTATCTATATGTATATTGTCGTAAATATGTTTATCGTCGTCTAGTACCCATAATACCTACAAGCTTTGCTTAGTTTGGGACTAGGTCGATTTGTATAAGATTGTAAAAGAAAAAAAAAGATTTTTATTTAATTTATTTTTTCTGTATTTTAGAGTTTGTGTTATAGCGGCAACAGAAATACATAATCTGTGAAATGTCTACTGTCTAACTATCACGGTTGATGAGATACAGCCTGGTGACAGACGGACATACAGACAGACAGACAGACAGACAGACAGAAAGGCAGACAGACAGACAGACGGACAGCGGAGTCAGTAATAGGGTCCCGTGTTACTCTTCGAGTACGGAAGCCTAAAAATGTTGCCTAATCGACTCGCCACATTGCCACACCCAATTCAAAACTGTCACTGTAAACAGTCTACACAGATATTCACATATACCTACAGTTGTTTTCCTTTCTGAACACATCAGTTTCAGATTTCTTCGCTTGCGCCGTGCTAGACATGACTTGTAATACCTTATTACCAATAAAGGATGTCTATGTCTATGCCTATGTCTATGTCTAGCTTCGGAAATGGAATGTTTACTCCGCAACAGGATATAAGTACTAGCTACCCGCGCGGCTCCGCCGCGTACAAAGAATCTAGGCGGAGCGACGGGATAAAATATAGCACGTATACTTAATCCTGTAAATCCATTCTACATATCCCTTTTATTCCACCCGAGATCCCTTATAGGGATAAGTTCGCCTTTGTACCTACTTTATTCTTACATATCATGTTTATGTTTTAACCTGTTTTGTGTACAATAAAGTGCTTACATACCTACTGAAGAAAGGGTTTTTGGAATAGGATGGGTATAGTTTCTGAGATTATCCCCAATATACATAACTTACATTTCACAGATACCTGTTTATTATTTGTATCGGCACAAATCAAAGAATACTGAATCGGGGACCTTTAATGGTTTAAAATAATATTTTACCGGTTATAGTTGCATTTGACTATTTATACCGCTAAATAGTTTAATACCAATTTATGTTTTCCAGTATTAAGTCATATCGTTTTGACAAATTACAATCTATATAACCTACCTGTAATATCAAAATATAATTATCTGAACCTGAAGTAATTTGGATGGTATTCAAGTCAGGTCAACAAAGTCGCCAATGGGAGTCCCCGGCATCCGAAAAGAAAATTTTGTGATTGAGTTTCGTTTTCTACATCTTTATACTGGAAATTAGACGGAGGCTCCGGCGCCTTCGGCGTTGTACTAAGTAAGGTTAACAAAGTTGTCTATGGGGTCCACGACAATTAATGGATTTAATAAAACCACATTCTTCTCCCAACATCTCGAATATGGGAAAATTTTTGTATAAGTATAAACTTTACTGAAGTAAAAAAAAACATAGCAAATAATACTGACGTCTCTATGTCAATAAAAAAAAAAATCCACAGTTGACACAATACGTCTGTCAGTTTTTATAACGTTTGTTTGTTATTGTTTAAAAGATTTGCTATTTTCTCTAGGGCCGTGGGGACCACGCACGCCGCATTTATAAAGATTTAGCGGCGCTCCTAAAAGAAACCACTGGTGACCAGAGGGCTGGCCAATACTTTGCACAACGTGTCAGTATCACCATACAACGTGGCAATGCGGCCAGCCTTCTGGGCACACTACCCATCGGCACAGATTTGGGAGATATTTTTTATTTATAGGTAGTTTTTAGTTTGTTATTAATGTCCGTTTTAAAATTTTAAATGTTCTCAGTGCCATATCCATAATATGTGGCCGACGCAACATTTATAATTTCTCATGCTGAAGAATTTAGTACAGGTATGAGTTCAATTCTTGTTTATAATTTTACATTGTCATCTCGAGGCAAAACAGGAGTTACGTCACGTCACGTGACGTCACGCAGCCAAAGTCACGTGGTCAGCGCACAGTAGTTTCTTTAAATTTATATTTTAGTATACCTTACCGATAAAAAATGCAAAAACGAAGACCTTATTCCAAATCTGCAGCATGAGACGAATCGAATGATCCAAGTCAAGCAAAACAAAGAGGCACGGCCGTACCATCCTTTTCTCGAAGCCATTCAGGCCATTTTCAACATCCTGTAATTTTGTGCTGGCTAAAGCTAGCTAGAACCCTGAATTTTCAGTAACATATAGAACATAATATGACTCACGTATATTATAAATACTATTCAATTTGAACTTTTAGTTTAAGAACTATTGCCTGTCAAAGTTTCTTAGTTTTGTCACTGACATATACACTGAGTCACTTATTATCATCGTAATCCTAAGGTACTTCTAGCAGACTCACAAGCTCCAAATTTTGAACCTAAGTAGTTTTTAGCCTATCTGTTCATAAAAAAACCTAAAAATATTGCAGTTTCTGTCACGATTCTGAGATATACAAACTGCATAAATAAGTTTGTAATCCTATACAACTAGATGCGATTACAAAGTTACTTTTGCAATTGCATCCCGCAAAACTATACAAACGTTATTTGCAGTTATTAAAATAACATTTCCATACAAAGTTGTTATCACAATAACCTAAAAAAAGAAATGAGACCCCATAAAAACATTCCATGTTAAAAATAGGCCAAGTCTCGGAACTCTTCCATAGTAAAAAGTGCAGAGATATTTCGTAGAGCCAAGTCAGGCATTCTTATTAATCTTTATTTGCTTGCTAAATAAAGTTTTGTGACTTGGCAATCACACTTGAATAGTTTAATTAAGGTATGCAAAAAATAGTAAATGCAGTAAAGTTGTGTGGATTCCCAAGTTGCAGAATTTTATTTAGCAAGCAAATAAAGATTAATAAAAGTGCTTTTTACTGTGGAAGAGTTCCGAGACTGGGCCTATTTTTTATCAAAATCGGACCATAACTGTAGATCTGATGGCATGTACAAAAAACGGCCTCGCGTAATAATAATACAGACAGATTATTGAATTCCGCGGAATATTTCTGCATGGGCAATTTCATTTCACGACCCATTAGCGGTTGCTCAGTGCGGTCCGGGAGGCGCTTTTATGAATGAATGAATGAATGTTTCTTTATTTCAGGCAATAAACCCATTACTACATTACAATATATATGATACAAAGAAATAAAATAAATTTATGTTTTTGTTAAACAAACATTGTATTTGGAATTAAATATTATCCTATGCATACCGGTCAAAGTGGTTTAGAAAGTTAAAGATAAAATCACGAAACTAATAATATTGTTTTTTTATATCCTGATTGACTTGAAAATGTAATAAAATAACCATTTTAGTGTTGATTTCGGTTCCATGGAATCCATTTGAATTTTAAGGATACAAAAAATAAAAGAAGAAATATTGATTCAAGCTTCCGCGATTCTCACACAATATTTTACTAGACGGGGCTATTAATCGCGTGTAATGAATAATTAGCAAGAAGATGTTAATACCCGCTTAAGCCAGTTGTCCCGTGACCAAGGATGTTGTGATTGTGAGTGTTGTGACTAATCCAAAACGTCGGAAAACCTCAAAGACTTATTTACTTATTCACAATAAGTGAAGTCCTGTTTGGTAAAAGTAACTAATGTATTCACGAAACACTAAAAAATCGAATTATAAAGTAAAAGCCGAAAAATGCCACTTCACGAAATGGACCCAACACACCGCATGATAACTTTACATATAAAAAATACTTTTCTTAAAAATAAATAAATTATTTATTAAACAAAACTTTACGTGTGGCGCTTTTGTTTACTTTTGGCCCTTTAAGAACATCATATAATTTTCCCCATAGACAAAATTATCGTCAACATTCCTTTTATCTGTTCTAATTTTTCGAGCTCAATGCATCCCTCCAATATTCACATGCTCCAATAAACTCGGGAACTTTCTACGCGCGTATTTTCAGGGCCGGGTGGATGCGCGCAGCGGCCCGTGTCGACGTACGTAGGATACAAATGACGCGAGTTCGCAGCCGCGACGTTCGATGGAAATGCTCCCTTGCTTTACATAAGTACATATATATATTTACGTTTTATTCAATGCTAGCTGCTCGCGCGGCTTCGCCTGCGTATTGCAAAGAACGCAGGCAAACCGGCGAAAAATATTGCCTAACTATGTATGTCAATCCTGAACGTACATTCTGTATATTGGTGACAGAAATTTTGAAATCGGATTAGTGGTTCCAGAGATGACCCCCCCCCTTCAATGCTTGTACGTTTGTACGTATTGGGGTTCCAAACAAAGGCTCGGGCAGCTAGTAAGTAAGTAAGTGTTTTATTTGTAAACATATGTAATTACAGTGGTTGTCTTTTTTTTACAGTCTCACTATGTTTTGCCAATAGGCGTACAAAAACTTTGAGCTTAATACAAAATAAGTACCTTATACCTACTATCATGCATACAAAATTCAGGTGCCTTTGTACAAATTATAATTATATTGTAAGGTCAGCAATGGAAGTTAAACAATCTGTGATAAAAAAAAGTTATATAGGTAGATGAATGTATTAGTGCATGTCCGATCTTAAGAATGTCAATTAAATATGTGAAGTATAATTATAAGAGAAAAAAAAATTATTAAAAGAGTCAAAGAAATGTCAATCTAATTTATCATTTATGTAATCTGAAATGGAATAATAACATTTACGTATTAATAATGTCATTAATTTCTTTCTTAATTCTAACATATTTAATGACTTCATGTTATAAGGTAAGTGGTTATAAATTTTGCTGGCTAGACAAAACATACTTTTTTGCATCAATGCTGTCTTTGCAGGAACTATGCAAAGATTTAAAGTATTTTTCTTTCTCAAGTTTCTATTAGTAACATCACTGTGCTTTTTGAATAAGGTCGTATTGTTTTTGACAAACATGATTATTTCATAGATGTATAGAGAGGGCATTGTCAAAATTCTTGAATCCTTGAAATAAAGTACACAACTGTCAGTCGGTTTGAGACCATACATGGCTCTTACACACCTTTTTTGTGCCTTGAAAACGTCTTCTCTACATACATCTACATACATACACGACATGTAACCGTATTAGCTCGTATTTTCAGTGTTGGTCGATGTAGCCAACCATGCGTGGTTACGGGATTCAGAATATACACGAAGCGTGCAGTGTAGTCTGATGTTAGACGTCTAATCAAGCGGATGACGAATAGGAATACAGATAGATACAAACGAAGAATATGTATTTTATTCTTAGGACATTTGCATTTTGATAAACCTTCGAGACAAACGACGAACAACGGGTAGATACACTACATAATTCCGAAAGCATATTTTTCCGAATCTCATAATTCCGTAAACCATGTTTAGCCCAAGGAATTTTTGATTTTTCAGGATAAACTACTAAACTAACCTATTTATATTCCTTTAAATCATCTGCATCCAAATTTTAGTTTAGCAGCGGAAAATGGCGTTCGGTATTTTGAAATTCCGGGATAGTGATGGTTTCGGACAATTGACTCTTCGGATTTTTTTTGGGTTCCCACTAACAACACGGCGCTATGTAATTTAATGTAATAGGCACTTTCTTACAAGCGTGGGCGTTTTCAAGAAAAGTTGTTCAATATCGTATGATTTTATATCTGGATAAAAATCGTTTTATTCTACTCAGAATTTGAAGCCCTTTCAATCAATCAAGTAATTTATATGCAGAAAAAGGGTAAGTAGTTTACATATCTTAGAGTAAATACATTATTGTTTCACCTTTTCCAGCTGTTTCAAACAGCATGCAAATATGTACATCTATATCATAACATTTTTGTAACTATGGTGGCCCTTAAATAATTCAATAACATTTGCAACAAATAATTATAATATTTAAGTATTTAACAGTTATTTAATTATGCCAACATTTTGAATTGTAACAATACTTACTTATATTATTCATTGTTATCATGACAAACATAAAATAAAATTTGTACATACTAAAAACTACCTACATATACATCATACCTATTACATTTATTGGTTCAGATATTCGTTGATGTTATAAAAGCACTGATTTAGGAGCCAAGTTCTAAGAGTTTGTTTATACTTATTGCCCTCAAGTTCCTTTATTTCGACTGGCAACTTATTGTAAATCATGATTTACAACTTTCGATTTTAATAAGAGAAAAAAAATGTATCCTGCGTTATTCATACAATTTTTTGGTTCCATTACGCTACCGTCCTACAAACTTCTATGAAGACGGTAACGTAACGGAACGAAAAAACTTAGGACACTTTGCTACTAAAATCGAAAGGGCTTCAAATTCAGAGTAGAATAAAACGATTTTTATCCAGGTATAAAATCATATGAAATTGAACAACTTTTCTTGAAAACGCCCACCTAACGTATGTATGTGTGCTGTATGTATGTATACTATGTGGAATTGAAATCATCATAATTTGAAGAGTTAATAGATTCTTGTTTTTTATTTATCAGCATCAAAATTGGGAGTATTGTGCAGGTTCCTGCTCCTCAATGTCTAGTCAAAAACTATTGACTTGATTGAATAGACCAGATGTCAATTTTTCGACCGTTTTCCAATATGACACTACTGCTGCCCTGCACCATAGGAATGCTTATATACTGTTGGCATTTATGTGTATCACAGGGTCGCTTTTGTATCATATTTTTTATTTATTTAGATGTCTACAAGCACAAGATCGCACATCGATTTATTTTATTTTAGATTTACATTGGCCATCTAAAATTAAACTAAAAACTTAATTGAGCAAAAAAAAAAACAATTATCTTTCCTTGGCAACAAACAATTACATTACCAATAAGGTTTTTTATTGACAAGCTTTTATTTTGTTCACCCCGTTTGTTTTATTTTTCTTTATTATTCTTTCTTGGGTCAAATTTAGTAATTGAAATTTGACACACTTCCCGGTTTCCGATTGAGCTGAAATTTTGCATGCATATGTATATCGCATGACAATGCAATATTATGATAACATGGAGCTGATCTGATGCTGGAGCTGGAAGGTGGCCAATGGCCATAGGAACTCCGCAATAAAACGACACAACCACATCGAGTTTGGGCTCGTTAGAATCGTCTCAATGAGTAGTTGATGATGGTATGCAGAAAAGTACAGTCGGTAATAAAAGCTTGTACCAAAAATTAAATTTTTGACAGAAACTTGTTTCAATAAATTATTCTATTCTTTTCTTGGCTGTAATCCGTCATTCAGCGTTAAGCGAACAGACGAACTAGAAGAAGTTAATAATGCCAGCATTTGATACGAGCGGTTACCCCGACGCGGCTAGTCAATTGAAAAAAGATCGCTTTAATAAAGACTACATACAGCTACACTCAAGTGCAAAGAAAACGCATATAAAACTTACAACCTGAACGCGCGCGTCGTGTTTTCAAAACTATATGTATAAAGGTAACATAAGACCCTATTCTGCCAATGAGCTACCCTTATTAACCGTTGAAGATAGCTTAATAAGATTAGGCAAAATCTCATCTATTTTGGTTCGTGTATTTATCCATCGCCTTTTCCTTCCAAGTATAAGATCATCGCTGATTAGGTACATCCTACATAAGTAAGTCCGTAGTTCAGAGGTATATCTACGGAAAACTCATTATTATGATTATTAGAGCGTTATGATAGGAAAAAGAAGACGAATTATGTTATTACACTTATTGTAAAATGTATCTTTATTTAAGAGCTGTCTTAGCACCACATGTCTTGTAGTTGTGTCTAAGGGGAAATTGTGTAACTTTTCTAACGAACGTTAGGACAACTCAACTGTCATTCACGCATACAAAAAATTACATTTATATCTACTGTCCGTACATACGATACTTATACGTTACACAATAGACCAGAAAAATACATACACAGGTTAGTACATAATGCCGTAGTCATACCTATAGTCATTATAAAATCGTATGCATTTAAAACGGCTGCATACCGCAGAACGGGTAACCTTGGGAAGTCCTGGCCAGTCGATACTGCTGTGGGCGATGTTCCAAAACTATCTAGAACAGTGACGTCAGCAACTTTCAGACGTCAATTTGAAATCCAGTCACGAAACAATAGTCTCATGAAATTTGGATTCCGTCAACAGCGAATTCATTCGTACCAAAATAAAATGCACCCGGAAACAATGTTAAATGCTTAGGTGCCATTGACATCAGAGTAAAATTTATGAACCTACGTGGGATTGTCCTGCCACGGAAAAACAAACATTTCCTGAAAGCTGGGACGCTGTGACTTAAGCTCTATCCACGCAAGGGCTTTTTAAAAGGCATTCTTCAATGAACAATGGAACAGAGTTGCTTTTTAGGGTTCCGTACTCAAAGAGTAAAACGGGACCCTATTACTAAGACTTCGCTGTCCGTCCGTCAGTCTGTCTGTCACCAGGCTGTATCTCAAGAACCCTGATAGCTAGAGAGTTGAAATTTTCACAGATTATGTATTTCTGTTGCCGCTATAACAACAAATACTAAAAACAAAATAAAATATATTTTTAAGGGGGGCTCCTATACAAGAGACGTGATTTTTTTGACGTTTTTATAGATAACTAGCTTTTGCCCGCGACTTCGTCCGCGTAGAATTCGTTTCACTACACAAATTGTTGTTATTGTACCCTCTCTAGAGATTGTTTTTTTTTCACGCTATTTATAATTAAAACTAAAAAAAATACTTTGCTTACCTAGTATATTGTCAGACAATAAAGTACCTAAGCGAAAATCTTACAAAAATACTGAAACTAAAAAAATAAGTTGGCCGCTTCGCCGCTGCTACTTATTCCAATATACACTACACTATAAACTATATTGTATGATTTATTTCGTTCTGCTAAAACATGTAGATTTTTAGATTTAGACACACGTGAGCAAGCTACATACAACTGCCCGTGGGAAAAACATGGCGTGCCTAAATGTAATCCCGCTACTTTTAAGGTTTGACCCTGCGATTTGTTAATTGTCATTGAAAACGCTACTTTTAAAGGGAACTGTAGTCGTTTAAAGTTAAATGGCAAGTTATTAGGTATAATTGGAATACGGGGTATGAGTATATCTTCTCCTTTCGCTTTACCAGTTAAGCTTGTGCCCTTTACTATGTATTTTCCCCATTCAGTGACCCGTAATCTTGTTCCATTGCACAATTTTGGTGCATCTAAGTTGCGCATTAACATTACGGGTACGCCTTTTTTTAATTCGAGTTTGTGGGAAGGTACCCCGGATAGCTCCAGAGAGTTTAAGAACTCAACCGGGTAACTGGTGCTGTCGTCGGATGTCATTACTGTATCTATGGAGTTGTACACTGTTGTTTCGGTTGATATTTTTTCCAAAATTTATTTATTTATTTTTGATACCGTCTCTTTATTTGGTGCCAGTATGGTTCTTTCACACAACCAATTTTCATCCAGAATATTTTGTTGCAGATTCGGAAAAACTTGAGCAATAAGCTCGTCTTCCGAATCCACAACTTGACAAAATTGGTTGGTGAATAGAATCATACCTTCATCATCAGTTTTTAATCGAGCGTCGCCTATCTCGAGCAATTTTTGAGCATACGCACCCGACTCTACATCATCAAACAGCTGGACTCGCATGTTTGTCGTGAGATGGAACTTTTCCACCTTGGTCCACACGCGTGATGCTTTCAGACATGCGTTTATTTCGTCTTGAGACAGGTCTCGCCATCTAGTGATCAGTAGCTGACTTATACAAATTTGTCGCCTTCTAGTAAACAGTACATTTTTATTTTAAAAACACTGATATTGTAATTATAAAAATCATTAAAAGATAATGTAACCTTCAGAAACTACTTGCCTATATGTAGTCTAATAGCGATGAACACTTCGCAACAATCACCAAAGTTAAGCAACGTCGAGTGAGGTCAATATTTGGATGGGTGACTGTTTTTTTTTTCATACAAATTCTCAAACGGCATTTGACCCCCTTAGGGAATTAATTTTCAAAAACACAGAAATAAGTTTTCTAATATTTTGATATAAAATCAATCTACGAAGTTTCAAGTTTCTATGTAAAAAAAAAAATTTAGTCCCATACAATCTTTGGTTCCTTATTCCACCCTCTGAAGTAATTATATCTAAAAAAACGGCCCGCTGTGTTCTACTCTGAGGTATAAACAACAATATTGGAAAGTTTCAATAAAAAAATAAATAATAATCATTCGGTCATTCTCGAACTGTGTCTACGGATAGGTACCTAAACTCTATCAAACTTTTTTTTACGTTCTCATATGGTTTGGCAGAATTTAAACGCATAGAAAAATCGGAAGAATTACCTACTACGGCTAGAATATGCCTGGAAATGTGTGACGCGCTGCATCGCAGTATTGAAGTTTTTAACGTTAGTTGTATAAATACAATTTCCGTCGATGTTATTTTATTATGTATCTTTGACCACATGGATTTCCATATAGATACTGTTTCACATTTATAATATTAGTGTGATAGTGTGATGGTACGGAACCCTTCGTGCGCGAGTCCAACTCGCACTTGGCCGGTTTTTATTGTTTCATTCGTTTAATTTTTCATGTGTGGTGGGTGGTGGGTGCTAGCAAGTTCAATAATATTTAAGTGTACGAGAAATAATTGTGGACTATCGCCCTTAAATCAAATATTATATGACTCATGTAGTTTCATTTTTCGCTTGGCATCTGCCAGAGGTACAAAGTTCCAATTCGAGACGACAAAATGTCTTTGTCATGTCATGTCATATAGATATCCCCTATTTCATGTATCTGACGTTCAAAAGCGAAATAAAATTCGATATCCTAGAGATGTTCCCTCCTGTTAATAGAATCGCGGCTCGCTGTTA
The DNA here is from genome assembly GCA_963854355.1 of Epinotia brunnichana. Lineage (NCBI taxonomy): Eukaryota > Metazoa > Arthropoda > Insecta > Lepidoptera > Tortricidae > Epinotia > Epinotia brunnichana. The sequence goes on along the minus strand of OY977949.1, from coordinate 10,209,091 downwards.
AGATTAGGAACGGCGTCCAGATGATATAATTGTAATGAACTCCTCACTGGTTACAAGGAAAAGCGAATTTAGTAATAACTTAGACTCGCTTTTCCTTGTAGGTAACCATAAAGTAATCGAGTTTCTTTTTAGCGAAATGTCTTTGAAATGCTAATGCAATTTTATTTCACATCAGCACGGTAAAGTAGCGAAGCTGGGAGTTTAAAATGTTTAAATTTATCTAGCATACGTAGCTGCGTTCAGTATGCACATACAGAAGCAGTTTGCAAAGAAACAAAGTTATACGTAATATTTGTGTATTCACGAATTTATAACTAGTTCATGAGATTGAAAAGAAAATGTTTTTAGCCTTATGTTATCGTTGTTATTTGGAATATTATTTCGGGACATAGGAGCATGGAGGCACTCTTATATGTTTCTTCTACATTTCATAACTAAATACTCTAGTCTAGTATGAAGTATGACGCTATACTACTCGAGGAGCATGACTAGGTATTTGGATGATGCGTCTATATGTTGGTTTTCTGGACTACAGCCAAATGAACGATCTTGTTAAAAAAAAATCAAAATCAAAATATATTTATTTACCAAAAAATACAATTATAGACATACAGAAATTACAGTGATACCCACACTAGGCAACGCCTGTATCGTGGGTTTCAGAACAATAAGAATTGCCAGAGTGATGCGGCTTGAATACATAGTTGATTTAATACGTAGTTACAATATTATATATATACTCGTATAAAGATATTATTTTATTATATTACAATGCTGTATGTCTGTGTGTGGGTGTGTGTGTGTGTGTGTGTGTGTGTGTGCGTGTGGGTGCGCGCGAGCAGAGCATACTTTTTTTTTTTTACACTTTTACAATGTCCTCGGACAATGTAGACTATCATAACAATGTAATTATTTGTTTCCAATAATAATTCGCTTAAAGGTTTTATACATATGTATATATAGAGATTCAGGTGCTAACATATTTACCTATGTAGCCATACAATTTATCAGCATCACAGCATATGCCATATCTTTCCTTCCCGATAGTTAAAGAAAGCACTAGATTTCCATTTCTTACAGCCATAACAATTTTGAGGGCCCAATTTTTCTGCAGCCAAATCTATGTCAGAAGCAGTTTATGCCGATATAACTATGAACTACGCAGTAGTAAATTTATCTCCAGTTTACTTATTATGCGGAAATAGGAGAAACAACCTTTGTCACCTATTGCAACTATCAACGTTAGTTAACAAAATAACTAACAACTTGAAAAACCCTCGACATTTTCATTTCAAAGTTCAATATCACAAAATCGATGAACCGATTTTGATGAAACGTAGCTAAGAACCATCTCGATCACGTCACCTTTCGGATAAAAAAACCGCATTCAAATCGGTCCATTCATTTAGGCGCTACGATGCCACAGACAGACACACAGACAGACAGACATATACGTCAAACTTAGGTATAACACCCCTCTTTTTGCGTCCGGGGTTTAAAACTAAAAAGTTAAGTTCGTAACGTATCTTACTGTGTTGGGTATCGATTCAATCTTACTACCCACGAAACAGGCGAGTCTCCCAAGACGCCTGACTGCCGCGACGTCCTGGCGCCCGTAGGTTTGTGTATGTGGTTATTATTCAAACAATCGTTGGGAAATCTTATATACTAAATGTATTCGTCTATAAGATATTCATAAAACTGCGTGAGTATCGGGAATTCTTGACCCAAATGATACCAGAAAACTGTACCCATTCTAGATACGTAGCCAGACGTTTCTAAGGAAAGCTTGAACTTGTTTTGTAAAAGGATTTACCTGTAATTTAAATTAAAGTTTGAGAAATTAAAGTTCTGTATCTATGTACAAGGCCCCGAAGCATGATGATGAAGACGACGCTCTTATCTTATTTTTTACATGGATGTTTGTCACATATATGTCCTGTTAAACCACTACGTTTGCTTGGTGATGGACGTTGAAGAATAAGCCCCTTGTATCACCTTGTACCTCCAGTCGCCTTCTGGCTTCCGTCAGTACAAGTTAAGCCACATATCTCGGCTGATGACACAAAAGATCCACATATATGTGACAAACATCCATGTAAAAAATAAGATAAGAGCGTCGTCTCGTTCTATCGAACGGTGTCAGCCAGGGACGGATGCTCTATCATGTCACTTATCGCGTGATAAGGCCTACCATGCTACGGGGCCTTGTACACAGATACAGAACTTTAATTTTTCAAACTTTAATTTAAATTACAGGTAAATCCTTTTACAAAACAAGTTCAAGCTTTCCTTATTTCCCAAAGCTTTACTTAAACAAAAGCACTAGGTATGAAAAGTAACGATTATCTGCCGGGGCGTCGCAGTAAAGTTGAGCAAGACTTGCAGTAAACTAGCCTCGGGTCAGGGTCGGGGGTTTATTATTCAGGAGGCCAAGCCTAACATGAGCAGGAAGGAAATGCTATATAATTTCCGCTAAAACATTGATAGGAACTGTTTGCAAAACAAAACTCGAAACGTGATATATTGTTATCGATTGATAACTATTTTCTGCACAAGAATGCGTAAACAAGAATAAGAAAATATAACAAGTGATAAGTTTTGTAAGTTCTAATAAAAAATATGGGTCTAGTTACACGAAATATCATTCATTCTTTCATAACAACTAAGCTTCAGTAAGTAAAAATAGATCCAGGTACCCATAGTGAAAAATTTCACAAAGACTTTGCCGGGGAAAAACTTTCACCACTTTATCTGTATTGCCTATTTCTTAGAATTAAAATTGAATCGAATTAAAGGACAGTGTCAAAGTAGTCGCCTTGAAGCGTTCATAAGCCCAGCGGCGCCTGCCAGTCGGAAACGACAACGCAGGTTAAACAAAGATGGCAGCAGTCAGTCTTTGGATGGGTGACCGCCTGTTTGAGTGGTTACTATAAATGAGCGCTTCCGTGCTTTTGAAGGCACGCTAAGCAGTTGATCCCGGCTGCTGTCTATGACAGTAATCGTTAAGCCGAGTTAGAGGCCTTCGGGCGGCTTAAGAACCTCTAACAGTCTAGTTGCCCACTCACTTGACAAAGGGGGGACAACTGTCACTTGCGTCCGCAGGAGCTACCTACCACAACTCTGCACGTGTCCCCTGGCAGTGACAAACTCAAATGCCAAATAATGTACGCCAACGATAAAAAAAAAGTAAGTAGTCGCTCTTGGCTACATACAGGGAAAACACCGGGAACGGCTAAGAGCGTAGTGCGTAGCGATTCTTGGCAGTGAATGTGTTAATGGATTACGGATACAATTTATATTATTGGTGTTAATTTTTCGTTGCCATCTTGGCGAGCGTCACGTTTGTTTCATTTGTTCCGTTATTTTCACATTATTTTGTAGTTAATTTACCCTTCACTAATCTGGAAAGGGCATTTGAGGTTGTATTAATACTATAAAGAGGAAAGTCTGTGAGATTGTAGCTTTGTAAACTCATGACTGTTAGTTAAGTCCGCCTTTTATAGGTACGATAAGGTTTTCTTTTGTGCAAATAAGTTTGAAAGTTTGTATGTAATGGGTAATCTCTGGAACCACTTACCCGATTTCAATAATTCGTTCACCAGCATGTAGAATGGACTTTCTCGATGGTTATAGGCTATACTATATCCCGCGGGTTTGCCTGCGTTCTTTACAATACTTATTTATATTTTGCTGCAAAACTCATAATAGCATTCGTGTTTTTTTCCTTTAATGAAAACATTCTCGAAATGACCAAAAACAACATGGCTGCAATAACAGTATTTGTGAACGTGGCGTGAGATTTTTCCATCACTTGCCCACCTCGGCGTGGAATGAAAATGGACCGTTATGAAGAAACATGACCCGTGAATGCTTGTTCACACTGTGACTACAGAGTAGTTACAACCAATATTATCTATTCCAAAAAAAAAAAAATAGTTTATTTGGTCATAGTCATTGTGTTTACAAAATAAAAAGTCGGGACCTCCTACCCTCTTAGTAAGTAGGTAGGGGTAAAACTTACCCTGGGTAATTCTAATATTATAAAGAGGTTAAGTTTGTGATTGGGTAGCTTTGTGAGGGTGTTACTTAGTTTGTATGTAGGTGGTTATCTCCGAAACTACTCATTCGATTTCAAAAATTCTTTCACCGCCTTCGCGGACCGGCGCGGGCATCTCAGTAATTTTAAAACACTGAAGATTGTGAGGATGTTTGTCATTATCTCATGCAGTGGCGGCGTGTGAAAATGTTCGATGGGCAAACCGGAACAAGAAAAGTTATGAAAGAGTTTAGTGTACAAGCGGGTGGGAATCGGTTTGATCGCCGCTCCGCCACTGATCTCATGTAAAAACTAACACACAAATTATTTTAAGATTTTCTAGTAGGTAACATAGCTAGCTATACATCACGCGATAAGTGACAGGATAAGCGCGTCGTATCGAACGGTGTCAGCCAGGGACGTTTGCTGGATGGCGTTATCACGCGATAAGTGACAGGATTAAGGGACGGATGGTCTATCTTGTCACTTATCGCGTGATAAGGCCATCCAAGCTACGAGGTCAGAGCGCTCTATTTTTAGTACGTTCAGTATGAAATCCCACCCGTCAACGCTCTAACTGTGGAGTATATTAATACCTCGATGGCTGGGTATCTGATTTGCAGGTTTCTCCACGATAAAAAGCTTATACAGCAAAAGATAATTATTAATTACACACAGAGTGCCATGGATTTTGGATTATCATAAATGCTGACAAAACATGAAATGAAAAGAAAAATTTAAACACGTTGTGATAAGAAGTCGACGAAAGTATCTTCATAAAAATAAATGTCTGTATCCTACTACTTCAAGTTAGGGTGTGAGGTGAATGAAATATTTTAGGACTTCATTCAAACTTCATTGTACAGAGCTTCTATTTTCAATATTACTCGTCATTTTCGAGTTTGGTGACAAATTTAGACTGTCAGATGCAAGAATGAGTGTGATAGGTATTAAGAAGCTGAAAGTGCTGTAGATAACCTGTCCGTGAGAAACGATACTTATTACTATATTTTAGGGTTGTGTTATTTAATATAAGAATCAGACAAGTAAAAGAGCCGTTGCAGTCCTTTGCACAATCAATATTAGAGTTTAGTTAGTTAGTTAGTTATACTGGGCGTTTTCCGCAAGTCGACATCCATTTTGCGTGAAACGGCGGTGTGGCGCTACTCTAACCACCCCAGCTCGTCTAAAAAGTTGGTGAGTGCCTTGGTGTTGCTGACTGCGTCCCGTAGTGTGTTTGGAGAACCTAGGTGCTTTATTCTGTATACTTCTACCTCCTTGCAGTCCAGTAGTATATGTTTAGTCGTTTCTTCTGCCTCCATGCACGCTCTGCACATGGGGCTGTCTGTGATACCTAAGTTATTGAGGTGTCTGTTCAAGGTGTTGTGTCCTGTTATTATACCCACTATCTTGCGCAGTTGGTTTCTATGTGTCCTTAGTAGTGTGGTTGTGAGTTTGTAGTCGCGTTTCGACAGAATCTCTTTGGTCTGTCTGCATGTGTCTATCTCCTCCCAGTATCTTTGGTGTAGGTCTTTAGTGTGTTGGTCCAGTTGATGGTATATGTAGCTTTGTGGCAGGGGCAAGATTGGCTCCGGTCTGTATGCCGTTGTTTCTGAGCCTTTCCTGGCCAGTTCATCCGCTGCATCGTTTCCTCTTGAGCCACTGTGCCCCTTGATCCATTGTATAGTAACTTTGTTTTTATCTGCGCAATATAAGAGTTTTTGTTCATCAATATTGTTCATATTACTCTCAGCTGGTTACTTGCGTAACGTACAACATACCTTAGGTAGATCTAAATACATTTTTTTGTATGAGAAAATAAAAATCTGAGTTGGCCTGGCTCTCGTTTGAAATATTACATAATTACCTATCTGGTCCCCAAGTGCGGGCACGGGGGAGACCGGGGCGGACGAGATTAGTGCAACACGATAGCGGGCCGCACATTGAGCCATTACGGCCCGGGTTACTCTATTTGCCATTCATACTCGCTGCTGGCGATTTTTCATCCGGGGGATGTGTACTCGTCGCTGTGCAATTTATTTCCTGTTGGTTTAATTTACGTATTGGTATAGGTAGGCTTTTATGGTAGTGAGATGTCATGATCACGTGCCCTATTCTTGTAACAATAAAGTCTATTAAGAATTGGAATCTGTATTCCGGTCGGACTTGGCAATCACACTTACATAGTTTTAGGTACCTATGCAAAAATTAGTAAAGTTGTGTGATTCCCATGTTGCAGAATTTTATTTAGCAAGCAAATAAAGATTAATAAGAATGCCTGACTTGGCTCTACGAAATATCTCACCACTTTTTACTGTGAAAGAGTTTCGAGACTTGGCCTATTTTTTACATGGAATGTTTTTTATGGGATACTGTTTTCCTAATAACTATAAGAATTATACACTCCATTCAGGGCTATTTGATTTTTTATTGCTCTACCCAAGTGATATAGAGAAATTAGCTATCCAGCCCGTACAACTAAATAATAATTTACTTTGAAAACAAAGTTTTAACCGACGAAAAATCAATCATCCCCTATTTTCCTACCCTTAGGGTTTGTTTTTTTTTTCCAAATTTATATGGGACCAACTTCGGGGTATACCCTTTCCAATAAAAAAAGAATTATCAAAATCGAACTACTCTGTAAAAAGTTATGCGTGGTCATACATAAAAAAAAAATATATACGCGTCGACTTGAGAACCTCCTCCGTTTTTTTCGTCGGTTGAAAATAGTAATGGAGATATGCATCCTCTTTACGACGTGATGTAATAAGTTTGCATTGCACATTAGTTTAGGCTAACATTAAGGCACGCGGGCTGAGTTAACCATAAAAAATCATGAACATATTTCAAAGTGGCCCGGGGGCAAGTTAAGATTTTCAAAGGGATTATTACGGCCCGCGGGCTAAGTTGACAACAAAAAAACTATAAATAAATTTCGCAGTGGTCATTTTGGCCCGCGGGCTGAGTGAGGTGTGGGCTGAGTTGACCAAATAATACTATTTTCATACCCTTAGCTTACCTAGAAGACTTTATCGTAGCCTAATCTGATTTTTTTAATGCGCCTGTGCCTTTTTATCTTATACTAGCTGTTGCCCGCGACTTCGTCCGCGTAGAACTTAATACTTAGAAAATATAATGCAAACAAACTTCTACCATCTTAAGGGATGATTTCCGAGGCAAAAACTATTCTATATCCTTTGAAGGGTTTCAAATTATCTCTAAGTATACCAAATTTCATCTAGGTACATGGATTTCATCCAAACTTTCACCCCCTATTTCATAACCTTAGGGAATGATTTTCGGGATAAAAACTATCAAATGTCATTCTTCGGGACTCAAACGACCTTTATACCAAATTTCATCTAAACGGGATTCATCTGAATTTTCACCCCTAATTTCACCCCCTTAGGGGATGATTTCTGGGGTAAAAACTATCCCATGTCCTTTCCCAGGACTTAACCTATATCTACACCAAATTTAATTAAAATAGATTACATCCAAATCTTCACCCCCCCCCCCCCCCCTCCTCCCCCCCTTCATCCCCTTAGGGGATGATTTACGGGATAAAACCTATTATATGTCCTTCCCCGGGACTCAAACTATTTATATACCAAATTTCATCTAAATCGGTGCAGCGGTTTAAGTAGCTCCAAAAACTACCCTTTGTCCTTCCCCGGGGCTCATTTCATCTAAATCGGTTCAGCGGTTTAGGCGTGAAGAGGTAACAGACAGACACACTTTCGCATTTATAATATTAGTATGGAAGTATGGATTATTAGTATGGATAATATGGATTATTTCCGCTTGTCTTCCAAATAGAGGTGTAGCTGTAGACTCACTTCAAAAGAAAGAAGAAACGAAAAACTCATTCAAATATCTCAAAAAATTACGAAGCTACAACCGTTTTAATGTCGCTTGTTAGAGTGAGAAAATGATCAGGGACCGTGACGTCACGATCCTCGAGCGTCATAGTAAAAAACAATCGTTTCATTATAAAGGTGCGTTTTGCGGAAAAGAGACGCAACAAACCCCCTCTTAAAACTTTATACACTTATAACTTAGTGATTACCTATATAGCCTCTTGCGTTGTTTTTTTTTCGAGATAATACAACATTATGATTATTTTGTTTAGTGTCTACATCCCTATTTTCGATAAGATAAGATAAAATAAGATTTCTTTATTGTCAGAACTGTGTACATTTAGTTGTTTTGGGTAAAATAAAGTCCAACAGCTTGCCCATTTCGGACGTACAATATTAAACTTAAAGCTAGTCAAATATACTAAAACAATAACAACAATAGTATTTCCAAATAATTTTAACCATATTCACACATCCTATACTATTAAACGAGCAATATTTGTATATATATTTGCAATCACGTTCTCGGAAACGGCTCTAACAATTTCGATGAAATTTGGAATACGGGGGTTTACGGGGGCGAGAAATCGATCTAGAGGGGTCTCATGTCCGGGAAAATTCGTTTTCTCCGTATTTTCTCCATTTTCACCCGAGCAGTGCTCGGTCGCCCAGGGACTAAAATATTAATTTAGATCTATCCGACATCCGTATTTTCTTTTAAACCACGAACTTCGGAATTTGAAAATATTCGGGTATCTCTATCTCTATCGCACTAACAAATGACAGGAATGCAGAGGGCCTACCGCGAAAGGCATTCGAAGTTTCCCCTCTCTGTCATACTTACAAGTTCGTACATAAGTGCGACAGAGAGGGAAAACTTCGAATGCCGTTCGCGGTAGGCCCTCAGATATACGAACTTCGAGTTTCGTTTTTTGTGATTTGGCTGAATACGCAAAGAGCGCGCGCGCGTGCCATTCAAAAAAAACAAGTTTATATTGTTCGAATGTGTTGTTACATTTGTACAAATGACGCCTTAATTCGACATTTGCGCATATAAGTTCGCATATCAAAATCGATTAATTTTATATTTGCTTTTGGTACCTATGTGTCTCGTCAATGTATATCGTAGACGGGATTAAAATTATTAATAGGCGAAAGAAAGGCAAAGCAATTCCGCCATTTTGTCCGTAGTATTTCTTATTACTGTGATTTTGACGTTTCTTTTAGCTGACAGATGTGGCGGCGATATACTTTAAGAATAATAAATGAAAAATTAAATGAAGTCATATATTACGGAAAATAAATTAAATGTCGCAGTCGGATAAAAACTATCCTAAGTTGCAGCTGGAATAATAATGTACCTATATAAAATGTTTCATATTTTTCCGTCCATGGGATGCTGAGAACATTCGTACCACAGAAAGCTTAGTTTCAAACTGGCTGATTCTTTTTTTAATTTAGAAATGTATTATAAGTGGAGATAATATCAATAAATACCCTCCGGCTCCAACCAGTGCTTTCTGGTGTTTCCTTGTTCCTGCACCTGTGTACCTGACACCTGACGAGGGATCCCACCGAGGACCCTCACACTAGCGCCCAGCGTTTGGTGGCAGCAACATGGGATTTAAAGCCAGCGTTGGTCAATAGTCTCAAGTCCGTGGTTACTACAGTCCCCTGCGGCTATGAAATCAATCTTGAGACATGCCTCTACGGTTGAATATGTAATTTTTTCCTATGGTTGACATTGTCATTATTCAGAAACTTCATAGTTGCGCAATGTGTCAGGATTGACTTCATAGCTGCGGGGGACTGTAAGTAATAATAACACTATTGTCTAAGAAATCGTGTCATGGACTAGGCTGTCCAAACAGCAATCATTCAAGTCCATACTTTATGAGCAAAACAGTAGTGTGTGAGAACGTTACCTACATGTATAGTGAAATCATTTTCAGTTTTTTTTTCTTGACCGTAATTGTTTTTATTGAACTAGCGAGCGAAGCGAACGAAGTTCTCTGCTTCGTTCGGATGTCCCGGTGTCCGGCTGTTTTCCTCTACAGGTCGCATTTCTGAACCGATTCTCTTGAAATTTTTGAGCATGTTCAATCATAAAGATTTGTTTTATTTTTAAAGACGGGCTCGCGAGTACAGCTCACAGTGTCACTAGTATAAACCAGAGACGAGTTAAAATTACTTACCAGTATCTTCCGGATGAAGCCTTGTAAACTAGATGGTGCCCTGTAAAAACGTTTCTGTTCACTACATTTTGCTTGGCTCTTGGACAACCTTCAATTTCTACAGCACCATCCAATAAGAGCTTTCATTATGGAAAAAAATAATTAGTATGTAAACTAACTAAAACTAACTCTTTAATCAAATCAACGTTAGTAAGGTACAACGTGAATTCAAAAACAGGAAAGACTTTCTGGGAAAATGTATAGTATGTAGTTGAGATATAGCTGTTTTCGTTGTTAGTATAGTGTTTCAGTATTTATTTTGAGCCCGGATAGCGCCAGTACATTTATGAGTGCTTTAAATTTAAGGAATAAATACATTTGAATTTAAATCTTTCCCATTTCACAGAGCCCATTCCTTTTTCATTTTACTCATATGTGTCAACCGTGTTTATTTTTTCCTGTAGGTAGTTGCGGTTGGATACCGTTCACCGTGCCGAGCCCGAGCACTCATTAAACGAGATTCATTATACTGACACATGGCATGTAATATTGATTTACTTGAAATAGTACGTCAATAAAATTAACATTAACACCGACCTATTCATTAATTCGTCATCAAAAAAAGGTTAATCAAAACGGTTTTTGGTGGCATAGGGCGCCAAACATCTGTTATTGAGTGCGGCGCGTTAATTAAAGTCACCGAGCCACGATTTGCCGTGAACAAACGAAAGCTTCTATGTTCAGTATTTTACAAGATTATGAATTACCGAGGACATATCGCATTCCAATTTGGTTTCAATGTGTGTTGCGCTTGCCGAGTGGTTGCGCGGAAACACATTGGAATGCAATCGGAACGCACGATTAAATAACACAAGTTCGGAATCATAAGTGCTGTACGTTACAATTTGATTGATTCGAAAATAATATGTTCTAGTAACTTTTTTTTTTATAACAAACAAGCTTACGGCCTGCATGATGTTGAGCTGGTACCGACGCCTATGGACACTTGTGACTCCAGGAGAATCTTGTCTGGTTACCTACTTCAAGCTTTCAAATAAAAAATAATGTACGAGATCGTCACTGAAGTCGTCATTGTGTAGTGCACTCTTGGTAGTTGTCGTGATCATGTCTCGGTTCAGAAAGACTCGTGGCATGACCACCATGAACGAAGACACATTCATTGCCCTTTTTTGTTGGGTATCATTTTTGACTAAGTTAATACGATGTCATGTAGTTTAATAGTACCTACGTTACTGCACAGGCCGGGAAAATAGGGATTGCCGGCCAAGTAGATATAGATGAACGAGCTTAGCGAGGCCAGATAGAGATACGAGGCTGGCAATCCTTTTTCACGACGAGGTTATTTGTGTAGTGCTTTTCTCAAACATGCAATGAAAAAAAAATTGTGTCAATAATTGACAATGAAACAAAATAAGGTCGTCTTGCAGGCCTAGCGTCCTATTTTGTATGAAATTCCATTACGGATCCCTCGCCTGGCCGCGCCCGAAACGATAAAGAACACAACGTCAATATTTCATTGCATGTTTGACAAAAGTTATTTAATTAGCGCCTAATATCTACTCATTTAATGAATACTCAGACTATATAATTAAGTAAGTAGAACTTCTTTCATCAATTTTATACGTGACTAACTAATTTACTTATCTTAAAATGAATATGTTCCTTCGTTTTGCGCAGCGGTTACAACGTGAAGAAACCTCAACATACCCACAAAACGGAACATGGCACATTCAGAGTTTGTAGAAGCGTACATTTTAAGAGAAATAATAAAAAGGTGAATTATTGCCGCCATAATACTTTCACAGCACTTTCTCGAAATGTTTAATACATGCAGTGCACAATGTTTTTATCTCTTATTTTCCAAATACCATAAAACCGCTATGCGGCAGCGTTTTCGTATTTACCTGGCCGGTACTATTTATTTTGCACCAATCTAGTGCCAACATTTCGACGGTGAAATTGCGTAACTTTGACATGTCGATACTATCACTCGCTATTGGATTCTGACTCAATCTAAAATCTATCAAACGGGGGAAAAGCCTGTTCAATCATGTCTGGGATAGAACGTGGTTCATAGGAAAAGGAACATTCTTGTAAAAGGCGCTTACGTTTTAAGACCCCATTTTCCATTACAATGTGTTTAATAATGGTTGTAAGTGCCTATCGTCTTACGGTCTTTTTCTATAGCCACAAACAGTGGTGTGGGTGTGTGGCATTCGCGCCGCTTTGCTGCCGTGGGGTAGATTGTATCGATAAAAAAGTCGATCATCACCTACAAAACAACTTTTGTTTCATTTTATTTTGTCTTTTTCCACCGTTCCGTGGTGATCAAAGATAATAGCGTCCGTTTACGTAAACACTTACACAGAACAGTCTAAATCTATAGTGGAATTCGTATTTTGCTTTGGTTCCAATAATTTTAGTACTTAGTGAAATATAAACAATGAATTCTTTGATGTCTTTCGTGAGCTTTTAATTAAGAAATTGAATGTAATTCGATTTGTTCCGCGCAGACAAGATAAATAGAAAAACACGGAGTAAAATATGGCGATTGTATTTTTAACAAAGTTCCCTCACCCTTTCCTTTTGTAACTCAATCTGCGAAAACATCTAACAGTATACTGTTTATATATTTCGTTTCGTTACTTGTATTTGAAGCCTGTAACAGAATACTGTATTTATTTAAGGTACTTAGGCTACATAATTCCGAAGAGTCAATTGTCCGAAAGTATATTTCTTCCGAATTTCATAAAACCGTAAACTGCATATTTCCCGGAGAAATTTTTGATTTTTCGAATACTAACCTAACCTAACCTATTCATATATTCCAATAAATCAAGAGCGTCCATATTTTTGTTTAGCGGAAAATAGCGAGCGGAATTTTTAAATTTTGGTTCGTCATGGTTTCGGACAAATGGCTGTTCGGCATTTGTCTGTGTTCCCATTTATTTATTAAAAATTTATTGCACAAAAATAAGCACAAAAGTAGGAACTTGATGCCTCAGAAACAAATCGAATTAAATAATTTCACAGTTGTTGTGAAGGGGCGAGTCACACCGGAATAGATTCCGTAGCTCCACTAAGTACTCGCACAAGGTGCGGTGATTATATGGATTGATCCTTGCAATCATTACTCATAGAGTACATCTGAATGTCTGTCAAATTAAACCAGCTTGACAGGACTGGCTTACCACAAGGATTAGGCGGCCTGATCGCTCTGAGCCCGATAACTCACTTTAGCAGCTCCTTCAACGCGACTATTATCTTGAGTGACGTCACTAGCTAATACACTCTGCTTCAATCGCCCATTGATGTATTCAAATGTACACTTATGCATCAGTATGACCATGCATTACAGAAATTTTAAGTAAGGTCAATGAGGGCTAAACCGTCGTATTTTCGGCGGATCGAGTCGGCTAGTGCGTATTGTGGTTAGAATGGCCGCAAAAGCAGTTGTACGGAAATACCCCGCAGACGGAATTGGCCACACTAACCTTATCATGCTCAGTAGACGGGAATATTTAATTAAGTATGCATTGCATACATCTTGTAAAGACTTTGCAGTCAATAAGGATTATTATTAGTATTAAGCCTTTATATTCCATATTACATTTGTAGTTGAAGTTATATTTTAATAGTTTTATATCTGCTGAATATGGATCCCTCTTTGGGTGAAGGCCTCCTCCAAACTCTTCCACTCCTCTCTTTGTTTTCCTATATCTGTCCAATGTTTGCCAGCTGTCTGGATGATATCATCAACCCATCGCTTGTAAGGTCTGCCAACATTTCGTTTACCGGATGGCCCTTGCCACGTGGTGGTTTCTTGAGTCCATCTTCCATCTGTCATTCGTGTGATGTGGCCGGCCCACTGCCACTTTTGTTTGAGGGCATAAGTGAGAGCGTCGGTTATTTTCGTTTTTTCCCTGATTTTTATATGCCTTATTTTATTTATTTTCCGCAGTCTCATCATGCTTCTCTCCATAGCTCTTTGTGTGCACTTAATTTTTTCTCTTACTTTGTTTGTGTAGACCCATGTTTGTGAGCCGTAAGTTAAGCATGGTAGAAGACAGGTGTCACACACTACTTTTTTTAATGAAAGGTTGTAGTCTCCCTTAACAATATCTTTCATGGACCAGTACTTTTTCCAAGTTATATTTGATCGCCTTGTGACCTCTTCTTCATTGTTAGTTTTTGAGAATGACACCTGTTTCCCTAGGTATATATAGTTATCCACATAGTCTATTGTTGTGCCATTAACGTTTATGGGTTTTTTGTAGCTATTAGTCATCACTTTGGTCTTGCTTATGTTCATCTCCAGTCCTATCTTAGAGCTATGTTCGTTCAGTGTACTTATCATGCCTTCTAGGTTGCTTTGGTTCTCAGCAAAGAGCACGATGTCATCAGCGAATCGTAAGTGGCTCAAATAACGATTATTTACTTTTATTCCTGTTTTTACCCAGTTAAGGTTCCGGAATACTCCCTCCAGCACGGCTATAAAGAGTTTGGGAGAGAGGGGATCCCCCTGTCTCACGTCTCTTTCTATTTTGATCTCTTCTCCTCTTTGCTCGAGTCTCACTCTGCTGGTGCTGTTTTTATAGATATTTTTCAGGACCTCGGTGTATTTATGGTAAACTTTAAAGGATTCCAGTGCTTCCCAGATTGAGTTGTGGCTAATGGTGTCGAAGGCTTTGCTGTAGTCAATGAACGCTAGGTATAGTGTCTTGTTGAACTCTTTATATTTTTCCAGTACTTGTTCAAGCGTGTGTATATGGTCTATAGTGCTAAAGCTTGTTCGGAAGCCTGCTTGTTCTGTAGTTTGGTTGTTGTCGATTATCTGTGTTATTTTATTTAGTATAATTGATGTGAAGAGCTTGTAGGCACTCGCTAAGAGGCTAATTGGTCTATAATTGCCTATGTCCATAGGATCTCCTTTTTTGTATATGAGTGTAATGTCGGAGTTTCCCCACTAAATTGGTATGTCACCAGTAGTCAGTATAGTATTAAACAGTTTTGTGAGGGGGCTAAGAAGTGCGGGAGTTCCTAGTTTAAGAGCTTCATTAGTAATTCCATCAGGGCCTGGGCTTTTATCGTTTTTCAGTCGTTTTAATTGGTTATATACTTCCCTTTCTTCTATATAGACTTCACTTGCAGTAGTAGTAGTGTTGTTATAGTTAGATGGTTCTTCTTCCTTGTCTCTATTTTGTTTTTTGTAGAGGTTTTTGTAAAAATTCGTGGCTGCATCTATGACGTCTTTCCTTGATTTGGTTTCTGCTGAGTTGTTGTTTAATTTTTGTATCCATGTTTTATGTGTTGTTAAGGCTTTTAGTCCTATTTTGGTGCTTCTATACTTTTTCAGGTTATAGCTTATTACACTTTTCCTGTGGTTGTTGTAGTCTTTCATTATCGACTTGCTAACTTCTTTAAATAGTTTGCCTATTTCAATTTTTGTTTGTCTATTCTTATGTTTTGTGAGAATTGGTTCTTTTCGTTTTCTTATTAGTTCTTGGGTATGGTCGCTAAATATCTTGATCTTTTTTGTTGTGTTTGTAGTTTCGGTTTTGAGGCTTGTTGTGAGAGCTGTTTCCAGCATGTTGTAGTAGCTTTGAACATCATTGGGTTCCATTTCGTAGTCTATATTTGTATCCAAGTTGCTAAGGTAGTGTTTTATTTCATCATCAGTTTCAGGGATTTTTGGTGTGCACTTGAAGTTTTTTCTGCTTTTTTTCTTGGTTTGAAGCTTGAATTTTGCTCGTACTAATCTGTGGTCACTAGGAAATTCAGTGTTGCTTAGCACATGTACATCGCTTATTAGGTCTGGCTTGTTAAACAAGATGAAATCAATTTCGTTTTTGGTTCTGGAGTCCGGCGATGCCACTGTCCATTTACAGCTATCTTTTTTCTTGAAGAAGGTGTTCATTACTGAAAGTTTATATTCCAAAGCATGTTCGATCAGCCGTTCCCCTCGTTTGTTCTGTTTCCCATAGCCATATCGTCCCATGACTAGGTGTTCTTCATCTGTGGGTATCCCGATCTTCGCGTTGAAGTCTCCTATGACTAAAACTGTATCATCTGCTAGTGTGTGTGCCTTTCTTAAGTCTCTGTAGTTCATCTTCACTTGAGTTCTCTGTAGGTGCGTAGGCTTGGATTATTGATACCTTTGTGTTATCAAATTTGAGTTGTAAAAGAGCAATTCTTTCGGAGATACCTGTAAAGTTTTCTATGTTGGCTTTTAGTTCCTTTTTTATTATAAAGCCTACTCCATGCAGACCTCTTGTTTGTCCTCTAAAGCAGAATATGTGGTCCTGGTACTCGTTCATTTGACATCCCAGCCTTCTTGTTTTTGCCAATCCCAGTATGTCAAATTTAATGTTTTTTAGAGCTTCACATAGTTCGAGCAGTTTTTCTTCCGATGATAAGGTCCTCACATTGTAAGTGCAGATATCAAGTCTGAATGTTTGGTTTCTCTTTGAGTGGGTAGTTATGCTTGTCCGGGTTGGGATCTTTAATTTGTTGAAGTTTAGTTGTGCAGTCATGATCGGCCTCTCCCGTGGTGACCGGCCGTAATAGGGAGGGCAGTTTGTTGTTGTTTTGTTTGTTTGTATTACTATTCTGTTGTTTTTGTTGATTCCGTTGTGGTTGTTTCGTTCTGGTTTCAGATTTGGTTTGCTGGTTAGTTTCTCCATGTGTTCTTTTCAGATAGTGAGTATTGCCGTTCCCGCATGACTTGAAATGCATCCGTTTTCGAAATCTTATGGTCGTTTCTGGATGTTGAGCTTGTGCTTGGTTTACTTGGACTTGGTGTTTCAGAGTCAGGTCTCTTCCTTTTTTCTGTGTCACTTGTTCTGGTTTTTGCTTTATCCCTGCGTTCCTGAAGTAACTTTCTAGGAATGTCGTGGGTTATGTAGGAATTTGACTTCATTTTCTTCTTATTTTTAAGTATCTCGATCTTCTTCTGGTTTGTTGTTGTTGATAGAAGAATAGGTCTGGTTCTCTCGCTATTCTCTTGTTTTTTCCCCATGCGTTGAATACGGTTAATATTAAGCAATTGTGTATGTACTAATCACTATGGACATGGTCTGAAATAAAAATTTTTGAATTTGAATTTGAATTTGAATATCCCTTGCTTCGATTGAAACATCTAGCTCTTTAATTATTTTTGTTGTTGTGGATATTAGTTCTTCGGCCTTCTCGTCTGGCAGTTCCGTGATTCCGTGTATTATGATATTATTTCTTCTGGCGTTACTATCTAGGATTTCTATTTTCTTACTAAGTTCGGATACCTCGGTCCGTAATCTTTGATTTTCTTCTAAGATCGGATTGATTTTTTCGTCAACTTTTCGTAAAATGACAGCAGTTACACTTTCCGTGATTGATTGCGTTTGGAGGTTAAGTTTTTCTGTCATTTTTTCTAGGAGTAGTGACATCTCATCCGAAAGTACGGCCATTTTGCAGTATCGAAACGAATTGCGATTAGGTTGTCAATGAGATTTCTGATTTCTGAACGTAGCTTTTGTTTTGTTCGGTTGGTCGCACTGTAATATTGTTGCTGGTTGGTTTGACAGATCGCGATAACCTCAAACACTGAAATCTGCGTCCGTTCGATGACGGAAAAAACTGTCCCCCACACTTTTAAGACGTAACACAAGTGTATTTCGGTGAACACGCGCGTAGAGAGAGATTCGATCACTAGTATTTCACTGTACGGCTACTTTTTTCCCTCAAAATGATTTTTTATATAGGAGCGTATGACAAACCGTCTGACGTATTTGACACCGGAACCGGTTTTCTCATATATACAATAAGGATACAGTACTTTTATTACTTAATAGAAAAAGAAACAAAACAATACCGAGTCTTTAAGATCTTTGAGGTCTTCAAGTACTTCGTGTAATATTTAAAATACAGAAACGAATATTAAACGTAATGTCAAAATAAAAAGAACTCTTAACGTTCGTTAACACTCAATTAATGAACGTTAATAAATTTACGTTCGTTAATTAGGTAGTAGGCACATTGCTTCAAATTGACCCAACCTATATTTTTTTACTTAATGCGACCATCAGAAATACTGGTTGAAACCGATGGACAGAGAGTTCCCGGAAAAAAAGACGAGTAAAACCAAGCAATATCAAAAGCGGTAGCGAATAAAAATGGACGTTATTTTCATTACGTCTCCACATTCCGCATTTCTGAAGGTTTTTGCCGCCGTATTTTGGTACTAGCGTTTTATGATTAGGTACACGATCCCATATTTAATGCATAGATAAGGTTTCTAAAAGACCTCGATTTCTGTTAACTATTCAACATTACCTACTAATTCCTTTTTAAATGTGCCTTTAGTGGAACACGATGTAAAAACTAAGCGCGGAAAAAAGGTAACAAATGACCTACGCTCGTTTTTATTGCGAAAACAAGGCTCGTTTACGTTTCATAGCCCCAACCGAGCTCGAGCACGGTACTTATTCAACTCACTCGGAAAATACTGTAACGTATGGCACTCTAATCCATTCCCTTGACAGATATTATCTACCACAATGCATGCAACGCTCGGCCGCACGGCAGCGTGGAAACGGTATAGAAGCCTCCCTGTAACCATGGTTACCAGACGCTGCAGTGCTTTCTCAGCCCGCCCTTCGTCGCAGTATGAGCCCGTGCCTCGTCCGCGTCGCACGGATCCTTCGAAATTCGAATTTCAGATCCTCATGTTCTTTTTTCGAAACGGTATACTTTTTAAATTTTAATCGGAAGTATAACGGACTTTTTGAAGTTTTTTAAAGGTGTTTGAAAATCTATTGCGGACCCAGGTCCGCAGGTTGTTATGAGGTGCGAGGGTCGCGCAACTTTGGACGGAGTTTGGATGCAGTTGGTGTGGTTTCAGTGATGGAGCTTTGTGTGTTGTGTGTAAAATGCTGTTTTGGAATACGGTTCAACTTTGAGACATGACGGCTCAAGACCGGGGAAATATTTTTACGGACGACGGCGAGGATTTGGTAAGTTAGAACAAACTTCAATTTATTATTATCCAATACTGAAACACTTTACCAATAGAGCAAACAAAAACATACTCTTTTCCATGGTTTGCGTATAAAAGGGCACTTGAAACTTTTGTAATACAATACAACGCGGATGTTTCGTAGTTTACTTAGAGGGGTGGCGGGAAAGGTGATCGATGGCCGTTTGTTGACTGAAAACTTTCCAACTCATGCAATCCGTCAACGGCAACACATATTGTGTTGGCGAAAATGGCGAAAAACTGCCTGAAGTTACGTAAAACATAACTTAATTTTGATATTAGTGTTACTGAGACTTTTAGACAAACCTATAGTAATGAAGTATTCATATAAGCTAATTAGGAAGTATAAATATAAGGAGTTTTAGGAAGATTCCGTGTCGTATTATTTTTATTTTGACTAAATATATACGCGATTAAGTCTCGTTTATTACAAAATTGTATGAGAGTCATTAAAGTTTAAATTATAAATCAATATATTCTGTGACGTGTCTCTTTTTAGGGTTCCGTACTCAAATAGTAAAACGGGACCCTATTACTAAGACTCCGCTGTCCGTCCGTCCGTCCGTCCGTCCGTCCGTCCGTCCGTCTGTCTGTCACCAGGCTGTATCTTACTGATAGTTCCAGCTGAAATTTTCACAGATGATGTATTTCTGTTGCAGCTATAACAACAAATACTAAAAACACAGAATAAAATAGTTTTTTATAGATTGGTACGGAACCCTTCATGCGCGAGTCCAACTCGCACTTGGCCGGTTTTTTTTATGTACACGTATCCAAAATAATAAACTTAAGTAGGTATAGTAAAAACCCTCTTCCTACAAAAATATTGTTGTATACCTATTTATGGCGTGTTTCATACTTTTTAGTACATTGTAGGAGAGGCCGGAAAACCGCTCAAAGATGGACGAGTGAGTTTGAGGGCCGACACGTTAGTGGAGGCCCTCAAATAATACGAGTCCATCTTTAGCGTTTCCGGCCGAGGCATTACATAGTGCTTTTCACGACTACTGCGAGGAAATAAGAAAACATTTGCATAACTATATAGTACATTATAGCGTAGATACGTGTTCCGTGTATTTTTTAGTCAAACACAATTTACACTTTCCAATTCAGCAAGTGTTTTCCGATCCCGCCCGGTTTACTTTTTTTATCTTTTTTCAGGCGTTTAACAGGCGTTTTTCTGTTGTTTGCTTCAAACCAACTCTAAACTTAGAAGTGTTTTTCCTAAAAAATCACAATGCGTGAACTGAATGGTTTTGACATTTCTTTTTAGGGTTCCGTAGCCAAATGGCAAAAAACGGAACCCTTATAGATTCGTAATGTCTGTCTGTCTGTCCGTCCGTATGTCAAATCCAATTTTTTCCGAAACTATAAGAGCTTATACTGTTGAAACTTGGTAAGGAGATGTATTCTGTGAACCGCATTAAGATTTTCACACAAAATCGAAAAAAAAAACATTAAGTTTTAGGGGTTCCCCCATACACAGAGCAGAAACTCAAAAAAATTTTTTTCATCAAACCCATACGTGTGGGGTTGTCTATGGATAGGTCTACAAAAATGATATTAAGGTTTCTAATATAATTTTTTTCTAAACTGAATTGTTTGCGCGAGAGACACTTCCAAAGTGGTAAAATCTGTGCCCCCCCCCCCCCCCTATAACTTCTAAAATAAGAAAATAAGAAAACTAAAAAAAATATATGATGTACATTACCATGCAAACTTCCACCAAAAATTGGTTTGAACGAGATCTAGTAAGTAATTTTTTTTTAATACGTCATAAATCGTAAACCGCAATTTATTTTACGGAACCCTTCATGTTCGAGTCCGAGTCGCACTTGTCCGCTTTTTATTTATTGATCTTTATACAACCACTACTACAATGTTTTGTAGTAGTGGTGGTTCAGGTGCTACAGCTTTTGCCTATTTTCCAGCTTGGTTTTAGACCATCTATTGCCACATTTCCGAACAGTGGCGTGAAAATATTATTCTATTTTACGAAAAAAACCAATTCAATTCTGTTTTTTAGGATTCCGTACTCAAAGAGTAAAACGGGACCCTATTACTAAGACTCCGCTGTCCGTCTGTATGTCTGTTTATCCGTCTGTCTGTCTGTCTTTCCGTCTGTCACCAGGCTGTGTCTCAATAACCGTGATAGTTCAATAACCGTGATAGTTAGACAGGTTGAAATTTTCACAGATGATGTATATCTGTTGCCGCTATAACAATTACTAAAAAACAGAATTAAATAAATATTTATAGATAATGGTACGGAACCCTTCCTGCGCGAGTCCGATTCGCACTTGGCCGGTTTTTAATTCTACTACTAACTACTACACCGCAACCCTTGCGGGAAGTTTTAAAACCCCGAGCCACAGAAACGAATAAAAAAAATATACCCTCTATTTTCACTAGGCGAAAACATTATTCCGCGAAATATTTTAAAGCCAACCCCGTTCTTGACGTGTGCTAAGCTAGGTATCTATAGGTAAACCATTTAGATTATGCACCCTTGCTAGACAGGTTACAAAACAATGGCCGAGGAAGGCCATTCCAAAAGCCGAAACACTCCAAACCTGTCAGTCTTATGTCCATAGCATCTTACTTTGACATACGACTGATAGATTCTGGGGCTTTGAAGTGTCAAACCGTATTCCCTTGGCGGGTACCGAGCCGAAAGCGAAATTGTGGATAAAAATAAAAGGCATTTTCCTACGGTGTTGTATCGAACAGCTTGCTGCGCAACGCTACTTCCACTCTGTTCTGTAACTTGTTTTAAGCTCACCTCAACGCTCACTTACAAATTTATCTTGACGCCGCGATTCGTAGTAACTAAGCGTAGGTAGAGGTCTAGTTTCGTTAGGTATGACAGTGGGGTGAGATGCATGTGCGCGTAAATAATAACAGCTCTGTAGTGATTGGCAGGCGTAGGCGTGTGCTCAACTATTTTCACCGACACTTGGAACGGATAACACGTCACTTGTACTTTTTCACATCGTATTGTACTGATATGACAGTTGTCAATGGCGTCATACGCAACAAAAGTTTTGATGGAAACTGCAGTGTCAGTGTAATTAGGCGAGAAAGCATTTGGAGGTGTAAAGAAAAATACTTTCAATGACTTTCACAAGAAAAAAAACTATAGTTGTGTTGTGTATGTTCTGACTACAACTCTAAGGCAACTTCTAAACTTACATAAAGAACCTAAGCTACATGTTCCTCTAAGTATATACGTTTCAAAATACTCGTAAAATCTCCAGAAAATCTTTTTTTAACGAGTTGATGTTCAATTGTTCAGCCAACCAATGGCTCATTTTACGAAACTAAGAAGTTCCATCTTACAAGTCTCAATTGGCAACACTACTGATCCTCATATTTTAGTCGTAAAAACTCCGTTAGTAACATTTCCAATTTCAATGAGCGAAATCTCCCAACAGCCAAAACTAAGAACAACGTCACTATCTCGAAAACTCGTCATTAAACACCCGGCTTCCGACCATTCCTATGTTCCAGTGAGGGTGAACATGCCTTGTTCCGAAAAGGGTTGCAGGCGGCGAAATTAACGGTGCCCTAGGGAGCACGGAGATAGGGGAACTTTTTCCAGCTGGAATTTCGCTGAGTATAGGACTCGTGTTAGCAAATGTTTACCTGACAGCTTTAATTAGAGAAAGGGATTAAAGTTCTTAGTTCAGGCATGCCAATCGGGATTTTCCGCACGTTAAATAAACCTGTGTCAGCGTAAAGTTCGTAATGCTTTTGTCGGCAAGTTCTAATTTGTCTTCTGTGATTAATTAGTTGTTGACGACTTCATAGAATTGAATAGGTACTATAAATACTCAGAATTTTAATACAAGCCAACACAACGTAAGGACAACAGCTAGTTAATTAAGTCTCTCGTGTCTTTAACTTTTAGGCGTCTGGACGGGCAATGGGACGGCCAGAGTCATGTTCGCAAACGCTCGCATAAAGGCCTAGCTTGTACTCACACCAGATGCGTATGCCTAGACGTGGACGTAACGTGGTATGACATGTCTTATGAAGATTCAAACTTTACAACGCAGTGGTGCACGTGCTGCACACGCATACGTGCTGCACACGGTTTGGTTCAGCCATTTACCAAAATAATGTATGTGTTCACGCGTCGCGAGACTCGTCGCCTGTCCGACTTACGCGTTGTCAGGATGTGTGGAAATCCATAACATTTGATAAGCTTGCCGCGTAAAATTACGTACACCCTCCTCCGCGTTCTAAGACCGGAAGGGCATTTATGGTTTTCCAATGTAACTTTTGAGCGTGTCTAGATTTTTTGGCAAGGTAATAAAGGTATTTGATGAGGTTTTGTCACAGGTTAGAGTTCAATCAGCTTGGAATTTTGTCCACTATGAAATAGGTTAATATTCAAATACGTGGAAAGTGAATGTTGTCTTATTTAAATTGATATCAAAATTTTATATGAAAATCGACTATTTTAAACAAAATACATATATGACGTATCATATATATTACTGGTCATATCATATCATATTTTTGGAGTGCACGTTATTCCATATGGACGTATTTATTTCAACCTATATTAAGTATGTCAATTTTAATTTAGGACATACCTAATTACATTTTAGCATTATTAAGGCTGGACAACTTTCCATGTCGAGGATTTTCAAATTGACATTATTCAGATTCGATCAAAAATTTCTAGTTGTCAATTTGCCATTTGTGCTAAATGCTTTCCACTACTTCCACGTTTGCATAAAATATTAAACAAACGAAAGTTATACTTTATTCTAGTACCAACTATCAAGATCAAATGAGAAATAACAATAGCCTGGTACCCCTGGAGTAAAATCCCATTTTCAGGAAATTCGCTTACTAGGTATTTTCTTAGAAAAACCTATGCCCTAGCCTAGAGATAGAAATATTTATTTTTGCTACGTAGAAGTAGAAACATTTATTTTTATTAGACATCAGTACTTATTATATTTAAAAATTCAAATGTTTTTGGTTATCTACTTAGATAACATTTTCGCTCATATCTGAACGACTGAAAGCGTTTTATTTCTAAATGAACCGACTTCCATTTGAAAATTGCATGCCTGAAAAACAAGGTTTTTCACCCCTAAAATACTTGTATATACATATAAATAACCAACATAATTATATTAAGTAGGTACTTTTAAAATCCGACGCATTTTCTAAACTTGGTATCTCATAACCAAGAATGTATTTCATCTTCGGCCTTTATAGAGGTAGAACGACACGAAGCATTATACTAGAGTTCGCCTCAAGGACATGTATGTTATATGATAAGTTAGCCCGGGGCATCTTACGTAAGCGGTAGAATGGAATATGGTTAAGTAACTAAACAATACAGTTGATGTCAGCAAACATTTCTTTTATCTCAATTTGTTGAAATTGTTTTACTTGCACGTCAGAACGATTGCGTAACTTTTTCGTAGGGGACAATTTAACAGTTATATATCCTGGCGCTCTTTCGAAAACTTACTCAACTACCTCACCGGGCATTGGCTGGGTATTGCGGGATAGTGGCTAACTGGTTATATGTGCATTATTTGACAGAATAAGAAATATCCCTGAACGATTGTCTGTATCATTCTAATTTTGAAAGACAAATACCTACGTAACATATCTGTTTCCATGAAAACCGGAACTTTAACAGTTTTCATGGCAGTTGCTTTATTGGATACCTATAACAATTGCTGTTATTTAAAAATGTGAGATCTTAAAGTAAGTTAGATTTGACTTGGCCAGTTTTTATCAGAATTAAAAAAATATATATGTTGAATAACTTTATAAAATGACTGATGTAATGAAAACTGGCCAAGTCAAATCGAACCTACTTTAAGATCTCACATTTTTAAATAACAGCAATTGTTATAGGTATATCCAATTATAATTATATACCTATGTAACTTTTATAGTTAATATTGTATGCCCGAAAGGGTTGCCATTGTAACTCACACATTTATCATTAAGACCTAATTGTACATGGTAAACAATAAATGTTCTCTTTCTTTCTTTCTCTTTCAGTAAAGCAAAGACATAGAGTTTAATACTTGTTCATGATGTTATTTTGTTCCTATAAATACATATTTGGATTTTGCATACAACTTGGCACTCATTTAGATCTCCATTCTTTTTGCGGCGAAGCCCACAGCCAAGCATACTTTTTGTATTGAACTTGGCTCTACTTTTATACATTTATGTTTTTGGTGGGATATCAATTATCTTAAATAAGTTTAAATGTGTGTTACACCGTGTACCTAATCACCTGCCAGTCCCATAGGATGAACAATTGATCATCTTCCGATACTTACTTCCATACTTAGCTTTATCTAGCACCGTGCTGAAGTGCAACCTTTTCGTGGAACTTATGTACTCATTGTTTATATCCTGATCCTGATAGCTGTCCATGTTTTGCTTTTGTCACGAATAAATGCAATACAATACAAATATTATTTATCCTTCACCAAAAAATACTAAGTAGTATACACTAAGAGAATTAACCCTTTCAGCGCCCATGACGACACACATGCGTCAGAGCACTACGAGCGCTTTTCGCTACATACGGAGTTGAAGCTGCTGCGGACTACGGCGTAGCGCTACGAGCGTAGCGTGGCCGTGAATGGGTTAAATGATGTTCATGATCTTATTTATTAATCGAGTTGATTTGTTAAAAGTCATCCCTTATGTATGACCAAATACCGGCAACGGTACATCATTAGATAAGCGTACACATTTCCATTTGCGTGCCACACTTCCTACTCTTCCTAGGGCCGTTTCGCGAAACTCAAGGACCCGAGTTTTTTGGAGCGCGTCCAAAACGAAGTTACTCGTTACATAAGCTATCTGCAGTGGGTAATTGCGCTACTATTATATTAATAAGCATTTTGATTTTGACCTTGTACGTGAAAATGGTACGTGGTAATGGTACCTTACCTACCCTTGAATTTATTATAGACTAATTAGCCAGATGTTGAGTACCCAGCCTAAAACTAGAAAAGATGTGGTAATTTTGTCAACTGGCTGTGGACGGGGCACATTAACGCAGAACTGATGGCCGTTGGCCGAAAGAAGCGTGGGTAGAAGACCATACCATACACAAGGAGAACTGATTACCTTGTAAAGGTCGCTGGAGTCCTCTGAATGCGGGTGGCGCAGTAAGGACCGATCACTTTTGCACTCTTTGGGGTAGGCATATGTCCAGCAGTGGACGTCTTTCAGATATGAGGATGATCATGATGAATTTTGTCAAACATATAGTCTGTAGACTACAGCAGAGCAGCTACGCCGGTAAATTGTTCAAAAGGATTGTCTTAACAATAAAGACGTGTGCAGATAATTTTCACTTATCATAC
Organism: Epinotia brunnichana; assembly: GCA_963854355.1. Classification (NCBI taxonomy): domain Eukaryota; kingdom Metazoa; phylum Arthropoda; class Insecta; order Lepidoptera; family Tortricidae; genus Epinotia; species Epinotia brunnichana. Next base: position 10,182,611 of record OY977949.1, on the reverse strand, counting down.
GCATAGTTACTTTGCTGCTTTACCTACTTATTAGTAGCCTTAGAATAATTACGCCTAGAAACGCAGTTCACGCGCAACGGTGAGGCCACATAAACTCGGCCATAAATGGCCCAGTACGGCGATCGGTGGAACAAACTTGGTGCGTTTGTGTGCGTATTGGCGCGTGTGAATACGAGTTGATCACAACTACATGAATCCATTTTATGCCTCACGCTTGGCGCATCGGCCGTATGAAACTGTCCTTCTATGCGTTATTATTCTAAGTTAGTAGCACTCATTTCCTGTAATTATTCGATATTGTACGGTTGTATAAAATTTAAATATGTGACCTGCGTAAATTCTCCCGACCATTGGAAAAATATCGACTTTAAATTCATTTCTATAGAAGTTTTTTTATAAAACTCAGTTCTCATTACCGCCATGTGGTTATACAGGTCATACAGACATCAACACGTATATAATATACGCTTTTTACCTCATAGTCAACAATGCCACTATCCCAAACTGTTAATTGGTTTGCGGTTTTATATAGCAGCTACCTCCTTTGTATCCCAGCGTCCTGCATTGTATAGCAGGACTGCCGTGCCGACTTGACAATGGCATTTGTGAAAATTAAAAATAAAACTAAAGTAAATGGCGGTTAACGAACTGGCTGGTTTTATGCCATTAGCGGAAAGTGACTTGTAAAAATAATTTTGTAGGAACTTTATTGTATAAAAAGAGTGGGGACCCTGTAGAAAAGATGTTCTGGCAATGATTTAAAACAAGATAAAACATTCGGTTTGGCTGAAAAATTACGGTTTCAACAATAAAATACATCGGCGATAAAGTTGTGTTACTAGCCTGCTGGTAGGTGTTTAATTACATATTATAAAATATCAAACAGAATTTGCGTCATAAATTCATAAATTAAACGTTTAGGTATATTGTAAAGGTGTTCAAATATTGTTTTTACAAACAAGCCCATGAATCACTGTACCCTATTACATGTTTTCATGATACAGCACGAAAGTTAATCAAAAACGGTAAAAAAATACCTTTTTCGGGAGAGAAGGTTCATAAATCTCGAAACAACACAGCCATGTACTTATGAAAACGTCAGATGTACCATTGGAATTTCAACAAACGTACGTCCTTTTCAGCGAAGCCTGAGAGAAAGTTACAACATGGGGCCTAATTGTGGAACGGGTTTGTGAAGTACTGAAATTTCATTTGAATATATTGACGACTGTTTAGGCTGGCTTCTAAAGGCTCCTGGGTTCGAATACTGGTAAGGGCATTTATTTGTGTGATGAGCATGAATCTTCCTGGGTCTTGGATGTTTTCTATATTTATATATCTCTATTTATTTATTTATGTGCAGTGTATTGTCGATTAGTATCCATGGCACAAGCTTGGCTTATTTAGTTTGGAACTTAGCTTGAAGCTTACGTGGTCGCCAATACCTAATGTATTTATTTAATGACGTATCTTAGTTCGTGCGCTCCTTTTTGCGTAAGCAAACACCCCAGCTTGCGTGAGTGCGATGCATTGATATTGAGAGGGATTGGAATGCAAGTGTTACCAGCAAAATAGCGGCCAAGGTCGTTTCGTTCGTGCATTGTTCCCTGGGGTTATTCTTTACGCGCTCATGCGTCTCATCTCACCCGTCACGCCTAACGAAACTAGACCTCTACCTACGCTTAGTTACTACTAATCGCGGCGTCAAAATATATGGGTGGGTGAGCATTGAGGTGAGCTTAAAACAAGTTATAGAATAGCGGAGCTGCCCTACCATTCTCAGCCTTGCAATATTCAGGGGCGCTCGGTGGAGCTAAGGAACTGGACAAACGTCTCAAAAATCGAAACTATGTGGTCTCTGTCTGACTACAATCTTGTTGAATAAGAACGAAAAAGACAACTGTGTCCCGGTTTTCTAGGTTACTTGGTATACAATATGCATAAAGGTCGTGTTGTATTGCAGTTGCGTAGCATGGTTGCGATTTTAATACAATATCGCTGTGGATAAGACATCCGTCACGTTCTAATAACAAGTATGCGAGTGCGAGAGTGACGGATGTCTTATCCACAACGATAAGTGATAAAATGGCACCCACGCTACGCCCGCAGGTAGTTGTTTTCAAGGGAAATGTTAGGGCGAAAAATGGATAATATCGATATTAGCAAAGAGTTTGTAAATAAGAATAATTTATTTACCATAACTCAAAATAACAATTTTCTTAGGTACAGCGACTTCCACACTAGGCACAGCCTGTATCGTGGGAGTCAAATAAAACACGAGTATTACAAATAACATGCCGCTATTAGCAATCTTTATAGTAGATTGTACAACAAGTGCATAAAACGCACCATTTTACTCGAGACGTTTATCCATCCGAGCGAGCTTGCGAGTGCTGGTCTGGGATGCTACTTGCGTTGACACTCTGGCACCGTCTCATCTTCCCCGAACCTCGACCAGGGCTGGTGCGGCAGCAGAGGCGGCTGAAACTAAAAAAATAGCTAAGTACCAGTGTCTCGGCCCTCATTACCACTTCGTGGCATTCGGCGTTGAGACACTGGGGCCGTGGGGTCCAGGCGCCAGGACGCTTTTTAAAGAGCTGTCAAAAAAGCTCGTCGACACAACTGGTGACCAAAGAGCTGGCAGCTTCCTCGCTCAACGCTTAAGCATTGCGATTCAGCGAGGTAATGCTGCCAGCATCTTTGGCACGATGCCGCGGGGGCCTTATTTAGATGTTTTTTTAATTTCTAAGTTTAGTTTTGAGATTTTGTAAATATTTATTTAAGTAGTTTCTTAATTCGTTTTTTTATTTAGGTTTTTTTATACTTAGTTTTAATTTAATTTACCATTACTTAGGTATGTCAAGTGTATTTTCGTTACTTATCCTTAAATAAAATGGGTTTTATGGACGAGTTGTACACTCTACTTTTCACTTCGATTGCGAGGAAATGAAACAGCAACAATATAAAAAATAATAAATGAGACGAAATACAAATTATAAGTTTATTTCATGAAGTTTTATTGTGTACTTTGGCTGTTGGTATCTTTGCCTTGGTCTTAGAATACGAACGAAACGAAATAAAATAAAGAGGTTGTTGTATGAAGTTAAAGATGTTCGTGTGGCTGTTGCAGCGATTGCCTTGGTCTTCGACGAAGATTTTACTTTATGCTCTAGAGCATAAAAAGCGACTTTATGTCGCCTACGCACGACATAAAGACGAACTTTTAGAGCATGAGAAGTGAAAAATAAATTTTAAGGCTTAGTACTAAAACAACGGAATTTATGGGGCAATAAAAACATACAAAATATTAAGTTTGTTCATAGTGTGAATGTGTTTGAGTGAGGGAACACATAGGAGAGGGAAGAATGCGAGTAGCTCTTTACTTCAGGGCTTCTTCAGCCTGATCGTAAGTCCAGGGGGTTAAACACGTAACGTTCCGAACGCGCGTTAGTACAATTTAACTGTCAATTTTCCATATAAAAAGTGACATTTAGACCTACCCGACGTTCGTAAATGCGTTACGTGATCGACCTGCTGGACAATAATTTACTTTGTAAACAAAGTTTTAACCGACTAAAAATCAATCATCTCCTATTTTCCTACCCTTAGGGTTGGTTTTTTTTTCCAAATTCATATGGGACCAACTTCCAAAGGGTATAAGGCCTTTAGAAGTTGGTTTACTTTCCAATAAAAAAAGAATTATCAAAATCGAACTACTCTGTAAAAAGTTATGCGTGGTCATACATAAAAAATAAATAAAAAATATACTCCTCGACTTGAGAACCTCCTCCGTTTTTTTCGTCGGTTGACAAAAGGTCCCGAATTTGTTTCTTAGCCGCGGCAAGTCGACAGAGTTGATATTATCAAAATTGCAATGTACTGTTCAGTGAGAGTTTTAGAGTTAGTGGCTCCCAGTTCGATTGCAGTGCATACATTATTCATCACAATAGCCACCCGGTGACATCGGATAGGTGGCTGGCAGCCATTTTGGATTTAGGGTAAGCCTAGCCATCCAAAAAGCTTGCCAGCTTTCTGGACACTATGGATCAAAATCAGGAATAAAAACTAGGCGTCCTAGACAGACAAAACAATAATTACGTATAATTCAAGTCAATAAATTATATGTAGGTACATGTATTAATCATTATATGTAAGTACATGTATTAATCATTATAAGTACACATCGTAATAGCTTTCGAAACAAACAAATTCTTAAGGCAAAAAGCAAACACAAGTTTTCCTTGTTATTTGTTGTTATTGGCGTTTACCGAAGAAATCAAAACATCTCTTCCAAACAGTCTTCTAATTGACAATACACAAGTACCTATATAGTATATCTACACTATATTCATGACATATTTATACCTTTTATCCTGCTTATCCTGTTATTGGTCTCACGTTTACTATAGAACCGAAACAGGAAATAATATAAACTGCCAGTCTTCATACCAAGTTGTGTTCTTTTTAATAAGAGGTTCACTAGGTGACTAGTTTTTACTATTTTACGAGGTTCATGAATTTCTAAATAACCCTTATTCCTACAGAACAATATCACACACTCCGTAAGTAGGTATTCAAAGTTAAACACACACACACACTGACTGAACTGAGAAATCTTGTCCTTGACAAGTAGTGAGCAAGTATCATGGATTACCAGACCGCCTGAAAACCCGCGTTGCAGTGGTCTTACTGTAATATTATGCTGAAGCATGCCCCTTCTTAACATCACATAATCATAACTGTAAGATTAATTTTAAATTTATACATATGTTAAGTCTAATCTTAAGGTAGTAATTTTACTATTTTATTCCGTATTGTATCATCATTAACACTAATATTCACTAAATAATTGGACAATACATATAAAAACAAAAAAAACAAATTAAGAAACTTCTTAAATAAATATTTACAAAACCTCAAAACTAAACTAAGAAACTAAAACCCAAAATCTACAGTAAGATTCCAAACTGCTGAGCTTCTGTTAAGCTCAGGATATGGTTCAATTTAAAAAGCAATTGAAATTGTATTTAGTAATTTTTTTTTTTTTTTAATAGCCTTAAGTGTCCCACTGCAGGGCAAAAGCCTCCCTCTGTTCCTTCCACGTATCCCTATCCTGGGCAGTCTCCCACCAGTCTTGGTCGAAGACGTCAAGCTCGTCTCGCCATCTCCGACGAGGTCTACCGCGACGCCGTGTTCGGTTGTGTGGGACCCACTTGGTGGTGATTTTAGCCCACAAGTCTTCCGGCATGCGGCAGATGTGCCCGGCCCAGTCCCACTTAAGTTTGGCGGCTGCGTGAGCTACGTCAGCTACTTGCGTTTTGGGACGCAGTATTGTATTTCTAATGCGATCTGTTATTTTCACGCCCAAAATACTGCGTTCCATGGCTCTCTGACAAACCTTGAGGGCAGATTTCTGAACTTTTGTCAAAGACCAAGTTTGTGCACCGTAGGTAAGGATTGGAAGAATGCACATGTCCATGAGTTTCTGTTTTAGGGATGTAGGAAGGTTTCCCTTCATATACTCCTTCATGGACCAATAGCTCCTCCAGGCGTTTTCGGTGCGTCTAGCAACATCTTTGTCTTGTCGAGCCTGGAAGGAGAGTATTTGGCCCAGGTATAAGTACTCATGGACATATTCCATTCCTCCGCCATCCACTTCTATGCTCCTTTGGACATGGTTAGTCATGAGCTTGGTCTTTGACATATTCATCATTAATCCGACCTCAAGGCTTGCTCTGCTAAGGTCTTGTAGCATGACACTGAGCTATCTAGCTGACGATGAGAAAAGAACGATGTCGTCGGCGAAACGTAGATTTGTCAATCGCATTCAATAAGTGCTTTTATTCTCTAAATTATTTTTTTGATGACATTAAATACATTATAATTTTTATTCAATTTCAATATACCTTATTCTACGCGTATGTTAACAAAAATAAATAATAATAATAATGGGATTATTTAATTGTCATTGTTTCCAATGTTGTAATTTTATTTAATTAGTGTTAATTTTTATTAGTAATTTTATTTGTGACTTATTATAATTTGATAATCATTTTAATTAGAAAAATTGTAGTCCATTAATTTGTTTTGTGTAATTGCTACTTTATAAGAACTAAGAAGACATTTCGAAAAAAATGTTTCTTCTTAAGTAAAAATTTGTACGCCCAATAGGCAAAAACACGGAATAAGTACTTTGTTATTAAAATAAGACCCTATTTGTAACCTGTGTTTTACAAATAAATATATTCTTTCTTTCTTTCTTTCTTTCTAAAAAAACATTTAAATATGGCCCCCGCGGCATCGTGCCCAAGATGCTGGCAGCATTACCTCGCTGAATCGCAATGCTTAAGCGAATACAATGTAACCTTAATTATTATCAAGTCATCCGATGTGATTTTGAATAAAGTATTTCTATCCTATTCCATTCTAAAAACCGAAGGCTGAAGGTAAGAGACGTCGTAACAGCTCTAGAAATAAAGACGTGTCAGATATTTATGCGCGCTTTGTTGTGGCAGATATTATTGCTGGTTTATCGCTGTGGATACGACGTCCGTCCCATTCTGACAAGTATGTGAGTGCGAGAGTGACGGATGTCTTATCCACAACGATAAATGATAAGATTGCAACCATGCTACGCCCGCTGTAAATGGTGAATCATTTCTCAACCGAGAGAGTTCTTGATAACGCAGATAATTGTGTAGTGAGTGTGAGGCGAGTAGTTTTCCAAGGCATTAGTATTCAAATAAGAAACAACTGCAACTGTCTCGCTGGCACGTTCCTGATCTAGAGCAACTTCAGATTATCTAGTTCTCAAGTCTCTCTTGTAGTTTACCTACTGTGTTGTCATTAATATTATCGTGATAGTAAAGTAGTTACGAACTTGGTTTTGATAATGTAGTCAAAAGAACTTAGGTCGAGTTCTCTAGATATTGGAGAAGAACCCGTCTATGTAGTTCAGGGGGGTAATCACGTAACGTTCCGAACGCGCGTCGGTACAATTTAACTGTCAAATTTCCATATAAAAAGTGACATTTAGACCTACCCGACGTTCGTACAATGCGTTACGTGATCGACCTATAGGATACAGAATTCTACTGTGATGAATAAAGAGTTATGGTCGACTATACCTTATTGATAACCTATAACTAATTGATAGCTACGCTCGTAGCACAACGCAGTCCGTAGCCGTTTTTTTCCATATGTAGCATAAAGCGTGCGTAACCTTCTGCATGTGTGTCGTGATCAGCGCTGAACGGGTTAAATTAGCTCAGATAGAATCGAATGACATCTCCGAATTAAGGGTCCATACGACCTCATCGTCCTCATTCATTGAAATATATTGGTTCAGTGTAAATATAGTGGTTTAGTGAAATATCAAAACTACTGGTGTTAAACAAAACTTATTCTGGCCCCCGTAGATCGGAGTGAGAGATTTCAACTGTTTATAGTTCACACTTATTTATGCTGAGGGATGTATCCTTGTGTTACTTCAGTTTTCGTGACACCGGTAACCTATCGCCCGGGTCACATTTATCAACGGAGTTAGAACTGCTATATGGAACTGTATCAGATTCCCATTTGACAAACTTGCTCACACACCTATTCGACAAACTTACCAATTTTCGTGATGATAAAAGCAGGGACTGGATTCGATATTGAAAACGTGCCGATGTCATAGTGATAGTCCTACTTTAGAATGTCGTGAAAATGGATATCATAGGACGTCATTAAGATAAATGGAATGGCGGCTGATATGATAAAATGGGTGAGCTGTGCCTGTGTGATAGAGATTGCCCGGAATAGGACACAAAACCCAAGGGGGTGAAATGAAGAATGAGTTTGTATAGCTACTGAAGTGCTACCCGGTTGTATAGTGGTTGCATATCATAAGCTACTAAAAATAAATAGGCAAAGCCTTAGTTTCGTCAACTAGTTTCATAGTTACAAGTTTCAGGAAGTAAATTATGCGGTAGCTTGGCGTTGTTGCGCGCGAGTGTCTTGTGCGATGGAGATAGAATTTAAAGTCGTTTGACATGGTTTGTGTCAGTAAGGGCGGAGGAAGGTGTGCTATATGGCCAAAGTTTGATTACTTGTGAACAACACATAAGATATTACCTATGGGTAATTTCCTGAACACTAATGTTTTAGTACACTATCGTGTCTAGAATAAATTAAGGTTGTAGCTATCTGACAACCATTTGGATTTAAATAAAATTTACATTTGTTGCGTACTTTTACTAGACGTTGCGTCTTTTTTGTTAGGCTTTGTACTTTGTATGTGTGGAAGTGTTTAATAAATGTAAATCTGATTCTAATACAGTGCGTTTAGTGAAATAGATTCCTAAACTGATATTCAAAAGACATTTTTGTTGCTTAAATATTGTAACCAAACCAATATGTATTTTTACTCTAGAATGGGACTGGTGGGAAACTTCCTATACTATTAAACGCAATATTTGTATATATCCACAAGTTCGACAAGCTCAACCAGACGCACAGTGGCGTCTTCCATCCCGACTCGCTAGAAGTAAGCCTCCACTCCAACTTGAACCCACCCCACCGCTACACTAGCCGGTCATACACGTCACGTCACAAGGAAATTGGATAGGTATTTGACAACAGTGAAAATAAATTGTTTTTTCATTAGCAAAAGATAAACATTACGAAAATACTCACAAAGTATCAGGCTTTCACAAAAACGGCTGAACCGATTTTTTTGAAGCGTAGCTAAGAACCATCTCGATCACGTCAGCTTTCGGAATAAAAACGTATTCAAATCGGTCCATTCGTTTAGGAGCTACGATGCCACAGACAGACACACACACACACAGACACACAGACACGTCAAACTTATAACACCCTTCTTTTTCCGTCGGGGGTTAATAAATAAATAAATCCTGTACTCACTTGCCCATCCTGTACTCTTCCTTCTCATACTGCATGACGTCGACGAGTTTCTGCACGCCCTCGCGCGCGATATTTGCAATCACGTTCTTGGAAACGGCTCTAACGATTTCGATGAAATTTGGAATGTAGGTGGTTAAAGATTCGAGAAATCGATCTAGATAGGTCTCATGTCCGGGAAAATTCGTTTTCTCCGTATTTTCTCCATTTTTACATTACGGTCGCCCAGGGACTAAATTATACAAAGAAAGTAGATATTGATTAGCATATGTTATCAACATTAACAAGACCTCACTATACCTAGTCTTACCATGTCTGAGGTGAAAGTAAGTTTCAAAGGAATTAGGTACTAATTTAGTAATGTTTATTCAAAAATAATCAAGATTTCTGTTCTGTATATGGTAATCGTAGACAGGCTGGAAACCTAGGAAACCAATAACTCTAATACTATTTGATGTCCCATAACATTGTTATTAAGGTTCCTATAGCACAATACTGAATAACCCACACTTACATTAATAACGTATAAATATCAACATTATTCCTCAATCTTCAAAAAGCGTGTATCTACTATACTATTTATCACTCCCATGGGTGTTCTGGGTATAATTATGAACGGTTCAATTGCGGTGTCCCCACGGGAGCTAATAATTCACCATCTCTCTCTTCTCGCCCACCTACTAACCTTAGTTCAACTTGACCTCGACAGTAATGAAAAATATGAGTAAATTAGGTCAGAATTATACTGGTTCCCAAAGGGCGAGTTCTTGGACTTTGAAAATAACAGCTCAGGTATTTTAGGACAATGCGAGTGATTAACGTAACGAAGTAGATTGTCCTGTTATTACACCTATAAAAGTAGGTCATTGCGTACTGGGGGCGAGTAAAAACACCTGCCTGATGACATGAACAATTCATCATCATCATCATCATTTTCAGCCTGTAATCGCCCACTGCTGAGCATAAGCCTCTCTTCGCGTACGCCACTTATCCCGGTCCCGTGCTAGTCTCATCCAGAAATGACCTACGGTCTTTTTTATGTCATCAACCCATCGAGCTGGTGGATGACCAACGCTTCTTTTTCCTGCAATTGGCCACCAATCCGTTAACGTTTTGGTCCACCTACCGTCACGCTGCCTGGCAATATGTCCTGCCCAACTCCATTTGAGTTTGGTTATGACTTCGCCGACGTCACGCACCTTAGTGCGACGTCGGATCTCAACATGAACAATTCAGGCTTTGATATTATTAAAGGCTTTAATGTGTGCATGTGTTATCTCTTGTGAATCTCTAAAAGAAGGTCTTGTAAGTCCCAATTGTTACTAACACTATTATGGATCTCGGTCTGAATTAAACATTTATTTTAAGAAGGTACTTCAATTGTTTTCATCGCGTTGAAAAATGTTAGATTTGCATGAATTTTAACCCATTCACCGATACGCTACGCTGTAGCGCGTAGCAGCATAAACTGCATAGGTAGCGAAAAGCACTCGTAGTGCTCTGATGCATGTGTCATGTGCTCAATGGGTTAACTTACATATACTTTTATTACCAGAAATAAAATAGTATTCTGATGATGTAAGTACATACGTGTGTTGCGGTTACACGCCAAGAGAAAAAGGCTTCATGTTTTTAACTGGCTTATGCCTCAACTGAACACAACATTATCATCAGATCAACAACTCATCTACCTACCTACAACGAAGACATTAATAAAATTCATTAGTACTCGTGGAAACTGCACAGGTGCATGCGAGGCACGTTTCTCGGAATAAAGTCTTCATTACGAGTAAATAAAACTAGGGCCCTGTAAAACTCACGAAACTGTTTTTTTTTTTTAATTTCGTAAAACTGAATCGACGTAAACAGACATAATTATTGAACCTGCTTACAAAATTTCACGAGAATTGGGTGTGAAATGCGACCTGTACTTAATGCATTTTCGGCCCTGCTGAAGCAGAAAACTTCGTTCGCTTTTGATAAGGATCTAACTGTAGGTATATGCTCGGCATTTATAAATGCATGTTATGTCATGCATTTAATTTATAAATGCCGTTTATATTATTTTATAATTTTACTTTTGTGACTTGTACAGTCGCCATCACATACATCGGAGCAAACAAGCACGTCACAAACATCGGAACACACCTCTATTTTCAAGGCATTAGGGTGCATGTGCCGATATTTTTGAACACCTATAGTGTACCTATGTATGTGATGGCGACTGTACCATGTCTGAAATTGTTGTGAATGAATTTGTTTATGTAATTTTTGTAATTAATTTTGTTGTAAATGTTTTTTGAAATAGCATGTAAACGACTTGGTGACCGCACTGTATGTTTATTATGTGACTGAATAAAATGAAATGAAATGAAATGAAATGCAGTTCATAAAGTTTCGCTAATAACAGACGGTTAATACTTATGAAGTAATCTAATACTAATTACATGTTCATGGCCCATGAAAACGCAATGTTCGTTACTAAGCGCAGAAAACTTACGCATGAGAAGCAGACTAAATCGAAGATGAAAATTAATGAAATTGTAATCTTATATTGTAGTTGTTTGGGTCTAAAATGGTACAACACTTTTGGGTGTGATGTTCTTCCACTCGTTACAGGGGTGGTGTTTTTCGAGGGAAATACCGGGGGCGCGATTTATAGTCAATTCAAGTTACCTGCCGCAGTTCGTGACTAATGTGAACTGGGAAAAGTCGTTTAGTGTACAGTCAGCTGCAGATAACCCCCCCCCCCCGTCGCTTACAAAATTTGTATGCATATCACTGTAGCTGGACACGTACATCACTCGTACAGTAAAGGTTGGTATCTATGATAACGGTGCATTCTTAAATTAACGGCATCGGCAAGAGGCTGAAAAATGTTTTGCAAATATTGAAAACCAACACCAATGCAAAAAAGGGGGGACAACTGTCACTCGCGTCCGCAGGAGCTACCTACCACAACCCTGCACGTGTCCTCTGGGTGGTACTAAAGAGTGACAAACTCAAAGGCCAAAATAATTATTGCCATACGATTAAATAAATAAAAGTGGGAACGTATTTAATTTGTATTTTCTCGGTAAAGCTTTGGTGTGGTTTGTTTAAAAATAAGATGGTTCTTTAAAAACCATTTTTTAAATTGCCGTAATTTTTATTAGAGTCATGTCCCGCCGGCCATGTCGGCCCTCTGCCGGCTAAATGGTTACTACTGGGTATATGAAAAAAATCATGGCAGTAGTAAATAAAATGAAATATTTAATTATAGTATTTTTTATTTATTTCATGTGTCTACTCGTATTTATTTTATTTTATATTCTATAACATTGTATTTTAAGGCAATTGTTACTAACAAAATTATGGAACCACTGTTCTGAATTAAGTAATATTTTTTTATAGTCGACCGACCAACTTAATTTGAAAAGGCCAACTTTCCTACAAATTCAGACGGCGCAACCGCAACGTTTGGCGCGCGTGTGTCGATATAACAAAGGTCAAAGGCAGACCGGCAACTACGGAACCCTACACTACGCGTGATCCGATACACACTTTTTACCTATGATAAAAAGAGAAGGATCCTAAATTTCCATACATTTTAGAGATTACTGATTTTACTGTTTTTTTTTTGTTTAATATGTGTGTCCTCTGTGTTAGTGATAAATGTATCTTTCTATCTTTCTAAATGTACATAGGTACTAATTATGTTTGTAAATTTTGTAATCAATAGTTTATTGCACACCACAAAACATGAATCATATTACAGGACATAAAAAAATAAAGGTAGTATATCCCAAAAGAACGTCTCGTCCAGGCACACAGCTAATTCATAATCGGTATTAAAATATAGGATACTTTATTTTTCATTTCAAAGAATGAAATCGCGGACAAATACAAATAAATATAATTTCCAATAATCAAATCAGTAGGTACTTATTGGAATAGCGACGTAGTAAATAAAATCCCACCAAAAACATTACATTTAAAGTGACTGCCAAGACTCCATGTCTTGGCACTCTTGGCAGTCACTTTAAATGTAATGTTTTTGGTGGGATCTCCTTTTTTTTGTAAGGTAATTTCTAAAGAAGTGTAAGTATAGGAAAACCCATACAAACTTCCATCCCCTTATTTAAAGGGTGAGGGGTAGATTTACTAAAAATCCTGAAATACGTATTTTATTATTAATAATAAGGAGTCCCTATTTCAATTTTCAGACCTCTAGCATCAAAATTTGCGGAAGTCTCATACAAAATTGCATCCCCTAGTTTAAGGGGTTGGGGGGTAAAAGTTCTAATTTCTTGAATTGTTTTGTTGATTGTGTACTAATACTAGCTTACATACCAAATTTCAGCTTTCTAGGACTTCAGGAAGTACCCTAGACGTTTTGATGATCAACGTGAGTGAGTCAGTGACGAAATCGGCGTTTTTTAGATATCAATAGAATCTAACGTATAAGAGCTATGCAATTGAAACGTCATATGTTTAATAAATTTACTATTGACATCATATCCCGAGAATTTTGTTTATCTGGTATAATCCAAACACAAGTTACGAGAGTTCAAAAAAAATCGACGAAGCGCTTCGAGAAAAGATAGGTAGTGCCTGCCCTTGCGCTTCGCTTGGTTCGTCTTGGCGGGGGCACTACCGTGCCCCCAGATACTGTAAGAGTGTTTCCTGGTCTGGCCCAACAAGATAAACAAACTTATTTGTAGACTTCACTTATATGACAGGACAACGAAGGAAACAAATGGAATTGAGTGTAATGTTATTATCGAGAAATTGGAGCTTTTTGTGTACAATGTACAAAAACGCAAATCAAATCGAAAATTTGTTTATCGTATTCGTTCTGCCGAATACTTATACTTAGGTTTGTTGGCTTTCCAAACAAATAAACTTCAAATTTTCCCAAAAAATGGCGGAATAGATTTAGTATAATGATAGGTCATTATTCTAAATCTATTCCTATGTATACCTATTGACAAAATATTGAAAACATTGTGGATAGAAAGAAGACAGATATTTTTCTACCCATTGCTAATGGGAAGAAAAATATCTGTCTAAATAATCATCATTATAATCACTAGAGTTACCTAATCGCTGACCTTGTACTTAGTTAAGTTTTATTTAACGACTTGGGATGCGCAATCAGTGAGTCCTCAATTCAAATATTATGCTCGTTAGTTACTGAAACATCGCTTCTCATAAATCCCTTACAGTTGCTAAACTTTTTGATCCACACGCCTTTAAAATGTTTTTTGTGTCTAATGGGTCAATATTTTTTTCTTATTCGTATTCTATTCCGGTAAGCCAGCAGACAATTAGTGACAGAGCTTATTAGATTAATGATTATAATAGGAACTCCTAGCTTGCTAAATATATGTCACAAAAACACATGTTTAGGGGATTTTAAGCAGGGACTGATTTCGGTTACAGTAATATCGGTACCTATTTTATTACGATACCGTAACACTGTAAAGGTTAACCGTGCGGCACCTACATAACGGTACCGAAACGGTACGAATACTTGGCCAATCAACTTTTTTATTGGTCGTAGCCACGGTTACGTTTCCTGGAAGACTCTTTATAAATATGATTTTAAGGTGGTTCGATTGCCATACAAAACGTTATTTGACATTCGCAGGCTAACGGCGTGATATTCTAAGAAACTTATGTAACAAACTTTCATCAATTGGCTTCCCATTTGCGCCAAATTCCCCCTTTCCTAGAATAAACTTGTATAAACTAGATTAATTTGAGAAAAATAGTTTTCCCAAAATATCACGTCCCAAACCAATTTCTCAAATTAATCTAGTTTATACAAGTTTATTCTAGGAAAGGGGGAATTTGGCGCAAATGGGAAGCCAATTGATGAAAGTTTATTACATAAGTTTCTTAAAATACCACGCCGTTAGCCTGCGAATGTCAAATAACGTTTTGTATGGCAATCGAACCACCTTAAAATCATATTTATAAAGAGTCTTCCAGGAAACGTAACCGTGGCTACGACCAATAAAAAAGTTGATTGGCCAAGTATTCGTAAATATTTTTCGAAAATGGCTATTTCACAGCAGTAGGTAAATAAATGAGGCAGTTAAGTGGCTCCGGGATGATGGGAGCGAGTAACGGCAGACAAACAGACACTTATTTATTCAGTGCCAATCGATATACCTTCAAAGCAAAATTGAAGCGCCGAAGATGTTCTTATTTGTGCACGTCGGCAAGTCTTAAGTAAGTATCACACGGACAGCAGTATAAATTAGTTATTTTCACATTACAAATAAACAAAACGCGCAAATACCCGGAAAACCTTAAGCTTTCGTTTATTTTTCCTATTTTAAAACTTAAAAATAATGCCCTTAATGCCTGCCTCTCCCAGCCCCCTGTGAAATATGATACCTCTATTCACCGGGCCCGCATATACACGGCGGCGAAAATGTAGCCCGACGTTAGTTAGTTAGTTATACTGGGCGTTTTCCGCAAGTCGACATCCATTGTGCCTATTTTGCGTGAAATGGCGGTGTGGCGCTACTCTAAAAAGTTGGTGAGTGCCTTGGTGTTGCTGACTGCGTCCCGTAGTGTGTTTGGAGAACCTAGGTGCTTCATTTTGTATACTTCTACCTCCTTGCAGTCCAGTAGTATATGTTTAGTCGTTTCTTCTGCCTCCATGCACGCTCTGCACATGGGGCTGTCTGTGATACCTAAGTTATAGAGGTGTCTGTTCAAGGTGTTGTGTCCTGTTATTGTACCCCGACGTATAAAGATATGGAATTGTAACTATAAGATATTTTATTTATTCTAATTCTTCAAGATATAGGGCATCAACCATAGTAAATTACTAGAAGAATTACCTGTAAAAATATTATATTCTTTGCATTCAAAAAACCGTAAGCACCCAATTTTTTTTTCACTCATCTTGTATAAACTAGATTAATTTGAGAAATTGGTTTGGGACGTGATATTTTGGGAAAACTATTTTTCTCAAATTAATCTAGTTTATACAAGTTTATTCTAGGAAAGGGGGAATTTGGCGCAAATGGGAAGCCAATTGATGAAAGTTTGTTACATAAGTTTCTTAGAATATCACGCCGTTAGCCTGCGAATGTCAAATAACGTTTTGTATGGCAATCGAACCACCTTAAAATCATATTTATAAAGAGTCTTCCAGGAAACGTAACCGTGGCTACGACCAATAAAAAAGTTGATTGGCCAAGTATTCGTACCGTTTCGGTACCGTTATGTAGGTGCCGCACGGTTAACCTTTACAGTGTTACGGTATCGTAATAAAATAGGTACCGATATTACTGTAACCGAAATCAGTCCCTGGTTAAAATCCCCTAAACATGTGTTTTTGTGACATATATTTAGCAAGCTAGGAGTTCCTATTATAATCATTAATCTAATAAGCTCTGTCACTAATTGTCTGCTGGCTTACCGGAATAGAATACGAATAAGAAAAAAATATTGACCCATTAGACACAAAAAACATTTTAAAGGCGTGTGGATCAAAAAGTTTAGCAACTGTAAGGGATTTATGAGAAGCGATGTTTCAGTAACTAACGAGCATAATATTTGAATTGAGGACTCACTGATTGCGCATCCCAAGTCGTTAAATAAAACTTAACTAAGTACAAGGTCAGCGATTAGGTAACTCTAGTGATTATAATGATGATTATTTAGACAGATATTTTTCTTCCCATTAGCAATGGGTAGAAAAATATCTGTCTTCTTTCTATCCACAATGTTTTCAATATTTTGTCAATAGGTATACATAGGAATAGATTTAGAATAATGACCTATCATTATACTAAATCTATTCCGCCATTTTTTGGGAAAATTTGAAGTTTATTTGTTTGGAAAGCCAACAAACCTAAGTATAAGTATTCGGCAGAACGAATACGATAAACAAATTTTCGATTTGATTTGCGTTTTTGTACATTGTACACAAAAAGCTCCAATTTCTCGATAATAACATTACACTCAATTCCATTTGTTTCCTTCGTTGTCCTGTCATATAAGTGAAGTCTACAAATAAGTTTGTTTATCTTGTTGGGCCAGACCAGGAAACACTCTTACAGTATCTGGGGGCACGGTAGTGCCCCCGCCAAGACGAACCAAGCGAAGCGCAAGGGCAGGCACTACCTATCTTTTCTCGAAGCGCTTCGTCGATTTTTTTTGAACTCTCGTAACTTGTGTTTGGATTATACCAGATAAACAAAATTCTCGGGATATGATGTCAATAGTAAATTTATTAAACATATGACGTTTCAATTGCATAGCTCTTATACGTTAGATTCTATTGATATCTAAAAAACGCCGATTTCGTCACTGACTCACTCACGTTGATCATCAAAACGTCTAGGGTACTTCCTGAAGTCCTAGAAAGCTGAAATTTGGTATGTAAGCTAGTATTAGTACACAATCAACAAAACAATTCAAGAAATTAGAACTTTTACCCCCCAACCCCTTAAACTAGGGGATGCAATTTTGTATGAGACTTCCGCAAATTTTGATGCTAGAGGTCTGAAAATTGAAATAGGGACTCCTTATTATTAATAATAAAATACGTATTTCAGGATTTTTAGTAAATCTACCCCTCACCCTTTAAATAAGGGGATGGAAGTTTGTATGGGTTTTCCTATACTTACACTTCTTTAGAAATTACCTTACAAAAAAAAGGAGATCCCACCAAAAACATTACATTTAAAGTGACTGCCAAGAGTGCCAAGACATGGAGTCTTGGCAGTCACTTTAAATGTAATGTTTTTGGTGGGATTTTATTTACTACGTCGCTATTCCAATAAGTACCTACTGATTTGATTATTGGAAATTATATTTATTTGTATTTGTCCGCGATTTCATTCTTTGAAATGAAAAATAAAGTATCCTATATTTTAATACCGATTATGAATTAGCTGTGTGCCTGGACGAGACGTTCTTTTGGGATATACTACCTTTATTTTTTTATGTCCTGTAATATGATTCATGTTTTGTGGTGTGCAATAAAGAGTATTAAATTTGTATTGCATTGTATGTATCTTTAATTCAAATCCGTTAAGCCGTTTTTGCATAATTGAGTAAGAAACATCTAAACCTTCATGTTTAAATTATTAGTAGGAAGTAGAATAGTAGGATTGATTTACCCATTATTGTTCAGAACAATAATGGGTAAATCAATCCTACTATTCTACTTCCTACTAATAATTTAAACATGAAGGTTTAGATGTTTCTTACTCAATTATGCAAAAACGGCTTAACGGATTTGAATTAAAGATACATACAATGCAATACAAATTTAATACTCTTTATTGCACACCACAAAACATGAATCATATTACAGGACATAAAAAAATAAAGGTAGTATATCCCAAAAGAACGTCTCGTCCAGGCACACAGCTAATTCATAATCGGTATTAAAATATAGGATACTTTATTTTTCATTTCAAAGAATGAAATCGCGGACAAATACAAATAAATATAATTTCCAATAATCAAATCAGTAGGTACTTATTGGAATAGCGACGTAGTAAATAAAATCCCACCAAAAACATTACATTTAAAGTGACTGCCAAGACTCCATGTCTTGGCACTCTTGGCAGTCACTTTAAATGTAATGTTTTTGGTGGGATCTCCTTTTTTTTGTAAGGTAATTTCTAAAGAAGTGTAAGTATAGGAAAACCCATACAAACTTCCATCCCCTTATTTAAAGGGTGAGGGGTAGATTTACTAAAAATCCTGAAATACGTATTTTATTATTAATAATAAGGAGTCCCTATTTCAATTTTCAGACCTCTAGCATCAAAATTTGCGGAAGTCTCATACAAAATTGCATCCCCTAGTTTAAGGGGTTGGGGGGTAAAAGTTCTAATTTCTTGAATTGTTTTGTTGATTGTGTACTAATACTAGCTTACATACCAAATTTCAGCTTTCTAGGACTTCAGGAAGTACCCTAGACGTTTTGATGATCAACGTGAGTGAGTCAGTGACGAAATCGGCGTTTTTTAGATATCAATAGAATCTAACGTATAAGAGCTATGCAATTGAAACGTCATATGTTTAATAAATTTACTATTGACATCATATCCCGAGAATTTTGTTTATCTGGTATAATCCAAACACAAGTTACGAGAGTTCAAAAAAAATCGACGAAGCGCTTCGAGAAAAGATAGGTAGTGCCTGCCCTTGCGCTTCGCTTGGTTCGTCTTGGCGGGGGCACTACCGTGCCCCCAGATACTGTAAGAGTGTTTCCTGGTCTGGCCCAACAAGATAAACAAACTTATTTGTAGACTTCACTTATATGACAGGACAACGAAGGAAACAAATGGAATTGAGTGTAATGTTATTATCGAGAAATTGGAGCTTTTTGTGTACAATGTACAAAAACGCAAATCAAATCGAAAATTTGTTTATCGTATTCGTTCTGCCGAATACTTATACTTAGGTTTGTTGGCTTTCCAAACAAATAAACTTCAAATTTTCCCAAAAAATGGCGGAATAGATTTAGTATAATGATAGGTCATTATTCTAAATCTATTCCTATGTATACCTATTGACAAAATATTGAAAACATTGTGGATAGAAAGAAGACAGATATTTTTCTACCCATTGCTAATGGGAAGAAAAATATCTGTCTAAATAATCATCATTATAATCACTAGAGTTACCTAATCGCTGACCTTGTACTTAGTTAAGTTTTATTTAACGACTTGGGATGCGCAATCAGTGAGTCCTCAATTCAAATATTATGCTCGTTAGTTACTGAAACATCGCTTCTCATAAATCCCTTACAGTTGCTAAACTTTTTGATCCACACGCCTTTAAAATGTTTTTTGTGTCTAATGGGTCAATATTTTTTTCTTATTCGTATTCTATTCCGGTAAGCCAGCAGACAATTAGTGACAGAGCTTATTAGATTAATGATTATAATAGGAACTCCTAGCTTGCTAAATATATGTCACAAAAACACATGTTTAGGGGATTTTAACCAGGGACTGATTTCGGTTACAGTAATATCGGTACCTATTTTATTACGATACCGTAACACTGTAAAGGTTAACCGTGCGGCACCTACATAACGGTACCGAAACCGTTAAGAAATATTGGATACCGGTATTTTTTAAAAAGGTAACTGAAGCCAACCGATATTATTTCGATACGGAAAAAATAGTTCCTAAGCGGGTCGACCTCGCCCGTCTCGGTTACAGTACCTACCGGAAATAATAACGGTAATCGTTATTTTTCGGTAGCGAAATATTGAATATTAAGTATATCATTAATTGTCTACTAACAAAATTATTTTGAACTGTGTGTTAACAAAGATATCGATTTTAATTTCAATCTGTAATAAATATAATTTATTAATTCATTCATAAAGTTTCGGATACGGAAATGTACCGGTATTTTTCGGTTATGAAGCCCCTGATTTAAACCCTTTAAGGTGGTTCGATTGCCATACTAAGCGTTATTTGACATTCGCAGGCTAACGGCGTGATATTCTAAGAAACTTATGTAACAAACTTTCATCAATTGGCTTCCCATTTGCGCCAAATTCCCCCTTTCCTAGAATAAACTTGTATAAACTAGATTAATTTGAGAAAAATAGTTTTCCCAAAATATCACGTCCCAAACCAATTTCTCAAATTAATCTAGTTTATACAAGTTTATTCTAGGAAAGGGGGAATTTGGCGCAAATGGGAAGCCAATTGATGAAAGTTTATTACATAAGTTTCTTAAAATACCACGCCGTTAGCCTGCGAATGTCAAATAACGTTTTGTATGGCAATCGAACCACCTTAAAATCATATTTATAAAGAGTCTTCCAGGAAACGTAACCGTGGCTACGACCAATAAAAAAGTTGATTGGCCAAGTATTCGTAAATATTTTTCGAAAATGGCTATTTCACAGCAGTAGGTAAATAAATGAGGCAGTTAAGTGGCTCCGGGATGATGGGAGCGGGTAACGGCAGACAAACAGACACTTATTTATTCAGTGCCAATCGATATACCTTCAAAGCAAAATTGAAGCGCCGAAGATGTTCTTATTTGTGCACGTCGGCAAGTCTTAAGTAAGTATCACACGGACAGCAGTATAAATTAGTTATTTTCACATTACAAATAAACAAAACGCGCAAATACCCGGAAAACCTTAAGCTTTCGTTTATTTTTCCTATTTTAAAACTTAAAAATAATGCCCTTAATGCCTGCCTCTCCCAGCCCCCTGTGAAATATGATACCTCTATTCACCGGGCCCGCATATACACGGCGGCGAAAATGTAGCCCGACGTTAGTTAGTTAGTTATACTGGGCGTTTTCCGCAAGTCGACATCCATTGTGCCTATTTTGCGTGAAATGGCGGTGTGGCGCTACTCTAAAAAGTTGGTGAGTGCCTTGGTGTTGCTGACTGCGTCCCGTAGTGTGTTTGGAGAACCTAGGTGCTTCATTTTGTATACTTCTACCTCCTTGCAGTCCAGTAGTATATGTTTAGTCGTTTCTTCTGCCTCCATGCACGCTCTGCACATGGGGCTGTCTGTGATACCTAAGTTATAGAGGTGTCTGTTCAAGGTGTTGTGTCCTGTTATTGTACCCCGACGTATACCGAGGCCGCACGCATATACACGGCCTGGGACTGGGTAGGTACTACCCTCACTGGAAATAAAACTATATTGAAAACAAAATAAGTGCTATATTCTATTGGGCTTTTTCTAATTCAAAGGCGACGAAATTAGGAAGCAATTGGTACCAACCGAAACTTCATTCTTCATAAAGTCGACCAGTAGTAGCCAGTACAAAAACCGTTGGTCCACGTGGTGCGTCTCTACGACAGTGACCCAAAAAAAAGTGGTTTTTAGTGGTTTTTTGAAGTAATAAGGGATGTAATTAATGTTTTTTATACAATTAATACCATATTAGTAGATGGTAAATACTCAACTTTCCGTGCTTTTAACTTCCCTCGTTTAAAAAAAATTACGAAAATAAAAGTTGGGTTCGTACTTGCCGGTCCGTTACAAAAAGTGATATTTTATTGAAATTTTAGTGTTTGTATGCAATTTTGCTGTTTGATATCAGTTTTTGATTAGTTTAATTTGCGTGAAGATAAAAATACAAACCAGTGAGGTCTAATAATAACTTTACGAAAATAAGTCAAAATTGCGACCATGATGAGTGAAAAAAAAATTGGGTGCTTACGGTTTTTTGAATGCAAAGAATATAATATTTTTACAGGTAATTCTTCTAGTAATTTACTATGGTTGATGCCCTATATCTTGAAGAATTAGAATAAATAAAATATCTTATAGTTACAATTCCATATCTTTATATCTTAGCGTATCTTTGGAGAGTGACAATTATTTTTCCTTCCTATCAAAGATCCTTGGTTTTCTACATTGTAATATGTTGTTATGATATTTTAATACAAACACAATGTAGGCCATTTCATGCCCTTGTAAAAAATGTAAACATTTACATTCCTAAGTATGAATACTTCAGTCATACGAGCGATAACGCTGAGTCAAGTGTTTTGCTACCTGACACTCGAATACGCGCGGTACATGCGGGGGAGGCCACATTGGAGGGGAGGGGTAAATGAGAGTCGCAAAAAATTGCACGTATATATGCGGGCCACACGAGCAAATATTCAAAAGGACGCTTCCTCAGCTAAAGTTATGTTTTGACCTCCATGTAATGTATCTTGGCACTACGAGATCATAGCACAGCAGTCAATGCAGATGTTGAGGTAACATCATGTAATGAGTCATAATAGTTTAAAATATATTTTTGTGAATTATTCAATTTTTATTTAATGTTTTTTGTGTCTTTAAAATAAAATATTACTTATAGCACCCCAGAAGAGTAAAAAATACAAGTAAATTTATATTAAAGAAACATTTTTTTTTCTTTTTTAAGTAAAACTATTGGAAATAAGTGTTTATAAGCTTTATAATATTCTTCTTCTTCCTGCTAGACCTTGTCCTATTTATTTGGGGTCAGCCTTCCTTGTCTGTTATTTACATCTAGCACGATCCTGTGCTACGTCTTTAGTTAAATGAGACTCTTTTAGGTCCTTTTCGACCGTCGTCAACCAGGCAGGCAAGTCGAGGGCAAGCTTCACCAAGTGGTCATCTGGACGTCTTTGGATGTGGCCATACCACCTTAGGCGTTTCTCTTTGACTTTATCAATTACCGAGGCAACCTTGAAACTTCCTCTTACGTACTCATTTCGAATTTTGTCCAGTAGCGTCACCCCAGCTGACCAGCGTAGCATGCGCATTTCTGTGGTGTGCAGCTTGTTTAGTTGCTGCTTGTTGGTCGCCCAATACTCTGACCCATACAGAACAGCCGGTCTAATGGCAGTCTTATATAAGTGAGTGAGTTATGTGAGTAACGTCGTTGTCAATTTTGCCATCGTTGTTGAGTATTGAGCCTAGGTATTTGAACTGGGTTACCGTAGGTATAACAGTACTTCCTATAGATATTTTATACTCTCCTGCTTTGAGACATCATCCAAAATGCAAGACATGTGTTCCGTCTTTTTTCTACTTATTTTTAAGCCATTTGTTTCCAATGCTTCAATCCAGGAGTTGAAGTTCCACTGAAGTTCTTCTGGGCTATCCGAGATCAGAACAACATCATCGGCATAGAGGATTATCCAAGGTAGCGACTTTTGACATTATTTTGTGAGATGATTCATAATAGTGTTAAAAAGTAGTGGGCTAAGTGAAGAACATTGATGAACACCAACGCTGATTTCAAACTTCTCACCTCTACCAGCGGGACTTAAGACTTGGGTAGTAATGTTTTAATACATGTCTTGCATAAGATTGATGTAAGATTCTGGCACTAATTGCTTTCTGAGTGCTTCCCAGATGAGATCACGTGGAATATCATCGAACGCCTTCTCCAAGTCTATGAAAACCATATGTAGGTTTGTCTTGTTAATTTTGGCTTTTTCCATCATTATCCGCACCGTATGAATAGCGTCAGAGGCACTTTTCTCGGCTACAATCCCGCATTGATTTGGTGTAGGCGAGACATAGTGTTTTAGTCTATTGTTTAAAATGCGTTCCCAAATTTTAAGAGTGTGAGACATTAACTTGATGGTCCTATAATTACTGCAGTCTCTGACATCTCCCTTTCCTTTGTAGAAAGGTATATATACTCTTTCTCCATGAGTCTGGCATTTGGCAGCCTTGCCCAACTTATAAATATATCGACCTAGTCCCAAACTAAGCAAAGCTTGTACTATGGGTACTAGACGACGATATACATACTTAAATAGAGAAATAAATACTTAATAAATACATAGAAAACATCCATGACTCAGGAACAAATATTCGTGCTCATCACACAAATAAATGCCCTTACCGGGATTCGAACCCAGGACCTCTAGCTTCGTAGGCAGGGTCACTACCAACTAGGCTAAAGCGGTCGTCAATTTATTTTAGGTTATTGAAAAGGCTTTACCTACCCCATCGCCAAACTACTCCATCGTTTCCGAAGCGCTTCCAAACATCAGCTGGTTTCTCATCCGGGCCCGGTGATTTGTTATTTTTCATTTGCTGTATTGCTGATTTGATCTCTTCCGGACTTATGCTTAACAGTGGCCCTTTTACCGGTTCGGGCCTGCAGTAATTTAGATTTCTTTGGTAGGATACGTTCAGAAGGTGTTGGTAGTATTCTTTCCATCTGTATCTAATGTCTTCATCTTCAGTTAATAATTTGTCATTGCTATTATATATATACTTTACGCTCGTTATGTTCTTTGCATTATTACTACGAGTCTTTGATATCCTATGTATATCTACGTCTGACTGGGCTGATTCGAGTTTATTATAAAAATCTATGTTTGTTTCCGCTATTGAAATTGCAACTTGTCTTTTCGCTTGCTTTGTAACACTCTTGTGTCACAAACTTAATAATCTACCGTTTAATTTTTTGCTCCTGTTACAGGGCCCATCTTGTATATAATTAAGTATCTATCGGTCAAATACCGTATTCAGATCATCATCATCATCATTATCAGCACGTAATTGCCCACTGCACGATATTATAAGCTGTCGAAAAATTGTGAACTGCCAAAACCGTTCATTTTTTAACGCATTGTTTTTCGTTATTTTATATTATAATCTACCAATGTCAAAACGTCAAATTTTGAACTGAGATTAAATTGGCATGCTTTGGAGCGCAGTATTAACACTGGGTTGGTGGTTTGTTATGTAGGCAGCTTCAGTTGCCCGAAGGGCAAACTGCCCAGAAATAGGAGCCTGAAAACATATATGTTCTGACGAAGTGGAAGCTAACGTTATGTGACATAATCTGACGGTAACATAATATAAA
This sequence comes from Epinotia brunnichana, assembly GCA_963854355.1. Taxonomy (NCBI): domain Eukaryota; kingdom Metazoa; phylum Arthropoda; class Insecta; order Lepidoptera; family Tortricidae; genus Epinotia; species Epinotia brunnichana. Next base: position 10,157,387 of record OY977949.1, on the reverse strand, counting down.
CATTATTTTTTATAGATTTATTTATAAAATAATTGTGTAACAATAATATTTTTATCCTGGAAATCATCCCCTAAGAGCTTTGAGTATTAAGCCCACTGGAGATGTCATAACGTCAACTCTTCGAACAAATTTTTTCGACACTTTTAGCGGGGGGTGAGGTAAACACGTACAGCACACCACCAAAATATGAATAAATCAACAGACACAAATTTAGCTGTAGAGATAAACGCACACTACAAAAAAATTAACACATCAAAAATTACACGCACACAGACAGAGTTTTCACGTAACTGTGCAGCATACATACGAACAAGTTAGTGATGGGACACAACGGACAGATCTGAAGAATTAGTCAAATCAGTTTGATGAATGAACTGAATTATCTTATACTATTAATTATAAAATTGTAAAATTGAAAATTCTGTACATTGAAGATACTACCCAAAAAAATGTTTATTTGTATATATGTCATTATTTAAAAACCATTTAGTGGAATGCTCTTTTTTTGTAAAAAGTTTTTTGTTTACAGTAAACACGTAGTAAACACGTGTAGGTACCTACACATTATTGATAATATTACACTCACGACTGTGAATTATTTTTAGCGTTTTGTTAATATTTGTCTTTAAAGAAATGTGAACAACCACCACGAATGACGTTGACATTATTCACCAACCAATCACAAATAACAACAAATAATCATAAAATCATTGCCTGTGTAAGAAATTAGTTCCAGTGAAATTCCGCAATATTCTTCATTTATATTTGTGGCGGTCAGGCTTTAGAAATTGGGATATATTCGAAAATAAGTGCAAAAATGGGGCAATATTTAATTTGTTATCATTAATTTGATTTTATGGAAAAAAAGCCGGGTTTAAAAATTATATGTATACCTACTAGTCGCAGATTTAGGAAAAACAAAGAACTTTATAGGAACTTTTGGAAATCTAAAAGGACATAATAATTATAACATAAAGTAAGTAGTTATAATTATATGTCATTTAACATAAAGTAGTATATAAATAATAGTATAACATAAAGTATATAAATAATAGTATATGCATAACACATACATTCATGGTCCCGCACTAAATGTATTCCTTTTACCTAGATATTTTTTTTGCCAACAATTCTTTTCTTTTTAAGACTAAATTTCAACAACGTATGTCCAGAGAAAAGTAATTTTCTAATTCACCTTACAAGATTCAAATGTAACATACATATATACCTTCTCTTTAATTCAATGTCTAATAAAAAAACTGACTATTAAACACAGAGATTGAATGAATGAATGATTCATTCAAATGTTGAGTCGCTTTTCTTACTTTTATCGCATCCCTAAAGACATATTCGACCCCGTAACACGACACCATGTTTACATTTTCTGTCGTTTACGTATCGCAAACGGTATTTTCTTTAAATGGAGATTGTACTTCAATACACATTTAATAGTTAGTAAAAATACTTACCCATGATAGGAAACGCGAACTTGTTGCGAATTTGAGCTGTCAGATCGCCTTTTACATGATAATACTGCACAATTCACCATTTTTGGAGAGAAACGTCACGCGACACGGATCGATACAAAATGGCGATGAAGCGACTTTAAGTAGTTTTATATAACGTGGTTGACCAGTTGACCAATGTACTTTGCCGGAGGGGGTCGCCTGTGTATGACATCTCCAGTGGGCTTAATACTCAAAGCCTAAGAGACAAAGAGAATATAAGAATAAGAGACGGGACTTCGAACAAGGTTTTGGATGACAGTGACATTGTCATTTGATTTTGACATGACAACTCATTTATACTTTAGCTAGTTTGAAATACCACAATACAAATAAAATTAAACGCAAATGCGGAAGTAGATTTACCAACCTAACGAACGAAGACGATAGTAGGGTTGTAGTACTTCACGTTATCGATAATATTAGAACCCAACCTTATCGTTATCGATAGATTATGATTAGGGACGTCGTTGGGCCTACTGCATGAACAGAAAATTGCTTTACAAAATCTAAAACTAATCCGTTTTAGGTATGAAATAATAAAAGGAGAACATATATTTCATACAGTTTATTTCACAATTATTTCCAAATCACAGTATATTTACAAAAATTCACCAATCTGTACACATATCTTCGCGGGTCGCAATTAATTCTTCTCGAACTAAGAAATCTCCTGGTTGTAGGTTTTATCCAAGTACCAACCGTTGTTTTTCATAAGTAAATCAATATTGGCGCTTGATGTTTCGTTATTAATACTTACGTGTTTTATTTTAAGATAATCATTAATTTCATTTCGTCAAAAGCATTGTTTGTTTGACACGCACATGTTTTCTCGTGAAGTTATAATATCCATAGTAACCGGCCAAAATCACCATGACAAAATGACAGAAAGAGAAAGTACGGAAGTAGGAGATAGCATGAGTCCGCCATAGCAAAAGCACAGATAGAAAACTTGTCACTTGTCAGAACTTGTCAAGTTTGATGCTGTATTTGAGCAACTGGTCGTCATTCATATTTTGTTCCTAGTTGCGCGACACTGCTAAGAGAGTGCAAAATGCGGTGAACTTGTATTGATAAGAACCTAAAATTCAGCTCACCACCGATCTAAACTTGAAGACTAGACTTATTTTACTTAGAGCTACGCGTATATTTGGAATAATATCACATGACTAGGTACATACCGTCAATAACTATCAAGAACTATTGTATATAAATACTTAATTAAGGTCGTAAATTACACGGCAACCTTTAAAATTTAATTATTCAAACAAACAAGTAAATTTGAGAAGCTATTAAATATAATCCTGGAGCTGAGGAAAGGTTACGGTGTCGAGCAGGAGGGCCTATGCTTAATTAAACAGGTAGCTTTATTTATAGACATGGGCACGTTTACATAATGTGGCATCAAATTTTCTCAAAAACATCACGTGCTTTTTAAATAAACTAAACAACTTTTTAAGACCAGCTGCTGGTCGATTACGTAACGCATTGTACGCGCGCAAGGTAGCGCTAAATGTCATTTTTTGTATGGGAAAATGACAGTTAAAAGCTGAAAACGCACTGACAGCGGTGGTGGCGCGACGCGGTGCGGAGGCGGTACTTACCGGTTGTAAAACGAGCTAATACGAAAGGGTCCGCACAGAATACCGCGCCACGCCGCGCAGTTCTGTGCGGACCCTTTCGTATTAGCTCTAACATTAAGGTGGGTCCACGCTAGACGAGCCGAGCTCGAGCGGAGCCCTTGTGGGCCCCGTCGTTTGCGGCTCAAGTGTGGTTACGTTCGCTGTAAGTCCACACTTCAGCCGCAAACGATGACGCCCGCAAGGGCTCCGCTCGTGCTCGGCTCGTCTAGCGTGGCCCCTGTCGTCCCTTCTATACTATGCAAGTGAAATACTAACTTCACATATGTATATGTAACTCAGATATATAATGACGACATAGGGTACATAAAATACACATTTATCATCATGAGAGTGGAAAAATGAGTCGACCAGTTATTATACTCATGTTACTTGTATGTGTATACGAATAAAGTGAGGTCTAGCCTCTCTCGTGTGGCTGTGCCACTCACAATGCGTTATTCGGTTTTACCGAGTGCCTTGCCATACTCTAATTACCTCTTTCGTGGTTGCACTCCCACGTTAATATAGAGGGACCTCATGAATATTATTTCCTTATGGCTATGCACCTCTAATATCTTATTGGGCATCGGTCGACTTGCTCCGGTCTTGACAGGGTATATCCCTGGTGACTCTGTTCATGTTTGCTCGTTAGTCACTAAGCCGGATAGGGGGCCTATGGCCCCCCAGAGGTCTCCACCATCCCCATAACCTCGCCACGGTTGCTCCAGCTCAGTCGACCGTGCCAGTGTGTTTCCGGACCACACTACCAATATATGGGAGATCCAGGCTTCCCTGTCCAATTCTAAGTGTGTTGTGCACTGCAAGATTGGTCTACTACAGTAATGGAAAGAATGTCATATTACAACAGTCCTCTCATCTTTCCACTGATCATGCACGTATAAGTCGACATAAAGATATTGCAAAGTAAACACTCACCGGGGTCTTGCAGATGGACCGCCTAGGAGCTCCGGGCTCCTAACTCATCTTTTCTCACCTTGCACATGGTGAGTCCCGCAGCCATCTATACCGCGCCATTTTTTTTATTGCATAAAATAAAAAATAAAAATCGTTTATTTCAGACCAGATACGATCCATAGAGAGTTAGTAAGAGTTAGTTAGTTAGTAAGTACAAAAAATATAAAATAACAATAACTAAATTATTTTATATAAATTGGCCTTCCCAATAACCACCTGCGACCAGTACATGGTAAGTGGACAGTTGAGACGCTCTGCCAGCTCCTTCAGAAGGCTGTTGTTGCATAGTACCAACATAAAGGTTAGTCCAATCCAAGCATGGTGTTACCATACTACAAATATAGTTTGACATTACTAATGGCTGATACATACCGATTGTTGTATGGCGAATCGCGTTGTACGCGACAGACCCACCTTTACAACCGGTACCGCCTCGGCCCCGCGCCGCTACCGCTGTCAGTGCGTTTCCAGCTGTATTGTCCTAGCATGCTTTCGAAAAGTTACGTGGGCATCCCCTGGGCGATTGCGTATCGCATTGTGTGTCAGGTAGATCTAGATGTCACTTTTTGTATAGGAAAATTACAGTTGAAAAGTTAAGTGATCAGCCCTCAAGAAGGTATTACCCCGGCCCATTGAAGGTATATGTGTTTCGATTTTCTATCGAGCGAATTTTATGTAATCGTTTAATTATTTAGGTACTTAGTAGTTTTCCTACTTCGGAACTTATTCTAGCTAAACTAGAAATGGTTACACGATAACGTAAAGTTCGTACGACAGTAAATCGAATCGCAAATAACGCAATTCGATCCAGGCATACCTCGCTTGAAGAATTTAAGATCAGTGGGTACATTATAAGTAAAAAGGAACACTTTTGTATTTATTGGAAGAAAAAAGTCTTGTGAAATAAACTAGTACCTTTTCGATTTATGGTAAATCTTTTATCGAGTTCTCTATCTTCATACAAGAACCAAGCACAAGCAACTATTAAGAAATAGCACAGTGTAACAAATTAGGTCAGGGTTACTGAAGACAATATTAAACAGTACTATTCTCTCCGGGGTGTATTGGTCAAACGGTGTTAAAGCGGTCATAATATCCTAGAGTCAGCACAGAATACTACAGAACAATAGGTACAGTCAACCAATTTGATTACTAGGCCACCGTAGAACCCTGTCATTTTAACTGCTACATAGCGACGCAATAATCCTAGTAACCCGTATTGACATAGCATTTACAACGGCAAGGTTCTATGATGGCCTAGGAATCAAATTGGTTGACCGTACCTACCCTGCGGCGCTACCAAGAACTTCGAATCTCGAACTCCGTATGTCTCCGTCTCAGTCGCTCGAGTACCATAAACCATAAGTGCGATAGAGACGGAGATATACGAAGTTCGAGATTCGAAGTTCGTGGTTATAGCTCTGTTCTGTAGTATTCCGTCGCATATTAAAACAGCTACTCTACTTTCATCTTGAAGGTGCATTCCGATATTGTTGAAAGAATTTTAAAATCGTATGAGAAGAGTCGGAGATAAACTCCTACATCCACGCTTTCACATTTTATTTCTTGAGATTTAGTTTCAAAAGGACAGACATTAATTCAAATACTACTTTGAATCACTAGGTATCCCTTCAGCTGTGGTTGCCCCTCTGCGGGCTTCACATTTTTTCCTGCAGGTCTGTGGAGACCCCTTTAGAAGGCCGCAAGATCTGTTCTTATTGTTTTAGAGAAATAAAAGCCAAACGTGTATCGATCTCGTTTTAATCCTTTAAATATAGCCAATGAAGCGAGACAACTGGCCAATGTAATTTGAATGGCCAATGGAGGAAAAATTTAATTTGGTCGTTAGTCTAAAACGGTCACGGCGCGTATGACACGGTCGGTATGCGCGAGTGAAAATGTGTGGGTTTAGTGCTGAATTTTAGTGCCAGAAAGAGAACACTTGTGAACAGGTAAGTAATCTATCATTTAAAAAAAAAGTTCAGCTCATTCTCGGTACTAAACCTGTGACTAATAAATTACTTTAAAAACAAAATTTTAACCGACGAAAAATCAATCATCCCCTATTTTCCTACCCTTAAGGTTGTTTTTTTTTTCCAAATTTATATGGGACTAACTTTGGGGTATACCCTTTCTAATAAAAAAAGAATTATCAAAATCGATCTACTCTGTAAAAAGTTATGCGTGGTCATACATTAAAAAAATATATATACGCGTCGACTTGAGAACCTCCTCCGTTTTTTTCTTCGGTTGACAAAACATACCTACTCAAGGTCAAAATTTGCCTACACGTTATTAAGCGCTTTTCTAATAATTTCATATCATTAACAGCTATAACATTACCGTTATATATCGTAAATTAATTTAAAATGAACGTAAATTGCCCGAAAGTTAATAAATCGATCGAAATTGGTAGGAATCATAACAAAGCCCTCAGAGGGCCGGTAACAGTCCGGTAAAATTCCGTCGGAGGGGTACTCACATCGCACTTCGTGACGTCATCGTCGCTGCGCACTCATACTAATCATGGCCTTGACTTGTATCGTGTTTAGATCATGTGTGTCTTTATGAGATTTTTATTTAACTGATGATAAAATTATAATTTAAACTAAAAGTATATTTAATGGTAATATTAAGAACCCTAATTGATCTGGTTCAAAACATATGGTTGTTGTGATACTTGCAGTCGATTGCAAGTGATAATTTTAAATGAAAGTAGATTTCATGTATCTCTAAAATAACGTCTAGTGCACCTAAAATAAAAAAATCTCTTGTAACACCTAGTCAATGACCTATGTTTACTGTTTATGTATGAATTGAATAAATATAGTAAAAACACACTTCAGAAATAAACATCTAAATCAAAGTCCATGCAAGCACCTTTTGAGTGTAGGTACCATTTTGGTAGAATACTTCAATATGATCTACTGTAAAAAAATACCTGTGAGCCTACCATTTTAGGTGTTTTGAATGTGTGTAACTCCAATATCTTCGAAATAATGCCGTTCATTAACCCAGAATACTAATCTAACATATTCAAAATTACCAAAATATGTAGTAAATTTTGGTGCCCTGGTGATAAGGCCGGTTAGATAGCTTTAATACTTAGTGATGATACATAGTTGCAGTTAAATAATTTAATAAAGATTGTGTTTTATCTAAAATCTAGCCTGTAATTAGTTGAAAAAACTAATGAAAATTCAATTTTACCAAATTACGTATCGCCAGAAACATTGTCTGTGAAGCGGCCCTCAGAGGGGTCCACAGACAGGGGCCATGTTTTTTCGCCACAGTTGAAGGGGTATTTACCCACATACAAAAATACTTTAATCCAAGGCACTAAGGTCATGATTCTCAGAAAACATCACAACTGGCCCCGTAGCATGGATGGGCCTTATCACGCGATAAGTGACAGGATAGAGCATCTGTCCCTAGCTGACACCGTTCGATAGAACGAGACGACGCGCTTATCCTATCACTTATCGCGTGATAACGCGATCCATGCTACTGGGCCTGATTTCCAAATGAAATCAACATGGTCGGCAGAGGTAGTTAAAACTCACACGACTGACTTACGACTGAGTCGTTATTACAAGTTGAAATTGCAATCCATGTTTGCCTCCAGTCCATTAAACCAGCCTGTAACTCCACTGCCAAAACACAAACGATTACATTTGTTGTTAAGTGCCTACTAGAGATTAACTTAAAAGCCCGTCTTTCAAAGTCTGAATGCCTCTTTGCCATTTAAACATGTTTTAGACGCAAAATCTTTTTGTTTGGCCCGCTCAAAGGAATTTTTGCAGATACGGTCAGTTTTAAAAGGTGCGTTAGTATATCATTACTTATATTATTAGGACTAACAATTTGTATTAAAATATAATGAAACAGGCCATTCACATCTAATAGTTTTCAATGAGTTCTATATTTGCATTGAAAGAAGCCCCTAGACTAGATAGTTGAGGAACACAAAAGTTTGTCACAAAATTGTCTACTCGTACGTCTGAATATACAATTGACCGAATCTGACATTAATCCATACTACTCATCATCATCCTCCTAGCGTTATTCCCGGTTGTGCCCCTAAAGGAGCCGGGGTCCGCTTTGACACCTAATCCCAACTGACCTTTCAACCCAGATGGAAAACTAGACCTTATTGGGATTAGACCGGTTTCCCCACGATGTTTTCCTTCCCCGAAAAGCTAACGGTAAATATTCCGTACATAAGTTCCGAAAACTCATTGGTACGAGCCGGGATTCGAACCCACGACCGCCGCTTGACAGCCGTATGCCTGAACCACTAGGCTACCGTAGCTCTCATTAGGCTACCGTAGCTCTGCATTAATCCGTACTAATATACTAATAATATTCGAAAGTGTCAGTCTGTCTGTTAACTTCTCACGCTTAAACTCTTGAACCGATTTAGATGAAATTTGGTACAGTTTGAGTCCTGGGAAAGGACATAGGGGATGAAATGGAGGGTGAATGTTTGTATGGAACTACGATATAAACGAGTTCCTCGCGGACGGAGTCACGGGCAGAAGCTAGTGTTCTTAATAAAACAAAGTGCCACAGTCAACCTGGATATCAGCCGTCGGCGTCTTGACACTGAAGCATTATCACAAACATCAATAGACCAGCGGTATTGTGTCAGGGCCGGAGCTAATCGAGGCCGGCCTAATAGCTGGCTGGTATGTTTGTAGGAAACTGAATAACTACTTAAATCAATTTAAAACTTGCAACACCCCCAGCGGGCCTAAGATAGTTGCCGTACTTGGGTCATTGTCAGATTTAGGTTCGCGTCTCTTCGGTGGACATTGCCAAAGTTAAGGGCTATGAAGCCTAATTTTTGGTTGATCTCTGAATCCGCATAAACGGCGTTGCCCCTTTTATAATTCTTTGTGATAAAAACATATTATATGTGAGCGTAAGTACTAAACTATTGACCACCAGAAAGATGATTTTTGTTTTTGTGACTTACAATGACCCACTTGCCGTTTTATCACTTACTAGATTCTGCCCGCGACTCCGTCAGCGTGGAACTCGTTTATATCGTAACTCCACACAAACTTTCACCCCCCATTTCACCCCCTTAGGGGGTGATTTCCGGAATATAAACTATGTCCTTTGGTCTTGTTCAGGACTCAATGTATCTCTATACCAAATTTCATTTCAATCGGTCCAGCGGTTAAAGCGTGAAGAGGTAACAGACAGACAGACAAACAGACAGACAAACAGACAGATGGACAGACAGACGAGAAGAGTGATGAGTGATGAAATGGCAAGCAACAGCACATCAAACATAGATCCTAAGATGGTTTAATCAAAAATCCTACACACTTTCCACCCGGAAGTAAAGCATTCGTTATTCGTCACAAGGAAAGGCAACCTACGAACCCTGACCAGTAAGAATGTATACATAATTAACACATATAACAACACATATGGGCAAAGAGTGTGGTCTAACTACCTACCCTTTGTATTAAACAGCTTTCCCAAAATACCCTGAGAAAATAACGGTTTTTTTGGAAATAATTCAATATCAGGATAATTATTTGTATACGGCTTTTAAATGTTATTTTAAACAACTTTTACTATTGGAATGAATAATTCTATGGACCGGAAGTTAGAAAAAAAAATTAACCCGCAAGCAAAAATGTTATCAGTCTTTTTATAATGAAAACATGTTTGAATACACAAATGTTGAGACTTACTACCTGAATACAAAAATATATGCATCAGGAAATAACGGCATTTTAATTAAATATTTACGACCTTGAGATAATATTGAATTTCATCTAGCATATAGAAAGGTTTATTCATTAACAAAAATAAGTGAATTATGCGCGTATCCCAAAGAACGTATATAGACGTAGTAAATTATAAAGTAAATAAAGTTTATACCATTTTCGCCTGATTTTTACGGAATTTATGAAGATTACTTTTCATGATTTTTTACCGTATCGGTATTAAATTTAGGTGGATTATTAATGAATATTTAGTCAAATTACGCAACCTATTTTTTAGTGTAAAAATATGGCTGATATCGATATATCGTTGTGTTTTCATAGAGCGAAACCGTAAAGTTCTCAGGGTAAAACTATTGTAGAAAATATAGAAAGTAAACCTACAAAAACTAAAAATATAATTAAGAAAATGTTCATTATGGCCCCCAGTAGTAACATAGATAAATATAACTAGTTATTAAGATAAAAAAGTTTAGTAAATAATCTTAAATATTAAAGATTGTACTAAATGTAACTGATATATGTAATTTAATCACAGATCTGAAAATAAACAGTTCAAATTTTTTTTTTTATATTATTTTTATACAATCAACCTAAACAAAAGTTCAAATATTGATTTATATTTTATCCGACTTTCAGGAGCTAATTACTTACTTAAGTTATAATTTTTATGTTGAATTTTTTGAACTTGAATTATTATTGTAGGGTTTCGTTTCTATGTAGTAACATTACTTTAAACATTTGCTAATATAAATTATGTAAACTATAAACACTTATAACATAATCAATAGATTTACCAATTGATTATTAATTATATTCTAATACCATCTTAATAATTTTATTCTAATGTCTGGTTGTATAAAGATGCGTTAGATTTTATGTACAGTCAGGGGTATTTATATACGTACCTACATAAATGAGGACATAAATATCTGCACACACCATTATGACATTGACAATAGAGTCCTGTACAGATATTTATGTCCTTATTTATGTACGTATATTAATACCCCTGACTGTAATGTCAAATAATATATAATCGATATTTAAAAAACCAGACCCTAAAATGGTTTAACTAGTTTATAGGTAATTAATACCCTATCTGCAAGAAAATACTCTCGTATAGTTTCAAGTCGTAGGTTCGATTTTAATGGGAATTCCAGATCGAACTCAAACAAACAAGATCTATTTCGAAGCACTTTTAATTGGCTGTTAAAGAACTGAACTGGAGACCGGCACGTAATTAAGAATTCTTGGATATGGAGTTACTAAGAATTGTACACCTACGAACATTATTTACCTTATAGTTTTTATTAAATTACGAAACCTATTAGTAAACTAACTAACTTCTTGATTGGATGCAGTTGGCAATTTCGTTTCTTAGACTCAAAATACAAACCAACAAATGTTTCTTGTTTATGACGAAGCCGTAAAAATGGTTGAAATTCCAGTTTCGTTTTGATTCTGCAAATATCTACGTCGCCCTTAAAAGCCAATCGTCGATCGACATTACTTGATTTGCAAAATTGGTTCAGCTGAAAATTGGAACATGACTTTTTACGACCAAATCGGAGGAAATCCGGAAAGTGGAAATTATGTAAATGAATTTATTATTAAATTATGAAATGGGTAGATTGTTGCGGATTATGTTTAAAAGCGAATTTAACGTTTTGTGTAGGTATATTACTAACAGACGTGAGCATTAAGAGCCTCTAAGTATTACGTAGGAAAGCAATAGAATAGCTAATGCTTACTCGTATTAAATGGACAAGTAGCTAAGTAGTTTTCGCTCAATTGTTACGAAGTGTTTACACGTTAAATGTACAATAATGTACTTATATGTACAGTAAGGGAAATGTATTCACGTACCACCGTAGAACCCTATCGCAATAAGGTGACATGTCACTCGAGTTTGAGTGACGGCGGCCTGTCTACTGCGACAGGGTTCTACGGTGGTACCTTTACAGTACTGTAACTTTAGTTAAGCTCTTTAGCTAGCCCATGATACCCATGATCAATTGCGCCTTCAAGTCATCAAATTCGTGTAGGTACGAGTACTAGGTACGTGTACAATACATACGACCTATACCTATTGGTATTTAATTCAGCTTTCTCGATATTACATTTAAGTATACCTCATCATATCAGCCGAAAGACGTCCACTGCTGGACATAGGCCTCCCCCAAAGAGTGCCACAATGGCCGGTCCTGCGCCACACCCGCATCCAGCGGACTCCCGCGACCTTTACCAGGTCATCAGTCCACCTTGCGGGGGGCCTACCCACGCCGCCTACCTACCTATCGAACACAACGTCCACAATAATAAGGCACCGCCCCGGTGCAGGCGCGGCGGCACCTTCTCTGGTTTTTTTATAATGTGTTTATATTTTGTAGGTATTCTTTGTGTTTTTATTTTACTTTATATTGTAAAAAACTTGACCTAAGAAGACAGATAAATAAAGGAAATAATAATAATAATAAACATTTTCTCTTTGAAAAAAAATGAAGTTACTATGTAGTTACCTACATGGGCTGATGACACGAAACGTATACATTGTATCTGCCCAAACGTGCCAATTAAGGCGTACCTACTTAATCAAAAAAATATGTTTTGAAATATCCTATACCCATAAATGGACCATAATGTTCGATGGCATCGGTCCTGGTACAAATTGCGACGAAATAATAAAATCTAAACGTCCCGTATATAATGGGCGGACGTGAGGAGCATGGCTGAGTGGTTGGATTCGTTTTCAAACGACCTGTCCCGTCCTCATTGCCTTTTGTTTATGTTATCTATACTATCTATGTACTGATGGGGATTTTCAATAATTCGTGCACCCAATTAGCATAATTTGTTAAACAAAAATTAACTCAGTGTCAGTTTTGTAACGACAATTAAGTATTTAGTTTGTATAAAAAATTACTTTTTCTTTTCAATAAATCATATGCATAAAGACCTTATTTAAATGCGAAAAAAGTTCAGTTTGACATCATTTGTATGCTTAACTTTCGTTACAAAACTGACACTGAGTTAATTTTTATTTAACAACTCACGCTAATTGGGTGCACGAATTTTTAAAAAATGCCTGATTTACTAAAAAGAAAAGTGTGAGGTTGTAAGTATCTAGGGGATAATCTCCGGTAAGGTAAACGTCCGAGTGCTCGACGCTGCTCTAGTATATGTCAAAGCAGTATGGCTTAAATTCGAACTAAGTGGATTTTTCTTCATTCGAATTTAAGTCATATCACTATGACATAGAGTGCCCATGCCATATACTAGTACAGCGTCGAGCACTCGGACGTTTACCTTACTAATTACGTAATTACGTATCCAGTTTTAAAAATAGTTTTACCACTTTATAGACTAGATCTTCAGCACGGCTATCACACGAAGAACGGCCCACGAACTGTGTCACGGCGACATAGACTATCCTTCTCTTTCTAACGCCTTGGCCACGACTGGTCTTAAGCGACCTGCGACCAGCGTTTTATCTGTTCATTGCGCGGTCGAGATGCGCAACGCACTGTGGTTAGTTCACGCGCAATGAACAGATAGAACGCTGGTCGCAGTTCGCTTAAGACCAAAGTTGTGGCCAGGGGGTAAGCGTTCTAATTACAAACACACGGTAATTCCATCTCGCCATGCCGTGCCTCAGCTCGCGGGCCGTCCTGTGATAGCGTACCCGCTACGATAGCCGTACCAAACTCATCGTTGTACAAGCTTGTCTATTTTTTAAATTTTTTTTATTTAAGTATTGCCAACGGAGTTCACAATGTACCAAACTCATCATTGTACAAGCTTGTCTATTTTTTAATTTTTTTTTATTGTGTATTGCCAACGGAGTTCACAATGTAACATTTTATGAAAAAACAAACACTTATGTAATGTCCTATTGTAACCCTAATCATAGGCAACCACAGCATGCGTTGCGTTACAATTTTTAATATTAATGCACTAATTATCTAAGCTTAAAAATAAAAAAAACTGAATCACATCAGTCAGACTATGGCTCAAGGTTCACCAGCAAATCCCTGATTTTGCATTTGAAGCTACCTATTATGAGAATCACAAAAATATCAATATTTTCCTGTTCTGTAACGAGATCATTGTAAGCACGCGACAGGCGAGGTAGGTGAGTGCTTACCACAGTTGGTCTTACAAAAAGGAACGTGAAATGAGGCACGAGGCATGCGAGGTATTTTAGTCGGGACGCTTAAAGACAACGTCTACTGCCGATACTAGATTATGGAAAAGTACAACTACAACTACTCCCTCGTGTGAGTTAAGTTCAGTCGGCGGGAGGCATTCCTTTTTCTATACCAACAGAAATGGTGTGCTTATTAGATGCAGATCCATGGCATCTCAGGATATACGACCTACATCGTGATATGCTCGATATGGTGAATGAGATGTGCATACCGGGTTTGGAAACTTCTGGACCAAAATATGTCAAATACAACCCAATGCTTTATAATAACAGGATCGGAGAAATAAACCATGTCCTCAAAAAGAACCGGCGATGAACGTGTTAGTAAACGGCGTGTACCTACCTTCAAAGGAACATATTTTAAAATAAAAAAATGAAGTGAAACATCATTATGTAACACTCATCTGTGAGCTGTAAATTTGCTACACGACATAAAATAAATCCGCTGGATGCGGGTAGCGCAGAACCGGCCATTGTGGCACTCTTTGGGGGAGGCCTATGTCCAGCAGTGGACGTCTTTCGGCTGATATGATGATGATGATGATGATAAAATAAATGTATCTTTAAGACATATTACATTACGGACACACCCGTTTAGTGGACATGATTGTAACACCTAAAAGAATAGTACATTACTTAAGTAGGGCGGTTAAACAAAGAATGTCTCAGATCGCAGGTATTTGACGCCCGAGCCGAAGGCAAGGGCGATATATATGCGCTCTGAGGCTTTCTTTATTACCGCCCGTGGTGAGTACAACATTTCACGTCTCTATCTGGCCAGGAAGTGGGGTTTTCCGCACGCATAGCGTGCGGTAATTCCTACATTATGGCCAGGTATGACGTAAAAACAATTAGGATTTTTCTATTCTATTCTATTATATTGAGGATAGATAGAGTACCTATGCTGTATTTTACTCTGCGCGGGCAGCTAAAACTAACTATAAATTTAAAAAAAGGTAGTGTCTCATGAGGTAGCAGGCAGTGTTGCTGTAGTAAATAGTTTGACAATGCATATCTACGAAAATCCACATTTTCATGTGTAGGTCTTTTAAAACTGGAATGACAGAGAAATGGAACAAAAGCGATATCCTAGGGATGTCATAGTCTGGCAAACGTGACTAATGGAATCGGGGCCCAGGATGTTGCTTTGCATCTTAGCTGTGTTGTTGTTAGACAAGGGTTATTACATTTTCCTTCATATGTATGGTAATTAATAAAGTACTTTTAGCGATAATTTTCTGTGAAACACTAGTAAAACCCGTCGTCCATATTCATGTCATGGCATTAAATATTTATCTGCCTTAATCACAATTCGTCTTCCTCTTGACACTTGTAGTACTCATATATTCATTATTTATGTTATTAGGTATGTATGTCACTTCTCCGGGATTCCATTTGAATATTTTACTTAGAACTTAGACTTTAATATTTGAATCTTTTACTTCATAAATAGGTATCTATTTTATTTATACTTTTTATTTAACTTGCAATGCAATATACTTAACAAACATTTGAACTGGGCTTGAGTCGGTCAGGAACTAAGAATAATTTACTTTAAAAATAAAGTTCAAACCGACTTCAATTCAGTACTTCGCCAAGCCACATCAGCCAATTTACCACATGAACTCAGAACTAACACTTCATTAGTTGCTACTTCAACGGAATCATGTCAGAATCTTTGATACTTATACTTTACATCGTTGAGGAGTTCCATAAGTCATCTGTGGTGTCCATCATCAGTTCCACTTAACCAAAATTGCGATTTCCTAGGGTAAATACACGAGTTATAATAGAAAATACCGAAATCTATAACGCATGCCTATAAAATTTGAGGGTTGCCGTCAATTTCCCTGGGATCCCATTATCATAACCTGACTTGGGACCACCTCGGGAGTACCTATACCTACTCATTAAAAAAAAGTTTTGGAAATCGGTACACAATGGGGCTGGCAACTGTCAAACTGACAGCACCAATAATGGTCCCTAAAAAAGCTAAATTTGTATGGCGGGAAGTAGTTTTTATTTATTTTTGCGAAAATTACTTTATGTTTCGTCCCGCATTGCTCCGAAGTGGTAATCCACCGTTTTTCGAAAAAGGCTAAAAATAAAAGGCTACGGATTAAAGCTATGGGGAAGATTTTTGCCTAAGAACTGTATATGGTTTCCATACAAGTTAGGGACCATCGA
Source organism: Epinotia brunnichana (assembly GCA_963854355.1). Lineage (NCBI taxonomy): Eukaryota > Metazoa > Arthropoda > Insecta > Lepidoptera > Tortricidae > Epinotia > Epinotia brunnichana. Next base: position 10,141,144 of record OY977949.1, on the reverse strand, counting down.
TCATCTGTCTCTCTCTCTCATCGTATATGGAATCTAGAAGAGCGCCATCTGCAATTAGCTTTCACCGGCCAACCCCATTGAAGGAGAACTCGGAGAACATACATTAAAAAAATTAACTTACAATGGAACATATAACCTCCCCCTTTTTTGAAGTCGGTTAATAATGAATGCAACCCCGGCATGGATCGAAATGAACTAGTTCCTCATATACGATTTAAATCTGTTTTCGGTCCTTTTTATAGCCAATCAGTGAACGTATTAGCGAAACGGAGCAAATTTAAAAAAAAAACAAATCGCCTGAATAAAAAAATTGCAAATGTATACGTGTCTCATACTGATAAGCTTTGCTTACGGCTTTTTGGTTTGCGGCGATGACATGCCGGAGAGCGGTCGGTGCGTCAGTTAAGTCCTACCTAATTCGTGTCATTCAGTTCCGCGTCAATCATATGTCGAATAATTTCGTCATTCCTAGAGCTCAAAACTTCCTCCAGAACTAAAGGAACTAAAAGACCGAGCTATTTCTTTTGACAGATTGAACCGCTTGGAGCACTCTTTTTAAAAAACCCGAGCGGGCGCAACTACAATTAATCCAGAATGCAGGTTTCATTCTAAATACAACATAAGCATCCGCAACACACATTACAAACACAATTTAAAAAAAAAAACCGGTCAACTCGCGCACCGCGGGTTCCGGACGACCCCGTCCAATAGAAACAAGTCCAATATAAACTGACACTCACTTAGTATCTATTCACATACTTAGTGCGTGACAGTTTATACTGGACATTAAATTTTCAGTGATGTAACTAAAAATTTATGATTTCCACAATTTTTCCTTTATCTGTGTATCTATAAGACGTTGCTTCGTACCAAATTTCAAGATTCAGAATTCACGGGAAGTACCCTGTAGGTTTTGATTCCCTTGCGAGTTTCGAAAATTTGCGGAAATTTGCGGCATAAACGGCAGTATCTTTTGATTACGTTGGCTTAGAAGTTTGAGTTTTTCACAGCTCCAGGGTAGTAAGGTAGGGTAAGTAGATTTGAGTATTTGATATACATTTCAGCTTGATACCTCCACGCGTTCCTGAGAAAAAGGGTATTGACAGACAGACGGACGGACAACAAAGTGATCCTATAAGGGTTCCGTTTTTCCTTTCGAGGTACGGAACCCTATAAAACCAGACATATGAAAGAATTTTGGCCCAAGCTGAAACGGAGAACTTCGGTCGCTTCGCTCGCTGGTTCAATAATCAGCAACAGGCATCGTTGATAGCATGCAAAAATAATCCGCAACATATAACGTTAGATGTCAATTTATACTAATCTATCCCAACGATAAGTATCTAGATGACTACTTAACCTCACTGGGAATAATATTACATACCAAACTCGATTTCCTATAATGATGCACATATGTATGGCCTCGGGACGTAGTGCACGGCAAACTATTTACTTTAAACATACGTCTAGACGAAGACCAAACTTAAGTCAACGGAATAAGATTCAAAATCATAATGGAAGTGCATACCTGCTAGTTCTGCTACAGAACCACTGTGAAACTTCCTTAACGAGAGTTTCCACAGAACATAGAGCAAATTACATTCAAAGTGCACTTTCGTTTGCTGTATCCGCCTTCGTTTGCCTTTGGGTCGCCATTTTTATATTAATGCTTTCGTTTCCGGGAAGAAAGATGCTCTTATCTTAAAAATTATAATTAAACCTAAGATATGCTATAAAATACACGATATTTTCATGTTTATGTATTTATTGATATACATACATTACTTAATTGATATTGTATAATAATTGATCGCAAATTAGTCATCAGTTCTGGGACATTTAATTACATTTCATTACATAATGATCGCGAAAATCGCAAACGTCTGGTTGATGTAACCGAAGAGCTGGCGGATTTCTCGCGTAACGCTGATGAGCATTGCAATTCAGCGAGGAAATGCCGCCAGCATCCTCGGTACAATTATGCCTCGAGGGCCTTTTTAACCCCCGACGCAAAAAGAGGGGTGTTATAAGTTTGACGTGTCTGTGTGTCTGTCTGTGGCATCGTAGCTCCTAAACGAATGGACCGATTTGAATGCGGTTTTTTTATCCGAAAGCTGACGTGATCGAGATGGTTCTTAGCTACGTTTTAACAAAATCGGTTCAGCCATTTTTGACATATTAAACTTCGAAATGAAAATATCGGGGTTTTTTAACGTTTCTAAGTTGTTAATTGTTAGTTTTAATTTAATTTAGTTAATGTTAATTATAAATGTACTTAAATAATAGGTGAAGATTCACTTCTAATCTGCTAGGAATCTGTCCCTACCTTGCTGCCCGCGTCCATCCTGAACATCTATTTTAAATAATATTTGTTTGGGAACGGATGAGTAGGTAGTTCCTGAAATTACTCCCTTCACACAAAGATACATTTCACAAAATTACAACTCTTTCCTGATATTCGACCTCAAAGACGTCGTTCCATACTATTTTAATTATTTCCTGTTTATAATCATTAATATTAGTACGAGTAGAAACTATAGATAAATATAAGGAGACAATCTTAGACAAATTGAGATTGCCCGATAATACCTTATTAGATAATAAGATTTAATTCACGCCGAATGCAAAAGATGTCATGCATGAAGTTGGATCCTTTATCTACTGTCGTTTTATGACATAGCAACTCTAATAAAAAGGATGCAGTGGGCATTTTTTGCCAACTTTGTACTATAATTGTTTATAAACGTTCTTATAATTTATTTATCTTTTTAATTAATGAAACATTACGTTTTTACATTTTATTATGGTTTCATTAGAATCTCGATGTTACATTTCTTTTACAGTACATTGAAATCTGTTCTTTTTGTATGAATTCCCTATTTTATTGTTTACGAGAACTAAAATGGAATTTTCTAATTAGAAAATCTAATACTAAACGGAGTGCCTTCATATTTTTCAAAACAACTAAAAATTATTCTGATCTGTTAAAAATAACGAATATTTTTTTATCTTACCCATAAAGTTTGGAATAATAAATTTAATGCGAACTCCCTCGATAGTACCAAGTCAACGAATTCCGTAATAAATTATATCCCGTTACATTACACGTTAAACATTTGGAAGAAGTTCATGAAATATAGTACCTTAGCATTTTAACACGTGAACTCCTTAAAATATCAATGCATTGATAATTGGTCGACCGTCGATTTAGGTTGAAAAAAGTCAAAATGATGACTACAGTTAAATATCAAATTCATTCGATCCATATCGACATTTGCCTTGACCACTTAAAATTTGTATGACTTAATGTAAGTACTTTGTATACTTGTCAAAATTTCCCACTATTTACACCAGTAATTTCACCACTTTCCAAAAAGCAATCAAGTCTAATTTTGGCCCAAAGTCTTTGCTTTAAGTCTCATAAGTAAAGTTAATCGATAAAACAACTTTGTTGTGGCCCGAAATTGGATTCCTGTTAGAAACTAAAACACAGAGTGTGTTTACTTAACAATATTAATAAGATAAGATCTAGACATAATTTCAATAAGATAAGTAGGTACTTTGAGTACATGTTTGAATCCAACGAATAAACTATCGATGTTCTAGGTTTCATCGCAATCCGTTGATGAGTTTATGCATGATTGAATGATAAATATTCACACTCACAAACTTTTACAATTATTTTAATGTATTAGTAGGTAAACATTTGATCCTCCTCTTCATCTTAGCGGTATCCAGGTTATGTCAGAGAGAAGCTAGACCCAGCTCGACAGCCAGATCTCAAAACCTGAATCAATTTGTTTTTGTGGAAGCAACTGTCTTCCAAGCCAATTAAAACACGTGTCATGCTAGTTAATTCTACATTTCACGGCCTATTTTTCACAAACATGAGACATCAAAGGACACGAAGCCGTGTATAATTTGTTATCTTTGAAACCTTCCCATTACAGGTCCCTGTGCGAGCATGTAATTACTTTTTATAATACAACCTACGCTCTGCTCCCTTATCTACTTTCTAATTTATAATTTCCCTTTTGTCCGCACGGTTCGTAAAAATTGTGAACTTTGGGGTAATTTGCTAAGTTAACGTTGTACTAAACCCAATCTTTATATTTTTGACCTCCGGCATCGTAGTAGGTAAGTATAGGCCGCTTTTCCGCATTTGGCAAAATGGGTGCGGTATTACTAAGCTGTCAGTTTTGATGATGAAGCATTATTAGTCCTAGCGGTACACCAAAATAAGCTGCAAACGGTGTTAAAAGCATGAAACTCGGAACGATTGATCTTTAGGCCATATGAATCAATTTGACCCGCAGCACAAAAAAAAGAGAGGAATAATGACGTCATCTTTTTTAGGGTTCCGTAGTCTACTAGGAACCCTTATAGTTTCGCTTTGTCTGTCCGTCCGTCCGCGGATAATCTCAGTAACCGTTAGCACCAGAAAGCTGAAATTTGGTATTAATATGTATATCAATCACGCCGACAAAGGTCGTTGTTGTTCTACGTCCGTAGGAATAACCCTGGAAACCCTACACGTGACCTCCGCGTGGTGCTAAAAGAACAACAAACTCGGCAGCTGCACTGTTCCTTCTGAACCTCGCAGCGCACACTGGAACTCTATCAGCGACATCAATACGAATACATATACTCGTAACTATGTACCAGTGTGTAACCGCCATACGATAAATAAATAAATAACGCCGACAAAGTGGTAAAATAAAAAGTGATATTTTTATTTTTTATTAGGGTACCTCCCCTACACGTAACGTGGGGAGTGTTAATATTTTCGGAGATAATCGCTCCAGAAGTAAAAAAAATGTGTCCCCCCCCTCTAATTTTTAAACCATAAGTTTTAAAAATATGAAAAAAATCTCAAAAGTAGAACTTTATAAAAACTTTCTAGGAAAATTATTTTGAACTTGATAGGTTGAATAGTTTTTGTAAAAAATACTAAATAATTTCACACACTTACTGTGACGGACGAAAAACTACGGTGTATGTAGGGTACACTGAGCGTGGCCCGACACGCTCTTGGCCGCTTTTTTTTTGTATGAAAAAAACAAAAATAGTCTAAAACCTATTGTGTGTGGTATTGGGTCGTTCTTCTTTTTAACCTACAATAAATCGTAATTTTTCTGTTTTTTGCGTTTTTCAATGCACACTGATGACCAGCAGGTCGATCACGTAACTCATTGAACGCGCGTCAGGTAGGTCTAAATGTCACTTTTTATATGGAAAATTGACAGTTAAATTGTACCGACGCGCGTTCGGAACGTTACGTATTTACTCGTACCCCTCTGAAGCGATTGGTATTAAATTGAATATTTAGTTCCAAGTGAAGCTCCAGGGGCAAATTATATTAGTAGAATGCTAATTCTTTGACCTGCATTGACGTATCTTAGACAGAACTGTACAGCTGTAAGTTTCCAGCTCGATTTAATTTTAACGTTTGTAATAAATTTGAAAGGCTTCCGAGTAACTTTGCCTGGGAATTGACAACTCCCAACTATTGGTAAATGTTTGAGACCAGTAACTTCTTAAGTACTTTTTGGAGAACAATCGTATTTCAGTTTAGTTGGGGATCGTATAAGTCTCACGAAAGTTATTAACGGGATGGAGTATGGAGTAATCAGGTGCAATTGTTTTTTTATGCAAGTAGGCCTCGAGCTAGTTAGGGCTCTTTTACAACTAAGAGTAAAAAAAGGCATACTTTTCCTAGAGATATATAGAATCTAGTGAAGTAAGCAAAATAAATTTAACCTTTTGCTTAGAGATGTAAAAAGTCTCCGGTGTCAGCAAAAATTATGAGATAACTACTAATACTAAGAATAATGTAGATACGAGTTCCTATGGCCACGGAATGGATAATGAATATGGTTTAGGGAAATGTCAAAACAAATAGGAATAAATATAAATTCAGTTTCGAAGAAGTAAATGGTCTCGAAACATCAAAACGAACAGTGATATTGAATGTATTTGGCAGGTGTATTACTCAAAAAAAAACATTAAATCATCATCATCATCATATATATCAGCCGAAAGACGTCCACTGCTGGACATAGGCCTCCCCAAAAAGTGCCATAAAGACCGGTCCTGCGCCACTCGATTTTAATTTAACTTTGCTTCATCATGCAAGTTTGTCCGTAAATAATATTTCGTACTCAGAGGGGTAACTACGTTTCGAACGTAGGTACGTTAGAACAATTCAACTTTCATTGTCTTATACAAAAAAAATAATTAAGATCTACCTGACGTTACGTAATCCATCAGCTGAGCTAAATTGTATGCTCAAACCTTTAAAATGTACCCGTAATGGATATTTGCTTCCTAAATAGGGTTCTCTATACTTAAATATATATTGTTAGCGATTGGCATCCCATTAAGTAGAAACATGAATCTGTATTCACTCAAACCCAAAATTAATCAATACGATATGAATAGCATAAATCAGGCAACCCAATCCAAATATAACATTAGTATATACATTATCGTAACGGAAACCCGAATAACGTAATACTCAGAATGTAATCCATTCGGTGAATTGGCAAAACAATTCAATTTGCCAGCATTGCCGCCAAGCGTCGAATGCTGTACAGCCGGCGAGTTTATTGGTTTAGCGTATGCTATGGCAATAAGGGTGCTTTTGTGTTTGTCGTACATTGTACGTCCCAGTCATTTGTCGCTAGCTTTTGTTTATCGTGTAAACCTTTACTTGTTTCAGTATCGTTTGTCGTTTGATACGTATGAAGGTGAATTTATTTGTAACATTATTACTGAAATTGAAACAACGTGTCGTCGATCGACGTTGTCATGTAAATTCCAATATGTTGAACTAAAAATAATGAGAATTCCTTTTTAATTGATAGTAAAATAATTGAATTCTTTATAACATGTGCTTTCATGGTACCTACTGTTTATTTACATCAAAAGTCTGTGAGTATCCTTACTTTTAAATATAGTTCTTACTATTTCGAATGTAGGTTCCTGGGCTTCACTCTGAACTCTCACCGTAACTGGAAGTGCCATGTAGACAAACTATGTGATAGATTGAGTAGTGCAGTCTTTGCTTTCTTCTTCTTCTTATTTAAGAGCTAGGCTCTTGTCGGTGGAGTAATTTCCAACTTGTTCTACATTCTGCCTTTCTATTTATTTCTCTGTACGATGAAGCGTTTATTTTCTCTTTTATTTGTTTTTTGTCTTTGCTTTGAGTAAACTAAAACCTATGGTATCAGACGATGCCATGAAGCAAATGTATTTTGCTCATTTTCATTCGCTGATGTCCTACGGTACGCTCATTTGGGGAAACTCAACGGATGCCAACAGAGTGCTGCGTATGCAGAAACGTGCCGTACGTACGATGATTGGGGCAGAATCGAGGACTTCGTGTAGAGGCCACTTCCCAACGCACGGTATTATGACGCACTACTCACTCAATATATTCGAAATTATAATGTTTGTTAGGAATAATCTTTCTTCTTTCGATACCGTAAATGTGATTGGCAAAACACTCCGCCGCACTGGGCGTTTGAGAACAGTTCCCTGTCGCATGGCACTTGCAGAAAAGAACCCGCGTGTCATTGGGCCTACCTACTACGAGCGACTACCCGCTGATCTTAGACTAGAACCATCTGACGAAGCATCTAGACGCCGCCTGAAATACCTTTTATTGAAAGATCCATTATATTCAGTTAAAGAGTATACCTATGGATCTTGATTTGACATGTTTAATTATTATTTTTACCTATTTACATTTGTTTTAATATAATTTGACATTAAATATCACCTATGTCCTAATGCACATTACACTATACATATTGTAAATTGAATGACGATACCTAGTAGTTGACATATTTGTTCTTCTGAGTAGGTAGGTATGTTTTATTTTTATATTTACTCGTTTTTGAGTAAATTTGTTGACATTGTATTAATTTATTTTTATATCTTTATTTTTTCTTTGTTTTTGACGATCGTGATAAATATTCTTATTTTTTTGACATGTAAGCAGTAATGTAATTTTTTATCATGAAATAAATAATCAAATAATAATCAAATCAAATCTTTAATGGTGTTTTCTAAAAAAAATACGAAAAATTTGTAAAAATCATTTGAAAGACTAATTTAGAAGAAAAGAAAAGACATAGTCCTATACATTAGGAGCTCTTAGTTTTTTCAAAATTGTTCATTCTTTCCTTTTTGTGTATTTGTATTATTAAGTGTGTATTTTAGTTATTAATAATTCATTTATATATATATACACACGTAAACACTCCCTCTCACACACACTTACACACGCGCACACACACACACACTCTCATACACACACTCTCTTTGTACTAAAAAAACAGCATAAATATTGTTTTTATTTATCATGTGTTCCCTTTGATATGTTAGCAGCGCTCATATTATATCTAATGTTTAATTTTTACTTTGTTACTTTCATATCGTGCTTCTTGTGACGTGTGTCTGTGGTCCCAGTGGTCGTCAGTGGGTCCCAAGATACAGGCTCAGCCTAGTTTGGAGCCTCACGGATAATGTCTGTATAATTTGTAATCATGTGCTTGTCTAATAATAAATTATTCTTATTCTTATATATTTTTTATGATATTGCATGTGTATCTGTTGTTGTTGCCCACCGTGCTCTCACTGAATGGACCCTGCGGTCCCTGCGGAAGACCAGCGCTGGCTGCAAAGCTAGCAAAATGCTGAGCAGGGTCCATTTCGTGACAAAATGTGTATTATATTATTTCTTTTGTATGTGTAAATTGTGTGTCACGAATAAATATTTGAATTTGAATTTGAAATAGGTAATTAATTTACAAAACTAAATGTAAACGTAAAAAAATCGTCCCTGATTGCTATCTTATTAACATTAAAAATACAGGAACACGAAACTTAAAAATCTAATTCTATTCCAATACACACGAAACGAACTTTAACTTAAGTTTAAATGTAAGTTCCGAAACTCACAAGTTTATAAGTTAAAAACGACACACCGTGACTATATACATGTGAATTCCGCTTTAGTTTTTTGAGCCAACGGTTGGGGACCTTCAGAATGACTTACAGGATTTTTTTCCACATAATCGTAAATTATTACAGATAAGATATATAGGGAGTCCCAAAAGTCACGCAAGAATTGTAAAGGAAACACGGTTTTATTCGTTTTTTTTGTTGTTGAATCATAAAATACACGTGGTTATGTATGGAGTAGCACGTATGGCAAATAACCTTGTCGGCTTTTCTGGGAACTACTCACTCTTTTATTTACTGACCATTTTGCATACACTTTCTGAATTTTGTTGAAGTAGCGATGAATTTCCTCCACTTACACTGTTTAATATGTTTATATTGTGTTATTCCCAAGCAAAAGATCCCACTTTGTCCATAATAAAGACGAAATCTATTTGCGTCATTGTGGAAAAAGCGCCAAAACGGGGCCCTTTACTTGGGACTGACACAAATAAGTCATAAATCGGCTTAAACATGAGCAAGCCATTTTATAACATTAATCAAAACTAAGCGTCTCTAAACGGGGATAAGCCGATACTGAAATATTGCTCTGAAACATTAATGGTGCAATATATCACAGCGGGTCATCCCCAAAACCCATTTTCCGACACGATCCTAAACACGGGTGGGACGGAACGTCATTTACTGGAGGTGGCCGGCCATTATGACTCGACTAAAATTAACGATATGTGAGGTGGAGAGGCTTTTTCGTATCCACTGTGGGTGTAAGTCAGCAACTACGTACCTATATTTAACGATGCGGAAATATTACTCGCCTAACAATTGAGTGCAATTTTTTTTACGATATAAGATGCTAGAGAGAAAAAATTATGTTTTTTACGATATAAGATGCTAGAGGAATCAGAATAATTTTACCAGCATACCTACTCATGAGTTCTTCATGAGTAACACATGATGATATATGAACAACCTAGGTCATATCATGTTATTTTTTCATACATTAATAGTATTTTCATGACCAGTAAAAATTGCCTTAGCCTGGCAACATTTGTTATTGCTATCTTTTTTATCAGAAGTGAAAAGATGAAATACAAAAGTGAACTGAGCCGATTCCAGCTTACTTTGTACCTATTACGTTTTATTTACTAAACGTGGTGGTCACGAAATGCAGAGGCTCTAGTATAAGTTTTATCCATACAATACGTTTTCGAACGCGTTTGCGTTTAGTCTCAATTTATATGGCAACGCGAACAGCGCCTCTGGTGGTAACTACGCGTTGCCATACAAATTGAAACTAAACGCAAACGCGTTCGAAAACGTATATGTACCGATAAAACTTATACTAGGGCTACAGTTCAATTGTTTGAATTCTTCCCGCGCACTTTGTAGTTTTTCAAAACTTTTTAACTCATAACTACATACAGAGTAGCTACATGTAGAGTTTTTGGTCTACTGTCCTACAATGCTAGCACGTTTTTTACAAGCGGTGCTAATGTTCTCGATGGGTGGCCTACGCTAATGCACTATACATGCTATAATACATCTGTTTTTTATTTCGGTATGGCCTGGTAATACGAGGGTAAAATGTGCTACTAATGTTATATTCAACTTGGCTTGGCAAGTGTCGGCAATTAACACCCTTTACTAATTTTGGGACTTTATTAAAAAAATATTAGTATTAAAGTATTTTTTTGCATTCATGTTGTTATAGTATGTATGTACATAGTTATGTAACTTAATTAAATATGTACGGGGAATAAACCTAGCGTGTATAATTTAAGATTCCATAAGTCTTTTATTGCAGCAAAGTTGCATTTTAAAGAACAAGAATAAAGTAAGTTCCTGTTCACATACTTTTCCTATAAAATCGAGCCTTCAAAAGCCTTCCAACGAGTTGAAAACTGGTCTAGTCACTCGGAGTTATTAACTTCCTTTCCCGGCCTTTTTGTACAAATTTTCCTCAACAAGTTTTCCGAGATTTAACCTAACTTTTAAAAACAAAGGAACGAGTTCTCAAACGAGAGCAACTGAATCGTTTTAATTTTATTCTAAAGAAGGTAGATAACAAGAAGAAAACTAAGTTTCGATCAAAGAGGAAAATTGAAAAATTATTCGCCACGGGCGGGATTTGAACCCACGACCTCTGGAATCCGTCCATTGCTCTTATCCAACTGAGCTACCGTGGGTACCGCCAGTGGCAACGAATCTTTCAATTCCTTCACTCTTCTAATTAACCTTAAGGAGGCTCGTAGCGACATCTACCGTGAAGTTGTTACAAACTTCTGATACGGCACCAACGTCCCAAGTTACATTGATAATCGTTAGTAACAATGCGGTACTCCATTTTGAAAGTAAATTTATACTAAGCAGAAACGTCCGCTAACGAAATTCTAAGTTTCGATCAAAGAGGAAAATTGAAAAATTATTCGCCACGGGCGGGATTTGAACCCACGACCTCTAGAATCCGTCCATTGCTCTTATCCAACTGAGCTACCGTGGGTCCCGCCAGTGGCAACGAATCTTTCAATTCCTTCACTCTTCTAATTAATTTTTCAATTTTCCTCTTTGATCGAAACTTAGAATTTCGTTAGCGGACGTTTCTGCTTAGTATAAATTTACTAAGAAGAAAACTGGAAGAAATCCGTAACAGGGTTGAGTTTACCTTTGTACTGATTTAACCTATTTGTCTGTATTTTTACCTGTGCCTTGTGTACAGTCACCGGCATCAATATATGATGAATCAAATGCCGCAAAAATATCTGAAACGCTCTTACGGCTCTAGGAATAGAGTTGTCATCAGATATTTTTGCGACCTTTGTTCCATCACATATTTGTGCCGGTGACTGAACAATAAAGTATTTACATGGTTACATATCTAAATCACTAAATTTCATTTCCCAACTAGTAACTGTATCGTTTGTCTGAATTTTAATTTGTCCCAAAAGCCGTTTTTCTCTGAAGCCATGACATTTTAAGGATGATTATAAAACAATCCTAACCTAGCTGATGGGTTCTAAGTATGCGATAAGTATAAAAATGCTTTTGGGTTTTCGAGATCATTGGATTTTTGCCGAAACGAAAATTCGGACAAAAGATACAGTTGGAAAATGAAATTTAGTGATTGCGATAAGTTTAATTACCTATTTACATACATACATACTAACATTTAGGCAGGTACTACCTTCGTTATCACGGTTGCAACCTGAAGAAGTATGGAATCAGCTTGCCACCTAATTCCTCTAATTGGATCAATGGCATAATGTGCCTTCTAAAACATGGAAGATCATTCTGCTGCCTGCCTCACCTTCTCAGCTATCACAGGACGGCCCGCGAGCTGTGTCGCGGCGAGATAGACTATCCATCTCTTTCTAATTCGAAGGCTTAAAAGAGACAGATAGTCTATGTTGTCGCGAGACAGCTCGCCGGCCGTCCTGCATGCGAAAGCCGTGCTGATTGCTTTTCTTGCGAATGTGCGACCGCCACGAAGTTAGGTGGGTCACCAGGAAAGCAAAACCATAATAAAAATTATTTGAATTACTTACTTTAATACTTCTTTGTATCTCTAAATTTTCGTAGTAACCTAAGGTATGAGCGCTTCAGCGTGAAAAAATATGTTACCTTTCTTGTGGTGCGCACAATAAAAGGCATTCATAGATGAATAATGTTTATGGAATAACATAGCACGTTTTCCTTGTTGTAAAATTGCCTAAAACTCAATTAATCAAATACCGCTAAATGAAAATGGAGTATAAAATGCCCAGCTGGAAATTCTAAATAGATTAATGTCGTTTTTTATGTCGTTATAACGTAATGCCTCACTCAAGATTATGAAAACGACCGAATTACTTCATCTATATTTTCATAATCGATTGAATTAAATACAGTTTGATTAAAACGCAGGACTTAATGTTGCTACTGATATTTGGATTTCTAGAAGCATTAAATAGGTATGCGCGCTCATTTTGACACTTTATCCGCTTCGCCAGCAAGTGCGGAAAACTCATTGAAATACGATTAAATTAGGAAGCGATGAACAAAGTCCATAAATAGGCCGATTTGAATTTTCTAGTTGATTTAAATTTTTCGCAATTATTGGATCAGTTGGTAGATTGGAAGAGCCCGTGCAACATAAATACAATATCCTAGTATGTACTTATACACTTTTCTTATTATTATGTATTATGTTAAACTAATTTACTATCTATTAACTTAAGAAAATCCCATATGTTTTGTATCTCGATACAAAAAATATGAGGACACTTTAGGAAATTGTGCGAATATTGTACAGAATCACGAGCTTTTCCAATCAATATAAACTTTTATCTAATCCTAAACAAAACAAAAAAACACCCCAATTATGAAATTCTTGTCTACTCGTACAAAACATACCTTTTTCTTGCCGTATATTATTAGCTCGTAACGGGAAGGAGTACTTTATTGGGTCAGAGCAAATAAAAATGGGCCGATTCTTGGCAATTCTATTATATGGGCTCCATAGGTATTCGCTGAGCAAATATGCCCGCACTTCCTTTGGTTAAGACGCCTCCTAAAATATTTAACAGGAAAATGTGGATTGATTGAGTACTACGTACAAATTACAGTCTGTTTGCGCTTTGATATTTAACGTTTTGTGCCGTTATGCAACATACGAACTCAGCCTGCAGTCAGAATTACCAAAGCTATGATAATATCTGGGTTGGAATTATTCACTAAAAATTTTATGTTGGTTTGAAAATAATCAAACATGGTAAATATGTAAAACACACGTTGTCATGTCACGTGTGTCAATACGTGAGTGACCCGTTTACAATATATTTTAATATGTCTAAGTCTCACGGGAGCTTTATATGAAATGGTAATATGTATATTATGTGAGTTTTGCAGCGGCGTTTAACCTTGTGTAAGATACGGCGATTGGAATATTAGCTACTTGATGAAAATTCGATTTTAGGATAGAACGCAAAATCCCCCGAACGCCCTCAAAATTACTATGTAAACGTAATTAAATGATTCTTTAAAAAAAAGTTGCGATAAAGAAAATTACACCTTTTTAACCGACTTTGAAAAAACGAGGTTCTCAATTCGTCGGAATCTTTTTTTAATGTAATTTATCCTATTACTCAAAGACACCTGGACAGATTGTTTTTTTTAATGAGTATCCTCTCCTTTTGTCTCATGGTCATCAGGTCAGGATCTGATGATGGGATCCTGGAGAAATCGAGGGAACTCTTCTAATTTTATAAGCACACTTGAAGCCATTTGGGTACTGATTTGAAGTCAGTTAAAACTTGGTTTTTAAAGTACCTACCTTAATTATGGCTAAGCGACTCAAATAAATCTTATCGATTATCAACGGTTTCAAACAACTGGCCCTAAACAAAGATTATCTTCTTCAGCGTCCTCGTCAGCAGAGCCTAGGCGGAGCGTTGCGGCGCGAGGGCAACTGGAAGTGCTTCATGCTCACCCTGATGATAGCCGGCTGCCTCGGTTCCGTGGCCTGGTGCAACACCGCCAAGATTGACAGGGAACTCATCGATTTGCACACGTGAGTATTGTCAAATTGTCTTGTCTTTGAGTCTATTTCAAACATTGAGGTATAATGTACTAACGTACTAGAGAAGACAACGCGAACATTATCTGTGCGCCGGCCGGCAACGCGGGGCGCAAGAAGGGGGGGGGGGGGGTGTGGAGGGGGGGGGGGGGTGGAGGGCGGGGGGTAATAACTTGTCATAGAATACACTGTGACGGTGCGGCCCATGGACCGCAACACGTAGCGCAAACTTCTTGTTCGGCGTGTCTTCTCTATAAGTTAGTACATTATACCTGAATTATTTCAAACTGTATAAGCAGAGTCGGGGAGGGAAACAACGTCTTTCATTGTTGTACATGTGGCTATAATACCGTAGAAAGTACATTACTGCAAAGAACGGGAAAGAAGGGATTACCTATCGGAGTTGTTGACCCTGATGACTGCCTGCCTTCGATCCGTGACCTGGTGCAACACCGCCAGGATCAACACTTAACGTAACTTAACTTACTTGACGAACGCTTTAGCCTAGTTGGTAGTGACCCTGCCTGCGAAGCAAGAGGTCCTGGGTTCGAATCCCGGTAAGGGCATTTATTTGTGTGATGAGCACGAATATTTGTTCCTGAGTCATGGATGTTTTCTATGTATTTATTAAGTATTTCTTTCTCTACATAAGTATCTATATCGTCGTCTAGTACCCACAGTACAAGCTTTGCTTAGTTTGGGACTAGGTTGATTTGTGTAAGATTGTCCGCTAATATTTATTTATTTATTATTTATTTACTTAAGGAACGCGGGAGGTACCGCGCGATCTCGCCAATTATTGCCTTAACCTTCCAGGTAACAAATGCAACACAGTAACCATTTTTTTATGTATTAAATAAATAAATAAAAAAGATAATTAAAACAAGGACCTCGTCGATTTGCACACGTAAGTCATAGGTATACAACATTGAATAAAATAACAAACCATCTTGGAGCTAACGTTAACCATAACATAACATATATGACGACTTTTTAGCAATAAATTCGTAATACAGCACTCTTGAGTTTACCTGGGGGTATAGTAGGTACTCTCCCTCTTGCATACTTGTCAGGACGTGGTGGACTTTTTACAGCGATGTGATAAAATGCAACCATCATACAATTTGTCCTCTGCTAGCCATGGCACGCAGCAAAACGTGCTATTGTGTCCCTGTAAAAAGAAATAGTTCTGTTAAAACAGAAATCGAATTCTCAATTCGTTTCATTGCTGGTTTTTCCTCCTACCGACTTACTCCACAGCTTCTCCACAGTTACTAATACTGCGCAAACGGTTTAAAAATATTGTGAGGAAAAGACTCTCGAAACGATGTTAAAATATAGCCTAACCCCTAAATCAGTTTCTTATATGTAATAAAAAAAACACTTACATTTTTTTATTTTTTTTTACCCCTCAGATTCCCAATTAAACGGACCGTACGCGAATCTCCCTGCGATGTGGGCTACGCATACATCCCCATCGCGTTCGTACTGCTCCTCTACCTTGTGTATCTGGTGGAGTGCTACCACAGCACAGCCAGGATCCAGCTCGCGAGGCGGGTGGACACCGCGGCGGTGAGCTCCAGGGTGCATGCCATGAGGACAGCTACGCCGCGGGTTTGGTAAGTGTTATGGCATAGACTAGTACAGTCGCCAACACATACATACTCGTAGCACTATAGGTGTTCAAAAATATCGGCACATGCACCCGAATGCCTTGAAAATAGAGGTGTGTTCAGATGTTTGTGAGCTGCTTGTTTGCTATGATGTATGTGATGGCGACTGTACCTACTACTCGTACTAGTTGAGGTTACTTTTTAGGGTTCCGTACTCAAAGAGTAAAACGGGACCCTATTACTAAGACTCCGCTGTCCGTCCGTCCGTCTGTCTGTCACCAGGCTGTATCTCACTGATACCGTGATAGTTCCAGTTGAAATTTTCACAGATGATGTATTTCTGTTGCCGCTATGACAACAAATACTAAAAACACAGAATGAAATAGTTTTTTTATAGATAATGCTACGGAACCCTTAGTGCGCGAGTCCGACTCGCACTTGGCCGTTTTTTTATAGATGTGCTCGTGTCTCCGTCCCTGTCCAACCCATGTTACATAAAAGCCCTTCTAATTTAATGGGGTGGTTTGTAGCCTATGTTGGTCCATTGTAATATTGGTGAAAAATTTTGTGAAGTTGGATTAGTGGGTAGTTTCGCAGATTGCTCGCTGATCGCATCGCTACCCACAATAGTTCACTCTTTAATAATGTTAGAATAGATTGGTAACTTTGAAAATCCTTCAAAAAAACCGGAACAATAATATTGGTACAAGTGCACGTTTCTAGTACTTAACGTGTAAAATAATTAGCTTCCTTATGAAAAAATAACAGCATCGGCTACTGGGTGCGATATAAACCAAGTCACGGGTACGCAACCTATTTACCAGTATTTTTTTCACAAATGATAATTTAGGTGTATGTTTTTTTATTCAAATCAACAAATCTATAACCTGAGCTATCGAAACTAGGCATTTGTGTGCCCATCCGTCTTTTTCATATTTAAGGCCAGTTTCTTTTATACCATTGATATAAACTATCAAACCACTGGTAAAACAGAGTAAATTTCTAGATACCTAATTACTTACAAGTATAACATTGAATTCGAGCTGAATCTAGAACTTGCTGCTAAAGATAATAACGAGATAATATCTCGTTCAGTGTTTGGAACATTTCCAATGAAGTCAGGATTGGAAATTGTAATGCCATTATTCTTGAGCGATTTAAGCACAAATACAATAAAAAAGGCCGGCCAAGTGCGAGTCGGACTCGCGCACGAAGGGTTCCGTACCATTATCTATAAAAAACTATTTTATTCTGTGTTTTTAGTAGGTATTTGTTGTTATAGCGGCAACAGAAATACATCATCTGTGAAAATTTCAGCAGGAACTATCACGGTATCAGTGAGATACAGCCTGGTGACAGACAGACGGACGGACGGACAGCGGAGTCTTAGTAATAGGGTCCCGTTTTACTCTTTGAGTACGGAACCCTAAAAAAGATCTAATGTTACTATGACTCATGTTAATTTGATCTGTTAATATATTTTCAATTCGTTATTTTTTCATAACAATGCAGTAAAACTGTTTCCTTTTCACCAATAAAGCGAGAGATCAAGGTATTTAAGCAGGCAACATTGTAAGAGTAAAAAAAACTAGTGAGAAGTTTATTACCGTCTCCCTCCATTTATTTTCGGCAAATAAAGTAAAAGTAAAGTAAAGTTTTATTTGCTAGAATTATGGTACAAAAGATGTCTTATTAGATGTAGAATTGCACAATTCACCATACAATGGCATGCAAATATTTATAAAATTAAATTTAGTGATTTTTTTTAGTTATATTACTCTTATTACACAATTATATTATTATGTTATTGTTAATATTATCATTAGGTATTGAAGTCCACGGTTCTCGGCAAATCCCCCTCTAAATCTCGGCGAGGGACGAAAGACGTACCGTTGTGACGTGTGTTTCGGCTTCGGAACATGCGGGAAGTAGGTACGAGTACGTGAGATATGACACGTTCTTTGTTTTACAGTTCTAGAGCCGGAAAGTAATGGTAATGCTGAACTAATTATTGTATGTTTAGCGGTAGGAAAATCACGTACCTTTACGGAGGCGCGACAGACATGAACTGAAATTTTAGGAAGGAGAAAATGACAAAAGACTTCGTCGCAGAAAGAGCTCGTGAACGAGTTTTAGTTCATCATCATTATACAAGGTTGCAGGTCTCCGCTGCATGCGGGTGGCGCAGGAGCGGTCATTGTGGCACTCTTTGGGGGAGGCCTATGTCCAGTTATATATATAGTTATTTCAATAAAATTTAAATGTCTCAACCGGGTCATGTGATAACAGAGTACATGTTGCATTTCAAGCTGTTTCAAATGCTCGGTTTCTATTACGTCTAGTTAACGTGTTAAGAAAAAGAACGAGCGCTCCAACATTTTAATCAAATCGTATTCCAAAGTTATCGTTAGCAATGACCAGAGGCCTATAGCCTATAGCCTAATATTAAAAGTAAAATATTTAATTACTATAGATAACTATGGCCTTGACCGCTTCAAAACTAGTAACAAACAGTTACGTAACTTAAGGGAAAGCACAAAGAGAAGATATTTAGAGTATTATAAAACTAATAACTACTTCGACCAAAGGACTCGTAAATACATGATACCTAAGGTTTTTAACCAATTAAGCCTAGATGTGGAACAAAGTACTAGCAAACAGTTATTTAAACAAAGGCTGAAAACAATACTTTTAGATAAAATTAATTTAGACGTAGATATACGGTTGATATAAAAAACATTATTTCGTAATTGCACCGGTCACACGCACTAACGACGACGCACTCGGCGGACCATTGGTGGACTTTATGCTGTTGTAATAAGGTTCACAAATGGTCGGCTGAGTGTGTCGTCGATGGTACACTTAGTTTAGTGTTAGTAAATTAAGTAGGTAATTTAGTAAGTAGGTAAACACAACAATGTTTGACTTTTGGAAGGGAGCGCACATTCGCCGACAAACTGTCCTCAGTTTGGCGAAGCAGAAAGGAATGTACTTGCCATTGTTGTTTATTTTTGAGAATAAATAAAAAAAAAAAAATAGTTACAATTTGACAAAACGAACCTGGCAACACTCAGTATCTTGAACAAAAACGACCTGTCGTTAGTCTACACTGGCAACACTAGTCAAAAGGCCAGCTTTTTGCCTAGTGTTGCTACTAAAACGTGTAAAATGATAACTTCGTGAAATGGGCCCCGGATCCTTATTTTGCAAAACCATCAATACAACTTCCTAAGTAACTACTACCCTGAGAAAATTACGGTTTTTTTGGAAATAATTCAATATCAGGCTAATTATTTGTATACGACTTTTATATGTTATTTTAAAAAACTTTTACTATGGAAGTCAATAATTTTATGGACCGGAAGTTAGGATTTTTTTTAACCCGCAAGCAAAAATGCTATCAGTATTTTTGTAATGAAAACATGTTTGGGTACACAAATTTGGAGACTTACTACCTGAATCCAAAAATATATGCATCAGGAAATAACAGTATTTTAATTAAATATTTACGACCTTGAGCTAATATTGAATTTCATCTGGCATCTGGCAAAGGTTTATTCATTAACATAAATAAGTGGATTATGCGGGTATCCCAAAGAACGTATATAGACGTAGTCAATTATAAAGTAAAGAAAGTTTATACCATTTTCGCCTGATTTTTACGGAATTTATAAAGATTACTTTTCATTATTTTTTACCGTTGCGGTATTAAATTTAGGTGGATTATTAATGAATATTTAGTCAAATTACCCAACCTTTTTTATGGTGTAAAAATATGGCTGATATCGATATATTGTTGTGTTTTCATAGAGAGAAACCGTAAAGTTCTCAGGCTATACTTATTTATATTTAAGACTGAGACTAATGTTCGCTTCGGTATGTCACGCAGCCATTTCAGAATGAAATTACCATATTGCTGATGTACCAACATTATCTTGATCGTCCGGCCCTTTAGAAACCCGCATACCGATAAAGATCTCCTAATGATTGCTGTGGCCTTGTGGGATTTGACCGCAATGTTAGACTTATTTATGGCTCGATTCTTTTCGATTCTAACCGTGTTTTACCTTAGGGCTAGCCTTGTTGTATCGACTAGAAATCCACAACCGTATTGATTCCGGTAGGTGTCCGAGGTAGTCCGGATAGGCATATCGTGAAACGCCGCCATTTCATGATTTGGCAAGTAATTACGTAGAATTAGAATTTTACGATCAGCCACCGACATAAACACCAAATAAAATAACCAATAATGATGAATTTTCTCAAAAACGGATTACAAATGTTGTCAAACGGAAAAAATATAAAGCTGGGGATGAATTAATCATAAAGTTATAAGTGTCCAAAGTTTTAAGAGACCCATTTCCGCAAAACGCACCTTCATATGAAACGATTGTTGTTTACTATGACGCTCGGGGATCGTGACGTCACGTTATGCGCGATCCCCGAGCGTTTTATCTCTCTATAAGAAGTAATAATAAACGATTGTAGCTTCGTAATTTTTTGTGATATCTAAATGGGATTTTCGTCACTACCTATAGGCATATGTTTTAGCCTTCTTTCTTTTGGAGTAATGATACATTTTGATTCTACACCCCTATTCTTGGTTAATTAGATTGAACTAATTCCTATTACATGGAAAATCTAGAAAACAAAGCTACCCAAATAAACGATCGGCAACGCGCTTGTGAATGTGTCGTGGGTGTCTGCTTACCAGGCAGGCCATATGCTTACCACCATCGCAGTATAAAAAAAACCGGCCAAGTGCGAGTCGGACTCGCGCACGAAAGGTTCCGTACCATTGTCTATAAAAATATTTATTTTATTCTGTTTTAGTATTTGTTGTTATATATAAATACATCATCTATGAAAATTTCAACTGGAACTATCACGGTATCAGTGAGATACATACATCCTGGTGACAGACAGACAGACAGACAGACAGACAGACAGACAGACAGACGGACAGCGGAGTCTTAGTAATAGGGTCCCCTTTTACTCTTTGAGTACGGAACCCTAAAAAGCGATATGATTTTTTTTAAATTTTGTTTAGTAATTTTTTGCTTTGATGCTTCTATCATAAAATTGTGAATTGAGTTTTAACTAAGCAAATAATACTAAGCAATTATCTAAATCCTTATTCGAAGTTCTCCGAAACCAATACAAACAACGATTAAATCGGAAACCGCACCGAACCGTATATTCGCGCTCAGGAACTGTTCGACCAATTGTATTCGTTTGACATCAAATTTACATTTATTTGCGCTGCGCTGTACCACACTTGTCAAACCAAACGTATTAGAACGAGTGTGCCCTACTAACACCAATTTGATTCCAATAAAATTGCTTACTGAATGTATAGACAGATATACTCCTAAAGGATAGGTCTAATCGCCTTCCCGCTTCACGGTCGTGATTCGACAGTGAATTTGTGTTTCCAATTATGTACTTGGTGATAATCTGGTGAATTCGTATCAATACGTTTAGGCACAGCCTTAATAAGGTCCCTGGCACATTCAAAGTGAATACTCCGATACCTGTAAATTGTACTGATGATGTGCTATCTTATTACACAAATGGACGGCAATCAATCAAAAAGTGTTTTATAGAGATAATGGCATTACAGAATTTAAGCTCCTGACATAAAAAATTAGGGAATTACTTAACGTATGTACGGAATTATAATCATTGGGATTTGAAAACAATTAGGCAATAAAAATGCAACGGCAAAACAAACTGTCAACAGAAATCATATTTATTGAATGTAATATTTTATAAAATCGTGATAAGTAATCTACAAATCCGCGTTTCATCCATATTTATCCTCATATGAAATGTACGTATATCGTGAATCCAAATTATATCTAAGAACAGGGTGTCAAGTCACGGTTCAAAAAGTTTGTATAATTAAAATAAACCAAATCCAAACTCAGCATTCCCGACCTCTTATGCTGAAATAAAAACCTCTTCGGTATAAATTCTTTATTAGGAGCACCACTTTACGAATTGCCTCCACGGACGGTATTAATATCTTATTGTGTAGGCGTCGAGGGCCGAAAGTAAGCTTTTACCGTGGGGTTCGGACGGTAAAGCGTCGGTAAATACGTATAATTAGGATATTATATGATGCTGTCCTGATCGATTTCGCCCACATTGATTGTGTGTTCTGGATTTGTTATCAACTATTACCAATATGACTGGAGTGTTGTTGCTGTACTCTCTAGTGCACTCTCATGTGGCTCGCGTACCTATCTTTTTAGGCCGAAACGCACAGACAGCGGTGGCAGCGCGGTGCGGTGCGGCGCGGAGGCGGTACCGGTTGTAATGTTCGAAATAATATAAAAGGATCCACATAAAGCGGCGCGGTGCGTCGCGGCACGGCGCGGTATTTAGGCTTATTTCGTTAACCATATAGGAAACTCAACTATTTTCACATCTAACTAAACAATGCAAAATAACTGTGAAATTTGACAGACGTAGTGTTATGAGCACGAAACATTTTTTTCTGTTAAACCTACACGAGACACGGAATTTTTTATAATATTTGACTAAAATCAAATCAGCTTCTTTTTATGAAACGTCAACAAAAACGCATCGTTAGTATGGAATTTGTTGGGATTACTTGCCTGTAACGTTACAATCAAACAACTTCCTTGTTGTTAGTTTTTATGAATTTCAAAATCTTCAAAACTGCAATCATTTGTGAAAGATTGCTACTTTCCGAGTATTTTCGTAATGCTTATCTGTTACTAATGAAAAAATAGTAGATTGTACAACAACAAGCGCATAAAACGAGCCATTTAACCCGAGACGTTTATATCCACCCGAGCCACCGGCGAGGGTGGATAGTTAAGTCGAGGGGTTAAATGGCTAATTTATGCCCAAGTTATACCTTAACACTGCTTTTCACTTCGATTGCGAGAAAATAAAAAATAATTGCAAAATTTAATTAAATAATAGTTCATTCCCGTTTAATTTTCGACACGTGATATAAGACTTAGGTACTTAATACTGTCAAGTAATTTAATTGTTCAATACGTTTTAAAATAATATTTGACTCCTATTTTATCTGGTTTTATTAATTTAGTAATGGAAAACACAAATGTGAAATGTATTAAAGCAAATCAAATCAAATGACAAGTTTATTCTATGAAGTTTTATTGTGTGTGTGGCTGGTAGGCCCGATTATCTTAGTCTTTAAAACAATTTCACTTTGTGCACTAGAGCATAAAAGTGGCATTTTGTGCAGCATACATCCAGCACAAAGGCGAACTTTGCGAGCATGAGAAGTGTTTTTTTTTTACATTTGTCTAATACCTTATTGTCATTAATTGGCAGGTGGAAGGCGATCTGTTACCACTACGTGCGGCGCAAACGTCAGGTGACGCGTTACCGGAATGGGGACGCTTACACCACCACGCAGGTAGGCGTAAGTGCACTTTTGTGACACATTTATCATCTTTAATTTACCTTCAAAGAGGGACCGTATACCGGTATTCTTTTTATACAAAAATAACGGTATTCAATTTTGGTATCTCTTTTAGTATCTCATATTTTGTATTTGAACCGACTAGTCCAATATTTCAGCGTCATTGCCTACAAACAATTCGATCAATTTCATGATTATACTCTAGGAAAAGTACGGTTTTGGAAAATATTAATTTATAATAGGGTTTTATGTTTTTTTTTTCATTTTAAAACGTTATTCTAAGACCTCTTTCAAGAATCCAATAAATTTTCCACCCGGAAGTAATTAGGTACATACATTTTATTGAAGCATTCGCTGTTTTGTGTATCATTTATCCAGATTATTATAGATCAAATTTAATGTAATTAACCAGAATAAAGATAAAAACATTTTATTTGTATTTTTTCTGACTTTTCAGGATAATTAATTTATAATTTTTTGAATGTCTGTTATTTTATTGGATTTAGTCTCTAGTTAATATTTAAATGATGATAATATCCGTTACAAAGAAAAAATCAGCTTTAATAAATTATTTCCAAATTTGTTTTTTTTTTACTTATTATCAGTAAAACGACTATAGATGACTGGACTAATATATTTTTAATGAATACCGGTATAAATCCCTGCCTTCTAACCGCCATCTTTGTTATGACAAAACAGTACCAGCTCAAGTTCGGGACAAGCTAATGACGTCTAGAGATTAGTTGCTGCAAATCTCAATACGTCAGTAGCGCATACCGAAATATTGCTCCAATTTAATAGATATTCAAGCCTAATTATTATTACGATGATATTAATACAGGTAAGTTACTTGGACGTGAGCGATTGTTGACACATTTACTGCCAAGAATCGCTACGCGTTTCGCTCGTAGCCGATTCCGTTGTTTTCCGCGCATGTAGCGACTACGGGGCGCCCACTAGACGGGTTCCAGGCAGTGAAAGTGTTAAGCTTGTCTTATTAAATGCTTAGAAGTCATCATCATCATCAATCATAAGTCTATTTTCATTAAACTTTTTAGCGCGCATGATGCACATGCACTGCTGTTGGCCATGTAGGATTTTCGCTACATAACGGAAAAATAATGATACGGGTTACGGCGTAGCGCTTATAGCGTTGCATAATAATTATATCACAAAAGGACTTGCGGTTTGATAGAATGTTGATATGTGTCAATTTAGATTGGATAATAGAAATCACCGTAACCCGTATCATTAATCATCTTGTTTCTAAGAGTTTTCCCCACTAGCTAACTTATTTAGTGCTATGCTACGCTCGTATCGGTATGCCGTAGTTGGTAACAGCTATTTTAAACACTGTCATTCACTGCCAAGAAACGCTACGAGCGTAGCGCGTAGCCGATCCAGTGGGTTTGCCGCGTAGGCGCCTGGCTAGGCGGGTTTCTGGCAGAGAATGTGTTACCCTTAACACATTCTCTGCCTTGATTCGAGTCGATTCGCGAAAACCACACTCCCTTGACAGAGACACGCTATGCCTTCCGCGTGCGAGAGAAGGAGATGCAACACTCTTCGGGAATGGCTTTTTTGGACAAATTTCGATAAATACTTAACTTAGTGAAGTTTTATTCATTATTTCATTAAGTGAGATTTTAGATGTGATGAAATGGTATAGTATTAACTTGATTGTGTCGTAAAATAACCAACCCGACTTTGTATTGATTTTCTATAGAGGAAGTTTTAGGCAATCATGTCTTATCAATTAAATCAGATAAATAATCATAATAGTCAAGAATCGTATATCTGAAAATCATACCTTTTAGTTTCTGAATCTAGTCAGAACAGCGTTTCAAAGCACGCGATAATTTCCAATGCACCCCCTTAATCTCCATGTAGCATAAATCACTTTTAGCTCTCTGAAACATGTGTCGTAATGAGCGCTGAATGGGTTATTTTTAGAATCTTATTTTCATTATTTAAGTACCTAAATAAAATGAACAATTTCCATTTCTTTTTAAAGCAAAAGACAAATAGGTTCCTTTCATGGTGCAATCATTGTAGTCGCAGAAAATTTCTCCCCTTGTTTTTGTACTGATTGCATTATTTATTTTAGAGTTGAATGTTTTAATTAAAAAGTGTCCCTTCAGAACTTTGCAAAGGAAAATGTAAAATGAAACAGTACAGTACAGCGGGACTAAGTTTAAGCGAGCTATATTTCTTCTCACAACGTTTATGTTTTTCGAGTAAGATAGTATATATTGTTACAACCCGGTAGAGTTAACTCCGTACCTGGCGCTTATTTATTTATTTATCGTATGGCTATTAAAATACACTGTTTTTATAATCTAAATTTACATTCTGCCAGGTAGTTAGCAGCTGCACTCGTACATTTTTTAAAATCTTCTGCTGGGCCATCGTATTTGGTTAGTGGACACTCCAAGACGATATGTCGCACAGTTTGCTTTGGGCATCCGCAATCGCAGCATCCCTGCTCGCTCCAGCCCCATTTTTTCCGGAGATGGGCACAGTGACCTATGCCCGTTCTCAGTCGACTCAGCATGCACCAGACACGGCGTGATTCGTTGAATCCAGTTGGGTGGCTGCCCGGGTCCAGGTCAAAAAGTTCAGGAGGGGTGTCAGCGGCAGACCATTCATCAGACCAAGCCTCATTTAGACTCCGTTGGAAGCTAGGTTGGTGGGCCAGCAACGCCGGAGGGTTACGTGACTTAAGTCGTTTCTTGGTAAAAGCAGCTAAATCCCGATTGATTGGCAGTTCCGGTCGTTTATGGGTTTTGTCTACCTCCCTAAGCAGGTGGCGTTGACGGCGGAGGTGGGGGGGAGCAATGTTACTTAAAGCCGCGAGCCAGTGTACAGGGGTGGGCTTCATGCAACCCGTGATCAAGCGCATTGAAGCATTTAGATGCGTATCTACGGTTTTGGTGTGAGAGCTGTTAAGCCAGGTAGAGGCACAATATTCTGCCGTCGGATACACGAGAGCCAAAGCGGTTGTTCGTAGGCAGCTAGCAGAGGCACCCCATGTGGTCCCAGTTAGTTTCTGCAGGATGTTTAACCTGGGCCGTAATTTGGCTGCAACGTTATCGAGATGCCTTTATTTACCTGGCGCTTATACATGTTAATAATGAGCACCAGTATATTACAAACCCACATACTTACAACCCGATCGAACCGAAATAACCGTTGAGTCTAAGGAGAGACTTCGCCTCCTTGTGCGTGGTCTATCGCTTGCTCAGAGCATAGAATACTAGAGAGAGGACAAGCCGCCGGCGGCCGTGTCGCAGCTGTATGCTCAATGGGCATACACTGCAATACTGTGCACGCGTGCTGATCGCAGAGAATATTACGTTTTTTCCCAAAATGCCTGATATGATGCGCGTTTATTGTCAAATAAGCGTGTAGGTATACAAGTGTGTGTGTTTTAGATGTGTGCGTGCTTTGTATTGTCAATTACTTGGGCGTTGTGTGGGTTAATGTACTTGCGACAGGCTCACTCTATACAAATCGGCCGCCATGTCCGATCTCCTTATATTCATACATCTGTGATCGCTTGTATATAACGGGTTGTGCTCCGAAGAACTGATCGACATGATGCCTACGGCTGCTTTTTACCGCACACCCTGGAATCTAAATGGTCGTGTACCGTAGGGTTTCAGAGAAATTTCCTCCCTCGGACGCTCCGGTTGTGGAATGAGCTACCTGCTGCCGAGGTTTTCCTGAGGGGCTACAGTATGGGGTTCTTCAAAAAAGGAGTGTATAAATGATTAAAGAGTCGGCAATGCGCATGTAACACCCCTGTAGTTGCAAGCGTCCATATGCTACGGTAACCACTTACCATCAGGTGGGGCCGTAAGCTTGTTTTCACGCAACTTGGTATAAAGAAAAACTCTGCATCTGGAGCTCATTGAAATGTACTAGCGCCAGGTACGTAATTAACTCGACTAGGTGGTCAATTGCGTAACGTTTTTGTATAGGAAAACGATGTTGATTGATCGTTCGAATAGTTACACAACTACTCTTCGTGTTGTACATAGGCTTGAACGCGAATCCACTTTCATTAATATTCACGTCACGTAACGTATTACGTAAAGTACAGTCACCTCTATAAATATGTTTACGTTTACGAACGTATGTCGGGGGAATAAAGTTCAAAATTGGATACATATTTTTAGAGCTGACCGGTAACCACCCACGGACCCTTTAACCCACGCAATGCTGACAGGGAATGGTGTCTGTAAATATTTGTAGCGCCTTGTTTGCTCCTCATCTTTAGCTTGCGCGTAAAGATGCACTTCATGAAAATATGCATCATGGATGTTTTCTATGTATTTAAGTATGTATTTAATCTGTATAAGTATGTTTATCGTCCTCTAGTACCCGTAGTACAAGCTTTGCGTAGTTTGGGACTGGGTCGATTTGTGTAAGATTGTCGGCAAATATTATCTTATCTTATTATTATACATATGTTCCCAACTACATTGCTTATTTTCAAAATAATTTCATGTTTACATACTTAAAATACTGTTTTTCACAGATCTAACGCGATATTTATTTATTTGTGTACAAACCGCGAGAGTTTAAAGTGTTAATTTCATGTTTAGTTTTGTATTTAGTCAGTCACATCTGTATTATTATTACCACGAAATTGACGAAATTAATAAAACACTTTCTTTTACACTAAAATACGGTTAGCTGTGCTTTAATAGGCAATACAAAATGGAATTTTTCAAAGGCTAAATAATTTAATTCGTAAATGAAGTATTGAGTATAGTATGACTAGTTTACTACTACTTCTACTGTAACTTGAAAAACACAGGGCTAACCGTGAATTAAATAATTTAAATGACAGGTGACAGTGGCAGAATTTATTGACTTCATATGTGCCGGGATAGCGAAATATGATTCGTGCCGCTTCGGCCTGATGCTGCATTGGAAGTGTTAATTCGAATTATTTGATCCAGGTGTACTACGAACGGGTTAACACACACAGTGCTAGTACATCGTTCGCGCACGCGTGCTGCGGGCAGCGCGACGCGTCGCGCAATCTTGTGCTCGACTCGAACACTCCCATCACTAAAGTGAGGTTCAGCAAGGGGTTCGCGTTCGCCAACATTGAGGCTGCTAGTGGTAAGTGGAGTTATTTGAACCTGGTGAACTACAAACTGGTGAACACACATCGTTCTCGCACGCGTGCTGCGGGCAGCGGGACGCATCACGGCTCGTGTTAGACTCGAACACACCCATCACTAAACTGAGGCAGCAAGAGATTCGCATTCGCCAACATTGAGGCTGTTAGTGGTAAATGAAATTATTTGAAGCTCGTGAACTACAAACTGGTGAACACACATCGTTCACGCACGCGTGCTGCGGACAACGGGACGCGTCGCGGCTCGTGTTAGACTCGAACACACCTATCACTAAAGTGAGGCAGCAAGAGATTCGCCGTCGCCAACATTGAGGCTGTTAGTGGTAAATGAAATTATTTGAAGCTCGTGAACTACAAACTGGTGAACACACATCGTTCACGCACGCGTGCTGCGGACAACGGGACGCGTCGCGGCTCGTGTTAGACTCGAACACACCTATCACTAAACTGAGGCAGCAAGAGATTCGCATTCGCCAACATTGAGGCTGTTAGTGGTAAATGAAATTATTTGAACCTCGTGAACTACAAACTGGTGAACACACATCGTTCACGCACGCGTGCTGCGGACAACGGGACGCGTCGCGGCTCGTGTTAGACTCGAACACACCTATCACTAAAGTGAGGCAGCAAGAGATTCGCCTTCGCCAACATTGAGGCTGTTAGTGGTAAATGAAATTATTTGAACCTCGTGAACTACAAACTGGTGAACACACATCGTTCACGCACGCGTGCTGCGGACAACGGGACGCGTCGCGGCTCGTGTTAGACTCGAACACACCTATCACTAAAGTGAGGCAGCAAGAGATTCGCCTTCGCCAACATTGAGGCTGTTAGTGGTAAATGAAATTATTTGAACCTCGTGAACTACAAACTGGTGAACACACATCGTTCACGCACGCGTGCTGCGGACAACGGGACGCGTCGCGGCTCGTGTTAGACTCGAACACACCTATCACTAAAGTGAGGCAGCAAGAGATTCGCCGTCGCCAACATTGAGGCTGCTAGTGGTAACTAGCCTTATTTGAACCTGGTGAACTTCTAACGGGTGAACTGCACACATCGTTCTTAGACGCGTGTTGCGAGCATCAGGACCCAAATCAATGCTACAATAGTTTGTACATATATATCACAGTAAAATTGAGAACGTTTGATAGTTCATCTTACGCCTAAGATAAATTTAACCTAGGTTACTAACGGTTCTTACAATTTTCATCATCATCGTCATTAATCAGCCGAAAGACGTCCACTGCTGGCCGTCCTGCGCCACCCGTATCTAGCGGACTCCCGAGACCTTTACCATCAGGGCTTACAATTTTACCATGACATAATTTAGATATTTTGTCTATCTATTATTCTTCAATGTCACAAATAAGGTGGGGTATTTCAAACCGCTGGTTAAAATCTGACCGTGTGGAAAGTTTGATAGTTATCTATAAAATGACGGCTACCGGCGCCATTTTCAACGTTAAACGGTCTGTTAAATGCGTTTGATATAGTTTGTTTTACTTAAAATTACGAAAATGCACTTTACGTTGGATTTTACAATTTTTCTTGCTGTCAAATATGAAAGGAAAAATTACCAAAGTGTCGTCATAAGACTAACTAAATTATGGCACGGGAGTAACTTCTGTTTGTTCTACATATTGTTTATGCGTAATTGTTAAACAACTCTAATTGAAGAAAACCATTAAACAAAACATGGCGGTAGTAGTTGGTATTAGGGTCATTGTCAGTCACAAAAACAAAAATCATCTTTCCGGTGGTCAATAGTTAAGGGCTTACGTTTACATATAATATGTTTTGATCACATAGAATTGTAGAAGGGGCAACGCCGTTTATGCGGATTCAGAGTTCAACCAGAAATTAGGCTTTATAGTCCTTAACTTTAGCAATGTCCACCGAACAGACGCGAACCTAAATCTGACAATGACCCATTAAGTACTTTTCGTGATTTTAAGTAAAACAAACTATACAACACGCCCTAACAATCAAATAGGTTATTATGCACTTATTCTCTCACTTGTGGCGCGTTAGCTAGCAGTTAGTTAGACACCGCACTTTAAACAATACTACTTTGTATTTAAACAATATTATAATTATATACCTACGTTAGTAGGTGCTGCTTTTCGAACAGAGTCTCAGGTAGGCCCAATAAAGAGAGGTATTTTAATATCCTTAAATTACGCTTACTTTATATTTAGGTCCGAGATGTATAAAATTATTCGACCAGATTGAGATCGAGTAAATTTCTTTCAAATTACTCTGTGACAAAAGCAGACAATTTGAAACGAAAAAGTCTATTTTTACAAGAAAATTACGATTGCTCACCTTTGAAGAAACTAGGTTATTTAATTTCCACAAGAATTATTCAGTAGACTATTAAGAATATAATTTTTCAGAGTTCGAAGATCAAAGATCGCGGTTTTTTGCGGAGCACGAGCGGTTTGACGACTTCATGGAGATGAGAGAAGGCTTGGATCTTATTGGAGTCAGCTCCTTCAAGGAATATATGGTTGCATACCGGTATAGTATTCAAGACTTGTTGATTCATCCCATGCTGGTATGGGCTTGTGACCTTAAATTTGTTTACGATGCCATTCGAACCAGTTTTTGTAGATGAACAAATGTTTGTATGGAAGCAACTACATTTAAAGGACATTAATACCCAAAAAATCGAGTTAAAGACAGACCTCGCTGACAGCAGCCGAAACGCTTCATACTGATTGGCTTTAAAGTATGACGTCACACCGTGCAATTTGCACTAACCGTTGCATGAAACATGAAGTAAATTGCTGTTTCGGTCGCGAAATACTGCGTTTAGGTCCATAGTGGTCATACAAATTTGTTTCTATAAAAGCGTAAGGATTCTATTGGTACCTTTAAATTTACTCTTGGACAATAAATAAAAAAACTTTTTTTTCTAAACTTTCAAGGTTCATATCTTTTTATGATTTGAATTATATTTTGTAATTTATACTTTATTACAATAATTTGATGGTTTACTATCATTTAGCAACACGACGTTATCAATTTTAACACCACGCAACTAGCCTATTGTAAGGAGGAAAATTCTGTGAAACTAGAGCTTGGTAGTTTATATGTGAAAGGTCACAAGCTCTGGAACCACTTTTTCGATATCCAAAATTCGTCAGATGTAGACTGGAAGAAGCACTATGTTGTCTATACGAAATTCCCTGTTTGAAAATGGCCAGGCACATCTCACAGCTTGCTGAGACACGTTTACGTTTCCATTGAGGACGCGAAACTGAGGCAAGTTAGTGCAATTGACTCAATTTTTGTGTGCCATTTGTGGATATAATCTATCAATTGGGACGAAGGCTATTTTCTATTCTGCGGGTTTGTCTGCATTCATTGAAATACCTACGCGGGCGAAGTCTTGCAGGCATAATACATGTATCAAATAACGCGTTAGGTAATATAACACTATTTAGGCAAAGATCAATCTGACGCATTTTTTTATGAAATAATGTTCATGTATGTTCGTAGGTATTAGGTAACTAGGTACTTACTTTGAAATAATTAATTTCTCTAATTTGGCCGGAAACTATCCAGTTATGATGTTTTTGAAATATAATAAGACTAGTACGAACTTAATTATTATGTATTACCATTGGTACTTCATTTGCTACCACTCCTTTAGTCAATCCAACCACCGGAAATTAATGAAAATTACAATTAATTTGCTACTTAGTTGTAACTGTTATAAGTGAAGTTATTTAGTGATAGGTAGTTTAAAACAACTTGGCACTTTAGTGCGAGGGAACGGAGGAATATAATCAATTTAATGTTTTTATTTTTTGTGACAGGGACGCTGACCGCTGCCCATGGTATTCTTCTCAATGGCTGTTTTGGACACTGTCATGCTTCCTACTCTCTTGGCCTCTCCGTATCGTCATAGAATGTAACACCGCCTACGTCCATTATACAGTGAGTATTTATTTTATGTACAGTCAAAGAATTTAATTTCCTACCCATTTAGGACTATTTCAAAGTGACACTGTAAATAAAATCAAAAGAAGTCTCTTACGTTTTGATTGATTACGTCACTTTGACAAAGTCCAAAGTGGGTAGGAAATTAAATTCTTTGACTGTACCTACGTAGGCTAGTAAAAACGACAGCAAAAACACGAAACGAGCGCTGCAGATGTTTCCTTCCTTTTTTCCAAATAGACACTTCAGGTCACCGAGATAACTCGGCCGACAATTTGTTCCAACTTTTTCCCGCGGTTATTTTCATTAAATAAATTATACGATGAAAATTCAACGTTCATTTGTTCGCAGATAACCAAGATATTTGGAACAAACTATGAACTGGATCCGAGTAGACAGTTGGATATCGATACTCACTTGTCAGATACAATGCCGCCAGTTCCACAGAGGAATTATGCCTGGGCCATAGCAGATGAGCAAAGCGCTTTGCTATGCTCCGCGCCCCGCCCACCTCGTACCCTTCCTCTCTCACACGCTTCGACAGTTGACAGCCTTGAGCTGTTTGCAGCCATCCGAGAGAATTGTGCCTTAGTTCCTTCCTATTCAGAAGCCATGCGTATCGACGCTGCTCTCAGAGAAGATCCCGCAGAGAATGCTCAAGCTAATGGGGTACAAATCAACATGGAATCCGAGCCAAGACCTGCCCGACCTACCATAAAAGCGGCTTCCTTCGATGAACCGCAACACAGGGCCAGGGTTGCTGTAACCAGCACGCATTCTAGTCATAATATATCTGCACTCGCTAGATCACATGAAGCTAAGCAGCAGAATCGGCGATCTTGGGCGGGTATGGTGTCCACCAATCGGACAGCGAGGCAAATTCTTGAAGAAATCCGATCCTCTGCCCCAATATGTTACCAACCAATGCCGGAATCCCAGTCTCCTCCACGGGGCGGAGACAATACGTTATACTTTTCAAGGGAACTGTCGCCAACCTGCTCTAGGGATCCGTTTGGGGGCAGGGCCCAAACGACTCCGACTGACGAACCTCCGTCGTATGAAGAAGCGTTGAAACTTCCGGCCTTGAGGAAGTTGACGAGGTCGGTCACTGGAACTGATCTATCCGGCCCGAGGAGGGCATTCCTAAGAGATGTGCTATCTTATAGAAGGTCTTGTCTTGAGGGAGTGGGCGTGCTAGCAGGAACAAAATCAGTGCGGCTCCCTAACAGCGACCCGGGTGACGAAACACCGCTATAGCGCTTCTATACACTCGTGCAATTATTGACTCTATGGTGCAATCAAATATACTCAACTCGTGGTGCCCGCGGCTTCACCCGCGCTAATTCTACATTTTTAATCAGCCTGTACTTTATTTAGCGATATTGGGTAATAGTGGCCAGAACCAAGCTGTAAATATTATAAGATAATTTAATGAAATTCAATATTGTTAATGATGAAATACTTAAAGGCCGTCATCGTCAGACTTGCGTTGTTATTGTAACGTATATTATAAATTTACATTAAGTGAGATACTATAATAACTTAGAAGGTGCAGAACAGAGCGGGGGACCGAATTTTGACTTTCGAGCACTCGAAAATTAATTAAAAGAAAATACGATTGTAGTGTCAAAATTGCAGGCACTTACTTTCTACCGATAGAATTGAATGTGAGTGGTAAAAACCCCTCGTTTTTAAATTTTCTGTTGCTAACTCAAAACAGCATTACATCATTGTTGACAGTTTGCGAGTGAAAGAGTCGCTCGAAAGTCAAAAATCGGTTCCCAGATCGATAGCTTTATCAGCTTATACGATTGGGCGATGGTTTCGGAATTATCGGAGTAAGTAGATAGTTTAACGAATGAGCTTGCACAATTACAATTTAGTAGTACTTATGTAGATAGTATTGAACAATATTATATGTCTGCTTGCATACTATTAATAATGTGTTACACAAGGCATCTACAATATCTACAAATCTACGGAACACCCTCTTTTCGTAACTAACGTTTGGCAAACTGATTAATTTCGCAACTTTTCATTTCCCAAACTCGGAAACTGTAAATATTTCAGGATTTATTTCAAGGCCATCGTGTAGAACCCTGTAGGTTAGGTTAGGTTAGTTTATAAAAATCCTGAAATATTTAACAGTTTCAGAAATATTAAGAAGTTGGGAAATGAAAAGATGCGAAATGAATCAGGTTGCCAAATGTTAGGTTGGAAAACATTAGTGAACCGCAAATCTACATTTATAATAGGGGCCGAGATCCGCTTAATTAATAATTAAATTTCATCACAAATACCTACGGTATTAAATGAATTTTAATAATCTTATTATCACAGCGGTCCTTCGTTAAATCTCAAGGGAAAACATTTTCAAATAATATTTTTTAATAGCCACGCTTCAATTGACAAATGACCCTCATAGCATATTTTATTACTTACACAAAAGATTTTAATTTTTGTTGGAAAACGCAAATGAATTCTTTTGCTCTGGGAAAATGTAAAGTTTCCTGTTTCATTTGCAGATTTTCGTGGAGACCAGTGAATTACTGTGAAAGGAAATAAGTGATTACTTTATAGGACTTGTTAAAGAAAAAATATTGTATAGATATGAGGCAGTGCCTTATATCGTTGTTTGGCACTAGGCATTTAGCACGTAGCGATATTGTGACTTGTCAAGTATTGCATTACCTACATTTAACTAATGTTTTTTGCATTAAAGGATTTGCTGTTTAATAAAATTTGAATACAAACTATCTCTAATATCTTGTACAATTTTCAATCGGAATTGACAGAGAAAAATTAAAAATCATATAAGTAATTAGTGAATTTCACTACTACCCACTAAATCCTAGTTTTTTTGCAGTTTGTTGTGATTAGACTTATTAATTGAAATATTACCGTTCAGTTAAAAGTGAGGTTTTTATTTCTCCAAATGAACTGATTGATTTAACGGCCGCTATAAACTATTTTGTTTAATGTAATTCCATTATTCTAATGTAAGGTATACGAATTATAACCATTTAAGCAATATTAATCTGATTTTCATCCGTGTATATCATAAGAGCAATGTCTTTACGCAATGCTGGGTGCACTGGTATAATTATTAATTTAAATATAAAATTAAATGTCATTAATTATAATATATATTTCCTTTGTATGTTACTAAGTCCCGAATATACGGGATTATTAAGAACATTTCTCAAAGACCCTCGCACACACCTAATGTGACTCCAGAATGAAAACGTTATAAAAGTCAAACATGTGCAGATAATATCAACTCAATTCAATTAAAGTGACTTTAAGAGTTAAATTACATACGACTGCTAGATGGTGTATGTTACGACGTTTTAATCTTGAGTCATGATAGCCACAATTATTATAATTGTATTTAACTGACCCTTTCTCTAAATCCGTCCTTCACTTGTCTTACCTAACCTACTTCAATTTTACCTTTATTTATACCCGCTTGTGTTAGGCCATTGAATACCTTAATCTTCTCTCATACCAAATGGTGTGATATTTAATCAAAATAAGCTTTTTATTTTTATACTTTTGCAGTGTATTTACTTACCCTAATGTAGGTCGGAGTCAGTCTACCGTGTGATTCGTGTGTCTAACTAGCTCTCGTTTTCAAAAGAATAAACTTACTCGTAACTTACGTTTTCTCCTTTTATGCACATGCTAGAATGATCGCGTTTAGGTTAACTCAAGTGCAAAAATATGTATCAATTTAATCCTCTCACAAATGGAGATGAGAATGTTAAGATGGATGTGTGGTGTGACGAAAATGGACAGAATAAGAAATGAGTATATTAGAGGAAGCCTGAAAGTAGCCCCTATCATCGACAAATTGAGATCCCATCGCCTTGCGTGGTATGGACATATTATGCGGAGGGATGACAGTCATGTGACCAAAAGAGTGTTAGGTATGAACGTGGAGGGATGGAAGAAACGAGGTAGGCCAAGGAAAAGGTGGATGGACTGTGTGAGAGAGGATATGAAGAGGAAGGAAGTAAGTGACGAGATGACGAGTGTCAGGGAGGTATGGAGGAAAAGGACATGCTGCGCCGACCCCAAATACATGGGATAAGGGCAAGAAAATGATGATGAAAAATGTACCGAAACCTTAATCCGGTGACATGAGAGCGATGGGACATATGAGTAAGTAATATGCACCCATATTTTAACACTTGACTGTTCGATATAAAGCAGTCGACCACAGATGTATGAATATAAGGAGATCGGACATGGCGGCCGATTTGTATAGAGTGAGCCTGTCGCAAGTACATTAACCCACACAACGCCCAAGTAATTGACAAGACAAAGCACGCACACATCTAAAACACACACACTTGTATACCTACACGCTTATTTGACTATAAACGCGCATCAAATCAGGCATTTTGGGAAAAAACGTAATATTCTCTGCGATCAGCACGCGTGCACAGTATGGCCCATTGAGCATACAGCTGCGACACGGCCGCCGGCGGCTTGTCCTCTCTCTAGTATTCTATGCTCTGAGCATTCGACCCTCTCGCACTAGTATACTATACAGTGAATGACAAATGCTTTACGTCCGACATTAACTCGATCATGCTAGCTGCTATCCAATTCTGACGGGTCTAAAAGTATTTTGCCAAAAGTGATACTAATATGTAATTAATGGATAAGATATTGGCTAGATAAGGAGCACGATGTTCAATTAGTATTGAATACGATTCAGTACCAAGATATTTTGTGAGTCAGAAAACAGATGATATGATTTGACGACCTCTGTAGCCTAGTTGGTAGTGACACTGCCTACGAAGCTGGAGGTCCCGGGTTCGAATCCCGGTAAGGGCATTTATTTGTGTGTTGAGCACGAATATTTGTTCCTGAGTCATGGATGTTTTCTATGTATTTAAGTATATATTTATCTATATAAGTATGTATATCATCGTCTAGTACCCATAGTACAAGCTTTGCTTAGTTTGGGACTAGGTCGATTTGTGTAAGATTGTCCCCAAATATTTATTTATTTATTTTATTTATTTATGTTTTGGGGTAAAATTTTCAACAATGTAAAGGTCTAATCTAAAGTGGTGTTAAGTAGTAGTGGAGTCTTAATCACGGGATGAGGCATTTCACTCTAGAATACTCCAGAAACTACTTACTTATCAGCATTATTTAGATTTTACGTGTTATTACAATGGTTTAAAATCAACTTACAACGCTATGTGTTGCAAACTTTGTGTAATATTTAATACGGAAAACCATTATTTAAATGTGTTACATGCGCTTGCCGCAAATTTTTAATTTAAATGATTATTTGAACGACAGTACAGTCATAATTATAAGCATTAATGTAAACATTTTAGTGCCAATGACAAATAGCACAAAAATGTCACTAACGTTACAGCAAGTGCCGTAAATTTATAGTTACGTAGACATGGACAGTAAGTTGTAATTACGCTTTTAATATTCGATATAGTAATTGTAAATTATTGCTAGGCTTTGACCACATAGTTGGGGAGACAAAAGTACGTAAGTTATGCTAATTATTCAAATTAAGTTCTTCGAGTCGAAAGAGGTCTATTTTATGTTGTAAAACATGAAAGTAGTAATAATTTATTTTTAGAACAAAGTTTTAACCGACTTCAAATCAGTAGCCAAATTGCTTCAAGTTTGCCTATAAAATTTGAAGAGTTCCCTCGATTTCTCCAGGATCCCAGGAGGAGGTACTCAGATCATATTATCCTATCATATACTATTAAACAAGCAATATTTGTATATATATATATATATATTGGCAATCACGTTCTCGGAAACGGCTCGAACGATTTCGATGAAATTTGGAAAACAGGGATTTACGGGGGTGAGAAATCGATCTAGGTCTACTGTCCGGGAAAATTTGTTTTCTCCGTATTTTGTCCCTTTCCACCCGAGCAGAGCTACATAAGTATGTATAATATTTTGATAGAATACCATCCGAATCACGGCCTGCATTCTGGCGCCAACACTTCGATGAATTTTGTGTTTAATATATATATTTTTAATTATAACTTCAGCTATGTGATTAAAGGTTTTTAGTTACTTACGCTAAAAGGTAAATGAATATTTTCGATTGTAAATTATTGGCGAAGAGAAGTTTATTATTTTCAATAAACAATGTTACAAAGTCTCGCAGTTGTTTTAATTAATTTAGCGAACCCCGTTCCAAACTCGCAGGTAAATGGTGTTTTAAGGCTCCGCATGTTCATGGTATTCAAGTATTCAAGTATTTTATTGCATTCGTGTTGTTATAGTATAGTACATAGTTAACAGATGTTACAGTAAGTTTCAAACATGAACCCTGCAAGGGCATCGCAATACATAGGTATGGTCTTCTCTCCCTCTCACTGAGCATACGCGTGAGCGAGATGGAAGTGCGTGTTCGAAAGCGCGGATATCATGTTTTTGGCAGAATATGGGTGGATTGCAAAAAAATTGTACGTACCACAAAGGAATATTCACAAAAATGTTACACAATGAAACAATTGGATGGTAATTTGTATGGAATAAAATATTGTGTAACACCAAAACGTCACACAAATGACGCAAAAACTTCACACAAACGAAGCAAAATTGGGGTTAGAAAACAAATAGAAAAAAACCGTTACGAATTTTAATATTTGAATATTGCTAGCCGATTACTTATTTAATTCGCCACCCAACTATGTAAAAACAGCACTGACGTAACACAAAGGAACGAAATCCTTCCCCGAACTTTGATATAAGATATTAATATAAAATATTTGTTCTAGAGTCCTGAAAAACAATTTCCTTGATGTTATTATATGGTGTTAAACAGACCACTAATTTCTTGGCCAGAGCTGTTTGAATCAAAGTTATGATTTTTTGAATACTGCGAGTTACACAAAAGTCAGATGAAATTTGTATGGGAGCAGAAATTCAAATTTTTTATGAACGCGTTTTTTTAAATGTTTTTATCAATGTTATAATATAAACCTGTACAAATTTTATTAAACTATGAACAAGACTACGTGAAATCATATCTGGAATACATGTTATTTCAATACTTAAATTTTTATAGAATTTTGAAGTATGAAGACATTTCCAATTCACCCATATATCAGAAAACGAGAAAAAAGTAAGTAAGAAAATTAAGTTATTGTTCATTTCTTTATAACGAAGATAATAAAATTTCATCATTTTCTGATAAAAAGTGGAGCAGTAAAATGGTTACAAGTGAAATAATAGGGTTCACTTTAGATTTTTTTTTCTTTACTTTCTTTTGCTAAAATGGATTTCTACGAAAACTATGTTACTTCTCATATCTTGCAGATTATGATATATTTTTTTTGTTACGTCATAATGTATAAAATGGTTACTAAACAACTAATTTTTACGAAAATTTGAAAGGTTCATAAAACGAATTATTAAAAAGTCGTAACGCTTGGATGGATACGGTTGCCCTGAATTTAATTTGCAATTTTGAGGCCTTTCTCGTGTGACTATAGGTATTCGAATCCTGAGTTTTTGACTTTCGCTCGATATAAAAAAATCACGAACATAGGTCTAAATTTACATTTACAATACACTTAAAAAATTCGTAACAAATTATGCACAAAAGCTAAACATATTAACCTATGTATACCATGTTTTTTAAGCAAATAAATGATTTATGATTTGGTTCTAAAAATCGGCAATATCATGTTTGAGGGAACTCAGCTATTACTTATTTATTTATTTACACACACCAAAAATTTAAATTAATAAACATGATATCCGCGCTTTCGAACACGCACTTCCATCTCGCCAACGCTTATGCTCAGTGAGAGGGAGAGAAGACCGTGAACCGTGAACCTATAGGTCACCTTAAAACATTGCCTCTAGCTAGATACAGATAGACTACATATTTATAGGCGCTTTTTAGGGTTCCGTAGCCAAATGGCAAAAAACGGAACCCTTATAGATTCGTCATGTCCGTCTGTCTGTCTGTCCGTCCGTATGTCACAGCCAATTTTTTCCGAAACTGTAAACCGCATTAAGATTTTTACACAAAAATCGAAAAAAAAACAATAAGTTTTAGGGGTACCCATACACAAAACTGAAACTCAAAAATTTTTTTTCATCAAACCCATACGTGTGGGGTATCAATGGATAGGTCTTAAAAAATGATATTAAGGTTTTTAATATCATTTTTTTCTAAGCTGGATAGTTTGCGCGAGAGACACTTCCAAAGTGGTAAAATGTGTGTCCCCCCCCCCTGTAACTTCTAAAACAAGAGAATGATAAAACTCAAAAAAATATATGATGTACAATTACCATGCAAATTTCCACCGAAAATTGGTTTGAACGAGATCTAGTAAGTAGTTTTTTTTAATACGTCATAAATCGTAAACCGCAATTTATTTAATGGAATCCTTCATGTGCGAGTCCGACTCGCACTTGGCCGCTTTTTTAATAACTGCAATGAGTGCTTGTTAAATGGATCAATCAACTTGGTACTTTTTGTTGCTATTGTGTCACGTAAGCTACGAGACAATGTGCAGATTTTTTTTTAGAAATAAAGTTTTGTCAAAAATTTCGTTTTTGGTACAAGCTTTTATTGCCAACTGTACTTTTCTGTACCTATGCCAACGATCAACTACTAGTCGAAACGTTTCTAACGAGTCCAAGCTCACCAGGGTTGGTTACGTTGTTTAAGTACTGAAAAAGAGCACATCGGTATTGTATGTGACAAACTTAAATCGGTGCTTGGGGGTGGGGGGGGGGGAGGGGGGTATCTTATTGGAAATAAACATTCATTCGTTTACTTAATCTATGGAGCTGTCAAAATGACGTTCAACTTAGCTGTCAAGTTGACTCTGTATACCATTCCCTTCTTACCGAACCTGTAATGGCGGATGATGTGCTTAGAAGTGCTAAGTACTAAAATAAACGATATAGACTTATTTATGGGGCTTTTAATAGTTAATTCCATTAGGTTATGGGCCCAGCGCCCATGAATAAGTCAGATCGACAAA
Source organism: Epinotia brunnichana (assembly GCA_963854355.1). Lineage (NCBI taxonomy): Eukaryota > Metazoa > Arthropoda > Insecta > Lepidoptera > Tortricidae > Epinotia > Epinotia brunnichana. The sequence goes on along the minus strand of OY977949.1, from coordinate 10,099,467 downwards.
GGATAGCGTAGAAAAGTGAAGAAATCCCAAACGTGGTAAACGGCCATAAAAAAAGGTCACATGTGTTTCAATAAGGGGTAGGCTTCTTACTTTCAGCTTTCAGCCTAAATAAGCAAAATATTAAGAATGGCGACGTCCGCGAACCATATTCCACAGCTAGAAAGTGGAAACTTCGAAAATTGGTTGTTCAGAATTGAGATGGCGCTGGATGAAAAAGGTATTAAAGAAACAGTTAAAAGTAAAACTGAGGACAAAGCTAACAAAAGCGATGCTAGAGCACGAAATGTAATAATTCAAGGACTGCCAGACAAATATCTAGAGTACGTGAAGGGCGCAACCACAGCATTTGAAATGATCGACAAACTGAAGGCTGTATTTCAAAGGAAAAGTACGCTAAGTACCTTATGTCTCAGGCGTGAGTTTATCAACTTAAAATGCAGAAAAGAAGAAAGTGTACAAGAATTTCTTAATAAATTCGAAAAGTTGACACAGGACATAGAAGCAAGTGGAACCAAAATAGACGAGAAAGAGAAGGTTTGCCAGCTATTGCTTAGTGTAGAAAAGGCTTATCAACCTTTGGTAACAGCTTTAGAAATGTCCAATGTTGAACTCACAATCGAGTTCATAAAAGGAAAATTGCTGGATGCAGAAATGAAAGAGAAAGGAAATCACAAAGAAATAAACAAAACTAAAGGCGAATATGTGTTTCAAAGCTATTCAGTGAAGTGCTATAGTTGTGGAGGTCTAAATCACTATGCCCGAAATTGCCCAAAGAAAACCAATAACTACAGGGGCCGTGGCAACTTCAGAGCTAGAGGGGCCAGAGGAGCTGCAAATGTCGGAGAGAGGCACACCAATTCAAATGCCATAACGTTTGTAGCAGCTCAAAGAGTATCAGCTGATAATAAGCCCCAGTACAAAGAAGAAATCCAACTCGTGATCGATTCAGGGTCAACATACCATCTGATAAACAAAAGATATGAAAAGTATATGACCAACATAAAACAAATTCCACAAATTAATATAAGAGCGGCCAACGGTGGCATCATTAAAGCTACATGCAAAGGGAATTTAACACGAATGTCTGAAGAAGGATACGAAGTTACAATAGAAGATTGTCTAATAATAGACAACTTGTCACATAATCTTTTATCAGTACTTAAACTAAACGAAAAGGGTCTTCAAGTAATATTTGACAAGGAAATAGTACTTATACAGAAAGGTAACATCAAAATACAAGGCGACTGCAATGGAAAATTATTTACTATGAAACTTGACCTTAATAGAACACATGCATTGGTATCAAAAGAAGAAGACAACCTTTGGCATAGAAGAATGGGACACCTTAATTATGGAGGAATGAAAATCTTAGGTCTACCTTTATCTACAATCAAATGCACAATATGCATGGAAGCTAAAGCAAGCAGATGTCCATTCAGTGAAAACCCGGTACCTAGAACCAAAAGAATAGGCCAGTTGGTGTACTGCGATATAGGAGGGCCAGTTACGCCTATTACTCATGAAGAAGAGAAATATTATCTAACGATAATTGACGACTATTCGCATTTTATGGAAATACACCTACTACACTCAAAGAGTGAAGCGAAGAACTACATCATGAAATATATAAAAATTATGAAAAATAATGGAAATAATGTGAGACGAATTCGAATAGATCGAGGTGGAGAATTCCTCAACGAGGATCTTGCTTCATTCTATGCAGAGCACGGAATTATACAAGAGACTACATGTGCCTACACCGCCCAGCAAAACTCTATTTGCGAGAGGATGAATCTCACTCTGGGAAATAAAGTCAGAGCTATGTTACTAGAAACAAACCTTCCTAAGTACCTATGGGGCGAGGCGATGAGATGTGCTGCCTACACTATAAACAGATCACCTACAAAAGCACTACAAGGAGACACGCCAGCAAATATATGGTATGGTAAAAATAATTTAAATAAAGTGAGAGTTTTTGGTGCGAAAGCTTGGAGCATGATCTTTCCAAGGCCCAACAAACTAGAGCCTAGAGCGAAGCCCATGAGAATGATAGGATACTGTGGATCAGGATACAGACTATGGGATCCAAAGACCAATGAGATAATAGAATCGCGAGATGTAAGATTTGATGAGTCAAACTACAGATATGAAGACAGTGAAAAAGTTGTACAAACTATTATCTATGATGAAGAAGAAGAACCTTCAAAATCTAACTACACTACACCGGAAATGACAAACATGGAGAATACAAAAGAACCAGTTCAAGGCACAGAAGAACCAGCACAAGGTACAGAAGAAAACCAGGAACAACAACCTCAACAACGTGAAAGAAGAGAAATAAAGTTACCCAAGAAATATGACGACTATGATATGATAACCATAGCATACGCACTGCTATCTGAAGATCCTATAAGCTACAAGGAAGCTATACAAAAAGAAGGATGGTCGGAAGCCATAAAGAAAGAACTACAAGCTCAAAAGAAGCTAAGAACATGGGAGGAGTGTGAATTACCTAAAGGTCACAAGGCTATCGATACAAAATGGGTATTCCGCACGAAAGCTGACAACACAAAGAAAGCCAGGCTAATGGCTAAGGGCTTTCAGGAACAAACAACTCAGAATGTTTATGCACCTGTAGCAAGGATGACAACTGTGAGACTATTTTTGAATAAAGCTTTTCAAGAAAACTTACATATTAATCAGCTAGATATACCTACAGCTTTCCTAAACGGGGAGTTAAAAACTGATATTTACATTAAATATCCCGAAGGAGTACAAATGAAACAAGAAGGAAGAGTCTTAAAGCTTTGTAAAGCTTTATATGGACTAAAAGAAGCTCCGAGGTGCTGGAATGAAAAGCTCAACCGATTCCTAACAGAAAATGGACTTAAACAATCACAAAGTGACTTCTGCCTATACACAGGTACAAATGTGTACATACTTATATTTGTAGATGACATACTAGTAATTGGAAATGGACAGAACATAATACAAAAATTAAAAGAAGAATTTCAAGCAAAAGACATGGGAAAAATAAGCAAATTTTTAGGAATGGAAATATCTCAATCCAAAGATGGGATGGAAATTAAACAAACACAAATTATAGAGAAAATTTTATCGAAGTTCAACATGCAAGATTGCAAGGGATGCAATACACCAATGGAAGTCGGATTAAAAATAAATGAAAATGAAAAAGTGATGAACGACATCCCTTACAGACAACTTATAGGTGCACTTATGTATCTAGCTACAATAAGCAGACCAGACATAGCCTATGCTACGGGATTTTTAAGTAGATACATGATTCGCCCAACACCAATTTTATGGACAGCTGCGAAGAGAATCCTAAGATACCTGAAACAGACAAAAGAAAAAGGATTAGTGTACAGGAGAGAAGATAATAATAATTTACTAGTCTTTTCAGATTCAGACTGGGGAAGTGAACAGTGTGAAGCCACCATATATATTTCCATCCATGTATGTATATCAGGTATTCAAAATGTATCTTTAGATTTGGCTATTTACCAACAACAGTTTGCAAGACGTAAAACCCAGAACTTAATTGTTAGTGTTCTCATAAAAGTGAATTACCGCAATGTACAGATAACAAACACATTATTTAAGTCGCAAAACCTTATCTTGCTACATGCACATTGCGTCAAGTCTTTGTATCACCAAGGGGCCCAAGTGTACGCCCTTGGTGATACAAAGACTTAACTATCTACAATCTTATTACCATTACCAACCTATTATTTATGTTGTTATATAAGGGGCTACGGTAGCTTAGCGGTTCAGGCATGCGGATGCCGAACGGCGGTCTTGGGTTCGAATCCCGGCTCGTACAGTCACCGGCATAAATATATGATGGAACAAAGGCCGCAAAAATATCTGATGACAACTCTATTCCTAAAGCCGTAAGAGCGTGTCAGATATTTTTGCGACCTTTGATCCATCATTATATTGATGCCGGTGTCTGTACATACCTATGAGTTTTTCGGAACGTATGTACGGAGTATAATTGGGTACTATTTTATACTTTCACGCGTTAGTTTTCAGTGGCACATCTTTTTTCTTATGTTACTAGATGATGAAGAGTGTATTGATGTAAACTACCTATATGTTTTTTCTCTTATCGTGAGAATAAATGAATAGCGGAAATATTTGACTATGATTCAGTACGGGCTTACAAAGTAGACTCTATGTAATACCTACATTATATTATCTCTATACACAAGTGTAATGGGCACCTAACATACTGGTAAATAAGGAAATGTATTAAAGATGAAACGAAACTGCTGGTTGCTCTGAGTATTCTAGATTTTAAAGTGATGGTCCAAGGACTTCATTAACAAGCCCATTGAGTTTTTAATGTTAATACAACTACTTAAAAATAAGTTAATGATTAGAATAGATAAAATCATCATGTAAGTAGTTGAGATACTTTATGTCAGATAGCTGGCGCTATCTATTGGTTTAGTTGATTTATCAGTAGTTGAATACTTGGGATCAAGTCTTATGGATGTTTGGAGACAAAGTATACTTAGCGCTAGACGCGCGCGGCTAGTATTAGCGCCATCTGGTGATCTCGCTGATTTACTGCTTTATAAGTAATTTACTGAAGTTTAATGGTAACTTTCGTAATTGTTTCTGTTATAACAGGAACGATACTTCATTTTGTGTTCGACCTGGCTATCACGCTAGGTTAGATTATTGGCAAATGATATTTGGCTAAAATATAAAAACTAAGTAACAACTATGTTTCAAAAAGCCAGATATAAAAACTTTGACAATATACTCTGAACATCTACAAGTATATAATTATCATTTCAAGATTGCACAGCGAGGCATAATTAGGAATTAAACGAACTTACCTGTAAGTGAAGTTCTATTCTAATTATGTGAGCTGTGCAATCTTGAAATGATAATCCCACCCGCCTCATACCCATGTTGTAAGGAAGTGTATCAAAGTTTCTTTTAGACAATCCGTGCCTGGATCTGACTTTGCTGGCATCAAGTTATCATCATCATACAGGACAGGGTGTTGTGGAATACCTTCTCCCTACTCTAAACTAAATGACAAGCAGCGGGGTGCGGCCCGCGGGAGGGGTCACGGGTTCGTTCGGAAATCGGTGTTTTTATTTTATTTTTCCATCTAGAAACCCTTGTGCTCTGAATTTTGTGGAAATTGGCTGTACGATTAAGGACGTACTACAAGTATATAATTATCATTTCAAGATTGCACAGCTCACATAATTAGAATAGAACTTCACTTACAGGTAAGTTCGTTTAATTCCTAATTTTATTGTATTGTAATGCAATATAAACATTAATTAGGAGATCTTGTTAAGGCGACGTGAGCTCCAAAAACTGATTTTTAAAAAATCGTAGCTCTTGTTTGGATTATAATACGGCTGCCCTAAATTTAATTAGCAATCTTGAGGCCTTTCTCGAGGGAAATCAGCTATTCGAATCCTGAGTTTTTGACTTTCGCTCGATAGAAAAAAATCACGAACATAGGTCTAAAATACACTTAAAAAAATCATAACAAATTATGCACAACAGCTAAACATATTAAAATTGGTTCTAAAAATCGGCAATGTCATGTTTGAGGAAAATCAGCTATTACTTTTTTATTTATTAAAACGCACAAAAAATTAATATTAAAAAACATGATATCCGCGCTTCCAAACACGCACTTCCATCTCGCTCACGCTTATGCTCAGTGAGAGGGAGAGAAGACCACGAACCTACGTCCCCTTAAGTACACAAGGAAAGGCAACCTACGAACCCTGACCAGTAAGAATGTATACATAGTTAACAAATATAACAACACGTATGGGCAAAGAGTGTGGTCTAACTACCTACCCTTTGTATTAAACAGCTTTCCCAAAACTATTGTAGAAAATATAGAAAGTAAACCTACACAAACTAAAAATATAATTAAGAAAATGTTCATAATGGCCCCCAGTAGTAACATAGATAAATATAACTAGTTATTAAGATAAAAAAGTTTAGTAAATAATCTTAAATATTAAAGATTGTACTAAATGTAACTTACCGACCGCTATTGACGACCGCTTTAGCCTAGTTGGTAGTGACCCTGCCTACGAAGCAAGAGGTCCTGGGTTCGAATCCTGGTAAGGGCATTTATTTGTGTGATGAGCACGAATATTTGTTCCTGAGTCAAGGATGTTTTCTATGTATTTAAGTATTTATTTATCTATATAAGTACCTATGTTTATCTTCGTCTAGTTCCCATAGTACAAGCTTTGCTTAGTTTGGGACTAGGTCGATTTATGTAAGATTGTCCGCAAATATGTATTTATTTATTTATTTATGTATGTAATTTAATCATAGATCTGAAAATAAACTGTTCAAATTTAAAAAAAAAAAATTTTATTTGACAACTGTTCAATGAAAATAAATTGGTTTTTCAATAGCAACATATAAACATTACGAAAATACTCGGAAAGTATGAAGCTTTCATTTATGTTTGCTACCTATTTAAGATTTTAAATTCATAAAAACTAACAATGAGGACGTTGTTTGTTTGTGGCGCCTCAACATTAATACTACTTAAGAGCGTAGTCGGTCTGCGACAAAATTGAGAAATAGGTATTTGTACAAACTATTGCCGTCGCGTTGCGCCCAAGCGACCGCGTGCGATGCGCGATAGGGACAACCGCAGCTCAGACCGATTTTCACTACAAAATCTTGACAAGATCGATGCTTTGTATTCCCCTGTTTTCTCTGCCAAACCTGCGCCGATTCAATTATGTTTGGTGTTGAAATTTAGAGGAAGAGTAGATCTATGTTTCTATTATTTTGTTTTAACGTAAAAACTTGTCATATTTGTCTGGTAGTCATCTGAATATGACAGTAAAAATGGGGCATTTTTTAGGTTTTCGAAAATTCGTATCTGTTTTGGTTATTATTTTTTGGGAAAAAGTAAATGACAGGGGCATACATACAGTACACCTAGATTTTATAAAAAAAACGAGTTCTCTAGAGGGATAAACCAGGAAGGAAATAGGGGAATACGTTTGTATGGAAAAATGCTGCTAGGATACCCTCTTAATCCCTACAAATTCCATACTAACGGAGCGTTTTTGACGTTTTGTAAATAGAAGCTGATTGGACTTTTGTCAAATACCGAATTTGAAATTGCCATTAGCTTTTCGGTGAAGGAAAAAACATCGCGAGGAAACCTGTATATATCTGCGAAGAAATTCAAAGATGTGTGTGAAGTCCTGAACACGCACTGGGGCAACGTGGGGATTTAGAATAATAACGCATAGAAGGATAGTTTCATACGGCCGACGCGCCAAGCGTGATGCATAAAATGGATTCACGTAGTTGTGATCAACTCGTATTCACACGCGCCAATACGCACACAAACGCACCCAATTTTGTTCCACCGATCGCCGTACTGGGCCATTTATGGCCGAGTTTAGGTGGCCTCACCGTTGCGCGTGAACTGCGTTTCTAGGCGTTATTATTCTAAGTGTGGGGATTACTGTCCGTTCCTTCCATCCATGAGCAGAGGCCTGGTACCCAGGAGGCCTGTAGCTCTAGTATAAGTTTTATCGATACATATACGTTTTCGAACGCGTTTGCGTTTAGTTTCAATCTGTATGGCAAACGCGTAGTTCATTATAGTTACCACCAGAGGCGCTGTTCGCGTTGCCATACAAATTGAAACTAAACGCAAACACGTTTATAAACGTATACTATCAATACAGCTTATACTAGAGCATCTGTGCCCAATAACGGCTGCACGACTATCATAGGACGGCCCGCGAGCTAACTATCTGTCTTTTTCTAATCGTTCTAATTGGAAAGAGACGGATAGTCTATCTCGCCGCGACATAGCTCGCGGGCCGTCCTAGCCATGTTGCCTTGTAAAATTAGAACTTGCAGCTTCGTGAAAGGGCGTTGTTAGTGCAATATTATAGTGCCATTGAGTTGTTTTAGTTTAATGGCACTATAGTGGAATGCATACTAATACTAGTACAGTCAGCATCAAAAGTAGCTACGTAAACGAAGACGTCAAAAGTCTTTATTACAAGATACAAGATATTTATTCATAAAAGTCAATGTTTTACAAGTCAGGTATGTACATAATAAGTAGTTTTGTTTATTAATTACATCGGATGTCAATTAAGGTCGCATATAGCTTTACATGTCTGAGTGATACAGGAAATTTCAATTTAAAAATATTAGTTACTAAATTGTGATGCCTTAAGGCTACGGTCGTACTGCACACGCCGCACGCAGCCGACAACGTCCCGTCGCACTGATGGAAGACGCTGGACGCAGCCGACAGCGGGTGTTTGGTCGTTTTGAGACCGTAGCCGCAGCGGCCAGTCGCGGCAGTTTCCGAGGGTTTTTGTAGCGAACGGATGTGTGTGTGTAGTATTACGATGGAAAAAACTCTAGCGTATTTACTGCTTAAGGAGGAAGATGATGAGGACATTTTATTCATAATATCAAGGAAGCAAAAGAAAAAGAAGAACAATATATTTAAAGCTAGACATACGGAGGGTGCCTACAATATTTTGGTGACTAGGCATTTAATTGATAATGAACTAAAATTTGTGGAAATCTCCATTTCGAGCCAGCGTCCAGCCGCAGCAATGCTCCAAAATGACTAAAGACGCAACGGCCAGCGGGCGGCTGCAGCGGGCGGCGGGGGGACGCCGCACGCAGCGGGCGAAAACGACCACTCCCGAGCATTCTCAAACACACCATTCAGACGCTGAGTGCGACGGGACGTTGTCGGCTGCGTGCGGCGTGTGCAGTACGACCAAGGCCTAACTGTAAGGTTATGTTGGTGCTCCTAATACTTAGGGCCAGTGCACGTCTCAACAAATTCGTCAACGCTGTAGCATGCTATGTTGTTTAACCCTTTACCTACGGGGCCTTGAATCACTCCGTCATCGCTCAATACGGGCATGTTTTGGCGAGAGTCAGTGGTTAGGCATTACTTCACTTACTTGTAACTTTTGAAGTATTACAGCTACACAGTTGAAATTTCACACAGACAATGAGTATAATGTGTTTAATCAATAAATAATCACTTAGAGTAATAATATTCACAATTTTTTCTGATATCAAGCAATATATCAGTCACTAAGAAATTGCAGATTTTTAAGTTACTTCTCGCGGATTTCACATGTTTAAGTTTAAGAACATTAGTTTATAGTATATTTAACACAAATAAACACTTTAATAACGATAATTATAAAAATAATGCATAAATATCAATCACTAAAATGAACACTCCAAACACTCCCACGCCGTACTCTAACAAAAACACTAATGTCCGCCATATTTAGTTCAATTATTTGCACGTCTGCAGTACGGGTGTCAACCCCAGTTGCCACCAAGAAAGCGGTCATTTTTATAAATATGTTTATTTCAGAGCCATCTACCGAAACATTTTGATATTTTTTTCTTTGTATCTGTACTAATCCCAATGCATAATGTGACCGCTATTACCAAGACACAAGGTTTCGTTTTGATAAAAAAAAATATTGAACATGACCATTACTTCGATCAACTATAGTTGACACCCGTACTGCAGCGGTGTTGCCGTACTGGCAACTCTGGTTGACACCCGTAGGTAAAGGGTTAACATAGTTTTAAGTTTGTTGTCGAACATTTTTTTCAGTTTTTGATAGTTTTATCTCCTCTGGTAGCAAGTTATACAATTTTGCGCCAAAGACCCCGAGTGACTTCTGGGTCTTAGCGAGCCTGCACCGCGGGATAAATAAGCGGTTGTTCCAACGAGCCGTAACATACTTGCAAGCGGTTAATATGTAAACACTGGAAAGGGTAAGTATCTTAAGCTCCTTAAATAGATTTTTAGCAGGATACGAATAGCACGTTTTTGTAATTTAAATGGACTATCTCGGTCCGCTGCTGTTGCCCACAGGTCAGTGTTTGCGTTTATACAAGGCTGCATACGGCAAGGTTGAGCCAATTGCGCACTAGATGTCGCTGTTTCGTCCGTGAAACTAGGTAACGGTCTGTCGACGTGGAATACATGGGTGGTCGGGGCTAATTTATTGTGAATATAGGCTATATGTGTAACTGAGCGTTTGATTGCATTTCCATCCATATAGAGCGCCCCTTTTTGACAGTAGGAGTACAAACAGTCAGCACCCAGAATTATTAAAAGGAGATAAGAACTTTTGAAGTCTTCGATTGCGTAGCTACTTTTGATGCTGACTGTACTTTCTTAGATTTGTATGAATACGCTAGTATACAAGATAAATTATTTTACCTGGGTTCATCCTTACTCGTTCACTTGGTTCTGATTGGCCATGGGGACTACGGTGGCGTACGATAAGTATTTTATAAATGGACTAGACCGTTTATTACTAGATATTTCAAAGATAATTTTGGTAAAACTGGGTTTTTATTTCATGACATTGACAATGTTTTTTTTTTTACTGACGGTCAGGTGAACTGACCGCGGTTTTACCTCTTTGGTAAAAGTAGCCAAAGGATTTACAGCGTAACCACACATTCGATACCTGCAGACTCAAAGGGCGTAACAGCCATTACAACAACAGGCTGTTACGCCCTTCGAGTCTGCAGGTATCGAATTGTCATAATTTAAAAACATATTGTGTAACGAAAGCGGTGATAAATACTTGGACATTAAGAATACTCTACTTATTTGACGAGTCTGTTTTGGGTTTTTGATCAAGGCCTGAACTAGATACCTACCTGTGAACTCCGTAGGGTCCTGGTAGAAGTAGTAAATTAAAAGTTCCACGACTCCTTTCTACTTCCACGTATTCTACAGTAAAATATTTTTCCAGGCCTCGTGTCCGAAGTCCCACATACCTCTGCGGCAAAACTACACAACTAGTAGCATTGCTTTTTGAAACATCACCTCGCGGCCGGCCCGCCTCATACAATATTCACTACATTGTCCCCGGAGCCTAGAAACATGATTTTTGCATGACCATCTCGTTGTGTTGTTGCCAAACATGCACTAGAGTTTTGCTTGAAATTCGTTTATGTGCCTAATACCCTATCTAGGTATATGGATCTTCTTTTTTTATTACGAGAATCAAAAGCATAATCCAGAGGAATATCAACTGTAGCTTTCTTATGGTTTTTTTTCTGATATTATGGGCATTCAAAATCTGCATTCGCCGGCACCCACCCAAAACGCTCTATATTAAATGGGCATAGACTATGACGTTACAATCCATATATCGTCCCGTTTACTATGGAGTTAGTCATTAATTTGCAATTATCTCCTTAAAACTTGCGTTTATGTCTATACTTGTCATGCAAAATGTCATTTCTGAATCAATATTCAAAAAAATTTTTTTACATAAAACTTTCTTTATTTTTGTTTTATATTTCCGTTTTATGATATTTCTACGTATTTCCGCAACGATTGAGTGCAATTTATTAATTTAAGTCCCATGCATATTCCCTATTATAACTGGGTCATTCCATCCGCGAACGCTATCCAAAGGCTTAAACTATATTAGGTATGTACTCAATAGCATCGCGTCTCCGCCTACTGAAAATGCAAGCAAAATAAAATATATCCTATTTCCGTCCTGAAAGTCCTATCCTTATAATTATTAAGGGTTTTTTTTATCATATACCTACCTATCTATTTCCAGTTATTTCCTCTTAGGTTTCTAGCCACACGGGCACCGTCGTTAAAAAAAACATAGTAATCAGTGATGTACCACAAGTGAGGGAAAAGTGCCAATGCCTACAAAACGTGTAAAGTAAAGGACGACCGGTCAGCCTAGTGGGTAGTGACGCTGCCTACGAAGCTGAAGGTCCTGGGTTCGAATCCCGGTAAGGGCAAATTTTTGTGTCATGAGCATGAATATTTGTTTCTGAGTCTTGGATGTTTTCTATGTACATACATACAATCACGCCTTTGTTCCTAAAAGGGGTAGGCAGAGCACATGAAACTTGTGTTCCAGTGCCACTTTTAGCATAAATGTGGGTATAAAAGATGGACAAAATGTGATATCGAAGTGTTAGGTTGCTAGCCCATCGCCCACAATACACCTCAACCCTGTTCCCTTAGTCGACTCTTACGACACCCACGGGAAGAAAAGGGGTGGTGCTATTCTAACCCGTCACCACACGGGATTCTAACCCGACACCACACGGTTTTCTATGTATTTAAGTATTTATATCTAAATTTTTTTTCCACACTTTCAACTATCTTTACAGGTAGGTTCTAAGACTAAGACAATAGTGTAACTATTTGTACAACCATGTTACCATTTATATCTAAGTATTATTATAACATACAGGTATATATGTTATATCGTCGTCTAATAGTCCTAACACAAGCTCTATTGAGCTTACTCTATGGAACTCAGTTCGATTTTTGTAAGATGGAATAATAGATTTATTTATATATAGCCTCATTACGCTAACAATGTGTTGTATTCTACATAACTTCTGCCGTATAACGTTACTGTTATTGGTGGTTTAGGCATGTCACGTCAGACAAGTCTATGAAATTGGACGATATCTAGACCTCCATACTCCATGACGTACATGTCTAACGCTGGAAACGAAGCATGTGTTGCATGTACATTTTAATTGGATCCATAATAGAAACGGGATAGCTGTATCACGTATCCCAAGACGTCTACTAAAGAGGTACCTATATATTAGTGTTATGTTATGAACCACAGTGATTGTGAATAATATTAAATTACTCCGCGCTTTTTGAAATGTCAACGACTTGTTTATTCTGTTCGAGTATAAATGTACTTAGTGTTGCAAAAAATTATACACCAATTTAAATTTGCACAAATTAAAAAATATATAGATAAGTATTAAAATATTTTAAAGGGCCAGTTGTTTCAAACCGTCGATAGTCGTAAATTACGTCTGTTAAAATCTATTTGAATGGGAAGTTTGACAGTTCTCTATGAGATAACAGCTGTCGCCGCCATTTTTAACGTTTACGGGCCTTTAAGGTGTGATCGATCGATGCACCCCGCTCTAAATATATTATGGTAAAAATCAATAAATGCTGATTACTTTGTTGTTTTAATAGGTAACCCCAAAAAGCCCCAAAGATGTTTCTCATGTTTTACAGGTAGGTAGATATGTTAACATTGATGAAACGTTAGGTACCGTACAAAATAATAAAAAGTTATTCCTAAATTAATGAAGAGACACTTATAAAACGCTGGTGCATTGATAATGTAAGTATCTACTAGTAGCTATGTGCGCTGCAGACAACGAGAGTCTGTGTTTTTCGAAACAAAAAAAAAAGCGGCCAAGTGCGAGTCGGACTCGCACATGAAGGGTTCCGTAAAATAAATTGCGGTTTACGATTTATGACGTATTAAAAAAAAAACTACTTACTAGATCTCGTTCAAATCAATTTTCGGTGGAAGTTTGCATGATAATGTACATCATATATTTTTTTTAGTTTTATCAATTTCTTATTTTAGAAGTTACAGGGGGGGGGGGACACTCATTTTACCACTTTGGAAGTGTCTCTCGCGGAAACTATTCAGTTTAGAAAAAAATGATATTAGAAACCTTAATATCATTTTTGAAGACCTATCCATAGATACCCCACCCCACACGTATGGGTTTGATGAAAAAAAAAATTGAGTTTTGGTTTTGTGTATGGGGAACACTAAAACTTAATGTTTGTTTTCGATTTTTTTGTGAAAATCTTCATGCGGTTATAGTTTCGGAAAGAAGTGGCTGTGACATACGGACGGACAGACAGACAGACAGACACGACGAATCTATAAGGGTTCCGTTTTTTGCCATTTGGCTACGGAACCCTAAAAACGAAATCTACAAATGCTGAAACGGAGAACTTAGTTCGCTTTGCTCGGTCTTTCAATAAAATTACTTACGAGTTACGAAAAATTAATTATAACCAGCCAGGGTCCTATCTTAATTTTACTGACCACAAAACTTAAACCAAAAGTCAACACAATTTCGTAATGGCTTACACTTTGATTACAGACCAATTAATTAGTACCACAAAGAAATGGCCCACAAACGCGAGTTCTGGTTCTACAAAAAAATATATCTAGTTATTCTCCTTTGCAGCACTTTATTAAGCCCGGTTTGCGATCTGCAGATGGCAATTTAAAATTGTAAAGCCCTGCGGGGCTAGTACCTACTCTGCCGTTCAGTTGAGAAAACAAACAAGATCGGATATCAAATCAACAAAGAACTTTACCTACATAATTATAGAGTCCAATTTTGTTAGTTCCACTGCAATCAAATGCAAAGGGCATGGTGAGTATTCGTAATGCCAAAAAATTACGGCCCATTTTAGAGGATTAACGACGTAATCTCGAATTAAAAAAGATTAGGTGCCGCAAAACCTCTGGAAGGTCGTTTAACGAGAAAGCATAAATCGACGAACGAGCCGCAAATTTGTATCTGTCGGTTTACTATTGAGTATCTAATTCGGTTTTATGATTGTACCTACAAAATTACCTTTCAGTTTGAACAGATAAGATAAACCTTATATTTAAGAACTGAACTACATTGTACAATATTTTACCATTAAGGCGAATATCTTATAATTAAATATTAAAGTATTTTTCAAACCACATGCTCGACAATGCCGAATTATAGGTCATGTAAACCCTACCGAAAGCAAGACATTAAATCCCTTGGTATTAGCCGGGTTATAATGTTGTACTGAATTTCATTGTAACCCGCTGGTTAATAACATGATTTCACTTTTCATAATTCTTATTACTATATGCATAAAGTTTAATTTTGCTAAACACAATTTGTCCTAGGCCATGGCCTACTTGATTTGACAAAATAAATGAAGTTTGCCTCCGTGTGAACCCCGGTCCGGAGGAGCGCGGTGCTCGAAATTCGAATTTCGAATCTAGGACCACGGCTTGTGCTTTCGAATTTGGAACGCCGCGCGCCTTCATTTGTTCACGCGTGACGAACAAATCGAGTTCTTGTAGGTGCCTATAGAAGATTTAATTTCAAAAATAATATTGAAAATGTCGAGTGATGAAAGTGTTTTGACTCCTGAGTTTATCAAATTAGATGCCATAGGCATTGTCAACAATCTGCTGCCAGAGAAGTCAAAGGAAAAATACCTAAAAGCCTACAACGATTTTGACAAATGGAAAGCTACTATGTGTCTAATGTTACTATGTACTTTTAATTTGCTAAATAAACATTATTTATCTACTGAGCCTGTTTTTTTTGTTTAGCATAAGGTGTGAAAAGTAGAGTATACACCTCGGGGATAAGACTGTTTTAGTCTTGGGCGGTTGAACCCCTCACTGCACTCAGGACTCAGTCTTAATTCCCTCGCTTCGCTCAGGAATTAACTTATAACTCCCTCGCTACGCTCAGGAGTTAAATTATGAGTCCTTCGTTACGTTCGGGATTCAATTCGCTCCCGTGACATAAAACAGTGCTTTATCCCCTTGGTGTATAATCTACTATTACGTCACACCTGGCCATAAAGTACTTAGCAATTACCGCATGCTCCGCGTGCGGAAAATCCCACTTCCTGGCCAGGGAGAGACGTAAAATGTTGTATTCACCACGGGCGGTAATAAAGAAAGCCTCCGATCGCAAATTTATCGCCCTTGTCTTCGGCTCGGGCGTCAAATCCCTGCGATCTGAGACATTCTTTGTTTTACCGCCATACCTAGGTAAGTAATGTACTAAAACTGAAAGTTAGATTTTTTTAGTAGGACTTTAAAGAAGTCTTTTCTACTTCAAATTTGCTACTGCTTCGAAGGGAGTCAAGTTCCGGCGATTTCGCGGTTAGTTAACTGACATCACGAAGTTGCGTTAACGTGTGTTTTTGTTGTATTTACGTTTGTATTAATTAATGGGGGTGGCGCAGAACCGATCAAGTCTTTCGGCTGATATGATGATGATGAATTAATTAAAACTACAAGTGATGTTTTCGCGGTTCTCCACGAAGAGAACAGTGCATAAAAGTAATATTCCCACAACCCTGAAAGTTGCACTGAGTTTTGTAGTTCCACTGCGGCCCTACGCAAACTTAGCCATTCCGGCACGATAATTGATTCCTCGGCTCGGCCAAATTGGATTATCGAGAGTCCTCCCAATTTCACCTCTTTAGCACGAGATCGATTGCAACGTTTATGAAGAGTTTACAGACCTTGGAGTGTTAAAACAATTTGGGCGAATTAACTATTGTGTATGAGTACTCAGTTAAATGAAAAATTCGTCATTGGCGGGAGATGCTTGCGAGTAAGTAGCAGTGATGAATGCGTACTGCGTCGCTTCTGCGAAATATAATAGGTACAACGGTGAAAATTTGATATAGGCAGTATCGTATAAAGTATCTATTCGTAAAGTATAAAATTATAAATTGATTATATATCCCTCCGAATCGCGATATAGCCCTCCGAATTGCTAAACTTAAGTGGCAGTGGGCGGGGCACATTGCACGTAGAACCGATGGCCGTTGGGGCGGTAAGGTTCTCGAGTGGCGACCACGTACCGGAAGGCGCAGCGTGGGTAGGCCCCCCGCAAGGTGGACTGATGACCTGGTAAAGGTCGCGGGAGTCCGCTGGATGCGCCTATGAAGGCATATGTCCAGCAGTGGACGCCTTTCGGCTGATATGATGATGATGATGATTATTAGCATAAGTAAACTACGGAGCAACTACTTCGCAGGCAACAACAGGGGCCCGTTGCGAGATCCAAAATGCCACGCCCCAGCATGCCTCACGTCTGTATCTTTCAAAATCAGAATGACAAGATATAAAAGAAAAGCAACATGCTTGCGACTTTCTCTATCACAAAGGCAAATAGAACCGTGGCCCTGATGATTCAACGCAATCATATTCTGAATAGCACTACGTGCGACCGCTTATTTTGCGAAACGATTCCTGTCACAACTTTAACTCCACTGTTATACGAGTATCAAAGCAACAAGCTAAAGCAACTTGCCCTCGTCACGTCAGTTAACGTTGTCACAATTTCCATTTCCGGGAATAAATAGACATTACCCCAACCCCCAGGTGGCGGAACCAGTATTTTCAAATTCAATCAATGTCCTTATTGTCCTTCGATGCGAGTGAAGTCAATAATTTGTTGACCCAGTTGAGGCGAGTTGTTATTTTACTTTTAACTGACTTATAAAAATAGGCTTTTGATTCTCTTGGTCTTTTGTAAACAGAGTGTGGCCTGTAAAAGGACGAGTGATAAAGAGCTATGAGTGAGTATTATGCTATCAGCGATTTTATTACAACAGAAAAAACCATTACGGAATACTAGTATAACGAACAGATAATAGTAGTTTATGTGACTGTACATAATGAGGGGCATGTACATAATAGGCGAGTTTCATAATAACATCACACGAGTGTTTTAATGCCTAATTATGTACAGTTACATACACTATTTTATCTACCCACATGTTTTAAATCCTCAATGATGTGTTCGGGAACCATTAGAATAACCGCCATTGCACCGCCATGGCCGACTAGATTTCAAATCATGACCGACAACATCATGCTGCACGACGCCAACTCCGGACCTGATTTCCATAATAACATCGATTGTCGATGCTATTATGATTTTTCATACATTATAATAACACTGGCACAGATAAAACGCTGATGTTACGTTACTGGTTGCAATTATGGTGGTCGTTATATATGGTTTCCGAACACATTCTACAGGATTTATAACATGTGGGTAGATAAAATATATTTTAGGTTTACCCTTGTTTTACCGACAAACGTTTCATCGAATGAATGTTTCGCCGATTTTAAATTTAAGGGGCTCCCGTCAAAAATCAACGAAATTTAGTAGTTTTCATTTCGACACTCGTCCTCGGTTTATTGAAGCTAGCTTTCCAAGTGCAGATATGGGAAAGTTTGATTCTTGTTTAACATTATTGATTTAAAATAACTTGAAAAATGTTAATACAGAATTAATTATCCATTTTTAAAGAAAGGTCTGTAAAAATACAAAACGCGACACTTCATCCTCATTCAAACTTTTATACTACCGAAACTCGTACCTACTCATACATAGTGAACTTACCTATAATTTTGATTAGCGATTTTTATTTTTAACTCATTTTCACAAAAGTTACGTCCCAAAAACTGTTTTTTTGGCCTAAAATTGCCAAAGTTCGGTGCCATATATCTTGAAAACGGTAAGTTTCGTAGTAAACATGGGATATAATTTCGGTAAACCTCGTTGTTGTTAATACGATAAGCCATAAAAAACACGAATAAACGGGCAGCTACAGATTGAAGGTCATTGGGAGCTGGGAGCTCCTTAATCGAAAATATTTTTTTTCAGAAATATTACTTTTTAGGATTGTTATTAAAAAAACCTAACCTTACCTAATACCTAATGGGTTTTATTTACACAATTACCTTTAAAGGTAAAAGTTAACGATTTCTGAGAAAAAAATCGATGATTTGAAAATTTGTAGAAACATTTATTGGGTGAAATGGGACTCGTTTTATTTTTAACCGACTTCAAAAAAGGAGGAAGTTATATATGTATTTTTTATTTTATTTTTTATGCATTGTTAGCCAATTTATCCGTCAATTGTGGACCGATTTCCAAAATTTTTTTTTTAATCTATAGTCTATACTCCTGAATTGGTCCCATTGTCACCAAGTCAGAATTTGATGACGGAATCCTAGGGAAATTGAGGGCAACCGTCAAATTTTACAGGCACGCCTGTAGAAATTTTGGTATTTTCCATTATAACTCGTGTAATTTACCCTCGGAAATCGCAATTTTGGTGAAGTGGAACTGATGATGAATACCACAGATGACTTACGGAACTCCTCAAAGATATAAAGTACTTCAAAGATTCTGACATGATTCCGTTAAAGTAGCAACTAATGAAGTGTTAATTCTGAGATCCTTGAGGAATCGATGGAACTCCTCAAACAGTATATCAGTCCACAGATAGCGACTTGGGTTTTTTCTGTAATAATCAACGCATTTGCTCTCGGAAAGCAGTTCATGTAATGAATTGGGAAGGAAATTTGTATTTTTTTATTACAAGATCTGGACCTACTATAAAGTTGTATATAATTACCAAACCTCACAAGAATCAGTTGAGACACGCGACCTGTAGAGGAGAACAGCTGGCCAGCCGGACATACGAAAGAATTCGCTCGTTCAATTAACGTGAGAGACTACTAACATTAGATTGTATAATAAAAATAAACGAGAAATAAATGCATGCAACTAGAATACCCAGTGCGTACAAACTTCCATTAACAGAATAAACAAAATTTAATTTTCCGTGTGTAAAACGGTAAATACAGTATTTGCATAAGAAACAAATTTGCTGGGTTTAATTAATTTCGTCCTGTTTCACGTGCTTAGCATTAATTTGATTATTTCCCAACCGTAACGTCGTATAATTCTGCTAATTATCAACATTACTCATGTATTCATAAACAACTTCAATGTTCCTTATAAATTTAATACCTGTGCCGTACCTTTGTAATATTGTTTAGGATTCGGTGTTCATTTCAAGCTTTCTTTTCAATTGAATTTATAACATGAAGTTTTTTTGTTTTCATTGTGAACACTTTTATTATTAAACACATCATTCACTTATTTCATTGTAATTTTATTTACGTATAGGTGCGTGGGTAAAAACTACTAGAATAGAGACAAACAACATTTAATAGAAAACTTTTATTTAAACTTCTATTGTACATTCTATAATAAGTATAATAAACTGCCCAACTAACATTTTGGTGTCAGCTAAGGGTTTTATTATAACCTTAACCTTTATAAGTGAGTTATAATTATTTCAGTTGGAACTAATAGTGTTATAGGGGAGTTAAGAAAAAATATTAACTCCAAAAGTGTTACTAGAGCATTATTGAACGCTCTTAAGCAGGTTTAAGAGTTCTAAGAGTGTTACTCAAATCAAGTATACTTAAGATGTTAAAGCTTTAACAACTTAACCTTTACAAGAGTGCTCGTTAACTCTTACTGCTTTTTAGTTGTTGCCGTGGAGTTTCTTATAAAGCATAAGGTGTTATATCTACTATAAGGTGCCGGCAGAGACTTTATAAGAGAGTTGGTAAAGAGTATAGTAATACAAGATACTTACTAGAAGTGTTGAACAACTCATTTGTACGTAATGAAACTTTTTCTAACGCTTATGGTGTTAGTTATAACACCGTTATGAAGGCAATGCCTGCACAATATTATTGGCTAAAGGTGTTGTAACTCAATAAGCGTTATAGAAGACTTAGCTGACGCCTAAAGCTTTAGTGTAAGTTCGCCATTGTTTTGGTGAACTCTAACCTACAAATAATCAATTTGTTATTCAATATTTGACAGCAAAATACTTCATTATTTATGTTACTCTTGCCATTTTATGGATACCACTTAATTTAACATGCCACTGGGAAACAAGAAAAAGTGCCTATTTTATTCTTCATGAGTTTTATTAGATATATTGAATAAATCGTGGGCGCGTTTAAATTGAGATGGAAAACATGGTATACATTTACCGTAAAATCACAAGGGCAGATTGTTTACACTTAATAACACAAACACAAATCACTTTCAATTAGAAACTCCTGTCAAATACACTAATACCTATCTTCGCCATTTTGTCGGTAGACATATTTATCACATAATTTTATAGTAAAAAGTAAAAATGCTCACTTGGAACTCGGTGAGTGCAAGAGTGTTATAACACTCTCAGCTAACACCTTAACCGTTACTACGGTGTTTGTAGAGGGTTGGTCAACACTTTGGGTGACAGATAACACTGCTCTAAAGGCTTTCTAACACCTTTACCTGTAAGATCGTGGGCCTGAATCGTGATTATAAGGGTGTGAGAGCATGCTCTAACACCTTTTTTACAGGCATTGTAACACCTTAACACTTGGCTGGAACCGATATAAGAATTATATAAGGGTTATTTTAACGCTAGTGTGCTAGTTGGGTGGAACTATGTGAAAGCACGATTTTAAGAATTTTAACATATCCACATTATTCTTCAGTAACCACCTTATTAAAGTTTATTCGAATCCACCAGACGCAGCCGAACTAAAATTGTCAGCGAAGTAGTTTAGGCATGTCAAGAATTTTCCATCTGCCTCTACATTTTAAAAGAAGCATTTTGGATTTTCACTGAACATTTCTACAGTCCGTGTTTCAGTTTCATGGACTTATTTCAATCAGTCACTCACTTGTTTTTATTACGTTTTAATCTTTTTCGTCGAACCTTTTGCAAGTTCAATCTCTAATACTTCGAAAGGCATCATTGTACATAACCTCATAACCTAAATTGGCATGGTTAGCGGCAAATCCAATACTGTACACGAGAAGAATTGTAATGTAGGGGATGATAGGGACTACTTTATTTTTGCTGCCCGATTTTTTATTGTATTGATTTATAGGTACTGGATATATGGTTATAGTGGTTCTATAGAAAAGTAACCCTATTTAAAAAAAAAGTTTTATTTCGAAACTGCATCGACCACAGATGTATGAATATAAGGAGATCGGACATGGCGGCCGATTTGTATAGAGTGAGCCTGTCGCAAGTACATTAACCCACACAACGCCCAAGTAATTGACAAGATAAAGCACGCACACATCTAAAACACACACTCTTGTATACCTACACGCTTATTTGACAACTAGCTTTTGCCCGCGACTTCGTCCGCGCGGAACTCGTTTATATTGTAACTTTCTCCCCCCTTTTCACCCCCTTAGGTGATGAATTTCCAGATAAAAACTATCTTTAGTAAGGACTTTTTGGGAAGGCCCCGGAATTCAAAGTATCTCTATACCAAATTTCATCTCAATCGGTTCAGCGGTTTAAGCATAAAAAGGTAACAGACAGACAGAGTTACTTTCGCATTTGTAATATTAGTATGGATTGTATGAAGGAAAGGGTCATTATGGCTGAGTTGCATGATTTTATAGATTACCTTACCTCGAACGCCTTTTTTTACAAAATAGACTCCGCCGCAAACTTGGTTTCTATGACCCGCCTCACCATAATAGATGCATGTAGGCTTTTTTCAGTATTATTTTGCATATTTTCATATCACACGGCCGTAAGGACCTTTTCTACTAAACCGTAGGACTAAATTAACTGACTTGTAATTTAAATATTTTATATTAAAAATAAAGATACGTCAACAAAATGTTACATCGAATAGTTTTCAAAATAGCCATAATAAAACGTCTTTATTACCCCGTTTTAGAAAACATCTTCGAAACTACCGCCATAAGGTACCTTTACCCTTGGAACGTCACATACATATATTTACCTATGTAATGTTCCTATTCCCCAGGACTCCCAACTACCGCTATACCATAAATAGGTTCCAATCAATATTTCACCCCCTATTTCACCTCTTTAGAACTATCCGTTGTCATTCTCCAGGACTCAAACTATCTCTATACAAAATTTCATCAAAATGGGCTACATCCAAATTTTCACCCCCATTTCACCCCCTTACTATCATATGTCCTTTTCCAGGACTCAAACTATCTTTCAACCAAATTTTATCAAAATGTGTCACAAACAAATTTCCACCCCCAATTACACCCCCTTAGGGGATGATTTTCGGGATAAAACTATCCTTTGTCCTTCCTTTACTATCACTATACCGTAAATGGGTTCAATCCAAATTTTCATCCACCATTTCTCACCTCCTTAGGGGATGATTTCCTCCTTTCATGTATTCCAGAATAAAAATTATTTTATGTTCTTTCCTTGGACTGAGACCTCTCTCTATACCAAATTTCATCTGAATGGGTTCTATCGTAATCTTCAAGCCTCATTTCACCACCTCAGGAAATGATTTTTCGGGATAAAAACTATGCATTGTCCTTCCCTGGGACTCCTTCTACCTCTTTACCAAATTTCATCTAAATGGGTTTAATCCAAATTTTCACCCCCTATTTCATCCCTGAGGGGATGATTTTCGGGATTAAAACTATCCGTTGTCATAATCCGGGACTCAAACTATCGTTCAACCAAATTTTATCAAAATGGGTCACAAACAAATTTTCACCCCCAAATACACCCCCTTAGTGGGATGATTTTCGGGAGTAAACTATCCTTTGTCCTTCTTCAAGACTCCAACTCGCTTTACCCGTAAATGGGTTCCATCCAAATTTTCATACCCCATTTCATCCCCTTAGGAGATGATTTCTGGACTAAAAAATATTTTAAGTCTTTCCTCAGGACTCTTAACTATCTCCATACAAAATGTCTTCTAAATCGGCTCTATCAAAATTTTCACCCCTCATTTCACCCCCTCAGGAGATGATTTTTCAGGATAAAAACTATGCATTGTCCTTCCCTGGGACTTTTTCTATCTCTATACCAAATTTTAACTAAATGGGATTTATCCACATTTTCATCCCTATTTCATCCCCTTGGGGGATGATTTTCGGGATTCAAACTATCCATTGTCATTCTCCGGGACTCAAACTATATATATACCTACGAAATTTGGTCAAAACGGAGTCCATACAAAATTTCACCCCCCATTTCACCCCCTTAGGGGATGATTTCCAGAATAAAAACTATCCAATGTCATTCCCCAGAACTTAAACTACCTCTAAACCAAATTTTATCAAAATAGGTTACATCCAAATTTTCTCCCCTCCATTTCACCCCCTACAGGGAAGATTTTCGGGATAAAACCTATCCTTTGACCTTTCCCGGGACTAAAACTAATTAAATACCAAATTTTATCCAAATCGGTGCAGCGGTTTAAGTAGCTCCATACAAATTTCCACCCCCCATTTCATCCCCTTAGGGGTTGATTTTTACAATCAAAACTACCCTAAGTCCTTCCTCAGGACTCAAACTATCTCTATAACAAATTATATCTTGATCGGTTTAGCCGTTTTCATGTGATGCGCGGTCACATAAACAGACAAACAGATAAACAGACAAACAGACAAACAGACAAAAATTCTAAAAACTATTGGAACGTGTTCTGTTATCGATTTTAAGTATCCCTAGCCAATTTTTTTTCGAATATCTTTCATGTACAGACTTTCGACCCTCTTCAGCTTTATTATATGTATAGATAAACGCGCATCATATCAGGCATTTTGGGAAAAAACGTAAAATTCTCTGCGATCAGCACGCGTGCACAGTATGGCAGTGTATGCCCATTGAGCATACAGCTGCGACACGGCCGCCGGCGGCTTGTCCTCTCTCTAGTATTCTATGCTCTGAGGCATCGACAATGAAAATCTATACACGATGATTCTTAATCCGTGATCAGGAGTAAATTTTTCTAATTCTGTAATTACCTAAAACAAACGTTCTTATTTTTCTTAATAAAACTGAATAAGTGATTACTTTATAATTCAAAATCGTTGTCACCCTAACATTAGTTTGCGAAAATTTGACGTATGTTGTATTTGGCGTATCTACTTAACTTCAAAAAATGTAGGGTGACCAAACAATCAGTGGACATGAGTGTTAAATTATCATTAAATTTAATTAACTAAACAGTGATTTAATTGCATTAGACCTCATCCATTGAAATCCGCTTTGGCTTTTTATCAATATTTTTCGACTCCTGATCACGGATTAAGAATTATCGTGTATAATTAAGTATTGAACCTGCTTACATAATTTCACGGGGATCGATTCAGAAATGCGACCTGTATGCCTGTAGGGTAACAGACGCCGACATACGAAAGAATATTTACCAATAAGTTCGATGCTATTTATTGGTATCGGGAATTTGGAGGCTCGAGGAGAAAATGTATTTTTAACGACACCATTACAGTCATGAGCGCGGTTCTTTACATTAAAAGTATCGAAATATTATACTAAATCTTTTAAAATGTCTAATAGCGTTCGCTTGTTTATAATAAATAAAATAGGCTTGTTTTAAATAAATAAAATAGGCATTAATTCTTACAGAAAATGACCAAAATGAAACATACCTAACTATATATTAACGCATTCACTGCCAAGAAATATGCTCGTACTATGTAGGTGCTAAACGGGTTAACCCAAAATTTATTCATCCTGTCACTACAATTCGATCCTTGTCGCTTGAATTGTAAGGTACATATTTGAATGGATAATTTACAAATACTAATCTCAAATAATATCAACAGTACTAAAGCTGTTATTATAAATAAGTACATCATTCCTCGCTCTTTCAAACCTCCCACCTTTCAAAAGATTTTGACTCAAAGCTCGCTGTCTGGAGCCACTTTATCCGTAACATCCGATTAAACGTTGAACACAGAGCTTTTGGAGAACCTTCGCAGAAATAAGCTTTTCGAGTGTCTGCTATACATAACGTTCAGCGACGTGTACACTGGGATGTTACTCTTTGCGCGCTCATGCGTCTCACCTCACCCGTTACGCCTAACGAAACTAGACCTCTACCTACACTTAGTAACTGCGAATCGCGGCGTCAAGATATACTTGTGGGTGAGCGTTGAGGTGAACTTAAGACAAGTTACAGAATAGCAGGGCTATTATTCGCTACGCGTTAAATGCGGCTCACCCCGCCGGTCACCCGTTACGAAACTAGACCTCTACCTACGCTTAGTTACTACGCATCGCGGTGTCAAGGTATAATTGTGGGTGAGCGTTGTGGTGAGCTTAAAACAAGTTACAGAATAGAAGGGCTGTAGGTGTTTATTGAAGAGTTCGGGTGTATTCTCAGCCTTATCAAACCTTACCAGAAAATTTGTATGAATTTTAGCGTGTCATGAGTCATGAGAAGAACACTTATAATAATTTAACACGATAATGTAATGAGTGAAGTTTAAAAAAAAACAAGTA
This sequence comes from Epinotia brunnichana, assembly GCA_963854355.1. Classification (NCBI taxonomy): domain Eukaryota; kingdom Metazoa; phylum Arthropoda; class Insecta; order Lepidoptera; family Tortricidae; genus Epinotia; species Epinotia brunnichana. Next base: position 10,073,657 of record OY977949.1, on the reverse strand, counting down.
CTTTTAATAAATATTATTACGAATTGCGGCATCTAGATATACTTGTGGGTGAGCGTTGAGGTGAACTTAAAACAAGTTACAGAATAGCGGGGTTGTAGGTGTTTATTGAAGCGTTATCAAACCTTACCAGAAAATTTGTATGAATTTTAGCGTGTCATGAGTCATGATAAGAACACTTATAATAATTTAACACGATAATGTAATGATTGAAGTTTAAAAAAAAAAACGAATGCAACTAATAACTAAATCGTTGGGTGCTTACTTGTAGGAACTGTGTCATCAAGTTCCCTAGGCGTGATACAATGACAATTAAATTATGAATGATTAAGCTATTTTGGTTTCTGGTTTGGACCATGCATTTCTGTCAGTTAGATAGTCCTCAACCCTGTAATAAGCCTTTGACATTAATGTTTTTTTCAGGTAATGTTTAAGAGCTGGAAAGGGTAGATTCAAAATTTCATTAGGTAATTTTTTTTGGAAAGGTACATTGTTTCGTAATGTACATCAATTTTAACGAGAAGTGAATTCCTTTATCGTAATAAAACAGACTCCGCCTCATCGGAATCAAATAAATAAATGTAAAAATAATTGAGTCCTTTGTAGCGCAAATTAAAGCAATAAAAGCCCTTCAAGAGTGCTTTGTACTCCCGACTCGGGTCTTGTCAATACGTCGAACATTGTTAAAATATTTAAATGAGAGAATAAATTTAGCTACAAATATAAATATTTTATCCGACTGTTGCAGATGACTCGACTGCTGAAGAAAACGACTGGTGTCTACTCCGTAGTTGTCGCTGGTGTGCTCACACGTGGCTAACATAGCCAATCTTACTGGTGAAGATACGTGAACATTGCGGGAATGCGAGCACACCATTTACCATCAATATTACGTGTACCGAAGCATCTAATACTTATATTACAAAGAGGTTTGACGATCACTGCCTAGGAAGGGGGCGTCTACGCCGTAGGCTTCCGCTACTTCGCAGAAAAACCAAGGGATTGGCTACGAGCGTACCGCGTAGCTATTCTTGGCAGTGAATGTGGTTGGTAGTGTCACTGCCAACCAAGCTAAGGCAGCTTCGAATACTGTATGGGCATTTATGATTGTGTTGATGTAGGTCGATCACGTAACTTTTCTTACGCACGCAAAATTGATCAATGAAAATTTATATGTATCGAAATATTAGTTTATAAATAAGTAGGTTTTGTAAGTAAAAAAAAAATAATAATATAATGTTCAGATATGTGATGAAATTACATACATCAGTTACATTTAGTACAATCTTTAATATTTAAGATTATTTACTAAACTTTTTTATCTTAATAACTAGTTATATTTATCTATGTTACTACTGGGGGGCATAATGAACATTTTCTTAATTATATTTTAGTTTGTGTATATATGTCACCGTTAGATTGTGAAAACCGTCAGTTTATAATCTTACCCGTTATATTGTAAACTGACGGAATATTGTGAACTGCCAAAATAATTCATAATTTTACGCATTCATTTTCGTTAGTTTATAAACTAACAATGTCATATCGTCAAATTGTGAACTGAATCACTGCGCTGTTTGGTTGAGCGAATTATTCCACTTGCATCAGTTTCCAGTTACGTCAGAACATGATTGTTTTTTTTGTTGTTCAGGCATTTTATTTTATTTGTTCCGGCATCCAGCAGTGTCGACGGAGCCCCGCTGCGCGGAGCTCCTATTTCTGGGCGGTTTGCCCTTCGGGCAACTGAAGAAACCTAACTAACCTAACCTACCTAGTCTTTGTGTACGTTCGGTAGCAAGCCGATTTGATCTAATTTCACAATTTGACGATTCGACATTGAAAGTTTATAATCTAACGAAAAATATTGCGTTAAATTGTGAACGGTTTTGACAGTTCACAATTTTTCGACAGTTTATGATATCGCGAGTAAGATTATGAACTGACGGTGTTCACAATCTAACGGTGACATATATACATATATCGTCGTCTAGTATCCATAAAAATAGTAAAAAGTTAGACCATATATCATTCATCGCCTTAATACACTGTGCGTGCCCCGACACGCACTTGACTGGTTTTTTCATAGAATAGTTTACAATACAAAACCAACCAATAAAAAAAGACAACGAATACGAATTCGTTCTACGTGGAAATTGGATCCGTACACTTTTGTCGGCAGCCGCGAAACAGTGAAATAAAACAAAAAGCGATCAGAACTTCGTGAGGATCTCAAAACACGTACAGAAGTTTATTCTGTGTGTATGTCCAGCAGCGAGGAATTGCGTAAATACGAGTAATTGGAATATTATGACGATACTTTCATTTCTTGTATTGCTGAATTTCGTTTTGTTCGTTCCACGGACTTAACAAAAGAGATGCAACTAAATACTGAAATACTTGCACAAGCAATATAAAAATGTGAATTATAAAGATTCGTTCGTTCGTTAACAGTTTTCAATCACAATGATTATAACTGCGCTGCGGTTTGCTTCAAATCGCTTCTTGGAAGAGTGCAATAATACAATGAGAGGAAATGTATACGTATATCTATTGCGTATACCTACTATGCGTCAAATTCAGCTTCTGAAAAACAACAATAATATAGTCAATATACATATTATATATCCAAAAAACAAATCAATAATTTCTTATGGATAAATGTGCTCTAAAAACAATAAGTAGTCACACGGTTAAACAAAAAAAACAAGATCTTATCAGATTTCTTCTCAAAACTGTAATATATGTACCTAAACCATTTTGCTTATATAAAATAATTAAAAGTTGGTGTTTCTCTATTCTGCTCTTAATGGTATATATTTATTATTATAATAAATATGCATTAATACAATAAAAGTCATAATATTAGATAAGTTTACAAGTCAATAAAACTTAGTCAAATAAACCGCCCCGTGTCATTCCGGGTGCAAAGGTGCCCATCACACTCGCCGCATTGCCGCGTTGAATCGCGATCGACAACCTTTGCAACAGGAATGACCTGGAACGGGGGTCATGCCCTCTCAGTCGCAAACGGCGCCCCACTTCCGCCAGTAATGCCCTGGCCTCTGAGCACCAGCATCCCATAGTCTCCACCGCAAGAGGGACAAATGAATATTTCACCAATGCGGAGTATTTGTCCCGCTCTCTAAGCGCAGCTGCCTCGGCAGCAGCTCCTGCTGCCCCAATGGCGCCGCAGATGCATAAATGAGGTTCGCATACATTGCAGCCCAGGTGGAGAGCCACCGCCACCCGCATCGATTCGTCGTCAAACAGAGTGCCCATGTGTGGAGAGGGAAGCGCATGCAGCCATGCCCCAGATTCTGGCTTAGAAACTGCCTTCAGTCTAGCCTTATCCACTCCTTGTGCAGCCTCCACAAGAGAATCCAGTGACTGTCTCACTCCTATATCGTCCCACAAACGCTGGCGATCGGGTTTTTCCGGCCTGCACGCACCTGGGTTTAGAGCCACCCAAGCATCCCAAGCATCAGACGCGTGTGGTATGGTTACCTTGTCACCCTCCATGGATAGTATATCAGTAACAAGGCCCACAACACCACTCGCCGACGCCAAGAAAGCCGGAAGGCTGATGCCACGCGCACGCCGAATTCCCAATCCACCATTCCGGATAGTGAGAGACGCAAGTTCCCATTGGTCCTGATTTAGGGAAACATTCAAGATGGACTCTAATGTGTCCTTTAGCATACTGTCAAATGAATGGACATCACCGGGGTGTAACCAAGCCGGCACAGTGCGCAAAAGGTAAGCGAGCTTGGGCACTGCGAAACGAAACCGCAACAATGTGAGAGCAACGTGAGCCGAAAGATTTTTTAATCTAGTCGCCGCCGCCAGGAGGAGCTGCCTTCTTACTTCAAAGGCATCAGGAGTGGCTGCTGGAAAAATAGGAGACCCCAGAAGATTAAACGTTTGCTCCGATAACACCCTAAGGCCGGGAAGCAAAGCGTGAAAAGAACAGAAGGACGCATTGGATTGGGCACTGCAAGGGAAGAATTCGCACTTGGCACTATTAATCTCCAGGCCCAGCTCCTTGAATCGAGGAAGGAGGGTGATGAGGTCTTTCAGTACCACCTCTGGATGCCCCCCGAGGGTGCCATCATCCAGGTACCACACATTCAAAGGAGACTGCAACTCTGATATAACCTTTTGAATGGCTAGACTAAAGACTAGAGGGCCAAGTGGGTCCCCTTGCTGTGCACTAACCTGGGAAAGTATGAGGGACTCACCGTAAAAAAGGTATGACGGTGAGGAGTATACCTGGAACAGGAAGGGGTAAAGGGAACGCACCTTCTCCCGAGTTTCACGTAGCAAAACATCCCGTTCGATAGAGTTAAATGCATTTTTGACGTCCAGCTTAATAATCACACAATCTGCGTGGCCAAGGTCCAATGAGAAAGCCCGTGTTGCTTGGATAGCAGCTTCGCAGCCAAATCTCGTGCAAAAACCCAACTGACAAGGTCACAGATAGGCGGCCATTTCCTCCCTCACGGCATACTATGAGAAGCGATGGATCTGTCTGGCTCCAGTGGAACTTCAAGTGGCCGGGATGGGGCCGGATGCTTATACTCCAGGGTGGTAAGCGTTTCTGGACTCAGTGGTGCCACTCCGTCATCAGACATAAGCACCCGGACCGCGCCTCTCAGATCTTAACGACTGAGGGCACTTTAGCCACCGCCTGTGCCCCGCCCACACCTAATGGACCAACGACACCAGCTGAGTCGACATTACGTTTTACTTTAGCAGTAAGGTTACCCTCCTGTGTCGTTTCTGGTGTCCTGAGTGCCGTATAGGTAAAAGTTAAGAAAACGGTCCAGTCAACCGTGTCATTGGTGGCGATACACCTATCGATGATGTCGCTCAACTTACCTGCCGCGAGGTTCCGTGCACCCTTAGGGATATGACGCAACACCCGCACAGTTTGTTTGAGAGCGGCTAGATCAGTCAACTCCAACGCGGAAGCGTTCTCCGTTTGTACTACCTGTGACTGTGACGCAACACTAGACACGGATTGAAATGTACCCGAATGGATTATTCCCTTGTGCATGCGACCTATGTGCACCTTAAGCCCGTGAGCAGCAAAGGTGCGAGTCGAATTAGGGCAGTGAGGGCACGCCAGCGACCGAGAGGAGTTGTTCATCATTACAAAATAAAAGACAACACCAATAATAGTAATAAGTAATAACAATCGAATGTATCACTTTGAGTACAGTCATGCAACAAAAAATCATGTAGATTTAAATAATTACGAATCTCATTCCAAACGCAAACGTTATATACGCAATACAGGCTAAATTGATTTAATAATACATTGGTTAAAACTGCGAACTGATAAAACAAAATAAAATAACAATGTCGAAATAAATGTCAATTGTAAAAAAACAAAAAATTAAAGGTTCATTCAAACCATAACTTCATTCAATTTCTAATGTCACAGAAATAAAGGATAAAGACCAGTTTTGTAAAAACATAAAAATAAACAGACTGGACTGGTTACGTAGTCAGAAAAAAAAACTGTATAAGTAAAACCCAGTCAAAATTATATACCCAAATAAAAAAATAAAAAAATATGTCCAAATAAACAAATAAAAGTGCAAATCCAATAGAAAAAAAAGTATGTTTACATAACACAAATATTATTTGCCTACAAAAGTAAAAATAACGTTCATTGTCGAGGTTGAGGTTTGAACCGACGTTCACATTAGCACTCCATGTAATGTTTACCGGCAGAGAATCCACTAGACCACGATAACATGTATCTTGCGCACAAATGACTTAACCTTTAAGGAGTTTGACATATTTTTATTTAAGGTAGATTTGTTAAAAATGTCAACCCTGTTTGGTTATTATTTATTAACAAATTTTAGCACTTAGGGTTTTAGCTCAACACATTCAAGCACTGCAAACTGCACAATAAACTGCTGCTGCGTAAACACGCTGCTACTGCAATCACCAAAACAATATTCAACCACTGATGAGCTGCGTCGGCTGAGGTCAAGCCGTTCCGCCGTCAGTATTTTTTTTGATCGACATTATCACTGCCTAATCAACTCTGCTAGGTGTACAATCAATTGTACATTGTATTTAACCAATTGTGAATGCATTCACACATCAATTAATAGGCAAAACTATAAAATTGGTTTAAACATTAAAATGTAAACACAGAGCAATGTCAATGCTGCGCGACGCTAGCGCCACCTTCCAAATTAATCTATTTATATTTAGTTATACCGAAATGAAAGTTATTTATATTTTTTATTTATTTATACTTAACAAGCATAAATAATCAACTTAATTTACTACCGACTACAGAAGTCCAGTATTTATTCAAAGAAATTATAAGAGTTCCTTGTTGACTACGGAATCCTAAAAAGCTAAACAGACAGACATAGACGCGTCATTATTAATTAAGATTTTTTATTTTATTTTAGAGGAGGTACCAGGTCTAGTTCTTCTGGTTTAGAAGTAAATAGTAGTCGCTTTCGTAAAACTAGTGCCTATGGCAAATCTTGTGATAAGGTGCCAAAACGGACCCTGGGCTCCTTTAGGGTGCAACCAGGAAATCAATAAGAGAATGATGAAACGATATCTATCCCGTGCATTCTCAACAATGATTAAAATAAATAATATTAATTTACTAGCAGTAAAAACCCTTATTTGAAATCACCCACTCCGCCCAGTTAGGTCACCTTGTGCTACAACTGCTGGTTTCCAAGAGTTCCGCGTTAAAAGAATCCCACCAAAAACATAAATGTAAAAAAGGAGAGCCAAGTTCAATACAAAAATTATGCTTGGCTGTGGGCTTCGCCGCAAAAAGAATGGAGATCTAAATGAGTGCCAAGTTGTATGCAAAATCCAAATATGTATTTATTAGGAACAAAATAACATTATGAACAAGTATTAAACTCTATGTCTTTGCTTTATTGGATACCTATAACAATTGCTGTTGTTTAAAAATGTGAGATCTTAAAGTAGGTTAGACTTGACTTAGCCAGTTTTCATTAAATCGGTCATTTTATAAACTTAGTCAACATATATATATTTTATAATTCTGATAAAAACTGGCCAAGTCAAATCTAACTTACTTTAAGATCTCACATTTTTAAATAACAACAATTGTTAAAGGTATCCAATAAAGCAAAGACATAGAGTTTGGACGAGAAGCCTCCCCCAAAGAGTGCCACAATGGCCGGTCCTGCACCACCCACATCCAGCGGACTCCCGCGACCTTTACCAATCACAATAATCGTAAGTTATTTGCTTGTAAGTTTGTTACATTTGTAAGGTTTATTAAACAGCACATGTAGAAAAACTTAACAAATATGTCACTTTTATACAAGATTGTAGGATTGTACCTAATGTTTATTAAACAGGGCCCTGGTATAGCCCGCCCCTAAGGTACAATTCACAAAATTCTTCCCTTCATCTTATTTATGACTTCATAACTTTTTCGATAACTTTTTCAACTCGTTAATACTACTATCATATACTAACTTCAACTCCTGGGGGATTATTTACGAGATACAAGTTTCTCAGTAGGTCAAAGTACCAAAAAAATGGGCCAAGTGCAATTCCGTGGGCAAAATAACGTTGGAACTCAGTTTTCGGCCATCCAGATAGGCAATTAAGTTTTCTTTGTAGATTGGTAGAGAATTCAGTCCGCCTTAAGCCCGCGTTTCATACGATAAGTTGTAGTTTTGTACGATAAAGTTTAAACAAATAAGTTTCTTACAAAAATTTAAGTTTTGGTACAAGCTATTATTTTTCTGATGTATACCGTCTGTGTCCGCTGGATGCGGGTGGCGCAGGACCGGTCATTTTGGCACTCTTTGGGGGAGGCCTATGTCCAGCAGTGGACGTCTTTCGGCTGATTATGATGATGATGATACCTTCATCAACTACTCATTGAGACGATTCTAACGAGCCTACACTCAACGGGGTTACGTCGGTTAGGTACTCTTCTGTCTCTCCATCATCAGATCAGCTCGAAGGTACCGTAATATTGAATTGTCATCCAAACTATACTTGCTTATACCCAAAATTTCAACTCAATTGGTTGAGGTTAAAGATAATCTTCCACAGCTCATTTTTCCTTTCCAAAAAATATAGTAGGTAAATAGTTATATAAATCGAACCTGCGTTGATACCCTGGCACCGTCCCATCTAGCCTCCACGTCCTTGATGGCAGGCGGGGGGCGGCGGTAGCGGCAGAAACCGCAAAGCGCCGTAAATATGCTGGCCTCACAAACAACCACATATTTGCAGCCTTCGCGGTGGAAACTCTCGGCCCTTGGAGTCCGGACGCCCACAGGCTTTATAAAGCTATCAAAAAGAAGATGATGGAGAACTCGGCAGACTATAAGGCTGGCTACTTCCTCGGTCAACGCATAGGAATAACTATCCAACGAGGAAATGTGGCCAGCCTTATGGGCACCCTTCCCACAGGCAGCGACCTCGGGGTGTATGTATATACTAGTTATTAGTTTTAAGTGTTTAAGTTTAAGTTTTGTTTTTATTAAAAAAATGCCTCAAATTGCAATCGAATTTAAATTTTTAGTTTGGATCATGTCAATGTAACAGACTGAGTTAATTGATGTTATTCAATCCTTCTAAGTTTACTCGTCTGTACGTGTTATCGACGGATTTCGAGTGAAGGAGTTCACACTTGAATTATGTATCTCATCAAGGGCGGAGTAACCTGATCAGAATTCTATTAACAACGGGTAAACAGTGTGTTGCTGTACGCAAAAAATAAAAGCTTTTTTTAACTCGAGCTTCACATGCTAATTCAATTAATTTTATTTCACAATATAAATAAGCATACATCAGAAATGACTGTTTCCGTTCAGTGGGCAAAGATAAATAATATATATATATATATATATATTTGCGGCCGATCTTACACGAATCGATCTACTCCCAAACTAAGCGGAGGTTGTACTATGGGTACTAGAGATAAACATAGTTATATAGATAAATAAATACTTAAATACATAGAAAACATCACACAAATAAATGCCCTTACCGGGTTTCGAACCCAGGACCTCTAGCTTCGTAGGCTTCGTGGGTACACTACCATCTTGGCTAAGCCGATGATGATAGATGATTGTATCTCATGCCATTTTCACTGCCAATAACCCGCTAGTCGCGTTTGATTGTAGCGAGTTTTCGCTATAAAACGGAAAAGCCGCATCACTACGCATGTGACGGTAAACCGTATAAGTTGCCAGCGTATTAAAACCATTTTTAGGGTTCCGTAGCCAAATGGCAAAAAACTGAACCCTTAAAGATTCGTCATGTCCGTCTGTCTGTCTGTCCGTCCGTATGTCACAGCCACTTTTTTCCTAAACTATAAGAGCTATACTGTTGAAACTTGGTAAGTAGATGTATTCTGTGAACCGCATTAAGATTTTCACACAAAAATCGAAAAAAGACATTAAGTTTCAGGGGTCCCCATACTCAGGACTGAAACTCAAAAAAAAAAAATTCAATAAACCCATACGTGTGGGGTATCATATGGATAGGTCTTCAAAAATGATATTGAGGTTTCTAATTTAATTTTTTTCTAAACTGAATAGTTTGCGCGAGAAATACTGGTAAAATGTGTGTCCCCCCCCCCCCCTGTAACTTCTAAAATAAGAGAATGATAAAACTACAAAAAATATTACATCATATATTTTTGTGCGAGTCGGACTCGCTCATGAAGGGTTCCGTAATAGTACATTACTTACCTAGGGCGGTTAAACAAAGAATGTCTCAGATCGCAGGTATTTGACGCCCGAGCCGAAGGCAAGGGCGATAAATATGCGCTCTGAGGCTTTCTTTATTACCGCCCGTGGTGAGTACAAAAAATACGTCTCTATCTGGCCAGGAAGTGGGGTTTTCCGCACGCATAGCGTGCGGTAATTCCTACTTTATGGCCAGGTATGACGTAAAATAAATTGCGGTTTACGATTTATGACGTATTTAAAAAAAACTACTTATTAGATCTCGTTCAAACCAATTTTCGGTGGAAGTTTGCATAGTAATGTACATCATATATTTTTTTTAATTTTATCTTTCTCTTATTTTAGAAGTTACAGTTTTAATAATATATTAAAAACCTCAACATCATTTTCGGAGACCTATCCATCAATACCCCTATCCATCAAAACACGTATGGGTTTGATGAAAAAAAAAATTGAGTTTCAGTTCTAAGTATGGGGAACCCCCAAAATTTATTGTTTTTTTTTTCTATTTTTGTGTGAAAATCTTAAAGCGGTTCACAGAATACATCTACTTACCAAGTTTCAACAGTATAGTTCTTATAGTTCCGGAAAAAAAGTGGCTGCGACATACGGACGGAGAGTTAGACAGACAGACATAACGTATATATAAGGGTTCCGTTTTTTGCCATTTGGCTAACCCTAAAAACAAACGTTGTCAGATCGGCCTAAGGCATATTTTGACTAGACAAGCAATAAGTTATGTATTGAAACAAAAACGTATTTTTTTGTAAATAATCGCGTGCAGCTAGAGGCAATTATGCAATGGCGTCAATACAATACGATAATAATTTTTTCAACACATTTGCTCGTAACGTGCCTCTTATTGTGCCGCTTTTAGGCTCATAATCCTGGGTATTAAACACGCGTGTTTTATAACATTACGACACTCGTGTAGTTATGTTTATTTCCCGATTAAGACACGTTGGCACCTTGCAGCAAGGACTATGTATGTACTCGGCGCATTCTTAAATTGACCGGGTTATACAGGTTTGTTTTTAATTCTCGGCAAAAGGGGTCTTACTCGACTAAACAAATTAAATCCTTCTTGTGAATTAATTGATTATTTCTTCTTGGATATGATATAGAAACGTTTCATTCAGTAAAACTATTTACTTTTGATAACATTTTACATGAATTTATATTGAATAAGAAAATATTTATTTTATCTTGTATTGGCTGTTTAGAGATTTCATCTAAGCCTCGCTGCAGGCGCACTGCGCGAACTTCACGAAAAAAAAATAGTTGCGCGCCATTATAAGTAATTTCACAAATATTTGTAAACATTGATGATGCGTGTTTGGTTATTATTAAAAATGTTGACTCGCGGTGAATAGAAAAGAATTGACGCCACTGTACATTCTAGGAGATGTATGTGAGTAAAAACCTGTTGTCATCAATAACTAAAGGAAACAACTTAGGAGCCTGTAACCTTTTCATTTTATGAAAAGGATTTTTCCTCGCAAATGTGTTGAAAAACGTCGTATGACACGCGTGAGCTTTGATAATTACATCCTCGGCTCTATTATCACGCTCACCTGCGGTTCGCGTGACAATTCCGCCTCTGATGTCATGTGATCAACATAGCTCACTTGTATCACAATGTATTACTATAATGTCACCGGTGATATGTAAAAATAATCTACCCATATGGTAGGTACTCATATATAAGGCTCCCCGAATGTGGATTATCGTAATCCAGTGGAAATGGAATACTGAATGCCCTGCTTAATTGCTTTAGGTTGTCATCGTTTTTTAGGGTTCCGTACTCAAAGAGTAAAACGGGACCCTATTACTAAGACTTCGCTGTCCGTTCGTCCGTCCGTCCGTCCGTCTGTCTGTCACCAGGCTGTATCTCAAGAACCGTGGTAGCTAGAGAGATGAAATTTTCACAGATTTAGTGTTTCTGATGCCGCTATAACAAAAAATACTAAAAACATTTTTTTTTTTTTTTTTATAATGGTACGGAACCCTTCGTGCGCGAGTCCGACTCGCACTTGGCCGGTTTTTGATGTTTTTCAATTGATGAAAGAGTTCCCAGACCAAACCCTTTCTGTAAATAAATATTATAACCACGTTAATACCACTCGAAAACAATGAATCTGGGCAACTTACAAATACAAATACTTATCGCAAAAAAATACAAATAACGAATTCAAACCCATTGTGCTTTATTGATACAGACTTTAAACACTACATTAAAAAAATATTAGCCGGAAAACAGACGTGATGTATAATCATAACAAAAACTTGCTAGAAGCTAATGCAAATGGCTTGGTAGAAGGTAATGCTATTGAAATGCATTTGAATGCCATGTTGCAATAAATGATGCTTATGAAATTAAAAGTCAGTCTTTCAGGAAAATGTTACTGCAAAGTTAAGAGGCTTATTTAAGTTTTTGTATTGTTTCTGGCACAAAAATGTTTATCACTTACGGCTAAAAAATACACAGTAATACTGACGTTGCTGTTCTTCAACGCTTTCTAGAAGGTTTTTAACCTACGGAGACCAGAAGCACGCCGGGACAGAGGGGTAATCACGTAACGTTCCGAACGCGCGTTAGGTCAATTTCACTGTCATTTTTCCATATTAAAAGTGATATTTAAATCTACCTGACGCGCGTAAAATGCGTTACGTGATTGACCTGCTGGTGCACGATGGCTCGGTAACCAATACTTGGTCATCACAATGACAGTTAACATGTCCTATACCTAACGCTCGATCAAATAGTTACGCAATCGCTCTGCACGATTCGAACTCAAAACTTCTTCAAATGGAATTGAATGTAGCTAATAGCTGTAGCCCTCATATCTGCACCCGTTTCATTCATAAATTGAGGCTAAGTTCATATGACCGCGCGGCGACGCGCGCTGCCGCGCGATTCAGCTGTTCAGATGGCGGCGGCTTCGTCCGCGTCAAACCGCGCGAGTCAACTGAACAGGTCGATACAGGATTGTAGATCTCAAACCGGCGACGCGCGAACACTGAACAGGTCAATACAGGACTGTTAAGTCCCGCGCGGCGCCGCGCGGGACAAGAACTTGCGCGCGGTGCACGGCGCGCGGCGACGCGCGTGGTCCCGCGCGGCACCGCGCGCTCATGTACACAGCAACATAGATTTGTTACGATCTTGAACCGCGAGCTGAGCAAACCGCGCGGCACCGCGCGTTCATCTGAACTTAGCCTATGTCCCTAAGTAGGTAATTAAAACAAATGTGTAATTACCATAAATATAGTTGTTTACCCTGAAACCGCTAAAGAAACGCTCAAAGGATCTTTATTAACGGGAAAATCCCGCATGGAAAGAGTTAATCAAAAGGCTCTGGCGTTATTGAGGGCGACTAGATATAACGCAAAAAGGGGCTTTCTATAAGATTATTCAGGGTCACTGGCTCTATTCCACTAAATCAATGAATTGGAGTCCGTTTTGTATTAGGCATAAGGACGCGTTAGGCTTGGCATGCGTGGAAAAGTGCCCGCGAAAAAAACTAAACAGAGTCCAATGCAATACATTTTGGCATCTATGTAAATAAATAAATACCAGGAGCAAGACGATATCACACAAATCGAACTAGCCCCATAGTAAGGCTTGTATTATTTGCTTATGTAACGACGATATATTTGATAAATACATTTAAAACATCCAAGATTCAAAAATATACTTTCATGCTCATCGCACGAATATTTGCCCTTACCGGGACTTTAACCCAGGACCGTAAGCTTCGTAGGCAGGGTGACTCACAAGGCTAATCCGGTGGTCAAACTGGAGAAACTGACACAAAAACGCGACGCGAGACTAAAGTTGCTGGAAACGCACTGACAGCGGTGGCGGTGCGGTGCGGTGCGGTGCGGAGGCGGTACCGGCATGTAATGTTCGAGCTAATATGACAGGGTCCGCACAGAAACCACCTCCGCGCCGCACCGCACCGCGCCGCCTCCGCTGTCTGTGCGTTTCGGCCTTATGTGAAATCTACCCTCCTCTTTCCAATATTCTATCATGTGTCGCATTTCGCGAGATAGATCTCAACTTTGTTGTGGTTGCATGAGTAGAGTGTTGGTTGGCATGGTGAGCAATGCCAATGGATCGATTTGAAATAATCAAATGAGTTCTAATAAATCACTGTGTCAGTTTTACAACCAAAAAACTCCATTCCAAGATATTCATAAACCCTCAGAGAGATTTTTCACTAGGTAAACATATAAATTAAAAAAAAATAAAAAAAAATTAAAATCATTTATTTCGGACTTATTCATCCATAATTTGTTAGTAACAATATATTAACTTAAAAACTAGTGTTAGTAACAAAACAAGTACCTTAGCAAAACTAATATCGGCGTGAGGGGGCACGCACCGGAGCATGCACCTCGTCCCAGTACCGCATTATCGGGCAGTCCACCCGTTCAACAAGCGATTGCAGGATGCTGTTGGTACTACCCCGCACCCTCCGCATGAGTGATGCCACCCTACTGCGCATTATTGCGTGGAATCCCGGCACGCCCGCCGCCGCGAACACATATAGACATTATAGTACCACTTCATTCTTTAAATCTTTTACCGGAAACAAAAGGCCGGATCATCCTATTGTATAGATTGTGATTGTGACCAATCAGACACTTACACTTCTCATTCCAATTTGACATCAACGTGGTGCGCATGTGTTCTGACACGCTAGCTTGCCACGCGTCGAAGCGGGCTCACGTAAAACCTTGGACTACGAAATGTGTATGTAAAATCGACCCGCAGACATGCTATTATTACACAATTAATCAAGTTAGATGCGAGCTCGGCTTTCTGACAATTATAATTCGGAAGCTTGTCTCGTAATAACAACACAGGCGTAGTATAGATCCGACGACAACAGTTTATACAGGGTGACTCGTGATAATAAACATGAAACACAAGCGCATCATCATCGTCATGTCAGCCAAAAGAGATTGATACAAGTAGCATCGAAATTATCAATACATCAAAATGGACCTTATCCCACATCAATAAGGATCTTTAATAAATTGCCAAACCACATAAAAAATTAACCCAACCAAACCAAGTTCATAAAAATCTTTTCAACACACCTGCTCGTAAAGTAGGTCTTATTACAGCGTATTTACACTGATAATGCAGAATATTACCCATGCCGTGCCTTTTACATTACATTATCGCACTAGTGCCTTTTCATTACATATCTTTTTAAATATTAGCAAAATAATGCAGAATATTACCCATGCCGTGACTTTTACATTACATTATCGCACTAGTGCCTTTTCATTACATATCTTTTAACATTTTCATTTTTTATTTATTTATTTTTTCCTCGCAAATGTGTTGAAAAACGTCGTATGAAACACGTGAGCATTGGTCATTACACTTCTCGTCTCCATTAAGCCTTCGCCTTCGGCTCAGGCTTAAAAACCGACTCGAGTGTAATGACCAACATAGCACACTTGTATCATAATGTACTATAAAACAATTTCTTGTGGACAAAACTTACTACACAGTAAAGGAATACTCGTACCTACAAGACAATAATAACGTAACTGACTGAATTACAGTCCAAGCAGGCAATGGTACAATAGTACATTATGATACAAGTGTGCTAAGTTGGTCATTACACTCGAGTCGGTTTTTAAGCCTGAGCCGAAGGCGAAGGCTTAATGGAGACGAGAAGTGTAATGACCAATGCTCACGTGTTTCATACGACGTTTTTCAACACATTTGCGAGGAAAAAATAAAAAAATAAAAAATGAAAATGTTAAAAGATATGTAATGAAAAGGCACTAGTGCGATAATGTAATGTAAAAGGCACGGCATGGGTAATATTCTGCATTATCAGTGTAAATACGCTGTAATAAGACCTACTTTACGAGCAGGTGTGTTGAAAAATGTTTAATGCCTAATAATGACATATTAAAATTAAAATTAAATACAAAGATCTCATGTAATAGTTAAGTCAGTAAATGTATACCTAATGTTTTAAGTTTAATGTAATGTAATGTAATACACCTGCTAGAACTGAATTACTATTATTATTAAAAATTTCGTTATTACATATAATAAATAAATAAATAAATATTATGGGACAATCTTACACAAATCAACCTAGGCCCACGGTAAGCTCAGTAAGGCTTGTGTTGTGGGTACTAGGCGATGATATATATAATAGATAAATACATATAGATACTTATATACATATATAACATCCACAACTCAGGAACAAATATTCGTGATAAACACACAAATAAATGCCCTGACCGGGATTCGAACCCGGGATATTAGTATTTTATTAGTTTAGTTGGTTATTAAGCTAATTAAGCATGTAAATTGCAGTGCCCTTGCAGGGCTCATAGCTGATCTTTTTTTGATATACCACCTTATGTATACTACCTTATGTATGCTATGAAAGCAATAAATTACTGAATATTGAATACATAGGTCTCCCCCAAAGAGTGCCACAATGAGCGGTCCTGCGCCACCCGCAACCAGTGGACTCCCGAGACCTTTACCAGGCTATAAGTTCACCTTGTGGGTCTACCCACGCTGCGCCAGCCGGTATGTGGTACGTACACAAGCGTTTATGACGATGTCAAACTGAATTATTTGGGAATTATAAGAAATCGGTTACACGCTAATTCTGGCGTCAGTTCAGTACATCAGTATGATCTGTCTGTCTCTGTCATTCACAACGGTTACACTATCATTCTGTCATCATACTGATGGACTGAACTGACGCCAGGATTAGCGTGTAACCAATGTCTTACAATGAATACATATGGTCTAGAAACACTGACTGCGTATTACTAGGCAGCAAATAAGTAAAAAGAGAAACGGAATTATGGTTGGAACATATAACAAAATATTTAAACGTCTTACTCGTACAATCCGAAACTTAACGAAATCTGATAATGTCTAAGGAAAGTCCTTGGTCAATCAATAAGTTCCAGCCTGTCACGTGTCAACAAGTTTCAGAGAGTATTTTATTTATCAGTAATCTTATCTGAAATCCAAGGAGATTCACGTGTTAAGGCACGAAGTAGGTACCTACTTACCTACTTTTTATTTCTCACTAATCTTATTTTATTTAGCAATTCATATAATTATGTACTTGGCGTTAATTATTATTTTTTTGTTTAAACTGTCACAAAACTTTCAGTCAGTGCGTTATTTCGTTGTTATGTGCCAGTTTTTATTTTATTGTGGGGGATCCTGTAATGTACGGTCAACCAATTTGATTCCTAGGCCATCATAGAACCTTGTCGTTGTAAATGCTATGTCAATACAGATTACTAGGATTATTGCGTCGCTATGTAGCAGTTAAAATGACAGGGTTCTACGGTGGCCTAGGAATCAAATTGGTTGACTGTACAATCAAATAATCGGCATCCACTAAATCTATTTTGTCTCTTTTGAACCCATGCAATAGAGAGAAAATTATACGTGGGCGCGGATTGTTGGGCCGTACGATATAAGGATCCTTTGTTGTTTTACCTTAGACACATAATATTTGTAATACAACAGAAAAAACATCTCGTACGAGCATAATCCAACGCATAGTTCTGAAAAATATGTATTTCAAAGTAAAAAAGCGGCCAAGTGCGAGTCGGACTCGCACATGAAGTGTTCCGTTAAATAAATTGCTTTTTACGATTTATTACGTATTAAAAAAAAACTACTTACTAGATCTCGTTCAAACCAATTTTCGGTGGAAGTTTGCATGGTAATGTACATCATATATTTTTTTTAGTTTTATCATTATCTTATTTTAGAAGTTACACATTTTACCACTTTGGAAGTGTCTCTCGCGCAAACTATTCAGTTTAGAAAAAAGTTATATTAGAAACCTCAATATCATTTTTGAAGACCTATCCATAGATACCCCACACGTATGGGTTTGATGAAAATTTTTTTTTTGTGTTTCAGTTCTGAGTATGGGGGACACCTAAAACTTAATGTTTTTTTTCGATTTTTGTGTAAAAATCTTAATGCGGTTCACAGAATACATCTACTTACTAAGTTTCAACAGTATAGCTCTTATAGTTTCGGAAAAAAGTGGCTGTGACATACGGACGGACAGACAGACAGACAGACATGACGAATCTATAAGGGTTCCGATTTTTGCCATTTGGTTACGGAACCCTAATAAAAAGTAGTGACCCTACTGTTTCGAAGGTAATGAATTTGTCTCCTACCGCTACCTTATTATGTTATTAAATTTTCCAAGTAATCCTTTTACTGCCGCTCTTAGTAAGCCAATGTAATTACGTGAAGCTAGGTCACCCGTCCACCGCCTGCTATGATTTAATAAAAGGATTATTACCAGTATTTGGTGACGCCGCGGCACATCAAAGCCGATCTGCCTTTGATCGCTGAATGGCTCAGCGCCTCGCATATTGTCTACCGGTGTATATCGGTGACATGGTTCTACAGTCGATACGTTTTGAATTTTAAATTCTGCTGGCTTTCGGCACTTGTTGGAGCATGAAAATGTAATTAATGATAAGTATATGTAACATAATAAAAATTATGCGAAACGAAAGCGATAAGCTTTTGATATATTCTGTTAACTAAGCCAGATGGAACTGCGGGCCTGTGTGTGTACTTTTCGAACGAGCTTTAGGACAAATCAACTGTCATTCCCTATACAAAAATTACATTTAAAATCCACCTAAAACGTACTTACATGGCATCACGCAATCGACAAGCAGAAGTGAGGATGCTACTGAAACTGTGGTCCAATTTTTGAACACGTGATTGACCTTGTTATAGGTATCATACGATACGAGAATAGCCTTCGTTCGGGCGCTCCTTTGTGTATTTAGTGCAGAGCCAACTGTATGAATGGGTCATTGTCAGTCACAAAAACAAAAATCATCTTCATTTTTATATAATGCAGTTACGCCTGCTAACGATATTTATTAACTTCAAATTAAAGCCTTCGTTCGGCTCGGAGCCTAAATTTTTCAATTTTTCCTTTAATTTGAAGTTAAAAATCATCTTTACGGTGGTCAATAGTTAAGGGCTTACGCTCACATATAATATGTTTTTATCACATAGAATTATAGAAAGGGCAACGCCGTTTATGCGGATTCAGAGATCAACCAAAAATTAGGCTTCATAGCCCTTTGGCAATGTCCACCGAAGAGACGCGAACCTAATTCACCAAATTAGTCTAGTCATTTACAAAAGCACATAAATGAAGCAGAATTATATTTTCTTGTGGTTCTAACACCCAGAACAAGTATTTACAACGTTGATTTTATTGATATGCTACTATCAACCGAAATTTACCCCTAAAATGAAGTTAGTTTAAGTAAGCGAGTTACTTGAAGTTCGTCCTCTGTTTGCTTCCATAATAGGATTAGCCAAGTGTAAGGCCAGGCTAATTTGTGTACCTATTGTCCCGCCATGTTTAACTTGGGCAACCGATCCCAATTACAGATAAGCAAGCTTAAGCCGCGCCTGATACTCTTCTGTTTAAAATACACTTGGAGTTTGTTCTATAAGCTATGACGGGCAAATGAAAATAAAAACAGAGGACACAAACCATAAATATTAAACTATGTCACGCCCACAATTAAACCAAATCCCACGATATCTCTAATTATAACACGCATTAGACGTTAAGAGTGACGAAACCACAGGGCGTAATAGGGTATAGAGGAAACATTCACTCAATATCTTAAACTGTAATATGTTTTGTATTTTGTCACACCATCTCAGCGTGTCAAGATCAGAATAGACGCGCGAGATTAATAACAAAAAGAAAATGATAAACTTTCAATCCTCAGTCATGATGATCCCAATATTTCCAATCAGAGGGCTTACGATATCACGCCATATCTCTTTACGCGCACGTCGGATAGCATTCTGAGTTGGCTCTCCATGTTCATTATGACCTGCCCCGCCACTAGAAGCATCAGCAGTAAATCCCATAATCTCGGTTAATTGGCGAGCCGTTCTAGCTGAGATTGGCGAGCGTTGTAAGGGTTGAAGCTTCCGCTGTGTGGCTAGCTGCGGTGTTGAATATTCTTTATTTTAGAAAACTCGTTTATCTTTTAATCTATATTTATCATCTTTCTTACTCTATAATGTAAAGAGAAAAAAATTGTTAGGTTGAAGCGTTGTAAGTTTGTTTTTGGGGAAAATTTGCTGACCTATTGATCCGATTTAAAAAAAAAACATTCATCAGTATATAGAATGGACTTAGGTATTACGTTTTTCCAAGGGGTCTGTCTGGATTACCTACGTAGGCGGAGCCCGAATAATTTTTTTTTTATTTATTTATTTATTGGTAGTAAGGATAACAACAGCCGTAGATATCACTAGTACATATTTGTAATTACATAGTACAAGGCCAATAACAGTCATCCATTAATTACTTTAGAATTTATTAACATAGTAAGTCAAACATAGTGAAAATGTTCAATTAGAAGGTTTTAAACTAAAACTAAAAAATGAATAAGACGCTAAAAAAATCAAATGTTAGTTAGACACCAATAGACTAACAGCTTAAATTAACATAACTTAAAAAATAAAGTCAGACGAAGTTAAACCTGGACTAAAAGGATTTACAATAATCTAAAAAAAAAGCTACTAATAGTAACAGAAACACCACCGATGGTATAATGGTATAATATATTAATTCAACACTCTCATTAAAAGTAGAAAATCGATCGATAAAGTACCCATGTGATTACACCCCGTACCCAAGAACACATCAAGAAGTAAATTAATTAACGGCCCGCACATGTCCACGCTAGGATGATCTTATTGCATATATATATATATATAATTTTTTTGTTGAATTGGCAAATTATTCATTGTTTAGTAATATATACATACATATTCATATATATATTATGTATTATCTTTATGTTTGTTCAAAATCGAATAAACATCAATTTTAAATTTATTTTTTGAACCTACAAATGTATCAGTAATGTAAAATTCGGTGTTATACAAGTGAGAGATCCGTGTCAACACAGCGTTAGCTCCATAGTTAGTGGAGTGAAAGGGAACGTGAAATAGGGTATTGTGTCGCGTACGCCTTGGAACTCGAAACGATAGGCCGGATAGTAATTCAGGACAATCCAAACGATTACTAATTATGTCGAAAAGTAGACTCATGTCAGCTATTTTTCGTCTATCTTCAAGTGTTAGGATATTATATTTTCGACAGTTATCAATGTATCCAAGAGATGATTTGTCAAATTTGTAATTTAAGTCATTATGAAGACAACTTCGAAACCTAACTTGGTGCTAAACCTAAAACTGTCTTTGACAACCGATGTCTTATAAATACAACCATGCCCAAACTGGC
Organism: Epinotia brunnichana; assembly: GCA_963854355.1. Taxonomy (NCBI): domain Eukaryota; kingdom Metazoa; phylum Arthropoda; class Insecta; order Lepidoptera; family Tortricidae; genus Epinotia; species Epinotia brunnichana. Next base: position 10,052,572 of record OY977949.1, on the reverse strand, counting down.
TTCCTCCATGCAAGCTCAAAGTAAAACGGAAAAGTGCAATAAATGTATGTATATGTGTATACAAATATTTAATTAAATACCTCTGTAGCCTAGTTGGTAGTGACCCTGCCTACAAAGCCGGAGGTCCCGGGTTCGAATCCCGGTAAGGGCATTAATTTGTGTGGTGAGCATGAATATTATGTTCCTAAGTCATGGATGTTTTATATGTATTAAAGTATATTTAGTTCAATGAATATTATACTAATACACATACCATTAAAAATTAAAATACATGTCATGGTTAGTAGGTAAAAATTAAATTTTATTTATCTATACTATACATATAAATATGTATATCTTCGCCTAGTACCCATAGTACAAGATTTGTGTAAGATTGTCGCCAAATATTATTTATATTTATTTATTTATTTTATGTGGTAAATTTTAATATCAATAAAATTCCTGCCAAATGCCGAGTTGAAGTATAAATTAAAAAACGTTTTATGTAGCGCATGTTTTTACACAATTGACGAATATTTAAGTCATAATCATAAGTTATAATTCTTACATCACTTTTGGCATTTAAAATTGTACTTTAAATTATAATCTAATAATATTGACATTCCAAACCTAAATTGCAATGATGTTTTTATGTAAAGCACAGAGATAGTTCAAGAAGGAGGGGAGCGGAGAGGGGGTGTATTTTTTCTAAAGTATATAATTAAATTCTCCTAAAGTAAATAAAAATATGACTGCCAAGCCAAATATTGGCAGCGTAAAAATATAAAAAAATAAATACTATTTACAATGCACTTGCTCTGAAAGAGCCCCTTTATATGGTTCAACATCAAAATCAAAAATATTTATTTGGTATCAAAATTTTTGGTTTTTACAATTGTACGTGGCTGGCCCCTCCAGGTAAGTATGACAATACTTGTGTTAGGAGAAGCCGCCCCTCCCATCCAGGATAATAAACACGGGAAGTGGTCTATGCCGGGCGGGGCCAGCCCGTGCGGGAATGGATTTCAGGCCAAAATTCCCACACACTCTAAGAGAATATAAAATATAAAATTTTACATGTCAACAATATAATTATAATCTAAACATATAATAAAGCTGAAGAGGTTTGAAAGTCTGTACATGGAAGATATTCGAAAAAAAATTGGCTAGGGATACTTAAAATCGATAATAGAACACGTTCCAACAGTTTTTTAGAATTTTTGTCTGTTTATCTGTTTGTCTGTTTATGTAACCACGCATCACGTGAAAACGGCTGAACCGATTTAGATGAAATTTAGTATAGAGATGGTTGGAGTCCTGAGGAAGGACATAGAGTAGTTTTTATCCCGGAAATCAACCCCTCAGGGGATGAAATGGGGGGTGGAAGTTTGTATGAAGTTACTGCGCTGCGCCGATTTGGATGAAATTTGGTATATAAATAGTTTAAGTCCCGGGGAAGGTCAAAGAATAGGTTTTATCCCGGAAATCTTCCCTTTAGGGGTAAAAATGGGGGGGAGGGGTGAAAGTTTGGAAGTAACCCATATTGATAAAATTTGGTTTAGAGGTAGGTTAAGTTCTGGGGACATTTTTGGGAGGACTCCGTTCAGATCAAATTTGGTATAGAGATAGTTTTAGTCCAGGAGAATGACAACGGATACTTTGAATCCCGAAAATCATCCCGTAAATAGGGGTGAAAATGTGGAAAAATCCCATTTAGTTAAAATTTGGTAAAGAGATAGAAGGAGTCCCAGGGAAGGACAATGCATAGTTTTTATCCTGAAAAATCATCTACTGAGGGTGAGGGGTGAAAATTTGGATAGAACCCATTTAGATGAAATTTGGTATGGAGATAGTTAGTCCTGGGACTCCTGGGGAAGGACATAAAATAATTTTTAGTCCAGAAATCATCTCCTAAGGGGGTGAAATGGGGGATGAAAATTTGGATGGATAGCGAGTTTGAGTCCTGGGGAAGCACATATGATAGTTTCATCCCGAAAATCATCCCCTAAGGGGGTGTAATTGGGGGAAATTTAGATGTTACCCATTTAGATGAAATTTGGTCTAAAAATAGTTTGAGTCCCTGAGTATGACAACGGATAGTTTGAATCCCAAAAATCATCCCCTCAGGAATTAAATAGAGGGTGAAAATTTGGATAAAACCCATTTAGATGAAATTTAGTAACGAGATAGAAGCAGTCCCAGGGAAGGACAATGCATAGTTTTTATCCCGAAAAATCCCTGAGGTGGTGAAATGAGGGTTGAAGATTTAGATGGAACCCATTTAGATGAAATTTGGTATAGAGAGAGATAGAGTCCTAGGAAAGGACATAGAATAATTTTTATTCCGGAACACATGAAAGGAGGAAATCATCCCCTAAGGGGGTGAAATGGTGGATGGAAATTTGGATGGAACCCATTTACGGTATAGCTATAGTTTGAGTCCTGGGGAAGGACATAGGATAGTTTTATCCCGAAAATCATCCCCTAAGGGGGTGTAATAGGGGGTGGAAATTTGTTTGTGACCCATTTTGATAAAATTTTGTTGAAAGATAGTTTGAGTATGATAGTTTTTGTCTCGGAAATCATCCCTTAAGGGGGTGAAATGGGGGGTGAAAATTTGAATGAAACCCATTTCGATGGAATTTGGTATAGAGATGGTTTGAGTTCTGGGAAAGGACATTGGGTAGTTTTATTCCAGAAATCATCTCCTAAGGGGGTAAAATGGGAGTTAAAATTTGGATGGAGCTACTATACAACCCATTTAGATAAAATTTGGTATAGAGGTAGTTACTAGGCGCGGCGTTGGTAGGCCCCCCACAAGGTGGACTGATGACCTGGTAAAGGTCTCGGAAGTCCGCTGGATGCGGGTGGCGCAGGATTGGTCACTTTGGAACTCTTTAGAGGAGGCCTATGCCCAGCAGTCTGAATCAATCAATCTACATGAAGGGTGAAAGTTTGTATCGAGCTACGATATAAACGAGCTCTACGCGGACGAAGTCGCGGGCAAAAGCTAGTAGATAATATATGAAATGAATTTGAATTTTCCAATTAGATAACAATATTTAGGTATGAATTACAAAATGTCTACGTTATACCTACAATTATCAAAATTGTTGTTATTACAAATGCTCATTAGGGCATTTTTTTTACTTGTACCTTGATGTTTTTTGCTTGTCCAGTGCCTTTAACACCCTACAGATACGAAACACATTGAAAAATTATACTAGTAGTGATTTTAAAACGTCAATAATATATCAAAATTGTAAATAAACCCAAAAAAACCTAGCATTTATTTTTCTGGCTCTCGATTTTTGCCTATCCCCCTGTGGAAAGCCAAATTCAAGTATCGATTCAAAGTATTAGAACTTGTATATTGTGCCCGGTAATACTTGTTTCTGATAGTGGAACACATGAATTTTCTTAAATCAACCTTATTAACAATTATAGAAAGCTTATTCCTAGGGTTAATTTTTAAAGAACACTACTGCAAATACGTCTATTTGTAATTAGTCTTTCACGCCTGTATCCATTTCACCTGTTGGAAAACCTCCGCTTTTTGCTCGTAATCGACCTGAAATCGAACCCCATCGTTTGAAGCCAAAGAAACTTTATTCATTAACAGTTAAACCAATCAACGAAGAAGTTGACTTGGCTAATTCCCTGAAGAGAGTTTTTTTTATTATTACGAGAGTGTTTTTTATAAAAATGCATAAATTATGACTATAATGAATATATAATGTGACTAATCGAACAGAACAAGAGTTTTAATGCAAATAGTGCTACCCTGTTTCTCGTCATGACAAGTGACTTGAATGTTGTCCCTTTTAGTAAGGGTCTATTTATTTATTACGTAAGACGATTTGGGGGGGCATACAATGTCTTACTTTACAAGGATAACATTCATCTAAGTCATATAGTTTTTCTTACGCTAGGGGGAGAAGGGTCAGAAAATGGTTAAATTTGTCTTAGTTAGGGGCTAACTATATACTTTTGCTCTTTGGCTTTTGTCTCGTTTTTTTCTCTTTTTATTTGTTTATTTTTTAAGTGTCCATGCAGTGTATCTCTTATCATAATGTAGGCATCGTGTGGCTTGCATATTGTTTTAATCAATGGATCAATGTTTTTGGCCTAATTCTATGTAACCCTTACCATACTCTTGTAAATATCTACGGCTGTTGTTTTCACGGATAAACAGGATAATATAATAGAGAAAGAAACATTAACATTTACTAAATAGTAGGTGTCTTTTAGATAATGTGGTCATTAATGAATCATCAAATTGTTTAAAATTTCCCTGTATGACCAACCATCATAGCCTAGCAGAATGACGAAAGTTGTAATAAAATAATAACAGTTAAGGCCTATAAAAGTGTACCAACATAAAATCATTGCATATGATTGCATGTGATGATATATTGTTTTAAATGACTTGCAAAGAATGCAGAACCTCAGACCAGGAAAAAAGGTAGACGGAGCCTCAAGAACAACCTAGTGAAGCCAGTTTTCAAGCCAAATAAGTTGAGCACACGCTCACGCACAAATAAACAAATTAAATTGCACAAAACTCGAAATAGGTGATCTTGACAGCATTGCGATGTGCTGGAGAGTTTTCTGCAATTTTTACAAGCTTTATATTAACTTGCACTGTTCGTATGTATGTAAATATGTAAGTATGTAAGTATTTAAATATGTAAGTTGTCCGTCAAAATTTGCAATCAATTTTTCAAAGCATATGTATATCACATGACAATGCAATATTATGATGATTTGGAGCTAATCTGATGCTGGAGCTGGAAGGTGGCCATAGGAATTCCGCAATAAAACGACCAACCCCATCGAGTTTGGGCTCGTTAGAATCGTCTCAATGAGTAATTGATGATGGTATGCAGAAAAGTACAATCGGCAGTATAAGCTTGTACCAAAAATGAATTTTTTGACAGAAACTTATTTCTGTATATGCGTGTGTGAGCGTGTGCTAAACTTATTTGACTTGGTTGAAAACCGGCTTCACTAGGTTGCTCGTCTATTTTTTTCCTTGGTCTAGGTTAAGAACTAACTGAACCCCTTAAATATTTACACTTCCTTGGTTAGAGTATACAATCCCTAATACAACTGGGTACAAAAGGTCAAATCGTTTGCGAGTTTGAAATTAGAAATTCTAATTTCTTTTTTCATCCGAATTCGAAGGAAAATCGCTGGTCGTAAACGACTAGCCATAAATTACAAAAAAAGTAGGAACAGCCCTCGTATTTGCCCCCTTTTATAAGTCGTACAGATTTATTTATTTAAAGTCAGCTAAGTACCTGAAGTCTTGGCAAGTTGGCACTGATTAGGAATTGTAAACAAATTCCTCGTTAACCTCACACATGCGTCAGAGAGCCGGCACCAATTGCAGAAATAGTTATTTGTTATACAAGGGGGGAAAGTTGTATTTTACCTGCAAGTGTTCCTTTGAAACACGAGCTAGCGAAAGGATTCTATGATTGACCACAAGCGAAGCGAGTGGTTCAAAAATAGAATCCTGAGCGTAGCGACTGTTTCAACACACGAGACGTAAAGTAACTTTTCACCCGTGTATAACACAAATCTTTTCACCTCACTACAGCGAGGAAAATAATAAAAAAGGTAAAAAAAAGTAAAAAAAAAAGGGAAAAAAGTTTAAATTAAAAAACAAAAGTAAAAAAAAATATGTCACACAAAATACACAAAAAAACAAAAATAAACATTTAACGTTCTAGGTCATATTACTTTTAACGTTCTACGTCTACTTTCTTCACATGTGGATAAATAGTAGATTGTCCAACAAGCGCATAAAACGAGCCATTTAACCTGAGTGTAAGGCCTGATTGGACGCTCGAGTCGGGCGTGCGGCGTGCATGTTAAACAAATGAGGCTCATACTGGTGTCCTGAGTAGACGCTGCACAAATTGAATGCACGCTCGCCCGCCCCGCTGCACGCCCCGCCGAACGCTCCGCTCCGATCGTCCACTCAGGCCTTAGACTGAGACGTTTACCTCGCCGGCGGCTCGGGTGGATAAATGGATAATGGTCGAGGGGTTAAATGGCTAATTTATGCCCGAGTTATACCTACACACTGCTTTTCACTTCGATTGCGAGAAAATAACAAATAATTGCAACATTAAATTAAATAATAGCTCATTCCCGTCACTTAACTTTTTAAAGTTATTATGTTTAATTTTCGACACGTGATATTACACTACCTACTTCAAACTGCCAAGTAATTTTAATGGTTAAATACGTTTTAAAATAGTAATTGACTACTCTTTTATCTGGTTTTAATAATTTAGTAATGGAAAACACGGATGTGAAATTTATTAAAGCAACTCGAGTCAAATGACAAGTTTATTCTACGAAGTTTTATTGTGTGTGTGGCTGTTAGGCCCGATTATCTTAGTCATTAATACAATTTTAATTTGTGCACTAGAGCATAAAAGTGGCATTTTGTGCAGCATACATCCAGCTCAAAGGCGAACTTTGCGAGCATGAGAAGTGAAAAAGCGGTTTTCTCAATAGATATCAAACATACAAAAAGGCCTTTCCGAGCTAGTGAGGTGAAACATATTTGTCGCATGCTTGTAAAAAACTTCCCTCGCATTAAAAGGTAACAGACAGGGAGATTTTTCTAGAAAGATCAATGCCGCCGGCGCCGTGACGGCGCGACTAGGAGGCGACAAACAGACCAATCTCTATAATAATTCACGTAATATAAGACCGTGGGTGTGCAGTCTTTCACTGTTCTTTGATTGAGGAAGCTATCATACATACTCGCCTGTTTTCCCTGAAGGGATGTATAGTATAATTACTCAGACATGCTTTGGTAATAATAATACCAGGGACATATCATTCGTTGTCCTTGTCATAGTATGAGGTTGAGAAAAATAAACCATTACCCGCCCAAATTAAGTAGCAAAGTAAGTAGTTAGTTTAGCACACACTACTACTAAGCGTACTACTAGTAAATGTATGTGTGTGTGTGTGTGTGTGTGTGTGTGTGTGTGTGTGTGTGTGTGTGTGTGTGTGTGTGTGTGTGTGTGGGTGCGTGCGTGCGTGCGTGCGTGCGTGCGTGCGTGCGTGTGTGCGTGCGTGCGTGCGTGCGTGCGTGCGTGCGGAATAAGTAGTACTGTAAAAAGTTAAATGTTGAGGGGCAAACCCCTTTTGAGAAATATAGCTGTGAGTACATAGTTGATTAAGCTATTGAACACAGCACGGGCTCAAGCGAGCTACGAGTAATAAAGCCCAGGCAAAGTTGAAACCACACATTTCGCTAAGTGGATTCTACAAATCCCAAACTAGAGGGAAAAGTTTGCCTCAGTAATGAATTTGCAGGTTACTCTTTGTTCAACGGTACCGAGGTCTCCGTATGGGGTCGGGTTAACTCTGGATTAACGTAAAGGGCACGCCAGAGGTTAATGCAAAGGTCTAAAAGATAGCTAGAAGGTAGTTTTTGTGTCACATTTATTTTGAATTGGTATGGCTGGGTAACTTTAGTCTGAAAGTGCTCTACACTTAGATTTTGATATTTACATACGACTTTTTTCACTGGCCGATTTAATATTTCTAATCTATTTGAAAGCTTGACCGACTTCAAAAATCATTATTTTGTCAAATAATTTTTGTCAGTATTATGAGATTACATAAAGAGACTGTTTTACTGAAGTAACTTCACGCATTTTCTCAAAGATCATGTCTGTATCAGATCTGACCGACATAAAATGTTAATAATGTTGTTATTGTATGAATGTTAGTATTAAGTTTTGTGTGTCCTTACAGGGCGTCATGGTCTGACCTGAATACTGAATGTAACACCTTAATTGCAATGTACATGGCTTTACAAATGAATAAAGAATAAAGAAGTTGATTACCGTAGGTATTTTGCACGATACGTGGCTACTAAAATACTAAACCAAAACTGAATAAATATTATAAAATGTCACTTGTGATGTTGTGATACAACGAGATGTAATCAAAACAAACCAGCCAAGTGCGAGTCGAACTCGCGCACGAATGGTTCCGTACCATTATCTATAAAAACGGCAAAAAAATCAAGTGTGTTGTATAGGAGTCCCCTTAAATATTTATTTTATTCTGTTTTTTTAGTATTTGTTGTTATAGCGGCAACAGAAATACATCATCTGTGAAATTTTCAACAGTTTAAGTATCACAGTTCATGAGATACAGCCTGGTGACAGACGGACAGACAGACGGACAGCGGAGTCTTAGTAATAGGGTCCCGTTTTACCTTTTGCGTACGGAACCCTGAAGAGAGATCCATCAGCCAAATTAATTCACTCCGCACAAATACTCATTTCGATAAATTATTTCAATAATTAATAACATTCCGCATTCAATGGTTTTGAGAGCTATTTTGAAGACTTAATCAAAACAATAGGAAGCGATATTTTGTAAAGCTGTCAGACCCAAACTACGCCAACTACATTTAATAAATGACTGCTGAATAGTGCCCTATTCAAAGTGTTCCAATTTCGACGTTTCACTAACGAATTACTAAGTCTGTCCCAGAAATATGCGACAGCTATAATTTTAATAAATTATGTCTTTAATAAGCTCTTGTAAAACATGGGTATAAACCTACTTTAACACCAAGTTATGGTACAACGCAAACATTATATTGTACTTTCAAATCATCATCACACACACATACTTCTACTAGGGCTCACCCTGGTTTTTTTTGGATCATTTATGTTTAATAGTACATTTCGATGCTAGTGCGGAAAATATGTCATCACTCCACGAGTGCCGAGATATCTTGCCACGAGCCGTAGGCGAGTGGTAAGACTCGGGACGAGTGAAGAATGAAATTTCCGCATGTGTATCGAACGACGTTTTTTAATACAGTTGCGAAAAAATAAGAAAAACAACAAGTAAGAACTGTATTTAAAAACAATTTTTTTGAACAACTTCATTATTTTTCAACTGTGTTACAATGATGTTACAGAATTAATAATAAAAAAGTTTCAAATTATTTACTTGTTGTTCTTCTTATTTTTACGCAACTGTATTAAAAACCGTCGTTCGATACACGTGGAAAAGTAAAAAGCACTAGTGCGCAAAATACAACTTTGCGCACGATTTGCAGCTACAAAAAGTACCACTTTTTGAGCAACTGTATTAAAAAGGTAATTTAAAAACGTTGTAGACTATTACATAACTTACGACAAGACCAGACTAAAATCAGAAGGATATGTACTACTTCTTACTTCTTAGTTTAGGTACCTACATTTGTAAATCTTCTCCAGACACATTTAGCAGACTCAATACGTAAACGTCTGCTAGACGGTCGCCAACACGCCCCTCCGACCGAGCGACTTTGGTCGGCACCGACCACTCTAGTATGAAATTTTGCTGTAAACAACTGTCTACACGGTCGGTGCGGACCAAGGTCGCTCGGTCGGAGGGGCGTGTTGGTGACCGTCTAACAGACACTTTAGATTTAAAACTTCGCCAACCCCGCTGCCTTTTCAAGTCGTTGCGCTTTTGAGAATGTCTGGGCCCAGCTTTGAAAGCAACTAATGTCATCAATTTATAGCTGTAAACCGGAAATCAGTGCAGAAAATCGCATAAAGCCCATCAGGATTCAAGAAGAGGCAGCTAACTGTTGAGGAATTCTTCAATCGGATTAATCGTTCTAGTTCGGGATTAAGGAAATAGGAGGTAAAAATCTATTTCGAAGGCAATCTCAGAAGAACAGCTTATTTTTATGATGGCTATTGATGGCATTTGAAAAGGCGACCGTATTCTTGACGTCTTGACCTTGACGTTCAATTAAGTACTTTATTTAGTGTGCGTACCATAATAATTATATAGCCTTCATTACATCTTCATCTCGGCCGGTTACTGACTCCTTCACTTTTACGCTTCTGTCTTTCGAAATCCGAACTACACAGACATCAAAACGGAGATTTATCACTTTCTGTCAAATTTCGCAGATGGAATGCTGGCCTAATAAACTAATAATCTACGTATTGCGTTAGCATACGTATAGTGTTATTGTCCATTAGATAATATGTTAAATTTTGTCATCGAATATATTATACATTGTCATGATCACGACCCTCCACATTCGCCGCGCGATTCGCGGGCGTGAATCGCGGCGCTTAGCGCGGTGAGAATCGCGCGTGAACTCTTTCTTGGTTCCATTCACAGTGTTCACAATTGTCACAACTGTTCGCGTTCGCAGGCTCTTTGACGCGGGCCAAAAACCGACAAAAGTGGTTAACAAGGCGCGAACCCGCAAAAAATATGCGAATCGGCTCCACATTCACGCTTTCACGCGTTCGCGCATAGTTAATAATTGTAAGGGCCAATTTGCAACGGCACCAATATCAGTATATACTTATAAGACGACAACCGTTGGCGTATATACTGCATGGATTGTAACGAGTACAATGATTGACGACCCTCATAAGTCAGTAAACGAAGCTCATGTCTGCAGCAACGGTATTTTCCTTTTGACACTTATTTTCTTTAAAGCAAGATAAATGCGAACAGTCTTGTGCTGAAATTAATGTTCTTATTCTTTTGTTTTACGTGTAGGGTAAACTTCCGAATGTTGAACATCTTTATTCCAATATTTACTTTTCTCAAACATGCAATGAAATATTCTCTTTACGTTCCTTATGACTCGGAAGTATGCTTTTTCGGGCGCAGCATCTCGAGGCGGCCTGAAATGGGGTTTCATACAACTTTTCAGGCCTAGGCCTGCAAAGTAACTTTTTAATTTTCATTCCTCTATTTGTGGCACAGCATCACGGCATTCATCCATGAAAATTTGTTTGATTTGAGGATTTTTATCTATTTATTTCATTGCATGTTTGAGAAAAGCACTACATGCCTTGGCGTGAAAACGGATTCCCGACCTCGTATCTCTATCCGGCCTCGCTATACGCTCGGCCGTCTACACCTAGTTGGCCGGAAATCCGTGTTTTCCCGGCCTATGATGTAATGTACTATTACACGGGTTGAACGCGACCCACGCGTATGTATTTGTTTTTATTTCAGACGTTTCGACACGGGTTGCACCAGTCATAGTCTCAGGGCTGTTATTCTTTACGTGCTCATGCGCCTCACCTCACCCGTCACGCCTAACGAAACTAGACCTCTACCCACGCTTAGTTACTACGAATCGCGGCGTCGGGATATATTATATTTGTAAGTGAACGGTGAGGTGAAGTAAAAACAAGTTACAGAATAGCGGGGCAGATGACTGTAGTACACAATAGTTAACTAGGAGGGTAGTGTGTAGACCCGAAATAAGTCAACAATATATTTCTGCTAGGGATCTTCTCTAAAAGGGACCTTAAAATCCCTAATTTATTAGTGGAAGGTTTAGGGAGATAGGTAATTAATGGATATCCTTTATCAGTCTATATTTATACACCTTGCGTAAAAGCTTTCATAAGTACGTTCCTGGCATTTTAACACAGAAGACCTCTTGTTTTTTTCCGACTGCGCAACAGTTGAGACCGGGTAATATTTTGACGCGTATGTATATTTTTATCAATGTAGTAAACTGTGTTAGCCTCGAATGCATTAATTTTGTTTTTTTTAAAGCCCACAACACAACTCATCGTCACGTACACATAACAGGACATCCGCTTGTGTCTGAGTGACCAAAATTGCAGTCAATATAAATTCGATTTCAATCTAATACCTTTAGCCAGATACCGCGCCATGGTCCTGTCATTAGGGTGTGGTTTGCAAGCTCAGTTCACTAATGCCAACCCTTTATTCCACGGGTGTATCTTCAGTTTGTTCATTCAAACGATGCCGCAGCTATGTAGTCACAGCTAGTTTCACTGCAATTCATGGCTCTCCTAGTAAATCTTGACACCAGGATTCTTAACAACAACGCGTAATCGGAGTTCTGATTGGCACTGGTTGCCCTGAGGTGGGGTAAGGCGTTGTGAATATCAGCTCCGAAATTGCCTCATTAATGGCGGAGCGTAGTGTTAAAGAACGATACATTAGACTTCAAGCCCGAATACTGATGAGGCTGTATTTAAGAACTATTATTTTCTTAAAGTAAGTAAAACATTGTAAAAAGCTTCTTTTACATGGTTTTTTTGTTAAATTTCGAAATCAATTTCACGCCTTCTGAACGGTTCCTTAAAAGTTATGTATTTGTCTATGATCTGTGGTATTGCAGAAACCACAGTTTTGTTTCATTTCTTTTATTAAAGATTTACACAGCTAGAAAACACGCTTTCAGTATGATTTTGAAAGTAATTAAACGGGACTTAATAGGGACTTAATAATAACAATAATTTGGCGTAGGGATGTGACGGCCCTATCGCCCACCGGATTTCTGGTGCAATCAGTCAACGTAAGGCAGCTTGTAGCGGGCTGTTAGGGAGTAGCGACCCTACGTACCTGAGTGCTCCTGGGGGTGTCCTGTGGTCAGGTTGAGCCGACCGGGTGGATGGTTGGACAGGCCCCGCACCTCTGGCTTGCCTTAACTGGCTGTCCAGAGTGGAGTCGCAAGAGCTGTTGCTCGAGGGTAGATTAGGTAAAAATGTAAGGCCAGGTGCCTCAGGTCATTCTGACCACATGATAGTAACTATAAGGGTTGAAAATTGTACGAAATAACGCCATAGTAGGCTAATTAAATTATGCGACCCAGATTGAGTGGTACGCTATTTTATATTAATATACGTACTGTAAGTACAGACGTAGTTGATAACTTAAAGTAAAGATAAAAGTACCAGGTACCTCCAGTAATTATTTCATGAAGATCGATAAAGGGAGAACCCCTGATAATCGAGGGAGAGACAGCCAAAAGTATTTGTAAAGAAACCAACTTGAGACTATATCTCGAGCTAGTCCGTGAACAAGGGACATCGGTGGCTAGAGTTACTAAAGAAGTAAAATAAAAATCTAGAATAGGAATGTATAGAGTTCTGATGTAGTATTGAGCAAGAGTTGCCAAGTTCGAGTTGATTTCTCTGATTGGCTAAAAGATAATGAAAATGTGAAAATTGACGGTATCTACCGGCCATAGCATCACAACCAAATGAGGTACGAAGACAACTAGGGTGCCGTTAGAAAGGTGAGGTAAATGTCCTTACGTAGGTATAATCATTTTTAAGTACAAATGTTATTTAAAGCCATTAGGACCTGGCGAAGCTTTTTAATGTTACAAAACTTCGTAATTTTACGTAATTATCGATTTTCCCAATTTAAACGGGAAAAGCAGGAAAACTAATAGACATTGTAATGTATAGCCTAGAAATAGTTCTTTCAAAGGAAAATATGTGAAAACCCTTAGGAGTCCCCTGAAAATCAGGAAAACGTGAAAAGTAGTTTTTTGTTAATGAAAGTAGGCGAGGCCTCGTAAATTAAGAATCCTGAAAGCGCCCTATTGGCCTAATATTGTATAATTTTGCTGGACAGAGATCCCATTAATTTAGTGGACCTAAGGGGTATAAAACAGGCTACATTCGCCAGTCCAAGTTGTGTTCGCTCAACCCCACCAGTGGGAGCTCCTAGGAAGCAGAAGAAAGTGGAAGTAGGGAAATTGTGATGGGAAGTAGGAAAAGTAATAGCCAGTAGTTTGTGTCTCATTTTTTTATATTATATCATTTCATTCAGTTCATCAAAGTATTATTTTATCGTCACCCCCCGTCCTTCAACAGTGCAGCTCAGTCTGCGGGTTTAGTGCTCCCCAAGAGCACCTGCGCTATCAAAGCGCGATAAGGCTGTTTTAAAAACACGCTTGAGCGGTTCAACCGCCGTCTGCCAGAGATAAAAAGTGAGACGGTTTTATTAGGCAGGCATCCGATAATTCACCCAATAGCCCAGCCACTAGTCCATTATTTTCACCCAATAACCGGTGTTAATATGTTAATTAGTGGACTGTAGATTCAAAATTTCGACAACGAGAAATAATTAGATAAACGACGATATGGTACCTTGAAGTTATTGAAAGGACACTCACCGATGCCTGGAGCTGCTGGGCTGCTCCTTCGTCAGGTGTAGGGCCCCGAGACCTGGTTCAAACTGCACAGACTTACCTGATCCCAAGGTTACGGGCCACCTGAGTACGCCCGGCTGATGAGATGTCCGTCCGCTCCCTTCAAGGCACTAAATCGCGCGACTATTCGCGCGGAGCTCGATAACTCTTTTTCAACCGTCTCTCAAAGCGATGTCAAGGCAAGTGAGTTGACAAATTTCGAATCTTATAATTTATAATTTGACACCTGTCAAAGCAGGCATCAAAATGTTACCACATTAAAAACTACTAAATGAAAACGTCAACCGGTTTATTTAGATTCCATCAAACAACAATACTAGTATTCCCTATACTCCCCAGCGGGTGCTGACACGGGCAGGGACAGCATCCACTCGGTGTACTCCTTGCAATTCATTAAATTTTCAAAAGGGCCTCAACGTGTTGACTCAGTTGGTACATTGTAGGTACCACTGTACCTAGCCCCACGCACGCCTCCCAAAGCTCGCCTCTCGTTCTTTATATATATATATATCTCTCTCTATATCTCTATATCTCTCTCTCTCTCTCTCTCTCCCTCTCTATCTGCATCAATCTCTCAAGTCCAGCGTGACCATATGCCCCAGATATTTAAACCCAGTGCATGTGCTAACCTTTAGATCAACGCCGCCCAACACTACCGGAGGCACAACTGTCGGATTATATTTACTTGTTTTAAATATGTATGACAACTTCACTCTTCTTTGTTTAAATTTAATAATTACATGAATTTAGTTTCCTTTTTGACGTCCTAACCGCATTAGAACGAAACAGAGCGGCTACCACGAAACGCCAACTTCGTTTGATCGTATATTTATCACTTCGCACTTGTGTATTTGAGCGACAGCGAGAGAGATACATATAGGAATGACGTGTGGGTTTCGCCATAGTATAAAGAGGGCAAAGTATGTTATCTTCATACAAACGCACCGCTTGTATGTGTGCGCTACATAATAGTATCTATGCGTCGCCGCACGCACACTCAAACAAAATCTCGACCCGTTTCTAGCTGAGAAACGGGTCGAGATTTTGTTTGATTGCTAGAGCGCGGGTAGGCCCCCCGCAAGGTGGACTGATGACCTGGTAAAGGTCGCGGGAGTCCGCTGGATGCGGGTGGCGCAGGACCGGCCATTGTGGCACTCTTTGGGGGAGGCCTATGTCCAGCAGTGGACGTCTTTCGGCTGATATGATGATGATGACTAGAGCGCACACATACAAGCCGCGCGCGGTGCGTTTGTATGAAGATAACATACTTTGACCTCTTTATACTATGGTTTCACGGTAGCCGCTCAGTGTTGTATATTATTGCGGAGCGGAATATTATTGCAGTTAAATTAGCATTGAAAATATTACTCATGTTTTCTGACTTTCAAAATCGGTGATTAGTGGTAATCTGGTGATACTCATAATACGAGTACCTATAACAGGAAATTCGGAATCAATAACAGTGCGGCAATTCCACTAAAGAGCAACAACAATGGGTATTTGGTACATTGTAAGTAGGTACCTACATACGTAATTTTAATGTAAAGGATGGGTATCTTAATAGTTTTAATTTTAACTTAGTGTCATATGAAAATACTGAGATTATAATATTTTCAACTAGCTGCATTAATATAATAAATAATTATACCTATCTACCTCTTTTTAACATGGATTAGGTTCGCTGCTTACAAACTTTCTTCATACAAACGAAAAAAAATACTACATTCGCTTGAAAAATACTCTTTCAAAACCTCGATTATGCCAGTATGTACCCGATCGTGTACGATCCAATTTCAAGTTAAATTAAGTGTAAACATCGTACTTTCAGAACGATGCGATGCGTGTAAGTAAACGTATTTAAACGTAACCGCATCAGTATCGGTTTTCAATCATAACCTCGCGGCTAAACAACTCCAAGCGACATACATTACCCCCTTGCCCCTGTAACTTCTTCAGACTCGTAGCAAACCCTCAATGGATGGTGGGCAAGACATTGTTACCACTGTCTTCATTTAGTTCAGTAATTGAAGTGATGGCAACTTGGGAGCTCTTGGGAACTTTGAAGAGCCGCGATGGATTCAAAACTCGTTTTAACAAGATTTCCTCGTTCTGATTATACTTATATGAACTTTCTGGGGGCGAAATCCATGAATATTTAAGAGTGTCTCTGAAAGTCCGGATATTCTTCGATGAGCGCTCATTATAAATTTTGGTTGGCAGAACAATTTATAATTAAGTTTTCGGTATAAATATGTCTTAAATATGCACAGCACGCTGTATGGACGTGAAGTATTTACACTGTGCAGAATATCTATATTGTTTCTGCGAGTAATGGGAATCAGTTTACACTATCTATTTTTAAATTTTTCAATTCAGGATAGACAAGTTTAAGCATAAAAACTGGTAATATACAAATTTAAATATTTGGCCGATTGAACCTAGAAAAAACGGCGTTAGGAATTGGATTGGGTATAATTTATAATCAACGGCTCCGGGATTATTCCAGGTTCAACAATGGGTCAGATCTCCCAAGACGACACTGGCTAAATACGTATTAACAGGCCACGGCCGTTATGATCAATATAAACATCGCTGCGTGTGGGTGGAGTCACCAGCTTGCCCCTGCGGTGCCGATGTACAGACCATCCAGCACATCATCGAGGACTGCCCCATAACCCGCCACGCCGATGGCCCTCCAGAAGACCTGATCGTCCTTAGCGACGAAGCCATCGAGTGGCTGATCAGCCTCAATATTAATTTATAGTTGAATATATAATACGTATATTTGTAACTGTGTCATCCTTTTCGCCATATGATTAAATAAATAAACGGGAAAATAAATAGATATATATAAAGGATTTATAATATTTATTAAAAAAAAATCGCTTTTGATGATATTTTTTTCTTGCTCTTGTTTGATTTAGGTTTTTATCAGACACTATCTGTTCCGGTGGCTCCGTCTACGACTCGGTCTGTGTCAATTGCCCTTTCATAGGGGGGCAAGGGCTGAATTTCAAAAAATCAAGAAGCCTGCGTCTATTCCTAAAGGTAAATGTAAATGCATGAATGCTCGCTCAAGTCTAATAGATTTGAGCATTTGCATGTTACAGAAAATCGAGCATTCGGTGTTTTTTGTTTGCCGAACGTAGGTCGATCACGTAACGCATTGTACGCGCGTCAGGTAGATCTAAATGTCAAATTTTATATGGAAAAACACAGTTAAATTGTCCTAACGCGCGTTGGGAACGTTACGTGATAAGGTACACCTATATAACAACGAACAGAGCCACGCATAGAGCCAAACATTGCTACGAACATTTTTACGATCATTCTATCTAATGTTCTAGTAAATATGTGCGGGAATGTGGTTGGAGGGGGACGGCGGCGGGACAATAATACAACTGCTCGGCTCGGCAAAAAGCTCGAAGCAAATTTACTGTAATTTCACTAGAGCGCTCGCTAAAACGCTCCTGTTTATTTTGTGAGCTTTTACTTGTACTGTACCTAATGTAACATTCACTATTAGAATGCTCATAACAAGTAAAAGGTCTGCTAGTCGGTCGCCAACACGCTCCTCCGACCGAGCGACCTTGGTCCGCACCGACTGTTTGCAGCAAAATTTCATACTACAGCGGTCGGTGCCGACCAAGGTCGCTCGGTCGGAGGGGCGTGTTGGCGACCATCTAGCAGACGTTTAACGCTAAGCACCTTAAGGTAAAGCTTTACATGCCAAATGTCTTGTGTAAAGCTAACAGACAGACAAAGTAACTTTGGTATGTATAATATTATCAATCATTTTCTGATTGAGGCCATTTACCATTCTGGGGAAAGAGTATGGTTTGTACCATAAATCAGACTCATCATAATTTTGTTAAGTCATAATTTAGTTGCGTGTTATATAACTTTACCACAACTGAAAGTAGGGTGACCATTTTTAAACGGTAATCCTACTAATTAGACCAATATTAACATGTCAATTGGCATTACTACATGTTTCGAACATTTCGGGAGTTTTTTTTCATGTGTTACGACCGCGAGAATATTCACCTTGAAGAACTCTCGAAGAGTTCGAAATATGTCGCCCGCAGTGACAATGCCGTATTCATTGTTTCACCCTTACTTAAAATTAGTATAATTTTAACAACAGGACTCAGGTAGGTAAGTTTAAATTCATCATCATCATCATCATATCAGCCGTAAGACGTCCACTGCTGGACATAGGCGGGGAGGCCTAAAAAAAGAGTGCCACAATGGCCGGTCATAGGCCACCCGCATCCAGCGGACTCCCGCGACCTTTACCAGGTCATCAGTCCACCTTGCGGGGGGGCCTACCCACGCCGCGCCTTCCGGTACGTGGTCGCCACTCGAGAACCTTTCCGCCATCGGTTCTACGTGCAATGTGCCGTGCGTACGTCCAAGTTTAAATTCAATTCTACTAATTACATTATAATTATGTTTTTTATTTACTCAATCACGCAATTAGGTAATTCGGCACACGGGTAGTTTATAACCTGAATTGAAACATAGAATAATCCTTATTTCGGTTCTACGATATAGGGAATATATGGGTAGGTATATTAAAAAAAAAACCGGTAAAGTTCAGCCACTTTAATAATATTTATAGTAATGCTTCAATAATAACTAAAGAAATTAAAAATTCTAAACACCTAAGTCACAAAAACATTGCTAATTATTAAAAAAGATGATGGCAAGACCAGGGGACCGATTTTTGACTTTCGAGCGCTCGAATCTTTCACCCGAAAACTGTAAAAAATGATGAAATGCTATTATGAAATAGCGATAGAAAATTGAAAAACGAGTGGTATTGACGACTCGTATTCAATTCTATCGGTAGAAAGTAAGTGCCTGCAATTTTGACGCTACAATCGTACTTACTTTTATCACACGTATCCGTCGACGGCGACATCCCGACAAATTGTTTCTTAAGGTGGTTCGATTGCCATACAAAACGTTATTTGACATTCGCAGGCTAACGGCGTGATATTTTAAGAAACTTATGTAACAAACTTTCATAAATTGGCTTCCCATATGCGCCAAATTCCCCCTTTCCTAGAATAAACTTGTATAAACTAGATTAATTTGAGAAATTGGTTTGTCACGTGATATTTTGGGAAAACTATTTTTCTCAAATTAATCTAGTTTATACAAGTTTATTTTAGGAAAGGGGGAATTTGGCGCAAATGGGAAGCCAATTGAAGAAAGTTTGTTACATAAGTTTCTTAAAATATCACGCCGTTAGCCTGCGAATGTCAAATAACGCTTTGTATGGCAATCGAACCACCTTAACCCTAATAATAAATCTATTATCTCTATTTATATATTAAAAAAGAACCATCTCGACAGACAATACTTTCAATGGCTCTTTCGTTTGGAAGCTACGATGCCACTGACACACAGATATCTACACATGTTAAACTTATAACACCACTCGTATTTGTCGGGTAAAATAATTTATACAGCGTGCTCCTTTTTACCGGACCGGCTCACTTTTTAGGGTTCCGTACTCAAAGAGTAAAACGGGACCCTATTACTAATACTCCGCTGTCCGTCTGTCTGTCTGTCTGTCTGTATGTCTGTCTGTCTGTCTGTCTGTCTGTCTGTCTGTCTTTCTGTCTGTCTGTCTGTCTGTATCTGTCTGTCTGTCTGTCTGTGTGCCACCAGGCTGTATCTCACTGATACCGTGATAGTTCCAGTTGAAATTTTCACAGATGATGTATTTCTGTTGCCGCTATAACAACAAATACTAAAAACAGAAAAAAAAAATATAGATAATGGTACGGAACCCTTTGTGTGCGAGTCCGACTCGCACTTGGTCGGCTTTTTTTCATACTTTACTGGTCAAGAAAAAAGGGATATGGGCACAGAATAAGTAATAGTACAAGTATGGGTAAAAATGTTGTCATTTTTTTAGGTGAGCGGCCACGCGTAAAAGTCGCAGATTATGATAGATCTATTCATAACAAACATATTTTGTTACGAAATGTTATACTCTAATATACATCGGAGCCGAGATATTTGTAATATATAAAATCAAAAAATCTAAATCAAACATTTATTCCGCAAATAGGCCACACAAGGGCACTTATACATGTCAATAAATAATGTACAATAAAAAATAAAAAAAATCTTACAACAACAATTATTTGAAAGTTGCAGTTTAACAGAACCCAAAACGTACCTAAGTGAGGAAACTGTTTATATCTCCGATATTGTTTAACGCGTTTAATTTTAATCTCTAAACGATTATTTAAAAAACATCATTGGCCGCTGCAAAAAAACCTAGAATATTTGTCATACAAAGTTGCCCAATCCCCGTTATGCATGAAAATAATTAAATTAAGTGAGCCGTACTCAGCTTACTTTATACTTATGTCTTTTTAGGGTTCCGTAGCCAAATGGCAAAAAACGGAACCCTTATAGATTCGTCATGTCTGTCTGTCTGTCTGTCCGTCCGTATGTCACGTCACAGCCACTTTTTTCCGAAACTATAAGAGCTATACTGTTGAAACTTTGTAAGTAGATGTATTCTGTGAACCGTATTAAGATTTTTACACAAAAATCGAAAAAAAAAACATTTAGTTTTAGGGGTAAAGAACAGAACACAGAACTGAAACTCAAAATAATTTTTTTCTTCAAACCCATACAATAGGTCTTAAAAAATGTTATTAAACACTTCCAAAGTGGTAAAATGTGTGTTCCCCCCCCCCCCCCCCTGTTACTTCTAAAATAAGAGAATGATAAAACTGAAAAAAAAAAATTGTAGGAACTTGGGGATAAAACACATGCTTTAAAAGCATTTTACTGTGTAATTATTATAGAACTTTTAAAACAAATTGGTCACTCTAGCACCATTGAGGAAATAATCAAATATAACTAAATTTTGCATCATGTAAGCAAGTGGCATTTCATGTTACCCGTTGCAAGTTAGATACGTGCCACGCGAGTGTCTCTCACTGTTTTAAGTGCCTCCTGCCAATATTGACAATGTCTTTTATTAAGGACGTCCTTTTGTTGGTCGCTTGTGTTGTGCTTGGTATTACGTGTGAAAATGTCACTGGTTAGTTATTATAGAACTTTTAAACAAATTGGTCACTCTGGCACCATTGAGGAAGCAAACAAATATAACTAAATTTTGCCTCATGTAAAGTAAGTGGCATTTCATGTTACCCGTTGCAAGTTAGATACGTGCCACGCGAGTGTCTCTCACTGTTTTAAGTGCCTCCTGCCAATATTGACAATGTCTTTTATTAAGGACGTCCTTTTGTTGGCCGCTTGTGTTGTGCTTGGTATTACCTGTGAAAATGTCACTGGTAAGTTATTTTTCTGTATATTTTATATAAATTTAAGTAGGTACAGTCCGGGGTATTAATACAGGGTGACTGGTAATTCGACCTATTCCTTGAAAGGGGTTATACTAGAGCTAATTTGCAACAATTTATGTCCCGTCAACCAGGGGTCAAAACACGATTTTTTTAATATTTCGAGTTTTTAGTTTGTTTGAAAAAAATTCGCCTTGCAGCCTTTAAGTGCTGATTGTGACAAAAATGTTTTTTTTACCATCCAAATGGAAGTACTTTTGTCACAATCACCAGCTTAAGGCTGCAAGGAGAATTTTTTTCATACAAACTAAAAACTCGAATATCTCGGAAACCAGCGATTTTCGACCCCTGGTTGACTGGACATAAATTGTTGCAAATTAGCTCTAGTATAACCCCTTTCGAGGAATAGGTCGAATTACCAGTCACCCTGTATACGTAGGGAGATCCGCCATGAAACGGACATTTAACTTTGAAGTAACAACCGTAGTTAAAAACTTAGGAACTCGGTAACTGTCCTTAAGGAATTCGGATATCATATTGTATAATTCTGCATACACCATATTTAATGAAAATGAGGGTTATTGGTAGAAATGTCACGTTTTTTGGAAACTCATTTTTGTCCGTTTCATTGAATAGGACAATGGGTGTCTTGAAACGGACTAGGAACAAATGGCATACTTTGAGACACACTTCTTTGCTTTTCCACCATAACTTTTATTTAAATAAGTCAAACTTTTTGGGACGATATAAAATGAAATCATAAAATAATAAATTAAAAAAAAACAACGTTAAATAATTTGTCTCTCAACTTCTTAGAAGTTTGAATTTAGCAACAATTTAAATAGCTATCAATTTATTTTTTCACAATAACACTTATTTAAATATTTCTAACACTCAGATACAACTCAAACTGAGATCAGAGACGTATCAATCAGTAGGTACCTACGTATCAAGACAATCGTTCGGCCGTTTTAACGCGACGGTACCTGTCCGATTCATTGCGAATCTAACCTAAAAACATTTTAACCAAATTCCAAATAATTAAGTATTAATAAGATTATAATTCATAGTTTAGTATATTCTTGAGAATATTTCACAACAAATACAATTATCACAATTGTAGCTTAAGTTATTATCCAATTTTAAATCGGTTTGCAAATATACGATATTTTTTAATACAGTTGCTCAAAACGTGGTAGTACTTTTTGTAGCTGCAAATCGTGCGCAAAGTTGTATTTTGCGCACTAGTACTTTTTACTTTTCTACGTGTATCGAACGACGTTTTTTAATACAGTTGCGAAAAAATAAGAAAAACAACAAGTAAGGAATTTGAAACTTTTATATTATTCATTCTGTAACATCATTGTAATACAGTAGAAAAATAATGAAGTTATTAATTTTTTATTTTATTTGTTATTCCTATTTTTTCTCAACTGTACTAAAAAACGTCGTTCGATACACGTGCGGAATTGTCATTCTTCACTCGCCCCGAGTCTTAGATATCTCGGCACTCGTGACGTAATGACATACTTTCCGCACTAGCATCGAAATATACTATTTTACGAAGTTCATGCTTTTCAAGAATTTGCGAAAAAGTAAACGAAATAATGGCTGCCGGAATCTTTCGTTATTGTGGGCTTATCTATGGTCACAGTGTTGCCAACAACCAAAAGACATGAATGTGTTCTTGGGGAAATTACAAAGATATCTATAATGTCCGTTTCAAAACCCGTCCGTTTCATTGCGGATTCCCCTACATAAATAAGGACGTAGATACAGTACAGCACTCTATTGTCAATGTCATAAAGGCGTGTACATATATTTATGTCCGTATTTATGTACGTATAAGAATTTAAAGCCTGGGCAGGACGAGTTTAATACCCCTGACTGTAACATAGGTATTATCGCTTTAGTGTGATGGTAAATAGGGAAAACTGGTAATTTACCTGATTATTCTAAATTATGTTTCATATGGTTTCATCAAATGCATCATCTGGTTTAGCGTAAAACATAGTTAACGACTTTAGTAAATTTTACATGACTTTCCGCCTATTAAAAAAACAGTTTTGTTTATCAAATTATCACAGATATGAAAAAAATCATCATGACAATAAACATTTCTTTAATAATAATGATACATTTTACAACGTAAAATTTGTTAAAACAAATTCATAACCAGAATTGATCAAGTTGATGACACGTAACAATTTTTTTAAAGCTTATAAAATGCTGATGTTCTCTATCTTTATCTGGCTGTATCATCTTAGCAAATGGATTATTTTGGTCATATACCCAAGGGTCAGCGGAAGAGCTATTCTGATACATTTCAATTGTTTTACTTCCGGTCTGGTCCAGTGCATGAATAAAATGAAGACCCAACTTGAATAAAACAATAAAATGTTATTACTTATTATGAATTTGTACAAAGGATCTGACTGGAACAACAATAAATAAAACGACGGGTACGAACGTAAAACTGTGTTTGCTGACTTCTGGCATTATAGTAGGGCGGACTGCCGGACAAAAGCACCAATTTTTTTCAGGTTCTCTTTAGGTACAAAGCTTTAAGTTTTTGATAGGAACCAACTCCTCCGTCGTCCATCTTTTTTTATGTCGATAATTTTTAATTAAAAAAATAAATAAATAAAATAAAAATTGTTTATTAAAAGAAAACCTTTTTACAGTACAGCTTATCCTGCGGCCCCCCATAGGCTATGCCTGACACGTGGTGGCCAGATTCGGTTTCAACATGACTTTACTACAAAAGTTACTTAAAATTATTTGCCGGTTACATACAGTCACAGATAAGGCTTGCTTAATAACTTTGATAAGAATAAAATAAAAGAATTTTTATATGCGCGTGTGTGTGTGTGTGTGTGTGTGTGTATGTGTGTGTTTGTGTGTGAGTGTGTCTTTAACTGAGTTTAATTGAGTGATATGTATGCAAGGCTACAGGGTTGAGTATTATTAAAACAACTACTTATCTTACGATCTCTAACAGTTTATATAATTAGTTTATAATTATAGGTATATTATTGATATCTTGTAAAAATCACTTATTAACTTTATTACTTTTATTATTTGTAATTATAGTTATACATAATCTGCGGAAATTTCAAGTGTCTATCTATTACGGTTCTAGACATCAGACCGATTGTGGGCGGGGAAAAAACGCCTTAAAATGACTTTCCATGTACAGTTTTTTTTTGATGAATTTTATTTATAGCAGCACTAAAAATACAAACTGTCAAAATTTTAACATTCTAGCTATTACTGACACGCATACAGACGGACCCACAGCGGAGGCGTGGTAACAGGGTTCCGTTTGGCATCCTTTGGGAACTCGACCCTAAAAAATATTAAGTTGAATTCCCTGGCCCCAAATATGTTTATTAAGACACCAAGTTTGTGATTCTAGGTGATTTAGAACTCAAGATATTAATAATATACCTAATATAATTCAAAATTACCGCCATAAAAAAAAGATGGACGACGGAGGAGTTGGTTCCTAACCTAACCTAACAAGTACCTGAAAAAAATTTGGAGCTTTTGTCCAGCGTGTCCACATTATCACGAGAAACTGCCCCACTATTAGATGGTTAAAGTTATAGAAATATCACTTTATACTAGTAGGATCGTATGTTGTTACTTATTTTTAATGTCACAGTATTCTCTGTAACGTTCTAGATATTCTGATAATTATATTAACGTTTCTATAGATTATTAGCCATATTTTATTTATTTGTAGGTCCATCGCGGGATTTATCGAAAGTCATGGCGACATACCGCGAAAATATGAATGACACCGACGAGCCTTTCGTCGAGTACAAGTGCACGGCTGAAATGGACGAGTTAAATCGCTTATCTTGGTACAAATTGAAAGGTGAATGCATATCATAAATAACTACAAAAAACAGAAAAATCTCGGTTTCATACTAGCGCACCAATCAAAAATTGACGAATTTAACAACTTCACTTCCAGATCAGCACGGCTATCACAAGACGGCCGCGACATACTCTCGAGCTCTCTCGCACTATCCGTATCTTTCCAAGTGGTCTAATTAGAGAGAGACGGATAGAGCGAGAGAGCTCGAGAGTATGTCGCGGCCGTCTTGTGATACCTGTGCAGTGCGAGTGGAGCGCACAGCTTCAATATTTCGACCAATCACAGAGCAGTATTCTTGCAGGGCATGGCCTGCTCGATTTTTATTCAACTTCTTGTAGCGCGCGACCACCTAGATTTGCTTTAACCAATCAGATCACACACAAGCTCATAAATCCCTAGGGAGTTATAAAAATCCATAACTCCCGCGGGAGTTAAATCAGCTGTAGCTGCTCTATATACCCTTTACGAGCAAGTGTGATGAAAAATCTTTAATTTGTTCTTACCAGGAACGAAACATACGTTGTTGAATATGACCCAGCATCAGAATAAAGGCAGGGTGAACAAGACGGTCACCCTCCATATGACGCTTGAAAATTCCGACCAAGACTCCGAGGTATACTGTCTGAAAGAAAAACGCACAAAACAACCAACATTTTACCAGGAAGTCGTCAAGTGGATTCAACTTTCGTTTACTAGGAAAATGCCGCCGTTAGGTAAGTGGTTAAAAAAATCTGACAACCATTAATTATGATGTGGTATATTGCACCTGGCAATACGGATTGTACATTCGTGTGTGCGTCCGTCCGTCCGTCTGTCTGTCACCAGGCTGTATCTCAAGAACCGTGATAGCTACAGAGTTGAAATTTTCACAGATTATGTATTTCTGTTGCCGCTATAAGAACAAATACTAAAAGCAAAATATATATTTTTTTAAGGGGGGCTCCCATACAAAAACGTGAATTTTTTGCCGTTTTTATAGATAATGGTACGGAACCCTTCGTGCGCGAGTCCAACTCGCACTTGGCCGGTTTTTATTAATTTTCAACGTAATTTCTAGAGAGAAGGTGCGATACGATGGTCTAGCGATATAGCCATTTTAACATTTACCTGCGTTAGAAAATAATGAAAATGTCGTTTTTGCCCGACCTATCCAATTTTTCCTTTTGCACCCTATGAAAGCAGCTTTTGACATATCTACATCTTATTTTTTACACGAAATATAATATCCAATCTCTATAAAAAAAAAAAAAAAACTATACCTAATATCATACCATGAACTTTTCTGCCAGCCTGCCTAAAAATTAATGATAGTTTTACCGAATTATACTGAATTGAAATAAAGATTTTATCTGAGATTCATTATGAAAAAATTTAGGACAAGTATTGAAATAAACTCTGTTCTTGTTTAGTCGCAATGTTACTTACAGTGACTAGTTAACGTTCGATTATAATTATAATTTTATCGTAAACGATTGGTTGTTTGTTTTCCTCTTGCTGTTACAAATTTAGTACGAAGACATACTTTTATTTGCCAACATTTTATTTATTAGAAATCTATTCCTTGACTAAGCCCCTGACAGACAGGCGCGGACTGCGGCTTTTTGGACAGCACCAGTTACTTCCATTAGTATCTATTAGTGGCCATCAACATCAGAACTTGTTGCTTCGTAATCTGATAAAATATGATACATTACCAACTATGATCAGCATCTTAAAACAGTAATAGATAAATAAACTATACAAAATTCCTTGTTTAAAATGCCTGTATACATTACAGAGAAGGCCCATGCAAGTATCGAGCCAAATAATACGGTTGTATACTTTGATGCGGAGAGGACACTACGTTTTTTATGTCGAGGAACGGCGCCGACTGACGGCCGCAAACTCACGTGGTACTTTGAAAACTACAACCACTCAGAACAGCAGTCAGATGGTAATTAACTAAATGTTATAATATAACTTGATCCTTTGATCGGCATAAACACATCACACATAGCGTAAGTAGGAACCTACGCTATGGACTGATTATGAATAAAACACGAACTGGTAAGTAGGTACGTAATGCGACGGAGATCTTCATCATCATCACAAATTTAAGAGCCAGGTTCTGTTCGATGGAGTAATTACAAGCTTATTCCACAGTACTGCATTATTCCAATTTACAGTAGTATAGTGTGGTGGATTCCCCTTCGCATTCGGAAGTTTGTCTCGCTCCGTGCTATCCAAGAGCCCTACCAGAGTTCTATCTTCGTTCTCCTGTCAGTTCTAGTGCCACTGCTGCCTGAAACCAAAGGTTTGTTTATTTAATGGCGGCAATTACTCGCCATGATTGTGATAACCGATTAATTTTTCACATCCCTACCAGTTTCTACGCGTGCTTCCTTAATGGGTTCACTAATGTTTCCCAACCTAACGTTTGGCAACCTGCGCATCTTTTCATTTCCCAACCTATAACCTATTTCTGAAACTGTCAAATATTTCAGGATTATTATAAACTAACCTAACCTAACATATAGGGCTCTACACGATGGCTCTGAAATAAATCCAGAAATATTTACATATTCAGAGTTTGGGAAATGAAAAGTTGCGAAATGAATTAGTTTGCCAAACGTTAGTTGCGAAAAGAAGGTGTAGTCAATCCTTAATGGTTGTAGTCAATCTGCAAGTCTTGTTTACCTACTCCTCGTACTTAGAATATGTTTTTTATCGCATGCTGATTACGAACCTAGTGCGTCCCTTACACAAAATTGGCAAATTAATAAAGAGAGGTAGGGCACAGCGGAATGTCATCTCGCTCGTATGTGGAGCAGCCCAACTGGGGAAGTACCTCCACCTTACAGAAGACCTCAGCCATAATAGCACCACTGCTTTGTAGTGTTGCTGTATTATTGCATGCTATGAAGCATGTGGTGTTGTGTTCCTGGTGGTGAGTAAGGTCGCCAAAGCTCTCTAGGATGCGCTGTGTTGGGAGTTAGGGACCTGCATGTCTCTATCTGCAAACACAGCGAATCCTCAAGTGAATAAAGGGTCGGCAACGCGCTTGTGATTCTTCTGGAGTCACAAGTGTCCATAGGCGACGGTACCAGCTTAACATCAGGCAGGCCGTAAGCTTGTTTGCCACCGTCGTAGTATAAAAAAAAAAAAAGGTCCTTAAAGGTTTTTTTGGCATTATTGCCCATCATTAGAAAGAGGATAGACTAGAGAACTTTTTTAAAGAATTTTAAGAACATGATGTTCTTTAGTTTTTTTTTAAATTGTAGATCAAATTTACCCAAGACGAAAATCTTGCATCTAGAATTTTTTTTGAGGGTCAATAATAAAATAAGTACCTATTCGTTACTTGCAAATAATTTTGACTTTTATTTATTTATCGTATGGCGGTTACACACTGTACACATACCTATGTAATTCGTATCGATGTTGCTGATTTAATCAGTTGTTTAAAAAAAAACCCGCACATAATTTTTTTTAATGCCGAAAATGATAACAAAAGACCCAAACTTCCTGTATTGTGTTTATTTTTCAGAGGTCCTAATCGCTCCAGAATTTGAAACAGTAGAATCTCAAGAATATGACTCGGTAAAGCACGAAGCCATTTTAAATCTGAAGATGAACAAGGCACATCATTTGAAAAGATTATTTTGCGCTCAGGACATGTACTTGCAAGTGAAAGAAGACAATGGAGACAGTGGCGTCGTCCGGTTCGCTCAACGTGTGAGGACTCAAACGATAACATTAATTCTACATCATTGTGAGTACCTTATTTATTTACTCTAATGGCTTGACAGGTCGCGGGAGTCCGTTGGTTGCGGGTTGCGCAGGACCGATCACTTTAGCACTATTTGGGTAGGCCTATGTCCAGCAGTGGACGTCTATCGGCTGATATGATGATTAGCGTTGAAAATTCCGGAAAAAATCAAATTATTTTTTCGGGTATTTATGAAATTTTAGTTTTTTCTCGTTTTTTCGGATTTTTAAGGAAAAAAACCAATAAGCGTAATGACACAACTGTGACAACTGAACTGAACTGACACCGATGTCAATGTCAAAGTATAATCATTCACATATCCATCAGTATTAAGAAAAATAATCGATTGAAACCGGTTTAAAACGTTTTTCTCATTTTTTTCGGAAAAGTTGAAGCGAAAAATTTCATGGTTTTTTTCCGTAAAAATCCGAAAAAAACGAGCCATTTGGA
Organism: Epinotia brunnichana; assembly: GCA_963854355.1. NCBI lineage: Eukaryota > Metazoa > Arthropoda > Insecta > Lepidoptera > Tortricidae > Epinotia > Epinotia brunnichana. The sequence goes on along the minus strand of OY977949.1, from coordinate 10,023,158 downwards.
AAGAAACGGGATTTTTTACGGAAATTTTCAACGCTAATGATGATGGATGATAGTGAGGACTTGACATTTCTGAGCACGCTTTTATCGCTGACTGTACAGCCCGCACCATTCATCATATCATCATATCAGCCGAAAGACGTCCACTGTTGGACATAGGCCTCCAACAAAGAGTGCCACAATGGCCGGTCCATTCATATGTGGCAAAACAAAGCGCGCATTAATATCTGACAAGAGTCTATCTCTAGGGCCGTTAGGACGTGTCAGATATTTTTGCCGATAATGGTGATTGTGCAGTCAGCTGTAGAGAAAACTGACCCTCTCCTGTACATATAAAATTCTTAGAAGCGTCACGATTCTCTGCAGCTGACAGCACCTTTCTATAGACTTCCATTGACCATTCGTCCTTTCAAATCAGCCAGAGCTTGAAACCGGTACCGAAAATACCTGTAAAATACCGGTATTTATAGGTTCTCTTCGTTTTGATTACAGAGAACCGGTAAAGGAAAAATACCGGTACTAGCACCGAAAAATACCGGTTCTTTATAAAGGTTCCTACTCGTGTATGCGAGATTGCCGTTTTGTGCGAGTGCGCGGCGCGGCGGCGGCAACTAGGTACATACAAAGAGCGCGGCGTACACCGCGTACATGTACGGCAGCGTTACCAGCCGAGCCGGCGGCGCGCGTGATATTATTTAGTTTTGTGATTATTTTCGAGTACCGGTATTTACTGCTAAATACCGGTAAATGTCATCAGCCGTTAGTCAAATACAGGTTCTGGTTCAAGGTCACGACAATTTTAAGCCCTGGGCAGAGCTACATGCTTATACAATTACAAACGTTTTATTTCAGACCATGTGATCCATATACTGTTAGTAACAAAATAAACTCTTACTCTTATGTGATGTAACAATTTTGTAAGGTATAACTCGATAAAATAGGTGTTTGTACAATGCAATAGCATACAATAAACCGAGTCGGTATTCCATTCGCGATATTCACGCGAACGGAAAATGACGTCCCCACTTTATGTTCTATCTTTCAAAATTAGAATGACAGAGACATCAAAGTGGGGACATGAATGCTCCGGTTGTAGAATGAGCTCCCTGCCTAGGTTTTCCCGAGGGACTACAGTATGGGGTTCTTCAAAAAAGGAGTGTATAAATTCTTAAAGGGTCGACAATGCGCATGTAACACCTCTGGAGTTGCAATCGTCCATGCTACGGTAACCGCTTACCATTAGGTGGGCTGTAAGCTTGTTTGCCAACGATGTGGTACATAAAAATGCCCCTTTTTGTCTAATATCGCGGATGGAATACCGTCCTCCCTGAGAACTTCTTTATAACATCTCGAAACCAGGTTCACAAGGCAATGACAGTTGCCTTAATGGCAGAAGGGGACATCCCTAAGCTTCTTTCGTGTGTCTGTCCTGATGAAATTGTAATTCTGATATTTAAAAAAAGAGACGTTTAAATGAGGGCATCGCTATCAGATGTTGAGGACGTAACATTTTGAATCTTGAATCAGGTTCCAGATATTTAGGGTGGGTTGCAACTATAAACAGTATGTAGGTAATTTATTTATTTATCGTATGGCGGTTACACACTGGTACATATATGTAGGGGAAGGTGGCCTAAAGCGGGTACCGTGCCCAAAGCGGGCACTGGACTTAATATTGCCGTTTAAAGTAACAGTGCGGCCGTTAAAGGCGACAGTATTCCCTGCCGCTCGCGCACCTCGCGTCATTCATCCGGCTCACCTGCAATTCGTATCGATGTCGCTGATAGAGTTCCAGTTGTAGGTAATCATAAGCGGTGTTCGTTAAAATCTGAATGTATGGAAAGTTTGTAAATTTTCTATGGAATGGCAGCAACGGACGCCATTTGTAAGACGACGTCAGCTCAGAAAACGTATTTTTAAAAAGTCGTAGCGCTTGTTTGGATTATAATACGGCTGCCCTAAATTTAATTAACAATCTTGAGGCCTTTCTCGAGGGACAACAGCTATTCAAATTCTGAGTTTTAGACTTTCTCTCTATAGAAAAAAAACACGAACATAGGTCTAAAATACACTTAAAGAAATCGTAACAAATTATGCACTACAGCTAAACATATTAAAATATCATGTTTGAGGGAACTTATCTATTACTTTTTTATTTATAAAAACGCACAAAAGAAAAATTAACATGATACCCGCGCTTCTGAACACGCAATTCCATCTCGCTCACGCTTATGCTCAGTGAGAGGGAGAGCCTACGTCGCCTTAACGTTGATCGGTCTGTAATCGTACGTTGGTGCAAGCCGCCCTTAAACCGCGTTCTAAGTATTCATAAAAAAAACATGTTTATTAAATATAATTATAAACACTGTGTTTATTCAACAGTAAAACAAGATTTATTCCATTTATCAGCGTCAGAAGGAACGCCGTCAGACGACATCGACAAAGCAGTGGCTATGGATCAGAAGACGAATGGTGGTAAGTGAACACTCCACAATCGGCGGAATTCGACTTTTTCAAGTGACCGATCGTGACATGACCTATTAGGCACCACTTTTGTAAAGTCACACAGCGAGTTAAAGTGACGTGCCAAACAGATCATGATAACTATTTAATACATTGCGTTATGAGTAGGTCGCTGACATCCCTTGAACGGTAATCAACTAATCATACTCGTTTACTTTTATAGTATACCTCCTGGGGCCCAGACTACGATTTTGTGTCATTGAATTAGGAACTTTTTGACATTTAGTAAAAGTTCAAAGTTAATTATGAAATTTGTACAAAATTTTGTACGCGGGGCCTTAGGAGGATAAATAAAATAGGTATCTAACATGTTAATTAAATATAAGGTGAAGTCTTGTAATTAGGTACAACTAGGTTTACCTATCCGTCTGGTAATTGCAACTGAATTGAATAATGCCCTCTATGGTCACTATCATAGAGGGCATTATTAAATTTAAGTGCAATAGGAAGTTGGAGTGACAATATACCAGTAATAGCGTCGCATGAAAAATTTCGATGGACAACCCGGAACAAAAAAAATATGAAGGAGTAAAGTTTCGAGCATATAACTATAGGCTTGCCTAAAAAATTGGTGCCAAAGGTTCACCTATAGAAACTATTTGGCACGAATATTATTTTACGTCACCCCAGGCCGTAAGTTGGATTTATCGCCCACTACGTGGGCAGAAAATCCTACTTCATGGCCAGGGAGAAACGTAAAACTGTGTACTTACCACGGGCGGTAATAAATGAAATGAAATTAAATGAAATTTTTATTTCGTGTAACCATGGACACATGTTGTTAGTAGAATTTACAAAACTAGGGGGTTAGTAGTTACAGCTAAACTTACATTTAAAACAAAACAACACTGACAGGGGAGTGTAGTCCCTCGCAGTGCGACATGTAGGGACAGTCAACCCTGTCCGCTATCATGCGCAGAATGCTGTTGGGACTGCGGCGCACCCTGCGCACCAGGGATGCTTCGGCTTCGGCTCGGGCGTCAAATACCTGCGATCTGAGACATTATTTGTTTCACCGCCCTAGGTAAGTAATGTACTATTAATACCAGTGCGTCTCTGTCCCAGAAACTCAGCTATTATTTACTTGACGTAAATGGAGCTTACAAACTAAGCCGATTCGCATACTAACCAATTTACCGCCACGCTACGCTCGTTACTGTGCCTTAAGCTGAAAACGCACTGAAAGCGGTAGCGACGCGGCGCGGTGCGGCGCGGAGGCGGTTGTAATGTTCGAGCTAATATGAAAAGGTCCGCACAGGATACCGCGTCGGGACGCGGCGTGGCGTGGTATTCTGTGCGGACCTTTTGAATGAATGAATGAATGCGTTCAGTGCGTTTGCGTAGCAGCATAATACCCCTGTAGCGCTCTGGCGCATGCTTGTCGCGATTTGCGCTGAATGAGTTAACCCATTCATGGCTACGAGCGCTTTCCTCTACATACGAGGTTTAACCTGCTACGGACTACGGCGTAGCGCTACGAGATTATCCCGGCCGTGAATGTGTTAATTAACCCAACACATCCGATGATGAAATATAAAAAAGAGGTACTTAGACTTATCTAAAGCGCTCCGAAAGTAACACTAAAACTTGGTCAATTGACCAACCTCACTATATACTTGTCTCTGTTTCGCTCCAAGATTTTAGCATACTGACCAGCACGGATATCACAAGATGGCGCGCGAGCTCTCTCGATTTTTCTCGCACTATTTATTCGTCTCTTCCTAAGTTTACTAATACGAGAGAGACGGATAGTGCGAGAAAAATCAAGAGAGCTAGCGCGCCGTGTTGTGATATCCGTGCTGTTTTCACTTATCATCTGCAATTAGCAAAAGTCTGGCCAGTTTTGGACATGGAATTCCATATAAGCAACATATCTACCCCTTTTTAACCGAATTCTAAAAGGGGCTTATGGAACGCCTCAAAGATTTAAAATATATGTCAAAGATTCTGAGATCCTTGAGGAATCGACGGAACTCCAAAAATATTATCGGCCCACATATAGCGACTTGGAGTTTTTCTGTAATAATCAACGCATTTGCTCTCGGAAAGCAGTTTATGTTGTTAATTGGAAAGGAAATGTGGAAATTGTCATGTGTCTATGTGGCTGTACTGAATTGAAGTCTGTTTAAATTTTGTTTTTAAAGGAAATTATTTATTAAATTACTTGACCGTCACTGGAAGCTTTATAATTGAGAGAGCATATCCGTTTCCGTCGAATTATCACCAGTTTTAGTGCTTTATTTGACTTTAGTTTCCGGCGACAGTGGCGACACCTGGTGGACCACGCCATCTTTACGAAGGTAATAGGTGTCCGGTGGTTTTTACCTCATTGGCGTTAAGTTTCCCGTCGAAGCAACGCGTTCGCCGCGAGTCGGTTCCCTTGACTCTGCGACCGTTACAACACTTATAACGTTGAAAAATCGTTAAGTTGAAATAGCTCACTCTGCAGCTCGAACAGCAGCAGTTCATCAAGCTCGTCGTTCTCAAGCGGACGGAAGCGGTCAAGGCGACACCGCCATAAGAAAAGTAAGCGCTCTCGGCATTCTTCGCGCTTAATGGATAAGCTGTACAAGGAAATGGGTGAGCTCCGCAAACATATTACTTCTGGTCATGATGATATTTGCCATGATAATAATACTTGCAATGAAAATGTAGCTCACAATGACAAGTTTGCCTGCCACGAAAATGTAGCTTTCCAAGATAACATGGTCTGAAGTTAGATACTCTGATACACAAAAACTTTATAACCATACTCCAGGTTTCATAGACTTGGAAACAAACGAAGAGGTAAAAATATATGATACCTTACGCCATCTAGCTTATGCTGATAAATCATATGCAGCTATAACCTACTGTATCTTGAAACAAAAACAGGTCGTGCAGGATAGTATTCTTAACCTTCTATCGTGGGTCAAAGTTACGAATTTCAATTTTGAGGATCTCAACACAAAGGTTGATGAACTTTTTCAAAAAGGCGAATTACAAAAGGTTTCCTCCGACCTCTTACAATTAGTCTGTGGCCACCGCGCCGAGGCTATCGAAATGCGCCGAGATGCCATTACGAGCCAGATTAGGGAGCCATTAGTCAAAGCTCTAGTAAATAAGATTCCCCCCTCAACATCGAATATTTTTGATGCAGTACCCTTTACATCAACTCTTGAAAAGGCAGGGGGAGTTTTAAAAGCCTTCTGGCCTCCTAAACCAAATACAGCTAAGTCTAATCACAGTAGCCGCCCCTCGCGGGGGCAAGGCGCTCGAAAACCTACATTTCCATCGCGTGGAATTCAATGTAATGCAAGCACAGGGTACTTTCCCTTGCAAAATATGCATACACAGGTTTGCAACAATTCACCCTCGCGGGGTGTATGCCATTGCCAAAATTGTCAACAACCAACTTACCCGTGGGTAAGCCAACCTCCAATTAATCAGGCCATGTACCACCACACTAGTGGAAGAGGTACATTTCAGAATCGAGGCTCGCGGCCCGGTCGTGGAGGCATCAGAGGACGAGGCAATACAATCGGTACAGTTTATAAAGGCAACCAAAATAGGCAGAAACAATGACTCGGAACCGTTCCGGGCAGGTCAGTTAGCGCTCTTTCACACGCAGTGGAAGAAAATGGGAGCACCAGAGGTTGCATTAAAGCTAATTCAAGGGTATCGCATACCATTCTTTGCAAAACCCCCACTGGTGTATCCCAATATAAACACAGGTCCCTTTCATACCCCTGCATCAAAGGAAATGTCTGTTGTAGTGCAAAAAATGAAAGCTCAAGGTGTATTAAAGATGGCCCAGCCGTCGCCGAGCTTCATTTCCCCTCTTTTTCTGGTGCCGAAGTCAGACGGGTCGGCTCGACCAATATTCAACTTGAAAGCGCTAAACGACTATGTAATGTCCGAACCCTTTCATCTCATAAACATGCATCGTATTCCCGACTTTCTACAAGCAAACGATTGGATGTGCAAAGTCGATATATCACAAGCGTACTTTCACGTGAAAGTAGCCGAAGCACACAGGCGCTTCTTACGCCTGATTTACAACAGGGAATTGCTAGAAATTACATGTCTTCCAATGGGCCTGAGCACAGCTCCAAAAACGTTTTCAATACTTACAAATTGGGTGGCTCAAACGTTGCGACAACAATGGAATGTAAGGATCATAGTGTATCTGGACGATTATTTAATTGTCCATCAAGATTCAGACACTTCTGCGTCTCGGCTGGAAAGTCAATTTCGAGAAGTCAATTCTCCATCCACAGAAAATCATAGTGTACCTTGGAATACTTTGGCGAACCTGGGACAATCTAAAATCCCTACCGAAAGACAAAGTAATGTCGCTAAGCAAAGATCTGAAACAAGTCCTCGCAGAAGGAAAATTGACCTTGAAAAATACTCAAAGGATCGTAGGCTCTTTAAATTTCGCGAGTTTTGTCGTCCCACGGGGTCGGCTCAATCATCGACGACTTTTGATGTTTCTAAACACCTTGCCAAATCCATCGACCAAAGCGTTCCCGATACCGCAACACGTGTCCAACGAATTGAGTTGGTGGATTCAGAATTGTCAGGCGTCAACACCCCTGCATTATCCTCCCCCTACCGACTTTCTAACGACCGATGCGTCGGACTTAGCTTGGGGAGCGCAGCTGAACAATCTAGCTATCTCGGGCTCGTGGTCACGAGAAGAACAGAACCTTCATTGCAATCAGAAGGAAATGCTAGCTATTCTGCACGCTCTCCAAGGCCATGTTCAACTGTTGTGTCGCAGTTCGATTCTGATACAGTCCGACAGCAGGACGGCTGTTGCTCATCTAAGGAAAGAAGGGGGTTCAAAATCGTTGGCGCTAATGAATATAACCCACCAGATTTTGGATCTCCTAGACCGACATCAAATACACTTCAGCATACACTATCTACCGGGCAAGTACAATTGTCAAGCCGACAACTTGTCACGTCACCGCCCACCTCCAGAGTGGCACTTACTACCAGCTTCCGTGGAGATAGTGTTTGCGAAGTGGGGAACACCGGTGATCGATCTGTTTGCCTCGGCAACAGCCCACGTAGTGCACAATTATGTGTCTCGAGACCTAAGAGATCAACAAGCCTTGTATCACGATGCCTTCAGCACATCGTGGAATTACCCACTAGCATGGGTATTCCCACCACCATTCCTGGTCCCCAGAGTCTTGTCACATCTGAACCAGTCGACTGGAATATTTCTGATAGTTGTGCCTCGCTGGGAGAAGATATTCTGGCGCGCAGATCTCAAAGCCCGAGCGCTAGCAGCACCAGTAACCTTGAGGAACCTGCAGAAGAATCTAGTCGACATGTCAACAGGGCTACCACCTCCCAAAGTCGAGAACATCATTCTGGAGGTTTGGAAATGTGGGGCTGGTCTGAGGCGATAGAATCATGGAACCCTGAACAACAATCGTTGCTTAAAAATTCTTGGAGAAAATCGACTTTAAGAACTTATAAAACGGCTTGGCAACGTTGGATGGTTTGGTCAAATACAAAAAATATAAATCCTAAGAACCCAACAGGAGCGCAATTTCTATCGGATTTATTTTTAATACGTAAACTATCTTTGAATACTATACTTTTACACAAGTCAGTCGTTTCAACACTGTGTAATACTGAAACCTCAAGTTGCTTGAGCTGGAGGAGCACATGTTCTGGTGAAGCACATTTTAAAGTCGATTTCATTAAAATGTCCTAAAAATCCTAAGCCTCCGGTTTGGGATGTTAGTAAGCTGATTACATTTTTAACTGATTATGAGGTAGACGTAAATAATGTTTTTCAGACATCGCGTCACACTGCAGCTTTATTACTGCTTTGTTCAGGTAGACGCATACATGATTTGACCTTGCTTTCAATTGACCCTGACCACTTTGTAAAATCAGATGAAAGCATAATACTTTGGCCCCAATTCGGCTCAAAAACAGACTCTAGTAAATACAGACAGTCCGGTTGGAAGTTGTTAGTAAATGCAAATAATCGTAAATTAAATCCTATTTTCTGGATAGAACGAACAATAACATTGTTAAATAAGAGACGTAATTCTGCAAAAGTGTTTAATTTATTTATTACACTTAAAGGTCTGCCTCAGCCAGCCTCACGTACAGTTGTAGCTAATTAGGAGGAAAACTGACATTTTCTCACGCCAGGTGGCGCATAAGCTACTGTACCCAGCTTTGACAATTGACATAAGAACTGTCAAATTGCAAACTTCTATAATTTCTTATAAGTATTTTTCCATATTTTTCTCAAGAATGCCTCAATGTTGTGCGCCAAATTGTAAAAATAGAGGAGTCCACTTATTTCCCAAGGACCCAACTCGCAGGAAACGTTGGGAGAGTGCATTGCGCATCAATAACTTTAGTGCAAGTGACACAGCCCGATTATGTAGGCTGCATTTTAAGGCAGATGATTATTTCGGAAAAAGTAGATATACAAATGCTGTACCACTAGCCAAATTTTTAAGAAAAACTGTTGTACCGTCTGTATTCTGTTTCACTACAACCAAACAGGAAACACCAGCAGCTTTTGTCCGTCAGCAGCGTTGTGAAAAAAGAAGACGAAGAAAGCTGTTTGAAGAGAATAATGTGATAGAACACACAACAGTGACAGAATCAATAATTAGTCAGACTACTCCAGATGTAGGGCGAGAAGAAGAATTATGTACTACTGTGGAAATTGCAGAACCAGCTCAAAGTGAACACACAGAGCCTGAAACTTTGTCAAAGAGCACTCATATTGATCATGTGCATGTATATGGTTCAATAAACAGATATAAGAATGATGATAAGTCCATACTCTTCTATACAGGTTTTGAAACATATAAGAAATTCCATTTTGTCTACTCGACACTTAGTCCGATGGCACACAAGATTAGATACTTTGGCAGCAATGTAATTAGTCTATCTACCGAAGACCAATTATTCCTAACTATGATGAAACTACGACAGAATAAATGCATTTTTGAGCTGAGCAGGTTTTTTAACATAAGTGAAACTACTGTATCGAATATATTTATAACATGGATAAATTTTATGTACCAACTCTGGAGTATAATAAATATTTGGCCTAGTAAAGAATTGATTCAATATTACATGCCTAAGAATTTCAAAAAATATGATGAAAATGTTAGAGTCATATTAGATGGAACTGAAATAACTGTTCAAAAACCAAAAAATCCAACTTCCCAGCAAGCTTCTTGGAGTAGTTACAAACATGCAAATACTCTAAAAGTATTAGTCGGAGCGACACCAGATGGATTGCTGTCTTATTGTTCACAAGCATATGCAGGATCTATTAGTGACAGACAAACAGTTGAAAGAAGTGGTCTTGTGTCGAAGTGTCAAAGTGGTGATAGCATACTAGCGGATAGAGGTTTCACAATACAGGACATGTTTGCAGACAAAAATGTTACTGTAAAGATACCTACTTTTCTAAAGGGAAAATCACAGTTACCAGGACTAACAATCGTAAAAGATAGAGAACTTGCTAGAAAACGTGTTCATATAGAAAGGATTATTGGGCTAACAAAAACCTACAAAATATTAAAGTCAGAATTGGACCATAGTTACATTCCAATAGCAAGTAAAATATTTTTTGTATGTTTTATGTGTTGCAACTTCAGAGAATGTATAATGAAGAGAAGCCAATAAAAAAGTGTTACGATGAAACCCACGATTTAATTTGCCATAATCACCACTTTTTCAGGATTGTTATAAGTGTACACAAACCTAACCCAACCCAACCTTCAGGGCTCTATAAAAAGTTTATTGAAATTGTCCTGGAAATGTTACGGTTTCATAGAAAATTACTTTTATAGCTAATGAAATACTTAATAATGAAGGGATCCAAAATAAAAACATACAACAGTTCAATGTCTTTTTATTAGTGACAAGTAATTTTTATATATATATTTATTACATATGGCAGACTCCAGGTCATGCACATAAAAGTTTATTAATGCTGTGAGCATCTCGGCTATGTAGGACTCATCCCTTTCAATAAATAAGACTTTCATATCTTTGAAAGTGTATACTATAAAATTGCAGTACTTCCTAGTGCTGCAATAAAGCTGGCCCTGTATTTGAGCATAATAAGGGTGTCTTCTTTTCAAGTGTAAATTCCCATCTATCACTTCTAGGTATGACACTGTTACCTCATTAATCTCGCTATACCGTGCTGCATATGGGCACTTCACTTCAATCACCGTCTCCTCACCAAGTAACCCATCAGGAGAGGCGGCAAGGAATGGACATTCTTGTGAAATAAATAATCCACATCTTTGCACATCTACATCATACATTGCTTCATACTTTTGTAAAGCAATAGGCTCCTGTATCTTCCCATGGGTTACCGCTCTTGTGTGCACCGGCTTGGGAGAGATAATTTTCTCCACTATTGCTTTTTTTCCAACATGGGTGCAATGACTTACAGTATAAAACATACTGGCAGTAATCCTGCATGATCGCATTTCATGCCATTCAGCAGAAGTATCTTGCCCTCTAGTGTTTTGTTCCACTTCCTTTATTGTTTCCGCAGTAACATTTTTTAAGAATAGATCTTTTAGTAGATTTTCTTTTGCAGTCTCCAAAGTATAGGAGTGATCCCATTCTATCCCATGAGGATTTGCCGGTTCGAATGTTTGCAGTAGAGGCATAGATGTATCCCCATAACCTATGGCCAAGTTCCTCACATAATCTTCATAATTATTCATTATGTCTTCCCTTTTTAGGGGTTCAAAATTGCACGTTTTCAATCTCTTGCTGGGTAAATTTTGTGCAGCAATGGGTGATTTTTGAAACACCTTTTTAGGCTTGTTAAACATCATCAGCTGTTGAGTGCATACTTGATGTAACAATATGTAACTTTTATTTACAATATCATGTGCACCCAACAATAGTACAGCAACATGCTTGCAGCTCGCTTCTGTACCACTCCCTGCAGCACACTCACAGTGGCACGCTTCTATTGAACCTTCTTGAGACACTTTCACATCCACAAGGTAGGCTCTTCATACTAGCTTTGCACTGTCCACGTAAATACGTGTACGTACTATCGGACGAGAAACGAGCAGTTACAAGGTGACGGGACTCATATAAAAGTTGGCCTTTTGGGTGAGTGTTGAATCTTTGAAAATATTCTTGTATTTCATGCTTGCTGATGTTGGGAATAGGCGAATCAGCGTTAATATCTCTGAATGTATCAGAGGGTGGGCACGCATATGAGCGGTCTTCTGGAACATCCAGGGTGGCACCAAAGTTTTGGTTGCGATCATATGCCTCCAACCTGAAAGAAAAAACCACACATGAGCATCGATTTTTTTATTAACACTCGAAATACCTAACATAACCTCAAATACTTGAGGCGATTACCTTTGTATCAAGTCGGCCTTTTTCCCTGCCACTGACGCTTTTCTTCTTCGAAGCTCAGCTTGAAGAACACGTACAGTCATAAACGCGTACATTTTAAGCTGTTAATCGCAAGGAATACTGAAAATATAGCAACCATACACTTGACACGACACGTAAACAAGGTATAGTCGATTGCAGCGCCATCTGCCTTGAGCTTCTAGTGTGCCTCCCAATTGGATAATAACTTTATTTAAAGAAGCAGACATTACAGCTGCTCCAGGTAGCATTCGATCCGCTGTAGCTTCTAAGAGTTGGGTGGGAAATCATTCCCTCGATGAAATTATGGCGCGTGGAAACTGGCAATCAGCTAATACTTTGCAGCTATTTTATAGGAGAGAAGTAGCAAGTACAAGTACTTCTTCCTCCACTAATATGACGCAATTGTTTGATCCCGTTTAAGTGAGTTTGATTAAGATTGTTACATGGTAAATTGAATCTTGTCATGTAAACTACATACATATTTTCATATAATAAGTATATGATAACTGATAAGAAATGTCATCAAATTAAAACTAAGTAAGGACTCGTCTACATATGCAACATATTGCAAAGAAATTTAATATTATATAATATGCATTACGAGTATTTACAACTGCTGTAAAATTACATATTTAAGAAATAAAATTATTTACATTATAATTTTCGCTTTTGCATTAATAAGAGTCACATTGACGTTAAAATTGACTTTACAAGTGGCGGCACCAGGCGATAACAAACAGGTCTCAATTATAAAGCTTCCAGTGACGGTCAAGTAATTTAATAGACGCGTTTTACCTGAAATTAAACGCATATTAAAATACTTACCTAACTGGAAGCTTTCCATTCATTTCTGCCTGGTGAAATAGAGCCAATGAGGTAAAAACCACTGGACACCTATTACCTTCGTAAAGATGGCGTGGTCCACCAGGTGTCGCCACTGTCGCCGGAAACTAAAGTCAAATAAAGCACTAAAACTGGTGATAATTCGACGGAAACGGATATGCTCTCTCAATTATAAAGCTTCCAGTTAGGTAAGTATTTTAATATGCGTTTTATTTCAGGTAAAACGCGTCTATTACATCATTGAACACATCAATAATAATTTGTGAGATTAAGTGAGGCCCCAAAACTGTGTCGTTCGCTTAGTATATGCATTTATATATATGTATTATACCAACATATTGTTTAAATATTGTGTAAGTTTCCTGCTAGTCCAATGCCTACATAGGATTAACCGATCCAATGACGATTATCCTTGTATTTAATAACCATTATTTTGATTATCGTTAACATTTTAATTAGGATACAAATAAATGACGCTTAAATTTAAAAAGTTGAAATGTTGGTAAGCGGAGTAATGTTGCAAATAGGTACCTATTCGTAGAGGTTGAGGAAAACACTATACTTACATGCGGAAAGTTTAAAATTAAATATATTAGGCCGGAAACTAAGAGTAGGTAAGTATATGTCATATAACGCCAGGAAAAATACTAGTTTATACTTACAGCATAAAGTCGCTTTTTGCTTGCGTTCGTTTGACAGAATTTACTCTTTAAACATCGTTTTGAATTTAAACCTACACAGGGGCGAAGAAAATTCGTTCTCTGTCGCTCGAATAAGTTAGTGCGACAGAGAGGGCGAACGAACTTCATTTTCATATCGCGGTAGGGCCCCAGACCTCATTGTGAAGGTTATCCTTATTCGACATTTTCCGTTTTAATGTTTTTAATTTTTGCAAGTTATGATGGGGTTATTTTTATAACTATCATATTTAAAAGCGATAACTGAACATTTTTAAATGTAACAAGAGACCAAATCGAGATAACAAGATATGGTATCCACATATCTACCACCATTACTACCTACCTACTGACACTTTCATGGCTCAGATGTCTTTCAAAATCAGACAAGGAACAAAGTCCGCGTCTGTCAATGATTAGGGCATATTCGTTAATTTATGAACCTTTAGCGGATAGCTATGGAGAGTAACAGAACCGACAATCAATATCAATCGCATACGTTTAGTAACAAAACCGACCGGTTAGAGAGGACTTAATAATCACTTTAGTTAATCTTAACCAGGCATTTTTTTAAACTTCCCATTAAAGTAAATGGAATTACCGCTCAATACATAATTAATATTTAATTATTTTTTTAGTTCCGTGGTGGTCGACTGCATTAGTAGCAATCTTGGCTTTGATATTAATAATTGCACTTATCGTCGTTATCGCAAAGTTGAAAAAGACAGGTAAACTATTTTTGTATTAAATAATTATGTTACTCAGTTTAGCATATCTACATGTACATAGCTGGCATTATAGTATATAAAATCCTTCCATTTATGTATTTCTTGTACCTACCTGTCGCACAACAATACAAATTGTAATAGGTTAAAAAACGTATCAATTATTTCACCATGTTGCGTTGGTAGGTGAAATAATTAATCTAGAACCAAGTTGACTGAACAAGCGGAAGTCCCTTTCCAAGAGGAGTAGAAAGAAGTCTCCTTCTTGTATTTTCAATTAACAAGTGAGGTAAGAGTCCCTGAAATTAAGGTGACAAGTATTGGAATATTTACCTTACTCAAATAGTAGGTGTTATGGGAATACAATGGTCGATTTTTACGCGGAGGAGAGGCGGGCCCCTATGCTAGTATAGGCAAAGATCTTTGCTATCAGTGGGTCGATCACGTAACGCATTGTACGCGCGTAGTCTATATTATGTCACTTTTTATATGGAAAATTGACACCTAAATTATACTGACGCTCGTTCGGAATGTTACGTTATTACGCCTCGGTCCAATTAAATATTATATCAATGTCATAAAAACTTTGACAGGGATTTTCTTTCTCAATATTTGTACAAAATGATGAATTATTTTTCAATGTTTATTTTTTGTTGTGACACCATGTGTAAAATGTATGTTATTTTAAGCGTATTTATTATAATAGGGTTTTGTGGCACCCTTGTTGTTTACAGAAGCAGAATTCGAAGAAAAGGAACGTCTGTGGAACCGAGCACCCGTACAAGTCCCAAACGAAAACCACTACGATGGTGAGTACATAAAAATATTACACTGGCCTGCAAAAGCAGATATAACACTCATAACAATATAACACTGGCCTGCAAAAGCAGGTATAACACTCATAACAATATTACACTGGCCTGCAAAAGCAGGTATAACACTCATAACAATATTACACTGGCCTGCAAAAGCAGGTATAACACTCATAACAATATTACACTGGCCTGCAAAAGCAGGTATAACACTCATAACAATATTACACTGGCCTGCAAAAGCAGGTATAACACTCATAACAATATTACACTGGCCTGCAAAAGAAGGTATAACACTCATAAACGTGACGATAACTAAAACTGTTATACCTTCTTTTGCAGGCCAGTGTATTTTTAGCTTTATAGCTGCCGGCGCGGCTTCGCATGCGTATTACAAATAACGCAGGCAAACCCGCGCGATGACGTATACTTAGCCTATAAACATCCAGAAAGTCCATTCTACACGCTGGTGAAAAGGTTTTTTAAATCGAACTAGTAGTTCTGGAGATTACCCAAAACATACAAACATATAAACTTACAACGCTACAATGCATACAACAGATTTTTCCTGTTTATAATATTAGTAAGGTAAACGTCCGAGTGCTCAACACTATAATAGTATATGGCATGGGCACTCTATGTCAAAGTGACATAGCTTACATTCGAATGAAGAAAAAGCGGCCAATTGCGAGCAAAGAGAATATAACCAGTCGGACTCGCACATGAAAGGTTCCGTTAAATAAATTGCTTTTTACGATTTATGACGCTTTAAAAAGAAACTACTTACTAGATCTCATTCAAACCAAATTTCCTTGGAAGTTTGCATGGTAATGTACATCATATATTTTTTTTAGTTTTATCATTCTCTTATTTTAGAAGTTAGAGGGGGGGGGGGGCACACATTTTACCACTTTGGAAATGTATCTCGCGCAAACTATTCAGTTTAGAAAGAGATGATATTAGAAACCTCAATATCATTTTTGAAGACCTATGTTTGATGAAAAAAAAAATTTGAGTTTCATTTCTTAGTATGGGGAATCCCAAAATGTATTGTTTTTTTTTCTATTTTTGTGTGAAAATCTTAATGCGGTTTACAGAATAAATCTACTTACCAAGTTTCAACAGTATAGCTCTTATAGTTTCGGAAAAAAGTGGCTGTGACATACGGACGGACAGACAGACAGACATGACGAATCTATAAGGGTTCCGTTTTTTGCCATTTGGCTACGGAACCCTAAAAATCCTCTTAATTCGAATTTAACCCATATTTCTTTCACATAGAGTGCCCATGCCATATACATGCTACACATGCTAGTACAGCACCGAATAGAAAAATAAGACACTTACTTTAGCCACTCATTTGCTTCTGGCAACTAGAGTCGCCTACTTCGCAAATCCCCAAATCGATTGTGGCAACTGTAGGTTGCCAAGCGAAGTATAATAGGCGGCATCAAGTGAGCGGTTAGATAACTACATCTCCGAAAAGTTGAAAAACCCCCGACATTTTCATTTCAAAGTTCAATATCTCAAAAACGGCTGAACCGATTTTGTTGAAACGTAGCTAAGAACCATCTCGATCACGTCAGCTTTCGGATAAAAAAACCGCATTCAAATCGGTCCATTCGTTTAGGAGCTACGATACCACAGACACACAGATAGACCGACACACAGATAGACAGACTCACAGATACACAGGCACGTCAAACTTATAACATCCCTCTTTTTCCGTCGAGGTTTAAAAAAGTCACGATTTTTAATCTCAACAAAATGTATTTCACTTTAGGTAAGGTGTTTGTGCGGCTTTGTGATTCTCCAAAACAATTTAGTTATTACAATACCTATATTATTGGTACACCGTTGTACATACACTTATTAATACTTGTCTTTAATCCGGTAGTTGTTTGTGGTCCTGACAAATAAGTTTTAACACAGTTCTCTGCTTACCCGTTTTGGGAAGACAGGCGTTGTTTTTTCTATTATATTGAACCAGCAGAGCGAACGAAGTTCTATGCTTCATCTTGGGGCTAAATTCGTTCGTACGACCAGATGTCCTGCTGCCCCACTGTTCTCCTTTGCAGGTCGCATTTCTCAACTGATGCTCGTGAAACTTTGTGAGCAGTGGACCGATTTTTGACTTTCGAGCGCTCGAAAATTAAATAAAAGTAAATACGAATTTAGTGTCGAAATAGCAGGCACTAACTTTCTACCGATAGAATTGAAACGAGTGGTCAATACCACTCGCTTTTCAATTTTCTATCGCTATTTGAAAACAGCATTTCGTAATTTTAGTCCGTTTTCGAGTGAAAGATTCGAGCGCTCGAAAGTCAAAAATCGGTCCCCTGGTTCAATGAAATTATATGCAATTTTTGCCGATTCAGTTTTTAGTTTTTTTTAAAGACTGGCTCGCTTGTTCTGTTAAAATTTTCGCCTTAATACTTAGGTACATTGGAATAAGGTGCAACGTGTAAACACATCTTTGACAGCCACAGTACATGTAATTTTCAATGTGCAGAAATTATCATAATCATAATATTAAAACAATGCTTTTTACAGCTGTCTACGATCATGGAGCGGGATTGCTACGAAGACCGAAAAAATAGATATTTTGTCAATCTCAGTACCATATATATTACAGTCCAAGGTCAACAAGAAACACCCTATAAAAATACCATAGACAGTATTAAATTTAAGTTTTGTTTATTAAAACATAAAAGGTATTTTACTTAGTCATACAAAAAATAGTAAGCCCAATTGTTTCGTGGTTAAAGTGCGTTTAGCAAAGTGGATTGTAGCACACACAATCGTTTTCTTGTACCAATTTAGATCGTAGCATCTAAGGCTGTATAAAACTAAATATATTAATTATATTTCATTAGATAAGCTTTTCAATATCTGGTAGTTTAGCCGAATTTACTATAGGATATATTGCTTATGTTTAAAATAAATGGTCTCAAGCATTTTTTTAAACTGAACTATTGCTTTTTCCGTATCATGTACATAAATATTATTATAATGCCATTGCACTAAGTCGAAAGTAAATTTGTGAAAATGCTCAAGTAGAAATTGGTACTACTTATTCAAATATAATTTATAAAGTAATATTGCTCACCCAGTTTACTTCTAAATTAATGATTAAATGGCATCAAAAGTAATCAAATTGTCATGTTCTTGATCTAGTAATACTTATAAAAGTGTATTTAATAACAATAATAACACAGTGACTCCAAAGGTGAAGTAATAATAAAAGTCAACATAGAGAGTTAAACCTTAATTAAACATAAAGGGTCCCTTTTCCGCAAAACAAAGTGACTTAAGTGATTATTAATAGGATCAAGTATTTTTCTTAGCTCTAAGACTCAATGCACTGCACACGTCCGGTACCGAATCATGAATTCTGACACGATGTGTGGGCTAAGAGAGCGCGTGTATTGTAAAGGTACCTACTGACCTGAGCATCGAGCATTGGCCGTTTTTAAATGTGTCGAACTGGTGGTAGATTACGTAACGCATTGTACGCGTGTCAGGTAGATCTAAATAAATGTCAATTTTTATATGGAAAAATTACAGTTGGATTGTCCTAACGCGCGTTCGGAACGTTACGTGTTTACCCACCAGAACAACGGACAGAACCAAGCATAGAGCCAAACATCATCATCATCATCGTTACGAACAATTTCACGATCATTTTAGCGAACGCTTTAGTACCTACCTTAATACTGTGCGGGAGGTGTGGGTGGAAAGGGACAGTACAATAACAAAATTACTCGACGTGGCAAAAAGCTTGATTCAAATTTACTGTCGTAATGTTGTCGTAAGGCTGGCTAGAATGCTCGCTAAAACTCTGCTCCTGTTCATTTTGTTAGCTTTTACTTGTTATGTTATTTGACTAGAATGCTCATTACAAGTTAATGCTCAACTGTATCACTACTTTTTTATTCGAGCGTTGCCAACGGCTTGATAACAAACGGTCGAATATGATGATGAGCGCTATGTGTGTGCGCTCCGAACTCTCAAATACAAGGTTTGGAACCTACCGGATCAGATTCATGAAATCATGACGCTATGTAATTTAGGTATTTTAGTGTAGTTAAAGGATAATTTTAGCTCATTATTATTATTTTGTAATCTAGCTAGCCATGCATACATGTTTTGGGTGACATTCCTAAACAGAAGCTCTGAATTATTTTCTTCAATCTATGTAATGAATGTTATCTGTTTTGTGTGCCTAATCTCCACTTATAATAAATCTCTAAATTAAAAAAAGAATCAGCCAGTTTGAAACTAAGCTTTGTGTGGTTCGAATGTTCTCAGCATCCCATGAACGGAAAAATATGAAACATTTTATATAGGTACATTATTATTCTAGCTGCAACTTAGGATAGTTTTTATCCGACTGCGACAATTAATTAATTTTCCGAAATATACGACTTCATTTAATTTTTTATTTATTTTTATTGAAATCAAACGTTGCTACAACTGTCAGCTATAAGAAACGTCAAATTTTCGTCAAAATGGCGGAATTGCTTTGCCTTTCACTTATTAATAATTTAAATCCAGTCTACGATAGACCTTTACGATACACATGCCAAAAGTTAAACCATAAAAAAATATTCGATTGTGATATGAGAACTTATATGCGCAAATGTCGCATTATGGCGTAATTTCAAAAAATGTATTAACAAATTTGAACAATAAAATTAACACGAATTTGTTTTTTTTGGATGGCAATGGCACGCGTTCTTTGCGCATTCTGCCAAAGTGCCTACGGCGCTACCACGAAAACCGAAACTCGAAGTTCGTATGACTGCATCCCTGTCACTCGAGTGATGTTAGTGCGATAGAGATAGAGATACCCGAATATTTTCGAATTCCGAAGTTCGTGGTTATAGCTCAGAGGGCCTACCGCGAACGGCATTCGAAGTTTTCCCTCTCTGTCGCACTTACGTACGAACTCGTAAGTATGACAGAGAGGGGAAACTTCGAATGCATTTCCCGGTAGGCCCTCTGGAATCGAAACTACACCCCGTAAGCCGCGTCCGCTGCACCATGTTTTCGTGGTTTTTAAACGTCAAACATGTTTTGCCAATCAAAACAAAACCCTATTTGTTTGCCGAACCTGACTGAAAACATATTGTTAGATGTTTAAAAACATGGAAAACATTGGTGCAGCGGACCCGGCTGTAGGTAGACACTAAATAAAATAATCATTATGTATTTTCTCGAAAAAAGGATAATAGAGAAAAAATCAACGCAAGAGGTTAGGTATATAAATAGGTAATCACTAAGTTCCAAAGTTTTATGTTCTGTCCCTTTTTCACAAAACGCACCTTCAAATGAAACGATTGTTTTTTACTATGACGCTCGAGGATCTTGACGTCACAGTCCCCGATCGTTTTCTCACTCTAACAAGCGACATTAAAACGGTTTTGAGATATTTGAATGGGATTTTCGTCATCTTCTATCTATCTATACCTACATATAAATGCCCTGACTGACTCACCCACTCACTCATCAACGCACAGCCGAAACTACTGGGGCTAGAGAGTTGAAATTTACACCAGAACTACCTTATACAACGTAGGCAACGGATAAGAAGAGATTTTTGGAAATTCTACCCCTAAAGGGGTCAAATAGGGCTGCAAAGTTTGTATGGGGGAAACTTTATTTTTTATAGCTAGAGACTTAAAATTTTGTATAAATATTACTTATTAGAATACGAATAAAATACTTTCAACGTTTAGGAAAATTCTGCCCCTAAGGGGGTAAACAAGGGGTGCAAATTTTGTATGGGGGAAACTTTATTATTTAGAGACTCAATACGTTGTAGAAAGCTTACTTATTAGAATACAAATAAAGTACTGCCAGCGTTTTGGAAAATTCAGCCTCTAAGGGGGTTAAAAAGGGTTGCAAAGTTTGTATGAGCGAACAGCGTTTTGGAAAATTCCACCCCTAAGGGTATGAAAAAGGGGTACAATGTTGGTAAAGGGGATTTTTTGAGCTAGAATCTCAAACCTTTTTAAAAAGATCGAAAGCGAGAAACCTTTGCTGAAAGATTACTTATTACAATACAAATAAAGAACTTTCAGCGTTTTGGAAAATTCCACCCCTAAGGGTGATTAAAACAGGTGAAAATTTGTATGGAGAAAACTTTTTTTTTGAGCTTGAGACTTGAAATTGTGTAGAAAGATTATTTTTATCACAGTGGTTTGAAAATTTCCACCCGCTAAGAGGGGGATAAAGAGGTGCAATGTTTGTGTAGGAAAATTTTTTTTAGGTAGAAACTTAAAACTCTGTAGAAAGATCAAGTACCTACTTATTAAAATACAAAAAAATACCTACTGCCAGCGTTTTGGAAAATTTCACCCCTTAAGGGGTTAAAAAGGGGTGCAAGGTTCGTATGGAAAACACTTTTTTTTAGCTAGAGACTAGATAGTTTGTAGAAAAAATACTTACCTATTACAATAAAAAAACCGAGTGTTTTATTTTTAATTTTTCCCTGAAAAGCGTTCAAAGTTTGTATGGAGAGCAAAAAAATTTTAAAGTATGATATTTGTAACTGCGATCTTAGCCTGTTTAGACTACAAAACTTATTTCAGCGTTTTTTTAATTCATCGCCTTAGAAGGTTAAAAGGGGGTTCGAACTTTGTTTAGAGAGCAAGACATTTTTAAAGTAAGAGATTTGTAACTTCGGTTTTAGATTGTTTTCTAAAAGTCTAGGTAGAAAATTAATTTCAATGTTTTTTTTTTTAATTCATTCCTTTAACAAACATTTAGACGATAACATGTTATACGCGAACGAAGTCGCGGGCAACAGCTAGTAAATAAATGAATATACTTTCTGAAGTGTTGTACTTATAACTATTTTCCCTCACACATTTACAATGTGATCTAAGAATATATGGGTGCATCCAAATAGAGGGATACAACATTTTGGCCACATTCACGGGCTGCGCCACGTCAGCTGTCAGTTGGTCGTGGTCTTGTGTGAAGTTTCGACACTCACTACGCCATTTGTAACAACGACAAATGGGTGGACTTTGACGTTGATGCTTCACTTAAGCCTCTCACACACTGGCGTGGCGAGTAGGAGTCCGAAAATCACAAATACTGATCACACACTCTCAATATTTACAAGATTGATATCTCACAAGTAGCGCCAAGCTTCCTATTCCACACGGCTTAACTCTACCAACCACGCTCTACAAATTCTATATCTTGGCTAAAAAGTACCCCCCCCCCCCCCCCCCCCTACGATTATCCTGTTAATTCCTTGAATGGTAGCCCCCGCCTAGTGAAATGACAATAATGATGATTAGGGTTCCGTAGCCAAGTGGCAAAAAACGGAACCCTTATGGATTAGTCATGTATGTATGTCCGTCCGTATGTCACAGCCACTTTTTTCCGAAACTGTAAGAACTATACAATTGAAACTTGGTAATAGATGTATTCTGTGAACCGCATTAAGATTTTCACACAAAAATAGAAAAAAAACAATAAATTTTGGGGGTTCCCCGTACTTAGAACTGAAACTCAATTTTTTTTTCTTTGGATAGGTCTTCAAAAATGATATTGAGGTTTCTTATATATATTTTTTTTCTAAACTGAATAGTTTGCGCGAGAGACACTTCCAAAGTGGTAAAGTATGTGTAAAAAAAATATATGATGTACATTCCCATGCAAACTTCCACCGAAAATTGGTTTGAACGAGATCTAGTAAGTAGTTTTTTTAAATATCCACGTCATAAATCGTAAACCGCAATTTATTTTACGGAACCCTTCATGGGCGAATCCGACTCGCACTTGGCCGCTTTTTTTACTAAACTGTCATTGGAATTGAAGTCTAAACCTTGGACGATAAGTTGCTTTTTGAACACCTACTTTGATGCAATTCGGCTAACTCAAATAATCTCAAATATGATATACAGGTTAAAGTATGGGTCTTTGGGTAATTACAATGGCCAAACAATTACAGATTTTGACGTGATTACGTCTTATAAATCGATGTACACCGGCAGCACGCACGAAAGAGTTGACTCATTGTCCCGTTCCGCCTGAGCCGAGTATGGTTTATTTTCTGGAAACGAAACTAGTTTTCAGTAATAAAAAGTTTAGGTTATTACCATAAGTTATTTTCCTTTTCCCAGAGTCTCTATTCCATAATTATGCCGCCAGATTAGTTTATATTTCCTTGCGTAAGACGCTATCGTTTTATGTAACGCAAACACCGGAACATCAGATTCAGCTGAACCTGTTAATGTTCCTTCCTTCACGGTCCTTAGTTCACGGGAATCACGGGTTCACAAACGTATCTAATCCAGGTTTATATTTACCAATAAACGATTCCAGACCTAAATATGTTCCAGAAGCAGAATTGAAACAAGCAGCACCTACAATTCTAAAATGGAGTATGAATTAGAAAACGGCACTTTTAGGTGTCAGCGCGCCCAGGAAGGGTGTTAAAATGGTATTAAAAGGCGAGTGTATTATCCTGGAATTTCCCAAAGCGTCGTTGTTTGGAGTCCGTAATTTCCCCCGACAGCCAAGGACTTGAATTGCTCGCAGAATGCTCACTGTAACATATCACTAAAGAAAACAAATTTGACGTAATGAACTTATCCCCGAATCGTAGCAAATGGCCGACTCGGAAAATGAAGTGAGATTTTTGCCCTCGGTTTCATCAAAGATGAATTCGTTTTGACGTAGCCAGTATAATACCTACTACTTACATTATATTCAAATCAATTCAAATCATTAAATGCGATAAGAACAGCACAATCAGACGAAGCCGCAAAGTAGAACTATAATGATATTGACACAATACATTAATTACAAGTCAAAAATAAAATAAAAAATGCAATATAAATAAAAAAGCCAATGCCAACCAATAAAAGAATTCAAAAAAACTAGGACCAACCTATTTGTAAGCAAGTCCATTCCCATTTGTTGGACTCTTGCTCCACCAGCCACGAAAAAGCAAGACTACTGGCTGTGTCGAAAAGGGAGTCCGGCTCATGGCTTCATGCTCTTCCCCCTACAAATGACGGGACACTCCTCGACTGCGACACCCTCAGATTGGCTGTCGGTCTTCGTCTGGGGGCCGACATTGTTTCTCCACCACATCGTTGCCCCTGCGTAATCCTGGTGAGTAGCCTGGGACACCATGGTCTATTTTGCACGAAGAGTGCTGGTCGCCTGTCTCACCACGCCTGCCTCAATGATATCATCCGTCGGGCCTTCGTCAGTGCCAATGTGCCAGCCGTACTGGAACCGCCGGGTTTGGCACGGGACGACGGTGAGAGGCCAGACGGTATGACCTTAGTGCCTTGGAAACTGGGACGGCCCCTCATTTGGGATGCTACATGCGTTGACACCCTGGTGCCGTCCCAACTTGGTGCTACATCTTTGTGAGCAGGCGGGGCAGCTGCAGCGATGGAGGCAGCAAAGTGCCGCAAATACGTCGGCCTTACAGACGTTTGTATTTGCGGCGTTTGCTGTCCAAACGCTCGGATCCTGGAGCCCATGCGCTCAATAATTATTTAGCCAACTGTCAAAAAAATTGGTCAAAGTATCTGGAGACCATAGGGCTGGCTCGTTCCTTGCCCAACGGATCGGCATAGCTATATAAAGAGGGTACGCAGCCAGTCTTATGGGAACCCTTCCGCAGGGATCCGACTTTGGGGACCTCTTTAATTTGATGAAATTTTAATTTTTCCTAATTTTAGGTTATTTTAGTTTATTTGAGTTTTTTTTTATAGTTATGTATTGTAAGTAGGTTTTTAATGTTAATTTTGTGACTTGTAAAAATATTATGATTTCTGTTTTCTCAATAATAAAGACGAAAAATAATTATTAAAATGTCCCTATACCAGTCCTATAAGTAATTACAAAAGTATGGATGTGCTATGACATCAATCCTTCTTCTTAGGGTGCCATATCCTAACGGATGTCGGCGATCATCATGCGAAAGTCTTCCCTGCTCTTCGCCGTCCTGGCGAGAGTAGCGGCGTCAATAGTACCGGTCCAGTCCCTGATATTTCCCAACCACGTTGTTCTAGTTCTTCCTCTGCCTTTTCTACCTTCTATTTTCCCTTCTACCTATTATGTTTCTTATTATTTATTAATATTTCTTGTTTCTGTAAATATGGCCAAACTATGCTGTTTTCTTTCGTTTTATGTTGACTACAAGCTCCATTTTCTTCTTCATTTTGTTCAATACGTACTCTTTCATTTGATACTTTGTCTGTCCACGATAATTTCAACATTCTCCTATATAGCCACATTTCAAATGAATTCAGTTTCTTAATGGTTGATTTACTTATTTAAAAACAGCAAACCAATGAGGGCAAAAATATTATTAAATTGGTTGGTTCACAGCTACTCAGCTCGTTGCATAGCAAATAGGGTCAAGTGGGCATCATAGCCTAATATTTGCCATTTGTTAACTTTAACTGTTTATGATCCAATACGACTTGAAAAATTTACTGGTAACTGAACTTATGATTGCCTTGTTTCGAAACATTCGATTCCGCCAGTGAAACAAATAGGTAGATTTTATCTTATATTCTATTAGTTTGACGACCGCTTTAGCCTAGTTGGTAGTGACCCTGCCTACGAAGCAAGAGGTCCTGGGTTCGAATCCCGGTAAGGGCATTTATTTGTGTGATGAGCACGAATATTTGTTCCTGAGTCATGGATGTTTTCTATGTATTTAAGTATTTATTTCTCTATATAAGTATATCTACAACGTGTCCCAAAACTCAACGATAAGCCGGCACCAGAGGATGGAGCTGCTTATGATTAGTCGAGAAAAAATAAGGAAAAAAATATATCTAAATAAGTAGCTCCATCCTCTGGTGCCGGCTTATCGTTGAGTTTTGGGACACGTGGTAGATATATTTTATTTTATATATTTAGATATATTTTTTTCCTTATTTTTTCTCGACTAATCATAAGCAGCTCCATCCTCTGGTGCCGGCTTATCGTTGAGTTTTGGGACACGTTGTATATCGTCGTCTAGTACCCATAGTACAAGCTTTGCTTAGTTTGGGACTAGGTTGATTTGTGTAAGATTGTCCGCAAAAAAAAAAAAAATATATATATATATATATATACTAGCTGTTGCCCGCGACTTCGTCCGCGTAGAACTTTTTATAGTCTTAGAAAATGATTTCTCTCAATACAAAATTTGAACCCTCTTTTAGGGGATAATTAAAAAAAAAGTTGATGTTCATTTTCTAGTTTGTGAACAAACAGTCTAAAACCAAAGTTAAAAATCTCATACTTTAAAAATGCCTTGAAATACTCAAACTTTGAACCAATTTTAACACTCTTAGGGGATGAATTTGGAAAAACTCTGAAATCAGTTTTGTAGTCTTTTAACGTACAGAATAAGACCGAAGTTAAAAATCTCTTACTCACACTTTAAAATTTTATTGCTCGCCATTTAAAATTTAAACCCCCTTTTAAACCCCCTTAGAGGTTGAATTTTTCTAATCGCTGAAAGAACTTTTTTCGTAAACTTTTAAGTCTCTAGCTCAAAAAAAGTGTTGCCCATACAAAGCTTTCTTAACCCCCTTAGGGGTGGAATTTTCTAAAACTCTGAAAGTACTTTATTATTAATTTTAATAAGTAACATTTTGAATAGTTTTAAGTCTAGTAAAAAAAAAAGTTTTTCCCACACAACACTGGCTACCCTTCTTAAGGATGGAGAAAGGGATGGAGTTTTCTAAAACGCTGAGAGTTCTTTTTTAGTATTCTAATAAGTAATCTTTTTGCAAAGTTTTAAGTCTAACTCAAAAAAAAGTGTTGCCCATGCAAAGCTTGCTCTCCTTTTTAACCCTATTAGGGGTGGAATTTTCTAAAACGATTTGTAAAATGATGTTGAAAGAAATCTACCCCTAAGGGGGTAACCCCTTAGGGGTAGATTTTTTTAAAACACTGAATCTAGGTACTTTATTTGTATTCTAATGAATAATTTCTCTACAAAGTTTTAAGTCTCTATTTAAAAAAAAGTAGTTTTTCCCATACAAACTTTGCACTCTATTTTACCCCTTTAGGGGTAGAATTTTCTAAAACCCTGAAAGTTCTTTATTTGTATTCTAATGACTGATCTTTCTACAAAGTTTTAAGTCTCTATTTAAAAAAAAAATGTTTCCCCCATACAAACCTTGCACCCCTATTTTACCCCCGTAGGGGTGGAATTTTCCAAAACGCTGAAAGTGTTTCATTTGTATTCTAATAACTAATTTTTCTACAAAGTTTAAGTCTATAGCTCAAAAAAAAAAGGTTCTCCCATACAAACTTTGCACCCCCATTTTACCCCCCTTAGGGGTAGAATTTTCAAAAATCCCTTTTTATCCCTAGCCCACGTTATAAAAGCAACATACTGTGCAAAAATCAACTCTCTAAGATCAGTAGTTTCGGCTGTGCGTTGATGAGTGAGTGAGTGAGTGAGTGAGTGAATAAGTCAGTCAGGACATAGGCATTTATTATGTATAAATAGATAGAAGATAATGAAACTCCCATTCAAACATCTCAAAAAATTATGAAGCTACATCCGTTTTAATGTCGCTTGTTAGAGTGAGAAAACGATGAGGGACTGTGACGAACTCGAGCGTCATAGTAAAAAACAATCGTTTCATATGAAGGTGCGTTTTGCGGAAAAGGGACAGAACATACCCCCTCTTAAAACTTTGGACTCTTATAACTTAATCATTACCTATATAACCTCTTGCTTTGTTTTTTTCTCCATTTGACTATATTTATTTTAAATTCTTTTTCGAGAAAATACATTATGATTATTTACCATATTTTCGATTCCTGAGCTATAACCACGAACTTCGGAATTCGAAAATATTCGGGTATCTCTATCTCTATCGCACTAACCATACTCGAGTAACAGGGATGCAAATATATGAACATTGAGTATCGGTTTTCGTGGTAGCGCCGCAGGTACTTTGGCTGAATGCGCCGAGCGCGTGCCATTGTCATTAAAAAAAAACAAATTCGTGTTAATTATATTGTTCAAATTTGTTGATTTCATTTATTGAAATTACGACATAAAACGACATTTGCGCATATAAGTTCTCATATCAGAATCGAATATTTTTTTATGGTTTATATTTTAGCATTTGTCTCGTAAAGATCTATCGTAGACGGGATTTAAATTATTAATAAGTGAAAGGCAAAGCAATTCCGCCATTTTGACGAAAATTTGACGGTTCTTATAGCTGACAGTTGGAGCAGCGTTTGATTTCAATAAAAATAAATGAAAAATTAAATGAAGTCGTATATTTCGAAAAATTTATTAACTGTCGCAGTCGGATAAAAACTATCCTAAGTTGCAGCTAGAATAATAATGTACCTATATAAAATGTTTCATATTTTTCCGTTCATGGGATGCTGAGAACATTCGAACCGCGCAAAGCTTAGTTTCAAACTGGCTGATTCTTTTTTTAATTTAGAGATTTATTATAAGTGGAGATATATATTCTATCCTTGATGGGCTGACACTGTTGGTGTCAAAACAAATCCGGCAGTGTGACATACGGTCTGGGGTGAACTTGAGGTCAGACGAACCCTCTGAATAAGTAAGCGAGGGGCTTTGGTAAGTGTTCATTGTATCACGGTTTAACTCGGACTTAAAGTTCGCGGTTTTTTTTTAAGAGTTCGCAGTAAGCTCGTCCGAATTTCACCTTCCCATACAAACGGAGTTTCGTTCTCATTTTGAAACTACGTGTTGGATTGTAAGGAAACTTTGCATATACAATGACATGATGTATATCTAAATCTGTAATTAGTTTATATGGTTCCAGTTTATAAAACAAACGAAAAACAGGAAAACAAGTTCTGTATGAAAAACTTAAAATTGCTGTATTTTTTTTACTATGGTATCTGAAGCTACATAAACTCATTACAGACCTGGATGGTACTTAACTTATTCTAAGCACAAAGTTTCAGAGCAAACTAGCTAGTCGTTTTAAAATGTGAGCGTAACTACGTTTGGCCAAGGTTGCTCGTTCGGAGGGGCGTGTTGGCGACCGTCTAACAGACACTTTATTAAGTGCCTACCTTCAGTCATTTTCCAGCAGTAGAATAACAATATTCGTGCCATTGTATTGAATGACAAGCAAGCTGCGTCATCGAATAAAATGAGTAAAGAACATTATCCTGTAGCTACCTGAATATAGATCACATATTTAACAGAGTAACTAAGCCTCAGTCCATGTATTGTGTATTTAACTATTTCGCTCAGGCACGTGTCATGTAGTAAACTTGAATGCTTCATCCTTTGCACGTGTACCTACCTGCTAGAACAAACGCTTTGTGTCAATACTACAACGCTAAGCCCCTAAAATTTGTGATTCGATTAATCCTACAGGGGCACAATTGCATGTCTACTAAAACGTATTGGACTGCTAAATTACGTTTCACTTATGCGTCGGCCAGAACAAAACCGTTGTTGGCAATCCACTTCTAATATTATTTTCAAGCAGAACGGGATATACTTGCCATTGTTGTTTTTTGGAGAATAAATAAATAAATAAACAATCAATCAATCTTTGTGTTATGGCCCCATCAGTAACTATTGCCGATGATTTCGCCATAGTCAAGGTTAAAAAAGGCACGTATTTATTATTTAAAAAAAAATCCGGTTGCTCCCAATTGGCAGTTAACCTTAAGAATCTTAGTTGGTATTGCACCTTGACACGTGTCGTTCTGATATAATGACAGCATACGTAAATACGTGCACAATTTTGCTAAAAACTTACCTGGGTGATTTTACTTTAAAGTGTACATTTGACATGTTCTCAGAATTCTTGGAGAAATCTGTCTCTAATTTACCACCTTATTTCGGTATCCACTATGCTACGATCCTAACAAAACGTATGAAACAACATGACATTGTTAAATAAAAAATGGGGACACTTTTTTCTTTATCAGAATAAAGAGTGGTCAAGATTGGGAGTAAACGACCTCAAACTTTCCAAATTCTACAAAAAAGTAAAACTTACTTACACTTTTGAATGAAAACGCCTAGCTAACTATAAGTGTGTTTTGTCTGTCAATCTAGGTGTCTTTTTTCCTTTTCTTATTTCCTATAATAGTATTTCTGATTTGCGTACTCGTTTTAACTGATACGTTAAATCGGTAGCTCAGCACGGGTGGTAGCAAACGTACGAGCGGATTAGTAAAAGTTGGAGAATGCGTGCCTCTGACTGACCCCATTTGTGAAAATCTTTCGTGAACTGTCAGGTAGTTCATACAGCCAATTGTACGGGTCACGTTCGTAGTAGCCCCTTTCGTGTGGTCTCCTGTAAATGTTACCTTCTTAATTTCCATTCTTATATTTCACAAAAAACGACAGAGATTTTAATGTGCTTCACACACTTGTTTCAGCCGGGAAATTAACCCATTTACCTACTAATTGTCGCGTATGCACATAAATAGTCACATGGTGATGTCTTCTTTTGGAATAGGCTGATTACATTCATCTTAATACAGAGACTGGGGAAGTAATAATGCAGCCGGTTTTTTTAATGATCTTAACCAAAACTGGTTATGCAGAACTTTCCGTCCGTCTCAGCCGTTTCTACTGTCTCTGTCACTTCTAATATGTACCGAGTTTATACCTTTTTTACTCAGTCCCAAACTCTAATTTTATACTATAATATGCTGATATCTCCATAAAATATCCTCGAGATCTACATAATGCATTCACATTTTACTTTTACGCGTGAAAATACCTTCAGGCCCGGCTTGTCACAATGAGGTGGAGAATTTTACTACCGCCATAGCGGTACTTACTTTCCCAAAATGGTATCTTACAGAGTCTTATAAATCCAAAAGCAACTTTATTTGTCACAGCAATAAGGTTCATTGCTTTTTTTAAACTAAGAAGTTGATCTGTTGGTTAGAAATTAGGGAGGCGATATACTGTAGCATCGTAGCACGGCTCTGTGTCGTAGATCCGCTACAATCGTAGCATTGATGAAAAACTTTATTATATATATTTGCATTGGAGATTTGGAAGTAAAGATATGGTAAACGACGGTGTCGAATATTACGAATGAAGCAAAATAGATTTCAGAAACTCGTAAAGAGATAAGATAACCTTGGAACTTTTTGAATGTTTATAACCATTCATCGTTATACGTTTTTCACTGCTTTCTTCTGTCAATAGGATTTTTTTCATATACTTTTGATGAATGAAATCAATATATCCCAGTTTGAAAATGTATCGTATTTGTGACTTGTCAATAAAACTGCCAATAACGCAATTGTTCCTTCTAATATGTTATTTCCCTGTAGAAAGCCTATTGATTTGTTCGGCTGCGTTATCGTTCATTTATTATTCCACTCACGCCCATTTCTCTTTTATATTCTCTTCTGACGTAATGCCGTCCAAACTGCTTCCAAAATGGCACAAGTTTGTCACACAATTGCCAAGTACATATAGGACACGACCTTGGTTTCGATTTTGATAACACCACTATACAGCCAGACCTTAGACAGCGTAAGGTTTAAAAAGAAATAAAGATCAGGATAAATTGGTAAAGTTTTCTTGGCAAGCAGCTACACTGGGATGACGCAATGCTACGGCGCCTGAAACTTGACCAAGTTATATCTGCAGTTTGTGCAAATGAAATGCGGTTTTATTCCCTTATGTTAAAGTTGAGGGTTGTTGTTATTGGTACGATTGTTTGTCTCGGATGTTTGCAGACTCGCCGGCGCCGCGGCGACGGTGTGTCGAGAGATGAAGTCATCAGTTCGCGGAATGGCACATTAAGGTTGCCCCTAAAGCGCAATTATAAGCCGAGAAAACAACGTTATTTTAACGGGTTACTAAGGAGCCAGAGATTGTTATTAACTCTGAGACAAGTTACTTGATGTAGTTTAGAGTCGGTATTTACATTTTGGGAGTTACAGTAAGCCTGTTTATGGTTTGGAAAGACTCTTTCTCTTTCATATGCGAAGAACTGAACTTTGAAAAGATGTGATTAAATAAGAATAATTTATTTACCATTACTTAAAATAACTATTTTCTTAGGTACAGCGACTTCCACACTAGGCACAGCCTGTATCGTGGGAGTCAAATAGAACACGAGAATTACAAATAACATGTGGCTTTTAGCAATCTTTAAAGAAGTGTTAAGACTTAGTATTAAAAAAGGAATTTATGGGGTAATAAAATATAAAATATGGAATAATGGGGAATTTATGGAATAGATTAATTAAGAGTCCGCAGTAAGCTCGATTCTCCATACAAACGTAGTTACGCTCTCATTTTAAAACGACTAGCTAGTTTGCTCTGAAACTTTGTATTTAGAAACAGTTAAGTACCATCCAGGTCTGTAATTAGTTTATGTAGCTTCAGATACCATAGTAAAAAAACTACAACAAATTGAAATTTTTCATACAAAACTTGTTTGTGCTGTTTTTCGTTTGTTTTATAAACTGGAGCCATACTAAACTAATTACAGACCCCTTAATTTAGTAATAAGTAGTTTTATTTACATAGTTTTATGTAGACCATTTGCGAACGACCATAAGGGCTCCTTTTTTACCTTCTTGGTACGGAACCCTAAAAGGGCATTGAAATGTGGATTAAAGGAAATCGAATTGAAATTCTTTTGTTTCAAAAAACGACCGTAACAAGACAAATCCCAATCTGTCCAATGGAATAAGATTTAAATACCTTTGTGGAAATAATTCCTTTCAGTAAGCCAGGGCGGCCAATTTTAGTACTAGGTGCGCGGTAATGACAGCATAATAAGTTTACTAGAGGCTGTCAAGGTATTTCAAAATTCGCCGTATTTTCATAAGACATCAGTAGCCTAGGGGTACAGACGGCGGTATTTGGAGTCGAAGAGCCGGGGTTCAAACCATGCGACCGACGCACTTTTTGTATGTTTTAACATTCAAGTGGAGTATTTCAAGTAACGATACTAGATGGCGCATCAAATACAGGGTTACCGTTTTTAGATTTTTTTACCGTCTAGAGATTGTTCTCTATTTCAGTATATAACAAAATACTTTGTGCAGTAAGCCCATGGGTCTTGGGAGCTTAGATTCATACAAGGAACTTGGTATCAAGAAAAAAATCTAAATAAAACATAAAAATGGTATTGCCATTTTCACGAAATCCCTAAATCGTCTTATCGAGTGTAATGCCTCGTATCTCGTATCATACATTCACGGTGACAGTCTTCCCACAAATTTCACCAAATATGCGTAGGACAATAGCCGGGGCAATAAAGAAAGCTATTGGCACTCTAGACAAGAAGGCTCACAGGCATTTCATTAACGTGCACAAATGCATGGCATAATTCAATTGACCTAGCTCGCAAATAGACCCAAGACCTATAGCTAGTATGTGAAACACAGTATTCCTTCTATTTTTGTAGAAACAGGTATTTCAAAGAACGAAAACGAGGCCGCGGGATACAATATAGCCTACGCCTTACCCTACCCTAACCTACACCTAGATTATATTTTTATAGAGTGCGTAGTTTTCGCAAGAAACGCGAATTTCGCCAGCGGGCAGCGGGGCGACGAGCGTGCCTTCATAGATTGAACGCAATCAAATGTATAAACTGCCACTCGCTTCTCGGCTGCACGCTAGCGCGTCGTCTAACGAATGGACTATATATTCTAAGATAGCAGCCGTTCTATAAAGTCCTGAATGAAAACAGGGCCTCCAACGAGCATTCGTATCAAACATCAAACTCCCCGTGATTTCGAGGTTTGACAATGTCGGCTGTATTAAAATAACACAAAAGGGAAAAGAGCGTTTTTTAAAAAAAGTGTACAAATCAATTTTTTTTTTTTAGAATTCATTTTGTTTTTGTTTTTCTTACTCAGAATCTTTGATACAATCGATCCTCATACCAGAAAAAAAGTGTCCTGAATATTCCATTCCAGATCGTCACGTTTTTGTATGCAGTCTTTTTTTATTCATACGAGTATGGTCGTGACGCGGACGCACTGGAAGAAAAAACATACATAGTAAATCTGGGACACTTTTTTTCTTGTATGAGGATCGATAGTATCAACGATTCTGAGTAAGAAAAACCAAAAAAAATCGAATTCTAAAAAAAATTAAGTTTTGTACACTTTTTTTGAAAAACGCCCAATTAAGTGCCTTCAAAAAATTACCAGTCCCGGTACGTTTATTGCTATGACTTAAAATAAATTATTATGTATCTAACAAATTATAAATCAGCCACAGGTTTCGTCACTGACGATTAAAGTTATGAATAAATCACGCTAGAACGGACCGTGTCCGGTCCGGGGAGTTTTTTAAGAAAAACAACGGCATATTTACGTGGCTGAGCCGTATGGCTCGTCCGCGCCAAAACCCTGTTATTATTCTTAGAAAACGGCTCGGGCCTGACACGGCCCGTTCTAGCGCGAGTCATCCTTAACACCGTACCTACAAATGACAACTAAGATTGTCACGTTCCGTGGACTACCAAGATATTGATAGCCCACGGAACAGCTACAAAAGTACTAACTAAAGAAGGAAAAGAGAAGAATTAGGTCGGGGTCTTATTTTTTTATTTTTGACAGAGGTACAATAGTATATAGGGTACGATGGCACGCGGTACAATATAATTTAGGAAAGATAAGGGTTCCAGAGATTTCCAAGGCATTCTCGAGTTAGGTTGAAGGGTGTTCGAGCAGGCGGGCACGCAACCAAAGGAGCGTGTAAATGGGCGCGCAACTAAGCGCGCGTGCAAGTGAGTGCACAACCAGGTCCTCGTGCAGGCGGGCGCGCAATCAAGAGCGCGTGTTAGTGAGTGCGCAACCAAGGGCACAGGCAGGCGGGCGTGTGTAGGTGGGCGCGCAACCAAGCGTGCGCGCAGGCGGGCGTGCAACTAGGTGCACGTGCAGGCAGGCGCACAACCAAGCGTCCGCGCAGGCGGGCGTGCGACCAAGCGCGCGTGCAGGCAGGCGCACAACCAAGGCTTCGTGCTGGCGGACGCGCAAACAAAGGCGCGTGTAGATGAGTGCGCAACAAGGGCACAGGCAGACGGGCGCGTGTAGGTGGGCGCGCAACTAAAACACGGAGAAGGATCCTTTGAAGTTGCGGGGCCAGCTGTGACCCCGCAATGGATCAATTTAGTAGCCTCAAGCTGAGAGATGACGTAAGACTCCCGTTCTGACAGTTGTATGGGCTTATATACCCCACCAGACCAAGAATTCTGGAATTTCTGGTTCTAAATTTACAATTCAAAAATTACAAGGTACCAGGATCACATAATAACGAAAAGTGAATACAACCTTAGACTAAAAGTATTCAACCTAAACTGCATGGTGATGCGGTTAACATAACTTGACATAATATCGTGAGAGAGAGAGAGAGAGAGAGAGAGAGAGAGACTGACTAATAGTTTATTGACATAATATCGTTGTTATGACAGATTGTCAAACATAAACAACACAATTTCTTATTTCAGCAAATGTTAGTATTAGTACTAAAACAGTATTTAAAATACTGCTAAAACCACAGAAAAACAGGTAAGAAGAGTGTGCCAAAGCGCACGTTAACATTAGCAGCGTACAGACATCATTTTCTACCTTTGCTGTTACAGAATGAAAAGCCTGCTAGATGTCCCGTAATGTGAGAATCCTCAAAATGCGAGCAAACATGGCACAGCACCACGACTGAGGCATGGCACGCGCACTTGCGTCCCTTAAAAGGATGAGGACCGCAATCGCTCGTAACAAGGTAAATGTTACAAGATTATTGTCAGGATTCATTTAATATGATGAACTAAGACAAATATGTCAGTGCCCGACAGTGTCCCAATCTAAAGCCACCTTCAATGTTAATGAAGCATGAAAAAAAATCGTCGGTAAGTACATTTTAACGTTTCATTGCCAACGAATTTATTGTATTTCCATCAGCATTTGTTAATTTCACTCCGACACCCAAAGTACGAGTAGAAAACCCTATCCAATAATTGTACAGTTAAAACCAATAAATACAACGCTTGTTTAGTTTCTTTCGATATACATAATTAACATCTAACCGCCGTTCCCGCTAGTCAATCTAAAGCTAAAGATAGATTGAGAATTAGTAACGACTGTACTGTAAGTGTACCTAAGTACAATCAAGCTCGCCACCTTCCAACACCTCAGTTCTGCCCACACACAAGACTTAGTAATACTGAGATGTGACGTACATTAATCTATTATTCAGCAGGCAGCCCGCTCTTTGATCGTGGCTCACGTAACTTGATGAATTAATCAGAACAAACACGGGCTGGCGACTTTGATGCGAGATTCCGTGGTAACCTGTTGATCATACAATATATTAAGTGCTCATGACACAGAAGCTACGGTAGCCTAGTGGTTCAGGCATGCGGCTGTCAAGCGGCGGTCGTGGGTTCGAATCCCGGCTCGTACCAATGAGTTTTTCGGAACTTATGTACGGAATATTTACCGTTAGCTTTTCGGTGAAGGAAAACATCGTGAGGAAACCGGTCTAATTCCAATAAGGTCTAGTTTTCCCTCTGGGTTGGAAGGTCAGATGGCAGTCGCTTTCGTAAAACTAGTGCCTATGCCAAATCTTGGGATTAGGTGTCAAAGCGGACCCCGGGCTCCTTTAGGGGCACAACCGGGAATAATAACGCTAGGAGGATGATGCTCATGACACAGAATAAAATTCTGTCAAAAAATCATACACGCAAGCTTGTATTGCCGACACGTTTATCTTATGTGGTTTAGGAGTTCCTGTGGCTTCTGTCTCTCAGAAATGGTGCCGTAATTTTGCATCTTCATCAAATTTCCATAAGTATGCTAACATTTCAGCACAATCTGATACGTGGCTAAAAATAGTTTGCAAAATTAGAAGGACAACCTTAAATAGTGCTAGCTAGCTTGGTAAACGACGTTAATTGAAAGTTAAAAATCAACGCCAGTTTGCGACATAAAACTAGACCATAAAACCTATAACAAGTAGTTGGGGCAGAGCAGAGGCACCATTGTGTTTTATTTTATCACACTGTGTTGCAATCTAATGCAAATAAGATGCTTAGAATGTTGTCAAGGTTTCGATAAAGGCAAATGTGATAGGCCTCTAAATAACAAAGCCCTTAACCCTCTAAATGTATAAATACACAATACTTTTGCCGCTTGAACACACCTTACTCTACTTATAGAAAATTTAATAAAGGATCTTTACTGAAAATAAAGTGCTATTGAAACTGCGTAAACAACCACGTACATTGTATTCAATCACATCAATAGTCTTTACGAATTATAATAAAATCTCTTAGTAAAATAACCTTAGTTCATAGGTGACTTTGAGACTCAGTGGTACAGATCTACCAATTTATTTAGTGAGGTTATCAAGCCGCAATAGCTTTTATGTCAATGGGTTAAGGACTTCATCGTGTCACAATATGTGGAGTGTGGATTGTGGTATATCGGGTTTTCTGCGGCAACCCACACTATTCCAGTTAGTTTAAAGATTTATCTTTTAAACTTGCGACCCGCCTCGAAACTCTCACAAATTAGAGTACACATCCGATAGAGTACACATGCAGTCCGAGTTTTACTTATTTCGATCATTAAGTGCTTTTCAAACATAACAATACTACTTAATGTATTTGCGTTTCAAAATTGTTTTCCTTGAAATCGCATGACGATTAACGCACGATTTTTCTACTGTTAAGTATATGGACAATACGGACATGCAATGATGTTATATGAAAAAGAGGTAGATAATGTTGTCTATACGAAATTCCCTGTTTAAAGATGGCCAGGCACATCTGACCGCTGAGACACGGTTTACGTTTCCATTGACGACGCAAAACTGAGACGCAAAGTTGGTGCAATTGACTAAATTTTGGAACGCTTATAAGTTATACTTATCTACCACTTTTTAGGGTTCCGTAGCCAAATGGCAAAAAACGGAACCCTTATAGATTCGTCATGTCCGTCTGTCTGTCTGTCCGTCCGTATGTCACAGCTACTTTTTTCCGAAACTATAAGAGCTATACTGTTGAAACTTGGTAAGTAGATGTATTCTGTGAACCGCATTAAGATTTTCACACAAAAATCGAAAAAAAACATTAAGTTTTAGGGGTCCCCATACTCAGAACTGAAACTCAAAAAAAATTTTTTCATCAAACCCATACGTGTGGGGTTATCTATGGATAGGTCTTTAAACATTATATTGAGATTTCTAACATCATTTTTTTCTAAACTGAATAGTTTGCGCGAGAGACACTTCCAAAGTGGTAAAATGCCCTGTAACTTCTAAAATAAGAGAATGATAAAACTAAAAAAAATATATGATGTACATTACCATGTAAACTTCCACCGAAAATTGGTTTGAACGAGATCTAATAAGTAGTTTTTTTTTTAATACGTCATAAATCGTAAACCGCAATTTATTTCACGGAACCCTTCATGTGCGAGTCCGACTCGCACTTGGCCGCTTTTTTTATATTACGTCATTGCGGACATGAGTAGAATTGGATTTGATTTGTACGGTCGCCTGGATTGGATAACTTAACGTATATGAATAAATTGTACAGCTGCACCGCTGAAGCACGTACACAAGTACCTCCGCAATATTTGGCACAACGGGCACTCGGCACGCGTCGGACATTCATGCTAAAAGCACAAATTAGTGGACGCCAAATTGGACCAAAGCAACAATTCATTCCGATGGAGGAATACCGCCGGACGAGACTACGCTAGAATCACGGAATA
The DNA here is from genome assembly GCA_963854355.1 of Epinotia brunnichana. Taxonomy (NCBI): domain Eukaryota; kingdom Metazoa; phylum Arthropoda; class Insecta; order Lepidoptera; family Tortricidae; genus Epinotia; species Epinotia brunnichana. The sequence continues at coordinate 9,984,446 of OY977949.1, read as the reverse complement.
TCTATAATATACTCGTATAGCTTGAATTGAGGACATTCCAAACTGTTTCTTTTCGCAAATTGTTAAATTGTTTGTATTACCTACCTACTTATTATGCCATGATAGCAATGATTACATGGTCATAATAACAACGCGTATAGCGCACTTAGCAAATTTTGTGACATGATCAAGAATTAAAAAATGCCACATTTTCTGACCTTTCGAGTAGAATAAATAGTATTTCCTAAATGGTTTGGAATCAAAGTTAGAATGTCTATGTTACTATTATCTGGAGTGTCAATTGATTAAGAAAAGAACACAAGTAAATCTTATACTTATGTGACATCATGAGGCTCAAATTTGCGCTGTCTGCACGCGGATATGAAATATGAACAGAACATCCTGATGATCCGCAGACAAAGGGAGAATGCCCACGTCATACCGTTGTATATCAGGACTGGTATTCACGATGCTTACCATCGCCTCATGGGAACTAAAGTCTGGCCATAGATTAATAGAACTATCGCACAGGTGGTCCACTATCAAATAAAACTGATCTTTGTCATGAATACTTATAGGCATACCTGTGCTAACTCGGGGCACTTTTTAGGGATTTGATATCGATAAAAAAGATGTCGATATTAATTATTAACACATGTTGAAATTTCTCGATTACTATAAAAAGCTTCGATATCATATCTGAACACATATCATATCTGTTTTATTTTGACTCGAAAGTCAATAGACATATTTTAAGATAAGATAAAATGCCCCGTTGACCACTGTGGACGTTAAGAAAACGTATATTAATTTAAAGTGGATATTTTCATCTAGACGACGGCAATCTTTACTACCGACGAATAGGGAAAAAATATAAATTGTATATTATAAAAAACCATTTTAAAATAAACAAATAAATGCACGTTTTAATTTGTTTATTAATTTTATTTTAAAATTAAGATAAAATAAATAATATTTATTTATGTTGAATACCATTTAGATGTTGACAGTAACATGGATATATTTTTTTGTCGATATAATATTTTGCTACATCACTTTAGTATAGGTGCCCCGAGTTAGCACAGGTATGCTTATAGGTAACTTAAGTAAAGCATGTAGGGGTGAAGTGTTCGAATAGGCATTTGTTATGTTTGTGCTAGACAATTTAAATATTTACTATTATTTGTAATAATTTATTATGAGCCTATAACGGTGATGTATTCAAGTAAATTAATGTACCATAGCGAACTATTCATCAGCATATAAACCCTAGAGGTTTCCGCTGGTGAAAAAATGTATACCAAAATGTACTACTCAGATTATATTGGTCAATAAATTAAAAAAAAAAAAAAAAAAAAAAAACGTACATGTAATGTCTTTGAATACGCCACTACAAAAATTACTTAAGTTTTTTACCTATAATATTGCGAATCATGCCTTTTTTCTTAGTCGCGTATGACGTCCTCTTACAAGTCCCTAGGGTTGCCAAGTTCAGTCATCGACGCCACTACTACGTTCTTCCTGAGTTGACTACGGGATCGGATTGAAGTGTGTTCTAGGTAGTAGGTTAGCAACTTGTCACTGTAATATCACAGTTTCTTCGCCTTTAAACCCACAATTGCTAGAAGTAGCACTACAAAATGTGATTTCATGTGCTCTGCCGACTACTTCTGAGAACACTGATATGTATCTCTACTGCCAAGACTCCTGGCACGTAGAATAGTTGTTACGAATGTGTCAACTTATACTGGCAAGTGGTGACATCGCTATCAAAGTCACTACAGTAGCCGCTAATTGTCAAGACTCTTGGCATGTAGCATAGTTGTTACATAGGGCCAAGTTATGCTGGGAGCGAGTAGTGAGATGAGGATAGGTTGCGAATCGTATAGCAGGCTTGTGTGTGTCATGTGTGACAAATGACGCAACACGATACCGCTCATGACGCTGTTGTTTGCGGGTTAGCAATTGGTCGGCGCATGATTGGACGTTTTTGCTACCATATTAGGAGAGACAGTTCTATTGCCATATTCACTGCCATACACTTTGTAATACAGCAGAGGGTTGATCACGAACGCGCGAGGTAGTTCTAAATTTCACTCTGTGTTTGGGAACATGACAGTTGAGTTGTCCTAACGCGCGTTTGAAACGTTACGTGATCACCCTACTGTGCTCCCCTTGTTCCCCTTTAGATAACCAAGATTGCGAACAAATTTTGTACAAGATGAAACAATTATTCCTAGCTAACTTGTTTATCAAATGGGATTTTTTATTTCATTACGAAAACCCTTTTTTAGTACCTACCTAACCCGGTTGTCAAGTGGAATTCTTGTTTCCTCGTGGAAAACCGGTATTTTGTGTGGTTTTCCGTGTTATCAAATGGAGCTTTGTTTTTCTCGTAGAACCAGAAAACAAAGTCCCATTTGCTAACCGAGGTAGCTAGGAAGATTTTTTTTATGGTTATCTGCGTGGAACAAGGGCTATGCTCGTAGCTGGCAACATGGAAAAAACCGAAAGCGCCCACGAGCTGTATTCCTTGGCACTGAAGGCCGAAACGCAAACTCAAACTCAAATAATTTATTGCACTCATGTTAGTATACAGTTCTTAAATTACATGAACCCTGTAAGGACACAGCAATGATATAAATTATAATTTAAATAATAAAAATTGTTACACGCAAACTTCTGAAATGTAAAAAAATCTAAAATTACATATTTTGTCAATTTTGACAGAATATAAATATATAAAACAAAATTATTTAAAGATAAAATTTCACATAATAAATGTATAAATTAAAAACAAAAATTTTAATTTAATTCAAAATGTCACAATAATTAATTAATAATAATTCATACTATCAATCTATTACAATTGCCTACAATTAAGTCCACTCCCTGATCCGCGCCGCGCCGGCCTTGAATGTTCTCTCCATTAAAAATAGGTATATTGCTTGTGAAATTGCAATAAACAAAACTAAAGTTCAAGGTGAAGGTCACGTCAGGGCGCTTCATCCTATAAATTATTTTTATACGAGTAAATTGTACATTATAAATAAGGAATGGCATAAATAAAATAACAGTAAGATTATTCTAGAATCTCATGTGTCAAAGAAAGGTTTCAACTCATCAAATTACATTATTTCAAACAGACTTCATCTTTGATTAAATTATTATACAAATTGGTATCTCGCAACAAAATATTCAATATTAAAATATTATAAAATCAATATTTGGGGATAATCTTACACAATCTTACACAAATCGAGCTGTAATAATCTTTGCCCACAGTAAGCTCAATGAGGCTTGTGTTGTGTTGAGTGGGTACCAGAGGCCCTAGTAGGTACACTAGGTTTTTGTCGCGTTTTACGTGACGTTTCAGTACATTTTTGCCGTAAAACGTGGAGATCTGATGACGATATATTTAATAAATACTTAAATACATAGAAAACATCCATTTCTCAGAAATAAGTATTCATGCCTGTCACACAAATATTTATCCTTACCGGGATTTGAACCCATACTTACTACAATTAAAATTTCAAATAACACAGGTTCTTATTACAACCCGTATTAAGAACCTGTGTTATTTGAAATTTTAATTGATATTTACCTAATTTGAATCTCATTTGGTCTATTTATTTAAGAGTTAGAAAGACAGACAGACAGCGAATCATTAGTTATATGGTTCTATTACTCATTTTGGTTATGGAACCTATTAAAATGTAAATCTCAATGAGTCACTTTGAAACGTTTACTTCTATTGACGTTTCAAATTACGGAATGAAAATTTTCTGCATTATAATGCGCCATTAGAAAGAAAGAAAGAAAGATACATTTATTCACTAACACACAGGACACACATATTAAGCAAAAATAAATAAAAATAACAGTAAAAAACATGTAACAAGTGTGTCTCTGCGGCAGTACCGGACACTGGCTCAGCATTTTGCTGAGGTGTCAGTCAGACACCTACAGCGCTGATTTTCAGCCAGCACCGTTGGTGACTCACGGAAACGTCATACAATTATACAACTATATAATTAATTGTGAAAGGCTAGAGAGAATTAAACATAAATACATAGTGAGATAATAAATGTACTACCTACATGCAGCTTTAATAAAATAATAACTACGTTACACATGAATAGTAGATTGTACAACAAGTGCATAAAACGCACCATTTTACTCGAGACGTTTATCCATCCGAGCGAGCTTGCGAGCGAGGATAGATATAAAGTCGAGTGTAAAATGGGTTTTATGGACGAGTTGTACACTCTACTTTTCACTTCGATTGCGAGGAAATGAAACAGCAACACGTAAAATAATAAATGAGACGAAATACAAATTATAAGTTTATTTCATGAAGTTTTATTGTGTACTTTGGCTGTTGGTATCTTTGCCTTGGTCTTAGAATACGAACGAAACGAAATAAAATAAAGAGGTTGTTGTATGAAGTTAAAGATGTTCGTGTGGCTGTTGCAGCGATTGCCTTGGTCTTCGACGAAGATTTTACTTTATGCTCTAGAGCATAAAAAGCGACTTTATGTCGCCTACGCACGACATAAAGACGAACTTTTAGAGCATGAGAAGTGAAAAGTAAATTTTACTATTAAACTAAAAACAAAAACTAGATAAAAATTTGCAATTGGCATATTTTTTGCTGTCAAAAGTGCAGGATTAGGATTAGGATTTTTGGAGCGTCAACAAATAGCCTTTAAGCTTACGCTTAAAGGTGTATCTGCTAAGCGACCCTTGGATAGGGGGAGGGATATCATTCCAGCACTGAGACGCCGCGAACTTGAAACTACCTCGGAAAGCAGCGGTTCGGTGCATAGGTATTATGGCCATTGCTCTGCGCGCACTCTTTGACTATACCAGTTTATGGAAAAGGTAAGATGGGGGTTCGTGCCTTATTACCACCCCGAAAAGCAGAGTGGCATGCCATTACTTTACCAAGAATAAATACGTTCTACTTAATTTTGAGAGATATTAGATATTGTTGTGTTAAACTGGATGTAACTGTAGCAAATAGCATCTATGGAATTTTGTTGAATTATTTATTGTAAAATGAAAACGCAAGGCACTGCACTGGATTTAAATATTTCAGTCAGTTTCAGTATTAAATATTTCAAGCCGCAATGTAAAAGTGCATTTGGCCGAGTTTTTCATCGCTGCACACCTGAATGAAGTAGAAAAGTTATGACATGCATTACAGTAAAATACAGTTTTCATACCGCCAAGCGTCAACTCAGGCATTTTGTACAGACGACATCAAAAAAAAACATTTTTCCCCGTATTACAATGGCATAAGGCACAAAACTGTAAACATATCTTTAAAGTCAGCTGTACATTTCGCTTTTGTTGTCATCGTCTTTGTTCTCTCAAGAATTTTAAAGTATTTTGCTGAAGCCAAAAGTTAAATAACATTTTATAAAACAAAAGGTCTCGTAAAGGCTACCTTTGAGAATGTTTAGCGTTAAAAATCTGTGCAATTACGATGTTACTTCACTTCACTTGTTTTATTTTAACAAACTCGGAAAGGACAGTTTGTGAAGTCGATTACAAGGGCGATGATTGTACAGTTTGGAACGTTTCTAGAAAAGTTTGTACAAATTAAGGACGTCAATTGAGGCATACTTTTAATGTTCCTATTGTGTTATATTTTTTATTTTATTTCTTAATCAATGTTTTGAGAATCTTTAGAAGTATGAGTCTATTAACATCCTTAATTGACGCCCTTAATTTGTACGAACTCCTCCATTGACTCTATTTTGAAAACATTTTGGTGATATCGCTGATGTATGGTGGCGAACTGTTTTCAAAATGGATATGGTGTAATTATTTTTAACTAGGTACTTAAGTGTTCAAAAGCCGACCACAACACAAGTATGATATTTGAGTTTGATGTTATGATCATGATGAATAAAGTGATGTTTTAAATGTCAAATCGTGCCCCTGTTTAAAATTAGACTTAGGTACAATGTTTATTCGTTGGGCTTATACTATATGTGATGGATACATGAAGACCGATTTCAGAATCAGAATCCGAACCAAACATTTATTCGTGACGCACTAACAAGACAAAGACAAAAGTCAATCTGTGCCGTTCCACAAAATGGGGCCCCAACTGGGAATGGATGAAAATTTTAGAAGTGCCTGATTATTTTTTGGTGATAGGAATAACCTTCCTTAGCACCAGAAAAAAGTTGCAGACTTTTCAGCAGCGTCAATTTTATGTGAACAGTTTCCTCATTTACGTTTTGGGTTTAGGACGACAAATAAGACACTTTCCATGATCCGTCGCATATCACACGAATAGTAGATTGTACAACAAGCGCATAAAACGAGTGGTGGCTCGGGTGGATATAAACGTCTCAGGTTAAATGGCTAATTTATGCCCGAGTTATACACACTGCTTTTCACTTCGATTGCGAGAAAATAACAAATAATTGCAACATTAAATTAAATAATAGCTCATTCCCGTCACTTAACTTTTTAAAGTTTTTATGTTTAATGTTCGACACGTGATATTACACTACCTACTTCAAACTGCCAAGTAATTTCAATGGTTTAATACGTTTTAAAATAGTCATTGACTACGATTTTATCTGGTTTTATTAATTTAGTAATGGAAAACACGGATGTGAAATTTATTAAAGCAAATCAAATCAAATGACAAGTTTATTCTACGAAGTTTTATTGTGTGTGTGGCTGTTAGGCCCGATTATCTTAGTCTTTAAAACAAATTTACTTTGTGCACTAGATCATAAAAGTGGCATTTTGTGCAGCATACATCCAGCACAAAAGCGAACTTTGCGAGCATGAGAAGTGAAAAATATATTAATTATCTGACCCTGGCAATGACAAATACCTATAGCTTCTGCACCTGTCAATATCATTCTTAAATTTTCATCCATTCCCCACTAAGCATGATGCTGGCGTTGCAGCCAGCGCTGGTCTTCCGTTGGGTCCATCCAGTGAGGACACGGTTCAATAAATTAAGGCGAAATAGGCTCAGGCTGATTTATGAAATTAAATAAATAGCACGTCAAATACACCTTCATTTGTGTCCGTCAGTTCGGGACAGACAGCGGGACCACGGGGGATGCAACTTGTATCAAACTTGTTCGGCCATAAATCTTCCAGAACCTCCTTCATTTGTCAACGGTAATCTTTGGAAACACTTGGGATGCCCTTGAGAGGTTCCAGTCGGTCAATCTGACACTTACTTTTCACGTTCCAATTTTATATTAATTTGTTTCGCCCTTTCTTGTATACGTTAGCCCGGAGCTCGAGCGCTTGAAACACAACGAAACAAATTATTTTATTAAATATTTTGTTTCGTGTTAATTTAACGTGGCAGTTACCACGATTAATATCACATTGGAGTATGAAATGTGGTTAATCTACCCTCAGGAAACTAATATTAAATGCAAATACGAAAGTATATTTGTTGTGTTCTCTTTCTCTCTCGCACCAATGTCATTTGAAACAGAGCGATATTTCAAAAACCCGTCTTTTTAGGACAGTTATGAGTACTTCTGTATCCTGAAATAATTCAAGGTTTCGGAGGCGTTATTTAGTTATATAAAATAAGTAATGAATCAGCCCAAATATGAATAAAATTACTGCGTGTAAACATTAAGGCGCTGTCAACACCAAAAACGCGCACACTGCCTATTTGTATCGGAGTAAACGAGAGCGAGTGTTACTTGAGCGGCCAGGTTTTAGACGAAAATAATGAATAAAAATTCAAATAAAAAAAAGTGTGGATTTTTTGTGAAATATGGCTCGTCTACGGTTTAGGTATGAATATGTGGACTTCATGTTTTTAATTGCAGACCCATACGTCAAAAAAATAAGGACATAGAACCGTTTAAGATGATTTTAAGACCAATCTTTGCAATTATTTTCTATCGAGCCGATTTCATCCAATTATGTTTCGAGTCCGTCTACGGTCTTGGAATATTAACATATATTTTTTTTGATGTGCTAGAACAAACAGTTTTTCTTAAACAACTGCTTAAATAATATCAATTTCAACAAATTTGGTCTTGTCAGCCTCTTAACATAAGTATTTTCTGTGGTTTATTGAATTGTATTTCAATATCCATGAATGACGGATATTTCTCTTCACAGGAAAATGTTTGTTATCAAGCAATGCCAGAGGGCCTACCGCGAACGGCATTCGAAGTTTTCCCTCTCTGTCGCACTTATGTACGAACTCGTAAGTATGACAGAAAGGGGAAACTTCGAATGCCTTTCGCGGTAGGCACTCAGGCCATGACAGCGGTGACTCTTTACGAGGGGCGTTGGTCAAGTGGTTATGATACATATGTATCCATGAATATATACTCGGGAGTAGGTTTATGATAGTTTTTTTTTATTGTTATACAGATGTACACATACATGAATAGTATCAAAAATTATAGAACAGTTACTTGGCAGTGCGCTCTTATCCAGTTTCTAGTTAGTCAATATTTACAAGATGTCGGTACTGTGCATATGCAAAATTACAAGTTATACGTATGTACCTAAATCTACAACAAGTTCCAATATAAGATGATAGGTTATGTTTCATTCTTAAGCAAAAGGTCACGAATTGGCGGTATTAATAAGGCACTATTTCCGTAGCGATGGAATTAGAAATCGTATTTATTGATTAGGGGCACTAGGGCAAAGAGGGACTTCGTGCCGACAGAGGAAGAATAGAATAGAGGGACTCACACACACATACACACTACATGAGTGACAAGGATGTAAGCATAGACAATACCACAAGTGGGAACGAGATATAATGTCAAATCTCCAGTCCCTCAGCGCGCATGAGCTTTTTTTTTTGTCACCACCTGTCAAAATACTGTACTGAAAACTGAAACTGACGTCACCGATATAACGCGACTAAATTATAAATGACATTAGACGTTAAGATTGTATTAGTCTTCTGATACTTCTCATTTGGCAAGGTTAATTTACATTCGCTAGGAAGCCGTCTATTAAATCCTCTATCTACGTTTGGGCACGTTAGATCAACGCGCCTAGAAGCGGGCTCAATAAAATCATTTTTCTATGCAAAGTGTTGCACCACACGAAACCTCGTCCAATCTCACAAAAAACAATATACAATTATACATAGTTTCAATGTAAATAAATACGTCCCTGTGACAATACTGAATTGTAAATCATATTATAAATATTCGATGGCACACAACCCACACCCAAATTATGCCATGTTAAAATTCAGAAGCAATATCTTATACAACAAAGAAAACTAACTAACTACTTATAATTCTCATAGCAACATAAGCCATTTTTCCCGCGATACGCCGAACAACTAAAACACTAAAACAAATGTATTCACAACTTCTTTCTCTATTTCCGAATACGAAATCCGCAAAAGGATTCCATTACACGGGACGAATAAAATATTTGCCAAAGAAAGGGCAGCTGACCGTAATAAATACCTATTTATATTTAAGTGCCCTTCAGGATGTCCAAATTTCGTTACAACCCTCGAGCTTTTGGCATACGTGGGTCAATAGTTTTGTTTCTGTACAAAATCACTTTAATGTTTAATTTTTTCTATGTCTCTGTAATCTAATCTAATAAATAGAAAGGTAAGGTTGGAGCATCGGTGTAATTTCAGACTTCTTTAATCATTTAGTCGTCACTCGCAGTTACATCTAAGATTATTTTAATATTATCAATTAGTTCATTGGGACTCCATCTACTCGGCTACATAATCCCGAGAATTGATGTAGGCACAGTTTTTGCGGAACCAACTGCTACCTATTTGGACTTTGATCAGAAGACTAGGCCTCGCTGAGTGTAGGTTTTGCCAACCAAATGGGCCACTTGACTGTTATATATAAGTTCTCAAGCCGTCCGAATACTTTTAGGTGTAAAACAAACAACAACCGCCCGGTTGTTGTTTGTTTTACACTGTTTGTACGCAAAATTGTTTATAAAAAAAATAGGATCAAAGTTAGTAACCACTCAAAGCAGTCGCACGTCATCCATTCATACCCGTTCCGTTATTGCTTTACTTGTGCAATAGATGCGATTTTGCAGACTTATGCAAGGTAAGGAACGCCTTTTTATGATCCCGTAGTCAAAATAACATACCTATACGGAACTGAATCTGTATCACAGGCATTTTACTATGTTGTTACGGGAAAAAACTTCACTTTCGGATACCAGCGCCATCTTTTAACATGTTGTGACGCATGTCTCCTGAACCCCAAAACTACCGGGAGACAACCTCTTAGGAGTCGAACTCCCTCGTAATGACATCATCAAAAATCGCCGCGGCCGCGTTTGGAAGTGTCAATTACATCCAAACTGAAAGGTCATTGATACACGTCTCGGGTATCAAATGAAAGCTGAATGTGTGTAGTCAGATTAGTAAACAAAATTCAATGTAAATCGTATATGTGGCACATCAATCGATAGGTATTTAAAAGATAAACGAAACATGGCTAAAACAACGGCTATGATAACGCCAATGCGATAGATAATTCAATCTGCATTGCGAGACCGCCCACGCCTCCAATCCCATTATTCCACCATCCTACCAAAGCTAATGAAGCAGATCTGGTGAAATTAAAATATTTTTACAATCCTAAAAAGTATAAGTTTGATTATTTTAATTCGTCTGCGGAGCCATATTTATTACTTTTTTTACTTTTTAGGTTTATATAAGTACTACGAGTATTCTAACTAAAAGTTTCGTGAGTAATGTTTAAAATAATAGGTACTAATAATTACACGGTTAAGCTCACGTATTAAAAGTCACTACACTTGAAGCGACACTGCTGCGAAAACACTCATCCTGAAGAAGAACTTCCGATGAGTTCGAAACTTGTCGCCCGTAGTGACATTTCATACGTGAGTTTCCGTGTAATTATTAGTATTATTTTAACTACGAGTATACAGTACATCAACTTACTAAAACCATTTATTTTAAATCCGGGGATATCTAAGCGATAAATAAGGTTGTGATACACAATTTATATTGAAATCCTAACGGAATTATTTGTTTGGTTAAAGATAAAGATATGGTTTTAGTAAGTTGACTGTATAAATTCTAAATAATTACTTTAAAAACAAAGTTTAAACCGACTTCAATTCAGTACTTCGCTAAGCCACATGGTACATGAAAATTTGCACATTTCCTTTCCAATTTACGACATGAACTGCTTTCCGAGAGATTTGATTATTACAGAAAAAACCCAAGTCGATAAATGTGGGCTGATAATATTTGAGGAGTTCCGTCGATTCCTCAAGGATCTCAGAATTAACACTTAATTAGTTGCTACTTCAACGGAATCATGTCAGAATCTTTGACATACATTACATCTTTGAGAAGTTCCATAAGTGATCTGTGGTCTTCATCATCAGTTCCACTTCACCAAAATTGTGATTTCCGAGGGTAAATACATGAGTTCTAATAGAAAATACCAAAATCACTACACGCGTGCCTATAAAATTTGAGGGTTGCCCGTTGCCCTCAATTTCCCTGGGATACCATCATCAGATCCTAAATTGGTGACAATGGGACCACATCGGGAGTATAATCTAACGATTAAAAAAAAATTTGGAAATCGGTTCACAATTGACGGAGAAATAGGCGAACATACATAAAAAAATAAAAAATAAAATACATACAGTGGAACATATAACCTCCTCCTTTTTTGAAGTCGGTTAGAAAGCGTGAGGATACGTATCCACAACCTTATTTATTGCCTCGATATGACCGGATTTAAATGAATAGTTTTAGTAAGTTGACATAGTCTGTTGTTTTTTTTCTCAGTCTCTTTTCACACTCTTGTCAAAGTTGTTGTAGATTCATGGTATCATGGTGTACAGTCAGCATCAAAAGTAACTACGTAATCGAAGACGTGAAAAGGTCTTATTTCCTTTTAATAAAGACTTTTGACGTCTTCGTTCGCGTAGCTACTTTTGATGCTGACTGTACTAAGCGGGTCTCCATGGTTATGGCTGTTGCCAATGGTTACATATTTAAATCCGACCTCTATTCCCCTTAACAGATCCCTGGACGACGAGCCTTTCCATCTATTGAGCCTTTCTTAGAGCTGTGGCCGAAGATTTTTAGAATTTGCAGTTGATTTGGCGTAGACCATACCGTTGATCCAAGCCTAGAGGTTAAAACAGGAAAATATTGAGGAAAATGGGGGAGGTTTACGCCCTAGAGGCAACTACTACATTCAAGAAACAAGACTACAATTGAAACAAATACCCAAATAAATATTAAACATAAATTACTCGTAATAAAAATATAATAAGATAACTTAGTAAATACAAAACAATAAATTAGTAAAATACTATACTTAATCATACGAGTCAAATAAATAACAAATAATTAAATACTTACCAATGCAATTAATACAGAGATGAAAAATTTATACAATTAAAAATACGTTAATTTAATAGTTTCATTAAAATATATGTAAATTATTAATCAATAACTCTAAATCCGAATACTCTTTTCATTGTAATGATTAAATCAGAAATGATCAAATATTATTAAACGTCTACTTAACTATAAACTGCATGTAGGTACCTACCTTATATATAATTATTAAAAAAATATATAACAAGAAATAATAGAAAAAATTGCATGTTTAAAAAATATATATAGGTATTACAATTATTAACCACCTACTATTTAAATATAACTACAATAGCATGCATGAAACAACATGAAGTAAGCAAATTGTATACGTAGTACAGAATAAAATATTTATTATTTATTATTATTATACCGTATTTTATATTGATTTATTTCATCTTTATAGCAAAAGAAGAACGTATAGTACAAAAGGAGAACTTAATGATATGAAGAATTATCTACCAGTCAACCTCAAGGCAAAACAGATAAATTGATTTGAGTTATATTGGCTCGGAATGTCAAATCAAATCAACTGCTCGTATATATATATATATGTGAATGACTCCTGACACAAACCGCAGTGAATAATTGCATATGGATCAGTTAGTATTCAAAGGTTCTATTCTACTAATCATATTGAACTTATATTAGTTTGATCATGTCCCGCGTGCTCACTTTTACGCGCGGCGAGCCTAAAATGACAGAGCGAGCGCACACTACAGATATCAAACCGATTCTAATTCGATGCGTAGACAAGAGACCCCCAGTTGTGGTCTAATTAATGGCCGCTATGTCAATTAATAACGATCCAATTTAAAATACATTTCAGTGAATATGCAGAGTAGCGGTTCCATTTGTCTTAACTGGCCAAAGAGAATATCGTTTTTGTTTCATGTCTCTGTCAATCTGATTTTGAAAGACGGAGACATGAAACTGGGGGATATCACTATGACATGCCGAGGAGGACAATTTGACTTGACATTTCGCATGTTGCGCCATTTGCTTCTGATACGTAAGCTAGCCTGCTGGAATGCGTGGTAGCGTAAATTACCCGTGGACAGAGTGTGCATTGTACAAAAAAACAAGCTTTATTAACTGTACATGTTTTATTTAGTAAGGCACCTGTTCAAAATATATATTTACTATGTATTTATAAATAATAAGGCTTACCTTCACCCTAAAAGGGACCTTTTCCAACAGACCTATGTAACGACCCTCATGACGAGAAGTTTAGAATCCTTTACTGGAACTTGATCATCATCTGCCATTGTTCTTATATTATATTTAGGATATACATGCTTTTGTTTAAGCAACAGACAGTCACATAGGTATCTTTAAAATATAGAAAAACAAACAAAAAGTATAGGTAATTGACCTGAACTGCCATAACTTAAGAAATGATATATTTATTTATTTAATCTTTATTGCACAAAAGAAGAACTTGTAGTACAAAAGGCGAACTTAATGCTATGATGCATTCTCTACCAGTCAACCTTGAGGCAAAGCAGATAAAATGTAGCAGATAAAATATACATATAACACTTATAAATTGAGAGCGGTAGTATAATAGCGAACAGTAGCAAAATGAGTGCATTTCTAACATTAACAACAGATAAGGTATATAATTATATGTTGGCAATTGTTCATATCCAATCAAGTACAGTCAAGGAAACCGAAACTAGCACCCGTCCCGCTCTCGCTACTATGACGATAGCGATAGGGGATACAAAGGTACGTGTCTCAGTCTCCTCCACCCCACACGATTAGAAGCTAGTTTTAGTTTTATAATCCATTTAACGTACAAGGATCGGAAAACCCCTTTTCAGGCTTAAGTCTATCGATTTGGTATAACCCTATCAATTAGGTAACCTTATATGATAAGGTAACCTTACTGATAGGGTAACCCTTTTGTTATGGTAAGTATATCGAGATAGAGTATTTTTTTTGGGTTTTGTTAGGGTTACCACATCCGATATGCTTACCACAACAATAGGGTTACCCTATCAGTAAGGTTACCTAATCATAAGGTTACCATTATGGCTAGCGTTTTAAAAACAACTTCTAAAATTACCCTATGGAAAACCCCAATAAGGGAAACCGGTTCCGGTCCCTGTTAACATACCTATATAATTATCTATAATTTACATTTTAGATTTTAGATGACTAACAATGTCAGTCAGTTTTATTTTTAACTTTCTTTTTAAAGCGTTGAATGAAACAGCGAATATTACTGGGTTACCATTCACGGCCACGCTACGCTCGTAGCGCTACGCCGTAGTCCGTAGCAGCTTAAACTCCGTATGTAGCGAAAAGCGCTCGTAGCGCTCTGACGCATATGTGTCGTCATGGGCGCTGAATGGGTTAAAAGGAGGATTCGACACCTTATCCGTCTAACATTAGTAAACATTTTTTTTTAATTTATATTATTTTTACTTCGACTTTTATTAGCTTCTACTAACTTATGAGGCAAGAGAAGATACGATAAAGTCAATAACCATGTGTTTTGTTTTGCTGTATTACGATTGTATGCTTGCTCGTTGGTAGGGAAACTATACTAAAACAAAACGAAAATAGCTGACGAACGGCAAAACTATTTCAGCAAAATAAAACACAATATTCCAGTCTAGCAACAGTTAGCGCTCGAAAATCATACTTTTTTTAAATTGAAACGTGAACCAGCCATATTCCACTCGCGTCCATACAAGGTTTGCGTTTGTATAGCGTTCCAATCAACGGTAATGTAAAATAATAGTATACGAGAGGTTTTCGGAATTTGTATGTTATTAGGAATAATACAATGGGATAACAACGAAGAAACAACAATGTGGAAGTCATATCTTATATCCAAGAGGGTGAGAAATCCGAGAAAGACACTATTATTGCATTATCTCTGTATTTGGTACCTCAATCGGGTTTCTGCGAGTTTATCTTTTACTTTGAAACTGCCGTTTATTTAAATATGGTTTTTCCTCAGGTGATCAAGCCTCGTAACGCCACGCTACCCATCTAAGCATTTTAATTTCAGCGCAGTATACCTCGTTTTCTTACTGTTTTTTAAGTGGCAAGCATTCAGCTTCATGCGTCATTGCTGGGCGTACCGCTCCACTATGCGCTGTAAGGTGCTGGGGGTCTTCACTAGTGAGCACTTAGGTCCGCCTTCTCTACGATAAGTTTTTCTTCTGTGCAATAAAGTTTGAATAAATAAATACATAAACAGAACCATAAATGACGCTAAAAAAGACCACCACAGATGTGAACAACAAGATTAATTTACTTATAAACAAAGTTTTAACCGACTTCAATTAAGTACTCCGCCAAGCCAAATGTGAACATTTCCACATTTAATTTCCAATTTACCACATGAACTGACTTCCGAGAGCAAATACGTTGATTATTAGAGAAAAAAACCAAATCGCTGTATATGGGCCGATAATATTTGAGGACTTCCGTCGATTCCTCAAGGATCTCAGAATCACCTTTGGCACTTCTTTGTTTGCTATTTCAACTGAATGATATCAGAATCGGTGACGTACTTTCATAGTTTGAAGAACATCATTGACAAGTTCCACAAGCCATCGGTGGTCTTCATCATCACTTCCACTTCACCAAATTTATGATTTCCAAATTTATGTAAATACACGAGTTATAATAGAAAACACCGAAATTACTACACGCGTGCCTTATATATTTGAGGAGTTCCCTCAATTCCTCATGGTTCCCATCATTCAACTGGAGTTTTGAAAACAATGGGACCAACCTGGAAGCATATGATTTCAATTAAAAAAAGAATGGTACGATTCGGTTCATAAATGACGGAGTTCTGAGGTAACACACATAAAAAAAATAAAAAGCATACAACCGAATTGAGAACCTCCTCCTTTTTTTGAAGTCGGTTAATAAATGTAAGTAGATTTTTTCCTCGCATTAGTTACATTCAACGCCGAGTTTTCCGTAGAACTACCTGGACTTTTTTCAAATATGTCACATTAAACATCAGGGTTTAAATTAATTAATGGAACTAAATGGACTATGTTTCCTGTTAGTTATAATATTCAAGATCGTAAAATGTCAAAAAATAAAATAAGAATTCAAAAAGGAAAGGTTTAAGATATGAGAAGGAAATTTTATTTACAGATAAAGTAGGTACATATAAAGAAATATATATAAAAACTTCGATTAAACAGAAAGAGAATAATAACAAAACTAAACTAAAACTAAAAAAAACAAGGTTAAAATAAAGAAAATGAAATACATATATTTTTTACGTCCGGCTTCCATCTGATCCAAAGGTGCCATAAATACTGGCTGCATTGCCCCGCTGAACTGCCACCGATATTTGTTGGACCAGGTAAGAGCCGGAACGAGGGTCGCAGCCCTTGTCTCTTAGACGCCGGCCAAGGTCCCAAACAAGCCTCCTGCCCTCCGAACACCAAGGACCAGCCGTCTCGATAGCGACCGGAACAAAGTCGTACGCTGATTCTAGGTGGGCGTATTTGCCGTGTTTTAGTTTTGCCGCATTTTCGGCGGCCGCGCCTGCTACCCTCATGGTGTGGTGAAGATGACTGGGTGCAAATGTGCTCACACAAGTTGCATCCCATAGCAGGCAGCGGCCTTTTGACCAGGGAATCAGCGTAAGACCGTCCGGTCTCTTACCATCGGTACGGCTTAGCCCCTGGGGCTCCAGAACGCAAGGAACGTTTGCCGAGACCATGGCACGGCGCAAAAGCTCGTTTATGGCGTGATGTCTAGGGATACGCCCTGCACACCGCAGACAACTTAGACCATGGTGCCCGTTCGCTTCGACCATTGCTCCACATATACAGCGATGGGGCTCGCACACCTTGCTTCCAAGACGTAGGGCTACCGCTGTCCTCAATAAATCATTGTCGAGCAATGTTCCCAAGTTTGGTGAAGGCAAGGCGTGCAGCCACGCCCCAGACTCGGGAGCTCTGACAGCTTTTAGACGAGCCACATCTACCCCAAGGGCTACATTTAAAAGGTTGGAATAAATTTCATTACAACATAAATCGTCCCAGAGTCTTTGTGATGCGGGGTTGTCTGGTTGCGTTACGTCAGAAAAGCGAGATGACCACAGGTTTAAGATATTTATTTCTCACAAGAATAAACATTCACTTAACATAAGGAATATCACCAAAAAAGTAAATTAACATTCTAATATATTTTATTACAAGTTTTCATATAAGATTAATACATTTTGCATTCTGAGGTTGGGTAATTCTTCATTTTTACCTACAATTTCCTGTCTTCATTTTACCATACGTCATTAGTTAGAGTATTGATAATTAATGTATTAGCGTTTTAATTATACGTCCATGCATTTATTCATCTCTTAGTACTAAATAGTATTTCACTTTCTCTATCCAGTGCTTTTTTTATAAGTTTATTTATCATACAATCGCGTGACTGTGGTAATCCAAAATGTGGTCTCCGCTGAAAACAACCACTCTGTCACATTCTTTTCTTAAAAAGCACTATAAAGAAAAAACATTATCGCCACGGAAATAATCATTAATTGAGTTGCTTAACTTCAAACTCGGGTAAATCCAATTCTGTCATTTTGTAAAATTTTGGTATGAAATAAAAGGGTAAAAAACTAGTTATGTTATAATTTAATTTTTGAGAAAAATACATTTAAAATCATAAATATCATAATATTTTATCAAAATCAGATATATCCATATGACAGTTTTTTTCAAATGTAAGTAAGTCCATCCAAGCCAATCAGCGAAAGAAGTTTGTTCAACATGGCTGACAATTTCAAATCGTATTTTTTTCAAATCTAGATAAATCCAGGTCTGTTAAATCAAAATTATACAAATCCACACTGAGTTTTTTCAAAGATAGATAAATTACAATCGATTATATCAAATGAAGGTAAATCCAATCTAAATTTGATTTTTTATAAAGAATGGATGGTTTTAATGCTGAATTTGCCGAACATCCTGGCTTTATTTAAAGCTTTAGCCATAATAAAAAAAAACTGCCTTTCAAATCACCGAATTAACGTTATTATCACTTTTTTTCAATTATCTCGGAAGTGGTTAGAGTGGATTTATCTGAGTTTGAAGTTAAGCGACACAATTAGTCCTTATTAAAAATACATGCAACGTTTATTAAAATCAAACATTTAAAGCATAATTTATCTATAGTTGAAAAACTAACGATTTATTGTAGGTAAAAAAAGAAGAACGACCCGGGTAAGTTTCGATGAATTTCGGTCGGCCGGCAACTCGGTAAGTACGAGTATAGGTACGCGTAGTGCGCGCTTGTATTTGAACTTGTTTACGATAATATCGTTCGTAGAACACAGGCCGAGGGCACCTTTAGGTAGGTCGATCACGTAACGCATTGTATGAACGTCGGGTAGGTCTAAATGTCACTTTTTATATAGAAAATTGACAGTTAAATTGTACCGACGCGCGTTCGGAACGTTACGTGATTACCCCTCAGGTCGAGGGCGCCTGGACCTGGATGTGCCGTTATTTATACCTTGAGCGTATATTAAGTACTTTTAAGTTAGGTAAGATTATATATATGAATACAATTTAATATAACCGTGGTCGCATGCCCTTGGCTTAGTTCCACTATAGGGAAAACCCGGCGTCGAATATATATAACTACTGGGAAAAAACTAGTAATATCAATAAAACAGATAATAATAGAACTAGTGGGAATAGACCGTACATTCCAGTCAGTCACTGGGTAAATCCTATTAACGAAGCTTTTACTGCCACCCGTCCATCACATCCATCTATGTGTGGGTATATGCAGAATGGAATTTGAATACCTTTAAAATGTATTGCATTTTACCCGTGCACCAATATTTTCGAATTAAGTTGGAAAAAGCAATTTCGTACTAAAACTACAGAGTGGTTATTTTTACATCTCTCTGGTGGTTCTTAGCTGCGTCTACAATGTGGACTGTGCTTTCGTTTCAAGTAAGGCGTTCGGCTACGGAGCAGTTCTTCTTAGCGTCAATAGTTATTTGTAATACAAGGGGGGAAAGTTGTATTTTACCTGCGAGTGTTCATTTGAAAGCGTAGCGAGTGTTTCAACACACTAGACGTAAAATAACTTTTCACCCGTGTATAACACAAAACTTTTCACCTCACTACAGCGAGGAAAATAAGAAAAAGGGTAAGACAAAAAAAAATAAAAAAATTACAAAAAAGAATATGTCACATACATAAAATATGTCAGGAAAATAAAAACTTAAACGAGCCAAACATTTATTACTTTTAACGTTCTACGTTTTGTTAGCTGTCACATGTCACTTAAGCTGCGTTCAAATGTCAAAACTCTTTCTTCACATGTGTCACTCTTTCGTACCACCCAGGGGACACGTGCAGGGTTGTGGTAGGTAGCTCCTGTGGAGGCGAGTGACAGTTGTCCCCCCTTTGTCAAGTGAGTGGGCAACTCGACTGTTAGAGTTTCATAAGCCGCCCGAAGGCCTCTAACTCGGCTTTACGACTACTGTCATAGACAGCAACCGGGATCAACTGCTTAGCGTGCCTTCCAAAGCACGGAAGCGCTCATTTATATAGTAACCACTCAAACAGGCGGTCACCCATCCAAAGACTGACCCCTGCCGTCTTTGCTTGACCTGCGTTATCGTTTCCGATACGCAGGCGCCGCCGGGCTATGAACGCTATTTTCTAAATAGGTATCAAACATACAATAAAATAAAATTTAAAAAATAATACCCGACTCCGGACACGCGATCTGAAAAGTATTAAATAAGAAAACAATTTACTTCTGAAATCAAAACCTGACATTCAACTCTCTCATATATTTGGATAAAGCCGTGGTCGCATGCATCAACATATATTCAGGCTCCAAAGGCATGCGACCACGGCTTCATCCAAATATATGAGAGAGTTGAATGTCAAGTTTTGATTTCAGAAGTAAATTGTTTTCTTATTTAATACTTTTCAGATCGCGTGTCCGGAGTCGGGTATTATTTTTTAAATTTTATTTTATTTTATACTTTTTAGATGTGTTCTGTAGTCGGGTATTATTTGTAATCGTATTTTATTTAAAAATATTGGTGATATGTGAGGGTCACAATGGGGTAATTTAAAGATCTTCCACACGAACATAAGGTCTCCCATCCGCCACTAATAGTGGGTGTAGCATATCTGGCCAATTCAGGTCATTGCATGACAGAGTAACATACCAGTGTGCTGGTCCAAGGTTACGCACCATGGCCATTAGCTCAGAATATGCCCTGTGCCAGTATGAAGAAGTGCCTCGAATATTTCTCATGCATAGGTGTATGTTTTGGAATTAATCACTATGTTGGACGCCATCTTGCCGCAATCTTCCGCAAATGGAAACATTTTGTCTCGCTTTCAGAAGCTCTACCACTGAGAGCGCGTAAAATATATATTATGTGCTCTGAAATCGTTTGTTACTTCAGGTTACTTCCCATCACACGTGATTGAAAATAGTCTAATGGAGAGGTCTAATTTCATTTAGCCTATTTTTCCCATCCGGAAATAGTTGAACCCAGGCTAGCTCTTCAACCCTCCGCTCTATGAGAAGTGCGGTTTTGCGCTGTATTTCACGGATCGGTAAGACGGTGTCATTATCATAAATGTTTTGACATATTACCTCCGCGATGTTGGGTACTGGAATCTCATTTGGCATTAACAGAGTGGTGCTTATTATTCCGTCATGAAATTCGTTCGAACTGGCTTCATTTAATTGGTTCCCTTCAACAAATGCTGCGCTGTCTTCTTCTGTTAAATGTGACTTCACTATTGTGAGAGAATATTTAATATCTCTACTCGACCCCACTGCCAGAACGAAATGCAGGTGTTTTAATAGGGTATCTAGTGTTGCAAAAATCATTACCATGCACGACCAGCGCTAGGTGCGACGCGGCCTTTTGGACTCCGAGAGTGAGAGTCAAATACTTCAGTAATTTTTTTGATTTTGTGAAATGACTGCCACGGAAATATCATTAATATTTAATTTTTTTTTTTTTAATATTTGCGGACAATCTTACACAAATCAACCTAGTCCCAAACTAAGCAAAGTTTGTACTATGGGTACTAGACGACGATATGGATACTTATATAGAGAAATAAATACTTAAATACATAGAAAACATCCATGACTCAGGAACAAATATTCGAGCTCATCACACAAATAAATGCCCTTACCGGGATTCGAACCCAGGACCTCTTGCTTCGTAGGCAGGGTCACTACCAACTAGGCTAAAGCGGTCGTCATTGCAAGTAATAATGCAAAGATGTGTCATCGTGATAGCTCTTCCAGTCCTTCTTTAATACTAGCGTAATAGCCACTAAGTACAGTCAATGAAGGAATCACTAAGCCTACTGCGGCGTCGCATCCAATATCCAGTGTATAACTTTTGGATTATGGTAGCAATGGTAATATAATACAAGGCAACAACTCATCGGTAGCGAGATGGTCAGGCTGTATATTTATAAACTCGTAGATTTTCAAGGCAAATCTTATGATATTTGTCACCAAACATCAACACACGGTCAATATCTGAAGGTTTCCAGCCTTGTAGGGGATTTGAGGATGAATGTGCGATTTCGGATGTTGCGTTGACTGTGCATTGCTTGCCTCTGCTAGTCGAACTGAAAATATCACTGCCTTGATAGAAAGAACCTCTGAGAATGAAGAGAATTGCAGATGAGTTCGATATTTCATGGTAATGATTCTCAGTATTTACTTCTTCCTCAGCGATTTCGATGATATTCAAACAAAATGATTTGCAGAATTGCCGATAGATAGCGCTAGTAGTATTCTTATAGGCTGATATAAACTTGAATCGTCTTCCTATCGCTTGTTATACTTTAGTTTAATAATGTTTTTATATATTTGAACTCGAAATTTTCTCTTCTTTCATTTGATCCCCCACACGCTATGATAACGACAGATTTTTTTCAAAGTCAGTCACTTATTTGTATGTGACAGCCATCATATTTTTCTTTTTCATACAAAAGGTATCCTTTGTTAACCGGAGCATAATTTCGAATCGATTGACACCCCATTTATCAAAATCGTTTCAGTATTTAAAACGCTACAGTGGAACATACAAACATACAAACATAGACTGCTAAAAACATATCCCTTCCGTTCGGCTCTGCCGTCGTCGGGCAAAAAGGGCTTTCCGAGCTTGTGAGGTGAAAAGATTATTTTAATATCGATTCCCGAATCAGGCTATTGATATTTTTCCTACGATTTTTTTTTCTAGTCAGTATATCTGACAATATAAGATACTTTCAGTAGTGAACAATTAACTATGAAAATCGATAAAAAATAAAATGTATGTAGAAACTAGAAATAAACATAAATATTACCTATTCCGATAATTTTACTTTTTTTTTAATTAAAAGTCGATATTTTTAATCTATATATATAAAGATATATATCACATGACCTGAAACACGAGCCCCCATGGTGTGACGTCATAAAGACATACCCGCTGTCTTCGGTCAGGCCAGCCATAAATCGCTCTGAGCGGCTACAATGAAACGCCTTGCATATTCAAGCGGCATGCAGAGAGAGAGATGTTGCGTACTTCAATTTTCGTGGTAAACTGATTCTTTTACGTACCATTATCACGGCATGATTTAATTTTAAATGAATACGACGAACAGCGTTTACGCGGAAAAAATAATGTAATTTTATGGTAAGAAACTATTTATTTCGCTGCAGAAATATTTCTTTACGGTTTTTCATTAGGAAATCCACATTTTGAAGTAGGTACCTACTTACTTTGCAGAGTAGAATCCGACATGTAGAATAAAACCCTATTCTATTAGTCGGTAAGGTACATTCGCCATCACATACATAGGTACACTATATCGGCACATGCACCCTAATGCCTTGAAAATAGAGGGTGTGTTCCGATGTTTGTGACGTGCTTGTTTGCTCCGATGTATGTGATGGCGACTGTACATGTGCGTTGATAGATTATTTTGTTTTCAATCGGCTGTCTCGCTTAGGTGTCAAAGCGGACCCCAGGTCCTTTAGGGGCACAACTGGGAATAACGCTAGGAGGATGATGAATCGGCTGTCTCGTGACAATTTTTTTTTCATATATTTTTTTCTATTGCCTTTCCAATCCGAGTTGGCTTAGTTCGGGTTACACAGGGTGGTTCCACAACACTTCGGGAACTCAAATACCACAAGCCTTTTGGATACTGCAACTACGCGTCATTGCTCTCAATATTTGCTGTTGGCGATGGGACCGCTGCTGGAAGCCAGTAAGTATGGTTGTTTGCTATAATGTCACAATTCATTTATATCGATACAAAAAATACAGATTGAATTTTAAATACAGTTTTCACTGCAGTTGTGCTAGCCTCGCAGTCTGATTTAATGGGCTGATGTCTCGGGCCCAATTACAATTTGTTTCAAACTCAGAGTCACTCGGAAAGTTTTAACTGGCCTGTCAACTCGGATGTCTAAATTATAATTTAAATACAAATACAGCGAAAGTTCAACTTTAAGATAAAATTTACTGTTTTAATACAATTTAGGGAATATGTATAATTTGCGCTATAGGTAATGTAATTAATTATATCAACAAGAATTCTACGTAATTTAATAAGAACTAATATTTATTAGTATGTTCAACTCATATTATTTACATTTATTTGAATATTGCAGAATTTTTCACTTCTATTAAAAACAACATTTAAAAATAGCTATTTGTATTGAAAAGTATTATCCATAACAGCAAAATGTGCGAGGGGTAATCACGTAACGTTCCGAACGCGCGTTAGGACAAATAACCTGTCATGTTTCCATATAAAAAGTGATCTTGAGATCTACCTGACGCACGTAACGCATTGTACGAACGTCTTGTAGGTCTAAATGTCACTTTTTATATGGAAAATTGACAGTTAAATTGTACCGACGCGCGTTCGGAACGTTACGTAACTACCCCTCTGGTCGATCTCGTAACGCATTGTACGAACGTCGGGTAGGTCTAAATGTCACTTTTTATATGGAAAATTGACAGTTAAAATGTACCGACGCGCGTTCGGAACGTTACGTAACTACCCCTCTGGTCGATCTCGTAACGCATTGTACGAACGTCGGGTAGGTTTAAATGTCACTTTTTATATGGAAAATTGACAGTTAAATTGTACCGAAGCGCGTTCAGAAAGTTCCGTGATTACCCCTCTGTACGCAAAATAAATACAAAATGCATAATTCCACAAGAGAGAACTGTAACTAATACAAAACGTTTGTCTCTAAGAATTGTTCATTCACGTTTCATACGTAGGTATCATGCTTCAGAATTTATGTAATCTTATATAAAGAACCGGGTTAAGTAAATGACTAGCGGCGCTGAGCGAGGCAGGTAAGACGGGTGTAAAAAGAGAACTTCCATTCCCGTCTTGTCTCCAGCAGATGCAATAAGCTACGATGGAGTTTATTTTAAACCGGGAGTCTAGGTAAATTACTTTATTGCTCCTTTAAGAAGTCTAACAATGAAAACTGTTACAGTTCAAATTGAATCCTTTCAAACATTTGTCGCTTTAAGTAACGGCAGCGTAAACCTTCCATACAAACGGTTTTAGGACTACAATACTGAATAATTAAACTTTTATTAATTATTCTAACAATTCGTCAAAAATATGCAGGGTGTGAAAAAATTAAAAGGTAGATTATTAAGCTTGTGAAAAATTATTTCCACATGATTATATTTGAAAATGGTTATTTAAAAAAAATTGTTTTCTTCAAAATATGTTTCGTTGTATTTTTTTACTCTTCTGGAGTGTTATAAGTAACTTGTTATTTTG
The DNA here is from genome assembly GCA_963854355.1 of Epinotia brunnichana. Classification (NCBI taxonomy): domain Eukaryota; kingdom Metazoa; phylum Arthropoda; class Insecta; order Lepidoptera; family Tortricidae; genus Epinotia; species Epinotia brunnichana. The sequence goes on along the minus strand of OY977949.1, from coordinate 9,959,240 downwards.
AAGACACTAAAAAAATTAAATAAAACATAGAAAGCACAAACATATTTTTTAAAAACAAAAATGCAAAAATTATTATGACTCGTTACATGATGTTACCTCAAAAGCCGCATTCACTGCTGTGCTATGATGTCGTTGTGCCAACATGCATTACTTGGAGGTCATAACTTTAGAACAAAATATATCCGAGTCCAAAAAAAAATATTAAACACAAGGGGTTACTACAAATGCTCTAAGGAAGCGTCCTTTTGAATATTTGCTCCTATTACAGGCCACACCCAACTGACAAAATAGGCACCATTCGTGCCGTGCCTACTTATTGGTCAGCTGCCCGCGTATTGCAAAGAACGCAGGCAAATCCGCGGGATAAAATATAGCATATAACAGTCCAGAAAGTCCATTCTACACGCAGGTAAAAGAATTTTTGAAATCGGATAAGCGGTTCTGGGGATTTCCTATTAGTAATGGGCTATACATTTTGTTGTTGTGAGGGTTGAAGTGTGTTGTGGGCGATGGACTAGCAACCTATCACTGCAACATCACATTTTGTCGATTTTTTATACCTACATTTATGCTAAAAGTGGCACTGGAACACAAGTTTCATGTGCTCTGCCTACCCCTTTTAGGGATAAAGGCGTGATTGTATGTATGTATGTATGTATGTATTACATTTTGTCGATCTTTTATACCCACATTTATGCTAAAAGTGGCACTGGAACACAAGTTTCATGTGCTCTGCCTACCCCTTTTAGGGATAAAGGCGTGATGGTATGTATGTATGTATTACATACAATCTTACAAAGCTAGAATGTTACAGACTTTTCCTCTTTATGATATTAATATAGACTAAATAAAACAATAGGTAGTGAAAATTAAATAAAATAAACCGTAATATAGCCGAAGAATGACAAATGAAAATGAGAACAAAAAAGGAAAAAACAAATGAACAAAAAAAGAATAAACAAAAAATTCGTAATAGAAGGAAATAAATCAACACAAAGAAAAGCACATGATCACAAATTGTGGAAGTGTCTAGGGAAGGCCTATGCTGTAAAGCAAGACCAAATGGAAACAGAAGAGTCGAAAAACTAGAAAAACACATACTTATTATAAATTACATATATTTAAGTTTGGTTAAATAAAGGCCATATTATATAGCCGAAGAACATTTGGATGGACAGCTTACTCTGGTGAACGACAAAACACCCTTCAAAACTTGGATGGAAGAAAGGTAAGGAATGACTTCAATGACTACATTAATACACCTGAGCCGCGATTCCATTCATCTTAATAGACGGAAGAAAAACAGATACTTGTAAGTGCAGATATCTCTACGACAACTGGGGGAATAAAATCCATTCTAATTCAAAACAATTGTATAACGGGTTGCATTTCATCTCTCGCCATCAGCATCTTTGCGGTAACTCTCAGCCTTTTTCCCGATCCCGCGGAATTCGAAAACTTCGCCAACGTATGATGCCTAGCCACAGACGGGCTTAAAATTTCTTAGCAAAAAATTTAAATTTTCCGTTACGATCGTAAAGTTTATATTTGATTAACTTTCCGTTCAAGGAATGGTATCTCGGCCTGCCCTTTACAAAGTCTTGTCCCTAGCACGCCTCCGCAGTTTTTTAGTGGGTTGGAATACAATTATACAGGGTGTCCGGTAAATAATGGACAACCTTCTAACCACGAATAGGGCACCTTAGACTGGTCCAGAAAATCGACGTTTTCAAGATATTCGCACTTTTCGAAGAGCGAATTGTACCAAAACAAGGTGTTTAAAAGTGAACATTTATAGCAACATCTTTATTTGTAAAGATTTAAATGGCATGTGTTATACCATTTTAGAATCAGTATTAGATAAACAATTTTTCAGGAAGTGGGCCACTCTGATCCTCGTACATTTTTTTTTCACCACACGCAATCAAACTTGTAGAACATTTTAAAGAAAAATGTGATTCTATTAATTAAGACCTAATTAAACAGAAATCGGTCTTAGGCCAAGTGCGAAGGGTTCCGTACCATTATCTATAAAAACGGCAAAAAAATCACGACTGTTGTATGAGAGCCCCCCTTAAAAAAATATTTTATATTGTTTTTAGTATTTGTTGTTATAGCGGCAACAGAAATACATAATCTGTGAAAATTTCAACTCTCTAGCTATCACGGTTCTTGAGATACAGCCTGGTGACAGACAGACGGACGGACGGACGGACGGACAGCGAAGTCTTAGTAATAGGGTCCCGTTTTACTCTTTGAGTACGGAACCCTAAAAAAAATTAAAAAGTTAATGTTAAAAAATTCGTTAATCTATACAAACATATAAATAAGCGCACATTAAACAGTGTTCTCGCTTAATGAGCATACTCACTGATTAAAAGGCGCCGCAAGAAACTCGCTCGTCTGGTATCTTCACAAAAAAGGAAAACCTTTACAATGGCATTAAAAAGAGGCACGACTATACTTGGAAACATTCTGGTTTCAAAATATGTATGACGTCCCCAGCATGCCTTAGGGTCCCTATTAGGGTAGAAGTCCCTATTTTCATCTCTCAATCATTCAAAATCAGAATGACAGGTACAAGAAAAAAGCAATAAAATTGGGGCTTGGTACATTTCTAACCATAAATAAATAATAATTTATGAGATACTCAATACACAATTCGAAATCCATAGTAAGTTCAATATACGGCTTGATATAAAATTTTAAGCATATTCTCTTACCGAGGACTTCAACACAGGATCGTCAGCTTTGCTGGCAAGGACGCATACCATAAACAATATATTATCTTTTAAGGTAAGCAAATCAGTGAAGCACCGACGCAATGTATCCGCTGTAATGCTCCCGGGAACGGAATATAAATGAGCCATACACGTCAAGCTCACGGCAGAATTCCCAGGACATTATACGGTAGAGTGGAACACACTATGTAGCGGTAGCTGAATGGTTCAGCCATGCGACTATCAAAATGATTGCGGGTTTTAATCCTGGCCCGTGACTTTCAAATGAACGTCGGGGTGAAACAGTCGTGACGCACCCATAAGTCTTTCGAAACCGTATCATTTTAATTGAAATAGCGAGCAAAACAAGCGATCTTATCAGCTTAAAAATATGTATGTCCGGCTGTTCAGCTGTTCTCTTCTACATGTCGCATTTCTCAGCCAATTTTTGTTTAATTTTGTGAGCATAATTATTCGATAATTATTTTTGTCCATTCTTTATTTGCAAATTTTTTAAAAATATAATTGAAATAAACAAAGTCTCGCAAGTCCTGCAGCTCACAGAGCGACTAGTATTTACTATTGGGTTCTCAGTGGAGGAGAACATCATGTGGAAACTTTAGAGTTTAGCCATACCCGGGTTCTAAAGGATAATTATCAAAGTCATCGATTATTATCGTGATAAATATAAATAGTGTGATCATTTTCGCTTTGATAAAAGGCCTTCATTCCCTCATTCGAGCTCGCTAATCCACTCACCCTCGCCGCTAAACAAAACTCTGGAGTCAAAGTAGGTACGTACGCAGAAAAAAACGCATACTTGATGCTAGGTAGGTACTAAATATGCTTGAACCAAGAATTTAATTAGGAAGATGTTAAATTATTTCGAATAAAATGAAATATTTTAACCATATTTTTTTCTCTTGGCTCGCGAGAATCATCTCAATTTAAAATTATATCAGTTTCATTCAATGATGTGATTTTTTTTTCTGCGTTACTCACCTACCGTTCACTCTTTCGCATAAGAGATTTTACTAAAGATTATGGGCCAATTGTAATGATAAATAATAATAATAAAAATAATCGTCGCAGTGTTCACTTAATGAGAATTAATAATTTTAGTTTTTTGAGTGTTTTACTTGATTCTAATGGACATTATGAAAATAAAATGCCACACCAGTAAAAACCATAATCTTCATAATATTAAACTCTGAGCCACAGATAAAAGAGAATAAACTACAAAATAGTAGTTACCTATATTTTGTACGCAGCTCCAAACCAATATGTCACGTTGAGGTGATAAAGGTAGCGTAAAGAGGGGTTAGTGTCACGGAGAGTAAGAGTAACGTAACATACAACTATGTGATTCGCAACTTCACTGTGCTCACCTCACCGAAAACCAGCATCATGCACGGCATTTACTTTTTCTTAAGCCTTTATTCACACATTTATTCACACAATAATACAATGCAAGCTTACAGTATATACACCAAATCGCTTACACGCTTTGTAGTATGCTTGTTAATTTGTCACGAATAATATTTATTTTAATTATTTTTATTTATTTCCATACATACCTATAATTATCATTACAGGATAGACCCAATGCGATAATTTTGCACAACACCTTATAACTAATTATTTACAATAACAAATTTTAAACAAAGCCATCCTTGTAAATTCACCCAGTGTACAGAAAAACAGATCTAGATCAGTCCCTATGAGGTTCAGAGTGCGCAGCGCGCGCGTCATTGGCGCCTCACGCAGCAGCTGCGTGCGCGTGACAGAAATGTAAATAAAAGCGAATTATAGTAATTATGATATCAACATATTATTTGTAATATTTATTACCACGTGTATGGATTGAGAATAAAAAGCTGAAACATTGTAGTATTTACTTACTTACCCCTTTATTCGTGTACACTGTACCCGATTTAGACAATTCGTTACTACTATGTTGAATAGGCAAGGGAAATATAAAGTATTTGTTATAATAAAAATCATAGAATTATTGTCACAACTCTTTTATTGGCCAAAATACCAGTAAAAACCTTCAAACCATAAGTATTCATTTATTTATCATTAAATTATCCATAAGTTAATTAATTCACTTATAACGTGACTAATAATCAAAGCATCAATAATAATTCAAACATATAATGCAGTTGAAATACACAGCAATATCACAAAGTACATAATTAATACCAAGGGTTACTTAACTGACTGGACTTCTCAGGAGATGTTCACCATGGAACAGCAGTGACAATAATGAATCAGAATCGGCCGGTCGAACCCTTTTATACCTGATTCTAGGTGTTCGACCACGCCACCTCTGTTCGATAAACACGTGACGTCATGGATAGTTTAGTCAGTCATTTCAATCACTTGATCAATAAATTCTTACTAGTATTCATTTAAAATATACACAAACATATTAAAACCATTATAAATAGGCACCATGAAAATTACATACTGATATTAATTTTAATTTTAGCATTGGCAATATTATTAGTAAGTCAACGATTATACACTTACCCGACATATTTTCATTGAAGTGTCAAATCAGTATCCAATAGTCTGGTGACACAGAAAAGTGACAAACTAATCAATAAAGAAGGTTAATTCGCGTCTTAATTTAAATTACTGGTAAGCTTATGTGCTATATTACATAATAATCTAACACGCGCATGCGGTACCGACAGCAGCGGCGGCCGCCGCCGGCGCCCCACACTACGAGGAACGCATATACCTTATCTCCGCACGCTATTTCCAATATCTCCGCATTGTATACCTTTCCTCGAATTATTTTAAAGATATAGGTAGCGAGGGCGAGGTCCCTTCTAACTTTGAGTTCTGTAAATATATTTATTTTGTATTCGCTCCAACATGAGAGTGTACTTAGCTTCGTGAGGAGCCCATATTTCCGCATTGCATTCTAGCTGACTCCGCACTAAGGCATTGTACAATGTAGCTATGGCCTTCATATTTGTGAATCCTTTTACCGTCCTTAGCACAAACCCAAGATTTATGTAAGCTTTTTTACAAATATTAGTATATGTTTTGATGTTATATAATGTATACAAAATATGTTTATGTTTTGATCTTTAAGATTCGTTATCCATGAGTATGTCGCTTTCGTAATACATTTTTTCCGAAAACTACTCGAGTTTTGGTCTTATAACATCCGTATAATACGAGTAAGTTGACAAGTCAAGATATACCATTGAAGATAATTTAAAGAAGTACCATCTGTATAAGTAGTACATTTTATTAAGGTAGCGCATTACAGTGCATACTTATTACGCTTTACGTTAGCGACCTTGCCGTTGAACGCCCCAACGACTGTATACATATGTAATCGGGGTCCATGCCCACTAGTTGGAATTTTCTTCCCATCTTTACAGATAATAGAAATAGTGGGGGAATAAACCGTAATCGAAGCTCAGTTATACTGGTTCTCCTCAGGTAGGTTGCAGGCAAACTTTGTGAATCCCACCCAGGCACATCCCTCACACCGTCTCACGGCAGTGGATGTATCGCGGGATGTTTACATTGATTTTGGGATCAAGTCGGGTTAGCGTGCGCTACGTAGGACTTTTAGCACCAAAAATATACTAAGCTGAAAATTCGTTTGTCATTTTCATATATCTGTCTATCACAATCAAAATGACGGAGACATAAAACAGAAAATATGGAGAGACACACGCAGGTTACTCTCAACACAGCGCCCCCTCGGGAGCTCTGGCTCACCACCACTAACACAACACCACATAGTAGACAAAGTACCTACTGGTGTTATTATGGTTGCAATCTTTTGTGGTTGCATACTCTTGTATAAAGCCGAAACCTGGACGACGTATGCGAAACAAGAGCGACGACTTAACATTTTTCTCGTGCGCTGTCTACGTAATATCTTAGGCATTGCTTGGGAGGACAAAGTGACAAATCAGAGGGCTCTTGACATAGCACAGCTGCCCAGTTTGACTGCTCTTCTCAAGCAGAGACCCTTGCAGTGGCTGGGGCTTGTGCACCGGATGGACCCTTCTCGAATACCTCGACGTACCTTGCTTAGTGCAGTAGCAAATGCCATGAGAAGCGTTGGGAGACCGATGTTGCGTTTCAAAGACCGCGCTAAGCGGGACATGGCTGCTTTTAAAATGTACTTTCAGGCCTGGAGAAAGCTTGCCGAAGATAGAGAGGGATGGTGCAAACGCGATGTGGACGCCAGAGCGTTGTGCAATGGAACCTGGTTCGAGACACTGGCCAATAGAAGGTTTCGGAGACAACAAACTGAAACTAGAGCCCCTGGCATGAATTTCGTCTGCCAGAAATGTGGTAGATCATGCTGGTCTCGTATTGGTCTCTACAGTCACCAAAAACGATGTCTCCTTGGCAATGTTTAAATCGTCTGAAATAGACGCAAAGGCCTGTGATGAATTGTTTGTAAGGAGTTACTTCCCCAGTTGGGCTACTCCAAATATACCACTCTATGGAACATTTGGCAATTGGCATCGGAATTCTGTATGTATCCCACATTTGCTTGCGTATCTTAAGTCCCCACTTGGTAGGTAATGCGAGATAAGGTGCCAATAATGCCTAAGGTTCGTGGTAAGGGATGTTTAACTTTATGGGCTTGGTTTCAGAGTTTGTATTAGGTAAATACTTTTGTAGTACAGATATGCTGCAATTTGAATGTTACAAATTTCAGTGGAGTATATTTTTAAGTCGCTCCTACACGAATATTTGAAACGGAACAAAACTTAGTAGCATTATAATTTCGGTTACATGATCTTAACTTTTTTTTCAACTCTGCATTGATCAGGATTTCAGGATCACGCATTGACAGACAGAGATATATAGACGATAGCTTAGGTGTTTTCATCAGGCTTGCTAGGCTGTATCTTGACAATGGGCTTGTGACCTTAAATTTGGTTACGATGCCATTCGAACCAGTTTTTGTAGATGAACAAATGTTTGTATGGAAGCAACTACATTTAAAGGACATTAATACCCAAAAAATCGAGTTAAAGACGGACCTCGCTGACAGCAGCCGAAACGCTTAATACTGATTGGCTTTAAAGTATGACGTCACACAGTGCAATTTGTACTAACCGTTGCATGGAAAATGAAGTAAATTGCTGTTTCGGTCGCGAAATACTGCGTTTAGGTCCATAACTGTCATACAAATTTGTTTCTATAAAAGCGTAAGGATTCTACTGGTACCTTTAAATTTACTCTTGGACAATATATTAAAAAACTTTTTTTTTCTAAACTTTCAAGGTTCATATCTTTTTATGATTTGAATTATATTTTGTAATTTATACTTTACTAGCTGTTGCCCGCGACTTCGTCCGCGTAGAACATAATAAATGTTTGTTTAAGGATTGGATTAAAAAAAAAAACATTGAAATTAATTTTGTAGTCTTACAACTTACTTAAACAGTCTAAAACCGAAGTTACAAATCTCTTACCTTCAAAATGTCTTGCTCTCTATACCAACTTAGAACCCTCTTTGAACCCTCATAGTAGTATAAGTCTGAAACCGTAGTTACAAATTTCTTACTTTAAAAATGTCTTGCTCTCTATATAAACTTCGAACCCCCTTTTAACCTTCTTAGGCGATACATTAAAAAAAAACACTGAAATAAGTTTTGTTAGTCTTTCAGCAAACAGTCTACGACCGAAGTTACAAATCCCTTACATAAAAAGTTACTTGCTCTCCATACAAACTTGGAACACCCTTACAATCCCCTTTAGAGGTTACATTAAAAAAAAAACGCTGAAATAAGTTTTGTAGTCTTTTAACAAACAGGCTAGGATCGAAGTAACAAATCTCATAATTTAAAATTTTCTGACTCTCCATACCATCTTTGAACCCCCTATTAACGCTTTTCAAGGAAAAATTAAGAAGAAGAGTTTTTTTTGTTGTAATAAGCATTTTTTCTACAAACTATCAAGTATCTAAGCTCAATAAAAGTGTTTTCCATTTTTTATTATTATTTATTTATTTATTAATCACACACAAGTTTACAGTTTATAGCCAAAACACACGAATCTTGCCCTTTTTAACCCCTTAAGGAGTGGAATTTTCCAAAACGCTGAAGGTACTTTATTTGTATTTCAATAAGTAGGTAATCTTTCTACAAACGTTTAATCTTGTATCTCAAAAAATAATTTCCCTCATACAAACATTGCAACGATTTTAACAACCCTTAGGGGTGGAATTTTCCAAAACGCTGAAAGGGCTTTATTTTTATTCTAATAAGTTAGCTTTCTACAAAGTTTTAAGTCTCTAGCTAAAAAAAGAACGTTGCCTCCATACAAATGTTGCACTCCCTTTTAACCCCCTTAGGGTTGGAATTTTCTAAAACGCTGACAGTTCTTTTTTGTATTTCAATAATTAGGTAATTTTTTTACAAACGTTTAACTTTGTATCTCAAAAAATAATTTCCCTCATACAAACATTGCAACGATTTTAACAACCCTTAGGGGTGGAATTTTCCAAAACACTGAAAGTGCTTTATTTTTATTGTTATCAGTAAGCTCTCTCGCTAAAAAAACATGTTACCTCCATACAAATGTTGCACCCCGTTTTAACCCCCTTAGGGGCGGAATTTTCTAAACCGCTGAAAGTATTTTTTTTATTTCAATAAGTCATCTTTCTACAAATTTTAAGCTTCTATCTCAAATAAAAAAGTTTACCTGGTACAAACTTAGAAACCTTTTTTAACCCCCTTAGGAGTGGATTTTTTTCAAAACGCTGAAAAGTCTTTTTTTCTTTCGATAAGTAATATTTCTACAACTTTTAAGCTTCTATCTCAAAAAAGAGTTTCCCTCATACAAACTTTGCAACCATTTTTAACCCCTTAGGGGTGGAATTTTCCAAAACGCTGAAAGTACTTTATTTTTATTCTAGTTAGTAAACTTTTCACAAAGGTTTAAGTCCCTAGCTAAAAAAACATGTTTCCTCCATACAAATGTTGCACCCCCTTTTAACCCCCTTAGGGGTGGAGTTTTCTTCAATTGAATTTTTCAAAACGCTGAAAGTACTTTAAGAATATTCTAATAAGTAAGCTATTTACAAAGTTTTAAGTCTCTTGCTAAAAAAAAACGTTGCCTCCATACAAATGTTGCACTCCGTTTTAACCCCCTTAGGGGTGGAATTTTCTAAAACACTGAAAGTTCTTTTTTTGTATTTCAATAAGTAATCTTTCTACAAACGTTTAACCTTGTATATATCAAAAAATAATTTCCCTCATACAAATTTTGCAATGATTTTAACACCCTTAAGGGTGGAATTTTCCAAAACGCTGGAAGTACTTTATTTTTATTCTAATAAGTAAGCTTTCTACAAAGGTTTAAGTTTCTAGCTAAAAAAACATGTTTCCTCCATACAAATGTTGCACCCCCTTATAACCCCCTTAGGGGTGGAATTTTCTATAACGCTGAAAGTTGTTTTTTTTGTATTTTAATAAGTAATCTTTCTACAAACTTTTAAGCTTCTATCTCAAAAAAAAGTTTCCCTTATACAAACTTTGCAACCTTAGTTAACCCCTTAGGGGTGGAATTTTCCAAAACGCTGGAAGTACTTTGTTTTTATTCTAATAAGTAAGCTTTCTACAAAGGTTTAAGTCTCTAGCTAAAAGAACATATTTCCTCCATACAAATGTTGCACTACGTTAGGGGTGGAATTTTATAAAACGCTGAAAGTTGTTTTTTTGTATTTCAATAAGTAATCTTTCTACAAACTTTAAAGCTTCTATCTCAAAAAAGAGTTTCCCTCATACAAACCTTGCAACCCTTTTTAGCCCCCTAAGGGGTGGAATTTTCCAAAACGCTGAAAGTATTTTATTTGTATTCTAATAAGTAATCTTTCCACAAAGTTTGAAGACTCTAGCTCAAAAAATAAAGTTTCCTCCATACAAATGTTGCACCCCCTTTTAACCCCCTTAGGGGTAGAATTTTCTAAAACGCTGAAAGTGGTTTTTTTGTATTTCAATAAGTAATCTTTCTACAAATTTTTAAGCTTCTATCTCAAAAAAGAGTTTTCCCCATACACATTTTGCAACCCTTTTTAGCCCCCTTAGGGGTAGAATTTTTCAAAACGCTGAAAGTACTTTATTTGTATTCTATAAAGTAATCTTTTCACAAAGTTTGAAGACTCCAGCTCAAAAAATAAAGTTTCCTCCATACAAACTTTGCACCCCTATTTAACCCCTTTAGGGGTGGAATTTCCAAAAATCCCTTCTTATCCGTCGCCTACGTTATAAAAGGTAGTATGGGTGTAAATTTCAAGTTTCTAGTTCCAGTAGTTTCGGCTGTGTGTTGATGATCTGTCAGGAAGTCTTCTTTTATATATATAGATAAATAGATAGAAGATAATGAAACTCCCATTCAAATATCTCAAAAAATTATGAAGCTACATCCGTTTTAATGTCGCTTGTTAGAGTGAGAAAACGATGAGGGACTGTGACGTCAATATACTCGAGCGTCATAGTAAAAAACAATCGTTTCATATGAAGGTGCGTTTTGCGGAAAAGGGACAGAACATACCCCCTCTTAAAACTTTGGACTCTTATAACTTAATCATTACCTATATAACCTCTTGCTTTGTTTTTTTCTCCATTTGACTATATTTATTTTAAATTCTTTTTCGAGAAAATACATTATGATTATTTACCATATTTTCGATTCCTGAGCTATAACCACGAACTTCGGAATTCTAAAATATTCGGGTATCTCTATCTCTATCTCTATCGCACTAACCATACTCGAGTGACGGGGATGCAAATATATGAACATTGAGTATCGGTTTTCGTGGTAGCGCCGCAGGTACTTTGGCTGAATGCGCCGAGCGCGTGCCATTGTCATTCAAAAAAAACAAATTCGTGTTAATTATATTGTTCAAATTTGTTGATTTCATTTATTGAAATTACGACATAAAACGACATTTGCGCATATAAGTTCTCATATCAGAATCGAATATTTTTTTATGGTTTATATTTTAGCATTTGTCTCGTAAAGGTCTATCGTAGACGGGATTTAAATTATTAATAAGTGAAAGGCAAAGCAATTCCGCCATTTTGACGAAAATTTGACGGTTCTTATAGCTGACAGTTGGAGCAGCGTTTGATTTCAATAAAAATAAATGAAAAATTAAATGAAGTCGTATATTTCGGAAAATTAATTAACTGTCGCAGTCGGATAAAAACTATCCTAAGTTGCAGCTAGAATAATAATGTACCTATATAAAATGTTTCATATTTTTCCTTTCATGGGATGCTGAGAACATTCGAACCGCGCAAAGCTTAGTTTCAAACTGGCTGATTCTTTTTTTAATTAAGAGATTTATTATAAGTGGAGATGGAGATTACAATCTTTTGATGATTTACTATCCATTTAGCAACACGACATTATCAATTTTAACACCACGCAACAAGCCTATTGCAGTGCAATATAAATACATTTGAAAACGACTTAGTAATAAATAAGTAATAAACAAGTTCGTATTTAGTTACCTAACTATTGTGCAGATTCGACAACGAATTTTTCTTGATATTTGACGTTAGAAATATTTGGCATGAATGTAGTTTTATTTTTATTTCTGCGTAATGTAATGAAATGACTGTTAAATTATTAATAATGTAATGAATTATTGTGTAATGTTATTAATGTATAACTTATTGTAATATGGAAGTGTTTTGGTTCTACACTGTAAACTTGCATATGATTGGAAATAAATAAATGAATTAATTGGTCTAGAAACTAAAAATCTCCCAACTATAGTATAGAAGAACGACTTTTGTCCAAAGTAGACTAATTCATATCTGCCAATAAACTAAGAACTGTTGTAGTTATTTTCTCAGTTTTTATTTTCATTTTTGTAGTTAATTGCCTCTCATAGAATTCGTTCACGATGATAGTTTTCACATTTGGACCATAGTTAGGTGATTTGGACAATACTTGAGAGGTTTTACGGTACATGAAGTACGATTCACTTTTATTTTTCGGTCGATGAAAACTAATGTGAACTTCAAGTCAAACAAAGTCAAAATAAGTAAGAAAATATTTCCCTGAACAGATTAAATAATAAATGTTCATCTACACATTGTTTCCAACTCAATACATGCTAACTTTTCCTCAATTCGATCCATCTCTTTCGCATCCTAATCGCATTTCAACAAGTTCTTCTCTCCCTCTCACTGAGCATAAGCGTGAGTAAGATGGAAGTGCGTGTTCGGAAGCGCGGATATCATGTTTTTAATGTTAATTTTTTGTGCGTTTAAATAAATAAAAATGAATAGCTTAGTTCCCTCAAACATGATATTGCCAATTTTTAGAACCAATTTGAATATGTTTAGCTTTTGTGCATAATTTGTTACGAATTTTTTTATTGAATTTTAGACCTAAGTTCTTGATTTTTTTCTATGAGTGAAAGTCAAAATCTCAGGTTTCGAATAGCTATAGTCCCTAGAGAAAGGCCTCAAAATTGCTAATTAAATTTAAGGCAGCCGTATTATGATCCACACAAGCGCTACGACTTTTTAAAAATCCGTTTTCTGAGCCTACATCGCCTTAACAGTTAACTCTGCGTGCGTGTCATTACTAACCGACCAAACCAACTAGTCAAACGAACGTATATTTTTTCGCTGATACCAGTTATGTGCTTCGCTTGTTTGGATTATAGAATTAGATTGAGAAAGGAAACGATGAAGAATAATAGACCTCCTTACCTCATGTAATATTGAAAGACCGTTGAAACGGAGCCGGTAAAGCGGTTTGGTGAATAATTCATGTATACGTAAATTTGTAACTCCTGCCTTGACAAAACATTTCCGCGTGAAATGACTTTCGAGGCAGGATAATCCGACACGTGATGATTGCACCACACTTGGCGGTGTTTGCCCAAATATTCGTGTTGCATATTTTTCCTTCCTACGGCAAATGAAAAAGAGGCAACGACGCAACGCGAACACGAACCCCCAAGTGTGGTGCGACCATAAGATAACAAACCCATTCACTGCCAAGAATCGCTACGCGCTACGCTCGTAGCCGATGTAGCGGAAAGTGACTACGGCGTAGGCGCCCGCTGGTCGGGTTAGTGGCAGTGAAAGTGTTAATTGTACTTTCTTAACTATTTGGTCACGGTACTCAATAAATTACATTATTAATTAGGCCAGTAAAACTTCGAATGTCTTCTGAGACATTTAGGTATTTCTACCATTTTCAGGTATTTTGCAGGTATTTCTCGCCCAGGTCAAAGGCAAGGTCGATAAATGTAATATCTAAGTGGTCGATAAGTGTAGGTATAGTGCGGATTCTTATTTAAGACCGATTCACTTCTCATTCGATATAAATGAGCGGTTACACTTAAAAATAAAAGACAATCCTTTTGTTTACCACTAAACTATCAAAGAGAATCGCATTGTCTTTTATTGTTAAGTGTAACCGCTAATTAATATCTACTGTAAAATTAACGTAGTAAACATGAACACTTTTTCAACCAAAAGGCTTGAAGCCTTTGGAACCACCATTTTTATCCGACTTCAAAAAAAGGGAGGCGGTTCTCGGTTGTACTAAGTAATATTATTATTATTCTTATTTAAATTTTTTTACTCCATCATTTATGAACCGTGTCGTACCATTCTTTTTTTAATTGAAAATATATGCTTCCAGGTTGGTCCCACTGTTTTCAAAACTCCAGTTGGATGATGGGAACCATGAGGAATTGAGGGAATTTTTCAAATATATGAGGCACGCGTGTAATTTTGGTATGTTCTATTATAACTCGTGTGTTTAAACCCGGAAATCATAAATTTGGTGGAGTGGAAGTGATGATGAAGACGACAGATAGCTTGTGGAACTTCTCAATCATGTACTTCAAACTAGTACGTCACAGATTCTAATATCATTCCGTTGAAATATCTAACAATGAAGTGTCAAAGGTGATTCTGAGACCCTTGAGGAATCGACGGAAGTCCTCAAATATTATCGGTCCACATACTTACAGCGATTTGGTTCTTCTCTCTAATAATCAATGTATTTGCTCTCGGAAATCAGTTCATGTGGTCTATTTGAAACGCTTTGATGATTTTGCCCTTGTTTGGTCACGAGCTGCTTATTGGGTATTCGCACCAAATCTGATGGCCGTTCCACTATCCGCTACCTACGGACTCTGTATGTTAGCAATCGCTATATTCAATTTATTTGAAGAGGAGAAACGCCTGCTTCATACGCTTCGACGAACTGAATTTCCATGTGCTGAAGTGTGACCTGTGAAGTGGCTCTTAGCAATGCAACATTTGCTTTCAAAAATGATTTTTACTATCCTGATACCCGCCTGCCTCCAGTATCTTGCGCTGCGTGTAGATTTTTAGTTTTATTGTATCACATTATTTTGTGTAGGGTATTTATGTTGTATACAATTTGTATACTTATATTTATACTCCAAAATTTCGAAGACCATGACAAATTAAACGTATACAAATACGTTTTCACTCTCCTGACAGTTCTAAATCTACAAAAACACTCACTACTATTTTAGGAGGAGTATAAGAAGCTAGCGATAGGAAACGGCAACATGTGTTGCCTCTCTTTCCTTATTAACGAACCACAATAGAGACCAAGGGCACAATTTGGTTAGTTAATTTACATAGCATTCCTTCTAACACTAGAAAAGTGCTGCGCGCACCCTTTCTAACATAGTGTTACTAATGCCGATGATGATGATGATGATAATATAATAATAATGATGATGTGTGTGACTAATTAGAAAGAGACAGATAGTCTATCACGCCGCGACACAGCTCGCGGGACGTACTTACTCTGATAATAGGCATGATGATGATGATCATGTTATGATGAATGATGATCATGTTAAAATTGACAACGAAGTATTGCTAAATGGATAGTAAACCATCCAATGATTGTAATTAAGTAACCTTGAAAGTTTAGAAAAAGTATGCATTTATTTTAATTGTACAAGAGTAAATTTAAAGTTACCAATAGAATCCTTACGCTTTTAAATAAACAAAATTGTATGCCAACTATGGACCTAAAGGCAGTACCTATTTTGCGAGCGAAACAGCAATTTACCTACTTGATTTTCCATACAACGGTTAGTATAAATAATAACCTAGTTAGTATAAAAAATCTTTGTCTCAAATTTCTGGGTTTCTCAATTCAAATTGTATAGTTGCTCCCATAGGTACCAACATTTGTTCCACTCCAAAAACTGGTACGAATGGCATCGTAAAAAAGTCTTGGTCATCATCCCTATTGCTGTGCGCGTTAAACGAGCGCTCGAAATACACTGAAAAACAAATGCTATGCGAAGTAATGTACCAAATTGTACGTCCAAGTGAGTTGCTGGCTGGTTTTCACAAAGTGAAGTTTATCCTCCTACCCGCTGACCAGAGCGGGATGTTTGTTATCTTGTTTGTGTTGTGATGTGATCCGACAGTACAAATATACCTACCGTTTGTCTTCTTACTCAAACTCCCTAAACGAACACAGTGAACTTAAAACAAATGGGTTTCATTAAAAGGTGTTATTTTATTTCGAACATGACACTAGAACACGAGACGTGAATGGTTTATTTTCAAAGATTATTTTACACGTGTATTATTAAGTAGTAAATTTTTAGTCTTCTCGTTCCATGACGTATTTCTTTACAAAAACATCCTTCCCCCTTTTTTTTTTTTTTTTTACTTGGGGAAATGCCTTTACGCATCCCACCTAGCCGAGGAAATAGGATGGGTATGACGGGCTCCCGGGAACCCCCCGGACTACCGTCTAAAACCACCAAGGTATGCCCTCTCTGCCGTGTAGTAGGGGCGTCATGGGGTCGCGAACATTTCACCACGATGCCCCTCGGCAACAGCCGCAGCTACCCTCACTACTGAGGCAAAAGCCCGTCGACACTACCCATTCCTGCGGATCAACATAATCAAGAGGAATCGGTAGAGTCCAAACACTCGAGGAGGTTACCCGACATAGCGCCCCAACATCCTTCCCCCCTGCCTCAACCCCCCTCAATCCTTCTTTGTAACAACTTTTAGAAAACAAATAATTTGCTTTCATGTATCTTTTTGGATATTATAAAAATCACAAATGCCTAACTCGATTGATTTCTTAAATATAAAGTTGTCTTGGCATAACTAAAAGGACAAAATGTAAATTGACCTGGCGCGAGAGGGCTTGTATAAAACACAAAGTAAATTCGAGGAAGACGTTGCGTTGAATATTAATTATCTGTCTTCTAAATCAAGGCGGTACAGTTACCTACAATAAATAATAACTGACAAGGCGAAGCGCGCAAACTTATCTAACACTTTCGAACGAATTTACAAATAGGTTTGCGTCGGATATTTTTGCGTGCCTTCTCCTGTGAAATATACGTGCAGGGCCGCTTATAGTTAACATTCTTTATTGCTACGAGATATTTTACAGAACCGCTTTTGAGGTATTCGATTTTGAATCTTCTAGCTTAGACAACAAATACTATTTTAAACAGATTCCTTTGATGCAACTCACCCAACTCAAATTTTAAGTTTCCCACTCCAACGTGCATTCGAGCAAAGACCCCGTGAGAAGCGTAAAAATTCACGAAGTATTTCTCGGACGAATTTAGACAGTGATTTACGCACTTCGGCTCGTGTAAGAGAATGAAAGATCCCTAAGTTAGCTCTGTAAATCATGTTCCACAAAAGCTCCGGAGATAGCTTTTTGAAATAGGTGTTTTACCTATATCATAAAAGAAGAGGTTATTCGGCGGTAATGTACCTAAATGGGAAACGAGCCTTAAAAGATAATGGTGCTATTTTATTTAATAGGGCTATTGACTTCTCTTCTTCTATTGGTACCTTATAGAATAATAATAAAAAAGATGTGTATTTTGCTTTGAGGGCCGAAGTGATGTGCGAGAGAGTTCTATTTATACAACCGTAGGATTATATAGCAGACAGATGATATACTTAGTCTTATGAATGTTTTATGGGATTCAACGCCTAAAATAAACCTTTTTTGGACCTATTTATACAAATAAGCATTAAAAGACACAGGTATCGGTTTCGAAGATCCATTTTTGAGAAAAATGTCTGAGACACCCAAATATGATACCTATAGGTAAGAAATTTGAAAGAACCAATAAAGTTAAGACGATCTTCAAGAGCCGCAACCATGGTGATTTTATTAACCGACTTCAAAAAAGGAGGAGGTTATATGTTCCACTGTATGTTTTTTTTTATCCTATGTTCGCCGATTTCTCCGTCAATTGAGGACCGATTTCCAAAAATCTTTTTTTATTCGAAAGAATATACTTCCGAGGTGGTCCCATTGTCACTAATTTAGGATCTGATGATGGGATCCCTGGAAAATTGTGGGCAACCCTCAAATTTGATAGGCACGCGTGTAGTGATTTTGGTATTTTCTATTATAACTCGTGTATTTACCCTCGGAAATCGCAATTTTGGTTAAGTGGAACTAATGATGATGACCACAGATGACTTATGGAACTCCTCAATGATGTAATGTATGTTCGCCGATTTCTCCGTCAATTGTGGACCGATTTCCAAAATTATTTTTTTATTCGGTATATTACTCCTGAGGTGGTCCCATTGTCACCTAGTCAGGATCTGATGATGAGATCCCAGGAAAATTGAGGGCAACCCTCTAATTTTTCTGATAATTCAACCCTCTAATTTCTGATCTTTAAGATTCTGACATGATTCCGTTGAAGTAGCAACTAATGAAGTGTTAATTCTGAGATCCTTGAGGAATCGACGGAACTCCTCAAATATTTTCAACCCACATATAGCGACTTGGGTTTTTTCTGTAATAATCAACGCATTTGCTCTCATCAAAGCAGTTCATGTGGTAAATTGGAAAGGAAATGTGGAAATTTTCATGTACCTACCATGTGGCTTGGCGAAGTACTGAATTGCAGTCGGTTCAAACTTTGTTTTGAAAGTAAATTATATTATAACAATTTAAGTACTTAGACATTTATTATTTGAGAGCGCGACTGTACTTAGATAATACCTCAAATGAATGTGTTCTACATCCATCAAACACATCCGCGCAAGGCGCTCCACGCACGTAAACCTACAATGTAACGCCATTGTTCACGGGCTTATTTAACAAATAAATAAAGCCAGAACAACCAGCTTTCTGTCACGATCAAAGTAAGCAGTATTTCACGACAACGTTTATAATCAGGGCCCGTACTGTTCGTGTCGATGACGTCAAACCACACAAAGGAAGTTACGACTTATCAACCTCTATAAATAAACGATATTGCCACAGAAAATTGTCTTTTCATCTCTCCTGCTCTGAAAGTTGATTTTTCATGGGCATATAGCCGGGTGGAAAATAGCTTTTTCTCCCCTAGGGTGGAAAGTATTTTTTTTTTAGTGTTACGGTCAGCCACGGAGTCGAAGATAATAGAGTTACGTCAAATCATTAAAATAAAAACTTTTCACAAATCGACACTCAGCTATAGGTACCTGCATTAACGAGTTGTTTTTTTAAGATTATAGGTTGATATTAAATTATTTTTCCTCACAGTCGAAATGAAAAGTAGAGTGTTTGACTCGGGTGAAATTACCCATTTAACCCTCGAACAATTGGCGCTCTCACTTCGTTCGAGCGCCAGAAATATCTCGGGTTAAATGGGTCACTTTCAACCCTTGGTTAACAATCTACTATTTCACCTCAGCAGCTCGAACAAGCATATTTTGCTGCGTGAAAACAGTGAGCAAAATGCGATTTTGCTCACTCCATGAGTCAAAGTAGCTTTTTAATTTTGATATCGAGCACTGGTGACACATCAACATCATAGTGTGGGGTCTATTACAAATTCAGAATATTATAGGTGCGTAAAAGCCTAACGATATATTTTTTAACGTGACGATGTTCTCACTGCTGAGGTGAAACGTTGTATGTATCACACGAGAGCAAAGATATTTGCATCTCGTGCCTTTGAGTCCCTCACTACGCTCAAGATTCTAATTTTGAATCACTCGCTACGCTCGTGATTCAAATATAGAATCTTTCCCTTGCTCGGGACTCAACATCAACACTCGCAGCAAAAATCTACTTTGCTCTCTTGTTGAACAAATAACTATTGACTGACATTGTCATTCAGATGAACAATAAATTGACTTTTTAATTGTTTAGTTATTGTATTTTCACAATTAAGTATATTTATTTTTACTACTGTATAAAAAGTTACTTTACAATGTCATCTTTACAAGAATATTTTTATGATTTTCTGATTTTGTAGGTATTCATTAAACCCATTTTATTTATCACATGCTGATTAATGTCATTTTTAACCGACTTCAAAAAAGGAGGAAGTTCTCAATTAGTCTGTTTTTTTTTATTCAGTTGGAAATCTTACGCGATATCTCGGTAATTTATGAACCGATTTTAAAATTTTCTTCTTTGTTTGAAAGCATATACTTCCAGATTGGTCCCGTTTTCACCAAAATCCAGTTCTGATGATGAGATCCTGGAGAAATCGAGGGAGCTCTTCAAATTTTATAGGCAAACTTGAAGCAATTTGGCTACTGATTTAAAGTCGGTTAAAACTTTGAAAGTACAATTATTATGTCATCGGCACGAAAAGTACGAGCCCTGTTTATAATCCTTCAGCACTGTCAGTGGCAAAGCACCCGAAAGGTTAATTTAATGTGAGACACGTTAGTCTCTTTACAAGACGTTAATTGTTTAATGTAATTTGTATGGCCCTTGATTCCAGGTTCCAGCAAAACTCTTTTCAATATCATCCACTAAAGCATAAAATATGACAGGACTGTTGATTTTAGTACATACAGCATGCGGCAAGTTTGTTATACGATGTAATTTCCGAAATTTTGGTGCGTTTAATTAAACAGTTAAATTATTTATTTTCGTCAGCATGAAAATGAGGTACCTAAACTACAATTAATAATTAAAATAATTAAAATGATGAAGTTGTTTTTTTTTTAGTTTTTACGTCGAATAGTCCACTGATAAACAGATTAAGTTTGTTTTTTTTTTGTTTTTTTTGTTTTTTCACTTTTTAATAGATTTATTATTTAACTAAAATGTAACATGTTTCTACTTATCAAAAAACATTAAAATAGGTTATAACTATAAACAAAAAACATAAAAAGGGGAAGTTATAAAAAGAATACCGCCTCTAAGAGGTCAGACTGCGGCATGGACCCCATTACGCTGGCAGCATTACCTCTCTGAATCGCAATGGAAATACGTTGCGAGAGGTAAGCGCCAGCTCTGGGGTCTCCTGTTGCTTGGACCAGCCGCGAAGACAAGGCATTAATGAAATTCCTCGTATCTGACGACCAAGGACCCAAGGTTTCCACAGCAAGCGCCGCAAAATCGTAATCCTTTAACAAGGAGGAATATTTGCGGCGCTTGTTCACTTGGGCCTGGTCGGCAGCAGCGCCGGCCTGTGACCGGGTGCCCTGGATGTGGGACTGGGCGAAGGTGTCAACGCAATTTACATCCCACACCAGGGCTCTGCCTAGTTTCCAATTAAGTTTGTTGGTAATATTGGTCTCAAAATGCAGTCTCTGACATATACTTGTTTAATTTAAAAAAAACTTTGTAAAGTTATTAAAATTAAATCAATAGAAAAATGATCTTAATATATTGTTGAACTTAACGCTGTTCTTTCACACAACTTCAGGCAATATACTGACCAGTCATCTTGATACTTTTACTGTGACGCGGTAACCCCAACCTCCAACTTATTGCTTTAAAATGGAAATTGCGACCCTACCGACTCGCTCACACGTCCCTTCCGTACCAAAGAAAAAGAGGGATAGTGTGACATACTTCTCGACGTTCAGGAGTAAATTTGAAGCTTCCGCCGTGCTAATTCACACATGTAATAGTCCATTGTGCATAAATTGGCTAATTTAATTGCATTATTAATTTTTACCGCAAAATTAAGTAGCAGAGTGTTTTATGGCAGAAAGGTATTAAAGTTATACTTAGTTACATAGGAAGGCATCTGAGGATACATGACGCTCAATTTGGGTTTAGGCCCGGTTTGTCCACAGAAAGTGCGATACTTAGCCTCAAGCATACTGTCAAATATTACACGGACAGAAAAACCCCAGTGTATGCCTGCTTCCTCGATTTATCAAAAGCGTTTGATCGTGTGGATTATGAATTGCTATGGCGTAAGCTGGGGGAGACTGGATTGTCGGTAGAGTGCGTGGCTGTCCTGAGGCACTGGTACAACAATCAGACCAATCAAGTTAAGTGGGCTAATGCTCTGTCTAGCGAATACAGGCTGGAATGCGGGGTTAGACAGGGAGGGATTACGTCTCCGAAACTATTTAATTTGTATATAAATGGGTTGATAGAGGGGCTTAGCAGCATGCATGCTGGTTGCTACGTGGGGAGCACTTGTATTAACAACGTAAGCTATGCCGATGATATGGTGCTGCTTGGCCCTTCTATTGTAGCCATCGAACAACTCCTGGCTACCTGCGAGGCGTATGCCCGGGCACATGGGCTTGTGTACAACCCCACTAAAAGTGAGGTCATGATTTTTACGGCAGGGAAAATTAAGCCCTATAATGTACCACCTATCTGGCTAAGCGGTAGTCAACTGTTGGTCGTGGAGAAATGTGACCTATGTGACCTATATGAGAACAGCTTGACAGCCGGACAGCGGCACATCCGGACATACGAAAGAATTTTAGCTAAAACGGCTTCGCTTTCGAGTTTTCGGTTTCGTTCGCTTCGCTCGTTCGTTTAATAAAGGTGCTTCACCAAAAATTAATTGTATTTTCTCGATTTAAAGGCATGTATGGTTTTAGGGACAGCCTATATTTATATAATACCTACGGTTTACTGAGTCTGTGGTCGCACCGTGACCTCATTTCAATTTAATTCAATTCAAAAAAAAAACAGACCATGTCCATAGTGTTAGTATACAATTGCTTATCCTAAGTTAGTCAGTTAAATCTAATATTACAATATTTTATACACCGAGCCTCTCATGTGCACCGAGTCCCAGTGCTTCCACACAGCGCAGGCAGGAGACTCCAGCACCAGACCGCACGAGGCTGTTGGAGCTGTCACGCACGCGGCGCATCAGGGAGGCGGTTCTCTTACGTATTATTGCACTGAAGCCATCAGTACGTGCCTCCGCAAACATACCTGATGCGCTACAAAAGCGGGGCAGCCCCAACAGCATCCTGAACCCGTTATTATATTAGATGCGCAAGCGCTTTTCAAGTAAAGGGTCACAAAAAGGTAAATAAATATGACATTTACTGAAGTTATGACCCGGTTACACGGGGCGAGTAACAAAGGCAGTAAATCGTGCTAGCAAGCTTACAAATAGGCGAATTTAGATTAAGACTGGATTTCAGGTTAGCGAACAAAAATAGAATGAAAAATTAGCCTGTAATTTTTCATTCCATTTCATAGCATTATATTATTTATTAGTTTCATTATTCTATGTATAAATATTCATTTTAAGAATAATATCGTTTTCGTAATAGTAATGATTTCACCTCTTTGTGGAACAAGTTATAAATTACTAGAGATTTAATACAGGTAGGCAGTTTGTTATATACTTTAACAGCAATAAATTCTGGGCTATTTTGCAACATTTTGATTTTAGCAGCGGGTTGGAGGAGCTAGTATTTATATCCTATTTTCCAAAAACTTGTGTTTATTGTTTCGGACATAGATAGCTAATGCCATGATATATTGGCAAGGGAGGGTCAGAACGCCATATTCTCTGAAGAAAGGCCTGCAACTAATTGGGCTTCGCATACCTGCTATGATTCGCAAGCATTTATTCTGCATGATGAACAGATGTTGGGCATCCGTGCTGCCACCACATAACGCGATGCCGTAGCTGAGCCGCGAGTGTGCGAACGCGTGGTAGGCCAATAGTGCAGTATTTTTGTCTGTTTGTCTGCGCAGGTTAAACAACGCGTAAGTATAGCTAGAAATTTTTGATTTGGTCAACTGCATATGTTCTTTCCAGTTTACATTACTGTCAAGAGTAATTCCTAATAGTTTGAAATTATTCACTTCTTCTAAAATTGTATTATGTATGTCAAGTAATGTAGATCTACTTGAGGCCCTAGCAGGATAGGTTTTATCGTCACGATTTACGGCGAAAATGTACTGAAACGTCAAGTAAAACATATCGATAGAACGTATCGTGCTAGCTGGGCTCTCACGTGCGTACAATGCGTTACGTGATCGACCTGCAGGTCAAACAGGCAAAACATTTCAAACATGCAGGCCACGTGAAATTCAATCTCATGCTGATGTCATAAAGACTTTACAGGGTAAAACGATTCCGGCTTTAAGCCTGCATCACACTGGTGCGGCCTGCGGTGGCGGACCATAGTAAATTTGACAGCTAGTGACAAGTTTTCTATTGTCCGCCGCGGCCAGGCCGCGCCAGTCTGTGGGAGGCCTTATCTGTTAGCCGTTTTCCACACTGACAGCAGCTTGTTGCGCGTAGAAGCAAACGAGCGCATAAACAAAAAATCAAGACAATTTCAATACGTCAAGGCAAAAGCCCCGAGTAGTGTCGACCAAGCAATATTCGGCAGATGTTCCTTTCTTTTATGCAATAAAATACAAAGAAATATTGCGCTGAACTTTATCTCTTTGTGTCCGTTCGAATAAAAGTCCGGTCGGATAAAATTCGTATGATGGCCACTTTACCTCACGTGATTTATTTAGCGAGTTTCATAAGGGTTCGCGTGCCTAAGGCCAATAAATAAACATTGCGAAAAAAGAAATCGAATGGAGCTTTTTGGTATGAAATTGCTGTGTGTCGTAAAGTATCACGTATATAGTTATTTGGAAAAATACAATACATGAAAGTTAGTAATGTGGACAGAAAATTATGCTGCGCTCCATAGCTCGCTGGCAAACCCCGAGTTTGGACTTCTGCGCTTCCGTCAAAGACCAAGTCTGTGCACCGTAGGTGAGAACTGGAAGTATGCACATGTCCATGAGCCTGCGTTTAAGTGACAGAGGTAGGTCGCCCTTCATTAGGTGTTTCATGGACCATCAATAGCTCCTCCAGGCGTTTTCGGTCCGTCTATCAGATTCAGATTCAGATTCAGATTTGTTTATTATCATAATTTTACAATTTAAATCATAGTACAATGAATATACAGATAAAAATGTGTTAAAATTATGACTGGTCAGTTACAATTAAATACAATAGATGTGTACAGATGTGTACAGAATTGTTATCCATACTAATATTATAAATGCGAAAGTGTGTCTGTCTGTCTGTCTGTCTGTCTGTCTGTCTGTCTGTCTGTTACCTCTTCACGCCTAAACCGCTGAACCGATTTAGATGAAATTTGGTATAGAGATAGTTTGAGTCCCGGGAAAGGACATAGGGTAGTTTTTATCCCGGAAATCTACCCCTAAGGGGATGAAATTGGGGGTGAAAATTTGTATGGAGCTACTTAAACCGCTGCACCGATTTGGATGAAATTTGGCATTTAAATAGTTTGAGTCCCGGAGAAGGACAAAGGATAGGTTTGATCCCGTAAATCATCCCCTAAGGGGGTGAAATGAGGGGGTGAAAATTTGGAGGTAACCAATTTTGATGAAATTTGGTTTGGAGATAGTTTAAATCCTAGGAAAGGACATAGGATAGTATTTATTTCGGAAGTCATCCCCTAAGGGGGTGAAATAAGGGGTGAAAATTCGGATGGAACCCATTTGAATACAATTTGGTTTAGATATAGTTTGAGTCCTAGGAAAGGACATAGAGTCGTTTTTATCCCGGAAATCCACCCCTAAGGGGATGAAATTGGGGGTGAAAATTTGTATGGAGCTACTTAAACCGCTGCACTGATTTGGATGAAATTTGGTATTTAAATAGTTTGAGTCCCGGGGAAGGACAAAGGATAGGTTTGATCCCGGAAATCATCCCCTAAGGGGGTAAAATAGAGGGTGAAATGAGGAGGTGAAAATTTGGACGTAACCAATTTTGACGAAATTTGTATCAGAGATAGTTTAAATCCTGGGAAAGGACGTAGGATAGTTCTTATCCCGAAAATCATCCCCTAAGGGGTTGAAATCAGGGTGAAAATTCGGATGAAACCCATTTCAATACATTTGGTGAAGAGATAGTTTGAGTCCCGGGGAAGGACATAGGGTAGTTTTTATCCCGGAAATCTACCCCTAAGGGGGTGAAATTGAGGGTGAACATTTATATCGAGTTTCTTAAACCGCGGCACTGATTTGGATGTAATTTGGTTCATAAATAGTTTGAGTTTGAATCCGGAAATCATCCCTTAAATGGGTTAAATGAGAGGGTGAAAATTTAGAAGTAAGCAATTTTGATAAAATTTGGTTTAGAGATAGTTTAGGTCCTAGGAAAGGACATAGGATAATTTTTATCCCGGAAATCATCCCCTAAGGGGGTGAAATTAGGGGTGAAAATTCGGATGGAACCTATATGAATACAATTTGGTATAGATATAGTTTGAGTCCTGGGAAAGGACATAAAGGGTAGTTTTTATCCCGGAAATCCACCCCTAAGGGGATGAAACTGGGGTTGAAAATTTGTATGGTGCTACTTAACCGCTGCACCGATTTGGATGAAACATAGGACTGTTTTAACTCCGGAAATCACCCCTAAGGGGGTTAAATGGGGGGTTGAACTTTGGATGGAATACTTATTACAATAAAAATCAAGTACTTTTAGCGTTTTGAAAAATTCGACCCCTAATGAGAATAAAAAGGGGTGCACGGTTCGTATGGGAAACCCATTTTTTGAGCTAGAGACTTGATATTTTGTAGAAAAAATACTTATTACAATAAAAAAACTTAGTGTTTTCTTTTCAATTTTTCCCCGAAAAGCGTTAATTCAAAGGTTCAAAGTTTGTATGCAGACTATCAGAGCAAGAACATTTTTAAGTATGAGAATTGTAACTTCGATCTTAGTATGTTTGTTAAAAGACTACAAAACTCATTTCAGCGTTTTTTGAAATGCATCCCCTAAAAGGTATTATAAGGGTGTTCAAAGTTTGTATGGAGAGCAAAACATTTTTAAAGTAAGGGATTTGTAACTTCAGTTTTAGACTGTTTACTACAAGACTACAAAGCTAATTTCAATGATTTTAAAAATTAATTCCTTAAACAAACATTTAGACGATAACATGTTCTACGCGGACGAAGTCGCGGGCAACAGCTAGTATATATATATATAATACTCATACTCATAGCATAATGCTATTACATAAAATAGAGAAAGAAAACATAAAATAAATATTAACGTCAAGCTTTTAAGATCTTGTTATTTAGTCATTTGAAAGAAATTCTTGTAAACTATACAGTATCGACCTATTTCTCTTGTCGCGCCTGGAAAGAGACTAATTGGTCCAAATAAAGATACTCATCGACATATGCTATATGTTCTCCGTTTATCTCTACCCTACATTCTGTACTATTGGTCATGACTTTGGTCTTTGACATGCTCATCTTTAGGCCAACCTCGAGGCTTGCGGTGCTGAGATCGTCAAGCATATGACAAAGCTCGGAAGCGGTTGAAGAAAACAAGATGATGTCGTCGGTGAAACGAAGATTGGTCATGGTCAACCTTCTTTCCTTAATAAATCTATTAATAAATCTGTCTTAACGAAAAACTTGAGCAAGAAACATTTTTCCCTTCTCCTGCTATGTAAGTAGGAGTGAGGTTTGAAAGTCACCCTAATGACAAACTGATGGACCCAATCTTCGGCCGATAACTGGAGGGCGATTCGGTCAGACATTTCGAAGAAAACTATAGCAAACGTGAAGTGTGGACTCATTCTGACGTGATAAAGGCACATTTACATAGACAACACACACAGCGAACAGAAGCAAACGAGGTGTTGAATTCTGCGGCGCGCAGGTCGGAAGGTCGGGACTCGCAAACACAAACATAATATGGCACGGCACGTAGGTATTTATCTTTATATTCGCCAGACAGTCCACGTCACGCGTCAACCGTTTAAAAACAAGACCTGAGGTCGGGTTAACGCACAAACACTAGGGATTTCCATACAACTAACAAGCGGACGCGATATCGCGCTTGGTGTCACGCGCATTTGCGTATACATAACGTACCCAAACATAAACATATAAGTATAGCGCAATACACGAGCGTTGATACATGCGTGGACGTTGTGACAACGTACGTGGGAATTGCAACACATTGACGTCATATCGCTTTGTAAGAAGTATAGCCAAATTGTCCTCCTGACGGATTGAATCAGGGACGCAGCTTAATTGAGGTTTAGGTTCACAAAAACATCGCCGTCGTCGGCTTGTTATCAGTTTCGGACAGTTGGGTTTTTCGACAGTTTTTTTTTGTGAGCCAGTGCATTCCCGTGAGACGAACGGGAAAATTGAGTGCTAGAGTGCTGCGTATGTTTTCAGCAGGACGTGAGATGGTTGACATTTTATCACTTAGATACCTATCGCTGTTCATAAGACATCCGTCGCGTACTGACGAGCATACTCGAGTGCGAAAGTGATGGATGTTTTATCCGGTCTGATCGTTCAGTTGTTAGTGTGCTAAGTGTGTATCTGTGTGTCTGTGGAATCGTAGTTCCCAAACTGATGAACCGATTTCAGTGCCGTTTCTTTTAATCGATATTCTTGCCTGTCGAGATGGTTTGATGTGTCGGGGGGTACATTGTTAATTTATTAATCGAATCGGAGCCGTACAACTCCAATACTATAACTCATATCAAAATCTAATTATTTTTTCTGCATAGGTATAGGCGACAAGGGCAATTTTACAAGTCAAAAGGATATTCCATGAAAGGAGACAATTAGATATATGGCGTGGATGACGTAATTATCGACGATCCTTTGGAACCAACACCAACACGAGTTAGGCAACGTAATTGGTCCCAGAAACTTACCACGCATATTGTCCAAACAATTAGGCCCCCATAACTCAGACTAACTTTCGTGGCGTTTAACCGCGTTCATCAATCAGCCTGGTATCGATACCCCGGGGGCTATTTCACGTAACGTATTATTTTAAAATCAGATTAATATTTGCTGCGCGTTTGCTTTCACGCCCGATGAGCTTAACGTGTTGGAATGAGAGCGAAACGAATACCAATTTGATTTCAATCTTATACGTTACTATGATTTACTCATCGGCTATCAGGACGGTAAATTTGTAAGACAAATTGAGTTGTTCAAAATTAGAACAAAACCCGAATTTACGGAAGGGCCATTAGATTCTGCTGAGATGTCAATGTTTTGAATATTACCTAATTATTTTTATTGAATAGGATTATTTGGGTAGGTACGCTATGTAGTCCCGTTTAGTAAAAAATATGTGAAAATCGTGAAAGTTCAATATGCACTTACCTTGTCTGAGAGGAATCTTGTAAAATGTGCTGTAATAATCGTTTCTTGTGGTTAACGGCATATAAATATAATAAAAAACCGGCCAAGTGCGAGTTGGACTCGCGCACGAAGGGATCCGTACCATTACTTTTTTTGTATAACGCAGTTACGCTGCTAACGATATTTATAAACTACAAATTAAAGGAAAAATTGAAAAAGGCGACGGGCCATGTGGTCGCCGGTTCAAATCCGGCTCGGAACCTAAATTTTTCAATTTTTCCTTTAATTTGTAGTCCGTACCATTATCTATAAAAACGGCAAAAAAATCACGTTTGTTGTATGGGAGCCCCCCTTAAAATAAAATTATTTTGTTTTTAGTATTTGTTGTTATAGCGGCAACAGAAATACATAATCTGTGAAATTTTCAACTCTCTAGCTATCACGGTTCTTGAGATACAGCCTGGTGACAGACAGACGGACGGACGGACGGACGGACGGACGGACAGCGAAGTCTTAGTAATAGGGTCCCGTTTTACTCTTTGAGTACGGAACCCTAAAAAGAAATATCAAACCTTCAAAGGATTAAAAACAGGCGAAGATCAATGGCAACTTTGGCTGAAATCGTGCAAGTGGACTTGGATCATCTTTAACCACACCATGGTGAAGACTAATACGTAAATAATTACACTACAAATCGCAGTACCTTTAGGTATTTCATAAACCAGATAACCCAAATACTTAAGCGGTCACAAACGACATCCATTTCACAGCAACAAATCCCAATTTTCCTACATTCCAAGGAAATCTCCGCCAAAGGAAGAGAATTCGCAAAATATCTCATCCGAGGTACAAAGCGGGCTTGGGCCTCTATTCAATTAATCAGTTTCGCATCACATTCAAAATAATCCAGAAAAATACGGTTTTGAAAATAATTAAATTTTTCGTAAATTCTTAAGGGTGTTTTTTTTGTTTAAGTATTTCATTTTAAAACGTTATTCTAAGGTGCTTTATTTCAGAATCCTACAAACTCTCCACTCAGAAGTAATTATATATACAGGGTGGGCCCTGTAACACGAGCAAATATTCAAAAGGAGGCTTCCTTAGAGCATTTGCAGTAACCCCTTGTGTATCATTCACTTTCAAAATTTTTGGTTACGGAGAAATTTTGATCTAAAGTTATGACCTCCAAGTAATGTATCTTGGCACCACGAGATCATATCACGGCAGTCAATGCAGAATTTGAAGTAACATCATGTAATGAGTCATAATAGTTTTTGCATTTTTGTGTTCAACAGATAGTTTTGTGATTTTTTCTTTTTTTTCTTTTTAAAATAAAAAGTTACTCATAGCACTCCAGAAGAGTAAAAAAATACAAGTAAACTTATTTTATTAAATTTTTTTTTTCAAAAAAAATATTTTTCTTTCGCATAAAACCACTTCGAAATAATTGTTCACAAGCATAATAATCTACCGTTTCATTTTTTGCTCCAGTTACAGGGCCCACCCTGTATAGATTTAATGAAGCATGTGTAGTCTTTTTTGTATGATTTATCTTTATATTATACAGCAAATATAGATTACTTAATCAAAATAAAAATTAAATTCGTGACAAAATGTGTCTTATATTATTTCTTTTGTATGTGTTTTTATTGTCACGAATAAATATAATATAATTTGAATTTAAAACATTTATTATTAGGTAGGTACTTTTACAAACTTTTCAGTAGCTAATAAAGTAATTTTTTTGATGTCTGATATTTTTAACCGACTTCAAAAAAAGGAGGAGGTTCTCAATTCGGATGTATTTTTTTATTATTTTTTTTATTTTTAATGTTTGTTACCTCAGAACTCCGTCATTTATGAACCGATTCGTACAATTCTTTTTTTAACTGAAAGTATATGCTTCCAGATTGGTCCCATTGTTTCCAAAACCCCAGTTGGATGATGGGAACCATGAGGAATTAAGGGAACTCCTCAAATATATTAGGCACGCGTGTAGTAATTTCGGTATTTTCTATTATAACTCGTGTATTTACACCCGGAAATCATAACCGGAAATAAGACCACAGATGGCTTGTGGAACTTCTCAATGATGTACTTCAAACTATATAAGTACGTCGCAGATTCTGATATTATTCCGTTGAAATAGCAAACAATGAAGTGCCAAAGGTAATTCTGAGATCCTTGAGGAATCGACGGAAGTCCTCAAATATTATCGGCCCACATACAGCGATTTGGTTTATTGGTCTAAAAATCAACGCTTTTGTTCTCGAAAATCAGTTCATGTGGTAAATTGGAAAAAAAATGCGGAAATGTTAATGTGGCTTGGCGGAGTACTGAATTGAAGTCGGTTAAAACTTTGTTTTGAAAGTAAATTATGTAGGATATCGTCTCTAGGTCATTAGTTTAAATGATGATAATATCCGTTACACAGAAAAAATCTACTATTAGAATTTTCTCCAAATTTGTCATTTTTAGGGTTCCGTAGCCAAATGGCAAAAAACGGAACCCTTATAGATTCGTCATGTCAGTCCGTCTGTCTGTCTGTCTGTCCGTATGTCACAGCCACTTTTTTCCTAAACTATAAGAGCTATACTGTTGAAACTTGGTAAGTAGATGTATTCTGTGAACCGCATTAAGATTTTCACACAAAAATCGAAAAAAAAACATTAAGTTTTAGGGGTCCCCATACTCCGAACTGAAACTCAAAAAAAAATTCTCATCAAACCCATACGTGTGGGGTAGGTATCTATGGATAGGTCTTCAAAAATGATATTGAGGTTTTTAATATCATTTTTTTCTAAACTGAATAGTTTGCGCGAGAGACACTTCCAAAGTGGTAAAATGTGTGTCCCCCCCCCTGTAACTTCTAAAATAAGAGAATGATAAAACTAAAAAAAATATATGATGTACATTACCATGCAAACTTCCACCGAAAATTAGTTTGAACGAGATCTAGTAAGTAGTTTTTTTTAATACGTCATAAATCGTAAATCAATCAATTTATTTCACGGAACCCTTCATGTGCGAGTCCGACTCGCACTTGGCCGCTTTTTTTCATACTAACGAGGGGTAATCACGTAACGTTCCAAACGCGCGTCGGTACAATTTAACTGTCAATTTTCTATATAAAAAGTGACATTTAGACCTACCCGACGTTCGTACAATGCGTTACGTGATCGACCTGCTGGACTAATATTCAGTGTTTCGCGTGCTCGCTCTAACACGTTAGCTTGGCGCACGAGAAAGCGAGTGCTAGAATGACGTTGTAATACTTGTAATGTAAGGTGCGGCGTATAAATAGACCACCTAGCTGAGTCAGGGCCGGTATTTCACAAATCTTACCGACAAAATGGTCTTACATTAACCATTTTAGTCTGACCTCCGATATGCAACCATAAAACCTCCGTTAAGTCTTATACACCCGCTAACGTCATTGAGTCGTCGTCCGCCCATACGGACAGCGCGCGACTGATCGGGCCTGCCGAGCCTCCGCGCTCGCGCATTTTGTAGGTATTTAAACATAGTAATTAAGATAATCATGTTATCTATTCAAACTCTGCGAATTTGTCTATAAATATTTAATAACTTTATTTGAGTATAAAAATTTAATTTAAAATATCTATAGTTTAGTCATAATATTGAATAAACTTTACAAAAAGAGGTAACTTTGGGATTTTTTTCTATCAAGTTAAGTTCATTAGATCGCGTAACTGAATGTGACTTTGACTAGATTAGATCCTTGAGTAATACGTATCTTTTTTTTAGATTTTTAAACCCTATTCTCTACGTCTGAGATTGTTTTAAAAAACTCGAAAACGCTGCCCCTGTTGATTGTCGAGCCTTAAATTAGAGCCACGCCGCGTGTCGCAACGCGTTCTTTGTATTTAACGAGGCAACACGCGGACTTAGCTAGTGTAACCACGTCCATGAACGTGGTTACATTAGCTTAGTCCCGCGTTGCGACACGCGGCGCCCCCCGGCTTTAGTCAATCGTGACGCGGCCTGGGGCGGCGCGGCGGTCAATAGTAAACTTGACAGTTCAAATGCCCTTGCCAGAACAAAGAATGAATTACTTTGGTAACCGGTTATCCACAGCCAAAGGAATTCAAGGTACTCCCGCTGAGTCATCCTGTTTGTGGAAATGATGGAACGATCTTGGCAGTAAGCATAAAGGGGGCAAAAGCACAAAAGATCCCACTGGGTCGAAGTGTATCCGAAAGGGCTCTCATCAAGATAAGATAAGACCGCCACCGTACGCCGCTCCAGTCTGTGAGAGGCCTCAAAGCCGCGTTTACGCGCAAACACTATGGACACTGACAAGTTTATTAGGTAATACATAGCAACTGTTGTTATGAGTCTAGTGGTGGTGTAGGAATATTCGACAGGGTAAGCAGCACCCCTATCTTCTCTGGTAGAAGGCGGCTTCGGGATAGGGTTGAATTGTGGGAGACAGGCTAGCAACCTGTCTTTGCAATATCACAATTTCTCATTGTTTAAACCTGCAGCTGGGCTGGGAGAAGCACTGTCAATTTCTCCGTTTCAGCTTGGACAAAAATTATTTCGTATGTCCGGATGTTCGGATATCCAGCTGCTCTACAAGTCGCATTTTTCAACCGATTCTCGTGAAATATTGTGAGCTGCAGGTTCAATAATTATATAGATTTTTCATAGATTTAGATTTTTGAAAAAAAAAGATAGGCTCGCGTTGTAAATACACCTCACAGAGCCGCTTGTTTTATGTGCTGTGTCTACTCCTTTTAGTAAATAGGCGTGAATTTATGTATGTAGGTATGTTTATGTTACGAGTATCTGCGTCGAGTTATAAAATACTAAACTCAAGAGCAAACGTTTCGGGTCACCCTAAATTAAATAACCACAATAGGTTTTTTTTTAATATTTTACACTAGTCTTATTTACATTATATACTATTCTTCGTAATACCCAAATGTATTAGCAATTTCCGGGATCCGGGCATTATCATAAAGATATCAACATCCAAAAATGACGATTTTTACGATATCTCGTTGTTTTTTCATGGGTTTTTACGAGTCCGATTTAAACCTGGTAATGTGTTTTTTTTACTGTTATTTCTGCAGGTTAGATGTAAAATGTAATAAAGATTTTAATAAAAAACTGTTCAATCTTGCACTATTTCAGGAAATATGACGGTATTTCACCGACCCGAAACTTTTGCTCTTGAGTGTAGGTATAAGTGGCGATATTATATACTTTGTGAATCGCCGGCGCCGCAGGGTTGAAACAAAGCATTAATCCAAAGGGCAAGGGATGCCCTTTGTACATTTGATATTACATAAGAGGTTATGTTTGCTGTGACATAATTATACGTATTTGCCCCGGCCATAATTACACGTAGTATTTGCTCCTGGCATAATTCAGGTCTACCGGCAAATTGATAAGGATTCTCGGGGGAATCTTAATTATAAATATAAATAAATAAATAAATATTATGGGACAATCTTACATAAATCAACCTAGGCCCACGGTAAGCTCAGTAAGGCTTGTGTTGTGGGTACTAGGCGATGATATATATAATAGATAAATACATATAAATATGTGATGTAACTTTGCTACTCCGCACAAGACTCCATAGTTGATACATGGAGTATAGAGAGATAAGTTGACAAGACGAGATGAAAACTGGAAGAAATTTGAACATAGATCGAATTACATCTCAATTTTTTCAATTTTATATCTCGAGTTGTCTACTTATTCCCGCCGTCTGGACGCATTACATGAGGAAGATTTTTATAGTTCAATTTTTAATACAAGTACTTTGTCTTTAGAGTCTAGTTAGAGTCTAGACTATAGACTTTAGACGATACGGCACGACGGTAGCGTATGGTTATTAAATTTCAAGTCAATGGACCACTTTAAATGAGTGATAATCATCTTCCAATATGTGATTGCATCCTATTAGTACGATCGAAGGTTGAGTACCTATTAAGTTGAGTGTCCTGGTTCTTTTACTTTGAAATAACTAACACTAGCAATTAAGTAGGTAAACCTAGATAATAATTTTAACATGTATGGACCCGTGGTTGTCTGAATTAAACGAATTTTTTTTTTTTTTTTTTTTTTTTTTTTTTTATTTTTTTTTTTTTTTTTTTTATTAAATAAAATCCTTTACTATTAAACAAGCAATATTTGTACCTATACTATACGATCTCTGTAGCCTAGTTGGTAGTGATCCTGCCTACGAAGCTGGAGGTCCCAGGTTCGAATCCCGGTAAGGGCATTTATTTGTGTGTATAGCACGAATATTTGTTCCTAAGTCATGTTTTCTATGTATTTAAGTATATATGTATCTATATATAAGTATGTATACCATCGTCTAGTACCCATAGCTTTGCTTAGTTTGGGAATAGGTCGATGTGTGTAAGATTGTCCCCAAATATGTATTTATTTATTTTATAGGTATCCGTAATGACGTTCTGGAAAACGGCTCTTAACGATTTCGATGAGACTGGCAATTTGGGAATAATCATTTTCTCTCATTTCTCACGAGCAGAGCTCGGTCGCCCAGGTACTACAGCTCCTACTTATTGTGAAGTAAATTTTGAATTTGTAATCTTGTCATTTGATATTTTGCCATTAGGTTTCCGGTGACGGCATCAGGATGTTGTTTCAATATCGAGTGCGCAACCTAGCGGGCGTAGGTAGCACGATTCTAATGTATCACGTATCGCTGTGGATGTGACGTCACGTTCTGACAAGTATGCGAGTGCGAGAGTGACGGATGTCTTATCCACAATGACAAGTGATATAATTTACTTTAAAAACAAACTTTCAACCGACTTTCAGTACTTCGCCAATCCACATAGTTAGGTACACGAAAATTTCAACATTTCCCTTCCAATTTACTACATGCACTGCTTTCCGAGAGCATATGCGTTGATTATTACAGAAAAAACTCATCTGTGGGCTGATAATATTTGAGGAGTTCCGTCGATTCCTCAAGGCTCTCAGAATTAACACTTCATTAGTTGCTACTTCAACGGAATCCTGTCAGAATCTTTGACGTACCTAATACCTACTTTACATCTTTGAGGAGTTACATCATCTGTGGTCTTCATCATCAGTTCTACTTTACCAAAATTGGGATTTCCGAGGGTAAATACACGTGTTATAATAGAAAATACCAAAGTCACTACCACGCGTGCCTATAAAAATTTGAGGATCAATTTCACTGGGATCCAACATCAGATCCTGACTTGGTGACAATGGGACCACATCAGGAGTATACCTACTCTTTTATAATAAAAAATAATTTTGGAAATCGGTCCACCACCACCATTAATTAAGAAAAAATAATTAAGATATTTTAAACCGGTCAAGTGCGAGTCTGTGTCGCGCACCGAGGGTTCCGTACAAACTTTAACCACGCTTTATTAAGAAAATATCTATATTAGTTTTGCAGACATATTTTTTTTTTTAATTTAACCAATATAGATATTTTTTTTTATTATTTGCTAGAAGGTATTTTCAGAATACTTCCATACAAATTAGAAGGAAAAAAATTCAACACAAAAGTATTAAATTACAAACTTAAATGTTAAATGATTTTTGAAGAATAAAAAAAAACGCTAGGTAAACGTCTCGTTATACTTTTCCGGTAATATTTACGTTAATATTAATAATTCGTACCCTTGGTAAAATAATGCAATATGTGACGATACGTCAAAAGTGATTTTATTATGGAAATAGCCTTAAAAAATGCGTTCTACAATACACGAAAAGAATTATATTTTTAACTTTTTTAGTTCCTGAGATATTTACTCGGAAAACGACGTAAGTTATCAATGGACGTAAAATAGAGTTACAAATGCGGTTGCTTCGTTGTTTAACGTCGCTTCCGCGAGCGATGTCAGGCGCGTGCGCCGTCGTAATGTCAGTCGCGTCAGTGTTACCGGACAGTAAGTATGTGTCGCGCGTTGGATCGAAATTGGCAAAAATGGATGTGGGACATAAAAGTCTCAACCGTGAGTAATTTCAAATGTTAATTAGATACTTTTGTACAAAACAATTGTAAGTGCGCATACGGCTGTTTGGGTATTGATTATAGCAATAAAATAGGCAGTCGCATCATCATATGCGATACTATTATTGATTTTTGGCATTTGCATGAAAATGCTTTAAAAAACTTATGAAGTACATTTCCCTGATATTATGCTATGAGTATTACGTAATTTTAACGTTTGTTTAAATGCTGGCCGCAAGTTCACTTGCGCTTTTGTTATACGAACTATTCATGGCCGCTTGTGAAGATATTGCGTTATATGACGCAACTGTGGGTATCGCGTGTGCACTTACATCGTTATATTAGGCCGTTAACTAAGATGCGTCGTTTTCAAAAAG
Organism: Epinotia brunnichana; assembly: GCA_963854355.1. NCBI lineage: Eukaryota > Metazoa > Arthropoda > Insecta > Lepidoptera > Tortricidae > Epinotia > Epinotia brunnichana. Next base: position 9,921,768 of record OY977949.1, on the reverse strand, counting down.
TTTGATTGCATATAAAAGGCACGTTTTTCGTACAAATGTTACATTTCTATATTTATTTGTTTTGTAGCTTGCCTAAATAATACTACTAACGCATTTTTAACCTCATTTATCTTTTATTTATTTTTTACACACTGTATAAACTTTGTGTTTTAAAATATGTGTACGTAAAAGTGGCTTATTTTATGTGTTACTTCCAGTTTTGAAAGCAGTTGCGGAGTTTTGGGGCATTTCATCTGATGAAGAAATCTTCGATAAAGCTGATTTGGAGAGACCTACACAACCTGCCCGTTTACTATAAAGAAACTATTTCTAAATTGGTCCTACCATATCAGCCAGATGTATCAGATAGTAGTCCTTTCAGATTGCAGTTTAAGGCCAGATGACAGTTTCGAAAGCTCTCCATCTACGTCTATTTTGATCATTCTACGGGACAAAGTTAATATTCCTACGCCAATACCATCCCCTGAGCATTTCAGATGTGAGGATGATTGTAACGTCGAGTTTTGTGCAAAACATGACCAGCATAGGAGTTTTAACCGAACACCTCTTTCTCGAAAACGTTTTGCGTGAGAAATAATGCAAAGACATTTGTCCAGGATCATCAACGTTTCACACTGTTATCAGACATGTCCCCAGCCACATCTGTTCCTCCAATGCCTTCTTCAGACGTTGAAAATGATCAAGTGTCAGATTTTGCTGTTGTTAATGAGAGCGACGAATCCGACAAGGAAAATAATACCGCCGACGGTACAAACGAAGCATGCATGGTTCCAGGCGCAAGAGGTGAAAAAAGACAGTTAATAGGTGGAGACAAATGGCTTCAAAACCAATGACAACGCTTAAAGAATTTAGGCCAAGAATATATACTACTAAAGGTGGCAAAACTATGGTCGAAAAAGAAATGAAACGCCCTTGCGATTGCCGATTTATATGTAATGAAAAAATAACTGACGCCGAGCGCAATACTGTCTTCAAAAAGTTTTAGCTGTTAGGAGATAGGCAAAGCAGTGGACTTATTTAGTAAAGTATATCAAAAAGATACCCAAAACTAGATGTCTTAATCAGGACACCCCGAACAACCGCAAGTTTACTTACAAATTACGAAGGTGACAGTGTCCATTCGACACTTGAAAGGACCTCGTCATTAAATACTAAGTATACTCCTGAAGAGTGGAACCTTCTTGTCAGATGGGCTAGAGCACCTGACAATGAACCGTATTTGGTCAAAAAGTGGCTGAAAAATACTCAGGGTGTAATGATAAGATGGACGAGTGTGATATAAATAGCTGTAACAAAATCTGACACCTTTAGACTGAAATTGAAACATAATTTCAACTAATCCAGACCCGGAGCAGGACCCTAACTTTACTGATGAATACGAGTATGACAGCGAATAAGGTGTTTTCAAATTAGTTAATAAAGGTTATAAATGTTATAATGCCTCGTTTGATCTGATTAAAACGTTTAGATGTTTGTTTATCTAAGAATGAAGGTGGTTATTTAATTATAAAAAGGAAAGCTTTATTTTCTTAGTTATTTTATTTGCTAATTTTACAATTTCGGGTAGGTACTGTTTATTTAAATGATTGCTGTTATTCTTTTCATTTCCTAAAAGTTACACATATTTAAGTAGAATACACTTGGTAATACATTGAAAAAAAAATTGTTTGTTACATTAAGTACAATTAAAATGATCATGTTGATTAAATACATTGTTTTTGCATGCCCTTACACTTACAAATACAAATATTTATTCGTAACAATTGTTATATGTCATACAGAAATTGGATACCTATCTAACTAACAAGTATGTTACTTACACTTAGTACCAAACCATGACAATTTAAAATTATTTCGAACCAAGGCATGTTTTGTTAGTCAGGATTGAGTTGTAATGCTAGTTATTAAAGTTATAAGTGCTTAAATGTTTTGTTTTACAAAGAAATATCTTGGTTCATGCCAATGCGACCTAATACTATTGAAGATTTTCTGTGGAAAAACGACGTATCGTTACATACCTCATAGGGTGCTTCATAAAACAACGATACATGTGCACATACGTTACATAGTATTTCGTTAAATAACGACGGATCAGCACATACGTTAGCTGATAGTTGGTAAAACAATGCCATATATGCACATCCGTCATACGATTTTCAAAAATAATGCATTAAATAAGAAGGAATACAACGCATGCAATTAATTGCATTTACATAAATACATATGCAAAATTATAAGAAAAATAATTTAAAAGCAAAAAAGTTATCCTCAAAATTCAATCATGCAATCTTTAAACCTCTCTCCTGTAAAGTAGACTTTTTGCAGATGTGGCTTTGTTTTACCAAGGGTACGAATTATGCATTATTTTGAAATTTTTTGCTCAGTAAACTTTGGAGATGAGGGGGAGGAATGGTATATTTTTCAACATTTTCCTTTGTAGTGTTGTAAATCAAAATTTTACCACTATAGAAAAAAAAGATAAGCTGTTTTAGGAGGTACCCCATTGGATCGCATAATGGTTTTTAGACTAATTCAGTTTTGCATAATTGGTTTGGCATAATTATTTGTGGCATAATTTCGCATAGTAATATTTTGGCCTAATGTTTTTCTGGAGTACTACGCTATCAGCATAATTTTAGCTAGACTAATTTGTATTGGCCGATTATACATTAGGCATACTATTGTTTGGGCTAATAATTATTTGGTATATCTGTCATTATCCATAATTACAGTTGTCTAAATGAATGAAACTGGTCAATATACCTAAAATGATATTATTAGTTTTTCCACTCTTTTATAAAAAAAATAACCTCGAAGACGAAAGCGGGAGCGAAGCTCCCGCTTCCGTCTTCTAACCTATCCGCGATCCGAGTCGATTTTGCCAAAAAAATATTTGATGCCCACCCTTTGAACATGGCTTAGTGGCAAAACCGACTCGGATCGCGGATAGGTTACAAGACGGAAGCGGGAGATTTGCTCCCGCTTTCGTCTTCGAGGTTATTTTTTTAATAAAAGAGCGGTAAAACCTTTTATTAAAACTAATAGCGTTATGCAGTTTGATATGATGTCAATTGATTATTATGGGTATTCATGTTTATGCTTTTTGTTATTAGTTTTAATGAGGGTTATGCTTTCTGTATTTATGCTTTTTAATGTTATGTGTAAAAAATTATGCGAAATGTAACTTATGCATACCTATCTTATTTTCGGCGTAAAGTAATTATGCGTAACCATATGTATTAATGATTTTATGCCACTCAATAGTAAACCGTTTTAGGATGTGCAATTCAAGCTCTTTCATATGATACCCCACTTGGCCTACTAACTAGACTTGAAATCCTCCCCCCCCCCCCCCCTCTTATGCGTCCTTTTTTATAGAAATTAAAAATATATAATTATTTTTATAATTTTCCATACTCGTAGATTAGCTTTGTTTACAACTATTCCAAATTTCAAATTGATAGCATTAATAGTAATTCCTGAGATATTTAACTTTGTGACAGACAGACAGACGGACGGAGTCGCACCATAAGGGTTATGTTTTTAGATTTTTTGGTCCGGAACCCTAAAAACATACAATGGAACATATAACCCCCTCCTTTTTAAAGTCGGTTAAATATGGCAACCATGCCACGCCCACTGAAAACGAATCGACATCAAGCTTATCTGTGCGGCGCCCGTGGCGTGGCCCGCTGCACAATGCCAGTTTGTGCTCATTGAAAGCGCTCAATCTCTTTTGTATCGATAATATTGTCAGAGCAGATTCGCCGTAAAACTGTTTATGCGAGACTAGCTTTTTCCCGCGGCTTCGCCGGCGTTGTAAGTGTAATTTTTGCAATAATCGTTGAATTGTAAAGTCGCGTCCGCTGCGCCGTGTTATCAGTGTTTTTAAACATCTAACATGTTTTTCGAACAGAAAAGGGGCGTGGCCAACATGTTTTTTGTTTAAAAACATATAAACATGTTTTCCGTCACGGATGGAAAACATTCCCCGCGTTCGTCTGCGGGGGAGGGAGTTATGTTTTATCGGACGTCTATGTGACGTCAAAGATGACAAATTGTACTGGGATGACAGATTTCAGATGTCAAAAGAAAAGTGACAAACAATACATCGTTCACTCCAACCAAAGTCACAATGGACGTGTAACTGTACCTAAACATGTTTTGTACCATGTTTTGCTAACATGTTTTGTTAGATTTTTGGCGTAGCGGACACGCCTTTACTACTTATTTTCCCTATGAATAATCCTTCTCCAAAACCCGATATGTAATTTTTTTTTAATTTAATTTACTATTACTGAGAATCTGTCCTCTGGAATAAATAGTACATGGAAATCGTGCTCTAAAAGGGGGGTTGCCTCGCATCAAATCGGGTAGTTCTGTTTTATTTATACGTTCTATGTGATGAAGTGGTGATAAACCCTCCGGATCATTGTCAAATTTTTGAAAAACCATAATATTTTCAGACTTTTTTCAGTTTCTACCAATTTTTACCAACAGGCAGCTATTTGACGACAAATGTCACAATGTACACTTTAAAGAAGACTAAATTTACATGAAAATAAAAGTAATTTGGTTACGTTAGTCCAAATAGTTTCTAAAATACAGCTATTCAAATGTTAGCAAAATTTCGTAATTTTTTCTTTTTAATTTAGTGTCTGTTCAACATTTTTTCTACTGAAGGTGTGTTTTGTTTTAACTTTTATGTACTAGGTATTTACTATCTAGACACGAGGCAGCGTGTCAAGCCAAGTTCAGGCAAAGGAACTGGCTAGCCAGCGCCATGTGTATTACACGAATCACTTGGTGCCACTTTTGACCCTTCTATAACTCAAAACCTCTTTAACGTAAACACATAAAACTACGTGTGTTTAATCATATCCATAAGGACATCTAGAAGCCCAAATTTCATGAAGCTAGCTCAAACGGTCATAAAGATATGAAGGTCAAAAAGTCGTAAATTTTAGCACTGACTGACTGACATAATAGTACCTACTTCCAGATGACCTAGATTCTGATAAAAACTGGCCAAGTCAAATCTAACCTACTTTAAGATCTCACATTTTTAAATAACAGTAATTGTTATAAGTATCCAATAAAGCAAAGACATAGAGCTTAATACTTGTTCATAATGTTATTTTGTTCATATGAATACATATTTGGATTTTGCATAGAACTTGGCACTCATTTAGATCTCCATTCTTTTTGCGGCCCACAGCCAAGCATAATTTTTGTATTGAACTTGGCTCTCCTTTTTTACATTTATATTTTTGGTGGTTTATAATAACAGAAAAAGACAAAACAACAAAACCCCGTGTCATCGGTCATCGGTTATTTACCACAGCCATTTTCATGTCCTCGACATATGACGAAGTGAAGATTGCCGGCGAGGACATAGATTTGTTGGTCATGCTTTGTGGCTTGTCACAAGATGGAAGAGACCATACCCTTTTATTTGAAAAATGTGGGCGAGGAAAAATCCCAGATATAACTTACAGGTTCCTTCACGCACCAAGCAGAACCCGTAATGGCACTGTTCCTTCACGCCTTCAGTGGTTATGATACAACATCAGCACTTTTTGACCAAGGTAAAATGAAATTTCTCTCGACACTGAAAAAACAGTCGCGCCTCAAACAAAACGCTGCGGTTTTCCTAATCCCCAATGCCACACCTGAGCAGATCACCAAAGCAGGAGAGAGCTTCCTCGTTTCACTGTATGGAAGCAACAGTGAATCCCAAAATCTCGACGAACTTCGCTACCAAATGTTTACGAGGGCGGCAGCTAACACCAGCATGAATCTCGCCAGGTTGCCTCCAACCCGGCATGCTGCAAAATTTCACTCTTGGCGAACATACCAGCAGGTGAAAATTGTTTTATTTCACCAGTAATAATTACCTTCCTGCTTCAAACGATATTATTCATAACATGTTGAAAAGTTAAGATATTAATTTTGGTGATGGTTTTGTTTTAGGTACAGATTTGGCTGGGAAACGAGAAGAACCCCTTCAATTGGGGGTTGGATGCAGAGCACTCGAGGTCTCATTCCTCAACTGATGACGAAACCACCAGCTCCTCAACCCCGGTGAATCGCGCAGGTCTTGGTGAAGGAAAACGCGCTTCTTCAATTTAAATATATCTGTATTTCCACTCTCCTATTCTCTAGTTCATTACAAGGATGCGTTGCGTGTGGCGGTTAACGATCAACTAATTTATTAACATTTTTATTTTCCTACCTACATTTCACATGTGTAGGTATATGTGCATGTACGGTATCGTACATATTCCCCAGCAAAGCAAATATGACAATAAAGAAACTTATTCTAATAATATTTTGCTCTTTTTGACAATAAAGAAACTTATTCTAAGAGTATTTTGCCTTTTTGACAACCCTACTATCCTTTTAACATTAGCCTATAAGTTATACAAACAAACCATCATATTATTTTTTAATTAAGGTATTGAACTGCATCGTCAATCTAAAAACACCACCGACACCTGCTTTAATTGATGCAAACTAAAACCAATGTTTAGTCTGTCTCAATTGGGAGCACCGATATCTTATAAATACTAGTTTTAACTATAGAACCTTTACCGTTTCTAATGGAAAGTGCTCGCACTTTGCCATCCGGGCCTGGAAACACTTCCACTACCCTGGCCAATGGCCACCTCAGAGGACTCACATTATCCTCTCTGAATAGTACTAATGCACCAACTTTAATATTATTCTTCTCTAAGCGCCATTTTGGCCGATTCTGCAACTGAATGAGATATTGTTTGTGCCATTGCTTCCAAAAGCTTTGAACCATTTGGGTACATTGTTGCCAGAATTTCAATCTATTAGTTGGTACATGAGTACAATCATCTTCTGGGTATGAAATCAGTGAATCGCCCGTCAAAAAATGTGCTGGAGTCAAATAAGGCATTTCGGTGGGGTCAGTTGCAGGCAAAGCTGTTAGAGGACGCGAATTTAATATTCCTTCAATCTGTATAACAACAGTGTTTAGCTCCTCGTATGTCAAAACTGCTGTGCCAACAACTCGTTTCAAATGATGCTTGACGCTTTTGATTCCAGCCTCCCACAATCCACCAAAAACAGGGCTATAGCTTGGTATGAATTTGAAATCAATTCCCATTTCGGCCGCATGATTTATGACTGACTGCTGGTGGGTTGTCGCAGACTGTAATCTGTATAATTCAACTAATTGATTATTAGCGCCCCTAAACGTGCTCGCATTGTCGCAAAATACGACCGATGGCTTATTTCTACGCGAAATGAACCTCTTGAATGCGTTCAAGAAACACTCTGTTGTCAGATCCGATACCACCTCAATATGGACAGCCTTTGTGGTGAAACATACGAACAATGCGATGTACGCTTTATACAGGATAGGTTTCCTAACACGATACATTTTGACAGTATATGGACCCCCATAATCAATTCCTACCTTCTTAAATGCTCTACAGGCGTTAACCCTATCATAAGGGAGCGAACCCATTAGCTGCTGGGCTTGCTTCGCTTTCAACTTGAAACAAACAATACATTTATAAAGTACGTGTGTTACTTCTCTAATTCCATTCATTACATGGTATATTAAACGCAAGCTGTTTAATACAAGTTTCGCTCCAGCGTGCAATAACACTCTATGCTCATTCTCAATAATGTAGCGCGTGATATTTGAACCTTTTGATAAAATAATAGGGTGTTTCTGTGAGTATGGAAGCGTTGCATGCTGGAGCCTTCCACCTACGCGAAGCAGGTTCATCTGGTCCAAAAAGGGGTTTAACCCATCGAGCTTTGATTTTACAACCTTGATTGCTTTTAAAGCTTTTATCTCATCACTAAAACATTCATGTTGCTCATATCTTATAATTATATTTAATGCATGTTTTAATTCTCGAGGTGTTAAACACCCCACATTCCTGTTATTAGGGTCCTGTGTAACACTGGCCTTACAATTATTTATGAACCTATAGCACCACGCTATGGTTCGTTTCATTTTTTTAATACTAGAACAGTCATTAAACACGGCTATCTCATCATTCTGAGCAGCACTCACTAGAGTAGCTTTTAACTCTGGTATTTCCCGTGGCATTATTTTTTCATCAGCCTTTGGCTTGAAATCAGGGTCGCTTAAAGGCGCGGGCCCCTGGAACCACAGTGAATTCCGCTGTAAAAGATGCGGCTCTACTCCGCGAGACAGACAATCAGCTGGGTTCACTGCGGTGTTTATGTAATGCCATGAGAAATCTCCAGTTAACTCGTGAATAGCTTTAATTCTATTTGCTACATAAACAGTCAGCTTAACAGGCTCTATTTTTAACCAGGCAAGTACTACTTGCGAGTCGAGATATAGATACACGTTTGCCGCAAATTTCGACTTTATTATATTACATACCTTGTGCGCCAGCATTGATAATAACAAAGCGCTATTAAGCTCTGCGCGAGGTGTAGAGAGTTTCTTAATCGGGTTTATACGTGATTTTGAACATAGCAAATTCACGCTAACCCTGCGATTCTTGTCGACGACTCTTAAATACAAGCAGCATCCATAAGCGACATTTGACCCGTCGGCAAATCCGAAAATATCTATGGAGTGCGCATTCCGTGTATCTATATTCCGTGGTACAAATATGTCTGACATTGTCAGTAAGCTGGTTGCAAAATCTCTGAATTCTCCGTTAAGCTTTTCAGGCAAGGTTGAATCCCACTGAACGTCTGCAAGCCACACTGCCTGCATTAATAACTTAGCCTTAACCACAATAGGGCCTGCCAAGCCAAGCGGATCAAAGATTTTGCTAACGAAGCTTAAAGCCGTTCGCTTTGTATAATTATGAATTATCTCCTGCTTAGGGCAGCTAATTATGAGAGTATCATCAGTTAGGTTACACTTAAGACCTAATGTTCTTACTAAATCTATGTCTTTATTCTCAGAGAAGTGGACTTCTTGTCCCTCCCTTTTACATTCAGATGCGATATCACACAAAAGCGAGTTATCATTAGCACACCATTTGTGCAGGCTAAAACCGCCTAATTTTAATAAATTTATCAACTCATCGCGAGTTTTTATTACTTGTTCTCTATCATTACAAGCTATACTCGCGTCATCAACATATGTGTTGTGAAGCAATACGTCTGCAGCCAGGGGAAAATCGTCCTTATACCTATTAACTAACTCGAGCAAACATCGAGTAGCGAGGAATGAGCTATTTTTTAAACCATACGTAATTGTCTGAAGCTGCAGGCATTGTATTTCTTTATGGGGAGAATCCCTCCATAATATGTTTTGTAATGGCCGGTGTGATGGTTGCACTAAAACTTGTCGAAACATCTTTTGTATGTCACAATTTACAACATATTTAAATAATCGAAAGAGAATTAGGATGCTGAATAGATCATTTTGCACAACAGGACCATTGACTAATGCATCATTCAAAGAAACCTTGCTCAAACTTGGCATGCTAGCATGAAATACGACCCGCATTCGGGTGGTTGAGCTGTTCTGGTTGAAAACCGGGTGATGCGGAAGGAAAAAGGAAGCCTGGGTGTACAGATCATACTGAGAAATAGGGATACGGACAGCATGACCTAGTTCCACATATTCATCAATAAAGGCCTTGTAACTTTGGAACAAAGTAGGATCCTTAGCAAGTCTAATTTCTAAACTTTTAAACCTTTTTAAAACACATGTGAGTGAATCACCCAATCTCAATTCTTTGATATCCTGCTTTAGCGGTAAAGCTACCTGAAATCTATTATTTTCAAGCACAACCGATTCCTTAAATATTTGTTCCGCTAACTCATGCTCGGAATTGGCTTCAATATAAATTTCAGGCACCTTCTCCGTTTGCCAGAATCGTGAAATTGACACCTCTAATGGATTAAGATTTAAATCATTACCGACAGGCTTGCAGCAAAAGGCTGAGGTAAGATGAGAAGCAGCGCTGGAAGTGCTGCTCTTCACCTTTCCCGCTACAATGTAGCCGAAGCGTGTGTTGTGGAGATACAGCTCTCCGGGGGGCACCGGCAGCTGATCCCGGAGCAACACCTGAAAGAATATGTCACAACCTAAAAGGATGCTGATCTCCTCACATACATGAAAATCTTGGTCGGCTAATTTAATATAGGAAGGCAAATCAAGATCCTTTTTATTTACCACAAATTGTGGCATTTTGCTTGTAATGTTGTTAACTACATGGCATGTCACTGACATGTTGAAGTCACTGGCAGTTGAATTTAAGTTAAATGTAGCCTGTTGTGCTGTTTTAGTGAGACCATCACATACTCCGCTAATAATTGTGTCAGATTGCTGGAATGTACCGCTAATCTCCCTGGCCAAGTCTGCCTTTGCAAAGGAAACCTGACTAGCCGAATCTAAAATTGCCCTAGCATAAATAGGATTGCCGTCCTTGTTAACTAACATTACCTTAACAGTAGGCAAGAGTATATTGTCGCTGACCTTTGATAACAAGCTCACATGGGCAGAACTTTTATTGGGGACACTGTCCTCATGTAATAGAGAATTATGTTTCTCTTTACAAACTGAACATTTGAAGCCGAAAAGGCATTTTTTACCGGGATGCTCATTTAAGCAAATGCTACATAATTTACTTGAATTAACAAAGTCCTGACGCTTCGCTACTTCTATCAGCTTAAATCCTGGGCACTGATGCAGCTTATGTAAATGAGAACTACAGTACTTACATCTTGTAGGTTTAGCAGTGGCTTTAGTAGGACTGCTAGTAGTTGCAGCCACTAAGCTGCTCCGCCGGACAGTACCTTGACACTGGCCAAGTGTTTCATATGCAGCCGCTCGATCCTCTAGAAATTTAAACAAATCATGCAATTGCACCAATTCCAAGCCTTGCTTTTCTAAGTGGAATGCCCTAAGCGTGTATTGGTCAAGTTTGCGCTGCAGCACCGTCAAGATAAGCAAGTCCCAATGCTGCACTGGCACATTCATATTCTTAAGCGCACCCAAATGTTGCTTTGTGGTCGTGACCAAGTCACGAATGGCGGCTGCTGACACTTTATTTATGCATGGAAGGTCAAGCATAGATGCTATGTGATAATTTATCACTTGTTGCTTGTTGTCGTAGCGCTCAGAAAGTAGCCTAAGAGCTATCTCGTAGTTGTCGTTATTTAAAGGCAAATGCTTAATAATATTTAATGCTTCACCATTTAAAAGCGATCTTAAATAATAGAACTTGTCACACTGTGACAAGTCAGGGTTTTTGTTTATGACACTTTCGTACAATGTAATGAAGTCTTGGTATTGACCTACCTCGCCACCGTACTTCTTTATTTCAATCCTTGGCAAACGTTGTGAGCTTATCCCTGACCCTGGCGCTGATGGCGCAGGTACTGGAGCCGCAACCGGCTCGGGAATTGGCGCAATTCTCGCGTGTAAGAACGCCGCCATCTCAAAGTATGCCTCCTCGACCGTCTCAACGCTTTCCTTATCGCTAGTATCTAACAAAGAAATTTCCAAATTTAACTCCATGTATTCTGTAAAAATCTTTTCTAATCTGTCTTTTTTCTCCCGGAATATTGATAAATCATAGCTACCTGGATCCAGTTCCCTTATATAAGTCTTAAGCCTCGTCATAAACCCTTTGCATTGTCCCCTGGCCGCTATAAGACGCTTTAAATCCTCCGACATTCTTTGTTCTGACGATACACTTAAGTTTAAGTACAGACGGTATTTAATACCCGGCTCCAAATCTAATAATGCCGGAACAGCAAAGTATTAGCACTTTTATGCACTAACGCAACCAATGTTTATTATTTTAAACAATACAATACAACGTCGGCAGAACAAAATCGATTAACCAACAAAATCTCGCTTATTTTTCTCAAGTCATGTACAATAAAATACACCAATCCCTGCGACCCGCTAAAGCGCCGCGCGATGCAACCACCAATCACGGCTTCCCGACGTGACGTTCCGATTGGCTCCGCCAAACTGCTCGCCGTACTGCAGACTGCGTTTCGTTTGTGCACAACGAAATGGTACACTATGGATTTGTTGTATTGCTTTTTTTTTATATATGTGGGCACTACCTATGACGTGGAATGTTCTGGAGGTTCCAAAGTAGGTACGTTAAATGTTAACAGACTATCACTTGATACTAACGACAAGGTTTAAAGTTCACTTTGATTAAGTCTTTGCAAAAATGCAAACAATGTACGCAAACTGCACTAAATGTTCGAACAAAGTCGATGTAAAATGTTTATGATTAAAGATGTTGGTACTTACGAGCACTGCACGTTGGTAAATTTACCGTTTGAGTACGAACGTTAAATAGTTATTCCGAAGCAATGTTTAGCTCGGTTAAAGTCATGCACACTGTACACAGAAAAATGCTCGGGCGTCGAAACTACGCCGCCTGACGAAAATAGTGAGCACTGCTCACCACAACCAATCTATGATGGTCTCTGCACTGCAGAAATGATTCCCGTTCGTAACTAGGCTCGCCTGACTGTTCCTTGGACGCCGTCGCGATGAAATCGGGTGCACTGCACGCCGACCTTTGTTTGTCCCCTGGTGACGTTGCGTTGCTTGGACTCTGCAAACAGCTCCCAAACTACGTCCCGAACGCCGGAAAACTATGAAAAGCTTCACTGGATGAACGCACTGCGTTGTCGTGTCACTTTTTTATTTGAGTTGGACGTTCACGGATGCCGACAACTTGCCGGCCACGAGCCTCACCGAGGTCCGTTACCCGTGTTAGCGCACTGCACTAAAACTCGCCCGCGCAATGATCCTCAACACTTTCTTTGTTTTCGAAGGACCAATGAATCGCGCAGGTCTTGGTGAAGGAAAACGCGCTTCTTCAATTTAAATATATCTGTATTTCCACTCTCCTATTCTCTAGTTCATTACAAGGATGCGTTGCGTGTGGCGGTTAACGATCAACTAATTTATTAACATTTTTATTTTCCTACCTACATTTCACATGTGTAGGTATATGTGCATGTACGGTATCGTACACCCGGCTAAAACTGATTTTCTGCAACTGCAAAAAAGTTTGTACCAGCATTTGTAGTTGCAGAAAAGCAGGATTCAAATGCTCGGCTGTTTGCAAACACTGCAGCGGCCAGTCGTGTGAGAACCAACCAGACCTGATATGTGATGACATTGACGAACCATTCATCGATGACCCACCATTAGATGACGATTTCGAGCTGCCTGAGCCGGTCGATGAACAAATGCTACCGAAGCAAGCTCTCCCCAAAAAGAGTGCTCTAGATTTAGACGATCAGCCTGGTCCATCAAAGATGTACAAGAAATAGGAATCATAATACTTCCTTCCAGTACTGCATACCATGAGGTTATTATTACTATGTTTTTTTGTAAATTATAATGCTTATATTTTATGTCGCAGTTCATTTTACAAAGCCTTCTATTATTTTGTTAACTCACCTCAGCAAATTGGAACAGCTGTATATAAAGAACTATCAAGTCTTTATAGACAAAATTGGTCTCGTTTTGTTGCTAATGGTGTCCTACTTGAATAACGCGTATGGACATATGAAGTAAAATGGGTCTATAGTTGACCACATTGACGAAAACTTAAAAAAACGTCTAAAATTATTATTTTTTGGAAATTTTGCAAATTTGTGAACAACTGTATCTTACAAACTATTTGGTATATTGCCTTCTCACTTTTGCTTATTTTGTTGCAAATTTAGTCTTCTTTAAAGTGTACATTGTGACATTTGCCGTAAAATAGGTCCCTGTTGGTAAAAATTGGTAGAAACTGAATAAAGTCTGAAAATTTTATGGTTTTTCAAAAATTTGACAATGATCCGGAGGGTTTCCGAATCAGAAAACTTGGATTTACCATAACCACTTCATCACATAGAACATATAATAAAATCAGAACTACCCGATTTGATGCAAGGCAAAATGTACGAATTCCATGTACTATAAAAGCTAGTTCATGTTCATAAAAATATAAAAATAAAGCGCGGTACGAACACGGATTCTCCTTGATGAGCACACCCGATCAAAATATGACATTTTACTCCTGTTTCGATGACATTTTACTCCTGTTTCACCCCTTTAGGAGGCAACTTTAAAAAAATATATTTCTGGATAGATCTTCATATTATAAAAGAACGCTGCTCTCCTGTTTTCATGTTTCTAGCCACCGTTTGTCATTAAAAATCACACGTTACAAACACACTTATGTGAACTTTCAAACCCCATCTTAATTCATCTTCAAGGGATGAAGTAGAAAAAATGCCCTTATCAATGTTTTTGGCTGTACATTAGGAGCTTGTGACCGAAGTTTTAAACGTTTAACTTTAAAACCGAGATGTTTCCTATACAATACCTAGTTCAACTCTTTTTTAACCCCCTTAGGGATGATTTATTATAAGAACGCTAAAGTATTTGCTTTTAGTAAGAAACCTTCGTACAAAGATTCAAGTCTATAACTTTGCAAATGAACGATTTCTATACAACGGTTCAACCCTTATTTCACCCCCTTAAGGGTTGAATTTCGAAAAATCCTTCCTTAGTATACGTCCACGTACTGTAAAGAATATATGATCCAAATTTCATGCTTAGGTATCATATCTTTAGCGGTTTAGGCTGTGCGCTGTCTGTCAATCGGTCAGTACCGAAAGAGTTTTATAATATGTATAAGTAGATGAGAAGAAAATAACGGGTACCTAGATGTTGAAAGAGAAGTAACATTGGAAGCGAGAAATAAAAGAGGTTCAATTTCCTTCAAGGGTAGAGACATACTTCATTCCAACGCAACTTTATTCGTTTAGGATGACTGAAGGTCATACCCTTCTACGGACGTCGGAGTCTCGCACTATACCGGTTGTTTTACCTTTGTTGTACGGAACCCTAAAACTAGGTAAGTAAGTTGTCACTAAAAGTCTGTATTTTTACGGAGACTTATTTATGTATTATTAATTATTATATATAACTATAATTGCATTATGAAAACCTCACTTTATGAGGTGGCCAGATTCTCCAAAAGTCCAGAAAAAAATCAAACTAACATGGTCTGATGCACCAAACTTCACGTAAAACTCAAAGGTGTATACCAAACAACAACATTTGGTTCAGGCTGAAAAGATGACCAAGATAAATATTTAATTTCCTCAGCCTCTGAAACAATGGAACAATTTTCGAATTATTTACTTACCTTAGTTAACTTTTCAGGCACGTCTTCGTCGTGTTTATCAAAAGTTTCCAAAGCGACTGTTTGAACGAGTCCTGCTGAATAACAAATTGGACAAATTAAAACTTGGCTATCCAAACACTGCCAAGTTACTAAGTGGAGACGCCTAATGGGAGTAATAGGACTCTGTTTCTGCTAGCAAACATTGCTATCAAATCATGACTAGGCACTAGGTACGGTCAGCGAAACGTTTTTAGGTATTTGAATTGCTTAAATTCAGTGATCAATGTATCGTCTTTATAACTCCTAAAATAGGATGTTGTTACAGTTACAGCAGAACGATTCAATTTCACGCATTGTCTCTTAAATACTTACCTACTCCTAGTGACGACGAGGCGGAGTCGATGCAACGAAATACTATAGAATTCTCATTAGATAGGTATATACTACAGAATATTTTAACTTTTGCCCCCGTCCTACTTTACTGATAATAATTTGATAACCTATAGGTAATTTAATGATATACTCATATACCCTCTTAAAAACTTATATCCATTATTTAATTACTTAAATATACCCCTTTCGGAGATTATTTTTGGGCCAAAAAGTTCCTACTTAATATCGAGTCGGTCATTTCATTGAAATCGGTT
The DNA here is from genome assembly GCA_963854355.1 of Epinotia brunnichana. NCBI lineage: Eukaryota > Metazoa > Arthropoda > Insecta > Lepidoptera > Tortricidae > Epinotia > Epinotia brunnichana. The sequence goes on along the minus strand of OY977949.1, from coordinate 9,905,972 downwards.
CAGCGGCAAAAGATAAACAGACAGTGTCCAGGATGGGACATTAAAATGATAAATTCTTGTTTTCTCTATATACACGTTTAATTAAAATCCAAAAATACATAGTTTAGTTAGTTGACACACAACGCAAGTGACCGCTGTAGTGACAGGTATTGCAAAGACTACAATATACATACTGAGATAGACAGGCAACTCGACCAAATTGAGAAGGCATTTAATGCTTGCGTTTACAGGCGCCATCTCTTCTGCGGTAGTTATAACTTTTCTTTGAATGTACAAAACATACAAAAAGTGCGTCGGTCGTAGGGATTGAACCCCGGATCATCGACTCCAAATACCACCGTCTGTACCCCTAGGCTACTGATGCCTTGTGACAATACGGCGAATTTTGAAATACCTTGACAGCCTAGCCTAGCAATCGCTAGACCTTCAGAGAGTTCGCCAGCTATCAAGAAGGTGGCACTGTTTTCAATAAGAAACTGGATTTGCATTAAGTTCTAAGTTCGCATAGCATGAGGTATTGAACGAAACTGAGGTTGTCGAACGATGATGTGGTATTCTTTGACAGCCGTGTGTGACGTCGCTGCATGCGTTTGGAAATTAAACCGCTCTGTTTTGCGTAAACAGACAGAAAGACACACTTTCACATTTACAATATTACCTACCTAGCATGGATAAATAAGGAATGGACCATAAACGAAGAATTGAAGTTGTCAAATCAATGTCCATGTTTTATTCCATATTCCGGCATAAAAAGCTAATGGCCACAGCCAATTATTTTTTAATAATGATGGATGTTCTGTCCAATCTCGAATCCATTCAGTAATTGGGTTTTCTCGCCCGCCGCGCCAGACGTGCTTATAATTGTGGCATGATTGGATTGTTTTGTACTTTTAATAATACATTTCGATGCTAGTGGGGAAAGTATGTCATTAGGTACTTCACGAGTACCGAGACTCGAGACGAGTGAAGAATGACATTTCCGCACGTGTATCGAACGACGTTTTTTAATACAGTTGCGAAAAGAAAAACAACAAGTAAGGAAGAAGTGTTTTAAAAAAACTGATTTTTGAACAACCTCATTATTTTTCAACTGTATTACAATGATGTTACAGAATTAATAATATAAAAGTTTCAAATTCCTTACTGGTTTTTTTTCTTATTTTTTCGCAATTGTTAAAAAACGTCGTTCGATACACGTGATGGAAAAGTGAAAAGCACTAGTGCGTGAAAACCAACTTTCCGTACGCTAAACAGCTACCTACGTAAAGTAGCACTTTTTGAGCAACTGTATAAAAAAATATGATCATTTTGCCGGTTGGCGACCACCTAATTTCATGTGCCGGTTAGCGACCACTTAGCTGACTTGGTGAACTGAAAGCATATTTTCTCGTTTTTTTTGTAAATTCCTATTCCATAACTACAAACAATAAGGCATACGACTGACTGTTTCAATAGGGTCTGTAGAATTGATTTTATCTTCAATTGAAAAAACCATGTTCTTCAAGTGGTCGCTAACCGAAGGTGGTCGCGTAACCGGCGAAATGACCCTATCACAATATTTTGAATACGTCATCAACACTTTGAGACATCATCGTCAGCCTATATACAGGGCGGAAAAATCGAATGCCACATGGATGGCAACTACCTTAAATATTGTCAATAGCACACTCTGTGTAGAGGACACTTTCCTTTGCGCTTAAAAACAATAAATTCTTCATTTATGGATTTATGAAAAATCGCTTGCCTCAGTCGGGTTTCGAACCGGTCAAATGTGACAAAAAATAACGTGCCGTATTTTATGATGCAGATAAAAAGGGTAACTGATAAGGTTAGTTTTTCTCTGAATAACAAATAAAATTAAAATAACGGAAGGCCATGAAAACTAACAAATACCTTTGAATTTGGTTTTCACGTGAGTCTCATTTACACAGAATGTGCTATTTACAATATTTAAGGTAGTTGCCATCCATGTGGCATTCGATCTTTCCACCCTGTATATTTAAGCCGATTTCAACTGAACTCATGAATGGCCTTTGTTCTGAGCTTATGAATAGACATTGTTTGCGAGCGCGAGCCATACTACGCAAAAAAAAGTTAGCGCCATGTAAAATATTCATTGAAAAATGGCTCATGGCGTCATGGCTCAGTTGAAATCGGCTAACTATAGGTCCATGGATGAGACAGGAGGATCTCGCAGGGAACTTGCGTCTTTTTTTTTTATTACGGAAATCAAAAGTATAATCCAGCATTAAATCAACTGTAGCATTAAAACTTTCTTATGATTTATTTTTCTGATGTTATATGCATTTGAACCGTGTATTTTTTTATTTCCGTTAATTTTGACACGATGTTCGGTTCATTAACAGAAGCTACCTGGTATGTTGCTTTTTGTTAAATTCGATTTTTTAAATTTTTCATACAAACTAAATCAATATTACAGTGTGGGACACTATGTGTGGGTCTAACACTTAATCTCAATTAACACAAAGTTAATTTTCACCTACGACAGCACTTGTCAACACATGGCTCAGTGGTAAATAGTTTGCTTATGGAGTGAGGGGTCCCAGGTTCAAATCCCAATAATTCCCTTTTTCGTTTAACGAAAATTAAAACGTAAATAAAATAAAGGACCCTTCACACTGATTCGGTCATTAAATAGATTTATTTAATATCTGCAAAATAGTAAGAGTTAAGACACTGGTTTCTTAGAGAAATTAGTTCCATTTAACCTGAGGATTCTTCCCTTAAAGTTAACGGAAATCAAAAAAAAACACGGTGTATATTAAACGGGCTTATGGTATGACGTCACTGTTTATATATTCTCGGCGCGTTTACTATGGAGTAAGTCATTAATTTACAATTATCTCCACAAAATTTGCGTTTAATGTTAGTTTAGTTGTTAAATATGAAAGGTATATAGTGTGTTACCGGTATGCGGGCTTTTTTTTAAATAGGGTAATATAACATACCTACCTACTTCTTTAACTTAACCATGACCTTAATTAAATGGAATAACTAAAATTCCGACTACTTAAATATTCTAACAAAATTTAAATTGCCAGCAATGTACAGGGAAGTAAATTGACAAGTTAGTGTAAATGATAGCTCTTCATACATTGTTTAGTACGACTTCATACACCTAGTACATTGAAAGTTCGGATTTTGGAAATTTAATTGTGCAGTTAATTTACACAGTTATGATTTGTTAATACGTGCAAAAGACTCTCGTTCCAACTACGTAAGTACCTGCATCACCGTCAATTGTTTTGATAAATATCATTGTTTGTAGTATAGGCCCACACACCATTACGCATTGTTTGTATGTTGTGTAGATTACTGTAGATATATTTATTTATTTATATACAGGGTGTGGCCTGTAATAGGAGCAAATAATTAAACGGTGGATAACTAAGCCAATCAGCAATCAGTTCCAAGTCACGTAACAAAAAAAAAGAAGATTTCTTGTACTTAACTGGAATACTATCAATATTATTTTACATCTTAAGTAACAGTCGACGCCAAAAATATGTTTACAGTTTTCGTCTTATTACAATGGAATAAGGTGCAAAGGTGTAAACATATTTGTGGCGTCGACTGGACAAAAAATCATGCAAAATGTAAAAAAATACTCCAAAAATTGAGGGAAAACAAAGACACTTTTAATCACTATGACATTAAGTGCTCAGTGTTCTACCAAGATACCGTGATGTCAAATTTCATTACTTATGGATCACAGCTTCAACTTTTTTTTTTCCGAATTCAATTATTTTTAAACACGGGGACCAACATATTTAGAATAACTGCGGATATTCTATGGAGTCATCCTTTAATTTTTTTGCTCCTATTACAGGCCATACCCGGTACCTATATAGATAACTAAATCTAAATTTCAATAAATCTAATCTGTGTCTTTTGTTATTGCGTTGTTGTCACGAATAAATGTTTTCTTTCTTTTTTCTTTATTGTATACTTATATAAAGTATGTGTATAATATTTATTTATTTATTTATTATTATCCACACTTACAACTATTTTTACAGGCATCGAACCTAAGACAACAGTGTAACTATTTTATAATACCTATTAATTTAATATTATTATTTTATGTGTACTAGCTTGTAGTATTCATTTGCTTTAGTACTTATAGAGGTAAATAAGTATCTGTACCTGTACACGTGTTAGTTTGTCTGTCTTTTAGCTCCTGATCTCGTCTCAATTGCTCAAAGTTTACTGGAAGAGATCCCTTACAGGGATAAGTTCGCCTTTGTACCAACTTAACCATTTTTTTCTGTATTTCTATTAATGTGTAATTCTTCTGCTAGTTAGTTTCTTAACTTTCTTACTTGATGAGTTCTTCACAAGAACATACCGATACAGAATAAATAAAATGATGCGTATCCTCTTTAAACTTTACGAGGACTTGTCTAAACATAAGTGGATACCCCTTAAAACATTTCGGTAATTATCGGTGGTAGTACATCACTATTTAAGAGATGTACAAAACTGACACGTCATTTTAGTCCGTTGAATGACTTTTTCGGTTGTCGTTGTCAGTTTTTTTTTTTTTTTTTTTTTTTTTTTTTATGGCAATCGTCATTAGACATTCCTGCCAGCTTCACGTCAAAAATCGAACGATATGGAAAACGGTAATAAAGCCAAAAGTTGAAAGTAAAAAAAAGAAAGGGAGGATAATCGAGTTACAATTTTAGCTTATTAGTTGTTAAAAAGTTTGCAAGTAAACGAAAAATAGCGGGGTTAGGGTCCAAAAGAGAGGGCATATGGGTGGGGAAAGGGACTTTTTGGAAGATCAGACCAGAGTATAAATTAGTATGATTCAGGAGAGGGCAGCTCAGGAACAAGTGGTTCAGGCTGCCCTCGTCAAGACAACATTCACAAAGGGAGGAGTCCCGAATCCTCAGCCGGGCAAGGTGGACAGGAGAGTGGCAGTGACCTAGCCTCATGCGAATGATAGAGGAGGTGGCTTTTTTGCTCAGGACAATTTTCGAAAACCAGACTTTTCGACCGACATCCGGCTGCAACGCAGCTAATTTTGCGCCTTTGTTCCTACTTGAGACGTGCCACCGGGAATTCCAGCATTTAAATAAGTAATTCTTCGGGAGTGATAAGAGATCGAAACAGCAATTTTTAAAAAAAGGAACTTGTCGCCACTGCAAACGGCATCCTTAGCTAGGCGATCCGCTGCCTCATTACCAGGGATACCAGAGTGGCTAGGGATCCAAGCCAGAATAACTTCATAGCCATTGAGGTAACAGTCATTAATTTTATTCTTAATCATAAATACAAGAGGGTTGTGAATTTTAGTCGAAAAGGGGTTAGAAATGAGCGATTCTAGAGCGCTTCGCGAGTCTGAGAAAACAATGGAGCGTTTAAGGCGAGCCATCAAGACGTATTCCAGGCATTTCAAGATACCTACGCACTCACCAGAAAAGACGGAAGACTCAGGAGGACATTTCACTTTCTGCACTATGCCGTATTGGGAATGAAACGTGCCAACTCCAACACAGCCAACTGGGGAAAGTTTGGAGGCGTCAGAGTACAGGGTATGCCAATTAGACCAGTCATTTCCAAGAATACCTTGTATCCTTTCTCTAGCGCAGACAACACCTTTTAAAATGTTAAAATCCAAAATAATTCGAGGTTGGAGAATTGTCACGTGATAGGGAAATTCAAACATTGGAAGATTTGGGGAGTGATAGGTTGGGTCCTTGATTAGCTGAAACCTTCGGAAGCTGGTAATCAAACATGGAGGGGATTTGTTAACCCAGTACGGGGAACTGCGAAAGAGAAGATTGAGATCCGTAATTTTGGGAAAAATAGGATGAACCGAAAATTGGAAGGTACGGAATAGATAGCGATCTGAGAGGAACTGCCGACGTAAATCAAGGGGAGGTTCTAAGCATTCAACCCGAAGAGCGTTTAATGGACTAGATCTCATGGCGCCAGAAACAACGCGGAGTGCCTTGGACTGGATTCGTACGAGGTTCCGTAAAGCAGCCTGGTTAGCAGGTTCCAGTAAGAATGTTCCATAATCTAGGACACTTCTAACTATAGCGTTATATAGTAACTTTAGAGCAAAGGGGTGGGCACCCCACCACACACCCGCTAAACTTCTGAGTATATTGAGATTTCGTTCGCACTTGGCCTCGATGTATTCGCAGTGAGCTAGCCCCGATAATTTACTATCAAGAACCAGACCTAAAAACTTAAAGTGAGGTTTAACAGGAATATAGTGACCACTAAGCGAAATATTGACAGGAGGGAGAGTTTTTTTCCTGGAGAAAATGACAATATTACTTTTGGAGGGAGATAAATCGAATCCATGATGGGAAAGCCAATTATTTATAGACTTTAGAGACAGTTTAATGCGCTCAGCTGCCTTGGAAATGGAAGAGTTTGAGGAATATATTAGAACATCATCTGCGTATTGCAAAATGCTAGACTGCTCACGGGCGGAGCACAAGTCAGCAGTGTAGATATTAAATAGTAACGGGCTAAGGACAGACCCTTGTGGTAAGCCCTTCCAAATCGATCGGGTTGGAGCACTGTCCCTATCATTACCTCGGAGAGTGATTGATCGATCCGAAAGTATTCTAATTATGAGGTTACTCAGTCTCGGTGGAGAGTTAATCTGACGGAGTTTGTCCGAGAGGATGGGTAATTGTACATTGTCATAAGCAGCCTTAACATCTAAAAAGGCAGCCACGACCGATTTCCCGCTGGAGAAGGCAATACGTATGTCAGTCGTGAAAATACCCAAACTGTCTATAGTGCTTCTACCTTTTCTGAAGCCAAATTGGTGAGAGGGGAGAAGATTATTACTCTCCACAAACCACTCCAATCGGTTCTTTATTAGGTGTTCCATTGTTTTCAACAAGACGGACGAAAGAGCTATAGGGCGATATGAAGATGGATCGGCGGGATCTTTGTTTGGTTTCAGAATGGGAATTATTAGTTGGGACTTCCATAGCCGTGGAATGATACCGGAGACGAATATAACATTGGCAAGTTCCAGATAATACGAAAGGAAAGAGTCGCACGAGTTACAAAGAAAAGAATAAGGGATACCATCATGGCCTGGGGTAGAGTCCTTGACTTTGCTAAGGACAATTTTAAGCTCTACCAGGGAGAAAGGTTCATCAAGGGGATCAAGGGAACTTAAGCAATAGCCCGGGTTGGACTCTGCAGAGGTTGGGGTATACTGAGGCGCAAGGGAGTCCATAAAAGAATCCGCCCACTCCCGGGAAGGAGGGTGAGCACGGGAAGAAGACTGTTTACATCCTCTATATTTCCTGATGTTGCCCCAGAGGAAACGGGCTGGGGTGGAAGGGGAAATGGATGAACAGAAGGACACCCAGCCTTCTCTCTTCTTTGACTGTAATAGCAGCTTGGTTTCAGCGATGCATTTACTGAGCTGGATATAATTGTCCTGACAAATATTATGGCGATATTCAATTTCGCACAGTTTCCTGTGCTTAATTGCAGCCGTACATTCAGGATCCCACCAAGGAGGGGAAGGGATTCTGTCCGACGCGGTTTTTTTAAACGGAAATACCAGTTCGGCACATTGGATAATACCCCTGGAAAAAGACTCGGCGCATTCATCGATGTGATCGGCTGAAATCGGAGGTAAAGATGAGCTAATATTAATCAGTTCGGATTTATACTCATCCCAGTCAGCATTTAGTAAGGAAAATTTAAGGAGGGGGAGGTTAGGAGACCGGGAGTAAAAGGAATTAGGTGACCGAAGAGAAGTAAGTAAGATAGGGAAATGATCACTCCCAAAAGAGGAGTTGAGAGTTTCCCACGAGAGAAGAGGAGCTAGGTTAGGGGAACACAACGAAATATCCACTGCGCTAGGCGACTCACTAGGGCGAGAACGTCTAGTAGGAGAGCCGGAGTTGAGGATACATAGATTGAGGGAGTCAAGTATTTCGAGGAGGTCGTTTCCACGAGAGTCTGACTTTCCACACCCCCACACGCGGCTATGACAGTTAAGATCTCCAAGGATTAGAAGAGGAGAAGGGAGGGACTGTAAAATAGAAGACAATTGAGATAGGATTAATTTAGAAGGGTGAGGGATATATACTGAAACAAAAGTGCAGTTATCAACACGGGCTGCTACAATATTGAAGTCACTGGGAGGAGGAATAGTTATTGAGGAGAATAGAAGGGAATTTTTAATAAATAGAGCACAACCACCAAAGCCGTTGGGTCTGGCATCGCAAATGAGCGCAAAGCCAGGGATTCTACAGTTATGACTCGGTTTGAGCCATAGCTCTGATATTGACAAAATTGAAAGTTTGTACTTGTTTATTAAATAAATTAGATCAGATTTTTTATTACTAATGCTCCTACTGTTCCATTGGAGGGTTGTTTGGGCCATGATTCAGCGAAGAAATGAGAGTTGAAAGGAGAGGGGCAACGTGGGACAACAGGTTTACCTCAGCGTGAGACGAGGAAAATAATTTTGACACGGCAGAGAGGAGTTTGAGAACGATGGAAAGGGTATTTTCCGAAGCAAGAGGATTATTGAGCGCCGTACCAGTTACTGATGAGAGGGGATTGTCGCTAGAGAGGGCCATGTGAGCTTTCCTGTCGTAGCTGTATCGGGGCGGAGGAGGGGGTCGTGGACTGCTAAAAATAGTTTTTTTGTATGAATTGAGCTTATTGGGGGGAGGTGGGGTGGATACTGCGTTCGCAAAAGACTTATTAACAGTCGGATATAGTTTATCAGCCTCAGAATAGGAAATGTTTTCCTCGGCCATGGTTTGCTTGATATTTGTCTGGCGGAGGAACTCAGGACAAGACTTGCTGGTAGCTAGATGGGTTCCTTCCCCTTTACAATTTACGCAGTTAAGAGACTCCGCCTCACAAGAGTCTCCGAAGTGCTCTCCACCACAACGGAAACAGCGAGGGGACGATCTACATTTCTCTTTAATGTGGCCAAACCTGCAACAGCGGAAGCATTGGATCGTCGGGAATGTATAAAGATCTACTTTGAATGAGTTGTAGCAAGCGTACACTCTTGACGGAAGAACCTGACCGTCGAAGGAAAGGACAACAGTCTCTGAAGGGAGCCATTTGAAAGAGCCGTCCTGTCTGTTGGTTTTTTTTAAATTGAGACGACGCGACTTGGTAACGCGTCCACAGCCCACAGGGACTTTTACGTTGTTAATGATATCCTCAGGGGACCATTCAGTGGGAAGACCTTTAACAATGCCCACTCTGGTCACATTAAAAGATGGGATAAAAGACTTCAGTTTCTTGTTCGTGAGAGATTGAGAATCAAGAAAATCGTTCGCATCTTGAAAGGAGTGAAAGCTCACTGTAACCCTATTGCGCCCTAGCGCTTTCACAGACCCGTCAATAACATTGGGGAATTCCCGGTGGTGGCTTTGCAAAAATTGACCAAAAGATACGGGGTGTAGAGTGGCCCCAAGGGATTCGCTATCATATTGAACATGGACCGTGTATGGTCCGGGGTCGCTTTTTTCATAACGAGACCTTTCCGAGGACGCCACGGACGGAGTCATTTGTGGAGTTGATGCAGTTGTCGTCGGCGGAGAAGTCTGGAGATGGGCTGGAGGGGTCGCCTGGGACGGAGTATCCTGAAACCCAGAGCGCTGACCAAGGGCCAGCTCCGAGTCTTGAGAGTCTTGCCGAACGGGCTGAGCGAGTGGTAAGCCAGAAAATGAATTTTGTAATAGTATTTCAGTACTCAGGCTATCTACCACTGACCTTTCCCCTGCGCCGGATTGAGAGCGGGAGCGGGAGCGGGAATTTGAGCGAGATCGTGTCTTCTTTGCTGAGATTTTGACATTAACAGGAATACCAGATCGGGGCTTCTGCATTAGGTTTTGTCTACGCTTGCGTGCAGTAAGGTCACGTAGGTCACCATCACAGATGGTTACGAATGCTCCTGGGGAAGTAGGAGACCGAACCGACCCCCCCGGGTCCCCAGGGGACTCGTCCCCCATTAAAAGTTAGTTAAAGGTCGTCCTTACGGAAACGGAATAAGTAGGAAAACAAATAAGGATATGCTACTCGAATCCAGGTAAAATTTGCAAAGATTGCTCTGCTTTCAACTGCTAAAATAAAATTAATTTTTTGCCGCGATTGACGTTCCGCTGACACCTCAATTCTCAACTTGACAAGAATTAGTCAAAAAAAAATCCGTTGTCAGTTGTTGTGACAAATTGTAGGGCTTGTAGCATAGAGGTAGAATAGATAGAGGGAGTCACCCACCCATACACACATGAGTGACAAAGATGTATGCATAGGCAATACCGCAAGTGGGAACGAGATACAGTGTCATATTTTCTGTCCCTCATCGCGTATACGGATTTTTTGTTTGCCACCACACCTGTCAAAATTTGTACTGAAACTGACACCACCATGACGTCACCGATAAAATACGACTAAATTATAAATTACATTAGACGTCAAGAATGTATAAGCTTCTGATACTTCTTAATTTAGTATGGTTAATTTACCATCGTCCCTTTTGGGTATACGCTAGGACGCCATCTATTATATATCCTCTATCTACGGCTTGTAGGCATTTTCGTTGTTAAGTTGGCTATTCGGGACAAACTTTTTCATACATTCCTTTAATGTGAAATGTTGAAGCATTACCTGTGCCCTTAAACGTCAAAACTTGTCTATTGCATTAAAAAACAAAAAGTATCTATGACATCGTCACATGACCCGATTATTTTGTCCCCGTGATCAAGTTCAGAAAATTCAAAAATAATTACGCGCAATGGCCAAAGTGGAAATTGATGACATGCATGATAATTCCCTGGAAAACAGGTAAAGTACGGTTTGTCTCAAATACGTAGTCCAGGTTAAAGTGCATTACATAATTATCTCGGTATAAATAATGCTATTGAAGGTCACAGTTTATTCGCAACTTGGCAAACGTCGTAGTTTATTCTTTGAGTGAGTTCGATATTAAGTGATTGTAATTTATTTACCGCCTTTAATTTTCAGTGGAGACGGTGAACTAATGGGCATGGTTGACGAGGGATCTTTCGGTGAGTGATAATAATAAATAACCTTTAAAAACCAGACCAATGTTATTGGGAAGTTTGTTGCAGTTTGTTTACCTAAACCTATTCAATTCAATTATCAGTTATAAGCAATTTGTTTGGGTATTATTGAATTAAGTGTAAATTGAATTATGCTTGAATTTCAGGGAGTGCTGAGGATCATTCTCAATTAGTGGCTCAATCTTTATTCGAGAACACCGCGGACGTAAACGCCGCTACATATAACTTCAGAGATCTATGTAAGTTTGGCATGACCAAAACAAATATGTTGATTTATAAACAAAACTCCTTCATCCTTTACTATGCAGAAAAATGTTAATACCGCATTGTCCTCTATTTACAAATCCACTAACAAACCCTAGCACTCCCTTATTTCTAACTAACTAAATAATAATAATTGCATGCTAAAAGAGACTAATTGTAAAATTTCCTGAATGTTAAATCCTAATTTTAGGTCACCATTAATTTCTTACACTTACATTTCAACTGAAAATTCCTCATTTTACTTCAAACTGTTTTTAATTTTTGTGTTGATTATGCTGTTTTCGTCACCATATCATCTTCCTCAAAACCGTTATACCATTATGCACTATAAAAGTGAGTGTCCACCAGTACAATTGTGCAAGGTAGCGGCAAGCAAGGAAAAAAATCTACAATTGATCGCCTGACTCGCATATCAGTTCCTATTGGTGGTTTTTTTGCTCGCTCTCCAGTCCGCTACCTTGCACAGCTCTGGTGGACCTCCCTAATTGTACCATTAAATGCCATATATTTTATGTAAATAAGTGAGGATTTTAAAACAGGAGTTGAAAATTTTAAGTGTGACTACTGACACGTGTAAGGGAGGGAGCACTGCTTTTTATCGACATAATTCGTCGGGTGACAAGCAAAAGTCACTACCAAAACTGTCACTGCTCTTCAGAACCTCGTATCTCGGTATGTAGTCGATATCGAGATACGACCTTTGATTTAAGTAGGTATTTGTTACTTAGTGAGATTTGCTTGTCACATGATGATATAGAAGATATACCAATAACACTTGCAAGCACGTTATGTAGTCTCAGAGGCATGAGTAATTTGTTCTCGTTATAAAATATAAAGGTTTTCGTAATTATACTCATTTCAATAAAGAAAATGAAATGGATTAAACTTTCCGATATTTCGAACTTTTTTCGTCATTGACCGTTGAAAAGACTGTATCATCGGAAAGTTTGAGCTATTATTTTATAAAGACGCAAATAAAAAACTATCGATTTATCGATACCATCAATAAACATTGGTGTTCTCTCCCTAAGACTTGTCAAAAGCGGCACGCAAAATTCCGGGCCCTAGTAATTACCCTGACGGAATAGTCCCACTTGACTTTATTCATCATAATCATATCAGCCAAAAGATGTCCACTGCTGGTCCTCCTTTATTCATTTGCGAGGAAATTCAATGCTCTAAAGTAGCCTGTTTCCTCTTACCTATTATCTGATGATAATTGTAATTAATAATTATAATAATATAACGGCCTCCGTAGCCCAGTGGGTAGTGACTCTGCCTACGAAGCTGGAGGTGCCGGGTTCGAATCCTGGTTAGGGCATTTATTTGTGTATTTATCACAAATATTTGTTCCTGAGTTTTATGGATGTCATATATGTATATAAGTATCTATATGTATGTATCTATTATATATATCATCGCCTAGTACCCACAACACAAGCCTTACTGAGCTTACCGTGGGCCTAGGTTGATTTGTTTAAGATTGTCCCGTAATATTTATTTATTATTATTTATTTATTTATTTAATAATTTTTAATGTCGCTATTAATAGGGGTCCACCTAGCAGTTGGCGAGTCACCGTCTGCCAGAGATAAAAATTAGACAGTTTTCTAGGCAGGCGTTCGATGTTTCACCCAATAGCCCAGCCACTAGTCCATCATTTTCACCCAATAACCCGTTTTCTTTAGATTCCATCAACCAGCAGTAGTCCCTATACACCCCAGCGGGTACTGTCTCTGTGTGCGTCCCATGACACAGGCAGGGACAGCATCCGCTGGGTGTACTCCTTGCATTTCATTAAATTGTCAAAAGGGCCTGTACGTGTTGTCTCAGTTGGTACTTTGTAGGTACCTAGCCCCACGCACGCCTCCCAAAGGACCGGGACATCATTGTCCCGTGAGCGGGAAATACATAAATAAGCCTTTTATTTCCCATCATTTTGTATTACATGTGTATCTTTATATATTATTTTCTTCGATAGGAACCACTATTTGGGTATAGGCCTCCTCCAGTTTGGTCCATTTTTTTCTGTCTTTCTGTCTGGATAATTGTAATTAAAACATTTTAATATCTGAAAATTCATTTGTCATTACAGCTGGAGGAGTAACATACAAGATAGTCCAAATGACGTCGGCTGAAGAAACTACCAATACTATAGTAGCACACTCACCAACACATGGTAAGCAAACATTGATTTATTTCATTCATTTTATCGTCTGTTATCTGTTTTGTTTATAAATATTATCATCTTGGCTGTAATCCTACTAATATTATAAATGCGAAAGATTGTTGGATTTTTAGATATTTGAATGTTTAGATGTTTGTTACTCAATCACGCTTAAACGGCTCAACTGATTTGGATGAAATTTTGCACGAAGATAGTTTCTAGCCTGGATTAAAATATAGGATAGTTTTTATCCCGGGTCCATGCAGGCAAAGTCGCGGGCGGAAGCTAGTACTTTAATAATTTGCTATCAACCTTGCTTAATACAATTATTATGGTATGATTTAATACAAATATGAAAATGTATTCTTCAGATACGGCATGGATTTCGTATTGAATCGTAAAAAGAATATTCCTTAAATACTTATGTTTTTTAATTATCAGTCCTTCCAGATGGCGAATTCTTCGTAATAAGCAATCCAGCGGAAATGTTTGGGACCAGTGGAACACCAAAGAAAACTATCCGGACTGAAAGGCTGCAGGCGAAAGCAGTGACTGCTAAAAAAGTAAGTCAACAAGCATAAAAAGTACAAAAAAAAATATCCCGATTCCCGACTATGAAAAACTAACTGAAAAAAATACAATAGGTAATAAATTATTATTAATTAAAATTATTAAATTATCATATAGGCTTAATAGCCTATGTGACTCGGAGCATAATTTCGGAATTCGAATTGAAACCTCATTCTTCAAAATTGTTTCAGAATCTTAAACGATACTATAACGAAAAAAAAAAAAACAATTAATAAAAAAATTTAAATTCTTAATTCTTATAGACTGCTAGTCTTCCTTCCTTTTGGCTCTGATCACTCAATCTTAATCATCATAATATATTATCAGTAGTCTTCACTTTACTTTTATCTGAGTTTGTGGTTTATAATTTTCTAATCACTGATTTAACTATGATAGAGCAGCTTCCAGTCCTGTTCAATGATTATGTTTGTTTTTAGGGTTCCGTACTCAAAGAGTAAAACGGGACCCTAAGCTATTACTAAGACTTCGCTGTCCGTCTGTCTGTCACCAAGCTGTATTTCAAGAACCGTGATAGCTAGAGAGTTGACATTTTCACAAATTATGTATTTCTGTTGCCGCTATAACAACAAATACTAAAAACAAAATAAAATATTTTTTTAAGGGGGCTCCCATACAAAAAACGTGATTTTTTTGCCGTTTTTATAGACATACGGAACCCTTCGTGCGCGAGTCCAACTCGCATCTGGCCGGTTTTTTTAGAGCCATACAACAACAGGCCCTGTCGTAGCAGATATATATTTTTGATTTATTTAAGGTCCCTTTTTAACAACGAAGGTCATTAACACGTTAAACGCCATGGGGGCCACCGATGGCCTCCTGGAATCTCTTCCAATACGCCATGGGGGTCACCAGTGACCTCATGTGAAACCTGTTTTCAAGACACTGGGCTGCGCCACGTGAGGCAGTTATCAGCTATTTTATGCTTGCGGGTGACCAGCAAGGCGCTCTTTAAAAATACTTTCGCCGGGGACTGGGGTACAATTAGTGTAAATATACAAGTTATCCAAAAATATCCGCAAATGAAAAAAATTACATAATTTTCAAATTATAGCGTTTATTCATGCACTTCACATAACTTAAATCGTGTAAATAATAGTAGCGAAACTTATTATTATTAGATAATGGCAAAGACATTCAGAAAGACTCCGGAAAATTATTTAAAAATCACCCAAGTAAGGATCAGGTAAGGCACTTGCATCACAAAAGCAACAAAAATTTCAAAATAAATAGCAAACATACATATAGCGATGTATGTTATTGAAGCAGTGCAAATAAAGTCCTTGGTTCATTGCCACAATAAATGCAAGTAGACTTATTTTTTTATTTTCGGGTTTTATTAGGCAGTACCGCGCCGGTAGAGTGGGCGGCAGAGTGACCGGCGTGGCGTCACGATAACGGTTTTTCAATTTTTCATCCTAGAGCGCCATGGGGGTCACTGGTGGCCGTAACAGAAATATACAATTTATTTATTACTATTTATTTATTTGTGGCGATGAACTTTATTAACAACCACAAGGGAGTTTTTTTTATACATATCGATTAATTTTATAAATCTAGGTAATTACATGTAAATATCCATCATTTAAACAATCATTTAAGTCGTTAGGCAACTTACAGATTTCTTTTTCTTTCTTATATGCTAAACACTCAATTAAAATATGGCTCACAGTTAACTCCAAACCGCATTTATCACATTTTTTTTTCAGTCTTATAGTGATAAGATAGTGTTGGCAACTCCAACACAGATAATAGAGTGACCGGAACGCCTATCATTCGATCCATTCGTTCCAGTCACATCTATGGTTCTATACATTCATTCCTCCACTTTCTAATAAACCAACCATGTAACTTAACGTGTAATTTGTGCATAAAATATTATAAATATTATAATATTCTCTACTGAACAAGCCGGCTTTTAATTACTTCTATTCCAACGAGAAACAGCGCCTACAACCACTGCATCACTGTTCAGATAGCAAGCAATGGGTTAAGTTTGTGTGTGCTATTCTTAACCTAGTAATAGCGATCTGATCTCTTCTACACGTGAAGGGTATCGGTGGGGTTTTAAAAACTGATTCTCTCACACACGATAAATCACTTAGAGTTACCACTTTTCCGATAATTGTTCCAAATTTTTTTGACAGTTGATTTGATCAGCGTTTTAACTTCAGGGTTGCTGGATTTAATCGAATAATTTATCTGTTGATTTTTAGTAGCGTTTTTAGCTTCGATATCAGCTTTTTCAGTTCCAAGGATCCCTTGATGTCCTGGAATCCAGATTAATTCAATACTGAAATGATTTTCTAATAGGTTAATTTTGTTTTATATGTAAAATAAGTGGTTGGGAGTTATTGGGATTCTGCAGGGCAGTAGCAGATATTGTAGCCTATGGACGCTTGCAACTAAAGTGTCACGAACGCGTTGCTGACCCTTTATTGATTTGACTGAATCTGTCTGTGTACAAATGTAAATCCCCCAAATGTGATGTATATTCGACCTTTCTTTAATATCTTAAACTCATCCGATTCAGTCATATCTTGATAGAAATGGTCTACCCTCAAAGTAAGTTTCCCATCTGTCTGCTCCAGCACTCACCGTGTTAGTTAAGTCCTCACTCACACATACAAGCATGTGTGACAAAGATGTAAGCTTAGAGTGGGAACTTTTTTGTTTGTTATAATACGAAAAAATATACAGGTTGGGCCCATGTAACAAGAGCAAAAATTTAAACGGTAGGTTATTGAGCTTGTGAACAATTATTTCCGAGGGGTTTTAATTGAAAAAAAAATTTTTTTTAAAAACACTTAAAAAATTAAATAAAAATTTAAAAATCACAATTTTTTTTTTTAAACTAAAATGCAAAAACTGAGTATTCTGACTCATTACATAAGGTTAGGTTAAGCGTCCTTTTGAATATTTGCTTCTGATACAGGGCCCACCCCGTATTTAGACATGACATGAGATGTCGAGGATGTAGTCTTCTAACGAACTAACTTATATTTTGCTCAGTGGTCCAAAAAGGTTCTTCTGGTCCTACTCAATTTAGTCAGGTAAATTTACCTCTATCCCTTTTGGGCATTCGCTGGGACCACTCTATTAAATCCTCTATCTACAGTTAAGTTCTAGTCACAGTCAAACTCTAACTAATGTTAACCTTCCAGCGAGATGACAAAAGGCGAGCGACACACAACGAAGTGGAGAGGCGTCGCAGAGATAAGATCAACACCTGGATCACGAAGCTGGCTGCGCTGGTTCCCAACTCGGGGCTCCCGGACACGGCGAGCAAGGGAGGGATTCTGGCAAAGGCCTGTGACCACATTACTGAGCTTACAGTGAAACAAAAGAGGTAAGCTTACCTGACTGCCCCAGGGCATTGAGGTATAATGTACTAACCTACCAGAGATGACACGCCGAACAAGAAGTTTGCGCCAGTGTCTCAGTGTATTCTATGACAAGTTACCCTCCCCCCGCATACGTCCCGCCTTGCCGGCCGGCGCACAGATAATGTTCGGGTTGTCTTCTCTAGTACGTTAGTACATTATACCTCAGTGCCCCAGTGTTATAAGCGATTTTCCCATACAAACGCTCTCGACTGTTTCCTCCCTGGTTTTTGAACCAAGAGCAATGATTTTTTTCATCATCAATATCTATGCCGCTATGTTTCGCTTTTTTGGATCTATTTATTTTAAAGAAACTTACAGCGCCTCAAAAATCGCAAAAACGGCTTAATTGAAATGGCTGCAAAAAAGGCGCAGTATGCAAATATAACAACAATTATCCCAAAAATCAAAACAGTGGCGTAGATTATTTCTTCCTTTTGCAGTTTCCAAAATTTTATGATGATTGGTTGCGTTTTGGAGGAGGAAATAGTCGAGAGCGAAACCTCGATTTTTGAGTTTTTTGCGTGGGAATTCTAGTTCGAGCTGCAGTTGTCCTTATCGCATAGACAGCTCCCGCCACCCACAACAGCGCGACAGAAACAATGCGTCAAAAATTTGAGATTTCAAAAGTTGCTCAGCTAGGCATTGCTATTTTTACAACTCTATATAAATATGACTTTTCAAATTTAATGATGATTTAAAATATGTTTGGCCAATTTTATTTCTGAGTATATGGAGGTATCTGTTTATAAATAAGATTTAATTTAGTTTATATAAAGCTTCCGTAAAAGTTATGCTTTAAAAATACGGATGGTCAAATGGACAGTTTTAACGAGTTCTTACTGTAATTAGGTACAATGTATGAACTTATAAAAAGTGTTGATTTGATCGCCTGTATTTTCTAAAGTCTAAATTTTACAGAACGTTTTTGTACACTATATTAAATAATGGTTAAACACGGTTACATCCGTATAATCAGAAACAAAATTAATCAAAACACATTATATATTATCATCAAATATGAAAAGTCATATTTGTATGCAACTGTATGGGAAAAAAATCGTGTTCTTAATTATCTGGCCAAACGGCTTGACGGATTTTGGCAGATGAAGTGTCGTTGGATTCCTCATAATCGTGGGATAATGTGTCAAAAACCAGTGGGGTATTTTGAAAAATCTTCTGGTTTCAGTAGTTGTGATTGTGACTTACCACAACAACAAGAAAGTGTTCAGTAGATAAGTCATTGGCACCATTTACACAGTCACATGAACATTGCAGCAAAATCCAAACAATTCACGATAATGTTGATGTCTCAGTATTATGATAATAATGACTGTAATTGGTGTCATTAGCGCAAATGAAAAACAGTTACTGATTGTATGAAAAATACCAAAACAAGTCAATACATATTACTTGCAAATTCAATAACTTTAACTCGTCCAAGTAGGTACTTACAATACTAATGTGAATATTGTTTCCTTTCAGACTAGAAAAGTTAGAAGTAGACAATGAAAAGCTGGTTCTAGAAATATTAAGGCTAAACCAAGAACTGACAGAGCTTCGGAAAGAGAACTGTACAATGAGAAATCAATTAGCAGACAACTGCGTAGTGCAACGACCAAAGGGCCAGAAGCCTTAGCTGGAGCTAAAACCTATGCAGGTTTCGAATTGAGCAGATGACTACCACAGATGTCAAAATACGAGAGAGATATGTGGGCCACAGAATAAATTATAGTACTACGTGAAGATTTTCTGTTAACAAATGCCCTGTTTAGGTATGCCGAACGAGGCTAAACCTGGCCATCCCTTTCTATCGCATGCAACTCGCTGCGATAGAATGCGTGCGTGCCGTAGCTAACATACCCCCTTGGGCCGGTATGTGCATGTACTTGTAGCGTTTTGAAAATGATCAGAAGGCTGACCAATTGCAATGGATGCTGTCTACATGTTGTAGTGTGTTTATAATGGGGAATGGATGAAAATGTTAAAAGTGCCTGATTATTTTTTTGGTGATAGGAATAACCTTCCTTAGCACTAGTAAAAAGTTGCAGACTTTTCAGCTGCTTCAGTTATTTTTGAAAAATATAAACAGTTTCCTCACTTACGTTTTGGGTTTAGAACGGCGTATAAGACACTTTGCTTGATCCGTCTCATATTACAAAGAAATATCTTAAAAATCCGTGGTAAACTGACACTGGCAACGATATTGACAGCTGCCAGCAGCTATATTTGTCATTGCTAGGGTCAGATATTTAAAATGTTTTTTTGTAATATGAGACGGATCAAGGAAAGTGTCTTGTTCGCCGTCCTAAACCCAAAACGTAAGTGAGGAAACTGTTTATATTTTTCAAAAATAATTGACTCAGCTGAAAAGTATGCAACTTTTTTCTGGTGCTAAGGAAGGTTATTCCTATTACAAAAAAAAACCAGGCACTTCTAAAATGTTCATCCATTCCAATTGCAATGGATGCTATCTCCATGTAGTAGTGTGTTTATAATTGTGTGCGCGCGCCAATCATTCTGAATCGTATCAATGTGTGGGTAGTTCTATTTACATTGTGTGTGATTCTATCACATTCAAGTGGCGAAAGTGGGTATGGGAACAAAAATAACAGCATCTAATTTATGGTGACTACAAAAACTCTTGGTGCTGGATTGACTGAGTGTTCAAAATGTTAAACCATAAGTGAAAAGTGACAAATGTGAACATTGGCAACAGATGTTGCGAGTTGTTTCTAGGTAATGAGAACCAAATATGATGTTTCTGTAAATATTAGTTACAGGGACTGACTGCCTGATATTCTAAATAGTTGTGTGGATAGACCTGAAGTTCACTCGATATTCATTTATAACTTGTAACCTAGCTTGTCGTTCTTTTTTGTAATTGGAGGAGTCAATATGGATTTTGCAATTGGCATGTTTCTCTACATTTACTTGTCATCAATTACTCATATATTATGTATACTGGTGCTTTATATAGAAGCTGTTACCAATCAACTACGAGTTTTTGTATACCAGGAATGACAGTCTGGTTAAAAAATGCACATCAAAATTAATACTTTTTTGAAGTTTTGTTTACTGGGCGTGCTAGTGCATAATAATATAAGTATCATTATAATTATGCAAAAAAAAAGAGTATAATTATGTATACCATGTTGCCAAAATATTATTGTTCCAACTTCAAGTTTTATGGTTAATATGTGTTTTTATCTTGAGTAAATTTGTTTTTGGTTTGATTTGTTTAATGTGCAACATTACATTAGGCATTAGTGTAATGAAAATTGCTTTATTATGTTTTATTTATTTTTAAAAGCAAGTCTTTATGCTAATGAAAATTTTGTGAATCCTAATACTCTCAACCAATACTGAATTCTATTGCATTATTTTATTTTATAAATAACGCATTATTTTCGCGTATCGCATTATTTTATAAATAACTAAATTTTTAAAATAGCCTTGTAACTTTTTCCATAGGGTGACATCACAGTCTATCATAGTTTGTAAAAGCGAAACGAAAACGTTTTCGGCAACATTTTGGAACCCATTTGCACATAATTTTGCTAATTCGTCTTTGCACAAAAGAAATTTCATTTGCCAACCACAAGGCTATGTTTATGTGTAATTAAATGATATTTATAAAAGAGCTGATAATAAGTGACACCAAAGTTAACAATCGAATAAAGTTTAGTGTTAATGGGTCCAATGGTTGAATGAGTTTAGTTATCCCCGTTATAAAGATATGTTTAGATAGTGTTAGATAGTTTGTATGTTGATTTCCAGTCGGTTTTGGGAGGCGTTCAATACCTACTTTATATGGGATTGTTACAAACATTAATTCGGTTATGTAGTTCAGTGAAAGCAACATAGACACATAAAAAAACGATAATCACTTTGCTGTCACTTCACTTGGCGTTGCGTGCCTCTCTTTCATTTGCCGTAGGAGGGAAAAAGATGCAACACGCATATTTGGGCTAATACCGCGAAGTGATGACCTGGTAAAGGTCGCGGGAGTCCGCTGGATGCGGGTGGCGCAGGACCGGCCATTTTGGCACTATTTGGGGGAGGCCTATGTCCAGCAGTGGACGTCTTTCGGCTGATATGATGATGAAGACCATAACATATATTCTGCCATTAACATTTAAAAATTGGCCCGTCCGGCATATCCTCAAGTCAACCGGAGTTAACCTTTTCGACGCTCTGTCTAAGAGAAAAGTTGTCAACCACACGCCAAGTCAACAAGCCATTTAGTGCGCAATTAAACCTTATGTCAATGCAAGAAGGTTGCTATCGCGCTGGGCTCCTTGGCGCATATATCAGTCGTTGGCGTTGAACCTGCGGTGCGGATATACAGTCATGGCCAGATAATTAAGAACATTATTTTTTTCCCCATACAGTTGCATACAAATATGACTTCTCAAATTTGATGATAATTTATAATGTGTTTGTTTCTGATTATACGGATGTAACCGTGTTTAAACAGTATTTAATATAGTGCAAAAGAGCTTCTGTAAATTTTAGACTTTAAAAAATACAGGCGATCAAATCAACACTTTTTAAAAATTCATACATTGTTCCTAATTACAGTATGAACTCGTAAAAACTGTCCATTTGACCATCCGTATTTTTTTAAGCACAACTTTTACAGAACTTTTTTATAAACTAAATTAAATCTTATTTTTACTCAGAAATAAAATTGGCCAAACATATTTTAAATCATCATTTGAAAAGTCATATTTGTATCCAACTGTATGGGGAAAGAAATCATGTTCTTAATTATCTGGCCATGACTGTATGCGTCGAAAAGGTTAATGAAGCTTACTTTTCCACCTAGGACTGTGAATAAGGTGCTCAATTGCCATAAAATAAGCAAGCCAGTGGAAATTGAGTTCTTGACGCCACATCACTTTGCATACTACTTTTTAGAATTTGTGTACGCCTCCTATTAACTGTGACAGAAACGTAGGTAGTAAGTGTTGTTTTTTTTACCACGATGTTCTGCGTGGTAGACGTGATTAAGGTGGTTCGATTGCCATACAAAGCGTTATTTGACATTCGCAGGCTAACGGCGTGATATTTTAAGAAACTTATGTAACAAACTTTCATCAATTGGCTTCCCATTTGCGCCAAATTCCTCCTTTCCTAGAATAAACTTGTATAAACTAGATTAATTTGAGAAAAATAGTTTTCCCAAAATATCACGTGACAAACCAATTTCTCAAATTAATCTAGTTTATGTAAGTTTATTCTAGGAAAGGGGGAATTTGGCGCAAATGGGAAGCCAATTTATGAAAGTTTGTTACATAATTTTCTTAAAATATCACGCCGTTAGCCTACGAATGTCAAATAACGTTTTGTATGGCAATCGAACCCCCTTAATTTATAAAATTCCCATCATCGCCTAAAATATAATACATATAGAAGATGCATTTAAATCGAATCATATCCGATTTTATAATATTGGAATACCAATCACAGTACATTTTGTATTTTTTTATTTATCTCGAGACCCTAATGAAATATAATTAAGTGTTGATGAGGAACTGTCTTTAATTTTCATGAAAACCCCTATTACGCTAGAGGCGCTAGTAAGAAAGAAACAAAATTTGTTAATTTCGCAGATACACAATGGGGAACGGATGAAAATTTTAGAAGTGCCTGATTAATTGTTTGGTGATAGGAATAACCTTCCTTAGCACCAGACAAAAGTTGCAGACTTTTCAGCTGCGTCAATAATTTTTGAAAAATATAAACATTTTCCTCACTTACGTTTTGGGCTTAGGACGGCGAATAAGACACTTCTTTGATCCGTCTCATATTGCAAAAGAATCACAAAAAGTGACATTTAGATCTACCTGACGCGCGTACAATGCGTTACGTGATCGACCAGCTGAGGCTCTAGTATAAGTTTTATCGACACTACGTTTTCGAACGCGTATGCGTTTAGTTTCAATTTGTATGGCAACGCGAACAGCGCCTCTGGTGGTAACTACTAGGAACTACGCGTTGCCATACAAATTGAAACTAAACGCAAACGCGTTCGAAAACGTATATGTATCGAGAAAACTTATACTAGAGCTTATCTTATGCTGTCTAGGTGAGGGATCTTCGGGAGGTGGGATCTTTTGTGCATTTGCGCTCTCCTTTATACCTGCTCCCAGGCTTGCTCCATCATTTCCACAAAGCGGATGATGCAGTTCGCCGGGAGCACCTTGAATTCCTTTGGTTGCGGGTAACCGTTACCAAAGTAGTTCATTCTCTGTCTGGCAAGGGCATGACATTCACACAATAAGTGTTCCATAGTCTCATCCTCCTCGCCACACATTCTACAGTCTAAACTATCAGATAGTCCCATCTTGGCCAAGAGATCCTTGACCCCGAAGTGACCTGTGAACACCCCAGAAATAATTCTGAGTTGCTTCCTACTGGATTTCCATAGTTTTCTGGTCCGGCCCGAATCCACTCTTTCTATTAAGAGCTTAGAGTGCCTTAAGGCGACGTGAGCTCCAAAAACTGATTTAAAAAAAATCGTAGCTCTTGTTTGGATTATAATACGGCTGCCCTAAATTTAATTAGCAATATTGAGGCCTTTCTCGAGGGAAATCAGCTACTCGAATCCTGAGTTTTTGACTTTCGCTCGATAGAAAAAAATCACGAAGATAGGTCTAAAATACGCTTAAAAAAATCATAACAAATTATGCACAACAGCTAAGCATATTAAAATTGATTCTAAAAATTGGCAATGTCATGTTTGAGAGAAATCAGCTATTACATTTTTATTTATTAAAACGCACAAAGAATTAAAATTAAAAACATGATATCCGCGCTTCCAAACACGCACTTCCATCTCGCTCACGCTTATGCTCAGTGAGAGGGAGAGAAGACCACGAACCTACGTCCCCTTAAGCCAGTGCTTTACACCAGAGCTACTGTAGACAAGCTTTCCCATCCAGTTTCATATTCGCTTCCTATTTCGAAATCGATTTGATGGGTTTTTCGGTAACAACAAAACAAAGAAATGAGGTAGAAAATGTGTATCATAACTATGGTCACAATCCTATAATCACTTTTACGAGTTTCTGTTCAGTGACTACAGATTTCTCGGAACAATTTTCATCCAGTTTTTGTTGGTTTCGGGACATCGTATCGCGATCTTTCAAACAGTTTTTCGATGTCTTCAAATGCTTCCTCAAGTTGGTGCTGTTGATGAAGCGACTTTTGCAGTAAACGCATTTAAAGGGTTTCAGATCTGAAAGAAAGAATGTTATTTTTTAACCTTAAAATACGAGAAACCATTTATACGAGACAAAGTAAGTCTAATATCGTAAAGCCTGTTCCACACGATGGGCCACTATGGCTAATATACAGGACGCAACTATACTAGACGGAGAAAGACATACTTCCATCGCATTCCAACGCATAACTGCGTCCCTGTCCCACGACATTTTTTTTTTTATAATATCGGTCCGATAGGCAGCTTATTTTAGTGTTGTCCATTCTCAAATCTTGTCTACTTATTGCTGTTATTATAATGGGGTTGGCCGGTGAAAGCTAATTGTAGATGGCGCTCTTCTAGATTCCATACGATGAGAGAGAGACAGATGATCGATGGTCCCTAACTTGTATGGATACCATATACAGTTCTTAGGCAAAAATCTTCCCCATAGCTTTAATCCGTAGCCTTTTATTTTTAGCCTTTTTCGGAAAACGGTGGATTACCACTTCGGAGCAATGCGGGACGAAACATAAAGTAATTTTCGTAAAAATAAATAAAAACTACTTCCCGCCATACAAATTTAGCTTTTTTAGGGACCATTATTGGTGCTGTCAGTTTGACAGTTGCCAGCCCCATTCAGAAGTAAAAATCTTTATCTACATATTAATGCGGAGGAAGGATTCTATACCGGCAACATTGCAGTATCAGACTGATATCATCGGTAGATGTGAACAGGCTCTAGGGGTGAATATTCAGCAGATATGTGCGAAGATATGTTTACAATTATCATAAACACAGCTCGAAAATAAATCAACTTTAATATATCAAAACACAGCATTCCAGATCTCTGTTTTGGTTCACCCTAAATGAGACCAAATACTTACCTAGATGTTTCGTGACATGTTTCGTGAGGCAGTCCCTGCGCGCGAAGCGCATATCACAATGCGGACAGGCGAATGGTTTCTCGCCAGTGTGGGACCTACAAAATGAAAGTAAACCGCTTTAGTTTTATCAGGCACTAGCTGCCAGCGCAAACGAAGTCGCGGCATTAAATATGCCCTATGTACATCTAGAAATACCATTCAATACGCCGCAGGTGAAATAATTTTTGAAATCGGATAAGTGGTTCTGAAGATAACGTCTTACATATAACGTCGGATTTACTTTGAAAATGTAACGCGAGAGGACTTTTAGATTCGTCGCTTAAAGCGGGTCGTTATATACTAACGCTACTGTCGATATAGATAAATAATAGCTAACCCAAAAAGGTCCAACCCTTGACTCTAATACTAGACCAGAGACCCTAGCACACTAGGTTTTATGTCGGCGAAAATGTACTGAAACATCACGTAAAACGCGACATAAAACCTAGTGCGCTAGGGCCTCAGTACCTCAAATGAATGGTAAGCTGCGCGCGCCTGTAGAACCCTTTATGGCACTCTGTGCACGGTGTGGTTGCTCGCCTTAAAATGTCCGCACATTACAGCTACTGACAAGCTTCTTTCTTGACCCTAAATATATGCCGGTTTAGAAATAAGATAATAGTATCGTAGGTAACAATTTTGTTACTAGGCCATATTTTGGTTTAATAAGCCCCGCTTGCGCAGGGCATCAAAAAATTGTTGTAGACTCATTTGAGTGTTCCCCTCCACGGAAATCTTTAGTAAAAGGCGAAAGATTTATGCGTTTTGAAGGGAAACCAGAGTATCGATTATGAGTAGCACCGCGAACCCCATGAATCTAGGAAAAATCTTAACAGTGCGTTCTAGCCGTCGGAACAGCGACATCTAGCGGGATATTGGGTAAACTTAACTTTTATACAGCAAGTATGATGTGATGTGATGCCAAACATGCATACATCCAACTTTATAAATGCCGTTTTGTTTGTACATTTGAAATATCGCAAGATATTTAATTAATTCAGTCTTATTCATAACGAGTGTAATTAGACTACTTTTACACATGCTCTTGCTCAATTATTTTGTATACAAATAACATGCTACTTACTAGCAACTTTCCAGATACACATGCTATTTTCTCAAAATTAGCATGCTTTCGTGCTACTAAAGAGCATGTGTAACAGTAGCTTACTTACATCAAAATAAGCGTACTTATGGTAAATAAAGGGCGATTTGGCTCCTTTACACAAAACACACGCAAAATAGAAGACCGTTCGTGAGTTTGTTCCTCTACGGAATATTAACGGTAAGGTATACCGATATGTTACGCTACTTGGGCTAAGTCCCACTTCTTGGAGTTATGTAGCAAAAAATCTTCGTAGACTACACACACGAGCGTTCATGTCTTATGCGACACTGCTGAAAAGGCATCTGTCCCTGTCCATCAGCCGCAGTCATTCTTTTCGGAACACTGTTTGACATAGAAAGTTAGAAAGGTGAAAGTTACTTTTTAAATTATATAAATAAAATGCCCTTTTAATCTTATAGTCCAGTAACTTTATACAGCCAGAGCTTGCGTCAAATCCGGTAGTTCTGGTTTTTTGCAGATTTGTTTATGATGTTGGCCCAATAGGGAACATTACTGCAATGTTCTGCCGCCAGAGGCAGCACTACCACTAATAGTAAACCAGTATAGGAATATAGGGATTCACACACACATGCACAATTGATTGTCAAATGAGTGACAAGGATGCTTGCATAGACAATACCGCAAGTGGGAACGAGATACTATGTCAACGCTACTAGTGTCGCCACCTACGAAGAGTTTTGCGTAATGTTCCCTAAATAATCCAAGTTTGTGACATCGAGCGCCGAACGCACCTATGTCAAAAATATAGGTCAAAAATATTATAATTACCTAACAGAGATGCATGGTTGGTTGAATTAAAAATAAATATGTTTTTGGAACACGCTGAGCGGACATAAGATCCCGTTAACGTGCTCACTAGCGCCCCTTGTAAATAAATGTGATTATTTTAACGATAGGTATTTAAAAAAGTAGACCACAATGAATTTTGTATATAAGTACCTTGTGAATACATTAAACTAGTTTTTATGTTGCTGGATCCGTCGATCTATGAATTCAAAAGAAAAACGGCCGTTTAACTTTAGACGCATAGATTGACGAATCCAGCAACATAGTACATTACTGCAGCCGCCGGGAAAGGGCTTCGTATCACTATCCGTCCTCCCTACGGTCGGCCGTCTATACCTACTTACCCGGCAAGCCCTTTTCACGGCTAGGCATGTATAGTGCTTTTCTCAAACTTCAGGAAATCAAACAAATTTTCATAGCTGAACTCCGTGACCATTGCCACAAATTGTGGAATGAAAATAATAAAAAAATACTTCCCGGCCTAGGCCTTCAATTTCCTATGAAATTCCATTACAGTTCGCTCTCTTCTCCTTCCGCCTGAAACGTAATACTTTGAAGCCTGTTATAACGCACGGAATGACGAAATTTCATTGCATTTTTGAGAAAAAACCGTTAATGTATTCAAAAGATACTTAAATACAAAATACAGTGTATATATACTTTATATATAGTGTATAATACTTTTTTAAATATATCTAGTAAAATTTAAATAATGACATTTATTTACCAATGGCGCTAGTGATCACCTTAACGGGCTCATAATAAAAAAGACCACGGAACCAGCATCATCAATCGCAAACCGTCTGAAGTGGCGCCTCATAGCAGAAGCTCATAGCGACCATTGCAGCATTGGCAAGAGTGAGCTCACCGGGTACACCGTCAATATGACGACATGATATATGATATGTACGACTGAGAAGATAGATTAGAGTGTTTTTGTACCAGGGTTCGCAAGGATAATCGTGATAATAACAGATGGATAATTATCGATTGATAATAACAAAAAATTGCCCTCGTGAAAGTGAACTGTATTCGAACGTGTATTTCCGAACTTGTGTCTATCCGAGCGCACGAAGTGTCAACGTGGCGTGCCGCGCCGTAGGGATTTCCCTAACAGACTTCTTCAAAGATGTATAGTGCATAATGGTTTCCCATCGTTTTTTCACGGAGACGTACGAGCGTGTCTTGCTATTTCATTCGGTCACGGTACAAAAAGTACTGAGGTTGAATAATGTAGCATGACAAATGCGAACATTTCCGAGAAAATAGGATGGGAATAGTAGATTGTTAACCAAGGGTTGAAAGTGACCCATTTAACCCGAGATATTTCTGGCGCTCGAACGAAGTGAGAGCGCCAATTGTTCGAGGGTTAAATGGGTAATTTCACCCGAGTTAAACACTCTACTTTTCATTTCGACTGTGAGGAAAAATAATTTTTCATCTCTCCTGTTCTGAAAGTTGACTTTTCATGGGCATATAGCCGGGTGGAAAATAGCGTTTTCTCCCCTAGGGCGGAAAGTAATTTTTTTTTTATTGTTACGGTCAGCCACGGCGTGTGTCGACAGTCGAAGATAATTGAGTTACTTCATATTATTAAAATAAAAACTTTACATATATCGAAACTCAGCTATACATTAAGCGACGGGTTCATTACGACGATGTTGATAAAACATCCTTTTACTGTTGGTATTTTTCTTCCTAATTACAGAAAATCAACATTCAAAACCATTTCTGTAAATATCGGCTGCCCGCCATAATGCTATGAAACTTTTTTTTCACGTTTCGGCATGGCCCTCTAGATTAGTAGCGACGCGGCCTACTCGATTACAATCGATTACAATCGAGTAGGCCGTGGCAAGTGGCCAGTGCAAAGAGGTTAGAGGTTGGATATAGTTTTACTTAGGTATATCTAAATTCGAATAATTAATTTATTTCATATTAAGCAAATAATTCTATACATTTATTTATAGAACTATATAAATACTAGAAATAAGATTACAACTATTAGATCTGATACGTTTTTTAAACTTTTCTAAAGTTGGCAGTATGTGTATTTCACTGATTATTCTTAATATACCTGTTTTATAAAATGTACGTGCAGTATTTTACTTTCCTCACAGTCGAAATGAAAAGTAGAGTGTTTAACTCGGGTGAAATTACCCATTTCACCCTCGAACTATTGGCGCTCTCACTTCGTTCGAGCGCCAGAAATATCTCGGGTGCAATGGGTCACTTTCAACCCTTGGTTAACAATCTACTATAATATCAACCTATAATCGTAATAAACAACTCGTTAATGCAGGTACCTATAGCTGAGTGTCGATTTGTGAAAAGTTTTTATTTTAATGATTTGACGTATCTCTATTATCTTCGACTCCG
Organism: Epinotia brunnichana; assembly: GCA_963854355.1. Classification (NCBI taxonomy): domain Eukaryota; kingdom Metazoa; phylum Arthropoda; class Insecta; order Lepidoptera; family Tortricidae; genus Epinotia; species Epinotia brunnichana. Next base: position 9,876,071 of record OY977949.1, on the reverse strand, counting down.
TGGCTGACCGTAACAATAAAAAAAATACTTTCCACCCTAGGGGAGAAAAAGCTATTTTCCACCCGGCTATATGCCCATGAAAAATCAACTTTCAGAGCAGGAGAGATGAAAAGGATTATTAATTACACCTGTACCTTATATGAATGGTGAGTTCTGCTTTCCTGTAGAACCCCTTTTGGCACTCGGGGCAAGTGTGGGAGTAGCTCTTGCTGTGTCGCTTCATGTGTACGGCGTGGTTGCTCGCCTTGTCCGTCGTGGCCCCACATTCCGTACATATAAATCTCTGGAATAAGATTAAAGGCATTTTTAATACAGTGAGTATTTTTAATATTACCTCAAATTGTAACCAGAGGTAGGTATTAGGGCTATGAACCGATATTGCAAGATTTTTTTTCTTAACTACCAACTTTTTTTTTCCTTATAAAATAATTCAGCACGCAGCTACATTGTCTTACTAATGTGACGTCACAACTGTCACAAGTAACCCGCTTCTTCCATGTGTCAAATGAGTGTCAGCATTACATTGCGGCTCGATAAATTTATTACGCTTTTGTAGACTAAGTTACAATTTTCTTACAATATCGGTTCATAGTACTAAAAGCTATGTATGGTTACAATTTGAGGTAATATTAAACATACAGGAGTATAATTTAAAAAGTAACTTTCACCTCTATCTTAAACAGGGTTCCGAAAAGAATGAACGGAACAAGAACAGATGGATTTTCTGCACTCGTGTTGCATGAAACATGAACGCCTGTGTACACACACGGGCGTTCACTACACATTCTACGAACATTTAATTTCTACATAGCGGCGAAACAGCTCCAAGAAGTGGGGCGTAGCCCAAGTAGCGTAACTTATTGGTATACAGTCAGCGTCATATAGTTAGTAGCAGCCAAAGTAGCCAAATATATCGTAACACATCCTTACTCCTATAGTTATAAAGACGTGTTGCTTGCAACAAACTATCTGATGCTGACTGTTAATATTAATATTCCGTAGAGGAACGAACTCACAAGCTGCCTTCTATTTAAGGAGTAAAAGGGCACTTTATTTACTATTAGGTACAGTCCGCCTCACAAGGGGCTTAACACCTCGCGCTCGTCCTATACCGCGGAATTTTGGGTTGGAATAGAGTTGCATTTGTTTTCTTTTGGCCTTTTTTGAAACAAACGAAATTCAACTCTACTTCTTACGTTAGTTGATTCAAATTTCAATGTCAGTTTGTGTTGTATGGTGGGCGACGTCATGTTAAACTGCCATATGAAGTTGTCAAACGAGTGAAAACGACAAGGTATTTAGGTGTTCAGTAACTTATGAGGCTGACTGTACACTAATTTTGATATAAAACTAGTGACTAATAAAAAAAATTAATTAAAATCTCTTTTGCGATATGGCGCCATACTTGCTGTGTAAAAGTTAAGTTTACCCAATTTCCCGCTAGATGTCGCTGTTCCGACGGATAGAACGCGCTGTTAAGATTTTTCCTAGATTCATGGGGTTCTCGGTGCTACAAGCATCGTCACTCTGGTTTCCCTTCAAAACGTATAAATCTTTCGCCTTTTACTAAAGATTTCCGTGGAGGGGAACACTCAAATGAGTCTATAACAATTTTTTGATGCCCTGCGCAAGCGGGGCTTATTAAACCAAACTATAATTTCTAAGCATTCAAAATATGATTGATGATTATCTTAAATTATACCGACATATATTTAGTGTAAAGCTCGTCAGAAACATAGCAAATTTACGTGAGTCAAGTTTTCTCTGTCTACCCCGCCTGATTCCAGATAACCGAAGAATAATAACTTTGGCTCAGGCTCTTTCATCCTTAATATTCTCATCCTCCACAGTTCCTATACTTCCTATTTTGCATCGAGGTATAGATATTACATGTATTGTTGTGATTCTCCCAACCCGATTCGAAAAGAAAACTGCATATTAGATAGAAATTAGAATTGGCGATGATGTCGTGAAGATGCCATGCGCGCTTTTTAAATCACATTGGTATTACTTAAATAGAACCAAACGAATTTCTTCTTATGAAAATGCCCATTTACTTTACATACATACATACATTCACGCCCGTGTTCCCGGAAGGGGTAGGCAGAGCACATCAAACTTAATTTGAGTGCCATTTTTCGAACGAGCTTGGGCCGAAAATCGTTTGTCTGTCCATCCAGTGTCCGGTGTCTGTCCCGCTGTTTTCGTGAAACGTTGCGAGCATAAGGTGGTTCGATCCCCATACAGAACGTCTTTTGACATTCGCAGGCTAACGGCGTGATATTGAAACTTTTGTAACAATCTTTCATAAATTGGCTTTCCATTCCCCCTTTTCTAGAATAAACTTGTATAAACTAGAATAATTTAAGAAATTAGTTTGTCACGTGATACTTTGGGAAAACGGTTATTCTCAAATTATTTAAGTTTATACAAGTTTATAATAGGAAATGGGAAATTTCGCGCAAATGGAAAGCCAATTTATAAAAGATTGTTACAAAAGTTTCTATAAAATATCACGCCGTTAGCCTGCGAATGTCAAATAATGTTTTGTACGGGGATCGAACCACCTTAATTATATGGATTTGTTGTCGTCAATTTTAGCTTTTTTTAAGTCCGGATTGACTAGTAAAAGAGGCGGCAATTTTGAAGTGCCTATTGATCCTTAACATTCTCTACACAGCTTTAGTATTTATCCATTCAAAGCGTACCTTTCTGGAATTTTTGAGGACTTTTTCCTGTCCGGTGTGGGTCCTCGTGTGTTGTTTAAGCGTGTTTTGCGTTTGAAATTCCATCTTGCAAAACTCACATATCAGCTTGGGGGCCGGTGGTCGCTGGAATGTAAGCCAATTAAACATTTTAGTGAGGTTACCATCAATTTGTTACCAGTAACAGCTAGAAATTTCCTCCTATATGTTAATGTAAGTGTACGTACTCGGACAGAGCATCTAATCCACCAGTGTTCGAGTTACCGGAGCTGTTTGCGAGGAAAAAACCTACGATTGCTAGTCTGGCCAGGGAAAGATGAGCATAGAAAAGAGCGGCAAATTTAAATAAAAAACCGGCCAAGTGCGAGTCGGACTCGCGCACGAAAGGTTCCGTACCGTTATCAATATTTTTTTTTTTTTTTTTTTTTTTATAATTTGTTTAATCTGCGATCAGTCAAAACAACTATGAGCAGATGAGTGGAGAGAGGTTGGCGATTGGCAAGGTAGGGCCATTACCCCAGCTTCCCTTAGTCAGGCAGCACATTGGCTCTCTTGAGTCTCTTTATTGGGTTTGGCTTTAGAAGCGACTGTGATAGAGGGTTTGGATGAGTTGCTAGTCGGTCCTTGTAGTTAGCTGTGTAGCGTTTTGCCTCTTCGAGTATGGTTGGGATTTCGAGATACTCATGGATTTCTGAGTTGCGAGTGTACCAGGGCGCTGATGACAAGACCCTTAAGATGTTGTTTTGAGCTCTCTGGAGAGACAGTATATTGGATTTGCTGGCCGATGACCACAGTTGGATGCCATATGTCCATATTGGTTTCACTATTGCGCAGTAAACATTCAGCTTATTGGGTAGAGATAAGGCCGACTGTCTGCCGAGAATCCAGAGGAGATTTCTGAACCGATGATTCATTTCGTCTCTCTTTTTCTTTATGTGATTCTTCCATGTCATTCTTTGGTCCAGGTGGAATCCCAGATATTTCACACAAGTTGATTGGGGAAGTATATCGGTGCCCAGCTTGACTGGGGGACACGTTTCGCGTCTAAGTGTAAATGTGATATGATGGGACTTAGGGGCACTTGCTTTTATGCGCCACTTGGTTAGCCATGCGCTGGTGTCATCAAGCTGTGCTTGCAGTACTCTGCTAGCCTCTTTTGGGTCTGGGTGACAGGCAAGGAAAGCTGCATCATCAGCAAAGGTGGCTACGGAAACATTCGAAGACTGGGGTAGGTCACACGTATATATGTTGTAGAGGACTGGACCCAGCACAGAGCCTTGAGGTACTCCCGCTTGACAGCTGTAGAGCGAAGATCTTGCATCTCGTACTTTCACTTGGAATCTTCTGTCGCTCAGGTAAGAATCCATTATTAGGTAGAAGGAGTGGGGAAGAAGTTTTTTGATTTTGCACAGGAGTCCTTTGTGCCAAACTCTATCGAATGCTTGTTGAACGTCAAGAAAGGCAGCCGAGCAGTAGCACTTTTTTTCAAGAGATTGTCTTATAGTGCTGTACACTCTATGTACTTGCTCTAAGGTCGAGTGTTGTTTTCTGAATCCGAATTGGTGGTCGGGAATAATATGGTCATTGTCTAGGCAAGGTGACAATCGTTCAAGGATGATCCTTTCCCACAACTTTGATAGAACAGGCGTCAAACTTATGGGACGGTATGATGAAACTTCATTGGGTGACTTGCCAGGCTTTGGAATCATTATTATTTGGGAGGTTTTCCAGAGTGCAGGTACATGTGACGTTCTCAGTGATGCATTGACCAGCATGGTTAAGAAGACAACACACTTCTTGGGGAGCTCTTTCAGTACCCGAGGGGTGATTAGGTCAAATCCAGGAGCCTTATTAGGGTTCATTTTGGCTATTTGCTTAGCCAACTCTCTTGGAGTAGTTGGGCGCAGAGGCAAGCATAGCTGTAAGTCTTGTTTTATAATCTCTTCTATTTCTGGATCAACAGGGGTATTGCATTCATTCGGTTTGAAGACACTTGCAAGATGGATGGCGAAGGCTTCGGATTTTTCCTGGTCTGATCTGGCCCATGTGTTCCCTGATCTGATAGGAGGAGAGCTTTGTTGAGGCTGGGTAAGGTTCTTTGTAGCTTTCCATAGGTTGTAGGTTCCATTTCCATTAGGAGACATCTTTTCCAGACGTTGGTTAACAGATTCGTTAACTGTATCAGCAAGAAGATCTTTTAGTTCTTTTATAGCACGGTTAAGTCTTGTTTTATCAGCGTTCCTGTGGGATGTCTGCCAAACTCTGCGAAGACGACGTTTTTCCGCTATTTTATTCTTGACATTGATGGGTAATAAGGTGCAGTGAGGAGATCCTTTTAGCTCAGGAGTACTAAGCCAGGCCGCCACCTGAATCAGATTAGTAATGTGCAGGCATGCATCATCCACTTCGTCCTTCGTTTTCATTGGCAGTTTGAGTTCAACATTCGACTCGAGGTATTCACGGAAGAAATGCCAGTCAGTTTTAGAGTTGTGAAGACTATCGGTGAAGGTTTCACGGGGCATAACCATTGGGCTTAGAATAAGTATGACCGGGGTATGGTCAGAAGACCCATCAAGGCTTGATTTAATAATAGTGTTTTGTTTACAGATACCTTTCGTGATAAAGAAATCCAGGAGGTCAGGGGTTTTATGGTTATCGGTTGGCCAGTAAGTTGGCTCACCTGTTGATATAGGGAGTAACTTATTAAGATCGATGCTCTTTTTTAGTTCTCGCCCTCTGGTTACTGTCAGTCTTGATCCCCAGTTTGAATGTTTGGCGTTCCAGTCGCCGCCAGCTATGAATCGATTGCCAAGTGATAAGAAAAAGTCTGTGAACTTTTTCTCTTTTATGATGTGGCGCGGCGGGCAGTATATTGCAGAGATGTTGAGAGGTCCGGACCGATCTTCCACTCTAACAGTCGTGGCTTGTATGTAAGGGGTCGTAAATGACTCCAACAAGTAGTGCTTTACGCTGTTTTTGATAATCAGAGCCGTGCCGGCATGGGCTCCGCCGTCTGGATGGGAGGTCAGATATACTGAAAATCCCTGAATGAATTAAAAGACCATTATCAATATATTTTTTTTTTTTTGTTTTTAGTATTTGTTGTTATAGCGGCAACAGAAATACATCATCTGTGAAAATTTCAACCGGAACTATCACGGTATCAGTGAGATACAGCCTGGTGACAGACACACAGACAGACAGACGGACGGACGGACGGACGGACAGCGGAGTCTTAGTAATAGGGTCCCGTTTTACTCTTTGAGTACGGAACCCTAAAAAAACAGCGTGTTGCAACACTGTATAACGGGATAAAATAATAATGATACTTGAACAAGTATTGTTTTTCTTCAATTCACACAATGCAATCAAGCAGAAGGGAGTAAAGTTATATGAAATGAAACTCTTTAACTTCACTCGACTTTATATTTCAGAAGAATAATCAAAACCACTCTCCAAAATTAAAATTTTGCCGAGATATAAAAATGTAACTTTTTATGATACCTATTCTTCAATATGAATAATATTAGCAGTAGGTAAAGCGCCGTTTCCTTCTAGACTTTCCGTTGGTGACTCCTGTGCTGTGTATCGTGCATGCTTTTGGATTTCCTGAGGCGCTGAAGTTCGGTGAGTTGCTTTTGGTTTTATTTAAGTGTGAATAGTGCTTTCAAGGTATACCTGCCACCGCCCGCTCGCATCAAGATTTAGGGAAAGGACGACCGAACGCGTTTTTGAAACCTATGGAAGTCCACTTAAAATCAAAGCCCCACCATATTTTGGTTTATTATGGAACAGTTACTTTCTTAGTTACCATATCAACTATCAAGATTAGGACATCATACTAAAGACGTTTGACACATTTGGCAATGAAATTACTGTGGCCATATAAAAAGTAGCCATATAAAAAAGGTTCATCTTTCCCTGACCAGACTCTAGCCTCGCCGTTGTATCTCTGTTTGTTTTTCACCACCAATTGATTGCCGCATGTGTTATAAATTATTATACTTATTATGTTATACCAGTGGTAACCCACTGAAATTCCTGGCTGTTGCCAAGTAAAAGTTGTCGTTTTAGTGGTAAAAGGAGGGCTTTCTTTCCAGAAAATATCTTAAATATCCGTGGTAAACTGACACTGGCAATGATATTGACAGCTGCAGCAGTTATATTTGTCATTGCCAGGGTCAGATATTTAAAATATTTTTTTGCAATATGAGCCGATCAAGGAAAGTTTCTTATTCGCCGCCCTAAACCCAAAACGTAAATGAGGAAACTGTTTATATTTTTCAAAAATTATTGACGCAGCTGAATAGTCTGCAACTTTTGTCTGGTGCTAAGGAAGGTTATTCCTATCACCAAAAAAATAATCAGGCACTTCTAAAATTTACATCCATTCCCTCTTTGAATCTGTACTAGGCTTATTAAAATTGACTACTCACCAAATGTTTTCTTCCAATATGCCTTACAAAGTTAGTTCTATCCGTCAGGTGTAAACCACAATAATCACATATCCACACCCTGCGCGGTCTAATTTTATGTTGATGCTGTAACTTAGAATGACGCTGAAGACCCATCAAAGACTTAAACTTTTTCTGACACATATTACAGTAAAAATTCGTTATATTATAGTGATTCTCTTTCTCTTGGTTCTTGTGTCTTTCTTCTAACTGTGAGTTCTTGTCTATCTCTTCTATCATTTCAGTCTTCAGTTCTTCTATATCCATTTCTTCCATTTTTATGTCAATATTGCTTGTGTAATCCGTGATTTCAACATTGCCAGTGACGTTTTCGAATGTCTCTATGCATTGGCTTGATATGTATTTGGGAGAGTTGCTGGTTTCGTTTAGATCTAGTTTGTCTCCGAATAATATGTTGTTTATGAATGGAGTTGCTGGTGATTTTATATATGGCATTTCTGGAAGATCGGAACACAGTAATTAACGGTCAAGATATATAATAGGATGGATTCCAATCTTATTTTCACGATGCCATTCGTACCAGTTCTCAAAGAGGATTAAATGTGTGTATGGGACCAGCAAGCATAACATGCAGACAGTAAGAAAAATATTAATTTTCAATACCAATCCCATTTTTAAAGAGCTTATTTGATGCCAACCAAAGTTTGGTTACTTTGTAGTAGATCTTTTGATCCACAATTAAAAAGTTGTTTATGTAAATCCGCAAAAGATAAAACAAAGGTTTCTATTAAGATAATTTTTAAATGACAACAATAGATGCATTAGTTAAACTTTCAACTCATTATAAAATCTAAACCTGCGCGTGAATAATAAAACCTATAATGAATCAGAATAAAATAAAACATGAATGATTTACCGTTAGGTGAGACTAGTAACTCATCCAAAGCAAATTCTTTATTCTCAGAATTCTTCAAAGCCTCCTCTAGATTTCTATCTATAGTACATTGCGACGCAGGCTCCAATTCAATTAGGTCCGTATTTTCACTTTCTTGCTTCAAAAAATCATTGACAACATCTAAAGAATCCATAGTTTCATCAAAATTTCTTTCTTCTTTTATGGGTATCGAGCGCATTTCGGCGCGGTTAGACCCTTCATCTATTTGCGGCATATCTAGAATGTCAAAATCTTTCGGGCATCCATCTAAAGAATCCATAGTTTCATCAAAATGCCTTTCTTCTTTTATGGGTATCGAGCGCATTTCGGCGTGGTTAGACCCTTCATCTATTTGCGGCATATCTAGAATGTCAAAATCTTTCGGGCATCCATCTAAAGAATCCATAGTTTCATCAAAATGCCTTTCTTCTTTTATAGGTATCGAGCGCATTTCGGGGTGGTTAGACCCTTCATTTATTTGCGGCATATCTAGAATGTCAAAATCTTTCGTACTTTCATCAAAATGCCTTTCTTCTTTTATGGGTATCGAGGGCGTTTCGGCGTGGTACCCTTCATGTATTTGCGGCATATCTAGAATGTCAAAATCTTTCGGGCTTTCTAAAGGATCTAGTAATTTAGGCAAGTGTAGGCTGGCTAGAATTTTCTTTGCATTCATTTCTTTGGGTTTTTCTGTATTATTTTCCGTTTTGATTTCTGGATCTTTCTTTGGCATGTATCTGTCGTTGTTGACTGGGCGTGGCGTGGAGAAGGGGCTGAAACTGGAAACAAAACAGCTATAGTATACCTATTTATATGTAAGTGCTCGAAGCGACTCGCCGAAATAACGGGTGACTGGAGGGCTGGCTCATACCTCGCACAGAGGATAAGCATTGCCATCCCACGTGGCAATGCTGCCAGCCTTCTGGGCACGTTGCCCAGCGATGGCGAACTCGGACAAATATTTTATTTGTAAGTTATTTTATTTTATAAATAGTTTAGTTTTAGATATAAGTTATTTTTTCTACTCCTGTACCGTTATCTGTCATTTAAATAGGCTGTAGCTCAAATACAATGACACCACTAATAAGTCGTCGAAAAACTCTATGCTCTATGGCCCAAAAACGCACTGTTTAGCGTACTTTTTTGGTTCATACATTTTTCATAAAAGCACTGTTTAACTTTTTTTAAATCGGCCGCTATATTGCAGTGGTGCCAACTTCATAAACAAATATTTCGAAATAAAAGTATTTATTTACAATTTAACGTTTGTATATTATAAATTATCTACTACAATAATAATTAACCATCATCTATTGTGTGTTAAATTACATGTTCTATAAATTTTTGGTATTATTTATAAAAATAAACAGTTCGAATTGGCAAGTGCAAACAAATTAAAAACAAAACAAACCATAAGCAAGAGCTGTCACATTTCCGATTTCCCACCAAAATACAGTTCAAAATGAAAAGACAAAAGATGATAAACTATTAGTCCCAAACTATTAAGATTTTATTCGTGTTTGTGAAGACAAAAGTGTACGTTCCTTTTAAAATGGTCTAAGTAATTATTAACTGCACTCCTGAAGAAATTGCGTGAGTAGCAAAAGTACAAATAGAAAACTTGCTGCTTGAAAAGTTTAACTATTCTGTAGTCTGCTATTTATTTAAAATTTGTCGTACAAAAAGTATTGTATGCAACGGTGTATAACTGGTCTAAAAACGCTCGTGGCGTCTTTTATTGCGATGCTCGCCAAGGCTCGCATCGCAACCCACGCCACTCGCCTTTTAAGACCCTTCTTATACAACAGTTGCAAAAATACTATTATTTTATAAGTAATTTAGTTTTAGATAGGTATAGTTTTTTATGAATAAAAATTATATAATTATAAGTTGATACAAACATTACGTACCAGATGGCCTGGCCTGAACCTGCAGAAAGAAACTAACCATTTGTTTTTTTTCTTTTATGCTAACATATACCCTAGAGGCCTAAACCAACGCAGATTTATAAATACTGGAATTTTACGACTGTTAGTGTCTCAATTTTAGGAAACTGTCAGAACAGTCTCCTAACTTGAGACTAAAGTCAGAGTCGATGGACGCGTCATCCTGTAACCAGTGCGAGTTGTTTGACATGACATGATGTCAGTTATGTCTGTGCTTATGGATTCTGGAAGTTACTTAAAGTCGGAGTCGATGGCCGCGTCGACCCGCATTTAGTTCAGTGACGCATCTGGCATCAAATGGTTGTTGGATTCTGGAATTTACTTAAAGTCGGAGTCGATGGCCGCGTCGACCCGCATTTAGTGATAGTTCAGTGACGCATCTGGCATCAAATGGTTGTTGGATTCTGGAAGTTACTTAAAGTCGGAGTCGATGGCCGCGTCGACCCGCATTTAGTGATAGTTCAGTGACGCATCTGGCATCAAATGGTTGTTGGATTCTGGAAGTTACTTAAAGTCGGAGTCGATGGCCGCGTCGACCCGCATTTAGTGATAGTTCAGTGACGCATCTGGCATCAAATGGTTGTTGGATTCTGGAAGTTACTTAAAGTCGGAGTCGATGGCCGCGTCGACCCGCATTTAGTGATAGTTCAGTGACGCATCTGGCATCAAATGGTTGTTGGATTCTGGAAGTTACTTAAAGTCGGAGTCGATGGCCGCGTCGACCCGCATTTAGTGATAGTTCAGTGACGCATCTGGCATCAAATGGTTGTTGGATTCTGGAAGTTACTTAAAGTCGGAGTCAATGGCCGCGTCGACCCGCAATCAGTGATAGTTCAGTGACGCATCTGGCATCAAATGGTTGTTGGATTCTGGAAACTACCTTAAATTAAGAACCTAGCGATTCGTCCTGCAGGTCTACTTCCTCAATTTCCTAGTAAGTTAGCTACGTACTGACAGTGTTTGCTTACTGTCTAAAGCTTAGCAAGTCGCATAGCGAGTAGCGAAGTGATACGAATGTTCTATAATATTCTTATCAGGCTGCACTGCACACGCTTGCGTGTCCTTAAGTAACTTGTGCTTGTGGATTCTGGAAGTTACTAATCGAGTCTAAAGTCGGTGTTGATGGACGCATCTGTATGCATCCAGTGAGAATCCAGCGAGTCATCCAGTATGTCGGTTTCTTCGTTAATAACTTCCTTGATGCCACGGGCTGCCGTGTCCGGGAACTCGTCTGGCTACTTATAATTATTAAATAATGTTACTAGTGCTAAAATGGTTGTTAGATTCTGTAAGTTACCTAATATCGATTTTGAAGTCGGAGTCGATGGACGCATCGTCATGCATCCAGTGAGAGTCCAGGGAGTCATCCAGTATGTCGGCTTCTTCGTCAATAACTTCCTTGATGATACGGGCTTCCGTGTCCGGGAACTCGTCCGGCATTATGTCGTTCATGAAGTTACGGATACTTGTGGTTGTAGATTCTGGAATATAGTAGTTTGTTTATTTAACAAGGAATATGAACCTGGTTTTAATTATGATGTTGATGACGTTAACGAGAAGTTCAATAAGTTTGAGCAGTCGTTTTTTTTGCACTATTGGATTAAATAAATTGTATCTAGAAAAGGGTAGTAATTGAAACATTCAATGGTATGGAACCTAGTCAGGTGATATGTATAATTTGCAACTCTATTAAGTGATACATGTACCTATATTATGCTTTAATTTATAATTTTTTTCAAGACTCATATTATTAGTCTTATTTATTTATTTACACAAATATTTTTGAAAAAGAATGTCTCAGATCGCAGGTATTTGAAATTATATAAATTAATATAAATTATATAAATAATTGTAAAATATATTACCTACCATTATCATCATCCCTAATAGCCCTTTGGTAGGCTGGAGTACTGTTGCCAGGAAATCTGAAAAACAACATTCGCACAAACAACATCTATGATAAGTTTCTGTCAAAAATTTAATTTTTAGTACAAGCTTTTATTGCTTACTGTACTTTTCTGTATACCGTCATCAACTATTGAGATGATTCTAACAAGCCCAAACTCAATGGGGTTACGTCGGCTAAGTACCGAATCCCCATAGCCACCTTCTGTCTCCATCATCTGATCTGCTTGATGGTATCATAATATTAAATTGTAATCCAAACTATAATAATAATATAGCCTTTATTGTTCCTTGACTTCATGCAAATAACAGATAACCGTAACTTTACCCAAAATTTCAGCTCAATCGGTTGGTAATATCTGCTTCAAAATTGAGTTGCAAGATTTCACCCGAACATGGTTACATACATTGTTAATAGCACAGTTATTGTTAACATTTAACCAATGTAAGTCATCAGAGTTACATTGGTTATATACTGAATTTCCATGGCCACCTTCTGTCTCCATCATCAGATCAGCTTGATGGTACCATAATATTGAATTGTCATCCAAACTATGCTAATACCCAGAATTCCAGCTCAATCGGTTGAGGTTAACTGGTTCTAATTTCAGTTCCAAGATTTGTCTCCCCCCTAACAAACAATGGAACAGGTCAAGTTTAATAAAAGCTTGTACAAATGCAGTGGGTTATGGACCTTCGAGACATATGGCACTTAAACCTATGCTTAACTCACTAGTTCTATTTATGTACTCAATAAAAAGCTTCTATTGAGTGATTGAGAAAACAATGAAAACATAAGGAATTAATGAAATCAATTTCAGAACTGAGACCATACTGGTTAGTGCCAGAAAAACAAGTTGGTTAGCCGTGTCTACACTGGATGCATGCTCGGCCGAATGCCTCGCCCGAGGCATGCAGCCGAGAATGCGGATGCTCAGCCGCATCACTGAGCGCGCACATTAGGGCAAGGCGTGGCTCGCAAAGGCACGGCTACCTGAGCGCGCACGCTCGGGCGAGGCGTGCTCAACCGAGGCATGCGTCCAGTGTAGACAGGGCTTTTGACCCGTAAGACCCAAAACTTACCGAAAGGTCCACGAGTCATCATTAGTCTTCAGGAATGTGCTGAGATCCAAATTCTCCTCATTTTCTCTGAGCCCATGGTAGCTCTTGAACAGCTTGTCGGAGTTGCGGCACTGCTTCTTGAAGTTGCAGGCCACCTTCATGTTCATGTAGCATCCTCTGCATAGTTGGAATGTGAAAGAGTCAGTCCGTTTGACCTGAAACATCAACAAAAACAATAATATACTGTTTTGCTTTCCTTAGACCATTTTCAAACTTTAATCTAGTTTAGCCCTAATTTTTCCGTTTGAATACTTTGCCTTAGTTAAAATAATAAAGGAATTGTAATTTCATAAATATTATTACATTTCCTGTTAGATGATTCTTTTGTAATATTTGGTTTTTGTGCATTTTTTTAACTGCACGTGTATATAAATATTGACGTTTATTTAACCTGTAAACCGGTGCAATATACAAACAATCTTCTGTTTTTCTCGGTGTATTGTAGAAGTTCAGTTGGTTCTTCATACTTAACCAAACAGCCTCGGCAGAATCTATCCATTTTGTTAATAGGTTGTCCTTGTTTTAGACGGAAACATTATAAAGTACCTAAGCATAAATCTAAATGAAGGTAAACAGTAAAATAAAATAACTTAGATATCGAGAGCTCACGAATTTACAAGTTTACAACCACTTCAAAGAGAATATAAACACTACGTTAAGTTTAACCACTTTACAAAAAAGTCAACGTGACGCTGACCGCTGACCACAGATTACTAACCGCTGACTGACTGACGGAATTTCTGACATTTCTGAGCTATAACCACCTCTGTAATCTGTGATAACCACGAACTCCGAATTATTACTTATCTGTGGTTCGAGATTCGGACACAGAATAAGTAATCTCGAACTTCGTATATCTCCGTTTCTGTCGCACTTATAGTTTATGATACTTGAGCGACAGAGACGGAGATATACGAAGTTCGAGATTCGAAGTTGTAGCCGAAATGACAGTAACACAGATAACATAAAGCATAACTATCGTAAAACACGCTAACACATTCGTGCTCGCTATTCAACAATTAGGCAAAACAAGACATTCGTGCTGTGTAGCACTGCCGTTGGACAAATTGCATCGTTTCTAATGTACTTAACACGTTCCGTATTAGCAGCCGCCACAAGTACGAAATTGGCAAACTGCATGCAGTCCGCCGCGTGATTATACAAGGGACCATTGTGTGGTTACTTAGTTGCATGGCAGATGGATGGATATATTGGATATACATATAGGCTTTTTTACAAGAGTATGTGTCGCGAAGAGGGTTCGCGAGAAATAACCCTTAAATAATATTTGTATATAGCAACATTGACTGAACACCGGATGGACTCAAACTCTATTTTATCTTTGGTAAGCTTTGAATTTTGTCGCTAAAATTCTTTTGTTTTCTGACATTTAAAATGATATAAATTGTGATGGTGAAAATAGTTTTTGTGCCCGTGGTGGTGACAATGCCGGCCCAGCAACATAATCCGGTTATCCGATGACGACGCGCCGGCCGGCGCAGCGAGAGCGACCGCCGCGCACTTCACCTCGCGTACCGCACCGTGCTCGCACGCACTTACATTTGTACGCGCCGCGACTATTGTAGAAATCTATTAAATTACAGTGTTTACAGTCCGCTAATTATTTCCTTTATAGACTAGAGATCCCTCTACCTGAACACTAGGGCACTAGTCTCAACATATGGTCCTTAACTCGCCGAAATAAGCGACCAATTTCTACGCGCGGCCGCGGTATTCAACACCTTCCATTTGCACCCGCCTTGGAGTACGCATCCGTCATCAAGTGGATTACTCAGCACGACGAGGTTCCGGGTGCTGGTAACATAGCAGCGCATCCTCCGAGCCCCGTCTTCAGTGGACTTCGGGTGTAGCCTCTTATGCAGAAGTCTTCGAGTACACTCAACTTCGTATTACAAGCAACGGCTATACCACCACAGGAGAAGAGCGGCATAGCAACAATCAGACTTAACGCGAGAACGGAGTCAACATTGCATAAAACGCCATAATTCTCACAAGTCATTCCCAGAAATAAAACTACGAACAGTACGAGACCTTTCGAACATCGTCGGATAATCAAAGTGACTGGGATAGCGTTAAAGACAGTGAGGCCTTCCAATTATTTATTAATACAACAATTTCTTATTTAAAATCATAATTTTAATTGAATTAATTACAATTTTTAATTATTTACTTGCGAAATCGTAAGAAAATAACAATTCAATTGTTTTTAAGATAGCTTCATTGTTAGGTAAACACCATTTACATGTTTATTTACGAAGTCTTAAACTAGGTATTTATTACTCATATCGTATTAACACATTTATCTTAATAACCAATTCGAATAAGATATACATGAACACAATTTTACTATTAATATAATCTTTATACAAGAATTACAATCAATTACAACATATTAATTAACATAAATATTGCGTTTTTAAACATTTACAATCATAATCATCAACAAAATACAATTTACACGTAGGTATTTACACGTTAAGTGGCATACTTTTATACACAATCAGACAATCATAACAAGTAACACGCAAGAAATTCATTCTAGTCATCAATTGTAAGCCTATAAAAACATAATAGAACAATATTAGTTGCTAACTCATTACGCCGGTGCATAAAAAATTCACACCGATTCACACAAATAATAAGTGGGTACACCTAATATCGTGTTTCTATGGCCACTCTTGCACTCCTTATGGAATAGATTAGCAATTTCACGAATTCAGTCGACGAAATTGTTGCGCCTGGTAAAATATTCTTAGCAACACATTTCACGTCAATCGAAATTTTTGCTAATTTATTCGTGTAGAGACGTTACAAAGTTACTTACACAGTAGTAAACAGTAGTGATTTGTTTTTTATTCAGATTTTTCAATTTATATCGCACATAATGGCTAGCGAGCTTAAAATCAAGGATTTAGTAAAAAAGCGAGCCACTATTAAAACAAAACTCACACAATTTACTTCACACATGGCTACAGCAAAATCTTGTGACCAGTTGACCGATTTGCAACTGGTGGAACTAGACATGCGTCTCAAAAAATTGGATCTTTCGTATGAATGTTTTGATTCCTACCAGAGCGAATTGGAGATGCTAGCCGTGGACCCGTCGGCGCAGTATCAAGAACGGGAGGATTTTGAGCGTTCTTACTACCAGGAGCTGGCGGCTGCTCGCGAGCTCATCGATAGGGACCGCGCTAAGCGCGACAAAGATGATCACATCCCTTCAGAGATAAGCTCTAATGAATGCCAAACAGCTATTGATCATAAACAGCACAACGTCAGATTGCCCAAAATCAATTTACCTCACTTCAGCGGTGGCTATCAGAATTGGTTGGAGTTTAAGGATATTTATGTTTCTTTAATTCACTCGGAGGCAAGTATAGACAACATAAATAAATTTCATTACCTGCGTGCTTCTCTACACGGAAGCGCAGCGTTAGTGATTAGAAGCTTGGATTTTAAGAGCGATAATTACCAGTCTGCCTGGACGCTTCTTTGCGACAGGTACGACAACAAACAGCTGCTTATCAACAATCATGTTCAGGCACTTTTTAATGTAGAATCAATCAATAAAGAATCAAGCCAAGGCCTGCGACAAATTGTTGATATCACAAATAAAAATCTAAGAGCTTTATCGACACTTGACCAACCAACTGAACACTGGGGCACACTGATCATTCATATGATGGCATCTAAGCTAGATCCTATTACGAGCAGGCATTGGGAGGAACATAGGAACTCATTAAAGGAGTACCCGAATCTCGTTGACTTCATAACTTTCTTAAGCAACAGGTGCAATCTTCTTGAAACATTGGAAGAGGCAAAACATAATAAAGTTAAATCGGACACGTCTTTTAGCAAGCCCAAGAGCTTCTTAGTGTCCTCAAATAGCGAGATTCAAAAGGTCAAAACATATACCACTTCATGTCCTCTTTGTCAGAAACAGCATTACGTATTTAACTGTGAAGCTTTTAGGTCCTTGCCAGTTGAGCAACGCTTGACTAAGGCAAAAGAATTTAAAGTTTGTATGAATTGCTTACGCCCAGGACACACATACATCAAATGTAGGCTCAGCCATTGCAAATATTGTAAAATCAAGCACAACACCCTACTTCACAATCATAATGAGCCAACATCAATTCCTGAGCACGTAGCCTTGACGGCAAAGGATCAAACCGTCAATAACTTATCACAGCACGTTCTTCTTTCAACAGCCGTGGTCAGGGTGTGCGACAGTGAGGGACAGTTGCACAACGCCAGGGTCTTATTGGATAATGGCAGTACAGCCAATTTCATAGCGCAGGACTTACTGGGTAAGCTTAATTTACCCACTCGACCTGTCAGCTCAAAGGTAACTGGGATAAGCAATCAGGAATCTAGTAGTGCACAATCTTGCTCTCTTAAATTGGAGTCTTACGATGGCAGCTACAAGACCGAAATTGATTGCTTAGTATTGCCAAAAATTACATCTTCTATCCCTAACAAATACTTACAGGTCCAAAGCATACCAATTCCGTCGGGAATTTGCCTAGCCGATCCTTCATTTCATGAACCGTCTTCAGTCGATATACTTCTCGGTGCATCGGTCTTTTGGAGCGTTATCGGCACCAATCGCATTGATCTAGGCAAGCATAACCCGACTCTTTTTGAAACCAAGCTTGGCTGGCTCCTATCAGGCGTCTTGTATCAGTCAAGCTCGGCTAAGCCCGTTTGTTTGTTCCTGAATGATGAGCAAACGGATACATCATTAACACGATTTTGGGAACTAGATACCATATCCCAAAAACACAATTTCTCGGTAGAGGAGAATGCGTGTGAAGACAATTTCGTCCATACCACAACAAGGA
Source organism: Epinotia brunnichana (assembly GCA_963854355.1). NCBI lineage: Eukaryota > Metazoa > Arthropoda > Insecta > Lepidoptera > Tortricidae > Epinotia > Epinotia brunnichana. The sequence goes on along the minus strand of OY977949.1, from coordinate 9,858,179 downwards.
ACGACCAAGGGCGATTTGTCGTAAGAATGCCTTTAAAGGAGTCTCCTGAAGCGTTAGGGAGCTCCTACGAAATGGCCAAGCGCAGGTTCTTATCGCTCGAACGTAGGCTAGATAGGGACCCTCAACTTAAGGAACGCTACGTTGAATTCATGGAGGAGTGCGAGGCACTAGGTCACATGAGCGAAATAGTTCCACGGTCTTCTCTGCCATCGTATTTCCTGCCACATCACGGAGTTTTTAGGGAGTCTAGCACCACTACGAAGCTCCGTGTAGTGTTCGATGCATCCGCGGTCACCGGATCAGGAAAATCCTTAAATGATATCCAGTTGGTAGGGCCCAGGGTACAGGATGACTTATTTTCCATCCTGCTTCGGTTTCGCCAGCATAAGTATGTCGTGTCGGCAGACGTCGAAAAGATGTACCGACAAATTTTAATCGATGAAAGCCAACGCCCCTTACAGCAGATCTTATGGCGTTCAGATCCATCCCAACCACTCAAAATATTTTCCCTCAACACAGTGACATATGGCACGTCTTCGGCTCCGTTTTTGAGTACACGATGCCTCTTACAGCTGTCGCGAGAGTCACCAGACGTACAGACACAAAATGCAATCGCCAGAGACTTTTATGTCGATGACTTTTTATCTGGCTCAAATTCCATTCAAGACACAGTTGCACTGTGTTCTAATGTGTCCAATGTTCTTAACTCTGCATGGTTTAATTTAAGGAAATGGCAGTCCAATAGCTTAGAAATAATTAGGGCCATTTCTGACAACACTTCTAGTACAGATTCTGTAAACTTAAGTGAGAACGAACTGTCTAAAACATTAGGCCTTAAATGGCAGTGCATTCATGACACTCTTACCTTTCAAATACAAATAAATTCACCATCCGTGGTCACCAAACGTCACGTCCTATCGGCGATAGCACAAATTTTCGACCCACTTGGTCTCGTAATGCCTTGCGTAGTGCAAGCTAAAATTATAATGCAGAAATTGTGGGTCGATAAATGTTCGTGGGACGAGCCACTCACAGGAGATATATTAGCGTCGTGGAATAGTTTTGTTAGCAAGCTTCCTAACCTTAATCACGTTAATATACCTAGATGGGTCTTATGCGAGTCGCCGGTGACCATAGAATATCACGTCTTCACAGATGCCTCCGAGAGAGCTTACGGAGCTTGCCTGTACGTTCGCTCCGTGGCGGGGGATGGCTCTGTGCGCGTTAGACTTCTTGCATCTAAGAGTAAAGTAGCGCCAATCAAGGCCACAACCATTCCGCGTCTTGAGCTTTGCGGAGTCTTATTAGGGGCAAGATTGTGCACTAAGGTTCTTGATTCTCTTAGTAAAAAACCCGATCGCTGCGTTTTTTGGTGCGATTCGATGATAGTGATGGGTTGGCTATCATCGAATCCAGCTCTTCTACGACCTTTTGTAAAGAACCGCATCTCCGAGGTACAAGAAAGCTACAGCCATGATTCTTTCCATTACGTGCCTTCAAAGGAAAACCCTGCGGACCTTGTATCTCGTGGACTTAGCGGTGATCTCATCTTAAACAATGAGTTATGGTGGACAGGACCGGCATTCCTGAAACAGGACCAGTCCCTCTGGCCAAATCCTCCAAGTCCTGATAGGACTACTCCATTGCCAGAGACTGTAACCAATAGAGCCTTGGCTTTGTGCTCTGACTCATCACCTGAAACGTCCTCATCAAATCCATTGCATGCATTAATTAAAAACAAATCTAGTTACTCTCAATTGCAAAGAATAGTAGCGTATATATACAGATTCATACATAACTGTAGAAACGCTGACCGCAAGCTGGCCGGTTCTCTTTCGTTTTCTGAACTGGCCTTTGCTTCTAGTCATCTCATCCGCACATCTCAAAAGGACTCGTTCCCTGAAGAGTACAAGCTGCTTGAGTTAGGAAAAGGCTTACCAGGTAAGGGACGGCTTTGTTCACTTTCACCTTTCTTCGACTCTGGACTTATCAGAGTTGGAGGCAGGCTAGGGAATTCCTTCTATGATTACGGTGTTAAGCATCCCATTGTTATCTGTAGTAAACACCCAGTCGTCAAGTTGCTTTTTAAAATGTACCACAAAATAACGTGTCATGCAGGTCCACAGTTGTTGTTGAGTACCTTTAAGCACAGTTACTGGCCTTTAGGAGGAAAAAACCTAGCGAAACATGTTGTCCGTACTTGCCTCCGATGCGTCAAACTTAAAGGCGAAACGGTGCAGCCAATTATGGGCAACTTACCTAAAGAGAGACTACACCTAGAATATCCGTTTTATGAAACTGGCACTGACTATGCTGGACCAATTCTGCTAGCCAATCGCAAGGGTAGAGGGTGTAGGCTCGTAAAGGCATACATCTGCATTTTTGTGTGTCTAGCTTCAAAGGCACTTCACTTGGAGCTCGTCTCGGACATGACTAAGGAAGCTTTCATCGCAGCTCTTCACCGATTTGTAGCTCGTCGTGGTAAGCCTAGAACCATCTTTTCCGATAACGGCACCACATTCGTTGGCACCTTCAATGAGCTCTCTAAAATACTGCAGCAAGATTTTGCTGTAAACATGGCCAACGAGGGTATCAACTTTTCATTCATACTAGCATACACTCCTCACTTTGGAGGCCTATGGGAGTCAGCTGTTAAATCAGTTAAGCATCACTTGCGGCGAACCTTGGGCCTCACACATCTTACGTATGAGGAGATGTCTACGTGCTTAATCCAAATTGAAGCCATCTTAAACTCACGTCCTCTTACACCTCTTTCTGACGATCCATCTGATCTCGCGTCGTTGACTCCAAGTCACCTTTTAATTGGTAGGTCTCTTATGTCTGTACCTCACCCGCAAATCACCGACAAGAAGATCACATCCCTTCAGAGATTTCAGCGCGTGGAGTTCCTCAAACAACACTTCTGGGCAAGATTCTCCAATGAATATGTCTCTGGACTTCAGCAGAGAACCAAGTGGCGCTGCTCTAAAGGACATTTGAAGGTTGGGACCATGGTATTGATCAAGGAGAAGAATCTACCTCCTCTGATGTGGCTCCTGGGTCGCATCGTACACGTCCTGCCTGGTAGAGATGGCGTTGCTAGAGTGGCTGATATCAAGACAAGGAAGGGCATCATCCGACGGGCCTTTAACACCATCTGTCCTCTTCCCATTCTTAGTGTTGAAGCCTCAAGCTCTTCAACGCCGGGAGTATATGGTGGTGACAATGCCGGCCCAGCAACATAATCCGGTTATCCGATGACGACGCGCCGGCCGGCGCAGCGAGAGCGACCGCCGCGCACTTCACCTCGCGTACCGCACCGTGCTCGCACGCACTTACATTTGTACGCGCCGCGACTATTGTAGAAACCTATTTAATTACAGTGTTTACAGTCCGCTAATTATTTCCTTTATAGACTAGAGATCCCTCTACCTGAACACTAGGGCACTAGTCTCAACAGCCCGTTTCCTGACCTGTTACCCAAAGCTAAGTATCTTGAAAACATGTAGAATATTCCTTTATTTAAGTCTTTATTAATGGAGTGGAAGTTAGGTGACTTGGCGAAACTCATAGAGCTGATCAAGCAACCTATTTCCATCCGATACGCTTATCCGTAATATATCATTAATGTTATTGTCTGTCGCTACTAAGAATCTGAAGAAGGCTTGCGAGCCGCCGTTTTAATATTCGGCAACTTTGAGAACCGAAGGGTTCACCAGTGCACGTAGACTTGGCCAATTCTATAGGCAGGGAATGAGTAAAGAGTCCGCGCGACTCCGTCTGGGTTCGTGTGAGCTCAGGACGAAACATAAGTAAGAGGGTCCTTGCGACTCTGTCTGAGCCTGTGGGCTACCAAGTTCATAACATTCAATAACATGCTAAGGATAAGTCAGTTAACGTTTTTACCTATGCGTTGAAGGCATAGTCAAGTACTTAGAGGATCTAGCAGATATTCATGTTTTCACCTTTAAACAGATGGGACATTCAACCCAACTACATGGGATCAGCGGACGGTGCCAGGTCAAGGAACACTTATAAGGTAAGACAGCTGACCCAACAATCTGACCAGAAAAATTGACTCAACGTTCCTATTAAAGGATTCTCACTTAAATTTATAAACTACAAGTTAATGGTCTTAATATCAATTTATTATACATAATATTACATACTCTAATTGCGAAGCAGATATATCAAATCCAGAGGAAAGTTAATCCAAGAGTTACATTCCATAGGACCTGGAGCTAGAATGTCCTTGTGAGGTTATTCTTCTTTGAATACACTCATGAAGACATTATCACTTTTGTACGCAGCCGTATGTTAAGGAGCGGGACAAAATTTGGTGGAGGTGCTGGGATTTGAATTTGATAAATATGTAGCTCAGTATTTAAAGATTCAGTTGAAATAAAGTCTAGTGCAGATTAAACCAAGTCTGATAAATAAAACATATTAATAAACCTTTAAGATCAAGAATATATATAACTAAAATTAAAATTTTCATTTTAGTGGTCAGCTGTCTTATGATTTTGATATTGAGGACATCTTTGGTTGAGTAGGGAAACTAATAAAAACAGACATTGTTATTTATTTGTGTAACCCTTAGATATAAGAAATAACAGGGACGTTGGTAAAATGATTAGAACTCATTTTACAAACGTTGTTGTGTATAAAACACAATTTTATCAATTTGAGGGCTAAAATTATCAAGAGCAAATTGGTTTAGCTACGCGGCACCAGTTGTAACGAAGAAGTTCTACTATTCAATCATAGATGGCGAGTTACGAGTTATTCGGAAATAGTATTTTATTTTAGGAAAACGTATTACTTTTATATCAAATAAATATTTATACGTTTTAGAGAATTTTAGTAGATATCAAATAATATTTCTTATTTAAAAAGGTCAATATAAATAATTGGAAAGAAATTGACATCTGGCAAGGTCGAAACGTCAAATTGATATTCAATTTTTCTTTTATCTGTCAGATCAAATCAAAGGAAATTTAATAATTATATTACTAATTAGTTTCGTAATTCAATAAACGTGAAGTAAATACAATTACTTACTTATTGTAATAAATTCTTTAGGTGGAACAAGAAGAACGTTCTCGCAAAAAGGAGACTTATTATTTGTCAACAAGAAAATATTGTTTGAGGCCTTCTACAATATTGATTGAAGTTATTTAAAGGAAACAACTAAAAATAAAACAGGGATAATCGTGATCATCAGGTAAGAGTGATTATTTACGTTTTTCAAGTGTAATTATTCATCGGTCAAAGTATTTTGCCGGTAAGCAATTTACAATTTGAAATTCGCATTTCTAGCGAAATAAAGTATTAGTATAGTGCTGAATGAGTTATATTATGGCAATTGCACATATGGAACGATACATTTGTTAAATTTGACAGTACTGCAACTAATTTTCTCTTAAAAAACCCGTGATTATAAAGTCGCAAACATAATTTGATCAGGTAATATTATTTTCTATTAAAACTTATTGTGTTATCCTCTATCAATAGGATCGGTGATAATAAATGAATAGAAGAACCTATCTTCAAGGAGATATACGATAAATGTAAAACGAAGTGTTACAAGATCGAGAGGTATGTAACAATGTAATCGTGTATACTGTAAAGCGAGTGGTTACTTAGTGTTACCTATGCAGTGCATATATCTTATTTGCAACATAAAACTGGATAAGTAAAGAAGGTTTTTGTTTGTTTATGGATATGTATTAAGAAAGCACAGTAACACTTTGGAACAAACATTGTTTACTCGGATGAGCAAAATTTCACATATATTCTGCATACATATATTGCAGTGTGTGTGTGTTATTAAAGGTGTTCAATCATTGTATATTGTGATAAGACCAAAGCATACAGTTACTAGGGTAAAGTAGTGCTTACTGCGATATTTAGTGACAGGTAGTGACGTATTTGTTTTGATTGATTCAATCAAACCAAATAGGCGCTATCAACATGCATATTTAGTTGTGTGTCATTAATAATAAAGACCTGAGTGATTTTCTTGTGGTTCCATATAACGAGATGAAGGTGCACGGTAGTGCAATGGGCAAGTCAGATGGATAAAAAGTGGAAATGTTTCGAAGGAAACAGACTCGTCCAACTAAGTGTCATGGTTATTGACTATACTAAGTCATGCTTTAATTGTTTATTATGCAATTTATTGGAACAAGAAATCACTTGGTAATATGATATTAATACTTTATGTCAAGTACTGTTTGAGATATGTCACAACATTTATTGCAAGGCAGTAGGGTAACTAATTGAGTGTATACTGGAAGTGAATATGCTTCATACAGAATAAACTTAATTAATATTTACCAAGACAAATTATTAGAGTCAACGCTACTGTGATAAATATGGATGATATGAACTATTGTACTACAGGGTGTTTAAAATAATTTCAGATTTATACTTGTACATGCAAAACCATGGATGAAATATATTTGGGTAGATTAACCAAATTTGTGGAAAACATCAAAAGCTTGTCAAGCAGCTCTCGTGTTCTTTGTGTTCTAAAGTCGTGGTCTTCTGAAGATGAGGAACAAGCAAGAATTTTGGCATCAAAGCTACAAGCTGTACTTGATCGATTCAGCAACGAATTGTATCAATATTTTAACAGTTCTCAAGATCCTAATGCGGATGAGATATCTAATATGACAACTGAACAATTGGAAGGAGACGAGATGTTGGCTGAATTGAATGCTCGAATACAAGTCAAGAAAGACAAGGCTGTTTCTTCTTCTTCAAGCTCGGGTCAGTTAATGAATAGAGGAAAATTACCGGAATTGGTTTTACCAATTTTTTCGGGAGATGTACTTCAATGGACGCAATTTTGGGATCAATTCTGTTCTATCATTGATCAGAGAGAGATGAGAGATGTCGATAAGCTACAGTACTTAAAAGCTTCTTTGAAGGGTGAAGCAATGACAATCTTGGAAGGTCTTGAGACCACTAATGACAACTATAAGATTGCCATCACCACTCTCACAAATCGCTATGGGAAAAGGATTCAAATTATTGACGCGCATTATTCAACTCTCTACAAACTTAAAAGAGCAGAAAAACAAGAAGAGTGTAGAAAAACATTGGGTGAAATAGAGAGACATCTTCGTGTATTGAACTCACTAGGAGAAAATATTGAACATAATCACCTTCGATTCGTAATAATGGAGAAGTTTCCAGAAGAAATTATATATGAACTAAAATTGAAACTGAGTAACGAGACTGTAGAAGAAATTAGGAAACAACTTCATGTTGTACTATCAGCTAGAGAAGATGCTAAGAGAACCTTTGAGAAACTGGATAAAGAAGACTCTAGTTATACTACAGAGACGCTTCATATAAAAGAAGAGAGAATCCAGAAGAGACCTAAGATACAAAAACGAAAGAATGGTGAAACTGTGAAGAAATCGAATAAACGATTTAAACCAAATCTAGCCGCTTTTAGCAAAACTCAAACCACTAAGAGATTTCATAACTTCAAGGATGAGAATAATAGACAAGTATCTACACAGAAAAGAAGGAAAATCAGCTGTATCTTTTGCAAGGGTGATCATTTCAATGATGAGTGCACAAACAGTAGAACTGTAGAACAAAGGAAAGCGAAATTAGGAAACCGTTGTTATAATTGTCTGCGTATGGGTCATACCTTAAACTCCTGCAGATTAAGATACAGAGCTTGTTATCATTGTGGTGTGAAGGGTCTACATAACAGAGCGCTTTGCCCTAAAGGAGTGACAACTAAGAAAGAATCTACTAGTGCACTACATGTACATGGGAATGAATCCACAATATTGCAAACAGCTGTTGTCAACGTCAAGGGACTTAACAATACATCAATGAAGTGCCGTGTGTTATTGGACTCTGGTAGTATGAGAAGTTATGTCACTCAAGATGTCGCTAAACACCTTGAATTGGAGAAAGAAGAAAACTGCCATCTGATGGTATTTACGTTTGGTTCAGACAAACCTCAAGAGATAGATAGTTCGATAGTGAAACTTCATATTCGATCAAGGGTTAATAAGCAAAAGGTGATATATGCGAACATTGTACCTTCTATCACGCGTGGCATTTCATCTCATAGTAAGGAACTGGATGAGTGGGAACATCGAGAAGATTACCTACTGGCTGATGATGGTTCACTGTCAGATAGGGTGGATATACTGATTGGTAACGATTATTACCATTCAATTATGGCTGAAGAAAAAGTAAAGATACGAGAGAATCTATATTTGGTGAATTCTAACTTAGGTTGGATACTTTCTGGCAGGACTAGAGACGAACATGGGGACGAGTTGTCAGTACTCACATACTTTCAAGCGTCATATGAAACTAAATTAAATGAACCTGATTTGCCGTTAGATAAGGTATCTATGAAGGTTTTGTGGGACCTAGAGTCCATAGGAATCATCGATTCACCAAACTCTACTAGAGAGGAGGAAGCCATTGAACATTTCAATAAGAACACCACGTTCAAAGAGGGGCGCTATCATGTTAGTTGGCCTTGGAAAGAATATCCACCTGAATTACCTACCAACTATGGATTAGCGTATGGTCGTTTGGTCGGGCTGCTGAAAAGATTAGATTCCGACACCTTATCGACTTATAATCAAACACTCAAGGATCAACTACGAAATGGTGTCATAGAGGTGGTACCTGAAGGTATTAAAGAGGATCATCCAATCCATTTTCTTGCTCATCACCCAGTCATAACACCTGGCAAATCTCTCAGGATTGTTTATGATGCCAGCGCGCGTACGAAGGATACTAAAAGCTTAAACGAATGTTTATACTGTGGTCCTATGATGTTGGAAGATTTGACATGGCTACTTATGAAATTCAGATGTCATGCCATAGGAATAACGGCAGATGTGGAAAAAGCCTTTCTACAAATCGCTTTAAATGAAAATGACAGAGATGTTACAAGATTTTTTTGGCTAAAAGATATAAATAAACCCATTACTGAAGACAACTTGTTACAATATAGGTTCTCGCGCGTACCTTTTGGAATAATATGCAGTCCGTTTCTTTTGAATGCTACGGTCAGACATCATTTACAAAAGGCAAATGGAAATTACACTAAACAACTGGCTAATGATATATATGTAGACAACGTTCTCACAGGAGTGGAATCTGTTGAAGAGGCATTGAATCTCTATAAAGAAGGAAAAAGCGTTTTCGCTGAAATTTCAATGAACCTAAGAGAGTGGAGTTCTAATTCTGAAGAATTTGCAGAACAAGTACCTGACATAGTTAAGGGACCAACTATTAAAACACTTGGCCTTAACTGGAATCTGCAAAGCGATGTTTTACAACTCAGAGGCAAAGTTAATGAAAACAACGCCAATACTAAGAGAGGAGTTCTAAAAACCATAGCAGCGATTTATGATCCTTGTGGATTCAGTGCACCTATATTGCTGCCAGCAAAATTGCTGTTACAACAGTTATGGAAGGAACGAATCAAATGGGACACTGTGTTACCTGAGAATTTACTTCAAAAGTGGAAGATTATTCTAAGAGAACTGAAACTAGTAGAGACTATATGTCTACCAAGGAATATTACTGTACCCAATGAAAAGGAAGCACAGGTACATTGCTTCACTGATTCGTCAACAGTCGCATGTTCAGCTGTGATTTACTTGGTTCAAAGAGATACAGTTAGCTTTATAATAGGTAAATCGCGTCTGGTTCCTATTAAGGACCAGGAAAACCTGAAAATACCGCGTTTAGAATTGATGGGAGTTTTGATAGGAAGTCGTCTTATTAAATACGTACTCAGATTTTTACAATTGGATGTGACGTCAATGACATTGTGGACAGACAGTCAGATAGTTATCGATTGGTATAACTCTGAGAAGTTGCTTGAACCATTTGTATCCAGAAGACTGGAAGAAATAAAACAAAACAAAAATCTGGTTGTGAGATACGTACCGTCTGGTCTTAATCCTGCAGATGTAGCCACACGTCCAATTACCTCAGATGAAGAAAGAAATAGGTGGTTGGTTGGACCTGACTTTTTGAAGGAAGATCCGAAGTATTGGCCTAGAGGTCCGCAAAGAGACACTTCTCTTCTGATGGGGGAGGGTGTGCCAAACACAGAAAAACAACTAGAAACAACAATGTTAGATGAAGGATTAATCAAAGATAAGGTTTTAGACTCACAATCACAAGAGATAAAAGAATTACAAAAAATATCATTTCCGGAAGAATACAAAGGAAAGATAACACATTTATCCAAGAATTTAGATTTATTCTTTGACACAAATGGATTATTAAGATGTGAAGGAAGACTTAAAAATTCTGGTTTATCATACGACGCCAAACATCCTATACTTTTACCCAAGAACAGTGAATTGACACAGAAAATTATCAAGAAAATCCATGAGGAAAATCTTCATGTTGGAGTACCTCATACTTTAAGTCTCGTACGACAGAAATTTTGGATTCCTCAAGGAAGAGCACAAGTCCAAAAGATTCTAAGCAAATGTGCAAAGTGCGTGAAACATGGAGGAGGTCCATATGAACTACCTAAGACTCCGGCTCTGCCGGTAGAGAGAGTAACATATACTGCAGCTTTTACGTATGTGGGCGTAGATTATTTCGGTCCAATGACCATTAAGACAGAAAGTGGCTTAAAGAAAAGATGGATTTGCCTTTTCACATGTCTTGTAGTACGAGCAATACATTTGGAAGTAGTTAAAGATCTAACCACAGACGAATGTCTCATGGCGTTCAGACGTTTCATCGCTACTAGAGGAATTCCATCGTCTATACTTTCTGACAATGCATCTCAGTTTAGATTATTAGCTGAGGTAATATCAGAAGGAGCATTGAAAGAGAAAATAAAGTGGAAATTTATACCTCAATTAGCACCCTGGCATGGGGGCGTGTATGAACGTCTTGTGGCTGTTGTGAAACACTGTCTAAAACGAACACTCGAAAAACATATGCTAGGTGAGAATCAGCTCTTGACAATCATCAAAGAAGTCGAGGCTGTAGTCAACACTCGACCACTTACATATGTGGGAGCCGAAATAGATCACATTCTGAAACCAGCCGATTTCTTAACACCTGGAAGATGTTTGAACATTCAAGTGCTTATGGAACATTTACCGATCTCGGGTTCGATCATTAAACAACAACTTATTAAAGGTTGGAAGAGAGGTAACTACATTATGGATGAATATAAGGAAATGTTCATCAATCGATACTTACTCAGCTTGAGAGAAAGGTATAGAAACTCGCCTAAGCAAGTTAGAATAAGATCTCATGATATTCCAAAAATTGGCGATGTAGTACAGATAAAGGGAGAATCTAGAAACCGTGAAGGTTGGAAAGTAGGAGTAATAGTGGAAATAATAAAGGGGAGTGACAATTTATGTAGAGTAGCAAAAATAAAAGTTGGTGATAGTGTATTTACACGTTCCATTTCACACCTCTATCCATTGGAAGTAGAGACTGAGAATTCAGTTGACGAAATGTTTTGTCAAGAAGAAGCTAATGAAGCACACGTCGTTGATGGTGATTTGCTTCAGATGCCGTCTATAGAAATCAAGGAAGTGGAAACAAATAATCCTATAGAAACAGATTACAGTCAAATCGATGACAATGAAATTAATACAGAAGAGAGATACGATTTAACACAAGACACGAGAGAGAAGCTAGATAAAACAAGTATGACAAACGATTTGTCTGATACAGAAAATGATGTACAGAATAGTGAAGGTTTGTGCAATCAACCAAATGAAGAGAAACAACATCGAGCTGCCGCAGTCCACGCTCTGGAGAAAATCCATGAATGGACTCGCGACTTGATGACCAATATAAACTAACCTCGCGTGGCGGGTGTGTCGCGAAGAGGGTTCGCGAGAAATAACCCTTAAATAATATTTGTATATAGCAACATTGACTGAACACCGGATGGACTCAAACTCTATTTTATCTTTGGTAAGCTTTGAATTTTGTCGCTAAAATTCTTTTGTTTTCTGACATTTAAAATGATATAAATTGTGATGGTGAAAATAGTTTTTGTGCCCGTTTCCTGACCTGTTACCCAAAGCTAAGTATCTTGAAAACATGTAGAATATTCCTTTATTTAAGTCTTTATTAATGGAGTGGAAGTTAGGTGACTTGGCGAAACTCATAGAGCTGATCAAGCAACCTATTTCCATCCGATACGCTTATCCGTAATATATCATTAATGTTATTGTCTGTCGCTACTAAGAATCTGAAGAAGGCTTGCGAGCCGCCGTTTTAATATTCGGCAACTTTGAGAACCGAAGGGTTCACCAGTGCACGTAGACTTGGCCAATTCTATAGGCAGGGAATGAGTAAAGAGTCCGCGCGACTCCGTCTGGGTTCGTGTGAGCTCAGGACGAAACATAAGTAAGAGGGTCCTTGCGACTCTGTCTGAGCCTGTGGGCTACCAAGTTCATAACATTCAATAACATGCTAAGGATAAGTCAGTTAACGTTTTTACCTATGCGTTGAAGGCATAGTCAAGTACTTAGAGGATCTAGCAGAGATTCATGTTTTCACCTTTAAACAGATGGGACATTCAACCCAACTACATGGGATCAGCGGACGGTGCCAGGTCAAGGAACACTTATAAGGTAAGACAGCTGACCCAACAATCTGACCAGAAAAATTGACTCAACGTTCCTATTAAAGGATTCTCACTTAAATTTATAAACTACAAGTTAATGGTCTTAATATCAATTTATTATACATAATATTACATACTCTAATTGCGAAGCAGATATATCATATCCAGAGGAAAGTTAATCCAAGAGTTACATTCCATAGGACCTGGAGCTAGAATGTCCTTGTGAGGTTATTCTTCTTTTAATACACTCATGAATACATTATCACTTTTGTACGCAGCCGTATGTTAAGGAGCGGGACAGTATGCGATAATAAAAACCTTACCGTTAATACGAAGACGATAGTATATCAGACATGCATCTTGTCCATACTCTTGTACGGAGCAGAAACTTGGACATCGTATGCCAAACAGGAACGGAAATTAAACAACTTCCACATGCCCTGTCTTCGGCGTATTTTGAACATCTCGTGGAAGGATCGAGTTACAAACGAGAGGGTGCTCAGCATCGCGCGTTTACCCAGTATTGCAGCAGTTTTAAAACAAAGACGTCTGCGCTGGCTCGGGCACGTGCAAAGGATGAAGCCCTCTCGTTTGCCACGTAAAACTCTCCTGCACGGCTATCACAAGACGGCCGCGACATACTCTCGAGCTTTCTCGCGCTATCTGTCTCTCTCTCATTAGACCACTTAGAAAGAGACGGATACTGCGAGAGAGCTCGAGAGTATGTCGCGGCCGTCTTGTGATACCCGTGCTGAGTGAAGTAGGGTAAAGGCACCAGTAGTCAGCCTCTTAACCCTTTCAGTGCGCATAACGCCGGGGTCGGCGCCATGCCGTTTGCAACTCCGCCGTACTGATGGCGCCGCCTCGGCGCCATAACATTATTGCGTTTATTTCATAAAATCGATTAAGTGGGGTTACTTTTTCTTGTTTTTTTGTATAATTAACAAACTGATCTGTAATGTTCAATACGACTAAAACACAAAATTATCTGTATATATTGTAATATTTCACTCCAAACTTTCATTTCAATTTTTCTGTATGAAATGGCTTGAAAACATTTCTGAAGTCCTTTAACAAATCATAGAGTGGATAATATAGGTTAGAAAAAAGTAATTTTGAAGAAAATATGTCTAAGTTTAATGGGGTAAAACCTCTTGGCGCCTAGGTCGGCGTCATTTAGGCTTGCGGGTGCCCTATAACGACTCATTTCAAAAGAGTCGTAAGTGTTGTTATTGTCAAAGGATAAGCAGCTTTATGTTCACAGCAGTAATGCTACTTTTAATAAATCACGTCGTTGTAGTCGGGAAGAACGGTTTCATGCTATTGCCGTTTTAACCAAGCATATCAATGTTTGTGGATAAATAAATATATTTTAGGTAAATACATATTTTATGAATATTCTTTGGCCAAGAAAATGGTAGGTTGACGTCTCTATAGTGGGTTTTTGGTAGTTCCAACGATTTATTGCGAGGATAAGCCGCTGCTGTGTTAACCATAACAGCTGTGTATCGTAACAAAGGTTCGTGTTATTTATTTTTATAAACTAGACATAAATCATCATCCTGCTACTGATAGCACGCAGGTGGCGTGCGTGGAATGGAAAACCCGATAAGGACATAAGCAGGTAGTATCGTCATTGTGTGATTTATGGCGGCTGCGATACTTTTCTCGCAAAGAGCAGCGGTAAAACAAAAGACTTATTATTATATTTTGCCACTTCTCCATGTTTCCCTTAATAATTGGACAACTAGGGTAAGGGTGTTGTAAAATAAGTTGCACTATGATAGAGAGTTGCACAGTCTTGGTTTGACCTCGGTCCTGTGCTCTCGGTTTTGTGTTTTTATCTGTTTGGTGATATTTATACGACTTGGCTCTCTTTATGGATTCAACGATGACCACGCTCAACATGAACGACCCTGCTTGCCCACCGGACCTGATGTCTCAGCATTCCATGTTTGACCCTGATTGCTGTACGGTACCGAATATAATGGACGTTGATGAAAACTCACCAGGAATAACTACGTCGATACCACTTGGTAAGTCTATAGATTTAGTTTTAATTCAGTTATTGTAAATAACATAAATTTGTCACTAGGTAAAATCTGTACTGTAATGTTCATTATGTTACAATTTTTGGTAAGGTTATTAGTTTAGATTTGGAACAGCTGTCAAAACTCAAGTGGGTCTCTGGGCTCCCCCAGACGCACCGGTGATGCTGGGCATTTCCAAAGTTTCTGGGCACATTTTGGAGCGCTTATTATAAGTGTGTAGATAAAATGTTATTAATAGTAGTTTATGCAACTGCTACATAATGAGGGGGCTTAAAACACGAGTGGGGTTTTATGAAACGAGCGTTAGCGAGTTTCATAATAGGATCACACGAGTGTTTGGCTGATTGATTGTAATGTATAGATTGTTGTAAGATATTGTATCTATTACTGTCTTATCTATGACACTTGAGATTTTGACAACTAACCTAATGTATGGGTGGTTAAGCCAATATGTGATTGTGATTTTGAATACAGAAACTTTGAATAGAAATCTTTGTCTTAATACTACATGGTGACAGCGGAAAACTAAAATGGAACCAAAATCAGTTGTTACTCTATCAATGGAAGGTGATATGCACACAAACTGGAAGCTTTTCAAACGAAAACTAATAATAAAATTGATTTATTTCAGGCAAAGACCCATATTTTAACACAAGGAAACAAAAGCAATAATAATAATAAAACAATCGACACAAACACTTACTTAATATTACATATTTGCATATTTGCAACACTGGGCAAAGATCATCACCTTATTTGGCCAGTGATGATCTTTACCCAGTGTTTTGTCATCGGGCAGTCCAGGCGCTCAGCAAACATATTCAGGATGGTGTTAGAACTGCCGCGCACTCTGCTCAACAGAGACGCAACTCTCTTCCTTCTGATGGCGTGGAAGCCATCAGTGTGCGCCTCTGCGAACATACCCGACGCGCTACAGTGTCGCGGCAGTTTCATCAGCATCCTGAATACGTTATTATATTGGACCCTGAGCGTATTGTACGTGCGCTGCGTATGACTCACCCACAGGCTGCTGGTGTAGAAGGTCTGGCAATAAGCCCTATACAATGTGACTTTAACTTCTTTCGTGCACCGAGCAAACCTGCGGGCTATCATGTTGCCTCTTACGGCCAAGGCCCTCCTCTCTCTCTCTATATCCGTATCATCTCTCAAGTCCGGCGTGACCATATGCCCCAGATATTTAAACTGGTCTGCCACCTTTAGAGCAACGCCGCCCAACACTACCGGAGGCACAACTGTCGGGTTATATTTACTTGTTTTAAATATAACAACTTCACTCTTTTTAGAGTTGTACCTCAGGCCATGTTGCTCTGCATAGCTCTCGCATTTGCTTACCAGCTGCCTTATTGCATTGATGGAGGGACCCAGCAGCACCATGTCATCAGCGTAGCTAATGTTATTGACACTGACACCGTCAATATGACATCCCACATGCGTACTGCTGAGCTCCTCGATCAACTGGTTAACATAAAGGTTGAACAGAATAGGCGACGACAGCCCCCCTTGTCTGACACCACACTGAAGCTTATACTCTTCGGACATTGTATTCATCCATCTCACATGATTGACCTGGTTACCATACCAGTATTTTAAAAGTGTAACACATTCTGCTGGCACGGTCGTACGGCTTAGTTTTTGCCACAACAGATGGTAGGCAACCAGGTCAAACGCCTTGGACAGGTCCAAGAAGCAGGCATAAACCGGTGTTTTCCTGTCCTTGTAGTACCCGACAGCCCGCTTAAGACACACAATCGCCGTTTCCGTGGACAAACCGGGTCTAAACCCAAATTGTGCATCATGCAGTTTTATGTGAACTTTAAGCTGTTCATTAAGCAGGCTATCGAGCACCTTAGAGGCAATAGTAGCTAGTGATATGGGTCTATAGTTTGTGATGTCAGACACGTCCCCCGTTCTGTTCTTGGGTATAGGTACAACAACCGTCCTCATGAGATGATCCGGCAGATACGCATGTCGCAGGCACAACGTAAAGAACATAGCCAACACGCGAGGAAGATGGACTCCAGCATATTTGAGATGTTCAATGCTGAGACCATCGTGCCCCGGAGACTTACCGCGCTGCATAGCCTTAATGACCACTGCCACATCTTTGGCAGATATTCTAACGGTACTGCCTCCCACAATGGTCCCACCATCAAAAACCTCCTGCGGTCCACTTACAAGAGGTGATTTTACTGTGAACAGCTCTCTAAAGTTGTTGGCTATGTCCTTCGAATCAACCACGCCACCGATGCCCACAGGGACCCCGGGTCCTACGTTAAGTTTCTTGGTGTTCTTCCAGAAGCCTTTGAAGTCCTTCGCCGCATGGTTCATTGCTAGGATGTCTGCTTTTATTTGAGCCTGCCTATCCTGACACCATTGCAGCTTGGACTTAAAAAGCCGCCTACTCTGACACATGACTTCATAGATAGGGCCCGAGGAGGGCTTCCCAGCTTCTACCCACGTTAGGAATTTTTGCCGCGCCTCCCTGTGAGCACAAGCTACGCGTCTATTCCACCCCACAATATATCCCTTCTTCCTTTTACATTTATTTTTCTTGCTTGACCGCCTGGCTGCGTTGGTAATAATATCAATTATTTCACTATACAATTTGTCCAATACTAATCTATGTTCTAAGATACTACACATACTATCAGCACACAACATTAACTCAGGGGGAAAGTGCAACCCCTTCAGTCGATCATGACAAAGGTTATGATACATTTCAACCTGATCACCCTGCCTATCTCCCCAGATTACACCGTCCTGGGGTGGGGTTTGTTTATTATTATTTTTAATAGGCACGTTACCTATATCACATTCAATGACTAGCGGCAGGTGGTCGGACCAATACACGTCTTGTTTCACCCAAACATTTAATACGGTATCCCGAGCGGATCCTGTGACGATGCAGTGATCCAGCCACCTGTTACACCCATGTGCCTCACTCACGAAAGTGTATGTACCAGATGACACACCTAGCCTCTCTAAGTCAATACAATACCAGTTCTGATCCGCACAAAATTGTACTAACTTGTACTAATGTCATACATTGACGCCTATTTTGAAAAGGCTGAAGATAAACAAAAAATCGGCATTCTTCTACATCACGGAGGAGATTACTGTCAAGACGTGTACGAAACCTTTGACTGCAAACCTGAAGACAAGTTCAACACAATTATCGAAAAATTTGACGCGCATTTCATACCGAAAATAAACATAACCTATGAAAGGTACAAAATCTTTACGTTAAAACAATCCAACGATGAGACATTTGAGCAGTATGTTACTGCACTTAAACGTTATAGTCAGGGATTCAAATTTGGGACTTTGCAGGACGAGTTGGTACGGGATTTGTTTATATGTGGGATAAATAATCCAAATTTAAAAAGGCAGCTTTTAGGTATGTCTGATCTGACTTTGGAGAAAGCTTTAGCAGTTTGCAAAAACTTTGCTATAGTTGAAGGACAGATTACACAGATTGAAAAAGTCAGTGAATGCAGTGTGAAGAAAGAAGTGGAAATAGATATGATAAAAAAGAAAAGTTTGGAAAATATGTCTAAATCGGAGTGCCAATATTGTGGATACAAACATGAATATGGAAGATGTCCGGCATTTGGAAAAGTTTGTGCCATATGTAAGAAAAAGAATCATTATGCAAGAAAATGTATGACTAAAAAAGTTAATTTGCTAGAACACACCAATAATGATGATAACAGTGATGAATATGAAGTAGCCATTCTCTCCTTGGATTATGCTATGAACAAGATGAAACGCTACTGGTACTGTGCAACACTCCGATTCAATAACAGTGACTTTCAATTGAAAGTTGACTCCGGCGCACAGTGTAATGTTCTAAGTGAGAAACAATTTAAGCAATTAGGTGTTTGTGAAAGTGAACTAAAGGAAACAAATGTAAGAATCACTTCTTTCACCAATGGAAAAGTGCCAGTCATAGGTAAATGTACACTGTCCTGTGAATACAAGTCTAAGTGGTACCCCATAGAGTTCTTTGTTGTAAATTCAGACTGTTACAATATTTTGGGTTTGGAAAGTTCTGAAATGCTCGGGTTCATTAAGAGAATTGATGAAATGAAGAATGAAAGTGAGAATTTGCTGATTCCGGAAAAATATGAAGAACTGTTTGATGGAAATGTAGGATGTGTTCCGCATGTAGTCAAGCTGGAGGTGGATAAAAATGTGAAACCAGTGGTTTCTCCAGCCAGAAGACTGCCTTACAGTTTAATGCCCAAGGTAAAAGAAGAATTGGACCATTTGGTGGAAAAAGGCATCATTGCACCGGTGACGGAGCCAACAGATTGGGTGAGTCAGATGGTTGTAGTGCAAAAGAAAGATGGCTCTCTCAGGATATGTTTAGATCCCAGACCTTTGAATAAGGCACTAAAACGAGCACATTATCCATTCCCTAAAATTGAAGACATAACTGCACGCTTAGCTCGTGCTAAGTTTTATTGTAAGCTGGATGCTCAGTCTGCATTTTGGATGTGCCCTCTTGATGATGAAAGCTCCCGATTATGCACCTTTCAGACAGCCTGGGGAAGATTCAGGTTTTTACGTTTGCCTTTTGGTATTTCCCCGGCATCAGAGATATTTCATAAAGTTGTCTGTGACACTTTCCAGGACATTGATAATGTGGCTACCTTCCAAGATGACGTGCTATGTTGGGCAGAATCAGAAGAACAACTACAAGGAATCTTATGCAAGGTACTTGAAAAAGCAAGGGAAAATTAAATTAAGTTTAATCCAAAAAAATGCCAGTTTTTTGTAAAGGAAGTTACGTTTTTAGGACATGTAATTAGTCAGAATGGAGTGAGTATTGACCAGGAAAAAGTAAAAGCAGTGACAGAGTTGGCTCCTCCAAAAGACAAGAAAGCTTTGCAACGGGTACTTGGAATGTTTAATTATTTGTCAAAATTCATTCCAGGATATGCAGACCTCACAGCACCATTAAGAAACCTTTTAAAAACGGATGTGGAGTATAGATGGGACAAAAATCACGACAAATATTTTGACGAACTTAAGAAACATATAACAAATGCACCAATATTAGCATTTTATGACACAGAGAAAGAATTGACATTAAGTGTGGATGCAAGCTCAATTGGATTGGGTGCAGTTTTACTTCAAAATGGATGTCCCATTGCCTATGCTTCAAAAGCTTTATCTGAGACACAAATTAGATATTCTCAAATCGAGAAAGAAGTTTTGGCTGTGTGTTTTGGAGTTGAAAAGTTTAAACAATATTTGATTGGCAGGGACACAGTCAAAGTAGAAACAGATCATAAACCAATTTTAGGAATCATGAATAAGCCATTATGTAAAGTACCTGCCAGATTGCAGAAAATGATGATGCGACTGCAACCGTTTAGATTAAATGTGGTGTATACCCCAGGAAAGTACTTATACATTGCAGACACTTTATCAAGAGATTTTTCCATCAAAGGATGTGACCTAGAAACTGATCTGGAACAGGAAACAGAATTGCAAGTTTTTTTATTGTTACAAAATTTACCTGTCACTGCAGAATGTTGGGAAAAAATTTCACAGGCTTCTGAAAAAGACACTCTAATGTGCAAACTCAAAGATATCTGCCTGAAGGGATGGCCCAAGTTTTATAAAGATATTGAAAATGAATTGAAACCCTACTACCAATTTCGTGAAGACATTGTTATGAATAAAAATCTACTGTTCAAAGGAGACCGCATTATCATACCTAAATCCCTGAGAGGTGACATGCTAAAAAGTCTTCACTCTGGACATCCTGGTATTTCAAGAATGTCTTGTAGAGCTGAACTGACGACGTATTGGCCTGGAATAGTACAAGATATCAAGAAGTTTGTAAATAGTTGTGGAATTTGTCAGAAATACCAGGACAATAACCAAAAAATGATTTTGGAGTATAAAAAAGTACCAGTGCTACCATGGCAAGAAGTAGGTTGTGATATATTTGAATTCAAACAGAAACAATATTTGGTTGTGGTTGATGCTTTGTCTAACTACATTGAAGTTGGAGGCTTAAGAGATTTAAGAAGTACAACGGTGATTAATCAACTAAAGACAATATTTTCAAGACATGGAATTCCATTGATATTATATACGGACGGAGGACTTTGCTTTGATTCAGAACTATTCAAGTCTTTTGCAAATGGCAAAGACTGGGGCTTTACACATATAAAGTCCAGTCCACATTATCCAAAATCCAATGGTTTAGCTGAAAGTGCTGTAAAAACAGTTAAAAAAATGTTTAGAAAAGCTGAAGACGGGAATGAAGACCCTTTACTGGCTCTGCTGAACCATCGGAGCACGCCCAGGGGTAAAGTACATTCACCTGCGGCTATATTGATGGGTAGACAACTACGGACAAATATTCCCTGCTCATTTGCGACTCTGGTCCCTAAACTAACGTATGACAAGGATAGGAAGATACTGGAAAGTCAGAAGGAAAAGGTTAAACATGATTATGATAAGACCGCAATAAAGAGAAAGGTATTTAAAGAAAATCAGCCTATTAGATTTAAGAAAATGCCAACAGACAAGACCTGGATAAAAGGAAAAATTGTGAAAAAGACTGATCAATGAAAAAGATACAATAGGAATGAAATATTTATAAGGCCTGGAGAAACAACAATAGCAGACCAAGACCCGGAAATTGAAACTTCACAAGGAATAGAATCATACCCAAATGCAACATCTGAGTGTGTCCCTGATCCAAGCAGTAGAGACACAGAACTTCCAGACCCAAATCAAATACGAACAAGATCAGGTAGATTAATAAAACGTTCACATAAATATTCTGATTATGAAACTTAAACTATTGTTAAAAATAAGATTTTAACGTTTCTAAGAACTGTTTCTATTAGCCCAATCAACTACTATCTTTTGTTTAAATTCTTATTGGGGAAGATGTTGTAAGATATTGTATCTATTACTGTCTTATCTATGACACTTGAGATTTTGACAACTAACCTAATGTATGGTTGGTTAAGCCAATATGTGATTGTGATTTTGAATACAGAAACTTAGAATAGAAATCTTTGTCTTAATACTATTAATACTTAATATATTAGTTAAATAATAATTAAAAAAAACCGCCATTTTTCACTGTCACGACTCGCTGGTCAGACTCTAACGACCAAGCTCCTGGCCGTTCGTGTAATCGCCGATAGTGTAGAGGAGCCATAATAAGATAAAAAAAACCGGCCAAGTGCTAAAAAAACAGGCTAAGGTATCGCTATTCGCAGTAAGATGCTAAAGTGATGATAAAAAATATATAAAGCTATCAAAGCGTGGCTCAAATCTACTGTAAAATGTGTTTTTATAGCACTTTAACACCTTTTCAATAAAAACTTTATAATGAATGCGTGTAAAATTTGTAGAAAGACTAATTACAATTAATTCAATAATATCTGAAATAGTTTACTACAAAATTATCTGCCAGAAAACTTGGCTGATCATAAATTCTTTCCATGGGCAAATTGTGTTGATTGTCCACATGCATACAATTTGTCAGTACAACTTGTTTGACACTTT